>OY754336.1:92423992-102423992 GCA_963573305.1 Pyrrhosoma nymphula
AGTGATTTTTGCAAAAACAGAGCAAGACACTAGATTAGACACACTATTATCATGCAATTCACCTTTGTCTTCTCCCCTTTTTATCCGTTCCCTTCCCTTTCATGGCTGGTGTCCTAACACCCCCTTCCACACACCCCTGCGGAGGCTCGCAGAGTAGTATGTAGATAGAGATAGATAAATTATCTCGGGTGAGTGGAAAAAATTACTTATATGAAAAAATTATCCGCCTGGACTGGGATGCGAACCCACGCCGCCCATATTCACACATTCTTCGTGAATTTCGCATATTCGTGAGTTTCGTCAGTGGGTGACCTCCACTTGAGTTTAACTGCTAGGAAATTTGACTTAAAAGGGAAATGGGAATAGTTGCTAATACCGGATATGAGGAGTGGTTGGTTATTTGAGGAGGCGACCGACAACTGAAGTAATTTGAGCCATCGAGGGCGAGTAGGTTGGTACAGGTAGGATCATTTAGGGAGAGGAATAAGGGTGGAGAGAAGCCCGGCGTCAGAATTAGCCTGCCAGGGTTGCTACAGACCATTAATTACGAAATTTCAGGGCTTTTCCAGGCCATAATTTGAAAATTTCCAAGAGAAAATTCCATTCTTTGAAGTGTATTTTAAATAAGGTGCAAGAGTAGTTGCACAATACATTAACGCATTTATTGCGATGGCATAAAGTTTTCCAACAAACAGAGCACCACCACTATCGCTCTGGGGGAAAATCGGCTCCCTTTCTGATGGCAAATTATTCTTAGGTCTCGGCCGCAACTAGGGCAACGAATTACTTGAGCACAATTAGAGGAGAAACAAATATTCCATTTCCTCAGCATGAGTTTCAAGATTGGGGCCGAAAAGTGTATTTAAGATACTTTTAGTTATGTATTTATAAATTACACGATAAACACCAAATAAGAGCTCCAATGCCTCATTCAGACAAGGTGCTAAACATCTGCGTCCACATACAAACAGACAGTGCCAAAAAAGGTACAACTCACTCATTGAAAGCAATCATACTTTGGCTTTGAAAAGCAAATTTCTCATTTTCCACGACTTTTCCAGGTTTTCCAGGGCTGTACAAACTCTGGTCTACCCTTATCAAAAGGTGCAGAAGGGGACCACAGTTTTACGTTCTATTTGACATATGCACTATTGCACTTGGAGTGCTCTCTACACATCACTCGACAATTATAGGGTTCCGAATTCCACAGAAAAATACCTGCCAGTCGAGATCCAAACCCTAGTCCTTTAAAATACTCTACAGATAATAGGCCCACATTGAAAAGCCAACAAAACGATTACATAGAATTTCTACCAAATGCCAACATGGGCCCAAGGGGCTGTCCATAAATGACGTCCACACGATTGGGGGGGGAGGGGGTCACCACCTTGTGACAATGTGTGACAGGGGGGAGGGGGGGCTATGCTTAATGTGACATCCACACTTCCACTGTATATTATGCCTTATTTTTACTCAGACTGTGGAGGGGGGGGGTAGAAGTTTTTTCATTTTTGTGACATCATTAAAGGGGGGGGGGGGTGCCACTATTTGTGACCAACTGAGACATGGGGAGGGGGGGGTCTAGTTTGGTCCAAAATTGTGTGATATCATTTATGGACAGCCCCCAATAATGGTCAGACAACCAATTTAGTTCATAGAATGTCTATATTTGGGCAATATGAGGCCAATAATGGCCAGCCACAATTTACCAGGTTCATATGTCTGCATTGGGTCAATAAGGGACCCACATTGGCATGCCACAGCCAATGAAAACCAATATTATCGCAATGGCCATCTATTTGCCCTTTGTTGGCCCAATGTGGTAGGCTACTTGGGATATGCCAACCTTCTGGTCAGAATTCTCTGGTCCGTTTGCGTTAACTTGGCAGATGGTCTCCGTACAGGATGAGAAAAATTTGATGAGTGACCAGAATTCTAGCAAAGATTTTTTGAGTTACACACATTACATTTTTATGGGGCCTTGCTTGAGGACACTCACAGCTCTTGCCAAAAAAAATAATGTCAACACTATTTACAGTGCTTAGTGCATGAAAATTCTTCACCACAGCATCATATATTTGCAAAGAAGTTAAGGCATAGCTTATTATCTGAGCATACATATAAGCATAACGCCCTAAAAATAACATTATCACCCAGTTCTGTCATTTGTGTGAATAACTGCTACGTTTATTATTTGTCAGCTGATGAGATTTATTTTGGGATATTTGAAAATTTTGAAGATTCAGGAAATTTAGTAAAAATTAGGAAATCTGAAATGTCTCCTTTCTCTCTTCCTATTCTCCACTTAACCCCTCAATGACGAGTGACGTAGTGACTACGTCATAGCGATTCCATTTAAATCAGTGGAAAACCAGCGATTCCATTTAAATCTCCTCCGACCTACGAGGTGGGATTCATTTTAATCTCCTCCGGGCTTGAAGGGTTATTAATGATAACAATTTATTTTATACACTCAGGTATATGCCCAATCACGGCCATATTGATAAATTACTTCATGCACACAAATATCCACACCCTAGGTGAAAAAAACCCACCTGGGCGTGAATCCACAACCTCTTAATTAGCAGGCAAGGGCATAACCTCACCACTGACAAGGGCAGCCTTGAACAGGATTCTGCCTTCTCTTGCCACCTTTAACACCCCATTACCCCAGTATCTCCTTCATCCTCCGCTACCTATAAATTTTCTCAGCTGCTCCCTGTCTTGTCATTTGCTCAATTTACCTGTCAGTATATCCATCTAATTTTCACCATCCCTTATCAAATTCACATCACAATATGCCTATATCTAATCTCATCCTACATCATGAACATACCAAAGTTGTAAGTAATGGAATGAAGTGTACCATGTAAAAATCTTTAAATTTACCTTCCAAATCTGCCAAATTTTTCTTCACATCCTTACTGAATGTCCCAGTTTTGTGCATGCTTCTGTTGCAGTTTTTCTCCAGGTAGGTTGATTAGAAGAAAAGAGTACCGCAGTTGACAGAAGAAAGCCTGTACGAAAAACATTGATGCAAGTGATAATTGATGATTAGAACTTGGAGTTGGAAGACTGCATCCACCCAAACAGCAGGCAGCTTGACCCTATACACATGGATAGCTTCCCAGAGTTACTATACAGATCATCACATCATGGCCTGATGGACATCTAACAACAGTGCCGGAATTTAGCGAAAACTTTGAGCATTTATTCAACTGAGCACTCAACCAACTAGTCTCAGGATTCATAAAAGGTAATCAGATATGTAGAAAGAACTTGTTTTCATCAGAGCACCCGAATGCTGATAGGGACACCAAAGTTAAGTTAGTCTGGGTCACAATTATTCAATCCAGGTCTGAGGTAAGGACGTCAGGAAAGAATTCAGCCTATTTATCAAACAAAAAGTCTGCAGCCACCCTTGCTAGTTCACCACTGGGTATGTATAAGGAGAAATTATTCTCCTCACAGAGTGGTACCTAGTGAAAAAAATGTGGCAGCCACAGTTGAGGGGTGAACTATAGTATAGTAGTAATATAACAATACATTGTTACTCATTGAAAAAAACATGATCTAACTCCTGATATCAATGATACTTATAAGAAAAGGTAATTTCACACTAAATTCACAATTAACTCACATTACTTAAAAAAGCAAATCCAAAACAAGTTTTCAGGGCTAATAAATTTATAATATTATGCATAAAAAAGTTCCAACACACTCATTAAAAAAAACAAAACTTTACCATATCAGACATGAACATTAATGAATTTACATAAGCAATATTGGTCCTTAAACTACAATGCACATTTTTGAGACAGGGATGAGTTCCACATTAATATTGACTATTTTTTTTTTCTTAAACAGTACAACATTCTACTGTTGGTTCTATCTTTTTGTTTGCATGTCTTGAAGTCATGCCATGAATGATTTGCAGTGATCAAATTCCGCAAGAGAACCTTCTCTCTCAATGAGATCCTAATCACTAAGCTGACATTGATATGTACGTATGTGTGTCTCGAGTTCCAGGGTAATAAGAAAAGCTCTTTTATACAATACATAGTGAGAATTTATCCATAGATTGGAAAGACTTTACAAAAAATAACAATTGATATCTGTATTTGTTGCTTACTCTTAATACTTTGAGTGATTTCCCCACCATAACTACATGGTCACCGTAATAACTCTCTCAACACATATGAAGCTATCAAGCTCCATATGTGTTGAGATAAACTGAATGAAGTTCTGGGTAAAAGATGTTTCTGGGAGTTTATTTTATTTCACATGCTATTGATCTCAGCACTTGGTTAACTCTGTTCTTATGGATCAAACTCCCCTCAGTTTGAAGACTATAATTTTATGTATTTCATTTGATCTAAATGACACTAAAATATTATAGTTACTTGTTAAAATATGCACATATTTTTTTCTTACAGCTTCTTTTTTTCTAGGATTGAAATAGATTAGAGATGAGAGAATATTCATAGAATATTCATGCATATAGACTAATTAATCAGTCTCTATGCACAATTGTTTGCATCATAACCCACTCTTGTAGTGTAGGAAAAAGGTAAAAACTTAAAGTCACCGGGTAAATTACCCAAAAACTCAAACACTACAGCTGTCATTAAACTTGCAGCGACATTTTTTTAGTTTTCACCCACATTGTGGAGAAATTCCACCTTGTTATGACCAAAATTGGAAGCTTTCCTTATAGAATATGAAGAAATGTGATTCGTAATCTTCAGGAAATTGTGCACAATCTTTCATCTTTTGTATACCACTGGGTTTTTGGGATCAAATGAACAGAAATTATTACAAAGGGAAGGTGTGCTTGGGATATTCCTGTGACTTTGAAAATTATTGACCCTCATTTTTCTTATAATAGGTGGATCTTTCAGCATACTTTGAGAAAATATTAGAGGATTTAATTAAAATTTAGAACCATCTACTGAAAGAAATAGAAAGAAAAACTTACTAATACACAGATGAAAAGAGAGGCAAACAAATTCTTCTTAAAATCCTTTAAGAATATTATGTATTTCCAAATCTCTAGACTACATATCCACAGCTGCTGTCATTTCTTTTTATAATTTCTCGGCTTCTTAAAATTTCCACAATTTTTTCAAAATGTTGCTGCAAATATATTCCCACTGTCTCTGTTCTTCATATTTTTATGAATCTTGACTGAAACAAAGAACTATCACTGAGTTTCTATGTCACATGAGAATGACATCCAATTATGTGTCACTACGTGAACAAAACATGAAGACTACAGTAATTTTCCGGGAGAATACAATAAAATAACATAAATGGAATACAAATGAGCTAACAAGATAATATCAACACAATTAAGGGATAACAAAGTTTCCTGGCAAAAATATAGTGATTCCAAACAAGACTGCATAAAATCATCCATAGCAATGAGCAAGCATATGTATAAGTACTTTCATACAGGCAAAGATGCAAATTACACAAACCTTTCCACTACACACGTTGATTTCTCTAAAACTAAAAAAAAATGTTTAAATAAAAAAGAGAATTTATAAATAAAAATAACCAATGGGATAAGTAAAATAACAGTATTTTATCTTCCAGCAAACCTTCTAATAAATTTAAATAATGGATTTCTTAAACTTTCTACATACACTGAGGTTGTCATCAAACAAAAATTAATTCTACCACTAAGTATCACTCATTTCTCTTCTATTTCACATATTTATACAGATATTTCAAAAAATAATTTAGAAGTACATTCATCACAAAGTTAAATCTTACAAAATTTCTTTCCCATGAAATTCCTCTCATTTCTTATTCGGATACTCATCCGGAGAAATCACCATTGATTTGCTGGATTTATTTACTGCTCCATATTTATCATAAGGGCCCTGTGAATTTCCTCCACCAGTACCAGCACTTTTTCCTCCAGAGTCATCCTTGGCATTTCCCTTTCGAACTGGCTTTGTTGATCCATGACACTTAAGAACAAATCTCAATTCCTCTTGAAGTGCAGATTTGAAGGTTGCCTAGAGAGATTGTGAAAGCATACAGAGAACAAGATAAAAAAATAGAAAGGCATACATTGTAGGTGTTCCACCAACATTTTAAGTTATCATTCACAGCTAATATACCAATATTGATAAGTATACGGCACACTAGGTATTTCACAAATATTGCCCTATTCCTCAGCCCTAGCCTTGCCCTCCTATTTGGCCATATTTGATCTTTCTGTTACAAAACCTACCATCACAGTCATCTCCCCTAACTCAACCAAAAATCTTAATTACCTACCTTACTTTTACCCTTCTACCCAACATTTTCCCTCAATGTAAGTCTTCAGGACACCTTACTTCTTAATAAGTGCCCCATCCAATTTTTCTGCCTCCTTCATTTTCCCCCACCAATTTCCATTTCTCCTCTGCCACATCTTATCACATCTTAATTTTCCCTTTCCTCAACCGAACTCAATTTCTCCATTCCTATCAAAATGCACATCTCAAAGCTCCTGATCTGCACAATCCCCTCTCCTCAAACACAAAGATAAGATTTGAACAATGATTCTTAGGGTGAAGAGATAGGAAGAAACTGTCCTTGAACACCAATATTAATGAGTAAAACACCTCGAAACAAAGAGAAACTCAACAACTTTCACATAAATAAAACATGCATGATTTCATTGCAGATGGTATTAAAATAAATGGAGTAAAATAAACTAGAATTACGTGCAAATCCTCTAAACTTGAAAATTACATCGCAAAATACATATCACCTCAGCCAGAAATGTATGCTTTCTCACCAATGCTGTTTTCTACCTATACTCAGTGTTTCAGTCATGAAGCAAAAAATGCCAACAGCCATAAATATAGCTAATGTTCCAATTTCCAATGAATAAAACTATGAATGGATTTTATTAGAGAGAGGTGCTAAATCATAGGGCCATTTGTATATTACGAAGGTGTTATCTAATTTACAGGCTTCAATGGTTGATATATAAAATCTAAAACTTACCCTTTCTTCTACTGCCACTTTCTTAGTGTTCCACAGAAACTCCAAAACAGCTACAATGGCTGCTGCTCCCATTCCACTGATGAGTACAACAAACACACCACCAACATTGGCTAGTCCTAGTTCATTTGCTGATTCTGTTGCACTGGATTTTTCTTCCTATTGGGAAAGGTAAATATATCTTATATTATTCACAGAAAATGATTAGGTAAATTCCCTAGTTACCATGTCCAGCATCTAATTTTCGAATAAAGGAGCTTAAAGCATCTGCTTGTGATAAACTGCCATGCTTCAAATTTTAAATGAAACTTTCCGTGATTAATAACCATCAAATCTCTCTGCTTATGTAAATATTTGATGAATGTAATGAATTTTCACGTAAATTATCAACACTTTTGCAGTAAAATGATGTCAAGATGCTGAAATTCCAAGGTTAGATTTTACCACGGTTTACAGTTTACCACATGGAACATATGCCACCCGCACAACCAGGGTTCGAATCTTTTTTGGAAGAATTCAATTGACTTTGAATCCATGGATTCGATCGAAGCCTCGAATCCTGACCACATCACTAATCTCAATGATTTCATCCAGTAGGACAATCACACCCTGCAAAGGAGATAAATACCTTGCACAATCCTCCTCCATGCTTCTCTTTCCACCACCTTGTCTTCAGTTCGTGCAACTTTCCTCCTTCTTGAAGTTTAAGCACTGCTCCACTCACAGCAGTCCGATATGGAGAGTCTGATTCAATGAAGAATTTACATAACATTTAGTGGCAATGATTGAACAGAAATATTACAGATGTAGTGAAACCAGGTGGTAGTTGTGTGTATGATAAGAGGTTGATAAAGGAGTGGAGGGGAGAGTAGAGCACATGGCAGGTAACACTGCCAACATTGAACTTCAGAGGGAAGGAAAGTTTCAGCAACTAGTAGCAGAACAACTGTCATAATCCACACAAATCTACAAAAAAATACATTGAAGTTGTTCAAAACTTATCAGTATAGACCATTTGAAGAATTGGATTAAGAATAACTGAGTGTTTCAGTTGACATGAGTAACAGAAAGAGCAATTTCAGCTGACAAAAAATTACTGTGACCATGGTGGTCATATTTTGAGTCTGCCTTACCCTGTTGATTTCGGTAACAATAATGCCTGTTTGTTGTCTGTTCAGGCAGTTGGTTCCTTGTTCCTTGTCTGAGAGACAACAGACAGGTGTTGGTTGGTAGAATTTAAATTCGAACACCTTGTCTGTTTCATGTCTGTGAGAAGAGGGTCACTTGTCTCTTCTCTCCCTGTTGTAGCGGCATACTCTGTTCCTTGCTTGTTGGACCACAGCCAGTAAACAGGTAGGGGACTGTGCACTGCCAGTTTGCTGTCACTGTCTGTTCGAACACAGTCATTAACAGGTAGGAGCCTGTGCGCTGCCTGTTCGCTGTTGCTAATTTGTCATCAGACAGTTCTTTACTGGTTATGATATGTTGCCGCTTTGTCAGCTGTTGGTGTATATTCTATTTGCAGCCTGTTCTCGAAACCTTATATAACGGTTCTCTGCCCTCTCAAAATAAAAAATGATAACTTACACTTAAATATGTACTATACTATGAAAGTACTATATTGGCCATGCCAGCCAATATAGTACTTTCATAGTATATTTATTATACATCTTCTCCCTTGTATCTACCTAACGACATTGTATATATCTCGCATGATCATTTAACCTATGGCTCAACATGGATATTCTTGCACCCGAAATTTAAAAACCCACATCAAGAAAGTCTTATATATGTGGCCACTTACGAAGGTTAATGTAACTTTGAGAACTAATTATTAAATGGCAATTCTATGATAGTTTGAGGAAATACCGTCCAATCACAATAACAGTTATAAGGCATTAATTAATTGAAACCTATATTGCCACATAGTATGAATATAAATGCAATATTACAGTGAATAAAGATTTTTTCCAATTCCCTCAAGTTTGTTCACATTTCCATCATGACGTAACTAACTTGCGGAATTGTGGAAAGGAGACAATTGCTGAATGTACCGGTACACCAATAAACACATAGAAATAATATAATATATAACAGTAATTAATTAACGCCGATACATGAATAAAAAAATAGAAATAAAAAAAACACTGATACGTCGGGCTGCCCTGTACGGGTTAGACAACCAACCAGCCTACCTGTTGAGAGTCTTTTCCCTGTTGTGTGAAACAGACAACCAACTGACCCCTGCCGGTTAAGAGTCTGTTCACTATCATCACCGAAATGATTGTTGTCTGCCGGTTAAAGAACAAGCTGCAAACAGAGTACAAACTTTTGGAAGGCTGTTTCCAAGTTGTTTCATTTTGTGTGTGATGCGAGATTGTTCGTAGGCTGTTAATATTCTGTTCACTAAATCTCCAACAGGCACTTAAACTGACAGTGAATGTATACAGTTGTTACCAAAATCGACAGGGTACTCCTTCATGCTGAGGTACCTATTGGGGAAAGGACCCTTTCACTGAAACGGAGCTTTGCAAAAACTATAGTCATATTTTGCCAAACTGGTGAAGCTCAATGCGACTTAGGAAGCATGTTTCCACACACACTGAAATTCCAGTTCCACAATTTAAATATGCTCAGACAGTCTTGTTTTCATTAAAAAACTCCATGTGAGAAGTAAACCCAGAATTTCAAATTTACTTGAAACTTTGATACAATAACATCAATGGCACTAAATAAATATGTAACACTGAGGTACAGAGGCCAGACCAGAATGCCAGTGATGAGCAGAAAAATTCAGAGGGGGTACTTGCACGTACTGCCCAGAAAAAATTAAGTGTGGCGATGGTACCTTCCACAAAGGAATAAAGTTATACTATAATCTTCTCCCCCCAAGGATAAGAAATATTTACTTTTTGGAACTATTTAAAACTAAACTTAAAATGTTACCAACAAATAATACTTTTTGCAATACACATGAGTTCATCAAGTACTGTAAAAAATTAAGTGTGTTTTTAGAGAAACTGGAAAAATTGATTGGTCTCTCAGCTTCAGGAAGCATATAATAACTATTGCTGGTGATCTTAATTGTGACTCTATGGTATATTCTTCCCATTGCACAGATCTGTTTAATTTGTTCCTCTCTTATGGGCTGCATTGTCTTGTTAATGTACCTACCCGTGTGACCCGTTTATTTTTGTTACATATGATGTGGATTTGTCAGAATAAATTATAAGACCTGTAAATTAAGTGGATCTCCTAACAATATAGAATATGAAGTGGTTACAACAGGCTAGCTGATTAATAGAGAGACTGCTAAATATATGGTTGATAGTCAAGCTAGGATACTTCAAAATAGACAAAATTATACGATAGGGAGAATGATTTTAGTTGAACTCCTTTCCCTCTAACAACTGTAATGGATTTCAATTATAAATCCATTGCTCATAAATAATAAGTGTTTAGTGAGCTATGTATTGTTCAATTGCAGGTGGATATGCTGGCTTGCAATGACTGCATGCATACATTTCATAAACTTTTGCAAAGTGATATGTTGAACCGAGACGAGATAATACCTAGGCATTTTACTGAATGTGTGGCATCTATCATCGTAATGGAATGTATTTTAGCCAGTTGTTTCATTAGTGATATAAATAACTGTTATCCAAGCAATTTTACTTTCAATTTAAATGTATTCATGCTTAAGCATGGATGCATTTTTGATATACCTATGTATCCAAGACTGTTATTTAATTTCAACTTGAAATGAAAATAAATACATTTTTATACTTATTATAGCTGTTCTCCCTATGTTACCCTTATATTTATTGTTTTGCCCTGGCATGTTTGTGGCTTCACAGCTGATACTTATGGTATTTATCATCATTATCTCCAATACAAAGTGTATACTCTGAAAATTACCCATTGCAGGCAGATTTTGATTTTTGGAGAATGTTCCTTGAAAGGGTTGGTAATAGTTATAAGAATGGATTATACTTCACTATCTAGATCATTTCAAAAGTTTCTTTACTGTGTGCATGTCAGTTGAATGCGAAATATGTCATTTCATGTTCACACTGGAGCCTCTCTACAGACTGAAGTTATCTTTTACGTTCATTACGTTTCACGCAGCAATAGGTTCTTCCGTGGAATTTGGATAATCGCTGCTATGTGTTTGAGGAGTCCATCTATTTGAAATTCTTCGCTGACCATAAGCATAGGTATGTTTTTCTTAGTTTCTACGTTTGTACTGTAATAATATGTATTTTTACAGGCTGGGTTTGTCTTCAGCTTTCCTTCAGCAAGCTCTTGGAACCAATACATTTCACAATGTTACTATTACATTAAGCAATGTATTAGTTTCATTATTAATTAAAAATAGTAAACATAAAATATCGAAATCAACCAAGGTCGATCATTATCGATCGAGTAATACTATCGATATATTCGATATCACTGGTGCTGTATTCCTGCACCGCTGGCGTAGGAATCTCTTCTTGTATCTAATTGTAACAGCATTCGAAGTGGACATTGCACGCGTTCGCATCTAACAAATACAATTCTCTTCAGTGGATGGTATCTAGTGACGACTAGTGACAATGCGATCCGGTATCCCGCTCGCCAATAGATGCTATCTAATGTGCTAAGTGGATGCAATGAAGTCTGTGCTATCTGGGCTGCAACATTGTGTATTGTTATTTATTTTTGTTCCTTTAAAAGACGACTCCATGCAAATGTATTTGCCAACGGACAATAAAGTTCTAATTCTAATTCTAAAGAAAGTAAAATTTAAGTATACTGAATCATGAGTTCTACGTAACCCATTATGCACACTTTTTTTATATGTATCAACAGATTGTTTTGATATGGAATTATGAAAGATTTTTTGATGGAATTTATTCATTAAACCTACACCAATTACACTAATTTTGAATGGTCTTGTAGGTGAATAAATCTTTTTATTATCATGGCACTCACTGAGAGGCAAGGCAATTCCATAGCCTTTAGAATCAAGGAGTCCTCCAACTTGGGTCAGGTCACACTGCCTTTCTACCACATACTCAATAGATGTGGACTCCATGAGGAAAGCATAGCCACGCTTTCCTTTGGACACACGCTCCACTCCCTCACTGTTGGAGTTGGCAAAAACAGGTGGGCGTGCACTCTCCATAAAGGACCACATGCGTTGATAAGTGGAGAAATTAGATTCCTGAAAAACAAAAGTAACATAAAAAAATGAAGGACAACTCTGACAGGTAGCAGGATTAATGGAGGGTAGTAATTATCAAATTTATTGCTATTATAATATTTTAGAGAGTTTATTTAATAATTCATGTTTATGGCAACTTTGACTCGATTTTCAAGTAATCAGCTTCTAATCTAAATTCCTCTCATTTGTGTATCACGTCATCCTCCGATAAAGTTATCATCATTATTATTAGTGGGCCAGTCAAGTGGAAAAAAATTCCAGCCACTAAATATGAACCTATATTTTTAAGCATTTTAATATATAATTTAACTTTTTGAATGTTAGCAGTAAGTTGGAATAGACTACGCAAGGTTATCAGACATTACAGTACCCACTCTAAGTGCAGCTTTCTTCGCTAACGGTTAAGGTGCTCTACCAGTCAATTTTGGAAAATTTTTGCCAGTACGCCAAAGCTTAGTATGTAATTCACATAGGCCTGCTTTCTCTCTACTACTCGAGCTAGGATCCCTTTCAGAAAGGACTACCTCAAGAGCCAGCCAGCATTCTGTTACTGCGACCTACCACTAGGAAGAATATGTGGTGTACTGACACTATAAAATAAACACTACTGACAAAGGCTATACTATAATTTTTCTATGTGGTATTTTGGAAAATAAATATTATTATTCCTGAGAGCTGGAACAGTCCAGATTAGTCCTTGAGCAGATTATCCTCAGCTAATGCACACAATGATAAGGATAATATTTCCAAATTTTTAGAGCCTCAATTATGAACATTTGAAGTTATAAGTACAGTTATAAGTTCCTCCCAGACAGCAGAAAATGAGAATATGTCCAGCAAAATGAGGATGGATAGCAGCCCTTATATTACCACCAATTACTTATCTATGTAATAGATTACAAGCTTTTTAACCATTGTAACTGCAACACAATGTAGCAGCAAGCTGAAACATATGTACCACAATATAATATGTATATTTTGCTACAAGATGTTAAGGTGATTAATTATCCAGTAAATGAGGTAATATAATGAACTACAGAGTCCAACGGCTTCCAAACAAGAGATGAAGTTTTTAAAAGGTGAGCCGCAATTTTTATGGTGCAGGCTATAGTGAAAATATTTCTGCCTCTGTAATTAGGGCACAGATAATCAGGATACAAGCAATATTTTACCCTCAAATTCAACTCAATGTGAAAATACCTATTCGAAGTGTACCTTAGCAAGGCTACATATAGAATAGCAAAATAATAGGCAAATAAGATACACATTAACTGAACTATTAATAAAGTTCATAATTCAGAAATAATTTTTGGTCAAACTAAATTATTCATATGTAAATCATCTGAGGGAAAAAAATGTAAATTATGTATGCTTGTCCATTTTTCTGGTTCCCTCCACGTTCATTGCTGCAATTGGACAACAGTTTTGCCTGGTTTTCTCCGAGCCTCTTCAGATGCTCGGAGGAAACCAGGTGAAACTGTGGTGCAATTGCAACAATGAACACAAACCCAAAAAAAACCAACCATTTTCCATTTTTTTGTGGGAACCCAAAAAAAATGGAAAAGCCTTCATTCAAGCCCCGTGGAAACCTATGTCGCAATAAATAATGTATTATTGGTCAATATCAGTGATTGGTCAATACATTGACAATTATACCAATTCACCTAAGTATTCACTCCATTTTTTTCCCCACAATATAACCCATACTAGCCAGCAAAAAAACTGGCATTAAGCAGAATGGAATCGCATGCTTCATGACTAAAACAAAACCCAAAAACTAGTTTTCATTGTGAAAAGACACTGTAATTGGTGTCATTAAGTACCTACCTTGAAAAAGCTTGCTGTAGATCCTCCTGTAACTGCTCCATACTTAATCTTAGTTTGCTTGGCAAGATCTTCAGCTGACTCAATAGTTACATCCATTCTCTCAACAGTTAAGAAAGCAGCAAGGTTAGCAGTGTATGAAGATATCATGATGAGAGTGAAAAACCACCACATGCCAGCAACCATACGGGTCGAAACAGCTCTTCATGGTCAAAGTAGATGTAGTAAAAAACATTTTAGCCAAAAAATGACACATGAGAAAACATTAATCATGTTCTTTGAAACAGTGGAATTTACATGGAAGTTAAAAATGATTCAATTTTCATCCAAATGAGGTGACATAAGAGAGACATTGAAATGAAAATTATATGATTAGTGCTTTTGAAATAACACTTAATAATGCCTTTCATTTTATGGCACTTAAAAATACAATTTTTTGCTAATCAAATGGGAGATAATTTCAGAATAAATCCAAGAATTAAATTTACTTTACTCATTTTCAAAGGAGATATGTGACTGCAAAGAAAAATAGAATTTGGCACTATGTATATAAAAATTATATAACAAATTACAAAGATAACACATGAAACCACAATGCACAAGTGAAACACATTTTCATTATGATTAACAGATTACACAACACACAGAAAGTCACATTAAGCATGTTCCCAGTTATTAGAAAGCAAACTTGGTTCACTCACCAATACTTAACTTAAACTCTTTCAGAAACAGAAAACAAAGATGAAAAACAGCAAATGAGAACTAAAACTGAAAAGACACATGAAAGTTAATAAAGCATGATGATACACACACTACATTAATTTAGCCAACTGAATTATTAGCAAATGAGTAATTCCAGCAGGAGTTTTAAAAGTGAAAGATTATAGAAATATTTTATTCATATAATAAGGCTTTAAAAAGAAGCTTATGACCCTAAATTTCCATCTAGGGCTCTTGACATACTGCCAACCAGGTAATCGATCACCCACATCTATTATAATTAATCTGGAGGAGACCATATTGATATAAAGGGTCATCAGGATTCAGTTAGTAGTTTCCTGAATTACATGAGTGCCAGCCATAACTATAAGAAGGAATGTGTGGCCCCCGGGTTTCCACTCTCTCTAATGTTTTCTATTGATAACAGTTTCACTAGCATTCCAGTTAGCAACTCCAGGTTGAAGTGTCACTGACTGAGGTGCAAAACTTATTTAGGATAACCAAGGGCAATACTGTAATGATTGGTTACTGCATCTTGCAATCACAATGCCGCACTGCCCTCTGCAGACTTACATAATACTGCAGACCTTAGCCAATGGCATACGGACTGACTATCAACTGAAATTCCAATAGAACTACTTTCAACGAAAAACAATGGATGCATTGGAAATTCTGAAGCCATGAATCCCTCTCATCTCACACTCCATGGAAGCTTACTCATAGAAATCACCTAAACTAATTATGTATTATGATTCAACAGGATATTCTACCTACCATTGCTTGTTGATTTTCCTTTCATCAAACAATGGGTATATTTTTAGTTTAGCTATGAAAAATAATTAGTAGGGATCAATTAAAGAGCTCAAAGATATTACTACATCTGCTCTCTAATACATATGGCCGGTAGGAGGAGTTATCTTTTTCTAATGGCTCTCTAATGTTCAGCAATATGACATATATTTGAGTACTCGTGGAACTGTTGTCTCCAAAAATGGATCAATGTGGAAGGACAAAAAATTCTCGTAAAACTACTGTGTACTTCATAAGTTTAGTAGATGGATTTGAAATTTCCACAATAAAGGTATCATTGATTTTCCCTCATCATTTAAGAATTATCATGCTTTTACATTCCAAAGTTAAATGAACTACGAAGTGAGAACTCAATGCTATCAGTAAAAATGATAACCAACATTTGCTCTAAATAAGATGAATTGAGAAAGATAACTTTCAATAAGAATCAAACCAAATAATAATAATAACATTTATTTGCCTAGAATATCGAGTTAAAAAGTTTTCACACAATAAAAGGCACGTCAGTAATTAATGAAAGTAGTAAACTAAACATAAATGGACAGTACTACAAAAAAGTTACCATTGCACAGCACTATCAAGTCTCATTTTATTAGTGTTTACTTGATTCAATAATAACATGAAAAAAATTAAAACTGTCAATGAATTGTATCAAAAAATAAATACGAATACAAACTGTAATTGTGTTTTATTTCAACTGTTACTAACATTAAATTTTATAAATTTCATAGATATTGCAGGGAATTAAGGCAAACAATACACACTAATGACGTATTTATACATGCTCGCAGCTGACATAATATAAAAACATTTTTTTTAATTATATGCAATGACAATAGAGGTATACTCTTTGGGAAAAAAAACCTCAATAACGATCTAACTTAAAAATTTACTGAATTACGGTCGATTTGCGACCACTGGGCGACCACTCATAAATATTAATTCATCAGTGATCAATAAAAGATGGTTAACTTATAAGTGATCTGCCAAAAAACTCATTGACATCATAGTAGAGTTTTTCTCTTAGAAGAGCTTTCAATTGTCTTTTAAAAGCATCACCATTCATGGATTTTATGGGAATGGGCAGATGATTATATAATTGAAGTCCCACCCTCCGCGAACCACGTAAACATTTAGTAGCCCTGGCATATGTTACACGTAGGTCATTACGGCTTCTTGTGAAATGATGGTGAATGTCTTGGTTTTTAGAATAAGATGATAGGTTACTATGGGTATACATGACAGCAGATAGAATGTAGAAGCAAGGAATTGAGAGATTTTGGAGACTGAAGTTGTTACTTGGAATGTATTGGTAAAACAGGAACTAATTAACTGAATCCAAGCTTCAACTGATATATCATGATTTACCTACAAAATTCATTTAGAGATGAAATCAATTACCCAGTTGCACATAAAAACTTTGAGCCCTTCCCATCACAATTTTTTTATTTAAGGGAAATTTCATAGTTTAATTTCTCCTCTCAAAATCTAATTCAATACTGAATCCTTCATAACCTGATAATAAGCCATTCATGAAATAAATACACTAGAAAGGGGATTTTTATCAAATTTCATCTTCTGTGAAATGAAATCAAAACACATATTTCTGCAAAGTCAAAACCTAAACAAACTTTACCTATGAGCAAACTCAAACACTGTCCTTCAACAAGGACTTTGATGAGACAAATTCAAGAGTATTTTTGTTCTTAAAAAAATGAAACTTCAGTTTTCTTATAAAAGGCATGATTAAACGACAAAATACTGCTGAAACTCGTTTAAGCAAAGAAGAAGGTTACACACAAATCAAATACTTATGAAGTGGCTCACATAAAAACCTGGTCCATAAATGAAAAGTTTGAAGTGACACTTCTCAAATTCTTTTAATGCAAAATAAAAACAGGAATCAGGAGTAGGTAGAAAAGAATCAATTAAAAAATCAATGACCTACATTCTTATATACTATGTGTTGAGCAAATAATCAATTTCAAAATCAATGACCTACATTATTATATACTATGCTGTACACATAAAAAATATGAAATCATGTACTATTAGGTTCTTTCTACAAATTAAAAGAGCTTATTACAAGTAACACCAAAAAAATTCCAAGCCAACATACAACAATAAGTACCCAGAATTTCAAAACACTGACCAAAAAAACTTACACATAAATATGCTACCAAAACACAAGATTCATGAAACAATCAGAAAAGTACAAAAATTGAGTAAAATTTGTATGTTTGAGTTCATTCAGATGTTTTAAAAATCCACACCACTGACAAATGAATTGTGGAATGGAGAGAATGATGCTGCTCAATGCCACTTACCGCACATACACATTCCTATATATTTATATATACACACACACTTGCTCATGTCGAAGCAATAAAACTATATCATAAGTTTTATCTTATTCACCAGAAAAATTCAATACTTAGGCATGTATCATGGCAATTGAACTAAGGAGCAATTGGATGTATTATGCTACAGAAGCATTTATATCAATAAATGAGTATGTATCATGAAATTTAGCGATGTTTTTATTCTTTTGTTAAAAGAAATTAGTTATTAATGGAATAATTTATTCACTGAATGAGGAACAAATATAGATCCTCATGAATATTAGAGAGTAGGTGGTACAGCGATAGAAAACATTCATTCACAAATACTTACAATAATTAAATATTATTTGTCCTGAAGCTAGTAACAAAAAACATAATTAAATTTAAACGATGATGGCATTAAGTTAGCATCATATCTGCCAGTACAACTAATACTCAAGCTATAATATAAACCTCAATATCATATTATGTCAACTGCATTGGGAGTTAATAGTTGGAAGAGCATTTTCATATAATGAAAACAGACTTCTTACTGTCCACTTTTTATTTAATTATGACACATTTCAACACAAAGGCATCATCAATAGGTACACAAGTGTTGTTACAAGGGTCAAAATTAAGTACCGTCAATCCGTCTTAAGTCGGACAGGTGGTGTGGAGTTGGACACAATGAGCAGAGTACGTGCCATGTAAACCTGTTGCATAGTATCGCGTAGCATATATTGTATGCTACGCGATACTATGAAACGGGTTTATGTGGCACAAACTGCAACAATTTCACAACATTTTTATGACAGCTCTGCTCAGTGTCCGACTCCACACCCCCTGTCCGACTTAAGATGGATTGACGGTAATGAAGTGATCAGTAAAGTCTGTCTTCATTATTCTCACGTGTGAACTGCTAAAGAAAATCTCATTCCATGATGGAATTAGACAGACGACACAGTTCACTTGTGGATAAGGAAATGTAACAATTTGAATTTTCAAGTAACTCGTAAATTACATCATGGAATATGTAGCTGACACTCACTGGTGATAAGAGGTACTTTAACATGAGCAAATATTTAATAGCTTGGCAGTATACTAATGGTCTTCATTGTTTTAAAAAGCAAGGCTTTTCTGTAAAATGCTGAAACAAGGATATACCACACCAAGACATGACACTGGCAGAATTTTGCTCACTTTTTGCATGAGGAAACAGGTTTTAGAAGTTACATCAAAGGTGACTGAAATCAACAAAAATGAGGAAAACTTCAAATTATCATTTATCAAAGACACATTGGTTGGGAGGCTAAAGAACAGTACATGTATACTTTAAATCAACTATGCTGTATACTCATAGAAAAATTTAACTTCAGCGGAGAGTGATGCAAGATTGATTTTTCTATTAGGCTCCTAAAATGCACCATGCAAGTTCCAATAATATCCCAGAAAAAAAATTTCAGAAGAGCCATTACAATTTAAATGCACTGTTCTCAGTTATGTCAGAGAAAAACCAAAATGGTTTTCTATTAAATCCGTACGTTATCTACCTAAAGTAAAATATGGATTAGGAACTTTTTCTGATTATTGTTTGTAAAAAAGAAAAGAGAATAGGTGTATTTGAAATTTTGAAAATTGAATTTTAAAATGTGAGATTGGTTTTCAGGTATGTCTTTGAAGTGCTTATGAGCAATTTTGAAAGAAGCTGAACATAACCCTTTCAAAGGTAGCTGAGTTTAATTGTTGAACTGTTATCCTCTTTTGAATATAAAGTAAAACATTGCCTGATTTGATTCCATAAGTCTATTTATCATGGACAATCATTCAAAGCACTGGCTCACAATAACTCTCAATTATCAGCTTACTTGAGAAAAGAATATATGTGAGGACTTGTTTTCAAACAAAATGGGGTTTTGGTTGTCTCTGCAGCTGGAGCTCTGACTTTCATGCAGAAGGAATGGGTGTGGATATTGCTGGTGGCATTGATTTTTCTATGGAATCCTGGTCCTTGCTATTGTAAGAAAAAACCAGGAGCGTACCTAGGGTATTTGGCATCCATGGCAGGGGGGTCCACATTTTTGGGCTACTTTCAAACACTGTAGTGCATAATTAGGAAGCCTCTTAATGCCTTTGCAGGTAAAATTCAAATGATAGAAAATTATTCTGTATGTACAGGTACACTTGTAAAAGGTAGAACTTGCACTGTTTTAACTCTGAGAATGTTGTGAATAACTATTGATTTTTTTTTAAATTGAGTTTTTTGGTGCCCCCCTTCAAGAGGCGTCCAGGGCACCTGCCCTACTTGCCATACCCTAGGTTGCCTCTGGGAAAGACCTTCAGGTCGGTTGGTTATTTGGGAAGGTGATCAACAGCTAAGGTTATTTGTACAATGGAGGACAGTTGGGTGGGTTGGTATAAACATTTTAGTTTAATGCACCTAATGCTTTAAAGATGAAATTTCAGCCATACAGCTTCGGCAAGTTGGGTTGATAGATTCTTGTACATATATACTATGATCAGAATTATATTAACTCAATGGAATGCTACCCTTTTAATTTTATGTCACCTCAATTAAGAACTAACTATATCATAAAAGTTTGTGTTGAAGTCTGGAGAAATTAATAGTTTTGCTCGAATATTTCACCTAAAAAAAGAAAGCACTTACTGATGCTAAGGATCCACCAAAAGGAATGCTTGAAATGTTGTTTAATGTTTGATAACAAATGTAAAACACTGAAGAATGAATTTCTATCATCCTTTAAAGATGAAATTTCAGCCATACAGCTTTGGCAAGTTGGGTTGATAGATTCTTGTATATGTACTATGATCAGAATTAGATAGGTTCAATGGAATGCTACCCTTTTAATTTTATGTCACCTCAATTAAGACCTACCTATATCATAAAAGCTTGTGCTGTCTGGAGAAATTAATAGTTTAGCTTGAATATTTCTCCTAAAAAAATAAAGCACTCACTGATGCTAAGGATCCACCAAAAGGAATGCTAGAAATATTGCTGAATGTTTGATAACAAATGTAAAACACTGAAGAATGAATTTCCATCATGATGCAGGAAAGTTAAAAGATGACCTACTTTATCACATAAAATGTTGGTCCCAATAGGGTGGATTGATGGTAACTTTTTCTAGACTTGCATTTACCTCAGGATAGAAAGGTTACCTCATAGGTTATAAGTTCTCCAAAACGTATTCCATCAAAATGTATCTTTACTTGATTGCCAAAAAGTATTTTCATGCTGAAATCTGCCAATCTGGGAAAATTTACAAGGCAGTGATAATTTTATCAGTGGCTTTTGATTTTGAAAATAATACTCATTTATTCATATTTTAAAACTAATTTATGGAAAATTTTAAGTGCCAGAGGTTTCATCTAGGAAAAGCATGGGATCAAAGAGGTGGCAAGATGTTTTTTTCTGAATTACAAGTGTACTTAGATCATACCTTAATCATTTTTTACCTTAAATTTAAATTATATTTTGATCGCCTAATTTAAATAGCTGTACTCCTCGGGCACTTTGGTTAGAAACCTTTTAAAAACCATGGAGGATTTCAATATGGCCAATAGAACATTCAATTATTCTAGGATTTCTGATAGCACCTTTATCTTGGAACTCTCATTACTTGAATATATGATCCCCCAAAACTTTTGAATCAGCCATTTTACGAAAAATAGCAAAACGATGGCCAATCTCTGCATAAAGACTACAGGAAACCAACTAAATATACATAAATACATAGTTACCATTTAGTCAATGCCCATCACAGCAAATCTGTAATGGGCCACTGTAATACTCCATGACCAAAAGGAGGTACATATTTTGTAATTAGGATGCCATGACTACATGAATTGGATGCTACAGGTGAAGCCATATATCTGGCATTGCATAATGGCAAATATTATAAATCATTACACATTAATGATAAGGTAACGTTAATTTTAATCTTAGCAAATTCAGGACTAACTATTTTTTTTAAATTTCAGGCTGCACTATTTGGAATTCCAGAATTTTTTAAAAAGAGAATACTTTGTATCTCCACATGATAGTTTATTGGTTTACTGAGGTTTTGATGCAATAACATAATTTTCAAGAGAACAATTTTAAAATTTTCAACCGTCTTACATATACATACAGGGAATGTGAGTGGGGAGAGAAGGGTAGAGAAGGGAACTGATCAAGGGAAGAGGTGAGTGGATTTTTCAAGGGGACTGGGAATTAGATGGTTAAAGCAAGGACAATAGACCCAAGTAGCCACCCAATATCGGGCATATGTCGGGCCGATATCATTTGCCAATGTTCTAATGTCGGCCCAATATCGGTAGCCAATATTGGGCCAATGTCCAAATGAGAACGTTTTGCGTCATGTAGCCAATATTGGCAGCCTATATCGGCCAAATATTGGAAGCCAAGATTTAGCCAGTGTACCGATGTTCACCCGATATTGGACCGATATTGATCCGATTTCTTCAGCCATTGCTGGACCAATATTGGCAGCCAATATAGGGCCAATGTATAACTAGATGAATGATGCCCAATCCAAAGTACTTTATACACTGCTAATGAATGTTATGATTTGGAGGTGAAGGTCTAATATTGGTTATGTCATTGAGGAGGATTACATAAGGGGAAGTCCCCTTAAAAACTTCATCTCTTACCAAAATCAGCTCCCTTCCTGGCCCTCCCCTCCCCCTCACCTTCCCACTATGTACACATATACATATATGACTATTGAGAACTAGAATATTGTGGTCTTGAAAATGACACCATTATAGCGTTGAAACTGTGGTCAACTAATAAACTATCAAGTGTAATTTTAAAGTAATCTTTTTTCAAAATTAGGGCTATCTAATCCTTCCTTATCATTAACTTATAAAAAAATATGAATGGGCATCCCTAGGACAGTAGAAAATCCATCCGAATGGGGTTAGAGCTTGTGATCTAAGGAGTGACAGGTGAGGACTCAACCAACCATCACCTAGACAAGCTTATCAAGCATTAAGAGATATGTGAAGGTAATACTTTTCCAATAAAAATCCAATATTTTAAAATGCTGAATAGAAATTTCAACCCTACTATCCCTAAAAAGTATAATTTTTACTTACAAACAAATGAACTTTCAACAGTGTTCTACATGTTCTAATTTGCAGCTCAACAGTCATACAACTTCATCGCTGTGGTAGCTACATAGTTCAAATTTTTATTTCAATGGAATATTTCAGGAACCATGACTATAGAGGTAACTTTTCACTCCTGAAGCATTTGTAAATTTAAAGGATGTTACAGTCAATCTGGCCTAACGCCTATATTTAAAACTACCCAACCAATATGCTTTGAGTTTGGATCAAATTTAGAGCTGCCATTTTATTAGCAATGTAAATGTGTAGCTACACAAATCAAAAAAGCAAACAATTTATGGAACTAGTTCTGAAGCATTAAGCAGAGGCACATCTAAAACCTTTTCAAATGTAACTTAACACAACATAGAACAAAAATTAAAGTTTAACAGGCCAAAATGATTCAAACAAACTTAATTTTGGTCACAGAAAAGAAAATGACAATTCATTTACTTTACTCAACTTGAACCAAATGGCAGCACTAATTAAAGGCTTAACCTACTCTAAGTACATATAGAAGCAATCTACAAATTATTTCCCCAGCAAAACAGCAAGTGTTAGTAAAAAAAAATTAACCCCCTCTAATTATTATCTCTATCGTCTATGACTGAATCTATCGCTTCAACTCTCACTACAGTCACGTGTAAACTTCACCTAGACAGGACCAAGTTTACTAAGGCCCCTTACTTAGGCGCTACATCAGAGCCCTGCTGCATTAATGAACCGCAATTGTGCCAAATAATATTCTGGAGCGTCAACTCGTTTTCCAACTCCTCAGGATCTTGCTTGCAAGGGTGGGGATTCCTCCATTCGTAGGGTGTAAGCCTATAGAAGAGACACTGGTTATAAAGATGGCACACAAAAATTTAGTTCAAACCATCACTTTTCACTTATTCACCATTGCTTGCTGGAGTACTAGCATACGATGATACTGAAATGGAGACATTGGCAAACAAATTAAATATGTATAGCATTGATGTGCAACACATTTATGAAAGGGGCACCATATACATTAGGAAGAGGTGAATGAAGAAAATAATCAAGAGAACACCGACAAAACATCAGCAAAAGAAAACACTGACACAAATTACTGCGCATTATGAACACATACATTTGGGAATTCACATACATATATTCTTGGGTATCACATACAATTGGGATTTGAATGCCAACACAGTGAAGTGGGTTCAGAAGAAAAATGTGAAAACAAATCGACAGGCACACTATGTTATGCACATTGACAAGCACTCACAACTGTGAAACAATTGGTGCAGGGAGTAGTGCGAAGGAAGGAATGAAAATGTTGCCCCAGGGATGAACATACATCCAACTTAATTTCTCTCTTACTTTGGCAGGAAATCACAGCCTTGCTGCATGAGGGACCCAATGGCGAACCACATGCAGTTCAAAAGATTGAATTGAGTCTCCAATTCCTCAGGATCTGGATTGCATGGGTGTGGGTTATTCCACTCATAAGGTGTAAGCCTGGAAAGCAAAATGTGTCAAGGGAAAGGGGCCAGGAAGGATCAGGGAAATAAACACTCAACTTTGGGACTTCAAGGATTCAGGCGGCAACTAAAATACTAATATTTGTGTTGAAAATACATATTAATAACATCAAATGGACAGCAACAAAAAATGGTCAAATTAACTGGTCACGTGAAGATCAAACATAAACAACTCAGATAACCTTATTGAAAAAAATATCAGCTGAAAAGGCGATGGAGAAATACATTTCTACCTAAATAGCAGCAATATTAACATTTAAAATCTACACATTAAGAGATGGCTGAAAATGCACATTTTACACAAGTTCGACTGGTCAAATAAACCCACGTTAGTAAAATTTCATGGAGGAAAAAAAGCTATAAATCAGGATGAAATTTAGAAGAATGGAATAATTTGTACTCAACAAGGAATATAAATAACAGATAGAGTGCTTTCCATTTTTTTAGCCTTAATCAAGGAATTGTATCAAATGGTGTGTATATTCAAGGTTGTTTGATTACAGTATGATATGGTTATATTTTTATTACTTAAAAACTGAAATGTACCAGCTTGGACTTCCTACCCATTGTATCACTAGTGGTATCAACGGTTATAACCAATTTCACAAAATAAGAACGCATGAAATATTGAAAAACCGTTATGAGATAGAAAAAGATGTTCGCTGCATTTTCAATCATAATCTGGATGTGAACATTACTGAAGAAGTAACTAGATATCTAGGAACTAATATCAAAACAATTATTTCCCTTGTTAATTTATTTAGAATTTAATGAACATAATCCACTCTCCCCAGAAGGTTTTTTAATAGATTAACTTAACACATTCAATGCGAAGCACGTCAATAGACGTGCTCCTGGCTACACCGACTGACGGAGCACGTCAATTGACGTGGTCGTTCCATTCCGAAGCCCTTTAAATTTTTTAAAGTCGATTTTGATGACTTTCATGAAAATCACGCAAAATAACGCATTGAATGTGTTAAGACAATATGGTCAGAATAAGACCCTGTTAGCAGCAGACTAGTCCACACATCATCTAAATAAGACAGGTATAAGAGAAGAAAAAGGCTTCCTCAGTGGAGAGGGGCAAAAAGAGAATGGGCTTTTTAGATGGGAAAAAGAAAGGCAGGATGTATGCCAAGCTGAAGAAGGATATTGTGTAAAGAAGCAGATGCCACCAATTTCAAAATATTAGCAGAGGTAATCTTTGTTAGAGGTGGTCATATCTCCATCCAAACCTACCTTGTTTCATAGAATGTGGTTTGATCAAGGGTAGGTCAGAAATCAAAAAACCAATTACTCCTTGCCAAGATATCTTCAATGAAGACATGTGCGCAATGTACAAAAACGTGATACAGTGGAACCTCGATCTATCGTTCCCGCAAGGATTGTTTTCCCGCTACTATCGTTCGCCGTTCTTAGTCCCATATGAAGCTCCATATCGGTAACGTTATTCATTCCCCCATGCATCGTTCTCCGAAGTATCGTTTTCCCGCAATGATCGTTTGTATATCACGGTCCCGCCGCAACAATTAAAAAAATAAAACGAAGAATTAACATTGTTTTATTTGCACTGCCATCTCTTAAGACTAAAATGTTGGAGATACAGTCACACAAACACATTGTGCACTTTATAGTCGACTCTGTGACCACGATAGCGTCATTCCCCGAGTTCATTTCATTGCAAGTGGTTCTGTGTGCATTCATTCCTAGTTTTCATTCACTTACTGCTGTCAGTTTTTGTTTGTTTATAAGTTTCATTTAATTTTTCTTCGGATCATGGCTCATCCAAAGAAGAAAGTAAGAACTTAGCGAGATCATCTCAGAATAGTAGAAGAAGGGGAAAATAATACGGGGAGAAACGTGTGGACATGTGGCAAAATGCCTCGGGTTGTCGGCTAGCACATTAAATTCAATCTTTGTGAAAAAGGAAGAGATCAGAGAGCAAATATGTAGATAAATGTGGTAACGCATCCAAGAAGAGAAAAACTGCCAAGTCGACATTCGTGGAAACGGTGCTCTTCGCTTGGTACTATCAGCAGATATTTTTTCATCCTTCATCTGCTGTAGGTATGGTGGAGTAGTAATTTCCAGATGGTGTGATATCCATTATCCATTTTCCCTACGTAAGCACTTGAATTGTTCGGTAGCCACTCCTCCTATCTCGCTTTGCATGCATCCCCGGATTCCTTTAATTTGCCTTGAATTGCCGACGAGTTATGGTTCTCAGCTTTGTGTGCGCTTTTCCAATCTACTTTTGTCCCATCTCCCCAAACTCGAAGTTATAGGGACTACTTCTGGGTGGTGTCTGTCCGACACTGCCAGCAATTTTTCTTGGGGTCCCTCGAGCTCCTTTCTGAGGGCGAGGGGATTCAGGGTTCGTCATCGACCTTGACGTGATGCTCCACCCCTACACTTCTCTCCCCTCTCCCAAGCCCCTCCACTATTGGAAGCCACGTGAGAAGTTAGGGCATGGGAAAGCGATGAGTGAAATGTGATACTTTTGGTTCACCATCGTAACTGATAAGGGACTTCCAGTGGGCAAGGATGATGTAGCAGCAGTTCTTCATCTTAGAAAAGTCTTGGGGGAAATGGGCAGACAGCAGGCTGGTAAATTTAAAGGTCTGCGGTGGTACAGTAAGGACTACGGTCTGCAGTGAAAATTTTGGTTACCTGGCAAATTCACCTTATGTGATATTACTGGACACATGCCCAAAAACATTCATTTTGTTTTTATTTTCCACGTGATCGCATCTGATAGTGCATACTTTTCCAACTTTAACTTGAATCTGAGAAACGTAAAGAATTTCGTCCATTAACTACTCATTTTAGTGCACATTCTTTGCCTTTTTATAAAAAAATATAGCAATATGGTGATTATCTTGGAAAATACGGGATCTTTTTCGTCAATTTTCGGATAGTACGTTCTGTTCAAACCCGGATAATTCGAAGCCCATTTTTTTTGGTCCCTTGAATTTCGAATTAACCAGGTTTTACTGTATTTCTTTCACATTTTGTCATTACCTGTCCTTACTTTTTCTTCTCATATTATTACTTACTTTACCTTATGATAATATTTTCGATAACATTCTTACTTAATAAGTGGATTTATGGATAATTAATATGGATTTATTTTTGCCAAGAACTGGTGCTGATATACATAAATTTCCTATTATCCATGCATGATTTTTTTACCTATCGCCGAATTTTTCCGCGATCTTTAGAAAATAATCTGACACAGGATTTTCATATTTTAATTCAAGTGGAGCTTAACTACCTGCGCCCTTTTCTTGCCATTCAAATTAACCTCATAACATGAAATTCTTTTCCTAGCTCACTCAAAAGGAACGTGTTACGTTTACATCGCTGTCTGCTCTACTTTCGCATGAGACAATGAGCGATGGAAGAAACTTCTATATTGATTTTAAGTTTTTTTTTTAATGATAACCAATCGTAAAAATAAAATGTTACCAACGATAAATGTACTGTATAACATAAGTGCTTTTATTGCCACGGCCTCACATGCGGTTGCATTCAACCCAAAGGAACCGGAGGTTTTCTTTGCCCACAGTGTGATGCGAAAGATCCCGAGATTGCAGCTTGTACCCTTAACTTTACAACTTCGTGATTAATCTGCCAACACAGGAGAGTAGGCGTAGACAACAACATATTAATTGCCACCCGAGTGTAGAGGGTCTCCCACAGTCATGCCGTATGTCTTATGCATATGATGACACAGAAAAAATGGCAAGAGAGAGAAGAAAGTGAAATGGGTTTCCAGTATACGACGGATGAGAGCATTATTTACGCCTCAATTGGTCAAGGTCAAGGGAGGTAGGAAGAAAGTAGGGTGGGGGAATTGGTGGAGGCGATGGAGACTGGACTGACGAATGCATAAGTCAGCCACTCTATGTAACCATTTTGTTGCGGAGTAGGGCATTGTGGAAATACAAATACAATGACATAGTCACCGCTAAAAGGATTCGCGATCGGGTGAAGGGAGCCCTCGGCGAGTCCTTACGGCAGTCTATACTGACGTATTATGAGCAAAAATAATAATATATTGTTTGTTTTCCGTAAATTAGGAGCAGTATAAGAAATAAAAGTGAAATTAAACCGGATAATCAAGAGTTCACTGTACATCAATAAAACTCCGAACTATCGTTTCCGACTGCCGAAATGGGAGTTTTATTTAGTGTATCTATTAATTATTGACATTAATTTAAATATTTCCAGCTTTGAAGGAACATTCCTGTATAATTCCCAAGAATAATAATAGTTTCCGTAAATTTCCACTCATTGGTAATGATTTCCCGGATCATTCGTTTTCCCGCATATTCATTGTTTTTTCATCCATACCCTTGAAAAATGATAGATCTAGGTTTCACTGTAATAACTGCTTGTGCAATTTACACATCCATTTTATGAGAAACTGGATCAAAACATGCACATGCTGACGCATGAGTTTTTAAATAATTTAGTCTGAGGTAAGTGTGCTGAAGGAGATTTATACATTTTAAATCTATGAGTAAAGATGCTGATGTTGTTGTAGACCTTCCTGTATTCTTTTGAGCCCTGATGATGGAATACATTATTTTTTGAAATGTTGGCAAGGAGTAACTGGTTTTTGGATTTCTGACCTACCCTCGATAAAACCACATCCTTTGAATAATTGAGGTCGGTATCATGAACACCGAACCTACCTTAATTGTTAGAGGTCATCTTATCTCTGCCTAAACCAACTATGATTGTTGGGAAACCACTAATTTATAATGAGTAAGCATAGTAAAATATGAATTATTTGCTGGGAAATTGCTTGACTCCACATTTCTACTGCTTTTGAATTGTTCAAAAAGAAAAGCTTTCTTTCATGCTGAAGAGACTCTTAATAAGGTTCGCCTCACATTAGGCATTATGAAAAATGGAAAGTACCTGAGGACAAAGATAGCCGCAAATGGAAGGTACATGAAATATCCTGTCTATTAGAACTATTGAAATGTTGATTTTTTTTTAATGATGCAAGGTCCGTGTTCTGCCAAATAACCATTGAGCTAATTATGCTAATGTTTGTCGTTGACCATTCAGCTTCTTGATTTCTTTACTATAAATGAGTGATCATGACAAAAACATTGCTGGATTAACTAGTTATTATCAATCTTAAAAATACTTGTGTATTGCAACCTGAAGAAAAAACTTTGTTTGCAGGTTTTACAACCGACATATACGTGACCGTTATGAAACATGATGTCAGTATTATCTTCCAATGTGTGGGGGTAACTGTAAGTATATTTGAGGGCCTGAGAGTCAAAGTAATACAAGTGACATCAACACGAAAAACGATATTAGTGCATATGTTCTTAGTTGGTACCGTCAGGTAGCTACAGGAAAAGGAATATGTACAAGTGTATGAACGTATGGTGCTGCGATCTAGTCGCCGAACACTTAAGCTACTTTGCTTCCTGTCATTTCTTACCAGAGTAAAGTGATACAGGTGACACTGGACGATGTTTGTCACTTGTATTACTTGGACTATCAGGCCCTCATTTGTAGTAGCATGCCAATTTATATAATTTATTTTAAGAGAAACATGCTGGTAATAACAAAAACGGTGGTCTAAAGTATGAAATCAGTTTCCCTAATGCCGATTATACTTAACCCTAAGTAATGGACAACTATATAACTTCTTGGAGATAATGAGTTGTTGTCGCATAATATTATGATTTTATAATAATGCGTAGCACCTCATGTTTGCTGCATTTATAGCCATTAAATCAGGCAGTTTCACGTCGTACCTGTGTTTACCGATAACTAGCTGCAATTCTGCTCTTGCTTACATTATTAATTAGACTGTACGCAAAGAACTAGTGGTCTAGTTAATGTGAATGAAAAATAAGAAGTAAACTATGGAAAAACACCAGTATTCAAGACAGCTGGTTTTATTCATTCATTCCTATGCTGGACTCACAACCAGCCAACATGTTGTCAGCTGGGCCCATGCCTGACAGCAGCCTGGCCAATTGGAGATATCAGATGGACTCCAAAACAATGTTGGAAAGCAGAATATTTAGAAACGACAGAAAGGTGGCATGTAAATTTATGTCAACACATGCCATCAAGTTAAAAGATCGACTAACTGAGCTGTAAGTCTTGGTGGCAAAAATCAATCATGCTACATTACCATCTAAAGCCATGAGAGATGAATCAGCACTTCTTATTTGGCCAGCTGAATGCTTCCCATTGGCTTAGCGCTATCGAAATGCGACACGCTATCAATATTTTCACATTATATTGATAGCTGGTAAAATTACGTTTTACTTCACTCGCACACTTTAAGTTTTTACAAGAAGGTAATGCTGACTGCTGTACTTTTATATATATATATATATATATATATATATATATATATATATATATATATATATATATATATATCTTTTTTTTTGCTTGTTCTTTTTAAGAGAATTAGCAATCTGGATTCTTTAATTTTTAGGAAATATAGCATAGTTTTATCTCATAATGTTGTGAATTTCATGATCCCATGGATGCAATTAGGAAGAAATAATTTGATGTGTTATTCTAGATATGCATAATAATCAAACATATATAAATATATATTATGAGCTAACAGATAAGAAATTGAAAATACCATGGAGGGACTCTCACAGTCAATTGAAAAAATACATTTCAAACAAATTTATTCCATTATAAACAATGGCATTGCTCATTTTGATGGTGAAGGGCATATTAAATGAGTTAAAAATTAGTAACCTAAACCAAAGACAGCAATTCAACTCTATACCCGCAGAATTATTTTTCAAGTTCTTGGCAACACAAATCTTTTTAATAATTTTTGACCATTGTACTTGAAATTCAGAATTAGCAAGCCCTCAAAGAAAAAGAATATTATGCTATTAGAATAAAACACAGTACCTAGTTTTTAAGGAATCTACATTGGTCTTCATGTTCTTGGATATAAATTTAAACATTATTAGCATGTTACTGGAACAGAAAACAAAATGTAAATGGTATTTTAAATGAATAACCTAATTATTACTGTCTGTTCAAAAAAAGGTAGGCATAGGACACATGGGAAGTCCACTTTAATTCTTAACACATAGGAAAGAGAGACAAAACAAATCATTTAAAACACTCAAACTCTACCATAAATCCATTTTTCATTCCGGCTCAACTTTTGGATGAGCTGGAGACAAGTCAGAATCATGCAAACACCTATCCAACCATTCATATTATCTGTCAACATGAATTTTGGATTTCAACTTTAATCAGCCAACATAATTTTTTGTTTTTACATTTAAAAATTCATTATACAGCAAGTATCAACTGAACTGTCAACCATGAGGATTAAAATATACTTTTCTTTAACAACATGTTAAAATTTGTCAGTTGAATAATCCAAATACACCAGAAAGTTTAAAAATTATATCCCTTTATGAGTATCTCTTAAAAGTGAAAGCCATATAAAGGAAGAAAAATTTTAAATACCCTATCAAAAGCTTATTCCTCTATAAAAGAATAAAAAAATACTTTATCAATGAAGATTTTTTTAAATTACCACATTTGTTAAAATTCCTTCTGATTCCTTACCTTGCCAAAACAAATAGAACAACAGACACTCCCAGATAGGCAGTGGCCATGTAGATCCACACATCAACGGATAATGGTGAGAGAAAAGAAAATAGATTTGGTGGCTGCTTAACAGGTTTACTATAAAGGATGCTTATACCTTATTCCATGGACATGAAAAAAAATAAGAAATGAAAATTAACTAGAGCTCCTCAGATGGAATCTTCAAAGAGTAACCTTTTTTGGGCCAAGTTCTAACTATAAGACATTTTTCAATGCTAGAGCTACAATCATGACAAATGACTGAGCACTATGTATCACCTATGCATTTTTACTTTTATTAATGATGAGTTAAACTGGATCTTAACAATTTAAAAATAAGCAATCATAGTCAGAGATTGCTAACAGATTTTTACTTTATTTATTTATTGGACATTGAATGGGAAAACCCACTTACATCTTAAGAAGAGAGGAAAAAAAATGCCATTCTACATGCAATACTTTCATTTCACAACCTAGGTTTCGCTGCTGTGCAGCATCTTCTCGAAGTTCCTGAGTTGTTTTCCCTTTCTACTCAAGATGTAAATGAGACTTAAATGAGACTGTTTATTGTTCAATAAAAAATAAATTTAAAATATTTTATGTGGAATAGCAGAGTTTTTTTCCTCTCCTCTCAAGATGGAAAGATTCCATGAAGATGTCTAAGACCGTCTCCCTTGTCCCACTTAAAATAAACATATAAAACATCAACCAAGTAAAGCAAAATAAGTCAACTATTTAAAAAGATAGGAAGAGAGAATATAACTACAATAAAAATATAAATAGGAATACAAATGAGCATACAGGTATATTGATAAGTATCAGAGCAAATGGCAGTAGCACTATAGTAGACCCTCACTAATGTAGACCCCTGCATATTCCAGACAGGCCTCATAAGTAGAAACAATAATAATCTTAGAAACTTGAGGCATGACAAAAATCCAAAACCAAGACAATAAATAAGTGAATTGAGTACCATTTTTTTTGCAGAAAACTGACACTTCGATTTGGACTATCAGAAAGATATTTTCCCAAACCAGTTGCCATTTTTATCCTAACATGTAGGCAACACAAAGTAGACCATTTTTGTTTAGGCTATATGCTTTATATGCTAGGTAATGTTTGTTGCCTGGCTAAATCAGGTCTAGTGACAGCAGAGCAGAACAAAGGTTACATACTGCAAATAATTCTTATTGCAAAATTGCAATACTGACATTATCAAAAATTATGCAATACACAAAATGAGGATTTGATTGATCACCATATGTGAATAAAAGTGTATTTATCTGATTACATATAATATTAGGGTAAATTTAATAATGAAAAAAGTTCATATGATTATTGGATTTATCAATTTGCACTAATGAATGAACAATTTTTATGCTCTCATGTTTTTAAACGTTTGCCCCTGGTAAAAATTTAGCAGGTATTTACCGTGGTCATTTACCATGTCCTTTGTAAATTACCATAATTTTCTAGGTAATTCACCAATGTTTGAGATAATTTTTCATACAGATAAATTCCCAACATGTTCTTTTAAGCCAATTTCACATTTCCTATGCGTTTAATAATAAATTGAGGCATGTACAAATCATTTTTGGAATATTTTACTGAAATTATAACATTATAAGATTAAAGCTTTAGAATATTCTTCTTGAAAATTTCTCATACTTTGACAAAAGAAAACCAGATTGCGTGTTGCTGCCGTAGTTCATTTTACAATTTTAAAAATTTCTAATACATTAATGTTGTATTAGGTATGGTTTAAACATGGTTATTCCCTTCCTATTGCTATTGGCTTTCTTATTTAACCATAAATTTGCTGTTTAATACTTAAAACTAAAAAATACAGGAAAATTACAGCAATTTTTTTAAATTACCATAATTTACCGTGGTAATTTACCTCATGGAAAGTAAGGTAATTTTCCCATCTCTAAGCAGGATGTAGCATGATTAGCAGGAATTTTAGAAGGATTAGCAGGAATTTTAGCAGAACTCATCTTTAACTTTGACAGATATCCTGCTAATATTCCATTTCAGGATTTTTCTGAATCTTTAATAAAAATAATTATTTAAAGAAACACTTAAAATGCATTCAAGAAAAAAAAATACACAATTACATATAGTGTAACATATTTTCAATATCAATATTGCAACACTGAAAATATGAATGCAAACAACATTTAAATTAAATGCTTATTTTTTTATTGAATGCATTTTAAGTGTTTCTTTAAATAATTTTCTTTAATAAAAATTCAGAAAAATCCCACTGGAATATTAGCAGGATACTGTCAATTGACTTTAAAGTTCAAGCTGAGTCCTGCTAAAATTCCTGCTAATTCTGCAAAAATTCCTGCTAATCCTTTTAAACTCCTGCTATATCCTGCTAAAATTCCTGCTACATCCTGCAGGATCCTGGTAAACTTCCTGCTGGTTCCTTCTAAATTAATTGATAGATAGGTATTTACTTCACACGCAACTACCCAATTACAGTAAGAATTATGCATCTAATGAAGCAAAAATGAAAGACAAAATAATGGCCATTTAGGTACAATCAATTTCACATGGTGATAATCATAGAGAACATACGTAGTCAAGTGGTAAAATGTAGAACAAAATCGATGTTACCAAGGAAAAGGCAACTGTAACAAACAGAGGAATTAGGCCCCAACATTATCCCCAGTTATGCATTGGTAATTATATTAATTGGCCATTGAAAAGCAAAAAGTCATGAAATCCAAGCATTAAAAAACTATTAAAAATGTCATGGTAAGTAATATTAGACATAATCCCAGTGAAATTCCATTTTTACATTCCTCGATGATAAGGGTTAAGGCAGATGGCTTAGAGTGGAAATGTTTCAAGATCAATTCCCTGCCAAGGAATTAATTTTGACTCTTTTTTTACAGGTTTTTATTGTTTTAATTTTTATATATTGTGTCCCTATCATCATTACTTCAATGAAAAATATATATACTTATACTATGAATACTGTTATTCATTTTCATATTTGTTTTTAGAACTGTCCTGCTAAATCCTTCTATTCCTGCTAAATCCTTCTATTGCTGCTAAATCCTGCAATTCCTGCTAAACGTGGGAAATTTCCTTCTAAATTTTTACCACGGAGTGTTCAATATACTGTGACAAAATAGTGCTAATTGCACTAAGGAATACTCAAAATGTATGACAATTATTATATGTGTACAACTGTTTTTCCTTAGCTCATTGGAAAAACTTTTAATAAAATAAATAAATAAAACCAAGGAAAAGATTTTAATCAGTTTCAGTGGACAGAGGGTAAGCTCTTGCAGGTTATCCCTGCAGTTGTTGGGTAGAGTACTACATACCAGGATGGGTAATTGATTACTCAGAGAATGGATGAATGTACTAGTAAAGAATATGTACAGTAAAACCCCCATACAACGAACACCTATACAGCGAAATTTTAAGGAAAACTCCCTATTTCGAAGTCATTGGCCCGGTCCCGGACCCTTCCAATGGACAATACACGCAAAAAAACCTCCCGTAACGAACCTCTCTAACTACGAAAACTCCGTACATCGAAGTCTGCGCTTGGGCCCAAAACATGAAAAGTGCCCCTCTAGAACGAATTATTGAAAAAAAAAACGTAGCATTCTTCATTTACAGGTAATTTTTCCATAGACATTTACGTAATGAGCAGGAAGTTGAACCGCAGCGGAGAGTACCGCGTCTTAACCCTTCCGCTCCGGGCTTCGAAAATGTTTACATCCGAGACCTACAGAGCAGAGGGCATGAAGGAAACTTGACGCTCTCGCTCGGTGAAGGCTCGTTTACACGTTTATTATGGTGGGAACCAGCAACTCTGATGGTTCCCACAATAAAAAACGTGTAAGGGAAGCCAAAGCTCCGCTCAGCGTTAGCTGAGCCGGGTGATAGTTGGGTGGATGAGTAATGCACCAAGAGGGGAGGGGGAATACCAGTCAGTTCCAGCCGGCCAGACGTAACCCAATACAGAAAAATACTCTGAAAAGATCAGATCAGGGGGGCTATTCTCCACTCTCACTCATCCGCCCCACCTCTTTTGCGAAGGTGCAGGTGGTGAGGATGGAGCTCAATTTTCCCTTTTTAAATCGTATCAGATTACTTTCCCATATTGGGTTACATTCCCCAGACCCCTGAATGGGAGGAGCTCCATGATTTCAAATTACCTTTCGGTATCCGATTTTATTTTGGGAGAGGCAGTCAGCGATAAATTTTTTCATGATTATTTTCTTTGTTTTTCCTTCGTGGAATTATATGTTAAAATTTAATCTTTACTTTTCTATTCAAAGTTTTTTTTAATGAGTGGAAATATTTTTTTCGCGAATACCAATGGGCTTATTTTTTTTCTTTCCCGCGAAGTCAACGTAATTTCTTTGTTTCCCCATTCTTTCAGCACGCAAACTTCATTTGTTCCTTCATTTGCAAGACCTCCTGTTGATATTATAATTATAAAATAGTCTAAATAATTGTTACATCATTATTTATAAGACCCACGATCAAAGATCCCCGTTTTCTTGTATTGTTGTGCTTTGAAAAAAGGAGGGGAAAATGTGATCGGCTTATCTACTAATTTCTGCAATCGAATCACCATTTCGCGATCTAAAGACGTACAAATAAATACATTGTAATAAGGCTCGTCGAGAAAGGCTCGTGCTTTAAATGGCGAGTGACCACTTGCAGATTATTTTCATTATTGTATAATTATGATATCAACAGGAGGTCTTGCAAATGAAGGAACAAATCAAGTTTGCGTGGTGAAAGAATGGGGAAACAAAGAAATTTTGCGGGAAAGAAAAAAAAATAAGTCCTTTGTTATTCGCAAAAGAAAAATATTTCCACTCGTTACAAAAAACTTTGAATAGAAAAGTAAAAATTAGATTTTAACAGAATTCCAGAAAGGAAAAACAAAGAAAGTAAGCATGAAAAATTTGTCGCCGACGGGAATCGAACATGGTCCCTCTGCACCGCAGCCCCGTACGCTAATCAATGGACCACACCCTTGATGCCGTAGGCTGATAAATAGGGATTTTATAACATCTATATATGTTTAAACGCCTTTTTTGTTAACTATTGGATTTATACGCCCATATGTGGAGTGATTCGTGAAAAGCATTCGGAGTTCTATATGCATACGAATTTTCATCGAGATCTGCGACCCGTTTATCGGACACTCCCCTCGTTAGGAGGGCGAAGTATTCAAAACTTCATTGGTTGGTGTTCAACCAATGAGAGCCAATTTTATCTACTCTGTCCCCATCCCAAAGGAAAATCTGGAGTAACCTCTCTTCTCTATCCAAATATTGCTATTGCCGTCTTAACCTTGATGGATGTGGTCTGTTAACCGGCAAGTTTGCTCGAGATCGCCCTAATATTTGCTCGATTGCTTGAGGATACCTTTTTTCCCAGAAATCGCAGCCGAAAATGAGGGTGCGCCTCTGACACGAATTTTTTATCTGCCAGCCTTCGATCCTCGGTCACGATATGAGCGGTGGGCTGCAGAGAAATAACGCGGCAGGGTGGTAGTGGCCACGAAACGAGCAGTGATTCGTCCTAAGATAAGTTCAGAATCTGAAATGGCAGTACATACTGTCAGAAGACAGAACGTTCTCGGCCGACATTTTACCACTGAATGAGAAGAACGGCACAAGAAATATTTAATATCTGGGATTGGTGGCGAGCGGCACCTATGCCACTCACGTCTATCATGGCTGGGTTCGAGTGTGGTCCATGTCAAACATTAGGAACATAAAACTCATCGTTGCCACTCTATCGCTTGCCTACCACCGCTCGTATCGTGGCCGCGGCTCGCGCCGCTCGTATCGTGCCCGAGGCAAGTCCCTCGAGAGCTGAGTGACCTTGGTGCTTAGCGTGAGTCATCAAGGGGAGGGTATCATTCGCTCGCTTGTTTACGGGGGATGCAGTTGCCTAATAACTTTAAAAACTTGTTGTTTGACAAGGCAAGCGTGTGGGGTGCAATTGGGGGACAGCGATTGGCCGCGCGACAAGTGCAAGCACTGGAATTTTCCACCCCCCTAACTTTCTCATTTTCTGTCACCAGACAACTTTGAGTGACTGTATGCACCTGCCTTAAGCTCAACTGAGAGAATTCTGTGACTATTAACATTTGTGCATGCGTCAATATAGGTCAGTGTTGTTCCAAAATGAACAAGGGCAAAAAGTTGTGTTCTTTCACGGTAGTTGAAAAAATTAAAGCGCTTTAAGTCACCAAAGACGCTGAGGATGTAGGAAACCGCGCTGCCGGACTAAGGCATGATGTGCCGGAATCGTGCATTAGAAGATGGAGGAAGGATAAGGTTGCACTATTCATACCAATAGGGACAGAAGGTCTTTTCGGGGAAAATCTACGAGCTGTGACAGGACATCCACGCGCGTGCCACCGTACTGCGACGCCCGTCTCACTAGTAAGTCAGCCGTTTTTATGTATGTACCTAAATCATTATTTTTTTTTGTTTTGTCATTCATTGAAGATTTTTGTTGGACCATATTGAAATATTAACTGCTTTAAATTCCATAGACAGTTATGATTTCTTTCAAAGTTTGACTTTTTTCAAGTTTTGATGTCGTATCTACGCCTTATCGTTCGTTTTTTACGCGGCTGACGCTGGGGTATTTTGAATTTAATGTGTTTGCATTCCCACTCGTCATCGTTTACAGCAAAATATAATTTGTAAAAGTTAACCACGTTTTAAAAGGCGACTTACAGCGACTATGACTTGTGCATTAGGAAAATGGTGGGGGGATTCAGATTTATAAATCAGAGCTCGGTGCGACTGTCCGCACTTACCAACTAAACACGAATTGTAGCGAGGTTGGATTTGTTTTGTTTTAATGAATATCAATTACTCCACACATTCCAAAGGACAATAAACAATGCAAGCATTGTAGGGCCTAGGCTACAAGTGAAAACTTGCCTCCGAGGTCCATACATGCCTATGGAAAATGCCGCGTAAATTATAAGAGAATATCGCTAGTGGCTTTGATAATGGCCGAAAATTCGAAGTTAGTCCCGCAACACCTCGCAATAGGAAAAAAAGCCCCAAATTTTTTTCTTCAACTTCGACGCATAAAAAGAGGGGTGCGACTCTTACACGCGTTAACGGCATCGTCAATGCATTATCATCTGAGATTGCCATTGTGACCTCAATGCATTGCCGACTGCCACGTTTTTACTCGTGGTAACTAACTCACCCCACCTATATTCCATCGTCGTTTATCGATATCTAGTATATTCTGGTCACGAACATAGATATTTACCGGTATTTCAATGGGATTCCAACAGTGCGTTTCATTTCAGAAGTATAAATGGGAATATGTGCTCTTTCAAGCAAAATTGCTGCATAAAACTGCCATTTGATATTGACTTAAATTATTGCACTCTAAGAATAATATAGACTAGATACTCAGAAAAATTATAGAGCACTTTAAATATACCTAATCCTTAGGCATCAATTTTGGCGCTCCTTTACTTTCAGACCGTAACTAAAGAAAGCGATGAGGCGTAGAGCAGAATCGACGAAAAAACAATAATTTCAATTAGAAATACGCAGATTGAAAATAACACGGTGATAGCCACGGTATTTGATGGTAAATAATAAAAATTGTTTATCATCACTCTAGGAAAGGTTTTAATGGTGAATAAAGCAAGATTGAGATATTTACTCGACTTGCATCGTAAAGCACGCGGAACACTTGGATGCCCCTGTGGAGACGCAACCCGCACACCACCTCCATACATCGAAAACCCCCTACATCGAAGTAATTTTTCTGGTCCCAACAAATTCGTTGTATGGGGGTTTTACTGTATATGAAATTGCATATGTTTGAAGGTGAGCCATATGCAAGATAGATACAAAAGAGAGCTGGTTTTTCCACAAATTCTTCTGTAATCAGGGAGGATGAAGAGAAAAATGGCCACATTTTGAAGAATGGTATAAAATGTAGTAGCTAGTACTGGATGGATGAATGAACTAGTGTATGAATGAATGATGGATGGGGCAACGGCCTGCCACGATGGAAACACCGGTTCCCGATCAGTCACCGAAGTTAAGCATCGTTGGGCTCGGCTCGGGTTTGGAGGGGTGATCCTCCGATTCGTCCGAGTACTGTTGCCCCTGTCTGCGCGTGGCAGACAGTAAGTGCGAAATGACCTTAGCCGTCGAAGCACGTGAAACAAAAATACTACTACTACGAATGATGGATGGATGGATGGAAGAATGGATGAATGTACTAGAAGAATATGTATATGAAATTAAATATGTTTGAAGGTTAGCTATATGCAAGATAGATACAAAAGAGAGCTGTTTTTTCCACAAATTCTTCTGTAATCAGGGAGGATGAAGAGAAAAATGGCCACATTTTGAAGAACGGTATAAAATGTAGTAGCTAGTACTGAAAACCCTAGTAACATTCAGCAGCATAACTTTAAAAAATAAAACAAATTGTCATTTATATTTTAAGATTCTAGCATTAACCTAGCCAGCACAGCAGATATTCCTTACAGAAATTAAAGGGAAAAAATGGGAAGAATATATCGCTAGAGAAATTAAAGGGTAAGAATTTCCCTAACTTTTCGGTTCGCAGAGATAAGATCACTTGGATCTAATGCTAATAATGCAGTTAATTTACTATAAAATGATATTCGCAGAGGACTTACGCAGTTGGAGAGATAATTGATTTTTTTGTTCCACCATGCAAGGAACAAATTTTAACATATCTTGAGTGAGAGGCCCTAAATGAGTGAACTTCTCTGGAAGTTACAACTTATGCGTATTTAGATGTGTGGGTTTGCCAATTTTCCCATTTCCATAGGGATAATTGCATATTAAAGATGAGCTATATTTTTCCGTTACGAAGAGAAATTACTTCACGATGTATCTACCAAAGAGCGTTGTCAATTCTGTACTCCTGATCATCGTGAAAACATTTTTTGTATTATGCTATGGAAGAATATATTTTACTAGAGAACAGTTTTCTTCCCCATCAGTTCCTTGTATGTAACGTCACCCTTCTCTTTCATCCATTCTAATTTTCCTTCGTCACTTTAATTATCATTCATTCATTTGAATCATCTAAGTGATCTACGATGTTTCAAAAATAAACTTGGTTATATTCCACACAGTTTTTATTACAACTCGACCGGTTGCAACCATTTCAGGTCATTATTAAGTGTTCAAATCATGTCATGTCTTCATTCCACCAAGTGAACTTGCCAATAATTGATCTGATATCTACCTTTTGATTCACGATAACATCAATTGGAGATCGTTCGCAACTGCACGCAAGTGTTTGTAACCATGTGGAAAGGGGAAATTAGTTCTTTGCATTACATCCAACTACTCAAGTGACTCCATAGCCGAGTGGGTTAAGGCGCTAAGTAGGAGAGTGAGAGCTAGGTTCTATGGTTCGGACTCTCCTGCGGCACTTTTTTTTTCGGTCGAATATGAATCCAAACCAGACGCAGATTTTGCATTTTTATATTTTATCCCGTTTGGGACAGACAAATAAACAGATTAATTCCACTTTCTCACGTGTAAGAATTGTTTTTACCTGAGATAACTTCCATGTAATACACTGCCTATAGTGTAAGTTCCTCCTATGTCCGCTACGTAGCACCCTTTTCGCTGTTAGAGAAATGATTGCTGTCGTATTTCGGAAATCTTTCCCATTTATTTCTCCAGCTTTTCTCTGATTTGCTACTGACATATACAGAAATCATTTCCCTTACCGTATATGATTTCTCCGTTACATATAGAAGGTTTCTGTATATTTTAGTCCTATTTACTACATTTTGCTGGCTGGGAATTCACAATATTTTCATTCAATCATTTTAAATATAAAAAGAAAGGAATAAAATAAAGTCAAATCAAAATTATTTTTTTCTATCAATATCTCAACTTACTATTATTTGTGAATGTCCAAGGTTGACATGCATATCACTGAATATATCATTTTCCCCAAAGCCAGCACTAATACATAATATCTGTGGATTGCATATGGCATATGACAAAGATATGTAATAGCTACATAATTAAAGGCCAATTCTGTTTTCTGATGATTGGATCAAAATTTGCTGGCATTCTCATTTACAAATAACAGCTGAATAGCCATTTTGGAACACTGAATCTAATTCAGCTTGATAAACTTTTGAAGTGTCACTTTTATGCAACAATATGTATCATCCCAGTTTATGTAAGGATGCATTCATAAGTGTTTGAGGTGAACTGAAAAAGTACTGATGACAGAACCCAACAAAAATAAACAGAGCTAACCAATAACATACCCACAAAATTCCGTCACAGTACACATTTTAACTTCAACATTTTAACTGACATGAATTTGAAATGAATGAAATATATCCATAATTGAGGCTGAATTTCCTTTTATTTCACTTTTGCTCATGGATTACGGAAGCTAATGATCATTTACTTTATATTATTTCTTGAAAAACATGTATAGTTATACATAGCACTAATATATAGACATAAAAATATTGAATTATGTAATGTCACACAAGAAAGTCATAATTACTACACAAAAATGATTGTGAAACATAATGTCTTACAGTCAACTGACAATAATGAGTGACTAGATGTACTAAATAATATGCAATGCTTACCAAGATTCATAAATGGCATGGTGAAATCAACAGCTTGTTCCCGTGAGTAGGTTATAGTGAGATCACATATGGCCAGGTCAGCTTTCTAAAAATAAAAAATGTGGTTTAAGGAGAGATATAAATTGTGTAGTTATACTAAAATTACTAGGGGTGGGATGACACTAGGTAAAAAATAATCCAAATTTCTTGTGGAGCTAAAATTCGTGAAAAATGGCAGTTGTGCTAATCTTTCTTTTTATTAATTTGTATCATTATCTTTAATCGACCAAAAAAGGGGAAAATTTTTACAGTACATATACCACTACACTGCTGCAAAAAAGAGTAACAATGTAAATAAATGTCAGTGCTGTAATAAATTATGATAGTATGGACATTAGATATATGTTCAAGCATTTTTAGGAGAAAATCATTCACAGAAAAATATTTCCCTTGCGAAACAAACCTATCAAAAGTGAACTTGGACTTCAGATGTGAAAGGCCATCACCACAGACCACCTAGCTTAATTAAATACAAACTTATATGGATGTACTCCATAGGCAAAAATTCAAAACACATGTCCTTTAAAAAATAAAAGCTTATAAAATCAATTGGAAACTAAAATGGAGAACAAAAGTTGGAAATCCCCCACTCATCCATCACTTAAGAATATGTAATTATTTCTGCAAACACGTAACCGAGAATTTTGTAAAATAACATGCATCAATTGAAATGCATCAATGAAAAATTTTGTTCCATCAGATCAATCCATGCTGAATAACATCCATACATTGTTCTATTCCAGTGCTGTGACTTAGGATACCAGATCTGGTCAAGTAGCTACAAAAACCTTCACACATTTATTACGTAGGTAGGATGTAAACCAATGATTTACCTTTTATCTATAGTGAACTGAATCTTGTTGCCTGTTGAAAAGTTGCCTTTATGGATCAAGGGAAACAGTAGGTAAGTCAATATTCAGACTTGCTCACTATTTAGAGTTACAGAAACAGGCACAAGATATATATTCTTTTTCTTATCCATTCCCCCATATTTGTAGAATAATGGCCATACCCAGGGACAAACGTCTGCCTTGGCCAGCTAGGCAGCTGTCTAGGGGGTTTAACCTTGGAGGGAGCACCTAATGTAATTATAATGTGAAGAAAGTATAGCTGATTCTTTTCTATTTCAATTCTAAGCCTGATCATCTATTTTCGAAAATCAAAGTACAATAAATAAATAAAGAAATAATAATAAAGTTTTTTTTAAATACCAAAAAGGGGGCCCCGACCCTGTAAAATGGCTAGCGGCCCTAAGTCTCTCAGTACAGGCCTGGTCATATCCCAAATTTCTCATTGATGATAATATCCAAATGCTTTAATATGTTCACCCTGATGATCTTCCAGTCAAAAAGATAATTGAATCCAAAGCCGGAATACTACATAACCAATGCTTATATTCTACTGAGAAGCATCAGCTGAGGTAATCCCAACACTAAAATATAAATTTAAATCCATCAAATATGGGTACATACCTTTTCAAGAAGTTGCTTTACAAGACCATCCCATTTTTTAGTTTTTTGATCCAATGATCCATATCGCCCATCAGGTACTAATTCAAACACATATTTAAAACCAAGAATTTTTGAAACTTCATCAATCAAATCTATGGAATATCCCTCATACCGGTCATTGCCAGTGTAAGAACTCTTAGGTTCACGCTCCATTAGAAATGGTGGACCCTGTAGGAAAAAGTTTTTAAAATTCTAATTACAGCTTATACCAATTAAACACCTGGATTAATTCCATTAACTATTTTAGTTATGCATCAGAAAAAAATATCAAGTCACCATGGGCTCTCTTGACTGCCGAGTCAAAGAAATTTTCTCGTTTTCATTTATCATTTGTTGGTGATTCATGTTGCAAATTTTTATTGTAACCTCAAGGCATTTATTTTTTAGTTCCACACAGAGGAAAATAACAAAATTTGGGCTGAGGAAAGGGAATGTAAATAGGCTGGGATCAGTGGAGTAGCCAGGTTTTGGGTCTAGGGGAGGGCAGAAAATTTTTAGGGGGCGCCGACTCATAAATTAACCAGTTTACTAAACTTAAAAAATTTTGGTGATGCAATAGACGGATGGATTTGCACAAAATATGACAATTGCCAATGTATTACACATTTATTTATACCTATTTGGGACTTAAAGAGTGGAAACATTCACAGACTAAGGAGAACCGGAACACGGGGCGGGGTGGGGGGGGGGCATTCACCCCCCCCCTCCCCCTCCACCTAGCTATGCTACTGGCTGGGATTATGAGTGTTAAAATATTGGGCCATTGAGGATAAAATTTAAAATGATAGATTGCTAGCAATATAGTTGTGCTGAAATGAAACCTTACCACTCTTGAGGAGACAATGAAAGTCTTATTTTGCAAACTTTCAGAGATAATTGACAACTTTTCATCTTCCGTCCTGGTGTAATTTATCCCTGAGCGATAGTCCCACCAACCAGTCTTTACAAATCCATTTCTATCTAATTCAATGATGTCCAAAGGGAAATCGACGCGTCTGCCATCCACATCAAAGCGAACATACCCAGTCAATCCAGCAAGTTCCATCTGCAATTATAAACTCATGCATAAAAAATGGCACTATACAGGTTTGTAACTATGTTTCTCATCAAACATATCAAATCTCAGACTTTTGGATGTAGATAACTCATTCACCATATCTCAAATGTTTATGAATATGGCTAAGATAAATAGCAATGAAAATAATCTCAACATGAGAAAATTTCCCATTTTAGCTTTGGTATACATAAATGTGAATCCTCCACACAAATCCTATGCACAACCAAAACATTGTGCAAATACAATGCAGGAAAAATCAGAACTTTTGATTTCTTAAATGTACTCATCACAAAAGTTTCACACCGATATTGAAGCAATGACTTTACTTATAACCAATAGTTTTGCCTTTGAAGTAAGCTTAATACCAAAATATTTGTGTGCTCTCAATTTGTGACTGAATAAACTTGACCGTGGCAGGCTTCACTTCGTAGAAGTTAATAATATCAGTACTCATGATTAAAGACAACTTAGTACTTTTCTACACAATATTCAATGTACGACACGTTTCACCACTTTACAGCATCGTCAGGTATTTACTGAACTTTTCAATATTTGCAAGTTTTTTTTTGCATGGGTTAGTTAGATTATCGTTATTCATGCTGCCAAAATTAATGATGAAATCTTTCTAGTCTGTATTTCAATGAGCATGGCTTTGAACAACATTTTAACAGTAGGGCAAGCAGAATTTCACAGGACTAGAGCAATCAGAAGAGATCAAAGGCTTCATCTGAGTCATTGTCAATGAATCTCTTAGTTTTTAAGATATTCTCCAACATTTGTTCATTGTTTCATGACAGCAGTTTCTCTGGCACTCTGGGCTGCATCTTCAGGTCAAGGACATGAGCAGGAGTGTCAGTTAAACGGTTTCACCAAACAACAAACAGAGATGGGAGAACACCGAAAAAGTAAAGAGACTGATACGCATTCTGAAAACGAGTGATGTGGCCAGGATTCGAAGATTCGATCGAATCCTATCGAATCCATGGATTCGAGATTCGATCGAATCCTTTCAAAAAAGATTCGATAAATTCGAATCCTGGTTTTGCGGGTGGCATATACGTTAAGATAATGATCTCGCAACGTAATAATCTCATGAATGGCGTGGTTTTACCGCCTATAGTGCTGATAATCTGCGCGGAAATTCACTACGAAATATATTTAAAATAGAACATTTTATTTTACATATTTCCGGTGGAATTCTACATCGGAATGTTTTTTTCTTCGTATGTGCCCCTATTTAAGACGTCCTATCCAACACGTTTTTGCTCACGCATAGAAGAACGTCTCTACTTTGTTATGAGACATTTGGTGAGAAGAGTTGTGTGAAAAATAATGCTGAATAACAAGCTACTCGATGGTTAACATACGATTATGTGCTCCGCACATATTAATAAATTTGTGTTCGTGATCTGTTTATTTAAGGGTTAAGGCAACGATTTAAATCAACCGAAATAACGGCTGCCCTCGTTTCGTTCAAACATCAGCCACATCAACCTGGTATTGGCTCTGGAGGCTCCCAAAAGAAGAACCACCCCCGACCCCAACCAATGGAAGCCACCCGGGTCGAAGCGAACTGGAATGAGGGTAGACAAACAATGATGAGACGGAGTGATCTTCTCGGATTACTCCGATCTCTTTCTCGCAGGATGAGTCCGGAGCAGATGAATTTCTTCATGTTCTGGAATAAGAGGCAACAGTATCTTACAGGGCAACAATAGCGACAGGAGTCTTGGGGAAAAACAGGTTTTGTCCCATAAATTTGACTTGATGGAGGGACCTGTTTAGCCCATAAATGGGGCTGGTGGCAGAACTGACGTTCCAAGCTGTCCACCGATTTCCAGAGAAGTCAGAATTAGTAGGAAATGCCTTTTAAAGAGAGAGTCTCAAGACTACCCTATTGAAAATGCCCCATTGGTTTCCTATAGTGTTTTCAGAAAATACTATAGGAATTATGTACATTCCTATAGGAATCAAAATTTCCTACAGAAATTAAAATTTCCTACAGGAACAATAAAGGTTCCTTTAGGAAATTTTAATTCCTATAGGAATTTACATAATTCCTATAGTATTTTCTGAAAACACAAGGACACCAATGGGGCATTTTCAATAGGGTAGCAGGACAGGACCCCCAGATGACACCGGGTGGTGTCAAGAAATCATCCAAGCTAAATTACAAGTCAAGAGAGGGAAGGAGATGTCAGCCTCTGCTCATCTCTGAGTGATTTACCTCCACTTCTGAGAAGGGTACCCCAAAAAAAGTATCCAGTGTCGGCAGGTGGGGGGAGAGCGAGATAAGAGATGAAGACGTACAACTCAGCTGAATCGGAGGACCAGGTTGGTTGGTGCTGCCATCGCAGCACATCTCTGATGAAGATGTATGACATGGATCATGCATTTCATGATGCCTTCAATTGTATGGAAAATATTCTTATGAGAAAGATCCAAATTCAAAGAGAAAGGATCACTCCAAATTGCAGAATTTTTTAGCCCATATAGGCTCACATCTCATGGCCAAATAAAATGGCGAAAATAATTAATTGCGACTGAATATACGCATTTACATACCTCTTCAATAAGGTTGGCACCATGTATGTTTGAAGTTACCACCGAAATAGCCCAGTTTTTACTTAGTTGAATTGTGAAAACCAAAGTTTTTATCTGCCAGCATTCGGTTGTAAAATTGTATGATACAGCAAAAAACTTGTAGACGATAGAGTACTCTCAGCTATATATATCTCTATATTCATGATTGCACCATATACCACGATCACAACTCAATGACCTTGATGCACGATCGTGGTCGCAAATCTGTGGTCAGAGTGCACGATATAAAGGGTGCTTCCAATTTGAGGTGATAGACAGCGATCGCCACGCCCCGGTACTTTTGATTTAGCTAAATCGCCAGCTGCCGGTGGCTCTCTGCTCCGGGGTGAGTCGGCGATCGATGGCACCTGCGTTCGATAATCAGCTATTGCCGTACTCAAATGATAAGCACTGAAATAGACAGCTATATAAATTGATAGTGAAGAACAGACAGAGGAGTCGACAGCATCGACAGGGAAGTCACGAAGGTGGCAATTACACTGTAAAATGTCGCAACACATCGAAATATGGTAATACTTCTCGGTAAAAAAATTGCGATGATAAATTCGCAATTTGTGATATTTTTGGCTGTGCTATATCCCGCGGTTGTGTTTCCAAAGCCACTGGTGCATTGTAGAAGCATATAAAGAAACGTCCATTATCTGCCTGTGAAGCAGCGAAAGCCTGCAAATTAGTGCAAGTAGATAAAAATCCTGCATTACATACCTTCAATAATCTACCAAGCGGTTCCAGTAATCAAGACAGTGATTTAAATTTTCCAAGTGATGCAGATCCCAGGTAAAACATTTGTGATTATTAGTAACAGTTGAAGGAACAACGTGAATTTGTTTTCAACTTTGATTTTTCGTCTTCTGGAACAGAAACCAGCTCTATTTATGGTTAATGGGGAGATTAATTTACCAGCTAAACTTAGCAGTGCTGAGTGGACTTACTTGCAAATTATTCAACATATTTAAAGCCTTTTTATCAGGCTACTGTTAGATACTCTAACACCACAATATCATACGTGATTCCTTTAATACATAGTACATATATTTAAAATTTATGGAAGAACCAGGTAATGTAGGATCCGGATTGCAAGGGATGAAAAATTATATCATTAGCTGACTTAGAAAAGAACAGCTTTTATGCTGTTGCAACAATATTGGACCCTCATTTTAAAGACAAAATATTTATAAGCAAGAAAGATTCTCAAGATGCTAAGAAACTGCAATAGAGCAAGAACTGCAACTGTATTTTCAGAAAGAGCATTGAGTACTGCTGGAAATTTGGCAGAAAAAAAAGAAACAGATTAGGTCCTGAAAGAGCAAGAATGTTGGATTTCTTGAGGAAAAATTAATAACTTATGATTACATTGCACTTTGTTGAAAAGTTAATAAAAATTAAGTAAAACTGAAATAGCTCCTCAAATTTGTTTTTATTTTTTAGCTAATGAATAAATATTGAATTTGAGGGAAAACCTGTGTAGAACAACTTATTGGTTCAAAAAAGTACTGGAAAATGTAAATGGATTTGAATTTGTTTTATAATTGCAATTGGTATTGAAAAGTAAATAAATAAATAAAAAGTAACTGGGATTCATAGTTTTCTAAAATAAGGATTCAGATTCAAGATTCTATGCGTGGGATTTGATAAAAAAAGAGATTCGGATTCGATAAATTTTGGATTCGATCCATCACTACAGAAAACTATTATTTATGTGATTTGATTTTAATTTAAAGCACACTTTACTCACAAATTTCATATAGTTGATAAGTTTATACCCAGGCTCCCACTTTCTGGGTGCATCACAGGACAAATGTGTAGTATTAATAGGGGAACTTCGGTCCATTTCAACCAAGGCTCGTGCAAAAAGTCGGACTGCATCATACATCAGAGCTGTTTCAGTCTATGTACCCACAGAGAATAAAATAGGATAAGTATAATCAGTACCATCAAAGTATCTGCAAAAGGTATGAAAATAAGCATGCATTCCAACAACATACGCACAAATCCAACTTAAAGATAGTTACCCTAACAGTATTTGCAGATATGTTGATACGCCTCCCAAATCTCATTTCTCCAAACTGCCAATCATGCACGGCATTCTGGAGGCTTTTAGCATGTGGATCTACCATTCGAAAGCCAGTGATATTTGTACGACCAAAGCGAAACTCTTCCATATCAACTGTGTGTAGATCCTGGAAGAGAAGTAAGAGGGAAAAGTAATCTTCTACCATTCAAGCCTTAGTGAAGTATGTAATAAATAAATAGTTTCATTCTTGCAAAGGTTTTTGGCTGTATATGTATTGCCTTCATATTTACCCACACCTATCAAGTATCAGTTTTCTTTTATAGGCACCCTTTTGAAGACTTCCAAAAGAAATAATCAAAGTTACAGGACTTATCATTATGTATTACAAATAATAACTCTAATATAAAATGATCACAAGAACAAGATGACTATGCATGAGAGGTGAGCAAAACCCAACTTAATCCTACTCTACTTCTGAGCTGTGAGGTCGCAGGATCGTAACCATACAGTGAGCTGCCAAGCATTCAACTGTCCAAACAATAGGGAGTCACGAGCACTGAGTGGGACTCAGTTTATTAGCCAAGCCCACCAGAAGTGATGAGACAGGCCCACTCTCACTGGAATCATGTGTGTTTTTTGGATCTTAGATGCATAGCTACAGATAGGCAGGTTCCTCCCAAGCACAAACAATGAGCCAAAACCAGATCAACTGCCTGCAGTTGAATGTTCATCCCTCATCTGCATTCAATCAGAACAGTCCAATGTGCCAAGGAAATAGTACACCAAAACACCAGGTTCAAGAAGTCCAGCTCACTCTCAAGACTCCTGGGAGGGACCAATCCTGAGAGGGAAAAATTCCGAGAGGGGATTCCAGGAGGGAGAAATCCATCCTGGGAGTGAGAAGCTATAGTGAAGCTCCCATAATGGGAGTGAGAAGCTATAGTGAAGCTCCCAGAATGGGAAATGTGCAGGAGCAAGAGACCCCTTGGTTGTCTCTACCTTGCATTTCATAAAATACAACCTCTAAAACGAGATATATTTTATTGACTGCATCACATTTACCAGCCTCTAGTGCTGTGGTAACCAATTCACACACTATTGAACCTTCTGCATCAGGAGCCTTTTTTTTAAGCTATCACTGTGAGTGGGAGATAAGTAATGAGAGTAGGCAAGGGAGTAGCTGGTGATGGACCCTTATCATCCAGCTAGACCTTTTTTGCAAGGTGAAAGAAGTGGTATTTCACAAAAATAGAAGGAATTTAACATGAATGCGTGGAATTCACACTGAAAATAGTCATTCACCTGGACTGAGATATAATCCCAGACCGCTTGATTTCACTTTGAGGGACTCACACCACCGTCAATTAGGGTGGCCCATATCAGCAAAGTGGGTAAAAATGTGAGGGGCAGACTCGTCAATAGTTTCGTTTTTACATACAGATGTCAAATCCAAAACCGGAAGTCCATGCGATAATTTTTATGGATCACGCAGGGCGCGGGAAGTTTTGAAATACATACTGAATTTACCCAAAATGGCACCTTTTTGCACTTCTGAGCTAGTGACCTTACAAAAAATTTATTGAACGAAAGTGACATCGTTTGATGTCAGTTGTCACCTGGTAGATTTTTTTCTAAATTTTAAGTGTTAATCGCATGTAATCTGGGTGTTTAGGAATGAAAGGCACAAATTTACAAAAAATGTATAGGCTTCCTTATAATTTTTTCACTGCTTTCCTTCCATTAGCGACAACAACATACAAACCCTGTTTTTTCTCTTCATCCTCTGTTAGTACATTCTCAAAATCTTTGGCTAAAGCGATGCCTCTTTCGGCTGCATCATTTGTGGATGGCATATTATTTACATAGAGCTTGAGTTACAAAAAACTAGGATTGCTCTCCCGGTCTTTAGGTTCAATTTCGAGAAATTGGGGCCCCACCCTGAGTTTTGAGAAAAAATACAGTGAATCATGATTGGCAAAATTAGACATGCCACAGATTTCTCCTTTGTCCCCTCTTTTGCGTGCAATATCTTCAAGAGCATCTGCCTGGGCCCTCACGGTTCCATCCTTGAGGGTTGTGACCCCCAGTTGTTGCTCCTCCCCGGTCTCCAAGTCCTTTACCACAACTTGCAAGTGTTCAGCTTTCTTCCTTGCAAATATAATAGTCATGGTTAGCAAAAATAATGTCGGAACCAAATTGACACGTGTGAAAAAAGAACACTGACCTTTCTCTTCGTTTTGCATGATGCTTTAGTCCCAGTGAATGACAAGCAGCCCTTTTGGACAACAGTAATCAGTAAAGTTTGTCTGTACTTCCATCCAACGATCCTGCTGCTTCCAACAGAGTGTGCTCCGGGAGAGATTCAAATTTGACGGATCGTGACCCAAAGCCTTGGCTGTTTCCTCAATGTTGCATTTGGCACGCCGATCAGTCGGACAATTTCGGTCAATGGAAGACAAGAGATCAGGTGTCACAACGTCAGTTTTCTTCTTTCTCTTCTGATGTTTCTCTATGCCAAACTCTTTTTCATCTTTACTCAAGTCCTCCACATCATCACTCAAATATTCTGTTTTCCCAGTATCCCAACCAACCATCTGAAATGCCGCCGAGGTACTTTCTTGTTCTTTTTCGTATCTGCTCTTTAGTTCTTGTTTTCCTTCTTCAACCCTCTGAAGTTTTTACATTTCTCCACCACGTTCTTGTCTTTGGCTAGCATACACCCTACTCTACTCTCCATTTGCGATTTATAAAGTTGTAAGTCTTCCATCATAGCAGCCTTCTCTTTCTCATTTCTACATTTGTTTATTTTATCAATCAGGATTTCAACTGTTTTGACATGAGCAAGATCATATGTATTCTCTAGGTTTTCCGTGAATTGATTCCTCACCTGTTCGTAAGAATCTCCAGTTCGGCCTTTGCTCTTCTTCAGTGTCAAGAGTAAGTAGAGCATCAGTGACACCCTTCACCTGTTGGACGGGAACGTCACATTTTTTCCAAAAAGGCAAGGCTTCTTCGATTTTCAGACGCGCACAGTCTTGCAGAGTCTTCTGTCCATTGTGTTCACTATATTGATAAAAAAGCATCGTAAAATCTGCCCAGTTGTGGGCAACTTGCTGCATGTCAGAGATGGCAATGGCTGGCCGATGAGCCAAATATCCATCTTCGTGTATGTTGATGACGTCAGGGATTGCAGCTGTCTAATTTTGCCAATCATGATTCACTGTATTTTTTCTCAAAACTCAGGGTGGGGCCCCAATTTCTCGAAATTGAACCTAAAGACCGGGAGAGCAATCCTAGTTTTTTGTAACTCAAGCTCTATGTAAATAATATGCCATCCACAAATGATGCAGCCGAAAGAGGCATCGCTTTAGCCAAAGATTTTGAGAATGTACTAACAGAGGATGAAGAGAAAAAACAGGGTTTGTATGTTGTTGTCGCTAATGGAAGGAAAGCAGTGAAAAAATTATAAGGAAGCCTATACATTTTTTGTAAATTTGTGCCTTTCATTCCTAAACACCCAGATTACATGCGATTAACACTTAAAATTTAGAAAAAAATCTACCAGGTGACAACTGACATCAAACGATGTCACTTTCGTTCAATAAATTTTTTGTAAGGTCACTAGCTCAGAAGTGCAAAAAGGTGCCATTTTGGGTAAATTCAGTATGTATTTCAAAACTTCCCGCGCCCTGCGTGATCCATAAAAATTATCGCATGGACTTCCGGTTTTGGATTTGAGATCTGTATGTAAAAACGAAACTTTTGACAAGTCCGCCCCACACATTTTTACCCACTTTGCGAATATGAACCACCCTACCGTCCATGTGGTAAAGCTATGCACAGGCATGGGATCTTAATGACATTATATGCACAGAACCTTTATAGAACACCAAGCTCCTTAAAGTCTCCATGAAATTCACAGAGGAAGAGGATGCCTGAGTAGCCTAACTGCTTAAAGTACTTGGTATGAAATTGAGGTGTCTGGGTTTAGATTCCAGTCCAGGAAAGTGGTTTTTCTTTCGGTGAATTTCAGACATTTGTGAGAACACTAGTGGGTGATGCCGATAAAGTTACTGAGTGGCCAGTTCCTAAGTTCTTTGAATTGATAATCAGGCCATTGGTTAGCAAACACCTATGTGTTTTAAAGTTGACTTTACCTCATGGATGGTGGTGCTAAGTGGCACAGGTACGTCATGGTATAACATATATGCATGGTACCTTGTGAGAACACCTTGTTCCTAAGGTCCACCATAAAATACACAGTGAAGAGGTCACCAGGGTAGCTCAACTGGTTTGAGCACTCGGTGCAAAATAGAAAGGCTGGGTCCGAATCCCAGGGTGAATGATATTTTTCATTGTAAATTTCACACAATCATATTGGAACTGACACATTTCTACAAGTACATACAGTCCCCGATTAACACTCTTAATTCGTTCCAGGAAATTCGAGAACTAATTGAAACAGTGCTATTTGAGGCATAAAACTGCTTAAGGAATAATGCTAAAAAAAATACTTTCCCAAGATTCTGTTGAAGGATTTGAAACTCTATGAGTAAAGTACTATTCCGCAGAAACTAAGTTGTGGCCAAGGCTTAAACATCTTAGATTCTTACAATTTTTTATACAAAAAGAAACTCTATGAGTAAAGTACTATTCCGCAGAAACTAAGTTGTGGCCAAGGCTTAAACATCTTAGATTCTTACAATTTTGTATACAAAAAGACATTTAACAAAATATTAGCCCTTAATATGTATTGATAAATTTTAAAGATAGAGCACTTTGAAATTCTAAGTCAGTGCAAATGGCACCCCCCAGCTCCGAACTTTGACCCAAATTTAGGTTAATCTAATGGCCAGGTTTCGATACAATGAAAGTTTCATAATCAGGAGACTTCTTTCTTTTTTACAACCTTTTATGATGGCTTAAGCATTAAAAAATACAGATCCATTATAACATTCATGCCAGTGATTGATTATGCATTTCAAATTAAAAGTTGTCATTTCATTGTGTCATCAATTAGTAATATTGAGCTCAAGAAACATGAGACAAATGTCTATAATTCCATGGTATTTGTAAGTACATTGCTCAAAAGAGCTGCTTCAAAAGCAATATTCTCTTCTTGAGATTTTTCAAAACTTCATCAACAAAAGATGAGTTCAATAGATGCTAAAAAAAAATGAACAAAAAATCAGCAGATGGTAGATTGTATGGATGGGTGAGAGCCTTCTGGAGCTCAGACCTTTTGGTCTATTGTGCCATCCCACGTTTAACCTGCCTGCCACTTGCAGACAGGGGACAAGAGCACCACGGTAGAGGTATAAAGGAGGGGCCACCCCCAACCTTCCCGGTACAGGTATAGAGGGAGTCTACTCTCCCACCGTCCCGGTCTGGGTATATCTCCCTCCGGCCTCCCAGTATCAGTCTGGAGGGAGTGTCACCCCTCCATCCACCCCAGTAGAGGTATGGAGGAGGGCGATATTCCACAGAGGAAAATTCATTCGCCTAGACCAGGATTTGAACCCGGATCCCTCGATTTCACGCAGAGTGCTTTAACCAGTTAAGCTTCCGAGGCATCCTTCTCCCCTGTGGATTATATTAAATAATACCTTGGTAGCTTAACTGGTTAAAGCACTCTGCGTGAAATCGAGGGATCCGGGTTCGAATCCAAGTCAAGGCGAATGATTTTTCCTCCGTGGAATATTGCACTTATGTGCACTTTCAGGTGACTCCGTAAAGGTAACTACCGTGGCTAGTCCTAGTATCCTCAAAATTAGTATGGAGGAAGGCCACCCATTCAACTCCATCCAGGCCCAATGTTGCTTAACTTCGGTGATTTGACGGGAACCAGTGTGTCAACGTGGCTAGGCCCTTGCCCACAAAATCAGCAAATAATTAAGTTTCTATAACTAACTTGACCTAGCTTTTGGTAAATACCACTGAAATTCCACAAAGAGCTTAGAATATCTGAAGCTGAGAACATATTCAAGATGAAGAGATAACCACCATTCTCAAGGAAGATGCATGTAGAAACATTTCACTGATCAATCACACTTACCAGATTAGTAATGACATAGCTTTGGTAATCTTCCATCATTTTCACTTCCTTTGCTTGAGTGAGGACTTCCAATATTTTTTCAACCGAACAGTCAAGAATTATATGAGATTCAGATGATGCTTGTATCTGCTTCAGCAGTGGCCTAAAAAATAGGCATTGAAAGAAATGTGCTGCAAATGAGATGTTTATTGATTCACTGAAGTAGTAAAATAAGTATATTCTTAAGCACTTTTAAAATATATTTTCCAATGATACTCAACACTTTCATAACTACTGGACTTCTCTTCATATGCTCTCCAAAGATTAAAAATAAATTAGCAATGCTGCAGAGTTCTTTTCACATTGCTTGGCTTTACAATTATAGCATTAATTATCAGACAAAGCTCAATTCATAGGTTTATGTGATATTTTGCACAGAAGTAATTGTCAATGTTTCAAAAAATTCTACACTATTAACAGTCCAGGAACTACATAATTATAAATGCAGAAATTTACAGAAATTTTGTCTTACCTATGATCATGGCCTTCTCCTAGCTGTCTCACAGTGATAGGATATTCAGATGGTCCATGTGATTTCAGAACTTCTTGCAGACGTACTAAGCCTTCATTATTTTCATAAATAACTGTGAAAGACTTCCATTGCATTGCTTTCAATAAATCTTTCAATGCCTAAAATAGTGAAAAAAATCAAATTGATAAATAAATTCAAAGACATAAACAAATCATTCATCATCTAATGAAAGATTACACATTTGAATTAATTGAAGACTGATAGGTATGATACATATATTAAAATCACAGGAATTGACTTGCGACAAAAATAGATAAAAATTATTAAAATAGTATATGCAGTAGGGTAGCACTTATTTTTCAACAATGAGAAGATTAACATAAAATGGTTTTGAGATTTGAGGGATTCGAGAACCTTTCAGGATTCGGTTTCAGAAAAAGAAAATTTAGGATTCGTCCCACCTCTACCAAAAAAATATAGAAATATAGAGCAAGGCTCTATAGACTCTGGGATAATATACTATAAGACTAATATAGACTCTGGGATGTTCACACAAGAGATGGAAATACCAAAGTTGTAACAGGCTTAATGCCTAATACGAGCAGAAGGAAGAAGAAGTCCAGCCACTGTCTCATTGAAAACCTGTGCTTCACAGGGGCTAAGGGGAGGGGTAAGTAGGAAAATATCATAGGGAAGTCTATGGTTGGCTTTGCCCAGGCAGCATAGAAGATATGGGCTGTGCCCTAGTAGTGGAGGTGTTCAAACTGCACATGATGATACTTCAAAAATGCAAAGAGAGAAATAAAAACAAGCAAAACTTTCTGCCTTCAGAACTCTACCACAGTGTTCCACATAGAAATAGAGCTTTTATTCCCTGAAAACTCACTTATTCCTTTTTTTCCAAGCACCATTTGTGATATGGAAGAATGTAATAACTTTGTTAACTACACTAATTTTATTTATCACCACGACCTGGGTATCAACACTTGGTGTCATATTCAGGTTTCAGACCAAGTGTTGAAACCCGGGTCGTGGAAATAAATAATTAGTGAAGTTAACAAAGTTATTAAATTATTCCGTAATGGATTTATTCCACAACATAAAGCCTATAACCGTTTACCATTTGTGATTATAACAGAAACAGCAAGACACTAACATAGCACATATCATTCACATAAAATTCACCTGTCTTCTCCCCCCTCCTTTTCCCTATTCCCTCCCCTTCCGTGGCTGGTGTCCTAACATCCCCTGACATACATCTCGGTGGAGGCTCGCAGGGTAGTAATTATATGAAAGTTAATATTTAGTCTCAAAATACCTTGGCCCCATGGGGAAGAGGTACTGAGAACAGACGTTAACATGCTGTATGGTACACAACATGTACCATTTTAAGGGGTTGAAAGAATTTACTTTTCCCAGTTTTGAAAATTCACACAAAATCAAACACAAAGAAATTAAAGCATAACAATTACCTAATTGAAAGTGGAAATACTCAGAAAAGCTCATGCAATCATTGGCTACACTTTCATATTCACGTTGATTATACTTATTTCATCATTTATCGTGCAATGGATGCCTAAAGATAGGTAGTCACAATCCTAGCAGAGGCAAATTGAATTTAGTTGAATATTAAAGTATACTGAATTACATTTAAATATGCAAGCACAAAAATAATTAAGAATACACAAGTCCAAGTCATTCTTACAACATATCTACAACACAAGAAAAAAAAGATCCATGGGTGAAGCCAATTAAAAACCTGGAAGGGTCAAGATTTGAATCTAATTTCTAAAAAAATATACATTTAGCTCAAGCCATTAACAGAGAATCCAGCATGCCAGATATCATCAATGCAAGTGCATTTTCTTAGTTAGATGTTCTAACCAGAATATGTACCTACATGCATAAAGAACACATCCCTGGCTTTGTTGGCAAGGACAATCAAGCCTTACCTACTTGGTAGCAACTACCATTTTCATACGACAGCTGTACATACTTACACGTGAGTATGATTGGGGGTATGGGTGCAGGTTAATAAGACAGCTTCGAGGGTGTGACTTTGTATCCCAACGAGTTTCTAGGTGTGGGATTTCCAGTGTATCACAAGTTGACTGCACAATATTTGAGGTCAAACGGGAACTAGGACCAAATATAGCAGCCACCCCTAGCTCCGTCATGTTGCACACTGAAAATGGCACAAATTAACTCAATTTTCAACGCATTACTATGATTATAGAACACTATATTCAGCCCTCTACTTTTGTAAACAATTAACATAATTAAATTACTTTATCTGGTTTCAGTCCATCACAGTATCAATACATGCGATAATCGGTAGCCTGTTTCAAAGATATCTGATGGGATCACACTGTCTATACACGCTTTTAGTCTACCATAACCAGTACATCAAGTGTGTCATTTACTTGGCACTAGAGAGAAAAACTTACCTCGCTTGGCAGTTTGAAAGCTATCTGATGAGGACACCCTCTCAATGAGTGGCTTCAGTCCGCCTTGTGGGAAGAGGACTCGATCCATATTTATCCTGTCCACTGCATATCGAAAAGCTAATTCCAAGTCATGGTCATCAGGACCAAATATTCCACCTGCACCAGGCAAAAAGAGAATTGATAATTAGATGAAACAAGCATTATGAAGCCATAGTACAAAGGTCACCCATAGAGTTATAGCTTTATTCACCAATACCATATTTCCTGTCTTAAAAGACGTGCTTTTCTCCCTGCATAAACCCACAGAAAACCACCCTGCATCCTATATAGTCAATGTCAAGGTTGGATTTTGTGCAAAGAACTTCATGTTGAAATCTGAATTATATGAATCTAACAATGAGTTGCAGGTAAAAATAAGCACAATGATGCTCCGGATCATGCAAAGACACCATATTTGTTTCAGTATTCAGCAAAAGATCATTTCTCTGTTTCACTGTAAATATGTAATATCGAAGGGTAAAAGAAAGGTTATTCATTTTTTTCTGAATTCTGTTGCCTAAACAAAGGGTGGGTTGCCAATCTTATAAGCCAGAAAATATGGTAATCTCCAAAAATCTCAATTTTCTGTGAATTTTTTTCATTAGGTAATACATACACTTTCTCACTTTTCAGATAAATTTCTTTCCCTGGCTAAAAATTAACTATAACTTGTAAACAGTTTTTTAGTACCATCATCAAAGACTTCTATAGCAACTATCTGTTTCAAATATGTCTCTCTGATCCCAAGAAGGGGATTAACCTTCCAAAACGTGCCTTGGGAAGAGCCAATGAGAAATTGGTGGGCAGAGGTTACCCTTAAAATATTTCAGTTGCCCTTACGTCTCTGCAGTGCCAATTCCCTTTGTGCTCCAGTGTGCTGTGCTGCCAATGTTATAGGGACCCTAGGTCATGACTATGCCTCTCTATATAGTTCCCTCAGATGCCATAGCCAATCACATATGTCTTTATTTGGGCTGAGTCGATAATAAGTTCCGGTGTAAATACCTACTAGCCAATATTTAGTTATCGGTACATCGGTATAGGAGCAGCAGAATTTAATAATATTTTCACATATTCAACTTTCTCAGCATAAATGGATTCAATATTTTGTTATCCTCTTATTTATTGGAAAAATTGTGAAAACAAATGAAAAATATGAATTGCATTCAACCCTTTTAGGCATAACTTTGTGGAAGTTCATTTTGAAATATGAAAATATCAACTATGCTTAAATCCACAGTTTATTATTGGTACAACTAGTTTCAATGCTACGGCATCATCATCAGGTACAAGCCTTAAAATCGTAGCCAGTGGAGTATATATTCTCAACAATCAGGGTGGAGAGGGGGAGGGATTAGGGGAGGGTGGTGGCATGATGGGGGAGGAGTTAGGTGTATTCTGGGAAGAGTCATGGTGTGAGGGTGATGGGTCAGTGGATATGAATTGCCTTTCAGAAGAAGCCAAAATATTTTTAACTCCACGATCAGCATCTATTGTATCAGAAAGGTTTTTCAGCTCAGCATATGTAGTGTGTACATAGATAAGGGGAGCATTCAACCTAAACAGGGCTAAGGTACTTGATTTTTGTCCAAACATTTGCACTGACATAGAATAATTATTAATATGTATATTGTCAATCTTCATACAGGAGTATATTTCTCAATTAAATGTTTTTTTTATTTTTGAGGGCATATTTTTCAGTACTAATAACTTCCACATCTTAATACAATTTTAGGCATGCAATTTTTATTGGGTTATAGGAACAAATTATCAGGTATTAGCTATCAGGAAAATAAGGTTATTGGCTCAGCCCTTGTCATTATACTACCAAACAATTTTTTATATGGAGCTATCATTAATACAGTATGATTCAATTTCCCATAATTCTTAGTATAAAATTAAAAATTTATCAGAAATACTTCATAATTGCCATGAAATTTTGAACTTACTTTGTGCTAGATAGTGAATTATTATGTGTCAAATGCTTGTCTACGCAGTAACTATGCCACTGTATGCCCAGCTGCTGAAGGGCAGACCCAGACTTGTCGCATGATCGAATATTCAAGTACATTTACGGCATCGCCTATAGTCCCTACATTTTGCTTTGGATTAACAATCTTAAGTCTTTATAGAGTCTCGTAGATTTGATTACTTCTCTCATGTTGGCCTAATAATAAAGTTTTTACTGCATAAAATAAAAATAATGACCATGAAAATCACCCAAAATTTTGTTATATAACGAACGCAAATATTACTCAAAGCAAAAAAATAATTACTATCATGTAAACTCAATTAATTATTTTACAAAAAGAAGTAAGTGTTTATTTCATAGAAGAACTCTAACAAGAACCGCAACAGCATTAAATGTTTTGCGAGAAAATCATAGGCAAACGTTTCTCGTGGAACTCATTCAACTTTGATCCATATATAATTGTTAGCGAGCGACAACTATGGAAAATGTCATTAATTTTACATGCAGCAATCAAAGTAGAGTGACCATGTGAAGTTTCAACATCCAAAGTGAGAAAAAACTTGTGCTTTTTCGATTTCAGCCTATGGTGCACAGGGTCAAAATTTGCATGAGACTAAATTAAATATGTAGAGCAATATCACAGTGCACAAGCTGAAGCAAATATCACTCATCCGAGCACGTGGCAGCAGCTAATTTATCTCAAGTTGCTACTAGCATTTACCCTTGTCCTCCAACTCAGGTTAAGTGGGCAAATGCAATGAATTTTTTTGCCAAATTACAATGAAAGTGCACAGAGAAAAATTTATACTTTTAAATAGAATCCTTAGCATATGTGATTAAGAAAGAAGAGTAATGTAAAACATATGTCATACGATGCTGAAATGTTTAAGTAGAAAACAATTTATTTCCTAGTAACAACTGCTTATAGTTTAGGTGGCATGATTTAATTGAGGGACTCTGACTTTCAAAAGTAAGAATATTTGTCCATGAAGAACATTTTTACTTGAGTGTACAAGTCTAGTTCAGCTATTGCCGCGATCTTATATCCTCCTAGGAGTTTGCTATTGAAATTAGTACTCCCAGTGATATTCCGTGGGAAGTTAGTTCTCACATACAGTATCTCATCCCTCACCTATGTTTTCCAACTTTTACCGTAAGTACCAAAAAAATATAAGGATAATAACCATCTAGGTGTTCAATTTAGGTGACACTTCAACCATATCAACCAAAAATACTGATTCCGGAAATAATTTTGAATGATGTGGTTCTGATGCCATCTCACGGCCCCTTAATAAAACCACCCACACGACACGCCTGTCCATATTATGTGATGGTCCACTTCAAGTGGGTTGGGATCAGTGAGGGTCTATTGTACAGGTTTATGGATTTTCAGGTAGTAGCAGATATTAATATTTTAGGAGCTTCAACTTCTGCTATCCAAAGGCCTTAATGCATAAACAAAGCAAAAGCAGGATTCCAATTTAACCAGTGATACAGATAAAAATGTTTCAGATTTAGATGGTCAAAATGCTGGACATTTAGAAATTCCTCCCAGATAGTCAAGAATGGTGTTTCACAAAGTAGGACATATCCAGGAAAATAGTGATAGTTGGCAGCCCTGCTCCGATGTCCCTACCCTCTTAGGCTATCCCCACCACTAGGGTGTGGAGATACATACTTGGACAGTTGCAAAAACACGCAAAGCTGAGGCAAAAAGTTATTTACAATGGATAATAGGTCCTGTAACCCAAGCAATAAGCTGTGTTTGAATTCACCATAAACTAGTAAATTTCATCTTCCCAAAAACTCCTTCAGGAACACAAACGCATGGCAGTCACATATGACTGATTGTGAGTTGAGACTTTAGGCAAATGAGTCCAAAACATCTGTTATAGAATCTGGGAGTACCATTTGAAGGTCCACTTGAAAAAGGCTAGAAAGCACAAGCGTTTTTCATCACCAACTTTTTTCAATACATAAATCCATACTACATAATTAAAACTTGAACTGAAAATCTCCCTAAAATTTTGAGATTTCTTTTGGAATATCATTTTTGACATCCAGTTCACACAACAACAGAGCACTTAATATCCAGGAATCTCAAACTCATTTCCATTCAAAAAACACATCAGCTATAAAATAATGAGATAAGCATGAACACTGTAATGATTAAAGCTTTCATGCACCTGAAGATTGGTAACTATGTTCACCCTCACACCATCTACAGACGAAATTGCTATTTCCGGAATGATCTTAATACATAGCATTTGATCGAGCACTTGGGGTGATATTTTTTTTCTAATTTCATCAGCTTCTTTCCAACCATAGCCTTGCTTGCCTTTCTTTCTTTCTTTCCAACCATAGCTAGTCTCAATCAGAAGCCAGCAAAATTATGTGACATACAGTGGAAGGCAACCACTATGATTGATTTACATGTTACTGACCAATATCCACTCAAAGGAAATAAATCAATTTAAGTTTAACGGAAAAAGTTTGCTTACCTCAATTCTTCATAGATAAGGTCATTTTATTTTTACATGCCATAATATTCTTTAAATTTGTTCAGTTCAAATCTGTTGTAAATGAGTTCTGACTTTTCATTTTCTTGTTCACATATTTTTCATAATTTACCAAATGACTCGCCTAATTGGGCAAACTTAAAAGTCAGTATATTAATAGTATAATAGTACATGATGGAAATGTGGGTGTTTCATAGACTTCATTCATAATGTGATCTGATGGTTTTGGCTTCCTCCATTAGTTATATTCCAGAGGTTTCATCTTAACTACACATTAGATTAACTTCATCACTACGGCACTCTTAATATGTTTTTGGATGAATGTTATCCCCGCCATTTCATCGCTCGGAAAAAAAACATTGAGAGCTAGGCAACCCAGCAACACATAAATGCGAGGCAAGGCTGTGCTTGGCGGGGTTGCCTATAATCCAAAAAGTCAAACGTTATTTTAAGTTCAAGTCTTACTGAAGATTGCTTCCAGTTCCCAAAATATATATGAACTTAACAGAGACTAAATACAAGATATTTAACATACTGGGGGTACCCATCTCAAAATTTCAAGAACAATCGCTTTTTATACTCCCCTACAATGCATCATCATCACCTATTGCGTCACTTATTCCATTGGAATTGAGCACCATTTTTTTAAACAAAGATCGACCACTCAATCTCTTCAACCCATTTCCAAAACAATACGATTCGTTTTCAGTTTAAAATTTAATGGAAATGATCCCCAAAATATATTATAATTTAAAGATATCAATAACCAAATATCTCACATAATTATTTTACTCCAAGCGGGCAACTTAAACATTTCTTGGATTCCATGAACTTTTCTCAATGAAGAATCTTTCAACATTCAAAAATGTACCATGCACACATGCGTTATGTATATTAAAACATTAGTGTTACGGCGTAAAATTTTGCAGCATCATTCAAAGTCCTCCTATTTGGTCCATTGAATGCCCAGGTTCACAAGGAAATAGCTCTTCCGCATTTTAGCTTCGAGTAGTACAAAAGCATTTAACCGCGAATACAATAAAATTTGTAAGACACTGTCACCAAGTCCAATTTATCAGCTTTCCTAATGCCCCTTTCTGAAAACCGAACTGCAAAGAAAATCAGCTGAAAGAAAAATTACCCTTTTCTGAAAATATATGTCAATGCCTATATGTCAGGGACATTTAAAAACGAGTCACATAGACTAAATACGAACTATGGATTAAATGAACTATGACAGATAAGCACAATCAAAACACTGAAGATATCCATCCCGGAACTAGCGAGGAGGAAAGCCGCCAGTGCCGAGATGAAAGCTCTAGTTTATCGGGTTGTTATTGTGGCTTTCATCCCCAGGGTCCGTCCCTATAGGGCCTATAGGTCCTATTAGGTCCTATAGGACCTCGAATTCCGGCAGTACGGAGTGCGGCTAGGGGGGGAGACAAAGAGGTTAAAATGAAATGGAGGACGCATACCCGTGAACACTCATGGACGAAGGTGAAGCAAGAGTAGGGGGTGCCTGAGAAGGATTTTGTGCCGATTAGGAAGGGTCTACCTGTGTCAAAACATCTCATTGCCGGTGGATTTTCACTTGGATTTCACGAAAATCAAACGCGACCATTGGAAACGTAGGCCAGAGTGTTGGCAAGATTGTGCCGACTGCAATGGCGGAATTAGCTTCAATAATCTTTGAGTGGAGAGCACTTTTAGTTCACCACTTCGTCAGTCTAATGGGGCATTAAACGTGGACCCATTGTCACCTTTCGTTTAGAGTAGGATGATACCGATGCCGAATTTATCTCCACCTTCTTCCATTCCCCTCATAGCCCTTCCCTTACCAGCCTACCTAGCCACCAACCCTTATTACTGAAAATGGCCTCAATTATCGGTCGCCCCCCCAGATAACTAATAACTAACGAAAGCTCTGAGAATCTCGCACCTCAAGGAGCTTTTTATTAGCTGCACCACCTTGAACCACGTCCACTAATAATATTACGGCTAAGCATGTTAACCTTTTGGCAACCCAGTATCTTTCCCACGTTTCTTTCTTCCACAGCTCTACAGCCCGGTGTGGGCCTTGGCTTCCTCAGTTATATTAAGTCTACCCAGAGGCAATTACAGAAGAAACTCAAGGGGGGGGCGCAAGTTATCGCGAGACGATTGTAGCTTTCAAACTGACTGCCTGGCAGCGACTCTGCTTCCATTATATATGTTGCTCGGGTGTCTCGAGAACATTCGGTGCCAGAATGTTCGCTTCCAGACTTTTAAGGAGTGTGAACAAATACAAACAGTACAATATTCGCGACTTTTCTCGAACAAATACCAGACAGAATGACGTATCGAGATCACTAGAATGGCTGTGACTTTTCTCGTAGGTTAGCTATCTATGTGCCAGACAGAAACGCATAAAATACGATGACGCGGACGCGCGCGCGTGCTACATAAGAAAGTACAACTACTCGATAACTCGACTCAAGAGTCGACTGACGAAAGACACGAACGAATAGCGTGAGGGCTGACTGGCGGGAGTGGCGCGGGCGGCAATGCGGGCGGCCCCGCAAGGGGGGGGCGCGCGCCCCCCGCGCCCCCCATATGTATCCGCCACTGAGTCTACCCCATCCACCCCTACCAAGTCTACCCCACGTTAAATACCTACCGATGCATTTTTACTCTAGTAATTAGTCGGCAAGTTGGTTATTTAGAGAGGTGATCGACAGAAGAGGTAATTTGCGACATAAGAGGTAGGTAGAAACGCTGGGAAGAATTATTTGAGTAATAAAGGAGAGAAACCCGGTGTTGGAATCAGCCAACTGTTAGCAAAAGGCACCAAGGGATCCATAGTTTAAGATCCGTCCAACACACAAAAGTAATGTACTAGATGTGCTCTACACATAGCACTCAAATAGAAATCAGGATTCCACTGGAAAAATTACTCCGCTACAGCGTGGTATAGGTCAGTTAGTATTTGAACGCGGGCCTCGGGATGAGAGCCCGATACTCTTTTTAACTTTTTATAAATGGATTGCTTAAGGATTTTTATAATCAGAACCTTCACTTTTTCTTACTTAACATGTGGCATTTTTCATACACCCCACCCCTTTTTTGCCAAATTCTCCTCTTTGGACAGTTTCCCCTCTGCGGACTGTTTACCCTCCGGACTTAGCCGAAGGACTTATTGGTGCATATTTGTGACAGTGAGAAAATACTGTAATCATTTGTTTGATGAGATAATTCAAATGAAGGCTCTTGAATATTTGGAAATCTATTGTTTAATGTGTTTATCTACAATCTTCACCTGTCGCTTGGAATCACAGCTGTGGTAAACTGCTTTCTTGTTTCCATGTATTTTGGCAGCCTTCGAGGAGTGGCGACCCTCAATGGTTGGCCATGGCAGTGTGAACAAGTGGCATTCTGAAAGATTGTATGAATTTGTACTAAACTGGGTGAATAACTTCAAAATTTTTATTAGTGATTATCCTTCTACACTGGGTGATCAGCTGTTCCACCTCTGTGGTCGAGAAAGGAGACAAGGTTCCTTGTCTGTGTGAATGTGGGTGTGTGTGTGCTCAGTAACTTGGCAATACTGTTCAGTTAATTGCCTCATAAGCCATACATTGGCATTGTGAATTCAGTGAAAGTGACCCTCTTGTAATAACAGGTGTTATTGATTCAATTATTATTCCCCATCCGGCAGTTAATTCTGTGCTGATTTCCCCCAGTGGATGTGGCATTTTTCATACACTCCCACCCCTTTTTTGGCAAAATTCCCCTATTTGGACAGTTTCCCCTCTGCGGACTGTTTACCCTCCGGACTTAGCGCTAATGGCGGGACGCGTCATGCGCGCTGACGACATGGCGCCAACGACGGCCAAAATGCCTACGACTCCAAAATGCAGGGACTCCTGCCACGCTTTCTGCCATGCCTTCAGCCACGCCTTTAGCCGCGCCTTTGCCTCACCAGGTCCTGCATCGTTTATATAGCCCTTAAAGTGAGGAAGGATTCCAAAAAGCGGTCATTCTGACCAAGGCACAAAGGCTGTAACCCTGTATTCTGCGGCCGAAGCCAGAAAACAGTTCCTGGCGCTCCAATTGAAAACTGCCACCCTATCTATCACCCATCCCATTATTTCCTCCCCTCCAAGGCTACCAATCGCCTATATCCTAAGATTACCCATTCCACCTCATCCTGGCCGACAAACCCCCTCCTCAGCTGATTCATCCCTGAGAACGCCCTCTTCTGCAGTCGAGACGGCGACCGAGTAACACCGTTGTGTGAACCTGCTGACTTGCAGTCATTTCTGTACTGGTATACTTTAATCAATTCTGAGTGGAAACTCTCATTACGGTCGCCTGGCACTCGACCTGTGGGTAAATTGCTTGTAGCTTGGTTGGTTTTATGTGTGAAATATATTGATAGTTCAGTTATTGATTGATAATACTTGTGTTTCGTTCAATTTCCTCATTTGTCTCACCCGAGTTTGGAAAGTTTGTTTTTGCGGGTGTTATCGGCGAGAAAAACTATTCCCTTCTCCTGATAGCGCTTCAAACAATAACTAGTGTGTCTTGAGAGAGGCTAAAACTTAGCCCTAGTAAATGCCCTGCAGTAAACTTCTAACGAAAGAAATCACGCCAACGCTATATCTTTAAAGTGGTAAGGGTAAATGTAAAGCAGTCAGATGAATAATACCTGCGAATAACCTTAACATCAGATCTTAGTATAGGGGAAACACATACGAAGACTTTGTGGCACTGCATCAAAGAAACTAGGATACATCAAGCGAATAGTAGGAAGATAATCTTTGGTAGGAAGGTTCACCGATAAAAAAGTGAAAGAGAGATGCTACGTTGCTCTGGTCAGGCCACATATCGACTACACTGCGAGCATTTGGGACCCTGCACATAAAGATTTGATTCGCGGAGTAAATAAAATACAAAGGAATGCCACACGCTTTGCCACACGCACGGTTTAAAAACCACAACGATCTAACGGATAGTGCTACACAGCAGATTACTTGAAAAATTAATATGAGGCGAGTTTCAGTACGACACGGAGGATATTACTTTGACACCGCACTATGGCTGACATAAGCGATCAAATAAGAGAGAGAAACCGAACTGATAGGTACAAAAATTCCTTCTTTGTCAAAAAACAGCGTGACACTAACATAATACACATCGTTAACATGCAATTCACCTCTGTCCTCTCCCCACACCTTTTCCTATTCCCTCCTCTTCCATGGATGGTATCCAAGCACCCCACGACCCTGGGTCAAATGGAAAAGCAAAATGAAAAGAATGGAATGGAGCATGGTCACAGACCTTCCCAAGCTAGTCCCGTGCATACCTGATTTAGGAGGGTTAATTTTACGAAGAAAAAAGGTGACATCATTTTTCTCCAATAATCTGCAGTACTTAGGCATAATTGAAAAAAAATGCTAATAGTATAATTGACTTTAACTATTTAGAGAAAAAAGTCGTACTCGAAGAGAGCGCGACTGGCCCCCAATCATTTCTCATTTATTTCAACGATTTTAAACTTTAGAAATGCCAGAAAAATGAGAGTATTTCCTGACAATGCGGTATATATATCAAGGCATTACAACAAATCGGGATTTGAGGCTCTCTCATCGGATCTTCAGAGCGTCAATACTTGGTACATTGAGTTGGGATCGAATTTAACCTCAGAAAATGAACTGCAATGCACTTACGTAAGATAGTGCATCATCGTCACATAAGTATATTAATTCTAGGGAATAGATAGCAATGTAGCGGATGAAGTTAAATACCTGAGAATAACCTTAATCTCAGACCTATTGAGGGGAAAACAAATTCGGAACATTTGCGGCACAGCTTTAAAGAGATTAGGATTCGAATAGTTGGAGGGGCTTGGACGAATAAGTAAGAGACAGATGTTGTCTCACTCTGGTCAGAACACATCTGAAGTACGCCGCAAGCACTTGGGACCTAAAACTAAAAGATGTAAAGCATGAGCTCAATAAAATAAAAGCCAGGCGTTTTAATAAAAACTAGAAGCCAGAGGAGGCAGCAAGCACCGTGTACAAGATAGATCGAATACTACAAGGATAAAGCATGAAGATTAGCAGTAAGAAAACGAAATCCTAGTATGTGAAGGAGAGAAGCTAAAGACAGACTTTTCGATGCAAGAAGAGGTGCATGAACAAATAGAATCCTTCATCTAGGTAGGTACCACGGAAACTGCATGACATGGGATGGAAGAAGTACAAGGGGCATTAAGCGAAGATTAGCTCAAGCAAAAAAAGCCTTCATGGTGAAAAAAACTTGTGTTAAAAGAAAATAGTATCACCAGTAAGGAAACATAACCTGAAAACATTCGTGTGGAGTGTCGCACCATATGGCTCGGGAATATGGACTATTGGAAAGCTGGAACAGAAGGGAGAATAGGTTTTCCAAACTTGGAGCTAGAAGTGGATGCTGAAGATCAAATGAAAGGATAGGGTCAGAAATGAGATTATAAGAACTAGAGAGAAGAATACCATCTTAAGCACCATCAAGAAGACAAGGTCCAGATTGATAGGCCAAACTCTGGATGGATAGGCCAGCTAAAACGGGACATGAAACAGATCTATAAGGAAACTAAGGAGTTAGCAAGGGAAGGGATAGAAAGTAAGGCTGCAGTCAACCAGTAGTAGGGCGTATTTTCTATCGCGTGGAAGCATCCTTGATATCCTTGAGAGTTTTTCGTGGTGTGCCTAATTTTTGAAGATGAGTCAAATCATCGATAATGATTTACTCATTTCTTTGGTGGAAGCAAGACCTGCCCTATGGGACAATGAAGAAATAGACATTCGAAAATAATTGAAAAACTTGGTGTCATCATTCCTCAAATCTTCAAATAGAGTGTCAAAAGCTCCAACCTCTGCTCTTCTCTGGTTTATTGAATGGATCCTAATAAGGCGATTGTTTCTTTTCTTGTTCCTTCAGCGACGATATAGCAATAGAGCAAGGAGTTTTTGTTTGTCATTTTATGTTTGAAAATTAAATTTATTTTAGAAAACTGTGAAGATCAACGCAGTAACACAAAAATATTACAAAAAAGGCAATAAGTTCAGGTTCATCACACGCTTGAAAAAGTGAAATTTCAGTCAATGCATGCAATACTATTAACAAGTATTCTCTCGAACCTTCCAACTCGAGTTTATTCTCCAGCTAAAAAATGGCACATCTGGTATCCATTACACTAGGTACCCTGGCTACAATGTGAGTAATAGAGACTAGTTTTACTCAAATTGCCCTGCCTCTGCCGACTTGACAGGTTGCGCGGGAATTTTACAGCTCAAGTGTGTAAGCACAATTTGGTCAAAATGCCGCGTCGGTAAAATTCGCCCAGTGTGTAACGGGCCATACGGCGAGTAAACATTATGCAGTGAGCTATCAACGCACGCTGCCATCTCTTCCTAGTGGTAGTTGTGGCACCATCCTTCTGCACTACTGCTTCGCCTCCCCGCCCGCCTCTCCTTCCTTCTCCACAAGCGCTGCCGTGTTATTGATTTGGTCAATAAAGACTATTTTTTCTCTGTATTTTGCTGCTGTCTCCGATAGAAGGTATATATCTTCTTGTCAGGTTGCAAGGTAAACGACAAGCTCCTATCCAGGGACGATAGGCAGGGGCATGAAGCCCAAGAATGGGGCACAAAGGATGATGTGCTCTTCTGCCGGTTGTCCATAAGTCGCATTAAGGTCAATAAGAAGGGTTTCCAAGCTGTGCAGCAGCGCGTTAAAACACGAGAGCACATTCAGCAGGTGGCAGCCAAACTTAACGTCGGTCAGCTATGGCTGACATCTTCATCCAGCAACAATGCAGACAGCATCGTCCCTCGCAATACTGCTCCGTTGGTCGTCGGTCTGCACAGCGTCCGATATATCACTAAATCAGAACTAATCTGGGTTCTGAAGTGTGTGGCATCTGATTTTTGCGCATTGCCGTGCAACGGTATTGGAGAGACTTTCAAAGTCAGTATTTGTTGAAGTTTTCGCTGCTATATCTATAGGTAGGATATTTCAGTGTTGCGTGTTGTCACTACCACTCAGTGCCGTATGTGCACCAGCATCGGAACAATACACTTAATTTATTCATGTACACTAATGATGCCCATCCCGCACGGCCGGGCATTTTGAGCGCAAGAGCAAGCGATACACAGTGGGCCCCAATCGAAAAAAGCTGGCCCAGAGTCATTTTTTAAACTTTCTACGAGGACGTTTGGAATGGTGTATTCGTATTCTGCATTTAATGGCCTACAATATAGGTTACTAGATAGACCTTCATACGGCGAAGTGTAATGTGTGGAACCCGTCAAACATGGACAATTCGGAGTAAAAACGTTTGTCGCGCGAACTCCGTCGATTTGAGAGAAATGTAGCTTCAAGGAAGAAGGCTCTCGGAACACATGTAATTTATAAAATTATTACAGATTAATTGGCACCTTACGGGTTCTGGATTCCGGCACCCTCCCTCCCCGCTTATCAAACCTATTCACCAGTTAAGCGTAGTAAAACAATACTTTTTCACAATCACGGCGCCCCTGGCCTGCGTGCGCTTCACCAGGTTCTTCCAGCGGGAGGAGCCGCTAGTTCACCAGCTGCACTACGAGCTGTCTACACTAATCCAAATTCTGATTGGTAGAGCTTGCAAGAAATCTTTGGACTTAGGAGAGGTCTTCAAGCCTCAGAATCATCTTCCAGCTGCTGGTGTCGCTGTGGGGGAAGACATTCGCGCGGACGTTAAACAATCAAAGATCAGCGAAAAGGAGAAAATATTACTCCTTGTCTATGCTCGCAAGCATTATGTGGAGGAGAGCATGTATATTCTGGAAAAAGTTCCTTCAAATCTAGGGATTCTTTCTTGAGGAGCTGCAGATTTCTGCGTCCAGAGGAGAAAACAGCGTAGGGGACATAGTGGCACTGAAGCGATGCCATGGCCGATCGCTTCAGACCGACTAGTTGATGAGTGGAAACTCTTGCAGCTGGAGAAGGATGAAGAGGGCTCTAGGAATTACCGTATTGATCAGTACTAGGGTCAGTTTTTATCCATGCCCACCGCCTCCGGTGACTTGAAGTTCCCTACTGTCACGAAGTTGGTGAAAGATGTCCTGTCTCTCTCTCACGGACAGGCTGATGTCGAGAGGGACTTCTCGAAGTCAGGGAGGATTATAACATATGACAGAACTGCTATGTCTGAACGCACTCTTAACGCGTACATGGTAGTCAAGAGTGTGCTACACGAGTATGGCAATAAGCCGTTTCTAGTAGTTTTTACCAAAGTACTTCTTGCAAGTGCACGCTGTGCTAATCAAAATTACAAATCTTACTTGTAAGAAGAGAGGAAGAAAAAGAAGAGGAAGCCAGGAAGAAGATGTAGAAAGACTGGAAGAAGAGAAGGAAAAAGCAGAACAGATGGAGAAAAACAGGAACACTATTGTGGAAAAAGAGGAAAAGCTTCGAGGATTGCGGGAGGAAGAGGAGCGTGCGTCTGCTAGGGCGGACAGACTATTTGATGAAGCCAATGTGCGCCTTAAGAATGCCATTGCTAAGAAGAACATTGAAGATATCGCCCTTGCCCAGCCGATGTTGGAAGACGTGGCTGCCATTCGCAGAGATGCAGCAACTTCTCATAAGCATGCCACTGCTGTCGAAAAAGCAGTACAAAAAAGAAAATCTGACCTCATATCAGATTTGACATTTTACCCAAAGAAAAGACGGAAGAATAATCCGTAGTGATGAGTAGTTTCTTCCTCATGCTAGCCATGAGATTGAAAGACTGACAATGTTTATGCTTGAAAAAGAATTATTTTATGCAATGTTTCATTTAATTTCATTTTCGAAAACGAAAATTTGTATTTTTTTCTCGATTTTAAATGTTGATATGTTCAATTAACAAATGTATTTAACCCAAGTTGTCCTGTTTTCGTTCCTCCTATTACTCCCATGTCCTAAGTCCGAAAGTAGGAAAGGTTTTTAAGTGCTTGGTGGCCGAAAGTCTCTATTTTTGGTCACTTTTAGGTCAATTGTTGGTCGTTTTTTTGTCACTATTTGGTTACTATTTCACCAAGGAAAAGTCACTATTATTCAGGTCAGACTGGTAGCAGCCCTGTACAATCGTGCTCCTTCAATATGTCACTTTGTTTTGTCCCATTGGAGTCTCCTCCGGCACCTCGCCACGTGTCTTTTTATTGAATTGCGCGAACAGATTAATGATTTTCGTTTCGCCGACAAAGTGGATTTTTGTATTGCCGGAGTTATCAAACGTAAATCTCCCTCTTAACAATACGATAAAGTGCCCGGGCATAATAGTGATTTATTATTCTGGATTTGATACCTCTCCTCACAGCTATCACATTTTTCTATATTCACGGATCTCTGCATGATTCAGTAGCGTAGCCAAGGGGGGGGGGACAGGGAGGGCGAATGACCCCCCCTCCCCCTTGCTCTGGCGCCCCTTAAGTCTGTGTATTTTTTTACTCTTAAGTCCCAAACACGTATAAATAAATGTGTATAATACGTTGTCAATTGTCATATTTTGTACAAACCCATCCGCCTATTGCATCACCGACATTGGTAAAGATTAGTAAACTGGTTAATTTATGAGTCGGTGCCCCCTAAATATTTTCTGCCCCCCCCCCAGACCCAAAACCTGGCTACTCCACTGAGTATTACGGTACCAGTATGAACTCTGGTAAATTTAAGTACATATTAAAAAAATAGCTCAGTGCATAACTACATCATAACAATAAATGATATCTCCCTAGGGCTTCTGTTATTTTTCCTCCTCATAATATCCCATTTAGAACTTAAAACTCATGAATCAGTAACCCTGCAATTCTGAAATAATCCATTATGTTATACGTCATTACATAATGAAAAAGAAACTATAACAGTATGACACTACTATACCTATGCTATAACGCATGTGTATCTTTTTTATTTATTGTTTTCATATTTTAGTTTTACCGTAAGACTCCCGTGAAAATAATTCATGAACTATTTTAGGCTCCTAGATCTAACGATAAAAACTCGAGTTTTTATCGTTCACTGTCATTAGATAAACTGTCACTTACTAAATCCCACAGTGACACAATCTATTATTTTGGTAGTAAAAAGATACCAAATAATGTTGATTTTATTAAGCTTCTTAAAATTATCGACAACTAAGTAATCCCCTACTAAAATTCAGCTCTGAACCTCGGGTTGACTTTAACAAGTACTAACCTCTTTTGGAATACGTATGTTGTCGAAATATCAACCAGAATCAATGAAACGATTTCACACGCGCGTGTACGCACTAAGTTCGCTCCCTGGATCCGCCCTTGCTCATCACTATAAGCAAAATTGAGAAAGAAGTGCATCTTTCACGTTTACGTCACGCAAGAACACTGTCCCACAGAGAATGAATCGGTAGTGAACCAAATGAATAAGTAAACCAAAATATAATAAAAAAATATCTTCCGTCGCATATATGCATTTTATAAAAACCTAAAATCATGCAATCAATGAAAGAATTCAATCAAAGAAAGACTCAACGCTTAGATACGAAAATTATGGTTTCTCTGGCTTAGAACAACAAACAATAACTTCTGTACGACTGCTTAAGCAATTTAATTCACGCGTTTGATGACAATTGTCATCAAACGCGTGAATTAAATTTTATAAAATGTTCGACAACAAATTACAGTGAACTTAACGAACTATACGGTTTGAGGTAAAATATTCTGTAAAAACCTTAATTTAATCAGTCGTGAAACAGCTATATGATAAAATGTGCTTCCTCCCGATTCAACCTTCATGTTAATGTAAACCCAATTTTCATGAAAACGTTTCATAGATATACAAATAGTCCTTCCACGAAATTATGGTTATTAAAAAAATAAAAATCTTGAATGAAAAGATTTTCCGAGAGCAAAAGGCATAAATTATATTCTAGATAAAATATATTCGAATAACCTGGGAATTACGATTAGTTTAAACTAATCGTAATGACCACAATGGTAACTAATCAATTGATACAATGGAATGGCTTTCTTGTACACGCGCACGTCGATTTAAATAAAATTTCGAAATAAAAATAAAGCACGTACTTTTAAAACTTCGAATGTTCCTAAAAACAATATGTCAGAGATTTAATCGGGAATATTTTAGAGCACCACCTAGGACAATGTAAGAATCGTGCTTTGGATGTACCTTTGGCCTATGAATATTTAAAAAAATTGTTTTCGGCAGGAGAGTCCAATTGTCAAAGGTGGCAAGGTGCAAAATTAGTTAAAATTCTGTCACAGTACAGTACACAATTCCGCAGAAGGTGAAATTTAATTCTGCCCCAGAGAACACATTTACTATGTGATACTACCCTTATCACTCGAAACGATAATATCGAAAATTTGCCGAAAAAAATCTCTCAAATATTTTAATATGTAGGCCATTCTCCATCTTCTTTCACTTGCCACAAAGGTACGATTCCGAAAATGCCATCTTATGAGCGAATACCCGTCGCTCGCTATGAGCAAAACATTAATACTCCATTACATACGTCTTACATTTTTGCTTCATTTTTCTCGTTAAATCAAAACATTTTCCGCGGAACACTTTCAAAGAGTATAAGGGTACAATAATACCCTAACGTCACGCATGGAAAAACGATTGATACATGATTAGTAATGCAAAATATAACTCATCAATAGACTTGGAGAAATGCTCATATAAAAATACAGATGTATTTTTAAAATTAAGGCACAAAAATCAATTTAAGTTAAAAACGAATAAGTTTCATTAAATCTTCCAACAGATTACATTCAACCAGGAACAGTCAACTGACAAACAATATTAACTTGAAACACAATAGCATCAGAATAAATGGGGATATTATATGAGACGGAGAAAAGTCATGCAAACTCACCAATTTGAACGTATTCCGGAAGCCCTGGAGCTAAAACAATGGTGCAAGAAAGCACAGAAAGAAATAACTGGAACTTCATGGTGAAGATTTCACCATGTATAGGCATAATTAGAACAAATAACTTGAATTCACATCACTTTTCAAAGCACAATATTCCCATCAACAAGGATATTGAAACGACGGAATAACACTCCGACAAACTTCCGAGGCCGCGTAGACGAACGAAAATGGCTCTAAAAATAACCAAAGTCATCCAAATGAGTGCTTCGAGCAGCGCCGGTTATTTTGGTCCAATCATTTTTTTCAACCCTGCCGCGCATTCAAATTTACTTAAATGATCAGACTGATCTCATAATTAAGATTCCAAACTCGGGTATCTTGGGCGAAGATTAACAGCAGCCAATTCAGTTTCCACGTCTTCGATTACGCTGTCTTCAATGGAAATCCACCTCCGCGGTCTCGGACGCCTGTGGCGAAGAGGCAATTTGCGGGATTCAGAAAAGTAGATATAATTTCAATTGTTGGATTTTAAAAATGATACAAAAAACTTGCGTCTTAGCAGTTTCGTTTTGTTTCATTAACCATACACGTCATCACTGGTTGCCTACCTTACTATGCGAATGTACGAGTGTCTCTCGTCATGGTATGGTCAAAATTCGCGTTGTTCATTTCTCCGCGTATATTATTTTATTGCCGACGCATGCAGCGATAAAGTGTATGATAAAAAAATCTATTTCATTCGTGGGATGGATATTATTTCATTGACTGGAGAGATATTTATTTTTATTTTCGAAGAAATTTCTGAAACCTTATCGCACACGTGAAACAAAAGACCAGCGCAGCGACGGAGTTAATTATTGTTTGCCGCTTTGATTCCATTCATCATACCTGCAAATCTACGTAACTTTTGACTGAATATCGATATTCAGTCATGAACTTTTTTTAGAGCACACTCATCGGAATAGTCTTGAAAGTAACTTTGCAATTGCTAACTCTTGCAATTGTATTTTAACATGCACTGACTCACCAACAATTCGCGATGTAGGAGTATTTTGATATTTTTTAGCAATGACGTTTTCATACAAAATGTATTTGAAATTCTAGTGCCGTAAAACGGAATGACGCAGTTTTTGCTCGCGAGTTTTTTTCAAACCTAAACAAAGTTCCCAGTAATTGAGAGGCACACATCCACGGAATTATACAGTATTTTGTGTAGTACAAGTAGCCGAGTATTTCCCGAAAACCCGAAGCAAATCCATTCACAAACAATTTTTTCTATGGACAAAAAGGAGAATGGTACGAAAAATAAATTTTTTTAATAACATAGGTAACTCGATTTCATGCAGCTAACCCAAAATTAGGCACATACACGCGGTATGCGGAAAAATTTTACTTCTGCGATTCTTCAAAAAACGCTCGAAGTCTCGGGGAGAAATAAAATATAGCCTTTTTTTAATTATACCGTTTATCAAGAAATACGCTAAAATACTTTTACCGCTTCAAACTTGAGAATGTTTTGTGTTCAAAGGTTCATAATATTTTCTACTCGACATTTAAAACCAACATGAGAGAAAAACTTCCTGATTTATCAAATATTAACTTTCTCAAATAATCAGTCTGAGAGGGAGACTTCTAACATCTCTGACTCTAACCTAATTTTTCTAGACGTAAACGTCCCTCTCTCAGACCGCAAATTTAGCACTTCTGTTCACATCAATCCCACAAACCAACAACAATATCTCCATTACAATAGCTGCCACCCCTCCCACACTAAATGGTTCCTCCCCTACTCCCTTTCTATTCGTGGCCACCGAATCTGCAACAACCCTGACTCCCTTGATAAATTCCTCACTCATCTCCATCAATCTCTTCTTCGCAGAGGATACCCAGAGCACCTTCTTAACAAAAAAATCCTCAAAAAACCACACTCCCCCAAACTTCATCCCACTAATAGCATTTCTCAACACAAAATCTCCCTCTGTACCACCTACTTCCCTGGTTTTGACTCCCTTAGACGCATTATTAAAATCCTCTACCCTATCCTTTCAGACAATCTAACAAGTTCAAAAATATTTCCTCAATGTCCCTCTCTCAGCTTCAGATGCCCCCCAATCTATCCCCCATTTTTAAAATCACCAAACCCCTGGTGCGTGGGGACAGTTTCACCCACCATCTCTTCTCATCTCTTGGCCGCTCAAGTTGGGCATGGGGTGTGACATAAAACCCCGTCAAATTCAGCAGTTAATTGTGTAGCCTTGCTGGTGTAACTGGTAGCATACCTGGCCAGAAATCGGGAGATCAGGGTTTGAATCTTGGGTAAGGTGAAATTTTTTCTGTCTGGATTTGACTCATTTTCATCTTCCCTACCAAACCCTGTGTTCATCCTTTTTTGTGTTCCTATTCATTTCCTATGTCTGTATGAATTTATTCGCGCTTTTGAGCGTCATGTTTTCCAATGAATAAGTATATTTGGCCATGTTGGCTCTTTTCTTCTTCTTCAGCTATGTGTGCCTTTAACCCTTCAAGCCCGGAGGAGTATTAAATGAATCCCATCTCGTAGGTCGGAGGAGATTTAAATGGAACCGCTGGTTTTCCACTGATTTAAATGGAATCGCCGTGACGTAGTCACTACGTCGCTCGACGGCATGTGAAGTTCGTGACCGACGTAGTGACTACGTCGCTCGTCGTTGAAGGGTTAAATGCACTGTTCACCTCTGTATATGTTGTATGCCTGTACTCCTCTTTACCTTTCAACCTTCCACTTGTGTTTGTCCCCTATATGGTGGGTGAAACCATCCCCGCGCGCCATCTCTTGGCCGCTCAAGTTGGGCATGGGGTGTGACATAAAACCCCGTCAAATTCAGCAGTTAATTGAGTAGCCTTGCTGGTGTAACTAGTAGCATATCTGGCCGGAAATCAGGAGATCCGGGTTCGAATCCCAGGTAAGGTGAAATTTTTCCTGTCTGGATTCAACTCATTTTCATCTTCCCCACCAAACCCTGTGTTCGTCCTTTTATGTGTTCCTATCCATTTCCATTTCCTATGTCTGTATGAATTTATTCGTGCCTTTGAGCATCAGGTTTTCATTTTCATGTCATTAAGGATATTATTATTATATCCTGATGAATTCATCACACTTTTTTCAGTTGAAGTGGATAGGTACATGAAAATATGCTGAGGAAAAATGCTAAAAAAAGAAAAGGAAAATCAACAGCGGACAAACCTTTGAAAATGTTCTCCATCTCGTAAGGTGTCAGATAATTCTCTGTCAAAAGCTTCAGGCAAAACATATGCCACTAAAGCCATGATAATTGACAAAATACTCAAGGATATAATGAAGACTTTCACATCACCGATTCTTGTCTGCAAAAGGAGCATTTTCATCACCATAAATAATTACAGTTGACTGGTGGAGGCTCAGCTCTACCCTAATAACCTCATTAGTCCTCAATTATCAACATGAAGTATAAAATACAACAGAGAAAAATCAAAGCATCATTTTCACATAAAATATCAGGGTACTGCATTTGAAGACTGGATCTCTTTTATACAGTACCCATCCTTTAAGAAAGTCACATATATTAAACCTTAAAAAATACTGTTGAATCTGATCAGAGGCTTGAACTGAAAATATGGAGGTAAATTATTCGTGAATACCTAAAATAGATTATTCACTGAAATTTGACCAACTCAACTCATACTTGACAAATATAAACCAATTTTCCCCTTATGTGACATCAAAACATTATAAGAAGAACCTTGGTGGGTAAAGCTTTTTTGAAAGTTCAAGGACCCCACATGTGCAGAAGTGAAGCTAAGGGTTCCACTAAGGGAGGAAACTGGAATGGGAAAGGGCAACATCAGTCCCTTATGGGGGAGGTAAACGTGAGGGAATTTCCATAGTGCAACCAACATCATGGGTTTAATTTCTGTTTGAAGGCTTTTGCAGCTTTTCTTGTCTATGTAGGATGATGTTTTTGGGCAATGCTGCGTTTTGTTCATTTTGAAAAACTCAACGTTTCGCTTCTCTTACTGGAAGCGTCATCAAGAGAATGAGTGTTTACCTGCTTCAGTTCACTCTTATATAGCATCGATGTCCGTTGCACCATTGTTGGGCCGATTTGAATCTTTTTCGGGAGACGTTAGGCGTTGGGCTTTTGCAGGAGCCAACCCTTTCCAAACCCTGCTAAGGATATATATCCATCCTCCCTATTAAAGTTTTTTGGCCTTTTGGCTATTTCTATGGCCTCACGTATTAAGCGCGGATGATATTGTAGCGCTTTGGCCAAGATCCGTGTTTGGTCGAACATTATCCTATGGATAGGATAATGTTCGACCAAGCACTGGCATCTTGTAGTAGATCACCCAAGTAAAAAATACATTTCTGCAGAGGGGCCATAAAATTTCAGACTCAATAAAAAAAATACATGGAGAACTAAAAGCTTTCATTGATTTTATGTGAAAAATGAGTCTCTATTAATGAATGAAATTTCTACTTTTTATTGAATGGAGAAGGCAATAAAATCACTGAGTTACTTACACGTCCACTGACGAAAGTTACAAGCGCTGCCCCAATATTGCCAGCAGCACATGATATTCCAAACCCTGATCCTCTAATGATTGTGGGTAATACACGGCTTGAGTACACATAAGTAGACACATAAGCCATTATCACCAAAAAATAAGAGATGACAGACAGACAGACAGACATGACATGATCTTCTTCTTCCAAACCTAAAAATAAAGAACAAAAGGAAATCCACTATGAATTCATCCATTTCAGAAAACATGATACTCTGGCGCAAGCTAAGGGTAAATAAATATAGTGGGAGAAATTATACTCAAAATATAACCAAAACATTGGCCTGACAATAGCTAAATACGCCAAAAGAGATTTTTTTTAAACTGAAATAGAGAATAAAGCCATTAAAAGAGACTTGAATCCCAAAAAAGGCTAAATAACTGTTTTTTTAACAGTTTAAATATTATTCTAAAAATACAACTTTCTTTGTGTTAAATTGAATCCTACAAGACGATACTCACAATCAGTTAGCAAAGCATATATGCCTGTTTTCATTAAAATTCAGGGGGAATATCGAAGATCTGAAGAAGTAAACATGCAATGCCTATAATGCTACAAAGTTCATCTTCAGAAAAGGAAGTGAGCCAGTGAAAACTTCACTAATTATAAAACTTGGGCAAGAATACGTACTTGCACCAGTCTGACTTGAATATATTGTCGTCGTTCAGTCAGAATTCACTAAGTCAAAAATCTTACTTCTGAGTTATAGAGGTTTTAATGTTTCAAACAACTCCTAAAATCAGTTTTGCATTATTATTTAATATTAACATGTTTTTGGTGTTGTTGTTACAAACATTTTAATATTAAATAATAATGCAAAACTGATTTTAGGAGTTGTTTGAAACATTAAAACCGCAATAACTCGAAGTAAGATTTTTGACTTAATTTGAATGCCACATAAAAAAATATAAAGCCCTGTAATGAATGCTATAAAAAATGAATTCCAACTTCTCTGTTATTCAAATCTCTTTGGTCTCCAACATAAACAAAAGTAAACAATCATAATGACCGATTTAGCTTGTTCTTTAAAAAAATGTATGGAGAAATCACCTGCTGGTGCTGTTAGTTAAAGGCTACTACATATTTGAATAATGTATAGATAGGTAGTAACATTATCATTCCTTGGTCACATTAAAATAAGAAAATTTTCTAAAATTCTTTACAGTGAATTTCGATATATTGAACTAATTTTTGGATCCCTTTAAATTCAATATATTGAGAGACTACAACTGTATAGATATGTTACAAATTAATTCTAAAGAACTTAAGAGCCCTATAAATAGATTTCCATGATAGATACATAAGCTGCTAAATGTAATTTGTAACCAAACACCAGGTACAGCACTCCCTCTGTTTCTCTTTCCATTAATGTTTCCTTCTATTATTTATTTCAGGAGCCCTTCGTGTCTCAGCAGATCATGTCCAACAAGCTTTGCTCGTCTCTGAACTATGGTTTTCTCTAGGCTGCGTTTCTCATCTACTTGTCGAAGAACTTCTACTACTTCATCTACTTCATTCATCACCTTGTCTGCCCATCCAATTCTTAGCATACGCCTATAACACCATAGTTACAACGAATTCAGTCTCCTTTTCTCTTCTACACCTAAGGTCCACGTCTCACACCCGTATAGCAGTACACTCCAGGCATAGGTTTTAAGGAGCCTCTTTCTTATTTGAAGACTATTGCATCGGGACATAAAAAGTCTAAATTTTTTGTTAAAAGCACTTTTTGCTTGATAAAATCTACTTCGTACTTCCTCCCTACTTCGCTCATCTCTCGTAATCCTACTCCCCAGGTATACAAAGGAATCCACTTGTTCGTGGCATTTATTATCAACCACAATCTGCTCTTTCCCTTGTCCTTCTTTGTCACATACCATTATCTTTGTTTTGGTCGCATTAATTTTCATGTTATATCTTGTTCCCATGATTTCATTCATCTTTTCTATTGCTTTTAAGGTCTTCTTCCTTTTCCGCTAGTACATCAATATCATCCGCAAACCTTAGCATTTTTATTCTTTCACCATGTATTCTTACTCCCATTTTTGTTCTTTTCCTGACTTCTTTCAGGGCCTCTTCATTATATGTACAAGTTAAATATCACTGAAGATAATGCACATCTTTGTCTCACCCCCTTCTGGATTTTAGCTTCTAATTGCTGTTCATCTCCCTCCAGAATAGCTTTTTCATTCCTATACAGATTCCATATGAGTCTTCGCTCTCTATAGCTGATTCCAGATTTCTTTAGAACCTTAAACATTTGGCCCCATTTAACGTTATCAAAGGCTTTTTCCATATCTATGAATACAATGTAAGTTTTCCTATTCCACTCCAATCTTTTTTCCAAAATCAATCTTAACGCCATCTTTATTTTCTACATTAATCTACCCCATCTACCTTAAATCTACATCATCTACTTCTACCCCAACCACATCTAATCTACCCTAACTACACATACATTAATCTACCCCATCGAAGAAGAAATAAATAATTGAAGGGTAACTTGTGTTGATGAGATTTTATAAAACAATCAATTAAGAATATGTTCATTCACAACATCTATCCTTGAAATTAAATTAATAACATACACGCAAATTGGATGTAAATATGGTCTTTTTACTTACATAGATAAGGAATCCATTATCATGTGTTGTAAACGAACCATGTAAACCGCATGGTGACTTTCCACAGTGGGGTTTAAAAAGCTTGTCATTGGTCAAAAAATCTAGCCTCGCAAGCAGGCACCTTTAGTTGAGTATACGCATCCATTCCTACTTCTAATTGTAGTGCATCTCGCGTAACAGAAGAAGAAACAGAATTGCGTTCAGTGTACCCAAGCGCAGGCAATCGTTATAATATCCCGGCATTATAATAATGAATGTGGAAACAGAATCGCACCCCATGTCTTTGAACCTGAGCCTGCTATTGTTTTTCCAACCAAAAGGTGGAAATGCCTAATACTACAGTCAAGCTAATGTTTAAACCCTTCCTTATTAGTCCATTACAAAATGCAGAAAAAGGTTACGAGTACACACTACATATAGTGATATTTAAAGCAGGGGTAATAAAAACAGGGACACTCATTTCTCAATGTCTCTCCTGCTGAATACATAATTCAATTTGAAGGCACAGCAGGAGGATGAAGAAAAATAATTTTAAGACTAATTTGTTAAAAAAAAGAGACATTGAACCTAACCTGTAAAAAAGAAGCTAGAAGCATGTAAAGTGACTCACTCTGAGGCCTGACACCATACAACAATTTAAGAACCGAGAGGCTGATTTAGGCTGCAATTTTCTGGTTTAGCTTTAGATTGCAATGCAAATCTTTGATGTGGTTGTATAATTTCTTAATAAATTACAAAGTTGAAAGACATACATTGAAATTACATACATAGAAATTGCCTCAAGAAGATATCCACCTCAACCAGGGTTTCAACCACAGGCCTTTGGTTTGCCATGCCCTCAATGAGGAGATGAATATGCCAAAGGTCAGTGGTTGCCATGCGAATCATTGCCATGAGAATTAAGAAGCCAGGGCAGTATATGTAGTGGTCTATTCATTGGCTGTGCAATGCCAAAGTTTCAATTCCCACTCCAAGAGGACTTTTTCTTAAGGTGACTTCTATGTTCAACCCTTAAAGATGCCATTTTATCTACAGGCATTCAAAACTTAAATAGGAGACCTTAGGTTAATTGACCAAATTTTACACTTACTGTGGACAAATATGAGAAGAAAAAGGGTTACAAGTCCATAAGATATCATTGAAAAAGCGGTGACTTTTGAGTGACCGAATTTCATCAGCAAAAAGATTGTGGAGCCAACACTAGTAAGCTCTATACAACCTGTGGAAAAATGCAAAATCTTTGTTTAAAAAAATAATACAAGCAATTTCACAATTTTTCACAATTTAACCTCATTCCCGAAAAAATCTAATTCATTATCCTGAACATTTTGTACCATAAAAATAGTACATCACCAAATACATATGCTTCAGCATATGGAAAACCCTCAGTAATGTATTGGCTCACTTTAACAAAGAAATTGACAACGTGAATGGTCCTTCAAAATGGATTAATTTTGTTATGCAGGGATCCAATTGTATTTATGTGAGCTCTAATGAAGATGTTGCCAACTTTAAAAGTACTTGCCCATTAAAGCAGCCTGGTTATAGAGTTGGGTGCGTAAAATTTTAAATCTCAGAGTTCTCACTTGCAGGATGGTTGATATACCGTAATGAAGAAATACCAAAAGAATTACTAACACCCTCAGGTTTGGATAATGTCTGACATTCCAAATATTACAATCCCTGTCATCATCTTCCTCTCCCACAAGACCAGTCTGAAATAAAGCATAGAGACACATTAAGCACTATTATTTTTTGTTTTGTGTATCAGCAAATTATAAAGATGAAGAACTAGAGTTGGTACAGTAGAAACTCGTAAATACGAAACTCGAAATTACAAAAATTTGATTTTACAAAGCAAAATCTTTGGTCCCGACCAAAAGGGTATATAAGTGTATGTAACAGTACGTGATATTATGAAATAATGAAGTTTTAAAATTACGAATCTCGGAACTTGGTCCCGACGTGAAAAAGTTACTCGGTTATACGAAAAGTGATGAATCACAGTAACGTTTTTCGGCGCTACTTTTCAGAGTTAAACATCTAATTAATGATCGTTGCCGAATACATTATGCGCTGAATGTATTACCTGAACGATATCTCATTTTTTAATGCTACAATGGTAAAGGTGTGGTTTAACTGGGGCGCCCGCATGCAGCAGTCGGAAGTCACTGGCGTACTCATCCAATGTATATAAAATGTGTTCAGTTTCACTGATACGTCTCGGCCGTCAAGTTCGACGGCTGATGCCCGACGTCTACGTCTCGACTGCTTCGAGAGCAGTCGAGACGCGGACGCCTAGTCGAGCAGTCCCAATTTTCGGTGATTTTTCTGCCCTCCTCTCTCCGATTTTATATCATGCGTCCTTTCCAACTCTTTTTTGTGAAACTACTTGCAACATTGGTCGTCCTCTTCTTCATCTTCCAACAAAACTAAATGGCCACCATCCATTTCAGCTTAAAATCAACTCACTCTCAGGAAACACAAAGCGATAACAAATTCGTAATTAAACTAAATCCACATTCTCACACATCGCCCAGCCGCGGAAACGGGATGTAGTTGCCTGGATGAAACCACCAGGGCACGTTGTCCAGACGCGGCGGCTGGACGTGGCCGCTGGACGCCCCAATGAAACCAGACCTTAAGGACGACTTTGAATCGTAGGCATCGTAGCACATAAAATATGGAACCAATCGGACAAAAAATGCGTTCGGCTTTGTAACCATGAGTCCACAGAGTTGCGAACGAGTAAAAAAATGTAAATTAGTCATGTACGGATATACTCACCCGCGAGAGACTAATTGCTACTACCAGCATTTTCCTCTCATGATCCTTGGCATTTTTTGCTACCGGTTTTCCCAAGCATTAATCCATGATGAATATTCCTGGTACAGCATTCGTTTGCTGCACGTGTGTTCTCAAAAACTATTACATGTATCGGAGATGGTGCTATATTGTTCGAGCGGTAGATTCAGTCGTGAATATAACCCTAAGAAGCTTTTTTTCGCACTATTTCAGACTGATTACACTCAACCTTGCTCCACGGCATAATTATTCCTACTGGCAATAGCTATCATCAAAAGAATCAGGTTTAATTTACCGCCCTAATTGAGCGTTTTGATGCAGACTTCGACCAAGGTATTGCCCTTCCCTTCCTCCATTACCAACAGCCAAGAAAACCAGAGAAAATACGAGTTTGCTTGGTTCGTACGACCAATTACTTTTACGCACATTAATTCTTAAGTATGACCAGCGCTGGGCACATGCATAATCAATGGGAAAAAACGCTCAAGCACCCATACATATTTGTATCGGAAAATGGTATAGGTACCTTTCTCCCCTTTCGCTTCAACCCAGTGATTGAAAAAATATCCTAAACGAGAGCTCAGCTGCGTTCCTGCAGATTGATTGAGAATTAAATAAGGGTTTTGTAGCTTAATTCTTATTACAGATATAAACAAGAAGAGGATAAGTGGAACCATCCTATGAGATGCCGAAAGTCATGCTGTCGGAGAGGGAGCATAAAATCTCGTCAGCATCGTAGCCCAATTGGAAGCACTTTCATCTACCCACCCCCCTCGGGAGGACATCGAGTTGCCTACCAGTGCGGAAGCAGGACACTGGATTGGCCAGGATCTTGGGGGCATTACTTATCACAAGTTGCCAGTTTATTGGCTGTAACCCCCACCAATTTAAAGTGATATATGACGATCTTGTAAAGAAACGAACTTGAGGCTTGTAACGAAAATTATCAAGTCCTGATTTCTCCTAATGCGAATGAAATTTTTCTAGCATGGGATACATTACATCGATTCCAAATTGCTAATGACGTAAACTCCCAGTTCAGTTTGCATTTATCCAAATAAGAGGCCATGGTGGGAGCAACGATGGAGCGAAGGAAAGCGCAAAAATAAATAACTATATTTTGTTAAATAAGTGATTCTCTCGACAGAAGAGCTGAAGTATTTCATACAATATACATTCATTCGCTTGTAGCATTTCTTTAATTCTTATTCACTGATTCCCTTTTATAAGACTGCCCGAATGGACCGGAAATTAAGGAAATGCGAAATAGAAATGCCCGCACATTCCCATATTGTTTTTCCCCCACCCGGCAATCCCCACCAGGAAAATTCACCCTGCTTTCCATCTGTGTTGCTCTAAAACCACGGCTTACTCTTTTCCATCACCTTTCTCACTTCCGGCGAACCGTCAAACGCTTCCCTTCTCTCCCATACTGGTCATATTTCCCCTCAAGTCTCTGTGTCCCCCCCTACCCGCTCTTCAAGGTCGGCACGAGCCATCACATTCACACCTAAGCCCCTGTTCCGGCCCTCCAGGAGATCAGGCCCCTTCTAGTACCCCCTCCGTGCCACTCAACTCAACACTAGGTCAGGATGCGATGTCCCACGCTGATTCTGCCGGCCTCCCATGGCCCCTCTAAGTAAAAGCCCCCCCACTCTCCAAAGGCATGTCCTCCCTCTTCGCGGACGCAGCCGGTTGAGGCAAGGGAGGAGGAAGATAAGATGTGACTATTCGGCGTAAGGCCGATGATTCATTCGATGTGTATTCCTCGCGGGCATTCCTTGGCCTTGACTCCCAGGTAGATCAACGTCTCAAGTGACGCACGATACTCCGAGACTATGGATCGCGTAGTTGTTTTTTGTGAGAGGATGAATGGAGTAACCCCCGCAATGACGGGGAATGCAGTAATGGACAACTGTTTGGCCAAACGGGGCTGCAATGCTCGGACGAAAATCTCCTTGCTTGATCGAAAGCAGAGGGAAAACAATAACAAAAAATATCCCAAATTTTAGTTCAATATCGAATCTTTAAATGGATCCTGAGATTTGACGAATGAAGAGCAGGCGACCTAATCTGAATAGATCCACAAATGAAGCTTTCGCATAGTAGAGTGGAAAATGAAAATTATTGATTTGTAGTAATAGATCGTTAGTATCTGATGAAGTGTGAAAGGAGATATATCGCCTTCGCCGTTGAAGTGCGTGGCTTGTATGTACAATCTACTTTTGAAAGGAGGTATATATTTAGTTGGACTCCTCTACAAGCTCCATCGTATCGGAAATAACCACGCACAAATAAGATGAATCCAAGGGAGAATAACGATTGTTATTTCGCGAGATTAACGGGCAAATCAGTATTTGTACAAAATACATAACATGCATCCATCGCATAGCATACGCGAGAGAATCTTATTTTCACTGTCTTCAATGTCCAGTTCAAATGATCGCGCAAGTCGCACACTTCCTTAGTGTATGCATAAATCAATATTATTGATGATTATACATCGCTCGAATCACGCTAAAGTTACGAGTTCTCCAGTTAGGAAATAATATAGAAAAATGCGCTTTGAAGCTTCATAGGCTTAGTCCACACTGCATGAAAATTGTGCAAAGACGCTTCATTGCCTAATCTTTCAAGCTCACTGCTTTTAAGAGTATTAGCATATGCAGTAAAGATTGCAATTTGAACAGCTGTAACCAAGATACATTCCAATATGCAATTCTTAGTGATATCATCAATGCTTCTGAAGTGACATATGTATAATAAAATGGGCCACAGGATGAGATAGTTTACATCTACACAGGAGAGGAGTGAAAAACCTTGGTGATCAGGTAAAGAAAGCAGTACATTACTATGATGTGGAAAATTAGATCAAGGCTTGGGATTTGCAGTGGATCAGGAGGCAGATGATCGAGAAGAGTTAGACTGTTGATTGGCAAGAAGTGTGTCTCAAATAAGGGGAAATATAAGAGTTGAGGTATATCGAAGACCATCAAAATTCAGTGTGAAACATCGTGGGGAAAGGCCTGTACCAGGGAAAGTTAACCCTTTGGCTTCCAGTGATGGGTGTGCCTCCATTATGGGTTACCTATGTTGCTATGCATATGATGAGTACATCTTGTCATAGTATTCATTCACACAAAAACCTTCACCACATACAGGAAAAAATAGCACCACATCGGAAGGGTTAAGCAATAGGCAACAGGACCAATAAAGGACGGATGTGGCAGGCATCACACAACAGAACATGATAATGAAAGGAGCAGGAAGAAAGCTACAAGCACATGAAGAGGACTATGGCAGGGGGGTTCTGCAACACAGTTCTATGCAGGATACTGCAACCGAGAAGAGGTGACAGCAGGAGCAAAGAAAGGTAAAGCAGTAGGCAGCATCTGGGAGCAGAAGAGCTGATATAGCATAGGGTAAAAAAGGGTAAGGATTTAAGATTTATTAAGCTCAACTGAAATAGTCTGATTGCTAAAAGAGAAACTTTCCTCATTGTTTGTGGCCCTGATATATGTAATTACTGGAACCCAATCATGGATAAGCCTGGATGTCAATTCCTCTGAAGTATTTCCAAACAACTAGAAGGGATGGAGATGCTATGGGAGGGGAAATTTTCATGTGGGTAAAAATATAGTTACATGTACATATTAGCATGGCAGAATGGGTATGAAAGGTGAGGAAAATGATAGGGCAGAGAGTTGATTGCCCAAATAGTAAAAAGCCCTTGTAAATAATTGCAACTGATGGGAGGCCTGTGGTCCTATGTTGGAAAGTGCGTGGCTGACCGATGCACGGTCGACCACTCGCAGGGTTGAACCTGCAGGGTTTAAGTAGCGGGGGGAAATTAGTATGCTCGAAAAAGTGAAAGGGGGCTTCGTTCAGAGCATGAGAGGGAGAAGGCCGTCGCTCAAACACAATGTAGCAACGTCACTGTGAGGCACTACGCGAGGAGAGTCAACCAATCACAGCCTCCCATCAACAAAATTCAAGTAATACCGCGAATCCAAAAATGGTGGATACATCACTAATGACCGCATTGAAAGTAGTTGAGCGGTAGGCTTGAATAATGACAGTGCACTAAGGTGGATAAAACTAACCAAAGACAGAAAAGCATGCTTTTGGAGTTTGTGGAAGGTGCATACGCATTTAAAATATATAAATTTCGCTGTCTGCAACAAATTTGTTTGGAGTGCTATTCAGATAACTATTAAGTACTAATTGGCTAATCCGACAGGCTACTGTAGATCAGATCATGGAAATAACCATTGACTCTTGGCACTTTTTTGGTGTCTTTGAGTCCTTTACATATTTGCATCGAGTCATGGCTCATACTAAAATATACCGAAGAAAATACAGCAAAATCTAAATCCATTAACAATTCCACAAAATTAAAACATTCTATGTTTTAATTTTGTTGAATTACATGCTTATGAATGATAAAAAATATTGTTGACATTTGACATGTTTATCTGATAGAGCAAGAGTGTGTGCACAATATCCCAAAGGTTATTTTCCTACTTAACACGAAATGCAATGACTACCAAAAGGCATTCACAACGGTTAACCCCGGACGAAGCAATTAGCCCATTTGCATTTAGGGAGACTCACTCGGTTTTGGGGCTGCTGGTCACGCCTCGCAGGGGCAAACTTTGAGCATAGAGCCCCTGGAAAGGATATGCAGTTACTTGAAGTTTTGCATGATATGTTTTCAAAAATACTTTATCAAACATCTCATTTATACACACTGAAAGCAAATTAATTGAGTCTCAATAGAAGATCAAGGATAGGATCAAGGACAAGGATCTCCTGGGAAACGGGAAGGATAAAAAAGAAGTGCTCGAACAGTCTGGCATGTACAAGCTGGAATGTAATACACCAAGATGCAGTAAGGTGTACATCGGTCAGACTGGTCGAGCACTTAAAACAAGAGCCAGGGAGCATGAAAGATGTTTCCGATTGAAGGATATATCCTCCAATTTTGCTAAACATCTACTGGGAGACGGCCACAAGAGTGATTTCACAGCCAAGTTGCTGCATAGGGTAGATAAAGGGTGGAAAATGGACGCTTTGGAGATAATGGAAAATGTGAAGCATCAGAAGTGCAATGATTCCAATCTCTGTAATGATTTCCTAATTCACAACCCTTCTCCTTTATTGGCCACAAAATATTTCCCAGACAAAAGCAATCCCCCCCCCCCTCCCGCCGTTAACCGTTTTCTTTCCAACTGACTCCTGCCATATGTCCCAAAATCTTTCACACTCAACTTCCTCCCCCCCCCCCCCCCCCCCCCCCCCCCCCCCCCACCCTCCTCCAGTGCTCTGGTATGGGCAGTGCACTGGCCATTTAAAACCCTCTGACCCCCTCCTTTCCCTCACCATCTAGAGTTCTCAAGTAAAGGAGGCCTCCATCATCACCCAGTCCCAACCCCTTCGTCCATTTGTCCTGTCTTTCCGCCCTCTATCCACTCAAACCCTTAGTTCCCCTCTCCCCGCCGCTTCACTCTCCTTCTTCCCTCCCCCACTTATCCCGCCTCTCCACCCCTCCCTTAGTCTTTCCCCTCCTCCCTCACTCCTTAACGCCTTGGTCAAAACCAATACATACATCCATGAGGAACCGGAAGAGTCTTTGCACATGATTATGCTACAGTGTGGTGAAACACATCGTGCCCAAGAAATAAATCTGTGGAAGATTACCAAGTGTTTTTATTCATTATGACTATGACACAGTCTTGAAGTTTCCCCTCATTCTATATGCTTGACAGCAATAAAATATTCTTCAAGATACATATTTTGTAAATTTATATTATTTGGAATCATATCCAGTCTACTGTCACATAAAAAACACTATTGGGATAGGCCACGGAATACTATCTCAATTAAAACAAAAACCTTGAAATTATGGAAAGTTCTCAAATGATAATGAATCCTGGCAACTACGGGACTCGGCCCAGAGTGCCGGGTGTCGTGCCCGGCAGCGGTGGGAGCAAGGCCGATGCGATCGTCATCACACGAAATCCTTGCTCAGACGTAGCAGCAGCAGAGGAAAAGAAGATAAAGAAGAGGAACGAAACTATCAGAATAGGCACATGGAATGTTAGGACAATGCTGAGGGCGGGGAAGCTAGAGAATATAAAGCAAGAAATGGAGAGGGTGGGTGTAGACATCATGGGTCTGGGTGAAGTAAGAAGGAAGGATTACTGGAGCGACGATTATAGAGTAATTTATAGTGGAGGAAATGAAAGTCAGCGCGGGGTTGCATTTGTAATGAATAGGAAACTAGGTAGAAAAGTAGTGTATGCAGAACAGGTGAGTGATAGGATTATAGTCGTGGAACTAAAGGCAGATCCAACGAATTTAGTTATAACCCAGGTTTATATGCCTACCTCTAATTATAAAGAGGAGGAGGTAGATGGGGTATACAATCAGCTCGAGGAAATAATTGGTAGGATACCTTGGAGTAAGCACTTGGTAGTAATGGGGGATTGGAACGCGGTGGTGGGCGAAGGAAGAGATGGGAGGAAGGTGGGCGATTACGGGCTAGGAAGGAGAAACGACCGGGGTGAGAAAGCTGTGGAGTTTTGCCGTAGAAATAACCTAGTAATTACAAATACATGGTTCAGACATCATCCTCGACGTAGGTACACTTGGAAGAAGCCGGAAGACACAGATAGGTTCCAGATAGATTATATAATGGTTCCTCACAGATACAGGAATAGTGTTAAAAACTCGCATACTTATCCAGGAGCTGATGCAGACACAGACCACAACTTATTAGTCATGAAATGTCGGGTAAAACTGAAAAAGATAAGAATGGGAAGGAGGGTACGAAAGTGGAATACGGAGGCATTAACTAAGGCAATGAAGAAGAAGTATCGAGAGAAGGTTGATGAGATAATGGGTGAGGATCACAGAGCTAGATCAGTGGAAGATGAATGGGGAAGTTTGAAAAATGGAATTGTAGAAGCGGCAAAAGCAAGGGTAGGCATAGTGAGTGCAACTAAAATTAGAAAACCGTGGATCATGAAGGAGATGATCAGGGAGATGGAGGAGAGAAGGAAATGGAAGAGCATAAGCTCAGAACTAGGTAAGAGAAAATACCGAGAATTTAATAACAGGCTTAGAAGAGAAACAAAGAAAGAAAGAGAGGCGAGGTGGAGAGAGCAGATTGACGCGTTAGAGAAATACCAAAAAGGGGGAAGAGCAGATGCATTATATAGGAAAGTAAAGGAACTGACAGGTGGTAATAAGGGAAGGGGAATTACAACGATAACAGACGAGATGGGAAGGGTAATCGTAGAACCGAAAGAGATCCAGGAGAGGTGGAAGGAGTATGTTGAAGAACTGTATGGTAAATAAATAAGGCCCAATAGGTTAGATATAGAAAGGGAAGACGATATCGACAGAGATGGCATCGGAGCAAGTATCCTGGAAAGCGAAATCGAAAGAGCTCTATGAGACATGAAAAGGAATAAGGTGGTGGGAATAGATGACATACCTGCAGAGTTCTTAAAGAGCATGGGGAAGAACGGAAGAGGAAAACTTTTTCCGCTTATTCGTAGGATTTATGAGGATGGAGTGTGGCTGGAAGACTTCGCGAAGACTGTACTAATTCCTATACCAAAGAAGAGTAAGGCAAAAACGTGCAAAGACTATAGGACAATAAGCTTAATATCCCACGCGGCCAAAGTAGCTCTGAGAATTATAAACAGACTGCTAGAGAAGAAGGCAAATGAATACCTGGGTGAAGAACAGTTCGGGTTTAGGAGAGGGACGGGAACGCGAGACGCTATAGCGGTGATGAGGACGCTAGTAGAAAGAAACGTAGAGTATGGGCAGGATGTTTTTGCATGCTTCGTAGACTTCAAGAAGGCGTTTGATCGGGTGGAATGGACGAAATTAATGGGAGTGTTGAAGAAATTACGGGTCGATTGGAGGGATAGGCGTCTGATTCGGAATTTGTATATGAACCAGACGGCGCAGGTTAGGGTTGCCAATGAAGAATTGGGATGGGCCACGATAGGACGGGGAGTGCGGCAAGGGTGCCCACTATTGCCTTTGCTTTTTAACGTGTATTCAGAAGAAATGGTAAGGGAGGCATGGGGGGAGGAGGAGGTAGGAATAAAGGTAGGAGGGGAGCTGATAAAATCAGTGAGATTTGCAGATGATCAAGCATTGGTTAGTCAGTCGGCCAAGGGGTTGCAGTCAATTGTGAATGCATTAGAGGTGCAGTGCAAAAAGTATGGGATTAAGATCAATCACAAGAAAACGAAAGTAATGAGATTTTCTAGAAATCATCTACATCTACATATTACCCCGCAAGCCGCCTCAATAGGCGTGTGGCGGGGGGTGTTAGGACACCAGCCATTTACATATAAAATGGACACGCTCTAATGAAATTACGCCTAGCATTTATTATAGTCCCTTATTGTTCGGGGGAAAAACGAATTCCCATACCTATCCGTTCGGCAAAATATCTCTCTTAATTTATCGTTTCTGTCGGACCTAGAAATATAGTGGGGTTCTAATAGGATGTTCTCTGTGTCGCTCTGAAAGATATCTATTCTCAATTGTTCAAGTAATCTAAGCCTAGCGCGCAGCCTCCGAGTCTCTAGCGGCTCCCAGCCTAATTCGTTTAACATCTGTGTAATGCTGTCTGTACGCCCGTAGCTGTTTTTGACGAATCGCACAGCTTTCCTTTGTATTTTATTAAGTTCCCGGACTAAGTCTTTCTGCACCGGATCCCATATGCTCGCTGCATATTCAAGGTGTGGCCGGACGAGTGCGAAATAGCACCTCTCTTTTACTTTTTCATCCGAAAATCTTCCCACAATACGCTTGACGAATCCTAGCTTCTTCAGAGCTCTGCCACAAATATTTCCTATATGTGCTCCCCACGATAGGTCCGAAGTTATCGTAACTCCTAGATACTTCACTACTTACAGAAATAAGAAGGTGGGGCTGAATATAAGGTTGGGAGGGCAGAAGATAGAGCAGGTCGAGCAGTTTACGTATCTGGGTAGTGTTTTGGAGGAGAATGGGTTTAGTGGTAAGGACATCAGATGCAGAATTGTGCTTGCTAAAGAAGCATTTTCGAAGAGAAGGGAATTGATGAGGGGGGGTCTGAGAAGAGACGTAAAGAAGAGGCTGGTGAAAACTTTAATATGGAGCGTGGCACTATATGGGTCGGAAACTTGGTCATTGCGAAGGGAGGATGTGCGTAGACTTGAGGCATTTGAGATGTGGGTTTGGAGAAGGTTAGTTGGATGGCGTGAAAGACGAACGAGGAGGTATTAGATATGGTCGGAGAGGAGAGGAAGCTTGTGGCAGAGGTTCGGAGAAGGCAGAAGAGATGGATGGAGGAGGTTTTGAGAGGAGAGGGCATGTTGAAGAGAGTGATAGAGGGGAGAACACTGGGGAAGCATGGAAGAGGAAGGAAGAGGATAGGCATTCTGGACGAAATAAGAGGAGGTAGAAGATATGAAGAATTGAAGAGGGATTTAACAACGGGCGATCATTGGGAGGGAAAGCGAGACAATGTCTTTGAGGTTGTGATGCATAATGGGGACTGTCCAAGAACCTACCAATCAGCTGGTAGAATACTTGAATGAAAATGAAAATCCAGTCTACAATAAAAAAACTAGGCTACTAACTCTCCTTAAAAATAACAAATTACTATGCACTTCCAATACCATACCACAATTATAACCTGTTAATTAAGTACCTGTTAAATGCTTATAAGTGCTTGGTACTGTCTACCTGTTAAATGCTAATAAGTGCTTGGTACTGTCTACAATCACAGCACAGGATAAAAGATTTTATTTCCCATTAAAATGTTTGCTAACATAAGGGGTATACTTGAGCAACATTGTTTATCAATGACGGTACATTTTACAAATTTATCATTTGAAAATTCAAGTGGAAGTCACTCATTGGCAATCTCCTCAAAGCAAAATTGAAGAGGAGAGAGCTCTGTGAAAGGCTTTACAATAATTTTATTTTATTGATTTACATTTATTATATATTAGCAATGTAATATCAACACACACTTACTTCCGGAGCTGACACAAGCTTCATGGCTGATGACAAGATTATTCTATTTCGATGGGCAATAGCTTTCATGGCACCCAAAGCATCATCAGAACGAAGCATAACAAGAAGCCAACGAGGAGATTCCTCAAATATCCTATAAAACAAAACTAGGTCAAAAAGACATCAATACTGGAAAATGAGAATATGTATTTCCATGTGTTTCACACCCTTCTTTGAGATGCACACCATAATTTTTTCAAAGAAAGTAGCAATTACAATTTCTCAGATATATCTTTGAACAGATACTGTAATGGCCTGAATAAAAGACGGTTATTTTTTCCACTTGGAAGAGGTCAAAAATCGCTATCAGTCTTATTTTCGCGCCCTATGAAACTAAAATATCGGAACGCAACCCGCACAACATTGGTGCGTGGCGTGACTACTGGTTCCTCGCGATTACGAATTTAAACTTGATTACAGCATTACAATGAACGAAAATATCACATTTAAGAACGCCAGTCATAGCACGACGACTGATGTTAGAAAAGATCGATTTTTTACGAGAGTCACACAGTGTAGGAAGATTTTAACTACTTTTCCGTAGATAATTCAAAGCATGGTTCGGAGGTCATTCGCCAAAATTGGATTTAAAAAATGGATCTATAGTATATTGCCATGACTATGGCATGGTTTACATCTTCTAACTATATTTCGTAACATTCTGGTGCTGGTACAACGTGACCCACTCAGGACCTGGGGATGAATATGTGAGGTATTAAATTTCGTATTATCTACCACCTTTAGACTTTAGCGTACTATTTTCCTTTGTAACAATCATTCATTCATGCTTATTCCACACAGTGGTAGGAGTAAAGTGAACCAATTTTTGTCAGTGGAACGCTCAGAAACCGAACGACATGTGACTTTAGTTTGAAGTCTTATTAAGTTCGGCTATCACCAACGATGAGTAGGGTTGAAAAATGTGGTACACAAATTGAGATCATCATTGATCAAATTGAGGATCATGCTCCCAGAGGAGAGAGAAAGAGTTAAGATGCTAGTTTGTATGATGGATGTATGTATCCATAGGGTCTTCAAAACTAACCAAAAAAATATCATGTTGAGTGGATGATGAGTGGGAACTTTAAATAAACACCCTATGGACATATTCAAAAGCCATCTTTGGCACTTATTACTTGGTGGATTAAGGCTTCTTGGGATGCCATCCCAGAAGAATCAATATCGAGAGGGTTTAAGAAATGCTGTACTTCAAATGCATTGGATGGCACCAAGGATGACATAGTGTGGGAGGACTCCGATTCAGAGGATGTGGAACGGAGGTCATGTGAAGTTCAAATTGAGACATCTCATTTGGAAAGTGAAGATGAAATAAGTGAGAAATCTGAAGAGGAATTTGAATATGATATTTAAAATGAACTTCTTCATGTTTCCGGGTTCTACCGCGTTGGTTGCTGTGGGGCTGACAAGCTGTTCATCGTAAACCACCACGAAAATCTTCGTTCTTACATGATATTTAAAAGTGCTACAAGGGTGAAATACACTACCTCTGAGAATCCAGAACTCTATATCATCCTATTATAACCATAGGCGTGTCCAGGACTACAGGAGTGGTGGTGCCAGGAATAGTGGTGGTGCCAGGAGTAGAAACATAAAGTGAAGTCTCTAGCTCTCTACCGTCCAGCCGCCAGGAGTCGGGAAAAAGGGTATAACTTAGAAAAGAATCTCGATCTAGTGGTGGTGCCACGGCACCAGTGGCACCTGCCTTGGACACGCCTATGATTATAACCCCTGTAATCATAGAACATTTTCAATAATAATCACCTTAATGTCAGCACCTGATTACAATAAATAAGGTAATATTGTTTGTGTACTCTATATCCTCATATTTTAACCTTTAAATGCCTAGCATGCCTGAAAAGTCCCTTTAAATGCTTTCACTACATGCCATGATTGCCCAAAATATCCCCGCTCTGGGGAAGCATCAATTTAAATCCGGCATCCAGGGGAAAACACTGGGATTTTAATCCGGCGGATAGCATTAGTGTATTTGATTTAATTTTGGTATTCAGAGGTTGTCGGGACTTGTTGTTTTTTGTACTTCTTTTGTTTTATGCACATATATATTTTTTTCTGCCATGTATCTCATGAAAGACGGACAGAGAGTGAGAGAGATTAAAGCTGTTCCTCAACGCACACGTATCTATCAATATTGATCCCATCTTTGGCCTCTGAGAGTTAATCCTTTTCACAACTGTCAGCCTGTGCTCATCACGGAATGATTTACCACCGTCTCCCGAAGCGAACCTGAAAAAGTATCTGGTGTCGGAAGGTGTGGGGGGAGAGAGCAAAGACAAAGAAGTCGGCTAAATCGGAGGCCCAGGTTGGCCTTGGCGCTACCATCACAGCAAACCGCCATTGTAGAAGTGCAACATGCTTCACGCCTTGAGGGGTGAGGATACCATTCAAATCCTCCTAAATAACGGTCATCCTGTGTTACGGCCGATGTTGGAACGAGTTGGAAACATGGAAGTTGGCTGCTGAGGCTCCTGAAAGGACAGCCTCCTCCTCCCCCCCCCCCCCACAACTAGTGGAAGCCACCTGAGAAGTTAGGGCGTGGGAAAGAGATGAGTGAAATGTGATACTTATGATGAAATGTGATGCTCACTCGAGAAAAAATATTGCTTCACTCTGACCCTCCAATGAGTGCCGAGGTGAGGGTGGGAGGAGAGACAGACCTGGGGTGGTGGAGGGGAGAACAAGAGGTAGGCCAAGGACGCGTAACCGTTAGCTGGACTGCCGAAAGCGCTCGGTGCGAAGTGAAGCGAAGCTGAGGAAAAAAGTGCTGGACATCCTCTTTGCTGTACACTACCACAATACTTGTTTTCAACTTACGCACTTGAGAAGTATCCGTATTGAAAGATAAAGGATGCAGCAAGAACTTATATTAAAGCTCATTTTCGTATCACATCTCATAGCCGAGGAACATTTCCACGAAATGATCGATTTTAGGCAAGTTTACTATGATAGCACTTCCTGTCGGCAGATTTCTGAAGCTATTGGCCTTGGCGGCTCCGTGGACTCAACTTTCGTAAAAATACTCTATACTCGACTCGACTCCAATTTTTGAATACTCGCACATCCCGAACTGTGATAAATTCCTTGTAAATGAATGTATGTTCCTGGCCTCTTCCCCCATTCTCAAAGCTTTAACCCCCTCCCCTTTGTCCTCTTAGTCCATCTCTCGCGTTCACCCCTACCCTACACCTGTTTCTTTCCCCCCCCCCTCCCCCTCACCTGGCAATGTCATGTATATAAGGCTTGCGCTTCTCCTACCTTTTGCCTGATGATGATGTGAATCCACGTCGAAACCCAGGTCGAGTTTTAATTAAATTCAGTGGTATTAGTAAAAGTTTTCTTTTTCTTCCTCTACTGGATACACACTTAAATGTGAGGAAAATTGGCGCAAAATAAAATATTTGGCAGGTTAGGGGAAAGGTGCATACTAGCTGAATGGTTGAGTGGGCAATCTTTGACACATATCCTCACTCAAGATGTGCACCAAATAATTACACTAATTTTTTAGATTAAAATGAGTGTGTCAGTACAGGCGTGGATTAAGTATTCATGCAATTTTTTAAATTGATATGCTCAATACATAATGCAACTAAAAAAAGACTTGGACACTATAAAACAAGGTATTTCAATGGTGGAGCTTTCCTTACCTTACCCAAACAAGGAAGATAATCACAGGTACAGAAATGAAAAGCTGCAAATGATACCAACGATGGAACACAAACTGTACAAATGCTAAACAGAAACTTGAGGCAGCAATTGATATAAAAGCTGAGGTTGTAAATATGGTGCAGGCCCTTGAACCCATCATTTCAACTGCTGAAAAAAAAATCACAGAATTACTTACTGCTTAAAAAATACTTAGATAACTAATCATGAGCAAAATTACTATGTATTCAGTATCAACACCGGATGGATTTCTATAACTAATTATATTTTTTTACATTGCTTTATACAGTGTAACAAATATGTACTTCAAAATTTATTGAATTTAACGAAAGCCAGAGTAAAAATTTAAATCTAACACATGAAATATACTTCAATCAAAAGTCCACAATATGTGAATTTAAGGTTGATAGTGGGCTGCTCTTCACTACTACCAAAGTCAATAATATTATAAGTTATCAAATATATGCAGACATTCACAATGAAAGTAAATTAACCTCATACCATAAACCAAGCTCAATACATATGCACCACCAACAAACATTCCAAGGAAAGTAATCCCGAAGACAAATACATTATAGCTTGAAGAGGAGGCCACAATTAAACCAAAAACTGGCTGAGTAAGTATGCATAGGATTAGGAGATTTCGTCTACCTCTTCTGGAATGAAATAACAAAGAGAGATATGTCACAACAATAGAATTAAAATGAAAAGCAATTCAATAACAACATATGATAATGTAAATTATTATAGTATGTATATTTATATAAAAATATATCTCATTCAAACAGGAGAAAGAAAGATAGGTAAAAAGGTAAGAAAGGTAGGGGATAGGTAAACATTTGTGTCTGTAAATATGTATGTATGACACTTTGAATTTTTTGCATTTATAAAGCCATACATTAATGAAACCAGGTCAGTCAGGGAGTAACACATTCACCTGATTAATTTTAGAGGATGGTGGCTGACGATACACCTTCACCTAGGGGGAACTTCAGCTACCAGCTCTGTTTACTTGTCTTTGAGATACCTTAATAATCAAAGGCTAATTGTAGTGAATAATGGACCACTGGAAGTATTTACAATAAACAAAACATCATAAATAGGTAAACTAAGAATCATAATCTATTTGAATGATGAACGCAATGTATAGGGACTGGCGTTTTTGAATCCTCTTCTCTATGACAAGTTTTAGGGCTGAAATAGCTTCAATCGAAGAAAGAAAAATTGTTCAGTAAATAAAAATGTGTTATGATGCATTACTGTATGTATTACTCATTCCATTCCAAATATGATGCATTACTCATTCAAAAAAAAATCTGATTTTAGCCTTGACCTATTGTGAGGAAATGAAAGAGAGACATTTAGGTCAAAAATCACAAGCATTTTACGCATTGAGTAAATGTTATCTACACACAAGAGGGTATCACAAAATATATTTATAATGCAATCAGATCTTAGCAAGGCACCAAAATAAAAAAGCCAGGAGCATATCTGTGCATATTTTCTCTGCAGACAAAACTAAGCAGAACACTCCCAAAACTGGACCCAACTTCAACGAAGTTGGATCTTTGGTCTAAATGTACAACACACTGTTTAGCCTATGCCACAAGATTCCTGTTGTGTTTTAAATGTGCATGCCACATATTATCATAATGATGCTGCCTTGTACGCTGGTGCTCCTTTCACCCCCCAGAGGTGATGTGCTTTACTATGGTAATCAAGGAGAATGATAAAGGATTGAAATTTTGACATTAACAAACATAGTGGCATCGGTTAATTGGCAGAAAGAAATAAATTAAAGTTTTGCTACATTAAAAGTGAATAAACTAAGTGATCAGTGGAAAAATAATGGTTAATGATAAGAATGAAAAGATGAAGGAGGTAGCAACATCAACAGCTCCAGGAGTACCGCAGAAGGTCATACAGAATTTTTTGCAGTAAGTTGTAGTTGAACCTCTAAAACAGTTCTCCTTCTCATCTGAAGAATGATCACAAAGTTGGGAAAGGTATATTCAAGAATTGGTCACAAAGTTGGGAAAGGTATCATCAAGCCTAAGGTCTCATTCGTCAGAGTGAGGAAGAGCAGGTGAACATGTTAGTTGATGCAACGGGATAAAGAGGAGACAATATGTGGTTTGGTTTTGGACTGACCAAAGAATAAAAAATGGAGTACGTGTGGGTTTTCCACGTGATCAATAGTCATTATAAAGGCAAAATGAATGCAGTGTGCATTAGAGCAAAGTTAACCAACACGTGCAAAGAGAGGGAAAATCAAGTGGATGAGTTTATAACAGATTTGTATCATCTCGCTGATTATTGCAAATATGGCATTATTTAAGAGGAGCTGATTAGAGACCAAATTCTAGGATGAAGCACTGTCCTAGAGCTTACAGATGAATCCAGACACGAAACTTGTGTCAATGGAACAAAGAGTGTGTCAAGCAAAAGAAGTGCATAAGCAGAACACTGGTGTGTAGCTCAGTGCGGAGTGCAGGACAGAAGAATGCTCCATCATATAATATTAGTGCAGTAAACACGAAACTAAGAGTCCTGAAAGGGGAAAGAACAAAAGTCAAGGTCAGAAAAATAAAAAGAAAGGCTCGAGAAGTAATAAATATAAGCCATGTGGAAGGTGTGGGAAGACTCCCCATCAGGAATTGTTTTTATATCCAGCAAAAGGGTCGACCTGCAATAAGTGTAATAACAAAGAACATTGGGCTTCTGTTTGCTCAATGAGCAAGAATCTCTCAACCTTCAGCCAACAGGAGGAAGTGCACCAGCAGCAATAGGGGACTTCTACTTCATGGGCCAGGTCAACGCCAGTCTCGAACTATGGAGAGTTGATGTGATGGTCGACGGAATGAACGTTTGTTCAAGATCAATAAGTGTGTGTGATAGGAACAACTGTAGTAGGATGTGTGTTTCCACGTTAAAAGTTACAACCAGCAACGAAGTGCTTTTTCGGAGCTGGCGGACACCCGATAGAGGTAGCAGGCGAGTTCACCACAGAAATGATATGCAAACAAAAGAAAATTGTGGATATCCACATGATTCATGGGAACTAAGACTTGGGCCTTAGCAGATGTGGTCCTGTCTGTGGTCTCAAGATGCCGTACTGGCTAGAGATGGTCAACTGAACCACAGCGTGTCCAGAAAGAGCATTATCAAGAGCCCCATTATCATTCAAGTCTGAGGACAAGGTCTTGCTAGAACAGGAAGTAAAACTTTATGTTTCAGACACACAAGCTCAACTCCAATGAAAGATAAGTTACTACAAGAAATATTTGAAGAGCAGAAGAAAGATCCAATATTACAGTCTATCCGACAATACGTGGAGAGCACGCTGTCACCGTATGCCATCCATAATAGAAGAGGTGGACTGTATATAAGAATGTACTTGGAGAAGCGAGGAGTGTTATCGGTGTTTGAAGACCTACTGATGCATGATTCATGAGTCGTCATTCCAGCATCATTGCAGCGCAGAATGAATAGGATTCATCAGGGTCATCTAGGGGTAATCAAGTGCCGTGAGAGGGCGTGGCATACTGTTTGGTGGCCAGGTGGCCAGAGAATGAGAGCTTCAGCCTGGAGACTGTTTATGATTCACTGACAAAAAATGCTTTGGAGAGGTCATTACATTCAGGGATGAGCCAAGTGTAACATGGGGCATGCATCAGAGGGGTGACGATGACGAACAGTTCTCTTTAGAGAAAATGGCGTAAGCATAAATTTTTAGATATGTTGCGAATGTTATTTCATCAGCCCCTTTCATTTTTCTACTTCGAATACTGGCAGAAGTGGCAAAACATATTTTTACGAAAACAGCTATACGATGAAGACGTCTAAAGGTCGTACGTTCTCAATAGAAACCAACACAAGCGTCCTGCATACGTGCTACCCTAGCCCACATGAGTACGAGAAAAAAGGAGATATAGAGATAAATCCCAAGCATGTGTAATGCCTTCTATTGTCATGTTTGACACTTTCCTGAGATCAGAAAACACCCACTCGAGAGCCGATGGCCCGCTAAGCAACCTGGCGCCTGGTTTCATGCTGTGCTAATCTGCCACCATTTGGTCCCCAGGCTACTTTCCCACCAGCCAACCCTTAACTAATGGCTTTTTCCCAATATCAATTTACCGTTAGTTGGAAAATCCATGCTGTTGTTGTACACACGTGTGTTTATTTCCCAACAAATGGCAGGAACGGAAAAGAAAAATTTTATGATGAGCATGGGATGGGCTTTTCACACTTAGGGGTGAGGTCCTTTGCATATCAAGATTGTTTCCACGAGTACTTTGTCGGAAGGACGATGGTGACAGTCTGTTGAGTTTCAGAGCAAACACATCCTTGATTTTCAGAGCGCACGCACTTTTTCGCTGAAATTCTACTGATGCAAACATTCCATTTTTAATCCGAACATTTTCGTTCTAATACGAGGTGTAGTAGCAGTGTATTCCATGTCAATTTCTTTGTTTTCGCTCGGTAACATTTGGCAATCAGCAATGGTTTCCGGAGAGTTATCAGTGTTGACCAGTAGTGATTCCAAGGTTATGGACATTGAAGTTTCCGGCTCCTAGTCGACTCTCTCCGGGGAAACAAGTTCCGAATCAAAAGGTGCAGTGGAACCTTTACGGGAAGTGGAGTGGGAGGAAATGATTTCAAAGAATCCACCTCCGGCGCCACCTAGGTTTCTTTTTGAAGGTATTTCTTCGATGAACTTCGACCTGGCTCCTGACTGTGGTTCCCTAAAATATTTTGAACTTTTTTCAACGATGAAATTGTTGACTTTATAACTCGGGAAACTATTCGCTGTGCCAGTTTGCACACTTTGAGTGAAAAAGCAGGGCCGAGCAGTGCTAGCATAAATCAGTAGCGAGCTGTGACCAGCTCAAAAACTCATGTTTTTTGCCCTTGCAATGCTACAGAGCATAGTGCGGAAGCCAGATACTGAGTTTTATTGGTCAACGAGACCTATACTCTCCTCTCCCATTTTTGGACACACAATGTCTTACCAATGATTCATAAAAATAGGGCAATATTTACATTTGGCCTATAATAACGATTTTGATCCCCAAACACACCCCAATGCCAAACTAAATAAAATATGGCCGATTTGCCAGAAGCTGGAGGAAAATTCAAGGTACTCTATACACCAGAGACAGGCATTACCATCGACGAGAGCCTGCTCATGTACAAGGGAAGATTGGGGTGGCGGCAGTTCATGCCTATGAAAAGAGCTTAATTTGGCAAATGTTTGTTCTTTGTGAATCGAGAACTGGATACGTGTGGTCAAAGACAATTTACACAGGAAAGGGGACTGTATTGGATAAAGACTTTGCCCATTTACCATTGTCCTCAAAAGTGATGATGACTCTAATGAAGCCATTATTTGGCCTATGATATTGCCTGACGACGGATAATTTTTGTCTCCAGAACTAGCCGACTTGCTCGCTTCACACTCCACTGACTCATATGGAACACTGAGGAAAGGGATTCCCGCTCTCTTCCAAGAGAATCAAGTAAAAGAATTTAAGTTTCTTGATTTTGTCATAAAATGAATTTTGTTATAACATTTTCAGAGCAGAAGTCTTCGTCGTGCGGGTTGCCTAACTCCCATGAATGTTTGTGCGTTGTTTCTTGATGTACTATGGACCAGGGCCATAGCTAGGGGCTGGCCAGGGGGGCGGCTGCCAGGAGCGCAAGCCTCAGGGGGGCGCACTTTGCAGACCGACAGCCTGCAGGCCGCTGGGACACAGGCACACAAAATTAAAACATGATGCTAACTCGCATTTAAAAAACGCACCTGATTACGATAGGCACCCCCACAATTTAAGAACGGCACCCCTAACTTAACACACAAAATTTGTACCGAACCCTAAATAAAAGAAAAAAAACTACATACAAACAAATATTTTGTCACACTCATATGTATGTACATTAACATTGGCCATTTTTCCTCTCTCCGGCACACGCCAACCAAAGCGGCTGGGCGGCACGGCGTGCCGGCGCCAAACCGGCCGTGTCAGCTGGCCATACTTTGTGAGAACGACCAACGAGCATAGTAAAACACTGTGTGGGTAATCCCCACAATTTGTTCGTTCTGATTATTAGATACATAGTGTTTTTCCACTCTCCGGCACTCACACGCCGACCAAAGCGGCCGGGCGGCGCGGTGTGCTGGCACCAAACCGGCAGTGTCAGCAGGCCATATTTCGTGAGAACGACCAGCGAGTGTAGCAAAACACTGTATAAGGAGTCCCCACAGTTTATTCATTCTGATTTTTAGATACCTAGTGTTATAGTCAGTATAGCGGGGGGCACAAAATTATATATTGGGGGGTGCAAAATTCAAATCTTGCCAGGGGCGCTGGTGACCTTAGCTACAACTCTGCTATGGACTAAAATTTTTAGTTAACATTAACCTTGTCGGCAAAGTATATAAATTTGTAATATAAAGTAAATGTATTCCTCATTAGATGTCTAACCACGGTTTACTGACTTGTGTGGAACACTTCGGAAAGGGAGAAATGGGATTCCAGCTCTCTTCAAAGAGAATCAAGTAAAAGAATTTAAGTTTCTTGATTTTTGTCATAAAATGAATTTTGTAATAACATTTTCAGAGCGATAGTCATCGTCATGTGGGTTGCCTAACTCCCGTTAATGTTTGTGTGTTGTTTCTTTATGTACTATGGACTAAAATTAATAGTTAACATTAATGTTGTCGGCAAATGAAATACATTTGTAATATAAACTAGATCTATTCCTCATTAGATGTCTAACTAAGGTCTACGGGAAGGAAAGTTATACTGATATGCAGGTGGCCTAATTATCTTAAGGTAAGGGGCAACATTCAGAAATTATTAAATAAATCATTAGTTATTTGGAATAAAAAATTAAGGAAAACATTTTCGGATTTGCCTCCCTTTTATGCTTCTGAATCTGAAATTAAAAACTATGAATTTTTTGGACCATTTTTGTAAAATACCTGTTGTGGAAATGGTTAAGGGGCGATGGACAAATTGTCACTCATGCAAACAGGGTAGTTCAAAAACCAGCTACATATTGCTGTTAATTTGTATAGTTCTAAGTAATTACAAGAAAAAAAGGTAGATTAAGTTAGGTCATTGCTATTTTCAATGCATACTCCCTAAGTGACTACTTGCATTATGTTCAATTGCCATCAGCAACGCTTTTATAAGCCACATAGTTATTATGTTCATTTTGACCTTAAGATTTATCTCAATGAATGTTAACAAGTGAAAACATATGATGGTTGCATTTATGTTAATTCTTTTCCTTTGTGAAAGAAGAGATGGTGTTAGGATTTCAATGTGCACATCACATATTATGATAGTGATGCTTCCTTGTACGCTGGAGCTCCTGTCACCCCTTCACTGTTATGTGCTTTACTATTATTTGTTTGTATAGACCTCCAAATGGAGATGTCACTGAATTTTTTCAAAGATTCGAGTAATGTTGCATGTGACCATTGGCAAGTATGGCAAAGTTTTAATTTGTGGCGATTTTAACATTGACATGAATTTCCAGTATGACTTATCCACCAAATTACGTGAGGTCATGAATCTGTATGGGCTGTTCTCTCTTGTAAACTCACCCACTAGAGAGACTGAAACTACTTCGAAGGTTATTGATCTGATTATAACAAATATTGACTTGAGGGACAGTGAAAATAAGAACCCATGCAACGTAATTAACCTAGGCATCTCCGATCACTATGCTCAATTGGTGTACATCCCAAAGACTAAGGACACAATATACAAGGCATATCATAGGCATTACCCAAGTGACAGAGTCAATCTTTTTAATGAAAAGTTATGCGAAATGCCTTGGGATTTGCTATATGAGCTAAATGATGCTCAAGATATGTATTCCCATTTTATACTAAAGCTTATATTTGAAGAGTGCTTCCCAAGAAAAAAAAGTCCAATAAATCCTAACAATAGAAGTAAAAGCTGGGTGACTAAAGACGTAAGAGCAGCCAGTGCCGAATTTAGGGAATTATGTGAATCTAAAAGTTGGCAGAAAGATCCAGACTATAAGAAACAATTCCTAATATTAAAAAAAAAAATATAAGACCTTTCTGATAGAAGCAAAGAAAAACTACTATAATGAATTGATATATAAATCAAGTAACGTAACCAAAACTTCATGGAAAATAGTAAATAATACTACGGGGGGGGTCAAGTTATGAAAAAAGAGAATCTTACATTTAGAAGCGAAGAAAATATTAGCTTATCAGAACCCAAACAAGTGGCAGAATTTGCAAACAAATTTTTAATCAATGTTCCCCTGAAGTTACAAAAACAAATAGGAAGCAACTGTGTTTCAAATGCTCAGTACTGCCAGCATATACAGTCTTCTATGGCCCTTTTCCCAGTAACAGAGGACGAGGTTTTGAAGTATATTAAAAAGCTGAAATGTAAAAATTCTGTAGGTTTTGACGAAATCCCAGTGATGATCATAAAAAAATGTTCACTTGCCTTAAGCAAGCCATTAACCTTTATAATAAATCAATCCTTCATGAGCAGCAAATTTCCTGGCCATCTAAAAATTGGTAAAGTCAAACTGATTCATAAAAAAGGGGACAAGAATGATATAAACAATTACCGCCCTGTTTCATTACTATCAAACTTTTCAAAAATTTTTGAAACTATTATGAGAGACAGGATCACAAGCTTTATCACTAAAAGTAAAATCTTGCATGCTGAGCAATATGGTTTCCAGAAAGGTAAAATTACAAACGATGCTCACGTGAGTTTCTTAAAGAAGATTATGATATCCTGGGACTCTAATGAGTACCCAGTTGGTGTGTTTAATGATCTATCTCGTGCATTCGACACAGTGGACCATAAAATTCTCCTAGCAAAATGTGAAATTTATGGAATGAGGGGCATTCCAAATAAATGTTTAGAATCATACCTGAAGGATCGAAAACAGATAGTGGCAATTGAGGGCATTGGTGAGGATAATGTTATATCAGACTACCTTTCCTCCATTGAGACAACAAATATAGGAGTGCCTCAGGGCAGCATCCTCGGACCCCTTCTATACTTGATATATACAAATGACTTACCAAATAGTGTTTCAAAGGAGAATATAGTACTTTATGCAGACGATACAACCCTAGCAGTAAGTCACAAGTATCCCCAACTATTACAAACCAAGCTGAATAGCTCCTTAAAACTCATGGGTAATTGGTTCAGGGAAAATAAACTTTCAGTAAATATACAGAAAACTAACTTTATCCAATTCAGTAAAAAAAAGAGAAGTGCCCCATTTGGACTTAGGCATAAATGGACAATCTATCAAAAGAGTGGGCAGTACCAAGTTCTTAGGTCTGACAATCGATGAGTCCTTAAGTTGGGAAATCCATACTAATACCTTATGCTCCAAATTATCAAAATGTGGTTATAATTTGAGAAATCTGGCTGGTATCATAAATTTGGATGTGCTCAAAATGGTCTACTATGGAAATTTTCAGACCCACTTAACCTATGGTATTATTTTCTGGGGGGCATCACCTGGTTCACAAAAAGTTTTCCTAATGCAAAAAAGGGCTATTAGATATTTAGCTAACATTCCAGTGTGGGAATCCTGAAAACCACATTACAAGAAGTTAAGAATTTTAACTCTTCCTTGTTTATACATTTGATACTTATGTTTATACCTGGTGGATAACAAAAATCATTTTACCACCAATGCCCAGATACATGGGTACAAAACACACCACAGTGTGGATATCCATTTTTTTAGCCACTCCACTGGCATGTAAAATAAAAGCCCTTTCCATGCTGCCATTAAAATATATAATCATTTACCTGCCAACCTAAAAAATTCCCATTCAAGGGGCTCATTTAAAAACCAGTTGAAAAACTTCCTGCTAGATAAATGTTATTACAGTGTTAACGACTATTTAGAAGACTGTTTATAAATATTAATATGCTTGTATGTGCCTGTAAAAACCCCTATATTGTACAAAGTTCGTGATTTACATGATTGTTTTGCTTTTGTGACCTGTCCTATATTTTACAATGGAAAATCTCTGGACCAATAAAATATTCTATTCTATTATATAGGTTACTGAGGATTGGAGGATTGAAGGATTGAAATAAAGGATTGAAGTTTTGACCATAACTTAAAAAATCCAATGTCATATTTAAATGGTTAGCAAATAACATAGGTTTCCCAATAGAGTGAAAGTTTATGCATAACTTTAACACATTTATGTTCCTGGGACCTACTCATGGTTGCTCATGTGTTCATTTGTAGATACTGACTGGCCCTCTCTGGTCATGTAATTGCCCATTACTTCTCCATTCAGATATATGTACGTATAAGCAAAATTCATAGAAAGTAATGAACATCTACATATGAACCAAGGACAATGGAACATTTCAAATTCACAATCATGCATCTAATTATTAAAGATATAACACCACGGAAGTCAACACACACGTGAATTGGTTGGCAGACAAGGCTGAGGGATGATTCAGATACATTTAGCTACAAACAAATTTTCATTTTATTTTATTTTTCACATGAAACGCACCTGTCACACCATATTCCAAACAAAACATTTCCAAGAACTTTTCCAAAAAAGAAAAGATACTTATATGTAGGTATCAAGTGTTCACGGTGGCAAACCATATTCCACTGAAAAAAAGTATGAACACAAAGTGAGAAGGTAATCAGATCTAATTTCCCAATGATTTCATTATTATTAAATTTGTATAATAATTTATACATCAAACCATAATAATTTTTACAATAGTATTTGCTGTACCTTTTCAGTGAGGGTGTAGCCATGCCCACGCAAAAATGTGGTGCTGTTGCAAGCAACTGTAGGAGTATTAACACTTGGAGTAAAGTTACTTGGAACTAATTCATAATTCAAATCATATATTCTGCAGGGATCAGTACCCTAAAATTGAAGACATTAAAGCATGTAATTCAACTATTTGATTACTTTTGGTGATGCAATAACAAAATTTAAGGAATATTAATGCTTGGCATTATGTTGCAAGCTTTTCAACTTATGAAAAATATGTGACACAAAGAGAGTCCTAACCCCAAATAAAATTTATTACTCTCAATTCCAGCAATATATCTATACTCCTTCCTTCAGCCAAAATTATAATTCAACTTTAACAGCAATATTTTTCAGAGGAGAGCAAAACAATAAATAGCATATGATTTAAAACCTTCAAAACTTGTGACAAATGATTTTACTAACACATAAAAGCTTAGGAATTCCTCAGTTTCTATTCTGTAAAATAAAGATAGAGATCAGAGAATTTCTTTGGCTTGGGAGTGAGAATGTTAACATGGAATCTAATCTAATATAATGAGAGGGACATAATTCTCTACGCTTAAATAGTAATAGGGGTACACTGCACATTTTGAAATCCACACAATAAAGAGTTCAACACATACAAGCTTTACCATAATTTTAAATAGTGATGTGGTCAGGATTCGATCGAATCTTATTGAATCCATGGATTAGATTTGATCGAATCCTTCCAAAAAAGATTCAAACCCTGGTTGTGCGGGTGGTATATGTGCTACATCACGTTATGGTGGGTCTATACTTCTAAGCCTCAATTTAATGGCGCTGTCTGTGGTCACCTACTGGGTTGGTAGAAGCCCAACGGGAAACTCTGAAGGTGGCACTGACAAAAATGGAATGGGAAACGATTATCCTTGGGTGGGGATGGAAAAGGTCTACTCCATTGTCAATGCAGGCTTGAACGTTTAACATTGCTATAGCCTTAATACGAAAAAAGCATCAATGTTTGGTGATTTTTGCGTATATGAAAGACGATTCTTTGATTTAAGTGGGCTGAAAATACTCATTTCAGAATCTAGCCTTCGCAAAGTGCCCAAGAATATTACCAAAACATTTTGTAAAAACAAAAGTTATGCTATTTTTTTATTTAAAAAAACACAAACATTTCATGATAAAGTTATTCCACTCAAATCAACAAATGACTCTTCATCTACAGAAGACAAAAATTGCAAGTCTCCAGCTGACACGGCAAAGCCGTTACTGGGTCAGAGGGAAACGTCTGAAACACTTACTTCTTAGCCCCGGTACTGAGCCACCTTAACTGTAAATCGCAGTAGAATCTTGCCTCAGAATTTAAGCATCTTGACGTCATTTTACTACAAAAGTGTTGATAATTTGTGTGAAAATTCATTTTGTCATTAATCTTGTAACTGATGCCGTTTGGCCGGTAACATAGAATGTGTCGAATGGATGCTTTTGAGGGAAGGAGAGCTCAATTTTATGTTTGATTTAAGGTATGTTTGTACAAGTGGAATATGTGTGTGAATGGACGAAGAGTGTGATTCATCCCCCACCCCCCCCAATTCCCCATTTTCCGACCCCGTGCTTCCTGACTTGTGTCCTTGAGTGTTTCATGAAGAAAGAAGAGAGTCCCCTCCCCTTCCTCCCCACCGAGAACAAGGACGCAATTCGGCAGTCTACGGAACCCAAGTTCCTCTCCCCAAGTATAGAAGAAACCCCCCCCCCTAGTGATGATGCGGCTTGCAAGAGCATGACCCTTCCCCATACCCTCCCCACTTTTCCCCCCCCCCAGAAAACCACCCCTCAGAGGGTATAAAACGTCGGTGCGCAAGCCACCCGGGATCCTGTTATGCTGCTAGCCTCTACTAACGGAGGCTCTGGACGTTTTTCTCGGGACAAACGCCTGTCCGAGAGCGTGCCACAAGGAGAGGAGATTTGGAGTGGCATAGGAGGTTGGACCAGAGAAGAAAGCGGGCAGAGAAGAAATAGGAGATCGACCGGGAGTTTTTCCGTTGCCAAGGGAAGTTCACCCAACGCACTCCACTAGAAATTTTCTCAACCACGGAGACAGCGGAAGGCGTAACAACCCCAGAGAAATTGCCACCAGAAGAATTAAGCCCCCAGCATTGACAGAGAGCCAGAGGTCTGATAAGAGTCCCTCATCAGTGTTGTCCACGGACCCCAAATCATCCCCCACCCTGGAGTATAGAAGAAACCGCCCAGTGATGAAGACCCGCCTCGCATCTTTCTTGCATTCTGATTCCCCCCCCCCTTTTCCCGATGTGTGTTTGCGTGTGTGTTTTACTATTGTTAGGACAGGGTGTGTTTTTTTTATTGCTGTTATTATCGTGTTTCATTTTTTAGTGTATCCAACATAGACAGATTCTCGACAGGTTTTGAAGGTGTTAATACCTCTTAGAGAGATCAGTCAATGAACCGATCAGAAGGGAAGTTATTTTTCTTTGTCTTTGTTCAACTATTCATTTTATTAATTGTCATTGATCAGTTTCCACCAATACCAGTGAGAGTGGGCGATCTTATGTACCATTACATGTGTTTCATTCTCTTTTGCTTTCATTAAATATATGTCCAACAAAGGATTGTGTCAAAAGCTCTCTTTCTTTCAAGCACTCCAGTCATCGAAAGGTTCCCCAGACTTTCCCCTCACACCCCCTTTTTATTCCCTTTCCATTCCCGACCCAGGTGCCCGGGATCACCCACACGTCCCCTACCCTTTCCCGTATTTGCCCGCACACCTCAAACCCTCCCATATTCTCCCTTACCCGTGTGCGAGGTCACAATATGTACATAAGCAGAGAATTTATGGTTATTAACCACAAAAGGTTCACATTTTATGACGTATTCTCACTTAAGTGAGATTATAAAATAACCCCCCAGATCTCCTTGGCTGAAAGCATCAAATGATAGTGATAAGGAATTTTCAAATTTATGTACATCATGGATTTTCTACAGCCTCAACTGCTCCTCTATCCCCAATCTCCATTCTATTCTGTTGTTTCACGTTTTCTTCCAAAATTCTTGAAGCCATTGCCTGGTCAATATCATTCCGAGAACTTCCCTGTCGATTTCTGTAACAATAATGCCTGTTCGCTGTCAGTTTGAAGCCTGTTGAGTACCTGTTGGAGATTTAGTGAACAGAGTATGAACAGCCTACGAACAATCTTGCGCCACACACAAATGGAAACATCTTGGAAACAGCCTTCCAACAGTTTGTACTCTGTTTGCAGCTTGTTCCTTAACCGGCAGGTAACAAGCATTTCGGGGACGATAGTGAACAGACTCTTAACAGGCAGGGGCCGGTTGGTTGTGTTTCACCGTACAAGGAAGGAACAGACAACAGTGAACAGGCACTCAACAGATGGGGGCCAGTTGATCGTCTGTTTCACACAACAGGGAATGAACAGAAAACAGTGAACAGGTTCTCAACAGGCAGGGGCAGGTTGGTTGTGCACTTCGCCAAACAAGGAACGAACATACAACAGTGAACAGACTCTCAACAGGCAGGGACTGGTTGGTTGTCCGCTTCTCCCAACCAGAAACGAACAGACAGCAGTGAACAGGCTGTCAACAGGCAGGGGCAGGTTGATTGTGTGCTTCGCCAAACAAGGAACGAACAGACAACAGTGAACAGACTCTCAACAGGCAGGGACTGGTTGGTTGTCCCCTTCTCCCAACCGGGAACGAACAGACAACAGTGAACAGGCTCTCAACAGGCAGGGACTGGTTGGTTGTCCCCTTCTCCCAACCGGGAACGAACAGACAACAGTGAACAGGCTCTCAACAGGCAGGGGCAGTTTGGTTGTGCGCATGGCGGCGACACGCAATCTGGCTTTCTTTTGTTAGAATATGAGAAATTTTCAAGAAGAACATTCTAAAACATTACTCTATATATATGTTATAATGTAAATAAAATATTCCAAAAATGAGTTGTACATGCCTCAATTTATAATAAAACACGTAGGAATTGTGGACTTGGCTTAAAAGAACATGTTGGGAATTTATCTGTATGAAAAATTATCTCTAACTTAGGTGAATTATCTAGAAAATTACCAAAAATTAATTTTCAGGGGGCGCGGTAAATTACGAAAAATACCATGGTAATTTACGAAAAGTATCACGGTAATTTTCTCTCTCAAAAGTTATCATTATATTTTTTATTATTGTAAACAGCCATCTTTCTTCCCAAAATGCACTGGGAAAAATCCCAGGATCTCCCCAGTATGCACCGCGCGCAGACTCTTGCCCTCGTCCTCCATGACTGTCTGTGACGCCATTACCGCCAGGGAATAGTACCGCTATTACGCTTTAGTCGCAGCAATCCATTTGTGCCGGCCGGGTCGTTTGTATACAATATTTAGCATTTCGTCGAAGATGGCAGAACTTTCGCATAAATCATGGTACGCAACTTTGAAGTACAAGGACGGGAAAGTGGAAGATGTGTCAGTTTTGGACAAAGTAACATGGATGCTAACCGAGGGTGTGCAAGAACCCCATTTCAGCCAAAATGTTGTACCGTTTTCGAAGTCGGACAGTGGTACAGCGGAAGAACGGCTACGGGCAGTGCGGACGGCCGAAAGCATTTGCACTTCGCAAGAGTTGGGAGGATAGCAGGTACGTACATAAATAATCTTATCCATTGGCTACTTCGTCCCCCCGCTCCTATCCTGTGTGCAGTGAGTTGTTTTCTTAATGTGGAAGCCGATTCTTTACACGGGGCACGAAATTGCTCAACTTCAAACTGCATGTTATTCTCAATCGGGCATTCAATCATTTTCGAATTAGAGCATGAGCTATTTCGCCATCTCGCGTTCATGCATTCGCGTATGCGTTCTTGCAATTCACGGCTTTACGCATTGCAATTTGAAATGCACGTTCGCACGTACATCAGATTGTGCAGTTAATGAAAAATGGCTTGTGGGTTAGTGAAAGTTATTCAGAGTAAACCTGAACATGATTTGATTTCGCAAAGAATTCACAAGATAGTGAGTTGTGAAATAATATCTTACAGTGAATGAGAGTTGGATTCGTGTATTTCATTTTTCTCATAATTGCTTTCAGTCTCTAAAGAAGAACTTAAAATCCCAAAACGTTTAAACTGGCCTGTTATGAGAACTAAAGTTGTTGGAGACCCCTTGACATCAGTTGTTGCTGGCTCCTGTCTGAGTGCCCTGCCCAGCAGTCCATTGGACGAGGGCGAGCCGGATAGCTGCCTCCAAATATGGGAGAGTTCCAGGAACTATTCTCCGATAAGGTCCCCTGTCCCACCATCACCGACATGTGGCATTACTTCCTCATAATCTTATTAAATATTTATTGAATTTATGTATTGAATACCTCAGAATCCAAGATTGTCTTCTAAATAAAAAATTGTTGTTAATAAACCTACTTCTATTTTATCATTTATTTGATTTGTCTTCGACAATTACCATAGTCTAATATTAATATGTCTGTGAGGTAAAAATACAGAGTGGTCATCAGGATTCAGTTTTGGAAGCAGTACTACATGGCTATTAGCTCTGCTCATTTAGTAAGCTTCAACACTGCAAATTACGTTGTATTTTAGGAGAAGAAAACATTACATCCTGGAATCCTGTGAGTATAAGCATTATCTCTGGTGGCTTGAATATATTGAAGAGCCATTTAAGTAGATGATTTGTACCAGTTTTTGTGTCAATCTGTCTTGAAGTATTGCATATTTTAGTGATGCAACAATTTATATTTTTGTTAAGGTTGAAAAAATTTGACAAGTGGATTGATAAGTGCTAACTAGTCCAAGTTATAATAATCTAATAGATAGTGGTCAGTAGTTTCATTTTTGCATATTTTGGCTAACAGGCAAAGAACGGCCAGCTAGAGTAGACCAACGAACTAATTAAACAGACAACTCACAGCCAGAGCACCGTTATGTAACGCCTTGAGAACAGGCTGTAAACAGGATATACACCAACAGCTAGCAAAGAGGCAACAATATAACCAGTGAAGAGCCGTCTGGTAACAAATTAGCAACAGCGAACGGGCAGTGCACAGTTCACTGGCTGTGGTCCAACAGGTAAGGAACAGAATATGCCGCTACCCACAACAGGGAGAGAACAGACAAGTAACCATCTTCTCACACACAAGGTGTTCCAATTTACATTCTACCAACCATCGCCTGACTGTTGTCACTCGGACAAGGAACAGGGAACTAACAGCCTAATAAACAGGCAGCGAACTGACAGCGCACTGTCCCCTGCCTGTTCACTGGCTGTAATCCAACAAGTAAGGAACAGAGAATGCCACTACTTACAACAGGGAGATAACAGACAAGCAACCCTCTTCTCACAGACATGAAACAGACAAGGTGTTCCATTTTACATTCTACCAACAGTCGTCTGCCTGTTGTCTCTTGGACAAGGAACAGGGAACCAACAGCCTACCGAACAGACAACGAACAAGCATTATTGTTACAGAAATCGACAGGGTTCTTCTAGGTCTCCCTCTACTTCTAGTCATGGTGGGATTCCAGTCCAAAATTCACTTTGGCCACCTTGTGCCACTCATCCTTTTTTATGAGCCCAAACCATAAGAGATGTAAGAGAATCAAATTTCAAAAACTGAAATTCTGGAAATAATTTATATTTTATAAAATCATCCAGGAGAATTCATAATGCTTAAAGATTTGGAATATGTCCAGAAAAATGAGAATTGTCGGCATTCTTATAAGTGGCTGATGGCAAATACTGCTTGATGCAGGGCCTTCCTTGCCAGTAGGTTGAAGAGTAAAAGCAAGATAGATAGCAATCTGTATACTATAACATGGCAGTAGATAAGTTGCCTGCTCTAAGCAGGACTGCCATGTAAGTGAAGAAACATCCCAGATACAGGCAACAAGAAGCCACCTCATTGATTCTTGTAATGCTGCATGAAAGACATTATAATAAAGTCCACCCAGAAATGTTTACCAGCGAGAGGAATGAAATAGTAGCTGGGAAGATAAAATAATTAATTTTTTAGCTATTTACAAGATTTTGCAAAATGTTTCATTAATATTTTAAAACAACTTAGCAATAATTTGGCACTTTGTATGAAATTTGGTATCATCAAAGAATTATGAAGATGAAATGGAAGGAGAGAATTGCCAATGAAGAAGTCCTATGAGTTGGGGATAAAAGCACTAGATGGAAACTCAGTGAAGCAGAAGAAACAAACATACTAGATACATTTCAAGATATAACAGGCTTCAGAAAACTACAATGGAGTGGGCAACAATAGTGAAAAATTATCAAGGAAGAACAAGAATGGAACACACCAGGCTAATCATGAGGTTCATCAAAGTAAAGACTTACATATGAGTGCAACAGTTAGCTTATAATAAAGTGGAGAGGAGAGTTGCAGCAGAACAATCTTCAGATATCCTATGAGTTGGGGAGCTTATGATGATTCGCTGTGAATAGTGAAGTGGCATAACTATTTAAAACAGCTTGGGAGAATGCAGTAGGTAATATATATATATATATATATATATATATATATATATATATATATATATATATATATATATATATTATATATATGGCACCCTGGCAACTCTGGAACTAAGCTTACTGGGGTAAGTATCATACCTAGCAGCATGAGAGGCAAAGTCTTGCCAACTTCCATCACATCAAAGCCAAGTACAGCAGCTAGAACAAATACATAATCTGGGAATAAGACTGAGAAAAAGACCACAATTTTCATAAGAAAGATATAAAGGTTGCCCTTTTATCACATTATGAAAAGAGGCTTGAAGGTACTAGTCAGCATATCTCCTTATTGTAGATCACATGACCTGTCTTCCCATTATGCCTACTAATTACCAATCCATTAGAAAGAGAAAATGGCCATACATACTCCAAGGTGAACTGATGAGATTTATGTCAGTAGTTCAGTGGTTCAAAAGATTAATCAAACTTGTGGGTTCGAGGAGATTTGGTAAAAAAAGGTGTTATCCACAAATTCACACACTGAGTAGGCTTCTTCCGAATGTTTCCAGTTCTTTTCATTTTAAGTATTCTGCAAATGTGTTGGTAATAGTAGGTGAGAGAGGAGATCAGCTGTTGGCTCTATCTGCTCATACTCCTGTCAGTTCCTCAGAAAGTAGATTTTTGAGGGAGTATTATATACCAAATCAGAGATATCTTCAGTTATCCATTCACTGGTGATGAGTCTTCTAATAATGCAGATGGAGTCATCAATTAGAGCATTTGTGAATTTAGATGCAATCATCAAAGCTGATCAATAGAGCAAATTTCTCCATTGCTCTTGCAAGATCTACAGTAGAGACTCGAAAATACGAAACTCGAAATTACGAAATTTTGATTTTACGAAGTAAAATCTTCGGTCCCAACCAAAAGGGTATCTAAGTGTAAGTAACAGTACGCGATATTACGAAATAACGAAGTTTTAAAATTACGAACCTCGAATCTTGGTCCTGACGTGAAAAAGTTACTCATTTATACGAATAGTGATGGATCACAGCAATGTTTTTTGGTGCTCCTTTTCAGAGTTAAACATCTAAATAATGATCGTTGCCGAATATATTATGCACTGAATATATTACCTGAACGATATCTCATTTTTCAATGCTACAATCGTAAAGGTGTGGTTTCGCTGGGGCGTCCGCGTCCAGCAGTCGGAAGATACTGCCGTACTCATCCAATGTATATAAAATGTGTTCGGTTTCACTGATACGTCTCAGCCGTCGAGTTTGACAGCTGATGCCCGACGTCTACGTCTCGACTGCTTCGAGAGCAGTTGAGACGTGGACGCCTAGTCAAGCAGTCCCAATTTTCAGTGATTTTTCTGCTCTCCTCTCTCCGCATTTTATATGACCCATCCTTTCCAGCTCTTTTTTGTTTTACTACTTTTAACATTGGTCGTCCTCTTCTTCGTCTTCCAACAAAACTAAATCGTCACCATCCATTTCAGCTTAAAATCAACTCACTCTCAGGAAACACAAAGCGATAACAAATTTGTAATTAAACTAAATCCACATTCTCTCACATCGCCCAGCCGCGGAAACGGGATGTAGTTGCCTGAATGAAACCACCCGGGCATGTCCTCCAGCCGCGACATCCAGACGCGGTGGCTGGACATGGCCGCTCCTGTGAAACCAGATCTTAAGGATGGCTTTGAATCGTAGGCATCGTAGTACATAAAATATGGAACCAATCGGACAAAAAATGCATTCGGCTTTGTTACCACGAGTCCACAGAGTTACCGAGTAAAAAAATGTAAATTAGTCGTGTACGGATATACTCGCCCACGAGAGACTAATTGCTACTACCAGCATTTTCCTCTCATGATCCCTGGCATTTTTTGCTACTGGTTTTCCCAAGCATTAATCCTTGATGAATATATCTGGTACAGCATTCATTTGCTGGGCGTGTGTGCTCAAAAACTATGACATATATTGAACATGGTGCTATATTGTTCGAGCGGTAGATTCAGTCGTAGGTAAACCCTAAGGAAGCTTTTTTTCACACTATTTCCGACAGATTACACTCAACCTTGCTCCACGGCTTAATTATTCCGGCAGGCAACAGCCATCATCGAAAGAATCAGGTTTAATTTCCCACCCTAATTGAGCGCTTTGATGTAGACATCGAGCAAGGTATTGCCCTTCCCTTCTTCCGTCGCCAGCAGCCAAGAAAACCAGAGAAAATACGAGTTTGCTTGATTCGTACGACCAATTACTTTTACGCACATTAATTCTTAAGTATGACCAGCACTGGGCGCATGCATAATCAAAGGGAAAAAATGCTCAAGCACCCATACATATTTGTATCGGAAAATGGTGTATGTACCTTTCTCCCCTTTCGCTTCAACCCAGTGATTGAAAAAATATCCTAAACGAGAGCTCAGCTGCGTTCCTGCAGATTGATTTAGAATTAAATATGAGTTTCGTAGCATAATACTTATTAGAGATGTAAACAAGAAGAGGATAAGTGGAACCATCCTATGAGATGCTGAAAGTCACGCTGTCGGAAAGGGAGCATAAAACCTCGTCAGCATCGTAGCCCAATTGGAAGCACTTGCATCTACCCTCCCCCTCCCCCCTCGGGAGGACATCAGGGGTGGGAGTTACCTACCAGTGCGGAAGAAGGACACCGGATTGGCCAGGATCTTGGGGTAGGGGTGTTGAGGCATTTCTTATCACAAGTTGGCAGTTTATTGGCTGTAACCCCCAGAAATTTAAATCGATAGATCACGATCTTGTAAAGAAACGAACTTCAGGCTTGTAACGAAAATGACCAAGTCCTGATTTCTCCTAATGAGAATGAAATTTTTCTAACTCAGGATACATTACATCGATTCCAAATTGTTAATGACGTCAACTCCCATTTCAGTTTGCATTTATCCAAATGAGAGCCCATGGTGGGAGCAATGATGGAGCGAAGCAAAGCGCAAAAATAAATAACTTCTTTTTTGTTAAATGAGTGATTCCCTCAACAGAAGAGCTAAAGTATTTTTTATAATATACATTCATTCGTTTGTCGTATTTCTTCTTCAACTCTTATTCACTGATTCCCTTTTATAAGACTCCCTGAATGGACTGGAAATTAAGGAATTGCGAAATAGAAATGCCCGCACATTCCCATATTGTTTTTCCCCCACCCGGCAATCCCCACCAGGAAAATTCACCCTGCTTTCTATCTCTGTTGCTCCAAAACCACGGTTTACTCTTCTCCATCACCTTTCTCACTTCCGGCGATCCTATCAAACGCTTCCCTTCTCTCCCATACTGGTCATATTTCCCCTCAAGTCCCTGTGTCCCCCCCCTCCCCACTCTTCAAGGTTGGCACGAGCCATCACCTTCACACCGAAGCCCCCGTTCCGGCCCTCCAGGAGATCAGGCCCCTTCTAGTACCCCCTCCGTCCCACTCAACTGAGCACTAGATCAGGATGCCATGTCCCACGCTGACTCTGCCGGCCCCCCATGGCCACTCTAAGTAAAAGCCCCCCACTCTCCAAAGGCATGTCCTCCCTCTCCGCGGACGCAGCCAGTTGAGGCAAGGGAGGAGGACGATAAGATGTGACTATTCGGCGTAAAGCCGATGATTCATTCGATGTGTATTCCTCGCGGGCATCCGAAAATACTAGATAAACTGCGTGGAAAAGTCATTGTATTTCTCACCAACCATGTCTTAGTGGTATTACGGCTTACACACCAATGACCCCTAGAGATGGACTGGTGAGAGTCACTTCCCTAGTAGCAGAGGAAGTTGTCACAACGTTGTGACAACGTTACAATGGGAAAAGGTACAAGTGCACACAACGTTGACGTTGGTTGTTGTAACGTTGCATGCACGTTGCCTCAACATCCAAATTTCCCGAAAAACCACGTTGCTGCAACGTTATCAATGCAACATCGATGCAACGTTATCAGTGAAACATTTTAAGGCAGCGTTAAAAAATTTCCCTAGCTTTAGCCATCAATGAAATTATCCCATAATTAACATTAATGTTAATAATTTGTCAACAGACAATTCTCTCTTAGTTACTCAGGTAAAACTTTCTCCCTCTAAACTCCCTTGCCCTCTCCACTGGCTCTTCCCTGCCCTCTCAAAATAAAAAAGGGAACTACGTCTTTAATACTATGCATGTTGTTATCGCGCGATGAAAGAAGAATTTACATTGTCTTATCCTACCTATTATCTACCTGACTACTTTGTACATATCGAATTACGGTAAGTCCTACGCGTCCTACGGCTCTAAGCGCACATCCTTGCCCCGAAGTTATACAGACATCGTCTTGAAAGTCGTATATATATCGCTACTCCCGCGGATTAATGTGACTTCGAGAACTAATTTTTAAATTGCGATAACAAGATTGTAGTTAGAGGAAATACCATCCAATCACGATGACAGTTATCAGGCATTAATTAATTTCAACCGATATTGCCACGTGGTATGAATGTAAATGCAATATTACTGAGAATAAACAAGAATTTATCCGATTCCCACATGTTTCTTCAAATTCACGTTCACAAGCAGACAACTAACTAGTAGAATACATTATTCAAAATGAAATATATATATATATATATATTTATACGTGAAGACAATATGTTCACGTGCGCGAATTCAAGGTGCCACAGTTTGCCAACCCCTGTGGTATAAGTACAGGTAAAGTATAATATAAATCATAGCTGACGTCAACGTTGCATGCACGTTGATTCAACGTCGACTGGTAACGTTGTGCTTGGACGTTGATGCAACGTTGTGGCAACGTGCAGGTTGTCATGTAACCTTGTGCACGTTGATGCAACGTTGTGACAACCTCCTCTGCTACTAGGGTTACTGGTAATTAGTCCCGGTAAGGCCACCTATGCCAGATAATTTGGAAGGTAGCCAGGCAGAGGTAGTCCACATGACTGTTTGAAAACAGTGAAATGCAAAGTAGATGCGGTATATGAGCACCAAGGTAGAAAAAAGTTGGTATGGGGGACTAGAACTTGGCAGTAAGGGAATAGAGGGATGGAAATGAAATGGGAGAGTATGTTCTAGGAATGAGAAAGGACCAGGGGAGAAGGTAGAGTTTTGCAGGAGGAGCAATGTAATTTGGGGACTATATGTCTATCAGCCTAATATCACATGCAGTAGAAGTGCTACTGAGGATTATAAATAGACGAAAGGAGGCGAGGGGAAACAAATCCTTGGGTCATGATCAGTTTGGGTTCAGAAATGGAAAGTCAACCCGTGATGAGAACACGGTAATTAGAGAATTAGTGTCAATTAAAGAATTGATTACCTAATTTTAATGGTAGGTACGGTACGGTAATGAGGACCTTAGTAGAGAGAAACCTAGAATACAACCAGTATATTCTCACCTGCTTTGTATATTTAGAAAAAAAAAGCTTTTTATAGGGTGAACTGGGTGAAGCTAAGGTGAGGGTTGCTGACAGGGAATCAGGGTGGGTTGAATTGAAAAGGCATTGCAATACTTTCCAGTGCATTTCATTCCTTTACAGGATGAGTTTCATGGTGTTACATTTCCAAGTTGTAACACAACAAAATTTGTCGTGTAAAGAAATAATCGGCATGGCCACTAAGGAAATGGCCAATCATTAAATCATCCACCATCGGGAGATTATTTGAAGAAGCCATCACGAAACCTGATTCCATGATATGCACTTAAACGTATTTTCCTTTACTCCGATCAGATCCACCAACGGTTTCAAAATACACACGCACATCACCGTAACTGAGTCACTTACACGCTGATGAGATAGTACGAAATGACGTCACATACCAAGGAGCAAATAGCAGAGCGTTTTCGTCTGCACAATATTGATGCAAAAACAATGCATATTAAATATTAATTATTACACAAACTAAGCAACAATTAATGCTATTAATCAAAAGTAATGTTATTTATGATACACTTTATCGAATCAACTGCATTTCAATCGTAATCCTCCCGGGTGCAAATACTCTATTGTCGTGATGTAAATTTCAGCGGGGCTTGGAAGAAGGTTGATTCTTCCGATTTTCGGAATTCCGCCGCGAAAAGCTGGAACGACGCAGTGGAAATCCCGAAAATAGGAAGAATCAAACTCCGACAAATAAGTTGTGTTCAACTGACAAAGAGTGCACCCTGTGGGCATGAATACACATTTAAATATACTTTCATGAATTATAATTTCGTAAATCATGCAATTAAGTCACAAGAGTACATCTTAATCAAAGGAAACAAAAAAAGAGCTTCATTGCGATATATTTGAAAAATAATCGTTCATACGAAATTTGATATTACGAAGTGCCAATTTTTCCGATCCCGTCGACTTCGTAATTTTGAGTTTCTACTGTATATATGAGGAATAAATTTCTAGTACAGTATACTATAGGACTGTGGGAGAGTGTTATTAGCAGTGGCAACGTTAGGGTGGACTGGCACCATTAGGTTGGCACCCAATGTGCCCATGGAGCTGCTACATCTCCCACCCAGCTTCACGCTAAATCAAACAGCTCCTACTAACAATCCTGGTCCAGCTCCACGGCCCTTTCCAGCAGCCGCCGTGCCCTGAGGCCGAGGTCATGGCGGAAATAGAGGCAGAGGCACACATAGAGTTACATGAACCTGAGTCAAATGTTTCATTCATTGCAGAACAACTCCTGTGGTGGGTTCAAAGCGGCAAGCCGGAAGACATGCGGGACCTGCCTGACTCCAGCAGTGATAGTGACACAGACACTGAACTAGATAACGACGCAGACAGTGACCATCAGCAAAACGACTCAGACTACTATTCCGCTGCTGAGGACAGGGAAGAAAAGGAATCTGACGCAAATAGGTGGTAGCTCGTCCCCCCAGGTGACGACCTCATCATCCCACAAGACCTCCCGGACAAGATCGCCCCCCCCCCCTCCAACCCTCCCAGAAGGGAGGCCGGAGGAATTAACTAATTAAATTGGCAGGTATCAGTGGCACCCCCAATCCTACCCTTTTGATACCCCAAAAAGGTTAATGAAATCATATCAAGAGTAGGAGTGTCAATTCCCAAACCTGGTGATGCCCCCTTTCTAGTGCAACGTACAACCGTGTCTGTGGTAATGGATAAATTCATACGTGCTTTCTTGGAGGCTGGCATTATAGTGTGCTGGCCCATCAAATGTGCCTTCCGTTGTATCAGTGTTCCCAAGCCAGACGGCTCCGCATGGTTCATTCAAGACCTCTCACCATGGACCCCTCACAACCGTAAACTACACTTTTCCCTCTTAGGTTCTGCAAAAGTCCAGGCAGCGATACCTAGAAATGCCTTCCTTTTAAAAATAGATCTCACCGCAGCGTTTTAGCAAATTCAGATAAACATACCTCATTGGAAATGCTACGGAATAGTGTATAACAAAGAGAAATTCACCTTCACCTGTTTTCCCATGGGACACCTATGATCCCCATACATTCTGCAGCGATGGGCTGAAGATGTTAAGTTATTAATCAGTGTTAAATTCCATGTCAGTGTTATTTGTTAATTAGACGATTGATTAACCTATATCCTGCACAAGCAATGTGGTTATGTGATTATTTAAGAACAACTTTGGGAACAATAGTTAACTTGAGAAAGTCCATCTTCATAGGGAAAACAAAAATAAGGAACCTTGGTGTTTACATTGACACAGTCCAACCCTCTCTATGACAAATACGAAAGGCTGTGAACCATGTAAACCAATGAATTCCCACTATCCCGCAACTCCGCCAACAAGACCAACCAAAGGCAGCTGGTTATCTCACATGGATATGCTGGGTGTTACGGCTTTTTACCTTTATTGTGTCCCAAGTATTTGCGAGAGAGAATATTTGGCGGCTGCGGAAACAGTTAGCTGAGATTTTCAACAGGTAAGTGCATCTACCAAGGGCAACAGCCTCCCTGGAGGTGCACACTGATGCTACCCCAGTGCAATGTGCCGTCATCATCCCTGAATGAGATATCAACAGGGTCTTCCCGTTATCATCAGACTGGCACATCAACGAACAAGAATTTTATGCAGCTTTATTTGGATTACTGGAAACTATTTCCTTATTGAATGAATTAAATTTGTCTTATATTGCTATTGAAATTAAATTTGATAACCAAGCAGCCTTATAATATTCCCTCAGAAAAATGGTATAATGTATCGAACTCATCCTGAACTGGTTGAAATGTATGTAAACTATCTAATAAACATACAGTCACAAGAAGTGACATGGACCTACGTTCCGACTCAACTAAACATGGCCGATGGGCCCTCTATAGGCCGTACCTCCCGCAGGACCGATAGGTACCACTCTGAAGAGTACAGTGAGAGGAAAGACGACGAAGCCCAACAATTGGATGCGTTATCCATTTAAATAGATCATGGAGAGCGATCAAATAGAGTGACAGCCATTGTGACCAAATGGCACAACCCTTAAGAGTTTCGATTCTATGACGATGCCTTCCTGATTAATGTTAGAATACATATACATTTTAAGTATTGTGCTGCATTGAAGATCCCTTCAGAAGCATTAACAATGCCAATAATTTTGACTTACTCTCACAAGATGAGCTCTACACCATTTTACAACTGACCTCCACATTGATTACAATGTGATTGAGGTCAATATTACATGGAATACCATGTTCAGTTAATGCAACCTTTTGGTGTCTTAGCCATATTTATTATATCTCTTACAGCAACTATATATATAATAAAGAAAATATATCCTACATCATTTTCCCAGTAGGTCTAATCACTTAATTAAGTGATTAGACCTACTGGGAAGTCTTAAGACTATGCTTTGAAGTGCTTCACCCTTTTTCCATAACATCCACAGAATGGAAGGACAAAACAGACATTCTATGGCCCAAATTTTTTAAGATGTGTATAAAATCAATACTGATAGCACTATCATGAAATGCACATGTGAATACTTAACATAAAATAGAAATAATTACTATTAAATGCCAAAACAAAAATTGATTTCGTAATTCTGTTCAATTTATACCTAATTCATTCATAAAAGGAAGATAATTACATTATAATGGCTTAATAGCATCCATTTCTCTCTAGTCCAATTAGTATATTTGGGATAATGATGACAATAGTAGTCAATTTGATGAGGAGAATAAAATTCTTCCACTGCCAATGTGTTGTTGAATTCAGGGCACAACCCACATAATGACAGGACAATGGTTACTATAATTTGCCAACGTTTCCCATCTCCAATAAGACTAAGCACTTCATCATTATAGTTATAAACATCTCCTGGAGTTCCACCTGGTACATCTAGCTCAGAGCCACGAAAGCCACCCAAACTTGTAGTTGAATGAGCTCTGGCCATTATCCTCAGCAAAAGCTTCTCCTTTTCGGGACTGCGAATCGTGGCCACATAAATATATTACAAAGAGGTGAAATTATTCCTGCAATATAAAATTTTCAAATTCAATAAGCTACAGGGCAAGCTTAAAATAACATGTGAGAAATCTCTTCTCTTGCAATGCAACAATAAAAACAAAAGGGGGAAAACATAACTATAAGCGTGATCGTAAAATAGCGTAACTTTTACATTTTCAAACAACTGCTACATGCCTGCAGTGTCACATGCGCACGTCACTGTTCCCACTCCAGTGAGTTACACTCCGTAATATGTAATTAAGATATTCATAAACCTTCAATATACCACATAAATTTAAGTAAGAGAAGAAAAAACTATACTAAACAGGCAAAATCACGAAGGAAGTGGTCGTGAAATGGTTGAATACTTAGCAAACGTTCACTTTCAACGCAGGGAACAGATAACGCAAACAATTTATTGATTAAATTCAAAATGTGATTGCCAGATATTTTACTCTATTGCTCAAGGTAGAGATAGACACGGGGCTAATAGGGGTAATAGGGTGAGCTCAGAGTCACCCGCTATCAATGTGTGCATGAATATGGATAATGAATGTGTGTAATGCACCCTTCAAGGATAAAGGCTACCAACAGTATTGGTATACTTATACTAACCTCAATTCAACATCTTCGCTGGAATTTTCCCCTGTCTGCAATCTAATCACAATTTAAGGCGAAACAATTTCATAAAATGTTTGCACTCTCAAAACCTTCTTCGAAGCAAGTTATATTTTGCGCATTTAGCGGTATTTTTAAAAACAAACAAGTGAGCATCCTAGGCGCAACCCGCGCAACGAAAATATTTTGTTCGGGTGTCTGTGGTGTTGTTCTTCAAATGTGCAATAAGATTGAACTCATCGACATGCCGCCTTTGTTGAATAATTCAAATAAAAAAATCGCTGGTAGTTTCTCCATCACTCTGGGACATGTCATTCCTTACGGTCACCGCTAATGAAAACCTGTATGTTCATGCTTTTAAACAGAAATGGATTTGTACGAGGCAGCATGTATAGTTTGCGCCATTCACGTATTCTTATTTTGTATAGATATGTTTTTGAAGGTACTTGAGTTGAGTGAGGGTGAATCGCTTCAATATTCTGGAGTGTAGTGGCTATAATAAATCGCAACTGTATTTTTTCCAGAGTTGTTCCCACTATCCATACCTGTATTTCCTGGAAAATACTGGCTTTAAAATCGGACCTGGGCGTATACAGTGGTGTACAGCCGTCGCTAACAGCTATTTTCAGAAAATTGTTCGGTATAATCCAAATTTTTGGCGGAGATGGTTTGCCTTGGGCGTGTGGGCTTCATGCTTAATGCTGCCCTTCGCCGTGTATTTAGTTGCAAGCACTGCTGTCTCTAATTTGGCTAAGAAGGATCACTTGGATTATCGTCACACTTCTCCCTCATTAGAGCCCGTGGTACACGTATATCTATAGTATAGGAATTACCTTACATGAATTACTTCTTGGTGATTTTAATTTTTTGTCATAGAGCCTATCTTTGATTTTAGTACGTGTCGCTAATTTTATGATACGTCTATTAATTTTGACTGCTAAATAAATTCTTATCTATTCCAGATACCTGGAGTCAACCTTCCGCTCGGGGATTTGAGCTATTATCTCAGTGCAATTGCCATCAGTAGTGTTGTTCACGAAGCTGGACATGCCTTTGCTGCTCAGAGGTAATTTTTCCAGCATCGAATCCACTACTTAATAATAATAATAATGTTTTTATTGTTCAGTCGGTCCAAAGAATAGGACATAGAACATAGTCAAAGAAAAATAATACAGAGAGAAAAAAAACACAAAAAAGACACAAATCAATTATAAGTTATCACACATAAATTCGTCCAGGTGGTAGGTAATAGGCTTTGGGTAATAGCAGCCTCCTTAATTCGCGCTTCCCTATTGAAAATGCCCCACTGGTTTCCTATAGGAATTATGTGAATTCCTATAGGAATTACAGTTTCCTACAGGAACGATGAAGCTTCCTATAGGAACAATAAATTTCCTATAGGTACAAGAAAGTTTCCTATAGGAACGAGAAATTTTCCTATAGGAATGAGAAATTTTCCTATAGGACGAATATTTTCCTATAGGAACGAGGAATTTTCCTATAGGAAGAATATTTTCCTATAGGAACAAGAAATTTCCTATAAGAACAAAAAATTTTCCTATAGGAATGAGAAATTTTCCTATAGGACGAATATTTTCCTATAGGAACGAGGAATTTTCCTATAGGACGAATATTTTCCTATAGGAACGAGAAATTTCCTATAGGACGAATATTTTCCTATAGGAACGAGAAATATTCCTATTGGACGAATATTTTCCTATAGGAACGAGAAATTTCCTATAGCACGACTATTTTCCTATAGGAATGAGAAAATAACCCTCTAGTTATGAGAAATTTTCCTATAGCATGAATATTTGACAATGGAAAAAGGTTTCCTATAGGAATTAGCAATATTTCTATAGAACAAATATTTATTATAGGTACATTAAGAATGTTTCCCATAGTGCGAAAAATTCTAATTAATTCGAAATTAAAAAAAGAAAACATTTCATTCTATCAATGGTTCTGCATTCTCACAAATATAATGCATACATCACCATACAAGACAAATTTTTACAATATTTCATTTATTATTAAAAACATTATTGTCAATAAAAATTTTTAAGAAAAAGCGTTAGAAATTCATTAAAAAATGGTTCACCGGTATGGAACTCACATAGTCAGTTCCATTCCAATTCCAGTGTAACGCAAACTATATCTGGCATAACACATGAAGTTCTTCTCCCTTTGTCATAGTCCGGCGTTTTACACGGGGCACATACAATATGTAAGTACGAACGTGCATTTCAAATTGCATGGTGTCGTGTTTACACGATGCATTACCCGCGCGGGTAGATGCGTGAATACAATCACCATCAAATTTACACCGTGTAAACACTCCATATTGCGCAAATGGACAGAAAATAGCTCGTTCTAATTTGGTGAATGTGTTCACGCATCTGTCCAGCCACGTACTTGCGCGGGTAAATGCATCGTGTAAACACGGTAAGCCATGAATTGCAAGAACGCATGCGTGAATGCATGAACGCGAGGTAGCAAAATAGCTTCTGCTCTAATTCGAAAATGATTGCACGCCCGATTGAGAAAAAATGCAGTTTGAAGTTGTGCAATTTCGTGCCCGAGTAAAACGGCCTTATGACTCTGTAGGTGTGCAGCAATCCTCTTTCGAAATTAAAAAAACTCATCCTCTCTCTTCTATCAATCATTAAAATTAGTTGAGAGAGCATTAGTTGAGAAAAGATTTAAAAAATCAATCCACTCTCAACTAATACCAAAGTTATACTTATGAGATCGCTCAATGTTCAAATTAGTCAGTTGGTGTAGTGGTCAGAGTTGGCGACTCAAGAACTGAAGGTCCCCCGATCTAATCCTAACGGTGGCGTTTTTTTTTAAGGTTATGCATATGAGACTATTTTCCAATGGGAAAATTATTTCCTATGGGAAAATTATTTCCTATAGGAAATCCAGTTCCATTCCAATTCCAGTGTAACGCAAACGATCCCCTTGAGGGATCCTTGAGGGACCCTGTTGGAAATTATTTCCTATAGGAAATTTCCAACAGGAAAATTATTTCCTATAGGAAAATTATTTCCTATAGGAAAAAATTTCCTATAGGAAAATTTCGAGTTCCCATTGTCAAATTCCTGTGGGAAAAAAAAATTCCTATAGGTCATTTTCAATAGGGTTGAAAGTAGCAATATTGGACTGAGTTTTTACATGCAATGGTAATTTATTAAAAATAAGGGAGGCTGAGTGATGAGTTCCCTTTCTAGATAAGGCACAAGGTTGCCTCCTCAGATGAACATCATTTCTGCGCCGAGTAAAATAATCATGTATGGTAGAACTCGGACAGAACAAATCAGGATACATTTTAACAAATAGTACAGAATAAAAAATAAATAGACATGGTAGTGTCATTATTTTGAATTTGAGAAACAGTGGCTTTCCTGGAGATCTAATAGAAACAGCAGCCATGGCTTTCAAAGATCTCTTTTGCATGGAGAAGGCCCTTGTGGCAGCACTGGTGTTGCCCCAAAATATCACACCATAAGACAGGTAGGAGTGGATTTTAGCGAAGTAAACTAGCTTTAAGATCTCCACAGAGGTGGTAGGGGCAAGTTTACGAATCATAAAAATACCATATGCAATTTTTTTGTTCAGATTATCAATGTGAAATTGCCAGTCAAGATTATCATTTAGAGTTAAACCCAAATATTTAGTACAGTTAGACTGCTTGATTGAATTATTACTGATAGTTCAGAGTAAAGGGCTTGAAGTAGGGGGAGAAATTTTATTATGGAAGTGGAGAAAAGATGTTTTGAGGTCATTTAATTGTAAGCTGTTATTATGGCACCATTGACCCATACTTGAAACAGTTATTTGAGCAGCGTTCGTTACTTCTAACAATGTATCGCTAAGGTTCAAAGTAGAGGTGTCGTCAACATACAGGGTCACCTTACACATGGGTAGGTGATATTTGAGATCATTGATGAAGATGACAAATAAAAGAGGGTCCAGGATTGATCCTTGAGGGACCCCACAGTTCGATTTGAGATCATTGGATCTAAGTGTGTTAGCACCAGCACCAAAAGTTGTATTTAATTGAACTATTTGCATTCTATTGGATAGGTAAGACCGTATCCAAGCAAGAGCATTGCCATTTATTCCAATGTGATTGAGTTTAGAGAACAAGATATTGTGATTTAGAGTGTCAAAAGCTTTAGATAGGTCGAAGAAAATCCCAAGGATTTCTTTCTGATTGGAAAGACCCCAAGTGATATCATTAACGAGTTGGAAAGCTGCAGATATTGTAGATCTTCCCTTGATGAAGCCATGTTGGGAAGAATTCAGCAAGTTAAAATGGCATAAATAATTCATAACGTGATTGTAAAAGAGTTTCTCAAACATTTTTGAGAAAACCGAGAGTAGTGCAATAGGTCGATAATTATTGGCTGCAGTGTGCGATCCTTTTTTGTGGATTGGGATGATGACAGCAGTTTTTAGGTAGGTAGGAAAATGACCATTACAGACAGACAGGTTAAAAATGTCCGACAGGGGGGCAGAAATAATCCTAGCGACTAATTTAATGATAGGTATCGGGACTACATCATATCCTACAGACCAGGAATTAGTAAGAGAGTGTATAATGTTGGCAACTTCATTAGGGGTAGATGGGGAGAGAAATATTGTTGAGGAGGTTTTATCCCAACTAAGAGAAGGCAAATCTGTGTTATTAGCAGTTTGACAGAATTGGCTATTAAAACAATTAGCAATTGCAACAGGCTTTGAAACAGGAAGGTCATTAAATTTGATGAAAGGTGGTCTCTATTCAAAGTTATTTTTAGTTTGATGGTTGATATTCCTCCATGCAGCTTTGGAGGGGTTATTTGATGACGAAATGACATGGCTATAATGATTTTTCTTAAATTCCCTAATATTGCATTTATATTCATGTAGAAGAGCTTTGTATTGGCTGAGGAGGGAGGGATCAGAAAACTTTGACAGTATATGCAGTTCTTTAACTCTGGCATTCATATATAGGAGCTCGAAATGGATTTAATATTTACTTCAAAATGGATTTAATATTTATAAACGAGATCAATAATATTTTATAATTAAGGTACTTTTAAAAATTGCTATTTTGTCAATTAATGGTGGAAGAGAAGGCTACAGCAAGAATGATACATAGTTTTATGCTGAGATCATGCTGTAAAATTTTCATGACAGCAGCCTAAATTATCGGTTGAATTGAGTTTTTATCTGTGTGTTCTTGTAGTTCTACCAGGCACATATTTTGATCCTAACACTCTGGTTCTAGGATTAGGAAACTTCAGTGTGACTGAGAACTTGTTTAATAATAATAATAACACTTATTTGCCTAGTAGATCGAGTTACAAAGTTTTCACACAGTATAAGGCATATCAGGAATTAATGAAAGTATTAAACTAAGTATATATAGATGGACAGCACTACAAAAAATTTACCATTGCACAGCGCTATAAATATTAATTCATCAGTGATCAATAAAATTTTTTGGTAGAGCTTCGTCGTTGGTTTGTTGTTTGGTTGGTCAGTTGTTGGTGGTTGATCGTTTGGTAGATCTTATTCGTTAAATCTTCTGAAATTGCCCCAAGGTCACTTTCATCATCAAAATGAGATTAATTTGATTGATATAGCCTTAGACATCCTTTATTCCATTATTTAAAGGCTTGATTGCAGATATCCCAGGTGAAAATGATTATATGTGGTTAAACAAAAACGTTAGTAGAAGGATGAAGAGGTGAAACGTAGAAGCATAGGAAGGAATAAAACGAAGGAAATACCAGGAGTTGGTTGACAGGAGCATAGGTGAAGCAAATGAAATGGGAACAATCAAGGAAAGATGGTAGAGTATAAAAACAGTAATAGTAAGAGATACAGAGAAAACAATAGGATCAATGGAGATGAGAAGGGGGTCATTCCACCAAAAATCAACCAGAGGTGGTTGCCGATACATTTTTAAATTTTTTAATATATTTTACATGGATAGGTCCTTATATGTGGATTACAAATCAGTTCTCGTTACATTTTTAGAGCCAATCATATCTGAAATACAGGCATTATCACATGTGCCAGCAGAGTAAAAATGCCACTTTTTGACGTTAGCAATTATTGTTACTACAGTTGAGGACCTCAAATTCGTAATCCCAAAATTCGGAAAACCCAAAATCCTCAAGATTTGAAGCTAAATTTTCAAACTCCCTCCACATGTTTTTTCGTTCTACCGCCACGCAGCGCCACTATCGCTTCCAGTCGTGGAACTATTGGAGACGATTCATGTTAGATTTACGTGATCTTACTGATGTAAATTTGCTTGTCAGGTGTTATACCTCAATTTAGATGTCTTAATTTAGGTGAATGTTTCAATAAACATATGAGTGTTACGATTTCTCTTAATGAGGACCCAAAATACAGAAAACTCCAAAATCCAGAAATCACTCGGTCCCATGCTATCCAGATTTGAGGTCCTGTACTGTATTTGCATGTTTTTTAAGTTACAGCAACCATACTTACATTAATACTTTTTAAAAACATATTGCAGCCCTTAATTCTATGGTCCACAGACTGGTATCTATCCCCATGAGTGAGGCTAATTATAAAGAAGAATTAAACATAATAAGGTCTATAGCAACATACAATGGATACAGTGAACATTTAATACAGAAACTTCTCCGCAAAAAAGTGAAAGGCAACACAACCAAGTCTTTGACAAGCCTTCAGGTTATCCAGGGGAAAAACAAAAAAAGTGGCAAAAGTACTGTTCCACGGACATATTTCATACTCACTATTGAAACACATCCCGAAAGACAAATACAATGTGAGTTTCTATTCCCCACTCGCAATTGGGAAAGTGCTTTTCAACTCTAAAGATAGTGTTGACATCAAGGACAAAAGTGGTGTGTACCTGCTCAAATGCAGTGATTGTGACGGGGTATATGTGAGGCAGACTGGAAGAAAATTCAAAACAAAAATCAACGAACATAAACGATGTTTAAAATATGATGATTGTAAATCCTTCTTTGCCAAACACCTGATAGAAGCGGGCCATAACGGTGATTTTAACCTAGAAGTGTTACATGTACATGACAAAAGTTGGAAACTAGATACTCTTGAAAAATTAGAAATTATGAGACATAAAATGCTACCAAATTTTCAGATGCTAAATGACGTAACAGCATTCAAATGTTTCCAGCTGCTTTCAAAGTGTTTTTACCTTGTTTAAACCTAACCTAAAAGACCGCAACACCCTGACTCCACATTCACCATCACCAGTAAACTATCCCTACCCCCCTCCCTCCCCTCCTGAAAACGGCCCAATCCCAATACCAAAACCCAACTCCCACCCCCCACCCGCGTAAGTCTTAGCACTCACCCCACCTCCTCTCCCAGTGTATATAAAGACCCAGAACTGTGCCAGATGTATGTATACCTTGACAATGACACTCAGACGTTGAAATCGATCTGTAAAATACATCATATTGTGGAATTGTACAAAGTTTTTCTTTTAACATGTTCAGTTAAAATAAGTACTTACACTTACTTCATACACGTACTGTAATACTATCAAGTAAGTCACTGGCATGGAGAGATCCGTGAATATAGGGGGATGTGACAGCTGTTAGGAGAAGTATCAAGTCCAGCAAAATAAATCACTATTCCCAGGCACTTGATTAAATTGTTATTTGGAAGAGTTAATCTGGTAAACTCCAGTAAAACAAAAATCCACTTAGTCATAGAAACGATAATGATTAATCTGTCTGTGCAGTAATGTAAAAAAGACATGTTTAAGTACACGCCCAAGGCGAAGTGCCGAAGGAGACGCCAACAGGACAAAACATTGTAACACATTAAGGAACATGATTGCATCAACGCACAGAAAAGAGCGAATGGGACCCAAATGCTCACAGTCAGTCAGCAACCAACAAACTTAATAAATGCTGTGTGTTTTCCCGCGCCAGCTACTAGGGAAATGAGTCTTTACTTTTTAAGTGGTCAGGGAAGGCTGTTTAAAACAAAGTGACCAACAAACACCAGAGATCCCTTACTCTTTAGATAGGGAGGAAGCAGCTTTGCAAGAGACGTGGGTAGGTAAGACAAATTTGGGATAGATGTAGCCTCAACTGTAACTCTTCTCCTCTCGGTTGGATTCTGGCCTTCCGCTGCCCAACTTGAAGTTCCCAAAACAACTCGTTATCGGAAAACACAGTTCATGCTCGTTGGAGGGAGACGTGTTTTTTTTCTAGCATATCGATGCTATTAAGTTGTTGGTTAAATGAAGTTTACAATCAAATCCTAATATTTTTCTTTTGCTCGTGGAGCTCTGGGGGGGGGGGGGGATTTCCCTCCACCCGTGGGTCCGCCGCTGGTAACATGTGAGGTGGCTATAAACAGTGATGATGAAAACATTGAAGATGAGCGTGCAAGTAATAGTATTCCAATTCAAAATAAAAAGGTGGTTCAGGAAGCTTTAAGAACTTAAGTGTTTTTTTTTTCTAAACAGCAAAAACAGTACTGTTACTTTAAGTCTCCTTATAGATACTTAAATTGGAGAAAGCTGTTGGAGCAGAATATATTTTTAAAATGAAAGAGAGAGACATTGCAACATATTTTGACAAAGTGTTGACATATGGCTTATAATAAATAAACTGGATATTTTCCATATTCCCATATATATTTTTACGGGTACTGCCATATTCCTTTTGACCAAGTTAATACATATGTATAATTCCATATTCTGAACATATATTTATATTTATTATGTCATATAATTTTGGTACTTTGCATTTTTGCATTGGAATGATCATTTTGTATAAATTTCTGTATTAAACATAACCAGCTAATAACAGAACTTTAGCGCCACATAAGGTTTTCATACTAGTGTTCCTCTGCATTATTGTTGTTATTTGAGTCTTTAGCAATTGTTAAGTTAATTTTTTAAATGCTCAACAACATTTACACATGCATTCAGATGACTTATTTTTTGGTTGAAAAGTATTGTGCAGTGACATTGCTAGATAATGACTCTTTTGTCTAGCCAAAATTATTCAAATATCCATTTAAAAATGCCATTCTGTGTTACTTCTTTAATGTAACCCTTTCTATATGGAAGTGCCAAAATTTTGGTCCGTTTAGTTTCGATTTACAGAGGTTTTACTGTAATTCAATTCACACTTTGCATACTCAACTACCGCAAATAATGAAAACATTACATACCGTAATTGCAGAAGGAACTGATGAAAGGAGGACAAATTCAGCTGATTCTGTATCTTCACTGAAATCATTTAAAAAATGATTAATTTCTAATTTATTTTTTGGTCATGTGGGATTATCTTCTAGAAGTATTGACAATGTTAATCGCATTTTACAGGAAAAAATCGTTTCCATTGAGGTTGCATCAAAACACTTTCAGGGCCTTGTGAATGTTTTAAATGATATCAGAAAAAATCAAATAGAGATGTGTGTTGATTCTGCAAAAAAATCTAGCAAATGAGCTATCGATAGAATCGGAATTTTCTAAAAAGCATTGACGAAAGGTTAAAACCAAGAACCCTATATAGGGTTCTTGGTTAAAACAATGCTTTGACGAAAGGGTCAAGAATGATGCGGCCATTATGACTCCACTTCAAAAGTTTAAAATTCAGCTTCACTGTGCTCTAGACATACTTATTCAGAAAAAAATTCAGGATAAAGATTTCAAAGTTTAGCTGCTGTAGCTTCTGATTTTGGTTTCCTAACAGGACTTTTGTTACGTGAAACCTCGACTGAAGAACTAAAGAAATCTGCAGCTGATCTAGCATTAAAATACAAAGATGATTAAAATGCCAACGAGTCCTTTTTAGAGGTTGAAAGCTACAAACACCAGATAAAATCACATTGCACTTCTTAATTGCCAGTTATCCCAATATAGGGGTTGGACTTCGTCTAGCATTGATGCTACCTGTGACTTCTGCCAGCTGTGAAAGATCTTTCAGCAAATTAAAATTAGTAAAAAATTATTTACGATTGCAGATTGGTTAACAACATTTGAGTAATCTTCCTTTACTATTGATTGAGTATGGCATTGCAAAAAGTATTAATGTAGGTCATATTATTGACAAATTGGCCTCAGAAAAAGCCAGAAAAGTTAACTTTTAAGAGATTTTATAATGCTTAAATTAATGAACTCATATTGTATTGTTTCCCTTCTACATAATAGTAAGTAAGAACTAATTTTATGCTTAAATGTATGCATAAGTTAAATTTCACTTTCCAAGTTATTGTGATGTTTCTTTTCCTAGAAAATAAGTCTTGGGGGCGTAAGTTCAAATCTTGCCAGGAATGCTCATGACCCTAGCTACGATGCTGTGTGTGATGAATAAGAAATTACTGTTCTGACAATCGCTGGGTACTTTGATGGAGTTTGTAAAAGCAGTACAAAGTACATTTTGTGTGAAATTAAAGGTTTGTTTCTTGCTGAAACATTGAGTTAATTGAAATGAAGCAAAACTTTGTAATTCTACATATCTTTTGTTAAAGCACGCACCACCCAGATTTCAACGTAAAATGTCACCATAGATTTGCGTCAAAACCTAGGTCATGTGTGTTTTTACAAAATTTGTGTTGAATTGAAAAAAAAAACATTTTCCCATAGCACCTTAAATTCCACGAATTTATGCCTCAGGCAACTAGATTAATTAAAATGTCAATTAATGGTGTTAAATTCCTTGCATATATTGTATGATGGTGCCTCAGTGGAACTAAAAGAAAAGTCAGCCTAATGAAGTAAATTATATTGCATTTATATTGGTAAAATCCTCTCGCTTTTCAAGTAAGGCATCTCAAAATGTCATTGAAAGCATAAATCCTTGGGTTCTAGATGACTGGTTTCTTGTTGTGACTTCATCCTTGATCCTGTTGCATAACTCTTGTCCGCCATTGAGGAGAAAAATTCATTCTGGATGTAATGATTACTCGTGAAGAAATGTCTTGCCTTTTCATGGCTGCTCTAAGATTTCCCGGAACTTATACTGTAATTGTTTAAACCATTATGTTAATCAAGAATGCTAAGTCAACATCAGACTTAGCAAAAACTGGAAGAAGTGGAAGAATTTTTCTGTATGGGAAGTGGAGTCACAATAGTGATGGAGGAAGAAAGAAAGATATAGTGAGCTGAGTAGCTCTAGAAAAAGGCATTCTACCAACAGCCAGCAACATAAGCTTGGAAGTGGAAGCACTGTATTAAAATAATATAATTTTTATGAGAGTATTGAATGAAAGTACCTAGCTGGACATGGCACGTAGACAGTATTTAAAAAATCTGTCATTTAACATTGTACATCAAGTTACTTTTTCTTTTTCTTGATTTTAGAGAGGGTGTTCAGGTTTCTGGATTTGGCTTTTGCATATTCCTCATTGTGCCCGCAGCATATGTGCTTCTCAGCTCAAACCAAATCCAAGCTCTCCCACCATGTCGCAGTCTTCGGATATCTACCGCTGGAGTTTGGCATAATACTGTGCTTTCATTATTAGCATATGCCACTGTGATAATGATGCCACACTTTGTTAGTCCTTTTTACTCACAAGGAACTGGAGCATATGTTGTTGGCTTTTCAGAGGTAAGAAATTTCTTTGCAAATTGAATGTTACTCCTAAAAATATTTCTGTGAAAATGTATTTTTAGCTTAGTTTTCCATGGTGCAAGTGAATCTTGCTTTTCAAGGATATGCTTCGAACATATAGTGGCAAAAATGTGCTCATGCTGCTTTGATTTCAGAATTATTGAAACTGATAAACATTTGTAGTTGTCATGTACCTATGCTTCCTTAGTTTAAGGTTTCATTACGGATAGAGAATTAGAACATATTAATGCTGTCATGAAACACCCAAAAAGAAGAAATTATTTATTTTTTGAGAAAGCTAGGAATTTGCATATACTACTGTATATTTCCGAATAATAGCTACTAATTTTTTATTTCCATGGCTATTTTCCATGGCTAATGACCCAAAATAGCAAAATAATTTATAATAATGTGCTGATATTACTGATATCAGTAAATAGTGAAATTGCTTAAGATTTTGTGAAGCATTTTTATTATCTCATCATGGTAATCTCATTATATCAACTTGGCAAGGATATTAGACAACCCACTACACAACTAACATTAAATATTTTTCTACTCATGAACAACTGTGGTACACATTAAGAAAGGCAAAACAACACAGTTCATGTACTCAACAACAGTTAATGTATGTATTTGCAATCATCATTAATTTTTCTTCACGGCAATGTTGATATGACCCTATTGCACCACTGTACAGCCATTATGCAACCTGCCACACAACTGCATCGTTATTATTTTCTGTCCATTTGAACTAGCTAGGTTCATGCTGAAAATTTATGAGCAAAGCTATGTATTTATTACTTAAAGCATAAAAATGTGAAGTTGAAAATAAAAAACTGAGATTAAAGGCAATTTGTAAACAGAATCAATATGTGTCTGTAACCTTATTTAGCATATTCTGTATTAATCCACTTACATTATAGTAAATGCCATCAATGTTGGAGCTAGATTCCTTCAAAAGTAATGTTAGAAGTAGTGTAAAAAAGGATACCAAGGCCAGTTATTCTGATCTGATTGTAATCCCTTAAGAAATAGCAAGCTTGCTCAGGTCCTTGATATATAAAGTAAATAGCACTTCAAGGCAATTTTGCTCTGCAGATGCTGGACATTTTAGTCATTTGTTCATGTATTCATAAATTCAGGTTTAATGGTCGGGAATCACTATTTTATATTTATTTATTAGTCCCAGGACTTTACATTGTAAAATATAGGACAAGTCAAAAGCAAGAAATACATACACATTCAAAATCATACACTTCTGTGGTAAGCAAATTCCTCCAGAAACTGATTTGTGCTATAATAGCCTTTGTTTAACAGAAAGAGTATCAGATTAAACTTGAAATTTGCCCTCTTAGGATCATTTTTTAAGCTTGGAGGCAGTGTTATAAACCTTGGTAGCCATGTGAAAGGGGCTCTTATTGTACATGGCAGTAGAGTGGCAGTACATATGTACATCCCCACTATGGCGAGTGGTACGTCCATGCACTTGACCATTGGTAGTAAGGTCTTTTATATTATCTTTGACATACATACACAAGTGATATATATACATACAAGGTAACGTTAGGAGTTTTAATTTCTTAAAATAGGGTTTACAAGATTTCCAAGGGTGTATCTTTGCCATACACCTTATACAGTGGAAGCCCGGTTTAACGAGTGCTCATAATCCCTCGGAAATCACTCGCTAAATCGAGCACTCGTTGTATCCGAAAGTGTTGAATAAAGCCACCTAATTCTCATAGTCGTTCATATTTACCGTTTTTCTTTTGTTTCCATGGTATTTGACGAAGGTAAACAGCAAAAAAAGTCATTTCAGGCAAAATCTGGTGGAATATCAACTAATTTTAAGAAAGAAACAGGACATTTTCCATTACATAAAATATTAATTCATCCAGTCTCGGTGTTTTTCTTCCAGTTCTTCTATTTTTCGATCGCCGAAGAAAGCTGTAAAGACATCGTAACTAATCAGAATTAAAATATTAGGTTTACTGTAGTTTTTGGATAATTTTGCGAATATATCATGACGATAATATCAACTTTGTCAAGTTTTCGAATGTTAACCATGATTTGCCCTACCCGGTGGCGCATAATTCAAACCCACTCATCGCGCCAAGGGACCACGCGGCGGTCTTGCTCGTGGTTCACGCGCCACCGCACTCACCCCCACTCTCCCTGCCGAGCGTCCACGTGGCGAACTTTCCCGTGCATCACGCCCTCCCCCACTCACCTCCCCTCTTCCCCTTTCTCCCCCGTGCGGAGGAGGAGAGCGACGCTCACCCCTTCCCCCACGTGACTCTCACGGAGCTCGCCGGTTGGCCGCCGCCCTGCCCAGGATCCTCATATAAGGCGGACCTCCGGACCCTAGCAGTCACAACGGAGGAGGGAGTCCTAGGGAACGCAGTCGCAGAGAGATCACTCCTCGGCAGTCTCCCTCCTCCCGCGTCCGGTCGAAGCAAGCCAACCTCGCGGCACTCTTCCTCCACCCGCACTCTTGCGGCCCGAAGTACTCTTGGACCGTTCCGGCCGTCGCCCGCACCCGGAAGCCGCGTCCCGCCAGGAGAAGCTGCCCCGCACGCCGCCACCGCCGGAAGAGCCGCCCCCGCCAGCACCACCGCCGGGAAGCGCGGAATGGGAGCGCGCACTGCGTACTCAAGGCCGTATATCACTAATGTTTGGACATAACTGGCTTTAGGTGTTGCAGATATGGCTCACATCTTGAATATTTAGTTTAATTAACAGTTAATACAAAACAAAATAGTTAATTTTTGCTAGGTGGTGCATCACCCTGGAGAGATATCTGTCGTAATACTGAGCGTATACCGTGGAAGGAACTTTTTGGCCTCGCTGAATCCACTTTATTTTACATGTAAAACATAGGCCTTTTGGTGGTACAAAGACAATTACTCGCTAAAACGGGATTCTCGCAATAAGCCGTACTCACTATACCGGGCTTCCACTGTACATCTTTTTTGTATTGAGAAAACTCTACGAAATCCAGGCGATGATCCCCAGAAAATAATTCCATAGGACAAATGGGCTTGAAAATTACCATAATAGACCATTTTCAGAGCATTTGAATTAACAATATCCACAAGATTCCTCAGAACATATCCACTTATAGCCAGGGTTGAGCATAGGGCATTGGTATGGGTCTCCCAGTTTAGGGAATCATCAATAGCTAAACCTAGATAAATATATTACATGTGTAGTGCCTTGTATGAAAAGGAATGCTAATGGTAGAAATTAAATTTTTCCAAAACTGGAGATGAAAAATTGAGGGGGGGAGGGGGGGCTTATATTTGGACAAATGCGATCACACTGGTTTGTGGTTTTACTCTGATTAGTTACTTCCAAGAGGTGAGAGTTTTTTAGGGCTACTGCAACTCTCTTTATCCACTAATTGTTTGTTTTTAACATGCAAGAGTTTCCAGGCAAGAAGGGGACACCGTCGAAGAATTAATGATAATTTACGAATTCTGTACTAGTTTCCTCCCAACATATGACTGAGTATCTGTAATTAATAATAGTTTTTGTGAACAGATACCCTCAGAAGGAATATAAAGAATATATTGTATGTACCAAAAAATGACTGGAGCCAGCGACAAGCATGAAAACCTTCAAAAGGCCATGTCATAAGTAGGGAGTACAAGATTTTTTGCCCTTTCACCAGTAGTCGCTGGTAGTATGGTGACTATCATCCTTGCCATTCAACATTGAGGTCTCTGTTTCAAGTCCCCTTGTAGGAAATTTTTAGTTGCAGCTTTTTTTAAAGTTTTTTATTATGTACTTCTCTAACTCAAAATATAAAATATTTTCGTAAGTATTGTTGGCTAGTCCAGCCAAAAAATTATTTCTTAGTTTCGGTCCTACTATGTTGGCAAACCATGTCTCTGCAACTATAGGTGTATGATTCAGGATCCCTCGTCTGCAGTTCGTGATAGAACTGAATTTATGTGCCAGATGCATGCCTTTGTCATTACCATTCCAAGTTCCAAATTCTATGAATTTCTTCTTGGATCTTCCAACTGCGAGACTTAAATGAAAATGCAGCGATAGCAACATTTACTTCATCAATACATATTTTTTAAATCAAACCCAGAATGTTAACGACAACTACGTAAACGAACTGAATATTCATTACGCAAACAACTCTTTGAGGCAACTCAACACTGTTGTGGTTGGAAGAAAATTGATATTTAGTCGATAAAATCTAGCACATGTGTACACCTTGTGACTCTTAATATTTCCGTAAGTCGTTGATTTCTTTGGAAATCACAGTAGAAGTCATTCAAGCTTTATGTGACAGTGTGAAAGGCCATTCAAGTTGATTCAAGTGTTCTTGAACAATCATCATTGAAAGGCAGTCTCAAATGGTGTTGAATAAACGTTAAGCACTCAATATGTCTTGTTCAACGTTCCTTGTTCAAGACATCTTGAAACCGGCTTTAACCATTTCACTGCTGTGAATGTAGGAGCCACGTTCGCCTGGTGGACTGCTGTGAGCATAGCTCCTACGTTCTGTTGGCAAGGTCTTTCCTACCCACCATTCACTTTTTCGCCGCACAGGGGCTGGGAAGTCTCTGCAGGTTGACCACAGCGAAAGGGTTAATAGAAAGGCCAATCAAAGTGGCCTCACTACGATTTGGAACTGCAGGAGTGAAGTACATACTGATCTCACTGTCTCATACTGACCAAGCAATCATCAGGTTTGTCTCTGTGCCTCAAAGGGTCTCAACATACTGTGGGGAGCTTCCACTCACATCTAGACAACAGAACTACTTGATAGAAGTTATAGGAAATACCTCCATGGAAGAAATGCATGACCTGCCATCACATGGCCTTTCATTATGCATGGGCTGCTACACATGCATGCGTAAAATGATTTCAAAATTTATAGTATATATGATGTATGTTAGCTATGTAATGAAGGCATCATTGATATTTTCAGGACTCTCCCCTTAGAGGATCCACTGGATTTTACCTTGGAGATGTTATTGTCAAGGTGAATAATGATTGTGATGTGAAGAACAAGGATGATTGGAAGCAATGCATTTCTGCTTCATTATCAGAGAATGATGAACGTCTTGGTTTTTGCATTGGAATAGACTTTCTACTGCAAAACACTAGTCCTACTGGTAAGTGTTATGCTTACCTACATCAGCTTGTTAATTCCAAATTTTACTTAATTTTAGTCTTAATAATTTCAAAGTGCCGATCATTGCAAAGGTAGTTTTTCCTTCCCTGCTTATGGGTGTCGGACCTGAAACAATTCCTTCCTCTAAAGGATTTAAAATTCACTTTAATACTTCTGCCCCAATCCTAGCTCTTAGTTATTATTAATTCACTCCTTACCTTTTCTGAAGTAGTTGATGTGCATGGCTGCCGAACAGAAAGTTAACAGATTAACGTATGATTAAAAAAACAAAGTATTTATTATGTTCCCACATGCATTGAATAAATACTGTTTTTGCACGAATCTAAGACAATGTTTTTTTCCCTTGCTGGCTACCGAAGAGAAGTGGGTTCATGTTACAATCGGAAGCAAAATCCATGACTTTTTCCCCACTGTGAATTTCCAAAAAGGGGGGTCATCTTAGAATCGGGTTCGTTCTAGTTTCGAGCAAATACGGTAGTTACCCTGTGACAATCATAAATATTATCATCAGTCACCCAAACAAAATGAACCAATATCAATTTATAGTTTTACAAAAATTACCCCAATGTCAACTATTCCTTTTTACAACATGACTTTTAAATGTTAATTTTTGGGAATTCTTTCCGGGTGAGCATGCATGCATGTGTAACCTTGTTACATCCCTGGGATCTCGTTGTTTGTTGTAATCGCCTGTGGAAGTCATCGTGAATGCCCGCCTTGTTCACTTGGTACTGCTGGGTTCTTTCCCCTCTCACTAAAATTTTCACTGTCATCACACAACCTCCATTTCACTCAGGGATTTTCACTAAGGGATCACGTGGGAATTTCCATTTAGGTTGGTCAACTCTGGACACTTAAACTTTCTGTCACTACTTGAGCAGAGCCCCTCTGGTACTAGTGACTTTATGATTCTCACATTAAAACTTTGTGGGTATTCTGACTCCCCGTTTTGGCAGAGCCTTCGGCTACAACCGTGAATTTACTGCTCCCCATTCCGTTGGAGTCTTCGACGATAACATTGAATTTTTGACTCCCCAACCTCGGTAACTGGCCTTGCTTATACAGCAAATTGATTCCTATGGTTATGACTTCAAGGAAGGTTCTAGAATTGGTTGGAAGAATGTTCTCGAAAGTGTAGACTAAGCTTCTCGAATGTCAAGGTGGTGTCAGTGAGGAGGTTCTCAAATAACGGGCTGGATTGAGCATTATTGTTATTGTTGGGCCACATCACCTATTCCATGATAGCCTGGTGATTCCCTTATTTGGGCATAAACATGGGCGATATTTCCTAATTTGGCGATTATAGTACCATATAACCTGGAAATTTTTTTTTGTATTTGTTTATTTTATTCTAGTCAAAGTCAGAAAACACCAGCGAGAACTTCACTGTTTAAATATTAGATGGCATTTTTGTACATTGCTCCTCGTTCTTCATTCCATTAGCAAGAGATGCTATTCATAGCATTAAAATTTTTTCAATGCACTTAAATAATAATTTTGGCAACATTATTCAGTGTCATGAACAACTTGACCTGAGTGATGAGACAAGGGAAACTCTGCTTAGAGTGACCTGAAATTGTTTTGCTGCCAACAACACTTGGCCAAGCAGTATTCATTTTGGTTTGTGCCCACCTATATTGCACTATTAAATTTCATCCCACCCAAATTTCGACTGTGCACAAAAAACAAAACAAAAAAAAGATTACAAAAAAGTTTAAATTTTTCTCAGTAATTTTGCATGGTCACTCTGGATTGATTGCCACACCTGGTATTGCATGTCATTTTCCATAGTCACCTCTCGCTAATAAATAAAATAATAATAATAATAAATTGTTTTATTACTCCAACAAAATTGTACAGTATAGGAACTTGATTACATACATACTGGAGTAACTTTAGGTAGCCATGAAGGAGAACCTGTTTCATGGCTACCATCATTTACAAAAAGGTCATGCGCACATAGAAACATTTTTAGACACAGCATTTGAATTTACAGTACATAATATATTACATGGTATTACATCAAAGGAATATATCCTCCATACTTTGTCTTGTAAACAACCAAGACTGTATATTTTTCATAATTGAGTTATGATTTTTTGATATCAGACATGAATCTGGTAATTCATTGTACACTTTTGGGCCTATGAACAAGAAACATTGTTTATATAGCGTAAGGTTAGGTTTTGGTAAAGAAATACAGGATCTTCGTAGGGTGGAGTCGTAGGGTGAACAGAACTTATACAATAATAACCCAGTATTTCCACTTCTAATAAAAAATCGACGTAAAACTTTACAAATAAAAATGTCTTAAAGGGAGCAAACCTATACTACAGAATAAAGGAAAAGAACTTTCTAGGCGGCTCTTTTTTAGGATCACTCTAACAATTCTTTTTTGCAGAACAAAAATGGTTCTTAAAGAATTTTTATAAACTCCACCCCAACAGAATACACTGTAGCTTAGCCTGGTATTAACTAGAGCGTTATAAATGAGTTACAAAAAATATGTTGAGCATTTGTTCCGAATGAAATAAAAATTAGATATACTTTGCCTCATACTGTTTGCGACATTTTCAAAATGTTGTCGCCATTTTAAGCACTCATCCAGGGTTATTCTAAGGTACTTGAAACTAGACACCCGTTCTAAGGGCAAACAATCCGAACACTCGTTTATGAAACAATCCTCTGAGTGGTAGTACAAATCCCAGTCAATTTTATACCTGTTACAAATATTGTAGCATATGTATTTAGTTTTATTTACACTTATTTCCAATTTATTTGTTTCAAACCAATTCCGTAGGTTTACCAATTCAAATTGCATATTGTTTTTTACAATTTCCCAATTTGCACTGTTGTAACTTAAGGCAATATCATCGGCAAAAGCAGTGATATGCCCCTTGAATTCATAATTACATAAGTCATTGATATATGTACATTAAAAAAAGAATAGGTCCCAAGACAGATCCTTGGGGAACTCCACTAGTTATCACCTTACAGTCACTATGAACGTTTTCAATTTTCACACACTGCATTCATGAACAAAGATAACTCTTGAACCATTTTAGTGGAGTTCCTCGAATACCTGCTCTTTGAAGCTTATACATTAAAATGTCATGGTCAATTGTATCAAACGCTTTAGTGATATCAATAAACAGACTGGCAGTATGTTTATTATTATTGATAGACTCATAAGAGTTAAGTATTTTTCTAATGCGCTTAATTTTTTTGAATTTTGATTTTTTGAAATTTGAAAAAAATTTGCCTGAATCGGCTCAAAGTTGAACAAAATTCCATGAAAAAGCCCTCCTATGATTTTCTCTGAGCACTCTCGATTTGAAGCTATTTGTGGTATGTACATCTAAACGTTCATCCGTAGAGAAAACCTGCTTCTTTGAAAAAAACAATTTATTGACTTTACTTTAACCCTCCAGCTGGGTAATTTCGTTTTGATAATTTGATCAAAACAAATGTATTTTTTTATATATCCTATATTCCTATAATATTTTTGCCAAATAATAACAATTTCATAAGCAATAATATCTGAGTTATTTTGCAATATTTTTAATGTTATATAAAGGTTGTAATTGCTAATAAACTTTGACATAAATTCAAGTATGCATCTATTACATATATGAGCAGATAATGTTACACAAATTAAATGTTCATATGCTTTTATAAACAATATAAATATGTATGTATAATACACATCATGAAATGTCAGCTACCTTAATTTTTACCAATTCTTGTTGTATATTTCAGTCTAAATTGATTTATCTGGAAACTATGTAACGTCGTACATTTGATGTTTTTTTTGTTTTCTCAAGTCTCTTGAGTATCTATGTACGAACTTTTTTGTTTAATTAAAAAAATAAATGTCTTAACGACGAGGTTCTTAATTGTTGGAACATAAGAAAATTTAATCTCTTATTTAAAATACAACTGGTTATGTGCCCAGACACAGATGCGGTGGCTCGATATTAATGTTCCGTGAATTGAGAACCAAGAACAGTGAATTACGTGAACCAAGCAGAAAAAAGTCGTGAGGTTAGGGTTTACATTTTTCTATCATCAGCACAAAATGCCTGATCCGGATGGAAATGTCAATTGACCGAAATGGAAGTGGAAACGGCCAAGATGAAAAAAATGCGGCGGCAACTACAAATTTCCGAAATGGTCCTGGTGCTACTGGTTCACTAATATTTATGGGAAGTGGTTCACTGCCTGCTTTTGCCAAGTTAGAAGGTAGAAAGAATTATAGTACTTGGAAATTCAACATGGAAATGTATCTCATAGATGTGGACTTGTGGGACTGTGTGAAAACAAGTCGTGAAGAGTTAAATCAACTAATCAATCAAAAATAGATCTCCTACCAAGCACTAAAAGGTATTACTCCAGAAGAGGCCTGGTCAGGTAGAAAGGTTGATTTACGGCATCTTAAAGTTTTTGGATCAAGAGCTTTTGCTCATGTACCAGATGAACTTCGCAAAAAGTGGGATCCAAAATCCAAAGAATATATCTTCGTTGGATACTGTGAATCAACAAAGGGATACAGATTGATTGACCCTAATAAACCATGAAAAATAGGTAGTCAAATCAAGTATATTTATCAAAACCAGAGAGAAAAAGATGGAAACTCAGCAAGAGGAAATCAAAGAATGTAATGATAATTCTGAGATATTAATTCGAGTGGAAGAAAGAAATGAAGATGAGCAGGAAAATATTACTGACCAAGATGAAATTGTTGAAGAAGGTGACCTAATTTCTCATGAAAATGAAGAAAACAACTCTCCAAATGACTGGAATCCTGAAATGACGGATTCACAGGATTCATCTGTTGGTGATGAAGGGAAAGATAAAAGGTATTCTAAGAGGGACAGACAACCCAAAAAGTGGTCAGATGATATGTTACTGTATCAAGCTATGATGGAAGACTCAGACAACCCTATCATAGTTTCTGAAGCGTTATCCAGAGAAGATAAGGATATGTGGATGAAAGCAATGCAAAAGGAGTATGAATCACTTATCATAAAGAATGGACTCTAGTTGATCCACCAAAAGACAGACAAATTGTTAAAAGCAAATGGGTTTTTAAAATAAAGAGGAGTGCCAAAAATTTCATGACCTATAAAGCTCGTTTGGTGGCGACAATTTGGTATTGACCACGGGGAAACATTTGCCCCAGTTGTAAGACTTGCAACGCTTAGACTATTGCTAGCTCTAGCTGTTCAACTCAATCTTAATGTGGATCATCTTGATGTTGAAACGGCCTTCCTCAATGGTGATATTGAAGAGGAAATATTTATGGAACAACCTGAAGGATTCATTCATAAGTCACATGAGAAGAAAGTGTGTCTTCTCAGGAGAGCCATTTATGGCTTGAAGCAGGCACCAAGGCAGTGGAACAAGAAAGTTCACTCTCTTATGATGAGCATGGGAATGAAGAGAGCAGATAACAAGCCTTGTGTCTACTACACTATTTATGGAACTACAATTCTTATTGTAGCTGTCTTTGTTGATGACTTTTTTGTACTAAGTAACTATCAAGCAAAAAGAGCAGAATTTTTTAAAAATTTGAGGAATGAATTTATAGAGAAGGATCTAGGTGAAGCCAAAAAATTACTTGGTATGAGAGTTACACAAGATAAAGAGAAGAAGACCATAAGTGTAGATCAAAGGAAATATTTAGAAAATATCCTTAAGAAATTTGGGATGTCTGACTCCAAGCCAGTCAAGACACCACTGGATCCCAACCAAAAACTATTGAAACCAAAGAACGATGAAGAACGGGAGGATGGATCCAAATATCCATACCAGCGACTTGTGGGATTACAAATGTACCTGGCAGTTGCAACCCATCCTGATATTGCCCATGCTGTGAGCATTCTCAGTCAGTTCAATACTGACTATGGAGTTACTCATTGGCGTGCTGCTCTACGTGTACTGCGTTATCTCCAAAGGATATCCCTTGATGTATCAGAAGTCGACCAGTGGCTCGGACATTATAGGATACTCTGATGGTGACTGGGCTGGGAGCACTGAAGACAGAAGATCATATACAGGCTATGTGTTCAGGATGTGCAGTTGTACCATTGCGTGGGAATCTAGAAAGCAGAGAACTGTCGCACTTTCAACAACTGAAGCAGAATATATGGCCTTAGGGGAAGCTACAACAGAAGCAATTCATCTCAAAGGACTGATAAGAGAACTGTTTGGCATAAACAAACCCATCACATTATTCTGTGACAATCAAGGGGCTCTCAAGTTCTCCAAGGACAGTATGTTCCATGCCAGGACCAAGCATATTGATATTCGCCATCATTTTATAAGGGATGCTATCACTGATAACCTTGTTTCTGTTTCCTACATCCCTACAGGTAGTATGGTGGCTGATATTTTGACAAAAGCTCTTCATGACCAACTACATGATCGTTTTGTACAAGAGTTGGGACTCGTGAACTGAGCATTGTAATTTTTGAGTTTTCAGATTAAGGGGAGGTGTTGTATATTTCAGTCTAATTTGATTAATCTGGAAACTATGTAACATTGTACATTTGATGTTTTTTTTTGTTTTCTTAAGTCTATTGAGTATCTATGTACGAACTTTTTTGTTAGTTAAAAAAATAAATGTCGAAACTACGAGGTTCTTAATTATTGGAAAATTTAATCTCTTATTTAAAATACAACTTTTCTTATGTGCAGTATGTTTTTGTTTTACGAAATTATTCAAAATCTTACATTGGAAATATAAAACTTATAAGCTTCATACCATATTTTTATGAAACATCAACAATTTCATAAACAATATTCAATCCAAGTATTTTTTCTCAAATGCTATGAAGAGATTGTAGTTGTTTATAAACTTTGATTTAAATTAAAATATGGATTAATTTCATGAATAGGATAGATTATATGTATTACACAAATGAAATTTTTATATGCTTTTATAAACAATATAAAAAAATGACTTGAAATTGTAACTACCTTTGTTACTATGCAAATTCTTGGGCACAGAAATGTTTTGTTGTTACGAAGTTGTTTTTTCTAAAGAACAGAACTAAAATAAATATATTTTACTAAATAAAATAAATATGTCAGCTAGATTCCATCAACCTGACCATTCAAAATGTTTTTTCAGTGTGATAAATTATGAAGCAAGGCTCTAAGTCCCTCTCCGCAGTCTTCACACCAAATCCTAATTTCCTTCTGCTTTCATTTATCGTGTTAATCTTTCTTAGAGCAGCATGCTGCACATTGTCTTCTGGGCTCCTTTTTGATGGAGGTGAATAGGTGGTATGTGCCTTGGAAAATGATGTTCTGTTAGTATTAGTGGTGATGGAATTTTGCTAGGTCTTCTCGTTTGGCGAATTAAAATTTGGATTGTGTTATTTTTCAATTGCAACCTCATTGATGTTAATTTAATTACACCTTGAAGCATCAAAATAGCAAAAAATAGCCTCATTTCTCTTTCTGTGGTTGGTGTCCAATTTTTGAAACGTGACCGTTCTTTATGAGGGAATATTTGTTTGTGCTATTCAGAAAACCTGTTTGTTTCATTGACAGTAATTTCTAGCATGTTTTGGTCGAAGAATAGCTCAAATTAGCCCCATGGCCAAAATTCAGGGCTTATGTTTACAGTTGTACCTGGCTTTGAAAGGAAATTAAATCTGGGAGGTGCTGGAGGAATGTTGTTCATGTTCACTGAGTACCAAGACCTCATTTTCTGCATTTTCTTCATCATAATCATCTTCGTCTTCAATATCTTCTCACGAATCTGAAAAATCACCACCGCTGGTACTGTACTCACCTCGGAGGCTGATGGAATCTTTATCAGAATCCTCTGATAACACCTCAGAAATGAATTCATTATTAGTCTCAAAAGTCTTACTTCCTCCACCACAGGCCATTCAAACCCCCAAGTAAATGAGTGTGAGAAACCAGAGTAATAACATAAGAAAAGCTAACAGCTGATTCTCCAATTGTATCACAGTATTTCCCGCAATACATACCTATTTTACTTCAATAAATACCTATACAAAATGTATTAACACCTAAAAATGAAGAAACAGTCTTATGAGTTGTACACAGACAAACTGCAAAAAAGGCTCATTCAATGCCTACTAAATGGGGAGAGCATAATTGGGAAGAACACGTGTGGAGTCGTCCTTGAAAAAGTTAATGCAGATGCCATCTATAGCTGAAAATGTTGAACTACATTACCATTAAAGCAACACATAGGATAGAAGGATCAGACAGAGAATTCAAAGGGCTATATATAAGAAAAACCATGAGCCCTCTGAAATCGTGGGATCCGCAGAGAATGGACAGTTGCCTAACCCATGGAAATCGCGAGATACCCAGCCGGAGGGTTAAAATAATTTATTTTCTCTTTGAGTTACATTTGATTTCAATATATGTAAAACAAAATGGATTATGCTTTTTATAATCAATTTATTTATTTTACGAAGTTAAAAACTTTATTTGTAGGCTGATAACAGAGAATTTATTCTTTTCACAATATTACAAATACTTAAAGAGTGTGAATCGAGAGAGAAAAGTTGTGACTATTAGCAGCTCCGTAAATGGAATAGAATTTTTGACTGTTCGCTGAAGTCTGGGTGTGCCTGTCAGCAGCCAGATTTATAGTGGCATGCCTACTATCTTAATATGCTATTGACACATTCATTTACCAAATGGGACATAATACATAAGTTCTCTTAAGCTCATCTTTGTGTGAATTAAATATTTTTGTAATGAACTAATCTTCTGAGAAATTAATGAAGTGGTTGAAATTTCAATGTTTTTATTTTCATCCTCCTTTTTCCTCACCTCACTCCTCTATTTTCCATGACAGTAACCATCAAAAGTTGGCATGAAGCAAATATCAGTTGCCCATAAAAGTGTGCTTACTGATCGATGTGATTTTTTTCAGCTTTCAAAGATTTATTGGCTGACTCTACAAACTGCTGCCCAAATTATAAGTCAGAGCACCTTTGCTTCACCACCACATTTCCAGAAGATATAGTTAAGCAAGTGTCAGATTTGGATAGAACGTTACTGAAAAAAAACTGCCTTCCAGCAAGAAAAGTTATTGAAGAGTCTGGAATTTCATGTAGAACGCACGTGTCTTGCCCTGATTCAAAGCCATTGTGCATCCACCCCTTGCTTGCCAATAACACATATCTTCTTGTAATTGAGCGATCCAGTGAAGAGCCTCATCAACCAAAGCTCGTGATATTTTTGGGCCATCCTGCAGAAGTGTGGTGGGGTGTTCAAGTGAGTGACTTTGTTCCACGTTTTAGGTTCCTCTCATTGTTTGCTTCACGACTCCCTGACATCAGTTTGCTTCTGATGAAGTACATTGCAATTTTATCATCGGGACTGGCTCTCATTAACATGCTCCCCATCTTCATGTTTGATGGCCAATACATAATTACTGATATTCTGCTGTACTTACTCAATGGATTTGCTTCAAGAGGTACTGTGGAGAAAATTGCAAAATTCTTAATAATTTTATGTTCACTTCTCTTGATTATCTGTCTTGTATCATACTTCTTTTAAAATAAGGTCCACAAAAATTGCAGAGCTCTGTTTTCTCTATCTGAACTAGAAACAAGTTTTTGTTCGAGCTTTTAAAATGTTGCAAATGCAAGTTTGTGAATTCATTTTAATTCACATTCTGCATGACAGCATGAAAAACCAATCTAGAGTGGAGATTTTTAGTGAGGTGAGACATTAATCAATAAAACTTTGACTCTTCAATGTTCCTTTGTGTTAATGAGCATTTGGGCTTGAATATCTGATTCCATATTACCAATTTTATGTCTAAGTGTGATGAAATATGCGTATACATACTTTTGTATGGGTAAACTTTTTTGTGTAAAAATGTTGTCTTTATACTATGTAAACTTCAGTTGTTGAAGTTCTTATTTTCCTTGGTTTAGGAGGATTGGAATTATTTTACCCACATTTTATTGGAAAGCAGTTGTCTTGATTCTGCTACATAACCTATCAATAATGCATATTCAATTAGAAGTACCAAGCTTCTTCAGATGAATTGTATTTAGGTTAATACTGCAAATGTAAGAATCATGCATACATGTTATGGAATGACTCAGTAGTGTCTTAAGAGAGCTTACTAAGAAATGCAATGGGTACCTAGTTATGTGAAATTAATTTACTATGTAATCCCATTTTGTGATATTCCATCATAATTTCTTAATAATTACCAAAACCAAAATTCTGAAATATTTTTTTTTGTTTCATTCTTAGTATCACTAAGCTACCCTATTAACCTACCTTACTATGTATACCATACTTTCTGGCTTACAATACGCACCCTAATCTTGGAAGAAATTAATAACCCATGTAATACTGTTCGATATTGTTTATGGTGAAGCAGAGAATGGACCTTGTACCGAATAACGTAAACAAATATGCCATGATCCCGGACGTTGTCACAGTTTCATTACTTATGTCCAGCCGTGACATTCTTGTTGTGGAGATTGCAACAAATTTTCTTCTAAAAAGATCACTGGTATAATTGTTAAAGCAGTGTTCCTCCAGGTAAATATAATTCTTAAGTAAAATTGGTGTAAATTTCAATGGGAGGTTTTCAGAATGCAGTTAACCAGCACAGCATCACCAAAAGCTCATTACTGACAGTCACTAGGCCAAGTCTGATCTCAACCATATAAAATGCAAGGTGATTTTCCTCAAATTTCATCATGGAAAAAAGTGTCTCTTTTAAGCCCAAAAATACAATACTTAGCATTTTTATCTTTTCTGTTGTGGAAATATCATTAATATATGTGACCTATAAAGCATATATGTTACTGTACTTCCACCTAACAGGAGCAATTAACATAAGAAGTATTGGTTTGAGTTCACCTGATGGGCAGAAGTGAATATGTAAGGTAACATAATGCATACAACCAGTGTTTCCACTTTCCCGGCGTTTTTGAACTTTTGGAAATCAAGACAGGGTAATTGTATTTCCTGATAATTATCGAGAATTCATGGAAAATCTATAGGATTTTACATAGATTTGTCTACAAAACCATCCACCAACCTCCGTTAAAACTTAGAAACCAGTTAGTGAATGCCAAAGACACAGTTGGATTCAAAACACCGGGTGTCTACTCCATACACTGTGAGTGCGAGAAAGTTTACTTAGGGGACACGTGCTGGACAATTGGAACGAGAATCAGAGAGCACTGCAGGCACCTCTAACTGGTTCAATTGGTCAAATCGGCAGTTGCTGACCATCGTATTGTAAAGGTGTATGATTCTCAAGGTCAACTTCGGGAGCCGTCACTACGGACACGGAGTTGAAGTAAACAGTCGACAATAGCAGGAACTAGGGACGCCTTGGGGGAACAATAAGAGGACAAGTGAGGGAGTCAGAAGTGATCGGCCATTAGGAGCGGAATGATGTCGCGTTTGCGGAAGCCGTCGTAATTTGTACCTGTCGTGAGTGAACGAAAAGTCACGTGGGCGGTAAGGAAATAGGTTGTGATTTGATGGTTATTGGCGAACAGATGAAGATTGCATGGAAGGGAAAGGAGGAGTGAAAAGGAGTCCTTGCCAGAAATTGGGTTAATATGAGGAGGCTGCAGAAGCATATGAAGAAGGAAACTACGCAGAGCTTGATAAAGAAGGAGATACCATAGACGTCACAAAATTGAGAATGAACCTGGCGAGCCGGATAAGTGAACACAATTTCTGTAAATTGGGGTTGCATAAAAAAATAATTACATGCTGTTGAAGTTGACCTTGAGATATATAAATATATTTATTGGTGTAATATTGGGCCCAATAATCTTTCGTTTTGAATGTGAAATTCCAAATTTAATGCACAATTCTTTTTTAGATTGTGTTTAAAAATTGAATAAATGCTTTTATTTGTATGCAAAGAAATTATCTCTCTCTCGCTCTCTTAAAAGAAGTAGGTTACATTATTAACGAAAACCACACCATTCACTGGGAGGAGTCAAGACTTCTGTGCTGAGCTATTGGATATTGGGATCACATTGTAAAGGAAGCAGTACAGATTGGACTGCTCATGAACAATTTAAACAGGGACAACAGCTACAGACTGAGCAAGATGTAGGATTATTCCTGATGCAGATCATGGACAACCAAGAATGAGTTGGCAGGAAACAAAATTGGCAGAGAACCTATCGGCAACCTCCTGACCACCCGACACATGGTATATAAGGCAGGCAAAGTGACGGAATGGCATTGGATTCCAGGATCCCGTTACGAAATTGCCTGTCAAAACATAGGAAGAAATGGAGAACTTAACCTGGAGGAAAACCCAAGAGCATTTCAATCACCATTGTATGGATGGAGCAACTTCATTAATAGCCAGTACTCGTACTATCTGACTGTACAGTCTTGCAGAGGAATATGATCCTTTTAAAGGTTGATGCATATTTAAGTATGATGAGTCAGAAATTCCTCAATAGAGGTTAACCCAAATTTCAGGGGTCTTAACATGGTCACTGACAGGTAGAATGGAAACCTGCAAATTCTTATAGAAACCTGCAGTGACATGTGTAAATACTAAGGGTCCTAAGTATGCATGCAAATGTTTTGATATCTAATATATTTGTGAAGAACCTCAAGAACCCTTGGGATTTGTGTGGCCTCCCATTCTGAGCTATCAGGTTTGAATTCCAGAAGTGGTGATATTTTCACTCAGAATCCCAATTCTAACTTGAGTATTATGTCGATGGCACTTCAAGGGTCCTACTCCATCAATCAGATGGGACATACATTGTAGACCCCTTGGAGCCTATCAATATGAGTAGGCTTGGTACTGGGAACACTGAAGATTTCTGAAAAACTCACGTTTTACAGAAATATTTATGAGAACTATATGTCCAAAGTGGACAATAAGTCTCAAGGATTAGATTCTCTAAACTAATATAAAATGTCATTTTTTTGCAGTTTGTAAGGGAAACTCTATTCTCACGTATCGAAACAATCTCAACATTCTGACTCATCAAGACCCAGTTTTATTATGTATGTCTGGTTAACATAAACCACAATATAATGTAGCCTTTACACTAATTTGAAGTTGACTGATAGTTTTATAGTAAGTCAGTCTGTTGGTGCAAGCATTATTGATGGGAGAACATTTGAGCATCAGTTTTTTGTACACAGATAATATTAAAACAAAGATTATAGAACCAAGCCTAAGACTTACTAGTTCTTCATGAAACTGCTTGCCAAAATCCTTTGTTTTTCTTCTGGTAACAACTAATAAAAATATTTAGGTGGTAAATGTGATTAAAATTGTCTTCCACATGATATGGTTCTATACTAACCCTCGTCAAATTTATCGGCCTGATTAAAATATTATCAGGAATGGAAATCATCATACTTGTATTCTTTAAATGCTAACTCAGAATACATTTTTATTGGGGCTCATTTTTAGAGTAGATTTAGGTCCAGTTTTATGGATTGTTAACTTTACCATATACATGAATGTGTACTCTGAGAATAGGCAAGTGTACCTTGAGCTGCAGAATCACTCTCAATAGCCCAAGACCCATTGCAAAATATGCTCTAAAATTTTAACCTTAAAGTAATTGTCAGCTTACTTTTCTTGTGCTGGGGCTCACAAGGCTGTTTTCTGAAACTATATTTCTTCATCAAACTGAATTTATTTTTTGGAATGGTGCCCCTTTCGTGAATCTAATAGAAGAACTACATGTTTTATGATAAGTAGGTGGCATTTGACTATCCCATAAAATTCCTGGGTTTCAAAGCCCAAAGTGTAAATGATTGCGAAGAGATTACTGATCAGCTGTTAGAATTAAGTAAATGTGATGTAAACTGCGAGTTTGGGATTTGTAAATTACATCATACATAGCTAGTTGACATGAATGATATCATTTTTAAAAAAATGGTCAACCAGAGGCTGTAAAACTGGGCCTAAATGAAAAGATTGTAGTTATGATGAATAAAAGAAAGTTAAAATTCGTAAATATTGTATATACCTACTCTTTCCATGAGCTCATTTCATGAGAAAAGTGTTCAGTAGAGAATTGCATTTAAATCTGCTATCTTCCCTCTAAGATGTTGAATGGTCCACCATGCCAAATCAACTTTTGGCCATATAATATCAGAAATTAATGAGTATGGAAAGTAAATGAACAGCAGGGGAGTATTTGTGAGTGTACAAGGAAATACTAGTTAAAAGAGCCCAAGAGCAGGGCTAAGTTCAGGGACAACAGCTTGCTCACCTAAATGGATGAATTCTTGTTAAGGAATTGGAATAAAAATTTACGCTGTTTGCAGGGTCAGACTTGCCATAAAGGCATTTGGGCAAATGCCCATTGGACCGCTGCTCTCAAGCCAAAAGTGCAGGAGCATGGATAGAAACATCTATGTACCATCCTTGGAGGGGGGCACTACAATATGTATGTAGTGGGCCGGGTTGGCCTTTGGGTGCCCAGGTGGATTTTTCCCAGCCCAACCCTGGCTGTTTGTGTCCCTGTGAGTACAATGGTAATGTGAAGGTCAAATTTTGTGATTGGTAAATGCAGCAAACATCCAAAGAAAAATTTTTTACGAAGGATGTACATGACTACAAGACTCTGTTGCCAGCTGTGTAGTCCTGTGGTGTACCCTGAGTAGGAACTTCTTTTAGGGTTAATTTAAAACGTAGATTTTTGCAGCATCTGCATCACCTTTTAGAAGAGCTTCCGGGTTTTTACTGGGTCCTCTTTACATCAAGCTTTCGCCATCATTGCAGGCAGCATCATGAGGAATAGTGAATTTATTTTAACTATTCACTGTTCCCGATGATACTGCCTGCAATATGCGGTGGCCAAAGCTTAAGGTGAAGAGATGAAGACACAGCAAGTCTTAAACCATAAGCCCTTCCAAAAGGAGGTTTCTTTAGGGATGCTTGCCACAGGTAATTATATGGTGTTTTGCTGGGAAAAAGTAATTCAGTGGGTTTCAAAATTTGAAGAAATATATAAGGAAACAGAGGGGGAATGAAAAACTGGAAAAGTTCCTGCCAAGAGGAAACCAAAATGGTGCATTATAGGCTTTTGCTTATTGATGAGGAAATATGGCTCTTATTCTTCTAATCTCTACATCTGCGAGTGATCTGAAAAAAAATGAATTAAATTGCATGTATTTTTAATTAAATTGCATGTAAAATTCATACCACTATTAAAGAGGGATTTATTTGCTTCAATTTCTATTCTGTAAATTATAAAATAAATAGGGAAAGAACCTTCAAAGAGGTATTTTTCGATTTTCAGCCAGGGTATAATTTCTAAATGAAAATTAGGAAATGTATTCACCTAAATTCTAGTATCCATGGTATTCACCTTCGGCAGTCATTTTTTTGTTCAAGAATATCAGTGGAAGAAAAAGATTGTTGTAACTCTGATTTGACTCTCAGCCAACAAATACCAATTTTAAGTCTCTAATTCACTGTTTATTTTTTCTGAATTGATCTTCCCCGTTATTAACCTTACAGAATCCAAAGGTCTCAGACGAATTTTGAGCGAACGCGGTAGTTCGGGGCACAGTGGCGACACTCAATGTTAGAAAAGTGTAGACGACGACAAGCAGCGAGGTTAGCGCTTCAGGTGGTAGTGTACGAATCTCTCGCCCTTCCCCTACTTCCCCCATCCATTTGCTTGCCCCTCCAGTCCCCATCCCACTAACTTGTTGTTGTGCGTGTTGCGTTATAGTAGGATACTAGGGGTATCATGGAAATGAAATACGCATATGCGGAAGACCACAATTGCTAATTTATTGTTTCTCTTTCAATACAAATTCATGCCAACATATTACACCACAATGTACAAAATCAGCCAAAAGAAATAATTAAACAAAAGGAATAATTTAAAATGAGAACTTAAAAATGTACACACAATACACTCGAGTGAATGTTAAAAACAAATACCGAGATGAAAGTAATACCAAGAACACTGTAAGATCCTAACAATTTAAGCATGATACAGGTAGGTAAAACTGTAAGATCAAAACTTGCCTCAAAGATAATTAAGAACGAATATTGTGGAGTACATCAAAATTTAAGCGTATACCCTGCAATGATTAAATTTTGCCACAAGGTAAAAGTAAAAAAAGGACATCGAGAAAGGGGAGGTATCGGGCGAGATATTGTGGAATATATGAACATAATAAAAACTTACAATTAGAAGATATAATTTTCCACAGATAAAAATTTATTCGCCCCGCGGGTTTTGATGTACTGCATCATCAATACAGTGCATCGAAACCCGGGTCGAATAAATTTTTATCTGTGGAAAATTGCATCTTCTAAGTTTTTATTAGAACACCGAAAATTATTACTTCAAAATTAAAGCGTACAAGCGGGACGTCCTGCAATGAGCAAGCACATCTTTAATTAGTCTATATAGATCATTTGTCGCCGATGAGTTGTAAAAAACATAGGTTTACATACGATATGCGTATCCCAAAACTGTTCGCAGTGCAGCGCATCTTTAATTAGTTTCCCGAATTAAGCACGTCGTGCTTTCAGTGCAATATTTACGTTTACAATCAAATAATTTAAAGCGCCATTGCAAATATTCATTGGCCCATAATAGCGCGCGGTGATTGGTCAATCTCATACTTGGCCTGTACAACTAATGCTAATTAACCAAGAAAATTATGCAGCTTAAAAATCATAAATTATTTTTTTAAGTCTTTGAGAAGCCAAAACTTTATGTATTACGATTCCAAATGGGAGCTAAAAAAATATATCAGGAGCGATCCCGTAGCACACGAAATATCACGAGATTCACGAGACTCTTTTACCCTGCTTACACTTTGGAAAGGTGAGTGCCTAGCCGTGGTTCGGGGCCTCAGATCACTAACGCCACCAGGCGACTTCAAGTAGAAGCTTTAAGCATGACCAGATGACGAATATTTGATTAACCAAGGACTCTCACGTTCCTCACAAAACGCTTGCTGCTGACGATTTGTCTGGCGACGGCTGTCATACGTTCGCGGAAGCTGAAGACATTTTTTTGGTGGAAGTGGGAGGTTGCAAGCGGTTGCAAGTATGGCAGACACAACCGTGGACTCCACTCGTCGCCTAAACGTCAAAAAACAAACACTAGATGATGCATATGCCGCTCCAGCTAATTTTCTTGAGATTGATGTCATAAATCCAATTACTCACGGAGTTGGTAAAAAGAGATATACAGACTATGAAGTTCGGATGAGGGTAACTATGTGTTTTACATAAGTCCATTGAATCACTTCATGATAGTATTGAGTTTATAAAGAACTACGGAACATGTCGATAAGTTGGTAGTTACTATACTATTTGCATTACTGTTTCTCAATGAATGTCATTTTTCTTGTTTCAGACAAATCTCCCAGTGTTTAAGGTGAAAGAATCCAGTGTGAGGAGAAGGTACAGCGATTTCGAATGGCTTCGCAATGAGTTGGAAAGGGACAGTAAGGTATGTTGTGTGGTTATTTGTTTACGTCACTGTCATTGAGTGGTAATTCCATTAGGGTCGAGTTAGAATATATGTTAACCCAGGCTTGAGTGATCCTGTATGTATAACAAGATATCTCATTGATCAGGGCTACTAGGGCTAAAATGGTGTTTGATGCGTATTCGTGTGTTCGATAGAATACGTTTATCCTGTCAGTTATTAATTAACTAATGAGTGTATAAGTGGTATGTAGTAAGTTACCGCAAGATTGAGTTGTATGTGATCGTCACGCATTATCGAATTGGGTTTTGTGAAAAGCATAAGTACTTATACGTGTATGATAGGGAGGCATACACACTTCCTTTTCGTAACTATCTTTATCTTTTAAGATAGGGATTTTCCTTGGCAGCTGTTCCGCGAAAAAAGACTTGCCACACTAGCTTTTCCTTGCTTCTTGTCTTGTGTGGGATTAGCAGTCATTTAATATATATTTTTTCGTGCCTACTGAATTATGTATTTCATATCAATTGAAAGTTCTTGTGTGTTCCATTTTGACAGATGTTCTTTCGTAGTACACGTTCAGCATTCATAATTTGAAAGAAACTTAAGTGATGTCATTGTTCATAATTTGGCACAACTCATTGTCAGTCAAGTTATCCCTTGCACTTCTTCGCGGATTTACGGAAGAAGTACCATGTGGTAGGAAGCACGTATAGTTAACAGAATGTGCCCTGATAGTCTGTAGGAAAAGAGAATGCTTGTCTTTCTCTTGAAAAAATTGTGGCCATAACTTTATAAGTATTGGGTTGTCTGATTTTAAGTAGCTTTCTGAACTTTGACCTTTTCACTGAATTCTAGAGCCTCCTTTTTTATTCCTAGCAAATCTATGTGAGCTATTGAATAGACAATGGAAGTTATCTAGTTATGAAGCATTAATAAAGTCTTAGCCTTAATTTATCGCCTATATTCGGGTGGGGTCTAATGCATTTTATTACGTAGGCTACCCTACTTTATTGAGGAGGTTGAGGCCATACCTAAGAGTCTAATTACTTAGTGGGACATTCATGTATAAAGACACATTTACTTTATAAATTAACTTTTTTAAACTATAGAACCCTGAAGATGCTAGTGTGTAGGAAAACATGCTAATTCATTAATTACCCACCCACCCACTACGATACATTTATAAGCATTGCAAATGTGCTGGCAGTGGTGTGCGTAATGTCATGTACAGATTGCCATTTTGTTGCTTAGTACTTAACTGCTAAATGTAAGTAGTTCCTGAGTCCACAGGCACATCCAGTTAAGCCTGATATAAATTTGCATTTTCCTTGTCAAATGCATGTCATGGATGACCAAATGTAATTTGGAGTGAGTTGTGTGATTTTCTGAGCACCTAATTTTTTCTGGAAAACCACAGGTGGCACAGGATACTAGGAATTAGTGCCCAGGCTACCTTGATCATGAGTGTCACTCTCTGTTGCCATTCCTGTGCCTGCTGACAGGCATGAGCCATCGACAAGGAAATGCTCATGTTTACTTCCTCTCTTCATGGGACCACACTTCTTACCATGGTGACCCTGTTTATCACAGGAGAGACTCAAATATAGCAAGGCACAGGCTATTTCACTCTGCCTTCAGTCAAAAAGATAAATTTAACAGATAGTTGTACTTCGTGAACTTGACCACCACTGATCAAGCCAAGCTGGAGATTACAGACTAGGGTTTTATCAGACAAAGCTAGGGAATGCTGGTGAACTAGCCAAATGGTTAATCATGACATGAAATGAAGAATGGCGGAGAACTTATTTAAGGGGATTAAGTCATTGATATTGAAAATTCAATTTTATTAATAGAAGAATTTTATTTATTGGTTGCCGACCTGGATGTAATCAAGGTCCTGGAAACGAACTTTCTTTCTTCATAGTTTTATTTTTAACAATTCTGGGGAGAATCCTTTCCCCAAACTTTGTTGTGCCATCTGTAATTTGTATTTAACTAGGAAATTACGTAGCATTTTCATGTTCAAATGTGGTTGGTGAAAGCATGCTTGAGCATTAGACAGTAATGACATAGATGTCAGCATCTAAGAGAGTCTGTTGAAGACCTTGCATAATATAAGAGAAACACTTGCACTTTTCCACAAATTGCATTAATGCAATAACGTGTTTCTGCTCACAGAGCCATCATCAGGTACAAGTCAAAGTTATTATAGTGTACATCACATATATATCTTTTCGGAGGAGGGGGGTGGGTAGGGGGAGGAAACTAGAGGAGAGGGGGGAGGAGGAGGTAGTGACAATTTGTGAAGACCTTGCTTTGCCCCTTGGGTGCCGCTAAATGGATGGGCTCTCGGCTTGGATATTTGTATAGACTTTTGCTGTCTTCGAAAAAGAAAGATCAAGGTCAGTAGTGTGTTGTCTCTGAAAATTACCTATTTTGAAGACTGGTACTGTTTTACCCAGCTACAAGTAGCATAGATGTATCCATTCTCATTAAGAAGACAAGTAGGCTGTGAGAAAATTCATAGCCTAAGTGGGATAGTAATGGGTACAAGTGAAGATACTTCGCACAGCTACCAGGAGCTATCAACAGATATTCTCCAAGTAGAAACTACAGTCAATGGATAACATAGCTGGATTTGGAAAGTGCATACTGAGTATGGGATGGGACAGCTGTTACTATTGTTTTTCAAAATTTACTAGATAGGCCTGGAATCAAAGGTGTCTCATTCTAGGAGACCATCAATTGATGAAAGATATTTTCCCCATCATTGCAATTGCACAATTGATGTGGTACGCAGTCACATGCACAGGTGCAAAGATATACACCAAATGTGATGAAATTTGCCATGAGAAAATCAGTTGACTTGGATCCTGGTCATGGCGAATTTGTCTTTGGTGTATATCTGATGAAAGTCATGTTGATTTCAAAGAGATTTAATGAAAGTCATGTTGAACTCTTTGATTCCAAAGTATTTTTGCATCTCAAATTTCTCCTACCAGGTCATACTATCAACTTTTTTTCTATCCTGAAGTGTTGAGATGAGGGCATGCAAGTATATTAACACTAGGACGACTGGAGTTGTGCACTACCTAGAAGGACGGCTAGGGGTCATTTGACCCCAACTTCATTTTATCAATTAAAAGCAGTTTTTTCTTCCCATAGACTGAGAAATTGTAGTAATGTTCATATCCATTTTATAAAAACACATCTTAGCATTTAGATGGTATTCTGATAGTTGGCAATACATAATTACCACTTCTAAAAATCATAAATTAAATAATATTCAGTGGTGATGAGTCTCAAATTTATAGCCACTCTAATCACAAAATTGCATTATTTTTACTTAATACAAAAGGTCTGCTTCAAACTTTTATAATGAGCATAATGGTTTTTCATACATTGCAATAAAAAATACAAAAATATTACTTTGTAGTACATTTCAGACACACAGTTATTTTTGCGGTGCACTTTCCACAAAATATTTTTTGTTGTGTTGTGTTTGATTTGAGCATGAATGTAAGTGTTCCTTTGGAAATGAGATTCCCAACACTTCTTTGACAAATTTGTGGATAAATTTCTTGCGACTCTGTTTACAATTTGTAGTTTCCCTGTAGATCACCCAGCTATTTATCGAGGCCAGATCCAGTATATTGAAAAATATATCAACAGGCCTCTTTGTAGCTGATCGGGTGGAATATTTCCAGCAAATGCTGTCCATAGCATCTACTCCCACTTTGTTTTTTTTTGTGAAAGAGGATGGTTTGTGGCTTTCTTTTATAAGTGTCGGAAATCGTGATATCTGAGTGCATGGTACTTAGCAAAAGAACATTCTTCTTTTTTTATTGGAAATTTGTGAGAGTATGGCCTTGGGTGTTTTCGTATACTCTAGTTGAATGAATTTCATTATTCATGCGGACAGGAGGAGGTAAGTCTCCTCTGTTTTTTCTGATAGTTCCGACAAGAGACATTTTCCTTTTTTTTCTAGTTTTCAGCCAGGTGAATCAATGAAAAATATTTGCTGCAGGTAATGATTATGCCTGAATTCTTATACAGCTCAGTCAATCTCATTGCAACATATTCACTCAATGCTTGATTTGAGGGCCTCTCTCCATCTTTCCCTCCATACGGAACTGCATTTTGATAGTATTTAGATTTTACGTCAGCCAAAACCCAGTATTTGATTCCAAATTTGTCCGGTTTATTCGGCATATACTGTATTAAAGGACACCTGCATTTCAATGGATTGAGCTGTTCATTGGCCGTTATACTTTCACTTTGATTGTAGCAGGCTCTGGAATTGTTCCAAGGTTCAGAAGTCAAACTAAATTTATCTGCCCTTGGTGCTTGACAAAGGGTCGACCTTGAATCAAAGCGTAAAAGTTTCAGTATATTCAATAATCTATCCATAGGCACTGCGCTAGAGAATATTTTTGAGTGAGACCGCCACTTGGGTGCTGATCCTCCTCTTCCAAGAATTGGCCCTAATACCTCTTCTTCCCCATTCAAGGAGGGAATTCCAAGGGTAGGAAATAATATAGAATATAACTCTTGATTAGGAAGGGCTCCTCTGCTCTCCCTAAAAGGGGCAAAGGTTTGTCCCAGGCACATGGCGGGGGGGCCGGACACCCTGAAAAAGAGCTAGGCCGGGTGACAATGCAATCTGGGCGGAAACGAAAAGTTCGAAAAAGATGATTTGGGGTCGATGGACAATAATATTTCGCACCGGTTTTCAAAGGCCTCTCAACCATGGCTGTATGACCTATGGCTGGATTAAGATGCACATATCAATGGGAGTACATGTGATTTTCGAGGTGGGGATAAAAAAACAACATTTGCAAAATAAGAAAAATACCAATAGAAAAAGACAATTAGCATGTGAAATTCACAGAGAGTAATAAGGGGTGCCACTTACTTTCCCTTTGCTGCTTGTGGTTTCCCGAAAGATCGGGTACAAAAATAATCACTCAGCTTACGTTTTGATATGGATGTCCAGAGGCATCACCCGGCATTGAACCGGGTATCATCTGGTTCACAACCAAGCACTATACCCACTGGACTACCATGCCACATACTTAAGGGACCTTAACATAAAAATTAGAGTGTAAAGGTAATAATAATATAAAGATACAGCGTGAAAACAAGTTGTGGGTCAAATGACCTGCAGCCGTCCTTCTAGGTATAACCTCTTACAAAAGTTAACAAAAAATATTAGAGTTATATTTGTCAATTTATCAAATTTCAGGTAGAAATGAAGAAAATAAAATGTTTCGAAAATTTTAAAAATATTTAATAAGAACTATGACGGTGCGATTTTCCACGGATAAAAATTTTTGATCGACCCGGGTTTCGATGCACTGGGTCGAAACCCCGGTCGATTAAAATAAAAAAAATTTTATCTGTGGAAAATTGCATCGTCATAGTTCTTATTATGTTCATATTCCACAACATCTCGCCTGATTCCTCCCTTTTTGTTAAAAATATTTTACATAGAGAAAAATTAATTTGAATTCTGAAAATGGGTCAAATGACCCCTTCCGTCCTTCTAGTGTTAAGGAAGAGGCATGAAATTTACCAATGTGGTGAATGGGTGTGGATCCACAACAATGCTCCTGCTCATTCAACCCAAGTTGTTATTTGCAATTTTTGCTCATAAATGGGATGGATGTCCTTCCTCTGCCCTATTACTCACCTTGATTTGGACCCTGCTAACTTTTTTATAGTTCCAAGGCACAAGGGACGAAGATCAGACAGAATTGAGTAAATAAAACAGAAATTGCTGGAAGAACTAGCAGGATTCCAAAATGCATTTCCTGCATGCTACCAGCAGTGGAAGCACCAATGAGAAAAGTGTCTGGGCATGGGGACTACTTTGAAGGGGATAATTTTGAAAAAGTTGTTTCTTGAAACATTCATAAAAAAATTAGTCCTGGTAATACTTGATCAGAAGTATGTTTTATACTAAAGAAAAGTTCAGGGAGAATCTACTGATAAAAAAATCAGCATTTTGTATTATCTAAAATTTTGCTGCAGAGCTGTTTTTGGCTGTAACTGAAGAGAATATAACTTAAAGGCATCATGCAAATCTTTATGGGCACTATTGAATAAATTATGTATAATAAATATTCAATGTGGGAAATACGGGATGAAAATACTTCATAATAAAACAGAAGTAATGAGATTCTTCAGGACTAAGAAAGCGAGGCTGGTCACAAAAGTAGAGGGCACAAACTGGAGAAATGTGGACGAAATGTGGACTTGAGAAAGGAGGATGAAAATAGGCTGCAGGCATTTGAGATGTGGGTATGGAGGATGATGGATGTGGATGAAAAGGAAGACAAATGAGGAAATGCTGTACATGGTTGGTCAGGAGAGGACACTTCTGGATGAGGTTAGGGGGAGGCAGGGAGGGCAGAGATAGTGAGGGGAGATAGGTTTCTCAAGGCCTATGACAGAGGGAAGGATGTTGGGCAAGCTGGGAAGGGGAAGAAAGAGAATAGGTTTTATGGATGAAGAAGGGTAAGACATACCCTGAGATAAAGAAATAAATACTAGTTGTAGATAGGTCCTTGAACTTATAAAAAATCTGGAGGGTTTTCTCTGACTTTCATTCAAACATACCTTTAAATAATAAATTAATTTAATGAATGAATTGAATAAATGCTGTTTAATGACTTTGATTTATGATACTGAGTATGATAAATTTTCCAAGAAAAATTATTTGCATTAAGGTTGCAATTTAATATACCTGAACTTAATGTTGATTCAGTCTCCAGGTAACATCCATATTTGGCATTACATCACCTGTAAACTCAGTAATTCAAGGAAAGATTCCATATCTATTTATTGTTGCCATATTTAAAAAAATTGTTATTAACAATTGAAAAAAATATCAAGGTATGTGAAGAGTTAGTTGTAAATTATCCTGGTAAACTGATGTGTAAATGCATATTCCTGATACACCATGTATTTTTTTCTGTTATCATTTTGCTTTGCACTTTTCAATCTGCTCTGTCAAAGCTTAGGTTTTGAATATTCATTGGCCTTCTTCAAGTTATTTATTTAGGACTTTATACCCGTGTGCTTTAATGTGGTGTTATGGTTTTCTATCCCATTTAAATAGATAGTGGTACCACCACTGCCTGGGAAGGCCTGGAAGCGTCAACTACCATTCCGTGGCGATGATGGAATATTTGAGGAGGACTTCATTGAAGACAGAAGAAAAGGTCTTGAGGTTTTTGTAAACAAGTGAGTATTTCTGTCAATTGTGAAAGAAGTGTCGAATTTCCTTATGAAGATTTTATTTGCTATGACATTTTTCTTTTAGAATTGCGGGTCATCCTTTGGCTCAGAACGAGCGCTGCCTCCACATGTTTCTTCAGGAACTTGTTATTGATAAGAATTATGTTCCAGGGAAAATAAGGAACACCTAATGAATTGACATAGGTGGTGATGTGAAAACAAAAAGGCAATTAAATGGCAGATATATTATAAATATTCTCTTCCCATCAGTTATGATTTATTTTAGTTCTATTAAAATGATCACGTTGCTGTTCATTATTTCCATATTTCAGAAATTATTGAAATAGGTATTTTAATTGTGGTGGAAAACTTATCCGTCCTTTCTTTGTCTAAAACTAAAAATCTCTCTTGCTTGAGTTCCTAGATTTCCAAATTCAAGTTTTCTGGTTACTTCAAAGGAATATCTATTTTCTCCCAGTGGTAGTTTTAAGGTAGCATTTCATAACTAAGACTTATAACTATGTGTCTTGAGGTGCACTTAGTGTATTTCGAGAGTTGTCATTTTGTTCATGGTAATCATTCATTGTACCATAATTTCTGCATGTAATTAATGCTAGAGAATATTTTTCTCCATGAAATATATTTATAGATATTAATAAAATATTATTGGATATTCTTTTTGACTTGTGTAAAAGGTTTTGTGATCACTGTGTAGGAGATTATTTTGAAGTTACTATGAAATTATTATGATTGTGAAATGAATTTTCTTTTAAATTGTTCCCTCGCTCTTGATAATCTCCTAGCTATATTTATATGCAGAAGATACTCAACCTTAGTGCATTATTGACATCTCACCAACATTTTATGACACTGATTCCTCAGTTGTGTTTGGGAATTATTGTCATATTCTTTTATTTTCAACCATTGGATAGGATGAGGAAAGGTACTATATATATATTAAAGCCATATGTCCAAAGCAGACATCCACAGGTATCTCTTTAAGCTTGTGGTTATAAATGTGATTGCCTTTGACCTTGAAATTTGGCACATTTACTTCAAACATGGATTTGTATATATTTTTCATCATTTTTGTATTGTGAAGCCTGTAAGAGTAATCCAAATTATCACATTGGTAGAAACTCCTCAAGGCTTGGAAGTGTTTGTGCCAAACTATTTTGTCTTGTATCCATACTGGTAATTGTATAAAGACTACTTTAAAAAATAATTGTTTATTATTTCAATGAATGGTTTTGTGTTTAGGCATGCTTTTGCCTTGTTATGTTTTGCTGTGAGGTAGTTAGACTGCCAGTTTACTATATCATTATCTTTCAAGTTTAATATAAACATGAAGAAGTGATTACTCTGAATTACTGTTGATCTTTAATTATATACTTTTAAGTCACTTGTATGAACTGTATTGAAGGATTGGATGCAATCATACATTATATGAATTTAAATAAATTGTTTTGGTATATAATTGGTTTATTTATTATAATAAATATTGAGGTAATCCATGGAAGTATCAATTCCTGAGCAGTAGCATCTATACAAGTTGTACTAAATGACTACCCAACTTAATGTTGCTCTGTCCTCTTGATATGAGAAAATCAAGAATAATCCACACATTTTGATCTGGAGAGCAAGAAAAAACTCAGATTTTTATTTTGGAGAGAATATTCTAGATAACTTGGCATGTAGCCATAAATAAGTTCCATTGAAACCTCCAAACTGAAACTAAAAATAATTTTTTAAAGAAAATGAGAAAATTGCAGGAATTTCAGAGAAATCAGGATTTTTCCTACTACATATTTCTTTTGGTTCTATAGTGCACTTGCTTCATAATAATTGCCTTTTGTTCTCAGTGCCTGTGACTCAATGGACTATAATACCATTATTTTTTTTTCAACAATATTCAGGTGCTACAGCAACAGTCTTAAAAAAGTAATTTTCCCTCAGTGGGGCATAACCTGCAGCTATACTTCAATATTTTAATGAGTAATAAAACTATATGATTTTATCACAAGAATGTCATTTATTAAAATTACTTAAAGCCAATGTGTTTGTACTAATTAAGCATAATGACTAAGGTGGATGATACCTTTGTGAACTCACTAAAAATCTACTGAACAAACTGAGGATCTGCATTCCCAAGATCTATTCTGGAAATTTTATGAAATAGGTACTCTGTAAAATGATCCTCTAGTATTTTTATGCTAAAGATGAATCCAAATTGTCAAAAAGCAGATATGGATTAATTTTTAAACCTACCTATCAATTGCTATCATCATGAATGACCCTCATCTACATCTACATACTACCCCGCAAGCCGCCTCAATAGGCGTGTGGCGGGGGGTGTTAGGACACCAGCCGTTTACATATAAAAAGGAAACGCTCTATGAAATTACGCCTTGCATTTATTAAAGTCCCTTATTGTTCGGGGGAAAAACGAATTCCCATACCTATCCGTTCGGCAAAATATCTCTCTTAATTTATCGTTTCTGTCGGACCTGGAAATATAGTGGGGTTCTAATATGATGTTCTCCGTGTCGCTCTGAAAGATGTCCACATGTTTAAAGATGTACGACCCTCTTGTATGGGCACTGGATATTTCAAACCCCTCTAACTGAAACTTGACACGCGAGAGACTAAGCACATTTATGCACTCTATTATATACACAGGTGGATCTGGCAATAATGCCACCCATGGCTGAGCTGAGGGAAACTATAAAGACTCAAATTGTTGACAGAAGCAGCGTTAGCCATCTCCATGAGGAAGAGATGTACGATTATCTACACATTCCCCAGAATCAGATGCAGTGAAGTAAGAGCAGCAAAGTAAAGATTAAATGCCAAATATAGGTAACTGATTGGGCTAGGGTGACCAGATCAATTTTCAAAAGCGGGACATTTTGAAAAAAAGCCTGACCACACATCAAATTCCTTTTCATTTGCTTCTCACTTGTATATCATGTGGCCAAAATGTCAATAGAGAACAAAATGAGTAAACAAAAATGAATTGCACTGAAAATCAGAATATGTTGCATTTTTTTTGTCCTCCATTAAACATTTTGCAGCTTTGTTACATTCAAGTTCAACAGTATTTAGTAATGCCTGTCTAATTGCAGTCCTCCCTTTGGTCTTTTCTCTGCCCCACGTGTTCTCGAATAACAAAAAAGCGTGGGCTATTGCGGGTTAAAACAATACGTAAACTAGAGCAGGAAGCGGAAATTGATCTAAACGCCAGACCAGCCAGACTCTGTTGCGATCGTTATGGCTGTTAACGAGAAGCAGGACCAAAACTTGTCATTTTACAAACAGCAAAATTCTCTTTATTTTTCAAATAAAAATATGCATTTTAAAACACAAACAACATAATACTATTGCCCTCGGATATTATCTTATATGCTGTATTTCAGCATTTGGTAGATAATGTTTTTGAAAAGCAGAAAGCCAGAAAGTTTGGCTTTATCAAAAAATCCAGGCGGACGCTCTAATATTAATTTAAAAAAGCAGGACATGTCCAGCAAAATCTGGACGTCTGGTATCCCTAGAATGGGCACATATGGTGCCCTGAGCTGTATGGTATGAACAACTTTCTTGTCATGGTTCTGACACTGCTCTACACCTTGGAAGCCTGAAATGGACCATCGACAAGTTTATTAGAGGATAAAGAGAAAGATAACCATCAGATTATTCATACCAAATCTTCTGTCACCAAAATTTATCTCCCAAGAAATCAAGGTTCTGGGGCTTCGGTGTTAAGGTGATGGCTCGTGCCCACCCTTAGAGTGGGGAGGGGGTACACGGAGGGTCACTTGAGGGGGAAATATGACCAGTATGGGAGAGAAGGGAAACGTTTGATAGGTTTGCCTGAAGTGAGAAAGAAGTTGATGGAGGAGAAAAGTTGAGGTTTTGGAACAATGGAGATGGAAAGCTGGGTGAATTTTCCTGGTGGGGATTGCTGGATGGGGGAAAAAGAATATGGGAATGTGTGGGCATTTCCAGTTTGAATTTTCTAAATTTCCGAACTATTCGGACAGATTCTTTATCAATCTGCAGGATCGCAGCTGAGCTCACTCTTAGGATATTTTTTCAATCACTGGGTAGGAGCGAAAGGGGAGAGAAGTACATCATTTTCCGATACAAATATATATGGGTGCTTGAGTATTTTTTCCCTTTCATTATGCATGCGCCCAGCACTAGTCATACTTTAGAATTAATGTGTGTCAAAGTAATTGGTCATATGAACCAAGCGAACTCGTGTTTTATCTGGTTTTCTTGGCTGTCGGCGACGGAAGTAGGGAAGGGCGGAGATATAAGTGATAATATGATTTAAGGCTTCGATTTTTGCTAAAAATACTAAAAAATTAAAATACATATGCATAATTCGCTCAAACATCTTTTTTTCATTACACAGTTTGAGGGTATTCAGTGTGAGTTGATATTGTACCTATACACCAATTTATATCAAAATCTGAGACCCTAAGGGACAAACGTTTGTTGAATTGAGGTGGAATGACCCATATATGATGAAATAACAGTAGAAACATATCTAAAAATTTACTCTTATGCCATTTTATCTTAAGTGAATGGTTCAATAGGCATTTCCAACATATATGAAAATTACCGGAAGAAAAATGTGTGAACGATAAATATAGAATTAGATTATATATATATATATATATTCACTTGGAATCGGCCATCATTCCATCTTCACATCACCATTGTGTTGTCCAATTTTATGTTTCCTATCCTCTTTCTTACACCACCAGTTTGAACGAAATATTTAATATATATATATATATATATATATATATATATATATATATTAGTTATATATAAAGCTACAAAACTGACTCACTCACTCACTCACTCATTGATACGAATTCCTGGGCATTTCTAATCGAGCTAGAAGGTTGAAATTTTTAAGGGAGGGTTTGAATTCGGTGTCGAGTCAGGAAAAAATTGAAAATTCCAATATTTTTCATTAGTTTCGAGTCCAGATAGGATTTTGTTTTTTAATGGGTCTAAATGGGAAAAACGAATTATTTACGCGTAGGGTAATTTTCTTTCATTCATTAAAATGTGAAATAATTGAGATACAAGTTTCATTCTTTGACTGAAATGAGGCCAAAAGGTCAAAGCATTTAATTCGTGCAATCGATTTTTCTCTATCGATCGATAAATTGAAATATATGAAGTTTAAACGCAAAATTTATGCAAATTTCGATCTTTTTTCCTTTTCGTTGCTAGGCAATTTTATCATTGTTCCAGAGGCTTGCAGTTCCTTATACTGGCTATAAAGCATGCATCATTGCATATTTCAATAGCTTTTAACGATAATATGCCTTCGACCTACACGATTTACGATGTTTTATGATATTACATGTGTAAACAGTAATTTTTAACATTGTATTCTTGCAAACTATGAACGAAAGGAATAGAATTATTAATCAAAAATATATTCATCAATGACATAGTATTACACTCTCGCGTCCATAAACCGTAGTAATGCTCTGATATTATATTAAAATCAAGGAAAAAGTAACAAGCTCTCTCATTAAAAGGATGCTTAGAAAATTTATTAGTTGGAGGCCATGAATTGATTAACACCTGCTACAATATTCCATTTGCCTGGGATTCCCTCTGTGTTCCCGGTTAACTTAAATCCTTGCACCTCCTTTCTGAAATATACCTGGAAATGCTGATCTACAAATCCAAAGAATGTAAAATGATAATGAACCATGTTGCATTATCGCTTGTGTTTAGAAATTATTAATTCAAATAATATACCATTTGTTTAAAAGGTCCAATTTTTTAAATTAATTGAGATCAACACAAATAAAAATGAAATGTGAAAATGCATTGTACTTATTGTTAGTTAGGCTGATATTGATTAAATTAAAAACTGCCAAATAAATGCAACCATTTTCCATTACTAATATATTTCTTCAACATTGCTCAATGGCATGTACATTATAGAAGAAATCTAGAGATTACCAAGGAGAACAAATAATATATATTATGTACCTATTCGTTTACTGCTATATTCTCATAATTATATTCATATGTCACCAATGAACCTTAATAATTTAAATTTCATGAGTAGTAAGACTAAACTGCTTTCGTTTTACTTACAATGTATTATCATATGCTCTACGTCTTCCGCTTGCAAACTGCAAGCACCCATTTACTAGTATATATATATATATATATATACTAGTAAATATATATATATAAATTCAAAGTTACAGGAGGTAGGAGAAAGAGAAAAAGATAAAGAATTCTTTTCTCTTTCTCCTACCTCCTGTAAGTTTGAATTTGTATATTTGTGGCCAATTGGCGAAAACTTCAAAAGAATATATATATCCATATATATATTCTTTTGAAGGTGAAGATGTGCTTGGCTGAGTCTGAAGTCAGGCCTAGCTACACCCTTCCATTGCTTCTCAGGTTAGTTCTTCTCTTTTCTCATGTCGGGGAGGCTGATATTCTAAATGTTTTGTATTAAGAAATTGACTTGCTTATCTTTAGGGCTGTGCTAGCAGGGATTTTTTAAGTCGAGCGATATATATATAATAAAAACACTTGACAGGGGGTGGGGAAAGAAAAGTAAAAAGAGAGAGAGGACTTACTGGGACGTTTCGGGCATGTAGGCCCTTCTTCAGCTGTAGAAAATTGAGAAGTCAATTTTCTACAGCTGAAGAAGGGCCTACATGCCAGAAACGTCCCAGTAAATCCTCTCTCTCTTTTTACTTTTCTTTCCCCACCCCCTGTCAAGTGTTTTTATTGTTGTGGCCTATTGGCGAAATTTTCGTTATGTGTGTGTATATATATATATATATATATATACAAACATTCATAGGAAAATGGAAATGGATAGGTACACATAAAAGGACGAACACAGGGTTTGGTGGGGAAGATGAAAATGAGTCAAATCCAGACAGAAAAAATTTCACCTTAGCCGGGATAAGGTGAAATTTTTTCTGTCTGGATTTGACTCATTTTCATCTTCCCCACCAAACCCTGTGTTCGTCCTTTTATGTGTACCTATCCATTTCCATTTTCCTATGAATGTTTGAATTTATTCGCGCCTTTGAGCGTCATTTTCGTATGATTGAGTATATATATATATATATATATATATATATATATATACACCTAGGGATCCCTAGGGATTAAATGTATTGTATTAATGAAGGTGATTAGGATTGATTATTGCTAGGGATTAAATGTATTGTTTCGGGATATCACCATTTCAAGTGTTCATTATTGTTTTTTCTTCATATTCTTGTAATTGTTAGGGCATTATTATATTTGTCAGAGTTTAATAGATGTGATTGTAATTTTGATTGATTAAATGTGTGTTTGTCTAACTGAAATAGGCCTAGTACGCTGTTATTTAAGGGGGGGATTCATCATCTTTTTTCTGCGATTCTTCCTCATAGTTTTTTTTCAGTCCCTTGGGCGAATTAAAAGGTGCTGGTTGCCTTGAAATCTCAGTCCCACATCTGGTCTTGGGGGTTGGTGGAATAAGGTATGTGTAGTGCCTCCAAGTCAGATAGAAAAATTATTACGTGTGTGTGGCCTCACCAGCTGACCTCGCTCGTGCACGTGCATTGGGAGGTTGAGGGGGGGAAGAACCTAGTCGCGAGGTGGGACCGGCACAGTATATATATACATACATACATACACACACATATATATAATATATATACATATATATAATAATTTGAACAGAAGGTGAAAGAAAGAGATAGGAAACATGTAACTAAAATTGGACGAAGACACTGGTGATGTGGAAGATGGTAAAGCCGAGAAATCAGAGGGTAAAAATGTGCCGTGGCCGGGACTCGAACCCGGAACCTCCCGATTTCACGCCGGGTGCTCTATCCTATCTCTTTCTTTCACCTTCTGTTCAAATTATTATATATTTATTCGCCTAAAGGCACTGTGTGAGTGAGTGAACGAAATATATCATACTAATATATAAAAATTGAATGGTGTCTGTCTGTCTGTTGCTCAATCACGCAAACACTACTGAACCGATTGAGCTGAAATTTTGTATGTTGTTAGAAAATGTACCGGGTTGAAACATAGGCTATATTAACAATCTGTCAGGGCCCCCAAAGGCCCCCCCTGGGGGTCCCTTATTGTCCATGCTAAGCATTGGGTTTGGTGCAATGGTTTTATTTTTTGCTTTTATAAATTACTTTCACTCAAGATATAGGGCTGAAATTTTTTTTATCGGATGGCTGAATAAATGTAGTTTCTAATTCTTTCATACGATTTTCTTTTACGCTTCGTAATTATCTGAATATCATATTTTTTGCTGAAAAATCTGACATTTTTCTCTTTAATCAACAATAGCATATTTCCTTGACAACCAGAGATTTGAATTTCAAAGGATATTCACATATCTGACATTTAAGTTTTCCTGCCGGCCCATGATAGCACGTAGAAAGAAAATTTGTATAAGAAGGGTCCAGAGTCCCAAGGGCCCCATGATAGATTGCTTCGGGGGGTAATCGATGAATTCAATGCATATTTACAAGTATACTCTTCAATGTCTATTTTCAAAGTAGCTCTCATAAAGTAACTGCATACGAGAGAACACTTATGTATAAAACGATACACGTGAAGGAATTAAACGTGGATGAATATTTACGTGCAGCCAATAATAATGTTAATAATGCCTCTGTTGCTACCACAAACACAGCGTCGTTTATTATAGTTTAATACTCAGATGTATTACACGTAGTGGAACTGTCTGCCTCTCATTACGATTGCGAACTGTTTTTTAGACCAATTCCCACATAAAATTTAGGGGTTATTTATATATACTTAAATGTGTTAAAATGCAGTTTACTTACATTCACCTAATCATCGAGTTGCCTATTCGAGTCTCTCACTTGCCTCTGTGTTTTCCCTCCTTGGACTTAAAAATATATCCATAAACATTCCTAATAGAATAAAGGGTAACGTTTTGAAAAAATCTTCTAAAGCATGAGGAATGTCTTCTTTGCGCCAAATGTCCCTTTGTGCCAAAGGCATAGTCCGGGTATTGAAGGATTCATAGGTGCTATTTATTAAGTAGTAATGAGTCTTCGTGGCCCAATAATAGGTTTTACCATGTATTAAAGAGGAAAAACAATCACTCAACTCTCCGTGCACGAAATGGAAAACCAACTAATTACAACGATCACAACAAACAAGATAGGATACGAACACCTCAAATGATCACGCTGACAGTATTCTTCAGGTTTTGTGGTTTTCTTAGAAAATAAGTTCAATGTTTCTCACATCCGTTGAAGTTCAACGGGTACCTTCAGCTAGTATATATATATATATATATTGTAACCGCTCCCGTTTAGACGTGGTTACATAATAAGAAATGCGATCGGGAAAGATTTTATTTTTGTTCTCGTTGGTTTTTGCTTGTTAGATTTAGATAGATGTTTAATGGGGTGAATGCGATGTCATATGTGAGTGTGAATGATATTCCCATCCTTTCCCCCCCCTCCATTCATCCCTTCCCCCCCAAATACACCTGCTGTTGTCCGGAAGACGGGACTCTAGATAGTGACCTTCCCCCCCCTTTTCTTCAGTTTTTTTTTTCCCTCCCCCCATTCATCAACTGGCGAGCAACCCCGGCGTTTGGAGAAGGCTGGCTAAGTGCTTTTACCCCCCCCTCCCCCCCCCATTCCCCTTCTGCCCCCGAAGTCACCGGCATAAGCTGCGTCGGGACCGGGGTAATGTGCGGCCGGTACATCTTTTGATTCCTGGGTGAAGCTACTTCCCCTCACCCCCCTTATGGCCCCCCCCTTTCTCACCCCAACCGGGGTGATAGCTTAAATACGGTGGCTGCCTCGAGTCTGGGGAATAAATTCTGACAGCAGATTCTTGGGAGGACGTCTTGAGGCTGATTCTCGCGAGGCGAGGATGTGTGAAAAGGCTAGCGGCGAACAGGCAGACGACGCAGAGAGGGCGATCCCCTGCAAGAGGAGAAGGCTGGACCCGAGGATTTACGGAAGGGGCCACGGCGTAGGTGAATAGACGAAAAAGCGTCGCGACCAACAAAGAAAGAGGTTCCGTATCCCGAACCGGCATCCTGGTCGGGAGAGCTGCAGGAGGTGAAATCGTCGGGAAAGCTGCCTAGGAGAGTTGGTGCCGACAAAGCCGATAAGTACTGTCCAAATCTGTGTCCATTCCCCAACCTAGAAGAGCCCGCCATTGTTCATAGAACGAATCGCCATTCCCCTAAGAAGATCCCAAAATAGAAAAAGATACCGAGTGAAACCCCGTTAATCGTATCATTTGCATATACACCCTTTTCCCTATCCCGTACCTGAGTGAGTGTGAATGTGTAAAGAGAGATAAATGTTAGTGCAACTAAATGAAGAGAATAAGAAGAGTACAGACAATTAGAAGCTGCACTCAAACAAAATTGTCTTAATTGTCAATTGAATCAAAAAGGGAGTTTCATGATATTCCCACTGTCCAAAGACGAATTTTTTTTGTCAGTTATTTCTATTTACTGTGTTTTCTTTTCATAAAATTGGATATCTCTTGTTCTAGGAGTAGCACCCCATTTTCCCCCCTTAGTGCTATCTACAATTGATCATTGGTTTCTTTTGTGCCTTTCGTGAACGAATAAATTGTAAAAGTGTTAATTCTGTGTTCGAGATTTACTTGTCAAATCGTGCTACCTTTCCGCCACGTCGTCCCGCCCAAGGTAAAAAGGGAGATCGTGAACCCGCATCGTATTTCACCCACCCTCAATCGTGGCCGCGCGCCCATTGAGAATTCACCCCACCTCAAATGCTCCGACGAGCTTAGCCGGCATCCTTACCTTCCCCATTTCCCCGTCCCTGAAATTCTCCTTCCCCCCCCCCAGCTCTCCTCCCATCATTACCCCCCCCCATTCTTTGTTAACTTCCGAACGAACGAGAAAGTAGGAGGTTACAAAATATATATATATATATATATACTCATTCATTCGAAAACATGACACTCAAAGGCGCGAATAAATTCATAAAGACATAGGAAATGGATAGGAAAACATAAAAGGACAAACACAGGGTTTTCCCCATCCCTGAAATTCTCCTTCCCCCCCCCCCCCCCCCAGCTCTCCTCCCATCATTACCCCCCCCATTCTTTGTTAACCTCCGAACGAACGAGAAAGTAGGAGGTTACAATATATATATATATATACTCATTCATTCGAAAACATGACGCTCAAAGGCGCGAATAAATTCATAAAGACATAGGAAATGGATAGGAAAACATAAAAGGACAAACACAGGGTTTGGTGGGGAAGATGAAAATGAGTCAAATCCAGACAAAAAATTTCACCTTACCCGGGATTTGAACCCGGATCTCCCAATTTCCGGCCAGGTATGCTACCAGAGATATATATATATAATTGGAAGCTTTCACGAGCGTGAACACAAATATATAAAAACTTTGTCACAAGTGCGACTAAAAGGTAAACACATAAAAAGACACTCACATGGGTTGTAAATTTTTCGGTGGATCGCTGCCACCTTCTTCAGCGAAAGGTATAGGAAGAATCTTCCTATACCTTTCGCTGAAGAAGGTGGCGGCGATCCACCGAAAAATTTACAACCCGTGTGAGTGTCTTTTTATGTGTTTACCTTTTAGTTGCACTTGTGACAAAGTTTATATATATAATAAAACACTTGACAGGGGGTGGGGAAAGAAAAGTAAAAAGAGAGAGGACTTACTGGGACGTTTCGGGCATGTAGGCCCTTCTTCAGCTTCTATATATATATATATATATATATTTCTTCCTTTACCTCTCGCTGAAGGAAAAGGAAATCAGAAATAACTATTTGAAAAGAGTGCTCCTTGCCGCATCACTGGCTCTGGACTTTCAACAGTATGCAAGGTGGCAGGAATGTAAACTACTACCATCGGCCGACTATATTCGGGCGGAAAGAAAAAGATACAGACATCGTGTACTTGCCCGACTATAATCGGGCGTGTCAGATTTTACACCACCTCAGAGCCTAAATATATTTGGGCTTGCCAGGGAAGTGGTTAAAATAAAGATCTTTTGTATCAATATACAATATACCTTCGGATATCATGGTGACTAAAAACTGCAATCTACAACTCTCTGCAAATACACACACTATAAAGTAAGAACCACAAGGAATTATCAAGACAGTGTGTAATATTTCAGGTAGGTCCTGTGAGATTCATATTTTTATACCTCAATGCAGGAAAAGAGCAGCCCTAAAAAATGGGGGATACCTTGAGAATACTACCAAGAGTAAAACATGAAAACTAAAAGGAATCCATTTTCCAGGAACACCTAAGAGCCCTTTGGCCCTAAGAGAATGTTTTACATTGGTTCCAAAACACACACACATTTTTAACAGGAGATTAAAAATTTTATTTAACATCAAGTAAGTCCAATAAGACATTCTTACAAACAAAAATATTTACAAGAAAGCATATATATATTTTCAATTTCTGCTTTTTATGGAATGAAAAAAATATGGACGACCATTATTCACTTAAATTTAAATAATACATTCATCAAAGTATTAACTATGATACTGTCACCTCTGTTGGGCCAACATTTGGAGGGGCAGATGGTAATACATGAACCTGCTGTGCCTTGCTGCTATTATATACCTGACCTGGACTAAAGGGCTCCAGTCGCGGATGTTGTGATGTTCCATCTAAAATATTTTAAATTAAACATACAAATAAGCTCAAACAAAACCTAGAGTGATAAATAATCTATCACAAAGACATTTTTATCCCAAAAAGCATAAAAACAAGTATGCTGGTGAAATTCAAGGTACCAAGACCTTCTAACAAATCAGAGTTGCCAGTTTCAAATTTAAAGCAGAGGTAAGAATTGTTTGATAATGCATTTCTGTACTGCTTCTGAGAAGTGGAAGAATGCCTCACTGAATATTGCCTCCTAACAGAATTGATGGCGTAAGGTGGAGGATCAGAAAGAACTGTAGTTATATACAGCCAACTCTCATTAGGACTTTCCTTAATAGCATGTTTTCCTCATTTGGACATTCATTTCCTCAGGTCCGCATCACAGTGCATGTAAATAACTATGGTTAGAACGTTTTGGTTACCTCTAAGGCACGTTTGGAGGAGGACCAAGCCAAATTTGTCCTAGGGAAATAGCCGCCTTGTAGATTAATCAGACGATGGATAAATCTCAAGAGGTTTACTTCTCGCATTAAAAAATATCGTTATCGCTTAAAATACTATTATGATGATCATATTACGGTTTAAAAAAATGTTTATGAAGTAAGAAAAAAGCAATCTCAACCATTAGAATCACCTTTTCAATGCTTGGCAAGGTCCCCACAAGCAGCGCATTACATCGTGATATTCGTTTGCCGTAATGGGCACCCCAAGCGGAAAAGGGCGGAAATTATCTCAGCCTGGTGGCCGAGAAAAAGGTTCAACACCCCTCTGGCCCCCAACCCAAGTTAGGGAAATAGGTACCTGTGAAGATCCTAGCATAGTGAAAGCTCTGTACTGGCAAAAAGCAAAGAAATTTTCCCCATCCCCGTCGCGAAAGGGTTAAGAAATGCTAAAGTGTTGTTTTTTCCTCCAAATTGCATGAGTGTTCTTCAGCCCCTCGATCAAGGCAACACACGATGTATGAAGCATAAGTACAAGATACTACTGGTCAATGAGAGGTTGGCCAGCCTTCTCGAGTCAGGAAGATATGTAAATATTCTGAAAGCGATGCATTTTGTGAAGCATGCCTGCGACTCCGTCAAAGCCACGAACTTAAGAAATAGCTTTCGGACCTCTGGATTTCATGGCAGCACAAACAAGGACAATTCTGTTTCGTAGAGTGATGAGGCATCACATGAGCACACCCTTAAGGGCTGGGATCAGCTGATCGGAGAGGGAGAGGGTATGACCTTCAACGAGTGCGTCACCTGTGACGCCAATATCGAAGTCTGCAGGTTTGTTATAAAAAATTAATAATAACAATTCCAAACATAATCTTCCTAAATGTAATTGAAAAAGTCGGTGAATCTCATTATCGCATATTTTTATCAGTAGATTGATGTCAAAAGATGACGTCTATGAACAGAAAGGAAGAAAACACCGGTAAAGATGAAGCAGAGCCCCAATATTCTCCATCATTTGCAAAAACAGTGGAAGCGATGGCGACAGTTCGTCAGCAGTCACAAAGCGTGAAAGCGTGATGAATACTTACATAAAAATGGACTGTACTATCAAAGAATTAGGGCTCAAAATTATAAAAACAAAGCACCTTGGACAGATTCTTCCAGCCAACATAAGTTTATATGTATTTCCATTAAATTATGCATTTTTGTTTGTAATATTTGTCGAGAACACATGGGAAGTTCCAGTTTTTTTGTTATAAGCAATGAAGTTTACGCCATTACACACGGGAAAGACGAGGTTTTAGGACCGAGAGCTCAATTTGTTCATGTTTTCAAGGAGTTCTGAAAATCCTTATAATTCTATAATATTTGTTCATGATATTAAAATGTTCATCATGGTAAACAGAAATATAGAATTTTCAGTGCAATCAATGTAATTTACTACAAGCAATATAAACATAAAGAGCTATTAAGTGAGAAGTGGGCATTCGCGCCACAGATTCATCTGTCCTCTGACCTAATGACCTAATTAATTACATGCTGTTTCGTTTTTATTTCGTAATTATTAATGATGACGACAATTGTCGTCATCATTAATAATTGAGTAAACATCAGCGTTAGGTATCGTATGTATTTTCTTGGGAGGTGGAATAGGTGGAAAATAAACTATTTTTACAATAAATGATCACCAGTTATCTACGGCATGAGCTAAAATAAGCGGCAGGATAATATACCCCTGAAAGTTATGCAACCAACCAGCACGTATTTGACTTTCCATAAAATGCCTACCCTGTTTTGCACATTTTCCTGGTTACCACGTTCAGAATCATGGGTCCCTTCAAGAACGTGCTAACGAGAGCCCGCTGTATGTAGGTATGAGAGGCCAGCAAATAATGGTAGAACTAGAGATGGGAAAATTACCATAATTTTCATCTGAGGTATATTACAGGTAATTTTAGAAAATTACCGTAATTTTCCAGTATTTTTTTAGTTTTAAGCATTTAACAGCAAATGTATGGTTAAATAAGAAAGCCAATAGCAAAAGGAAGGGAATAACGATGTTTAAACCATCCTTAATGCAACATTAATCTATTAGAAATTTTTTAAATTGTAAAAAGAACTATGGCAGCAACATACAATCTGGCATTCTTTTGTCAAAGTATGTGAAATTTTAAAGAAGAATAATAATAATATAAATATTTATTTACCCAGTAGATCAAGTTACAAAGTTTGCACACAAAATATGGCATGTCAAGAATTAATGAAAGTAGTAAACTATACATAAAATGGACAACACTACCAAAAAAAGTTAACATTGCACAGTACTATAAATATTAATTCATCAGTGATCAATAATGCATCACCACTCATGGATATAATGGAAATGGGCAGATGATTATATAATTGAAGTCCCATCCTCCGCAAACCGTGAAAAAATTTTGTTGTCTTGGCACATGTTACATGTAAGTCATCACGGCTTCTCGTGAAGTGATGGTGAATGTCTTGGTTTTTAGAAAACGATGATAGGTTACTATGGGTGCACATGACAGAAGATAGAATGTAGATGCAAGGAATGGGGAGAATATTTAGCTTCCTGAAAATAGAATGGCATGAGGCATTGTAGGGCTCTTTAGCCATTAGACGAACTGCTCTTTTTTTAATTTAAAAAATATTCTTTGCATGATGGGAAGAGCCCAAGAAGAGGATACTAAATAGTACATTGGAATAGAATAGAAAAGTACTAAGTAGCGAGGACATTTGGTGAAACAGTATCTCTTATGAATCTAATTAAGTAGCAGGTGGAACTTAATTTACTTAACAAGTGATTAACATGTATCTCCCAGCTCAGGCATGCATCAAGGTGAGTACCAAGAAATTTTACATTGCTAACTTGGGGTATATCTGAGCCATTCACATAAATTAAAATGTTATTGCAAGCTTTCCTCTTATACCCAAACTGAACAACCTGAAACTTACTGATGTTCAAAGTTAATTGGTTCTGCGCACACAATTCAGATAATTGAAGGGAGATAAGTTTACCATTGGAAATAGCGTAATCAAGATTACTTGCAGACAAAATAACGTTGGTATCATCTAAATAAAGGATTGGTGTAGCCCCTTGTACTTTACTTAGCCTGTTAGGGAGTTCATTAATATAAATAACAAAAAGAATAGGGCCAAGGATTGATCCTTGGGGTACGCCACAAGAAACCTTATTCATTTCAGATCTGCATTGGACATCATGATGGGAAACTGACTCTGACTACTCTTATAATGTTATAATTTAAGTAAAATATTCCAAAAATGAGTTGTACATGCCTCAATTTATTATTAAACACGTAGGAAATGTGAACTTGGCTTAAAAGAACATGTTGGGAATTTGTCTGTATGAAAAATTATACCAAACATAGGTGAATTATCTGGAAAATTACGGTAATTTTCAAGGGACGTTGTAAATTATGAAAAATACCACGGTAATTTATGAAAATTACCAAGGTAATTTTCAGAGGGCCCCATCTCTAGGTAGAACTCTTATCTTGTGTGCAGGAAGATTTGACAGCAGCAGCATGAACAGCTTGGTGGCAAGGACTTACAATGACTGAGGGCTGTTCTTAATGGGATACCGTATAAACTCGTGTAAGAGGCGCACCTTTTTTCCCAGAAATCGCAGCCGAAAATGAGGGTGTGCCTCTTACACGAATCTGTCCGTTGCAAAATTCCATCACCCGAGTTTGAAGGCTAATATCTCAGAGATGGCTCAATTGATTTTAAAATGAAGTACATCAAATTAAAGCTTGATTATTTCTGCATTTATTGATGGTGTACAAAACATTTTACCGTTTATATCGATTTCAGTGTGTGCTTAAAAACAAAATTTTAGTGCATTTTCCCGGGTACCGGACGGTTGCATCGCATTTACGGCTTCGTAATAACAACACGGATCAAGATATCGAAATTTCCTTTACAAATATTGTAGCAAAGACCTTTTCTAACAGCTATACGAAGTTTCATATTATTTAATTCATTAGTATTTTAGTTATAGATGCAAATGCACGGATCCGTTATTTTCCGTTCCACGCATCCCTGAAAACCGCCGTTTAGACCCTCTTCAAGCTCTCGAGTTCATCATCATGAATCAACTTATAAAATCTTAAAGGAATTCGTTGGTTAACCAATATCGATTAACATTTATTTTGGAAAAAGAGCGCGTTCAACTGCCAGGAGCATGCACGGAAGAGAAAGGGAGAGGCGTGCGCTGTTGCCCAGTCAGAGGGCTATCCGTAAGGCGCGCGAGGGAGTCTACTACAAGCATTACCTGCTGGGGAAAACCAGTTGTATTTTCTCTGTGCATGAGTCATTTGGACTTGGTAAATAGTGGCACAAAGGGTGACGTGGCGTTCGGGCACGCGGGCGTTCCTCCGCGTTGTCTTGTAGAGGAACGCCCGAAAGCCGTTACCAATATGGAGAAACGCAGCGGAAACCTAAGATCCAAGTGAATACTTACCTCCGGGGTCTATATATGCCTATGAAAAATGCCGCGTAAATTATAAGAGAATATCGCAAGCGGAAGGCTTTGAAAATGGCCGAAAGTTCACAGTTAGGCCCGTAAAACCTCGCAATAGAAGAAAAAAAACTCAAAATTTTTTCTTCAACTTCGACGCATAAAAAGAGGGGTGCGCCTCTTACACGCATTTATACGGTATTATAATTTGCCAATTAGGTGCCTGAATTCTCTAATTTAATTAAACTCGCATAAGATAGAGTATCCACAGCAGTAGGAGAATCTCTCTCTGCAACGCATCCTTGCAGTGGCCGTCAGAGCACTATATACCTATGTACATGAGGATCCAAAACCTTAAATCACACTCACTCAAACTACATAAGTAGTTGCTAATATCTTGAGAGCTAATCTTGGCCCTAGCACTAGTTCTACCCATGTGCATGCATACAACCTTAAATGCTGCACACATGATCTCTCTTTTGACATGCCTTTGTCTCTCATTAAATGCATTCAGAAATCAATCTCATTCAGACAGTCCTGTAGACCTTACTTTTGTTTGGCTCAAATCATGTCCCTACCTTCATTATATATATATACATATATGAGCTTATACTGATTGTAAACAAATATGAATTTATATGAGCTAAACTGTGACATTCATCAACATCATACCAGATCAAAATTGGATATTCATATAAAACCAAGATCTACCACATTAAATACCAATGGTCCCTATCACAAAGGATCCAAACTGCATAACTCACTCCCTCAAAATATTAAGGGTATAATTTTCCTAGATAAATTTAAAAATGCACTTTAAAAATTTTTACTACAAAAACCTCTGTATTCAATAGATGAATTTTATCTTCTCTGCAAGGAAAAACCTATATGAGTAAGGCAGAGTCTGTGAGGTACTTTGACTACTAGATTATAACAAGATAATTGTGCACTGATTTTAAAGCTATTCATGAGTTGTGTATTTTATGTGCTATTGTGCGATAAGGGTAGAAGCCCTTTATTAAGTGTATATGAATATGTTGTTGAGTATGTCACAAATTTATTCATGACTTTTGACGAAACTATGCAATATTGTATTTGCCTACAGTGAATAAAAATAATAATACAGTAAAACCTCTATACAACGAACACCCATACAGCAAAATTTTAAGGAAAACTCCCTATTTCGAAGTCATTGGCCCGGTCCTAGACCCTTCCAATGGACGATGCACGCAAAAAGAACCTCCCGTAACAAACCTCTCTAACTATGAAAACTCCGTACAATGAAGTCTTCGCTTGGGCCCAAAACATGAAAAGTGCCCCTCTAGAACAAATTATTGAGAAAAAAATGTAGCATTCTTCATTTACAGGTAATTTTTCCATAGACATTTACGTAATAAGCAGGAAGTAGAACCGCAGTGGAGAGTACCGCATCTTAACCCTTCCGCTCTGGGCTTCAAAAATGTTCCCGTCCGAGACCTAAAGAGCAGAGGGCATGAAGGAAAGTTGACTCTCTGGCTCGTTTACACCTTTCTTATGGTGGGAGCTGTCAGCTCTTACAGTTCCCACAGTGAGAAACGTGCAAGGGAAGCCAAAGCTCCGCTCCGCGTTAGCTGAGCCGGGTGATAGTTGGGTGGATGAGTAATGCACCAAGAGCAGAGGGGGGAATACCAGTGCCAGCCACCCAGCCATAACCCAATACAGAAAGGTAATCTGAGATGGTTTCTGAAGGCCTATTCTCTAACTCGAGGCATCGGAGCTTTCTGGCGGAAAGATGCTCCAAGAAGCTACTTGCTCCCATCGGCATTCTCTATCATGGAAGCTACCGGAGAAAGTGCAAGCAGAAGCTACCGGTAGCTTATTAGGCTCCCACCCGTATTCTGTAAATGTCACGAAGCTACTTCCGTAGCCCCAATAAGCTCCCACGGTAGCCTCACGAAGCGCCGCCTCCGAATACCCTGCTTAAATATTGGTCATTTTATAACGCTTATCTATCTAGAATTATCCAACGCACGGGTATGTTTATTACATTTATTAAAAGTGGATTCCTTGCACTTTCACTGGGTTACTTTGTCATTTTTGCCATTTTGCCTTTTTCACAAAAAAGATATTAACTGGAGTGACGGAAAGCCGTATTTACCTTCGGTAAGTAACGTGATTCCAGCCGATAATGGGATACTTATTGGGCCGTGGTAGCGTGTATCACCTTCGCATTTCTTTTGAAAGCTTCATCTTCGTATATTATTTAAATGATTTGAAGCAACTAGTAATTGACAAAAGCAAATAGCACGAATCATATTGAATCATATCATCGACTTGAACCCTAATTCCCGAATATATTTACGAACAATCTTATTTCAATTGATCAAAACAGCCAAGATGGACGTCGTGCGTTCGTATTCACGAGATTATGTGAGCAAAAATAAAACATTTTAGAATTTTGCTTGCATGATTTCTAATGCGTGGAATTTTTCGCTTAACACGATGCACGAACATGTTCACCGTCTAAAACGACCTTGAAACAGATTTCACCAGTTTTATCCACAGAAAAACATTGAGACGAGCTTTCCCATTGGTTCTAAGAATGCAGTCACCAGAAATGAAGTTTCCCCGGATTTGGTTTCAAAATTATCTCATACCCGCCTTTCGCCAAACCTCTCTCCACTTTCTATTACGTTCTCGAGAAAGCTCCCGTGAGTTAGAGAATACCGTTGGTAGCCAATTATGGTAGCTTATTCGAAGCTACCGCATTGGTAGCTTCGAGATAGAGAATAGCCACCCTGATCTGATCTTCTCAGAGTATATTTCTGTATTGGGTTACGGCTGGCTGGCTGGCACTGGTATTCCCCCTCCCCTCTTGGTGCATTACTCATCCACCCCACTCACTCATCCACCCCACCTCATTTGCGAAGGTGCAGGTGGTGAGGATGGAGCTCAATTTTCCCTTTTTAAATCGTATCAGATTACTTTTCCGTATTGGGTTACATTCCCGGGACCCTGTGAATGGTAGGAGCTCCATGTTTTCCTCTAAAATGGTTTCAAATTACCTTTCGGTATCGGATTATATTTTGGGAGAGGCAGGTGGACGGTTATCATAAGACTTAGGAGGGTGAAGTATTCAAAACTTCATTGGTTGGTGTTCAACCAATGAGCGCCAATTTTGATCTACTCTGTCCCCATCCCAAAGGAAAATCTGGAGTAACCTCTCTACTCTATCCAAATATTGCTATTGCACTCTTATCCTTGATGGATGTGGTCTGCTAACCGGCAAGTGGTAAGTTTGCTCTAGATCGCCCAAATATTTGCTCGATTGCTTGAGGATACCATCTTCATTGTGTTTACGGAGAGCCCATAACTCAACGGGGATCGGATCCAACTGTAAGAATTTCTGAGCTTTATTGGATTCCACATCAATCGCCAAGAAATTTAATATTTGTGACGATGGATTGGGTGAATATGCTGCGGAAGACAGGTAGGACTGAAAGCATTCTATTTGATGATTCTCTACCAATTTTACTATTGCGTCATGAAATTATTTTGCCGTTTAAAATCACAAGACACTGGAGTTTTGAAGTATTGCATCTCGTTAATTAATTGATCTGTTGCAGTTGTACAATAATCAAAGGCAATTTATTTCACGATTTTGAATTTAATTATCAATGATCCTTCAAGATCTCGCAATTTTTACTACGTTTTGGATAACAAAATATTGACACTCAGAAACTGTAGCTCCACTTTCAATGTTAACTACCGGATAAGCTCGTGTAAGAGGCGCACCTTTTTTCCCAGAAATCGCAGCCGAAATTGAGGGTGCGCCTCTTACATGAATTTTTTATCTGCCAACCTTCGAGCCTCGGTCACGATATGAGCAGCGGGTGGCAGAGCAGTATCATGGCAGGGCAGTAGTGGCCACGAAACGAGCAGTGATTCGACCAAAAATAAGTTCAGAATCAGAAATGGCATTAGATACTGTCAGAAGACAGAACGTTCTCGGCCAACATGTTGCCACAGAATGAGTAGAATGGCAGAGCGACACAAGAAATATTTAATATCTGGGATTGGCGGCGAGCGGCACCTATGCCGCTCACGTCTATCATGGCTGGGTTCGAGTGTTTTCCATGTCAAACATTAGGAACATAAAACACAGCGTTGCCGCTCTGTTGCTCGCCTACTGCCACGCCGCTCGTATCGTGGCCGAGGCAAGTCCCTGGAGAGCTGAGTGACCTTGGTGCTTAGCGTGAGTCATCAAGGGGAGGGTATCGTTCGCTCGCTTGTTTACGGGGGACGCAGTTGCCTAATAACTTTAAAAACTTGTTGTATGACAAGGCAAGGGTGTGGGGTGCAATTGGGGGACAGCGATTGGCTGCGCGACAAGTGCAAGCACCAGAGTTTTCCACCCCCCTAACTTTCTCATTTTCTGTCACCGGTCAACTTTGAGTGACTTAACTGTATGCACCTGCCTAAAGCACACCTGAGAGAATTCTGTGAATATTAACATTTGTGCATACGTCAACATAGGTCAGTGTTGTTCCAAAATGAACAAGGGCAAAAAGTTGTGGTCTTTCACGGTAGCTGAAAAACTTAAAGTGCTTTAAGTCATCAAAGACGCTGAGGAAGTAGGAAACCGTGCTGCCGGACTAAGGCATGATGTGCCGGAATCGTGCATTAGAAGATGGAGGAAGGATAAGGTTTCACTATTCTATACCAATAGGGACAGAAGGTCTTTTCGGAGAAAATCTACGTGCTGTGACAGGACATGCATGCGCGTGCCACCGTACTGCGACGCCCGTCTCACTAATAAGTCAGCCGTTTTTATGTAAATCATGAAATTTTTTTATTTCGTCATTCATTGAAGATTTTTGTTGGACCATATTGAAATAATAAATGCTTTAAATTCCATAGACAGTTATGATTTCTTTCAAAGTTTGATTTTTTTCAGGTTTTGATGTCGCATCTACGCCTTATCGTTCATTTTTTACGCGGCTGACGCTCGGGTATTTTGCATTTAACGTGTTTGCATTCCCTCTCGTCATCGTTTACAGCAAAATATAATTTGTAAAAGTTAACCACGTTTTAAAAGGCCACTTACAGCGACTATGACTTGTGCATTAGGAAAACGGTGGGGGGATTCGGATTTATAAATCAAAGCTCGGTGCGACTATCTGCACTTACCAACTAAACACAAATTGTAGCGATGTCGGATTTGTTTTGTTTTAATGAATATCAATTACTCCACTCATTCCAAAGAACAATAAACAATGCAAGCAGTGTAGGGCTAAGGCTACAAGTGAATACTTACCTCCGAGGTCCATATATGCCTACAAAAAATTCCGTGTAAATTATAAGAGAATATCGCAAGCGGCTTTGATAATGGCCGAAAATTCGAAGTTAGGCCCGCAACACCTCGCAATAGAAGAAAAAAAAGTCCCAAAATTTTTTCTTCAACTTCGACGCATAAAAAGAAGGGTGCGCCTCTTACACGCGTTAACGGCATCGTCAATGCATTATCATCTGAGATTGCCATTGTGACCTCAATGCATTGCCGACTGCCACGTTTTTACTCGTGGTAACTAACTCGCCCCACATAACTTCCATCGTCGTTTATCGATATCTAGTATATTCTGGTCACGAACATAGATATGTACCGGTATTTCAATGGGATTCCAACAGTGCGTTTTATTTCGGAAGTCTAAATGGCAATATGTGCTCTTTCAAGCAAAATTGCTGCATAAAACTGCCAATTAATGTTGACTTAAATTATTGCACTCTAAGAATAATATCGACTAGATACTCAGAAAAATTATGGAGCACTTTAAAATACGTAATCCTTAGGCATTAATTTTGGCGTTCCTTTACTTTCAGACCATAACTAAAGTAAGCGATGAGGCGTAGAGCAGAATCGACGAAAAAAACAATAATTTCAATTAGAAGTACGCAGATTGAAAATAACGCGGTGATAGCCACGGTATTTGATGGTAAATAATAAAAATTGTTTATCATCACTCTAGGAGAGGTTTTAATGGTGAATAAAGCAAGATTGAGATATTTACTTGACTTGCATCATAAAGCACACGGAACACTTGGATGCCCCAGTGGAGATGCAACCCGCACACCACCTCCATACATCGAAACCCCCTACATCGAAGTCACGATTTTTCCGGTCCAAACAAATTCGTTGCATGGAGGTTTTACTGTAATACCTCCTGAATCAAATTCTGAAATAGAATAATGATTGATCTCTCATTAAATTTGAATATGATTTCTTTCCTGAGAGTTTCTAACCTCAGGAAACTTAATCTCACAGTAAAGATCATGATTGCTATTGTAAAGATCTTCCACAGTGAGAAAAGCACTTCTGCTTTTTTCCATTTCAAAGAATTTTGCGTGGGGTCAACATTTGTGTGAGACAAAATTAAATAGTGTGGTATCAGAGTGCACAAGCAAACGATATATTTCCAGGTAATAACTGCTAGTTTATGTCGCTAGATTACATTGAGGGAAAGATGGAATTTTCATCCATGAACAACATTTTTACTTGAGTACAAGTCTCATCCAGCAATCATGATGATCTTATCCTCTCTGGAGTTTGCTATTGAAATTAGTACTCCTGGCGATATTCTGGGCAAATTTAGTATTTACATGCGGTACTGCATCCCTCACTGGTGTTTTCCAAATAAAAACACCAGAAATATGAAAATAAATTTTTGGTACATATTCAATTTTGGTGAGAAGGCAACCATATCAACCAAAAATATTGGATCAGGAAATAATTTGAATGATATGGCAGTGATGCCATCTTGTGACCCCTTAATAAACCACCCGCACTACATGCCGGAGGCCTGTCCGGATAAGCGATAAGTATCCAATGGTTGGAAAGACATTTCCATTTTTCAAAAGTGCTCATTATTTTTTTGCACTAATTATTCTGACAACAGTCACTACTGGTTTCAATAATCTTTACAAAACTAAAAAGGTACACTAATTACATTGAATTAAATTAATAGATTTAGCCATTTACAAACCTCTGCCAGATCCAGGTTTTGCTTCTATCGGTATGTACTTAGAGAGTCGCACCAGGGGGAGAGGTAAGAAGCCTCCAATTAATGGCATAACATCCAGTGTGACATTCTGTTTATCCACCTCACCATCCAATGATATCACACCTTAAAAGAGAGACAGAAAACATTAAAATTGTTTTTACAGAATAAATAGTCTGTTCTTTGCTTAATCACAGAAAACAACAGCTACATAATAAGATAAGGGAAAGTAGAAATTCCCCACTTCCCTCTGAATATTATCCAATTTAATTTAGCTAGGTTGAAGTATGAATTCACCAAGGGTGAGGAATATCACAATTATCAATTTCAGAGTTGATCAGTCATTTTTAACTCCAAAAGGAAAAAATGCATACTTTTTCAAGGAAAAATTAACTTCATACAATGCATGAAATGAAATCAATGAAAAATATTCACAACACAGTTGTATCACAGCTTGCATGAGGTCTTTTCCATGCTGTCATAGGGCTGTAAAATCATTGCGAGAATGGAAAATTAATGAGATAATAAAAATCGTTAGCAAATTTATGTAACCATTGATAGCTATATGAGTAAAGATGTTCTTTTTTCGAGGTGTACCTCTGTTGTTGTTGGAGTGGAAAAATATCTACAGTGCAGTTTCATAATGTATTTAGAGAATAGCAATTTCATTGTTACTACATCACCATGAAGAAAGATAAATTTAACAAATTTTTTTATTCTTATAAAGTGAGACTTTATTTACTGTGTAACTCAACGTCCACAAAAATTTATTAATATTTGTGGTCATCAAGGTTAGACATAATAATTGAATAAAAATAGCAATATAAATAATTATTTTAAAGGTAACAATACAAAACTAAGGGTTCATAGGTAAATAACAACAACCAAGATTGTGAAACTACGGGAAAAATAATAAACAGGCAACAGAGGGTGTTGGGGAACATAAGCAAGCAATAAGCACGCAAGGACGACGGGTGGGAACAAATGGAGAAAAAGTACGACACAGAGGGAGAAAAATCAATCTAAAAGTGTTTCTGAAGATGGAATACACACCTACACATGCATCTTAGGGTTACTGTAGGAGGAGTGGTGGAGATAGAGTGGTGGAGATAATCAAGGAAGGAGTTAAAAACACGAGGAGGAACCAATCTGACCGAAGGCAGAGAATGGAGAGCAGAGGAATTACACCCGGGGAAATCACAACCCGATTCACGATAAGTGAAATCATAAAACTTTATATTGAATAATAATTAAAGGAACTCCATACTCAGATATTCAAAAAACAAAAATAATTACAGTGATCAAAAACATTTGATAAGAGACTATCAAACTTAAAGCAGTCATTTAAATGTTCACAGTAAAAGATTTATATGTGTCAATGAAGAAAGATCAGCTCAAAGAATATTGATCCAAGTTGTGAAATAATTGTATTATTTAATTACTTTAGTAAAATTGCACCCAATAGTTCTTCTAAACAAACCTAAAGATTAATATGCACGAGTATATTGCCAATGTTCTGATGAATAAATGTGCATGTTCTATGTTTTCTATGCACGTATTTAGATTTAATGTCTGGTATTATATTTTATGTGTTTTCTGCTGATGAGGAGTTGGAAAATTGATTATTAAGGTAGGGTAAATTATATGTGACCAGGGTCATCAAGGCATCAACTATGTAGGTTACACCTGACATGAGTAATATTGGTTCATTATTTCCAAGTTTTCTCTTTTATTTAGCACCATTAGCCAAGGAATTTCAGACTGATTTTCTTACTTAATGCAAGCACAAAATTACACCTCCTCACACTTTTGACAACCAACATATAGAGGGATTTTTGGACATATGCCCAACTGCTGGCTTGGCCATAGTAAATTTTTTTTATTAATGCTAATGGAAAATGACTATTTGGTCAAACAAATGAATTTTGTTCACACTAAAAGCCTATACAGACAGGCGCTATTATTATTTAATTGCATTGAAATTTCACTATAACATGCTGCACAATAAAGACACTTAACTTTATTTTTTTCCAGTTTTCACAACCTTACTAACAGAACTTGTAAATGTTAGTGACTTTTAGCATTCTCGTAAATTTTAGCAACTTAAGCTGTGGTTTTTTTTCTGAAATAATTTAAAAACTCAAGACTTTTTCCTTGATGGTGAGCACTTCACCCCTTCTCTTCACTTTTACTGAATTTCCAACAATAATTTTTTAAGTTTGGGAGCCATCATAAAAATAAACGGTACCTGTCAGAATGACATGCAATGTGGTAACAAAAGCAAAGGCTCAAAGCCTAATGGTCCATATAATCAGGGCTCGGATGATAGCAAATGACAGAGTGAAAGTCACTCAAAAGCACTAAGGCCTTGGAGATGGGGCTTCACCTTGCAGAATAGGGTACTTAGGGTCATTTTTCAGAAAAATTTCACTTCTAGTTTCTGAGATAACTGAACCATGGATCTTACATGCTGTAAAATACATAATACACTACAGTAAAACCCGTAATTAACGAAATTCAACTACAAGATAATTTTCCATTTTGTTCATCGGGAGTTCGTTCGTTGGAGGTGTTGTGCACGTTGCATCACTCCAGAGGCAACATACATAATCCACTTCTTGTACCTTGAATTTCAGGAAATGTGGTTCACAGAATGCAATTAAAGGTAAAATTTCCACAGAGGATCACATACATTTATCCTTACTGCTCCCTTGCCTTATAAAAAACTGTGGAATAACAACGAGCAGGTCTTTCAGCAAGTCTGCTATTTTTTACCATTTACTGCGATTTCTAAAGGCTGGTTTATGATTGGCGTGAACGTAAAACTTTAACGGTGAATTGTTTTTGCATTGACGCCATTCTGCTACGATCGCCGTCAACTGGAATGTACGTCGGTAACCTTTGGTCGCCTTCATTCATCTTTGCTTGGAAGCAGATGTTTACATGCAGCCAAGCGCCAACATCTGTTGATTTGTTTACTATCTACAAAAGAGCGAGAATATGTACGAGTATTATCAGCTCGTAATTGCTGTGATAATTGTAGTAGTGGGTAAGAACCTGTTTATTCAGCCCGAGGGTGAAGTACGCATTGAAGCCAATGTAAACCGGCCTTAACTTCCCACCCATTGCATCACAAATATGCTAGAATTAGCGATAGTAGTTTCTTATGCAGCCACTTTCAAGAACTCTAACTCAATACGGTAACATCTGCGATGCAATTAAGGTTTTAGAGAACTGCTACATAAATACAGCACGATATATGTAGGCTTTTGTCCCGCCAGCCTACACATTTTATAGAGAAATTTTTTCAAGATGGCGTCGTGCAAAAAAAGCAATTTTCAGATTTGAGACGTTCGAATTCCAAAAAATAATGTTATTACAGTAATAAAAAAGGTAAAGGAATGCGCACAACATAAATGACTAATGAACGGAATTTCATTGCATTAGGTGTGTTTCAAGTATGCTAAAGAAATGTTCGACCTGCGATATGAAAGTTAACATTTGACATTTTATAAATCAAGGATTCAACATTGACATGGATATCAATTTTTGCTAAAGTGTGGGGAATAAATTATGAACTTACCTTGCAAATAAGTAGATAAATTACCAGATGTAATATTTGCCACTTGTTTCACTCGCAAAGATTGAAATTATTCATTCAAGTATTCTACCAGCTGATGGGAAGGTCCTTGGGCAGTCCCAATTCTGCATCCCACTCTCACGAAAATGAATTGCAGTAACACTAGAGATCAACCAGGTTTCACTCGCAAAAATTGAAATTGTAGACTTACGATGATGAACTGCAGTAAAACTTGAGAACGCCGACCAAATCGCTTCCCACCCCGCTAACACATCACTCATATCACTGATACAAATAACCGGAAATGCAATTAACTGGATAAACAAACAAGAAGGAGCTTTCTGATTGGCTTGTTTATACAGAGTATCTGATTGGTCCTTTTCACTTTCAAAACAGCAAAAACCTCGCAAAATATTCAAGATTAACCTTTTTTTTAAAAATACATCATGAAGGGGTAAATATTACAACACAGAGCTAATCTTTCATTTAGTTTATTGGGAGTTCCTGTAAAGCAGGAGTTCGTTCATTAGAGGTATTTACCAATTCATTTAAATATGAATTTGGTGGGACCAATAGCATTTGTTCGTTGATCAGAGTTCTTCATTTAGCGGGAGTTCGTAAGGTAGAGGTTTTACTGTATTTCATTCTTCATAAATTTAATTTCAAGTTACACAGGGCCCTTTGTAATCAAAACCAAATGGTAAAATTTGCTACTCAACCAAACAGTTAACTTGTAAAAGCTTCAAAAATACAATAAATAATGCAGACATGGAAGGATAAGACACTACTACAAATGCATAACTAAGTGTACGCTTTCAATATGAGGCTTCAGTATTTAAAAAATGGTACTTAAATAAAAAACAAACGAACGAATGGATAATATAGCCAAAAGCATTCTGCATGATCATTTTTCTAGAGAAAAAGCTACAAAATAAGGGAAACAAATCACTTTAGACTCACCCGCAGTTCTCCCACATATTGCCCACATGGTTTGATCAGCTAACACTTCATACATCAGTGATGTCAATGATGCCTGATTAAGTGAAGCCGGAGGTATTAATGCAGGAGGAGGCCCAAGCCTAATAATTTGCAAACGCAAGTGACACATTCCACCAGCCCGGCAGAACTCACTTCCTTTTGCTGGCTCAACTCGAGACCTGACCTCATACAGAGTCTGCAAAAGGTAATACAAAATCCATCAATAATTAAGGAACATACATACACCATGGTTACATACTTGACTGATGTAAAGGAGAGAATATTAACCCTTCTGTTGACAGCAAGCCAATCTATCAGGCTTTGGTAGCTGTCTGAAAACTACCAACAGCTGATAAATTGGATGGCATTTTTATAACTTCGGTTATAAAATTGTCAATTTTCATTACCTTAACCCTTTAACTGCTCCCATCATCTATTGGCAATTTGAAGTATATGGTTTTAGTAAAAAAAAGTTCAACAATTCGTATTCAACAGTAAAATCAGACTATAATTACTCATTGTAAATTTTTGAACTAATTTTCCTTTAAATAAAAAGTGACAAATTTTAAAATTACGCAAAAATATAGAAGAAGCTTGCGTTTGGAGAGAGCTATATTTCAGATTATTTGCGCAGTTAAAGGGTTAAAAGTGCAACATATATGGATTATTTTTCACCATTCAACACTTAAATGTTTACCATTGAAAAATTTACTCCAAGGGTAATGGATACCTCCTCTGAACACCACTGCAAGCTCTTTTTCTAAACACATTGGTGAGCATATGAAGTGAGATAATCTTTTACTGTTCTTGCATTAATAGTGAAGTATGTTATCCTTTGGCCATTACCAGATTTCATAAAACTATCAAAACGCATCCTACGAAGTCCTTGTATTAAGCCTTTCAGTCCAATCATTTTTAAGATTGCAAATTTTCACAAATGTGACGTGCTAGTACGACAGCCAGAAAATTTGTCTAGGGATTAGAGATGGGCCACTCTGAAAATTACCTCGGTAATTTTCATAAATTACCACGGTATTTTTCATAATTTACTGTGCCCCTTGAAAATTACCATAATATTATAGATAATTCACCGATGTTTGAGATAATTTTCCATAAAGATAAATTCCCAACATGTTCTTTCAAGCCAAGTTCACATTTCCTGCATGTTTAATAATAAATTGAGGAATGTACAACTCATTTTTGGAATATTTTACTTAAATTATAACATTATAAGAGTAATGTATTAGAATATCCTTCTTGAAAATTTCTCATACTTTGACAAAAGAAAGCCAGATTACGTGTTATTGCCGCAGTTCTTTTTACAATTTAAAAAATTTCTAATAGATTAATGCTGTATTAGGTATGGTATAAACATCGTTATTCCCTTCCTATTGCTATTGGCTTTCTTATTTAACCATAAATTTTCTGTCAAATGCTTAAAATTAAAAAATACTGGAAAATTACGGTAATTTTCAAATATTACCTTAATTTACCGTGGTAATTTACCTCAGATGAAAATTACAGTAATTTTCTCATCTCTACTAGGGAAGTATGGATACAACTTTGTATCCCATGGTCATTAACCTAGAATATTATAAGTGATGTAGGAAATATGTTTCCTACTACACAATGCCCTGAGTGCTAGAAACTCCTATTGTCACAAGGATTGAATCAATTTTTGTATTGATTTAAAATGGTGAACTAGTAGATACAAAGGTATTTTAAGGCTATATTCAGTTCATAAATTAATTGAAAAACAATTTATTTTGCTTAAACCTTAGTTAAAATTTATTGAGTTGATCCCTGGATCTGGTTAATCTCCCATAAATCTCTCACTAGCCCCCTCCTCTTTTCTAACCCGTTCTTCCAGAAAGGTAGTAAACGTACAGCTATTGGAGTCATTACCTTAACTACTAAGCCTTTGTTATTTCTATTACTATCCAACAAGCCTGTACCTACTACTTTTTCCGTTACTATGCCAAGTACTGGGTGCACAAATTGTTAAATCCACTAGGTGAGTAATTGACTTGCAACTCTTTTCTAGGAAATTTTGAATTATCAAGTAATGGGCCAACTATGCAAAGAGTGATATTGTAGCTAGGGATGTGCGAGTACTCGAAAATTTGAGTCGAGTAGTTGGTACTCGACTCGAGTACTTCGTGTATTTTTACGAAAGTCGAGTCCAGTCGACGGAGCCGCCGAGGCCAATAGGTTCAGAAATCTGCTGACAGGAAGCGCTATCATAGTAATCTTGCCATAAGCACAAACGAGGACCATTCCGCATCGTAGAGTGATGAGGCATCACATGAGCACACCCTTGAGGGCTGGGATCAGCTGCTTGGAGAAGGGGAGGGTATGACCTTCGACGAGGGCGTCACCTGCGATGCCGATATCGAAGTCTGCAGGTTAGTTGTTGGAACTTGTAGCTACTAAAAATTAAGCTTTATTTATGGAGATAATTACGTGACAAATTAATAATAACTATTCCAAACATAATCTTCCTAAATGTAATTGAAAAAGTCAGTGAATCTTATTATCACGTATTTTTATCAGCAGATTGATGTCAATAGATGACGTCTATGAACAGAAAGGAAGAAGAAGACACCGGTAAAGATGAATCAGAGCCCCAACATCCTCCAACATTCGCAAAAACAGTGGAAGCGATGGCGACAGTTCGTCAGCAGTCATGAAGTCGATGAAAGTGTGATGAATACTTAAATAAAAATGGACTGTACTATCAAAGAATTAGGGCTCAAAATTATAAAAACAAAGCACCTTGGACAGATTCTTCCAGCCAACATAAGTTTATATGTATTTCCATTAAATTATGCATTTTTGTTTGCAATATTTGTGGAGAATACATGGGAAGTTTCATTTTTTGTTATAAGCAATGAAGTTTACGCCATTACACACGGGAAAGACGATGTTTTAGGGCCGAGAGCTCAATTCGTTCATGTTTTCAAGGAGTTTTGACGATCCTTATAATTCTATAATATTTGTTCATGAAATTAAAATGTTCATCATGGTAAACACAAATATAGAATTTTCGGAGCAATCATTGTAATTTACTACAAGCAATATAAACATAAAGCGCTATTGAGTTAGAAGTGGACATTCGCTCCGAAGATTCATCTGTCTTCTGGCCTAATTATTTCATTGGAAGTGCGAAGAGAAAAATATCGCTAGGTGGCTTCGCTAACTTAGCCACTGAACTTTGTGAAAGCAGCATCTGTAAACTAAACGAGCTGTTTGGTTATTAATGATGAAGACAACTGTCGTCATCATCAATAATTGAGTAAGCATCTGTAAACTAAATGTGCAGTTTGGTTATTAATGGTGACGATAATTGTCGTCATCATTAATAATTGAGTACGCACCAGCGTTAGATATCGTATGTATTTTCTTGGGAGGCGGAATGGGTGGAAAAGAAACTATTTTTACAATAAATGATCACCAGTTATATACGGTATGATCTAAAATGAGGGGCAGGATAACATTCCCCTGCAATTTATGCAACCAACCAGTACGTATTTGACTTTCCGTGGAATGCCTACCCTGTGTTGCACGTTTTTCACTACGTTCATAATACCGGGTCCCTTCAAGAATTTGCTAACGAGAATCCACTGTATATTGAATGGCCTGATTGGTTGTTTTACCTCTGCGAAAACCATATTGTGAGGAAGTAAATAGTTCATTGCTTTCGAGGAAGTCATATAGCTGGGATTTGATTACAAGCTCAAGAATTTTACTAAAAACTGGAATAATTGAGATTGGCCGATAGCAGTAAGGATCATCTTTAGGACCCTTCTTATAGATAGGAATGACTTTTGAATGCTTGAGACACAAAGGAAAGATACCAGACTGTAGACAGGTATTGAAAATAATAGAGGTGTTCAGTGATACACTCGTTTAAACTCTTAATAAAATTTTTCGAGAGGCCATAAATATCTTTACTGTTAGATTTTTTTAAAGATTTTATTATTTTGAAAATATCAAGTGAGTTTACCCATTTCCATTTAAACTGGTTTCTGTTAATTTTGAGGAACGTAAAAGACTATGTGCTATTGCTAGGTTGGAAGGGTTGGAAGAACTTATTTTCTCTACAGAATTTATGAAAAAACTATTCAAGCCATCTCCGGAGATTGGTATCATGGGGGCTCTTACGGAAAGGCCAGCTTCTTTTATTAATAACAGTCCATGCTGCTTTATTTTTATTTATTGAATTAACTATAAACTATTTATTTACTTCTTTCTTAGCTAGTATTATTTGTAAACTGTATTCTTTCCGCAACTTTTTGAGATGTTCTTTGTTTGATTGATTGCATGTTTTTTTACTTAACTTATGGACAGCAATGATATTCTCTCTAAGTTGTAGTAAATTGGTATTAAACCATTTGTTCGGCAATTTCCTTGTTTTATTAAAATGGAGAAACTTCTTAGGAAAACATAACTCAAAAAAGCCCATGAATTCATCAAAGAAAATTTTAAAGTTCATACCACCGTCTTTGTGTGTTATAGTGTAAAACAAGCGATGGTCGACAAAAGATACTAAAAATAGAGAATACCATCCTGTGTGGTAGGTCTAATTAGAACACATTTAGTGTTATTGTTAGTGATGCTGCTGGGCAAAGAAGCCAATAGAGTAAATTCTAAAGCTAAGTGGTATGAGAACATGGGATCAATGGTTTTTACACTATACTTCTCTTCACTGAGGCTAGTGAGGATGCTATCAAGACATGCAGACATTCTGGTAGGCATAAAGTCGGTACATGCAAGGTTATAGGAACACAGCAAATTGTGCAGTCTGCTGGAATTGCTGGAAATCAATGACATGTCGACATTCAGATCAGCACATACAATAGTGTCAGTATTTTTGAATAGGACAAGTAACGTACCTCGAGCATCGGAGCATGTGAAGAGAGAATCGGAACTCTGATCTCAAATTAGGTACATTTTCTTTTCAAGGTGATACATTGCCGCAAAGTAATTTCTATTTGAATAACTTTGTCGCTCATAGCAGAAGGTGCCTGTAAATTATGCAACCTTGATGACATAAACGAAAAATCATACTCGTTATGGTGATACGAGAGAAATAACCACTCGCTAAAACCGTCCAACTTCGTATGTTATCACCATGAGACCAATAATTGGTAAAAACTAATTCGCTACAGCCAGATTCTCACTATATACCACACTCATAATGACGGACTTCTGCTGTATTAGGTATTGATAGTCGGTTTGTTGTCCATCTTTAATTGCTACGGCTACTCTGGGCTCTTCCTAGGAAATTTGGATACACAAGTTTTCAACCCAATGCAGTCATTAAATAAAACTGTCGACAAATTACTCGAGGTTAGTTCATTTCAATTGTCCTATTGGAACTGTTCAAGACACATTAATTTTAATTCATCTACATACTAATTCTGTCACGATTACAATAAACATTCCTTATCACCTTTTCCCTTCTAAATCAGGCTATATGTTCAGAAGAGAAAATGCACTAGGGGATTGGGAAAACGAGAATATGTTGGTACATACATTATTATATTGCCTGGTTGGGAAATTGCCATAGTTCATACGACTTGACTCAACTTGATACTCGCGAGTAACTACAACTCGAATTCCTGTGGTTGTGTATATTGTCACACTTATTTCTCATCTGAATAAATGACATACAAGCAATTTTATGATTATTTTGCATAAAAATAATAAAAATTTATTCATTCAAATGATAGTATGGCTGGATCACTAATTTTTAGCATTAAAAAAATCCACCAAATGAAATAATCTGTCAGAGGACATGAATACAAAAATTCAAAAATCAAATTTTTGATAGGCAAAAAATGCTATTTCTCATAAATGTCCACATAGAATTTGACCTGTGTAAGAGTGCCTATGTAACTACATAGATAGTCTTTTTCTCTAAATATTATCTAACCAAGGGAATACTGCTGAACCAGTTGTCAGCAGTGATGTTTCATCCGGTACATACTTTCTTTTAGACAAATCACAATTTTACATGACTGATTGGAAAGACAGAAAGGCCTTCTGGTTGGGCTCTAAGATAAACTTTCATCGTCTTTGTGTAAGCTGTCTTAGTATTAGTCAAATTAAAAATCCCGAATTTTGCTGGTTTTGCATAAACTGATGAACAGGGCATTTTCCTTTAAAATACACCCTTTGCTTATCACTGGTTGTTAGCTTGACCTCAGTGGCAGTGCTGTCCCTAGGGTAGTGCGACAGGTGCCGCTGCACTGGGCCCCGCGTCTATGAGGGCCCCGAACGGGATTGCCTTTTTCAGACAGTGCGGTGAAACCCACCCATTACCCAAAATTGCCTACTACTTAAATATATGTACAGTGAAACTCCGCTTTTACGTTCCCGGAATTTACGTTTTCCCGTGATTCACAACATTTTCTTCCGGTCCCGAAAATGTTTGAATGTTTTCATTCCAATATATTTTCATCCCGCTATTTACACTTTCAAATCCCGCCATTTACGACATTTGAAGGCAAGAAAGATGGCGGCTGGCGCACTTAAACTGGTGACTCTGCGAGCGTTATTAATGTTAAATACGGATAAAATATAAGCTTAAACATGATGTATGAATGCTGATTTATTTGGTTCTCTAAAAAAAACATAAGGTAAATGAACGATAGGATCCAGTCTGGGAGAAAATTTTTTGTGAGAAACATAGAAAAGTGAGGGGTATAAGAGAAATAGGAAAGGAAAGTGAAAGGAATGCGCATTTAATAAATGTAAGAAAGTTAGTCGTGAGATACTTAGTTTTTGAGAAAATATAGTTTGAAAATGACCAAATTCGCGTATTTTTGGTGATATTATGACGCCATATTGCAAGATTTTCGGAAGTCCCGGTAGAGGGATACGGACTAATTTCATGTCTGAAAGATGGCAATCCCAACAACGTTGCGGGTCTGTGGAGTGGAACGGGTGCTAGGGTGGGACGGTACACGGCCTCGAAAAGGCCATTTCCGAACGGAAAAATAGGTTATTTGGCGGATAGTTACGTTTTCTTTTCACGAATACCCTTTTAAACCAACGGGGCGGCCTGCAGGGTATTCGTTTTTGGTGGTTACACAACCCACCCCAATGGTGATTGGTTTGCGTAAAATTATGGCGAGAGGCGAGTTGGTGATGAATTTTCCTTATGGAGGCAGTGGAATGAGGTACCTTCAAAGATTATAGGGTAGCTCCGAGAGGATACCTGTCCCTCTTGAGTGTGATAAAGCCGTCGAAAAGCGGGAATAGATTTAAGTTGAAGGCAGGAAAAGTCATGGGTGGTGGGTATAGAAAATGAAGAAACTGCTCGACCGCTGTGCCACCTGGGGGAAGTAGGAGGAAAAGGTCAGTATTTCCAACATGGCATCCATAAATAGATTCACATCACAGGTTTAAGTGAATATTTTACGAAAGAAAAAGGGTTTATGAAGCCAATGAAAGGTTAGTATAAATGCGCACATGTAGCATAGCAATATAGGTCAGTGAAATAGGTGGTATAAGGTGATCGGGAAGCAGGTGAAATAAATTTTCTCCCAGACTGGACGCTATCGTACATTTACCAAACATAATCATTCGTTTGATGGTAGCACATTACATCGATAGCATTGCTGAAAAGTATTTATGCCAATATTGTAATACTTGCGATCAGAATTGTTATCGAATGGAACAAAGAATGGTACTAAGGAGCCATACTAGCTTTTTAAACAGTACATTTAAAATGTAGCGGATGCCATAAATATATTGAATTAGATATTATTTGGCCAACTACCGCTGTCATTGTGGTGAAAAGTTTCAAATTTACATTAACTCTTGTTCTTAAACTTCGCAGCGATCTTTTTCTTATATCTCGTAACTCACGCAGTAATGCCATTCATCTTTTTTAGGTTTTAAGTTACTTCACCTTTTGTTTTATTTAATGTGCAATTACTTACGGCAGTCGTGAGGAAACATATTTTAAAATGGCAAACAAGCCTGTAAGATAATCATTATCATTGGAAGAAAAAATCAACATTTTGCTTAGAGAATTGATTCTTATACGGGCACTCGTGTGTCCCTGGCCAAAGAACCTGATATACCAAGTTCAACGTGGAACACAATTGTAAAAACCCTTGCCTACAAGTCCTAGGCAGCCAACACAAAGGCACGGATGACACAGACTATTGTTGAAGAAAAAATGCATGCCCTTGATGTAGATAGACCCCACCTCAAATCATTTAAGTTAAAACATGAGAATACTTTTATTTTTTGTTAACTTTTGTTTCTTCATTTATTTATGTCTCTATTTGGTGATACATCAAATATTAAACACCACCTGTTAAATAAAATGAAATTATCTAACATTAGGCTATGATTTTGCTTCTATTTCCTACACATTAAGATTTCCCTCAATTTAAATTTTCCCGCGATTACACTTTTTTCCTTCGTCTCCGTCAAAAGTGTAAAAGAGAGGTTTTACTGTACATATGTAAATTTCTCGAAATCATTAGCCACTTTGTAGGTTAATTTCCTTCATTCCACGAAATATGCTGAAAAGATGCAACAATATCAAAAAGGTAGTGCAAAGTTAGGGGACCCCAACTTTCGTTTGCACAAGGCCCGTCAATCCCTTGGGACGGCCCTACTCAAGTGGTTTTCAGTAAAATCACTGAGGTCACGGAAAACATTTAGGTTTATATGATATGAAATGCCCCAAGAAAAGGTAACTTAAATTCAGTTATGAAAAAGGAATATGTATATACAATACCCTGTAATCATTCACTTCAAAGCGACAGGTGTATGGCTTGAAAAGGTTGTTATCAGGGCTGCACTCAGCATTCATTCCACCAGTGTACTCGAGGTAAAATTCAACATGAATAGTTGGTGATTGGCAGCTATTTCCTCCATAATAAGGTTGGAGACTACTCCTTGTATTCTCCGATCCAGAGTCAAACTTCAAGTCCCACATATAAGACACATTTGTTCCATTGGTTACTCTCTGTAAAAGAGTTAATAAATTCAAACAGACATGACAGAAATCAACCCCGAGGTTTGTTAAGCTGAATATATTCAATCTTGGTAACATCTATTTGATAGAAAGATCATTTTGATGTATATAAAAGATTTACTGAAAGATAGTTCTGAAACTCCAATAGTTATGAGTCAGGTAGTGAAGATAAAGTACCTATGCATTTGATTTTATCTGAATACTACATTGTGGATAGAGAAAATTTTGAAACTAAAGTATTTCATATGGTTGTATAAACAATTTCTAATTTTTCTCAGTAGATTATAGTTGGATTTTATTTTAACTCAGATAACAGTTACAGCCACCCAATCAATCTTAATGAAATATGATAAGGATTTTATTAAATGAAATATGAGAAGGATTATTGGACTACCCCTTACTTTTAACACCTTATTAGAGGTAGAACATATTTCATGCCCAGAGACAGATTACACTACTCAATGGGAAATTTCACCGCCATTAATTGTGGTTACAAGCTGTTGGGTGCAAGGAATAACTGCTTTATTGCAATGGCATTCAAGGATTAATTAATGTAAAAAATGGGGAAAAAATGTTACAAGTTTGTGGTGAAGTAAAATAAAAAAATAAGATTGGTGAGTTATTTAATATTAGGATATTTATATTGTTTCCTGGATAAAAATTTTAAAATGCCACAAATGAAAGTTTCTAATGTTAATGATGCATTTCAGCATCTAATTTTCAAGCCATAGCTAATTTAATATGATATCCTTCTTTGATAATGAGGTACCAAATTTTAAAATAATATTCAACTAATGTCTAAACAGATAGGTCCTTCTACACAATATTCAAACAAAAAATATTGTCAATCCAAGATCAGATTTTGATAGGTTACAAGGAACACACTCCAATAGCAGAAGCCAAGACGATAGCAAAACTTACCATATTTGCACGAATCTAAAATGATGTATTTTCCCTTCTGAACTTCTGCAGAAAAGTGGGATTGTCTTACAATCAGAAGCAAAATCCTTGACTTCAATTGGATTGCATAATCTATATATGTATTTACGTTCACTAGTGTATGTGCAACTTAATATGTTTGCATTTAATATTTATGCTGTTTTTCTACACATGTACAGATGATGGTGAACTGAATCCTTAAGTGTCCATTAATTATTACTATCATTAACTATTATAAAAAATTAATTCTTTTCTGTCGTGGAATTAAAAAAAAGGAGAGTCCTCTAAGAATCAGGTTTGTCTTCACTCACACTCAATGATTTAACCCGAAGGTTGGTTGGGATAGTTGAGGGTAGAGCTCAACCCGGACTAAGCCACAGGCGTGAATTTCACACATTCAGGGTAGGAGGGCCAGTTCCTTTCCCTGGGCCACTTCGCATTCCGAGGATTTTTGTTTGGGGGCGTTCAAAGGCTTCACCCGGATTTGAACCCTTCGATCAGTAGCCAAGCGCTGTACCCACAAGGCCACCATGCTCCCCAGGTTTGTCTTAGACTCATGCAAATGCAGTATCATATTTTACTCTGCATATAAAAGTTCCAACTCATGTTAGGAACATAAATATATTTTAAGATAACTACATGTACGTAGTACTTACAAGACATTGCCCATTAGGATTTAGTCCAATTAAGTCAAAATCACAAGATGTTGCTTCTTTGATATTTCCTTCATTGAGAATGGTCATTTTAGGCTGCCTCAACCATATCACCTGAGAACTAAGTCCATTCACAGCGACATGAAAGAATTTGCGATGATGAGCTGTGTGGAGACGGAATCCTATTTGGAATGGAGGAAGGAACTGAAGAGGAATGACCCTCTCTTCTTCTTCAGGAGCTCCTTCACCGGATGCTGCAGTGGTATTTACAGGTGGCCAGGGACAAACCAAGGTTACCTGAAGGTGAAAAATATGGCATTGTTAAAAAAGTAAATTTAAAAAATACCACAGGCATTTTATGCCATAAAATTCACTTCAATAGACAAACTAACAACACTTTACTGAACTAGAAGCCATAGAAGACATGTGCTGCCCCAGGAATTACCTTATGATAAATTGGAGAATGGTCCTTATGGGATGACAAGCTTGCTAGAACTCTCAATGGAATGGAAGCACTTTTAAAAGGCTCGGACACAGGCAAATATATCTTAAAATCTCGGGATAAAGGCTCCTCATCACTAAAAGCCTCATTCAATTTTTCGACCTCACTGGATTTAACTTGCATCAAAAGACCTTTTGACGTCTTAACATTTATGAAAGTATCCTGTAAGAGAAGATAATGTCAAATTATTAAATTCACCATGATAAATTTATTGCTCCAATTTCAACATCTAATTTTCCTAATTACTACAAAATAAATATAATAGGGTGAAGCTCATCTAATATATCACAAAAATCAGGCATATAGTGGTGTAAATAAACCAATTTCCAATTTGAATTCTGATTAAATTTCCTAAAAGGGACTAACATTTGATTCCTAAACTAAAGTGATGAAAATAGAATTAAGTACTAAAATATATCTATTCTTCTACATAGCTACAACACTTCAAAGGAATAACTGAAGCAGTTACGGCCCGAAACCTCTTTGTCTACATAAGATTCTCCACCATCTCTCAATGGTAATTAATACATATTGTGGTCTCTAGAGTTAAGCCCAATACCGTCTTTACCATAAGGAAACATGGGGCCAGAGCCCAGGGCCCCGAAATGCCGATATGTTTGCTTAGACAAAAAAAAAAGGAGCTCAATTTTTTTTCCTTTTTCAAGTACATAGATACCTACTAAAATTACCGTCAGATTTTCAATTTTTTACAGTGAGTGAACAGTGAACATTTTAACAAAAATAAATACATATCATTTGCTATTTGGTGAAACTGATTAACTGTGCCATAAGCATAACAAATATGAAATCAAACCAGAAAAATATTTTTTCTTGTCATTCCCTTTTTTTACTTTCCAAGGGGCCCCCAAATTTTTGTGTGCCCAGGGGCCCCGGCATGTCCTAAGACGGCCCTGTTTAAGCCAACAGTTACAATGACATTGAAGAATGTGTTCCTTTCCCTCATGAACAATCATGAGAAATGGCTGTTTAAAACCAAAGCAGTCAGCAAAATTATACTTTTATCCTCACCCCTAATTAGAGGTATTAATTATTGATGGAGGACAAATAAATTGAGGTTATGACAAAAGCCATCAGGAAACCTAGAAAATTAAGGGAAAACTACTGAAAAATATGCACACAACAATCGAAAATGAGGTAACTATAACCTTTAGTGACTGGTTTTTAAACATCACATATGAGTATGAGAAAACGTTTCCGGCATAACTCTGTGGAAATGTTTAATATGGATATTGAAAAATCACTTGGTAAAATTACACACTTTATTTACGAAAAAACCGACCCAGGTTTCGGCAACTCAGTGCCATTTTCAAGGTCACTTGCATAAGGTCCTTGAAAATGGCACTGTGTTGCCGAAACCTGGGTCGGTTTTTTCGTAAATAAAGTGTGGAATTTTACCAAGTGTTTTTTCAATATGCATCATATATGAGCTTTAAAACTAAAAAATTGGAGGACAAGCAAAATGTTCTTACAGCACTTATTCCAAGACTGCCAGTAGAAATGGCCAGGGTCATTTCTTGTTCAATGCCAGCTAAGAGATCACCTTCTCCCTTGTTGATGCTTACAGTTGGTGGCTCCGAGTGAACATCAAATGAGACTGATGGTGAAATTGACTCTGACAAAAATTCCAAACCTTTCTCTCCTTCTTCTTTAGATGTAGATGACAGTCTCAATGACAGCTGATGGAGACGAAATGAGCCTTGTTCAAAACCTTCTCCCTGAGGGAAAAAAATATAGAGCACTATGCAGCTAGAAATGGAGAGAAGGTATTGATTCAAGCAGATACAAATTCAATTGTGCAAAATTAGGGTTCTCATAAAATTCTTTATTCCGTAGAGGTCGTTAAGACATGTATTGCGTATTAAAACCAGAGACATTTGGAAATTTTTCATTAAAAAATCTGTGACGGTCCAAAAATGGGATGTGTTAAAAGATTATAAACCAAATTAAAATTATTAAAAAGTGGCATATTAATTACATACTGACATAAACACATAAATCATAAATTACCATTAGATTCACTTCAAAAAGGAACATCAATCAGAAAAATATTTAAATACAAAACTATTTATCAGATGTACAGACCTATTTAACATATAATAGGAACTGGCATTAAAAATGGGATGACAGTCATTTATTAATTTTTTCTTGAAACCTAAAAAAGCAGGGCTTCTCAACATTTGATAATAAATGGGAATATCCTCAGAAAAATGGGAACTCAAGGAAATCTGTAAAAAAGGGTAACTATGGAAATTAGGAAGATACGTAAAATATGTAAAAATTATAAATTTTGGTAAATAATAGCACAGTAAAATCTCCTTTGAGTAGACAATTTTACCACAGCCACTGTCAATAAAAATTACAATCACCTCTAAAAATCTGAATTTAATGCCGTCAAAAGCAATCTATTAAGCAAGTACTCTCATTCTACAATAGTCTAAAGGAACTATGGATGTGGAATATCCCCTTCTACTTAAATAAAGAACAAGGCTATGCAAAATTGTTAAATCCTTTAGGATGAAGGCAATTGGTAATGTCAAAGGAGCATAGACACTCCTCTATTTCCCCTGATCCACCAACCTCAGATTCAATGATTTCAACTTAAGAAAGTTGAATATTTTCTTAATACTCAATTGACAAGGATGAAAATTCATCATTTGTTCCCTCTTCCCCAAAGCATACTTTGAAATACATATATTCAATTATTTTTAGATGCATTCTTTGTGTTTCAAAATATACTTTTGGAAGATTACATGAAGAAGAATTCATAAGGAGATATTAATGATGTAATAATAAAAACAAAATATTTAAGGACCACAGGCATCCCTAAGTTATAGTAAGACAAGATATCTATTACAACTTACCTTCGCTTTCACCAATACTGTATTTTTTCCTGGCAAGATGGTTACATCAACAGCCGTCAAGAAGTGTGAGAAATTACCACGAGGATTAACATCAGATGAAACCTTTCTATATCTCCCTTGGCTATCTTGGCGTCTAAGATAAAAAGAAAGTTATATTTCATACATGTGATCTCATTCAGCCATGATATAAAACTGGTAATAGGACAGTAATGTCTTTATATTTTTACACTTAGAAGTCTAATGACACCTTATAATATTTCATCTTTTGATTCTAATATATGATTGTATGTCATTCCAATAGGAAAGAATTTTTTTACAAATTTCAGATGGGCAAGTGAAGCAGAAACATTTTATTTGGTAGGAAATTACGGAAAACTACAGAGAGATTTTTAATAAATTATTCAGTACTATGTATAAGCAGCATATATTCTTTTGTATATGTTGTATCAAATTAAATAAAACACAAAATCCAATCCTTCCTTTATTTGCCAAAATTTTACCATGCATTACATTTCATACAAGTATGTATGAGTAACTGAATAAAATGATAAACCAAAACATTTGATACGTCAATGTTTAAGCAGTATTGGGAAAATTACCAAAAAATGTTATTGGGGCAGATTACAATTACTTCAGCAAAAAAGAAATCAATTAAAAGTAAAAATTACTTTTAATAAAAGTAATGAATTACAATTACTTAATATGAAACTGCAAACTCAGGGAACAACAACATTGAATTATTGTAAGACCATTAGACTTTAAAAAAGAAAAATACAGCATAATTTTGTGCTGGACGTTTCTGGTGGAGACTATGCTCAATAATGCACAGACAGTGCTGAAGGGGGAGATGGTTAGTGGTTGGCATTATCACTTACCAATTATGTGCTGATTACAAACTATCCAGAGAGTAATGATTGCATAAATCTAAATGATTACTTTGAGAATAGATTACAATAAAATTACCATTTGAAAAAAAAATAAACCATTACAAGTATAAAGAATGATCGCAGGCTTTCCCGGCATATTGTATCGTGGAAGGTTATTCGGGATTTCCATCGGGTCAGAACACCAACGTCATTTCAGGCTCGGCCAGCCTGAAAAATCGGCCGTGGCCAACCACAGCATTTCCCGCGACCATGCCATCTGCTGGGAGGAGACAAAGGTTCTTTGCCGGATCAACAAGTTTTGGGAAAGGCTGACAAGGGAGGCGATTGAAATTCGTATGAAGACCACCATGAATCGAGACGCAGGATACTCACTGAGCACTTCATGGAAACCGGTGCTGAGGAGCATTCGCGAAGTACGGGGAAAAAGACGGAAATCTCTAGACCAATCACGCGACTCCTGCCCCGGTTGACGCACCCACCCATCAGCATATAAGGAGGACCACCTGGGAGACTTGACATGCCCTGATGACGATGGACGACTCGATGTGAATCTCTAGATCAATCACGCGACTCCTGCCCCGGTTGACGCACCCACCCATCAGCATATAAGGAGGACCACCTGGGAGACTTGACATGCCCTGATGACGATGGACGACTCGATGTGAATCTCTAGACCAATCACGCGACTCCTGCCCCGGTTGACGCACCCACCCATCAGCATATAAGGAGGACCACCTGGGAGACTTGACATGCCCTGATGACGATGGACGACTCGATGTGAATCTCTAGATCAATCACGCGACTCCTGCCCCGGTTGACGCGCCCACCCATCAGCATATAAGGAGGACCACCTGCGAGACTTGACATGCCCTGATGACGATGGACGACTCATTCATTGAAACGTCGGCCGTAATGGAGAACCTCACCTGGTGGAAATCCCGAATAACCTTCCACATTACAAGTATAATTTAATTGTACTGGTGATCAGATTACTTGTAATAATTTACTTCCCAACACAGTGTTTAGGTTATTGTTACTGTCCCATAATTCTAAAATTGATGATGCTCTATTATGTAGGTATTATATCATAGACACACAGAATTCATCCTTACTTCACAAGTCTCTCTGGATCTCTGCATACCAAGCTGGCAGAAGCTAAGCCCCCATCTTGACGATAATCAAGATGTTCTGCCATGTGTAAGATGGGCATCGCTTCTGGTCCAACCACTGTGCGACCGCTGTATCTCCTTGATTTTGATTCCTCCAAATGCTCATCATCTGGTCCATCATCTGCACCACCACTTGCTGGCGGCTGAAGTCCTCGAGTACCCCTTGCCCCTCTAGGTTTCACTGCTGATGAGACTTTACGTCCTAATTTCCCTACTGATAATGGAATTTAATCTTAAAATATTTTTCTGGCAAGCCAAAAAAAGTATAAAACAATACCTTAACACAAAAGCTTACTTCTAATAGCACATGTTTTTTTCTAAATTAAAAGACATTTTTAAGAAAAACTGGAGGTTTAACATTTAAGCAAGACTAGATGATTCTAGAAAAGTCATCCAGAGAAATGGGAAAATGGTGAAAGCAATTAAATAATCATTGAATAAATAATCAAATGGACAAGGCTCTTAGCCACTGGTTATCAAGATTGAGTAGCCCCATCCAAAGTAAAAACATACTTAATAGTACGATATTCAATTGTTTAACCACTTCCTTGACAAGCCCGCATATATTCAGGCTCCGAGGTGGTGCAAAATCTGATGCGCCCAAATATAGTTGGGCAAGTCCGCGATGTCCGTATCATTTCTTTGCGCCCGAATTTATTCGGCCAATGCTAGTAGTTTACGTTCCTGCCACCTCCCGTGCTGTTGAAGGTCCAGAGCCAGCATTTGCGCTCTTTTCAAATAGTGATTTCTAATGTTAAAACAATGGTCATTTTTTGGTAATATTTCTAGCAGTTCAAGGGTTATAACTTTTTATGCACTAAAAAGTTAGCCCCATACGGAATTCCATTCACCTATATTGTCATTTGTAACCATCCGTATATTTACTTCATGCATGGAGTTTCTTTTGCGAACTTTTTACAAAATTTACTACTTCAATTTTTGTCATTTATTGATAATTTTTGCAAATTTATGATGCAAAACATCCGTTTTCGCATGACGAAAAAATATCTTTATAAGTAAACAATTTTTAAATTAGTTATTATCATTTATATTTCCTCATTCACACTTCATGAGCATTCAATTACATTTTCTTCAACATTTTATCGGTCATTATAAAAATAGCAATTTCAATTTTATGCTAATTTTCACTGCTACGATGAGTTCCACATTAATTGGAAGAAAATAGTTCTCTAGCAACAGAATATGAATCTTTCCTTGCCTTATTTGTTACTATATATATTTGTTACCATATATGTTTGTTATTATATATATTTGTTACCATATATGTTTGTTATTATATATATATTTGTTACTACTTGTATTTGTTACAATATATATTTGTTACAATATATATTTGTTACTATATATATTATCTAATTCTATATTATTCGTCCTCACATTTTTCATCTGTTAATTTTCATATATGTTGGAAATGCCTATTGCACCATTCTCTTTAGATAAAGTGGCATAAGGGTAAATGTTTAGATATGTTGCGAATGTTATTTCATCAGCCCCTTTCATTTTTCTACCTCGAATACTGGCGGAAGTGGTGAAACATATTTACGAAAACTCCTATACAATGAAGACGTCTTAAGGTCGTACGTTCTCAATAGAAACCAACAAAAGTGTCCGGTATATGTGCTACCCTAGCCCACATGAGTACGAGAAAAAAGGAGAGAGAGATAAATCCCAAACATGTGTAATGCCTTCTATTGTCATGTTTGACGCTTTCCTGAGGTCAGAAAACACCCGCTCGAGAGCTAATGGCTCACTAAGCAACCTGGTGCCCGGTTTCATGTCATGCTAATCTGCCACCCTTTGCTCCCCGGGCTACTTTCCCACCAGCCAACCCTTTACTAATAGGCTTTTCCCGATATCAATTTACCGTTTGTTGAAAAATCCATGCTGTTGTGGTACGCACACGTGTTTATTTTCCAAGAAATAGTAGGAACGGAAAAGATAAATTTTATGATGAGCATGGGATGGGCTTTTCACACTTAGGGGCGAGGTCCTTTGCATATCAATGATTGTTTCCACCAGTACTTTGTCGGAAGGACAATGGTGACAGTCTTTCGTTGAGTTTCAGAGCATACGCATCCTTGATTTTCAGAGCGCACGCACTTTTTCGTAGGAGTGAATTCCACGGCAAATTCTTTGTTTTCGCCCGGTAACATTTGGCAATCAGCAATGGATTCTGAAGACGAATCAGTGTTGACCAGCAGTGATTCCGAGGTTATGGACATTGAAGTTTCCGACTCCTAGTTGACTCTCTCTGGGGAAACAAGCTCCGAATCGGAAGGTGCAGCAGAACCTTCGCGGGAAGCAGAGTGGGAGGAAATGCATTAAACGAATCCTCCTCCAGCGCCACCTAGGTTTCTTTTTGAAGGTAATTTTTCGATAAACTTCGACCTGGTTACCAACTGTGGTTCCCTAAAATATTTTTTTCAACGATGAAATTGTTGACTTTATAACTGGGAAAGCTAATCGCTGTGCCAGTTTACACACTTTGCGTGAAAAAGCGGGGCCGAGCAGTGCTAGCATAAATCAGTAGCGAGCTGTGACAAGCTCAAATATTTGTGTTTTTTGCCCATGTAATGCTACAGAGCATAGTGCGGAAGCCAGGTACTGAGTTTTATTGGTCGACTAGACCTATACTCTACTCTCACTTTTTTGGACACAATGTTTTACCGATGATTTGTAAAAATAAGGCAATATTTACATTTTGCCGATAATAAAGATTTTGATCACCAAACACTCCAACGCCAAACTAAATAAAATATGGCTGATATGCCAGAAGCTGGAGGAAAAGTTCAAGGTACTCCATACACCAGAGATGGGCGTTACCGTTGACCAGAGCCTGCTCTTGTACAAGGGAAGATTGGGGTGGCGGCAGTTCATGCCTATGAAAAGAGCTTCATTTGGCAAATATTTGTTCTTTGTGAATCGAGAACTGGATACAGTCCTCGACTTTCGTACAATTCACACTTTCGTACGCTCCAAATTGATATCTTTACTTGACTATCGGATGCTAAATTCGAACTTTCGGACATTTATCGAACAATATTTTTGAATTTCCCGCGATGGTGCCTAGTGCATGCTGTCATTCAACTGTTTCATATGGCATTATCGCTAGTATACGAGACCATACGTGACTGTGGGCAGTGTTGACTTAGAGCAAGGTTTAATTTGTTTATTTACTGAATTTAATTTCTATCTTATGATAAGAATGAGTGAAAAACGAAAAAATGATGTGACTGAGACCAACGAAAATAAGGGTAGGTCGCATAAACTCAATACTGTCGAGCAAAAGTTGGCAATTATTAGACGTGCTGAACTGGGAGAATCTTTTGCTGCAATCAGACGATCATTGAACTTTTCCGCTTCCCTGACTGTTTTTTTTTACAAAACCGGTCAAAAAAAGTCATATTTTTTTAATTTCACATTCAGAAGCATTGAATGGAGGCAAATCCGAAAATGTTTTCCTTTATTTTTTATTCCAAATAACTAATGATTTATTCAATAATTTCTGAATGTTGCCCCTTAACTTAAGAGAATTAGGCCACCTGCATATCAGTATAACTTTCCTACGCCACTGATTTACGCTAACAAGAAACTTCATTTCTTTTACTTGATTATCTTTGAAGAGTGCTGAATACCCTTTCCTCAGTGTTCCATAGGGGTCAGTGGAGTGTGAAGCGAGCAAGTCGGCTAGATCTGGAGATGTATAAAAGTTATCCATCCTCAGGCAATATCATAGGCCAAATAATGGCATCATTAGAGTCATCATCACTTTTGAGGTCATGGGTAAATGGGCAAAGTCTTTATCCAAAACAGTCCCCTTTCCCGTGTAAATTGTCGTTGACCACACGTATACAGTTCTCAATTCACAAAGAACAAATACTTGCCAAATGAAGCTCTTTTCATAGGCATGAACTGCTGCCACCCCAATCTTCCCTTGTTCGAGAGTAGGCTCTTTTTGATGGTAACGTCCGTCTCTGGTGTATGGAGTGCCTTGAACTTTTCCTCCAGCCTCTGGCAAATCGGCCATATTTTATTTAGTTTGGCGTTGGAGTGTTTGGTGATCAAAATCTTTATTATCGGCAAAATGTAAATATTGCCTTATTTTTTACAAATCATTGGTAAGACATTGTGTGTCCAAAAAAAGAGAGAGGAGAGTTTAAGTCTCGTTGACCAATAAAACTCAGTATCTGGCTTCCGCACTCTGCTCTGTAGCATTACAAGGGCAAAAAACACGAATTTCTGAGCCTGTCACAGCTCGCCACTGATTTACGCTAGCACTGCTCGGCCCTGCTTTTTCACGCAAAGTGTTACTGGCGCAGTGATTAGTTTCCCAAGTTATAAATTCAACATTTTCATCGTTGAAAAAAGTATTTTAGGGAACCTCATTCGGGAACCAGGTCGAAGTTCATCGAAAAATTACCTTCAAAAAGAAACCTAGGTGGTGCCGGAAGAGGATTCGTTGAAAGCATTTCCTCCCACTCCGCTTCCTGCGAATGTTCTGCTGCGCCTTCCGATTTGGAGCTTGTTTCTCCGGAGAGAGTTGACTAGGAGCCAGGAACTTCAATGTCCATAACCTCGGAATCACTGCTGGTCAACACTGATTCGTCTTCAGAATCCATTGCTGATTGCCAAATGTTACCGAGCGAAAACAAAGAATTTGCCGTGGAATTCACTCCTACTACACCGCTCGTATTAGAACGAAAATGTTCAAACTAAAAATGTAATGGTTGCATCGGGTGAATTTCAGCGAAAAAGTGCGTGCGCTCTGAAAATTAAGGATGCGTATGCTCTGAAACTCAACGAAAGACTGTCACCATCGTCATTCTGACAAAGTACTCATGGAAAAAATCATGATTTGCAAAGGACCTCGCCCCCAGTGTGAAAAGCTCATCTCCATGCTCATCATAAAATTTTTCTTTTCTGTTCCTAACATTTCTTGGAAAATAAACACACGTGTGTGTACCGCAACAGCATGTATTTTCCAACTAACGGTAAATTGATATTGGGAAAAACCCATTAGTAAAGGGTTGGCTGGTGGGAAAGTAGCCCGGGGAGCAAAGGGTAGCAGATTAGCACGACATGAAACCAGGTGCCAGGTTGCTTATGAGCCATTAGCTCTCGAGCGGGTGTTTTCTGACCTCAGGAGAGCGTCAAACATGAAAAAAGAAGGCATTACACATGTTTGGGATTTATCTCTATCTCTCCTTTTTTCTCATACTTATGTGGGCTAGGGTAGCACATACACAGGGCACTTTTGCTGGTTTCTATTGAGAATGTACGACCTTTAGACGTCTTCATATAACAGCTGTTTTCGTAAAAATATGTTTCGCCACTTTCGCCAGTATTCGAAGTAGAAAAATGAAAGGGGCTGATGAAATAACATTCGCAACACATCAAAACATTTACGCTTATGCCATTTTATATAAAGATAACGGTTCAATAGACATTTCCAACATAAGTATATAAAAATTACCGGAAGAAAAATATGCGGATGAATAATATAGAATTAGATAGTATATATTGTAACAAATATATATTGCAACAAATATATATATATAGTTACAAATATATGTAATAACAAATATATATCGTAACAAACATATATAGTAACAAATAAGGCAAGGAAAGATTCATGTTCTGTTGCTAGAGAAACATGTTATTCCAATTACTGTGGAACTCATCGTAGCAGTGAAAATTAGCGTAAAATTGAAATTGCAACTTTTTTAATTACCGCTAAACTGATGAAGAAAAATGTAATTGGATGCTCACGAAGAGTGAATGAGGAAATGTAAATGAAAATAACTAATTTAAAAATTATTTACATTTTAGAAAGTTTTTCGTCATGCAAAAACGGAAGTTTTACGTCATAAATTTGCAATAATTATCGATAAATGACAAAAATTGATATCAGGGATCTTTAGGGGTTTGCACCGGGTAGTTAAGTCCATGGCGGCAAACGTTTCGATGCTCGAGTCGAGCATCGTCCTCAGGGCAGAGGTGAGACAAAAATTGAAGTTGTGAATTTCGTAAAAAATTTGCAAAAGAAACTCCATGCATGGAGTTAGTAAATCGATGGTTACCAATGACAATAAAGGTGAATGCAATTCCATTAGAGGATAAATTTTCAGTGAGAAAAAAAATTATGACCCTCGAATTGTTAGAATTATTACAAAAAAATGACTATTGTTTTAGCATCAGAAATCAACATTTGAAGAGAGCGCCGCTCGGCTAGTGAGATCTACGGCCCTAACCTGTTCCTTTGATGGCAGAAAAACGAACTACTAGCAGCTGGCGAGAATATTCGGGCATGAGAAGAAAGGGACGAAATTTTCGGACTTGCCCGAGTATACTCAGGCACGTCAGAATTTGCGCGACTTCGGTGCCCAAGTATACTCAGTTGCGTCAGGGAAGCGGTTAAGCCGTTCAACTGTGTGTTCAATAGTAAAGGGGAAGGATAAGATAAAAGACCATGTACGAAATGCTGGGAATATTTCATCAACAATTGTCAGTAAGCGGCGAGGTGTAGTGATGGAGGAGATGGAAAAATCGCTGAAATTGTGGATTGAAGATTAACATCAAAAAAACATTCCTCTGAGTCTAGCATTAATTCAAGTTAAGGCTCGCAGTTTGCATGAAGATTGGAAGCAACAATTGGGAGAAGATGATGCTGACACTCCTGAATTTCAGGCCAGTTAAGGCTGGTTTGACCGGTTCAAAAAAAGAGCGTGTTTACACAATGTTAAGCTAACTGGAGAATCTGATAGTGCAGACAAAGAAGCCGCAAAAGAATTTATTAGATTTTTTTCTGAAATTATTGAAGAAGAAGGTTATTCTGCTCGTCAAATTTTTGACGTTGACGAAACGGGCTTATTTTGGAAGAAGATGCCTGCTAGAACATATTTGGCGAAAGAAGAAAAAGTTGCTCCCGGACATAAGGCATCAAAAGACAGGCTCACATTGCTTCTAGGTGGAAATGCAGCAGGAGATTTGAAGTTGAAACCGATGGTTGTCTATCACTCAGAAAACCCAAGAGCACTGAAGGGGCACAATAAGGGCTTGCTGCCAGTCATTTGGAAATCAAATTCAAATGCCTGGGTGACTGGAGCGATTTTTCAAGATTGGTTTAGTAGTCATTTTTTACCAACAGTTACACAGTACTGTCGAAATAATAATTTAACTTTCAAGGTACTGTTAATTTTGGATAATGCTCCTGGACATCCAAAATCACTACAAGACCTTTACCCTGAAATCAAAATTATGTTCTTGCCACCAAATACTACGTGCGAGATTCAGCCTTTGGATCAGACAGTTATAGCCACCTTCAAGCGGTACTATATGAGGAGAACGATCAACCAGGCTATTCGGACAACTGAAAAGGAAGGCGGACCCTCCTTGAAAGAATTCTGGAAAGGTTACAACATCTGGAATGCAATAAACAACATTGGAGACTCTTGGGCCAAGATAAAGGAATCTACAATGAATGGCTGCTGGAATAAGTTGTGCCCAGAGTTCGTACCAAATTTTAAAGGCTTTGAGGAGACCCCTGAAGTCGCCACAGATGAGGTTGTTCAGCTAATGAATCAACTTGATTTAGAAGTGAGCACTGACGATGTGGATGAAATGATCGATTCCCATTCACAGCCAATGTCAAATGAAGACCTTATTGCTATTCGAGAGGAGGACAGTAAGGAACTATCTGATGATGATGAACAGACTCAGTTTGCTCAAACTTTGACGGTGAAGAAAATGACTGAAGCCTATACACATCTCGAACTCTTCTTAAATATCATGGGTGAATGTGATCCAAATGCAGAGAGAAGTTCACAGGTTCGAAGAGCCATCGAGAGGGATACTGCTTGCTACAGACTCCTTTATCAAGAGAAGAAGAAAGCTGTTGTTCAACCTTCTATTGACAGGTTTTTTAAAAAAGTTGACGAGATGCCATCGAAGTAATAGCTTCCTTCTTAAACCCCTGAAAATTCAAAACCAGCATTTTTTTCTTCCCAATTGCGAGTTTATTTTATTTGTTTATTACTAGTACTGTTTACATTAGGTTGTGTATGACATGTACCTACGAAACGTCATTCCCATCATTTCATTTTCGTTTGTCTTTTGTCTCTTAGGAAATTTGCGAAATTTTGTTGTTTCTTTAATTGTAATAATTTAAATGACATCGAGCGTAAGGGTCCAAAAATTTAATTTCGTTACGCTTCTTGTTTTGTGTATCTGTAGTTTAAGTGGATATTTTCAGTGAAATGTTAATTTCAGCTCGGGAAAAATTAGAAATGCGTATGTACGTATATTGTGTCTAGGTTTCAAACACGGTATTCTTTTAGAAACATTTATCAAGACTGCATAATTTTAAAAGTAATTACGTATTGTTCAACTATAATTAATGTATTTTTAAACTTTTGTATTGAAAATAAAATTTGCTTGCAAGTGATGAGATTTTACTATGTATATTTTACTCTCTGGGAACATAACCCCTAATTAGTATGGGACTTTATTGCTCGACTTTCGTACATTCGACTTTCGTACACGTTTTCAGGAACGCATTGTGTACGAAAGTCGAGGACTGCCTGTACTTGTGGTCAACGAAAATTTACACAGGAAAGGGGACTGTGTTGGATAAAGACTTTGCTCATTTACCCATGTCCTCAAAAGTGATGATGACTCTAATGAAGCTATTATTTGGCCTATGATATTGCCTGATGACGTATAATTTTTATGTCTCCAGATCTAGCCGACTTGCTCGCTTCACACTCCACTGACTCGTGTGGAACACTAAGGAAAGGGAGAAATGGGATTCCAGCTCTCTTCAAAGAGAATCAAGTAAAAGAATTTAAGTTTTTTGATTTTTGTCATAAAATAAATTTTGTTATAACATTTTCAGAGTGAAAGTCGTCGTCATGCGGGTTGCCTAACTCCCGTGAATGTTTGTGCGTTGTTTCTTGATATACTATGGACTAAAATTAATAGTTAACATTTACGTTGTCGGCAAATTACATACATTTGTAATATAAACTAGATCTATTCCTCATTAGATGTCTAACTAAGGTTTACGGGAAGGAAAGTTATACTGATATGCAGGTGGCCTAATTATCTTAAGTTAAGGGGCAACATTCAGGAATTATTGAATAAATCATAAGTTATTTGGAATAAAAAATTAAGGAAAACATTTTCGGATATGCCTCCCTTTAATGCTTCTGAATCTGAAATAAAAATATGACTTTTTTTTACCATTTTTGTAAAAAAAACCGTCAGGGAAGTGGTTAAGGCATTTGTAATACCTGGACGACGCTCCTCTTGGGAAGGCTGAGTTATCTGCTCCAAGGCAATCTGCACTCGCTGAATGAGACAATTTCCTGGGAGAAGACTCTCTATGCTCAAGCTTGCTTCAACAAATCCACCAGGGGAAGACGCTCTGTTTTTCACAATTTCCACAGAATGTAAGTTAAATGATTCTCCAAACGGAAGGGTAAGATTTTCTGTAAATGCAAAATAAGAGCAAAATAAGAGCACATCAACACTAATCTCCAATGTTGATTCTTAGTACCTACAATGATAGCATTGTATCTTGATTGAATTTATTTCTCAAGTAATTACTATTAAGTACTGAAGGTGGACCACAACTGCTGGCATAAGCAGCTGATAAATGCACCCAAATTAATAAGCCACAAAATTAAGCCACATAATCAGATTATTATCACTAAATACAATATTTATATTACTTAAGAGAAATTGCTCAAAAATACAAGATTTCAAAGTTTTTACAAGCTTACACAAAAATAGCAATTAAGCTTTCTCATTAATTTACAATCAATGAAGCATGATACAAACATTCCTCCTTTTTAAGGAAACATTTACCTTCTTTAAGTTTTGGTAGAGTAGACAGTAAATCTTTAAAATGCACATTCCTTACTTCCATATCAAGAATAGCGCAGCTAGCAACTGCAGCACACATCTTTGCATACCTAAAATAAAATATAAATTTATAACACACAAAATGACAATAAAACTAAGTATCAAAAATGGAATTTTTAACATAACACTAAATCTATTCATAATTAAAACCACAACCAATGATTTTCTTGATATGAGACCCATGCAGTTGTGACTATGATGATGAATTCTCCCTTTTTTATTCAGTTGGCATATTTCATACCCTTAAAACCACAAAAAAAAATAGTTTTATGTGATCTTTTCCAATAAGCACTATACATTCATGGAAGAATTAAATTCTATGTTCTTTGGACAACCATGTCATAGCACAGTCAGATTACTAACAGGCCACTGTGTATAACTTTCAATAATATATGAGAGGCAGATACATACATTCTTTTTATATCATAGATTAAAGAAGTGAATAGATGGAATAATTTGGTGAGATAGAATAGGGGAATACTGAAGCCATTAAAATGTGCAATTGGACATATTGAATGGAGCTAAAATCAGAGTTGTACAGTTAATACAGTAAGTCCTCGACTTACGCGGATCCGAGTAACGCGGATCCGGAGTTACGCAGATGTTCAGTTAGGCTGGTGACATGCTTGCGCTTTCTCCTTTTTTCTGTTGCTGTGACAGATACACCGGGTGACGACCAGCGACTCATTGTCAAGCGCGCAAGAACTGATGCCAAACTACGGCCGTTCGGAACGCCCACTCTACTACCACGGCGCGATAAGCAGCGGCACATTCGCCAGTCCTCGGTATGGGGAGTGTACATCGATTATTTATTGTGTCGCGCCATAAACACGCTATGCAGCGCTTTCGCCGCGACAAATACACGGCGATAGTGCGCCGAAAGTGAAACGCATAGAATAGCATTGGGACTAGTGGCGAATTTTAAAACGCTGCATGTCGCGTTTTAGGGGCGTCACGACAAAACACTGATGATCAACGTTTCTTTTTCTTCAATACCAAGAAACAGCGAGCGCGATTAGTAGATCATCACTTTCCGAACTCATTACGCCGACGAGACAGCGTTCAGAACACTCGCAGTTTGGCGTCACCTCCTCCGCGACAAAGTCGCAGACCCCCACCCGGAGTTTATGTCACGGCAACAGAAACTCGGAGGAAACGCAAGCATGTCCATGGCCTTTGGCTCCATAAGAACCTATGTGTTTGACCTTTTACTAGCTGTCGCCGCATATCTGTCACGGCGAAAGAAACGCGGAAAAAACGTGAGCCTGTCTCTGATCTTTCACGGCATCAACGTCTTTTTTTCGGCTTAGTTTGGCCTTCCCGCGTAAGTCGACGCGTAGTTAATTTTCTACTCCATAGGTGACGCCTGTTGTCCATCACAGCAAAAAAAAACACGTTTGAGCAGCAGATAGACGAACTTGTGTTTCCGTTGTGACTTGATCGTTATTTATCAAGTTCGAGAAAGTTTTCTCGTAAAATCATTAAAATCGTCTTCTGTGTTTATTATGGATGTAAACCCTCATAATGGCTAAGAAACGAAAGTTTGGAAACGAAACTGGAAATTATTAAGAGACATGACAAAGGTGATATGTTTGTTGAAATTGCTCAAGCTTATGGGACGAATGAGTCAAGAGTTAGAACAATTGTACATGGTAAAAGTCGAATCAAAGAGCATATACGTATTTATTAAGATTTTTTTACCAATTATGAACAGGCATTCACATGAGTATGATAATTTTAACAAATTTTCAGTTTTTTAACATTTTGTATAATAATATTTATTTTAGATTTAAATATCCGGTGAGATAAATATTGGATTTGTGTTACTCTCGGAATTTTCGTATCATGTTAACTTAACGGCCTCTCAAAAGATGGCGTTTTCTGTAAACGTCGCCGTTCGCCGCCAATCGCAGTAAAAGTGGCACCGCTAATGGTTCAAAAATGGATATGCAAGTTGTTGTGTTTCGACTTATGCGGAAATGTTTGGGACGAATTAACCGCGTAAGTCGAGGACTTACTGTACACCCAAAACAAAGGTATTACTATTATAGTATAAAAGAATTGTAGTATTACCAAAATAATTTGTGTAGAAAAATGCAAAATGGAAATCATTTCCAAAAAAACTATTGCATTATTCATAAAATTTATGTGCAACTTGGGCACGATAGCCATATTAGGTGGATCAAATTTAGCAAAAAAGCATGCTTTGGCTTCATGCATCAAGACCCTATCAACTCTGTTCTTCAACCCTCAAACCGTGACATGAAAAAAGTTACGTAAACTGTGACGTCAGTCTCTCAGACCGCTATTCAATAGTTTTTTCTCTCTTCCTCAATTTGAATATTTTGATGGTGTTTCGGATGGAGGTATACGCTTCGAGTCATTCTACATCTTTAACATAATTCTTTAAGACGTGATCCTAAGGATTAGATGATTATGCCCTTTTCTAAATTTCCCTGTAAAGTATGCTACCCCCAATACAAAACTATATCGCACGTAAATTAATCGCAATGAGATTGTTTCATTTGATCTCATATTATGCATATTCAGGTCTGGTTCATGTATACACTACACACTTGAGTGCATAACAAGTATTAATTGTGATTTATATTTATAATATTCAAATTTTACTTCCGGACTCTCTCTCCTCAACCTTTTTGATTAGTGAAATGCATCATCGATGGCTGCCACTTTTTCAAGAGTCCTGAAAGAAAAATTTCTTTCATACCAAACTCCGGTATTTTGAGCGATGATATTCCGTGAGATCTGCCAACGGTGAGCATAAATGAAATAATTATAACTTTCCTCTTGGTGCCTTTCCACAGTTTACAAACATCTACCACTGTTATACCCCGTCCCCAAACACCAAGGACAACCTACATGCCCTCATGCACGACCTCCTACCAACAAGAAGCCTATTTTGAACTTCTTCCCCTCATTTTGCAAAATGCAAAAACATCTCTTCTATATGGTTATTCCCCTTTCATTCAAAATTCAATGATTTTCCAATTATGAGATTACCCTAATATACAGCTCCTCAAATTGTACACCAAACTCCACAGAAAAATTAGCCTTTTTCTTCACTGGTGTTCCCTTGTAGTGCAAATATATACATAATGCGAAATAATTTACTCCAGGCCACCTTCTCGTTTCACTTATTCCACTATAATTTGAATACTTTTGGGGTCCTGTTATGAACCGCTCACAGAACAGGGTGAAACACCGCAGGTGGAGTTACTCAGTCAGAAATTGCTCTAACCAACTGATGCAATTAGAAACGGTTCTCGGATGGTATCTTATGATGCCAAGGGGTGGAGCTTCACCCCCAACCGAGGGCTTGCCTTTATAACTCCACCTGCCTTTATTTTCAACTTGATGGAGGTTTGTTTACATTCTTTGGCTAAAGCTGACGATTGTAAAACATCATATTTGACATCAGGGAAATAGTAGCATTCTAACTACATATATGTATATGTATTATTTATTATTAGAATATCTGAGTAAACACTAGTAAAGTGAAAGTTGCATCATTGGATGACAATAATTATATCGTTTATACCCACACTAATGATGGGATAAATAGCCTGTGCATGATAACGTAAATTATTCAAGGTAAGTACTTGTCACTGAGTTGAATTGATTTCTGTGGTAAAATATTGAAATTTTAAGAATCTTGCGATGGGTATTAATTAGGGATGAGTGGGAAAGGCATTTCTGGTTTTGGGACGGGAACAAATTATTTTTGATGATTTCAGGATAGGAATCTGGAAACCTTGGTCTCTCCCCCTCCCCAGCATTAGCATCACACAAAAATAAAAAAAATGGAAAACCAATAGATTCAAAAAAGTGTAGGGTATAACTTTTGTAGGAAGGGTTTTTACATAATATGACATAAAAAAATATAATGCAAAAATAAAAAGTTTCAAGGTAAAAAACCTGCTTTTTCCTAATATTTTCTTAAATTCATCAAAAAATATTAGGTTTAACGTAAATATGTTGGGTATCAATATTGTAGAACATTTAATAACAAACAAAACAGAAAAAAGTTGAACTTGATCTGATCATTAGCATCAGAGATAATGGGTGTTCAATAAATATTGGCATTTTGAACCATCGAGGGGAGCTTGGAGGTGGTGGTGGTGGTGTTGTTGGGGTGGGGGGGGGGGATATCAGTGGTGTAAAATTCAGCTTTAAGCTAATTAATTCCCAAGCTTGATGTTTTGGGGTCTTCATTGACTGCCCTAATAAGTGTAGATAAAGATGTAGCCACACTTCGTTTACCACACATGATACATTTCTGAGAGTCTTTGATGATATTAAAATTTACGTTAGGTCAGACTATGTAACCATGGTTAACATATAGATATATCCCAAGTAATTTAGAAATCACGCATCGTATTTCCATTCAACCATATTCATTTCAATTGTATAGGTACCTATACTTTTTGCTGCTTTTATTTAAGACTTGTATGTGCATTTGGTAACAAAAATGTACCATTTAAAATATATTTTGTAATAGAAGGCACTCGGTAAAAGTTCTTTTCCTTAATTCTTTTTACTAATTTTAGAATTCTCTGTTGAAGGCGAGAGCATTGCATACAAGGTCGTGTAAGTGGGCCTTCATAAGTCAGCGGCGGAGATGGGCGGCGATGCAGATCGCCGCCGACGGAATAAGTGCCTCTTCACAGCTCGGCAGCAAGAAAACAAATGAAAGGTGTTAGGCGTCACAATAACATTGGCAATGCAGTACTTTCAAGTCATCGGAAAAAGCAAAATTATTCGATTTTTTAGTTCCATTGCCGTGATCAAATGAATGAATTGGTTATAAAATAAGTTCGTAATTATTTATTAAAGCTAAGTTGATGGCCATAGTTTCACTGTAACCATATACCGTATTTCTCCGAATATAAGCCGCACTTTTTCTCCCGATTTAGGGGCCTCAAAATCGGGGTGCGGCTTATATTCGAGGTGCGGCTGAAATTCGAGATATTTCTTAAAAAATCGTAAAAATTACTGATTTGAGAAAACCAGCCATTCAGATTCACACGGAAGCCAGCAAAACTCGCTTAAGCCATGGGGAAAGTAAGAAATAATGCTGAAAAAAGTCAAATTGGTGCACCATTTATTCATATAATAATGGATAATATAGGAAAAATTGTGTCACAGTTACATAGGTAATGTAAAAACAGATATAAAATTCTAATTCCTAATAGTATCCATAGTATGGGATACACTAAAAAAGGTGCAGCTTAAATTCGCATATTAACTTTTTTCCCTATTTGAGACCCCAAAAAACGGGATGCGGCTTACATTTAAGTGCGGCTTACATTCGGAGATATAAGGTATGTTAAACCATGTATGTTAGATCAGTAAGAAAGAGCAAAAATCATTATGTATGCAAAATAAATCGTTTATATTCCTAAATATAAACACTAATATTAATAACATTATTACATGGAAAATATGCACTTCAAGATGCTACGGGAATTTTCTTCTGTTATTCAGCGGCTGAATTAGATAAATAAGGGATACAAAAGTTTGTTTCATGATAAAGTTTGAGACATGATAAATGCCTTTATCCTGAGGGAAAATTGCACTCTCTTCTAAAATTTCAAAAGGAATATTATGGACTCACTTTTTTTATCATTTGTACTTATCGTAAATGTGCTAAAAGACATGTGACTGCTTTAAATTTCAAGGCCGGAAGTCGGAAAAGCAAAAAAAAAAAACATTTCCCGAAACAGTATTTTCTGGAAAGACCTTTCCCGTCTCGAACTTTGGGAAGGCCAAGAATTTTGGGAATTCCTGAAGTTCCCCTTCCCCCACCGATTTCCCCCACTCCCCTTCCACCGATATCCCCCCTCCCCCCCACCGATATCCCCCCTCCCCCCCACCGATCCCCCCCCCCCCGTTTGCTCCCCGCGAATCTCTGGTCTGGAGCCACCCCTGTAAACTTATGCCCTTCTGAGTGCATTTTTGTGCAACTAATCCCATGGTGTGCCAAGTATTTGGGATACTCAGTGATGTGTCATAATTCTATGCATATATCAGAGAGCAAATGTACTGTTAGGACGTTTCCTCAAAGCTGTATGGTGCTCGTCAGTCTTTTGATTTCATTTATAAGGATCTTACCCACTTCAGAGTGTACCTGTGTAGCTTTGGCTAACAGCTGTTTTGCTTGACATGCTCAGAGGTACTTGATGCTAGAACTTATTTTGATTGTAATTTGCATAGACTGTAATCAGTTCATGAGTTGTGTTTTTTGTAAGTTTACCTGTGCTGCAAAGGAATATTGGATATTCTATTTCTGTGAGATGTGCTACACATGATTTTTTGCTCCTTCGCTGAGTACTACAATTTGTTTCCTCTGTGATCTTCTAAATTATTTTCGTGGGCAGTGCATATTGAGTAATTCTTGTTATTCTGACTAGAGATAATACCTTTATTTGAGACACTTCAAAACTCCAAGAATTATCAAAACTTTAATGATTGAAATAGTTTTTAACTAGAATGCATTATTGTGGAAAAGTGACTATAAACCATACCATTGAAAATAGTTAAATAAAATTTCTTCTTTATTGATTAACAGCGCTGTCCCTGTGTATCATATTCCTTACCATTATTCTTCAGAGCTTAAGGCATTCTCTTTGAGGTTAGGGGCAAGGGCTGGTAAGTCCAGCAGAACAGTGTATTTAATGCTAAATACCTTGTTTATGCGACAAATATTTGAATAGCTCGACCTATGAAATTATGGTTGAACATAATTTACCACGTTAAAAGTAATACACATTGGCATGACTGCTTCATTGCTTTAATTCTACAGGTAGTTCACTACAGTAGAGCATTTGAGAATGAGCTATTGTATGAATACTTTGTGAAACTGCAAGAGCCTGTCTTTATCTATTTCCAAGTCTTCAATAAAATTATGAAGAAAATGTACGTAGTATGTATGTGTACGTATTAAAAGATGAAATGAAGAAATTATTACCGCATAAGGATTGATTTATTTTCTTGTTTCATATACTCAAGTAGAGATCCCATATTTCCCAATTGCCCAGAAGGTAGCAAAGTTTGTATGATCTATCATGATATTAGCAATAACCTGAGTTTATTTATTATATATGATTTAGATTTCCTGGATTTGCTAACTCTCCTCTCTAAATAAATGTTTTAATACGCTTTTTTCTCAATATAGGCAAACTTTGAATACCACTCAACGAAGCTTTAAGAATATTTTAGAACTAAGCATTCATTACACCTTTCGTTATATGATCTTTGGGTTGAAAAGATTGCGCCACCATGCTCATCAAAATTCCTATTAACTATTAAACTACAGTAGAACCTCTTTTTTACAAACCTCTAATTTACAAAATGACACCAATTTACAAACCATTCTGCCGGTCCCAATCTTTGTATATAGGAAAACCATGTAAAATGACCTCCATTTTACAAAACCTCCATTTTAATGATTTACAAAGTGAGAAGCCGGTCCCCAGGAGTGACTGACCTCTGTTTTACAAAGTATTTTAAATGGTTTTGTCGCACTGTTTTGAGGTCAATGCATCACTCAATGTGTAAACATTCAGCATTATGCAAACATTTCAAGAATGAGCATTTCAAATTCAAGAAATTGTATAAAAGGTATCGAAAAACCTTAACAACATTTTTAAATTTAATGCACGCTGCCTCTGCTCATATTTTTGGGTCATGTCTAGCGATGTTTTTCTCTGCGCGAAAGACTGAAACAACGGGTTGCGCTGCGAGGGTGATAAGTCGGGAAAGCCATCTCAAGTAAACAAAATTTGGCCCGATTTTAAGGGAGATGTTTATTTCACTTATACTTGTAGTCAACTTGAATAATATATGATCCTGGATACAAAGACTTCTTTTCTAAATCGATTTTCACGTCAGATAAAAAGAAGAAAGAAATTACTAAGTTTCCTCTTCATTCGCTGTAATTTAAATGGCCTATAAGCGTAGGCTATAATAAAATTTCCGCCAGGGTATATTACTCTCTCAGGAAACGTGAATTGGCCAGCTTATCAAGTATATCTTGAAGATGTTCACCTTATTACATTGTAACCACAGTCTACACGGAGTAGACTTTACAATTGTTACAATGTCTTCGCTCTCAATAGCTGATTTGAATTTCTTCTTTCCCTTGTTATCAGTTCCTATGACATCCGAGAGTGGCTCGCACCTACAACTTTGTCTCCAAAATTCTTTGAAGTCAGAAAATTACACTGTAAGCTGTGAGCGAGTGAAAATATTTGGGTTTCCAAGCGAGCAGAAGTCACGTGCATTCAGTCAGAATCACTCTCAACGCGAGGTGGGCTGTGTTTGTGATATCCCGTGTGCCTTTTAGTAAAACAATGGATAAAACATCCCTGAGCAAAAATAAATGAGGAAGTCCGTGAGTTTGGTTACCATAAGGTCGATAATCAAGGAAGTACGTGATCGCACGCAGACAAAAACAGAAATTGCTCAGAAGTATGGCATTTCTTTATCGACATAACAACAATCATGAATTCAAGTGAAAACATTTTGAGTCATAACAGCATCGTCGAAAATCAACTACATTTCATCGTTGACGTTTGAACGGCTTGATTTGCAGATGTATTATTATTAATTTTTTTTAAGTGTTGACGATCGTGAGTGCAACTTGCCTATAACCAATTCTGAAGGAGAATGCTCAGATTTTGGCTCTTAAACTGAAGTGAGACAACTTTAAATGCTCAAATGGGTGGCTAGAAAAATTAAAGAGAAGACATTGAATCACTTCACTTAAAATCTGCGGAGAAGAAGGGCATGTGAACACAGAAAATGTTGAGCAGTGGCGTGAAATGCACGACGAAATTGTGTCTAAATATTCCCCTTGGGACAGGTATCATTTAAGAATACTAATTTTGTAATAATACGTTATTTATGTTCAAATTTTGATGCACTTTGGATATTTTATTTTTCATTTAAGTTTTACGCCGTTAGGTAAGAATTTGCGATTGTGACTTAGAGCCATGAAATTTCTTAGTTAGAATGCATCCGTGGAATTCCCATGTTAAAATGGCCTCTTTCAACACAAATTCGACTAGCACTAAACATATCCCCTGAGCTAATTAATGCATATGCTTAAAATACTCCGTGGGATGAATTAATTCACTTATTCCCCTTATTATGATATCAACCAACTTGAAGCTACAATAAATTAATTCAGTTGCAGCAGCCAAGTTCACACTCAAGAACCCTATATACAGGGTCCTTGTTCACACCATTATAAATTTGTAGAAAATTATTTACCAGTTTTTAAAGTTTCTGTTAATTTTTGTTAAGGAGAGCATTAAAAATATGCCACTATGTATAAGAAGTGTAGGTTTCTAATTTCCTTTTGTTCTATTAAACATTTAACTGGATGTTTAATTCATTTTATTGAAATATTACCTCCCTTTTAATTCCATTTATCTTTATGAAGTGCGCTACTGAAACTGGATTAGGATTGTTGAGGTTTCGATTGCTTGAAAGATAACCTCCAATTTACAAACCCTCTAATTTACAAAGCTCATATTTTTGGGTCCCTTCAACTTCGTAAAATAGAGGTTCTACTATAGATTATTTTAAGTAAGAACTTAGCACATATGTACATAATATGTCAGTAATGAACATGTTGCAGAATTCGTCTGCTACGAACGCTCACCATTGGCTTCTATCGTTTCCGTATGCAAAGAATGCATTATTTTTCATACCACTGTAACCTTAGCTGTGTCCGGTCTCACCACCTCAAGACCTGTTGCACCAACCAGTGGTGACTCTCAAACCCCCCAGTTCATTATCACAGGGGTTGGAGTTTCAACGTCAGCGGTACGAAAACTCTGCCTAGCGGTGTGATATGGTTCTCTCGTTAAAATGCCCCTTGGTCCAATGTGTCCACGCCTCCTTTTTTGCGATTGTAGAAAGAAATGACCTCTGGTAATCCGTTTTTATTTAGGAAATTGTTTGAGGAATGGAGGAGACTACATAGTAAGATGCCTCTGCTCTTCTTTGGCTCTTACGAGGCATTATTTTTTTTCCTTTGTAAATCCGTACTTGCTGGAGCCAACTCTTCTTTCTTGATTGGATGGGAATTTGGGTGGAATCTCTATTTGTTATTTTTTAAATGTACCCACATAAGTGAGCTCTCTTTTCCATAGCTCTTCAAGTAATTCCGTGGATGAAAACCAGTTTTCTGCTGTTTCATTTTTGTTTTATTTGAAAATGTATTCACAAAGCTTCACAACCACCTGATAAGGTTTAGGCAGATTTTGTTCATTTTCAGATAGACCAGTCCCGTCAGAATCTTTGCCACTGTAAATATACGCACCATACAGGCGATTCCTTTGGTCATCTACTAAACACATCAATTTTATGCCATATTTCGCAGATTATTTGGCATATACATTTTGAAGACGAATCTGCAGCAAAATGATACCAGCAATGCATCTACACAAACTGCAGGACCCAGTTGAGAATTCACGATGAAATATGCAAATATCTAGCTGATCGCTGCAGTGGCATCTGTTTTCTCCCTTTCCCGGTAAATATTGGGAATGCTGAAGAGAAGGCTGTTTCTGTTTGCACTAACACTTCAGACTTTTGGTAGACGTAACTGAGCAAAAAATTGGTAATCATTAGTTATAAATTTTTCTTCAAAAAATGCAACATTCTCACTCTTTCGGGATCTAATGTGTTCCTATTCTTGTCTGCCTAAATTCCAGCAGTACTAAATGCTCTTTATGAAAATACAGTTGCAGTTCTTGCACTACGAGTTTCTTAGCCTCTTGAGAATCTTTCTTGCTTCTAAACATTTTTGTCTTTAAAATGAAGTGCCAATATTGATGCAACAGCATAAAAGCTGTTCTTTTCGAAGTCAGCAAATCTGAGATTAATTTCATTAATGATAGCATTTTTCATTCCTTGCAATCTGGATCCTACATTCCCTGGTTCTTCCATAAATTTTAAAATACTATTTATTAAAGGAATCACTTCTGATATTGTGGTGTTAGAGTAACAGTATAGCCTGCTAAAAAGGCTTCAAAATATGTTGAACATTTTGCAAGTAACTCCAGTCAGTACTGCTAAGTTCGGCTGGTAAACTAATCTCCACATTAACTAGAAATAGAGCTGGTTTCTGTTCCAGAAGACGAGTACAACGATCAATTCTTTCGTATCAAAGTCGAAAACAAATTCTTGTTTAACTGTTACTAATAGTTACGAATGTTTTACCTGGGATCTGGATCACTTGGAAAATTTAAATCACAGTCTTGATTACTGTAACCACTTGGTAGAGTATCGAAGGTATAAGATGCAGGATTTTCATCTTCCTGTTTATCTTCTTGTGCTAATTTGCGGGCTTTCACTACTTCATGGGCAGATAAAGGATGTTTCTTTTATGTGCTTCTACAATGCACGAGTGGTTTTCGAAACACAACCACAGGATATAGTGCAGCCACAAACATCACAAATCACGAATTTATCATCAGAATGTTTTTACCGAGAAGTAATACCATATTTCACAGTGTTGCAACATTTTACAGTACAATTGTCACCTTTGAGAGTTCCCTATCGAGGCTGTAGACTCTTTTGTCTGTTTTTCACTATTGAGTCATATTTCATACCATACACTTCGACCACATATTTGCGACCACCATCAAGCATCAACGTGATTGAGTTGTGATCATGGGATATAGCCATGAGTACAATTATCGTCAACAAGTTTTTTGTCGTATCGTACAATTTTACTACGGAATGCTGGCAGATAAAAACTTTGGTTTTCACAATTCAATTAAGTAAAATCTAGGCTATTTTGGTAGTAACTTCAAACATACATGGTGCCAACCATATTGAAGAGGCAAATGCATATTAACAGTCGCAATTTATTATTTTTGCCGGCAATTATTTGACCATGGGATGTGGGTCTATGTGGGCTAAATAATTCTACAATCTGGAGTGATCATTTTTCTTTGAATTCAGACCTTTCTCATAAGAATATTTTCGATACAATTAAAGCCATCATGAAATGCACGAACCATGTCGTATGTTTTCATCAGAGATCTGCTGTGATGGCAGTACCAACCAACCTGGGCCTCCGATTCAGCCAAGTTGTTCATCTTCACCTCTTACCTTGCTTTCTCCCCCACCCCTGGCGACACCGTGAATACTTTTTTCGGGGTACCCTTCTCAGAAGCGGAGGTAAATCACTCAGAGATGAGCAGAGGCTGACATCTCCTTCCCGCTCTTGGCTCATAATTTGGCTTTGGTGATTTCTTGACACCACCTGGCATCATCCAAGGGTCCTGTCCTGCTACTCCACAGCTCTCTCTTTAATAGGCATAAACTGCTAATTCTGACTTTTCTGGAAATCAGTGGATTACTTGGAACAGCAGATCTGCCACCAGTCCCATTTATGGGCGAAACAGGTCCCTCCATCATGTCAAATTTATGGGCCAAAACCTGTTTCGCCCCAAGACTCCTGTCGCTCAAGATAATCTGTTGCCTCTTATTCCAGAACATGAATAATTTCATCTGCTCTGGACTCATCCTGCGAGAAAGAGATCACTGAGATCATCTGAGAAGATCACTTCTTTGTCTCATCATTGTTTATGTACCCTCATTCCACTTCGCTTCGACCATTCGCTTCGGCTTCCATTAGTTAAGGTCGGGGATGGTTCTTCTTTTGGGGGCCTCCAGAGCCAATAGCAGGTTGATGTGACCGATGCTCGAATGGATTGAGGTCAGCCATTATTTCAGTTGATTTAAATTGTCTTAACCATTAAATAAACAGATCGCAAACAAATGTATTAATATGAGCGGAACACAGAATCGCACATTAACCATCGAGTAGCTTGTTATACAGCATTATTTTTCACATAACTCTTCTCACCAATTGTCTCATAACAAAGTAGAAACGTTCTTCTATGCGTGAGCAAAAACATGTTGGATAGGACGTCTTAAATAGGGGCATAAGAAGAAGAAAAAACGTTCAAATGTAGAATTTCAGCGGAAATATGTAAAATAAAAAGTTCTTTTTAATATATGCTGTAGTGAACTTCTGTGCAGATTATCAGCACTTATGACGGTAAAACGATGTCATTCATGAGATAATTACGTTGCGAGATCGTTATCCTATTTGGTATGCCACCCGCAAAACAAGGATTCGAATTTATCGAATCTTTTTTGAAAGGATTCAATTGAATCTCGAATCCATGGATTCGATAGGATTTGATCGAATCCTGACCACATCACTAATTATTATTATTATCATACTGAAAAAAATATGATAACCAGTCTCTCAGACTGGGATTTCCAGAAAAAATTAATAAAATTATTTCTTGGAATGGCAGAACTTCGGCTCTTCTACAAAACATTCCTAGTGTTAAGTTAGGAAGCTACTAAAATTATGTGGCCGCATGAAAAGGAGTTAGGTGAAAAATGTTATGGGTTTAGGAGGCATAGTGGTCTGTGACACCAACGTTCCAATTTGACGGTTAATCAAAGGTTTATATGGTAGTCAATAATGAAGTATTTACATTATGAGATGGGCAGTATATTGTAACACAGAATAATAGCTTGTCATTGAGTTCACTTGCATACCAAAAAAGAAAGGTAAAAACATTTCATGAAAATGTAAAATAATTACCTCCCCCAATCTTCAGCAGAGCGGTAACAGCTGGCTAATTCTGCAGCAATTTTTCCTTTAGGTAACATCCATCCTTCCATTTGGAATGTGTCAAGTGCATCAGCTAAAAATGTGGCAGACTGACTTGGCTGCCCCATTTTAAGGTAAAAGTGAGCTAAATCTCGACCAACAGAACGAGCTGAGCGGATGCGTTTGATGTGCTTGAATGTGCCCATTGCCAGTTCTGCCAATTCCTAGCCAAACCAAATGTAACATACAATTAACACACTGAATGGTATCAACCATATACTCATGAATTATTAATCATGCATTATAATCTACACTTTAGATAGTTTTGGATTGCAATTAGAACTTTCAGATTTCAAGGACATGAGAATTGAAAACAGAAGCTTCTATTTAATTAATGTTGGGAGTCAAAGAAGACCATTATTAAAGACCATCAAATAAAATTATTTAAAATTGACCACAATTAAGAAGGAGGCCATTTCACCTCCCGATAAAGAAATTCCACAAACTTACACTTTTGTTTTATATGCCAGTTTAAATAATTTGAATAAAAAACATTTCTATTCTGTACCAAACATGATTTCCACAGTAAAATACCTCAAAGGTTTACGAGGGCAAAAAAGGCAAGTTTATTTCTCAAAACTCAGCAAAATGAAGCCAAAAGCATAACCATCACACTAAGATTCATTCATTTATTACCAGATAGTGTCTTTTAAAAGCTTCTTGAGATGACAAGGCTTCCTTTAATTTGTCTGTTGGAGTTTGACCAAGATGACTCTGATGGATCTCAGTTGTGGTTGAAGGCGTTTCTTTGCTCCCAGCAGTTTGGGCAGCTACCGACGACCCAGATGATTGGGAGAGGGGATGGGGAGGTGGATCCCCCATCCCAGCAGAAAGGCTGACGACCATGTGCAATTGCTCACTTGTGGGCTCCTCCCCCGGCATAAGACCACATAATTCTCCCAACTCACACAGCTGGAAAAGTAAAGATTAAGTTTGCAAATTCATGCAGTAAAACCTCGATTTTACGTAGTTTGAGGGACCAAAAAAGAGGCAGTGTACTCAAGTTCCGCTAATCCAATCTAATTGGGAACGGACACTCCTTGGATTGCAACATTTTTGGATTTTTTGAAAAATAGCATTATTACAGTAAAATCCAATCAAATCACTTTATTTTGTGCATTGGTACAATATTATATACATTTACATACTTTGTACCGTATTCTATAACAAAATCGTCAATAATTGCCTACATTACATTAAAATCTGTAAAGTACAATTTCTATAATAAAATTTTGTACCCTTGTACCATACGTACAGTTCACTACTGCAACGTCAATGCGACATCAGTGTTCAAGGTGGCTGAAGTTCAAACTTCCCCTCCCCCGCTGCACCAGAAATAGAACAGAGACACTGCCACCTATCAGCTGAGTCAGCTCCACCTCATACTCTCACTGGCACCATGCCACTGCACCAGTCATTGTGTTGTGATTTATTGGACAATACATGTCGCTCACACTCATGTCAGTGATCAGATGGCATACAGTAGTGTAGTGATAGTAGGCTAGATTGTTGATTTTCATGGCTAGTAAACGTGAGCACACAACTTGTATGCTCAAAGAGAAGCTTGAAGTTTTGAACCGTCTAGATAGAGGTGAGAGTGCTACTAAACTGTCAGTGGAGTTTGGAGTGAGCAAGGCTACCATATCTGACCGGGAAAAAATCATGCAAAGATCAAAGAGCTCAGTGAATCTTTATTTTAAAAACTCTGACATGGATTATGACATTCTTGTAATAACTGCCAAAACAATTTTATCTATTTTGGATGAAAGAGCATTTAGTGCCGTATTTTCTGTGCATGTTGTAGGAAAATGGAGTATGCAAAGTTAGATATGCCATTTAACACGTTGGGGTTGGCTGTCATATTCAATGACTTAGTTTGCAATTTGTAAAAATTATTGCAAAACTACATAAAAAAGAGGAAAATTTGACCATATGTACCAGAGTATGACTGTGTAAAAACAAAAAAACTATGTAAAATCAAGAAGCTACGTAAAATCAAGAGTTTACCATTGAAATACCCTAGTTTCCTGACTAGACTTTTTTGAAGCTATGCAAAATCGAGTTACGTAAAATCAAGGTTTTACTGGATATGAAATTATGGAGGAAGAATCAAACCCATATGAAATAAGGAATACATTTTTGCTGCCTTCTTCTTCGGGACTGTTTTTGCTTATCAATGCATTATTAAAGTGATATTTAAGAGAGAGGTGCATAGGTATTTTGATCTTTTCAAGTAGTACACTTACACCAAATGTATTTTGGTAAATTTTAGCTTATCCTTGGAGAAGACATTTAGTTAGAGCATAATTAGCTTTGAGTTATAAAGTTGTTCAACGTCTTATGCTTACCAAGATTTCCCTGAGAGAAATCTACTTTCCCAGATAACTGAATTACATCAAAGAGGACCAATTCCCATAACCTCAGGTTAAGCTCAAATTTACGACATTTTTTTATAGCCTTACAACAATCAATTCTGCAGACAGTATTGTACAAATAAGATTTTACAAGAAATAAATGATGGCAAGAGACCAAGTCCTCAGCTTTTAAGTAATGCATAAGCAAATCACAAAAATTACTGCATTTGGGGAGCACTAGTGGTACTAAAATAGCCCTAAAACTGCATCTTCTGTAAAAAATTACAGCTTAAAATATTCCTTTCGACTAATCCATAAACTATTAATAATAATTACACCACATCATTTTTATGATACCCGAACCAAACTCCTGATTTCTTACACGATGAACAACTGTTATTTTTGAGCCTTTATGAATCACTAACCTCATCACTTTTAAGTACATGATATCAGCACATTCAAATGGGGAGACTTACTTGGGTCAAATAATAAAATAAAACCATTATGGTAAAAAAAGCCTCCTACCTTGTCTTTTGCATATGCCCAAAGAGGAGCAGTATACAATGAGTATTTTTCAACATGAGCACTATCTGTGAACTTCTCACATGTCGAGAGGATCTCCAGGCAGCAAAGAATAACCCAGCAAGCAGTTGCTCCAGGAGGACTAACAACTTCCAGCAAAACAGACTCACGCATGCAGTTGTGAAGAAATGGTAAAGTCCGCTGGGCTATCTGCAAGAAATAATGGTACAATCTAATCTTATTACTTTTGAAATCTTTCTTTCTACATAATGTGGAAGATGCATTATTTTTAATAACACTATTTGTATGCAAAGTTAATCATCTTGAATATATGCACAAAAATTTGCCATAAAACAACACTTATATGAAAATACCGATAGCTAAAAATTAGATACGTGTTCTCGGGAGCATCAAAACACTACCTCATCAAGAATCCAGTGGATGGAGCCATAGAATGGCATTACAGCCAGTAGTTATACATTAAGTTTCCATGCTAATTTCAGATTGTTTATCATAATGACTAAAATAATCATTTTTATTTCTCTAACACAATTAACAACTGCAATTTACAATTGAAGACAATTAACACATGCATTTCGATCCTTCCAGTTGACATATAAATAGAGCAAAGGAATGATACCAAGAGGTGACATCAAGCAGCTTCGGATCATGTGACTTTTTCAAATTGTATGATTTAAAAAAAATGAAATTCCATATAAAAGTCTGCGGTTTATGCACAAACAAATTAATATTATATTTTAGTTGGTGAAAACATTTGTTCCCATGCACAGTAGTTAAACATTTGGAGTAAATTTTATACATGTTCTCATGAAGTGGTAAGTGATTAGCAAAGTCAAATTTACCATTATGTACAAATACAGTAAATTCTCTTTATGGTGAAGCATGATATACTAAAATTTTCGATACAGATAAATAAACAAGGCGGTCCCACCCATCAATCTAGGCTTTTACATGTAACAATACAATAGAGAGAAATGACTTTTCAGTTTCGAACTGCAGATTGTATTCGACATAATGAAAAATAAGCTTCAAATTTTTCACAGTTTTCCAAAATGACAGAGTCACCTTATTTATTTATTTAAATTGCTCACATACAGCATTTCTGCCAATTTAAAGTGACACAGTAACAGACTTTAAATAAAAACAACAACAATCAATGAAAACAATTGGTATGCGGTGAAAATAATAAAAAATACAAATAAAGCGTAGGTAGGAAGGGAGGTAAATGGGAGAGGTATTATTTATTCATGGGAAAATGGGACATAACGAGATTGATGAATGAGTCCGAGAGAAAAAATGGATCTATATTATTAGGCAGAGAATTCAGTAGGGAGGAGAGACGGTAGTGAAGTGAGCGCTTGACAAGGGATAGTCTGGGGATGGGCATATGGAGTAAGGAATGCGTACGTGTGGATCGACAAGGGACTCTGAAGTTTATGGAGGAAAGCAATTCAGGACAATCAATGAATGAGTTTACAATATTGTAAATAAATTTTAGATCAGTTTTAATTCTTTGATGGGAGAGATCAGGGATTGAGAGAGAAGAAAGGATTGAACAAGTAGGCATGTTGCGGCATTCTGCAACCCTGTGTTTTACAATTCTGGCGAAGAAGCTAGTGATACTGTTAAGACAGGCGAGATTACTTGGAGCTGCAAAGGACCATATGGGAGAGCAATATCCAGTGATTGGAAGGACAAATGCTGTGAAATATGATTCCAGAGCTTGGGGATCAGTTATTTCCGTGTAGCGGTAGAGGAGGCCTAATAGAGACATGGCTTTGCTCTTGACTGAATTAATGTGGTCCGAGAAGGTAAGTTTACTGTCTGTTAAGACACCTAAATCCTTCACAGCCGAAACATGTCTAAGAGGCTCAGAATTAATGGAATAGTCAAATTTGATGGGGGATTTTTTGAGGGAGATGGAAATAGAATTGCATTTCCTGGAATTCAAGATGAGCTTCCAGGTATTGCACCATTTAGCAGTCAAATCTAGGGCATTCTGAAGGTCTTGGCAGTCCGAGGTAGCGTGAATTTGCTTAAAAAGTTTGCAGTCATCAGCATAAAGTAGAGTATTAGCTTGAGAGGGAGAAACAAGGGAGGAAAGGTCGTCAATGAAGAGATTAAATAGATATGGCCCCAAGACACTACCCTGAGGAACACCAGATGTTACCGGGGACCATTGAGAAGAAGTGCCTGAAAGTATAACCCGCTGAGTTCTATCGGTAAGAAAGGATTTGATGAGATTAAGAAAACTTTCGTGCACGTTGAACCGTTGACTAAGCTTGTTAAAGAGGAGGGTATGGTCGAGAGAATCAAAAGCTTTAGAGAAATCTAGAAAGATGGCATCAAGTTGCGTATTTTTTGCTAATGAGTTGACAGCGTGGTGCTGAAAGACAGCTAGGTTAGTCAGACATGAACGTCTTGGAAGGAAGCCGTGTTGATTATTCGACAGGAGAGGAGAAGAGAAGTAGTATAATCTGTTGAGGATAATCCTCTCGGAGACAGAGGATAGGATTGGTAGCAATGAAATTGGGCGATAGTTAGCAACTTCACATTTAGGTCCAGTTTTATGAATAGGAATAATGTTTGCCATTTTCCATTGGAGCGGAAAGACGCTGAGTGTGAAACAGCGATTCAGCAGGAGACTCAGTGGAATCGCGATACAGGAGGCGCAGTTACGGACAAAGATAGGACTGAGACCATCAGGACCTGGGGAACGGTGGAGAGGAATTTTGGAAAGATACTGAAATACCTCCTGTGGATCGGTCTCTATCCGGGATAGACAGTGCGCACAGCTAGATGTGAGGGAATGGTCAGGGGTAGTAGGGAAATTGGATGCTGGCATTAAACAATCCGAAAAGAATTTAAGAAATAAGGTCGGTCTATTGAAACTCACAGCATTATTGTTTTCATAACAAACAGTGTCCGGAATTCGGGAGTGATTGCGGCGTCGATTCACATAAGTCCAGAATTTTTTCGGGGTGGAGGTAATTGATGAGCACACATCATGCGCATACTCCTTCTGGTCACGACGGATGAGAGTCTTTGAGTATCGCCGTAGCTCCGTGAAGGCGCGCCGAGTGTGTTCGTTCGGAGCGGTCTTGTAGAGATACCACGCTTGATTTTTGTTTTTGAAAGCGAGCAGGGTGTCGGAGTTAAACCAAGAGGGGAATTTCTTTGTTCTGGGTTTCACAATAGGGACAAAATCCTTAATAGCACTCTCAATGACGGCGTACAGGAAGTCCACTCCTTCTTCGGGGGTGAGCGAGATCAGCACAGACCATGGGATGAGGCCAAGGGAGCGGTTAACAGTTTCCCAAGGAACCTTTGACCAGGCGAGGAAGGGTTTCGGAGGGGCAGGGGGAACGCCGCGGCGATTCTTAGAGCTCGGAAAGCTGTAATAACGTCAAGGGACTCATGGTCTGAGTCAAAGATGTTTCGGCTAGGGGTGACTGCCTTGTGGGGAATGGTGGAAAGCAGGAAGTCCAGCGTTGCCTCGTTTTGCGTCCCTTCGGTGCAGAACTGGGATAGATGAAGGGCGTTTATAAAATTTTGCATGAAATACTCATCATGGGCGTCGGACGGACACCCACTCGTTGGAGACTCCCAATGAATTGAGAGGTTGAAGTCGCCAAATAGGATGATAGGGCCAAGACTTAGGGCTCTCATCACAGAATCAAGACAGTTTTCCAAGACGGTAAGATCACTGGCAGGGGGACGATAGAAACAGCCAATAAAAGTTTTGATAGACTTAGAAAGTTTACCAGAGGGTAAAGAGACCTCAGTCCACACGACTTCACAGTCAGTCTCCAGGTCCATGCGACGTATAGAGGGATATTTATTATTGATGGCAAGTAGCACTCCACCGCCTCTGGAGAGCCGATCTCTGCGATATATGCTGTGAGTAATTGAGAAGGAAATTTCACCATCACGAACGGTTGGGTTTAGCCAAGTTTCAGCGAGCGTGATGATGTCTAGTTTGGAGAGCTCATGGGTATGGGAATCACAAGTGGAGAGCTTGTTCTTAATGCTTCTTACATTTTGGTAGTACATATGCACTTGAAGGTCAGAGAGAGGGCCAGGGTTGAATTGCACGTCACCCGAGAGAAGAATAAGAAGAAAGATAACGGCCTCACGCCGAGGGTACGGTCTAGCGGTTGAGGGTCGAGGGTGTCGCCGGAACCTGGGCGATGGAGCGGTGGGGCAATGGAGACCAGAGAGGGATAGACCACACGATGCAAACGCAGAAAAATAATATCTTCTTTCACTGAACACTTGAGAAGAAACTGGAAGCACAAATAATGTGATGGGTTCACATGGTGGAACTGCATAAACACGTAAGGTTAAATTCACTATTGCTAGCACAGAAACATCAAAAAAAGCAAACATGAAAGGAGCACGATGTGCGCGTGTCCTCTCGCTAGCGGCCATCTTGGCCGAGTCCTATCATTTATCATTTGCTCATACCATATATGTCCTAAGATAAGCCCCACATTTCTAGCAAAATATCGGCTTTCAAAGTGTGAGGATCTTGGCTATTTTCGAGCATAAAGAGAGAAAATCACTAGAAATTCAATGGCTAACGGAGCAAAATAATAGAGAAAAATTGGTACGGGGTAGTTGGTAGGTCAGGTGCCTTTGAGTAACTGGAATTCATGGAATTGGATAGTGAAGAGTTTAGATTAGAATAAGTTTTCTGAAATAAGGGTTCGGATTCAAGATTCAATGTGTGGGATTCGATAAAAAAAAGAGATTCGGATTCGATAAATTTTGGATTTGACCCATCACTATAAAAAAGGGAGGAATCAGGCGAGATGTTGATGATGATGCAGTGCATCGAAATCCGGGTCGATTAAAAATTTTATCTGTGGAAAATTGCATCGTCTTAGTTCTTATTATTACCATCACTATAATTTATTATTTACTCACATATTTTGTGGTGAAGTTCATCCTGATGTTCCAAAACACATGAACTATCGTCTGCTATTCTAAAATCATGTCTTAGTGCGGTAGGTCTCAAAACAGTAGACAAAGAAGAGTCAAATGTCACATTTACTATACTTGAATGTTGTACTGGAGTCAACCCGTCAAAGAACATACACGACAACGTGAGCGTCTTGCCTTTCACTGGCCAGTGCATGTTGTCTTTCACTTCCAAACGAACCACATGTTTCACTCTACTATTAGGTCGTCCACGCAAGGCAGTTCGACTCAGAAGAGCAGATGACCTGTTTACCACAAGGTACCTAATGAGTTCAAGTCGAAATTGGCGATGTGAAAAATCAGCACCACATGAAGATAGAAGTATCCAACTATTTATGATGGTAAAATCAACTAGGCGGAAAAACAGCTTCTTGGTCCGTTTCCAAGTATGATGACTGATGGAATAACTGTTTGCCATCCTGTCTCCTTTTTCCACGTATCCCATGTGGTGGTTATAGTCCTCTACAATAGCTGGATGGATAGCATTCCCATGATTATCACAGAAGTTACCCTCTATTGGTGGATTGTGAATATTTGAGAGAATGTACACTTCCCTTTTGTTTTTCCATACCACTGTTGTCAAGTCACCCTGTGCCATTGTACGAATGTCACCCCGTTTCAATTTTAGTGACTCACGGTCAATGTTTCGTGGCAATCCTTTACGGTTATGTCTCACAGTTCCGCAGCTAAGTATTTTATTGTTTTGAGGTCATCAAAAAGAGCTGGAGATGAGAAAAAATTGTCCATGTATACTTTATGGCCAACTCCTTCAATTTTCCTAATCAATTGTCTAACAGTGGCATGAGTTGCTGCAATGTCTTGTGTCGAAGTCTGTCTATCTTTGCCTAAATATACCTTCATATCATACATATAACCTGTTGAGTCAGAAAGTTTGTAAATTTTTATGCGGAAACGTTTGTGTTTTTTAGGATATATTGCTTGAATATCACCCTTCCTTTGAAAAGTACAATTACTTCATCAATTGCCAAGTGCTTGCTGGGGAAATAATACTTAACAAAGTTATCATTGAGCTTTTCAAAAAGTTTTCTAATTTTCCATAACCTGTCATAATTTTCGTAATTTTTATCAGGTGCCTCAGTGTTGTCAGTAAAATGAAGGAATCGCAAAATGTGGAGAAAGCGATCGCGTCGCATTACAGTGCTAAAGAAGGGAGTATGGAACTGTTCAAGAGTGGACCAGTAGTCTCTCAGTGTGTCTCTAGTGCAGTGCCCCATTTGTAAAATAATCACCAAGAACAAATACATCTCATGTAGACTGACATCAGTTCGAGGTGAGGCCTTCATCTATATCACTGCAACTTTGCTGATAATATAGATTTGTTTGGTCCACCAATAGTGGGATGACTTCTGCAAAATGCAGTAAAAAAACTGACTAAGGGGTTGACTTACTGCTGATATTTTTAGCTTCATCAAAATTCACTCCTTTTCTACGGGCAGTAAATGCTTTAGATACACTAGCACATTCCCGATCCTCTGGAGATCCCCAAGACGAATTATCGATGGATACCTCTCCCGGAGTTTCCTCTTGAGAATCATCGCCACTCTCCACACCAGCACTTGGATCTTCATAAGAACCCGAATCACTATCGGCTATCAACTCTCCTTCAATGTCTAACTCCGTCAGTTTACGTTTGGATCCCATTTATAGCAGGGAATCCAAAACTATTTTTTCCGCTTCACTTATGAAGCAACAAACACATTCGTAGCTCTCTGACGACTGGAACTGAGATGCTTCGGTAACTGTAGAACCAGCTAGAAAAAAATATCGCACAGAATCCGTTTTTTTGTTACCAACACTAAACCAATTACGCATATGGTCGTCTGCTTCTTTCCATCCACATACTATCTGCTGGCCTTCATTCGGACTTGGACAAAAAGTTTACAGTCTGATCGAGGGACGTATTGTGCTGAGGCATCAACTTCCTCTCTCCAAAGCTCGTTATCTCTGACCTGTTTATCTTTGAAGTCACGGAAGGCTCATATTTATGAGACACATCTGGAGGACCCAACCGCATCAACAGATTTGCTCTGGATCAAAGGCGTCCGCTGTGACCGTAGGGAAGATGCAGCGAAACCCAGAGCGAAGAAAATGGTACACATTACGGAAGTGCGGTATATACCGATATATCCGGTATATTTTTGCCGAAATAGCAATATATACCAGTATATTTTATAAAGTCAATATACCAGGATATTCGGTGTTATTTTCTAAATACCGGTACCCGATATGTTGCTCAAAAAGAAAATTTTCATACTTAAGTTCAGTAATTAAGTTATGGAAATATTTTAGAGAGTGCGGTTGTTGAAAATTCCCTATAGCAAAGGAAAATGGGAAGTAAAAGTTCATGGTTTTTACCATTTTACTACGATTTTTAAGAAATATGTTGAACTCTTTTTACATTGGTTTTTAATTCTCTTAATGAAATGTTTCTCCTATTCGGCGCTGCTGCTACATATTTTGTAAAGCGCTGCACCTTAAAAGTAAGCCATGAGAGGCCTTGCTTGGAACCGGATGTAAATTTTCTTTACAGAATTCAATCTGAATTTGGTGGAACAAAATTAATGTTCCCAAATCTAATAATTTAAAAAAATTATTACAGTCATGGAAAAAAATGTTACGCACAGTTTTTCCCTGTGTTTACTTATTATATCTTGGATGATGACCTCTGTTTTATCTTTTATACCATCCATTAAGATGATCTGCGGCATCCCTCACACAATGCATTTGCAATTAAAACAGATACATAACCTAACTTGTATTTCTTCCTAAATGAATTTATATAACACACCTACGAAACATCATAGCCTAACCCATGGAATATTGGAAGAGGCTGCAGCCATGGAGGTTACTATGGCTATCCTTTCAAGCTCCCACCATTGGAACCATGGGTCTTATCGAAAGTGATATGGTTTTTTGTATTGTCTTAATGCAACAATAACTTTAAATGTGATTAATGTGATTACATTTGAGTATAAATTATTCTTCCTATTCAATTTTAATATATTATGTAGATTAATTTGAATTTGTCGTTTTTTCTAGTCGCTGCTCATACTCAGATAAAATAATCACTTTTCACTAAAGAAAGATTGCCTATCGCTTCAATCTTAAAATGTTGATTTGTCAGAAACTAATTGCTGCAAAAACAATACGTGGGGTGTGTGTGCCCACGTGTAAATGCAAGCAATGAACACAAAACTTTTACATCACGATTCTGTATCACAACAAGGCGTGATATTATTCATCTTGCTTCTGTGGGAAAGCCTTACTGAAACCTTTCACGAGCGGTCCTGTGTACGACTCTTTATCTCATTCAGATTTATCATTGATTATTAATTATGTATCACCTACCGGGATCATATTTCCTTAAAATTCATTCGAGGCATTGTATTCACTTAATAATAATATATTATATTCATTTTTCCATTCCTTCAGTTGTATCTAACGCCATAGCTGACGTAAGTATAGAAAGAAACACTGACCTTCATCACCTTAGTCAAATCTCATCACCCCCACAGGATCTTCATGAAAACCCAGTTATAAGTGATGACGAAGCCTCTACATACATTTTGGCTAATCATTATGAAATAGCTCGGGTAATAGGACAAGAGAGCGAGTATAGCACGTCACATTCAATACCAAATGAGCTGCAATTATATCTCAGCCAGGCGTTACACTCAGAGCAATGAACGCTCTGAAGTTTTGGCAGAACAGTAAAACGGCTTTCCCTGTGTGGAGCGGCCCTTAAATTCATGGTTGTTCTGGGATCCTTAGCACCATCTTAGCGCACCGTCTCATTGGTCAACTATGTTGCATCTGATGATCGGAGCAGATTGACTGGTGATCATATTAACCAGCTGGTGTTTTTTTGGACCAATTAGAAAAAATATAGGTTTCCATGATTGCCATTTGAGATCAATCGCATCTGCCTTGTCACTACATCCTCAGCCAAGCTAGGAATGTGTTTAGCCTGGAAATATAGCATCAATGCATGGCATATTTAATTCTGAATACTTTTTTGAGACCTGTGCACTGTATGTCTTTACCTTGATAAGATTTAATATATTCATAATCTGTCATAATACCATGAGTTTTAGGATTCCTTAGCCTATTTTTGTGTTTTTTTATTGAAGCTATCATGCATGGAAAACTATACCCTAACTGATAATGATGAAAATAGCATTTGGTAATTATCAGAGCATGTCCTTCCTGCATAAAAAATATCTTTAAAAAATTGTACTTGTCTGATAAAAGCATGTTTAGAATATACCAGTTGTGCATTTATTCCACATAATCTTGGACTGGAAACCACAATGAATCGAAGAAAAATATTGAAAAATGTTTCCCTGAAAATATTCGCTAATAAATATATATATTTTTAATAAAAATGTAAATTACCTATTTATTGCAAAGTAGATTGCAAATACCCGCAAAAATAGTAGCATAATTATATCTTATATAAATGGTACTGATGTACCGGTACACAGGTATATTTTTTAATGATATACCTATCGGCCAATCGGTATATTTTAAAAATATCGGATTCAGATATATCGGTATATTTTTATATACCGCACATCCCTAGCACGTATGGCAGTGAGCAGAAAAATTTTTAGGGACTTATATGGTACACACGGTGGATAAAGGCTAATTTAAAGTTATGTTTTCATTTAGGCACTGTAAAGAAGTAAAATTTAGGGTATTCAGACTTCATCAAGTTATATTAACAAATAACATCATTGTCAGAGCCTGAATCATTTAAGGGGCATGTTACAGATGGTATGATAAAGGTTACCAGTGCATTGTATCCTTTACAGTGCAATGGAAAAATTTTGGGTTCCATCAATCTCACTATAAAGATACCTTACTGTGTGGATAAAAGCAAGAAACTGACCTCCCAAGGCTTGCAGGTGAGAAGAAGAAGGGCACACTGACGAGAGAATAGGTAGCCTCGGAAATCTAAGAGGGAAGCACAGCCCTCTTCAATGAGCCTACGTCCATCGTTCTCTCCGGCTCCTGCTGATGTCCTCAGCGAATGGTTTAGCCATATACCATCCCACTTCTCTAATGGACGCTGAAAGCTGCACAGCCAGGACGGTGTCTCTGGAAATCATATATTTCATTAAGAACATTAGGAGGAAAAGAAGAACAGCAGAGAAGATGCTCCCGTGATTTGCAGAACCTGTTTTTCCTCTTCCTTTCAACAACTGGGGCCACATATACCGTTTAGAAGTAAAAATTAAATCATGCTAAAAATGTACACAAAAATTGTTCAGAAATAGCCAAATGTGTACATTTTGATTGTAATTAAAGCTCTTGCCTCTAGGGAATTAGAAATTAATGTATGTACAAAATATTGGTTAAGGGTCTAAATAGCAACAGATAGATAAGGTATCTAGAAGAATGTTGTGAATACATGCATCAGTGTTACACTATCACTTGAATGATGTGGCAACCAGCATAGATACCGAGAATGCTAAAGGTCAAACAGTGTATACATATTTAGCAGGCTAGGGCAGCTGTTGAGGGTAGATCGAGATGAGCCATGAACTAAGGGCAATGGGATACCCCATCTTTGAAATCGCAGTTGATCATTCCCAGAATTAAAAAAAAATTATGAGTTGAGTGAACCACAGATTTGGAGGTTTGACTGTACTGTTTCCAGTAATACTGTCCTTAAATTCATCAAGAAAGGGATGCGAAAATGGTAGCATGACATTATACTGCTTTGGAAGTATAGCTCTTTTATAAGTGCATGTTGCCAAGAGAAAACACAGTAGTGAAATTCACATGCTCTTTCAAAAAGTACTATAGTTCGTAATCATAAAAAGAGAATGGAAATTTTACCACTATGTTTTCCTCAGTATTATGGAGATTTAAGTTTCCCACAAAGTTAAGTCTGGAACTCTTTCATATGCTTAAGTACACACATTGCATACAACTGGATCTACTACTTCCAGCTATGTCAGGGAATTCACTCCAAAATTACCACCTCATAAAAAATTACAGCTCTAACTCAATGATCAGCATTCAATAGGTCATGAAAATGGCATGTCACTCTGGCTCTTGGAATGTCAATTTTCTAGAAAAATAATGTTTTTTAGAATGTTTAGGCCAATCCAAAAATGCTAATCCACCTAGTCCAGTACCAATCACACAAAGGTAGCTGACCCCAACACCAGTAGAATAAGCAATCAGTAAAAAATTTCACTAGGGCAAAAAATAGCAGGATTCTTGAAGATTACTGAAATTGACTTGAGTTCGGTTTTTGAGGCTCTACTATAAGGAGCTAATTTTAAAATTTGATGACAGGAAAATGCTTCAACTGCTGAGGATCAATTGTGTGAGATTTCACATTAACCAACCCCTACATCAGAAAATTGGCATATAATCACCATTGTAATAGATGGGAGTAGCAAGTAGTGTGCAAAACAAGAAAACTGGTGTAATATGTCACTCACTATTCACATCCATCCAGGATATAAAGTAGAAACAATACCACATTAATGGAATCAGATGAAAGTACACAATTACCCCTTGCAAAGTTCCACAAGGAACATTATGGTGATATGCACGGGTGCACGATTATATACCAATGACTGGAAAAACACCAGAGGAAATTTTCCCAGAACAAAATGGCTGGGTAGTGCAACTGACTAACACTACAGTTCGGAAAATGGAAGACTTGGATTGGAATCCAAATCAAATTATTTTTATTGTGAATCACTGTACATTTGTTTTTCACTTGAAAGTAAATTATTGAGTTTTTAATTAAAATTCCTTGAACATTAAACGTAAATATGTACATGAACTCACCTCCAACACTGGAATTAAGCACAAATTGAGTGAAGAGTGCATCAAGTTCATCATACTGCACTAATGCTTCATCATAGAGGCCAAGCATCTCAAGAACGAATGCCAGTTCCTCCTGGAAATAAAAAAATCGTTCATACAGGGAAAAAGAGAACATAACTGAGGTGGGATCAAATGATTTTGGAACCAGTGCCATACACTCAGAACAAAAAAACTTGTGGGCACAGAAATTTACCACAGATTGACAATGGACCTGGCCAAATGCACACCCCAGTTTAAAACATCCTCCAGTTTACAGTACCATCCAATTACCATTAACATTATCCAAATACCATTAACAATCCAATTACTGCATTAATTTACAGTATGTACATCGTGCTTTTAACAAATCTGAGTACATAGTGGCAGTAATCACATTCACCACGGCAGAGAAAGTTGAGCAAATACTCTCCATCAAACTATGGGCTGTATGTATGTACAATACTAGTGTGCAGGCTCACGAAAAGTTTTAGATAGTAATAGTGAAGACATGCAGGAGCTGCAACACATGTTTATGAGCTGATGGAATGTTTTCAAGATGACCAATCAAGTGATGGAAATGACACATGTCCCTTGGAGACCTGCAACTGGCAGCGCTAAGAAAAACATAGAAGATTTGCAATCAAAATAGGGCTGCCTACCATCATTTCATGGGAAATGTCCTCATTTTCACACAATATTTTACCCTATCTAGTAGGAAAACACTACTTATAACCAGAATTAGGGCTTTTAAAAATTTGAAACCTCCTTATCACTGGATAGATTGAAAAACCTTGGTAATTGAATCTGCTGCAGTAGTGTATATGGTAATGTGTCATTCTTGCAACCTAATGCAATGCAAACCTTGAATCCATCCTTGGGCATGGCTGTTGTATTTGTCTTCGAATTAGGGTCCCATAAATTAGACAGTGGGATACAACCTTAGCGGTACAGCACCTAAAACCTGAAATCTACTACTTTTTGGAAACCTGAACACTACAGAGTTCAAAACATATTATGTATGTACAATATTTAGATGATTCATGGTACCTTAACCCTTTCAATGCGGCACCGAAGGATGGTATTTATCTTTGCCGGTGTTGAGATATGATTTATTACATAATTTCATTTAGGTATTTTGCCTAATTAATGCATAAATATGTAGATATAAATTGCGTGTACTTGCCTCTTTTCATATTTTTTTTTAATTTTAAGACATTTATGAATATCATCATAATAAGAGTAATAATTATAGTATCATAATAAAATTAACAATTATAGAGAGATTTCCTTGATAACCACAACTCATAAAATAATTTCCAAAATTAACCCACCCACCGAGGAAATACGTGGGACATTCCACACATCACACTTTAAGCCGTACCATCACACACCACATCCCATTACAGCATAAGAACGCGACGCACCACACTAAAATCTCACATAGACACACGGCTAGTGAATTCCACAACACCGGCCAAAGCACTGAACGGGCGAGAAGTGATCACGATCGATGTAGGCGTGGAGTGAGAGAGACTCACATAGATTGTAACTAATTGTATGTTGCGGGCTAGAGAGAGCATTAATTTAGTTATTTAGTTATTTATTGAAAAGATCAACGGGCAAAGCCCTTTTGTTACAATAATTTTAATACAGAATAGTATAAAGAGTTAAAGATAAACCGATAAATTACAATAATTTAACATATTAGTCATTGTATGAGAAAACTTAGTGATATCTCATAATGAGATTAGCAATATTTCTCTTAAAGCTGAAGAGCGTATCAGATTGCCTGAGTTCAGTTGGTAACATATTCCACTTACGTCTTAATCTATTAACGGCAGCATAATGCACATAATTTCTAGTGCAGCTCACCTCCACAAGCTCACGAGATGCTCGAAAAGGATATGGTAGTTCTCTTGATCTAAAGAGATCTACTATATCCGAACAAGAAATTAAACCTAACTTAACTCTTTAAAACAAAGATCATCCCTTATGTGCAGAGATTTAATAGAACCCAAACTAAATGATCGAGCCAACTCAGTGTAGTTGTAGGTGAAGCCCATAGGAGAACCCTGTTTAAACGCTAAGTACCTTATAAATTTATGCTGGACCGATTCCAGCTTCTTGATGTAAACATCATAATGAGGTGACCAAATAATAGCACCATATAGTAAATTTGGTAAAACCAACGATTTATACAGACTTATAATAGACGCAATATTAGTAAATTCTTTGGTGGATCTTTTTATGAATCCCAGTACTTTAAGTGCTTTAGAAGTTGCAGTGCTAATGTGTATATTGAAAACAAACTTACTCTCAAAAATCACACCAAGGTCCTTTATATGATCAATCCGTTCAAGCTCCCTATTAAATATAGTATAATTAAAATTTGATTTAATCTTAGAGCCCCTACCAAAAGAAATAAATTTGCACTTATCACCATTTAATTTAAGTCTATTAAGGTTTGCCCAATATGCAATGACATCAAGATCTTTCTGTAGCAGCACTTGATCATAGAATGAATTAATTTTATAAAAAATTTTTATATCGTCGGCAAAGACAAGAATTTTTGCTACTTTTAATTGATTTGAGACATCATTAATAAATAAAATGAACAATAGTGGACCCAAGTGAGAACCTTGGGGCACACCGGAAGTTGCCAGGAAAGGACTGGACAAATTACCCCTAATTCTGACTCGTAATGTAATATTTTATACTCAAGTTGATACAATGTCGAGGATAAATTGACATATATATTGTAACCGGTCCCGTTTGGACGCGGTGACATGGCGTTGGGGCCGAATGGAAAAAGGATCGTTCTTGTTTTGTTTTTTTAATTATCGAAATTTTGTGGCGTGAATGTGAGTCATTGAGTGAGTGTGAGTGTTTTCCCCATCCACTACCGGTCCCCCCCCCCCCAATCCCTTTTTCTGTGCTTACAAAACCGGGAAATCATCGGCAGTGACCTTCCCCCCCCCCAAGTGATGTGAAGCAAGCGGCGGGAGGCGGCCAGCTCAGCGGAGTTTGAGAGTGCGCTGGCCCACCCCGCCTTTTCCCCCCCATCCCCTCTCCTACCTAAGTGCGAGTGCAGTCGGCACCCAGTCAAATGGGATGCCGACGCGAGGATATGGACAAGCCGTTAACCCTCCCCCATTCCTCCCCTACTTTCCCCCCCCATTCTACATTGGAGGGGAACCGCATATAAGGCGCAGCCGCACTGGGCGAGGAGGAATTTGAAAAGAGGAATTGGAAAGAATTGCATGGAGGGATTGCGTGGGAGAACTGGCAGGAGAAAATAGCAGTGCCAAGCCGTGCAGGAGTTGATGTAAAGGAGTGACTGCCGAGAAAGAGCCGAGAGGAGGTCGTCTAGGAGAGGTGAAGGGAGATACGGTCGACTAGAATATTGTCGCTACCCAGAAAGAGGTCCCTTAGAACCGTGTCCGGTTTTGACTCTCTCCAGCCCTCAGAACAGCCAAGGAGAAGAAGACGCTACTGCACAATCAGGAGATGGAGAAGCCACTGTCTCAGCCTGCTGCTATCATTCCCATCGATCCCCCCCTTCGCCATCGTCTTCTACGAATCAATAGATAAGTACTGCTTACATCCTGTCCGCTTGAAGCCCGGACCCCCAATCCTGAGAAGATTTGCCCCAAATCGAGAGAACTAGTACCCGGTAAAGCCTCACAATTACCGCGGTCGTATCATTTTGTCTTTATTCCGTTTTCCCTATACCCGCCCCTTTCCTGTGTGAGTGTGTGTGTCTATTTTTGGTATTCATTGAGTATTAATTGTTTATAAAAAGTGCCCTGTGTGTGCAAATGACGACGGGTGGAGTACAGACTCAGGAAGCTGCACTCCATTAATTGATCCAAGCAAGTGATAAAAGTCCCTATGACATTTGTATGTGCTTTATTTGCTGTTTTTTATTATATGTTTGAATTTGTTTGCCATTGCTAAGGGTGGTGAATAATCTCTTGCCTAGTTATTTTGTTTTTTTCATGTGTAGTGTATCATTAGGATTTTTTTTCATGACATATGTGCCAATCTGTTTGAAATGCCAGTGCCGTCTTGGCAGAAATAAATTCACCGAACTGTAGAACGATTTTTTTTCCTTAGTCGATAAAAACCCCAACCAAATGTATCTCACCGCGAGAGCTGAGCCGGCGCACCTTTCCACCCCCCTCTCCCCTTCCCCTCCAGTCTTGGAACGTGGGCACCATTCAATTCTTTGCTGTGTCGACCACCTTGGTAGACGGCACGGCTGGCACCCAAATTGCCCCGTCCCCCGACTGGAAAAATGTCAGCCCTCCCTAATTGCCCTCCACGTCACTCCACCCCCTTTTTGTAGACCGACCGCGACAGGAAGGTTACAATATATGTATGAAGTAGTTACCATCGATGGACGGGGTGGACAAAGACACGAGGGGAAAGAAGATGCCATAGAGAGACAACACAGTGAAAAGGGGGCGTGATGGGTCAACAGAGTGTTGAAATGAAGTGATAAAAGCAGAGCTTGTGGGCGTGAATGTGTGTGAGTGGAGAGATTAACAGGTTTTAAGTTTAAAGAGGGAATATTAGAATCAAAGGCGTTGGGGCTTTGAGTGAAAGTCGATAAAAAATATGTGAGTGTGACTTTAGAAGACTTTTAAAAGGAAATGTTTTTAGCCGCTAAGAAACCTTTCTTTTAAATGGGGCTGATGTAACGATACCGTTGGTACCCCGTTGGTTACACGCCAAAGGGTTGGCAGTACACCCGGCGAAACAATGAGGAAAACATTGGTGACCAACAATGGGGACCAACAATGGGGAAGGAACAGGGGGTAGCGAGGAGAAGTGATGGGCAGTTGTTGTCTGAAGTGAGTGATGAGAGGACGTTTTTTGAAAACGGCAAAGGAGTGAAGAGGAAGAGAGAGTATAAAAAAAAAGGTCTACGGGAAGAAGACGACGAGCGGGGACGCAACGGGGGAAGATGACCCAACCGACGGTGGGGAGAAAGCAACGATCGCCGGGGGAAGACAACCCAGTGCCGCCATCCACCACTTGACATCGGCCCCAGCAGTGGACGATCGCCGGGGGAATTCGCCGGATTTGTGATCACCCAAGTGAATTAAAGCAGGACCACGGGCCATAAATATGAGAAAGGTAGGCTACAGTTAAAAGAAGAGGTTTTTAGAAAAACCTTAAGAGATTGAGAAGCTTGACCTAGGAGTGACAGTAGGAACAATGATAAACATCTTGGCCTTCGCAAATGACATAGCTATAGTAGCAGAAGATTATAATGGTTTAAAAAACTTGGCAGAAATGCTTAAAAATGTCATCATAGTTTTTGACTACAGTAAAATCCATTAATAAAAGCTGGTTGTTGAGGGTTTCGTCAGGAATAATTAGACTCCGTTGCCAATGTTTTGATTTATTTATAAATCTTCATCAGGACTAAATAGAGGAACATACCAATAATATACACTTCATAATAGTATTCAGTAGTCAAATCAACATGTCAATTATACAACAATAATTTTAAATGCAGCAGCTATACCTACCTGGGCAGGGATGATAATGTGTGATGATGGTGAATACTATGTATACCTTATTTTGCACTTTCATTAGCAAAACTGTTTGAAAAAATGTAGGTACTCAACCCAATTAGTATGGAATAGGCTCACATGATTTACATTTTCTTACTGACGTTATTAGGAAAATAACTTTATCCTCAAGTTATCATAAAACCAATAAAATGTACTCACTTAAATAACATTAGTTCATTGGCAGCCCCAAAGGGGGGGAGGCAATTAGTAGGGGCAATTTCTCCCCCCAAAAACCATTTTGCACATAGTATGTTACGAATTTCTGGGACGAGACCCACGAACCTCCCTTTCCCTGGGGGTATTCTATACCCCAAGAGCCGCTGGTGCCCCCCTGAACCTCTGGTCTGGAGCCGCCCCTACATTAGTTGAACCTTTAACACTAAACTTCCTCTAGTTGAATTTATATTTAATGTTCCCTAAATATGCTCTTAGAACATGACTGATCTGTGTTTCTGGTGCAAAAAGAAAACAGATAGGAGGAGAATAAAATGTATGTTAACTCACCTGAAGAAGAAAATACTGACAAAAACTCCATCCAGGTTCATTCCTTCTCTCCCTTCGTATCCTAACTAATTCTTCAAATCGTATAAGGGCTGAATTGTAAGCTGTCAGCAATAAAAGCCTAAGTCGAGCTAGTGTTCCACGCCAAGAATCTGCCCATCTTGATTCACTCCTAACTGGATCAACTGCTGAAACAACCCTAATATATGAAGAGAGGGAAATATCTAAGTCTTCAATTAGTATCATGCACTTTATATCTAAATCTTATCCATTGCTTCTAAAACATTTTAAGAAGTAAGCCACGGGCTATGTTTTGCAGAACAAAAATAACCACCAATGCAGTGATGATAGAGGTCACAAATATACCCATTAGTAAGACAATGGGTAAAATTTCATCATTAGCTGTCATGATAATTGATAAACTCACCTGTCCGCATTCTTGGAAGCAAAGTCACTCCTTATTTTGTCGAGAACAGTCGTCCGAGGAATTAGTTTGTTAGTTTTCTTTAATTCCGGAGTCTCCACTATAACAATCATCCAATCACGAATAGAATTCTGTGACAGAGTCTTTAGCCACGCTTCTATGTCATCCCGTACTGAAGCTTTGTACACATCAACATCCTACAATGATTCAACAGAACAATGAAATACATAATATTTGGGAGGAAATGACTACAAGGCCATCGAAGATGCCAAAATTAAATGTAGTGATAGGCATCAAATACCTTCGCCACCTGACAACAGTAGAATGTAGGAACTTACTTACCACACAGTCTGTCCAGTACACGTGAAGTATCGGTCTACCTATTAATTTTTGGTCAGACTCACGGGATAAAAGATCACTCGAGAAGGGCACAAATGTAGCGTCAACGAAAACTGACTTTATCGGTCTACCATAAGAGCGTTTCCACTCAGTAGGTTCTTGGGGGATGGACTGCACAAGGAGCGGCTGCAAAGTACCAAAAAGGTTGCTGTCCCCAGCATCTGAAAATAATATTTTGACAAAAGAGAAAATGAGGCTGGAGGTATGGAGCAATTTTATCCCCTTCAATTTAATGTCACAACTATGAAGGAGAGTAAAAAATTTTCGCTTAAATATTTTTGACCGCTATGCTTACACGTAACAATAGGTTTTATATTCATTTTTCTTGAAAATAATGGGCAACGACTGATCCTTAATGATTTTTAACGGTACGTCGCCAGAAATATCTTGGACTCATTACGGTCAGAAGAGGAAGCATATAACCAAGCAGAAAACTTTATACGATGTGATTTGCACGCAAATAACATCCGTCCAACATGTTTTGAATTTTGTTGACAAGTTGGATCAGTCGTATGTAGCAAATACGGTGTACCACCCTACGGCAGTTACGAAATCGAGTTTAGAATGTCCACTTGGACTGGCCCGTGCTATATAATTTACTAAGCACTTTCGCTTAACCTTTCAATAAGAAATAATGTCCATTCACTGCATAGCTGTACAAAATGTGATGATATTTCCGCCTTCAAACGCCTTCCAATCATTTAAGTTGCCTTTTCAAAATGATATTAAACCATTGCAGCTGCACTCCATGTTTTGATCATTTAATACTTAAAAAGGCATTATTGTTTTTACATAATTTCCAATGTATTTCCCCAAGTGCATGGAATGAATACATTTGTTTGATGGAGGTTGTATGAGGTTGTTTCAGAGTATTTTTGTTGAGTTGGTAACAATCAGCAGAATTTCGGTAGGTTATTGTTTCGGGGTAAACGCGAAAGCCGCAAAAAAGGGGTGAACATTTTTGTAGAAGTGCAAGTGGTACAAAAACTTTCTCCGCATGCGTATGCATTTGTATATTGATGTTTCTTCGGTTCTTCTGAAAGCTTAGTAATAAGTCCATCCCACGAAAACACCATTATTTACACTGAGTGTGCAATATTAATATATCGCAATGCCTTCTTATGAATTGGCTCTTCTTCTCAGAACAATGCCGAAGGTACCTGTTTGTTTTTTCTATAACTGACGAATATTTTAATTCGCTATACTCATAGCCTTCTCTCATGCAATCTAGGTTGAAACTGTGAGTGCCCTGAAAAGAGCAGCACATCATATTTTCGAGAGAGGTGGGGTGTTACGCCAAATTGAAAACTTAGGTTATATGGATACACCTTACAAGATGAGAAGTCATGGAATTGTTCATAAAAAGGCCAGGTAGTTTTTGTGATGTTTTCCTTTTTATAACTACATACTTCCAAGATGTGTGATTTTTAATAACTTAAGCGCTGTCTTTTTAATTTTTCAAAGATTCGATGTATGTAAGCAAATAATTACCAATGAGAAAACTTATGATTGGCCTCAGTCCCAGGGCTCTAAATACTCTACGTAGGTTGAGAGCGCGTGTGGGGGTGAACTTTAGTCTCACCACCTCGGAGATCGCATTTACCGTGTGCAGTTCTTTTGTTTTTTATTTGTAGTTATTGTTTTATGGTTTTTAATTAGGTAAACTTTATAACCTTTTAACTACCGATCTGAATAGTTTCAAACGTGGTTGAGTGTTTTATTTGGCAACACTAGGAAAGCATTACATGTACGGTACGTCCATTGACTTCACCCTGACTTAACATATTGACCAAGAACATGCTTAATGTGCGCTTTCGACCTGCTAGGCCAAATTAATTTTTAACCTACTTACAACAAAGCTTTTTAATTAATACTCCGTTTTATAATATCATGAAATTCACTGAAAATTACTTGTTTCTTTTTCCCACCGTCTGTTAGGAGACAGAAATATAGATGTAGAATCGGTCTGTTGAAAGCAAACTTTGTTGAATTATGTTTAAGTTTTGTCGATTACTGCTGAATAACATATGGTGAATGTTGTAGAGTTGTTTTTTATGAAGGTGTTCTTATGTCGAGAATTAGCCAAAGGAAATTATGAGAAATGGGCCCTAAAATGTTTAATCAGTTCTCAGTGATCTGTCTTGTAAAATTTGCTATTGCAATAAATAGGTGGAACAATCCCACTTTCTCAAATGGCTATTGTCAAAGTCTCCCTTTTTATTTTGCCTATCCACTACTTACGTGGTTATGCTCTGTATCTCTAGGGATTTTGTGTTTGAGGTTTGAGAGAGAAGAGGGTTAGGTCACATATAAGTATCATTTATTGAAACAACTGTCATTCACTTGTCAAAAATGAAACAAATATTCGTGTACCATCACCTTTTAAATCTTATAAAATACATCATAATTTCTGAAAAATCTTATTGGGCTCAATGCAAATATAATTTTAAACTAAGTAAATATCCTGAGTGGTTCACCAATCATGAATTTACATTAGCTGAAATAGTCACTCATACTTGGATAATGGAACAATCGCACCTGGGTTGTAAGTTCGTTTTGTAATGAAGTCCCTTTCCATTATGCTCTTCTATCACTTCATTAAACAATGCTTATAAACTTTCACTTATCCCATTCCTGCCTGCAGTCAGGCTGCACCATGATCTAACCCCCTTCAAATTCTGTGACAATGTCCTCCTTTTCCTTGGGATGTCTGCCCCACGGCTTTGAAATCCCTTTTCTTGGGGTAAAATCTGGCCTGGGATATTTTTTTCTTATTAGGTCTAGCAATATACACTATTTTGCCCCAGTACACTTGCAGGCTATTTTCTTCTGTACTCTTCTTTCAGTAAACTCCTTTTATCTCTCTCTCTTTCTCCTTGTGACCTCAAGTTTCGTTCCTGATCACTGACTCTTGCTGTAGCTCATTCTTGGTCACGGCATCCCTAGTTTCTTGTTGTTTGCCCATTTATTAATTATGTTGATCATCATATCTATTTCATTATGCACATATCATTACTGCTGTTTTGTTAAAGTTTGTTTATTTGGCACCAATTTTCATATCTTTAATAATTGCTTAGGGTAAATAGGGAATATCGATCAACTGGTATGTACATTCATATGACTGCAGGAAATAGTGTATCGATACAAAGTTATATATTTCTAGAATTATCTTTATCAAAATTTTCAGCATCCCATCACTCCACCTACCCAGACAGCACAGGTCGTCGAAAAATGGTGTGAAATTCGAGTTATATTCGTGAATCACACGTGCCATACCCGTCGATAAACCAGACCAACACGTATGGAACTGGTGTATTTTTGGTCCCATGTCCGCCCAAAATCGTGTAATACACGTACCTCGCCCAGCAACTGGGTGTAGCTTCCACAATTAGCGGTCATTAGGCGCCACCGTCGATCGCACCCCAAGCGGCGGGGAATTTGACTTTCTCCTATGCATTTAGTGAATACCTATTACCACGAACTATGTATTTACCAAATTTTGTCACAATTCTTGAACTTGCGGTGTCCGAGGGCAAACAGCAGCCAATGCTTCAATACTTACACAGCCCGGCAGCCTTTCAGGAGCTATAGTACCTCTCACAAGGCTCAACACCACATTTGTTAACCTACCTCAGAGCCACACTAAGTCCCAGTTTATGTCTTGTTGACGTTTGATGTATCTTACAATGTAACGGTACAGTCTTATCAGTAAAAGGATAACCATGATTATATAATATCAGACAATGCCAGTTGATTGAGCGTTACTATAGTGGCAGAACATAGTGACTTTAAGGAAAATATTTAACCGAAGCTAACAGCAATTCTAACGTTTAGTTCAAAACTGAAACACTTCCTACCCTTTGGAATACTTCATATGACAAGATAACATATACCCCACTTCAGCAGACCAATATTTGTCCACTGAGAAAATGGAAAACTACTAATAAAGGTAAATAAAGTGCAGCGGACAAACACAATGAAACATAACATATCATAACAAAATATGACAAAGGTGAGGCACAGTGCATGCCAATTACAATACCAAATTCTAAAAGATAAGAACAGCTACAAATTAGATTTCAGAGAGAAGGGGCTATGAAAATAACTCCAAATACTAAACTTAGAGCAAGTGCTTGCCTGTACTAGGAATGACTCAAAATCAACTTAAGTCTATCACATCCATTCATTCGATATACATAACATTGTTTTCATATACCTCACTACATGCTACGCCTCTAGCAACCTTTCGACAAGCCTGTTTCAACCAATTCTGAATATTCTCTTACACCTTATCCTCGGGGACAGAGTCCATTCAAAGGTGGCAGACAACTGCACCAAATGCACCTTTAAATGAATTAGAAAGGAATGAACATGGGAATAAATTCTGGCAATAAAACAACAAATAAACGATGCAATGACTAAAACTGACGAACATGTGATAAAAACAACAAAGGAATTTAAAAAAACCTACTTACCCATGACTATGCCCAAAAGGGGACTTTCTTCCGTGGAGTACAGTTATTTCTTTTCTATTACTTCCAAGAGCACAACTTTTGCCGACACTCCCACAACTTTGAAAAATCCATTTCATGATTTGAGTCACATTGACGATAAATGATTTAAGCTATCGTAGAATCTTCGACTATAATTAGTAACACCGTAAGTAAGTCATTTCATACACCAAAATAGTCTAGGAAAATAACTTAATGCCATGAACTTGGCGAATTAACCACTTCGCATTGAGCGTTACTATAGTGGCAGAACATAGTGACTTGAAGGAAAATATTTAACCGAAGCTAACAGCAATTCTAACGTTTAGTTCGAAACTGAAACACTTCCTACCCTTTGGAATACTTCATATGACAAGATAACATATACCCCACTTCAGCAGACCAATATTTGTCCACTGAGAAAATGGAAAACTACTAATAAAGGGAAATAAAGTGCACTGAGAAAATGGAAACACTGAAATAAACAAGGCACCATTTTGAAAAACAATTGAGCATCAAATTTCGTACGCTGCTAGCCCCGCTAGCGCCAACATTTTAATTCAAACGTGATAAATGTATTATCTATGGATATAAATAAAAAAATATTCCAAACTGATTCCATTCTTTAATTTTACCGTTGATTCATCCATCATTTTTCAATTATGGATTCCATTAACGTGTGCTGTCTGGATATAAAAACATGCCTAGCCGAAGGCAGGGAAGTGCGTACTTCAATTTGAGCAGAAGGCACGGCTTCTAAACCCATGAAAACCTTACCTAAATTATTGGAACACAAATAATAATAATCTGCGAACTTACTATTATAATCCATAAACGTATACGAGAAAAGCTTGCATATGATAGCTTGCAACACTAAAATGTAAGCTCACTCGTATGATCCGTAAACTCTAGTTGGGCAAAAGGTAAGGATTCTAAATCCATTTTAACCTGATCTTCATTGGTAGAATACAAATAATAATTATGCTATTAAAATCTATATTCGAACTTGACAATTATATGCCTAAGCTAGCTTTCAACGCTCAAATATGCGAACCCATGTTCTACTCGTGCCAGAGACGGGTTATACTCGTGGCGCACGAGTAACGGGAAATCTACCATGAGTTCACGAGTAGAACTCGAACGGTGCTGTCTGGGTACCTGCTTCATCAATCTACTTAGCCTTTTCCTAATTCCCTCCAATTGCCTCCTTTCTAACTGCATAGCCTTTTCATTTCAAATCAGACATAGGTATACTAAAATATCTTGTCAGGTGCCCATCTTCAATTTCCCAAAATTAATTAACGTGAAAATGCTATCCCTATAATGAATTCTGGCACCTTGGTTTGAGTAATATACCTTGCTACTATTAATTCAAATACTTTTTATAGTAGCCATGTCATGTCCTGGGACAAAAACTGATTAACCACGTAACTATAGAACTGTTTCGTGCAGAGCAGTAATGTTTGCACTATTACAAAGGTATAACTTCCATGCCATTAAGACTAATTTTGTGCCATTTGGTTAAATAAATTGGTTTGGTGAACTCCCTGGTGATGTCAGGAGTTGTGTTCTATTACCAGGAGTTCTTGTCCATTGCTGAAAATGTTTGCCAATGATACATGAAAAAATTCTTTCATAGTATTGTGATTTTTCCAGCTATTTCATATTCAAGTTTGATGGAGCCGCCAGCTGCCTAAAATATCTGAATGAAGAGTATGAGCGAGATGTGGATGTTGTCAGACGACGAATATTTAAGATTGAGGCAGATAAAACTCCTGAGTGCACATTAAGTGAAGAGATAAAACCTCCTCCATACAGGTATTGACATTGATTGATACAACCATAAAAATTATATTAGCTATGTACATAGGTTCTTTCCTAAAAACTATAAGAGAACTAAACAGCAATTAATACTTTATAATATTGCTTCTAATGCTAGTTTTAAAAGTTATTGTTAGAAAATATATCAAATGTTATATTTGAGGTATCATTCAGATTTATCATGAATACACATTTTTATGTGCACTGATGGATTTAAATTGATATTTGTGTTTTCACTCACGTAGATTCTATTCTCTCCCTTTTTGATGCCCTTAACCCTACAACGACGAGCGACGTAGTCACTACGTCGGTCACGAACTTCACATGCTGTCGAGCGACGTAGTGACTACGTCGCGGCGATTCCATTTAAATCAGTGGAAAACCAGCGGTTCCATTTAAATCTCCTCCGACCTACGAGATGGGATTCATTTAATACTCCTCCGGGCTTGAAGGGTTAAACCACCTGCCGCATGCTCCTGCGGCAGTTTATAGGGTATTTTTTTAGATATAGAAGGGGTTTCTCTATGATTATCTTATTCTTTTAGGAATATGTATGTGTATGTCTGGTGTCTCGTGGGTTGCATACCCTGACATTTTGGCATGCATGCATATATACCGTATTTGCCTGTGTATTAGCCGCACCACTATTTTATTGGGAACTTTTATTTAGGGAAAATGGTTTTTGAGTTCACTCAAAAACACAGCACTTTAAAAATGGCAGTAGACAATTTTGGGACTAAAAGAGTATTAAAGAAATCGCTTTCAATGAGGAAACATTTATGTGACATTACCATTAAACATATTAAAATTTCTTTGGTAAAGTTACTACAAGTGTGTCCATCCATATCAGAATTATATACCATACTTTTAACCCACTAACGCCTAGTGTGTTCATATGATCACAGCAAACATTGCTTGCTCTACATTGCTCTCCTTTCCGCATTTCTCATATTTTTTTAATGCGGTTTTGGTAACAACATCTTGATATATTAATCGTCCTCAAGACGAAATATTAAATCAATTCAACCGAATGTATTTGATACACAGCTTTCTCAATGTGGTGGCCTACCCTAAACTGCTCCGCGTGAATGCATGACTTTAGTTTACTACATAGTACAATAGCATTTTTCTTCAAATTCTCATGCACTTCAGTACACGTGCTAAGAATACTAGAATATACTCTACAACTTAATATTGTTGTAAAATATTCATCAATGATAATATTATTTAGGAGAAATGTTACGCGTGATCGTATGATCATGCTAGGCGGATACCGTAGCAATAGGGTTCCACGACGAAGGCAGCGTTACGAACGCTTTTTTCGATAAAGGTAATAAGATATTTCTTATTTGGGACATTGTAATAAATCGCTGGTGTTTTGTAGCTATCATGTTATTATTTTTACTTTATGGTTGTGAATGAAAAATTGTATACCGATCATTCATTGGTGTGTCTGCATTGAAGCTACTTTGTGGCACATTTTCACAACTCTCGGCTGAAGCGTCCCAACAATTTTTATCCAGGTCCTATTTTACAATGTAGCTAGTAATAAAATGAGGAATGAAATAACTTTTATATAATAATATCAGCTAGAAAGCCATGAAATCTGAGTGTGGAATGCTACGATGTAACAAGGGTGATTCATGGTTTTTTTTCTCTGCACAACGATTCAATTCAAATTTCATTACTATGTGGGCAACTTCAGGAGGTAGATGCTCTGTTCTTCTACTAAAAAGCTGAGCTATTTCACATCAATTTACTACGGCAAATATAATTGAAATGTTTACAAATTATTCATTCAACGCGTCTGTTTTTATGGGAATGACTCTTCCAGAAGTTTTATCAGCATTAGGAGATGACAACGACGACTTTTTAGGCATCTACATAGAACCTCCGGAGAGGAACGTGTTATCTGACGAAGATTCTGCTGAGGAGGATGGTAGTGTCTTCATAGATAATCAGTCCGGTCGTCAATGTCGAGTGGGTGTTGAAATATTGGCGAGTACTCAACGAGGGGAATGTGAAAGTGATGGACTCGAGACGAGTGACAAACGGGTAAACTCAAAATCAAAGAGGAAGAAGGTGAAACGAGCTTTGACTACTTAGAGAGATGAAGAACTTTGTGTAAAAGATTCATTATTTCTGGACGCAAACTATTGTGACATTGGTGAGAATTCGCAGACTGAAAGTTTCGAGTTGATATTTGATGATGAATTAATTGACTTCCTAATTTTACATGCAACAGATTATGTCACATTGCAGAATTTTCGTAATTTGAATATAACATCTGCTGAAATGAAGGTCTTCCTGGGAATTTTGATTCTCTCGTGTTAAAATAATGTTCCCAGTAAACGTGATAACTCGGATTTATTTGGCGACTTACGTAATTAATTTGTTGTAAATGCTATGTGCCGGGATAGATAGCCTGAATCTGTTGAATTTATGTAGAAAATGTATAGGTTTTTACACTGTGCAAATTATTCCCAGCCTAATGCAGAAGACAAAATGTGGAAGCTAAGGCCAATTATAAATCTAGTGAAAACACGATTTCTATCTTTGTTCCGCCTTGAGGAGCACCTGGCTTTTGATGACTGCAAGGTTTAATATTTTGGACGACACCCTTGTAAATAGTTCCTACGCGGTAAGCCTATTAGATTTGGCTACAAAGTATGGTCTCTAAATGCCACTACCGGATATTAGTGAACTTAGAGGATTATAAAGGTAGGACTCTGCATCGAATTCCGAATATGAGAATATGGTAGGGAAATGCGCTGCTCCCCTTCTGCAAATGCTGGACGAAATACCTCTAGAAAAAAGGAACTAAGCCTATAAACTATATTTTGATAATTTATTTACCGGGATTGACCATCTAAAAGAGCTTAGGTTGAGGGGTTATGGAGCCACAGGAACTATTAGATAAAACCGTATTCCAAAAGGCTATCCAGTAATGCCATCTAAAGAAATACGTAAGAAAAAATACGGGGTTTTTTATGAGAAATGCCGTAGTAAGGACGATGACATCCTTTTGGTGAAGTGGGTAGAAAATTCTACATTCAGCGTGGTTACTACCAGTCTTTGCATTCAGCCGAAGCTCCTGTGCCGCCATTTAACGGGCAGAAAAGAGGAGTTTGCATTCCCCGCCCATTAGTGATTTCAACAGTACAACCGTTACATGGGGGAACAGACAGAATGCACGAAAGTGTGTCGTACTACAGAATAGGGATAAGAGGTAAAAAATGGTGGTGGTGCATATTCACATGGCTAGTGGACGTGGGATTGCACAATGCGTGGGTTCTCCATAAGAAGTCAGGGAAAACACTCGAACTAATACAGTTTCGTCGCAGCAGCGTCCAAATGTATCTGACAAAATACAAAAATCCCCCGCTTATTGTTAGTGTAGGGCGAATTTTGAAGTCAAGGAATAGTAGTATCCATGTCCGAGTAAGTGACGACATTTGCCTTTACGATATAGCCCAGTTGATTGAACCATGTAATCGACACCGCTGTCCGTCTGTGCCAAAGTACTGTTCGTACCCAATGTGTAAAATATGAATAAGGGATGTGTGTACCGTGTTTTGCAAATTTTCACAAAAAAATTAATTTCTTTACAGTTCACAATACTTTTGTGTTTTTGACATACATATTTGCAAAAATTTTTTACGCAATATAATTATTATGTTCAAAAGAACCAATAAAAATAACTTTAAAAATCAATATTTTTTGTATATTTTAAAACCTTAACCCAGGGAGCAAGATAAATTTAGCGATTATTTGAAGAATTGAATGTACGGGAACGAGGATGCCATTGCCACGGTATCCGCCTAGCGTGATCATATGGACACAGGTCATTTCCATGAAACCACTGCACATATTTCAATAATATTTGGGATATAAGTTTTAAATACAATAATGATCAACTCCTGAAAAGAGGAAAAAAATCGGAGGAAAACAAAAATTCCGGCGTTAAAGGGTTAAGATTGTTTTGTTAGCTTTGCCTCTTCTTACTAATTAGGAGCGTGGAATTCCAAGGTCTTTTATACATAGTGACATTAGTAATACCATGCATAGTGACGATGTGACTTTTGGTATATTGTTATAATACAGAAGCTGCAGGGTGCTTTTAATGTTTGTAATGCAAAAGCCAGCCACTGACAAGAAGCAGTTTGCAATCACCAGCAGGCCAAAGGAAATGAAACAGCTCGAATCAGCTATTCACTCATGTACAGTCTGTCTTGCCTACAAATAAACCGATGGAGATAGGTGCGAATAAATGTGCATATTGTTCATCATTCGTTTAACTCACCTTGGAGAGGATATTCACTGACAGCCTACTATTCCACGAAATGAAAAGCACCACAACTTGACGTCAGCTGTCACTGAAAATGACAACTATATATACCGGCTCTAGTGCTTTTCGTAGCAATAATACCAGTCATAATAATAATCATAGCATTGTTTAAGTAAATAATGTTTTGCAGAATGGCCGGTAGTAACTTTACATATGGGGTAAATTTTTTGTACAGCAGAGAGAAATGGGGATGACTTAAGTCTACTTAGGGACTCGCCTTCACCTAAAAGACCTGGGTGATTTTCAAGTGATTATTTTGGGGAATGAAATGTCTTATATGCTGTCAAGTATGGCATTAAATGTAGAAAGTTGGTTTTTAAACATAATTATCGACTTCATTCCTGGTGTGTTGTGTATCAAATAAAAAAAGCAGAAACTAAAGTCTCTTGATGCAACTTTATGGTAGAAGATTTACTGTTGAGCATGCTATGGTTTATGACACCCATTTGAACATAAAATTTAATGTACATAATTTGAACTCTTTAATTTCAACTTCATTGTTCTGCCTACACATAATATTGGGTTTGGGTAAAAGGTAGTTGTGAAGCAAACATTGCATTTCTGTTTTCCGCATAGAATGTGGCTCCAAATGGCTGATGTGCCAGTAGTTGGTGTCTATTGCTAAACAAGAGCATAAATGTACTTTTTAATGAAATAGCTTTGTTTTTATTTAATTATTTGTTCATGGTAGTTAGGTAGTTTAGACAGTTCAGTTTAGTTATTAGTTTTTAATGACTAGCATCTTGCTATTGATAATGTATGTGCTAAAATGTTAATGCTTGGGATTTTCAATGAAGTCCTTGCTCTTAGCTTAAAAAATGCTGATACCATAAATCTTTTCGGATTCCATTTATTTCAGGTCGGAAGTCCAGAAAATGATTGAAGAAGGAAGGAAAAAAGAAAAGAAGTTTCAGTACAACTCTGGTTTTGATTACTATCCCTTTCAAAAGTAATGTTGTTGTTTCTGTAGTTTATTTATAATAATATTTCAATAAAATAATTTTATTATTCATGTGCTGAAATATATTTACGTACGAATGTATACCCCTTGCGTATTAATTATAAGCCATTGTTGGTGTTAATTATGTATTTTCATATGAAAATATTATGAAGTTACTTAACTAATGACTTAATTGTAATACTGTATTATTGAGTTAAGAGGTTTATAAGATGTTCAACTACATGTTTGCCGAAAGATAATTTCATTCATCACAAAGCAGATGTTCAATTTATATGTACAAGTTTAGAGATCATTTGAACTGCAGCTTTTTAGGGAGGCATTGAATGATATCTCAGGTGTACATCTTTATTTGTACTTGGTTACTGGCTTGGTGTATGGTAAAGCACATAATATTCTATACAATGCTGAATGTCAAATATTTAATAGAGGTTGAGTTTTCTTTAATTTTTAGGGCATGTACCTGTTTGCCTGAAAGTCATATGTGGTGTCATTTGAGCTATTTCACACTGTATGTTCTTCTTGGCAACATTTCAGTTTAATAGACTTATTCAAGAATGGAAAAAAGAAACTTCCCTTAGTGACTAAAGAAGGAATGGAAATCTTGATAATTGCAAAACACCTGAAAATCATTGTGTCAAGTGTTACATTAAGAGCAGTCATTTGAGCTATCACTGCCTCTACCCCTACACACATGGAAATATAATATGGCAAAAATAACTATTTGATTTAAGCTGGTAGGTCTTGGGTGGTAAGGATCTGAAAGAATTTGGTATTTATAACTATCCTCCATGGGTAGGAATTTCATATCTCTTCATTTTCAGATCTATAATTTTTTGGAAATATTGAATTTGAGTTAAACCAGTTCTTTACTGGATTTATTGTGCTTAATTTTTTATAAACCATTCTGGGGCTGGTTTTCTGAATATTTGTGAGGATATTTTAGTTTGTTAGTCTTTCAGTGAATGGTAAAAACTATGTGGATCTGATTTAAGTTGGAGATAGTTTAGATATTACTCGCAGCATTTTCAGTTGGCATGACTTAGATAGACATTGGGGCAAGGTTTCTAGGACTAAAAATATTGTTACAATCCTCCTTTGCTCAGAATTGCCGATCTCAATCTCTCCCTTTAATGTTTTTATTCCTCCACTAAAGTACCTTGTTGTACTTTGTGCCTCTTTGAGAGTTGGGTTTCATTCTGAGAGACAAGAGATTACGTGATACATATATTAATGACATTCGTTTAAACATCTTTCAAACAGTTCTCAAAATGAAAAATATTCATGTACCGCAGCCATTATCCTTTGGATTATAAAACATTAACATTTAAAAATTCATAAATTGGGCCCAAAGGAGACACCCCCTTAAATTGATTACATATAATACATTAACTATGGTCACTCCGATCTAAGCATGTTAATAGTTTGTTATTAAAATGAAGTCCCCCTTTTTTGTATTTTTCTTATATCACTTTTATAATTGATAGAATGGATAGGTGAAATGAGCTTTCACTAATCCGTTCCTAGTCTGTGAATCAATTTGGTTTTGCCACAATCTTCCCTAGCCTCGAGTCCCGGGCCCATCTCCTCTTTTTACTCGGGATGGCTGCCCCACTGCTCTGGAATCCCCTTTCTTGGGTGTTTTTCTCCCTGTCAGGTCCTGCAATATAGATCCTATTATGCTGCGAAACACTTGCGGACTTCTTTTACTCTGTATTATTCATCCAGCAGCCTCATCTTCTTTATCTCCTTGTTCATTTTTGCGGCCTGCATGACGCGTTCCTGATCACAAACTCCTGACTTGCTCCCTATTCTTGGACTCCGCATTTCTAGTTTCCCCTTTGTTAGCTTGTTTAGGTACTTCTTGTTTATCCCTGCTGCTAAGGTTCCCTACCTTCATTATTGCTGTTTTGAGTTTGTTTACTGGGCACAAAAAAATATCTATTTTAATTACGCTAATGTAAATAAGGAAATATTATTAACCTGCAGATATACGGGACCCAGGGAAATGGTGTAACGTTTCTTAGTCTTGGCATTTCTTTTTTAGGCTGTTTTGTGATATATCGAACGGTAAAATTTTGTCTATGGGCCATTTTTATTTTTACTGAGTGTGGCCAAAGGGTTGAGGATAGCGGCTCTACCCCTAGGCATATAGATTAGCTGTAAAATAAGAGAGTTTACTTGATGACTAAAAATTGTTGGACAATTAGAGATGGGGATCAAGTTGGTTTGGTAGCTATAGTACTGGCTTCCCATTCCAAGGGCCCAGGTTTGAATCCCAGCAATGAGGGATATTTTTCAGTGAAATCCCTACTTTGTTGCTGTGTTTAGAGCACTTATGCATCAGAAGTGACGTAAAAATGTGGTCTGCTTGACATCTTTTTTTAAGACCAGGCTGGTGCTGGGTTTCTTCACCCTTCCTTATCTCCTTGAGTAATCCTCCTATTCCAACCTATCCATATTTTTTCAATGAATAGTCTCCAAACTACAAGGAGAGTTGGTATCCAGGGAGTGTAGGGGGCTGTCCTTGGGTAAGATGTCCTGAAAAATCTTATGAAAACCCTTGAAGATGTCATGAATTTGCAAGTGGCTGCTGTCAACCAGAAACCTATAGGAGAGCTTCGCAGCACTCCTTATGAGTAAAGCGGGAGACCACATGATTCAGTACAGCAATACCCATTGCATAAAGGTATTTATTTTAAAGGCTGGTACTGTGAAATGGAAGAAAGTGGGAAGCCATCTCATTATCATATTGAGGAGCATCAGATTACCACATCTTTTCTTTTGATTGGATTTACTACATCAGATGTGATGGAGCCCACTTTAAGGAAAAAAATTCCAGTGGATAACTTGCCCCAGCTTGCGTCACTACGCAAGGACTACTCAATGGTTCAATCTCTTGGGAGGCTACAGAAGGCAAGAAAATCATAAATGCTGAGTACGAATGTTTAAGGTATTAGTGAAGTGAAATGGCCCTAATAGGAAACTTCAAGATCAACTACTAATGGATTAGCTTAGACTAGAAATAGGAATGCCTCTTAAAATATTAATTGAACAAATTATCAGAACGCCGATTACTGTTTGTAAACTGATATTTACAAATGAGCGTAAATGAATTACTCTTGGGAGTATTTTTTATATACTAATGTTTGAGATATCTTCAATGTAATGAACAGACAATAACAGTTGGAATAGAAGCTAAATCAAATGATGCAGTTTTGGTGCCTACATGCTTTCAATAGGTCATGGAGAAGATGAAGAAGACATGTATGGCTGGAAAGGAATGTCAATAAGTAAGGAAACCCAAGTATTCTTGGCCACTGGAATGCAGTAATAAGAGAAGGCCTAGAAGGTAAGACAACAGGAAAAGTATATTTTTGGAAAGCAGCATTTTGGGGGAGAGAAACTTTTAAGCTCTGTGTACAAAATGGCCTTGTGATCACTTGCACACTTTTTGCTATTTCCAACAAAGAAGATTCACATTACAACTTCCAGGAGATGAAAGATTACAAATATATTAGGTATAGCGTAGTAAAGTCTATTTTGAAGTCAAGTTAATTCAAAGTCCGCTATAACTTCCCCGGAACAACTACCAGCAGTGATCGTGATGAAATACCAACAAGTTAAAATTAGGTACTAAAAAGGTCAACACAAGATCTCCGGTATGTGGAAAAGATAGGAGGAAACCGAACTCATTGGTTTGCTGAAGTGTTGTAGCCCAAGCCAATGAGAATAAAATTGTTGTAGAATCAATAGAAAAACACCAAAAAAATAACTAAAAGCAGTGTCCTATGGTACATGTCTCTGAGCCATATAGCACGCAACACTCAATACTAATATTATCAGGTAAGGGCTAGAGTCTATGATTCATGCTTATTGCTTCCTCATTCAGATCAGTGGGACCATACAAATATATATTTTTTAGAAGCACTGCCATCACGATAGGGAGACTTAGTGCATCACAATTTTACCTGAGTGCATGTAGGCAGCTTAAATTATTTTTCATTTGTTTGTGTTTATGTGTTTTAATCAGGATTTGTTTCGCTAACAATAAGTAAATCATTATATTTGTAGAGGTATTTTTTGCTGGTTCATAATGGAAATAATGCAGTGAATTTTTAAGCACATAAATTTGTTTGATCTATGCAGGCAGGCAGATATGTGATGTGTCAATGAAATAGCTTGTTTACCGTGGACTTAAATATTTTTTCCAGGTAAAACTTCTCAGGATACTGATAGCCTTTTAATTGTTTTGGATCCATGCCAAATTAAAACATTCCCTTGTTTCCTGCAGTAAAATGTTTTAGAAATTAAATGGACTGTGAATTACATAATTCCCATGCTTTAGGAGCATCAGCCTGTAGGTAATGAAATTTACTTGTTATATATTATGGAAGTTCACAAGCATCATGTAAGAATTGGATTTGTTCTACTGTGCAGTGCAAATTATGCTAAACTTAAAATTATTTTTCTCCAGAATTATTCTAATCCTATCATTTTTAAATTTCTAAAACCTCCACAGAGTCATGTGATGACTGATCAGGTCAGACTTCTGGTAAAATTGATCAGGAGCACAAGCATGGACATTTTCAAATGGTTCCGGGATATATAATTAGATGATTTTCATGTTTGAAATCAAGGTATCTCTGGGTCACCTTTTTGTGAGCAATCATTTTTGATGGTCTGAGTGTCTTCAAGCTGAATTGGTGAGTGGTTCCTCCACTAATTTTTATATCTCTTATTAACATCATTCTCTAGGTACATATATTAATATTTTGTGTAACTATAGTTATAATTTCTTATTATTTTAATTAATTAATACACCTAAACTATCCATTAAATTTATCTTTGAGACTGAGGGCAGAGTAGAAGGTTCTGTGACTTCATCCAAGCAAGCTCCTCTCAGGAGAAATATACTTCATGGAGAGGGGAAGTTGAAGCTTTGCTAGTTCTTCAGCTCATCTTGGTGAGAATGCAATAGAATCACTTATGATGCACGCAAAAACCTAAAGTTTGTCTATTTGCTAATGAAAAATATATTTATGCTACTGTATCAGCAACTGATAGGAGAAAGAAAATGTGAATAATGGCCTTCATTGACATTTGTGTATCTATTAACCTCAAACAGTCGATACTTTTGGTGATGTTGACTATTATGATTTAGACCAATATTTATACATATGACTGCTCACCCAAGTGAAGCGCCTAATAGATGTGTTGAGGACAGTGGACCATTGAGAAAGATTACATTTATCTGTCTCACCAATGTTGACTAAGGCTGCAGAGGATGCAATTTAACATTTGTCAATGGGCAATGATAGTTCCAGACTACCCTTTCCTATAATGTTTAAATGAATAGGGACATAATCGTCCACCTGACTCTTACGTTCGTCCAGTTTATCTTGAAGCAAACTTACTGCATAATACTTCACTCCAGGGTTAATTGGTAGCTGACGAGGTGAACATAATCTATGATTTCTTGGGATTGGCTTATAGTTAAGCAAAATAAGTTTTCTCTTTGACTGTGGGATTATCATATGAAGTGCTAAATTGAGACAAAACAAATGAGAGGTTTATTTTGAAAACACAAAGGGTGTTATTTTGAAACTTTTATTTAAGGATAACTCTCTTCCAATTCAGGAATGCTGAGAAATCAAGCATAATTTACATTCTTTATAAAATATAATTCTATTTTACACATCTTTTGAACATTCTTTTTTTAAGTATCAACAGCTTTATAAAATACCACCAATAGAGAGGCTATCCACAAATGCAAAATGCCAAAATGGCACATTTTTAGCACCAAAATAAATGAAAACATCTCACCAAAAAATTGGTACTTTTTTAGGGTATAAAAAGTTGGTGAATGAACTATTCACCACTTGACCATCAAAAGGAAAAAAGTTTTCAAATGTTTGCAGCATTAGTCAATAATCTCTTCCATTATGAAAGAAGAACAATTTGCACAAGTCACAAGTTTACAAAAATTTGAAAAATCCAAAATTGTGCATACATAGAAAAAATATATACTTATATTCACTTTAAATTTCACAATAAAAATCATTGATACCTAAGGCTCAGTGAAATGGAATATTTAATAAACTTCTCCACACACAGCAAAAGGAACACCTGGAATAGTCACAATTGCTTTGGAAATGAAGCACATGACAAAGGAATGTAAACACTTTCAACTTTTCAAGTTGATCTCTTTTGAGCTGTTTTTTAAACCTTTGACAAATATTCCGGATTTGAATGCTGAATGGCTAATAAATAATTAATCTTAAATTTATAGGAATGCTTAAATCAAGTGAATGACTTCTTAATGGCACAAATAGGTGACTCATCTAAATTGCTTGTTTTCATTTTCCATAATTTCATTAAATGCAATTCAGGTATATTGTATAGAAAATGTATACCTGACAAACGAAAAATGAAACAAAAAGATTGACAGCGGCTACTTGTTGCCATAGAGCTTTTTACATGTGTCTGGTGTTCCCAAAGTTGATACCACTCTGGTTAGCACCCTTATTGCTGCCATACTGCAAAGAGATAACACCCTGTCCTGCCCTAAGCTGTTCCTCGCTGAAATTTCTGACATTCTTCTCAGATTCCTTTGGACCAATAGCTGGCTGATTGAAATTCCTGGCCTGTGAAAAAGTAACATGAAAATTAAGGAAAAATGATGAAATATACTAGATTGAAGACAATATTACACTTTAGTGAGTGATTTAAATCAGTGCTCTCCAACTGGTGGTCCTTGGACCAGTGCTAGTCCACGGAAATTTCCTGCCAGTCCCAGAAAAAATTCTCTAATCTTTTGAGGCTATCTAATTATTTCTATTTTAGCTGTCAGCTAGTATAACTCCCAATTTTTGCAAGTCACCCACACATCCAACTTTCTATTGTACAGTTCTGTTTTTAAAAATCATACCAATTCGGAGCCGAAAAATTTCTAAGTCTACAATTTCTTAAGGACAATGCGGCCGCACCACGCCCCCCTGAACAGGGGAGCAATGAACTCTCCCAGTGGAACAATGATCACTATACTGAACTCACTATCCGAGAGGGAACCTCTACCCGAAGGACGATTTTGACCTGTTAAGGGATTTCTGAGGAGATGGGTTGGATTTCGGACTCCCGTTTGGTTATGCATGAGTGAAAATGAGTAGATGAACAATCAGTCTGTTGGCCAAAGTCACCCAATCTTGGTCGTAATAGAAAGCTACCATGTAGAAGCCAGGACTCTAATATCCATTGGAAGTACGGGGAATACTCCCGCTGCAAATGGCATATCTTCCATTATTTTTTCTCTCGAAAAGGCAATACTGCAAATTGTCGCTCGAAGAGATTAAATTGTGTTGAAGAGAATTTATGAATTATTACATTTAGATTTTTTCTAATAATTCGATTACTTAAAAACATCATGGGTTACTAGGTATTTCTGCTTGTTTTGACATGCTTTTACATGTTACAACCCACATCTATGATGCTTAACAGATTTATAAAATAGAAAACATATAATGCAGCCGTCAACGGAAGCATTTTGATGGCATTAAAATTTTTTTGCTCCACGGGAGCTAATTTATTGAAAGATAAAGGAAAAGAAGCCTTAAATAGTCACTGCAGCGAAATTAGATCGGTAAATATGTTTCACCCGAGTGTCAACATTTTCATGCTCATGACACTTATTTTAAGCCATTTATTGCTCAATTTTTTCAACACCTAGCATTAGGGAAATGGTGTGAATTTAAGCCTTAACTCGATGCTTTTTAATAACGTGGCTGAATTATCTTCGTCCATCTGATTCAACCATATAAAGGACCCTGGCATGTATTGAATAACATGGCTCACAGTTTAGTTTTTGGAAGGGCATTTGAACTTCACGTTCTTACAGCGAATATTTTCATGAGAATGCGGGGCTCAGAAAATCGGAGGGACGTGCGGATGGAAATAATGCAGTTTTCGTACTGATACTATCGTTTTTGTGACATTGACCATTTTGTTATTCAATTTTGAACTTATTATTAAAGAATTATCCGTGAACTAAATGTATAATATAATATGAAGAACATTAAGCAGGCTGATATCTCAATTGTACTCTTAAACTCATATGAACACATCCTTTGCTCAGCACATTAAGTGTGGTGGTAGCCACTAAACAAGAGCCACTGTAGTACATAAATATAAAAGAGTTAATATCTTGCATGTATACTATCTGGATACGAGAGCATTGGCAATTAACACTTAAGTACTTTGTATTATATTAATGAAAGAGGTTGTGGACAATTGGGATGAACTAAGGGGCTCAGCATTTTTCAAGAGCACATGACTGTATTATAGGTGTAAGACTTCTAATGATCTACATCATAACATCAATTTCCTGGCTGGCTTTTCCACAGTGACATGTGTGGTGCTTAAATATGACAAATTAATTTGGAAAATTTTGACAGCAGTGTAAAATTCAACTTGAAACAAAAGGAATATTCTTCTTGTTTTTGAAGAATGTTAAATCATGGTAAAATTCAAACATATGATATTTCCTAAGGAATAGATTTCCACTGCTAAGAGCAGTAAATTTACAACTATTTACTCTGGTCTGATTTACTGAACTTACCTTCCTGCCAAGTGACTGAATGCAAATCACTACTGAATGAAGATTCTGCTTCTCCCACAAGTCTACAGTTTGAAATAACTCCTGTGTAGGCACTCCCATCTTCTTTGCATTTTCCAAAAATGCATTTATGTTCTCCATCAGTTTAAAGGCCAAATTTCCTTGGTTAATTTTTTTCACAGAGCCAGGCTGCATTTTATTCACAAGCCTGGAAATTTTACAAACTGGTATAATTATTTCTTCGAAGTGGAACACACAAATGAACAGCTATATGAAATGTGGTATCTTATGATTCCAAAGAAATGTGACAATAAAGCATGCAAAAGAATTTAAGGTTTTAACTTCACGTATCTGAATATTCTGACATTGAAATACATAAACAAGGACTGCATATCAAGGCAAATAACAGGCATACTTTGCCATGAAATTCAAGAAATGATAGTCCAACATGATACTATTGGTTCCAAAAAGAAAAGTTTTTTAACAAGTATATGGCACTGAATGCCAAATTGTACTTAGAACTCAATGCAGCACTTTGGATTTCAAATAATTAGCATAAATTGAATATAAGTAATAATAATATTTATAATAAACAAGTTCTTTATCACAGTCATGAGAAAAATAATCTTCTGAGCCATTAACTTCTTTGCTACCAGCATGGTAAACAAAAAGGCTCAAAGTACTTCAGAGGACAACAGAAGTAATATGAAAAGTTTCCCTACCTTTTCCAATAATTACATGAAACAAGCAAAATTAATGTATCATTCACTGAGTTAAAATATACCAAAATTTGATAAGATGATCATGAAATGTATACATGGTACTGCAAAGTTTACCCAACAATGATTATATGAATAGTATTTACTAGAATAAAGATTGTGTTAATATTTCTCAATATATTTCAGTTGTATGTTTTTAGGAGCATATATCTTTTCCAGAAGAAAAAATATATTTTCATTTAATTACATTCACGAACTACCAAAGATTCACACTCTAAATCAGGAAATACTTCCACTTTCCATTACGCCAAAAGGAGCACTGCACTTAAAATTTATTTTGCACTAGTCACCTGCATAGTAGAGTCCCATCTTTCAAAGTACTGTAGAAATTGTCCTCATCGCCAGAAACATTAATCGGCTCATCAGTTATCACTTTGATCCACTCCAAACATTCTTGAGCAAGTTCTTCGCTGTATTTACTGTTGATCTGTAAATAAATTAAGAAAAGTATAGCAATATGCTTTATACACATTGTGAAAATTTTGCTTAAGTTAATTTCAAGGACACTGAATGACATCACCAACTACAATCACTATATAAATTTAATTTTTGAAGGCAAGGTTTAAACAAATGACAAAGTATGATAATGCGAAGTAAAAAAAATAATGTTGTCTTATTTGCAAGAGAAATTTAGGTCTACATTGTCCTTTCTTAAAAATTAACTTGTTAATGACACACAAATTAACATGCATGCCCTAAGAGGAGAAAAACCCACCCAGACGGGACTCAAACCTGCAACCTTTGGGTTAGCAGGTTTGAGTCCCGTCTGACATTACCACAGAGGTCACATTAGTTTTAATGAAGAGGAACTTTTTTTCAACAGTAAATGTTCAGTAAGGGAAGCCTTTCTAATATTGATGTCTATCATATTGTCTGCTCGATAAAATTTCGGGGATGAAAGATTACCGTATTTCTCAGAATATAAGGCGCACTTTTTTCTCCGATTTTGGGGCCTCAAAATCAGGGTATGACTTATATTCGAGGTGTGGCTTAAATTCGAGAATTTTCTTACAAAATCATAAAAATGTCCAATTTAAGCAAACCAGCTATTCAGATTCATGCGGACGCCAGCTAAACTCACCTAAGCCACGGGGTAAAAAAGAAATTATGCTGAAAAAGGTCAAATTGGTGCACAATTTATTCATATATTAAAGGATAATACAGGTAAAAATTGTGCCACAGTTACAAAGGTAACATAAAAACAGATCTAAAATTTTAATGCCTAATACTGTAGGTAGTACGGGATGCACTAAAAAGGGTGCGGCTTAAATTCGCGTATTAACTTTTTTCCCTGTTTGAGACCCCAAAAACGGGGTGCGGCTTATTTTCAAGTGTGGCTTATATTCAGAGAAATATGGCATGAGCTTGCAAAAAATTTAAAAGGTTGAAAAAAGGTCAGCTGAACTTAGATATCCAATTAGTCTGAAAATAGTAACTGTTAATGCAGATAATTTCAAGAGCAATGGACTAGGATATATATTTGTAGCATATGACCACAGTGTAGCAGGAGTTGATGCCATTATTTAGAATGTATGGTGAAGAAGAATGTCTTAGATATTGTGGATCTGTATGTTGATTTAAACCCTAAGAGAAGGGAGCATTAAATAAGAATGAGAATAACTGGCCTGAGACCCTTCAAGAAATAAATAACAGGAGAGGGAAATGTAAATGGCATTTTTGGAGAGAAAACTCTGCTTTACCCCGTTGGCAGCAGGGTAAAGTACTCTGCCTGCTAATTCGAGGGTCATGGGTTCGAGTCATGCCTGGGTCGGTTTTTCGCATACCCAGGGCATGGTTGTTTCTGTCAAATTCTGGCCCCTGAGAAACCTGAAGACAAGCCAATGGCTTATTAGGAACGAAGCGGCATATGGACCACCAGAATTGTCCAAGAGCAAAAAAAGAACCAAATTCAAAATATACAGATAAATGGAGGTTTGAAATAAGAAGAATATGATTCTGGGATATAAGAATTACTTCTCCGCAGACTTTATTAACTCCAGGGGACTGATGCAGGCATTGATTGATTATACATTTCTTTGTCTTAAGAAGCAAATCAATCATCCTTGGGGGGAATGAGATCTCTCACACCTATAGAAGCTAGGTAAAACAGTGAGTATCCAACAATGCAAGATGACACAGAGGGAAAAACATGTATAAGAAGAAATAAGGTATTCTGAAGAAAATAGATACACTACAGAGAAAGATAAAAGATTGAAATTCTTGAAAAATTAGAGAAGAGTCATGAAAATACATATATGAAAATATCCCATTAGATTTACATAAATAGATTCCCAGAGCCTAGATATCCCGGTACTGTAGCAGGATTTCACAAAAAAAGCAAGAAAGTTTTTCTAGTGATATATACATATGTATGAGGCAATTGCACTACGAGATGAAACATAGCCAAATTTCAATCACATTAGGGGATCCCTTCAAGCTTGTCCATGAGTTTGCATGCTGAGGACCTATTCATGGTATTTACATTTAAAAACTTATAATATGCACTTTTAGGCCAGCGTACGTGGAACTACATATTGGGGCTTGGTGCCCATCATGCATGACAAACATTAAACCATGCAGAGGGGATAATTAACTGAGTATCATGATAATAACAGCACAATCAAGCTTTTATCGAGCATTACTTCATATAAATACATACATTAAAATGCCAGGGTAGTACAATGAGCCATTAGAGAATGAATTATGTTTTGAAAAATCCACCCATTCCAAAAGATAAGACCGTGGAAGTCACCTTATCAGGTGTACAATACATGCTTCATAGCATTACAGTTGCAAAGATTTTTCTTTTTTGTACTCCAGTTATTGCATTAGATTGTAGCATGGTAATGTGTTTCATAGCGCATACATATTTCTTGTACTAAAAGCAATCACGGGCATGGGAGTCGGGAGTATGCTTCAGTACCTACACTTTCATGGACACAATGTACAAAAACAAAATGTTTTGCCCGGCAATCTACTCTGCATAGGATGGCACTGAAAAATCCCACTTTCTACATGCAAAAATCCTCGTCCCAGCTCCATAGAGCTCAGTCTACAAGTTTCTTTCTAGCAATAAATGGTCTCTATGAACAGCCAGAGAGAAAAGATTGCAAACAATGCTATAGGCCCCATTTACAATTGCATGAAGGGGTTTAAAATAAATCCACCAGGGTTTAAAATATGGAAGGTGTATAATATAGGATGGGTAGTAGAGTCCTTGACAAAGTGGGCAAAACAGAGTTTTAAATATCTTGGACTTTTTTCTCATCTAAGGTAATATTCATCCTTTAGCTCAACCCCAAAGGTGCTGGGGATCTTCTTAGCATTGTTTTTATTCGGAGAGGGGACTGGCTACCGGGGTCATCAGGACCATTGAGAGTATCTGGGTAGGTTGGTAGATGTAGAAATTACGATTAAATCTTAATTTATTTTCATACACTCGATGCATGACAAACACCCATTTCCTAAGTGGTTACAATTCAACATCAAGGGGATTTGAAGTTAGTTAGTCCCTTGACCTCAGGATTAATAGGTGGGGACTGGACCCCATTGCCACCAAGAACTGGAGAATGGAGGAAGCATTGAAACTGACATCAGAATTTACCTACACTGAACAAAAAGCACAGTAGCGCAACCGGGGGGGGGGGGGGGGGGGTGACGAATGCCCCACCCCGTGTTCTGGCGCCCACAAGTATGTGAATTTTTCCACTCTTTAAGTCCCAAATACGTATAAATAAATGTGTAGAAGGCATTGTCAATTGTCATATTTTGTACAAACCCATCCGCTTATTGCATTATCAAAATTTGTTAAGTTTAGTAAACTGGTTAATTTAGGAGTCAGCGCCCCCTATAAATTTTCTGCCCCCTTTAGACCCAAAACCTGGCTACGCCACTGGAAAAGTACCAAGGTGTCCAAGGCTCTACATCCCATTCCATGGATGGAAAAATGCACTTTAAGTGCTCACCACACAGCACCAAATTATGGTTCAGGATCCCACAGACTCATCTCCACCACCGCCGAGAATCGATTGCGGGTCGTCAGGATGGAAGTTTAGTATTGCTTCCACCATTCCAACCCGATTCCCTTCTCACAGGGATTAATTTCTAAATTAGAAGTTATGGTGCGCAGAAGCACTGGGGGATCCGGAATACCCCCTAGCTTGATTGAATAAGCTGAGAAAAGGACCCGGAGCTCCGCTACTGTATTGGAAGAAGTACCGGAGAAACGGTCCGGCCTGCTGCGGCTGAAAGTAAGACCTAACTTCTCACCGTCCAACAATAATCGAGGCATTAATGGATGTCTCGAAGGTGGAACGTAACGTTGTTTCCTTATGTATCTTGCAACTTAACGGAATGGCTCGTCGCGGCCTTCTGGTGTATCAGCATAATGCAAGCATTCAAGCACGCGTGCATTCCATTTACGCCGACACTAACCAGTTATGCTAGTCTCTCCCCTCCAGAGTGAAAATGGGTCAAAGCACGGCACATGCGTCATTTTCGGTAACTATGGTCTTTCGTCGGATAAGAATTCTTCGGCGTTCGAATCGCATTATTAACGATTTTGCCCACGCAACTTGGCTGATATACCTACTGGTGTGGTCAGAGCCGCCTGATGTTACTTATCGAAAGAAAACTAGACGCCGTTTAGGTGTTCAAACGAGGCTCGAGGTCCGATGATAACTACAAGGCCCTTGAAGACAGAACAGGTGGCAGCGTCGCGGCAATTATTTGAATCGTCCTTAATTAGCTCAGTTATTTCATCAACGTGCTGACTACCGAGGTTAAATGTTTACGCTACACCGCGCTTGAGAACGGACAACATAATGAAATATATAATTTTTCCTTACAACAATTCCACATACCACACATAATTCTTTAATTACCTCGCACGCGAGCGTCATTCATTATTATCAATTTTTTTAAATTTATCACTGTATCACGTTCCACATACTATCACCTTAGACGCGAGAGCTCAAGGTAGGCTCCAATGCATTTCCACATTAATCCCCAATGGTTCAAAGTCCTGGGTACAGCCGACCCATATTTCTCGCATTACGATAAGCAACAACTATTCCGTTGATACCAATTTTCTGTTTAATATCGAAGATATTCGAAAACACCCTAAGGTATTCGAAAACACCAGCTCAGACAACAATCCAAATATTTTCAACTCAACCGGAAAGTTTTTTAGGTGAGAGAAATTACCTGAAAATGACGAACTTAAAGGAAGTCATTAAATTCATGAGCCGATTATATGGACAAGATGTATAAGAATATATTAATACGAAATGCAAAGGGAGAAGAATAGCATTCAAGTTCCTATAGATATCAACCGCCATAAATTTGAAGTGCGGGTGGTCGGGATCCGTGCCTCCGGACGCGAGGTTGACACGTACCGGGAGCGCGAAACGAAAAAATGCATTAGAATTCCACGAAGGCTATGTGCTGTGGAAGCAAAAGGAGAATTCTCCGCGCAGGAAGTGATGACTTCATTCTCCCGCGATTGCGTCACCGTTCACTGGAGGAAGAAATGCTAACATGCGAAAAGGAAAAATAAACATTTCCGAGAAGACCGACAGCGCGTCAAGAACTTGAAACCGGCAAAGAATAAGTCAAAGAATTCCATTGAGCTCTCCAACTAAGAAACTCATGGGACAACGAAGCCAAATAGTGCGTTTTCATGAATAAAATAAAAATCGATATAAAAAGCTTTAGTATCCACGATAAATAATCTTATAAGTTCACACTCAATGCAATTTGTAAGACCATCGACAGCTAATTATTTGGGGAGATGGCCAGAAAGTCATTTGCGCCTTAAGTATAAATTGGTAGGTTGGTGAAGGACGAATAGCTAGGGGATGGCGGAAGGGTGGAGAAAACTCCGGCGTCGACATCAGCACATCAGCCTACTCCGAAGGGCGCCAAGAGAGCCACATCCAACGGAAGGAGGGCAGCACTTGAATACCTATCCATCGGAATTTCCAAAGAGAACTTCCACCACTGCCGGGAATCGAATCTGGGCCTCGCATAGGGAAGCCAGTGTTCTAGGCACCGCTTGAAATTAGTGAATTTTTTTTGCAAAATATCCCAGAGTTATTCCGTTCACAGGGACTGCAATACTAAAACATTAACCGAGGCCCTTACGTCACGTAAAATCGTTCAACACGCCGCTGCCGGACGTAAATTAAAATTTCACTCTTTTTTCTATCTCTTCGTTGTGACATGCGGTGAATGTACCATTTAGCCAGTTGTGAAAAGGCATTTCAACTTTCAGATAAGTTATATCTAATCTGTCCACCAGCGCCGGACTTCCTACGGGTTATAAATGCTTCTCAGAGTCAAATGACTCACTTCAGCAAATGACGAGCTGAACTTGTGGTAGGCGCGCTCATACTAAAGACTGATAGTAAAAAACTATGTAAGAATAGTAAATTCTAGGTCTGGCCCCACAACCAAACCAATCATTTTCCAGCATCATTAAATTAAAATAGCCAACAATGGTACTTCTATGGTCACTAGCAAATGGATGACTTATACCAAAGTCGCCTTTTAGTTTTACATGAATATGTCGTGAGAAACTAACGAAAAAACTAAGTGAGTCATGCTTTTAGTCCATCAGCAGAGTGCCAAATCCTGGAAGACCCTTTCATGAGACTTTTTCTACATCGCTGCAATAATAATATAATATATTTCCATCGTCTCAGGCTCAACATTGTGGAAGTTCATTTTATCGTAAATGAAAAGGAAAACTTTGTTAATAAATTGGTGGAATATAACAAAGTTTTCCTTTTCATTTACGATAATGTAATATATATTAAATTTGCCCGACAAAATTTTACGGCAGCAAAGATCAGCCCAGGAACAAATTAATGCCGATCCTTGCGAAAAAAGAACTCACCGATACATTCCTATATTTCCACCAGAGATAGAAAAACGGTCAGTATCTTTAATGAAAGCTTATCATTCTACTCGACTACATGAGCGTGCAAATTCGAAAGTATTATAGTACACATTGATGATGATTACGAATTTCATACCATATGAGATGAACACCACATGTTGAGTTGGAGGACGAATTGACGGGGAACATTCTATCTAATCAGTGTTTCGATTAACCTGGACCAATTCAATGGATTCACTTGCACTACTTATCCATTTCCGCTCTTTCTTGCGTACCGTTTTGATTTCCTAACTACAAAAATCTAACTGAAAATAATTGCACCTGGTACCTCACAAAACTCAGGATTGAAGAAATTCACTTTTGGCTTCGGCAGAGGATGAGCGTGGGAGGGTAGGGGAGGAAACGGAGAGGCATGACACTCGCCCATAGCAACGCGCCGCTGTGCTAAGAGTCCACATTCTCAGCATCAGTTTCGCTTTCAAATTGTTACTCCAAGGAAGAAGAGACGCGGTGACAAATCAACTGTTTCCTGTTTGAACACACTGAGTAAATTGCTTTTAACCTGACTGCCACCCCGTTCGGAAAACACCAGAGAAGCACCTGGGTTATCGACGCCTATGCCGTCTCCATAATATTTCCACTAAAATTTACGGGAGACGTCTAAAAATGCATGATGTGTAACCACAAATGCGGATATCCAAAGAGAGAATGGAGTGAAAAGCTGCAGAGAATCAATCATCGGATTGGAGACTGCAGATGATGAATATTTCAAAATTTAATAGAATGTAAAAATAAGGACTTAGTTTTCCAGGGATGGTACTCGGAGGGTCAACGGCCGGTGAGGAGTTCGCAGACCAACGGTCACTGACTAAAATAACCACGAGTTGGACGTGCGAGTGATCCTAATTAAAGGCGTGATCACGGAGCGAAATAGCCTTTGCCCTTTCATCATCATAATTAATGTGCAGAACAATAAAAAAATAATGACCAACATATAGGTGAGATAATAACTGTAGATAAACCACAGGGGTCCGCGTCCGCTTTTCTAGACTGTAAAAATGTCCTTTTGACCGCAGGATATAAAACTAAGGGTTAATTAGTCTTCCTTATCTTCCATTCGTTATTTATACCGCAACCAGAGACCGCGAAAATTAAAAGAGATTTAAAAAATAGTTGAACATTTTTTGACCCGATATCCATAATTGCTGGAGTGGTAGGTGCAGTGTAGAGAGTGTAGACGTGAGCGGTATGTCATTGATACTGTAATGATCAATTACATTCTTTAGCAGATCGTGGAAAGATAATTGTTCGCCGATGAAAATATTTTTATCGCGAATATGGCGCTAGTGATCTTCCGGGGAAAATAGGGAGAACGCTTGAAAGAATAATTGACTGACATTACCTAATAAGACTGGTGATAATAATCATCAAGGCCAGTAATGTAAAAATGCAAGCCCTCATTAGCAGAATAAGTTTTGTAGAGTGCTTGATACGGCGTCAGGTCCAAAGAATTCCGAACGCCGTCCATCTCGAATAATCGGTGATAAATTATCTGCAAAGAACGACATTGATAATAATGTGAAACGGAAAGTAGCCAGTTAGCAAAGGATGGCTATGAACTCCCTTTTAAGGTCAAGAGACGATCGTATGGTGTTAGCGGGACACGTCCTCGAAGAGGCATATGGCGCCGTCCTCTTGAACCGGTAAGGACATAAAGGGGGAGAGAAGGGAGGACTCATGGGATGGGGCAGAGAAATGGAGGTCGGATACGAAATGACTCAGATCTTCTACTATGGTCCTTTTATGGATGTAAAGCGGTCAAAACATTCGCCGCTTACACAATACATCTCAATCAGTCCCCATCCCGTTTTCTATTCTTGAAACGCAACGACTTATCTCGCACGGATCGTAGGAGAATACAAACGAGCAATTAGCGGGAAAAACACAATTTAAATTTTTTTACAAAGTATGAATAACTCATTAGTATCACCTTGACTTAGTAAAAATTGGCATCACTTTACAGCGAAAGCGACGGAATGACTTAGTAAAAATTGGCATCACTTTATCATGATAACACGATCATCCCCACTAAAGCGCACAATAAAAAAAATTCCATATCACTAATTATGCGCCGTCACTAAATTCTTGAATAAGTTTCAGGAAGGAGCACACGAAAAGGCCGCAATCAATTTATTCAATACATGCAAACCCAAATTTTGCGAATTATATTCAAATTTTGCGAATAAATATTAGACGACAAGAGTGAAAGCCTCGGATTTATCTGTTCATTGATGCGATTTTCCTACACGTACAATATTCCCTCTGCGAAAACAATGGAAGCATAGAACCATGTGAGGGCAGCCGGAGTATTTTTATTGCCAAAAATCACTATTTTCAGTAGATGTGACAGCTTATCCTTCGTATTATTAAATGAGGTAAAAATATCTTGAACAAATAAAATTGCATCAAATTTCAGCATTAAGTACGTACATCTTCCTTTCTTTGATGCTAACTGTCACTCATGTCAGCTGACGATTCTAATATCATACAGATTCCACCGATTAAAACTATTACCAATTAACATTTAACGTAGCCACATATGCACATCCATATCTGTAGTACCTATAGTAAGAGGTTATTTCCTTTTATTCCCGGCTGCATCACACTTCAAAATCAATGGCGAGTGTTTATTCTATGCAGGGAAAGCTTTCCGAAAGTATCGGCAAATCCCATAGAAATATTTTCAGAGAGCGATGGGATTTCAGAAATGTTGTCTGACATCGGATTTGTGAAAAACAGATAAGCAGTTACCGGACTCATAAGTACATAGTACATGCAGTTTACTCTTGACAGCTAATGTGCCGAAATTGAAAACGAAGCTTGCAAGCATACAATGTAAGTACGGCGTTAGCACAAAATCCGATACCTTTGTAGTTATTAGAAAGACGCTCCCAGTTTAGTTTAATATGAAAAAATGCACTGTTAACTTAAAATGCGTAAATGGATAATGAAATTTGTTTACCTTCCTTTGGGCCTCTGCGGCGAAACCGGACTTGGTAGCTCTGTTTGAAGCCATTACGTCTTCTAGTAGCCGATGAACACGAAAGAAGCGAAGATGAATTAGCACAGTTGAATCCTCCACAATCTTATTAACGCTCGTCCGCCGACTATCTACCAACTTCTGTATAAGCAGTACTTATTGGAGTTCTCCTCTTCGGGTGCGGCCTTTCCAGCGTTGTCACGTGGTCACCAACCTGCAGAATCATTGGCTGAAAATTATGTCAGGGATACGTGTACGGCGTGTTCACGTCAAACGAAAAGCGATAATACGCTCGGGCGGCAAATATGAAATCCATTACAATTGGGACGCCTCTTGTCGCTCTACATAATATTAATTTTTATCATGCGTTTATTCCTCCTAACAAACAGATATTTTCGTTATATCTGGCGTGAAAATGCGAGGAGTTTAAAATGAGACTTAAAATCAATTTTAGGCTTTCACATATATTAATACTGATAGGAAAGTGTCGTTGTTTTACATTTAAAATAAATTTAAAAATAATTATTTCACAAATAGAAAATATGGTTATGCTTCCAATTTGAGGTGAAGAATTCGGTGAATAATTTTAAGATCTTCCTCTATTGGTCTGTCTTTATTATAGTGGGCCATGTTATAAAAATCGTCTGATATTACACTATCGGACTACGGGTTTCACCGAGGCGAAATGGTCTATTCAGAGTAGGTTTAAATGAAAATATTATGGCTTTCATACATATGTATGCGTAAAATCATGACAATCAATGTTGTTACTGCTTTTTTTTATTTTTTCAGAGGAGAGTGATGGTTGATGAGATGGTTGAGCGTGTATTAATTTAAAAGTCAAAGTAGAAATATGCGCTTGCATTTACTGATTTATTTTCCAGTTTATATGTTTAAGATGCATACTCGGTTATACACAGAACTTAACTTAGTGTGCCGCCTCATAATAGCTCACTTAGACATTGTTATATTGCTTAAAAGGGATTAAAAAATGAGGGGGTAAGTTTTGTAACCTCTGATAAAATCGAAGACAGCGCAAGTGAAAGTGCATTTGGCGTGCATTTTACTTAAGAGCAGTTGATGCTATTATCAGTTTGTGTGAAATGTATTTCCTACATATTACAAATTGCAAATTTTCAATTCTGTTATGAGCTCAGCTTGGTGGCTGGATAGATAAGAACCACCTCTTCATGCTTGCCAATGGATTTAATTTAATTTTTTAAGTTATAATTACAGTACACAAATAATTTATTATGGAAGAGGAACTGGTATAAAATCAAAATTCAACAGTTCTAAAAGTGGGGTATTGAACTAAAATAAATATCTGATGATCAATGAAAATTTAGATATAAGCTATTTGTAAAAACTTGAGAGATTAATAAAATTCTTATACAGTTATATTGCAAACATTGTTCAAGATTATTGGTAGGCAAGTATTTAAGGAGTTTATTTTATACTTCATTAAAAATTTCTCACATTTTGAAAAGCTTCTCAATCTTGGAGCATTTTAGAGCAATAATACTTAAAGCAGATTATTATAATATGTTTGTAAGTTTCTCAAAATCTGGTGTTTGTAAGTCACTCAAAACGAAGTCTTAACGAAAATACACAAAAATTAATACAATGGTGGGCTATAAAAAATAAATGTAAAAAGTGAGTCTTAAAAGAGTATTATGATTTCTTCATTAATTATCTTCACTTTTTGATATATTTATTTTTTTGATTCTGATAATTCATATATGTACATATTATAAGAAGTAATAATACCAGCCAGTAATTTGTCTGTTTTAGCCATGATTTTTATGTCAATGTGATCATGACTGAATGAGCTGTATCTCTCTAATAAGAGAAATGGAACTCATTTTGATGAATATTTTAGTGAATGCAAATTGATTAAGTTCAATATTTATACGAAAACATTGTATTTTTCAGTGAAGTTTCTTTGAATGGCTTTAATGAATGGGCAAAACATGGGTACGGAGCTGCACTACCAGTGCTCCTTAGTTAAAATACAGGGTAAACCAAATAGGCATGTCCTGCTAAGCCCAATGTATATTTTTGGGAAGGTATGCAATGTGTAGATCTTTCTAGGAAACCATTGGTGATCCTGGCAAAAGGAAAAACTATCCATCTACCTTTATTGGTGAATTGCCACCCCATTGACCTTGTTACTTGATAAGATCGAACCTCACCAATTTAACTGACTTTTGAGTTGAAGACTAGTGTAGCTTTGGTGGTGGTTTCAATGACCATGTAGTTAATGGAAGGGGCTATGTTTTAGAATGATAAATTTTTTAAATAATTTCTTTGTATGGAAATAAGCATGTTGCAAGTAACTAATCTCCTTTCTTATTTTTTAAACTATACATTTAGTAAATATATTTTTTATTCTATATAGAGGACTAAGGAGATGGTATTTTTTGCATTATTAGGATTTGAGTCAATAGATGGTAATGGACCTCACTGACTCCCAATCCATTTTTATTCCTTTAAAACTTATCATTGTACATTCATTACTTCTTAGTTATGCTTTAAATTAAACAAAAATCTCACTTCATAGTTTTTTATTCATTATCGCTATGCTATACCAGATGAAATTGGCATTTTTCATTTTTTTCGTCACACTATGGAATGTTTCTAAGAAATTGTTCATATAGTATGAAATTCTTGGGCAACTAGAACTTAGCACTTATACGTAGAGAAGAATGTCTCACATTTATCTTTTGCAAGCGAAGGACTAGCTGATTAATAATTCTTACCAAGCTCTAATATGTTCATTGGTTTATTGGGGAGACAACTGAGGTCATTTTTGGCATTTAGATGCTTAGGTTGATAAATAAAGGACTACATAAATGGGAAATGGGAGAGATGTGGCATTGGCATAAATCTACTCTTAATGAAAGATGGTAAGTGGTCCACAGTTTAAAGTCCTATCTATTAGATCGAACACTACACTTGAAGTGCTCACCCAAAGACACCCAAGTAATGATCAGAATTCCAGTAAAAATTATCCTTGGAATGGAAAGTAGCTTCCACATTAATCAATCAATTTATTTCACTATTGGCCAATACAAATGCATGGTTTCGTCATACAATATTACATTAGAAATCAATAAGTAGTTTATAAAGTTACTAAAATCATATAAATTGTAATGAACCTTCTAGGTATTCTCTCACACCATGATAGCATTTCTTATGTAGAAACTTATGATCCTAGAAACTCTCATTTTGAAGACAGCAGGTGAGGGGATATATTTGATGTTATTTGGTATTTTATTAAACAACAATGATGCTGACTGATACGGGCCTTTCAATCAGAGTGAATCAGAGTATTGGTTGGAATGTACCTATATATTTTTTGTTCCGGTGGAGTAATTGAGGTATGCAGAATTAATAGGAAACTTAACAGGATTATCTTTCACAAAACAGACACATTTAAGAATATATACCAAAGGCAATACTATAATGTTTGCTGCAGTAAAATAAATGTTTACCAGGGGTTCAGATTGGGACTTGATACAAGCTTTAACTGCTTGCCTCTGTGCGGAAAAGGCTCTGCTTGCCATGGTTGAATTACCCCAAAACATAATTGAAAGAGAAATATGTGAGTGAACTTATGCATGATAAATCATTTTTAAGGTATCAATTGACACAATGCATGCCAATGTTCTTGTTATAAAGGTACCAACAGATATGTTTTAGTTACTTCATACACTTGTGAAGACAATCTAGGTTGCCCGTGATTTGGAGCCCCAGAAAGTTAGTAGAAGTAGCATTACATTAACTAACTAACATTAACTGTTGTTGGACAAGAGATTCTTTGGCTTGGAATGTTTATTGTGATAATGAAGAAGTACTGTTTTGCGTTCATTTAGCATAAGGCTGTTATATTTACACCACTGATGCATTTCCTTGACTGTTAATTTAATGTAGTCGAACATCAATTCAATTTCATCGTCCTAGGATAAAACTCACACCATCGTGGGTGTGAGTTTTATCCTTATCCCTATAGCTCACGAAAGCTATTCATTCAGCGAAGATGAGTGTCGTCTTTTTCCAATGCCACCGTAGCCAGATATGTGGGTTACCCAAATTCCTGTCCTGAAATACCGTGAGGGTTGCCTATCCTTCAGGGGCAATAAATTGCCGTACATTCTGTTAGGCTAGTATTAGTCAAAAACTTTGTCATTTTTCCTCTATTCGATTACTACTAGGAAAAGGTGATCAATATTATCTCAACGCTGCGATTTTCATTAATTTGGCATTGTTTTACTTTCTTAAATTGAGGACAAATTCATGAAATAGTTACTTCTAATGTCACACTGAAATAAACGTCCTTACAGTTTATTATTTATCTATGCCATTCAGCCTAGAGATGAAATATGACATAGAATATTATATTTATAATCATGTCAGTTGGTTTGAAGATATATAGTACGTTAATTCTCAGTAATTTGAACACTGTATCCGTTTCTTCAATCTTTTAATATAGCGGTTCCAAATGTAGCTGGATCACGGGTATCCTTCAAGTTTTGTGCTTGGCCATTTTTCCGGATTTTAATATCAATTAGTTGTGGTTTTACTCTGTGATTTATCTTTTGTGAGACTAGATTCAAGTGTGCCCGTTTCTTCATTGCAGTGACTGTATAATGGAATCCCTGGCAAAAATAAGTTCTTCCATGGTGGTTAGTGGAATGTAAAGGAAGGAGACTGCACTCCATGAAAGGTATTTACCGGCCGCTTACCCTTCCCTTACGCTCCATGGAATGTAAGGGAAGGATAGCACTACCCTTCCTTTGCACTCGCTAAAAACTCCTCGGCTTACCCTCCGCTTACCCTTCCCCTACGCTATTGGCCAAACAGCATATAGTTCTGAGGCATCATCATCGGGATAAAGGGAGAATCTCCTCCTAATCTGAGTTTACTTTAGTGTAATAAATACATATTATTGCTGTGCTCCCGCAATAACGTGAGGGAAAAATGTAATACGTCTACATTCTCTACCCCCCCCCCCCTTACGATGCGCGTGAAAAGTTTCATGTGGGTTGCTTATCTTACTATGCGCATGACTCATCTCATCATGTTTTTATTCGCGTTGTTCATTCCTCCGCGTATTTTATTTATTTGCCGAAGTCTTGGCCAATGTATGTTTGCATAATGAAGCATTTGTATTGTATTCGCTAGATGGATATAATTTCATTGACTGGATAGATATTTATTTTTTTAATGGAAATTATTTCTGAAACATTATCGCGTAAGGAAATAAAAAACAAGCGCATAGAAATAGCTCAAATACCTTGCACTTATATTCGCACTTGAAGTATAAGCGAGATCTGTCTGAGCTACGCTTACTGTAAAAATGTGGGCAGAGAAATCAGCGCTATCCCCATCCCTATAACCATCTTAGTCCTATGCAAAAATCCTTCTCCCAGTAGAAAACTAAAAATGGTATCCCTGATGCAGATCCTTCATAATGCGCATGAATATAGAAACGCATGCGCATAATAATGCGCTTTATGCGCATGCGATAATGCGCATAAAGTTGAATTTCCAGCCACTGTCGGTTTTAAAAAATTGCATGTACGCTTTGATTCTTAATCTGGGATGCGATCACATCTTCTCCAGTTGTTTTCCAAGTTTACATAATAAGGTGTCGTTTCGTCGACCGATCGGTGATTCACCTTAGCGGCAGGTGCCGTTGCGTTTATACTTGTGTCCACGTGAATATGTACTATTAAAGTTCTGCGATTCTGTGTTCCTACTGTTTGCCGTTACAGTGCCTCTCAACGTTGCTCCTTCTTTCGGGTGGGTTTAGAGTTTTATATGGTGCTCACTCCGATGGAGTAAAATATGAACCGTACATAAGACAAGTATGATATAGAGGAACACATGCCTTTCAGAACTTTTAACAGTATCTATTTCGTTGAGGAGTAAAAATGTAATTGAACTAAAATTTAGGATTGCTTCCTGTTACTCTAGTAAAGCTCTTGCAATCCCTCGTTCGAAGTTTGAGAAATATTTACAACTCCCTTGGAAAACGTTTGCGGATGTAACGTTGCATATGAAAGGTACTAAGTGGATATATATATTTTTTCTTTATATTTTTGGTATTTTCCGTATGGTTTGTCGGTTTATTTGGATGGAAAAATGATGATGGAGGCTGTAATGAAACTATATTTTGCTGTACTTAAAATTAGTGACGAAATTCAATTATCGAATTATGGTGGCCTTTGGAAGTGCATTTTAATAAAAATGCCGCCAGATTGCATAGCAAGTTTTTATTCTGCCTATTACTTTTTAGCATCTTCGTTTTCTACTTACTATGATTCAAATCTTTCCTTTTCCCGCGTGTGTTCGGTTGCGTTCATCTGCTTTTGAAAGTGAAATTAAATCTGTACTGAAGTTCAGTGACGCAAAATATGGGATCAGCTAGCGCTTCATTTCCCACGCCAATTTAAAATAATACTTTGGTCACGAGTAGCTTTTATAATTTCCTTATTTTTAGAGATTCATAATCTACTCCACCTTTACTGCAAAATATTAGTTCCGCAAGTTCTTTTTTCAATAACTTCCATAATTTTGCTATTATTATTTTATTTCATATCTTGATATTATCAGAACCAAGCAGCCCGTTTTAGAAATTTATTTATTTTCAGAATTCGTCGACTACTTCAATAATATTGATTCGATTTCGACTAACAATGGAACTTAAAAGAGTCAGCTTGAGTAAATAATTATAAAAAATAATCAAGTAATAATATGTGTTGAAATATGGAGAAAGCTGGGTATATTTTAAAATCATTTTTTAATAAAGGGGGAGTCATTCAATTTGACATTTTAAGTCAAATTGTATAGAAGGCTTAAGGTAACATTCATTGGAATTAGTCATCAAATACTTTGAACCTCTTCACATCTATCAAAGAATCAATCAAGGCGTTGTGAATGAATTCACAACTTTGTGTTATGGTAATGAAGAACATACGCTTTTCTCAATGTTTCAGCTAGATTTTAAAGAACACTTTAAAAAGCAAAGGGATGGCTTCAGGAAAATTCTCATCGAAAATGGAGTCATTATTAAAACGGCTTGTCGTGCCTCCGGTAAGCTTTAACTTACAAATGACTGTTCCACTTTTGCAAAATTTACATTTCATATTCGTGGTCTAATGTTTTGCTGACCGCTGAAAGGCGATATGAACCAAGCAAGGGATCCGTGGTTCATTAAGTATAGTAAACTTTGAGACGAAGGGAGCTGATGTTAAATACAGGCTAATTTAGTGAAACATAATCCTCATATTAAATTTCAGGTGTTCACATATATATGGTTGACTACGTAAATCGACGAATGACGTTGGAAACCAAATTAAACCCGGAGTCTACCGTGGAGAGATATCAGTGGGATATTGGTGTGTTGATATTTACTTCAAATATTAAAACGAGCTAAGTATTACCGGCATCAAGGCTTGCTCTTCTTTCAGCCTTTGCAGTTAAATATCTCCATTGCCGATATTCATTATTTTTATTGGTTCAAAGCATGTTAGATCACTCATAGATATACCCACGATAAAAGATATATCACCTAGCTTGATTTATCGATCTAATTAATAGGTCTAATTTCTGGGAAAATACGTATTACATTCAAACAATGTAAAATGTACTTTTTGAATTTTAAATCGAGAATAAGTATGTTTTTATGGCGAGGTTTAACAGCTTTCGGCCGTTCCTCCGCGTTAAGATGCCATTGGCGACAACAGTTTTGTTAGGCCTTAAGCGCATTGAGGGAAAACGAGATCAGATCACTAAATTTTATTTATGTTCACTCCTCTAATATATATCTCACTATATTTGTTTAAGAATGGATGAAAACAGTGTTCTGATATTTTTTATAAGCTCTCGTGAAGGCTGATTACTACTAAATTTAGTTGTTTATTTTTTACCGCAATATATTGCAAGAGAGAACCCAGGATTTTATAAAAAAAGAAAGAATTTTATGGACTTAGGAATTAGATTGTTTCCATTTTTTATTCAAGTAGAGAATTGCAATTAAAAACATGTGCGTAAGATGGATCTTTAATAAGTAATTTTACGTTATTTGTATTTTTTACTGAGCTTCGATTGAAAAAAGCACGGTTCTAGTCGCCGAATAAACAGTAGAACCACTTATGCTAGAAGGTAACTTGAAAATCACGCATCATATTCAATGAAGTTTTGTACAAATTTAGGCGCATATATTAAAAATAAATATGTAGAAACAGAATGCCGTGACACCACAGTTAATACCCGATTTTGTTTGAAACTACTATTGTCGTTACTTAATGGCCCAATGCTAAATTTTCAAATCTCAATGGCACCGGATGAGATACTACATGCATAACGAGTATGCGGACGACATTGATAGTAAGTTTTTCCTCACGCAAAATAATTACCCATGATCTTGATCGGTTTCGGCGTTAACCATCAAGACCTGGATATAATTTCTCTTAGCGTCGAAATCTGGCCGTGAATACATTTTTGTGAGAGGAAAAAATTAGTATTCATTTCAATCGACGTATGAGAGCAGAAACGTATTAAAATGCAGTCGAGATAGAAAGGAAACGCGCTGGTATCGGATGGCATAAATCACTTCCACATTGCATTGCGCCCAAATGAACGAAACAGACGTGTCTGTACAGACCGAGCCATTATCGTTCCTCATGACATCACTGCTTTCGCAGCTTATTTACTTTTCCCCTAACCTTGGGTGCGTTGGGTTCGGCGGTAGGGGCGGGAGTCTGCTTCCATGAGAGGAAACTGGCAGTTATAGAGACGAGAACGGTTTTATATCGCAGCATTCAAATATGAAGTATTAATTTGTGCCACGAAGTTGATTCTAGACTGGGAAATACGTACAGCACGCCTGAAATTCCAATTCTGATAAACGTGGAACTTTGCTTAGCTACGTATTCCTATTAGTGACACCTACAGATAAAAATGTAAAAATTGCATTTTAGCGATTTTGGTATTTTGGCAATCCAAAGCTACTTTAACAAGTAGCCTTAAGGCATATTTTGTAATAATTCCATTTCATATGCACAGATTTTTTTCTAAACGTGAATTATTGCATTTCATAGTATTATAATGATTGCTAACAAGTATCAAGTTATCACCCAGATAAAAAGATTTGAACAAAATATTTAAATATAATTTTCTCCAAATTTTTAATATCGCGCTGAAAAGTCGTTATTACCTACTTGTGAAAATGTCTAATTGTGTATGGTACGCAGTCGCTTGTAGGGTGAGACGTATGGCATCAAAGTAAGGACATTCACCATGAAAAAAATCTTCTGACTTGGTCAAGTGTTAGTTAGCACTTCAACGCCTCCTGCACTGCGATGTGAATGACACGAGTAGCAATATAGCTTGCTTGATAACCTCGGGAGAGTCACTTTGAACTGTGATGGCTTGGGGATGCAACTGGTTGACACTATAACTGATCGGAAATCGGGAGAATTGGATTGTTCCCTGTTTCAGGCGTCTCAGTAGAAAATTCGCTCTCTTACACTGAAAAAATAAAACTTAAATACACTTTCAACTGTATTCGGCGAGACTTGGTGGAACAGTATCTTATATGAATAAAAGCAACGAGTTGTACTGCCCACTTGTTTTAATTAATTACAACGCGTTTCAACACCCGAGTGTCATCTTCATCTAGTCCCTAATTCACTCCTACCCTTCCCCCAACCATATTTTTCCACTTTACGATACCCTCCCTCACTGGGTTATGTATATGAAGGCTCGTTGTTAAAATTTCCCACAGTATTACCTGAAGATGATGCTCAGACGTTAAATGCGTTGTAATTAATTAAAACAAGTGGGCAGTACAACTCGTTGTTTTTATCCATGTATTACACGTGTTTCAGCAGCAAGTGGCCATCAGAAGTGATTATAGAACGTGCTGTGTAATAAAGTTTTAATTTTCCGTGTAAGAGTTCTAATTTTGTCATACTTTAGATTCAGGTTCGTATCCCGGTCAAGTTAAGTGTTTTTTCAATAGCGAGTTTCCTTGCATTGTTGTTATTTAATCCGCCTTCGACGTACTTTAGCCTTCATTCAAATCGCTTGAATATCACACTAAAGAAAAACACAAGTGGAATGCGTACTCAATTACATTTTTGGGGCAGATGGTGGTTGTTCGGCAGTCTTATGTATCCACCATTATATGTTCCCTGCTCGTGGGCACCAGCACTTTACTGAGTTCTCCGAACTCTCCGTTCGAGACTTGTTCGTGACATGACAGGGACCGCACTAAACGGGATGTGGCTCCCATTTCGAAATCAACAGCTTTCCCCAGGCGTCTGGCGTATTTTTATTGGTTAATTTAGAAGGTGAGGAGTGAATAAAATCAACTTGGAACCAGTAAAAAAAAATCCATTTATAAATATTGCGCTTGTTTTAGATTGGATTGAATGATTTTTTTGCGTGAAAACTTCTCTCGTGATAAGCTATGATTATTTGGTGAATGGACGCGCAAATCCGCTGATGTCAAACGAAATTGGATATTATCACATCGATTAGAAGATTATTGAAAAAGATATTCCCCGAGAAACTGCTACTGCCATATTTATCTTTTTGTGATGCTTAAAACACTTTGGCTGCCTTATTGCGAAAGGCTCTGCTCATCGGTAAAGTCACGAATTCAGTCAATGCTTCGAATATGTATTTATCTAGCAACATGTAACATTAATACGCCATTATAATTCATAATAGTGCCTTTCCAAGTGCCTACCTTAATTTCACCTTGATTTACATTATCTCTTATATTGCAATACTCATTGTTTAGGCCGACTGAAACGGAATATTATCTGCAGATTTACAATATATTAAAGTAGCATGACTATAGGTTATCTCAATTTTTGCTTCCTCAATACCAAAATATAAAAAAAACTAATGACATTTAACGAGGAGAAAGGCTACAACGCCAACGGAAAAATCAAGCCATAATTGCCATATGTCAATGAGCAAAATCATTCTTATTTCGCCACTTCATGTACCTTTTCGCTGTATTCAATACCCAGTGTCATAAGTTGACGAATTTTTTTGAGGTATACTCGTAAGGTTAGAACTAGGATGTTATGAAATAAGAAAAATTATTAGAACGGTTCAAAACTTGTATATTTGTTTTAAACTTGTTTCATTGTCAGAAATTTAATGCTAGCTATGCTATATTTTGTACGGCTTTATTTATCCAAATATCATGACAAATCACTCTTAATAGTATGATAAAAAGTTGTTCGATAGTCTTTTGGCAAAAAGATTGAACATTCCAAAAACATTTTCATTTGTCAAAACAAAATTTTTTCAAGTATTGTCATCGGTAACTCTTTTAAATATGCTCTATTTTTAGTGTTTTAAATATGATTTATACTTAACCATTAATCGATTTTTTTAAATGTTCATCTATAATATTGCCGAAGAAGAGAAAAGAGTAATCATCGTAAACTTTTTTCAATTAAGTTTTTTGTAAACTGTTCATGTCTTAAATTGCTGTTTTAAACGCACTGTATGATAATCGAAAATCCTTATAGCATGTCGGTTTCGCTATTTTTTTAATCAATTAATTCGAGAATCAATTTTTCGACCGGCAGGTGAATCGCCAATAGCCGCGGCTCACGTTGTCACAAATGGAAGGGCAGTGTTAACCGACCAAGTCGTCGGCGATGACCTATTTCCCAGAGGAATACCTTGGAGTAAGTACTAGAGAAAATTGTGTCCTAGCGACGATTTGGGCCGACTGTGGTAATAGGGGGAAAAAGCTTTTTCCTGCGGTGGTTTTAAAACGTGAATTAAAAAGTTTTTTGTCATGATGTTTATACTAAAAATACTCTTTTTACGCCTTTTATTTCGTCAGCTCCCAAATATAGTTAAAGAAGTTTGAGCGAGATATCACTTCACATAAAATTCGATGGATTTTGCCTCATTACCTTTTGAGAAAAAGATTTTATCTTTCCAATGTTAACAAAGTATCAGCCATAAAATAAAATATTCCACGTAAATAAATACGTTATATCCACCTGGAATAAAATATTTGAATATTTTATTCCACGACATCAAGCCTGAAATAACTCTTTTTATTTATAAAATATCAGCCTCTTACCTTGCAGATTTTCGAGATATTTGCCAAAAATACCTGCCATTTCCCATGGGAAATGGGGTATGAAATGTAAGAAATGTAATTGGTGTTTAGTTTGTATGATTTCTCAATTATGAGGTTTGATTTAAAAAATACGCGGAATTTTTTAATTTCGCAGGTTGTATATGTCAAATTGTCACAATTTTTTGTTGTGTTGATACACTTGTCCCTGACGTATGCTGGCATCGGAGGCCATATTGGTTGTATACTTTAATGTTGACTGTCGAGAATGTCACATGTGTTTTGGTGTGCTCGTCGAATGTTTACTTGTGGAAAAAATGGAACAAAGAATTTGCATTAACATTTCGTTATAAGAACGGAATAAAGTGCAGCACCGTATTGTAAATAATAAATTTTGCTTTTGGCAAGTCTTCAATGCTAAAAGCAAGCATTTAAAAGTGGCGCAAATATTTCCAAAAGGGCGGTAAAGATATTGAAAATTACGAGTGCCCAGGACACCCCAGCACATCAAGAACCGATGAAAACGCCGAAAAACTGATGATAATGATTATGGAAAATCGCCAAATCACTATCAGAGAGGTTTCATACATTTTGGCCGTTTGTAAGAAGTGATACAAAGAAACGCCCGGATATTTGTCGAAATAACTCATGGAAATTGCACCACGATACCACGACCACGATGCACCTGCTCACTGTTTATTCGTGAATTTTTGCCGAAAAACAACACCGTAATGACGTCTCACTCTCCGTACTCGCCCGATATGGCTCCCTGCGATTTCTTCTTTTTCCCTTAGATAAAAAACGTGCAAGAACGACGTTTTGTCGACATTTAGGAGGTGATGATAGAATCGATGAAGGAGCTCAAGGTCATACCGAGAATTGCGTTCCAGGAGTGCGTTGAAGATTGGAAAAAGCGTTGGCACTAATGCATTATATCTGATGGGATTACTTTGAAGGGGACACAATTAAGTTTAACGCATTAACAAAGATTTTTCGAGAAAAAATAAAATTCCGTGTATTTATTAATCAAACGCTATAATTTCAAAAATAAAATAATTACCGCAATAATTTTTACAGAAAACAAAAAAACTCTTCGGTTTTGGGGGTGTTTTCAGCGTAGAGCATGAGAAAAATTAGTCAAGTTCAAGACTTATATATATTTGCATTCAATTAATTACTGAGAGTTTCAGTAATTTAAAACAAAGCTTTTGGGTCATTAATGTTACGATATTTACTTCATACTTCTTACAGTTGCTTAAAAATTTCTCTATTATGATTAGGGAAAATATCTCGTTCAAACCGCCTTAAGTTAGCAGCTAAGGCTGATTACGACGTCGGCTTTCTCTCCACCCTTCCTACATTCCGCAAATAATCCTCCCAAAGCTATTCTAGCCACACAACCATAATGGAGTGCAAAACCTCAGTTGTAGTTCGCTTCCCCAAATAACCCCCCAACCAATCTTAGCCTTCGAGCCACGTTGACCTGAAGTCATCATCAGCAGTCATCAATCCGAAGATTGGTTTGGTGCAGCTCTCCACTCCAATTTCCTCTCAGCCAACCGCGTTATTCCTTCAACGGTGTTCATTTTAACGTCCCTCATAATTTGCCTTATCTGCTCTATCCTCGGTCTTCCTCGATGGTTATTTCCGTCCATTTCTTCTTCCGGCGATGTTTTCAAGAGACATATGAATGACATGAAATCTATCTAATAATGTTGTCTCTTCTTCTTCTCTGAGTTTATTGTACATATTTTCCCTACAACTCTTCGTAGGACTTCTTTATTGGTGATACTCTCCGCCCATTTTATATTCGTCACTCTTTGATATCACTGAATTTCCACAGCTTCCAATCTTCTTTGATCTGCAGCTGTTACTATTTAGGATTCACTGTTATTATCCGTACATTTTACTCTTATTACCCACATATGAGCATGCTCCAAATTTAAGTTTTACTGTATTTACTGAGGTCTCCAAGCTTCAGATGTTGGCCGTTAATTGACTCCTCCTCTGGTAGAATGCTTTCTTGGATTGTGTGACTCTACTCACAGTATGTTTCTCGCTTCTTCCATCAGTAGTGATCCTACTTCTCGGGAAACAGTATTCTCGAAAACACGATATCGATAATACTCCATCATGAGTATTGACGTAGCCATGAGGGGGGGGGGGGGGTAGATGTCGATGGAGTACGGATCACACCAGAATTTTGAATTATTTTTTTTAAAAAGGGTGCTAAAGGTTAGAGTTTTATTTATTTTTTTAACTGATAAGTTTGGTTTAATTTATTCTTTATTTTGAACAACTTTTTAAATTAATATGCTTGTAATTCTCACCAAAAACAGTGGGTATTATAATCTTTCAGAAATGTTCTCAACAAAATCTTTTTCAATCGACTGTTACACTGCAATCACAATTGAACTCTGATTTTCCTAAGCATACTATTTTGCTCTAGATTTCATAAAAAAAACTCCCTCCCCCACTCAGCACGCCCCCCCCCCCGAAACGAAATCCTGGCTACGTCACTGGCCAGGAGGTGTCTTATGCTGAGAGGAGAGTCGAATTCCTCACGCGGAGGATGATTTCTCTCTTCTGCAAAGAGACCTGTGAGTGTCAGACGGCAGTGCCCGATTCTCAGTCTCGTGACAGCGACCTCTACCCTCCCGATGAATCGAAACTCCCACCTTAGAGTAGTGAGGGGTACGGGAGTAGCGCGTCTCCCGGCCATGAGAGTGGCGATACCTCCGCCGGGCGAAGGGCGATCGACAGCTGTGGGAGCGTTCGCCGTTGAGTAAGCATTCCTCGCCCAACCACCCAACATTTCGCAATGAAAAGGCGCCTTGTGCGCCCCTCTCTCGACGGCTGTGCGCCATCGCTTGTCCGGGCTACCCCCCTCTCGCGCTCCCCGTCCCGGCCCTCCCGCCCGAAAAGATATTATGCCGTGGATATCGTCGGCTGTGGACGGCTCTTGGTCATCTGGAGTGGGTAAGAGGCTATTGAGAATCGCTTGGTCGGTTACTTGGGGCGGCGACCCGCAACTGAGGTCACTTATGCCATGGGCGCGGAGGATATTTTTTGACTCCTCGCTACATCTCGAGAACTGATAGAAGCGGCAAAATAAGAGACATTCACTTCCGAACTGATAGGTACACAAATTCCTCCTTCCCACGCCACATTAGTTAATATAAACAAAAACAGCGTGACACTACCAAAAGACGCACCTTTAGCATACAATTCACCTCTCTCCTCACCCCCTCCTTTTCCTTATTCCCTCCCCTTTCATGGCCGGTGCCCTAACACCCCCTGCCGCGCGCCCCAATAGCATCTCTGAGAGTAGATAGATATTCAGAGAGGCCTAATTAATTCCTCCGTATGCTAGTTTATGTAATGATTGTTGCGCGCATTTGCTATATTATTTTCCAGTTCCATAGTCGTAAAGCTTGAAATAATTGATCAGTGATTTTTGGTGAAAATTCAGTCGTCGTCAGTAATATTTGGAAAAAGGTGTTTGTAAGTGGTACGAAAGGAAAATTAAGTGAATTATTCATCCAGACTTAACTAAATGCAATGATTTATAGACAAGAAAAGGAGGTAATTCCGATGTAAAGAGATTACTATAAAATATGCAAACCCGAAACATTTGCAAGGTGACGCATAGTTTTATGGTTCATGTCTTGTTCCCGCGAGGGAAATGTGAAGGAAATATTGAAATAAATTTCATCATTTCTCACCAAAGCACTTATTCAAACACCAAGCGTATTTTTCTTAGCTGAACTTTTGCTGGTGTCCATAATGTTTTGATCAGACTCAAAAACATTAAATAGATGCTCCTGTTGGACATTACTTTCGAGTAATATTTTCTCTTTAAAAGGTCATTTTATCTTACTGCTCGCCACCACGTGCCTATCGAGTGGCCTGGATGGAATTTGTGAAGAACATGGCGGATTGAGAAAAACATTATTACAGCCATTGTCTATTTTAGCCTCTCTGTACGTATTCCGTGCCGTGGGTGAGGGAAGATTTGTATGGGGAATGGAGGAGAGGTGGAGAGAAACCCAGCCTACTTAAAACGAAATGCACTAGCGGTATCGCAGTTTAACAGTCTCGTAGGACGGGCGGAGTATTGCACTTGAAGAACTCCCTGCACAGCGTTCAAGTGGGGATCAGGGTTTCCTATGATAAATCTTCACCACTGCCTGGATTCGGATCCGGGACCTAAGGATGGGAGACCGGTACCTAGGCAACCACACCAACCCGATCCGCACCAATGCCCTCGAATTATAAGGTAATTTGCACAAGAAATCACTATTGGTCATTCCATGGCAAAAAGTGTGACATTCGACCACATTATTGACTGCATGTACCATTTCCAAAATTTTATTTACTCTCTCTTTACAAAGTCAGGAGAATTTGAAGTTCTTGTGACTTTTCCCGTACTTCATTTATGATGTCTCACAAGGACAAGTCATGTGAAAAAGGCGTATATTTGCCATTGTAGCGGACATGAAACGTACATTCTTATAAACATAACAAAAATATTTACAAAAAATATCACAATTGCTCCCCATTTTAGGAATATTTTCTCTTCGGGGCCGAAGAGAAAATCATTCCTAAATTCCATTCCATGTATTAGATTTGGCTTGCAAGCGTTCGTCTTGAATTCACAAATGCAAATTTATTGTGCTTTTTTCCATTGAGAATCTGTTTGAAGGAGAGGGCCAGGCACGTGGAGCTGGGTCGGAGAGGTTGAAGATGGGATGGGCTGCGAATAAGGAGGGAGGGGATTCGGCTCGGGTGACAGAAAGAACTTCTTTCAAGCCGTCTGCTTTCCCCCATCCTTTAAGCTCTTTAGCTCCTCGGTACGGCCTCAAATTCAGAGGAGTTCATGGAGTGAGACTGCAATTAATGGGCATTGAAGCTGACAGTTTAATTCCAAGAGAATTGGCAAGTGGACTGGGGGGTGGGGAGCTGGGAGTAAACTCGTGCACGGATTTTCCATGAGGGGTAATATGCCAACGGGATACATTTAGAAGATCAACCAGAACTTTGTGCCCTGATCATTACACTTGCGTATAATATTACCGAATATGAAAGGATTAAAAAATCAGTTTTTAATTCATTCGAGAGTAGTTTTTGTATTTTAGATTTTTGTTTTATAATATTAAGTACCAGTCTAAAGTTGTGTTCATAAAAAAACTTTACTGTTGTTGGCTTCACTTTGTAGAAGATTTGAACGTTAGTAGGTATTCATAATTAAATAAAATACTTTGTTTTTTCTACAGTTAAAAATTGTAGGAAAGTACAAAGCATTTTATTTAATTATGAATACTGTATTCGTCAAGTCTAATTTTTTTACAATTACATTTTCCCCGTTGCTGATGAAAAAGGAACTTAATTCAATGCAGTGACCACTGGAAATGTGTCAAAGACCCGTATTCAACTATTTTGTCAAATAATGAAGTGCAAAGTAGATTTTCTTCGGAAGCTGAACTGGTGGAGATTTTTTTTGCATTGCTGGGTTATTTCTCAGTGTCTATTTTTCTTGAGATGAAGAGGCCGGTAGTCGGAGCTCAGAGGATACTCAACAGGTCTTATCTTTGGAGTGCACCATCGTTTAGAAGGCTAAGTCACCCATCGCCATCATTGTGAAGTAAATACTTCATAATCGTCTTCATCGTGAAGTATGTACTACACCCTGAACACGATGTCAGACTTAACCTTCGAAAATTCGGTGCACACCTACGGTACGACCCGTTTGGAAACTCAAGAACTCTTCATATAGAGAATTTTCCGGGAGAACCTGTGACCTAATTTATTTTCTAAATTACTGTAGAATGTTATTTTTTCAATGTTTGATGTGAGTTCCGCTTCTGTACTGCTGTAATGTGGTTTTACTTATCTGTAAATGTTATGGCGTTTATGAGGATTACTTATGACTATTCGCTGATTCTTCGGTCAACTGTGAAGGAAGGCCAAAATATAGTTAATTTATTTTATTTTTATAGAAATTTACGTAAACTATTTCTCTAAATAATGTAGGCTGTAGCAAGGCGTATAGTTGCTCTGGAAGTTTTTTATTTCATGATATCCATAAGATGGTAGAAATTTCATCCATTATATATCAATAACCCTTGAAGCAGTTACTGATGCATATATTTGGCGTGTATGTATCATGCTTCAAATCTCTTTTATTTTTCAGGACCAAGTGCTTGTTCAGTGCTTTGCTTGCCAGTTATTGCACAAGATAACGCCTGTCTGGGGATATTGGAGTTGTACCGAGAAGAGAAAGATGATCCTTTCACCAAGGTGAGTCATACCTCCCAGTTCTCACATACTGCAGAATCACTGCAACCACTCTCTATATGTATATTGAAATCGTATTTAAAACGCGATAAAGATTGGTGCCACCTGAGTCATTGGAGTAGCTGAGGCAATCTGCAACCCCTTGGCCACAAAGAACTGCGCTTTCCCCAGCACCTCCTCTGTCACTCATAAATGATCAATTTACGCCATGATTTATGGCCTATGGAAACTTTAAAGTTATCCTTCTTCCTCTAGTGGAGCATTTTGTTAATATTTTCTTTTTTTTAATAAAATTGCGTTTTCTTTGCCTCATTTAAAATTGATAACTTCTTTTTATCTCGTTTCGAATTTGCTCCAATTCCTAGCCTTCTGAATTGAATTTATATTGCTTTTTTTCGTCGCTAGCCAAAGTCAGTATGTTAGAAGCACGCTGAACCTCAAATTTATCAATATTTCAAGGCGTAGTAAATCTTCGAAATTTTTTCTTTACTGTTTTGTTTTTCATTATTGTCTGGTCTTTACTTTACATTGTCTACTCTTGTCATTAAATACGCATTTCCCCATTTCCTATGTCCCGCCATCACCGTGATTTTATTATCTTGGTAAGCGAGTTCCTGAAAAACATTTTCTTCTCCTAATTGAATGGAAAGTGTTTTACAGATTTGAAGTTGCTGCGAACATAGTTAGGGATTAATGGTGAATTAACTATCTTGAGTTCTCACGATGTGAATGCGGGTGAATGAAATGTTCATATCTTTAAGGTAATTTACCGGTTAAGGTAGATTTAAATGGGAGTAAAGAAAAATCCTCTACATTTTTACAAGTGAAGGGCCCTATCTACCAATAATATTCCCTCCTTCATGTCAGCGTGCGTCCTACCGTTCTTCATCCCGCCCATAAAACCTATTTTGTTTCTTCCCTTTTCCCGCTTACCAGCCCTTCGCCCCTCGTTACCTCTTACAACCACCTACTTTGCTTCCTCCTAATCTCACCCAGAAGTTTTCTTTCCTCACCAACCATGTCAAGCATTTCCTCGTATGTCTTCCTTTCCGTCCACCGCACCTTCTCCATCCTCCTCCACACCTACATCTCGAACGCCCGCAGCCTCTTCTCGTTTTCTTTGTCAAGAGTTCTTGTTTCTGCCCCATACATCGCCACACTTCAAGATGACATAATTCGTATTTACTTAGATACTCACATGATTCCCGCTCTGTCTTCCCCTCCAACGCTCATTTGCTTTGGTAATGAAATATTAATCGCTTTCTTTTCAGCGAAATAGTTGTTTATGGGTCAGTGAGCCAATCGTTGGAGTTCCTGTGTTGACGGGCTCAAGTCTGATCCTTCCCAATCGATGACGTTCTCGGCGCCGAGTATTCCTTATTTGGCTGTAGCTCCGAGAGATGATTGCGCTGACATTGATCGCACACATCTTATTTAGAATGCATTCCGCTCTCGCTCCACGGCGTCGAGATAAGATGGGTGTAAAGTGGGGAGCGTTTGAACTTCCCGTCGTCTTCAGAATTAAAAGTGTGATGGAGGTTAATGGAGGGAAACTGCGCGAGATAAACGAGTCTCTTGTGGAGTGCATTGAAGTGAAACCTCTGTGAAGGAATCATGCTCGTTTTAAATTCATCTGCGTTTTTCTAATACTTTCTAATACTTTTTACTTATAATAATAATAATCTCTATATACTTAACAGCCAACTTACATTAGTATTGGCCAAGAAAAGGAATTGCAATAAAAAAACGGAGGGTTTTTTATTGCAATTCCTTTTCTTTTATAAAAAAGTTATGTAACGTTATTTTTCATTAAATAAGTTGAGCTGGATAAACTGTTGTGGCCAACGAACTTCTTAACGAGGAGGTGCTTCTGAAAGTTGCTAAACTTTAACTGAAATGGCGCGGAAAACTTCGATCTCTTTCAAACATTTAAAAATGTTGTGACACTTTTTAAATGCTACAAATAATCCAGGTGTCTGGAGGATTTTGGGCCTATGTAGCCATCATATTAAAGTATTGAATGTAGTAGATCTAGCTGAAGTAATATCGCGATCACTAATATGCAGTTTCATTGTATTTCACTCATTTTAATGTAAGATTAGGAGTTAAAATAGATAAACTTTCTGAACTCATTCTAAAATAAAAATGTCTTCTGAAATCAAATAATAAAATGTTGAATAAAATAAGAAATTAATGAATGAAAGAAAACAACAATTAAAGGGAAGTTGTTGGATAAAAGGAACTCCTTTTTTTCAAAAATAAAACAAGTTGAATGAGTGATTGATGACTGACGGAGAAAATCTTCAGCTATATCACCACATTGAAGACGACAGCAAAATGGGTTTAGCAAACAAAAGAAGATATGTAGTAAGTTGTCGTAAACCTTGAAGATATTTGAAAAAATAGACTTTTCGGGGGAAGGTTGATGATTTCAGTGGAGTGCAGAAAGAACAAAGTGAAAAGGCCAAAAACACTTGGGTATAAGAACGGAGGAGGAACCATAGCGAAAGAATGAAGATATTTTGGGAGGAGAAGTGAAAGACTAATAAGCAAACCAATTGTTTCCTGCAGTCCACTGTAGGCCAAACTTGAAAATGAAGAAGAAGAAAGAAAGGGGAATTAATATGAACAATTAACGAAGAAGACTAGGATGGAATATCAGATAAATTATGAAGTTTGTTAAAATGACGAGTGGTGTAAGCGATCTGGTGGAAAGAGAGCGGGGTAGAGATCTGCAGCAAACGAGGAATAGAATTGGTGAATGCTGACAAAATTGCACATTTTATTACCCATAACCATTTATTCTTGTTGTTATGAGAAATTTGTTGGACATTAGCTTGAAATGGTTTTATCTCAACTTTTAGTCTCGCAGAACGAAAATAATAGTCGAATCAGGAAATGATCGACCGTCAATTGTTTGTTTTTGTCACGGCGATGAGAGAATTCGCATCTAAAACATTCCGCGGTGTTGTCCTCCTGCCGGCTGATTCATTCAGAGATGCTATCTGCGAGAAATGACTGGAAACCTGTCCGCGCTACGTTCTCGGAGCCAGAAATAGAAATATTCCGGAGGCGTTCAACCGTTGAGGGAATCATCGAAGGCGTTTTAGTATGTTAAGCTGGGGCGAAAGCTCGGAAGGCAGACGTCCGATGAGACGGTGAATCACCCTCAGTGGACCACTCTCCTACGGTAGCCTTAATATGGCTCTTTCCTTCGCGTGAAATCCTCGCACATTCCCTCTCTTCGTTTTCCAATGCCGTGCCAAGGCACGTCTGGTCGGCAGACGGGGCTGCTGAACGCTTTCCCTTCACCTCTCGTGGGCGGGGGTGGAACGAAGCTATGCCAGCGCCCGCGACGCGGCGTCGCCATACGCCTGTACGCGCTTATAGTTGGGCGCAAAGATTGCCAAGCTGTGCAGGTGCCTTCATTCATCCGCCTTCTTTCGCTTTCGCTGGAGGCAAGTGGGGAAACCGCGCGGTCGCCTTATAGATGCCAATCGCCCGGGTTCCGGAAGGTGTTTGAAATCCGGTCGGAACAGCGACGGGAAATGCATGAGGAAGTTTTCTCAGAATCTCGTCCCTCGAAATACTGCCGTCACCTTCGGTTGTTTTGATTTAAAAAATGATCTCTTTTTTGTCTTTTTCAACGAAACCTTTGAAGTTTGGACCGGTATTCCTCCCTGGAAATATACCACGAATATTGCGCATAGTTTCCGTAAATCGCCTCTTGCATGTGACCGCAAATATTTTTCTCTGATGGCAGATTTAGCATTGTTTCGCTCATGATTTCTCACTGAATCTATCAGAGTCATTTTAAAAGTTATCAAACAGATAATGAAAAAAAGTACCTCGGGCATTTTGGGATACGGAAGAAACTTTCGCGTACAAGGCTTTTTGTAATGTTCAGTTGGTAATTGATGATGCAGTGATAATTTGAAACACTTGATTCACTGGGACTTGACAGCGTTTTTCATTCCTGCTGAAGCTCTTACCTAGCATGTTCGCAATTAATTATCAAACTAGTGCCCTAAACTTCAAATTAAGTTTATAGTTTTGTTCACACTCTTTGGCGGATGACCTGAATTCGACTCACGAAATCACTTCATTAATGTACTTCACGGGGGAGATCTTACTTACTTGGATCGACCTTGGGTTTAACGTAAGGAATTTTTTTTAGGAAATCGGAGATAAATTCTAATCATGAGACCCTTCGACCGCCCACGGAGAGTATGCTTAAGAGGGTCGAAGATGGATGCACATATCCTCGTAAATTGCCATAATTTAAGCATGCGGATTTCGAAACCCACAAGCCTGATCACCATTTAAATTGCGTTGCTCCTCCTGCCCAGAGTAAAGTGCAAATCCTGGGCTTCTGCGTTGCAGAATAGATGACTTTCACGATTCCAATACTTCTTCAGTTTGTATCCAATACTTTTTTCAATTTGTCTCTCGTAGATACATGTGTTGATACCTCATTTTGTTCGTGCGCATGTCAGTCTTCGGGGTAAAAGCCAGATTTAATTCTCGTGGGTCATACCATCGAGGTTTTTCGATGTCGTCAAACTTTGGAGTGGACGCGAACGTTTGAAATTCACCTTGAAAAAAATCGTTCGCCAGGGATGAGAATAGAATCCAAATCCCCAAAGGGGTGCTTTAATGATGCTACCCAGGCGTCCTACTCCACCGTGCATTTCTTAGAGGCTAGGAGAAACACGGGTAATGTGTGGTAGTATATGCACTGTACCTCGAAAGAACACCTTATTCCTTTAAAGCCTCAATGAAATTCGCAGTGGAAGAGGAAGCATAGGTTGCTTAATTGGCTGAAGCACTCACTCAGTGCGAATTCTTGGTCTCGATTCGCAGCCCAGAAGAATGATTTTTCCATAATGAATTTCGCACTTGTAGCGGGTGACTACCCCTCAAGTTTGACTGCTCGAGGAAACCTTATTGTACTACTACTAAAACTTCTCTGTGCGTGATCAATCCTCTTGAACTCAAAGACTCATGGAAAATTTGAGCGAGCCAAACAAGCTCTACGAGGTCACAGGCCTCAGCTGCCATGCCCCAGGGTGTTAAATGCCAATCGACGTCGGAGGTCACAGTCTGTCTCTCATCTCCAATCAAGGCAAGTCTCCATTCGCAAAACTTTTCGACTCCGTCGCGTCCTCCTGAAGTTGCCTTCACCTCACCACTGGTTACCACGACTTGTTTTTGGATGAGTCACGAATTCTCTTGAGATAGCCGAAATTGTCCCATGCTCCAGTTTGTTGTCGCTGGAAAAATATTTCGTTGGCGAATGCATCTTCTTGATCAATATATGAGGCAATGATCCTGGTTCCACATTTAGGGGCGTTTAATCAAGAGTATAAAAATTAGAATTTTCGATTTTGCAGTACTTCTGTTTCCAGCCACGCTGCATTTTGTGCCAACAATTTGATTCTCAAGGATGCCTAATTAGACGGCGAACGCGCCGTGTAGAAGTGATTCATTAAAGGTTCGTTTTCGTGAAGTACGCACGAGATATATTTCCCTCAGCTGGTTTGTTCAGCAGGATGTTTCTTGTTATTTGTGATTTTGGCATCCACTTCCAACTGCGTTTAAAGTACAACTTTGAAGAGAAATTTGGGCTTGAGGGACTTCTTAGCAAATAGTTATGCGCCCATGTGACCTTTGTGTCGTGCAGTGAACGTAATGTCGTAACTCTGCTCCTCTTTCCACGTTGTTTTGATTAAACTACAAGTTTTAACCGGCTTATTATCAATTTCAACGATTGGCTTCCTTCCTGGTGGATACAATTTGCCTGGGATAATAGATATGAAATCTCCGCTCCATTCTAATCAGCTTATTTCCCCACAATTCGGTTTGTGAAGTATTTATCCGCAGAAACTTCGACATTTATCACTCTGACTTCCACTCAATTGAACGCAGACACTAGAGTGACGACTTAAATGGATAATAATATGCTAGTTTTGATAAAGAAGAATGGAGAAAGTAATAAAGTGTTGTTTTGGTTATATGAACGCTATTTTATAAAACAGGGCTTAAAATCATCCTACCTACTGCCAAGGATATTGATTTGGATTCGGTGGCCTTTGAGGATTGGTTTTCAGATCACAAGAATATTTCTTATGTCACTATAAATGTCAATACTGTAACTTTATGTGCTCATGTAGTAACTGGTTGTTTTAGCGTTATTCAAATCTCCATTTCAATGCCATTATTGGAAAATTAAGTCATGGAAAGTGCTGTGTGTTGAGAGATATTCAACTCTCATTTTGACACTTTTCGGACAAGAATATCCTGATCTCCCGTTGACTACTTATAACGGAGGTACCTGAGAATCGCTGCAACCTTAAGTGGATTATTGACACATTACTCTTTGGCGCCACATTGCTTCTTTTTATAGCACTTTTTTTCTTAAGCACAAGTAATTCAGCAATTTTTTAACCTTCAAGTTTCCCCCTTGGGATCTGAAATTAATTTCTTCTTTTCCGCTTCCTCACTTGTCGGCTTTCTTCTATGGATCATAAACTTAGTAGGTACCTCTACTGTCTCCTTGCCCAACTTGCTCTCACTTTTTCGAATTTTTTCTTAAGTTCCTTTCTTTCCCCACCATATTAACTGCTTCTTCTCTTTACTTTCCTTTAAGCCCACATTCTCAAATTTAGCAGTATTCTCAATTCAAAATTCTCCAATAAAACAATAGCAATAATTATTGAATAATTATCAAATAAAAAATAATTAATTATTTATTGCGAATAATTTATTATTTGAGAATGAAGTTTGTACATAACTTATTTTTAATTAACAAAAAATCCTTTTCCTGAGGAACAGGTTTTAGAACTATTCAAAGCTGCATTCCATTTTACTTTTCAACTAGTTGAATATTTTGTAGGAAAGTGAGATGAATTTTTAATACAGCTTTTTCCTCATGTAGTTTTATTTTTCACGATCATGGTTTCGTTACAGAGTAACATCTTCAGGGTCCTTATATTTGCGTCTTTAATACGTAGTTCCCTCCTATTCGTGATTGTTTCTTTTCACATCAAATTCAGATTCCTGTATGAATACAATGCAAATTTTTACCTGTTAATACTCTTCCCATCTTCTTATAAAATAGTTCCAAATATCAAATGGCTAGAGTGTGTCTTCCACTGTACATGCCTTCCCATCTTTAGGGCTCGTTTTTGAGTTCCGGCTTTAGGGGAGATTTTCCGGTAGGATCCCGGTCCCCACTTAGGTGGTATGTGGAGAGCGCTTCAATTGCAGTTCCTCGTCCATAGGGTGGGAGATTAAACTCTGGACCTATTGATGCCTTTTGTTGCATGTTTTGTTTACGACGCCGGGCTCCTCCTCCTCCATTCCCCAACTCATCCTTCCCGTACCAACATACCAAACTATCATTATTGGCGAAAATTACGTCAGTTGTAGGTCACCTGCCATGAACCAATCCAGTCACCCAACTATTTAAGCGAAATGGCTTCATTTTGGGGAGAACTGCGTTGTTTTGTAGTTGTGACAACAGTTTCCCCAGCGACAGATACACCTTTTTCACAGCAACAAAACACGACCCTTTGTTACAGCAACAAAACAACGCGGTTCTCCCAAAAATGAAGCCATTTCATCTAACTCACCCCTGAACTCTGAAGCCTTCGCTAAAACAACAATTAAGAATAAAAATTAATTCATCCCACTTTATTCACTTAACTTTAAAGCTGGCTTTCCATTTCCTTGAAAATATCATTGCCATCGTTTCTCTTTGGATTAATTTTTAATGCGCTACTCTCTCTTGAAGCAGGTAAATACGCTAAATATTTCAATCCAATGGCTAAATGGATGACTAAGTTTTATCTCCCGTAGATCTGACTTTATCGACTTTATACCTATATATTTTCATTCTGTTTCCCCAATCCTTGAATTATCATGTTATCGGCGAAAAGTTTAATTGTCACGGGCAACTGCGGGAATATCTTATTCCCCCCATCCAGCTTTGTTTTATTTATTTTCGAAACGATAAAAGAATGTGTGACGTGCTCACCTCTCTTTCCTAAGCCTTAGATAAAACGACAGAAACGATAAATTAAGAGAGATATTTTGTCGAACGGATAGGTATGGGAATTCGTTTTTCCCCCGAACAATAAGGGACTATAATAAATGCTAGGCGTAATTTCATTAGAGCGTTTCTTTTGTATATGTAAACGACTGGTGTCCTAACACCCCCCGCCACACGCCTATTGAGGCGGCTTGCGGGGTAGTATGTAGATGTAGATGTAGATCATCTCTGTCGAGATATTCTCATCGTTGCTATTCATTTTTATGTTCTAGTACGGTGACATTTGTTAGCTTCTTGGTTATTTCGAGTTATTATTTGTCTTATTCTTAATTAATTAACTGGTTTTATCGTGAGAGAGAATAAATATGATATCATGTTCAATGCGTAAACAACGAAACAATAATGTTTGTATTTATTTTATAAAACCAAAGTAACATATGTAACCAAGTAAATGTTTGCATGTCAACCTTACAATTACATACGTAAAACTGACTGAGTTTAGCCAACTTCTCTCAACAACATTGTCTTGACTGCGGGAAAAATTAGACGTGACTGGTATCATATGGCGTTGATTCACGTTTTCTTCGGAGTAAAGACGGTAAATTTTCACTTTGTCAACTTCCTTCGTCTTTATATTTCTTTGAATGGCAATGAACGTTTTATAGCAACAAAATTGTGGCTCCACTCTACTTCCGCTCTTAAAATTTGTGGGTTTATGGAAAAAGATGACACTTATGTAACTGTATTACCCAACCGTGCTGAATGGCGCGATCAGCTTTTGATACCATGCGCTTCCTACCACAACATATGCGATAGCTGATATCATTCGTTCTCAACTTTTTTTTGTCTAAAGTAGCTGGTCGTATCATTTTTCGACGTACATATCCCTTTGAGTCTCGTTTGCCTTAATTGTACTCCGTACAGAGAAGTGCTCCTTATTTATATATTTTCTATTATTTTAAACTTAATCCGCCTTGATTAAACCTTTTTCGCTTAACGCGCGACCCAAAGGCACGTACCCCAGGCTGGGAACAGCTGATCGAAAGGATTCTGGTGCCGCTCGCACTAATAGGTTGGAAACCATGTCATTGTGGAAACCGAATCTGGTGTGCCTTTATTTCTGCTTTCCCGTTTAACGAGCCCAAACTTAAATTTTCTGGGGTAAAATAAATTAGTGCAGTGTGAATTTTTCTGGCAGTCTGAACCTCGAGGATGATATTATGACATAGTTATGAATTAGTTTGAAATTTTCAAATTAAAAAAAAATATAGTGTATCAAGGTGTGAACGATTGATTACTCATGTAAATAATTGTTCATTACTGAATTCCGTCGAGTCATTGAGAACAACCAATATTGCAGCAGGATCAAAATCGATAATCATTTCCACAATGTGGATATTGGGACTTAATTCTTCTCATCAATATTCGGGATAAGAACAAGATAAGGATAAGGCTTGGTATCGCGTAACCTAGGTTACGTTTATTTGCCATCTTCTTCCTCGTCTACACTGGGATTGGGGATTTTTGACATGACGGAAACCTAACGGCGCAATATCGCCGTATGTGATAGCAGCGCGACTTTTTCAAACTAACTTACTGGCCGGAAAAAAATGTAATACTCCAATGTAATGCTCCGACCACCCTGATGGAAATTTCCCTTTTAGAATTCCCTATTAGAATTATTAGGTTAAAGCAAGGGAAACATTGAAAATTCCTTAGAAAATATTTTTTTCCTAAGGAAATGACCTTAAACTCTAGGTAATTTTTTTCCTAGAACTTTTTCTTTAGAAATGAAAGACTTCGATCAGTGATTTCCATAGAACAAAACGCTACTTTCGGTAAAACCTTCAGGTATAGGAAATTTTACACTATTAATTGCGTAGAGTGAATGAGTATAGAGGAAAATATATACTTATATTCATAAAATCAAAAAAAAATTCTGCATCGTTTCATTTTTACAACTATAGAGGCATCACAATTAATTAAAATGAGACTGGCAAAATATTTCTCTTAAAAAAAATATTTGCAAAGATTAAAAAAAATCACCTCTCACAATCAACTAAAACAAAACCCTGTTAAACAAATGTATTCTAAGCCACTGAAATCCACTTTCAAAAGCATTTCCCAGGGAAAATGTATGCTAGGGAAATTATTCCCAAGAATTATATTTTCTAGGGAAAACAGAGGCTCAGTTTTCTTGGGAAATTTCCAACAGGGCATGGTTATTTTCAATCCGGAGAAATTTAGGTACTCATAATATCCATTGCTATTTTTTGCCATCCGAATGATCGGTAGTGACATTGGCCAAGCATTCAATAGTCATTATCGTCATGTGAACAGGGAAGGTGTTGATAGTTAAACTGTCGCACGTTACAGGGAGAAAAGAACATTGACAGCGAAGAAGACCATAGGTGCGAATGCGGGTATAAATCAATACTTAACACTTTCTACCAGGTTTCCGTCCGGGTTGGGTGCTCCATCTTCTTCTTTGCCGACGTTTCGGTGAAAGACTAATTCATCGTCATCAGGGCCGTTGATGGTGATGAATAAGTCTTTTATCGAATTGTCGGCAAAGAAGAAGATGGAACACCTGATCCGGATGGAAACCCGAGAAGAATTCGCTTCAACCATTCGCCAGGAGAAAATTAAATCCTACACACTTTCTACCATTTTACTAATCTGGTAGCGCAAACGGGTATTTATGGCAAAGTAGTGGGAATCGAAGATTTGAAGCTAAGAACCAAACAGTATCATAAGAATCTCCCTTATCAGCATATCTCCGCTTTGATTTTGCCCTACCATTCCCAAAACACGAACGGTTTTCTCTTTTTCGCTCAGATTTCGCCGTACATATCTCTCTTATCAGTCCATTTTGTCTACCCTGCAATATGTTTGTCCTGTGCTGTAAAGGGGAAATGATATCCGCATGATCCGCGTTGGTCAGTGGCTTGATATTTTTTCAGATAAAATCACTGCGCTGCACAACTCTGAAAATAGAATTGAATTAAATAATACTCCAGTCAATTGACACATTGACAATTGACCCGGTTTTATTTTCTGCGGTTGAATATTTTCTCGGCTTGAAAACTAATGAATAAAATTGTCCTCCCTTTGCTCACGTCAACTAACGTAGATAACGATTGCGTCAACTAGCCGTCAGTCTGACGTAAGACACAAAACCCAAGCTCTCTGAACTTCAAATTAACGCAACGTCATCTTGTGGTTAGCACTAACCAGGCGTCATAAAACCGGACATATGTGTAAGATTGAAATAACGGTCCCGTATTTACTACCTACTCATTGAGAACATCTAAACACGTTATTTCTGGTCCATGTTCTAGGAATAATGCTATGGTTCCTTCCAAATGGTAGAAATGGCTACAGTGTCTTGGTAATTGTTATGGCATAATCATGTTTCAGGACGATTTATCGATCGCCAATGTCATACTCGGGTGGATGTGTGCACATTTGTCAAACTCGTGCCTTGATGATGACTCCTTACAGAGCAAAGAGAAATTGCTTGGAATTTGTGAAGAAGTATTGCAAGAGATGATGACATCTATGAGAGAAGACGTGCCTGGAGAGGACATCATTTGTCAAATTTTGGTAAATAAATAATTCATGTTTTCACCCTTGAATATTTTGTAGCGCCTTGGAGAACTTGAACAATGCCCAATATTCCAATGATCAATTGTTTGATCTTTCAATCCTCGCTTTCACGTTTTCCCAACGTTAGGCATAGATCAATGGCAATTCTAACTAGCACATCTTGATATACGACTGCGAATACGAATTATAATGTTATAATATATAAAATGTGAAAGGTTTATGAGGCATGTTTCTATCCACATGTATTTTCGTATATCCTTTAAATATAGGTGTAGCAACCAATTAATCTTGAGTTAATCCTTTACAGGCTAAGATAAAATATAGCGTGAAAGCTGACTACATACGTTTCTGTGAACTTGAGGATGGGCACAGTGAAGGTAAACCTGAAAAATGCTATTTATATGACGATGGAGATAATATTTACAGAGAGCGATTGATAGCGAAGAAGAGCTCAAAATTTCGGTGAGTGTTTCACGTTGGCAATAACGTTATTGGGGGATTAGTCTGTGCAAAGGCGGCTTCCATAACCCTGAGATACTGATGCAGAGATAATGAGTTGGTTGGATTGCATAGGAATATACAGATTCCATATTATTGTTACTCGGGAGAAATTATTAAGTAAGTCTAGGCCGTGGGTTGGCAAACTTAAAGAGATGGAAGACCGAAGCCAGTCTGCCTCATTACAATTTAAAAATATTCTTTAACCATAAGCATGTTATTAAAAATAAGGACAATTTTAATTATGACTTTAATAAGAAATGGTAATCATTGCATATTTATTAAATGAAGAGAAAATCACCGCAGTGTGAGTAAAATCATTAAAAAATTTGATACCTACTTAAATGAAACTATGGTAGGGTGATTTTTATTTTCAATTTAACTTTAAAGCTTCGTATTCGTAACCAAATAGCCGCATGTGGCTCGCGAGTAGCAGCTTGCCGACCACTGCACTAGGCAGAATTCGTGGCACGAAAATATCGTGTTAAAATTTGCAACAAAGGCGAGGATGAGGTAACGTCGTAGACAGATTCACCCCCTATCCCATCTCCGTCGCTCAATTCCTGACAATGTATATCTCCCTTCACACTTGGGATTGCCGTCTGTCATCGCTCATCTCCTAACACAATTGGCACGCGTTCTTGCGTTCGTTGAGGAAAGCGCACCTACATAGCAAGATTAAGATAAGCATTTTTCTGCTGGACTCATGATGCGTCGGTTTTCATGAATAGAAAAATATCTGTCCTCCCCAGAGATATGAGGTGTCTGAGCAATCTATTGTGTCAACGACAAAATCTGAACGGTTGCTCCCATAATCAACCTCTAGTTTAAATTCTAGTTTTAACTCTAGTTTAAAAAAAGCGAAAATTGAATACGTGTCCACGAAGGTGTGTTTTAAACAGTTACAGTATTAATTAAGCACTCTCTCGTAAAAAATGCACTATAATCTAATCTAAAGGATACATTGAATTTGCATGCTCTTTTTCAGAATGTTGAAAATGCGATTTTTTTTATTTTGTCATGCTGGTTTGTGATTTGTATTCTCTAAAGTAGTAGATGCACCAGTAGGTTTATGAAGTCGAATCGAAGTGATATTAGTTAGGGCGAAGTTTCTAAGACCTCCATACACTTTTAAAGAGCTTAAAAGTTCAAACATATGTGCAGATTCATTAACTTTAATGTCTTTGGCTAGTATCTATTAACAGTTGGTTAATTTTCTCATTACAGAGGGAAAATCATAATATTATATGAAATTATGGCATTTAGGAAGATGACCAACGGCAATATTGGGCTCAGTCTGGTTGGATGTAGCTATATACTCAGTTTTGAGCTCTTTCTGTGAGGTTATAACGTTAGCGTTTCCTTTCACCCCAGCTGCAACGTAGCTGCTGGCTAAAAACGAGAGTTCAGGATTCCTTCTACGTTGACGAACAAAAAAAGATCGATACTCGTTAGAGGAAAGTCTGCATTTGGGTTAAGGGCAGCAGGGAAATGAATACGCCTCACTTTAGCGGTTATGGTGCTGGTAAAAATGTTAAAAGATAATGGTTATTGCAACTGTTATAATCATTCTGTTTCATATGAAATTTACCAATAAAACTTCATATCAATGAGGGAAAAAGGGAAAATTAATCTACCCACAATACTGCACGTGTTGGCGTATTATATTTGATTTTGTACTTTCATAATTGATTCCGTTGCCATAAGTTTAAAAAGGTTACTTTCTATTTCATAATTTCTTTCAAATAAAATAACTATGCGGTCGGGTGATGCTAGACAATCCAAACAGGTTAATCTATAACTGAGGCGAAAAAGGAAAGGGTTATGTAGGCCTCTTTCATCGATGACAAATGGGAGTCCGAGGAGAAAGTGGATTTGTCAGCTGAAGGGCGGTAAAGAAACTCAAGCCACACGGTCTTACGAACCTGTTGTTTTTGTACTGTCTTTAATGAAATTCCAGCGCTTTTCGTTTAGCATACGATATTACCGTATTACAGTATTCATGGACACTAATCTGCATCAGTGCAAGCCTACATATAGACCTGTATATTTAGCCATACTAAAAAATAAGAATGGTGATTTTTTTCTGGCAGGTACCAGATGAATGTGAAGGGTCACTTGGAAGACAGGCAGCCAGGAAAACATAAATCGGACTTAATAGCGTAGGAATGCTGGACAAAAATTGTTTTTTTTTCATTCAAAATCTCAATTTACTCTTACCCGAAGTGATTACCCTGCAGCTGATGCTTTGCTTGAACCTGTATTGTTGTGGCGCGGTAACTTTGAGGATTGCCGGAGCTTGCTTCATCAAAGGTTGAAGGGAGTTTGAAGGTCACATCATTTTCACTTAATCCCCCAATTTCTGAAGAATAGTGAACTTAAACTCCTATTTTTTATCCAAGCATAAAAGTTAAGTCATTTCCTCACAGAGTTAGCGTGCCAACATATCACCATCGTAAACCCTATCTGCGTTATTACAATGTCTTACAGTATCCAAAGTTAATGTACTCCCTCTTCACTTTGTCGACAGAAGATCAGCTTAGATAATTGGTCCTAGGATTACTTGAATTCCTTGGGAAGTTGTACATTGAATAGCTTATGACGAAAAGAGACTAACGCTCTTAGAGATTTGGTACCCATTAGGAATTTGGTAACACCTGGTTATGGAAACTAGAATAGCGACTGGAGTCCAAGTGCGTATGCAGTTGGTTACAAAAGAAATTCTATCACTCACAGTACCTACGTGAGCCAGCAAGGTCTGAACGCCAGATAGTGCTAATACCTTGGATAAAAAAACAAGTTCCACGTGATAAGGACGCTCAGAAGTTGAACTATATCAAACTAGTTGGTGACTTATGTCTCATAAAGACCGTTTCTCTCATTACCTACTAACCATTTTAAAACTCTGTTGTTTTTTATTTATGTTATTGAGATGATGATGACAATATTCGGTTGAACATTACAAATTTCCGCTTTCAAAACCTTACATAGTTTTGAAGGTATTTTGTCGCAAGTGCGACAGTTTAAAAAAAAAAATACTTGTAAATTTATTTGAAGCTTTAAGAAATGCTCCCTTTAACGAGTTAGTGATGAAGACAGTGGTAATGACAGGACTTCTCCCTTGGCGTTGGATTATGCTTCGCTAGAGGCGGATATGTTTCGCTAGAGGGCAAAGGAGAGCACACATCCTGCCACAGGGGTGCAATAAATACACACTTACATAATCTCTCGCGGAAAAAACGCTCCCGACGATCGAAGCACAAATATAAATACGACTAATTTAAAACACAGAAGAAAAAAAAGGACGCATAAACATGGAAACGATTCGACTGCCGAAACGTCTCGTGTATGTTTTGGGTTATTTTTTAATTTTTTCTGTCTTTTTAATTCGCTGTCCTTATATTTTATGTGCTTGTTTGATCTCCTTCACGTCCATTTTAAATTTAATATTTTTTCACTTATCTTTTAATGACGCCGTCACATTGTAAATGAAGTATAAGAGTAAATGACTCCATTCCATTGGAAGGTGTCGAGTATAGCGTACAATGTGATATGCCCTGTTGTTGCAAAATTGGAGCAGTAGTATATCTCTCATTCTTTTAATCATTCCGCCATTGTAATTTAGTTGTCTCAACCGTAGTTCTATATGTGTGTTGTATTCAGTAATGTGCGTAGTGCTATGAATATTTAATAAACTGATGCGTTGTGTATGTGTCTTTATGTAATTCATTCAGTAATGTGCTGTGGGTTTTGTGATAGTTTAACGTATAGTTTGTACAGAAATGCGCGGTGATATTCGTTGTAACACTAAATTGAATGCCTATAGAATTGATATCAAAATATTGGATTGTGAGTGATTTTCTTAGCACTGGTTCTGTTTTTTCTAAGGAAGTGGATTTCCCCTACGCTATAACTTAATGCTCGATTGGTCGCGTAATTTACTTCGACCTGTTAATAAGCTGAAAAATCCAATGCGCATTTGCATGAAATGTCTGACTAAAAATGACTACTGACTTTTAATATGTGCCAGAATTTATCATTTCGGCTTGACTACACTTGCCTCTGTTGTGGTAGATATTCCTACCGTTACCTATTAAAACTTGTCTCATTTTTGTGCTGACCCCATTTATTTACCTGTTAAAATTTTTCCGATAGGTTTTCAAAAGAATTAGGCCCATTGTGGAGCGCAGTGGAGGATGGAAAACCTATAAACTTACAATATCCTTGTCTGGATCCAGCCTTTGCCGAAATGGGAAATTTTTACAAGGGCAGTGCCACAAACTCTTTGCTTGCATATCCTGTGCCACCGGAAGGAGCTCGCAGAGGTAATGTCCTCCTGCTGAAATTATTTATCCTTCAACAAATGCGGATAGCAACCTACTTCAGTTACCGCAGAGTTTTATTCACGTAACATGTTACACGTACGACAATGAATGGTTCATTTCATGGGGTTTTTTACTGGCGGAAGCTGGTTGCATTTGGAAGAAGGTCTAACTTTCTTTTTGTCTTTTCAGGTGAGTTGAAGTAAACTTCTTCCTAAAAGTTTAGTTTGTTTAAGACACTATTCATATCCCCTCATTCCAGAGAGCATCAAGATTTGTGAAAAGTTGTTACGATTAACTTAGCAGTGTTACCGAATTGTTGAAGGAATTGGGGTGGGAATCTCTAACTGATCGAAGGGAGAAATACAGGTTAAATCTTTTGCGCAAGTTCGGAGCAGACAGTTTTTTCCGGACGTTCAACATATACTGCTAGAGCCAACGTACTACGGTAGAAGCGATCACAGAAATAAAATAAAGGAAATTGACTGCCGATCCGATAGATTTAAAATATCATTTTTCCCACGTACAATAAGGGATAATAATAGTTGCGATAGATCAATCATATGAAACTCCCACCCTCAATAGGTGTAGTGGAATCTTCACTTGTGCTTGATAACACAACATCATTACTGACACTTCACACCGGTCGATTTGTCCGGCATTATTTTATTTTGTTCTCAGCATGAGGTAGCATCTCGTAGCATTCATAAATTAACAATATCAGTAATGTTAGCCACTGGATGTGTGTATAGCATTGTTTTGCATGTTTGCATGTTCATTTACGTATCACTCTCCCAGTTTCCGGTTGGACTGCGCACTGTTCTCCTGACTGCTTTTGGCGTGCGCCTAGCGCAGGGGGAGCGTGCGAGGTTCTGACTTGTGCTGGGACGAGTGCTGCATGCCTGGTGTGGAATCACCCCGTGCCACACACCCTAGTGGTGGCTTGCACGGTACTTCGTAGAGGTAAATGTAGATTCCATTATATAACCTATAGCCTAATCCTTACGAAGTCTATAGCCTAATCCTTACGAAAAAAAAATAAAGGAAGTTTTATCGGTTCAGTCCTGTTTATGGTTCAGCTATGTAATATTTGCGGATCACCATAATATTGGCCTCCCATAGGCAAGCCCTGTTGAATTTTTCAGAGAAGTTAGGACTCTACTCTTCAGATGAATAACGATTGTGGTCGTGGCCTCTAGCCGAGGTGTCTGAAATGTAATCAACAAGGTCTGCGATGCGACCCGCACGTTAAATGGGTTACTAATTGGTTCATTGTTATTTCTTGGAAACGAAGGTAGCTCAATTCAGTTTGTGTCCAGTGACAGTACAATGAAAACTCGTCATTTGGATGAATAACAGCGAAGCGAGCAAACTTTGAAATTTTGTTTCGTTTATGATGTTCTATTTTTACGACTCAGACATTCTATCCTACATTAATTCTTTCGATCGTATGATATTATGGGAAAACATTATTTACTGTGCGACTCATAAAAAGTCACTGTTGAAAAGTGCATACATGCAAAGTAGATAGGAAGATGATACAAAATAAAAGAAAAAAGGGATAATATGAAAGAAATTTTGAGAGAGATGTGAATATAAAATACAAATATGGACACAATACACTAGAATGCTCGAAACAGTTATCTTATAAATAATGATCAAGACAGAAGAGAGAAAAATCTATTATTCTAAAGGAATAATAGTTAGATTGCTGCATGACCGCAATCAAAAGAGTTCAAATTAGGAATCGAAAAATTAAATATCTCCTGATTTATATTAAACTCCTGAATTATTTTCCTGTAACAATTAACCTACTAATTTCACTCGAAAAACGAGTTGTGGATTTTACCACATAAAATAATGGTGTGAACGATGCAAGGCGATGGGTCTTCGTAGATATAATTTTGAACTGTGTGTTTGAAATATTCAATTTATTATTGGATAGTGATCCCATCAATAGGTTAGATGAAGACAAACCCCTTGATTTGTTTTTTAATAATCGAATAATTTATTTCAGGTGTTATAAGTGTTGTAAACAAGGTGAATGGACCACGGTTTTCAATGAATGATGAGATTGTTTGTGACATATGGGCTAAGTGTCTAGCGGTGATTTGTCATTATTTCTATAAACAATCCAATTTGGAAAGAATGGCAAGTATTTTAGAATTATGACATTAGTTTGTGGTAGATAATTGTTCCAATCATGTGTTAAATATGTCAATTTGTAAAAACTATCTGCCAGGTCTTCAAAATGAGGATGATGCAAAAACTTCTCATGTTAAATTTGAAGCCAAATGAAAAGCAAATACAGAAAACTCTTGTCTCATTACATCAATTACGAGTACCAAAGGATTTTTTCAGGTATGATATACTATGAAATTTTATCACTGTGGAATTTATATAGATACACTGTCGGACTGTTACTACAACAAAAACAGCGAAGCACTAGAATTCTCCCTCATAATAATTTCTTTTTTAACCCTTAACCTCTTTTTATTCTTTTTATCTATTCCCTCCTTTCTTCATGGATGCTGTCGTACAACCCCTGACACGCCCCTTTTCGGCGGCGCACAGGGTAGTATTAAAATAAAGACGGGAATAGTTGAAAACATGTGGAACAAAAGCTCGCGGGAAATATTGAAGCCATTAGAAAGCGCATTCACTCATACTGGATGGATCTCTTACACGTTTAATGCAGCAAAGACTATGACATTAGTTGAATCATATCATATCATAATTTATTAACATCATTGGGATATAACATCCATGAGTTTCGTCAAAATTTTACAGCACAGTATTTACAAGCAGATTGGCAGGTACAATACAGAGGTTGCCAAAAAATAAATAAATGAAACCAAATGCATATATATGAAATTACGGAAAAGTGAGAACAAATATACATTTATTAATGAAAATCATCAGATAGATACTCGCTTAAGCTATGATAACTTTTATGAATTAACAATTTTTTTAGTTTGGACTTGAAGCATGATGATGAGGAAATGCAACGAATTTCTATTGGAATCTTGTTGTAAACTGTGGAAATGGAGTGATATGGGCCTTTCAGACATAGACTGTAGGAATATTGTTGGCTATGTATGTCATGTCTAGAGCGAGTGTAGTGATTATGGAAGCTAGAGTTAACAGGGAAAAAATGGGGATAGTTTCTTAAAAACATGGCACAGGTATGTATATAGATAGAGGGGAGTGTTAAAATACCAAGAGATACAAATAGTGGTCTACCTGGGGTGCGAAGAATAACCATGACTATCGTGTTGATATTTCTGTACATGTGTATTTCGAAAATTATCCACTGAAAAATATAGAATTTTACATTTGGTCAGTGAAAAAATTTGCCTTGCTAGCCACAGTCGGTGGGAAAAAACTTTACTTACCAGAAAAATAGGCTTCAATTTTGTGCCTCCAGAGAGAGAGAGAGAGAGTAGCTATGGCCGTGAGTCGTGTGAATGCGAGAAAAATATGCCCATAGGCACATAATAGGGCCAGGGTATTTAAAACACAGTGACTCGCGTGAGACGCATGCACAGTGTCTTTCACGGTTTTGGAAGGAATGAACCTTCGTGTTTACTTTGTGTTTATCACGGTCATCATTCTATCACTCACTAGGTACAATGTACAATGGTAGAATAAAATAGAAAAATGAAATGGCATGCACCCATAATTAAAGTTAATGTCTTGGCGTCATTCCAAACAGAGATTAGCAGCGGCTTTTTTTTTAAGAGTTATAATTCCTTTCTGAACCGTGAGTGCGATTGTATACGTGTCTCACGGGGGTCGTTGTGTTTCACGAACCCAAGTGAGGGACCGAGTAAACTCATCATTCTTTGTTATATCCTACAAAGTGAAGCTTCCGGTCTGCCAAAACGAAGCCTGCTTAACTTGAAGCAGTAAAGCCAGCACAAGCTCCTTACGCATAACAAGATCAATCCCGTCCTGTCAATTCTCTTCCACACGTACACGCGCTATATAGCTCGCTCTGTCTGTACAGTCATCCACATCATTCCTCTGTTCTCTCCTACTCTCCTTTTAGCTTCGATTACAGTACTTTCCCATTCCCGTCCACGTATCCATACTTCTCGCTTAGCGAGACTACCCTGCTCTGCCTGCTGCGTATTACCTTTACACTCACCACACATATCACGATATGTGGATATTCCATCGGTTTGAAAGATTGGGGTGTATTTGACTGAACCTGTTTTTACACGTGGGAAATTGTTCACAGCTTTGTCAAGGGTTTAAAGCAAAAAGGGCTGTCGTTACAAGTTACTCGAGGAAATAGTCAGAGGAAGATTTAAAAAATGATAACTCTACTCACTCTTTTAATTGTGTTTACTCTGAATTATTATAAATTATTTGTTACGGTGTAGCTCTTTAAATTAATTAAGAACATGACTGCTAATACGTTTAGCTTTACTAATTAAAATTTACTTTGATATTTTCTGTGATGGTTGAGCTTTAGGCATTTGGGTAGAATACATATTTGCAATTTAAATTTATTAATTAGGTACACTTACAGTTATTTAGTTTTTAATTTACTGTTCTAGGCAGATGGAGGTTGATAATTTCTCTAGTATCTTTTTAATCTTCATTTTGAATGTTTTAGTGACGGTTCCCTGACGAAAGTCTCAATCCTTCCCAGGCTCCGAGTGAGAGTGTGAATGCGTCTCACCAGCATCGTCATCACTCATTAATCCGAAATATTAGTTTTCTTCCAGCCTCTACTCAGCTATTAGACCGACAAATACCTTTTCATACCAGTACAAGATTACTTTTTAACGTCCCTCTTAAGTTACCATATGTAATCCATCCTCGATCTTCCTTGATCCTAGTTAATTCGTCGCGTTCGTTTCTTCTTCCATTACTATTTTCGAGCTGCTGTAAAGTTGCAGAATGTGACCAATAAATTTGCGGAAATTCCAGGAAATTTCTTTTCCCTCCAACTCTTCGTCGGTGATTCTCTCCGTCTATTTGATCTTCATAATTATTCGATTCGATTCGATATTCGATTCGATATATATTATTATCTCACGAGGGTCACTTTTTTCAAATTTAAAGTGAAGGAATATATGGCGCAATTTTTTATTTAATTTTAGAAATATTTACATTTTTAAATTTTTTTTGCATGAGTGATGGGTCCTTGGAGCAAGTTTTTATACTCTACACCGCGTGTATGCGTTTTACGAGAGTCGTTGCATATCACACACCCGAGTGTGGGAGGTTGTCATTCCATTTTCTCTTTGATTTAATTATAATAGATAGTTTCTTTCATTTTTGCCTTTCCGCAGCTATATTTTGCCACTATTAGAATCTTGCCTATGGAAAATTTACTTTTGTATGCCAAAAATCCATCTATTCTGCTCTTTAATCTCTTACGTGTGCACACTAACTGTTCATGAAGCACTAAGCAACTGTGTGTACACTAAATGCTCATTATTTATTCACTTTTTTTTGTCGTTTTCAATCGTTTACCGAATGACTATTTACAGTCCTCTGAATGTACTATTTAATCGAGCATGTGTTAATTGCTTTCATCAATCGTTTTCATCCATGTTTTACTATCTTAGAAAAAATTTAGGCACTGAAAGGCCAACAAATCAAATAACGTGGGAATAATAGCCCGATAGACAAATTATACATCCATGATAATTGGTAATCACTAATGTGTTCATGATTCACCATGATAAGTGGTAATCACTAATGTGTAAGTTCATGTCAAAAAACGAGACCATGCCCCGACCATCTCCGATTTCCACGAAAATTGGTACATACATATGTTTCCTGTTCGTGTATTAGTATGTGTCCAAAATCGTTTTCCCAAATATTGAGTATATCGCGAGTTACAACTCTTTGTTCATTTTTAGATTTTTACAATTAAGCCCTTAGCTTTAGGGCTATATCTCTTGATCTAATTGTGCTAAAAATCTCCAAAAAAGCTTGTTTTAATTGTTGAAAGTTAAAAAATGACATTATAGGATCAGATTACAATTTATAAGAGTTAATGAAAATTTTTCCAAATGTTTAAACTTTTGAACTGGATTTGCAAAAATAAGTACCCCCTCGATTTTTCTAGTTTTTTTATGGATCAAAGGACTATGTGTCCGCTACCGATTGGTGAAATCAGATTAATGTGCAATCTATAAATCACTGCGTAAAAAATTCCGAAAGAATCGCGTGCAGTATACCGAGCGGTCTAGCGGTCCATCTGATTTCTGTTTGCTCAGCGCTGCTGCCTTCCGAGAGTAGGGGAGGAAGGGAGAAGGGGTTGAAACTATATCAGAGTAAAGAAGTACTGACTAAAATATTCTGAAAGGAATGTGTGCAGTGTACCGGGTGCCATAGAGTAACGGTTAAATCACCTCCTACAGGATATCTTCCTCGTAGATTTGGCAGTTGTTACTTCAGCGAACTTGACTGTGATTGCAGGGGTGAAGAAAACACTAGAAGTGAATTGCTCATTGAACTACAACCATGGCTGGATCCCTTCCAATTCTTGTCCCGTGCTGGTTAGGGATCATTAAGATAAGGTTTCATTAAGATAGGAGTGGGCAGTCGCATGTGGGAAGCTGCGGACTCTACTAGCTATTCCAGCTCATCTCTGAATCAGTAAGATTACTGTGCTGGGTTTAATTAAACATAAGAGTGACATTGCCTGTAAGGAGGTGCAGATATGGAATTCTTTGTGGCCACTATTGATGACCAATCAGGTTGATACAAGGGGGTTGCATGGGGACGCCGAGTGATGTGGTCGTTGGATGGCGGGAGTGAGAAGACTCCGCGGGTAAATCACGGACTAGAGATTTTGGGTAAGAGAGTGTACGTGTAAGACGTAGTGAGTGGCGGTGCGCAACTATTTCACGAATGTAATTGTGATTCAGTAACAAATGTCTTGTTTAAGAATTGTCGTTCCCTTAATTGACTCTCGACACACCTCAAGGGCGATGACTAACAATATCAACTTTTGCCAGGCTTATATTATGTTTATATTTAGATGCAAAGTTATGTTTGAGTTCACACTAAAGATACAAATGTACTTTAGATGCAGCTAAGTAGATATTTTAGTGTACATCCAAAGTCATCAACACATATTTGAATGTATAAGCTGTCAAAGGAAGGAAGTACTTTTAACGGAAGCCAAGAAAGTGGGCCTACAAGTAAATGAAGGCAAAACCAACTACATGAAAATAAGCAGATATGAAGAGGAAGAGGATTATTTAGAAATACTCAATTACAAGTTCAAAAAAAAAAATCAGTTCAAGTACTTAGGGGTAACAATAACAAGCAACAACAAAAAGGAGACCGAAATTCTCACCCGACTTGCGGCAGCTGAGAGAACCTACTGGAGCCTAGTAAAACTTTTGAAGAGCAAACTCCTATCACGAAACACAAAAATTCGTATCTATGAAACAATTGTCCAACCAGTATTACTGTATGGTTCCGAAATATGGTCGCTAACTAAAAGATCACAAAAAAACTGATAACGTTTGAAAACAAAGTGTTGAGACGAATATTTGGCCCCCTTAAAGAGGGAGAGACATGGAGATTAAGGAAGAATAAAGAGTTGAAGGAACTATACAAAGGACCAGATATTGTGGGTATAGCCAGAAGCAGACGACTAAGATGGCTAGGCCATGTCCTTAGAAGAAGTGACAGCACCATGTTAAAAATGATATGGAAAGGAAAACCGGAAGGCACCAGACCACCAGGGAGACCAAGAATGCGCTGGAGCGGCGAAGTGAAGAAGGACCTCGAAAAAAATGGGAGCTCAACTCAGCACAGCAGAGGACAGAAGGGCATGGAGGCGAGTGGTTGGCGAGGCCAAAGACCATTTAGGTTTTCAATGGCCACAGGAGTAAGAGTAAGTAAGTAAGCTGTCAAAATTAGATTTCTTAAGTTAAATTTCCATTAAAAAACTACCAAATATTTCACATTAAAACATGTGGTCCAGGCAAAAAATGTCCTCGACAGAGTTCGTTTCTCAATACCGCCGAGCAGCAGCAGACCTGAAATATTTAAACAGCACTCGCTAAGTAAAGCAATTTCGGAATAAAAGTTATCATGCTGAATAAATGAAAATTTCAGCACATTTCCTCACCGAGTAACGGCCACGATTTTTCTGTTGTAGCCGACAGTGATGCGCCATTCAGCTGGATCTTTATACCCTCAGTGGAAGAAGAGAGTCTTCAAACAAATGGTGTCACTTGACGCTGGAACAGCAGCATGACGTGACCGTATGCTCGGTGTGTCCACGGACTTAGCGAACCGCTTCTGGAGATCTTTCCTCGCGGTTTCCACATCAGCGTTGCTGATGAAGTAAAACGAAATATTTTTTATGTTAGCCGAGGTCCACTCGTACAATTGACTGGGTGTCTGAATTTGCTGTTCATAAGTTCTTTGAATACTTAAAAGAGTGGCTAGACACTTAATTGTGCCACCAAGCCCGTCACTGGGCCCTTTCTCATGTGAGGTAGCATAGAAATGCCATTCGGCTGGAATCTCGAAATCTTCTTCACGTTTTATCACGCTAACCATGTTGTACCGGTTCTTGTATTGCCCTGCGGCACCATCTGAAAAGTATATTATTTCCTTAAAGATGCCGACTTTCGCCTTTAAAAAATCCATCAATTTCCTCTGGAATGAGTGTGCGGCCATCGTGTCGTGTGTTAAATGCTCGGATATTACCACGAAATTCAAAGGCTTGATTTCGTATCCATCCCTCATATAGCAGGAAATTGGATGAATAGTGGCTTGGCTGTTGTTCCAATGGAACCCTTGGACGGCATCTTGTAAAAGGAAAGAGAAGTTTTCAGAAAAATCCGCAACTGCAAACACTTCTCCTCCCTTCAATTCCTCTCGCGTTTTCTTGAAAAGCTCGCTCTGTTTCTTATCAACATAGTTATGGACAAGGACAGTGCATGCATGCTGCACTGTCCGTGTCCGTGTCCCACGAAGGAATCGATAAAAGCATCACTTTCAATCTCTACGGTGCCTAAATTGCACGTGTCCACTTCTTGAACGTAACACTTTCAATGGCGTTCTCTTCAAAGTATTTTTGAATGAAAGAACGTAGCCTGTCCGTTTTACCGCACGTATTATTTTTGCATTTGCTAAGAAAGCAGTCTTCTACTGGTAGTTCACACGAAATCGTCCACAACAGACAATCTTTATAACTTTCGAACTATTTCTCACCTTCTTCTGTCAATATGTCGCATATTTTGGCTCCTAGTACCATGAGATTGAAATTCTGATGCGCTGTGCAGACGCAGACCGTATGTGTTCCTGAAGCACCAGCGAGAACACTTCCCGGTGGTCGCAATTCAGCAAAATTTGTGAAGCCTATTTTCTCATCAGGGCACTTCTTACAGAACGCTACATAAATTTCCTTTAAGTTTCCAAGAATGAGTATCTTCTGCTTCAGTACTCCTTTTCCATCTTCACGGACACTTTTGCATTCCTTCTTCCCAGGCATTTCGCTCTTCCCAGGCACTTGCTCACGATAAAATGACCTAACAAAATCCTCAGTTTCTTTGGATATAGTTCTTCCGGGTTTTGGATTGGGAGTACAAAGAATCCCTTTACTTGTGACTAACTTACTGATTAATATAGCAAGGTACTCACTTGTCGAAAACTCTCGTTGTATGTCTGCTTGCAGTCCATGAGCGCGTAAGCACTGAAAGTACTAGCACTTACTTTTTCACTGATGGTTGATTAAGTGTCAAACGTTTCCTTCAATTGTTGAAGTATTTCCTTCCCTGCTTCCTCAAAGCATCCTCCGCCCACCGTCTCCACCCATTCTCCCTTCCTCCCCTGCCCTCGGAAGGCTGCAACGCTGAGCAAACAGAAAACAGATGCGCCGCTGGGCCTCTCGTTACACTGCTCGCGATTCTTTCGAATTTTTTTACACAGTGATTTATAAATTGCGCATTTATCTGATTTCACCAATCGGTAGCGGACATGTAGTCCTTTGATTCATAAAAATACTAGCGAAATCGAAGGGGTACGTAGTTTTGCAAATCGGGTTCAAAAGTTGAAACATTTTGAAAATTCTCAATAAATTGTTATAAATTTTAATCTGACCCTATAATATCATTTTTAAACTTTCAATAATTAAAAAAAGCTTTTTAGAACATTTTTAGTTCAATTAGATCAAGAGATATAGCCCGAAATCTAGGTCTTAATTGTAAAAATCTAAAAATGAACAAAGAGCTGTAACTCGCGACATACTCAATATTTGGGAAAACGATTTTACACGCGTACTAATGCAGGAACAAGAAACATTTGAACCAATTTTCGTGGAAATCGGAGATGGTCGGGGCAAAACTTCCCGTTTTCCCGTTTTTTGACATGAAATGACCCTATTACTTTTACTGAACATACGCAATCTCTGAGCAATAACTCATTACAGTTTCAAGTGGTTTCCCTATGACGGAAAGGATATGCTCGAGTTGACTGTTTACATGATGAAGGATATGCTCGAGCCTGAGTTGGCCCACAACGAACAACTCCTCGTCGAGTTCACGCACACCGTACGCAACGCCTACCGCGCGATGCCGTACCACAATTTCCTGCATGCCGTGGATGTCACGCACTGCGCTTACATCATCCTGAAGAGGAATCGGAACTTATTCGACCAAATTGAGGTTAGCCAGCTGTCTGTAGAGTCCATCGCGGTCACAATTTTATCATTCACAAGGTAGAAGGGCGGGAGGAGGCGCGCTGCAATTATTTTGACTTATTTTTACATTATTCTAACGAGCTAACTCCTGGACGTCATTATACTCGGAGTCTAGTGGAGACTTTTATATTGGAGGGGAGCGAGAGAATAGTTATTTAAGGTGGCTGGAGCGGTAACCTTGGGTCATCTAGTGCACATTTGAATAATTTTTCTATGAAGTAGGAAAAAATTCTAGAATCACATTTCATTTAAGTGCATCTGATTATGCGGTGGACCTCATCGTACCTATGTATATGCATCAATGAAAATTACGCAAGATATATATTTTAAAATTTTGCCATAATTAAAGCATGTTAAACTTGAATTTTCGAAGCGGATTTCGAAATTTAGACGGAAAATATATTTAATTGTTTTCTCGAATCCTTGACTCGGCTTGACAACTTGATATTTGTTAAAACGCCTTAAAGTATTATGAAATTTATTATTTCGCGTTTTGAAGACAATGTGTACAAATTTAATGGAATATTTACGAAATATACCTATATATGTTCTCAGACTACGAGTTAAAGTAGCATTGAATTTTCAAATTACCAAATCGGTAAAATGCAACATTTTCACTTTTAAATATAATTATCACTAATAAGAGCGCATATGCCAAGTTTCACGTAAATATGTTTTTTGATAAAAGTCGCTCCAACCACTTTAACTCGTTCGTTGGTTTCCACGGCGCTGGAATAATTATATCATTTTCCCGGGATTTCTTCCGCATGAGTTGATTGTGAGACAACTGTTTCACTGGATATTCTGCCAAGACTGCCCGTCTAAAGATGCTGGCAAGATAGCCATCGACACTCTTGTCTCACAACCAACTCATGTGGAAAAATATTTAAAAAAATGTTGAGATCATAGTTATTTAAGTCACTGCTCTGAGTTTTTAAACCCCCATAGAGGCACTATTGTTCAATTTTTTGTTACATTGTTTCCGGTCATAGTACAATATTTTACTACCACTAAAGACCCTTTAAATTTCTTACACCAGCTTGATGATTCTTGCATAAGTTTAAACGCAAAATATTATTTTATGAGAAACATGAGAAAGCTTACTATCTACTCAATTTTTCTCAGCTCCCGTATGAAATATTGCATTTTCTGGTTGCGAAACTAAATTGGTCTTAATTGAGGCATTGGCGGCCCCAAGGTAGGGGCGATTACCCCCACCCCAAACCATTTTGCACATAGTTTGTTACGAATTTCCGGGACGAGACCCACGAACCCCCCTTTTCCTGGGGGGTATTCCATACCCCAAGACCCGCTGGTGCCCCCCCCCCCAACCTCTGGTCTGGAGCTGCCCCTGCCTCAAGGAAAGAGGATGAATGTGCATTGGAGGCCTACGAGATGTGGGCGTGGAGAAGGATGGTGGAGGGTAAGGAGAGGATAAGGTGGGTAGAGAGGAAGACCAGCAAAGAGGATAAAGTACGGTGGAAGAGAAAAGGTTTGTGAAGGAGGCAAAAGAAACGGTTGGAGGGTGTAGTGAGAAGTAACATGCTGTTGTAGAGAGTAATGGACGGAAGAATGTTTGTTAAAAGGGAAGTGCTAATATAATGAGAATTTTGGACTTCATGAAGGAGGCTAGTATTTAGTAACATTGTGAAATGGGAATTATGAAATTTAATGAGAGTTTCTCTAGATTTTTATAATTCTTATAACGTAACTTTATTGAATATAGCGACACTTAACCATCTCTATTGTTAATTGTAGTGATTCTAGTAAGCTGGGTGTAGCAGATTGTAGGAAACTGACTGTAACCAAGTAAGTATGCAACTACTTCAAGCTCATGAAACACCATGCTGGATTGGCGGTGTATTTCACGAACTCTACAAGAAATTATTCTTTTCAGTTGTTTATAAAATTTTTTTCACCGAGTGGCCCCATATTTTCATAGGAAGATGATGACTCACATTTATGGTGAAAAAGAAGTATCCCAAGAGCTCCTATCCAGAGCTTTATTTAGTTGGGAACTTGCTTGCCATTACTGGCGCACATCTGAATCACCACGCCTAGCAACGTCATCATACGTATACTTACGTTCGCGCAGACTTTTATATAGTAGATAACGTAGATATAAGGATAGCTCACATCTCTCATACCTCTCATCCATTGGCGGCTCCAAGGAGGGGGGAAGTAGGGGCAATTGCCCCACCCCCCCCCAAAACCCGGTGTATTTTATTTTTTTCATAGACTTAAAACTAAAAGCCAAAATTATTTTATGCTGAGAAGTACGATGGTAGGCCTATATCTTAGGCCTACCGTAGGCCTATCCCCCCCCCCGAACCTCTGTTCTGCTCGCCCCTGCTCTCATCCAAGACGGTATTCATTTTGGAATTCAGTGAATCTAAGGAAGAGCTTGTGAATTGCCGTTTTGTTGATGATTATGTGATAACTATATGATTGAGAACGGATCCCTCTAGTCACAAGGAAACAAATTAACATCATATTGTACATACTTACAATCACATCTTTGGTCTTCACACCAATTATGAGAATCCCATATCTAAACGTTGTGAGCGATTTTTGACGTAAGAGCTCTCAGCATATTCCCAACAATTAAATGACTTTTTGGGCATTCGAATCATTCTTCTCGATGAAAGCGTTGACGTCGAAAATAAAATGGAAGATCAAATATTACATTTTAAAGGCAGAAAAATCGTTCGCCTCTATAGGGATTTATTTCCTTTAATTCTCGTATTTTTTCATATATGCATTCATCAACTTACTTGAGAGACTTCCCCAAAACAGAAATTTTTATCTCAGAGTAAGATCAGATTAAATGGCCCTCGAAAAGTGCCTTGCAGAGGTAAAGTTGATTTCCGTTGAAATTCTACCAATATTTCCAAATGGGTCCGGTTTTCTTTTCTCGCATTCCTCTAACAACTCTGAATTACTATTAAATTGCTATTGAAGTGTGTCTTGATAATGATAGTTGAATCTCAGTGTTAATCAGTATTTTATTGCTCTTTTCTTCCTTCGATCTATAGATTAGTGCCATAATGGTATCGGCAATTTGTCACGATTTAGACCATCTTGGACGGACGAACGCCTTCCTGGTTACCACTAACCATGCCCTCTCCAAATTGTACGAAAAATCTCAACTCGAGAATCACCACTTTTATTTAGCGACTCAGTTTATTCAGGTAAGAACCTTTTTTCGCTCTTTATACTTGAGATTTCTCATCATAGTGCTTCTCCATCATATTTTAGAACCAAGCGGACAGACATTGTTGAAGGTCACACTAAAACGAGGCCCGCTATCTTGCCTGGAATTGGTTGATGGAAAATTGCATATGAAAAATGAAATCGAGTAAAGTAACAGAGCGCGCCAACACATGAATGACAGCTTGCGGCAGCTGGAATTAATAATTAATAATTCGTTTGTACCCTCATTTTGTGTATCCTTTGTCTAGCTAAGTTTATATTGAAATAATGGTTTATGTTATAAGGATTTTCTTTACATTCAGCAGAACTTGTGAATCCAGACGAATAACGGTAAGTGAATATGTTTCGATCGCCACAATTGTCTTCAAAATACATTAAGATCTACACTGATCAGTGCGAATGATTTCATTACTCATAGCCAATATTATAGAATATAAAGGCCTCATTAGAACCGAGTCCATATGCTTCTAGGTTTAAGAAATATAAAATTGAGATGTAACACAATTTAATAATTGAGTCCAGAATGCTAAAATTAATATAATGGAGATCTTTTTAGTGGTTGGTTGGCCCAGGTATCAAAGAACCTAAAACCTCGTCACCAACCAAACCAATCTCCACCCTTGAATGTATTATCACTTGCTACAATCATGATATATGTAAATGGCTATTGAACTGCATTTATGACTGCCATGACAATTTTTACGTAAAGACTTCTTTCGTCGCGGTGTTTGACTGAGAATATGGATGTTCAGGGTAAAATTCCCATTATGATCTTAGCTTTTTATCGCGAAATAACCTTTTCAAACCAGAATTTAAATTTAAAAATTGACTTAATACATGCACGTCATGTGGGTTAGTGAATCCCATTTAGAATCTAATGAAAAATGAAATGATGGGACTAAAACATTTCTACTTCATCATATACTCGTTTAAAATCACACCAGCCGTATAGTATTTCCCCTAATGGAACAGTTGGTTTAAAAATGTAAGCAGCCCATGCATTGCGGTTCAAATGCAAACTGGTGGCCTGTGAATCCCTTTTAGGTAGCCTTGATCCACTTTAAACTCTAAAATATACTTTAAGTAGGCCACCACGAAGTAACGCAAGAGTTTCAATACCATAAAGAGCATTGGTCCATCGGTAGCTGCCCTGGTTTACCGATAGCTTTCAAGTACTACCAAGAGAATTCTTCACTTGCTGTCACCGCTGTCACTGTAAGGCACCCGGCTCAGGAATCAAATCACCGTTAATACCCAAAATGGGATGTTGATTGAAACACTTTATGAACGATAGATCTCTCTGAATCGAGAATCCACGTATACGCCACTTTCTTTATTCTCTCTTTATAGGAAATCGGACTATTCCAGCACCTTGACTCTGTCGAGTACGGAAGACTAATGGATGACATTAAGAGTAACATCATTGGAACGGATTTAGCCGTGTTCCTAGAGAGGAGCAGGACCATTTTAAATTATCTGAAGCGGGATATGTTCCAACTCAATTATAAACGAAACAGGTGCTCTAACTCATACCACTAACTAATCACTTCTAATTCAGAATTAGGTCTTTTTCCTGGGGTGCGGGTATATTGACACATATTACCTATTTGAATATCTCAGCCATCGATAGAATATTTGCTTTACTAATTATCTCTATTTCATATAATAATTAGATCGCTTATGAAAAGCATCTTGATGACTGCGTCTGATTTGTCCTCAACCTGTAAACCATTTCCAGTGATTAAGTTCGTGGTGGAGAAATTGTGCGAGGAATATTACGCACAGGTATGAAGTTACCAATAATTTTAGCTAATCTGGGGCGCGATCACGGTTCTCTATAACGCGTGCCCTCGTGTTATCGTTATTTTCCTATTGAGCTCCTGATACCGAAAACGTGATTGCCATTCTTCAAATTTTACCTGGTGATGTAAATTACCAGTTTAAATTGATGGAGTAGGTACATTCTAAGGACAGTCAATGTGAGCATTTTCCTTTTAGAGTGATTTGCGTTTCCGATGAACGATAACGACAACGCGAAAGAAGGAACCGTGATGCCACCCCTGGTTACCTATTTAATTCTCCCTGAAGACTTGCTTTCTGAAAAGTTAGTAGAATTACAGATTTTGTGAAGAAAAAAATGTCAAATGATTTTTCCCTGCTCTCTTTGAAATGAATACCTTATAAGGGTGATAAAGAAAAGAAGCTTGGTTTGTGCCCGGCTGGGCTGATGAATCGAGACCTGTATTCGAGGCTTCCAGAAGAAGAAGTGAACTTCTACACTGCTATATTACTTCCCTGCTACAGCTTGCTGGTCCAACTTTTGCCCAACACTGAGCAGCTTTACTACGGTTGCTTGTGAGTATTCCATTTCGCTACGAACATAAAATAATACATTTCGCCGCTGTCGCTCTATTCATATTTATGTTTAGGACATAACCTTACGTGTAACCGTACGTAATGTACACTACTGTACTACGGAACATAATATCTTTAGTATGCGGAGGCACTCTCAGGATCTCGAGAACTTTCGAGTGTACAATGTGCCCAATAGTTTTTCTAATTTTTCTTATACAATTATTTTTCCCACATGCGGGGCTTTTGCTTTTTGAGACACTCCTGGGGCTCCGGGGTTTTTACCTCCTACCTCCGGGCGTGGTTTTGATAGCACGCAGAATGCTAATGAAATCCACTTTTTTGAGTGATGTGGCAATGAATGAAACCGTCATTATCTTTATAAAAGGCACCGTGAAAATAGGAAAAGTGACTTGTGTGCACTTGCGGGTGACACCGTAAAGGTAATACCGTGGCTAGTCCCGGTATCCTCCAAATTTGACAAACAAACGGTTGATTTTTCAGCAGTTTAAACTCAAAATCATAGAGAAAAGGAGGTAGGTATAGAATTGTACATCTAAAAATCGGTGTAGGGTTTTTTATTTCGATTGAAATTTCCTTTGAACCTGCACCAGAACATTTTAATAGATAATTTTATAGATAGCTTTATTTAAAGGATTCCCCAGTGTCAAGTTACAAATGATGATAGATATCTTTTCAGTCTCATTACTCAAGGGTTGACGTCTTGAAGTCAATAGGTGTTTAATACGGCTTCCGCATTCCCTTTAATTTGGGTCCAAATTCAAATTCAACGGTGAGGAACTGAAGAAATTTTAGAGCCACATTTTGACGGCTATAAACCAGTCACAGGAATATCTTCACAACAACGAAAGTAAGGTTGCACAAATAAATCAACGCCTTTCCAATCGGGAATTCTACCTCAACAATAACTATATGTCATAAAAATGAGGGCAGAATAAGTCTCGTAAAAATTAGTGACACACTCCATCGGAGAGTTTGAGGTCTTTCAGGGTAAATTTAGCGTGGACGAGTGTGCATAGGACCGATGTACTCCCACGAGAACCTCTGGAGGCACCCTCGGCCCTTTATCCCATCTCTCTTGCAAGCTGTCCGCTTCTTGACATTATACCTACTCTTCATAGGCGAGTGCCACCAATTTTTGCCATCCCCTGTAGATGAGTTGAAACATTAACGGGAAGAGAAATGTGGAATAGCAAATACTAGGCTACATATGAGAAATCGATGTTAAGTCCATGCAAGTTTTCATTGCGTGTTTCCAGAAAAAAAGGATGTCTATTTATTATTTTTTTCTTCAATGCCCAATTTAAAAGCATAATTTGAGTCCAGATCTTTCGTAACTAGCCCAAACACTCAAAGGTGTCCTGTTATTTCTATCTAACATGCGGTCTATTCCCTAACAGTCTCGAATCATCCTTAAAACTTAGTTTTTGAGGGTCCCTTTCTATTTCCCCCATTACTTTTTAACCGTTAGTTCTTATTTTAAGGCCCTTTGTTTTGTACGATACCTTCGTTGCAAATTCTGAGAGCTTTAATGGGACCACAGTGCGCGAAGTGGTTTTGAGGTGGCTTGTATTCACATATTGAGATTCAAAGGTTTAGACCTACGTTGGTTCATCTTTAATCTGCCATGGATGTTAGCGGACATTTAGTCAAGGACTTTATCCCGTTTAACAATGGAGGTTTTTTTCGGTAATGCAAATAATCCTGCGACACTTATGATTGCGATTGGCCCCATTAGAACCCGGATGTTCTTGATCAAACATTTAACCCACATTCCTCCAAATATTTATTTTAAAGTTATCTACAAAACGTTTTCAATGATCACTTTCAAATTAATATTTTGTAAATTTGATAAAAATTTGAAAATTTTATATTTATGTATAAATATGTCAAATTTATAAGTTTTAAATTTACAAATTTACAAATGTGTCGAAAAATATTGTGCACATGCTCTACCAGACAAGTATTTGAATTGCATATTTTGTAATATCCATTCATTTTTTTCGGTAGATACTTTCTTGAAATATCTAAAAATCTCTTAAATATCTAGTCATATTTATATTACGCAGTTTGAAATAGGTACCTACCTTCTAAATGTTTACAAAATATTTTCATTTTTTAGTGTACCAATAGACAAAATATGCATTAAATTCATGTTTAATGTAATATTATGCCAGGGGTAACTAGAGGTCAATATCTCATCGTAAAAAGAACACAATAAATTTAAAATACCTAAATAGGTTAACGTTTCTGTATGGAATTCTCTTTAAATATGAAGATGTATTATTACTGATTATTACAATAAAAAGAAAATGAAACATATATACTGATAATATTTTGAAGGCATTTTATAAACATAAAAATGCTTAACTCCAGGAGACAACTACGATTTTATAAACCTCTTGCAAACACTTGAAGTGTGTAAGATATTGATGTTCAATATTAGATATCTTAAGGTCTGTGGTGTAATGGAATTTTTCAAGTTTGCGGGGAGTAATCTTCCTTTTTCCTATCATTCGTTCTTAGCGACTCTCTTTGTCCCATTAGGAAACTGTTTTCACTTCGTTTCACCTCTCTCAGGGCTTCTTGCTTCCCCCTTTCCCTGCGGTCTACTTCCTCGTAGCTGTTGAAACAATCATTATAACCACTTAACGGCGTGGGCTCTCTCAGTAAAAAATGAAACTGTGTCAGAATGGACTTGTCGTGTGAGAGGCACTATATTTCTTACTCATTGGGGCTCGAATGTCGGAGATAACTCAAAGATAGTTAATTTTATTTTTTATAGACGGTTGTCAGTACTCTATCTGAAGTAGGTACAATTGAGTTAAATGGACGGAATTGAGCGTTATCGGCGTCGGAAACTGAGGGAACCGTTCAGCAGCTCTTTGCGCTGTAACTTAATCAAAAACGCACCCTACACATGTTGCATCTTAAAATTTCGTAGAGACTTTCCTCACAATTTCGTCGTCTAAATGACTATTGTAGATGCGAGAATATGTTTCCCACAACTTAGTAAACTCCATTTGCACTTCAGGCGTTCTGTTTCTAGGTGGATTCCAAAATTTTCGACAAGATAATTTAAAACTGTTAATATTCCATCAATAAGGCAGTACCGAGTAAATTTGGACTGTGGACACAATATCTACTAAATTACTTATTTCTTTCGGTGAAAATGATATATTTGCAGTGCTATTTTGCACCGAAGCAGTATTATATTCTAGCTGATGTTGATTTTGCTGAGTAGGAGCGAGGATTAAAATAATGAGTTACTGTTTTTCAGCGATCCTGTATCCTCGATCAACTTTTAACTTATTTTAGAAGTTCCTGTCGCCTGAAATAGATTGTTCATTATTATTCTGAGGCCGCGAATACTTATTTGGTTTGGAGAAGCGGGTCTCCAGGAAATTGTCGCTCCTTGGACCTACTGAATTTTGCCCAAAAGATGATCAAATGTAAAATTAATATGTGTCAAATGAAGCACTAATTGCACATAATTGGTAGTATCGATTGTCCTCATATATACCGAGGGGACTTCTTATATGTTTAGTTAGAATTCTGCATCCTACTACATACGGCTTTCAGGGCTGCTCCTGCGGGAAGTCGCTTCAAGTAAAGTTTTGGACGCACTCCAAAACTAACTAAACGTGTGTTACTAAAATATGTCTCAAAAATAGCATGCAACATTGATAGGCATTCCTCTCATACCAGAAAATACGACAACACATGAATTGGTCGCAAGAATATGTACTCTGAGAAAGTTCTTTAGCTATTTATAAAAATACACGTGTTTCTCAGTTTGTTTGGGTCCAGGATGGGAATATACACTTGAAGGACTTGGAGATTATTATTGAAGTCATGGTGAACTTTATGGTATTGCAGTAATCCATTCTTTCCTGATGATAGTCTTTTGATTCCTTGGAATTCTCATTTATCTTACAATTTATGCTATCTTATTCCAAAATAAGCTCATGGGTATGTCCCACAGACGTTTTGTGTACGTCTTATATCCAAAGTATGGTTTACTTCTAATTCAAAAGTTTTTAATAAATTCTAAACTGAGTTTTTTTTAGCATAGATTACTTTTAGAAAGGGTTACGAACATGTTCTCCGTGGCATGAATAGCCACATGGCAAGAAAATACTGAAAAATCTTTGGTGTAAAATTTTTATTGAGATGTGGTCTCCTATCGAACGTTATGCTTCCTAAATCAGAATCGGATTCAAATGGAGCATAGCCACGTGCAATAATGTGGGCCAAAATAGTATGGGGGCCAGATACAGGATAGTAAGAAATGTATTACGATTATTTTCTTCGCATTACTCATTATTAATTCTAAATTGTCAACTATTACTCTAGCTTCAGATCAAAACATTTTTCTAGCTTTTGATTTCACTATATTTCTAAGTTAATTTTGAGTTTTCCAAGTATGACCGTTACGTCTGGGAATAACCTAAAGCAGCTGCGGGGAAATAATCGGCTGCGCAATGCGCTTGTGGTAACTAGAAAGATAGTCTTATCACTATGCTAGCGAAATAAAGGAAGTCAAAGGAAGGAATTACGTAAGATCTTTTTCTATTGTAGCGAAAATATTTTCCGGTTTTAATTTTAATTGCCACCACATTCTTTTTTTTTTCTTCAAAAAGAAAAGCCTATTGGCGGTGGTATCTTGAAATGGAGGAGAAAAATCAACCCATGTGGAGGGTGGAAGATAGTTATGAGATCATGGAATAAGAAGTAATATTGCTGTGCATGTCATCAGTGGAATTATATTTCTGTGAAACAAGACATTTATTCAGTGAAAATTCAATTTTCTTCCTATTCTGGATTCGAAGTGCATATAGAGGTATCTGTTGATAAAAATTCCCACTAAGCCTATTGATATGAATGTGAGCTTTTTCAGTGTAATTATTATTCTCGTAATTTGAAAATATATATTTGAACTTTATTTATCATTTTAATTACATAAGGTCTTCTGGCCCCTGAGATATCTAATAATGCGGGCGTCTACCATTACAGGAACATTGACGTTAAAAAAATAAAACCTTTGTTGGAACTGGAGTTATTTAATTATTTGTTCAAGGTTCAAAGAAAATTAAATTACTCTCGTATGTTAAATTTAATTTACATGCTCTATTTTCCAGAGAGGTGATAAAAGCCGAACCTGTAGATCCACAATAGTTAACTATTGTGGATCTACAGGTTAACTATGTTAAATTTGCATACACTCTTTTTTTCAAATTTTCTTGATCCGACGATAACCTGGACTAACATATTTCTAGTTATTCCTGCCCAAATGTATGCATTGAAAAAACTGAGAAGGATATCTTAATCTTTTTTGCTTTATCCATTCATGTTTTTATTGAATTGAATGAAAAAATTGAATCGACATTTGGTATTAGCAGTTCTACCCAAAAGGTTATCAGTCTTATCAGTTCCGAAAGATTGAGATGCATTCCAAAGTGATTAAAGAGTCTTGAGAGTAAGATACCTACCGCAGATAAGGAGAAGAAATAACGGAGAAATTGCCACAAGAAAAAATCGGCCTGAATCGGGAATCGAACCACGGTCCTTTAGCTTGCCTGGCCAATGTGCAGCCAACTACGCTACCCGGGCTTCATTTTTTTATTGGAAACCCGGGTAGCGTAGTGGTCTGCGCATTGACCCGGCAAGCCTAAGGACCGTGGTTCGATTCCCGGTCCTGGCCGATTTTTCCTGTGGCCATTACTAAATCTTGAGAGTGATCTCTTCTTCCATCGGAAGCAAAGAATAAAATTTGTACTCGGACGGTTTTGGTTGGTCCTAAGGACAAAATTGCCAAACTTCGCTTTCTGCTAAATGCTATGGATAGATGGAAACAGTTTTTAATCAAATAGCATCTTCGTTAGCGGGGGGATTTGTTGACCATCACAACACCAATTCTCCGAAGCCTAGCATCGTAATTAATGTTGGTAATTGCTGCTATTTAAAAAAATCTAGAATAGGCTTACATGCGAGAGTACCAGAAATTTGCGACCACTGTCTGTATGGTATACAGTATATTATATACATACAGTATATTGTATACATACTACAGTCAGGAGGAAGGATAAAAAGATAAAATTCTATGTGACAGACCTTATTGAGAGTTCAGAAATTTTTTTTTCGTAGACGCGAAGTTTTCGTTAGTTTTATATACTCGTCGGTCAGCCAATTGCTACCTAAGCATCAGTTTTTCTATTTATCGGAGGCTTTGGGGGACTTATTTCTCTATACATCCTTCTCTCTCCATGAAAACACACATTTTATGGCACCTCAGCCACTGAAGTCACAATTCAGCCAATAACTGCACTTATCAAGCCGCAAACAGGTAATACATTCAAGGGGAGAAACAATTTTAAAATGAGTTGACTAATTAGGCTCTTTAAGGAGAAAAAAGAAAATCATGGGAATGGTGTCGGAATAATGGGGATGGTGTCGGAGAATAGATAAGGATTACGAAACTGAAGAGAAATGGAAGAAAATCAAGAAAAGTTAAAAATAATTGCCTACGTATAGTAGTATCCGTTAACTGTAACATAACAATTGTTATACCATCCTCATCCGCATCCATAAAATACCTTTCTTCTGAGCCACTTCTAGAGTGTGTGGCAAATTGTCTCGTCAAGTTACCAAAGCGTTCTTCCCTCACTCTTCACAAAACTTGATTTGCTTATTTCCCATGGAGACATTCAGACTGTGAATGTACTCTTCATTCGGATAGCGGTTAAGGCCATATTTATGGAGCACTGGTGAAATTATGAGTAATATGCCGTAGATATCAACTTCAACCTTGCTTAACATCGTATTACCCGCGGACTATGACTTTTTACCAAAAGCTGATGGACGAGATACTCCCAATTTTCCAAAAACCCGTCTATATTCAATCAGACGTTCTTGCTGAAGAATATACTATTATATGTTTTTATTAGCTGTGATTCATTATAGTTATATTCATTACATTCTCGAATTATTATAGTAGAAAAATAAGAAATGGAATGATGTTTCAATACAATATTTTGCGGACCGAAAATTATCTAGGAAAATATTTATGAAAGAGCTTCAATCGGTGAATACAAATTGTTTCTTTCATGCTTGAAAATGTTTTGATCATATTTAAGGTAAATACGTTCAGATGCCCAAACTAATTAAGAGCTGTAAATTACTTTTTAACTAAGAAAGCAAATGCCCGGAATAAGGTCTAATCGGGTACCCTGACCACTAGCCCGGTTGCCTTTTGAATTTAGTAATGAAAATCGTGGAGAGTCGATGGCTCATTTAGTCCAACGAAAAATTATAGGTCAATAATATCAATAGGTTTTAATATTATTTCACTTCTCGCATTCTTTTTCGTTTTCATAAAAAATAGTATTAAAAGCTTATTCTACCATTCAGGGGTAAAATCGAAAACCCGACAGCCAACACCATGTCTAATCATTCCTTCATGAAAATTAATTATACGTAATAGCATACGGTTACCAGGAGAACTAGGAAACCTGGGTAGACGAGTATAGCTCGAATACCCGGGTACTAAAGGAGAGCGCAAAAACCCGGGTACCCGGTTAGCAAATGTATAGGTACAGGTTTCAAACTCTTATCGGTTACTCGTCGTCATTCCTAGTTTAAAACCAATGAATGTGGCCGTTTTTTCTACAGAACCTTTTGAGAGGTTGCATGCATCTCCTACAGAAGAAAAGAGGTATTGTTGAAGTACGACCCGCTACGTGCTTGGCCCTAATGACAGAAATATATTTTAATTGGGCCCTAACTTCCAGTATTACTCCAGACTCGCATGATAATATGAAATACATGCATGCAGTACAGTGCATTTATGCCGCTAAGTTTTTCCATCCTTAGAGGAGTTAGTAAAACCCAAAAGACGAAAAATAATAATAGTTATCTTCACTCATTTTTGTCACAATTTTCTGCGATTGATGCCTATAAACTGTAAGTTTAAAGTTGAGAACTCATCAAATTAACTCACCACGAATGTATTCAACACTTCATACACAACTGTGGCAAGGATCATTTTCTCACCAAGTTACCAAAATGGATCCCTGCATCTTGTAAGTATTCGAGGCTTCAACTGTTAGCATTGACCATGAGTAAAGAAATTCGACCACGTGATAACATTGGAAGTCCTTTTTATGTAAATTCCAAACATATTCCTTCACAAGGCTTAATTTTAGCCGGAGCACTACTCCGGTATTTCTGGCAGTAGCCGGAACTTATTTATTTATTTTATTTATTAAAAATATCAAAATCAGAAACTATAAATGTTACATTTGGTTCCATAAAAAGAATCAATTTTATGTCAAATAAGAGTACAAGAAGAAACAGCAGTATACAATTATACAAGAAATACAGTCAACAATATACAGCTAGGCAAGTGTGAGGCGGGGGCAAAACAAGAATGTTACACTGTGCGTTTCAGTTGGGAGCGTTAGGAGATGAAAATGTTGCGTGAGGTGAAGAGGTTAAGGGTAAGAAGGGCATTGAGTAATGAAGGTAGGTGGAAGAATAAGGATAGTTGGCAAGTGGCGAGACGTTGTCTGGCAGACTCACGTTACGAATGGTACCTACGGGCTGGGATGCGGAGCGAAAAGCAGGATACTAAAAGATTATCAGAGCGGAAGGACCCGCTGATGATGGAGTGTAGGAATTTAAGGTCAGAAGTCAGCCGGCGATGCGGGAGTTGTGAGAGGACTGGAGATGATGGAATTTCCTCATGTGAGCTATGCCTAAGGGAGGGCACGCGATGGCGACCTGTGGCTAAAAATAAATCAATTAAATGTAAACGAAATTAAATGAATTTTGAGTAATTTAAGTGTAGTGGAGGACGAGATTGATCATGTGGGAGCAGTACTCAAGGATGGGTATTACACATCCAAGAAACAGAAACACAAACAACATATCAGGCCAAAGGGGTCCATCATTTCAATGAGTTAATAAATAATCCCCACTATTGACTTTGCCTTTCTTGAGATAGCTATAATCAGTGACGTAGCTGGAATTTCATTTCTGTGGAGTTCCATGTTGAGTATTAGCAGAATGGGGGAGTGAACATTTTTGAGAGTCAGGAGCAAAATTGTGTTTCTAGGCAATTAAGATCGCAGTTGAGACCGTAGGGTTACAGTCAATTCTTTTGAGATTTTGTTATGCAAATTTCTTAAAAGAATCCAATATTCACGGGTTTTTATGCTTGAAAATAACAATTGTATTGATTGAAATTGTTATTCATAAAGACTGATTAATGAAATAACCATTTTCTTGTTAAAAACTAGTATAAATTTATATTTTGTGCCGTTTATTTAAATAAAATTCAAATTTCGGGGGTGTTCGAATCCCATGGTTACATCCATGGATACTAGGTTATATCACTGCTATAATATACTCATTAAAAATTACCTTGTGGTCATAGGTGGCCCATGAGTAATTGCTGGAACAGACAGAGGGGAGATAGATGATTGGTAAGTTGGAACGTAGAGGAGGTTATTTACGTTTAAGGAGAAGGACATCGCAGCAGACGTTTCCGGATTCACAATTCGGATATTCTCTGCTTATTCAATCAAGCAGGGGGTATTCCTTACCCCGAAGACCCACAGTGCTTCAGAGATCAGATAATTCTAAATTTGGAAATTAAGCCCTTCCCGCAGTCCACAGGTTGAAACGTTTCTACACCTTCACTCTTGTGGGTCACCCTGATAGTGAAGTTCATTCTTCCCGCCTTTCTGATGAATAGTACTATTTTACGCCACTGGTAATCGCTGTCATCGTATAAACAAAACATCAGCGAAATACGAATATTTGGCGTGTTGTTTTTCAAGCAGAGCAGAGAATTATTCTGACTGTTGTACTTGTTTTCTGCGGTTGTTTTGCGACCTTCGTTCAGAAAATAATTAATTAAGTCTTGAATAGGTGTGGTTTTTTTGCTTATGATACCTTGATTTGACGGAAACGATGCGTGTTAATTTTTCAACGTAAATTCTTCAACAGTTATTTGTTATGCTACCGTGAAAATTGTGAGATGTCGTGATCGCTAACTGCTTTCACTGAAATAAAACCAGTCATATTTTCTACGTTGCTCTTTAACAGGATATTAATCTCTGTGAATGTGGGGATACCCTGAAAACAAAAAAAATCAGCACTTATGGGGCAGATGAATCAGCTGGATTACCAAGGACGTTGGCGCTGATTGGTGGATGTAATGACAAGAGTCTGATCTTGTTATGGAAATTTGTGTCCAAGCCATACTGTTGTGATTATGAAGAGCAGTTTTTCATTCAACGATACTTCCAGTGCAGCGAATATGTATGGAATTCCTTATGAGTAATGCCTCAATGTCCTTGAATTCTCCTGGTTTTGACTGTTGCTAATAAGATAAAGGCTTAATTTTCGGGGTAAAGCATACTATTTACATTGAAAGGTCAAAATGAAGACCTTATTCTTTGTAATTGTCGCAGCTCTCTTTTGCACTGAGAAATGCGTTGCGTACAAGCCAGTGGTTTTGATTCATGGGATAATGGCAGAGAAAGGAAGCCTCACTCTTCTTGCGAATAGGATCAGAGAGGTGAGTTAGACTAGTGTGTATGCTGTGAACAACACATATTTACTGGAAAAGGAATTCGTCTAAATTTGTTTTTATTTCATTTAGGCTCACCCCGGAACAGAAATCTACATGAGTGATAGGTTTAATGGCTGGTCTAGTTTGGTATCAATGTGGCATCAAGTGAAAGCTTTTGGGTCGGATTTGATGAACGTGTCATCTTCTCATCCTGAAGGAATACATTTAATTGGTACATGGACTTCAATTTAAGGTTTAGTAAAAACAGATAATTAATTCGAGACATTTCTTTAATAACCTTGAAGCTTTACTAATGACAAGGAAATATTAGAGTTTAAGAAGGGAATAGGGATACTGCGATCAATAAATTTTTAACCGAGACCAGATTGTTCGGATAATGTTTCGAATATCTTTCTTATGAAACTGGAAAAATCTGATGAACCACTTTTCATTTTAGGATTTTCTCAAGGTGGTTTGATTTCTCGTGGAATACTCGAGACTTTTCCTGGCCACAATGTGAAGACATTCATATCCCTGAGTTCTCCACAAGCGGGGCAGTATGGAAGTAAGTTAATTGATATTACTGACATTTTTATTAAATTATATGATTGTGTAGCTCCCTGAGAAGCTATCTATAGAGGACTTTCTCAGGGAACTACACTACGTTATAGCTGATGTCCACTTAATATTTAGAGTAAGAGTTACTTCACTTTCGTCTTTTGCTTTGTTATGTCGTCGCGTACACTCGGGCTGGAAATAAACCGTAGGCGTCCGGTTCCAAGCATTTATTGACTTGGTCACATGGCACAAGAGAGAGTAGATTAGATTGCTGTTGGGGGGCCTTCGTCAGGAGCCCGGGCACCTAGACCTTTCTTGGTCCATTGTGCCAACCCCATGCCTGTCTGCCACTTGAAGACAGGGGTCAAGAGCACCTCAGTAGAGGTATGGAGGATTGGCCTCCCCCTGCCTCACCCCAGTACCAGGTATAGAGGATGTCCTACCTCCAACCAGCCCGGTATAGGTATGGAGGGAGTATCATCGCTTCATCCATGCCTGGTCGAAGTATGGAGGAGGGTCACCCATCCAACCACCGTCCGGGCCCAATGTTGCTTAACTTCGGTGTTCTGATGGGAACCGGTGTTTCAATGTGGCTAGGCTCTTGCCCCACAAGAGAGAGTACAAAGACTCTACAATACGGACAACCGTAACTTGCGGGAGACAGAACGAGAGTCCCTGATCACCGCTCTGGCAGCGCCCCGCTGGCACCGCGCATGCAGGCCGCACAGCTGCCAACACAACATGCACACAGTTTCCAATGCAACAGTGATGCATACATAACATTTTCCCCCTCTTTGAATTCAACTTTAAATGAAAAATACCCTCATTACACAGACTTAAACATTACAAAGGTGACTTAAACATTACATTATTGTGAAGGGGAATATCGTTCTGGGGGTCTTCTCTTCCTCACTGGTTGGGGGGTGTAGATGTCCTCAGACCTGGACTCTGATGAATCTGAATTAGGTGACTCCGAGGTGTTCCATTGGGAAGGCTCCAGGAACCAATCCATATCCCGGCAGGGTGGATGCTTGTCCTCCGATAAGGTGCTGCGTTTCATTTGGTTAACATGTACCTTCTTATTGGCTCCCGTATTAAGCTTAACCAAATAGTTAACTTTACCAATTTGTTCAATAACACGACCAGGCAACCATTTATACATACACTTTTTAGAGTTATGTAGTAACACCTTGTCATTGATACAAAATTTTCGTACAATGAATCTACTAGCATTAGATGCCAATTTAAATTTATCACAGGGGACTGCATTGACATGTAGGTACGAGAATTAAATTTAACATGAGAGCTGAGGGAGCTTGCTTAGTTACCATATTTGGAGTGGTACGATAAGACATCAAACACTTAGCAAGCCTTAACTCTAGTGATCCCTCATACTTCATCATTTTAGATGAAACCGCAGATTTGAGCAACATCTTTTTAATTTCCTGCACCATCCTATCAGCTTGACTATTGGAATACACACAATAGGGAGCGGTGTTCATATGCCTAATATTATTTTTGGCTAAATAGTTCTTAAATTCTACACCATTGAAGGGGGGACCATTGTCTGACACGACAACTTGTGGAAATCCAAAACGGGCAAAACACTGTGACACTATAGGAATAATTGTGTCTGCTGGGAACCCTCTTACAATGAAACATTCCAGCCATTTGGAATATTCATCTACCAAAATAAAAAAATTACATTTAAAAGTTTCAAAGAAATCTATGTGACGCTGCCAAGACTGTTTTGACCTATCCAAAGAAACATATGTTCTTACCACATTGTCCCTTTGTGTTAACTGACAAGTCTCACACAGCAATTTTATGTTCAATTGCATTATCTAATTTTTCCCACCAAACATGGGACCTAGCTAACATCTTGGTTCTCACAATACCAATGTGGTCACGATGCAGAAGATACAATACCTTTTCTTGGAGTGTTTTCGGTATCACAACCCTACTACTAAATAATAGACATCCATCCTGAACTGACAACTGAAAACGAATTTTAAAAAAAACTACCATATTCAGGGGAAACCTTTTGAGGCCAACCTTCCATTACTCAATTGATAACACACGATAAGATTGGATCTTTAGATGTCCCTTCTGCTACTTCTTTAAAGGAAACAAATTCTTCTTAAAACGTTTTTGTGATCAGAAAACATTCCGGTACATTAGTGGATCCTTCGAGGGGGAGCCTAGATAATGCATCAGCATTTGCAATATCAGAACCTTTCTTATAACGTATCTTGAAATTATAAGCCGACAACATTAATGCCCATCTTTGCATTCTAGCACTAGCCACCAGGGGTATACCCTTCCTAGGATTAAAAATTGACTGCAATGGCTGATGGTCTGTAACTAAAGTAAAGGTTCTACCAGCCAGAAATTTATGAAAATGTTTGACTCCATAGACACAGGCTAGTGCTTCTCGATCAAGGTTACTATAATTTTTTTCTGCAGTTGAGAGTGTTGTGGAAGCAAAGGCTATTGGATGCTCAACTCCATATATCACATGTGCCAGAGTAGCACCTACCCCATATGAGCTACTGTCAGTAGCTTACTGTCAGTAGCACCAATGGCTTATGGGGGTCATATAAAACTAAAAAATATTTTTCTGAAATATCATTTTTAGCCTCTACAAATGCTTGCTGGCATTCAGGTGCCCAGCACCAATGAACATTTTTATGAGTGAGTGCATACAAAAGTTCCAGCAGTGTTGAACTCATGGGCAAAAATTGATGGTAAAAATTTAAAAGGCCAATGAAGGACTTTAACTCAGTCACGTTGGTTGGCACCCTGGCTAATTTAATAGCCTTCACCTTTTCCTGTGATGGGTGCACACATTGCCCATCAACATGGAATCGTAACAAGTCTATTGACCTTAAAAATAACCTACACTTAGATGGATTTATCTTAACATAGAATTCATTTAACGAATGCAAAACTCTTTCCAAACTTAATTTACACTCTTGTCTGAGCTTTACTCCAATAATTACATTATCAAGATAAACTTGTACACCTGGGATACATTTCAAAAGAGTGTCCATCACAGATTGGAAAATTGATGGTGCACTACACAGGCCAAAACATAATCTATTAAACCGATACAAGCCCACATGAGTGTTTATAGTTAACAACTCCTTACTACCATCACAGACCGGTAATTGCAAGTAGGCATTAGTTAGATCCAATTCACAAAAATAATGACAATTTACCAGGGAGTGAATAATATCATCCACTCTGGGCAGGGGGTAATTATCCATATCTACAAACTTATTCAATGTTACTTTCAGATCTGCACAAATACGCATGTTACCATTTTTTTCTCCTTACACAGACATGGCCGAGTGCTCCAAAATGCATATATGCATTTTGGAGCACTCGACTGTTTTCAGTAGGTCTACTGTAATTCAACTGTTTTCTTCTGTTCACTGTTGGTTTACTGTAATACTACTGTTTACAGTTGGTCTACTATAAACCTATTGTTTTCTACTGTGTGTATATTAGGACTGTATTATGCACTCCCACTGCCATGCACTGTTCACAGTACGGCTGCTGTATACACAATATTCTACTGTTTTCATTATGGCTGTTGTACACATATGATTTTCAATAATGGACACTTAATCTGACACAATATTATTATTATACTATGGTAATTATTTTTAAAATGTTGAAAATTTTCAAACGTAAATTCAGATGTTGAATCCAACAGTAACTGTAACAGAGATTGGAAAACAAGAAATATTCTCATTGACCTCCGAGAAGTCTCATGAAGAGTAAAGAACTGAGAATGAAACTGAATTGCATTTATTAGCTTTAAAAGACCAGTTAAGCCATTACACTCAGAATTTAGCTTCCCAACAACACCACCACACACGTGCTGAATGCCATAAGGTGACAGAAATGAAAAAATCAAAAAACCACACTTGTCTGAATCAAGCCACACTTTGCAATTAACTCTTTGGTATAGAATTACGAACTCACTGAGCTGGAAACTACACAATTTTATCATGTACCCAATTTTTCAATTTTTTCTTAACGCTCCAAAGGCACAATCACATTGCTGCACACCACTCCCTGAGGAAACAGAAGGCCAAAGATCACCCATTGATGTGGAGTAGCAATGAAAATCAGTTTTTAAAAATTATCACTATGGATATTGATTACTTTTTTCTTGCAAAGTGCCTGAAAATACAGGACGATCAAAATCTTGTTAAAAATGTTGCTGGGAACTTGCTTTCTTAAGTTCCAATGAGTATGTTTAATTTTTACAATGTTCATTCGATGGCAGAAGAATAGTCCGGAAATATGTTAACCTCAACCATTGGCTAATCTTTCCTCCCAATATCATTATTTATAAACCGCTGACATAAATCAAAACATGTCCCGGTAACACAGCTCATGTACCTCTGTATGTGAGATGTCATTTTCAAAACAGATTAATCACTCGCAAGAAAAATCGATCTTGCTGATCGAAGGTTAGACCATGAATCATGAAAGCACAACTTGGTATTATGAAAAATAATAACGTGTGGTTTTTATATTAACATTGAACTAATTTCTTAAATGCCATATGAAATTGTGATTTACATAATATAAAATTCAAGTTCAACGTTTTAGTTGTTTGAAATTTAAGTCTTAATTATGCCTTTTAAATGTACTTTAAAGTCGGACATTTGGAAATTGTGCTACATGTGTTGTGGATCTACATCGTTTACTACTAGAATCAACTGCTGCTGGTGGTATAATCATTGTATAGACACTGCTTTGAGCTGGTGATAGTAGCGCTATTGGGTGCCTGTTTTCAGCTGCCTTTTGCAGGATAATTCTCTCCTGTAATCTCCATTGGACTCAAGACTTTTCCGCAGGATTTGCTTGCTAATGTGCACTGCTTTTTCTGCCATGCCATTGCTGTGGGGATAGTGGAGGGTGCTAGTTCTCAGCTCTATTTCTCGATTTATAAAATATTTTCTCATTTCATTAGAAGAAAATGGTATATTGTCAGCTACAAAAACTCCGGGAAGCCCATGCCCGGAAAACATTTCTTGCATTGCGTTGATCACCAAAGATGCAGTCATATTTACTAATGGGTGCTTACCCACTTTGAAAAATAATCTACCATCTTTAAATATGGCCAGTGGGCAAAGTCTTAGATGTCTCCAGCAACCTTCTCAAATGGCAATTTGGGGTTTACGTGTGGTAGCAATGGTTGCTTACAACTCGCTGCTTTAAATTTGTCGCACACTTTACACTGACTTGACTTTTATTTCAATAGCTCTGGATATACCAGGCCAATAATATAATTTCCTTGCTTTATCCTGTGTTTTTCCTATGCCCTTCATGCAATAGAGCTAATACATATGGCTGAAGTTTGACGGGTACAACAATTTTATTTTCCACAAAGACAATGCCATCTTCCACATATAGGTTATCTTTAAGTTTGTAGTATGGCTGACACTCCTGGCTAACTTTCCTATGGGGAGGCCATCCATTTAAATGCATTAATTGCATTGAAAGTGGACCATGGATCCCTGGACATTTTGCTAGAACCCAGCGGGTGGCCACCCCTGAGCCTACGGCTGGTTAGGGCTTTCACTCAATATGGGTCTGTTTTCATTCCACTCTGTGAAAATACCTGCCCTACATACTTCACTTCTTTCACGTTATATTGTAGCGTACTGGAATTAAACTGTATTTCCAGAGCCCTTGCTCTTTCAACAACTCTGGCCTCGACCTGGTCGTGGTCTTCCTCAGTCTTGCCCATACATAGTAAGTTGTCAAAATAGATTACTGTACCCAGGATATCACCAAAATTTTTTCGACCAAATTTTGAAAACTTACTACTATATCACAGGACACTGGGGACCTGTCAGAGTCTGTTTCATTCACATTCACTTGGCAAACCTTACCCACCCTGCATGCCACGGCAAAGTGATTCAAAATTCCACATTTTGCGCATGCTTTACCATATGCTGGGCACTGACGTGAGGCTTGTTTGGTATTACACTGTTGGCACTGAAACACCCGAACTTCCTTCTTTTTTGGCTTTTTCTCGTCGCTCCTCTTAGATGCACTATCAGCACCCTGAGCGTTGCGGGCGTTCTTTCCTCTTCTGACTAAGTCGACCTGCCTGTTATCCTGGTTCTCACCCGTATGGCTGATGCTGCTTTCCTGGATGACTCTAGCCTGGTGCTTGCTTTGTTCCAGTGCCCTGCACTGTGCGGCGGCAAGGTCCAGGGTGAGGTCCTCAATCCTCAACAGTGCCTCCTGTACTGCCTTGTCCCATATGCCAAAAACTTCGGTCTCGCAGTACCGAATCTTCTTGGGACTCCACTCTGGAGAACCCACAATTTTTTACTGGCCTCTGGCAGTCTGCGAAGAACTGCTCGGTGCCTTTACCTTCCTCCTGGACGCGCTGATTAAACACGTATCACTCAAAGGTCTCATTGACTTTTGGGGATATGTATTCCTCAAAAGCTTCCTTCACCCCCTTATCATTCTTCTTTTGGTCTTTGTTTAACACAAAGGTGGAGAACAAGGCTAACGCCAGTCCACCGAGGATATTCAAAAGTATGGCAACTTTGACTGAGTCACTCTCACCATTCTGTTTTGTAGCGGCTAAAAAGTTTTCAAACTCACTTATAAAATTTGTCCAGTCCGCGTGGGTATTTGGAACGTTGAAATCCACCGTCTGAGGTAGCCACAGGTAAGGCAAAGCCGTGTTATGAATTGAAGCGTCGTATATGCAATTATTAACGTAGATCACTAAAAATTTCCACACGACTGCGCTATGCTAGAAGCGTGATGGGGTTTATAGTTTAAATAATCAGGTAAACCCTCAAGATGCAATTAAGATAGATTTATTGGTTAGCGTTCACATGTCTACAATTCACAGTGTCTCAACCGGAACTCATTGCTGCCAGCATCATAGTTGGACAGGCCACCCTGAAACCGGAAGTTCAGGGATGCCAACCTAAGTGGCATAGGTTGTCATCTGCTACAGGGTCACTCCTTGCCTTTTTCCTAAGCTCAGATAACCCAAAGAGTCTATTTCAAAGACATGAATATAAATATATACTGGATTGATAAACTTTCAGAGCAATTCTTTGCTAAACATGAATGTTTATCCCCATTACTGATATCACAGTAAATTCAAAAAATATTTATACCTATATAAAGTAAACTGGTTGATTTTGTATTTCCAAAATTGAAAGTTTTCTTGCCTTTCCTTTTTTATGATTGAAAAGTTTGTCACGCATTTTCAGTCCTCCTCTGATATGGAAGTAAAATTAGTCTGTGGAGACGTCTTACATTTGGTAAATGATTGCTCTCTTTTGTTAGCTTTGTAAAATTTTACTCAGTAACAGAGCTTTTTTCTTTCTTTTCAGCTAAGTTCCTGCGTTTGTTTTTTCCAAATTTGTGGAAAAAAACAGCCTATGAATTATTCTATTCTGAAGTGGGCCAGTACACATCTGTAGCTAATTACTGGAATGACCCATATCACCAGTCACTTTATTTCCGTTACAGTGCCTTTTTACCACAGTTAAACAATGAAATCATCACTTCAAATAGTGAAATTCAGTTGGCTAGTTTTACTTCCCTCGAACGTCTAGTTTTAATTGGCGGTCCTGATGATGGAGTCATAACCCCTTGGCAGTCAAGGTAGGTGTTAATGACATCAATTGTATTGAGCAGACTCTATCAACTACAGGAAATAATCATAACAAGTTCCCATTAATTCATTGTGGTTCACCTAGTACAACAGTAATTGTATCTGTGACCATATCCATATTTTTTGTGTCAGTCTAATTCATTTTTTCTTTTTTCAATTCATTTTTTCTAAGATGAGTGAAGATTAATAAATATTCATTTCTTTTTCAGTCACTTTGGATATTATAACTTGAGTGATGAAGTTGTTGGAATGAGAAATCGAGAAATTTACACCAAAGACTTGTTTGGACTTAAAGTTTTAGATTCGTTTGGAAAAATTACCACAATTACATGCAATGGAGTTCAGCACTTTGACTGGCATCTTAATTTATCTGTTATTGATAATCATATAATTCCTTATTTAGATTAATGCAATTATAAAAATAGGTATTTGGCATGGAAAACGGCATTCATTGATGAAGGCCAAAAAGTATAAGGTGAGAAGGGTTTGCTCATGAAATTAATATTTGATGTTCAAAGCTATATGTAGATATAACAAATAGCTCAATATATATGCCTTCTTTAAAGGACTTCCAGGGAAATTGGAAGGCTATGCATTGTTAAGATAAGTTTGGTGTAGTGACTTCCTGTTTGTAAATTATGAGATTAATGGTTGTTGGATTGTGAGCACTGTTGAAGTACTTCAGACAGCTAGGAACTAGACTACACCTCAGTGGAAATGCTTATGAAAAAGGTAAATTTATTTTGTGATGAGTAATACTCTTGTATTACTCATCACATTACAAAGTAATGGCTGGATCACTAACAATCCAGAGAACTCAACCCCATGCCAGAAAACTTTCTCTCAAAATCAATTTTTCACTCTTTTTTATTTGAGTAATTACCATCATCCTATCCGATTTGGCACATAAATACCAACTCTCTGTCTTTTCACGTTGTAGCATTGTCTGTTGTCGAAAGGACCTTTTTGCCTTGAAATTTCCCATTGCACATAATCTCATACCATGACACAAATCACTCCTAAAACAAATAGGAACGATGAATTTAGATTTGATTTCTGACGTAGGTTTTCATGGCGTTCAGGTTTGCAGTTTGGCAGGTTTTCGGGATTCGACCGCATTGTCAAGGATGACAACACAGACGAGTCCCGAAAACCTGCCTAACTGCAATTTAGATTTGAACATGTTTTATGAGTAGTAATCTTGAAGTTGAAGGTCGTAGTATGATGTGTGATTTATATATTTACTTACATATATATATATATATATATATATATATATATATATATATATATATATATATATATATATATATATATATTGTAATGGTTCACTGTCGGTCACCCGGATGAAACCGCAGAAACCACACATAAACGATAAACTACCCTCTTGACCAGCTGCCACCGAGGACGATTTACCAAAGATTTTTCTTGATAATATAAAATGTGGGGGATTCCCGTTTGCAGTTTATCTCGTGGTGAAGAGACTATGAGTTAGAATAAGGCGAGTGACGACTCGACGACAGGTGAGGGTGGGGAAACAGGTTTTGTAGGGACACCAAAGAATACCAAGGACATCATTCATTCAACAATCAATTAAACTATATTCAAAACTCACGAACAATTTACATATCATTTACCCTGATGAGCGAGATGATAGGGTTAGTGATGAGCAAATAAAGGATGAATTGATCATGAAATTTACAATTTAACTGACAAAATATTAGAAACAAAATATCGGAACAGAAAACAATATTCGTGCCGTCAAGCGGACTTATCTCAATTATGCAATTAGGCACACTTTTGAACTTTGGGAGGTAATAAAGTCCGTCCCTATAACACAGGTGATTGATTGCTTCTTGTTAACGCTGATTACATAAATAATGATATTGGAGGCAAATCACTGAGGCGTCACTGCGGTACTCAAGCCGCCTAACAGTTGCGTATTGCTGCGGACTGGGACAAAGTACTCGGACAGGGGTGGTATCACACTAGGGTCAGGGCGATATAACGTTACGTGACCTGGATGACCACTGGATGACTCCGCTCCTTGGCGCCGAGGTTCGGGCGGGACACAGGCTCGTCTTATTTGGGTGCGGTTCCTTATTCACGGAAACGGCAATTTCTGCGGCCTGGCTGCCTCTATAACCTCCCTGGCGACCACTTCAGGATGCAGGAGATGATTGTCCGGCTTGTCTCGTAGTCCTCTCTGCGCCAACTGTTAGCGTTGTCCTCTCGAGTCTTATTTCGCACGACTGTCTTTCTTTGCACTCGTAATCGCAGCATAACAGCCGCACGAGCCGAAACATAGGAAGAAGAAGAAGAAGAACCTCCCTGGGTTTCACCCGGCTTTATATGCCCCAGGTGGAAGAGGGGGTTATCGATGCACTCGTGAACTGGGGTTGGGGGAAAACACTTATTCAGCGAGCGTCAAATACACTCGCCTGGCTGACCAGCGAAACACACACACATTTACGCACGCTCACTCACCCTTGCATTCTTCCCACATCGCGTTGGTTAAAGGGGGGGAAGGGAAAGGAGAGGAGTGAAGGAAGGGGGGGAGGGGAAAGGAGAGGGGGTGACGATTAAGATCAGGACGGGCCGAGACCGTCACATAGCCCCCCACCTAAACTATGGAGCCACTTTCGATTTGCTAGCAAAGGAAAGTCTCCAGAGTTTATTTTCTTTTTTTAAACAGCATAAATAACTGTGCGTTAATAAAATTGACGAAATTAAAACACGACTGGAAAAAAAAAGATCAAAAGCTCGACAAATCGTTCGGTTCAATCCCTAGTGGCAACCGGGTCAAAATAAGGTTTTAGATAATTAAAATTGTACACCCCGATTTCTTTTCCTTCCGAATCCTCCAAATGACATGAATTCAGTCCCGAATATTTGGAAATCTTGAATGGACCCGTGTATAAATGAAAAAACTTATGAAATAAATTTAATTTTGAATCAGATGGTCGTGGTGTTTTCAGGAGTACTTTATCTCCTATTCTGAAATCATACCCCTTTGCCCTCTGCTTACTTTTTCTCTGACGGCCCGCTAATATAAGCCTCCTCAACGCCGAACGTTGTATTTCTTTACTATCCTTTTGTACCATATCAGGTAATTTCACCATACAATCTTCTCTTGGGGGTTTATTACCGAAATGAACTTCCACGGGCGTTAACCCCGTGCTTTCATGCGTTAATTCATTAAACCACTTATTTATAAATGGAAGTACCTCAGGCCAACTTTTATGATCATTTGAGCAATAGGTACGGAAGACCCGAGACAGCTCTCTCATTACCCTTTCGCTTGGGTTAGACTGAGGTCTCCTAATTGAAGAGTAAACTACTTTAATTCCCTGGCCCTCCATTTCTGTTTTCCAAGCCTTGCTTGTAAATTGGGTACCATGGTCTGACAATATCCGTTGCGGCTTCCCACATTTCTGGAAGTACTCATTTTTCATTATTCTTAGGCAATTTGGCGCCGTTGGTTTATTCAAGGGATAGACCATTACGTATTTTGAGAAAACGTCGATTACAACAAATACATATTTATTTCTAAACTTAGCCTTGGGTAAGGGCCCGTACAGGTCAATCGCGACTAATTCTCGTGGCGCTCGCGGTATAATGTTCTCCATTATTCCCTCGTAGCTACGATTCGGGTGTTTCATTTTTTGGCATACGTCACAACTTCGCAATAACATTCTTACGCAACAACCCATGTTGACCCAATAGTACTTTTCTTTTAGCCAGTTTTCGACTTTTCTTGCACCACAGTGTCCGTATTTAGTGTGTACGTACCAAACTAGGCGATCATGGATCTCCTTTGGCACCCATAACTTAATTTCCTCATTTTTTTCTTCCTTCGCTACGTTTTTATATAACACGTTATTGACCAGCTTACTTCTCTTCATTAAGTTATCCACACGTTTAAAATCGTTATCTCCGGGATCTAATCTACCCATTATTCCATCGCGGATCTTCTTGAGTAAACGGTCCCTCTCCTGAGCTTCACCGACTTTACGGATCGCTTCGCTTGGGAATTCGGAAATATTCAATTCCAATATGGCATTAAGGAAAACGTTTCCCTCGGTACTTTCCTCCTGTCTCAGCGCGCTTCGACTCAGCCAATCTGGTACCAGATTTTTCCGTCCGGGGCGGTGTTCAACCCGAAACGAAAACTCCTGCAACGCAAGTATCCAACGCGTTAAGCGACTATTACTCAGTTTACACTTATTTAAAAACGTCAAAGCCTTATGGTCTGATATAATCGTAAGATCACTCCCCAAGACGTACGCGCGTAGTTTTTGTAAAGAAAATACTATTGCCAGAGCCTCTTTTTCTGTCGTGGTATAGAATAACTCTGAGCCCTTCAATGTACGACCGATGAACGCTACAACGGCTTCTTTACCCTCATCGTCTTGCTGAAAAAGGACCGCCCCTAACCCATAATCCGAACTATCGGTTTGTAAGAACATAGGTCGATTGAGATCCGGATGTTTAAGCATGACTACATTGAGGAAAGCTTGCTTGATTTCCTCAAAGCATTTCTGATATTGAGAATTCCATACCCATTTTTCTCCCTTTTTCAATAATCTTAACAATGGGATGGTTAAATGTGCGTATCCCTCACAGAATCTCGAGAAATAGTTACACGTTCCTAAAAAAGCTCGTAATTGTCGTATATTCCGTGGTGGTTTGGCTTCTTGAATTACTTTTATCCTTTCCGGGTCCACTTTGATTCCCTCAGGTGTTAATATGTGTCCCAAAAACGGCACTTCCATGCAACAAAATCTTGGTTTTTCCCAATTTAGCGTCATACCTGCGCTAATTACTTTCCTAAATACGACCTGCAAATGCTCTAGGTGTTCCTCGAAACTCGGGGAAGCAATTATCAAATCATCCACATATGCGGTCGCGAACGAACTTACGTCATCCCCCAGTACTTTATCGAGGCATCTTATCATTGCTGCCCCGCTGTTACGCAATCCATAAGGCACGCGCTTAAATACGTATGTCCTCGACTTATACAAGAACGCCGTATATTTACGATCTTCGGGGTGCAATATCATCTGCCAATAGGCGGAAGTAAAATCAGTGATCGAAAAATATTTCATACCGGCAAATTTTGAGAGGAGCTCCTCTATCCTAGGAGGCTCGTCCCGTTCCGGGATGGTTACGCTATTTAATTTACGTGCATCCACGCACAAACGCACGCGCCCGTCCCTTTTTCTTACCACTACTAACGGGTTTAGAAATGGACTGGGTGATTTTTCTATTATACCCCCTTCGACCATGGCCTTTATTTCCTCATCTACTTTCGCAACACATGCTTGGGGTATGGGATAGGATTTTTGGGCAAATGGAGTCTCATCCGTGAGCTTAATACGGTGGGTGAATCCCCTTGCCAAACCAGGCGTCTTAGAAAAAACCTTCCCGCATCCGAGCAACACCGTTTTGAGTCTATTCTTTTGACTTGATGCTAGCCGTGCCAAACCATTTACCAATACTTCCACCTTTTCCTTCGTCACCTCGGTCTCTTTGCTTTCCTGCTGCAGTCTCGATTGTGAGAGCATATAAAATTCATTCTCTACTATCTCGGAATCAGCACTTTTTAACTTAATTTTGTTCTGCGCAAAGTCTATTATTGCCCCATTTTCCGATAGCCAATCAGCTCCTAGAATTAATTTCCTAACTAGGTTCTTTACTACTACACACACAACTTCGTTTTGCCGGCCGTTTGCAGTAATCGGAATTAGGGCTTGCCTAGTTATCGGACACGACTTCTTATTATTGGCACATAACAAAAAGGATTTGTTTAAAGGTAAGATCGGAATTTTTGGTTCACGACTGCATAACGTTTTAAAAAACATTTCCTCAATGGCAGATATTTCGCTTCCTGAGTCTACTAATGCCTGCACATCGATCCCTAGACAATTCACCTGTATTTGAGGGCTCACCCTCCCTCTCGCGACCTTCGCCTCCTCCATAAGTAAGTCGTCCAGAGGATTCCCTTCTAAAGTAAAAGTGGCTAGTATCGGAATCGTCCCCTCCTCCTGGCATTCCGCGTCGATGAGACTTCCCGCCACTTGACTCTCACTCTTGCTTTTAAATGAACTCATCCCCAACGTCAAATCTCCTCCCCTGTCCGCCTCGCGGGGACCACTCGATGCGGACTCTACCAGTTTAAAGAATTGTCAGTTATGGTGGAGGAAGACGCATTGTTCGCAGCGGGGACGTCGTTTTGCGCGATCTCAATATGACTCCTACCTTGTGGGCCTTCGCACGACGCATTAAAATTGTCAGAAGGTTCCTCACGAAGTAGAGGCAAAACGGGGGGCTCCCCTCTTCCTAATCTACCTCTCATGTTCGCTCGTGGCGACCCACCTCTTGCCATTCCCCTCCCTCTACACACATTCATGGTATTTACCTGCGGCGGCTGATCTCGGAAGCTAGGGTTCGGTCTCCGATTACCTTCATTGGTATCATCGTAATAACCTAACAGCCTAACTAGTTTATCTAATGTTTCCGGCTCTGCGCTTTTGAGTAAATTTTGAACCCAGGGAGGAAATTGGCGAAGTAAGCAATAGCTAAGCTCCTCGTCACTTATCGGCGGATCGCATGATTTGGCCGCTGCTATTTTTCTTAGGGCATATTCTTTTAATGTTCCGTCAGCTGCTCGTGAGTAAAATCCATGTGTCACACGCGCGCGGTATTCGTACCGAGCATGAACACTCCAATACTCCTTTAAAAATTTCTCTCGCACCTCCTCGTATTGGATGGGGACGGGTCTAATGGTGTTCCTCCATAACCTGGCCGTTCCTTCCATTAAACTCAAAAATGTCAGTGGCCACATAGACGGCGCAATTCCTAACAATTTAAAATAGTCCTCGGCTTCGTTTACAAACTCAACCGGGTTTTGATATGCGCTACCTTTAAAAATGGGCTTGCTGACGCATGTACTGGGAAGGACTATCGGGTGGAATCCCGTTCCCATTTGTTCCCCATACATTACGCGTTTCGAAACTTGCTCAATTTTATTTGAAAGGCTCTCCTCACGACGGCGAGCTTCTTCGACACTCTTGTCAATTTTTTCAGACAAACTCTCCTCGCGACGGCAAGCTTCCTCCCTCTCCGCTTCAATTAAATGTTCGACCTTCCTATCCAAAATATCTACGTTGGCCTGTATCTCTCCCGTTTCTTTCTTAAACTCATTCTTCACGACATCCACACGTCCCATTACCAATCGCATAATTTCGCTAAATCGCTCGTCCCTTCTTTCCTCCCGTTCTAATTCCTTTCTTTCCCGTTCCTCCTTCTCCTTTTTATCTCTTTCCTCCCGTTCTAATTCCTTTCTTTCCCGTTCTATTTCCTTTCTTTCCCGTTCTTCCTTCTCCCGTTTATCTTTTTCCTCCCGTTCTAATTCCTTTCTTTCCCGTTTTTCCTTCTCCCTTTTATCTCTTTCCTCCCGTTCTTCCTTCTCCTTTTTCAGCCAATCAATGACCCACGTGTCTCCCATGTTTAACACTTCTTGCGCGGGGGGCGTCTCAAAAGGCTCCGTTTGAACGTCAGCGGGAATAGGTTGGGATACTACTTCTATGATTTGTACCTCATCTCCTTCGTCCGAGTCATTCAACCCACTCATGTCACGCCCAAGCATAAATATATCGCTCCGACTGACCATTTTTATTTCTTATTACCGCGAACGAAACACAACTAATCACACTACACGTATAAAAAAAAATCACTCCTACGATTTAGTTTCACCGTTATTACGTAAATAATAACACCTGTAATCTTAGAATCCCACAAAACTCTCGGCAAATAATGCTCTTTTTTCAAACCCCACGACAAATTAAACAACACCTTATCCAACGAAAAAAAAATGAAACTAAGACACAAGGTCTCATTCGAGAGATTCAAACTTTGCAAACAAGTGGTCCCTGTTCGGGCGCCATTATGTAATGGTTCACTGTCGGTCACCCGGATGAAACCGCAGAAACCACACATAAACGATAAACTACCCTCTTGACCAGCTGCCACCGAGGACGATTTACCAAAGATTTTTCTTGATAATATAAAATGTGGGGGATTCCCGTTTGCAGTTTATCTCGTGGTGAAGAGACTATGAGTTAGAATAAGGCGAGTGACGACTCGACGACAGGTGAGGGTGGGGAAACAGGTTTTGTAGGGACACCAAAGAATACCAAGGACATCATTCATTCAACAATCAATTAAACTATATTCAAAACTCACGAACAATTTACATATCATTTACCCTGATGAGCGAGATGATAGGGTTAGTGATGAGCAAATAAAGGATGAATTGATCATGAAATTTACAATTTAACTGACAAAATATTAGAAACAAAATATCGGAACAGAAAACAATATTCGTGCCGTCAAGCGGACTTATCTCAATTATGCAATTAGGCACACTTTTGAACTTTGGGAGGTAATAAAGTCCGTCCCTATAACACAGGTGATTGATTGCTTCTTGTTAACGCTGATTACATAAATAATGATATTGGAGGCAAATCACTGAGGCGTCACTGCGGTACTCAAGCCGCCTAACAGTTGCGTATTGCTGCGGACTGGGACAAAGTACTCGGACAGGGGTGGTATCACACTAGGGTCAGGGCGATATAACGTTACGTGACCTGGATGACCACTGGATGACTCCGCTCCTTGGCGCCGAGGTTCGGGCGGGACACAGGCTCGTCTTATTTGGGTGCGGTTCCTTATTCACGGAAACGGCAATTTCTGCGGCCTGGCTGCCTCTATAACCTCCCTGGCGACCACTTCAGGATGCAGGAGATGATTGTCCGGCTTGTCTCGTAGTCCTCTCTGCGCCAACTGTTAGCGTTGTCCTCTCGAGTCTTATTTCGCACGACTGTCTTTCTTTGCACTCGTAATCGCAGCATAACAGCCGCACGAGCCGAAACATAGGAAGAAGAAGAAGAAGAACCTCCCTGGGTTTCACCCGGCTTTATATGCCCCAGGTGGAAGAGGGGGTTATCGATGCACTCGTGAACTGGGGTTGGGGGAAAACACTTATTCAGCGAGCGTCAAATACACTCGCCTGGCTGACCAGCGAAACACACACACATTTACGCACGCTCACTCACCCTTGCATTCTTCCCACATCGCGTTGGTTAAAGGGGGGGAAGGGAAAGGAGAGGAGTGAAGGAAGGGGGGGAGGGGAAAGGAGAGGGGGTGACGATTAAGATCAGGACGGGCCGAGACCGTCACAATATATATATATATATATATCTCAAGTCTTTTAGTTATTTTTTTTTATGGATTATGATTTTATATGCATAATTAATTGAAGGTCCTGTTTTTGCAAAACTTTTTCCTTTGACTATTGTTTTAGTGGAAAATTTTGCATTTGAAAAGTTATAAAATATGATACGTTTTGAGTTCAGTAATGTTTTTTAAATTAAAACTAGGCAATTACATTACTTATTCATCTAACCATGGCATCATCTCATGTAGTACCAGAAATGTCTATTCTTGGAACTTTTTTATTGTTCAGGATATTTAGGATAGGTAACAATTAATAATTGAAATGAGACCGTCTAGTCATCTTTACAACATACATATTTAACACTATTTTTATGTAAGTATTTGCTGGTGCGTATGATATTATTATATGTAATGTATATGTACATGCATTTGCAGTGCAATGCTGAATTGTATGCAAAATTCATATGGCCATCCCAGCTTATAAGAGATTTTTATGCATGTGTGGACATCTAGGTACTCTTTGATGTGTTGAAATATGATGGAATTAGCTATATTGATTTATCACAGCCAATACTGTCTTTACCATAAGGGCACACGGGGCCCGAGCCCAGGGCCCCCGACCTCACGGGGGCCCTGAAATGCCGATATATTTGCTTAGACAAAAAAACCCCATTTTTTTTGGTTTTCAAGTACATACCTACTAAAATTACAGTCAGATTTTCAATTTTTTCCAGAGAGTGAAGAGTGAACATTTAAAAAATAATAAATACATATTATTTGCTATTTGATGAAACTGATTAACTGCACCATAAGCATAATAAATATAAAATCATAACAGAGAAATATTTTTTCTAGTGATTCCCTTTTTTTACTTTCCAATTTTTGTGTGCCCAGGGGACCTGGCATGTCCTAAGACGGTCCTGATCACAGCTAGTCTGATATAAAAGCTTGATGATTATTATGCACACACACAATTGTTTTCCATGCCACTTGATTTTCAACATTAGTCTTATCTCTTTATACTATAAGGGATGAAGTATGTACGATAATGTAATTTCATCGGTATAGATGAAGTTAAAAATAATTTCTGGAGAGTATGACAAATAGATAATGTATGTGGAAAGTAAAATCAGAAATAACTTATATCCGTGAGTATTTTGAAATATGCATTCAAAAGTCAGCTTTAGTGTAAAATATGTGATATGAGTGCACATTTGTGTTAAGTAATTTTTATGGCTGCTGTTCTGAATGTTGATAAAAACCTAATATTTAGGTTTTGATGTAATATATGTGTGTGCTGTTTTTCTGAGATGCGTGCAAAACTGACAAAAATGATAATTATTTGACCTCCATGTAGCATTTGATGGATCTCACAGAGAAAGAAAAAAGTGTTTTGTTGTAAACATTGAAAAATTGTCAGTTACACTCCTGAATCTGTCATTTAGTGATGTGACTTTTCTGCTTGCACAGTTGTTGTGTTTTAAAGTTACCAGGTGGTCAATGCTCCCAATTCTAAGGGTGAGTTGATGTCAAAATACTATTGTACTTCAACTAGTTCTTACGTGAAATATTTATTTGTGGGTCTACAATACATATTGTGGCTATGAGTCCGGCAATTGGCAGAATAAGTACAGTCTTTCACACATATCCTTGTGATTGACCTTATTTTGTTTATGATGAATTTTTGGGAAAAAATGTACGTATCATACCAGTGTGAATATGGTATGTACCAGCATATAAAGAGAAATGTTTCGTAATTAATTTGGTAGTGGAGCATGATTGTAACCATATAGTGTCAGGGGAGGAAGTATCTGGCCAATCCCAAATGTAATTGTGAATTTTTTCTAGCTAAGTTGAAGATATATGAAATGCTCTATTCAAGAGCCATTTTTGTGGCTAATGTGAGTAATGAATAAGTTGTTCAATTTCTGTTTCAGATTTTGATTCAGAAATTGAATGTCAGATCAACAGCTTGAGTGTGCAGCTCCATATAAATATTTTTTTATTTTTAAGAACCATTGTGTGCTTCCTGTTTTTGGGCAGTAATGGTGACTACATTATGACATAGGCCTGGTTAATATTATCTTATGTGATCTGAAAAAAACATAACTATTGATATCAACTCACTCTTACCATGTATATGGTACCTACATACTGGGAACTATTTTGTAATCATTCCAGGATGTGTTCATGTGTCTGCTATTTTTTCTGCCTATCACATTCTTTGAATGTGGATGTAATGAGAGAATATTTAAGGCTGGTTTTCACATAACCTGCCATGCATGATGTAATCACAATATTATATTTAGCATTTGGTTAACATAGGAAACTACTTCATGTTTTCATATAGCCTGGCGTGTCCCTTCCATGCCTCTTCCATTTTCTGCCAATTGCTCCGAAGAGCAATTCGCAACCAATGGCAGGCTGAACTGCATTGGTATGGAAGTTTATGTGAAAACTAACTTTTAGATTTATTGTATTTCATCAATAGTTTGAATTGGATGAAATGGCTAAAGAATATGCAAGGGTATGCTAACTTTTTTATTCAATATTGTTGATATTAGGTGCCTAAAATAAGAGCTGTAAGTAATGATTTATTTCCATAATCACTCTTGAACATATTTTAAGATCAATTAAAAGAAATTCCCTGCCTAAATTTAATTCTCTTAAGAATTTGTTTTAAATAGAGGAGGTGAAGGGAGGTAGTTAGTAGCTAGGACACTTATTTTTCAGTATTACCATTATGATTTTTCAATGTACACATGAAGGGCTTGAAGTGTAAATAGGTATATGTACATCTACATATACATACTTGCAGTGGCATAATTTGGGGGTTGCAGTTGCCACCCCAGAATTGTCCAACCCAGTATTTTGCCACCCCAGAATACAATTCTACATGCACAGAACTTTCTTGAACTTGATTGATTCTTCATTAATCATGCCTAATTTAGCCAAAACTAAAGAAATAACAATTTAATGTTTTTTTTAATTTTCTGGGGGAGGACCCCCCTTCCCCCGACAGACATTGCCACCCCAGTTAAAAAGCTGAAATTACGCTCATGCATACTTGGTTCGTGCAGAGCTAAGTGAAAATAATTCTTCCAGTGTGGTTAACTCTTATATTTAATGATAAAGTGATGAAGTAGAAGCCCTTCTTGGTACAAAATGATTGAAGCTTGGTACAGTATGTGCTCATATTTTGGAATGGCCACCTACAGTTCAGTCTTTAAATATATCAGTGCTGGAGTTAGGAACTGAAAGCTGAAAAGTTCAAATACACAATCAAAATTTCTATGCATTATCTAGGGTGGATTGGCAGTTTGTGTAATTGAAGGACTGTATTATGGAATTAATATGTTAGAAGTCAGGTGAATGAGAATTGTGAGTTTAACACATTCAATGCGGGCCCGATTTTCATGAAAGTCATCAAAATCGGCTCGAAAAAAGTGAAAGTGCTTCGGAAGGGAACGACCACGTCAATTGATGTGCTCCGCCAATCGGAGTAGCCAGGAGCACGTCTATTGACGTGCTCTGCACTGAATGTGTTAAAGGAGGTTAGAGATGACAGTGGTTTAGAAAAATTGGGAAGTGAACTCAAAAGAATGGAGAAATACCACAAAAAGGCTGTGACACAGGAATTGAGTACAATAGGTCAGAGTAAAATTAGGGAAATGATCCCTAGACCACAAAATATTTAATAGCTTTTAGTACTGCCCAGAATGCTAAGCAGGAGAATTTATTCCATCAAGTGTGTTGTGAAATTTGCTTTGGGCACCTTAGTATTTTTTTAGATCTTCAAATAGTTATGGAGCATGAGTAAAATCAACTACATACATTTTAGATTATCCTCATGTTGCAATGTTGATAGCAAAAATTGAGTTGATTAGAACTTTGAACTATATAGTCCCCACAGGTAATATTTTACTGGAAAATTTAGTTACTGTTACTTAACAGGAAAATAATGTATGATTTTCCTCTGGAAAATGAGTTTTAAATTTGATTTAGTTATTACTTTTGAAAATATATTTACATATATTGTTTGGAGTATATTCTGAATTAACATTTTACTGCTCACATTTATGAAAATATTTGGATGTAACTATAATTCTAGTTCTTGAAATGCATGAGTAATGATATTTATCCCTCAAAAATGTGAAACTGATTAGCTAATTCTGGCTTCTCTCTGTGTTCTACTGTTAAAATGCTTTTATCTTGCAAGCTGATCTAAGTTGGAGTTATTTTTGTGGTTCTGAAATTCTTGTGCCAATGCAGTTTTTCAACTTGTTGCTTATAAGTGGTAATTCTGATTATTTCTGGTATGCACTGGAGTCCTGACTCAAGCAATGATTATCACGAGTGTTGGAAAATAGAAGTTCATTGAAATATAAAATCCAGCATGTTCATTTGATCGTTGGCTCCAAATAATTAATAAACTGTCAGGACCAAATGTTTTTTCTCTGTTTTCCTCATCTAGTCTTAACTTGTCAGAAGAAGTGAAAAAAATAAGTAGGTACATATGAATCTGTTTAATGGATGTACTATATTTATTTGCATGTATATGAAATAAAGCTGTATGTAGGTTCTCGCATGCACTTTTTGTTTATAAAAATGTGCATGCCAAGAGCAATTGTTTAGATACTTAAAAATTATGGCTTGCCTTTTTGAAGTTAACCATTGAATTCATCTTTGTGGGTTATATAGCTTTACTTCATGTTAATTGCTTTTATGCAAGCACGTGTACCTTATGAGCATCAATTCAGTAGTGGGTCCTTAATGTGGGAGCCATTGATCTACAGCAGAATTTCTCAACCTCTCTTGATTTACATACCCCTTGGCCACCCATTCCCAAAAATAGTAGGTACCCCTTACATTGCAAAAATGTTTGCTATTTATATAGTTACAGCTACTTCAAACTTACTTCGCCTTTATTGAGATTTTTTGGCATAGGTACTCAGAAACCTTTGTGCACCCCTTCGGCTGTTCATACCTGGGTTGGGAACCACTGATCTACTGAATAAGTGGTGTTGTAATATTCTTCTCAATTCTCAGCCCAGTATATCTCATGTTTTTATTAAGGCTGTTCACCAGGGATTTATATTCATCTTATTGCTAATTTTAGTCCTTGAGGAACTACCTATTTGACTGTTACCTACTCAATTTACCATGTGTCTTGTGCCATACACCTTGAAATGTTTGTAGAATTTCACTTGAATTCTTGTATGTGACATTTTGTGTAACTTATGCATTGAGCGACAGTGGGTAAAACTAATGTCACTTCTTTAATTTGTGCCCAATTTAAAATAAATCTCCGGAATGCAATGATAATTTTTTTATTTGATGTACATTTATTTTGAATAAAATGTGTATGTGCATAAGATGTTGTTATGCATTAGTCTCAAACATACTGATATGAGAATTATTTACACAATTAATTAATTCACATATTTTCCAAAACAACCAAAAATAGCTCCTGGTTTGATGGAATAAGTTAGCTTTAATTTTGGCATTTAAAGTTTGCTTATAACAAGGGTAAATAAAGCCTGCAGACTTGTTGTGACAAACGTAAAGCATGCTTGCAGAATTTACTTGATAAACTTGCAGCAAGGTTGCTTCAAGTTAGCATTGCTATCTGGGTTAAGTCTTTCAAAAGTGGAGTAACAATATTAAAGTAAGAAATTGACTATGCAGATGTGTTTATCATGATTCAATTTACCTCATTGGTGGAAAGAGAGTATAAGCTGGAAATGAGGTAAGTAAACATAAGAATGAAGTAGGTATTGAGGAATTTCTGGTATACCTGACTGAAGAAACTTGGAATGCACCGGAGGCTGTGCCTGATGTTGATATTATATTTAACAGTTTTCTTAATAAGTTCATTAGTGTCTTTAACTGGGCTTTTCCTCCAAAAGTAATTGCTTCCAATGGTGGTCGTAGTAATATCAAATTCCCCCCTGAACTAGTTAGGTAATATGGGTTCCGAAGTGAGGCATATCCATGCACAATGCAAATACTTTGATCCATCTCTCCGAGAAGGATATAAAAATCTTCTTAAAAACTACAACGATGCTTTAAATGAATTTAAGAGAAGTTATTTTAATATGCGCATCGCCACAGCCAGTACTGTCAGCAAAGCAGCATGGAGTGCTATAAATGAACAAACAATTAGTGACATCAATCACAAAAATCCTCCCTTTATTACCTTCAATAATATTCCAGTATCTAATCCTGCTGAAATAGCAGATTGTTTCAACAATCAGTTTTGTCAATTAAAGAAAAATGTAACTCCATTGATTTTAAAAGGGTTAAACTGTCCTTAATCAATATTTCTCATGCCATCAGACCCAAATGAAGTTGAAAAAACAATTCGGACTTTCGACAATAATTGGTCAGTTGGATGTGATGGAGTGCCAATGCCAATCATAAAACTTGCAACTAAGATAATCTCCCAGCCCCTTTGTGATATTTTCAATGTGTCAATTTCTAAGGGTCATTTTCCTGCTGTGCTAAAAACTTCTCTGATTGTACCTACTCATAAAAGAGGGTCATACAGAGAATCAGAAAAGTACAGACCCATTTCTATACTTTCTGTGTTTTCTAAAATCTTTGAAAAACTTTTTTATAACCGAATCGTTAACTATTTATGTCATTTTGACCTTCACCATTCTCAGCATGGATTCATCATGGGAAAGTCTTACACAACTGCAGCCTTTCAGCTTATAAATAAAATTATTTAGGTACTTTCCAATCAGAAAGACTTAATTGGAATTTTTTTTTATTTGTCGAAAGCTTTTGACTCAGTTGATCATGATCTACTTTATTCTAAATTGCTTAGTCTTGGAATTAATGGTGTTGCCTTGTCTTGGGTTAAGTCATACCTATCAAACCGTAAGAAAATGGTTCAAATTAACATTAAACACAAGTCGGACACTAACACATTTAAGTCCAATTTGGTTGAAACCAATTGTGGGGTTCCACAGGGTTCTATATTGGGCCCACTTCTGTTCGTCATATTCATTAATGACCTTCCCACCCACTTACCCAATTGTGAAGTCATTTTGTATGATGATGACACATCTACTCTAAGTGTAGGTGACAATTTTGCAGATGCTTGTAATTCTGCTCATCAAACTTTAATCAAAATGTTTAATTGGTGTAAGTTGAATAATTTGAAAATAAATCAGAACAAAACCAATTTTCTACAGTTTCACAATAAAATTAATCCACCAATACTGTCCCCTCTTTTTAGAGTGGATACTAGTAAACCTATAAAGAAGTCTAGCTCTGTAAAATTCTTGGGAATATATTTGACTGAAAACCTTGATTGGTATCCTCACATTAATGATATAATTAAGAAAATGGCCACTGGGACATTTATGATCAGGAAACTTGTCCCTACTAATTCCGTGGAAATTTTGAAACTAGTATACTATGCGAAAGTTCACACTCACTTGACCTATGGAGTTGTCTTATGGGGTAACTCGAGCGCAGCAAGTAAGGTATTTTCTATTCAAAAGAGGTATATAAAGGCAGCATGTTGAGTGTACCCATTCAGGACCCCTGGAAGGCCTTTGTTTAGGCAACTGAATATCTTGACTTTACCCGGCATATATATTTTTCAATCATGTTTATTTGTAAAAAAGAATCCATCTATGTTCATTCCTAACTCGATGGTTCGCATAGTCACATGACTCGTGGAAGGGAGAATGTTCACGCTGAGAGTACAATCACGTGTTGTATGTAAGAATGGCCCTATTCACTCGGTATCACTTTTGTACAATAGGTTACCAACAAACTTGAAATGTATGTCCTCTGTGTCTTCTTTTAAATTAAAACTCAAAGAACTACTTCTTAATAAATGTTATTATAGTACTGATGAGTTTTTTTCGGACAATATTGTAAAGCTATTGTGAAAGGTTATTTATAAATGTTTCTGAATATGTTCTATGTCAACAGACCAAAAGAACAGTAAAGCTATGTATTATTATTATTACCTCCTTAATGTATAGGTAACAGCTTATTTAGATGTGTAAAGCATCAGTGGAATCACCGCAAGGGGAAGTCGTCTCCACGTGGTTGAATGTAATCTGTTTAGTTCCTACTAATATTTTTGGCCTCCAAAACCGAATATTTTTCGTCTGAGCTATCAGCAAATAATGAAATAATTGTACTAAGATCATGTAAACTCATGTTGCCTCAAAAACCCCAGTGAGAATGTTAATCCAATCCATGTGAAATCATCATATTGAAAAATGTGATACTGATGGAAGGAGTAGATGATTTGACAGCACCATGAAGGACTACGTATATTGTTTTAATATAGGCATTGAAGATGGATCATATTGGGATTCCGTGACTTGACATTTGGTACCCATAAATTTAAAGTGCAACTTGCAATCGTCACATGAGGCCAATGATACATCAACACTATTTCTTTGAAAATTTGTTAGCAAAGGGGCTTTCTACTTCTTGTTGCTCTGGGGGAATGGGATACCTATAATTACCATTTTTATTATTTTACCAAAAATTACGGGGGTGCGGTGGCTGCCCCCTCCTGCACCCCACTTAATCCACCCAATTGCTTGACTGACTAATTTTAGTTATGAAATGAAGCCCCGGTTGCGAAACCATAATGATATTTTTATAAATCATGAAGTGGTATGGTATTATGATTTGGGTTTATGGGCAACTGATTATACACTCAGAACTGATCAGCTACTATGTGAACTACATGCATCAGTATCTTTGGTCAAACCGTAAAACTCAGCTCATACCCCGCTCTCTTAATTGGTTTCATGATGAATTTTTGAAATTTAAATCTGGATAATATTTAATTATACTTATCCTCCATTAACTTTTCAAGTTCCATCAATGCTGGTTTACTAATTGTATGCGTGCATAAATCCCGCGCTCAAGGTTGACTTTCGATATGTGTACTTAAGGCGGCTTTACACATGGAAGTTACTTCCATGACAGTAGCCTTGCAAGTCGCTTGTAAGTGGTACTTCGATGTGTAAGCACGTACTTCCATGGCAGTAGGGGTCGATAGCGGAACTAATCGACCGCGGTTAGCACTTGCTAGGAAAATAGACTGGCTTCTATTTTGCCTGCAAGTAGCATTTCGATTCAGCGATAGTATTGCAAAACTTCCGGAGAAATTTTCTGCCTGGTTAATATATTAAATTAGTAATTTATTAAAAGCTGTGTTGATATTACCTTCCAAAAATGTCTTTCAACTGGTTTCAATTAAAAATTAGCTTGATACTCTTCTTAACTCAGTTTGAAACAGGATTCATTACACAATACGACGGAACTATTTCGCAAGCGCGTAGGCTCACTTTTGAACGTCCACAGACTTGTGATTCGCCGTTGTTTACTTTCTGATGTGAAAATTGTTTGGCTTTGTTTCCCGATAAATCAAGTTAGTAACCAGAAGTATTTACTGAAATATCAATTTAAAACAGTTGTTTTAAGTAATGCGGGTGATGTGAGTGACAAATTGGTTTGTTTTTGCTCTAGTGTCGTTATTTTCCATGTGCAATTTATGCGCAATCCTTTGTGTATAATCTCGTCGTCCATTTAACATTCGCAAAGTTTTCTTGGAGGTATTCCACTAATTAAGATAGCCAGATTAATTACCAACTAAGTGGTTTCGCCGAGAGATACGTGTGTCATCACTCTTATGGAATTCATAATTTGGCTGTGATAAAAAGACTGTGATAGTGTTTTGTGAAAGTATAGAGCTATTCCGCTGTCAGTGGATTTTATTAGTAGTTTTCCAATGTGTGTGCATACCTATGTTTCATTGTACACAATAATTGATCTATTAAAAGTGTATCAATGAACCTGAATTTTTTCATTATGACGGAAGGCATTCTTCATGTGATTGAATGTAAATAGGTTAACCCTGTCTTTGCTTCCTGCCCTCCATGTTTGGCTGGCTCTACAAATATGAATGCGGGGACGTTATATGGATAATCTTTTTTTCTGGCATAGAATGTTCATCGAATCTTGTATGTATATTGTGGGAGTTATATTTCATAGATGGCAAGTTAATTTCTATCGATGGACGAAGGGAGTGCTAACTCATTAGGCAGCAAGTAAGTCTGTAGTGAATGCATTCACTGCAATGTCGTGGCAAGAAAGTGTAATATCAGAGTATTTGTACATCATAATTAGTTATATTGCAAATTCATTGTAATGGAATACATTTAATGTGGTGGGTAAATGGTCACCATTTTTCGATAAGCATGTTTTGAGTGTATGATGGATATATTTCGAAAAAATAAGCTGGGCATATTTTGAGTATAATATAGTATATTCTTAGTATCCAAAAGAGCTACGGCTAAAATAGCTCGTCTTCTTCTTTGCATTTGGAGTTGGTACGCCATATTCGTTGTTTTGAATTTACCTCCTCTCGCCTCCTTAGTTCCACTATTCATTTATTTGCGGGTAAACCGGAAGTAATGTGTAAGCAGAGCTATGTCATGCAAGTAGCGATATAAATCGATACTTCGCTGCACTCGCTACTTCCATAGAAGTCAACTTCCATGTGTAAAGCCGCCTTTAGAGATGGGCAAAATTTCTCAGTAATCGATTAATCGTATCATATGATGATCGTGTCGGGAGAATCGATTCAGTACAAAAATCGGGAAGGCATAATCGATTATGAAGAATCGGTAAATAATCATATGATTTTTCTGTGAAGTTCGTAGCTTCTGTGACGAGCAGAAGAATCGGAAGAATCATACGATTCATGTCAAGCCTGTTCATGTCAAGCCTGTGAAGGATCGTCAAGGATGAGCATCGCTCTGCGCATGCCTGACGGGTAGCAAAATCGGTTATTTGAAGAATCGGTAAATAATCATGCGATTTTTCTGTGAAGTTCGTAGCTTCTGTGACGAGCAGAAGAATCATGCGATTCATTCAAGCCTGTGAAGGATCGTCAAGGATGAGCATCACTCTGCGCATGCCTGACGGGTAGCATAATCGGTCATTTGAAGAATCGGTAAATAATCATGCGATTTTTCTGCAGATATATTTGTGACGGATGGAATAATCGTAGACTCCAGTGGAGGATCGCCGAGTATGCGAAGCGGAAAACGATGCGCCCCGATTTTTGAAACGAAGGGTCTGTTGAAATTATTTGACGGTGTTGTATGATTGTGGTGAAATCATTATATTCAGTGATATATAATTATGTTCTCTGACTGAAGTAAACGATACTGTGAAGTGACGTGGGAATAGAGAGCTGTATATAAGGAGTTGATTTTTGTGCATTTGTGTTAAATAACCTAATTGAAAAGAGGAGAATAGTAGGTGACTAATCAAGGTTATTGTAAAGGTTTTGTAAAGGAGAGAGGTATAGACAAAATGGGAATGTTATAGGTGCCTGGAATACAGTAAAAAATATGTCTCCATATGTAATACTTGGCATAGCTCTAATCCACACTCAACATGCTGAAAAATTTACAATGATTGTAATTTACATCGCTCAGTGATGATGATACTTGAGTTATAAATATATATATTTATTATTTCGACAGAAATGGTAACCTATGTTGTCAATCATATACATAATTTGTACCTAGTTCTTCTATTTTTCGAAAAATTAGCTTAGTATTTCAAAGTTAATGTTTTCTCGACATCTTATACTTCATGGTGTAAATATCAGGAGCATTAATACTCCTAAATTAGGTCAAATATTATTAGCGTTATCCTTGAAATGAAGCTGTCTGTCATTAAGAGTCATAAACGTTTTACCTCATCTCTCGTTAAACCACATGCATCTGAGTCATATTTTTTATCTGCGGCGTTTTCACTCGTCTTCTTTCAGATTTTGCAGTCTTGCCATCGCAGTTCAAACATAAAATGCAAAAAATAGCTTTTTCATGGGCTATTTGAATCTTTTTATTTTTAAACTATTCACTGGCAGTTGCGAAAAAAATCATCAAAGTTCTAAAGCCGATTATTTTTTTCCTCGGTACATTTTCAAATTACACCAATCCCGCCGATTTTTTTCTGACGGTCATAATCGGGATTGAATAATCGATTCAACGATTAAATCGTCCACCCATAATCGATCTAATAATCGAAAGAATCGGAAGCAAATAATCGATTATGATGAAGAATCGATTTTTTTCTCCCATCCCATGTGTACGTCGAATCGTCAATTCCGGTCTGTCGATACATGTTGAAATCGAAAAGTTGAACTTTACCGTCGTCTACGTTTTCGGGACGCGGTGATTTGTTTACGTGTGTGTGTTGTGCAGAGAATTTGTCTTTAATTTTTTTGCAGAAAGTGAAAGCTTTTCATTCTATAGTCTTGTGACATATCGTAGTTTTTCTCTTTATATTCAATAGCGGTTGCTTTAGTTCACCACGTGTCGCTGAAAACGTCAATATGAGCGACGGTATAACGGAAGAAATGAAGAATGTTAATATTAGCAGTGAGAAGGCATGAAAGTATTATTTATTTAATTTATTACTAAGATGTTTGGAGTTGCTACTCTATTGCGAATATCTGCCAAGATAAAAATTTCCTGCCGTTTTGTATCGGTTGGTGGTTTCCTTATTATTGATGGCTTTCATTACTTGAATGTTTGGATTTTTGTTGAGTGATCCAGTTGATGCAGTGCCTTTTGTATAGATTAATGCATTTCTTTTTTTTTGTTATTATAAACCATGATTTTCAAATTGTGTAGCAGTTTCATTCAGTGTACAGATTGTAATTATCTGCGGCTGATGTAATATTTTGTCAAAGCTATATATGCAATCGTTTTCTCTAAACAATCATGTTAGTACCACTTTACCGCAGTATATACTTGTCAAAAGTGAGAAGTGAAAGATAAGCGATTTCATTTTTGTCTGAGATTAATTGAATTACATATGCCTCCATGATAACGTGGTGAAATACCGAAATTAGCTTTCATTCCTTGAGATGTTATTAGTTTATCGTAATTTTTTCCGATTTATTTGCTCGTTAGTGCAATTCGCCAGTGCCTTTAAATGGGTTGGGTTCTGTGGTTATGATTTAATTGAACATTCGAGAGATTTTATTTCGTAATAGTGTTCGTTGTGCTTACTCGCTGTTTTGCCTGTTGTTGAAAATCTGTCGAACTGGAGCAGCATTTGGTTGAAATATTTCTCTTTGATCCTTTTCAGTGAAAGCTATTGAGTCTAAATCCTGCTGCACGAAGGTAGCTTTTAGTAATCTGCATATTGAATAGCATAGCTGTAAAAGTTCACTGTTTCTCTTGGTAATTGCCGTAATTTTTTTGCAGATTTAAGAATTATTTTGCTGTGATGCAAATAATCTTACATAAATAAAACCCCCTGCAATAAAATTAAGAATGGAATTGATTAAGGGTGGAAGCATTGTTCCCGAAGAACTTGATAAGTTAAACCAGTACTTTTCTAAACACAGTTATGCTGAGGGTTACTGTATAAGCTCCTCAGATTTTTGTCTTTTCGACAAGTTAAAAAGTGTTTCACCGGAAGAATTCCCTCACTTATACCGATGGTATCGACATATAGACATACTGCGGCATGAAATGGAGATTAATGATGTAAGCCGGTTTAAAAAATAATCCGTTTTCTATTATTGGGAAATTGTCAATTTTACAAAGTAAATTGTTCGACACATAATCAGGGAAATTCGTGTTAACTTCAGAATACAATGTGTAACTTGTATTTTTTGTATCAACTATTGAACATTTAATGTTATTTTCACTTCTTCCTCCAGGTCACCAAAACTAAACCAGCCAAAATGAAAGTTAAATCCAAGGAAAAAGAAAGCGAAAAGAATGGTGTGTCAGAGCTTAATCCTTGGCCGGAATACATTGAGGTATGCTTGTTTCAACTTCACGAGAGTAATTGAAATCAGATTTTACTAGTTAATTCAAAATATTTAATTACGGGAATATCACGCTTGATATACATTCTACATAAATGTTAGCTATTTTAATACCATTTCAGCAGATAACATGGAAAACATTGCAAGACAAGTGACTAATCTAATGACAAAACAAATGCTATAATACAACATCAAAAAATATTTGATCACATCAACTATGGACAAACATACAGTATCAAATATATCACAAATCATGTGTCAACCACAGTATAGCAATATTCTCATGAAATATCATTGTATTGAATCAAAATCACAAAGCAAACCCACATATGTCAACTTATTATCAGTTGGTACTAACAGTTAGAGATAGGCAACTCTGAAAATTACCTTTGTAATGATCGTAAATTACTGCGGTATTTTTCTTAATTTACTGCACCCCTTGAAAATTATCGTAATTTTCTAGATAATTCACCAATGTTTGAGAAAATTTTTCTTACAGATAAATTCCCAACGTGTTCTTTTAAGCCAGGTTCACATTTCCTACGTGTTTAATAATAAATTGAGGCATGTACTACTCAGTTTTGGAATATTTTACTTAAATTATAACATTATAGGGTAATGCATTAGAATATTTTTCTTGAAAGTTTCTCATACTTTAACAAAAGAAAGCTAGATTGCATGTTGCTGCCGTAGTTCTTTTTACAATTTAAAAAATTTCAAACAGATTAATGTTGTAGTAGGTATGGTTTAAACATAGTTGTTCCCTTCCTATTGCTATTAGCTTTCTTATTTAACCATACATTTGCTGTTAAACACTTAAAACTAAAACAATAATGGAAAATAATTACGGTAATTTTCGTAAATTACCGTAATTTACCTCAGGTGAAAATTACGGTAATTTTCCCATCTCTACTAACAGCCCCAAAACATATGCCACAATTGTAGCTGTCTGTGGTGAACACAATTCTACTTTACAAAAAAAATTAAAACAAGTAATGAAAATTAAAGGTAAATAAGCTTCTTAGTCAAGATTTGCCTAGTAATATGGTACTCTTTGCCATTTTCAAGTAATTTCCTGGAATGATATCGTCCATGTGTTGCTGTAATGTGAAGCTTGCAGGCGGCTAAAATTCAAGAATTGAGCATGCAATTGGGAAAGCCTGTTATTTTCAAGCAAAACTACTTATATAAGTGCATGTTAGAGTGCATTCTATGATTTCTTTATTATTTGGTAAAAAATTTTGACTTAATAGTGCTGTTTTTATTTGTTCCCACGAATGGGCTTAGCATCTAATGCATGTAATATTGAAATAAGATCTGAATAAGAGTGAGATGTTGATAAGCTCAATTCGGGAAGTCCATGTGAGAGAATCCATTGGCTGATGGCCATTGATGGCAGAGTCATCCATCATCTTCAGGGCAGAATGTCGTGGCTTCATTGGTGCCAGAATATATAGGTCATGCCAGGAGACACGGTCAAGAATCTGTATCCTCCAGCACCGGCTCCACTGAGATTATATGGACTCCCGAAGATTCACAACGAAGGTGTGCCATTAAGACCAATTGTGAGAGCCTTTGGGTCGCTCACCTACAATGTGCCAAAATATCTCAAGGGTGGCCTTTCCCCACATGTTGGCCACTGTGAACACCATGTGAAGAATTCTTCCCACTTTGTGAAAATACTTGCTGACATTTGCCTAAATCAATCGGACATCATGGTAAGCCTAGATGTGGTGTCTCTGTTCATGCGGGTCCTGCTTACCAACGCACTTAGGCTCCTGGAAAATAGATTTGACTGTGACACAGTGAATGTCTTTCACCATGTACTGACTACGACCTACTTCAAATTCAAAGGTGAATTCTACAAGTAGACTGATGGTGTAGCCATGGGGTCCCCATTATCTCCTATGATTGCTAACTTTTTTATGGAGGACTTTGAGGTAAAGGCACTTTCTTTAGCCTGCCTATGACCCAAGTACTTTTTCTGTTACGTGGATGACACGTTTATTATGTGGCCACATGGACGTGAAGTCCTGGATCTCTTCTTGGACCATATGAATGGACAGAACCCGAGCATCCAGTTCACAATAGGGACCGAGGAAAATAATTGCATTCCATTCTTTGACATGCTCATCCAACAGAAGGACTATGGTAGCCAGGGACATAGCATCTGCCTTAAGCCAACACATACGGACTTCTACTTGAACAACAACAATCATCATCACCCGTCCCAAGGGAGAGTAGTCCTTTTCACATAATTCCATCGAGCAAAATATGCCGTGGCTGAACACAGTATAATCAGTGACCATGCCATCCAATGGGACAAAGCAAAGATTCTTTGCTGCGCCAACCATTTTTGGGAAAGACTGACAAAAGAAGCCATTGAAATCAGGCTGGAGGAGAAAAATTTCAATAGAGACAATGGTTACCAACTTAGTTCCGCCTGGAAACCGGTGCTGAGAAGGATCCGTGAGGTCAGAAAAAGGCGGGAAGAATGAGAACAATCAGGAGCCTCCTGACACTTCGACATGGCCTATATATTCAGAAACTGATGAATCCATGAATTTCTTCCCAGAAGACGATGGACGACTCAGCCATTGAAATGTCAGCACCAATGGATTCTCTCACCTGGTGGACTTCCTGAATTGAGCTTCTCAACATGTAATTTTGCATGCATTGAATTGAGCATTGCTCTTGGTTATTCAGAGTGGCTTTTTTCCTCTTTTTAGGAAAGACTGAATTTATGGAATAAATTAAAATCACAATACGAAATGGAGTTGCAGTCCAAAACTCCTGCACCAATAACTGTCACTCTGCCTGATGGAAAAAAAGTTGAGGCTCAGTCGTGGCGTACGTCACCTTATGAAATTGCCAAAGGAATAAGGTTAGATAATGTAATTTAACTCTTGGATAATAGTTGATCTTGTTGGTTTTGAATGCTCAACACTTGTTCCATCCCTGATAACTCCATATTACATTGGTTTGAGGTCTGTAGGCATCCAATTTCTAGCCATTGAAGGCTCTTGAGTATTTACCTTACCCCAAAGTTAGGTCTTTTAAGTCTTTTTTTAGCTGACAGGAATGGCTGTGGTTATCACTAGATAGCTGGGCTACCTCCATTTTTTGTTGATTTTATGAGAGATATGACCATTGTTAGAGAATATTGTGAATTTCTTTGTTTCAATATCTTAATATGGCATATCATATGCACACATTAAAAAAAAAAAAATGCTCACAGTCACCTCCAGCTCTTTATGTCATGGTGAGAACAGGACAAGTCAAAGAAAACTAAAAATGCAAATGTGTACATAATCAGTTACAAAATCACATATACATATGTACTATCAAAGTATTCACGTACAGAATAAAAGCAGTTCTTGATATGATATTTAAATAATTCTATTTTTAACCTTGGCCTTGTTGTTATTTCCTTGATATGTTTGAGTAGCATGTTGTAAACATGAATGCCCATGTTTCTACTTCCTTTGTTGTGAGCTTTGAATAGGGGTCTCTCTACATAAATATCTCATTTTCTCTTAGTGTCATGTTGGTTTAATGCTTCATTGAGACTGAATTCAGTAACATAAGTTTTGACAAATGAAAGTAAGCAAAAAAGATTTATGCAAGGTACAGGTAGAATATTATATTTTACAAAGAGGGGCTTACAGGAGTGCCTGTAGGGGTCATCAGCTATTATTCTCACAATCTCTTTTTGAGTTCTAAAAATTTCAATTAGCCTTGGAGAGTAACCCCATTGAATGATGGCATAAGACAATCTAGAGTAAAAATATCCATAGTACATGGTCAATGATACAGTAGAGCTGACTGAATATTTTAACTCTGAGAATAGATAGAAAACAGAGTTTGGCAGAGAGGTAGTCAATGTGGTTACACCAGGTTAGAGGTGGATCAATGTATGTAGCCCTAAAAATTTGAGACCATTGGACGGTACATATTTACGTCCATCAAAGGTCAAAGAGAGACTATCATTGGAGGGTTTGTTTCTACTAATTGAAATAACATTTTCTCAATGTTTGTTCATTGTCTGTTTTTCAAGCACCATTCTGAAAGTCTAGATATTACATCATTGCCGTGAGATATTAGGTCAGACAGTGAAGATTTTGATAGTAAGACACTTATGTCATCAGCATACATTGTAATGAAGGTTTTCGGGAGGTCAGTTATGTTTGGTAAATCACTTGTAAAAATCAAAAACAGAATAGGACTAAGAACTGGACCTTGAGATATGCCACTGATAACAGGCAAGGGGTCGGATTTGACTACACCCTTTTCACTCCTGATCATTACAGTCTGAAATCTATTGGAAAGATATGTTTCAAGGACTTTTCTCCTTAAGTCCAAGCCATAGAATTTTTGAAGGAGAATCTCTTGATCAACTACGTCGAAGGCTTTGCCTAGGAAAAAACGTCCTAATACAGTAGAGTCTTGATTTTACGTAACTCCTTGGGACCCAAAAATGGGGTGTTATGTAAAATCAAATTATGTAAAATCAAGATATTAGCGGATTTTGAAAAATATGCTAAGATTTCACAATGTATGAGAAGACAATGATGTTTAAACTATTTTCACTAAGAGATCATTATTACATACATATTACACTGTAGAAAATAAAACTATTTTAATTGTGGTGGAGAGATAATTACATTTTATATTATAATTATTTTGAAAGGGAAATCACCCTTCTCCGTTGTTTTGGTGGTGCTAGATCTATGGACCTTTTTATTTTATACTAATCAGGAGAATTGAATGCAAATATATAATGGAGAAAATTTCTTCTTTTTATGCTCTTCCGCCTCTAAGTAAAATGAACCCTAGATGCGGCAGTGGCGGATACAGAAAGAACTCTAGGGAGGGGGGGGCGCAAGTTATCGCGACGATTGTAGCCTTCAAACTGACTGCCTGGCAGCGACTCTGCTTCCCTTACATATGTAGCTCAGTTGTTTCGAGAACATTAGGTGCCAGAATGTTTGCTTCCAGACCAGCTTCCAGACACCCAAGGACGGGATTTCGGAATGCTCTGAAGACCTTTGCTGCCCAAGAAATCCCATCCTTGGGTGTAACGTGGATTACAGCAATGGTTCAGTACACCGTCCGTCGGATGGGACGTTAAACCGTGGTCCCCTTGGCGCCATTCGTTAAGAGTAGGCTAATGCCGACGCCGGGTTTCTATCCACCCTCCATCTTTGGGTCCAAATCCCTAACTGATCCATTTACGATTCCCAATGGAAGCATAAGCAGTCTTTGGGGTGGATTTCACCCCCAATTACTCATTACAATGCCATTATTCTGTTCCTACCCCTATATATAACAGTTTATAATCGCAATATCCTAAAATAACTTTAAATATAACAAATAAAAATACATATAACCATCCTTGAAAAGGACATTTTATCCCTTGCTCCATTCCCTAGCCTGTTAATCACTCATAAATATTTAAAATAATTGCCTTAAAAATATTTTTCATTGCAGTAATGACGATAAAAGATCATTATATGAAAATTAAAACAAAAAAAAACCTTGAAAAATAAAGTAAAAATAGTTTCCGTGGGTGGGGATCGAACTTGTGACCTTCGCTCTAGCAGTCGACCACTAGGCCACCGCCGCCATATTAGATCGCGTAAATATCAGAGCTTACATACAGTAACATGCTTTTTTACGATTTTTAAATGCTTTTTTCTCAAAAAGTTACGAGAGGTGCGTCGTCTCGCTTCGGCATATTGAATTGATAACCATTAACTACCGAATCAGAAAATTTGAGCTCGATTGGCCACCCGCGGTCGTGTCAGCAACGTGCGCAAGTGTCAAGACACGCGTGCTTACAGCCGACCCCAAATCGAGCTTCATCTCGTCACTCGGAACAGCTGACAAGGTTGCTATCTCAAGGTCATAAACCATTTTTGCGTGAGCATTCCGGGATTCTGTCGCTACTATCATATCGTAAACAAGTAAACACCTTGAACCCATAACTTATCGTGTTGAAAGATGGGTAAATAAAATAATAATTATATATATACACCATTAAAATGCAATGTATTGATTCGTTACAGTTAATTTCACAGTAGTGCGGCATTAAATAGAAGATTTCCTTTAAAGATGGGCAAGAATCTGCCGGATTTTGTTGAATTTTCTTTAAGTTCTGTTGTTTCATTACGTAAAATCGAATGGATATCTCCTCTGGGGACCAAAATAGCCTTACGTAAAATCGTTACATCGAATTTACGTAAAATCAAATAATGCTTCCATAAGAATTCTACAGGCGTCGGCCGGGACCGCTCGCTCACTTGCGTAAAATCAAATTTTACGTAAAATCAGGTTATGTAAAATCGAGATTCTACTGTATGTTGAATTTTTTGTTTAATTCATCTGTAATATAATTTTATGAATTATAAAGAGCTGTCTCGGTGGATTTGCCTTTGCGAAATCCAAATTGGGAAGAGACCAGTTTTTGTCTCACAATGAATTCAATTAAATGAGCGTGAAAAATGTGTTCAAAAATCTTGGAGAACCGAGAGAGGAGAGAGATTGGCCTAAAGTTTTTTAGGATTTTTAGTGTCACAATTTTTCTTTAGGACAGGAATGATCATGGACCATATTGAGCGATTCCACAAAAATGACCTTACACAAATACTCGTGGCCAGACTCGTTTCAACTTCATTGATTTTTGGCACAAAGAATCAAATATTAGCAATTGATACTCATAAATGTAAATGATAGGGCGATTTAAATACATATCTGAATTTATTTTTATACATATCTGAAACTTGCAACGCAATGCAGTTTAACACTTTAACTCCAGTAAATGCCAATCTAAAGCCTGGATTTCGAATGTGATGTCGTGATAAGGCAACAACAACCTCAGTTTTCTAATAACATTTGGTCACAGAAACATCTATTCTCATCTCTTAGCGCAGTTTAATTTTGCCCATTAAAAAAATTTAATCCATGTTTTGAACCAAATTACTGCTTTATTAATGCTTAGAAAGGACCAGGCTTAATTTTACTGAACAGTCATGATGCATGATTCTGCTTAAAATTCATGGTCTTATATTTGCAGCGCAAAACCACGGCAGGACAGAGCAGCAATACAAGTAAGGTGAAAACTTTGAGCTTGAAAAAAGCAATGTTTGACAAGGCGTTCTTGGTTAGGTGTTTATTTTTCTGCTGCTCAAAACTTCATATTTCATTGACAAAAAGAAAATTGCTCTGCCTTTCTTTTGAATGCATAATAAAACGGCAAGCATAATGGTCTGTGGCACACTCGTCACCTTTGAAAATGACAAATTGGGAGGTTATGAGGGTGGTGTGCACATGCACTGAATTTTAAATGTATCTTCCTGTGAATAATACCATAAAACCTCCACTTATGTACATGTGAATGACATAATGAATTTTCACGTTAATTATCCACACTTATGTAGTAAAATGATGTCGAGATGCTAAAATTCTGATGCGAGATTTTGCCACCATTTACAGTTTACTGCAGCATAGCTCTATACAACCCACAAAACCAGGGTTCGAATGTTTTTGGGAGGATTTGATGGAATCTCGAATTTGTGGATTCAATAGGGTTCGATCGAATCCTGACCACATCTCTGATTTTTTTCTTCCTACTAATCATTTGTTTCAACATCATCTATTCTGCATCAACACTCTGCATTGACACTCTGATTCTGTGAAAACACCTCACTGATCATCTCTCCCCTTCATCAAATCCTTTTTTGCATAGTGTTCCTTTTTATGGTTGGTGTTCTAACACCCCCTGTCCCACACCCTCGTAGCAGCTCATTGCATGCTGACCTGAGGCCCCTTACAGGATCATGTTATCTCTGATACTTTCTTGGGGCTATATATCCGAAATGGTCAGAATGCCGGGCCTCACTTCAACTGAACTAACTCATAACCTCTCCATATTGATTGACTTGGTAGCAATGGAGAAGTGGTATGAGAACTTTAAAAAAACCCACAAATATTGGCCACATTTTGAAGTTCTCAGAAAATATATGTTCCTCAAGTATGTAATTGATGTCAAATCTTTTGTGATTTTCCTGACATTATGTTTCTTTAGAATTGCTGCAGTTGAGCATGTTGAAGCTGAGGCATGGAAATGCATTGTAAAACTAAAGTTTAGTTCACAGCACTAAGTTTTCATTTCATTCAGATCTCATCCATAATTGTTGGCATCCTGGCTTTGTTTTCATAATTTAATTCACTGTGGAATGGCAGCTGTTGCGATTACTCAAGTTTGGCTTTAGAAAGAAGAACAAAATAATTACATTGTTTTTTGCTGCCCTATGTGAAGAGCTGCCAAAGATTTTTCGGTGGAATCCCTTTCCCTACTTGGAGTTATAAGGAGAGCACCTTAAGTACAATACTTCATCTGTCAGATGGGACATTATTATAGACCCCTTTTTATTTTTTGTTTTAAATAGACAAATTTGTTTCAGGTTTTTCTCCACTTCTTAACTGCAGCAAAGGCTGCAATACCTAAGCAACAGATGCCATCTCCCACTTTTCCACAAAATACCAAAGAATAAACAGTGATTTATAAGAGTTCGAAGTGCTCGAAAGTTTGCTTTTCCATTCATCTCACGCTATACAGCACACAAACTATATTCCTCCAGTTTGTTCATTCCCTCCTCTCCTCTTTCCCCTCCAATGTCTGACTCCTCTTACTTGTAAATTTTCAAATTCATTGCCAACATGTACGAATTTTTTTTGCATCAACTTAACATGTCTCATGATCAGTCTAAGTCATGGTTTTGGCATAACTTCCCAGGTTTACTTTTGGTGTTGACTGTATATGCAGTGATGAGTGGGACTTCCTTAACAAAGGAAAGGTAACTGAAAGCTTGGCTTTAATATATCTTTGGAGTCTCTGCTTAATATTATTCAAGTTAGTAGAACTTGCAATCAATGATTCCTATTCCAAATACTATAGTTACTGCAAGCACTATATTTGGCCAAATATAAGCAGGGTGTCCGGCGACCTGGAAAACCTTGAAAACCTGGAAAACTCAGGGAATTTGTGTATTTTCCAAAAAAACCCTGGAAAATGCACGGCAGCCGATTTCCATTAATGCAGAGAGAGAGCTTTAACCTATGCCTTTGCTTGCAATATGCTCGTCTCAGCGTAGCCTTGCGCTCCCTGTTCATTTCATACTGTTTTCGAAGCTGTGCACCCACTCGCAGCTTGTGCTTTGTCACCCTACCCACCTCTCCCTTTGCGCAGTCCATGGAGCCTATTGCATAACAAGGCAAATCGCACACGAAATAATTCCATGTAAAATGGCTGCTACAAATGGAATCGGAATTGATGCCGAAATGTGATTGTATATCTCCGTCAGCAGAAACAGAATTCTGCATGGATATCTTGATTCCGTTCGAAAAGCCATAGGATTGGAATTCTTGGTGTTGCCAAATTTACGAGAAATCTAAACGGGTGCGCATGCACAGTGGTATTTCCGGCGATAATATGAAAACCATTTGGCCGGCAACCTAAATGGATAATTGGGCATTGTTATATAATTAATAATCTTCTCCCAATAATCTCAACCCTCCTCGTTTTAATGTTTACAGAAATGTTTTTGAAGGAACTGAAATACATTTTGCGGTCACTGCGTGTTGAAATCACTACCCTCGGGTTCGAAGCTGACGTGGCCATGTACAGGGGCAACCCTGGCTAATTATAATTAATTTATTTTCCAAAAAATATAATTTTGTTCTAATTGAATTCTTCCACGAAATTTTGGCTAATTGGGAAATGACTTTCCTGATTGCTTCCAACAATGGCGAAATGATTTATAAATGTTGCTTGCGAAATTACCTAGAAGAGATAGAAGAATTACCGTATATTCTCGTGTACCACGTGCCCCCGTGTAAGACGCGCACCTTGTTTTTGGGCAATGGGTTCTGGGAAAAAAATATTTTTGAAAAAATCGGGAAAAAAATATTTTTGAAAAAATCGGGAAAAATACTATGTATTCTTCTTGGGAAAAGTAGCAACATATTCTTATTACAATGGAATAGTATTCTGTTTTTTTACATAAAATCAGTAGGACAATAGATCAAAATAAAAAATTTAATGATATAGCGTCAATGTTCTTTATCATGACTATGGCCACCATTAACAGGAAAGCAACATTCATGATCGTCTTGAAAATGCACCTTCGAAGGATGGAATTGATATCAATTTCAAATTCAAGCAAAGTGAAAAAGGCAAAGAATATGTAGAAAACAAAGATGATTTGATACTAACTTTTAATTTTCGTCAGTGCTACAATGGTCGCTAGCAGAACTCTCTTCGTCCTCACCGCTGTCACAAATCATGCTATCTTCACTACCACCACATTTGTTGGAAATGCAGCATTTCTTAAAATTCCAAACGATCAAGTCCTCTTTAATCCATTGACATATCTGAACTAGAACGGCCTTCTTTTCCAGTTCATTCATCCTGTGTTGTTTCATGAATGGCACTTGCCATCCATTCTGAATACAACCTCTTCAGACGAGACTTGAAGGGAAGATTGATGTAAATATCGAGTGGTTGAAGCATAGAATTCATTCCTCATTTAATTATCACTTGCTCAGTCTTTCCCTCTTTTAAGCGTTTCTTCACGTCGTCTGTAAGATGGCCGCGAAAACTGTCTCGCAGTTGCATACTACGGAGTTGAAGAAGGGCACCTGGATGACGTTTCAACACACACTTAATCCAGTCCAGAACAAGATAATTATTCATTCAACCCTTATCTTGCGACCTTACCACAATTCCTGCTGGGAAATTAACATTTTTGGGAGAGTTTTCCATTTAAAAATTACGCATGGCGGAAGCTTCTTTCCAGCCACCAATATTGTTAGCATGTCGGTACAACGTTGTTTCTCTGCACCAGCTGTACTCACTTGAACTGTTTTTGTTCCAGCATCATTCACTGTAGTATCATACGGCATTTTAAAGTAAACAAGTATCTAATCTTCATTCCTAATTCGCCCTGACGTATAGGAATACGTATCTCTAAGGTTGATGACGTAGGTACCTCTAAAATCTCACCAGCTTTTCTTCATATACTTCAGGCAAGTGCTGCGATATAATTGATTTCCTTCTTATTGTCATTCCTATTAAAAATCTCAGCATCCAACCCCTACTACCCTTGAATTCATTAATGTTTACACCAAGCTTTCTCACTATCTGCACGGCTTTCATCTGGCACATTTCCGACGTCAATGAAAACACAAATTGGCACCTGTATCTAATATACGCTGAAAGTTGTTCTTCAATGCCATGATATTTTGTAGATTTCTCTCTAAATACTATTTGCTTACTGTAACTAGAAAGAAGTGTATCTTTTTTCTTCCTCCAGTCTCGTACGCAAGATTCCAGCACGTCATATTTAGGTCCAGCTGCACGATTGCCGATATCTTCCGCTTCTCATATAATCTCTAGTTTCTCATGAACACTGAATAAACGTAGTCTTTTATCTCTGATCATTTTGATAAATTTCACTAAAATCACTAAAGAAACAATGAATTAACTGTTTTAATTGATGGTCACTAAGCCTTGCGCACTATGCACACGGGTTGAACTGAAGTATAACTCTGTACTTGGAACAGAATATGCATCTCGAAATTCTATCAGGCAGGCCGAGCAATGGAAAGGCAACAAAGTGATCTCGGCTGAGAACTTGCTAATTCTTTGTTTTTTGTTTCAATGTAATCAACTTAGGTCCAAATCTCGGTGGATGTTCACTTTGCACGAATATTTTTGTATTATCTGGCATTAATAATGACAGATTCTTAATTTTCATCAAAACAACACGAAGTTGTAATAAAGTATTAGGGACGTTTTTGGCCGTCATGTGCCTTTGGATATGCGTAAATACCATTGCAAATGGAAATCCTCCAGTAAGCCGCGCATCCTCGTGTATGATGCGCACCCTGTTTTTTGACGCTGATGAAAGGGGAAAAAGGTGCGCGTCGTACACGAGAATATACGGTATTTCTGTGAGTTCGTTGGAGATATTTGAAAAAGACGAATGATGTGAATTACGGTAGCGTCGGAAAGAGGACTAGCCTCACGGGGCACAATCGTGCATCCCCTTCTTCCTCCCTCCTTTTAATTAATTTCAGAGTTGCGCTGGACATCTAGGCGCCCTGATATCAGAGAACACGCTGTGCTATGATATCGGAGCGAACGCTTCCAAGTCAGTGTAGCGGTGTTACGTCGGTGTTTTTAGGCAAAAGTGCCACAAAAGATGTGCTATCAGCATTTGAAGCAGGTGCATCCCAGTCCAAAGTAAAGCCGAAAGGGCAAGTTTTTAAGGTCTCCTTGGACGGCCCTAAAGTTAATAAGGCATTCTTAAAGAATCTAAAAAGGCAGCTGAAAGTCATGTGACCCAGGGGATCCTGTTCTGGACTTTGGGACATGTGGCTTATATGCCTTTCAAGACAGGTTGTATTAGCACTGGCTGGAACCTAGTCCAATATCTGAGAGCTGTATGTAATCTATCAAAAAATGTTACTTCTCGGCGAGCTGATTTTACCAACATTACGGGTACCTCCGTTTTCTCGGTGAAGTTTTGTGCCATTCGGTGGGTCGAAAATAAAATGGTGGCAGCCAGGGCACAACAAATCTTACCAGCTGTTGAAGCATAGGTGGAGGAAGTGGAAAGGGTAAAGAAGGAACAAAGGGAGGTAAAACCAAAACCCAAGCTTACAATTGGAATTCCTGATAGTAATGGCTACCAGGTAGTGCGTAAGTGTTTGAGGTACAAGATTCTGAGAGTTCGTCTCACCTTCATTGAGATTATGGCTGCTACAGTTGAGCTGTTTCTAATGAAATTTCAGTCAGATGCCCCTTTGTGGTTCCTTTTCTTTAATATCTGTGGTCTTCCTTTAATATCTGTGGATTCAAGAATCCTTTGGAGATTAGGTCAGTGAAGCACATGCTCAAAGAGTTTGATGGAGATCATGATTGTCTTGACCAATTCTGGATGTCAAACTCTATTGGAGATAAAAGTGGATATGACAATTTAAAGAGATTTATCAGGCTTGTCTTTATTCTATTCCATGGCAATGCCAGCCTTGAGAGAGGTTTCTCCGATAACTCCTTTCTTGAAAAATTAACTGGAGTCTCTCTGGCTCCCTTCGTACCATTCACGATGCGATCAGGGGGGGGGGGGGCTGTTAGATCCGTACCTATCACAAAGCAATTAATTTACAGTTTCGGAAATGCTCATGCAAAGTACAGTGAAGCCTTAGTGGGGAAAAGGAAATGTACCAAGACCTCAAGAGAAAAAGTATAAGAAAGAGGTACTGCAAAAGGTTCCAGACCTGCAAACCAAAAAACTTAATTTCTTGAAAAGCCAAGAAGTTTGTTGCTGAAGTTGAATCGGGAATGCATTCTTTGAAAAACATTTCACACATGTCTTCTTTTCTTTGTAAGTTCTTTATCAAACTAGTCTGATTCTAAATGATCTAAGATTTTCCTGGTGAATCTGATATATAAATTTTGAATGGGTATTCCACCAGGTAATAAGCATCATTTTTGTTATATAGTCTGATTCTAGTTTATTGTGTTCAAATTGCACCGGACTCAAAATTTTGTTGTCAGTTAACCATTTTTATTTGTTGGTTGAAATAAAACCTGTAATATTCCACATTCCTTGTATACCTATTATCTGGTCCTACTCAAAGTAGAACCGAAATTTCTCGTATTTAATGTTGGCAAAATATGCCGATTTTATTAGAAATTCATTAAAAATATGTTAGAAACAAAGTGCAACAAGACCCTGGAAAATACAAAAATTTGCCTGGAAAACCTGGAAAACTCAGGGAAAAAAGAAATTGAGATTCACCGGACACCCTGATAAGTAATACCATCTTTAAGCTGCCCCTAGAGAATATCCATCAGCGTTTGGAAAAAAATGTTGACAATTTGTGGGTTAAACTCTTGTTAATTCTCAGTTTACCTCTTAGTTATGTATTGTAGAAAATAAATTCTCCCATCAAGTACATTGTGAAAAATTTGGTAACCATAATACACACTTGGAAGAGTGCTGCTGTCTATTAACATAACTTCATTTAAATTTGTAGAGCTGGAATTGAAGGGGATGGATGGATTCATCAGGGTATTATTTTTCAGAGGCTATCTATCACCTTTCATTTAGGAGAATTTGGTATAAAGTGATTGCTAAATTTTTTGATAACTTTTTTCTTTTTATTTTTCATATTTCAAGCCAAGGGTTAGCTGATAATACTGTGATTTCTAAGGTAAATGGAGAACTCTGGGATATTGACCGGCCCCTGGAAGCCAGTTGCAGTCTTCAACTTCTCAAGTTTGATGATGAAGAAGGTAAGGGTTTTCCAAGCTTCCCAAGTAAGTTTAGCTTGCCTGTTGAATTAATCCTCAGCTCAGTGTGGTTATTATTGCTCATTTCACTTCACATTTTAGCTCAACAGGTATTCTGGCATTCCACTGCTCATGTTCTTGGTGAGGCAATGGAACGAATTTATGGTGGATGCTTGTGCTATGGACCTCCTATTGATGGTGGTTTCTACTATGACATGTTTCTTGATGACAAACAGGTGAGATAAAACTTGTAAAAGCCAATAATCAAACATTGTCCAAATCATGTTCAACAATGTGGTCCTAGCTGCAATAGCAATGTGTATGGTTATCAGAAATGGAACTCTAGCATAATGAACTGACATATATATGTACATGTGTATTGTCCAACCCCTAATTTTTCTATGAATAAAATGCACAGTTTTTAAAGCTTGAGTATAGTTCAACCCTAGGTTTTTCTATACTCGAGAATACGAAATGCACAGGAACCCTTTGTATATGTCAGGATCAATATTTTTCATTTTAATTACTCGAAGCTCACAGTCAACTTATACAGAATGATCTTAGTTTTCAACATCGTATCCAATGTACATATTTTCTGTCATATTAGACACGGACATGTAAGACATCTGAATTTTGGCCAGAGAATTGTAAAATTAGTGCTGCCCCATTTGCATTACTAGTTTTTTACCAATTTAATTTATTACAATGGCAAGAATTAGTAATGTGAACGCCTGGTTGGCTCTGACCATGGTAACTTTTTCTATGCGGGTAAACTTATCATAATTATCTATGTAAAATAGTTAATTTTTTCTGCTATCCGAATACACATTAGTTACAATGGTCTTGTGATGAATCATCATCATCTTCAAGTGATGAGAAATAAATATGGTGCTCGTTAAAGTTAGTAAATTACAGCTGTACCATGGTGATTACGGACAGGTGTGAATGCGGGTTGAACTTACCAATGTTTTATACAGTGGTAAGAGCTATAGTAATGTGAACGGGATATTATCAGAATCCACTTAACCAGCCCTGCATCACTGAAGCCCATTTCCTGACATTTAAGGCAAAATCTGACCTTGAATTTGATCATATTTGTCGCAGGGTGGTTTTCTAAGGTTTTCCATTGGAAAAACGCCCTTATAAACTGGAAAACACAATATAAATTGTGTACATCAATGTAATGGTTACATTACACCAATACACTTTCCTTCTTTGTCCTGCATATGTCTTTGATGGATTTGGTGGTGAGAACATTGCACAGTGTGTTCTGAGAAAGATGAACCACAATTTTTTCATGCTAATATTTAAGCCATCAATAATATTACTCATGTATAATCCAACCCTCAGTTATTTTCCCAAAAGTTTGGTCTAAAAAAGTCTAACTATATACAAGTAAATATGGTAATTAATGCCTAGCAAAATATTTTTGTTGTTGTTATTCCTGGCTTATTCTTCAGTGCTCTGTATTTAAAAAAATAAAAATGATGTCCATTATATGTACATCATAAATTTACTACTGGTAAGTTCCAATCCAACCAACGTTAGATAAAATCAGTTATATTTCTCCTTAGGCTCTTATTTATTTGGTAAAATATTGAGATTCTAGGATTCATTTTGTCAAGGAACTCCATGCTGAAAGTTCTGTGAAAATGATTGTCACAATTGTATGAGTATCCGTGGGGCATTGCAAAGATGTGCATCCTGTGTTTGTAGACATGTGTACCTTTCTGAGCTTAATTCAGAGATGATGATGGCTCACAATTCCTAAATTTTAGTTTACCCATTTTTGTTAATGCTAATTTGCTATATTTAATAAATTTCTCTTTTCTTAGGTAACGAATGGAGATTTTCCAGTGATTGAAAGTTTGATGAAGAATATTGTGAAAGAAAAACAACCATTTGAAAGGTTAGAAATGAAGAAAGAGGATTTGCTGGAAATGTTCAAGGTAAATTCCATATATGTATGTATTTAACTAATGATGGGTAACAGTTGAAGTTTAAGCAGTTAGTATGTAATAGTCATTAATACACAACTGAATATAGAAGAGTACAGTTCTGTTCAAAAAAATCTTACCGCCGAAAATTTCTAAGTCCCCAGTTTTTGATGATTTGGCATCGTGGCTGAACCACGCCCCCCTGTGACGGAGAACAACAAACTTTCCAAGCGGAACGAGAGCCCTCCCTCCTCGTAGCTAGGGGAGTTGAACCATCCACGGAAGGAAAATTTTGACCTGGGAAAAGGATTATTTCCGAGGGGAGGGGTAAGGTTTCCTTTCTTGTGATGTGTGAGTAAGAAGAAAAGGGAGATGTGCGGGGGAGCAATAAACCCTCCGAGCGGAACAACGGCCCTCCTTCCGAACTCACTTGCCGAGAGGGAACCTCCACCCGAATGACGATTTTGACCTGCTAAGGGATTTCTGAGGAGATGGGTTGGATTTCGGACTCCCGTTTGGTTATTTGTGAGCGAAAATGAGTGGATGAACGATCAGTCTGTCGGCCAAAGTCACCAGATATCTCTCGTAATAGAAAGCTACCATGTAGAAGCCAGGACTCAAATATCCATTGAAAGTCTTTATCAGAGTACGGGGAATAATTCCGCTGCAAATGACATATCTTCCATTATTTTTCCTCTAGAAAAGGCTATTACCGCGAATCGTCGCTCGAAGAGATCGAATCGTGTCCCCGGAGTTCCTTTAGTTTCTTATAAGTATTTTTCATTTATGCGCGTATTCATTGACGTAGAAACTTGTCAAAAGTTTGACGTATGTTCGCAATCGCTGTCTGGAATTATATGGCTGCGCTTCTTTGGTTTGAATTTTTTCCATCGATATTAAATAAGAATCAGTATGCATGTCAATTTTCTTAGGATGCAAATAGACCAATGCCATTTAATTATAATGCTGGAATGCCGTGGAAACCAGCTAGGAAATAAGCTCAAAGCCTGCCTTCATTCAACTATTACTAACTGAATAAAAATGGATGGTTGCTACGCACTGACGAATCGTCATACAGATTCAGCATTTACTTGATTGGTCTGCGGCAGTTTTACCCACCTTTTTATATCAACTAACCACTTTCTGCAGTAAAAAGGTCACGACTTAAAAAAATAAATAAAGGAAACGTCCTAAACGTTAAAGTCGCCCGAACCTCCATCCCATATCCAACCGCCGTCAACCAGCATCAGCTGAAAAGACATAGGAAGATGCGCACGCGCGCAGTGAAATATGCCAGCCTGCCTTCACAATACCCCATTTCCTTATAGCATACGTAATTTTTATAGAACACTACATTGAGTAATCACAACTAACTGCATGAAAAAAGTTAAAAAAGGATGGCAAAAAATGCGTCAAATAATGAATACTAACACTGCCTGAGTAAATTTCCCCAAACTTAATTCCAGAAACAGTAAATGATTGCAAGGAAAAAACTGAACCTATATCGGGTAAAATGACAAGAATTAATTATGGCATCTTGGAAATGATATGGTTTCGTTTTTATTGTTTAAATTTATTAAAATTTGCGAGCGTATTCATTAACGTTAATAATTATCGCAATTTCGACTTAATTGTGTTATCTCATATATTTGTGGCAGTGCAATCCCTTTTGTATTTGAACTTTCGTAAATTGTTTTTAGTCATTTACTTCTTTTCGGAATTTTGTTTAATTTTTCCTTATGGCTGCTAATTCTTTCCGAAAGTAAGCCAGGAAACGCATGCGCCTTTCAGAAGAGAGCTTACAACTTTTTCTTTGATTTAATTAGGTGCGTAGATAAATTTGGTGTGGGTGGAATTACAATACACAACTAGCTACAAGAATGTGCGATATTAACAATAAAAGAATAATAGTTTGGATAAGGGATTTAAAACTGGATCACTCAAATTCGCTCTGTAGTAACCCATAATGTCAGGCTCAAATTTTAGCGCACACCTATCTTCGCAAAGTATTCCAGGAAAGAGAATTCCAGGGGTGATGTATTTATGCGCAAACTATTACTAATTAATGTTTTAATTTTAAAGTAGTGAGATTTCTAAAGTATCCAATATCATATCAAGTTCTTTCGCTATGCTTAGAACTTAATGTCTGCGCTTTCTTGATTTTCCATGTTTTTCTCGAGAGGCAAGGAAAGCCCTATCCACTTCAAATATCTTCGGATGTAAGTAGCTCGATACTAATTTATTCCAATATTGGAATGTCTAGGAAAAAAAACTTTCAATCCACTCAATCATGAACTTCAGCCAGTACTCAATTATTGTTTCGCGTTGGATATGGATTAAATTTCCTTGTTACCATTTAAGTAACATGAGGCAAATAATTTCTTCTTTCATCCCTCTCAAATGCCTCTTTCAATCTACTCCGTCCTCTGTGTATAATCTTTGCTACTCAGTGAGTTAACTGTATTAGCGTAGATCTTTGCATAGAGGCACCACCCCTTTGGTCCTTCTAATCTTTCCTGAGAGAGCAATAAACATTCCTTACCAAAGGAAGCCCCTTCCATCACCCTCGCTTGAAGAAAGGCCCGAAACTGCCAAAAAGTGACAATGGAAGGGAGCAGCGGCTTCTTATTCCACTATGAGCGAAGAAGCAACGTTGTGGTCGGTCAAGCTGTATCCGCACATTATGTGGATGCGTGGAAGCGGCCCATACATGTGAAAACTTACATGATCTCTCGTTCACAGCAGCTGGGAAGCGCGGAAACGAAACGCCCACTTCATTGGATAATATCCCCCTTACTCGTATCATTTTTATAAGTTTCCTACTCGTATTAATTATCGTTTATACTTTAACGTTTAGGACGTTTCCTTTATTTATTTTTTTAAGTCGTGACCTTTTTACTGCAGAAAGTGGTTAGTTGATATAAAAAGGTGGGTAAAACTGCCGCAGACCAATCAAGTAAATGCTGAATCCGTATGACGATTCGTCAGTGCGTAGCAACCATCCATTTTTATTCAGTTAGTAATAGTTGAATGAAGGCAGGCTTTGAGCTTATTTCCTAGCTGGTTTCCACGGCATTCCAGCATTATAATTAAATGGCATTGGTCTATTTGCATCCTAAGAAAATTGACATGCATACTGATTCTTATTTAATATCGATGGAAAAAATTCAAACCAAAGAAGCGCAGCCATATAATTCCAGACAGCGATTGCGAACATACGTCAAACTTTTGACAAGTTTCTACGTCAATGAATACGCGCATAAATGAAAAATACTTATAAGAAACTAAAGGAACTCCGGGGACACGATTCGATCTCTTCGAGCGACGATTCGCGGTAATAGCCTTTTCTAGAGGAAAAATAATGGAAGATATGTCATTTGCAGCAGAATTATTCCCCGTACTCTGATAAAGACTTTCAATGGATATTTGAGTCCTGGCTTCTACATGGTAGCTTTCTATTACGAGAGATATCCGACAGACCGATCGTTCATCTACTCATTTTCGCTCACAAATAACCAAACGGGAGTCCGAAATCCAACCCATCTCCTCAGAAATCCCTTAGCAGGTCAAAATCGTCATTCGGGTGGAGGTTCCCTCTCGGCAAGCGAGTTCGGAAGGAGGGCCGCCGTTCACTCGGAGAGTTTATTGCTCCCCCACACATCTCCCTTTTCTTCTTACTCACACATCACAAGAAAAGAAACCTTACCCCTCCCCTCGGAAATAATCCTTTTCCCAGGTCAAAATTTTCCTTCCGTGGATGGTTCAACTCCCCCAGCTACGAGGAGGGAGGGCTCTCGTTCCACTTGGAAAGTTTGTTGTTCTCCGTCACAGGGGGGGCGTGGTTCAGCCACGATGCCAAATCATCAAAAACTGGGGACTTAGAAATTTTCGGCGGTAAGATTTTTTTGAACAGAACTGTACATATTTGTGCTGTTTAATTAGAAAGGGCTGATACCTATTTTTATTTGATTTTTAGTTGGTATATGTGATGATTATGATAATAAAAGAGATTGAAGAGCTGTTGCTGGCTCATATACTGTGATATGCAGTACTGAGTTATTTTGTGTTTTTAAGAACTAATCGATTGATTGGATATCATCAACATGAAACAAATCATAACAAAGAGTTTGAGGCTAATTATTTATTTCCCTTGGAATTGTTGTATCATACGATAAATTCATTTAGCCCCTCCTTTCCTTTTATTGATTTTAACACAGTCATGCCTCATATAGTGCAAAATGTGTATTCCTCTGAATACTTGTTCTGTTAATTTTGTCAGTATTTAAATTTGCCGTCTGCCTGCACTCAACAGATGTTGCCCTTATACGAAAACTTCAAGAGTGTTCTGTTCCACATGTGAACAATTAAGTCAGCTCCCTCATAAAACCCCAGTTGCGACATATTTATGCACAAAATGAGATCATAGATAGATAGATAGTTTTATTGGTCCCGTTGATATGTTGTTACATATATAGAAATATACAAATAAAGAAAAAAAGGTAAAATACAATAAAATGGCAGTACTTATTAGAAAAGTTAAATAACATACAGCAATATTATCTGTCATTCGAAAAGAATTCTCTTACATTATAAAAACAATTGTCAAGAAAATATTTTTTCAATTTAATTTTAAAACACACCAGTCTTTGCTCATTTTTTATTTCAACTGGCAAATTGTTAAATAATTTGCTACCCATATATGTAGACCCTTTGCTGAACAGAGTAAGATTTGTGTACTAGTTACATAATTGGATTTTATTTCTTGTATCATAACAACATGATGGAGATAAGTATTCATTCCAATCACCAAAAAAATATAGTAGTGAACATGGTAAAATGTACATAGAATCTATGTCTGTGAAAATGGTTTAATTCAAGTAGTTTGTTGTGTATACATAATAACTTCAGCAGCTGTGGAAATGCAATTAATGTCAATAAGTGCAATAAAGGTCCTTTGAAATACCTTTGCAGACATCAGTCTTCTTTCAGCCTCACACTAATCTCAGTGAAGAAGATCCAGCAGCAGTTGTCCTAAACATTTACTTGTGGGATCTGACACTGATTGAATATTTTTCAAGAATGTTAAAGGCTTATTAGTTTTGAAAAGAATAAAAATATCTGTTCCTGTGATTATGACATCTTTTATTGTTATTCAATTTAAAGATTCCAAATGTACTGCATGAAAGGGTAGTGAAGAGGTAGTGTTAGCTAGCAACCCAATCTTTGTAATATGTAGTGGGATTATGCCAAAAGAATATGCTCCAAACAAGGAATGGCCATGTCAATTTTGGAATATAAAAGAAGAATCCTGAAGAGTATTGGAAGTTACTACTACCTAAACCCTACCCCGCTTACCTTGGTATAAAGCCTGGATCTAACCCATAATTTGTCTGCCCACTTAGCAGGCATGCTCCTTTGCAGTCGAATCAATGGGAAACATTTTTGGCTATAAAGGAAAAGATATTTTACTGCATATTTACTTGTTATTGGGCAGTATTGCTTATGATTAAATCAGTTTGCCTGAGGAAAATGTTGAGTAGTCACCAAAAGCTATTTCTACTTAAGAGAATTTGATTTGGCAGTTTCTACAAAGTCTCTTATTAATGCAATGTGAATGGTTTCTTTACCACATACATTCACTTTCTTATATTTATTAAATATTTTACATACATTTTTGTTTTTTTGTTGTGACTGCATAAGCTTCAATACAAAGGCATATAATTTTCCTTGCAAGTTTTACATGCCTAATTTTTTTCCCATGGCAATCAGAATAATAGTGAATGTGAGTTGCTCATATGTAACTCATACTCTTTGAACTTGCCAATGTTTCAAATTAAATAGCTTGTTTTTATCGATGTGCTGAGTATCATAATAATTATTCTTAGTTTTTGTTTACATTATTAGACTAATCTAGCTACCCTCTCAATCTTTTAATTCAGTTTCACGTGTAAGTACATATATGAGGTGCTATCTAAAAGTTCGTGGACTGAGCCGATATAATATTTTAGCTCATTATATATTTACAATTGGCCTCCCTCCTAAGTAATCCCCTTGAGACGTAATGCTATTACTTTTTTTACACATATTCTCTTGTAGCTGCCTCTAAACATCACAGGTGGACACAAAAGTTGCCATTTTCCTGGGAGGGTGGATAGGTGATGCTTTTCACAGACAATTTGGTGAATGTTTTCAGCATTTTAAAAATTATGTTGAAAGGCAGTTATCCTGAGTTCTTGTCATCTTCAACTGACATTTGGCCCTTCTTGTAATGAGAATCCCAACAAAAATAGTGTGGACAGCTGAAAGCATGATTCCCCTTGGTTGCCAGTTTCTTGAGCTACACACGAAACATGAAGCATCTTCACGTGGACTTTTTCTTGTTTTTGTCAGCCCATGGCCTGATTACAGGAAATTACTTAAACAAGATCATAAAAAAATAGCAAAACTGGTTCAGGTTTAGGTAACTGGGTGAAACTTGGTTGACTGATTCATTATGCCTTTGGAAACTTAATACTTATGGTACACCAGCCTATCTATGCTGATTTCAAATTACATATTCGGTTCAGTCTTGGAATTTTCAGATTCGCACCCCATATGTTGTGAAGCTATATGCAAAAGTGCACTGTAAGATAACGTACAATTCATTATGTTGCATTATTTTTGTTTTCAGTATAATCAATTCAAAGTGAGGATCTTGAATGAGAAAGTGAAGACTCCAACTACCACAGTATATAGGTGTGGACCTCTGATTGACCTTTGTCGAGGACCTCATGTGAAGCATACAGGAAAAATCAAGTCGTTAAAAGTGACCAAGGTCAGGGGCATAATTTAGATATATTTGTGATAATTTTACATTAATTGTGTAGTAATTCACCCCATCCATATGAATTGTTTATGTGTATGTGGTGGCAGGTTAAAGCCATCAACAGTACAGCACAGCATCACTTTTTCAGCTCCAGCCGAAAGTTCCTCGACTTCCTTTTCCCCTTTCTTTGTCTCTGTGTATGTACAGGGCATATCAAAGTAAACTGTAATTTGGTCGGCATTACTAAATTTGGCCGAGGAGATATCCTTTTTCTTGTTGTTTTCTTATCACAAAATGATGGATTTCAACGATTTTCTCTTCAGAATTCAGTGGGAGTTTTAGCTAATTGAAGTTCAACAATGGAGAGAAAATCCCTTACAAGTCATGAACTTTTGTACCCAAGATCGACTAGCTTCAAATTCAGTCTGCTGAGTTCCAAAATTATGGGCTAATTCTTTTGCTTTAACTTGAATAATTTTAGTCGATACCGGTAGCCCTTTGGCAAAGTTGGAGGCCTATTCTGAATGAAAATAAGGCCGAGCTATTCGTCAGAATACCGCGAAAAGTGGCTATTTTCACGATTCTGTAGACCCAGTGGCTATTTGGTATTCTGAATGTTGAAATAGCCACAGGAAGTGACTATTCTAAAGATGAATACAGCGTGGTGGCTATGCGGTATTCTGAACGGCGGATAGCGGATAGAAATATTATTGCTCGACATTTGATACCGGGCTATTCTCAGTAGCTCAACCCTATCTCACGGATGGCGGAGAGGGAAAAATGCACTTCTCCGGCTTGGCACACTACTACTATTTCAAGAGAAATGGGTTAATTCGCAGAGTGAAAGGTTTTTATAAATGCGCATACTTGGTATGATGACTGACATGGATTTCATGGCAATACGTTAGTTTTAACTGGGTGAAAAAGACGTTCAGGCTGGTGTGATGAAAGCAGACATTAACCACGATAGTTTAGACTGTGACTCCGCTAAAATCAAAGATATTTCCAAGCATATACAGGGTGGCGATCGGCAGGGAAAACCGGGAAAACCTGGAATTGTCAGGGAATTTAGAATTTCTGGAAAAGTCAGGGAATTCTCGTAACAGTCAGGGAGAAACAAGGGTAGGAAATTCTCATTATTTTTATAACATTACGTTTATCGGCCATGTTTCTCGCCTTTTATTTCACCAACTAAAACTAATGTCTGTCACTGACGTGCATGGACATAGCCCCCTCTCGAAGCAATTTAGTCAGGACACAATCCACCTCAAATATGATATTCCTGAATATGATGCTGCCATTGCCAATTGCCTCTTGTCTTCGCTCGCAGTGGCGAGCTTACATTTTGTTTGTTTATCCAGATATGTTTACATTTTTTTGTTCCCTCTTGCAGTCAAGGGGTTATAACCACGAAAATCTAATTGTTATTTGCTTCTGAAGGTCACTCGCGCCATCCGATTTTGATCCAGTTAAATAAATTGACTTTGGTTTATATTTTTCGCGCACCTTAGTGATACCTGTGCCGGAGTCCACCAGTAAATTGGCCCTTAACTATCCCTTCAATGCCTTTTCAGTAATCCTAAACTTCACAGAACTACCACGACGTGACTATTATTTGGATGAGAGTTTAACTTATGAAGGTTTAATATATTTTTTCATTAGAATGTAAAAAGCAGTACTTTTTGCTTTCAATGTATTGATTAAGCTTTTAACATTTCCTGAGGTTTGACAAAAATTTAATTCAACAGAAATATAATATATTCCAATAATAGGTGACCTTTTGGTAATCGGTCAGGGAAATTGGTAAATCCATCAGGGAAAGGTCAGGGAAAAGTCAGGGAATTTAAGAATTGGATATCAGTAGCCACCCTGATATATGTACGCACAAGTATATGAGGGTTTAATTTAAAACAGCACGCTATATTTATTCAAACGTCATTGGCTTAGATGAATCGTAATGGTAAACTTCAGTAAAAATCAACTCAAACAAGTACAATTTCACCCCATGAAAATGGTAAAAGCCATAAGGATGTGATCATAACTGAAGTGATCTATCTAATCAGTGGAAAACGAAGACGCATTCGTAATGTTGCTCTAAATCCAATGTGCCGACATTGTTGCAGTTTATACCATGACAGCATTGATGCCTTTAACAATCCAATTTAGGTAAATTGTAACTAGTTGTATCAACATTTTGTGAGTTGAGATAATGTTATTGAAACTATAACTCAAACAGAATTTTACTATGTACATACCTACACTGGTAAACGTAAATATCTAGATAATGGAAGTAAAGGATTTTGCCTCTGATTGTAAGATGAACTTACTTTTCTTCGGAAGTCCAGAAGGGAAAAAAACATCCTCTTAGAATCGTGAAAATATTGTAAATCATTAAGTTTATAGAAAAGTTCGTGAGTCATCATAATTTTTCTGTACATTGTCTCTAATTTTATAGGTTTCTCCTTACACCCAGAAATATGAGTGAAAATACAACTTATTATCACTCTTAAGTGATGAATATGAATCTCTTAGTGTTGTGATAACTTAAAATTATCTTCATAAAACTGAAAAAAATATGAAATCGTGGAATGTGTTGATTTTCATTGGCAAAAATGAAGCACAGACATCTCCTGCTGCATGCTTCATAATCTCACTGAAAGTGAAAATAAGACACATTTAAATGTTTGTTGTTTTTTTATTTATTTCTAAGTTTCACTGTTCACTCTTTCCTGTTGCTATGTTTTCAAAAAGTCAAAGAATTTGCATTTGTTTTCTCTTTTCACAGAACTCTGCGACATACTGGGAAGGAAAGGCTGATGCAGAGTCTCTGCAAAGAGTGTATGGCATATCATTCCCTGACAATAAAATGATGAAGGAATGGGAGAAGTTTCAAGAGGAAGCAGCTAAGAGAGATCACCGTAAATTAGGAAGGGTAATAATTTTAATCTACTGAAAGAAATCATAAATATGATTCTTTTTTTGTCTTATGTTTTAAAATTTCTTCTCACAGCTTTCTGAGCCTTGGCCCAAGGTGTAGGTTAGCTTTAGAATCATTGGTCTTCTTCTAAAGTGAATGGCATTGTAGATTATTTTGATTTTTCCATTCTTTGTTGTTAACCTTTAAGGGTTTTACCGTGAAGACAGTTTCCTTTTCCGATTTTTTTAATTGACCTATTTGATGGTAAGTAAGTAGCCCTTTGAAAGTGGAAGGAAGATAGTTCAACTTTTATAGCATTGTCTTAAATGCATTTATTGGACCATATTTCTGTGCCTTCCTCTGCCTATATTTTTGTTCATTATGGATTTGGCAGTAAGTTTTGGTGGTTGTTGCTAAGAAATTCTTTTCCTTCTCCTCATTACCAGCTGTTTTTTTGTCGTAGTGGTAATGTGAACATTATGTAATAAAAAAGGATAATTGTGGGGATTTAAGGGAATTTTATAAATTACATGGGAATTCCACCATGGAAAATGTTGAAGTAACAGAAGTGAAATGCTTATCTTTTCAGGAGCAAGAACTGTATTTTTTCCATGAGTTAAGCCCTGGGTCATGCTTCTTTCAGCCTCGAGGTGCTCATATTTATAATGCATTGATAGAATTCATACGTAGTGAGTACAGGAAGAGAGGATTTCAGGAAGTAGTAACTCCAAATATTTACAATGCCAAACTTTGGCAGACATCAGGTCATTGGGCTCATTATTCTGTAAGTACATATTGGTATGAGTAATTTTTCCTTGAGTTTTATAAATATTCCTTCACTTTTCTGTGACATCAATTTGATTAATCTATTTTCTCATTCCCAGGAAAATATGTTCTCCTTTGAGTCTGAAAAAGAAACATTTGCTCTGAAACCAATGAATTGCCCCGGCCATTGGTATGTGTAATTTTTTATTTACATTCAAAGGTTAAATTAATATCTTATATTACTTATATATTATTATATATAACATATATTATTAATTTATCATGCTGAATAAATGTAAAATATTATTCCCATTCCTTGAATGCTAAAATTTTCAATACAGCTATTAAAATAACTTAATGTCATCACTCATGTGAGACACACCAGCCACTTCACTGTGACATCCGCATTTAATTTGTGAAACGAGCGTAAATATTTATGGGTCTATCATATCTTATTTAAATGAACTTCTTCATCTTAAGAAGTGTGAGGGAAGTGCATGCCCTACTGCAGTGGATGGGTTAAATTTATGAACATGGTGAGGAAGTTTCATTTCAGAGGTATCATAGTAAGGGAACAAGAAACCCTTTTCAACAGACAGATTTGGTCTGCTTTGTTTCATGGTTGCAATTACATGTTTGGATACAGGCAAATGAAACCTAATAATTTATTGTACTTACAAATAACTCTACAAATGTAAGGATGTTCATGTTACCAAGAAAGAAACAATGTGCATTTGCATTCCTGAAATTTGGTAAGATATATTACCAAAGTTAAATTTCATGGTCTAATAGTTAGCATTCTTGGCACTTGACCAGCAGGACTTACAATTATGTAGTTTCAATTAATACTTGGCACATTTTGTATTGTTGTTTATTGCCAGTTCATGTTCTACAAACAAGCACCAACTAATGCAGGAGTATTGCTTACCAAAACATCTGGTGTGATTAATTGGTAATTTTTTCCTTTACCAACCAGTTTTCTTCTAAAATAGAATATCACTAGACATGAACAGAGATCTAACTGAAAATAGTTTTGAGATTCTATTAAATATCAGAAAGCAATTGGTATTAAAAGTTATATACAAATTGTATTCATTCAGCTATTTTGAAATTATAAATTCACCCTGATTTTTCGTCATCTAAAGAGTGCAAACCCCCAAAAAATGATTTTAAATTGTGGATCTTTGACTTCGAAAAAGTGACCTCCGGTTCCTGCGCCGTAATGTTTTAACAGTGCATCCGATCTGGTATCTGACGAAAAATTGAGAGGGGATAATTGAATTTCCTACAAGATGCCACCCACCAGCCTTTAATGGTAGCAAAAGGAATTCGTCAGAATGGAAAAAGAACCGACCATTTGGAAGCAACGGACGGAAAACCAGAGGCCTGCACGACCACTGGACGAAAAATCGCCCATTTTTAATTTTTTTTTTCCGTTGGTTTTTTGAAAAAAAATCATGTTTTCGCGACGGAAAACAAAAGGCCTGTGCCGGACGAAAAATCTGCCTTTCGGTCTCTCTACGCCTCATAGTTTCATCACTAGAGGGCCTCAAACTCGAAATAAAGCGAAAAATTTCCCGTTTTTTGACTCTAGCTCCTAAACTAAGAGTTCGATCTCAATTTTGACAAGCAGAGATTTTCAGCCCTTCATGAGGTCTACCACTTCCTGCTTTCCATTTTTTTTTTTTACTAACCCCATAGTTCTCTGGCTAAATGGCGCTTTTCGTATGATTCTCAATTGCTTCATTCCCTCACATCTCTACTAATGGAGATATGACATTAAAAGTTGACACGCGTATGAACTTCAGGAATAAGTAACAAAAACCCGGACTTCTTATCCTAAAACCACCGAAAAAAATTTAAAATGGCAGATTTTTCGTCTGGCGCAGGCCTGTGGTTTTTCGTCGCGAAAACATGATTTTTTTTCAAATAACCACTGAAAAATAAAATACAAATGACCAATTTTTCGTCCAGTGGTCGCGCAGGCCTCTGGTTTTCCATCCGTTTCTTCTGAACGGTCGATTCTTTATCCATTCTGACGAATTCCTTTTGCTCCCATTAAAATTGCCTAAAAATTGATACCTTGCGCATTTTCCTTACTCTCAAGATAAACTCACAACAAACCCTCAAAGTCAGAATTTATGAAGCTCCGTGTGTGAGTTAACTCACTGATAAGTCGTATAAGTGAGGAATTTCCTACCATCGGGCCGGAAACAAACTGTTTATAACGGAGTTCGTCGTATTTATGAAAAGTTTCATGAGGGAGGTTGGAAATACATGGGGTCTTATGAGGTTATTTACTGGACCAAAAAAAAACGGTGTATGAATGAGGTCGTATATAACAGGGTCATACATCCGAGGTTCTAATGTGAACTAAGGTCACCTTGAGTGTGTTATTACAAGTGCTGGGTAAATTACCCAAAAAGTTAATTGGGGAGATTAAAATTACTTGAGAAAAATAGTAATCAATCACAAGTAAAAATTATGTTCAGTAATAGTAATCACTTACAATCACAAGTAGATAAAAATTACTTGATAAGTAATTGCGAACTCTGGGATTCCCACAACATTGAATTCTAAAAGCATTAGACTTAAAAACAAAAAACGTGGGCAGAGGCGAATCCAAGGGGGGGGGGTCGCCCCCCCCCCCCCCCCCTAAGTCGTGGAGAACTGAATTTTGATTCTATAAATATTTTGAACTAACAGGTACAAAAAAGCGAATACAAGTACAAAGTACAGATGTTGTTATTAATAAAGGTTGAATGACGATGGCTTTACATTCTTAATTCTACTGTGAATAGGACGCTTACGAAAACTTTCTGAAGAAAGTTCTCCAGGAAATTCTGAAGATAATCCTGTAGAAAATCCTGTATGATTTTCATGCTATTTTCCTGCAAGAATTTCAGCAGGATTCTCTGCTCAGAATTTTTTCCAGGAATTTCTGCAAATTCTCTGAGTTTCTGGTTGACTTTTATGTAGGAATTTCTACAGATATTCACGTGCTTTTCATGCATAAAATTCCGCAGGAATTAAGGCCTCATTGGTTGCTGTAATGTATGAGTAAATTTTGGTAAACTACGGGCCTATATTCAATGTTGATTAATTTTAAGGGTATCAAATTAATATGAAACATGAATTCTAGGATTAGTGCGGTTTGGCAGCACGAATTCAGCACTAATTATTGGCACTGGTCCCAGAATTGGTGCTCAAAGTGGCGCTAACTTGATGGAGATCCCTCATACTCTTGAAGAAACGCATAGTGGCCGAGCCATGGAATTCTCCAATGAACGCACTCATTGGAGAATATCAGATTTAGCTGCAATATATTTCGTATGGACTATCTATGAGGGCACCTATTGGATTTTAGGTTTACCAGGTTTACCAAGGCGGATCACAGTTGCTATTTTCCTTCATTTTGATTACTAGTGCACAGGTTGATGTTGCACATTTCCAGGAATTATTCCCTCTGATTACTCAGCTGCTTCGACTGAAAGCCGTGCCAACACAAGTGTTTTTTCGATAATTTTAGATTTCTGCAACCAGATTCTACTGAGCAGTCAAACTACAAAACACGAATTCTTTTTTCTATTTCCGGGAATTGATTATTTTGTTTTATTTTAACTGAACTACGTCAATGCCAAAATGTCGACCAATAAAAAGATTTGATAGTGTATATTGGCTTTTTTCCAATTTTCAAAAAAATTTTCAATAGAAATTCCACTGTTCCATAAATAAATGTAATATGTATAGAGGTTTGGTATCCTGACGGCGTTAGGGTTCTACTGAAACTTCATGATAGCTTAAATACAGCGATAAAAATAGTTGGCCCTTCTGTTATTTTGGGTAGTAAACCAAGGCCCACTTTATCCGAAGGAGGATCTGTTCCATCAACTTTGGATGAACCTGAATCTATGTGTATTAGTCATTTATATGCACCATTTCAATATGCTGAGGAATATTTCCGAAGATACATCTATATCCCCCTTTTGGACTGAGTTCTGGAGGACTTCTCTAGATTTTCTGATGTGGTTATGGATGTATTCAGAATAAATATCTTTCTTCCTCAGGCCATTTTGGCAGAGAGTGGCGTTCTAAAAACCGCTGATGCTAAAAGTGATATAAACACTTTGCCAGAAGTATTCTGACCTCTTTGGTCTCCAAAATGATTTTTTGGTTTTTCAGCTAACATCAGAGTATGAACAGTGGATAGTAGGGCGACCCTAATTTTTCAAAACTTAGAAAAGCTATGTTTTCCTACTCTCAAAATGATGGAAATGAAGTTTATATTCATGCGCTAAAATGTGGTTACTTTTAAATTCACGGGAACCCGTGCCCCAAGGGCCCTAAGTACCTACTTCGGACCTAAAAATGCATTTTTTGGGCTGTAAAAGCACTATTTTAATGAAAAACGTAAAATTTAAGCTCTTTAGGGCAGAATTGTCATTTGTTTTGACCTATCTCTCAAAATGTTACAACTGAATAATATTTTCTTAATTTACGTCAGCCCGTTTATCTGTATTGGTGAGGGTGATTACATTACCTCAAAGCGAAAGTCTCTACTTTGTTTATTTAATTTATTTTAATATTAAGTAGGGCCTACTTGTTTTAGTCGTTAGTATAACTATTACAAATGTATTTTGCAGCCTGGTAGTTTTTCTTTGAATGATATCATTTTGATTTTTGCTGATAAAGTAAAAATATTAAAGGAAAATAGTATTTTCTGAATACTTTTTAAAAATTTCATTCCAACCAATTTTCATGTTGTGCGGCATTAAAAAAGAAAGGAGTTGGAAACCCTTGTGTAGATTACCGTGGGTTGATGGATGTGAAGATGCAGGTCTTCTGCATTTTACATCACATTGGTCTATTTTTCCTTGGACGACAGTTTCGTCGGCGCAGCCATAGTGAAGGTGTGAGATGCAGTGAAGGTGCAGCCATTCGTCGTTTTATATATGTCAAGCGTTAGACCTGACTCCAACGGGTGAGATATATATAAGATGACGAATGGCTGTACTTTCACTTTACCAACCAGAAGAAGCCGACTGAAACGCCGCCGAAACTGTCATCCACGGAAACATGGACCAACCCGTAAAACCCGGAAGACCTGCATCTTCACAAGAATGGCATTCCTTACATCGTTTGTCTATGTTTTTCAAATGTTATTAGAGAGCTTTACCCAATAATTTATCACATCTACTATATAATAAAGCTTCACCAAAACTACTTTCCACATTTCTGTGTACTAGGGTTGTATAAAAAATAAGGTTCTCAAATTTTTTTCAGGTGTAAGGCATTTTTTATTTGAACTGAAAAATACATCATTGGAAAGCTTAATTTCTTAGCTATTTTTCAACATAATCACCAGATTTTTCAACGCATTTTTGTTGAAGACTAATCCACTTTTGGAATCCAGCTTCAAAGAAGTCTGCCGCCAGTCCATGGAGGACTTTGGTGACCGCTTCTTGCACTCCTTCATCAGTCTCAAAACGTTGTCCACCCAAGTGTTGCTTTAATTTTGGAAACAAGAAGTCATTCGGTGTAAGATCAGGGCTGTAGGGAGCATTAGGGTGATTACAAAATTGGCAATGTTCGAAATTTTGACCGGCTTAGTCGGTTCTTGGTTCCAATCCAGTAAAAAAGAACGGGGAAAAAATTTGGGCTCGATCGGACAACGTTTAGGGGTCGCGCAACGGCTTCCAATTCTGGAAAATAGCCCTTTTCCTGGTAAAATATACATATTTGCCTAATTTCCAGGGGCATAGCTGTCGCTTGGATGGGTGTTTCACATGGGAGATGCTTCCACATTGTTCCATATGACACCAATTAAGTCTTCACCCAATGTGGGGGTGTGGCAGAGGGTGGGGTAATATTGACTTTCCGGTCTTCTTTGGCGTGGGTAGTGACGCTGTACATAGGGAGCATAGGAACGGCAATAAAAATCCTCGTATTGAAAACCATTTTATTTTTATTTTTTCTAACGATGATCACACAAACCATATATCACTCGGAATTTTCTACAGCATTTTTATCATCATAACATTTCCTATGCTCAGCTATAATTGCTAACAAATATTGCCTTTGCTGTTCATCTTTGATTAGGTTATTACCCGTAAGGAACTTCGTTATCCCCTCTTTCAGCGGTGCCATTTACTACTCTAATGTTCAGAACTATTTGCCTTCCTGCGGGATAATTTTCATTCTTCATCCACAAATCTGGATCCTGCATTAAAAATGATTTGGCATTGCCAAGGAAATCGATGAATTTGCTATTGTTTTTTGTTCACAAAATCAGAAGCCACTTTTGCACTAGACATAGGATACGCCTTATCCTGGTGACTCTCCTACCCTTCCCTATCGTTACTTTTTTTCCCCATTTCTTGTTTTTCATGTTATTTAATATTTGGATAAAAAAGCGAGCCCCACAAGAACTTCAGAAAAGTACCACAAATGTGCTGCAAATATTTCATAGACTCTCTTCCAGTGATTGCCACTTTTTTCTTCTGAGCTAAAACTTGTGAGAACTAAAGGTCTTTGCGTGGCGCCTCCGCTGCAAAAGGTGCTTAGTACCAGACTGGTGCATAGTACGTAATGAAAACGCACACAAAGAAGAAAGCGCTCTCGAGCTTAGCAATTAAATTTAATTGTTTGCTGAACATCAGAAATTTTAATACAATACAATGGCTTTGCCATGCACCAAGCTTTATGGATTGCACTTGGCTTTTTGAACGAATAGACAGCTTTCCCAGGAACGCCAAGGAACATGATGGTCAGCTCAGAAGCTCCTTATAATCTCTGCGTGGTTGTTTAATCTGGAAACAATAGACGAAATAAAAATTCAATAAACTGGTGACGTAAATGAGAACGGCAGCACGAACTTTACGCGAAGTTGTAACGGTACCTGAACTTCCTGGATAGAATTTAAGAACTTAGTCGGGGTTGGGAATATTCCTCAGGTAGCTTTTAGACGCTGATATGTCATAGATTTAAGTAAAATTTCAGAAATAATGAATGAAATAAATTGAAATTAATGTACTTCAATTAATGACTCATTGATGCATAAAAGGTACCTTGATCAAATTTTGTCCAGGTGGCTCTAAAACTGCGGAAAAAGGGGTATTCTGAGATGTTGGATTTCCCAACGAGATACGAGAACAAATACTGCGCTGAGGACTTGCTCAAATATGTGGTGGTGGCACTTAAACTTCAGAAGTTCAAGACAGCGCCTTCCAGCAGTTTAACTATCCCGATGTGCTCGCCAGTGTTCATGCTAGCAGTATCGCAGCAGACCCCACGGACTTTGCAAACTACTTGCCATTCCTCCAGTAATTTGAAAATCCTATGCTGCACGCTCTGACCCTGATTCGAGCTCTGGGACGCCAAGTAGTGTCTCTCCGTGCACACTGGACAAGATGATGGGCAGTCTTTCTTGCAAGCCTTCTCCTGTAACAAGGAGTATGACTGACGTGCGGAGCAAAATTCATCACTGTAATTAAAATATTATTAGGTTAACTGCAGTTATGTTCCGTTTTCACTCCATCACACCTGAAACCTCATTATTATTAGCTTACCTTTATTACACGGCAAAAGCTTCCCATCAAAGTGAACCACAAAAGACCCAGGAGTGTCCTAGAACGCATTTTTAATATTCGTAGACATTCCAGTTTGGTTCTCTATACGATGTTTACGCACTGAAACGTGCCTTCAAGACTTCAAGAACGTTTTTATCAATCCCAAGAGTATGTGGAGTTGCTATTTCTGCGGGTTATGGCATGGGCAGTGTTCCGGTGACTTGCCAGGGTCCTTTCTAATGAGGACGTAATCTCTTTGTCTAAAAGCAGTCTTATTCGCTTCCTAACAGCGCCTTGGGTCAGGCTTAAACTCTACGTATGGCCTATTAGGTTAAAAATTCAAGAGGAATTTTACAAAATAACAATATGTGCTTTAATTTACTAACCCTTATCCTTGGAATCGTCGTCAAAAATCAATTTTCAGGACTCTCGGTGTATACACGTTTCACCTCCAATTTTTCCAATAGCTGAGCGAATCTCTTCTTCACTCCTTTTCTGACTGTTCTCACCGTTTCACTTTACCTTCACGTTTTCATTTGGACCGTTTCACTTTACCTTCCTCGCGCTTAGCAGTATCCTTGTCGACACAGCTCATGTAACAGAAGAGGTTTCCCCTCATGGACTTGTAATCTATCCTTTTCTAGCTTCATCATATCCATGGCATTGATATGGCCAATGTCATGGATATGATGGCATGGATGATGTATCCATGGCTAGGTCAGTCATAAACGCATTGCGCCGCGTCTCCCCACGTTTTACCCATGCATGATTTGTCTTTCTTAAGACATAGAAAGCTGTTATCAATGCGTACGAGAATCTCTGTAGTATTCCTCACCTCTGCAATTGCAATTCCTGCTTTTTTTTTTCAGAACACCTCCAATTTCCAAATAGTCAGCCTGGCACTTTCACGAATAGTTTTATTCTCATTTTCATGAAGGTGTTTGAAATACTGTAAGGACTGGAGAAGTTTTGGGAGCTTTGGACTTACAATATGTGGGATGGAGCCCCCAATCAGCAAATCTGATGGGCTCGCCTTGTCTTCTTGCTGATGACGCTGGAGAGAAAATTGGTATGCTGGAGTCACTTACTGGTTTAACTGCACAAAGGGAAACGAGTTTCGCCCACAAAATGTGACAACCTCGGTGTGCGTAGCCGTACGTGAAGTCCACCGCCACCGAACACCCTCGCTGTAAATCATCTAAACTGTAAGGCCGGGAATTTGAGGATGCATCTCGGCTAGAAAACAGTGTAGTCCCGGCCCATGCGCCCAATGTAGAGCGTCCCTACCCACGCTAAAGAAGATCGAAATGTCGCTACTATCCCTCCCTCTGCCGCACCCCTAAATGGGACGAAGTCGTAATTGGTTTCTAATCATTGCTGGAACACTGTGGAAGCATCTCCCGTCTGAAATACCCACACAAGCGACAGCCATGCCCCTGGAAAATAGGCAAATGTGTATTTTTTTCTAGGAAAATCGCTATTTTCCAGAATTTGAAGCCGTTGTGCGACCCCTAAATGTTGTATGACCGAGCCCAAATTTTTTCCCCTTTCTTTTTTACCGGATTGGAACCAAGAACCAATTAAGCTGGTCAACATTTCGAACATTGCCAATTTTGTAATCACCCTAAGGCAGCGGTTCCCAAACTTTTTCTTTCCGCGACCCATTTTAGCCCATATGTTTTAGCCGCGACCCCCTAAAAATAACAAACAATGTGTACATTCAAATGATATTGTTTTTAAAGTAATTACAATCCTCATCTCGCGACCCCTTTCCGAACGGCCCGCAACCCCCCTGGGGGTCGCGACCCCCAGTTTGGGAACCGCTGCCCTAAGGGAGCATGTTCAACGAGATCCCAGCCAAAATTGTCGATTAAATCCTTGGTTTTGCGAGAGACGTGCGGGCACGCATTGTCATGGTGCAGTCTAACGCCTTTCATCAGTCTTCCTCTCCGGCGATTTTGGATGGCTCTTCTGAGTTTTTTCAAGGTCTCGCAATAATTTTCCGAATTTATTGTGGTCCCTCGAGACATAGACTCAACAAGCAGGACGCCCTTACAGTCCCAAATACTCAGAAGAGCCATCCAAAATCGCTGGAGAGGAAGACAGACGAAAGGCGTTAGGCTGCACCACGACAATGCGCGCCCGCACGTCTCTCGCCAAACCAAGGATTTAATCGACAATTTTGGCTGGGATCTCGTTGAACATGCTCCCTACAGCCCTGATCTTGCATCAAATGACTTCTTGTTTCCAAAATTAAAGCAACACTTGGGTGGACAACGTTTTGAGACTGATGAAGGAGTGCAGGAAGCGGTCACCAAATTCCTCCATGGACTGGCGGCGGACTTCTTTGAAGCTGAATTCCAAAAGTGGATTAGTCGTCAACAAAAATGCGTTGAAAAATCTGGTGATTATGTTGAAAAATAGCTAAGAAATTAAGCTTTCCAATGATGTATTTTTCAGTTCAAGTAAAAAATGCCTTACACCTGAAAAAAATTTGAGAACGTTATTTTTTACACACCCCTAGTATTTATTTTCCAAGGGAGGTCCACCCGGACCCACGTTTCATTGAGAGTTATTGCATACCCCCCAGGCGCCGTGGAAAGTAGTGAACCCCCCCAAAACAACGACCTGAATCCGCCCCTGAACACCTCATAGTTTCTCAATTTTATGCGGAATATGTTTCTGGTGGAGATCCAGCTTCATAATTCACTGAACGTGGTTGAAGTTAGTAGTCGAAATAAAGGATTGTGAACAAATGCATTTGTTGTCAATAATGATCGAAGCTGAGGTGATCAACATTTTCACTGACCAATTATGCACTGATTGCTAACTATCCCGAGAGTAATGTTTTCACAAATGTAAGCATTACTTTGGGCTTATATTGCAAGTAAAATTACAATTTGAAAAAAGTAATGTCTACAAAGTAGAATTCATGATGAGAAATAACGCAGCACAAATTCCACTATTTTTTATTGCTGTGGACCGGTTTCGAAATTGAAAGCATCATTATCAAGACAAACAGCTTGTTAATTAATTATAAACAATATAATTATATAACTTATAAAATAACTGCAATTAAAAAAATTGGATTTTGTAGTTTTTTTCTCATCATGAATTCTTTCAATAATTTTTACCAAGTATTGCCACAATCGATTAATTTGATTGAGGCAACAAAGTAAGTCAAATGTAATGGGTACCAGTAATTAGATTACTTGAAATCAATAACTTACTCCCCATAACTGCACTTAATATGTAAAAAAACAAGTTGAACTTCTTCGTCTTCCGGGTGCTCTATCGTGTTGGTTGTTGTGGTGAAGACAACAGTTTCGCTGGCACTACTGCCAGCATCTTCAGGTCAAAGTTGCCAATTCACTGTTTTAGCCCTCATTATATCGGGCCTCTTTCCCCCCAATTCCAGGTGCTGCTCTCCCATTGCTTAGTTTTAAGATTCTCCTCCATGTGTTATCCAGGTGGTATCCTTCGTCCCTGTTGAAATTGTTCGTCTATCTCTATTGATTTTCTAGTCTAGGGTAATATCTACTCTCTCTGCCTATTACCTTGGCTTCGTCGAACTTCACATCATGTCCCAAGGTCCAGGCGTGCTCCGATATGGCAGACAGTTGAAGTAATCTGTTTTTTGTCGCTCATTGGTGTTCTTTCAATCGTACCTTCTGTGATCTGCAGGTCTCACCGATGTGCGATTTTTTCACAGAAACAAGGCACCTGGTAGACTCCTTGGTATAGATGGTGGTGGGTTCTTTCTTTAGTCGTGTGTAATATGTATGTCACCGATTTTTGTGGTGCAGTTGAACCTGGTGGTGATGCCGTGCTTTTTCAAAGTTCGGGCGATCCTTTCCATGGTTCCTGCGACAAAACTTGTCTTCACCTAAACAACTAATGTGTTTGTGCACTCAGAAGATGAAGAAGTTCAACTTAGAGCACTTAAATTTTTAGCTTTGACCATGTTATTTGTAGTGAAATTTTAATGAATGAGTTAATTCAAATACAGCCTTCATAAAGTTTTTTCATGCTCTAAATTTGTAGAGAACCTTTTAATTACTAATTGATTTTTTTTGTTTTGGTCATCATAGCTTGATTTTTGACCATCGACCTCGTTCATGGCGTGAACTACCACTGCGCCTTGCTGATTTTGGAGTGCTCCATAGAAATGAATTGTCTGGTGCTTTGACTGGACTCACCAGAGTTAGACGTTTCCAGCAAGATGATGCTCATATTTTTTGTGCTGTTGAGCAGGTATGTGTTAAAATTTAATTTCTGAAAATGATTTAACACTAGAAGCACCACATTTTCCCCATACCTAAAAGTGCTGGCAGTGGTTATTTTGACCGGTAGGTGTTTTCTCTAATTTTGGCGGTGTGTATGAATAATTTCACCCGTATATTCTAGTATGAAGTGAGATTATTTTATTTTAACCCGGCGTTACTCGCACGCATTTTCCAATCAAGGTTACTTGCGCGGGTTGCTCCTGACACCCCAATGAACATTTTTGTTTCAGAATCGGTTACACAATATATTATTTGTAAAAACCATTTATTTTATTTAAATCTATGTTTTTACTGGTAGATTTTATGCTGAGGATGAGGAGTTGATCATTCTACCTCGTCATCTCCTACCGGTGGTGGATTCAAGGGGGGGGGGGGGGGTGGAAAAATTCTCACTTCCAAATCCACGAGAAAACTTGTTTGCTGAGGCTAAGTTCCGAGGGGTAATAGGGCTCAGCAAAGTCTATTTTGCTGAGTGTAGGAGGAGCTTCTCGGGTGGTACACCGGGTCACAGTGTTCATTGTAACCGACATTTCATCACTAATCGAGCGGCGTTCTCAGGGCAAAGCAGATTCATTCACCTCTGCTCTGAGGGCGATGCTCAAGTAGAGTGTTGAAACATCTGCTTCAATGAACACTGTGACCCGTTGTACCACCCGAGAAGCTCCTTGTTTTCTACATCCGGCGGGAAACTTAGAAAATACATAAGTTGTTGATTGCTAATTTAGGGGGGGGGGGGAATTTATGTCCCCCCAAAATTGATGTCCAGATCCACCTCTGTCTCTTACGTCAATTACTTTATCAGAGTTTTGAATATGAACTACTGAAAATACATTCATTATGGCATAGGCACCGTAGTCCGTTGTCACCTCGTACTCACAAATTTTGCCATAACTTATCAATAAATACATCGTCCTGATAAAAAAAAAAATCACAAATTGTACTTTTGACACTTTATGTTTAACTTCAATGATCCTTAGATGATCAATGATCTTTTTTTATTGCAACAGTAGCAAATATTCATCATATGTTTCATGCACATCCACTTACCCTACGAGCAACAGAACATTTATGTTTTATTGTCTTTATTCCTCGGACACACAAAACATCTACCATTTTTTCCTTTTCTCTTTTTCGTTGCACTTTCACATGCTGATTAATCACTGAAATAATCTCTATTTCTTTTCAGTTCCTTTGGGATAATTTTCATTTAAGATCTTCTTCTTATTTCTGATTTTGTCATTTTCCTCGCAGTTTCTCATAGGAATTTTGATCTATATATCTTGCTTCTTGGATTTACGTTATTATCGTTGGCAAAAAAATACATTTTTACCTTTTTTTGGGAATATAAGATAAGGTAGTAATGCTCTTTCTAAATCCAAAGAGACTTCTATTCTCGTCCCTCTGTTTTGTGCAAATCATCTGAGGTGGCAGTTCCATTTTTTTCATAGTTCCCAACAGTGTCAATTTACTTTGTAACAAATCCTCTGCAAGGGGAACCATAGCAACCAATTTTCAGCCGTGATATTTCTCCACATCCCAAAAATTGGTTCCACTAAGCACTTCACCACCTCTTTAGCAGTATTGTCTTCTTTGTAGGGTCCTTCGGGTTGACTCCCTGCATATACCTCCAAATTGAAAGTATAGATACATTATCGTCAGCCAATGCCAATATTTTGAAGACATATCTTACAGGCTAATTTGCCTGAATGAAGATCTTTCCCTTAAGCCGACTAATTGCTCGTCCACCGTGGTGTACTCCGATATTGCATAGTTATCCTGAAACTTTCTCTCCAGCATTCCAAAACGACGAATCGGAGCTAATTTGTGTTTAATTTTTCTTTCTACCCTACTTTTTATGTCATAAAATCTGAGACACTGCAAAAGAAAACAGAATCTTTGGTAATTCTTGGACGCAAAAAATATACCAGCACCCAAGCCATCTCGATCCCATCAATCCTTTATATTTGGTCACCCAGATCTATTTGTTCCCTCGAAGAGCAGAAGCCCTATGAAACATTCAATTTCTCCCTCGTCAGTTGGCCTGGCATCCTTTGTACGCGAATAATTCACACCTACGAGTTGAATTTGAATATTGGTGCATACAGTAATTGTATTTACCACTTGCTTATCAAAATATAATCGAAAGCAATCAATAGTGCTCTTGATATTTTCTTTCCTACCTTTGAAATCAGGATTTTTGGAAATTATATTCGATTTTGGTGTATTTACATTGGTAATTTTCAATGGACAGTTCATTTCGGAAATGTCAGCCTCCTTCTATGTTTAGGTGTCGTGTTCAGAAGATTCAACGCAATCATCAGAATAAATATCGTCCGGGTCAGTCAATTCTTCATTGGATGATTCATTCAAAAGTCTTATTATTTTTTCTCATTCCTTCTCTAAATTTTTTGACATCTACGGATAAAAAAGCATAATTTTGATTTTTCAATAAATTTCACTAGCTAAAGAATAGTAGATATATATTAAAATATACAAACACATTGTTCCATTGCACCGACACAAGAATGAATTCGAAGCAATTAGCACAAAAAATATTCCTTCTAGCATGAAGTTATACTGTGCATAGTAGTAACCCATAAGCACCGTGTTTCTGAATTATATTTTAGTGGTAGGTAAATATATCAAAACTAAACTTTCAATATTAGGTAATTACCTTTTACTGGTTGACCTACTACACTCGATATGAAGTTATGTATGGTAATATGGAGATGAGCAGGGCCGTATTTACGGCAGGGCAAACCGGGCAACTGCCCAGGGTGGCACATTTTAGGGGGTGGCAAAATTACTGGAAAGCTGCACAAAAAAAAGCATAGACATGAAACGTCAAGTTCATTTAAATTTGCCGCTCGCAGAGGAATATTAATTGACGCATGTTGGCTATGCTGATTAGTTTGGGAGCTAGTTCATAGTTGGCTATGCTATGATGGGGGGGCAGCAAATGTTTTTTTGCCCAGGGGCGTCAGAGGTCCTAAATTCGGGCCTGGAGATGAGTAAATATTTTCAAAATAATAATATTATTTTGAAAATATTTTCAAAATAATATTTTCAAAAAAGTTGTAGGTAGTCATCTTGAGCAGAAAATCTGAAAATTAGATAAGAGATTATGACCAATAAACCATGAATATATTTACAATTTCATCAATATTGTTCAATGGTAGAATAATATCAAGAAAAACCTACCTCACAAAAAGCACATGCCGAGGAGTCTACGGTGCGGAGACAACTGGGGTGTTCAGGACACCCCGTGCGAGTAACGCTGGGAGCAAGAACATAGCAAATGGTTTGAGAGGCGTTCTCCAGCAGATAAAAGTAAAATATGAGAACGCATGTTATATTATAACAAACATTTCACAGTTACAAAGTTGCAACAAAAAACAGTGAAGTTTGGAGTAAGCATTGGCCGTAGGAAATTGAGTGGAACGAACATTGCCCTCTTTTGAGGCTACTATGCAAGTTGTTTACAATGTATGCCTGAAATACTGGTGTCATTAGAAAGAAAACATACCACATTCCAGCTACTGAAGAAGAGAGGTCCATGAAATAAAGACTAAAAAAATGATACAATGAAAAAAGGGTGGGGTGTTCAGGGCACCCCACGCGAGTAACGCCGGGTAAAACTCAAATTTACAATATTTAAAGTAATGAATAAGATTTATAAACAATTTAGTTTTTCAACTTTAACACAAACTTTAGGATACACAGATTTATCACAATTTTGCAATATACTATTATAGATGGTGGTAGTTTAGTGTATAAACATTTTGCAGAGTATATATAAGTATGTTATTTACAATCAGGGAGTAGTGATATAATGTAAGTAACAGCATTAAACTATGTATATTGCTATCGGTCCTACCGTCCCAGACTTTATTTTTCATGATACATAACACAGAATAAGTTTCTCACTTCTTGCTGTGCATTTTCCGCAAGTATATTTTTGGCATCTTGAACATTTTACCATAGTTTTATTTCCTTTACATGCTTGTACCTGACACTGATGTCTTTTTCTAATTTGTTCCTAAAATGGAAGGTGCTGGCCCTGGCTGTGACTTGATATACTCACTACGTAGTTCATCAGCTAGCATCCAAATGAATTTATGGTATTTTGTGAAGTGACCTCTTTGTATATCACCCATGTGTTAATGGCAGCTAAATCTAGGATTTTATATAAAACTTGTACAAGCCATTGGCGAGATCCAGCGTGTGTGGTGTATTTCCTTGCCATTTAGTTCAGTATATCTACTCCATACTTTGTGGAGTGGTAGAAACTGACTTGACTCTGGTAATCTTTTTTCTGTACTATCTAATTCAATTCTGGGATGCATGGTACTCCGAACCAATACGTTTCTTATTTTTTACCTTGGTAAACTGTCACCGTATATTCATGTTTTAGGACTGTGGTATCGTACAACTTAGCCTTTGACTTCTGAAGTACTTCAGGGACCTCACGTCTGATTCTATTCATTGTGTCGACAGTACTAATGCCTTTCTCCTTAAATATTTTAGCCAAAGTCAGTGACATGAAAAAATTATCTGTCGTGACATTTCGTCCTGGATTCAGCTACAGACAAAATTCAAAAACGGTCAAAATGACCGCTCCGGTGCTTCTAGTGTTAATAATAAGTTGTTTGAAGTATCATCACTGGTGATTCCTTTTTTTTTGCAGATCATGGATGAGATGCTGGGAGCTCTAGATTTCTTGCAACATGTCTACTCTGTATTTGGATTTAACTTTGACCTCGTCCTTTCCACTCGTCCAGAGAAATACCTCGGTGAAATAGAGAAGTGGAATTATGCAGAAAAGGTATGAAAAGCTGCTGCTTTCCATTTTGGTAGTTAGTAATTTTGTGCGCATTCACTAACCAGTGTTTCAATTGATTTTCCAGCAATTAGCAGAGAGTCTGGATAAATTTGGGGCACCATGGAAGGAAAATCCAGGTGATGGTGCATTTTATGGCCCAAAGATAGACATTACCATTAAGGATGCATTGAAGCGGTCTCATCAATGTGCAACTATACAGCTTGATTTCCAGCTACCAGAAAGATTCAATTTATCTTTCATCAGGTAATAATACTGGGTCATTCCACCTCAATTCAACAAACGTTTGTCCCTTAGGGTCTCAGATTTTGATAAAAATTGGTGTATGGGTACAATATTAACTCAAACTGAATACCCTCAAACCGTTTTGTGAAAAAAAAATTTTTGAGTGAATTATTCATATTTTAATTTTTTCGCATTTTTAGCAAAAATCCGTGCCTTAAATCATATTATCACTTATATCTGCGCTTGTAATTGTCATAAAACAATGATTAATAGCTTTTATTAAAGCTAAATCTTTATTGAATTCAAATATATCAATAAAAAATTATTTTCTTCTATACCCTATTGTTGTAAATTACTAATGTTTAAAAAATTGTTAGTAAACTTTTCTCAAATACTCCATCTCAGAATCGGCCGAAACTTTTTTTCCCTTATCTAAACATATTCAGCTAACTATTCCAAAAATAAAATTTAGTGGCAACTCATAAATGCGTTTTTTATAAATATTTAAACATTTACAATTTTCTCTCGCGCGGCCCGTGTTTCAAAAATTGTTAATACAATTTTCTCAAATACTTCACCTCAGAATCGGCCGACACTTTTTTTCCGTAATCTAAACATATCTAGCTAACTATTCCAAAAATAAAGTTTAGTGGCAATTCATAAATGCGCTTTTTATAAATATTTAAACATTTACAATTTTCTCTCGCGCGGCCCGTGTTTCAAAAATTGTTAATGCACTTTTCTCAAATACTCCATCTCAGAATCGGCCAAAAATGTTTTTCCGTAATCTAAACATATCCAGATAACTAGTAAAAAAATAAAATTTAGTGGAAATTCATAAATGCGTTTTTTATAAATATTTTAACATTTACAATTTTCTCTCGCGCGCCCCGTCAGCTTCCCATTTGGAATACATGCAGCAGACACGTGATACAAGCCTAAACATTTCCCTAATTGCTCAAGGTCGTGGCTATATGAGATAAAAATATATTATAAACTATGAATGTTAACAACAATTGTTATTTGTTCTGTTAAATGGATGTTTGCAGAGAAATAAACCATTGAGCCCCACTCTCTCTGCGCGAAGTTTTTTCTAACTACTCCGACACAATCGATTGAAAACTAACGAGAAAGCAAAATCCTTGTATTTATAACAAATGTAAAATGGTTAAGTTAGCATGCTTTCCGTAAACATATGATGTCCTACCATGTAGGAAGGGGTCCTCTCCGAAATATTTCATTTGAGGATCCTGATACTCCTGCATGCAACTACAGCTGAATCCTCATCCCTTGCTGGACGAAGAGAGTCTCTTCATTATAACCACTCCATTTGATTCGGGTATTGCTGCATGAAACTCCCTAATGCCTGGTATACTAACTGCCTGACGAAATCTTTTCGCAAGTACATCGGAATGTTTTCCAATTTTTTCTTTCTTTGCATAGCCAAAATCCACTCCTAAAATATGATCTTTTGCCCGTTTAAAGAGTTCTATGGATGTACGTATTTGTTTTTTGTATGGAAGCTGAAGGCTTGTTCTTGCTGCTAGTCTTTTCAAAGTTCCTCCCAGTCTATCACTTGGCCCTTTACCATGCGATGTAGCAAAGAAATGCCATTCTGCAGAGACTGTGAAATCTTTCCTGTGAAGAGATTAGTTCTGAATTTATACTTGTTTTATAATGAGCAGCAACCATCTGAATAATATTTTTCTTTTTGAAGCTTCGGAACTTTCAATTTCAAGAATTTAAGAATAAGTTTTTGAAAAACATGTACAGTTGATGGTATATGCTTCAGGCTGTCTGATATGATTACGAAGTTCAATGGGATTACATTATCCTGGACTTTAAGTCGATAATTGCAAGCAAAGAGGTGAACTGTTGCTTGGCCGTTATTCCAAAGCATACCTTGCATGCTGTCCTGTAAAACGAAAGCGTAATTTTCTGGAAAATCTTCAATGACGAGAACCTGCCCCACTTGGATGTTATGCTTTACATTTCTAAGAAAATCAGATTGATTTTTAGCAATGTAGTCATGTGGCTGAAGTTTCTGTAACTTTTCAATAAAAGTTTCAAAAAGTTATCGGTAGATTTTGTAAAACTTTCTAGGGAGCAATGGTTAGCTTGCACACATTGGTGGTAAGTAATACTATCAATTAAATTTCCATCAAAGTGTTCTTCTACTGAATTCCAAATTTTGCTCGGCCCAGGGCAGTTTTTACATTCGTTCAAATGGCATGACTCGGTCGGTCGCAGGGAAACACATCATTGCTGACAAAAAGTCTTTATATGACAACAACGGCTCGGTGTTATCCCCTGGATTTAGTGGTGACAACCTAGCACCTAAAATCATGAATTTAATAATTTGATGCACCAGACACACACATACGGTGTGAGTTCCTGATGCTCCCGCAAGAACGCACTTCTTAGGTCTGAGCTCTGCAAAATTTGAAAATGAAACAGTATCTTCGGCATATTTTTCCTTATTACAAAATATCTCTTTCAAATTTCCTAAAATTAGTTTTCTGTTTATGTGTCCGTTTTCCATTGTCATTAACGCCGAGCAAGAGTTTTCAATCGATTGTGTCGGAGTAGTTAGAAAAAACTTCACGCAGAGAAAGTGGGGCTCAATGGTTTATTTCTCTGCAAACATCCATTTAACAGAAAAAATAACAATTGTTGTTAACAATCATAGTTTATAATATATTTTTATCTCATATAGCCACGACCTTGAGCAATTAGGGAAATGTTTAGGCTTGCATCACGTGTCTGCTGCATGTATTCCAAATGGGAAGCTGACGGGCCGCGCGAGGGAAAATTGTAAATGTTTAAATATTTATCAAAAACGCATTTATGAATTTGAACTAAATTTTATTTTTTTCTAGTTAGCTGGATATGTTTAGATTACGGAGAAACATTTTCAGCCGATTCTGAGATGGAGTATTTGAGAAAAGTGCATTAACAATTTTTGAAACACGGGCCGTGCGAGAGAAAATTGTAAATGTTTAAATATTTATAAAAAGCGCATTTATGAATTACCACTAAATTTTATTTTTGGAATAGTTAGCTAGATATGTTTAGATTACGAAAAAAAAGTGTCGGCCGATTCTGAGGTGGAGTATTTGAGAAAAGTGTATTAACAATTTTTGAAACACGGGCCGCGCGAGAGAAAATTGTAAATGTTTAAATATTTATAAAAAAACGCATTTATGAGTTGCCACTAAATTTTATTTTTGGAATAGTTAGCTGAATATGTTTAGATAAGGGAAAAAAAGTTTCGGCCGATTCTGAGATGGAGTATTTGAGAAAAGTTTACTAACAATTTTTTAAACATTAGTAATTTACAACAATAGGGTATAGAAGAAAATAATTTTTTATTGATATATTTGCATTCAATAAAGATTTAGCTTTAATAAAAGCTATTAATCATTGTTTTATGACAATTACAAGCGCAGATATAAATGATAATATGATTTAAGGCACGGATTTTTGCTAAAAATGCGAAAAAATTAAAATATGCATAATTCACTCAAAAATTTTTTTTTCACAAAACGGTTTGAGGGTATTCAGTTTGAGTTAATATTGTACCCATACACCAATTTTTATCAAAATCTGAGACCCTAAGGGACAAACGTTTGTTGAATTGAGGTGGAATGACCCACTAATAAGTTTCCAAAAATAATTGCATTTAATCTTTTGAATGAGTGAATTAAAGAAGAAATCAACTCAAACATTCTCATAAGTGAATGACTTGCTGCAGTTTTTTTTGTACTCTTTCTTATAGAAAGCTGACTCTTGTTAAAGTTTTTCTTTGTCAATTTATTTTATCAAAATTAAGTGGGCTCTTCATTTTTAATTACCATGACAATAGGCTTGGTGCACTAGTTAGTTTTTTGTGTTATTTTGTAATTTATTGTAAGTTGGAATTGTGAATAACAGAGAATATCAGTGGTAAAAATAATTTTTCTGTAGCTTGAGGACTTAACTACTTCCAACAGAAGTTAAAGGGCCTCTGACATTCTAAAAGGTTAACTGATTCTAATTTTTCTGTTACCCTTTGACTCCACCTGGGGTCTTTTTGACCCATCTTTTGACCCCAGTCAGACCCAGATTTTGAATAATACATAGGTAGTAACGTTTGACTGATGCCAACAAGTAAATCTCAGTCTAGGTAAAATGAAAATTTTTCTCCTTGGGGTTGTGTTTCACCTATTGTGGAGAGTGTGAGACTTTCGAACTGTGGGTTTTACAGGGTTGACCATCCGTATTTGTGGTATTTTATGGAGTGGCTGCAATATTATTATTGTATAATATGTCTTATTACAATTTGCAATATCAATATTCTTATCTCATAAAACCTTTTTGAAGATAAACTTCAAGCAAAGGAAATGTGCATACAATTATTAATTAGTACCTAAATTTCTTTGGGGTCAAACAAAAACCAATATAGTGTTAGGGTTGGGTTTCCACTCCATTTTATGAAAAGCTCTTTTTATAAAGTGGGGTGCAAAGGTCAAAGACAGAATTTCAGTTGAAGTGGTGTGGATGCTCAGCAATCAGGAATTACTTGTGTTACGGTGTCCTTCTCTGGATACGTTAATAATATATATGAGAACAAATTTAGCCTTTGATTCAGGGATTTAAAAAATATTTTAAATTCAATTTTACTGGGAATTTTAATTTTTTAATTTTTTTCCTTGTAGTGAAAGTGGAGAAAAGAAACGTCCTGTGATCATACATCGAGCAATTCTTGGATCTGTTGAAAGAATGATAGCCATATTGACTGAATCTACTGCTGGGAAGTGGCCTTTCTGGATTTCCCCTAGGCAGTGCATTGTTATTCCTGTAGGTCCAATGTTTGATGATTATGCTTTCAAGGTAAGTTCAGAATTGTTTTACTCCACTTTCAAGAGGGATTGTTCACGTAGGGAAAGTTTTGAAAAGGTGTGACAAGTTATTACTGTATCTTACTTTTACTCTGGTTTTTGGTTTCCCTGCTTGTTTATAGTACAGATATAAGTGCCTAGCTCTATTTGAAGTTGAAGGTATGCTTTAAAGTGTACTAATTAATGTTGCCTCTTATCTAGTTAGCTATAACACTATATTGCTTTAATTCAGGTCAAGGAAGAAATATTCCAAGCAGGCTTTGCTTGTGAGGTCGATGTTGATGCTGGTGATACAATGAACAAGAAAATACGAAATGCACAGCTGGCCCAGTATAACTTCATAATGGGTAAGAGAAGTGAAGAGAACTTCATTTGTATGTGGATGTATGTTGTGCAATCTGAAGGATTGTATGTGATGTAAAACCAAAATTTCTAAGCATGATTTTGTTGATTTATCTGTTTTAATTGTTTCGCTGCCAGTAGGCTGATCTATTGGAATTTAGTGCCTGTGCAAAGAAAGCACCATCTGATATGGTGGTCAGCATTTTAAAACTTATATGTTTGTGTTTTGGCAGTTTTTGAGGGTACATGGGAAGTAGGTAATCAATCAATGATGGCAATGTAAGGGAGAAGAGGACTTCAAATAAGACACAACCCATGGGGTTGCATCCTATACAAGCACTTATGCCGTACTTAGCCACATATGAAGATATTCATACTTCCCGAAAATACGGTGATGAAATACATAGAATTTGCCATGAGAAAAAAAAATTTTCTCATGGAAATTTCTATGTATTTCATTGCCGTATTTTTGGCAAGCATGAATATCTTCACATAAATATGTTTTCATTTCCTCAAAATTCCATCTTTATGCATTATTTTTTACCATTCAATTCCCAAATTTTTACCAAATCATTGAAAATTCAACGGTACTAGAATTAATAGGTGTAATGATTATGAAAATGTTTTAAATTACCTCTCTAACAAGTGCGTGAAAACGGCCTCAGCAGTCTTAGCACACCCTGCCTGGAATTTGCTACCAGTGGAAGGGTTAAAATTAGAAATTTCCTGTTGTAAATGAGGTTGATATGTGCTTTGACAGATTCCCATCAGTCTCCCGACTTGGCCTGAAATTTTATTCACATTAAAATCAGATGATACTATGCTTACAAAGATACTAGTGAAGTCAGTAAAATTGGTTGTGCTAAATAAGTTAAGGGTAAATAATTCATCGGTAGTGGTTATTTTTGGCCAGTTTTAAAAATGTATTTTGGTTTAGTAATAATAATAAATAGCTTTATTGTTCTGTTGGTCGTTGTTGACATAGAACATATTCAGAAACATTTATACATAATAACCTTTCACAACAGATTTACAATATTGTCCGAAATTAACTCATCAGTACTATACTAACATTTATTAAGCAGTAGTTCTTTTGAGTTTTAATTTAAAAGAAGACACAGAGGACTTAAAGTTTGTTGGTAACTTATTATACCAAAGTGATGCTGAGTGAATAGGGCCATTCTTACATACAGCACGTGATTGTACTCGTCGGTAAACATTATCCCTTCCACGAGTCAAGTGACTATGAACCATCAAGTTAGGAATGAACATAGATGGATTCTTTTCTACAAATAATTATGAATGAAAAATATATATGCTGAGTAAAGTTATGATATTCAGTTGCCTAAACAAAGGCCTGGCCAAATCATGGCCTTTATAGACCTCTTTTGAATAGAAAATGCCTTCCTTGCTGCACTTGAGTTACCCCATAAGACAATTCCATAGGTCAAGTGAGCGTGAACTTTAGCATAGTATACTATGTAGTTTCAAAATTTCCATGGAAGTGGTAGGGACAAGTTTCCTGATCATAAATGTTAGTGAAGTAGTTATTGCATGAAGTGGTACTTAATACAATTATGTACTGGTTTTTATTGGTGCATTTCAGAATTATTTGATAGGGATTCACTCCTTTCAGGTTAATCACCCATTTGTCTGCACCCTAGCTCCTTTGTTTTCTCACATGCACAAATTCTTTTTGAAAAGCCAAAATAAGAATTACTTATCAGTGACCATACATTTGAGGCTTGTTATTCATGAAGTAGTGTGGCCAAATTGTTTTAAAGAAATGATGAAACTACATAATCTTGGCCGCACTGAGAGCATATGTAAATTTTGGGAATGCAACGTGAACAAATGAGTCTTGCAATATGTACAGTCTCCGTTTTCATGCCAGAGTGTAGATCTATTTCCAAGTGGAGACTTATGAAATACCTCAGACTATAATTGTGATATTTTCATTTCAATCTACAGAAAATTTCTGGTCAAGAAAAAGGCAGGGCTAAGACCACATGCAAGTTATCTGGCAGTGGATTTGCATAATACATATATACATACATATTTGGAATGAATGCAATTGGATTACCTTCTTCTCCATTCTGAAATGTTTTCCAGTTCAAATTTTCCTCATAATTTATAACTTTACTAATATTTTTTGCAATAGATTAATATGCACTTGTTTACCTTTCAGTTGTTGGTGAAAAAGAAAAGACATCAGAGACTGTGAATGTTCGCACAAGAGACAATATTGTCCATGGTGAATACTCAGTGAAAACTGTAATTGAGAAGTTCAGGAATTTAAGTGAAAAGAGGATTCATGCATCTGAGGAAAATTTTTAGAGGATGTATTTATGAAATGAGAAAAAGTGGAGAAAGTGTAACAAAGTGATAAATTAAAATTAATGTAGGCAAGCTTTCAAAACCTTGCCGGATAAAATTGCTTTGATGTTACAATGTATGGTTTGTTGCTCCCAGCGGAAATGATGTACCTAGTTTTGGATTTTTTTCTTTTAACATTAATTATTGTCTTTAGAGTGCCTTGCTATTGAATGATTCAGAAACACCTGATAATTTAAAAAAATTTCATTCCGTTATTAGCTGCCCATTTCACCGTCATCTTACTATGAACTTCAGGTTTGGCCATTGCAAAAGAACCAAGTGATATTATTTTAAACGTGAGTTTTGTCTAGATAGAATATTAGCATACTAAAATGTGCATTTTGGTGATTGAGATGTGAATCATAAATCTATGTAGTGTATCACAGCCTTGAATGAAGTTTCTTACTGGGGATTTGGCCTAAACCTGAGACATGGTATTCTGAAACCTTTAACTGGCTGCTGTTTTTTAATTTTTACCTCCACTTTTTGTGTTCTTGTCTATATTCAGTAATGTTCACAACTTTATTTTGTTGTTTTTTTTCTCCTTCAAATTGATAGTTTTCTTCAATTTCATGAAACAATCTAGTTTTCTTTAATTTCATGAAACAGTTCAAATAATGGTATGTTCATTATAAATTTATTTTGAGTAGTAAACTGCAGGAAGAATTTTACCCCAAGTGCACAAAAGGTGTTTTCGAGTCACCCTGCTATAATTTTTATGGAGGCTTATTTGAAGAGGGGCAACATTCCATTCGTGTTGTGACTTCCTAAATTTACATGACCCCTCTCAGTTCTAGTTTTATTGTGTTGAACAAAGTAGTATTTGGATACCTCTGGCTGTGTACTTCATTGAGAAAATCGCTAAAATGCCAGTAATATATAAAAAACAAGGGAAGTAATTTAAGCCATGTTATTATGGTTCAAAAGTCACTGTTGACAACCAAAATAACATTGAAATGTTGGGGTTGTATTGTGTGTGGAATGTACATATTATCTTCATTTGCTGGTGAAATTAAGGAGTCTTCATCATGACCATTGAAAAATTTGCTATTCCTTCATATTAACCCTTCAAGCCAGGAGGAGATTTAAATAGAGTCGCTGGTTTTCCGCAGATTTAAATGGGATCATCGTGACGTAGTCACTACATCACTTGATGGCATGTGAAGTTCGTGCCCAACGTAGTGACTACGTCGCTCGTCGTGGAAGGGTTAAAGGTTGTAACAAAGGAGTGTAATGGATGGAGTTTAGGATGAAGATCGGTTTAACTTGCAGGGTCGAGAACCAAATAGGCTTGAAAAATATCAAATTTTAATTAATTATTTTCTTTCGTTTTTGCTGTAGTTGATGTGTTTTTCAAGGTGTGTGAAATTCATTAGCTATTTAGATCCTTGCTTTTATTTGGGGTTAGAATAAAAATGGAAAAGAGTAAACACTATTGCCACCCAAAGTTAACATGGGAAAACTCTCTAAGAACCTTGTGGCATTTAGGTGCTTTCTTCATGCCTTTATAAGCCCATCAAATGAATCAGAGTGCCATGAAATTCACTTACCTGTTTTTGGATGGAACTAAAGTTTATATCATGCATCTTTATATAAATAATCATAAAATAATTACTAGTATAATATTACCTAGCTGATTTTAAGTAGAACATGGGAAAAAATTTTAAGCTACATATTTAATTTGACACCCAATGTGGACTACTCGGAACAGTCTGTGCTTGGAAAACCTAAACTCATCAATGTAAGAATTTCATTTTTGTTGTAAACCAACAGTCAGACTGAGGTACAAGTACACTGGGTGCAAGTATATAGGCGCTTCATGGTTTGGGGGCACACAAAAAAGTTGAATTTTACCTGAAGTAGGTTTAAGTAACAGGGAAAGAGCAATTGTTTGGCACTCTTTCTTCTTTAGGATACAATTGAGAGTTAAGGGCATACACCAGTTGAAAAAGTTGGGAACTGCTGTTTTAATTATGTACATATATGGCAGTCACCATTTTAACAGGTGGGCATAGAAAACATACATTTCCAGTCTATCAGGTCATCAAAACTGCAAATGCAAGGAAAAAACCATTGTGATCAAAAGTTCCCTTAGGCTATTAAATTGTCAGATCCAGTAAAGCCGGTTTTATAATTTCTGGTTAAAGTGAACTGTTGGATGATGTAATCAATTCATTAACTTGATGTTGAGTGAGATTGTGAGGTCTGTACATATATTACTTTGGGCCACCTGTTATTCAACATGAGAGTTATCGATGGAAGAATGTATTTGCATCGGTTTTCATACCGAGAAAGTATTTAACCAGAAATTACAAAACCAGGCCTTAGTGTATTGAATATATTTTCTCTTGTGGTTTAAATTGTATTATTCTCCCTTCTATAATGGGCTTAATTTTTTTCCATCCCCTTCTACCTTTCTGGATATCCTGCATCGCCTATCTCTCTGTGGCAGTGTTATATTAATGGGGCGTTTACTCGGAACCGAAATTATTATTTTATTCACGAAATCGTTAGATGGAAACAAAAAATGAATTTTAGTGAAAAAATCAATCTTCTAACCGTAGCCATTCACTCATAAATTGAAAATTAAATTATGCAAAAGTCCATCAAATGAGCTGCACTGAGACCTATGTCATCCACCTCCCCTCGTTGGCTGTTTTGGGGAGGGGAGGTCTGCCTACACAGCGACGCGCAGACGAAGGGATGACGTAAGAAGTCTCAGCACGCCCTAGCCTAGAACTCTACCGAAAGGGTTAAGAACATCAGTTTTTCGTCACTTATAACTTGAGAACTAGGCGACGGATCGGAAAACTGAAGTACAGGTCTTTTTATTTTACAAACTCATCAGATTCAGCAACAAAATAAATGGTAAACATGGCAATGGTAAACAAAATAAATGGCCCCTTACATTGCAGCCCCTTGTAGTCAAAATCTTATCAGCCACCAGTATATAACTCTCTGGACTAATATCATGATGCAGATATTGTGAGAACTACCGTTAACGTTGCATATACTTCTACTAATTTTGTCGGGAGAAAAATAAAACCGCCAAGCTTTACTTGCAAATGAAACAGTAGTCACCTTTATTCACACTAGGTAGCAGCACACTACTACAAAACAGTTCAAAATCCCGGCAAAGTAGCCAACAGGGAAAAAATAATAAACTATGCAACCATCTGTGTTACAAATACAAAAACCAAGAGAAATCCACTGGAAAACTCAAGTGTTTTGTTATGGAATTGGTGTCCTTATATCCTTTGTTTTTTGTAATCATTGGATTTGACAAAATTTAGTATCTATGTTTGCCAGAGCTCTCTTTAGATAGACTATCGTACACACTGACTGCTTGACTAGCTCATTGATTGCTATGAAATACTCCTCAGCACCTGCTCTCCTACCATCATTTAATCTTGATATAGATTGTTGGCATTAGTTATGTTGTTGGTTTTTTGTGTCCATCAACTACCCTAGGTTAACTTTCCAGGTGAATATAATAACTAATGATCGGTTTAAAATATAGGGTTGAACAAAACCCAAGCTTTGTCCCTATTCTCTTGTGTCGCACAGTCCAAGTTTTCTTCCTCTCCCCTTGTGTTTACTTGTAGTTAAAGGTTGTATCACCAAATACTGGAGCATTATGTTTCATACATGCTTCTGTAAGGTATTATGACCCTCTGGCAATTGTGTGACTCTCCATGGCTCTTATTTATGTTTATGGTGTCTTGTTTTTTATGTTTATCTATGTCAAAACTATCCTGCTATGGAATCATTCTATCACCTGGAATATTTTATTTTTGGAAGGTTGGAAACAAGTCTCACAAATGCACAAGAAGGTATGAAGATGATGGATATTCTCCTAGTGGAGCTGCTAAAAAAAGAAAAGAATATAATTACAATGGAAGCATCAATATTGCCTAGCCAAGGCAATTGAAAGTCAAGAATATACCCAGGCTCAAATTTTAACTGTTAATTAAAAGGAAAATGGAGGCCGGAGAAGACTGGCAATTGTTTAAGGTTCCATTGTGCTTAATTACTTTTATTATCCAGTTATTCTTTATCAATAGGTACATACTAACTATCAATATTTAGGTACTAATCTTAATTTTGAGATCTGTAAATAACTAATAACAGCATAGCTCAGTGCATGCTAGTATTTTACTGGTACTACACTGATGGTTGGCAGTGGAGTATCTTGGATTTGGGGGGGGGGGGTCCAGGATCATTTTTATAGGTCTGAGGGGTCTGGGGCCCAGCCTAATGCCTTTCCCTGAAAAAAAATTGAAATCATAACAGCAAAACTGCATTTTCTAGCTCTTTTTGAAGTATTTAGAGATATTAAGTTTGTTAATTTTTTAATATTGGTAATAATGTTGGTACCCTTAAGAAAGATGCTTCAGGGGGCGGGGGGATCCTTTCCCATCCCCCCTCCCCCCCGTAAATACGCCCATGATGGGTGGTGCATTACTGCTCAATATTGGTGTGCCGACACTTCATATTTGAGGCTCATCATCCTGTCGGTCATCATCATCAATTATTTATTTTTTCTTTCGCCTCTCCCGGTCAGCCCCCCCCCCCCTATTCTTCCCCTACTTTTGTCTTTCTTTTGTAATTTCCGCTTGTGAAAGAGTGCGAGGTTGCATAATAATAAATAATAAAATAGTCTGTGTGAGAACTATAGTCGTAAAGTCTCTTTGCGACTATAGTTCTCACACAGATTTAACATCTGAGTTTTTTTTAAATCCAATATATTTTAAATTTTAATTAAGCGATTTTTGAATATGCTGCCGTCGCGGTATTTCACTCGCCACTAAATCTGAGGTAGTATGGGACACCTCAAAAGGTCCAGTTGCTGGAACCTCTACTCTCTGAATAATTTGTTGCGTTTACATAATTAAACGTGCTACGACAGCTGAGATCATTTCTCACTTAATGTGTGTGATTTGTAGGCTGGGGCGAAAGCACTCGGAAGAATAGGAGGATGACCCTTTCTGACTCCAGTGGAGCCCAACGATGCGTAGCTTCGGTGATAGAGCAGAAACCGGTGGCTGCATCGTGGCAGGTCGTTGCCCACATACGCAGTAAATCCGATGGGTCGCTTGAAGTAAATCTTTGGTGGGGTTGTTTAACGACGCTTATGAAGGTCAATCGACGGAAACCCATCCTCTCGTAGAATACTTAAACGTTTGTAGTTTACCGTTGGATCATTTGATGTTAGTGTTTGGGCGAATTGTCGTTATTTCTCCACTGAAGTTGGTTTGCTCAACGTTAAAGAAGAATTCTGAGAGAAATAAGAAAGAGGAAGGCTAATTGGATTGGGTTATTTTAAGGAGGAGATCTGTACAGAAGTTAACTGTAGAAGGGAAGATAGATGACGAGAGAGGAAGATCGAGGTTCGGAATGTTGAAGGATATTGGAAGGAAGGAATTATACTTTGATAAAGAGAGGCCCAGAGGAGACTGTTGTGGAGGCATCATTACCGTTGAAACCTGTCTGAGTACCGATTTTCTGAAGATGATATCCAAAGGGGATCAGGGTAGTGTGGTGAGTGGAGTAGTGGAGTACTGCCTTTACATCCAGTGGCGTAGCCAGGTTTTGGGTCTAAGGGGGGGGGGGGGTGGCAGAAAATTTTTAGGGGGCGCCGACTCATAAATTAACCAGTTTAATCAACTTTACAAATTTTGTTGATGCAATAGGCGGATGGGTTTGTACAGAATATGACAATTGACAACGTATTATACATATTTATTTATACGTATTTGGGAGTGGAAAAATACACAGATATAGGGGCACTAGAACACGGGGGAGGGGGGCCTTCGTCCCTTCTGCCCCCCTGGCTACGCTACTATTTACATCCCGAGATTTTTCAGAGGAATCTTGATCTCTATTTGGGTGTCTAAATGAGGGAACTTCCGAGTGTGGTACTCCGTCCGTAGGATGGGACATAATGCCGTGGTCCCCTTGGCGCCTGTCGCTAAGAGTAGGCTAATGCCGACTTTTTTCTCTCTACCCTTCCTCCATTCACGAAATATCCCTTTTCTTGCCAGCCCACCCTCCTATCCGTAGTGGTGCAAATGACCTCAGCCATATGCCTCAGCTGTCAGTTGCCCCCCTCCCAAGTAGCCAATCAATATCCGACCCCAGCCTCTTTTTTCCTGTCAATTGGTGAAGTGCGCGCAAAATTTTCTTCGCTTAGTTTTTTTTATGACGTTCTATTTAGAATTGTATTTCATCTAGATAGATAAGTATGCCGGTGATATTAATTTGATATCTCCGTAGTCATACTCATATAATTTTTTGAAATTGCCAAATTGGCTTGGTCATACGATCAGGCTATTGTAGAAACATTTCCGTACTTTTCCCTTTGTTTTTTGAGCTAACGAGGTGCGGGAAACCTTACGTGTCACCTCACGTGATTTCGTTTGACGTCATACTCAGGCCTGGGTGCTGACCCGCTGTATTGGGAGGGAAGCAAATATATCTCTGAAAGAATTCGGCTCACATCATATATCTATAATTTGAGTGTGACTTAAATGGATGAACATTTTTGTTCACGGTTTGTAGTAAAGCAATCAAGTCATTCAATTTTTGCGAAAATCAATAATTTCTTCGTTCATTGGTTGCCTAGTCTGAGTGAATGAGGCTTAAGCGACATCATTTGTTCGGAAACTATTTGATGGTCATATTGGGTTTGTCTCGAAATGCTACTATTAGTTAGGCGAATAGAGATTATAATAGCCAATTAAGCAATCAGTATCCCTAACAGGATAAGTTGAGGGATATATCCAACATCGAAAAACGGATTAACCAGACACTAACGTCGGAAACATACGGACCGCAAAGGATTTCAGCGTCGGGCTAGTCCTATAGGGTTAAACGTATCCTACTGTGTTGGTGATCACGTAGAACTACGGAAGGCATCGCCCATCTACTTCTATTGCATAAAATTATCTCATTGCCTTCATTGGTGCATCAGTAATCCCATCTCCTCCTTGGAGGTAATTTGTTGATGCCCATCATTTTCTTTCGTGGCCCCCGACGATTCCCATTACTTACGCATTATTGTCGGGACATAAATTATATATTTGAATGCCATAAAAACTCACAGACCAGGAAACTCATCTCTTTGAGTACGTACAACATAGCCGAATGCTGAATTAGTGGTTCAAAGTAACTTGTGAAGGAGAATAAGGGTTAGGTGTGTAATTGCCCTAGGGTTCGTAGATTTATTTGGATTGCAATAGAAATTACTTGCCCTTTATGGAATTAATGGCGATGCCGTAATAAGTATTCGGGTTGAATCATTCGCATAGTATTAGGATAAGGAGTTGTTGAAGTAAATATACGTTTGTAAAAAGTAAGGCTGCTTCTGCCTCGCAGAGATTTACAAAGGTTTCGTATTTTCCGAGAGAATGATGAAACCTGTGTTTGTTTCCTAGAATTGCGGACGAAATGCGATTATTCAAGTTGGACGGTCTTAGTTCAAGTTGGAATGTCTATCTCATGAGGGAGCGTAGTATGTGGATCATGTATTACGTGGCGACGTAAGTATCACGTGACAACAAAGTGGATCAAATATTACGTGACAGTACTGCGAATCTTAAAGCGGGAAAGCGTACCCACTCTTGCAAAGAAGTCATACTTTTTTAAAATGAAAACCTTGGTGGAAATTCTCTTAAGTTTAAGATTTCTCGTTCCTTGGCAATTACCTTTGTGTCTCGATTAAGATTGTGTAAGTGTGTGGAATTTTTTTGTGTTATCTTAGCTATTCTAGTTTGATGAGTAACGCACTTGGGGAAAGCGTTAAAAGCTCGTGTCCCGAGCGGATTAATTCAAAGGTATGATCTAATTAGTAATCATTGATGTGCATGGTAGGATAGATAAAGTGGGATTCAGCACTTGAGCTGAATCGAGAATAACTTATTGTTAGTAATCGTCCCTTTTTGAAGTTTTATCTTTACTAAACACCCATATCACAGTTTGTGAATGATTGTGGTTAATGAAGTGTCTGTTCCACCGAGGACCGTACAATCAAGGTCATGTGGTCATACTGGGATAATAATCCAGCTATACAGGGGGAACGGAATTCACTAAAAAAATTAGTAATATAATGGAGTCTAAATGGGTAGAGTTAACAAAGGAATGAAAAAAATACTTAATCAGTTGGTGGCATGGGTTCTTATATACATGCTAGGAGTTCGGGTGTGATTCGTGGATTTCAGACCCTACCTTCTTATGGTTATGTATTTGGAATCGAATGGGTCATATTTTTTCAGAACAGCTCCCGCAGCACTGCTTCAAATTTTGCAAGTTTAAATTTCCCAAGGCGCTTCCTAATAAAAAGGGTTTTTTTTGTTTTTAGCAGCGTCGGAACGCGTGGGTCGATCAATTCTTTTGCCCTCTTTCGCTATAATTATGTAAAAGTTTATTAATTATACTTGTATGCTATTATGTACATTTTTTCCCCGACCAGTTGCTTAATTTGATCTCACCCGGATAAGTAGAACTCGGCAAATGATATATGATTTATCGGTAGCCTGATGATAAATTTTAATAAAATTGAAGAAAAAGTCAATTAACCTTCGGGCAGGTTTTCGTTTATTTTTGGGAGAAATGAAGAAAGTGTTGGTGCGGTGAACTTGGACGAACCCATTTATAAAGTGGATAAGTGTTTAGGGGCAAGGGGGTAGTCCTGGACGCTGCTCCGTACCTCCTGGAGGAGATTCTTTGCTAGAGATGGTTTGCCCTTCAAGGGAAAGAAAGGAATTATGAAGTGCAGAGGCACTAAAAGAGCACTCGAGAACACCATTAGCAAGATTATTCCGTTAATGTCTGTCTCTCTCTGTAAAACTTAAATATATTTATTATTAAACCGTTAGATAAAATTGGTTGGTGAGTAGAAATAGGTTATCTATGTGGGATGGAAAATATTTTCAAGTTGAAATAGCGAAAGTTAAGTTGAAATTTCCTTCAGGAATATTACGAAACTACTAATTCTTTAGGTGATTGCCTACGTATGTATCTGGTGGCGGTATAATGAGATAACGTCATTACCCATGAACACCTCGCGTGATATTATGGATGTTTGACTTCTGTGCGTGTAAACATTTACTCAACTGATCCTTCTAAGCTGATGACAATGTCAGTAATTTATGTATCTTTATTTTTGTTGGTTGATTAGATACTTAATTTTGTGAAGAGGTGACCTGAGAACCTTCGGAATCCCCATTTTGAGCGTCATGTTTTCTCCCTATTCCGTTTCGCAATATTATCTTCGTGGAATTATGTCGTATTTTTGTTAATGTCTTCGTGTGCTATCCCACGGCGATCATTCTCCTTTACAAAAGGTAAGTCAGCCAGTTACCTCTCCTTTAGGCCAATCTGAATGTGGCAATGCGAATACTTCATTGAGCAGTTTTCCATTGCTTTTGTGTTGAATGATTTTTTCTTATATTCAGTGGACGCAACATCTTGACGACGTATAGCATCGATTGACCTCGATCATCGGTGCGGCTAAAATCCAATTCTGATATTGTTTGTTCGTCTCACTGGTTTGATCATTTATAACTATTTTGTTTAATACTGATTTTTAAATGCATTACCTAATTAAAATTTTGTATAGGTAGATACCTACTAACAGTGTGGCGCGTGTTTTAAAAATGCTTGTGCTCCGTTGGGACTTATTTAATATCACTTTCAGTTTGCTCCGTATGTCTGCCTAGATATGTCATTTCATGTAAGTGAGCTAAATTAATCTGAGAACTGTTATTCCCCTTGCGAATGTAAAGTAATGCAAATCATGCCGTTGCGCTTGCACCATTAGGTCAACGATTCAGGAATCAGATTCACTTACGTGGTCTCCGGGAAGCTGCCCAGGCATGCGCCCGCTTGGTTAATGTTTATCCCTAATGTGATAACTACTTACGTAAAGAATCACTTTTTTGTTATTTTATCGTATATTTGCTTGGCTCTGCGTGTTTGGGGGAGCTCGATGGAAGCTTGTATGGAGATAAAAACTCAGTACACGGAATGGTTGGTGTATTCAACGAGATAATGATGTATATTTACCTGGAATTCTGGAAACGAAGATATTTTGATAAGATTGAGATTTTTTCCCGAGGGCGAAATCAGCTGAGATTTCTCGTGAGCGTCATATCTTACTTAGTAGGAAATTATAAGGACAAACTTTCCTCGTGACGCACGGGCAATGCAATTAGAGGATGACCGGGAATTATTATTTTAATCCTGAATGATAGAATCTCAAAGGTGCTCGGGTTTAGCATTGTTGGAGAGCAAAGACTCCCCGTTTCAACAACTGTCTGTCGCTGTTAACTTGCCCTGCTTGCAATATCATTCTTATTCCCATTGCCATCGGTAAAAATATCCATACATTATTTTAACAAATCAGTTGTTTTTGCATACCTGTGATTGCTCACGCTTAAGCCTTTCCTCAGCACCTGTTTTTACTAAAACTTTTTTTGGAATAGAGCAAGTTACATTTCCGTCTGAGAAAAATGGTATCCAATACTTTCACGGAATATTTTTACCGCAAATCACAGGCATCAAAGTGACCCAGGGGTCTACCGAGGCCGTTTTAGTCCAGGTAGTGCATTGCGTGATCATAATGTACTAAAAATATAGCTAGTTAGATCCCATTATGTTTTTATGTAATTAAGGAAATTCAGAAAATTTTACTTTTCCATCTGACCTAGTGGGTAAAAAATAATATAGTACTTAAAAATTTTAAAGGGCAAAAAATGAAACTATTATTTACTCTGTACTGTGGATACTGCTAAAAACATAAGTTTGCATTAGGTTCACTTAACAAAAAGATTACTATGATGAACATATTTTTAGAAAAATATTTATCAAATAAATTGACACATTCAACATTATTATAACCATTGGCACTGAAAAGCGAGATGAAATACTTGTGTGCATTTTTCCCTGAAGAATAATTTAAACTAAATCGGTACTTAAAAAAGCGCGGAACATTTAACTGTACTCAACGCGGACTTAACCGATAAAAATGGGAAGACTGGGGAAAATACGCAAGTTGTTCAAGGAAATGCATAGGAGACTACTGTCATTTAAGTTCATCATGTATTCACCTGTACTACATGTAGCTTAAGTTGACGCTTAATTTTGATGCGCGAACTTTTATGCATATTAATGCGAAATTAATTGACTCAGGACGAGTAAGGAGAATTAGTGACGTGTTCAGTGTTAATTCGTTCACCGAATATGCGGTATTAGTTAGCATAGCACCTCCAACGAGTTTTCGGTGCTCCATTGCCAAGGCCACATCGCATCGTCTAACATAACACTTGACCGTGGTAAAATTACGCGTAAAACGTCTGGAAGAATTAGTGGTAAAACTGAGTCTATTAAAAATTCGTGTTATAAAACTAATTTTGACGGAAAGGTTTAAACTACTGCAGTCAGTTTCGTAACGTAAGCTGTTTTAAGGTTAAACGTTTTTATAGGAAGTTTTACAAGTGTCACATTTTACAATATACTTTGAAGTTTACCGGTTGTGTGTATGCAATGTCTCCCTCCTTTAGGCTACTCAGATCAAACGTATAAGCTAATGTTTTTAGATGTAAAGCAATATTTAAAGATTTCTGGGTGGCGTCTTATGTCTAATAAGCTGTGCTATTGTTCCAAATGTGGCACGCCAGACTTTCACTTCAATGCTGATGTCTGCTTTCTCAAATTTAACTGTACGGATTCGTTCTATTTTTATCATAAAATTTGAAAATTTGTTCTAGAAATTTGCTTCTGACCTTAAATGGCCGAAGGAATTAAGTTGTGGTTGCGTGAATGGAAGTCGAGAGATAGACGATCAGATAAACGAAGCGGTAACTCTTGTTTTAAGGGAAGGAATGTTTCTTTCATATAAATACAATTATTAAAAAACTATGAACGAGGGCCGTTATGTTTAATATGTATATATATATTAATGAATTACTATGTTTGTAGTACACTGAAGGCCATACTTCGGTTTACGTGAACTTTCAAGGTTATCCTTTCGCTTTGAAAATTGTTATTTTTGTAAATTTCAGTACATTTTATTCGGATTGATAATTTTGCATTTTTGGAAGTGCTATAAGGCTCTTGATTCCTTGCTCCCCTCTTGAAGCAGAAAAGAAACTTGTTGATATAAGATTCTTAAGGAATATTAATAATTCAGGGAGACATATCAGAGACCTAATTTCTTTACTTTTATACCCTCTAACGGTCTGTGCAAGTGCAATACGATGCTTGCACAGGCACAAATAGATGCGTAAACACGTACGAAAACGCGTTAACAGATTCAGAACGGGATATATCACGGATATGCATTCGTGCATTTGCGCAAGTTGGACGTGTTTAACCGGTACAATGTTGAAGGATTATTTCTTCGTGTATCTACTCGCAGAAGTAAATCGTGTAAACGGGCCTTTGAATGCGTTTTAAAAATTTCAGAATGAGCCTCCCAAATGGAGAACTTTTTCCTGTGCCTGCTCAATGTACTTCCTTCCGCCACTTTCTTTTTAAAACTTTCATGCCGTTCTTTTAGAGATAATTCTTGGTTCCCCTGTGGTAATAACATCGTTACTTTCACTTTTCGGAATGGCTCCGAGCTTTCCTCCTGGGATACTGATTTTTGCGTGCATGTTATATTGCTGCGATTTTTCTCGTCCTCATTACAAAGTTGGTGATTTCTGACTGCCCAAAATGCAATACGCACTTATTTTTATCTTTTTGAACTACATCATACTTGGTGTTCCAGATGGTTTGTTACTGCAGTGCTGACGGAGCACAAGGAGTTATGAACTAGTTTTTTTAATAGTGCTTAGAGTAGTCCTTGATAATAAGTACAATGAATATAATGGTTTGATCACAGATAGGTCTATTAGCCACGTGCAAATTACCAAATAATTCATGAGAGCTCATTAGAGGTCATGAATATTTCATCAAATAAATCCCTTCGGTAACGAATTGGAAAGGTTTCTTTTGCGCGCCTGCTATTGCGACTGATTTCCTTGACCTCAACACCGTGAAAAGAATGATCTAAGCTTGATGATGACTGTCGTCCGCAATCTCATTTAAAGTGGATCGTGTGTCATAAAAAATGTATCGTGCAGCCGTGTTCATCAGTGAAATGTTCTTTCTGTTCCGAATAGTGCATTTCAAAGGTACACTTATTGTCCAACTGGTTTAGAATTGTTTTATCCAAACATTTTTCTTTTTTGCCTCTTGAATATTAGTAGCGAGGCTATTGACCGAAGGAGAACCGGTTTTTGGTATCTTTGTGGACGTAATATTTCTAACGGTATCAAATATTTCTAGGTTTCGTGTTGGTTTTTGACAGAATCATATATCCCTTTCCATTGAAGTCTGGTTTGTTTCTTCCATAAGCTCCTCGACTGTTTCCTCTCGAGGATAATCAAAAAATTCTCAGGCAACTTAAAATTTATCATCTCTCAACTATGATTACAGAAAGAAATTTCAAGTTTAAGTAACTGTACGCGACAAATCAGCAACTTACAAATTGGTCCATAGCCATAAATAATGGTAAAGCTTGTTTTGTCACTGCTTTCCGAGCTATTTAACTTTGTTTCATATTTCGACTTATCTAGTATTTTTATTAGCTTTTGAATGTGACACCGATTGTTTATTTATCATTAAATAAAAAAGTTATTTTCTGCCCAGGTTCACTGAGCAAAATGTACAATTTTCTTTTAATTTAACTGTACATAATTTGCCATATGGTCTGAAAATTTCACGATTCGATGAAGACCGCTCTTGAAGCGTTATGGGCATTGAGCTTGGATTGGAAATTAACTAAAATATTTGGAGCTTGAAACAGACTTAAGTGAACCGGTGAATGATTGCAATCTTTATGTGCTCTGTTCGCTACGTAGGTACCAACTGAATTTTTTTTCTTGCAGTAGCTCTCCTTCGGAGGTAGAGGGTAGGGGAAAAAGGGAGGTATATTAGTCCTCGGCTCTTGAATCCTTGCCCTACTTATTTTACCTCCTCTGACAACGAAATGTAATTTAAACGCGTTTTTCGCGAGCGGTGAAAGGGCTTAACTCACTATAAATGAAACTTTCTCCGGGGGCGGGGGAGTGGAATCGACTGGAAGGTCAAGGTCAACGCGATTGTCCTCGCATCATTTCGCGGCTCTCTTCTTCCTCGAGGTCATCGTCCTACGCTCTCTCATTCGAGCGGCATCTTTCTAACTCCCTCCCCCTACTACGTGTATCAAACCTCTCCCTATAGCTTGTTCTGCCTTTCCCTCCCCCTCCCTTCCGCCCCACTTGCCTTACCTCTCTCTCTCTCTACCAGATCCATGTGCTTTCTCGACGTCTCCCAAGGCCTCCGTCGACCTACATCTCCAAGGACAACGAACGATCTGAAATAAATCTTTTTATCATCTAAGGGGAGATGGGAAGAGGTGTAGGGAGCGGGAGTTTTTTTTTTAGGTAAGGCTATATGAAAAAAAATTAGAAATGCATACAAATTAATACTGAAACTTTTGTTTTAATGTAACAACCTGTACAACGAGACAACAAAAGTGTTCTTCCTTCTTTTCTTTCTTTCGGGAAACGTCTTTGGTCTGTGTACGATGCCGATGCCCTCGGCATCTCAAATCACTTTCAATTCTATAAAATAACTTAAAAAGCGTTCTTTCGCTATTAGTGTATTTACAGTCGTCAATTGTTTTTCGATCAACATGACGATAGAGGAACAAATTACCACGGTCTTCCGCACGTCAACGCGTTTCGGACCGCGGCTTGTGTCCGCTTGCCCCTTTAATGCTCAAGCGAACAAATCACACGATTAGCTCGAAGGGCCTCTAGAAAAAATAACAGATCCCCTCGATAAATAAGAAAAAATTGTCCCATTCATCCTTCCCTTTTACACTTTTCGATTACCCATTCACTCTTTCGAATCTCGCGTTAAAACAGTCTCTCTTTCGATGGGGGAAGCACTCCGGTCACGTCATGAATTCTCGGAGCGTTAGTCAGTCTCATAGTTTTCGTCTTCCTCATCCAATAACAGCGCTCTCAACACGCAAGCGCGCAGCTGGCGTCATGTGACGGTGACTCCGCCACGGCCTCTCCCTCGGCCGCCATCCTCTTGCTCAGCAGCATCTCCCTGAGTCCGCACCGAAAGCCCTTGCTGCCGTCTGGACCACGTGGCATCCGCACCACGTTCTCCGGGAGCAGGAGGGTGCCGCGGAACGCAGCGCTGTTGCTCCTAGGTCTGCAAGGTGGTGAATCCCCAACCTGCGAGACACCTTCGACCACCGTCTCTGCTGCGGCAGCGATCCTCCTCTGGACCCACGGACTGGTCGCCTGGTCATTGCTCCCGATGGACCCTTTATGCCTCTGCGTGATGGGCGAGTTGCCACAGGACAAACCGGAGGACGAGCGCCTCTGCTGGAACCGCTCCAGTGGGCCAGACCACCGCCTTCGTGCTGGCTCCGTCATGCTCTTCTCCTCCGAATCGTAATTATTCGATCCGCTGAGCACGGCGTCAGCCACGAAAGAGGGCCTAGCGTTGGCCCTCGTGGCCCTCTTCTTCCCATTCACCTGCAAGAGTGCAGGCCTCTGGATTTGCTGCAGTTGCTGAATTTGCTGCTGGAGCAGCTGGATCTGCTGCTCCTTCTTTGCTTCGGCCGCCTTCTTGGCCGCGGCCTTCTTGGAAGATGCCGCCGCCTTGGTCAGCTCCAGCACCCTCATGCCAATTCCTCCGGAGGCCCTCGCCTCCTCCGCCTCCTTGACAGCCTTCCTCGCGCATTCAGCCTTCTCGAACTCCACGAGGGCGCACACGGAGGTAGACAGCTCCGGGTGTTTTGCCACGAAGGGTCTGGCGTCTGCGGGCACGGGATTGCCCGGTCTGAGGATGCGGACCAGGGCGATGTCCCCGCAGGGAGAGAACAGCTCTGCGACGTTCTCGATGGTGGGTCTCTCGAGGGGCAAGTCGAGCACGGCGACGGTGCGAGACGGTGTGGTTTCGTCGTACTGCGGCAGGGGGTCCACTCGCCGCAGTTTGGTCTTGGCCTCGTTGACCTGCAACTTGGCCGACCTCTGGAGGGCGTATGCGACCACTCTCCAGTCCTTCGCCAGGTGCTTGACCCTCTTGAAGCTTGAGATGAGCTTGAGCGACACGTATCCCTCCTTGTTCCGCTTGACGTGCTTGAGGAGGAAAGCGTCCTTGGTGATGTTCACGTCCGAAAAGTAGAACTCAACCTGGGCCACGATGCGAGTCGCCAGGTCGTCGTCCGGGGCTTCGAACGGGGTACCGTCCTCTTCGGCGGGCGTCGGCGACGCCTCGGCGCCGATCTCTGGCGCCGGGACGTCTTCCAACTTCTTCTTCTCGCTCTCTTCCGCCTCGTTGTCGCACCCGCTGTCCTTTCCTCCGGTGGAAGACTCTGAGCCGGAGTCTTCGCCAAGGTCCGGTGGGATCTCAGGGTTCTCGGCCGATTCCCTCCGACTCGAGGAGTCGTAGGAAAGCGAGATGTCGCTGTCCACGGAGGAGATGCTGTCCCGGGTGTCTCGGTGCTTCATGGGGGGCGGGAACGCAGGGTCAGCCTCCTCCGCGGATGGCTGCTTGACCACCACGATGTCGGGGATCCCGTCCTCGCTTGGCACGGGCATCCTGGAGTCTTCTCCCCCAACCCGGAGGAACTCGTCAAGCTATCCACGGTCTGCGACAGTCTCACAGTTGGGAACTGGACGAACACAGAAAGATGGGCACTCGGAGCGACGAGAAAACGGTTTGGAGCACACAGCGTTAACAAACTGAGCCGAGCTAGAATGGTCTCTCTTCTCTCACTTCCACTCTTCTCTCTCTCAAGACTGCATATGTCGTTGCGAGAGAACGCGAGCTGCTAAGCGTGCAGTGGATGGCGGGGAGTGTGCGCCGGTCGCTTATAAACCCTCCGTGAGGCATCGCAGGGGAAGTGGAAACCCCTCCCGCGGTCCTGAGCGAAGGCGCATGCGCGGACCCTTCGCGGGAGGCAATCTTGCGACGCAAGGCGCTTCTAGGAAATCGGAAGAAGTGTACGGGGCAAAGTATCGGAAAGAGGAGAGGGAGAGCGAATGGGATTGGAGCAAAGTTATGGAGAGGAGTAGGGAGTTGGCGGGGAAGGAGGAAGTCTGGGCGGAGGGGAGAAGGTTGTGGGGGGGGGGAGGGCGTTGAGAGTCAGGTGTAGAGATCGGAGGTGGATGGGAATGTAAGGAGGAATACCCGGGTGGAAGAAAGGATGGAGTGATCATCTAATTGGTTAAGGAACGGAGATTTAGGTTTGGAATTATGTAAGTTTATTTTCTCAGGGTAAAATGTAGAAAATGCCGTGAGATTAAGTTCAACTGGGCCGGAAATCGAGCCACGAACCATTGGCTTTCCAGGATTCCAAGGCAGTAGTATTCTCCGCATTGGTCTGGGAAGCCAAAGGTCTGTGTCTTTGTCAAGTGAACTTTTTCTCATGACAGTTTCTACATAACTCCGAATGGTAATTTTCTGCTGTAGTAAAGGCCTTCAGTTAATAGGTCCAATGCTTTCAGGAGCTCGTAGAACATATATATAATATATAATGTGATATGCTTGGAGAACATGTCAAAATTAAGAGTAGAAAAAAACATCTTTATGTGAGAGAATGAAATGAATAAATCAATCGGTAATCAGGCATATATTCCAGGTATAAGTACATTGCTAAAGAGGAAGAACAATTGATTTTAACAACAGACAAAACATGCAGGGGTCTTGTAATAAATTGACAGAAAATGTGTGTGATTTTGATATAATTAATCCTGCCAGGAAGATTTGCACAGATTAATATTTTCGAAGAAGACCAGTTTGTGAGATAGACCTAGGGATCCGATACGGTAAAGGATTGAAATTCAAGGTTAGGTGCCGAATGGACGTTTCAATCACATTCTCGCTTCAATATACTCATGTAGTAGGATATTTCTCTTTTCTATCTACATGTCATTCATCTATTTTTCATGCTCTCTTGTATTATTTCGAGGCCAAACATTCAACAGCCCTGAAGGATTGGTTGATATAAAGTATGCGATATTTGTAATATTTATTTTGGTATAAAACTGTCTTCTTATGAGAAATGGTATCAATACATTGATTGAGTTATTTCGCAGACTTTTGCGGGAAACATCGCGAAAATAATGGGTGAATTTAGGATCTGCAGTCCTTCAGTCCTTTTGAGTTACTTAATGGATTAGTCTTTGCTACCATTCTCCAAAGATACCGTACAAGTTGTCCATATACATTACTCTGGGCTCTTCTGTTACGGAGACTGTGCTAGATCAGTGTGGGTATTTACACCGTTGCGATGGGAGATTTTAGGATGAGGCAGGAATTGGGTAGTGAAGGGTGGGAAGATACCCAGAATCGGTCCATGTCAGCTTTTCATCCACGTCACTCTGTTATCAGCAGTTTTGCCGTCAAATCGAGTAATGGTTTACATTTCGTGCGAATACCCCCAAAAACCTCAATAGGCATCAGAAAGTGTTTTTTAAATCTTACCACCTGTCGGAGTTAAGCTGTAGGCGTATGGATATTGCACTGTGGCGCGTGAACTGATGGACCTTTCACTTCTCCGTGATAAAATAAAATAAAATTTCATATTGTTTATAAAAATAATGGCAAAGGACGTCAGATAGTAGAAAAGTCATGGAATGACGTAATATTTAGAATGGGACTCTGCTCCAGTTGAGGAATGCAGGTATAGTCTTATGTGATAAGCGGAGAGACCTCTTAATTATCAGATTTTACTCGGGTAACGAGGGATTTTTATGGCTGCAATTTATTTTAAGCATACGTATCCGGTTGAATTTTATGGATGTGATATGTAAATGACAAGCATTATTTGCTGCAGGAGTGAGCAAAAAAATCCCCTCACGAATGATGATATTAATATGGGAAAATTTGTATTTTTTTAAACTCGAAAAATAGTTTTCCGACTGTGGGTGACAGTCGCGATGTGTCTAATCAATCCTATAGAAACATTTATTAAATATTTCGATGATCTATGGAGAAAGTTCGTTTTGAAAATTGGCATCTACAAGCACATACTACAATATGAGCCTCCGTATTGGCCTTTGGAATGATAGCTGTTTCACTCCTTAGGAATTACGGAATATCCAATCGATAGTAGTCATCTCCGGCGAGAAGTTCGTTAAGAGGCTGTTTCTATGCCTCATTTGAAGTCGCGGTTATGAACTTCTCATTAAAACGTGAAATTCTCCTCCATAATTATATTAAGTGCTACGATATTTGTTTTTTTCCTCTCAGGAAAGCGTATCATTCATTATGGAGCAAGAAAGTGAGCATTATGGTGCTTATTAAGTTTTGTTGTGATTAACTTTATAGTTTTTTATTTGATGATCTCAGAGTTTGATGAATTGTGGGATTTAGTTGTGTGCTAGTGGGCTTTAAAGAGCTTTGAATAAAACTTTGGTCCCAACTTTGCCATTGATACGACGAATTTTCTGTGAATTCATTGCAAATGATCTCAAAAGTGAAGTCATATTAGGAAAAATATTTTCCTTTGTATCCCTGATGGATAGGATGAGTTATGCTATCATAAACGCAGTTCATGGTAATTGTATATTGTTATTCGCACTTCTACATCTGATTTCTACGAGGCAAGCCGCTGCTAGGGCGTTTGGCAGGGGGTGTTGGGACTCCAGTCATATGAAGGAAGGATACAGGGAAAGGAATGGAAAGAAGGAATGGACGTGATCATGAAGAGTGACGAAGGGACGACTCAAGGAAACGGAAATGAAATAAAGATTTTTTTTTCAAATTTTCATTTTCTTCGCAACTTCCCTTGAAGTATTGCGCACAAGAAGAGGGAATTATTGTACAGTCTCAGGTTTCCGCGGTGATCAAATGTTGTGGCTGGCATCTTTCACGTTGTGGCCCCGTTCATGTTTAAAATATAACGGTTTCGTCAGCTGTCCTGCTAGCGTCTTCAGGTGAAGAGTGTTTTTGTTGAGAATAAAACTGTTGTATTTTAAACATGAACGCGGCCGCAACCCGAAAGATGCCTGCCACGAAATTAATGTCATTTCATATGCAGGGTGGAAATCCACAAAACTCATTCCTGTAAAATTCTGTGAAAAATACTTGTGTTTGGGATTTATTTGCTGTTTGTGTGGCTCCCCAATTGAGTGAATTTACAGCGCTTTAGACTGAAAATCGAGAAACAATCAGAGAGCCTCGGATTAAGTCATCTCAAGGCCTTCTTTCAATCCAGGGCGGGGCTCTTAGAGGCTGGGCGTAGCTGCCTTAGCCCCGGGAGGAATGCAACCCTCATAACGCGACGCCTATAATTGCTGATTTTCAATGGCGGGTGAGACATTGACCTGGCGCTATTCTAGCTTAGGGGCATTCCCACATGAATTTCATGGATAAGATATTCGAAATTTATCCTGTCAATATGCAGGGCCGAAAAGGCTAGGTTACCCTTTCGAGTCTTCTTGGTGTTCTTCTTTCTAGTCTTCGTGAGTCTGCGCTTGATGAGCGCCAATGATCTCTCCTAGTGATGCGTGATCAGGCGTAGAACGAGTAAAATAACTAACGACGTACAAACCTAGTAATGAAACCGATTTTAATTGATTCATATTCGAGATGCCATCAATATGTGATGGACGATACTAAAGATATTCTTTATGTACCCTAATTTTGAGGATACCGGGACTAGCCACGGTATTACCTTTTACGGAGTCACTCGTAAGTGCACATAATTGCACAATTCCACAGAGGAAAAATCATTTTCGTTGACCGTCGAGTCCCGGTCGTGGCGAATGATTTTTCCTCTCTGGAATTTCTCATGTAAGTGCGTTTTAGTACCCAATTACGCATTAGTTTAGAACCAACTCACCTGTTAGTCAGTGTACAAATGAGTGATTAAACTGATATCAGAAGCAGTGATTGAACTTTCTGTCAACTTTCCGAGTAAAGGGTTTTTACACGATACCACCGCATTTCCTTCGCTTAATACTTTTCACCGCTTTGACTTCTTGATAGATATTAATCGCGATATCGTGACAATACAAAATTGTGATAGCTTTAAAAACTTTTCTCCCACCGTTTTAGTAGACGTTTTTCGGGTATTTATGATTCATTGTTATTAATTATTTATAGCAAAAGCAACTACTCTAGTCATGCCTTCGAAAGCTTAAAAGTTTTCTGCACTTGACATTCATGTCTACACAACTGTTAAATGCGAAGGTATATTCTGAGTTCCTTATGCTGAATTATAACGTCAGTCTTCCTTAACTGATGCGTTCCAACTATTGTTCCGTTTCACAGTGATATTAAACTATGGTCTCCATCGGGATTGCTCTATTCATTTACTTTAATACTACTTCTACTGCTGAGCAATTAGACGTAGTTCATTTGGATGAATTAGTTATATTTTAATAGATTGCATCGGAACTTAACACTGCCTTGCTGGTAATAAAATATGGATATTTGATGTTGATGTGAAGGCGCTTTACTGAATTAAGTGTCATAGCAGAATGTGGGGCTATTAGAAGAAACGAGGTTAATGCTCATTTTTCTGTCAACATATTCCATTCTAGCAGGGCCGCGTATCACTATTTAACCATAATATAAGGTATTGAAATGCCTCAATCGCAGAACAACCTCTTCAGCAGGGTTATCAGACAGTATATTTGTCTCATTTTCAATTGTTCCAAAAAATAATTGACCAAAACAATGATAGCCAAGTGATTGTCAAGGTATGCAAGCTATTAATTGTTTGATTAGATTTACCGCGTTGCAGATATCTCTATTCTCAAGTTAGTTCAGTTCATTTGCATTGTGGATATTTGAGAAAATGGGAATCCTTCGAGTTCTAACCACAATGAGATTATTTAGTGCTTTTTGCATTTAAAGTGTTATCATTTGACGTATTCACCACAATATTTGATGAGCTATCTTCCATGTATTTTAATTCGAAATAAACGAAACCAGATATAGACATGAGCGTGGCCCAGTTTAATTATCTGAGCACCCCCAATTGGTATATTTGGGATTTAACTGCCAAGATTATATCGCATCGTCTCACTTCAGTCCATGATAGTGAATGGCATAAGCGCAACTTCCATGCCCGTAGCGGAATCTGAAACTATGACCTGTGAAGGTCCTCTGAACTTCAATGTTGTTTAGTACGTTTTGGATTTAGTATAAAATTTCATTGTTGCCAGTCGCGACTTATTTCCCATTGCTACTTTATCGGAATAGAATCCGAGAAGATGAGCGAGTAGTTTACGAGGAGGATGAGTGAGAGAACTATTCTCCGGAAGGAAATGGTGTTCAGTTGTATGTACAAGGTCGGAAAACTTTGCTTCAGACTAGAACCTTAGCTAGTTAGATTCGCGCAGTATACCTCCCGTCACCCGAAGCAGGTTCTCCGTCTGTGGTAAGTCAAGCGACTCTCTGCCTTGTTGGAATGATTCCATCGTAATTACGCCCCGTTCAGCTTGCATGGTCGCGGACGATCAGTAATCTCGAGACATCCATCATCGTCTAGGAGCAAAATACTCCACCCTTGCCCATTGACCCCCGAGCGCAGCTGCGGCATATCGATACGAGAAAGTAGTTACCACATCATCATAGATTTCAGTTGCCGGCTCCCCACGATATTCCAGCGTGGAACTAATCGCCATTTATTGATGCCGTTGAAACTTCCATACTCAGCATCGAATCCCTCTTTGAGTTATAGCTAGAGTGGACTTTTACGTCTTCCTATAACAGTGAGCGATGTTTACTCGAGCGTAACAAGGAATCTGGCTATGAGTTCTGTTACATATCAGCTTCTTGATCATAGAGGTGATGGGGTACCGGCCAAGCAAAAATCACCATTTTAATATCGTCTACATGTACATGATAACCTTGCGAGCCGCCGCAAGGGCGTGTGGCGGGGGAGCGTTTGGATACTATAGTAGTCATGTGAGAGAGAGAGGGAAATAGGGTTAATTAATTGGAAGAGAGAAAGGATGAACTGTGAGATTTGTTTTGTAGGAGTAGTGTCTCGTTCTCCTTTTACTGTGGATGCTTGGAAAGAGGGAATTTTTCTTCCCATATGTTCGAATGTCCCATCTTTATGAAAAAGGAATTATATTGGTAGGTACTTAATACTGCTTGAAATATGTATCTATTATGTTTTCGCTGCTGCTCTTGGAGATTGCGTGAATTACTCAATGCAGGAACAGCTAAGTTGCCTAATATTTGCTGGTCCCTTAATCTTGCTAAAACTTCGATGTAATTACCTCTACAGAACCTCATGCGCAGTAGTACGCATTAATGTGGTTTAATTTATTTCGCTATGGAAAATAATAATGAAGAAACCGTCGGATGAACGGGGATTCACGCCTTTATATTTTCATTTCCGTTCAAGTTTTCCTTAAGTGGCCATTAGTGAATGCATCTGGCCAGACCTGAATCGTTTATTATGAATTGCCATTAATTTGTGCATTGGCATTGAGGTTAGTGTAATGTGAACATTAGTTACTCTGTACTTTGCTCGTTAAAGGAATTATGCGATTAATTCATTCTCCATATTCAGTTTCGGTTCTGTTTCCTAGAGTCCTTCAATTGCTAATGTTATTCTTGAATAAAGTGAAATACGCATAGCCCGAGCTCGGATCTCGTAGGGTCAATGTTAATTTGATTTAGCCCTTCCATGGTCTTCCTAACGACTTCGGATCTGGTTTAATGTTTTTGCGGCCGCAGAAAACATATACGAGCCACTTCTAAAACTCTACTAACTATTTATTACCGACCCGGGTTTCAACTGGTAATTTTTAATGTTCACGGTTCATTTTATCATTTTAAAAACTGAAAATGACAGTGAAATAGTTGAATTCATCATTCAACTCATCACATTCAGCTCATCTTACATTGTTTAAAAAGTAATAATTTAAATCTCACAAAAATTCAATTCCGATAGAATTTTAAAATATTTTATAGGTATCTTCAGCCTGTTTTAAATTTCTAATCCATATAAAATAATGTGATAGTTGAAACCCACATCAATATTAAAGTGGTTTGAGACTATACGAAGTATTTATATTTCTTTTAGTAAGAAATTCCTCCATCAATTTCTCAAAAAGTCTATTTTAATGTTGATATCATTCTTCTTGCTCAAAGAAAATTACCATGAGTACGAAAAAGCCACTTCTAAATTATCGGATGGTCTGCGTGTCAATGCCTTTTGCTCCGTTTCTCATCCAAGCCTTCGAAGTTATTGTTCTCTCCTGCAGAAGGTCCACCTCTCCCAGCAATGTGTCCATCATTGGTCCCGCCCAATTTGTCCATGCGACTCCGTGGCGGGTATCCAAGAGGAAAACGGTCGTTCGACCTCGACAGCGTCTCACAATCGGGAAGGATGCCCCACTCTTTCATCTCTTTCTACTCTTGTATCCGAAATCCTCCCACTAAAGACTCCCACGTTCACTAAACGACCGTCAGTGGAGGTCTCCAGAAAGGATTAACCATGTAGTATGAGCCCCACCCAAGACATTTCACATTTGTCAACTCAAGTACGAACTTCTGAATATGGATGTGCTTTACCTTGAGCCGCTCCGATATCGAATTGATAAGCTTTCCTAATGGACCGGAAGTTTTGTTTCAAAAGCTTTTTTTTAGATTATCTTGAAATCTGCCACCAATATTTACTTATTCGGCGGGTTACGTTAGTTAATGAAGCTCGAGCGGCATTCGCAAATAGCGTTTGGGATATTACCTGGGTTCAAAAGAAAATCACCTTAATTATATATTTTATTTTATGAAAATAAAAATAAAACATTTTAGAAATTTTTCGTGGTTGTAATAGCTGCATAGTTCTGCAAAACATTACTTGTCTAAGGAAAATGAGACTTGCCTCATTGCAAGTGCCAAAGGTGCGCTTTTTTGTCATAAAGCCGCCACATGAATTGAAAAAGCAGAATATGGTATAGTTTGGCGATTTTGCAAGTTAGAATTATCTTTCCGAGAGTAATCCTTAAACCTGCTCGAGTCTTACAATGTGGTGGATTGAATTTAGTGTGTCACTGTATTGCATTTGTAATAAAGCTATTCTTAATTTTCGTGGTTTTGATGAATAGGATCGTTGCTGTTAAATCATATTATTACGTATTTCATTTGTGGGAAAATATAACTTTTATCATCATTTAAATGGGTAATTTGACTGGGGGTTAGAAACCGAGTTTACACTGTTATTCAAGTAAAATGAATCACAGCAATCGTGTTCGAGGCTAGCTTGGTCGGATATTTCTCGCCTTTCTCTAAGCTCTAAAGCGTGTAAAATTGGTGCGTTAAGGGTGGGGAATGTTCTCTTTTTCCCTGTTGCCCTTTAGGTTTGCCATGTTTGGTCCTGAAAATGTCAAATAATATGTTCAGTTACATCAGATTGATCCGAAGACTCCAACGTGGTTTAAAATTGGGGTCTTCTCTTAGAAACCGAAAAAAAGCTCTTAGGCCAACTCGCCTAATGTTTACTTACACACATACACATACCCTTCATGCTGTTCCCTTACGGCAGCGATTCCCAAACATTTTCTTTCCGTGACCCATTTTAGCTCATACATTTTAGCCGCGACCCCCTAAAAATAACAAACAATGTGTACATTCAAATGATATTGTTTTTAAAGTAATTGCAATCCTCACTTGCATAGTTCACCATATTATTTGTATACATCTTGCGACCCCTTAACGAACGGCCCGCGACCCCCCTGGGGGTCGCGACCCCCAGTTTGGGAACCGCTGCCTTACGGGATAGGCAAAGTGAAAAAGTGTACCCAACCAGCCCCGGTCTTCCCTACTCACATAGTTTAATTTTCTTTCGCATGCTTGTTGTAAGTAGGTTAAATTAAGGATTTCATGTGATACGTTGAAACTGTTACCATCGGTTTAAACGTTTTATCAACAATCATTCAATTCAGTGCTTTAATTTTTTTTATTTTTGAACTTTGTATCTACGTAATATTTTTTTCGATGCATATTAAGTATACAGTTTAGCTTCTTAGTACTGTAAAGGTAGTTAATGTGTTCCAAGCACACCAGTCCTCGTAAAATATCTTTACTTAAAATGTTTTTAATTTACTATATTACAATGTAGGTTACATACCCATTACGCCATTCCCTTTCGGGGGTAGGTAAAGTCAAATAACATAATAACTGCTGTGAGGCCTTGGAAAGTGGCTCTCTTATTATAATTTCCTCCATAATGTCGTACCCTTGCGTACGTCCTTCAGTGTAGGTTCCTGCAAGAAAATACTTCAAGGTGGTACCACTTGAAAATGAGCAACTGTACCTGAGTGAAATAATCTTCATTCAGCAGGCGTGTCGCCTGTATTATGTATTACTGCATGGTTTCAGTAATGCATGCGTTACACCAGGTTAACTAAGCATCGGTAGATCTCTGATGGCATTCAGTCAAGTAAAATATAACCTATCCCTAAAGAACAGAAAGCAAAATTGAGCACAAATCTTATCGTCTTCCTCTAAAACACTGTTCCGACGCAGCTGATTATCAGATTTATAGAATATGGTAAGTCGTGGTGGTATTATCATGTGGAATTTGAATGTACGCTCGTCCGAGGCCAAAGGTGAGGTCACGTCATCATCTTAACTTCATACACCTGAATATTGAGTGATATCAATAACCGCGTAACATAATCCTAACGGTCGTCATAACGTCATTGAAACCATTTTCTTACGCGTGTTCGGAAATCGGTTCAGACCATTCTAATCGATAACTTCCTCATGCAAATATCGCCCATTTGTTTCCGTGAATGAATCTCGTGAGGAAGCTAATGGAGTGAAAGACCTATCGTGTACTTGTTTCCTTTTAAACTTTTGGATAACGTGTGTAAAATATTCCAGTGCAGATTTTAGGGTTCTTCCTGTAGCTTTTACCATTCGATGAAGAAAGTAAGCGAAACTTGCATAATATATCAGTTGCCGTTTTCATGCGAGTTGAATGGACATTAAATGGCGGAGTTCTTACTTTTGTTGTGAATTAAATTCACGGACACATGCAAAAGTCGATAGCGAAAAATTTTCAGTGTATATATTCGGGTGTTAAAAATTTTACAAATCCCAAATTTTAAAGGTTTGCTGACTTTGGTTTCTGCCTACTTACTTCAGTGATCGGGAGTTTCGGATCCAAAACTTTTTTGGATGCGTAGATTTGTATAAATGCGTGTAAAAATGGTCATTCGAGTTTTATTATGAGTATAACCTTTGAATACTTTTCTTGAATTACGTATCAGTTTTTAATAAAGACCGTATGGGATTTCTTTAGATATATTTTGTCTTTGGGCAGGATTTCTGAACTTGTCGAATCGATACAAAATACATGTATTGACACGCATACCTACACTCATTATCCTCTCGAAATTATATTTTAATTTTTGGCGAAGTAATTGCTGTCTCCTTTAGCCTTGGCGTAACCATTCAGTGATAAGTATGCCGGAGACTTTTCTTGGCCTGAAAACATACGTCTACGCAATACTTAACTGCGGAAGAGATACTGTATTTATACGGTTTCCTTATGAATTCCTTTTCGATTCTCTTTCATCCTTCATTTGAGTGATTTCATCGCTTGTTACCAGCCGCTTTTGTAAGGCTTTTCTAACCACTTACTATCAATGATCTCTTTTCACAGGTTCCTTCCGCTGCTCAGATCCGTCGTACCATTGAGTTAGTGTAACCATGTATACACATTTTGGTTGCAATAGAGTGTCATTTATTGCCTGTCTCCTGTCGAAAATTTATAATCCAAAATATAACGATGCTATTCATTATTTTACTTACGTGGTAGAACTAAACTGTGAATACCTCATTCATTGGTATACTTGGGAATGGTATTTTTGAAACTCATCACCAAATTCTACTGAAACTGGTTATAAATATGTGTTATTTTAATTTCATAATATTTTTATAGTAGAGGCAGTACATTGCATAATTTACGCCATTATTTGTAACATACGGAAAATATAGTTTGATTTACTTCTACTCCTGGCATTGATAAAAAAGGACTGTGGGAATGCATGCATGCTGTTGAACTGCTTGTGCAGGAAAATGTTTTGTTAATAAAGAATTTACACAGTCATGTATAAAACATTTATCGTTCGTATCGGCGGGTGAGATGCCAATATCTACAGAAATGATGCAGGGCATGAAATCCAATGTGCCATTGTTTTATTATGAGTATAACCTTTGAATACATTTCTTCATTTTGAATTACTTATCAGTTTTTAATAAAGACCGTGTGAAGTTAGGATTGATGATTGTTTTTCTTTCATGAGCCAAGGCGAATGAGGTACATTACTATTATTAGGAGGGATATATAGACGACGTCGGATATTATACTTTAATATTGTATTGCGTTAGCATTATTTTCCATTTATAAGTATTACTTCTAAATAATCAAGGATTAATAATTTAATAATTATTTGAGTTAGGTGAGCAAATTGGAATGCAAGGTAGGCACGAACTAGTTATTAGAAAGGATTTATCATCTAAGAAGGAAATATTTCTAAAATATTATACCTCTTTGGCATCATTATCTGCTTCCTATCATTGTTTAAGAAACTGATTTTTTTGACGAGTAATGGAATTCCCTTGACAAATATATGGCATCAACAGGTGCAGGTGATCGCGTCAATGGAAGCCATAGGTGTAATCCTAAGTTCCTCCGACTATTCATGTACTCGAACAAAATTGATTCCCTCAGCTTATCCTGCGGCTCACTATCGCATGGTCATATGCGCTGGTATTTTGCAATTCCAGTCGTATCACAATGCGATGTGCGTCTGCTCTGACTGCTTCGATGGCGGCAAAGGGATTGAGTCTTGATTCACGTGAGACTTCGGAGCTCCATGCACGTGACTGGAGTGATTGATTGCCTGATGCATATATGCATGGCAGCCGCTGTTGCATTCTAGTGGGTTTATGTTTAGCTCCACGACCAAGGGAGTGGAGGAATATTTTATTTCATGAAGAAAATACTTTGGGGATCGCATTGGTGTGGTGGAGATATGGTACAAGCTTCCATCCCGAGTGCCCGGGTTCGGATTGTTTAGTGGAATTCTGATCCCTGTCTGGGTGCTATGTTGAGAGCATTTCATGTGCAGTGATTACGGTTCATCATTTCCCGACCTTTTCTTACCTCGGGATGAAATTGATTCTCTTCCCGGGATGGACTTGATTCTTTTTAGAATACTGACCGACTGACTGCTACTGAATCAACATTTGAAAATAGTAGGAAAGTGAAATAATAGTTTTTCTTGCTTTCTTCTATAGAATTTTATTAAGTTCTGCAATCTTAATGATGAGGAAATGAAAGTAATATTTCTATGAAAATGTATATTAAAAAGTACTTATGCATTCTACCGACAATTGTCACGAATCAAAAAATTGTTCCGTTTATTGGAAAACTCTAATGAATACATACAAATAATAGACGTCTTTGAAAGGTCTTGAAAATTTATATTTTCTTTATAAAGATTACCTTGTAACAAACAATATCAGTATATTTAAAAAAATACTGTGAATTTTTAGGTACCTATGATAAAAAAACGATGATGACAAAACAAAGACGCAATACATCCATCACTCAAACTTGTTTTCATTCTAGTCAAGAAAAGTCCTGCGGCTGAGAATGCCCTTTCTGATTCTATTGATGTGGGTGACTTTGTCTTAAATGCATTCAGGAGAATAGCTATGTTCAGAGTTTTCTTGGCCAGTAGCATCGAAGATCTCTAGTTCCTTTTTATGGTGATCAGCTGCGATTGCTTTGCTAGCTTGTGATCCTGATGTCCCTACCTCAGATTAACCATTAAATATGTAGTCAAAATTAAATTTAAACAAAAGGATTCCAGGATTTCCCGGGAAATTTAAATTAGCTTAAATCCTGCCAGGAGCCCAGAATCCCGGGAAAGAAACCCTAGCACCTAGTAATCTGTCTGTTGAATGTGAGGATATAATGTGGGCCCTTTGGTGCTTTTCGTTGAGAGTACGCTGATGAATGCACCCTTTCCGCACTTCCTACTATTTTCCTTACAAAGCATTATCTCCTATCAGGTGAATATAAACACCGTTGTAGCTTACATCCCTGTATGGCCAATCAGCGAGCAAATACTTTATAATTTGAAATATGTTGTTTTTCTTACAATCGCGTTTTTTGAACCGTCTGTATTTTTTTAGCCACTTTCAGGCATCGAGTTTGATATACGAGTTTATATGTAAACATTTATATGTTTTGGCGACGGTTTTCCCTAGTATGAAGCGAAACTTCAGTCGCAGACGTGCTGCTTTCTCACATCCGTCATCGTGAAATCGCAATGGGAGTAGCACGTAACAATGAAAAAGTTCTCACAAATAATGAACACGTTCACCAAGAATGAAGCTGCTTGGTTTACTATAAACAAAGGACGTATAAAGTGGCAATTGGCAGCATTTTTTCGTATTAGCAATTGCTCTCACGCGACGTACGAAATTCGGGAACTTTTGGGTAGCACCGTGTATGTTAGCCTTCTCTATACGTTTGCTCATATCTTATTTGCTTACACTAATAGTAAATGGCATATAAGGAAGTCAATAGCAAAAATGTTTTTTCTCTGTCTCCTTGGCTAAGAGACGATTATCCATCACAAGTTAAGGCAGTACCCTGAAGTTTTTGATGACAGAAAGCTTCTACATTCCCACAAATACTTGAAACTTCTTAGCAGAATTTATTTAAGTTTGATTTATTCATATGTATAATTACTAGCTGTTGTTAACTGTCAATGTATTGAAATATGTGGTTTCTATCTCTCAGGACATTCATTTATGGCATAAAAGACATGAGATAGTACAAAATGTTCAACTTTTTTTGAACAGCTTTGCATGTGTACATAATTTAATTTCTTGTGACAATGCATAATAAATGGTGGAGCAATGATAGTGAGGACAATTACTATATAATTTCAGGTTTTGATGATCAAAAAACAAATCCTCTTTATGCCTGTATCTGAATATTAGCTGCCATGATTGAGTTACGAAATTGCAAGGAATATTTTAAATTGTGATGCATACCTTACTTTTCTGTTTAAAACATGAACTTTATCCCAAACTTTCTTATCTCATTTTTTAAATTTAATTCCATGTGAGAGGCCCCAATGTTAAAATCTTAACAAATACATCACATATCTTATGTCATTTAGTGGTAGACTCTTACTCCATATAACTTCGCGACTGACTGTGAGATAATCCGCTGTGATGCAATAGGTTAGCTCACTATGAAGCTCTGGATTAATCTAAAGCGTTAGGTCACAATAATATGTACCTATTTACGGTCAAAAGTATACATCGCTCTAACTGTTACAATGGAGTCTAAATGTTGATAAGCATTTATCTGCTTCATATTTTGGGTAAACGACTAACAATTATCACCGTGATTTTGTTGTATCCAGCTTTTTTTGTATAATGCTCGTTTATTGACACGATCAGTCTTGTATTGATGGGCTTTTTTCCACTCATGCACTAGCAAACATGCTCATTTGTAGACGCGGGAATATTTGTTTTGTTTATAGTTTCAACTGCAAAGTCAAAATATATTGTAAAGTGTTTTCATTATACGTGGTTTTCTTGACTTCATGTTCAATCTTTACTATTTTGGCTTTTCGCGCCAAACCCACGACCTAGCTTCCTAATTATCGTGGTAATTTTGAGAGGATTCAAGGGATTTAAATGTACTGTTTCCGGCAAGCCAAAATTTCGCGGTTTAATTCCAGGTCTAAAAGGGTTTTTATCAGGAGAATTTCTACGCATATCATCACCACACATGCAGCAAGGATAAAAGATTTCTTTTAGCACATTGTGAGAATTTTTATGAGATATAATTTTGATTAAACGTGGTGTAATCAAGATTTAATTATGCTTCAAGACTAGGTACTAATACTGTGCAGGATTTTTAAAGCTGAGGCGTTGCCATCAATCAAGGTAACATTGTAAAGGCAACAACTTTTTCCACCATTTTGAGACTGCAATATAGTCATTTCCCATGCATGGAAATACTAGTCTACTATTGCTCACCCACGGAGAGAAACACTTGAGAAGCAAAATATGCCCATAAACCATGGTCAAAAAATCTCAAAAAATGTTTAATCTCCTACGTGTTGAAACCACGTCGCTGTGTTTATTAAAATAAAACTGTAAATTTACTATTCCGTTTTCTCTAACAATCATTCTGAGTAATTTTGTAGACTTGAAAGGCGTTTCTCAAGAAAACCTTACCTCGTGGAAAGCAAATTCGAATTCATTACGAAAAACATATTACGTTTAGTTTGTTCTTGTGCAAGAAAAATGTTTGTTTGTAGAAAAATGTTATCCGCGCCCATGAGTTTCTTTGTTAATTTCCTTTTCGTAACGGCATGCCCACATTCCCTCTATATTTTGATTTGAAACCTGAAATTCTGAAAGCAGTCTCGAGCGCTTCTCTCTCCGTCGAAAGGAAACTAAAAACGCTCCCAGAGTCAAGTGAAAACCGATTGAAAATGTTTTTATTCACGTTACGTAAAGGTTTATAATCGTCGAGGACATAAATAATTATTGATGAGTGGTATCGTATTGCCAGGGTAGAAGACATTAACGTGAGAAGAGCAATAAATCAATGCTCGACGGAAGGAAGACGAAAGCCATTGAAATTGTGACTATAGCTCTCGCGAAAGCTTATGGCGTTCGGATGCGCGGCGTTTGTGTTTTCCACGTCATATAAATTCTATTTTTTTTATGCAATCATAAATGTTACAAATGCCATGTCTTCGCTTTCCCCTACGTCCCTTTTCCCTACCCCTTCCACCAAAATTTACCCCTCCACGACGTCTTCTTCTGCACATCCGAACGCCATAAGCTTTCGCGAGAGCTGTGCATTGTAATTACGCGAACTTGAGGTAGGTTATCATAATCGAGGTGGTGTTGAAGGAGATTTACTCCTTGCTGGAGAGAAAAGGAGTGATAATTGATGTCCCGCAAAGCCGATATCAGCATTTCCTATCTCATGCTCTATTAATGTTTCTAATTTGAGTAAAAACAAAAGGAAATTACGAAGGAAACGATTTCCGGAAATTATCTTTTAAGCTAGCAGAAAAACGGTATTCCATAGTAATAGTTCTTATGCACGGGTGACAATTCATATTTTCTTCCACAGTGTCACGCTTTTTACCGTCGTACGATCGAATTATCATCCAAAATATTGCACTGGTATTCCTATTTAGAGGTGCCCGGAGAATCGTATCCGTCTTATCCTCCTCTACCTATTCCCGTTCTGGCTTAATGAGGACTGTCAACATGAAAAATTATCGCTCCTATTTCACACTTGAACGGTGTGCGTTGAAGATGTAAATTAGTGCTTACTTGTACAGCGATCATCATGTATATGATTTAGTATGAGATCTGCCTTCTGCTTGCTGAGGAAACTAAAACATTATTGACCGCCAATTTTCATCCATTTTGGCTCGGTTTTATAATGTCTGTTTAAAGTTAATCATAAGATAACGTAGTCTTTACGTAAAATTGATATTGAGAGTTTGGGATTTGTATATTACGTCAGACTGGCAGTTGACGTGAGCGTTATCGATGGGAGAATATATTATCTTCGGTTTTCATAAAGAGAAAATATTTAACCAGAGATATTAATTAATTGGAATAATAAGGAGTTATTTACATCCATATCATTTTCATAGTGGTGCTTTGGTCATAAAAAATATCAAGCCACTGGCCCTACGGATGTTCAGTTTTGATTTACTGTCCAATTTGACTAGAATATGAACGCTGGTATTTTCCAGCCAAAGCTCTTTAGCCTGTTCTCTCGATTGTTGATGGTTTAAAAATGCAAATAGTTCTTATTTCATTGAAAAAATGTTTAATTAATCGCCCTTTATTTTGCCACAGTCATCGATTTCATTTTTCTTTTACATTCGTGCCGGTCTGTTATTCGTACATCGCAAACCTCTTGCAGCATCGAATTACACTTTAAGATATGTATATATTTTCTGACCTTAGATTTTATGCTTAATACTTCGGCATTAGAGAAGCGTACTCATTTTAGATGAAATATAAGCGAAATACTTATTAATTCTTTTACTCATCTCAGACGTGAAAATTTGGCTCCTACGTCTTTCTTGTTGTTCCTGTTTTCCGCCTATTTATCTCATATCATAACTTAAATGTTCACCTGTTTCAGCAACCATGATCTCACTTTTACTTAGTTTTTCATTCATTTTAGAGAACATAAGTGTGCCTCTGGCTGTCGTTTAAGAGATGATTTAAGGATTATTTAGTAGATGACGAAATGAGTTAAGAGGAGCGAGCCTATTTAAATAACTCCCTGGAATGTAGTGGAGAGAAGTTAAGCGTAAAAGATTCTCAACTTCATAGAAAATGTATGGATATGCGTTCCATCAGACTCCTTATTTCACTTATAAAACCGACCAAAGTAGGCAGGCAACCAATTGTTTACTTGTTCGAACCTCGCCTCGGTCGTGGCTATAGTGTTTTCCTCTGGACTAAGATCTTAGAGAGGATGATGAAGATTAAACGTTAGCAGTTAGAACCTCTAAAACTGAAGTCTAAATCTACTTCTACTTCATAAATAAAAAATCACTACCAATCGTGTTTGCGTAAAAACCTATTCCTTAAATACTCGTTACATCCAGTCCAGATGTGTCATGCTCCATTCCTTTCTCTAAGGGGCCATTCAAGTATTACTTGAGACGATTTTGGACGCTTTTTTGCCCCTTCCCTACGAGTATGTAATACTTTTTCGTAAAATTGCATGAACTACCCTCCCCTCCTAATCTTCCGTAAGTTGTTAGAAATTTTTGGAAGGGTGAGCATACATTTACTTTCCGATGAACGATATTTTGTGCAATATAGGCTTCCCATGGGAATACTAGGCCCGGTGTACTGAAGGCACGGCGGTAGAACCAAAGTTTACCGTCTGCCAGCCGGGAGTGCACAGGTCATCTCATGCTACTGGTATTCGCAGAATTTGGCCATGACAACATTTAAAAAAACGAAACTATTTATCGCCATATTATTTAGTGTCGAAATAATGAACTACCAGGGCATGCTGATATTACGTCAGGCTGTATTGTTGTGAAAGCTCATCACGTAAAGTATAAAATTTGATCATTTTTTTGTCTCTGGGATCATATGGACACTGTTTTTTTTACTTTTCCGTACATTAGCTAAATGTATAATACTTATACGCTTTTACAAATATTTCCTAAGGAGAAACTACTCGTTGTTTTGCAGCATTACGAACTACGATTTTTCTTTCGAAGATTATAATAAATGTGATGAAAACACGATCTTACGAGTAAACAAATTCTTACGTAAGGTGATCTCGAACCCCCATACCCCCCAAATGTTATACAAGAAGATCCCAACCCCCTCCCCTCCTTTCCCATCTTACCTAATAGTTGAATGGCCCCTGGCTCTTGGAAAATGCTTCCCCGAAAGAGACTTCATTCTGTCTCAAGAGGTGCGTAGCTGGTAGTCTGCCTCCTCCATGTGATACTCTGAAAATCGTTCATAGTGGTGATTGACAACGAAATATTTTGCTTTCCTTTCTTCATGCTTTCCTCCCACCAGGAGCACGAACACACACAACTTAACTCATGACCGGCTACAAGTGTTGGAGAACATGACAACGATGTGATCACGCCCTGAGGTTAATTTCACGCTAGTTCAAGTTCGACCGAATCACATGTTAATCTTTTCCTTAACTCAGCACCGGCTTCATGCTTATTGTTAGTGGCCCTATGAACACCACCTTAGCCGACGAGGCTCTGGAACCTCACGCTAAGAGTATGCTAATTTGGCGTAATTTTTTCTATAGACCGGCCTTCATGGGTAATGCACCGAGGTGGATGAGGCTGCGGCAAAAGCTTGTTTTTCCCTTGGAAGTCCACCCCTATAACTGAGGCCCTCGCGCCCTTAGGTTAATTTCACGTCGATTCAAATCCGACCGAATCGCATGCTAATCTTTTCCGTAACTTAACACGGGTTTTACGCTGTGTTGCTCTACGAACACCACCCTAGCCGAAGAGGCACTGTAAAAATTACGCTAAGTCTACGCTAATTTGGCGTTAGTTTTTTCTAAAAACCGGTCTTAAGGGGAATCAGCACCGAGGTAGCTGAGGTTGCGGCAAAAGCTTGTTTTCTCTTGGGAAGTCCACCGCTATAGCTGAGGCCGGGTGCTTTGGTTTTCGCGAGACGGCTTCCCCGGTCGTCCCTCCGCTGGCCGTCCCTCGCGTTCCTCTCCACGTCGCCCTTGACCCACTGATCCTGAAGCGACGCCGTCTTCGAAGGTTTTCCAGTTGCCAAGGGGGCGGTTCAATTTTCAGTGATTTGCCTGCGCTCGTGTTTCCGTCTCGGTCGGCTTTAGAGTTGTTATTCAACAGTTTTTCAATCGTTTCCTAATTTTGTCCCGGGCCTTCCAAGAATCACGACTCAATTTGTGAGTGAATATTGATTACTCGTTGAATTTTTAAATTAGATTTTAGATTATTTTTTCATTCGTTTAATTTAAGTGCCAGTCTTAATCCCCTTCAAACATGATTGCCATTTTATCTCTTAATCCATTGTGAAGATTGATATAGTTTTGAATCAGGTGCGCGTTAATGATAATGAACGGAATAATTTTTGGAGTGTTTTGATTGGAAGATATAGTTTTGGTGTTTGATTATATTCTTCTGCAGTTCGATTATTTCTTAAATGCATACATTCATGTCTTAACTCATTCATGCTATTCTCTCCGTTGCATTTTGGATTGGAATAGTCAGTGTGAGCATAACTATCGGAGATGGATATCGGTTACGGGTTGTGTTTTTACTGATTTATTTCACATTTCCTGACCATGGATACCTGTCTTGCTTCTTCGGTATTTACGAACTAACCCATGCTCCTTTGTTTCTGCTGCTTCAAAAGCTTCATTTTGTACTACGAACCTTAATTCTACCGATACCGAAATCCTGAGACTTATTCCGTCTTTCCTTCCCTCATTACCCTCTCCTTCAATTCCTTTATGACTAGAACTTTATCAGAAGTATTAGTTAATAGAGATGACGACCGGCAACTAAGGTAATAAGTGTCACTGATGGTAGGTGAATAGGTTGGTTAGGGAAGAATTATTTGGAGAATAGCAATAATTGCGTCTTTCTTAGCAAACGAATTTAAGACATCATTATCCTTCCTTACTCTTAACTCCTTACAACTTAAAAATTCATGTCCTGGATGGTGTTAAACCCATCATGTAGGACTCGAATCTACGACCTAAGAGGGAAATCGTTGACGAGGACATTACCCATCCGCCAGAAAGGTTGACTAGGAGGAGAGGTGGAGAGAAACCCGGCGTCGGCAATGGCTTATCTAATTGTAAGGTGCCTTGATGGCTACAGTTTGAGGTTGTTTCCGACGTTTCTTGTACTATCTTGAGGTGTTCTCTATTTTGCATCCGAGTAAGGTTCTGGATTCACTGCGGAATCTGGGCCACCTCCGAGAATCGAATCTGGGCCCCTCGGGATAGGAAGCCAACAGTCTAGCCACCACGCCAACCTGTTTCCAAGCTTGATTAGCTTTTACACGAAATTGAGCTCCTAAGTGCAATCGAATGCTGAATAATTCCACTTGCGACGAAGTTGTACGACATTACTTGACATAGTTACCATCCCAGTTTTCAGTAAGGTCCTCCCCTCCTACTCCTCGGAAGTCCTGCCTGCCCTCTCGAGTTCAACCGACCAACCTGGTATCATTAAACCGTTAGCCAGCGTTGGGCGTGAGCGTGAGATACCTGGATATACCCCAGTGACTCCCCTTCGGCGCCTACGCTTCCAGTTCGCGAAAAGTGATTGAGAGTGTTACTCATTTTTCTTCTGAGCCCCCCCCTCCCCCACTCGCAGCCGCGCGTGCCTGTGATTGCAGGATGGGGGAAGGGGGTACTCAGGCAGTGGGAGGTCGTCGATAAGCGCGTCCCTCAAATCTGGATCGAGCTTGAATACTCCCGAGGACGCAGGGGCTGGGCGGAAGTGCAGCGGTTCACTTCCGGATGATCTGCGATTGGCCGCGGAAGTTTATACCCTCTCTCTCTCTCTCCTCTCATTGCCTCCGAGAGTGGTGAACAATCACAGGTGAGGCTGGGAAATATGGGAGGAGGTGAGGTGGTGGTGGTGCTTACCAACACATATTACCTGCCTCTCACCTCCTGTGTGCGGTTCACTCTAAGAATAGAACGAGGCTGATTGCCAACGATTGCCATTAAACGTTTCCGCGGAAGCGACCGCCATTCGGAGGACACTTCTGTTGAACTGCGTTCTAAAATGTCGTTCCGTCGCCGTTTTTCCCTCCTACTCTCCGTTCCACTCGAGTGGCTCTGCGGAATAAACACGCCACGTGAGGATGACTCTCTTTGTGTTCGCTGTGTTTATCGGAAGGGAATAACATCGGAGAAAGCGTGATGAACTTGAATCATATATCCCGGGCTCGCCAAGTCGCCGCGTTGCCGTCTTCAGAGTGGGCAAAGATTCTTTGCGACGCAGTTACGTGTACGCGAAATACGTCTATTGCAATGTATCCGTCGTTATTTGATCGCATTAATTCCAGTTGGAATGCATCGCATGCAGGGGTGGTAATACGTAGTGATTGTTTTCCGAGAAACGTTTTAATTTTCCGACCCCGGGGTCCAGGTTTATTACGTGCCAGCCTGGCAAACCCACGTAGGCAGCTTTACACGTGAAATATGACTATTATGGAAGTAGCGAGAGTACTGATGTCTCGATGTGAATCGCTATTTGCAGGAAATCCTTTTACTTACACATTACTTTCAGTTGCTCCCAAAAAAACGAATGACGGAAGGAAATAATGAATACAGAAATTTCAAAAATCGCATAATTTCGTCAATCAAAGCGTTTGTACAGTTCGAGTTCCATACGCATTCATGGATTTTATCAATTTGTATAAATTTCATTAAATATAGATGTGCATCTATAAAGCGTATCAAGGATGAGAAACGTTATATTTCTTATTATTCAATAGTAGAATCACTAGAAAAATCAAAAGTCTTACCTTTAAGTGACCTCCAAAAACAAAAAAAAACAATTCCAGGTAAAAATAAATATTTGCATTTATAAGGGTGGGTTTAAACAAGCAAGTTACTTCCGAGAGTTTCTTCTGCTAGAACTTGTGGAGGATTTTAGTCTGAGGAAAACCTTTCCACGAGTTAGTACAGTGCCAGATTGGTTTCTGTTTATCCTGGCTTCTGCAAGCGACTTGTGGAAACTTTTAAAAGATCTGCAAGTGGACTGGCAGAGCCGCTTACACTTACATTTTACGTAGAAAATCACTTGATGCAAGTAACTTGGGCAATAAGCTTGCCAGTGTAAACCCACCGTAACAATACGCTCTCCTCAGATAAATTAATTTGTTGTTTACATCTTTAATCCCCGCTTGCAGTCATCTGATCAGGATTTCGGATGTGATGCGATTTATCACAAATGCCGCTTTTCTGGCAAAATAAAAGCGTTTTATTTTTCGTGAGAGTGCAAACTACGGGCGGTCACTACCGCTATCGACCCTTAATACGCCTACTACCATAGACGTCCGTACCGTACACATCGAAGTACCTCTTGCAAACGACTTCTAAGGCTCCTGTCATAGAAGTAACATCCGTGAGAAAAGCCGCCTTAAGGTTGTGGGTTCGAATACCATTTCGGGCGTGGGTATTGTGTTCACACCTCTAGCTTTCTACACTGGTAATACATATGCTAGGGGAAAGTTTTCCGTGTGAATGTAGGTTGGTGGTAACCCTATTAACTTGTTTATCCACGATTGAGTTACCATCGTTGTCGCTCGTTAGTTACTACCGAGATGCGTACGAACGGAACTTGATAAAATAAAATCTAAGGAGATGGCGACAGACAAAAGAAGCAATGTATATTGGCATAACGGGACGCTCTGCTGTATGCACACAATTCAGTAATACAATTACTACGATGCTAAGCGCTAAAAAATAATAGCACCCTTAATACATGCTACAGTCTTTACTAGTCACCAGAGGTCACCATCTTCTTTAAGACGGTATACGGGGACTCATGTGAATGAATTTTATTTAAAACAGCTATATTAACTATTATTTAACCCTGAGTGTGAACGTAAGTGAGCGTGAGTGTAAGAAACGCGGTTACCCGTTTGCGAAACGATGTGTGTGAAACTGCTAGGGTACGCTACTTTGCTTTCGTATTGTGAATTTCAACTCTTCGATAGAATTATTTCCTGTATCGATATTACATTTTCGCAAGGAATCATACGCTGGGTTTATTTTCCTATAACCATTATAATAAGCCGACCGCAGTAGTCAGGTGCCGACTTCACAACTCAAAATTTGTGGTCTCGAATACCGCGTCAAGCGCAAATGTTTATTTTGCCTTTAGATTAAGGTGTTAAGGCAGATGGAGTGGTATAACCTAATCAGTTCGAGCAGCTAAATACCCACCTCTACAACTACATAGTTTCCGTTAGACCTGTGGAACTGTGTGCCAACAATATTTCGGCTAAGAGGCTTGGGGTCCCATTTACGTGCAAAGGAATGAAAGTGTGACTTGAGTATTTTAATCAATTAATCATAGCGATTTTGCGGGCTTTTCGAAATGAGTATTCCTCAAGGGTGGTTTTCCGGGTCACTTCATTATTTTAAATAATAGCATGGGAAAAAATGATAAATATTTGTTCGAAAATGAAACTACAAGGTAAATTATGAATAAATCATATTTGATTTATTCATAGTTTACCTTGACATTTGTAGTTCGGCAACATAAGATAAGCGAGAGAGAGTTTAATTTTAAAAAAATAAGCACGGAAGTCAACATAAACTGAACAACTGTTGCTGACATAATGTGAGAGGAAACTGGTATGGGAGGCTAACGTAATCGAAGAAAAGACGGATAAATGAGACTGACATTGGAAGAGTGATATTTGGCTCTTAAAAAATCATCATGGAACGGGAGACTGGTAAAATATTATACCAATTAAAATGTAACTGCTCGGTTTTTTTATTCGGTCGAAATGTGGTATAAGCGCTTGAAATAAACTTTCCTGAAAAATAAGCTCTGTAATCGACGAAAAGTGGAAGATAATAATCGAAGAAAGAGCTCTTGGATCCTTTAAAAAAATTGTTCCCCCAAAAAGCAATAAAAGTTCAGCAGATAGTAACAAGGAGAGGCAAATGAATTTTTAAAAACTTGAAGTTTTGGTTCAGGAAGTGGCACAAGTGCAATAAAATATTATATTTCTTGATAAACAATGCAGTCGGAAATCAACGAAAAATGGACAACTGTTGCTCTGACATAATGAAGGAAAAGGGGGAGATGAACGAAGCCGTGTTGACCTGAAATTCCCCATATTAGAAGTCGATGGCTCTCTGTCTTGCGTCATCGCGCTCTTCTGTCATCCCGGCGATAGACATTAGGGGGAGGGGTTGAAAAAGGGAGGGAGGATTTTGGCATTTGGCTCGAGGGTGGTGGCATGGTGGGGTGACTGTGTGTGGGGAAAACTTGAAGTACTTCCCAGTCGTAGGCGAAGCGACCTCGGGGTTTTTTTTCGGAACCGCGCCGATCCGAAGTAAAAGTGGTACGACGTCGACGTCAATCCGAACCCTTACAGATAGTTGGAGAGACGGAATTCGCTGTGGGTGGAGAGAAATAGAGAGAGAGAAAAGGGATTACCCAACGTGGATGACGTGACATAAGGTAATTTCGGAGAAGGGAGGGTGTTGTGAAGCTAGTTAGGACGTTGCAGTTGCAGGACAGGGCTGATGGGAATGAGGTGATCGAGAGACAGGGGAAGAGGGTAGTAATAGTTGCGATGGATGAGGGTGACCCAGCCTTGGTTGAGTATTCAGGAGGATGAGTAACGCTTTGTTGGGGAAAATGATGCGGAAGGAGGGAGGAAGGGGTAAAGTAGGTGGAAGGGTGAGTAAATAGATCATCGGTCGGTGGCCTGTTACGTGCATGCAAAGTTTGGAATGTTCTAGCATTTAGACTGCTCAGTAATCAGTTATACGTCAGTGCACTTTTTTCTCGAAGGGAGACTGAATCCAGGCTTGAAATAAATACTTACTTGTTATAACCCGATGTACTTGTTAGTAACCGTGCTGTTGAAAAGGGTTGTGACCAGTCATCAATCAGCTTGAAAATAAGGCTGTAAATTTATATTTTTGGGTCTAACTAATTTAAGCGTAATGTCAAATGCGTGAATCATTTCGTTCGCCAGGAAAAAATAGCAGAACTCTCCAAAAATTCAACTTAAAAAAAACGGGTTGCTATGTTTCGTAACGTCTATTCGCAATATCGCATTCGGGTTTGTATACGTTATAGTAAAAAAGGGAGCTGCCAGAACTTCAAGACACGCGCAAAAGGCAAAAAAAAAAATTCTAACTTTTAGACAACGGCTTGGAGAAAAGTGAACTATGGTTGGGATTGGGCCAATTGTAATAATATTTCAAAATTAGATGCATGGTTATAGAGTTCCTAAAACAAGGCCAAATATTAAGCATTGCAGAGGTTAGAGGAGTGAATACTAATTCGTGAGTAATGCAATGCACAATCGTAAAGTAATTGTTGATAACCATCTTAAGTTCGTGTTTTCAAGATTTCGCGCACCAAAAATACTCTTTTCGTTTATATCCTCGCACGAAAGGTAGGTCAAGAACCATAGACGACGATGTTTACTGCAAGGTGATTTCAGAATCAAAGCTAACATGGCCGCGTGCCATTTGTCAGCGCAGCTTCAAAATATGTCCTTCATCAGCGTTTCATAGCTGACAACGTTTTAAATATTACCTCTGGTTATCGTATTTCTTTTCGACATGAAATTTCGATGGTAAAAAAATACGCTACCCAATTGAATAAGCTTTATTGTATCTACATGAAAAGTGAGCATATGATCCTGCGGGACAAGAAAACTAGTTTGTCTCATCAGTTTGGTTCACAACAGCTCCCTGTTCCTTCCCTTTTAATGCTCTCTTATACTCTGATGTTTCTTTCGCGCATCCGTCTTTATTTATGCCATATCCCTCTTGTCTTCCTGGCGGCATCTTCCTGAATATTTTTCCCGCTATTATATTTATCAAAAAATTCGTATTGACTCAAGATATGTCACATCTACCTGGCTCTTTTTCGTCTATATAGTCATCTATATTCTGCTCTTCATTATACATCATTTTTCTTATTTTCCTAAGTAGTGAGTTCACGTACTCCGGTCCTATAATAGGTCTAAAGGAACAAATATGATTCATGGTGAAGGATGGATGATTTACATCATTGTCGCAAAATTCTCACGTGATATGAGTATGCGGCATTATTATTTGTTTCAGTCTTCGGTCCAGTGAAACCGAAGACTCTTCCTGAACTCACAATCAGTATACCTATTATATTTATTGCATTCTTAAGCTTAAGCGGGTCTGATTTCTTCGTTTTAAAGGCATTCCTACGAAGTAATATCAAAATGAGCGTCTTTCATTATCTTCAAAAATACTAACTTAGCTGGTTCATTTTTTTTCATTTTGTCACCAATTACTTTTAGGAAGGGTCAGCCCTAAGTAATGTTGATTTCTCAGTTTTTACCACTTCCGATCATTGTTTTCATAATATCAAATGAAATGTTTAACTTAATACTCTTTTGGTTCTGACTCGTTATTTCTTGCTCAAATAATTCCAGTGAAGTTCATATATGAACTCAAAACACATTATCATATGCAGAGGCATCATGTATATAATTGTTGTGAAGTGGAGTCTAATCGCTGATTGGCTCACCAGAAATAATATTACTGTATGTGTTCACTTCTCATCCCACTGCAGGACTATCCTTTTCATTGTTACTATAGTGAGCCCTTTTGACATCCGATTCTTCTACTCAGCTGTTCAAAACCTGTTATATGCGTTGCTTAAGGGGTACATGTTTGGCGGTTTAGGGATCCGCGAATATGAATAATGGCGGATTCAAGTTTGAAACCGCAGTGACAGTATGAATGGAAAGCATTCCTCTAACACAAGGAGCATAAGGAGGACGATATTTTTAAATAGACGACCGTCGGGAATGAAAATAAAAAATATTGGAAACTACTGCTCTAAATGACAATATTTTCTCAAGACTTTTAACTTTTGTCCTTCAAAACTCTCCTATCCTAAAAGCCTACGTGTCACATTCCTGTATCAAACATGAATTCCGTTGCTTCAGACTAACTTTGTGAAAGAACTTGGTTACTATGTATATTGTCACATTAAAATGTACGACCTGTTCCGTCGCATAGGCAACATCACACCTAGTGATGTCGCATTTGTGGGGAAACCGGTCGTACATTAAATTATTCTGTGAAAATATGCATTTTGTGTTGTGTATATTATCTATACCGTCATGTGTTTTTATATTATTTAGCACGTGTGTGTGAATTTTTCCATAACTTACTTGAGAAATCAGTATTATTTATCAATATAAGTAAGCAAAAAATGTTATGCCATGTGGGTTGACTGAAATCCAGGCTGTATCCCTATGATCCTCTTTGCCTCAGTTACTTTTATCCTCTTTGGGAGTTTGGCATGCTTTTTACAATGCATATTATGCAAAGCTTGCATAATTGCAAGATCGGTGTTGTTTTTCATTTTGATCTCACTGGCTCTCACATCTCTGGGTGTTCACTATTATGCAATTGAGTGCATTTAAAAACTTTTGTCAGTATAGTTTCTGGAAACCACGATACTAGATGCAGAAAAACATAATGCCAATCTTCAAAGAGAAAATTTTGCAATTCTGCGAAAATGTGCATTAATTTAGCTGCAACAAAATGTTCCATGTTTTCAAGCCCAACCAATTAATATCAGAATAATAATTTGTCTTTCTGGGAAAATTCTTGTGTTCAAGCTAATTCATCATTCTAATTTATTCTACCTAGCAGTTAACAGCAATTTCAATGCTTAGGGTTCAGAAAAACCTAGGAAATTCGATATTTACATTCTTATTAACCCGTCACTTGAAACAAATGGTAACGACAGCTATTTTTCATTAAGCTATAAACACATGACCCGGTTTAAATTGGCTTTTAAAAGGGTTGAGATGATAAGCTATGCAACCTTTCTGGTATCTCAATCGTTAAAAGTTAGAAAAAAGCTGTTGTTCATAGTATAATGGCTTGCTAAAGAAAATAGAAGAGCTATTTCAATAGAATGTCCCGTGTTGTCTTTGGCAAGGTCATTGTTATAAGTTATATGTTATACGTTGAAAATCGGAAATGGTGGAAATTTAATGAGGGAATTCGCGGTGGAATTCTTTGTGCTCCTGCTTTATTTGCCGAAGTCTTTGAATAATAGGAGTTAACATTTTATCGGAGGAATAAAGGTAGCTTTCCATCAAATTCCGCGTGGAGATTAAGAGTTCTACTTCGCTGCGACCGCTGAGCCGTGTGACAACTCAATGCTCTTTGTTATTGACGCGGAAATAGCTTTAATGGACTTGTCACAGCCCTTGTGAATGTAATTGAGTAGGAACCATTATTCTTTAAGTCAAAATTATGGCATTAAGATATTTTTAGGGCTGTCAATTGAGTAGGATCGTATTATTGTAAGTAGAATCAATCGCATTTCGTAATTAGAATGAATATGTTGTAGACTTTACATGGTACACTTATCTATGTAGAAGATTGATGTTTCATAAATTGGTGAAAAAGAGTATAGTCACTGTTCCTCATCTGTATATGCACTTGTGGGACGTGTGGTTTAATGCATGCTTAATCTCTATTTATTATTTTCTAATATAGTTTTTATTAAAACTCTATTTATCTAATTAATGTAAACCAAAATACGTATTTTTACTGTACTACTCAGAATCAACATTGCTGTCACGTCTTTGTTAGTTTTTTAGTCCTATTAGAATTTAAAACTTTCAAATTAAACAAATTTAATCACGACTCCGTGGGGAGTTGGAAAATTCATCTTTTAATCCTTATCCTTACTTGAAATAATTTGCGGAACATTGATGAAAGCTTGCTATTCTCCATAGAGAATATAAAAGCTATTTCCCTTCACTCTCATTTTCAGTCTGTGAATCTGTCTTCCATTCAAGTACACTGGCCAACAAAAATGAACGTTTTTGACGTGACAAAGCCAATTTATTTTAAATATATGTTCCCCAGTGAATTCCAATGTTAATGCGGACAGTTTCCACTTGGCATGGTTTTTTCTGTCCCATATATATAGCGTATAAATTGAGTACTCTCGTAACCCTAAGTTTAGTAAATTGCACCTTATCGAGAAATTTTATGATGATTTTAAGGGCGTATGTGCGTTTGATATGATCCTCTTCAAAGTCTAACAACTTTCCTTGCGATTTGCTTAAAAAATCTTTACATTGTAGTTGGAACCTGGTTTGGAGCAACTAGTGAAAGGACTATACTAGTTATCTTATTATTTCTATGTCTGGACGCCAATAATGCAGTACTATTTTACCATAATATCAGCGTAATTACTCCTTGAATAGAACACTAGATATGAAATTTTAATGATCCCATGACAAACCATAAATTTGGGAAATGGGTAGGTGTAGTGGCTGGAGTGCTGGCCACCCGTGCCAAGGATGCGAAGAAGGAAGTTCAGTGTCGAAGATTTCTTTCCGTGGAATCTGAATTCCTACTTGAGTATTCTCTGAAGAGTACTTCCAGTGTAGTTCTCCGTTCGTCAGATGGGACATTAAGCTGTGGGCCCCTTGTCACCTCTATTTGACAGGCTAATGCCGACGCCGCATTTCTCTCCACTCTTCTTCAATTCCCTGAATAATCCTGCCCATATCAACCAACTCACTTATTCTTAATGGTGCAAATGTCCTCAGGTATTGGTAGTCTTCCCAAAGAATCTTCCCGAAAACTATCAGTAACTTAAAAAAAACTAAAAAGTACACAAAAGAAGCTATGCTTGATGGAAAATTCTTATCACTTATTTTAATTCAGAATTAAAGATGATGATTGCAAACTCTTTCGGCCGCCAAGCCAGCCTCAGGTACAGTACGGCAATTCCTATGATGATGGCTTAGTAGCCGAAGCTGATAGTGGCCATGAAAATAACCGCTTAAAGCCACAAATTTCCCTTTTATCTTTTATCATGACGGCCTTTCTCCAAGTTGTAGCTTCAAGTTTTTGTTTTGAAGTCAGAAGTGGAAACTGCGCTGGTGTCAGGGAAATTATGGTGGCCAGTGTTATTTGTCGTTTCGATTTCCTTGACTCATCATTCGGAGAGTTTCGAGATCCGCGACTTCATTTTCGTCCACCTAATCCTCTTTTACGTTGCATCACCACCTTTTCCATCCGCAGTGCATCATCTCTTTGGTTCTTTTCATCACCCCACCGGCCATAATCCCATTACACATTTTTTCGCCCCCAAGGAAATCGGACGGTGGGGTTGACGCTTCGTAAGCGGCGCGCATTTCCACTCGAAGAAACAACAAGACTGGTCGCCCTCCTCACTAACTCCCGTCTTCCCCTCCCTCCTAGTGGCGGGGGTGGGCGGGAGATTCCAGAATTCCTGCATGAAACCCCAGAAGAGTACCGTACGTTGGATGCTAGGAAGTATCCGAAAAGCCTTTTGCATTCCAACCCTAATGCAATGGAGTGACCAGTAGTGAAAGCTACCTTTAAGTTACGAGGCCTTCTAAAGATCATATCGTCGTCGTTCAGGCAGAATTCACTAAGTCAAAAATTTTACTTCTGAGTTATAGCGGTTTGAATGTTTCAAACAACTCCTAAAGTCAGTTTTGCGTTATTATTTTATATTAACATGTTTGTAGCAACAATACCAAAAACAAGTTAATATTAAATAATAATGCAAAACTGATTTAAGAGTTGTTTGAAACATTAAAACCGCTATTACTCAGAAGTAAGATTTTTGACTTTGTGAATTCTGCCTGAATGACGACGATATAGGATGGCAATGATTATCTAACTCTAAATAAATTACTCAATGAATCTTTCGGTAACTCGTTATTGGCAATATCTCAATTCTGAGCACAAAATTTAACCACTTCATAAAAATACGGGAAGTTATATTCACACGAAAAATATTGTAAAATTGGTCGTTCAAAGTTAGTTTTCTCTCATGTATTCGTGTAATTTAATGAATTTCCGGAACCAGCCCGTTCCTAGCTCTCGCAAGAACAAATCATTTTTTTAAATATTAGTATAGCTTTTGTCATTGAAAGCAATAACGTTTGTGGTTGCACCCTAATTTCCATTTTAATTTTTTTGTATTACGCAGATGTGACTTACAATGATGATTTGGTGATTTCATTGCGGAAAAATAAAATGAAAATACTTATGAACCTTTATAATCTTTGAGTCCATAGAATTACGGGTTATTGTAGTGTGCTTAGTGTTTGCCGCGCAAAAGTGAAGCAAACAAGCAGATGAGATTTTTTAACTCCAGACAACCTTCCTTTATTGCTATTAGTACAGTAAAAATTTTAAACGATTTTTTGAAGTAATCGTACAAATATTCTGAACCGAACTCTATAATTTTTTTCTTGAATCCAAAAATATGGAAATTACAATATTTGCATTGCATCATTGAGTGCCAGAGAGAGATGCAGTCAACTAATCGTTCCACGCCTAGTGCTACCCTCAATGAGGAAATAATATTTTATTTGTATTATTTCCTCATTTCCTACCAATTTTCATCAAAATCTGATAGGTCAAGGGTCAACTCCTGTCTGAAGTGGCGTGGAATGACCCATACTAATTCGGCAAAATTTTCCCCTCATTTTATATTCTAATAATTTATACGAAATTATCAATTCAAGGGATATTTAAAAAGTAGGTATATGGAGCCGACCGAGAATAAGTTTCGTATTTAAATCTTTAAAACAGCTCAAAATTTTAACCGCTAAAAAAATTATAATTTTTCCTTATAAAATGAAGTGGTTAGATTTACGCGATTCCACGGTGTTTTCAATTATAGTTCATGGCTGTGGCATTGTAATTTGTTTTACTAACGATGGTATTTGTAATATCGGATTGATTTACATTGCTGGATGTTTTTTGTCATTTCCATAATTTACTTATCAGCTATGTATTGCATTCATTTGGTATTTTTAAGTTAAACATTTTAGTGAGCTTTCAAACAATGACGGTCCATGAAGGAGAAGAAATATTTAATATTCCCTACTCCGATAAATTACCTTTTCAAATGCTTAATAATACATTTATAAAACGTTATGCATTTTTCCTCGCGTTTCAAAGGTTTTAGAGTATGCTCTGTAATTTTACCGTGATGGAGTTTAGTAAATCTCTGCAATTAGACAAAAGTCAAACCACCTTTGTGAACGCTGGAAATATTTATCTTTATAGCACGTAGGTACTCGCTTCCACAAAAGTATTTTATCCCAGAAAATTACTCCTACTACAATGAATACAAAACTACCTCATGCTACCGAATAACAGCAGAAATATTCTCTTTCAGCTGGATATGGCGTTTTTCTTTTATGATATTTGGTCGATACATGTTTAGATAATTAACTGCGATCGTGGTTGTGTATGTCCTGTATTAATAAATGAACTTTTAGCCATTCTAGCTGTATCTTCCCGAGCGGAAGGGAAGGGAACATCTTCTCATTTTAACATTACGTCTTCTGACTCCATTTGGTACATACGTACTAATATGTCGGACATCCAACTCTCGACCGTGAAAAAGTTCAAATCCTGTAAGATTCCCACGTCATCGGAGATGGACCTTCAGCTTTCATTCTCGCTGCGTTCATGTTCGCTGGTGCATAACCGCGTGGGGATTCGGCGCGTGGCAGCCATCTCTTGCCAACTGGCGTCGCCGTAACAATGTAAGGAAGAGCCACGCTGGAACCTAAGTTAGAAGGTCGATTTATTCGATTAGGTAATCCAGTGGGTCGTCGCATGGAGAGTCGGCCTGGCTAGGCGCATAGGGGGGAGGCCTCGCAAGTGCTGTTGGGTGGCAGCCCAGCTCCGTTCCATCCCCGGCGACTTCTTCGTCTCTCTAACCACTCGGAAAAGCTACCGCCCTCCTCTTTTTCGCTGACTTTCCGGCATCCACTGTTTCGGTAGATCGATATTGAAGGAATGCAAGCGGCGAGTAAAATGTCAAGAGGTCAATCTTGTTTTTGGGAAATACATAATAGTCTCTCCTCATGGTCTGGCTCAGATGTGTATATTATATGAGGTTTTAGACTGTTCCTGTAACATGTTTCTTATGTTGAAAAATTAAGCGCAAATAGTATGACCCTCACGGTCGGGTTTATATGTCATCAACAAGTGCTCATCTGTCAAGTCAACTGATTTTAAGATTAACTGATTTTGCATTTAAGAAGTGGAACTTGTATTCCCTTTGCATCAGCAATAGCCAGTTTAGTGCCGCGCCAGCTTGGCAACCCAAAGGTTGCGGGTTCGCATCCTGCCCCCGGCATGTCTGTTGTTTGTCTTAGGAATTAGGGTAAAGGTCTTAGCTAAGAAGTTGCGTCATATCCTCATTAGTTGGAGCGCCTAAAAATCTAGGCTACCCACTTTAAAACGCGCCGCATGTTACAGCCCACAAGACTGTTTTTCTGTTATACGAGCTAAGAAAAGAATAATGTATGTCTTGCAATATATTGCAATTAACCTGTCTATATCTGAACAGGAGTTAATGCGGAGTTATTAATAAACGCCAGGTTATAGAAATTTTCCCCAATCGAGACCTCCACAAGAGTTAATAATGTACTTGACTGTCGAGAAATGCCGGGCCCATGAAATGTTTTCTTCTTATTCTTTTGTCAATAAAAGAAATTGTTTCGAAACAACTACGCACTGCGTGAAGGGACAGAATTTTCATATATTCATTCCACAAGTAATCCAATATTGTCCTTAAGGAATACTTTACATAAAATAATGCAGAATAACAAAATTTTTCGGCCAAGCGTACCAAACAACGGAATCACAACAATGAAATAGGTTTTGTCTACATGAATAACCTTATGTTTAATTTCTTATTCCTAATTTTATTTTATGGATGTGATTGAATGACACCACCGCAGAACTAAGTTTAATCATGATTAAGGCGATCTTTTTTTAATAAATGCGTGAAGATGCACAGTAATCGACTCCACAAAAAAGGAGTACAAAAAATTAGCGTAAAAGACTGCAGAAGAAACTGCAGGCCTATTTTTCAACCAAACCTATAGCCGCATAGTATCTTGCTTCATTTATTGACTACGTAATACTGATGCAATTATCCAGCATTTAGTTCAAGAATCGGATTCATTCGAAGAATTGTATTGATTTTCTGTATGCAGCCATCTTGGGATACACACGAGGTTTTTTGGCCAATGGGCTTATAGGACTTTGCTCTCTTTCTCTCTCAAGATTTAGCGAATAGATTTTTGTCAGCACCGCTTTTCAAGATCGAAAATTACAATTAATTATTGGCAGTGTTATTCGTATCTTTAATTCGTCGGGATTCTATAATTAATCTTCCATGTATATTACGTAATTATTTAATCGAAAAAATCTGTGAAAGGAATATATCGACAAAATATCTAATAATTAATAAATTCGAAAAGTAATACTAAAATATACCTTGTGTAATAAAAAATCAATTGTTTTAACACGAGTTTATTTTTCTGTTGCGTTTTATGTTGTTTTTATTACATTCTGCTTGTAGTTCTTTTATTGTTATTCGGATATTTATTTTTTTTATTGAATTAGCCAATGTTTTTTATTTTATGCATATTAGCCAATGCCAATTATTTTGTTTGATTAAGATAATAAATAAATAAATAATACGTTTGAAAGATGTTAGAGGAGGAAATACGTGAGTTTGCTGGAACTGATTATATTCCTCCGCCTCAAAGTCCGGCGTATTTTTTTGCAATTTCGGAAGCTCATGATCTTTATCAGCTGTGTCCTTTTTCTGTCCGGCTACGGTCCCTAATTTATGCGTCGTTAGAAATATATTATGTTAAAGGAGACGATGGGTGAATTAATTGGAACTGATTAATATTCCGCCAGCTTAGAAGTGCAACATGCGTGTTGGTACTTCTGGAAGCCTCTGATATTTACCAGCCGTGTCCCTTTCCTCCTTAGTCAACTATTAGACCCAACACAAAAAGAAAACACAAAAAAATCGTATAATTGATACTCATGGAGTACATGTTTCTAATCACTTCATTCTCAGGCTTCATGTGGCGATCTTTTCTTCTCATTGTCACTGGTAGCCATTACTCATGCCACTGAAAAGCTGGCGCGCCTGTACACGGAGAGCAAAATATATCGTTGTAGGTGTGCTTCATGACTTTCGCGCTACAGTCGTCGTGACTCAGCGGAATCGAGAACCGAGATGTGATTAGCTGGATCAGGGACTTTTGCTTTGCATAGTCCTTGACTATACAGAGGACTGCAAGTCGAAACATTCATTTGGTATCTTTTTGTGAGAATTAATGTATATTACTTGACATTAGGAAAAAATAGTGTTTCCAGAGCATCTGATTGAGTGGCCTTGGAAATATTGTTTTTGGTTAAGCATTGACAACGTGAGCTTTACGTTAATATTACTCTTGGTTCTTTGAAGGTTTTTAAGTTTCGGTTCTTGACAGCCACATGAGTATACATATGTGCTTAGTTAAGTAAAATATAAGTTTTATGGTGGAAATGTTTCAGCTTTTCTCACAAATCAATCCTTATTAATCTCTACTCAGGCCCTCATATTATAAAAAATTAAACTTTATGCTTTCTAAAGCATGCCATTCATTGATAAATAATAGTGCAGTTTTTTTATCCTGAGTGCTCTTTATGTCGTAAGAATCATTAACGGCATATTTCCTTATGAGCCCTCCGCCGCTTGAAAAAGGATGACGCAATATTTACGGATTGCATATCATTCGATATCACTCGTTTCACAACCTGTTTCCTCGCAATTACCGTACGGAAAGCGATGCAAAACCGCTGAATTTGCATTTTCCCTGCATCAAGATCCTGTTTTGACGACAACTCTGACGCTGAAGACGTGTCGAAAGATTTCTGATGAGCATCGTCTTCGTCGTCGCCCAATCAGCACCATGACCTTTCCCATCAACGCAGCGTCGCGGAGTGATAGATCGCTGGACTCTTGTCCTAGCATCACTCCTATGGATTCAAAGCTGTAGATTTTTTTAATGACATTTTATGAACTTCGTAGTGACATATTACGTCTTTAGGTGTCGATTTGAGCGCAATAAATTTGAAAAAAAAATTAAGATGCGTATTTTAAAAAATACGTTTGAGTTTTATTTTAAGTCATTTTGAGTGTTTACTTTCCTGAATAAGCTTACAAATAACCGTGGTTGGCGATGACGCAGTATAGTGTTTCGTTCTGAGTCAGGATTATGTTTACCACGATGAGTAAAACAAACGAGAAGTGCAACATGGTCTCATTTGGCACGAATACCTATTCATTGCAAGAAAACATTACCTGTGTGCGTTTGCCTTATATGAACAGCATTCCTTTGAGCATTACACGCAGACATCCTTCTCGTGTCTCTCCAATCAAAACTCTCTGGGTCAGCAAAAGTTAATTTAAAAAGATCGATAACCTTAGCTTCATAGTATGCATTTTAATGAAAAAGACGAGCAAAATACATTCACTAGTCGTTTAGACTGGATGACGAATAACTTCTATGATAGTAATTTGATAGGAACTGGCAGAATTCCTAGTTCAATGTAATTTTTGTTTCTAGTTTAGCGTAATTTATTAATCTTATCTAAACATTGTTTAAATACATAAGCTGCCCAATGTCTATAGAACTTACGCATTTTGTCTTGAGTAGGTAAATGCAGTAACTTCAATAACAATTCAAACGCAAAAATGGATCGCTACCTTCATTTTATTTCCTTTAACTTTCCTGGAATAATTTGCTTATTGTGTAAGTTTTTTTGCGAGAAGGCATTTGCGTGTGGCAGATAAATAATATGTTCTTATTCGTAACCATATCTAGCGTTGAATCCCACGTAATTTCAAGTTTAATGTAAAAATAATGTATATTGGTAGGATTTTGTTGACGTTATTAGATAGAGGAAACGCTTTTCTCTGCGTGACATGAATATGAATAATATTACATAAACTTCCTCTTAATATGGGATTTTCGTAAGTAATGGTATTGAAAATATTCCAAGATTGTGACAACGGCGCAGGGAGGGCACATGCAGTCGCTGGATGCGTTTTCCGTCGCTGAGGAGCTGTGGGCAGCGGCTGGAGGAAGAGGAAAAGAGAAAGGAGGGAAGAATGCCAATAAGCCTCGCGTGGGGACGGCGGAGGTTGTGGGGCAGTAGCCGGGGTGTTGTCCGAAGTATTGACGAAGTAGCTTACTAAATGTGGTACACTTAGGCTGCAAATTGTCGAAGAAAATTCCTAGCTTTACGTCGTTATTTGCTTTTATGTTTTTGCAATAACAAATGAGTGGGATCACGGTACCTTCATTCGCGTTGTCGATAGCGTTATCCAATGCGCTAACTGCTCTAGAGGGAAATATTCACAGTTGCTGTCCTGAGAACGCACTCCATCAACTAACACTGGTGATTTGAAACACAATACAAAATTTGAAGAATGGCGATCATTTTTTCGCTCTCATGAGCGCAATTGAAGAAAAACCATTACGCGTTATAGAGAACCGTGACTGCTCCCCAAGTTCTTCAAAGTCTCATGGCTTGTCCGAGGGTGGCTTATATTATTAGACAAAAACGGCAAACTACACTGGTTTCAGTGATATTCATGCATATTTTACATTCATTTATTTGTTTTTGAGGACAATTTTATCCACTTCATTAGAGGCATACAATACTTGAATAATTTTAAATCACTTATTTTAAAAAAATTGAGAAATATTACATATCTAAAAAATAAATAAAAACAATGTGAACAAAATACACATTAAAAAAAACATTTAAGTTGTAAGAATTAGCCAATATTTAAATTTTATGTGGAGTTAGGCGATACCATTTGAAAGAGTTAAGGCAGGTTATTTAAAATATGATATAAATTTCGGTTACCAATACCGTATAAATTTGTATTCACAAATTTTAATTGTGGAAAATATCTCATATGCATGCAATTAATTAAAAGATTTGGAACCATATGTTACTGTTTAAATAATTTTCAATTTTAATTAACCATATTTTTAAATTGTAAATAGTTATAAAATTATATTAAATGCATAATACTAAAAGATCAAAAAGTTCACAATTTTGTACTCATCTGGATCAATTAATATCGATATGTTTTATTTCTAATCATTGCGTTGAATCGTTGTATTGGATAAATGAAAGCGAAAAAACATATCTTTGGAAAGATACTTTTTTTCTCCTTCATTTAAAAATGAATTTCCACGTTGTATAGGCCTTCACCTTCGAACCAATTGAATTGGATGCCATTCTCTCACTGTTATGCCATATCTTAATATACTTTCAACCGTTGTAAGGCGTATCATATATTTAATGGTAAAGTGTCTTTGAGCATAAATATTTTATGTGTTACAATTTTCAATTTGGCAACATGGTACAGTAATTAGAAATAATTACCAATAGTGACACTGAGATAAGTATATATTTTAACATAGTCCAGAGTCGAACATCATAGCAACATGGCTATCAGCGTCCATGTCTTTACGTAACAGACTCAAAGCCTGTTATAACATTTTTAAGTTAACCTAAGTAAACTCACGGCAATTATTTTCAAATACGATCATGACAGCCCTCCCATACGGTATTATAAAACTTTTTTATTTCTATTGTTTAACATAATAAAGCTGAAATATTTATTCATGAATAAAACCTTAGTAAAGGCACTTAATGCCAAGGTCTTGTTAGAGAAATTTCTGTTATGACTGGTAACTATCTCTTTCACGTTTTATTTTCTTAATGTTCTATCTATCTACAGGGAAGGAAATGGCTTCATCGTTCCATTCATCAAAAAGATAGTGAAAAGAGCTATCAGCAGAGTATTGGAGATTGAAATGCTAAAGCTCGGCCTTTTTACCTGCATGAAACTGCATCGCTGCCGTAGTTGTTTTGTTTTTCGAGTTAGCGAATCATTTCAACTCGACTATGTTCAGATAGGAGGATTAAATATGATTTTCCCTCGCCAAAAAATTATAATAGCTGATATATAATAATTTTAATGATAGCTTTCTTCCTTTATTTTATAGGAGCTAATTAGCCTCCATGTATTTGCGGTAGAAATAATTTCTAGAATCAAGCAAAAGAGTTACCTGATAAAGAAAGAAGGAATACTAAATAGTAAAACAGGAAATTTCGTGTTTTTAGGTAAATACATGCATGAATGATAGCATAAACGACTCCATATTTCCATAATAAGTTATCGCAGAAAATTAAGAGGGCGTACTCATAATCAGATCCAATCCTTTCCAGGCAAATCATTAAAGGCCAGTTTCCCAACCCTCTCAATCCAAAAACTCTTTCCAATTACGATACTGTTCTGCTTATTTTTTGTATCCCGGCCATACACCGTTGACTAGCTTGCTTATTATGCATGCATGTGTAAAAATAAGCCGAATCATTTCATACAATATCCTTTGATTATAACGGATCATCCCTTCTGATAAATAACCATGACTATAATAGGACATAAGTTGTGTTTTCTACGTACCTAGACGGTGAATTGAATAACCTACTTCAATAACCTTTCCCTTTTTTGCTCCAGTGAGTTTTTTAAGTGAATTAAAATTTTGTATGGTAATTTGTTGCTCTGACTCTATAAATGCTAATTTGCTTAAATAACTTTAGATAATTAACTTAAAATTAAAAGATCAGTTAGAAATTATGTTTTAACTTTACTTCATGCATTCCTAAAAATGTAAATATCATGGCCTTCGTATCACAGGTTGATGGTCATGGTTATAGCTTCGAGTATCAGCTGAAAGAAATATTCTTCGCAAAATGGATATATGGCCTGTTAAAAGTGCACTATAACGCCAGACTTAAAAGTCTCGTGGTGATGGAAGCATTTTTTCATCTAGCACTTTGACCTTGACGTAACCTTCGTAATAGTTGAATGAGATAAAAGAATATTTTCTTACTTTCTATTTTTCGCTAGAATAGAAAGTAAGAATTTTATTTAAATACACATTTTATTGGCCTGTTTGGCGCTCTACTCATTGTGATGGCAGTTATCCTTGAGCTGCTGGCTCTAAAAATTGCATCCAGATGAGAATGTACGTAAAATTATTCAGTAAAATTTGAATTTTTCCGTTTTACAACCTCCGACCTTAATGCTATCTGTGTTATTTCCCTGCGAGCTTGTAAAGAAACTTATCGTATCCTGATACGGTACGGTATCCTGAAATCACCTTATCGTATCCTGATACCTTACAGTATCCTGAAATCTTTCGGGCGATGGTACATGGTTCTAGCTGGCCACTAAACCTGTAAGACAATCACTAAGTCATCATCTCCCGTAAGTCCTGTGCTAATTATAGGTACCGGTCATTTGTGTTGATCTTTGCTCAACAGGCCTTGATACCGTATTACTCCCGTCTGTAATGCGATCGTGTGGGTAATTTACTGGTCAAATTCCCTGCGTGATATGTGTTAAAATAGTTGAAATCATTAATAGGTTAATTAGGGATATAATTCACAATATTTTAAACATATTTATTCGAAAGTGGCCCATAATCATTAAAAATAAATTCAAGAAAATAACTTTTAAATATATTGAATAATATAATGGATATTATTCGCTTTTCAAAGTTTTATTAAAAGGATGCATTTTGATATTTTGCATGATAAACATGAAATTGTTATTAGAAATTTAATTTTATTACTATTAGTTAATTATTAGAAAATAGCGGAAAATTACCATTGCATTTCTAAATTTGGGGTAGTGATACCACAGCATGCCGATAACGATATCGGAAACGTTTAATAATATTAATATATATTTATTGTCGCCTACCAATAGGTATCGTAGACATTTTGTTTATATATATATATATATATATATATGTTTGAACAAAAATTAACAAATAATACCATTACTAGACAATAGTGAAAACAAAAAATAAATTGAAATTTAGACCTTGAACTGAATAGAATTGTTAAAATACAAAAAGTGGAAAAAAAAGAAAATAAATTTTAAAAGAAAAATCATGTATCATATGAATAGTCGGTCGCCATACTGGGAAATAATATAATTGACATAAAAGAAATAGTGACAATACATAACCGTGCGTAACTGTATCAAGATTCCATTTTCACCGTCTTATTTCTGGGTGTTTATATTTGCGGGTGTTATACGGAAAATTTAAATTTGGCTGTCTTCCTTGATTTCAAGATGTCTTTCGACAATTTTACTCTTATCGAGGAAATTCCAAATCTGAATGTTTGAGGAAAGGCCGACAATATCATGCTTTGGGTGCAAAAAGGCGTCGCATTTACATTTTTAATGGGCAGTGGTGCGCATTTTTCCTCTTCTCCCGGGTCATTGAATCGGTGAGCAAAATATCTTTTGATTGAAGTGGCAAGACACTTGTTATTGGGAAAAACGCGGATGCCTGGTGAAAATATTGAGAGGTCTTCGGGAGTTGACGACTGCGATACAAGAGGTATACGATAGAGGGTGAAATATGAGGGAAAAAATTGTCATTTCACATACCATAGGGGGTATTGGAGTATGAGTGACTAAAATGGAAAATAGTGCTACGTTCTGAGTTTTAATATGTAGTCTGTGCAAGTTTCGTGGAATTGCACCACTGTGGGTGTTGTTGTTGAGTGATGATCCATAACTTTTCATTTCAAAAACTTTTTAACTTAGTGCAAGTTAGTAATACCCGGTTCTCTATTATATACACTTACAGATCCTGCCATTGACCTGAAGATCTTCACGTTACCGCTGGCCTCGGTGGTGTCCCCACCTGCTCGATTCTATGGTCGCGGGTTCGATCCTGACTACTGGTAGGTGGAATTTTCAACAGCATGGTTGTTTTTCCATTCTTGATTTGTTATTGCAATTAATTAAAATCATGTAATTACCTGTATGCATCAAATAAATTATTGTCGTCAGTACTCAAAAGGTGTCAGGTGGAGGCAGTGTCAATATTGGGTAGTTCGATTCTATATGTCCATAGCTAAATCCAAGAACACGGTATACACCGTTCTTGGCTAAATCGAAGGAGAAAATAAAATAATAACAAAAGTTGTTGTATATGTCCACAACTTTTGTTATTATTTTATTTATTATGTTCCACAACATCACGCCTCATACCGTTGATTTCATTCGAAGGAGGAAGATAATCGAGATATCGAACGACCTTGGTGTCTCAGATAGTTCTTGAACGTCTGGGATGCAATTTACGGGTGCAGCGAGTCGATCCTGCTACGATTAGAAACGAATACAATTGTTTTTTTATGGAAGTAGCGTGGGTTTTAGAAGTGAAGTTTAATTTTTCTAGTTTGTGAAATTTTATGTAGATTATAAAAAACAATTTGGAAACTGGCTCTTTTATAATTGCTAGATTCGTTCGGCACACGACAGGTGGATATGTTTCCATTTTTAATTAGGCTACAAATCCGTAAACAAAATATTACTTACCAAGAAAGTAATCCTCTTGGGAATTAATGACGCTGGGCTATGACCTGTCACAAAGGAAACACCGGTTCCTGCTCGATCACCGAAGTTAAGTGTCGTTGGGATCGGCTCGGATATAAATGGGCAATCGTTCAATTCGGCCCGGGTTGTTTCTCCCGTGTCGGCAAGTACGGAATGATCCTAGCTGTTGAACCATGCTATAACAAACTACTACTAATATCTATGATTCTGACAAATTTTGAGGAAACCGGGACTAGCCACGGTGTTAACTTTACGGAGTCACACGCAAGTGCACATAAGGGCAAACATCCAAAGAGGCAAATCATTCGACTTTACCTGGACTCGAACCCGGATCCCTCGATGTCGCGACGAGTCATGTAAGCTACCTAGGCGTCCTCGATAGATTAAGTGTTTGAAGTACCCGGCGCGATATCGAGGGATCCGGATTCGAGTCCCGGTCAAGGCGAATGATTTTTCCCCTCCGGAATTTTGCACTTTATGAGGCAGGTAAATCGCGAGAAGATAGTAATGATTTCAAGAAATTTTCGATGTAAAATATACTCTGAAGCAGTGTAGCCGTTAATGGGGAAAAAAGTCGGCCATAAACGACAGTATTTTTAATTATGCTCTCGGGTTTACAGTGACGATCAAGAATAGTGAAATGTGTATACATATATATCGTGTACTTTTTATTTCTCCATTCTTTTTAACGCGAACGTATAAACCTCAGGTTTTTCCCATTACGGCCACTAGATCAGATTGAAACCCAACCCACCCAGGCTGGATTTAAATCCACGGTCAGATAGCGAGTGCTTTACCCTTCTGACACTAAGGTCAGCAAATACAGCATAGATCCTAGTGGTGTCTTCCTGTGCATCCTACGGTTGCTGTCAGTGTGTAGAGCATATAGACTAAATTCATTTCAACAAGGAAGGAAACCTTGCCCGCGGCCAAATTTGTAATGCACCGCACAGTTCATTTCTTCCCTAACGAGGGGACAATTCGATTCCTTGAAAAACTAAGGAAAGACGCCTAATGCCAACAAAATTTCTGACGCTAATTCCAGAACTGGTAATAGTGGTAGAAGACTTGACGTTCTAAGCCAAACGGCACGTGAATTCATGCAGGTGGTGGACCGGGAGTTACGTGTCTTTTCGCGTGTTCCTTAGTTATAAAGTGTCTGAAAACCTACTGTTTCCATGTTTATATTTTAATACTTAACAATTTTAGAATAAGATTTCTTTTTCCCTTTCAAATAAATTCCACCCGTTCATCAATGCTTGATTGCTGGTACAATCAAGCATTGGTTGGTGTCACTAAGGACTAAGGCAACAATATGAAAGGAGGGTGAGTTTCATTCTCTATAAACTTGTATCACTCCGATTATGCCTTTTATCTGTGTAATTTGTTTTTTTATGATCACTATGCAAATATGGGCTTTCTACCATGATTATGTTATCTTCGCTCTTGAGATCGATTATAAATGTAGCAGTTGCGCAATATTACAAGTACTACACAATCATAAGCCTGTTTCTGGCGTGTTGCTTTTAGCATATCGTACCTCTGATTATTTTATTAAATTACTATTTTTTGTGATTGAGAACACGATACTTGCTTTAAAGTTAAAGCACTTTTCACAAGTTGATCCGCGAATCAGTGAGAGTGGACAATCCTTAATCTGCATCAGGCACGAAGACGTGGTAAATCATGCGATGGATATTTTCGTCAAATCCTAGTATTGAAAAGGGGAACTAATAAGATAGACTCTAAGATTTTCATATTAATATGTTCAAATTTTAATGTACTAATCGTATCCCTAATTGAATACGTGTTCGAGGGGTTCAAGAGTATTCTGTGTTATTGTTCAAAGCGTTTTACGCCCACGGTCTTAGCACGTCTTAAGTGCATATTCATGGCTAAAATGACACAAATGGCATGGTACTCACTCACGCGCGCGTATTTAAGATAAGAAAAAGAGCACTATAGTAAAGAAATTCTCTGGAAAAATAATAAATAGAACTGACCACTAGGTATTCAAACCCGTATCCCTTGGATGACCGGCGTCTGGTGAGTTAGCCCGTCAGTTTTTTCGTCTGGACCTGGCTGACACTCCTGACCATTAAGTGGAAGATCTGAGCTTAAATTTCAGCAAAATAAACTGATTTTTGCTGACGAAGAATTTCCTCCCTTAAATGAGTAAAAATATTTTTGGAGGAAAAGATCGATTATCCCGACTGCTATTGTGGGTATTGGGCATTTCTTGTGTGCTCACTCTGCCTCTTTGCATTTGTATCTTCGTCGCAATATTGAGCAGGTGACTATTCATCGGACAGGATGACACAACAGAAGGAGCAGGGTGAGACATGAAACAATGGAAGAAGGTGTGGGAAATGGAAACGAAGGAAGCTCTACGAAATCTTTTCTGAATAGTCATGAGTCCACCGTGACCTTAACACATTAATCGACTTATCCGAAAATCGCGGCTCTACTCGAAGGGTATCTTTCTTCTAGAGATATATCGTTATGTGGCAGCCGACGTAACAAGAGTGTTATAATGTGTTATGGAAAACGACAGCGGGGAGTGATTCATAAATCGCTAATCCTCATTACGTCACGTCACTCTATCATTTCCCCAATAACGTGAAAAGCGAATTTGTTTGAGTTTTGGTCTTTAAGTTATCTTAAGATCTTTTCCTCTTCTAAAAGTTAATATCCTTCACCGAAGGTTAATAATTTCATATTTACCAGATATTCCGTACAGGATGCTATATTCAGTTATGTAGCCTGGGGGAGGAGGTCCATGGGGTCCGGACCCCGCGAAATTTCAAATTTATTTTTTTTAAAGGCACTAAAGGAGAAATACGTATTTGTTTTTGTTCTGAGTGATTTTATTTATTCGTTATTTTGAACGACTTTTTCAATAAATATGTTCGTAATTTTCAAACAAAAAGCCGTGGATATTGTATTCTATCACAAATTTTTACAGCAAAAATTAAACAAAATCTTAATTACATAAACACACAATTTTGCTCACGATTTTTTACATTCCCCCCCTTTCCCCTCTTGCTTTTACTCAGCATGGAAACCACCAGGGGAACCTGCCACGATGGAAACACCGGTTCCCGATTAGTCACCGAAAAACATCTTTGGGCTCTGCTCGAGTTTAGAGTGGTGATCCTCCGATTCGTCCGAGTGCTGTTGCCCCTGCCTGCACGTGGCAGAAAGATTGTGCGAAATGACCTCAGCCGTCGAAGCTCGTTAAACTAAAATACTACTACTGGAAACTCCCCCGAAATGAAATCCTGGCTACGTCCGTGCTATATTGTATAACTAACTATGACATTGTGAAAGGTTACCGATATGTAATTCTTTGGGTAAAGAAAGTTAATGAATAGCTTTTTTCAATCAGGTGACTGGAATGTTTTTGTTATTTCTTATAATCACCGAGTCTTTTTCTTGCATTAGGCATGTTTTGGCATTTAACTCGAAAATGTACTTTCGATTCACTTAATTTGCTGTTAATTTGTACTCGAGTTGTACATGCACTCATCTTGTGATGGTAGCTAAGAAATGTACGCAGAAATTGCCTCGAAAATACCTAAAGCTCACTGGTGTTGTATATTTTTACTTCTATATATTTCTGATTCTTCATGGATAATAAATATTTTTTTTCTGGGCGCGTTGACTTAGTGTTATCGACTGAAGATAGATGAAATATTTCGATATTTTGATAGTGATTGAGAAAATCTGGCCATAATTTCGCTTTCAACTTTTCTAGTCCATCATCATTTTCACTACTTTCATCGTTTATTTTTCAGGTCGGGAACCGAGAATATTTTTTAAATCCTCTCTCGCTGTTTTTTTTTCATATTTTTTAATATTTTTTTCTGCTTAGCTTACTAGTTTTTCCCGACCGTGGCGTAAACCATTTCGTGTTCTCTCGTTTTAGAGGCGCGTTGAATGATTTTTATTTTTTATTGCTCTTGATTTCCAAATGTCCTAAATTGAGTGTGGGCACCTGAAAATATTTGCTGTCAATTTTTCTCCTAAGGACTGTTCCCGTGCTCATCCCTTGTTTTTTCTTACATTCATCGTTATTCTTCGCAAAGCTTTATTGTCGATTACCTAGTCGTTCCCTCTAAGATATTCTCCGGCATTTGTGGCATACACGGTACTGTAACAGAATCATTGGGTTTTAAAATGTGTAACATCTTGTTCAAGCTCGTTATTATCATGCGTTTTTTAATATATCTAAAATGCTAGTGCGTATTTTTCCACATGCAATTTTTAATGCTCGAGCCGAGTATCATGTATTAGGATGAATGATTTTAGCATGGTTGACTTCATGGTGGAATCATTTATCCAGATGTAACTCCACCAAAGAAATATTATTATTGTGTTTGGAGCTTGCACTTGAGTAATTGTAGGATGTGAATCGGTGTGCAGTAATAGGCGCAGACCATGATAGCTTACTTCCTCACGCGTGACTTAGTATCAGAAAGTCATCGAAGAGGATTTTGAAACATCCTTTCTGTCGAATGCCTGTAGTTGCATTATCCAAGACCGTAAATGGCTTTAACGCAATCTGGGTTTAAGTAACTGAGATTCACGAGAACCATACGAGCTTCGGCTTGGGAGCCATATAAGATACCCACTGTAGGCTTGGGAAACTAGGATAAGCTGCCCAACCTTTGATTTGGGAACCAGACAGATACCCACTCAAGGATTTGGAACCTTGTCGAAGAAACCAAATTGCAGGCTTGGGATCCTCAACCAAGAAACCCACCCATGGCTGCTATGCGCGGCTATCGGGCGTGACCCCTACGGTGATGGGGTTACTGGTTCAAATGCCTGAACTGGTAGTGACAATGTCACTATGGACCAGCGCAATATACTAAAAATATCTACATTAAACAAACAGAACGATACACAACAGAATGCATGTGGTGCCACCATAGCAACGTTCTCAACGTTGCTCATATTTTTAGGACCGTATGTGCTCGCGATGAAAAACCTAGTTCACTTACTTAAGAGGTTTGAAACATGCTCTTTCAAATGAAAATGATTCAAAGGAATATCCAGAAGGTCTTTCTTTTGTAAGATCGGACTGTAAATAAACTATTTTTTTCATTTTTACAAATGTCATCCTCAAAGTTGTCCCTATTTTTAGGGTTTTATAGGCCCGCGATGAAAAACCAGATATACGTTTTTAGAGGATTTAAATAATTTTTTTTCTAATGAAAATGATCCAAAATAAATTCCAGAAGGTCTTTTTTTTGTAAAATCAGGGTGAAAATTTTCTGCGGGGCGGGGAAAGCGGGGAAAAAATTTCTGACATTTTTACAAATATTGCCAAATTTTGACTCAATTTTTAAACTAATGAAAAGCACTAGGAAGATGAAATTTAATATTCATAAACCATGTGTTGATATGTTTTATCACGCGCAAAGTTTCACCTTGATTATGCCTTTACTTCCTGAAATATAAAAAGCCCAAATTTTAATTTTTTTCGATCCGCAATTTTTCGGGCCATTTTCGCCCTGAATTTTCTGCAAGGAGATCGCTCTTACAGTTATTTTTATTATTTTGTTTAATAGAGCGCAAAAAGTTACACAAGATAGGCAATGTTTGTTTCTCTTATCAAAATATCCTCTGAGATATGTCTCAAAGTTACCGAAATCTCATAGTCATACTGAAGAAGGCTGAGACACGGGGTCAAACGAAGTACTATATCTCGGTAAGTATACCATCGGCGAACGTAAAAATTTACAAATGTACATTGAAGGTATATTTGCATGTCCATATAAAATTTCATTGAGATCCGTGATGGTCGAGTGGGGACCACTTGGCATGGAATGACCCAGAAGCGAAATGAAAAGAAATTTTTGTTCCGTGACCGTGAATCATTTTGACCGTGAGGCGATTGTTTGAAAACTACGAAAATATTATCCAGCCAATTTCTGTTTGTAAATAATAGGATATTTATATTTTATTCTCCGACATAATAAGTAAAAATACCGGCTTGCAAAACTACAAATTTTAGTGGATTTTAGAAATTATACTGGTCACACCATGGTTGTAATATTTCCATAGCGTTCCCTATTCATTTTAATATGTAGTCTTCGCAGTCTATGTTCTCTGGTGTCGATGTTGCGTCCCATCTCAAATCTGACTGCCTGTCCGTTAATCATCTAGCGTCTATGGTAATAGTTTCGCAAATACCTATAAATTTGTTTGAAAATCTGCTTACATCAATAAAGTAATCTCATTGATTTATTTTTTAACGTAGCTGGAAAATGAAAAATTTCGAGATTGTTTGTATTGGATTTCGCAGCTTCGACCATTTTGACATTTAACTCAAGAAGAAGCTCATTTAGTGATTTCTCTGTCAGATGATGTAGCGACATAACCGCTTGGAAGATCAATTGATGATCGCTATGCGGTGATGCGCGTGTTATCAAAATAATTTTGTTGGTATTCAGCTAAGTTTGATAATTAATGTAAGGAAGTTACATGCCAATCTAATGTGCACTTATTGTTTGCTGAAACGCTCGTCAAATTATGAAGAAAGTGAAGATCGGCTGCTTATGCCATGTCTACGCTATATGCATAATTTTCATATTGTTGTTATTATTGTATTTGGTGTCAACTCTTTTTGTATTCTCCGATTTTATTTAGCGTAGTAGCGTAGTGTGCACAGAGAGCAGTGATAAATATTTGAATGAATGTATCATGTTAATGAGAAACTCAAACTTATCGTAATACTGAAACTTTATATAGTTCTGATTAGACTAAGTATTGCCTAGTATCAAAATCCAAACAAATTTTATCCAATACTTTTCAAAAAGTTCGTGTTTTTGCCTAACAAATATTGATAATGAATCTAACATGCCTAAGTAGATGAAAACCCCTGAAAACACTATTACTTGGAAAAGCTAAATATTTAAGGATTATTATATTATAATGCTTGGGGCATTTCACTACTATTTGCTTCTTCTCAGGGCAATTAGAGATTGGACTCTCAATTGTTAAATTAATGTAATAATAAAAAAAATACGCTGTAAATTGCTATTTAGAACGTTCATATTTTAAACATATGGTTGAGTTTTTAATTTATTCCATATACTTTTGAAAAAATCAAAAGATATAAGTATGTTCACAGCTAGCCCCGGTCTCCCCTACACTTATTTGACTTGAGAATGTTACGCACTCATTTTTTTCGACCGCTAATCGGTAGTCTACACAAAACTTATGCAAGTATTGAGGTCTTAAAGAAAACAAATAATCAATGAGAATTTATAATAATTAAGAAATGTAATGCTTTAAAAAAATCATCGAAATTTCCTCCGAGCTGGGACATGCTCGGCAGATATTTTGCCTGCTGTGACGAGGCGCTTTGAAAACTCGGTCACCTTGCCGATTTGGCTCGCCCCGAGATGTGGAAAGCGATAGAACGTCGAATGAAGCACCGTGGAATCAAGAGGGAAATCTGTGTGGCGAGACGCGTATATTGCCACGCCGCCCAAAACAATTCTCCACTAAGTAAGCTGAGACCGCTGAGACCACGTCGTCAACACGTCCCGATCAAAAGGTTGGGGGAGGGAGGAAGGATGTCTTTTTCCGTCAAGGAAGAGAGCATCGCGATTAAATTGCACTCGATAAGGAGGCGACGCGATTGAGGACGTCTATTCCCGGGATAATAATAATAATATCAATGCCGCCTTATCTCTCCCACGACATCGAGACTGTTTTACGAGCAGGCCACCGATAACTCTCTCCCGATGACGGCAATGATAGACAAAACAACATCTGAGGCAGACTCGCGTCAGCTACATTCGTCGGAGCGTTTACTCTTTCTAAGCGTCCCCGATTGTAGTGGAAAAAAATACCGAGATATCTTTCTGGTGGAGTTCTGAGGAAGGCTTTCCGTCAAGAGATCGATTGATCTTGAGATCAGAGAGCAAATATTCATGGAACAGGAAATCGCTGACGCTGCATCCTGCTTCTGAGAGTGAAAATTTAAGCTATACTATCTTGAAAAAAATAAGCTTTCACTGGAATGGATTTGAGTGAGAAAGGATACAAGGAAGTTGGTTGCTTATTTTTATTGCTTTAATCGGTTATGAAAGGCGTTTTATAAGAGGTACCGTGGAAATGTGTGAGAAATAAATTCGATTCTTAGTTCTTAAAACTATTTTGAAAGATATCCGGCTCAGTAACTAAAAGGATTTCAATAACATGTAACAAGTCCTTCGTAAAATCTGGCAAATTATACCAAACGTCAAAATTAAACAAAGTGGTGTGTTTTGAGATATTCCTATCGTTCTATCCAAAACATCACATATCCATTACCTATATAATAAAAAGATCGAAGAGGTTTTTTGTTTATTTTCATATGTTTATTTGTTGAGTTTGCACATCATATGAGTAGTATCCGATATCTTTCACGAATATTGACGAGTCAAACAAGACAGTAACCATACTAACCCTTAAATAGGACGCATTGCAGATCTCTTCTATCATTTTGAGTTACATCTCAAGCGGGTGTTGTAAAATACACAAAATAATACTTTCGTGACCTAGTCCATCATGTCTGTTAAATGACGAAGGTTGTTGTGAAAGTCGTTTAGCGCATCGCAGTCATACTCTATTAATTTCCAACTTCAATCATTTGACATTTCTGAGGTGGCATTTTCGCAACCCAGTTCGCTCTCCAGAAATTATCCAACAAAACAGCCTTCTCCTTGGACATTATGGCCAAGCTTAACGTAAAAGAGACTCTGACGATATGGTGAGTACAGTCACCCAATAGTCCCTAGCTCTGTGCATAGGAATTTTCTCAGCTCTGTGCAAGGACTTGTTTATAGCCGAAGTTAGTGATAAAATTATGATTCTGCATATCTTCACATTTTTAGTTCCTGCAGTTAAATTACTCATCGCTTGAATTTCTACCTAAACTTCCTCTGGAAAATTATATATGATTTCAAGCAACAAGTTTCAAGTCAAACACTTTTTGTGCATTATTAGATTAAGACGAGCGTATTATGTTAGAAATGAATACCGTATAAATCGGAATTGAAGTATGAAGAAGCCATAACTCAGCCATATTAGGAAATAAAATTACAATAGATTATTCCTCTTATTTGACTATACTTAGTTGACTTAGTTGATCTTTGTGAGGGAATTTATGAGACTGTCAAATTGTTTTATTTCATATTTTTCAATAAACGTAATAAAAAATCTTTAAAAAATACTGCATGCTGTCTTGGAAATAGAGAAATAATTTTCGTATCAGAATGGCCTATTTCATTGAACCTTCTCCGCCTGTGATTATCCGAATTGTGATTATCTCTCCCCTACTTCCAGGCTTTCTGGAGGCTGTGACACGTACGCTAAGTCGCTGCTAGCTCCCACAGTTAGCCGCCAGCGGTAAACAAATCCTCGACCTGAATTTGCTGGCTTACCTGTCAGTCTAAATTTGACACAGCGTTTAGGTCGCATACACTCCTTGTCGTCGTTTTCCATAGAATGAAATTTATCACGGTGTAAATGATGAAACCTTGATTTATGACTTTTTTTACTCTTTCGAGCGGCGGTTAACGATATTGTTTGTAATTAATATTGCTTCATGCGGCTTTCTTGAATGTCATGAACTTCCATATCTGTATATAGTATAAATTAAAAAGAATCCCATTTTGGAACAATCGAAAGAGCAATGAAGTAATTACTTGAGTATATTTGAGTCGTCTCTTTTTAAATGTACTTGTAGGTTTGCATTTGAAAGTCCTGCTGTTTCCGAATGCAGTATCGTTTGCTAGCTTTTTGACGACAAATATAATGCTCTATGTTTTTAAAAGTTGTTAAGTATGATTGATTAAGCATTAATATAAAGCTCGCATTATTATTACTCGTACATAGGATTCCTTCGTTGGAGAATATTTCCCCTCGGGGTGACCAAGGAATGTGTGGATTAAATATGCTTAGGAGTGAAACAAGAAATGTAGATGTTCGGTGGCCCATACTTCTTTGAACTCTTTCCTGTTTTATTTAATTCTAATCATAGAAATGTTTTGTTATTCGACCATGCTACATTTCAATACATTCCGACTGTTTTTGAAGCGTCCTTTGTAGCTGTGGTGGTTTAACAAGCGGAGGAAACCCGCTACCCACAACCATTTCCTATCAATACGGCTTTTTTCTATATAATTCGTGCTTGAATGAAAGAGAAACTGGTAAAGTGAATGAAATGGGGCACCCTGTTAAATACCATATGGCTATACTGGTCAAGCAGTTCTTATCAGCCAACTCGACTAGTGCTGAGGTTAAATTCAACATTGATAACCCACATAATGTCGGTGTGCTTAAGGTATACGTGTCCAAAAGCATGTGTACTGAAATAAGTGAAGCAGTCTTAGGGAGGAGTATCATTTTGCCCCCCTCATAGAAGTGTCAGAGATAAGTATATGAACGATAATGCCGCCCAGAATTAGTAAATGGAAGTATGAAGCGATAGTGAGAAAGTTCTTTGACTGATGTTTTTCCTACCACATTCATTCAAATCATTTCACCTCACATTTTTTCGGTTTCGTTGACCACCTCAATTATCGAATCGTACATATCCACACTGCTGAAAAAATAGATCTTCAACATTTGATTGTATTTCTGAAGGGTTTCCACGATAAAAATGTGATTATTTTTATATATATTAAAATATGCATTTATATATGTATTTGTATGTGTTTTAAATATGTATTTAATATAGATATATAATATATTGCTAGTTATTAGTTTTCTCGTACCGTTGCTTTTACTTCATACGGTCGTAAATAGTCACGGATGCATTCGGAATTTAGATTTTTCTCTGATCTTGTGGAAGTTTGAGTGAATTAATGCATAAGTATTTGATGAAAAGTTCACAATAACGTATTATTGTAACGTACTAGTGTTACGTATTGTATTAATGCGATAGTGTGTATAAAATAACGTAAATAAATTACTGTAAATATCATAGAAATTATGGTATTAAAGACGCAAAGATTTTGAACATTGATCCACCCGAAGGTATCAAAAGAATCAACAGAGCTGAGTTGAGTATTAACTACCTTTTATAAGATCGCATTTAGGGTTATCTTACTTAAATATGTCTCCAGTTTTAGTATAGCTTCAGAAACATTTATCTCCTGGTCGCATATTATAAATAGCATTATTTCCCAGATGAAGTTTCAAAATAGGTTTTAAAAATCATCTTTTATCAAATAAAATTCCCCGCTCGGTACCTAAAATTGAAAATCCCTGTTCTGTGTAATGATGTTATCTAAAGTCAAGGTATTCATTTCACCTAGTTTCACTGGTTGTGTCAATGTTAAAAATGGATTTCTGGATATGTTTTCAAGTCAAGTTTCCCTGTGTCATTGTTGCACGTAAGAGAATGCATGACGTGAAGAGGTACAGATAAAAGATTCCCATCACCTAAATCCGTGCAGACCTTCGGAGAAACTTTGATCTCCGACAGCTCACCTTCGTCCTTAAAAAAACTTTCCCAGTAACCCACTGATAAGTAACTTGAAAACAATAATAGAAAGGAAAGAGATCGAAGGCCAGTTCAAATTCCCCGTATTTATAAAACAAATCAGCGAATTACTCGTAAGGCCTCCGGAGATAAAGCTGATATCATTGTGTGCGGCTTAAGTATGACGTGAACAGTGAAAAGATTAGGTTCATGTTATTGATTTTGATGCATTTACTATTTCATAGAATTTTCCATTTTCCAAAAGTAGAATAAATGAGAAAAATAGTAAAACTAAATTATTTAAATCACTTAACTCACTAATAAGGGTGTACGGAAAACTGATATTCCTAATATCTGTAAGAATACAGTGGGGTAGCAGAAGGCTAGTAAAACTAAGTCCGTTACTTTTCATCACCTTTTTAGAGGTTTTTACTTATGATGATGCGTCATTGATGATGTCAGCTAAGCATGATAGCTGTTGATTAATGTCGGTCTACAAATATTTTCCTTGTTAGCGAAGACATAACAGTCTCTTGAAGGCAATCATGTGAGAAAGATGGATGGGAAGAAGAGCAGAGGAAGATCAAGAACGGAATACCCCAATAAGTAAAAAAAATAGTAATCTAAGACGTTGTGAAGGATTTGTGAGGCTCGTTTTAGACGGTCGAAGTATAGGGGTTTAGTGATCCAATCTTCAGAATAATAGTGAAAAACCACAGTCGCCTTGATTCCATCGAGAAGTAAATTTTACGGAACTTCGGAAATAATATTAATATATTCATTATCGTAATGAATATCTAGAGGTAGAATCAAAGGAATATTATTGGTTAGTCACGATTTATGATTCTAATTTCGGTCCATCTCATCATTTTACTTTGGATAAGGCAGAGACTCCAGAGTCAAGATAAAGAGTGAAAATTTTACCCGGATGCAGACAACTGCATTCGCCATAAAGAGGTGAGATAGAATGGAAAAATCTTCACTGTCTGCGTAAAAAAATCAATTTATAAATTGGGGGAAACGTTTTACGATCGGGTATTTAAAAAAATCTGGTCGGGTGATGTCGAAGAAGCGACTTAATGTAGTGGACATGGACAAAACTGTATTTGGAAAGTGAGCTTTCCGGCTGGAGAAAATAAATAAAAATTGGCCCTGCAATAAGCATTTAATCAATTGGCTTGTACATGACGGAAAGACATCTTGCCTCGAGAGTCAAAGTTTGCCTTAAAACACCAAGAAATGAATCACATTTACAAATATTAAGCAGCAGAACAAAAGCAATCGAAGATGGAAGGGCATTTATTTTCACAACCAGAATCACCGAACGAGGCTCCTTCCAAAAAATAACTTAAATGCGGAAAAAGAACCTATTAAAGACTTGAATTTTCCGTCTCTTTCTTTACGGATGCAATATTTGGACAGTTAAGCATGTGAAGGTGCTGAAGGAGGGCGATGAAGATCAAATGAGCATATTGAGTGACTATGGAAGCTCTACAATGGTTGGATGAAGACAGAAGCTCTTGGAAGGAATGGGAAAGATGAAGGGATAATCTTTCCTGTAATTTCCATCTACCTTACGATTAGAGATCCACTACGGAGACGTGTGGCATTACAGTAGTGTTTTTATTAGCGAAATAATTTGTTCTTAAAAGTGAACCTGACATTCTCTACGCTCGTTCTAACATTTGGGGTGCATAATCTTGGTCCTGATGTGAACACGGATCGTCTCAGGGAAAAGGTAATTTTTTTAAATTAATAGCAACTGTTTTATGTTTTTATCATTTAGTCCTGGTAGTCAAATTTACTGATATAGAGCGGAACTCGGTATTCTCCTCTCTTAGAAGGTAATAAACTGGGGTCCCCTGTACGTTTCTAAAAATCTCAATCTCCATTGTTCTCCACTGATTGGTGGGCGAATTAAAAAACGAGATTGAAAGTCAACTTAGGGAATTTTTCCGAAGTTGGTCGTGATCGGTGTTGATAATCCGGTCTTATTCAAGCCTGTATCAGACCGTCGAAAGACTGGCCGTTTACTTTCTATTCCTCTCAGCTGTGGAGATGGACGGAAGATCTCCACACAAACGAAGAATGGAAAGTAGCTCCCTCGCTTGTTTAGCGTAAGCAGAGCTTACTGAAGCAGGAGTTCTCCTTGGCAATGACATTGAATAAACGGCATTAATTCTCATCTACCACCACCATCTGTTCATTTTTTTCATCAGCTACTGAAGTGTTTGTTCTTTTCTTCAAATATGATGTGGGACTATATGAGAAATTTCTAGTTTTATCAGCTACACTAAAAATATAGAAGTCATTGATAATAATACTCCCTCTTCTGTAGAGTTTATCCAGGATTGATAATTTTCTCGATTGCCAGTTTTTAAAACTTTCTCTGGAGATGACTTTATCCTTTCCCCGGATTAAGTGTTACCGTCAAGGCCGATCCACTTTTCTCTTGTTAACTCAACCCTCGCTTCATTTCCTTTACACTTTCTCCACTGCGACGGTTTTTTTGCAAATGTCTCGATACGCCTGAGATGAGATTGGCTCACGTGTGTGATCTGCTTCAATATAATGGTCGTTGAGTGAACCCATGAAAGGGAACTAACTTCTCACCTTGAATACATGAATTTCAAAAGTAGTTGGGCTTAGTATGTCCTAGGCACGATTACTAATCCTTTATGACCGAGTGACTCCTGTTGTAATTGTAACCTTCCTTGGAAGTCATAGCCCATGCTACTCAGCGAATGATTATAATTCTTGTCTTGCTTTGTAGCGTGGAGGAAAATTTGATTTTTCTACGAATATTTGATGTAATTTTTAAAATATTTCAGGACAAAGTAAATAGAAAGAAAAAACTTTGAAAAAATAAATAGGAAAAATACCCGCCATCATGCATTGGCGGTGTCATATTTTTGAAAGTTTCACTGTGTTTACATACTATTTCTATACTTCACTATGTTTTCACTGTTCTTTATGTTAACATTGTAAGTGACTCCCGCCCCTCTGCATTTAATGACTATTTTTATTCTGCTTTGAACCATGCAGTGCCTTCCTTCCTTTTCCCGGTCTATAACATGTATGCTCTCATTCCCTCTCCAGCATCTCAACCAACCCGCTGGAAATCTTTAATTGCATAACTTTGCTGCCTTGTTCTAAATCCACTGGTTCCGACATCATTGTTTCCCTCACCCTCAACCGCACGGCTTACTCCTTGTATATACCAATTTCAATTTTGTTTAACAGATTCTTTTCCACTGGCTCATTTCCATGCAAATGGAAACAGTCAAATGATACTCCAATCTTGAAATCGGGCTTAAAATAAAATTCTAAAAATTCCGTCCTATCTCTATTTTACCGGTCCTTTCACTTATTTTTGATTGCATTATACATGATAGACTCCTAAAGTTTAATCTACCGTATATCTCCCCCCACCAGCATGGTTTTCTCCCTGGTAGCTCTTGTATCTCAAATCTTGTGGCACTAAACTATCACATAATAAACTCTTTTGAATTGAATTCTCATCTGAGGTCAGCTGCATCGACTTTTTCAAAACCTTTGATTCTGTCATCCACTCTCTTCAGGTCCAACCGCTAAAATATCGCTATAGCATCCATGGCAATTTTCTATCTACTGTTGAGAACTTCCTTAGTTCACGTAATCAGTGGGTGTTAATTGATGCTTATTCCTTTAGACTCCTACCTGTTTATTCTTGGGTGCCACAGGGCAGCGTTCTCACCCTCTACACTTCTTTCTATACGTATGTGACATTGTCGATTCTATCATCTCCAAAATATGGAACATCTTACTGCACGTAGACGGCTGTAGAATCTTGAAGCAAGTTGACAGTCCTTCCGACCACCTCGCCCTTCAATCTGCCCTGGACTTCTTGAACTCGTGGTGTGCCCAGTGGTAGTTGTGCATAAACCTTACCAAGTCAGCTGTCATGGCCTTTTCCTTAAGGCGTAAACCTGTCATCATTCGTAAGCACTCTCAAATAGCCTTATTCCCGCAGTCAGATCCCACTGCCACCTAGGGCCTGGGCGTCATCTTTGATGATACGCTGCATTTCCAAGACACATTTAAAACGTTGTAGGCAAGGCGATGGTGGTGGTTGGCCTACTGTACCGTCACACACACATTCAAGATCCTTGGAACAGTATTTTTTTGTTGTGTCTTCCCAATCTAATTTTTTCCTAGCCATTGCTCGTCATCGCATTCTCCCCCTCGGGAATGAAACCCGTGAATCCATTTCGTCCCTTCTGGGAATTCCTCTCGTCTCTCACCGCCCTGCACTATTTGACCTAAAATTCTTATACAGTGTAATGAATGGACAACTTCGTTCATGCGACCTTCTCTCTCTCTCTTTTCAGTTCGTTTCCCTCCTCGCCCCACCCGAAACTTCAATCTCCTACACACCCTGAAATTCCATCTTTCCCTATCACAGCGTTCCCTGTTTTATTGAATCCTCTCCTAATTAAAATTTTATCCTCAACGTATCCTTCCTTTGTCCTCTTCTCCTCACCCAACAAATTCAAGTATTTCATCAAACGGCACTTGGGTTATGAAATCCCAAATTTGAGTTATTTTTGTTTTTGCGTTATTTTTGTTTTTAATTCATTCTTCATGTTTCTTTATTGGTGTTCTAATTTATTTATTTTAGTACTTTGACCTATTTAATTAGCCATTGTGCCGTTTATTGCTGTGTGAGATAATAATTAAATACAAGAAAAATTCCAAAGACCAGAGTCTACAGGTACAAAGAGTCCATAAAATATACCAATCATATTTCTTACAGAATAGTAAACTTAATATAAAGAAATGTTAACTTCATTTCAAAACTTTTTTCATGTATAATACATTTCATATTCGGAGGAACATTATTAAAATATATTTTTCCTACATATTTTTCGTTTGCCTAATGTTTTCCAAATAACTAAATCCTGTCGCATTTCATATTCACTTGCTACATTTTTATTGTATTTTAGCTATGAACATTTTCCACATTTTTTTTTGTTTACATTTTATCATTTTAGTTCGTAAGTGAAGAGCAAAATTATATACTCCGAGCATGTGAGGATGAATGAATATGAACACATAATTTTCCACCGGTAAGTAATGTAAAGAAAGGGAATGAATGTGCCATTGATAATTAAAAGATTTCACAAGGGACGTCAGAATCTAGCGATTCGTACTCAGAATAAATTCTTCCTCTGCCATGCCTTTCTTGGAGTTTATGGAGCGCCGTTCTTTCAGAGTTTATAAGGGGAAAACGCGCGCATGTAGCTAATTTCTTATGGTGTCCTCTATTTCAAGTCAATCCTCAATAATTTATCCGTGCTAGTCATAGCTTCTATCGCATGAGTTTTGAAGGGCTACTAAGCATTAGTTTAATTCACCTCCTCATGTGTAAAACGTGACTTGTGATATAATTATACGTGAATTGCGAAATCATCTTTTAAAAATTGATAATATTAAACGTGGAATTGCCGATTCAACTCTCCCAATTTCTGGATATCGATGATACTTAGCCTTAATTTTTACCAACACGTCTGCCAACATGGTAAACTATAATATTTCGGAAGAAGCAATGAGTCTGAATCTTTCTTGGGTCTGTGACATTATAAATTGTAGTGATATTGTTACTTTGAAGTAAATTTTGACGGGGTCGATGAAGTTCCGTAGTTCTTTTTATCAATAGCCTCATTAAATCTTCTTCACGTCTCATTAAACCTCTAAGTTCATAATGATCTTTTTCAGCAGTATTAAAAATCAAAATATATGACTCCACGTGATTATAATTTTATACGAGACTTAAAAAATATTCAACTCGCGGAAACGGAACCAGGAAAATGGAGGTCACTCAATCCATCAGTATTCTAAGTTAACAAGTTTATTCAATCAATTAGACTAATGGTGGGTGAACGAACGACGGAGGGATCGTTGGATAGTTTCAGGCATCGCAGACTTGCAAATTCCGCTAAATATTTAGAGAACAGATGTGAATATGAATGAAAAATACGATCACTGCGTTGGGCAACCTCTAGCGTCATATGGAGCCATTAGAACCCGTGCGTAGTGACAGTTATAATTTTATCGATAAAGTTATGTTTTTTGTATTCTTTCACGACGAATACGCATAATTAACTAAAATATATTCCAAGTTTTCGTCGGTGTCCGGATCAGCTGCAGGTAATTTATACGCTACGCTATACGCAGCTACGCTAATCCTAAATCTAACCTTAGTATAATGTAATCAGTGCCTTCTATTTTTTTCCATGTGTACCTACGCCAAGAGCATTATTAAATATAGATTGGTTTTAACATTTCTAAATGTGAATGAAGTTTTCTTAGGGAATATTTCGTGGAACTTATTCATCGTGAATGAAATAATTTTTTCATTCACGATCGCTAAATGTGTTGTTCCACGAGCACAGGATCTATGTATCTTATAATGTTATGATTTTACATATATTATCAGGGCCATGAATTTGCATGATTTCCTTAGGGACTAGTTTCACCTTGCTGTGCAACTTAATATCAGCAATATGCAAGCGGAAGTGAGTTGTAGAAGTGGGTTATGGAAGCTTTAGTAGTATAAACATGGAATAATTAGCGTTCTGGATGAGGACAAGGTGTAAGGGACTGTAAAAATCAATCAGCTAAAATTAGAAATGAAAACAGTCACAGAAGGGGCAGTTAAATAACAAATGGCACGAACATATTTAGAATACATTGGTTACAAATGGTTACAAATGTGCTAGAGACAAGGAGGCGTAAAGACCTGGTCACAGATGGTGGTAACAAATGTTCTTAGGATAAATTAAAAGCTCATGCGAGAAACCAGTAAGGTAAGGCAACGTAAAATCGATGAGAAAAAGCTTTGGAGTAATGGGAGGGGCGGCATTAATAGGTAAATTAAAAAAATGCTACGAAATTCTATAGAAGAGCGATGCCAAAGATAAGAGACGACACGGGAAAGTGACTTATGGGACCATGAGGGATTCAGGGAAAGTTGAGGGAATTAATTGATTTCTTCTTCTTCTTGCTTTCCAGGTTTTAGGACATTTGTCTGTTCCGACTTCACCTTCGTAATTTCGGTCTCCCAATACTTCTTCTCCCTCAAGGCTGATACTCTGAAACCTTTCTTGAAATCATTTCTAGAGGCATGCGCTCAACATGTTCTTTCCATCTTTCCTATAATTTGTTGCTACTTACTCTTGTCTTTTTATCGCGAGGTCGTTTATCTTGAAGTCCAGTCCTGTTCCGAGGCTCTAAGTGAAGCATTTGAGTAAGTAAGGTTTTTACTTGGGTTGGTTACCGACCATCCGCAAAACCCCCTACCAGGAGCACCAGGATTTTCTTTCGGGGTGTGTTCCCTTAGCCAACTTGATCCAGTTTTAGGGCGCCAATTACTCGCCCTCCATCCTCCGCATTCAGAATTACCCAGAGTGCACGACGAGAATGTATGTGGTAGGTATGCGCTGGAAGAGTCAATCTGAGACGGTCGGCATTTCTCATCATTTACCAGGATTTAGGGGTTGGCACCCTCCACCCTACTGAGACCGTTTACCAGCATTGCACCCCTATGTTTCTATGGTCAAGAAATAAGATCGCTCCTTCAAATAAAGAATGGAAATTTAAAATTGATAGAGATAGCATTGGTGGAGGAGTAAAAGAGGCTGAGGTAAGAGCCTCAAATGTGTGCAATTCACAAGGTAAAACCAATTTGCTTGAATTGAAATCCTAATCCAGATTCTCCAAATCCGCGCCGAGTGATTCCGCATCCGGGTACGTCCTTTATCTCAGCCTCTTTAATTCCCGTACCAATGCTATTTCTTTCAATGTTAAACCTCGTTCTTTATTTAAAGTTACGAGCTGGCTAGGCAAAGATTACTAAAAAAATTCATGCACGCGAATTTCAGTGCGACGCGAAGGATATAATTTTAAACCCGCGCTAAATCTCTAGGACTGATAGAAGTGGCCAAAGTAGTAGTATAGGTCTCAACATTATTTTTTACCATGCACCATTATTGGCTGCAACAAAAGCAGAGCGATGCAATAAGACTCTCCGTTATCTTGCTTATTCAATTTCGTCCTTTCCTTCTTTCAAATCATTATCCCTCCCTTCATTCATGGCTAGTGTCCTAACACCTCCTTTCCAGTTTTCCACACTCCCTTTCGGTAGCTCGCTGGGTCGTATGTACATATATATTTGTAGAGCGCTTTAACCAATTTATCTGCATAGACTGAACTTTATAGATGGTTTAAAGGAATTATATTAGATGTTCTCATGAGTACCGAGCATGCGATTCCACGGTATACCTACTCGAATTTGTGCGCATAACACCACAATCCACGAGGTTTAAGCCTATTTTTAACACATTGTTTTTTCACCTTATACATATTTAAAGCATTGTAACAATTCATGGTATCGCATGTAACCTATTCGATTTTCTTCATAATGAAAAACTTATTCACTTGGTTTTCCATGGATATTTATTAACTTACAACTATGGAACCCGGGCCGTAAGTTAATAATTATATGGGGAATCACTCGCTGATGAGATACGCACGGATATGCAAATTTCATAGTCAGTAAAATCGTTTGCCTGAACTAAGGATTGAAACCCAGATCCCCAAAATTCTCGGCGAGTGCTTCAACCGAGTAATGAAATCTTTTGAAGTTACAATGCTTTGAATTCATGAGGTAAGAGCGCAAGGGGAAAGAATAGTTACCAGGACATCATTTATGGGAGAACTGCTCGAAAATTTTCGAATGAAAACAGAAGGAAGAGATTTTTGGCTAATTATTTTGAACTTTGGAACTTACAAGGTATCACCGAATAATAAGAAAATAAATACGAAGGTGAAGATAAGTTTGAATAGGAAAGAGATGGGAACGCTGGTCACTATTGAACAGAAATGAGGACCTTGAAATAAATAACTTTGGAATAGGCCCCTTTATTAGGGAATATCTTTATTTGTCCGATAGAATTTGAGAAGGATAATAAAATAGAGTGAATTGGACGAAGTTAATTAAAGTACTCCGGAGATGGAAGAAGATTGAAAGAATGGCAGTCTTATCAGAAGCCTCAAAATGAATTAGATGGCAAAAGTAAGTTTAGCGTATTATTAGGTAATATACCAATTACGGCAGGTTTAAATAGCGAATCGAAATAAGTAGCGATATTCTGGGGATTGAATGGGTAGTTGTTCGCTATTGTGATTGCTTTTCATACGTAATCTTATGAAATGGTTACAAAGGTATGTGAAGGGTTAGAAGTGGTTATGGTAAAGAGTGAGGAGCTGGTAAAGTCAATAATAGGAATGATCAAATGTTGGCTGGTCATCCAAGCCAGGCTACAGCGAATAGTGAGGGTGTAAGGGGTACAATTTGAACTGCCTTGGATGAAGACCAATTATAAGAAATCGGTGGTAACGAGATTCTCAATAAATAGAAAGTGCGGTGTATGTGATGAGTTGGGAGGGTATAAACTGGAGCGAGAAGAAGTCTTCGTGTATGAGAAGAGTATTTTGGGTGAAGAAAGGTCAAGAAGTAGGGACGTAACGCCAAGAATTGCTCTGGTCGTGGAGGTTGTTACGGAGAAGGGAAATTGGAAATAAGAGCGGACCCTGACGAAATGCATTAGAAGAAGATTACTTAAAACTATTATGGAGCCTAAAGTTTTACGGTCCAGAAAATTGGCTTTTACGGAATGGGTCTTGACATAGATTGGAAGATCTTCGTGGGAGCTAGGGGATGAATGGTAAGTAGAGAGGAGGGGAAGGTTAATTGAGAAGATTTTCGCTTAGTGCGAAGGGAAAAAACTTAGATCGCAAAAATTCGAAGAAATAAAAAAAATGTATGGAGAAACTGTTGAGAAGTAGGTAACGGGATGTTGAAAAGGGGTGATAGAGAGAGGATTGTTGATTAAGCGCAAAAGAAGTGGAAAATAACAAAATTCAGACGGAAGGTTAGCATATAGCATGGAAAGCTTAAAGGGAGCTTAATATAGGGCAAAGGGGTTGTTTAGTGAGTACAGTGAAGAGATGACGACTTGATGGATGAGAGAATTGAGAATATTGGCTTTCTAAAGAACTTCCAACATCGATATAGAATACTTATAACTAGCAAAACCTACGACTTATTTTATGCGATATTTTTACTATCCATTGAAAACGAATTACCTGTGGTAGAAACATTAAATTGCTATGGCAGCGGACATGGTTTTGTATCACAACTATCATTTGAACGTATATTAATGCATTTTATAAATATTGTTGTAGCTTTTGTTTACTGAATATTGATCACTTATTCACTTCATGATCACAACTCAAACAGCTATTTACGAGAGGATTACAAAATATTCCGTAAAATATTTCAGAGAATTATTTATAAAGCTACTAAGGTTAAAGAGCTTTCGCTCATGATGAAATTTTTCCTTTTAACCCGGTTTCATGGAAATTTTTGAGAAATTGAGCTTCTTTATCCGTGTAGCCGTTTTGAAAACTTTGAAAAACATTTTTTTATTGGCTCATTTAAGGAAACTTTCACTGCTTATCTGGCGGTACTGAGTAGTTATCGGTGTGGTTAGGATTGTAGTTGAAATCTCAGCGTACTACGTAGACCACGGTAAAAAGTTTTGAGGGAGATTGAATAAAAGCAACTATTTCATTAGATATTGGTGATTGAAGCCTCGTCAACCGTAAGCCCAGGCAGTTGTTGGGGTACGCATGACTGGAGTCAAAGGGCAATGGAGTTAGGTAAGCACCTCGAGACTATATAATAATGATCGTTAGGAAGGTGAGCGATTGTGAAACTAAGAAACCGAGGTGGGAGGCGTTTAGTAGTGTAAAGGTCCCCTTGGTTGAATGGATGTTGGGTCCCATTGGCGAAATTATGACCGAGTGACCACGATTTCCCTTTGAGAGTGTCAGAGACGACCTTGAAAGCCCTGAGGAAACTCGGAGGGAGAGGGTATTGAATTTCAAGGAAGGATGTAGGGAAAAAAGCAGAAAATTCGGGAAACACGATTGCGAGTTTGGGTGGAGGAAAAAATACACATATCAATGCTAGTTGCTCGTTGGTTGGTTCTTTGGGGAGGCGACCAACAACTGAGTTCATTTGCGCTATTATGGATTGGTGGATCGGTTGGTAATGGAGGAAGGATGGAGAGAAACATGCCGCCGGCATGAGCTTGGACGCCATGGGGTCTATTGTTGAACTTTCCATCCGATGGACGAAGTATTGCACTTAAAGGTCTTTTCCCGCATTGTGCCTGAGAAGGGATCAGATTCCACTGAAAAATCTCCATCCGAAGATCCGGATTGTGTACCATTGAGACGGGAAGTCATCAACCTAACCATCGCACCCACCCGATCACCTGTTCCCTCTTCGTCATTGGTCTCCGAAATGAAGAGCACATCGCGCTATTCTCCTTCAATCAGATATAAAAATTTTCAAAACGAGAAAACACAACATCCATTCACGAGGAGGAATACTTGCCCGGCCGATCTGGTATCAACTTGGCTTCAGTGATTAGCCTATTGTTTTATTTGGAAATTGCTTTTAGCCTTCAACTTTTTGTGCACAAATGGCTTCGAACATGTATACCGTGGAGGGCGCGTTTGCTATCCTTGCAATCTATTGTTTGTGGGGCCAGAGCAAGCTGGTGTATGTGACGTCAGACGTGGTAACATCTTTAGGTGTTAACTTATTAAATTAGGTGTTGGAGTACGTAGACCACATTTTTTCAGATAGATCTCATCCCAAGCTTGTTCCATATAACTAAAGGACAAATGACAGCGGGTTCATTAGACTTTGTTATTTCAGATTTTTCTAAGCCGGATCATAAATCATTTTCCGGAATGTTATGTCTATGTGTTTTCCCGTTAAAAACAAACATAATAAATCATCTTCATTAATAATCGTACCATAACTACCACATTCGTTTTAAATTTCAAATTCCCATCCGTAAGGCGAGATTTATTTTAATAACAAAGATGATTTATTAGTAAAGGCTTTCAAGACACTATTGGCAGCCTTACGTCACACCCCTGGGGGTTGCTCTGCAGACAACTTTGCTGGCCAACAGCGTCTCCACTGTGTACTAAATGCGAAAGAAAAATGGCAATGCCACGAAATGGACATTAATTGGTTGCATGTAGAATCATAAAAATGTAGCTCATTCACACAAGTTTTTGGGCCATTTGCAATAGTATCAATTAATTAAATTGATAACAATTCATATTAGATTGGAGTATTGAATCCATTGCGATGCGATAAATGTCAGTGCCAAACTAGAACTAGATGACGGACAAGGCAAGAAAAAAGAGTGGCGTAGAGCGTTTCTAACAAAAGCATAATTGGGATAATTGAAGAAACTCAGCCTGGCGAATAACCTGTTCGGTTTTATTGATTGAAAACTTTGTTTCTTTGGAAAGTGTGTTGGTTAAAAATGCAGTAGAAAACGGAGGTCGTGTTTTATTCTGGAATTTCCACAGATAAATACAGTTGACCGTAGGTTATGAAACAATTGGGAAATTTAGTCGCAGCGAGGAAAAAGTCTTTTAGCCTTAAGACCGAGCTTGATTAAAAAAAACTCAGAAATGCATCGATACCCACGTAAAACTTGTCGATTGCGAGCTGGTGAAAAAATATATTGGGCAATAATTAGAAATTCTCTGGCCTTTTGCTAAAAAAGAAAGTTTTATATTGATGGCCTATGTATCTGGAATATATAAGTAAAGGAGAATATATGCGTAATCCAAAGTATTAGAATTTACTCAAAAATGATTGGAATCTTTTGGTGCTTCAAGGTAAGACATGGTATTCATGGTCATTTTGTTTGCAGAACTATTGACTATGGCTGTAGTCTGCTTTTGTTACATGCATTTGAGTGATGAAATTTGTCAGCCATTTTGAAATGATTATACGCATACCTATACTGGTTAGAAGAGGTTGCCACATATTTACATTCGTTTCAACAGATAAACTGATGCTCTTCTAATTATTGGACATCGTTCATGAGCAGTAATTAGCACTGAATCTACAATTGTTATAATTCACTTCAATAACATTTTTCCAATAAATTTCCGATGAAATGTATCAGCTAATATTATCATCGCAGAAGTATGGTTCCTCAAAGCCAATTATTAATGACTTGAGTCGCTTATGAGAGATTAGGTGATTCCGTCAAAGTTCACGTTTTCAGTTGTGCATTATGCATTTTTAATTCATCTTGTGAGGATCTTGCAGTGAGTGCAATACTTCTGTCATTTTCTTTAAGCCAATTGCAGGATTTTGGGGTTTAATCCTTCTTTTTCATGGGAGAGAAATGCTATTTGCACGTTCTCCTGTTGAATCACCGTCTAATAAGTTCCTACATAATTTTTCTCTTCGCAGATGGCGTTAGGTCCACTGTGAAGCCAATTGTTAGACTTTTCCATTCAGACTAGCCTTAACAATGAGAAATATCAAAATACCTAAAACAATGAAGTATAGAATCTAAAGCAAAAAGACATTCGAGTAGGATTTGTATAACTCTATAGGTGTTCGTCATGCAGTCCATTTACATGTTTGAGAGACGTTTTCGACGGGGATTCATTCGTAGTTATTATTTTTGCTCTCTTGTGTACTGCTGGTCATGTCTCTCATTAGATGGCATCGAAATCTCTATTTCATGTACCCTATATATCTACTTGATTGTTTTAGTCCAATTGAAAGTCCAGGAATTAGTTGCCGAAATTATCTCATAATTTTCCTAAGTCTTCTAGTATTTCCATCATGATTTTTTAGTACAATGTCAGCTCACATCAAGCTTCCATTTGCTCCTATTCACTTTTTCCTACCCTAGCTCTCTGTGACACACTGATGGTGTTCCCTTTCTCTATTCCTATTGATGTGTAACATATACATACCTGTCCCTTGGAATTCCTCGTGGGGCCTTATTTTCTATTTTGTCCACTCTCAAATGATATTCTCAAAGGTGTAAAGTAATCATACGGGAATGTGACATTTTGTTAATATCTGTTCGTTGCACTTCCCATGCCCATTTCATGGAAACACAATCAGCGTGAGAAACAAATATTGCCCTATATCCTGCGAATCAAAGTTGAATTAGGACAATGAATCATGCTTAACGAGAGACAAAGGAACGCGTCGAGTAGGTCAGCCAAGATGAACTAGTCCATAGTTTATACCTGTCGAGTTTCCATGTGGCGGACCCATGACGCCTTCCATTCGATTCATTCGTCAGAAGTGATTAAGTGGCGGAACAGACAAAAAATGTTCACAGTGCACTCTCAGGCATCCATATCATATTTCGCAACTTAGAAAAGTCAGCCGAGTGCCGATACAAACTCGGAGGCAATAGAGAGAAATGCTTATGGCTATGTAACTTTTCATCGCTAAATTTAATTTGATAAAGTTAACTTTTCCTATCGTTCCTTCATGAAATGAAAGCATGGAAGTAAACTTAGTTAATTCCTTCCTGAAGACCTTTTCACTGAATCGTATTATCGGTTTTGCCTGTTAATCGTACCTGACGATGCCTTAACTGGCTTCGCATATGGTTCAGTGAAATTTCCCGAATAATTTAAAAATATTTCTTTTATTAATATATGTATTTTCGTAACATTGGCATTTAGCCGTGACCCATGCAATTTGTAAAATCATGAGGCATTGGAATTGCGGTTTGCTTATAGATTTTTTTATTTAGATGAATTTAGGTGTGTAATCAATTTTTAATGTACAATTTTAGCCATTGGGAGTAACACCTTAATGCGGTTCAACGATATGAACCAATATTATTTTGTGAAATCGTAAATATTTAGTAAATATGAATTTTCAAATCTTCAATGAAATTAAGCAAATGAGATGTATATGTCATCGCCTTAGTGTGAAACTAAAAGTTATGTGGATGCTTACATTTTTTAAATATCAGTTGGAAGGAATTGTTACTTTCATATACTTTATTCCTCTTGTTCCCATCAGCCTCAGTCACGGTCATGAGAGATATAGCCTGTCAACTATCCGACTGGTATTCACCTCCAACTCGAGGAAGGTAAAGAAAAACGGATGACCGAACAGTTGAAAGTAGGTGGAGAACATCTTATCTCTAAACGTTAATATTTTATGTTTTGATGTTTAGTTTTGTATACAAAGATTCTCGTTCTATCACCTGGAAAAGGTGATCATCCATTCAAAACCTGGGTGGGCATTAAACATGTTCATGGCATTAGGAATTGTGTTTATTTTTTTCGGCGATCTTTGGTTTTTGGTTTCCTAGTAGATGCATGTTGGTGACTACTCACCCACTGCAACACACCCTTGAGTTGGCTTGCAGGGTATATGTAGATATAGGGCAAAAAAGCCTTGAAGTTGGTTAAATTTGGTTATTCAGGACTACGATTATATTTTACGCAGAATTAGAGCTTTCACTGTCCTCAAATTCGCAAACTTGAGTATCGAACTACCTAGGTCCTTTGAAACTTGGGTTCTTAGTGACGTACATTGACCTAAAAGCGTGGATTCATATTCCACGTCGATCATTTTTAGGATTGGAAAATATTACTTTTCTATGTTTTCAAAATAAGCGCCACCCTACTGTACCGGCATAAACATCCGATTCATCTTGCCATTATGCAACTGAATCTCATCTATCATGTGGATTTCAACGGCCAAACTATTTTATTAATTTATCATTTACTGTGGAATCAAATGCCTCTCATAACTGAGTAGAAATCTTATCAGAGCATGCCTTTAAATCATCACTCGTCGCTTCGCAGGTATTACTATTGCGGGGAATGACTCAGCTCTTCGACTTTGACCAGGGAATAAAGATCTACGCTCTTTACTTATTCGAGAGAAAACCTACCTCATTCAACACTTCGCTAAAAACATACGGCGCGAGGCGATGACTCGCTGGGTGCCCAAGAACCAAAGTCTGCGGATATGACGGTGACTCATTCTCGGCGGGAGTACAATGGGCAGGATGGGCAGGTAAGGGCGCCGGATGGTAGGGGAAAATCGAGCGTCGCCGTGACTCACCAAAGGTGAATTCTTATGTGAATTAATATTTTCTCGTGATTGCATGACTCAAAACTGATGAGTCGATCTACCATAGTATTTTTGTTGTTAGACATTTCCATGTTTAACTACAACAATACTACAGTGGATTATTTCTTGTTTCTGATTCTAAGCTGTACTTATTCCGATGTTAACAGTTTATTAATACCTGTGCATTCCGATGCTCTTATTTAATAACTTCGCCTTGCTATACTTGCACAGCGATATGGAAATATTTTTCACCATTTGCGTTAAAAAAATATGAGTCAATATTTGAATGAAAGAACAACCAGCTGATATCAAGTGGCCCACTATTTTTGCTAATTTTAACTAAATCCAAAACTTAGAATTCCCATTCACAAAATGTAAAATAAGGTTGACTGTGCCCTTTTGTATTTCTTATTTTATTTTTTAATATAATTAATACCGGTTATCTCTGACTTACAGATTTTCCTTCCATGTAACGTAATAAGGAATAAGATGCCCCTTGATTAAAATGTATTTACAGCTTATCGTCTACGTGCATAATAGTAGTAATTTAAAAAAATTTCGAATAACAGAAAATCAATAATAATTACAGATAAACTGTTATGTTTTTCGTTCATCATCATGACGTATGGATGACATTTCTTGGATGACATATCTTCATGACATTTATGGAGGGTGTATCAAAACGGCTCAATGAACCCTGTTTTATGACTGAAATAGCTTTCTCAGAGTAGGGTCAAAAAGTGCTGCCTTCTTTAATTTTACGTCTGCCCAACTGAAAAGAAATAATATTTTATAAAAGAGTGGTCAAAGAAGGTAACTGTAAGGGATTACAGTTTAAACACGGTGATCCGACTGCCGGGGAATGTCTGTTGAACTAACGAAATTTTCCTTAAATTATCGCAGTGGTTTGGTGATTTTTCAAAATAGCTAACTGTCTCAGGCGTAACGTTTTTGAAATACTTTCATGTAAAGTTGAACTCAAAATAAATCACATCTGCATTTTCGGGTGTACACCGCGTTCATTGTTCCTGTAGACAACTGTTTTGGCCGTGTTCTAACGGGCTTCTTAGGGTTTCTGTTGTCTTCAGACACAGCGAACGAGATGGGAACCCCAGCAACATTTTCACATCAACGTCACGGAAACCTACGATTGAGCATCTTAAAACAGTTTTAGCTAATATTAAATTTTATAAAAATATAATAGAGAAAATAACCCAAATAAACAATTAATACAGGTTGTTGTTGTCCTCGTTTCATTAAAATTTAATTTTTTGGAAAAAGTATGTGCTTATCATATCAGTAAAGGGTAAATTTTCTGGTTACAGAGAGGATTGGTGAGGGCGTTAGCGTATGAACTTTTGAGGCTAAGGGAGGTGAACATTGTGTTCCGTTTACGACTAGGGAATGGATGTAGAAAAAAGCGAGCAAGAGAGAAGGATATAAGTGGGGAGCGTTCTCTTGTAGGCTGCTTGAGGTTGGGAGCGGCGTGGAAGTAGATGAGGACGGTGGGAGGCATAAGGAGAGGAATTGGAACGAGGACGGAGCAAGGGAGATGAAGGAGGGAGTAGATTGGAGGAGGGGAGGGTGGGGAAGGGGGTAGACTGGGCGTGAACAAGCGTGTGCATAACACGAGCGACTTGCTGCTGCGAAACCCCACCCTCGGAGACCGTTCCTCTCTCGTCTCGTAGAAGATGACGTGCTCTTTTTTACCTTTATTTGTTGGCGTTCATGGACCACCAATGCTAAAAGTCGAAGATCCTTGGGTAGCGGGCGGTTCCTAAATCAGCCATGTCCTGCCCCAGTCTACGGGTGGATGCGGGACATGGAACGGTTTTGTAGTTTTGCGATCAGTTGCTGTGTTTTTTTTAATTTTATTTATCAGCTCCGAAGGATGAGGTCACATCACTTCGCGGAATGCTCTCGCAAAATTCTGTGATTTAGCTGCCTTGCTTTATTTTTATTCTTCCGGCCTCGGTTGATAGGTTGGTTATGCGACGGCCAAGCAACTGTTAGATCGCGGATTCGAATCCAACTTCGGTTTTAGATGTTTTGTTTGTCTTAAGGTCGTTGGTTAGACGGTGCGATGCTACCTAAGATGTTGGAGCATCGAAGATATATGTCTACTGCAGCTATTAGTTTTATTTTTATTTAATTGCCTCTTTTATAGCGTGTTAATCTCTATGCTAGGCGATGCTTTGACCACCTTTTTATACTTAGTTCTCGTACTGTGAATATTGTGATTTATCCGAGTTATTTCAACGGAAAATAAATGTTTATCATAATCCTAATCTATATATGTTTTCATCCTTTGTTCTCTTTGTCGCATTATACATTTGTACTCAAATATCTGTCATTTGCAATGATAAAATGAAAAGCATCAGTAATGGCAATGTTTCGTGTAGTACGGTGTATTAACCCTCGAACTAAATTTTCTTATCCGTTAGGTTTTATGCACGTTCAATCAATTTTGGATGTTAGTTGGTTTTCTATTCCTAAGTAACAAGAAACAAATATCCTTGACCTTAGCTGAATGCAAATGCGTGACACTTGAATCGACGAACTTGCCAGGCAACTGGCTGACAAGGTATTCAAATGGGAGTTAGGAGTCCGCTGTGTTCTCCGAGTTGGTGCTTGTGTACCTACAATGTATCCGAATCGAAATCGAATCCGAAAACGAATCCGAAAAGTGTCCGAATCTCCAATAGAAAAAAAGTCTTTTAGGCTGAGATTCTTATCACGGGCATCGGAAACTACCTATTACGTCCGCACAAAAAAAAACAAATTCGTAGTATTAAACTCGAAAGTCTGTTCTTAATAGGTGAGGTCACATCTTATCTCCTCATGAGTTTATATCTCGTGAATTTCCAACGTTTCGGGTGTGATGATGAGTCAGATCCAGTTCCAAGAAGGATGATCTGATATCCAGAAAATCACGTGGCCTGAGCAATCAGAAAGAGTAAAGAGACTTCATTCAGATTGGAATACAGTTCCAGAAGATCATTGGTCGAACGCTCCGGAGATTGGCCTCTTGCGCAAAACCCTTTCAAAAATCATCGTGAGAAATTAGGATTGATATTATTATTTACAAAGTGTAAATACTACTTCTTTAGCTGTTTATAGTATCTAAAATTCTTCTCTCAAGATTTTTCAAATGAAACTTTCGTTCATCACATTTCGTCAGTGACCATCGTTTTTTAGTTTTCCTTCTGGTACCGCGTATGTGAAATGGCTATCGTAATCTTTGACCTCCCGCGTAGAAGGCAAGACATGTATTTTAAAATGCATGACAAAAATTCGAAGTCCATAAAAATAAACCCACCCAAATTCCTCTTTGTCCGGAGACATCTTAATCTTCAAAAACATTTCCATACATTTCTTTTTCATTTGAGGATCGCTCCTTTTACCGGTGCTATTACTTGAATTCCAGGAGATGATAAACGGTACAAAATTGTGTGCCTTACGTCAGATATTAAACTAATTACTATCTTAAGTTACCCTGAAAATGTTTATTACCATCAAAACTTCTTCCTGACTTAAATTTTAATTTTCATCCATAAGTAGGTTAATGATTGCAATTTTCAAGTGTCTCTTATTGTCCAACTGCCGCAAGATATCCTTCCTGTTGTAGGGTTCTCCCTCTGCTTAGGCTAAGACTGTTCTCTTAGAATTTATCATATTATAGCATTCAACCAATATCTATACGCATTCTATGATCTTCTGTTGTAACTGCAGAAACCATCATTTTCACTATTTAAAAGTCAGGTTTTTTTTGTGGGAATGGAAATCACATGCATAAGTGTGCATAAAATCGCCGAAGCTTCGATGGTCAAATTGAGGTGAATGAGAAGATTTGTTTATATTGTGGCATCTAGCCTTTCTATCTACGAAGCATGCAAAATCATCCTGCCCATACTCTAGGTTTCTTTCTACTAGCGTCCTCATCACCGCTATAGCGCCTTGCGTTCCCATCCCTCTCCTTAACCCGATCTGGTCATCACCCAGGTATTCATTAGCTTTCTTCTCTAGCCTTCTGTTTATAATTCTCAGAACTACTTTGGCTGTGTGGGATATTAAGCTTATTGTCCTAAAGTCTTTGCACGTTTTTGCCGTGCTCTTCTTTGGTATAGGAATTAGTACAGTCTTCGCGAAGTCTTCCAGCCACACTCCATCCTCATAAATCCTATTAAATGAAAGATAGAATGCCAAAGAGAAAATTTGGCATGGGTCGTGTTGACATCGATGTAAACATTAGGTTTTGTATCTAGCCGGTATTTTTCTATTCTCATTTCTTTGAAAATCATGGAGTTAGATTCGAAGCGATTTTTTATGCATTTCTATCATTTTTTCTCGTAACTTCATTGTCTTTAAACGTTACTGCCTGGCCTCTTTCTCCAGGGTAAGACCAATTGATCTCTCCCTAACAATCTGTTTCTCATTTACATTGTGTTTCAAATACTCGTCCCGAGTTATTAGTCAAAATCGGATCAATTTTCAAATGATTTCAAGTTGAAAACTCAATCCCAACAATGAGAATCGAAATAAGTCTAATAAAGGGTTCCATCATTCTGTTATCCTTTCATTTTAAACTGGAGTGGTGAGTATTTTTTACTGTTTTACTTGTATATAAATCCTATATTATATGCAATTATGAACCATGAAATAGCTCTAGAATCTTGTTCAAAATTTTAATTGTCGATTGAATAGCAAAAAGCACTTCTTCATCGGGTTTCCATGGCAAATATTGCTGCTTGTTTCCGTGTGTTATCATTCAGCGGGTTAGAGCTTCGGTATATTTAGAGTGTAATTTTACGCTAATTGAATCATTCCATCCAGTGGTTTCATAATGAAGAAAGTGGAACATCTTTTGGGAAGATTTTTTTTCAAAATGAATGTACAGATTAAATTTCAATTTTGTTTATATCGGCTAAGGCCAAGGCTTTCCCGGAATATCATAACCTCTCAACTTTACTTTGCTCGCTTTGCAGACATGTTTTTCTTGAATTATTCAAAATGTATGATTTAGTAATCAGTTGTAATGTTGCAATTACGCATTCATATATAGTACATAAGTACAGGTTTCCCGTTGAAACTTCAAAAGTTTAGCGACGTCTTCTTTACCAATTTGCCTGATAAATAAAAAATATGTTTTCCAGCTTTTTTTTGTAAATCGTGGTTCTGTCTGCCTGTATATTTCTTACTTCTCCCACCATTTGTGATCCTACTTCTCATGCACAAAATTCTTCCATTTGTTCAAGTTTTTCTTGTCCAAGTTCATGATAACTTTTCTTCCAGATTTCTTCCGTAAACCATATTTTGTTTTCATATTAATTTTAATTTTTTTTCATTTTTTTCATGTCGTTCATCATACTCATTTCATCTTCTTTGTTCCCTGGAAAAATTGCTTCGTCTTTAGCAAAGCGTAGTATTCTGATTGCTTCTCCACGGACTTATATACCTAACCGTTTTTAATTTTTATTTATTATATTTATTGACTTTTCAATGCTAACCTTGATATGAAAAATCTCTTGTATCCTAATAAAAAGGGGATGGAGTTATGGTGGGTTGAAGTGGCTTTCCAATCCGAGGTTCACGGGTTCGAATTCTCGCAGTAACTGAGTTTTCTCAGAGGGTGCGAAGATGAAAACAGCAGAAATAAGCGCAGTACTCCGTCCGTCTGATGGGACTTAAAGCTATAGACCACTTGGACCCTTACGTCAAAAGCATCGCTTCGTTAAGAGCGATGCTGATGCTGGGTCTATCTCCACTTTTCCTTTATTCATCCCCCATCCCCATTCAATAATTCCTCCCATATCAACAAAACCACCTATTCTAAAATGGTACAAACGACATCAGTGATCTTCCGTCTCCCCAAATACCTAATCCGCCCACTAAAATAAAAATCACATTCCTCTGATGTATTTACGTTTACTAGCTCCTTCAGGTCTCCCAGGGTGAACGGCAACGCCACACAGCGTCACACAATCACTCCACCGCCCGTCCGTGTATCCGTTCTCAATACCGAATTCCTTTCGCTCAGCTTTACACACCGCTCGTTTGGCTTGCGTGAAAGTGATGTAGGCGATGAAAGAGTAAGCGGCAAGGTCCAACCCGAAAACCACCATTTTCTCTCTGCTAAAGCATTCAATTGCAACGAATGAATGCCGCGTGTTGCATTCGTGCTTACGGCGCTTAAATTGCTAGTTTCTAAAAAGGACTGTAAAATTCTTAAGTCGAGGGCGTCACCTCTACTCCTTTTAATGCTCAATTAGTAGCGGCATGCTTCAACAGCTACGCCAGCAGGCCTTCAAAAACTCATTCGTTGTGTAAGGATCGTGAGAATGTCATGATATCTGCTCATTTTTACGCAAGGGGGTTGTCAATGAATTGGAAAACGAAAACAAAGTGAGACGAATAGAGGACGATGGCCTCCCTTCAACCCCAAGCTCTTATCCTTCTCCAGATACGCGCGTAGTTTCCTTTTTTTTCTTTTGCGAAATGATTTAAGGCCTGTGGAGTAGGAGCGCATAGGCGCGTGACAACGCGCATCCAAGGTGATGGCGACAGAATGACTCTCAGCTTTCCGGTGCCACCGTGACCTGAGGCGTTCCGAATAATTGGAGTGATCGCGCAATCCGAATAATGTTTCGCTTCCTTGGATTCCTAACCGGTCGAAGTGCGCGAAGGATCCATTAAGCTGTCCACCAGCAAGCGTCGAATTGTGATTAGATGACCCTCTTAGTTTGGACTTCGGAACTACGTGAGATAATGTAGGATTGTTACATGTTCCATTTGAAGTAATGCAGTTTTGTCTCAAAATTTAAAGCCATAATGTTTGACATGTAACTCGTTAATTTTTATTACTGAATTCTTCTCCGCTGTTTCTGTGTTTATTATATACAATTAACTACTAGCATATATTGAGAAAAAGTACCTACATTTTTAAGACTGAGATATATCGTGTATTCAATAGCCTATGTTGTGGAAAATAAGACAGACATATTACAAAGTTTTATCTTTGTAAATAATATAGACAGATAGAGATGTTTTCTTGTGATAAGTCGACGCAAAAGCCAATAACAGCACCTCTGGATAAATCATCTTCAAGCGCGTCACTGACTGCTTGCAACGGGTTTTTGAAAGCTTACTAGTGTGTATACCTTTATTTCGCCTGCAATTTTTTACATGGTTTATCCCGTTTTTTATCCTAAAACCGAAATCTTCTGCCTGAAGGTCGTTTGTTGGACGTTGGTGGAGCTCGTCCTGTCTTAAGCCCCAAGGAGGGTGAAATTTGCGCTTGATGGTAGGAGGGGCATTTCCTATCCATTCGCCGCGTATGGTTTTTCGGGAAGGTCTATTGCTCAGACAGTCGCTCAACTAGCCCCAGGGATAGTCTTAACCCTTTAACTGCGCAATTAATCTGAAAAAGAGCTCTCCACAGGCACAAAAAAAAATGTTTTTATTTTTTATTATTTTTGCGTAATTTTATCACTTATCACTTAATATTTTTGGGAAAAATTGTTTTAAAAAAATTTTAGTACATAATTACTAATACTTTTACTCTGAATGTCGTATTGCAGGAGGTGTTTTTTTTCTGAAAGACGAAATACACCTTTTTTCAAAATTTATTCAAATCGCCAATAGACGATGGGAGCAGTCTACTACGTCCATCGCTTATAGACGATGGGAGCAGTTAAAGGGACCGAAAAATAGAAATTCCTCAGACCATCATTATGGTAGTCTAAATTAATATAGTTCTTTGGAACAAATTAAAGAAAGGGACTTGCTGTATGAATAAAACAAGTTCGTCTATACTTTGCCGTTATTATGACTTTCTATTATTTCTCTGGAGCTAGTTACCCTACGTGAGTTATGTATTGTTAATTTTAAAATTATTTACATTATTATTATTTCATTAGTATGATTATTAATATTATTATAGTTATGGTTTTATTAGTTAATCTACCGGTTAAGGTGGGTTTAAAAGGAAATGAGTTAAAATCTTCTAAATTTTTACTTATACAGGGACATTAACATCCTACTACTATATTACACCTAACCTACATAACTACCTACCTTTAACATTTTTCTCTCCAGCTCAGCATACCTCCTACCCTTTCTCATTTCGTCAATAAAACCTATTCCCTTTCATCCCTACCCCGCCTACCCAACATCCTCGCCTCTATCACAACCTTAAGCAAGCCTTCGCCCCTCATCACCTCCTCCAACTATTACTTTGCCTCTTTCTAATCTCATCCAGAAGTTTCTTTTCCTCACCCAACATACCAAGCACTTCCTCGTTAGTCTTCTTTTCCGTCCGGCACACCTAACTCCAACCTCCTCCACCCCATAATTCGAACGTCTGCAGCCATTTCTCGTATTTTTCTCAGAGTCCAGTAAGGGAACAGTAATTTCTCCCCAATGAGTGAACCTCTAATTTGAGCAGTGAATTGTAAAATTGATAACACACCCGTCAATTTGAAAATTTATCGAACTGACGAATTAAATTATTCAACGTGATAAGTTCCGCCCTAATGTGCGCCTTATCATTTATTTTTCATTTTAAGTCTTCAATACGTTTTCATAAAGACTTCAGTTGATACTGAATATCGAAGAGATTAATATTGAGTGTATTTTAAATTCATCTCTGGTGAATTATCAATATTTGTTGCACTCTTTAGCGATATCATTTTGAACCTGATGCCATTACCCCTTGCGAAACGAAAAGCATCGCAATCCATATTATTTACGTTAATATAATTGGCATTATTTATGCCCATTAGCATAACATTTTAGATTATTAAATCTCCATGTATCAGTGGTAAATTATTCTTTCTGTCAATTTGTGTATCGGAATAAATGATAAGAAAATGGCATTCGCCTTCGGCAGATGTGGGGGAGAATATTTTGTTAAGTACGTTTGCTGATTGAAAAAAATATTACCTATACTTAAAACAGGATGATATAATGAGCTTTGAAAAATCTCTTACTTTGGTAATATGCTATAATATAATAAGCTATAATATGCTTGGTGAGCCCTTATAATCACCCTGAGAGTCACTTGCTGATTTTTAAGACCTGGATCGGAGTGACGGGGTAGCTTCTTACCTAATTTTGAGCTTCTGAGTAGCTAGCTATGGACCCAGTGTGAACATATAATGCCTCACTTTTTTTATTTGCCATGTTACCTACCTTTTTAATAAGAAAATAATAGGTGTATCTCATATTAATGTACGATTTGTATCGCGATACGTGGTGGAATGCGCCGTGAGTTCATCTTATTTACGCCTGCGGCTCGTGTTTTGAAACTTCTCTCCCTATTTCACCTTTCGTATCAGGCAGTGGGATTTGACGGTGTGCAAAAATATCTTGGTTTTATCCCCTCCACCCTTGTCGATCCTCCCAGTCCCCTCGAGCTTCCGAAGTGCTAATCATATTTGAGTAAACCCTGTAAACATCTTGAGTCATTCCTCCTGTCGCCTCTGCGAGCTTCCCTATTTGCCTTGTTCTTCCCCAGATCAGTCCTCCTCGCGACCTTGTCCCCTTAAATCCCGCCCTGCGACAAGGGACACTGTCCCAGTACTTCAACGGTTTTTATATCCCATTCTGGGTTTTCGCGGCTCAAACGGGGGTACGGAGTGTCGAATTCAATGCATAATAGGTTAAAATGGAAGCCCGGTTATCCCGCAAATCTACTCTGACGCAAATCTGACTCTGGTGGTTTTTACCATCCACAGATTAAAGATGTGGGACACGGGTGGTATTATATTTGGGTTTTGCGTGTTAATTCTCGCGGCAATCTTTTCCTTGGAACATTTTTCGAAGTCAATATTGGTTAGCGTAGTACAGACTTGAGTTTTTTTGCGCTCCGTATGACTATGTTATACCTTATCGACTTATCTTTAACCCAAGGGATACATTTTCCGTGCAACGTTTTTCATAAAATCAATCATAAATCCAGGTTAATTACTTGAAACTATTTATAAAACCAGTATTTGCGGAAAATTTTAATCGCATGCAAGCACACATTTATGAAATTAGTAACTTTATTTTTTTTAACCTTCTGTCGAAAATTGTACCATCAGTAACAGGCATAATAGCAGCTTCTACTCTGTTAACGTCAGACTTCTATATGCGTCAAACGCGTCAAATATTTAAAAAAAGATACCCTAAAATATCCCGCTTTAATGTTTCTGTAATCCATTGAATATATAAAGCAAGTTTTTATTCCAATTTCCACAGAAACTAAGGCGCTCAAACATCGAGGCAGTGCTTCTTCAAATACAGCCTTATTCCAGCGTCATAAAGTCTGCCGCTTTAGTTAATTTAAATTGCCAATTTGAAAAATCTTTTTATGCAAATGAATGCCAAAGTTATGCATTTGCGTAAGTAATCACTGAATATTCGGAGCTCGTGGTTTCTCTGCTTGGAAGGTAACACCAGTGGTTTTTGACTCATTATAGGTAAATGTCTATGGTATTTGGCTGATTTTTGCAGCATCACGCCATCTTACCGTCTAAACTAAGGCCTTATTCATGGGAACAACGCAATATCTATGCTCCAGGTAGGATTCGAAACCATGGCCTTTGGGTAGTATGCTGGCTGCCGTGGCAGGCTCGGATCTCAAAGCAGAGACCTTTGACTTGGCCGACTATTGCGTTTCCCGTCGTGGAAATCCGATTGGCCCTTACTGGCATTTATAATGCCTCTATCATTTGTTTTTTTGCTCATAAAAATGGATTCATTCATATTTTTTTATTTGAATGGTGGGGAAAGTCTTTATGTTCGCATCAAGAAAAGCCTTCAGATGAATGAGAGAAATGATATCATAAAAAATTAACCGTAAATCAAGGTCTCAAGTTTGGTCGTACAGAGTTTTTAAACGCATAAAACTCACGATCAGCCTTTTTTCACTCCCATATTTGTAGACATTTATGGGTCTTCTGGAAGGAATTAGGAACTAATAAACAAATCTGTGATGTGTTGCCATTTTTTAATGATAATGAAACCACAGCTTAAATATACCCTCGTGTGTTGGTAATGCTACCTATATAAAATAGCTCAAAAATGGTAATGTCACCCATTTTGATAAAAGAATATCATTGTCAGCCTTGAGGTCATAATCGTTTTCTTATGCTGGCCTCATAACAGTCATCAATATGAAACATTTTCCACATTCGTCATCTAAGTAATTCTCTTTGTCAGTGAATGAGAGTGATTTACTTGGCACCTACGCTATAATTTACGCATATATTATTCAAGGTTAGTTCCCACAGTACGATTTGATTGACTAGTGTGGATTCCTCCTTTGAAAGGCAGTGAGCGGTGGTTGAAGCCTCTCCACTGCCAAAAATGTATTTTGGAAAACATCCACCCAACTGGCTCTATTTGTAATAGGATTGTGGGTGAGATTTTTCCGTCCGTGATCGTAAGGCAACAAAAACCGAACATCCCTGTTCACCTGTTGGTTTTCCTGGAGTATATCTATTTTGGACTCGGCCTTTTCCCCTTTCTTGTTTAAGTATAATATACTTGTATTGTCATTTAATAGCGCTGTCAATATCCCATATACATTAGCCTTCAAAGTTAATTATTACGTAGCAATGTATTTGTTCAGTTTTCCAATGGCTGTCGTATTTCACTTGACCAAAATATTTCCTTTCTCATTCTCCAATCTCAGTTATGCATGCCATAGATTTAAAGTGGATATTATTTACTCCAAGCTAATATTAAACAGCTATTGTTTCCTGGATCCTTGTTCACTTATACTGAAAACCTTTATCCAGTAACGTGAGGCAACCTCACACAAAGTTTGGATGCATAATGCATCAGAAGACATTATAGACAAGACAAGATTATTCCTACCTGTCTCTAGCCTCCTCAACGGCATATGATGAAACTTGACAAACTTCGCATTTCATTCCCCTTCGGTTACCATTTTTGACGCCCGATAATTCTCCTTGTTCGCCTGAACCTTTTTATCTAACCCACTACAATTTTGGAAAATTTTAGCTCCACAGCTGACAAATTTAACATTTTAACAGTTTAAAGCTTGCGATTAGGTGTACAGTTTTTAATTCATTGGAGCGGACGGACTGGCATAATATTATTTCTAGGCAGCAAATTATTCCTAAAATCCCTGCGTGCATGACTGTGTATGTTTTCTCCTTCTTCAAATTTCATTTTTATATATTTTCTAATATTTTCATTTGGTAATAGTGAACACCATACGATCGAGGTATTTAGTAACTATTCTGGCCGCTTTGAACAGGATCCTCGGTTCAATCCTAGTGTTGCCGCTGAAAAACTCATTCCAACCTTCCATTCCCGTCCCTGTGTCTTTCCTTCCGGTCAGAAGAGCTTCTTCTTCTGAGACGGTTCTTAGCGAGCTTTATGTCATTGATAGAGATACACTGACATGAGGTAGCTACTGATAGCGATACACTGACATGAGGTAGTTCTCAAATGTCCTTAGTGAGCTTAGTGGCAACAGCCTGGCTATGGTGAAAACACCGAGTCCCACACTGGGGATCTGGCACTGCACTAGCACTGGCTTCTCATCCCGATGGATGGATCCCTTCAAATTTAATCGCATCGCATTTTTCAAATACTATCCGAATCTAAAAGGGATTGAATTTGTGAAATATTTTTCGAATCCGAATGAAATTGGAGTTCTGATTTTCAATTTCGAATCCAAAGTGAATCTTAGGAATTATTTTCATTGAGGCAGTAAAGTTTGGATTTGCATAGAATCATTAGCGCTCCACGCTTAGGAGCAACATCCTGCTATGATGATAACACCGAGTCCCACACAGGGGATCTGGCACTGCACTAGCACTGGCTTCTCATTCCGATGGATGGATGCGAATCCCGGATGTGGCGGAGATTTTTCTGAGGAATTCCGATCGCTATTTGGGAGCCATATGGAGTACATTTCAAGTCTGTACTCCTTCCGTCGAATGGCATGTAACATTGAGATCCCCTTGGCGTCTTTCGTTTACAGCGGGCTAATGCCGACGCTGGGCTTTTCTACCCTTCCTCCCTTCCATAAGTAATAATGGCGCAAATGACCTCAGTTGTCGGTCGCCTTCCCAAGACACCGACAAACCATTGGAATGGTAATTATAAATCATCCACATGCCATTGCAATTTCACTTTGGTGTTAGATCATCTCTCCATTCTGCGGTTCACCTAATGAGTGGAAGAGTCTTCGTTTCATCCGAGGCAACCTTCAAAGATTCAACGCTTCAGGGAGACCTCTTACCTCTCCCTTGACATTTTCTCTTCCACTCCAGTTGCATCTTTCCCAATGCGGCGCTGTTGTCGAGGCAGATCCTGGATTCTCTAAAGAATGTTTCATTTAAGGATGAACTCTGTAACCTCCTACAGGTTTAAATATTGAAAAAGTATGCACTGCCTCTTTTATATCAATCATATTGATATCAGTAATGAGGTATTCTCAAGATGCTGCGGCATATTTGATCATTTTGCTACCCAAGGCGCTCTTTTTGTCGCTTACACTAGAAGGTCAAATTACTCAGGTAATGCAAATTTCGTGAAATGTTCCCTTAGGGATGGGGAAACGTTATTATGGAAGGAATCGGTGCATTTGAGATCACTTAGTGCGACCTTTTCAGGCCACTGCTGAAAATTTGCTCTCAACTTCCCAACGTCAGCTATGATCGGGATCGAACTCGGAAAATGACGCTATTATTCTGAGAATGAACCTTCCCGAAAGACGTAGGTGGTTTCCATATTTATGTTTCCTTTATTCCCATACAGCAGTGAAAATTCATCATTCAATGCAGCATTAATGCGTTCTTGAAGGAGGGAAGCCCTGTAATTTTAAAATAATCCAAGAGTAACCTTCGGTAATGAAGAGATCCTAGGTACTGGATTCATAGTTTTACTATTACAATTTAGCTAATGTAATACACATGGAATAATGTTTTGCGTTTAACATTACCTAACCCTACCTCCATTGTCGGTTGGCATTTTTGAGGTTTTAGGTGAGTCAACTTATGTCTTTGGTATCTAGAACAAACTATCATTTTAAGAGCTACTACCCATTATGAAAATTTAGAACTAATTTCACTCTGTAAAATTCCACGGTATGCATTATTAACGGAAGAAATAAAACTTTCTGTTGAATATTTAAAAGTGAAATTATTTCTAAATTAACGCAATGTGGTTCCACCAAATTAAGCCGGAAAATTTTATATATGCTACCCGTTTGTTGAAATTTAAGATTCGTGAACTATTATTTACAATATAATTCAGCCATTCTGTCCAATTTTGAGGCTAAATTATATTAAATAGGCCACTTCCTTTGGAAAATGTGCCAAAATTCTCTTTTTTTAAATGCCTCTATTTGGCCTAAATGTTTTAAATTTATATAATATCTTAGCAAAAAGCTTTTGAAGTATCTCTAATCACTTTACTGATCAAAATCACTCTACTAATAAAAAATATGTTCGTTACTTTCTGTGATAGATGTGAAGCTCTAATGGAACTCACCGGAAGGCTCCCGCGGCGCATTGACTCCAAAGACTGCTCGCGGTAATCCTTTCTCATGCGCCACCTATGAGAAGGCTGGTAAAAAATACCAGACCCTGATTCCTTTGACGGTTACTTGGGAGGAATCCGTTTGGTTCGAATTCAGGACCTTCCAGTGTAGGTTGTAATCAAGAATACTGTATTATACATTATCCGTGGTTGTAATAATAGCTATTTGAGACCATCTGACATATTTATTCCCGAAAGTCACCCCAGGTAGTCACCCACCTTCAGTCAGGAGGGAAGAAAAGGAGCATATCACATGATATTTCGACTCGAGTGGAAATTGTACGAGACATCCTGACCCAAGTTGAGTGTGATTTATCAGTTAAGTGACATTGATGCTCATTTGTGAAAAAAATGTGATACGCACTTTTCTTTTTATTTCGTCCAACTTGATTAGTCAATGTATTAGCGCGCTTCTCAGATAATCTGAAGGTTGGGCATGCAATCTCGCTGCAAATATAGATAATTAGTTGTGATGTAGTTGTCTGGGTTAGATTACGCTTATAGATGGGTAGAATTGACCTCAGTTCGAAGTCAATATATCTCTTATTTCTATGCTTTTTTCTGCGTCGCAGGTCCATAATGTACTCTTACACCCGTAATGGCTTATATTACTGCATTTTTGAAGAGCTTCCTCAATTTGTTGATTATCTTCAAGGCATCGATTGCGCAGAAACTGATAGTTGATAAATGAATGAAATTTTAAAGAGACAGGAAATGTGTGTCGATTTTGAGGACAGATAGGCACCTTAATACAAAATAAAAAACAACATTTTTAAGTTTCAAAATGTTTGAAGAAATGATCTTTGTTTCATTTGTCGGGAAAAACACGTTGAAAAAAAGGGTTTTTTCGCCAAATTGATAGTTATCGTTCTGTCTTCGCTCAATTATAATTACAATTAATATCAAGCTTAATATAACTACCATAAGGCATGTTTGTTGCGTTTCACTCCGGTTATTGGGGTAGGAAAAAACACGCCGATTGTTATTCCATATATACCAGGGCTTCATAGTTTCAATATCTCGATATTGAAACTATGGAGCAATTTCTCGCGTCATGCAGCTTAACGCGTTCCCAGAAGACAGCCTGTACTTTTTTATGATTATGAATTGTGTTAATGTCGATTTTAGTTTATTTATCGATATTTTTCTGCCACTTTGTATTAGTCAGATAACTATCGAAACCTGACTGCAAAATTCTCGAATAACGTCAGTTGTATGATGATACCGTGGTTGAGTATACGCGTGCACACTGTAGTAGTGGATGTGTGGAGAGGACTCCGGCATAAAAAAATATTTCTTATATTCGGTGGCCTGGAGATTCTTGAAAGTCTTGATTTCTTTGAAATGTATTGGCGAAACATACGTGAACGGTAACGCAGCGCTTCAAGTAGATTATAAATTGTAACCTAAACCATTAGAAATCCGCAATTTAGGTAAGTCATTGTAAAATTGAGTCTTCGTGAAAGAATCGGTATTTGGCACTCATTTTTTTATTAGCTGTGTATTTTAACGACTAAGTGTAAATACCTGGTACAGAATGTACATTCTGTACCATTAGGTGGCATTGGAACGCTTAGTTAATAAAAATAGCCAAGAGAAAAGTCACAAAGAGGCTCTTTTATTTCAATTCAGTATGATATGTTTCCATTAAATTTCGTCCGATTCCGTTGATGTCATTGCTAAAGTAAAAAAAAAAGAAAATGGAAACACTTTCATTAAAAAATGCTGTTAATTGAAGTTTTAAAGTCTGCGCAAAAATACCGTTTTTCCGTATCGCTAATTTTTATTTCATTGTTATGCTGGGTGCAAAGGAAAAAATGTGAACATAAATCCGTAATTTAAAAACGTTTTTGTGTCGACTTTTTAGAAAGTCTGCGTGAAAAGTTTTTCCATCTTTTATTTTGAGAAATCTGTCTTCGGAAGGACAAGGGCCTTGCTTGGGTGATCCCCTTCCCCCTCCCTGTCATTCTTATTTTTGTCTGCTTCTTTCCTCTCCCTCTTTTACTACCTTCCCCTCCCTTCCAATCAATCACTTTCCACTTCCTCCAAAGACCTACCATCAAAATTGTATAGTGTCTTCCTGATGGTTACGCTGAGACATTGAAACGCGCAAATGATTGAAATAAACGACTATAACGTCATATTTAGACTCTCTTACTTCAATTCTATTCGAAATAATTCCGCATAGCGTTTTTATTAACGTTTCGAAACGTGTGTTACTTTTTTTCTCGTCACTAATTTTCAGGGTTCAGTATTCGGAAGGACAATGAGCCTTAATTTGGTAATCCCCCGCATCTACGTCGTCGTATTGGCCAAGTCTTTCCCTCTAGTCGTGATTCATTTGTCCCTCTTTCCCCCTACCACCCCTTTCCTCTTCAATCATCCTTTCTTCCAAACAATATTTATACTTTACAATAAAGCTTTACTACAAAATTTACACTTCACAATACACCAAACATTGAAAGGAGCTGTTATAAAAATAAATTGAGTGGAAAACCACACAAACCACAAAAATAGTCGCTCTTACTTAAAATTAATGTTTCTCCTGTTTCTACTGTTACCGTTGAATTCATTGTTTAAGTAGACACAAAAGATAAAATTTTGAAAAAAGATCTCAACTTAATAATGTTTTATAGACGTTTTGCAGTTGTTTGATCGAGATTTCACTGCTCATATAATTCTATAAATTTGACCTTATAGTATGGAAACATCTCATATTTCTAATGATATTAAAATATCAGCCACTTATCGTTCTATTTTTTTAATATTGGCCAGAATATAGAAGAAGTTTTCCATGTGGTACTACTGCGCGCTCCAGAGAGGCATTTAAAAAATGAGAAAGTAATAACAGAAATATCGAGTCAAAAATGCAGCGGTATATAATTTGTATGTTTTCTCGATTATTTTAAAGAATTAATGCATTGAACCTATTTTTTCAAACCATAAAAAAACCTTCGATTGAGAAGGCGTTTTCAGCGTACGGCGTGAAACAATTAAGATCCACTAAAGCCTCGAATATGTGTATTTCGTTCATTACTGAGAAGTTCAGTCATAAAAACAAAGTTTTTGCGCAGTTAATATCACTTTGTTTACTTCATGCTTCTTACAACTGCTCAAATTTTCAGTTCACAATTCACAATTCGGATATGGGCTCTATTATGTCTAAAGAAAAACCTCGCTCAAACTATCGTATAATGCCTGAATAATGAAATTAAATTTTCAAATCACAATTCAGATATGTCTAAAGAAAAGTCTCGCTCAAACTACCGAAAAGGAAAGGAAATCCGTGTAAAGGATAAAAATGTGATTCCCCCGAATCACTGTGTTGGCTTATCGTTTTTCAGAAGGACAAGGGCCTTATTTAGGTGAACCCCCGCGTCTTCCTTGTGATTCGCATGCTGGTCAGCGTCTTCCCTCTCGCTCACTCCTTCCTTCCTTCCCCTCTTTCTACGACAAATATTCCCTTTCCATCCCCCCCTCCCCACCCCCAAGCACCTATCATTTCCTTCAAGCGCCTCCCGTCCCGACCCCCCTCCCGTGCAACGGGTGACATACCCCCCTCAAAGTGCTCTTTCCCACTTATCTCACTCCTATCGCCGCGCCTCCTTCTCCTTCCCCGGCTTGTCTCAGATGAGAAGCGGAAACTAGCCCAAGGTGAGGAAGGGAAGGATTTGAAGAGGAGGAAGGGAAAGGTTAAGAGAGGAGCGGGGGGAGAGCTGTGACCGTGGGAGGCAAGTTTCGTGAGCGTGTGTGTGTGCCCGAAGGAGGTGGAGGTGGTAAGTTGAGACTTCCCCAGCTGCGACGGCGCCTTCGAGGGAGTCATCGTATCGCTAACTGCCCGCCGATACACACAATCCAAGAGACGATCAGTCATTCATAGTGTGGCTTCCTTCCTCTCTTTACATTTTACGAGTCCACGATCCAACCGGCACGGCGGTCGGCAGCATTATAAATTTACTACATGTTTTGCGTCCGCGGCTAATTTTCCTCAACCGATACACGACTGTAAGACTGTACTAAGGCGCGATCATATATTTTTCCTGCGTGTTGTCGCTATGGATATCCAATACGCGAACGTCCTTGGTTGCGAACTGTTCTCAGTCATAGTTCGTGCGGCTCTCTCTCTACAAATTCGAGAACAGTGATTTTAAAGGCCCTGCGTACTTGACGAAGGTTAATCTCATTTTTCTAATTCATGAAAGCGGTAACAAAATTACGATGGCGCGAGCGCCCATTGTTGCGAACTGTTCTCAGTCGCAGTTCGTGAGACTCACTCTCCAAAGTCGAGAAAAGTGATTTTAAAGTACTTGCGTATTTTGATGAACGTTAATCTCATTTTTCTAATTTATTAAAGCGGTAACAATATTACGGTAACGTGAGCTCGCTATCAATGTTCGTATAGGTATAGCAAAAATTGGTGGCACTCACTTGTGAAAAGCATGTCATCAGGGAAAGGAAAGTATGAACGAGAGGTTGGGCAAAGGGACTGAGGGTCCCTCAAGAGGTCCATACAGGAGTCTTTGGGTACCTCTGCCTGCTCATCAACGCTTGACTCATTCTCACTGACCTCAGACTCTCTGTTGTCGAGTGCCACCAAGTTTCGCTTTGCCTATAATCACGCCCCTGATTTCGAATTTACGCGCGAAATTAAACGATCATCGCCATCCGCCATCGGCTGTCCATTGGAGTATACTTCATAGCAGACTTGAATAATAACAGTTCCAACTGCTAATGTTATATCTCACATTCTAACTTTAGACTTCAATCACGAGTTAAACGCTACATCCATTTCCGAGGCGGGATTCGAACCCGCGACTGGCGCGTTACAGTACTGGCTACCGTATTCGACCTATAATTCATTATAGGGTTAAAGTGAACTGAGGAATAGTCTGCGTTCTTTATGTTTGAACCCATCCTTGTACATTTTTCATTTGTGAATCTTCGATTTCATGGTCACCTGCAGGAGATTTTCATCAGTATTCGTGTAGTTTCCAGAAAAGAAACATGAATACGCTGAATTACTGCGACCGATGAATACGCTGCTCACTATTTTTATCGTTTATTTTGGATTAATTCCAAAACTCCATTCCATTATCGAAGGTGGACCCCATTCTGAATTTCTATTTTTTTTATTGTGAAGAGCCAACATTAAAACAGTGGACCCTCTACTTCTGTATCGGGGAAATTCTAGTCACCCCTTAGTTTGAGCTTATCGTTTTACTAGCGAGCAGCATAAATTAATTATTTTTCATTGCCTAAACTGAACAATAAAGTGTCCCTTAGACTTGTCCCGTAGACAAGTATTCCGCAGGATTACTTGTCTACGGGACACTATCTGAAGGAACCCTGGATAATATCTGAGGGCCCTTTCCAATATCGTGGGGGAAGAGGTGAATCAAACACAACCCTGGTTTTCGGTCCTGATCGTTTCCTCTTCTAAAATCTTCGTCCAAAATAAGGAAATATGAAGTAGACTTTGATATTATTCGCAGTTAGCGGACGATCCCTAGCAATAAAGATACCATTTACCTCTTTGAATAATATCAGTATTTATCCTTGCCTATTTCTTAAATTACTCTTCTTTCGCATAATCATTATTGCTAACGTTTGTAGGAGAAAGATGAATAGGTTCCCGTTCCGCTACAGAAGACTGGAGTCATCCACAAAACGAAATTAGCAAGACGCGAACCCTCAATTTTGTCTCTTCCCTTAAATGTCCTTCAGATATTTAACATTAAGGGATTCATGGCTGTTTTTCCTTTCGAATTTTTAACATATTTTCAGGCCATTTTTAACCTAATTTGAGTTCAGTTCAAGGTGAAATGTTTGTCTTCGTTTGTGAAATGAAATCGTCATTATTATTAAAAATGGTTTCATATGATCACTGAATCGAAATCACGCGAAATCACATTTATCTCTTCAGCGAAAAGTCAGTATCTTTTAGGCGTATTTTTTATTATTAGGAGAAAAAAACAATTTTCCACGACAAGATATGACGAAGAGTCCTTTATCAATTAATGCATGATTTTAACCTTCACAACTTCTTAAAGAACTTAAGTCCTTCACGATATGTAAGACAATCGCCAGCGAAGGATTCCACGTGTTACATCAGAGCTGAAAATCCTGAGTTGAAGTTAGAACTTAGCTTCGTAAACGTACTGTTGTGAAATGGGAGTGAAGAGGTATAATTACAATGCCCTCAAATCCGTGCTTTTTCTCGTGACCTCCGGCAATAATCTATGAGTAGTAGTTGGTCTTTCCTCCAGCGCTATGGCCACATCCTACTATTGCTTCGGGAAGTTAAGCAGTCGATCGCGAGATTGGACTATGTTGTTTACGGGGGGAAAAACTTCTGTGCGAGAGAGTCTGTTTTGCGAGTGCATGTTCCAGTGTTTACACGATGAGATGCACTTTATCCGACCCTAGGGAAGGCGCTAGCTTTGTGCTGATGCACGGGAGCCAGGGTTTTTTTCCTCCCGCAAAGAAGAAGGTCGGCGGGAAATAGATCAAGGGAAGAGCAAACCCAGGGGAGGAGTGATGGGGATTACGTCACTGGAAACAATGAGCATAGTACAGAGGTCAGCGGCTATTAGTAAACATCATGTTATGAGTATCAATTGCTGTGTGTCTCGGTTTCATATGGCAATAGTGAACAACTTCTAATGAAAGGCAACGCGGATTTTTGAGGTGATCAATTCGGTCGCATGTGACACCCTGGTTGCCCATTAGCCTCCGTTTAGAATGCCGCTTCAGGCATAGATGTTATGCTTGGTAGTGAATTTATGTCTTAGACGGTGCGATTTATCCTTAGCGATTGTTTTTTAAACCAGAGTCTAGCGCTTCTTAGGCTAGGAAAAGTGACCCTAACAGCTGAAAAGCGTGAAATCCTTGGTGTCCCTCTAATACACGTGATTGATATCAACAGTCCGTGAAGGATATTTATTTGCCAGTAACTATAGTCGAGAGTCAGTGAAGAAAAGCGCTGCGTATGTCAAACGAGCCAAAACTTAAAAAAATTGACTCTGTGAAAATGGACTAAAAAATAAAGTATTTGATAGAGTCTCAACTGCAGATATAGCTCATCAACGAGGGTTTTAATAAAATAACTTCTTAATTAATTGTAAAAGTAATTCATTTTAAATGATTGAGAAATGTTATTTCCCAAAGTATTCGTATGCTCATTAGAACTAAAGGTGATAATGCAACATACCTTCAAATAAGTGTGCGACTGAATTTTGTAATTGACTATGTATTAAAAAAGGTGCCAACATACATTACTGAATGCTGCATAAGCACGCTTTGTTTTGTTTGTGGGCATATAGTTTCCTGACCCTTTTGAGAACTTGCGAAAGTCATAGGGCGCTTGTAACCTCAGTCATTGGTCAGACACCCGCATGACCCTCCGAAAGTCATAAGCTTTTGTTTCTGCATACTATGATGCATAAATAATAGCACTCACTCTATGATAATAGCCACATTTATTTTTGCTATTTTATAAAAATTAAACATTTTTCTTTGTAATTTCACTCATATTTTAATATAAGATTTTACTCTCACATTTAGTAACGAAATCGTCAAAGCAATCAACTGAGTAAACTGAAACTCGATTTTCATCGCTTGAAAGATCTTAGTGATAAGGATGCTCCACCTGTTGAGGTATTATCACACAGCCTAACCTAAGACCTTGATTAGAAGTCACAAACGTAACCCCTTTCCGGAAAGGGAATTTGGCATGGTTTTTTCATATTCTGACAAGGCCGCCGACAATTGTACTGCAAGTTATGCTAACCTGTTAGTTATCGGAATAATTTCCGGTTCAATTAGGAGTACAACACTAGAAGCAGTTGCATTAAGTAGCCAAAATCTTACATGGAAATTTTGATCGATTTATTCTGACTCGAACCACATGTGGGTGTCTTTCTTAATGTGGTTATACAATTTTTTCGTCGTCGTAATAAAAATAATTACGTTTCAGTTGGATGACAGTTGCTAGGACTTATCCTCCCGACCGCATACTATCACTCGGCACTAGTAAAGGTCATATACCCGTAGGGAAAAATCACCGGGGAAAACGCCGGCAAGATAAACCTTGTCGGTAGGTTAATAAACAGTGACGTAAGAGTTTTCCGGTGAATAACTGCGTCTGCTGAAAGTTTAAGTTGTCAATCGGCGGTAAAACCGGGCCTGAAATTCGTAGCCTTAGGCCTAGCAGGCCGGCACATACTATAGTAAGCTATCGCGGCCGGCGATTCCCACTCCTTTTAGTAAATTTATCACCACTTATTATACTTCATAATTTATTCATATTCACACTTATTTCATTAAATTTAACTTATGTCCGGTTTTTCCATCTCCCAGCAAAGTTGTAGACAATTGTCGTGCAGGAAAGAATATCTTGCCGACCAAACCATAGGAGCGTTTAAGTAATAGTCATTGTTGGCAGGACAATCATCCTGCTGATACGTATTCGACCAATAGTAATGCCTTTTACGTTTAAGGGCGTAAGAGAAACAACGATATGTGATTGATTGAAGATTCTCAACTCATCCTCAACAAACGTAAACAATGAATGAAGGTTGCAGGAGAAAGTTTTGATGCATTCCTGTTGCTGATTCTGGGAGCTAATTTTGACAAAACTCAAGAACCTATACCTTCTTTAGAAAACATATATAATGCGCGAATAAAAATCAGGGGTATTTTTCAACAGAGTTTTCAAAAATTGATCTCAAAATAAAACGGTGCAAGAAGGTGACTCAAAATTTGTAGTTGCCGTTTCGTTACTATGTAAAAATGGATAAAACGCGTAAGACAGCGAACGGCAGTTTTTACCCTTATGACATGTTCTTCCCTTGCCGTTTGGTTTTTCGTATCTGAAAAAAATTCCATAATGCCACAACAAGGACAGATATATAGTCGGTGTGGATAACAAATCATACCAGAGGAATTCAATGCCTCCGCTACATAAGTATCTATCTTCATATCTGTGTCCAAAACAAGAGTAAGTATTCTATTCACATGTATTGGTGTATTGAAAATATACAATTTGTAACTGTTGATGATATCGATTCACGGTTGCTAGGATTTATCCTCCCGAAAATATGTAATCACTGCTCCGGAGAAGTTGTCGAGAAATTTGTCGGCAAGATAGGATTTGCCGGGAAATTAATAAATACTAAAATTAGAGTTTTTGGCGAATTACTGTGCCGGCTGGATATCTTTAAATGCTGTTAGGTAGAAAGCCGGGCCCAAGTCACTTTCAAACAGATACTAGATAACAAAATGAATTATTACAAGTCGCGACACACATCTCCAGTTAGAATGTTGAAAAGCTTGAAATCGTTGCTGTTGCAAAGATGGTGAGTATGGATGTTCTCCAGATGCCGAATATTCCATGCACGGGGCCATCGTAGGAGCTTGACCCTAGAGCCCGCGGCGTAGGAAATTCCTCCGGTGACTTCGGCGATAACGAGCGTGATGACGAATTAATGGTCCTCTGTATGGGGTGTGCGTATGTGTGCCAAACGGAAGACGAGGCATTGGCCACTTCACGTTGCGGCATAAATTTTAGCGCTCGCGGAAATCAGAAGCGACGCTTTGCCATTCACGAGGAAGCGACGGAATTCGGTGGGGGTTGCGCAACGCGATCCTCGGTTCTTTCCCCCTCGCGCCTCTCTGCCGCGACTCTTCTTGTGTTATTCAAGGCTATCCAGCCGAAAAGGAAATCGCTGTGTTTATTGTCCAATCGGTCGATAGATTTGTTTACATTATGCACGACGACCTTTCATCTTAACCTAGTTTTTTGCCTAAAATTCGACGCAGTTTGGATGTGGTCTTCCTGCCATGCATCATAGAAAATCGGCCTATGGAGATTGGTAACGTCATTGAAACGCACTTTGTGTTGGTGAATCATTTATTTCCATGCTGATGTGATCTACAATGATGGTTCATGCACCCGCTAACGAAATGTGCCTTACAGTCGTTATGACAACGGACATTTTTTTATGGAGTAACAAGAGAAGGTTCCCGTTGAATATCAACGGGAAGGAAAAAAATCAACACTAATGTAGCATTGTAATAAACCATTCATATCTTATTTAGTGAAAAGAATCATTGAGTCAATGGATATATACGGAATCTCAACGCTAAAATATTGCGAAAAATCGTTACGTTTTAGCAAAAATTTCGGAATTTCGACCGGAAAACAAAATTCTATTGAATGAATAAGAATATTTATTTTATTTTATTGCATTGGTACCTTTCCCAATAACATAAAACCACTATTTATAATTTTATTTGAAAAATAATAAAAGATCTGCAGCCAAGTGAAGATTCAGCTTCACGTGCTTTTCTTATGTGAAAGTGTCAGTGAAAGAGTGGGGTTCAAATCCCACCCAGTACCTGCTTTGGGAATTTATTTCCTCATAGATATCCTCAACCGTCCAGAACCAAGCGTCTGTAGACGACATACACTGTGACGGATGATCTTCTTAATTATTACTCGCATCTATAGCAACGCTAGGGTTTTTCAAATTATACGACAAATAATATCGAAAAGCGTGAGGCTCTAGATTAATTCTTTCTCGAATGATAGGTATTGGCCGAATGCTAGCTCCAACGACTGAGCTGTCTACTTTCACCTTAAAGAGGGGGAGTTGAGTAAGTAATATAACGCATTATACAAATAGAAACGAGGTCCTAAATCCGCTGGAATTTACCGGAACTAGGGAGAGCTAGGTAACGCATTAAGATACGCATTCGCTTCATTCTGCATCCTGCAATGAGATTTGGCATCTAGATGTAGATATAATAGATATAATATTTTCCTAGATTTCTAAATTTTATTGCTTAGAACTTGAAGGCCTTTAACCACGCAGAAAGCCAAATTATCGTGGTATGTAGTAAAAATTAATTTGAACAGGACAATGAGGGGAAAAAAGAAACAAAAGTATGTAATCCTCATTAAATTATGTGACAAGACTTTAAAGGACGTGCAAAACGAAAAAACACCAGATTATTGCGTAATTTTCGTTGGTGCTTCATTTTATAACCTCAGCTTTCCAGGACACAAAGATCTCGTCAATCCGCCCTAGATTTACCCCATTAGTAATAGAGCGTAACACCGACTTGCATTTGCGTAATGATGAGCGTAAGAACTTAGCGTTTTTAATCCTTGTGTATGCTGCGTGGCTACCACTGTCAATTAGAAATGATTTCAAAAGATTGCAGCGTCCTCGCCGACCATCTGCCATAATTTGATGCAATATGCCAAATTAATTTCCCGTTCTCTCCCAAAATAGAAACTGTGGGCTGAGAAGGTTAGCTAGGAAAGCATGGCATTGGATACGTGTTTCTTTATTTTCTCACCAACACGACCGAAGAGCCATAGTGGTGAGTGAGATAGTGCTGGAGGGTGGTAACGTGCAGGCCTGGTAACCCGAATGATCGTGGGTTCGAGTCCTTAATCGTAGATATATTCGGTTGAGTCGTAGTACCAAGGCGCTGACAAAGATGGTACGATGTAACCCTAGTATTTAATCAGTTGAAAGGATCACAGAAGCTGGTTGCACCATCCAGTGGAGAAGTTAGGTTCATAGAGGGCAAGCAGGCGTGGATGAACGGGCAATGAATGTGAATGCCTCCATGTGCAGTTCCGTGGAACTGCACATGGAGGCATTAATTAATTATTTAATTATTTAGTTCACATTAATCACAACAACCTTTTATTGTTACCTTTCTATCTCATGTTCAACGTAAACAAGTTCCACCTAATTCTGCGATACCTATAGATGTAGCACCAAAAATTTAATCCTATTACGAGTAAAGATGTCGAAATATTCTAAAGATACGTATATCTGGCGATGAGAAATAGCCAATTGGACCGGGAGTCATATCACGGGCCTTTGTTCAAATATCTATGCTACCCTGGCACTCTAATGATCAAGATAATTTTAGCTAGATTTAATGGAAATAACTCTTTTGAGTTTGATCGATTTCAAAGATCGTGGACCTTCTGGAAATGATTTTTCAACTCACTGGAGCCATGGGTCGTAAAACGTTGCCGACTCATCGGTCTATGCGGAAGGCGTTGATGCATAAGTACCCTGTGTCCTTAATAAATTCTCTCTTCTCGATAAATGAGAGGCTTTAAAAAAAAAAGAAAAATCCCCTTCCAATGGCATTGTGCGTGGAGGGGCGTGCCTTCCTTACACTTCCTCCTTATTTCCTCTCCTTCCTCCTCTTCTCTCCCCTCATTCCCATTAGTTCCGACAAGGACTGTAAGTTCCCCCTTAGCTCCCCTCTATCCTCCTCCCACTTCTCCCGTTCTTCCCTATCCCTCCCCTCCCCCACCCACAGCCATTCCTTGTCCTCGCTCCAGCACCGGAAGGGCGACCGGGGGAGATGTGTTGAGCTCGCCTCTGCCCGTCGACCCTCGAGGAGTGCCTATCCTTGGGCAGCAAAGCTCCCCCTCCATCCATAGTGTGGAAGTGGTGGAAGGATACCCGGCCGCCTTTTTGCATTGCAACCGCGATGGGCAACTTCCTTGGTCTTTCCTACTTCTTCCGTCTTAGGTTACCAGCATTCTGCCACTTTGTTATGGACCGAGGACTTTCCGGATTGTCTATCTATCTATCTCTCTCTCTTCCGGACAGATTCTGTCTTCTTCGATCTTCGTCTAGCTTGTCCCGGTTATGTGTGGGGGAATGGAGTTCCTGTGTCCCATTTTGGAAGAACTCCGGGCCCGAATTGGGTGATGTTGTGGCCGGATCGATGGGGTCACGATGCATTAAACGGACAAATATGGTTGGCATAATCGTCCCCGTCCTTGCCTGTTCGAAGGCCACCCCCAACTTCTCTCCCCTCTGCATCTGCGCAATATGTAATGTTAATGTTTACGTTGATTCCGAGTGTTCGTCGCCTGAAGAAGGTTATGCGAAAGGGCACTATGCTTTGAATAACAATTGTTATGGTGACAGTACGGCGTGAATTGTTGGACTCACTGGAGTATTCATATTTTTTTTAATGCGGCATCACTTGATTGACCACGTCTTCGGTTTATCAAAATTTAATTTCCTTAGCCTTCTTAATTTTTTAGAGCATAGTGTGTGTTTTTTTTAAATTAGTAATCGGAAGGTAGATAGGCATGTGTCTCGGATTTGCCTGAAAGTTAAATAGTTTTTGTTTTGAAGATGAACGGAAGACATTTTTTTAAAGTCAAAATCCTTGAATTCCTATCACGTAAGCAGAGGTTATCGCTTTTATTCCCCATAATTTCTGTGTCGAGCTTGTTTTACCCCTGGCGTTAATGTTTACGTTCGTTTTGACTCGGCCTCTCAACAAAAACAGAAGCGGAGATCGGGTTGGTGTGCTGGCTACACTCTAGCTAGAGTCCTGGTTCTCATCCGAAGGCTCCAGGTTCGAATTCAATCCCGCTCGCTTCTTCAGTGTTGCATGAAGAGAAGCTCAAGGGCAGAATTCGGTACTTATTGTTAGGGTGGGTTGTTAAACAGTAGTCCCCTTTTGCGATAGGTATTCGTTTAGGAGTAGGCCAATGCCGACGCCGGGTTTCTCTTCACTTTTCTTCCATCTCCCAAGCAAAGCTATGTGCAACAGCTTACCCTCCTGTCATAAATGGCGCTAATGACTCCATATATCTATCGCCTCCTGAAATAACAAAAAATTCAAAAGGGAAGACGCTTCATTTTTTAGGCCTAGTGGTCCAAATTCTTTTGCAAAGGCCATCGCTTTTTTTGCCTTCGCAGCCTCTTAAGGCGAGTGTTACCCCTAGAGTGTTTTTCACCTTTACTTTAAGTGGCGGAAGCGGCAATCGTGGGTTATTGAGTGCAAATTTTAATTATTTTCAAGTTAGACGAAAAAAACTCAAGGTCCACATTTCAATTAAGTACTTCGTTTATGCGCTGGAACTCACAATACATATAGTAACGGAAGTGACTCAAGAAATAATTATATTTTACATTTTTGCCCTTATCAAAGCATGCTATGTCTTGAGTTTTCGGCGCAGTATTCGAAAGTTAGGCGAAATTTAAATTAAAATATGTTTTTTTCGAATCTTTCACTCGGCGTGACACCTTGATATTTGTTAGCAACCATTAGGTATAATAATGGCAAATGTATTATTTCGGGTCTAGAATAAAATCTGTACATATATAATCGAATTATTAAGAAATATATATCATATGCCATAAGGCTACGTGTCAAAATGACATTGAATTACTAAAACACCGAATCAGTTGAATGCAATTTTTTTCCTTTATCTATGGATATTACTAATAAGAGCACGAATGCTTAGTTTCTCGTAAATATTGTGCTTTTAAACAAAAATCGCTTCAAACCACCCTGACTCTGTGTTCCAAGTCCGCGGTCCGATCCGACAGCAAAAACGACGGTCAGTAAACAGTTTTCATGGGCAATGGTGAGTTGTCAGTGACCTTAGCCTTGCCGCCTCCCGATGGAAAATCCTGTCCGCTCCGTGGAGTACGATTTCTTTCGTGGAACGTGTGGCGGAAACAATTGGTCCCGCTCTTCCCACAGTTAAGCCTTTCGCGACCAGTTACCCACGTGGCATTGAAAATGTTTTTGGGGAAATAAGGACGGAACGTATTCCAATTAGATTGAGGCATGAACTGTTTTTCTTTAATTTTTCGTCGCTCGAATATTATCTCGCCTCTAGATTACAATCGCAATCTCACACTCGAATGCCATACTGCCGGCGGATTAACTTCTTGGTTTTAAATGGGTCTCAGAAAATTAAATACCTGTTAAATTTTTGGGAAACGTTTTTTTTTCATTCGAACGGAGGAAAACGTGGGAAAAAACCGCTTTTCTTCTAATTGAAAATCGGTGTTCTACCTTCGCGCAGTCATTATGACGATAGCTTTCTGGGGATCCAATAACGTGTTATATCTCAGTGTCACTGTAATTATTAAATTTATTGGAAATCATACTGAGCTTTATATCTTGTGCTACATGAATTTCATGCTGGAATTGATACTATGGCGATTAATTGATGATATGGGGCGTTCACTCAAATGATTCAGCTTCGATAGCCCTCAAAGGACCGCGACGTTGCCTAATATTCAATTGCATTTTTCCTGCTAAACGTCTTCCGGTTCTTCGGTTCCCAGCCTGCGAAAAAAGTCGATCGATGGAGGAAGTAGGTTTGTAGTACCAGTAAGAGTTTAAGTGATAAACGTTTTATGGACGCCTCCAAAGAATGAGTTCTAGTCAGATAGGAAGACTTTTCAAGTACTTTGAAAACTGAAACTTGATAATGTGTGAATCAAAGAAACCAAAAATAAAATTGAAGAGCTCCAAATTACTCCAGAAGACATCTGGAAACTTTTGGGCCAAAATAAAAGTTACAATTTTAATAATAAAAAACACTTGGTTGTTATTCCACACTTTATTGGAAACAAAACGACCCGGGTTTCAGCATATCATGCCATCATCATTATATGCTGAAACCCGGGTCGTTTTGATTCCAATAAAGTGTGGAATAACAACCAAGTGTTTATTATTATTAAAATGAAGGAGTTCCACAGAGTAACGCCGGAGATAGTGTCTTATATTAAAAGTCACAAAACTGTACAGGATTCCAGGAGAAACAAGAAGAGTGGTAAAGTGTAGAATGCGTAAAGTAGAGAGAAACACCAAGAAAGAATGAAGGAAATGTGGAATACAAAAAGGAAATGAAGGAACAGTCGGAATAAACGTAGTCCATAGTGGCCGATACCAAAACAGAAAAAAAACGTTTTTTATATAGGGACCGCTAAGGTGGAGAGTAGAGTTCACGGAATCGGCCGCAGTACTGCGATATGGAAGGCAGCGGGAAACCACCACATTAGTCTCCCTCGAAGATGCAGCCTTGCATTCGCAAATATGACGTGATGGCATTCCTCCCGATAAAATATTCCGAAGGTTAAATAGCCTCTCAATCGGATCTGTTGATAGGGACTACCTGGAGGGGAACATGAGTCAAGGTGGACAAATTGTAATATAAGGGATACAATTTTGGGAAATGAGTGACCAAGGCGCACGCGAATCAAAAGAGGTTAGCGCTATAGTTGATGCATCGAAATGCTGCACAGCACTGCCGGACAAGATTGAATTCTCGGTAACCTAAGGCACGTTCTCTCTTTCTCTCCTGTGGGTATCTCCTCATCCCAAGTCCCTCCCCGCGTGGCCTTCCCTCGGTTCCTTCTTGTCATCCTCTCTAGACTGCCTCGTGATTGTCAGCCCCCCTACCACCACGCTCCAAGAGGCCTTCGAGAGCCAAGGGTACCTCTTGGCCATCGGAAGCAAAGGATTTTTCCATTCGAAAATTATCCGGACGGGCGTTGTGGGGGAGCGCGTGGGACTCCGGATGTTATTCCGCCTTCTTTCTCACCTCTGCAGCTCGTGGCAGCGGTAATATTAAGTTATCCTGTGACTGCCCGAGTCAGAGCAATGACACATCCCATCTTTCCTCTATGTCTTTTAAAAAATACTGCTTTCACTGATAGCTTTCCTCAGTTACTGGGAAATTAAAGAGAGATAGGTATTAAGTATACAGATTAATCAACGAATAAATAATTGAATAAATAATGCCACTGCCGGTCCCAATCTCAGGCAAAGGAGGCCAGGATGACGGGCCAGGGTGATGGGCCAGGTTAGCTTCCTATCCATTGTGATTCAACAGGAAGCTCAAAGTACCAATCATAAGCCTCGGAATAGGACTGATCAGAATACGCGCGCGCGATTTGAAACTTCGAGATGGAAAAACAAACATATGATAAGAATAGGTGCTTGGAACATGCATCATTCAATAATTAAGATCAGGAGAAAAAAGAGGAACTGGATGACAAAATTATAGACATTTGCGCAATCCAAGAAACGAAGAATAATTGTAAAGAACAAAAAAAATAATATAATTTTTTCTGCCTGTGTATACAACTACAGCGCAATTTTTATTGAACTTATACATTTTTCCATCAATTATAAGGTAATTTTGGAAGATATTGATTTCACTGACGACACGCTTTAGCTATTCGAAAGCGAAGTTAATATGCAGATAAGTCGACAAATATCTAGTTTTCATAAATAACTTTCCGGGCACGCGGAGCCGACTGAAGAGCCATCTCTGTTTAACTGGCAAATTTAGACTTCAATAATGGCAGTAATTGTCTAATCATTATCATCATCAGCAGTACCAGCCATCATACCGAAGATTCGTTTGCAGCTGCTCTCCACTCTCCTCGCCTCTGAAATAATCTTTTTAGCCTCTCCATTATTCTTCATTTCAACTACCATACATTTATGTATTCCTTCTTTCCTTGCTCGATAATTCTTCCCATTTAATTCTCCTCCAGTAGAGCTTCCACATTTGTTTTTTATTTACTCAAAAACAAGATCGGTTGGTTCCTTTATTACCATATTTTTTCCTGTCAAGATTCGTTTCGCAAGTGAATTTCCTAATATGTACGTACTAGATAAGAGAAATACTATTTTGCCTATTCTCAACCCTTACTCACCACTATACCCTTGTACTTTCTTCATTTATTTATGAGAATAAGAATGTGCACGGGGAGAGTTTTTGACATAATCAGACGAAGGACACTGCTCTCAAAAAGTTACACGAGCTAAAACAATTAAAGAAAATGTATTTAATTTTAAGGTGGAACCTCATAAACATGGCTTGAGTTGCCTCAACCTCACATGCTTTCGCTTTCAAATGTATCTACTTCATCGGAGTGGGATCCTTTATTCAAAGGGTCGGCCTGATAGCTGTTAGGTAAGGTAAAGGTGAGACGAGCTCAACCTTCTGGAGCCAGATCGTAATTGGTTGATCAAAGCGTCACATTCTTCCGCGGTGGTTCTTTTACTCCTACGGATGAAGCATCGCGGGTGAGATTCCGTGAACCCTGAAGCTGTTGGGTGAAATTAAGAGCGGATTTTTCGCACTTTCGTTTTGGGAGGAAGAGTCGTTAACTTGATCCCCTTATGGCCTTTCTACCGCCACCGGTGTTGTTTGGAAAAGGTTCGTTCCACGTGCTTAGAAAAGCATTCACGGCCGGTGGCGCTTCGGACGTTGAAGGGAAGAAAGACGTCACGGTGGTTCAACTATCATCTCCTCCCCTCTTCTTTTATGCTCTGATTGCCAATGAAATGCGAGCACAAAAAAAATCTGCGCTCCCACGTTATTGTTCCAGCACCGAAGGAAAGTAGTTGGTCTCTCGATGACTGAAACTCTCCTACCTACGGGCGTGGAAAGGAATTTGATGTTTAATACCGAAAACTGCGAGAAATTATGTTGAAGAGGAGTGAATGCTCATTCGCGGCTATCAACACCTTAGAAAGGCAATGCAAAAAGAAACTTTAAAAAATAAATGCAGTTTTTATCACAAAAATTAATTGGCCATATTTATTTTAAGTAGAAATAAGTTTTGTTTGCAAATACTAAACACTTGAATCATATTTTGGCAAAGTAAATGACAGCCATGATGACAATAAAACTAAATATTTAAAAAAATAAACTTTGTTACATTCCACACCGTTTTATTAAAACAACCGATTTCAACCTTTTCAGGTCATTCTCAAGATTTCTCTTGAGAATGACCTGAAAAGGTTGAAACCGGTTGAGTTTTAATAAAACGGTGTGGAATATAACAAAGTTTATTTTTTTAAATATCATGTCTTCATTCCACGAAGTGAACTCGCGAACCATTGATTTGAATAAAGCTAAAAACTGAATTATACGAGTGAACGGGGAATACATACGCGGCCTGCGCTAGAAATATCCTGTAATCCACTTGGACGCGGAAATCACGGGAGGCGCCGAGAACAGACTAACGTCTAACTGGCTTCAATTGCAGGTTAAGAAAATGGAGGGTTAAAAGGATGCGTACTCATGGCTCTAAATTTCATTCGCATAGGAAATTATTGCTACACGAGCTTGGAAGTAAGGAAGCATTTCATCACCTTATATGGGTGGAGGATGCTTCTATGTGGTAGTGAACCTTAGACGATAACAGATGCATATCAAAGAAGGTAAGAAGCAATGGGATTATAGCGTTATTGAATTATAATGAAAATCAAATGGACAGATGGAATAATCAATGAAAAAGTCGTGCGGTGAACTGGGTAGAAATGGCGCTTGTCAAAAACTGTTCGAAGTAGAAGAGACAAGCTTATTGGACACATTTCGCGACACAATAAACTTATGTAGAAAATTTTGGGTGGAGAAATAAATGGAAAGAATTACGGAGGAAGACTATGTGTGGAATACATGTCACATTATATGGTATTATATATATAATAAAGGAATGAAACGGTTAGCTGAAAATAGGGTGGAGAGCTGCAGAAAACTTCGGATTAATGACACGATGATAATGATGAGGTGTCATTGCTAGCTAATTGAGATTAATATAATATTGGTAGGTACTTGGATTTTATTGTGATGGAGACACTCTAGGACATTGGAAATAATGCTCGGGTAGGAGAATACTTCTAATGCATATATTATTCTCTTTTGTGTAAATTTATTCACTTTATTTTATCAACTATTTCTGTCGCTAGTTTTATATCACTTCATTGCCATGCCGTGGAACATTTTTGCATATCGTGAAACATTAAATGAATCTTTTGTTGATGATTTTTGGTAAAAATAAACTACCTCTGTTGCATTAAACCAAGAAAATGGGTGAACGTGAAATCCATAACCTCTTTTATCGTGCAGCAAGCACGTACACATTCCAAGGGCAACTAAGTTAAAAAAAAACCGTTTCTTCAATTATTTTAACCAATATCTTAGTTTACCGATAATGTCCCTCAAAACTAGTTGCGTCCTGTGAATATTCAATTGTTGAAGATGCATTTGCGTTTGAATGTAAATTTACCATATCAGTGAATTAATGCCCTAAACATGGTTCTCCGTGGTCGACTCTTCCGATGAAAGGGGAGGCATAAAGTATGATTTTTTATTAAAATTGGAAACTATTGATGTTGATATCATACACCCAGTAATAAGTGAAAAAGATCATTTTTATAATCAATTATAACCGGTCATAAAATTGCTGGTCTAAGAAGTAAGTATTAAGAGGTTCTTATTTCTAATCGCTGACATTTACTGATGAAGTAAGGAGACGTTGGAACATTTGCACGACAATCCCTCCATCTCTAAAACGTCGTGAAAAATACATTGGCAATTTTTTCTCGCCCTTTCTAGCTATTTATGCATATATCTATCCTATACATATTTCTTCATTGTATATTTTTTCTATACATATTCTCTGCGAACGAAACTCTATTACATAAATGGAATAGGTTTTTAATTTGCCAGTTCATGTATTTAGAGGCTGTGGATCCAGTTATGCTTAATATAAAATTGATTTTTAAGTAAAAAGTTTTTAACATAGTCCATATTTTCATTTTGACTACTTAAGGGTATCTAATGCCAATTGGTCTGTTTTCACTAAGTATGTGCGCGTCTACGAAAATATTTTAGCATCTGGCTCAATCAAGAATTATTTAATGCCTCTCAGGAGTAAGTTTAACATCCTAAACTTCCATTTGATGATACAGATGGTTAGTGATTAGAAATATTGTTTCATTCTGAAATGTTAAGTCCATTAATACGTTACACTTTTCTGGTATTAATTTAATAACATTAACTCCAATAGAATTTCAAACTGAAAATTCATATATGCCTAACTTCATGATTGAGTGAAACCAAAGACTCTGTGCAAGTAATCGTGAAATTTTCTCTTCGTTGAGTCACAAGCAATGTTTTAGTCCATCAATTAGAGCTCCACATCAGCCAACTGCGTGCTGATTCACCGTTACTATAACCTCTAATGTTTTCCTCACATAATGAGACCCATTGATCGCAGTTTGTTTCGGCAGACTCCGTGCAATTTAAGAAAAATTTAATAATTTCTTAAAGTGCAAGCTTAATGTAGTCTTCGTTGTATTTGTATTCTACGTAACGTGAGAGTATGACTCCGCTGGTATACGAGTGTACAATGTTCTGAAACCTTAATCCAGCTGAGTACCAACCTCTGCGCTGTCCGATAGGGAAAATGTGTATTAACAACTGTATTGGAACATAGAATCGATAGGTAGAAGGTGTGCAAACTCGAGAAAAATAATGTTCAGAGTCAGGAATCCTAATTTTTTCACATAAAACAATATAAAAATAAGATGTAAGCCATTACTTTTATAATTATAGTATAAAATTAATGGCCTACATCCTAATAGGTACTCACATGAATAACTTTAATTTGTCTGAATAAATATCTTGGTATAAATATCACACTGAGTAGGGTAAACATTGGTAATTTCGTGATATTGGTATGTTCGTGATACTTTTTTAACGAATCCTCACGGATTATTCATTGGGTGTATTAGTTCTATTTTTTCATCATAGATAGCATAAGCGTATATTTTTTTCTGATACCAAACACCACGTGGCATCTTTATGTACTGATCTGAGATTGAATGTTTAAGTGCCGCATTAGAAACTCCACGTGTACTTGACTCGATGTGGTGCTACCATTGAATCACGGGACTTGTTTCATAATTATGTGAAAGGTAAATACTTGTAATTTATTCATGATATACACAGTACTTTTTGTGATTTTTTGGAAGCATTGAAAACGTTTTACAAAGTCTTTGATGGGTGACAGTGACTTATGTATGACTGTCAACATTTTAGCTTTTCTGCGTAAGATTTTCGAAGTCCGCGACTCGATCATGTGTTCTGACTTAAAGCTGCAACTTTCATGCCCGCATTCAAGTAATGTGTATAAATCAATATAATAGACATTACTGCTAACATAATGCACTAAGTTTTATATGAATTTAACGTATCACGAAATAACCAATGTATCACGAATTTACCATACCACGAAATAACCACTATCCATAATTAATAATCACAGTCTCAAAGTGTCAATGAAAAATTGTCATTGGAAAATATAGATGGGAATCGCATTTGGTTTGTTTCTTAGACAGCTGCACATGTTATTTCGAGTTTTAGGTAGCATGTCCTATTAACCAATTTTCATTCTCTGCAGATGGATACAAAATATCGATAATTCAAGTGTGGAAATTTATAAAAAGCTGCAAAACTGGTGCGAGAAAATAACTTCTCTTAATATAAAGCTTCCAAATAATGCGGAGTTCCATCGTCCACCCTTAAAATCTTTTGAATAAATCATAAAGTGACGGAAATGGCAAACAAACCTTACCAAAATTAGGGAAGCCCCTCGCATTATCAGTGGAGTTTGAACAGCGAATTTTCAATTTCGTAATTTCAATGCAGGAGTTGGGATTCGGTCTTACCGTAGTTCAAATAAGGAAATTAGATTTTAAATTAGCAGAAGCTTCGGGAAAAAACACCCTTTCAACAGTTTTAACCAGACAGGGGGCGAATGGTGGTGGAAGGATTTTAAGGGCAGATATGGTCTTAACTTGCGTGTCCCGAAGAATATTGCAGCGAACAGGTCATCCATGGGCAATAGGTAAATGTTAGACCATTTTTCCGACAGCCTAGATGGTTTGCTGAAAAAACTGGGCATTATTGAAAGTCCAGACTTATGGAACTGCGATGCGACTGGTCACAAGATCTTCAAACATCGTCACTGCAATAGGGATGAAATATGTCTACAAAAGAGCCTATGCTGATCGTGGCGAAAACCACACAATGCTTGGATGCATATGCGCTAGTGGCAGCTGAATTCCTCCGATTATTTTCAAAGGATTTAGAATGTCGGAAGACCTCGTTAGGGATGTTATTCCTGGAACTCTAGTGAGGTTGTCACCAAAGGGTTGGATTAATGGCGACCTTTTTATGGAGTGGTTTAACTTCTTCATCAAATCCATACCTCCAACAAGGCGTTTTACTTTTAATGGATTCTCACGCATCTCATGTAGCCGAAGAAGTAATAGCAATGACTAAAAAGAATGGAATATATCTCTTTACTTTCCCTTCACACACCACTCATTTGCTGCAACCTTTAGACGTAAGAATTTATAAACTTTTTAAGCAAGGATCGGCAAAGTCCATAAGCAATCATGTGGTCAAATATCCAGCTCAAAAACCAAACAGGTCAAATTTTCATGCATTGCTGGAACCAGCCTTTTTCAGCTTTTCAGTGCTGAAAATATTATTTCAAGCCTCCGAAAGACTGGAATGTGCCCAATTTAACAGAAATACTTTGTTAAATGACGCATTAACAAAATCAAATCTCACAGACACATCTTTAGAGAAGGGTTTCCAGGCTGAAAAATTTGGAAATATTTTGGCAATTCCAAACATTCAAAGTGGCGGTACTGTCAAACGTAGGCAGAAAAGAGACTCAAGAGCTAGGTGCTTAAACGAAGCCATCGAAGACGCCCCCACAGAAAAACGTAAAGGTATCTTCCCAGAACATATGGAAGGAAAACAAAGTAGGTAGATTATTATAAGTAGTAGGAAGTATAACTGTGGTGTTTGTGGTCATAGTTATTTTGAAGATACAAAAAAACAGGATGGGTGCAGTGTCGTTTCTGCTTAGTATGGTACCACACGAGATGTCAAAAGACATATGAAGAAGATGAAGACGTGCTTATGTGTGACAGCTGTCAAAGCGACAGCGATTAAGTCTGATTATCTATAAGTTTTACTGAGTCAAATCATTATGCATAAGCATATAAGCAAAAATTAAACATTATTTTATTTATTTTCTATTTGAAATTTATTTGACATTTAACAAGTGAATTTCATATGACATATCCAGAAATAATAGGTCATTCTATTGATTATCACGAGCTTACTAATGTATTATCTCGAAATTATCAAGGTTATCACGGAATAACCAATGGTTGGAAGTACTTTCTTAAACGAAATTTCGAAATATTTATGTTAAGATTTCCTTTTTTATTTGTATATTCAATGTTAAACAATGTGTATGCTTTATGATAATGTTTTTGTCGTCATTAAAAAATCAATTTTCAAGGCAATATTTCAATAAAAACAGAAATTGTCACGAAATTACCAATTTTTACCCTAATCTAATTCTACTGTTACATAATTTGGAAATGCTATCTCTCGGGCTATAAACCTGGATTCCCCGCATTTAAGTGAGATGATTGCTTTGGATTTAACTTTGGCTGAGACTTGGAAAACTATGAGAGGGGCTTTACTGTCATTTGGGGGCTCGGAGTCATCGTGACTAAGCTTGATATCGGAAGGAAGGATTATAAACTGCCAATTATCTTGCCTGACTCCATTAGTTTATGAAGCTTTTTAACGCCGAGGAAATTATACTGGTGATAAATTGAATACGTAACTTTAACTACAGTGATCTTGCAGTTCTCCGATGTCGTATGACACCATTAACACAGTGAAATAATTATTTTTCAAACTGCGATCAATTCTTTGATATGAAAAGGACAGAGTTCGAAACTTTTGATAGCCTTAAAGTAATCTTCGTTAACTAATTCTACTGAATTTATTTACATTATAATTTTAATTCACGAGTATTGCCTCAAGTTAAGATAAACCCACTTTGATAGTTTTATCATCGAGTTACTCTATTTATCAATGCTAATAATTTTTTACTCAAGGGCTTTCTTTTTTTTATCCTTCGTTCCTTTTATTGTGGATTTTAGAATTTATTTAGTTGGTACCTTCGGTACTTTTTAAATGAAATATCTTAGTAAAAACTAAATGCGGAGCTTTTAACATCTCTCATTCTTCTCCTTTCTCTTTAGCTTTTCCGTGTTCAGAGATCGCTGACGCTTTGACATCTTTCATTATTTACCTAAATTTGATTTTAAAGAGGTTGCTATTAAGAAGTTGAGAGTATGGCAATAGAGAGAGGATTATGGTTCAAGCAACAAGCCTTAGCCTTTAAAACATGATAATGGCATAAAAGATTGATATTTTCTTCAGAATTCCTTTACGTAATTGAGAAAATATATGGACGAAAATATCACTTTGTAGGCTGGTTTTCCTGGTCGAGTGTAGAGGTCACCTCGGATTAAAACCTGAGGGTGCTTTAATTTCTGCTTTAACGTTACGGAAGCAAGATCATTTCCCTACCCTGCAAGTCATTCCTCATGAAGTTTTTGTCTCCGAAAACATTTTACCCCTGGGGGCTTATTCTCTATCTCGAATCTACCGATGCGGTTGCTTCGAATAAGCTACCAGAATTGGCTACCAACCATATTCTCTAACTCGCGGGAGCTTTCTCAAGAACGTAAAAGGAAGTGGAGAGAGGTTTGATGAAAGGCGGGTATGAGAATCTTTTTAAACCAAATCTGCGGGAACTTCATTACTGGTGACGTCATTCTTAGAACCAATGGGAAAGCTTGTCTCAATGTTTTTCCGTGGATAGAACTGGTGAAACATGTTTTAAAGCCGTTTTAGACGGTGAAGATGCTCTTGTATCGTGTTTAGCGAAAAATGCCACGCATTAAAAATCATACAAGCAAAATCTTAAAAATGTTCTATTTTTGCTTAAATAATCTCGTGAACAATGTCGTGAATAGGAACGCACAACGTCCATCTTGGCTGTTTTGATCACTTGAAATAAGATTGTTCGTAAATATATTCGGGAATTAGGGTTCATGTCGATGATATGGTTCAATATGATTCGTGCTATTTGCTTTCGTCGATTACTCGTTTCTTCAAATCATTTAAATAATATACGAAGATGAAACTTTCAAAAGAAATGCGAAGGTGATACTCGCTACCACGGCCCGAAAAGTATCCCATTATGGGCTGGAATCACGTAAATCACCGAAGGTAAATATTGCTTTCCGTCACTCCAGTTAATCTCTTTTTTTGTGAAAAATACCGCTAATGGCGAAAATGACAAAGTAACACAGTGAAAGTGCAAAGAATGCGCATTTAATAAATGTAAGAAACATACCCGTGAGTTGGATAATTATAGATAGATAAGCGTTAGAAAATGACCAATATTTAAGCAGGGTATACGGAGGCCGCGCTTCGTAAGGCTACCGTGGGAGCTTATTGGGGCTACGGAAGTAGCTTCGTGACATTTACAGAATATGGGTGGGAGCCTAATATGCTACCGGTAGCTTCTGCTTGCTCTTTCTCCGGTAGCTTCCATGATAGAGAATACCGATGGGAGCAAGTAGCTTATTGAAGCATCTTTTCGCCAGAAAGCTCCGATGCTTCGAGTAAGAGAATAAGCCCCCTGGATCTATTTGTGCAGGTTTGCGAAGTCATCACCTGGATATGAATTCGGTACCCTCTTGCTTGTGGCTAGGCGCTTTTCCCACGGACTTTCTTTTTCCATCGTTGATATCGAGCGATAAATGTGAACAGCTGATTTTGAATAATGTAAATTTTTGGTGAATTAACATCGAGTAAATTATATACCTGCGTACATACCCTTCACGCCGTTCCCTTTTGGGGTAGGCACAATTCCTCTCATTAGTCTTTTTTACCACATTCAACTATGACTCTCCTATACCCCTTTCTCCGTCAACCATTCTCTGTCTATACCCCTTCCTCTCACGCCGTTCACTCCACTATTATGTATCTGTTTAGCTAATCGACTCCAATCCATTCTCTCAACATGACTAAACCAACAACACATATCCCTTTCATTTATGTCCAATACCAGAGCATCCATTCCACATTATTTCATCACCCACTCACTACTAACGCTATCCTTTCTGCTTTTACCGCAAATTTTTCTCAGATACACATTCTAGTTAATTCACCGACATTTTCACAGAACGATGTTATTCTTAATACTTCGCACTTTGTGATATAATAATCTGCCTCGACCGGTTCCGACTGTTAAATCAATATTATGTGCTTTATTAATGGCAGAATTTATGTCTATAATCTAACCGAGCAATTATGTAGCCTAAGTTATTGTGATGCTAAAGCACATCTAACAGTCGGTTAGTTAAAGTGAGAGTATACACCTCGTTTCTCATACGTATAAAAAGTTGAAACGGATATTATAGTACTGGGCCCTAGCATGTAATTTGATAAATAAATGTGGGATTGCTATAATTAATGTTATATTCTGTGAAAAAACAGAATGACAATGAGAACACTACAAAGGAGAATGGGAGGTGGTTATAATTTGTGGCTAGGAGCTCCCATTTCCAATTCTAAGGTTACAAAATTCGAACAAAGAAAAAGGCCGTTTACCTTTTTGCGGAAGGAGCATAATGCATGACAAGTTGTTACTTCCTCCAGATCACAGCTCCTCTCCCCGCCCTTACTTCAGCAACAAAAGAACATGGACTTGTTGCAATCTATGTTGTTTACAATTATGCTTATTTAGAGGTTACGATTTTCCTTTTTCTTCCTTGGACACTACGACCCTCCATGGCTCCTCAGAACCTATTCAGCAGTTAACGCCCAAATTCTTCTTTCTTCTTCTATCCTTCCAATTGGAAATATTCAATCTTTGTAAATCCCCTGAGACGTAGTCTCTCCATCTTGTCCTAGGTCTCCCTCTGGGCCTATTTTTATCTGGTGTCCATTCAAACATTTTCTTCGTCGATCTTGTCTCTGCCATGCGTTTTATGTGGCCTAAGCATAGGATTCTTAGAGGTTACGATTGTGCTTATGTATGTTACCTCAATGACTTTCTAATAATGAAATAAATTGGTTGAGAGATCGAGGTGAGGCGTATTAAGAGTTAAAATACTCAAAATCCCCTGTAGGAGATGGATTTTTTCGAGTTTATAATTACTTTCTAAGAGTTATATAATCTTCTATTCACATTATTGTTATTAGGCAATCTATCGGTTAATATGGGTATGTTTAAATGGAAGTGGACAATTTCTACCAATGATATTTATTTCTTCATCTCAACCTACCTCCTACCCTTCTTCATCCCGTCCACGAAACGAACATATTCTCTTTCCTCCCCCTTCCCCGCTTACCCAACATCTTCCCCTTTATTGCAGCCTTAAGCAACTCTCGCCCCTCATCTCCTCTAAGCACCTACTTTGCCTCTTCCTAATCTCACCCAGAAGTTTCCTTTCCTCACCTGCCAAACCAAGCCTTTTTGGCTCTATTTATATATATATATATATATATATATATATATATATATATATATATATATATATATATATATATATATATATATAAATATGGTCAGAGCAGCCGGCGCGAAATCGGAAGGTCCGTGGTTCAATTCCCGGTCTAGACGAATTTTTTTCACTTGGAATCGGCCATCATTCCATCTTCACATCACCATTGTGTCATCACATTTTATGTGTTTCCTATACTCTTTCTTTCACCACCTGTTTGAACGAAATATTTATTATTTACGCCTGTGAGCGGTTTGAGTGAATGAATGAATGGGTATATATATATATATATATATATATATATATATATATATATATATATACGAGTTCGTGGAAAATCACACACGCGATAATTTAAATAAAAATAAACTTTGCCACAGGTGGGGCGGAAATAAATATAGAAACACAAAAAAGAAGAACACTCACACACTATACGTTCTGATATTTCGGCAGCCGAGCTGCCTTTCAGCAGCTCGGCTGCCGAAAGAAAGGCAGCTCGGCTGCCGATATATCAGAACGTATAGTGTGTGAGTGTTCTTCCTTTTTGTGTTTCTATATTTATTTCCGCCCCACCTGTGGCAAAGTTTATTTATATATATATATATATATATATATATATATATATATATATTCAATTATTCTTCATGATTGCTGTTGAAATCTATGAATGTTTAGAGCCCCATGCCCAAGTTTTAAAAGGTTGCAAAATGTTGAACAAATAAAAAGGCCGTTTACCTTCCGGTGGAAGGAGCATATGACATGACGAGATGATGCCCCCTCCAGCCACACAGCTCCCTTCCCGCACCCTTTACCTCAGCATTGAGACCACAGCTAATGGGTCGGGCGGTGCAATCAGAGCAACGGCCCCAAGGACCCCCCCCATGCCTGGTCCACCTGGGCGTTGACGTCCCCGTCAGAAAAGTTGACGCCCACCGTGTGTGGATGTGAGGTGGGTTCCAAGTGGTGTGAGGGCCGTCGACCTCCAAAAAAATAAAACTTTTGGACGACTTCCAACTGTCTCGAGCGTATATGACCTTCAGCCCATTACAATGATGCTTTGAGTTTTAATGTCGAAAATAAAAAATTTTCAGGGATAGCGCTCATGAAAATGAAACGCAGCATTTCATGGTTCCTTTCCTTGGCGAGAGAAAAAATTTACCGGAAACTTTAAGAGCTCTCCGATTCCGTCCCGGTTAAAACTTTTCCTCCAATGGACCGTGGATACAAATGAGAAAAACTACGCGTCTTCCTCCACGGGGGGCAAGCTCAAGGATAAATTTCATATACGTCGTTGCTGCAGAATGAGAGATTTGGGACTCCCTTTCTCCTCTGTGATCCATAGCTGAAGATGATAAGAAAATTTTTCGGACGTATCTTTGTGGAAGCCCTTCATAAATACTAAGAATGTTTGACGAAGTTTCGACACAGCTTTTTCCGCTTGTAATTTTATTTTTCACGGTAATAGTTTCGTTACAGAGTAACATCATCAAGTGGGAAAACAAAATAAGACAGCTCTATACATAGTTCCCCCCCCCTCACCTCTGTAGTGCTGTATGACTTTGTCTTGTCATCTGGATGATGTTGCTCTGTAACGAAACCATGTTCGTGAAATAAAATTGCTTGTGGAAAAAGCTGAGTCGAAACTTCGTCAAACTTTCTTTGCTTGAAGATATCTGATGTCGAAACCTGAGTCGTGATTGAAAATATAACTTTATGGAATCATCAAGTTCAAATGTTGCATACCATGGTGGAAGTTTTTACATTCCTTGTAAGATTTATTTACTATGACTCGCATTTTAAAAGTCATCGACCTCAGTTACTGACTTTACTTTTCAGTCGTGATGTGCTAATAGGAAATGCTGCTTTATGAGGAATTTGAGGGACGAACGATATTGTTGATTAAAATGTCTCGTGAAATTACTGACAATGTACATTCAGTGTGAAGTTTTTATTTATTGGGGTTGTCAATGTACTTATTAGGACTATTTTCGGGTATTTATTCTTGAATTATTCACAAAGTGGCCTAAATGTAATGATTTCTACAAATGCGTGCAAATTCCGTCATCTGAAACCGGTTTACATTTTTTGCATTTGCGGCCATTTTCATTTAGCAATTAAATCTGTTATTTAACGTGATGAAAAATTACTTTTAATTCTTGAAAGATCTTTATTCATTATTGTAGTTAAGCCATTTCGGAACATTTCAGTAAGTTTCAAAGGCCAATCTTACACCTTGAGCATCATTTATCATAGCTAATTGATATTTCGAGGTGGATAAGTAACAAAGAGAGACATAAAATTTTTGTTTTATTATACTGTCTTCAGCTTAAATTTGTTGTATTTTACCCTTCATTTGTTCAACTTGTATACCTTCTTCGTTCCGGAATTTGTCTTCAGCTCTCCGGTCCATTGCATTCCCTACTTAATCATTGTTTCTAAATGTGCGTAATCTATCTTATTGATATTTTCCGTGAGTTAATTTATTTCTTCCTCCGTTTTTAACTTCATTTGATTGCTCTTGCATACACACGTTTGCCTTCAAGTACTGATCGTTCCTTCAAATTGCATTACCTATGCTAGTCTATCCGGGAAGCATCTGAGTACCGTATGATCTCGTTTCTAAACTCTAGAAAAATGTATCTTCGCCTTGCATTCCTTATTATTAGTAATTGTGCGTTATTTGAAAATGGTGGTTTCTACGCTGGAGAGCAAAATGAAATAACACTTCTCAGCTCAAAAAAGAAACTAATATTTTTAATGTTATTCTTTTGTATATCATAATCATGTTCAGCATCCTATCATTTTTGTGGCCATACTTCTGACTCCAAAACATGTTCCAAAACCGGGTGAAACGCATTACATCGCGCTGCAATTAACACCTTGTATTACACTAGATCTTTTTACAATAGACCCTTAGGTTATTTCGTTTTTTTTGCTTCAATAATATGTAGGTTCAGGTTTTCATGTTATTTGAACAGTAATATTTTAACGGTAGCATCCATTGTAATATGCATTGGATTCCGGTGCTAGTGATAGATTTTCAAATTTAGAAACCATTGCATTTGTAATGATCCGGTTTTTATCAATATCGGTCTAATGTTATGGCTTACGTAAAAGTTTCCCTTTGTCGACTACTATGGCTTACTTAAAAATATCTCTTTTTTCCAAAAAGTCTGTCGAAATAGGAAAGCCTGTCCTCACTAAACATTAGGCATTCTGTTCATACATATCTGGCCACAACCCCTATTATATAATTGCCCCTGATAGGATCCTGAATTTCTCATTAATACCGGAAATCGAGTCGTATTGCAGTTTTATTTTTAGTGGAAAAGTACGGATTCATTTAATTTTTCGACTTGGCTAAATATCACTACGTCGTGCCTAAGACAGCAAACAGATATTCCATCATCGTGAGCACCTTCATTTATTGAGTTACCAGGCTTGGTGCTTGTAAAACCACTTCCATTTCATTTTATACAGTTTCCGGAATAGATAAAAGGTTCTATTTGTCTTGGGTTCTCTCCTCGTGCATAATCGGCCTTCAGTTTCTCACTTCCGTACTCAACAGTTTTAATAATTTCCTATTGCTTTGAATGTTCTATCCTCGAAGTACTTGATCGGTTGCATTCAAGGATATGTGCTGGTATTTTCAAATTTCCACTATAACTGCGATTGCATCTGCGAATCGGATAATGTTGATTTCTTCCCCATTCACCTTAACAGTCGTTTGATCCCCATTCACCTTAAAATTCGTTTGATCCCCATTCCTTTTTCCTCTTCTCTTGCCTCTTACCTATGTCCGAGCACATCCTGCCGCACTCATTTTCCTCTTTGGAGACTAAAGAAGCATGTTGGGAGATATTAGTTTTGTGTTGCTGCAGAAGAAAGCATATGGAGATTGAAGCATGAAGTTGCTAGAAATTGTCGCGAAAGGAAATTTAATTGCAATGGGACGTTATCCGTGTATTTTATGGGGTATCTTCTGGTTAAAATCATGACATATGACCATATATTTAAATATTTGGCTTTGAATACGGTTTTCAGCAATCTGTTTTTGTTTTTCCAAACAAGGAATGGCTTTAATAAGGAGAGTAACATCGAATTGACATATTTACAGTTATCTAAGCATATATTTCCCTGTATTTCGTATAACTGCTTCAACATGGTTCGTTACTTTTTTAATCATCAGTACCTATGATTTAAACGACATAGTTCAGTGTGCATAACATAATATATTTATCTGTCCAATGCTATTAAATTTGAAGAACTTGAGTTTAGAATGTTACTTGTGGTTTCCACCCTTTATGTTTACCACTATAAAGACAGAAATATGTTCATCTCATTTCTCATTAGTTGTCGACCGATATTCAATTTTCTCTTTCTATTCTGCATCCTTTGTAGTATCATGGTCCTTCCGTAGATGGGCTTCACTTATGTCTTGATGTATCTCGGCCTTCACGTGTTTCCTTTCGTGGGAAAGCGATTTCAAGGTATTTATCAGCTCCATAATTCTGTTTTTCCTCTCAAGCACAGACCAACATTTCACTTTGACAATTTTATTTTCAAACACTTTATCTATCTTCAATTTTTTATGTATCACTGCATGCTTTCGACCTTTTAGTGCTGCCGAATATCATTTTAGGTCTACGAATCCATATAATAAATAAATAAAAATTATAAGTTTGTGCTCTTTGAAAATTAACACGGATTTTGAACTCTCATTTCAACTAATCTGGGTGATGTCTTGCATGATTGTGGGAGAAAAAGTGTGACACTGAGGCGTTCCGCTGTTTAAATTAGCGCCGTCACGACTGCATTCATTACACTTTTCCTAAAGTAAAGCTGTCCCGTTCTGGTGAGCGCTGGTGAACGCCTCGGCGAAGGTCATTCCGGGAAGGTCAGCGCTGTCCTCATTCATCCTGCCATCAATCCTCACCACAACAAAAGACACTTAGCTCTCGCCTCTCTTCTTTAATTCTTCCTTCCTCTTCTCCTTGCTACCTCAGTCCTTTCGAAACAAATAACAGTAAAATAAAATTTATTCACTGTGAATGGTGAGGTATATTTAAGCATAGATAATACTGCTCCCAGATTTGACCCTATTAATTAAACCTAGTATTATATCTATAAATTGCAGCCTCCCATTCCCGCATCAATGTCATTTTTATATCTAGTAACTTGAGTGGAACAGTTTGCGTAATATCAGGTCAAAGGTCACTTAAAAAGAGTCAACCTCTCATTGCATAGATCAGTGGTTTAAATTAATTGGGTATTGGTATCATGTTGGTTTCCTTCATATGGTTAGTTTGTAACTAATTTGTATTCTAAAAGCCAGCTTTTACTAGTGAATCGAGCAAAACATCATTTTATTTTAATAAAAGAAATTCTCTTGTTTATTTGCTTTATCATTATAAAAATATTTCTTTGTGTTTTAAGTTTTTTTTGCTAAATATAACTCAGAAAATAACTGCAGATGGTAAGATTATTTTCAAAACTACTGCGTAAGAATTGAAATAATTCTCTATCTACTTCTTATTGTAAAAATGATTTAAGTTTTTTTTACGTAACATGAAACAAAATTTCCAGCTCGAGAGATTACTTTAGGGCGTAAATACCTCTAATTTTAATTATCTAAAATGATTAATATGGATGTGGTGTACTATGGGTGTGCTGTGATATAAGGCAGTGTCTATGTTCACACGAGTTCTATGTCCCAAATAAACATTCTGTTGGGTAAGTCGTATGTTTATCCTAGGGTCCCAAAAATCCTTCGGCCCTTAAGTAACTCCAAAGAAGGAGATTGGGAGTCAAATGCCTATGGACCACTGTCCCCTACATCATCGCTACGAGGCCACTACACCATACGGACATTAAAAAGGGGCTGTCAAAAATGGTAAACCGTAATCCTCTGGGTATCCCTATAAGCATTATTTGTTTACTTGAGAATCCCTTATTTTCCGATGCGTGGAGCTATAAGTTTTTGGTACATTTAAGAGCCGTAATCATGTTGCAATAGCACCCCTTTTTATTCTAATTTGACTGCAATATTCGCATTTCATTTTTTAAGGAATTAAAATATTACTAATTTTCTGTTTTAAAGCCTCTTTCTGGTTGGTGGGAATTATAGCTGTTATAGATTGGTTGTAAAACTACTAAGTAGAAATGAAAGTTACGGAACTGATGATTGTGTGATAAGAAAACGTAGCAGCGAGGCATAAATAACGTAACGGTATTCAGGCCGCATAAAATGTTCATGCCGGCAAAAGTCGGCAAGTGTCGCAGTCGTAAGCAGGTAACATTGAACACCTTTAAATGCAGCAAATATTTTTTTAAATTAAAATGTGCTTATCATAGCATTAAGTTAATTGTTTTTTCCTCAGAAAATGCTTCGACCGTTATCAATTGCAATGTAGTAAAAGAGGAAAAATTAAAAACAAAACTCGAGAAAAACATTTCTTTTTAAAACATCTGTTGCAAAAAAAACAAGAAAAATATCTGTTGCAAAATTTATATAAGTGAACTTACACTGATTCTGCTATTCTACTATTTTATAGCCATTTTCCATTCGTGTATCGCAATCATGCTCGGAAAATTCATTCATGAAAGGCAGTGTCAGAGGCAATGTTTATTTTTCTTGAGTAATGCATAATTAGTTGTGTTTATCAACGTAGCGGTAGGTGAGAGGACTTCGTGATATTTTGACGTGATGTAAGAGAAGACGTCGTAATATTCCACGCTGTTTGATATCCTCGACCTGTTTCGACGTTTTCTCGTCATTCTCAAGAGAATAAACAAAAGGAGGTGTTTAACTTCTTAAGAATAGTGTGAAAATGTCGAAACCAAACGAGAGTGTTTAAAAGAAGAGAACCATTACTAATTTTAAAACTTTATCTTCATCCGAATATATCCTTTGGCTGATTTATTACGAAGTCTACGTATCATGGTCTCTTCTGTGATGTCCAAGGGGAAGCCAACATAAAAAATAAGAAACGAAGAGTCTTTTTAGGAATCACTTTGAAAATGAGCAAAGTGACCCTTTAGCACTACTCTTCGATAAAATAATGTCAAACTTTCCGTTGAAATTAATAAAATTTCCCGTAGGTGTTTTAACAGCAGAAAAATGATGATGTCGAAGATTGTTCGAGCTTCCCACCGGGTCAAACTCTCCATCTCTGCCGACGTTTCGATGTACGCGTCGTCCATCGTCATCAGGGCAGGATGGAAGATACGTACATCGAAACGTCGACAGAGATGGAGAGTGTGACCCGATGAAGAACCGGAATAGACTTCACCAACAATTAATATTACTAATTTATTTCCCACAAAATTCAACTGCCTTCTCACCGCGGTCATTTCTTGTTCCACGCTCATACTCTCCCACTTCATATCCACCCCTCATTACCCCCAAAACTGTATTCCGATCACCCATCACTATCGAGTTTTTTTTACACTACATCACCATACGCTGGGAAAGCCTTCAGCAGAAAAAGCCTTGTATCTTTCTTCAGCAGAAAAATGATCCATGTGCCATGATTCCTCCTCAACTTTACATTTTACAGGGTTGACCTACGACGAATTTTTTTCTGATTTAAAAAAGTAGTTAAATTTATTCGTCAAATTAATTAGATAGTTTAACTTATCAGACAATATTAACGTATGCATCGTAATTTATTTTGATGGCATTTATTCAAATTCTTAATATTTAAAAAAACTTAAACGCGTATTGTGGTACTGGTAGATGTCCGCGTGAGCACTTGCGAGAACACATGCTCAGAGTTTAAACTTTTGGGCTTTTCATTTTGGGCTATTTCAGTTTGGGCTATTCATACACATGGGGATCGGGTAGATGTGGTGGCTAGAGTACTGGCTTCCCATCCTTAAGGGCTCGAGTTCGACTCCCAGCTGTGGCAGAGATTTTTCTGTAAAATCCCGATCCCTACTTGATGTCATGTGCAGAGCAATTTTAATACAGTATTCCGTCCGTCGGATTGGACGTTAAACCGTGATCCCCTTGGCAAATTTCGTTAGAGCAGGCTAATTCCGACGCCGGGTTTCTCTCCACCCTTCCTTCATTCCACAGTAATCCTTCCCTATCCAACCAACCCACCTGTCCTGCAAATGGCCTCAGTTGTCGATAGCCTCCCCAAATTATCAATCTCTTTACAGACGTTCGCGAATTGGTGCTAGTTGTCGTTTTTAAAGTGATGCCATTTTGAAGGAACAATTTTTTCACTTATATTCTCACGTGTGTGCTTGCATCGTGTTAATAGGCCAATGGTAATTGAATCTCTTTAATGGATTTTAGGTGGCAGTTTCGTGTGGGCCAATGGAATGCTAAATTTCTTATCCGGAGCGGAAGCTGTGCTCTTCGCCGAACCCAATGGGCTGATTGAACTGGACGTGAAGGGAATTCTGATCCATTCTCGCGCAAGTATTCCAACCCAACTCAACATAATGACTCAGCTAAAATTATCAAGTACTGCCATTCTTCACTCTGCGAAAGCGAGAGAAAATCCAGTGAGATCTAATTCACTCCCACATCATGCAGTCAACGGCACAGTCAGAATTGGAGCAAATCGAATATATGGCGATGGAGAGGGATAATTTGCAAGGCAGCTGCCTATCGCTCCTAGTCAGCGATGGAAGGGAAGAGAATGGTCGGTGAGAATGGAGGCGAATGTTTGAATGCTGGCCTAAGGTAAGATCTCCGCAAATATTCCAACTACTCGTTAAACTTAAAATCTCGTGTCCTCTCTTTACTAAAGTATTTTCCGACATGGATCTAATACTGCGAGCGAATTTAGTACAAAAATATTTCCTTGCTACGGGGTAAAATAGAGAAAAATTTAAATTTTATGGACAGGCTGTCTTGAACTTCTTCATTCAGACCATTGGAATAGATATGGTTCTTTCTCAGTCGAGTTGTTATTAAGGAATGACATACATTTATTATACCCCCCTATATGGGCCACAGCCTTTGGGTAGAAGGTCTTGGGCACTCTGACGATCCCTAGGCCTGGATAAGCGGGAGCAATGATAATTGCTCGAGAAAGGACCACTCATGCCAGATAGGTTGATGGATATGAAAAAGAGTAAAGGTAGCTTACGAAGCGTGTGTATCTCATTGAGAGACCTGGAATAATTCATCTGAATTCAGCGAAGAGGAATCTTAAGTGATGGTGTCACGTACAAAACTATTGAAAAATGCAACAGTAAACTACTTTAATTGCCTAGTCCCAAGAAATATGGTTCATTCTAAAATGGAAAATATGTTAAGCACCGAGTAAATGTAACTTCCTAACGATGAAGATGAGTTGAAATTCCGTTTTCCGTTGTGAGAACCCTGTGTACTCCATGTAATCAAGGAAATAGCAATTTTTTGGGAAAATATTTCGTAAAAACTGTTTCTTGTATTTTAATTATCAATCTTGTTTTCTACTACATGCACAAATGCATACGTTAATAGATTTACGAGTGTTGTGAAGCGCACTTCTTCTGAACTGGACCTGGACCTCAACGACTGGTGTTGTGAGTGAAATATGATGCTCATGACCTTAAAAAGTTCTTCGAGCTTGATGAAACACAAGAATAGAAACGTCATGAGGAGAGCAGTTTTCTTTTTTTTTTAATTGAAAGCTCGTTCCAGCTCGTTCGTGTCTCTTCGGGTAATTGGGTGGAATTGCGGGAGAAAAGGCCACCAAAATGCGTTTAGAAAGCACTTCATTCCAAACGTGTGCTTTTTGAAGCTCGGCGCCGGCAATGGCCGCAAGATATTGAGAGACAAGTGGTCTTCCGAGGCTTCGAATTCGTGGCAGACCCAGGAGGGCCTTGAATATATCATGATTAAACCTGAGAGACAAGAAAATCTAGCTAATAGGTGGTGGTGCATATCTTTGTTTTGTTTCTACAATAAAGTGACCAATTAAATACTCTATTTATCATGAAACGGTAACTGGTTGATAGAAATGCCTTTGCTTAGTTTTCTTCTATGATTTTTAAAATCATATTTCATTTTTTCACTTTCCGATTTCCGTTCATTTTATTGCATTCGTGGAATTTGATATCCTACATGAAACCAGGCCAAATATTTGAAGGATTTGCTAGAGAAATATTTTTCAAAATTTAATTAGTATTTTCAATAAAGAGGTTTGATATCCCTTCAATAATTACCGTAGGTAATTGAGCTTGTTGATGAAAGTCTCATACATTAGAACAGGGCAACATATTGCTTTCAATATTGATGCTAGTAAAAATCTGAATAAACGTTTCAAAAATCAATGAAACTTATATATGAAAGTCTTATCGGCCAACTTGATTCTGTTTCACTCCAATTAAATTAAAGGAATAATCATCAAACTATTGTTAAACATAATTTTCCTTGGAAACGAACTACAAACTATTTTTTATCGCTTTCGTATTTTTGTTTAATAACCGTCAGAATTATTCATTGATCTACTACCCAATGTGAGGTTCTAGTAAAACAAGTTTCCACTAGCGCTTTTGAACAGCTTTGTTAGTCGAATTAATTTACGTATGTTCTAATCACTGTTTTAATCAGTCGTAATTAGTCCGAAGATTGGTTTTCTGCAGCTGCCAACTCCATTTTCCCTTTAGCTAACCACTTTTTTCCTTAATTACAAAGTTTTAATCTCTTATTTTTAACTTTACAACTTTCCTTGTATATTTCATCCGCAGTCTTCCTCAGGTACTCTTTCCATTCGTTTATCCTTCTATTACTGTTTTCAAGGGACTTTTATGTGGTATATTATCGTAATATTTTCCTGATCCAATTGACATCCAGTAACTGGATAATAAAATTCCTCGATGGGCAAGTGTGGAATTTTGGCCAAATTTTGGGGTTAGCTTTGCCAACTACGCCCTTAACGGTAGTTAACCTACAACTCTCTTCACCATGCTCCCCTATGGTTTGACCTCAACAATCTGCCAGGCCACGCCCCTGACAAGCACTCGCATACACTCCATCTGTTGCCGCGAAGAAATCTTTGGTCTGCCCCCGCTTCTTACTTCTCTGTGAACAGCTCTATTTTTTATAACTTAATTTCACCGTAACTGTCAAATGTTTTCCCCTTCGAGCATTGATTATCTCCTATGAAATAATACCTTCGGGGACAAAATATCTTCATTAGAAGTTACAGAGTTATGATTAATATCCTTTCTTGATTGATAAATTCTTCAAAATAGAGCCTGAGAGGTTCTTTTCGTTCCTGTATAAGATATTGAGTCCGACATTTCTTTTTGGAAACGTTCCATGCTATGAATAAGAAAAACTCAGAAATAGTACCCACTATTCCTCAGTTAAGGATGCGAGTTTCTTATAAGTTCATATTTCTTCGTGGGGCATGTGGAAATGCTTGTAACCGTGCTGCTTTCGTCATGTCGCGGTCATAATCAACTTGGAATTAATAATCATTTGCGAGAGAGATCTTAGCTCACCAAATATTATCAACTTCACTAAAACGAACCATTGAATTACATATATTTGGTTGGCAAATTGAGATGAAAATGGAATGGGTTCCCATCCACAGGGTCCCGTTTCTAATCCTGGCAAACAGATTTTTTGGTGGAATACCGATCTCTACTTGGTTGCCATGTAGAGAGCGCTTCAAGTGTGGTACTTCGTCCAACGGATGGGACGTTAAACTGTGGTAACTCTCGCGCCTTTCGTTTAGAGTGGGCTAATGCCGACGCCGGGTTTTTCACCGTTATTCCTCCATTCCTCAGGCGATCCTTCCTTTGCCAAGCTATCCATCTCAATTGCGCAAACGGCCTCAGTTGTCGGTCACCTACTCCAAATAACCAACCAACCAAATGGAATAGGTTAGCTAGTTGATATCCATATCACTTCACATCGGTAACATTATTTCGTTTCCTTTTATAAGCTATTTAAATTGTGCCTGTAGTGCTTTTACATCCTGTTTTTCGCACCACTTTACGACGTGGCTGGAAAAAATGAAAGTTGTGTCATGGCCATCAACCCGAAGGTTTGTTTGGTTGGTTGCGAGGGTGAGCTCGCTTTTTACTCGCTGTCGGTAATCCAGTGCATGGGCTCCAACGGTTTCTTTGTAGAATCTTTTTCCCATAAAAATCGCTCTCCTTGTAGTACTGAGGTTGCCTAAGACGCTAGCCGGATTCGAACACAGGACCTTCCTCAAATATGAGGTCGTATTTTATGAGAATTGGTTGTATTGGACTTGACCCTATAGATGTTTCTTTTGATAAGTGTATACAGCACCCATCCTTGGGCCTTAAACCTAAGACAAGCATAAAATCTATTTCCGAGGCTATGTTCGAACCTTCAACCTTTTAGTTGCCAGGACAGCACGTTTCCGATCTAGCTTCTACGACCGGCACGTGTGGAATTCCTTGGAGTTTCCGTGAAGGAGATGTCTTTTCTATAGCTTCGGCTATAATATATCCCATCAAACTGGTATGCAGCCTGTCTCTCCAGCTAATATAGCAATGTATGTACCAATTGTTTTCTTAGTGCAATTGAATGATGACTAGTCAATATAAGAAGGGCTGCGCACTGACCCTGCTCCTTTGCACGTTTGTAGAGGTTTTCATTGACTCAGAAATCAAATCGATGATCCTAATCGGCCGTGGGTAAGTTATTTTTTCTTTATAATTTCATCCCAATGGCTTGATGTACATAGATTCTCTTCTGCCGGGGATATAATTTCATTCGACCGTGATGCATGCTAATAATCTTGATCACTCGCCAAGGATCGCAGCAAAATAATCTCGTTGTCCTCAAGAACCAAGGAGCCCTACCGATAATCCGTATCGACCTTAGGATTTAAACAAGCATTTGTCACTTCCATACCAACAGCTGTCCTGAAAGCTTATATGTTTAATTCGTAGTTGAAAGGAAATTTGAACATAAATCCATCTGAATATAACTCACATGGAACCGTTTCATGGTGAAAACGATGGTTTGATACCAAAATGTTACTTCAAAAACGTTGTTATAAAGTTAAAAACAAGTAACTCGTGCTTGTTAAAAGTTTACAAATATAAGTTGTCCATGAAATGGATTAAAACTCTCCTTGTCTTTCTACAAATAAAAATTACGATGAATGAATCTTCCTCGTAGAGTTACTATAAGGGAGGAAATAAGTTTTCAGGGACACTTTCCGAATATATTTGATATGCACGGATTTTGCCACCACTGCTGACACTTATTCTCCAGGGCGTTATCGATAAATAAGTTTCTTGATAAATCAGTAATTATGGTTAGGTAAATGTCGGATATCTACCAAAAGTACTCAGGAAATATCTTGAAGAACTCTTTATATCTTATCATGATCAATATAATAAATCAATGAATAAGGTATTTCGCGAAAGATGGTAGACTTAGGTGTTAAGTGCTGTTGCTGCTAAGGTCACGTTGCACACTTAGGGCGTTCACAACAAGCAATCACAACTTGTAATCCTTATCGTTATCCTTAAGCAATCACCGTGGCGAGATTCGAAAACGCGACCTTTTAGTCGTCATTCCGGCTCATTACCAACCCGGCCTCCGCCAACAGTTTCGTGAAAGATTTGCTAGTCCTCCATGCTTATATTCTAAAGCTTGATTCATCGAGTGCTTTTCACTCTAAATTTTGACGTGCGCCATGATTGCCACGGTCGCCAAGCGAAAGTCTCCGATGGGTACCTCCTCGAAAAGTCTAGAAAGCGAGAACCTTGAGGGAGAAAGAGTGGGGTGTGGGTGAGTGGGTGGACGGATGGATCGGGTTCACGCTCACGGTGGGAAAGGATTGGCGGGGAAAGTGCTCTCGTCTTTAAGAGGCTCAACTGTGAAATGACTTAAATGTCATTTTATTCATATTCTGTCATTCTTACTCGCGTAGAAAGCTGGTAATGTAAACGCGGTATAATTGAACTGGAAATTACATGGTGTTCAATGGGAGAAAAACAGGGAAAATGATATTTTTTCATTTAATATAAATGCCATTTTCGCGGTAAACTGTTTATATGAAGGGAAAAATTCCGATAAATTGGATAAAAATAAAATATAGGCATTTAACTGCCTTATTTTGTGAGTTATTAGCCAATTACTGCGATATTTGATGTCAAAATGCGGTAATTTCGTAGAAATGGTGCTGCAGTCGGCTCCTATGGCTGAAAAAAGTGCTCATTTAAAATATATTTGCGGAATAATCTGCATATTTTGTACCTTAATTTTTGTTCTCAATTGGTGACGCAGGTCATTCCCGAATGCGAATGCAGGGTTTTTAAGCCAATTAAACAAAAAGGTGGAATTTAGTACTTGTTTGGACTCACACAGACGATCTTCCTCTCACACGGTGGATCTTCCTTAAATAGAATCAATTGTGAAATGAAATGTCAACTTTTGAATTGTCGTGTTTCGTAGCATCATTATTATTATTTCTATAAAAACCCGTTCTCTCTCTCTCTAATAACTTCAAAGGAATATATTACCTTTCTACATTTGTATCATACTTCAAACATGAAATTACAATGGTGATAAGGTAACGAATGGGTGAAGCATATGAAAAAGTCTTTCTTTCCTACCGTGCATCAATGATATTTGGGTGGAAAACTAATACAAGAGGCGACTTTTTGCTTAGAATAGAGTTTTCCAAATATTTTCTCAGATATTAATTTCCTGAAGGCTCTAATGCTATATTGTCACCACATTTTCCATTGTGAGGATGTAACAATGAGTGTTACTTCAATGAAGAATGTCACGACTTGTCACGCTGTCATTGACAATTTATTAGTAGAATATGATACCGCAATATACATTTGAATTAGTTAACTGGACTGACGTGAACCTTGGGTGAACGTCCAAGGTTTTACGACAGCTTTAAATTAGATGCTATTTTCAAGTTTAATTCGTAAATAATACATTATCATTTCCATATTTGGTAGCGTAAATACATATACTTTGTTAATTCTTTTTATAGGCGGACCAATAATTGCGACTAAGGCCTTTACTTTTGGTTCAGTAAACAAACATCAATCATAAATAATAAGAAATACCATAAAAGAATAAAATACGTTAGCAGCATTGTAGCAAATATTGAGGTCAGAGTCACCACAGGGAGGGGATGCAGAGGACGGTACACATTGGTCGGAGTGAGCCGTTTAGCCGGACAAAATTCGTTTTCCGTTCCACAAAATCGTTCCACATTTACTTGACAGCGTGGGCTCATATGGCAATTCGTTTCCTCTATAGGTATGTACCTATCCATAACGTTAGAGGTGCAATGTTGCCAATAGCTGCAGTAAAATCAACTTGAAGCTAAGCAGCTTACTAACTGCCTATCTCGGAGTCTTCCAAAATACGAATACTATTCTCTAAAATAACTTATTTTAAGGTGGCTGGAGCGGTAATCGTGGATCATTGAGTGCACATTTTAATCAATTTTTAAGCAAGTTTTTAACAATTTATTTGGCCGCATTTCATTTAAGTATATCTGCTTATGCGTTGGAATGCACCGTACAGGCAGTAATGGAAATTATACCAGAATTATATATATGTTTTCCTTGAATAAAGCGTGTTATAACTAGAATTTTCGGCACGGTATTCGAAATTTAGGCGAAATTATGTTGGACTCGGTGTGACACCTTCATTATTGACTTCATATTTGTTGGCAACTCTTTTATTGATGATAATGTATTATTTCGCGTTTAGAAGAAAATCTTTACATATGTAATCGAATTATTACGAAATACATGTTATGTCTGATAAGACTTCGTGTTAGAAAAGTATTGAATTGCCCAAAAAAAACAAATCGTTATGATACAATTTTTTCACCTTCATCTATGAAATCAATATTGAGAACACGTATGCAAAGTTTCATACAAATCTGTACATAAACAAAAACCGCTCAAACCAACTTAAAATTAGCGCAGTTTTGGAAATGGTTGCCTACGTGTCTACGGAGCGTAAGTTTGGCAACATCGTTCCCCTTAAGGCCCATACTGTCAACTAAATGTGGGACGCTCTATAACAGGGCTGTCCAACTTGCAAGGCCTCAAGGGCCACAACTTAACCTTTAATATGGTTGCGGGCCATATAATAATAAATTATTATTTTTAAAAGTAACAATAAGAAACAACGCAAGGTATAAAATAAAAATAAATTTCTGAATTTTTGTGTGATAGCCTTTCACAGGCCACAATAAATGACACCGCGGGCCGCGCCAGTTGGACAACCCTGCTCTATAATTTAGCGAACAGTGATGCGACAAACTACTCTGTGAATTTCGTCCGGCAGAAGGGGCATCTCCGACCTTTCGTGTGGTGGTGGTTGAAGGATGAGGAGAGTGCGGTGCGGGAGGGACTAAGCAAGAGGGAGCGAAGGGGTTCATTGGGCGGGAAGTGTCGCTCAGGATGGCGGCGAAGGGTGCGGTCGGAACGCGCGCCGGGGCGAGCTACCTGTTCGGCCCCCGGCGATCCACTCATTCGGCGACTGATGCCCTTGCCGGTCCAGCTGGTGGATTGGGGCGCTAGGTAACAGAAGCAGACCCGTCTTCTGGGGAGGGAGGGATGAGTGTGTGAATGATTACAGGGAGGAGGTTGGGGTTTGAAATACAAGTGCACGCATGTGGGGTTTCGCTCGTCCAGCGGGGAGGGACGTGTGTGGCGGTCGGTTGGTGGGGCAGAAGGACTGAGCGAGTCTTGCGGCGGAGAGCGGTCTGCTTGGCCCAAATAGAGGGCCGCTCAAGTGGGTCATGGCGGTCCACACGAGGGGGGAAGGAGAGCGGGTGGACTGGAGCCGCAGGGGATCTCAGGAAGAGAAGTGGGAGTGTGGAGGGGCGGCGGAGATGGTATGGGGCTAAAGGGGGCCGGGGGGGTGGGGTGGAGACGGAGATCTCGGAGAGAGAGGCGGTTCTAGCTAAAGATGTCCCCGGGGGCGGCAAATCTCCATTCTAAATTCTCTTTGACATGGACCTGTCCTTTCACTTTCTTTCTCACCTCTCTCTCCCCAACTTGACGGCAATAAAAAACATCAGCAGCAGCCATCAATCCGGAGATTGACAGGCTGCAGCTCTTCTCTCCATTCTTCTGTAGTTAACCACTTCATTCTTAACCTCGAAGGCGTCAGTTTGAATTTTCACTTCTGTGACACATGAACCAATGCAATGGCAGATTTAGAATATTTCACTCCAAGTATATTCACCACCCTATTTTCACTTACGTCGCACGCTGGGCAATTAATGACTGGATTGTTTTCACACAAAGGGATATTTCATTTTTTTTCCGGAAATAAATGATCGCAGCATGTAAGAACCCTTAAGACAATGACTGCTCTGCTCAGTATATAAATTTCTTGCGATATTACAATCAACACCACGTCATAGAACTTCGTCACCCAGAGCAGGACCCCATTGCAACTTAGTAAAACAATTTGGCAAAGCGCGCATGAGCAGATCGCTGCAGACTTCGGCAACGCGTGAAGACGTAATGGCATGGACTGATGTTTCCTTTCTCTCTCATCTTTTTCTTTCTCTCGTCATCCCGATCAAATGATAGCGAACGAACGTTTACGTCATAAAATAGCACGAAAAAGATCTCTGCTACAACATCTATAAAACAAATAGGCCAAGATCTTATGAGCTGATTGCAGATTCCAGAAAAGTGTGAAGGTGAAATGTCATAGACAAACATTTTATAACTCCATCGGCTGTCAATTATGTGTAGCTAGCGCCAGAGGCTTGATCGCTGAAATAAAGTAAAGGTAAGCTTTGCACCGAAGCACCACGCTTACGTCTCCTACACATTTTGTTGTATGCAGAGCTCCTTCTTTACGGAAAGACGAGGAAATAAATCCGAATGATTAAAAAACTAATAATCTGTCGTTTACTGTAGTATTTTATAAGTTTACATGCCTATGAATTCTAGTGCAGAGGATATGAGAATATGTATTCTTTCAGGAGGATATTTAGTCTTGTCTGAGGTAGGCTTTGTCCTCGCTGGAAAACCTGAAGGTCGCGGTTGGAATCCCTTCATGGGCATGACTGTCATGATACCATGTTGGGAATAAAGGATGGTGTAAAAGGAAATACCGTGATTTTCTGAGGGAACGTTTGAATGCCGTCAAAAATTAAGTATCTAGTGGCCATGACTAACTTAATGGAAATGTAAAGCGGATTTTAGTGTGCTTGCACATGACATTTATATTGTTGATTTTCTTTGTATGACTCTCGCAAAAACATTGTAATTCTAAGGAAAACTAAGGACACATGAGAAGTTATTATTTAGAATGTTCTTTCATGTATATTATGCTGTTATTATTTTATGACATCGTCAATTCCTGAAAAACAATCAGTGGAGAGGTCAAATATGAGCTGATTTGTGCTCTAGCCGTCTTTAAATCTGCCAAGAGATTTTCCACGCCCATGAGTAATAAGAACTTTCGATGTTCTACCCAGAATTTAAGTATTTTTCTCATTCTTTCTCTGCTCTAGTATACATATAGAGATAGTGGTTCCCGACATTTTCCGGCATGCGTACTCTATGATAGATCATTTCCCCTTAGCTTACCCCTCGGCTTCCCAATCAGGAGAACCCTTCGCAGGAATGGAATATGCTGAACTGCTAATACCTAGCTTTTCTCCTGTAATCTTAAACCTTCAGCTGCATCCTCAGGAACCGCTGCTCAAAATATACTGCATTACTTGATGGTCCTAGTCATTCACCATATTTTTGTTTCTGAAGGAGACAAGGAATTTTATCCTTGCAACATACCTCCTAAATTTGAATAAGTAGTTGTTTTACATGTATATGCACGAATTTCCGAAGATTAAATAGTATCTGAGGTGATTTGTAATCAGAGGAGAAATATAACTGCAGTTAACTGCGAAACCTGAGGAATAATGATGCTTAGTCAGGTCATGGAGTGCCCCCAGTCTTAGTGAGCTCACCTTCAGAGTATATTTAGTTTGGAAGACCGTGGAAACAGAAGAGATTCAGAGGATAGTGCCAGGACAATTTTAGTAAAATTATATGCAAAATATGATATTGTAGACATGGGACGAATCCTTTATTTTCTCGAATCCGAATGCGAATCCTGAAAGGTTCTTCAACCCTTCGAACCTCGACTCCTTCATTTGAGAATAGTAATTGAAAAGGAAATAGAAATCCGTGACTTGAAATAAAAGTATTGGTTTGAAGCTATCTTAGAAATATTTCAGCAGCGTTTGTCGTAACCTGATGGAAGGAGTGGAATTTTCGAAATTGAAAATGCCGGCCACTGTGGTAAAACCCTGTGGTATGCTAATCTGTCGTGGACGAGCTTTCGATTCCTATATGAGAGGATTGTTCACTTCTCAGGGCAATTAAGATGCCGGGTTTCTCTAATCCCTTCTTCCCAAATGCTCTTTATCTTACTAGTCTCCTCATCTGTCCTTAATGATGCAAATGATTTCAGTTGTCGGTTACCTCCCCGAATAACCAACCACCCAACGAACGATTGAACTGGTCGATCGTCTAAACATTTTCTATTGCTGCATCGATTAACTCATCGGACGGATGATGATGGGATGAGTGAAGGAGAGGAGATAATACGTTTAATTTGATGGTGCTCCAATGGATTGCATAGGAAGTGAATCCAATGGATTCCATCATTAATTGTTGGAACCAGTTAGTGATCAGAAGCTACTTGAACTGTACCAAAGGAGGATGAGGATTGAAATATAACTGCAGTTGGATGGCAAATACTCCATCGAGGATAATGGTGAAGGTAGTGGAGAGCCTTTCTGATTGTAGTTCTTGAGAAGATGAATGGTTTTTGCTGTAAAAGAATGAGAGCCTCGCGGAGTCGTCTCGAATAATCCTCAGGTAGTTTTCACTGTGAATAATCCTATTCATATATATTTGGACTACTATGTAGAATTACTTTGTCATCCTTTGGATGATAGGTATTTCCGGGCGATGTTGAAGTGTCTAACCTGAAGTATTTCCCAACCTGCCCAACACGTTATCGTTTCAACTCGTAGGCTTATGCGGATACAATATTGATTATTTCTTTTTTCGGGATTCATTCCGCGTTTGTTTTTCTTTTGTAAAACAAGATTTCGTTGGGCAACACTATGCGTAGATGACACTTTCGCTATCTGGCCTCACGGAAAAGAAGAGCTGGAAAAGTTCCTGCAACATCTAAATGAGCAAAACTACTCCATTAAATTTACAATGGAAATAGAAAAGGACAACCGCCTTCCATTCTTAGACTCGCTCGCCCGAGAAAACAGCACCTCCTGACCACACTCCAAATGAATGGCTATAGCCGACATTTAATACATAAAATCGCATGTAAAGAAGAGGGGAAACGTCATGTGGCCATGAAGAGAACCATGGAAGCCGAAATACAGGAGAAGGCAAAGGCATACGCTCTCTTACCCTACGTTGCCGGGACTTTACAGAGGTTCGCAAGAGTTCTCGAAAAGCACGACGTCTTGACGAGATTCAAAAGCGAAGGAGTGTACGAAGAGACGTGTAGCTGCAGAAGATCGTACAGGCCTGTATATTGGCCAGACATCGAGATCCCTGAAATGCAGAATAGCGGAACACCAAAGGGCGACCGAAAAGAAAAGATTGTCCGCGGAACCATCGTGTAATTATTTGGTCAAATACCTTCGATGATGGCATGTTATAAATTTTTACGTCTTCTGTTTAATTCACGACATAAGTTGTGATTTTTTCCACCAAGTCAACGACCTCATTACTCAGTGAGCTGCTTTTATTTGATCGGTCCGGTGTCTATTGACCTTTTCCACTTTTCTGCGCCCGTCTGTCAACTTTTCATGTTAGGATCCAGAGAGCTAAGGGATTAAAGACACGGTCAGGTGGAGTCTTTGAGGGAAAATTTTATTTATCTTTTTCTTTCTTCGTCATCGTGCCTCGAGCGCCGTATACCATCGCATTTTCGATTTCCATCTGATCGTAATGTGAACCCCGAGAGTGATCATTCGCCTCCCAGTTATTGATTCCTTTAAGGGTATCCCTATCGAATATTAATGGTTCTCATGGTAATCACGAAGGCGACGACCGGGTGCAACCACCCATGGGTGTTTTAGTAATTCAGGAATGTTATATAGGGAGGGGTGCGGGGACAGACTTCCGGTGGACTCGTGAGCGACTTCGGCCATGAATGAGAAAGAAAGAAACGCGTCAGCATGTCAATTCACGTGTAAGGGTTAAGAACCGACCCATCCTCCTCTTCCAACCCTCCGTTCTTGAATACTTACAGAGGCAAACGACACGATTTTTACCCATCTATCTTGTAACGCTGTAAGATTGCGTTGGCAAAGGAAGCATTTGCGAAAAGGCGGGAATCGAAAAGGGGAAATATGAGTAAAGACATTGAATAAAGATTGGTTAATACCCTAATCCGGAGTGTATCGTTGTGTGGCTCAGAAACTGGGCCGCTGCGGAAGGATGATAAGCGTAGACTCTATGGCCCCTAGAGTCTAGGGGCTTATGGGGTGTGAAGGTGAAGGATAGAGTATGGCGAGGGATTGCGTCAGCAAAGGAAGTCTTTAGAAAATTGAGGAAATAGACGAGGAGAAATTTGAGAAAAGATATTTTTAACGGATTATTAAAACCCTACTGCTAAGCGTAGAGTTGTGTGGCTCAAAAACTTGGTCGCTGTGGAAAGAATATTGTCGAAGATGTGATTTTGGAGGAAGATGGAGAGGGTAAGTTGGATGGAGAGGAAAACGAGAGTAGGAGCGAGATGTAGTAGAGGAGGCCGATGGGAGTAATAAGGAGAGAGCGGGAGAAGTTGGAAAGAGTGACATCTTGAAAGGGTTGATGAAAGGAAAATATTGGATAAGCATGGGAGAGGTAGAAGAAGAATGGGAATGGTGGACTCGATGAAGGGAGGCAATTCAAAAGATACGATGAGATTAAAATTGGATTAAATATGGAGAAAAAAAAATATATATATATACGAAATAAACGTCAGAGAAACTTTCCAAGGTGGGGAAGCCATAGGCAGGCAGCACTGTCTATGGACCCTTCGCTTAGTTGGGAGGATAAATATTATGATGACCCTGTGACGATATTCTGCTGCCTGGGTAAAAGCATCACCTATTCTACGGTAGGCCTGTTAACCGGCCACTGCCGAATGAAAAAGCTCTTTCAAACGTTGGGAAATGAAGATACACTAAGTTTTAAGGCCGTTTTACACAAGGAACTTTATTACAAAATCTGATGTATGCATGGATGTGCATTGAAAATTGCACCGTGTAAAGCGGTGAATTGCCAAAATGCATTCTCAAATGTATAAGCGAAAGATGATAAAATAATACATGCTCTAATCCCGTACCCGCGTTCTCGCAATTTCTGTGCATCAAATTGCGCAATTATATGCATCTTGTAAAACGGCCTTTAGATGGTGAAGAATACGAGGAAACCGCATCCCATCTACTATATGAATACCCAGCTACGACTTGAAATCCAATGCCATGATAATGGTTTGTGAAAGAAAGCCAGAGGACAAATTGAGAGTAACATTTGGACAAAAGAAACTACAGCAAAATAAGTAATTTTGCCATGTGGGAAGTAGGTTCGCCAATGATGGAAGAAGTAAGAAAAATATTGCGAGCTAAGTAGCCCAAGCAAATGAATCGTTCTATAATATGAAGGTCTTATAAAATGTTGGGGAAGAGGAGGCTGGCAAATTTGTGGCGGATAGAGAAGAATACAAACAATTAAATGCCTGGCAAATGGGTGAGGAGAGGAAGCTGCTGGAGGAAATAGGGAGAAGTCAGAGTAGGTGAATGAAGCGGGTAATATAGAGTGAAGAGATACTGAATACGTGATGGATGGGAGGACATAGAAGAGGAGGGCAAACCAGAAATTGGAAGTAAGGAAGAGGCCATATGATATTAAGAGAGGTAGGACGTGTGCCGAGTTGAATAAAGCACTCATAGTTGCCTACGGTGATTGATATAGGTGATCTTATGTTCATCTTAGCCTACCGTAATCGGCCGACGACATCTGTTAATAGTAGTTATCATTAAACATGTGAAATAATCAAAATCAAATTGCAGCATACGTTTGCGATAATGTCGTCGTCGTTAATAATGTATGACGGAACCTTGTGAAAATTTGTGAATACATTAAATATGTGTTATAGTATGTTTTTCCGACTATGCCGTCTTCGCTAATAAATGTTTGACGTAACCTTGGAGACTTTAAAGAACCTCTAAATGTTGAAAATTCCAATTTTTTAGTATTTTTGGGAGCTGTATTTAAAAATTTCCTCTGAATACGAATCTGTTGCGTAAACAATGCAGCATAATCGATTTTTTCAATGTCAGTGCAATGCCAGAAACTCAAAAAAATGTTAAATATGTTCAAATAATTACAGTTATCATACCCTCGAGGTGATACTCATTAATAAGTAAAGATTTTTATACCGTCGTTAACGTGCAAGTAGTGTCATTGAAAATTAATTTAGTCGACCAAAATGAAGCTCGTTTATTTTTTATCCCTGGGGAAACGTGGTAAAAGACTTTAAATTGCTATTTTTAATCACCACTCAAATTCCTATTAGTTTTTCATCAGTTATTTGAACTCGAAGTAATGGGAAAATTGCCAAAATGTATCTGAAAAAACTGCCTCCTTTCTTGGATGTAAAAAGGCCGAGGTATACATCTACACGTAATGGATAATGACCAGCGGCTATATATTCCTAATTGGTAAACGATGTGAAGAAGGCACAGCTGACAAGAGATTCGATGGCTATGCGGTTTTAGTGGTACTTACTAAGGTTATCTTTTATTCAAGAACTCACACTTGTAAATGCATCAAAATCGAATTGCAGCATATATTTGCGATAATTTCGTCGTCGTTAATAATGTATGACGGAACCTTATGAATATTTTTGAATACGTTAAATGTGTATTATAGTATATTTTTCCCGAATATGCCGTCTTCGCTAATAATTGCTTAACTTGAATTGCTTGGGAGACCTGAAAGAACCCCTAAATGTTGAGCATTTCAATTTTTGCTTATTTTTGGGAACTCTACTTAAGTATTTCCTCTAAATATGAATCTATCGCGAAAACAATGCAGTATAATCGATTTTTTTCAACGTCAGTGCAATGGCAGCAACTGCATAGCAATAGTAATCGTGTCCCAATTTTATAATTTATTCTTTCCTTTTACTTGAAAGGCAAGTGTTAAAAATCACGTGTTCTCCGCGTACGTGGGCTTACACGTGAGGTGATTTACGAATCCATCTTTTGGTTATAACGAAGAGGTAACGCAACGCATGGGTACGTTGGCCTACGGAAGTTTCTCAACTTGCGTTCTACATTCTCCCGGTGGAGTAATTTCCTTTCCTTCTGGATCATCTTCACTCGATTATATACCCAATACTCGATATGTATATGAATGGCGCTTGAGCATCGGAAACGGTCATGACCTTAGGACATAAAAACTAATGGACTTGCGCGTAATTATGAGCGAACGTCTATGTTGTCATCGGGATTCCCCGTCATGCCTAATTTACTTCATTCTACTTCATTAGCATATCGTAACAATAAGCTCAACTTAAGGAGTCTTTAAGCACTTCTATCTTCATCTGATTAGGACGCTATCCTGTCGCTTTGACCCTGAAATCAAGGATCAAGTTATATCGACCCTCACTGGAATTAACGGATCAGTGTAAGTATAATTTGCAAATATTTAGGCTCCCGTAAAAGATTTTTAGAAATATGGAATTGAAAATTGGTCAAAATTGTTTCAGGTATAGTGAATCACTAATCCCTACGAAACTGTTACAATTAGAGGCATATGCCTTATGGTGGACTATTGGCACAAGATATGTGCCATTTGTCACCTTGTATGTCAGTTGTGTGGCTTGTGCCTAATAAAATATAGTTTTATGTAATTTATGTACAAAAAGGGTTATTTTAAAAGTGTATCGTGATTTTTTCACTCGCATTGTTGTGAAGCCATTGAATATGGTTCAAAGCTTCAAATCCCAGAAAAGGGGTAACTGCTTTGCGAACTATATTGGATAATTCTAAATTACTCCACTAAGTTTGTTCGGTTTTACTCTGACCAAACCACAAAGGTAGTGAAATTTGAAGGCATACGTATTCTATGGTGCTACTTTACTTCAAGAGAGCGAACAAAGGCAGAAAATTTTCACTTTAAAATATAATGAATTAATTTAATTCTATCATATCCGCTGTAGGTGCACTTGAATATCTTCCAGTTGGTCAATTGTATATGTTTGTTTACCCTGTAAGTTTCATTGGCTCTATATTTCAATTTTAATCAAAAAGTCAATTGACTGCTGAAACGAAATTCACTCCTATGCCGTATGATCTTTTATGCAGGTAACTACGGAAAACTTTTCGCGAGAGGCAATATTTTTCGTGTAATCCAGCTTTTTTAACTTGTTTCTTGTACTTTAGACGCCATTTTCGTTTCGAAGCCCTGAAGCAACTAAAGTTGTGGGTTAAGAATTTTATTTTGCTGGAAATTTTGAAAAAAAAAGTTCTGTGGGCATATTTTTGAAACTAGGTTCCATATCTCAGCGTAAAAAATAATTTACTCATCGGCATACTTAACCATGTCTTAAGTCACTCATTAAATGAGGTTTTTCATGAACAGGCTGCCTAATTTTTCTGTATATTTCTGTAAGTTTCTTCCATACGTTACGCACATCAAATCATCTCATGTAATACTAACAGACGTGAAGTAACTCTAATTGCATTAAGATACATATATGGAACCTACGGATGAGAGTCCTTGAGAGTGACAGCAACGAATAGTTGAGCATTAGCAGCGATGCAAGTATATCCAGATCAAATGCAAAATATTTACAAAGATCAAAAATTGAGTTCGAGGGACTAACGAATAACATCTTTAAGAAGTAGATGAAGGCAGATGAGGAAGGAAAATTTTGAATAGGGAATAAACTAATCAGTCATATAGTGAGACGTAATAACTTGAGTAAGAGAATATTGTATTGGGAAAAAACGAAACGAAAGAGCATGCATAGGTGACTCAAACGAACTAGAGACAAGTACGTACGTGGATACATTATGGTATCAGGAGATATGTGAGTCGAGTACGGATCTACAATGGACCGACCGTGAGATCAATGACTTCTGATGGATTAATTGTGAACACTATTTCCTACTCCTGATGCTCCATATGGTTACGGCTTGTAAATTATTTCTTCGTGTGTGGGCCTCGCTTGATAATAGTAATTATTTACTCCCAAAGTATTCAAAATTAAGAATGGGTAAGTAAATATAATGGTTAAAGGTATATATACATTATATTATTATGCCAATATTAAAATGGAATAATCAATGAAAAATACGAAAAAGTGTCTCAAGAAAAGAATTACAATCATATCAAATGGGCCCAAAATCATATTTCCTCCTGGTATTGTGGTGATGATTGTCCCTATTCAAGGTTAATCATGTAGTTGTTCTTCTTTGGCACGCATGACGACATCAAATATGTGCAATACAAATATATGGAGGGGTAACGACGTTGAATTTTTGAAAAATCTGCCGCTGATACATTTATTTACACCGGCGAAGATCATCACAGGCCGTTTTTGCTGTCGGAAGAGCCTTGAGCCTATAGTGCAGTAACTCTGAAGTTTGTGTCACTAAAAATAAATGCATTATAATCTAATAAGATAACCTGCTTGGTAGGTACTTGCCTGGTTTTTCTCTGGAGATGAGGAGAATCTGAGGCAACATAGAAGCATAGAAATACCAATTTCGGCTTCCCAAACAAATGCTTCATCAATCTATTGGTATATTCACCGCAAGATTTAATAATGAATTATATAGTGACTTACTCCCGATTTGACCGAGGGAAAAAGTAGTGGCTGGCAGGGTATTTTGTAGATGTAGTAGTATTACATTAATTTTAAACTGCTTTACTTCGACGGCTATGGTCATTTTGCCCTTGGTGTCTGCTACTTTCAGACAAGGTCAACAGCACTCGGACGAATATGAGTTTCACCCCTCCGAATCCGAGACGAATCCATCCATGCTTAACTTCGGTGATGAATCGGAAACCAGTGTTCCCATCGCGGCAGGCCGTTGCCCGAGGACGGAGAAGTTTTTCTGATATGGGTGAAAGACGTTCTTTTTGCCTAAGAGGTTATGAAACGTCAGAATAATTTATTCATATATACGCTATTCTATTCTCCGTTGGCCAGGTTTCATGTCTGGTTAAACATTTTTGCATTAAATGAGAATTCTCACGCCTACTATACGAGTCTGATGTAATTCAAACGATCCAAATTGTAGGCATTCACTGCATCAACTTAACTCTGTGTCAAATATTAGTCAAATATGGCTCTGTACCATAAAACTGGTGATAGATAAATATTCAAATCTTGCATTTTCATTGATATTTATGCATTAAAGCGTTGTTTACCCTGGCAGTGAATATTTTCATGTAACTATCCCAAATGAAAAAGTGGTCTTAAATGACTGTTTAATCATTAAAAGAAGAAGTCCATAAAAAGAAGAAGTCCTTTCGTATTCAAAGTGAAATTGTTAGCCTTAAGCTTAGAGGGGCAAGAGTCTAACCAGGATTCCTATTCTGTTGGCTAATTTTGAAGGAATGTATGCCGAGATACTTTTGATTGTATTTTTAAGCTACTCTTTTCGCTCTCACTCTGCATTTCTTATGAGTCGATATGCATATACTTTTTCCGCGGAGGCATTAACTTGATAACTTATTATTAACCAAAAGTCCGGACTTAAACAGAATACATTCGGAACTTTAGATGAGGTATAATTGCGAGAAATGCAATATCCGACGCCAGTTAAAGAAACAGTGAAGGAATAAATAAATTGGTGGAAAAAAAGTGACTTCAAAAAGATTCATTAGTGAATCAATAGCCTTTAAGAGTGATTCGTGCTCTTGTTTTGTTTTACTGCTCGCTATGTCAAGCCTTGAAATCTTTTAAGTAATCGCTCTGTAACCTACGGAACTACCGCAGGTCGTCAATCCTTGGAGACGATATCTACATGTTCCAGCAAACAGGTTTTGATGTCAAAGAGTTTTATTTTCGCTCGTATCCCAGGATTTTTTTTTTTATTTTTAAGACCACAGGTCAGTCAAGTGTGTTTGCCCCGACTACAGAGAATCTGGCAGGTGAAGGCACCTGTAAGTGGTCAATTAAAAATGAAACCGTTAGTCTCCACATTCCATTATTCGGGTACAATCTTCACTAAACATGTACGCGCTATCCACGATTTAAAAGATCTTTGTTCAGTTTGGCGCAAATTATATCTGTTCATTAATTTATTCCGATTAATTATCATAATTAATAATATCCAAATGTTATTTTTTCTCGACCTCTTTTTATTATTAAATTATTTTACTTTTTTCTAAAGAAGACATGCCTTGGTTAAGAAATAATAGATATTATTACCTCGTTGCCAACGGAGCTGTAATGAATTCATAGTAAATTCCTTGTAAATTCCCTGTAAATACCGTGAATTTATTGTAGCCCAGATAAAGGAAACATATTTATGTATTAGCGAAAAGTTGGCGATGAGTTTAAGGCACCTATTTTTAAAAACTGATATCTATATTCACCCGTAAAAGAGAAAATAATTTATCATTAATAACTTTCAGCAGTTCTCAATACTAAGGAGACGAATTAATTTTTACCATCCATCCATTTGAATAACATTTCGTGCACTAATCAGTGCAAGGTAACGGTGACGTAGCCAGGATTTCGTTTCGGGGGGTAGGGTCCACACTGGGTATATAAGCGGTGGGGTGAAAAATTAATTTTAATCAGGAAAAAAATTATGTATTTAGACAATCGTTAAATTTTATCTGCAATGTGACAGCCAATTTTTATTATTTTTGCTGTGAAAATTCCTGAGGTAATACAATACACGCGGTTTTTCTGTGAAAATTGCAAGCATGTTAACTGATGAAGTTTTTTAAAATGAAGAACAAGTGAATCAACCTTCTCAGTTAAAAAAAAAACAAATATAACTATCTCTTCCTGTGCCCTTTTTAAAAAATACATTAGAATTTTTGGATTTTCGGGGGGTCCAGACGCCATGGACCTCTCCTCCTGGCTACGTCACTGAAGTTATGTATTTGACCCCCTCGGGTTGATCATACGCTAACGTTTTCAATATTTGTACGACCGAAGATTTTTTTCTGCTTAAACGATTTTACGCGCCTCAGTCGTGGATATTGCGAGCTGATTTGAAGTATTTCCGTGACCTTTGAGATTAATACGGCTCTGTATTGCTTAATGAACTGCTATTCGCGTGGAATAATCATGTTTTCGTGTCATTAAATTAAAACGCATGACAAAAATCATGTGCATCTGCTTAAGAAATACATATGCAGACTTAAATATCCTATTCTTAGTCCTCTTCCCCTCCTCTCTGCATCTCTTTCAACTTCCCAATCAAGAACTCATCAGTCCACCGTTTTGCACCTCATTACAATGCGCCGTTTCAATTTCTCTTAAGTGGAGGGCATTGACCTCGATCTCTTGGTCCTTGACCTCTTGTTTTCATTTCATCCTTGCTACGAGCGGCCATGCCAGCCATATGTTTGGGTCGTGGCGATTGCTCTTTAGTCAAATCCACGGCAGCCTCAAAGGGAATGAAACTTAAGGAGTTTCATTGAAGTAATCCACGCATGTTTTGATTATTTCTGAGTCAGTCGTTACGTTTTGAGAAAGAATTGACTAATGTATTTTGTATATTTTTTACAAATTTATTCATGGTCAGCCATCTATTTTCTTGGGGTTATTTCAAAAGGGCTTTTGTCGTTATCAACTGCACTAGTCTTGATTACTAGTCTGCATTATCAACTGCACTAGTCTGACTAAGGATTTGCACGTTTTAGGTGTGCAAATTTGTGGTACATCCTATAGTATGTACCATAAGTTTGCTGGCAATGGTAACTTTGCTGGTAAATTTGCTGGGATATGGTACTTCCTATAGGATGTACCATAAATTCACGCAAAAAAGAGGCTACTTAATTAATTCAATGCACTAGTCTCTATCTTGAACCTCTTAAGATGTAGTCTTATACGTTTATTACTCCATTTATCCTTGCAATTGTAATATAAATACACAATTTTCCATCAATAAATTCAAAGGAGATATTCTTTTCTTGTGAATTATCTATACGGGTAAGAATAATTTTACCAACTCTCCTTTCCTTGTACTTATCAGAATATGTACTACTTGGTAAATTATTATTGCAGTTAGTGGCAGCGTTGAACTCTAGCAATAGTAATGACAAGAAATAAGCATAACTTTCATCGAAAACGTGGAGTTATTTTTTAGGTAATGATGCAGATTTTGCTTGAAATGTTTTCAATCCATTAAGTGCAATTCATATGGAAAAGTTTTAGAGAGAAAGATATTTGGTCCTTTGTGGGCCATATAAAAGTTTCGTAACTTTCGAAAGATTTAATAAAATAGGTTGAGAAATTAAAAATTGGAAAACATTCCTCGGGAGGTTCATCAGCATTATAAGCGCGCTGACGGCGTAGAACTCAAGCTATCAATTCCGCCCCACTTCCTTATTCTTCCGTATTTTGTTTTCCCAATTAACAACCTTTTTGTCTAAATTGCATTCATGAAAATTGTAAAAATCGTGATATGGTGTAGACACCACTCTCCACTTGTGGTATTTCTTCATTTAAAAAAACTTAAAGTGGCAATTTAAAATAAACGGTCGATTACCATATCATCATCGTGAAGGTAACCTACTGGTATTTCAAATTGTATTTTTAGCATTCTTATCATCTTATAAATCATTTTCCCTTGTAAATAGTGAATTATTAATTTGTCTATGCTAAACCGATCGGAGTAAGTGTTGGATTCACAGGCACCCAGTGCAGTGCACCCATGCACCAAGGCTGTTTTATCCCTATAACATTAAAATCTACACAATTTAACGATTGTGAAATAAAAACGATCGAAATTGGAGCTGATCTCCGATTTTATTTTGTGAGAGCTTACGATAATACTAAACTGTAAAATATACTGAATATAAATGCAACTGCAAAATTAATAAGAAAAAATAAAATTATTGTTTGCGGACGAAAGCGAGAGGAAAAAAATTACCTTGAGACTTTGACAACAAAATTATTTTTTTGAAGTAGGATCACCAGTGATGGAAAAAGCTAGTAATAATTTGGTAGCGTATTAGCTCACACGAAGGAGACATTCTATCAGGAGAAGAGTATAAAGACTGCAACACTAGCTTGGAAGTAAAGAAACATCCGCTTAAAACATATTTGGAGCGTGCTTTTATATGTCATTGAAGTTTTGAATATAACGGCAACAGAACAGATGAGATTGGAATAAAGGATAAGTTATTTTATCGAATAATGATGAATATCTAATGAATGGAGTGAGTCACTGCCTAAAATATCTCTGAAGAATTGAGGGAACAGATGCTGGATGAAAACTCTGCGAAGTAGATGGGACAAGCTTTTTGGGCATTCTGAGACATTAAAGCCTCCTGAAACAAAGCATAAATAACAATGGATGGGAAGAGTTACCGGGGAAGTTAATTGGCGATATTCATAAAGAAAATCATGAGGGACGTCACAATAAGGAATTGCGATGGAATAAAGCGGTTGGATGAGAAAGAATGGAGTGTAGAGGTGGAACAAGTCAATCGCAGGTTGACGACTGCTGATGGTGATGATATGCTTTGTAAAGTTATTCTCGTGGCAATTATTTCAAATGCACTTCCTGTGATAAATTCTGACTAAAAAGGGTACTTTAATGGATTGCAAACTTTTTCAGATCATGAAAGGCATATGTATTCCTTCGTCTGAAAGCAATCCAGGAATTAATGGCCTAGCACTCGACGTAATTAAAAATGGAAGTCTGGCGTATTCATGGCATATAAGTTATTATAAATCTTCCCCTGCATGATTTAATGTCTCACATGACAGAAAATTTATATTGATGCCTTCAACAGATTTCATTTAAGAAGAATGCTTGCCGTTTAACTAACAGTAATGAAATTTTGAGCGTAAATTTCGACCTGTTGTGCCGGAAAAAGTCGCGCACTTGGATAGTGATAATAAATCTTTAAGTCATGCATCCTTTGGAAAATACCTACTGCTTGATCGGCAGAATTGAATCTATTTCTAAATATAATAATAACTGCCACATGCCGGAAGTCCATTGAACCTTGTAATATGCGTGAAAATACATCAGTTTGAATTGGTAAATATCTATTCCAATAACAATCACGTTGAATTAGCGTCTTTTCCTAATGTACCTACTATTCGTATATTATACAATTAGTAATTGTGAGTTAATTAGTCTGAACCCTTTTGGGGTTTTTGGTCATTCTGTCATGCAATACTTCCCAGGTTTCTACCACCACGTTTTTAGGTTTAAAAAGTTGGGAAAGAAAAAATACTTGTTTTTGGCATACCGAGTAAGTTTGATAAAAACGGAGCCATTTCCGATATCCTTAGTGGTTACTTGCATCGAAAATATGTTTACTGCATTGTTTATACTAATATAGTCGAAGTGAATTAGCTGCGAAGGTTTTTATCATAATTTTATGAATGTACCTAGAAATCGAAACATACTACAGGCCTGGAAAACCTTGATTTCCTGGAAAAATAATGGACTTTGAAAATGGGCCTGGAAAACCGGGAAAAGTCATCGAAAATGAGAAATTAGCCTGGAAATTCGCTTTTAGTAGTCAAAATCTGATTGCTTTCAACAAGTAAGAAGTACTGTTTTAGGCACTGTCTGTTGTTGTGTCAACAGGTTTTTAGTCCCTTGCCTGAATAAAGCAGTGGAGCTCTCATTTGGTGTTTAGCAATTAATTGATCCCTTTTTTGATTAATTGACAACCCTTAGTAGGGTTGATAATGAGAGAGGTAAATAAATGCTCAAAATGCATACAATGTTATTATCTAATGTGCCTTCGTTTGGTGGCCTGTTTGATAAACGCTCAGGGCAGGCAAGCGGCGGGTAAGCCATCACTGACTTTGGCGACGAGTCCACCACCTTGTTGTGTTTGAATTTCCCTCCTCGACCTGAGAATAATATGCCATCAGAAGGAAACCAATTTTCCCCAGAGCGATAGTGGTGACGTTACATTTTTTGGACAATTTTATTCCCCCATGGCACATGTATTAATGTGTTGTGCTGCTATTCTTGCGCCCTCGTTGAAACGAAAGAAACTTACGAGAAAATGGATATTTTCACCTGGAAAGATGGACATTTTGGCCTGGTAAACCTGGAAAAATCCAGGAATGGAAATATCTGGTCTAGCAACCCCGATTACGTAGAACAAACAAGCTACCAACTGAATATACCCCGATCATGCAACAGTATTGAGAACCATGAGGCAAAATGCTCTTTGATGAAACGTGAAGCCTGGGATTGGAACGTCTACAATACGCTTTCGTACGAGGAATTTGCTCCAAACAATCTTAACATCGCCAGTGAACTGGGAGTCAAGATACCTACCTACTTATGCTCTGGTCTGTAACGTATCACGTAAGTAGAGCAGCTCATATGAAACCAATACCAAACGAGGGTAGCTAATGTAAATTAGATCGATGTAAATTACACTTATGGTATCCAGTCACCTTTTTATTGATTCTGACGGCTGCTGAATTAGATTTTTTATTTAAGCCTACCTGTTCTCATTCTTCCTTAACTGTTCATGCTACAGAAAGGAAGAAGTAATTTATTTGACCCTTACAATGCGATATAATAATTCAGCGCTTTTTCGGTGGTGAAATGCACCGTTACCAGCCGTCATTGCGTCAGCAGCTGTACATTATAATTCATTCTAAATGAAACATTTTACGTGGCGTATTTTTTATTAAATTTAAATGAAATATGTTCATGTTTTGATTTATCTTAATTTTCGATTTTTATTTATAGTTTAAGCTATAAAAACTTTATTACTTTTTTCATATAATTAATTATCTTGCAAAGCATTAGTTGATACTAATTTTAAGTTTTTTTAATCGATAATACTTTAAATACCAATCTATTAAGTATTTTACTTCTCAAATCTTTGTTATTTTGCCATACTCGATTCTTTACTTCAAAAACAACCGATGCTGAAGTAAAAGAGTTTAAATACTATGCAACATTAACGACGAGTAGTAGGTATAGCAATGGAAAATAGTCGGTAATTGGAACCTGAATAATTATGTTGAATGCCAAATGATTGAACTGATGCAGTAATAGTTTCATTATCCGAATTCGCAATCTGAATTCTAACTTAATAAAATCCAATTTCTGACGGAGTGCGGTTTGATTTTTTCTCAACTGAAGTTTGTCTTTCTTCTTTGACTTTTCTTTTTTGACTTTTTTCTTTGACTTTGACGTTTCTCAACTTTGTTTTTTATTTAAGGCAGATATTTCTTTAAAATATAAAAGCACACGAGTTTCAAGGTGACGTGAATGATATTATTTTCACCACCTCGAAAATAGAGCTAGACACTAGAACGCCCATTTCTCTTTTCGTTCTTTCCTTCTTCCAATTTCTTTTCCCTGTTCCTTCCCTTTTTATGTCTGGTGTCCCAACAATCCTTGCCGCCCGCCCCTTTGAAGGCTTGCAAGGCAGTATGATAGTAAATGAAAATGCCCGCTATAGTCACCATTTTTTGTTGGTGACTTCTTTGTTCTGATCCTGATGTGTAACTCGAGCAGGCGATGAAACTACATTCCAAATTAAAAGAACACCTTGATGTCTCTCACCAAGCCATTAAATCCACATGTCTCCAAGAATCTGAGGCTCAGGTGGGTCGATTTAGTAGTTGACCATTTTGCATGAATATTGAAATTAAATTAGGTATAGGTATCGTCCCTCATTTTTGCACGCGAGATCAGTTAAGACTTATGTAATTCGATGAGAAGGACTCATCAGGGTGAGGGAGCTTCTTTTGGGAACGATGAGTTACATAACGCACTAATGCCATTAAACCCGATATGCGTGAAGATACGCATCGAACTGATTGCCATTCGATGGATAAACGCACGCGAGATCCGTGCCTGAGGAAGGCTGTGAAGTTCGTTGCACTCGAGTCGCAATTCCTTCTATGAGATTCTTCGACGAAGTCAACGAACGAAGACATCAATTCGTTCTCCCTCCGATGCCTTGCTAATAGCCTGCACGCTTGCGTGGTGGAGGGATTCGTAGTAAGGTCACTCTCTAGCTAATCATCAATTTAAGACAACTAACGATTTAAGAACAGTATATCTTTAAGTTCATAATTGGTGTTGAATCAGAGCAAGTCAATTAGGTTTCCATGAAGAGAAGATATTTATACAAAGCTTTATGGTACTTAGTCCTACGTTAGGATGGTACTGTGAAAATATTAACCTGGAAGCTAGTTAAGTACCTATACGTTGGTGGCTGTTAACGTTTGGTCCACTGTGTTTAAAGGCGGTGAAATAAATTTACTCACTTAATATTCACGTAGTCCGAGTCTACTAACAGCCGGGAAATCAACCTTGAAAGTACGGAAGATAAAAGAAGAGAATAAAAGAAGGATATAAAAGCATAGTTTTGGAGCACGCTCGTATATGGCAGTAGAGCTTGGATTTTAACAGTTGCCGAACGAAGAAAGTTGGAAGCAATGAAAATGTTGAGTTATCGATGAAAATTATGAAGATCAAATGAATGGAGAGAATCACTAATGAAGACGTCTACGAAAAGTTGAGGGAAAAGGAGTTTATTGATTCAAACAAATTCTCTCCCGGCTAATGTTGACCGTAGATTCTTCTCGAGTTCAACTCCGGATCAGATCTATTTCCACCGACGCACAGTGGGCGGAACTCGAAAAAAGCTGGCCAAAATTCAAACGGTACTTTTTTTTACTAGAAGCTGCAACTTCGTATGGTCATTCTCCATCGATTGGCGCATGAAGTGACGCATGTCGTTTATTTCAGTTCTCATGCAGTAACAACATACGAGGGACCGTATCTTTTTAAAAACAAAAAAAAAATTAGCAAAAAAAATTTAAATACAAAAACTTTTAACATGTTTGCAAAAAAAAATCGGGGTCGATAACATTTAGTTTCAATATTGCCATTGGGAAGGATATTTTCCCGCAGTGGATCATGGAAGTCGACGAGCCGCTGTACAATACGTGCGCCTCGAGCTGCCAGTGGGTTGAGTCGGACTCAGCTGCACATAAGAAAAATCTATTTTTTTCGGGTTCATAAACGGTCCCAGCTAATTTTTTTAAATAAATTTTTAGAGGCTTTGTAGAGTCTTATGTATGAATATCTCCGTGTCTATCGATGTGTACATTAACTTTTCCCCTGCATAATTGCGAAAAATGGACTGAAAACAGTATCCGTCGTTTTTCTTTATAACAGCAGTATAAATAGCGATAACCATGTAGAGGTTATAGGCAAAGAACTTTTCTTTTGGCCAGTATCATTTTACAACTTTTCACCCACTGCCTCTGTATGACCGTGACTTCGATAATTTTCAGAACAAATTGAAGACGGGCGTTTTTTGCAAAATGTGTTAAACTTTGAGATCTCATATATTGTTAATGCGTAAAAACTGAATGACATACGTCACCTCATGGACCATTCAATAGATAATGTCATGCAACGTTTCAGCTTCTAGTTAGAAAAAAACACTTCTTGAATTTTGGCAAGATTGTTTTCTATTTCAGCCCACTGTGCGACCTTTCGATGCGCTACGCATCGAAACGTCAGCGGAGATGGAAGACCTGACTGGTATGTAACCGGTGAATTTACCTTCAAAATTATTTATATCACTGCTAAGTAGATGAAGCAAACGTATTGGACATATTCTGTGACACGACAGTCTATCAAAAACAGTACTGCAAGGATAAATATAAGGGAAGAATTATCAAGGGAGACCGAGGATGGGATTCATGAAGTACGTAAATTATGACAACGTTAAATTGGAGACTTACATATGAATGAAAAAGTTAACTGATTGGAGAGTGGATTGGAGATGCACAAAAAAAGTAATCTTCGGATTGATAATGAGTCAGATAAATGGATGGCCTTTTTTCCTGAAAGTTTCAACGTGAAGCTCACTAATTGAACTTTAAATGCTTACTAATTGGGCGATTCCACGCAAACTCAACCAAGGCCGTGGCTCGACCATCTTCGATTCTCACGAATTTTGGCACAAAGGAAGAATACAACAAGAAAAGACAATCTGCTAAATATTAGCTCTTAGTAATCATAGATGTCAAAGTCATGATGCTTCAAATATCACCAGTTAGCGCAAAATGGCGCGCTGAAGCTCCGGACTATCACTCCAATACATGTCGATCTAACCGTCAGACATAAAAATATAATGACATTTTTGTAAAGAAAAGACAACAATCTACGATTTTTTTAACTTTTGGCTATATAGACATTTATTCTGAACTTTTAGATGACTTTAAATTTACCTATTTTTTAAATTATGATCCATGTTTAGGGCCAAATAACTCCTAAATTAATTCTTAGAACGGGTCAAGGTTAACTATTTCGAACAGACACAACGTAGGAATTTAAGTAGACTTCATAAAATTTTATTTGTGATACATAACCACGGCACAATACAGTAGCAAAAACGGAAAGGTGAAAATTTTGCGACTTTTGCTGCTTAAAAAAAGCTGTTTGACAACTTACTATAGGTTGAAATGTATATTTGACCACAGTTTTAACCTTTATTTTTCAAAAAAAAAGTAAAATTGGTTGGTTATTCAGTCAAACATACACAAAATATGTCAAACATAATGGCCTGCAACGCGCACACCCGCTTTGAAAATGGCACGTAAGAGCCGTCTGCGCATGCGCCGCGCGTCGAATATCTATGTGAGTGAAACAATACGTGACTAATACCTCCTATTCACCACTTCTGCCCAAACGAAAATTTACCTTTAACTATGGACAGAGGTGGGAGGAGAAGTAAATATTCTGCACACCATCTGTCGTGATAGCCCTCTAAGACGAAACTAAATTCGAAGTACTGTATATAATTGCCGATATTAATATGAAAGCCCTACTTTTTCATGGAGTTAGATTAGTGGAAGATGAATGGGGAAGTTTGAAAAATGGAATTGTCGAAGCGGCGAAAGCAACGGTAGGCGTACTGAGTGCAACTAAAATTAGAAAACCGTGGATCACGAAGGAGATGATCAGGGAGATGGAGGAGAGAAGGAAATGGAAGAGCGTAAACTCAGAGCTAGGTAATGGAAAATACCGAGAATTAAATAACAGGCTAAGAAGAGAAACAAAGAAAGAAAGAGAGGTGTGGTGGAGAGAACAGATCGACTCGTTAGAGAAATACCAAAAAGAGGGAAGAGCAGATGCATTCTATAGGAAAGTTAAGGAACTGACGGGTGGTAATAAGGGAAGGGGAAGTACAACGATAAGAGACAAGACTAGAACGGTGATCGTAGAACCGAAAGAGATCCAGGAGAAGTGGAAGGAGTATGTTGAAGAGCTGTATGGTAAAGAAATAAGGCCTAATATGTTAGATTTAGAAAGGGAAGACGATATCGACAGAGATGGCATCGGACCAGGTATCCTGGATAGCGAAATCGAAAGAGCTCTACGAGACATGAAAAGGAATAAGGCGGAGGGAATATATGACATACCTGCAGAGTTTTTAAAGAGCATGGGGAGGAACAAAAGAGGAAAACTTTTTACGCTTATTCGTAGGATTTATGAGGATATAGTGTGGCCGGAAGACTTTGCGAAGACTGTACTAATTCCTATACCAAAGAAGAGTAAGGCAAAAACGTGCGAAGATTACAGGACAATAAGCTTAATATCCCACGCGGCCAAAGTAGTTCTGAGAATTATAAACAGAAGGCTAGAGAAGAAGGCTAATGAATTCCTGGGTGGCGACCAGTTCGGGTTTAGGAAAGGGACGGGAACGCGAGGCGCTATAGCGGTGATGAGGACGCTAGTAGAAAGAAACCTAGATAATGGGCAGGATAATTTTGCATGCTTCGTAGATTTCGAGAAGGCGTTTGATCGGGTGGAATGGACGAAATTAATGCGAGTGTTGAAGAAATTAGGGGTCGATTGGAGGGACAGGCGTCTGATTCGGAATTTGTATATGAACCAGACGGCGCAGGTTAGGGTAGCCAATGGAGAATCGGGATGGGCCACGATAGGACGGGGAGTGCGGCAGGGGTGCCCACTATCGCCGCTGCTTTTTAACGTGTATTCAGAAGAAATGGTAATGGAGGCATGGGGGGAGGAGGAGGTAGGAATAAAGGTAGGAGGGGACCTGGTAAAATAGTGAGATTTGCAGATGATCAAGCATTGGTTAGTCAGTCTGCAAAGGAGTTATAGTCAATGGTGAATGCGTTAGAGGTGCAGTGAGAAAAGTATGAGATCAACCACAAGAAAACGAAAGTAATGAGATTTTGTAGAAGTAAGAAGGCGGGGCTGAATATAAGGGTGGGAGGGCAGAAGATAGAGCAGGTCGAGCAGTTTACGTATCTGGGTAGTATTTTGGAGGGGAATGGGTTTAGTGGTAAGGACATCAGATGCAGAATTGCGCTCGCTAAAGAAGAATTTTCGAAGAGAAGGGAATTGATGAGAGAGGATCTGAGAAGAGACGTAAAGAAGAGGCTGGTGAAAACTTTAATATGGAACGTGGCGCTATATGGGTCGGAAACTTGGTCATTGCGAAGGGAGGATGTGCGTAGACTTGAGGCGTTTGAGATGTGGGTTTGGAGAAGGATGGAGAAGGTGAGCTGGATGGCGAGGAAGACGAACGAGGAGGTATTCGATATGGTCGGAGAGGAGAGGAAACTTGTGGCAGAGGTTCGGAGAAGGCAGAAGAGATGGATGGAGGAGGTTTTGAGAGGAGAGGGCATATTGAAGAGATTGATAGAGGGCAGAACACTGGGGAAGCGTGGAAGAGGAAGGAAGAGGATAGGAATTCTCGACGAAATAAGAGGAGGTAGAAGATATGAAGAATTGAAGAGGGATCTAATGGCGGGATATCCTTAGGAGGGAAAGCGAGACAATGTCTATGAGGTTGGGATGCAGAATGGGGACTGTCCACGAACATACCAATCAGCTGATAGAATACTTGAATGACAACTATGGTATCTGATCTTTCGTAGAAAAAAAATTTAAATCTTCCCTTTCGGCAATTAAGATTTGGACATAAGTTAAACGGGAAAAGTCTCGAGTGAAAGAAATAGAGATTACAGGTTGATGGTGCCTTGGCGCACGAAAGATTTCTTTTAAAAATGTTGAAGTAATGTGGGTGCTCGAGACTTCTTGCTAGTAGAGTTTAACATATAGCAGTTGAGACACTTAATAAAAGCTTCATTAAATGTCTCAACTCTGCTCTGTCTCTATCTAATCTACCAAACCAACGAAGAACTCCGTATATAAAGTTTTCTTGCAGCTATTACTTTCGGGTTATTCCAAGCGAAAACGACAAATGGTGAAAATGTTGGGTCGGCCGATTAAAACAAGCGCACGTCCCTTGAGGCACCTATTGGCAACAAAGCGATCGAGGCCTCCATTATTTCGTTTTTACTCGTAATGGGGTCGGTGCCAGGGCCCTATGAAGTTGGCGAGACGTAATTTTTCTGGCCATCGCGACATTGGCAGGCTCTAGCCTCACTGGCTCCTGTGCCCAAAAGGGATGATTAGTTCATCCAAATGGATAATGAATTGACGGAGGAGAGTCCATAGTACTTCCCAAAATACATTATGAAAGAGTGAACACTTAAATTTAATCACAGTAAAGCTACAGCATTGAACGCCATTATGGCGCGAAATTCCTTATTTGACCAAAATATTTACCGAAAACACACTTTCACTACCTGTTTGAATGAGCACAGTATGAAATATTTTCAGCAAAGATAACGTCAATTTGTTGAAGTCACTCGATACGGCCGAATTTCAAGACTTATAGCCACTCCAATCACACACGTGTGATATTTCTCCGAAGTGAACGACCCAAAAACTCGCTGTGGATTGATTGCCGTGGCCGTGCATTGATGCTTCGATCCCGTCTCTGGTGGGATGCGGGCGGGAGACAGAAAAATTACAGTTTTCGATTTCATTTGAACTACAATGTTTGTAGAGAAAGATTGGCAAAATATACAAGATGACGTTACATTACTTCGATTGGTTTCATCGGCTTATCGCAACAACTTGGATGGGAATCACTATTAAGCCACAAGTAAACATTTATCAATCACATTTATCAATCACATTTATTAAAAACATTTAACAATATTTTGATCAAGCTCGAAGCCTATTTTCTGTAAACATGTTTCTGTATCTATGTTTAAAGTTAATGTGATCAAAATTTGACGAATCCCGGTATGTAATAGTATACTGTCCCGATATATAATAGCAGTCTGATTCTACTATTTTATGTTTATGTTCTAATCGGTCATATTATAGGATCCGTCAAATTTTGATGACGTTAAATATACCGAAACAGAAACATGTTTAGATAAAATAGGCTTCCAGCTTGATCAAAAAATTATATATAAATGTTCACTTGTGGCTTAAAAATGATTCCCATCCAAGTTGTTGTGATAGGCCGGTGAAACTAGTCGAAGGAACGTAGCGATATTTTGTATATATTGCCAATCATTCTCTACAAACGTTGTAGTTCAGAATTCAAATTAAATCGATAATTAACCTCTTTAATATTCATGGCGAGTATGTGACGTCACGAACCTCCCTTGCTATACGTATGACGAATATGTCTTCTCAAAGTTTATATTCACATAGTTCACATCACCGGGTATTGAATTTCATTCCCTGCGCATATAGCAATGCCGTTTAGCTTCAAGAACATTTTTTTATTCCGCCGGTGAATGTTTCTTCTTTGGCTGAATGGATATATATTTTTTATGAACTGAAAGATATTTCTGGAACCTCCTCGTACCTTGGAATAAATTACCATCGCAGTTAGAGTTAGGCTCAACTCGTTAAGATCTCAAGTTCTGGTGGCATATTCTAAATGAATCATAACAAAGGATGAGTTGCCAATTCCCTCTTCTTTATTGTTGCACTTGTATAATACCTTTATAATCAATCCTAATTCACTTTTAGCGTGGCCAGTTATTTCCCTAGTGTATTTAATGAACGAGAGATTTTGAGTCAGTTTCACTCCAAGCAATTCATCTCCCGGCCATACTTCCTAATGCTGTTACTCTTTAGCTGCGTCATACATTTTGAGTAAAGACGTAAGAGTCTGCGGAAAAGTTGTTATAGCAGGTACGCCAGCCGCTTGGACGTAAACCCTAGCACAATATAGGAGGCTTAAATTGCTTTAATACCACCATAAATGATAACATCTCTCCGAGTTTGCGTTTAACGTAAGGATATCATTAGAGAGATTGAAAAGCCAATTTATAAAGTAGCGCCTTTAATGCACGATTTATTGACGCATTTTCCCTCGTTATCAGCGGGCAAAGGTAGTTATAAAATGTTGGCACGGGATATTAGTGGGATTCTGAATATTTTTATTGCTGCGAAAATCTGCTATGGATGATGATTGCGTAGCATTTCTCTGGAATTGCTAATAGAAACTTGGTGTACCTAAGGGTGGGTTTACTCTGACAGGTTGCTTCCTCTAGTTTCTTCTGCAAGACCTTGCGGGTAATTTTACTCTGACAAAAACTTTTTTTAAAGTTTGTGCAAAGACAGATTGGTTTCTGTTTACATTGGCAAGCGACTTGCCGAAACTTTTAAAGGTTCTGCAAGCAGACTTGCAGAGCCGTTTACACGTGGAATTTACGTCTCAAGTTGCTTGTTGCAACTAACTTGCGCAATAAAATTGCCAGTGTAAACCCTCCTTAAGAATAGCTTCGTTTGTGACTGTGTTTTGTCACCGAGATACATTTCGGTGCGAGCCAGATATACTTTCTGAAAAAGGTTTGTTTTCAATCTCTATGAGAGCCTCATCGTCAGATGCCTAGATGTACCTATTATTCATCATCAATCACCTTGAGCTCGACCCGACCTTTATGTTTCAATGGATTTTAGGTGAGGATTCTCTGTGTGGCTTCACTCAGATAATCTTTGTTCTATCCTTTGAACTTTAAGTATGAGAGAGATTATGACCTTCCTGTAGGTATCTCATAACAAGTATTTTTTTCCTCGGTGCATAGTGAAATTACAGATAATGAAATCCTAAACACATTTTCCTCCTCCCCTACACGCTATTTCCCTAGAATCATAAAATAAGTTATAGAAATAGCGAAAACGCCAAAAAAAACATGAACCGAGAGGACGGCTACACCTTGCCAACGCGTGGAAACGGGTCTTCAGTAAAATTGATCAATCGCGACACCGAGTCAAATGCTCCTGACCGGAGTAGTTACATAACCCGGATCAAAGGTTGAATCGACACTTCAGCGGACCTGAAGAAGCCAGCCTGAACGGGGGCAACATATTGTCCAGAAAGATGGAAAGTCGCGAAAGAAGACTCGAAAGTCGAGCATCTTCAAATCAAAGACTCCGCGGAAGCCTTCACGGACACATTTTCCTCAATTGAAGGAAGGCCTCCTTCTGGCAAATTTAGAAATGGAAGGCTGCCAGATTATCAGAACTGTAATTAAGGATGCTCCCTAGGGCGGCCAGGGAAGGCGATGTAGAGTCTTTCTATTTTCCGATTTACGCTCCCGCTATAATAGATACTTCGCGGTTTATTTGATTAAAATTTGAACAGAAGTTCAATCTGTGCTTTCCCACGTGCGTGGGTCTTCCACAAGGTTCCAAGTGAAGATATAATGCCTCAAAGTGGATAAATGTTGACCTTTTTCTTTTGACTTTGGACGTCTATCAGCACGGCAAAAAATCATACTTGGGAAATTCAATGAGGGAAAGCAAAATATAATTCTTCATCTTTACACATAAGCTAATACATTTAGCGCATTTCCTACTTTGGGCTACAATTTGGAAAATAGTGAGCCCTTGCAGCCTGCTTTTCGAACGCGTTATTTTGGCGCAATTTCTCCCGAGAGTCATCCTACACTCCATTCCGTCTATTGGCTCTCCCCTCCAGAGATTTTATTCTCAAGCGGCTAGGCCCTGTGACAAGCGGCTACATACATGTAGTATGTCATATATCAAAATAAAAAGTTGGGATAATCATCTTCCTTAACGCTATGGGGTTCGGGGCCGATGCTAGGTTGTGAATTTTAAGAATTTTTGGTCGACGAAGCAGTGTGCTGTGTCTCACTTACAATTAGATTTTTACTGTTTCCAGAGCAACGGAGACATTTCCGAAACTTTCTGTCTTTCTGTGCGGCTGAAAGATTGGGCGAGTGTTTCAAGTTCCCAATCCTTGGGTTACTCTTTTTTACATTTTGATTTTTGCTATCTTTATTTATATTCTGCATGTTGAGATATTTTAGGAGCTGCATCGTAACGTGTAATGTCATCGCCACTTCTAAGCTTAAAAATAATGAGGAATAAAATGCGAGGCATAACTTTCTATCAATTACTTTTGTAATGCATTATCACTGCTTTAAGAGTAGAAACTCCTGTCTTTTCACCATTTCGTGAATAAAATCATTCCAAAAATTAGTGACAGATTGAAAGGTTGGGTTTTTTGTTGATATATCCACAAGGAGTTATAATTTTCTGGATGCGTACGTTGTCGTTGGAAAATAAGAAAAATCACTAAGGTGATGGCTTATATGAAAAATGTAACATAAACAGATAAAATAACATGAGGCGTGACCGTCGCAAAGAGCGTATAAAGAAAGAAAGCTCACTCGCAGTACATCTTCGAAAGTATTCGATTGAGAAACGTTTCATTACCACGGAAGCGTCGGTGACTTCGCCGCGAAAGTGCCTCCAGCAATTTCATTCGTCTGCTTTTGTAGATTTTATGCTTCACTCTCTTTTACCTTTATTCAATATTGTTATCGATAGCGTTATGACGCGAGTGTCAGATTTAAGGTGAACTCCATATTATGGAGTAGAAATATTGGAACTTTATTTAATGGAGCCAGTTAGATATGGTAGTTTTACGGGTTGACAGGTATGATGACTTTTGGTCAAAATATATGAAGGGTACATTTTTCGAAATGTACAAATCCATGTTCCTTATCCTCTTATAAATACTAACACAGGTTCCAACTCTCCCAAAAGTTGAATATCATGCAGATTGTTTGCTCTTACCTATTATGTTTCTGTCATGTATTACTAATATGTCAATTATTTAATGCAAATCTATTGGTTGCTGTTATTCGCATCATTGAGTGATTTTGAAATTGTTTGATGACATTTACTATAACATTTCTCTATAAATTTGCATAATGTGTTTAATATATGCATGATCCATATATCGAAGAGCGTATTATATTTTTCCCTTTGCTTGTTCCGGGGCAATTTCATAGAACGACCTATATCGAACTCTATAATCGTATGAAAGAATGCTTTCATATTTTTGTCATTCGTTACTGATAAATTTTGTATTAAATTATGCTATGAATCGTCCACTTTTCCATAAAAGCTGCTTCGAAATTTTTAGTATATCCCATATACCTACCTAAAAGACAAAACGAGTGGATTTCCCGCTTGCGGATGAGCTCATTTGTCAAACAATAATTTTACTCACACAGCCTTTCCATCGGAAAGAATCAGTAACAAGTAAGACCGCACAAGTAGAGATTGTGATTATTAGAAACTTTAAATCAATGATTTAGCATTATGAGTGCTAAGTTTAGCATTTCATTGCATATAAAAATCATGAATATAACGCTTGGTAGTGTATGATAAATTTCAATAATACGAGTTGGTAAATACGAATAATTTCCACTATTTTCCTGTCAATTAACGCCCAAAAAGGGGCTGTAGAGGACATGGAAGAGGACGGAGACCAAACTTCAGGGATGTGTTTGGAGTTGATAGGAGGTAAACATACTAAAAGTCCCTGGACGTAGGTGGTATGCGGGTAGGGAGGGGGGGGGGGGCGCAGAAGGACTTTTTTCCGTTTTTCCCTCATGTCTTGAACACGGTGCGTGGTAGCGAAAATATTATTGATTCTAAAATTAAAGCTGACAAAATGTACCAAAAAATAGTTCCTTATACATTGATTTATATTCATCATAGTTATTGAGATATTTGCTAGCGAAAATTGTACATTTTTGAAAAACGCTTATTTTCCTCACGTTTTTTGACAAACATTTCCTTCTAGCGGCTCAGCATTTAGTTTTACAGCAAAGTCCTCAGGAGCATAGTTGTGGAAAATTGAATTAGCTTTAAATAAGATATCACTTAACATTTTATCTTTAACTTGTCAATAGTTCCAGCGATTTGAAATGTCTAGTGAAATTCCGGAATTTCGCAAGAAAACTGCACATCACTCTTTCCCGTTTTTATTTATTTATTTGATGAAGTTCAAAAACAGCACAAGGCTAATTACAAGGAAACACAATGAGCAACGAAAACATCCAATAAATAGCAAACCAAACATAATTGTCGACGTTTCGAGAGACGACTCGTCATTCATTCTCTAGGCAATAATTAATTACGCCGGCAATTATGAATAGTTTGAACCAGTGGAGAACCCAAGAAGAGTTCACTCAAAGTTGTTCAAATGTTAACATCGTAATTTCGTCGTGTTATTTGGTGGTCTGATTTTTCAGTGTAATCGCGATCTTTGGGTTTGTGTTCTGTTCCCCCAAGATTCTGACTGGTCGCGTCCTCAAGTAGAGTTCTCGATATCCCGCGTGATATAATAATAATAATTTTATTTCTGTTGGTTTGCAAGTTACATAGAAATCGTCAAAAAGACTTTAAACAATGGTACAAATACGAGGGAAATTTGGATGGACTAAAGAAGCGTGTCCCGTGTTCCGCTATACCACTTGATAATAACACTTCGTCACACACACAAAACAAACCTACGAAATGAGTCTATCAAGAGTGGAGATCCGGCGAGAAACGTCAATGACTTGTCTCACTAAAATCCATAAAGAGAAATAAACGAAACTATGTAAAGGTCGAATATAAAGCCAGAGAGAGGAGTCCAAGAGAGCTTTGTCTTAACTGGGAGAATAATCAGTAGGCTGATGGTCGAGTCGGGGTTTCAAATTTCAGGTGATCAGCTTTTCAAGGTGACAAATACGTGAGTGAAACATATGTTTATGAGTGAAACATAAAAATGATAAACAAAACACTCGCGCATTCCGACCGATTTCTACCGCTAAATTGCACGGAAAATTGTGCGTTTGCCCTCATCGTGTAAAGCGACATTCAGTCTGATTCAGTCGTTCGTACAATATTTTCTTGCACGCTTGACTGTACATGCGTTCGCACGATAGATTGTATAAATAAATGTACCGTGTAAAACGGCCTTTATACAGGCCGACTTCCGACCCATTTTGGAGGATAAACTTGATGTGAAAATGATGTAGTATTATAAGCAATTTAATCATTGACAAGTTATCATGACTCAAATTCGATGAAACATAGTTAATTAATTTTTATCTCGTGAAAACATGTTTAGTACCTATCTATCCCATGTAAAAATCGGCCAATGATGGCCGCATGCGCAAAGTTGACCGTACTTCCCTATAATAGAGCTTTAACTCGCTGCGCGCCTGGTGGTCTAACTACGGGCGCGTTCCGAAATTCACTGCCAGTCCTGCCGTGAAACGGAATGAAACGGAACGCGAAACTGTACTGCGGCTGCTGCAATTTCGGAACGGTCGGCAGTGGCTTGAAATTCAATTTGGCAGAATTGCGTGGTTATTTATTATAAGCGATCTTTCAATGCGTTAATTCATAATGCTAATCCTTATGACATTGATAAATAGCATGGTAATTGTATTCTCATTTTCATTGCCTTGCTACTTAATACTGATTGGTTACTTTCTCTGACGAGAATAAAATGAATTCGCGTCAGCTACCCGAGCATGGAGAAAAAACCCTGTGTTATTAAACAAATTTCCGTTATAATTAACGCTATCGAATTTATAGTAAGCAATTTGAATCTTAGGCTTATAAACAAGTCTTAGAATATATTTTTCAAGCCCTGGATTTTCTTCATGGCCAGTCGTACGAAGCGTTTCCTAGAGTGATATCGAAAATTAGGTAAATATACGGGTTGTTGAGCACAGCCAGTACTGGCAGTGAATTTCGTAACGCGCCCTACGAATCTCTTGGATCCTATCTCGTGGCGGGTGATTTCAATTTTGAAACTATTTCCACAGCCTACGAAGCTACGAGGAAAATAAAGTTTTCCAAAGCATTGTGCATGCATATAAGAGCGCTGTGAAATGTTTCAATCAGTATTAGCAAATGGCAAACAAAGAACCTAAGGGCTTCTTTAAATGTGTATTCCTGATGAAATTTTTCCATGGGTCTCCCCATCTCAGTCACGATGCTGGGGGAGCTGCAACATAGAATAGCAACAACCTGCATGTTTCCTGAGTCCAGACAAGGAAAGGGATGCATGAGTGAATCAATCTGGACTGATTTAACTATTAATATGCTATTTGTATTGCCTACTTCACTGTCTTGTAATTAACTATACTCAAAGTGGTGATATTTAAATTGTTGCTTTCATTGTAATTTGATAGTGCAATACAGTAGCTATTCTCTTTGCGACTAGAATCAAAATATGTATAACAACCTTTGATGATCACGTTACTTCGCATCTAACATACCAGGAGGCTATGACATCAAAGAATTTGTTCAAGAAGTATCTTGTCTTTCCTTAACTTTATTGTGCAAAATATAAATAAAAAACATACATATATTGTATAAAAGCATTGAGTTCTTGGTAGAATAACTTAAATTTTACATAATGCATGTGATAACTGGTTGAATAATTTAAAATTGCAACATTAGGTCTTCTTGAAAAAATTAATGATAATCCAATAGTAGAGTTTAGTCCACTGGTTTCTTGATTTGCCTCATGACTTCACAGTTTGTGACCATACTTTCCCACACAACAAAGGATTGGGAAAGGGAGTTGATCTGCTACTTGGTTAAGGAAATCATTCAAGAAAACCAAACAGGAGTGATAGTAAAAATATCTTATCTCATAAGTAACACACTCATTAATTAACAAAGATATGTCATCAGAGAGACTACTTTCTTTGGGAAGTTAAGATAAAAGCACTTATGCTTCTGAGTGAATAATCAAACATTTAATAGCTTCAGTTTTACTTACATCTCTTATGAATAGAGAAAACCATGAGCCAAGATGGAACATGGATGTTTATAATCAAATCAACACTTTGATATTCTCCTAACTGACTGGTTGGCTATCAGACAGTGCCTGTCATAATTTTTCCATGATAATGCTTCTGTAATATCTTCATCATAAAATTACCTATTTGTTTTGCATTAAGAATGTTTACCAAATGACTTTACATAAAACAACCATTTTTAATGTTATACACTACATTTACCAATCGATCTCAGATCAGTCTGAACTCAGACCGATCTGAAAGTTCAGCAGCGAGCTGACTCAGATCGCCTGGTTTACCAACACGATCTGAAAATATCGATATTGAACTATCGATTTCAGTAGTTTGAATTATTTTGAGATTTCTTGCATATTACAGCCACACACCTCTCCTTTCCCTTCTTACAACAAGTCACACCATAAATGATATCGCTTATATTTTGTTTACCATCAGCAACCAAAAGAATAACGATGAGCACCACGCTCCGACCTCTTCGGATCGATCTGAGATCTCAGACCGGTTAGGGAAAGCGAGCTGACTCGGCTTGCTTCTTAGATAGATTGGTAAATGTAGTGATAATGAACATGTCTATGCCCATTGAAACCAGACAACAAAGAAAGGAGAATTCACGGCCGCAATCTTACGTTTAGAAATGGGAGGGATTGGGGAAGAAAATACTCTAAAATTAAATGACCATTAAATACCATCAAATCATGTACTCAACCAATCAGTATACTCCATGCCAATGTCTCACTCACTCCCATAATTCAGGTATGTGAATCACAGTGACCCACATAGGTCGCACTCTCTCACTCAGGGTTTGTGAGGAATTTAATCCTAAGGCAGAGACCCACCAGTCACTCTATTAGAAAGAAGGACAAAATAATTATTTAATAAAATAAGTAAAGGCCTTGCTCACTCCTCTAATTGGGTATGTGGAGCAAAGTGACCCTCGTAGATCGCATACACTCCCACATACAGGGTTTGCAAGGAACTTAATGCTTTGGTAGTGACCTATCACTCACAAAAGGAAAGAAAGAACCCTAAACCCTGTGTGAGTGTGTATGACTTGCAAGGGTCACTGCGATTCACATACGTTCCTAAATGGGGGATTGAGTGAGACATTATTATTATTATTATTGAACAGTAACAAGTAGGCCATTGGCCTGATGGTAACAATAAAACAGCCGAGTTAAAGAATTACCCATGATATACTTCCACTTCTTTAACCGTTTTTTTTTTTTATAATTAATTTTTTTGGGAAGGGCTAGGGTGACTAACTATTTTTGAAGAAAATAAGGGAGATTTCTATATTCTTGACCAAAAATAAGGGAGATTTAGAACACGGCAAATTTTCACAAGAAAAAAAAGCAATGCAGTGTTTGTAAAAACATTAGACTGTGCAGGTCCAATCCAGGAATATCCACTTACCCATTTCGAAAGATATGTACAGATATACTTCATTTTCTTTTTTGGTAGCGTTTTAACTTCGTCATTACTGCTCATTATTGTATTACATATAAACTCTTGCCCCTATATGGCTCACAGGTGATGTAGAGTAAAACCACTGAAAACAAATCACGCCAAAGCACCACCAGCTGAGCAAGACAAAGAACGAAAGAAAGAAAGGTTTTACAGACAAGGAGATTTAAACTCATTGGTTGGTCATTTCTAAATGAGATAATCGATAGAAAAACTCAATATATGTAGAATCATTTGCTTCAGCTCTCAAACCTTTAAACGAATTTTGACCATGTGCGCAAAATTTAAATGATTGAAACTGAATGATTTTGCTTGACGAAAAAATACGGGAGAAATTCACCCAAAGAGACAGAGAATAAGGGAACCGGGAGATCGTGAATAAATAGGGTCAAATACGGGAGAGTTGGTCACCCTAGGAAGGGTTCATATTATTTTGCTGGTAGGTCGTTCCAGTCCCGTATGGTCCAATTTAAGAAGGAGAACTGTCTTACATTTGTCCTTTGTGATCGGCACTTTATCTTCAACTGGTGATCATTTTTCCCCACAAAGTTTGGCTTTACTATGTCCTTCCCAAATTCATCCCATGCTTTTTCCTCACTCACTATTTTATACATCTAACATAGCCTGCTCCTTTTCCTCCTAACCTGTAAACTCTCCCTTCCCAGTACTTTAAGCATTTCTGTAACACTCTCTGTTTTATTGTGTTTCCGTAGCACATACCTAGCCACTTTTCTTTGCACCTTCTCCAAATTCTTCATCTCTCCTTTCTTGTGTGGGTCCCATACAAGAGATGCGTACTCTAGTGTTGGTCAAACCAAGGTTTTATAGGCCTTGTCTTTAATGGTCGTGCTGCTCCCTCATTCTCATTTCTCACTACCCAATGTAACATTTTGAAAGCCTTTTTAACAAAGTGTTCCACGTTTAAACCCCATCCTAAATTCTTAGTTAAATAGACTCCTACGTATTTACAGCTGTCCGATTTTGGAATTAAATTACCGGAGAATCCGTAATTCCTGTTTCCGGTCTTCTTTTTATCGTTGAAGTTCACTTATGTATGTATTTGCATTTCTTTACATTTATATATCCATCCCATTTCTCGATACCCAATTCTTTAATTTGTTCACGTCGCCCTGAAGGGCTTCATGATCTATCTGATTTTTAATCTTTCGATAAATAATGCAGTAATCCGCGAAGAGCCTTATTTTGGAATTTATTTTTTCTGGGAGATCATTTAGATAAACTAAAAACAATAATGGTCCAAGGATGCTTCCTGACAAAGAGTATATGGTTCGTTGAATATGTGATTCGGTGGCATTGTCATTTAATCTTAGATTATTTCTTCCCTCCTCTCCCCCATGCCTGACAAAAGATTAGACCTTGAGTTCACCTTTCATTTCCTGTAACATTTTTTCAAGTAATAGCATTAGAAGATGTAAAATTTCAAAAACACTTAACATTGAATGTGAAATTCACAGTGAAATCTGGAGCACAGAAATTGTGGCTTGTTCACTTATTGCAGGACTTTTTCATCTTAAAATGAAGTTCCATTTTCTCTGAATATAAATATGTAGCTTTAAGCCTGAGGGAAATGAAGAAGGAAGACATTCAATTTTGTTTCCATGCTGTTTCAAGAATGCTAAACGTAGCCTTCTGTTTGCACAGCTAGAGCGGTAAATTTTTAAAAGGATACAATATTGTTGTATTGTTCTATCATGTCATAAGTTGCCTTGGTCACATTTTCAAACTTTTCCTTATTTTCTAATTCAATCACAATCAATTTGCCCAATTTACTTTGCAAAGCCGGAATATCTGGAAAAGAAATAAACTTGTTAGCACCCATGGTTGACAAGCATTCATCAACCCAGTGAGCATAGAGCTTATATAAATTACAATTATTGTCCATGTTATTTAATTAACTTATGTCATGCAGATTCATTCATATTCATTTACAGGAAAATGCAATTTACAAGTAATGCATATAAAGCCACAAATAAAAAGTGCATGAATAAAAAATAGTAGGTATGTACCTAATATATGTAATACAAAATGAATGGCATAAAATGTCAAAGAAATAATTAGTTAAGATACAAAATGTAAATATGGACACAAACAATATGGACATGGACATATGTAAATATGGATGATCCATAACTATGTAGTATAATAAACATAAACATCAAAATATGTAAAAGAGAAAACATATATAGATCTTAAAAGAGCTACCATATGAGAGAGCATTTCGATGGGTATATTTTTCCCAGGATGTTTTGTGAGAATGAAGTATGAGTAAAGATGATCTAATTAGCTAGCCTGATAGCTCTGGGGCTATTGAGAAGGTAATTTGTACGATAATTCTGTTTCGAGAAAAGGTTCTTTGATCTGATAGTTAAAGAAGGGACATGGAAGGGAAGGGACACTGAGTAGGGTCAAGTAAGTACCTCATGACGTACTGCAGTTTATTTCACAATTGATAACTTAAAGGAATATTAAATTAGCAATATTTTATCTTAAAGACAAGTAGGTCAAACCTAATTCTCTCATATTATTACCATATGGCATGCAATCAAATGCTATCGTGTCATTAGTTGCCTTGCTAACATTTTCAAACTTTTCCTTTCTAATTCAATTTAAATTTTCAAATTGAACCCTTATTTTCCAATTCAATTCGAAATTTATACCCTTTATACCCAAAGTGTTTACAAGTTTTATCTCTTTTGGATTCTGATCAATCTTGTCACTTAAATATTTTGTATCAGAGCACCATAAAATAGTTGTATACCTGCATGCAAGGTTATAATCACCCATCGTTAAAATATGCAAAAATCGCAAATCTCTTCAATGGCTGAACAATGATTTCTAGGGTATTTTAGCTGCACCTCCTAATACATAATATACAATCCCATATACAGGTAAACAAAAAAATGTCCAAAATCTGCATTCACATAACAAACAAATGAAGCAATGAAGCTAATTTGTATAAAAATGTAAGTCAGCCATCTGGGCACTGAGGCCGCAGTCTACTCAAACAGGAGATAAATAGAACTCAGTAAATGAATGCCAATTGAGGGCCTGAGAGTCAAAGTAACACAAGTAACAAACATCCAGTGTCACCTGTATCACTTTACTCTGGTAAGAAATGACAAAAAGGAAAGTAGCTTAAGTGTTCCGCAGCTGGATCGCAGCACCATACGTTCAAACACTTGTATTTCTTTTCCTGTATCTACCTGACGGTACCAACTTACAAGGAGACATCGCGTAAGTGATGTTCGGGATCCAAACGAGGCAATTATTTTCTGATACTATAGAGAGAATGCGGGAAAAGTGTCACGGCTTTCTTCCACATAGGCCCGGGTTTGAGAGAAAAACGCTATTAAAGAATCTTCCTCCGTATAAATACTTCAAAATTCACACTTCTCCTATCAGGCCTCATAGCCCAGTGGGTTGAGGTGCTGAGCTGGTTATCCCCATATGGTGGCTGGGGTTCGATCCCAGGTTGTGGCAATTTTTTTTCTTTCAACTATTTTATGGAATTACTGTAAATTGCCCACTCCCATACATTTACGGCAGTAGCAACAATTTTTTTATTTTCAGCCTTTTTGCTGGATTTTCAATCAATGCTCTTGGGAGACTTTCGAAGCTAATTTCAGGATTCTTGTTTAGCCGAAAAGAGGCTACACATTCTGACGTACCTAATGTGTTTAAATTTTGAAAATACAAGGATACTATCGTGAATAGGATGGGCTTCGATTGGTCATGGGTCTTTCTCAAGGCCGTAAACAATGAGCGGCTTATTACTTTTTAATTAGCAACGATGTACTCACTTAAAATTTCCCAGGAGCCGCGCTCGAGTAATAATATCTGAAAGTATGCAGTTCCACGACATGAATGAAAAGTAAAAATCCTTTACTTGGAATAAACATGAAGTGGGAAAAGAAGTAGTGTTATCATTACGTGATATTTATTTGTGCTAGAATATATTTATTTATTTATTTATTAGCCAAAGAACCAATACAGGCAAGTTAATGGTATAGGCTTCGTCAATAGAATGATAATGAGTAATACAGATTATCATATAACATTCACATATAAGGTATAGACATTTTCGAAATCAATTAGTCACAGAACAAAATTTCAATGTACAAACAATGCTCAATGAATAAGTTTACATATGTAACTATTTTCTTTACAATAATTGATATATTCATCAACATTGTACAAGGTTTTTTTTAACCAAATATCTTTTGAGATTCACTTTGAAAGGTTCTATTGAGGAAAGATTTCTCAATTGTTCTGGTAAAAGGTTATAAAGTTTTGTACCCTTATGGAGAGGACCTTCACTACTCCTTTTTGTCTTTCTAGGAAGAACATGCAAGTAGTCCTTGGTTCTTGTTATGTGCGAATGGCAGTCCGCATTTTTTGGTAAAGAATTTATACGTTTCTTTATGAATAGCATTAAATTCAGAATATAGAGGGATGATACAGTTAAGATTTTGTGTGCCTCAAAGTGAGGTCGACAAGATTCTCTATATTTTAGGTTTAGCATAATTCTTAAAACTTTCTTTTGTGAAATAAATACCTCAGTGCTATTGCAACTGTCACCCCAGAAAATAATACCATAAGAGATTAAAGATTGAAAGTTAGCATAGTACACATATTTTAAAACACTCATAGAAACACTTGATCGTAAATGGCGCAGATGATACATAATACGTGACAATTTGGTGGTTAAGATTTCAATATGTCTAGACCACTTCAAAGATTTGTCTAGTGTGACTCCAAGGAAAGAGATATTATTTACATGAGTGATTTCGGAGTTGAATAATTCCACTTTTGGTGGCAGTTTACAATTGAAATTCACACAAACAGTTTTTTCCAGGTTGATAGCCAGCATACTATTTCTCAGCCATAATTGAATATGTTGAACAGTAAAGTTAATCTTTTTTTGCTGTTCCTGAGAGGTTGGGGCTTGAATTAATATATGTACTTGTGTCATCGGCAAATAAAATTGTTTTTACATCCTGGAGATATTCAGGAAGGTCATTTATGTATAAGGTGAACAGTAATGGCCCTAGGATTAAGCCTTGCGGTATTCCGTATTTAACTTTTTTCACGGTTGAGGAGAAATTATTTATATATTTTGTATTTGAGTCCAAATAAGATATTTGGACAACTTGGTACCTGTTTGTTAGATAAGATTTTAACCAAGAATATGCTACTCCTGTAATACCATTATTTGAAAGGCACCGCAACATTATGTCGTGGCTAACAGTATCGAAAGCTTTTCTGAGATCGATAAACAACCCCACAGTTAGATTATTTTTGTCGAGAGCATCAGTTGCATAATTAATAAATTCAAACAAAGCGTCAGTTGTTGACCTACTGTGTCAGAAACCAAATTGGTAATTGGATAAACTTGCATTTTTATTTAGGAAACCTAAAAGGCGATTGTACATGACCTTTTCAAATATCTTGGAAAAACCTGAAAGTAAGCTTATGGGCCTATAGTTATTACAATCATTTTTATCTCCTTTTTTGAAGAGGGGGTAGACTTTACACATCTTTAGCTGCTGAGGGTAGATACCTTCTGATATTGATAAATTACACAGATAGGTAAGTGGGATGACAATAAAAGGAATAGAGTATTTAATGATCTTATCCGGAATGCCATCAAAGCCTGATCACATTTTGTTTTTGAGGGAGAGGCCGATTTGTAAAATTTCCCTTGGGGTGGCAGGGTAAAAGAAAGGTGCATTGTTATGTTTAGACGCTGGTAGCTTGTGATGGGAATCTTTGGTGGTATGAGTGCTACTAAATACATTGAGTATTTTCTCAGGGGTTTCAATAAAGTAATCATTAAAAACATTAGCCACAGTTAATGGGTTTACCACTAAAGTGTCAGAGTGTAGAATGCTCAAGTTCTCAGGTAAAGAGGCAGTATTTTTATTGCTCTCCTTGTTAATAATCGACCAGGCTGCCTTTGAAGCATTCCCTGAGTTTACTATCCATTTATAGTTGTATGAAGATTTCGCACTATGGATTATTTTCTTGTATTGTTTGACAAAATGTTTATAAGCAGTCCTGTTTTGATCACTGCAACACTGTTTATATTTATTGTACAGCTCTCGTTTTATTTTGCTCAAGTGGACAATATCAGGTGTTATCCAACTTTTTAGTCTTGTGTCAGAGATGCAAACCCTACACTTTTCAAATTGAAAAGGTGTGTCAAATAGGTACTGAAATCTGGATAGGAAAGCATCCATTTTAACATCAAAGGATGTATAATATGTTGTTCCACAAAATGGTCATAGAAAACGTTTTTTACATAATCTCGGAAACTGTTACCATCTCTTTTTTACCTATATCATGTTCACTATTGAACAAGAAATAGAGTTACAGAAGTCATTACTCGAGCGCGGCTCAGCGGCTGGTTATAACCAGCTCAGCGCCTCAACCCACTGGGCTACGAGGTCTGTTAGGAGAAGTGTGAATTTTGAAGTATTGATACGGAGGAAGATTCTTTAATAGCGTTTTTCTCTCGAACCCGGGCCTATGTGGAAGAAAGCCGTGACACTTTTCCTGCATTCTCTCTATAGTTTCAGAAAATAATTGCCTCGTTTGGATCCCGAACATCACTTACGCGATGTCTCCTTGTTAGAACACATGCACTTGTATTGTTCTTCTTGTTTATGTTACTTGTATTGATTCTCAGGCCCTCAGTAGCAAATACATCAGTAAAAATTAATTTTTGAGATATGTACATGAAAATTCCCCTTGTTCTCTCTACTTACACTTCTGATGTCCAGCTGTTTATGCAAATATTTCACAGTAATTACCTAATACTTAGCTCAGCCTAAAAGCCTTAATATGCACAAACATTTTCTCTGTTATTACAGTAGGTTAATATAGGAATAAATATGGATGTTGTCTACCAAGTAAAAGTAACTTTGAAAGAAAATTCTTGATGGCAGTCCTCCTTCAAGTTGAATAGCACATATAATTCTTACATGAGTAGTAAGAATTAAATATGTCAAGCATGTATAACTACATATAAGTGCTGGAAATTATAATTATACTTTCTTGAGAAGGAAACTACGAGTCCACTCAACACCATTTGTAATATCATTGAGCACATAATTCACATAGGTATATTAAAAATAAGAACTCTTTCATTAGGAATAAGATCCACATTCATCAAGCATGGACATTACTAGATTTGTCAATCATGAATAACAAAATACATATAACCATTAATAGGTTTAAAAAAAACAAATTTTCTCGGCAAGGAATGTTTTTTTAATTGTAATATCCTTTTTTAAATAGCATAGATAGCTTCAAAAGAACTTACTTTTGATATGTTCACTATCCAATACTGATTTCAGTTGCTGCAGTTGCTGAAAATACTTCACATTTTGTTCAAGTTCTGGCTCCATGCTCAAAATGACGTCAAGTTTTGCTTTTATACTCAGGGGGATGTCATCCCCATAGCTGGGATCCATGAATTTTTCCAGTTCATTCACTAATAATAAAGAGAGACATCAAGAGCATATATTTATAAAAACTCATCATTTCATTCTTTACACCCAGGATTTTTTCCCACACTATTAATAGGGAGAAGAAAAACTGTAAAATCAACCATAAAAATGAAACCAACTCATTAAGTCATCGGTACATCACTGGATATAAAATTTCTGAGGAGCCTTAAATTAAGCAGATAACATCTCATGACACACGTGGTAAATTAATAACTCATAAAACAGAAATTAGCCATGAAGTAATTATCAATAAGATATAATAAATTATACATCAAAATTATAATAAAAGAATAATATATGCCTGGCCACAGAACAAAATGCTTTCAGATCTGAAGGATTACATTCTGAAATATTACTACAACAAGCAAAAATTTTCTTTTTCAAATAATATAAATCATAAATAAGTTATTTAAACAAAATGAGAGCAGGTAAATGCAGCACAGACTGTAAATTAGGACCCAATTGTAAAATTTTGAATATGAAAAAAAATGTATGAATTATTTACATACCAATCAAAATTTTCTGTGAGAGCCACTAGAATGCTCATGATACTAATGGGTTTCTTAACTGCCAAGAATCCTAGCTTCACAAGGGGGAGAGTTGATAATGTACATACTTCCATAAATATTAATGCAATTATTGTCTAATCCAACTGTTGCTAATCTCTCCATTACATAATGATATAAGAGTCAAGGCAAGTAGGTGCTGTGATTTCTTAGGGGGAAACTATGGATGGCAAAGCTGCTTTATGTCCGACAAATGCAGAGCTAACACATTCATAAAATGTGTTTTGCCAATTTATCCAGTCAATATTTGAGCAAATATCTATAGTGTATTATTGCATTGGAATATGTACTATTTATTCATGTGGTTAACCATTAAGTTATGCTCCAATGCCCATACAAGATCTTATAAAAAACTTGTAATTATTAATCAGTCGTAAAAAATCTTGAAATATGCTGTTTATTTCGCAATAAATTTGGTTGAACTGATACATACCATTATGGTACTTGATTACATAAGAAATCTTTCCTTATGAGGAACTGTATTAAATCCCAGACCTCAACTTTATGCATTAATTACATGTAATGTTCTTCTCAGTATGGACATTTTAAATTCATATACTTGCTAGTTAATTACATATTACACAGTCAGTTCACTCACATTTTCTCAAACAATGAGTGCTAACATGCAATCCAACATTTTTACTATTCTTTAATGCAAGTAACAATATTGCCTAATTACTAATGTTCTACCAAAATGTCTCAAAATTTCGATTCTCGATAACTCAAAATGATTCTGCAGGTATAGGAAGGGAATATCATCATTTGTATGGATTACCAGCGAGGCTTCTTCTCTTCATTACATCCACCTATGACATGAGAAAAGATTCATGTAAAAGCTGGATACGCAGAAACTTATATTGATAACTCACGCCTCTTATCTACATTGTACCATTTATATTTTACCCATTTTCACGTATCATCTGACCCTTCTCAAGTTCTCGGAAGGAAGCAACTCCAATAGAAAGGTAGTCACCCCTCCGTGAAAGAGAGAACCAAGACTCAGCTCAGGATGCACAATGTAGTTAGACCTACTTCTTGATGCGTTCAATGTACGATGTATTCAAATTTTCACTTACGATTATTCAAATGTAACGATTACTCAAACGTGCTTTGAAGTATATAACCAGTACAAAATTACTTTTCGAAAAAAGTATCGATTACAAGTAAAAATTACAAAAAATGTAATCATTACAAGTAATTCGATTACTTTTACTTCGTTACATCACATCATTGTTCATTTATAACATTTTTTAAATTTGCTATACCTAAGCATTATGAGAGTAATCTATGTCTAGCACAAAAGGCATATTTATCAAAAATTACTTTTTCCCAATTACAAATTACTTTTTCTAAATTACCAATTACTATTTCAAAGCACCTTATCCTAGATTATGTTGTTAATGGAACTCTCTACCCTTAAGATGTAAGAAATATAGTGAGTATTAGTGAATTAATCTAGTGGGAAAAATATGTTGAACTTCGGTTATTGAGTGAACCATTTTTGTAATGAACTTCAATATATAATATTTGTGGTTAAACATTATACAGTGCTTGGCAATTCTGCTTTGAAACTACATATAAAAAGTTTGGTCTCTATTACTTATTAAATCATGATGCATTTATTTCTTTATTTTTGCTCATTACCATATGTATTACACAAATTTTTAAAGATTTTGCATACAGTTTTTTTAAGTGAATTTAAATATTTTGTTAATTATTCTAATTTTAAATCTATTATGATGAACATTTCCATGTTTTATTGCCAATATTATGTTTCTATCAAACAGTTATTTAATTTGTAAAACAGCAATTGATGCTCGTTTAAGTTAACCCTTTAACTGCTCCCATTGTCTATTGGCAATTTGAAGTATGGTTTATGGTTTTAGTTAAAAAAAGTTCAACAATTCGTATTCAACAGTAAAATCAGACGATAATTACTCATTGTAAATTTTAAAACTAATTTTCCTAAAAATAAAAAGTGACAAATTTTAAAATTACGCAAAAATTTAGAAAAAAAGTTTGCGTTTTGGGAGAGCTATATTTCAGTCTGTAGCCTGTACGATTGTTGCTATCACCTTTGTTAAAAAAAAGGAATAACTTTGGAGGTCTTCAAAGCATCAGGGAAGATACCATGCATTACTAACATGCATACATAAAAAGAATCCATCTATGTTCATTCCTAACTCGATGGTTCACAGTCACTTGACTCGTGGAAGGGAGAATGTTCACCTGCGAGTACAATCACGTGCTGTATGTAAGAATGGCCCTATTCATTCGGCATCACTTTTGTGCAATAAGTTACCTACAAACTTTAAATGTATGTCCTCTGTGTCTTCTTTTAAATTAAAACTCAAAGAACTACTGCTTAATGAATGTTATTATAGTACTGATGAGTTTTTTTCGGACAATATTGTAAATCTATTGTGAAAGGTTATTATGTATAAATGTTTCTGAATATGTTCTATGTCAACAACAACCAACAGAACAATAAAACTATGTATTATTAATATTAATTAATTGGTTCCAAAATTTCTTGCGAGCATATTTAAGCAGCTTCCCAGGTATTTCAGCGGAACCAGGAGAAAATTTCTATCACACATGAGAAAGGATCTTCTGCATCTCACTAGAGATACATGGCTTCAGAAATATACAATTAAGACAATTATTGATGGGCAGGTGTAAATCATTATTTTGATAGATTTATGGGAGCACTTGATTATGTGACAGGCAAATGTGGCATATCTAGGGTCCCGTGTTGTTTCATTCATGCATCAGGGAGGAGAGAAAACATCTGTAAGTCATAGTACCAGTTGATTCTCACAAATATTTTCCTAACAATACTAGGAAACAGATTGGATTTCACTGATCTATCATTATGATCTTTTTTCCTCAAAAATTCAAATTTTATAATTTTTTTTTACTTATAATCTTCACGACTCCTATTGTCTCCATAGTATTCATCAAAGAATGCTTAATCTTTACTCATTGCAAATAAATTACATAATACAGGGGTTAACCATATTTTTTGTTGAGTTGATTGATCATAACTAAAGGAAAAGCACTTTTGAACAAGGGCAAAAATGTTGAGTTTTTGAAACTGTTGCTCTTAAGAATGTTTTTTGATGTTTTTACTCTTTTATCACATATTGTAAATTTGTTTATATGTGATATGTTAAATACAGATGTCCATTTTACATTAAGCCCACATAATGTGGTTCTGAGCTAGGTTCAACTTTTTCCACGTTGATATTCTATTTGTTAATGATATTTGTCATGATCTGTTAGTAAAAAATTTTATTTTGATGAAATTGAAAACTATTTAAGTTCTGAAGCATTTTTATTTCATATTTTTCATTCCTGTAATATTTTGTTCTAGCACTAACTTAGGATTTGAAAGAGGTTGAATTGGACTTGTAGCATTAGAGTTCTAGTAATAGGGCATCTATCCAAGGATTAGTACTTTCTAGTTTACCGACATCTAATGTGTTTATGTGATCTGGAAATGTTTTGTCAAGATTTGCAATATGTTACAGCCATAATGGCTTGACAGCTTGCGATGTGGGTGGGCTAGGTATCACTTTAAATTTAGCCCTTGTCTAATGAGTGCAACGATACAAAGCAATGTAGTATGGCAACACATATTAGGTTTTTTTAAGGTTTCACACTAGCGAGACATCTTCGCAGCTCATGATTTTGCTTGTATTCATTGGATTTTGTGTGGTTGTCAGTAGTGTGTAGCAAATTTGGATTCATCGGCTAGCAAATGATTGGTTTTGTGGACCTGCCAACATTAGGCTTCGTGAGATTGCCAATATTGGACTTACATTGAAAGATCGCAGGTTTGTTGATGTTGGCTAATTTTGTTTCTCAACTCATCTTCAAAATTCAGGCAATATGGGGGACCAATGAATCCCAACATTGGCCAATGTTTGTTGGCTAGTTGGGTGAGAGGATTAACTATATTATTTGCAGGCCTAGGTTTGAATTAATCGTAATTTCAAAAAAGCACTTTCGAGCAGGGAAAAAAACGTTGAATCGTAAAAAAACTTCCAGTGCAGACTGCGTATATTTGCACATAAATATGAATTGTTACCATCACACAAATATTTTACATGTAAATGTGAATGCTAGTTTCACCAGTTAAATTCCTCCGATTGATTACGGCATGTTTCTCTAAAAACATGTAAACTGGAGATTATAATGGCGGTCAACGACAGAAGTAATTGCTTCCAAAAATCTTAAAGCATTGGCTTACGTCTTTTAAGAACTGCAGTCACCTGCTCCCTTCCCGACAAGGCGTTTGCTATTTGAGAGTTTATAACCAAGAGAGAATCCATCACCTGCAAAACCAGACGCAGATAAGTTTACCGTTCTATTACCTAGTAACATGGAATCCCAATAATCATCAAATTATAGCAATAATTGAAAGCAAGTTCAGCAGGTGGTATAACAAAATGACCTACCGAAGTTTTAGCATCAACTTTATTTGAATTTCCGATGACGCGACTTTCTAATGCTTTGATTCGGTTTTCCAGTAGATCAAGGGGGTCTGCGACATCCTTCATCTTCCAGTCCTTTACGATTGAGCTACTCAAAGAAAAATCGAGGTGGAGGTAAAACTTGAAACAGCACAATTTTAAGCTATCCCAACTTCCTCAGTTTCTGAAAATCAAGACGCCAGGTAGATTAATACACGTTTTCGAATAATCTGTCCTCATGAGGCCCACACACACAATTGCCCATACACCAAATACATCAGAATCTAGACTCAACTCAATGCAAACAAACAATTGAACACAATTACGCGAATGCCGATCAGCTGTATTGGTGAAGAGGTACCACATGTTACTACTGCATGTAAGTTATGTTCTGAAAGTATTGGTGTGAAAACCTTCATTATAATGTTAAAACCACAATTATAAATTTATTAAAGTCTTTATATTTATTGTTGAAACACTATATATATTGTTCGAAATAACAAAGTACATAAATGTTTCTGCCAGTAAAATATTTTAACGTTGTCTAACCTCTCTTCCCTGAATGTATGCTACCCCGTTTACAAATAAATGAATAGGTTTTAACGCTAGATGGAGTTAGGTGTAATACGATACTCAGATGTCCGTATTAAGTTACTCTGCCGATATTGTAATTAAATTAACAACTTTTTGCTGACTTGTTATAACTGTAACATTCTCCTTTTCCTGACTTCTTGTATTTATAAAATTATAGTGCTCCTGAAATTCAGCCGGACATCTTCTTAGACTCAGGGAATATTACGTTTCCCGAGAAGCAAGATGTGGTTTGAAGCAGATGAGTTTGCAGAAATATTTAAAGGATATTTCCCTTACTACTTAATTATCGCCCTGCCAATATTTATCATAATATCACCTGTAAACCCTGTTGCGGCTGCCCATGAATTTCCGGCGTACAGAATGCAACATTTCGACCTCCATGGAGTTCCGCATGGTCAGTGTCCATAAATACCAAATTGATCATTCAGAGCAATTATTTCTTTATCTCAGTAGTGTTTACTCCCAGTTTTGTCATGTTATGCAAGCACTGTGTAAGAAACAAGCTTCTGATTCCTATTGTCATTCCATGCCTTCACTATTCATAGGGTGCCGTAGTGCCCCAGTTAGCCTGGAAGCCCGTCCACTGCAGAGCTGGGGATCTTCTGCCCCTTCCTCACAGCGGCATTGCCTCGTAGCACCCTTAGCCGCCGTTTCTCCTCAACTGCTGAGGGATGCAGTCGGGGCTACTGGATCCGGAGGTATTGCCCCGAGAGCTGGGGCTCTTCTCCTGATGCTTCCACCCAAAGGCAGCCTCACGGCCGAGGACAAACAAGTGAGTTAGTGAAGTCATAACTAAGGAAATTTCGCCTCGGGGAGTGAGCGTAAAATGTTCTAGGTAGAAATTTTGGTAGCATTGGAAAGATCCATTCTTCAGGGAGGACTTTTCATTGAATGTAAAACCGTGGTAATTGTGTCGGTAAGTTTCAATGCCAATAATGTTTTATGGGTGTGATGATTGAGTTGCCCCAAAAGACTTATCATCCATAGCTGTTAAAATTAAGCATTTTGTTTTTGTAGTAGCCTACGGTGTAATGGAGAAAGATCTCCAAGTGTATTATTCCCTCTCATATAGTAAAGTAAAACTGAACAACCTATAGCATTCTCATTCAGGAACATTCGTTATTTTAATTTTCATATTGTTTCATCTATACCTATAGGAATGTGGACTTCGCTATCATTCATATTGTGTTAATATTCTTTTTCTTTATTTAACGAGGAAGGATCTTTGACCCCTGTGGGGTTTTCAGAACCTGCAGAAGGGGCACACACAACCCATTTCTTTTTCGTGGATGTCAGTTTCATGTTGGCCAATAAGTTATAGTACTTGAAATCAAAGTAGTTTTAGAGACGGAAATGACTCTTTTTGCATTCATGGTTTTCAGTAGTCCAGTTGAAGCTTCATGTGTGGGTTGTGTATTTCTAAAACTCTTCTGGTACTGTTTTACATCACTTTCTCTAACCCTTATTTGACAAAAATAATTGGCATAAGGGCACTGGTCAGTGCCACTACTCCAATCTTAATCCCACAGTTGATTATTTATTTTGGACTATTAAAATCTTATTTGCTTATTTAAGGCTTAAATTTTTAGTTTGCAGCTTCATTGGTTTTTAAACAAAGTAAAACATGCTTGTTCACATATTGTATGATGACAATTTTTTGGTTTAACTGGCACCTGGTTATCATAATGCATTTCTCTTCATTACGTGTAATTATCCATAGTTTTCATATTTAAGAATTTGTTGCTCAGTATTTTTTATCTCGTAAAATATTCTGTCTTTCAGAAAATTCTGGAAACTGAGGAGTCTCTCCTGTGGGCGCATGGTGCAATCTCCATTCCTGTATATTTTGCATATCATAGTCCTCAGTTAGTCTCAATTATTGAGGACATTTCATCCAGCTTCCTTGTAGACAGTCGACCACGATCAGCATTGCAAGGTTATGATCAAAGTTACTTTGTATATGATAGTAGAAAAATGTAATTGTTACTCCCGCAATACGCTTTCTTCCTTGGACTATTAAATTACTCAATGTGTCAATAAATTCTCAGGCTGTCAACCTGCTTATGTTCTTCATCTACGCCTGATGCTTTGGTGCTCAATTCACTTATCTTCAGTTGGGATTATGATATGGAACTGATTAGTGAGTTATGCATCAAAATGTCAGTGGAGATGGATAACTACTTGCGGTTGGCAACTCAAGAAGAAATTATTGATAAATTTCCTGGAAGAGTACTGGATCTTTCATGAGTCATTAGCCATGTTTGAATCTTCATGCATGATTGGTTTAAGCATGTTTGAGCAAGATGTAGTGATGACCTGAGCCTGTGTAGCATCTAAGCATTTTCAGCTAGGCTGCCTTGCTGTAGTTCTTGTGTGCAAGGTTTTGCCTCAACGGCTAAGCATTTACAGATGAATTAGGAATGCTTTTAGTATGTGAACTAATGGGAAAATGTGAGTTAAGTTCTGGGGCTGAAAATGGGAGGGTTTATGATTGCTTGGCTAGACACTGTTTTCATCCTTTGCCATGTAGTGGTGGAGTGGTTGATGTATACATATAGAAGGGGGCATGAAATACATTTGGCACACATTTAATAACCTTACAATGGCCTTTACCAAACCCTTCTATCTCCTGATGATGAGGGCATCTAATCCTAAAAGTATGTACTCCCTCAACTGAGCTATCTCAGCCTGTGCCCTGACTGTTGATAGGTGGCAGGCACTGAAACACCAGTGATTTTCCAATCATTGCGATTGCACAAAATTGAAATTTGCTCTGAACTAATTGTAAGATGACTTGGCGGTGTAACTGGCTAGCATACCTGACTGGCAATTGGGATATCCATGTTCGAATCCCACTCAAGTCAAATGGTTTTTTTCATGGAGAATTTCATCCCCCTGGTGTATACGAGTGATAGGTCAGTGAGGGTGAAGGAAAATCTATCTATCCTTTCAACTATCTTAACCATAACCCAACTGTCTCCTAATCTCAATAAGAACCAACCCCATACTGAGGGAGTTCCCTCAGGGAACCGATATGCAGGCTTGGCAGGCCTATGTGCCGACCACCTTGCTACCCAGGCTTCCTGATGTTTGGAACAATTTTGGAGTTAACAAGGTATCTATTTGTTATACCATTATAGTCCATGAAGAAGCCTGAGTAGGGTGGTGGTCTGTGCATTGGCCTGGTAAACCAGAGGTCCATGATTCGCTTCGCAGTTCTGATAGATTTTTTTCTTGGTTATGGTTATAAATACTTCTTAGACGAATCAAAATATGTTTCAGTTTCTACCATTATGCTAGCCTTTCATGTACAGGCAGTCCCTGAGTTACGTATGCCTCGACTTACATAAATCCATACCTACGTAAGTGGCTACCCCTACTCAGAAAAACTAGAATTATGAAAGATATGAATTTGGAAGGACAGTTGCCTACTTTCAAGGAGCGCATGTGCCGTAATGTTAATGAGAGCTGGCCAATCTGAGAGGGTTGAGATCAGTAAATTGGCCTGGTAAGAAGTCGTAAAGTAGCAGTAAGATACCGTACTTTTTTTTAAACGAAGTTCGTAATGAAATTATTAAAAAAATATATAAATGAGAAACTCAAAATCACTCTCAACTTGAAGCATGGCAATTACACACAACAAAGGCTTACTACTGTCGGCGCAGGAAGTATGCAACCCTGAGTTAGAGACTTAACCACTTCCCTGACAAGCCCGCATATATTCGGGCAAGTCCGTGATGTCCGTATATTTTTCTTTACGCCCGCATATAGTTGGCCGAAGCTAGTAGTTTACGTTCCTGCCGCCTCCCATGCTGTTGAAGGTCCAGAGCCAGCGATGCGGCAAGCGGCGCTATTTCAAATAGTGATTTCTAATGTTAAAACAATGGTAATTTTTTGGTAATATTTCTAGCAAATCGAGGGTTATAATTTTTTACGCACTGAAACGTTATCCCCATACGAAATTCCATTCACCTACATTGTCATTCGTAACCATCCGTCTATTTACTTCATGCATGGAGTTTCTTTTGTGAACTTTTTACGAAATTTACAACTTCAATTTTTGTCATTTATAGATAATTATTGCAAATTTATTAGGTAAAACTTCCGTTTTCGCATGACAAAAAACTTTCTAAATAAGTAAATAATTTTCAAATTAGTTATTTTCATTTATATTTCGTCATTCACTCTTCATGAGCATTCAATTACATTTTTCTTCAACATTTTAGCGGTCATTATAAAAATTGCAATTTCAATTTTGCGCTAATTTTCTCTGCTACGACGAGTTCCACAGTAATTGGAATAAAATATTTCTCTAGCAACAGAACATGAATCTTTCCTTGCCTTTTTTGTTACTTTAGATATATATTTGTTACCATATATGTTTGTTACTATTTATATTTGTTACTACGTATATTTGTTACCATATATATATTTGTTACCAAATATATTTGTTACTATATATATTATCTAATTCTATATTATTCGTCCACACATTTTTCTTCCGGTGATTTTTATATTTGTTGGAAATGCCTATTGAACCGTTCTCTTTAGATAAAATGGCGTAAGCATAAATGTTTAGATGTTGCGAATGTCATTTCATTTTATTTTTCTACTTCGAATACTGGCGGAAGTGGTGAAACATATTTACGGAAACAGCTATACGATGAAGACATCTAAAGGTCATACGTTCTCAATAGAAACCAATACAAGTGCCCTGTGTATGTGTTACCCTAGCTCACATGAGTATGAGAAAAAAGGAGAGATAGAGATAAATCCCAAACATGTGTAATGCCTTCTATTGTCATGTTTGACACTTTCCTGAGGTCAGAAAATACCCGCTCGAGAGCCGCTGGCCCGATAAGCAACCTGGAGCCCGGTTTCATGTCATGCTAATATGCCACCCTTTGCTCCCCAGGCTACTTTCCCACGAGCCAACCCATTACTAATGGGCTATTCCCGATATCAATTTACCATTAGTTGTCAAATCCATGCTGTTGCAGTACGCACACGTGTGTTTATTTTCCAAGAAATGGTAGGAAAGGAAAAGAAAAATTTTATGATGAGCATGGGATGGGCTTTTCACACTTAGGGGCGAGGTCCTTTGCATATCGTGATTGTTTCCACGAGTACTTTGTCGGAAGGACGATGGTGACAGTATTTCGTTGAGTTTCAGAGAATATGCATCCTTGATTTTCTGAGCGCACGCACTTTTTTGCTGAAATTCCACCAATGCAAAGATTCCATTTTTAGTTAGAACATTTTCGTTCTAATACAAGCGGTGTAGTAGAAGTGAATTCTACAGCAAATTTTTTGTTTTCGCTCGGTAACATTCGGCAATCAGCAATGGATTCCGGAGAGGAATCAGTGTTGACCAGCAGTGATTCTGAGGTTATGGACATTGAAGTTCCTGGCTCCAGGTCGATTCTCTCCGGAGAAACAAGCTCCGAATCAGAAGGCGCGCAGCGAAACATTCCCGGGAAGCAGAGTGGGAGAAAATGCTTTCAACGAATCCTCCTCCGACACCACCTAGGTTTGAATAAAACGTAGTCTTCAGAAACTTTGTGGCATTCCATCACAACAATTTATTACAGCAAGGAAACTTTTACAAACCACATAACAATAAACCACCACCTAGGTTTCTTTTTGAAGGAAATTCTTCGATTAACTTCGACCTGGTTCCCGACTGTGGTTCCCTAAAATATGTTTTTCAACGATGAAATTGTTGACTTTATAACTTGGGAAACTAATCACTGCGCCAGTAACACTTTGCGTGAAAAAGCGGGGCCGAGCAGTACTAGCATAAATCAGTGGCAAGCTGTGACAACCTCAGATATTCGTATTTTTTGCCCTTGTAATGCTACAGAGCAGAGTGCAGAAGCCAGATACTGAGTTTTTTTGGTAGACGAGACCTATACTCCTCTCCCTTTTTTGTACACACAATGTCTTACCGATGATTCGTAAAAATAAGGCAATATTTACATTTTGCCTATAATAACGATGTTGATCCCCAAACACACCCCAAAGCCAAAATAAATAAAATACGGCCGATTTACCAGAAGTTGGAGGAAAAGTTCAAGGCACTCCATACACCAGAGACGGATATTACCATAGACGAGAGTCTGCTCTTGTACGAGGGAAGATTGGGGTGGCGGCAGTTCATGCCTATGAAAGTAGCTTCATTTGGCAAATATTTGTTCTTTGTGAATCGAGAACTGGATACGTGTGGTCAACGACAATTTACACGGGAAAGGGGACTGTGTTGGAAAAAGACTTTGCCCATTTACTTATGGCCTCAAAAGTGATGATGACTCTAATGAAGCCATTATTTGGCCTATGATATTGCCTGACGACGGATAGCTTTTATACGTCTCCAGAACTAACCGACTACCTCGCATCCCACTCCACTGACTCGTATGGAACACTGAGGAAAGGGATTACAGCTCTCTTCAAAGAGAATCAAGTAAATGAAAAAGTTTGTTGATTTTTGCTATAACATTTTCAGGGCGAAAGTCATCGTAATGCGGGTTGCCTAACTCCCATGAATGTTTGTACGTTGTTTCTTGGTGTACTATGGACTAAAATTAATAGTTAACATTAACGTTGTCGGCAAAGTATGTACTATTATAATATAAACTAAATTTATTCCTCAAAAGATGACTAACTAAGGTTTACGGGAAGAAAAGTTATACTGATATGCAGGTGGCCTAATTCTCTTAAGTTAAGGGGCAACATTCAGAAATTATTGAATAAATTATTAGTTATTTGGAATAAAAAATTAAGGAAAACATTTTCGGATTTGCCTCCCTTTAATGCTTCTGAATCTGAAATAAAACTATGACTTTTTAATATATAAATAAATAAAATATATTACTTTTTTGACCATTTTTGTAAAAAATCCCATCAGGGAAGTGGTTAATATCTCTAAAACGACTCAGCTGATTTTTATGAAATTGACATCAACATTTAGCTTCTTTCATTCCACGTTAAGCGATTACAAGAAAACTTTTTAAAAACTATAATAAGAGTTCGTTTCTTGGGATAAAAGGAAAAAAAGAACCCATTTTTTGGCCCGCGAGAAGCTATGTCCAACTTTCGGGGATTACTATGCAAATACCGTTGATTCGATGGCAGTCAAATTTAAATATCTTATTTCTTAATCTTCTGTTAGTGCTACCACGTGAGTAAACGGAAGGGAAAGTAAGCTCCGAGAGTACCCCTCCGCCGCTCAATGCAGGCTGAAGGCAGACTAAAACGTGATAAAAATAAAAATTGCTGTAAAGTAAACCTTTAATGTAATGTATTTCTATTTACGTGAATCATAATGCAGAGTTTGCAACAAAGCCAATGGTTTTACGCAAATCTCTCTATATGCGGTGAGAATGGAGATAAAGTTGTTCTGCAAAAATAAAGTTAACATTAAAAAAAATGAAGTTAGAGCTTTTAAATTTTACAAAACCACTAACAGAAGATTGAGAAATAATTTTTTTTCCTTTTATTTCAAGAAACAAACTCTTATCATAGTTTTTAAAAGTTTTCTTGTAATCGCTTTACGTGGAATGAAAGATGCTAAATGTTGATGTCAATTTCATAAAATCAGCTGAGTAAAGAGTTCTAGAATATTACAGTGAACTGCATAAAGTTTAGCCAAAAATTATTCCCCGTATTTATCCGAATCGACCGTAATTTTGAGAGCAAGGACTCAGTTACGGAGTAATTTTCGACAAACGTATTTTTTACTCCCGTAAATTTCGACTTATGCTGCTAGTGTCGGAATGCATCTATTATGTAACTTGGGGACTGCCTGTATTCTTAATGATTTTTCCAACTTCCACCTGAATGACTTTTCATAGCTATCCCAAGAAAGTAAGGAAAGCGGTCCTCTAAAACTGAAAAGTTAAATTAGCATTGACTTTTGAGCATGCTTGATGAATATTATCTTGGAAAAGTTACCTCTTTCTGAAATGGGCATAATTCTTTCCTGTGTTGTTGTAATGTGACTGGGGATAATTTAATTTACCATTTTTGCCCTTATTGTATTTTCCCTTTTATAAGCCATTACTTTTCTATTTGATATTATGCTATGTTATCCATCCAGTGCTTGAAATTTCATTTCCTAGTACTGATATAATAAAAGTATAAATAAAGACTTTCTCTGGTAACTTTGTGGTATTCCATTTTTTTTATTTTTAATAAAATAACCTTTTACAAACCACATAAAATTCAATGTTCCTCTCCTTGCCTTGTTTGAATTATCATTTCAATATTTTTCATATGTTTATAACTTGATGGATGATTAAATTTTCTAAAATGCATTGCTCAGCTAAAACTTTAAATACAGAGTTTGAAGTTGGAACCTTAAAAATTATCATAAATTTTTCCTAAAAGCTTTTGGAGATTTTCAGGGGTACAGCTCCTAATTTGGTAAATGCAGCATTTAGCCTACGATTATTTTATGTATCCACCTTTAAACCTAATTTAACCTTATTTCTTCCAGCCTTATTGAACTCAGTTTCTGCAAATGGCTATCAAGTATCTGTTAGTTCTGGGCAGGCATCACCAATGAGCAATGTGTTTGTTTCCAACATTCAGGTAAGCATGAACTTAACTGCATTAAAAATTCTTATCCAGATAGAGTAAATTTTATGTTGTAAGCTATTATGTAATTATTATTTCAGCATCTCGTAATCCATTTATATACAAGAGAAGTATAGTCTGTTCAAATTGATTCAAACTAATATTTCATTAATGTTTGATTTATTGACCTATCCTATTTCTTGTCTTGTGAATATTTTGGTTCCCAGTTGAAACTGCAAATAACACACTGAAATATATTCTTGTTCTATTTTTATTAAGTCAATCTTTCAGCATCATTGTATGGAAGTGCTTGTTGTTGTGATCAAGTAAATCCCATTTTTCCAGACATGGTTGGCAGGAGGGTCATTCCGCAAAAATTGATTTTCCATAAATCCGGTATTTTATTTTATGAGCCCTGGGGTCAGGGTCGTCTTAGGACATGCCGGGGCCCCTTGGCACTCAAAAATTTGGGGCCCCGTTGGAAAGTAAAAAAAGGGAATGTCAAGAAAAAATATTTTTCTGTTATGATTTTATATTTATTAACACGCTTTTATTAGCTTCACCTGTATGTTTGTTTGTTTGTAACTGACTCCTTTGGACTCGATTTTGACCCACTTTGAACGATCAGATTTCCTTTAAACTTTGTAGACTCATCAAGGACCGATGACAATACAATAATTTGATAAGATTTTCTCAATATTCTAATCAGGATCGCCAGGATTAATAATTTTCTTCAATGGAACAGATCCTTTGTGTGAGAATTAGAGGGATAGAGTAAGCACCATCAGTGTGTTGATCGGATGGTGTAGTGGTTAGCGTCATCAACTCTCACCGAGGGGGGCTAGAGTTCGCGGCTCAATGAAGGACATTTTTTTTGTTGTCTTTAATTTGATTGTTTAACAGCCAGTTATAATTTAATTTTAATTGCAGCAAGCTTAGACGGGAGAAGAATTTTATATCGTCGTATTCGCTTTTCGTATTTGCTAAATTTGTTTGTCTGTTCGTTTGTAACTGACTCCTTAACACTCAACTCCGAAATAATTCTTAACGATTTCACTCCAAAACTAAAAAAACACTCTTAAATGATAACTCAAACTAAAAAGTGAAAAAAAATATAGTTAAAAAAGCTAAAAAAAACACGCTTGAATGAAAACTCAAACTAAAAAGTGAAAAATAATTCTTAATATAGACATAAAAAAGTAAATGAAAAATATTAATATTATCGTGAAAAAAGCGTGGGGTGCTCGATATATCAATTCTTGAAAATATTAAATCGGTACGATTAGTAGAAAAATGGTACTAAAAATATGGCTCAAAGCATAATCTTTTCCCGCATTTTTCATTCAGTAATTTGGGTAAACAATTACAAAGTCATATCAAATTAACTAAGCAACGGAGCACCCCACGCTTTTTTCACGACAATATTAATATTTTTCATTTATTTTTTTATTTCTATAAAAAGAATTATTTTTCACTTTTTAGTTTGAGTTCTAAAAAAAGCGTGTTTTTTAGTTTTTTTAACTATATTTATTATGCTTATGGCGCAGTTAATGTTTCACCAAATAGCAAATAATACATGTTTATTATTGTTAAATTGTTCACTGTTCACTCTCTGGAAAAAATTGAAAATATGACGGTAATTTTAGTAGGTAATCTCAAAAGCTAAAACTAAAACAATGTCATTTTTAGGTAGCAACCCGATAAGAACGAAAATTGTCATAGAAAACCAGGTACTGGAACAGGTATCCCATTTTCAATATTTAGGATGTGATATAACTAAGCTGAGGACATTGCCTAAAATGCCTATTTTTTCTTTTACTCAGGAAACCAATTTTATGAAGTTATAAGTTTATTTAGGATCATTTATGGTGAAATTAAGGCAATTTGTTACTGCCTAAAAAGGCCTATTTTACCTGTTTATGCCTTTTCTGCTGATATTGCCTATTTAAGGGCCTAATAAAGCAATATTCTTCTCAACGTCACAAAACTTCTCTTTAGTGCGGAGCAGTCTGTTATTTCAGTTTCTTTTTTAATCTATCAAGGTTAAAATAATATCGGAAAAAAGGTGCGCGGCTTACACGAGTAAATACGGTATTTCATTTATCTCGGCGCCAAAATATTGAGGAATTAATATTAATGATAAACGTAGCGGAACGCTACTCCTGTTTCCCACAGTTGCGAGCACTGCCACAAGTTGCCTTCATACCGTTGCCCTGAGACAAATGCAACGACTTTGTAGCAGTTTATTCCGCGACGGTATTGAGGCTTTAACGTTACAATTTAGGTAAATTGTAACCAGTCACACGAACATTTTGTGAGTTGATCAAGCTTTAACTTGAACGGAGCTGAACCCAGGGTAAAGCAGGCGAACTCGCAGACACGGCAGAAGTGCACCCGGCGTCTGATCGGCGCGCACCGAATCTTTGCCTGCTGCCAAAAAATGGAAAATGTTTTTTTACTTAAACGCAAAATTAAATTAGCTAAATTACTGTTCAGCTATTATTAACGTTGGTTTTTCGTTGTATAGCTATCAGGTGGCAAACTCAGGTATCCATAATTTTTTTTCTGACGTAGATTATGCAAATCAATTGAAGTCGAGAATTTTGCATCTGATTGTAAGACGAACCCTCTTTTCTGCAGGAGTTGGGAGGGAAAAAAACCTCGTCTTAGATTCGGGCAAATACGGTATTTAAAATGGTCTACTTTTTCAAATGCAAGACCATCTATTTGTAGAGGACCTGTATTTCTATTTTGGCGTCTTGAAAAATACATGTATTTAGTTTTTGTATCATTTATTTTCAGTCCTATTTTTTCCGCTTCCTTCCTAAATACATTTGTCAACATTGTTAAATCTTCTAAACTTTCTGCGAATATCTCTACATCGTCTGCAAAGGCTAAAATGTTTTTTTTGTCCCAATTTTTTATGCTAAGGTCTGCTACCTTTTCCAGTGCTTCCTCAATTGCAATATTAAATAGAATTGGGGCGAGACCATCTCCCTGCCTTACACCTGTGCTTATCTTAAACAGCTCGGATATATTTCCATTGATCCATACAAAGCCCTTTGATTCTGTGCTGCTCAGCTTTGCTAAATTTATCAATTTTCTTGGGATCTCCATTATATCCATTTTTCTCCACAATCTATCTCTATTTATACTGTCATATGCCTTTGGAAGTCAATAAAAATTGCATAAAACTCCTTATTGTACTCCCAGTATTTGGATATACATTCTTTTATAGAGAATATTTGATTTGTAGTCTACCTGCCTTTCATAAACCCTGCCTGATGCTCTTTGATAATTTCGTTCGTATAACTTTCTAAGCGACTACTGATTATTTTTGCGAGGACTTTATATGGAATGCTGAGAAGTGCAATACCCCTAAAATTATTGCAATCTTCTTTCTCTCCTTTCTTGTGTATGGGTACTACTATTGCTTCCTGCAAATCGGCTGGCATCGCTTCCTTTTCCCATATTTTCAATATTATTCCCCATAGTTTATCAATTACAATGTCACCTCCTTTTTTCAACAATTCTGCTGTGATTTCATCTTTTCCTGATGCTTTGTTGCCTTTTAGGAATTTAACAGCATCCTTCACTTCTTCTCTGTTTGGAGGTTCCACATTTGGTTGAACATGATAGTAGTTGGCCTGGTCACCTTGGTTTAGTGGGGTACCTACTTCTTCAACGTTTAGCAATTCAGAGAAATACTCACTCCATCTTTCCATTACCTTTAGACTTCTATTAATAACCGTCCTTCTTTGTTCTTCACCCCATAAGGGTTTGGAATGTATCCCTCTTAAAAAACCTTATTTTTCTACAAAATTCTTTTCAATAAAGAAAAATTATCCATATTATTATATAAAGAGTAGAAAAACAGCTATGGTAATTTTACGTGATGCGTACATGCGATGGTTTCAATTGCCAAAAACTTGTATTTGAAGGCACCACCCACCCACCTTGCTGAGTTTAAAGAGATCCTGCCCAAAGTTGCTCTGCCTTCACAGCCAGTATTGATATTGTGGGGAACATGACTAAATACTGCATTGTACTCTGCAGATAAAATTATTGAAATACGTGAGGTATATGACAAAAATTATGTGCGCCTCCGATACATCAGTTCGAACGTCTTTTTCACCCACATAAAGGTATGCTGTTGTAACCGATTTCGCTCATCTTTTATACTACGTAACAATTCTGTCTATAATAAATTTAAGCCGTCATGGCGCATGAGTAGGTTTTCTATAGGCAACAGAATATATGCATGAAGAAGAAGCTAACTGCATTCTCGAATCCAAAGCTGCAGAGTTGAATCTCGATGTCGACGCGGATCCTACGTTTATCAGATACAATTTTGGATAACTACCATCAACCATGTCATCGCTGGAGGAACTACTCCTTGTGGCAGTTGTGGAAAAAATTCTAAAGGTGGAAAGTGAACTTATTAATATACAACTAATGTGGGTGGTTATTTCACCACCCAAGGCATAGATTTAAGTCAAGTTCTATTTGTCTGGGCCCTGGAAAACCTGATTACAGGCTTAGCCTTTTGGGATTCCAGGATCGACAGAATCGTCCAAAATGCAAAAAATATTTGAAGCGCCTATTTTAAGTGCATATTTTGAAATTTTTAGTGCCTATTTAGGCTGCCTATTTCTTCATTTTTAGTGCCTAAATGTCCTCAGCTAAGATATAACGTACGATGAGGACAAAGATATCACAAATAAAATTAATGTATTTCAGAGGATATGTGGGACAATAAGAAGAAATTTAAAAGGTAAAACAAGAAAAGATACCCAGATAATATTTTATAAAGTGATGGCTGTTCCCACTGTGTTGTATGGGTCAGAATGTTCGGCAATAAAACAAGAGAACTGAAACAAATACAATCATCAGAAATGAGATTTCTTCGAGCAGTTCAAGGGTGTACAAAAGGGGGTATCGAATTACAAAAATTCTTGTGTGTGTGTGCTCTTCTTTTTTTCAGTTTTTGGTGGCTCTTTCAATCTTGATCAACTTCATTAACCTTAGTTAAATCCTGTCTACCATCAAAGTACACTGCTGGAATTTTTAAATCTTTGCACATAAATACATCGCCCCTGAAAAATTCTATTCCTGAATACTTTGCGATGATAGGTGTGCACTAAAATTCTAGCTTGACATTATAAGTTACTACAGAGTAGAATAGAATGGTCCACTATTAAATATCATCCAGAAGAGAATTTTTTTATTGTGAATATCACACATTATTGTAGCTAATTGTGTATAGTAATTCCACCTACACCAGATGTATCTCACCTAATTAGATCGAAGAAAAACTTGTAAGGTAGTAAGTTCTTTGCCGCTGTTACTCTGTTAAATTCATGTGAAATATAGTGCAATCCATATTGTTTTGTGTCTATGATGGTCTGTCAAAATAAAATATGCGTGAAAGTTTAAAGCCGTCAATGATATATATTTCCCTGAAGCCATCTAGTGTGATTTGAGACCCAATAGCCCCCCTTGCCACCACCCCTAATTACGGTAAATTATCTTTGTTCTTCTGATTCAACCATGGAAAGAACCCTGGTAAGTATTGAATGATAGGTCTCATAGTTCGACTTTTCGAAGGGCACAGGAATTTCACATTCTATTAGCGAATCTTTTCGTGTAATAATTCGAGGCTCAGAAAAAGTGTGATAAAAGTTATTTTTTGCTGCTATGACTCCATTTTTCCATACCTAATGATAGCAAAATTACGTAGATTACAGTCAAAACTCAACGCCAGTATATATTACGCTGATTTATCTTCATTCGTCTGATTTGACAATGGGAAGAACTCTGGCAGATAGTGAATGATAGGTGTCAGGGTTTAGAGGTTTGGGCATTGGTATTTCACACTCTAATACCGGATCTTTTCGTGATATCGTGGAAGTAAGAGAATTGGAGGGACATGTGGATAGAAAAATGTATTTTTCATACTCTACCTATGCATCTAATGGCCGTTTTACACGGTGAATGATCTTGCGCATGATCATTCGAGCATTAATTCGCGAATTAATTTCAATGATGATCAGAAAATTTACCGTTTTACACGGTGAATTAATTCCGTGAATTTTCTGCGCAGACTGAATGCGCAGTGGTAGATCTATCGATTATATATATTGATTACGGGAGATTTCCGACCAACACAGCTGTATCGACAGACTGATTGTGAGTGTTTGTTTTGATTGTTGTTTATATTAATCACAGATGGACTGTAATGAGTCAATTTTAGCGGCCGCTGCTGCGGTATGTATTATAATGACTGCAGCCACAATTTTGAATAACGATGGGAGAGCTGGTAGAAGAAGAAGAAGATTATGGACAAGACCGTGGATAGAGAGAAGGAATAGTGGTCGAGGGGTACTCAACATGGTTGAAAACGAACTGCTGCAGGAAGACCGCGAGCCGTATAGAAATTTTTTAAGAATGTCGGAGAAGCAGTTCAACTCAATTTTACGTCTCACCAGGCAGGACTATGAAAAGTCTGACACGATGATGAGAGGAGCAATTTCTGCTGCGCAGAGGTGACATGAATCATGACAGCCATGAAAATGAGAAGTATTGGAAGAATTTGACAGCTCGGCGTTTACCAAATTAACTTAAACGTTCAAATGTATAATGGTTAATGTAACTTCTGTAACCAAAAAGACTTAATAAACACCACACATAATCGTGTTTTCCTATAATAATGTGTCAATCTCACGAATCGTACACGAATGGTTTAGATAGATAATTTTCCCACCTCGTACTTCCATTGGTCAATTGCACTGGATTCAAGAAAGATTTACCTCAGGAAATCTGTTTTACTTTCGGATCAGAAAATTTCATAATCACCTGCGTGAGGTAATACTATACTTACTATTCAAGCAAGGTTCTTAGAGTACTAATACTTTAAGAACCTTGATATTCAGTAACCTTTAAAATTTCGAACATTGAATTATCTACCATACGACGCGACATCTAGTTGATGAAATATTTGTAGTATCCACATTTTTCCACACTATCCCTGGTTCACATAGCTTTATGTTAAAAAAGAACAGTCATCATCATTTATCTTCACACTCACCTTGTTGCACATAATCCTGCGGAAATTTCCTCCATCTCTTTCTGCCGAACATATTTATTTTTGAACTATGGGTTCTTCGGATTGTAAAGGTGAGGTTTCTCCCTTACCATTGCTATCAGGCTTTCCACTTGCTCTCGGCTCCAAGATATATCGGTGTCAATTATTGAATCATGAATATATGTATCCAAACCCCAAACTTCACGGTTTTTTCCTCAGGACACGTAATCGTTAAATAGATAGTGTTAACCAAATGACCATTCCACATCTACCAAAGCGTGTGCTTTATTGAGTTATTTATTTCCAAATACATTGTTGTGGCTTTCCTTTCCTTCATTATATGTTATTATGATTTAGCATTAGCGAAGTGAGGTAAATTCAATATCAAAACAACCAAGATGGACGTCGTGCGCTCGTATCATGCGATCATTCACGGGATCATGCGAGCAAAAATAGAACATGTTCTAATTTTGATCGCATGATCATGCGCATGACCAAGAATTCGCCGAAATTTCCGTATTACACGAGGCATTAACGTCATGCGAATGATCATTCGAATGATCATGCGCAAGATCATTCACCGTGTAAAACGGCCTTAAGGAAATTGGCCATTTAGTTTTCCTTAATGGAATTTAGTTCACAATTCATTACTGTTAAGCTGAGCTAATGGTCCCCCACTTTCCTGCATCTAACAAATGTTGGGACATTAACAACAACTCTCCTTTTCCCTCCTCCCAGCGAAATAAGCGACTGCTCCTTTCCATTCAGACTCTATAGTTGGTAGCACTATGGAATACGCATCAAGAATAGAGAAAATGCTAACAACCGAAACGAGCTGCAAGGGTAGAGAGTATAGATTGGCATATTTACAGTGGCGTACGGACGAGGGGTTTAGGGTTTAACCCCCCCCCCCTCCCCCCCCAAAAAAAAACATGTTTACCTGAATTCGTTTTCGTTCATTAGCCTGAACTAGCATTTAGAATTTTGCTTATTGGGCTGAAAAATATCGTTGAATTGTCTTCATGAATAGAGAATGTTAATTTATTATTGCTTTAGTGAATAATATTCTGAATATCATTTTATGATGATGCACATAAATATTAATGAAACCCCACCAGAAGTCAAACCCTCCCAGAAGTCAACCCCCATGCCCCAGAAGTCAACCCCCACGCCCCAGAAGTCAATCCTGCATACGCGAGGAAATGGAAAAGAAGCTGGAGGAGGGGGAAGTGGGCGCTTTGTACGCCAAGGTGAATATGTTATCGGGTGGTAAGAGAGGTCAAACGATACTAAAGGTTAAGGACAAAACAGGGAAGATATTAATCAAACAGGATGATATCCAGGAAAGATAGAGAGAATACGTAGAGGAGCTATATGACAGCGAGAATAGACCCTTTAGCCTAGATATAGAGGATAAAGGAACAAAAGATAATGATAACCTCAGACCAGAGTTACTTGACAGTGAAATAGAGAGGGCATTAAGAGAGATGAAGTGTAGAAAAGCCGTGGGAACCAATAACCTACCTTCGGAGCTACTGAAGAATCTAGGTAGTAAGGGGAAATAATCGTTTTTCGAACTTATTCGCAGGATATACGAGGAAGGAGTATGGCCCGAGGATTTCGTGAAAACAGTATTAATACCTATCCCGAAGAAGAAGAAAGTGTCAGAATGTGAGGAATATGGAACAATCAGTTTAATTTCGCACGCGGCAAAAGTCTTGCTTAGAATACTAAAGAGAAGGTTGGAGAGCAGAGCAAACTGCTATTTAGGCAATGACCAATTTGGGTTCAGGAAGGGGAGGGCAACCAGAGACGGTTGCAGTAATGAGGACACTTATAGATAGAAACATAGAGCATAACCAGGATGTTTTTGCTTGCTTTGTAGATTTCGAAAAGGCGTTTGACAGAGTAAACTTGGAGAAACTAATGCAGATACTGGGGAAAATAGGAATAGATTGGCGTGATAGGAGACTCATCCGATACTTATATATGGGGCAGAGGGCTCAGGTAAGGGTAGCTGATGGTGAATCAGGGTGGGCAGTTATAGGTCGCGGGGTGCGGCAAGGGTGCCCATTGTCGCCTTTACTTTTTAACATCTATGCTGAGGAAATGGTAAGAGAGGCATGGGATGAGCTAGATGTGGGCATGAAAGTAGGAGGCCAGTGGATAAAGTCGGTTAGATTCGCAGACGACCAGGCGTTGGTCAGTCGGTCATCGAAAGGATTGCAAATTTTAGTAGATGCACTGGAAATGCAGTGCGAGAAATGCAGAATGGAGATTAATAATAAGAAAACAAAAGTAATGAGGTTCTCTAGGACAAAGGAAGCGAAGCTGGTGATAAGTGTAGGAAGTCACAAACTGGAGCAAGTAAAACAATTTAATTACTTGGGTAGTACACTATAAGAAACAGGACATAGTAGCAAAGACATTAGGAGGAGAATATCGCTAGCGAAGGAAGCGTTCAATAATAGAAGGGAGCTGATGACGGGGACCTTAAGTAAGGATGTAAAAAAGAGGCTGGTGAAGAGCTTGATATGGAGTGTGGCGTTGTATGGGGCAGAAACGTGGACCTTGATAAAGGAAGACGAAAATAGGCTGAAGGCTTTCGAGATGTGGGTATGGAGGAGGATGGAGAAGGTGCGTTGGACGGAAAGGAAGACAAATGAGGAAGTGCTTGACATGGTGGGCGAGGAGATGAAACTTATAGATGAGATTAGGGGAAGACAGGGTAGGTGGCTGGAAGGGGTAATGAGGGGTGATGGTTTGCTGAAGGCCATGATAGAGGGTAGGATGTTGGGTAAGCGGGGAAGGGGAAGGAAGAGAAGAGGTTTTATGGACGGGATGAAGAAAGGTAGGACTTATGCTGAGATGAAGAAACAAATACTAGAGGTAGATAGGGCACGGCAAGTGTAAGAGTTCGTTGGATATTCTCTGACTTTCATCACAACCTACCTCTAACCGGTAGATTACTGTAATGAATGAGAACTTATATCAAAGCTCATTTACATATCACTTCTCATAGCCGAGGAACATTTCCACAAAATGATCAATTTTAGGCAAGTTTACTATGATAGTGCTTCCTGTTGGCAGATTTCTGAACCTATTGGCCTTGGTGGCTCCGTCGACTCGACTCTACTTTCGTAAAAATACTTGAGTCGAGTACCAACTACTCAACTCGAATTTTTGAGTACTCGCACATCCCTAGTTTCTACGATGAAAAATGCAGTCTGTAAACTAATTAAGCTGAGAATACTAAATGATTAACAAATTTTGGGTGCGAATAATCGTTGAAATATCAGGAAATTTTAAAAGACATGCTCAAAATCAGCGTGCTTTAGAATTCCTAGCATGCAGATCATAAAGTGAACCCATGGTAAAGCAGGAGTCCACTGTACTTCCTTTTTGCACCTGATTTTGTAACCTCAGTTTTGTTGAACTTCATGATGTCTTCTTTCTTGGTTCTAAGGTTGTACAAAGTGGTGCTTCAGATACTGTATTCATTGATTAACTTATATGCGGGCTCTCCTGCATCTAAACAATTTAATATTTCACCTTTCTTGAGGACAGTTAGCGAAGATTGCTTCTGTTTCCTTTGCGGACACGATGTCTGTTGGGAAGACATGGTCTCAGATATTTTCACACCTTAATAATTATCAGAAAATTATAAATTCACTAATTAGTTACAGCCTATCTCCTGAAAAGAAGTGACTCGAGTACTCCGCTTAACTGGAAAATGCACGAGTAATAGAGGCAATTCCAGCACCTTGGAGTGAATTTTGGTGAATCTAGACACTTGACGGAGTCAAAAAGGAGCTTGCTGTTTTATTACCTAAAAACGATATTTCCGTAAAAATGATGTTCTGTAAATTTGGGATTTTGCTGTATTTTGATTTTTAGTGAATTTGTCATTGCTTTGTTAAAGTTGTAATTATATATATTTTTCCATGTACTTAACACTCATTCTTTTTTAGGGAAAGTTGCCTGGATATGGACTTGAGGAAAAATTGCCAACCATTGCAATTGTGGCCCACTATGATAGCTTTGGAGTTGCTCCTGTAAGTTGATCTAATTTTTTTTGTAATTAGTAATTCACACTGATCTTTTTGCTGCTTCACCAGAGCCATTTTACCTCTCTCAGCCTTTATCGCTAGCTTTGGCATCAGGTATTACATACATAGATCTAAGGCTTTCCCGGCGGTTGGTGATGTTTGTGGATTTTCAGGTTTCCCACCGGATCTCTCTCTTCATTCCTGCTGACGTTTTGGAGAACGAGTCGCTCTCTATCCTAGAGACTGATGAGCTCTGCCCTGATGATGGTGAGCGACTCATTCTCCGAAGTCGGCAGGAATAGAGAGAGAGACCCAGTGGGAAACCCGAAAATCCACTAACTCCACTATAATTGTTTTCAAATACCTTTGCGACTGAGAGGCGGACCTAAGTTTTTTGGGGTTGTGGGAAGAGGAAGTCTCCCACCATGTGACTCTGCGAAAACCAACTAGAATGCAGTAGGCGGAGCCTAGCCTCTCGGAAATTCAGTCGCTGCCAGTCCTCTGTCATGTAAACTTTGTGGAAATGCTAGCTGTGTTGCCAAACCTCCATTGTCTTCATTGCATTTGAATGCCTGCGAGAGGCAGACTTTCGTTACCATTTAAATCCAAAGTCGTGTACATGGCAACATCGAATCCGAGTTTTCTCTATCTCTCCCCACCCTACCTCCCTGGTGCCGGTGGGTCCACCTCCCTGCTATGAAGCCACTCGAACCATTCCGAGCACGGCCGAAGGGCCAGTCGCAAACATATTTGATAACTATAATAACAGGTATTACATAATTTAATGAATACATACCTGGTAATGTGATTACAGCATGTTAGTGTTCTGATTAGTTCCATGAGTGTATTAAGTGACTGGAAAAATACTGCAATAATTTCGAGTAAAAATCGTCAAAGCTTAAATCAATGGGATCAGTCTCAGCAATAAACATATCTTCCCAGTTTTCCAATGAAAGCAAATAATTCAGATGGTCAACATTACTTTGGGAAATAAATTTCCTATTATAGTAAACATTTGAATTGGTTTTGTCAACAATAAACATTGTCACTAACATAGAGTGATCTGATAATCCATTATCAATCACTGAAGATTTACATTTTGTTTAGTCATAATTAGTTATTACATTGTCTAGTTGTGTACTGGATGTCATCGTGACATGAGTTGGACTGCTTATCAAACACTTGAAACTGTATGATTCACACATGTTAATCAGCTCGGTAGCCTGGTGCAAACTGGAGAAATCACAATTAAAGTCACCCATTAGTACCAGAGTTCTCTCTCGTTTATACAATGAATGAAGAAGTTCATCCAGTTTTTTAGCAAATTGATCTAAATCGCTCGTTGGTGAACGATAGAGAGAGATGAACACAAATTCACCTTCTACGGGCTTATATACACAAGCTACCCTCTCGAACACTTTCTTTTCAGCCATTGGGAAACTAATAAAATTTATTTCATTATTTGAATTATTTAGTCGGTTATGGGCATGAATAGCAACAACACCATTTTTATGTATTTTATGCAAGTAAATAGTAACACACGTATAATTGTACAATTTTATCACTTTTGATTCATCTTCATTTAGCCAATGTTCGGCAAAACACAGAAAGTCTGGTTCTGATTCATTCAAGGCCACTTCAAGCTGCGATACTTTATTTCTCAAGCATCGTATGTTAATAAAATTCGCCGTGAGAACATTCGAAATTCACGTGACTTTTTGTCCGCTCACAATGGGATGAAAATTATGACTCCCTCCCCAGTTTCTTTTCATTGCTCTCCCCAAAGAGTCCCTAGTTCCTGCTTTGTTTGGCTGTTTACTTCAACTTCGCATCCCTAGTGATGGCTCCCAAAGTTGAACTTGGGAACATAATTGCACCGTTACAACCTTTTTATTAATGTTGTTGTTATCTGTCCTATTTCTGTGTTCAATCTGTCATGTCTTCTTGCGAATAAATCTGTATCTCTTTGCAGGAGTTGTCATTTGGAGCAGACTCAAATGCTTCTGGAGTGGCCCTCCTTTTGGAGCTCGCTCGCCTCTTCTCTCATCTTTACTCTCAACCTCGCTCTCATCCACACGTCAATCTTCTCTTCCTTTTGTCCAGTGCTGGAAAATTCAATTTCCAAGGGAGCAAAAGGTGGCTGGAAGACCATTTGGATGCTTCTGATTCAACATTGTTACAGGTATCAAATTGATTTGATTGTGAGTTCCCCCCATTTGTTTAAAGATCAAGGAGTCACATCTGTATCTCTCTATTATTCTTCTTTTCAGGATTCGATGTTTGTACTTTGTTTGGATTCTCTTGGCTCCACGTCCTCCAACCATAACCACACCTTGTACATGCATGTTTCAAAGCCCCCTAAAGAAGGCTCTCCAGCATCTCAGTTCTTTCAGGTATGTTGTAAATATTACTCAATGCTGTAATCATTCCACTCTACCATGTTCAGTGTTTTTAACTCATTTCACTCCGTAGTACAGTCAAGTAGCTTGTTTTCATTAGTGGAGGATATACTTTCATATTCAGTTTTTTGTCATTCAAGAAAATTAATGAAATGAAATTTAAGAGCTTCCTTAATAATAATGATGTTATTTGTCATTAGCTGGCATTTACAAACCACAATAGACATTGTCAAAAACATTGACAGAAACTAGACACATTTTATGCGTACACACATTAAAACTAATGTTGCTGTCACGTAAAAATTTGTTCTCAACATCCGAATCAAAGCATTCCTGTACTGAGTAGAAGGCTTTATCAATAAACCATTTGCTCTTTTAAACTTAATCATGTCCACATTTCTAGCTGTCCCAGGTAACCTATTAAACAGCTTGTATCCCAAGTAGGCGAAAGACTTTTGAGATTTTGCCCATCTATGAAAAGTTTTATCTGTTTCTGAAGTATTTCTAGTACCATATTGGTGTACATTTGATCTTACAGGTAAATTATTTAAGTTTTCTTTCACATGTATCAACATTAAGTTTTCTTTCACTGTATATTGTCATAATACCACTTCTAACAAAGAGTGGTCGACAATGATCTCTAGCAGCAGCATTTGTGATTAATCTCATTGCCTTCTTTGTTGAACAAAACAGTTTCCTCACAATTAAAGGCCATATAATATTTGATAATGAAAATATGCATGGTATACATCATATAAATAAATATTAGGTCTTAATTTTCCTCATAAATACAATGCTTTACACTTCTTAATTTATGGTGTGTTCATTTCAAGTTAACTTAGAGTGTAATAGAAAACCCAACAATTTTACAGGCTCATTCATGGGGTACATTGTGCATGCTGCAAATTAGGTTCTGTGTCTTCTCTGTATTTGAGAACAATTGGTAAGAGGAGAACCATTTTTGAGAGGAAAGGAAAGTTTTATTAGCAAGTTCTGTAACTTGTTCTAGAAACGTAGAAAAATATTTTCTGATAAATGTGTTGCATGTGATGTAAATATTTTCAAGTGGAAAACCAATCAAATTTCTCTGAACATGACACATTTTCTATGAATGGATTATTTTTCTGTGTATAATCATAATACTGCAAGCATGACATTTCTTTCAAATTATACTGAATCATTAGGATTGCAGTTCTTTACCAGTACTTACATGTACCACTAATGTACTGAGTTAACCATTGTAAACCAGAAGCAAATGGATAGGTAACAAAAATGTTAGAATTAAATGTAACTGAATTTCAGACTAGCCTATGCATATTAAAAATTCATGATAATCCCACTTTTTTAGGACGTATGGCAACCCTATCTGTGTTGGTTTTTTCATATACTGTGTCCTATTTGGGTGGTTTTCTTATGCATATCTTCACCATTGTGATTTCTCAAGGCGGCTTTGAATTTGGGTGGCTTCTGCATAACCCCACTCTTGAGTTGTGTGTGTGTAAATGTATAAGTTGGGTTTAATCTGAATGTGAGCATTATGAATTCATGCAGATCCTCAAAGGTGTGTCTCAAAAAATATATCCAGGAGCCATGTCTGTGGAGTTAATCCATAAAAAGATAAATTTGGCCGAAGAATCTCTTGCGTGGGAGCACGAACGTCACTCCATTAGAAGGTTGCCTGCATTTACTCTGTCTAATTTCCAGGTATGTGCAAAGGGAGAGGTATCCTTTTTTATGTATTTTAAATGAATGTATTTATGCCTGTGTGGTGTATTATTATATCTGTTGAATTATATATGGCAAATAAGTTAATAAGTTAATCACCCTTGCTAAAGAATTGTTTATGATAAATAAAATTTTTTGGCCGAAAAAGGTATATAGTACAGTCCTGTTCATTAAAAACTAACCACCTTGAAGCCGAAAAATTTCTAAGTCCCGACTTGACAGCGATGTGACAACGCGGCCGCCCCATTTTGTGAGGGGAGGGGTACGGTCCAGGCTTCTGTTTGCTTTATGAGTGGGTGAGAATGAAAGGGTGGTGGCTTGGTTCAGTTGCTCAAAGACCTCTTGCAGTTGACAACTGCTACATGCCGGAAAGCCCTACAGATCCCCATGGCTCTTTTTGTTTTTTTAATTCTTTTTTCTTACGCAAATTTATTAGCCTTAAAAATGATTGAAGTGTTGACATATTTTCGTTATTTGTAATTCATTGTGGTGCCGGCATTCCTATTCTTATTATTTGTTGAGTTAGTTCTTGACCACTTTTAATTAATTGTATGTATTTTATGAGGGGTTGGTCAATATGTATGGTCTCTGGTATTTCTTGTTACCATTTTTTAAAACATGAATCTACAAGTGACTCTTATTAATTAACCGCAATGAACAAACACGCATTAAAGCACGCCGAGTCATCGCAGTGGAAATTTAATTAAACAAAACAACCAAACGTATTATGGAAATATTTTGTTTTCAAACATCTGTAAAAATTTAGCATGGTGGGGAAAAAAACCTGGCGTAGTAAAATCAGGAAACATAATAAATTAAACAAAGTGAAACAAGAGGGAAAACATATATAAGGGAATAGGTCATTCTAGGAAAATGTGATTAAAGTAAGGTAAATTTATTCATAATGTGCTTATTCTTTGGAATTACTTCACCAAGCATACTTTTACAACGTCACCAAAAGAACATTCTTATCCCATGACCATCATTCCTAAATTCAAATGTACTACTATCAGCAAGTATGCGTGTCGATTATTTGGTGGCCAACATGGGATAATAATATGCTCAGCTTCAAAAATTGGTTATATGCCATTCGTTTGACTTCATATTAATAAAAGGAAAGAAGCAACGGAGACCGACACCTTCAGCCTCATATTTTAACTGAACATTCCTCTTCCAACGAATTGTCATGGGGAAATATTTCCTAACGGATTAAGAGACAAATTTTCACTAGTTACTGGTTGAGGATGGATAAATAAAATATGGATATCCGAAACGTTGGCAGAAGTTTTGCATTTTTTATTTTGGCCTAAATTCCTGATATTTACACCATTAAGTGTAAAGAGGTTGAGAAAACATCATATGAATATGCAGTGGCGTACACAGGATTGACTTCTGGGGGGTGGGGGTTGACTTCTGGGAGGGGGTGGGGGTTGACTTCTGGGAGGGGGTTGGGGTTGACTTCTGGGAGGGTTTGACTTCTGGTGGGGTTTCATTAATATTTATGTGCATCATCATAAAATGATGTTTAGGATATTATTCACTAAAGCAATAATAAATTAACATTCTCTATTCGTGAAGACAATTCAACGATATTTTTCAGCCCAGTAAGCAAAATTCTAAATGCTAGTTCAGGTTAATGAACAAAAACTAATTCAGGTAAACATGTTTTTGGGGGGGGTTTAAACCCCGACTTTTACCGACAAAACACAGACTTCTTGAAATTTATTGTTATGCTGGAATCCTCTAATCTCTTCATTACAATTTTCAAGTGTCAGTTATGCTCTTCAAAAGATCACGAGACGATTAACAAGTCATCCACGAAATTCAGGCAAAATTCCTCCACCTCGTTACCTAGAACATATGCCAGTGCCCTTACTAGTGCAGTGCTGCTGATACAGCACCCGAAAGGAAAGCAAGTGAATTGGTATATGCGTCCTTCGAAAGAGAAAGCACAATATTGTCGAGACTCTCGATGTAATTTTATTTGATAAAAACTTTGCGTCAAGTCTAATGACGACATATGTTTTGCACCGGTGCACTGCTGGAATATTTCCTCGGCAGTTCGTGACGTCGCGTAGTCAGGTCTTATCAACTTGTTGACTGACCTTGCATCAATACATAGCCGTCCTTGCATCAATGCATAGCCGTCACTGATCCATCCTTCCTGATCACACACACTAGGGGCGAAACGTACCTAGATGAGCTTCCGTCGACGATCCCATTTTGACAACATCTCATCTATCGCCTCCCGTGCCTGTCTTCGGAAGTTTAATGGGATCCCGTACCCCCGGTGGCAGAACTCTTCTTCCTTGATATCGATTCTGTATTCATACCCTCTTATTAACCCAGGCGAATCGCTGAAGATATCCTTATGCTGGGCAACCACTGCCGCTAGTTTCCGCCTCTCCTTGTCGGGTACATCTTCCACTCCCATAATTTTCTCCCAAGCCCTCCCGTCGATGGCACGCTCCTTCGTCTTGTTGTTGACGCGTTTGTCTCTTTGCTTCGGATCTTCCTTTTCTACAACCCAAAATGTTGCGATCCTATCTTTGCCCCCTTGAAAATACATACGCTCTCTTTTTCTCCTTCTTTTACTGTCACTCTCTGATGGTCGTTATCGATTCTCGCTGATAGTATGATTTATGTGTCCGTTCCAATTATGACGGGTTTAACTAAGTTGGGATCCACCGTGCAAGCCACATTTACCTCTATTTCCCCTATTTTAATGCATGGGCATATTTGTTTCCTTATGCGTCCACTTCTTTTCCCAAGGGCCCCAATAATCTGAATCCCTTTGACTGGTAATTCCAATGTATTCTTAAATACTCGGTGGTTTTCCTGATAGAATTGTTCACTAATGCAGGTCAATTTTGAACCCGTGTCTATCAGTGCTGTTGCCTGTATCCCCTCAATTAATACTCCTATCTCCAGGCATTTCATCTTGTCAGGCTCCTTCTCCTCTCCTTCCATTAAAAAATCTCTTGGCGATTCAAACAGGGTGCCCACTTTCTGGAAAAACAGGGAAAACACAGGGAATTTTTTTTGGGAGGAAATCACAGGGAAAACACAGGGAAAATCAGCAATCATTGCACTAAGAGTTGTTTCTGAGCTCCACCCGCAGCATAAATTTTAAATTTTCAGAACTAAGGTAAGCTGCGAGCTCTCAGTTCAAAGAGAACAAAACTATGTTCTCAATTCTTGCAGAATAAAGAGCTTATCTACTCTCGCATTGTTGCCTCCTGTGAGGCGACCGCGGGTGTGAGTGTTTGTGTGCGTGCCTGTAGGGCTATTGCGCAGCTCACCTCATCTGTTCTGTGTGTTCTGTCTCTTCCACGGCCACGTGGATTCCGGCGCATGAAGGAAGCTGATTGGCTGTGCATTCCAAATCCATGTGGCCGTGGTCAAGACGGAACGGATAGAACAGATGAGATGAGCTGCGTAATAGCCCTGCTGGTGGGGAGACGAATGCAGTGAGCTAGCTGTATGTGGAAGGAGTGGGGGGTGGCAGTAGCGTGTAGTGGCGGACTGCAGTACCCCTATTATGTAACTTTTTCTCCGTGCGAGAACTACGATTTTCGGTAGTAGTCTTGCATTTGTATCATATTCTCGCTTTTTGCAATTATGTAACTTTTCTCGCCCCGTGCGAGCATCCTACTTTACACCTACCTCTCTCACGGCCAGCTTAGGGGGTCGTACAACGCGACTTATTCGCCTTATGACAGTTTGTTGCTCCTCAATACCACTTTTCAAGCCTATGCTGCTAAATAATTTATCTTCTTTCACCTTAATAAATTTATATGTATTATAGTTATAACTAAACATGTTGAATAATCAATGAGAAAGGTTTAGGACAAGGATTAAAAAAGCGTTTTTTGCCAAGTTCACGCGAGTAGAAATTTTAGATGTAGGAAGGGTAACTTTAAAATATATCTTCATTGACATTATATAATAAATTCTACGTACAGAATCTTGGATTTCTCTTCTATATCTGCGTTATAAATATTTTTTTATTGAGAACTACTGAATGGATGTCGAGACGGAATAAATTATTATGATTATTATAGTACTTCTAGCGTATAATGACACATGCAGCAAAAACTGGATTATCTGTTACATTGAGGGGGTGTAGTGAGCGGGTGTCAATATGAGATATTAGCTCTTGAATTGACAGATAAAGATAATTCATTGTTTCACTCACTGTATATTGTGGTAGAAAAAGATTGAGTCTCACTCATTATGCTTTGCACACCAGCCAGTATTGAGGCAACTACAAATCATTGTTGCTGTCTTAATATTTCTCAGACATGGGATTTATGCATGTAATTACATGAAAAAAATAGGAATATCAGATAAACCAACATGCAATGTTAATGCATAGGGTGCTTTATTTTGGTAGTAAATCCACTAAGGTGCTTTTTAACAAACTTAGAGCATAAACTTGCCGTAAGCCATATTTTCAATTACTATAATTAAAAATGGAGCTTAAAATTGTTTCTCTTTTTGGATATCTCAGCTTCGTTTCGACATTTTGTGCAAAGTATTTAATATATTATGTTGTTTTTTTTAAATTAGCGCACGATAAATTGAATGACCACCCGAATAATCTATCTGGGACAAGTTTCTCCAGGGCAAGTTACAACATCAATTCGCAGTCATGAAATTGCATTTGTTACAAGTCAATACATTTTGAAATTAATTAATTTTTTATGTCATAAATTCTGCACAATAATATACTTCATTTCATATCATATTCTAACAGCCATATACATAACTTCAATTTAAAGGTGACAGCTGTCTGCTTCATCACGTGATAGCTGTCTATGTTCTCATTGGCTTGGGGAATATTTAGTGGACTGTTCAGAAACGTTTCATACTTATAGTTTTCATGCGAGAATCTCGTTTTCTCGTCCGAGAAATCCTTCTGACCCCCCAGTTACATAATCGCGCGAGACAAGAAGGACCTGGGAGAACTAGGTGGGCGGCAATTCTAACCTCGAGTTAAATAATAGCCCTTCAGCACGCATTTAGGGAAACTCGATACTGGTGCTACATTCCTTTTGCAGGCGATAGTACAGCAGTGAGCGCAATATCTCAGACCTCAAGGGGACAGTGGTAGGAAAGGGCAAATCGCAAGCTATAATTAGTGATTTGATGGTGAATAATCTAAACTGAAAGTGTTATTGACTTATTTTTCACGTAGCTGGATTTTATGCGCTACAGTCTGTTTTCAGTGTTACAATGTTTTATTCTATTCTATTGCATTGAAAAACTTCATTAACTGAAATGCGTTTCTTAGGGAACGTCGGCCACCAGTGCTGCGTTAGATGTTCGTTGCGCTGACATCCAGTCGTCGACGGCTACGAATGATTCAGCTCCTCCCACAACTGAATTTTCGCTCCCTTTCAGCATGGCGGCATCCTCAACCTCCGTGTCCACCTCTCAAGCTGCATCCACCTCGGGCCTTGGTTTCTTACCTGACAGTGATGTTTAGGCGGCCGAGCTACTATGGGTTATACATCTGATCAGTACTAAAGAAAGCTTTAGAGCTCAATAAGGGGTATGAAATGTATTTGCCAAAATGTTTAAGGACAGCCACATCGCCCTAAGTATGCAACTCAGCCATAGAAAGCGTATCTTGAGTCCTTTGGCGTCACTCCATATTTCCACCACAAGCTTGCAGATGATGTGCTGTTCTCAAAGCATTTAGTGGTCAGGGAAAAGTTAGGAAACTTAAGAATTGGATAACAGTAGCCACCCTGAATAATGTTGGGGGTGTGGCTCTTGTTTGATATGTGTTATATTGGACTCAACACAATTTAGTGAGGATATCATATGTTTTGTTGTGATAAAAAAATAAAAGAAAGAGAAAAAGGGTTCATTTAAATCAAATGTGTTTAGATGTACATATCATATGTAGTTAGTAATTAAGTTGAGATTCCGATGCTTATGGCCGATCACATGATCGATGAGGCATTTCTATTTTGTTTGTTATTAGCAAGCAAGTTTTATAAAAATGTGAATGTAAATCATCAATTCTCTTTGTAAAAAAATAATGAAGTGCACCAATAAAATATTTTGGCCGTGACGAGATGAAGAAGATGACCGTTTCGCCGTTCTCCTAGTTTTTTCCGTGTTTTTCTTCACTCTTTCGACCGTATAAGCTAAACGTTTACATTTAAACACTTTTCAATGAATGCATTTTGTAGTCAAATAAACAAGGAGTAAAACAATATATTACATGACACAATGGAGCTCTGGCAGAATTTCATACAAATGCTCAAAGTTCACCATTCTACCTTTTTTGCGCCGTTAGTAGTTTTCTTGTAGACCATTGTTAGCATAGCAATGCCACCTGTCCTCAAATATTTACTCTGTCAACTGACTTTGGGAAATGATGGTACTTTTAGGCCTTGGGTTACACCTGATTCTATTTGTTAAGGTTAAGATTTTTATTGAAAGTGGGTTAGTTTTATTTATATTTTGATTTTTTTGTAGACTCATAAGGACCCAAAGAGGACAACAATCTTAGACTCGAAAGAGTGGATGGGAAGCAAAAATGGAGAGACATTACTGAGGAATGCTCGTGTGATAACTGAGGCTCTAACTCTGGTTATGTACAACTTGTCTACGGAGCATCAAATTTTTTCAAACTCTTTGGTAAGACTATGGTAAAAATAAAAAGTGACATTGAAGTCTCTGTCAGAATTTTAATGTTCGTCCCTTCTAACTTGAGTGAGGGTATCCTAGAAGCCTTTGTCTATCATCCCATGTTTAGAGGGAATCGGAAAATCTCGTGTGATTTTGTGATCATAAATGACACCTCTTCAATATATTATCGTTCCTGATGAGTCACAGGTTATAAACTTGGTATGTATTAGTATCATGAAGGTACGCATAATTGGTCACTTTAGTTTTAATGTTTTTGGTACTAATTTCTGTTTCATTTAATTTAATGGGCTATAATATTCTTTATTTTTGATGATTTGACCCACATTATCAGCACAAATAATATAATTTTTATAGCTGTGGGATTGGAGAGGAAAATAAAAAAAGAGGGCTACAGTAGGTGGGCTGCAACTATCTTTCTGTGAAAATAAAGACTTTAGATAAAACAATGATGACTTTTGAGTAATTTCCTTATGATTCAACGATCAGCATTAAACTGTCATCTGATTTTTTTATGTTTGAATCTATAGCAAATGATTATCACTGTAATTATGATATGATGTCTGCAACTACAGTCATTGTAAAACTTATGAACTGTTAAATATATTGAATATGTCAAGCCTCTTAAATGACAGACATCATTCTTAGATGTTACATATATATGAGTGTCCATAGACCGAAGAAAGATAAAGGGATGACTGGCAGTAATGCCCAGGAGGCATTTACCAGCTGTTCACTCTTTGTTAACAGATTTTCTATGTGCAATAGAGCCCCCTTAGAGGTTTCATGGTTCACTCAGCTTGGAAATTGGAGGTGAAAATTTCCTAAAGTAATTGACTCATAGTTCAAATACTTGCCATTTTGTGAGGTAAAACGTTGTATCTGAGCCCTAAGTGTATGACTCATCACAGTCCTGAGCTACTATTTTAGCCCACAAAATGTGCACTGGTAGACCATGTGCATTTTCAGTGTCAGTATTCATGAATGTATATTTTATTTATAGGGGGTGGAGTCGTCATCTCTTGAAGCATGGGTGGACTACTTATCTTCTCAACCAAGGTCAGCACAGCTCCTGGCTAGTAAACAGAATCCTCTCATACTTACCCTGCAAGATGCTATGGCCAGGTAATAAAAGCATTTGTGTGAGACTTCTTGTCTTGATTTTATTGTGAATTCAAAAAAGAATTTGAACCATAGACTATGTGGATGGTAGCTAAGAGCTCACTCATTGGATCATCATGTTGCATCAACTTTTATGATAGCATTTATGAACTACTTCTTAATAAGTGTTGTGAGTTACATGCTTCTTATTTGATTTATTAAGGCTTGTATTTAATGTTTACAGGTACACAAAAGAAGTCAAAGTTACATATTTGTCTCCAGATAAAAGAGATCCAGAGTTTGTATTTTATGACATATCCAAAGTGATGATTAATGTGTACAGGTATGTACTGTTCTCTTATGATCCTCAAAATGTGTTCTACATATTCTTACATAGTTTACTTGAGTTACCTATGTCTACCATATTTTCTGGCTTATAAGACACACGGACTAGTAAAATGCCCCCTGGTTTTGGCCACATAATTGGGTGAAAAATGCACATCTCATATTATCTTTCAATATTTGTTTATGAAACATAGAGGTGATATTTTACCGAATTATGTAAAGAAATATGGGTGTTTTCCATGATGTCATGATTCTTTAAACTTACATCTGATTGTGGGGTCCATGTCACGTAAAAACAACAAATTTTCTACTTTAAAAAAGATTAATGGTGAAGAAGGATCTAACGCTTTCCGGGCAAATAATATGAGTAAACTCTTCTTGGGCTTCTTCACGGGATTCTTAGCTCTGTATGTTGGTGTAATGAACTCCACATAAAAAACTCAGCTGAGTTTGTGAAGACCCTTGCTAACATTCATGTGGATGGAACAGACATTTTGGTTAGCTTCAATGATATTTATCTCTTCACTCGCATTCCCTTTACCGAAACCTTCGAGCTCCTGGATGCCAAATTTGATAGCAAAACGTTTGAACTTTTCCACCATGCACTTACATAGGCATATTTCAAATATGATGGTTGTTTCTACTAACAGGCAGATAGAGTAGTATGTAATGGGATCTCCTTTGTCTCTAACCATGGCCAACTTTATATGCAATTCTTCGAGGAGAAAGCACTTACATCAGCTCCTCTATGCCCTACATGCTACTTAAGATACATGGATGACACATTTATTATTTGACCTCATGGACTAGATGCCCTTTTCTTATTTTTAGACCACATGAACAACACATCCGAATATCCAATTCACAATGGAGACAGAGAAAAACAACGGGATCGCATTTCTTGACATCCTTGACCAGCAGAAGGATAAAAGCAGGCTCAGGTGCAGCGTTTACTGCAAGATTTCACACAGATCTCTATCTTAATGGCCACAGCCATCATCACCCCTCACAATGAGGAGCTGTCCTTTCGACACTTGTACACATTGCGAAGGCCATTTCTGATTCCAATTATTTGCTTAAAGAACTATTCACACCTCAGTCATAGCTACACCTCAGAAGAACCTTCCGTCACAATGGATATGAAGAATGATTAACTCTCCTTGGCCTTCTAACTCCCTCAAAACTACTACTTTCTACTAATGCCTTAACCCACTCGACCATGGCGATTCTTGAGTTAATGCGAGTAATGCAAAGAATTTACAGGGAACGAAAATTCTATATTAACAATTTTCTCACGAACCCGGGCATATGGGAGAGAAAGCCTTGACAATTTTTGTAAACTCTCTCTGTCTAGTTTCAGAAAAACATTGTCATTAGCGACCTCAACATAAGTCTCGCAATGTCTCCTTGTGAGAGACCTTCTGGTGAGAGCGAAGGACTCGATCAGCCTCATGACTCCTGGAGTCTATCAAATCCCATGTGAATGTGGCCAAGTCTACGTGGGTGAGACGGGTTGAACAATTGCCTCAAGACTGAAGGAACACCGTAGATATTTCAGGCTATGTCAACAAGAGAAATTGGCAGAAGTTGAAAACAGCATTAATTTGGACCATAGGATTAAGTGGAGCGACACAAAACTTCTTTCGCGTTCAGGAAATTTTTGGGATCAACTCACTAAATAAGCCATTGAGATTCGAATTGAGAATAAAAATTTCAATTGCGATTCCAGTTATAGCATCAGCAATGCGTGAAATCCAATTTTGAAAAGAATTATGAGCCCAAGAGCTAAGCCTCTGCTTATTAATGGTCTCTGGAGTCAGCAATGGGCTTCAACCATCAAATAAGACCTAGCGTAAGTATTTAATCTGGCTGAAATTTAAGATTTGCGACATTCTTGCCTTGAGAATTAGTGGTGTCATCTCTAGAAACTTCGGCAATTATGGATAGTTTAAACCTGTGGAGAGTCCGAGAAGAAAATTCTCAGGGTTACTGGTGTTTACAAAGTGTTGCCAAAGATTGTAGCCATTGATATTTCTTAAGCAATCTTTCACGGTACATTTCAGCTGTAAGTTTTTGGCACTGAATCAACCGACCCTCAAATCTGAATACGACAGTGACCATATGAGACTTATTGGGCTGTATGAATAAAAGCAGAGCATATGTGCACGAGCATGGAGTGTGAGCATTGGCTCTGAGCTGAAGGTCAGAGCATAAGCATTTGCTCATTTTGTTATGGATAAGCTCTACCTTGCACTTTGGAGCATTTGCTTCAGTTATACGACCTTTTGCTCCACATTCTACACAAAGTTCTCGCAAAAAAGTCCGACCTGCACCTCTTGGCAGTGTGGCTCTTTCAATTGAAAGGTGCAATACAGATTTCACGAATCATGAGGTATCTACATGCATATCAATGTTTGAAAGCCAGAGCCTGGGCGACCTAAAACTGATTCATTGAAATTGTATATTTCGAAATAAGCCTGGTGGTTACTGCTTAATAGATGAGCAGCTTTGTCTTACTTAATATACGTATATATTCTCACAATATATGGCTAATAAACAAAGAAATTGTCATGTTCTAGGTGTTAGCTGATATTAATTCAAAATTCTGCTGTAGTAGGTTTCCGCAGGTGGGGAAATTCGATTAAAACTAAGGAAAACATTATACATATTTTGGTTATGAGATTACATCCACACTGGAAATAGTCAACAGAATTAGACACAAATCATACAATGAATTACATATTCTAAATGTCTAAACGTTATAATCCCTATGAATGGTAAAGTGAGTTTTAAAGGGGCTACAAGGACAGTTTATCATGGTAGAGAGGACAAAAATCTGTTGGTACTGAGTGCTATTGAAAAAGGCCCAACAGAAAAATAATAACGGAGTCAATCACTTTATTCAACTCAACAAAATGTGGAGTAGATACATATAATAGATAAGGAGAAATCCACAACATGCACTATGTATTGTAGTTGGCTAATAAAATTATTTTCGAATGCATTAATTAGATTTTGTGCTGTAGAAGCATGGGTAGTGTACAAATGGTGACAGATTAAAATGTCAGCTGGCACAAATATTATTTGAAGTAGGCAGAAACATGTGAAAGATACCAAACATTAAAAAGCGTTAGAATGCCGCAAACAGTGCTACACACTACATTTCTCAGTATACCAAAAAAATTCAGTGTCAAATGCATAGATGCAGAAGAAATGCTGGATAAGTGTTGAAAGTGGTCAAAATTTACTCTAGTAAAATTTGCAGCGAGAAAATAATGTACAGGCAGTCCTCGACTTTCGTACACAATGCGTTCCTGAAGACGTGTACGAAAGCCAAATGTACGAAAGTCGAACAATAGAGTCCCATACTAATTAGGGGTTATGTTCCCGGAGAGTTAAATATACATAGTAAAACCTTATATCAATTGTAAGGAAGTTTTATTTTTAATACAAAAGTTAAAAATACATTAAATATATTTAAAACAATATTTAATTACTTCAAAAACTGTGCAGTCTTGATAAACGTTCTAAAAAAATACCGTTGTGTACTGTGTAAACATACGCATTTCTAATTTTTCCCAAGCAGAAATTAACATTTCACTGATAATGTCCACTATCACTATAAAGACACAAAACAAGAAGCATCACGACATTTAATTTATGGAACCTTAAACTCGGTCATTTAATTTATTACAATTAAAGAAACAACAAAATTTCGCAAGTTCCTAAACTGGACAAAAGACAAACGAAAATAGAATGATGCTTCCTAGGTACATGCCATACACAACTTTTTGAATTTAGCATTGCACTTCCCAGCATTTCGTACATGGTCTATAAGTTTATCGTTCCCCTTTATTATTGAACACGCAGTTGAACGTCTTTAAGTTCAATGATTGTCTTGCACCAAAAGATCCTCCCAGTTCAGCACGTCTAATAATTCCCAACTTTTGCTTGACAGTATTAAGTTTATGCGACCTACGTGTATTTTCGTTGGTCTCAGTCACATCATGTTTACGTTTTCTACTCATTCTTATCATACGACATTAATTAAATTCAGTAAATAAACAAGTTATAACTTGCTCTAAGTTAACACTGCCCACAGTCGCGCGTATACTAGCGAGCGAGAACGCCGGATGAAACAGTTGAATGGCGGGATGTGCCATACACCATCGTGGGAAATTCAAACATATTGTTCGACTAATTTCCTCGCTCAGCAGCCAAGCCCACGGGTCGCATCCGAGAGAATAGAATAGTTCTATTTTTCAACCGCGTGGCTGCAACTGTAGCCAATGGCATGCGTCAGATTCATCATGTGACTACGTTGTTTTGGTTATCAAATTAAAGGTGCCCCATTTGTTTATGTCCAGCTACTGGCGCAAAGCGGCAACTCATTTTTGTATGTTAATACAGCACATGTACTATGGGGAAAAAGGTTTCCCAACAAAGGGAGCATCGCCACTATAGCTATCGGGGAAAAATCACTTTCCTTTCTGATGGCATATTATTCTTAGGTCTCGGCCATGACGAGGGAAATTTAAACGCAGTAAGGTGCTGGACTGATAATCCAAATCGCTGATTGATTCCCGGCCGCTCACCTGCCCCGAGCGTGTTTTGCGCTGTCCACAAGAACGGAGGCGCATTAAATAACCTTCTATGCATTTGAAACGTTCTGTGACGACTTCCACGGATATTTACAAAATTCCAATTAAGTCCAGGAGAGGGATAAATCAATGGGATAGGTGAGGTAGGCTCAACTGTCCAAGTATCGAGGGCAATTGATTTGAATAGGAACAGTATATTAATGGCAAAAATGCTACAGGAAGGGGATTGAGACAACAGCAACACGACAAAGAAGCAGAGACCAAGATTCACGTCTCGAGATGGTGATGGCAGCATTCATTAGCATCCTACTGAAAATTCTATTACTATTGGCAGGGCAGCTGGGTGATAACGAGGACATAAAACTAAAAAGAACCTAAATAGTGAGAAACCACATCATGAAGCCGGAATGAGAAATTGAAAGCCAGCAATAAATGAAACTAATTAAATGGCGAGGATAGATTTCGCTCATTCGTACCGGGATATGAACCAATCATATTGGAATATCATAACTTTCATCGATGATTAAACATTAGAAGTGTTGAGTATGGACATGTTTAACGATGAAAAACATGCAATTGTAGATAAATATAACTTTAGCAATTGATAGTACTCTTAAGAGCTTTTCCTATTAAAAAATAATATTCCTCCTGTTGTTCAGGTATCACCCAAAAACATTACAAGGAAACATAGATCTGGGCATATACATATATCTGTGTTTTTGGGGAGCAATTTCTGCCACTGGGCCGGGACCGTTATTGTGAACACCACCTCAAATGACGTCCGAGGATTACGTCCTAACCTTCGCATTTTCATCGCTCCCATGTATAAACGAAGATGCACAAAAGGACAAAGTAGTACGAAGGAAAATGTAATATATTTTTCACTTCTGTCTTTTTTACTGGTGTATTTACTAAATTATTATTGTATTTATTACAAACTATGTATTTGCACATTCACAGCTTATTTATTTGCGTATCTATAGAAAATCTACCGCCATGCTTAAAAAATACATTGATCATACATCTACATCTACAAAGTACCGTGCAAGCCATCACTACGGTGTGTGGCACGGGGTGATTCCACAGGCATGCAGCAATCGTCCCAGCACAAATCAGGACCTCGCATAGGCCCCCGGCCTCTAGACACAGACCAAAAAGCAGTCAGGAGAACAGTGTGCAGTCCAACCAGAAACTGGGAGAGTGATACGTAAATGAACATGCAAACATGCAGAACAATGCTATAGACACATCTAGTGACAACTTCATACAGAAAACGTAATAATACCGGACATTTCCAGCAGGGTTAAGTGTTAGTAATGATGCTATGTTATTAAACACAAGTGAAAATTCTACTCTACTTATTGAGAGTGGGAGTTTCATACGATTTATCTATCGCAACTATTATGATCCCTTATTGTTCATGGGAAAAATTGATTATGCCACAGTGTGGTGAAACGCGTCGTGTCAAAGAAATAACTCTGTGGAAGATTACCAAGTGTCTTTATTCATTATGAACATTTTTAATCAATCGGATCTGCAGTCAATTTCCTATATCTTATTCTTGTGATTGCTTATACCATAGTACGTTGGCTCTGGCAATATATGTTGAATGTCCGGCAAAAAAGTCTGCTTCAAACTTGCGCAAAAGATTTAACCTTTATTTCTCCCTTCAATCTGTTAAGAGATTCCCACCCTAATTCCTTCAACAATTCGGTAACACTGCTATGTTCATCATAACAACGTTTTACAAATCTTGCTGCTCTCCGTTGTATTCGATCTATTTCTTAGATTAGTCCTACTTTGTATGGGTCCCATATGCTAGCGGCAAACTCCAAATGAGGTCTCACGAGTGAAAAATAACATCGCTCTTAAACCTTCTTGTTGCATTTTCTTAATATTCTTTTAATAAATCCAACTAGCCTGTCCGCAGATTTCCTTAATGTGTTTCCCCCAAGTCAGGTCCGGAGTAAGGGTCACACCTAAGTATTTAACTGACTCTTCATTTGATAAGTTGGTTTGATTTATTGTGTACTTATCGTTGACAATACGTTTGTATTTATGATTAAAAGAGGAAATCCTTTTTCATGGTGGTGTTCTGTTAAGTATCTTAGGTTATTGGGGGAGAAGTGGACACCGAGTGTATCCCAGGACCTTGCCAAAGTGCGAAAGGAGGATCGAAGCCTAGAAAAAAAGGAGGGAAGGGAAAAAATGCAGAAGAATTCACGGCGAGAACGAGTTCTATTATACGTTTCAAATGCATGCAATGCAAGGCCATCTAATGTGCCTCAGTTTGGTGGCCAGTGCAATTAGAGCTCGGGTAAAGCAAGTGGCCAGTCATCTGTCACTGGCTTCGACGATGAGTCCTTCACCTTACTGTTTTCGAATTTCCCTCGTCGTTTCCTAGGAATAATATGCCATAAGAGTGAGTGCCGATTTTTCTCCAGAGCAATAGTGGCCGTTTGTTGGGAAACTTTTTTCCCCATAGTACATGTGATTCATTGCCTACGCTTATGCAATGTTTGTTGTAAAAGCCCCAAATTCATCGCGTACAACTGGATGAACACAGTGAATAAGCAGACGACAGCAGCAGACGTCCGTCCGCTCACCTCCTGGGCAAACAGGCAGTGTGATCGTCCAACCCGCAACCGCCAACGTAACCGGAACAGCTGCTGCAACCCTTAATGTAATACGGCCTTTACTGACTGTATCTCACATTCAGCGGGCAATTCAGTAACCTTAAAGGTTTTTATTTCACACAGTGAAGCATACAGGTTAGGTAAAGAGCTGCAACTGGTGTGTAGTCATTTGCTAGGGATGCCGGGAGACGGCGCATTCACTCATTGCGGCACGCGCTAACTACACGAGTATAAAAATAAAGGGCTCTTACTTGAAAAACGTCCCTCATATATATATTTATGTGAATTTCATTGTGTAACTATGAAATGTTTATTTCACTCCATATCTTGAATTAATTTTGTGTGGAGTGATGATGTATGTTATCTGTTTTGTCTATGTTTTGAGTCAACCTTTTCTTCCCCTCTTCTTATTTTCACCATTTTTTTTCAGTGTTAAGCCAGCAGTTTTTGATCTCTTTCTCACAATAGCCATTCTTGGGTACCTTGCAGCAGTTTATGGTCTTATTCAGGTGAGTTTCTTTTCATCGAAAGCATGAAAATGTATTTTCTCACATTTTAATGTACATTATGAATGCATACATCATGCCATAAGCAGTTAGTATTTAATGACTTATGAAGAACTTTTTCCTAAAAATGAGGCTCAAACATTATGCTGACGTTTCATATGCTAATTATAGCAGTCTCATTTTAAATGTTGAAGGTTTCAGCCATAATATGTAGCGGCTGCTATCAAATGTAATTAGACTGAATGTAAGGCCAGATTTATCTTTGGGAATCTTTATAATATCTTTAATAATCTTTGGGAATAAGTTTTCTAAATGTTTTACTCTATTACCTTAGTGACAGTTAGCCAGTGAAAGACCGTGTCTTCACATATGAGACCCAGGGGTGACTTTTTAGCCCTAATTTTGGAAATAAGATGCGTCTTATATGCTGTCAAATATTTGATAGCATATAAGACGAATATGACACATGGATTTTCACAAATACCTGACTTGTCTGTTGATTATTTTATCTTGTTTCCTCCTCCACTGAAGCCTCATTGTACTTAACAAAGGGAGAAACTACAGATGTGTATCTGTAAATACAGTGGAGCCCCCATATCTGCATATTCAGTTATCTGTGGTTCATTCTGCTCGGAAATCAGAAGTAAACTTTTTGCTGAAATTATCAGCCAAATGGTCTAACACAGGCTATTCTGAAAGGTGAAATCTTACCTTGGAGCATATCTGCCGTAGCTATGAGGGTCCTATTGTATTGTTACCATGAGCCATTTTATCTTTGGGCTGGACTTGCAATCAATTAGGCTAACTTCATAAAGTGGCATTTTTACTTTTTATTATACCATGTGAAGCTTGATATGTTTTACTTCTCATTACAGAACTTCCCACTGGTGTATGCAGCTGTGTCAAAGTTGTCCTTTGGTTCAAAGGCTAAGGTGCACTGAAATTTCCCTAGAGACATGAGATCACTGAAATCTTTACAGAGCAAAATAGAGAGCAGTGTAGAAAAAAATAAAAGTTATATTTCTACAAAACTTCATCAAGATCACCAACGCATACCTCATCAAGGTCTCAGCCATTTCAAGTGATGAGAGGTTGTGCTATATTCCCATCATTTTGTGTGTTTGTCAGTTTGCTATGATTTACCTTTTATTTATTTAGATCAACTATACCATTTGTATTTGTTATTTTTTGCATTTCTGGTTTTAATGGGGAAGATTGTTTTATAAAGATCGTGTTTTAGTATGTTTACTGCCATTTGAATAACAAACATTTCTGAGTCATACTCTCTGGTAGGTGTCAAGGATTGTTGTAAGTGGGTCTCTGAGATCATTTGGCGTGTGATGTATCATTCTTCTGTTTGCTTCCTCTTTAATAAATGAATGGGCGTCTACATAGGTAACTTTGAGACTATGCTCATGTGTGATGTGTGCAATGACCAAATTTAGTTACCTTCTTGAATGTAATGTACTCCTCCTCTTTGTAATGTGTATATAAATCTATGGTTACTATTGTATATGCAATGCTCCAACTTGATTAGCAAATGATAAGTATTTCATGGGAAGTTTTCTTCAGAATTTTGCTATTCATCATGTAAGTATGTGTCCCTTGTTGTTGATTGTAAATTGTAATTTAAATATTGTGACTAATAAAACTGTTGCATTTGTTTTATTTGGATTTTTTCTTTTGCAGTGTTATTTCCGGTGGCTGTAACCAAATTTTCTGACAGATGATAATGATTGGTCTAGGATTTTCATTTTCAGCTTCCTCCATTACCAGCAGTTGGATTTTTGTGTATGTATTACAACTTGGTTTAAAAGCTATTTTAGTAATGCTTACAATATTCACTAGGTATAGACTACTGTGAATGTTTTAAAAATCCTAAATAATGTTATTTTTATTGAAATATTTTTTAGCAGGGAACTAAGCCCATTTTTGCAATATTTTTCAACAGCGACCATACATCATTACTGCAAAGCCTGCTAGAGTATGAGCTATTTTAACACTGTAAAATACATAATATGTTAGTCAATAATAGTGTAGTTGAATATTTCTGGTGAGAGTCAATGATCAATGCTCTTTCTTGATGCTAAGACGATGAAGTTTTATGTTATCCCCGGGAAGCTCTCCTTATTATTGGCATGGATGCTTGTGAGAAGAAACTGGTTGCGTAAGGTAACAACCTCTGATATTTCCTCGGCTTGATTAGTGTTTTCTCAACCTCTCCAAAGGGATAGACCCTCCACATGCTTTTCTGCCATCTTTTTATTGAAATTTATGTATAATATATATCATCCATTCCTAAGCATTTTTTACACAAATAACTATTGTATTTAAACAAATTTGTAGTAGAAGATTGCTTATCCAGAATTCTAAGTGGCTGCACAACTTTCCAGAATTTTCGCAAACTATTTCTTGTGTCATGCCACTGAAATGACGGCTAATTGGCTGTTCAAAAAGCCACCTTGAGCTATCATTTTGTCAGTCTCACAGGTTTTCAGTCAATGAAATCACGCTTTCCATCTGATCGAGTGTTTTATTTCTTAGATTTTCGTAGATTGGCTGATGATGACTCATGGCCGTCAACAGCATTTGTCATTCAATAGATTCAACTCCACTACCTAGTTCTTTCTTCACCCTCCCTGGGAGGAGAATGGACGTGTGAGGAAGTTAGCATTGGTTTTTACAATGTTAACAATTCACTGGAAGAAAATGGGATTTTCATTTGCAAAAATAGCTACGAAGTTAAAGTTATTCATCTTAGATTTCCAGAAAAAAAATGACTGAAGGGGTCTTTAGCTCACTCACTGCCTTAACTCATAAATGGGCAATGTAAAATTGGGTGCGTAAAAACTTATTAGTTTTACTACCTTTATTATATAACTTGTAAGTTTTAACTCTAGTTTTATCCTTGGCCCATTATGCAGGCCAAGTTTAGAATGTGTTTTTGAGGAAATAAAAGTGCATCATACAGGTGAATTACTCATAACTTTTTCAGTCAAGCCGCCTTAGAAAAAAAAATATGCCTAATTACCAGAAATATTGTAATTTTGGAACGCATTGGGTCCTGCACATTGCGGATTAACGATCTTCTACTGTCTATGCTTCTACAAATGAAAACACAGTGGCATTGGTAATGCGTTCTCTTTCAGACGAAATTCACAATACCAACATTCCTTGGGAATAATGGATTGATTTCATGAAGCAGGGGTCCACTGTGCAATATTTGTATCAAATAGCACCTCTCACTACATTTTTTTGTCTCATAAAGTCGCTTAGTATTAACTTCTATTTCATTGGTACAAATTATGGATTCTTCATAAGTCTTGGTCACTTTACTTTCTTAGTTTTTTTACCATTCATTCTGTGTCTTCATCCCATGGAATTTCTGAGTTGGGTAGTGCCGGTGGAACCGCTGTAGCTTCAGCTGGGTCTATGATTGTGGGTGACTGAAAGTCATCATCTACGTACTCACAAAAGTTTGGTCGCCTCCTACTTGTTCTTCTGGGCTTCCCTCTTTGCTTCTGATTGAGCTCTGAGCATACAGCTACTGCTAACGGTTTATACATTCTATGGATAGAGAAGTCAAAATAAGCTTCCTTTATTAAAACATGAACAATTAAAAGAAAGTGCTGATGCAATACTACTATGAATTGTTCAACCAGAAAATAGCAATCATTGTTTTTCATAATAATAACATCATGTAATTGGTTCCAGGACATATCATTTTCATGCTTAGAACAAGTCAGAATATTAAACTACACATTTATATGATATATGACAGGAACAAATTGTTAATATGATTAAAATTATGAAATACGTATACACATGCATAAAAACAGTTTATCTTTCCATTCTTGTCATTGACAGTAAACTGTCAACTGAACAGCAAGGGCTAGTACGCAAATATTTTCATAGTATGTGGAGTCTAGTACTCTCCCTTATATTTTGTGGAATTCTGTTCAATGTTTTCACCACAGCCTACACTGGATTTCCGACTGACAGTTTAATATTCTGACTTGTTCTGACAGTATGTACATCCTTAAACATCCGTGTGGAGTGTTGCATGTTGATCAGAGACTTTGACCATTGAAAATACATCAGGGGTGGGATCAAGGTTCTTTCTTTCGCGATGTCATTATCATTATCCAGAATGCAAACTGCTCTAGAAAAGCAATGCTCACAGTTACTTCCATAAGAATCCACTCCATGAAGTAATACTAATGATTTAAAGCACCTGACAAAATTTGAAGAATGAAATTCATGTTTTTGTTCTCATGAGTCCAATCAAAAAATAATGACTAAGTGAGCATGTGTGTTATGGAGAACTGTAATTGCGCCCAAGAAGAGAGCATGCAGACACTTTCAAAACCTAGTTTTTGAGGCAGAAGCTGAAAGTCACGTGTCCTTGTGAAATCAGAATCCAGGGGAGCAAGTCTGTATCTTTTGTAGCCCTTAGACAGATGATATAATTTTCTCCCCTGCACCCTTAATTGAATTGTGAGTCTATAATCCTCCTTTTCAATGGACAACAATTTTGGATACATCGACTTCTAAGTTGCACATGTAATAGGTGACCAAAGTGGCTTAATTAATAGCCAACATCACCAAAACTGGCAACCTTTCGAAAAATTTAGTTTATATACACCACCAAAGAGATAATTTATCATTTTTCATCGGGTGACAAAAGTTAATTGCCCCCAGGAAGTATGTTGTGCAATTGAAGAGGAGAAAACTATATGGTTTAACAGATGATCCTGATGGATTACAGTCTGTCAGTGAGGCCAAGAGATTAAAACAGATAAAAGGGGCCAAAAACCAGAAGAGTCCTTAGAACATAAAAGGAAAAAGTGGAGGGCTGTAGCCAACCTATCAGTTTTGAATGACTTAATAAGATGTAAAACACTAGGGTAACTAGGGGTAACTAACTGTTGGGTAACTAGGAGTTCCAAAGTCTGATAAATATATGACATTCAATTACTCCTATGAGAAATACAAGTTTGCTGGAAAAGTGATTGGTTGAATTGTAAAAGTGAAACTAGTTTCCCATTTCAAGGGCCTAGGTTGGAATCCTGGCAGTGGCTGACATTTTTTAGTAGAATCCATTTTGCAATTATTTTTTTCCCATAGAAACATGCTTACTCAGTATCTTCCCCATGTCCTGGATAGGTCTGTTTTGGTTGTGTTGTCCATACTTTTCCAGTCTACGGCTTTAATAACAAAAAGTGTAGTACTAAGTAAAGACAGGATTTTAATCTTCTGACCCCTAGGCTCCGTACATATTCGTACAAGAGTAAGTTAATGCCAATGCTGGTTTTCTCTCCACCCTCCATTTTCCAAATAATCATCTTTTTAACCTACCAAGCCATCAGTTCTTAGTGGTGAAAATGACCTCAGTTTTTGTTTTCTTACCCTAATAACTCACTAACTTGAAAACCAATCAGATTTTTAAAAAAATACAAACTCAAGCAATTTAATGTGCATTCAATTCCAAAATATGTATGTACCTCAATGGTTCTCAAGGTATTAATATCCCAATCAAACAAAAAACATCATTGACTTGATCGTAAGACTATTAACGCTACACTCGAGGATTTAAAACAATTAGTGTGTGGTAAAACATGAACTGTTCATGTTGGTTGGTCATTGGGGAGGTGACCAATGACTGAGGTCTCCTTATCCATTAAGGATAGGTGGGTGTGTTGGAAATAAGGGTATGATTATTGGGGGAGAGGAGAGGCACATGATGTCAGCATTAACCTACTTTAAAAAATGGCACCAATGGGGTCCACTGTTTTGTCCCATCCGACAGACTGAGCTCTGTGCCGGAAGTGCTCTCCACATAACACTCAAGTAAATAAGACAAATATTTCTTATCTAAGTGACAGAAAATATTTTCAGCACCAGCGTTTTTATGCATGAAATTATAATTGTAAAGGAAGATAATCACCAAAAAACATTGGTAGCAGAAAATGTGCAAAACATAGTTATCGCTAGTAAAGAATGCCAATAAGTACTGTACTGAGGCACTAAATCATAGTACTCTGCCATGCACTTAACTACAACATCAGCCATAGACAATATTTTTAATTAGCTTAAGACCAGAGAGGAAAAAAGATATTTTATAAGCCTTAAATTTTATACTTAAGAAGCAATTTATATTTGGTGCCAGCATTCTTTATCTAAGTGAAATTGGTATGCGTGTAATAAGAACTAGACATGACTACATTATGTGCATGTGATTAGCAATCTTCTTGTATTATGACTTAATTAATGTACCCATCATTACATCAACAGTTGCTATGCTGTCATGTGACTGATTTTTAATTTCTTTATTACCTTAGTAAGCTTACTTCAGGAACTTTACTGCTACAGCTAGGCACACCATGCCAAGGAGCATACCTTTCTAAGTAATTCCATGTTGTTCCAAATTTATTTGTGGCATCAAGCATCCAAAGAAACAGAAGAATACTCCAAAATCGCGAACCAAATGCTAAACCTGGAGGTGTTGGTAGCCATTCAGCCCATCGATAAAGTCTACCTTTTTTGCCAAACCCAAGGCACATACTAATTGTGGCAAGCTGAAATGAAGTATTTTCAATAAAAAGTTAGGTAGCTAACTTTAGGTGATGAATCATTATGGGCATTGTTTGGAGTCAGTGGTGGATTAAGGGGAGGAGGTGAGGCTGTCGCCCCTGTAATTCCAGGTGCAATTGACAAAATGATGGTCATAAGGCTTTCCATACTCCCCAGACCTCCGTAAAGTAGAAATCCCCCGACCCTCCCCAAAACAAAAATCTTAATCCACCATTGGTTAGAGTTCTTTAACACTTTCAATGAGGAAGAAATTTTCACAATGATTTCATAGGACAACATACATCCCACCTAATGAGCAACGCAATAAAAACACAAAAGTTGAAGTGTACGCTTAATCACTGACTTTAGAGAAAGAGGTCACTGCAGAAGGGTGAAAATGTAGATGCAGATGTGCTCAGTGCCTCCTAGTGACATACAAGAGATCCATGACATACATACCTATATGTCATCCACCTCAGTGGAATAGCTTGACACATGTCAAGTGTATAAATGTTTAATTAATTGATAACCGGAATCATTATTATGTACATATTTATTTATTTTTATATTTAATTTTTGTTTATTAACCTTTTTTGAGTTATTGTCATAGTGATAAAAAAGAGATAAATTGGCGACCATGACAGGGCTTAAGAATAAGAAGAGGACATCTTAGAGGAAGATGGAGAAGTTAAAATGAAACTTTATTTGAAACTGTATCAGTACTGGTGAATAAAAATTGATTGCAGAAGAAAAGAAAAATTGCAGAGGGACATAAAAGGGAATCACTTTGGCACGATAAGCTCTCATGACATGTATACATGAGATAGGCACTGAAGGCGTTAAGATCTCATAGCATATTTTTCACATGGCTAAAAATGCAATTGAATCACAGTGTTCAAGGTGATAGTGCATATACCAATGTATTTCAGGGAATAGATAAGTAGAGGCTGATGAAGCACTGAAATCTATAATGGAAACTATATATGCATATGCGCACATTACATTAATAATTGGGAGCAATTTGTACACGTATCTCTGTATCTATTGAAACAGTTTACACTATGTAATCCATGGGGGAAAAGATCTTATTTCAGATATAATGAATGTGAAGCTGTTATGATGAGTCACCTTAATTAAAATATGTTACTTTGGATCTCATTTCATGTCTTGAATTTCATCAATTACATTTTTTGAACTAATGAGAGTCTTCTTTAAGGTTCAAACATTTAACATATTCATGATAAGTTTAAGTTACATGTATGGAATTTTTCCTTGAGTGTTGCAACAACCTTATGTTTGTTTTTTTGTATCCTACCTATAATTGCGTAATTATTCAGAGAAATGTGATTTCATATGCCAAATCATTGGAAAGACACAAATAAAATGCATTGTGATGAACAATGAAAATATGACATATTGAAATATGCACTCACCCATGATGACAATTCCTTGTTTATCATGGCTTGCAGATCAAGCAAAGGAAGCCAAATCAGTCGGAATGCAATATTTGTCAGAAAGATACTAGCAAGGGCCTGAAAATATTTTATGCATCTCATTTTAGAAAATAGATTCACAATACCTATGAAATGCTGAGTGTAAACATGTTTAAAATTAACAGGCTCGATTCTATAAGTAAGCAAATTATTTCATTATTTTTTTCCTGAAATGTTTCAAATCATTAAAAGGTATTCTCTTTTGTAACTGACGAATTCAACTACTATATTTTTCTGTCATGGTAATTAAGAGATAAATTTTATAATCACTCAAAAGCTGCTTTGTTCTTACATAAAACTCAAAAGTTATTTCAATGACTTAATATTATTCATAATTAAAAGAAGTGTAAGTGATTACTCACCGTGTAAGCATAAAAAAGAGTATTCGTGGGACGTTTGAGCGACTTTGGCCACAAATTCCACTGCGCCAGAAGTGAGCACACGGTAAATACAAACAAGGTTGATTCAAAAGAAGCCACATAATTCGTTCTGAGGTCCTGGCACATGCCAATTATACAGTAGGAATACAAATGAACGTAGAGGCTCGGCCCGAATATAGCCACCCACCCGAAATCAATGCAATCACCGATACGAAACATATTGTCCGATTCTTGTAAAACGATCACGTCAAACCAAGTGAGATGTTAAAACTAAAAATGTTCCATTTCCTCATATAATTTGCTTTCACTGAAAATTTTCAGGGTAAATACGAACGAGATGAACTCCCGTTACTAACAACAAAACGACTTTTTCCAATTGTTGTTATATATGCGTTAAATTATAAAGAGTTGGTCATGTGTCTTTTTATCTTAACTTCCTTTTTTGCCAACGTTTTAATTAAAGCATTATCAGGGCTTAAATGTGAGATCAACTTTCCTGCTATAATTTAACGCATATGTTAATTAAGTGGTAAATAACCAATTCAACAAAATTGTTGTTATAGCATGTGTTTCTGGTGCCACGGCCTCTTTATAGCTTAATATTCCTTTTATAAAGGCAGAATTAGACTAAAACTTATGGTACAGACCGCACAGACATATTTGATGTTCAATCGAAGGTTTCCACGGCATTTATGCGAATATTCCTGCATTTTGAGGGTATTCACCGCTCTGGTTATCGTTGCTGACAACTGCCTCGCTCATTGGAACACAGCCAAAACTAATCCGAAAAAACAATCAACGCGGTGAATACCCGAAAAATACAAGAATCCAGATACATACAAGTAGGCTACGGTTAATTTTATGAATTCACCTCCTAGTTGTTTATAGCCAGTTAACCTAAGGTTGCCAAGTTGCCTCTGAATAGTTTATGGGCCAATGGTAATGTTTACGTAAAAGTTATAAATAAATCAGTAAAGATACGTTAAGCATAATATAGTTAATCAACTTCTCCAGAAGAGAATTTTTTATACAATGCTAATACATAACGAGGATATTAAACTCTAAGCTTTACATTAAACTCCGAGAGAATATGCAAGAACTAAGTGGACGTGCAATATGGGGAGTTAAAGTTGGCGCGCGTTTTTATACTCGTACGGACGGTGGAAGTTCAAACCTTCTTAACTTGAGCACATCGATTCAGCTGCATTTCCATAAAATAATTTACGGCTCTAACTTGGCCAAATCGTATAACTCCAAGCCTAGAAGAGATTGATGACTTTATGAGAAAGCGAAACTCTCAGGATCGTCTATTATACCGTAAAGCGTTCATGAGATTCATGGGATATGTACACACTTAACTAGATAATAACATATTGAAATGTTCGGTGATACTTGCTCTTGATACCGGGTTAATTAAAAACACCGTGGTCTCATGGCATAGCAATCAAACATTCACGGTTTAGTTTACCAGTCTAATCGTCATGAACCTTGAATCGTCATCGGCCTTGCTAGCATTGAACGCGAACAGAAATGCGATAACCGTTGCGCTGCATGCGCTCATCGACGTTCATATGGGGACTGAGGCCGAGGATCAACGAATACGGAGATACGGAAGAGTTTTTGGGTGTTGGGTCAAATTGTCTCTGATGGTTTTCTTCGTTGTTGACTAGTTATAGTTTTTCAAAATACGAAGATGTTCGCCCGCAAAAAGGACGATAAAAGTAAGCGGAGGTCGGGAGGCACGCCTCAGGTAAATTAATGAATACCATAAATTAATGTATAGAAATCCCAACGTTGTGTGTATAGTAAACCCTTATGTGTAGTTTCTTGTGTGAATGTAGGAGATTTGTTTTAAAACGTGTTAAAATGTGTATTTTTTTAACTTGATTTTGCGACTGTTTACGTTTCAGTTGGGTATATTTGGGGTGCCAGATGATATCAATAGTTATGATCCTGAATGTGGTGATGACGATAGTGATGGTGATGAAGACCTTGAAGCTGAGTTATTTGCATTGACGTCAGGGGGAGCACCAAAACCGAGAAAACCAGGTAAAAATTTAAATTCGCACATTTGTGATTGACGTGTTCATTGGTTGTTCTAGTTAATGTCTAACGTTTTTGTTTACCATTATGTAGCTCCTGTCAAAATTCAACCTCAGGACCTGGAAGTAATGGTTGCGGCTAGCCTAAAAGAAGTACAATCTGATGATGAAGTATCTGTGGATGAGAACGATCCAGAATTAATGGTAACATAAACCAGTCATGATTGGATGATGAAACGTTACTTATTATTCAAATTTCATTGCTGAGTACAGACAAGAAAACGACGAGAATAAGATTTAAAGGTGTCATTTTGTGAAACAGTTGTATTTGGGCATTCCAAATTAATGTTCGCTGTCCATGACTTTCCGGTGATATGTGGCCAAGAATAAAATAATGCGATTCGTAATAACTGAAATGCGAGTGTGTAGTCCACTCAGCTAGAAGGAAGAAGATATGGAGGACAGAACAAGACATAACATTATCCTGCTGAACAAACTCAGATTCGTATACATTGTATTTTTAATACAAGTATTATGGTTTCCAGGTGAAAAAATTAATGTTTTCTTGTTAACCTGCTCATTGATTTATCTGTTAAAATGTCAGGAGAAGTGAAGTGCAGGCTATGTAGTGTCTCGGAGAAAAAAATGTTGTTATTATTATTATTCGTGCTAATATTTCCAGGTTAAATTGACAATTTCATGATAGTTCACCATGGGTTAGAGTTAATGGACCTTCATGTGGAATAAGTCTCTAGTGTTGCCCTGGCGGTTTTTGAGAGGGCATTCGGCATTTGTTAAGCGTTTTTCTAAGCTTCCGTAAGGCGTTGTAAATCCTGGGCCAATGCTCAATTAGGCGTTCATTGAGCACAATTGTGAACGCTTTAGGCATTCTGAAAGCGTTTCTTAAAGATTCCTTGGCGTTTCCTGGGCGATCCGTGAACGCTCATTGTATTGGTGAGGTTTTCTTAAGGCGTTGTTGAGCGTCTTTACAGGGGTTCGTGGGCTTTCGTTGAGCAATGTGGAGCCGGGTGTTGGGGATTCATAAAGCATTCTTAGGGGGTTTCACGGACACTCAAATAAGGTTCCTTAAGGTGTTGTCTGCCCTACCGATAATCGTTTGTGTAGCCTCCTTACTTGGGACCGTCACATATGTTTTAGCCGCGTCAATGTGACATCAAATAATGTTTCTGACCCTAGATAAATGTCGGGAAAAAATACTGCAATGAGGTAAGTAATTATGCTGGGACGAGACATAGTGAATTTTTGGGTGCGATCAATCACATCGGTATGTACAACCATTTATCCCCCTCATTAAATGAATTCTCATACAATGACTTTGCTATATACCTACTTTTTTATGTCCATTTACTCACACTTTAAACTTTCTTGCCCTTCACTGCAAATTTGTTTGCTGCCCAATGACCTCGCAATCCCTTGCTCCCACCACTGAAACTCCCTTGCCATTTATAATTAAACTGCCACACCACACTTACTTGATTCGATGAACCATTCTTGGCCATATAACGTCCCCACGGTCCCCACATTCACATACGCTGAGCCAGCCAAGCTTGAAGGACAGGGAGCAATGACAGGGTTAACCTATATGTACTACAACCTCATGAAGATCTTCGAATGCCTTCCCTCGTAATGAAATAATTCAGGCTCATTTTAACACATTTATTAGATAAATTATTATGTACAATGAAATATAGGTATGAGCACACAGTGGATAAAGAATAGTAAAACCACCGACAAGTGGATCTAGCACTATCCTTTCACAAATCTCTATCACAGTCTTCTAGCCAAATTATAAGTTCGATAAGAGTGATGAAATTCGTATCTCTCAGCGAAAACACTTAGTTCGTAATCAATCTGGCTATCTCACTAAGTAGAAATCCTCCGGAAAACTTTGCGTATTCTTCATGGACGATGAGTAACAACACCATCAACTGCACATAAGTTGTACATGAAAACTAACGCCGCAAGGGCGAAAATAAACCTATTTCTGGCTTACAGTACCCGAAATACGAATGTAGGGTGCTTAAAACAACTGATTTAATGATATATAAGTAAATACTTCAGATTTATGACTTATTTTATCAGAAAACTCATAACAAAAACAACACCAAACAACACTCACATCAACTCACTAAACAACTGCGAATTTCTATATTCATGGGCGAATCACAAGTTGTGAACGCTCAAAAGCTCAAAAGTGAGCCCCCGTGCCTGCAAAATGAGGTCCATGTTCCATGAGTTCCATCAAACCGTTAAGGAATCCTGTTTCTAACAGCGTTAAGGAGAGTATGAAACTAATTTTTAATTCAAAGCAGTTGAAAGACATTTTTACAACGTAATATCAAGACAGCTTTTAAGAAAATGCGTTTCAAGCCATAATATCAAAACTACCTGTTGAAATGACAATTCAGAACATAATAATTGATTCCGCTTGAACAATATATATATTACTTGACATTAATTAGATTCCTTGCATGCTGCATTATTAGAACGGTATTCTCTCCATATATTTACGAAATGTGTGCTTGTGTCCCAAACGCTTAAATATAAGCATTTGAAGATAGCTCTTTAGTGCTTTAGAAACACCCAGTAGGGGATTTCCAACACGTTTTGGAAATCTTTCGCGAAAAGCATTCAATGAGAATTCATTATCGTCGTAACAACGCCCGCTCACCAAGCATTCGTATTCAGTTTTACAAACGCTCAAGCAAACGCCGAGGAAAGCATTCCAAGGCTTTTGTTGGGCGTTTCTTGAGAGTTTGCCTGTAAGCATTTGGCGAGTGCTTGTAAATGCCGAAGGTACGCCTAGTAGAGCATTATAAAAGCGTTCGGAAGACGTTTACTTGAGAAAGCGCCCACAAGGCATTTGCATTGCTCGACCGACGCTCGGAAATCGCCGGAACGCTCTGGAAACGCCCGACAAATGCTCTATTGAGCATTCTCACTCACCGCAAAACCGCCAGGGTGGAGAGATGGCTTCCGTGAAGTGGCTTCGATGAGATAAGTTATTTTCCACATGCGTTCATCTCTGTAGATGACATGTTTTGGAAACTGAAACATCATCTGCAATGATGAGCTCATGCGGAAGGGAACCCAGAAGACTTGTCTCAATAAGTATCTAGTGTCAAGTGGAATGATGAGATGAAGACTTTTTGCTTCTGAATAAATTGGTTGATTAATTGTGGTACTCAGTAATATTTTTTCAGTCCAGTACTGTCATTGTCTCCAAAACTAGATGTGGAATTATTTTGAAATACCAGTTGGATAAGTGATCTCAGAAATGGGATACCAAAGAAACCAAATTTATAGAAATCTATTGCCATCAATAAAATCACTTTTTCAGGCTGAATTGGGAGAATTAGTGGAGCAACAACCAGAAACTGAAGATAGTAGCATTCCAAGGCCTAGTTCACCCCTGGAATCTGCAGGTTCACAGCTTGTATCTTTGCTGAAAGAACGATTGCAAATGTATGAGAAGGCAGAAGCCAATGCAAAATCAGTTGGAGAAACATCTCGTGCAAGAAGGTATTTTGAAGGAAGGGTGTTCAAATGCACCTTTTGGAAAAATGATTAACAATTATTAATGCAGGGTTTACCCTCAGTGGTATTATTTTGTTAATTGTGGTAAAAAATGTGTAATTTTTGTCTGCAAGTTCACTTCAAGTGTCATCAAATTCCCTAGATTATGCTATTCAACCCTTCGACTGGTTTTCTTGCATGGTCTAGTTGACCTTGTATGTTCACAGTATGTATGCTAATACTGTGGTTGTCAAAATAGTTAATACTTAGACTGATTCATTCCGCAATGACACTGGGCTTGCTTGGTAAGACGTAATACACCATTGAATGGTAAATTTATTTGCCTTTTAAATGACATGCATCTTGGGTAGATGTCATTCACCAGCTTGATATAGGTTGTCATAATTAAAGTCAAAACATGGGGAAATCACCCAAATTCAAGGATTCGTCATGTTTACAACATTATGGAACAACGATTTTGCATCACAGTAAAGATAAAATTGTATCATGATTAAAATATATGGTCATTAAGCACCCTACTGGTTTTCTAGGTCTAACCATCTTTGAATTTCAATAGAATATTTTATAGACACACAATTGCAGGTGCAATTCTTTTCCTCTTTCTTCCCTTAATTTTTGGTAGATGTAGAGTGGCAGCTCCAATGACGAACAGCAAAAAGAATCATAAACAGTGTGACAAAAAAAATTGATTTTGGTCGAAAACACCTGTAGTAGAAAATTTTTTGCTTGTAATCTAGGATGGGTAGGAGATAAGGCTTTATTGCTGTACTGCCTGTTGATATTAGCCATTTCCAGTGGCGACGACTTCCAAACTACATAGTTTCGGCATCGTCATGAAAACATGGGCTTGTGGGATAGCTATCATCTCACCCCACGTGTGTAGTTACAGGAGCTTGTAGTTGCGTGGCGCTGATGAAGGCTGATGGTATCTCACCCACGGACCTCCCTGCAATGCCATGGTGTGTCCGGGTTAGTCAATTAAATTCACTTTTCTTTTCAAAAATATGTTTATCTGATGAGATAGGTTTAACGGTGTTTGTAGAAGGTAGTTTTTTTCGGAAATGGGTTGAAAACGCCCTATTTTTGACCTTTTTATAAAAGTCATGAACTTTAGACGTGATTTGTAAACTAATTTAAAATGCTAGGTGTTTGGAACTACACCATCAAAAACTCACTTACATGGAAATATTGTAAAAGAGATTTGATATCCATTGAACAATTCTTGAAAGAGACAGATAACACTAAAGTGAATTTTTTTTTGGAGAACTAATTTCTGAGGCCGACTTTGCTGCATTTTATCTACTCAGTATGCTTTGATAAAATACTATCAACATTCTCATTTAACAGAGCACTAAACGTTGTACAATGATAGGTACATATCATTTGTTTAGGCAAAAAGGCTACAGAGATATCATGTCTTAAAGTTGCAAAAATTTCACAGTCATGTCGCAGGTGGTCGTGACCTGGGGTCACACAAACGGCTATATCTCCAAAAGTATATCACTAACTGACCTAAAAATGAACACAATTTCATTTAAGATATGTACAACTATCCACACAAAAATTCATCAAAATCTGAGATGGTCGAGCGGAGCACTTCTCAAAAACTAGACCACTAGAAGTGGAATGACCCAATAGAGATAGCAACAGAGGGTAGAACCTTCTCTCAAAGCATTTTCTCAGAACAGCTAACTGACTCTTTGGGGTTGGGACAGTTATTGGGGGTGGTTGTTTACTTTAGGGACCCATAACCTTCTTAGTGGCATCCATAGATCGAGTACGAGAACACGAAACACTCAAGAAGAACATTGAGGACAAATCTATTTCAGTGGAAGCTTTGCTAAGAACATGTTGAACTTTTAACGCGAAACAATAATAATCTCTCTTGCAATGATGGTACTGGCACATGAAAATGTAAAAAATGACTGTACAGGCATATTAAAAAGTTAAAAATTGAAGTTTTTCCTTGAAAAATTGGTGTAAAGGGGTTTGTTTAATCTTATCTGGATGAAGTATTTTGAAGTATCCAAGTACTTTATCATCAGCATAAAAGTTCACTCCTTTCTGTGTCAGTATATTTTTTTACAATCCTTTTAAATGCATCTCAAGCAGCGAGTAATTCCTTAACGTCATCAGATGCCACATTATTTCCATTGTTAGTAGTATCCTCCTTGCAGCTACTTTCTTCAACCATTTTCTCCGATTCTTGGAGTTCTTCCATGAATACTGTATGGCATTTATATTCTCTCAAGGTAACTTTTGGCTTGCGGGCAGAACTCCAATAACACCCACTCACTAAAAACTTGGCATCTAAACACCCAGGCTGGACTTGTGGACTTTTTTTTTCTTGAGGATCTTAAAAAATTTTATGTGCCGTAGATGAGCATAAACCACCAACTTTTGGCAAGTTTTGTTATTAAATGGTTAATGCAGTTTGAAAACAGATATTTCACAGTACGAACTACACCGTTCAATGACAGTACCACCTCACACACACGGCACTCAAAGACTATTCTTGATTGAAAAGAAAAACTTTGTGAGTTCCACATAAATAGATTTTTATTAATGACCTAGTTTTAGTCACTGAGCGACATCAGGTCTGACCGAGACAGCTGACAGAGACCTATGATGTCGCTCAGCGACGAAACCTTGGTCGTTAATAAAAATCTATTTATGTGGAACTCACAAAGTTTTTCTTTTCAATTATGAAGCTGTTCCATAAAGTTATGCCTGAAACCATTGACTTTTCTTGACACAACAGTAGAATGCATAAGCAACCCAGATGGCAGTGCGATGCAGATTCTCTTGGTAACTCATTGTCAGTCCAAAGTCATAAGGGATGTGAATTTTGATGCAAATTTAGATAACCTATTACATTACGTCCCTATCATTCATCAACAAATGATGCAATATTATTATTCAACTTGTGTGATTTATTATCTCGAGACGGCTGTATTCATTTTAGGAATCATATTAGTTCGTTGGTAGGTAATGCCCTCTTAAATAAGTTACTCTTCGGTGGAAGTTGTCATATTTTTCCAAAGTGGTAAAGAAAATGTCTCTTTAATGACTAATATAAGCCTTAATCTGAATTATCACAGATATGACCCTGACTACGAATGGAATACTGCATTATCTCGTTGGAACTGGTTGTAGTGTTAATCATCGCAACATTTGCTCCAATCATGCAAACAGCTCATACCTGCATATCATTAAATATGTATTTATCGCAATGATAGAAAATGCTGTCCATTAACAAATATGGCTTTGAATGCTGAGTGATTAACAAATATTGGGTGCAAAAAATTGTTGAAATGAGGAATTTTAAAGGACAGGCAAAATCAGCACCCTTTAAAATTCCTATGCATGCATATCGTAAAGTGAATATATAGTAAAGTGATCCCATTGTAAAGTGGGTGTCTACTGTATAAGACTTAGTAATGCACTTTCCTCTCAGGGGAAAATATTTTTGATCAAATTTAAGCCCTAAAATAAATATGCAGTAAAGCCTTGTGGAAGAGATGTAGTGATGCTTCTCAATCAAATCTGTGCGGTCAAATAGTAATCACCTCTGTGAGGTGAAAGCCTTATGGAAAGTAAATGATTCACAAAAAATTAATTACATAATTCATTCACCCTAACATAATTAATATGTATTTTGTTTTGAAAACCATAGCTCGTCAATACTCAGTGACTAATCCAGTTGCTAAAACAATATAAATCCATCATCTCTGAAGGCCACTGATTAATTTATGAAAATTCTATTTGTATTATGACTCATTAAAATATTTTGTTAATGGAATTTGCATGGTTAAATACTTTTTCATTTCAATTATTTGTTGGGAAACTACTTAAATATAATATTGATTTTATCTGCAGATTTTCTCGAGGAATTAAGACTTTAAAGGAGCAGCTGAGTCATGCATCAGCTGGTAGAGTTGTCAATGAGGCTGATATTCCTCCTCCGGTTGCTACAGGAGACAGGCCAAAGGATACAGGCAAAGTCGGGACTGAGACTGATAGGCCATCTTCAGGTGAGTCTTGAGGGATACACTTTTACTAAAATATGAATAAAAGAATCAAAGTTACGATTGTCTGTCCATCGCAAAGAACAAATGAATTGCTACACAAGGTGAATAACCTGTACAAATGTGTTTCCTTGGTGTGATAAATACTGGAAGAGGTCAAATTTTCTACATCAGCTTCTGTGTGATAATCCACATATCATCCATAGGAGTTTTTCTGGGGGTGTTTGGCTGTCAGGCATGTATTTTGTTACTACAGAAGAAACTCGAAAATACGAACTTCAAAATTACGAAATTTTGATTTTACGAAGCAAAATCTTCGGTCCCGACCAAAAGGACATCTACGTGTATGTAACAGTACGCGATATTACGAAATAACAAAGTTTTAAAATTACGAACCTCGGATCTTGGTCCCGACGTGAAAAAGTTACTCGTTTATACGAATAGTGATGGATCACAGTAACGTTTCGGCGCTCCTTTTCAGAGTTAAACATCTAATTAATGATCGTCGCTGAATACATTACGCACTGAATGTATTACCTAGACGATATCTCATTTTTCAATGCTTCAATAGTAAAGGTGTGGTTTTGCTGGGGCGTCTGGCGTCCGTCCAGCAGTCGGAAGTCACTGACGTACTCATCCAATGATCAGTAAGCCCTCGACTAACGAACGAGATGCGTTCCGAGAACTTGTTCATAAGTTGAAAAACGTTAGCCAGGCATCGAAAATTGTAGTTACTATATTTCCTGGCTCATAAGACGCACTTTGTTTGCTCCAAAATGTGCTCTTAAATTGTTCGTTCGTCCTCTAAGACACAAGCTGATTCGCCGGGAACATACTATGTAGGGATGGTCAGATCGGATCTAAAGATCCGCGGGTATTACGTTTCCTCGGATACTGAAATCGGAAACTAATTCATTTTTTAAAAATCTGATCTGGATAAGATAAAAAAATTCACACTGGGGAGTGGATACCATTAAAATCGCCCTAAATAACGGTCATCCTGTGTTGCGGCTGATGTAGGAACTAGTTGGAACCATGGAAGTTGGCTGCTGATGCTCTCGAAAGGATGTCTACAGGATGTCCTCGAAAGGATATCCCAACTAGTGGAAACCAACTGACAACTGAGAACTGGGTGGGTATGCGATGAGTGAAATGTGATACGTTTTGGTCCTCGGTCATAGCTGATAAGGGACTCCCAATGGGCAACGCCCCTCCCCCCACCCAACTTTTGGAAGCCACCTGTGAAGTTAAGGCGTGGGAAAGGGATGAGTGAAACGTGATACTTATGATGAAATGTGATGCTGACTCGAGAAAAAATATCACTTTACTCCGACCCCCTAACTATGAGCGCCGAGACGAGGGTGGGAGGAGAGAGACAGAGAGGTGGTGGGGAAAGGAAGAGGCAGGCCAAGGACGCGTAGCCGTTCGCTGGACTGCCTGAAGCGCCAATGCTCGGCACGATAGCCTCTGGAAAAAAGTGCTGGACATCTTTGCTTTACACGACTACAGTAATTGTATTAAACTTGAGTACCAACTTGAGGAGTATCCGCATTGAAAGATGAACGATGCAGCTAGAATTTATATCAAAGCTCATTTTCGTATAACTTCTCATAGCCGAGTAGCATTTCCGCGAAAAGATCGATTTTAGGCAAGTTAACGAATTTTTTCTCCGATGTTGTTGATATAAAGTACGCACAAGTATGTACGTATCAAGCCCTGTGAAATAAGTTCTAGCAACATCTTTCCTGCGCAAAACGGTGAAAACAGAATTTCTTTATCTATTAGCATGGCGATGTAAAAGTCAACGGTCTAAAAATGGATTTCCTGGCGTGGTATCCACTTCCAAAAGTGAATGACGCTTCCTATAAAAGTAAGTAAAAACAGATTAGAGTTCTGATTCTCTCTTCGCATGCGCCGATGCACTACGTTATTTATCCCATTGATATAACGATGCGTTTCAAAGCTCTTTTTGGCACCACGCAACATAATTTCAGGTTATGGAAAAATCATGGAGTGCGAAGTCAACCTCATACCTACCACCGGGGTAAGGTTACAATTTGAATCGACCCAAATAACGGCTCCCTCGTTCGATCATCGGCCGTATCAACCTAGTGTTGGCTGCCGAGGCCGCTGAAAGGAGGCCCAACCCCTCCCCCACTAGTGAAAGCCACCTGGGTAAAAGCGAAACTGGGTGAGGGTAGATAATAACAGATAAGGTGAAGGAGTGATCCTCTCGGGTTACCCCCTTCTCTTTCTCGCTGAATGAGTCCCTCGCAGATGAATGTTGTCGCGCCTAGGAATAAGGAACGAAGAACTTTTTTCTTGAAGGGTCTTCTGGGAAAAACCGGTTTAGAAACGCCATTTGTTCAGATCCGACTGAGGTATCACCCTAAAATCTGACAGCTTTAATGTTTCCAGCTGAGAGATTGAGAGGGATAGCTGGATGGAAGGACTGCTCGTCAGGAAATTCCAAATACCCTGGAAAGGATATTTTACCATTCATCACGATAACCCGAATCGAGCCTCGTATTGCCGGTAATAATCATTTGTCATCACAAAACGAATGAGTGAACGGAATAATGCATCGATTTGATGCGAAGGTAGCTTGACACACGGAAGTCGATTTCCATTGAAACGTGGCTTTCGTCTTACTTCCGAACCATCCGTAAAAATTTATGACGCAAGTAAACAATAAGCATTGCAAATTGATATATCCAGATAATATTGTTAAAATTTGTCACGGCAAAGAGGGGTAGTACCAATCCGCGAGTTGCTGAACGCCGCACCGCCAGCTGCAACGGCAAAATAACTTATCTGGTGGCGCCAAATTTGAAATTCCCGAAAATAGGAATAATAAAACTCCGACAAATAAGTTGTGTTCAACTGACAATGAGTGCACCCTGTGGGCATGAATACACATTTATATATACTTTCATGAATTATAACTTCGTAAATCATGCAAGTACATCGTGAGAGTACATCTTAATCTAAAGAAACAAAAAAAGAGCTTCATCGCGATGTTTTTGAAAGATACTCGTTCATACGAAATTTGATATTACGAAGTGCCGATTTTTCCGGTCCCGTCAACTTCGTAATTTCGAGTTTCTACTGTAGTGTAATAAAATGGCTAGACAACTAGTTATTCATGGTATAGTGGACCCCCGCTTTATGATGGATTCACTTAATGATCTGCATGCTAGGAATTTTAAAGGGCGCTGATTTTGGATGCGCCCTTTAAAATTTCCCATTTACAGAATCCTTTTCTCTCTTAATTTGTTATTCACACAGCTTTCTAAGCCTTATTTGTCAATGGACTGAATTTTTAATCATAGCAACATTTACATATTTAATGAAACAAGTAATTAATTATGAGCTGTTCATTGAGCTAATCTAGCAAATGTTTTGGTGATTAGCACTGCCACCAATAAGTGCCTAGGAGATAATGCGACATTCTTTATGCAGTCAGGATCACATCTATGATAATTCTGATTAAGACTTTCATTAGCCATAGGGCAAGGGCCCAGCCACATTGACCTCTCTCCACTTCCTATTACATTCTTGAGAAAGTTCCCGCGAGTTAGAGAATACCGTTGGTAGCCAATTATGGTAGCTTATTCGAAGCTACTGCATCGGTAGCTTCAAGATAGAGAATAGCCCCCCTGATCTGATCTTTTCAGAGTATCTTTCTGTATTGGGTTACAGCTGGCTGACTGGCACTGACTGGTATTCCCCCGCCCCTTTTGTTGCATTACTCATCCACCCCACCTCATTTGCAAAGGTGCAGGTGGCGAGGATGGAGCTCAATTTTCCCTTTTTAAATCGTATCAGATTACTTTTCTGTATTGGGTTACATTCCCGGGACCCCGTGAATGGAAAGAGATCCATGTATTCCTCTAAAATGGTTTCAAGTTACCTTTCGGTATCAGATTTTATTTTTGGAGAGGCAGGTGGACGGTTATCGAAAGACTTAGGTGGGCGAAGTATTCAAAACTTCATTGGTTGGTGTTCAACCAATGAGCCCCAATTTTTATCTACTCTGTCCCCATCCCAAAGGAAATCTGGAGTAACCTCTCTACTCTATCCAAATATTGCTATTGCCGTCTTATCCGTGATGGATGTGGTCTGTTAACCGGCAAGTGGTGTGTTTGCTCGAGATCGCCTTAATATTTGCTCGATTGCTTGAGGATACCTTTTTTCCCAGAAATCGCAGCCGAAAATGAGGGTGCGCCTCTTACACGAATTTTTTATCTGCCAGCCTTCGAGCCTCGGTCACGATATGAGTGGTGGGCGGCAGAGCAGTATCGTCGCAGGGTGGTAGTTGCCATGAAACGAGCAGTGATTCGACCCAAGATAAGTTCAGAATCAGAAATGGCAGTACATACTGTCAGAAGACAGAACGTTCTCGGCAGACATTTTGCCTCAGAAAGAGTAGAACGGCAGAGCGACACAAGAAAAATTTAATATCTGGGATTGGCGGCGAGCGGCACCTATGCCGCTCACGTCTATCATGGCTGGGTTCGAGCATTTTCCATGTCAAACATTAGGAACATAAAACTCAAGTGTTGCCGCTCTATCGCTCGCCTACCACCGTATCGTGGCCGAGGCAAGTGAGAGAGCCTGGAGAGCTGAATGACCTTGGTGCTTAGCGTGAGTCATCAAGGGGAGGGTATCGTTCGCTCGTTTGTTTACGGGGGACGCGTTTGCCTAATAACTTTAAAAACTTGTTGTATGACAAGGCAAGGGTGTAGGGTGCAATTGGGGGACAGCGATTGGCCACGGAACAAGTGAAAACACAGGAATTTTCCACCTCCATAACTTTGTCATTTTCTGTCACCGGACAACTTTGAGTGACTCAACTGTATGCACCTGCCTTAAGCACAACTCAGAGAATTCTGTGAATATTAACATTTGTGCATGTGTCAACATAGGTCAGTGTTGTTCCAAAATGAACAAGGGCAAAAAGTTTTGGTTTTTCACGGTAGTTGAAAAAATTAAAGTGCTTTAAGTCATCAAAGACTCTGAGGAAGTAGGAAAACGCGCTGCCGGACTAAGGCATTATGTGCCGGAAAAATGCATTAGAAGATGGAGGAAGGATAAGGTTGCACTATTCCATACCAATAGGGACAGAAGGTCTTTTAAAGACGAGGTGTGCCTCTTACACGCGTTAACGGCATCGTCAATGCATTATCATCTGAGATTGCCATTGTGACCTCAGTACATTGCCGACTGCCACGTTTTTACTCGTGGTAACTAACTCGCCCCACCTAACTTCCATCGTCGTTTATCGATATCTAGTATATTCTGGTCACGAACATAGATATTTACCGGTATTTCAATGGAATTCCAACAGTGAGTTTTATTTCGGAAGTCTAAATGGCAGTATGTGCTCTTTCAAGCAAAATTGCTGCATAAAACTGCCAATTGATATCGACTTAAATTATTGCACTCTAAGGCCCAGTTTCACCAACAAAGATAATACTCCCTGTTACTGGAGTTTACAAAAACTCGGATAAAATAGTTATCCCAGTAATCTGTTGAACGTGTTTCACCAACGTCATTATTATCAGAGTTTTTGAAAACCGAGATTATTGAAAGAAAGCCTTTGGATTGTAAAATTTTCATACTTCTCTTGTTAGGAAAAGAAAAGCCGGTATCCATCCGCATAGTTACTGACAAGAGTGTGGTTTAAAGGGAAGGGTATTCTCTCATCTGTAGATTACTTTACAAAGAAACGTTAGATTTTGTAAGTTTTGTATAATTTCCGGCATTCATCGTGTATGGTTGCTTTAATCACAACGGTAGTTTTTGCATTTTCATGGGAAATCAATTGATATTAATGAGGTGAGGAATATATGGTGTATATGCTACAATCTAGCTTGCATTTACCCAATTACACCTTACTGTAATATCCCCAGGAAATTCTTATCAAATATTTCATTATTATCGTTTTGAAACAGGCAGATGATAATTCTTTCCATATCTCTGCAATATTACAGATTTACCTATACTCACTGGAGCGACCCTGGATTACGTTTCTGTTCTATGATGGAGCTTAAATCACAAATGATGGCACAACAGGTGCAAGAAATGCTCGGATCATACTCTGATGTTTGAAATAAAATCACACCAGACCTGCACTAGACTTTTTCCAGGGAAAAAACGAATCTTTCTTCTGCTTGAGCTTCATAGCAACCAATATAAACAGTATATTATTTCAGAGCCTACACTTGTAAATGGCCAAAATAATATGATTATTATAATGCTTTATCGTCAGTGTAACATTTTGCAAATAACACGTAATACACTGATGATAACATGAGCATGCCTTACCTGTCTGACAAGGGGGGTACACGACCGTCGGGTGGCCAATCGAGCTATAATTTTATGATTCGGTAGTTCATGATTAATAATTCAATATGCTGAAGCGAGACGACGCGGATTGCACCAATGGTGTAGACCAGACCAAGAGGACACAGTTTTCCATCCATGTGATGGAAAATTGTAGTCCTCTTGGCGCCATTCGTTAAGCGTAGGCTAATGCTGACGCTGAGTTGCTATCCACAGTTTACCTTCTGTCCCCAATCCCTAGCTGATCAATTCTCAATTCCCAATGAAAGCATAAGCAGTCTTTAGGGTAGATTTCACCCCAATTACGTATTAAAATGACATTATTCTGTCCCCCCTATAAATAATAAATTACCATTGCAATATCCTAATATATATTTTAATATAAAAAATAAATATGGAACCACCTTCGAAAAGGCTTCTTCAGCCCTGGCTCCAATCCCTACCCTGTTAACGACTCAATAATTTTAAAAAATTGCCTACAAATATTTTTTATTGAAGTAACGATGATAATAACACAATACATAAAAATTAAAGCAATGAAAAAGATAGTAAAACTGTTAGCGGCAGCAGGGATCGATCTCGGAGACTTGGCTGTTCCAGCTGAGCGCCTTAACCACTGTGCTATCACCATCAGTTTAGATATTATTACACCCCTTGTGAGTGAACAGTAAAATTCCAAGTTACGTTCAATGAGAACGTGCCGCCTGTCATTTGTTGATCACTTGATTTTTTCCTGAGGATTGTGGGTCATCTTCAGATAATTGAACTTTGGCGGGACCGTGGTCTGTGATGATTCCCTCGCTGCCTTTGAATTGATTGTGAATTAGCTGCATTTAATGACAATTTGAGACATGGGAATAGAGTATGTAGATTCACTAAAACGAAAGAGGTAAATAAGAAAGCGAAGACTTGTCCTTGACATTCTTGTTTTGAATAAAAAAAGGTATTGATGAAGCACGCATAGATATAGTTGCATTTTCATTGTAACTGAAGCGGTGGAATTGCATTCAAACGCTTCCAAAGAAATCTTATCAGGATTTGAAACGGGAAATGGCAATGACGAAGGCGTGCATCAGGAGCATAAATTTCATTTCTTGAACTGGAGACGAGGGATCCCGTATCATTCGCTTAGAATCGCCGAGACAATTTTCACCTTAAAAACGTTCAAAGCAACAGATATAATTAATGTTTTGGCCCTACTCTCCGACACTGTTTTTGAAAATTCAGAAATTCCAGATGAATGTATTCCAACTGAAAGTCCAGAGCGTAAAAAAAAGTCTTAAAAAAAAGAAAAAAATATTACTCCTGTGGGGCGCGAACTAGTATACTTCGTACCCGAAGACGAGAATGCTAACAGCTAGCCCACGACGCTACATAAAAACAATCGAGAAATTTGTCATTTTATATCCTCAAGAATGCATCATCACGGCATGGCATTACATGTTTGCCTCCGATTTGAGTTATTTTAGGCGCATATGGTTCTTCATAATGTTCCCAAGGGTCTTATTTACACACAAAAACTATCACTTTTTACATATATCAAGTCGCACTTAATAATTTTGGGGGAAACTGGCACAAAAATCGTAAATTATGATACATATTTGTAACGTGATTCAGTGTTCTCTTCGCCTGGGACGTTTGTGAGGGAAATTTATACATTAAGTTCTTATTATGCGAATAAATGACATTAGATTAATATCAAGCATGGTATCAATGATTTAATAGAATGGTTTTATTATCAATGTACGCTAAAATACACTATTGAAAGTTATTCATAAAGTACGAAGTGAGGAATTTCCCTTGTTTACCTTTCGTCGCAGGAAATATTTTATAGTTAATTTCGACCATAATATGCCTCATACAGCCTACAAACGCATTTCTCAATTTAAAGCAAAATGGTACTACAGTAGAACCTCTATTTTACGAAGTTGAAGGGACCCAAAAATATGAGCTTTGTAAATCAGAGGGTTTGTAAATTGGAGGTTATCTTTCAAGTAATCGAAACCTCAACAATCCCAATCCAGTTTCAGTAGTGCACTTCATAAAGATAAATGGGATTAAAAGGAAGGTAATGTTTCAGTAAAATGAATTACACATCCAGTTAAATGTTCAATAGAACAAAAGGAGATTAGAAACCTACACTTATTGTACATAGTGGCATATTTTTTAGAATCTCCTTAACAAAAATTAACACGAAATGTAAAAACTTGTAAATATTTTTCTACAAATTTATAATGTTGTGAACTTGGCTGCTGCAACTGAATTAATTTCTTGTAGCTTCAAGTTGGTAGTTATCATAATAAGGGGAATAAGTGAATTAATTCATCCCACAGAGTATTTTAGGTACATGCATTAATTTGCGCAGGGGATATGTTTATTGCTAGTCGAATTTGTGTTGAAAGAGGCCATTTTGACATGGGAATGCCACGGAATGCCATTCTAACTAGGAAATTTCAAAACGAAGTTCCAATTGACCCAGTATATTTCAGTTTAGAGACGAGGAAATGCCTTTTTTGAAGAAAACCTTCAATAATATTTCGTAGCTGATGAAAGTCAACTTTAGAACTTTACTCTAGTTAATTTGAAATTCCCACATATACGTTCTACAGCGCTGACATCTAGCAGTGATTTGCGAGAACTATTTACTCGCGGGTACTGATAGCTATAAGTCGCGATCGAAAATTCTTACCTAACGACGTAAAACTTTAATGAAAAATTAAATATTCAAAGTGCATCAAAATTTGAACCTTAAATAATATTTTGTAGCTGGTGAAAGTCAATTTTAGAACTTTACTCTAGTTAATTTGAAATTCCCACATATGCGTTCTACAGCGCTGACATCTAGCGATGATTTGCGAGAACTATTTACTCGTGGGTACTGATAGCTGTAAGTCGCGATCGCAAGTTCTTACCTAACGACGTACATCTACATCTACATATTACCCCACAAGCCGCCTCAATAGGCGTGTGGCGGGGGTGTTAGGACACCAGCCGTTTACATATAAAATGGACACACTCTAATGAAATTACGCCTAGCATTTATTATAGTCCCTTATTGTTCGGGGGAAAAACGAATTCCCATACCTATCCGTTTGGCAAAATATCTCAATTTAAAGTTTCTGTCGGACCTGGAAATATAGTGGAGTTCTAATAGGATGTTCTCCGTGTCGCTCTGAAAGATATCTATTCTCAATTGTTCAAGCAATCTAAGCCTAGCATGCAGCCTCCGAGTCTCTAGTGGCTCCCAGCCTAATTCGTTTAACATCTGTGTAACTCTGTCTGTACGCCCGTAGCTGTTTTTGACGAATCGCACAGCTTTCCTTTGTATTTTATTAAGTTCCCGGACTAAGTCTTTCTGCACCGGATCCCATATGCTCGCTGCATATTCAAGGTGTGGCCGGACGAGTGCGAAATAGCACCTCACTTTTACTTTTTCATCCGAAAATCTTCCCACAATACGCTTGACGAATCCTAGCTTCTTCAGAGCTCTGCCACAAATATTTCTTATATGTGCTCCCCACGATAGGTCCGAAGTTATCGTAACTCCTAGATACTTCACTTCATCTGTCGCCTTTATGTTAAAAACATCCACAGCATATACATGGGAATAGTTGGACGACCTTCGCAAGAAATGTACCGCCGTGCATTTGCTCAGATTAAGACGTAAAACCTTAATGAAAAATTAAATATTCAAAGTGCATCAAAATTTGAACATTAGCAACGTATTATTACAAAATTAGCATTATTAAATGATACTTGTTCCAAGGGGAATATTTTGACACAATTTCGTCGTGCATTTTATGCCACTGCTCAACATCTTCTATGTTCACACGCCCTTCTTCTCCGCAGATGTTAACTGAAGTGATTCAATGTCTTCCTTTGAATTTTTCTAGCCACCCATTTGAGCATTTCAAGTTTTCTCACTTCAGTTTAACCCCTTCCCTGACACATTTTTTTTGAGGAAATGGTTCCAAAAAGGATCATATTTTAATCATTTATATGTTATAATGATGGGAAAACAAGTTTATTTTGAGCATTTGGCTTTTATTTATTAATAATTTCAATTTAAACCCTTATTGTTATCAATTGTCTAAAGTGATAGAGATTCACTTCTACCTCAGCTAGAACAAGTATTTAAGCCAATATATCTATATTTTTATTGAAAAGTCTACAACCCTAACATATATATAAATCGATTAGTACAAATTTTAATTGTTTTCAGATTTTTTTGTGTGTTAAGTCCTAAAACATGGTGAGAGACAGCGTTACAACCACAGAGTTACATCGCAATCTGGGCAAAAATATCTGCTTTCCCTTCGAATAATTTTCCCGTGCACATCTCGATTTCTAGTACAAAAAAAGCACTTGCGTGTTGGGCTTGCCTTCTTATTAGTGGCTAGGGTCAGCTCAGGAAAGTGCATTTCTAAGGGGCGGAGAGGGTGAGGTGTTGCGGGTGGCCTACCCACTTCAGGAGCCAAAAATAGGGGATGTATTCCTCAATAATTTTTTTCGATGAGGTCAAGTCTATTATTCAAATATGACTTCCTTCCACCTGTTCAACATTTGGTAGATTTTTCAAATCTTATTCAGTTTTGGATTAGTACGTATTTCTGAGACATATTCCTCATTTTTGTGAAGTGTAAATATTACAGATTTATTTGCAAATCGGCGATATGACATCGTTTCCCAAAAAAATGGCGTACACAGAAGCCACCGTGTGGTCCAAAAATGCTCTTTGTCAGGCTTTTTCACAATGCTCTGCAGCATTATTAGCGCCAAGAAACTCTTATTTCGGGAGCACTCACTTCACACCATTGTTCTCTGGAACCAGAGCGTTTTTCACGAAGACACTGATTAGCATACCAATTTGTCTCATCAGTAATTAGTTATATAATTTCATTGCCGAAGAACAGTTGAAAAAACTGGAGTACACCACCATCTTCTTGAACTTCAAAATTGAGTGATGAAGTACTTTCAAAATAGAACCTTGCGGGTGCAGGAAGGGGAGATTCGCTACTTTTCATTTCTCTCCATTGGTCGTCTTCAATAGGCTCACCTTCGCGCTTGGCGTCTGATATGGTGTGCTCGGAGAAGCTCGATTCAGATCCCGAAGTTTCTAAATTTCCTTTTTCCACCTCAACGCCCTTTACTCTCACTTTCTGTTGCAGAATGAATAAAGCAAAACAGTAAAAAAACACTGAGGTAAACAAAAATTGCTATCGACATCTAATCACGTAAAAACGGATTTCTGTGAAACGCTGATGGAGAAGGGACACTAGACGTGAATGCTCAGGAGGAGAGTGAAGAACTAACGTATGTCTTCATTGAAAATTTATGATAAGTTGAAATGATTTTATGTCGACACCCTTTGATAAAGGTAAAAGAATTTCAGGGGTACATTAGGAATATCCACGGAGATATTGACATAAGCTTGAATACAGTACCTTCCCGAAGAGGATAAGACAAATCGGTGAGATTTAGAGAGGAGGGAGGGGAAGATGGAAATCAGGGGCCGAGAAAGATGGAAATCAGTGGGAATAATAACAAAGGCGGAGTCTTCCTACTCAAAGTCTTGCTAAATGCACGTCTGAGGGAAAGTATGCCTTTTCCTTATGTGCGTATTCTTCACTTTCAAAGATTACCACAAAACAAGCACATGAGGTCGTAAAGCAATGAGGATGAAGGCATTCTTTTCCACAGAAGATCTTTCCCATTTATAAGCAGGGTGGCGATCATCAGGGAAAACCGGGAAAAACTGGAATTGTCAGGGAATTTTGAATTTCTGGAAAAGTCAGGGAAATGTCAGGGAATTTTCGTACCAGTCAGGGAGAAACTGGGGTAGGAAATTCTCATTATTTTTCTACCATTACGTTTATCGGCCAGTCTTTCCCACCCTTTATTTCACCAAAACATTTCACCAACTAAAACTAATGTCCGTCGCTGACGTTCATGGAATAAGCCCCATCAATTCGTGGCTCATTCAGTTGTGAATCTTAGTTATTTAGTAGTGAATCAGACGTACAATGTATCCCTTTTGCATAGCCTTATTGCGGTATTTGCCTAGTAATGTCAAAATTCATTATCACAATGTATTACGCTAATCACAAGGAATCCGAGGCTATGCTGTTCGGAAAATTTTACCTCTCATTTTTTTAACTTCCGAGGCTTAGCTTGAGAGGTAGCTGGAGCATACTAGCTCGTAGTAAATACATGCTTACAGTTGTAAAAATACGAGACAGTGATTATTAAAATGGTAATACAAGTACGTGTAAACAAAATCTTACGCAAGATCATCTTCGATTCCCATATCGCCCTTCGGGAAACAGTAAGAAGAGCCCTCCTTTCACGCTTGACGTAATTGTTGAATAGCCTCCTTAGCTCCCTCTCGAAGCAATTTAGTCAGGTCAAAAACCACCTCAAACATGATATTCCTGAATATGATGCTGCCGTTGCCAATTGCCTCCTGTCTTCGCTCGTAGTGGTGTGCTTATGTTTTGTTTGTTTATCCAAATAGTTTTACATCGCAATTGATTTGCAATACTATTGCAATGAAGGGGTTATAACCACGAAAATCAAAATGTTATTCGCTTCTGAAAGTCACTCGCGCTATCCGATTTTGATCCAGTCCAACAACTTGGCTTTGGTTTGTATTTTTCGCGCACCCTAGTGATACATTTGCCGGAGTCCGACAGTAAATTGGCCATTGACTTTTCCTTCGATGCCTTTTCACTAGTTCTCAGCTTCCCAGAACTACCAAGACGCGACTGTAATTTGGATGAGAGTTTAACTTATGAAGATTTAATATATTTTTTTTTCATTAGGATGTACATGTAGCTTTTAATGTATTGATTTAAGCTTTTAACATTTTCTAAGTTTTGACGAAAATTTAATTCAGCAGAAATAAAATATTCCAATAATAGGTGACCTTTTGGCGATTAGTCAGGGAAATTGGTAAATCCAACAGGGAATAGTCAGGGAAAAGTCAGGGAATTTAAAAATTGGATATCAGTAGCCACCTTGATAAGGGTCCGCTGTCCCTCTTGAGTGAAGAAATTATGGCCCTATTATGACAGGCATCAAGCAGGGTCGGAAAGCGACCACACGCCCAACCATTTTCCTGGGGCTTCCCAGACGGACAATGCAATCTTGGCGGCGCCCCTTATCTATTGTCCCTTTTTCCTCGGGTGACCTTGGAAGAAAGAGGGCTGCAGTGTAGTACATACATGAGCGCGAGAGGAAACCTGAACGTAATGTAATGAACGGGAGAGCAAGCCACTGCCACTATCCTGAACATTTTTTGAACTACCAGTAATGCTGTAATCGAGAGATTTCTTCCGATTTTTCCCGAAAAATGACATTTACGGGGGTTGGATATAAGATGAATATCATCGTCTAAATCTCAACCTCTAAAAGCCGTTATTTGTACAAGTGGAAGCCACTAGAGACTGAAAGGTTACTTACGAGTCAGAGAAATCACGAGTTTCACGTCAACAGGCAGATTTTATTTTACTACAACACCGCATTCGAAGGACAGGAAAGGAAGGCTAAGTATTTGAGAAATTTGCTGTAATAGGTATGCATAAGTTCAACAATTATTTCTACTCCCACACAATGTATTACTAGAGCATGAACATATCTAGACTAATCATGCGAAAACACGCTTCACTAGTCATAGCTTTATCCGAATATTCCTTTACCCTGTATTTGCTTTTATATGGCTGGTTGCATAACACCCCCTGCCACATGTCCTTGGTGCAGTTTACGGGTAGGTAGGTACGTAATGTATTGTTTAGAAGCGATTTTAAGGGATTATTTTTATTTTTCCTAATACATAGTATCACCGTTACGAGTGTATATCGCACGACTGTTATTTTTGCATCCGGCCAGTCGCCATGAATGTTGGAATCAATTATATTTAGCGTTATGAACCCCAAAAATAAAAAAACAAATGCAATATTTTTGTAAATGTAATAACATTTGAATGCGGTATACATGCATTGATATTACGTCTAAATGTATGAATTTGATACCAGATACATTTATGTAAAACAAGGGCAGATAATGCGCTAAATCTCACGTGTAATTGTCCAAATACCAAGGTAAAAATTACGAAAATTATGACGCATTTCCATACGCTAATGCAACGAAATAAGTCTCAAAAACTGGCTATAAATGAGCCAGTGTGTCGGCAAACGCCATCTGCTGCCTAGAGATAGAATTTCTACGAAGGGGACGAGATTATTCGTCTTCGGAAGCTAAGAAGTCGAAAGAGCGGCCTTGGACGAGTTAACTCGTCCCTGACGCGATTTGACACACCTGGTTAGGACGAGTTAACTCGTCCTTGTCAGGGAAGGGGTTAAGGGCCAAAATCTGAGCATTCTCCTTCAGAATTGGTTATAGGCAAGTTGCACTCACGATCGTCGACACTTAAAAAAAAAAATAATAATACATCTGCAAATCAAGCTGTTCAAACTTCGACGATGAAATGTACTTGATTTTCGACGATGCTGTTGTGTGACTCAAAATGTTTTCTCTTGAAATCATGATTGTTGTTATGTCGATAAAGAAATGCCATACTTCCGAGCAATTTCTGTTTTTGTCTGCGCACAATCACTTACTTCCTTGATTATCGACCTTATGGTAACCAAATTCACGGACTTCCTCGTTTTTTTTTGCTCAGCGATGTTTTATCCATTGTTTTACTTATAGGCACACGGGATATCACAAACACAGCCCACCTCGCGTTGAGAGTGATTCTGACTGAATGCGCGCGACTTCTGCTCGCTTGGAAACCAAAATATTTTCACTCGCTCACAGCTTACAATGTAATTTTATGGCTTAAAAGAATTCTGGAAACAAAGTTATAGGTGCGAGCCACTCTCGGATGACATAGGAACTGATAACAAGGGAAAGAAGAAACTCAAACCAGCTATTGAGAGCGAAGACATTGTAACGGTTACTCCGTGTAGACTGTGGTTACAATGTAATCAGGTGAACATCTTCAAGAAAGACTTGATAAGCTGGCCAATTCACATGTTTCCTGAGAGAGTAATATACCCTTGCAAAAATTTTATTATAGCCTACGCTTATAGGCCATTAAAATTACAGCGAATGAAGAGGAAACTTAGTAATTTCTTTCTTCTTTTTATCTGACGTGAAAATCGATTTAGAAAAGAAGCCTTTGAATCCAGGATCATATATTATTCAAGTTTACCACAAATATAAGTGAAATAAATATCTACCTTAAAATCGGGCCAAATTTTGTTTACTTGAGATGGCTTTCCCGACCTATCTCCCTCGGAGCGCAACCCGTTGTTTCAGTCGTTCGCGCAGGAAAAACATCGCTAGACGCGACACAAAAATATGTGCAGAGGCAGCGTGCATTCAACTTAAAAATGTTGTTAAGGTTTTTCGATACCTTTTCTACAATTTCTTGATTTTGAAATGCTCATTCTTATGTTCGCATAATGCCTAATATTTACACATTGAGTGATGCATTGACCTCAAAACACTGCGACAAAACCATTTCAAATACTTCATAAAACAGGGGTCAGTCACTCCTGGGGACCGGCTTCTCACTTCGTAAATCATTAAAATGGAGGTTTCGTAAAATGGAGGTCATTTTACATGGTTTTCCTATATACAAAGATCGGGACCGGCGGAATGGTTTGTAAATTGGTGTCATTTCGTAAATTAGAGGTTTGTAAAAAAGAGGTACTACTGTATGACCCTAAGAGGTTAAATTGAAACAATAAATAATTATACATTTAATAAATAATATCATACCTTACGAGGTGCTGCCGCACGAATGCTGACATGAAAACGGGGTATTTGTTTACCGCACAACGCACCATCGTAACGACGCAAAGACAGCCACATAAAAACGTAGCTTTATGGACAAAGCAGATGCGTTCGTTGGCCTGCGTGACGAATTCCTCATCATTATGGATCGTAAAATAATCTGCACGGTCCTTTATCCATCTTGGGCGTCTTTTTCGATTATCCCATTCAAATTCTTCATCACTGTCACTCGTTTCTTCCAAGAGGTGACGAAGCCGCCTGTGCGCCATATTGTCTCTACGTTCGGGTTATCTCGGATAATAAGCTTTTAACCGAGGAATATCTCCAGTAAAATTTTGAACCGAGATAATTCTCCAAAACCGAGATAATGCTACTGGTGAAACAGGAACATTGTATTATCTCAGTTTTTTGGAAAATTATCCGAGTTAACTATTTTATCTGTGCTGGTGAAACTGGGCCTAAGAATAATATCTTCTAGATACTCAGAAAAATTATGGATCACTTTATACGTAATCCTTAGGCATTAATTTTGGTGCTCCTTTAATTTCAGACCGTAACTAAAGTAAGCGATGAGGCGTAGAGCAGAATCGATGAGAAAAACAATAATTTCAATTAGAAATATGCAGATTGAAAATCACGCCTTGATAGCCTCTGTATTTGATGGTAAATAATAAAAATTGTTTATCATCACTCTAGGAAAGGTTTTAATAGTGAATAAAGCAAGATTGAGATATTTGCATGACTCGCACGGAAGCACACGGAACACTTGGATGTCCCTGTGGAGACGCAACCCGCACACCACCTCTATACATCGATACCCCCTACATCGAAGTCATGATTTTTCCGGTCCAAACAAATTTGTTGTATGGAGGTTTTACTGTACGCTCATATGTTCATGATCTCTCCATAGGACCTCAATCTTGTTGGGGGTTAGGGGTAAGGGCATATTTCGGACGTGAAATTAGTCCGTATCCCTCTACCGGGACTTCCGAAAACCTCGCACTACGGCATCAAAATCGCATGCAAAAGTCACAAATTTCGTCATTTTCAAACTCCATTTTCTCAAAAACTACATATTCCACGGGTACTTTCCTTACATTTCCATAATGCTCATTTCTTACCCTATCAAGTGGTTTCACTGTAATTTCCCTCACTTTCCTAGGTTTTCGTAAAAAAATTTACATGGTGTGACATTTCGATAGGTCTATCCACTTTATTATGCTCGTTGTGGGGCCCCTTCTGGAGCACATAGAAGCTCTGCAATACAAGAAACGGAGAGACGACTTCGATGCAATAGCTATCGATGCGGTTCGGGTTAAAAGGCCTATTTTTTTCATTGGATATTGTGTGAAATTTGCATCATTTAAGAATTGATTATGATTTGCAATTTTTTCGTAGATTCGTCAACCGTCATGAATTTGTGTAATGTCATTTTTTGTTCGCATTTTCGCATCACGTCGTTTTATGGCGAAAAAGTGATTTCCCTGGATCTCTACTTGCTGTGTACAGTTCTGTTAAAAAAATGTACCACTTCAGTGCCAAAAAATGTTTAAGTCCCGAGTTGATGGCGATGTGACAACGTGGCCGAACCACGCCCCCCTGAATGGGGGAGCAATAACCTCTCCAAGTGGAACGAGAACCCTTCCTTCCCGTAGTTGGGCAAGTAGAAAGACCCGCGGAAGGAAAATTTTGACCTACGAAAGGGATTATTACCGAGGGGAGGGGGTTTCTTTTCTTGTGATGTGTGAGGCAGAAGGAAAGAGAGATCTGCAAAGTTCAGACGCACCAAGATTGCTTGCACACGACAGATGAAAGCAGCCACGGAAAACGAAAGCCTATCTTAGGTCTCAATCCCCGTAGTTTCTAATGAGAATTTTAATTTATACGCGTATTCATTAACAATTCTTTTATCTCATTAGGTGCGTAGATAAATCTGGCGTAGGTGTAATTACAAAACACAATGAGCTACAAGAATGTAGAAAATTCATTACAAAAAAACAACCGCATGGATGGGGTTTGAATCAGGATCATTCTATTACGCTCTGTAGTAAGCGATAATGCAGGGCTCAAATTTAGCATACTACTGTCCTCGCTAAGTATTCTAGAGAAACATATTCTAGGGGCATTATATTTATGCGTATACAACTGTTTCATTTTAAAATGATATGCTTTGACATTCACGATATTTCAGCAAATATTTTCGTGATAATTCGAGGCTCAAGAGAGGGACCTGCGGATTGTAAAATTCACCTTTCGTACTCATCCCATGCTTTTGGTGAATTCAGTCGTTTTGCTGCTATCAATGCAGAACTTCAAATATGAGTGTATATTATGCGTTCACTAATGGCATCAATATCGTATATGTATTACTAGAGCGGACTGACGACTTAGATTAATGACTATCAGGTTCAAGTTTGTCCCTGTCTTGCTTCACTGCCATTACTGTGTTTTTTATTTGTCATAAGCCAGAATTTTCTCCTGCGAGATCTATAGAAAAAACATCATGATAGCACTTCCTACAATGCGTTTTATCGCTTTTTTCCTAACTTAATTCCGGAAGCAGCAAATATTTTATGACAAAGTAAATTAATTGAACCAATTTCCTGTAAAAAGCGCAGAATTAATCATGACTATCTACATATATGATATCATTGGTTCACTGTTTATACTCGCTCTTAGCTGAAGCATAAAATGAAATAACAAAACGGCAAATGTCACAAAAATGATAACATCAGTACGAAAACTGCATTATTTCCATCTGCACGTCCCTCCTATTTTCTGAGCCCCGCATTCTCACGAAAATATTCGCTGTCTGAACGTGAAGTTCCAACGCCCTTCCAAAATCTAAACCGTGAGACATGTTGCTCAATACATGCCAGGGTGCTTTACATGGTCAAATCAGACGAACAAATATCTCAGCTGTGCTATTAAAAAAGATCGAGTTAAGGCTTAAAGTCACACCATTTCCCTATAGTTAGGCGTGGAAAAAATGGACCTATAAAGGGCAGAAAATATGAATAAAAATGAATATTTATACAGTATAAACTCGAAATTACGAAGTTGACGGGACCGGAAAAATCGGCACTTCGTAATATCAAATTTCGTATGAACGAGTATCTTTCAAAAACATCGCGATGAAGCTCTTTTTTTGTTTCCTTAGATTAAGATGTACTCGCGCGATGTACTTGCATGATTTACGAAGTTATAATTCAAGAAAGGATATTTTAAATGTGTAGTCATGCACACAGGGTGCACTCATTGTCAGTTGAACACAACTTATTTGTTGGAGTTTTATTATTCCTATTTTCGGGAATTTAAAATTTGGCGCCACCGGATAAGTTATTTTGCCGTTGCAGCTGGCGGTGCGGCGTGCAGTAACTCGCGGATTGGTACTACCCCTCTTTGCCGTGACGAATTTTAACAATATTATCTGGATATATCAATTTGCAATGTTTGTTGTTTACTTGCATCATAAATGTTTACGGATGGTTCGGAAGTACGACGAAAGCCGCGTTTCAATGGAAATCGACTTCCGTGTGTCAAGCTACCTTCGCATCAAATCGATGCATTATTCCGTTCACTCATTCGTTTTGTGATGACAAATGATTATTACCGGCAATACGAGGCTCGATTCGGGTTATCGTGATGAATGGTAAAATATCCTTTCCAGGGTATTTGGAAATTGCCTGACGAGCAGTTCTTCCATCCAGCTATCCCTCTCAATCACTCAGCCGGAAACATTAAAGCTGTCAGATTTTAGGGTGATACCTCAGTCGGATCTGAACAATTGGCGTGTCTAAACCGGTTTTTCCCAGAAGACCCTTCAAGAAAAAAGTTCTTCGTTCCTTATTCCTAGGCGCAACGACATTCATCTGCGAGGGACTCATTCAGCGAGAAAGAGAAGGGGGTAACCCGAGAGGATCACTCCGTCACCTTATCTGTTATTATCTACCCTCACCCAGTTTTGCTTTTACCCAGGTGGCTTTCACTAGTGGGGGAGGGGTTGGGCCTCCTTTCAGCGGCCTCGGCAGCCAACACTAGGTTGATACGGCCGATGACCGAACGAGGGAGCTGTTATTTGGGTCGATTCAAATTGTAACCTTACCCCGGTGGTAGCTATGAGGTTGACTTCGCACTCCATGATTTTTCCACAACCTGAAATTATGTTGCGTGGTGCCAAAAAGAGCTTTGAAACGCATCGTTATATCAATGGGATAAATAACGTAGTGCATCGGCGCATGCGAAGAGAGAATCGGAACTCTAATCTGTTTTTACTTACTTTTATAGGAAGCATCATTCACTTTTGGAAGTGGATACCACGCCAGGAAATCCATTTTTAGACCGTTGACTTTTACATCGCCATGCTAATAGATAAAGAAATTCTGTTTTCACCGTTTTGCGCAGGAAAGATGTTGCTAGAACTTATTTCACAGGGCTTGATACGTACATACTTGTGCGTACTTTATATCAACCACATCGGAGAAAAAATTCGTTAACTTGCCTAAAATCGATCTTTTCGCGGAAATGCTACTCGGCTATGAGAAGTTATACGAAAATGAGCTTTGATATAAATTCTAGCTGCATCGTTCATCTTTCAATGCGGATACTCCTCAAGTTGGTACGCAAGTTTAATACAATTACTGTAGTCGTGCAAAGCAAAGATGTCCAGCACTTTTTTCCAGAGGCATTCGTGCCGAGCATTGGCGCTTCTGGCAGTCCAGCGAAAGGCTACGCGTCCTTGGCCTGCCTCTTGCTCCCCCCTCCACCTCTCTCTCCCCCACCCTCGGCTCGGCGCTCAAGTTAGGGGGTCGGAGTAAAGTGATATTTTTTCTCAAGTCCGCATCACATTTCATCATAAGTATCACATTTCACTCATCGCTTTCCCACGCCCTAACTTCACAGGTGGCTTCCAAAAGTTGGGTGGGGGGGGAGGGCATCGCCCGTTGGGAGTCCCTTATCAGCTATGACCGCGAACCAAACGTATCACATTTCACTCATCGCATACCCGCCCTAACTTCTCAGGTGGTTTCCACTAGTTGGAATATCCTTTAGAGGACATCCTATTGACATACTTTCGAGAGCATCAGCAGCCAACTTCCATGGTTCCAACTAGTTCCTACATCGGCCGCAACACAGGATGACCGTTATTTAGGGCAGTTTTAATGGTATCCGTTCCCCAGTGTGAATTTTTTTATCTGATCCAGATCCGATTTTTAAAAATGAATTAGGATCCGATTTTAGTATCCGGAGAAACGTAATACCCACGGATCTTTAGATCCGATCTGACCATCCCTACATAGTATGTTCCCGGCGAATCAGCTTGTGTCTTAGAGGACGAAAGTACAATTTAAGAGCACATTTTTGAGCAAACAAAGTGCTTCTTATGGGCCAGGAAATACAGTAACTACAATTTTCGATGCCTGGCTAATGTTTTTCAACTTACGAACAAGTTCTCGGAACGCATCTCGTCCGTGTGTCGAGGACTTACTGTACATTGGATGAGTACATCAGTGACTTCCGCCTGCTAGACGGATGCCAGACGCCCCAGGGATACCACACCTTTACTATTGAAGCATTGAAAAATGAGATATCGTTCAGGTAATACATTCAGTGCATAATGTATTCGGCGATGATCATTAATTAGATGTTTAACTCTGAAAAGGAGCGCCGAAACGTTACTGTGATCCATCACTATTCGTATAAACGAGTAACTTTTTCACGTCGGGACCAAGATCCGAGGTTCGTAATTTTAAAACTTCGTATTTCGTAATATCGCGTACTGTTACAAACACTTAGATACCCTTTTGGTTGGGACCGAATATTTTGCTTCGTAAAGTCAAAATTTCGTAATTTCAAAGTTCGTATTTTCGAGTTTCTACTGTAATTGTTGTGAGTACGCATGAAAATGTTGATGCTAGGTGAGAAGATATTTACAGATCTAATTTCGCTACTGTGATTATTTTCGGCTTCTTTTCTTTTCTCTTTCAATAAATTAGCTCTTGTGCTTTTCCCTTTCAATAAATTAGCTCTTGTGATTTTCTCTTTCAATAAATTAGCTCTTGTGCTTTTCTCTTTCAATAAATTAGCTCTTGTGCAGCAAAACAAATTTTTATGCCATCAAAATGCTTTTGCTGACGGCTGTATTATGCATTTTATATTTTATAAATCTATCTTATGCATCATAGATGTGCCTTGTAACATACAAAAGCGTGTCAAAACGAGCAGAAATACTAATTAACTCAAAATTTTTTCAAGTAATTGAATTATTAGAGAAAATCTAAATGTAATAATTCATATATTTTCTTCGACACGATTCGATCTCCTCGAGCAACAATTTGTGGTCATTGCATTTTCTAGGTAAAAAATAATGGAAGATAGGTAATTTGCAGTGGTGTTATTCCCCGATGGAGACTTCCAATGGATATTTGAGTCCTGGCTTCTACATGGTAGATTTCTATTATGAGAGAGATCGGGCATCTTTTTTGCCGACTGACCGATCGTCGACAATTCTCGCTTTGCATAAACCAAGCAGGAGTCCAAAATCCCTTAGCAGGTCAAAATCGTCCTTCGGGTGGAGGTTCCCTCTTGGCAAGTCAGTTCGGAAGGAGGGCCCTTGTACCGCTTGGAGAGTGCGGCCGCGTTGTCACATTGGTGTCAACTCAGGACTTACAAATTTTTTCGCTCCGAAGTGGTACGATTTTTTTGAACAGAAGTGTACCACTGAATGCACTAGCGTTGATGTAGTTAAACCGATCCCTCATCGGGTAATATACCTACTGGTTCACTTTATGATGGAATTCACTTTACTAATGGTCCTATGGAATGGATTACCATTGTATTGTGGGTGTCTATTGTATTATTCTGTTCTCCTGTGGCATATGCAACCATGTCCTGCACTAATTCAAATGCCCAACTTAGGAATCTGATTTGCAAAAGATATCATCAGTATGGAATTGTGGTGTAAAAAAATACCATTCTTTTGCAGTGTCTCACATTCAGTGGACAATACTTCTTAGGCATTCAGATTGGCTTTTTCAGATCAGCTTAAGGTACCATTTCAGCTAACCTGAAAAGTCACATGGAGCAATGGCAATGTAGGTATTGTTGTTTGAATGTAGAACATTGCTGAAGGAAACCCTGATGAACAAATACTTTACCATCAGCACTCTGCAAAAACCCTCAACCCTGGTAACAGGACATGGATGGCTTTATGGTCAAACAGCATTGACATTTGGTCATATCCTGGGGAGGTAGATGTAGTCTGCTTTAAGTACTTCAAAACGCCTTTGGGTGTCATGTATTGAAAAAAGAAATTGTTTGCATCAAATGGGACATGAAGATCCTCCGGAGTTAAAGCTGATAGTGGTGCGTCACTCTCACTATTTAACGGAGAATTGAAGAATTGATTTATTTGATCAAAGGAAATGTGACTTGGGAGTACATTTGAATGATGACGTATTGACCCAAGGTTCCTCAGTTCACGCCAAGCTGTCTTTTGGTCTTTGACTTGAGAGAGTTTTGAGGTGAAATACTGCCGCTTGGCTTTGATAATGTGGGCTTTAAGCAAATTTTGAGAACCCTTGAATGTTTGTAAATCAGCAGGTGTTCTAGAGCGAATATAGGCACAACGGAGGCGATTGCGTGCACTAATTAGTTGATGGATTTCATTTCATGATTATGGAAACATGCACTTAGGATAGCAAGTCACTAAAGGAGCTAGGAAATGTATACATTTCAACAAATTTGAGTTGAAACAATTTACCTTTAGGTCCATGCAATCTGACTTAAATACGTCACTCCAATCCAAAGCCGCTAGTTCATTCTGAAAGTAGAGGTCATCGAAGTTAATAAGTTTACGGAATTTGTAGGCTTGGGAGGAATATATTGAAATTTAAAGCAATATGAAATTTGAATGAGATCGTGGGCTTTCAGAAAAGATATAGGCATTTGAGAGTAAGAAATAACTTTCTCTGGGTCATCGACAATAAATAAATCAAGTAGGGTGTGACTGGTCATTGTGTGATGTGTTGCATTGATCGGATTAATGTGAAGGTTATTACTAAAAGTGAATGTCCTAATATATTGACTGTCGAAGTTATCTTAAAGAAAATCAGAATTGAAATCACTGACTATCACAACATTGTTGTAAGTCGGAAAAAATGTAGTAATTCATTTTCAAATGCACTCATAAAACCAATTTTTGGAGCCCGGTAAACAGCACAATAAAATTTTAAGGAATTGAGGCCAACAATTTCAATAATCAGGTAGGTTGAGAGCAATATAGTGAAGAGGAAGAGTCAAGGACTGAGATGTATGGGAGCTTATTTGTGATCATATCCATGGATGCATCACATTTCATCTAATTGTTGAATCTTTTCCATCTCCTGGATATCATATAGTGTGAGAAAATAGGAATCTTTTTTACCTTTTAGGGCAGGAAAGGTGTAATGATTTTATTTTTGGTAAAGTCATGGCAGATTTTGTCTTTATATTTAAATGTAAAACTTTGTGGTAAATCATATTCCATGAAAGTTGTACCTATTAGTATACATATATAGTTATACTCATCACTGACTGACTGACAGAATGACTCTGTAACACTGTAAGATATAAAGCTACAAAACTGACTTACTGATTAACTTATTTATATGAATACCTGGGCATTTCTAATCAAGCTAGAAGGTTGAAATTTTCAGTGGAGGGTTGGAATGTCAGGGAAAAATCAAAAATCCATTGCAAAAAAAGTAGGAAATTTGTTTATTAATGGGATTTAATGGGAAAACGAATTATTTCCGTTTAGAATAACTTTATTTCATTCATTAAAATATGAAATAATTGAGATAAACGTTTCATTCTTCAACCAAAATGAGGCAAAACCATGAAAACATTTATTTTTGCAACCAATTTTTCCCTATCGATCAACTAACTAAGTATATTTGAAAAATAATCTAAGATATTCCCTGTGAATCTAATGTACAGTGTGTCCTCGTTTAATGTTGTCGCGTTTCACGTTGTTTCGCGATAATGTTGTGCAACAATTAAAACCCTAGATCGTTCAACGTCGTCTCTGCTTCACGATAATGTTGTTCAAAATATGCGCGACCAAAATAAATGAATTTTGAATAAGACTTTGGTTCGTCTGATGCGTAATTTCCGTTCAGCGGAAAAGTTTGGCGTTACTCTCCATAGCGTGTTTAAAAAGTTCACCAGTGCAAATAATTATCGCGTTATTTGTTTTACAACTGTTATATTTGCAGTTTCTAAACAAAAATTATGTTTACAAAGAGAAGTGGTATTCCTGGCATATCATCGAAGTTGAAAAAAACGGAAAATGGTAACGATTGAACAAAAAGGGGTTGATATCTACGTGAAAAAATATCTGAAAATAACTTGCCTCCATGAAATAGAATTGGTGGTAGAAAAAGTCGATTCACTGACTGTTGTTTGAGGTGTATCGAAAACGTCCGCGCGCACGCAGTGAAGGGTAAACATTTCTATTTCCTCAGAGGGAAACCCGGCACTTATTGTTTTAAAAATGCCTTTTTAGTTTGTTTCATCTACCTATAATGTATATTAAACTAAAATTAACGCGTAACTAAAATTGCCGTAAATCGGCTGAGGGTGACGCGAAGTGGTCCATAAAAACACATCATTTTGTAGGAAACGGGATATTTTTGAGCATTATTCGATTGATAACGCCTTTCAACCAGGTCCCCTGTATTTTTAAATATTAACAGTTAGTTCCTATCACCTTAGTTTCCATGCCGCCAGGATAGAGAATAATTCCAAAATAACTTTAGTGAGTTAAAACATCAAAGCTTCGCCATTAAAATGTTTTAGAAATTTAGTATGAACGTTTCCTTCAATAATGCCATATATCCAGCTTTTATCGCTGTGCTGTGCAGAAATCGCTGTTGTGCTGAAATGAAGAATTGGTAAGTTTGGAACCGATTTTAATTTTTTACATTGTTTCTTATGAGAAATATTGCATTGTTTAACGTTGTTTCGCCTAATGTCGAGATTTTCAGGAACAAGTTAACAACGTTAAACGAGGACACACTGTATAAATTGTTTTTGGGTATTCCACCAGGTAATAGGCATAATATCTGCCTATTATCTGGTGGAATACTGGTGAACAATTTTTATGAATTATTTGAAGTTTATGCACAAAATAAATGCAAATTTAGATCTTTTTTCATTTTCATTGTCAGGCAATTTTTTCATTGCTTCTGAGGCTTACACTGCCTATAAAGGCTGCATTTAAGGGACTTTAACCTTCTCGGTGTGTATTTCAATAGCTTTTAACAATATTATGCCTTCGACCCTCATGATTTACAATGTTTTATGAGGATATATTGTAACAGTTCACCTTGTCCCGACCTTTTTCCTATCGGAGGAATTACGCTGTAACGGCGCCTCGGGCTCCCAACTAGCTCTGGGCGGGGTCCGGTGTAGTGGGGGACAAAGTACGTAATGGATCGGGTAAAACAAAGGAAAAGGGGTAGGCGCCAGCACAAGTAGAGGAAAGGGAAACGTCCGCCTGTACTCGGACAAGGAAGGTTGGAACAAAAAGGGCAGGAATTTCCTTGTCGTAATTCTCTCAGCGACTTACACTCATTCCAAGTGTCGCGAGTCATGTCTCATCATCGAGAATCATGAAAAAGAAGGGAAAGGGGGAAGTTAGGGAGATGGGTAAAAAGGAAAAGGAACACCCAAGATACGGTAAGAAATGCCGACAACTCAAAAGAATCTGTAATCCAACGAAAAACGCCGCGAACTCCGTGACCTCCCACAGGCAACGGCTCCTAACCCCAAGACCTCCAAACCGACAAATTCCTTTTCTCCCGAGGAGCTGACGAATAAATACCTTACTCGACTCCAGCACAACCACGCATCCGGCATGGCAAACATACGAACAAAAAAAACAGCAACAAAAACGCATGCTAGAACCTGGCACCAGCAATCAAACTGCATAAGCAAATGTTACAACGCATCTGTTGAACAGTGTTGCATCACTGTCCTTATGACCATCAGGCCAACCCCGAAAGGGAACTCCTCAGTACAGGGGAACACTGAGATTAATATTTACGAAGGTTCCGATAAAGAACAAGCATTCAACTTCTTCCTCAATTGGTAGATAAAGGTGATCCAATGCACCACAACTAGGAAACCCGTACGACTTCAGATCAAGGTCTCTTCCTGGCTTGTTGTAAGATACGTGATGAAATTGAGAATGACTGACTCTCATCAGGAAATACGGGACCATGATTGGAGAAAAACCAATAAACAAAATCATATCATTACGCAAACACAAAATAATAATCAATTTAAGAGTCGTATCATAAGACCCTAATGAGGTGAAGGATGAGATGAACAAACAACATATCATGAATAACGGATGAAATGAATATTGATGAGAAATCGTGAATATTACCGTGAACCAAACATCAAAATGGAATGATTATGCCAAAGCTAGGTGATTTTACAATAGCACGTCTCTGCTCCAAGCATGGTTAACCGGGACTTAATGAAATAATTTACCAAGTACATAGAATACAATTTATTAATTCACTATCCCCCTTATTGACAATTGAGAGGTTTTATTTTACAAATTGTGGATCCTTGACCTATAATTAATTTTGCTTCACCATTCAATTAATACCATAGTTCTGTCCATAATGAGTGATGACGTATTCAAGCAATGGGAGAAAGAGAGAATATTATTCCACTGTCCGAGGGAATCTCTGATATTAAAGCCGTAGGAAATATGCACTTGAAATAACCAAATTTCATTTTTTGCTTGCGTGACGTTGGCAGGCACACACGACGGTTATGGATTGACAGGTCACACGATCACTGGACACTTCCGTACTCCGACTCAAAATCTGATGGACAGCATAGCTACACGTAGAGAATCTTCTTGCTGCCACAGTATTTTCACCGTTAGGCCCAATCTCTGTATCGACGCTTCTCGTCAGGTGCCGTCCACTTTAGTCTGCATTCCTCTCTACTCACTCTCGCTCTCCTTCGAAACATCACTCCCTTAATCCCCTCCACACACTCCTACGCCCCATTATATAGCCAAAAAAACATTCGACACCCGTAATTTCACACACTCATGCCGCTATCGGAGTCATAAGCAACCGCTTTGGTCTCCGACGCGCGGCAACCAAAACCCCATAGCAAATCACACCGCATCATGACATTTTCATTTTACGAAATTTATTCCGTTACAATATCTAAACGGTATCATAGCTTTGATACTCTCCTCTGTTTGCTCATGTCTACGGCATCCATTGGATTACACCAGATTCCTTCATTGCACTTCTGAAACAATCCCTCCACCTTATCCTGGGTTTCTCTCTCTCTGTTTTTATAGGGAACTTTAATCCTTGCATCTCCTTTCTGATATATACCTCGAAATTCCGTTAATCGATTTGATTTATATTGACTCTCAAACTACTATTGTGCTGATTCTGTTGTCAGTGAAGATCCAAATGATTCACTCAATTTCCTTGTTGAATTCCTCAATGAGCAAACTCCATCCAGCATGCCATCTCATGTATTGCTGCTTATAAAGGTGTGGTCATCATGTTGCTGAGAAACTTGAATCCTTAAAAAGAACTTTGCAATGGAACTCAATTGATTGTAGAAGAGCCTGGACAAAATTTGATAAGAGCAGGAATCATTCCAACATGCAATCACAATGATATTTGTAGTTCTAATTCCCAGGATTGATCTCACTCCAACCGACACAACATTACCTTTCATATGAAAACACCACCAATTTCCAATAATTCCTGCTTACGCTATTACAATAAATAAAGCACAAGGCCAGTAATTTGATCACTTTGGCATCAATTTGGAGACCCCAGTATTTTCACGTGGTCGATTATGTGACTTAATCACGTTCAAGAGTTGTAAGTCAAGTGAAGGTGTATATTTAATCTAATCCACAGCAAGGAAGATTATTGAATGACCAGAGACAATTCACACACAATGTAGTTTTTCAAGAGATCCTTCATTATAAACATTTTTTTGTCAATTATTATATCATACCATATATACCAGAAATAATTCTCATTTGTACAAGATTTAAAGAAATTGAATTTTTAATAAATATTTCATGTTTATTAAATCAAAAGTGTTGTTCACTCATACCTCAGTAATCAAACTCAAACTGTTTCAATCACCATAAAGGGTAACAGATACTTGACTAATTGCACTACCACCTTGATAGGGGTTCCTTAACAGTCTATGTTAGGCCCAGTCTTATTTTTGATCCATATATGTGACTTAGCATTGTCCTTTAACAATATTCCTGGTGCTAATGTCATACTATATGCTGATGATACTATGTATTTTACTTTCTGCTCCAATGCAAAATAGCGTTATTAAAAAACATTTTAAAGTGGTGTATTGATAATGAATTGAATCTAAATATACAAAAGTCACATATCATTCAATTTGGTTGCAAAAGTAATTTATTCGAAAGAATTTTAATTAAAATTGATAAAAAGTCCATGGACACTGTTCTTTATACAAAATTTCTAGGTACTTACTTGAATACCAACTTGTCTTGGGAGATGAATATTGAAGTCTTAGTTAATAAAACAAGCTCTATATGTTATCTCTTAAGCCATCTAAGAAACTCTGTTGACACAAATTTCCTACTAACTTTATATTATGGTGCATTTTATTCACTCATGTCTTATAAGTATAACATAATTTTTTGGGGTTCATCATCATGCAAAAACATGCAATGCGAATTATGACACAAAAGCCTTATGATGCTCCCTCCAAACCCATTTTGAAAAAACTATATCCTCCCATTTCCGTGTGTGTACTTATTATCAATTTTACTTTTCGTGCGACAAAATCTAAATTTGTTTGTTGTAAATTCTGATCTTCATAGATACGAAACAAGAAACATTAGAAGTCTTCATTACAATTCTATATGGACTAACAGAGCTAAATTGGGACCACGAGAAATGGGTCTCAGAATTTATAACAAACTTCCTCAAAATTTAAAAGCCATTGAATCAAATGAGTCATTTAAAAAAAAAGAAATTTTTTTCTGCAGGGTAAGCATTACTAATCAGTTAATGAATATCTATTTGACACAACAATTTTAATATTTTTTGGAATCTATTATGCAAATATTGAAGATTTGCTACTAAAATATTGTATTTCTGTTACATACTTATATCTTTGCTGTGACATATGTAATGTAACAATATTAATATGTTTTTTCTTGACCCTACTATGCTAATCTTATTTTAACTATGTATTGTATTTTTGTGACGTGCCTTAAATCTTCTTAGTAAGATCCTTAGACAAAATAAGTCATTGTTATTATTCATCATTCAATGGGTGCCTTAGGTGCCTAACAGCTAACTAGTGAGTATTTCCGTTGATGTGGAAAAGGATTGTAGCAATGAGCATGAAGGATTATTACAAAATATTTTGATAAAAAGTATTTAGTGAGATGTTATTGTATGTTGAAGAATTTGTGTGAGGATGGGTAAGATACTTTGAGAATGAATATGAGTTTAAGTTGGCTAGTTAAGGATAAAGTAGGGCTTAAGGCAGGGATGAATTCTACCACTGTAGCTATTAAAAGTTGGTATGGGTGTTTTAGAGTCTGATTCTGTAATTAGTCTCTGGTAAGGATTTAGAAATACTTTTGCATTTGCCTTTGGTACATTAGCTGAGCCTTCATGATTTACATTTTTACTCATTCCTTTTATGTTTAGACTCATTGCCTCCTGAGGCTCCTCATCCTCAACCACCTGCTAGTTCACCAACAGTGCCCACAACCTCTAATGATGACAGTGCTGCTTCAGCTCCTCAGGGATCGGATGATATAGTGTTAACTACTCTTAATGACAGGCGAAATGCTTACCGACGTGAAGCTGTCTTAGCAAAGAAGAATGGTGATAATGATGCTGCCCTCAAATTTGTGAGAATTGTTAAGGTAAGAATTCAAGGTAAAGACCTATGTAGTTATGAATGCTATTTTCACATGATGATGATATATATTGAACTATATTGTGGTTAATAAATTTATCCTTGGTGGAATGCACATATGTAGTTTGTTTTCCTTCCTTTATGGATAAAATCCACAAATTAGAGCCTGGAGCAATTTGTTTTGTTTTTCTATGTAACATTTCCAGAAAAAATAGTAAATTAACCCTGTTCAAAGAATAGTGTAAAGGAAAATGCTGATGAGACTTTTGAGTTTTGCTGTGGTCTGAGCATTTTTCGCTCAATTTTTACTCGTATTGCAGTGAGCATCTTCAGGAGTGAAGCTTCTTCACTCCTGAAGCAACCTTCGAAGAACCTTCGAAGGGCTCCTAAGCAACACTACGCTAGTAAGTCTTATCATCATCTGTCAACAGCTGTGAAAACCTCCACTCTAGATTGAAGGGAAAATGTTGGGACAGACAATATTGTGAGGTATCTAAAATTAAAATGGAGCCCAAAATTGTTCAGTCATGATGTTTGGTATTATTGAAATAGAATATTTTCTCAAAAATATTTTATTTTAATGAATGGAACTTTAAAACAGTTGGTGAAAGGTCAATTTATCCGTGCATGTATCCATTTTTTCTAGTATTTCTCTAGAATTCTTGAAGTATTTGACGGCTGGTTAGCTGAAGGAGTAATTGTAGGGTTTTGAATACAGTAGACCCCCGCGTTACGATGGTAATCCGTTCCATTGGACCGATCGTAATGTGAATTCCATCGTAAAGTGAATCAGTATATTACCCGACAAGGGATCAGTTTAACTACATCAACGCCAGTGCATTCAGTGTTACACAATACAGTATAAGTACAAAATATGATGGAATCCAAAAATTGAAAATGTTTTTTAACCAGTATTTTAACTTTAATTAGGTGTTGTAAATTGTCAACACATCAGATATCATTGCATGAATATGCAAGATGCACCTCACTCCTGTACTCCCCCTCTAACTGCGAGCCAATCTCAGCAACTTAGTACATTTGTATTTAACTGCATTTTCAAGCAATGAGGAGAAAGCGTGGAATAGAAGTTATTTAACTCTCATTATACCTCTGCTTACTGCTCGGCGTTGGCAATTAGGCTTCTTTCTTTTGGTCTCACACCATCATCTCTACATTGCAATTATGTACCTCAATGATGCCTGTAGAAACGCATCCATAGAAAGTGGCATTGCAAGCTTATTAAAATTATGGACTCAAAATTACAATTGAGTTATGATAGAAATAGGCTAAGTATGAGTGAGAAGTAGCATGCTGCCATACATAGAGGACAGATGCATCCGTCGGAAACCTTTCCACGGGTAATAATTTACGTGCACATCGCTGTCGTCACTCGCCTGTCTCTGCTTCCGAAGATCTCTCTCCTTGTCCCAAACTTTTTAGTTCTCCCAGTCAAGGTCATCCCTTGGAGATTGAATAGCTGTATAACAAAAGAGATAGCAGCTGAGGGGAGAACCTTCACTCAAAGCCTTTTTCTCGGAACAGCTGACCTGACTCTTCCAGGCTGGGAGAGTTATTGGGGGTTGGTTGTTTACTTTAGGGATCCACAACCTTCTTAGAGGCATCCATACATCAAGAAAGAGAATGCAAAACATGCAAGAAGAACGTGAGGATATAAAGTGCTAACTCGAGCACTCTCATCGTGTTTCTTCACTATCTCATGCTTGATTTTATTTGTTATTTTCTGCTTGAGCTGCTCTTCAGGGGGCATGGTCGCTACAGAAACTTCCCATGATAAACCTCCTACTTCTGGCAAGTTTGGTTATCAAATGGTTAATGTGGTTGGAAAAGAACAGTGCTAACTACACCCTTCTTTGGCAATATTACTTGGCATGGAAGACTGATATTCACATGTTGAGTGCATCAGCGACCTAGATGGCAGTGCGACGCAGATGTTTTCGGGTATCATGATGTGAAGTCATAAGGGGTGTGAATTTTGATACAAATTTATATAAGCCATTGTAGTTTGTCACTATCTGTAACCAAGAAATGTTACAATATAATTTAGCTCGTTTCATTGATGTGATTTATTATCTCGCGCCAGCTGTATCCATTAAGGAATATCACTTTGTTGGTTGGTAATGCACTTGTGCAATAAGTTACTATTTGGCAGAAGTTGTCATATTTATCCAAATTGCTAAACAAAATGATGTCTCTATAATGGCTAATGAAAGTCTTAATCAGAATTATCATAGATGTGATGCTGACTATGTAAGGTATGTTGCGTTATCTTGATGGTGCTGATTGGTGGCAGCTCTAATCACCACAACATTTCTCGATTTGCTCTAATCATGCAAACAGCTTATAATAAATAACATGTATCATTAAATATGTAAATGTTGCTATGGTAAAAAATTCAATCAATTGACAAATAAGGCTTAGAATACTGAATTAGTAACAAATTATGGGTGCAAAAATCATTGAAATGGGAAATTTAAAAGGGGCCATGCAAAATCAGTGTGCTTTAAAATTCCTATCATGCAGAGCATCAAGTGAATCCGTCGTAAAGTGAACCCATCATAAAGCAGGGGTCTACTGTAAGTGCCTCTACTGGCAGATCTTGTTTTCTGACCTAGGTAGTTATTGGAGTAATATCATAAGACCATGATATTGTAACTTACCTTTTTGAAAATTAAATGTATATCTTGTTGTGATTTCTGATTATGAACCCAAAGGATGTTTTCTATCCCTTTCTATTTTTTTAGCAATTTGACTCTGTAATAGCTGCAGTGAAGAGTGGTCAGCCTGTAGATTTGTCTGAGATGCCTCCAATGCCTCATAAAGATTTGTCTGTGCCTTTAATTCCTACCAGAGAAGCTCCCAAGCCTCCACCCAGGATGAGGAGTAGTTTGGTCACAAAATCCGAACCTATGGATAGTACAGAGGGAGAAGTTGAAACTCAGCCACCTCCTCAGAAAGGTATGCATGCTTTCCTATTCTTTATGGTGCAGTACCTATTATAAACAATTGTAACTTATTTTGGTATCACTCAAGTTCATGAACTATACATATGGTAGATCTTCCTCTAATGATCTATTTATGTTATGATAGATTCAATGTACGATGGGCTTGGTGATAAAGATCAGTAGATTCAGAAACTCACTTAACAGTTTGAATGCTTCCCTTTGAATTTCTCATATTTACAGACTTTAAGGTCTTTAAGCTGCCTTTTTTATCCAACAAGCCTTCGAACAGTTTTAAAAACTATGTATGTACCTATTTTTTTATTCTAATGTAATTTACAAACTCTGCTATGATTTCAAAAATCAAAATTACTCCTATAAAATTACTGGTAATTAATTTTCTGCAATTATTAGTTATTAGAAACATGACTCTATTTGCTATGAATTTAACACAAACACTGTCTTAACAGCAATGGTAATAGCCTTTCAGTTGATCTTTCAGCTATTTTACTGTGGTTGCAAATATTGAATCTTTCCCCCAACAAGTATCTCTTCATGCTGAAATTTAACTTGGTACAGTAGAGTCTTGATTTTACGTAACACCTTGGGACTAAGGATTGCAATCCGGAGAGATTATGCAATCCCAGGATTACAGGATTGTGATTTCCTCAATCCCGGGATCCCGGGATTGATGAAAAGGTATATATAATAGGGAAATAAAAGCATTCATTGTCTTCGACCAATAATTTTATATAAAAACAGAAATAAAATATTGCATGCAGTTATGGTATAATTATTAATACTACACAAATTTTAAGTAACATCAATTAATAACAAAGATACAATTATAAAACTGCAAGGGTGTAGCAATAAAACCGCTTCTAATTTTATTGCTACACCCTTGGCCGATATAGTCAACTCACCTTTCTCTTCTGGCCAGTTCCCATCAGCCCTAAAGTATTCGTGTGTGCTCCCTGTTTATAAAAAAGGCTCCCGTAGTGAAGCTGATAACTGTAGGCCAATATCCATTTTATCAGTTTTCTCCAAGTTATTTGAAAAATTATTTTATAAACGATTGCTGGGCTATCTACTGTCTCACAACTTACTCTATGACAATCAGCATGGTTTTACACCTGGCAAGTCCACTATTTCTGCATCCTTTGAGCTAGTTGATAACATCTTACTTGGTCTAAATGAAAAACCCCATACTGTAGGAATTTTCTTTGATTTAAATGATATTTTAAAGGTACAAAGGTTTAGAGAAATAAGAAGCCGTGCATTCTTTAGTCAGACAACAATACAAGTGACGATACACACATATCGAACCTTTTGTTTATTTTCATTAGAAACGTCTTATAAATTGATAGAATTGCATATATTCCAACACTCCACCTCAATTCTAGCAATGTTCAAAAAACCAAAAAGAAAAGAAACAAGCATTCAAATATGGAAACACACATGACACAAAAAAAATTCTTTTAAATGTGTTCACAAAAACAGAAATATCTTTCTTTCTGAAGAAAAAGAAAACAACAATAAATGGAATCAATTTATACAAGGTCTAGTTCAACCTATTTGTTTCACACCCAAACCAGTGCGATGATTGAAGAAAGATTCACCCACTAGTCCTTCAGTCAATATGTCTGCCTTCTGTTGAGCAGTTGGTATATATTTTACTGAGAGAATTTTATTCTCAACTAAGTCTCTCACAAAATGATACTTAACATTAATATGTTTAAGTCTTTTGTGTTCCCACTTAGTTAAACAGGCAATACATGAATTATTATCTTCATAGACAATAGTTGGGTCCTCTACCCTAACACACAAATCAGCAAGAAGATACTTCAACCACAAAAATTCTGTACATGCCATTGCAAGGGCTACATACTCGGCCTCAGTTGTAGAAATGGCTACAGTGGTTTGTTTACGAGTGGCCCAGCTTACAGTTGCTCCATACACTTGGAAAAAGTAGCCGGATGTTGACTTGGAGTCTGTAGTGTCTCCAGCCCAATCTGAGTCTGCATATCCTACTAATATTGGTGTTGAGCTTCGTTCAAAAACAAGACTATAGTCTTTGGTTCCCTTTAAGTAACGTAGGATTCGCTTGAGTCCCACCCATTGGGCCTCTGTGGCTGTAGTTTGATACCTGCTAAACATGTTGACACAAGCACTAAGATCAGGCCGTGTGGTGTACATCAAATACATAAGACATCCTACAAGCTCTCTGTATGGCTTCTCATTAATTATACAAGGGCCTTCCAAGGTTGTTATAGGTCTGGCTTCCATTGGAATCTTGGTTGGATGACAATCTTCCATGCCAAAACGCTGCAGCAGATTGTTGATGTAGGACTGCTGGCTGAGGATGATTCTGTCACTGTACCTGTCAATCTTTATATTCAGGAAACATCTCAGAGGGCCTAGATCAGTCATTTTAAATTCATTCTTGAGTTTCTCTTTGACAGTTTGAAGGTCCCCTTGAAGATTGAATACTAGCTGCAACAATAATATCATCAACATAACATAAAACATATATTACACTGTTATCGTTACCTTTAATATACAAACACCGATCATGTTGGGACTGAGTGAAGCCCAGTCGTTTTATGAAGGAATCAAACTTCTTGTTCCATTCTCGTGGAGCCTGTTTGAGACCATATAGGCTTTTTTTAAGTTTGCAGACTAGTTTTTCATTGCCTTCAGTATAACCTTCTGGTTGTTTCATATAAATATCTTCATTGAGGTTCCCATGAAGGAATGCATTTTTGACATCCAGTTGCTCTGCAAAGAGTCCATCTTGATTGCATTTTGCTAGCAGGATTCGTAGAGTTACAAGACTTGCTACTGGTGAGTAGGTTTCTTCATAATCATACCCCTTGCGCTGAGCACATCCTTTCACAACAAGACGAGCCTTGTAGCGATCAACATCCCCATTTTCAGTCCGCTTTATTTTGAAAACCCACTTGCAATCAATTGCCTTCCTTCCAGGGGGAAGTGGAGTTAAATACCAAGTTTCATTTTCATGAAGAGCCTTCATTTCTTCATTAACTGCATTGTACCACTTGTCTTGATCCTCTCTCCCTTTGATACTTGAGAAATTCTCGGGTACATCATCAAGGAATGCTTCAACACTCATAGCACAACCTATTCCATATTCTGTGTCATAGTCTTCTAAATAAGCAGGTCTTTTCCTTTCTCTGGTTGACCTTCTGACTTGATCATCTATTTCCCATTCTCCACCTAAATTCTTATCTCCACCTGAATTCTGCTCTCCACCTGAATTCTGGTCTCTCTCTGCCGGGTAGTATTCTTCATTTTCATTCCAGTATCCTAATTCCTTCTTAGCTTGGAACTTCTTTTCATCAAAAATTACATCTCTTCCTCTGACAATCTTTTTTAGTTCTGGATCCCAAAGTCTGTACCCATTAGTACAGTACCCTACAAAGATGTACTTCTTACATCTGGGTTCTAGCTTACCACTCATTAATTCTTTGGGAGTATGCAGGTAGGCTGTACATCCAAAAATCTTCAGTTTATTGAGGTCTGGTTTCTTTCCATACCAGAGGTGAGCTGGAACTTCCTTTTCCAGGGCTTTTGTGGGAGTCCTGTTGATTAAGTATACAGCAGTAAGTACTGCTTCTGTCCACAAAGTTTTTGATAAGCCTGAGCTGTGTATCGAGCATCTTGCTTTTTCAAGCATTGTACGATTCATTCGTTCCGCCACCCCATTTTGCTGTGGCGTGTATGGTATTGTGAATTCAAATTGTATACCTTGTTCTTCAAAGTAGGCCTTAATTTCATTGGTAACGTACTCCCTGCCATTATCACACCTAAAACGACTTAGCTTTGTACTAAAATGAGATGTTGCCATTTTTTCATAAATCTTAAGGTAATGAAAGGCTTCTGACTTTGATTTCAAGAAAAACACTGCAGTAAAGTGGGTATAATCATCCACAAATGTCATTATATACTTCATCCCATCATATGACATTGGAGATACTGGTCCAACCAGATCACTATGCACAAGTTCTAATGGACGTTTTGCTCTGAGTCTTTCATGCAAGTGTGGTTGTTTCGTTTGTTTTCCAGTCATGCAATGCTCACATGTACTCTTGAATTTGTCTTCTTTAATTCCATCCACCAGTGTGGTTAATTTCTTCAAACCATCTTTGGAGATGTGTCCTAGTCTTTGGTGCCACAGATGTTCTGCTTCTGTTGAAAGGCAAGCTGTGTGTGCCCTCTGAAAAACAATCCTGTATAATTTTCCACAGCGCCTAGCAACTGCTACTGTTCGACCACCTTTCAATATTTTTCCTATTCCATCTGCAAACAGCACACCATAACCATAAGAATCCAATTTTTGGACAGATAGAAGATTCATCTCAAGATCAGGTACCCTTAACACGTTGGCAATGTGTAACTTAACCCATTTTCCATTCGTAAAAATAACACCATTAATATCCCCTTTTTCTTTGGCAGTCATCAGCTGGCCAGTTTTAGCAACTTTAATGTAAATGGGTATCTTCAGTGGAGTGACATTACTGAGAGGAGTTAGTTCCCCAATTAAATGCTCGGTAGCTGCAGAGTCTAGAGTAAAGCTTATTTCACCTTCAGATTGTGAGCTTGTTCCCATAGCAGTTGATTCCTCCTCCACTGTCTTCGCTTTATCTTCTATTTCCACATGTGCTGCAAAACTGATCCCGCCGATCCCATAGTCGTCTGCTAAAGATTCCTCGTCATCGTTGGCTGCATAAGCGTGCCCATTTTTACTTTTACCCTTCCAGCATTCAGCCCTCAAATGACCTGGTTTACCACAGTTGTGACAGCGAATATAAGATTTGTGATATTTATTTTCATTCTTTATCTCAGCGATGTCATTCTTCGGTGTATTCTGAGGGTTGTTCTTTACTCGTTTGGACTGTATAGCGGATGTTTTAAAGGTACAAAGGTTTAGAGAAATAAGAAGCCGTGCATTCTTTAGTCAGACAACAATACAAGTGACGGTACACACGTATCGAACCTTTTGTTTATTTTCATTAGAGACGTCTTATAAATTGATAGAATTGCATATATTCCAACATTAAATAAGGCCTTTGACCTAATTGATCATATTATCCTAAAAAAAACAAGCTAATTACTCTCGGAATCACCGGTCCTGCCCTAAAATGGATCATGTCCTACTTAAGTGACAGACAACAAGTTGTGTGTTATCCATATAGATCTTCAGCTATAAAATCCGGTCCCATGAAATTGACCAGAGGTGTACCTCAAGGATCACTCCTTGGTCCACTGCTTTTTTTACTTTTTTATTAATGATCTCCCAAATCACTTGTCCCATTGTAGAACTATTCTTTATGCTGATGACACCTCCACCATTGTCACAGCCAAGAGTGCTCAAGATTTGATTGACCTCACAAACTTGACCATTAAGGAAATGCATCAGTGGTGAAAAACAACAACCTCATTGTTGATGAAGAGACAACTTTCTTCCTACAATTCCTCCTTAAAAACTCTAACAAGAGAGATCTTCTCCCTCATATTAACAATAAAAATCACTCCACTAATTTCACAACAACAAAGTTCCTGGGGCTCGTAATCTCAGATGGCTTGGATTGGTCTCCTCATATTCAGGTCTCAATCAATAAAGTTTCCGTGGGTACTTACATGATCAGGAAATTGTCTCCAATTGTGTCTTTTGAAACCCTAAAAATGGTTTATTATGCCAAAATACGTTCACATTTTTCCTATGGCATTATGTTTTGGGGAAATTCAACTGCTGCCAAAAGGGCCTTCTCCGCCCAGAAAAAAAGCAATTAAGACTATGCATCAAGTTCCTATCCGCACCCCTGGCAAACCCCTTTTTGCTGCATCAAAGATTCTTATACTCCCTTCTCTCTATATCCTGACATGTGCCAGCTTTGTGAAAGCAAACCTTGATAAATTTCCTTCAAATGCCACCTTCCACCATCACACCCGTTCAAGTAATAACATACATTCCAAACAATACTCCAGCGCTCTCTGTTTAAAGGGTCCAAGACACTCTGCCTCAGCGATATTCAACAAAATACCTGAAGAAATAAAAGATAGCACCTCAATTTATGTATTTAAGAGTAAGCTGAAACATCTTCTATCTAAAAAGTGTTATTACAGCATTGCTGAATATATGGAAGATACTTTGTGAATCAGATAACGTTCATGATGCTACTTGTAACATTTCCTATTTTAGCATTGTCCATACTATTGTATTTTCCCATTTAATCCTTTTATGTATTTATTATTATTGTTATTAGCTGTTTCTCTGCTGATGTAATTTCGATGTAATTTTGATGACACTTCATCATGGTATTTTTTCTTATATACATTGTTTATTATCTATGATGTAGCCATGCAATTGTACTCTTGCTAATCGGTGAAATAAAATATTATTATTATTATAAAACTACACCGCTCAAAAGTTTAAAAAACATGCGAGTATCTTGACTAATGATGATGCTGACTCATTTAAACTTGGGTCGTGTATTTTTTTTTACTTTGTGTGGTGTTGTTAGAGTTTATCTTTGGTATTAAAAATGGAAATACCCACAATGTTACCAAAGAATTTGTTTTATTATTAACGTTAAAGAAAATACCTTTTTTCTTAGAAGGTAACTCAAAAATAAGCACCAAATACGAATAAAATGTAAAAAAAAACTTATAGGAACTATAGCAATTGTTCTTAAATTGAATGAAATTGTACACTTTTAGGAAAGCAAACAGAAACTCCAGATTAAGTTTTTCCTCACTGAAAAGTTACTTACAATTTTAAAAAATATTTCCTTAATAAACAAAGTGTGTCATATCTTGTTGCTCATTCTTGACCAGTATTTATTGCGTTGCATACCCACTGATGAAAAAGCCCATCTGAGTCAACACTAATAGGAGGAGTAGCTAGTAACTGCTCGTAAATAAACTGCAGATTTTCTCCTCTCCGTCCACTTTCATGGAAATCCTCAACCTCTCGTACTAATTTTTAGGTCGTTTGAATTACAGCTAGTGGAATATTTTTTGGGAGGAATTAAGCATTGGGTAATTAAATTGAAATTAGAAGCTATGACGTGGTGGAAGGACTCCATAATAGCAATGAAGAGACTGTGACTTACACAGTTTATTTGATAAAGAACGACCGGTTTTGGCTATCAAGGCATCTTCAGGTACATTAAAAAATCATGTAGAAGACAGGTTAATACAGTAAAACCCCCATACAACGAACACCCATACAGCGAAATTTTAAGGAAAACCCCCTATTTCGAAGTCATTGCCCCGGTCCCGGACCCTTCCAATGGACAATGCACGCAAAAAAAACCTCCCGTAACGAACCTCTCTAACAACGAAAACTCTATACATCGAAGTCTGTGCTTGGGCCCAAAACATGAAAAATGCCCCTCTAGAACGAATTATTGAGAAAAAAACGTAGCATTCTTCTTTGAAAGGTAATTTTTCCGTAGACATTTACGTAATAAGCAGGAAGTAGAACCGCAGCGGAGAGTACCGCGTATTAACTCTTCCGCTCCGGGCTTCGAAAATGTTCCCATCCGAGACCTACAGAGCAGAGGGCATGAAGGAAACTTGACGCTCTGGCTCAGTTAAGGCTCGTTTACACGTTTCTTATGGTGGGAACCATCAACTCTGACGGTTCCCACAATAAGAAACGTGCAAGGGAAGCCAAAGCTCCGCTCCGCGTTAGCTGAGCCAGGTGATAGTTGGGTGGATGAGTAATGCACCAAGAGGGGAGAGGGGAATATCAGTACCAGCCTGCCAGTCGTAATCCAATACAGAAAGGTAATCTGAGATTTCTGAGGGCCTATTCTCTAACTCGAAGCATCGGAGCTTTGTGGCGGAAAGATGCTTCAATAAGCTACTTGCTCCCATCGGTATTCTCTATCATGGAAGCTACCGGAGAAAGTGCAAGCAGAAGCTACCGGTAAATTATTAGGCTCCCACCTGTATTCTGTAAATGTAACGAAGCTACTTCCGTAGCCCCAATAAGATCTCACGGTAGCCTCACGAAGCGCGGCCTCCGAATACCCTGCTTAAATATTGGTAATTTTATAACGCCTATCTATCTATAATTATCCAACGCACGGGTATGTTTCTTACATTTACTAAATGCGGATTCCTTGCACTTTCACTGGGTTACTTTGTCATTTTCGCCATTAGTGGGATTTTTCACAAAAAATATATTAACTGGAGTGACGGTAAGCCATATTTACCTTCGGTAAGTAACGTGATTCCAGCCCATAATGGGATACTTGGTGGGCCGTGGTAATGTGTATCACCTTCGCATTTCTTTTGAAAGCTTCATCTTCGTATATTATTTAAATGATTTGAAGCAACTAGTAATTGACGAAAGCAAATAGCACGAATAATATTGAATCATATCATCGACATGAACCCTAATTCCCGAATATATTTACAAACAATCTTATTTCAATTGATCAAAACAGCCAAGATGGACGTCGTGCGTTCGTATTCACGAGATTGTTCACGAGATTTTGAGAGCAAAAATAAAATATTTTAGAATTTTCCTCGCATGATTTTTAAAGCGTGAAATTTTTCGCTAAACACGATGCACGAACATCTTCACCATCTAAAACGGCCGTTTCAGGTTTCACCAGTTTTATCCACGGAAAAACATTGAGACGAGCTTTCCCATTGGTTCTAAGAATGACGTCACCAGAAATGAAGTTTCCGCGGATTTGGTTTAAAAATGTTCTCATACCCGCCTTTCGCCAAAGCTCTCTCCACTTCCTATTACGTTCTTGAGAAATCTCCCGCGAGTTAGAGAATACGGTTGGTAGCCAATTATGGTAGCTCTTTCGAAGCTACTGCATCGGTAGCTTCGAGATAGAGATTAACCCCCCTGAAATGATCTTTTCAGAGTATCTTTCTGTATTGGGTTACGGCTGGCCGACTGACACTGACTGGTATTCCCCCCTCCCCTCTTGGTGCATTACTCATCCACCCCACCCACTCAACCACCCCACCTCATTTGCGAAGGTGCAGGTGGTGAGGATGGAGCTCAATTTTCCCTTTTTAAATCGTATCAGATTACTTTTCCGTATTGGGTTACATCCCCGGGACCCCGTGAATGGGAGGAGCTCCATTTTTTCCTCTAAAATGGTTTCAAATTACCTTTCGGTATCGGATTTTATTTTGGGAGAGGCAGGTGGAAGGTTATCTTAAGACCGTAAGATTTTTTTTCTTTCCCGCGAAGTCAAAGTAATTCCTTCGTCTATAATACGTAATTGTCGTAAGACAATAGTCTAAATAATTGTTACATCATTATTTATAAGACCCACGATCAAAGATCCCCGTTTTCCTGTTTTGTCGAGCATTGAAAAAAGGAGGGGAAAATGTGATCGGCTTATCTACTAATTTCTGTAATCGAATCACCATTTCACGATCTAAAGACATACCTACAAATAAATACATTGTAATAAGGCTCGTCGAGAAAGGCACGTGTTATAAATGGCGAGAGTGACCACTTGCAGAAAATTTTCATTATTGTATAATTATGATATCAACAGGAAGTCTTGCAAATGAAGGAACAAATCAAGTTTTCGTGGTAAAAGAATGGGGAAACAAAGAAATTACGTTGACTTTGCGGGAAGGAAAAAAAATAAGCCCAATGGTATTCGCGAAAAAAAATATTTCCACTCGTTAAAAAAAACTTTGAATAGAAAAGTAAAAATTAGATTTTAACATAGAATTCCACGAAGGAAAAACAATGAAAATAAGCATGCAAAATTTGTCGCCGACGGGAATCGAACACGGTCCCTCTGCAACGCAGCCCCGTACGCTGATCAATGGACCAGGCCACCCTTGATGCCGGAGGCTGATAAATAATGTTTTTATAACATCTATAAATGTTTTAACGCCTTTTTTGTTTAAACTACTGGATTTATACGCCCATATGTGGGGTGATTCATGAAAAGCATTCGGAGTTCTAATTGCATACGAATTTTCATCAAGATATGCGACCCGTTTATCGGACACTCCCCTTGTTAGGAGGGCGAAGTATTCAAAACTTCATTGGTTGGTGTTTAACCAATGAGAGCGAATTTTTATCTACTCTGTCCCCATCCCAAAGGAAAATCTGGAGTAACCTCTCTACTCTATCCAAATTTTGCTATTGCCGTCTTAACCTTGAAGGATGTGGTCTGTTAACCGGCATGTGGTGCGTTTCCTCGAGATCGCCCTAATATTTGCTCGATTGCTTGAGGAACCTTTTTCCCAGGTGTCGCAGCCGAAAATGAAGGTGCACCTCTGACACGAATTTTTTATCTGCCAGCCTTCGAGCCTCGGTCACGATATGAGCGGCAGGCGGCAGAGCAGTATCGCAGCAGGGAAGTAGTGCCCACGAAACGAGCAATGATTCGACCTAAGATAAGTTCAGAATCAGAAATGGCATTACATACTGTCAGGAGACAGAACGATCTCGGCCGACATTTTGCCACCGAATGAGTAGAACGGTACAAGAAAAAAATAATATCTGGGATTGGCGGAGTGTGTTCCATGTCAAACATTAGGAACATAAAACTCAGCGTTGCCACTCTATCGCTCGCCTACCACCGTATCGTGGCCGAGGCAAGTCCCTGGAGAGCTGAGTGACCTTGGTGCTTAGCGTGAGTCATCAAGGGGAGGGTATCATTCGCTCGCTTGTTTACGGGGGATGCAGTTGCCTAATAACTTTAAAAACTTGTTGTATGACAAGGCAAGGGTGTGGGGTGCAATTGGGGGACAGCGATTGGCCGCGCGACACATGCAAGCACTGGAATTTTCCACCCCCCTAACTTTCTCATTTTCTGTCACCAGACAACTTACAGTGACTCAACTGTATGCACCTGCCTTAAGCTCAACTGAGAGAATTCTGTGAATATTAACATTTGTGCATGCGTCAACATAGGTCAGTGTTGTTCCGAAATGATCATGGGCAAAAAGTTGTGGTCTTTCACGGTAGTTGAAAAAATTAAAGTGCTTTAAGTCATCAAAGACGCTGAGGATGTAGGAAACCGCGCTGCCGGACTAAGGCATGATGTGCCGGAATCGTGCATTAGAAGATTGAGGAAGGATAAGGTTGCACTATTCAATACCAATAGGGACAGAAGGTCTTTTCGGGGAAAAACTGCGATCTGTGACAGGACATGCGCGTGCGTGCCGCCGTACTGCGACGCCCGTCTCACTAGCAAGTCAGCCGTTTGTATGTAAATCAAGAAATTTTGTTATTTCGTCATTCATTGAAGATTTTTGTTGGACCATATTGAAATAATAAATGCTTTAAATTCCATTGACAGTTATGATTTCTTTCAAAATTTGATTTTTTCAAGTTTTGATGTCGTATCTACGCCTTATCGTTCGTTTGTCACGCGGCTGACGCTTGGGTATTTTGCATTTAACATGTTTGCATTCCCAGTCGTTATCGTTTACAGCAAACTATAATTTGTAAAAGTTAACCACGTTTTAAAAGGCGACTTACAGCGACTATGACTTGTGCATTAGGAAAACGGTGGGGGGATTCGGATTTATAAATCAGAGCTCGGTGCGTCTGTCCGCACTTACCAACTAAACACGAATTGTAGCGAGGTCGGATTTATTTTGTTTTAATGAATATCAATTACTCCACTTATTCCAAAGGACAATAAACAATGCAAGCATTGTAGGCCTAAGGCTACAAGTGAATACTTGCCTTCGAGGTCCATACGTACCTATGAAAAATGCCGCGTAAATTATAAGAGAATATCGCAAACGGCTTTGATAATGGCCGAAAATTTGAAGTTAGGCCCGCAACACCTCGCATTAGGAGAAAAAAAGCCCCAAATTTTTTTTCTTCAACTTCGACGCATAAAAGGGGTCTGCGCCTCTTACACGCGTTAACGGCAACGTCAATGCATTATCATCTGAGATTACCATTGTGACCTCAGTGCATTGCCAACTGCCACGTTATTACTCGTGGTAACTAACTCGCCCCACCTAACTTCCATCGTCGTTTATCGATATCTAGTATATTTTGGTCAAGAGCATAGATATTTACCGGTATTTCAATGGGATTCCAACAGTGCGTTTTATTTCGGAAGTCTAAATGGCAATATGTGCTCTTCCAAGCAAAATTGCTGCATAAAACTGCCAATTGATATCGACTTAAATTATTGCACTCTAAGAATAATATCTTCTAGATACTCAGAAAAATTATGGAGCACTTTAAAATACGTAATCCTTAGGCATTAATTTTGGCGCTCCTTTAATTTCAGACCGTAAATAAAGTAAGCGATGAGGCGTAATGCAGAATCGATGAGAAAAACAATAATTTCAATTATAAATACGCAGATTGAAAATAACGCGGAGATAGCCATGATATTTGATGGTAAATAATAAAAATTGTTTATCATCACTCTAGGAAAGCCGTTAGGTTAATATTAGGAGTACGCGTTACCCACTGGTGCAAAAAAAATACGAGAAATTCAATGAGGATAAAATCATTCACCCGGGCCAGTTTCAGTAGTGATTCAGCGGAATGATTTTTTCTCAAGACAATTCTCGTAACATTGACCTCTGTAAATGAGTATAAAATTTTCTATTCACATGTTGTATATCCAGTATCAAACTCTATATTGAAGAAAATGATTTCAGCTGTTTGTTCTCCATACATGCAGAAAGGTGATATAAATGTTCTTCCAATAGAATCCAACACATCTTCCAAATCGGTTGAGGCTTTAGATGATTTATTATAGTATTTCATTGAGAAAGTTTTTAAATTTCACTTTTAACTTGACTTTCATCTCTGTTCTATTTTCTTTTCCGTCTTTTTTTTATTGGTAGTGTAACTCTAGTCTCCTTTCCGTTTTACTGAACTCCTCAATCAAATGATGGTTTACTGCTAATTTTTGACAGTTAAGGAATTAAATTTTGTATGATTAACTAATTAAGTAAATTGCAATTGATTGATATTGTCGAACCTGTCTGTAAGATGAACTGTAATATTGTCGAATATTTCAACGTACAATTTCCTATTTTTAATTTCAACTGCATCCCTGTTGCGGATTTGTGATATGCCTTCTCCAGATTCATATATTTCTTTAAGAACATCGGACCACACCACATCAAATTTACACATTTCTCTTAAAATGATGCTTTTAGTTTCATTTACTTTTTCGGCACTATATAGTATATCCAAATATGTTGTCTGCAGGATGTTATAAAGCACATCTGAGTAGCAGTATAACTGAGAAAACCCGAAGGAGGAAAATGATGTTGATCTCGGAAAGAAATGAAATAAATCCTTTAGCCGATACCACTACATCGGACTCCCAGTCAGATGAATTTTCAATGATGCTCTGAAAAAAGTTCATTAAGTGGCTCTGATTTTCATTCACAGTATCGACAAGCCTCAAAGTAAAACACCATCGTGTTCGTGAATTCTGCGGCACTTTTTTCGGGGTGAATTCACTAAGAGCTTGTGTGCACTTAGTTGATTTGGAAAAGAATGAGCTCAATCCAGTCAGGGACTGAAAAAAAATTTGGCACTCTTGAGTATTCGAGGCTGACTTTGACAAAACAAGATTGAGTGCGTGAGCAAAGCAGTGCACGTAAAATGCTTTCGGACATAGCTCTTGAACCTTAGATTTCAGGCCGTGGAATTCCCCAGACTTAACTGCTGCCCCATCATATGTCTGTGCAACAAGTTTTTCTTTGAGATTATAAGAATTAATGGTATGTTTTGCATGAACAAATAGACCATTGGCAGACCTATCGGCGCTCACATCGGTGAACAAAATGAATCGCTCCTGCACTTCCGAGGCTTTGTCATACTAATATCTAAGTGTTGTGGATAGCTGGGATTTGTCACTTATTTGTCAGACATTTCGTCAAGCAATAATGCCACAGACGTTGTGTCACTTATTTCCTCTCCTATCTTATTTTCCAAAATTGTACTAATAGATATTATCAAGTCATTTTGAATGCAATTTGATGTTCCTCAAAAATAGGTTGCTGTTTCGAGATGATGTCGTAAAATTGGGTCTCATTTACTGATGAAATTCAAAATTGCAGCGTAATTACCCCTATTCGGAGAATCTTCAATCTCCTTGTGTCCTCGAAATGGAAGCTCTTGTGTGGTCAAAAGGAATGCTGTGTCAATTAATCTCTTAATAATCTCCCTGTTCTTAGCCACTATTTCACTATGCCTCTCAACTTTTGAACGGAACTGGGAATCCAGATCTGCTTCTATTGTAATAAAAAAGTTAAGTCTGTTTCATGACAATAGTTTGTTTTTAAAGATATTTTGCTTATGATTTATACTATGAAGACTTACTCATGGTAACAATTCAATATTTTAACAAGTTTATTTCAAGCAGTAAACATCGAAGAAGATAATTCCAGTAGGTAAAAAGCTTAGTTACTGAAAATCAACAGCTTTTCACGGTTTGGTGTCAAATTCACCATAAAATTGCAAGTAAATTGAATATCTCATGCGTATTCAACTAATGTGAAACATAAAAAAAGATAGCATCTAGCATTTAACACTCCACTAATGTGTCACTCACCAGCAGTCAAAACTGGCCACCCCTCGGGGTGTGAGCTAAAAAAGGTCACCATAAAATGACAAGGGTCTTCTCCCTGCTCTGCCTTCACCCGGGGAAGTAATATATAGGCCCCTTCGAGATTTTTTTCCACACTGAGTGGCAAGCAGGGCTGCTGCAACACAGGGGTTAAGGCTCATAAGCACTTACTTGTAGTTTCGTAGCCTACCGCTCCACATTTCCCATGGTATGGCATGTGGAAATTGGTGGTGCTCGCTTATGAATCCTCCGCTACCTCTAGCCGAATCCGCTGGACCACAGGCATTCTTGTAGAGAGCGAGAAATAGAGAGAGAGAGAGAGAGAGAGAGAGCTTAGGGGATCTCAACTTGCAGAGCTTACCCTCAACCCAGGCTTCCGACAAACTGAATGGTGCAACACACTGCAATCTATTGACTACCGCATATAATGTCAGAGCTTTCACTTTGGGTGAAAAATAACATTGGTAAAGAAGGCATGTATGACTTTCCTTAGCAGCGTGGGCTAGCACAGCTTACCTAGCTTACCCCCAATCCACGCCACTGTTACTCAATGAATTCAAACGACTAACATTTTGTATTTCATGTCTAAGAAAACTTACTTGTTAGTGTAAAGGTGAATGTCAATCCCGGGATTCGTATATTCTAAATCCAGTATTTCGGGATTGTCATTTCTTTTGGTATCCCGGGATTGCAATCCTTACTTGGGACCCAAAAATGGGGTGTTATGTAAAATCTTAGTGGATTTTGAAAAATGTGCTGAGATCTCACAAAATATGAGAACACAATGACGTTGAAACTATTTTCACTACAAAAAGACCATTATGTATTATATTCCGCTGTAGAAAATAAAAATTTTAATTGTGTTGGAGAGATAATTATATTTTAAACCAAAATGTACAATAATTTCAGAACATAATCATAGCTTTTTGACTGCTCAGGCTAAAATATAGGTCAATCATTTAAACATATGGTTAAATCAAGTGTGTTCATAATTAGACAATGCCTGTGGGAGAGTGTGAATAGAGTATTTGCACACTTTTGGGAAGTGACATCTAAAAAATCTATCGATATTTCAGACACCAAATTTTCATTCTGACGCTCGAGAGACTTTTCGTTAATTTTTTATAAGCTAATAAAATCTAATAAATTATTATTGTGCCGAAACACTGGTCCGCCATGTTTTGTAGGCTCTGACGTCATCTCCCATAGTCAACCATTTGTTGATTTGGAGATTGTGTGACTTTGTAGTCTTAGCGTGCGGACGAAACTTTAGCTATTAATTAGCAAATATCGAAATAACTTCGAAAAGGCAAATATTATTTCACTCTCAACGCACAGCTAGGCTATTTAGCTTCTGCTAATATGGGAGATTACGTCACACTACGAAGAACCAATGGTTGGGCGTTTAGACCTAGGCAATTTCGATGCTAAAACAATGCATATTAAAAGCTATTTATTAAATTAATTAATTGGTATTATACCTTGGTATTTCGTACGTGGCATTTTGAAACCAAACACTACTCGTTATAATAAATTTCAACAAAATACCTCACGCAAATACTCTATTGTACTGAGATATAAAATTTGAAAATAAGACATTTAAAAGAAGTTATCTAAGTTATTAATTAGAAAAGTGTACCACTCAATGAAAGGTAAATAACATTGCATAGCAAATTAAAAAACTACCTGGGAAAAATGAAAATGAAGAAAAACCCCTCAGAAAGTACAATTTCATTTACAGAAATGCATCTTTTAAAGATATTATGTGATGTTTTTTGCACTTTTAATTGTTCCATTTTTGAGTGGATTACTTTTTCAATTTTTCTCAAATTCTCTTTAAAATCATCAACTTCTTGAAGTAATGTGAAATGATGCATGGTATTTAATGCCTGGAGGATATCTTGTTTTTTGGGTTCAGGGATGACCTCTTTACTATTATCTACTTCATTGTCAATCAACATTTTATGGCTACAGCCATCTCCTTCATTTTTTTGTCCATGAGAACTTTTCAGGGTGTCATCATCTAGCCCTATGTACTCTAGACTTGAAGTCTGTGGTGCTCCCAAACGATTAAAATAGTCAGGAAAATCACTGGTTAAGCCCAGTCTTTGAGATGCAGTGGTTTCCGTTTCGATGAGGAAGATTCACTATTCTCATTTTAAATTTCGTCCAAGAGAAGGAATAACAAATAAATCCAAGCGACTTTATGAATGGTAAAATTTCGTATTCCACCATTTTGCTAAGAAGTTAATGTTGCTCACACATGGATTTTTCAATGGAGGCATAAGAATGCCATTTATAAATAGTGTAAATCTTTCCACGCAAGAGAGCGAACGGCATGTCAACATGGCTCTGCGGCTAAGCGAGATGCAAGCAAGCAAAAAAAGTCCCAGGGGTAATTAAGGGGTAAGGTTTCGATATGAATCGACCGAAATAAAGGACTCTTACGTGGCCTGCAGGTAGGTTTAATCTCTGTTTCATCTCGGTGGTAGATGCCTTCACTGTGTGTGTCCGTGGTCAAGCATTTGTTTACATACTCAGTGGATTTACTAAAACAATATTTCTAGCATGCTGGGAAATTACAAGCTCAGAATTATATTTATTTTTTTTTCTGTGCATTTCCAAATTTTAAACAGAATTATATTATAAACATAATTGTCAGGAGTGTTCATTATACAAGAACTTTGTTAATAATAATGGTAAAGTTCCATTTAAAATTAGTAAATGCAGAACGAAACATAAGGAATGAACTTCTGGGCCTATAATAAAAAAATAAGCCCAGAAGCAAATATTTGCAGCGTCAAATATTTTTAGTAAATGCACTGAGTAAACGAATAGTTGGCCGTGAGTGGGGATGGTATAGAGAAGAGGGTCGTTACCACCTCTGCCCAGTGATCGGGGAAATGGTCTGGCTTCCCTGATTTGTGATCCAAGACAGACGAGGAGTATACCTGTGCGATTCATTGCCATGACTGAGTTCCATGCGGAGGAATACAAGGATATGCTCACGGCACTCATGACATTTTTCATTCCAAGGCTACGGCGCGAAAGGGTAAAAACAGCGCAGGAAGCATATACGATAACATAAATTGTAATTATCATGTATTAAAAATTTATCCATCTTGAATTACACTGTTTGCTATAATTTTGATATTGCTTGGTTCTTCAATTCAATTTATTTAATTTTTGGCTAACCCAAACTGAGTATCTTATTCCGCGTAAAGCTCTAGATTGGGAAAGTACAGACAACACGACCAAAACAGACCTATCCAGTACATGGGGAAGATAGTGAGTAAATATGTTTCCACAGAAAAAAAAATTATTGCCAATCATGTACGCCGATTTAAGCGAGTTTGAGCCGTGTGATACCATCAATTGTGATTTTTTATTTAATACTACGTCACCTATCTCCCCAATCGCCTCTGTTGTTGGCATTGGTATAGGACAAATGTTGTCTGTACTTTATTCCGCTCAACAACGCGCACCAGTATCATGACACATGTGCTTGCAGGTGACCCCAAAGCGAGCTTCATCTCGTCACTCGGAACAGCTGATGGGATTCTTATCTTAAGGTCATAAAGCAGCTTCTCGTGAGCATTCCGGCGCAACTGTCAGAGCGTAAACTAGTAAACACCTTGAACATATAACTGTTCGTGCAGAATGATGGGAATATAAAATAATAAGATTTCCTATAAATATGGGCAAGAATCTGCCTGATTTTCTTTAAGTTTCTTAAAGTTCTGTTGTTTCATTTCGTAAAATCGAATTGATACCTCCACCAGGGACCAAAATAGCCTTACGTAAAATCGTTATATCGAATTTACGTGAAATCAAACAATGATTCCATAAGAATACTATGGGAGTTGGCCGGGACCACTCATTCACTTGTGTAAAATCAAATTTTACGTAAAATTGGGTTATGGGAGGGAGGAGTTATAAATGGAGTTAAAAGGGAGTTATAAAGTAATCCATTTCTTGGTGATATGTTTGCTATATATTTGATAAAAACTAAATGCTGTTGAGTGTTTCATTTCTAATGATGATTTAACTAATGCTTGTCTCTTTTTTGTGTAAAAACACAACTCTTCACTCCTGGTGTCTCTGTTTGTTAGGGAATTAGGTGACTCTTTCAATGATCTCATGTAAAAACTTTGTACATAAATTGCCATAAAAATTTGAATGAATGACCAGTATAAGAGTAATTTCATAATTTGTTCCATTTCAGCCCCCCCACCTCCACCACCTCCTGCACCTACATCAGTATTAGAGGCTTTGGAGCAACGTTTGCAGCGATTCAAGGAAGCTGAGCAGTCTGCCAAAGAGGAAGGAAATAACTCCAAGGCTCGGAGATTGGGTCGAATCGTTAAGCAATATCAAAGCGCCATTAATGACCATAAAAAAGGCAAACCAGTCCCATATGATGAGCTACCTACTCCTCCTGGTGAGAAAAATTTCATCTCATTATTTGTAACTCTTTGCCTGAATACTGAATTCTAAAAGCTTATCCTATTTATAGTTGTCTTTCAGAGGACCCCCAGCCCCAATCATGCCCCTCTGTAAAAGATGGTTCATATTTATAGTCAAATTTTCGATCATAGAGATTCCTTAGGGTCCCGAGGATCTGGCGGCAGATGTTTGCTCCACTAGGGTTCCCTTTATCTAAAAAATAATGAAATAGATGAAACTTAACTGTCTGAAAACAATTTGCATAACCTTAAATTGATTACACCAAAGGTTCGGTTTTAGGAAACTACAGGTGATAGGAACTTACTGTTAACATTTAAAAATACAGGGGACCTGGTTGAAAGACGTTATCAATCGAATAATGCTCAAAAATGGCCCATTTCCTTAAAAATTGATGTGTTTTAATGGACTATTCACGTCATCCTCTGACGATTTACGGAGTATTTTAGTTACGCGTGCAGCTGAACAGATGGCGCCACTAGTCAGAGAGCTTCATATCTTAGATGAAACAAACACAAAAGGCATTTTAAAAACAATTAGCAGTGGGTTTCCCTCCTATATTTAGTGCTGTTAGCACTGGTTTCCCTCCGAGTAAATAGAAATTTTTACCCTTCACTGTGGGAGCGCATGCGTGAAGGGCAAAAATTTCACTTGCTGCGATCGTGAAAACATAGGAAATCAATTAAAATAGTGGGTGAAGGAGGGAATCCCGAAGAGGTGTACAAAATTTTCGTTATTTCATAACAGTTTTTCAGTAACAGTATCACCCTCGACGATTTACTGCAACAGGGTGGGTTTAGAAAACTTCCTCTCACACACTAACTTCAGACGAAAAACACGTTTTCGATTCACCTCAAACAGCAGTGAATCAACTTTTTTTACCTTATGGCGGCACAGGATTTTCAGGTATTTTTTCACGTAGATATCTGCCCCTGGATCTACCATTCAGAATGGTACAATAACATTGGTTTGAGTTTTAAATCGCCCGAAGCATTGCCCCCCAACAACAGCGGAATAAATAATAAGCAAATATAACAGATATAAAATATATAACGCAATTATTATTTGCTCAGGTGAACCTTTTACACACGCTATGGAGAGTAATGCCAAACTTTTCTACCGAATAGAAATTACGCATCAGACGCGCTGAAGTCCTAATCGTTACTCATTTTTTTTGTCGCGCATAATTTGAACAACGTTATCATGAAGCACTGATGACATTGAACGATTAAGGGTTTTTAATGTTGGACAACGTTAATGCGAAACAATGTTAAATGAGGATACACTGTTTACTGTTAAATAGTAGTAAATAATACTAGTAAACTAGTGCATAACTTTAGCATATTCAACCATTCCAACCTCCCCAAAATGATTTATTCTTTATCAAATGAGATCATTTATAAATTGCACGATTAAGACCAACATACATGTCTCCTGTCAGAAATAAATCTTTCTTCTTTGTTGTTTATTCACAAAGTCTCTGTGGGGGTGTCCTTGTCTCATTACGTTTTAGTCTAAAACACTTTTCTTTTAACTTTAAATTATAAACAAACTGTTCTAACGTAAACTGAGCATCTTATGTCAAAAGTTGGTAAAAACAATCCTATCTACTGTCACGTTCGTCGCTATCGCCTTCATATTAGTTGAGAAAAGGAGATTGCAAGTCTTTTTGATTTGTTTTCCCAGTTATTCTTTCGGATTTACTGCGATTTACTCACCTCGGAGGACTAGTAGAAATATTCTTAAAAGTTACAAGGACTTGTAATTTACAAGTCTGTTTGAGAAATGTGTCATAACCATGACAACACTTGTGAGTAAACACTTGTAAATTGTGAAATAGACTTGTAACTTGTGAACTTGTAGTTAGTAGACTTGTACATTTGAGAAACAGAATTTCACAAATTACAAGTGAGTAGACTTGTAACTTGTAGCTTTGAGAAACAGGCCCCAGGAATCAAAATAATGCTTTCCTTGTTAGCTTGTTTAGCTTTGCATAGAATGATATGTGTACATCACGATCCTTATAGTCTCTGAACTTAAATTGTTATTGGTCGGACTGTGTAGATTAATAAAAATTGTTCTTCTGTCATTTCACTAATGACACCCCCTTTAAATAAGTTTCATTTTCTTTTACCTTTTCTCACTATTAGATACTCCTACACGAGGAGTTCACTGGGTGATGAGAGGTTATAAGATTAGTCAAACCATTGTAATTATTTTTTACGTGTAACGTGTCTAATATCTATGTAGTGTTAACTCATATAATCCTTGGACAATAAATAAACTAAACTAAAAGAAATAGAAGCTTTGTGAAGGTTACTTCAGCACTACACTTGGGATGGGTACAATCCTATCCGACGTTAATCCCTTTACTGGGGTGTCTTTTTTGTCTTATTGACTTGCAAGTAAGAATGTTGAAAGAAAAACATTTTGAGCATAAATTCATAATTTTTTAATGTCCCTGTATTGCTAAATTATTTAAATAAATTTTTTAAACAAAAATTTTGTTTAAACAATTTAGCAGGACGGGTGCATTAAAACAGGGGAGCGTGTCTATAGATACTCTCCCCATTAAAGGGGTTAAGGTAACAAGTTTTTGGCCCCTAACCTCTTTTCTCTGAAAACATTAATAGTTTTAAGCTGCATATCTTGCATCCTCATCTTGATAAAAAATCGACCGTCAATAGATTCCAATACAAAGAAATTGCCACAAGAAAAAAATTGTCGTATTTGCAGCAGTTAAGAATATTTTCAATGGATTTCAATGTCACCGATCAAGTAGTTGTAGGTAGTGTCGAGTTTATTCATAAAAATGTCTAGCAGAAGAATGCAGTAGCTTTCATATTTCAAATAGCTTATGAATTGCTGATATTAGACTAGGAATGCTACAGTATAAAATTACTGGATATTTGGATTGATTCAAGGGAAAACCTACATACTTAACTGATTTTTATTTTTCATGTTTTCATATTAACAGTACAGTTCTTTGAATATAGGACACTGTCTCTGGCGTTACTCGGTGGAAATCCTTCATAATGAATGAAGAAACAAGCGCTTGGTTGTGATTCCACTCTTTATTTGAAACAACACGACCTAGGTTTCGGCAAATCATGCCATCATCAGGCTGATGCCACCTGATGATGGCATGATTTGCCGAAACCTAGGTTGTGTTGTTTAAAATAAATTGTGGAATCAAACCAAGTGCTTGTTTCATCATTCATTGGTACAGTTCCTATTTTCCTTCATATTGTGTAATATAAGGAACCTCAACTGCCATAACCTATCCCTTAGTGCATTTTGGCAGCCTCCTTCAAGTTGACCACCTTCTTTTACCTGCACCTGTAGGATACATAATAAATAATTAACGTGACATTAATTTACAACTCTTCTTGACTAATTTACAATTCACTATCTGAAATTTTACTCATTTTTTGTATTATCCACTTGAACCTAGGGGACATGAGATCCCTGGTTCTAAATAAAGTCATTGTATTGTATTGTATTGAAATTTGTTAATTACCATAAATTTTCCATACCATAAATTTTCACCTCATTTTTCCTTTGCCAAGTGAGATAAAATTTACATTCCAGAGTAATTGAGGAAAACTTAACAATGCATGAGAATCTGAGTTACCTTGCTGTTCAACTAGAGCAAACAGCCTTCTTCACAATTCTTCAAGCCAACTTCAGCATTTTGTAAAAAATGTTTAGATTCAATGTAGCTCAATTAGATGCAATAAAGCAAGTGTCAATAGTTTTTGTGTTTTTTAATTGTTTTTTCACATTTCATCATAACTGGGCAAGAAGTAATTTTTATTTTCCATGATTTCAACTTCTGTATAAAATGAATACTCTTGCAGGTGTTCTTACATAGTACATATAAATTATGTATCAAACTCCTACAATTCATTCATTTCATGGTATGAATTGTATGATAAGATAAACTCACTCAACAATTCAGATATGATTGGTGGATATCTAAAGCTTTTTAGAATGTTTTACATGTCTATCAGAGGTTTTGAGACAGCATTGCAGGCATATTTTATGAGCTGTTTGAAGATTATTTTTTTTATTCAATTAGGATTTGCTCCCATTCCTGGCCAACCTGCTCCTAAGCCGGATGAGGATAGTGAAGAGATGGCTACCGCAGATAATTTACCTTCTGCACCAGCCAAACCAGCAGTTACCCCCAACAAACCTGCCGCAAGTCCATCCTCCATTTCAAAGGAAGGTAAGTAAGGCCTGGTAATGAACATCAGTTAACTCTGACAACTAAAAAGTTTCACATTGGTTTAATGAGGCATATGACTGGTTTCCCTGTATTCACATATGAAACAGTTACGATGAGTAAATAGTTGGAGAACACCTTCCAATTGTAATTTTTGAGGAAAAGGAGATGCTTGTATTTACTGAGGTAATTTGAGTCTAACGTGACATCTGGATATAAGAAATGAACATGCTATGATAATTGTGAAATAGTGTCATCCTTGGTAATTTTTACCTTTTTTTACTCCTTTCCCTATTGTTCTCAAGAGGCTAACTCTTGAAGAAGTCATTTCTGGGATGTCTCACACATTGTATCTTTTTATTTGATGACAGTTTCACCAACGTTGCAGGTGGCATCTTTAGGTCTGAAGGCAACATCGAATAAGATGATGCAATGTGGAAGACATCACAGAAGTACCACTTTTCAAGAAGCTGTCATATCTTAGAAAGTGTCCAATTAACTTGTATTATCTACTTATCTGAATTTTCAATAAATCTTTTTCCCCAGCTCTTCTAGGGTCTGCGTCATGGGTGATTCTCACCATTCAATTGATCATCATCATTCTTTTTTTGCATGAAAACCTAGGTAAAATTGGGATGCCTAGTCCAGTGAGTGGCCCAGGTGCTCAATCAAGTAGGCTGGACCGCCAGTTAGATGTGTTGGTGAAGCGACAAGCAGCATTCAAGAAGGCAGCATTGGAGTCTAAAAAGCGGGGTGATGTTGCCCAAGCCCGAGAACATTTAAGGATTGCCAAAGGAATTGATCCACTAATTGAAGCTACCTGCAGTGGTCTCCCAGTTGACATGGACACGGTAAGATCATTATTGTCCTCCTTAAATTTATTCTCTTTCGTTTTATATTCTCTAATATAAAGTCTTATTGCATTTGCATGCAGTTTGTTGTCTTTGTATTTCCGGGTCCATGAGCCTTGATTTTTTGGGTTAATTTTAGAAGAAAAAAAATATAGTCAACATCTGTTTATGTTAAAAATTAATTAAAACAAAATGGGATGGTTAACTTCCAAAAATAGCAACTGTGTTTAAGTTATTCATCATAGAATCCCAGAAACAAGTGAACATTGGGGAGAGCACCTTTAGCTTGCTGCCACTATGCAGTCTATGGTGAACGTAGAGGGATGGGCATCTTGGACAGGAACTCAATATCTGATGCATGAAAATATAGCTTTACCCTTGGCCCACAATATGCAGGCTGATTTTAACCCTCATATGGATTTACAAATTTAGTTACGTCGTTGGATTTACGGCGCCGCAGCGGCGCTGCGTTATATTTTGCCATTATCTTTCAAACTTGGACTTTCTTAGCATTTTTTCTGATTGATAATGCTAGTGACTTATAATTTCTTTATTTTTAACCATGTTTTGCTAGATTTATCCCATTATTACAGAAGTTATAACTAAAAATCTTTATCACTGCTTTCTTTACCATTTGATGTTGTAATACTCTCTTTTTATTGTCCCTTAGATAGTTATTTTCAATTTAAGGTTTTAATTTAATGTGTAATGATTGTTGTAAATCTATTTACTGATATGCAATGCTGGATAAACTCCGCTTTATCATGTGCACATTGTTTTATTTTTTATGCATCCAAATACTAAAAATGAGATTCGAATAAAAGTTGGATGGGTCCATGTAAAATAATTTTGCTTCACTACGTCCACCCAAATGTCATATTTCTGTGTAGTGTTCGCAGAAGCCTGAGTTCTTAAACGTTAATAATTGAAAAGGGTAGGTGGAGTGAGAAGAGACAAGTGACACCGTCGTGATTTTTAAGTGCTATATTCTGACGATCAAGGCATATGTAACGGACATTCTGGGAACTTATATCCTGCAATTTCTAAAAAAAAGAAAGGATTAAAGCCAGATGGGTTTTGAAATATGAGGAATGTGGGACAATCAGCGACGAGTCAATGAGTCCAGCGCCTCATTGGAGGGGGGGCTAGAAGAGCCGGTATTTTAGGCCTTCAGCGGAGCCCATTCCCTCACTGAGGATGTCTCCATAGAGATGGACAGGTAAAAGTGATGCGGGGGAGTGCGGCAGATGAGGTTTTGCTTCTGGATTGGTGGGAAAGGCCAAAATAATTATTTCTAAGAAGTTTGGGTTGAAGGTGGTAAGGAAAAAGGAGCAGGAAATGGAAAGAAACATGGAATACGATGGGTTCTATTTTCTTCGATCCGGCCTTGCGTGAGGGACCGATGGAGGAGGAGCTAGTGTTCTGGGGTGACCAAAATACCCTCATACTGAAAGGACCCACTCAACTTTTCTTTCTGTAGCATTGCACTGACCCGAACACTGAGACCATCCGTACTTTCCAACTAAGCTTCCTTATTCATCATCCTCCACCCACTTTCTTCCCCTCACAAAAACTGATTGAACTTCTCCCCGCCTACAGCGACCCGAGGTAGACCTTCTCGGAATGAAGGGAGGGCCACCTCAGGGCGCTTTGCGATAAGGTGCGGATTCCCTGTCCCTCACGCAGCGATGGAAGGATGAAGAATGAGCAGCCTTTTGTGTCTAATTACCTTCTTGCACTCTCAAACTTTCTTCACAATACGGTTTTTCTACGCTTACCTGGCCTAACGATCCCGGTATTCCCTGATCCTTGGCAGTCGACCCATCACCATGTATCTCCACCCCTTCACCTCAAAACTACCTCCATGGAATTACCCACCTTTCTCCTCATCACTCACCCCTTCACGTTAGTAAACATTGGACGACTAAAACCTCTGTGCATTTCGAGTACACAAAGAAAAGAAAAATACATTAACAAATTTTCACAATGTGGTAAATCGTCTATGTATTTGTTCATCATGAAAAGATTTTTACCATGAAAATACTGAGCGAATCTCTCCTGCAATATTAAAATATAAACGGAGATTATGAAATATATCAGTACCATGCACAAGTATTTGGGAAGTTTTTATATTTTTTTGTTTTAAAATAAAACTTGTACAACGGTATATTTCTATACATTTATTTGCATTCATTACAAGGAAATTTTGAGTGGTCTTTACATACATTTTTTTCACAGGAGCTGCAAATTTGATAAATCTCTCTGTGACACTGTGAGCTTTTAGGTTTTTTAGCATTGCATACATTTTGAGATTTCACTGAATCTTCTTGAAAATCTGTCATGCAGCGCTTCAATTTTTTTGTCTTTGCATTCTGTAGCTGTCTCAATATATACGGACGAACTAATTCCTTTGCTAGTTGTTCCAAATACACTTTTATTCTTTCTAGCTTCTTTTTATTCCAGTTCGGTAATATGGTTGTAAATAAAATGAAGCCAGCAATGCCACTTACATTTAAAATATTCATAAAGAAGGCAAATGGCCACCGATTGGTTTTTATTTGACATGTATATGAATGTGCCATTTGGTCGATCGAATCTGTAGCTCCTTTCGTTTCATTATAATGCAACACGATTTCTGGTTTTCTGTGGCTTTCGTCACTAATGCTACTATCATGTTGTATTGATGACAGCAGTAGTACAGATTTTCCTCTTTTGGGACATACGAAACCAATGTAAGGCTTTTTGTGAACCCAAATATGGAAGAAAGTTCCGGTCGAGATCGATTTGGTAAAAAATTAGATGGTATGTAGGGCTTGTTTTTTCTGAGTGTACGCACGAGTGTTAGACCACTGTTTTTCAAATTCAGTGCTAGCTTCAAGGTCGTGAAGAAATTATCGCAGGTCACGTTCCGATTGGAGCCAAAGTATGGGGCACCAAGATTTTTCCACTACACGTTCACCTAGGTTAGGCGCTGCTCTCACTCCATTCTCCTTTCCTAGGTAAGGTAAACCCCAATGGGTAGCCTGTTGCCGAATCGTTAACCCAAAATATCTTCATACCATATTTATCGGGTTTTGTTGGAATATATTGTCGGAAAGGACAACGCCCACGAAATGCAATCAGTTTCTCATCAACAGTGAGTGAGAGTCCAGGCACAAAATAATGTTGAAAATTTTTATTCACCTCATCCCAGATGAAGCGAATCGCGGCAAGTTTATCTTTTTTTCTTCTATCAGCGCGCGTGGTTTTATCGCCAAAGCGTATGTATCAAAGCAATTGCTAGAAGCGATTTTCCGACATAGTTGCACGAAAAATCATGGCACTTCAGCTATTCATAGGGAAATTTCCACACAAAGGTAAAGAGGCATTATTGTATGAATTCTGAGAATACACTGTGGTTAAATTTTCTTGGGATGGCTGCTTGGTATAATTCTATACATAGTAACCCTGGGATTTCCCCAAAGGTAACCATCACCTTAGCAGGTACGCGGACACGGAGGAGGGACGCGGAGCGGAGGTACCCAAAAAAAGTAATACCGGAGGCCATGGAAAAAACACCCTAGGCTGACCATTAGTTTACAAGAATTATTTTTGAAAATAGATGAAGTTTTGTCAATGAACATTATTAACAGGCAAAAATTATGATTGTTAGATAAAATACGAAGTAAAATTGGCATAATAAAACTTTACCTTTGTCAAACAATTTAATTTTGTTTATAAAGTTTAAACATTTAAATATTATGATTTTAAGTAGAAGACAACATGTCATATGAAACAATAACTTTTAAATTCGTATTGAGAGTGCAGTCCCCAACATTGCGTCAAGGAAACTCTCGGTGCCGCAGCGGCGCCGTAAATCCAACGACGTAACTTTTTTCAATAGAGGCCAATAAAATGAAAACTATGAAAACTAAACATACAAAAATATAGTTATAGCAAGAGAAGGCAGAAAAAATAGACTACTGAAAGTTGCAGAAAGATCCATGTGAATGGAAAATTTTAAAGTCATTTTTAAAACCACGAGCGCCGCTAAGGTGCAGAGAATCCATATGAGGGTTAAAATTCATGTCCGAGAAAAAGGTTTCATATAGCCAGTGAAATATGGTTGATGAAATATCTGGGTGTATTTATATTTTTGTGTGTGAATGAGAGCAGATAGAAATTATTTTTAGAATGCACTTTATACTATTTGCTATGCACCATCATGCGAAATTAAAAAATGTTGTTTGTCGACAAATTTCCAAAAGTCCGAATTTAGTATACAAGAGTGTACTAAGAGATGTAATTTTGGAACATACCAAAGTATGAACCATACAAAAGTCGAGGACCACCTGTACTGTGCTATTGTGGATGCTGTTGAAGTGCCTGCTTGCAGGGTCATTGGATTCTCCCTTTGCTTTGCCAGTAGGGTAGTATGGGCAGCATTGAAAGAGACAGGTTGGCCTAGCCTAAGTATGGTTCCTCATTTTTGCTCCAGGAAGCAGATTTTGGATTCTCTTAGTGTCCAGAACTCCTCATTGGAGTATGTCACAGAGGAATATGGTGTTAATCTGTGTTTTTTCACAAGAAGTAATGTCCAACAGGCCAGCCAAGATTCTTCTGTTTGGAGTTGGATCGACTGCCTGATGGAAGACCGGAAATTCTGTCAGGACATGCATAGTTGCAAAAGTTGTGGGTTTGAGGCCTGTGCATATGTCTTGCTTTGCTTCTTTGATCCTTCTATCGTTCAGTTAAACGGCATGAGAACATGTTGCTCAAAGGATCTTCAAGCACTTATTTTTTACGAAAGGCAAGTGCTTAGTATTACTTGTTTAATCAAATATCCAAGATTTTAGTACAAGTCAATCTGATAGTATGCATGCATTATTAAACGTAAGAAATAAAACTGTAGGAAGACCATAGTTTCAGAGTCACAATAAAAATGCAGACAAAATTTTCTCAGACAGAAAGGAATATGTATTTTGCAAAACTGTATGAAATAGATGTTTACCATGGTAGTAGTACCAAGTATGTAGTAAAACTAAAGGGCTGAAGACGAATTGATATGTGTGAACTTCTGAGTTGTTTTGAAAAAATCTCTTGATTGTTAAATTCCTCAAGAGAAACCAGATTTTTGCTTTCATTTTTTTTTGTTTTAATGTTCTACTTAAGTTGCCTTTCTTCTGTGATTATTTCAGTTGCCCCTACCTCCAGAAGAAAAAGCTGCCCTTCTTGAAACAGATTTTGACTTTGTGTCTGCAGAAGACTGTACACCTGGGAGCATAGCAGAAATATATGAAAGACTGGAAGAAGACCTGTCCAAGCAAGTCATGGTAAGTAATCATGACATATTTTTTTCATTCTGGTTTTCTTAGCTGTTCCCAAAGGCCTATGCATAAACAAGAGCCATGTAATTCTATTGAAGTGCATGGGCTTACTCTGTTCCTTCCATCTAGAATCTCAAAAATAAAACCTAGGATGGTAAAGAGAACAAAGTGGTTTTTAAAGAATTGCATCAAATCTTGTTTTGTGTTGATACAGGTATGGCTATCAGTTACTCCAAAATCTTGAGTTTTATATTGTAAGAGGCATATGTCGTGTTACACCTTGCCACTGCCAGTCTCCCTTGAGCTAACATGAGCTATCCTTCCCTATTTCCATCCTGCAAGTGGTACGTTGAAATATTGACCCTGACAAATTTTCCTAGTTAAGCGACTCAACTTAAAATGAATATTACATTCTTCTTCTGGAATATCTGCTGTGTCATTTTTTTTCTTGAGAACATTTGTCCTTCCATCTTGGAGGCACCTTTAGGTTGAAGAATCATCATCTTTGACCTGAAGATGCCTCCAAGACAGGAGGAGAAACATTGTAAAGTTAAACAACGACACAGTTTATATCCCAGAAGAAGAATGGAATATTCAGCTAATCGCTGTGGAAAACTCTGAGAGATCAACTTAAAATGGTTTGTTAGTAGCTTTTTTTCATCGGTCGAATATTTTTTGAGGAATTTTGTAACTTTTATACAAAGAAATTTTATCATCGCTATAGGTGACTCAAGAACTCTCAAAAGAGCCATTGTCGCCAATAGCAATGATAAGTGTAGGGTTTTCTTTTATTCATCATGAACACAATTCCTTACAGTAATTTTTTATATTTTAGCTTCGTAATATTTTTTTCATATAACACCAAAAACAGCAACTAAGGCCTTTACATTGGGTTCTATAAATAAATAAATTATGTAAACAAAAAAATTTAACAAATATAACTATGAAATTTAAATGAAAAAAGAGAATCAAAATGAAAGGTGATGAAGTTGGGAGGTGAACTTGTTGCGAGAGGTAAATAGGTCAAGGGAAGGAGAAGTGATAGAGAGGGTATTGAAGAAGGAAGGTAATCGGTAGAACAAGGATCATTGGGAAATTGACAGACAGAATTTGGGTTTGTGTAATAGCTCTACATTGCGAGTGGTATGGGTAGGAAAGTGTAGAGAATGAAATGAGAGGAGATTATTAGAGCGGGAGGACCCATTCATTATGGAGTGAAGATATTTGAGGTCGGAGGTTAGTCGGCGATGAGTGAGGTGTGATAGGCCAAGCGAGTGCAAAATTTTTCGCGTGAGGAGAGCCTGAGGTGGGGTATGCGATGACATACTATTGCTAAAAAGAAATTGAGGGGATGGTTGAGCAGTTTTAGCGTGGTAGGTGAGGCAGTTGGCCCCAACTAAACTTTCATCTATACGTACATAGTTAGTTGCGAGTGAGGGATGCAGTAATGCCTAAATATTTTATTGGCATGGTCCACAATGGGCTAAAACTTTGAGCATGGGTCATATGGTCAGATGTAGATATGCTGGATCGTCACTATGGGGAACTTTTATCGACAAGATGGAAAAATTTGAGCAAAATCTGAAATCGGTTACCAGAAAACATGTTTCTAAACCATGGGGTATCCAAGCACCTACTGTTGGACCAGTAACTAGAAATGCTGGCCTTAGTAACTACAGTAGAAACTCGAAACTAGAAAAAAGAAATATGTAAATGTTGCTATGATTAAAAATTCAGTCCATTGACAAATAAGGCTTAGAAAGCTGTGTGAATAACAAATTAAGAGAGAAAAGGATTCTGTAAATGGGAAATTTTAAAGGGCGCATCCAAAATCAGCGCCCTTTAAAATTCCTAGCATGCAGATCATTAAGTGAATCCATCATAAAGCGGGGGTCCACTATACCATGAATAACTAGTTGTCTAGCCATTTTATTACACTACAGTAGAAACTCGAAATTACGAAGTTGACGGGACCGGAAAAATCGGCACTTCGTAATATCAAATTTCGTATGAACGAGTATCTTTCAAAAACATCGTGATGAAGCTCTTTTTTTGTTTCTTTAGATTAAGATGTACTCTCACGATGTACTTGCATGATTTACGAAGTTATAATTCATGAAAGTATATATAAATGTGTATTCATGCCCACAGGGTGCACTCATTGTCAGTTGAACACAACTTATTTGTCGGAGTTTTATTATTCCTATTTTCGGGAATTTCAAATTTGGCGCCACCAGATAAGTTATTTTGCCGTTGCAGCTGGCGGTGCGGCGTTCAGCAACTCGCGGATTGGTACTACCCCTCTTTGCCGTGACAAATTTTAACAATATTATCTGGATATATCAATTTGCAATGCTTATTGTTTACTTGCGTCATAAATTTTTACGGATGGTTCGGAAGTAAGACGAAAGCCACGTTTCAATGGAAATCGACTTCCGTGTGTCAAGCTACCTTCGCATCAAATCGATGCATTATTCCGTTCACTCATTCGTTTTGTGATGACAAATGATTATTACCGGCAATACGAGGCTCGATTCGGGTTATCGTGATGAATGGTAAAATATCCTTTCCAGGGTATTTGGAATTTCCTGACGAGCAGTCCTTCCATCCAGCTATCCCTCTCAATCTCTCAGCTGGAAACATTAAAGCTGTCAGATTTTAGGGTAATACCTCAGTCGGATCTGAACAAATGGCGTTTCTAAACCGGTTTTTCCCAGAAGACCCTTCAAGAAAAAAGTTCTTCGTTCCTTATTCCTAGGTGCGACGACACTCATCTGCGAGGGACTCATTCAGCGAGAAAGAGAAGGGGGTAACCCGAGAGGATCACTCCTTCACCTTATCTGTTATTATCTACCCTCACCCAGTTTCGCTTTTACCCAGGTGGCTTTCACTAGTGGGGGAGGGGTTGGGCCTCCTTTCAGCGACCTCGGCAGCCAACACTAGGTTGATACGGCCGATGATCGAACAAGGGAGCCGTTATTTCGGTCGATTCAAATTGTAACCTTACCCCGGTGGTAGCTGTGAGGTTGACTTAGCACTCCTTCATGATTTTTCCACAACCTGAAATTATGTTGCGTAGCGCCCGAGAGAGCTTTTAAACTCATCGTCACATCAATGGGATAAATAACGTAGTGCATCGGCGCATGCAAAGAGAGAATCGGAACTCTAATCTGTTTTTCTGGGCCTGCCTCTTGCTCCCCCCTCCACCTCTCTCTCCCCCACCTTCGGCTCGGCGCTTATAGTTAGGGGGTCGGAGTAAAGTGATATTTTTTCTCGAGTCCGCGTCACATTTCATCATAAGTATCACATTTCACTCATCGCTTTCCCACGCCCTAACTTCACAGGTGGCTTCCAAAAGTTGGATGGTGGGGAGGGCGTTGCCCGTTGGGAGTCCCTTATCAGCTATGACCGCGAACCAAACGTATCACATTTCACTCATCGCATACCCGCCCTAACTTCTCAGGTGGTTTCCACTAGTTGGGATATCCTTTCGAGGACATCCTATAGACATCCTTTCGAGAGCATCAGCAGCCAACTTCCATGGTTCCAACTAGTTCCTAAATCGGCCGCAACACAGGATGACCGTTATTTATGTCGATTTTAATGGTATTCACTCCCCAGTGTGAATTTTTTTATCTGATCCAGATCCGATTTTTAAAAATGAATTAGGATCCGATTTCAGTATCCAGAGAAACGTAATACCCGCGGATCTTTAGATCCGATCTGACCATCCCTACATAGTATGTTCCCGGCGAATCAGCTTGTGTCTTAGAGGACGAACGTACAATTTAAGAGCACATTTTGGAGCAAACAAAGTGCTTCTTATGGGCCAGGAAATACAGTAACTACAATTTTCGATGCCTGGCTAACGTTTTTCAACTTACGAACAAGTTCTCGGAACGCATCTCGTCCGTATGTCGAGGACTTACTGTACATTGGATGAGTACATCAGTGACTTCCGCCTGCTAGACGGATGCCAGACGCCCCAGGGAAACCACACCTTTACTATTGAAGCATTGAAAAATGAGATATCGTTCAGGTAATACATTCAGTGCATAATGTATTCGGTGACGAACATTAATTAGATGTTTAACTCTGAAAAGGAGCGCCGAAACGTTACTGTGATCCATCACTATTCGTATAAACGAGTAACTTTTTCACGTCGGGACCAAGATCCGAGGTTCGTAATTTTAAAACTTCGTATTTCGTAATATCACGTACTGTTACATACACTTAGATACCCTTTTGGTCGGGACCGAAGATTTTGCTTCGTAAAATCAAAATTTCGTAATTTCGTAGTTCATATTTTCGAGTTTCTACTGTATACCCATATTCAAAATGCAAGCAAGAAATGCTTTCATTTCTACCACAGTCGCAGACTTCCAAAGTCTTGATCTTGAATTTGGGGAGAGGGTCTTGTGTGAGTGGAGATACTGCTCTGAATATCTATTTGTTTCAGTAACCATCATCTTCAGGAGAGTATTGGTGAAAAATAGACATAAGTACAGTATTGGTGCAGAATCATAGGGTGGACCGTGCTTCAAATGTTGAACTTCGGCATACTGATGACGTGGTGCGGTCTTCCCCATCTGCCTCTCTTTCACTCCAGTCATCTTCACTCTTGTCAGTTTCTGATGACGAAGTTTCAGCATCAATAGTGTCTTCCTCCTCCACTGATTCACTACAATCAGATGAACTTATTTGGAAATTACTGTCACTTGATATTTCACTGATCAAATCGTCAATAGTTTTCTTTCTTTTCCGTACTTCACTCATTGTAAAGAAATAACTTTCTTAGTAAATATTTAAATTGAGACCACAGTATTTTCCTGCTCAGTGGAAAGATTAAAACATAACTCCTATTTTGGAATCCGGCCCAAAGGATAATGTTGAAAACCATCGCCCCGTTTTCATATTACCTGTTTTGTCTATTATCTTTGAGCGTATTCCCCATAATCCCATAATTCACTTCACTCTCCCTTATATTTCACCTTCCCAGCATGGTTTTGTTCCTAGTGGGTCCTGCCTCACTATCGTCAATCGTTAATAGTTTTCTTTCTTTTCCGTGCTTCACTCATCGTAAAGAAAAAAAATTTCGTTGTAAATAAAAAACTTTCATTCGTATCGCATGCAAACAGATGTAGGAAATAAGAAACCAAGTTGGCATGCATCTCTTGCTCTATCCCAAATGCAATTGTTTTCTATGGAATCATCCTCTTTTCCCGTCACTGGAAGCGCTTTCATTATAATTATATAATAATAATAACTTTATTAGCCTTCAATTTTACTAGGCAAGTCAGTATATGGATAAAATGATAGTATACAACAAGGCACAATATACATGACAATCATAATACAGTCTTACATAAAAAATTGACCTACATATACGTGGATTGGAATACCAGGCTTGTAATAATGCCTAAAGGCACTTTTGTCGTTTACAAATTCATTTAATGAATAGAAAGCCTTTTTACAAAGAATTTGTTTTCCTAAAGAAGAGAATTTTTCATCTTTTATTGTTTTTATTGAATCTGGTACCTTATTGAAATACTGAATTCCTGTGTATAGTACACTTTTTTTATAAAATGATTTTTTGTGGGATATGCTTTTAAAATTAATAGGATATCTGGTTTGGTATTTGTGACAACTTAGATGTGGTGTGTACAAATGAGGGTTATTTTTAACAAATGTAATTATATTAAGTATGAAAATACATGGAAGGGTTAGAATTCTATCTTTGATGAAATAATTTTTGCAAGATTCACATGACTCCAGGCCATTTAGGACCCTTATCGCTCTTTTCTGGATCCTGAATAGTCTCTCTAAATGTGCAATTGAGGCTTGTCCCCAGTATATAATACCATATTGCAGTAGGCTGTGCATGTTAGCATGATACAGTGCTAAAGCTGCTGTCTTAGAACAGGTCTCCATGATTATCCTGATAGCAAATACAGTTTTATTCAGTTTATTGCAAATATTATTAATGTGGCTACTCCAGTTTAGGTTAGTATCTATGTTTAACACATTCAGCACGGAGCACGTCTATTGACGTAGTACTAGTCTATGCCGAACGGCGGGACCACGTCAATTGACGTGGTCCTTTAACTTTAAGCCATTTGAAAAATGGGTTCCGTTTCTAGCGTCTCCCTTAAATTCGCGACCCGCATTGAATGTGTTAAACCTAAGAACTTGAGACTATCAACATAAACATATGGTAAACTATTTTTGAGCCTTAAAATATTTTCTTTTTGTTTCAAGGAGTTAGATATAGAATAATAAAGTAGCTGTGTTTTGTTATCATTAATTATTAGATCATTTGACAGAAACCAGTATAATATAACCATCCCATGCATTCGAAGGCAGGGAATGTACGCCCAGGGAGAAAACATTCATCTCAAAAACACCACATATCCAGGACTGATTACTTATTTATTTTTTCCCATTTTCCTGTAAAATAATGTTGTGGAGAGCCTTATATAGAAGATAGTGCAAAGATAAAAAGATATTGGTACGTAACATGCGTGCATTAAATGAGCATTTTCCCATGATAATATCCTAAGAAAAACACTAAGCAAATAAGGGGGTAGTGAAAGTGCCATTTAAATTGAGTCCACAGTATTTTCCTGCTCAGAGGAAATATTAAAATAATAATAATTAATAATAATAATAATAATTTTTGATTTGTTCTGTGGGATTTCTACAAATCATAGAACACTTCATAAATAAATAAGACTCCTATTTTGGAATCTGGCCCAAAGGATAATGTTGAAAACTATCGCCCCATTTTCATATTACCTGTTTTGTCTATTATCTTTGAGCGTATTCCCCATAATCCCATACTTCACTCCACTCTCCCTTATATTTCACCTTCCCAGCATGGTTTTTATCCTGGTGGGTCCTGCCTCACTAATCTCTCCTGCTTGCATCATCATATAATTTCTGCCTTCAAAAAAAGATCTCAGCTGGATGTCTGTTATATTGACTTTTCTAAAGTTTTCGATTCCATTAATCATTCCCTCCTCTTGCTCAAACTTCAGTCACAATATAATAACCATGGCACTCTCTTGCCTATAATCTCCAATTTCTTGACTTCATATCACCAAAGAATTTTAATCGAAGGAATCTCTTTAATTATTTACCCGTTTCTTCTGGTGTGCCCCAAGGCAGCGTCCTAGGCCCACTTCTATTTGCCCTCTATATTGACGATATTTTTGAAGATTTTCTTCCCTCAGGTAGAAGTGTTCTCTTTTATGCTGATGATTGCAAAATATTTAAAAGAGTTGATAAAGTTACTGATTCTCTAGATTTACAGTCCACTCTTAAATCTGTGAAGAACTGGTGCAATAAATGGCATCTACGCGTGAATCTTGGGAAGTCTACTGATATGTCCTTCTCTTTGAAGCATTATACCATCTCCTCTATGTATAGACTTACCAATCAACCCATTCCCTCCATCTCTTCCCACACTGATTTAGGTGTCAGTTTGGACCAAAAATTAACGTTCCTGGATCACATTAAAACCAGTTCAAATAAGGCTATGTCAATTGTTGGTATCCTTTCCCCTCTGAATGAGGTTTCAAAAACAATTGCTTAAAAATCCATCTTTATTGAACGTGTACTACCCCTCCTAGAATATTGCTCACCCATTTCTTTTCTTTTGTACGTGCGTGCATGTGTAACCTTGGTATGTCCCTGGGATCTCGTCTGTTGGAGTCCCTTGATGGAGTCATCACGAATACCCACCTTATGGACTGGGTACCTCCAGGTTCTCTACCCCTCTTACTTTAATTTCTCTACCCCTCTCTTCATTTAGGGATTTTCACTTTGGGATTTCCTTCTTGGTTGGTCGACAGTGGACGTTTAACTTTCCATGGAAAATAATAAGTTTTATATTTTATTTTTGACATGAGCCCATTACTGTTTGATTATAATGATTGTCTTGACTTGTCCTAAACATGTATATAACTTGTCCTGGAGTGAATAAATGTACTTACTTACATACTTGAGCTGAGCTCCTCTGGCACTTGTGACTTTGTGATTCTCACACTAAAATTTTCTTCGGGTATTCCAGCAAACGCTTTGGCTACAACAGTGAAATTACGACTCCCCAACGTCAGTGACCTGGGGGGTTATTTTGTAATATCACTTAAGTGAGAATACGTCATAAAATGTGTAGAAAATAACGTAATTTTCGTAGTTCTACTCCTCAACCCAGGTGGCGTGACCATCTTCGGCTCTCAAGCGGTGAACTGCCGGTCTATTTATTTGATTCATCTGCTCTTTTGACTCTTGATCCATATCTTTCGACTCTTGATCCGTTTCATTTGGCTACGCATTTCATTAGTTCCATATCACCTGCCGTTAGGAACGTGAAATGGAGCCACCATCGGACCTTGGCCGATCGTGAGCCGATCATTAAGAGAGCAAAATGGATCTCCCGCCTTCCCACAAAGAGTCATTAAAAAGGTGAGATTACAAAATAACCCCCCTGGCTCGCTTATAGAGCAAACTCAATTACTATGGATACGAAATCTGAGGAAGGTTCTTGAATGTGTAGAAGGTTCGCAAATATTGCTCTGGATTGAGTGTTATTGTTAATGTTATTGTTGGGTCGCATCGCCTATTTTGTGATTGCCTGGTAAATCCCTAATTTGGGCTTTCATGGTGTTCCCAGCATGGCGATTTTTAGTACGTTATAGAAGCAAAATAAAAGGTGGGACAGGAGCAGAAAAGAAGTGAAGTGGATCCATCATTAATGATTTTTTTCCTTATAACTTTTTTTAAGATGTGTATGAATACAAGAGATCATTTCCGTGCCATTGGTGATGTAAGCAGTGGGAACAGATTTGAGCAGATGGCATCCCACTCCAAAAAGGACTTGGATGCTGTGAGAGCTGCCTATGCTGCCCACAAAGTTGAAGAATCCTCCAAGGGAGAAGAGGAAGTCATGAAAATAGCACCTCCTCGCTTTCACTATGAAAACAAAACATTTTCCATTGTGCAGTGAGTATGCAATTTTCTGTTTTTTTTTAACTTATGACTCAACTGAATGAGAAGTATGTACTGTGATTCAGTGGTGTAGCCATGTTTTGGGTCGGGGGGAGAGGGGGGCAGAAAATTTTAAGGGGCGCCAACTCATAAATTAATCAAGTTTACTAGACTTAACAAATTTTGGTGATGCAATAGGCGGATGGGTTTGTTCAAAATATGACAATTGACAGCATATTACCTACATTTATTTATATGTATTTGGGACTTAAGAGTGGAAACATTCACAGACTTAGGGACACCTGAACACAGGACGGGGGCATTCGCCCCCCCCCCCCCCCCCCTGCCCCCCTGGCTATGCTACTTCTGTGACCAATATTCTAAATATTGGCTGTCAAGGCTGATGTACCAGCCACTATACTGGTACCACTTGAGAACGGCAACAAACTATGCATTTTGAATTTTTGCTTTTGAGTGTGCTGCCCAATATATATGTCAGTTGTCAGACTGATATATCAGACCGCCACATAGTGGTCAGATAAGCCTGAGTTATTCCAGGAGGGGATTTTTTTCTTAATGTCCTGTTACTGAATGGGCCATTGAGCACAATAGAAAGAAAGCCCTAGTGCCAAAACAGAAAGAGGGGATCCCTTCCCGCTTCTCATGAGTGGCCAGGCTGCCAATGCCTTTTCCTCTTCTCCACAACAATCTCCACCCGTGGAATTGTCAAGCCTGATATCCTGTACCTGATATGCCGGAGCTAAACCGGTATGAACCGGGTATCCACTATTTAGAACCTTGTATGTGACCCACTTAGTATTTTCCACACTTTAATTCAGTGAAAAGATGTCCACTTTCAATGTGTTCAAATCATCATCAGAACTTCTCAAGTTTTTATCATTACTATTAAGATGATCATTATTTGTAAACAGTGGAAACCCTTTTGTTGTAATGACATTGTCCCTAAGATTTCCCTTACCTCCCACTGGTTTATCTGCATGTCCTAAAATTGGACACATTCTTTATTTATTTGGTTTATTCACTTTTTGTTTTCTTCAGCTATTATGTGATAACCTACTTATTTATATACTTTATGTCAGCGATCTGTTAAATCCATCATCAATTAAAGAGTCTCATTTTTAAGGCATAAACCTTTGCCTTAGTTGAAATTTCGTGCTTGAGCATAAAAATGCATTGTATTGTAACCTCTCTGGAACGTGTTCCACGGAATGGGTCTTCTCGTTGTAGGGGTCTCCGACGCGTGGCGGCTTGGATTGGAGATTCGACGAAAAAAGATTTCACCAGTAATTTCCTTTTTTAATTGCTAATTTATAAGTAATGATTACACCAAAATATAAAATGAATATCTGTAAGAAGTGAGGCGATCACTCGAGGCGAAGCTCAAAGTCCCGTTTGGTTTCCTTCTCAGTTGTCGACTGATCTACCTTTAAAGCCATTTTCTTTCTAAATACTACCCAGATACATAAACTGCTCAACATGCTCTACTATGTGACCTCCCCCTTGTTATATTCAGGCACCTCTTCTTCTTATTATTAGTTCTAGAAAATCTCATCACTTTCATCTTCTTATGACTTATCTTCATCCCATACCTTTCACACTGAACCTCTAACGCACTCTTCATTGATTGTTACCCCTTGGCTGACCGACAAACCGATGCTTAATCGTCTGCAAATCTCACTGATTTTATCAGATCCCCTCCAAACTTTATTCCTATCTCCATCTATCCCCATGCCTCCCTTACCATTTCTTCTGAATATGTATGTGTTAAAAAGCAATGATGATAGTGGGCACCCGTGGGTCACTTCCCATGCTATCACGGTACATTCCCATACTCCATCAGCTATGTTAACCTGTGCCATGTGGTTCATAGATAAATTCCAAATGAGACGTCTGTCCCTCCATCGACCCTTAATTTCTTTAACACTCCCATTAATATTGTCCAATCCACCCTTCAAATGCCTTATCAAAATCTACTAGGCAAGCAAAAACATCCTGCCCATACTCTAGGTTTGTTTCTACTAGCGTCCTCATCCCTCCTATAGCATCTCGTGTTCCCATCCCTCTCCTAAACCCAAACTGATGGTCACCCAGGTATTTGTTAGGCTTCTTCTCAAGCCATCTATTAATAATTCTCATAATTACTTTGGCCACGTGGGGTATTAGGCCTATTGTCCTATAGTCTTCATGGGTTTCTGCCTTCCTCTTCTTCGGTATCGGAATTAGTATTATCTTCGCTAAGTCCTCTGGCCAAACTCCATCCTCATAAATCCTACGAATAAGTGCAAAAGTTTTCCTCTTCCATTCTCCCCCATACCCATTAGAAACTCTGCAAGTATGTAATCTACTCCTACTACCTTATTTCTTTTCATGTCTTGTAGAGCTCTTTTCATTTCACTATCAAGGAAACCTAGTTCAATGGCATCTCTGTCGATGTTGTCTTCCCTTTCTATATCTAATGCACTGGGCCTTATTTCCTTTCCATAAAGCTCCTCAACATATTCCTTCAACTTCTCCTGAATCTCTTTTGGTTCTACGATCAACTTTCCTGTCTTGTCTGTTATCATTGTGATTCCCCTTCCCATTCTTCTGCCCATCAGTTCCTTTACTTTCATGTATAGTGCATCTGCTCTTCCCTCTTTTTGATTTTTTGCTTTCTTTGTTTCTCTTCTAAGCCTATGGTTTAATTCCCAGTATTTTCTCTTTCCTAGCTCTTGAGTTTACACTTCCATTTCCTTCTGTCCTGCATTTCAAATATCATCTCCTTCATGATCGCCACTTCTACAATTCCTTTTTTCAAAACTTCCCCATTCATCTTCCACTGATCTCACTCCATGATCTGCAACCATGATTTTATCAACCTGCTGTTTATACTTGCCCCAGTTAATGCCTCCATATTCCACTTTCGTAACCTGTCTTCTTTTTTTTTGTTTTATGAAGCATTTCATGATTAATAAGTAGGGACACTGGATATTGGTAAATAAAATTAGCACATTTTGGTGCTTAATAACAGAAGAATGCATCGGTAAATGGTGACTGTATCAGTAATGAAAAAAATTTTGTCTGAAGTAGCATATGAAGTTCTGTTATTTCCAAAGACTATGCTAATTTTACACCAATATCCAATTCAAATCAAATATAAATGAAATTCCATTTCACTGTAGCAATATTTTGATTTTATTCAATTAAATTCACTTTAAAAAATATAATAATAACATTATTTCCAGGTTTTCAGTTGTTAGGTTTGTGCGAAGGTCAGTAAGAATATTTCCATAAGAATAAAATGCCCTTTCACTGTCCACATTTGAGGGAGGAATCCAGAGTGCTTTAACACCCTGCTCCACAAAACTTAGATGCCCTTCTTTCATGCTCAAAGCAGCCTTCAAAATATTAACCTCATACCCTCCTTTTTGAAACATAGATACCGCTGCCTGCAAGGCAAGATAACCTTCAAGAAAACTTTGCATAGGAACAATGCTGAGAAAGGGAACTTTCTTGACAATTGAGTGAAGGCTTGAGTCAACTGTGTTGCTAATAATGTGCCGCGGGTCAAATAATCTACCCATACTATTAAAAAACACCTTCCCCTCATCTTCTGAAATTAATCTAACTAATTTGGAATGGTATTTTGCACCCAACACTTTATATGCTTCGATTAGGGAAGATCGGTTTGTGACTGATTTGAATTTTGCCATTTCTATGTCAGTAGCATCACCGAAGGCCCCATTTCTGACAAGTGAGAAAGAGTTCTTAATATCACCAACAGTGCATGAAAATGTATGCACTAAAGGGAATTTGAACCCTCTAATGTCACTATTGTGTCGATTAAAAGTTGTCCATGTTCAAACAAGAAAACAGCTGAACATTTGATGGCAATTTTTTAAAGAAGGTGACTGCACTTCCTCCTTCTTCGATTCCTTTAAGATATTCCACCAAATCCTCTAAATACTCACACTCATACTGTGTTGACTGAAACCAAGAATTCCACCTAGTCATGACTGGTAAGGGGTACATTAATGACTTCTTTTCACCACTTGAGTATTTTGTCGTGAGAAATGATACATAGCGGTGCTTACGTTTTCTGGTGTTTAAAAATGCCGCCTTACAGTTTTGTACACATTTGTTAAATTCAGGCAATTCAGCAGGCCAAGTACTTGCAGCAATATTTAACTTGTGTGCCCAACATTGTACATCCACCATTTTTTCACAAAAAATAATTTTTAGGGAATTTACACACGCAGTCATATACCTTGCTGAGTCTGTGACAGCACTAACCACATTTTCATATTGAATCTCAAACTTATTCAGTACTGCTACAATGGCTCGCGAACACTCTGCACCTGTTGCATTTTCAAGTTCTTTCACCCCCCCCCTCCCCCCCCCCCCAACATATGTCACTGGCTCTTCTGCACAGGAAAGAACCCGGAGGAGGACAATAAACATGCAACGACCTTTTCGATCAGTTGTTTCATCACATAGTATTGCCACTGATTTGTCTTTCACTGCTGCTTTTATCTCTTCCTTATCCTTGTCGTCAATCAGCGGAACATATGCTTGCCTTAATGTCTTGGCACATGGAAGATCTCCATATTGTAACGAATCCGTGCTCCCTAGACTCGCCCGGATGAGTCCCGAAGGCACAGACTGACTACAATATAATTTGAAAAATACTAAAAAAATTTCGGGGGGTTCCCCGACTCGTTGGCGGCTAGTCAAGAATACGTAATTCAACCTGAAGGGGGGGGGAAGTGGACTCTAAATCAGGCAATGGGACGAGGAAGCACAACTACTCAAAACTTTCTTTCAACAAATGTATTATAAATCAAAATTACATTACAGGAAAAAAAACATTTATCAATTGCCCTGTGCTATAGCACGCGCAAATCTTTTGCTGCACGACGGGAGGAAAAATAGACTGTTTTTCCCTTTTCCCCAAAATGTGACACGTGTTAAGTAAATACAAAGAATACGGAAATAATAATTTAAGCCTCAGTTTCTTCTTTAAACAGTGACGGACGAATAGTTATGTCTATCACTTCACACAACTGATTCTAGACACTTGTGGCAATTCAAAAAACAAGGTAATTACCGCTGTTTGGAACACTCGAGCCGACAAGTTGACGGAAAGGTTGGGGGGCTCTCTTCGGCCTCCCCAGCTAGGCCCACAGATCACTTGGAGGGGGGGAAATGGCAGTGGGAGAATCTTACTCCGAAGAGGGGGGTCCTGTCGCCTTACGTTGCGTCGGACCGCCGCGCCAGTTCTCCCAGGTTCGCCATCTCTAGCCTCCGCTCCACTGATCTGCCCAGCTCTGCCTCTCGTCCTTCCTTGTACCTGGCACTACGACGGCAAGTAGTCTTGTTCTCCGTCTCGTGCCAGTATCACATATGTCGTCTCAGTCCCGCGGCATTATCAGAATAGCTTCGTCTTCTTCACCTCGGGCCTTTTTATACCCGGGTGAAGAGGGGAAGTGGGGGGGAAAACCGATCACGTAGGAGAAGGATCAGTGCATGGGGCAGTGGGGCAAAAGGGGGGGGGGATCACCCACTTGACCGTCAACAGGGATGGAGCTGAGAAACTTAACTAGGGTCGCATGTTCTTCCCTTGCTCCACTCGACTCGGCGACTTCCGCACGACACTCCTCTCACGCACTCACACACACATACACACATGGAACCTTCGTCGAGCCCAAAGGCTGGTGTGGAGGCCAACAAAAGGGAAAAGAAAGAAAAAAAAACTGCGATGGCCTCAGACCATCACAATATCCTGGAATAAATGTGTAGATTTTAAGTCTTAAGCTAATCATTTTATGAAATTGATTTGGAAACTGCCAGCATCCATACCTGGAACATATTTATTTAGCCAACTTCTAAATCCTAGGTCATCTGCTTTTTCCAGGGGAATATTTGTTTTCATGATAGCCTCAGCAAATTCCAAATTGAAATGCTGCTTCTCTATCTGTATCTTCCTCCCAGTTTCTACCGCCTTGGTTAAGTATATTTGCTTCAACAAATTACAATATTTTATGGACTTTTATTTATTTCGCTTGTATTATTATTTTCCACATGCTTCACACAGGAATCTTTTCTAGTCCAATTAATCCTCGCATTGCAATATTTACACATAATTAGCTTATTTTTTTCATAAAATATGTAAAATCCTTCTTCTTTCAACTCCCTTTCACGGGTGAATATTTATAGGATCTTAGGCATAGTCTTTTGCTCTTTGAATAGGATGATATGATGAACCTTTAGTCCTACCCAGAACTAGCTGAATAAATTTGGCACTCCAGAAGTTACATTTTGAGCGTCATGTATGAAAAAATGTCAACATTGTCTTTACTTTTATCATAACAGACTGGGCTGCTAATCTAGCCAGAAGCAAATGTGTGCATTCTGCTGACTTTTTGTGTCGCATTGAATACGAGCGCTAACAAAGTTACTAGCAACACCAGTGCTGGCATGGATGAAATTAATCTTTTCAAAAGATAATCATACGTCAAAGGGTGCACACCAGAAAAACCTGCCGGGCCACCTGGAGTGTCACTGGAGTAAATGGAACTAAATGTTACCATGTCCTCGACTAGCCAGTTGCCATCTGGGCAGCATACTTCTCGGAAACAATGTTTCTTTATTCTCCTTGACAGATTAATCCCGAGTTTCCATTGCCGGCCTGCTATTGCTATTAAAATCTATTTTATATGTGTAAAATGTGTCCATCACCATTGAGTAGCTTTCGTATCAATGAACATAGAAATGAGGTATTTTCAATACAATGTTTTAGTTTTTTCTCCCTGTTAGTCTGTTGCAAAAAAACGTTTCGCGAAAATGTCATGTCCCTACTAATAAGTTGCGATCTGAGTTTTCATCAGCTCCTGGATAGGTATATGAGTTTTAACACTATTCCTGTATTTGTGAATAACCATAATTTAATCAATCTGAAACCTCTCTGTGTCTCCCGGCTTCTTTCAAGTGTACCTACTTTGAGGATGATGTCTGAACCATCTATTTTTTATCACTAGGTTATTTCTCCGGCAAAACTCCACAGCTTTCTCACCATGGTCATTTCTCCTTCCTAGCCCGTAATCGTTCACCTCCTGCCCATCTCTTCCTTCACCCCCACCCTGCCAGACACGACATCTGGCCTACTGGACCGAGTTCCATTGTTGCCAGGATTCATTTTAATATAAGAACTGTCCATAATTTCAAGGTTTTTTATTAATTGAGATGGTATTCTGTGGCCTTACTCAATAGTGTTTTTTTACGTGACATCATCACATTGAGAAGCTTTCCCACTGGGGTCAGATGCCTTTTGCAGCCGCCTCACTGAGGTACAGACGCTGCGTGGACTACCATAGGTCTGTCTTCTAACCTATGACCTATCTGGCTTGGGTGTCCCCTCCAGGAGCAATGCTCCCACAAGTTCAGCTCTAGGGCTCATTGGAGCACGCAAGCCCTTCCACCACAACAAGGTTGTAGTCCAAGGAATTGTTATGCAATTGCCTAAAAACTTCAATGTCTTTCACATAAGCTCATGCTGTCAGGGACAAAATTAATCTTACATCTATAATTGTAAGGAGTGCACAAAATGAGCAGAACATCTTGTGGACTTAGGAAGACTCCTAGGTGAAAATCCTGAGAATGCCGGCCTGGTTTTATTTTTTTGCATGGAACTGACCGATTGATAAGATTGTGATGTTGTATTTTGCTTTTAATTATCACACAATACATTTAGTCTAGGTTTCAATTCTGAAGTTTCAGTGGGAAATGGGTGCTGTGTTGTAGAAAATGGCCTACGTTGCTGAGGCAACCTTCAATTTGAACTCTTCTGCTAGTATCAGTTTTTAAATTATTTTTTTGATGTAGTTCATTTTAAACCAATGCCCAAATATATGCACACTTGTGGTATCCAGTGGCAGTGCTCCATTGTGCATGTGGTCTGGTGATCAGGGGTGGGATCTTAGTTCCTTCTTTTGCCTTGTTGTTATCGTTATCCAAAATGAAAACCACTCTAAAAAGGCAAATTATACTGTTGCTGTCTTAAGAATTCATTCCATCATTGAAAGCTAGAGGTTTAAAGCATCAGTCAAAATCTGAAGATGATGATCACGTTTTTGCTTTCATGAGCTCAACTGAAAAATAACGATAACCGTAAAAATAACGGTATGGAGAACCGTGATTGCTCCCCAGGTTGGGGAACAGACTCTGGGACAAAAACCTCTCAGTGCCTAGTGCTGCATGTCATGTGCAGCCTTGCACCTGCCATTATTTCTAGGAAGCCATGAAAATACTACAAAATAGTTTAAATTCTTATACCAAAGAGTTTTATAATGATGTAATTATGTTGAAAATGGTTGTTTAGCCTGGAAAAATGCTCACCTTGAACCAGTTGACCTTTGACTGCTGATGCACAGGTATGAGAGGGTGCACAGCTACATGACTGAAACATATGTATTTTCCCACCAAATAATAATAATAATATTTATTTATACGGGGGTTAACCCAATTTACAAAATTAAATTGAAAGAAATTACAAGAAAATTACAATTTCAAAAGTTGCAAGATTGCATTCCAATAAAATTACATTGGAATTTACATACATAAGAAGATTATTATTTTTAATTATAATAATAAGATAGTTATTATTATTATAGCAAACTGATAATTTTTGTTTTTATATACCTGTCAGAACGCACATGAATTAGTTAGATGTCATTTTGATAGTATATTGACAGCAAATATGTTAGCATATTTTGCTTAAATGTATCAAAACAATCATAAAAAATATCAGTGTCAATTTCATGTGATGCTCTGTTGAATAACCTCAAAGACCTCGTGACAAGATTGTTGTAAATAATATTGTTTCTACAGAATTTTACAAATAAAGTATTGCAATTTCTTGTTGAAGTAACTAAACAATTAAAACTAATATCATTAAGACAAGTACAACATATTACATTGTGACATAGTTTATATAAAAATATCAGATCATTCAGTTTCCTTCTGACCAATAGCGGTTGAATATCCAATATTTGCATAGTTTCTCTGTATGGGGTGTATTGAGTATTGAATCCAGCATAGAAGTTTACTGTTCTTAAAAATCTGTTTTGCACTCTTTCTATTTTATTTATTTGCACTTTATAATAAGGATACCAGATAACGCTGTTATATTCAAGAATAGGGCGTACCAGTGCTGAGTACAAGACTAATCAAATAAATGTTTTTTGTAACACAAAGCAGCCTACTTATAAAGCCTAACATATGTAGCGACTTTGAAACAACATGCTCAACATGAGCATTGAATGACAGAGCTTTGTCAAAATAAACACCCAGGTCTTTCACTGTTGAAACTCTTGGAATGGCTTCATTATTAATTACATATCTAAAATTACGACAGAGTTTCCTCCGAGTAAAGGAAATAACACTACATTTAATAACATTCAGAGTCATAAGATTAGATTTGCACCGTTCAGAAATCCTGGAAATGCAACTGTTCAATATTAAACAGTCCTCATTGTTGTTGATGGTGTAATAGATCTTGATATCATCTGCATACATCAAATGGGTAATGGGATGTATAATACTACTTATATCATTTATGAATATTAAGAAAAGTATGGGACCTAGATGTGACCCTTGAGGGACACCAGAGATTACACCAAACTCTTGGGAGGTAACATCCTTCACTTTAACCCTTTGTTTTCGAAACAACAGGTAACTCCATATCCAATGTAATATTGCACCATGTATGCCAATGAGGCTCAACTTATGAAGCAACAAATAAAAATGTACCTTATCAAAGGCTTTGGCAAAGTCTGTATAAATTACATCAACTTGCTTATTTTCATCTAAAGATTTATTTATAAAATGATTAAAAAATTAGTAGTAGTAGTTCCTTTTCTGAATCCGAATCCGTGTTGTTCAGTAACCAGTATGTGCCAGTATACATGGGAGATAAAGAATTAAGAACTAACTTCTCCATGATTTTAGCAAGAATAGATTGGATGGTAATAGGTCTATAGTTAGTTACATCACATTTATCCCCTGACTTAAATATGGGTATCTCATTACTGAGCTTTAAAATATCTGGAAAGACCCCATCGGAGAAAGATTTATTAATTAATATAAAAAGGGGGTATGCTAACACTGAAGCACAGTTTTTAAAGATTATAGCAGGAACATTATCAGGACTACATCCTACATCTGTACTAAGGCTTTTTAATACATTTTCAATATCCTTTACAGTCACTGATAAGGAGCCAAAATTAATGTGAGGAGACAATGAATAATCATGAAGCATTGAATGAAGCATTTTAGGACTAGAAATGGAATGAATGGATGAGATGAGAAAATCAATACATAGTTTTAAGCATTCAAATTCCAAAGTCTCTCAAAATTGGAAACATTTGCCCTGCCATAGTATGCATATATGTAGATACTTACCAACAAAGCCTCAGCACTCTGAAAATGCTCAGGTCTGCCTTCAAGCATCCAGAAAACTCATTGAAAATTCATTTGTTGGGAGGTTTAAGGAATTGTATAATGAAATTGAGCTTTGCAATTTTCCATGCACGATTTATTTTTATGTCAACCTTGGTTTCAGTACCTTGGTATAATAGCCAAGGGTAAAATCATGCCATTCGGTTTTCATTAAGGTTATTGGTTACAGTTACAGGTAGAAAACAATTTTACTCTAGACAATGACACTACAACTTTGAAATGGTGATTGAAATAGTAATAAATGGTGTGTGGAATATTGCAAAGATCATTTTTATTTCATTACTGATTGTTAGGAACAGGTAAAAAAATGCAGCAATAATATAATGAAATAGCTGCCATTTCTCTGTATCATCAAAATCAACAGCAACCTTAAATCATTGTTTTTCTACAGTTTCCTGTAGTTTTCCCTTTCATTATTTGAGGTAAATTCTAATGCTGGGCATTAAAAATGCTTCAAAGGTGCTCCTCAGAATTGCACAAAGTAAATATTCTGGATCCTCTTTTACCTGCGAAGTTTATAGTAGATGGATAGATTTTTTGTAGGGGGGGGGCTTCGACAGGAGCCCGGGCACTTAGACCTGGTTGGTCCATTTTGCCAACCCCATGTCTGTCTGCCACATGCAGACAGAGGACAAGAGCGCCATGGTGAAGGTATGCATGGTCACCCATCCAACCCCCATCCAGGCCCAACATTGCTTAACTTCGGTGATCTTATGGGAACCGGTGTGTCAATGTGGCTGGGCCCTTGCCCCAAGTTTTATAGTATCTGAGAGAATCAGACAGGTGTTCCATTTGTCACCAGTGATTTACAAGTAGTTACTGTGGGACACCTTCTATCACAATCACCTGTGAACTGTTAAAAGTCATAAAATTAGAAACATGGTAGGATGTAGGTAAAAACTAACATCTAATGTCCAAAATCCTAAAAAATAAGAATCCTTAAGAATAACCGGAACCAAGAACTGGGACCTTATTTATAGAACTAGAACTGGTAAAAAGTGGAATCATCCCATCCCATTAAAAAAAGAGCAGATATATGATATTGTAATTACAAGTTATTTTCAACTTCATCTTTAAAACTTTCATTGTTTCTCAGTTTCCTTTGACATTATCTATCTCATTTATGTAAATTCTATGGGAAGTTTATCAAAAGCTAATTACATTTTTTGTGTTCACAGATGCAACACTGAATTGTCTGATAATGATGTGGAGTTGACTGTGATGAGAGGCATCAATTATAATATTTCCAATGACTCGGATACATATGTGAGATTTGAATTTCCATATCCCACAGTAAGTACTGGTAAATAAATTCATGCATGCATTTGGTTTGTTGGCTGGTAATGTTGAGTGTATGTTTACTTTTTTACATTATTAAAGGATTTTCTGGATGGTTTATAACCTTAATTTGTGCACCCCCTTAAATGTAAACATGATTACTCACCCAATTGTTATTACATGGATGAACGAAACACTTCAGCCTGGTAATATCCCTTTCTGCTTTCAGGAGCTGGAGGATAATTGCCTGTGCTTACCTTTTCATACTTGTCTATACTACCTTCATTGTTGTAGTAGTTTGCATGTCTTGTAAAGTGATAAATTCTTTAGATTAAGTTCTCTTAGGCTTTCACTGGGACAATTAGTGTCTGATTATGGTGTACAGTAATTATTTTTCCAGTAGTTAGTCTCAATCTGCCTATTTTATTTATATAGCCCACTCTGGGTCATTCCTCTCTAAACTTAAGGTCAGTTACTCCATTGTCATACATTTGGACCATTAAAAAACCACAACTTTCATGTCCTTCGGAAATTAAGATAAGATGTTTGCTAGGGATGGGCGATTACGATATTGAATAATCGATTATTTTTGTCAGTTAATTGAAAATTTGGAATCGATTTATGCAACAGCCGATATCAATTGTATATACCAGATTTATTTGACCGATTACCGATTATTTTGGAATTTTGTGTCTGGTGAACTGTAATGGCTAGGGCGGCTCATGTTCATCTTCAGTTCGAAAATTCAACTGTTGCTGAACTCTGCGGGACGATGCCATAGCGGTATTAAATTAGAATGTGCATGACGTAACTCTAGACGGCACCACCTTTTGCCGGCCACTCACGTGTTGTGTGTCAGATGTTGCTTCGCCAAGCATAGCCGTGTGTTATTTGCGCTTGTTATTTTGATGATAAATGAAAAAAATCAATCAATAAAAAGACTAACAGGGAGTATGTTCCTGGAGCCCTAGATATAATTAAAAAAGTTAGGGATATTGTTACTTCCGTTCACCACAGTGTCAATGGAAGTGATGTTTTGAAATGCATTCAGTACTCTCAAGGGAAGACAGAGGGTGCCGTCCTACACCTCATCCAGTCGAATGCTACCCGATGGTCCTCAACCTACGACATGCTTTCTCGATTAGTAGAGCTGTCACCCGTAGTAGCTGAGGTGCTGCTCGACTATGGGGATGTGACGATGCTGAGTGGTGTGGAGCTGAGCACTGTCCGTGTCTTCATATCCATGCTGAAACCATTTGACAGTTTCCACAAAGAGACAGGCTAGCGGAATGAAGAAGTTCGTTCTGTCAGAGCTGGACCGTCAGTTTTATCCTATTGAGTCCAGAATGCATTATACAATTGCCACAATGCTGGATCCAAGGTTCAAAAAACTGCACTTCAAGAGCACGATCGCTGTAGCCAATGCCATGAGCACCGTCATCGCTATGATGGCTGAGATGTTTTGCGAGGAGAATCAGGTGAACGTCCTGCAGATGTTTTCACACGCTGAGCGCAATGCAGCACCATCAGATGACCTCTGGAGCTTTCATGACACTGAAGCAGCATCACAGAGAACCCTGTTAAATAAAGATGTAGCTGGTGGGACACCATTTGAGTTACAGCAATTCCTCAACAAACCCGTTGTTGACTGCAAATTGAATCTTTTTTCAGTGTGGGAGTCAATGAAAACTGAATATCGTCACTTATATCAGGTAACCAGGAAGTATCTGCCAGGAGTTCCATCATAGAGACTTTTCCAAGATGAGACTAATTCAATCTGGTCTGAGAAGCTGCCTTACCAGTACCCACTTATCAAAATTGCAATTTTTCGTATCAGTTCCTGTAAACATTTGGCAATCGTCCAAAATTTAAATTTAAGTAAGAAATTTTTCCCTCACACACCTTCCTTGACACACTTCCTGGAAGTTTATCTAGATTTTACAATTTGTACTCAGGATAACATTATTCTTATAAAATGTAAAAAAAATTATTTAACTTTATTCATGGAGGAACCACAACATCGCAAGCTATGTTTTGTGTGCTGTCATAATCGAATCGATTAATCGATGTATCGATTAATAAAAGCAATTAATCGGGCCCGATAAATCGGCTGCTTGCAATTCATAGATTTACAAAATATCGATTATTTTTTTATTATCGCCCATCCATAATGTGTACCATTTTTAATTGATATACTCTTAACCCTTTCAATGCGGAAGACTCACACGTGTGAGTCATGAATGTATGATTTCCAGGGGTGGATGACTCACAGTGTGAGTCATGCTTGTAATGGTAAATAATTCCCTTTTATTATTCCTCCGCCCACAGAAACACTCTTTGAAAAGTAATTACGCACTGAAAGGGTTAATGCAATGGCATCTAATTTCATCAAGAATTGATACTCTATATCCAGAATTTGTATCTTAACACCACACATTATACAGCCAGTCTTTTGTTGAAACTGATAGATGCCCCTATTATACCACTATCAGATATGATCCTCTCATTCTTGTCATTCAAACAGGAGACTCCACAGAAAGACAGGACACAAACAGTGAGGGGTAACAATCCTGCCTATGAACAGCCGTTTATGCTTAATATGCAGCGCACAGCACGACCATGTCAGAGAGTTTTTAAACGACATGTGGTTAAACTGGAACTCTGGTTAAGGGGGTAAGTGCTGAATGTTCACTCCAATCTAATGACTTTTTGTGCCTGTGTAAAAAATACCTTCTCTTGATATATCAGCCAGCACTTAAATGTTCTTCTTGAATGATATATTTTTGCCTTTGAGTGATTGTGAGAATGAATGATCTGTCAATACAAAAATGCTAATTTTCATTACCTTGTGCTTAATTTTTCACCATTCAGTTCACAAATGTATACACAGTAGACTCGATTAGCTGGGATGAAAGGGAAATAATTTTCTTGGATAATCGGAAATCCACTTAACACTCGGAAAATGTAGGTACTAGGCATTATGCGTTGCATTATTGTGATTTTTTTCCATTTGAAGTACTGTTGAATGTAATTTTTTCACTGTACATAATTCTATGACAAGTACTATCTGTCAACCCAACTTACTTATTAACACAGTGTTTCCCAGATGTGAGTATTCAACTGAGGACATTTTGGAGACGGGTATTTATCAAACATCAAGACATGAAAAAAATTACGAAAACATATTACCCTGGGTTGCCTGTACTCAAGGAAACCAATTTTCCATTATCTATTTGGCGTAGAGGATTATTAGTTTTGAACTTAGAAACCCTCCTTTGAATATGATGTCTAACAAAACAGCTTTTGATTCCAATTATGTGCATGGGGATGTAAGGAAAATATTTGGTAGAAAAAAGTTAAGAACTTTTATTTCAGTTAAAATATGAAAGGAAAGAAACTTGTATTTTCCCTTAGTTCATTGTTTGCCGAATGGTGCTATGAATATTTCTTGTTATAGTGCTATGAATATTCTTATTATATCCCAATAGGATAGAAGAGTTTCAACGTGAGTTAAGAGCAGTGCGGTGACTGATCCTCTGCTCTAAGATTAGGCTGTTATCCGTCTGGTCCAAATCATCGTCTACTGTTGGAACATTTTCAGCTGTAACATGCAGCACAATTTCCTCGTCATTTAATACTTCATGAGCTGCCAAATTTTGGTCAGCCTTAAGCCACTCTCTCAGTTTCCTCATCTACATCTGCACATCCACTTATGCATTGTAAATTTTGCACTACTTCAGGCAACATTTCATCCAAACAGTTGTTAGAACTAAGAAATTCTTCATCCTTCCCCGGTAGAAGTTTTCACCATGATTGTTTTAGGTTGACCTTTTTGCAGATTTCCAGGCAGCTGCAATTTTATAGATAGCATCTAATACAGTAATTTTATTCCAAAACTACTGTAAATAATCGCATTTTTCATTTATGAACTTAAGAAATAAATTTCGACGATAAAGAGTTCTCATATTTTGAATGACTCCCTGATCCTTAGGCTGCACCAAAGCTGTCACATTCGGAGGTAAATACTACACAAATATATTTCCACCTTTGGAATTTAAAATGTCTTCATTTGGATGGCTAGGGGCATTATCTAGGACGATAATGGTTTTTTGGGGGTAAATCAAGTGATTCTAAATGTTGTCGCACTGCTGGGACAATTTTTGTTTTGAACCAGTCCATAAAAGTTTCCCTGTCCATCCATGCTGACTTGTTGCTGTCGTAATCGACAGGTAAATTGGATAACATTTTTAACTTTCAAAAAAGTTTGACGTTTTTTTGGCAGCTCCAATAATGCTCACTTTCAAATAATGAGACGAGGCATTACCACTACACAAAACTGAAAGGTGCTGTTTTTGAAGGTTATGCCCTTCTTCACTTTTTTCTGTCTCTTACGCTTATGTTTTTTGAGGCAAACACTTCTAGTATAAACGAGTTTCATCGGCATCATATATTTGTTCTTGTGAGAATCTTTAATGAAATATTGAAACTTGAGTTTTAACCCTCTTAGTGCGACGGGCCAATATATCGGCTTTTGCTTCTTGGGCAAAAGGTGCAGCAGGCCGATATATCGGCTCGCAAATAGAATATTGTCCAACTTTATATCATTAATAATTAATTTAATTTATATAAAATTTAAGAAAACCACCTTTGGATATCTAAAACAATAACTTCATAAAGTTTTTTTTCCTAGGGTGTTACATTTTATTAAATTACCCTTTTGCATTTCTCGCAAGTGCCGCTGGCAGAAGGCATCACTAAAAGGGTTAAATTCCTCTGCTCCTGGATCATCACAATAAGTTTTTCACCTTCAACAGAAATCTGACAAATTTTGTGTCCTTGCTTGAGCCACGTCAACCACCCAGATTTACTCAACCACTCATTACCTGTCCCCTGTCAATTACAAGCTCTCGAAAAAAATTCTTCACCTTTGCTGCACAAACTGTTTATGAAACCTGAATTCCTTTGACCCTCATTTGGTTAAGCCATAAAACCATTGCTGTGTCCAAATCGTCGTAGATTGATGTCTTTAAAGTTTTACGGCTAGACATCCCACTTACGCTATCAGAAACTCCAACTAACTCAATCAACTTATTTTTGTTTTCAAAATATCACAAACTGGTTGATCACCAACACTGTATTTATTCATTTATGACTTCACAATCACTCCATTTTCAAATTTTTTAATTATTTTAAGTTTATTTTCTATAGAAAGAACTATTCTCTTCTGTTTCAGCATGATCACATACAGGTTATAACTTTCAAAATCACGTCAACCAAATTGCCTATCCAGCCACGATGATTTACGAAAATTAAGTAACTACATATAAAGAGAGTTCCCAGATGGCCTTCAACGCAGGCGATGAAAAATGATACGTAAAAGACATCCGGTCTCCCAAATATTTTTCTCGCTGTCAGTTTGATCAGATTGCTTTTTATGAGTGAAGCATATAGATTTGGTATGTGAATATGGTGATCTCCCGTCCTGTATGCTTCTTTCCTGCCGGTCTTTTTTGTTATTGTTAGCATTCTTTCATTATATGTGTTGTTTTTCCTGTGCTGTGCTGTCTGGCTTTCATTGAAGATTGTGTGTTCATATTCTTTGAAATGTACAGTGGACTTTGGTATGTTCATTTTTGAGGTAATGTGTTATATGAATATGATTACTTACCAAAATTCCAGAGTTGGCCTTCTTCGGGAAGTTGCCATCTATATTTCGAATGGCTTAACTATAGGGGAGGAAAGTATGGACTTATTGATCTTTTTTTTATTCCATAGCTAGTTGATGATTATCTAGGACAAAGTATGACTCATTCCTCAAAAATACTTGACAATGGTAGATGTAATGTAAGTAAGTAGATCCATTTTATTCCATCCATTATATCCTGACATAATTATGTATGATTAGATCGATTGGAGATGTGTAAGCCCTGCTCTGCACCATTCATTCCCCATGTATGTATGTGGATGCAAAATAAAAAAAACTCCATTTTATCAATGTGGCTTCTCAAGGTGGGTTAACACTGACTAGTTACTTCCAAAACTTACTTCTGCAAGAGCTTGCGGAGGATTTTACTCTGAGAAAAAGTTTTGACGAGTTATTGCAAAGCCAGATTGGTTGCCCTTTACACTGACAACAATACACTCCTGCAAAGAACTTGCCAAAACATTAAAAAGTTCTGCGAGCAAACTGGCAGAGCCATTTACACCTGCCAGTGTGAACCCCACCTTAAAATTTATAAAAAGGATAGCAAAATGGGCATTTAACCCTTAAGCAATGTGAAATATGTTCCACTTGTATTTACATGTATACTTCCATGTATTCTCTGTGAGGCACCACCTGGGTTAGTGGTGGGGAATGTTATGTCATCAGCAAGTAAAAGAGAAGAGATCGGAAAAGGAATTGGAAAAGAGAAGGCATGAAAAGGGAGATGTGTTTTGGTGAAATGGTGTTTTGCTCCATTTCTGTTGCAAAAAAGAATTTTTTTTGGTGAAGTTGAATTCTTGAAACCATCAGTTTGACAGTCTTTTGTTTTGTCACTTGTATCTTATGTGTAGATTTAGTGTGGTGCTAAAATCATGACCTCCATCCTGCCTGAAACTCTAAAGGATAAAAAAATGTAGGAGATTGTGGTACTTACAAGGCTTTTGAATAGATTGGATATGAGTGAATGCAGAATTCACCTTCACCAATCTTCCCCATATGTGTATGATGTGATGTTGTGAGGAGTGGGCAGGTTCAGCATCAGAGGAGGAATGGGGCATTAAAACCTAATAGCTCCACATAAATTTTGTGTACTCCCGACCAAGGTTTTCACAGGTAACCATCATTATCAAGACCTTGATAATGATGGTTACCTTGGTTGGGAGAAAATACTATTTTTGTGGATCAATACTATTTTAAGTGTTTTCATTCAAAATTACTATGAAAGATTTACACCAAGTGATGCCTGAAACAATTTGTTTAACTTAATAGCTCCCTCTCTAAGGCCCGTTAGGCCCGTTTCATATGGAAATGGATGACCCGCACTTGTGCGCGGAGCATCTTGTCCTTTCACATTGGCGTGGACGACATATATTCACGTGTCCACATAGGACGCTGAGTCTTTCACCAAGCTCTCAGAACAAACTACAATCTGCTTCATCCGCACAAGCCGTCCGCATTCACGTGTATGTACAGTTCTGTTCAAAAAAATCGTACCGCCGAAAATTTCTAAGTCCCCAATTTTTGATGATGTGGCATCGTGGCTAAACCACGCCCCCCTGAGACGGAGAACAACAAACTTTCCCAGCGGAACGAGAGCCCTCCCTCCCAGTAGCTGGGGGAGTTGAACCACCCATGGAAGGAAATTTTTGACCTGCGAAAAGGATTATTTCCGAGGAGAGGGGTAAGGTTTCTTTTCTTGTGATGTGTGAGTAAGAAGAAAAGGGAGATGTGCGAGGAGCAATAAACTCTCTGAGCGAAGGCGGCCCTCCTTCCGAACTCGCTTGCCGAGAGGGAACCTCCACCCAAAGGACGATTTTGACCTGCTAAGGGATTTTTGAGGAGATGGGTTGGATTTCCGACTCTCGTTTGGTTATGTGTGAGCGAAAATGAGTAGATGAACGATCGGTCTGTCTGCCAAAGTCACCAGATATCTCTCGTAATAGAAAGCTACCATGTAGAAGCCAGGACTCAAATATCCATTGAAAGTCTCCATCAGAGTACGGGGAATAATTCCGCTGCAAATGAGATATCTTCCATTATTTTTTCTCTAGAAAAGGCTATTATCGCGAATCGTCGTTCGAAGAGATCGAATCGTGTCGAAGGGAATTTATGAATTATTTTGGATTCGTTAACTCTTTGGTTATTCTTCCGCTCCCTTACGTGAACAAATAAAACGTCTCCCTCCCCGGAGCTCCTTTAGTTTCTTATAAGTATTTTTCATTTATACGCGTATTCATTGACGTAGAAACTTGTCAAAAGTTTGACGCATTTTCGCAATCGCTGTCTGGAATTATATGGCTGCGCTTCTTTAGTTTGAATTTTTTCCATCGATAATAAATAAGAATCAGTATGCATGTCAATTTTCTTAGGATGCAAATAGACCAATGCCATTTAATTATAATGCTGGAATGCCGTGGAAACCAGCTAGGAAATAAGCTCAAAGCCTGCCTTCATTCAACTACAGTAAAACCTCTCTTTTACACTTTTGACGGGGATGAAGAAAAAAAGTGTAAATCGCGGGAAAATGTAAATCGAGGGGAATCATAATTTGCAGGAAATAGGAGCAAAATCATACCCTAATGTTAAATAATTTTATTTAAATTAACAGGAGATGTTTAATATTTGATGGGTCACCAAATAGACATAAATAAATGAATAAACAAAAGTTAACAAAAAATAAAAGTATTCTCATATTTTAACTTAACTTGATTTGAGGTGGTGTCTACCTACATATATTTATCTTTGCATCAAGGGCATAATTTTTTTCTTCGACAATAGTCTATGTCATCCATGCCTTTGTGTTGGCTGCATAGGTTGTAGCCAAGGTCTTTCTTAATGTTTTTAATGCAACGCGGATTTTTGGACTATTCAAAAACAAAGGGCTTCAGTCTCACACTGCCATCTGGGATTAGCTCCTAATAAAACAGTAAGGCGACCTTTGCTGAGCTTGGCCCCATGACAGGGGTCCCCTTAGAAGTCTATAGGGTCTTGTGTGTGGCATTATTAAAAAAAAAGACCTCTCTCGTCCACATTAAAAATTTATTATTTCGGGGGAAGATTGAAACAATGTCTTCAATATTTCTTCAAGTTCATCATACTTGGAGTATTTAATGAATTTACGCCTTTTTCCAATACGGCCGCATTCCTTAGCACTTTTCTCTATACATTTACGGGTTTTTACAGTTGTGTTCCACGTTGAACCTGGTATATCAAGTTCTTCGGTCAGGGACACGCGAGTGCCCGTATTAGAGTCAATTCTCTTTGCAAAATGTTGATTTTTTTCTTCAAATGATAACGAAATTATCTCGCACGCTTGTTTGCCATTTTAAAATACGTTTCCTCACGATTGCCGTAAGTAATTGCTCATTAAATAAAACTAAAGGTGAAGTAACTAAAAACCTAAAAACACTAGATCAATGGCATTAGTGCGTGAGTTACGCGAAATAAGAAAAAGATCGCTGCGAAGCATGAGAACAAGAGTTAACATACGTTTTAACTTTTCGCCACAATGACAGCAGTAGTTGGCCAAATAACATCTAATTAAATATATTTATGGCATCCGCTACAAATTTATATGTACTGTTTAAACATCTAGTACGGCTAGGGAAGAGAATTCTATTCCCTGGTATGGCTCCTTAGTACGTGAATCCCGATCGCGAGCATTACAATATCCGGCATAAATACTTTTCAGCAATGCTATCGATGTTATGTGCAACCATCAAACGAGTAATTGTGTTTTTAAAGGAAACCAAATAAATCAGCATTCATATATCATGTTTAAGCATGTATTTTATCCATATTTAACATTAATCACGCTCGAAGTCGCCAGTTGAAGTGCGCCAGCCGCCATCTTTCTTGCCTTCAAATGTCGTAAATGGCGGGATTTGAAAGTGTAAATAGCGGGATGAAAATACATTATAATGATGCAAATATTTTTGGGACCGGGAGAAAATGTTGTAAATCACGGGAAAACGTAAATTCCGGGGACGTAAAAGCGGGGTTTTACTGTATTACTAACCGAATAAAAATGGCTTGGTTGCTACGCACTGACGAATCGTCATACGGATTCAGCATTTACTTGATTGGTCTGTGGCAGTCTTACCCACCTTTTCATATCAACTAACCACTTTCTGCAGTAAAAAGGCCACGACTTAAAAAAATAAATAAAGGAAACGTCCTAAACCTTAAAGTCGCCCGAACACCTCCATATCCAACCGCCGTCAACCAGCATCAGCTGAAAAGACATAGGAAGATGCGCACGCGCACAGTGAAATATGCCAGCCTGACTTCACAATCCCCCATTTCCTTGTAGCATACGTAATTTTTATAGAACAATACATTGAATAATCACAACTAACAGCATGAAATAAGTTAAAAAAGGACGGAAAAAAATGCGCCAAAGAATGAAGTAACCCTGAGTAAATTTCCCCAAACTTAATTCCAGAAACAGTAAATGATTGCAAGGAAAAAACTGAACCAATATAGGGTAAAATGACAAGAATTAATTATGGCATCTTGGAAATGATATGGATTCGTTTTTATTGTTTAAATTTATTTAAATTTGCAAGCGCATTCATTAATGTTAACAATTATCGCAATTTCGACTTAATTTTTAGTAACCCATAATGTCAGGCTCAAATTTTTGCGCACACCTATCATCGCAAAGTATTCTGGGAAAGAGAATTTCAGGGGTGATGTATTTCTGCGCAAACTATTAATAATTAATGTTATCATTTTAAAGTAGTGAGCTTTCTAAAGTATCCAATATCATATCAAGTTCTTTCGCTATGCTTGGAACTATATGTCTGTGCTTTTTTGATTTTCCATTTTTTTTCTCGAGAGGCAAGGGAAGCCGTATCCACTTCAAATATCTTTAGATTTAAGTAGATAGATGCTATTTTATTCCAATATTGGAATGCCTAGGAAAAAAAAACTTTCAATCCACTCAATCATGAACTTCAGCCAGTACTCAATTATTGTTTCGCGTTGGCTTATATCCCCCTTACTCGTTTTGTTTTTTATTAGTTTCCTACTTTTATTAATTAGTGTTATAATGTTACAATAGGTTGATCCAAAATATATAGCATTTATATTTTCTTTGTCTGGGAGTCCTTGCGGTATCGAAATTCCTATTACTTTCAAAACGTCATAATTAATTCTGCACGTTTTACAGGACATTGGTTCAATTTTCTATACTTCGCCATAAAATATTTGCTGCTTAGGTAATAAGGGTAGGAAAAAAGCCAAAAAACACGTTGTATAAAGTGCTATTTCGAATGTTTTTCTATGAATCTCGCATGAGAAAAATCTGACCTATGGCGAATAGAAAACACAGTAATGGCGGAGAAGCAAGAGGGTGACGAATTGAACCTGATACAACCACTAATCTAAGATCAGCCAGCTCAAGTCATTCATATACGGTATAATGTCATTTGTGAACACATTATATACACGTATTTGAAGTTCTGCATTGGATAATAAAACGACTGAATTCACAAGAAGGATGAGATGAGTGCGAAAGTTGTATTTTTCAATCTGCACGTCCTTCTTTCTGAGCCGCGAATTATCACGAAATTATTTGCTAAAAGAATTTGAAATTCAAAGCTCATCGTTTAAAAATTATACAATTGTTTGCGCAGAAATACATCGTCCATAGAAAATGTTTTCCCTTAATGCTCTGCAAGGAAGGTTGTGCACTCAAATTCGAGCCTGACATTATCGGTTACTTCAGAGCGAAATTGAGTGATCTAGTTTCAATCCAGGATATATTACACCATTTTAAATGTAATAATGTAATTTTAAATATAATATAGATTGCGAAATCACAAGGACTTCCAGATAACGAAAATGCGTCAAACATTTGAAATGTTTTTACGTTAATGAATACGCGTATAAATTAAAATGCTCATAAGAAACGAAAGGAACTCCGGTGATTGAGACCTAAGATTGGCTTTTGTTTTCCGTGGCTGCTTGCATCTGTCGTGTGAGAGGAATCTTGGCGCGCCTGAACTTCGCAGATCTCAGTCTTCTTTCTTACTCACACATCACAACAAAAGAAACCCTAGCCCTCCCCTCGAAAATAATCCTTTTCGCAGGTCAAAATTTTCCTTCCGGGGGTGGTTCAACCCACCCAGCTTCGGGTAGGAAGGGCCGCTTGGAGAGGTTAATGCTCTCTGAGGGGGGCGTGGTTCTGCCATGTTGCCACTTTGTCATAAAAATCGGACTTAGAAATTTTCAGTGGTACGATTTTTTTTAACAGAACTGTACCAACCTGTCTCTGTGGCCCGTACGCTTGCGGATGGCCCGTGGTGTGGAGGGGCCACGCAGATGGCTCCACCACGTGCGGTCAGTCTGCATTCATGTGAAAGCTTCCATTTCAGCCAATGGAACTTAGTCTGCGCATGGACCGCGGATCGTCCGGGTCTATGTGAAACGGGCCGAAAGGCCGTTTTACATGGTACAGTCCTGTTCATTAAAAAATTACCACCTCGGAGCCCTGTTCAAAAAAAAGTTACCACCTCGGAGCCGAAAAAGTTCTAAGTCCGCACTTTAGGGAAATGTGTCAACACTGCGCCCCACCCCTCACCCTGAGGGGGGGGCGTGAACGAGAACCCCTCCTCCCCGTAGTCGGGCAAGTAGAAAGGCCAACGGAAGGAAGATTTTGGCCCGCGAAAGGATATTTTGTGAGGGGAGGGGTAGGGTTCGGGCTTCCGTTTGCTTTATGAGAGGGCGAACCGACCGCACAAAGACCTCTCGCAGTCGACGACTGATACATGACGGAAAGCCCAACATATCCCCACGGCTCGTTTCGTTCTTTTTAAATACTTTTTTCTTACGCGAATTTATCAGCGTTAAAAATGACTGACGTTTTGACGTATTTTCGTTGTAAGTCATTCATTGTGGTGCCGACATTCCTATTATTATTATTTGTTGAGTTTGTGCTTCTTCAATCCTCTCAATTATTGTGTTTAGCCTTCACCCTATTATCCAGGATCTTTGCATAGAGGCAACACCCTGATGACTCCATCCATTTTTTTCTGGGCGGGCAATAAACTATACAGCTGTTGAGGATGGTTGAGTTAAATCAGTCTAAGCAAGTATAAGCGAGAGAGAGGAAATATAATTCTAAGTATATGCAAGAGGGAGGAAAATTTAGGTTGTCGTTACACTCACATATGTATGAAATATCGATTAGAATGTCGAAGTAGAATGTTTTCTTTGAAAAACGATGAAGGCACGACAGTCTTTATGCAACGAAAATGGTATTATGAATACCACAGAAGACTATTTAAGGAAGTGGAATAGCATATTTTCCCTTCTTTAATCAGGTAGACCGAGGAGTAAACTGTGGGATGTGGGGGAACCCCCGCCCTCACGAAACTTGGGTGAAAAGACCTACCGACCCCGGGACCTCTCCTTCTCTCCCACTCCCAGCAGTATACAATGTCGCCGCCTCATTCCATCCAAATTCCTTCGCAGGTCTCGCTGGGAAGTCCACCCTTTCCGACAAGCTGAGGAGGTGGAAGGGGCTTTCTTTCACTTCTGAGCATTTATTGCCCACCCGGTGTTTAAGTTGGCGAGTGTGCGAATCCAGCACAGCCAGTTGTTAGTCCACGATAGATTTACGCTCGAAATTGAGCAAAACAAGCATTGAAAAACAAATTGGTCGATTTCACCAAACGCATAGGAAGAGTGCGAAAATTCATTTTTAAATCCGCACGTCCCTCCTCTTCCTTGCTTTTATATGAAAAGATTCGCAAAATAAATGTGGAAGTCCAACGACCTACCCGCGAAACTGGGACACGTATCATTTCGTATCTGCCACAGCTCTTCCCATTGCAGAGTTGGAGGAACGATGATAATTCCACATGCCATTTTGCCATCAATCGGTATTGCCATATCGAGTTACAGGGGGCATAATGAACTTAGTGAGGCTAGGTAGTAACATAGTGACAAATGTGAATACCTTTTCCCTACCTTTCCCTCGTTTCACCTTTTTTTAATTCTTTACGTTTCCAAACTATACTACGCCCGGTTTATTTCCTTACCATTCTAAACTATTTCAAACCTTTGGAAACCTAGTATTTCTATAATACGTTTCGTGATAGTTTCATTTTTTTATTTACAGAGAAAGTATGTATTATATGAAATGCAATTGACCGTATTCATAATGGTTCCGCTGCGATGATTCGGCGTGTTTGAATGCGCTTTTGTTTCATTGCGGTTAATTAATAAGAGTCACTTGTATAGTCATTGTAAAAAAATAATAAAGACTATTTGCTACTTTTTTCAAATGCGATGTAAACAACACATAGTCCGACTGTGAAAAGCGCAAGAGTTGATATTTGAAGGGTGTCCTGGGAAATCATTTTGATAAAAGAGTCTCTGCCTCTCGACACAAGTTCAATAAAAATTGTGGAGAATTAGGTTGCAGTGTAATATACGCCGGTGAGACGTAGTGGTGCCAAGCTGTTGTGAACGAGGGATATTTACCCCACTGAAATTCGCAGATATTTCCCTCTTTCTTCCTCACTCATAAGCAAACGGAAGCCTAAAACGACCAGATCGAATGGAAAGGGCGATCAGCATAAACACCACTTCTTCCTTCCTTCGGCCTACAGCCGAAAAAGAAGACGCAGGCCCCTTTCAGGTCACTTTTTAGAGGGGTACAGCCTTTCCTCAAGCCAGGATGGAGGGGAGGGTTGTTTCGTTTAGAATATTTATTGCCCGCCCAGAAAAGAATGGACGGGGTCGTCAGGGTCTTGCCTCTTTGCAAAGATCCTGGATAATTGAGTAAAAGCTGAACTCACTAATTGAGAGGACTGAAGAAGCATTAGAGATTTTAAGGTGAATTCATAAGAGTCACTTGCAGATTCAAGTTAAAAAAACAAAAACGAGAGAAAACATGCGATGCAAACTCCAGTAGCTAATGCCACGTTTTTCAAATGCGATGTAAGCAACACATAGTCCGACTGTCAAAAGCGCAAGGGTTGATAATTGAAGGGTGTCCTGGGTAATCATTTTGATAAGTCTCTGCCTCTCGATACAAGATCATTAGGAATTATGGAGCATTCGGCCATTAGGTCGCAGTGTAATAAAAGCCGGTGAGACGTAGTGGTGCCAAGTTTCGACATTGCATGGCAATAAGATGTGTCTGTCCGGCAACCAGTAAATTTATTCCCCAGTAATTTCTACCTCAATACAAAAACTGAGCGCAGGCATAATTCAAAGATTTAGTTCTTCGAAATTGGTGTCCAAAGCATTCGATAAGCATTAAGCTATTTCAATCATTATTTGAAGTAAATAAATCTCCTAAGTGAAAGTTTCATTACTATTCGCAGGGAAAAATATCTAATTAAATATCGAAGACGCGTAGTCGCATTATTCCAAACGCTACAAAGGAATAAGAACTGGATATGAAAGAAAAATTAATTGCTTTTTATTGAAACCATTAAGAGGATATTCCTAGCGCATTTATACATCGCCGCTAGAAACATTTTGCCCGTAATTTTCGCGAGAATGGGATGTATTACAATTCGAGCCTGACATCTTCAGCTACAGTACTGCAGAATCAAGGGATCTGGTTTGGAATCCTAGTCCAGACAATTGATTATTCTCATTTGCACCAGGCGAGATTGAAGAATCACTTAAATGCACTATCTAAAATGTTAAACAAACTCAACAAATAATAATCATAATAGGAATGTAGGCACCACAATGAAATACATATAACGAAAATACGTCAACACTTCAATCATTTTTTACGCTAATAATTTCGCGTAAGAAAAAAGTATTTTAAAAAACGAAACGAGCCGTGGCTTGCTGGGCCGTGTTAGGATTTCCCTCAAGTAGCAGTTTTCAACTGCGAGAGATCTTTGAGCGACCGAACCAAGCCATTGCCCTTTCAATCTCGCCCAGTCATAAAGCAAACGGAAGCCCGGACCCTACCCCTCCCCTCACAAAATATCCTTTCGCGGGCCAAAATCTTCCTTCCGTCGGCCTTTCTACTTGCCCGACTAAGGGGAGGAGGGGTTCTCATTCTCGCCCCCCCCCTCAGTGAAGGGGGGGGCGCAGTGTTGCAACATTTCCCTAAAGTGCGGACTTAGAACTTTTTGGCTCCGAGGTGGTAACTTTTTTTTGAACAGGGCTCCGAGGTGGTAATTTTTTAATGAACAGGACTGTACATTTATTTGTGCAAGCTATCGTGCGAACGCATGTATCAGGAAATTGCTGTGTAAAATGGTAAATTGTGCGAACACTTGTGCGAATTTATGAATGACTGAACGGAAAATAGAACCTGTTCTAGTTCCATTCAGACAATCATACAATTTTGTTCAGGTTTTATTCAACAGATGGCGCAGATATGGCAAAATCTGTGGTGCCTGTATTACGATGGAAAATAAAGTTGTTTATAAAAAGGATTAACACTTTCCTGGCGAATAATATGAGTAACTATTATCCTGTGTATATAATCTTTAATGAGTAAACTCTTCTTGGGCTCTCCACCGGTTTAAACTATTCATAATTGTTGACGTTTTGAGAGACGACTCGTCACTCATTCTCAAGGCAAGAATTAATTATGTCAGCAATTATGAATAGTTTGAACCAGTGGAGAACCCGAGAAGAGTTCACGATCAATGTTGCTCAAATGTTTACATCATCATTTCGTCGTGTTATTTGGTGTTCTGGTTTTTCAGTGTAATTGCAATCTTTGGGTTTGTGCCCTTCTCCCCCAAAATTGATTGGTTGCGCCCTCAAGTAGAGTTCTTGATATCTCACGTGATATAATAATAATAATTTTATTTCTGTTGGTTTGCAATTAACATAGAAATCGTCAAAAAAAGACATTAAAACACTGGTACAAATACAAGGGAGGGAAATTTGGAGGGACTAAAGAAATGTGTCCCATGTTCCATTATACCACTTTATAATAGCACTTCGTCACACACTCACAAAAAATAAACCTACGACTTGAGTCTATCAAGAGTGGAGATCCGGCGAGAAACATCATTCACTTGTCGCACTAAGATCCATAAGAGAAAAATCGAAATGGTGCAAAGGTCGAATATGTAGCCAGAGAGAAGAGCCCAAGAGAGCTTTGTCTAAACCGGGAGAATAATCAGTAGACAGATGGCGGAGTCGAGGTACCGAATTTCAGGTGATAAGATTTTCATTGAGTCAAATACGTAAGTGAAACTTAAACATGATAAACAAAACACTTGCGAATTCCGACCGATTTCTACCACTAAATTGCACGGAAAATTGTGCATTTGCACTCATCGTGTAAAGTGACATTCAGTCTAATTCAGTCTTTCGTACAATATTTTCTTGCATACTTGACTGTACATTTGTTTGTGCAAAAAAATGTACCATGTAAAACGGCCTTAATAGATCAGGCAAAATATGTTACCGTAAGCATGCATCCTTACTAACAATGGAACTAGCATTAGATAGAGAAGGATGGAGGGCTGCAGTCAATCAATACTGGGATTGAATGACTAATGATGATGGTGATAATAAATCATGCATCCCTACTAATTACATAATTGCTGGTGAATATTTAAGAATTAAACAACTGTAAACAGGTATGCCTTTAAGGTGGACTGAAACTTCTTCTCCTTGGTTGCAACTGGATGTAGATTATTGTATCAGGGTAGGAATTCCTTCCCAACGTGTTCCAGGAATTTTCCTATGACTTGTCATTCTAAATCCTGAGAAAGTTCACCAAGCCAATCATTTTGATTCTGTTTATAAGAGCTGAAGTGACACTATTTTGTATCTTTGACGAGGAATGCCAGTTGTATAATCTTGATTAACCTCAATGTATGAACTTTTGCATTGTTATAGTACTTCATTTTGCTTCTACCTATAAGGAACCTTTCCACTCTTCTTCAAGACTGCTTGTGCCCTGTCAACATGCCCCAATTCCTTGGCTCTCTCTTTGTTATGCATTAATGGCTTCTGTTTAGTCATTATTACTAACTATCTATGAAAATAAATAAGAGTTATGACTTCAGGAAATCTTGAGAATTCGAAAATTCTTGAGAAATGCAATTTCCCAGTCTCGATTCTGGAATGTTTTGAAATCTTTAGGATTTGAAAACTTTAATACCATTGGGAAATATTAATGCCTTATATTCACTATGCTTTAGCTTGTTTTCATTCTTATACTCATTATATTGGGGGAATGATCTCTGGCCAGTTTTTGACTTGACCTGATATTACTTAAGCTATCACACTATAGCAAGTCCTTCTGAGAGAACTTGAGAAAGGAATTATTTCCTCAAGTTATCTCGTTACAGTGGTGGAATTCATTTTCAAATGTAACTGTTTTCAAAAAAGCTTTGTGATTTACAAGCATTAATCTGAGCATCATGAAATGTTTTATTTATTTTATCGTTGAAAGTATGAGAGTTAAATAGATAAAGGAAGTAATTTGGCTACCAGAAGTAAAACTTAAGTGTTACTCACTACATAATAAGAGCTTAGCTTCCAAGACCATCCTTACATCATAGAATTTGCAATTGTCTTAAAGCAAAGTTGGAGGTGTCCATTAATATGCTTTTTAATGCCAGCTTAAGTGAAAAGAAATTGAATAAAATGGAAATAAGTGTGTGTATATGTGTTTAGTATTCTTGTGTATTTCTAGACATTGTGTTGGAGAAAAAGAACTTAGTTATGGGATCAAAATATTTCACAGACAGTATCAAAATGTGAAAATGGTGGTCGTATCATTTTCTCATTCCTCTTGAGTACTAATACGAAGTGTGGGTTATATGTACATAGTTGATTCCCTTCGCACAATTTTTTATTGCAATATGCCTAAATATGTACATGTGCTATTATCATCATTCTTAATAGATGTTTGTTTTAGTCGAAAGAAGATAGTGTGCTGGTCACATGAAATTTTCGTGAAATATTGTGAACTCTTGTATTTTTATGTATATACAGGGCTTCCACTGACTCACTTTTCTCACTTTTACTCACTTATTTGAAAATGGATCACTTATCTCACTATTTTGAAAAAATGCTCACTTTCCTCACTATTTAAAAAAATGCTCATTTTCCTGGAAAATATGAGCCTAACCTTACACAAAATCCATCCTTTCCATGGAAATCATTTGTCTTTGCGCAATTATTTCTTGTGCAATTTGCGAACTAATTTGGGCAATGAAGTGTGCCCAGTCCAGCTTTGCAGCTGCATCATGTGACGACGACATGGACACCTTCACAGGAATGTTTGGGGAAGGTCACGTACCGAAGGGGATGACTTTAGGAAGGACAAAGGTGGTTTATTTGTGGACTGAAGCCCTCTGCCTTTACTTCATGGATCTAATGCTAGAATACGCTCAAAATGCTTTTGGCTTTACTATTTTGCAACCCTCAATATAGAATGAGATGTGTGTCACACTTAACGGTGAACCTCACGTCAGTCACCAAAATTTAACTTTCTAATGGATCTATAGCCTTGGTTGGGTACCAGAAATGTAACTCTTTGATCTTTCGCAAAAGTACACTTTAATTTCTTTTAAACACTTCTACTCCTACCTTTATTGACATCGGATTTGCCTGACATACAATAATGAAATAAAATATATACCTTGAAACTGGACACATAAAACCCTTTTACTCACAACACAAATACCCTTTGGTGAATTCACTACTGGACAATGGGTCCAATAAATACATACACTCTTATGCCCATGTGCTCACGTTGCTATTTCAAATCTCCACTCCATGGAATGTGCCATTGTCAGTTGTGAGATGTGACGTCCAGACTCTTGGCGAAACGAACTGCTCTCAATGAAAGTGCCGCGCTGCCCTTAGGTGTGCCCCAACTGTCCTCCTCGATATCACTGGTCTCTGTTGATAGTGCATCAGGTGTGCTTCCACTTGGTATACTTGCCCTATCATATGGCGTACTTAAATAATTGACAACGATTTCGCTTCAGAATAAATGCTTCTTCGCCCCTTGATACTTGTTACCAATTGCCTGATGAACAAATTAAATCAGACTGTGATCTACGAATCTTCCAGCTGTATTTTGTTTAAACTAGGCAGCTATGAATTTGAGCAGGGCCTTTGGCTGCTGGTATGAAAATCGATTGTGTCGCTATGGTGCTGCATACCCGATTATATAGTGAGCAACTCGGTGGTATTGTTAACAGTCAGGAAATTTCTAGAACGGTCAGACAAAACGTACTTCCAGCTGCTAGTATCTAAAATGCCATGTTTTCGGCTACACGAATATTCGATCATATTGTTGGTAGTTCCTTGCAGCTGCCATGTGGCTGTAAACATGGTGGATTGCGCATATCAAAATTTTTATGACGATACAACTAACGAGGAACGCTTTAAGGAACTGCAGGTTGGCATCGGGTTCTACTCTGAAAAGAAAAAGGGCAATTTTTCGTCACTTACAGACTTAATTCATTGGCTGGGCCACTCCTTAAATAGTGTTTCAGTTAATTTGTTGTGCTGCTGAAAATGGTTCACTGTACTTTGGGAAAATGCTCAGGGTGTCTTGTGACGGCTCCAATGTAAACAAAGCTGTTGTTAGGTTTTTTCTCAGAAACTCAAATCTGATTTTGACAGAGGACTTCTTGACATTGGTTTCTGCAACCTGCACATCCTCCATGCGTCATTTCAGAAAGGGCTTGAAAATTTTGGAATGGGGGTATCTGACGTCATTATTCTTGTATATGACTTTCTAGACTATCCAAGTCGTTTTGAGGTGTTTGAAAAATCTCAAACAGAGAAGAAAATTCCTATGCATGAGTGTCTTGAGCATGTTGTTTCCCAGTGGCTCACCCTGGCCCCAACAGTAGAGAGACTTCAAGAGCAATCTGCTCTTGAAGTCTCTCTGCTGCTCTGACTGCTCTCAAAAATTATTTTCTAAAACTGTTACCCTGTCAGAAAGGCAAAGATGCTGGAAAGTTCGTTGCATCCAAGTGCTATCAGGCTATTGGTAACGTCCTTAAGGATAAAACCTTCCCTGAAGAGATAGCCTTTGTTCTGTATAGTGCTGAAGTATTTGAATGATTTTCAAAAATGTTTCAACATGATCAGCCTATGATCCATGTTTTGTATGAAGAGGTTGAGAGTCTATATTTCCTATTGCTAAGTAGGTTCTGTAAGCTGCTCACAAGCAAGCAAAAATGCATGAAAGAAGCCTTCTTTCTCAGTACCAACTTTATTATGGAAATGACCAATATTTACATTGGTAAAGATGCCGATCGGCTTCTTGTCGAACAGGAATGCTTGCATCTCCAGAGTTTGAAGTTTTATCAAGAAGCTTTAAAACATTAACAGGTGGCCACGAGCCACCTTCTCCAGAAATCAGTCCTGGCAAAGGGAAGAGAGGCTCGTCACCTGAAATATTTGATGCATCCAAACATCAAGGAAAGCTCCTCGCAGAACATTGTATCAGTTTACAAAATGCTGCAGATGCCAATAGAAGTGGATGAAGTTGGCCTTTGAGATGAGTGGAAATTGTTGCTGCTGGAAACCCTTCCACAGTATGAACCTGGAACTAGGATTGACGATTACTGGACCCAGATATTTATAAAAACCGATGTTGCCAGTGATCCCAAGTAACCAGGCGTGAGCAAAGTGGTGAAAGCTACCTTCTGTTTGGCCCATGGAAGTTCTGATGTCGAGCGAGGATTTTCTCTTTCCAGAAATCAGGTCGGCTATGGTGGAGAGTACTCTTAATGCCAGACTCAACATCAGGGATGGCCTTTGAGACTACAATGGCATCCCTGAACATGTGGCCATGACGTCGCAGCTGCTCAAGCATGCAGCAGCGGCACGCAGCAAGTTTGAAGGGTACCTGGAGGCTCAGCGGAAACTACATAAAAGAAGACCAGCTGAAGAGATTGCAAGAAGAGGAGAACGTGCACCTGGAGAGGGAGATGCGAGAGGCCACCGACCTACATGTGATAAGGAAGAAGGAGATTGAGGAGCGCAAGACTTCTGATCAACTAGTCAACGAAGCAAAAAAGAAGCTGGAGGAGGCTATTGCCAAAAAAGATATTACAAAAGTCAAGATCGCCCAAGGTATGTTGGAGGGGGCACAAACACTGTGGTCACAGGCAGAAGACTTGCTGAAGAAATAGGAGCCTTTGCAAAAGAAAGTAAAGAAGAGGACATTGTCTCTACTTGAGCAGCTTTTTAAGAATCACAAAAGGGGGATGATCCTGATGATCCCTAGGTGCAGGCGGACACTTTCTAGACTAAAATTATTATTGTTTGTAATAATTGCTTTTTACATTTGATCTAATGTACAATACATTATGCACCTCATTCTTATCTATTTTGTATCTTTGATCTCTAGTCAAGATTTATTTGTTTTTTTGTTTATTCGTTATGCGTTATGCTGGAATACAAGTTTTCATTGTCCAATTCTTTGTTTTGTAATTTTTATCCCTCTTGCTACTGCTTTAAAAACAAGTTCCAGCTTAAAATATTACAAAATTTAGGGTTTTAGTCATTGCCAGAAGTCTATCAAGAATCGCCAATTTTATAATTATTTTCTCACTTTTTCCTCACTTTTCCACATTTTCCCCTCACTTTTTCGGCAAAAATTGCTCACTTTTCTGTATCAAAAAAGTGAGTGGAAGCCCTGTGTACATGTATATTATTACGATACAGAAATAATATTCTCTATGAATATTATTTCTGTATCTCATTTTTGTGAATCGTTCTTGCTTTGCTGAGATCTATGCAGACCATCTGTTCTTGACATTTTTTTCTCAAATTTACCTCTGTTTTAAATTATATGATTTCTGATTGTGACTGGTTTCAATGTTATAACATAATTTTCAAATGTTTTGAAGATTTTAACTCGGATGATGATGAAACTGGTAATTGTATATAACATAGTGTGGAATATTTCCAAGTGGTTGATTCTTTAGCCATATAAAAGTAGAAGAGAGTGAATAGTATAATGTGCATACATATCTATGTTTTTAAGATGCTTCTCAGAATTGCCTCATAATTATTTTACACAACATCCAAAAAGGATGCAAATGCCACTAGGTTTTAGACACTTGGGATAATTTCTCTTGTCCATTCGTTGGAATTACTCAGAAAAAGTTGGGTAATGAAGGTACTTTTTGAACCTGTATATTTATCTGGTACATACATATTTTATATTTGGTGTGAATAAGGGCTGATAATGTGATGAATTATTAGTTCTATCTTCATGTTTCAATAATAAATACGTGAGTAAAATCATAAGAGAATGGCACTGACATAAAAAGTTCACAATGATGAATTCAGTTAAGCATTTTAGCTGAATTTGACTGTTTCATGTAAAAATGATCTTTAATTTCTCAAGTCTATATAAAATATTTAAGGTTAGATCAGCATTTTGAGACCAAGAACTTCCCATTCAATTTATTGATTGTACATAAACTCAGGAGGTGAATTTCAGGAATGCAATCATGACAAAGTTATACACATTGTGTTTGTTATGTAGGTTTGATGTTTCAAAGACAAAAATGATGGATCCAAAGGTGTTTATAAATTGTTTTCATACTTTTTTCTTGTTATGCTTTTCAGTATAGCAAAATTTGTTGTGTGCTTTCAAAAAGAATATGTGCTTTGGCTTATTTCTCTCACCCTCTTAGGGAATGGTAGATTTACAAAATTCTTGGGGCTCTAATACATTGCACTTCATATTGGGTACTACTCATTGAATAGAAATCATGCTGAGAAGATGTGTTTAGCTTGAGCTACTTTGCTACAGTCACTCAGTGTTTGCTTTTACCTCTTCCTTTAATTCCCCGTTGAACAGAGTTTAATTTTATGCTTAAACTTTTGCTGTTCTTAATCTAGATGAAACAAACTCTTTCCAGGTCCTGCCTTCATTACCTTTGTTGCTTCAGTTGTGAAAAGAGTGGTTGTCATGATAGTTTCAGGTAAATAATGGGTGTAATGTCTTGTTTTATGCAACCAAAATGTTGAAAATATCTCAAAAGACATTATCATATGTGTTTTAAAATTTCTCAAGGCCTGTGTTATGGTGAAAAAATAGAAAGCTTTGAGAGGGACATCTTATATTACAAAATGATGATTAAAACTTCAGCCTATGTGTAACCCGTAGATCTTGAAATTTCACTATTTATACAATTGCTATTGGTGCGCAATATTGCGATACAATGGTTACAGGGGTGATTATGTGAAGTGACAAGGGTAATGATTTACTCAGGGTGTCTAAATTTGGTAGGCATTGGCATAGCCTCCATGGTTCATCATTTATTAGAATGAAATGAGAAACTTTTTACTTTTCTGTGCAAATTTTGTTAATAGCTAGCCATAATTTCATTGTTTAAGTGTCATAATCATGGGTGCATAGGGACTAATGAATCCCTTAAGTTGTGATAGTCAAACATTAATTCCGTGGTAGGACTACCATAAAAATTATGCTTGTCTTTTAATATTTTTTCATGAGCTCCCACAAAGTCAAGCCCTTGGGTGTAAAATTACCAGTCATACATTGCCCTCATTAGTGTTGGGAAGTTAATATATCCTTGAGTGTTGCCATGTTGAAATTCAACATTCAAATAATTGCTTCTTATTGTTTTTTCAATTCAAATTTGTACAAGGTGCGATGTACCAAGTTGAGAAATCTCTGAAAAATATTTTGCTCAGAAAAATTATGTGTATGAAAAAAGTTTTTGCCATCTTTGGATTTTTTGCTTCATTTTATTATGCTAAACTAAAAATGGTGGTACTTAGTTTTTGCCCCTGGGCTCTAACTCATTTATCATGGTTGTAGATCCTTTGGATGGCAGCAGGGCATGTCTAATTTCTTTTTTGACTCGGCTATAATATTGAGGATATGCATTGCATCATGTCATTCCCACATTTGTTGGTTCTGAGTTATTATCCAAACTACCTTATATACTTGAGTATTAGTTAAGAAATTTCTTTTGTCGATTTGCATGAATATTGAAGAGAAAAACAGTAGAGTGCCGATTACCTAATGTTCGATCAACCAACCATTGGATTATCCGACGATCAGTCCCTTAACAACCCCCTCTCCTACGCTTCCTTTCTGCTCCCTCCCCTCCCTCTTTCCCCACCTTCTATTATTTCTGTTTGAACTCACAGTGGGCAGCCATGTTCAAGTCTACAAAATTGTCATATGTTGCTCTCTTAAAAAGGTTTTCCTGCAGCAGGCTATTCAATTACGCAAATGGCAGTGCTGCATTATAGGTTGCCCCCTGAATCACTGCTTAGTGTTTGCACCTGTTTGGGTGAGTGAGGTCACATTGCTTCCGTGGCCACTTTATATTTGCTTAGTTTTCTTCAGGAAAATAATTGTTTCAAAATGTCTAATTCTTTGGGAAAGAGGGAACACATCATTTTAGATATTTCAGAGAAGCTGAGGATAATTGAAATGACATCCAAGGGAGACTCAGTGGCTAAAATAACTCTGAATGGCTTAGTCACCATGACGAATAATAGGGACATCAAATTCTTGATGATGATGCTATCATCTTCATCACCAGAACTGCAACACTAGTTCAGAGTGCGTATGATCTTCAATAGAGATGTGGAAGAAACAATTCAAAATGAGTTTATCTCGTAATCACGCTGCAATCAACAAAGACGTTAAAGCAGTTCTTAAGAATTAGAACAGGGAGATGACACCTTTGTACCAGGCTTTTTTTGTTTGCGATGGCTGTACAAAAGAAAATAAATAACGTAAAATTGCAAAAGAAAGTGACAGAGTTTTTAACATTTTGTAGATGATTGCGTGAAGTCAGGATTATTTGTGCCTTAAAACGTATGAAAGTTACTGCTATGTTCTGTGAGAAATTTCATTCGTGCATGATGAATATTATTTTTCATTACCCAATTCATTACAGGAGGTCACGAAAGTTGTAAAAGTATTTGGATGATGAATCAATTTGTAAGCACACCAGTGCTTACAAATATAAAGAGAGGAGGTTAGTAGCATCAGTTACATCATGCATCTGGGAATTGGGGTGATCAGTAGAGATGGGAAAATGACCGTAATTTTCATCTGGGGTAATTTTCCAGTATTTTTAGTTTTAAGCATTTAACAGCAAATGTATGGTTAAATAATAAAGCCAATAGCAATAGGAAGGGAATAGCGATGTTTAAACCATACCTAATACAATATTAATCTATTAGAAATATTTTAAATTGTAAAAAGAACTACGGCAGCCACACGCAATCTGGCTTTCTTTTGTCATAGTATGTGAAATTTTCAAGAAGAATATTCTAATACATTACTCTGTAATGTTATAATTTAAGTAAAATATTCCAAAAATGAGTTGTACGTGCCTAAATTTATTATTAAACATGTAGGAAATTTGAACTTAGCCATAAAGAACATATTGGGAATTTATCTGTATGAAAAATTATCTCAAACATAGGTGAATTATCTAGAAAATATCGTAATTTTCAAGAGATGCGGTAAATTACGAAAAATACCACGTTAATTTACGAAAATTATGGAGGTAATTTTCAGAGTGGCCCATCTCTAGTGGTCATTGATCTTGACTTGTTTAATTTGAGAGTGGGCTGAGTAAGTACAAAGGTTTATGGGTCTAAGAACTCCAAGAAGCAATTTCTAATCACTGTGGAAAACACATGCCTAAGTTTACTTGTGAGGAAACATACTCCGACAAGCTGTAGTTGTGCAAGTTCATACCTTGACCAGAGTCTGAGAAGTTAAAAAAAAACAAGGCAAATCTTACCGTTCAGCATAGCTGTAAATTCCTCGCAGTGGTCATATTGTGTTAAGATCATGAATGAAAGCACTTACTACAAGACAAATACCATCAGTAAATAAGTGAAAACAGGATGCATTTCGCATCTGAGAGTAAAATTTACCAATCAACAGATATTAATTTTAGTTGGTGAAATGTATTGGAGAAGTTAATGGAATGAACAATCGCCCAATAAAGGAAATGGTCGGGAAAATCGCGTATTTCGATACACGACGCACGATAGACTCTGAGAAAGCATAGCACTGAAACCAAGGCCACACAACACGTTCGGTTATCATTTTGGGATTCTCCCTGCATTAGCATGGATAATCAGTGCTCTTATATACTGATCAATATGTTGGATGTTTTTTACATGCCGCCTGTGAAAATAACTTAGAGAAAAATGACAATATTCTGAATATTGAAATCAATAATGAGATAAAATGGAAACATCTTGACTTACAGTCATAAAAATGGGATCCCCCTGGGTTCTATGCTTTGTAATATACCACAAACTCAAAGAGGGCCAACTTATTAAGTTAAGAATCGCCATTAGCTTCATGAATCCCATTTTATATCTTTCTTTCCGAGTCCTGAATAGTAGTAAATATCTTTCTGGTATATATTCACATTCTCATAACCGTCTGTGCCAATGGTGGATCATCTGAAAAGTCAAACACAGGCAGCTTATTGGAGTCCGTGCTGCAAAAAATTCCAATGAATCATTACAGTAAAACCTTGTAACCCTCACCTTCTCCTCGTTGGTGTTACCTTACAAATTATTTTAATTATCATATAATAATGTAAATACAGACAAAATTTATGCTTTAGAAATTATCTTTTAATTTTTATATAGGTGGATTGGCCCAATTTACAGGATGTTCAACCCTTTTGCTATTTACCAATGGATACAATTTAATTTTAAGTGGCACTTATCGTTCTCCCGTTCCTTATTTCCCCACTCTCGAGGTCCTCTCGGATATCTTATTTCTCCGGCTGCCGTGCGTCTCGCGCTGCCGCCGCAATTTCCTCCGTTTCGGCTTACTCTCGGCTTCTTTCAGCTTTCCTTACTTGGAACCGCCCCTTTAACTATTCCCGTCACTTTTTGACAATCCGACCCCTTTTCACACACTTTTATTCCCTTTTTCCTTCTCCTTTTGGCCTTTTACTCCTCCGAACACCTTTCTCATTTCACCATCAAACCCACTCTCCCCTGTTAACTCCTCACCCTCGCGTCACTAGTTACGATCCTTTGTTGCCTTGTTTGTTTACTTGCGTCCTAACTACGCATTCTTACGTTATTTATTTATAATGAACATATATTTATATTTGTTATATCATATAAATTTGGTACTTTGCATTTTTGCATTGGAATGATCATTTTGTATAAATTTCTGCATTAAACATAACCAGCTAATAACAGAACTTTAAAGCCACAAGGTTTTCATACTAGTGTTCCTCTGCATTATTGTTGTGATTTGAGTACTTGCCAATTGTTAAGTTTCTTTTTTAAATGCCCAACAACATTTACACATGCATTCAGATGACTTATTTTTTGGTTCAAAAGTATTGTGCATTGGCATTTCTAGATAACGACTTTTGTTTTGCATAACTTATTCAAATATACATTTAAAAATCCCAGGTCTGTGTAACCTCTTTAATGTGACCCTCTCTATATGGAAGTGCCAAAATTTTGGTCCCTTAAGTTTTGATTTACAGAGGTTTTACTGTAATATCTTTTCCTTCTCATCTAACTCCACTTGCCTTATCTTTGCCACTAGATGTGAGGTTATCTGAACTTACACAAAATCACTCTCTGGAGTTATACTGCTTTTCATGGCAACATTTTACACCGCAAACATACATCACATCTCTTGTCATCGACCTATCGTTTTTCCCCTAGCACTACCAACTGTCACACTGTGATCACTAAAGGTGTGATAGACATGGTGGATGGTCCGGAATATGATGATACCCTCAGTGAATATGTCGATGATGATGTAACTGCCTCATCACACAATAATGCTGACAATCATGTCAGAGGACACTGTAACCATCCATAAAACCAATCTTGTTGAACTTAAAGATATTATCAATGAGATCTGGTGCTTTTCCAGCATATGCATTTAACATAGGTTATTTGGATATTCCATCAGGTCAATTTCTCCATTACTGTTGACACAGCAGCAATGGAGGAATTGACCCGGTGGGATACCCCAATAACCTATGTTAATATTATAAATAAAAGTATTGAAATTTTGTCTTTCTTTTTTCAATGTTTGTCACTCTCTGCTTCAACATTCATCCATGGGCCTTCTTCATTGGTTCTCTTTTTTAATCGTAAAACAAGATCAAGCAATTTTTTTCACCTTGATTTATGCTCGAGTCATGGATTTTACTCTATATTTTCTGCCCGAAAAGAATACTTCGTCTTATAGACGAATCGACTTATTCTTAAAGATATATGGTAATCAACATTTAATAAATTATGTGTTCGGTAAAGAAATTATTTAGTAATCTAAACTTTTTTTAAGCTTGAAGGTAGTCTTTATGTAGTTCCCTGTTACTAACAACTAGGGCCAAAGTATTAGTTCTAACGCTCAAAAAGTGTCCCTTACAAATCAGAAATGTGTTGGGATTTTTAAAACTAGAAATTAAATCATTAATTTTATTCACATTAATGTAAATCATGGGTTATGCTAATTCATCATGTGTGGGAGTCTGATTAGGGCATTGGTTAGAGTACTGGCTTCCATGTGGAGGGTGTGGGAAAGTCCTGGCGGTGGTGGAAATTTTTCAATAATATTCCGATCCATGCTTGGGTGATTTAATTGAAGTATCTCAAGTAGTCTATCAGATGGGATATTAACTCCAGGTCACCTTGGCATCTTTTGTTAAGAGTAGAATAAAGCCCATTGCAAGGCTTCTCTTATTCCTTCTTCTCTATAGTAAACTTTCCACTCCTATCCTGACACCAGTACCCCTGCTCCAAAGCTCTGATTTGTTCAGAACAGATTTGATCTACATTGATTATGATGAATTAAAAAGGTCAAAGTTAGTGCCAACCATCATTTCATTCTTGTTCTTTAAATTATAGGAAAAGTGAACTAATCAAATAATTCCTTGACCAATTCACAATAAAATTGTACTTAAGCTCAAATTAAAGGCTTTTGGATTAAATAAATGTTCATGAGTGTAATTTATAGATCTGACCAACCATAATAATTTAAGTACGTAGGAACTTAAAAACATCCAGAATGTTGCATGGCACTATCTAACTCAGTCAGATCTCTTCAGTTCTTCGCTTGTTTATTACATATATACTGGTGGATCTGGTAGATGTGTAATATGTTAGATTACATTTGCAGCATATTTTAAATTTTATTCTCTTTCTAATGATGAACATAAATATTAAATTCTGTAGTTGGGAAGTTGATCTTTAATTTTCTTTCTATTATAATCTTTTTTGGACTTTCTTTTGTGAACTCAGTACTTAAGTGGCAGACAAGGCATGTGATTCACTGTGAGTGCATTTGTGTGTGTCCTTGATATTTTATCACAGAGAACATATTAATATGTGTAATTAACCCAGTTTTTGCTTCGTTGATCATCACCTAGTGACTTGCAAATGAAAAAAAATTAGGAATGAAGCAATCACTTGTCAGCCAGGTGAGATAACCAGTTACACTTATAAGCTTCCAAATTTCTGAGAGGGTTTATGCAAACTAGACATTCTTGCTTTTAGTCTACTCTTTATCATTTAATCACTGTCTTTGCACTTCTGAACTATCACCACAGCATCAATGCCTATATAGAAATTGCCAAAAATGCCAGGGGAAAAGAATGGTGTTATTTGAGTTTTATTCCTTTAATATAGCAAAATTATTTTCATTTTTTCATTGAGACTTAAATTGCCTTTATTGCAAGGCATTCTACATTAATATGTATGATGCATACTTAATATATTGCTCTCAATTTGCAAATAAATGCCATTAACCGATAAGAAAAACTTTGGCACAAATGTGTTGTCAGTACTAATGTGCAAAGTCTGATCCTAATATTTTAAATCTTGAGATCTTTGGTAAATACAAACATTGATATGTATTTCTACCAAATAAATTTTAAGATTTTTATATATATTTTAAGTAATTTGTAATTTATGTTAATATAATGAGGTTAAAATAATTGTTTGCCATTTATCGGTGTGATTAATACTTCTAGTATCAATGCCTCAATTAGTGGACAATGCTGACTAATGTATAATTATTGAATTTTCTCTTTAAGGAAACTTTTTTAAAGACACCTTTGGATCTGTCATTATTTAAAGTTTTTTATGGTTTTAATTGCACAGTGACTTTATGAACTATCATAAAGAAAACATACATCTATGCTTACCTAATGCTACATACTATGAAAACATTATTCTTCCTGAATATCGATGCATTTTTAAATTATCGGTGATGACTATGACATTTCATGTCTTTTAAATACATACATATACAGCTAAGTTATTGAAAATTAAATTTGATGCAGATTCTTGGGGGAATGTATTTTTGGTGTTTATTTTAAAAGCTTAAGAAGTTTATTTGCTCAAAGAAATCTTAATTTTACATGAAGGCATGATGGTGCCAAATTTTGACAAATTATGGAGTTTATGTTGAGTTATTTCTATTGTATTGGATACCAATTTAGTTCAGATTTTCTGTTATTAATTCAATTAACTTAGTGGTGGTGAGATTTTGCCATTTTGCCTTTCATTATTCAGTTGGTGTCATTAGACATGACTAATGAGCGTATATAATAATCTTATGGTTTTTGGAAAGTATCTTCAAGTGTTCTTAAAATCTAGATAGTGTAAACTTACTTCATTAATGCTTTGCGTTGGACAATGTAATTCCAATTTAGTTCCCATTTTCAAAATATTAGTTTTAGGTAGATATTTGACTCTCAAAGTCCAGGGTTGGTGATAGCATGCACCTACAACTAGCACCTTTGAGTCTTCCTGGCTGAATGTTCTCCGGGACTATATGAATGGTCATTGAATGCATTTTAATATTCCACTGTACTCATGTAAAGACTATGCAGCAGATCCCTGCTTTACAAATGGTTGCCAATGCAATGGGTATGCTTGACAAACATCCTGGTGAAGAGGATCAGCCACTATGACTAGAAAATCTTGTTGCAATTGAAAGTCATTTTTATTTCCTTGACTGAATTGGAAGTGCAATCTTGCTGATGCAACAAAAAATGAAGTAGATGTTTCCTTATTTATTTTAACATTTAATCAGCTGCATTGTGTTATCTCCACCCCCCCCCCCCATCCACGTGGCGGGGAACCCGAAAGAATAAAGATTTTATGTGGGTTCTTGCCCTTGGTGTTGGGAGACGAATAATCACACACAAATATTTAAAGTCTTTTACTGAAAGTTTATTTTATTTAAAAGCACAAAATAATCAATTCAATGAACAAATATCAAGTAATGAATTTGTGTGTCTAGAGTAGCCAAACGTTAACATATTACCAATGTCTCGGGAAGGAGAGGAGCTGCTGGTGATGGCACAGATGGATAGCGAGGCGATTCGGCAGCACGGGCCATACGGCCTGCGCTTCGACTCCTACTGATGGCTACATTGTGAATGTACCGTCAGTGAATGGTTGCAGAGTAACCCATAGCCGGAATCACTGTCTGACTGCCTGCCTGACGAGTGTCGAGTGTACTCTCTCATAGCGTCTCCACCATGCCATTATATAGGAAAGGTGAAACTAGGATGTTTTGACAAAATGGCAAGGATGGGAGGGGAAGAAGAAGAGGAAGGTTAGCCATTCTCAAAAGTGAAGTGATAATAATAATAAGGGTATGAAAACCTGACCACCAGCTTCCTCGTGGCGTACACAGTGACAGCTTTTGCTGGATAATGGTGGACGTCTGCGTGTGGGAGGGTTAGCCCCACACACAGTTGTACTGTTTCCAGAAAATATAACCAGGAAAGCCACCCACAACCGGCCCCTCCCGAATGGGGGCTCTAGTGGGGTTTGGAGTGGTAACAAAAAGACCAACACCAATAATGTAGCTCTTTTGCAGTGGACGGAAGCCCTAAGGGGCGACCTCCTTGCCCTGCAGCCAGTGAGCTCGAACGCAGGAGGTATATGACAAGGATGCACTATTCGTGGTGTGAGATACATGCAGAACACCAGTCCAGCATAATCTGCATGACTATGCCAACCACCTGTGAAAAAAAGGAAACTCTCCACCGCCAGTTCAGAGGAATATACCACCAGCCAGACCACGCTATTGTCGACTCTCTTCCAAATGGGAAGGAAGCTGATCAGGCTGTCTCTGAACTATGATCACGGTTATTGATCTCAATGAACTATGATGAAGGACAAACTAGGCATAGGGATATCACCACAAGAACTCTCTGCAGGGTTGGTTACCAACCACCTAACCTGGTTGAATGGAATTACATATAGATGAAATTCTGACGGAAACGATGGACTTCTGAATGGTTAACTGCTTGGTCTATGCTGCTGCTGAAATATTGGCTCACTTCTGAAAGAACGCCTCTTGGGAGGACAAAGGAGCATAAAGGCTAGAACTGTTGGAGGCCAAGATCAGACTGGTGTGATGACAGGCATCGAGAATTCATTGTGCGATGGAATATATCACATCTGGGCAAATTTATCTCCCAATGTTCGGTGCATAGCACGCAGCCTGAGATTCTACTATCTCAAGCTGAATAAAAGCATGCTGCTTACCATTAAGCAGCACAGTCAATAGGGTACGGGTGCTAACCACTGGCCCAAAAAAAAACTCAAGAGGAGCGGTGAGGGAGAACTCAAACTTCCTCCTTCACCTGTCTGGTCTCTTTTGACCATCTCCACCTGTCATCGAATCTCCACCAGCAGTCCAAGAGGTGGAATGTTTCTGGAAGGACATCTACAAAATGTCTAAGCCATTCAGCAGAGATGCTCTGGCCATAGCTCTCTTTAAAGAGTTTTGTGACCACCGCCTGCAACATATGAATGGACCTCTTTCAGTCTCAGAAATCGATGTGAAGAAGGCTTTATGTGGCTAGAAGAACTTCTCGGCTCAATGGATGGATGCCGTGAATAACTTCTGATGGAAGAAGTTTACTTCCACCCTCCAACACCTCGCCAGAATCTTCGCGTCCTTCCTGTCTGGCAGTGAACAAATTCTACCCTGGCTGACTGAGGGGCTCACAGTTCTGATACCTAAGAAGGTAGACTTGACTAATCCAAAGAACTACCGCCCAATAACCTGCCTCAATAATGCTTACAAGGCATTCACCTCCATCATGAGCGACCGTATCCTCCACCGTGTCCAGCCTGTGTGGGAGGAGGTGTACGAGCAGAGGGGCTCAGAGTGGGAATCGCGGGATGCAAGGACAACCTGCTCATTGATAGGTGCATATGCCAGGATGCCATCCGACATTAGCGAAACCTATCAATGGCCTAGGTGGACTACAAGAAGGCATTTGACACCACTTCGCATGAGCTTATCATTGCCATGCTGACGTTGATGAAAGTCCACCCCGAGGTTGCATCCTGAATCCAATGCCTGTTACCACTCTGGAAAATGCACTTTGTCCTGACTTCAGGCAAGTGGTCAGTTTCGGCAGAGTTAGTAACATACCACCGTGGTGCTTTTCAAGGTGACAGCTTGAGCCCCTTACTGTTCCTTATTTTCCTCCTATCTCTGTCCCTTAGGCTGCGATGACGTAGATGATATATGTGTGGTGTTCCAGGTGACTGGAAGCATAAGGTCACCCATTTATTTTATTTGGATGACCTGAAGCTTTACACTTCAAATGCGAAAGACCTTCGCACTGCCCTACACACCATACTGGAATACAGTGAAGCTATAGGGATGGAGTTCAGATTGGACAAGCGTGCATCCATCTACCTGGCAAGAGGAAGATTTTTGGAGAACAAGGAAGTCATGCAACTCATTGACTGGAGTGTGTTTCATCACCTCGTGGATGATCACAGTGAAGAGTACCTTGGTGTCCCCCAACGCTGAATGCAGAAGGTTGCAGCAGTAAAAGAAACGGTCACTACATAGTACAGACAGACTCTCAGGAAAATCTGGAGTACTAAGCTGTCTGGCAAGAACCTTGTTCTTGCCATAAACATGTTCATGGTTCCGACATTGCTGTATACCTTTTGATGCATGAAATGGAGCGTCAATGAGTTACAGAACCGTGATAGGGGAACGAGGAAGATGATGACATCTACAGAAGTCTTCATCCGATATCTTCCATTGTCAGATTGTATCTCCCTCGCGATGTAGGTGGTAGAGGACTATTGAGTCTGGAATGTCTCCACTACAGAGTTTTCCTGGGTACAGCATGCTGAGGTAGAATGTTCAAGAACAGAGACCCCCTGCTCAATCTCGTGAGAGAGTGTGAGACTGAAGAGAGCAGACAAAACCGGTCTCGACTTAGACCTGTGATCCAATGGAAGCGATGATGCAGGGCATGCCAAGCCCAGCCGGAGACTTTGAGTCACCACCTCTCAAGCTGCAGTTATTACGCCAGGTCAGCGTATATACGAGGGCAGATCGGAAAGTGACGCACAGTAATTTTTTTCCAAAAAAGTTTAATATCTACCAAAACCAAACAAATCACAAATTAAGTTACATCTTTGACCTACTTCTCTACATAGTCACCAATTTTCTCAACACATTTCTCCCATCGTGGTACCAGTTTCAATATGGCCTGTTCATAGAAGTCCGTTTGTTGGGAGTATAGCCATCTGCGGACTGCTGATTTCAATTCCGCATCTGTTGCAAAGTGTTGGCCGGCCAGGAATCTCTTCATGGAACCAAACAGATGAAAGTCAGATGGCGTGTAGTGGTACGCCCACGACTCATCACCAGTGACGATTCCTTTCAGAAAGTCATGCCCTTCTGCGGTGTAATGCGTTAAGTGATCCAAGCTTGTCATCATTCGCTGGTCCTTGTGGTTGTCTGTCAGGTTCTTAGGCACCCAGCGAGCACTAACTTTACGGACTTTCAGCGTGTCATTAACAATATCGTACACTGCACCATAGGAAATGTTGAACATCTGCGATAAGGTTCGCAGGTGCACACGCCGGTCCTTCAAGATTGCTGCCTCAATGGCGCGGACATTCTGCGGAGTTGAAACTGTTACCGGCCGCCTTGAGTGTGGCGAATCACTAAGGTTCACACGGCCCTCTTGGAAGAATGCACACCACGTGGAAACATTGCTACGGTCCAGACAGTCGTCCCCATACGCGCCACGCATGTCCCTGTGAATTTCACTTGGTGAATGCCCTTTGGCCCACAAATATCGAACTACACTTCGCTGCTCTTCACATGTGGATGACAGTAACATGCGCGCCATGTTTGTTTCATAGTTCAGGCTTCTCTTGCTAGAGCTACACATGAAAACAAAATACCCTCTATAGCGCAAACTTCAAACTATATCGTCGTGAAATTTCAACATTCCAGCTACAATACCAGGGGAGAAAAAAATTATTGTGCGTTATTTTCCGATCTGCCCTCGTAGCTCGGCAAAACATGGCCCTGCAGGTATTTTCAACTGTGGCACCATTTTGGCATCAGTGATACACCTGTGCTGCCCTGTGACCCTGGAGATACCAAGTCTGTCGTGTAGAACAATAAATGCACAATGTGGTGGAACTATTCATTTTCCACCACCAGTTGGAGGCAATGAAGCCTTATGTCGTTCTCCTCGACCACCTCACATGGTCCATGTTCATGATTTGAGTTCTCCGCTGTGGCTGAAACAAACAGGGATGTGAATGAGGTGGAAAAACAGACAAAATATCAATACCTGCTTTTTAACTTCGGCAAATGTACCCCAGACACTGTAAAACAGGTAGTCCTTACTGTAGGTGTGCTCGGTGGAGTTAAGGGCTCGCTGCTAAGTAGCATGAAGTGTATTCCACCCTGCGGAGCACGGGTGGAATCAAAGCATGCTCGCAGAAGTCCATATCATCCTGGGGTCACTCCATCTGCTGCGCACACATGACCCTAATGCAGCGTAGCCACCTATATGATGGGCAGTGGTGGTGGCTTAAAAAATTGTTCAACCCCTCCCGATTATCCGGCCATTATAGCGGCAATGAAACCTGATACTGGGGACTTGGAGGGAATGTTACAAAATTAACGTGATAAAATAATAATAATAGTTCTACGCCAAAGACGGTGAAATTCGCCATGAAAAAATCATTTAACGTGACCGGGATTTTAACCCGGATCTCCCAATTGCTGGTCAGGTGTGTTAGCCAGTAACCACCAAGCCATCTTAATTCAAGGCGAATTTCAGTGGGGGTTTTATACGAACAGATATTCTCGTCCCCAGTTTACATTGTAGCACGGGGGACCCCGTGCTACAATGGTGGCTTGGTGGTGTAACTGGCTAACACACCTGACTGACATTTGGAGATCCAGGTTCGAATCCCGGTCAAGTCAAATGATTTTTTCATGGCGTCTTTCACAGTCTTTGGTGTATAACTTCTCACCCGTGCGCCTGACTGCATACCACATCATTTGTGTAAATGCAATGATTGGAAATAATAATAGTGTTTATTACAGGCAAATTCCCAATGTACAGTACAAAATAATTACATGGTAATTGCAAATATGTGGTACAAAATTTATGATAAATGTTCTTAATTAATTAAATTTATAGTGCCTTGTTTCCGCAGGAAGCTTCCCATATTTATGACATTAATGCTTGTGAAAAGAACCTTGTTGCCTAAAGTCAACAACCTTTGATATATCCCCAACTAATGTTTCCTCAACATTTCTGAGGAATGGACTGCGAGGAGAGCTTTTCCCCTCAGCTGTTAAAATATTCATTGCTCCCCTTAAAGTGGTATTCATCAAGTTCATCACATAAGTAGATGGTAGGAAAAAACGGCAGCGAGGGAGGAGGAAGATATTCAGAAGAAGAAGATGGTCGACCAATTTCATTGGGTAGTGGGAGTGATTCATTCACAGAAAGGCATTTCCTTTCTCCAACCTCAACTCACTACATCACTGAGTGCTGCTTCTTAGTGCAGAGGTGGAACAGTAAGCTTTACCTCCATTCCAGGCATTGTGTGAAACTTGGGTTCTGGTAGCTTGTCTGGAAATAATTAGAACTGATAATTGCTCATATTTAGAAATCATCAGCAATTGAGGAAAGAAATCATTTGTGTTGATTTCCTGGACGTACCTATTTTCTGAGCGTCTCAAGAAAGATAGTATTCTGTGTTCAGGAAATTGTATGGAAGTGGAGTAACTACTGCATGTGATCTGAAAACCAACCTACTATGTATTAGCCTGGGGCTACATCATACTAATATATAAAAATTGAATGGTGTCAGTCTGTCTGTTGCTCAATCACGCAAAAACTACTGAACCGATTGAGCTTAAATTTGGCATGTAGAGATAAAATGTATATCGGATGAACATAGGCTATATTAAAAAGCCCTCAGGGCCTCTGAAGGCCCACAGTGGTCCCTGGTGGTCCATACTAAGCATTGGATTCGGTGCAGTGGTTTCTTTTTTGCTTTTTTAAATTACTTTCACTCAAGATAGAGGGCTGTGATTTTTTTTATCGGATGGTTGAATAAATGAAGTCTCTAATTCTTTCAATCGATTTTCTTTCACGCTTCGTAATTGTCTGAAAATCATGTTTATAGCTGAAAAATCTCACATTTTTCTCTGAAATCAACAATAGCATATTTCCTTGACAACCAGAGATTTTAATTTCAAAGGGTGTTCACGCATCTGGCATTTAAGTTTTCCTGCAGGCCCATGATAGCACATAGAAAGAAAATTTGTATAAGAAGGGCCCAGAGTCCCAAGGGCCCCATAATAAATTGCTTCGGGGGAAATCGATAAATTCAATGCATATTTACAACAAGTATACTCTTCCACGTCTATTCTCAAAGTAGCTCTCATAGGGGCACTGTATGTATATGAGAGAACACTTACGTAGTAAACGATACAAACAAAGGAATTAAATGTGCAAGAATATTTACGTATAGCAAATAGTAATGGTATTAATGCCTCTGTTGCTACAACAAACAGTGCATTGTTTATTATCGTTTAATACTCAGATGTATTACACATAGTGGAACAATCTGCCTCTCATTATGATTGCAAACTGTTTTTTAGACCAATGCCCACATCATACGAACATCAACGAACACATCATACAAGATAGGTTACGAACTCCTCAAATGGCTACGCTGACAGTATTCTTCAGGCGTGGTGGTTTTCTTTTGAAATACGTTCAATTTTTTTTCACACCCGTTGAATTTCATTAAGATTGCGAACACTTTTTTAAACCAATTCTCACATCATAAACATTATGAGTTATTTATACATGCTTAAAAGTGTACAATTGCAGTTAACTTACATTCACTCAATTATCGAGTTGCCTATTCAAGACTCTCACTCGCCGCTGTGATTCCCCTCCTTGGGCTTAAAAATATATTCATCAACATGCTTAATTAAAAAAAAAAGTAACCTTTCGAATAAATTTTCTAAAGCAAGATGAATGTGTCCTTTGCAAGAAAATGAGCCCTTGCAAAATAAACGACAAAGGTTAGACTTGGATGCTCAAAGACATACCCACCAGTGATCTCATTAGCATCTCCCCGTGGTGTTTCTCGGGTTACGCCAAGAACCACAGAATTTTCATCCTAACCCAACCTACGGATGGGTAACCAACTGTAAATCTGGTTCAAATATAGACCCATCTGTTCCGAAACTTCAATCTGTTTTAAGATGGAGGAAATTATAATGAATTCACCACATGCTTTTCACCCGAAAGAAGAACGGAAATTCTGGGCAAGGAACGTTATCCGTGCACAAAAATCAGTAAGTGCACTAAGAATCACTATAGATTTTTTTATTTAGCAAACCGAAACCAATGATTATGGCTACCCTTTATGCCGAAGGCGCAGTCCGGGTGATGTAGGATTCATAGGTCAAATAAACATGGCTGATGCTGAAAATGCTCCTTTTGACTTTGTCAAGCGCTGGATTTTACCATATTCTCCAATCCGAATTAAGATACTCGACACTCATATCAATGCTGAATAGTGCAACTCAATTAAGTCATTGAATGAAAATAAATGTATGTACACAAGAGAAGTGATTGATCACTTGATCAAGCGGTTAATCACTCAGAAGAGGCCTCAAGAGAACTGGAGGGGCGTGGTGACCATTTATCAACCTGGGTGCTATTTAAGTAGTAATGAGTCTGTGTGGCCCATTTTTGGGTCTCCCGTGCATGAAAGTGGTCCAACAGTCACTCATCTCTCCGTGCACCTGGAAAACGGTCAGCTTGTCTATTACAACGAACCCAACATACAGGATAGGTTACGGACTCCTCAAATGACCACGCTGACAGTATTCTTCAGGCTTTGTGGTTTTCTTATAAAATAAGTTCAATTTTTTAAAGACCCGTTGAATTTCAACAGGTACCTCCCGCTATTACTTGATATGAATGACTAATTAATTAGTTTGTGCTGACCCACACATCGCTGAGGTGGGTCAGAAGTTGTCTACAAGCATGGGGGTCGGGTGACGGGAGTTAATATGCATTTGACCATGAGAAGTCAAGAAAAATTTTTTTCCATCATGTTCTTAGAATAAGCTTGTCACTTTATTTGTATAATTTAATGCCTTAATTGCAATTGCCATTGCAGTAGAATCTCTCATATCTGCCTTATCAAACTATTAGCCCCATATTTCCTCCTAAGCACTTCATTTCTCCTGCCTCAGTTCTTGTCTAAATTTTCTTTTATAATCCTCCCCTCTTACACCCTCGTTAGCACATCCTTGCCTCTCAATACATCCTCTTAACACCCTTTCGGCTTCCTTTACTGCCATTAAATACATCACCTCCTTTGCAGTAATTAACATTTTTTCTATATTCTTCTCTACCAAGATCTCCATAATTCCCCATACCCATTAATATTTCATAAATATTCATTGTACATTAATCATTTTTCCATTGCAATAAATATTTTAGGTATGCATGATATTTTCCAATTACATATTACCTGTTTTGTTCAGCAATTTTCTGAAAGAACTGTATTTTTGAAACTAAAGCAACAGGAAAAAATTAAATTGTTCTTTAATTCTCATCCTTCGGAGTGTAAGCTATCCGCTTCTCATTTCCATGGCTGCTTTTTATTAAAAAGCAATTTTTCCCCTTCTTTGTGTTGCAGTAGCAGTTTTTTGTTGCAATGGAGTACATACATTGTATTACATTTTTGATGCCTTTAGTATCTGATTCCTTATCCCTGGGGATGTCACTCATAAGAATAATGTTTTGTCACCTTTCACCCTTAAGGATTTTTATGATATCACTGGCATTTAGCTAATAGCATTAAGATGTACATTATCAGTAGGACACCACATTCCTGAATGGATACTGTGGAAGAAAAAGATCTGTGAATGTTAGATATACACCAATAGGCCACAAGTTCAAAATTGAATTATGACCTAGCATATTCATTGAAAATCTCTAATCATAAAAAATTACGATTGTTGAACTTTTGCAGTGTAATAATAATTTAAAAAATGATCATTATTCTCCAAAGACCTTACAGAGTTCAATATTGAAGGCCTTTGTCATGTACAAATAACTTATTTCTATTTTCCTTGCCTTATGCCTTCTTTAAATCTGCAAATGTACAATATACATATGTTCTTTCAGACATCCATTCATTTTTCTAGCTTGTGTTCTGTAGGACCAAAGGTATCTCAGTCACGGTTTAGTTTTCGTCTTCTCTCAGAACCACTTCATTCTTACCCTCCTCCATGCCCGTTCTTCCTCTGATGTTTTTTAGCATCCTCTTCTCTTGTTATCCCCATGGTCATTCCTCTAACCTGTTCCTGTAGCCTTGTTTTCCATTGGCTTCCAGCATATGAGTCAGTGTGTTATTAAATTAATTCTTCTCGGGTTTCCAACCAGGTTAGACTCTCCATTATGGCCGACGTTTCGATGCCCAACTCGTGCATCGTCATCAGGGGTGTTGAGTGATTGGAGTGTAATTGTTTCTCCAGTTTTTCTTTCTGACAACCTTGATCCCCATCTCATTCCAGTCATTTCTGAGTTCAGTGACCCACTTGGTTCCAGTCTTTTCTCTCGTCCTACACATAGTATCCTTAAGCCTTCTGATCAAACTCAATATCCATCCTTGTCACATGCCCAGCAAATCTTGCCCTTTTGATTCTAATTTCTTCAGAGATCATCCTCATGTTCTGATATAATTTGTTCCAAGATCTTCACTCTCATCTTTCACCTCTTTTTGGACCCAGAATTTTCCTCAGGATTTTCTCTCTTCTTTATCTAGTTTTTCTGCCCCTTGTCTTCTTACTGTTACTTTCTCGGCTGCATACAGTCCCGCATTCCTCACCATTGACTTGTAGTGACTGATCTTTGCATTTGTGGATATGTTCTTTTTGTTGTCTTCTCTAGTCAACAGGTAGGGTATCTTCATCCTCTTCTCTCTCTCACTTCCCTTATTTCTTCCTGTAATATATTCTCCCAGGTACTTGAAATTATCCACCTTCTGCATGGTGCCCTCCGGCGTTGTCCAGTCCCCAGAAGTGTTCAGGGTCTTTGTTTTGTGATACGCGATCTTTATTCCTACCTTTATGGCTGTATTACTCAAGTTGTCCAGTTGTTTCTTTGCATCCTCTTCTGTCTCAGTAACTATTATTATGTTGTCCGCAAAGGTGAGGCATTCCACCTGCACTTTATATTCCTTTTCGTCCCACATTGTAGTCTTTGTTATATCCATGTTTTCATTTGATGTCCTACATTGTCTTATCACTTCATCCAGTACTTTGTTGAATAACATCAGGGACAGTGCATCTCCCTCTTTGACCCCTGTCTTAATATCAAATTCTTCTGATATTGCTCCCCTGAAAATCACCCTTGCCTTTGTGTCTGTCAGAGTTTCAGTTATCAGTTTGTGTATGATGCCATTTAGTTTTCTATCTATTCAGAATCCTCCCTAGCATCTGCCTGTATAGATCTGACGAGATCTATTCCACAAAATTTTGGCTAAATTATCAATAAATATATCAATATACATTATCATATGCTTTATTGAAGTCCACGAAAGTTTCTTTTCTTGAACAATTCACACATTAATGAGTAACTTACACTTTTGCTTCAACATTTCACTGGATATCTTATTTATGCATGCAGCATTCCAATTTTTCAATATTCTCTCAGCCATTATGTCCTAATTCTCAAGGCTCACCTTTGTTGTTTCTGCACCATTATTGTGAAACTCTAGAAAGTATTCCATCCAACAATTCCTGGCGTTGCTTCCATCTCACACGATCTCGCCACCTTTGTTCTTAATTGCATTCATTCCCCAGCTCCTTCCTTGCTTTGCGCCTTTGCTCTTTTTACTCATCTTCAAAATAGCTTTTTATGCCCTTCAAAATCATTCTGTGCCTGCTTCATCTGCTCACATTATTTGGTTTCTCTCTTCCCAACATTTTTGCATGCATTCTTTTTCTGTATGTATTCATTGCATGCCATTTTACTCATCCTCAGACTTACCTGCTATCAATCTCTTCTATGCCACTTTCTTTTCTCTTGCCACAATTTTCTCTCCTTCATTCCATGGAACATCGCCTCTCATTCTCCTACCACACTCCACACACACCTTTCTACCCTCAATTTCAGCACATTCTATAATCATTCCTTTCAAACTCCCATGCGTCATTCACTCTCCCATTGCTGATATATTCATCCCATTTTCTGTGCCTCAAGGATAGCATATCCTCAAGCCTGTGTCCATCTCATTCTGTTACCTCATTGTGTAACAACCTTTCCACTTTCACTCACATTTGCTTACACACACCACTCTTCCTTAGTATTAACTTACTACCCTGATGTACTCCAGAGATTACTAAATAGTGGCCTGCTCTGTATTTAGCACCTCTCACCTTTTATCCCTCACTTTCTCTCTCAAGCTCTCATACACAGTGAAATCAGTCATGCTCTTACAATCGCCCCTTTGCCGTATATTCATATGAATATTTTATGCTTAAACCATGTATTCTAGACAAACAATCCTTTCTCCAAGCTCTCACTCACCAAATTATCACCATTATCATTCACTCAAGGGTCACCAAATGGCCTGACCACTTTTTCAGAGGCCAACCCAGCCATTCATGTTGCCTAAAACTATAAATTTCTCACCAGGGCTAAAGTCACTCAAAACCTCTCAATTTTTCCTGAAACTCATCTTTCACACTATCACTCTCTCCATCCACTGGTGCTCAACATACCCCAATCATTACTCTTTGAATATGTACTTGTTTTAATGCGAACCCAAAGCAGTCCAGGGGAAATTAGTTCATATTTCTTAACCAGCATCTGAACTCTCGTTAAGAATCAAGCCCTAACTACCACACCGCATTGTCAACTCCTGACCACAATGTTAATCCACCAAATCAGTAGTTACAACATTCCACTTCTTGTGCCTAGTTTTACATGCACACAAAACATCTACCCGTCTCATTTTCACTTCATTCATCAACTCATTCTCTATTCCATACATTGATCTCACATTCCAAATACCAATTTTCTAGTCTAAACTATCATCTCCATTTATTAATAGTCCAACCTTATACAGCTTCTGCCACACATTGTGGCTTTGGCCATCTGAGGCTACTCTTTGGCATTTCGCAGTAAGTGTATGAAAGGTGTTAGCCTTTGCAATGCCAGCACCATGTGCAGCTTTCCCTCCTAATAGTTACAGCACTCCACCAGTCAGTTTGGGCACATTTTCTCCACTCCACCTTGGATCTCTTTTGAAATGACTACCTACTTTTCGAGGCACCATACTGTGGCCTGTGACCCACTACTTAATAGGGTGTATGCAGCTTATGATTTTGATGGTGCAGTTACTTTCATCATTGTCAATAAAGGTTGTGTATGAGCAACCAAGGTGTCTCATTGATAGTAATAAGTAATGAGATAGTAATAGGTCAATTTTAAAGAATAATTATGTCATGAATACTTATGCAACTCTCCTAATTATATTTATTCTTGTTTGTAATAATTGGTAACTGCTCATTAAGGGTTTTGTATGCTTGCCAAAAATCGTTCTTTTATAGCTGATTCATTGTTAAAAGTGACCATGAGTAAAACTGAGTATCATTCCCATTAGATCAAATCTTATTACCTCATCTGAATCTAGGTTGTGCAATGTAGATGCCTCGATTGGGTTGAAAAAATTGTATTTTTTCATTAAATAGTGTTTGCGTAGTCATATAAAGTTTATATTTCACATTTTCCTTATCCTTCAAGATAATTTAATTTTTTAAATTGACTTTTCAGTGGTTTTTTCCGTGGTGATTCCCTGATTGGCACTGCTACTGTAAAGCTCCAGCCCTTGGAGACAGTATGCACTCTGCACGACTCCTTTCCTGTAAGTAGAAATGGATGGTGGGCTGCTAATGAAAAGTCAAGATTATTTTAGACATTCTGTATCTCTTGGAGAAACGATATTTTCGAAATAAGTGAAATTATTTTTGAGATTTCATGTTTCATGCAATAATTTTTTCCATCACTCAAATTTGTTACATTGCCAACCTGATGTTGAAAATGTAGGCTTTTTTCACTTGTCAGTCTCATCTCTATTGACCTTTTGTTTTCTTTGAATTCTGATTAACAAACATGTAAAAGACAGTTGAGTTTAATATATGTATTAAAATCTCTGCTAATACATGTATTTTTTTTTATTTTAATTTGGGCTATTATTTTAGTTATTTTGAACTTCTTATTCTTGTCTCATTAAAAATTTTAAATTATCTTTTTTTCTCATGATGTTAGGTTGTAGTTCATTGATGAACTGTTTATTAATACCAGTTATCTTTCCTACAGCTGATGGATGGACGTAAGGCAGCTGGTGGAAAGTTAGAAGTCAAGATTAGACTAAGGAATCCAATACTTGCCAGGCAGGTGGAAAAAGTGACTGAGAAGTGGCTTGTGATCGATAGGCTGTGATAAGGGTATTTTGATACAAAAAGAATAATCAACATTATAAATGCCATTTTATTTATATCGTGATCTATTTTTCTTGTTGTTTTGAGTGTCCTCATCATTTTTCCAGAGAATTTATGTGGATAGTTGCAACTCAGAATTGTGTTTTCAGTGCACATAGAGCCTTTGTCAAGAAATTTCTAAACTTTTTGACTGCTTTGGGTCCCTAATGGCAATCTTTTGTTTACTGTCATTCTAAGGAAGTGTGCACATTTTATCATTCAAGTAATATTTTAACTAATGAAATAAATTGTTCTATATCAATGTGATGATTACATAGCAGTGCATCTGAACATGAGGGTATGCTTTTTTTACCTTAATTTTTTCTGTCAGGCTCTGGTGAATAACTGTTTTGTAGCTTGTGGTATTTGAAGGAGCAAATTTCTCTTCTTTCTGATTCCATTTACAATTTTTTTGTGGCATCCTCCCTATGATATGTAGCAAAGTGCACACACATACAATGGCTCACATTACCATTAGTTCACCAACTCAGTAATTTCCAGGTTATAATTTTCTTATTGTAATCTCAAAAGATACACGAGTGGTGTGTATGTAATCTGTCAATATTCTCTTTTACTAAATAAGTTGAACTTTTTTTATTCATAACTTCTGTTCTGGAATCAATATGCTGAGCTGAACAAAAAATGGAAATTACGATGAAACAGGTGTGTTTTACTTATGTAAAATATTGAATGTTCTTAAATTTGTTATTATATTTTAAGAATGAATTGTATTTTTTGTGGTTGACCAGTATATTTTATTGTACATTATATATTTTAAAATTTACAAAATCTTTTGTATTTGTGTCATATTTCAGCCAAAGATGAGTTGTTTAAGAAGTTTTACAAGAACTGCAACTTTGAATTCCTACTAAAACCTAATGATACCGAAGAAAATTGCAAATTTAAGCTACAAGTTTATGTATCTTGGCTTTGCATTTAATTTTTCTGACATTTAATTATCAAGTGAAAACTGCACTAACTGTGAGTACATATCCTCACTATGACTAATAAAATGTCAACCTATAAAAAAAGACATGTAAATTCTGCGAATTGTTCTCATTTGGCTGAAAATTTTCAGGCATAAAGCAGATTATGGACCATGAAGTTTCCATACCTACTGCTTATCTGTCCCGATTTTTGTATGAACTAAAGCACCCTTTGATTCCATTTAGATGAACTAAAGTACCCTTTCATTCCATTTAGGTTAATGACGAAAAATCATTGTAATGGTGTCTGAGCTTTGATTTCAGTTGGCCACTGTAAAATGTCAAGGAAATCTGCCAAAATTCGGCAGTTGTGTAATTCATACGGTTAGGTAACAAGGTGTAAACTGCTTTAGTTATGGCTTATGGATAAACCAATGTCCCAATGTAAGCTTTTTGTGTGTTAATATCATGTGTTCATGTATGGTCAATGCAAAGATTCTGCCAAATCAGAACAAGTAGGTTGAATCCACTGCGATGCCTTGTGGAAATGGAAGGTTTATATCTGATGCATCGAAAATTGCCAGAGGGAAAAAGCTTTCCTGGACCAGGTGTCAAACCAAGAAACTTTAACTTTCTGGACCAATGCCCAGACTACTACACTTGACGGAATTTTTGGTAGTGTAGCTAGGGTGACCGGATCAAAATTTTCAAAAGCAGGACATATGAAGGAAAAAAGCAGGACAACAAATTAAATTCCTTTTCATTTGCTTTTCACTTGTATATCATGTGGCCAAAATGTCATTAGAGACAATGAGTAAACAAAAATGCATCACACTGAAAATCAGAAAATGTTGTATTTTTTATGTCCTCCATGAAACATTTTGCAACTTTGTTACTTCAAGCTCAAGATATTTTGTAAATCAAACATTTTTTTCTGCCAAAAGTTTCTAATAATGATTCCTTGAATTATGTAGTAATGCCCGTCTAATTGCAGTCCTCCCTTCAGTTTTTTCTCTGCCCCACGTGTTCTCGCGTGATAAAAAAAGCACGGGCTTTCGTAGGTTAAAATAATGATACGTAAACTAGAACAGGTAGCGGAAATTACCGTATTTCTCCGATTATTAGCCACACCCCGTTTTTGGGGTTTCAAACAGGGAAAAAAGTTAATACGCAAATTTAAGCCGCACCGGTTTTAGTGCATCCCGTACTACCTACAGTATTAGGTATTAGAATTTTATACCTGTTTTTACATTACCTGTGTAACTGTGACACAATGTTACATATATTCTCCTTTTATATATGAATAAATTGTGCACCAATTTGACCTTTATTTGGCGTTATTTCTTACTTTCCCTGTGGCTTAGGCGAGTTTAGCTGGCGTCCGCGTCTCTGGTTTGCTCAAATCGGTCATTTTTACGATTTTTTAAGAAAGTTCTCGAATTTAAGCCGCACATCGAATATAAGCTGCACCCCAATTTTGAGTCCCCAAAATCCGGAAAAAAAGTGTGGCTTATATTCGGAGAAATACGGTAATTTAATACCAGACCATTCTGACTCTGTTGCGAGCATTGTGGCTGTTAACCGGAAGCAGGACCAAAACTAGTATTTTTACAAGCAGCAAAAATCCCTTTAAAATGCATATTTTTCATAGAAAGACAAAATCAAAATAATACTGGTGCCCTCAGATATTATCTTATAAGCTGTATTTCAGCATTTGGTGTATAATGTTTTTGAATGGCAGGAAGCCAGACAATTTGGCTTTATCGAAAAAAGCCGGCCGGATGCTCGCATGTTAATAAAAAAGCAGGACATGTCCGGCGAAATCTGAATGTCTGGTCTAAGTGTAGTAGTCAATACTCTGGCCTGGAAAGCTGAAGTTCTATGGCTTGATTAGAGGCATGTAGAACCCAATTTAGTTCCACTCCACTCCCATGCTGTGAGGTTTTAGGATCCTAACTGGATTCATAATTGTGTATCCTTTTTAGGCTTAGGATGTTTATCAAGAAGTGGGCATTATGATATCAGCAGAAAGGGAACTATCACCCCTTCATAAATAAGAAAAATGCACCGAAATGGGATCAACTTCCTGTTGTTGATTGTGCATCACTTGCTGTATTTGGGAGCAGTCTGATGCACCAGTGCTATACCATATGATGGAAGTGATGAGTTCTTCTTGCTCTCAAGATTGGACTCCTGGGAACTACTCTGTAACAAGAAGCCTCATTGTGACTCCTGGAATGAGAAAGGAGCAGGTGTCAGAGGCACTACGCATGCCTATAGGCTTGATGTCCATTCCAGGAAACCCCTTTATCCTCTGGAAATTTCCATTGCATTCTTTACCATCCATCGCTGGTGATGATAACATATAGTATTGGATATTTGGTGAAAATTTGTTGTGTAATCCACATGGTTTGAGCCATGAGGTCCAAATTTCCTCCTTATATACCCAGTTTTCACTCTGGATCCATGCAATTCCCTAGCGGAATACCTAATTTGCTCCTTGGATCCACAACATTACAATGTTGTCAAGTAATTATAAACAGGTTACCAAAAGAAAACGGAACTTCATCAGGTGCCAAAAAATAATATTGTATGCTACAATACTCTGTGGTCAGAAGACCAGTCTAACTCTGTTGTAGAAGAACTTTAACAAATATAGAAATTGAACAATGTTTACTGAATATAATGTTACCAAAGCTTATCATACCATATTTGAAAGCTCATTTTCTAATTATTGAACTTATCACATCTTGAAATCATTGCCATGCATTGGAAATATTTAAATTAATGCTTCACTTGCCAAATCATGAAAACTAACTTCATTAAATTTTATTTATTGTATTTATTTTAGCCTGCCACGTATTTATTTTTGTGAAAATATTTCTAAAAGGTGAAACCTTTGAATTAACTTTCTCAGAAATTTTTGCACAAGTATTAACCCTCGAGCAATCGCGCCCCATGGCAAAACACGAGCAGTCGTGCTGGCGCATTCAGTGCACCAGTGATTATATCATAAATATTTTCTTCAAATCAGGTGCATAATTCCATAAATTTATAACTTTCAGCAATCATACAATATTTTAAGCTTTGGAAATCGATTGAATTCAGTTATTATTCAATATACATATTTTTAATGACAAGTCAAATAAATCACGCTAAAACATTTGAAAATTTTACCTCGAAACTAATCAGGCAAAATTCTATCCATGTACGTAGGTATTACTTCTTTTGGAATATGCACCAAAATATTACAATTTACAACCCATTGACAGAATTCAATTGGCATTATTTTGGGGTTCTGATTATTTATAACACCAGTCAGAAATAACGAGCGCGCAAGCTATTCAATTTTTTCACAAATAGTTTTTTTACCATTTTTTTTTTATTGCCGAATCTGATCGAGTTTGTAAAATAAAAAGATCCGTACTTTTCCGTTTCTCGGTCTGTCACCTAGTTCTCGAGTTATAAGCACGAAAAACTGATGTTCTTAACACTTTCGCTGGAAAGGGCGTGCTGAGACTTCTTAAGTCATCTGAGACTGCACAGCTCCATCGCCCAATCAATATTCTCCCCTCCCCAACTCCACCTCCACTCTCCAAAACACCCAACGAGGGTAGGTGGATGATTCTCATACGGTCTCAGCGCAGCTCATTCGTTGGGCGTCACCTTTTGCGTATGTTAATTTTCAATTTATGAGTGAATGGCTACGGTTAGAATATTGATTTCTTGACTAAAATTCATATTTTGATTCCATCTAACGATTTCATGAATAAAATAACAATTTTGGTTCTGAGTAAACGCCCCCATTTTGAACATACTACTGACTTAGGTTTGAGGATAGAAAATGACACAAGACATATGTAAAACTTTATTTCTATTTACACTTATTTAAGGTGTACAACATAGCTATACAATCTTACAAAAACATAATCTTGCATTTATGAAAAGCTTGAATTCTTCAAGAAAGTAACTCGTGTATAAAGTTGTGTATAAACCTTCATAGTTCACATTCATTTATTATCACACAGCAATGGTCTTATTATCCAGAAAAATTATTAATCCTATTTGCTGTAAAATATCATGATGAATCAGTCAAAATCTCTTTCCTCGCATTAATTCGGATGCCTCTCCCTCAGTTTTATCACAATTGCGGCACTTAACTACTATTTGTGCATGGCTTCCGCAAATTGTGGCACTGGGAGCATTTGATGGTTGTATACATTTTTTGCCCCACCAGATGCTACACAGCATCCTCTTTTTTTTTTTAAGGTTGGTTTTTTGGCAGTTCATCTTCAATATGTAAATGATTCTTTAGAGTCAATCGAATATCTCTTGGAAGAGACTAAATTAGTAGCCCTCATAAGAAGGTGATCCTGCATAAGCTGAAGTGATAGTTGTTTCAAAAATATTCTTATTTTAGTTGAGGCGTCTTTGTTGGCGTCAAAGAACAACACCTGCGAGTTTATCCCAGCCACATTTACCAGTGAATAGAAGACTGCTAACGGCTATCTCCGGGTAATTCGAGCACATGTGGAACAGAGTATATCTACTGTGTCAACTCCTCCTTTGGTTTTATTGTTTTCCAATATTATCTGTGGTTTACCAGATGCTTGATCTATAGATTGGTCATCATGAGTGTGGATAGGAGCAATAGTGATTTATTTATTTTTTAGTACAATGAGTCATATTTTTTTGGAAAACAAACATTGAAGACCCTTTTTCCTTATTTCGATTGGGCAAGAACTCTGAGAAATTTCTTTTTTCTTTTTCCTCAGGGTGCCGAGGCATGTTATATTTTTCCTCAATAATGACTGTGGAAGGGTACTTGTGTACCAATTATCGATGGTTAGATTCCGATTACTGACTAAAATGGGCTTGACTAATCTGTTCTCGATGTCTGAGGGAGAATTTGATGAGCAGAATGGACCCTCTGGCTGCTTTCCACATTATATCTCCATGTTACTTGTGTAAAATGACTTAGAGTCACAAGAAGCAAATATTTTTATCCATACGGCAAGTTAACTTTGCATATATTGGGCAAAAGAGCATCTCCGGTGAAATAACTCTTAACTTTTTGTCAAGAGTAACATAAATACCACGAGCACATGCCTTTTTGCAGTTGTGAACAAATGACTTAAAAAATTCTCGAATGGGAGCTAACTTATCAAGTATTTTTTCCTTTCTTCACATGTCGTCTTACTATCAAATCTTAAACATTTTAGGAGGAACAAAAATCTATGATGACTCACGTCAGCTCTACTGAGGATTATTCCTGTTCCATCTCTTATCCACAAATGAATAACATTGGCATGATTTTCCCGTTTGACACCGAATAGAATTAGAAGTCTAATTCAAGCACAAATTTTTATCATGCGATGTTGGATGGCAATCACGTTCTCTTTTATAACGACCTTCTTTGATGATTCTTTGAATGAATTAGTTCGTAAAAAGAGTAACTTGATCAATCATATCAATTGTGATGAATTGATGGGGAGCATCACGTTAGGTGGAAAGCAAGGAAACATTGGCCCCGGGGGAAATTTAGACATTGTTTTAGCTGAAATCTTTCCAGTTTTCTTCCCAAGAGGGAACATCAACCACTTCGTCACTTTATCTTTTCCTGTGTAGTATTATTCATCCCCGGTGGTCAGCTCACCTTCAGAAGATTGGTTTGCATCTGCTTCCTATACTGTGTCACTCTCATGGTCACGCCCTCCCACCTTTATATTCAGCCCCGCCTTCTTACTTCTAGAAAATTTCATCACTTTCGTTTTCTTGTGGTTGATTTTCATCCCATACTTTTCTCACTGCACCTCTAATGCATTCACCATTGACTGTAACCCCTTGGCAGACTGACTAACCAATGCTTGATCATCTGCAAATCTTACTGATTTTATCAGCTCCCCTCCTACCTATATTCCTACCTCCTTATTCCCCATGCCTCCATTACCATTTCTTCTGAATACACGTTAAAAAGCAAAGGCGATAGTGGGCACCCCTGCCGCACTCCCCATCCTATCGTGGCCAATCCCAATTCTCCATCGGCTACCCTAACCTGCGCCATCTGGTTCATATACAAATTCTGATTCAGACGCCTGTCCCTCCAATCGACCCCTAATTTCTTCAGCACTCCCATTAATTTCATCCAGTTCACCCTATCAAATGCCTTCTTGAAATCTACGAAGCATGCAAAATCATCCTGCCCATACTCTAGGTTTCTTTCTACTAGCGTCCTCATCACCGCTATAGCGCCTTGCGTTCCCATCCCTCTCCTTAACCCGATCTGGTCATCACCCAGGTATTCATTAGCTTTCTTCTCTAGCCTTCTGTTTATAATTCTCAGAACTACTTTGGCTGTGTGGGATATTAAGCTTATTGTCCTAAAGTCTTTGCACGTTTTTGCCGTGCTCTTCTTTGGTATAGGAATTAGTACAGTCTTCGCGAAGTCTTCCAGCCACACTCCATCCTCATAAATCCTATTAACCCCTTCCCTGACGGGTTTTTTTTACAAAAATGGTCAAAAAAAGTCATATTTTTTTATTTTAGATTCAGAAGCATTGAAGGGAGGCAAATCCGAAAATGTTTTCATTAATTTTTTATTCCAAATAACTAATGATTTATTCAATAATTTCTGATTGTTGCCCCTTAACTTAAGAGAATTAGGCCACCCGCATTACGGTATAAATTTCCTTCCCGTAATCCCTTGTTAGACATCTAAGGAGGAGTGCATTTAGTTTATATGACAAATGTATATACTTTTCCGACAACGTTAATGTAAGCTATTAATTTTAGTCCGTAGTACATCAAGAAACAGCGTACAAACATTCATGGGAGTTAGGCAACCCGCATTACGACGTCTTTCGCTCTGAAAATGTTATAACAAAATTCATTTTATGACAAAAAACAAGAAACTTTAATTATTTTACTTGATTCTCATTGAAGAGAGCTGGAATCCCTTTCCTCAGTGTTCCCTGCGAGTCAGTGGAGTGTGAAGCGAGCGAGTCGGCTAGATCTGGAGATGTATAAAAATTATCCGTCGTCAGACAATATCATAGGCCAAATCATCACACTTCATCATCACTTTTGAGGACATGGGTAAATAGGCAAATTCTTTATCCTACACAGTCCCCATTCCCGTGTAAATTGTCGTTGACCACACGTATCCAGTTCTCGATTCACAAAGAAAAAATACTTGCCAAATGAAGCTCTTTTCATAGGCATGAACTGCCGCCACCCCAATCTTCCCTTGTTCGAGAGTAGGCTCTTTTCGATGGTAACGTCCGTCTCTGGTGTATGGAGTGCCTTGAAATTTTCCTCCAGCTTTTGGCAAATCGACCATATTTTATTTAGTTCGGTGTTGGGGTGTGTTTGGGGATCAAAATCGTTATTATAGGCAAAATGTAAATATTGCCTTATTTTTACGAATCATTGGTAAGACATTGTTTGTCCAAAAAAGGGAGATGAGAGTTTAGGTCTCGTCGACCAATAAAACTCAGTATCTGGCTTCCTCATCATGCTTTGTAGCATTACAAGGGCAAAAAACACGAATTTCTAAGCTTGTCACAGCTCGCCACTGATTTACGCTAGAACTGCTTGGCCCCGCTTTTTCACGCAAAGTGTTCCTGGCGCAGCGATTAGTTTCCCAAGTTATAAATTCAACAATTTGATCGTTGAAAAAATTATTTTAGGGAACCACAGTCGGGAAACAGGTCAAAGTTCATCGAAGAATTACCTTCAAAAAGAAACCTAGGTGGCGCCGGAGGAGTAATCGTTGAAAGCATTTCCTCCCACTCCGCTTCCTGCGAAGGTTCCACTGTGCCTTCCGATTCGGAGCTTGTTTCTCCGGAGAGAGTCAACTAGGAGCCGGAAATTTCAATGTCCATAACATCGGAATCACTGCTGGTCTAACACTGATTCCTCTCCGGAATCCATTGCTGATTGCCTAATGTTACCAAGCGAAAACAAATAATTTGCCGTGGAATTCACTCATACTACACCGCTTGTATTAGAACCTAAATGTTCGAACTAAAAATAGAATATTAGCATCGGTGGAATTTCAGTGAAAAAGTGCGTGCGCATGAAACCGGGCGCCAAGTTGCTTAGTGGGCCATCGGTCCTCGAGCGGGTGTTTGTTTTCTGACCTCAGGAAAGCGTCAAACATGACAATAGAAGGCATTACACGTTTGGGATTTATCTCTATCTCTCGTTTTTCCTCGTACTCATGTGGGCTAGGGTAGAACATATACAGGGCACTTGTGTTGTTTGCATTGAGAACATACGCCTTTTAGATGCCTTCATCGTATAGCTGTTTTCGTAAATATGTATCACTACTTCCACCAGTATTCGAAATAGAAAAATGAAAGGGGCTGATGAAATAACATTCGCAACATATCTAAACATTTCGCTGTCGTCGCGTTGCATCACATTTTCATCCTCACTTACATCCGAATCAATCAAAATCTGAGGTTTCAGGCGTGATGGAGTGGAACCGGAACATCACTGCAGTTAATGAAACAAGAGCAATTTCCACAAGTATGACATTTAATGCACGACCGGTTTCGCTTTTTACAGCATCTTCAGGTCCATGCTGTAAAAAAGCGAAACCGGTCGTGCATTAAATGTCATACTTGTGGAAATTAATCTTGTTTCATTAACTGCAGTGATCCGAATCAATGTTCGTATGCTCAGAGAGGCTTCACTCAGAGCCAGAGAGTTCAACATCCTCCAATTCCTCATCAGAAATATCAACGGTCGAAACACTTTCGGATCCACTCTACATAACGGTAAGATTCGTATACCAAAGAAAAACAAACGTCTGAAGCAACGAAATGATATCACCAGTTCAAGGGAAACTTCGAGATGTGCGAACTACAGCGTACATACGATGAATAACTAACGCATCCTAAAATTTTGCGACAGCTAGAAAGAGGCCGATGGCAGGAGAACCAAAACATATTCGCCGAAAGCGAAGTATCAGTAAATGAAAGAAAAATCTTCGCCCATTTTCCCTACTGTAATCCGTTTTCCTAGAGGTAGCATCATAAAATACCATTTTCACAAGTGAAGAGAATAGGATGGGGGAAAAGGGCATAAGGGGTCTGAAAGGAGAATAACCCGGGGAAAGAGGAAAAATAGACTGAGTAACAGAAGATTAGCAGAAAATTGTAGAGGATGTTCAATGAGAGACCTGCAGACGGTCGGAAAATCCAAAAGACTTCCGACCGCCTGTTTATTGCCCTTGCGCGTGATCTTTCTCGTCCGTGCCCGACCGTGTCTTGCTGGCTGACCACCCAGTACGGTGACACACGCCAGATGTAAGGGTTGGGGAGGGGAATTTTGGGAAATACCAAAGGACCCCTCGGAGAACCAAAGACAAGGAGCATCAGAAAGGGTACGTGAATGAAGCCTAAGCGGCGAACGTCCGGCAGGGGTCTGTCGGTGAAGCATTTACGGATACCAAAACTACAGCGTAAATAAGTAAATAATACACAACTAATAGGTAAATATGTATTACAAAGTAAACAATAAAAAAATCGGGAATGCATTGTTTGTCATATTATAACAGATAAGGACTTACTGAGTAACAATTGTTACTTGAGTCTTCTTGATCGAATGCAATTTAGCGATAATGCAGAAAAGAACGTATGACCCCATAGGAAGATTTCGCTTCCAGGGAGCGTAGTTCCACTAGTATTCCGGTAGGATAGATAAATAAACTAGATGAGTTTTGTGAGAACTGATAAAATATAATTCTCATAACTAGATGGGGAATAGTAAGTAATCGTGAATAAAAATAATTCAAATCTAAAATCAATCCTTCAATCATTATATAAATTACGTTAACAATTGCATAAGCAAGATTCCAACTGTTGTACTTCGGGATATCAAGTAGCTAAACTTACAATAATCCTAGGAGTAGGCAGAGCGCTTGATAAAATTGAATTTTCATGACCATAAAACGTTTCCTAACATTTATATTGGATGAAAAAAAAGTGCGTAAATTTTGAAATACGGAGGGTAATTTTGGTGCGTAAAGTTTTTTTTGAAACCATAATACAAGTGAAAAGCCATCAAAAAAGCGAGAATACAGAGATAGGCGTCCATACATGACATCTAGCGGCGAAGCATCGAATTACTACGAAGGGGGCGAAATATCTCGTCCAAAACAGCTAAAGAAGGGAAAAAGTAGAGTAGGACGAGATATCTCGTTCACGTCAGAATTTGCTAGACCATTCAGGACGAGATATCTCGCCCGCGTCAGGGAAGGGGTTAATAAGCGCAAAAATTTTTCCTCTTCCGTTCTTCCCCATGCTCTTCAAAAACTCTGCAGGTATGTGTAACCCGATGTATCAGATGTTTTCTTCTCCCTCTACGTCATCTTTTTCTTTTTATCTCGATTTTTTCATCTTTCTTTCCGCGTTTATTTCCACGCTTCTTCTCTCACATCCTCACTCTCTCTGTTACTTGTTTATTTCTCCCGTATCCTAGTTTCCCTATCTTAATCATTATTTACTCGTGCATACCCAATTTTGCAGTGTTACCCCCCGAAAACTACTTATATCACTATTAGTTTATTATACCCCCCCGAAAACACTACTTATATAGCTATTAGTTTATGGACGTTGGGTTACATAAGCCCCATTAAAAGATGTTTAGCCATGAAATAGAGATATCCTCTTTTAACGCCTTCGACTACTACAGTAAAACCCCCATACAACGAATTTGTTGGGACCAGAAAAATTACTTCGATGTAGGGGGTTTTCGATGTATGGAGGTGTTGTGCGGGTTGCGTCTCCAAAGGGGCATCCAAGTGTTCCGCGTGCTTTACGATGCAAGTCGAGTAAATATCTCAATCTTGCTTTATTCACCATTAAAACCTTTCCTAGAGTGATGATAAACAATTTTTATTATTTACCATCAAATACCGTGGCTATAACCGTGTTATTTTCAATCTGCGTATTTCTAATTGAAATTATTGTTTTTTTCGTCGATTCTGCTCTACGCCTCATCGCTTTCTTTAGTTACGGTCTGAAAGTAAAGGAGCGCCAAAATTAATGCCTAAGGATTAGGTATATTTAAAGTGCTCCATAATTTTTCTGAGTATCTAGTCTATATTATTCTTAGAGTGCAATAATTTAAGTCAATATCAAATGGCAGTTTTATGCAGCAATTTTGCTTGAAAGAGCACATATTCCCATTTATACTTCCGAAATGAAACGCACTGTTGGAATCCCATTGAAATACCGGTAAATATCTATGTTCGTGACCAGAATATACTAGATATCGATAAACGACGATGGAATATAGGTGGGGTGAGTTAGTTACCACGAGTAAAAACGTGGCAGTCGGCAATGCATTGAGGTCACAATGGCAATCTCAGATGATAATGCATTGACGATGCCGTTAACGCGTGTAAGAGTCGCACTCCTCTTTTTATTCGTCGAAGTTGAAGAAAAAAATTTGGGGCTTTCTTTTCCTATTGCGAGGTGTTGCGGGACTAACTTCGAATTTTCGGCCATTATCAAAGCCGCTAGCGATATTCTCTTATAATTTACGTGGCATTTTCCATAGGCATGTATGGACCTCGGAGGCAAGTTTTCACTTGTAGCCTAGGCCCTACAATGCTTGCATTGTTTATTGTCCTTTGGAATGTGTGGAGTAATTGATATTCATTAAAACAAAACAAATCCAACCTCGCTACAATTCGTGTTTAGTTGGTAAGTGCGGACAGTCGCACCGAGCTCTGATTTATAAATCCGAATCCCCCCACCATTTTCCTAATGCACAAGTCATAGTCGCTGTAAGTCGCCTTTTAAAACGTGGTTAACTTTTACAAATTATATTTGGCTGTAAACGATGACGAGTGGGAATGCAAACACGTTAAATTCAAAATACCCCAGCGTCAGCCGCGTAAAAAAAGAACGATAAGGCGTAGATACGACATCAAAACTTGAAAAAAGTCAAACTTTGAAAGAAATCATAACTGTCTATGGAATTTAAAGCAGTTAATATTTCAATATGGTCCAACAAAAATCTTCAATGAATGACAAAATAAAAAAAATCATGATTTAGGTACATACATAAAAACCTGACTTACTAGTGAGACGGGCGTCGCAGTACGGTGGCACGCGCGCGCATGTCCTGTCACAGCTCGTAGATTTTCCCCGAAAAGACCTTCTGTCCCTATTGGTATGAATAGTGCAACCTTATCCTTCCTCCATCTTCTAATGCACGATTCCGGCACATCATGCCTTAGTCCGGCAGCGCGGTTTCCTACATCCTCAGCGTCTTTGATGACTTAATGCGCTTTTATTTTTTCAACTACCGTGAAAGACCACAACTTTTTGCCCTTGTTCATTTTGGAACAACACTGACCTATATTGACGCATGCACAAATGTTAATATTCACAGAATTCTCTCAGTTGAGCTTAAGGCAGGTGCATACAGTCACTCAAAGTTGTCTGGTGACAGAAAATGAGAAAGTTAGGGGGTGGAAAATTCCAGTGCTTGCACTTGTCGCGCGGCCAATCGCTGTCCCCCAATTGCACCCCACACGCTTGCCTTGTCAAACAACAAGTTTTTAAAGTTATTAGGCAACTGCATCCCCCGTAAACAAGCGAGCGAATGATACCCTCCCCTTGATGACTCACGCTAAGCACCAAGGTCACTCAGCTCTCGAGGGACTTGCCTCGGGCACGATACGAGCGGCACGAGCCGCGGCCACGATACGAGCGGTGGTAGGCAAGCGATAGAGTGGAAACGATGAGTTTTATGTTCCTAATGTTTGACATGGACCGCACTCGAACCCAGCCATGATAGACGTGAGTGGCATAGGTGCCGCTCGCCACCAATCCCAGATATTAAATATTTCTTGTGCCGTTCTTCTCATTCTGTGGTAAAATGTCGGCCGAGAACGTTCTGTCTTCTGACAGCATGTACTGCCATTTCAGATTCTGAACTTATCTTAGGACGAATCACTGCTCGTTTCGTGGCCACTACCACCCTGCCGCGTTATTTCTCTGCAGCCCACCGCTCATATCGTGACCGAGGATCGAAGGCTGGCAGATAAAAAATTCGTGTCAGAGGCGCACCCTCATTTTCGGCTGCGATTTCTGGGAAAAAAGGTATCCTCAAGCAATCGAGCAAATATTAGGGCGATCTCGAGCAAACTTGCCGGTTAACAGACCACATCCATCAAGGTTAAGACGGCAATAGCAATATTTGGATAGAGAAGAGAGGTTACTCCAGATTTTCCTTTGGGATGGGGACAGAGTAGATAAAATTGGCTCTCATTGGTTGAACACCAACCAATGAAGTTTTGAATACTTCGCCCTCCTAACGAGGGGAGTGTCCGATAAACGGGTCGCAGATCTCGATGAAAATTCGTATGCATATAGAACTCCGAATGCTTTTCACGAGTCACTCCACATATGGGCGTATAAATCCAATAGTTAACAAAAAAGGCGTTTAAACATATATAGATGTTATAAAATCCCTATTTATCAGCCTACGGCATCAAGGGTGTGGTCCATTGATTAGCGTACGGGGCTGCGGTGCAGAGGGAACATGTTCGATTCCCGTCGGCGACAAATTTTTCATGCTTACTTTCTTTGTTTTTCCTTTCTGGAATTCTGTTAAAATCTAATTTTTACTTTTCTATTCAAAGTTTTTTTTAACGAGTGGAAATATTTTTCTTTTGCGAATAACAAAGGACTTATTTTTTTTTCTTTCCCGCAAAATTTCTTTGTTTCCCAATTCTTTCACCACGCAAACTTGATTTGTTCCTTCATTTGCAAGACCTCCTGTTGATATCATAATTATACAATAATGAAAATAATCTGCAAGTGGTCACTCGCCATTTAAAACACGAGCCTTTCTCGACGAGCCTTATTACAATGTATTTATTTGTACGTCTTTAGATCGCGAAATGGTGATTCGATTACAGAAATTAGTAGATAAGCCGATCACATTTTCCCCTCCTTTTTTCAAAGCACAACAATACAAGAAAACGGGGATCTTTGATCGTGGGTCTTATAAATAATGATGTAACAATTATTTAGACTATTTTATAATTATAATATCAACAGGAGGTCTTGCAAATGAAGGAAAAAATGAAGTTTGCGTGCTGAAAGAATGGGGAAACAAAGAAATTACGTTGACTTCGCGGGAAAGAAAAAAAATAAGCCCATTGGTATTCGCGAAAAAAATATTTCCACTCATTAAAAAAAACTTTGAATAGAAAAGTAAAGATTAAATTTTAACATATAATTCCACGAAGGAAAAACAAAGAAAATAAGCATGAAAAAATTTATCGCCGACTGCCTCTCCCAAAATAAAATCGGATACCGAAAGGTAATTTGAAACCATGGAGCTCCTCCCATTCAGGGGTCCCGAGAATGTAACCCAATATGGGAAAGTAATCTGATACGATTTAAAAAAGGAAAATTGAGCTCCATCCTCACCACCTGCACCTTCGCAAAAGAGGTGGGGCGGATGAGTGAGAGTGGAGAATAGCCCCCCTGATCTGATCTTTTCAGAGTATTTTTCTGTATTGGGTTACGTCTGGCCGGCTGGAACTGACTGGTATTCCCCCTCCCCTCTTGGTGCATAACTCATCCACCCAACTATCACCCGGCTCAGCTAACGCGGAGCGGAGCTTTGGCTTCCCTTACACGTTTTTTATTGTGGGAACCATCAGAGTTGCTGGTTCCCACCATAATAAACGTGTAAACGAGCCTTCACCGAGCGAGAGCGTCAAGTTTCCTTCATGCCCTCTGCTCTGTAGGTCTCGGATGTAAACATTTTCGAAGCCCGGAGCGGAAGGGTTAAGACGCGGTACTCTCCGCTGCGGTTCAACTTCCTGCTCATTACGTAAATGTCTATGGAAAAATTACCTGTAAATGAAGAATGCTACGTTTTTTTTCTCAATAATTCGTTCTAGAGGGGCACTTTTCATGTTTTGGGCCCAAGAAAAGACTTCGATGTACGGAGTTTTCGTAGTTATAGAGGTTCGTTTCGGGAGGTTTTTTTGCGTGTATTGTCCATTGGAAGGGTCCGGGACCGGGCCAATGACTTTGAAATAGGGAGTTTTCCTTAAAATTTCGCTGTATGGGTGTTCGTTGTATGGGGGTTTTACTGTATTAACCTTCCTTCTGATGACTCCTTGACCTAGCCCCAATGCCTTCGGGAATGTACCCCCCTCTAATTTGAAAACTACGCTTAAAGTGCCAAAACCACAGCCAAAACCTTGATACGATGCCTTAACATTCCTTTAACCTTACCAATAGATTGTTTACACACACATTTTGCCATTCTTACCAGCTAATAACAAACAAAATAGAAATGCCTCATCGATTAAGTGATCGGCCATAAGCTTCAGCATCTCAACTAACCACTTTTGATTTATAAACCCTTTTTCTCTCCCCCCTTTTTTTTAAATCACAACAAAAACATATGATGATCTCCACCGCATTGTTTTGAGTCCCAACACAATACATGTCAAACATGAGCCATGCCCCAAACATTATTATTCACTCCCCACAACACTCCGCCCAGCGCTATCATAACAATGCACTTTATCTTTCACCATAGCGTGTGTTTCTTTCAGTTAAGTTTACACTGTAACATTTTATTCTAATTAAGTAACACTATAATTCACTCTTGCCTTCTCCATATCTTCTGCCTGATTCTCCATGACAAGCGAGTTCACTCGAACATGTTGCTCCGGTCTGATTCTTCCTTGACCTCCGCTGAATCCTGTTTGTTGATGGTTGCTGTTATACCGTCCATCTAAGAGTTCTCTCTGCAGCCTTTGGTAATACCCTCGTCTATCATATGTCCAACCGTCTTCTCTCCATCTGTGCCCCACACTTCTGTCCAGTGGTTGCCATCCTTCTGTCTCTCCTCGCCCCCTCGTCCATGGGCGTTGGTTGTGCAGTGTCCAGCCATCACCTTCCCATCTCCGATTTCCTCTCTACTGGTCGTCTATCTGCCCCTCTCTGTCCGGTGGCTGCCATTCATCTGTCTCTTCTTGCCCCCTCGTCCATGGGCGGAGGTCGTGCTGTTTCCGGCCATCACCTTCCCATCTCCAATTTCCTCTCGGTTGGTCTTCCATCTGCCCCTCCTTTGACACCCTATCGTATCACCTGAGCAATGCAAGGAATTGGGAAAGTGTTCTAACATTATGTGCTATCATCCCTGAGCTTATCTTGCTTCTGAAATGCTGTCGGAGACAGTATATGAGGTTGTCATCTCCTATAGGCGGTCTTAACTCTTTGGCCGAACTTATCTTGCTCACGGCGTACTCGACCCACGCTTGATTGCCGATCTCCCGGTAACTTCGCGTAGTTAGCACTCTCCTTACCTACATATGCTGTTCGCCACGCCAATACTGCTCTTGAAAAATTCTTTTAAATGTGTCCAGGTCTTGGTACAGGTGGGACGTTGCAGTAAACCACTCCTGCCATACCAATCATCCCTTGCCTTACGATCCGCAATCTCTCTTCCCCTGTCAACTTATGCATCTCTTGGTATTCCTCTAATTCGGAGATAAATTTCATCAGTTTCACTCCACTCTTCCCATCGAAGGTTGGTATCCTAAATTATATCATGATCGCGGTCGCCCCTTGGCTGTGTATCCCTCCATAGTCCATCTTCACTCTTTTTACTATTTCCTTCAGTGTGCTTTCAACCACTCCTGCCCTTCGATTCTGCATCTGCGTTGTTACTACCATGGACTTCATGTTCTTCTAACCTGGTTTTGAAATTCTGTCTTCTCTTCAGCCATTCGTATATGGTGTTTACATTCCTCTGGTCTTCAATAATTTGCTCCACCTTCTAATCACTCGCTTTTACTCTTTCCTTTAGCCCTTGCACTTCTCCACCCACCTTCCCTTGTTCCTCTTCAATTACCGTTTTGTGCGTCATAAGAGCTGCGTTCCACTCCAACCTCGTGCATTCTTCTATCTCACTCAGTATATCTGCCAGCTCGCGTACTTCTCTTCGTCTACTCTCCTCCCATTCCTTTTTCTCTTCCTCTTTCTCTCTTCTTCTCTCCTCGGCATGTTTCATCTCCATTTCCTCCAGTTCCTTCCTCCGTTTTGTCTCCATTTCCTCGTCTCTTTCTCAGTTCTTTCAGTATGGTCTCAACACCACCTCCAAACAGTCCTCCCGTCTCAACTTCAAACCCATGTGTGTAGGTGTCTATACCTTCCTTTTCTAATAACCCTTTTAGACGTTCTTGCAATTCAAATTTTGAACCATGTACTGCTTCTCCTCGATCCCTTAATATATCTTGTAACTCTCCTTTCTTAAGTTCAGTAAATCCTTTAACTATCTTTGCCATATTATTAGTCGTCCTTTCAATTATTTAAGCTCAGGTTTCCTGCGGTCTCAATACTCTGGAGTCGTCAAACCCCATGTTGGGTGCCAAATATGTAGCCTGATTCATCAGATGTTTTCTTCTCCCTCTACGTTGTCTTTTTCTTTTTATCTCTATTTTTTCATCTTTCCGTGCTTTTCTTGCTCTCTCTCTTGTTTATTAATTTTTCCCATCTCCTAGTTTCCTGATCTTAAATGTTATTTACTCGTGCATCCCCAATTTTGAATTGTTACCCCCCGAAAACACTACTTATATCACTATTAATTATTATTATTTATTGATTATGGACGTTGGGTTACATCAGTCATCTATTCCCACTGCCTTATTCCTTATCATGTCTCATAGAGCTCTTTCGATTTCACTATCTAGGATACCAGGTCCGATGCCATCTCTGTCAGTGTCGTCTTCCCTTTCTATAGCTAATGTATTGGGCCTTATTTCTTTACCATACAGCTCTTCAACATACTCCTTCCACCTCTCCTGGATCTCTTTTTGTTCTATGACCACCTTTCCCATCTTGTCTGTTATCATTGTAATTCCCCTTTCCTTATTGCCACCCATCAGTTCCTTTACTTTCATATACAATGCATCTGCTCTTCCCTCTTTTTGGTATTTCTCTAACGAGTCTATCTGTTCTCTCCACCACGCCTCTCTTGCTTTCTTTGTTTCTCTTCTAAGCCTGTTATTTAATTCTCGGCATTTTTTCTTACCTAGCTCTGAGTTTACGCTCTTCCATTTCCTTCTCTCCTGCATCTCCATTATCATCTCCTTCGTGATCCACGGTTTTCTAATTTTAGTTGCACTGACTACGCCTATTGTTGCTACACCCATCCTTCCATCTTACTTCACCTAGACCCATGATGTCTACACCCACCCACTCCATTTCTTGCTTTATATTCTCTAGCTTGCTTGCCCTCAGCATAGTCCTGACATTTCACGTGCCTATTCTGAATGTTTCGTTCCTCTTCTTTATCTTCTTTTCCTCTGCTGCTGTATTTCGTGTGATGACGACCGCAGGGGCCTTGCTTCCACTGCTGCCGGGCACGACACGTGGCCCACTGTGCCAAGTCCTGTGGTTGCCAGGATTCATAATCATTTGAGAAGTGTCCATAATTTCACGGTTTTTTGTCATTAAGATACTATTCCATGGCCTTACTCAATAGTGATTTTTATGTGACACCATCACTTAAAGAGGCTGCCCCACTGGGGTCAGATGCCTTTTGCAGCCGCCTCAGAGGTACAGACGCGGACCACCATTCCTCTGTCTCCTAACTTTTGACCAATCTGGCAAGGGTGGCCCTACCAGGAGTATTGCTCCCACCAGTTCAGCTCTAGGGCTCATCGGAGCACGCAAGCCCTTCCACCACGACAAGGTTGTAGTCCAAGAAAGAGTAAAAGGCTATTTATTGCATGGACACTGTTTGGTGGACAATTTTGAGTACAGATCAGATTGCTTCCCCTAACGTAAAACTACACTAATGATACAGTTACACTAGTACCTCAACTGGACGAGAAAAGGAATGGTTAAATTTTAGTAGAAATAATGGCAATAAATCAATGTGTAGAAACAACTATTTATCAAAGACAGAAACAATACATGCATAAATTAAGATATAATATCATCAGATAAATTAAAGAGAACAGGGATTGGATATAATAGTCAACAAATAACATTTCACTAAAAATAATTCCAAAAGAAAACTTTGTACAAAACATTTCATAATATGGAACAAATAATCTGGCTCTTATATGAAATTTATCTGTGTGGCATAGAATGAAATATATGTATTTAGACTAGAGCACACCACATATTACACATCCACTAGGTATTTACATGTAAATGATTTGCAAAAATGTTTTAGATCACAGCAAAAAATTTAAAATCGAACACTTTTCCAAAGATACACATCATATAAAATACACAAAGCTAGTTACTCTTTGAATAATAAAATCTTCGGCATCTTCTCCTTTGTGAAAAAATAAGCCAAAGAGCAATCAACATTCCCCCAAAAATATATGTTAATATGACAGATGATTCCACTGGCAGGTGACATCTCATCCCGGCATAATTATTAGGAGTGAATACAGCCTGTTGTGAAGAAAATAAGTGATTAATGATATAATAACCCATAAAAAATGAAATGACTAACCTTTGCCAAAAAATGCTCCTACAGTAAATTTGATTGTTTTGGGCTTGACTTTGTGGAAGTGATAGTTATCCATTTTGAATATAAAACTTTGTACTTTTCCACACATTTTCTTTAACTGTGACCAGTTTCACCTTAATATGACATCTTCTGCCACATTCTGAAGCTTAGGGCTTACATTATATACCCAGAGAAAGTTTAAAAATAGTGGGGATTGGTTTGACGGAGAGGAGCAGGGTGGTTAGGGCATGGCTGAGTGAGGACAAAACTGGGAGGAAGAGTATTTTTTAATGCACATAGCAAGGCTGAGGCCAAGAGCTAATGGGAGTTAGGCAAAGATTTAAAGTACACAGACCCCTTACTTACCAAATATGGAGAAGGGGTGGTGGAAAATTGTGAGAGGAAAATAAGGAAAATGAATTGGGGGAAGACAGTGGGAGTATAAGGTCACCAAGTTACACTGATTTCTATTTTTTTAAAGGGGAAGAGTGGTTAAAAGTCCCAGCCCAAACATCTGTGACTGAAGGGCAAGGAAAGTAGGGTAAGATCTGTCTTAGATCTTTAAATAACTGATGTTAATTTATTGCAATTATCTTAGGACAGTTTCTGTGATCATTGACCGTCTAGAGAGGGTTGCATTTTGGATAACAATAATGATAATGCGAAAAAAGGAACAGTGATTCCACCCCAGATCTCAGCGTATAGCAGGACAGTCTTTAGATGGTATGCAATATTTACTCTCTGTAGGATTACTCAACACAACGTCATCTTATAAATATAACACTCTCTTCAGTTACTTTGTGCTACTCCATATTTTCATAATATTTAATCAGAAATAACTTTTACAAAGACTACACTAAACACATAACACGACCCGGGTTTCAACGATTTATCTTCATCATCAGGTCGACATCTACTCAAATAATCATTCTATTATATAAAAGGACATCCCGTTTTTCTCTTGTAACCACTAACTGTGAAAACTACTGAACCAATCTTTACGAAATTTAAACTACATTATCTTCATGGTCCCCAGAAGGTTTAGCAATAATTAAAATCTGATTTTTCATGAATGTTATTAAAAATATGATAAATGATATGTGAATCCCCGTCACAGTGTAGTTTGAGAATCAACCACAAGAGAGTTGGTAAGTTCAGGCTTCATATAAAGCTCATTTACTCGCTTACAGTATCGCCACAAGAGTTCCTTAATAGTCTTTGATTGAATCTATGGATTACCAATACATAGATTAATAGAGCTCAGCTTTATACAGAGCTCAAGATTTAGCAATAATGACATCTCCTGATTTTTCTCTAAAATGTTATTAAAAAAGTGAAAAATAATATGTGAATCTCTGTAAACGATATGGAAATCAGCATTTCACGAGATAGTTGGTGAGTTCACATTTTATATAGAAATCATTTACTCGCTAGGGGTATCGCCACAAGAATTTCTTAATAGTCTTTGTCCTTCTGGATTGCCAAAACATAGATTAAAATTAAAAATTGCTTGTCCAATTATGTATGCTGTTATGTAATCTTCAATCACCCAACCTCTGTAATGGTACCAGGTTACAAATTACAGGTCTGCGAGACAATATCATTGAAGCTATAATTCTCACTGAACCAGTGACTGGGGAAATTGCGTTTATTCCTAGAATCCCAATGACTCCTACTGATCTACCATTTCAATTCAAACATTTACAATTTGAGTTTCTTTTGCAATTACAATTAACAAATCACAAGGCCAAACATACAAATATGTTGGAGTAGATCTTCCTACGGAATGTTCCTCCCATGGCCAATTGTATGTAGGGTTTTCCAGAACTGAAATCAGCTCGATTTGCTCTAATTGTGCAAATAGATCATAATTACAGGTGTCATCAGGTGTATAAATGTTGCTATATATAATAAAAATGAGTCAACTAACAAATAAGGTTTAGAATGCTGAATGAATAAAATATTATGGGTGCATGAGATCGTCAAAATGGGAAATTTTAAAGGGGGCATGCAAAATCAGTGCCCTTTAAAACTTCTAGCATGCAGATCATTAAGCAAATTCATTGTAAAGCCTGGGTCTACTTTACTTATAATGTACACTGATCTTGTATAACTGAATACTATACATAACTGAACATATATGCTTTTGCAAATAAATAAACTTTTGTGACATTCCTTAAAAGAGTAGTTTGGTGTTTTTGTAAAGCAGGGGTGTACTGTATTAATATTTCATAGCATCATTTTATCATTTATACAGGTCTAACCTACACAAATGATATACATAGGTAGCTATCTTATCTGATGAGGAATCAAAATTAGAGCAAATTGTAAATCAATGGAACATGAGCATTAAGATAAGAGGAATGAAAGCAAACCCTATGAAAAGCAAACTACTACATGTAGAGAAAAAAAGATCAAACAAATAATAGCATAGTTAAAAAACAGAGACAGTAACAGAATACAAATAGGAGCAATAGGATAGGATCTTTGCGAAAAATGTGAAAATAAATCAAGAAATACAACACACAATAAAACAAGCCAGTAATGTATACAACCAGATAAATAACACAATCATAGGAAAAAGATAGATAGACCAAAAAACAAAACTATAATTACATATATTTATTTATGTTCCCATACTAACTTATGACTCTGAAAGCTGGCCGATTACAACCAAAATAGAAATCAAAATAACAGCGCAGAATTGAATTTCTAGAGAAGAATGGGAAATTAAACCAAACGGTATTGGGAAAGAAACATAAACATGAGAGAAAAACTCAAGCAAGAGCTCTTAATTATAATTTTAGGGAGAAATCAACTTTATGGTATGGACATGTGAAGAGAATGAAACAGAATAGAATACCCAGGAAAGTATAGGAAAGCATACTGGATGGGAGAAGAAGTAGGGGTTGACCGAGAGAGATGTTGATGCATGGGATTGAGGAGTATGGAAAGCAAAGAGGGAAGACTGAAAAGGAGATGAATAAAATGGCAGGTGATCGGAAGAGGTGGAAGCAGTTCATTGAGGCCCCAATGTCAATGGCATAAACAGGATAGAAGAAGAAGAAAACAACCTCACAAAGACAACCCCTGCCACACCCTTGTGGCTATGTGCACAGTTTCCCTGCGGCATAGTGTTGGGTTAACCTCAAGCACGTTGAAATGACAACCGCACATCTATCAATCAAGATGGTATGAAAACTTTCCCGGTGAGGGAATGGCTTATCATTGTCTCCTTCCCTCCACACAAGGCAATAACATCATATAGGGCACACTAAAAAAATGTGGCCGACCTACTGACTCTGGTAACTCTACCGGTCGACAATAAAACTATCTCCACCCACATAAGAGGAAAAAAATTATTAACTAGGCACCTTAAATTAGCATTCAAAAATTACAACAGTGACTGAGATTCAAGGAACCAAACTTAACCATCCCTAATGAGGGTATATACTGATTCTACCATAATTCTCAAAAAAGCTTCCACATTCTTAATTGGTAGAGGTGAGCATAGAATACAAAAATAAAGCACTTTACCATCATGAAAGTTGGGTTATCCTTGTTGCGCCAACTAAAAGAAGGCAAAGTCCACTCAGCCACTGCCCCTTTCCGATGACTGGTCGTACACCCATGGTGAGTATGGCCACTTAACACAAGGCGTGGCCATAATTGATCTATCAACTGCAGCAAAGATAAAGTTCAGGATCATATTAGTAATAACTAAATATTTGCTGGATGAAAGCCTTATAAGATTTAATCAAAATTTAGAAACAAAATTTTTTTCAAAGGGTGCAAATAAAAATTGAAATCACCAGCACATAAATAAAATGTTACACAAGATAAATACATTTCTAATATACCATGCATTTTTCATATAACCAGTGACTGTATTATGCATTAATTTTCATCCCTAGAAATTGAGCAACCAACTCAACATGGCCATATTAATAATGGTACATACATATTTAAAGAAAATGTTGCATTAAATGCCACTGTACAAGTAGGTTTTTTGGGAAGGAGAGCAACAGATGAGATAATTTGCCCCATTAAGGATTGGTGAGTAAGGCCATTAAATAAGTATGTATTACATGGGGAATGGAGGAAGGGTGCAGAGAAACCCAACATTGGCAAGAGCCTACTCTTAACAAAAAGCACCGAGACCACTGCTAAACGTCCCTTCAGCTGGGCATAGTGCTACACCTGAAGTGCTTTCTATAAAGCACTAAATTAGGGATTGGGATGGTCAAGCGGGAAAGGGGAAGAAGGAGAATAGGTTTTATGGACGGAATGAAGAAAGGTACGCTGAGATGAAGAAAGAAATACTAGAGGTAGATAGGGCATGGCACGTGTAAGAGTCTGTTGGATATTCTCTGACTTTCATCATAACCTACCTCTAACTGGTAGATTAATGAATAAATGAAATGTTTAAAATATGGAACTTCAATTAGCTAGCCCCATCTGCACAATTATGGGATTTCTATTTGAGACAGAATGTCATGCTCAAATCCCAGATTGGTGGTTGGATATTTCAAATAGAAAATTATTGCAAAGATACTTACTAGCCAGAGCAATGAACAGTAGGTTAATACTCGAACTTGTAAATGGAACCAATAAAATAAAGAACATCCATAACTGACTATCATTCATGGCTCAGGCAAGTAAGAAATACAAAGTATCTTTGCAATTATACCACCGAATTCTAAATCTCCAAGTCACAGAATATCAAATGCCCAAATTTGTGCTGCCTACCCTGTAGACTTAAAGGACAGTCACCAAGAAAAACATAAAACTGCATGGGGAACAGCCCCTAGTTGACCCATTGAGCTAATATTTTGCACAAAGTTTTCAAGGCATTTGACATTTCCTTTTAGGGAGGATGTAAAATTCTATGGATTAAACAGCTAGCACATACTTAAGAGGAAGCGTCCTACCCACTGGAAAGGAATAGTTATGTAGAAAATCCTCAAGGTGGCGAGCAGTCGCAACCGAGCGAGGCGTTTTGACGGGGATACCCTCACTCTAAGGATGCGTCAGAAATCACACTGGCAACACCCGGGCCTCGGCTTTGAGAGAACGGAGGGTCCGGAGGGGGAGTCAGTAGAGTTCCTCTCCGTTCTTGCTAAAAGTGAGGGGGGAGGTAATAGAAAACAGATGGCACTGAGCAGGGTAACGACCGCTCACAACGCTCTTTTGAACGAAGGTGACTCCCAAGTTGGAAAGCATTGACGCTCACGGACAGCTCTGTCTTTAGCCTCTTCCTACCGCAATCGAAGCTGATTCTCCCTCCGATATCACAATATGTACTGGCTGATCAAAGCAGAGGTTTCGAATAAGCTTACTCTCTCTCCACCATTAATCTAAAAATTTCCTCCAATTGGGGGTTAGTTTTAATCTTTGTCAATGAATTTGACGATTGAATTACTCAAGTTTGACCGAGCTGGCTGATTAAAGGAAAATTATTTTTTTTCCTTTAATCAGCCAGCAAATAAATTTGCACTATCTCCAGTACTTTACAGAACTCCGTGGGAATATTTCCGACCTCGAAGTGAATAGTACTTTGAATGTTATTGATTCTCATCAACAACATTTAAAGGAAATTATATATTTGAAGGACATTATCTTGAAATTCCACAACATCACTCCTGATACTTCTCGTCATCTAATTCCAATAATATTCTACTGTTCAATTCAAAGATCATTTACCAAAACTATGCTCAGACGTATATGGCACCTTGGCATATAACTTCAGACATATATTGATACTTAAATACTATCCTCGTGCAAGTCCCCAGCAATAACGCTATAATCACACTTCCATTACTATGTAAACACCTATACCACTTCGTCGAGGAATGACGTTGATGGTATCATAACCCAGAGAGTCCAGGGGTAAACTACCGCGAAAGCTCATTTTCAACCTTTTCAACGCCCCTCTCTCTCTCCGCCCATTCCCCTCTCTCCCTATTCTTCACTTTATGACAGGGAAGTTGGGGCTGCAACCCTCAACCACGCATCCTCACGTTTCCTCCCTCGCTCATAGCCAGGGGTCGCAGAGCAACAGTCGCATGTAAGACGTTGCCGTATCTCCACCGTGTAAGTACAGGCAGCGCTGACGAAGGTCTGTGAGAAAAGGCTGAACTATTTGCGTCACCATCCAAGCATATCATCGCCGAAATTCACGCAGTTTGCTTCTCGAAAAGGACCAATTACAGAGCTTAACCCTATCAACCATGATGGCTGATACTTTTCATTCTGATAGAAGAAGGATTGCTGCATCTCCATCTGTTAACGATTTTTCAATGCAGCTATTGGTTTAGGTAAAAATATAGTTTATATTTTGATGATTTCACGGTGGTTTATTTATACACAGAGATAAAATTGTCATATTTTAGCTACAAGCTACCCTTAGCAAAGGTCTATTATTTATATCCTGAAAATTTCAAGTTGATAACATATGTTTATAGCCATTAATTGGGCCTGGAAATCATGGTGAAATTCGGACGGTCGAGCAGGAGTGATGCTTCGCCTTAAGCCGTGTCCAAACTGGTTAGGCATTAGGGAGCATGGATTTGGCTACCTAAATTTTGGGCAGCTAACAGAAAGGGAGCTTGAGTTTGGACATCCTTCGCAAGTTTCGCCATCTGCTGAGCTGGAAGCAAACGAAGGACAAGGGAAATACGGAATACGATAATGTTTTGAACAAATGACCCTCATGACTAGTGCTGTTTGAAATTGGATTGTGATTATAATACATTTCCTCATTATTTTCGCAGTTGCGCAATATTATGTGGTTAATTCATAACATTGAGATTTTTAGTTAGATTCTGTGACTTACTGAGTACAGTATAGCACGTAGCTTTTGTTCAATGTGTTTGTTTCTGTATAAGTTCGTGGTTTGTTCAATGTTTCCTTTTGGTAGATAGCGATTCGTGTTGGACTGAGCAGTGTTTTAAATTTGTGATTGTGTATTTATCCCTGTCTTTCAGCAGTATAAAGTACGTATTTTTAGTTTTTGTTCATTGTGCTTGTATTAACTTTTGCCGCTTTGGCAGATAACAATTCTTGATAGACTGAGCAGTTAATTGGATTTGTGATCCTGTAGGTAATTGCTTCAATTCGAATTTTATATTATCCCTGTACTGTTCTTTCCTTTTGTGTGCATTATTAATAGCTAAGTCTGTTTACGGTGATACCCAGCCACTGCATGATGTCCATTTAGTGTTGGATATCCTTTGGATGTTCATAGGATGAGATCCTATATGGTTCATGCAGTGACATCCATATAGAGGCCACGAAATGAGGTTCCATGGATATGATGTAAAATAAGTCTTAAATAATAATATTATTACATCTATGCACAGTTTCCCAATGGTACAGGAGCTTCGTCTACAGTCATAAAAACTATCTTTTGCTGACTATAATTGAAGTGTTAGGTTTTGGTTGTAGGTAAATGGGGTTTGAAGACTAACTATTTTGGGGAAGAAATATTATAGATGCCGTTTTTTAAGTGTCTATTTAGTATTGTAGTAACTTCTTAGTTTTGTTCAAAACTTGCAACATTGTAGACTTTATTTAGACGCATAGTGGTAGTTTTTTTGTTGTTTAAACCCGCCTTCTCCTTTCTAGCCATAATTAACTGTTCGGTTGATTGATTCGTTACTCCCAAACACGAAATTTTAATCTAAAAAATATCTAACATGCGCAAGACAATATAAAAAATCTGATTTGTAAACACTCAAAATACTTCCCCGCTATAATACACTAGCATATTATGTATGTTTCACCCCTTGATATGAAGGTCTGTCTGTTCGTTGCTTCCGAAGATGAAATTTATAACATATATCAATCTAGCATTTATCATTCATTAAATATATTCATAAGAACTCACGCCTTTCCATTAAAAACAAATTACCTCCCCGCCATATTTACAACAATTCCATTCATTCCACTACTTTTCACACTTTTACCACTAAGAATTCTGGGAAATTCAAAATGGTGGCAGATTTAGGAAGGACTTGTTGTTCCCTAAATTTGGTGACCGATTTGGCTGCCCAAATCCGCTCCCTTATGCTGCCTAACGAGTTTGAACCATAGAGCTTACTGGAGGGGGCATAAGCTCTCAGGGGTGAAGCCAGGCGTAACGATATTCTTGCGCATTTAGCCATAGTCTCCAGCCCAGCATCGTGGATTTGCCATAAGCCTCCGTGCGAAGAAAATATTAAGTTTTTCTGAAACCAGTGGCTACAGAGGTCATATAAAGGTACGTAAATACTTAATAGTGTGTGTATTTTTCTGAAAATTATTATCTATATCCGAAAACATGCCGTCAGGCAGATATATGCTATGTTAACTTTGCATTCGTAGATGGTTTGCTGCTCTGCTTATGGGTGCAGTAATCGCACAGATAGAAGAATAACTGGTCTTACCTTCCACCGGTAAGTTAAAAAACTTCATAAAATAGTTATACCAATGCAATATTGCATGAAATGGACGCTACACCTGATAAATATTGAATTTGTTACCTACGACGTTGCATGTTTTTCGGGTGCATTATTAAGTGAGTAGTTGATAATATTTTACGTCAACCGCAGTAATTATGATATTTTATCAAAGTTAGTAGCATGTTCAGCTAATATGTTATGTGAGTATAATATTACCGGTAGGAAATAATGTGACTGTAATGTTTTCCCTACCACAAACCTTTATGATGACTTGCAGGGTATTAAGCAGATGTTATGCGGAACCAAGCATAATGTTACACTATTTCACAGTAATAATCCTAAAGAAAATATAGACGTTATGATGAGTTGGAAGTGTGGAATAGTATTTATTTCAATTAGAGGGAAAGAACTTAGGATAGTGTGGCCTTCACATGCCTTTGGTATCATCGGTACTCTATGCTTAAAACGGAGATAAAGAAAGTTTGACAATGAGGGATTTGTTATTTTAAGTTTGTGAATCACGTTCTTGGTATAGAAATATTTTCTGGGAAGTGTGTTCATTTTGTAATATATAATATCAACTTTACCTGGTCAATTAACTGTTACCGACCCTTTATTTTGTTATGAATTTGGCGAGAATAGCGTGAGTGAATGCTCATTACTTTTCGCTTTACATTTATTAATATCCCGTGTAGTAAGTTATCAGTGAAGTGAATTAGTCATTTTTAATTCCAAACGATCTTCTTCCGTAAGATGCTGAAATTAGATTTTCTTTAGATTTTAGAAGTTTTGTGTATTAAATCAAAGAAGTAAAGGAAAGTATTGTAACCAAATAGAATCCTACCATAAATAAAATCTTAAATTAAAATCACAATCCAAATTAATAGCCATAAATCATAATAAAACAGCACATAACAATAGATAACTAGGGACGCCTTAATAAAAAATCAATATTTACATCGGGGAGTTCAGGACGACGCAAAAATAATAAAAGAACAACAATAAGTAATGGGGGACGCTTGAGAGGGTGAGGAGTTAACAAGGAGAGTCAGCAGAGATAATTGGAGGAGTAAAGATCTTAAGGACGCGAAGTGGGGAAATTCTCCGAAAGTCGGAGAATAAAAATGGCAGGGAGCGGATACAAAGCGGCATAGAGGTGACGAAAGAGAAACCAGAGATTTATAAAGAGGCCAGGAAGGAATCGGGAAAGAAACCCAAGATAGAAACCGTACAGCCCGGAATTCTGGAAACAAGGAAGACCGTAAAAGCATATCCGCAGCCACTTAAGAGAGACGAGAAGCCCCAGCATCTGATAAGTCTAACTATAAGAATAACAAAGTCACAAAAAAAAACAATTACCTCCATTTATAAAAGTACTTCTATCTAAAATAACGTAAATGTAAAAACAAAGAATTGGAGCATAAAAGAGTAACATTGTAAATTGGATCCAATACATTTAAAAGGCTCTAAATACTGATGCTGTCATAACCAAGTCAAATATTTTTATTAAAAGAAAGTATTATACTATTTAATTAATTGAGCAAAGTGTTTTTATTAATATGTTGTTTAATGTTAACCATTAATCCCTTCATCAAGGAGGTAAGTTTTAAGTGTTTCGGTAATTGCGGAGGTTTATCGAAGTTCTTTTAATAGGAAAATAAACGTGACCGGGTGAGGTTACAGTATACAATGCATAGACAATCAGGGGTGGAAATGCTGAAATGATGTTAAGTGCACATTGTATTTCTTGCAGGTGTAAGCTTTAGTTTTGAGTGCTAGGTTATGAGTAAGCTGTCGTGTTGTGTGTGACAGTGTATTTCAAAAGACGTAAGGTTACTTTTGATCACAGATGGATGCACACTAACATCAAGAAAATTAATCCGGCCGGTTTAACTTTTCCATGTACGAATGTGTTGGTGTGTATGTTATATTATGGAAGGTGTATTGACTGGAAGTATTTGTGACTTCCTCTCAATGGTAATAGTGCATGGTCGTGAAGGCTGTCCTAAAGCAACTCTTTTAGTGTCAGAGGTGAGAGGGAAGATTACCTATTACTTTCCTACCACAGAAAACTATGTCAGAAGATCCATTATGGCAAGTTTTTATGAATTGCCTATGCATGAATGCCTTAAATGCTTATTCGTGAATCCATTTTGTACTTGATGGGTGTGTTTTCTTATTTATTATTAGAGCATATAACGAGGATCTGATGAATTAAATATAAATCAAGCCAGTCACGTTCTAAGCAATATTTCTATGGTCCACATAGTGCATTGGTATTGGAACTGCTATTTAATTGCTCAGTTAATTTTTATTTACCCTTTGCACATTACTTCCACTGTGTAATTACTGACACTGTCAACAGTATTAAATTATCAACCTTAAAGTGGTGAATGTAATTTTCCAGGTTTCATCATGAACTTGACAGAGAGACTGTTGATGCTGGGTGTTGATGTTGAAAAATGAGATGTGTATGCTGCTTACTTGAGTGCAATCAATTGTATTTGGTTCCATCATCTTGTTGTAGCTGAATTCTTTTGTGTTATCTTTGATATTTCTCTATGCCATTTACGTTTGTGTTAAATTATCATGTCCCCAGGCTCTTTGGTCATTCTTCTGTGTTCACAAGTATACCCTAGGTATTATTTGTATCATGGCATGTATGGATATCATATATTACTTATTTCCTAGAATTTTGGATTCTAGCCATTTTTATAATTGGAGAAGTAGAAATATGTGAAGTTCTTCTTTTACTAGGTAATGCATTTTATTTTTTCAGGTTATAGATGACCTTTAATCCAGTGGTATTGGAATCAAATTTGGAGTTTATGATATGTTTTTGATAGTCACCTCGGGTCATTATTTCATGGATGTTCCTGAATATCTACTTGAAGGGAAAGAAAGTGGTTCATTGTGGTAATAAATTGTCATATCTTGATGTGTTTCCCTAAGCTATTGCAACATTTTTTTTGTATTGGTATACTTCAAAAATTAAGGCTTATCTATTAGGAAATACGTTGTTTTTTCTTTACAAGTGTCTATTATTTGTCACGCAACCTTTCTTTTTTCCTTTTTCAGGATATCTTTGCAAGTTTGCTGGGCCTTTTATTAAGCAATTTCCGGAAAACATTTGCCATTTACTTTCCTTAGATACAGCATAAGGAGTTGTAGTTACTGACTGGAACAGTTGTGAATTGCAATCGCACTGCTTCGGTTTTGTATTTTTGACTTCACTCATGCATTGTATATGTTTACATTTGATGTTGGCCGGTTTTTGTAACTTGCCACTTTAATAAATGTTTATGTTTGAAATATTTTTTCATTGACCAACAAAATGTTTCGCCCTGCTTGTGAAGTTAAATTTAGGAGCACGCATTTTATCGAGCTCACTCGAGTACAAATGTGCATTACGTGAGGTAGCACGGCTCTTTTCCAGGGGCTTTGATAGTGAAAATGTAATAATATAAATGGGAAATATAGTTTAAAGGTAATTCGGTAATATGTCATACGCATTTTGTCGAGTTGAGTACAAACGTGCATTACGAGAGGTAGCACGGCTCTTTTCCAGGGGCTTTGATAGTGAAAATGTAATAATATAAATGGGAAATATAGTTTAAAGGTAATTCGGTAATATGCCATACGCATTTTGTCGAGTTGAGTACAAACGTGCATTACGAGAGGTAGCACGGCTCTTTTCCAAGGTTTGACAGTGAAAATGGAATAATATAAGTAGAAAATATAGTCTTAGAGTGATTCGGTATTGTGCCATTGATAAAATTATTTTATCTTGGGATTTGGTCAATATTTATATCGTACAGTAGCAGTTCTTGGTGAGTTTAATGGTGACAAATTACGTTCGCAGAAGAAACGATGGTTGCATAGCAATCTCTCCAATCCATCTTTAATTTCAGGAATAGGATTCAGAAAGTTGAAATTAATGCAATTTTCGAATTGACAGCTGTTATTTTGCGAGTAATATTGAGTCAATTATGTTTGACAAAACACCTCATTGTCCGTTGATAATCCCGTTCCTGCGGGACACAACGTCTCTAATCCAATAGAAATTAATTAATTTGGGCATGTATTACTAGTTACTTTCATTGCACCTGCCGCAAAAAATCCCCAAAGGCATTATTTTTAGAGTAAAGAGCAAAAATTGGTCGTTGCCCCGTAAGAATCTGTGTTATAGCTGGGCTGTACAATATGGCTAAATGCGCAATTATGCCATGCCCCCTTGGCTTCACTCCCCGCCATTACGGAGCATAGGGGGTGCCCCCTCCAGTAAGCTCTATGATTTTAGGTGTTTTTTTTAATGGCTGTAAGTTCTATAAAAATCAATTTATAAAAATAAAAATCGCAGATTTTTCAATGTCTCTTATTGGTCTATAACATATATTTTTTTAGAAAAATTCATAATGGTCACCCCGCCCATTTCATAGTGCTCTGCATGATTTGAGATGGAAAGGGCCACCTGCTGTTTTTTGACTAGGGAACTATCTCGCTCAAACCACCTTAAATGTGTTTTTTTTATGAAAGATAATCCTGATGAGTTTCCTATTAATTCTAAATACCACAACCACTCCACCCAACCCAAAATGATATAAGTACATTCAAACCAATACTTTAATTCCATCTATTTAAAAGGACAATATCACTCGGCATCAGTGTTGTTTAATAAATTACCTAATCACATCAAGGATATCCCCTCACCTAATGTCTTCAAAATGTGAGTTAAAAAGTTTCTATAAAAGAAATGCCATTATGGTGTGAGAGAATACCTTGAAGATGCACTACGATTTTTATGATTTTATTAAATATTTATTGATTTCTAATGTAATATTGTATGACCAAAAACCATGCATTGCATTTTCCAACCGTGAAATAAATTCATTGATTGATTCTTACAACCGCAACCAGAATTCTCAGGCAACCAGCACAAATATCGGTCGCTAGAAAATTTGAACTTAGAACTGCATTTAAAATCTACCAGCTGAAAAATGAAACTCTCCACCAGCGCAGGTGAAAATATGGCCTTTTACAAAATTTAAAAATGATTGTCCAATGACGATGAGGGTTTCAAAGTATTTCGTTTATTCAAAATAATAAGGAAAATCATTCATGACGAAATATCAGAATTAGTGGAATGCTCAAGTGCCGTTCACACTGTGAAAAATGTTTCGTGCTATGAACTTGACAAATGGCTGGATGTTAGGGATGTCACTGTTACAATGGCATTAGATACAGATGAAATAATTGATAGGATACTGAATATGGACAGATGTAACCAACAAGAAGACAAAAGTGATGATGAGGAAGAACACATTGCACCAGTCTCTTGGTGGGTTGTTTGAAGAAGTCATAAAATTTGCAGAACTGTGAAAGTGCTTCATCGCCCAGACTGTAATGCTATATCTTTTTCAGTGTTAAAAATTTTTAAAAGAGAAGGAAGGTATGCCATCAGATGGGCATATGAGGTTTATTACAGAAAACTGTCAAGTCTACATCTCCTCAACCCTCAACATCAGTTTCTTATGAAGAAGCGATTGCTGGCCCTGTCAATGATCCCAGCAAAATATAAAAATAAATAAATATTAGACTCACAATAAGTCTAATAACTGCCCATAAATTCTCCATAGCAATTATTTTTGTAAGTTTGACCATTGCACTATTTTTGTGACTCTGGATGTAGTTTTTTTTTTCGTAGGTAGACTTCTGCCAACTTAACCTTTTCATCACTTCTTTAGATAGCAGAAAAGTATGCCCCAGTAGGCAGCATCAACTGATGGCCAAAATTCTAACTCTTTTGAGGACAAATTGTGTGGAGGTGTGGAGTCATTCCTAATGCCAAGGAGGGTGGAAATCTCTCCATGCCTTACATATTCATTTAGTGCAGGTCGTGCAGGTGATTTACGACTACCAACAAGTGAAATACGTGCGATATTCACAGAGGAAAAATCATTCGCCTTGACCGGGATTAGAACCCGGATCCCTCGATTTCGCGCTGAGTGCTTTAACCAGTTAAACTACCAAAGCATCCTTCTCCCCTGTGGATTATTTGGTGACTTTATAGGAGCATTGTGGTCAGGACTCCTAGTCATATGATGCCATTAGCAGCGCTAAGCACCACAGTCCGCGAGAATAAAGCCATACATTGAACACGACGAGGTGTTCGCTCTTTTTGACTAATTTAGAGGATACCGGGACTAGCCATGGGAATTACCTTTACGGAGTCACCCACAAGTGCACATATGTGCGATATTCGTAGTGAAACCTCGTATTTGCAGTATTGGAAATTACGTTTTACCGCAATTTACACCACTTTTATAAAGTCCCATTCAATTTCCTATGTTTCCAACGTATGCAGAACCCCAAATTTAGACTATATATTTTTCAGTTTTCCTGCAATTTGCACCACAACGCTCTCTTTCAAAAAATAAAATTCACTTCCTAAGTCCATTACTCATCCATATCATCCTTTATAAAAACACTTTTTGCCTTTGTCCTGTACATATATGCGGAAAAATATGAAAGAAAGCAGCAATAGGACCCGTTTTAAGGAACAATTTGAATGTGACGGGGAAGGTATACAGCACCACTAGTAACAGAAATTTGAACTACATCACCTCGTAATCTGCCAGATATGATTCAAGCTATGAAATGAATACATTGTAAGGCTAAGAGCTAACTATGTAATTTATACTATGTACAGTCGAGCGTCTTTAATTTATACTATGTAAGTCGAGCGTCACTGCTGGGACCTAGGTGATGCCGCATTATAGACTTTCCAGATAACAGGTGTTTCGCGTAGTCTTTTTTTATGGAAGGCATTTTCAATCCAGGTGATACTTCTATAATATCGTTCTTTTACTGTTTCTATGCATAAAAATGATAATAAATACCTGGTTTTAACTTCGTAAAACGCTGAAAGATCACTTTTCCGGCAAATCTGTTGATGCCCCTGATGACGAGTACCGTGTCGGACATCAAAACGCCGGAAAAATGGAACCTTTTGCCTGTTTGGACACCCCAAAAGCTTTCATTGGCAAATCATTTTTAGAAAAAATATATTTGTTAATATAATACGAAAAATTTGAGCTCACCAAAATAAAAATAAAACTACGAAAAATTTTCATGACGCAACGCAATTCTTATTTACCACTGATGATTGATTAATGCGATTGACGATCAGTTGTTTCATCATTTTTGATGCTCTCATCACATCGGGAGTTAAGAAATTAAGGTTTATTTTAGGGATGGGATTTGATACCTGTCGATCCCTCAATACCACTCGATATTCGGTGGTATCGGAAGTATAGAGTATCGACTTAATTCCACGATTCTGTTAATTCGAAACCTATGCAAACATTGATGAGAAAATAGAGTAAAACCTCGATTTTGCCTTCTCCATCTTAAATTTTCCATTACTTTACACTTATTTGGCCCCAATGCCAATTAAAAATTATTTTTTATTTCTTACTATCTTAAGATTTTGTCAATTTTACATTTATATTTATGTAGAAGTGGTCCTTAAGAAGCTAACAGTAGAAGTTTTATTGTATTTTCATATTGCCAATCCTGGAGCTATTATATTTTACGGATCGTGGCCACAAAAATATGGGATGGAATGAAAAATATACCGTGTAAACGAGCTCTAGTATGTGACGTCACCAGGCAGCATCAGGAATGAAAAGTAAACTGAAATGAGTAAACAGTGACTAAAGATACAAAATTAGCATATACCCAACAATTTTTGATGTCTCATCGCTGTCCAATTCGTATATACATAGCTTAGGAATGAGGAAAAGTAATGAAAATATAGTCCCTCATGACAATTCAGTTAGTGGCATGAAATAACATTCTGTTCGCCTCAAGTAGTTCATTTGTTCAAGAACTCATTCACATGCGTATTAATACGTATGCACTTCATTGTCCTCTGCAAATCGTGGAGAGTACGGTAGTATTAGGCGCATGCGGTACATTGTGAGTTTTCAGCTACCTGTATAAAATATAATTGGTGACAATTTAATCAGCATGCTTTTGGAATTCTGTTCATCAAAATCTAATAGCTGGTAGTAAAACGTAGGCCAAATCTAACCTTGAAATTGAGCTTGTGAGAGAATATTTTCCATGGATCTTACAAACTGGAAAAATCAGTATTTTTGTCTTAACTCCAAGGTCACAATATTTTTTAAATTACCAAGAAAAAAACTGTATGTAACATTAAATTATGAGCCATGAATGCATTCTCAATTCTGAAAATAAAGAGCCAAAAAGAGTAAGAACTTAATTGCCAATCAGAAAACACACCGTATCAGTTGCTTCCCTTGAGAGACAGTCCCAACGTTCTCGAAACTTGTCTGCCTTTAATTCTTGAGGAGCACTATCTACACCTCTGCAGCTTTCATCAGATTCACGGAACATGGGAAAGTGCTGTAATTGGACAAAAAAATCATGATTATCACAAAGCTATGAGGAATGACTGAATAACAATTTTTATCTTGAGCATATCATAAACTTATCAGCAATACACAACTGTATCTGACTATTTTTCCCAGAAATGCTATGACTTAACCAAGAAACTAGTAGTGCAATGTCTGTGCAGTCAATCTTCCAGCAGGCAGCTTTAGGTTAAAGTCACTCTGATTTGAAGGCACCTACTTAAATGTAAACTGTGAAGGCTTCATTCTCTCAGGATTCATTGCTTGGGTTGTTTTCAACTAATTACAGCTTTGCATACATTTAAGTAGGTGCCTTCAGGTCAGAGTGACTTTGACCTTAAGCTGCCAGCTGGAAGGTTGGCTGCATTTTCCTGGACGTCCTCATTTTACACACCATGGGACTGTCTGGGATGACTATATAAAACTGCTATACGTCAAAAGGTTTGGCCCTTTAAAAATTGAAAATAGCCTTATCATTGAGTTCATTCAGCCATGGGAGCTACTTTGGAGAAGTCTGGACATTTTTCCGAGTGGAAAAAAATCGCTTATGGCTGATAGAGCTATGAAACATCGCAGATATTCCCAAATTTGAGATGGAAGAGAGACATAAGAAGCCAACACCAGCAAAAAATATCCCCTTAACATAAGGAGAAATAATTTCTCAAAATAGTTTATGTAGATACATTTGTATTAAAAATGAAGAGCACTTTTTTGAGGTTTGAATGAGGAAAATATAAAAACCCATAATCTCAATTAAAACCATCAATGATTCACCAAAAATCAGTATCAGTTGATGAATTAATACATGCCTGTGCCACATCTGTAAGAAGTAATTCTGTAAATTCAATGGGCTTAGCCATGGCCATAACATATTCAATGTATATAACTGCTTATACATTTTACAGCGATATAGTTTTAGTTTTTGCAAAACTCTAAAGATATTTGCATAAGGGACTTAAGTTAAAAAAATCAACTCGATCAACTAAAGTAGCGGTGAAAATTGTAAAATCATGTTTCAAACGTTTAGACATGGTTTAGGTACAAGCAAATTAAAAAAAAAATGCCTTCCCAGTGATCACCTACATATATCATAATAGGGATACATCCTCAAAATTTCATTCACACAACTTCCTTAGTTGAGATTGGGCCTGGGTCTGACGAATGAGTCACGCCAGGCATGATCTTTTAATTAGTAGATGTGATGTTACATGCTGTACAAATGGAATAGCAAGGAAATTTACAAACCTGTAATAATATTGGTCGACTATACTGACCAAGATTCATGTCTTTTTCACACCGAGATATTCCTTTGGTACATCGTAGCCGTGCTGACGAGATGGTAGGAACATGAAATCAGCAGAAATAACCCAATAAGAACATTTAAATTCATTTATGAAGATATGCACTCAAGTTGAAAAAATCCTTGCAATTTAAATTGCATAGTTAAGTTAATTTTAGTTTTATTTTACATGAAAAATTCCTAAGCATAGACAAATCCCTTTCAGCAATATCCTACCAGGCATAACTACATGAAGTGGTTTAAGGACTTGACTCTACTACAAAGTCAAGTTGCAAAGACTGTAGCCCTTAGGGCATAGGGCAAAAGAAAAACAGCACATGGTATAAATAAAACTGATAAAAGAATGTCAACTTGCTATAAATATTTTACTTAAAGATTGGCCTTCATGACTTCAACAAAACACATTGTCATCTAAAATTGACATCTAAAAATGTATTTAAAAGTCAAAACTTTGATCAGTAAGTTTAATTTTTTTAAATACTTGTACACCATATGAAGTTTTGTCATTTCATCAGATATTATTCCTAATATATAGGAGTGTCTTCTAAGATCAAACCATACAAACATCCATACATATCATCACACTGTTCCCTTTCCTGATAGGCACAGTCAAAAAAGGTTTAATTCTCCGTGATAGGCCTGTAAAGCTGACTTTGCCTTAATACCTAATTTCCTGCATACTGCCCTATCCTTGCATATCTCTTTTGCTTCAGTTGCACTCATACATTGTTTCATCTATGTCCTCCTATTTTTAAGTCTCCCATATTCCTCCTCTAACAATCTCACATGTCATTAATATTACAAACAGATTGTGACAAAATAGAGATTAAAATGCAGAGAAACAATCGACTACAAAATAATACAGTAGAGTTTTGATTTTACGTAACATCTTGGGACCCAAAAATGGGGTGTTATGTAAAATCAAATTATGTAAAATCAACATATTAGCGAATTTTGAAAAATGTGCTGAGATTTCAAAACATATGAGAACACAATGACGTTGAAACTATTTTCACGACAAAGAGATCGTTATATATTACCCAGCTGGCACAATGTAAGTCATTGAGGTAAGTTTTAACAAAGAAATAGGTAAGTACTGGTGTCTCCATGTTTTTTGGGCAAAGCTGCGTCGGTGTATCTTTACGATGACGTTTCGTAGCCAATGCAGGCCACATCTTCAGATCAAGTCCGAATGCCAAACGGTGAAAGTTGGCCTGTATATATACCGTCCTCTAGGGGGCCTTCCGTTAGCGCAGCCAATCAGCGTTGAGCACCATTCTTTTGGCGCGTTCCTTCTCAGGAGTCTCTTCCAGGTGTTGTGGAGTCTATGCCCGTCATCCCGATTGAAATTAGCCTCTACCTTCTCTATTTCAATAGCCTCCCTGATGAGTCGAGGAAAATAAAACTTTTCCTTGGCTAAGACTCGTGCGTCATTGATGCTAAGTTGATGTCCCGGGTTCGAGAAGGCATGCTCTGCGACTGCTGACTGCATGCAGTGCTTGTTTTTGAGAGCCCTGCGGTGCTCGCTCAAACGAACGGAGATCGCCCTCTTCGTTTGGCCCACATACTTCTGGCCGCAGCTGCAGGGAATCTCATATACTCCTTCGTATTGCAGGTCAGGGATTTTGTCCTTAGATTTTGGTAGAAGGTCACCTATTTTCTGCACTGCGTGATATCTTGGTGTGATGTCGTGTTTCTTTAGAATCCTCCCAATCCTTTCCGTCGTTCCCGCGATGAAGGGTAAGGTGGCAAAGCCCCTTGGCTTTGGAGTCTCCTTCGTTTCCTTCTTCTCTTGCATTTCCCTCTTTATGGTCCTGAAAAGGGCCTTGGAGTAGCCATTCTTCATGAGGGCCGATGCAACATGTTCCTCTTCCTTACGCCTTGATTTTTCATCCGATATGACTCTGGCTCGATGAAGGAGAATTTTAACCAGGGATCTTTTAATTTGAGGGTGGTGATGGGATGATGAGTGCAAATATCTGTCTGTGTGAGTATCCTTTCGATAGACAGAGTGACCTAGAGATCCGTCCTCGTTTCTTGATACTTCTACATCCAGGAAGGGTAGGCGTCCATCTTGCTCAATCTCCATCGTAAGTTTGATTGCTGGGTGCTGAGAGTTTAGGTGCAGGAGAAAGTCTTGAAGGGAATCCCTGCCGTGAGGCCAGATGACAAAAGTATCATCCACGTATCTCAGCCATAGTCGTGGTTTCTTAGCATAGGACTCAATTGCTCTCCTTTCAAAGTCCTCCATGAAGATATTGGCCACGACAGGTGACAAAGGAGATCCCATGGCAGTGCCGTCAACTTGTTGGTAGTAGCAGTCGTTCCATCGAAAGTATGAATTCTTTAGGCAGAATTCAATTAACTTAATGAAGTCCTCTGGTAGTCCTTCTTCGAAGAATGTCCTTATAATTTTCATGGAGTCATCCACCGGAACGTTAGTGAATAGGGATTCTACGTCGAAACTAACCAATAACTCATTGGGTCTCAGTTGAATGGTTTTGATGATTTCCGTAAAGTGATAGGAGTTCCGTACAACGCTGATTGGCAGCACTAACGGAAGGCCCCCTTGAGGACGGTATATATACAGGCCAACTTTCACCGTTTGGCATTCGGACTTGATCTGAAGATGTGGCCTGCATTGACTACAAAACGTCATCGTAAAGATACACCGACGCAGCTTTGCCCGAAAAACATGGAGACACCAGCACAACAGTGCTGCGAAAGCCTCAAACAGAAATAGGTAAGTAGCTTACAATGTAAGTCACTTACTTATTTCTTACACACGTATGGCATGACTCCTTGCAGGCGAAACAGGTACTTAAGGATAATTGAGGATCGGACTGATGGTCCCAAACCGTTCCCTTTTTCGGAGGAAACAGAAACCACGAGAACGATAATTTGGTGTTTATCTGTGACGATTTGTAGCGAATTATCCCAGTGGAACATTTAATTTCAAGTTTAAATAAGTTTGGCATCACTTATAAGTTTCAATGAGCAAGAAATATCCGAGTCATTTTTTGTGATAATATGTAAACAAAGGTTTATCGTGTGTTTTGAATGCATTGACGGTGTCCATTGTTACATGCCAGTGATTACAACTGTTATTTATTTGCTGAGCTGGATTGAATTCGTCTAAGTGTTAATATCTTTACGTACATTAGCAAGGATTTATCTCTTTAAATAACATGTCATGACAGGAGTTATATTTAAAGTAGTACAAATATGTTTTGTTTGAAGGCTTTCGCAGCTTTTCTTGTCTATGTAGTTTGATATGTTGGAGAAGACTTCACAGCCATAATTTCGTAGTTTCTAGTATTGACTACATTAAGTTGTGGAATCTGAGAATTGAAGTGACGTTTGATGTGAATTAAAGTGAAGTTTGGTGACAATGTGGATTGCTCTTGTCTTGTAAGTGTGGTTGTTTACGTCCTAGCGAAAGGAAAAATAGTGTAGTGTTTTATTACCATATAAACGCGTGTAAGAGACGCACCCGTGTAAGAGGCGCACCCCTCTTTTTATGCGTCAAAGTTGAAGAAAAAATTTTGGGGCCTTTTTTTCTCCTATTGCGAGGTTTTGCGAGGGCCTAACTTCGAATTTTTGGCCATTATCATAGCCACTTGCCATATTCTCTTATAATTTACGCGGCATTTTTCATAGGCATATATGGACCTCGGAGGTAAGTATTCACTTGTAGCCTTAGCCCTACAATGCTTACCTTGTTTATTGTCCTTTGGAATGAGTGGAGAAATTGATATTCATTAAAACAAAACAAATCCGACCTCGCTACAATACGTGTTTAGTTGATAAGTGCGGACAGTCGCACCAAGCTCTGATTTTTAAATCCGAATCCCCCCACTGTTTTCCTAATGCACAAGTCGTAGTCGCTGTTAAGTCGCCTTTTAAAATGTGGTTAACTTTTACAAATTATATTTTGCTGTAAACGATGAGGAGCGGAAATACAAACACGTTAAATGCAAAATACCCAAGCGTCAGCCGCGTAAAAAATGAACGATAAGGCGTAGATACGACATCAAAACCTGAAAAAAATCAAACTTTGAAAGAAATCATAACTGTCTATGGAATTTAAAGCATTTACTTTTTCAATATGGTCCAACAAAAATCTTCAATGAATGACAAAATAAAAAAATTGCATGATTTACATAAGAACGGCTGACTTATTAGTGAGACTGGCATCGCAGTACGGCGGCATGCACGCGCATGTCCTGTCACAGCTCGTAGATTTTCCCCGAAAAGACCTTCTGTCCCTATTGGTATGGAATAGTGCAACCTTATCCTTCCTCCATCTTCTAATGCATGATCCGGCACATCATGCTTTCGTTCGGCAGCGCGGTTTCCTACTTCCTCAGTGTCTTTGATTAAGTTTTTCAGCTGCCGTGAAAGACCACAACTTTTTGCCCTTGTTCATTATGGAACAACACTGACCTATGTTGGTGTATTCACAAATGTTAATATTCACAGAATTCTCTCAGTTGTGCTTAGGGCAGGTGCATACAGTTGAGTCACTCAAAGTTGTCCGATGACAGAAAATGAGAAAGTTAGGGGGGTGGAAAATTCCGGTGCTTGCACTTGTCGCGCAGCCAATCGCTGTCCCCCAATTGCACCCCACACCCTTGCCTTGTCAAACAACAAGTTTTTACATGTTTTTAGGCGACTGCGTACCCCGTAAACAAGCGAGCGAACTATCCCCTCCCCCTTGATGACTCATGCTGAGCACCAAGGTCACTCAGCTCTCCAGGGACTTAAGAGTAATGCCTCGGCCTCGGTACGACTGGCGGGCGGACCGCGGTGGTAGACGAGCGACAGAGAGGCAACGCTGAGTTTCATGTTTATAATGTTTGACATGGAAAATGCTCGAACCCAGCCATGATAGACGTGAACGGCATAGGTTCCGCTCGTCGCCAATCCCAGATATTAAATTTTTCTTGTGCCGCTCTGCCGTTCTACTCATTCTGATTCATAAATGTCAGCCGAGAACGTTTTGCCTAATGACAGTATGTGCTGCCATTTCTGATTATCTTAGGTTGAATCACTGCTTGTTTCGTGGCCACTGCCGAGATACTGCTCTGCCGCCCTCAGCCTGCCGCTCATATCGTGACCGAGGCTCGAAGGCAGGCAGATAAAAAATTCGTATAAGAGGCGCACCCTCATTTTCGGCTGCGATTTCTGGGAAAAAAGGTGCGCCTCTTACAAGAGTTTATACGGTATTATTCAGTGAATTTTGCCACCCCAAGTGTCATCCTTTTATTTCATTGCACTGCTGTGTGTAATGTGAATTTGTTGAATTAATTAGTCCGTCTATGTTTAAGGCAGGTAATGATTCATTAGCAATGAGCAGTAGGATATTGTCGTTGGCTGGGATTATTGTGTTATTTCAGAGTTTAAAATTGTGTGATTGTTTACACCCAATTGAAAGAGTGATGATTATTTTATACTTTTGCAATGTACGTTGTTTCATTATGCTTCATTCAGTAAATTTTATCTCCTCAAAAGTTATTTTTTCATTTTTCGACTTGATGTCATTAGCAATAATGTTCCTTTATTTGAGTGCCGCTGTGTGTGCCTGGAGAAATAGTGGAAATAATTTAAAGCTGCCCAATATATTTCACGGTAGGTGATCGAGAAATAGTGGAAATGATTTAATAATATATATCACGGTAGGTGCGCTCACTGCGCTACTGTATGTAAGTAGCTTACCCTGTGTGAGGCTATTTGACGCCGTTCCTTACCACTGTATTACCTGTTTTTGAGCAATGTCTTACGGAAGCGCCATACCTCCTGTAAGCTACTTACCGATTTCTTACGTAAGTATCTCGTAAGAAAAGAGTAAGGAGCATACTCTGTGCCAGCTGGGTATTTTCTGCTGTAGAAAATAAAACTTTTAATTGTGTGGGAGATATAATTATATTTTAAACCAAAATGTACAATAGAATTTTAGAACATAATCATAGCTTTTAGGCTGCTCAGGCTAAAGTATAGGTAAAGCATTTAAACATATGGCTAAATCAAGTGTGTTCATAATTAGACAATCATGCCTGAGGGAGTGTGAATTGTAGTGAGAGATAAAATTTGAAAATAAGACATTTTAAACAAGTTATCAAAGATTAATTTAATCAAAGGTTATATTAATTAGATAAGTATACCACTGAATGAAAGTTAAATAACATTTCATAGAAAAATTATAAACTGCCTGGGCAAAACGATAATGAAGAAAAACCTCTCTGAAAGTACAATTTCATTTACAGAATTACGTGTTTTAAAAATATTATGTGATATAAAATTTTAGTTCCAGCGGGACGAAAGCACTTCATCTACTTCATTTTCACTCAACATTTCATAGCAACAGCAATCTCCTTCATTTTTTTGTTCATGAGAACTTTTCAGGGTGTCATAATCCAGCCCTATGTACTCTAGACTTGAAATCTGTGGTGCTCCCTAACAATTTTAATAATCAGCAAAATCAATGGCTAAGCCGTCTTCGAGATGCAATGGTTTCCATTTCGATGAGGAAGATTCACTATTCTCATATTAAATTTCGTCTAAGAGAAGGAATAACAAATAAATCCAAGTGACATTTTTAATGGTAAAATTTCGTATTCCACCCTTTTACTACGAAGTTAAGGTTGCTCACCCGTATATTTTTCAATGGAGGCATAAGAATGCCATTTATAACCCAAACAACACACAGGGATCATTTTTCGTTTAAATCACATGTATAACACGCGATTTATCTTGTTGAAAACCTGTTATTCAACGACTAAAAACTGTTGGAAACTGGTCTATATTCGGTTTACTGTCCGCTATTTCTGGTGTAAACACGTGTATCGACCACAACCTAGTGACTAATATGAAAATTCCCATGCAAAGAAATTATTTCCTCCGCATTCATGGCCAGGCCAATATAAATTATTCCGTATTTGTGCTTGGCCTGGAGAGAACTACATATTTACAAATATTTGGTACCAATAAATTAATGCAGATATTCACGTGTGCTTGAAAATGGCTGTCAGAATCATACAAAAGCAGATAATATTATCATGGAACATGATTTTATTTCTGGTTGGTTACAATAGTACCAAAATGATCAAAAAAGTATTTATCACAAGGAAAAATCATCGTTTTTTGTAAAAAATATATCCACCCATTAGGTACAAATAAGGTTTTCACGATTATCAGGATTACCAAATAGACAAGTTCTTTGGTAGATGCATATTGAAGTAACATATGTTACACACTTTCCTATATAACATATGTTATAACAGAGATATCTCTTCGTAACGGAATAATACATATAGCTCATCTTTAATATGCAGTTATTCCCATGGAAATGTGAAAAAAGGCAAAGTGGCATGTTGTACATATATTAAATTCTATAAAATACAGAAGTCCACTCAGATAATTTGGACCAAAATTTACACTGAAAGAACGCGTGTAAAAAAGGGCTAATTTTGGAATTATCCCTTACCTCATATATCGACCGAGAGTACACAAGTATATTTCTCCCCGTGCTGTATGGGTAAGCGGTGTAAATCTTTCCACGCAAGAGAGTGAACGGCATGTCAACACGGCTCTGAGGCTAAGCGAGACGCAAGCAAGCAAAAAAAATCCCAGGGGTAATTACAGGGTAAGGTTCCGATATGAATCGACCGAAATACAGTGTGTCCTTGTTTAACGTTGTTAACTCGCCCCTGAAAAAGTAGACGTTAAGCGAAACAACGTTAAACGATGCAGTATTTTCCATAAGAAACAATGTAAAAAATTAAAATCGGTTCCAAACTTAACAATTCTTCATTTCATACCAATAACGATTTCCGCACAGCACAGCGATAAAAGGTTGGATACATGGCATTATTTAATGAAGCATTCAAACTAATTTTCGAAAACATTTGAATGGTGAAACTTTGATATTTTCCTTCACAAAAGAAATTTTGGCATTATTCTCTATCTTGGTGGCACGAAAACCACAGGTGATAGGAACTTACTGTTGATATTTAAAAATACAGGGGACCTGGTTGAAAGGCGTTATCAATGGATTAATGCACATAAATTGACCATTTCCTTAAAAATTTGTGTTTTTATGGACTACTTCACATCATCCTCCGCCGATTTACAGTGTATTTTAACTATGCAGGCAGTCGAACAGATGGCACCACTAGTCAGAGAGCTTCATATCTTACATATCTTGCTTGTTAGATGAAACAAACTGAAAAGGCATTTTTAAAACAATAAGCACCAGGTTTCCCTCCTATATTTCTGATATTTATGCTGTTAGCACCGGTTTCCCTCTAAGTAAATAAAAATTTTTGTGCAAAAATTTTTCTTGCTGCGATCGCGAAGACGAAGGAAATCAATTAAAATAGTGAGAGAAGTAGGGAAGCTCGGTGCTGTGCACAAAATTTTATATTAATATTTAGTGCTGTTAGCACCGGTTTCCGTCTGAGTAAATAGAATTTTTTTCCTTTGCTGCGGGAGCGTGCACATGCGAATGCCATGACGGGCAAAGATTTTGCTTGCTGCGATCGCGAAGATGTAGGAAATCAATTAAAATAGTGAGTGAAGGAGGAAAGCTCAGTGCTGTGTACAAAATTTTCATTATTTCATAACAATTTTTCAGTAACAGTATCACCCTTGACGATTTACTGCAACAGGGCGGGTTTAGCAAACTTCCTCTTACACACTAATTCAACACGAAAAACCTTTTCGATTCACCTCAAACAGATATCTGCCCCTGGTTCTACCATTTAGACATGGTATCATGAATATAGTAACATGGTATTCAAAATGGTACACTAACATTGGTTTGAGTGTTAAATCACCCGATGCATTGCCCCCCAATGACAGCGTAGTAAATAATAAGCAAATATAACAGTTATGAAACAGATAACACAATAATTATTCGCTCAAGTGAACCTTTTACACACGTTAAGGGGAGTTAACGCCAAACTTTTCCGCTGAATGGAAATTACGCATCGGATGCGCCAAAGTCCTATTCGTTATTCATTTTTTTTTGTTGCGCAAAATTTGAACAATGTTATCGTGAAGCACTGACGACATTGAACGATTAAGGATTTTAATTGTTGGACAACATTATCGCGAAACAATGTTAAACAGGACAACATTAAACGAGGACACACTGTAAAGGCTTTCTTATTTTGTTTGAGCATCAACCCAGTTTAGGGTGCGGAAACCCCCAAAAAGAGGCCCAACCCCTCCCCCACTAGTGGAAGCCACCTGTGTCGAAGCGAAGCTGGGCGGGGTACACAATAACAGATAAGGCAAAGGAGCGATCTTCTCAGGTTACTCCCTTCTCTTTCTTGCTGAATGAGTCACGCGCAGATAGATTTCTTCCTGCCATGAGCGAGAGGAGTCTTTCGGGGAAAACCGGTTTAGATGCTTTAGATGTGTCAATTGTGTTAACACTAGGACCGCGGGACTTTGGTGGCCCCTTAGAACCGCGAAGGTCCCAAAAAGGGACCCAACGAGTCATTGCCATTTTTACCTTTTTCAATTAATAGACGTGCCTTCTTTTGACAAATTTGGAGGTAAATAAGAACTTCAGGTACTTTTTATGATATCTATTATTTTTTTTATTTAAAAAAGACACAACAGTGAAGAACTTATCTTTGTACACAAGAGAATAAGCCTCACGTTGATGGCTGACAAATGAGGTATGTATTATTTTGTTTGTTTTACAAAGTATATTTAGGCTGGGACTACGTTATATAATACATTTTATTTGTAAGGATAAACATTGACACGCAGAAGAATGTCTGGAGGCCCTCTTAGAAAGTCAGACAACGGTGAGTGGTCCTATAACTTTCTATAGGTGTGGCGAAAAGTTGCTAAAAGTCTTTACTCCAACATCAAAGTAATGGCCTATGTACTTTTCTAGAGCGAAGGTAAACAAAACAGTAGGTTTTACATTAGCATAAGATATACGAGAACAATCATCAAAAATAATTGCCTTTAGCAACCAAAGAACAAAGACATTAGTCATTGGCGATTGACAAATGTCATGGTTATAAACACAAAACCAAACTAATTATTATTGCATTCTTCTTCCTCTGATTCTGGTTTGCATGATACACAGATATAAGTCACGCCGCCTGTACATTTTTTACACACAAGTTTTCTACAAGCTACGCAATCATAAGAAGTTTTTCCTCCTTTTTTGTTTCCTTTACCACGACAAGACATTTTGACTTGGCATCGTCGACGCGAATCACCTATGTCCGATAGCTCAACGGGAGCAGTCTTTATCTTCTTTCTTTGATCAATGTGAGGTTTTGTAAGTTCTTCTCCCAAGGCAAGAAGAAAGTCGCGGCGGGAAATTTTAGCATTAGTAACCTTTCTGTACAAAATACAACTGTTGATTCCTGCCAAGTCTAAAATATTACAGAAAGTGTGGAAAGTCCACCTGCGGGAGGCACTTTTGACTGAATATTTTCGGGCCATTTTGTCGACAATATCCACTCCTGACTTTGTTTTGTTGTAAAATGTCACCGTCTCAGGCTTTGCTTTGATATCGTTACCTATTTGCACGTCCAAGTGCATAGAACTCATTATAACAACATTCTTATGTGGCTTTCCTTGATAAACAGCAAGCGTTACATCACTGTTAGTAAAGATCTTACTTTCGAAATGTTTTCGCGGGCCTGTTTCACACATACAGGTACTTCTCTTCGCTTTTTGTTTACTGTCCCGACCAAGCTAGTACCCTTTGACTTCAGGTATTCTGCTAAACGTAAAGACGTAAAAAAGTTATCACTGGTAATATTTCTACCCTTGTTTAGGTAAGGTGCCACAAGCTTTTTCACCACATAGTCACTGAGTCGGTCACCCTCAAGTCGATCATCATCTTTTCCAAGATAAGGAAATGAGTTTATCAAATACTTGCTGTCGTTATCGACAGCCATCCAAAATTTTTGCCCATATTTGTCCGGTTTTGATGGCATGAACTGTGTAAACCGACATCTAGCTTTTGTTGGAAACAACTGTTCATCGACCACTATGTTAGGACCTGGTATGTAGTTGCTCTGACAGTTTGATATGAATCTATCCCAAATCTCGGACATTAGGGCAAAATTATTATCCTTCAATCTTTGAGAGCGAGTTGATTTTTCATCACACCTCAAAAACCTCATGATTTCCCTAAAGCGATCGCGCGGCATCGCATCTTTGCACAACTGAATACCGTATTTTTCAGACCAAAGTAAGTCGACCTCCATGCCTTTTGACTCTGTTGGGCCTCGCACGTACAAAATTCCGAGAAAAGCATCTAATTCTTGTAGTGACAATGTCCAGTCATTGTTGCCATAAACTCGATGCGCTTCTGCGACCGTGCACTTTTGAATACTTTTTAGTATACAATCATCAATAATCAAGTGCCAAGCACTTGAAAACAGCCCGTCTACAATGTAACATTTTGCATTTGCGGTAGGCCCTGGTTTTTCTTTGATTATGTTTTGGTGACCGCGCCTACCAGTAGACCCTGAATTAGGGGAGGCTACTTTCCATTTAGTACCATCTGGTGCCTCAATAACTAAATCAACAGCTAATGTTTTCAGATAACCTTTTCCATTTCTGTCTTTTGTTGTACGTTGATGACGTGCATCACCATCTCCTCCTGACCCAGGAGCCACACCGACATCATCTTCATCAGGTAACATATCACCGGTACTCACAGAACCCGATAGATGCGGCCTTTTTGCAGAATGACCCGACTTTCCGGAGGAATAGTGACGTGTTGAGACAGTTTGGTATAAGGTGGACGACGTCGCAGCTTGACTATGTGGCTCAATATCCTCTCTCTTGCGGCACCCTCTTTGTGCGGCCTTCTGAATTTTTTCCTGAAACAAAAACGACTGTTCAGTACACACAAAATACCAGTATACATTCATATGTATAATTTTAAAATTTGTGAACAAGTGCAACTATGATTCTACGGATTTTTCTGCTCAATAAAACTAATAAAAAGCTATCAGAGTATTTATTATGAACTCCTGTTACCTTGCTGAACAGCTGGTGCAGGGCTGGGATCCTCGTCGCTGGACGACTCGCCAGATGAACTTGAGTCGATTTCCTCTTCATAATCGCTATCTGGTGAAAACACCTCAGAAATATCTTCACCCTCAGAATCTCCTTCAAGATCGTTTAGGAGCGCCAAAATTTCATCGGGACGTACGCTTTTCCGACGCGCCATCATTCACTTTCTAGCAGCTAATGAGGGCAGGCGTTGCGATTATGACAGCATTCACACCTCACGCACGGACAACCTCAAACGCGTTTTGACCTGTCACTCACAATGTGTCGGATTGTTTGCGCAGGGACAAAGAAGGGGAAAGCACCAGAAGCACGCGCGCGGAGGAGAGGGGAACACTTGGAAGTGGGCGGAGGGGAAGTAGACGGAGAGTCACTGCCCGAAGAGCGTTCAGAAATGCTGGGACCCAAAAAAGGGACCTCCGCGGTTTAAGTATAATCACGTTTTTTTTCATTGAAGGATGGAGCAGGGGTTATATATTTTACACAGTATTATGGTTATGAAAAATTAATAAAAGTCAGAAAGTTTTAGGACCCTACGAAAAAAACGTGAGCAGTGAGACAACTGTTTATGGTACCGGGTCCCAAAAAAGGGACACTCGCTGTTGAAGTGTTAACCCGACTGAGGGATCGACCCTAAAAATGACAACTTTATCGTTTCCCCACGCCGCTGGTCCCCGGACCCTTCCGTGGCCTGCGGGCAGGGGTAATCTCCAACCTTTCGTCTCAGTGGTAATGCCTTCACTGTGTGCGTGATCAAGCATTTTTTACATACTCAGTGGATTTACAATAACAATATTTGTAGCATGCTGGGAAAATACAAGCTCAGAATTACATTTATTATGTTTTTTTTCTGTGCATTTCCACAAAACGAATGTTTTGTGGGAATGCACAGAAACATATGTGAATTTTTAATTGAGTAGTAAGTGTTATACAACAAAAATTAGAGAAGAAACAAAGAACACTTGCAGCCTCTATTGTGGCAGAGATTTTACATTTGCAGTTACACTTCCTCACAGCAAATTTCAGCAGATAATTTTAAATCTATAGTTACACTTGATCTGGCTGGATACTACGTGCAGTAGACTCTGGTTATTACAAAGTTCATGGGACCAAAAAATAGGTGGTTCGTAATACCAATCTTCGTATCAACATTTTTTAGAAAAATTGAAAAAAAAATGCAGTAAAAACTTCCTTTAAGCTTATGCTTTTTGTGATTTTTCCATTAACCATAACGTGACCACAGTAAAAAGGATGTGTACCAGTTGTACTTTGCAGAGCTTTTTGAGCACCTGCATTCAAAATTCCCATGTTCACCACAGAAAATGCCAAGAATGAAGAGTAAACTTTTAACAGTAAAAGACCACATCTGCTTATCTTAACTGGTTAATGAGAAAAACTATTTACAGAATGATCAAAATCACAGGCCCGTAAGGATGAGGAAGGAGGCCCCTAAATTCAACCTACTGAACAACTGGCTAATGCTTCATCGTCAGTATATCCATCCAGGTTCATTAGATATCTCCACATTTTTATTCATACATCTAGGTCTCCTCATGCCTCTCTCAACATTTCTTCAGTTTTAATATTGAAATTGAAGTGGTAATATCATTTTATTGGTGACAAAAACTATGGCCTTCAATAAACCTAAAATATACTGCTAAGCATTCACATATTTCAATAATTGAAATGAAACATTGATACACATTTAGAAGCTCAATTTTTTGTAACTTCGCCTTTTGTGTGAGCAGTGGGTGACACCACATTGAATCACTATCACCTAATATACTTGCTATACTTAAACATTATTTTAATACATACATACTTGCTACTGGAGAACTCACACGAAATTCGAGACAACTGCAGTTCAGCAGGTCGACATAAAAAGCATCCATCGCCTTCCAGTGCCATACTGTTCAACAGCACAAAGTGGTTGCCAGATATAGAAATCAATCTTACAGATGAAGCATCAAAGGCATTAGAAAATCTTTCATGGAGATATGGGCTGATCCTAGATCAAAAAAGAAAGGAAACACTTATTACCAGACTAGATCAATTATCGTACATATTTCCCAGCTCAAAGGAAGCACTGTAATTTTTTAGGCTGTCTTTTAGAAAAATAAATTAATAATTAACATCAGTTAGTGTTAACAAATAATGGGAAGAAAATGGGATTGTAAACTACTAAAAATAGCAACTGCATTAAATTTGTTCGTTGTTGAACCCCAGAAACAAATAAATAATGGAGAGTGCACCTTTGGGTGGCTGTCATATGGAACCCTGGCGTGAAGTGTTTAATTTAGAGTCATTTGATGTTAAATTTCAGCTATTTTATGATAATTTTTGTCACTATTTCAATGTGGCCTTTCCCCCAACTAGAAAGCTTGTGTGACCTTCAAAAAAGCATACCAAAAGCTGGGTTACTCCTGAGGTATGCCAGTTTTCTGCATGCATTAAGAACATCTTCACTCTAACTAAAGAATCTAGTGATTGCGAACAATTAAAAAATTTCCAACCCTTAACAATACAATACAGGCACTCCTTATCTTTTCCAAAAAAGAGTTTAACAATAACAGAATAGAATGATAATAGAATTAGGAAATGTTGGAATATAATTAATGAACATCGAAAACAAAATTGTGGCAAATCTCTTACTCTAAGAGATAGCAATAATGCTCTTATTGATAGCCGTAAGCCTATAGCTCAGCATTTCTCTAATCATTTCCTTGGTAAACCCATGGATATACAAATTTGTAATTATAGGAATAAGGCCCTCTCCAATTGCAGGCAAAATTCTTTACATATTTCTGAAAACTTCCCTGTAAACCATGTATGTTGCCACAACGTTGCAGCAACGTCTCACTGCAACCTACTGGGAGTTGCTGCAACGTTGTGACAACGTCTTAAAATCCTCCAAACGTCCTCCGTACTACGTTCTGGCAACGTCTTCACAACGTAATTGCAACCTGACTTGTAACATAATTACAACCTTCCTGCAACGTTATGACAACGTCCTCCCTAGTACGTTTTGGCAACGTCTTCACAACATAATTGCAACCTGACTTGTAACATTATTACAACCTTCCTGCAACGTTGTGACAATGTCTTAAAATCCTCCAAACGTCCTCCGTACTACGTTCTGGCAACGTCTTCACAACGTAATTGCAACCTGACTTGTAACATAATTACAACCTTCCTGCAACGTTATGACAACGTCCTCCCTAGTACGTTTTGGCAACGTCTTCACAACGTTTTTGCAACATGACACGTAACATTATTGCAACCTTCCTGCAACGTTATTGAATAATACTCTCAACAGTTCCATTTCAAATGAAAATATTTATTTTAAATTATTACACTTTCTTGTTTTTTAGTCTCTCCTCTTCCCTCTGATGCCTGCTACATGCATGTCTAATCCAATATAAATTGCCTTTTCTTTTATATCCTTATATCCATGCTCACTTAAGAGTAGGCTTAGAACGGAAAGCATCTGAAATGAAATTAGATTACAGATTATATCTTCAAGCAGTCCAGAACCTACTGTTCTTATCTTAAAATAAATGAAGCACATCATACCAATGATGAAAGTTTACGTTCTAGTGGTGCTAAACCGGCATCTCCTAATACTGTTTTTGGATTGCCCAAAAAAAGAGAATTTCCTCCCAAGGCCATAGTGTTACATTCCAAAAACACCTGCTGTAATACCATTGCCACCTCGTCTACATAGTTCTTTAGTCTGAAACATAATAAGATGTATTATTACTATAAAATGAAAACAATGTTTAATGAATTTCCGCAAGTTTTGAGCCCAACAATCATATAATGAAGGAAAAATTGTTACCAGTGCTGCCTGGAATGACTTGTCACTCAGTTCTATCCCCAATGTGTCAAAATCCTCCATTGTTTCCAGTGGATACTTCCACTTCAGAGGAAAGTGACTATTGACCTCCCCTGAGGACATTAATTTTTTAATTGCCTGGATTTCCCGAAACATGCCCTGCTGTGTCCTCTCCATCCATTGCGGACACTACAAAACAGAGGCATGAAGAAGACCTGCAAAACCAGAAAAAAATTTTAAAAAATAAGGAGTGCAGAAAATGTACATAACAATAGGAATAATAATATGCTAAAAAATTTTGAAGCACAAATAATGATAACCCAAAATCTAAAGCAATTAGGCTGTAATAAAATTACTTGAACCAGATCTAAATGGTATACAAGCAAAGAACGCAGCTAACCAACTTTTGGATTAGTGACAAGTAAGGATAATGTTCAAAATCCAAAATGTATTTGATCACAAGTTATGTAAACATATTATGTTTTCCAGGAACGACAGAATAAAGAACTCATCACCCATATTTACATTACTTATATGTATACAACTTTTCCAATTCTCTGACAAAATCGTAGGACCTGTCAGTTTGCTGGATTAAAGCATAAAAATGGGCAAAAAGTCATAAGCTTGAGTCCAAATACATCAACACAAGGATAAAACTGTAATTGAAGTACATAGCAGTAGTGTTTCCCAAACTCTTTTGAACCATTACCCCCTTGGTTCCATTATCCTCATACCTATATATATATATATATATCCAATGCCCCCAATCGAAGAACTTTAAATAAAAATGTGAATCACAGACAACATGAGCAAATGAGTAACTTATATAAAAACAAAAACGAATAGTGTATGTGTGTTTCGGGTGTACCCCACGTACTATAAACAGGTGTGATACTACCTGATGTTTCGTGGCCGTTGCTGGTCACTTTAACAAAGGGAATGGGGTATCTGTCGAGTTGGTGGAGTTTATAAAGGGGTTTCAAGGAGGGAAAAGGATGATTCTATGAAAATTCGATGAAAAATAATTCTAATCCAACAGATAAAGAGGACATATGTTTGTACATGCATAGGTATCAATGACCCCTCCTTTTTTATTTTCGTCCCCGTTAGAATACAGCACCACCCCCCAGGGGTTAGTAGCACCCACACCCACTTTTGGTACCACTGCCGTAAAATAACAACTAGGTATCTATTTTCAAAGATTACAAGTGAAATGTACATACTAAATAAATACATCAGGTTATTAAGTCACTATTATTGTTAAGCTTATACTTGACTTATTGCACAAATAACGATCATTATACTCACCAACAGATTTCTGGGTAGTTTCTTCCTCTTCAGTTTCATGGCATGCTGCTTGCTTGGATGAAGAAGCTCCTACAATGAAGGATTTCAGGGAAAAAATTAATTCAGATTACGTTTTCTACCACACAATAATTTATGCACATACATATATTTATACACTATACAGTAATATTCACACCTATATTACTTAATCCAAGTCAAGGAATTAATGTTTTTAAATTGATGCTTTCATTGATATGGATCCTAATATTTCACCTGTTTATAGCAGGAGCTTTATTGTGAGATCTTTCGTCATCGCTATCAATCGTAACAGCCCTCTTCTTCCGAAGGTCTAGTTCCATAGAATAACAAGCATCCTGATGTAACTATTGCATCTGCTTCCAACTGGATAGCTGAAAAGGATAGCCGAAATACATTAAGTTATCACTTTCATTTCCATATACACCATTCATGTACCGATATATATTAATTAAGACACAACTTACCTTCATTATCGGATGGAAGATCGCGTCAAAGAGCGAGTAACTATGAGCCTCTTCTCAGAAGAGTCGCACAGAGTACAGGATACCTAGTCACTTGGCCAAATAAAACAAAAAACCGTAATCCACACCGGCGTAGGTCAAAACGAAACCATACACAGAGACAATAAAACGTCCAAAAATTGAAATACAAGCGGTCACTGGTCAAATAATAAAGATTGGATAAAAATCGCACCAATTCACACAAACAAGCTCAAAACACAACACAAACGCCAATAGATTGTACAATCGATACGTTCATGCGTCACTATCGATCCATCTGTCAGATATCGATAGATGAAGATGGTTCCGATTCGCGGGAATATTTTCTAAGTCCAAAGGTGTTCCGAAGTCGTCCAAAGGGCTTCCAAAATATAACCCACAGTTAATTGTTTATTCACTTCAGATAATAGAGAAACACGTTTAAAGCAACATTTTTTAAAGATATTTTCCGGCTCAACTTTTTTGAACTTATAATTTTTCTGAGTATGCGACTGTATTGGAGACGTAATTATTACATTGCAAGGACGTTGCAAAGAGACCTGAATGCGCCTGCAACCTCGTGCGCCAAAGGGCATCCAAAATATATCCCACAGTTTATTGTTTATTCACTTCAGATGATAGAGAAACGCGTTTAAAGCAACATTTTTAGAGACATTTTTGGGCTCAACTTTTTTGAACTTATAATTTTTAAAAGTATGTGAATGTATTGGAGACGTAATTATTACGTTGCAAGGACGTTGCAAAGAGACCTAAATGCATCTGCAACTTCGTGCAACCTTTCTGCAACGTTGCTGCAACGTCGCAAAGAGACCTGAATGCATCTGGAACCTCTGCAACCTCGTGCAACCTTTCTGCAACGTTGCAGAGAGACCTGAATGCAACTTCAACCTATGCAACCTCGTGCAACCTTTCTGCAACGTTGTTGCAACGTTGCAGTGAGACCTGAATGCATCTGCAACATCTGCAACCTCGTGCAACCTTTCCGCATCGTTGCTGCAACGTTGCAGAGAGACCTGAATGCACCTGCAACCTCGTGTAACCTTTCTGCAACGTTGCAGAGAGACCTGAATGCAACTACAACCTATGCAACCTCGTGCAACCTCTCTGCAACGTTGTTGCAACGTTGCAGTGAGACCTGAATGCACCTGCAACCTCTGCAACCTCGTGCAACTTTTCTGCAACGTTGCAGAGAGACCTGAATGCAACTAGAACCTATGCAACCTCGTGCAACCTCTCTGCAACGTTGCTGCAACGTTGCAGAGAGACCTGAATGCACCTGCAACCTCTGCAACCTCGTGCAACCTTTCTGCGACGTTGCTGCAACATTGTGTGTTTACTGGGTTGTCTTGAATTGAAACAAGCACATAGTTCAAAAATTGGCTCATAAAAATGTTCCTGGTCTGGATGACATTCCAGGAAATATTATTTCTTATAATTACATCAAAGAACCACTACTGCACTAAATCAATGAGTCCCTTAGATTGGGTATGTTTCCATCCTCCCTAAAAAGCTCAAAAGTCATCACAATCTTTAAAAACAAGGGCAGTGCAGATAGGGCCGGCTTAAGACAAAATTTTTACCTGGGCGAGAGAGTATTCCGACACCCGCCACTTATCAAACCTATTCACCAGTTAAACGTAGTAAAAAATATTTTTTCACAATCACAGCGCCCCTCTTCCTGCCTGTCACCCAGGCCTAAGTGCAGAAGATGTAAACAATTACCTATAGGCCAACAAGTTTCCTGTATCTTTTTGCAAAATTTTTGAATCCACTTTCTATAACTGTCAGTTGAATTTTCTTAAATCTACCAGTTTTTAGCTGATTGTCAACAGTTTCTGACCTGGAAGATCTACAAAGTCTGCCATGTTTACTGCAATTAATTACATACTGGCATGTAGAGATGAGGGATTGGAGAATCTGGGCCTTTTTCATGACCTACCCAAGGCTTTCGATTGTGTTAATCACAATATCCTTTTTGCCAAACTAGAGAGATATGGTGTTCATGGACCTGCCCTAAGATACATAGTTACAATGCTACTTACTCAATAGACACAACAAATTGGCTATTCACTCTAATGGCTAAAATTATTTATCCCAAAGTTTTATGACGAGCACTGGGGTTCCTCAGGGTTCCATTCTGGGACCCATACGGTTCCTTGTATACACAACATCTTGCTATCTGATCCATCCAAAGTGAGCTTACTTTACAACAAGTTACTAATTGGTGCAAAGTTAACTGCATTAATCTGAATGCTGATAAATCATAGTTAATATACTTTTCTCAAAAATCCAAATCTCTCACTGCTTGATAACGGTCAACTAAGTAAGAATAGAACCAATTAAGCACAGAGCACGAGAAGTTAAGTTTTTTCAGTTTCTCAAGTAGGATAGTGTGCTTTACTTGATAGAAAGCCTTACTAAAATCAAATAATACCAGCACTGTCACCAATTTTTTGTCTATGGCATGACGTAAGTCGTCTGTTATTTTTATTAAAGCAGACTAAGTGGGAAGTTCTTACGAAATCCCGATTGAAATGGGTCAAAACTGTTGAGAGAAGTTGTATGTATTTGAAGAAGAGTGTATAGAGTTATAAGAAGTTGAGTGTATTTTGACGATGAGAAAGTATACATCCTGAACGCCAAATTAGAAATACCAAAGGACAGGGTTATTATAGAAGGAAATAAAACGGACAATGGACTTTATGTTGTAAACATGAAGCAATCTGGTAAGAATGCTTTAATCTCTGAAGAGAAGGCAACAGAAATAGAAGAATGGCACAGAAAATTAGGCCATCTCAGTCATAGTCAGCTGATGAAAATTCCCAATCTGTGCAATGGAGTATCACTCAAGGCTGATAAATTTAAGACCGTTGATTGCAGTATTTGTGCAAGAGCCAAACAAGTGAGACTGCCTTTTAGAACAGTGAGAGAGAGAGCTAGTCGTCCTCTGGAAATTATACACTCAGACCTGTGTGGGGCAATTGATCCTCCAACCTATGACAACAAGAACTACTTCATCACACTGCTGGATGATTATACACATTTTTGCAAGGTATATCTCCTAGAAACAAAAACAGCTTCAGAAGTTTTTCAATACATTAAAATATTTATAAATGAGGGAGAAGCCCATTTCAATCTAAAAGCCAGTAAGATTAGGTGTGACAATGGTGGTGAATTTAAAAATGAGCTACTCATTACATGGTGTAAAGAAAAAGGGATTATATTGGACTTCACCTTTCCGCATACCCCCCAATTGAATGGAAAAAGTGAACGTTTAAATCTAACATTAATGAATAAAGCCAGAGCACTCATGTTTGAGGATAAATGTGAAAAATATCTGCGGGGTGAAGCAGTACAAACAGCAGCCTATCTGACAAACAGAAGTCCAACCAAAGGAATGTCTCACACCCCTGCTGAAAACTGGTATAAAAGGAAACCTGACTTGAGAAATTTACAAATATTTGGCCAGAAAGTATTTTCAAAAGTAGTAAAACCCCTGAAGAAATTGGACAGTAGGAGTGAAGAAGCTATTCTTGTAGGTTATGCTCCAAATGGATACCGATTGTGGAACGAAAATGAAAGAAAAGTTTTTGTTAGTAGAGATGTAATTTTTACAAACAACTTTCCTCTCTCTGCACACAAACGAGAAGAAGAAATCAATATAGAATTTTATGAAGAAAATGAAAACCAAGACCAAGAAAATGAAGAACATGAAAACCAAGAACAAGATAATCAAGAACAAGAAATATTTGAAATACATGAAAACCAAGAACAAGAAAATCAAGACCAAGAAATTCATCCAAACGAAGACAACAGAAGAGAAGAAGAAATTGAGGGGAACAGAAAACCAATTAGAGAGAAAAGAATACCTGAAAAATTTAAAGATTACATCATGGATTCTGATACTAGTGAAGATGAAGCACTAATGACCTATGATGAGGCTGTAAGTTGTGAAGAGAAACAGGACTGGATGAAAGCCATAAAAGATGAAGTAGACTCACTGATGAAGAATAAAACTTGGACATATGTAGATGAAGATGAAGCACGAGGAAAAGAGATCCTCTCAAGCCGATGGGTTTTTAAAGTTAAAGATAATGGGAAATTTAAAGCCAGATTAGTGGCAAGAGGATGCTCTCAAGACAAGAAAAATATAGATTATAAAGATATTTTTAGTCCAGTGGTTGACACAACCTCTTTGAGATTGTTGTTTGCCATAGCAGCCAAGAGAAACTGGGAGATTCAAACACTAGATGTGAAAACAGCATTTCTCAACGGTGAATTAGAAGAACCGATCTATATGAGAGTACCAGATGGTTTTGACCAACCAGGAAAAATCTGTCTCCTGCAAAAGTCACTGTATGGTCTTCGACAAGCACCTTGTCAATGGAATAAGAAGTTTACAACAACCCTCAAAGAACTTAACATGATTCAGCTGAAGACAGACCAGTGCATCTTCAAATCACAAGCTGGAGATATGTTTTTGGCGATACATGTTGATGATGGAATAATTATTGGAAAAGAGAAAGAAAAGATTAAGCAGTTACTAGATAAACTAAGGAAAGCATTTGAAATAACAGTCGAGTTAGAACCAAAGTCATACATTGGCATGAACATAGTAAAAACTGAAGGAGGAATCATTATTTCTCAGGAAAACTATGCAAACCTAGTACTGAAGAGATATGGCATGGAACACTCAAAACCAATGAAGACACCAATTACTCCTGATATCAAACTGGATGAAGAATATGAAGATGTTGAATATCCTGAAAAAGAAATGAAATTCAACTACCGAGAAGCAGTTGGAAGTCTCCTGTATTTGTCCTGTAAGACACGTCCAGATCTCAGTTTTGCAGTCAACTATGAAAGCAGATCGATGGAAAATCCACAGAAACAAGACTACGTGAATATTAAGAGAACCCTCAGGTATTTGAAGGGAACAATTAATGCCGGTATCTTCTATAGTAGGGAAAAGAACTCTGATGAAAATTGTGAGTTGGTAGCATATTGCGATTCAGACTATGGTGGTGACGTTAGAATCAGAGAAAAAGATATTAGTAAAGACATTCGACGGAAGAGTACCTCAGGTTTTGTAATAATGTTGAATGATAGTCCTATTTCTTGGTGTTCTCGACGACAAGCTGTTATAGCGCAGTCCACAACAGAGGCCGAGCTTATCGCTGCTTGTGAATGCTCTAAAGAACTTAAGTATTTGGTAGAGTTAATGAAAGAGCTTACAGGCGAGAAAGTTAAAAGTACTATATACATTGATAATCAAAGCACAATTAAATTGATAAAAGCGGGAAGAATTAAATCTAGTAGACATATTGAAATAAAATATTTCTTTGTCAAAGATGAATATTATAAAGGTTTGTTTAATATTAAATATGTTCCAACCAAGTATAATGTTAGTGATATTCTCACTAAACCATTGTTTTCTATTAATTTTGAAAAATGTGCTAAAGAACTGTTATTTTACGAATGGGTAAAAATTTGAAACGTACGTGTGTTATGATAATTAAATTAATGTCTCAAATTTTATATAATAAGAGAATAGTTTATCATTTATTGGATATGTTAAAAAATTGTTCTTAATACTAATTGAGAATTTTATGAATACTGAATAATGTGCTAAGTATTTTATTATATTAGCAGAGTTTACATTTGTATTGAAATATAAATATCATTGTATTAATTAAAATTAAAAACTGCCCTGCGTTTACGGGGGAGTGTTGAGAGAAGTTGGCGAGTTTTTGAGTATGTAAATATAAGGTTGACATGTAAACATTTACTTAGTTACATATGTTACTTTGGTAGTAAAAAGATAAATAAAAAAGGGTTATTGTTCCAGTGTTTGAGCATTGAACATGATATCATTTTTATTCTCTCTCACGATAAAACCAAGATTCTAACAAAAACTGTTTTCCTGGGAAAGAAATTCAACTACTTGCGAATGGACGATACGTTCTAGAGCTTTGGAGATGGTGCACAGTATAGAGATTGTTCTGTAATCAGATGGGTTTGAGGGATTTTTGACCTTTTTTATTGGTGTTACCAAAGAGGACTTCCATAGGGTAGGAAACTTGCAGGATTGCAGTGAATGGTTAAAAAGGTCAAGAATAAATGGCATAGTGACCTTATAAGACTTGTCTATCATGGTATATGATATCTCATCCACACCAGTAGAATTGGATTTTGACCGAAAGATAAATTTATTTAGCATTTCGGAAGTAATAGACTGAAAATAGAAATTTTTGTCAGAAAATGGTACGGCGGGATCAAGAAAATTAGGTAGAGGAGAATAAAGAGGAAAGTTATCTTGATCAGTGTTTACTAGACACGTAAAATAAATATTAAGTTCATCCTATGGCCCTATTCACTCGGTATCACTTTTGTACAATAGGTTACCTACAAACTTGAAATGTATGTCCTCTGCATCTTCTTTTAAATTTAAACTCAAAGAACTACTTCTTAATAAATGTTATTATAGTACTGATGAGTTTTTTTCGGACAATACTGTAAAGCTTTTGTGAAAGGTTATTTATTTATAAATGTTTCTGAATATGTTCTATGTCAACAGACCTAAAGCTATGTATTATCATTATATTTTTACAGTTGTAACATGACCATCCAAATCCCTGGCAAGCATCGGGTTTCATTGCCGTCATAATGGCTGGAGACTCGAGAGGGGTTGTGCAGTAATCGCAGCCACGTCCGACGCCCATCGGATGAGTGGCTACGCTGCGGTCGGGTCATGCGTCTGCAGTAGACGGAGTGACCCCAGGATGACGGCCTTCTGCATGTGTGCAACTAGTGATTCCGCCTGTGCCACGAAGGATGGAATGCACTTGATGTTGTTTATCAGCGAGCCCTTAACTCCACCGAGCACGCCACGGTGGTATGTTACCAACTCTGTGGAAACTGACCGCTTGCCTGAGGTCAGAACTAAGCGCATTTTCCAGAGTGGTAACAGGTGTTGGATGCAGGACACTACCTCTGGGTTGACTTTCATCAACTTCAGCATGGCGATTAAAAGCTCATGCGAAGTGGTGTCAAAAGCCTTCTTGTAGTCCACCCAGGCCATTGATAGGTTTCGCTTATGCCGGATGGCATCCTGGCATATGCACCTATCAATGAGCAGGTTGTCCTTGCATCCCGCGATTCCCCGCTTTGAGCCCCTTTGTTCGTACACCTCCTCCCACACCGGCTGGACGTGGTGTAGGATAAGGTCGCTTAAGATCGAGGTGAACGCCTTATATACAGTGTTGAGGCAGGTTATAGGGCAGTAGTTCTTTGGATTGGACAAGTCTCCCTTCTTAGGTATTAGAACCGTGCATCCCAGCGGTCAGCCAAGGTGGAATTGGTTCTCGACCCATCAGAAAAGACGTGAAGATTCTGGCGAGGTGTAGGTGGGTGGAAGTAAATTTATTTCACCAGAAGTTATTTGCGGCATCCATTCCTGGATCCGAGAAGTTCTTCTTGCCAGAGAAGGCCTTCTTCACATCGCTTTCTGTGACTGAAAGAGGTCCATCCACATCTTGTAGGTGGCGGTGACACAACTCTTTAACCCCTTCCCTGACAAGGACGAGTTAACCCGTCCTAACCAGGTGTGTCAAATCGCGTCAGGGACGAGTTAACTCGTCCAAGGCCGCTCTTTTGACTTCCTAGCTTCCGAAGACGAATAATCTCGTCCTCTTCATAGAAATTCTATCTCTAGGCAGCAGATGGCGTTTGCGGACACACTGGTTCATTTTTAGCCAGTTTTTGAGACGTATTTCGTTGCATTAGCGTATGGAATTTCGTCATAATTTTCGTAATTTTTACCTTGGTATTTGGACAATTACACGTGAGATTTAGCGCATTATCTGCTCTTGTTTTAGATAAATTTATCTGGTATCGAATACATACATTTAGACGTAATATCAATGCATGTATACCGCATTCAAATGTTATTACATTTACAAAAATTTTGCATTTGTTTTTTATTTTTGGGTTCATAACGCTAAATATAATTGATTCCGACATTCATGGTGACTGGCCGGATGCAAAAATAACAGTCGTGCGATATACACTCGTAACGGTGATACTATGTATTAGGAAAAATAAAAATAATCCCTTACCATCGCTTCTAAACAATACATTACGTACCTACCTACTCGTAAACTGCACCATGGACGTGTGGCAGGGGGTGTTATGCAACCAGCCATATAAAAAGTGAATACAGGATAAAGGAATATTCGGATAAAGCTATGACTAGTGAAGCGTGTTTTCGCATGATTAGTCTAGATATGTTCATGCTCTAGTAATACATTGTGTGGGAGTAGAAAGAATTGTTGAACTTATGCATACATATTACAGCAAATTTCTCAAATACTTAGCCTTCCTTTCCTGTCCTTCGAATGCGGTGTTGTAGTAAAATAAAATCTGCCGTGTTGACGTGAAACTCGTGATTTCTCAGACTCGTAAGACAGACCTTTCAGTTTCTAGTGGCTTCCACGAATGCAACAAACGGCTTTTAGAGGTTGAGATTTAGACGATGATAGTCATCTTATATCCAACTCCCGTAAATGTCATTTTTCGGGAAAAATCAGAAGAAATCTCTCGATTACAGCATTACTGGTAGTTCAAAAAATGTTCAGGAAAGTGGCAGTGGCTTGCTCTCCCGTTCATTACATTACGTTCAGGTTTCCTCTCGCGCTCATGTACTACGCTGCAGCCCTCTTTCTTCCAAGGTCACCAGAGAAAAAAGGGGCAATAGATAAGGGGCGCCCCGCCACGAGTGCATTGTCCATCTGGGAAGCCCCAGGAAAATGGTTGGACGTGCGGTCGCTTTCCGACCCTGCTTGATGCCTGTCGTAATAGGGCCATAATTTATTCACTCAAGTGGGACAGCGGACCCTTATGAATGGAAAAGATCTTCTGTGGAAAAGAATGCCTTCATCCTTATTGCTTTACGACCTCATGTGCTTGTTTTCCGGTAATCTTTGAAAGCGAAGAATACGCACATAAGGAAAAGGCATATTTTCCCTCAGACTTGCATTTAGCAAGACTTTGAGCAGGAAGACTCCGCCTTTGTTATTATTTCCCCTGATTTCCATCTTTCTCGGTACCCCTCCCTTCTCTCTAAATCTCACCGATTTGCCTTATCCTCTTCAGGAAGGTACTGTATGCAAGCTTATGTCAATATCTCCGTGGATATTCCTAGTGTACCCCTGAAATTCCTTTATCTTTATAAAAGGGTGTCGACATAAAATCATTTCAATTTATCCTAAATTTTCACCGGAGACATACGTTAGTTCTTCACTCTCCTCCTAAGCATTCACGTCTAGTGTCCCTTCTCCATCAGCGTTTCACAGAAATACGTTTTTATGTGATTAGATGTCGATAGCAATTTTTTGTTACCTCAAAGTTTTTTTACTGTTTTGCTTTATTCATTCTGCAACAGAAAGTGAGAGTAAAAGGGTGTTGGGTTGGAAAAAGGAAATTTAGAAACTGCGGGATCTGAATCGAGCTTCTCCGAGCATACCATATCAGATGCCGAGTGCGAAGGTGAGCCTATTGAAGACGGCCAATGGAGAGGAATGAAAAGTAGCGAATCTCCCCCTCCTGCACCCGCAAGGTTCAATTTTGAAAGTGCTTCATCACTCAATTTTGAAGTTCAAGAAGATGGTGGTGTACTCGTTTTTTCAGCTGTTCTTCGGCAATGAATTCATGTAACTAATTTCTGATGAGACAAATTGGTATGCTAATCAGTGTCTTCGTGAAAAACGTTCTGGTTCCAGAGAACAATGGCATGAAGTGAGTGTTCCCGAAATACAAGTTTTCTTGGCGCTAATAATGCTGCAGAGCATTGTGAAAAATCCTGACGAAGAGCATTTTTGGACCACACGGTGGATTCTGTGTACGTTTTTTTTTTGGGAAACTATGTAATATCGCCGATTAGCAAAAAAATCTGGAAAAATTTACACTTCACAAAAATGAGGAATATGTCGCAGAAATACGTACTAAACCAAAACTGAATAAAATTTGAAAAATCTACCAAATTTTGAACAGGTTATGGAAGGAAGTCATATTTGAATAATAGACTTGACCTCATCGAAAAAAAAATATTGAGGAGTACATCCCCAATTTTTGGCTCCTGACGTGGGTAGGCCACCCGCAACACCTCACCCTCTCCGCCCCTTAGAAATGCACTTTCCTGAGCTGATCCTAGCCACTGATAAGAAGGCAAGCCCAACACGCAAGTGCTTTTTATGTACTAGAAATCGATATGTGCACGGGAAAATTATTCGAAGGGAAAGCAGATATTTTTGCCCAGATTGCGATATAACTCTGTGGTTGTAACGCTCTCTCTCACCATGTTTTAGGACTTACCACACAAAAAAATCTGAAAATAATTAAAATTTGTACTACTCGATTTGGATATATATTAGGGTTGTAGAATTTTCAATAAAAATATAGATATTTTGGCTTAAATACTTGTTCTAGCTGAGGTAGAAGTGAATCTCTCTCACTTTAGACACTTTATAACAATAAGGGTTTAAATTGAAATTAATAATAAATAAAAGCTCAATGCTCAAAATAATTTCTTTTCCCATCATTATAACATATAAACAATTTAAAAATGCAATAAAAAAATATGATCCTTTTTGGAACAATTTCCTCAAAAAAATGTGTGAGGGAAGGGGTTAAAGAAGCCTAGGGCCGGAGTGTCTCCGTTGAATGGCTTCGACGTTTCATAGATTTCCTTCCAGAAACGTTCAACCTCTTTGACGGGTGGCGGAGATTCAACGATTCAAGATTATTATTGTTATCCACTGTGAGATTAGAGGCCCAAGAAATTTGTCGGTGGCAAAATAGCCCCTGGTCTAATTCGAAAATGATTGCACGCTCGATTGAGAAAAACATGTAGTTTGAAGTTGTGGAATTTTGTGCCCCATGTAAAATGGCCTTAACACCTTAACAATTTGTTGACGGTCAGTGAGATATGATTTTATCCAACTCAGAGCAACCCCAGATACTCCTATGTTATTAAGTTTATGATACAAGATGTGATGAGATATCAGATCAAATGCTTTGCTTAAGTCCAAAAATATTCCTACCGTATATGTTGGGCCATCAAGCTCTACAAGTAATTCCAATGTGAAAGGCAACTAAGATACAGATGAAGAAAATTCAGATGTAGTTTTTGCACAAATTAGGTAATGGTATCGATAAGAAAGCACTCACGAGATGAAATGAGAACACATGCATGAGAAAATATAGGAAGCATTCAAAATCAAGTGCTACAAGCAAAAGATGAAGACCAAATTGATAATAAAAAAGTGGGATTAAAATGGAAATGTCGTATAATGCATCACACAAAAATGAAAGAACTAAAGCTTTGGTCATGCCTAGAAAAAGTTTTAGTCATTGAATTACAGGATCAAAAGACTGATGAATGAATAAAATTTAAATAAATAAGAAGCATAGGGGAGCATTATAATTGGATTGGAATTGGAGCATAGAAAAAGTTAACTAGGAGTAAGAAATAATCTTCTGATAACTCTTACCCATAGTGATACCCAATGTCATGATTCCCAACAACCACAAAGAGGTCAGTAGTATCAGGAACAGCAAATAAACTGTGGAACCTGGAAACATAATAGGAAAACTCCCTTTCGCTGCACCATAAACCTTCATCAAATAAGTCACCTGAAATATAAAGATTCAGATAGAAGATGCAAATGTCTACCTAATGTTAATGACAAACATGGCTCTTTTAACTGTGATGATAATAAATTTCAATTGATATTACTTCACTATCGCTATACTACCAAAAGGCAGATGACATTTTCCTCCCAACAACATACCCAGCACGAAGACAACATCTGGATTGTGAATGGTCATTGCTGTCTGGAATGCTCTGTACATTTGCCACTCCCTGAAATTAAAAAACATATGTTGTGTTAATCAATTGAAATGGTGAAGTCTTATGGAATCATGGAGAACCTGCTATATAAGAATAGTATTCCTCTTTTTTAGAAGATAACTATTATACCAACCTTCTAAGTTTGTCGAACCAATGCCCATTCCTAGACCCTAACAGATGAGTGTCAGCTATAATCATCGCCTTAACCGGCTGGTTTTCTGTTTTCATTGGAATGGTCTTGTCAACTGTATTTGGGTTGAGCTTAGGCCATGAGCACTGCATGAGAGGTGGAGGTGTCATGGATTCAAAACCATGCAAAAAACGACCCGACAAATATGAAATAAAACAATACGCGCCAAATCGCAGGATTAAATAGCTCACCTGAATGAGAACCAGATAGTATACGATGAATTCACAGTAAAATATCAAAGCGCAAACAGCCGCGATAAATTTGACAATATACGCCAATTTGAAGCCCATCTTTCACTAATACTTCACCAAGAACTTTCACCAACATGTTTTGACGCTATTGCCATTCGTTAGCAGGGAGGGGACAGCTGCCTCATAATTAAGATTCAACGCAATAATTCAATGAAAATTTGCAAAGCTTTAAACAATAAAATGATTACAATCAATTATAGTACTCTCCATTTACATAATTGGACAAAATCAAATTGGTCAAAATACATAATCGGATAAAGCGGTTCTGAGGCGTTCAATTGTTTCACTTATGCTCCGAGTGTCACTGGTGTCGCCTCGTTCGATTCAAGGTGCATAGTACCTAGCACCACCTACACGTAAATACGTTAACCACATAGGACCAAAACTGAATTGGAATTTCAAATTTCTCCGGTGCTTAACCTCAATCCTATCTCTTTCTCACCGAGTGACTACTGTGTGCTGGGGTAAGGTCGTTATTTTTTTTGGGGGGGGGTGCGCGGACAGCTGCTGCCAGGGATCTGGAATACCTTATGTCTATTCTCTAATTATAGATTACCTTTAATTGTCTATGGGAATTATGGGGGAGGGGCGCCCCCATGCACCTTCCCTTTATCTGCCCCTCTGTCTTGAAAAGGTACCTGTTGTAACTCACGCCAAGCCATAAAATGCATCAATATGGTTTTATAGGCTGGATTTTATTTATATCTTTATTATAAGTTTCCAGAGTGGATAATTTGGCTGCATTTCATCTGCTCAACGTTTAAACAAATGCACATAATAATCGTAGGGGATAAATTCATAACAACCAATTGACAAGGTCTTTATTTTCCCAATAAAGGAGGCAATTTCATCTCCATTCATGCATAGAAGCAACAATTTTCATTGGTGAAGTAAATTTTTAGGGAAAAGAACCTAAAAGATAGACCATGCTTATTCTTTTAAAGAGAAAGGTCTTTCAACATTTTGAAACCTGTCACGACCTCTTTAAATTTTCAAGAAAAAGCATCCAAAATTAGAACCTGAGGATATATAATTAATCAAATAGGAGCATAATTGGAATTTGTGATAAGTTCTGCAATAGTTACTAAGGTAGAAGCTTTCTCAGGTTAACCATTCCTAGCTATAGCTATCATCCATAGCTATATTACTTCCAGCATCCAGTCGTACCACGAGGCATGATGGCTTGTAAAAGAAGGAATAACGGAAGGTCGATGCATGGCAGATGCTATCCCAGCCACTGCATGACGTCCAATGGACGTCCATTTTACATTCAGAAGTCTCTTATGGACATCCTTTGGATGTCATTCAAATGACATCCTATCCGTCTGCAAAGTGCGCCCCCCGAGGGTTGCGCCCCTGGCAGCCGCCAGCCTGGCCAGCCCCTAGCTACGGCGCTGAAGCTAACGTGCGGGAATTGGAAAATCTTGTTTATTCGCAGTAATATTGCATTTATATTCATACTATGTGGAAACATAGGATAACAGTTATCTGGCATTAATTAATGTCAAATAACTTTTATCAAGATTTTATGGCATTTCCATCAAACTATCACGGAATTATCATTTAATGATTATAGTTCTCGAAGTCACATTTATAAACTTAAGTGACTACATATATACGCCTTTCTCAACATTGAATCTACAAAAATGGGTGTGATAATAGGGGCGTCAAGTCGTAGGTTAGGTATATGTGCGATGCATATTCTACAATGATAGGTAGCTATGAGGTAGTATATATCATACGTACTGCAACATGTCATTGCGCAATAGCACATTGAAGGTGATAAATGGTAATTAATCATTTTTTTTTTATTTTGAGCGAGCAGCGAAATCAGTGGAGAGGCAATATGATATTCCGACTCGTGAACGTTTTCGCCAGCTAGGTTTCCGGCTCTGGAACACTTCCATACGCTAGGCTTTGGAGACGGTTTAGTTACGGTTCGTTCACATTCCGATTCGCTTCATGCACGCTTAAATCTCCGCTTCATCAACGGTTCGTATCCACTTCCCTCTACAATATTTTCGCTAGGGAAATGTGGCTTTTTCTCACTTATTACTATACTGCAGTTGGTTTGCACCATGTACAAACCAAGAATCTGAAATAATTGCCAAATCCTTTCAAAATCCTGAAATAGACATCCTATGGATGTCCACAAGTGGGACATTTGGACATCTATAGAAAGTCCAGAGTACATCAAATGGATGTCCAATGGACATCATTGCAGTGGCTGGGATGCCAATCCCACTCATTGCATGAACGGTGCCAGATATGTCCCTAAGGATAAGGCTATTAAGAAATTTGTAATTAGAAATATTGTCGAGGCTGCTACCATTAGAGATATTATGGAGGCTAGAGTGTATGTATGCATCCTATATGCTCCCCAAACTTAATGCCAAACTGCATTACTGTGTAGGTATCCTGTGCAATACATTCAAAGGTTGTGAGGAACAGGAGTAAGACCAACCGTAGGAAGAGACCTCCAATCGGGGAATTTCCGTAGGGAAATGCACCCAGGTGGTCAGCCCCCTAAGGAAGTAAGGTATAGCCCAATGTTGTTCCAATTTCCAGTCTGTGAATGTTAACATCAATTCCACATTTTCTGAAAATGCAAAAAAATGTAACCACTCCCAGGTGAAAATAAGCTGTGAGGGAAATGCGAGCTCCTGTGAGGGAAGCTTTTTTTTGAGCCCTAAAAGAACATTAGTTCCAAAAAAAAAAAATATTCCCCCCAGCTCACAGTATGACAACTTAAGACAACTTTTTGTCCAAACTAGGCAGAAGTACATTCAGCAATTTCCTCTTTTCAGCAAGTTAGTCAAGTGTTGATTGAATCTGAACAAACGTGAGGGAATTGGAAAAAATCTTGTTTATTCTCAGTAGGTAATTGCATTTATCTTCGCATAATGTGGCAATACGCCACAGGTTTCAATTAATAAATGCCAAATAACTGCTATCATGATGTGATGGTATTTCCTCAAACTATCACAAAATTGCCGTTTAATACTTAGGTCTCAAAGTTTTATTAACCTATGGAAGTGGCCAGGTATATAAGACTTTCTTGATGCTGGTATTTTAATTTCAGGTGCGAGAATATGCACGTAGAGTAGTTGATCATGTGAGATAGATACATGGTAGGGTAGTTCAATATACTGAACATGCCATCGTGTAATAGTATGTACATTAATAGTAACTAAATGTAAATTATAATTTTTTATTTTGAGAGAGCAGGGAAGGGTTAGTGGAGAGAGCAAGGGAGTGCCAGCTCACTCTATATTTACAAGGGTGTGTGGATTATGTACCAGTGCAGTTGCAAGGCACTTTATTGCGTTAATCTCACACTATCCTCACATTTAACCCACACTACCCTCACATTTAACTCACGCTAAATGTCCTAATTCATGTTTCCCTCACATTTAACTCACAACACACTCACATTAGCTCGCACTTCCCTCACAGCTTATTTTCACCAGGGCTAGGTCACAGGGTTTGGTTAGCAATGATTTTTTGATGGCTGACTTATTTTCTTATCAAAAATGTTAAGGCAATAAAAAGAAAAACTCAAGAGCTTTAAGAAAAATGAGTGCTGGGCATAATCTGCTGGCAGCAAATAATATTTCTAGATTCTTCAATGTTATTTAAATGCCAAAAAGCCCATAAATAGGCCCAACAATTGGCTACAACCAAGAAGTAACAACAGCTTCCATAATATACAGCATGACAGTCTCTCTGCTAGATTCTGCAATAAGGACAGTCATGATGAAGCTAGAAGTGATATGGAACTTCCCAAGACTTCCGTCAAAAGCTAAGTTCATTTCTTAAGTTTCCTATAGAAGATTTATGTAGGAATAAAGAATTAAAGCTAAAATGAAAACAAAAATTAGGCCACCAAAATAACTTTATCAAATTGATTTACATCAGTCTCGGTTTTTTTCAGACCACTCACAAAAACATACCATTCTACAAAATTGTCAATAATCCATGAAAACATTCATATTCACCACAAATTAATATTGAACCAACACAATTCCTCACTCAACATTTTAGTATTGAAATTATAAATCAAGAGAACCTTTTCTCATACCAATCCCTAAAATACCCAAGGGTGATTGTGATTCCGAAGAATATAGATCAACATATAAAATCACAAAAATCGTATAAAATACACAAACTGCATATGATTACTTCAACTTACTAGGAATTAATTTTTAATGAGGTAGTGAGAGAGGACCAAAATTTGCATTATCATGTATTTCAATAAAATTTTTCATTACATAGCTGCACTTAGAGCAGACAGGCTTTCAGTGATTTAAGAAATAGTCTATTTCACTTTCAGTAGGTACTTCTGTACAATTTTATTATGCAACCCATTTGCACAAATGCGGAGTTCATTACAAAATGAGATAAAATACAGTTATCCGCTCCACCGGATGCATAATTAAGTGTGAATGTCTCAACCACATAAATTCCAGAATCGAGCCCAAAATTCACCTCAAACTAAAAGTAAATATAGTTGAGACCAGAAGCAATTTAAACAGGACAAGTATTAGGATGCTCTCCTAAAAATTATTCCTTTAGATGAATCAGGTCTGTTGGAGAATGCATTACTCGTGGAAAAGCACCATGCAATATTCACTTTTCATGTTATTATTCCTTAAGTTGTTGATCACAAAGAGACTCAATAAGACTAATGGGTCCTTAATTCTTTAGACCTAACACCATAAATCAAATAATAGTTCTGGTCCAATTGGCCCATAATTCTATTGCGCAAAAATCACATTTGATATCAAATAAAAGCTAGAATTAAATCTAGCAGGTCAAAATTCCACAACTTATAAATAGCTCTACCAAAACCTAAAATATTCCCTCACATTTGAATGGCTTAACTGGTCAAATATATCAACAAAAATTCATTCGAGGTGAATAAACTATACATTATATTGAACAACACTAGAAAGCTTAAAATATTTGTTTTACAAGCAAAAAGTCAATTCAGGAAAATCAATTGGAAAGGAAAAATGTATACGAAGATGAATTTCAAGAATTTAGATATTAGAAGACAGTCCTCCACAATGTATGTAATCCTCTCATTGAAATCTCCTCCTTTTTGCCCCTGAAAGAGAATGACCAAATAATTTCATTGAACATATTACTGAATAAGTAAAATGTACCATTTTGTTGAATAAATGTTTAACCTCACCTTTCTTTTTACCTCTGATGCTAGCTTTCAGTTTCTTTCTTTTATTTGAAGCTTTTGATGGAACTGCATGACTCTCAGACTGAACTCCACCTCCATCGAGCCCCTCCAAGACTTTAGAAACTCCACCATCTCCAAATTGTATAACTTCATCTCCTAAAGTTCCCAATGTTGTCAAGGCTTTCCGATTTTTATGGCGCTCCACACGTGTAGTAGGTAAACGGGTAAAGTACTCTTCTTCATACCTAAAAAAAATGAAGGCATCTCAAAATTCTATCTCTTATGAAAAATATTTTAATAATGAATAGTAATGCCTCAAATCACTTCTATTACTGTCATAGAACCAAAACTGAGAAATATTCTACCTGGCCAATAACTTACTCATTAGATGATTTGATAGTTGATGTTAAAGGTGTGTAAACCCAACGCAGTTAAGAGGCAATGAGATATCTATTTAAAGATGCCAATGAAATGACCCCAAAATTATCACAACTCAGAAAATTTTAGGTGTCATAAAGTTACTGTTGCCAGAAAAATTATCTTTTAGTAAATAAATTTTATCCTCACATTTATGATCACAGGTTTTATAGCAAAAAGAAACAAACACATCAAGAGAATTAAATATTTTTATCTGCTACATATTTGTGGAGCTGAAATCCACCAAAACCACTTTTTGAATGTAATCATGCCAACATGGTCCATCAAATGTAAGCACTTTTTATTTTTATCAGTGAAAATTCATCTAGAGAGAAATATAAAACTTCTCTTACTCTTTTTTGTGTGAAGCATGAGATCGCCTTGAAACAGCTGCTGATGAAGAGGATGCCCGCAGCATTGTTGCTTCTTCTTCTATTGGAGCATCTAAGTATTCCTCCCTCAATTCCTGAAGAAAGGCACTTCCAAGAGCACGGCGGCGTGCACGCTCAACCTGCTGCTGCTCCTTATCAGCACGGCTCTCCTCAACATCTACATCATCATTTTGGCATCAAAAAATAATTATAATGACACACAAATTACTCACAAAGCAAAAGTAGCAATTAGATAATCAGCAACAAAACTTTTACTAGAAAAAAACAAAATCACTTTTCCTGCATTATCAACAGCATACAAGTACGTCTAATATATTCATTATGACATTGTTCCTGGGGCAGATGGGAAAGAACCAAGCTGATAAACATAAGGCGTAAGTACCTTCTCCTTCCCTAAATGAATCAGCCCACTACATAATTGAAGCTTTACACAATAAAATTGTGCTGTAAATATACCTTGAAGGGCTTGACAGAGGAGAGAATGCTGGGTTAGCGGGGAGGGGGAATGAGTAGAATAAGATTTATGGATGGGATGATGGGAGGTAGGACGTATGCTGAGATGAAGAAAGAAATTTAAGAAGATAGATGTCTGAACCAGTGAAAATCTTGAGGATATTTAACCTTTTCAATTTAAACCTACCTTAACCGGTAGATTACTCTAATAACAATAATCTAAATCTGAGAAAGCCTGAGTAAATATCATTTCGAACCAGGAATTTCATTCAATTTCACCCACATATCTATGCCATAAACTAAAATTTCAACTGGTCAACACTTGAAGCACTCATAAAATATTTCTGCTCAAACTTTGCCACATGAATAAACAAACAGGAATAAACAAATAGGTAAATAAGTAGATTCAAGCATTATAATGTCATTTAATGTGGCATTGCCATGAAATTATCAAATTATTTTACAATCTTACCAAAATGCATAGGTCTAATACGAGGTGGAACATATACTCCTTTTCTAGTAGCTTTTTCATCGTCCTTTTCCCCATCATCATCTTCAGAATCATCTTCATCCTCACTTGACTGGTTTTCATAGAAATCAAAGCAAATAATTAAACCCTAGCAATTAAAATACATACCAAAAAAATACATACACATCAGTGCAAAAGACCCCCATGACCTGGCATTGGTGAGGGGTTCCATAAGGTTAGGGGGTCAAGGGGTCAAAAAATGTAAATCAAAGCTCCCGAACTTGGAGCTTCAGTTATCTCCTGGAATTAGCTCCCGATTGTATTCTATTACTCTCTCGAGCCAACCCAAGCTCCGATTTGGAGTGGAGAAAACAATACATACAATAACAATGAGGCAAATTTGAATTTCAGTGAGGGAATGATCAACCTCATCATTCCTCAACATTCATCATTACATTTTCCCAGCTCCTACTTCCGGAAAAAAGCAGACAGCCTTCAACAATACAGAGGGTTAAAATTATATATGTACTAGTAAATGGGTGCTTGCAGTTTGCAAGCAAAAAGGGAAAAGTGTATGATAGTACATTGTAAATCATTAAAAACGAATGCAATACGGTCTTACTTTTTATGGAAATTATTTTAGCTGGGTCCATTTCTGACCTAAGAATATAATGTTGAGAAAATAACATAAAACGAATGGCTCCATGACATATCTACTTTGTTCTTCTTAGTAATTTCTATATTTTCCTTTTATTTTCATGCCATTGAGCAATTTTGAAGTAAAATATTTGTAATTAAACATGATTATAGTTATTTAGCAGTATGAAATACAATAAATATATTAGCCTAACTAAATGCAATGGATTTTCACATTTCATTTTTGCTGATCTCAATTATTATAATTTACATATTAAACACATGGCGTAGTACTTGAATTCATAATTTAAAAATCCAAGAGGTAATGCAGCATAGAATAATATCATTTTACCTGGTTTTGACTTGTAGAATGGAGTTTCGAGGTACAGTTCTGTTCAAAAAAATCTTACCGCCGAAAATTTCTAAGTCCCCAATTTTTGATGATTTGGCATCGTGGCTGAACCACGCCCTCTGTGACGGAGAACAACAAACTTTCAAAGCGGAACGAGAGCCCTCCCTCCTCGTAGCTGGGGGAGTTGAACCATCCACGGAAGGAAAATTTTGACCTGGGAAAAGGATTATTTCCGAGGGGAGGGGTAAGGTTTCTTTTTTGTGGTGTGTGAGTAAGAAGAAAAGGGAGATGTGCGGGGGAGCAATAAACTCTCCTTCCGAACTCGCTTGCCGAGAGGGAACCTTCACCCGAATGACGATTTTGACCTGCTAAGGGATTTCTGAGGAGAAGGGTTGGATTTCGGACTCCCGTTTGGTTAGGCGTGAGCGAAAATGAGTAGATGAACGATCGGTCTGTCGGCCAAAGTCACCAGATATCTCTCGTAATAGAAAGATACCATGTAGAAGCCAGGACTCAAATATCCATTGAAAGTCTTCATCAGAGTACGGGGAATAATTCCGCTGCAAATGACATATCTTCCATTATTTTTCCTCTAGAAAAGGCTATTACCGCGAATCGTCGCTCGAAGAGATAGAATCGTGTCCCCGGAGCTCCTTTAGTTTCTTATAAGTATTTTTCATCTATATGCGTATTCATTGACGTAGAAACTTTTCAAAAGTTTGACGTATTTTCGCAATCGCTGTCTGGAATTATATGGCTGCACTTCTTTGGTTTGAATTTTTTCCATCGATAATAAATAAGAATCAGTATGCATGTCAATTTTCTTAGGATGCAAATAGACCAATGCCATTTAATTATAATGCTGGAATGCCGTGGAAACCAGCTAGGAAATAAGCTCAAAGCCTGCCTTCATTCAACTATTACTAACCGAATAAAAATGGATGGTTGCTACGCACTGACGAATCGTCATACGGATTCAGCATTTACTTGATTGGTCTGCGGCCGTTTTACCCACCTTTTTATATCAACTAACCACTTTCTGCAGTAAAAAGGTCACGACTTAAAAAAATAAATAAAGGAAACGTCCTAAACGTTAAAGTCGCCCGAACCGCCGTCCCATATCCAACCGCCGTCAACCAGCATCAGCTGAAAAGACATAGGAAGATGCGCACGCGCGCAGTGAAATATGCCAGCCTGCCTTCACAATACCCCATTTCCTTATACCATACGTAATTTTTATAGAACAATACATTGAATAATCACAACTAACAGCATGAAATAAGTTAAAAAAGGACGGCAAGAAATGCGCCAAAGAATGAATACTAAACACTGCCTGAGTAAATTTCCCCAAACTTAATTCCAGAAACAGTAAATGATTGCAAGGAAAAAACTGAACCTATATCGGGTAAAATGACAAGAATTAATTATGGCATCTTGGAAATGATATGGTTTCGTTTTTATTGTTTAAATTTATTTAAATTTGCGAGCGTATTCATTAACGTTAATAATTATCGCAATTTCGACTTAATTGTGTTATCTCATATATTTGTGGCAGTGCAATCCCTTTTGTATTTGAACTTTCGTAAATTGTTTTTTAATCATTTACTTCTTTTCGGAATTTTGTTTAATTTTTCCTTATGGCTGCTAATTCTTTCCGGATGTAAGCCAGGAAACGCATGCGTCTTTTAGAAGAGCGCTTACAACTTTTTCTTTGATTTAATTAGGTGCGTAGATAAATTTGGTGTGGGTGGAATTACAATACACAACTAGCTACAAGAATGTGCGATATTAACAATAAAAGAATAATAGTTTCGATAAGGGATTTAAATCTGGATCACTCAAATTCGCTCTGTAGTAACCCATAATGTCAGGCTCAAATTTTAGCGCACACCTATCTTCGCAAAGTATTCTGGGAAAGAGAATTTCAGGGTTGATGTATTTATGCGCAAACTATTACTAATTAATGTTTGAATTTTAAAGTAGTGAGCTTTCTTAAGTATCCAATATCATATCAAGTTCTTTCGCTATGCTTGGAACTATATGTCTGCGCTTTCTTGATTTTCCATGTTTTTCTCGAGAGGCAAGGGAAGCCCTATCCACTTCAAATATCTTCGGATGTAAGTAGCTCGATACTATTTTATTCCAATATTGGAATGCCTAGGAAAAAAAAACTTTCAATCCACTTAATCATGAACTTCAGCCAGTACTCAATTATTGTTTCGCGTTGGATATGGATTAAATTTCCTTGTTGCCATTAAAGTAACATGATGCAAATAATTTCTTCTTTCATCCCTCTCAAATGCCTCTTTCAATGTACTCCGTCCTGTGTGTATAATCTTTGCTACTCAGTTAGTGAGTTAACTGTATTAGCGAAGATCTTTGCATTGAGGCACCACCCCTTTGGTCCTTCTAATCTTTCCTGAGAGAGCAATAAACATTCCTTACCAAAGGAAGCCCCTTCCTTCACCCTCGCTTGAAGAAAGGCCCGAAACTGCCAAAAAGTGACAATGGAAGGGAGCAGCGGCTTCTTATTCTACTATGAGCGAAGAAGCAACGTTGTGGTTGGTCAAGCTGTATCCGCACATTATGTGGATGCGTGGAAGCGGCCCATACATGTGAAAAATTACATGATCTGTCGTTCACAGCAGCTGGGAAGCGCAGAAACGAAACGCCCACTTCATTGGCTAATATCCCCCTTACTCGTTTCATTTTTTATTAGTTTCCTACTCGTATTAATTATCGTCATTAGCTTACAACAGGTTGATCAAAAATATATAGCATTTATATTTTCTTTGTCTGGGAGTCGTTGCGGTATCAAAATTCCTATTACTTTCAAAACGTCGTAATTAACTCTGCACGTTTTACAGGACATTGGTTCAATTTTCTTTACTTCACCATAAAATATTTGCTGCTTAGATAATTAAGTTAGGAAAAAATCCAAAAAAACCCATTGTATAAATTGCATTTCGAATGTTTTTTCTATGAATCTCGCATGAGAAAAATCTGACCTATGGCGAATAGAAAATGCAGTAATGGCGGTGAAGAAAGAGTGTGACGAATTGAACCTGATACAACCACTAATCTAAGATCAGCCAGCTCAAGTCATTCATATACGGTATAATGTCATTAGTGAATACATAATATACGCGTACTTGAAGTTCTGCATTGGATAATAAAACGACTGAATTCACAAAAAGGATGAGATGAGTGCATTTTTCAATCTACACGTCCTTCTCTCTGAGCCGCGAACGAAATTATTTGCTAAAAGAATTTGAAATTTATAGCTCATCGTTGTAAAATTAAACAATTGTTTGCGCAGAAATACATCGTCCATAGAAAATTTTTTCCCTTGATGCTTTGTAAGGACAGTTGTGCGCTCGAATTCGAGCCTTAAATTATCGGTTACTTCAGAGCAAAATTGAGTGATCAAGTTTGGATATGGGACGGCGGTTCGGGCGACTTTAACGTTTAGGACGTTTCCTTTATTTATTTTTTTAAGTCGTGACCTTTTTACTGCAGAAAGTGGTTAGTTGATATAAAAAGGTGGGTAAAACGGCCGCAGACCAATCAAGTAAATGCTGAATCCGTATGACGATTCGTCAGTGCGTAGCAACCATCCATTTTTATTCGGTTAGTAATAGTTGAATGAAGGCAGGCTTTGAGCTTATTTCCTAGCTGGTTTCCACGGCATTCCAGCATTATAATTAAATGGCATTGGTCTATTTGCATCCTAAGAAAATTGACATGCATACTGATTCTTATTTATTATCGATGGAAAAAATTCAAACCAAAGAAGTGCAGCCATATAATTCCAGACAGCGATTGCGAAAATACGTCAAACTTTTGAAAAGTTTCTACGTCAATGAATACGCGTATAGATGAAAAATACTTATAAGAAACTAAAGGAGCTCCGGGGACACGATTCTATCTCTTCGAGCGACGATTCGCGGTAATAGCCTTTTCTAGAGGAAAAATAATGGAAGATATGTCATTTGCAGTGGAATTATTCCCCGTACTCTGATGAAGACTTTCAATGGATATTTGAGTCCTGGCGTCTACATGGTATCTTTCTATTACGAGAGATATCTGGTGACTTTGGCCGACAGACCGATCGTTCATCTACTCATTTTCGCTCACGCCTAACCAAACGGGAGTCCGAAATCCAACCCTTCTCCTCAGAAATCCCTTAGCAGGTCAAAATCGTCATTCGGGTGAAGGTTCCCTCTCGGCAAGCGAGTTCGGAAGGAGAGTTTATTGCTCCCCCGCACATCTCCCTTTTCTTCTTACTCACACACCACAAAAAAGAAACCTTACCCCTCCCCTCGGAAATAATCCTTTTCCCAGGTCAAAATTTTCCTTCCGTGGATGGTTCAACTCCCCCAGCTACGAGGAGGGAGGGCTCTCGTTCCGCTTTGAAAGTTTGTTGTTCTCCGTCACAGGGGGGCGTGGTTCAGCCACGATGCCAAATCATCAAAAATTGGGGACTTAGAAATTTTCGGCGGTAAGATTTTTTTGAACAGAACTGTACATTTCAGAAAGTAGGTGCAAGGATTAATGTTTCCTGGAAAAACAGAGAGAGGGAAACCCGGAATAAGGTGTAAAGAGTATTTCAGAAGTAAAATGGAGGATTCTGGAGCGATCCCAACGGATTTCGTAGGCATGAGCAAATGGAGGAGTGTCAAAGCTACGAAAGAGTTTATGTATATAATTATAAAACATTGTAAAACGTGTATTTCAAAGGCATAATATCGTTAAAACCAATTGAAATACACACAGAGAATGTTATATTCCTTTAAATTCAACCTTTATAGCACGCGTATAAGGTACTGGAAGTCTCTGAAACAATGGAAAAATTGCTTAGCAACGAAAATGAAAAAAGATCGAAATTTGTATTAATCTTGCGTTTTAACTTCATATATTTCAGTGTATCGATCGATAGAGAAAAATCGGTTGCAAGAATTAAGCTCTGTGATGTATTGGCCTCATTTCAGTCCAAGAATGAAACTTTTATCTCAATTATTTCATATTTTAATGAATGAAAGAAAATTACTCTACTCGGAATTTATTCGTTTTTCCCATTTAAACCCATTAAAAAACAAAATCCTATCTGGACTCGAAACTAATGAAAAATATTGGAATTTTCGATTTTTTCCTGACTCGATACCAAATTAAAACCCTCCCTTAAAAATTTCAACCTTCTATCTCAATTAGAAATGCCCAGGAATTCGTATCAATGAGTGAGTGAGTCAGTTTTGTAGCTTTATATATTACTAATGATTGATTTTTAATTTGAACAATACATATATCGTTTTAGCAATATGCACACTATTTGACAAGCTTTAGAAGCTCAACTACCCATATTCATACATACTTCACCAAATTTAATGTGCTTACACTTGGGAGGCTTGAAAGACCTAGGCTTAATGCATGCAATTAAATGATTACAGGAGTTAGTTACTGAATCATAAATGATATCAACAAAGTTCTACCCAATGATGATGGCTGTATTCTACCTTATTCCACTAGTATGTACTCAAAGATTTTGAAACACATACATTTATGTACTTAACACTTATGAAATGTACCAGCTGCTTTCCAATTAATTTACATAATTTTAATTTAGTAATGCAGATGAGCAACCACAGGTTCCAGGTCATGTAGTCACTTCCATATGCATACATTTATATATGTTATAGCTTTCATTCATTGTTCGAATTTCTTTGAAGCTTTGATATACCATATTTCTCCAAATATAAGCCACATCCCATTTTTGGGGACTCAAACAGGGAAAAAAGTTAATACGCTAATTTAAGCCGCACCTTTTTTAGAGCATCCCGTACTACCTACAGTATTAGGCATTAGAATTTTATATTTGTTTTTACATTTCCTATGTAACTGTGACACAATGTTACCTTATTATCCTTTAATATATGAATAAATTGTGCACCAATTTGACCTTTTTGAGCATTATTTCTTACTTTCCCCGTGGTTTAGGCGAATTTAGCTGACGTCCACATTGTAACAATTTATTTTTCAATTTAATTTATTATGCTACACTTTTTCACTATTTTTAACCTTAATACTTTTCCGTCTGAATAATTCTAGACTCCCGATTCCTCTTATTTCCTTTCCTCTGTTGTCTTGTTTATTTTTCTTCGTCCTTGGTGATGGCTCTTGGACTCGCGAATGGCGACGGCTCTTGAACTCGCGAACTTTGCGACGGCTCTTGAACTTGCAAACATTACAGTGTGAATCTGAATGGCTGGTTTGCTCAAATCAGTTATTTTTTCGATTTTTACGAAAGTTCTTGAATTTAAGCCGCACCTCGAATATAAGCCGCACCCCGAGGCCCCAAAATCGAGAATAAAAGTGCGGCTTATATTCGGAGAAATACGGTATATCTTTGTTGAATATTTTCCTAATTTTCTGATAAATTCATGCTACTTTCTACACTTGAAACCAGCAAACAAACATTACTTAATTCTCGTACTTTAGTAAGATAACGTAGAAAATTGCCTCTGGTGCTTTGAATTAACTAATGGCTCAAACTGCTATGTACCCTCGCCTCACTACGATAAAAACAAATGAGGCAAAAATCAGGTGAGGATGCCACAGGAGGTGGCCTCAAGGGAGTGCCTCACCAGATAAGACAGGCAGCTATTATTCTATTCCAATATCTTGGGGCCTGAGACATAGGACTAATTTTGTAAGGGTGCATGAAGGGAAAGTTGCTCGGCATGTGATTTTTCTGGTCAGGTGAGGATGCCACAGGAGGTGGCCTCAAGGGAGCGCCTCACCAGATAAGACATGCAGCTATTATTCTATTCCAATATCTTGGGGCCTGAGACACAGGACTAATTTTGTAAGGGTGCATGAAGGGAAAGTTGCTCGGCATGTGATTTTTCTGGAGTCAACTAGGATGCAGTAGGTGTGGTCTAGCCCATCGGAAATTCAGTCCCTCTCAAAACTCCCCCTGGTGCACTTGGTTAATCTACTAGCTGCGTTGCCAAATTTAGCAATCCCCCAAGGACCTCATTCATTGTGGGCCATACTGATTTTCTTGCAGAAGGGGTTGAGGGATAATTTTGGCAACATCGAGCCACCCCTCCCGGAAGCAGGCGGAGACCACAGGTGTGCAACTCAACATAATTTTTCATCTCAAAAACATGTCACATCAATAATGTTTGCATGCCTCACATTTAGATGGCAGCTAAGGCATGCCCCAGTAGCGTCGTGCGATTCGATTTTTCGAAACAATTTTCCTAAGATACTACGAATGGTATATGTGGTGAATAATGTAAAGATATCTGGATGATGTGACAAGATAATGATTCTCGGTGACTTTTATTTACAGTGGATACAGCTGGTGTTTGTATAATTTCAATGTTCTTTTGTTTTTGTATCTTTGCTGGCTGATTGTTGATTATTGTAAGAAAGTCTTAAACTGCGATAGACATTTAAGTTGTAAGATGAATGTACTTCGAATAATAAGAAATAACACAATACAAAGCAAATTATCATTGTAAAATTTTCATTTTTACTTAAACATCAAAACCAGAATACATAGGAACACTGGAAATTCTTGTTGAAACGAGTACTGACAAATACTGATTAAAGAACTTTTGATGAAAGTTGTCTACTAAAATATAAAAATATTTTTAATGGGAGCAATGTGAAAATATTTTTAATGGGGTTTACGATGATGGAAACACAATTTCTAAAGATATAAACCTAAAGATAAAAAAACTACGGAAAAAAGAAAAAAAAAATATTTTCTGCATCAGAGCAGCGAACTTCAGACCTCCTGTTCCTCAATGCTCCACCTCTAGTCTATTGCTTACTTACCGTGAATCGTATTCACAGAGATAATTGTTGTTTTCATAATGTCTGACTAAGAGGGTTTGGTTGGTAGGACTGTTCCTGGGATGGCATTAATCCCATAGTAATCAGTTGTTTAACCCTTAATCGGACAAACTGAAATGCACAGCTGTAAACAGTAAAGGGTAGTATTGCAAGTCAGCAAATTCCATTCCAAGCTTGCGCGCAACATGATTTGGCGAGGTTGAGTAGATGAGCCATGAGATGGGCATAGACGGTTTGAAACAACAATTTTAAAACGAAATTATAATACCTTAAGGTTCACGAAATGGATTTAAATATTTCAAATTTTAACATTATTGTTTGAAAGTATTACTTAATGAAGTTTTGGGTCACGCCTCAGTTACAGGTGGCGCTGTTATTAATAATTTTGTATTCCTGTTGGATGCCCGTGGTGGAGACCTTCGAACTGTTCCGTGCTCTCCCAAAAGCCAACCCCCCCACAAATTTTAGGCCTGCCTCTCATCCCCCAAGATATTTGAAAAGCATAATAGCTACACTGTACTACCAGCGACGACTCATAAATGTACATACATGTGTATATTGCACATCATACAAAATATCCAACTTGCAAGCCACTAACCAGAGAGCAACCAATTATACCCCCATGAACATGGAAAATAATTCTGTCTGGGGGAACAGGACTCACTATCCAACTGAATTACACAAAATCAGTGACAAATAATGAAGAAAAATATTATATTTGGTAAATGAACAATTGGGTCCAGTCTGGGAGAAAATTTTTGTGAGAAAAGTAGAAAAGTGAGGGGTATAAGAGAAATGGGAAAGGAAAGTGAAAGGAATGCACATTTAATAAATGTAAGAAAGTAAGTCGTGAGATACTTAGTTTTTGAGAAAATAAAGTGTGAAAATGACCAAATTCACGTATTTTTGGTGATATTTTGACGCCATATTGCGAGATTTTCGGAAGTCCCGGTAGAGGGATACGGACTAATTTCACGTCTGACAGATGGCATACCCAACAACGTTGCGGGTCTGTGGAGTGGAACAAAGGTGCTAGGGTGGGACGTTACGCGACCTCGAAAAAGCCATTTCCGAACGGAAAAATAGGTTACTTGGTGGATAGTTACGTTTTATTTTTACGATTACCCTTTAAAACCAACGTGGCGGCCCGCAGGGCCCCCCGTTGGTGAGTACACAACCCACCCCAATGGTGATTAGTTTGCGTAAAATTACGGCGAGAGGCGAATTGGTGATGAAAGTTCCGTATGGAGGCAGTGGAATGAGGTACCTTCATAGATTATAGGGTAGCTCCGAGAGGATACCTGTCCCTCTTGAGTGTGATAAAGCCGTCGGAAAGCAGGAATAGTTTTAAGTTGAAGGCGGGAAAAGTTGTGGGTAGTGGGTATAGAAAATGAAGAAATTGCTCGACCGCTTCGACATCTGGGGGAACTAAGAGGAAAAGGTCAGTATTTCCAACATGGCATCCAGAAATAGATTCACATCACAGGTTTAAGTGAATAGTTTACGAAAGAAAAAGGGTTTATAAAGCAAATGAAAGGTAAGCATAAATGTGCATGTGTAGCGTAGCAATATAAGTGAAATAGGTGGTATAAGGTGATCAGGAAGCAGGTGAAATAAATTTTCTCCCAGACTGGACGTTATCGTACATGTACCTTATCTTTGTCAAAAAACTAAATCACCACACTCGGTGCTAAGATTCCATAGTAACATGCACTTATCATTTGATTGGTTGCTTTGTGAGCTGGGGCTCTATGCTGCTATATTTTAAAATTCATAACATTATTTCAATTTAGTTTTCAGCTAAAATAAACATCTAAATTCATTATAAGCATGCTGCTTTCATAAAATACCTGGGTCTCAAGAAAAGAGGTGATAGTCACCTGCACTTCCCACCTCCCCGTCTGATCGAACCCCAAATTGAAAGCAGAAGCACCACTTAAAACTCAGCAGAACTGAGTATCTTGTGAGTAAACAGCAAAATGACACAAAAACAGTCACATATGAGCTAGCCCCAATGACACACAAGAGACTTGCCAGCTAAAAGATAGCAGTGAAAAGGATCTTGGGTATGAAGACAAGAGAAAGTCATAGAAGCTCAAATATTCCACGAAGAGCTTCAGTATCTTCAAAATATGATTTTAGCATAAATTACGTCAGTTATAAGTCTGCCAGTCAAAAAATTAAACTTACCAAGTCCATGAAATTTTCAGGGTGAGGCTTATATTGCAACGGATCATTAGGATCGATCTTCCCACTGACAGCAGTTTTCACCAACTTATCAATGTGGTATTTTAACTTGTGTTCCATCGGTCTCATTTTCTCCATAACCGTTCTTATTTCCACTAACCTGGCTGTTTATTGAATAAATATATTAGACACTAACTACAGAAAAACACCAGATCACATAGTAGCCATAATCAATAACGAAAACTATAACTTAAATGTAGTTTCGTAGATGCGAAGTTGACATACCGATTGCAGGATCTCCTTCAATTTTTTCTCCTGAACATTTCCTCAATATCACATAGGTAAGATTGATGAGGTAGCTCAAGAGCATATGATATTTAACTTCAAGAAAACTCAAACCCTGCACACAGAAACAAAAATTAAAATCAAATTTAATGGAAAAATGAGCTCGTTTCACTAACTTCACCGAATTTGTAAATTTCTTCAAAGAGTGTTTTAGGACCCCAAGCAGAAATAAACACTGCCATAACCCAGATCCTATTTGGGACTTGAAAATTTGGGTAACATAATAGCCCATAATTGAAAGTATCTTAACGAGCTGTACCACTTAACTACAGAGCTTTGAAGACACATACAAAGCCTGTGTAACCACCAACACGGCAGTGAAGTCAGCACTTATTAAGAAACTTCCATCATATGAAACAGTCGGCAGGGATTAATGCAACAAAAAAATCTTAACGCCATTACGAATGAATGTTTTCATTACCTTTGCCGTAGACACTTCACCTCGTTTAACTCGCTCTAGCATATTATCTACTAATTGTGCGACTTGACGGAAGCTCTGGCCCATTTCCTGCATCAACTTCAGGGCCTCCGGAATATCATGGCCCACTATTTCTTCCAAAGCCTATGAGAAAAGCGTAAGTTCCGTAATTAAGAAGGGCTATGAAGTTTAAAATGTTTTATTTAATATTGTCATAATTTAGAGAAATATCTGGAGTAGGAGAACGCGAAAACGCTCACTTTTCAGGCCTAATGCCACACCGCTGTCAAAAGATAGTGGCCCGTAAAACAGCATGAAAGTTAAAATTTAACATAAAACTTACTTGAACCATGTTGGACTACTGAGAGGAAAATATTGCTCTTGAAACTATTAACGCATTCTTGTGGTAAATCGCACGTGCAATATAAACACATCATTCATCCATATTCCACGGGTTGTCCCTTCCGTCCATTCATTCGCTATTCTGCTTGTGATCAAACTAACAATAAGTGTTAACTTAGCTCAATGACATATAAATTTGAATTTTGGTTGTTAAGCTGCCCAAAATGTATTTAAAAATTTGAAAAATGTTAATATGAATAGACAGGTAAAATCTATTTTACTTTTATCAATTTGAGCTCTCATTTGAGTTTTACCCGGAAAGATCAAAGAATTGTTTGTCTGCGTCGGTTAAATGTATATCCAGTACATGGATATTAGAATTGTTCTGCATATTGCTGTTGTTTATTGTGTTTTTTTACAAATCTATATTTTCCTACGGAGAATAAACCTATTATTATTATTCCCTGGCAGATATGACAGACCGAATTATTCTATTTCCAAATATGGGTGATGATGAATCAAACAAAGGATGCTGATGAATTCAAAACGATTTAGGTGTATTATCTGAATTTTAATTGTATTATAAAATTTTTATTTAAGATCTCGAATATGCAGTACATTATATAATTATCAACTAACATCTTTTCACAATCAAAGAAGACTTGTAATTATATAAAAGACTTTTACTCCATCCAACCAGTTTAGCCAGTCTTATTTATATACCTTCCCGTGTGTCCCTACAAAAATGAATCGTGGGAACACTGCAAAACTGGCGCAAAAGTGGGTCCCTATAGGCCCGTTCTATTTCTGAGAATTTCTTTTTGGATGTACTAGAGCGGGTGTATGTGTGAACACTTTAGGAAGAGAAACTGTGGCTATAATTTATGAGCAAGTGCTTACACTAGTTGACATGTTTACACAACACAATTTTGGAGTAACATTGTTTCACACAACTATTACTTACTCAGACCAGATCATGACTGATGCAAGTGGGTGTTCTTTTAACTGGTTGACATTGTACTCACTTTGTGAACGGCTGTCAACAAAATTGTTGATGCTATATTGTCTTTGGTGGAAAAAAGGGGAACATATGGCTCAAGGGCTGGGATCAGGGTAAACTTATTAAGGTTAGTGAATGAGGCCGGCAACATACTCATGGCTTGAGAGACACTGAGACGTGTGTAGGAGGAGGTTTTTATAGGGTGTGGTGAAATTTGTATTTGAGGTGCATCAACAGCATGCATGTAGTTATTCGTGGGATGAAGTTAAAGATTGGGGATGAACTAGGGGCCCTTAAATAGGACTCTTCCAGCACTATAGTGATGGAACAGAGCCCATTTTACCACCTTAACTATCAAACCTATCCCACCAAAGTCCTTTTTGAGAGAAAAAAGATTCTTCTTAAAACAGTTGGGTTTATCCAACAAACATGAGAGGTAGGAAAAAAGGAGGATAGGAAATCAGGCTTGAATACAGGAGGAAGGGAATGGCAGGTCCTCTTAGGCATCACGATGTCCTGTGTCTCGAGGAGTGGCGGCTGGGCATGGAGAGAGCCTCTCACAGGATGAGTGTGCTGTGTGGCAGTGGCGAGGGCGTTGCCTTGCAATGCAGGCCTACAGGTTCTTTCCATCGGTCTTCCTCCGAGTGGCATGTGTGGTAGCGGGAGAGTGCCTTGCAATGTGGGCCAGGGATCCTCTGCTGCACCGTGGTGATCTATTTCCTCTGGGCTGGCATTCTCCGCCACTCCGAGTTGGAAGAGGTAAGGGTGACATGAGAGGAAGTTCGCCAGCAGACCGCTGCGAAAGCAGTAGTTTCACGGGCAAACCGTCATGAGGCCACGAGTAGGTTCACCAGCAGACCGTCAGGAAGCACTGCTTGAGCAGCGGGTAGGAGATCCCCACCTATCTCACTCAGACAAGACGTCCACAGCAAGATCGGCTGGAGGCAGTGCCTGCCGCCGCTCTCACCGAGAGCCATCCCACTGCCAACTGAGGTAACAAACTTAAAGCAAAGGAGATGGGTGGGGCACCCCTACCTGTCTCGCTCAGACAAGATGCCCACAGCCGGGAATGAACAAGCAACGACCAGCCATAGTCACGCCCAAGCACTTCCTCTTCCCCCTCCTCATTTCCTTCCTACGTCTCATGCTTTTTGGTCAATTCACAGACTACTGTTAAAAGAGAAATCTTATATTCCTGATTTCCCTGCCATTTCCTAAGATCAGACACACTCCAAAGTCTGCCTCTCCCTTTCCTACTACCCAAAGGGGCACACAAGCAGCCACTTCCTGCTATTCCGATAAAACATTGGAGATGAGAAGAGTGCATGCAACATCTTTTACTACTTATCGAATGTGGTCCCAATGAATTAAATCACCAACCATCTGTTAAGCTACTTATAATTGGAGGCCTGCAAAAATAATGAGCTTCTTGTCTCATCCTTGGTCAATAAATGTTGTAAGTATACCAAATATGCATAGTGGATAACCTGAGCTGGAGGACCAGCTTGAAATCACCCATTACCAGATCTCTCTCTCTTCTGCACTAGCACCCCAGTCGATTAGATGCAATGACATTATTGAAAATAACCTGTAACTCCCACTCATCTAATAATGAGTCTTACTTGTCCAGTTAGTTGTAAACACTTTTATTAGGATTACTTTAATGCCTATGGGGAATTATGTGTAGGTACTTTAGTAGGCATAACAGCATTGCCTGTGTAATCCATGTAACGTACAAATATCCCATCAATATTTTCTATTTCACAAGTTGGGACTGTGGATCAACTTAACCTTACCCCCTTCTTCCAGCAGCAATGGTAATTAATCATGTAGAGACCTACAACCCACAAATATGAATTCCTGACCTCAGTAATGAACTGTGCCCACACATTAAAAAATATTTTTTATTTAACTGAATTCTCTTCCAATAATTTGTCCTCACATCCAGTTAGTTCACATATTCAAGAAATTATTTAACATGAATTTATGACTGAAATCCTTGAGTAGGTCCCTTCCATTTAGGATTTCCTGTAAATATCATTTGAAGATTCCCACTGCCACAGCATCCTCAAGGCAACTAGACCTTATTACAACTTTTGATGAGGTAGTTCACCCATTTCACTTCTTGGATTGAGGGCATCCATCTGTACTCCATAACTTGGCAAAATTCATTGAGCTGAAAAATGATTCTTAGTTTCACGAAGTCCAACACATGCAGTCACAAAAAGTAGTGAATAAGACCATAGTTAGATGTATATTAAATTTATTTAATTTATTAATACAATGATGCTGTGCAAGTATGCAATTTCTTACTTCTTCATCCAAACTCAGGACTTATGGAAGAGCTGAAGAAGTTAGGAGTAGATTGGAGAGGGAAGCTGATGGAGAAATGGAATGGGCCATCATTGGATGGAGGGTTAGGCAAAGTGCTCACTAACACCATTGCTTTTCAACCACTCAAAGGAAATTGTAGGAGAAGCATAGGAGGGGATTGAGGTGGAGATGAGAGCTAGAAGGGGAGCTAATAAAGTGAGATTTGCGGATGACCAGGTGTTGGTTAGCCAGTCACCCAAGGTTGCAGTTTATAACGAGGGTGTTAAAGGTATAGTTTAAAAGGTGAGGAACCATGATAAATCAAAAGATGACGAATGTGATGACACTTCCTTGAAGTAGGAAGGCAGGGCTGGATATTTGGATGGGAAGGCATAAAAATGAGCAGGTGGAAGTTTCATTATCTAGGTCGAGTTTTGCAAGAGAATGTGGCTGGGACATAAGATGAAAAATCTCATCACCACATTCATAAAACTTGGCCTGAGTCACGGGAAAAACTGGTTGGGGCCATAACCATATTAAGCCAAAATAACCATACACAGGGTGTCTGGTGAATCTCAATTTCTTTTTTCCCAGAGTTTTCCAGGCAAATTTTTGCATTTTCCAGGGTCTAGTTGCACTTATTTTCTAACATTTTTAATGAATGTATAATAAAATCGGCATGTTTTACAAACATGAGAAATGTTGGTACCTAATTTAAGTTAAATAATAGAGTATACAAGGAATGCCGAGTATTACTGGTTTTATTTCTACCAAAAAATAAACAAAAACGGTTAACTGACAACAAAATTTTGAATCGGGTGCTATTTGAACACAATAAACTAGATTCAAACCAGTTTGATAAAGAACTTGCAAATAAAAGAAACTGGTGTGATTTTCTTTCAATGAGTGCATTTCCGATTCAACTTCAGCAACAAATTTCTCAGCTTTTCAAGAATTTGTTTTTTGGTTTGCAGCTCTTGAACCTTTTGCAGTACTTCTCTCTTATTCTTTTTCTCTTGAGGCCTTGGTGTCTTTCCTCTTCTCCGCTAAGGATTCACAGTATTTTGCATGAGCATTTCAGAAACTGTGAATTCATTGCTTTGTGATATGTACGGATTTAACACTCGAAAGATTTCAATTAAAACAAAATTGTATTTATTGGACAATACAAGAATTATAATTACCTTGGGTTGCCCCTGTACAGTGGCCCTGATGACTTCGAACATTGAGGGCCGTGATTTCAACACGCAGTGACTGAAAATGTATTTCCGCTCCTTTAAAAACATTTCTGCAAATATTAAAATGAGGAGGGTTGAGATTATTGGGAGAGGATTATCAATTATATAACAATACCCAATTATCCATTTAGGTTGCCGGATGAATGGTTTTCGTATAATTGCAGGAAATGCCATCGTGTATATACAGACGTTTAGATTTGTCGATAATTTGGCAACACCAAGAATTCCATTTGTACGGCTCTTCGAACGGAATCAAGATTTCCGTGCAGAATTCTATTTCCACTGATGAAGATAGACAATCGCATTTTGGCATCAATTCCGATTCCATTCGTAGTGGCCATTTTACATGGGAATTATTCCATGTGGAATTTGCCTTGTTATGCAATCAGCACCCTGGACTACGCGAAGGGAGAGGGGGGTGGGGTTAAAAAGCAAAGCTGCAAGCGGGCACAGACCTACTAAGAGAGTATGAAATGAACAGGGAGCAAAAAGCTACGCTAATTGTGAGCCGAGCATAGTGCAATCAAAGGTCCAGGTTAAACCTCTGTCTCTCTACCTTAATGGAAATCGGCTGGAGTGTATTTTCCATGGTTTTTCAGACAAATACAAAAATTCCCAGAGTTTTCCATGACAAAATATTTCCCTGAGTTTTCCAGGTCACCGGAAACCCTGAATACACACATATACTTAACAATTTTCCAATCCTCAAAGATCATTACACAAGAAAAAAAGTATGAAATGAAAAATATGAACTAAGTTCCAAACACACACATTCATTATATGGTTATATAATTATACATAACCATTGAGGATAAATTGTTACCATTAACTTAAAATTGATACCGATCTATCTCTTTTATGCACAAGAAAAATACTAGCAAGGTACTAGATTAATCTGGTCTCATAGTAACTTAAGTAACATTCACCATCCCAAATTTGTTATTCACTAATCTTTAGAAACAGGGCTCGAAACAGATTTTAAAGTAAAAAAAGTGACCAAGAGACACTTTTACAGTGAAAAAAGTGATGAAATAGTGACTTTTTCATCAAATGGGGTGACAAAAAGTGACAAATTCTGAGTGATCAAAAGGTAAAATAGATGGCATAGTTCAATAGAGGAGTAGAATGCACAAGAAAATATGTACGATAGGAAAATATGAAATTCACTGTATGATCACAAATTAAAATGTGCAAATAAAAATAGCATGAACCCAATGATTACAAAGATATGGCAACGCTAATTTTCAAATACATCTATATGTAGTACACACAGGTTAATACCAAGAGCACTGTATAAGGACAGGGCTCTTCTTGCACTTTCGACCATTTTTTGCTTAAATTTAGGCCACAGGTAAGTAGGATTTGTGAACTGGCCAATCATATTGCCTCCTTTGAAAAATCGAGTGGTATGCGCATATGTACGACCATTTTTAAGCATTGTGGTAAATGTCGTTCGGCATTAGATTAGATTGTTGTTGGGGGGGCCTTCGTCAGGAGCCCGGGCACTTAGACCTTTCTTGGTCCATTGTGCCAACCCCATGCCTGTCTGCCACTTGCAGACAGGGGACAAGAGCACCTCGGTAGAGGTATGGAGGATTGGCCTCCCCCTGCCTCACCCCAGTACCAGGTATAGAGGATGTCCTCCCTCCAACCGGCCCGGTTTGGCCTGGCCTCTCAGGCCTGCCGGTGTAGGTATGGAGGGAGTATCATCTCTCCATCCATGCCTGGTTGAGGTATGGAGGAGGGTCACCCATCCAACCACCGTCCGGGCCCAACGTTGCTTAACTTCGGTGTCGTTCGGCATTAGTTAGTGAGGTATTGTGATGAGGATTTGTGTTAAAATGGATGTGTGGTGTTGTTTTGTACCGGGGTGCTCCATTAGGCACTCTAATACCTAAAAGAGGTGAATAATTGCGAATGTTCTGTCTGTAGAACAGAGGATAGTATGCAGGAGACTTCTTTTTATGCATAACAATGTAAAAAGCAAAGAATGTGAAAAAAATAAATACATTAAGGATTTTATGATAAGAAGCAATCACAATTACGAAACAAGAAACTGCAATAAATTTTATTTAAATGGGCAAAGTACTACGACCGGGCAAAAATAATTATTTGTAAATGGGGTAAAAATATATAAAATTATAAATGAAATAATTGGTGTCAATAATTATGGATGTAAAAAAAAAAGATAAGTGAGTTTGTAAAGAAAAACTACCCTATTGCTTAAAAAAAAAAAAAAATTCCTATAATATGTATATATACATTTATATACATAATTCAGGTCTGTAGGCAAATGTTGTACGATTTTATATGACCTGTGATCTTTTCCTCTGTATTGTTGCTATGTACCAAATTATGAGTGAAATAAGAACATGTATTATGATATGTATGTTATGTGATAAATCTTGTGATATGTAATTATTTTGGTACTTTTATACCAATATTTGTATGTATTAGTTCTTGAGAACTATAAATAAACTACTACTACTGTTATGAGACCGATAAAATCAGCTGATTTCAACAGTGACGTGTTTGAAATACGAAATATGTAAATCATAAACTCACCTCGCCTAGGCAAGTACCACGTTGAGAGAGTTTCCGACGCGAACAACAGCCAAAACGAGGTAAATGAAAAGAGAAAAAGCAACACAATAACCAGCGACTACCAATCCGCTTGGCAGGTTGACCACTGAAGGTGACAAAAATGAAGCAATTGGAAGCAGTGGCAATCTGACTGACTTGCATGTAAGTAAGTTACAAAGTAAGAAACAGTCCAATAGACTTCGGAGCCGAGGACAATGAATTACTTTTGAAGGGTGGTGGGGTTATGAAGGGGTATTGACCGGAGAGCACAGGAATGACCAGAGACGAGGGAATCACCGTCCTGGTTGCAGTCTATTCGCTAAATGGCATGCAGTCGAAGTAATGGTAGGACAATGTTACTTAGTAATGGTGGGCGAGTGGGCATTGCTTCATGACATTGAGTGCATCGGTTCGAGGCTCCTGTGTACCATTTTTTTCTATGATGAGAAAAAACCAACTTTGTCATTTCCACAACTTTGATAGATATTTCTCATCATGGATGTCCATAATTTCCATGAAGTCAGGCCTGATACCATTATTTTTATCCATTTTTTTTGCCATAATATTTCTTTAAGCTCAAGGTTTGAAGTATTTTCCCAGACATGTCACCATATGGTACACCTACGTAGCATGAGGAGGACATTCTTATATTTGTGACAGGCATTATCAGCGAAAATGACTACCTCCTTGGTAGAAATTTACCTTTTCCCATCGATCAAAAAATTTCTTAACCACATGGTCCCCATCATTGGTTGCTTGTCAATACATGTGTTTACACGAGAAATATCAGCTAATAAACCAAATATACACCACTTTTTCACCAGTTTGACACGTGTATAATCAGTTTTTCCACAGGATACCTCACCTATTATACTTAGAATTTACACCAATTTTGTTTAGTTGGTGTTGCTTGGGGAAAGTGGAGCATATTCACACTGGACAAATTGGAGGAAGGATTCCGAATGTTCAGTCCGAGAACAGACCTTTTCCCACGCTCATTAGGATAACAGAAGTAACAGGACATCCAAGTCCATCTGTGCCTAACTCCAAGGGTAGAAACATACACCACTCCACAGATTGGTATGTGTGATTTGAGACCGGAGGAGGGTCAGCGATTCGATGAGGGTATTTAAAAGCAAGAAGACTGTCTGTGAAGTAGAGTGCCGACCTCGTGACAGGCCTGATTGCATCCCTAGTCATATGAGAGGGCTTTCAGCTCTTCGCTGGTTTTATAAGAACTATAATCATCTATAATGCACCACAGATACACTCCATTAATTATTATAAAATTATTCTGTTAAAATTCTCGCAGCCAAATTACAAAAAGAGATCTTTGTTTCTACACTGCAGGAAAGTGGCAGAAAATGAACCAAAAAAGTGACAAATAGTGATATTTTGAGGAAATAGTTATATTTTGAGGAAATGGTGATATTAAAGTAGTATAAGACAAAGTTTAAAAAAGTGACAAAGTCACTATAGAGTGACGAGTTTCGAGCCCTGTAGAAATGAGTTTCAGCAGGGTTCAAGAGCAGTTAGCTAGCTCATTGAATATAAGATACAAACGAAAATTGGAATATTAATAATGATTCACAAAACAATTGTTATCTATGGATAACTCATTCAAAGGTAAAGCAAAGTAGAACTTACATGCAACGGACATAAATACTAACTTCAACATAAAGTCATGCAGTCACCTCAAAAACTTGCAATCTCAAATAAATTGATATTCAATGGCCACATGTCCGTTATTTCTACACCACATGCAAATATTACTTTGAAAAATATAAAAATGTGCTACACTGGAAAACTGGCAATACACAACCAAAAATAAACAACCACTTGACATGGACTTATCTTTACATTTCATGACATTTTCCACCTGCATTATTTTTTTGAAATGATAATGCCATTACATACAAATGCATTTTATTCCATTCAATAGCATACAAATAGCAATACAACAAGTTACTTGACAAAGCAAAACACAGGCACCTGTGGTAATCACACTCTCCCACCTACCAAGATGTGGAGCAAAGGCTTTCCTCACCCAAAAATATCTTTTTAAAAATGGGAACAGGACAGGTTGATTCGAAGGACCATCCATTGCACCCAATATGCACTGCATAAAATGCTTCACATTAGTGGATGAACAAGATTAGTTTTTAATGCCAGGCATTACAAGAAAAATTTAGAAATGAAAGTGGAACAGATTGACTGGTAGAGTGTAAAGATATAAATATATATATTGTGTATGAAATTATACAAAATATATTTTGTTTTTTAAGTCAGAAAAGGGTAAGTAGCCATCATACAAATATATGAAATGGTTTAACCAATCTATATCAAATGTGTAGCCAAAGTGGTTATTTCAATAATACTTGACTAAAGACCTAGATAATATCGAGTAAAATATTGTGAAGCTACAAATATAAAACTTGACAAACTTCAAATTAGTTTACCTCAAAGCTTATAACGCAATTATATTAGCAATTTAAAATAAATATTCATGATTATAAAATTTCCAAAAATAAACAAGCATTGATAACTCATTATCAACTGACTTAAATGCATATATAATTTCATATTTATGAGGGGCAATGTAAAAATATCAATTGGTAGAAAACATGCGTATACATTTTTGAAGGTGACTGCTTGGTTTTAAAGAAATTAAAAAACTACACCTTCACAACTGACAGAATTTTATGTATTTATCATCAGTGCAGGACAAATAACGCATATAACATTACAAATCTTCACTATCTTTGGCTGAATTTAAATATTGAATACTAGCAACATGAATTGGTCAATTTCGACAAAATTAATTTAAAGGAGGCTAATGAAAGAGATAATTAAAAACCTCTTAGTGCACTGGAGGCAATTTCATAGCACCACAAGGCAAGCATTCTTGTAGGAATCTTTCCACCCTCTTTCTGTACCCTACATAACATTTCCTTCTCGATCAGTTTCCAAAAGTAACTGCAAAGGAAATTCTTAACCATAGCATCTTATTAAGTCTCACTCTTTACAATGATAAAATAGACTAGAAATAGTTATACCAAAAACTAAACCATTTCAGTCCTCACTGACCACAAAATAGTCAGCACTAAAATTGATAAACAATCCTATGTACAAAGCACTTACATAAATATATCATTCACTCACTCTGTCACACATGTGTAATCTAATATCAAGCAGGAAAAGCATAACTAAAATGCAAAGACACGGCAAACTCTAAATGTTAACATGTTACAATAAAATATCATTTGCTGTGTCAGAAAAACATTAATAAAACAAAAACACGCAGTATAAAAGTGTATAAAAGCCAATGGGCTATCTCACATTTATGAATTTGCCAACTTCATATTTGCAATTATCCTCTTTCCTAAATAGCCCAAAGTAACTTCATTTACCACACATTCATAATCTAAACGTTAAAGTCAAAGAACTTTAACAGATGACCATTCACACTCTTCATTTGATCAGCTTCACTGGGCCCAAAACCAGATACCACATGAAGTCCTTTCATGTGTTACATACAATATATTCTTCGAATCTCTTCTCATTCATAGAAAGTTCTATTTTTAGAAAAGATTTGCACTTCAGAAATGCTTTTCTATACTAAACATACTCTTTCATTTTTTTTTCGATTTACAATCATCTCTTTGAAATATTGCCTCACGGCTCCACCTATAACATGTAAAAATTTTTGGCAGGGATATGAACACAAAATGAGGCTGTAAGAGTGGGTAACACATGGCTAAAATTATTTCAGTAATTTTTAATCAACACATTTAAAATTTATAAAAAAATAAATACAGTGAAAAACATTCACATAAAATGATTTGTGATTGAGAAAGTGGATCAAAACTGCTAAACTCGATAGCACAAGGAAAAATCACATATGACCACTATTTCTCAGGGATCTGCATCATATTCCCATTTCAACCAACTGACCATTAAATAATGAATCGAAAAGTTGAAAAATGAAAACATATCTAAGGGAAGGGTAGTGTGTATTTTAGAGGCATCAAACCATTTCATTATCTACAAGAACTCACAGAAAAGACTATCTCCAAAAATGAGAATATACAATTCCAAAATTACCGGCTGATTCTTGTTGTCTCTTGAAAATACTTCAGTCCATTCAAAGTAATTGTTGGCCAATACTTACTGAAATTCATGAGTATAAGATCTGTTGTATTCAGAGTAAAAGCTGTAATTAATGTTTTCAATATATCAACATAAACTCAGTATTTTTTTATATAACTGAATGGGCCATCACCCAGATATTTGTAACTAACAACAATAAAAAAATTACGTCCATGAACCTGCAGGTGTAATGATAAAATGAGGTGGACTAGAAAATTATGAAATAGATGTTTGACCTAAGTTCATTAGATAATAACTTATTTAAGCCAAATAATGAACACAACATTTTCCACTTCACAAAACTGAATGAATAGTTATGTCTGTGCATGATGTATGATATAATGTTAACACAGTAAAGAAGCTGGTGAGCAAAGGAGGTAATCTCATTCTGTGTTTACATTTTAGTTAAGATACTTGCTTTAATGTAAGGCATAGCAAAATGTACGAGCCGAACTAATAGGAAGGATGTCACTGTTAGCACAATTACATTAAAGCAGTCATCCTTTCACTTGTAGTTCAGTCATTAACTGTTTCCGTAGTACATTACTATAACTATGATTCACCGGTCGAGAAGGTACACTTCACACATTTTATTAATATTCACCTTAGAACACCAACTTTCACTCTTACGTCCTCTTCTGAGCCCATTTGAAATCATCAGCACGAGGGCGACAGCCAGTCACTGTTTGGATTATCGACTCCAATATAGCCCAAAAGCGCACCTTTTCTAAGGGCCAGTTTAGCCACCCAGTAGTGATGCAGAAATATGTCTCATGTGGTGCCACATGATGTGTTCGATGATGCCGCCTTGGAAGTATCAGCCTGTGGTCTTGTAACCAAACCACCCATCCTGGCAGCCCAAAGTAAGTGTGTGACCATTTATGGATCTAAATTCAAGAGAAAACAAAGATATTTCAACTAACCAACATGAAATTTTCCCAATACATACAACTTTTTCTGGTTTTCTAGCCTTAAAAAAATCACACAGCAAATTATTGTTCATTCCTTGATGACAATAATCATAAAAAACACCTCTTCCACTGCTGCAATTAAGCATGCTCTTTTCTCACTTACACATACTTTTCAAAAATGTTGAAAAGAATATCCTTGAATACCAGCATCTGAACATTAATGAATACAAATAAATTAAATATGTAATAGGCTTCCCGAGTTCGAAATGAAAACCTAATATTGGTTACTATATGATTAGTATTTGCATTAATCTTGATGAAAGGTTCCCAGTGGTCCACTGTAAAAGGCCTAATCCAATGTAGGGAGTAATACACTGGAAATGCTCTCCATTTGGTACCCAAGTAGGCATTGGAATCCCACAGCAAAATCTCTCCCAATGCCAAGATCCAAACCTGGGCCCTTTAGGATACGAAACTAGTACCGTATAAACGCGTGTAAGAGGCGCACCCGTGTAAGAGGCGCACCCCTCTTTTTATGCGTCGAAGTTAAAGAAAAAATTTTGAGTTTTTTTTCTTCTTTTGCGAGGTTTTGCGGGCCTAACTGCGAACTTTCGGCCATTTTAAAAGCCTTCCGCTTGCGATATTCTCTTATAATTTACGCGGCATTTTTCATAGGCATATATAGACCTCGGAGGTAAGTATTCACTTGGATCTGAGGTTTCCGCGGCGTTTCTCCATATTGGTAACGGCTTTCGGGCGTTCCTCTACAAGACAACGCGGAGGAATGCCCATGTGCCCGAACGCCGCGTCACCCTTTATGCCACTATTTACAGAGTCCAAATGACTCATGCACAGAGAAAAGACAACTGGTTTTCCCCCGCAGGTAATGCTTGTAGTAGACTACCTCGCGTGCCTTACGGATAGCCCTCTTGACTGGGCAACAGCGCGTGCCTCTCCCTTTCTCTTCCGTGCATGCTCCTGGCAGTTGAACGCGCTCTTTTTCCAAAATAAATGTTAATCGATATTGATTAACCAACGAATTCCTTTAAGATTTTATAAGTGGATTCATGATGATGAACTTGAGAGCTTGAAGAAGGTCTAAACGGCGGTTTTCAGGGATGCGCGGAACGGAAAATAACGGATCCGTGCATTTGCATCTATAACTAAAATACTAATACATTAAATAATATTTAATGTATTAGTATTTATAATAATAAACTACGTATAGCTGTTAGGAAAGATCTTTGCTACGATATTTGTAAAGGAAATTTCGATATCTTGATCCGTGTTGTTATTACGAAGCCGTAAATGCGATGCATCCGTCCGGTACCCGGGAAAATGTGCTAAAATTCTGTTTTTAAGCACACACTGAAATCGATATAAACGGTAATACGTTTTGTACACCATCAATAAACGCAGAAATAAACAAGCTTTAATTTGATGTACTTCATTTTAAAATCGATTGAGCCATCTCTGAGATATTAGCCTTCAAACTCGGGTGACGGAATTTTGCAACGGACAGATTCGTGTAAGTGGCGCACCCTCATTTTCGGCAGCGATTTCTGGGAAAAAAAGTGCGCCTCTCACACGAGTTTATACGGTACTTTAGCCACCACTAACTTGATCCACATACTGCTACAATCAATCAAACCACTATTTCTACCAGAGTAACAAGCCATAAATGCACTTCAGTTCCAAGGTACAGCCAACAGATAGTTTAAACCATAATTGGTCATCTGGTATACCCCACATAAACCCACATTTATGTCACCTTTCTCATTTCTTATCAGTGCAGAGTATTTGTTTCTAGTTTTCCTGTATGATATAGTTTGTTCTGTACTCGCGTCATTATAACATTTAATTTTCTCTTTGATGAGTTCTTTGCGGAATTTTAACACTTCTACATTATTTGCTATCCAGGGTTTCTCTAAGGCCTCTTTTCTCTTATATCTTATTTGTTTGCCTCCGTTAATGGAATTTTTTAAGGTACATATTCATGAAATATTCACCTTGAACATTCATATCTTCACAATCTGTAATCAACATCTCTCTTTTTCTAAGATTTTCTTTAACACATTCATAGTTATAACTAAACACTTGCACTAATTTTGATTTCTCTTTCTTTTCTGATGCCTTGATTTCCTTTTTGAATACATTTTTACAAATCAAAGTTTCGTGATCAGATATACAATATTTTGGGGTATTTACTGCTTTAATATTATCTACATTACTTATAACCAGGTCAATTTTTGTAGCTGATCTACTTGTTATTCTTGTGGGATCATTATTTATGATTTGAAGCTCAGCCATGTTTATCACTTCTGAAAACATTTGGAATAATGGTCGCTTTTATTCATGTCTATGTTAAAATCCCTAACAATAAGAATATCCCCTTTGTTTATTAGAACATGCTCCTCTATATAGTTCTCAAAGAAATTTATAAATTCACACACAGAGCTGCTTGGGGATCTATAACAAGTATAAATTGCTAAATTTTTATTTTTTGAAACGGTTAATACCCCAGCGATCCAACATTTGCCTTCTTTATGCGTTTCTTTCCACATTTTTGTGATTTTTATATCACTTCTGGTATATATTGCACATCCCCCAGTGCGACTGTTATTGGATATTACATTCAATACCTTGTAACCTTTAACATTTAACTCATGTTCTTCGATATCTTCTGTCACGTGTGTTTCACTGATACATATAAATGCAGGTCTATATTCAAAAGTCATTTAACTAATTTGATCAAATTTAGACATCAATCCATTTGCATTTAACCCTTTGAGTGCCAGCCGAAATTCCATAAAGGTGTCTTAAAAGTGCCAAGGGATTTTCATGAAAATTGCAGACTTTCAATAAAATGTCATTTAAAAGAATAATTTTTATGATAAATTAGTCAAATTTGGACAGTGTATAGAAAACATATCCCTATAATATATTTTTGGCCGTTTTTTAAATTTATTAGCCATGGAAAAAATATTCAATGAATTAAACATTGTAATTGTTATCGCAAATTTTATTGCCATTATTTAAAAGCGATGTCGTAAAATTTTACATGCACGATTTAATAAGATTTATACATATGTTCATAGAATGGTTATTGATTTTATCAAATACCAAAATTTTCAATTGCATTTTCACTATTATTTGTTTAAATCGATGATTATCAGCAGAGTCAAATTTATGATCCATTCAAGATTCAACCCAAAACGTTTGAAAAATGAATATCATAAATCAGAAAAAAGGTAATCAGATATTGAATACATACTAGCTAATGTTTTAGTATCTAAATTATCAGAATGGTTTTTGAAAACATAAATTAATTGTTAATAATAATTATGCAATGTTATAATTTTTATAACAATTACTGAGTGTATACTGAAATTACGATCACAACTGATTTGTTCACATTTTTTTGTGTCTGCAAGCGTTTCAGATTTGCTTAGCAAATTAAACTATTACTTATCATAATCAAATTTGGATTTATCAAAAGAAAATATAACAAAATCCTGTATCCAAATTCACACAGAAATCACGTCAAATTTACAATTACGAAGAGAGAAAGACAAAAACTTCGACTGCTTATAGCATGCATTTTTTTGATTTTACAATGATCCGTTCCACTCAAAAGTAATTTACAATGTATATTCAACAAATTATGCTTGATAATGCATTTAGATTGCAAGCAATTTTCACACTTTACGCTTTAGTGAGATACAGAGTCAAACATCATCAAAAACTAATTCCCCAATGATGATGACGCTTATTGAGATACGTACTGCAATAACCTGCTGTGGGATTCGGTCCAACTAAACTTTTACAGTTACTGGTGAGGGATGTAGTAGGTAATGCCTAAGTATTTTATGGGCATGGTCCACAATGGGCTGGTACGTAGATCATGGGTCACACTACGGGGAACTTTCGAATTTACAACAGGATGGAAAGCATTTGCGCAAAATTTGAAATCGGTTACAGGAAAACATGTTTCTGAACATGATGTCTCCAAGCATTTACTGTTGGACTAGTTACTAGAAATGCTGGGCTTAGTTAATATCCCCGTATTCAAAATGCAAGCAATAAATGCTTTCATTTCTTGTCACAGTCGCCGGCTTCCAAAGTCTTGCTCTTGAATTCGGGGAGAGGTTTCTTGTGTGAGTGGAGATACTGCTCTGCATATCTATTTATTTCAGTAACCATTATCCTCAGGAGAATATTGGTGAAAAAAAGACGAAAGTACACTATTGGCGCATAATAATGGAGTGGTGTGTGCTTTGAACCTTGAACTTCGGCTTACTGCTGACGCGGTGCAGTCTTCCCCATCTCTTTCACTCCAGTCGTCTTCACTCTCGTCGGTTTCCGATGATGAAGTTTCAGCATCACTAGTGTCTTCTTCCTCCACTGATTCACTACAATCAGATGAACTAATTAGGAAATCATTGTCACTTGATATTTTACTGATCAAATCGTAGATGTTTTTCTTTCTTTTCCGCACTTGAAACATCATAGAGAAAAAAAACTTTCGTTGTAAAAAAAAAAACTTTCGTTCATATCACAAGTAAATAAAAAACGGCAAATATGAGTTTTCGTCTACCCAGTGATTTTTTTATGAAAAAGCTACGTATATGGAGAAATTGACAATGATACCTAATGGTAGAGGAAAGAATGTGCATTTGTAAAATGTAAGAGGTTTGCAAAATATGTGAGGTGCTTTTGATGTCGATACATCTGTTGAAAGTGGGTGAAAATTGTGTTTTCACTGGCGAGACAAAAGCTCACCTTTACCAATATTGGTCGACTTTTTCTTTCTTTACCGCACTTCACTCATCATAGAGAAAATAAACTATCGTCGAAAATAAAAAACTTTCATTCGTATCACACGAAAATTTCGGTAGGAAATAAGAAACCTAATTAGCTTGCGTCTCTTGCTAACTCCGAAATGCAACTGCTTTCTACGGCATCCTCCACTTTACCCGTCACCGAAAGAGCTTTCATTGTAATTGTTAACCCAAACGCATGACTTAGACCAGATGGCCGTGCTCAGACACTCCAAGTCATAAATAAATCTCCCAAATGGAACCCTCCTCTTTGCCCGTCACCGAAATCACTACCTATTGTCGACCAAAAGGCATGACTAAGGGCCTTTGCACACTAGGCCACCATGGTGGCGCCACCATGGAAGCGCCACTTTGGAAGCGCGTTTGGTGGCGAGTAACCTTGAGTGCTGAGCCACTTCATCAGCCACCACACTTGCTCAGTTTATTGTTTTCTATTGATCGTGATGGACGTGGAAGAAGCTTGTGGGTTCGCTTTTATGTTTTTTTACTTGCGGAATAAAAGGAAAAAATACAGGAGAAAATACTGGATACACCCGTTTTTACGTGATCGAAGTTCAAGAGGAGTGTTTTTTACCCATTATGTGGACCTCAGAAACAACCCGGATAAGTTTTACACATATGCGAGAATGACTGTTGGTACCTTTGACGAACTATTCAGAAGATTGAAAGAAAAGATTACAGGAACCACAACCAGATTCCGAGATTGTATACCGCCAGAACAAAAGTTGCTTGTAACGCTGAGGTAAGTAAAAAACAAAACAAAAATACACAATCAACATAATCATAGTTTAATACAATGTATCAGAAATATGAGTAGTAACAATAGTATATTTTTAATACAAAGTGGTAAAGTCATAAGTTGATTCATTTGAAAAATCACTTTCTGATTGAGGTGAAAGTACACTTCTTTGCTGGCCCATTTGGTTTTGAAGTGGCTGGGACCTCTGAGAAGTTGTTTGCTGCAGTCCTGAAGGGCCTGCCGTTGGTTGTTGCTGGCAAACGTTTCCAGACGTTGTTTGTTGCTGATATGTTGTTGGCACCAAAGTAGGACTCTGCGGCAAACGCGCTGTTTCAAGGACACGCATTAACTCCATTTTTACGGAAAACCTCTTATTCTGTGGAATTTCCTTCAAAGTTTGTAGTAATGACAACAAAAACATGCGATCACTATCATCCTCCATTTTTTCTTCTCTCTCTTGGCGACTCTGAAGGCCAGTCTTCAAAATTTTCACCATCTCCTCCAGTTCATTTGGATGTTCTGCTCTCTTCCTCTTACCAACATAAGATGTTTTCGGAGTTGGCTGAGAAGGCTCTTCAGTGGGTTGCACATTTACATCGTCTACCTGCTCATCAGTTTCCATGCTACTGCATGTCGGTTTCTTTTTTATAATTGGTCCCAAAAATGAAAGTTGTTGAAAGTACACATAAACCGTTTTACGTCCTGCAGCTGATCCACTTTTCGTAGTCTTAAGCCTCGATACTTCCCTTGAGAAGCAGTCACGTAAACTCTTCCACTTCCTTTGAAGTACTCTTCCTGAAAATAAATACTTAAATGAAATTGCAGAAAATACACTACTACATACCTACTTAACCCTCGAGCAGGCGCGATGGCGTATAAAGTACGCCAATCTTCGAAAACCAAAGATTTCAACATTGTACGTACATTCTGGGCTAGAATGGCCTCGTGTATTATTACAATGTATTTTGACTGTCTATAGTGCGAGTTTTCAAAGCTCGAAGAATTGTAGCAAATTTATTTTTAGATCGGCAAGAGGAACCGACACCCATGGCGTACAAAGTACGCCGCGCGACCGGACGTGTACCTCGTGCTTTGCTTTTCTTGAATGGCCTCTTGTATTCTTACATATCATTTTGATGTCTATAGCGTGAGTTTTTAAAGCACAAAGTATTGTAGCAAATTTTTTTAGATCGGCAAGAGGAGCCCGAAACCCGTGGCGTATAAATTATGCCGCGCAACTGGCCGTGTTCCACCTGTGTACCTTTATATCTGTATCGCCTATAAATGTACAAGCTTGAACTAATTTCCACAAATAAAGATAAATTTTAACAAAAATCGAGTGTTATCATATATATGCATATATTGTGGACAAAGTACGCCACGCGCCCGGTCGTGTAAAAATATCAGGCGCGCCCACTCGACGGTTAAATTATGTATATACGTTAAATAATTTAAATTTAATTCTTTTTCAGTTACTTGGGAAGTGGAATCACAATGACTCAACTACATATTTACTATCGCTTGGGGCAAACAACGGTGGGGAAAATCGTAAGAGAAGTGACAACAGAAATATGGGCAACAATGAAGACCGAATGTATTCCTGATATAAGTACCGAAAAGTGGAAGTGTATTGCAGAAGACTTTCACTCAATTACAAATTTCCCAAACTGTGTAGGTGCACTTGACGGCAAACATATACGCCTTACCAAACCGTGGAATAGTGGCTCGATGTACTATAACTATAAACATTATTGTTCAATTGTGCTGCTTGCATTGTGCGATGCGAACTACTTGTTTACTTTCATCGATGTCGGGGGCTTTGGAAAAGAAAGCGACAGCACTATTTTCAAAGATAGTACCTTTAACGCAGCTTTGAACAGCAATACGTTAAATTTACCTGTAGCAAGACCAATTGGTGATACTATTTCACCGTTACCATACCTGATTGTTGCCGATGAGGCATTTGCCCTGTCAAGTCATGTAATGCGTCCTTACCCAAAGAAATCACTCACAATTCAAAAAAAAGTTTATAATTACCGCCATTCACGAGCGCGTAGACTCATAGAATGTTCTTTTGGGCTGCTAAGCAATAAGTGGCAAATATTTCATCGCGGAATAAATGTAGATGTATTGCTTGCGGAAAATATTGTGAAAACTTGCTGCATACTTCACAATTTCGTGCGAAGTAGAGATGGTTTTAAGTTTGAGGAAACCTTGAATGTAGTTGGCTTTCAAAATCTGAATGTTGACAATGAGAGTAGAAGCACAAAAGAAGCACTAAGTATTCGAGATAAGTTTGCTGAATACTTTGATAGTCCTGATGGCAGTTTGGAATGGCAATACCGAGTGATCTAGAAACACTGTCGTAGCCTTGAGGTTATGTCTACAGATAATAGTTTAAAAAATGTATATTTCAAAGCATAGTTAATGTATAATTATATAAAATATGAAACAATAATTATCATTGAAAATAGGACATTTCTATAATGCATTTTTAAATTTTTGTAATCCTGAATAAACTATTATTGTATTGAAAGTGCCACGTGTTTTATTAATTCATGTAATGTTAAGAATGCACTTACCAAATTCATTTTTTTCTTCCTCCGTAGAATTCTCCTTCTCTATAAATAATTCTACCAACTCCAACCAACCCTTTCGCTTTTCATCTCTGTCCGAGTACAATTCACTACTCATGTCCCACAACGCTGGCCTGGTTTGCACTTCTAGGATAAAACGTTCCACGTCAAGCCTCGCCATGATCACAAGTTACACTGGAGAAAACAAAACATACAAAACTACTGGTGTCGCCACAGAGTAGCACTAGTGTGCTGTGCTCCATATGATTCAATGCTTTTCGGCTGGTGGCGCGTCCGTGGTGGCGACCAAAGTCGGGGGCTCTGGCCACCGCAATTTTGGCCGCGCTTCCAGGAGCGCGACCAAGCCACCAAAGTGGCCCAGTGTGCTGTTGTTCATATAACTCAATGACTTTCGTGGTGGCGCTTCCATGGTGGCGCCACCATGGTGGCCTAGTGTGCAAAGGCCCTAAGACCCTCCGAGTCATAAAAAAAGTAGCCGCTGTTCTAATCTCTCTGGGTCAGGCTGGTGGCAACTTTGTTTACGCCTGCAGTTACTCTCATTGTCAGAATCTTTTGTGCTGCAAAAGATTCTAGAGTGGCATCATCTCAGTCATACGAAGGAGGGGAATGCACACCCGGGAAGAAATCATTCGTCTCAAAAACACTACGTATCCAGGACTGATTACCTATCTATTTTTTTCCAGTACCCGTAAAATAATGCTGTGGAGATCCTTGTAAAAGATGATACAAAAAGAATAAGATATTGATACGTAATATTCGTGAATTATGAGCATTTTCCCACGAAAAATCCAAAGAAAAAAACCAAGCAAATAAGAGGGCGGTGGAAGTGCCACTGAACTCGAGACCACAGTATTTAAAAGCAATTTAAATAGCCAATTGTTTTATAAAAGTGAATTTGAGTAGTATTATGTTTGTAGAACATTATGAAGCTTAAATAAAAAAAAAAATACGGCGAAGAATTGTGTTCACGATGAATTAAAACACTCTCAACTTAGCGTCGCTATAGGCGACGCTGGCACTTTTGGCACAGTTTTCAAGCGTCGCCTATAGCGACGCTGGCACTTTAAGGGTTAAGTACAGGCACTTCTACTTCCTTCGGCAATGAAGTTACCACTTCAGAGCCGAAATTTTTCTAAGTCCCGGGTTGATGGTGATTTGACAACGCTGCATCACGGCTTCCCTCTAGCGGAGCCTCAGGAAGCTTTAACCGTAAACAAACCCCCTTCCCTCCTCCGCCCTTTGCCCCACAGGACGCGCGGCCGGGTGCCCGCGCGTCCCGTGTGCAAACCCCTCCTGACGGGGAATTCCCTGCTAGACATGCTTTCTCGCCGCCCCTCCCCTACGGGAGGAGGAGAATAGTTGTGGCAATCCTTTGGCAGGGGTAGGACACACGGCTCAATGCCACGGTCGGGCACAAGGGTAGAGCGAGAGTCGGGGGTATTTTGCGACCGTCTGCAGGTTTTCTATAAGCAATGGGTATTCGGGAACATACATATGTTGTCACAGTCCTCATCCTTTGAAGAACGGAAAAAGGCATTGAATAACCAATTAGAGCGTAACATTAGTTGCACTTTGACCAATGGAAAGTCATTACATGCATATGGAGCTCTTGCAATCAGTTAAAGCTTATACGTATACTTGTTTAGTTATGGACGCATGCGCATGCAATTAGCTGTATTAGGACCTGTAACCCTCATGCATATCCCACCTTTCACAACCATCAAAGTCCATTGCGGTCAATGTTTTTGAATAAAATAAAGGACGCAGGAGATGGTGAGTGTAAAAATGCAGTTCCGATAGCGGAGAAAACCCATCAAGTTTAATGGACCGCTAAGGAGATTTCTACGATTGGTTCAAATGCATAATGGAAAAGGCGAATGGGCATAAGAGGACTGACCCACATTGGGCGGAAATCGAATAAAGTAGGGCAAAATTCCAAAATAGGTTTTTTTGAGATATAGACTTGAAACTTCACACAGATACTAATAAAACATTGCTCTTTTAGGAATAATGCATCATTTTTCATGATCCTTATACGTTACTGAGACAGAAGGGCTCAAACATGACTAATTTTCCAAAAAAATCCTGTAATAATATTTCTCTGAAAATCTTCAACTTAAGTCGATGGTGACGTTGTGGGAGGATATTGTTCAAATACAAATAGCATGATCTATTAACACAATTCTTTGCTTTAATTGCCTGAGCTTCAAATATTTTTGAATCATTTATTTGCTATTCCATTACTTATAGGCTGATGCTGTTTTCAGACAAAATGTTTACATAAAGTAGATATTATCTAGCGTTTTAGGGAGACACTTGTCAAGTCACTTATATCAGAGCACTCGATGAAATCTCAAATGCACATAACTGAAGAGAAATTAAAAATAAGTTTGCGACGCCAACGCCACGGGCTGGATTTGACATGACTCGGTTACATTGCTGAAGTGACATGGACCCTAATGCTTCCAATTCGTCGTTTTTCAGCTGTACTCTTTGTCACTAACCTCCACGGACTCTATTCTGAAGAAATCGTGAGAATATTGAACCATGCGACTGCATAAATTTACGCGGAATCACGTTAAGTTATTTTTCTTTGTGTACGCTCCAAGAACATACTTGTTATTCACGCCCTTCAACCCTTGTAGAGAGTGGAGTCTTTTTAGGGTCCATGAAACATTCCAGAAATACACAAGTTATGATTCTTTTGCATGTTGTTCATACACACTTTCAAATTAATTATAAATTTATTTAATCACCGAGTGGTTGAACAGTGGACACCAGCTAGGATTCTTGGCACATTGTGATTCAGTATGGGTAGTTGATTTACTTCACACATATTATCAGTGACTATTTTACCTTTCAGGTATCCTGCGCTTTTAAGTAGCAGTATTTGGCCATATCTAGGATATACGCAATTGCAATCTAGTGCTTTCAGAGTTTTATGTTGACTAGTGTTCATCTCCGTGGAAATTACAACAGACAAAGCCTTCTCACATTACATCTCAGCTTGGACAGCATCACATTTCCTGCATAACTTTTGATACCCTAGTTCGTATGGTAGTTGTTATTTCCACTAGTAATTTAGCTGACGCAATGCTTCCTTTCTCATGTAGACTCATGGAAGTTGCAAATGCCGTTTATATAGCAGAGGTAAATGTTTAGAAATTTGGAATTTTTCTTCTTCAGTCTATCTTAGGAAGCGTGAGGCTTTAAATTTATCTAATCGATTATGCAACATTTGAACCTATTTGAAAATATTGATCAACAGGTTAACTCCTACATCTATGTTATAACGTGCAAGCCACCTCGAGGGTGTGTGGCAGAGGGTGAACATTGTCAAATATGAACTACTTACAAGCAATTAAGAGCTACAATGTCATTACTTCACGGAGACATGTCACGGAGAAATAAGAGTCACGTATAACTAGATGGTTGGTATTTACTAATCCATGAAGCGAGTATAGGTTAGAAAGGGTGTAGAGCGGAATTTCCTCGGAGAAAAAATCAACCAAACTGGTACTAGAACCCAGAATCCCCTGTTTCTGGGCCAGATACTCTACCAATTATCCTATTCAGTGATACTCTACCAATATTCCTTCTCCCCTGTAGAGTTATAGAGGCATTAACGGATAATATCCTACGTGCCTGCCGTACTTACAATATCACAGGCAAGCCAAAGTCGTGCACACATCGCCACTGTCCACGAAGTTAAGGCCGCCTTTAAACACTAAGGTATTACTAGAACAATTTTAAGGATTGCGAACTAATGGTGAATAACAGCCCAATAAGTTTAAGGGACCGCTAAGGAGATTTAAAAGATTCCTTTTAATGCATTATAGGAATATGCGCATGGTGGCCGTAGTTTACGACCGCAGAATTTCGCAGGTGAAGAATAGAATCGTAAATAGGAGGTATTGCAACTATAGATCTATATGCCGACGACTTGGGTGAAACTAGTCGCATGAGGAAGATCTCCTGCCTGATGTCTTTTCTCTCGTATCCTCTCAACCTAGGTCCTTAATCTCGCGCAGCTCCCCATTTACATCATTGTCACAGGGAGGCCCTCGTCTCTAATCGCAGCAGATATTAGTCCAGATTTTAGGAAAACGGCTGCGTGGTCAATAGCAGATGTGTAAAGGTATTATACAAGCAATAATCTAATGGGTATTGTTATTATTCAAATTTTGAGTCTATACCATGAATCCTACGGTAAACTCATGGAAATTACGACAATTCGGAACATTGTTTTCTTCTTTTGAGCATATTCCTAGTCTTAAAACATTGAGATCGCATATTTATAAAGCTTCTGACTACATCTATGTAAGAATAAAACATGTTTATGAACTCACTCTGAAATAGCTCGAATGTGAAACAACACCAATAAATCAAGGAATTAATTATTCAATTATTCATCGATTATTCAAGGAAAACATGCAAATTGGAGGGTGATAATGAACAATGATGATTTGTGATTTCCCCTTCTAAGTGAACGTCAATTTTTGATGTTATGTCAATGCGTGATGGTGGTGGCGAGCGTAGAGGTATGTTCGGGACCTCAGACGTCACATCAGGCTGCGCGACTCGGAGAAACGACCATCTTTAGGGTATGAAGACCGACCGTCAGTAATCCCTTGGTCCCTCCTGCTAAGACAGGAAAGGAGGGCGGAGGAGGGAAGGGGGTTTGTTTACGGTTAGAACTTCCTGAGGCTCAGCTAGAGGGAAGCTGTGACGTAGCGTTGTCAAATCACCATCAACTCGGCACTTAGAAAAATTTCGGCTCTGGAGTGATAACTTTTCATTGGAAGTGCCTGTACATTATGTCATTTCTGGTCTGTAGGCTGTTTTCCTAGTCGTATCTCTCCATCAAGCTGTTCTTCACTTTCTGGAATACTTCACACTTTCTGCTCTGGGCTTGGTGATGGCAGTTTAGTGGCTCCATTTGTGGGTGCCTCTCGTTCCTCATGTGACAATTTATGCAGAAAGGGTATTGTGCCCTGCAATCATACAGGGTGGCTACTGATATCCAATTTTTAAATTCCCTGACTTTTCCCTGACTATTCCCTGATGGATTTACCAGTTTCCCTGACCGATCGCCAAAAGGTCACCTATTATTGGAATATTTTATTTCTGCCGAATTAAATTTTCGTCAAAACTCAGAAAATGTTAAAAGCTGAAATCAATACATTAAAAGCTACATGTACATCGTAATGAAAAAAATATATAAAATCTTCATAAGTTAAACTCTCATCCAAATTATAGTCCCGTCTTGGTAGTTCTGGGAAGCTGAGAATTAGTGAAAAGGCATCGGGGGAAAGTCAATGGCCAATTTACAGTCGGATTCCGGCAAATGTATCACTAGAGTGCGCGAAAAATACAAACCAAAGCCAAGTTTTTGGACTGGATCAAAATCGGATAGTGTGAGTGACTTTCAGAAGCGAATAAACATTTGATTAGCGTGGTTATAACCCCTTGATTGCAAGAGTATTGAAAATAAATTGCGATGTAAAACTATTTGGATAAACAAACAAAACGTAAGCGCACCACTGCGAGCGAAGACAGGAGGCAATTGGCAACGGCAGCATCATATTCAGGAATATCATGTTTGAGGTGGTTTTTGACCTGACTAAATTGCTTCCAGAGGGAGCTAAGGGGGCTATTCAAGAATTACGTCGAGCGTGAAAGAAGCGGAGGGGAGGAGGGCTCTTCTTACTGTTTCACGAAGGGCGATATGGGAATCGAAGATGATCTTGCGTAAGATTTTGTTTACACGTACTTGTATTACCATTTTAATAATCATTGTCTCGTATTTTTAGAACTGTAAGCATGTATTTACTACGAGCAAGTATGCTCCAGCCGCTACAGCTACTTCTCAAGCTAAGTCTCTGAAGTTGAAAAATAAAAAAATGTGAGGTAAACTTTTCCGAACAGCATAGCCTCGGATTCCTTGTGATTAGCGTAATACATTGTGATCATGAATGTTGACATTACTAGGCAAATATCGCAATAAGGATATGCAAAAGAGATACATTGTACGTCTGATTCACTACTAAATAACTAAGATTCACAACTGAATGAGCCACGAATTGATGGGGCTTATTCCATGCACGTCAGCGACGGACATTAGTTTTAGTTGGTGAAATAAAGGGTCGGAAAGACTGGCCGAAAAACGTAATGGTAGAAAAATAATGAGAATTTCCTACCCCAGTTTCTCCCTGACTGTTACGAAAATTCCCTGACATTTCCCTGACTTTTCCAGAAATTCAAAATTCCCTGACAATTCCAGGGTTTCCCGGTTTTCCCTGACGATCGCCACCCTGTCATACCAGTCGTGGTTTCCAGCACAGTTTCGAATTAGGATTATGTTATACCCATCAAGCATTTAAGAAGCTTTGTTCTCCTGTTTGAAGGACAAATAAAAATTTTCCTAAATTAATTTTCCACAATACTTGCAACACCTTACTGTAAAGAAACACTTTCCACTTTCGTGACCATACCCCTGGTAATTGTAACATTTAACAATATTCACGTATTTCGTCACTGGGTACACCTTCCTGTCGAGAGCAAGCTTGCCGGATTTTTGTCTGAAAATACAAATTTTCGTTACGTCGTTCACTTCAATTGTCAAAGTTGCTTTAGAAATAGTTTCTACAATTTTATGATGAACTATTTTGATCACTAATTCTTCCCCGAGTTGGTCCAGATTATTTTGTTGAATTACGTCTTTTTCTAATGACTCGATTCCATTTCTTATCGATAGGCTCAATACATTTATCACCATTTGAAGTAGCTTATTTTGTACTTTATTTTCCATCTTTTCTAATTCAACACGTTCACCGATTTCATTTCGCATGCTCGCGATTATTCTATCCCTCGAGTCAGAGTCTGAGCAGTGTATTACCACCTCGCCTTTTTCAGTTTCCTTCATTGCTGATACTCTCGCTTGGATTTCCACTGGCCTTATGTTTGTGTTTATTAGTTCTGTGATGTTTTTATTTTGTTGACCACTCTTTGGTTTTATGATTAGCGTTTTTGTTTCTTCTTTTTTGTTGTTTTCGTACGTTTGTACCGAAAGGCGTTCGGTGGCGTTTTGGTGTTGGGCACTCGTGTTTTGAATGTTTACTTGGAATCTTAACACAGCGTTTTCTTTTTCTAGCTCCATGATACGTTTTTGTGCTACATTCAATTCTTCTAATAGTTTAACCCATTCAATGCTGAAGTGTTGACATGACATTAATTCCCACGCTGAAGGTTTTTTTTCTTTTATTTATAAAAAACGAAAACACATCCAGCAAAGAACGAAACTCATCCACGTGTGCCTAGAACAAGACTAAGACGCTGAAGGAAGATGCAAGTGCCCGCGGCAACGCTTGGGAACTAGGGAAACCGAGAAAAGTAACGGGACCGATGCCTTGAATGGGTTAAGGCACACTGCATCTTTGTGACCATATCTTGTTTCCCTGTTTTCGATCACGTCAATGCAATTAGCACACGCTGCTCCGTTCTCAAAATTTGGTATGCACTTTTGTGTCCTATTTTGCCGCACTCTCTGCATTTTACTGTCTCAGTTTGTTTCCTAAGATTTCTCTTACATACTGTGCACTTTTTAATCTCTTCCAAGCTGTTTTCCACGCCACAATTTTCAATTTTTTCGGAACTCTCACACTGTTTTATAACTTTGTCCGCCATCTTGGGGAAAAAGATTACCTATACAGAGAACAGTTATGAAACAAATAACGCAATAATTATTCGCTCAGGTGAACCTTTTACATACGCTATGGGGAGTTAACGCCAAACTTTTCCGCTGAATGGAAATTACACATCAGATGTGCCAAAATCCTATTCGTTATTCATTTTTTTTGGTTGCGCAAAATTTGAACAACGTTATCGTGAAGCACAGACGACGTTGAACGATTAAGGGTTTTAATTGTTGGACAACGTTATCGCAAAACAACGTTAAACGGGACAACGTTAAACGAGGACACACTGTATAGGAAAAGCATTTAACATGTGGCTGTATCAAGTGTGTTCATAATTAGACAATCATGCCTGTGGGAGAGTGTGAATTGTACTGAGAGATAAAATTTGAAAATAAAACATTTTAAAAAAGTTATCCAAGATATTTCATAATTAGAGAAGTACCATAATCATAATCTTTATTCATCTGTTGCACAACAGGCATTGTGGTAGTCGTCAGTCATTATACATCTCATGTGAGGATACAGGAACAACACACTGCACAGAATACAAAACACATTATAAGTATAAATTAGAACCTTATTGTAGAGAAGTCGATTTCAAAGTATTCATCTAGAAAGTATTTAGGTTTTTTTAAAAGCCATTTCTCTAGGGCCGTGCAGAAAACTTTGTCACCTTTCATTCTTGCTGAGTTGGGCAGCATATTAAAGCACTTTTTAGCCAAATTTTTATATTTTAATGATTTAGCCAGTCTACAGTGAGGCATGTCTAGTTTGTGCTTGGCTTTAGTGGCATGGTTATGTACCTCAGCCTTTATTGAGTACATGTACAGATTTACTTTGATGTACAACAGAATATGAAATATATAAAGGCTAATTACAGTCATTATGCCTATCTACACAAAAAGTTGTTTACAATGTTCATTAAATCCTGTGTTAGTAATTACCCTAACCACCTTATTCTGAAGTAATAATATCAGTTTTACATCTGAGGCATGCCCCCAAAGTCTGATACCATATGTAAGGTGTGATTGAAAATAAACCACTCAATGAAAGTTAAATAGCATTGCATAGCTAAGTAATAAACTGCCAGGGCAAATTGAAAATGAAGAAAAACCCCCCAAAGTACAATTTCATTTCCAGAATTAAGTCTTTTAAAAATATTATGTGATGGTTTTTGCACTTTTAATTGTTACATTTTTGAGTGGATAAACTTTTTTAATTTTTCTCACATTCTCTTTAAAATCATCAACTTCATGAAGTAATGATAAATTATGCAGGGTATTTAATGCCTGGAGGATATCTTCTTTTTTGGGTTCAGGGATGACCTCATCACTATTATCTACTTCACTGTCAATCAACATTTTATGGCTACAGCCATCTCCTTCATTTTTTTGTCCATGAGAACTTTTCAGGGTGTACTTATGTACTCTAGACTTGAAGTCTGTGGTGCTCCCAAACGATTAAAATAGTCGGGAAAATCACTGGCTAAGCCCAGTCTTTGAGATGCAGTGGTTTCCATTTTGATGAGGAAGATTCACTATTCTCATATTAAATTTCGTCCAAGAGAAGGAATAACAAATAAATCCAAGCGACATTATGAATGGTAAAATTTCGTATTCCACCATTTTGCTAAGAAGTAATTGTTGCTCACACATGGATTTTTCAATGGAAGCATAAGAATGCCATTTATAAATAGTGTAAATCTTTCCACGCAAGAGAGCGAACGGCATGTCAACAGGGCTCTGAGGCTAAGCGAGATGCGAGCAAGCAAAAAAAATAGTCCCAGGGATAATTAAGGGGTAAGGTTTCGATATGAATCGACCGAAATAAAGACTCCCCTTATTTCGTTTGAGAATCAACCCAGTGTAGATTGCGGAAGCTCCCCAAAAGAGGCCCAACCCCTCCCCCATTAGTGGAAGCCAACTGTGTTGAAGCCAAGCTGGGCAGGGGTAGACAATAACAGATAAGGCAAAGGAGCGATCATCTCAGGTTACTTTCTTCTCTTTCTTGCTGAAGGATGATCACGCGCAGATGAATTTCGTCGTGTCATGAGCGAGAGGAGTCTTTTGGGGAAAACCTGTTTGGATGCGTCAATTATGTAGACCCGACTGAGGGATCAACCCTAAAAATGACAACTTTATCGTTTTCCCAACCCACTGGTCGTCGGGCCCTTCCGTGACCTGCAGGTGGGTTTAATCTCCAACGTTTCATCTCGGTGGTAGATGCCTTCACTGTGTGTGTCCGTGGTCAAGCATTTGTTTACATACTCAGTGGATTTACTAAAACAATATTTCTAGCATGCTGGGAAAATATGAGCTCAGAATTACATTGATTGTGTTTTCTTTGTGCATTTCCAAATTTTAAACAGAACTCTATTATAAACATAATACAAAAACTTTGTTAATAATAGCGGTAAAGTTCCTTTTAAAATTAGTAAATGCAGAACTAAACATAAGGAATGAACTTCTGGGCCTATAATAAAAAAATAAACCCAGAAGCAAATATTTGCGGCAGCAAACATTTTTATTAAATGTACTGAGTAAACGAATAGTTGGCCGTGAGTGGGGATGGTATTGAGAAGAGGGTCGTTATCACCTCTGCCCAGTGATTGAGGAATGGGTCCGGCTACCCTGATTTGTGATCCAAGACAGACGAGGAGTATACCTGTGCGATTCCTTGCCACGAGTGAGTTCCGTACGGAGGAATACAAGGATATGCTCACGACACTCATGACAAGGGATGCATTTTTCATTGCAAGGCTCCGGCATGAAAGGGTAAGAACAGTGCAGGTAGCATACACGATAACATAAATTGTAATTATCATTTATTAAAAATTTATCCATCTTGAATTACACTGTGTTCGCTATCATTTTGATATTTCTTGGTTCTTCAATTCAATTTATTTAATTTTTGGCTAACCCAAACTGAGTATCTTATTCTGCTTAAAGCTCTAGATTGGGAAAGTACAGACAACACAACCAAAACAGACCTATCCAGTACATGGGGAAGATAGTGAGTAAATATGTTTCCACAGAAAAAAAAATGATTGCCAATCATGTATGCCAATTTAAGCAAGTTTGAGCCGTGTGATAACATCAATTGTGATTTTTTATTTAATACTACGTCACCTATCTTCCCAATCGCCTCTTTTGTTGGCATTGGTAGAGGACAAATGTTGTCTGTACTTTATTCCGCTCAACAACGCACATCAGTGTCACAACACATGTGCTTGCAGGTGACCCCAAAGCGAGCTTCATCTCGTCACTTGGAACAGCTGACGGGATTCCTATCTCAAGGTCATAAAGCAGCTTCGTATGAGCATTCCGGCGCAACTGTCAGAGGGTAAACAAGTAAACACCTTGAACATATAACTGTTTGTGCAGAAAGATTGGAAAATAAAATAATAATATGTATATATACCATTAAAATGCCTAGTATTGATTTGTTGCAGTTGAATTTCACAGTAGTACAGCATTAAATTGAAGATTTCCTGTAAATATGGCCAAGAATCTGCCCGATTTGGTTCAAGTTTCTTTAGGTTTTGTTGTTTAATTTTGTAAAATTGAATTGATACCTCCACCGGGGACCAAAATATGGTTTCGTAAAATCGTTACATCGAATTTACGTAAAATCAAACAATGATTCCATAAGAATACTATAGGAGTCGGCCGGGACCGCTCATTCACTTGTGTAAAATCGAATTTTATGTAAAATCAGTTTATGTAAAATCGAGATTCTTCTGTATCACCTGTAGTTTCCTTGCCGCCAGGATAGACAATAATTCCAAAATTTCTTTTGTGAGTGAAAATATCAAAGCTTCGCCATTAAAATGTTTTAGAAATTTAGTTTGAACACTTCATACAATAATGCCATGCATATATCTAACCTTTTATTGCTGTGCTGTGCGGAAATTGTAATTGTGCTGCAATGAAGAATTGGTAAGTTTGGAATCGATTTTCATTTTTTACATTGTTTCTTATGGGAAATATTGCATCGTTTAACGTTATTTCGCTTAACACTGAGTTTTTCATAACAAGTTAACAACGTTAAACAAGGATACACTGAATAGCCTAAACTTAACTAGTCTGTTTTTTCTCCTTATTGGTATAGCAAAACTTGGAGGCACTCACCAGTGGAGAATTAAAGGTCACCAAGGGTGAAATGAGCATATGAAAGAGGGCAAAGGTACCGAAGAACTCCCAGGGGGACTCTGGAGGCACCCTCGGCCCCTCTTTCTTGTATGCTTTCCTTCCCCATGCATCATGCTCATAAGAAGAAAGTTCCACCAAGTTTTGCTACCCCTGAACCCATTTGCACGCCCTCTTCTCTATCACTGCCAACAGAATTCCCTCCTCAAGTCCTCCAGCAATTTCCTTACCTACCATTATTAGGCACAAAATGGCAAAAATTACAGTTTTCATTAAGAAATAAGCTGGTCAAGATAAATAATTATCCTTCATGGAATTGCAATAATATGGTTTGCCAATGATTGTCGTCACAAGATCAAAAATGTTGCACAGAGATAACAGTTAAGACTTTCATGCCAGCATTTTTTTTTCTAAAAGAGAGAGGCGTTTTCATACACTCAAAGTGATCTTTAAAAAACCTTTACAAACCTGATTAGTCATGGCCACAAAAATAGCCAAGAGGAAGAGGTAGCAAATCCAGGAGAACTTATGCTGAAGTTGATCTTCTGGCAGAGTTAGAAAATCCCAGGTGATACAACCCAAAAATGGGATGGTGAGCATAAAGTTGTCACCATTAGTTTCAATGAAGTCATGCCTTGTTATGGATGTTGGATCGATGTGATGCTCCCTGAAAGGCCTTATAAAGGCCTACAGAAAACAAATAGTATTATCAATCTAAAGCAATTGCACATAAAGAAAGTTTCAAAGTAGATTGAATGAAAGTATTATATATACTGCAGACAAGAGAGAAAAATATGGGCTACTAAATGTAATGCATCACTACAGTCAAAGGTATGCATTGGACAAATCTATTTTCCATTATAATGATGGATCAATGTGAAAAAAACTATATACAGGAACTTAATTCCTAGATCTCAAATACATATCACTAAAAATTCACTTTAAAATCACATGTAACTACCACTTGCAAGCATCATCTCATTAAGTACCTATGATGCATATCTACAACAAACTGATGTCAAACCTAGACCTCATCTGGAGACTATACATAATGTGGTAAAAACTACATTTATTACTAAACATATTACAGACTTAAATCACAGAGAAAAATTAACTTCACCTTCAATCTTGTGGTTAAAAATACAATTTACATATTCATAAGCCTGAAAATACTTTAGAATGCTAGGAAAATGTGTGAAAAAATGATTAGGGATACAACAGTGAAACCTGCAGGATAAGTTAAATTTTAAAGAGAGAAAAATATAAATTAATTTTTAAATCATACCAATGAAATTTGAGTTCTGGGTAAAATTGTAAAAAAAACTCTCAATGCCTTATCCCTAAATGTCACTCCATTTCTAAGCAAATCTCATGAGATTCTAAGGGTGGAAAAGTCTACTTAGCTACTTACAATATCATGAGAACGAAACTATTTGAAAGGACTAGATTTATATAAATACAAATAAAGATTCAAATAATTCTCTATTCACCTACATCTACCCCACTATTCTTGAAGGGAGTCCTTTATTTTCTCAAATATTAAATGACTCTTCGGCACACAATCCATAAAATAATAATTTCAAGACAGTAACATTTATAAAATTTCTGAAATATTCTTACTATATTATTTAATATACTACTTACTATATTATTTAATATACTACTACTTACAATATTAATAAATGTTAAAGATAAAGCACTTCAAGATTCTTAAGTTTGCACCAAATGGTGCCCTGCGGCTCCAAACTGTGACTCCAATTCTTGTCAACCTTAAGGTCAGATTTCCAATATAACAAGGAGAACAAAATAAATAGACAATTAACTAAGTTTTCTATTAACTTTTGGTGACATCAACTTCTATTCCAAACTCTTACACGAGTTTAATTTTACCTTTTCTTTCGTATTTGTTAAATGTTTAGAGCCTAGACCTCATTTGATAACTCTTAGAAAAGATCAGCCTGAATTTCCCAGAACAGTAATAATGTAGGATGAATAGAATACATACATTTTTATTTGTGGCACATAAACACGATGTGTTTTGGCGACGATTTGGCACGATGAATGTCTGAGAAGTTGTTATAGATCGAGAAGAATATTTTTCACCAGTAAAACACTTATAAGTATTTTGCAAACAAAATCTTTGAGTTTTTAGTTAAACACAAAGGAAAGTGCAAACATAATGGTCTGTAACAAGTGCACCACTTTGAAATGGCATGTTGGTAAGTTATGAGTGCAGTCTGCATTACTCGCTATGTTATGCGCTACTCGCCGATACTAAGAGTATAATGCCCATTTAAACTCCCCTTTAACCACAACAATGGCAAACCCTTATCTATGAACAGAGGTAGGCAAAAAATATTTCTTTTACAACATAATCTGTCATTATTAGTAAATGTTGCAAGATGAATAATTTGTTTCTTTTCCAGATCATATTAATGCTTAGTCCCCAAAATTTGGACTTTCAAGGAAATTCGTGGCTTCTTAAGTTCAGGAGAATGCCATGAAATCTGGCATATAAACTAAGGCTTCCCTCGGAAATTAAGGAAAAAATGCATAATTTTGACTGTAGAATTGTCTGCGAGAACACTAAAAGTGGCAGATGATCTAGCTACTACAGTTTCTGTTGCCTTCAACATTGGATGCAGTGATCACTGTGAATTTTTACCAAATGCCATGTAAGTTTCTGAGTGTGCTGAAGTGAAGCACGAGTGTTATTAAGAGCAATAGAGTGCAAAATTTTAGACTGTCAACACAAAACAGCGATAATTGAGTCAGCCCAATTAGGGGACTGGGTGTACCAAAATGTCTCAGCTGGTCTTGCAAACTACTGGTCCTTGAAACTGGAAATATGTAACGGAGTATTTCCACCCTTACACATAACATGACAATACATAAAGGAGAAAATAAGATGTCTATTTTCCCGAAGTACAAAACTGGAGATCCTAATCCACTAACTAAGATAGAATACAAATATATATCAAATGAGGATAATTTCCTTGTAAACCACACACATGTACATACATGTACATATTTAGGATTAAGATGGCTTAAGACATGCTTCACTAGTTTCTGCAATGAGTGTACTAAATCAGCAAAATTGACAATGTCTATTCTAATGTTTTTGGAAGCTATCACAAGACATAACATTTACTTTTGCCTTCCTTTGATCTTACCTAAGTCCCACTGCACAATACCTATAAACCATCCATAATATCATACAGTAAGAGTACCTATGCTTACTCCATAATAATATTCATACAAAACATCTCTACAGTGTAATTTTCAACTCATACCTGATAGTCACACAAAAAAGAAGATTATTTAATACAGAAGTCCTAAAGATTGTGTCTGTAAAGTTATACATACAGTATTTCACAAGTAATAAACATGTAATGCATGATGTAACACCAAAGCACTAAAAAAACCTTGAGTTCCAGGAGTACGCTATGATTTATGATGAAAAGCAGTTCACATGGAGACCTCAAGAGTTGTTATTCAAAGATTTATTTCATGACAAGTTTATACTGCAAGAAAGTGGCATAAGGTGCATACATATAACTTAGAGGGAGATGAGTACTGTACAACTGCTATCTGAAAAATATTAGATTCAATCAAAACTTCAACTAAAGATTAAACAAAGAAAGGCTAATGCTTGCACTCCCTCATAAGTATTTCACACTTCCTCCAACACCCCAGCTACATTAAATAACGGTAATTGACAGTAATAAAAACAGCATCTGAGTTAATTATTAGTTGGAATATCCTAATTTTTGCAGTTTGAGAGAAATGCAAGTACATAATCATGAAACATTATCAGCTTATGAATTTAAGCCTTTCACGATGGCTGAGTAACTTCAATGAGATACAATACTAATCTCACAAGGAGACATCACGTGACTTATGTTCAGGATCCAAACGAGGTAATTATTTTCTGAAACTATAGAGAGAATGCAGGAAAAGTGTCACGGCTTTCTTCCACATAGGGCTGGGTTTGAGAGAAAAACGCTATTAAAGAATCTTCCTCCGTATAAATCCTATAATAATAATAATAATAATAATAATTTATTAACATCATCGGGATATAACATCCATGAGTTTCGTCAAAATATTACAGCACAGTATTTACAAGTAGTTTGGCAAATATACAGAGGTTGCCACTAAATAAATAAATGAAACCAAACATAAAAGAGTGTGAGAACAAAAATACATACATTAATGAAAATCATCAGATAGATACTCCCTTAAGCTATAATAACTTTTATGAATTAACAATTTTTTAAATTTGGATCTGAAGCATGATGTTGAGGAAATGGAGCGAATTTCAATTGGAATCTTGTTGTAAACTGTGGAAATGGAGTGATATGGGCCTTTCAGACATAGACTGTAGGAATATTGTTGGCTATGTATGTCATTTCTAGAGCGAGTGTCGTGATTATGGAAGCTGGAGTTAACAGGGAAAAAATGGGGATAGTTTCTTACAAACATGGCACAGGTAAGTATATAAATAGAGGGGAGTGTTAAAATACCAAGAGATACAAATAGTGGTCTACCTGGGGTGCGAATAGGGACTTTACTGATAGCTTTAATAGCTTGTTTCTGGAGTGAGAAAGCTTTCATGGAAAGAGATGAATTTCCCCAAAATATAATGCCGTAAGACACATGAGAGTGTACCTTTGCATAGTAAAGCGTTGTGAGTGTGTTGGTAGACACAATAGGGGCAAGCTTTCTGATCATGAAAAGACCAACAGAAAGCTTCTTGTTCAGTGCTAAAACATGAGAAGACCAGTCAAGAGTATCTGAAATGTGAATACCAAGACATTTCATTGATGAAGAAAAGTTGAGCAATGGATCAGGGGGTAATCCTGGGGTAATCCTATATAGTAAACGCCTCTCTCAACAGAGGTCATAGCCCAGTGGGTTGAGGCGCTGAGCCGGTTATCCTCATATGGTGGTTGGGGTGCGATCCCAGGTTGCGGCATTTTTTTTTCTTTCGAATATTTTACGGAATTATTGTAAATTGCCCACTCCCATACACTTACAGTAGTAGCCACAATTTTTTTAAATTTTCAGCCTATTTGCTGGATTTTCAATCAACCTTCTTGGGAGACTTTCGAAGCTAATTTCAGGATTCTTGTTCAGCCGAAAGGAGGCTTCATATGCTGACAGACAAAATATGTTCAGATTTTGAAAATACGAGGATACTTCCGTGAATAGGATTGGTCGTGGGTCTTTCACAAGGCCGTAAACAATGAACGGATTATTACTTTTTAATTAGCAACGATGTACTCACTTAAAATTTCCCATAGTTGCTTATCTCGCTGGTAAGGAGGCAAGGGAATCTTTACGTGAGTACCAATCAAGATAACAGGATGCTGAATGATGCCTTTGATAGCATGCGAGCCTTTCTGCATACATACACTTCGAAGTCCTTCCCGTCTGCAAATCTGTTGTGACTAACATTTTCATATCATCACGGACTGGCTCGGTGAGAGTCTCTCCTGAAACTGATCATTCAAGAGTGTTGTGTGCTGTGGTATGAGTATTTTTGAGACAATATTATTAGTAATATCGTAGTTCTAGCAATATGGCTTCTGGAAGTAAAACTTCTGGAAGAAGAGGAAGGTATAGAAATTCTGACAGAGAGCAGTTGTGATCGAGACAGTGACACTGATGTTGAGCCCTCCTTGGTGTTTACCGATGCGGAATTTCAAGCAAAGAGTGCATGCACTCACCGGACCATCGTACAGATTAGATAAAAATCAAGCACCACACACGAAAGAGAATAGTCCCCTCGATTTTGGCAAATTATTTTTTGGAAACAAAGTTATTTTGGAACGAGGTGATTGTGTCGTTCAAAGGACAAGTCATTTTTCATCAGTATATTTCTAATAAACACAAAAGATTTTTGATTCAAAGTTACAATATTTGAGACTCGTCTGGGTAGAACTACGAAATGGATCTTGGGAAGCAGAAGATGGCTCAAAGGAGTGACAGGTCAGCAGCACATGATACAGTGATCAAACTGATAAAGAAGTTTGAGAATAAGGGGCACAAAATATTTATGGACTATAACTTCATTTCCAGGTCTGATTGAGGAACTTTACCAGAAGGGGTTCAATGTTTGTGGGACAGCGAAAGCGAATAGGAAGGGGATGCCACCACCCTGGGGTACGAAGTATTTGAAAATGAAAAGAGGGGAACACAAAGTGAGAGTGAAAGGAGCGTTATGCACATTATGCTAAAAAGATAAAAGAGAGGTCTTCATCTTGACTAATATACACAAAGCTCCTTCTGTAGAGTTTTCACTTATGATTTCAACAATTCGCTAAAACTGGCAATTATTTTGAGTTATAATAAAAACATGGGCTTTGTGGACAAAGGTGACCGGATAATAAATAGCTACTCTATCGGTAGAAAAACTTGGAAATGGACAAAAAAAATGTTTTCCACCTGGTGTACATGTCTGTTTTGAATGCCTCAATTCTTCTGCGTTCAGTTGGTGGAAAGACGTCACTATAATGCTTTTGTGAGCAACTTGTGAGGGACCTAATAATATGTGCTTCGGAAGATATCTCATCTCCACAGTCATCAAATATAGGTCGCCCAACTTCAAAACATGCGGTCATCTCACAACTGCAAGCTTGACATATGCACTGGCCAGAAAGGAGTAGAAGACGCAGGTGTGAAATGTGCGCTGAGAAAGGTGAGGTGACAAAAGTGCGACTTTGGTGCCCGGAATGTGAAGTTGGGCTGTGTAGACCCCTTTTTCATGATCTATCGCACAATTGTTAATGTATGAAATGCGTAGCTGGCTGACATCACTATGATAATATTCATCTTGGAAGAAAATGTGCAGGTATTTACGAAATTTGCATGACTTCTCATAAGTATGGGTGATTTTATTGCCAAAGTTGCTATTTAAGTTTTTGAACTACAGTAATTTTCCATATGCAAGGTGCACTCATGTTTTCGTATCAGAAATAAAAAAAAAATATTGTATCTGCCGTACGTACTGGGTTTTATCATCAACCTTCAGCAGTACCTTGAGCCTCCATCTCTCTCCCTCAGTTTCACTTCTTCATATCTCTCAATTACCCCTACCTCCCCCTCCCATCCTCCACCTATCTCTTCCCCCTTCTTTATCAAGAATATTTTCCCTCACTTTCTTTTTGGAGACATCGTCTCTAAATAGAAAGGGTTAGAGTGAGTTACTACAGCATAAGCTACTACAGCACCGCTCAGCACACAACACCGACTGCGGTTTTTCACTTATGACTCACTTGGAACGGTCCACTAATGTGAGCTAGAAGTGGTCCAACAATGGCTAAAAACAATCAATTTATGTCGCATATATTGCTTGGCTACTGCGTGTAGGATTTATATCCATAATGTGGGTACAAAAATTTTTTTCTATGTTGAAATTTTCTTAGACTTTCGGAATACGAAAATAACATTACTACCCAACATGAGTTTGAACGTAATTACATTGAATATCCGGTAAAACATTGTCTAAAAGTGTTGAAGTTAAAATGTTAAAATCAAGTTGAATTTCCTAGTTAGTAGTTTGATCCAGAGATGGCGCTTCGACGCCGGTTTTTGTAAGATCGTTTTTGTAGTTATGTATGTAACTAAGGGTTAACAAAGGGAACCTAAAAACAGCACCAGCAGCTAAAGAGACTTATCGAAATGTTATTAAATAAATTAAAGGAGAAAAAGGATATTCACTTCAATAGGTTATGGGCCCAGACCACCCAGCTCACGCGAGTTGATTGTAAGTAAATAGGGAGTTGCAAGCGAGATTGTGATAATTACATCGAGTTAAAGTTTGCTGTGGAGACTTGTCAATTCAGCGTTCTTCAAGAATGGATTTGGCTAAGCACATCAAACCCCTGGCTGGAGAGGCGGACAGGCCAATTTGGAAGAGGAAATTGCGGGACTTGTTGGATTACCACGAAGGAGCCCTAGATGCAATTGATGGAAAATTGGTGAAATCCGAGCCTCTGTCGCCTAATGCTACGGAAGATGAAATCAAGGAGCACAAGAAGGTCAGCGAATTATTCCGTAAGGCAAATAGTTACACAAAGTCAATAATTTCGAATTCGGTGACTGACGCAATTTATGAGAAAATCATGGATAAAGAGAGAGCACAAGAGGCATGGGAGGCATTAAAGTTAAATTTCGAGGCGTCATCCAAAGACCAGCTGTTCAAAATATGCACTGAGTTTTTTGCATTTAGCTGGATTAATGGAGAGGATGTTTCGACTCATGCCGCGAGGTTAAAAAATTTGAGGTTCGAGCTAAATAACGGCTTGACAGCCAAAAATGAAAATGCGCTGCCAGACCTGATTTTAGTAAGTTAAGTCTTGCAAATTTTACCAGGTGAATTCGAGAATTTCAGATCCAGCTGGATGTTATTGTCGAAAGATGAAGAAAAGACTTTTGAAGAGCTAATCACCCAGTTATATATGTGAAATTTTAGAAAGAGTGCTAGCACAGAGGGAGACACTGCAGGAGAAGCATTATTCGTGAAGAGCAGGAAACCAAGGTCAAGTCAAGGTCAGAAGAGGTCAAAAGGAAACAACACTTGTAATTACTGCAAGAAGAAAGGGCATTGGGTAATTTCATGCAAGAAGTGGATTGCTGATGGACGACCAAAGAAGAGCGCCCCTCTGAGCAACACTGTGGAAACCAATGTAGCCCTGGGTGCAATCAGTGAAGATATTTTTCAAGTCGAGACGGTCTCCTCAGGATGGTGGATCGACAACGGAGCAACGAAGCATGTGACGCATTGTCCGGATCTGTTTGTCGAGTTCCAGGAGTTTCAAAGTCCCTGCATCATCAAGGCCGCTGGAAAAGAAGCTCTCAAGGCCATCGGGAAAGGCACCGTTGAAACTTTATCATTCACTGAAGAAAAGACCTTGAAGATGATTCTAAGAGACATTTTTGAGAAATTTTTCGAGAAATTTGTTTTCTGTTTTAGCTGCCCAAGATAAGAATGAAAATAGCAAATTCCATTCCACGACAACTAAGTGCTGGCTGGAAGTCAATGGAAATGTAGTACTGTGTGGAAGTCTCGAGAAAGGTGGAACTCTGTACAAGGCAGCCATTGAACCAGCTGTTCCCGAGAAAAAAGAAATGGTCAACATTGTTGAAGCAGAAAATTCGACATTGCAGCTGTATCACGAGAGATGGGGACACCAAGACAAGCGACATGTGAGAGAGATGCTCAAGTTCTCAAACTCAAGAGATGAAGTTGGGTATCATTGTGAAGATGGCGAGAGAATTTTGTGAGCCCTGCACTTTTGGCAAGTCACATCGCTTAACGTTTGGCACTAGGAGAAAGGCAACAAGACCTGGAAAACTTTTTTCCTCTGATGTTGTAGGCCCATTTTTTGAATCCTTCAGCAAAAAACGATTTCTAGTTGTGTTCAAGGGTAGCTACACAAATTTTTGTTATGGCTTTGTAATTAAACAAAAGTCAGATGTCAAAATTGTGTTAAAACAGGTCTTAGCACATGCAAAGACACTTGGGCATAACATTAAAGAGCTACTCATTGACAATGGAGGAGAATTGACTGTGAAGAGATTAAGCGCATTCTAGCAGAGAGCGGAATCACACAGAGACTGACAGCGCCATACACACCTCAGCAGAATGGTGGCAGTGAGCGCGAGAATCGAACAATCGTCGAGATGGCAAGGACCTTAGTGTACTCAAACAGTGAAGTTGAATTTCCGGATGCAATATGGGCAGAGCTAGTGACAACAGCCATTTACATTCTTAACAGAACAGGAAAATCGTCAGAAGATGGAGTCAGTCCTTATGAACTGTGGATGGGAAAGAAACCGAGAATCAAACATCTGCGTATCATTGGATCTTCCTGCTACGTTTACATTCCATCTGAAAAGAGGAAGAAGATGGACAAGAAGGTAGTGCAAGGATTCCTAGTAGGATATGATGGAGATGAGCGGTACAGAGTTTACGTTCCAACTAACCACAGAGTTATCCTGTCAAGAGATGTTCAATTCCAAGTGAGAATTAAAGAATGTAAGGACGAAGTCAAGCTACCATTGAAAGATATCGGGCATAGAGACGAATTTGACGAAAAGGAGAGGGAAGAAGAGCCACAGATGGACATCGAGAAAGAATCATCAATTAGTGACGTAGAATCACTTGGTAAAGGTGAGTCAGATACAGATGAGGAAGAAAACTCCGAGCACTCATCTGGAAGAATTCTGAGAAATCGATCAACCTTGAAGAGACCGAAACATCTTGAAGATTACGTCATGAGAGTGGAGGAGTTTTTGAATCAAGTGATGGAGGATCCTGAGACCTTTGAAGATGCGCTGAGAAGAGAGGATTTAGTCGAGTGGAAGAAAGCCATGGATCGTGAAATTGCTTCATTGAAAGAGAATCAAACCTGGATTTTGACAGAGCTTCCATCAGGTGCAAAGGCAATTCCATGTAAATGGGTCTTTCGACTCAAGAAAAATCCAGACGGCAGCATTGACAAGTGCAAGGGGAGATTGGTTGTTAAGGGGTTCAGTCAGCATCACGTCATTGATTACAGCGAGATCTTCAGTCCGGAGGCTAAGATGGGAACGATATGCTCAATACTCAGCATTGCAGCAAGTAAGAAGATGCACCTGACACAATTCGACGTGTCAACAGCATTCCTTTACGGAGAACTTGAAGAAACAATTTTCATGAAGCAGCCTCAACGATATGACGACGGAACCAGCAAGGTTTGTCAGCTGAAGAGAAGTCTTTATGGACTTAAGCAAGCACCTAGATGCTGGAATAAACGACTTGGAGCATTCCTGAAACAACACGGGTTCAAGGCCAGTGATGCTGATCCATGTTTATACATTCGAGAGAGGAATGGTAGGAAGCTCATACTTGTGATCTATGTAGATGATGGCTTGATGTCAGCAACTGATCGACAAGAGATGGAAAATTTCATTGAAGAGTTGAAGACAGAGTTCAAAATCGTTGCAAAGCGAGCAAGCTATTTTCTGGGCCTTGAAATTCAGCGAGAAGAGAGGTTCATTAAGATAAGTCAAAGAGCATATGCAAAGAAAATTTTAGAACGCTTCAATTTTTCAGAATATAGACCAGTTTCAACCCCAATGCTTAAAGGTACAGAAATTTCCACACCAGGGAAAGATGACGAGGCACCAAGGTTTCCCTACAGAGTTGGAGCTCTGATGTATTTGATGCTTGGCACAAGACCAGACCTGGCTTACAGTGTCGGATTCCTTTCGAGGACACTCGAAAATCAAACAACAAAGGGAACCTAAAAACAGCATCAGCAGCTAAAACGACTAATCGAAATGTTATTAAATAAATTAAAGGAGAAAAAGGATATTCACTTCAATAAAAAGGAGGGAATAAAACAAGCACAGCAGACTGAAAATTAATTAATCAATTCAAATAAAGTACTTTATTATGCAAAAAACATAAGCATTATTGTGAAAAATTTGTCTTTCAGAGTGTTTGAAAGAGAAAAACTGCGACTCCCGGGAAAAGGCAGTTGTCATACTTTGGATGTTTTCATTTTTTTATGGTTATTTACCATTCCATTACTTGAAAAACTTTAAATCGAACTAATTGTGTTGTGTTACAACATTTTTGTAGAGGAATCGCTCGTTCTTTGGCAAAAAAAAGCCTTCACCCTCGAAAATAATATTTTTTTTACATAAAAATTAATTAAACTTTGATTTAAAATATTGTTATAATTATTATCCCTATATAATCAAGTCACATGAAAGCCCTGTAAAAACTCTAGAAAGCACTTTTTATTTTATTGTGATACAAAAAATACTTTTCTTGTTATAATTTTTTTTATAAAACACTACGTTTTAGTGGCAGAAAGTTTAAAAAAAAACCTCGGTGGCCTAGATATACGGCCGGCGAAAAACCTCGTAAGATAAAGGTTAATAGCGTTTTTCTCTCGAACCCGGGCCTATGTGGAAGAAAGCCGTGACACTTTTCCCGCATTCTCTCTATAGTTTCAGAAAAGAATTACCTTGTTTCGATCCCAAACATCAGTCACGCGATATCTCCTTGTATTTTTACAGTATCATGCAATAGAGAACCAGCATGCTGGCTAACAAGCAGGATCACTATTATGCTGGCTGAGCTACTTGATTCCATGATTGATACAAAACTACTAGTTTGCAACTCGCTCTCAGTAGGACCGAGTAGTCTTCGACTAATCCTGTCAGTTTTCACAGTCGCAGAGCAATCCTTTTTCTTAATTAGTACCATCGAAACATCTTTTCCACAATCAGTAATTTTCAAGCTATGAAGTCACCAATAAATTAAAATGTTACAATTATTGTTTGGGTCACCTGCAGCCATAAATTGGTTAATTTAATACTATACATAGTAGACAAGCATTATGATATGATAGAAAATACCATTTCGCCACCAGCATAAGTTCAATGATCGTGTGAACCCTTCTAGGACAGCATCAATCATGCTGGATTCTGTCCTCAATATCTAGTACCCGATAGTATACTAGGGGGCCTATTATGTAACTCATAGCTCCGGAGTTACAGAGATTAAGGAGTTATAATGGCCCCCATAGCTCCTTTGGCTATTACAGAACTGGAAATAACTTTGATCGGAGTTACGAATTGGAGTTATCCCAGAGGTTTGATAACGCCAACCCAAGACCTACCCTTATAACTGCAATTCGTCACTCCGATTGGAGTTATTTTCAGTTCTGTAATAGCCAAAGGAGCTATGGCAGTCATTATAACTCCTTAATCTCCGTAACTCCAGAGTTATGAGTTACATAATAGGCCCCTAGGTGTTGTGCTGGATCATGTATAGTGTGAAACAGGCTTTATGGTAGGTCATTCTTTATCTAAAATGCTGTCTGGCGATTGTCAGTGAATTTGGCCAGTAAAGGATATAACCACGACAACTGAACACTTTTAGGAAAAGGTATAATTAAGAGACAAGTGTGAACATACATTGCTAATGTTTAATGCAATGAATTACTCAATGTATAAGTCTGCATATATTGTAGACAAACAATATATGTAGACGAAAAAAATGTGGTATAATTTATCTAAATTTTCAGTGAGACTACAAGCCCACCATTCTTTTTGAAAGGAAGAGGAAGACTTACTACTGAAGAGAGTTGTGAGGGGATGACCCGAGAAGAGGGAGAGTTTGCGTTGGAAAGCTGGAAAAGAAAGGGGGGTGAAAGGGGGGAAGGACCTTGGAAGGAAGGAAGTTCACCTTGGCATATAATCGAGTCAAGAATTTTAGCCAATATTTCCTGCCCGAAAATAAGACTTCAAATAATACTCAAATTGACTTATACTGGAAGATATACAGCAATTTGCTTCCTACGGAAATTGTTTTTCTTTAAAAGCTTTTCTAGCAAAATAAATGAACAGGCTAGTACGTGGGAAGTTAGAAATTGCCACCAATATACGCATTATCATTTTCTTCTTACTAAACACATAAAGAGAGTTGGTACATAATTAGTTACATAGAATTAGGAGAGACTCTTAGCTATGTCTTCCATACTCAAATTCATCCTTCATGATAAGAATACCAATGCTTACGATACTAATAAATGAACTACAAGAAATAGGTTAGAAACAATTCTAGTAATTTTTTCTAACTTATTTCTATAAATATATAAACTTATACATATTTAAAATTGTGAACAAGAGTAAGAAAATATCAAAAATACTATTGAGATATGTTAAACTCTAACTCATCTACAAGGAAATTGTAAGAAATTTTTTTTAACTTTAGCAAATTCACAACTATCATCTGCCACCACTGGGTGCTGCTACAGAGATGGTGTTGTGAGGTATTAGTTTCCCAACACTACAGTGTACTGCCAGAATCGTGCTATTTTGCTGCTGAACATAATACAGTAGACCCTCTTAAATCCAGACACATCAATCAGGACAGGCCCTTCTTGTATAATGCGGGTGATTTATTAAGGGGTAGTGAAATGGCATTTATACAGCATCAATGAAAATTAAACAACCTTAACTGTTACCTGAAAAGTTTTATATTTATTGTAGAAATGTCACTAAAATAAAATTCCTATCACTGATTTTCCTGTTAATGCTTTATAATGTTAAAAGCCTGAGAGTATTGCAAATGTAATATGCAGGAGCAAAATATGGGAGGTAACTGCATGAAACTGATATTATCAAGTAAAAATGTCATTCATTTAGGAAAACTTTCAACTTAATATGTATTAATGCAAGCATTTCCTTCTACATAAACTGGCAGTGGTGAAAAGGGAAAAATATTGCTTGCAACTTCATCATTTAAATATTGTACAACATATTTCATACATTACACTTCATACTTCACCCAAACATCTAAATATGCTCTTCAGCATTAATAAATGTTCAATATTTGATTATATACTGGGCTGACATTATTCTATGCCATTACCTAATTGGCCCAAGTCATGGGGAACTGCTTGGAACAAACTGATAATGATACACTAGAACAATGCATTTCACAGAGCAGTATTTGCTTTGCCTTGTGTGCTCTGACATCCTGCCATTTACTTTTATCCCACCCGAATTGAAGCCCCTGAACCCTAGTCTGAAATTGAGAAAAAAGAGAAGCCGACCACAGATGCTTTTCCACAGTGATCACCCATTAAAAAATAGAAACCACCCTAAGTTGAACAGATTCTGTCAATGATTACTTTCCAAAAACCTTCAGACTAAAGCCATAGCAGAACTTAAAGGAGTTCACTTATACCATGAAAACCTATTTCTTTTACAAAACAAGTAATTACAACTGCATCAAGGAATGTATTGCTCCTTTTAATTAACATCAGCATTAGCTTAAAGAAAGTGGTGGAGACTGTTTTTGGTCAATTTGGTCAATGCAGTAAAAGTTCATTTATAGGCTGGCAAGAACAGTTACATCATGAGACTACCAAGAAATAAGTGAGTATGAATAGAAAAGTTGCATCCTGAGGCAACGCAAAGAATATCACATTTTCAGGCATGCAACACAGACTCTGTCCACTGGCAATTGGGCATACAGTGACACTGCTACTGGGTTGATACACACCTGACAAGATTAAGTTTGAAGCACTACAGCATTAATAAAAATTTTACCGATAAATTTAGTTTAAACGCAACTAATAATGGGAAAAACAAAATTCCACTGTATTAAGAATAACCATGGACATGTTACCATTTTTTTGTTACAAGGCATGTTTAACTTTAATATTTACCTTTACTTACTGGGAATGACATTCTATTGACATATTATTATCATATTAAAGCCTACATTTCTACTCAGGAGGTCCTCCTACTTCATAGAAAGTGATTAGAAGTTGTGACAGAGGCCTCAAAATAAGTGTTCCTTTCGATAAATCCTCAGATAATCTGTAGTGTGCTAAATCAGGATATACTCTCGCCCCATATAGTCAAGATTAGAGAGGGTCTACTGTACCTTACAAACCCTTGCATGCTTTGTTCAAATAATGGAGGTGGCAAAAGGTCTTAAGAATAAAATATATTACATACGGCCATGAAACTTATGGTACTGTTTTTCCATACATAGTTTTTGTTCCTAAAAAGATAAAAAAAATTGCAATATATGTATACCACCTTATCTGGAGTTTCCAGCACACAATTTTGATGAAGACTACATTTAGTCACTAAATGTGAAAATAATTAGGTAAAATCAATGGATGCACGCATGCATTACCCCTTCAGTTGCAGAAGCTTCATTTTTTACCTCTACCACTCAGTCCCTAAATTTTGCAGGGGAAGAATTCTTCCCTCCAATTATAGCCTTATACATAATCCCAGTAAACCTTTATCTGCAGGCTGAGGAAGTAGCCACTGATTACAACCAGTGAAGATGCAATCACTAGGAACTGACTTCTTTAACAACAAGATTTTTGCAATTCACACGCCATGTTTACTTCCCTTGTAGCTTTCTAATTACGAAATATGATACCAAACAGTGACTAAATTATGATATTTTGGCCACAATGTCTCATGATTACTTGAGTAAGGAAGAGGCACTTAAACCTTGTCTGAGAAACACACGCACTTTCCAAATCAACCTTGGATGAAGAACCCCACTCCACAACTTAAAAAAGACAGATAATTTGAAACTTTCTTGGAGAGGTCGGGCCACAATACTAGGATAGTGAGTAGAAAATGAAGAAGGTGATGGTAAAACATACAAAATTTTTTTTCCACAGTAGCCGTAGCATACATAGATATACATTTCCCTCAGCTAAAGAGTAAATTATTTAACATATTGTGTTCCTCAACGAAAATTCTATGAACATTTTTCCAGTAGAGTTCCACTTCCAAACAACAACCCCAACCAACCCCTGCCATCGCGCGAGATGGAAAACGTGCCCTATCCTTATCACCGACCCCCTCCCCGCTAAATTCCTCTCGCACCCACTACCTTCCGTCCCCTCTCGGTCGTGTACTTCGCAGAGCATTGTCTACATCCTGCTGTGCAACCTGTGCGATTCCTATTATATTGGACTCACTACTAACGCCCTCAGTGTTAGAGTAACTGGCCACCGTGCCAGTATATATATGACCGGCAATTGGGAGATCCGGGTTCGAATCCCGGTTAAGGTGAAAATTTTTTCTGTCTGGATTTGACTCATTTTCATCTTCCCCACCAAACCCTGTGTTCGTCCTTTTATGTGTTCCTATCCATTTCCTATGAATGTATGAATTTATTCGCGCCTTTGAGCGTCATGTTTTCGAATGATTGAGTATATATATATATTGTTTAGTGTATCACTGTTTTATTTATGCATGTGCATCGTCACCGAGAGCGATTTTCTATCAAGACATTTTATATATATATATATATATATATATATATATATATATATATATATATATATATATATATATATATATATATATATATATATATATATATATATATATATATATATATATATATATATATATATATATATATATAAATAGACTATGCCACAGGTGGGGCGGAATTAAATATAAACACATAAAAAAAGAACACTCACAATATTAGTTGATATTTCGGTTGCTAGAACCTTTCTCAAAGGAAGACGGATACAGAATGATGGACAGGCAGGGAACAGAAGGTAGGGTGAGATGGGAGGAGAGAGGGGTAGGAAGGGAGAAGAGGGGAGGGGCGGGAGGGGGTCAGAGGAAGAGGGAGGGGCAAGGAGGGGAAGAGGCGGGAGGGGTTCAGAGGAGGAGAAAGGGATGTGGAAAGGAGAAAAGGGGAGGGGCGGGAGGGGATTAAAGGAGGGGAAAGGGGAGAAGGGGCGGGAGAGGTCAGTGAGAGCGATTTAATCCGGGCGGATTGTGTGCGGAATAAAGCCAGATGCAGGCACCTTCTAGCGTACGCAATTGAAGGGGAGAGGCAGAGGGAGGGAGGGAAGCCAATACGCCTACACGGAAGCATTTATCAAAAATGAGATTGTGGGAGGAAGCATGGATCGGGACGGGGAAGGAGGCATTGGGCGAGGACGGCTTGCAGCTGGCTCGGTGGCCGGTTATTCTAACGCTGAGGGCGTTGGTGGTGAGACCAATGTAATATGAATCACACAGGTTGCACAGGAGGATGTAAACCACATTGTGGGAAGTGCATGACCGAGAGGGGACGGAAGGAAGAGGGTGGGAGAGGAATTTAGCGGGGAGGGGGTCGGTGATAAGGATAGGGCACGTTTTGCATCTCGCGCGATGGCAGGGGTTGGGTGGGGTTTTAGAGCTAGTATAGGGTTTAGTCAACGGTTTGGTGGTTTTTAAGATGCTGGAGAGGTTAGGGGGACGCCTGAAGGTGAGAGATGGACATATGGGGAAAGTGTGTTTGGTACTGAGAGAGTGTGAGTATATATAGAATAAATATTACATAAAAAAATGAGTATGACATTTTCATGGGAAAATATATTATGCTTAAAAATATACCATGTGATTACCTTCACATACACCTTTGACATGTTTTAATAAAAATATTACATTACAATTTGATTATAAATATTAATGATTAGGAAATTTGTTTGAATGTTAGTTTCCAATGAAAATTATATAACATGCACATTTCTGAATATATAACGAAGACACGTTTCAAGGTATTATTTTCATTGAAATACTTAACTTAAAAACTTCAAGATTTTATTTAAAATTTATTTAAATGTTTGTTTATTTTCTTTTTTATATTTCCAGACTAAATTTTAAAGGGGATTACCTTGCAACTTCAACACAACAATATTTAGTGATATGTATCAGTCTTTAGAGCTATGTGTTGAGGAGATACTCCAATAGGAGAATTCATTGATATCACAATTTTTTTACCCCAAACATCAGTAATTACAGTAACAACAGTAATAAAGGACAAATCTGTAATCCATCCACACCCCAATTACTGTCCTTCACCTTCTTGTAAAGAATAATTAGGTGTTGAATTTTTTAATGATACATAGATCGGCCGAAAAAATTATGGAATAATTTAAAAAGTTTTCATGCCATAAGAAATACCCCTGCAAGATACCAATACATAGTAACATAATACGAAAAAGTTGAGCCAATGCAAATGATACCATGCAATTAAAAAGAGAGAATACTCACTAGCTCAATTACATATGTAATAAACGAAATAAATCTTATTCAAAGAAAATTACTTTACTTTGTTTTCTATTGAATGGCACTGACAACTCAAGTCTTTATTTTTATTGTACATGCATTCCTTGTTTAGCAAAATGGATGTCTTCCTATGCATTGTTGCACAATTCAGAGCTGCACCAAGCGAAAGCATTTTAACTTGATTGGGATATGGATGTACTTCAAGATTTGCAAAATTGAGCAGTGAATGTCATGAAAATTGTAGGTATTCAATTGGATAGGATTTGAAATGGTTGACATATATTAGCTTTAAAGTGATGCAAACACAATGAGGCCCATTAGGGTAATTGGTCAAAATTCTGATATTTTTTTAATTCTCACTCAGGGGTCAGTTCTATTCCAGCCTGTGAATAGTCACTTTCAGAGATATCTAAGGGTAATTTTCAGCACCATTTGCTCATGAGCTTTGCCTTTGGTCGCAGAGATTAGAAGGCTGAAAGGAATGGTGACATTAGCAATGAAAAGATGAAAACCCAACAGTCGAAATAAAATAAGAATATCAATTTCAATGAGATAACTTTCACAGATGTTGAAAGTAAGGAAGATTAATGAATTGTGTTCCGGATTTGAAAATAAGCTATCTAGGAAGATATTGTTGCTCAAATTGTGTTCAGGATTGGAAAACAAGCTATCAAGTATTTCACTGGCTGGTAATAAACACTGCAATGAATACAATGATGATTCCCATAATGAGTAATCAAAATCAATGTACATTAAAAAGAGATGCAGGGTAAAACTGTGCACATAAACTTGGTTAATTATCCTGGTATTGGTATCGAAGCGTACAGTCTGCAAATTCCTCACATTCACCTGCTTTCCACTCACCTTCAACCACCTACTTCATATATTTTGCTATGTTATATATGCACATTTATACTAACCTTTGATTTTCTTCATAAACTCTTCTTTTTCGTAAACCATTCACTTAAACCTGTGATTTGCATCTATTCGTCTATGCCATGTTCGAAAACCTGACCTTTTCCTCCTAGTTCCCCGAGATGGCACAGCGGCCGAGCAGTTACTCCTCTTTGCTTCACACACATCACCCATGACTTTTCCCACCTTCAACTTAAACTATCTTCGTGTAATGCATGTTGGTGACTACTCACCCCCTGCCACACACCCCTGAGGTGGCTGACAGGGTATTTTGTAGATGTATCCCCGCTTTACGAACCAACCCACTCGGGGGATTTTTTCTTTAAAAAAATATGCTACAACATTGACGAGACTGCAACTACACCCCATCCAATCCAGTAAAAAAATATGCTACAACATTGATGGGACTGCAACTACACCCCCCTTCAATCGCCAACCCACACAAGGCATTTTTTTCTTTTAAAAAATATGCTACAACATTGACGAGACTACAACTACACCCCATCCAATCCAGTAAAAAAAATATGCTACAACATTGATGGGACTGCAACTACACCCCCCTTCAATCGCCAACCCACACAAGGCATTTTTTTCTTTAAAAAAATATGCTACAACATTGACGAGACTACAACTACACCCCTCTCCAATCACCAACCCACACGGGGGATTTTTTTCTTTAAAAAAATACGTTACAACATAGACGAGACTACAACTACAACCCCCTCCAATCGCCAACCCACATGGGGGAATTTTTTCTTTAAAAAAATATGCTACAACAGTTACCACACAACAACAACACCCCCCTTCAATAATCAATCCACACAAGGCATTTTTTTTTTAAATATGCTACAACATTGACGAGACTACAACTATACCCCTCTCCTATCACCAACCCACACAGGGGATTTTTTTCTTTAAGAAAATATGCTACAACATTGACAAGACTACAACTACACCCCCCTGCAATCCACAACCCACACAAGGCATTTTTTCTTTGAAAAGATATGCTACAACATTGACAAGACTACAACTACACCCCCCTCCAATCGCCAACCCACACGGGGGATTTTTCTCTATTAAAAAATACCCTATAACATTGACTAGACTACAACTACACTCCCCTCCAATCACCAACCCACTCGGGGGATTTATTTTCTTTAAAAAAATACGTTACAACATTGACGAGACTACAACTACAACCCCCTCCAATCCCCAACCCACATGGGGGAATTTTTTCTTTAAGAAAATATGCTACAACATTCACGAGACTACAACTACACCACCCAGAATTACAAACCCACTCAGGAGATTTACTTTATAAATGGCCATTTCTCTTAACTTCCTTATGACTATTTTCCACTTTCTCCGTTTTTCACCAGTGAGAAATCTATTTTATCGTCTTCCCTTTTACTTAAAACTGCAATTTTATTCTTCTTTACACCCGTAAATGCCTTTTTCCTGTTCGGAAATGCCCATTTTGAGGCCGCATACTGTCCCACCCTAGCACCCCAGTTTCAATACATAGGCTCGCAACCTTGTTGGGGGGGTGGGGAAAGGCAGGGAGTTACGAAAATATTGGAATATGGCGTCAAAATATCACAAATTTTACCATTTTCAACCTTTATTTTATCGAAAAGTAAGTATCTCACACCATTATTTCTTACATTACATAAATGCTCATTCCTTTCACTTTCATTTTCCATTTCTCTAATATTCCTCACTTTTCTACGTTTCTCACAAAAAAATTTCTCCCAGACTGTACCCTACGATTCATTTACCATTAACCTTATTTTTACTATTTTATCACTAAAACTATACCAAAAATTTATGCCTAATGGTTATAATAATTCCTGATTGGGGGAATTGTGGCAGGAGGTTATGGGCTTAGTCTGAACTGGCAACTATATTTGTACTATAAGGACATCATCAAACATCAAATCAACATGGGTTGAACAAGGTATGACTGTACACTTCAGTTGAATGAATGCCCCAAACACACTACTCATATGGCTAAAACAAGTAGTGTTATTTATGAACAATTAATTAGGACTGTATACAGATTGAATGAGAAGTCACTGTTGAAGTACTTTATGGAGGAGAACTCACATAATCTACGAAAATTATTATTACATGTTTCAATCATACATTTTTATAACATTTAATAACAAATATTACTTAATGTAAATGAATTGGAGGACATTTTCTAGCTATGAAATTCCAGATTTTATGTCTTCAGCTATTGTGGCGCCCAAGAAAAACAAAAACAACAGGGAGATTTTATAATGCTCCATGAGTTGGAAAGGAAAAACTGTCTCAACAAAATGTAAATAAAAAAGAGACGATGGCAGTGAAAAATAAGAATAAGATAAGCATAAGATGAGATCAGTAACTTAAAACATGTATACAGCTTCTCTGCTCAGTGTAAAAAATAATACGCAAACATTTTTCAGAGTAACTGAATTAAAATTTGTAAATCATGTATTATATAGGGCAGGACACATACCCCAAGCCAGATAACAACCTGGTGGAATAATGTATGACTAGCTTCTTACATAAAATATTCAGGGATACATATACTGAACTATAGTTTTCTTAACCCACAACCTACAAAAACCTTGTGTCCAGCACTGCATAAAATGATACTGTATAAATAAATCAAGCAACAAAATCTATCTATTCATAAGAATATATTGGACCAAATTAAAAAGAATTACCCCAGGGATTGTTTATAAATGTATCAACTAATGTTTCAAGGTTATGTAAATGGATTTTTAACATGCATACTTAACAGCAGCTTTCCATAAAAGTAACTAGTAAAAAGGACAGAAGGCACGTTTAAGGGGGTGTAAACATGACTCTATGTGCAACATAGGTACGCTAACCCAATTCGGCGTATAATGCTATGAGTTATCACAACTTTTCACACTAATGCCGACCTCTCTGGATGACTTGGGAAGTACAACAGCTGCTAGATCATGTTGTAGCGGGTGTTTATCCCACCTTAGGCAACGCTGTTTCAGGGCACTATCTCATTCTTTTATCACTCACATCATCCTGAATACTAATCTGGAATAAAATAAAGCAAATCCCTACAAAGCAACAACAATGAAAATCCATTCAAATATTGATCACAATGCGATCCTAATAGAATGAACCACTCAATCAGCGCTTTCGATCATTTAATTAGAAACATATGCACAATGAATGAAGGTGGTATATGGTTAATTAAATTACATAATTTTGGCAGGAAACTTAAATCACTGTCTTGTACCTTCATCAGAGAAAATATATTAGTGAACTACAGCCTGAATTCAAGGAGGATAGGGTTAAAAATTAAGCACAATTTGTGTTAGTCCACCGATGTAATTTTCTTAACAGGAGATAATTCAAACTCACAGATTGAAATTTGAATAACCTTTCAAGAAGCAACTGTAGCCCTAAATGCACGACTGAAGACGTCTAATTACTAAAAATACATTCAATAAGTTTCATTTGCTTCATGAATAATTGATTTTCATTTACTTCATCATCAAAAAGAATAATTTTGGCCATCGGTGAATTGAGTAGGTAATTCCTTGATGTCTGGCATGGCAAAAGTATCGTCCATTATTAGAACAATCAACACTGATAAATGATAAAGACGAGGACTTCTATACAATTCTAGAAATTGGCTATTTTTACCACTTACCTTCCCAACGATAGGTAATTCCACTGATCCCCAAGTATCTGCTCCCCAATGAACTAAGCCTGAGCCAAGATCGGCTGTTATGATACCACACAAAGCAGCTAACAAAATGGTACTCAAGTTTTCAAGACGAAAATGAAGAACAATGAAGAATGAGTTCACAACCATTAGGGTGATGCATATTCCAACACAGATGCATTCTTGAGTCCGCTTCCCTATTGATTAGAAAATGTAAAAATCAATAAATTTAACCATTATAACTTGTTATGTCAGCATGAACAACAGAGCACAATAAATAATACAAATTTGGATTGGCCAGCATTATCCTTTCTCACAATCCTTACATAACCTAAATACTACGGCGAGAGCAAATATGGGAACTTCGCTCGTAGAAGCGTATCGAGCCACTCGAAAATGCAAATAAATCGAAGAGTCATTCAATTTTATCCACATCTGATGCAAAAATTATAACCGATTTGATTGACCAGGCATGACCCTTAATGATACACAAGAAATAAATTTGAACTTTCGAAAATCCATCAAATCAAACCATATCAGCTGTAAGTCGATGGAGATAATTTCAGTCAAAAATAAAAATAAACGCTTCCTTCAGTGTCCACATCTAATTTCTATAAAATCAAGGCACATTTCTTATGGTATCACTAAAAATGGGCGTGAGCAAACAACCATTAGGAGAGGCCGGCAGGCAAATTTTTCTTATGCCGTTCAAATTTACAGACAAAAACGCGAGCTGAATGCGATTACGGCAAACAAGATTTGTGTACCGGTAGTAAAACATAAAATATTATTTCTAAATAAGTAAATAGATATATCCGCTCACCTCCACTGTAAAGATTGGCTAACTCCTGCGCTCCTTTATGATTAGGTCCCCATCTAGGCTTAGACGTTTCCTCGTGACATACGGAAGAATTTGCATTCGGGTCATCTTCTAGCATGGAATTTTCAAATATTTGTTTTTCTGTCTTCACTGGTGCTAAAAAGTTGGACGCCATACTACCATTCAGCTATGTACGATCGCCGTCTCAACTATGGTAGTCAAATTAGACTTCGTAAAATTTCCTTCAGATTTATATTACATAGAGTTTCTCATGTCTGATTTTCAATAAAAAGTATTGACTAACTTTAAATTTTACATAAATATATATTTCTCTACTTAATTAGAGAAGCTAACAGATTTATTCCCACATGCCAAAGACGCCAATGAACTGTCTGGCATGGATCGTGTATTAACCGGTGAGATCAAAATGTTAATACGACCCACCCATTCATCAATGCTGGCCGTTCAGCCATATCCAGTCACTTGGAATTTGTGTTAATGTTAATTTTAATCAGTTCTCTGCAGAAATGTTCGCTCATCTAACCAACGGCGTTACTGCTGTCTAACTTTTATGTCGTTTTCGCTAAAATGTATTTTCATGATATTTCCCAATTACTTCTCACTCCAAGTAATTTATCTATGTTCTCATTCAACAACGTCACTCAAAGCAATAAGTCGGAAATGGACGCTTGTGATTCATTTTATTATTTGTTGCAGTTTTAGAAAAAAATTATAACTCACATTTTATCTTATTGTTTTTTTACAGGCAACAATGCCAACTTGCGAATATCGGGAACACGAATGTGCTTCAATCGTAATTTCGATAATAACTTTAGTACCCCCTTAAAAGTAGTATCTGAAGGGTGAAATTTTCTCCCAACGGTACCGACGTCGTCGGGATGAGTCAGGAAATAATTTACTGGCTTAAGGTGTAATCATTCACCCCTCACGCATATACTATACTAGGGCGTAAAACCATAGAAGAAGATGAGGAAACGGAGGTTTTATTAACCTATATTGCTTACGTTGGAATTTTCTTGGAGAGTGATTGTATTTGTTCAAATTAACAGACACTGACCTGTTTTTCACGATTTGAGCGTCATTAGCAATTGCTTAATTAATTCATGCTACTATCACAGAACACAATGTTTTAAACAACAGTAAAAACTAGATTGTCACTTTAACTGGATTTAAGAGAGAGCCTATAGAACAAAGATTATATACAGAACATGAAGTCAAATTGTTAACCCTGTGGTGTATGCTAATTGCATTTAACGCATAGCATACATATGTATAATGATTAGAATATCATCCAAAACTGATACATAACTCAATAAAACCAAACCTTTTCTTACCTACTTTAAGCTGACAATTATTATCTTACAATTGTTAGCACACATTTCTGAAGTCAGATGAAGCAGAGCATCTCAAGTCTCAATAGCCAAAGTTACCATTAATTAGTACCATCCAAAATTTTTGAAACTTTAATGAGAGATAGGCTTTATAATTTTATTGCTAACAAAATTCTAAATGTATGGATTCCAAGAAAGGTAAAGGGACAAATGATGCTCTTGCCAGCTATTTTTAAAAAATATGAACTCTCTTCTGTCAGTGTATTTAATTATCTCTATCAAGGGCATTTGATACAGTGGACCACAAAATCCTACTCGCTAAAGATGAATGTTATGGAATTAGGGGCATTGCTCATGATTGGTTAAAATCATACCTAAAGGATAGGAAACAAATGGTGGTAATTGATGGAGTAGGAGCGGACAACGTTGTGAGGAGCTACCTATATCTTCCACTGAAATCATAAATGTTGGTGTACCACAGGGAAGCATCCTTGGACATCTCCTGTTTCTACTCTTATGTTAATGATTTGCCAAATAGTGCTATGAACAACAACATTGTATTGTATGCAGACGATAAATCTTTAGCAATAAGTCACAAGGATCCTCAGCTGTTACAAACCAAGCTTGAAAGCTTGTTAAAATATATCTCAAATTGGTTCAGAATGAACAAATTATCCATTAACACACAAATAACCAATTTAATACTACTCCATAAAAAGAGATAAGTGCCCAAGTTCGTTCTTCACCAAAATAAAATATTGAATGAGTGTCTAGAACAAAGTTTTAGGGGTTACTATAATTGAAGAGTCTCTAAATTGGAAGGTCCACATTAATCAGTTATGTCTTAAAGTTGCACAATGTGAAAATATTTTGAGAAATCTTAATTATTCCTCTTCAACCATAATTCTACTACTGGTATGTAATCCAAAACAATACCTCCCTCAAATTCATTATTTGCACAGAACATACTAGTAAATAAGGGCACATATACAGCTAATAACTTAATCCTAAGAATCACTCGCAAAGACAGGTAAAATTAGATGAAAAAACAATTTCTTATAGAATTTCTTTCATTGAATTATAGTTGTATTTACATTATTTTTTTTACAAAATATACACATTCGTTCTATAAACTTGTGAGGTATAAAATAAAAAAGTTGGAAAACATGACCATGATACTTTCACAATCACTTTTAAGGAATAACCTATTCTCCAAGTTCTTCTGAGACCACATTGAATGTCATTCATTCTTGGATTGTTATACATAAATTAAAACATTTTAGCACCTTTGAACAAAGTTCACATGTCCTTTTCAAGAAGGTTTTTCAGAGTGCAGCCTATATAAAATTATCAATCAAGCTAATAAATACTAAATAGCTTGGATCAGGCACCTAACAAACTCATGTTAACACAACAATATAAGTATATGTACATTTTGCCTTTAGTGCCACCTGCTTAACCTCCATATGGAAGAGAATGGAGAAAATAAAAATTAAAGCAGGGAGCTAGGCATAAAAAATTCACAGCCATTATTGCAGTCATTAGGTGGAGAAATGTCACAAGACTCCACAGTTTCTCATTCTGAGTACATATACGGCACTGGGGGACCATTCACACCAGGATGTAAGAAACTGCACTGTTCACCATTTCTACAGTATCCTGCCCGGAAATGCTTGCAAGGTGTAACTCGAAGGTTACCCCTCCCTCCTCGACCTATAGAGAGTAAAAAATATTACATTAATAATGGTGAAAAATACATTTGATAGAAGTTTCAATCTACAATGAAAGTAACAAATAGGACAATATTCTACTACTAGAAGGCAATGACGGAAAAAATAACATTTGCCTATTACTATACATTTGCTCAGTGTCTACATAGAGACAAGACATTTATTAAATATTTATATTCGAATACAAAAATAATCACAAATCTAATCATGATCCTAATCAATGATCCTAAAAATGATCATGATCCTAATCAATGGTTTCCATGAAAGATATGGCAGATACAAGTTCACTACTCAAGGGTTTAGTGGTAAAATATGTTGAAATAGCAGGAATTTTCCTGACTTATGATAGGTACTGATAAAGATATGACAGTGAAAACACAGACAAACATGAAAATAGTGATGAAGGATTTCAGGCTTTCCAGGCAAAGATTTATATCAGGGATCTTTCGGGGTTTGCACCGGGTAGCTAGGTCCATGGCGGCCAACGTTTCGTCAATATATACCCTATGGGTAGGTCAGGTTAATTGATGACCACTTCCAGTCAAGGCACTCACCTCTGCCCTGAGAACGATGCTCAATTCGAGCATCGAAACGTTGGCCGCCATGGACCTAGCTACCCGGTGCAAACCCCGAAAGATCCCTGATATGAAAATAGTGGATAGACATGTATATTTATTCCTCACTACTCTCCACATAATTCTATTCCCCAACAAAAATTCTTCCCCATTACTTTTCTCTAACTCAGACGAATAAGCACTTCCTGGAACTCACTACATTTCCCTACAATTCTCCCATTGGATGAGCACTACAAGGATTTGTCTGTTAGAGTTAACTTGATCAATTGCAAGTAACAAAAGAAGAAAAATGACAGAAAGACAGAGGGATATGCCCAATAGATTACATTCAGTGAGAGATTTTGGTTGGGTTACACCTCATGCATCGATTAGGGGAGAGTTTTCCAGCACCAACAAGTTTTATATAATGACCACATGATTCCCTCTGCTAGAGTTTTAGTGATGATATTAAGTGATAACATTTTAACAGTGGTATCCCACCTAGTAACTATTAGGTCCATAAAAATTCAAGCTTTTACTGTATTATAATATATTTATCCTCTACAACTATATCAAACACTTCTTCATTTGCTTTACATTCCACCCAGCTTACTCTCTTGATCCTCCTCCAAACCTGCATCACAAAATTCACCAGTCAACGCTCACCTTCCTTTCATTACAACTAAGTTCAAAAGTCTATGTTCCATTCACACAAGAAAACTATTTACCTCTCCCCATTTCCCAGTTTCCTCCACCTCCCCCTCTTCCACGGGGAGGTCCATTAGGCCTGAACCAAGGTCCCCCACGAGGTGAGGGGCCACCTCGTCCACCCCTAGAGCCACTACCACGGAACATTGGAGGATGTCCATACATTGCCCCACCATGAGGTCTCACATTATTGTTGGCACCTCCTGCATAGTTCATTGGTGGCATCATATACCCAGGCCCTCCCCCAGCTGCATTATCCTCCATTCCTTCCTGGAATTGCACACCATACTCCATCTCATACCCAGTAGTCATTTCCCCTTCAACTTGTGGGCCATTATTTCCACCCATTCCAACATCTGCAACACCACCTTGAGCATACATAACCATGGGCTGTGAATCTTCAACCGGTACGACTTTTCCATCAGCAGTCTAAAAGTAACAAAATGAAATTTATAAATGAGCAACTTTTAATGGTGCAATTAGATACCAGAATTTGGGAGCTTTCCATGCAAGGTTGTGCAGACCAACATTCAACACACTTGAATCACGATGAACAGCATAAATATTTGCAGGAGTAATGTGAAAATTGACTAGGTAACCTGCATGCAGATATCATTCTATATTTACACAATAGTCACAGTCAAATGTTTTGTAAATGGGGAATTCACATATTCAAATTGAAAACTTAAAATGGTAATCTTTTTACCACACAATAATAAAAAAACTTAACATTATTCATTTTTTTGCCTTGCTTAATATTCGCAACAAAACTAAACCAAGAATCTCCATTTGCTGATCCAGCCTCTATTGAAAATCAACACTATGACAACAATTTAGGAGGGAAGTATTGAAGTTATTTTCATCCCAAGTGAACTTCAGTGTACATCAACTCTCCCCCTCTAAGTTCTTAAGTGTACTGCCAAGTGCACAGGGTATGAAATGAATGTGAAGTAAATACGCTGTTGTGTTAAAAAGTGAGCCTTGCCCAAAAGCAATTGGAAATCCCTAATTAGGTAAATTCCAATACCATTTACAGTATTTACACATTTAGAGGCAGCATACGAGTAAAAGCTGTACCCTGTTTCTGAAACGCTATGAAGTTACCAGTAAATCCATTTAGCAGAAAAATAGGCCACATCTTACATTTATCTTTGGAGAGTGACTACTCAAACAACAATGGGACGGACAGAATTTTCAAGTGAACAATAGCTGTATTTTAAACAAATACATACATTGACAATTTTTTTAGCCCTAAGGTGAGTAAAGATATAACCTAATGATAATAGACTGATTTGAAATTTATAACCTCAAGCACAGGTTGTGCCATAATTGTAGTAAAACATTTAGGGTAAAAATGAGAGACAAGAGAAGGTAAAAATAAATAAGAGCTGGTAAGGAAAGTAGAGTAATTTCACTTACCCTCCAATCTCCACCAGCACTGGCAACACCCTGGATACCAGGAGTCATCATGCCAGGCATTTGTATTTGCTGAGCATTTGGCTGATGCATCATGGGCCTAGGACCAGGCATCATCACATGAGGCGCTCGTTGGTGCATGCTGTTATCCATGTTACCCATCTGAGAGCCAGCCATGGCCGGACCACTCATGGCAGCATTGAAGCCACCATGCATAGCATGGGCTCCCATTTGGTTTGGATGCATTCCTCCCCCGAATGGGACCGCCATTCCACCTCCAATCATGGGATGCCCTTGGACCATATGGGGGTGAGGATGTTGAGCCATGAAGTTGGGATCATTATGTTCCGGCATCCCAGGCATCATTGGTACAGGCCCAGAGGGCCCAGCAGAGCTAACCATAGGTGGACCAGTTGTAATAGGAGGCTGAAGGGATTTTGGCTCAGGCCATGGGGTTGATTGGAAGTCATTGATACTATCTGGATTTCCTGATCCATCATTGAGTGGAATAATTGCTGGGTCAGTCGTTGGATGATTCTCATTATCTGGCTCAGAAGGAGAGTCTGGTATCCTGGTAGGAAGACATGGTGATACTCTCACAATTTCATCCTCACTGTGATACCTGATACAAATTTTATGGATGTGATACCACACCAGCCCACAAAGAAGCAGATTCCAAAAAATTTCTAAAATAATTTAAATAGCAATAGGGTTCTTTCTGATCACCTTTCACAGATTAGCACACATAAAGACAGAAACAGACAAGTGCACTGTGGAGACAAATGAAACAAATTGCACTGATTTACTTTCAACATAAAAAATTAGATCATTTGTAATAGTTATAAATGACGAGAAGTTGCAAAAATTAATTCTTATATATCAATATGCTTCCACATTTTTGTCTACAACTGCACTTAAGCAAAGATGAGCCATGGCAAGGAACTGTTTCGATGTGTTACGAACTGATAGCAATAGCAGCATATGTGATTGGAACACAATGTGTTTGGAACACATTGAAACTTTTGAGTGACCAGATACATGACTGTAAAGCACTTTCTGGAAAAACCCAGTAAATGCTCAATTTGGAATGGTAACTTAATTAGGTACATATTTGAAAATATGATCGCCTGACAAATTATGCATCATGAAAAGTATCAAAATCATAGCTCAAATATGGAAAAGAAAGATGCTGTCTTTTCTGAATGTTTCCTACTTAGATGACTCATCTAAATAATAGCTGGAATTTTTGTGACTTATGATTATGATGGGATACAATTTATCAAAAAATCAGTTTATTTTTGCAAAAATATAATATGCATGATTCAATGCTAATTTCAAACTTACATATCCCGATGGAAGTAAAGTGACTGCAAAACAACTTTCTCGCGGGCATATTGGACATCTTTTTCACGGCTTTTGCTTCCAGGCTCAGCCAGAGGTGCAGGCAATGCAAGGGGGATGAGAGGTTTCCATTGCATTCTCTCTTCCATAATGTCTTCATGAGCTAAAATATATAAAATTTAAAATCAGCATTAATTCAGTAGTGCCTTCTGAAAATGATGATGCTGAGAAAATGATTTTTTCTGGAAAATTCCTTAATTGTACTTGTCTTTAAGTTTACATAAAATCAGTGAACCAAACTTTGGATATTTAGAATTTCTTTAATAAAGTTAAAACTTACCCAGCTTTCTGGCCATTTGGAAAGCTTCTCTTTCATGAGTTCTTTCCATCTGCTTCATGTCCATAAATGTCTTGGTTACATTCACTAAAATGGAGAATAAAAAATGTATAAATTAGTTCAGAGAATTTTGGGACAATATTTTAAGTTACTATCTACTAAGGCCCACAGTCAAAATATAACTCAGCCTAATAAAAACCTCCACGATCACATTACATTTCCATGAATAATCAAAATACCTACATAACAAGGTCCTTAAATGATGAGACTAATTTGAAAGTTGTACTGCAGAAATTACATATTAAGCCAATCAACATCATCAACAGTCTAATTTAATTTCCTCCAGATTAGACATGATAATTTTAACAGGACAATATGTTAGGCTCATACATTATAAATTAAGTTTAAGATACATTGTAGATCTAACTACTTTATGATGTCACTAAAGAAAGGGGTTTGTATGCAAATATTGTTTCTTAAGCATCACTGGACACATTAATCATTTTATTAATGATATTTCAGTATATGAATTTCACTATGAAAGAAAGGGCATAATAACTAAAGGTAACAACTAACAGAGAGTAAAAAAGGTGATGAAAACTTAAATACAAGAATAGAGTTAAGATAAACTCAATCACATTAAGGAAAGGATAAACATAGGCCAAAAACACAAATCGTGAAAAAGCCTATTTTAGCCTTAATAATACATATATTAATACCATGACTGAAAAGACAATCAGGCCTTACCTCTCTCAGTTTCATCCAGTTCAAAGTACACCACCTTTTCCAATTCTCCGTCTTCTTTCCATCTGACAGATTTCTTACTTTTTAGTGATACTCTTTTATGGTACACAAGGACACCCTTCAGGCCTTTAGACAAAGCCTCCCTTCTCCTAAAAGTGTCATCACTTTCTGAACTATCATTTTCATCTTCCTCCTTTTTAATTCTTTTTCTAACCACGGAACCATCATTTTCTGGTCTCTTTCTCAAACTCCTTGTCCTTGAATCTTCATCAGAAGCATCATTCTCAGCAGATGGACTATCATCATCTCCAGGTGTAGGAGTTGTGGCTGTAAAATAGATAAATTGGCAGAGCATTAGGTAAAATTTTTGCATCACAGAATAAATTTAACAAAGCACAGTTTGACAATTAACAGCGCCAGTTATCAAGTATTTTATGAGAGAAACCGAGGAATGTTACACCTGGCAATGATGGTTATTAATGACATGCTGAAGCCACTACTCTAAAAGATACACAGCAATGAAGTACATAATTGCTAAAATAATTTTCCCTAAAATCACACCTGCATTTGCATAGATTATGAAAACTTGTTTATAAATTCAGTCTGAGAAAAACATGGAGTAGTTACTGAAATAGCTGAAGTGTAATGTAAAGATTATACCTAAGCCAACAAGCCATAAGGAATGAAATAATTGTTAGTTAACAGTTAAATCAGATTGTGTATTACTTTTTTAAACAATTACTTACGAAGAAAAATTTCATCAATAGCTATTTATTAAATAATTTGAAAACGTTCAACATCTTTTAAAATTATAAGTATCAAATGTTAGGTGTTCTTGGGATTCACACTGGGTTAGACTGCTACCAATGTTTCAATAGATAACTCTTCCATTGTCATCAGAGCATTGAGCACCTAACATTTGCATTTCACCAGGAAAACACCAGACCTTATATAAGTTCAAGTTTTAAAAGTATTCTGATAAACCTAATAAATTTGATTCTTTCTATTATTCTGAATTAAATTCGAAGGGTCAAAACTGTTTGAAATTCACAGTGAAAAAAATAATCCACCTGGAATGGAAACACTTCACTACTTCAAAGTTTATTCGAAGTCCAAGATCAGTTATTCTTATTCTAGTTTATAATATCTTCAGCTTACCTCTGCTTTCCTCATCACTTAAATTCTCTTCCTTAACTTTTTTTGCTTCGTCCTCAGTTTCCAATGTATCTTGATAAAACTATTTAATTTAAAAGAAAAATATGTTACTTTTAATAAAAGGCTTTTCCATATATAGTCAAATGCACAAAAATAAATAAGTGAACCAATGCCCATTATGAAAGTTAAAAAAGTAGGTGGTTTTCTCATCATGGTTAAAAAAGTATTCATAATCAAATAATATTGAAGCCTGCAATAGTGAAATTTAAAGTAAACTAGTAGTAGCTTTCAATAAAACATTGGTCAAAAATGCTTAAAACTTCAGCCTATCTATATTACATATTTAATGATTCAAAATTAGTCCAGTAATGGCACATAGCAATTTTAAAATTCAGTGGAAGAGTAATTATTTCAAAAATTGATAGAAATTCATTCAACACACCTTGAAAGATGGTTTCAATACTGGAGGAGATTTCTCATCAGGTGAATAAGGGGGTGTTCCTCCAGCTGTATCCCCTGACTCTTCTTTCTTAATATCAGTGTCTTTTCCTTTGGGCTTCTCATCATCTTTGCTACTAGAAATTCTTCGCTTCCGCCTGCGTGGCTCTTTCCGTGTCACAGCCGTCAAAGCATCCATGAAGACATCGCTTTCTTGAAGGAAGGCATGTGGTTCTATAAGTACACAAAATTAATTCCCATTAATCCCAGAGAAGAGGTATTACAAAAAAACAGACTTTCACCATAATTTTATTCTGCAGCCATCTCTGTGCAATGCCAGCAATTTCTCTTGACCAGGAATCCTCTGAAAATTTGAACTCATCAATATTGGAGGAAAGTAAAATTAAATAGGATTTGTTAAGTACTCATGGTTTAGCCCTCAATTGCAAAATTTAGTTTTTCCAGCATACACATAATTCATTTAATGACTTCCTACATGACTCTAACAGGAATGAGTAAAATTGTATAACTTTCTAATGGGTATGAATTAACATATTCTTTAACATAGAGAGAATAACTGATTTCCTCATTATATAGATGCAACCGATACTGTATTGATATGTAAATTAACATGATGTTTAGCCTTCCTATCTCCCTATTCAATCGTTGGGAGTTATATACATGGACACATTTCATATCATAATTCATATTATGGACAAGGAAGGATGGGGTCAGGGTAAATGATTTTAACCACTTAATTGAACAGCACTTGGCTTTATTCATTTTCAAGGAATACATAAATGTTTTACACAATTTAGGTTTCACACATTTTTGCTTCCCATTAAAGTTTTAACCAATTGAAGATTTTAACGAGTTATTGAAAATTTGGCATGGAAAATACTTTTGCAATTATATCCATGGAGTAATGATTTTAAACATGTGAATTAATCCTTCACACCATACGTCTGGGAAAGTGTCATTACATAGTAATCGAATAAAAATTCTTAATTTGGGAAAAGTGAATTCCTGCATTGAATCAATTCATCCTATGTAGATTAGAGCTAAACGATTCCTATGTTAAAGGACGAGCTTCTCAAGTTTATATAAAAATGATTGTGTACATGTTTCACAACTGTATTCACTTACAGCTACAATTTTTGAGCCATAAATTTTAACAGAAGTGCTGTGTAGTCCAGTTGGTAGCATGTTTGGCTTTGATCTAGGGGCATCAGGTTCAAATCTCGGTGTAGGATGTAGCCTCTGGATACCCACTGCCAAAACCAAGCTGTAATACCAGTTTAATTTGGGTAACATATTAGAGTTGGATTCAAGCTTTTCAGAGAAAGATTTAAAAATATTTTTTTTTCATTTGTTCTTTGTTCCATCTCGCAAAATATATGCCCAATACTTCTCTCAATACAGATGGACAAATACTCACTGCTTAATGCCCTTAAAGAGGCTAGCAAGTTAGTAGCATTAGAATTAAAAATTTTCCACCTCCGTGAAAGTACTCTTTCCCTCTCCAATTCCATTAAATAAGAACAATCATGAAAAGCTAAACCAGGTCTTTGCATCCTATCCCAGATTTATAATTTTTTCACAGCCCTCATTTTCAATAATACACTAATCCACTTCAAGCAACATTTTTAATTTGTCACTACTAAATATGATGATAAAAAATCTACAATAAAAACACAATAAGCAATTTGATATTACTACTATTTGACTGCATGAAAAGTTTAGTGCAATATACCTACACTGAGTTTTTTTTAATAAGCCCATATTCTATCCTAAATTACTTTTAAAATGATGTACTGCAAGTATTGGGGCATATGCATCACCACCAGGAAAATTCTTTGTAATGATTAATGGCTTGTGTAGTTGTATATGTTATAACAATTTATTTATTACACAGATATATTATGCAATGATTAATTTCTATAATTTTTATTTTTACATGCTATGACAATTTATTTATTATGCAGATGAATACAGCTATCACAAACACAAATATAATTTCCTAATCCCAAGACAACTATATAGCTTTATGTTTGCAACTGTTTTGCCCAGTAATTATCAGCCACTGCTCACCACCGAGATTACCCTTTCAAATATCAACTCCTTCTTAGAGTGAATAATGACAAACATCCCTCTAAACTGCAGGAAGGGCCATCCCATGGGATTGAGGGGCCCTGTGAAAACAAAAGTCAGGGCCCTTAACTTTGCATTCCCTTTTTGATTGTGTAGCATCTTTTAAGCACATTTCAAGGAAAGAAGGAAATTAACCAACAAAATTGCAAATGATTTTAAGAAATTTACATATGTACTAAACAGTAGGCAATTTCGGGAAATGGGCAAGTTTCATCGCTTTATCTGGAAAAGCCAAGTCCGTGCAGGGTCCTCCTTGAAATGGGGCCTAGTGCAGCGGCACCTGTCGCACTACCCTAGGGACGGCACTGACTGCAGAATACTAAAAGAGAATTTGTGAATCCTTCAGAACCTAATTAACGTAGGCATGGAGAAGTGCAACACAACACAAAATAAAATTAACCAAATCATTGGCCTGTTGAAAGGTACTGAAAAATGCGAATATTTTTCTTGTCATTCATATAGATAATTGAAGTTTGACGTAATTGATTCCTTTTTGTTAAACAGCTTTGCGACATATTGCTTGTAATGTAATTCGAAAATTTACAATTTCAAATGCTGAAAAATATCGAACATTCCATCCCAACCTAGGAATTCATTTCATTGAAACCTCGATATGACCAGCAGTGGCAAATATAGGTCATAACTTTGGGGGGGGGGGACAACATCGGCTAGCTAGCTGCGACCGGCTGTAGTTTAGGTAACCCTAAATGGGGGTGTGGGGGGGTGGTGGTGTTTGGACCAGGGCTTATTTTGCCTGTCGTAAGACGCATCTCTCACCTATGCCGCATTACATCACATGCATGAATCATATTTTGAATAATTAGAAATAATAACCGACAGTTGTCTTTTTTCGAGAGAAGTTAACCTCTCAGAATGAAAAAATAATAGCACAACATCCCACCTATAAATTTTTTTCTCACGCCTCAGTTGGCATTATCATGAGATCTCGCGGCATTTGGGTCAGCATGCGGCCGGGTGGTCAACTACGGCATTTGACAGCGTAAAAACTGACTGATTTTTAAGTGCTCTAATACGATAAATGTCAGTTCCCCGCTAACTGAAGCAAACGAAAATACGTACAATTAGCAAAGAATTGCTTATCACCGACGTCATTAGAAGTTACATGTAGGAGGGAAGCGAGTTGAAGAAAAGAGAAATTAGATCGAAGGACGGATTAAAATGTGGTAACCTAAATGAGATTTTATATTCCTAAGTATCAAAATGAAATATGTAAAGGAATTTGCTGAAACTCAACCCTGTATTTAGCTTTATCACTAAACTTGAAATTAATCAGATCTTGTTTTTCGCCGCAACGTTTTCTTGGACTGATGGAATGGAACTACGCGGCGGGAAATCCGAATAACGGAAGATCTAACCTAACCCCGTGGCAATCTACAACTTGACATTGGTCATAATTTCCAATTAAGTTCAAAAATCTTAACAGACATATCACGAAAAGCAGCGGAAAACAAATTCCTGTATCGTCTAAAAGTGTAACTAAATTGGATAAAAATCGCTATCTATACGCACTACGGACCTGGAATATAAATAAATAGAATGCACGATTTCACAGGTCCACAGCGGTAGTAACCAGGCTTCGAAAGACTTATTGGCGCTGGGTGCAATGTGCCTTCGATTAGACCGTGCGACATAGGTACACCTAGGCCATGGAAAAACCAATAACTCATCATTGCAATTAATGACCTTGAGGAAGAGGCACTTAAGGCTAAGTAGGCAAACAAATTGTTTCATCCATTACATTTGACCTTACGTCTGAATAAAACTTAACAGACATAGTACGTAAGGAAGGTATTAAGATTTACTGAGTTGAGAAAATGAAAAAAAAAAAAAAAAAAAAAGATGTGCCTAAATCCCCGATTCATTCGATGTAACATTTCAATTTTAGCACCAGCAAATTTGGAAGGCGTCACAATATTTCGTAGAAAATCAAATAAGTATGAAAGTAAGCCACGCAGTAACTTCAGCGGAATCACCCGCATCTCCGTAAAAATCACTTTAACGGGCAGGCTCAACTAACAAGCTGGCTCATCTCCCTTAATCCTAATTATTACACTTTCCCCTAATCATGGCTGGCATTCTTTACCGCCGCCATTTCGGCGGTCCGCTAGTTAGTATTAAGATGTAAATGTAGTACGAACTTTGCCGATCAAGGTAACTGGGAAAGGACAGCGATTCTAGAATCCCTCTGAAAAGGGATAATATGATACCAAAAAGGGAAATTCGTGTGATGCCGAGCCGCTCCACGCCCTCTCATAAGCTGGGTCTCAACGTTCATGGAAAATGCGCCGGAAAGCAGATTGACTGTAGCCTGGACGGGGCGTGTGACACAGCACCGAGTCAACGGGGTGCTGTCAATACTGCCACTAATAAGGTAAACTCTTATCATGAAACTATCACACGCTCGCCGAGGAAAATAGATAATCGCCCGCGGGGTTGATAATACCGCGTTTACACATTCGCACGAGTGGCGAGACGAATCGCGAGGCGAGTGGCGAGGCAAATGTGTAGTCGGTTCACTCGTCATTCGCCTCGCCGCTCGTAGCGCTCGCGCTAGACGCGGTCTTTGTGGACGAGTCAAAGGCTTGTGGGGACGAGGCGAACACTCGGCGAGTGTGTAAACAGTCATTCGTGTTGTGGGGACGAACGCACGAATGCCGGCGAGTGACGAGGCGAATCACGAGCGCGAATGTGTACATGCGCTATAAGAAACTCGAAAGATAAGAAAACGTAGGTACCCGTTTATATTACATAACAGTCCAGGAAAACAGCTTAAGATAGATACTTTCAACACAATGTTGGCAGCTTGTTCCCTGTCGACCTTTGAAACTGAAATCGACATGTTCTAATTGAGTGGCTATGCACACTTTAATATCTGACAAAACATCAACACAGTAACGTATTTAGGGGCACCATGCGAACGAGGTAAATATTCAGGACATCATTACGTCATCCTTTGAAATGACAATAACCTGTTCTAAGATTTTTAAAATTGGAAAAAAACAAAATAAGATTTAGCAAACCTGTTATTTTACAAAATACAATGTTTGTGATAACAAGTATTGTGAAGTATGAAATTAAATCGGACGTAGTAAAATGCCCTATCATATTTCTCGGAACATTGCATCTTTATTAACGAAACATAATAATTCAATTTAACTGTAGGATTTACATGTATTTCAATTTACAATGAATCATCAGAATTGCATTAGCAACTACTAGAATTTAACGTAACAGAATTTCGGACAAGCTTACTTAAACAAATCTCTTTTAAATGCCAAATTTCAGGAAAATCACGCTTTTTCAGGGCGTATGACAACACTATGCGTACTGCACTATACGATTACGTACAATAATACGACCATTTTTAAAGCAAATATAAGGCGAGTAACACGAGAATCGACGCATTTGGCAGTAATCGATACATAGAATAATTAAGTTCCTTCATGTTTGGTCATTTTCTTAACTTAAAATTTCTTATCGTGAACGGGATAACATTACAAAGCTAAAGCGCTACTCTGCCCGATCCCCCGCAAAAAAATGCTACGGTGAAGTTCAATAGTATAACCTTCAAACCACCTGATTTGTCTTTCTCACTTTCACGATTCGGTTCAGTTACAGGCATGGGTGCAAATACATACAATAGTTGGAGGATATATGTCAAAAAGTACAAAAGTCGTAACGTCATCGCCTCGACTATGCCAAGAACAGGACGCAACTTCCTCTACTAAATAAATTCAAAATAGGCTATCGGTAATTAGGTCACCGAAAATGATGGGAACGATGAAATCTCCAATCGCGACTTCCAACTCAAAACAGGGGGCTAGAAATGAATTCGGTCACTATTGCGAGAATATCTAGGCCTAAACACGACTCCGATAATCAAATTTAACATCCGTTAGTCGGCGTTGAATTAAGGTCTAATTTTCTTCCGGTGGTCCTGAAATATCTAACTATTCTAGTAACGGGAGCTGGACAAAATATAGAATCTTTGTACAAGAATTTTATTATCTTCTCCAACTGTGAAGGGTTAAAATGAGCCATCAATCTCGGATGTGTACTCACACACAGAAAAATTCCATGCCCGAGGCGGGAGTCGAGCCAGCGACCTCTGGGTTACACCGCAGGCGAGTTATCGACCTGATTACCTGGCATTTGAGCTATTTTCAATAATCATACTTTTGAGAAAAATGTTTAGAAGAGCGTCTTAATTAAGACTTAGGCACCCCAAACGTTGAGGTAATATTTTCCGTAAAAATATATCGATTGATTGATTCCTTGGTTGTAAGCATAGCCATTGTCACAGCAAGGCATTATAGCTCCACACTAACGTTCCATTTATACTCTACCTTACGATCTCTCAAAGTTCCACGTGGCTAACTTTTCGCAATCACTATTCAGGTCCTCGTTCCACATTTAGGAACATCTGCTCTATTTATGGCAGAGACGGAACCACGAACCCAGAGGCCCCGTCATCACGCAGCACGAACCATAATTGGCTGTGCACAATGATTCTTTTGATAGAATTAGTGCCATGTCCCCTCCAAACCAACAGGTAATTTACGAATGATATATAAGAGAACGAACGTTATTGCGTCGTCACACTGGAAAAAACTGACAACGAAGACTCAACGCGACGTTTCGCAATTCTAAATTTGATTAATTCATTGAGCCTAACTTGAGTCATGGTTTCACTCGAGCGATCCACGGCCGCATCTAGCAGATTCCGGATCTACATGCCATTCATAGTAAGAGAGCGCGGCGGCCTAGACGGTTGAATGAAAATACTTTCATATCAGTAACATCTAGGGACCAATCCTTCTCGCTAACTTCGATGACTCTTAGCGATTTGTTCTTAAAAAGTATATTGTAACGATAAAATGAAATCGCGACGGCAATGATTAATTTCCTCTCAGCAGATTTTTAAATCACAGCTGCTTTCTCTGGATAGTCATTGATATAATCTGTAAGTATCAACATCTAATATTAAATGTACGAAAAGAAGTGGGTGTTGCGAAAATGGTAAAATACCGCTACTTTTCTAGGCCAGGTCTTTGGACAATGAATGAACTATGGCTGTTACGTGCGCCGATACTGATGCAATATCATGAGAGAATAAATAATCGACGCACCGCTGAGTTAATCCGTGAATACATGCGCAGAAACAATGCCCCCTGAACCGAACGATTGCGAAACATTTGACGTCCCATTCCTTTGAGACTTAAGCTTTCATACGCCATGGAAATTCAACGCGAAGACATGACATCAGAAATTAGAGCAAAGATTGATCTCGTCCCAACTAACGTGATTACATCTATTGTACCAATACTTGTACACGCATAATTTCTTGTTTTTTATCGTTGGTGTATTCCTTCGAAGTGCAGAAAATTACAACACGAACAGACCAACAATTTTCCTAGCTTTAATGCTTCCATCACTATTTAGTTGTCCATTCTGATATGAAATGCGAACAGATCATGAATGGTTAACCCTAGATATTGGGTTGGTTTATTCTGGGTCATAAAGCTATAGAAACAAACATTTAGCGCTAGAAATACCAATTGTGGGGAATACATATTCTTACGCCAACGGCGAATTAAGGTCATTGTTTTGGAGGGGGGGGGGGGGGGCAACTACTTTCCTGAGGTCTGGAAGACCTTGTGATTACCATCTTTTAGGTCTTCCCAGAAATTAAGGGGGTTGGGGGAGTCGGCCGCCTTCCTGCCCTCACCCCTTAATCCGCATCTGGACAACGGCAAAACAACAGATTTGAAAATGAACTTTACAACGGCTCATATATTACGATATTATACGCTTAATATTTCTTGGTTATTAGATCAGCTGACTAATACCAAGGTCACCAGGTTATTCCGAGAAGTTTTCCACGTGATATTTTAAGCCGGAAGCTCTTTCGCTCTTAGAAAACCCCCCGTAGCGTAGGACATTCTTGTTACGCAAGTGATTGTGTCAATTCTCGGAATACAATATATTTTTGGACTGGAGGGTCCCTCGCTTCTATTGGTTGAAAAGCAAATGAAGATTAACAGGAGCTTGGTTCGCAACGATATATCCGCGCTAAAGCAACACGTCGCCTAGGGAAGGCTCCGGAAAAAACTATACTGCGAAGCAGCTGATATTAACGAAGGTTAATGCCCTTCGTGGAGAGAAAACGATGACATCCCTACTACATGACTACCAGTGGAAGCGCGGTAACCATGGAAGACGAACCGTAAATAATACATTATTCAGGTTTCTAGTTCTGCGATTAAATTATTTTATATTATGCGACAGTTTCGCCGTACTATGCTGCAGGCTTCGTCTTAAAAGCCCGACGAAGCCTGCAGCATAGTACGGCGAAACTGTCGCATAATATAAAATAATTTAATCGCAGAACCAGAAACCTGCATAATATAAACATGAGCTGCGAAAATCTTTAAAAAAAAGTTCGTAAATAATACAAATCAATAAGTCAACGTTAGGTAGGATATGAAATGCACAATAGTAAAGCTTATAGCATTTAAGCTTGCATAAGGAATTGCGCGATGTCCTCTAGAATTTCAACCCCCAGGCCAGCGATTGCCATAGGAAGACTCAACCTCATGCCAACTACATTGCAATCGTAATTGCATCGACCATACTAACATGCTTATATATTGAGTGCTTTAACCCAGAACTATACCCTCTCGCAACCACCGATTAACTTTTTTTTAAGTCAAGTTCCCCAATGGTCCTAATCACAACAAAGTGGTCACCTTCGCGAAGACCCCTTAGGGTGCTGAATGCACTCGTAAATAATACCCATAGTTAAATAATTTTTAATTCTCGTAAAGAAAATTTATAATTCAAATTTTACGCTCCAAAAATGAACTTAAATTTGCAATAGAAGTGAAATACTACTCAAAATTATTTTTTAATTCGTGTATAAATAATTCTTCAGAATCAGTAAATAAATCACCTGTTCAGTCTCAGCTGATCAGGAAGGAATGCCGTGATGCCCTCATGAGTTGCCTAGACGATGATGAGGGATAATTCTTCCGAACACAATTTCAATACCTGACGAACATTGAGATTAACGCAATGCAGAACACTATCTTTAGATTTTTTAAAAATCCTAGCTATGGGGGGAAAGATTAAGTACCGTGACGGTGGTAAGAACATGGTACTTCACTCGACGTTGTCAAACTCTCAAGAATGTTTAGTTCCGAAATTTGAAGTGCTATAGTTTGCTTATCTCAATAGAAGTTATATTTTACAGGAGAAAGTAGGAAAAAGTCACCACTAATTATTAATAAAAACGTAATCCCTTTCCGAACTTACGGGAAAACCTACTCTTCCATCAAAAATGAGTATTGCACCTAATATTGAAAAAAAAAATGCTACTACTTAATAAAATTATAAGTAAGTAAGAGCATGCACTTTTTAAGTCCCTAACATTTTACGGAGTATGATAATTTCTCAAATTATTTACGCAAATGCAAAATTTGCACCCACAGTCTGAGTTCTTCATCAGCGAATTATAGGCTAGCCATTTTCATTCAGAAAGCCTTTATTAAACCAAAGAAACATACATGAGAACAATCTGCTGAGAACAGTTCTCTCATCCTCATTTCAGTCATTTTTGACATTTCTGGGACATTTGAATAATACAGCATGCCTTTGCTCTTATGATAATTCATTTATGATTAGAGTTCTTTGGCTCTTTACATTAAAATTTTAGGACCAGTGTACTTTTTAAAGCATCCGGTTTTCTTTGCTTTGGATTTTAAAATTCAATCACCAAAACTGATTTAAAAAGCAAAGGCATACATTTCCAAGCTTACCTTCAGAAACAGCCTCCATACCTGACATTTTCTTCACCCAATGATGTTCAGCATATGCTTGTGATTGTGTGAAAAAAAATTGTGGCAGGTCATCAGGAATCTTCAAGGCTCAGGGATTATGACACTTCAGGAAGCAACTAATTCTTTTAATTTTTCGCAAACATTTATGGTTCATGAGCAATAATTCCAATCGCAGTATTTCATCGTTTGCAAGAGAACTACTTAGTTAAGGACTCTTTTCCTCTGATTTAGGCCTATACATTTCACATTAATGATATTCAGGCCAAATCATACCCTAATAATAAAAATGAATACCGATTTCATCATATGATATTATACAGTACCAATCTCATAAGCTGGAAAAATCAAATTTTGCAAATTTACTTTGGCCAATAAAATAACCATTGATTCACTACAAACATGATCACCCGTCTGTCCTCGTAATGATAGTTAATAAAATATAATCAGTATTTTAAAAACAAAAGAGGTGGTTGAAACTACACAGAAGTATCTCCTCAAATATCTAATAAAATACTTGCCTTTTCATTTTTTGCGGTCAAATAAGGGAATCTTCCAGTATAAATATTTGGAAGGTTATTAATGCATGAAAATTAATTTTAGGGTGCTGGTGATCACTAGAACAAAAAATTTCCAAAATCTATAAGAAGTCACAGGTTGACCTGAAAAAATCTAAAAGTATCCAATTTATATCATTCATAAAAGCCAAAGTGATTGTAATCAACAATACCAAATGTGTGATGATCATCCATAACTTCATTAGATAGCAGTCATCAGGTCTGGAAAAAATTACTCCATCATCAAGTAGCAAATGGCATGAATTTGAAAATAATAAAATTCATTTGAAACCAATGAAAAAAACTCCCATCAGCAAACCTTAAAAAAATATAAACCCTGACTTTTTCTTCACTGCCACAGATGTTTGGGACTACACCTGAAATGATGAATTTGATAAAAAATTTAGTTTACAGGGCCTTTGTTTGGTATGCCAAGAATACACAAATAACTAGGTATAATAAATTATTTAACTAAGAAAACACTGAAAGTTGATTTTTGAACAGAGATCCAGATAGGTGAGACATGTAATCCAACAGTTTGACAATTTCCGGTAGAGCAAAGCTGCCAGAGGCAACTCTCTCAGTCAACTCCTATAGAGTAGGTTTGTATTTCTCCAAAAACAAATCAACCATCAAAAATTAAAGTTTAGATATCTTTTTTAAGTTGACTCCAAATCTTTGACCTAATTGGCACCAGCTGTTAAGAAAATGCTTGCCAAATAACTGATGTCTGGAAATAAACAAAGTTACTTCAATCATGTAAGGATTGACTATTTCCATAACGAAGAGCCTTAGTGGGTCCATTTCTAAGCTTTATAGCCCAATAACCACTAAATAACTTAATAAAATCTCAATGAAATAACTTTACATTAAATAAGATGACATTATGCAGAAAATTAATCATTCCACAAGTTTTTTCAAAGCATCACATTACATTGTTCATTAATTAAATTGAGTGGCATCACGTTGATGCTGAAAGTAAGGTTCTTGGGTTCAGGGTGGGAATACATCAACATTTCTCATTTCTAGGAGCCCCAATCCAATATGTCTCCAAGAATACTACCAACATCACACATACCTCCCCAAAATATGGAGGTATGTAATTATTCTTCTTGATGACATTTATACATAAAGCCTAGATAGGAAAGGCAGGACATTGATAAAAGGAATGAAATGGACAAGAGGTAAGAATTGCAAATAGTGTAAAGAATAACTATGAAGTTGTTCAAGTGTATTCAGGGGAGATGCATGTTTTAATGGAAAATACTTCTACCCCAGTCAAGCTATGGAAGATATGAGGTAGCCAAATGCAAAAAATAAAAATGATGTTGAACGCTTTGAAAGAAAAGACTTCAGGAAAACCTATTTAATAAGGAAGTTAGTCATTAAAAATTTGATTTAACCAGGATTAGGACCCCGGTCTTCCAATTGCATTCCTATAAAAATTATCAAAAAATTGCACTTTCACAAAATGCTCCATACCAACTTTTTCCCCCTACTGTAGCATCATATTTATAAGCCAAAAAGCAGCTAATCTGTATTGACTTTCCCCAGTGTTAATGTAGGTGAATGAGATGGAATTCTTCCCAAAACTTCAAGATCACCAATAAATCCATTTTGCCAAAACATGAGAATGATTGTGTGATTGTTACTGCATTGTAGAACTAAATCGTGGCAGCTTAATCTTAGGTGACATAAGCTGTAATTCCCAATTTCCGCTTCCAGACGGTAAATGGTTAACTTATTAGAACAAATTAAGTTTTTAACCATGCATCAAGATTAATATGTTCGGTGAGAATTAGCAATTGCAATAAAGAGTAATAAATGCGATATCCTTGATGTTTTGCGAAATAAATACGCATATAAACAGAAAATGTACTTTCTCTTATTAAGGATGCTATAACAACTAGAAAAGCTTCAGACCGAACGCGGTATGACGGCATCTGCAAGAAACACACGTCTATTCATTGATTCCTTGGTCGTATCGCGCCGATTGTATTTCCACCAACAGGGAGACAGATTTTCGGGATACATGCCAATCTTACTTTCAGATTATTTGGGAGTAAACGTAGAGCATTTATTCAGGTGGAGCTGGGAATTCTGCATTATGATACAGCACGCGGAGTCGCGGACGAAGTCAAATTGGTAAAGCGCACAGGAACTAATGACATCAAAGACCTTCGTTCCATCGACAATGAAACAGATTTCAACATTTAGATCTAAAAATATTCATTTAATTGGCTGGTGATCGTTTAGCATGGAGCAGAACAGAAACGACATGCGTATGTCCACCGCTAAAAGGTATCCGTCACATGGTAATTTGGCATATGAAGCACGATTATAAATTTTACATTTAAGTTATGCCAACGCAGCTAACTTCGGTATCCTATTCACCACATTGTAGACGCCACCCGATTCTACGGCGGGTGTCAAGAATTCAATATGGGGATGTGCCACGCTATGATTGGAGTGGATGCCTTCTCCGTCACGTCGAAGAGCAACGGCCAGCACAAGTCTGGACGTGCTCACGACCAACGCCGGCACAGGAGTTCCGAGGTAGGGCGCGGACACACATATGCGACTGACATAATGCTACTGATATTTTTGATGCCAGTGGCACCGTGCCACTGACATGCAAGTGGCATGGTAGTTGCACGTGCTAATCCCAAGGAAGTAGCAAGGAGGACTATTTTCAAGTGATTGACAATTGACTAGAAATACGTTCTGCGCATGCGTGAACTCAAGATGTTAGCGATATGCCACCCGAAACGCCGACTGATAGGTTTGGCGTAGCAAATGCAATTGGCACATGTCAGTCGCATCGTGTCAGTTGCATAAGTGTATAACGCACCATTTGATAACAAAGGTTGGTTTCCGAGTGGCATGCGACTAGCACGAAAAATATCAGTGGCGTCATGTCCGTCGCTTATGTGTGTAACGCGCCTAAAGAAAGCAGGTTACCTGCTTAGGGGCCGTCGAAGTTTTACGTGGGACGTTTTGAGGGGAAATAGGGTATGTCTATTCTCACTTTTTCTCATACGAAGTGTGATAAAAAATAACGGGAATCTTTAAATTTCGCGGGCTTCATGATTCCGATTTTCAATAATTCCGAGTTCCTGCCACATAGTCGTAGGGTCAATAAGGAATACTACCTGGAAGTTATGAGCCGTTTGCGTGAAACAGTCCGACGTAAACGCCCAGAATTGCGGCAAAACAACTAGTGGAAATTGCACCACGATAATGCTCCCGCTCACACCTCTCTAGTTATTCGTGATTTTTTGGACAAAAAACTAAGCTTTATTTTGCCTCAGCCATCGTATTCGCCGGACATGCCCCCCTGTGACTTCTTTCTATTCCCGAGGCTGAAGAGAACCATGAAAGAACGACGTTTTGCCACCATTGATAAAAACACAATCGCTGAAGGAGCTGAACTCTATACCGAAAAGTGAGTTCCAGAAGTGCTTCCAAGATTGAAAAAACCGCTGGCACAAGTGTATTATATCTAAGGGGGATTACTTTGAAGGGAACAAAATTGATATTGATTAATTAATAAATATTATCTAAAAAAACGAAAATTCCCGTTTTTTTTATCACACCTCGTATGGCGGGGGTGTGTGGGAGCGAGATCATCTCACGGAATATTTTATTCACTCGTGAGATTTCGTAGCACTATTTGAATAGTCGCCGGAAGAAAAACCCTAGTGGCACTGTATGGTGAACCTCGTTTCCTCCTGTAAAAAGTTGCTCCCACGACGCGCCTTTAAGGTGGCTGGAGCGATTTTTGTTAAAATACAGATTTGAGTGAAACTTTGCATACGTGTCCTGATTTGTAATATCTATCGATAAAAGTGAAAAAAACTGTATGCTACCGATTTGGTTTCCTGGCAATTCAATGATATTTTAACAAGTGCTCTTATGGCACACGGCATATATTGTGAAAAAAATCGATTACGTATGTACAGATTATCTCTTAAATGCGAAATAAGAAGTTTCATATTATTATAATTGCTACTAAGAAATATCAAGGTATCATTCCGAGTAAAAATAGCGTATTTAGATATGATTTTCTCGTAAATTTCGAATTTCGCGCCGAAAATCCAAGTCAAAACAATACTTTAATTGAAGCAAATTTTTAAAATGTAACACTTGCATCATATTCACTACTGCATTTATGGTTATTTCCAACGTATAAACTTGTACTTGAGTGAAATGTGGTCCAAGAATATTTTTTTTTACTTACTTGAAAAATTATTAGAATGTACCTTCAACGATTCACGATTACCGCTCCAGCCACCTTAATGAGCGCACTCCCGAACGCCTAAACTTTTTTTGCCGGCAGACGGGACAAACTTTTTCTATCGCCGAAAAGCATAAACAAAACCCATCAAAACCTCTCACTGAACATACCCATACGTAGCCGAAATTTAGCAAATCATCGTTCATCTATGCGCATGCATCAAATATCTATGAAAACTTACGGGAGGGGATATATTATGTTATTTGACATGGAGGGATTGATGGTTTTAAAAGTGGCCAAAATAGCTTAAATTTAAGTCATGAGTGGCACCTAACCGGCTGCTGCAGATTTAGGCTGCCGGTAACAGATTATTCGCGCGGGCGATTTTACCGCAATGCGCGAACACGCGCTGGAAGCCCTTACTGGTGGGCCTTGATGCACGGCGGTTCCGGAATCGGTGGTGGCGATGAAAACCATCGCCTGCTTACCCTGTGGCTGTAACCTGCTTCCAGGGTACTGTTATTATTAATCACCGTTCCCTGTTGCTTCTTTTGCGTGGGCTACAAGGTCGGAATACCGCCGCCAATCGAAGCTGAGCAGGTAAGAAGGCAACCTGTGTTCGCGGCGTTAATCAAGGAATTCCGAGAGAGAAAACGAAGGTCAAACGTAGGATTCCAGTCATATTAATTGCATAAGAGTCTTATATTAAGTGCATTTATCATGTCGTATGCTAACGGTATTACCACACCGTGATTGGGTCATTCACTTGCAACACCTAGGTGATAATATACTAGGATTTCAGGGTGTGCCCTACCCAGGGGCGGATTACGGTCGCTGTTTAGGGGGAAGGGGGCATAGAATATCTCATGAACTTGTATACTTCATGGAATACCTTATGACCGCCGTTTTCCTTTTTTACATGGAATAAAGGGGGGGGCCTGGCCCAACCTCCTGCAGTAAAAGTGATACTTGCTAAAAACGACCTCATACATATTATAGCACAGTACCTAACCATTATATTCAGCACTTGCATAAATAATGATTTTCTACGGATTTATTTATAATTGGAAATTACTTGTTACAAAATTTTCCAATTCACATCAATATGCTAAATAAATACATAATTTCTATTTAGTAAATGCCATAAAATGCCAAAATAGGGATTTAAAACGCTAAATACTTAACAAATTTAGAGAATAGGAGAACTAGCCATGGCATTACCTTTACGGAGTCAAGGCAAATCATTTTTCCTCAGTGGAATTTCACGCTCGATGCTTAGTTTATAAATGCCTATTTATAGATCACAAAAATTGGAGAAAATCTTATCACATACTTAGGAGAATTATCATTATTACTCTATAGTTAAATGGTATATAAATACAAGTTAATTGTATCCTCCAATTGCCTTCTCCACATTAGAATACCATTTCTTACCAGCAAGTAGGTACAGAGGAATGCAACATAATTATGGTTTCAGAAGTAGGAAGAAAGCTCAAATGCAATAGAGCAGTAGTGGTGTGCTACCACTAGGAACAGCAGATCCTATTTTCTTCTATCCCAGACAAAAAAGATAGCTATTATCACTTACAGATAGAATTCCTTTAAACTTCCCATTTTATCCATTAATGTCACTTTCTGACATGATAAAAGGCATATTGGCATTTGAATTCCTCACCAGACTATTTAAGTTGATTTTTAAATAAGTAAAAAATGAAATTATAATCATCTAGCCTTGATAAGAGCCACTTTAACTTACTCTCTTATGTAGGCAGGAGCCATGAGATTTCTGACAATATTGTTGAAGTTATGTTATAGTTATTATCTGTACATTTCATGGCATTTATAGAAGATGTAACTAACTCCAACGAGATTAACATTGTTTTCCATGAATTATTGATTTAACTGATACCCCAGACCTTCAATAGCCTTATCACTTGCATCACTGAATATTTTAATTATTTTTCTATTTTTAAAGAATTGGATTCCACAAACATAAAGGACTATGTTCAACAGGCACATACAATGCAATCCCTACAGCACATCAGTAACCTGGTCCTTCCCATTTAGATTACAGATTGTCTGACTCAACTTACAGCAGTTTTTATTGGAGGGTGGGTGGGGGGAGCTTAATGTATTTAATAACTAATAAATTTTAAGAAAATTATATTTCTGCGAATTGGATATCCAAACATTTCTCCTTAATCTCTTAAGTAACCCTCTGCAGAGTTGCTACCGACAGGACATCATGAAATTCCAGGATTTTTCCAGGTTTTCAAGGCCAAATTATAAATATTTCCAGGTGAAAATTCCCTTCATGCGTATTTTAAAAAGGCACAACAATAGTTGCACAATACACTAATGCATGTATTGTTTCCCAACAAACATAGCACCACCACTATTGCTCTGGGGGAATATTGGCTTCCTTCTTTAAGTTGTATTATTCTTAGGTCTCCGCCGTTACTAGGGCCATGAATTACCTGTGCACAATAAGAGGAGAAACAAATATTCCATCTTCCTCAGCATGAGTTTAAAGAATAGGAGTATAAAGCTTATTTCAGGGATTATTACTTGATTGACACCAAATAAGAGCTCAAATGCCTCATCTAGGCAAGGTACTTTGACCTTAAGTCCACACCAACATACAGTGCCTAAAAAGGTATGTACCACTCACTTATAGCAAACAATCATATTTCCACTTCGAAAAGCAAATTTCCGAACTAATTTCTCATTTTCCATGCCATTTACGGGTATTCCAGGCCTGTAGCAACCCCATCTCTAGGAATGTTTCTATTTTGATACATATGAAGTCATGCAAATACTTGATGATTTCATGATTTCACTTAGTCTCAATAATGTTTCATTTTTTAAATCTGAGAATTGTTTTAACATAAATATGGATAGAAAAATGTACATATCACAAAATTTCAGCAGTGAGCACTTCAAAGAAGATGTACTGCATAAACAAGTTTTATTTTTCCGAGGTTTTCCTTGAAGACATTAGATGGCTCATTTAGGATGCATGAGTGGAAATGATTTTGATGAAAGACCAATCTTTAAACCATAAATCTAATACTCCCTCTTAAAATCTAATTTCCCAACTCCAGCATGTAAGAGTGAAATATTTGCTACACTGTATTAGCAATTACATTTCAGCAAATGAGGAGCAATTATATGTAAGGAAAAGTTATAATTGTTTTTCAACTACGAATGGTGATTCCTGTTAATATTTGTTCTAAACAACTTTTTCAATTAGTATGTTAGTTATTATCCAACAAAAAACTGTGGGTATTGTATTCTTATGGAAGTTTGCAATGCAAACATAAAAAAAGTAGGCTGTAACACTGCAGTCACAATTGTGTACTATATTATTTGCTTCAAGACACAATATTATTTGTGATTTAAAATTTTTTAACAAATTCCCCTCCTGCAAATACTCTACATGGTAATTATATCAAAGAGACATGACTATACTCATGATTCTGGTATCATTAATAACATCCCAAGTGGTTTAGAACTTCACACGATGTATTCCACGCTCCTCACAATTTTCATCCAGGGAACATATTTTATTGTACAGTATATAACTAAGCTATAACTCTCAAGCTACACTCATACTTTTTTTTAAATCCCAGCTTTTGAGAAAGGTTATTAGGAATGCAATAAGTTACATTATACAGATTAGATTTGAAGCATTACGAAAGAATAAATTTAAATAAAATGAAGATTAAGAAATTTGTCCCTTTAAAATTCGAGTTTGTGCAGAAATGTGCACACTGATTACTGAACCCAAGAGGGTAACAATCGAAGGTCAATAGACTGAATTTTACAATATGGATGCCTATTTTCTAAAATGTATATTATCAGGGATGAATGACCTCTGAGGCCCCCGGTGGAATCTAGAATGTTATAGTCTTACAACCTGACAGCTCAACATAAGACTTTTCCTTGCTTATAAAGACAATACATAATGAGTACCGAAAATCTATCACTATTAATACTTTGCTAGTAGGTGCCAGGTTACCTACAACTTTATTTAAATTATTTCATTCAGTATACTGCAAATCCAAGTGTGCCATAACTCTTGCGAGACCCTGATGGCCGCTGGGTATGCCATATGGTAAATATGGCCCTGTATATTATTGAAATATAGTAGAAAATTTTTCAAAAACCTATCAGCATTTGAGCCTCTGAATGAAACAAAGTCCTCAATGCTGGCAGCCTTACTGAATTCATGTTTAATTTCACAAAAATAGGATTCACTTGCTCCTGCAAAGTTGGGAAGTCAATTCTGATAATAAATGTGAATAATTTAGAGAAATATTTGCATAAGTATTCCTACCCAGAACTACTTACCAAATCAAAATTTTACATGAAATATATTATTATAATAATTTTAAACACCTATGAATAGAAAACAGAAAAACAAAGGAAAATAAAGTGATCGAATAGGAAACAGAACTATGCAGAAATTAATCCAATATAAGATATTTCGTAAAAAAATAATACTTTCTTAATCTCTGTAAAAAAAGATGCAACTAAGGAAATAAGATAAAAAGGTGTCAAATGCTCAGCAAAACAGCATAAAGTTCCAAATTTTGGCAGCTTACATTCAAACAAGAGTTTGATACAAAATAAAATGCTTCTGAAAATTGAAATTTACAATTAAAGGAATCCTGTGAGAGTTAACGAAATCTGATCACTGGGTTAAAGTAAGAAAGGAAAAAAAATCATAAATAACATTCACCTTTTGCGATCATACTTGAAAGGGCTTTTACAAAAAATAACAAAATTTGAAAATAATAAATAGAACTGCTTCCATGGAACCATAATTTATAAAATGGAAATAAAACATGCAAAACCATAGTTTAATAGGTCCTAATGATGAAAAATAGTTATAGAAAAGTAGGCTGAGCAACAATAATTATATTATAATATATCGTCATCGTTCAGGCAGAATTCACTAAGCCAAAAATCTTACTTCTAAGTTATAGCTGTGTTAATGTTTCCAACAACTCCTAAAATCAGTTTTGCATTATTATTTAATATTAACATGTTCGTAGCAACAACACCAAAAACATGTTAATATTAAATAATAATGCAAACTGATTTTAGGAGTTGTTTGAAACATTAAAGCCGCTATAACTCAGAAGTAAGATTTTTGACTTTGTGAATTCTGCCCGAATGACGACGAGATCTTAAAAAAGAAATTGAAGATTAAAATATCCTTAAGGCATAGACTATGGGATTTAAAGTTACATTAGCTAACCGATACTCACGTTTATCTTTGGCCTTAATTGTATTCGTCTTCGCATTAATCTTGTCTCCCTTGCGAGGCAGTTCATCAGCTGCATACACAGGAACAGCAGGATGAGCTACATCTGTTACAATTCCTGCACCAGCTCTCGGTTTTTTTTCTGGAGGAAAAATTTCTCGGGGGGGTGAGGGTCGTCGTGAAGGAATGGGTAATCGGGCATTTTTTTCTGTAGTGTTTTTCTTAGCTGCATTCCTAGGAGGAGGGGGCCTGACTTCTTCTTCTAACCCAGTTGAACGGAATTTGGAATTGAATGTTTTTACTGTCTTAGGACGTGGTTCGCCAAGAGATCCCTGAGACCGCCGTACTTCTATAGAAACTGATGGTTTCTGGGCTCGCCGAACTTCATGAGCAGGACTAGCCTTCTTAACTTCACTGCTGCTGTCTTCAGAACTAGTCTTCTTTTTGGGTATTTTTCCCACTGTCTTTGACACTGCTGATGACACTATCATAATCTTAGCTAATGTTTCCTTATCTTTTTCAGCTTGAAGAGTACTTTTGGCATCCTTCTTCTTTTCTTCTTTGACCTTTTCCTTACTCCTACCTCGATCACGTTCCTTCTCTTTGTGCTTCTCCTTAGGGGGCTCACTTTCCACAGTTCTAGACTTTTTCTCACCACGTGGGGAATTAGCAGCAACTTTTGGTTCTTTAAGTTTTTTCTTGCTTTCTTTAGGTGCCTTACTAGTAACTTCACTACTCTTTATAGATGTTGTATCACTAGAACATAATTGAGCCTTTTTCTCCGATCCAAGTTCATTTGCTTCCACAGGTTCACTCACAGTGGCAACTTCAGTTTTTTCAGAGTTTTCCTGGGAATCAAGGGAAACAGGGCATGGGGTCACAGTGACGGGAGTCTCACTTGTCTGCTCATCATTCGCTACACTCTCTTCTGAAGGAGGGACATTAACAATAACAGCACCACTGACATTGTGTTCAATGGCAGGAATTTCATTTGATGGAATTTCACTCGATGGAATTTCTGGAGCAGGCCTTTTCTCCGAGTATACTTTGGCAAGAACTTGTTTTCCATCTCTAATCATTATTTTGTACAAAGGGAGAGGGGCATCCCAAGGAGAATTAGAATCCTCACTTGTTCCACCTCCCTCTTCAGTTCTTTCCTCACGATCTACAACAGGTATATTTTGAACTTCTTCTGAATGTACAACCTGTGTATCCAGCGAGTTGACACTTACCACCTCTGTTACCGAATTGTTAGGGGTTTCATTTGTCCTCGTATCGACACTAGTCTCAACAACAACATCAACACTAACTGTGTTAACTGCTTCACTTTTATCTGCTCCAACCTCAGCATTTGCTGATTCTACAACTGCAGCATCATGTCCAGCAACAGCTTCCTTTCCAACTTCAACTTCATTTCTCACAACTTCCATCCATTGGATTACCAAATTACTCGCCAACAATTTTTCATCTGAAATCAGGCCAAATTTTACTCATTAACATAAGTCTAGAGGTGCAGATTGAATAAAGACAAACAATGAAAAAATAAGTAAAGTATGCCTAAAAGGCTACCTTACCTACTTCATTTAAAAAATGTATTCACTGAAAATATACTCACTCTCATCAAAGCTTTCTAATGAAAGACCCTTCACCAGTTTTGGACAGGAATTGGATCTTAACCGCTCCACATTCACAGGGCATAATGATAAAAGTTGCAGTATCTCACAATTTAAAGGGTGGTTCTTTGCCATAATAGCATCTAAAAGCCACTGATGAGTAAGGTTCCAACCTCCAGCAGTCATAAACCTGCAAATTATTTCAAGAGGTCTCATCATTTTGGGAGTAGGCAAAGAAGTAATTATTGATACAAGAGCAGAAAAGGGCCAAAAAGAGAAAATATTAAAACTCATTCATATCTGCTTAAAAGATAGCCATAAGCTTTTTTGAGTGGCAACTTGTGAATTTTAAAAATCCTCACAAAGTTGTGAAACTAACAAGAATTGATAAGTACACACTAAGCTACTGACCAAAACACCCCAGGTCATATCCAGATGACACTTCTGGACAAACCAAGGTTAACTAAACCCGTAGAATCTTTTTGCTTTGATAATAGGAATCACAAGTTCCTCAGGGAAAAGAACTTAGCAAGCAAACAATCACCTTTCGGAAAATTTACAAGATTTCCATTTGGGATATTATATGAAACATATCCCCTCAATATATTTATCACAATGTGTGATTTAAATAATATTAATACTAGTCCTACATAACTGAAGCAATATTAATAGATGTTAGGAAAATTTGGAAAAAAATGATTTAACACCATTATCAAAATTCATATTGACAACCAGAATACAATTTTGGCTGGCCTCAGTGGTGGCAGGGTCAAGCCCTTGCCTGCTATTCCTAAGGCCATGGGTTTGAGTCCTCCACAAACAAAAAATGAGGAACATATAACAAAAAACATTCTCAGCAATTCTCAGAGGGTATACAATAATGATATGATTTCCTGATACTTTTGACGGCAAAGAGACAATTATATAAGACACTCATAGCAGTATAAAAAAGGGTTACCTTAACTGATGGTATACACCAAAAAAGAACATTTACAAAACCTATGCCTGGCATATAGAAATCAAGAACTCGAATTTTAACAACCAAAGAAATAGGTCAGCATGACTCAGGTATGACCTTGGATAACATCATCCTCTTGGAGCATCCTCTTGGTATAAGAACAAGGAGAATTATAATTCCCATGACAATTAAACTACATCTAGATTGAGCAAACACATAAGTATGTACCATACCTAGAATTTTACAACTTTAGCTGTTCAAATAAAAAATACATCCACTCCCCATGCTTTATAAGTATATTTTCAGATGCATTTAATTAATTGAAAACATACATTTAGTATTAAGACATCCCATTATGACCCAAGAACTCCTACAGTTAAAATATTACACAAGAACTTTTGTTTAAAGCATTTAAAATTGGAACCATATGTTTTGAAAACTACGAAATACATTGATAGGACAAGGTTGCAATATGAAGCTAAATACGGGTGATGTCGATTTCAGGGGGACCGCATGGCGGACGGACCCAGGTAGTCTCCAGAAGACCCTCATTAGGAAGGCCCTCGCTCGCTCTCGAGCTAATCGGGGTCCTCTGAGTGTCTTTTGATTGACTCTCTAGGATGAAAATTAAGGATTTTAGTGTCAGCATAGAAAATGCGCCTATGACACCTGGCAACCCAACCCAACCAAACAAAACCCAACCCAACGCCGCATTTTCTATGCTGACACTAAAATCCTTAATTTTCATCCTTGAGAGTCAATCAAAAGCCGCTCGTAAACGTATTGAGACAAGGGATTCGATGGCAATGCGAAAAAGTTATAAAATTGCAAAATTTATAAACTTTATCATTGTACTGCATGGGGTCACTTTCTACCTGCCGGGAAGGGCGACGAGAGAGGACCCGGATTAGCTCGCTCTGGATTAGCTCAAGAGCAAGCAAGGGCCTTCCTAATGAGGGTCTTCTGGAGACTACCTGGGTCTGTCAGCCATGCGGTCCCCCTGAAATCGACACTACCCCTAAATACACATGCTATCCAACAAAAATTTTCATTTAACCCTTTCGCGACGGGGCCACAATTCAGAAACTGCTACTTCCCTGACGAATGCCACTAAAATTTCTTTGCATTGCCAGTACAGAGCTTTCACTATGCTAGGATCCTCTCAGGTACCTGTTTCCCTAACTTGGGTTGGGGCCCAGAGGGTGTTCGAACCTTTTTCTTGGCCACCAGGCCGAGATAATCTTAACCCTTTCCTCTTGGGTTACCCATTACGGTATGCCATTGCGGTTAAATTTTTGTTAATGCAATGGTTTTGCTAAAAACATTGTTGCTGCAACCTCGATATTAATTTTATCGGTAATGAATTATTTTAGTTTTACAGTGCCTTTTCAGCTTTTAAATGAAATTCTACCGTTAATATTAAGCTGTTTAGCCAAAAATATCATATCAATGGAAAAAGAAATATCTTTGTCGTTTTATTTCGCACTCTTAAATTATTTTGACCATTTTTCAACGATAAAAATTAATATAAATTTAAAATGTCCTTATTCAGGCTATTGACGTCATCAGAGCGCAAATTAAAGAAACTGTACTTAGAAATTTTCAATGTGTTAATTCAAGAGTTTTTCTCTCCTTAGAATTTATGCTCTTTGGAACTCTTATTTTTGGAAATTTATGTACAGATAGCACTCATATCGTACGAATATCCTGATTCTGTAAAAATTTCCCATCCTTTTTCATACAGGCTTTGGACCGGCCACTAAAGTGGAACTCGAAAGAACGCTTGCTAGGTATTAATGGGAACTTAAATAGTCAGCTGTAATGATTAAATTAGAATGAGTAATTACAGGGAAAAATAATCATTGAAACCACGAAACATATGGCCGTCAACTCATATGAAAAAATAACATTCAGTTGTTGAACCTAAAAACATTATAATTCCCATACTAATTAAAACCATGAAAAAATCACTCACTTACCAACTAAATAACTAACAAAAGTTAATTCGGAGACTCCCAGTTGCATTTTCGGTTCACATCCCTGTTTATAACACACCTTTAAGGCTTGCTTGGGGCTAGCTTAGCGGGACGCCGTTTTAACACGTCGTTCGTTCACGTAGAAAAAATTACGCCGTTTTAAAAAGTCGTTCGTTCACTTTCGTAGGAAAATTTACGCAGTCATAAAACGTCGTTCGTAGCGAAAGGGTTAACCATACAGGAAACTTTATGCATATTTTATTCACCACAAAGGTTTCAACTGACACTAAGTGAACAGAACTCCAAAATTAAACAAACCACATGACACATTTTTCCCTCATTGAACTGCCTATGACAATAACAAAATATGATGCAATACGGACACATTTATGTTTTTAATTTAAATAACTTTTTCGTATTTCACTTGTTACAAATTTTACTGAGTCAAGTCAAATCTTTAATTCATAAAGTTCTTTTTATTGATTAATTTTAAGTTCCACAAGTTGTATTATACATCAATGCAACAAAACATACCAGACCTAAATTTTAAAGTACTAAAGATGATTACCATGCCAGAATATTCTGGTTGGATCGGAAGCATATTAAAACTAAACAGGAAATACATGAGAAGATAGTTCCATCTCGAAGAATATAAACTTATCAAGAAGATGAAGTTCATCTTGAGACGAGAATTCAGCAATTCGCCCACAATTTTAAACCTCTCATAACATTCAACAGAGAGAACCGTTCATATCTTCCAGTCTCACAGATGCATTATTGCTGACAGAACATTGGAGAATACAGAATCCTTACTTGAAGAAAAAGTAATAAACATACTGACCCAAGTACCATGAGCACATCCCAAATTAGAATAAAATAAACAGATATGCATCGTACACAAGTATATCTGCTTTAAAAGTGTGCCCGATTGTTCGGGCACCCAAATCCCAGCTATGCCACGATGCCACCCCTCCCCCTCCTTAAACACCCAAGGTGGTTGGTAAGTGGTGTGAATCTCTCCCGCCAAGATGGCGACAGGGTTAATATCCATTACCGCTCCTTTGTAGAACTACGTGTATCAATTAATTCCAAAAATCCCCCCTCTGGCGAAGTTGCCCCAATACACCCGCCCACAGCTGAGTTCACATGGGTGCGGACACTTTGGAACGTGAGAAGCCATCCAGCCAATCACAGTGGAGTGGGCGGAGTCTATTCCGCAAGGGGTGGGGCTTAAGTCCGCGGAACGTGCGGATAGAATATTTTGATATTTTCCGCCCTCCGCAGGGTGAACGTGACGTCAAACCCCTTAAACACAGTCGTAAAACAACCGACATCACTGGCATGAAATGAAAACAACGGAACTACTTCGTCTGCAAAACCGCGGAACCAAAATTTTAGTAGATAACCACCGCGCATTGAAGACACAGTAATTACAAATACAGCAGGATAGCGTGAATGACAATTTAATCTCTTATTTTCGGGAGTTGCTTTGGGATTCCATTAGTGAGAATAAACTGGGCTGATTTTGGACATGATTTGGGTGCTGACAGTGGGTAAAATGTAAGAGACTCTATGATGAGTATGAGAACATTTAGAATAAACATTTTTTGGCCATCCTGTTGATGTTTCATGCCCTTTAAAGTAATTTTATCCCCCTTCATTTTTAATATCTACTCCAAAGTTGAGAAAAACTATTTCATCCTTTGTATCTTACGGAACATTTCCGCGACACATTATCTCTGACATTTATTTGCTCGAGCCCATTATTTTTAAATATGATATATGCCTATCTAAAGTTGAAAGTTTGTATATCTATACTTAGGGCTTAAGAAACGGTTGGTTATCTTGTGGGAAAGTTCGTAAATAATACGACTTAAGTAATATCACACACCCAACTTGCGAAAACTATAGACACTATACAATCTTCTTTTATGCTTAGTTTCGGGATTCTAATGCTATATATGTAAAGTCTCGGCACAGTAGGAGTTTCAAGGCTTTTGGGAATTATTGACTACCCATTTTGTCAATCCCCGTTATCACTATCTCGAAGGAAAAATAAGACTCCTATAGAGGTGACTTTTAACAGTGGATAAGAATGGCATTTTCACTGGTAGTTAATATATCTGCTGCCAGGCCCGTCGCTAGCTGATCTGGCGTCCGGGGCAAACTGTGATCGTGCGCCCCCCCCATAACATTGATATACCTCCAATCGGGAGATTTTCGGTATTTGGGGAAAATATAATAGAAAACATTTTTCAGAAAAAAGATATTTTATTGATTATAATTTAATATTCATATTATGATGGAATCTTTCTCGCCTTACTTTCTGCAAAAGATTTGATTAATTCTTGAAAAGACACGAGACGTATCTGGGTTTCGCAACGTGAAGGAGACGATTCGAAAAGGTTGGTTTGTTTACATTTCGCGCGCGGGAATTTTCGCGGCACCTGCGAGAAAATTTCGCCAAATCGTCGTCACTCAGAAACTACTCTTCTCTCTCTTCCCTATTGTTGTTTTCTGCGTTCTCAACGAAATGGTCACCCTCCAGTTGAATATTTTCTTCCTCGCTGGTGTCGGTTACCGAGTCGGTTTTGTCACTTTGACTACTCGCACACGTCTCACAATCACTAATCTCTACTTCATTCTCATATATCTGCAAATCTTCGCGCGTATAAGGGTGGAATTCCTCATCAAGAAAAAGCGCGTGAAAATCGTCAGGAACAAGATCATCCAAGTCAAATTCTTCCCGGGAGTCATCCATTGCCACGAGATTGAAAAGCAAGAAGATTTGCACCGCGATGTCTCGGAGCTCCTTCATTGAGTGGAAGAGACCCGAGAGCGCCACACAGCGGAAAACGTTGTTGTCAAAATTTTAAAAAGATTTTCTATCGGCGAACACGGCGCGCCCCCAACTCGCTGCGCCCAGGGCAAAATGCCCCGGCTGCCCCGCCCTCGCGACGGGCCTGACCGCTGCTGCCTTAGTATTATACTAAGAAGAAGTTTGAAGATTCTAATTCAAAAAGCGCTAGGTCAAATTCGTAGGAGAGTGATGATCAATGAGTGTCCTTAGTGTCAATGTTTCACGGCGTCCAAATATTTAGTGATGAATCTGCGGAACTTCCGGAATGAAGGAAGCCATCCAGCCAACCACTGTGGAGTCTCCTTCGCAAGGGGCGGGGCTTAAGCCCGCGGAACGTGCGGATAGAATATTTCCGGATAGATATTTTCCGCTCTCCGCAGGGTGAACGTGACGTCAGACCCCTCAAAAACAGTCGAAAAACAACCGGCACGAAATGAAAACAATGGAACGAAACTACTTCGTTCGCAAAGCTTTTAGTAGACGACGGCCGTGCATTGAAGACGAAGGTTAATCAGAGTAACTAACAAAATGGTAGAGGGGGATTGCGTGAATGACAATTTAATCTCCTTATGCTCTGGAGTTGCTGGGGTATCCTCGGGACCAAAGAACCATTAGCGCGAATAAACTGGGCGGAATTAGGACATAGTTCGGGCGCTAAAGCCCTGGTTACACGATACATTAACATGTACGAGTTCATGTACATTCGCGTAAATGGTTTCATGTACGTTTGCGTGAACGGATTCATGTACATTTGCGTGAATGAATGGATGAATCAGTGGTTACACGGTAAATGAAACCACACATGCATTCGCACAATTTTCAGGGTATGTATTTGCGATTGTTGTTGTTTTTCTCTTTATTAAGCGCAATATTCAAACCATTCAAGCGTTCATAAAGTCAACCTACCTATAGACTACCTACTATAAAGCAGACTATACTTATATTATACGTATAATAATTGTAATTCAAAATTTCAGCGGTAATTAACTCAAATTCCACATTTGTTTTCCCGAGTGGTAGTTCCTCAGATGAAAGTTACTCGAATGGACTTGCTAAATCCCTTTTTATATGCCTCGGGAATTATATTGCAGTTATGGTGAGGTATATTTGTTTACTCGAAAATCATATAATATATATCAAAAAATAATCATAGTAGAACGAATACATTGGATCAAAATCTTATTTAAAGGTTAGCTGTGTGATACGTGAGGTATTTCCTGTTGAGAAAAAGTACGATGAAAAACCCTTTTATACAGGATAGATAAGAACGCTTGTGAATATATATGTATTGAATGCAATTCATGAGTAACCTCAAACTATCATGGGTAGTAACATAATGGATCTTAAAAACATAGATTAAGTTATTCTCGGCACGTTTGGGAAAGGAAGTCGGTAGTAGTATTGGAAACAAGTATTTGCTCTTAAATGGATATCATTACCTCATGTACACGACGGTAATCTTTAATTATCTGTCCGGTTCCTACTCACTTAAGTTTTCATGTAGAATAGGACGGATATAAAAACAGCTGATCCAGTTTCGGGCACGAAGCTGTTTCTTGGATGCTCTGCCAGTGAACAAAGTACCCGATAAAATATAACTATATGTGAGAGTCGTACAAGCATAAATTGTTGTTATAGAAAAAACTAAGTAATTAACGGCCAATCACATTCGTGGCGCGAGCTTCTCAAATATTTACTGCACAAACAAGGCATTTTGTAATTCACTGTTCTGCGGTACTGGACTAGCCCTCCCGGCATTCATGACCCTGTTGAGAAAGCGTTTAGCTCTGAAAAGAAATAGATAAGTACGCGAAATACAAGGAATGCTCTTCTAATTAATGCATTTGAACCTTTATTCTACTAATTCCGATGGAATGTGTAGGAGGGTAGTCCAAGTGAGGGGCAATAACAGGAGAGGTCCAACGATAGGGAGATGTCAATAAACGTAGCGCACAGGTATTCCAGGAAGTGCTAACAGTGCCAAGTTCATATAGTAGAGCGAAGTACTGATGGAGCAGAGGTCAAAATAAATACTAATAGCTGAATCAAACGCAAACAAACCAATATTTAGAAGTATACAAACACCATACGAGCAGAAAACATTATTTCCGTTATCTACCACCAGGTGTCACTGAAGCACGAGCGCAACATGTACGAATGCATGAACCAAATAAGAACAGGTTCTATTTTCTGTTCACGCGTTCATTCATTCGTACATTTTGGTGTGTTTACACCGTGAATTTTCTCGTTCATTCTCGCGTTCATACATTCACACATTAACTTGTACATGTTAATGTATCGTGTAACCAGGGCTTAACGATGGGTAAAATTTAAGATGTTGAGTATGCTAGCCATCTATCTAGCTAAATACATTTCCGCGACACATTATCTCTCACATTTATTTTCTCGATCTCATTACTTTAAAACATGACATATGTCTATCTAACGTTGAAAGATTTGATACTATTTATGTTTAGGTTTTTAGAAACGGTTATCACGTCGGAAATTCCGTAAAATAATACGACTAAGGTACCGACACCCTACTTGCGAAAACTACAGACAATCTTCTTGTATGTCTAGTTTCGGGATTCTAATGCTATATATATGTAAAATCTCGGCACAGTAGGAGTTTAAACGCTTCTGGGAATTATTGACTACCCATTTTGTCAATCACCGTTTTCACTATCTCGAAGGAAAAATAAGACTCCTATAGATGTGACTTTTAACAGTGGATAAGAATGGCATTTTCACTGGTAGTTAATATATCTGCTGCCTTAAGGGTATTATACTAAGGTTTGAAGATTCTAATTCAAAAAGCGCTAGGTCAAATTCGTAGGAGAGAGATAATCTAGGAGTGTCCTTAGTGTCAGTGTTTCACGGCGTACAAATATTTAGTGATGAATTATTCCGACCTTCGAACCATTTCCGCATCGTTCGGGAATTTCATGTGAACCCCCAGTCCATGGTACTAACACATACGTAGGCCGTTGCGCATCTCGGTCATCTATCGATACCTCTGTGCTGCGATAGTATCGACTGTGTGACGTAGCGTGGAGGACAGAGCTAGAGAATTCCGTGGTTTGAGCATTATGGATTTTGCTTTGTGATTAGCTTTTCGGAGTAGTTCCTATTCCCTGAGGAGAAATATCTTCCGTGAAGATGTCTTCCTGCGCTGTATTTGGCTGCAACAACAGTCGCAGAAATGGCGAGGGGAAATTGAAATTTTTTCGTTTCCCTCAAGAAACTTGAAACTATGAAAATGAAGTGGGTCCGAGCATGCCGACGAAAGGACGACTTTATGCAATGCGTACTGCCTACAGTGTTATTTTAATAATTTGCAATGAAATATTGCTATAGTTTCCATCAATAATTTATAATAAGGGTTTAATTCTACGAATTGAAGAACACACTATCAAAACAACGAAGATGGTCACCCGATATTAATATCACGGTGACATGAAAATGAAATTATTGCTATGAAAAGCTGTGGTGCTTGCAACAGGTCTGATTATGAACTGGAAGAAATGTTTTAAGTTTTTAAACGTTTTGAAAAAAAACACAGTTCTTTGGATTATGAATTTATAACTATATGCATTAGTACCATGCCCCAGTCCACCTTACCGCAGGTTCCGCTCCGCGTCCGCCTGTTCGCAGATGCCGCACCCATCTGAACACAGCTTATTGACTGGCGAAAGTCGTAACGTCAGCCAATTGCTAGTCAACTGTTTAACTTTTCCAAATAACTTTAGACGGCCTGTCTAATAGCATTGAAAATCTGAACTTCGACCGTTCATAATTTTTTTCGGCCATAGAGAGAAATGTTAGTATTAATTTTAAACTAAGAGATCTAGCTTTCAAAACACGAAATTTCCGCAGCACCACCATGTTCCACAGAGACCTCAGCTACTAGTTACAGATTGTGCCGTAAGTGTATGTAATTTATGATTCCTATCTTCCGCTATAAATATGTAATAATTAAACGAGTGTTCATAGCTGCTCTATGGCCCTGCGGTAACTCTCTGCTTTAGGTTCATTTTCGCTAATTTCAACATATTCCGATTATGTCCGGAAAAACGGCAAAATAAATCCAGTAGCAGACTGCATAGGTGGGACTTCCCCAGGGCCATAACTACCGCCGGGGCACAATCCCGGGGCGCCCAAGCCAAAGTGGTCCCACACGGATGATTTATTTAAAATATTTATCTGTGCGTTTTTACGGCTTACTCCAATTCCCACTAAATAGCCTGCTTTATAATAAAAATACAAATAGAAGCGCCCGCGCACTTGACGCTCGGCTGATAGTACAGGCAAAATCAATGGTACAGGCGTACAGCTCAATCGTCTCCTTTGTGCTCTATCTTGAACTAATATAGGGGCATCGCCATCGAGTTTTGGGGCTTCAAAGTTTATAGTTATGACTCTGGACTTGCCCATATGGCATATTCTCATAGTAGTGCTAGCAGTACGCGAAATTATGTTGCAATTAGTGATATAAGCAAGCCGCTTGAAACAATTATTCTTTGGACCTGTTTGGTCGATTTGGCCCGAAGCACCCATTGATTTGACCGTGCAGGCTCAAATTTTAGGGGGGGGCGGAAGGGGGAGGGGGAATATTAAAAAAAATATTTGAAAATTGTGTTAACGAGCTAGAGATGGGTTTCAGGTGTCGATTTCATTTGCTTCCGACCCAATACATTCAATTGTAGCCTTAATTTAACTCTCTGACGGCCGTAAGTCGAAATATCGCCGTCATTTGGAAAATGGCGGCTTGGGTGCGTGATAAGCCACCGGTAGTCAACATGGCCATGGATATAGATATGGATTTATAACTTTCTCTAACGGTTGTTGCCTGACCCTCCGTAAACAAACAGATATCACGACCCGCACGGTTGCAGCGCCGCCACCCGCGAGAAGGTGGTACTAATAATACAATCGCCGATAATGACTGATAACATGAAAGAAATTACCAAATGTATAACAAATCACGCTCCATCAACTTCATCAGATGTAAATTACTAATTACGGTCGAAATATTTAAATTTCCCGGCGATTGTATTACGTTTGAATCACCGCCTGTCCGTATTAGTACCACCTTCTCGCGGGTAGCGGCGCTGCAACCGTGCGGGTCGTGATATCTTCTGTTTGTTTACTGAGGGTCAGGCCTCAGCCGTTGGAGAAAGTTTTAAATCCATATCTATATCCATGAACATTAGGGTGGGCCGAAAAACACGAAAGTTCCCGAATCGAATCGTAATAGCACGGAAAAGTTGTTACTCGTCACCCTGATCACAAAGAAAGAAAAATTTTCGAAATCGGACCATGTCTTCCGGTCGCACATCTCGTTCGAAATTTTGAAAAATCGAAAAAAATATGACTTTTTTAGGGATTTTTTAAAATGAGTTACAGTGATTGGATTACGTTCAAAATCGGTATGTGGCCTCTTCTTAAGAACCTCTGTCTTAAATAAATATGTAACACCCCTTATCTCCTTCTTTTAGGGGGAGGGGGAGTCGCTCATCGCGTTCAAATTATCGAAAAATCGTAAAAAACATGACTTTTTTCGGAATTTTCTCTTTATGAGTTACAGTGATCGGATTGCGTTCAAAATCGGTATGTGGCCTCTTGTAAAGGTCCTTTGTCTTTTAAGAAAGATATAGTTCCCGTTCCCCACTTCTTTTATGGGGGAGGGGAGGGACATGTATCGTAAAAATGAGTGCCCATACGGTAGGCCTACGCTTATTTTTGAAAATTGGTTTTTCTTTTGATTTCGTCTCTCGATGGAAATAACTTCACAGATTTGCCGTCTAGTTTTGGTCAGGGCGAAAGAGGAAAATATCATCTGTCAATCATTTTCAAGGAAAGGAGTCTTTACAGTTTCCGCCATTGACAATATAGATTTTTTTTTAATCCACCAGTAACCGAAGTCCACGTGAATTAGGTATACCCATTTTTCAATTGCCGATTTTTTCTAATTTGTCGTTTTCAGACGTACTACCTTCTAACTGGAACGACTATCTTCTCGATAACATGAACAAAGAGGAATTGTGATTTTACTTGATGCAGCCACCGATGTACACAGCGTGAGCAACGTTCACTCGCAAATATTATTTACACGTCAGTCATCCACAGGTTTGGACGGATTGTCCTGCGCATCAATGGAAGAGGCTGATGGAAGAATAATTCTTCACCTACACGTATTTGTCAGAGAAAATAAATGAAATAAAGTCGCAGTGTAGAAAATACTCATATTTTATGAAAAACTTACAGGATATGGAAGAACAAGCCAATGCAGAATGTATGGTGATTCACAGAACCGACACAGGTGTCATGGTTCTCCCTGTGTCCTTTCTCCCCGAACATCAGCGAAAAGAATTGAAAGAGCTTTGGATTCAGTGTGGCTCCGGCTCAGAACGCCGTTACATCAGTATCCATGCCTTAGCGGAAATTCTCGGAGACTACAAATGTGTGGCTCTTCGTGGGTTCCATGCACTCATAGGGTGCGATTTCATTTCGTTTTCCGCGTCTCAAGGCATGCGTTCAGCGTGGGCTACTTGTGACGATGACAAGACCACGAGGGCCAGGAGCTTGCTTACCCCATGACCGGAGAACGAGAAGAGGCGCTCATTTCATCCCTGGAGAAATTCGTGGTGAAAATGTATGGCGTGCGGAAGGGAGAAGTATGTTTCTTTCATGAATGTGTTTCACTCCTTGAAACCCACATGATTTATGGAACGGTATCTGAATAACGTTCCAGGAGGATTATCCTGGAATACATGCGGCAGGGAAACAGCTTTTCGCGACCGAAAATCGACACATTGCTGCCATCCCTCCCACTCGAGGAGCTCTTGAACAGCACCTGAAGAGGGCAGCGTTTGAGGCCGGTCATTTGTGGGGGCGGTCGAATGGGGGGCTACCCTAGGGAATCTCCAGGAAAATGAGAATGGAGACTCAAGGACAACTCCTGGAAAATTAAATAGACATTGCTCCCAGATATATGGGAGGCAGTGAAATCGCTCGATCGGTTTGGATGTTCAACCGGTTGTGCAACACAGAGGTGCTGCTGTCTGTGTTGTACCCCAGCCTGTCGGAATTGCAAGGGAGAATGTAGTAATAATTAGCAATAAAACTTAAAACTAATTCTTATGTAATTATGTTGAAATGGATCTAAGATTATTTTTTAATTTTTGAAATGCTGGCAAAGTAAGCCTGCGGCTTTCCTCGAAAATACTCGCTATTTCCTTAAAATTTCAAAACTAAATGTAAAAATTATAACCTAGTAAATCCCCAGAACAGTTGGATTGATCAAATAGTGTATTTTGGTGCCACAGACGCATTCAGCGACCCCGGAAAAGACACCCAGCATGACCATGTTGACTACCGGGGGCTTATCACGCATCCAGGCCGCCATTTTCCAATATGACGGCGATATTTCGACTTCCGGTCGTCAGAGGGTTAAATTAAGGCTACAATTGAATTTATTGGGTCCGAATCATATGAAATCGACACCTGAAACCCATCTCTAGCTCGTTAACACAATTTTCAAACATTTTTTTTAAGTTTCCCCACCCCCTTCCGCCCCCCTAAAATTTGAGCCTGCACGGTCAACTCAATGGGTGCTTCGGGCCAAATCGACCAAACAGGTCCAAAGAATAATTGTACCAAGCGGCTGGCTCATATCACAATTTGCAACATATTTCTCTTTTTCGGATTGTACCGCCGCACAGTGGGGCAGAAGTCCAATCTAGCTGGACAAAACCTAATTTATAAACTTCAACACACATCAGAAATATTCTTACAGTGTGATCGGTAAATGTCTATATTGTTGGTATATGTACAAATTTTGCATTTTTTCCTTGAGGATTGACGCTGAGCACCCCTCAAAGTAAGGATATCATGGTGGGCTGGCGTGACTGTTTTTTACAGCACCCAAATTGTCGTCTCACATTTTGAGTCTTACAGAAAACGTAGCAGTAAATGAATCCTACCACGTTTAGTTGGAAGTATGAGGGTGGAGAGTTACATTGTTTTACCTCTGAACTTTAACGATCACATTCATGGCAGAGTATTTTCTGTCGTAGATACGTTTTATTTAATTTAGCTACTTATTAGTAGACTTATAAAAAATGCCTGACTTGGCCGAGCAAAATCAACTCATAGCAATTGGAGATAGTAAGGTTGTCAACGTGATACCCAAAAATTGCGTGCTACTTTGCGCTACTTTGGGAGAAAACTTGGAATATGTTTGGCGTTGCGCCTGTCAAATCGGTCTACTTACACGACAGGCCGACACAAGTTGAGGGCGCGACGCTGCAGACATGGCAATAGAATTCGTCTCTTCTTCATATTGTTTGAGAACTTAGTTCTGAGAGGTTGTATCCCAACTCGCAATGTTGACTATAAAACGATGGGAGCTTCACAGACGGTTACAGGCGAGAAAGGAAGAGTCTTGGGACGTGCGCTACGACCACGTTTATCGAGATATGTTGCGGATCCTGGGTTTAGATTCAATTCCTACCGACTCGCTTTCAGAAGTAAAAAAGACATTTCGCAGACATTGTGGTGAAATTCGAGCGAAGTGGGTGAAATGCTGTCGCGTAGAGGAAAAATTCCGTAAGACCTACGAGACCTGGCTTGAAGCTGAAATCAACATTGCAACGCCCATAGGTGCGTCGACAAGCAAGATAAAATCAACCAGTAAAAGTACGCGGAACTTATTCTTAAAAACTACTTTTTTCTGTAGTGATTACGCTGCATAATTTTCACATGATAATTTCAAGAATAATATGGTGTCTGATTTACGAATAAAAAAGAGAGGGTTAGTCATTTCGTTGCTTTATTTTACAAAGTAGGTGGTCGCCCATTGAAGGAATTCGAAGCCAGCTGTTATAGAAGTAAAAGGAGAAAGATTTCGGGGCTGACGTCGGGAGCATCCACCCCAAATCTGGCTGTTGCACTTCAAACAGGTCTGAGAAAGGACGGAAGACGCAATGACGCGAGGCTCATCAAAGAGGCTTTGCAGACTACACCAACACGTGCGTATAAAATTCCCCAAGCATGGAAAGCAGTGCGAGAGTTCAAAGGTTCAAACCATATTCTCCCCAAGAGGCTTTGGCGCTAGTGATTGAGACTAACCTGTCACGAAATTCTTATCAGATTATAAGAACTCAAGCGAAACTAAGGGGTGCGAACATGTACCCTTCCTACAAGCGAGTACAGGAAGCAAAGTGTGAATGTTATCCTCCCCGGGAAAAAATCTTTGTAACGGAGCGTAAGGCTGAAATAGAATTGCAATCGTTGCTTAATCTTACTGTGAACCGTATATCCGTGTAACAAAAGGAAGTTATCGAGAGACTCTCCCCAAATGACCTAAACACTCTGTGTCTCATCTCCAAATGGGGTTTTGATGGCAGCAGCTCTCAGTCCCAGTACAAACAGGTGTGCGGCGACAGTGATTTTGACGACTGTGATATGCTCATGACCTGCGTAGTCCCACTTCAGCTGTATTGTAGGGAAAATACTAGAAGAGGAAAAAAGATAGTAGTGTGGCAAAATAGTCGACCTTCGTCCACGAGGTTTTGTAGGCCTCTAAAGTTGGAATTTGTAAAAGAGAGCAGGGACAATATTCTTAAAGAGCAGAAATTTGTGCAGGCACAGATCGACAGCCTTGTTCCATCAGAGGTCTCCTTCCCAGGATTTGACTCATTACAAGTACGACATGAATTAATGATGTGTATGGTGGATGGAAAGGTTTGCAATGCAGTAACCAACACTTTATCTTCTCAAAGATGCTACATATGTGGATCCTCACCCAAAGATATGAACAACATAGACGATGTTTTAAAGAGATACGTCAACCGAGATACATTCGCGTACGGGCTCTCATTACTTCACGCGTATATTAGGTTTCTTGAATGGTTACTCCATGTATGTTATCGACTAAAAACTCAATGTTGGCAGAAGAGAAAGGAAACGAAAGACGAAGTACAGGAGAGGGAAATTAAGATAAGGAGGAAATTCAAGACAGAAATAGGGCTGGTCATTGACACGGTGAAGCAAGGTAGGGGCACGAGCAACGATGGGAACACATCACGTCGATTTTTTGGAAATCCGGCAAAGACCGCGTCGATAACTGGTCTTAATGAAGATATTATTTCACGGTGCGACATCATTTTGCGCACTCTGTCCTGCGGATTTGCTGTGAACGTAGAGACTTTCCGTAGGTATACAGAAGACACCGCTAGACTCTACGTCAGCTATTATTCCTGGTACCCGATGCCGGCATCAGTCCACAAGATACTGATTCACGGCTGGGATGTGATGTCCGCGGCACTACTTCCCATAGGGATGTTAAGTGAAGAAGCCCAAGAAGCCCGAAATAAAGACTTCAGGAGGTATCGAGAGAAGAGGAGTAGGAAGATCTCAAGAGTAGCTACAAATGAAGATCTCCTGAATATAATGCTAACGTCCTCTGACCCCCTAATCTCCTCAGTACGCTCACTACCTCCCAGAAAGGGTGGGAGTCTGAAACCTGAACTGATTGCTCTTCTTGAGGAACCGAAATTTAATCCCGCTATGAATGAATACGAAAGTGACGACGAATAACATCTTGTCTGCTACTGTCTACTTTAATAATATATGCTATAATATCTACAAATGATCATTAGAAAAAACCAAACTGTTTAAAGAATTTAAGATGTCGAATAAATGCAAGTAAAATAAAATTTCTATTAACCATCATCATTTTTTTATTTCTCAACCATGTTTTGATATTTTAATTTAAAAAAAACAGCGTCATCAGTAATTCTACCAATAGTACCAATTCTACCAATAGTGGGCCGTCGAAACGTTAAAATGTGTCTTCGAAAAGTCGCCAATCACGGTAATTACAAATTAAACACATAGAAGGGACAGGCACAAAACAGAAAAACCACACATTTAGAATATTTCGGTGGTCGCTTGGCCACCTTCTTCAGAGGAAGGAAAGAAGAAAAATGAGTAGGGATGGAGGAAAGAAAAGGTTATGAGTGGTAAAGAATATGACTGTGTAATAGGATCCAGGTGAAGATTTCACAATTTCTGGGGTGATAAGACCCCTAAATATGATTATAAGCCATTCCATAGGTTTTGTCCAGCTAGTTCGGGCGTTTGCCCCACTGTGCGCCGGTACTATAGGAATGGGGAACGAACTCGACAGAGGGACATGCGCGAACATACGGTCGACGTAGAAGAAACCAATTGCAATTATCTCTAAATTAGCTCATAGTGTGATAATTGACAAATATACACCATTCAAACATTCTTTCGTCCATTACCTCCAGCGTAAATGTCATCAAGTTACCGCAAACAAGATTCAGCTCTTGCAAATAATGTGATCATATCAGTCAAATTAACATGAAAGATATACATAGTATAAAAAGTCATTCTGCGACATTGAAATGGCATCAGTAACAATTGCTAATGCAATACACCAAAGAGGGTGAAGATATAATTCTTATATATTTACACCCGTGCGCGTGACTAAATGACACATCATTTGTGCAATCGCAATCGTTGGAAAAATCGCTAATTCAGTTTAAAAAAGGAAGTTCGGGTCATGGTCAAAGTCATGTCATCAGCATAGGGAAAATTAAGCTCCTAAGTAGTCATTAGCGGCTCCAACACATGGTATGAAATACAAAGGTGGAAGAATTGCTAAACTGGCTAATCCATTAAAATAAAAACGCAATTCTAAAGTCAATGTGCTTTAAGACGATGGCAGAGGCACCTTCAGAAACGTCGGCAAACAAATAGCTCACCTGGTGAAAGACCCAAGAAGGCTTCACCATACCAGTTTGGCTCATGACGACACCTATCCTTATATCTTAAACATTTTCTTCTCCGCATCTCTTGAACAAATACATTATGATTTTTTGACATACCTATCAGCAAATGATGCGGACTCGTCGTGGCTAGCTTACGTAAAAAAATAAAATGACTAGTGCAATCTGCATACGCTACCGGTCTTTCTCTTTCCTTGATTTGTCCTCTCAAATGTCAAGTACCAAGGACAACGTTGGCCCTGGGACGGAGTATCTGCGTAGTTAGCATGAACCTCTTAGGAAATTGTAGATGATTAAGGATGAAATTGTTCCATTTTTCTCCTCAATTCCCTCGAGAAAGGTGTAGAACGCTCGGCTTTCCACAGAACGCCGGGGTTCATATTAGTTGATACATTAGACCAGTTACCTTTGATCTAGATATTGAGCACCAGAGGGAATATTTAGGTACTTAATCCTCCAAAATTAATTTATTATTATTAATTATAGAGCAGTTATTAATATTTCCCTCCAACAATCGCCCGATACACACGCACACAAATGTTTGAGTAGCACCAAGCTCATTCGTGGATCACTGGGGCTTAGTGGAGTGCCGTTTACGGAATTTGGCGGCCTCGGTGGCGGCGGGGTTACGTCCTCGCCTGCTAACCCAAAGGTCGCGGGTTCGAATCCCGCCTGGGGAGGATTTTTCACTTCCCAGGGCATGGTTGTGTGTGCTCGTCTATTGTTAATGTTGTTAATACCCCGATCTAAAGGCCAATGAGTGCTGTTTTCGGTGGTGATGGAAAATAAAATAAAAAAATAAAAATTTTGAAGTAGACAAGAACCAGTTGAAAAAGTGTTCATGACAATCGTTTTACCATTCTCCTGTGACAAATAAGCATTCATAATCAGGGGACAATTCATAAGCATTCATAATAATTCGCCTATGCGACGAAACCGGTCGACTTTAAATAAAAATCTGTGAAAAAAGTACCATATCTTTTTTGAATTCTTTAGAATGGATTTTCACAAAGTGAAGCCTGAAACCATCGAGTTTATTCATAATCAGGCCTGATGGCGATTAAAGGCTAACGAATGTGATTTTAAGGAAAAGTCAGTATTTTAGAAAATATTTACGATGCGACAATTGAGTCCCTAAGACTTCAAAAAAGTTATGGAAAAATCATCAAACGAAATATTTGAAGATTCGTCATTAAAACCAAGGTCTGGAAAAAAATCGAAACACTTGTCCGTGCTCTGGTAACCACCAATGTATGTTCAAAGCTCAGGCTGGGCGGTTTTCCGGTGCACCGGTTCAGTTTTTTTTCAGAACTGCCAGGCCGGTTCAGATTTAGTAAAAAAAAACGGTGCACCGGGGAAGCGGTTCTGGAACACCGGTGATCGTTCGCTGCTTGGTTTTCACGTCGCTGCCTCCCTCTCTGTCTCTGCTCGCAGCCAGGCTGGCTGGCGACCACCACTGTGAACTTTCCTATCCCTTCCGTGTTTGGAAGTTGTCCGCCTGACTGTCGTCTCACAAATAATCAGCCGCTAGAGTGCAGAGCTAGCACTCGCCCATGTAAAGCATTGTCACATACGTAACGACGCGTTTAGTTGTTACAACAGCATTATCATCAAGGCACTTGATAATGTTGTTTTAACAACGAAGCGCGTCGTGATAAGTAAATAAATATCTGAGAAATTTTGCAATGTCTTCCTTCAACAATAATGTGAATTTAAATGCTGTTCTCGCAGAAGGTTCGAATTCAGCAGATCACACACATTTAGGTGCATTTTTTGACACGTAAAAAAGCCAAATTATATGGACGCCCAATCCTCGCATAAAAACCAAGGGTTCGCGCATATATTCTCACTTTATACTGTTCAGTTTAAGAAAGCATACCAGTGTTATGATTAAGTATCTTCTTTAAGGAACAAACACATCTTCAAAACACAGGTTAAATCAAAATTTTGGAAAAAAAACCTTTTGGATGACAAAAAACCGGTTGTTATGCTACTTGATATTAAATTCGTTACTTTCTCTGATGAGAATAAAATGAATTCGCGTCAGCAACGCATAAGAAAAACAGTTTCATTAAACAAATCTCCGTTATATTAGCAATATCGAATTTAAAATAAGCATTTTTAATCTTGGGCTTATAAATAAGTCTTCCAATATTATTTGCCAAGCCTTGATTTTATACATGGCCAGTTGTAGGAAGCGTTTCCAAGTGTGATAAAAATTAGGTAAAGGATACGGGTTGTTGAGGGTTGCATCGCAGAATATTTCAACCAACAATTAGGTTTATGCAATAAATGATGTTTCCCGACAATTATTATAGGTACTAGCCGGTAATATGCTAAGTTACCGCTGTAGTAAGAGGACGTATAATTACATATACCACATTATTCATGACACTAAATTCATTCCATTAACGCTTTTATTCTAGTGCGAATTTCCACAGAAGAAAAATGGGACAAAACCGTGATCCCGGTCAATGCGAATGATTTTTCCTCCGTGGAAATTCGCACTCATGAACATATGTTCATGTTCGCACTAATGTGCACTTGCGGGAGACTCATTAAAAGGTTATATGCACCGTGGCTAGTCCCGGTATCATCAAAATTTGCTTTTATTCTAGAGAAATATTCACCGGTACGGTTACCTGGTACTTCATTAAATTACGTACTTGACAAATAAATACTGGCACTGGCAGTGAATTTCGGAACGCGCCCAGTGATGGGCGAATAGTAACTTTTCGTTACTTCCATATTCGTTACTCGTCCAGATCCGACGTGACGAGTTCAGATTTTTAAATCTATTTGTTAATTACGACATTTCGTTGCTTGGGTACTATTAACTGAATTTAAGAATTTACTCGTTGATCCAACATTCGAATCCATTCGAGGACTCACTCAAGTAACTATTCGTTTGGTTTTTTTCGGGTAGTTGGATTCGAATAAGTAGGGGTTTAGTGGATGCGCATGAGCAGTGTACAACTATCATTCATGGATATCGATGGTAAAAAGTCTAATTCCAAACCAATATTAGGTTCTTGAGAGGAATTAATACAAACGACATAAATTTAGTAATAATTTTACGCCCTTACCGGTTTAAGAATTCACGGATATAGCTTAAATGATGTTGGAATTAAGGTTTGAATAGCATTAAAACATTTTAATAACCTTTTCCGGAAATTATTGGTACGACTTTTTTAAATGGGTTAGGGAATGATAGGGGTACAACAAAAGGAGCGAGTTGAAAATTTCTGGAAATCTTCGACGCTTTTATTATGCCGTATTCGAATGAGAAATAATATTTCGGTAGAAATTTTCAGTCAAAAACAAGATACAGTTGGTTCTATAAAAAATAATTATGGTTTGAGGGAATTGAAGCAATTCTAGCCTAACCTAGCTTCACGACAAGGAGCAACACTACATCCGCTGGCCTACCTCGGTGTTAACATGTTTATGAATGATTTGGCATTTTCCCGGCGAACGATGATGATGAAAGTTTCTCGAGTTTCAAAGAATACTTCATCAACATAGTTTTGTAACTCCCCAGAAAACTTCAACATCACCAACCATGACTTTACATATTTATATCCGTGTCATTGAAAGGAACAGATGAGCAAATAATAACTTGTAACGACTCTAAAGTAACGAGTACCTACATTCAGCGGTACGAATAGTACAGAATTTTCCTAAGTTCCGACGGAGCCCACCACTAACAATTAAACACGATCACGCTACTACCGTGGTCAATAGTAATAATAATACATAGCTTTATTGTTGTTGACATAGAGCATATTGAGAAACATTTATACATAATAACCTTTCACAATAGCTTTACAATATTGTCCGAAAAAACTCATCAGTACCATAATAACATTTATTAAGCAGTAGTTCTTTGATTTTTAATTTAAAAGAAGATACAGATGACATACTTTTAAAGTTTGTAGGTAACTTATTGTACAAAAGTGATGCCGAGTGAATAGGGCCATTCTTACATACAGCACATGATTGTACTCTCAGGTGAACATTCTCCCTTCCACGAGTCAAGTGACTATGAACCATCGAGATAGGAATGAACATAGATGGATTCTTTTTTTATAAATAAACAAGAGTGAAAAAGAAAAAAAAATATATATATATACCGTATAAACGCGTGTAAGAGGCGCACCCCTCCTTTTATGCGTCGAAGTTGAAGAAAAAATTTTGAGTTTTTTTTTCTTCTATTACGAAGTTTTGCGGGCCTAACTGCGAACTTTCGGCCATTTTAAAAGCCTTCCGCTCGCGATATTCTCTTATAATTTACGCGGCATTTTTCATAGGCAGATATAGACCCCGGAGGTAAGTATTCACTTGGATCTGAGGTTTCCGCGGCATTTCTCCATATTGGTAACGGCTTTCGGGCGTTCCTCTACAAGACAACGCGGAGGAACGCCCGCGTGCCCGAACGCCGCGTCACCTTTATGCCACTATTAACCGAGTCCAAATGACTCATGTACAGAGAAAAGACAACTGGTTTTCCCCCGCAGGTAATGCTTGTAGTAGACTCCCTCGCGCGCCTTACGGATAGCCCTCTGACTGGGCAACAGCGCGCGCCTCTCCCTTTCTCTTCCGTGCATGCTCCTGGCAGTTGAACGCGCTCTTTTTACAAAATATATGTTAATCGATATTGATTAACCAACGAATTCCTTTAAGATTTTATAAGTGGATTCATGATGATAAACTCGAGAGCTTGGAGAAGGTCTAAACGGCGGTTTTCAGGGATGCGCGGAACGGAAAATAACGGATCCGTGCATTTGCATCTATAACTAAAATACTAATGCGTTAAATAATATGAAACTTCGGATAGCTGTTAGGAAAGATCTTTGCTACAATATTTGTAAAGGAAATTTCAATATCTTGATCCGTGTTGTTATTACGAAGCCGTAAATGCGATGCATCCGTCCGGTACCCGGGAAAATGCGCTAACATTCTGTTTTTAAGCACACACTGAAATCGATATAAACGGTAAAATGTTTTGTATACCATCAATAAACGCAGAAATAAACAAGCTTTAATTTGATGTACTTCATTTTAAAATCGATTGAGCCATCTCTGAGATATTAGCCTTCAAACTCGGGTGTCGGAATTTTGCAACGGACAGATTCGTGTAAGAGGCGCACCCTCATTTTCGGCTGCGATTTCTGGGAAAAAAGGTGCGCCTCTTACACGAGTTGATACGGTATATATATATATATATGCTGGGTAAAGTCATGATATTCAGTTGCCTAAACAAAGGCCTTCCAGGGGTCCTGATGGCCTGTAGAGGGCAGCAGAGTTACGACAATAGTGTGAATGCATGTAGGGTTGCTACGATGGTTCTTACAATAGTACTCTAAACCAGGCAGTAACACAGTTAGTGATACGAACAAGACCTAAGATATAGACCGTGTTCCAATGCACATCAAGGCGTACTAAATTTTCTTCAAGTTAAGGAATTACGTCGCGTTTTAAGACTTTGGACTAGCTTCACAACCGCGTGAGGGCTAGGGCGAAGAAAGGATTAATGAGAAGGCGTACTACTTCACGGAGCCGTACTAAAAAAAACTTAACGTCGAAGGGTGTACTGAATGAGTGGTCAAGTGAGTATATTAGAGAATCATAGAATATACTTTAATCGACCTATGTGGATTGATTCTTCAAGCGTTGTTAGTAAATATCATGCACTTATTAGTTACTAACACCGGATTCAAAATTTATTTGTGACTCGGGTGATAAGGGGCTAATGCGAATACCACCGTGTTTGATTAGTTGTAGGCATTTCTTTATTTTCTTCGCTTTATACTATCATTTTAATGGCGATTCAGCCCTGCTTACAAGTCGCTGCCCCATCCCACGCTGATCTTAACCGCTATACGCTTACCAATATGTTTTTGTTTAAAATTCATCAGTTGCCGCATCCCCGTACGAGATCTAGACACCCCAAGCGTATACTATCCCGTAGTACATGTTATACACCAAGGCCGTTTTCACACACAACGGCAAAGCCGGTGCCGGCACCGACCAAGCGTTGTTTTCACACACACCGGCAGTACCAGAAAGTAGCAAGTTTCATTTTCGACGTGATAAGAGTTGAGGTCTGAAAACGAAAGACAGCCGGTGCCGGCTTCAAATTTGTCGAGTTCATCGCCGGCTGCAATTGCCGGCAATAGTACCGATATCGTGTGAAAGCTTCCATTTGATTACATTGCATCCGGCGCCGGAACCGGTTTTGCCAGTGTGTGTGAAAACGGCCGAAGAGCTATGCTTGGATTGGAACGCGGCCATAGTTTATCAAATAGAATTTTGTAAAATAACAAAGTAAAATGTGAGTTAAATAGTATTATGGTAGTAAAAGAACTCCTTAGGATCAGGAAAGCAATCAATTATAAAATCGATTTCTTAATTCATAAAAGATGGCAACCCACGAAAATTTGGTTATCAACCAATCGATTATTATCGGTCAAATCGATTAATTCCCATAAACGATTACTTTTGGTTTAATTATCTATGATTGTACTCGATAACTTGCATCCCAAATCGAAACCGGCCATGTAGGTTGCTTTCGATTTAGAATGGGGATTGCCATATTGCTCATTTATTCGGCCCCCCTTGCAGCAGAGAGCCATCGATAGACGGCTATTCCACTAAACGAAAGCACCGCGACGTGGCAATCGTCGTCGCTGTCTTTTGAACTAAAGTATTTATGTATTTTTCGTATATTCTTAAGGCCGTTTTACACAGCGAACGATCTTGCGAATGATCATGCAAATGACGTTAATGCCTCGTGTAATACGGAAAAGTCGGCGAATTCTTGGTCTTGCGCATGATCATGCGATCAAAATTAGAACGTTCTATTTTTGATCGCATGATCCCGTGAATGATCGCATGATACGAGCGCAGTACGTCCATCTTGGTTGTTTTGATATTGAATTCACCTCACTTCGCTTAAGCAAACTCATAATAACATATAATGAAGGCAAGGAAAGGTATATCAATGTATTTGGAAATAAATATATCTGTAGGCAGGATGCAATGCACATACTTTGGCAGACGTGGAATGGTCATTTGGTTAAAACTATTTTGTAGGTTTTGCAATATGAAAACATCGAAATCTAATAGGATTAACCTAAATATATCTGACCAGACCAGAATTGTTTATTCAGGGCTGCAGTGCAACGAGTACAACATCTCTGGCCCTATTTTGACTTCAGGATGGACGGCAGAAAAATGTTCGTAATGATATCAACACTACAGCTTTCATCAAAGTTTTAGGCTAAAGACTATGGGAGATACTGCCAAATGCAGAACAGATCTTAGTGCAATGATCTCTCTTTGGACCTTTTTTTTTAAACAATCATACTTGTATGAACAGTATATCATTCATTCCTCACCGCCGACTGAATATATAAGGTATATATTTGTAAAAATGCTATATCTCTGACAATGTATCGATGGACCAGTGGGTAGCGTGTCCGACACCCTATGGGAAGAACGAGTGGCGACAGCCGCTTAGAATCAGCTGAGTGAGGAAATTTATTGATCGTTTTCCTACGGTCCTTTGAAAACATTTTTTAACATATCATTATAAATTCATAATCCAAAGAACTGCGTTTTTTTCAAAACGTTTAAAAACTTCAATAATTTCGTCCAGATTGTAATCAGACCTGCTGCAAGCACCACATGTCATAATATATAGCAATAATTTCATTTTGATGTCACCGTGATATTAATATCGGGTGACCATCTTCGTTGTTTTGATATTGAGTTCACTTCAATTCGCAGAAGTTAACCCTTATTATAAAATTTTGATGGGAACTATAGCCATATTTCATTGCAAATGATTAAAAGAACACTGTAGGCAGTACGCAATGCATACATCGGTCGGAAATCTCCCGTAATCGATAGATCTACCACTGCGCAGAAAATTCACTGAATTAATTCGCCGTGTAAAACGGGAACTTTATAGGTAATTGAAATTAATTCGCGAATTAATGCTCGAATGATCATGCGCAAGATCATTCGCCGTGTAAAACGGCCTTTAGTCAAAAGTTTTTATCCGCTCGGGCGTCATTGTATAGCTCGGGTCATAGTGAAATGTATCATGTCATTCTAATTGGATTCATTTCTGAGGTAAAATTACTCATCCTAATAAAATAACGCAAGAATGTCACATTAAATTTGCCATGTTAACTTTTTATAAGTTGACATTACAAGTTAGAGCTCTTAGATCCTTTCTGGTAGAAACGGAAGTAAATATATACTAAATGTAAATAACATTCACCGTGATTTTGTAGAAACGGGATTTCATATTTCGTTCATCATTTCAATTTAACTCAAGAATTACTTATAAAAGTACGACCTTAAGTAATCGATGCAACATGCACAGAGCTAAGCGCATTATTTCGGTGCGTGACGACATAGCATTAAAATGGAGCGAAACATACTGATAACTGTACAAGTCTTTTCACACCCACAAGGGAAATTTTGATATACGTTTGCGTTATCATGAAATTAGCTTTACAATATTATACCAGAGTTCAATGGACTGGTAAATTCTGAAGTCACATCCGCCAGTTGCCGTGTTGATCGCAATCTTTCTTTCCAAACAAATCTGTTACAGCAGTTTCTGCCGTAAGTGAATGGATGATTTATATTCACTATGGCTGTGTTAAGCACACTTTTCACTGTAGGCAGTTGCTTAAAGGTATCCACAACTCACAATTTTTTCTTTACCTCGTCACAAATGTAGATGTATAAAACGTAGTCATGACTGCTGCAGACGACATCGTCTGCTGCGGTCACACGAATTACTAGTTTCTGAAGAGGGCATGCAAATGAAAAATGCGGATTTGATTTATTGTTCTAATGGCTTACAGAACAATCTGCCACACCTAGTGCTTCCTCTTAATGCATGCTGTGCACTTAAGTATGGTCCCAAGTGGTATTTAATATCATGGCAAAATGTACCGACCAACCATTTTTCCAAGGTCAACGTATATTCCGAGTAGGAAAAGTGAAGTTACTTAACGTACTCTGAAATCCATCGTATTTTTCTGTCGGCAAACTTGACCTGGCAGCGTATTAAAAAAAACTATATATAGGCAGGCATTTTGACCGTGCTCGCTTTGGATACTTCTAATGGAAATTCACTGATCGAATTATATCAACAAAATGGTTATGACTCGTGCCAGATTGCAAACACTTGTTATTTATTTTGTCTGTTGGAGAAAGATTGACCCGAAGAGTATACAATATGCTTTCAAAGCGAGGCTTTCATCCCATTATCATAAAACAGGCAGGTAGAACGTAGCCATGTACTTCACAATATTGTTACAAATTATTTTAATATTAATCGATGGAATGACTAAATACTAATACTATAAATTAATAACAGCTAGTTACTTCTAGCTTACAACAACACTGCGTAACAAGGTAAGTTACCTGAATCTTGAAGTTACAAATTTTAAAAATTCTTAAAAAGTCCTTTGCGACTCAAGAGAGCTGCACAGGGGAATCGTCTGAAAAACCGCGGCCTCAAGACGGAAGTCTATAAAAGTCAAGACTCTATAAGTCTAACTAATAGTCAAGAGTCTATAAAATCCCCTGTGAACGCGGTAAATGTGGGAGAGACAGGCCGAACGATTGAGACCAGGCTGAAGGAGCATCGGAGACACTTCAGATTGGCGCAACCACAGACCTCATGGCATCAACGAAGGCCATGCCATACAATGGGAAGATGCAGAGATACTTATCCGCACTCATGGCTATTGGGACCGGTTAATCAACGATGCCATCTAAATCCGCTTTGAAAAATACATTTTAACAGAGACACCGGTTTTCAATTAAGTAGGGTCTGGAATCCTATTATCAATTACATTAAAATTCAAAGAAAAGGCGAGAAAATCAGCCAACGGCCAATCTCTCAAACGAACCAATCAGGAATCACCTGATCCGGATTGTTGCATATTAATAACAGCCAATTTTGTCTCATGCGGCATTCAGTAGCCCTGATGATGGCTAACAAGTCGTTCGTTGAAACGTTGGCAGAAATGAAGCCTATAACCTGGTGTGAAACCCGAGAAAAATTTATACATCAGATTCACCGGGAAAATCTTAAATCATTTTTTTCTGAATATCTCGTTGCATGGCGCGGCAAGCGTCATCAACAAGGTAGTTTACAATCTACGACTAAAAGTCCAGTATCGTAATTTAGTGAGATAAATATATTTAGTATTAGAGTAATTTAAGATTCTTATCGTAACAAATTCCGCAACAGAGCTACCAAAGGTCCGTAGAGCATCAAATAACACTCGTTTAATCCATTGACCTTGAATATAGGGTAGATGGAGCCAGTGGCGGATACATATGGGGGGCGCCCCCCCCCCCCTTGCGGGACGCACGCATTGCCGCCCGCGCCGGTCAGCCCGCACGACATTCGTTCGTTTCTTTCGTCAGTCGACTCGAGAGTCCAGTTATCGGGTAGTTGTACTTTCTTATGTAGCATGCGCGCGCGTCCGCGACATCGTATTTTATACGTTTCTGTCTGGCACATAGACAGCTAACCTACGAGAAAAGTCGCGGCCATTCTAGTGATCTCGATACGTTATTCTGTCTGGCATTTGTTCGAGAAAAGTCGCGAATATTCTACTGATTGTATTTGTTCACAGTCCTTAAAAGTCTGGAAGCGAACATTCTGGCTCCGAATGTTCTCGAAACAACATAGCTACATATATAAGGGAAGCAGAGTCGCATAAAGAAGTGTTGAAAACACTTTCAGGCTCCTCGCAACCTTGCATAAAGGTGAACCTAAAAGGGAGGCAAAGAATATTGCAAACAAGATGCAATGACTGGAACTTGTGTTCAAGCTAAATTTTTTAAATGAGACTTTAGCAAAGTTTGATAGAACAGGTCAACTTCTTCAAAATTAACATGTACTCGTGCAATTATCTGCAGATTTGTATTCGTCATTGGCAGACCAGTTGCATACATCAGGAGATGAGTTTGAGAGATTTGAATCACATGCATAGGACATGATCCCTGATGTGCAATCCAAATCAACTCCAAAAGTGAGTGTATAGGAAAGATGATGCCCAACGATGGAAATTCACCAGAGGTCACTTTCTTTGTCAGTGCCAGGAACAAATCCCGTATATCCGCTTTTTATTCAATTATTGAAAAGTTAGAAATAGAAATAAGGAGACGAAAGGTGAACACTGATTAAACTGAACACACATTACATTTGGCCTGAAGTCGTTCATGTCTAATCTATTACCACCTTTGACAGTAGGGACTACTTATGCTGTTTAAAGTAGGATTGGGGAAGACAAGAAAAAGAAGTCTTTACTAAGTGAACAAGATCAAGTCAATTTAACTTAATGGAGCCGCTAACAAAGGAACCTGATAAATTCTTAGAGCTACTTTAGAAAAAAAAATTTGGAACCTCACTATCATTAGTTGGATAAATAAAATAGCATTATTGTAACTTCGGTGGTGCAAGGCCATTCTCATTATAGTCTGTTGAACTACAAATGTACTAAGAGCTGGTAAGTACTTCCAATAAGGTGAATATAAATAAGCTAATGAATGTACATTTTCTCAGTCTCTTAATTGTGCAACCATTTAAAAAAACAGCTGATAAAGAGTGGTCAGAAGAATACGAATAAGTAGCATTTTTCACACTCTTCCATGCAGTTTGAAATAGTACCAGACCTACCCATTGATTACAGATTGAAGCACCGTTTCGTCTCTAATATCATATTATTACTTTTTTATTACACTTGCTACGGATATTTTTCGCAGTCTCCGAGATGTAATACATGTTCTAACATAATCCTTTCATTAAAATTACCGTCAGCTTCATTTTTATGCCACCACTTATTTTTCTAACCATACTTGTAACAATTTATTTTTCACTCCAATTAATTCTTTTACACTTTTTAACTATTTTCAATGTTAATACAATTCCGTCTGATTATTTCTATATTCCCGATTCCTCTTATTTCCTTTCCTCTGTTGTGCTGTTTATTTATCTTCTTCCTTGGCGACGGCTCTTGGGTTCGCGAACGGCGACGGCTTGAACTCGCGAACGGCGACGGCTTGAACTCGCGAACGTTGCGACGGCTCTTGAAACGTCACATATTTGTCATTATTTGATATAATACTGCATCATGAAACGAGGTTATAGCTAAGCGGATGCATTTTTAAATCTAGGGAAAAAATCGGAATTTTAAGGTAACAAGAAAATTTGAATGATTAGCAAAAACAGGAATGGTACATTAATAGATCGTATAAAAAGCGACTATTAATATTCAAAGTTAAAGTTGGAGTTGAGTAGGAATTTCTAGGTTTGTGCTCAGAAGTGATTCTAAGCATAAGAACGCCGCCACTTCTATGCCACAAATCACGTGATCTCATGTTTACTTAGTCGGCCGCCTATGCTCAAGCATTGGAAAGCGCCATCTACCTATATTTAAGGTCTATGGTATAATCGGCACAACTTTATAGCCGTAAATAATATATCAAACGACACAGACGTTTTTACGGTGCACTTCGAAACTATTGCCCAAGTTCTCTTGGGGAACATGGCGGTGCTGCGGGAAATTTCATGTTTTGAAAGCAAGATCTCGTAGTTTAAACCGCCTGATGATGCCAAATAAAAACAGAAATCATTAACGCCATCACCATTGATGCAATTTCCGTTAAAATTTATATAAACATTTATCTCCTTGAGCGAAAAAAATTAGGAACTGACTAAGTCCAGATTTTAAATGCTATTAGATAGGCTTTCTGAAGTTGTTTGGAAAATGAAATAGTTGACTAGCAATTTGCTGACGTCACGAATTAACCAGTCAATCGTAAACTACACCGGAACGAGAAAAATTATATGCACGCAACACTGTTACATCATGACAGCAGCATTCGTTACGTTGAAGCGCTGACTGGCATCCAGCAGAAGCACTGCCAGTACACAATGACTTGCCCCGTTAAAAAGGAAGAGAAGGCGCGTCTGCAGTAAGGAGCCATTCAAGTATTACGTAAAGCGTTTTAGGGGAGAGGGTGGTTGAGGTTTCCTTGCGTTGTCCGACATAGGGGAGTGAAGAGGACCGAGACAATCTTACGTAAGGTTACAATCACGTCTGAGATCGATCATATTTTTCATTATTGACGGACAAAAAAGTTTTCTCTGTTGGATTACTGCGGCGGCGCACGCTGGAATGGACGCTAAACTACAGATAAACGTATGATCATTTCTTTGCGATTGCATTTGCTGTGAATGGCGAAAACCGATATCCGGCTTAAGGTGGTTTGAGCGAGATAGTTCCCTAGCCGTAATGGAGACCATATCCAAATTTTATTTTTTTTCAGCGTCTGTAAGAAGTATGATATAAATATTGTAGTTTTAATGGCGCAAAGATATATTTATATATGACCAAAATACTCAGTAATTGAATAAATAAATCTACATAAGTTTCTAACTCGACTCATTTTTTCCCGCCGTACGGCTGAAAACCCTTCAAAACAGGCAGATTTTTTGGGATTCTGTAAAAATTACTGTGGCGAGTAATAGATTATTTTTTATACACAGTTGAGAAAACATGCAATCTACACACAGTTTTTTGACGAAATCTAGGTGCTAGAAGTTCCTAATTTTTATAATTATTTTTAATAATATTAATATTATAATTATTCTCCCTCTGGAGCGCATAGCTATAATCTATCCCATGCAAAACAGCTTACCTTATCAGGCAAATAGCTCGAAAAGCAGTTCGGCAAGAGGTTGATATTTTGATATCATTGGAAAGATGAGTCTTTTCTTTAAAATGAGGCCAAATTCTAGGTGAAGTGATTTCTCGCTCAAACTACCTTTAAAAAATCTTATTTCTAAACTTATCTATTATTAAGTAAAAAATAAAAGCACCGGAGGGGGTGAGTTTAATTTTTGCTCAACTAGTCGGAATCGCCCATAAGTACATCGTTATCTATGTGCATGGTTCTAAAAATATGACAACTTACGTTATATGAGGATGGGATTGGTTCATGGTCTTACAAGGGGAGGGAGTGGTTAAAGAGGCCAAATCCGCCTTACGTAATACTTTAATGACCCCTAATAACAGTGGAGGATTAAGATAGTTTGATCGAGATAACACATTACCTAGAATTTGATGAATTTGGCATAATTTGGAAGGAAAACGTAATTCCTTTCCTAATACATCAAAATATGAACCTCTTTTTAGAACCACTTTCTAATCAAATCGCCTAAAAAATAAGCAGTTTTACATGGGATAGATTACGGCTGTGCGATCCAGATGGAGAATATTGAAAAAAATTAGGAATATACAACGTCTAGATTTCGTCTAAAACTAACGGTGTGAGCTTTGTATGTTTCCTCACCTACTTTAAAAAAAAAATTAATTATCGAAGTAATTTTTACAGAATTATAAAAAATCTTGCTGTGAAGGCGAGAGAAAATTAGTCAAGTTGGAGACTTATATAGACATTTATTTATTAACTGAGAAATTTTGTCATGCACAGCAATATTTTTGCTCCATTAGTATTATAAAATTTGGTTCATACTTATTACAGATAATGAAATAAAAAAATAAAATTCGAATATGGTCTCCATTATGAATAGGGAAAAAATCTTGCTGAACTACTTTAAGGTCGTTGTTTGAGAGGGGGGGATGGATTGCTACTTTCTGGGGGTTTGGGGTGAACGGAATACCTTAAGACCACCATTTTTCCTACGTCTCCAAGAATTACGGGGTTGTGGCCGCGCTCACCGCATCCCCCTTAATCCGCCACTGAGTCATAATCAGCCTTAGGAAGAAAAGCAGCTATATCAATGCAATCACGGTTATGCAGAATAATTGTTTTCATGGCTGCGCCAGACAACAGGGGACGGAGTTTGGCTCCAAGTCATACACAATATTAAAGAACTTATTGCAGATGGCTTACATTACAGATTACAGAAAATACCGTCTATATGTACTGAAATATGCCAGGGAATTTATTCCTTTTTTCGGCCAATAAAAACCTACCTTTGACTTCTACTCGAGCCACTAAATAAGGGCACTATTTTTGGGGTCAATATTTCTATGTAACGACTGCATAAAATCGTATGTATCTCCATTACTGATATACCACGGAGAATATTTGCCGAGTAATGCGTTAGATCTAAGAGCTACATTTCGTATTAGGACCTACCACTTCAAATTATAATGGGCAATTTCGCTTTGCGATAATAATGCACTTTTCTATGGCAATTCTTTCGTACAAATATCGCATGACTAACCCAAAAACACTGATATGTTGATCAGTTAAAGACTGACGCTGGGGCCGTTTCTTGGCGAATAATTTATGTAAATTCTACTCGGGCTTCTGATGGGGTTAGGTTTCTCCATCTGTACCTACGTTTCGGCGGAAGACTTTTCCATTGTCTTCAGGGATTTAACAGGCCTGCAGACATGGGAAGTCTTCCATCGAAACGTCGACAGAGATGGAGAACCTAAACCGGTCGGAAGCCCGTGAATTTATACTATTTGGAAATATGCTCTCTTCCGGAAAATATTCACATTTCCATAAGCAACAGCTCCAAGGGTACATTACGAATGGTGGATTTTCGTTGAAGTCAAATTCAGGCAGCTTATCAAAGTCGGTGTTGAGAAAAATTCCGAAGAATCACTGTCTTCTCCTCATCTAACTTAGCTTTCTTTATCCTCTTCGTCAGATACTAGGATATCTGATTGTAGGCAGAATCACACTCCGGAATTCATATTCCATTTATTGGTATCATTTACATCGCATTCTTACGTTACATCTTTCGTCATCAACCTATCATTTCTCCCAAGCGCTATTAACTGTCGCGCTGTAATTATGATTTTCATGTTGGGTGAACAATAAACACAATAAATAAACAGACTATACATAGGCAATGCTACGGATAGTGCAGAAGATGATGATTCAATCTTCAAGACTACGACTATGAAATAACTGCCTCCTTCACGCAAAACGCTAACAATCACATCGGACGCTGTAGACATTTACACGGTCGATTATGCAACATCTCAAGACATTATAGAAATATTTCCTGAAAGTTTTTCATTAATTTTCCAATTTTTGTCGCTCTTTGATTAAATATTCACCCATCTACATTAAAAGGTTTCCTTTTTTTATCGCGAAACAAGGATATACTTAAAAGTAATTTTTTCACCTCGACTTACACTCAAGTCACGGGTTTTAGTCGATATTTTCGGCCAAAAATGAGACTTCTACTTCTATTCAAAGATATATATCATACTTTTAATTATTAATGCCCGAGGCTTTCGTTTACAAAACTCTCGTCCATAAAAATAATGAAGAAAAATGTGAAAACTGCACTCTTTGTACCAATTTGAGCATACAACGGCTTGCATGATGGTCCTCAGCTCTAGTTCCTGCATCTTTGACCTTGAACAAGGGCATTAATGCCTCGTTTACCGTTTAGGAAACCACAGTGCATTAAGAGTGAAGTGACAGAATATGTCGCTAACAGAACAAGCAAGAATTTCTCTTCAAGTATGTCTTCTGTTTTTGTAATGAGACATCAACAGGTTAGTTACAGCCAAAGAGCAAACATCTTGCGCATTACCAAGAATTATGTATCATAGAAAACCTTCAGACAAATTTAGATCCAGAAGATGACCTTATTCAATGATTCATCAGGGCCAATATGCTATATTCCTCCAACCAATTGCTAAGGGAAGCAAATCCCAATTAAATACAACTTAATACACCACAATGGCCAATTACGAACTGCTTTAATTAAGTAATTGGCTGTAATGAGGAACATTTACACATACATAAGTCACAAGTAAGCTAGACCACAATAAATAATGCAAAATAAGGAAAACTTAACTTACACACATAGGCTAATATATGAGAGCTTATATGATACAAGTGTATCTATTGACTTAAACAAGGAGAAAGTGAGTGAAGCACAGGAGGGTCAATGAAGTGGTAAAGAGCATGTTTAAGCTTTACAATATGTCATTCCTTAAGAATGAGTTCCTAGACACACAGTAAAAAATGCCAGGGAGTAGAACACACTTTATACACATGACCATGCCACAGTACCGTGAAAAGCCAGCTGTGCCATTGGATCAATAAGGGAACAAGAGGTCAAAAATGGATTAAAGAAACACAGTTTGTTGTGTTCAGTAAGAAGCTTCCCATAATAGCCACTAATAAGTCAGGATCATTAACTATTGTAACCTATTTTTTAATATTTTTTTGGCCTTGGATGAATCTGGTGGTCCGTACACCCCTGCGATCCCAATAATCCATTGGCTTGTCATCAGGTTTCGCAGGGGCCTAACAACCAGAACTTAACAGAAACACCCATGCCCCGGGCAAGCGAAAAATCGACCCAGGTAGGACTCGAACCCACGACCCTCTGATTAGCAGGCGAGGACTTTACCCCGTCACCACCGGGGTCGGCTGTTCCAATATTGATTGCAAGGCATTATTTGATTGAAGGAGCAAATGATTACAGGCAATAACAAATGAAAGATCATTTAAGAAAGCAGAATGCCAGATAAAAGATGGGAGGAAAGTATTAGGTTTGTATTTGTATTTAAAAATTTGCTTTAGACAGACAGTTGAATGAAGAAGAGAATGTAATAGCACTATTTATAGAGAATAGAACACAAAAAGATCTTGAAAAACAGGAGATTACTTCATGAATGAGGCTTCAGAGAGTAAAAAAAAGCATCTGTAACCAGTAAGTTTTATGAAATCTATGTCCACCATGGCTGTGGACCACAAAAATTTAAGATATTTAATATTAAAATTAGAAATCATAATTAATCATCAGTCAGCAAAGTAAAGCTGAAAATAAACAGAGGAAAATAGCAAAATATGGAAAGATCAAAGCAAATGCTATTTCCTAAAATCAGTCAGGTACATGCATCCTAAGACATTAGATCTTTCATTGTTCATTAGTTAGATCTGATTATTTGTAAAGACTGACGTTAAACTTTCAAAACAAAGAGAGCTAATGAGCAAGAAAGGAGTAAAGAAAATTGTCAGCTTAAAACTTTTGCCACTGGCTATTTGCTTTAGCAAACTATGATTTGGCACATGAAGGAGATGTTACCAGATATTTTTACCCAATAAAAATTTTAATGAATGATCGCCTTGTTTTAAAGATAAATAATCCTATTTGTGGGACTCTCTCAGCAGCCAATACAGTCTCAATAAATAGACGTCCACAACAAAGCTACATTGACTCTCACCACTAAACATTCCAATATTAAGATATTCAGTATTTTGTAAACCATTACACAGTATTCCCATTACAATACTGTTGTTAGGTCAACCTGAAGCAGACTAACACAATTAAAATTTATTATTACAAGTTATATTACAAAATACTTGAGGGAAATGACTAATTTTAATAATTATGACATAATGAATAATTGTCCAATTTCAATGTTACTTAAATGCACAGATGTTTAACACTACATACTTTATTCCTGTGGTTAGTATGTTATGCCAGTTTACATGTTCACTTCTGTCCATCCATTCATTCTTCCATCCATCACAGCCTTCAATAAACCATTTCTTCTTTTTACTACCACCATCTACAATCATTTTAATCCTCTTCCAAATTCACATCTCAAAGACCTACAATCTGTTCCCATCACCCTTAACTTAAGGTAAGGAACTTGTAATCGTACAGTGCCAAACTCCAGACAAATAAATACCTTACAAAACCTTTTCTTTACATCTATGCTCTGAGTCTCCATCATTGATTCCCTCCTATTTTTGGATTATTCTTTCCCTAATGCATTTCTCTTTCTAATGCTGAGGTCATTTTCATCCTAAACACTACCAATAACTTTCACATTTTGTTATTTTATATGCTTTATAGGTAAAAAATGATGTATCATAGAAAAAAAATGAACCAAGGACCGTGGCAAAAAAAATATGATTTTCATGATTATAGTATATCATACATAAGAATTTTTCAAAACTGAGAACATTAATATACACTTTCAGTATAAACTCAGTTGTGGATTTGAAAATTTGAAACTGACATGAGAATAACACAAAAAAAACTCCACAATCATTTCACATAACCCTATAATGTAAATAATTACAATGATCATTACACTCAGAATTCAAATAAAATAAAATTATAAATTAAGAATACATAATAATGAATTTCCCAGCATCACAGGCACCATTATCTTCTGAAGTGATAGTCAGAAGTTGACACGCTCCCAATTTCTAATGTAAATAATATTCTAACACCTACAAAACATTTTAAAAACTTGAGTGAAGAGTTGCGTTAAGGCTACAGACGGTTTCTGTAGTAAAAATAATTATGAGATAACATAGCAGAATAATGACTCTTGTTTCTTAAAAAGGTTTCTGAATTTTCTCTAAATTACTGAATCTCACAACAACAGAATTCTTCAAGAACCAACATAATCAGCAATATTGATGTAAATTTATCCTAATACATTGAAGTATTACAAAACATTGCAGAGTTGATGAAGAAATTCATGGCACATCTAAAGGGTGAATGGGTTTGGATGCGAGCGGAATGTAATAGTTTCAAGGCTTACCCAATGAATTGTTGCAACAACTGCTGTTAGTGTGTACAGAAGACAGAGAAAGAGGTCAATCAACGTTAAGTCTTACAGCCAAACACTAGGATTGACGCGTTTCCATTGCAAAGAGTTATACTCAGCCTCACTCCTCAGATGAATTATAAGTGGTTGAGCAACAAAATAAGCAAAAGGTTCACTTGGCCAAAAATTAAATTCCAAAGGAAATTAAACTTGGAATGTAAAATTTCAATTATAAACACAATAATATGCTTAGTTTGTTCTTAGTGATACCTGAATACATTGTTTTATTTAACTTGCATTAAAAAAAAGGCATCCACAACATCCTTGGTGACAGGATAAATAAATAATTCTAACTTGGAGTAATGATTAGAAAATAATTCTGAACCCAGCAAAGGTAAAGAGCCATAGGGTAATATTAGTTTCAGGCCGAATGTGGCAGAGAGAAAAATGGTTTGCAGTATTTTAAGCCACTGTCAAAGACAACATGTGTATCAACAGCAGTGATGAAGAAAGTGACTGGTGGGATAACAGATATGGCAAAGGAAAAACTTAGAAATTAAAAGCATTAAACTAATTTTAGTAAAACCTCAACCTTAACAAACTTCTGCACACACAAAGTAGATATCAGTGAAACATACGCTTGTCCTGAGACCTGGGGTGCGTTCTGTTTCACGCATTAACCACTTTGATTGGTTGTTCCGTTTCCTTTTCGTGCATTGAAGCAGTTGGTGCGATAATCGAAACGAAACCCCTATGGTGCGAGCGGTAATTTTTGAATGACGGTGGCGAGGTGTTGCCATGGTTTGTTGACAAACATTTTGGAGAAAAGAAGATAATCGAAAGAGAAATTCAAAAAGATCAATGATATAAAATGGAAGACAAAAAGAATGACATAATTAGACACTCCACAACATATTTAATGTAAAGTGGATCCCAAATGGGGAGCAGTCAATTTAAAAAAAAGGTCTACTTCATCATCATTATCTAAAATTACTTTGACAGAATTCATGGACACCATCTCAGAGTTTCTGAGGTCACCGTAGGTGCTTCTTAAACAAATGTGAAACGTCATCACATCAACTGCACCAGCTTTTGGGAGGAGTGCTTGAAGCGCATATTATGCTGGTTGCGGGGCCTCAAGGAGCTCGCATCGAAGCGGCCCGATGCGTGAAACGGAACGACTTGGAGCGCATCAATGTGATTAATATGTGAAACGGGATGCATACTTGCTCTGTGGCATACTTACAGCATACAAAAACAAAAACCTCTTCAAAAAAAACACCATATAAGGATGTCTAATCATGAACCCAATCAATGCAATCAAAGATTTATGTTCTTATTGTGCACTGCAGAATAAAAAAAAAGGTGTTTAAGGATAATTTTTCTTGAAGAAAAGTGCACATTCATTTGATGTGCTTCTAGTAACATCATCTGATAATTACAATTCCCTTGAACACATGGATTGTCTGCCATGTCAACACATAACACCTTACAAGTGTTTTACAAACCTCTGTACCATAAAAATAATAAGATTGGAAGATATTGAAGAATATTGTGACATTCAAGAGCACAGACAAGAAACTCCCAAAGTTAAATTATACCTACATTAAATAATAATTAATTGACATGATAATACAGCAAAATGTAAAAAAATATAGCAATGTCATTATCACATTTAGCAATGAACGATATCAGTACTTCTTCTCTTATGTAGTATTTAATTAATTTCATCACATTTCACCACAAATTTCATAGTTACATTTTTTCATTCACAATAATTATGTCACACAACCTTTATCTTATGTACTTGGGATTGATATACACATCACGCCAACAACCAAAAGACACCACCTTAACTGGGATTCTGTGAATGAGAATATGTACCTTTCACTGAGGAGAGCTAGTTAGCACTAGGGTATAGTGTAATGTATGTTGGTGACTACTCACCCCCTGCCACACACCCCTGAGGTGGTTTTCAGGATATTTTGTAGATGTATGTGTAGTACATAATAGGAAAAGAGATGCCCAAGTCATTAAATACTACGTTATAAATAGAGAAATCCTAGTCCTAGGCGTAACTTTAGAGAACTTACGATTCATGCTGAAAGGAGAATTACAAAGTTATTGTTCACATTTCAATATCATTAATTCTAACTATATGAACTGCTCGTACAGAAAAGGGTAACACTATCTTGGATAGCTCTTTCATTGTTTAATTCTCATTTCAATTGTCATGTTTAACAGATTGAAAAAAAATTGTGGAAGCGTAAGTGGGATTTGCAAATGCCCATAAGTTTAGAACAGTCACATACAAGCTCATATAGTCATTTGTGTACCTAGTATTTAGAGACTCCCGTTAGAGGCAATTAAGTTTCCTCCCTTCAACTAAACATTCATTTTAGTTGTAGGTAGAAAAATTGCACATTTGCATGGTATGCCCAGTGATTTCTTTAAACAAGCAAGAGTGTAGTTAATTATTTCACAAAATCTATTTAAACTCACGAGGTTCCTTGCTAGAATGTTTGTTTGAAGATTAAGGTTAAAAGCAAATCAATACCCATTTCCTTTGACAGTGGGTACAACTGAACGCTTTGGAAATAAGTATAGAAATTTATTTGTAGCTGCAGCCATTGTACACTCCAGGGAAAATGAAAGAGTTTGAGATTTGTTTTCAATACCAGACCAAAGAAAAGAAATCGAATTTTCAGTTAATAGAATTTGAGACTGGTGAAACAATTTATGTATTCACTTCAGCTGTGTGATGAGTTGAATGGGGTGCTTCACCTAATTTCATGCAGCCATATTTCAGGAGCTATTAATACATCAGCATTGGTCATTCAATGCTTACATTGGTAGACTACAGCCCTCCATTCTACCTTGTCACCTTCCAATTCATTTATGCCCTAAGCTATTCATAATGGGAGGTTAATTTTATTTAGCTCCCGTAAAAGGACTTCAGGAAACTTTATAAAATTCCTAAATACAATGAATTTCTTTATGAGAAAAAATAATGCATGATGACATTGAATGATCCTCAAAGTAACCAGTTCCACATGCTCAGTTCCATTAAATTTATAACAAGTTGGTACAAAATGTATTGCTATGTGACATCGTTCCTACGCACCATTGCTAGCATGTTAGATAAGCTCATCCACAAACAAGTATAAAAATGTATCACTTTCAAGACACAAATTTGCATCATTTTAATGAGTGCAGTCACTAGTCACCTGGAAGGTACATCATCTTGGCCACCAGATCATCATAAAATCTGAGGAACACTTGGTAAAATTATAGTAAATGCACAATTCATATCAATATCTCATGTTAACGGAATTAAGACTGCATTTGATACTTACATATCAAGAAGATCTGACTTTGTAGCTCTTAAAATCTGAATGTAGATGCATTTGCTCACCAACTTCTTAGAGAACTTGGTCATCAAACTTAAAAAGAAGAGGAAAAATTTATTATCACACCTGGCAAATAAGGCTTAAAAAATTTCACTTACACTAATGCCTTATTACACCTTTAGATCTCACCAAAGACATTTGAAGTATCAATAAATCATACATAACCTAGGTACATAGTTTAAAAAGGAAATATGCTTTCACCAAGTCATTAGGAGAACTAAGAAAGTAATAAAGCCTAAAGATGCATCCCAATACACAATTTCCACACATGGTCTCTGCTTTATATGGAGGACTCATTGTTACAGTGGGCCAAGTCCATAAAAGAGAATGACTAGGAAAATGAGTTTCAAGTGCCAAATATTCCCCATAAATCAGCTATACTGTGCTCTCGAGAGCTGCTACCATAAAGAGGTTAAAATATTCAAACTTTGGACTTAGTTCTCTCTTGCTCTAAAAAAATATGACACTAGCCATTCTAAATGGTGGTTAGTTGAGAAATAAAAATGGACTTTGCCCACCTCTACAATGAGACCTACATATACAACTCAAAAGACACACAGGGAGCTCTAAGTAAAAAATACAACCATCAGCTTAATGAAATAAACTTAACATAAACCCATCAAATAATAAGCTAGGATCTAAGGCCGTGTTCCACTTCAAGTAGGGTGCACTCTACGCCCTAGTGCTCTTAAATGCCCTACGCTCTTATCTGCTCTTTTCAGTAGGTGGCGTCAGAGTCTTCGATTGGCAGATTTGACAACTATGAATAATTGATGTACGCATGCCGTGGTCACTTGAGAAGGTGCATGAATACCATGCATAACTTTTGTTGAATATGTTCGATATAGCACGTATTGACGAATGCTTGAAAGGTGTTTAGATGATAATTTAGAAGGTGATAAGTCAGTCAAATACAAACAAATGAGATTTTCCTGCCCTTCGCCAGCATACGTTGGCATTGGACCAACTGTTGGTTGAACGCTGTAACTGAGGCATTATTGTTATTAATTCGGGAAACGAGACGATGAGTTGTAGCATTATTATTGTATAAAAATATAATCACAACCACCCATGCCCTGGATGGGAAAAACCTACCCAGGTGGGATTCGAACCCGCGACCTTCGGCTTGGCAGGCGAGGACTTTACCCCGCTGCCACCGAGGCCGGCTAGGTATTTAATTCATCGTATGCTAACTCATAGACCTAAGCACATGCTAACTCATAGACCTTAAAGCCAAGAGAGTCCATGGCATACTGAAATCAGATGGCTATTTCCTTCCGCTAACTATTTATTCTATCTCTAGTCAACAAAACTATACCTAAACTAAAAAATATAGCATCTACGGATTCAGTTATATCCATCGGATATAATTCAACGGGAAAACCAGCTTGATTTCAATAAATTATTAAGAAATATACCATTTTAAGTAATATTTCCATTATTTCACCGTAAGCTTCACTCGCCATCCCCTAATAGCGAAATATCATTCACGAAATAAATCTATTCTCACTATGTTGTCTATATTCACACTCATAATGTACCGCATCTGCATATGCAAATCGCAGGCTAATGAAAACCAAGCAATTCCCAGTTAACTAAATCACAGGCTATCGCCTGTGGAGTGACCGATAAGTTTCAGTACATTGCAATCGTTAAAATATCTATCTTAAGTCCAATGAAGCCATAAAACCTATGTGATTGGCTCCCATGACGTCCCAACGTAACGGAAACCCAGATCATGAAAGTTTCAGGGAGACAAAGCAGACATTTTTTTCACATCACATTATATCTCTAACCACATAGTAGGTATCTGCTAGAAGCAAAAAAACAGGAGAGATGCAATGCTGAATTGATCGGTACAAAAATTCCTTCTTTCAATATACCATTGGTGACAAAAACAGAATGAGACACAAAGATACATAATAATATATATTAATAATATTATAATATAATATATATTTCCGGCTCCTGCAGTAACAGCAGGGATTGTCTAGACATTCACGGAACATTGATTTCACCACCAAAGAGTGCATAACACCTGCGAATAAGTGAGGCGCGGATTAAAAAAAGTGAAGACCGCACTGCGATTGTAAAAGCTAACGTGATTGGTCGACGGCTACTAGGTCCTACTGGGAGCTAGTAGCAAACTAGTACCGCATCAATTATGAAATCAAGTTGCTCAGCCAGTATGATAGCGATTATACTGGCTAGCCAGCATGCTGGTTCTATGTCACACAATACTGGAAAGCTATTATACTAGTGAGTATCCTCGAACTTCTGCTGGATCAAATATCGTGTGAAACGGGCTTTACATATTGTGGTATGTACAACCTACTTCATGAAATGTATTTGAAACTAAAAGCTTAATTAATAAACAATAACCCACAGAAAGAAAAAAATAACCGAGGCTGCTGAAACAAATTTTACTCAATCCCCTATACTAGGTCTGTTATGCACCAAGGGTACATGGTAAGGAAAAAGTCATAGTCTGCTAATCCTGGGGATGCAAGTTGTTAAGTCCCACCTGGGAGAGTTTTGGGTGAGTATTTAGGTGAGTGAGAGGCATGGGTGCGTATTTGATTGTTAGTGCTAAAACCTCTGGTGTAAAACACCTTTCAGTGCTGGTTTCAGGGCAGATTTAAATATAGAATAGGTGACTAGTCGATCACTCACAGAAAAAATCTAGAAAATGATCCAGTCATTTATAGGAAATTTATTTCTAATGGAAGTCATTTATATTTATTTTTCACCACAGGAGCAAAAGAAAATTAAGCATAATTAGTAACCAAGACTGAAGGCCTGGTTACACGGTACATGAGAATGTACAAGTTTCTGTACATTTTTGTGAATGGTTTCATGTACAGATTCTTGTACATTCTCATGGACAAGATCACTGAATAGGTGGATACACGGTACATTTTTTCGGACAGATTTTCGTACATTTTTAGATGCGCATTATGCGTTTTCGTTTGTTTTTCCTAATTTTAAACCGTAGGTGCATTATTAAAAACAATTTTTTTACGACACATTTACTTGTCAATTGGCTTGTGAAAATCTGAATGTGTCATTTGCATCGTCTGCCACCAGGTGTCTCTGTAATGAGGTCAACTTGTACGATTGTCTGAATGGAATTAGAACCGGTTCTATTTTCTCTTCAGACATTCATACAATCGTACATTTTCGAGTGGTTACACGGTGCATTTTCGCGTTCATTCTGACATTCAGACATTCTCACATTTTCTTGTACATTCTAATGTACCGTGTAACCAAGCCTTAAAAGCTGATACATCAGCCAGTGGCATTAATCCAGCTGTTTTGTTGTGAAAATACCCACAAGTCTACCTAGCACTGCTATTTGGAGGAGTGCTCTGAGAAATGGACAGTAATGGTATGGCATAAGAAGTGGTAAACTGACTCTTGTCCATGATTACAGAAATCCAGGGCAGAAGGCAGTAATTAACCAGTTAACAAAAATTTGGTAAAGAACTACTTCAGTTACACATAAAAATTACTATGTACATTCCAACCAATCATTTGGAATGGAGCCTCTTAAAAATCATTAACCTGTTACTATCTGCTATATGTACATCATTAAAAAGCCACCCACCACTGGAGAGAAGAAATAATAACTACATTTTTTACATTCTGTATTATCATCAGCATAATTTTTATTACTACAAAATAAAATTAAGACCACCAAAAATTGTTTAGTTAATTGTCATTTAAGGAAGAAAAGGATGGACTTTTTGGCATTGAAAACTTTTACCTCAACCAGAAAACAGGAACAATTTGGAGGGTTGAGGGTAGTGTTATGAACCAAAGGTTGTTCTCAGCTGATTGAATTGAAAAATGCAATTACGGCACTTTCTCCTCATGTTTCTGGCGGAGGTCTGGGGCATTTAGTGGGAAGGACTGAACCAAAGGTAATCGGAGAGAATGGAGATTTGCAGAGCTGCCAGGAAAATCATACTGCCCACAATGACTCCTAATGACAAGCTAAGTTACTGGCTCCCTAAAAAGTGATACTTGACTCTTTATGCCTGTTTTGTATTTGATTTTGACACTGAATAAATACTGCAAATGGCGTAAAAGGAGGCAGATTTTGAGCCTACCCCTAACTTCCCTTTCGAAATCTATGACAAGACGCTCCATACTGATCAACACACTGTACTATGCAGCTCTCCTTTTTTTTTTACTATGAATGCTGATTACAAATTAATGTGAGGCAAAACGTGTGAGTACTCACTTTGGAATACCAACTAGGAGAGTTCTTTAATGCACACAGCAAAACACCAAGTATGAATGAAGGGGTATCATTCTATGATGTAATTCATGAAATCTAGTTTACAGTAACAAGTTTTGCTGAATTGAATTAAAAACAACCTCTTAAGTATCAATTGAAAGCTGTCAGCATCCCAAAACCATTTTGAGGTTCACTTGAAATTTACCTGTTTTGGAAGCATTCCTGCAAGGAATCATTTCATGACATACTAATTTAACATAATGAATGTTGCCTCAATGCAAATGACATAGTATTCTCATCCACTACATAATATAATAGTAACCAATATTACAATATGCTAATTCAATTAATGCTTCCAGGTGACAAAATAACACATGTGCACCTGATTATACAGGAATACAAAAATGTGAAAATTCATAAATCCCTCATCAATCACGAGTAATGAAAGGCTGTGATTGAAAGCATGCCAAGCACTTGCTCCTAAGACCTCTGCTCTCTACCCAGCACTAGTTGAGGGAATAATAGATTTCCCATGATACTAGAGGAAAAGCTATAAGTGCTAGGCTGTTTAAAATGTTTCACAATAAGAACTAAGACGATGCAATTTTCCACGGATAAAAATTTTTTATCGACCCAGGTTTCAATGCACTGCATCATCATCATATCTGTGGAAAATTGCATCGTCTTAGTTCTTATTATGTTCATATTCCACAAAATCTCGTCTGATTCCTCCCATCATGTTTCACATAAAAAATCATCACAGAAAATCAGAATCCCACCAAAATCTTCCAATTTGGTTTACACGTCATACAGAGGAGTTTTGATTAAAATTTTTATGAAGTAAATCTGTCGAAAAATATTACTACATGCATACTGTAACGGTGTATGATTCTCAAGGTCAACTTCGAGAACCATCACTAAGGACGCGAAGTTGAAGTAAACAGTCCACAATATTGGGGACTAGGGATGCTAAGGGGGAAACAATGAAAGAAACAAAAAAGTGATCTGCCATTAGCAGCAGACCGATGTCGCGTGTGCAAAGCCGTCGTAATTTGTACCTGTCGTGAGCAAAAGAAAAGTCGTGTGGACAGGAAGGAAAAATGTCATGATTTGACAGTTATTAGCAAACGGATGGAGATCGCGTGGAGGGAAAGCAGGAGTGAAAAGGAGTCCTTGCCAGAAATTGGGTGAATACGAGGAGACTGCAGAAGCATATGGAGAAGAAACTACCCACAGCTTGAAACAAAAGGAGATACCATACAGACGCCACAAGATTGAGAATGATAAGGACAATTTCTATTAATTTAATTAATCATACATAAAAATAATTACGTGCTGTTGAATTTGACCTTGAGATATATAAATATATGTATTGGTGTAATATTGGGCCCAATCATCTTTCGTTTTGAATGTAAAATTCCAAATTTTAAGACAAAATTTAATGCTATATTCTTTTTTATATTGTGTTTAAAAATTGAATGTTTTTATTTTCATGCAGAGAAATTCTCTCTCTCATTTAAAAAAATAAAAGGAATCTGGAAGAGCATGGGGAACAGTGCCGTCTTTAGGACTGGGCCGACTGGGCCCAGGCCCAGGGGCCTCGGGGTATTATGGGATAGGAATGGGATATTATGGAATAGCATGGGGAACAGTGCCGTCTTATGGGGCCACGAGGCATAAACCCTAGTCAATAAGTACCAAACATGATTTTCAGACTCAAAAAAAAGTTAAGCTCTGAATTTTGATTCTTCTTTAATACTTTGAACTTTGAACCTAGTAGGTGCGAAAACTGCTGAGAGCATTTCACAAGCTACCTCATATTTATATTTAGTCCAGAAAATCTACAACTTTTTTTCTGTGTCAACTCGTAGATGGCAAACATTACATAGAAGCTTAGGACCTGAAAATAAAGTTTTTAAAACATTATCCAATACTCGATGGTCAGATCGATTTGATGCCGTATCTGCTCTCTGAAAAAGGTTATGAATAAAATAATTGCAGCTCTAAATTATATATATATATATATATATATATATATATATATATATATATATGAGGAAGCTACATAAACAAATGACACTAAAATTGAAGCTAAATCAATTTGAGAAAATGAAAAAAGTTGAAAATATCTTTATGACAATATTATGGTACGACCTATTACTCCGGATCAATGATACAAGCAAAGGATTACAAAAGGAAAATTTAGATTTATACATCGCAATCCAGCCTCTTTTAAGTCTCCAGGAATATTTCTGCCTGAGGCTTTCGCAGCGCTGGATTGCAGTTCTCTCCATTGTTTTCGGGTTAACTGCATCAAGTTCATCAACGTCATCTGAATAAAACTTGACACAGCTAACCCGAAAACAATGGAGATCTCTAGGAATATATTTTTCGAGCTTGAGAGAAAAGTTAAATATTTATTTTAGAGAAAGCCCAAGATTTAACGAAGATATGGGAGCCAGCGACTACATCAAGAAATCCAACGTGAGGTTAACTCGCTTAGAGGGTCCAAGAAGTGATACGCAGTTTTCTGAAATAGGAAATTTGAAAATAAATGTTTTTTACCCAGTGATCGATTCTCATTGCTTTAATTTAAATATAAGAGGCCGCATATGAAACTCTAAACGATAATTTCAAGTTTTATACAGTACTTCGAGAAATGGACTATGATCAGATAGAAAATACGTGTGAAAAACTTGACAAATATGACAAAGACAATTCTGCTGACAATTTAATATCAAACGCTTACATTACACATATTATCATAGTGAAACTCAAAAGTATGGTGTTATTAATTTCAACATTATATTTACAATTTAAAAAAGATAGTTAAATATGCAATTTTCCCAATAGTGAAATTAGTTTTAGAAAATTTTTGAGCCTTATGATAGCGAATTGCAGTGGTGAACATTCATTTTCAAAATTAAAATTATTGTAAAATGATCTACGAAATTCCATGAATTAATCAAGGTTAAATCATCTGTAAGTGTAGAATCAGGTTTTCTCAAATTAATTCACTTTGAAGATATCGTTGCTGATGGTGCTGCTAAAAAATCTCTATTTTTCACAACATTTATTTGGTTAATTATTCATCCAGATCATGTTGTCTTTTACTAATTAATTTTATCTTAAAATTTTTTTAATTTTCTGTCAAATGCAATGAAATTTGAAAATATGTAAATAGGTTTTGTGAGTACGAATGATGAAAAAAAATATTAATAATAGTATTAAGATATCTTTTGAGAAAACAGAAATTATGCTTACTGACCCACCACTCACTAGGTAGAAGATCAAGAGATAAAAATCGTGGATAGATTTAAATATCTAGGGGAAATCGTAACATACCACCTGTATGAGAAACCAACATGGCACGATAGAATACATAAATTGACTAGAGCACAATATATCACCAAGAACAAACACAACAAAAAATGCCTCTCAATAGCCACAAAATTAAGACACTAAGACACAGTTATACAACCGGAAATAACATATGCAAGTGAAACCACCTTCAAAACAACTAACAAAATCGCAATAGATAAATTACTCAAGATAGAAAGGAACTTGCATAAATAAAAAATACCAAAAAATGGGCACTGGAGATTAGCTTCCAATGAAACAGTCTACAGAGAAATAGAACCTGTAATGAGCATGGTGAGAAAGAAACGAATCTCATTATTTGGACACCTAATCAGAACACCAGAAAACAGAATAAGCAAAAAGATTATAGAAAAGTTATGGAACAGTAAGACCAGTACAAGATGGATAGCAGAAATTAAGGAAGATATGAGTGAGTTACACATTACAATAGAAGATTTGAAAGGAAAGATAGATGCTATCATGAAACTCAAGGACAAACAGATCTGACTACAAACCAAGATCAACAAACAGAGAATAGGAAGGGTGATCTCAGATGAGAAAAGAAAGCTACGATCCAAGCAAATGAATAAATAGACGAATAGAAAACAGAAGATATCCAGAAGATGACTAAAAAGGTCCAATGAAGGCCATAAAATTAAAAATAAATAAATAAATAGTATAGAATTGTTAATTGACTTAACAATTTAAAAAATAATTCAATCACGTATCTTGAGTAATTATTTGAAATGAATTGTTTATGCTGCCCTCAAAGGGGCTACACACTATCTCAGGCCCAGGGGCCTCTCGATCGCAAAAGACGACCCTAGTGGGGAAGGTTACAATACTAAAGCAAATTTATTGCTTTAATCACAAGATAACCCAGCCAAGAAAGTTTTCCCTCACGCTTCGAAACCCAGCCTAGGGAAGCTTGAATCCCATTCAATTACCTAAATGAAGAGAAAAATCAAGGTTATTGTAAAATCATGCATTCCATGATAGGAAAAGTTGAGGTCAGTACCCACATGCTGCTAAGCAGCTGATATTTCATAGCTTACTCTAAGTTCACAAAAAGGAATACCATAGAGATATCATTGGTCGGCCATATCAAAACAACCAACTAACTGACTGTCCTAACAACTGACCTTAACCCTCTTAGCGCCACCTATTCTCAGTGTAACCATGGATATGTGCCAGGAGCAACTTGTAAATGATATGTACACCCCCCACCCCCCCCACCCCCCAAATACATTAGGTGGTGGTCTTTTGAAAAATGAATCTGCTTTACTGTTCTATATAAGTTTATTCCGACTTTTACTATTTTTGTAATTGTCAATACATGAAACATTTATTTTTCACCACAGGAGCAACAGAAAATTAAGCATAATTAGTAATCAAGACTGAATCAATGTTAAATGCAAGACCCATTATATCGGTCCTCTGCATTTTTCACCAGAGAGGTAAAAGCCGATACATAAGCCAGTGGCATTAAGTAGGTTAGCACAGTAACTCTAGCCACTTAGGGAAAACATCACCTTTTATGAAGAACTTAACGAACCACATTAAAAAGTAGAAGCCAAATATATCAGGAAGTAATCAGGAAGGAACATTGATAACATTAAGATTGATTAGAGAATCCACAGAGAAAATTAAAATAAGAATATTTCAATGGGATGACCACGAATACCATTAAGTAAACACATGGACAAATTCTGTCAAAATTGCCCAAGAAGTAAATCGCAGCAAGAAGGAAAGATTTATAGAACTATATAATACATAACAATTCTGGAAATTAGATGAGAAGACACCAGCTGGAATGTGATAAACTCATCACAGCAAGCTAGCTATCACAGAAGGATCCCCCAAAAATCCTGAGATGAATACAGCAGCCTCTATACATCTATCTATACTATCATGTCGTACGTTCTTAAAATTTTCAACATGATGAAGGTACAACAAATTCCTTCAAACAATTTTTTTAAATGTCTTCTGCACAAGAGACATTATGCTCTTATATGCAAAGACAAAAAAATTCCATACTTTTGGAAGATGGTGATGTTCTAGTTGGAGAGAATAAAGAAGATGAAGAAGAAAATCTAGATAGGTAGAGGGGTGCATCAAAGAATAAAGGCCTGGAAGTCAGCAGAAAAAACTAAAGTTTAGTGGACAAGGTATAGCAAGAGGAGTGCAGCTGTAAGGGTAGGAGTTGAGTGCAGCAGCTTAAGTACCTTGGCTCGTATGTACAGGCACTTCCAATGAAATGTTACCACTTCGGAGCCGAAATTTTTTAAGTCCCGAGTCGACGGTGATTTGACAACGCTGCATCACGGCTTCCCTCTAGCGGAGCCTCAGGAAGCTCTAACCGTAAACAAACCCCCTTCTCTCCTCTGCCCTCCTTTCCTTTCTTAGTGGAAGGGACCAAGGGATTACTGACGGTCGGTCTTCTTCTCATGCCCTAAAGATGATCATTACTCCGAGTCGCACAGCCCGACGTCTGAGGTCCCGAACATACCGCTACGCTCGCCACCACCATCACGTATTGAAATAACATCAAAAATCGACGTTCACTTAGAAGAGGAAATCACAAATCATCATTGTTCATTATCACCCTCCAATTTGTATGTGTCCCTTGAATAATCGATGAATAATTGAATAATTAATTCCTTGATTTATTGGTGTTGTTTCAAGTTCGTGCTATTTCAGAGTGAGTTCAATAACATGTTTTATTCCCACATCAATGTGGTCAGAAGCTTTATAAATATGTGATCTTAATGTTTTAAGACTAGGAATAGGCTCAAAAGAAGAAAATAACGTTCCGAATTGTCGTAATTTCCACGAGTTTACCGTAGGATTTATGGTATAGACTCGTAATTTGAATAATAACAATACCCATTAGATTATTGATTGTATAATACCAATAAACATCTGTTATTGACCACACAGCCATTTCTCTAAAATCTGGTCTAATACCTGCTGCGATGAGAGACGAGGGCCTCCCTGCGACAATGATGCAATATGGGGAGCTGCGCGAGATTAAGGACCTAGGTTGAGAGGAGAAGAGAGAAAAGACCTCAGGCAGGAGATCTTCCTCATGCGACTAGTTTCACCCAAGTCGTTGGCATATAGATCTTTAGTTGCAATACCTCCTATTTATGATTCTATTCTTCACCTGCGAAATTCTGCGGTCATAAACTACGGCCACCATGTGCACATTCCTGTAATGCATTAAAAGCAATCTTATAAATCTCCTTAGCGGTCCCTTAAACTTAAAGGGCTGTCTCCACTACCAGAACTGCATTTTTAAACTCACAATCTACTGCGTCCTTTATTCAAAAACATTGACCGCAATGGACTTTGATGGTTGTGGAAGGTGGGATATGCATGAGGGTTACAGGTCCTAATACAGCTAATTGCACGCGCATGCGTACAAAACTGAATAATTATTCATATCAGATTTAATTGATTGTAAGAGCTCCGTAAGCATGTGAAGACGTTTCCATTGGTCAAAGTGCAACTAATGTTACGCTCAAATTGGTTATTCGATGCCTCTTTCCAATCTTCAAAGGATGAGGATAGTGACAACATAAGTATATTCTCGACTACTCATTGATTATAGGAGACCTGCAGACAGTCACAAAATACCACCGACTTCTTCGGTCTACCTTAGGAAGCTTGATAATTTAAATTTAGATCATCAATTATGCTACATTTGAATCAAACTGAAAATACTTATCAACAGGTTAACATCTACATTTATGTAATACCGCGCAAGCCACCTCGAGGGCGTGTGGCAGAGGGTGAATTTTCGTTTTTCAGCTGCACTCATTGTCACTGAACTCCACTGACTCTATTTTGATGAAATTGCGAGAATATTGAACCGTGCAACCGGTTAAGTTTACGCAGAATCGCATTAAGTTATTTTTCTTTGTGTACGCTCCGGGAACATACTTGTAATTCACGCCCTTCAGCACTTGTAAAGAGTGGAGTCTTTTTAGGGTCCATGAAACAATCCAGAAATACACAAGTTAGGATTCTTTTGCATGTTGTTCATACACACTTTCAAATTAATTATAAATTTATTTAATCACCGAGTGGTTGAACAGTGGACACCAGCTAGGATTCTTGGCTCATTGTGATTCAGTATGGGTAGTTGATTTACTTCGCACATATTATCAGTGATTATTTTACCTTTCGGGTATCCTGCGCTTTTAAGTAGCAGTATTCGGTCATATGTAGGATAAACGCAATCGAAATCTAGTGGAAAGGGACAAGGATGAAGTGAATGCCAGATGGGGGACGGCATGTTCCCTCTGACCACATTGTTGAGTCCCTGTACTGAGACAATGGGGATTGGGAGGACCAGTCTCCGCAAGGAATAATTTTCCACTGCCCAAAAACCTTACTCCATACGTTTTATTGCACCCGCGACCCCTTCCACATGGTATACCCCGGGTCAACATCCTCAGAGTTTATGCCCTTGTAAGCCAGTTCCCATGCTGAAGGGTTGTTCCAGAAGCAGGTAAAACATTAGAGACGTCTGCCCATCAACTCTTCCACCTGAGTGATTTTAAGTTTGTTTCTAGTCACATTACCAGGCGAATATTTCAAAACATTTAAATACCCACGAGTGAACACATTTATCAAAATGGTTTCTCGATTTAGGTTTACTGGTCTTTTACTAATTTCATACATGGTGTGAAGGAAGTAACCACTCACACACAAAAATGAATCGATTCCGTCCATTTAAGAAATATATCCAAACATTTTGGCGGTATTGTTTGGTGTGCAATATGGTCGAATAATAGAACACCTGTCCATCAGAATGGAAAGAGAGGAACAGCATATTGCAATTAGTATTCTCAGTTGCGATTTATGTTCGTAAGGAAATTTACTAACTGCTGTCCACACTTTCTGCAATCAGAGCAATTGGCCCCTCGAGAATCGCCGGGTGCCCGCGCGTTCCGTGTGTGAACCCCTCCTGACGGGGAATTCCCAGCTAGACAAGCTTCCTTGCCACCCCTCCCCTACAGGTGGAGGAGAATTGTGTGTGGCGATCCTTCGGCAGGGGTATGAGGACACGCGGCTCAATGCCACAGTCGGGCATAAGGGTAGAGCGAGGGGGTATTTTGTGACCGTCATGAGAAGAAGCATGGGAAGAAGACCGACCGTCAGTAATCCCTTGGTCCCTTCCGCTAAGAGAGGAAAGGAGGTCGGAGGAGGGAAGGGGGTTTGTTTATGGTTAGAGCTTTCTGAGGCTCCGCTAGAGGGAAGCCGTGACGCAGCGTTGTCAAATCACTGTCGACTTAGAAAAATTTCGGCTCTGAAGTGGTAACTTTTCATTGGAAGTGACTGTACATATTGGCAGATGATAGCCTAGACAAAGTAATACAGCACCAAATGCAGGCAGGAGAAATTGGAAACGGGCTTCAGATGTTCTGTGCAACAGAAAAGTGAGTGAACGAGTCACGAGAAAATCTATTAAAGTATTGTAAGGCCTGCCTTGTTAAATGGCTCGGAAATGAAACAGTCCCAAGAAAGGAAGCAGCATAGATGAAGATGGTGGCGTGGATGCTCATCAAAACAAGAAGGGAAACAATCAGGGATGAAAGATGGAGAAATAAAGCTAGAGTCACTGAAATATTAAAGAAAGCTGTTTAAAATGGTATGGACACGTAATGAAAAGACCTGACTATTACATGTGTAAAGTGACACTGAATATGTAGGTAGAAGGCAAGAGAAGCCAAGGGAGACCTAAATCAAGGTGGTGGGACTGTTTATTAAAGAACTTGAGAAGCAAAGGCTTTATGGGGATGAGTACATGCATAGCGAGGAGTGGAGGAGTCAAAAACAGCAACGCCAAATGAAAATGGGAAAAACTGAGGAAGAACAAAATGCCTTTATGAATAAAAATGAGAGGGTGGTGAGTGGAGACTGTGCAACAAAAGAGAGAGGACAAGAGTATGTTTAGTAGAATGAGACTTTTCTCCATCACATTTGAACTCAAGTCCTTAATTTATCCATATGATGACTAAAATGAAATTATTAACATTCAACTTCCTAGCAATGATGAGGAAAACACTACATTAGTACTATTCGATCAACATTTAACCTTTTATATCCCCACTCAAACTAATTATCATTGACTAACCATTTATCTAGTTCTCAAAATTTAACTATGTATAAGTCAGGTAATCATCTATATTCCTTCCCACAATTATTTAAGGTCTTCAAAAAGACCTTAATCATCTTAAAGACCTTATCAACCGCCATTAATATTTTACTATTTGTTAAATCTATGTCAAAAGTCAACCCCACATAAACGTCTAAAAATCCCCATACTCTGTATTTCTGTTCATGTTTCTCAAAAAAGGAGCAAGCAGAAAAAATAGGATTACCATTCACTACATTTTCATGAGTCCAACCAACCAGAAAATAAATGACACAGAATTATGACAAAAAAGACCTGAATCAGGGACTTTATAGAGATAGAGGGAGAGGACTTAATAAAGTGGAGTTATAAAGTTGGAATTTTCTTTTCATTCGTAAAACGTGGAATAACGCATGTATACCACCCAATCACTTCTGAAGCAACAGTAGATTACTGAGGGGGGCACACACGTGCCCTGCCTTGACCAACCTCATGTCTGGATGCTCATTCATATAAAATAGAAATTACTTCATCCAATGAGTAATCCCTCTGGAAGTCACTTTTTGACAAGTCAAACATTTTACAAAGTAAGAGAGATTCACACTTTTTTCTATCCATAGCTCTCAGCACTTTTTTGAGTTATTCCAGACTTACTCAGATTAATAATTTTCTGAGCAACCATTCAGTTTTACAACCAATACATGAAATCATTCAGGATACTTTAAAGTACACTAAAAGGCAATTATCAGGCAATATATAAATAAAATGTGCAAGTTGAATTGGACCACAGAAAATTAATTATTTACATTAAATACCTGAGAGGGCACTCACTCTTGGCATGGCAAAGCCCAAGGAAATTACTGATGTCAACATTTAATTAAATTGAGGTGCAACATCAGGTTCAAATTTCTTTCCTTAAAAACTAAGGTATGTATAGATGTACAACAAATGCCATGAGATATAAGATCCCCACACACTTTTCCAGAATATCCTGGGTTCACAGAAAGGCTCTATACAAAGAAACTCAACAGGAAACCACATGGCGATGAGCACTTATTTGCAGACTACGAGTGTAGCAGTCAAAGAGTAATCATTCTTCCTGATCATATAATTTGTTTTCTCACCAATATCCTCAGTGAATATTTCTCAGGTCTTTTAGCAGAGCATGTCTCCTTTTAATAAAAAACTCTAAAATTGAATGCAGGGACTTTAATATTCAACTTGGCATTACAACAAATATTTACCATCCCTATAGAGTCAGAAGGTCACTGGTTGCTCAACCAGCCAATTGTTGTTCCAGCATTTCTGACTGCTTGCCCAATTACTATGGTTTCACCTGTATACTTCAGGAAGTGTTCCCACCTTCTACGAAGGATTAATTCATCCATTCCTACTGAAATTCATCCTCCAGAGTTAAAACTTATGTCTTCAATAACATTACTACCCGAATACTTCTCAGATAAGCATCATAATGTCTCCTCCCAATGAGTCATGAGGCCTTCCTAAATCAACGCTTGGCATCAGCTAACTAGCTTAGTTGACCTAGCCTACCAGGAGTGTAAGCAGTTATCATTCAAGTTTTTAGGGACTGCTTCATCTCCACTTAGCCACAATCACAGGATATGCAGGAAAATCCAAGAATCGTAAGCTCAGTAGGGGCATTTGCTATGACCAACTGGTTTTAGATTTGAACATTAGTAGGTGAATGATGTCAATGCCTTCTATGAGTCCTTCGAGTTTTGCTGTACTGGGCTAGTTGTTCATTAAAATGTAGGAGGAAACTATGATCTGGTACACCTGACAAATATTCACCCATTCTCCGTGACCATTAGAAAATCAACAATTTTTTGGAATTACTACTGATTTAATCCATGATGAAAAACAGAGGAACACGTTAGTTTCATTTACACATCATTCTTCTAGATTACCACTACAATAATGCCTCTAATAAATCCACCATAAAATACCATATATTTCGAGTATAAGTTGAGATGAAAAAATTGCACAACTTCCTTGTTTTGCGATTGAAAGAGCAAACCATTAAAGGTGCATGGATGAATGATGAAGGAAAAAGCGACCAACAATGAAAAAAAAACTACACAAACACATGATCTTATGCAGTCAATACATAAAAATACTGACCCCGAAGTCAACCTATTTAAAGTCTAAAACAATTTTTCATTGGCAGAAAAAGAGTAGGATTTCTGAACTAATACGCGGGAATATATGGTATGTAAAATTTTACTAAACTAGTCGACCCGTGCGAAGCATTCGCACTGTATCCTCCTCAAGTCCCACTTAATTGAAGTGCACTTGAAGTGTATAGTTAGTACCGTGTAGTTAGTGCGTCATTTATGTAGGTGTGGGTTGAAGTAAGGAATAGATGTGGTTTTTTTAGTGTGGCATACCTTATTTATAGTCATGGCAAAGGCAACTTTTATGGGAAACTGCTTCCTAGTCAGTTTGAAAGGCACGGTAGGATCAGAAGGGGTGAGGTTAATGCGTGGTATGACGACAGTTTGACCGAAGTCAATCAATTTCCCTGTGATAGTGTAGTCGTCCAAGTGAGTTACAACTAATCTGGCGCCATTAATTAAGCCCTGCTTAGCGTTTAGGTTTCTAATCAACATGATAATAGCGTTCTTTTTTAGTATGAGTTTATGAGGTGGCAAACCTGAAGGGTTTAATGAGTTCAGATATTCTAATGGACACAACTGAGCGTTTTCAGTCTCTTCGCAGAGAACCGAATCAGAACTGAGATAAACCGTTTCCTGTCCAGGTAACACATTCGAAATAACAATCATTGATTGTGGTACAATCGTCATTTTTTGGACATAATATGGCTGTTGAATAAATTTGGTTAACATTGAGTTCATTGATTTTTGTGACGTTGAAAACTTTGGAAATGAGGCTGTTGCAGTCACAGTGGCAATGTTTTGTAATTGCGATGGCTTGGTTGGGGTATTCTGGCAAAATATCTAAATCACCATTCCTAAATCAATATTTTAAGTCGAAATTAAATGCGGAATGAGATAATTGATCCATGAAATCGAAATCGGTTTCACTTCGATATATCTCGATAGAGGATCGGTAGTTCGAGGGCGGGATTTCAAAAAACAGTTTTTTTTCAATTGTAATTTTTCGAAAAACAACTGAAATGTGAGTAATTTGTATATTTTTCCAGTGTAGCAGTTAAGAAAAGCTTTAAAATGATGCCTTATTTATGAAAATTGATGAAGTATTAACGAAGTTATGGCGTACCAACAAAAAAAAGCCCTTGAGAAATAATATATATGATTATAACATTATACATGAGCTAGAAAGGCTGAGAACTAAATTGACAAATATTATTAAGTCAGATTTACTCAACGAAAAGATTGAACTCATTTTAGAAGCAGAAAATGATTATGATGAAATAAAAATTCACGCACTTTTAAGACTTAAGTACAACACAGCAGCAGGAAAACCAAAAATTTTCAGGGTACTTGAATCACAGCCCCTCGCAGGGAAAAACTGTTCATACAAAATATTTTAAATTCAATATTTATAAGTAGGTTTCTTTGACAAAAAATTGCTTAAAAAATGGTCATAAGAAATTAGTGTACCAACTTACCACACACGGAATATAAGTACAATTTTTTTGAGAATTGCCACATATTTAAGCGATATGCTGGGCCCTGATATGTGCTGAATACAGTAAGTATGATATGAGGACAACACAACCAGTCACACAGTACTATTCCCAAACAGATATTACCACCCACATTAGCTAACCAGCCAATCAAACAAATACCATCACAGTAAGGCTCCTCATGAAGCACTCAATAAACAGTTAAAATTTCTATATATTCATAGACATGTAACAATGATAAAATAAGTGAAGAATGGACATAAATGGCATCTTCAAACATGAAAGATTTTAACATATAATTATAATGTGTGATGGCTTTATTCCAAGCAGATATAATGAGGCTATGAATAATATCGACATATTTCCTCTCTCCTCAATGAGCTATTGGCAAGAAAAAACAGATGAATGCAAGTATCTAGCGAAGTCAGATAAGGACTAAAATGCACAAAATTCCACAAATCCGCTTTACACTTATGGTTCTGTTCCTTGGAAACTCACAAAAATCCGTAAATTCTTTAAGCTTAAATCACTACCTCATCACACCTCTATAGCCAAAGGTTTTTGTCTCTCCTGCTTTTCCTCCCCATTACAAAATTACTGAGCAGGAGCATTGACGCTCTTTAATTAAAGGACAAACACTTTAATACGAGGAATTATTACATTAGCTTAATTCCCACAAGTGAATTACTTGAAGCTACCTCCAAAGAAAGTCGGTGCTCAATCATGTAATATTAGAGTCAAATTAAAGACAGGGTAATACTGTACAATCTAAATTAACTATTAAGCGAAACCTTAATATTCACATTCCATTTAAGATTCAATGTAATACAATGAATTATGTAGAGCATGGAAGATATTGAAGCTTTCTAACATTCCAGTAATGCCACTTGTGACAGAATGTTCTGTTCAAAATATTTCATAGGGTAAACTATCATATTATGTATACATAATAATAAAGAAACTTATTTCATTGAAAGAATTCCATCATTCCGAATTCAGCTTATTTCATTTAAATATATAATATTAAACAAAATCTGGCACTCTGCTAATATATGGCTCACATGAAGCTCTTGCTTAAACTTTTCTTTTAAAAGTTAATACTGTGTTACCTTGTCTTATTCTGAATTTATTGAGCATTTTAAAAAAAGTCAACATATCTACTAGGTTACACAGTAGACTCAAAAAGTACATATTTTGAAATTTTGGAAAATTGGCCGAAAGCCTGTAGAAGGAAAAAGGAATATCATATGGGAGACAAAGCGTTAAATTCTTTTCTAAGCTTATTAAACGCCCCAAAGAAACAACAGCCATATTATTTTATGTTCTTTTAGATTGATACCAGCCTTTTTTCTTAAATTTTAATAGCAACAAATTGTTTTGAAATAATAGGATGATAACACAAATCTACATCACATTTAACCAACTGAGCAATTCATAGAAGTAAAACGAACACAATAGGTAAGTTCTAAAGGCCGTTTTAAAAGGTAGATTTGTTTGTACAAACTATTACGTGAACTCTTGGTAGAGACAAAAAATCGTGTAAAGCGGCTAATTGTATGAACGTTTGTGCGAATGTCTCAAAGCCTGAACGGAAAATAGAACCTGTTCCAATTTCTTAGAGACAAACGTAGAATCTCACGTACATTCATTTGTACAAAATATTTCATTGTGTAAAACGGGTTCGCACACATTAATATTCCACCATTGAGACAATAACACAAAATCAATTCGCCTATAACACGCGTAATTTATGCATGAAATTTACTCTGCACGACACTCGCCCCAAGAGAAACATAATTTCCAAAAAAGATTTAAAGGCCAATCACTGTATACCTTAGTTCACTGTACGCTTAAGTTGTGAAAATAAGTTATAAAATGTAAATTGCCTACATCAGGCATAAAATAAACTATTTAAAAATAGGTATTGATGACCCTACCTTACAAGCCTGCTAACTTCATCTCTGCTCTTTATTCCCCCATCGGGTGATAATAAGACACTCAAACATTTGAGTAATTGTAGGGGATCTATTCTGGGCTGAAAGAGTACGACATACTATTAGAAATGAACAGTTAAATATACAAGCGATATTGGATCAACATAATAATAAAAATTAGTCATCATTACTGATGAGGTATCTACAAGGATTTTGAACAATGCAAAATAGCTACGACCACACCATCTTGTGGGCAAATCATCAACTACATTCTTGACGTGACGCGATGACCGACGCCACCACGTCCGCCATTTTCTTTTATAAAAATCGATCAATGAATTCAATAATTACCATTTTGAAATCCAAAGCTACCACACCCCGAACAGGATATAATCACATTAAAAGATGCACGAACGGAGTTTATCTTTCACGAAAACACCTCCAGAAAATATCTTCGATCTGCAATCACAAGTTACTCTTTCCCAAGATAGGAAATAACAGTATGTCGGGCAACCACGCTACGTTATCATTTTCGAAGTTAACACCGAAACACAACTAATCACAACATGTAATAGTCAATAATTCATGAAACACTGCCTTTTATGATTCAAGGCCTTTCGTAAATGCTTTTCTTTCATCAAATGAACTACAGCTCTAATTAAGGCTGGTCAATGAATTTCCAATTTCAGATAATGGGTTTTCACTATAATAATAATACTTAAAGTGAAAGAGCAATTTCATTCGTACCATGGTTAATGAAACTTTTTCTAGAAGTCTTCCATAAGGAAGTATGTAATAATTACAAGTAAGTTTATAGTTAATACGAAGGAGAGTTTAACGACCCAAACAGCACGGCAATTCCCTCCTCCGCTCTGCTCCACCCTTCTACGCGCTACGTGATATCCGGAATGACGTCACCAGTTTTTTTCAACTAAATGAGTCAAAACAGTACTTTTAACAGATTAAATTATTTTAATAATACATATTGAAGCCAATTTTGTCTTTTAATTCACTATAAATATATTTTTTTAAATTATAAGTAATTTTGTAGTATTATTCTGAAATTTAATCGAACACAAAAACAATTAGGACATGTATTGACTAAAATTTGGCCATTTATTTATATTATATAAACAGCTATTTTCGCAGTAGCACGGGGCAAGAATAAGAAAGATATTAAATTTTTCGAAAATTTGAAACTTCTTCCAAATATTTGTCGTGTCGTACCACCAATAATTAAAAATTTGCTATTTTACATTAGTATAATTGATGAAATCTAATTTAAAATTCATTTTCGAGATCCCTTGGTAGTTAAAAAAATCAATTGAACATGAGAAAGAAACTAGGTAAAACATTTTTTTCGCTAATGTAATTAATTATTCATCAAATCAAGTACTAAAGGTGGTGAAGGTGCACGATTAGCCCTATCTGAATGACAATGAGCCTTGATAGGGAATAATTATGTTTTTAATTTTGTACCTCAATTTTATGATGTTTTTACAATGTAATATAATACTTTTTTTAAGTAATAAATTTGTTATTTGATTGCAGTGGTTGCGTTATGGCGATCAATCCTTGGAGCGACGCTGGTTAGAAAATATTGGACATCATCCCCCTGATTATCCACATTATCTGTGAGCGCCAAATCAGACAGTCACCATTCGTCTCGAATAACTGTTATTGTCTGTGGAGAGGAGATAGGGAATGAATTTTTTGTTATTATAAGTACAAATATATCCTTTAAGTCTTTCATTGTTTGAAGACGCCTGATGTGCTCATGCCTTTATTGCCGGTTAGCCATTATCAAACATTATATACACGGGCTTATGTTTCTCGCTGGTCATTCGGCCTCATACGCTAGGGAAAGTTCTCGATGCTCGGCCTTGCTCTAGCTTCAGTACGATGACGCCGCTGTCGTATTTCCTCTTAGTTCTGCCGTATAGTTATCCGTGGCTCTGCTCTCGTGATGCAAAATGCAATTTTGACGTTTAAATCGGTTGTAAAGTTCTTTTAAATATTGTCTCCATCCAGTGTTGTAAGAACGTTGTGGATTTATCGGAGGTGCCTCAATGCTTCTGGTTTGAATAATAATTTCCCTATCTTGTTCTAGGTAAAATTTCCCTCTCTTACTAGAAAATAAAATCTTCATCTTCCCATATAGCATTCCCAGTTTCTACTCTCCCTTTAAGTTCTCCATACTTTTGCATTGGCATTTTCCATTCCACAAAGCTTCCATTGTTTCCTATTTGATTTCTTGTAGTTTTCCATATTGTGTTGTGTTACCATGTACTTCTTTCTGCCACCTCCATATTAACATATCTCACTTTTTAGTCCTTTCCATGTTTGCAGCACCTCTTTATTTAACCATCACCATTTCTATATCAGCAGTGGATGTTGTTTGTGTAGTTTTGTGAGGGGTGGATTACTACTGTCTGGAATGGAGAAGCCACCTGTGTATTGAATACCTTCACTCACTCAGTGATTCAACCTGAAGGTTGGTTTGGATAGTTGAGGGTAGAGCTCACTCCAGACTTAGCCACAGGCATGTGAATTTTGCACATTCAGGGTAGGGGGGCCAGTTCCTTTCCCAGGGCCACCTTGTACTCAAAGGAGTTTTTGTTCGGGGGCGTCCAAAGGCCTCACCTGGATTTGAACCCAGGACCCTTTGATCAGTAGCCGTGTGCTCTACCCACTAAGCCATTAGGCCCTTATGGAATACCTTATGATTGCCATTTTTTATTATTTTCCAAAGATTTACGGGGAAAGTGGGGAGTAGGAACCCCCCTTAATCTGTTCCTGTTTTATATTTTCCCATCCTTTCTCCATTGGTCCTATTTTTCTTTTTGTTTAGACTTGTATCGATTCCTGGAATTCCTTTCTCTTTGGCACAATCAAATTTGCAAGCTTAAGCTCTTACGTTCCTCATATTTTTCCTCAGCCTTGTGTACTTTAGATTGAATTTCATTATCACTAAATTTTAGTTTGAGTACACGTGATAATCACCTAGGAAAAAGTAAGATTTTGACCCTGCTCCTAAATCTCTGTCTAACTATACTAAGCAGTTTGTATGTCCCTCCTGGTCTTTTCTGTGAGTACCTACACTTACCTGTAACCCTTTCAGTTTGGAAGACTCACACGTGTGAGTCATGGATATATGCTTTCTACAGGTGGATGACTCACAGCATGAGGCAAGCTTGTAATAGTAAATAATGCCCTTTTTATTATTCTGCCACCCACAGAAACTCTTTGAATAAAGAAATTCCGCACTGAAAGGGTTAATAATGTTGTCCCAGGACTGATGTGGTGGAACTTACACATGACGAAAGAACTCTTTGCAATTTCCCACAGGGAAATTGTTGAATCAACCGATTTTGTCTTTTTCATTTTGGTTTGACTTGACATGTCAAGCAATTGCAATGATATAATACATGCAAATGGTCATATTTAACATTTAACAGTGAAAAATTACAAAGTGCTCTTCTTTTGACTGAACCATGTATTTTTCAATTCAAACTCATTTTTCCTGCAAAACTCAATAATTTATTGGCAGTATTTTTTGCCCCAAACCCATACTCTTCCCCTTCATTTTGATCTCTCCATCATGACCTAATTCCATTCCCCCATCACTGTTAGGTTTTTTAACCCGAGACTTCCCTAATATTTATTCTAATTGTGCATACGGACAAAGGTCTTCCTGTCGTTACGTGTAGGCATATGCAACTGACCCACAAACACGTTCACTCACCTGCAGCTCTCAAATCAACCTACGTCTCAACCTACATCACTTTTCCCGTTTAATAATTGAAATTACAGCTACATCATAATGTTATATTATGTATTTAAGCATTTTGTGAAATGGGTAAACCCGTAATAAATATTATTATTATCATTTAAACTCTTGTCACCTCAACTATAAATCACGCTCTAGCAAGGGCTGTATTGTCCTCAGTGTCCTTCCACTTCACCTAATGCAATCTAAAGTTACCTCAATTCAGTTTTCCTTCCTCCTAACTTATACCATCTACCTTCTTGCTTCTTACTCTCATCCCAATATTCCCAACTCCTATTCTTACTATCCTTATTCGAGTCTCCCATTGTTCTTATATCAGGTGTTGCGCAAGGATTTGGTGTGATGATGACTGAAGAGGCTTTATTTCCCCTGCTACCTAACAAGCACAACACCCTCACTGGCCATGTACCATAGTTGCCACTATTCTATTCTCTTAATTTATCTCAATTCAGCACTTGAGGAAAAAATAGTTGGGGTGGTATCCAGATGCTTTCCTGAAGGCATTTCTAATGTGATTCCACGTCATGGACCACCTTTGATCTGGTTCCTATAGGAATGTTATAACCTTTAACCAATATAGCTGAAGTGGCCCTACCACACGAAATTACCATTAATCCCATCAATTTAACACTGGAGGTCATTGGAATGTGAAAGCCCTTCTAACATGTCAATATTGCAGCCGGGTTTTCAAATAAAGATGCCATAGAGTAAAAAATACTGAGTTACCCAAGGGAGCATATATAATAAAGAGGAAATTGACAAAAGGCATTAGAAATAAAAGATCTTGGTAACATAACTATTGATACTAGATGTTTCCAAGGAACATCTGAGGTCTGTGTAAGGAGAAGATAATCCTAGAAGAGGAAGACAATGCTGTTTGTGGTTAGGGAGGATATATTCCCTAAACTATCGGATAATGGTACACCGGCAGCAACACAGCGGACCAAAGCCCATTTCCTGCAAAAAACCATTAATACAAAAGGCCTATCGATAGACATAATTGACCTCCAATATCTTCTACTGATGTTGTATGCGAGGGTACAAAATTTTGGTTGAACTAATAAATTTCTACCACTCATTTCCATATTACAGCGAACTCAAGACACAATGATCTCCATTCATTTCTATAATAGGCCTAGACTAACAGTAATGCTTAAATAATCATTAGATATGTGAAAACGCTTTCCTCCCTCGTACAACCTAGAAATCGAGTGCAAAATGTTGGAAATCAGGTGTCTATTTATAAACTCTCCAAGAATATCCTCAAGTCAAAATGTCAGTAAATACAATTTACTAAAACCACGGATATTTCCTATCCTCCCGGATTAAAACTTATATCGAGAACTGTCTTACGCCTTAGGGATATGTCTTGTACAGGGAGTAGAGAAATATATTATTGCATATTTTTTAATATCCGTGGTCTTGTGCCACAATCCTTCGTCTTGAATCGCATCACAACCATCACAAGCACCTGCGAGAGCAGCGCCAGTCGCGCCTTTAACTCACAAGTGTAAATAAAAATTGACAAGATGAAGATCCGAGCGCGTAGGCTCAAAGTTGGTCTCGATCGCACTCAACCAACTCCATGTTAAAAATAGTTGTACTTTCTTTGATTTGTGAAAATGGGTACACCCTGCGATTGGCAAGTTAAAAAACAGAAGGTTGCAGAAAGGGGACGTTATTTGTTGGAAACATCACAATGGAGTGATTGCAAATTCATCGTTGGGACTGAACCACATCAAGAGGTGGAAGACTGCAATGTTTATGTTATCATAATGATTATTGAAGTGAGAAAATCAAGAGTTAGTGACTAAAATATCCTTCAAATTTCAGTCTTTCCAATGCCATAAACTCTTCTTAGCGATTGCCAGCCCCGTGTTTGAAGCAATGTTTTTTGGTGGAATGGCTGAGAAAGATGTACCAATACCTATCCTCGACGTCCAGCCAGAGGCTTTCAGAGCACTGCTAGAGTTTGTATTTGATACATTTATCTCTAAATGAGTGTACAGTTGTCGAATTTGTGTTTGTTAATTTCCTCGCGGCTGTTTATTCTTAGGTTGTTTGAACATTTTTTTTAGTTAAAAGAGTTATTATAACAACATTATTATTAGGTATGATTCATGTTAGTGAAAAATTACGATCCTAAAGTAGCTGTTCAGTCGTAGTTATGTTTAATTCCTATTCAGATTGCCATTTTAATTGTTTTATTTCCAACCTTTGTGAGATTGAGAGGACTGCTTAAGTAACATTTTTACAACACTTTTCCTAGATGGTCTTCTTTTCGATTTTCCTTAATAATTGTAATGCTGTGATTGAATTTCTATTCCGAAATGAAATACTGTCCGTCATTTGATTGTTTTCTTTTTATATGATGTCATAGTATAGGTTTGTACTTCAGCGATAATCATTGTATATATTTACAGTGATTCATTGGAATGATCTGCTATTTAATTAAGAAGCATTTACAAATACAGCAGTGCTACTACAGCATTTGAATATTTTTAGGTACATATACACTGATGGAATTAACTTGCAGTCTTTTGACCAAGCATGCGAGCTTTGCTATGCTGCCAAAAAGTATATGTTACCATATTTGGTTGAAGAATGCACAAAATTCCTGTGGAGGGATTTGCATCCCAAAAATGCTTGTCGTGCTTATGAATTTGCCAAACTTTTTGAGGAACCTGGACTTATGGATAGGTGCTTGCAGGTATGTGATATACATTACTGGATGTGGGATGGTATGCTTTGGTTCTGATAAACTCCTGTCATTCATTAATTAACCTATTTAGAAGTTAAAAGAATTACATTTCAATTACAGATTATGTGTTCAGAAACTCAAGCTGTTATATCAGATCCTAGCTTTGAGGAGGCTGAACATTCTACTTTGGTTTCTTTACTTGAACAAGAAAATCTCAACCTACCCTCAGAACTTCAGTTATTTGAGGCTGTTACAAGATGGGCTGGACGTGAATGCCAGCGTCGAGCTTTAGTTCCTTCAGGTGAAAATCTACGCACAGTCCTTGGCCCTGAGCCTTTAAGACTCCTGCGACTGTTGACTTTAACACCTTCCCAATTGGGAAGTGGTCCTGCTGTTTCTCCTCTGTTGACTAGAGATGAAGCATTTGCCCTCCTCCTCGAAGCTTCTGCTCCTGGTGTAGCTGATCTGCCTGAAGGTTTATGTACTAGTCGTGTGTCACGCTGTCATAATGACAGAAGAGGAAGTGGAAGTCATCGAATGGCCAATTATTATTATCGACCAGTAGCATTTGGATCAGTGAGTCCTCCTCCTGAAGGACCAGAGGTATAATGCTTTGCCATTTTTATGCTACTTAGAGTTGGTCCCAAATTTGAGGATCTTTCAAGACTCTCTTGGTGGCATTCAGTATGATTTTGTGTTGATGTGTGTTTTATTAATTTTCATATGTTTTAAACTGTGGAGGAATAATAATCTGGTGGTACAAGGATTGTGAGAATGACATTTATTCCACAGAATTCCTTTTGTATCGTTAAAAATTAGTAAAATGAAAAATGATTTTGTTGCAAAAAACTAATTGTATTTATTTCTTTTTATCAGAACGTTATGTTATCAATGGGCAGACGTGTATCACCTTCTACATGTTGGCGGAACATCATACCTGATAGGCCATATTTTCATCCTAACAGTAGCATGGATGCTGCAGTTACATTCACTGTAAATAGAAACATATGCATCCTGGGAGTTTTGGTAAGTAGAACATAACTTAGTGGATCCATATTGAAAATTAGACCCGGTGATTTTCTTTGATGAGGTTGTGGAATGATAAATTTTCTGGCTTTCTGAATTGGAAGTTTGAAGGTTTTATCCCAGGTGAGAGTGCATTCTATGAAAAACTGAGTTAAATTAAGGGAACCTTTACAACAAGGCAGTGTTGGTGTCTCTGCGGTCAAGAGGCTGCTAAAACCGTTATTAAGTCATATAGCAACTAAACAATTGCTGTGAAGAACCTGTCTGTTTCACTTCTCACTTTGCCCTGAAAAACTGGAGAAGTAATGTAACTTGAATCAGGAAAATCTACTGCAGATTTTTCATTTCAAATGTAAAAGGCAGAGTTCTATTATGTCATTAATTTAGGTCAAATAGAAGCTTGAGCAAATAGATTCAAATCATTTGAATCAACTTAATTTGATCTGTGCACAAATATCTTATTTTAATATTTGAAGTTAGTTTCCTTGACCAAAACGTCTCAAAATTCAGTCTGAGAACCTCCTTGTGATCTCAGTGAATAGTTAGTTGTTACATCCTTTCCAAAAGTTAAGTTCTAGTGCTGGAGCTTGTGAATTAAGTGCCAACTTTGTTGGGACTAAAGTCCCAAGATATTTTGTTGTATAATGACTTCTTCGCAATTCATGTTTTCATCCTCACAAGGCATCTTAACCTCAAAATGCCTTTTTTTCTAATAAAAAGGGGTTACTTGATTAATAATGGCAGCTTTTCTTGCAAATATGATCATTCAGCATGGAACATCACATTATTAAATTGAAAACTAATTTAAGAGCAATCTAGTTACCAGTTGATTGTTCTTGTGGTTTTTATGAGAGAAGATTTAATTTCACTATTGCACACCACAAAAAAGCAGACACAGAAAACTTAATGTATTTAATATGTAACTTCTTCCAGAGTATCAATGCTGCAAAAATGGATGTTTTATGGAATAACTCAATTTTCTCATGGTATTGATGAAAGCTATGTATCATTAAGGTATAGTGCTTTTGTGGTCGGTCAAGTGTATAACTTTGAAAGATAGCAAATAAGGCTGCATGGCCACGGCGAGAGGGGCTCAGTACATGCGTGGATACCTTAACTACAGCCGGTCACCGCTAGCTAGCTGGTCTTGCTCCCCCCCCCCCTCCCCCCCCCCCCAAAGTTATAACGTATATTCGCCACTGATAAATATAGTATATCTTATAATCCATTCAAAGTGCATAGTTTTAAGTGACAATCGATGTGTTTCATTGCCAAATTTAATTATGTTTTCAGACTCTATGGTCATCATTCTTTCAAGTAGTTTTTCTGTGTTGGGAAAGTCAAAAATTTATTGGCAATAAACAACCTGAATGAGACTTATGTTTATTCCATGCAACATTAGCAGGCAATTATATACATACTATCTTCTTCATGTCTAAATACTTACCATTGTAAAGTTTTTTATGGAGAATTTCATTTGTTGCTCTTCAATATATATTTACTGTTGGCACCAAATATGTATTCGAGTAAAATTTGAGTACGGGTTGAGAAGGCAAAGAGGGAGAGGAGGTGATGTGACATTTATGAGGAGGTGGTATGGAGGGAGGTGAGTAGGTACTCGGTTGGGTGGTTGGGGCACTGGAAATTTAAAGTGCTACATAATTGTTTTCCCTCACATGCTGTGTGCTATTGTTTTCCCATCCTCATCTATAATCTCTTAGTGATTGACATTCTCATAATCTCATGCATCTGCTAATTTTCTTTGATGTATTGTTTGACGTATGTCTGAATGATTAAGAAAACCCTCAATACCTTTTAGTCTCGAGGTTGCCAGGGGGTTGTTGATTGGGATTGTTGAATTGAGAAAGGAAAGAGAAGTTCTCGATCCATATTATGTATAGCTGAGAAAGAAAATAAAGATAAGAAATACGATAAATTGTAAGTAGTGGTCTGAAATTTAATTCAACCGCTGCTATACGACATGTTACTGTTGTGTAGTTTCCTTGTTGATTTAATTTGTTTGTGGAAATTTAAAAATATTATAGCTATCATTTAATGAGATTTGCTTTTTGGGGAAACAATAGATAAATAAACAAAATACAAAAGATGAACGCAATGCTGCTGTGTTTCTCTATTGCCTCATATTGATTCTAGCATTCATCGTTGTACGATTTTCCTTCTTTGCTTGTAATAATTTTAATGGAAGGAAGAGTTTTATAAATCCTCAATGAAATATTACTAAGGTTTTATTACATCTTCAGTTGTACATAGTCAGTGGATACTATTGGTTAAAAAGTAAAAAAATGGATACATGTCATGCTCATTTCTCATAAGACCAATGTAAAAATACTCCTTTGGGTGCCCTTATTTCTGTTAAGCGGGTTGAAAAAAATTCTGCAATGGTAAATTTGGTGCTCTAGATATATTTTTAATGACTTACAACTGCTGATATTGAATTTGATAATTTGTACTGAAAGGCTAATACTACCTTAAAAAGGCTGTACATATCTATGAAAGAAAAGCTTAAGCAGATGACGCACTATTGTGGAAACTATAAAAGAAGTCCATATTATGTGAAATATTCTTTAAAATTTTCCTCAAACATAAGGAGGGTGCAATTAGTGTGTACAATCATTTTTTGTCATCTTAATCAGATTACCACTTTTTTTATTTTTAGTCTTTATTCATTGCATCTACATTATTTACTGCCTTGTTGGTTGAAAGTACTATAGCCCTTGCACTGTTATTAAGGGACTTACTTTTTAGCTATATGTTTACACCAAAACTCATAAGGGACATCATGTTTATGGGCTTTATTTATAAATAATGCAAATGATGTTTGCCCAAGATTCAGTTAAATTTGTTGTGTTTAATGTAATGTGTTCTTGAACCTTAAATTAAGTCAAATTTATTGATTTTTTTCAAGAGGCAAAATATTTTAAACTTTGCTTAAACATTGGTTGCTATCCTGAATATTTTATTTCATCAAGTGTTTTGGCAAGATACGTTATCTTTACTACTTTATCTTTGCTACTTTATACCAATATAAACCTTCTAGCTAGTGTGAGAGAAATGATTACGCAATACATTAACACGAACATGACTTCAAAGGCACTAAGGGAAATTTTCAAATTTATTACAGCTTCATTACAACTGTTAGAATTTTTCCCCTCTAGTAAGGTAAAATCTGTTAATTTTAGGTTCCATCTCAAGTTAGTGAGCGGCATCACAGTGGAGATAGTGGACCGTCTACCTCGAATGAGCATCACGTCTCAGAATCTAGTTTCAGACCATCAGAATTTTCAAACACCCCAATGCTGCTCACCGATGGGTCACCCATTATGTTCCCCTCATCTGTGAGACCGAACCCATCAGGTCCAAAGAATGATGGGCCAGGAGGTGGGTTACCTGCAGCCGCTGGAGGAAATCATGAGAACATGGGAAATGAAAACAATGTTCAGGGTAGAATGGGTGGTGCTTCGCGTGAATACACAGAGCTTTTGTATGCTCATTTAACTGATGCCGATGGCTGTCGCCTCACGTACACCCACCTCTCAGCTCGTGTACTGCCAGATTCAATGGTGGAAATATCATTCAACCGGCCTGTCGCGATAACCCGTGCTAGGACTTATAAAATTGTTGTAGTTTTCAATCGAACTGGCTGGTATCCAATGGGAGAATGTGCTAAACATGTCCAGTGTGATGATGTGCTATTTAATTTTTGTGTTGGAGAGAGTGGATCCTGTGTGAGAGATGGTTTGATAAGGTCCATAATTTTCACCTTCTAACAGTCATTGTTTTTGCTCATTAAGGTTGAACCTTACCAAGCTTCCTTGTGTGTGTTTGAGGTTGTTTTAGTAGTTTAACAAATCAAAATGAGTGTCATATGTAAGCCAAATGTATTTCATGAAAGTCCAATGCCTATTGAGAAAGAATAAGGCAAATTATTTCTCATTTTTATTGATGGGAAATGTAAAAATATATTAGTGTTGTTTGTTTGAAATGTCATTTAGCTATCCCAACTTTAAAAGTTTTGTGAATAATTATTTATTGTAAATTTGTTGTATTTATGAGCTCTAAATCATATTAATTGGATAATAAATTACCTGAAATGAGTAAGGTATTATTTCTTTCTCCATGTTGGTATTAGGGGACTATTTTAGGTAAATAGGGAAATGGAGAATGTGGTCTAGTGTCTTGGAAACGCCTTGTCTTCATGAATTGATAATATTTCAACTCCAATTATCAACATCTTGAACGTTATCAGAACTTTTCAATGTAAATTTCTATCTTATCAAAATGTTCCCTGCTTACTACTACCTACTTTAAAGAAAGTAGCAACCTCGTATTCTAGTAATTTCAAACCAAAATTGATTCCCTTTTCTGAGACTTTCTGACAGATCTCTTGTGTAAGACTAATTAATTACCTATATAATATTTAAAATCTTATTTATGAATCATGGCATGGGTTTTGGAAAAATATTTCAACTCAAATAGCTTGCTTTCAAATCATTAATAGTACATATTTTTCAATCTGCAATGAATTACAGTTCTGTTTCATTAGTTGTTTATGACCTCACCAAGGCAATTGATAATGTTAAGCACACAACTCCTAAAGGAAAACTTAGCTTATGTGATCAATGGAAATTTGAACGACTGAGTTGTCTTCCTTTTAACTCAGGGACAGAAAATTGTCTGAATAAGTTCCAAACCATTTATGATTTGTTTTTACTAATTCCAAGCTTTTGGTTGTAGCATGTGGGGTGTGTCTTGTGTTCAATAATTGGATCTTCTTCCTTTCCTTTCTGTATGTTCTACAAATAAAATACCTATGAGGAAGACTATACACTGATGAAGTATCTTATTGGTTATCAGACTATGTAGTAGATACAACCCAATCAAAAATGCGCAAGGATAGAGCATTACGTTAAAATTGAGTAAAAATGAAAACCCTGAGATTAACAACACAACTACCTCATTTTCCGGCTCATGAGAAGTGTTTTTTTACTGTATAAATCCATGGAAAACCACCCTGCATCTAATATGGTCAATGTCAAAGTTGGATTTTGCCTGAAGCCCTCCTCTGCATGATACGAATCTTACAATGACTTACATGTGAAAATAGCATGATGACATTCCGGATCACGCCATGTTGCCATATTTGTTTCAATATCTGGTTAAATTTCGCTTCTTTATTACACCGTAAACAATATTGAAGGGTAATAGAAAGATTATTTACTGTATTTGAGGGCATATTAGAAGCTCTGTTTTCCAAAAATAATCACTCGAAAATCACCCCTGATCAAGCAATTGGTAAGAAACTATCTGATATGCAAAGGTAACTCCTCATGCAGTCATAAGTCATCCACAATGCTCTTCACTGTGAGTAAATTTTACCCCAGATGGGCAGTGCTACCTATGTTGTGTTGTTATTATTGTAACTGGTGTTATTGTTACGAAGGGTTCGATATGTACTGTAATTGCCCGAATATTAGAACCCCCCCTAACTTTTCATCCCGATTTTTGGAAATGGGTACCAAATTTCTACCTATATTTTCTCTTGTATCACAAATGTCCTTCATTTTAACCTTATTTAAATAACAAATAACATTATCGTCTCTTTTCTGTGTATGCCCAGATCTAATGTGAAGAAAAATATTGAATACTCAATAGTACGATGAAAACTTAATAAGACATTAAATATAGTTCACAATTTCTTAGAATTATTGTTGAATACATGAGCAAAGTCATTTGGTACAAATAGGGGCCTATATTCAGACATTAACAGTATATAGTTTTGATTACTCCTGCGATATCGAAGAGCAATGTAATGAATGCCGTATCATCACCACATAAGACTTTGAAATGCCATCTCCCTAACTAAGGTAAAACCAGGGCAAGGGCCTAGCCACGTTGAAACACCAGTTCCCATCAGAACACCGAAGTTAAGCAACGTTGGGCCCGGACGGTGGTTGGATGGGTGACCCTCCTCCATGCCTCAACCAGGCATGGATGGAGATATGATAATCCCTCCATACCTATACCGGCAGGCCTGAGAGGCCAGGGCCGGTTGGAGGGAGGACATCCTCTATACCTGGTACTGGGGTGAGGCAGGGGGAGGCCAATCCTCCATACCTCTACCGAGGTGCTCTTGTCCCCTGTCTGCAAGTGGCAGACAGGCATGGGGTTGGCACAATGGACCAAGAAAGGTCTAAGTGCCCGGGCTCCTGACGAAGGCCCCCCCAACAACAATCTAAGGTAAAACCAGACAAATCCGACAAAACAATCTCCAAATGTAAGGCACATTATACTGACATAGGTTATGACATATACATACTTGTAATAACGTTGCCAAAATATGTCATGTATTTCAGTAATGTTACACAAATATTTCCCCATTGAAACAGGCTATTTTAATAGACCCTTCTAGTCCAAAAATCTTATACAGCCATTTTTACTGTGCTGTGCTTTCATGTGGACTGTTATAACTTTTTGGATACCTATGTTCAAAAATAAAATGGGATGCTTCTTATGCACTCATGCATCTTTAACGCCAGAAAGTATGGTATTTGCCAACATTTCCATGACAACAATTTATGGCCATTATCTATTCTGCCACCAACGCCTCTGCTTGAATGCTATAATATTCAATAGAATTCATGATTATGTATGTATTGAAGCAAAGCCCTCTGCGTGTACTCATATAAATAAATAGTAAGTACCTAAACTAGCCACATGGTTATTAATGTGGCACTATGATGAAGGTTGTGATAGAGGGGAGGATGCTGGGGAAGAGGGAGAAAGACAAGCTTCATAGATAGGATAACAAGAAGTAAGACAAATGCTTATCTAAAGAAATAAATCATATCAAGTGAAAGCTGCCTATATTTGTAAAATAGGAGATGGACATAATTACAAACCTTAACTGGTAAACCACCTCTAATGATTATAATAATATGTATTTATGCCATTATACTTAAGTCCATGTCACACTGCTGTACTTCATGGGGATTATGGTATGATGGCTAGTTTTCCCTGTGTGGGGCCAAACTTGGGAATGCAGATGGTCATTAACTGAAGAATTACAATTGCACCTTGCATTACTGCAGGAAAGTAAGGATGAAGAATAGTTATCAGTGAAGTCACTTTTAAAGAAAAAGTTAAATATATCACTGCTAGCTTTTCCATGAAGAACTTTATGCTATATTTTACTTAGCTCCTTTCTGATACTTATCCTTTACACAAAGAGCACAAGTGCTAGCTGCACTCAGTATCCATTCCATTGTCCTAGAAGTATGACAACTCCTGGACAGAATTCATGCTCAGCCTGGACAAGTTGTGGCTTATCTCAGTGTTTTGTGATTTTCCCACCTAATGCCTCCCTTTCACTTAACCTGGCAGTACCAAATACCCGCTACATATATGTCAGAAATGGTTGCATTTTTTGCTGATAATTTTTTTTTCCGGGACCTGTAGCTTTTTTAAATTTTTGCTGCAGACAAATCACCTCTTTTGAGAAATTCCTGAATTCTTTTACCTAACAAAACTGATTTTTATATTTTCTTAATTTGCCAAAAATTTTCACATCAAATTGCTATATGTACTTGTTTATAGTAATTTTTCCACCTGTAATCATCACAGAACTATTACATAAATTCATGTTCAAGGGTGGTTTTCACAAAATGTAAAAATCTAATAATATGTAATACTTATTATTCTTAGATTTTTACTAAATGTTTATAATTTAATGTATGTACTGCCAATTACTTTTAAATATTCAATATCCAAATCTTGGTAGCCTCAGCTGCCTAGCACTAACTGACACAGCTTAACCTCCTCCTTAATCTCCCTTGCTTTGCGAGGAATGAACTTACGAGGCAGACATCAGGTGATGCTGCTGCAGGAGGCAGCCTCACTAATTAGGTATTACTAATAAGGCACTTCATTAGATATATCGTACCTATACCATACCAGGATTATGCGACTGATAGGTAAAGCATCTCTTTATGCCCAATGTCGCCCTCTCTTTCAAAAATTCTGTATTTGACCTCTTCCCTGTGTGTACATGTTTGCTGCAATTGTTTGTACAAAAAAATCTTTCAAATTATGCCACTAATAATAGCTATCATTGTAATTATACAAGGAGCTCTACTGACCTCCATCAAACACATGTAAGGACTAAAAACTCTTGTTACGCCCCCTGGCATATGGGCCTTTTGCTTTACAATAAGCTTCCTTGCGAAGTTAAAAGTGCTAAGACTATGGTCCTCTTCAAATGTAAACTCTGAGAATTCCTATTGAGTAATTTATTTTACTTTATTGATGAATTTCTTCATTTTTAACTTTTTGCAATTGTATTGCATTGTGTGTATTATTAGTGTATTATGTAGTGTATTACCTTGACGTGTCCTATATTTGTAACAACAAATCAGCGGACTAATAAAATATATTATTATTACCATTCCATTACTTACACTCACACTCCATTGGGAGTTTTTTTTAATGGGTTAGAAGGTTTGGTTAGTTGATGAGGTGTGTTTTGATAGAAAGAGAAAATTTATAAATTATTATTTCCATTTACTATCTTTTATTTGGGTAATAAAAACTATAAAGTTCAAAATTTTGCCTCCTAACAAACACAATCTCATGCTATAGTGGTTACACGTTTGGGGCATAGGGATAGTATATTACACAAGTTTCTTTCTGTGGAACATTTTATTGATTCATTTCCATAAAAATTACAAATGAGGGATTCTAAAAATCATACCAGTAATGAAATTTAGGGGGTACATTAAAAAAATTAAGAAAACATAGAGGATCTACATTAAAAATTAATTCACTGATTTCACCTAATACATATTTGCATAGAAAGTGGATAATAGGGGCTCTCCAGTATCCCTAAGCAAAATAAACCACAATTTTATTGATTATTGGCTGTCACATGACATTCTAACATCAGTAACAGAATTTAGTTCAAACATGGGGCAGCTTCCATGATTGAATTTCACATTACAAGCACCCAAAACTTTGTTGACAGGTACATATTTCCTAAAGGCATCGTGAAGTTATTCAGTTAGTACTAGAGTACATAGTTGGATGTAATTTCTATGTGTTTGAAGGAGTATGACTAAATCCATACTATTCCATGCAATGAACTATCATTTTACCCTGAAATTACCTATGTTAATTGTGTACATATGTATGCTATAAGAAAAAAGAGATGTATAACTAAGGTATTGATATTAAAGTCAATGTAATATAAATATTTAAGCATAAAGTCACTCATTAATATGTCAAAATAAAGGTAGAAATAAAAGAAATGTTCTTACTAGCTCAAAATGTGCAGTGTGTCATGAAATAATATCATAAAAATTTGGAAACCTTAATAATGAAACGATGAACTGCTTCATTTTGTAAAGAAATGAACTAAACCAATTCTTTCAGTCAGGGTTTTCGTTTTGCCCTCCTTTTTCGGCTTTGTCCAAAGCACTGGACAAAACTGAAAAAAAAACATCCTTAACTGGACAAAACTTGGAGAAATTGGATTATAATTTTCTTTGACTTGGCCTGTATAATTCTGGGCTATAAGTTTCCTGTATAATTTTCCTTTCTTTAATTTCGTTAATACATAATAAAATAATTAGAGTTCCCAAAGAGTTCACAGAAACATATATAAAGGGATTTGCTTCATTTGAGAAAGAAAGGTGTGTTTCGCAGTCATAATAATTGGTCTAAGGTTGCAACAGAGTGGTACAATTTCCAGTATAACTCATTTTTGTAGGAAACAAAAAGGTAACCTCTGAATGTGTGAATTTCACACACCTTCCAAATGGCTTATTTCAGGTTGATCACTACCCTCAAGCCTATCAAAACAAATCTTCTGGTTGACTACCATGGATGGAAGTAATGAACCAGCGATATAATGGAACTATTAGCTCACTAGTTTCTGATGTCATATATTTTTGGTCATTAACCCTTCAACGATGAGCAACGTAGTCACTATGTTGGGCACAAACTTCACATGCCATCGAGTGACATAGTGACTACATCGCAGTAATTCCATTTAAATCAGCAGATAACCAGCGATTCCATCTAAATCTCCTCCGACCTACATGATGGGATTCATTTAAATCTCCTCAGGGCTTTAAGGGTTAAGCAAGAAGCTCATGTTTTGAGTAATAGATGCCCAAGAAAGGTACTTTTGTCATCATGTATGCCAACCATCATGCTTGTCAACTTTCCAGCCATACCTCTCATACTAAAAAGGTGTTGAGCAAAACCGAGCTTTAGAGTGAGCTGAATCTTTGCCCATTATATTTGACTTGTTTATGAAAAAACAACATATAAAACATGATTCAGTGAGACAGTTCTTCAATGAATACTGTGACAATGAAAAAATACATCTAATTATTTGCAAAAAAAATTATTTTTGTGAATGGGAAAGCTTGCAGGATGAGAAACCACCACCAGAACTGCTCTTACCTTGAACACTTAGGTATTCCCTCACTTAGCTCACAATCATTCATTGATACATAGGTATGTGCTGAATAGAAATGAATGGTAAATAGTGTGCACTCTATCTCAATACCAGTATGTCATTGTCATAGCACCTGATGCATCCATTGGTGTCTCCATTATACTGGATTGTCGAGCAAGTCGTCCTCTTAAGGATCGACGTCTGTTTGGAGGTATTGAGCCCAATGGTGTACGCTCAGTTGGGCCATCAGTCCCCGGGGGCACAGTACTTGCATCTGAATTTGAGAGTACACTTTCTTGCTGTCCACGTGACAGGGACCTTTCAGAAACACGCCTCGTGCTAGAGATGGCTCCGCCAGCTGCTGAAAATTCTTCAAATTCTGTCCCCTCATTAGCGTTCAAGTCTTCATATGAACTTGTTGGTGAGGTAGGCCTTAAGAGTAAAATTCAGATATAAAATTTTCTATAAGCTTATGAATTATCCATATAGAATGAAATCAATGTAGTTCAACGCTTGATTAGGGTGGCCACTTGTTCATTATAGCCAATTTCATAGTTTTTTAAGGTCGAAAATGGCCATTTTCACATTTTTTGCAGTTAAATGCAAAAATTCAAAATCAAATTTTTCATTCAGGACTATCATAATTCATAATTGAATGGAAATGTGCAACAGGTCATTAACGTTACAATTAGGCACTGATATTTTAATGGAAGTTTTGAATTTACATGTTTAAAGTAGTCTGTTATTGTCGTTCTTATGAAAACTCTCAGAGATTGAACAAATTCAGTGCATCCAACAATCACTGAAAACTTGTTGATATAGATGTTTTTTTTTATCATTTCGGCCTCCTCAACATAGACCCTAATTCTGGGAAGAATTTCAAGAATTCCGGCAAGGAAATACAATGATAAGTTGTTAGGAGCAGAATTAATGGGTTAGAAACATCACATAGGATATCATTTATAGTAAACTGCCCAGACTTGTTCCCATGATGAAATAATACTGATTTTTGTACCATCTCAACATCTAATAGAACAATCAAGGGCTGACAAATACCCAAATTTACACTTTCCACTCTGTGGGTCGTATACGCTCCTTAATCTAGTCTACTGGGCTTTTTTTTTAGCTAAATTTAAATGTCTGGCAACGACTCTGTAGTGACAAGGGAAAAAACTCGCAAGGAAGTGGTATATGAATGGTGATACCACTGGTTTGGGATCTATTGGACAAAATATTAATGCATAGTACCCGGGAAACGATTGTATACTGAAAAAATTGTCACAAAATAGACAACACTAACGAAACAATGTAAGAACGAGTGGTGCTCGGGCTTCGTGCACTTGGGACTATGTATATGCCTTCCTGAGCACTGCTGGAGCATAGAGTGCAAAGTGTAGTGAAAAAATTGTCGCAAAATAGACAATGCCAAGGAAACAATGTAAGAACGAGTGGCACTCAGGAATATATGCCTTCCCGAGCACTGCTCGGGCATAGAGTGGAAAGGTTTTGTACATGAAATTCAATGCTAATTCAGTTTTTTCATGGTTTTCCAAATTCAAAGTTTTTGCAGTTCCATGATTAAGTGGCCACCCATAGTTGTTTCTCTTGAATCTCACCAATTTCATCTTTTAAACTAGGTTTCTTAAGAATCTTACTCAAGACTTTCAGGGCACAGTATACATGTTAATCTCAAGCACCAAATTTGTTCAATGACTGAAATTCCTACCTATGATGTGGTGTGGACGCATCATAATATCCAATATGTACCTCCATTTTAACAGCTGTCATCCATCTCATACTAAATGCTCCATCCCTTATTCCCTCTCTATCCATGGCCATCAGATCTGTAACAATGCCCCATCTCTAAAATAATATACTGAAAATCTTCATCATTACCTAGGAGAATGAGACCTACCCCGAAAAACTACTTTTAAATAAAATCCTGCCTCCCACTGCCAAGTATACTCCTCGGACTAAGACCCACCAACCTGACCAACTTAACCTTGTCACCACATTCTTCCCTGGAGCACACAGAATCGAAAAACATACTCAAAGACCTAAATCCTATCATTAAAAATGATACCTCTACTTCCCTCCTCTAACCCTCATGTCCCAAAGTTTCTTATAAGCATCCCTCAAACCTGCGAGACATTCTTAAATCCATTATATTCTCCCTTCAACCCACTGGCCCCCCTCCACCACTTACCTCAACCTGCGAATGCCCTAGGTCCAAATGCTGGTCCCTCCTTCGCCCTTCTGCCTCCCCCTCCCCCAAAAGATGGCCAACTGTACCACCAGCAACATTATTTACCTCATTTTCTGCAATTTATGTCCTGCCTACGTAGAAAAGTGCACCACTCCTCTTAATATTCATATGAATAATCATTGCCATGCTACCAAAACTTCACCTATCCTTGATCCCATTCCCAAACATACCGCCTCCCACAGCCACAATAAATGTTGTTTGGAAAGTAATTGGACTTCACGACTTAATCTGTCCATATCTATTACTACAGTTATATTTAGCTATAAAATTAAATTTTAATTATAATATGGTGCTTTTAAAGATACCAAGAAAATTCTTTAAAAAAGTGACAGTATGCATGTCTTCATTTTATCAAATAGTGTTAGCACCTGTACATTCACTCACTTTTTCTACCACTGTGGCAAAACTCACTACATACAAGATCATTTTAAAAGTTTTGTTCCATTATGTTAGCAGAATTTTACCACATTTACTGTTACACTATATTAGCATTTTCCATTTGGAGCAGTGCTATCAACATATTCTGCATTTATTCAAGGATGAACATGAATTAAAATTTCAAATTATAGTAATATATATGTAACTAGTAATCATGAACCAATGTTTTGAAATTATTAAAAAGGAATGAATATGCAAATAAGTATTCTTTTGCATGAAACACTATATTATACCTGATGGGAATACATCTGATGCATTCTTTCCAGTTCCAATCTTTTCCAAACTCTTCACCCTCCTCCACTGTCTGCGGAAGCCTATGGTGGAGTGTTTCTGGCAGACGGAGGCCTGATAAGCCACCAACCACTGACACAACACCCAAAATCACCAATGGCAGCACCAACATCTCCGATCCCTGTAATCAGATCATTTTTATATTATCCCAAGAACAAATTGACCACTACGGAATTACATCTAAATAATTTAAATGTACATATAAAAGCCAATATCTGGGGGGGGGGGGGGATGCTGATGATGGAGAGAACAAATGACTCAATTTAGTTGGTTTTGGTGTAATTTTGTTAGCAGAGCATCATGTATGTATGTATCTGGAAAAATCTCCAAATTTCCATTTTTGACCCAGGTAAATTGTAAATTGAAAAAATAAACACGCATTAGCACAAACTAATAAGCCCCATGTTAAATTTGTATATCAACCATGTACCTACCATCAATGATGTTGAACTTTAGTACAGATGTTTATATTTTGTAAACATTGGAAACAGCCTCCAGATATTTGATTATTAATTGTGAAATAACCTCACTAAACATTTATAAATACATAAATTCTATACTAAAATATTTGCAGGGCTGGGTATGTTGCACCTTCAGCTTGTCAACATAAATAAAATTACGTTTTTGGATTAAAGTGGACTGTATTTGTTGATTGATATTGTTGAGACTTTACAATGTAAAATAACTTTCACTGACATTGGTCTATCTTGAGTGACTGTCTGACTGCGTCATTCTCTGTCTCTATTCCCCTTCCGAGGCACCACAGTCTCATGCTCTCAATGCATGGGTAAGCCATCTGTTGGCCCGGAGAGGAAGTTTTTGAATGCTGTAACAGGGTCTTTTTCCCATCATTTTTGATGGGTTATCATAGTTATATCATAATCATCATCATAAACTAAATCCTAGGCCTTGTCGCTGCAACCAATTTGTTCTAATTTCTGCCTCTTTCTTCAGTTGTCCGTAGCTCCTAACATTTATTAGTTCCTGAGCACTCTTTAAAAAATGCAGCCTTGGCCTCCTCCTGCTATTCCTTACAATTGTATCTTTCCCTCCTAAATATTTATGAAAAATTAATTGAGTCTTAATTGGTGACCTAAAAATTGAATTTTCCTCTTTGCAATGGTTTTTATGAGGCTCCTCATTTATTTCCTTCAGGATATTCTCCTTTGTTTTTCTCTCCCTCCAGCTTATCTTCAGCATCCTTCTTCAGATCCCCATTTCTTCTGCATCTAAGCGGTCTCTCTGTCTCTTGCTCACAATCCAATTCTCATTTCCCTAAAGCAGCATGCTCCAGATGAAGGTTTTCACAAAAGTTTTTTGAATTCCTACAGTAAAGTCTGTTGGTCAGAATGCCTCTCTCACTTTGGAAGGCCTGTTTAGACATTGCCACCAGTTTCTTGATCTCAGTAATACACCTGTTTTCCTCGGCAACTATACTTCCTCAGTAGCAAAATTGACTCACTTGCTCAAATTCCTCATTCCTTATGACAATCTTCGCTCGTCTCACTATGTTGTTTTGTTTATGACCATCAATTTAATTTTTTTGCATTTATTTTCAATTTCCATTTCCTAAATGCAGTGTTTAACTTGTAAGCATGTTGCTGATTTCCTTTTCAGAATCTGATGCTGTGGATTTTTACTCCTCTGTTTTTTTTCATTTCCTCTATATGTACATATACTTTCTTCAATAAACATATTAAATAGGTATGGTGATAATGAGCATCCTTGTCTTAACCCTTGCCTTATCTTTGCCTTCCTTTCAACTCCATTAATGTTGATGTTCGTTGTTTGCTTTTAATATAGCTCTGCTATTAATCTTCTATCCCTCTAGTCTATACTTAATCTATTCATGGATTTAAAAAGAAGCACGTCTCAGTCAACAGTATCAAAAGCCTTTTGCTAAATCTATGAAGATCATATATCTGATCTTCATAGATTTACACTCTCACACGCTCTGATTACCCGCAATTAATACATCTGAAATGAATATGGACATGTTTTATGAAAATCCATTCTGCTGGTGATACATAATACAAACAGAGCAGTAAAACCCATGAAGTGAGGAATAAAATAATATTTAACAATAACCCTGCTATGGTGAACCAAACCAAGCTTCAATTTGTAATGGCATCCTCAATAGGTGAAAGTAGACTTTCTGTGACATAATTGCATTAATTTAGCAAAAATTGACAACATTGCTTGTATTTCTCATTTATCGCAAATGCTAAATATCACCATCTCTAGAAATACATATGTAAATTATTTCATGAATCAATGGTGCAGTACTTACCAGATATACAATGAAAGGGATAATGACAAGACCGAGGCCAGCGATATATGCACTGGCACCAATTCCAATTCCTCTCAACTGAGTTGGATACAGCTCTCCAGCAAAAGGGTATATGATCAGAAATGATGCAGATATAGCTGATTTTGCCAAGAGAAATAACATAAGTGTTGCAGTTACTGCATCTAGGAGAAACAAAGTGTTTCATTAAAACAAATGACATGAGTTTTACATACATTTTTAATTGATAAATTACCATTTTTCACCACTGTATGGGATGGTGTAACTTTTTCATTGATTTTTTCATTGTATTAATAGCTAATCTCACCTTCAGGAAGAAGAACTGTAACAATACTGCTGACTCCACTTAGGACCATACATACACACAGAGGCCATCTCCTGCCCCAATGATCCATCACAAACCAGCATGCCAAATAACTAGGGACTTCAACTAGTGCAGATAATAAAAAGCTCACATATTGATCACTGCCAAGAGAAGGACCATAGTAACTCAATCCCACGTAAACCATCTCATTGGCAAACCTACAATAATAAATGTAACATTATTAATACTAGGACATAGCACTTTATCTAAGTGCACTTTGCTGCTACTTTATACACCTGAATAGTTAATGAGATTTGGCCAATACATATTTTTGTATTAAGAATGAGATATAGATTAGTAAGGATAATGGCCTAGGTTTTAAAATTGTCTAATTTTGATAAATACCTACCATATTTCCTGCCCAATAAGATGTATGTTTAGTGATTTTTAGACTGGAATTTTGAAAGAAGTCATATTCTTAACATCTGTTAATGTTAACAATTTATAGGAGGAAAATTGGATTATTCAGTTTCAAAAATAGCAATTTCATTAAACTTATAGTCATACAATCTTACAAAAAATGAATGAGGGAGGGCACACATTAAAGATGCTACCACAAGGCAGTGTGTGGTGGAAGTAGAGAAATGGGCATCTCTGACAGCAATGCAAAATCAGACATATGAAAATATAGCTTTACCTTTGGTGCTGAAGATACAGACCAATTTTAGAATGCATTTAAGAGTAAACTAGTGAATCTCTTGAGATGGGAACTTCAGTAATAAACATAGAGAATGTTTTTAGCCATTAGAATATGAAATTCAATAAAAAACAAGAAAAATCAGTCTTAATCATCAAAAATTTCTACGGAGGAAATTAAAATAACTTTGTGAACTCCATCGATGATTTGAACGATTTTCATAAAAATGACCTGGACTGTGACACTTTGATTCTTCAAGTGAGGAACACAAAATTCAGTAGCAATATGTATATAATAATAATAACGGTGTCTTAATTTAGAGCAAAATTAGGACTGTCTAAGCCTCTCTTACATTTCACTTTTTCACATTATATTTACAACCATGCCCTGAGTGGAAGAAAACCCATCCAGGTGAAACTCTAGCCCTCGATCTTTGGGTTAGCGGGCAAGGACATAACCCCGACACCACCCATACAAATTCACGGGAGCGGGGTTGTAGGTGCTCCCCTACCACTCTCCATTATTCTCTATCCTCATAAAATCTGTAGCATTAAAATGGTGAAGTAATGTCGAGATTAAAGTGATCCAAGGACAAGTGCACTGACAAACAATGAGGTGGATGAGTGAATGACAGTGCCCTTCCACTTTCACCTAGCCTTCCGAGACTCACTCAATGCCAGTGATGGATTTAGTGAGGGTGAGGAAGGGGGGGTGGCGCCCCCCTGAATTTCGTGGTACAATAGGAAAAATAGAGGCCATAAGGTATTCCATGCCCCTAAGATTCCCGGAAAGTAGTAATCCTCCACCCCAAAACAATGACTTTAATCCACTACTGCTCAAGGCCTACCTACAGATGTGGCCTCAGTCGAGAGTGAGTCTCTAAACATGAATTATGATGACCTTCCCTAACCCTATCCCACACCCCAACCCCCTGCCACCAACCCTTCCGAAGTGACTTCCAGCCCACAACTCTCCCCCCCTCTCTCATGAATATTTTATATATATATATATATATATATATATATATATATATATATATATATATATATATATTACTACCAAATATTGTATGCATTTCACACCTGAAGATGACATGAAGTGTCAAAACTCAGGTTGTTTAAATAAAAATCACTAGTGGAATTCATAAAGTTATTTTCATTTCCTCCATGATGGATAATTTCCCCAAAATAAAACCTGAAACTATTTCCTCCGCTAAGAATCTTCTATTTGAAAGTGCTGTTGCAATACACCATGAATGAATATAGGTACTTACATCAGAATAAAATAATTTGAACCAGTGCTTGTGAATTAACGCTATTTATGAATTTCCAGGCATCTGAACTGGGACTACATACTAGCATACTTATTATTATTGAATTCTCTTTTGGTATTAACTAAGATATGTTTGAACATATTCTATCAATGAAAATTGAGCTGTAACACAGCCTCTTCATGAATGTAACAGGCAGTGGAGTTTTTATGCACACTTAAAACTAATTCATGCTAATACCAGAAAAACTATGACTCACCAGTTCAAGGTTATAAGAGCAGTTTTAAGTCTCATGTTTGGAGTTCTGCATAGGGCCATGACTCCAGGCCCTTTCTTGAGACGAGATTCCTCGCTTTGAGATCTGTGAAGTGTCATTTTTTGTTTCAGCCTGTGAACGAATCCACTAGGCAGCTGAGTGCCATTCACTCGTGCTAAAGTTTCAAGGATTGCTGATGCCTCCTCAAATCGTCCTTTAGCAAGTAACCACCGTGGAGACTCGGGCAAAAACCTTAATGAAAAATCATCCCAATGGCCATAAATTAATGATAGCTAAATTTCTCAGATGACTTCAATGCCATTTTTCAGTTGTAAACCATTTGATGTAATTAGATCTGAAACCTCAATTTATAATTATGTTACATCTGACTTAACCCTCGGGAACGCGCAATCAAACGGTTACTTGGGAACGCGCAATGTACTGAGAGGTCTTTTTACACTTTTCAGCAAAAACTACTTTTTTATTCTTCAGGAATGGGAAATTTCGGTAAACATAGAATAAAGAAGCGGTAAACATTAATTAATTATTAAAAACTGCGTATTTATTGCGGGACCTCACAGGTTGCGCGTTCCGAAGGGTTAATGATTAGTATTTTTGCTTTAATAATAGTGATTTGAACTGACAGTGAAAATTTCTATTTTTTATAGATAACTTCTTAAATTGACCAAAACTCAAAAAAAGAAGAAGAAACTATTTATTAGCGGTCATTATATACATTAATTAATTTATAGATAACTCAAAAACATCATTGCAGGTTACCTATAAATATGGCAACACAAATCACAGTTAAATCAATCCTGGGAGGTTGGAACGAAATAATAACCACTTATCAATGTATATCAAACAGTAAATCTGGGAATGATATAGCACATTATGTCAAAAAATTAATTTAATTAGCAGTGATTTGGTTTTTTATTTGCATTGACTGAATAACTTACCACCAATATCCAAAGTATAGGAGAAATGGTGCAGATGTGACCAGTGCTAGGCACACCCAATCACGCACCATGTAAGTTATCCCTGCAAGCACTATCATGCCCAAAGTATAAAACAGACAGGTCATCACAGTTACAAAGGATCTGTAGTTAGGACCGACAAGTTCCAGTGCTGATCAGTTAAACCATAATGAGGGAATAAGAGATAATTGTGAGTTGAATTCAGAAACATTTTTACTCCACATGCATATCAACAAACAACCATTTTTTAAAGAGATCAGTTCGTATTATTTCTTTTACTATAGTATTTGGAAAATTTCAACAATATGCTCAGGTGTTTGAATGAAAAAACAAAGAAGATAATCATTAAAGCTCAATGACTTTAAGTAAATGATAATTTTTTTGCTTACTCTTTGTAGGACTCAGGAGCTATAAAAACTCTTTATCTTTCTCATGTTAACATAAGAAATAAGATAAAAAAAGACACTGCGTGTATCATTTTATTCTTTTACTGCCAGAATGCTGATCTATATTGCCTTTCAGTGAATGTGTGACAACTGCCACCAGCCAATATATCTGCCGGCATTTGTGTACTTATAAATATTGATTTATTTATTTTAATTAGGTAACTTCAAAATTCAATGTTAATTTATTAGTCTTCACCATTCAAATCCCAGAAGTGTACTTAATATTTGGGAAAGTAATCTCAGTAGAACAAATGAATATATTAGGTTTTACCAATAAAAAAAAACAAAGACATTGAAAACTACATGAAAATGGCCTAGGCCCCCAATGAAAATTTTGTGTACAATTTGTACACAATGTACACAGAATTCGCTGTGTACATTGTGTACAAATTGTATAAAAAATGTGTACATTTTTACACAAATTTGGCTTTACACATTTTGTGTACAATGTACACTTTGTATACAATTTGCACTACTGCACCCTATAAAATGTGTACATTGTATAGAATGTACACAATGTACACATTTTTATACAAATGTATACAAATGTGTACATTGTACACATTCTGTATGGAAATTGTGTACACTGTGTACAATGTACACATTTATACATTTATATAGAACTGTATACAAATGTATATAAAATGTGTACAATGTACACATTTATACATTTATATAGAACTGTATACAAATGTATATAAAATGTGTACATTGCACACATCCTGTGTAGAAATTGTGTACAAATTTTTCATTGGGGCAGTTACACCACACCCTTCCTGGAAATTTCTGGCATTGAAATTATTAATAAGGTAAGTGAAATAAGGTGGTAAGAGGTCTTAGTTAAATAAAGCAATGGCATGGGGGTATCAGCTAGGGAAAAGGAGAGGAATAGGAATGACAGTTAAGTTAGACAAAGGTGGAAATGCCAGACTCACAGTTTTGAGTGAATGGGCATGTGTTCTTCCCAAGCACAATGATATCACAGTTCAAACAGAGGACAATATTTTACTTAACTATGATCTATACTGATGTAGATATGTCAATGATATTTTATGTCTATGGATGGGTAGCAAGTGACAAGTAATTGTTTTTCATCCGTTTTGAAAGGCCTTCACCAAAAAATAAAAAAAAATTACCTCTGAAATTAGAGGACAGATCTTAAATTATCTAGACCTAACTACATATTTACATTCAAAACAAGAGACACAAGTTCTCCATTTTCAGGCAACCTACCCATACCTACAGATGCAAAGGAAAAAAAAACACGTCACCCCCACTCCCATAAGCTTGCATTTTTTAATTCAATTATCCATTGCCTCATTAATATACTGTCATCCAACTCAAACTTTAACATTGGACTTAGTACCATAAGAGAAATAACCCAAAATAACTACTATAATGATTCAAAAATTAGTGATGCAATAGTACTAAGATTTTAAATAAAAAATCGAAACAACTAACCTCCATACAATAAGTTCCTTGTCACTCGTCCATACACAAAAAAAAATCAAATGGTTCAAAATATCACCCATTGGTCCCCTGTCCTATGCTGTTTCTAATATCCTCCATGGCCATAATTTTAAGGCATTATTTTATAATAATAACACCTTGGGGCGATTGCTAGATAATACAAAAGACAGTGTGGAAACAAACTCAAAATGTGGTGTGTATAAACTTACTAGTAATGACTATAAATGCTTTTATATCGGCCAAACTGGGCGTAATTTCAAAACTAGAGCCTAGGAGCACCAGACCTGCTTTGAGAATAAGGACGATTCATTGGCCTTCAAAAGGATTTCAGCCTCCTTCTGAATGACATATTCAAACAGATGACAATTTTGGCTAATGGAAAATTCAAACTCTGATGAGCCACCTCTAGTTATGATTGAAACTTATTGCATACCTATTGGTGAAATTTTAGCAAGTGAAAAATTCAGAAAGGTTCACTACATGAACCTCACAGGTATCAAAAACCAGCAAGAGATCAGTATACATTGATATCCCCTTTAAGTAGTGCTGGAATTGAAATCACACTGGCACTAGACTATATATAAAATGTGCTCCATCTATACTCAGATAAGCATGAGTTAACTGCATTAAATTTTCATAATGAGTCTCAATTATTAGTATGTAAGTAGATATTTCCAACTATCAGCTTATCAGCAATTGCCTTGAGGATATAATCCAGTAGGTACTCTCTAAGCTATGTAAGTGCTCTCTATGTGCTAAAGTAATGATCAAATTTTCTTCAATTAGTACTGTAATCAAATGCATAAAAAACGCCCATCATTGAAATGATTCCTACGAGTCATACCATTCTTCTTTGAGGATGGAGTGAGAACTCTTGTTGAGTTGTGCTTGTTTGGACAATCAGTACTTCCAGCCCTGCCTTTAAGGTTGATTGAGCATGCTACCAAAGCTGGGTTAGTGGTAGATAATCCATACCCCCACTTGTCCAATCGTGGGGACAGCCTTCCATCTCTGGTCCAACTTTTGGTTCAGCTGCCATGGATCAGAGTAACATCAAAGCAGAAAATATTGGGCTGAACCAAATTTCCCAATGGTTGTATGAAAATCCAAGGGCAATGTGTACCTCTGACACAGGAACATGTCATAAAGTGCTTCAAGGCTACGCACATGGTAAAATAAGTCAGAAACAAACTGAAACTGAATAGGTCCATAGAGAGCACTGCTCACAGATGATGAAGGGGGCTCACAGATGATGAAGGGAATCTGGTATATGGCCGGGATGGTTAGTCCAACGATGAATCTGCATCCTGCCCAGGACCAAAAATTTGGAGCAACTGCAGTCAGTATGCCACCCAGCAAAAGAGTAGCAAGGCAGGAAAAGAAGGAAATTCTCCGGCCCACCCTGAGGTATCCAAAAGATGAAGGTAGGAGTAATTAACTTTTATCACAGTAAACCTTGATACAAGAAATATCACTACATTTAACAAGTCTAAGATAGATCTAGTCCACTCAGATTAGTATGATCAACCAATTGACCTCATCAGGTTGGACTGGTAAGATGGATGAGCCAGGCCACTTTCAAAATCAGTCTGACATAGTAAAATGTGTGCAATGAAATTCACTAATCAGGGTAGGGGAGTCCATTTCTTTGTCTGTGCCACTTTTGGTTTCCCAGTAAAATCTGGTACTCAGAAAATCTCTTCAATGGGTATGATAAGAGGATTTTCCAAGATATAAACCTAGAACTTTCTGTACACTAGCTGTATTCTTCTGGCCATATTATTGAAATTATTCAATCTTTCTGATACTCAATTTCAATAGATGAGAAAAAAGACCATGATTTGTGAAGCATGATAAATACCACCTATCAAAAGGAAAAAAGCATCTAAAGTTGTTTGCTAAAAATTTCAGGACTGAACCGATTACTTTTTAACACTAGAAGGACCGGGGTTGTATGGCTACCTAGAAGGACCATTACCCGTCATTTTGACGGGTAGTAATTATTTTAAATATTTCTTCGTTTATGTTAAAATTAATTGATAACTTCATTCAAAATGTAACCTTTTTCTTAATTTATCAATACAACTGAGTAATATTTTTGCAAATCATTTTGCAATAAAATATTTAAAATGAACAGCGGTCAATTTTCAAACTGTTATATAATTATTCAAAAGTCGTACTTGCGTCTTTTATTGGAAGGAGTTGCACATTAACGTATTGTTCATGTAAAGCAATTATTTACACATAATATAGCATGGCAAAAAAGGAAATACATCAATTTTCATCATCACTGCATCTGATACAAATGTACCCTGCGTTTCCTGCACAGGGCCCGCACACATACTTATTGCAATGTACGCATTTATTCCGGCTCTTATTTTTGCCTCTGCATTTTCCTATTTCAATTGTCTTGCACACATTACTCTTGGTAGTTGCTTGTAGTGGAATTGGCACTGGTCTTCTAGTTTCGACGAATGGAGCCACTAGTTCCTCTGCTAATTGAAATATAAATTTCCGGCGAGATATTTTTTCCCCAGTGACTTCTTGGTACAGTACCCATGCGTTGATAGTGGCAATATCCACTACATTGCAAAATACATGCATTGGTCATCTGCGGCATCTGTATTTTACAGTATACATCCTAGTCATTTGGTCAAGAATGTCAACTCCACACTTGGTAGTGTTATAAAATGCTACGGTCTCTGGGAGCTTTTTTGGGCTTTGTGCATCGATAGTCACTGATTGGTGCAACGTACTGAGAAGAAGGACGTTTTTCTCTGCTTTATCCTGATAGGATTACCTCCTATCAGGGTAAAGCAGAGATGCAGAAATGCATGGTGTCACCCGACTTGTAAAGAACCGTTGTATATAACAATCCCGCGTTTTTTTTAGCGGATGGAGGAACCTCACGTTGAATTTTATTCATGGTGCCTACCAAATTTTTTCCTTTCCTCTTCAATGAATCCCCAAGTTTCTTAGAGGTAATGAAATTATCACAAGTAACATTTCTTCCTTTTGAATAAAATGGTTGAATAAGAGGTGAACGCACGTGCTCCGCAAGTGTTTTGACCATGGGCCGTGACTCCTCTTTACCGAGATAAGGATACCCGTTCAGCATGTACTTTGTCTTTGCATCTGCAGCAAGCCAAAATTTAATACCAAACTTATCTGGGTTTTTTCATGCATTGAATAAATCGGCAGCGAGCCTTGCATGAAAATAGTTATTCATGTACAGTGATGTTCTCGCCAGCCTTGTAACACAAAATGCAATTGGCCACGAAGGGATTCCAGATTGGGGATGCATCTGCGAATCAGTCAGTCTGCCGCTCGGTCGGCTGCGATCGGTCAGTCATCCCTACCGCTCACACGATACAAGGAATCGCCGTAGTATGTACAAGGGATTGTACACATGTCTCACTCTTTGGGTTTTTCTAACTGGGGATTCTTCTTCTTCAGGCGGTAACGGTACCCTGGGCTGGCCTAGGGCCCCGCTCCTTCCATAACCCTTTTATCCCTTCCGCCCAAGGGAGACTCTGGATCTCCCAGCTGTAAGGGATTACAGATTTTACTCATTTATGGTTTTCCTTAATAAAACATGTCCTTTTTCTTGTGGTAGTGGTTACGTTCTCCGATGATGTCGCTCCTGCTTCCACTGCTCTGACCTACCACACGCCACTCGGTATGGCAGATATGTTGCTTATTTCCATTCAAAATGTAATAAGGAATGTTAAAGGCATAAATGTGCTAACTAAAACATCACAATGGCCAGACGTAATATAGTGTAGTGATTTCCTGAAAAAAACCCGCCTTACCATTACAAATAAAATAGAAACGCCTAACCTGTCATTTTGACGGGTGTTGGTCTTTTAAGGTAGACAAGTGGTATAACTCCATTTCTATGTGAAAAAATTAAATTATATTTTAACAGAATATGTACCATAAAAAATAAATAAAAGTCAGAAAAAATTAAGACGACGGGAAAAAAATTGTAGGCAATATGATTAAGTAAGTAGAGGTTACCCGCCAAAATGACGGGTCTGGTCCTTCTAGTGTTAACCAAGAGTGTTAGGTGGGTGAACGGTAGTCATAACCCATGGGCATAATGAGTACGTTTGGTAAGCCTCACTCTACTTTTTTCCAAAGCAGTTTCACTTGTGATATCATCTCTATCTCATGTTAATACCATCCAGTGATAAGGCAATGGCTGAATTAAAACAAAATGGAGTAAGTTTACCAAGTCTTGCATGAGACTCAGGATATTGGCTACCAAGACTTTTGAAATGCTTCTTCAGGATTTTTGTAATCATGGTGTTAGCTGTACCTGGTGTTTTAAATGGCACTTACATTTCTAGAACAGTCAAATGTCAATTGAAAATTGACTAGTGCCCAGTACAACCCCAAAAATTTTGAAAAAATAAAAATATATAAATTATTCGTGAAAACTGTCACCTAACCATCCTCCTAGGCCAAAAGTGTATTTTCAGTAGTACCTTGACATTTCAAGGGGACTAAAGAAGCACGTGCAGCGTAAATAATTGGAACTGGGACACAACTGCAACTGGCTCTTGCATCATGACAATGTATGTATTCCTGCCTCCTAGAGTACAATGCAGTTTTTGGCAGATAACAAGTTGCCAATCTTACCACACCCACTGTATTTACCATAATTAGCACCCCACAACTTTGTCCCAATCTAAAAAATGAAGTTTTAGCTTAAGAGGGGACATTGTGACTATGTGGAAGATATCTAACAGGAAAAGCAAGTGGTTTTTACAGCCTTCAGCAAAAGAACTTTCAGGGAGCTTTCAACATGTTAGAAAAGCACTGGGGACATTTTTAACTGTCACAAGAGCATTTATTTGAAGGCAATTGAAGCCAAATGCACATATAGCAGGTCAAAATAATTCTATTGGTGCAGTCTGGGAACTTGGATAGCACCTTGCATGGTAAACTTAATGTAAATAATGAAAAATACACCAGAAGCATCTGTAATTTAACCAAATGAAAACTTCAATTCAAAATATGGCGAGCCATAAAAATCATTGACAATGAATTATATTGGTTGATTGTATTAATTCTTCAATAAGTCTTTTTCCTATCAGCTGTGGTAAAATAAAAAAGAGGAAAAACTTACCTATCATTGAGTAGACCAAATACATAAACTCCAATTGGCCCTCCAGCATTTAAAGCAGCAAGTCCAATTGTAGGGTATATTGCTTGATCACAAACCAAATTAAACTGAAAAATAAACAATTACTAATTAATAAAATTACAATGCATGCTAAAAAGAAAAAATTCTGAATACCTATATACATTATTTTACCAATAGAAGAAAGCTCCTCCACAGTGGTTCTTTGATTCTTCTAATGTAATCTTAAATTCTATAGTACATACATGCACATAGGTATCTGTCATGACTTTTATTAATCTTCATCATATATTATAAGGCAATAATTAATACTTAAGTTTCTACATTGTTTAAGCAACAAAGATTATGCATACAATTTTTGAGCTCATGCTTAGGCACTTTTGAATAAAAAAATCAACTTTATTACTTGGGTATTTAATTTACTTGCTCATTGTGAAGAAAGTGACAATCAGTCTTAAAAGGGATGGAATTAATTGCATAAATGATTAGCACTGTCATTTTCATCAATAAGCTTCCTTCACTATTACCGTATTCACCAGCAAACTTAGGTCAAAAACTGATAAAACTTTTGGCTGAGCAGTCATGTTGCAACATCTTAAAAAAAGAGGGTAGTTACAACTAATCTTGTTGAGAGTCTGTTTTAAAGCTCAATTGATCACTTAAATTTCTTTTGACATTCCTCATTAATTTTTCGTCCACTACCACAATTGCTAACATTCAATGAAAGGAAGTCGTCAGTTGAATACCCACAATCTAATGACCTTAGTTCTCAACTGCAGGGTTTTTCCCACAGCAAACAATTTTCGATCAATGCGATCTAAGGTACATGAAATTTCCTCCCTCACAAAGGACTTTAAGTTCACTGTGTCAAATCATGCAAGTAGGAATACTTCTCTGTGAATGGCATCCGATTCAGCAATTCTTTAAATATTTTGTCTGATCAATGTAAAATCTTTCCTGAGGGGAAAGGGCTGCAAAGATTGATTGAGCAACTCATCAAAAGCCAACATGAAAAAAAAGAACTTCTTTCTTATGGAGCCCAGGAGAATGTTATCTGATGTTACTCACATCAATGACAATAGAAGAAAAAACAGAGTCAGAAAAGTATTCCCAACCCCAGTCAGGTCTGCATGGAGCTTTTGGCCATTTTGGAGAAGGGCTCAACATCATCAACGGCACACCAGCAATATCTGCCTCATGAGTAAAGTTGACATTGTAGCGCCAGCAACTACTGAGTTCCATGCTTTCAACAGCTTTTTCTGGAAGCACTGAATTATTTTGAGTAGTAAGAGGAACCACCACAGTTGAAAAAGCATTGGACGGAGTTGTATCTGTGATTGTCCAGGCATCTGAAGACCCCGATGTCTTCAAAATTTCCTTTGGAGTTCAATGAGGAGAAAATTAACATATATACAGAATATCAATGAAATTACTGAGCATTATGCTTATTTCTACTCATTAATATACATTAATACTGCATAATAAGACAGTTAAAGTAGTAAACTCTGCTATACTTCACATAACCTCATGAATTCTGGGGACAAAACCAAAGAAAAATGTAACAGCAGCTAAAATCCGAACCCAATTTTCTTAAAAAATTGCTGGTGGGTAATGAATCCATTACAGAAGACATCTGCACATTTCATACTTTAAGTTTTTTTGCCAAAATATAAAAATTAGTTATGCTTTGTTTAAGCTTTACAATTGAGTTAAGAGACATTACAAACAAACTTTTATTTTCTTTCATTTCAGGGGGGCTATTCTCTATCTCGAAGCTACCGATGCGGTAGCTTCGAATAAGCTACCAATTGGCTACCAACCGTATTCTCTAACTCGCGGGAGCTTTCTCAAGAACGTATAGTAGGAAGTGGAGAGAGGTTTGGCGAAAGGCGGGTATGAGAATGTAGTGTTTTCTTTCTTAGATTAAAACACCAACTTCCGATGAGTATACTAATTTATTTCTCCGAGAATACAAGTGGTGGAATTCCGAGGTGCCGTGTTGCGAGCATGTTGACTTCTCCCCGCGCCGTACCCACGATCGCCCTTTTATTTTACTCCGTCGACCTTGGGGAACTCTCTCGAGGGAATCCGGGAACCTTCTCTAACCCTCGACTGGCACATGGTGATGAAACACCGTCAGGCGACCTCGGGAACTTTCTCGAAGCCTCCGCCGACATATGACAATACAACAGAGAATATTTTTAAACCAAATCCACGGAAACTTCATTTCTGGTGACGTCATTCTTAGAACCAATAGGAAAGCTCGTCTCAATTACTTTAACTGCACTTCTTTCCTCAAATTTCTGATAATGCTGCATTTTGTTTTGTAATTTGGCACTGAAAATCATGATTTAATTGATGCGATGTATATTCAGGTAGAAAAAAAATTAACAGTGCAGAATGAGCATCTGGAGTAATTTGAACTTATTTTCAGGCATAGGTAAAAGAAAAAAAATCTGTGTACCCAAGGAACTATTAAGGTGATACCCAGGGCCAAATAATTATGCATTGAACACAATCGTATTTGCAACAGATTCTTATACAACTTAATCCTTAAAACAGAATGACCTTGAGGGGTTTATTTCACAACTTTTTCGAACTGAAACATCCTGCAAAACTTGAAAGATATATTTATCTGTTTTTCATGCGTTTCACGAGCGATAAAACGCTCCGTTTATTTACGGGGAATTGAAAACGGGATATGATACGCCTTCCGAGGCATTTACACCCTATTTCGCTAATCCCATCAAGATATTTCGGGCGTTCGTCCTCCACAACTCACTCACCTTGGGACCACCCTCTCTACAAGAACGTGGCTTCTTCCCAGTCGTAGCCGAAGCCAACCAAACCTAAAAGCAACCATAATTATTTCCACACTCAGCTTATTTTTTACGTAGGTAGTTCCCTCCGCTTGCTCCTCTTCCAACCTCGGTCGCAATCATAATTGGATTATTTAGCTTTAACACGGATGAGTCGGGTTGAATGTGAGGAGTGATAGTGTTAGAAATAGCTGTGGTTCGAGCATTCATATGATGATATTTCTGCCGCCATGTCATATTGGATTGAATGCAACAATTGTAATATTTGAATTCGAGTGTTATAGTGTTTGATTTTTTATAGTTCCTTGAACCGAGATTCCAGGAAAAAATGGCAGAAAGTTTTATCGGCAATGATTAAAAAAAACTATATTTTAAGCGACAATATTTGAGATAATGGCTGCTATTCTGAATCTGAGGGCGCTGTTTGTGGGAGATGATACTCCTCGCTTCACAATAGCATACGCTGCGATTCCGAATTTTCAAGTCCCGCCCCTTCCTGTATGAAAACCTTCCGGTACAATAATGAAAATTCAGATAGCCAATGACGAGCTGGGTAACAAAATGTTTAAATTCTAGTTATCAGCTGGAAGGACCTCCGCCATGGATGCCGTGAGTCTCGGTGCTTGAGAATATGTATTCAATAAATTATCTTCCTGAATGTAATTCACATTTATCTTCGAATACGATTAATATAATGCACTGTCTATGCAAACATGGTTTCCTTAGTAGCTCTCCGTCTCTCATTTATCGCAAATGTTGGCTAGAATTAGTGTAGAAATCTTCTTAAAATTTACAATTGAAATGTGTGACATAAATAAAATGAACTACACGTTCCTCCCTTGTAAACGTTTTGTGTTTTATACTTATTAGGGCTGGGCAAATACTACATAAGGATCAGCGAACGTAATAATTTCGTAACATCTCGACAGTGATCATGTATTGTATGCCCATCAATGTATGTGTCTTTTGATGACGGTGTACGATTGTGAAATCAAAATATCAATTTGAGTGGTTTGTAAGGGCAGTTATAAGAATATTTAACCGTTCGTTCAATAAATGATCATACATGTTAAATCTTGTGGGCTGCTTATTTGGGCTACGGGTTAAGGTAACGATGAGACTTGTTAAATTGTGCATATCTTTTATGAAACAAACATAGCATTATTAATATCTGTTACTTTGCCCAAGAGCGCGTATGTTGACTAATTGAGTTTGCCATTGCGTTTATTTGTATGTACACAATAACCTGAATGCTGACGGGCCTATATTATATAGTAACACGATGTCTACAGACTAATTGTCTTCGCGATTTGCCTTCTATCTTCATCTATGGGTAGTAATGTCTTCACGGTATTCTTTCATTTGGTGTTTTTAAATGATAATCGGATATTTTTTGTTACATTCATCAACTGAGATATTGCTTATGTTAAGGAAATTTCCCTAGAAAATTCAATTGACGTTTAGTGTTATACATTTATCTACAAATAACGGTTAGCGTGCTGAGAGAAAAAAGTTATATTATCTGTATTGACAGCTCACCTAAAAAAGTGTACTGTTTTCATGTATGTATACGGTTATAACTTTACCATTTGAACTTCAAAAATTATTCGATGGAGCAGCCCGGTTGGATATACGAGAAGTGGGTAAATGCATGCGTGAGCATATTTCTTCCATAAGCAAAATGATTTAATGGTTTATTGGAAATATATCTGAGTTTTTCGTGACGAAGTAACGCAAGGAAAGTTTGTTAGCCCGAATGGGAATGTGATGATGGAATATATGTGTGTATGCGAGATGGGCAATATAAGAATAGTGAGATGAGAAATATAGTTAAGTAGGTTGACTGAAAGAAGCAATGAAAATCTTATGAGCGAGAATGAATACGATGAGTTTTACAGAGGCCGAGAAAAGTAACGCGATCGTCGAGAAATGCCAGTTCCAAATTGTTATCGGCAAGGCGCGGAGAAATATCGTTTGCACAATATAAACTCATATGGAATGGCCAACTTCATTGTTTTGCTCAACTTTTCTAATATTCAAAGAACTTTGCTCACGTTTCCAAATTTTCCTTCTCCTCAAGCCAGACCAACGCCTACTTCAAATAAGACGGAGAGCTTTATGCTCAACGTAATTGATGTTGACACGTCTATCTCCGCGATTATTATATATATATATATATATATATATATATATATATATATATATATTTCAATTTAATAGGAAAATATAACCATTATAGAGTGATATATCACATCTCAATGAACATTTATCAGAATTCCCACAACAGTACTAGTGAAAAAGAAGGAGACTTCGACGTGAAAATGAATATGATGGTCGTTTTACGCACGGAAATTAACAGAAATCTTGAGCGCTTTCCCAATAGCCCGGAATTCAGAAGGGCGCATTCAAGCAGCATCCCTCACGGATGCTATCCGACGTTCAGAATCGAAAAAAAAACACCCTTGAAATTAAATAGCAACTTCCGGGTGATATTTTCAACATTCAGAATCGCAACTAGCATCTAAGACTCTGTTCTCGGGAAAAGAAGCGCCTTTGATGCTATTCTGGGCAAATAGCATAGGCGCTGTCTCATTCAGGATACCAGCCAAAAAGAGTCAAACCGGTTTCCGAATGATGCATTAGAAAGATTTTTATCGGGCTCTTGAAAGTTTGTAACGATATACAATACATACTGTGCGCTATATTTTCGAACGGATGAGCTGAGTTTTGCAGCACTTGAAATAAGTTTATGGTAACGACTGCGTTCGGTATTTTATGACTCTAGTGGTCCATATGGGTGCTCCAACAGCGGACCGTTTAACTTTAGAACTTCAAACTGAGATAAGAATAGCACCCATGCCCGAGGCGGGATTCAAATCCACAACCTTTGAGTTGAGAAGCCAGTATGTTATCAATCTCCCTTTTTGAGGTTGTAGGTCTCGTTTTGGCATCTCACGTCATGGTTACTAATCTACTTGTATGGTCCCACTGGTTACAAATTCTTATTATCCCGCTGACCGAAGAAATGAATTTCTGGAGCGCAAAAGATCCAATACCAGCACGAGGGCATGTTCAACAACCAGCGCAGGGATCCCTACAAGTTAGCCGAGTTTCACTATTTTTTTTCATGGCAATTTATACGTATTTCATCCCCGTATTTTCGGAACATATGAATTTTCTCGTACATATAGCTGAACACGGCATATATGCTGTTAAAGGATACAGCCGTATGAATTGTGGCTTCTTGGAAGTCCTTTATTCCCTTGCGTTTCCATCTTCGATGGACCTCAAGTGCATAACATCTAGTTCCCTTGTAACCCGTCAAGGGAATTAGTATGTCTGGGTAGTAGGGTGGTCTGCGCATTGGCCCGAAAAGCCAATGGTCTATGGTTCGACTCCCGATCCAGGAAATAGGATTTTTTATCACATCTACTCGTTAAACAAAGTTCATATCTTCCTTTGCCTTGACTTGACTTCATACCTGAAGAAGCAAACGTCCTGAGCATTTGCGAAACATGTCGTATGCGATGATGAACTCACACGGAAGAGAACCCGGAAGACCTGTCTCATCAAAACTCTCGCGTCGGGTCTCTATATCTCTCGTGTCTGATATGTAAGGCGATTGAAATAAAATACTTCACAATGTTATCTGTAAATATGGCATTTGACTCCGATGACAACGTAAGGAGTGAAATATGAATCTGCCTATCCGTGGAATTGTACTGCTCAAAACCAGCACATTGATAATAATCCGAGACGGGGAGGGTAAAGAGACTGACTTAGGCTGGGATAAAGAATGAGTTGTGGCCAATATAAATTTAATAAGGGTGCTCTTCTACGCAGGAAGTTTAAAATACACCGTATACACTTACACTTTGACCTAGTGTAGCTAACAATAAGTAATAACTCTATAATGGTTGACGATGACATCCTAACATGTATGCAATTCACACGACTCACGCGCTTGTTACGTTGCATCTATTGAAAATAAGGCGTTAGTCGCAATTACGTTAGTTACGTATATGTATGTACATTGTACATTAGGGTGGTCCTTATTTTTAGATTTTCTTACGGGACAACCCCCCAATTTATGCCAATTGGTGTGAAAACATATACTGTAAAATATAATTGCAATCGGATAACGGGAAGACATGCCGCATCGCACCCAGAGTTGTGAAATTTAGGAGTTTTTGGCTATTTTTCGGATATGAATGGCGATAAGATGGCGCTGGTATTTTTCAACTGATTTTCTCTGGTAACCAACGACTCATTGAACATTTGGCATGCTGCAACTAAAATATTTTTCAATTCTGACAAGTGGTTCCCGAGATACGACCCCAAGAGTGAGCGCGGGTCACCCCAAGTGGCGCTGCCTCGCGCCAATGCTCGAAGCTCCCAAGTCCGCCGCTTTCTTTCGGCGTAACTCCTATTCTCTAGACGAAATGTATTGTTATGCGATATTTTCTTAACACATGTTTAATTAATTAATCTAATTAAATTAAACAATGCACAATTTTTGAAAATTCAATGTGAATGCTGTTTTCTGACCACAATAATAAACCCAGTAATATACCTACACTTAACTTCATATTTTTACCGATGTAGAGGAAGTGTTGGATATCTTTGTAATTTAGATGCGACACAAAAGCTTAGGGCTCAACACCTGATTACATTGTTTTATAATCATTTTATTTAATTATATATTATGTACAATGCAGGCATAGGACAAGCGTGAAAATCTACATAAGGAGATGTTTCAATGAAACATTGTTTTCTATGAAACGATGAAACATTGTTTCAAAGGCCGAATTAGTCGCTCCAACACACAGACTTGAACCCTGGCTGGCCGAGCCCAAGACTCTCCTATATAAACTGGTCAGTTTTCATGTATGTTTATAGCATAGGAGCCAGAGATTTACTTCGATCTAAAGACGGCTGCTAAGGTGGAGCTTGGAGTGGAGTCGACTACTGGATAGGAGTTGGAAATGGAAACTAGAAACGCCGATCAAATATTTCTAATTGGTCATTATGAGAATAAAATTGTTGGTTCTAAGTTGCGATGTAATGGAAAGGTGCTAAGGGTTCTTTTCTATAACATTCGTAAGGTAAATTTAAATTTGCGATCTAGTGCTAATTTTACATTGAAAGAAGTGGAAGTTTTTTTGGGAGAAAGCGCGAATACCAACGCGGAAATTTCAGCACAGCATCGGAAAGTTAGAAAGTCTCTACCAGGAGTGGCGGTTGTTGCAAAAATCTTCAGGACGAAGAACTCAGTCGCAGAAGGAAAAAGAGTTAAAATTCGTGTCAGACCTCGATGATCTTTTCGACATCGCTCACGTCGATGCTTTAGAGTTGATACCTCAAGAAGAAGACAGACTTTTCCTCCTCAGTCAACGAGAAAACGGCAGACCGGAAACCGGGCTTGGACTGAATATCTCTTTACGACAGAGAGAAAGGAAGGCTATTCTGCGACGCGAACAAGAGGAATTACGACTGCGGCGGTCTAAAGGCGACGAAGGTGTGAGAGGTAATACTTTGACCTGACCTAAACCAATCACGAATTTGCACTACTGAGCAGTTTCTGTAAAATAGTAATTATAACATGCAAATGTAGAACTAAATTGCTATTAGTTACTTTAAATCTCATAAATTTTGCAAATTTTTCCAAAATATAGTTGAACCATCCCCAATGACATCTTCAAAGGACAGCAATGACGAATTTAATGGGTCCAAATGTTTTGGGGGAAGAGCAGAGAAAGTTGCCACCAGCGGTTCCGACAGTAAAGCGGGCTCGAAGAGACCTTATCACTACGAGACTTGTCGCGGCTTTCGACAAATGCAAAGTAAGCGATAGGGAAGCAGTTCACATTTTGATAGCAGCTGCTGAAGCATTTCACCAAAATGTTGATGCATTTGCCATAAATCACTCATCTATCCGTCGCTGCCACGAGCGTTTACGGGTGGAGTATACAGCCAACCTACGCAGAACATTCGCATTAGAGAAGCTAGATGCAGTTACCATAAACTGAAATGGAAAATTGCTTCCAGCATTGATGGGCTAAGAACTAGTGGATAGACTCCCTGTTATAGCCACCATTCGGGGAGCTGAGCATCTACTTGGGGTTTCCATTTCAACATCAGGCAGTGGGAAATATCAAGCCGTTGCCGTGTATCAGATGTTGGAGGAGTGGAACCTACATGAAATTGTGCAAGTATTCTGCTGCGATACAACTGTGGCAAACACTGGGAGACTCAATGGCGCATGTGTCTTATTAGAGCAGCTTCTCAAAAAGGATATCTTGCTTCTACCATGCCGGCACCACATATACGAGCTGGTTTTAAAAAGTGTCTTCGACGCAAAGTTTGGGAAGTCTTCGGCCCCTAATGTTCCTCTGTTTAAAATGTTTCAGAATATGAGGCCTTCATTAGATAAGGACAATTACATAACAGGTATGCAAGACAGACGTTTGGTAGAAGTGATGGAAGAGGAAGTTGGAAATATTCTACCGTTTGCGCTACAAAAGTTGCAAGAAAATTACCCCAGGGAGGACTATCGAGAACTTCTTGAGCTCACTGTTGTATATTTAGGAGGGATTCCGCCGCGCGGTATATCTTTTCGCGTTCCTGGTGCTATGCATCATGCAAGGTGGATGTCGAAAGCACTTTACTGCCTGAAAATATTTCTTTTTCGCTAAGAGTTCTCCTTGTCAGCCGAGGAAGAGACCTTAATCCGTGATATGTGTTTGTTTATTGTGCATCTGTATGTCGAGACATTGATAACGGCACCGAATGTGGTTGAGGCTCCGAGGCGGGATTTAATGTTCTTCAAAACTTTGTATAAATACAGGAAAATCGAAAGTGCAGTTAGTGAGGTGACAATGAGCAAATTTCGGAACCATTTTTTGGAATTTAACCCCGGAAGTTGCAGCCCTAGGCTTTTTCGAAGACAATCTACCAGCAGTGGCCAGAAGACGAATGGTAGAAGCTCTAGAATCAAGCTTCAATGATAGTGGTGACGAGACACCGAAAATATTTTCTTTGCTTCCGAAAGATATTGACTGCTTCGTCAATAAGGGTCTTGAAGACTATATTTTCTGAATAAAAAAATCTTTCCCAACGACTTAAAGTTCCTATGACATTTCTCTCCATGGATCCCGCTTACTGGAAAAGTGAAAAGGCGTATAATGAAGGAGAAAAGAATGCAATTCAACTGAAAGTGCTGTTGAAAGGGGGGTTAATTGATGGAGCAATTTAATGATAAGTTAACGAAAGACGAAAGTAAGAAGAAATTTTTACTAAAGGTTGTGTATAACTACAGGCGAAAATTCTCAGACTCTAATAGAGCTACATTGTCAAAAGAATTTTGATATGTAACAGAAAATCAAGCACGCTAGCTAACTTAAATATTTAAATTTTAAAATAGTGTTTTATTGTCAGGGTTGTTCGTCAGAATAGATGTGTGTGTGTGTTAAGTGCTGACAAAAATGTTTCCTGCATCAAAAGAAAAATAAAGATACAATCATTGAATCTTCAATAATGTGCATTATTTAATTTAATTAGATTAATGAAATGTTTTAAGAAAATATCGCATAACAATACATTTCGTCGAGAGAATAGGAGTTACGCCGAAAGAAAGCGGCGGACTTGGGAGCTTCGAGCATTGGCGCGAGGCAGCGCCACTTGGGGTGACCCGCGCTCACTCTTGGGGCCGTATCTCGGGAACCACCGGTCAGAATTGAAAAATATTTTAGGTGCAGCATGCCAAATATTCAATGAGTCGTTGGTTACCAGAGAAAATCAGTTGAAAAATACCAGCGCCATCTTATCGCCATTCATATCCGAAAAATAGCCAAAAACTCCTAAATTTCACAACTTTGAGTGCGATGCGGCGCGTCTTCCCGTTATCCGATTGCAATTATATTTTACAAGATATTTTTTCACACCAATTGGCATAAATTGGGGTGGGGGGTGTCCCGAAAGAAAATCTAAAAATAAGGACCACCCTAATGTAGGTACAGTTCTGTTCAAAAATCGTACCGCCGAAAATTTCTAAGTCCCCAGTTTTTGATGATGTGGCATCGTGGCTGAACCACGCCCCCCAGTGACGGAGAACAACAAACTTTCCAAGCGGAACGAGAACCCTCCCTCCCAGTAGCTGGGGGAGTTGAACCACCCACGGAAGGAAATTTTTGACCTGCGAAAAGGATTATTTCCGAGGGGAGGGGTAAGGTTCCTTTCTTGTGATGTGTGAGTAAGAAGAAAAGGGAGATGTGCGGGGGAGCAATAAACTCTCCGAGCGAACGGCGGCCCTCCTTCCGAACTCGCTTGCCGAGAGGGAACCTACACCCGAAGGACGATTTTGACCTGCTAAGGGATTTTTGAGGAGATGGGTTGGATTTAGGACTCTCGTTTGGCTATGTGTGAGCGAAAATGAGTAGATGAACGATCGGTCTGTCGGTCAAAGTCACCAGATATCTCTCGTAATCTCGTAATAGAAAGCTACCATGTAGAAGCCAGGACTCCAATATCCATTGAAAGTCTTCATCAAAGTACGGGGAATAATTCCGCTGCAAATGACGTATCTTCCATTATTTTTTCTCTGGAAAAGGCTATTACCGCGAATCGTCGCTCGAAGAGATCGAATCGTGTCGAAGAGAATTTATGAATTATTTTGGATTCGTTAACTCTTTGGTTATTCTTCCGCTCCCTTACGTGAACAAATAAAGCGTCTCCCTCCCCGGAGCTCCTTTAGTTTCTTATAAGTATTTTTCATTTATACGCGTATTCATTGACGTAGAAACTTGTCAAAAGTTTGACGCATTTTCGCAATCGCTGTCTGGAATTATATGGCTGCGCTTCTTTAGTTTGAATTTTTTCCATCGATAATAAATAAGAATCAGTATGCATGTCAATTTTCTTAGGATGCAAATAGACCAATGCCATTTAATTATAATGCTGGAATCCCGTGGAAACCCGCTAGGAAATAAGCTCAAAGCCTGCCTTCATTCAACTATTACTAACCGAATAAAAATGGCTTGGTTGCTACGCACTGACGAATCGTCATACGGATTCAGCATTTACTTGATTGGTCTGTGGCAGTCTTACCCACCTTTTCATATCAACTAACCACTTTCTGCAGTAAAAAGGCCACGACTTAAAAAAATAAATAAAGGAAACGTCCTAAACCTTAAAGTCGCCCGAACACCTCCATATCCAACCGCCGTCAACCAGCATCAGCTGAAAAGACATAGGAAGATGCGCACGCGCGCAGTGAAATATGCCAGCCTGCCTTCACAATCCCCGATTTCCTTGTAGCATACGTAATTTTTATAGAACAATACATTGAATAATCACAACTAACAGCATGAAATAAGTTTAAAAAATACGACAAAAAATGCGCCAAAGAATGAATACTAACACTGCCTGAGTAAATTTCCCCAAACTTAATTCCAGAAACAGTAAATGATTGTAAGGAAAAAACTGAACCAATATAGGGTAAAATGACAAGAATTAATTATGGCATCTTGCAAATGATATGGATTCGTTTTTATTGTTTAAATTTATTTAAATTTACAAGCGCATTCATTAATGTTAACAATTATCGCAATTTCGACTTTATTTTGCTATCTCATATTTTTGTGGCAGTGCAATCCCTTTTGTATTTGAACTTTCGTGAATTGTTTTTAGTCATTTACTTCTTTTCGGACTTTTGTTTAATTTCTCCTTATGGCTGCTAATGTTATCCGAAAGTAAGCCAGGAAACGCATCTTTCAGAAGTGCGCTTACAACTTTTTCTTTGATCTAATTAAGTGCGTAGATAATTTTGGTGTGGGTGGAATTACAATACACAACTAGCTACAAGAATGTGCGATATTAACAATAAAAGAACAATAGTTTGGATAAGGGATTTAAAACTGGATCACTCAAATTCGCTCTGTAGTAACCCATAAGGTCAGGCTCAAATTTTAGCGCACACCTCTCTTCGCAAAGTATTCTGGGAAAGAGAATTTCAGGGGTGACGTATTTATGCGCAAACTATTACTAGTTAATGTTCTAATTTTAAAGTAGTGAGCTTTCTATAGTATCCAATATCATATCAAGTTCTTTCGCTATGCTTGGAACTATATGTCTGCGCTTTTTTGATTTTCCATTTTTTTCTCGAGAGGCAAGGGAAGCCGTATCCACTTCAAATATCTTCGGATGTAAGTAGCTCGATGCTATTTTATTCCAATATTGGAATGCCTAGGAAAAAAAAACTTTCAATCCACTCAATCATGAACTTCAGCCAGTACTCAATTATTGTTTTGCGTTGGCTTATATCCCCCTTACTCGTTTCGTTTTTTATTAGTTTCCTACTCGTATTAATTAGCGTTATAAGCTTACAATAGGTTGATCCAAAATATATAGCATTTATATTTTCTTTGTCTGGGAATCCTTGCGGTATCAAAATTCCTATTACTTTCAAAACGTCATAATTAATTCTGCACGTTCTACAGGACATTGGTTCAATTTTCTATACTTCGCCATAAAATATTTGCTGCTTAGGTAATAAGGTTAGGAAAAAAGCCACAAAACGCATAGTATAAAGTGCTATTTCGAATGTTTTTCTATGAATGTCGCATGAGAAAAAACTGACCTATGGCGAATAGAAAACGCAGTAATGGCGGTGAAGCAAGAGGGTGACGAATTGAACCTGATACAACCACTAATCTAAGATCAGCCAGCTCAAGTCATTAATATACGGTATAATGTCATTAGTGAACACATTATATACGCGTATTTGAAGTTCTGCATTGGATAATAAAACGACTGAATTCACAAGAAGGATGAGATGAGTGCGAAAGGTGCATTATTCAATCTGCACGTCCTTCTTTCTGAGCCGCGAATTATCACGAAATTATTTGCTAAAAGAATTTGAAATTAAAAGCTCATCGTTTTAAAATTAAACAATTGTTTGCGCAGAAATACATTGTCCATAGAAAATGCTTTCCCTTAATACTTTGCAAGGACAGTTGTGCGCTCAAATTCGAGCCTGACATTATCGGTTACTTCAGAGCAAAATTGAATGATCAAGTTTCGATCCAGAAAATTTGACACCATTTCAAATATAATATAGATTGCGATATCACAAGGACTTCCAGTTAACGAAAATGCGTCAAACATTTGAAATTTTTTTACGTTAATGAATACACGTATAAATTAAAATGCTCGTAAGAAACGAAAGGAACTCCGAGGATTGAGACCTAAGATTGGCTTTTGTTTTCCGTGGCTGCTTGCATCTGTCGTGTGCGAGGGATCTTGGCGCGCCTGAACTTCGCAGATCTCCGTCTTCCTTCTTACTCACACATCACAACAAAAGAAACCCTAGCCCTCCCCTCGAAAAGAATCCTTTTCGCAGGTCAAAATTTTCCTTCCGGGGGTGGTTCAACCCGCCCAGCTACGAGCATGAAGGGCCGCTTGGAGAGGTTAATGCTCTCTGAGGGGGGCGTGGTTCTGCCATGTTGCCACTTAGTCATAAAAATCGGACTTAGAAATTTTCAGCGGTACGATTTTTTTGAACAGAACTGTACTATCGTTTCAAAAAGTCTGAGTGCATCCACTTTGCCCCATTCTTAAAACCGTAGAATTGGGCATGGCCGGAAAGGTTTTGAATATTGGCACCACCTGCGGACTGCGTCTTTTGCTGGGCTAGCTTCACTTGTCGTGAGACAACGGTGGGGCATGAGTTACGGAACGAAAGAATCGACGGGGACGGAGTAAAACACGGGAGAGGAAAACCCCATCGGAATGCACCGAAGGTTATTCGCGCTCATGCGGTTGCGACGCGACGATGAGGCCTCCGACTTCTGTGATTTTCGCTCTCGAAATTCACATTTGTGCTCACTAGTGACCCACTCTGTAAAAGCCGCGTGGTAAAGACTGCCTCGAAAGGCGTATTTAAAACATTTCCAGGTTCACTCTGCAACATGCACTCAGACTTTTGGAAATGATAGTACATACATACATTAGGGTGGACCAAAAAACCGAAATCGGTCTGCGGCTAGTGCTTAAAGTTTGTGATTGATGGTCCTTATAACCCTCAAAAAATTCCAACTTGATCGGATTATATCTTCAGGCTGCGCTTTTTAGTCAAAATTTTAAATTTTTATGAAAAATATCAAAAATTTGCAAATTTTCCTGATGGTTTCTAGATTTTCCCGGAATGATTTTATGGCAAATAGTTACATATATTGCTTGTATGTTAATTAATATTAGTGATTGAGTGTGTTTGAATCAGGCAAAATGGCTTCTTAGCTCGCCAAAATTCGTCAAAAACGCCAAATATACAGAAATGTTACGGATGTTGAGTAGGCAATAACCCGCCATAATAACTCAACCCCACCAACTTAAATTTACCAAGAACGATAATGTAATGGAAAAGAAGTAAACTGCAGCTCTTAGTTCATCGACTAATTGACTATCCAGCAATCACCAAGAGGAGGTGGCTCGCCCACCCACCCGGGTAGATTGGACTATTTAGGCTTTAAAGTCCCCTTTGGTATCTAACTTCGTTAATAGTTTCCTGTCCTCCAATCGATCTCTAATGTAGCCATCTCGGGAGTCATAACCACATAGTATAATTGATGCAGCAGTTACATCCTTGACGCACCATTCCACTGCCTGGCTATGGCATGGTAGGTCAAACAAAGTCTGCAGTTTTCCTAGGGAATCGTCTCTTCCTGCTGCGATCTATTCTAAATCTTCATTGGTAAGTAACTGTGCTGCTGGAGGTGATGTTATTTCTTCTTTTCCCCAATGCACTAAATCTGTGTAATATTTGGTATTAAAGTTGATTACTGAGGGTGCAAATTTTCTAATGGTGATGTTTGGTTGGCTATGGTTTCTTCTTGCTTCCAGGATCTTCTTCGCCGCGTTTTGACGCAAATTTGGGCAACTTTCTGCCAACATACTGTAACAAACCGATGCTAAGAGGTGAATGGGCTCTTAGCCTCATGGCGGGACGACGTCGCGGCGGGCAAACTTGCGGGGCGAACGACGGAAAAGGGGGCTGAGAGGAAAAGGAGCTAGGAAGGCGAACCGGTGTGGGAATGAAAGTGAGTTGAGGTAGAATTACACCAATGCACATTTATTACGGAGATTTACGACAGGCAAATGGCAAAGTAAAGAAAAACACACTCTTACTTTCTAATGAAGGATGAATGACTGATCGGCGAAACATTAATGGGAAATGCCAGACAACGATCAAATTGAGTGAATTAATGATGGATGAATTGAACACAAGTACGTGAAATAATGAAAACCCTTTTAACACTACTATACACGCTTCTCGTCCCTTTATTTCTCACTTCGAAAATGTTTTTCGGACGGGAGATTAATTATCTGAACAAACCAGGTTGAACTTAAACAAAAGAAAAGACAAAAACAAAAAAAAACTGTTGCAAAAAAGTTCGTGGTCTGAAACGATGGGGACCAATCACTTCTGTCCCACTTCACTGGGTGACAACTGCGAGATCTGGATAGCACACTATTGCTGCCGACATTGTCAAAGGAGGGGGGGAAGTGTGGAAATCGGGCAGTAGGTACTTATTCAATCGCAGCGGCGTTCGGAACGGCCCGGAGACGAGATTTCTTCTGCTTTCAGGTCGTGCGCCACCCGGGGTAATTGCTTTCCCAGCGCCGACCCTCCCGTGGTATCGTCTCTCCTGCTCCTCGCCAGCTGATAGGGTACTGTCACTAATCCACTCGTCCACACTTTGATCTCCATGAGGTGCTTCTCCCTCGAGAGTTCTTTCGATTTCTCTCTGTTTCTCGCCGTCTCGTCACCTCGAGAGTTACTTCGTTTCTGACCTATCATCCCTTCCAGAGTTCCTTCGCACACCATTGCCGGTTACAGGCCCCTAGCGCCACCTTTACTTTTTTAGGCAACCAACGCCACCTTTAATCACACTTTTTTAGGCAACTAGCGCCCGCGCGTGATACAAATCGGCAATCAATGCCAACTCATGCGTAACATAATTAACACAAATATAATTAAATCAAAATAAACAATTATGAATATGAAAAAAACAAATACTTCATAATTACTAAGCCATTGCTAAGGAAATGCAAAATATAAAAAGGGGGGGGGAAGCGCCGCCGTTACTATACCAACAAGTATGTTTTCTGGTTGCCCTCAGAAAGCATGATTTTAAAGATCTCCATTAAGAATAGTCTTAAAATCGTTTGGTAAGTACTCCATTTTCTGTAATGTTAGCCATAGGTTTTTTTGACGCGTCCTTGATAGTTCCATTGCATTATATGTGAAACCACATGGGAGCGTAAACTTAAACGAAAAATTCTGTCAATGTTTTAAGAGCAGGTGATGGATTTGACGTTGCTACATTCAGTCGAAGGATGCGCCCTGCAAGAGTCAGCCATCGAGCATGTTGAATGTGCCCACGAAGTCACATAGCAAGATTATTTGGACTCATTCCACAGTTTGCTGCCTGGCAAATTTTGTAGGGGTAAGCTTGGTCTTTGCTGAGAACATCAACGTCAACATCAGGAAGAACAGCTTCAAATTTTGCGAACAGGGTCGGTCTTGGCAGGTAGACAAGGTCTTTCCTACGTCGCCATGAAATCCCTTCGAGTCGGACGTCTTACCGTCAATTTTGTCAAAAATGTGTCTTAGAGGCAGTTCATTAGAAAGCAATTGACACAAAATCCATTGAAGAGGACGCTGGATATATTCTTCTAAACGCCTGATGATGCCGGTGTGCTTCCTCGTGTTCTTCCTCTCTCCATCGGATCCTATGCACGACAATTTCGTCAAACCTATGACTTCTTCACAGAGAAAATTCCAAATAGCGGCAGTTGTTCCTTCTGCGTCGGCTGTTTTGGGGGTAACGTGGGTAAGGTAGAACGAACCAGGTTCCTCGATGAGAGACATGTGCTCTTCTTGACAAGTCCGTTGGTATGTTTTTCCAATTTCTTCAAATGTCTCTTTCACCAAAGTAGAATCTTTCCTCTCATCGAAGTACAAAGACCATGTGTTATTACCGTACAATTTCTGTATATTTGGCGTTTTTTGACGAATTTTGGCGAGATAAGAAGCCATTTTGCCTGATTCAAACACACTCAATCGCTAATATTAAGCAAAATACAAGCAATATATGTAACTACTTGCCATAAAATCATTCCGGGAATATCTAGAAACCATCAGGAAAATTTGCAAATTTTTGATATTTTTCATAAAAATTTAAAATTTTGACTAAAAAGCGCAGCCTGAAGATAAAATCCGATCACGTTGGAATGTTTTGAGGGTTATAAGGACCACCAACCACAAACTTCAAGCACTAGCCGTAGACCGATTTCGAAAAAAAACGTTTTTCGATCCACCCTTATGTACATGTATCCCTAAAATTTCGATTTTCTGGCAAGGGATTTTTTTCATGGTTTTGCCGTTTCTCGTGGTAAATTTTTCCTCACATTACAAATGTCAATATTTTACATTTAATAAAATGGTATAACGGAAATAGAACCAGCTCTATTCCATGAAATGTCTTATGAAACCAGATGTTTTCCAAAAAGTTAAATGGGAAGCAAACAGTTTTTTTTTAACTAGCAGTTTCAGACAAACGATTTTGTAAGAGGTTTAATTTTGTGTGGGGATACTGATACGACTTGCGGGGTATTTCATTGTGAGCAACAGCATGGCCAGAGATACACGGTGAAAATTAATAAACATAAACTTGGCTCTGAACACTGCATTACACTCTTATTAAGTGGACAGAGCTAAGTATTAATTTATTTAAGTTCATAATGCTGTTCCACCACATCTCACCAGACATTATTGAATAAAGCTGAAAGTTTATAATAAAAAAGAGACGATGTAAACTTTGAAAAGTTGTCTACTTCTCGTGCCCCCACAGCGCTGCGGCTATTGTAGCAGCAGTCGAATATCGAAATAAAACCGTTGCCAGTGAAAGAAGGCGAAAAATCAGGGCTTTCAAAAGCTTACTTCCGATTGCTGAGATGATTGATAGGCCTTCACGGGTGTATTTTCCGGCGGGGCTGTGAGCATGCGGCGGATGTGAGGAGGAATGGGCGGTTGTGCTGTCACGAGCTCGGGAACTTTGCACCAAATCTGCTCCGGCACGTCCGCCATGAAGAGCTGATTGAAGGCGCAAAATCCGCAGGGAACGCAGGCAGGAAGACAAACCAGCCAAAGGAGCAGCTTCTGATAACGACCGAACTCTCCGACTTTCGGTAGTATGTCATCAAGGTCCATGGGACTATCGTCTTCAGCTTCTTTTTTTCCTTTCTGCGAGACGAGAAAGAATTCTTGAACCGTCGAAGGGTAAGAAGTGAGACGAGGTTGAGTGGAATGGAAGCTTAAGATTTCAGGATAAATTGGGGAAACGGTGAAAATTTATGCATGCAGATCAAATTTATAAAATAAAAATTTCTGGAGTAACTTTAACACTTCATTATGAAATAACAATAAATACCTTAGGCCCGGCTTTATAATTTCCGGTTAACGTCAATTTCAAGATTACGGGGCCTTTTCGTTAACTTTGTTTTCTGAAAGTTGGGGTTTTGCATTTTACATCAGACTGCCGGTTAACTGAGGTGAGAGTTATTGATGGGAGAACGTAATAACGTCGGTTTTCATACGGTGAAATAATTTTAACGGGAGATTATAAAATCTGGCCTTAGTGAATGCAGATAACTTTTATTTCAAACGACCTAGGAACGGTTAAAACGCCCGTCAGGTGCAAGCTCACTGTAGACGGCAAAATTATACAGCAGGGAATGAAATATAAATACATACCTTGGCATAGAGCTGTCTGGATATGGTGGTAAGGAATCAAATGTAAGACAACAAACAACAAGAACTTTAAGGGCAGCTGGATGCTTGAATGGCAATATATGGAAGAATAGGCATATTGGGATAGTAGTAAAATATAGAATATATGAAGCTACAATAAGACTAATGACGACTTATGGGGGAGGCGGAGGATGGCATTTAATGGTGGAGACTCGGGTAGAGATTGCAAAAACAAGAAGGGTATGGAGACTGGCGAGATGAAAGGACTACAGGAGATCAACGGGAAAACATTACTGTACCGGGAACGAAACGAAAATATAAGAAAAATTTGCAAAGTAGAAAACATTTACGAGAGGACCTTAAAAAGAAAGTGCGAATAGAATTATCACATAATAATCCTTCCATTCACATAGTGATCGCATGGGCGAAGAAAAGATAGTAAAAGTAGCACGTGATCAGTTATCGGTGGGGAAAAGAAGTATAAGAAGACAAAATAAAGATGGTGTGATAACCTTACCGTCAAACAAATATTAAAGGTGGAGGGACGAAGAAATAAAAGGCAATCTGCCCACTATATAGAATGAAGAAAACCTAGGTTTCGTCATTGTATATGATGGACCTGGAGATGTCGCCCAGCTACGAAACCTAGGTTGTGAAAAGTAAAATGTATGTGGGTATACCAAGTTATTTATTCATGTTAAGAAAAACCAACTTTGTAGTTTCCACAAACTTTATTTCGCTGGCACGACGCGCGTTTCACCACACTGTGGCATACTCATCTGTAGCACATGAGTATGCCACAGTGTTGTAAAACGCGCGTCGTGCCAGCGGAATAAAGTTTATGGAAACTACAAAGTGGGTTTTCTTAACATGGACATCCATAATTTCCACGATGTCAGGTCTTATATCATCAGTTTTAAGTTATTTATTGTTATTTCATATCAAATTTTTATTTTTAGGAAAATATAATAAAGAGTTGTCAGTGATAGTTGTGGCAGTGACTATAGGCTGATATATTGGCCAACTGATAGCAAAGAAGGATGAATCTGAAGAATACAACCTAGTGTTGAATGAAGCGTTATCGGATTTACTTCGTTCCACAGGGTTGGTCATCTCAGACGATTCTTCTTAGTCGGCCATCGTTTTCAGGGTAGAAGATACCCTAAAGACGATGGTAGACTTATCTTTTAAAACGTGGGGCTGACCACTCCTGTCATGCAGGAGGAAACCCGAGAACGCCTCATCCAATGGTAAACCTGAAATCCTTTATCTCAATCTTGCTTGCACTAATCCATTAAAGGCGAGACAAAAACTTACCGCATGGGAGTGATCCTCTTCGGCATGTCCCGCATCAGACCTCTCTTTGCCCATAGCGCCCTATCCGCTGCGGCACCTCAGGAGAACCCACGCCAGCCAGCCCGGGCCCACCCCCGAGGCCTACTCACGGTACACCAACGGGGACCCCACTGCAGCAACTACGCCGGTTTTCTGAAACCTTTGGTACTTCTATCTGCGAAACAAAACATTGAACAACGGAAGTGCATTTAATCCAACAAAAAATCCAGAAACACGTTTAAGTACAACGAGATGTAGTTAGGAGCATGATTTTCATCTTGGGATTCCAATGACGGCGTATAGTAGGGCGTCGGTAAGATCATTGAACGGCATAGACGTAATCAAAAACTTGAATTACCATCTACTTACCTATCACTGTGTGCGAGTCGGACTGGTTAGCTAGGTGAGAAACTCGCCCACTAACGTAAAGATACGAATCTTGTTAAGGCATGGATTCCGCGTTATGCTTGCACACAATCTCATTAAGTCTACAGTATTTTACGAATAACGTCAGTCGCCCATGATTAATCCGCTTTCAGCTACTTCATTACCATGCCCTCAATATGTTTCCCTATCCTTTCCTAACCAATGTACCTACTGAATAAAGGATAATATATTTTACGGTTCATAAACATCTAAAGTTCGCGGAAATACTCAAGTAGCTCCGAAAGGTGTTGCCGAGAACAACAGTAAAACATGCGTGATGCTATGATCCCGTAATGGAAGAGGGTATTGGCCTTAGAGGAAATAAGTACCGTGAGTAGCATAGAACAGGAGTTAAAATAATTAAAATTTACAATCAGGCTTTAAAAATGACTAGCAAATTAGGCGATATTTAGGATTAATTGGTGAGCCGTTCTTTGATTTGTATCGGCATGGGATATCTTTATAAAAAAACTACGTATAGCTCAAAATGTATCGCAGAATAACTTCATACTTTTACACTCAAATGTTAAGTGTCCCATATCATCAAGGAAAGAGAATGTTTGACCATCTCCGACTCAAAATATCTTAATATATACCCTGGTATTTTCATCCTCTTGGTTAGTGGACTTAGTTAGTTAGTAGTAGTTAGCTAGCCTTTTATGTAGATACATTCAGGTAACATTTATTCTGTATCAGCTTACGTCGCATGCCTTTCTTGCATTCATGGCTTTATTTAGTTAAGAAATACTTATTTCTTCTTGCCTGTCATTTTTTTAGAAATCTAAATATTATTCAACTACTGGTTTCAAATCAGTCAAGTTTACCACGGTAACATTTTGAGTATTTTTCCTCCCGAGCAACTTTCTCTACTGATTGTGAGAAGTATATTTGCTAAAGCCAATGTTTTATGCATTAGTTACTTCTATTTGGAAGTTTCTGTGATCTCCATATAGTGCAATTACCCAAAAAGCACTGAAATGTTTAGGAAGAGTCATTTGAAAGATCACATTTGTGAAATAAACGAGAAAATTATCAGTGATAGCCTAAAGGGCCAATTATCTCAGTAAAAACAATTTTATACGGGCACATTTGATGATAAGGACTTCATAGTTTTTATTTCCGTGACAGTACTGGAAAACTCATTTGGAAAAGGGCAACGTTTACTTTAGCTGTAAATACGAGAGTCATAACAACACTTTTTCGGATTCGTTATATCAGAGTGAGAAAAACTACTTGTCTCATTACCTTTCTCTAACAGTAGACATTTCAATCCGTAATTACTTAGGAAATTCAACTTCAGCCATCAATTGACTGGGAAGTTCAAAGGCTGGGAAGAGGTAAAGTCCTCATTTTCCAGTTCACTGTGCAGCTTCTGCAGTCTCGTTGCTTTCCTAACAAAATCTTCAACGTGATAATCATACACACTTGGTGAATATATTTCAGAGCATTGTAAATTCATAGCAACAAAAAGAAAATATGGGATATTATTTGCAATTTTCATAAACTATCATTCCATATTAAAAGTCCATTCTTATTTTAATAATTCTTAATATGTATAAGAAAATAGATAGATAACATTTTTTTTCAATGTTATCAACTCCTTTTCAACAGCGTAACTAAAATAAAAAAGCATTCTTAAGGTATGATTCATGGCAGCATATTTGATATATCACGGGGCTTGAGAAAAATGTATCTGAAATACACCACTGGATGAAACATGTATTATATTCAATCATTATGCATTACCCTTGAAGCCGTACTTAAAGCATCGCTCCAGGAGATTCAACTGTACTCAGGTAGTAAATTTTAATTCTTCTCCGGCTTTCTTGCTTTACAGCTGATCATATTTATTATTATTTTATACATATACACAAAACGAAAATTTCGCCAATAGGCCACAACAGTAAAAACACTTGACAGGGGGTGGGGAAAGAAAAGTAAAAAGAGAGAAGACTTACTGTACGTTTCGGGCATGTAGGCTCATATATATATATATATATCATACTAATATATAAAAATTGAATGGTGTCTGTCTGTCTGTTGCTCAATCACGCAAACACTACTGAACCGATTGAGCTGAAATTTTGTATGTAGTTAGAAAATGTACCGGGATGAAACATAGGCTATATTAAAAATCTGTCAGGGCCCCCAAAGGCCCCCCCTGGGGGTCTCTTGATGTCCATGCTAAGCATTGGGTTTGGTGCATTGGTTTTATTTTTTGCTTTTATAAATTACTTTCACTCAAGATAGAGGGCTGGAATTTTTTTTATCGGATGGCTGAATAAATGTACTTTCTAATTCTTTCAATCGATTTTGTTTTACGCTTCGTAATTCTCTGAAAATTATGTTTATAGCTGAAAAATCTCACATTTTTCTCTTTAATCAACAATAGCATATTTCCTTGACAACCAGAGATTTGAATTTCAAAGGATATTCACGCATCTGACATTTAAGTTTTCCTGCCGGCCCATGATAGCACGTAGAAAGAAAATTTGTATAAGAAGGGCCCAGAGTCCCAAGGGCCCCATGATAGATTGCTTCGGGGGGTAATCGATGAATTCAATGCATATTTACAGGTATACTCTTCAATGTCTATTCTCAAAGTAGCACTCATAAGGGAACTGCATACGAGAGAACACTTATGTATACAACGATACACATAAAGGAATTAAACGTGGCAGAATATTTACGTGCAGCGAATAATAATGTTAATAATGCCTCTGTTGCTACAACAAATACGGTGTCGTTTATTATAGTTTAATACTCAGATGAATTACACGTAGTGGAACCGTTTGCCTCTCATTACGATTGCGAACTGTTTTTTAGACCAATTCCCACATAAACTTTACGAGTTATTTATATATACTTAAGCGTGTTAAAATGCAGTTTACTCACATTGACTCAATCATCGAGTTGTCTATTCGAGTCTCTCACTTACTTCTGTGTTTCCCCTCCTTGGACTTAAAAATGTATTCATAAACATACCTAATAGAATAAAGGGTAACATTTTGAAAAAATCTTCTTAAGCATGAGAAATGTCTTCTTTGCGAGAAAATGAGTCCTTGCATGAAAAACAACAAAGGTTAGCCTTGAAAGCTCAAAGACATGCCTACCAGCAATCTAATGATAATCTCCCCGTGGTGTTTCTCGGATTACGCTAAGAAACGCACAAATTTCATCCTAATCAAACCTACTGACGGGTAACCAGTTAAAAATCTGGTTCAAATATTGAGCCATTTGTTTCGAAACTTCAATCTGTTTTAAGATGGCGGAAATTATAATTGCGTCACTACATGCTTCTTACCCATAAGAAGAACGGATATTCTGCGCAATGGACATCATCGGTGCATGAACATTGGCAAGTGCACTAAGAATGATCACCATAGATTTTTAATTTTGTAACCAATGATTATGATTTAGGAAACAATGAATATAGCCACCCTTTATGCCAAAGGCATAGTCCGGGTATTGAAAGATTCATAGGACAAATAAACATCGCTGCTATTGAAAATGCTCCTTTTGACGTTGTCAACCGCTGGATTATACTCTACTCTCCTATTCTGATTAAGATACTCAACGCACATATCAACGGTGAATGGCGGAACTCAATTAAGTCATTGAATGCAAATATATTTATGTACACAAGGGAAGTGCTCAAGCTGTTATTCACTCAGAAGACGGCTCAAGAGAACTTGAGGGACGAGGTCACCATCTACCAACCTAGGTGCTATTTGTTAAGTAGTAATGAGTCTTCGTGGCCCATTATTGGGTCTCCCGTGCATTAAAGAGGACAAACTATAACTCAACTCTCCGTGCACGAAATGGAAAATGAACGAGATACAACGATAACAACAAACAAGATAGGATACTAACACCTCAAATGATCACGCTGACAGTATTCTTCAGGTTTTGTGTTTTTCTGATAAAATAAGTTCAATGTTTTAAAACATCCGTTGAAGTTCAACGGGTACCTTCAGCTAGTATATATATATATATATATATGAGCTGTTGCTCAATCACGCAAACACTACTGAACCGATTGAGCTGAAATTTTGTATGTTGTTAGAAAATGTACCGGGATGAAACATAGGCTATATTAAAAATCTGTCAGGGCCCCCAAAGGCCCCCCCTGGGGGTCGCTTGTGGTCCATGCTAAGCATTGGGTTTGGTGCAGTGGTTTTATTTTTTGCTTTTATAAATTACTTTCACTCAAGATAGAGGGCTGGAATTGTTTTTATCGGATGGCTGAATAAATGAAGTTTCTAATTCTTTCAATCGATTTTCTTTTACGCTTCGTAATTGTCTGAATATATAATTTATTGCTGAAAAATCTGACATTTTTCTCTTTAATCAATAATAGCATATTTCCTTGACAACCAGAGATTTGAATTTCAAAGGATATTCACGCATCTGACATTTAAGTTTTCCTGCCGGCCCATGATAGCACGTAGAAAGAAAATTTGTATAAGAAGGGCCCAGAGTCCCAAGGGCCCCATGATAGATTGCTTTGGGGGGTAATCGATGAATTCAATGCATATTTACAGGTATACTCTTCAATGTCTATTCTCCAATTAGCTCTCATAAGGGAACTGCATACGAGAGAACACTTATGTATAAAACGATACACATAAAGGAATTAAACGTGGAAGAATATTTTCGTGCAGCGAATAATAATGTTAATAATGCCTCTGTTGCTACAACAAATGCGGTGTCGTTTATTATATTAATACTCAGATGAATTACACGTAGTGGAACCGTCTGCCTCTCATTACGATTGCGAACTGTTTTTTAGACCAATTCCCACATAAACTTTACGAGTTATTTATATATACTTAAACGTGTTAAAATGCAGTTTACTCACATTGACTCAATTATCGAGTTGTCTATTCGAGTCTCTCACTTACTTCTGTGTTTCCCCTCCTTGGACTTAAAAATGTATTCATAAACATGCCTAATAGAATAAAGGGTAACATTTTGAAAAAATCTTCTAAAGCATGAGAAATGTCTTCTTTGCGAGAAAATGAGTCCTTGCATGAAAAACGACAAAGGTTAGCCTTGAAAACTCAAAGACATGCCTACCAGCAATCTCATGATAATCTCCCCGTGGTGTTTCTCGGATTACGCTAAGAACCGCACAAAATTCATCCTAATCAAACCTACTGACGGGTAACCAGCTAAAAATCTAGTTCAAATATTGAGCCATTTGTTTTGAAACTTCAATCTGTTTTAAGATGGCGGAAATTATAATTGCGTCACTACATGCTTCTTACCCATAAGAAGAACGGATATTCTGCGCAATGGACGTCATCGGTGCATGAAAATTGGCAAGTGCACTAAGAATGATCACCATAGATTTTTAATTTTGTAACCAATGATTATGATTTAGGAAACAATGAATATAGCCACCCTTTATGCTAAAGGCATAGTCCGGGTATTGAAGGATTCATAGGACAAATAAACATCGCTGCTATTGAAAATGCTCCTTTTGACGTTGTCAACCGCTGGATTATACTCTACTCTCCTATTCTGATTAAGATACTCAACGCACATATCAACGGTGAATGGCGGAACTCAATTAAGTCATTGAATGCAAATATATTTATGTACACAAGGGAAGTGCTCAAGCTGTTATTCACTCAGAAGACGGCTCAAGAGAACTTGAGGGACGAGGTCACCATCTACCAACCTAGGTGCTATTTGTTAAGTAGTAATGAGTCTTCGTGGCCCATTATTGGGTCTCCCGTGCATTAAAGAGGACAAACTATAACTCAACTCTCCGTGCACGAAATGGAAAATGAACGAGATACAACGATAACAACAAACAAGATAGGATACTAACACCTCAAATGATCACGCTGACAGTATTCTTCAGGTTTTGTGTTTTTCTGATAAAATAAGTTCAATGTTTTAAAACATCCGTTGAAGTTCAACGGGTACCTTCAGCTAGTATATATATATATATATATATATGAGCTGTTGCTCAATCACGCAAACACTACTGAACCGATTGAGCTGAAATTTTGTATGTTGTTAGAAAATGTACCGGGATGAAACATAGGCTATATTAAAAATCTGTCAGGGCCCCCAAAGGCCCCCCCTGGGGGTCGCTTGTGGTCCATGCTAAGCATTGGGTTTGGTGCAGTGGTTTTATTTTTTGCTTTTATAAATTACTTTCACTCAAGATAGAGGGCTGGAATTGTTTTTATCGGATGGCTGAATAAATGAAGTTTCTAATTCTTTCAATCGATTTTCTTTTACGCTTCGTAATTGTCTGAATATATAATTTATTGCTGAAAAATCTGACATTTTTCTCTTTAATCAATAATAGCATATTTCCTTGACAACCAGAGATTTGAATTTCAAAGGATATTCACGCATCTGACATTTAAGTTTTCCTGCCGGCCCATGATAGCACGTAGAAAGAAAATTTGTATAAGAAGGGCCCAGAGTCCCAAGGGCCCCATGATAGATTGCTTCGGGGGGTAATCGATGAATTCAATGCATATTTACAGGTATACTCTTCAATGTCTATTCTCCAATTAGCTCTCATAAGGGAACTGCATACGAGAGAACACTTATGTATAAAACGATACACATAAAGGAATTAAACGTGGAAGAATATTTTCGTGCAGCGAATAATAATGTTAATAATGCCTCTGTTGCTACAACAAATGCGGTGTCGTTTATTATATTAATACTCAGATGAATTACACGTAGTGGAACCGTCTGCCTCTCATTACGATTGCGAACTGTTTTTTAGACCAATTCCCACATAAACTTTACGAGTTATTTATATATACTTAAACGTGTTAAAATGCAGTTTACTCACATTGACTCAATTATCGAGTTGTCTATTCGAGTCTCTCACTTACTTCTGTGTTTCCCCTCCTTGGACTTAAAAATATATTCATAAACATGCCTAATAGAATAAAGGGTAACATTTTGAAAAAATCTTCTAAAGCATGAGAAATGTCTTCTTTGCGAGAAAATGAGTCCTTGCATGAAAAACGACAAAGGTTAGCTTTGAAAACTCAAAGACATGCCTACCAGCAATCTCATGATAATCTCCCCGTGGTGTTTCTCGGATTACGCTAAGAACCGCACAAATTTCATCCTAATCAAACCTACTGACGGGTAACCAGCTAAAAATCTGGTTCAAATATTGAGCCATTTGTTTTGAAACTTCAATCTGTTTTAAGATGGCGGAAATTATAATTGCGTCACTACATGCTTCTTACCCATAAGAAGAACGGATATTCTGCGCAATGGACGTCATCGGTGCATGAAAATTGGCAAGTGCACTAAGAATGATCACCATAGATTTTTAATTTTGTAACCAATGATTATGATTTAGGAAACAATGAATATAGTCACCCTTTATGCCAAAGGCATAGTCCGGGTATTGAAGGATTCATAGGACAAATAAACATCGCTGCTATTGAAAATGCTCCTTTTGACGTTGTCAACCGTTGGATTATACTCTACTCTCCTATCCTGATTAAGATACTCAACGCACATATCAACAATGAATGGCGGAACTCAATTAAGTCATTGAATGAAAATATATTTATGTACACAAGGGAAGTGTTCAAGCTGTTATTCACTCAGAAGACGGCTCACGAGAACTTGAGGGACGAGGTCACCATATATCAACCTAGGTGCTATTTGTTAAGTAGCAATGAGTCTTCGTGGCCCATTATTAGGTTTCCCGTGTATTAAAGAGAATAAACAATCACTCAACTCTCCGTGCACGAAATGGAAAACGAACGAATTACAACGATCACAACAAACAAGATAGGATACGAACACCTCAAATGATCACGTTGACAATATTATTCAGGTTTTGTGGTTTTCTTATTAAATGAGTTCAATGTTTTTCACATCCGTTGAAGTTCAACGGGTACCTTCAGCTAGTGTGTATATATATATATATATATGTATATATATATATGTATATATATATATGTATATATATATATATACACTATATATATATTTTTTTATTATATATTATATATAATAATATATAATATATTATATTATTTTTATATATAGCATTTCCCAACTACCTACTAATTACTACAACTACCATTTCCTACTAATAGCATTTCCCAACACAATATCTCCCTCTGTACCACCTACTTCCCAGGTGTGGACTCTATTAGGCGTATTATTAAAAACCTCTACCCTATCCTGTCGGACAACCTAACCACTTCTAAAATATTCCCCCAATGTCCCTCTCTCAGCTTCAGACGCCCCCCCAATCTATCCGCCATTTTCAATATTACCAAACCCCTGTCCAAATCACTCAAACCCACCAAATCCCTTCCCACCCCTTGCAACCGCCGGCGATGTAAAACTTGCGCCATCCTCATCACCCAGCCCTTGCCGGACAAGTTCCTCGCTTTTCCCCTCCCTTCTGTCCTCTCACCCTCCTGCACCACGCCTAACATTGTTTACATCCTCCTCTGCCAATACTACCCTTCTTTTTATATTGGCTTGTCCACCACTCCTCTCAATATTAGAATGAATGGGCACCGCTCGTCTTGTAACGATTGCCCCTCCCTCTCTGTTTCTCTCCCTGTCGCCATTCACGTCTCCTCCCACAACTCCACTTTCAATAACACTTTTAAAGTCGGTCTACTTGCTTCCCTTCCCCCTTCTTCCTCTCCCCTTCAGCTCAAAGATCTTGAATCTTCTTGTATTTTAATCCACCGGTGAAGACTAGCTCCACCTTTCTCTAGGGTAAGAGTAGGAATGAGGAAAAGGATAGGAATTGAGGTATGGGAGAGGAAAGATGGGGAGACGAAGGTGTAGAGGGGAAGGAGGAGGAGAGGAAGGTGTAAGAGGGGAAGGAGGGGAAAGACGAAGAGCGGGGAGAGGGCGGGCGGAGGGGAGAGAGGAAAAAAGGGGAGCAAAAGGAAGAGGAGAGTGGAAGAAGCGGGGAGAGATGAGATGAGGGGGAGGGAGAAAGTAGTCTTATTGAGTCCAGGGGGCGAGAAAGCCTGGTGGATGAGAATGCAAGAAGATTCAAGATCTTTGAGCTGAAGGGGAGAGGAAGAAGGGGGAAGGGAAGCAAGTAGACCGACTTTAAAAGTTTTATTGAAAGTGGAGTTGTGGGAGGAGACGTGAATGGCGACAGGGAGAGAAACAGAGAGGAAGGGGCAATCGTTACACGACGAGCGGTGACCATTCATTCTAATATTGAGAGGAGTGGTGGACAAGCCAATATAAAAAGAAGGGCAGTATTGGCAGAGGAGGATGTAGACAATGTTAGGCGTGGTGCAGGAGGGTGAGAGGACAGAAGGGAGGGGAAAAGCGAGGAACTTGTCCGGCAAGGGCTGGGTGATGAGGATGGCGCAAGTTTTACATCGCGGGCGGTTGCAAGGGGTGGGAAGGGATTTGGTGAGTTTGAGTGATTTGGACAGGGGTTTGGTGATATTGAAACAAATTTTCCACTAATATTTTTCGCAGTGAATTTTTCTACAAGTAACTCCATATTCTCGTAAGATTCTTTCATGTCAGTTCCATGAGCAAACGGTATCGAGGGGAGTTCATTTCCATTATGTAAGAGAACAACTTACCTTGGAGGAATCAATGAACAAACGCCAATCATCTGTGTTGTATTAAAAATTAAGAGTATCCATAACAGAGAGAACATCATTGCAAAAAATAAGGTTTTCTTGAGAAAAAATGATTTAAATTCATCATGGCGAGATCGATACATAGAAATTTTCGTATTTGGATCCAGCAATTTCTAACCCTTTAGCTGTGATTCTAAGATTTCACTCTGCTTTTTGGACAAATTAAAATCGCGCACTAGATCATTTAAATCCTCTTGCGTTATCAAATGAGGTCCATCAGATGTACCAGGTCCGAAATTTGGGTCCTTCGAGTTTTCGAATCCTTCATTCTCACATTCTTATTTACTTTCCGAATCTTCGCTAAGATTAACATTTTCCGGTGGTTCCGGCACTGGTAAATTTCCGGAGTGAGCGACCGGTCGTATCGCTGATTCCAGGTTGTTTGGATATTTTACTGTGTGTTTTGACTTCGGTGTAATTCCTTTAAATTTGTTAAACAAAAATAACAGTATGAAAAATGATCCTTAGGTTCCCGCCAAATCATTGGGACGGCAACATTCATATGACGTTTTCCCCCAGTCCAACCAGAAGCCTTACACAGGTGCTACACATTACATGAGGCGCCCATCCTTTATCCTGGTCACCCAACGGAGAGTCAAAATAAAGTTTATAACACTGTCTCAAAAAGGGAGTAATGTTCTGCCTTTGAGCCTTGAAAGTAATTTCACCGCACACGTAACAAAAATCATCGGGGTGGTTCACGCACTATCTAGGAATGATAAAAGCTAAGCCACTTCACAACGATTACAATGTAATAAGCTGCAATTTCCTGCAAGCAACAAAATTCTCAAACCGTCTTCAGAGAAAACACAAACGTCTTCACGCGCCGACAGTTAGTCACATACTGATGTGAAGTGGAAGCTGATTCAGCATTGCTTTAAACAAAACGATAGGATAGTGCAAGTTTAAACATGTGTTTGACAGGATAGGAAGGCAGGACATCGTAGGAACAACATGTTTTTACAGGAAAGTTTTATTTTAACCTGCTCATGCTATCACGATATATAAATGAAATAAATTACTACTTTCGTTATAGCAAAAACATACATTCAGCTGTCCTAAGGAAACTAGACGTGATAGAAAGAATCTAAGCACAGATTCGTAATCAGCACGAAAAATACGTCTGAGATCACCCAACAACGTCTCTAGGACAAAATCTTTGTTGACCAGTGTAATCAGACGTCGATGAGTAATGGACGAAATGAAAAAAAACACGAAATATTGCCATGCCAAAATTTAATTATAAACCAATAAAACCGATTATAGCCTCACGTATAGCGTAAATTAATTGTAATCGTTCAAAACCAGCCGGCCCCGGTGGCAGTGGGATAAAGTGCTCGCCTGCTAACCATAAGGTCGCGTAAGTCCTGTGAATTCCTCCCTACACTAGGGGTATGGGTGTTCGTCTTCGTCTGTTGTTGATTCCTCGAAGTATAAGGCTATGGGGTAAATTGGTCATTTTCTAATCATGTGGTCGCGGGTTGAAGTCTCACCTGGGTGGATTGTTCTCCACTCAGGGCATGGATGGACCTGTTCCCCTGTTGTTGATTCCCCGAAGTGAAAGGTCAAATGAACAATTTTCGGGGTAGAAAAAATAAATAAATTACGCAAAAAACCACGACCGCCAATCCCCCAGGAAGGAAAAAGTATATAACGTTTAATTGTTAAGGCATTTTTCCCAAAAAAAATTGGATGTTAGTCACCACCAAGGCTTTAAAAATCTATATTATTGCTTTCATTTCTCCAACTCGGAAAACCTTAGGATGCACGGCCTTGCACACGGAAGATGTGGAGAAGGGAGAGGTGAAAAGGCCGGCGAGAAGGAATTATTGGCGTTACGATCGTTAAGACAATCCATTAACGATGTGCCTGCACCGCAAGTTGGAGTAAACCAGCGGTCCACGTTCCTTGAAAGCACGTGCTGCCGTAGATTTCACGCGATTCGACGGAATAGAATGAATACTGGGTTTAAAAGTGCAACGTAGAATCACTTGATGGTGATGGATGGTAATGATTATAAAACAATAACTCATCATAATTACTCATTAATCCTCGGATTAGTATGGAGAAGCTCTCCAGTTCACTCTCCCATCAGCCAACCGCTTCACTCCAACATGATTCTTCACTTTGGCTTCCTTCATAATTTGCTTGATGAATTCCATCTCGGTCTTCCGTTGTCATTCTTCCCATTCATTTCTCCTTCCAATAGTGTCTTCAATTGCCGTTGTGTCGCCAAATGTGCCCCATAAGTTTGGAGTTTTAATTATACTTCTATTATCTCCTACTCTTTGTAAGACTTTTTCGTAAGTAATTCTCTCCGTCCATTACATTTTCATCAATCTTCGGTAACAACATTTCTCCATAAAGCAATAACTAAAGCCAAATGATAGCTTTAGGTACGCATTTTTTACTAGCCTTGAGGCAGTTATCCGAGATGCTTAATTGATCTAATGATAGTGGATAATATTCACTTCTTAAACTTCATACAATCAGGGGCGGATTAAGGTTGTTGTTTGGGGGGGGGGGGGGGCTTCACTACTTTCCGAGGCGCCAGGGAGGTATGCAATACCTCTCAACTAAACGGGCGTCCGGGTGGACCTCACTCGGAAAATTGAAAGAAATGAAGCGCTTGGAACGTAGTTTTGGTGTGGCTATATTACATAGTAGATGTGATAAATTATTGAGTAAAGCTCTCTAATCACATTTGAAAAACGTAGGCAAACAAACTATGTAAAGAATGCCATTCTTGTGAAGATGCAGGTCTTTCGGGTTTTACACCGCGTTGGTCCATGCTTCATCGGACGACAGTTTCGCGGGCGTTTCAGTCCGTTTCTTCAGATCGGTGAAGTGATGGTGCAGCCATTCGTCGTCTTATATATCTCACCCGTTGGAGTCAGGTCTAACGCTTGGGATATTTAGGACGATGAATGGCTGCACCTTCACTTTACCGACCAGAAGAAGCAGACTACAACGCCGACGAAACTGTCGTCCAAGGAAACATAGATCAAAGCGGTATAAAACGCGGAAGACCTGCATCTTCACATCCATCAACCCGCGGCAGCCTACACAAGAATTACAAACTCATTTCTTCTTTAGTGCCGTACAAAATGAAAATTGGTTGGAAATAAAAAAATAAGTATTCAGAAAATACTGTTTTCCTTTAATATTTTGATTTTATCAGCATGTGCCAATTTTTCCTCCTCGAAACCTCGAAACTCAAAAATCCTCGGAGACACGAAGTGCCAGAGAGCAATGAGACAAACGCCGCGATCTGGCTCTGGTCACCGCGAACGCTCAGGTCATCGCGGTTCCTGCAAGCACCCTGCTTTTATTCGGTCCGCGCTGGTGCTGACATATTTTTCCACTTTCAAGTCGGCCTGTGAACATTCCCACCAATCCAAAGTGTGATAGCACCTCCCCTACTCTCCCCACTCCTCCACTGGTCAGCTGATTCCCCTCCTACGCTGACAAAGTGTACCGTGAACAGACTAGCCCTCTTTTGAACCTGACCGCGGCCGGAGAAGGACGTATCTGCTTGGTTCCAGTTGTAATTTGTGTTCGTCTTGTATAGACCAAGTCAACGGTATTTAGCCTACGGGCTTGTTTTCTATTGTAATAATTGTGGTTATATAAATGCTGTTACTTGAAGTAAATCAAACTGGCTAAGGTTGTAGTCATTTTTCTCTCGTTTCCGCCCACCAATCTCAGTCAATTCACTCGCGACGTCAAGTTTCAGTGGCTTGCGTTGCAAGCAAAAGTCAAAATGATAACATTCAAAGAAGAACTAACAGGCTGTAGAACACATTTATAATAGTTTTAATAACGACTAAAACAAGTAGGCCCTACTTAATATTAAAATTAATGAAATAAACAAAGTATAGACTTTTGCTTTGAGGTAATGCAGTCACTCTCACAAATATAGACATACGGGCTGACGTAAATTAAGAAAATATTTAGTTGTAATGTTTTGAGCGTCAACTTTAATGCATATAGCCTAGGTCTTGACAGTATAAGATTTATTCATACACATTACAACAGCAAATTTTGTTTTCTTGTTTATTTCCGTTCAGCAAACCGGTTTATTACATTGTCGGGTCTACATGAATATGATGGTGGATGTACATTGTACAACATAGCAAGGCCGTTTAAGCGACTTTCACCGCATCTTGATCGCACGTAACTTTTCAGAAGGCGTAAGGCAGAAAAAGACCTTTCAGCATTTGCAATACTGACAGGCAAACTTAAAGTTTCTTTATACATGGAAAAAGGACAGGATGGCATGCTTTATAAGCATCGATGACAGTTGAAGTAATACATTTACCATCATCAATATCCCGGTTCCATTTCACTATCCACTGTTCATACTCGGATTTAAGCTGAAAAGCAAAAAATTCTTTTTGGAGACCAAAGAGGTCAGAATACTTCTGGCAAAGTGTGTTAAATCACTTTTAACGTCTGCGGTTTTTAGAACGACACTCTTAGCCAAAATGGCCTGTGGGAGAAATATATTTATTCTGAATACGTCCATAACCACGTCAGAAAATCTGGAGGAGAAGTCCTCCAGAACCCAGTCCAAATGGGGATGTAGATGTTTCTTCGGAAATATTCCTCAGCAGATTGAAACGGTGCATTTGAGCGACATGATTGCCGTTGAGCAATCCTCGGAGCGTTCATCTCTCCTCCCAAGGAGCGCAATACGGCCGTTGCTTTTGAAATTTTCAGCCAAAGGAAGTGTAGAAATTGAAGCTTCCGTCGATGTTTCGTGGCTACGTGGAGGTGATTGTAAAAGGATAATGGACTCAGTTTGAGTCTCATTGTCAGTTGTGCAGCATGAAGGCATGGTGTTAACAAATTGTGTATTTCATCCTGCTGCTTCCGGCGTCTTTTGTTTTTGGACGCGAGAGAAAAAGCTTCGAAGGTCTGCAGATGCACTATTAGGTTTCCGCTTTGTACCAGGCCTACTAGAAAAGGACACCTGTACACAAAAGTAAACCTTAGCTATTCCTTCTGCGACGAGTTGCAAAAACATTATAAGCATATATTTTTCTCACCCTATAGCGTAATACTTGAAAATTATTTGGCTTTACTTAGAGAGTCCTCTATTTTACTGCTGTCAAAAGGAGAGGGGTCAAAACTACGGTGGGTGAACGACGAACTCTTACAGCATTTCTATGATAACACAATGAAAATAAAAGCCCTGTAAAAAGGTCGGTTTTTCAATTCCTTGATCAAAAAGCAGATAAAAAGCAAGAGAGGCTAATGTGGGCCCGAGCTTAAAGCCGGCCGTCCGACCCTAATGGCGAGCGCGAGAAAGTGCAAATAAGTTATGTCGTTGTAATTTATCGATTGAACTTACCATCTCTGGCTGAAAAAGGTTGATCTTTACGTCAGGTATATCACAAAATAAAGGGAAAAGAACGCAGAGTCCTAAACATTTGAAGAACTCTTGAACTTTTCACTCACTACAACTGGAACAAGGGTGTGGGATAGTAGGCAGATCTGAAGGAGGGCGTGGAGACTGTATTCCCATCTCGCAGACCTACTACAGCTCAACTGCCCAAACTCGCGGCATGATTCTATGCAGACATAGTATATACCTTTTAATTTTTCCGTTACGGCAACAAAACTATCAACATTGTTCATCAAAAGACCTACAAAAGTACAATTTCGAGGATTGAGGATGCTGTGTTTGTTTAAACAAGTGGCATTTAGATATTTTCCAATTATCTTTAAACATTGTATATTGAGCTGGTGAAAGAAAAAATTGCATTGGAGAACCACCTTAATGATAACCATCTTTTCTATTTTCCCAGGAATTACGGGGTGGGGGGGATTAAGGGGGAGGGGGGCGGCCGTCCCCCCCGTAATTCCCGGGAAAATAGAAAAGATGGTAATCATTAAGGTGGTTCTCCAATGAAAGTTTTTATTTCACCAGATCAGTATACAATGTTTAAAGATAATTGGAAAATATCTAAAAGCCACTTGTCTAAACAGACACAGTATCCTCGATGTTCGCAATTGTACTTTTGTAGGCCATTTGATGAACAGTGTTGTGAAAGCTTCGGTGCCGTAACGGAATATTTATAAGATATTATACTATGTATGCAGACCTATATACACCTATTTACTATACATGCAGAGAATCGTTTCGCGAGTTTGGGCAGTTGAGCCGTAGTGCGTCTGCGAGAGGGGAATACAGTCTTCACGTCCTCCTTCAGCTTTGCCTACTATGCGACACCCTCCGCTCTCGTGCTCGTCGCGACATGTCAGTTGCCCGGCTCTAGCAAGTGTATTGTTTCAGTTGTAGTGAGTGACAATTTCAAGAGTTCTCCACATGTTTAGGACCCTGCGTCCTTTATTCTGTGATATACCTGACGTACAGATCAACCTTTCAGCCAGAGATGGTAGGTTCAGTCGGTTAATTACAACGACATAACTTATTTGCGCTTTCTCGCGCTCGCCATTAGAGTCGGACGGCCGGCTTCAAGCTCGGGCCCACATTAGCCTCCATTGCTATTTATCAGTTTTTTGATCAAGGAATTGAACATCCACCTATTTACTGGACTTTCATTTTCATTGTGTTATCATAGAAATGCTGTAAGAGGTCGTACCCACCCACCGTAGTTTTGTCCCCTCTCCTTTTGATAGCAGTAAAATTGAGGAATCTCTAAGTAAACAAAATAATTTTCAAGTATTACGCTATAGGGTGAGAAAAATATATGCTTATAATGTTTTTGCAACTCGTCGCAGAAGGAATAGCTAAGGTTTACTTTTGTTTACAGGCGTCTTCTTCTAGTAGGCCTGGCACAAAGCGGAAAACTACTAGTGCCTCTACGGACTTTCGAAGCTTTTTCTCTCGCGTCCAAAAACAAAAGACGCCAGAAGCAGCAGGAGGAAATAGACAATTTGTTCACACCATGCCTTCATGCTGCACAACGGACAATGACACTCTGGCTGAGTCCATGGTCCTTTTACAATCCCCTCCACGTAGCCACGAAACATCGACTGAAGCTTCAATTTGTTCACTTCCTTTGGCAGAAAATTTCAACTGTGATGTAGGTCTCTTCATTGTACTAGGGAAACTGCTAAACAAAAAACTGCTAAGGAAACTAGATGATCAGGAAAACCACCAACACACAATCTATCACAAAGGTGCAGAGCCCAGTTGGCCCTGAATTTTCTGTAAAAATACAAAAAACCTGAAAATCAAACACAAGCCAACTGAACGGCTACAGAAGGGAGAAAATCAAGGAAAATAGAGAAAATCTGAAGCTGATACTTAAAATTTTGATTTTTCTTGACCGTCAGAACATACCATTCAGAGGTCATCGGGACGACGCGACGGTGCATTATCATTGGAAGAGCCCTTGACGAATGACGGGAACTTACGAGCATTACTGCGTTTTCGTTGCTAGGTATTATAAAAAATTGTAAAATACAAAAGGAAAATAGTATTTTCTGAATATGTACTTATCTTTTTATTTCATTCCAACCAATTTTCATAATGAACGGCATTAAAGAAAATTTATTTCAAGGAGTTCGAAATCCTTGTGTAGGCTGCCGCGGGTTGATGAATGGGAAGATGCAGGTCTTCCGCGTTTTGGACCGCTTTGGTCTATGTTTCCTTGGACGACAGTTTAGTAGGCGTTGTAGTCGGCGTCTTCTGGTCGGTGAAGTGAAGGCGCAGCAATTCGTCGTCTTATATATCTCAAGCGTTACACCTGACTCCAACGGGTGAGATATATAAGACGACAAATGGCTGCATCTTCACTTCACCGACCTGAAAAGCAGACTGAAACGCCGCCGAAACTGTCGTCCGAGGAAACATGGACCAACGCGGTGTAAAACCCGGAAGACACTTCACTTTATCACAAAAATGGCATTCTTTACATCGGTTTTTTACGTTTTTCAAATTTCAATTCGATAGATTTACTCAATAATTTATCACATCTCTTATATATAATATAGCCACACCAAAACTACGTTCCAAGCGCTTCATTTCTTTTAATTTTCCGAGTGAGGTCCACCCGGACGCCCGTTTAGTTGAGAGGTATTGCATACCCCCCAGGCGCCGCGGGAAGTAGTGAACCGCCCCCTCCCCCCTAAAACAACGACCTGGGGGGCTTAATACGCCTCTGTATACAATAGAGATGGATTGGTCACACTCTAAGACAACGAATTTGTAAGGAACATAATAGAAAAGAAAGCCCCTGGAGGAAGACCGAAAGACAAAGACCAGCCAGCTAAAACGACAGCCAGCAGAGACATAAACCAGCTAAAACGACAAGAAACAGAAGAGCTACAAGAACATTAAGTAGATAGCAAAGGAAATGATAGAATGGAAGGCTGTACAGTGTACAGTCAACCAATCTTAGAATTGAATGACTATTGATGATGATTTTTCATACAAATATTATATTCTAGCCAGTAGGTTGACCATTCTTAATTCCTGTCATTGATACCGCGATCTTGACTAATTAATGGATAGGTACCCGGTCAGAAAAAAATGACATTCCCAGTTCAAGTAAAAAAAGTAATTTCCAAAGTCAGCCTGTCACAAAAAACTGAGCCTCCGAGATGTTTCCCAGCAATATTCTAACGAGGGAGAATGCAAAAAAACAAACATTTTTAGTAAATTTTATCATTTCATAGATATAGAGATCCTAAATTCGCTCCGGATTATTATCGCCCAATGCCACTGAGACATCGCATGATAGTAAAGGAATTGAAGCTAAACTAATGATTTTTTTGGTCTCTTTCCATACTCCTGCCATCGAAAGTGAAGTTTTAAGCGTTTCGTTAAGTTTTTAGGTACGGCAGGAAAATGGGAGCCGCAACCAACTCAATCGGGGATTAGGGTGGTCACGGAAAATTAGGGTGGGATAGAAAAAATAAATTTTTCGTTCTTTTCGGATACTTTTCTGATTTATTCCCGTTACTTCACAACCATTTTGAGAACATTTCCTTAAGTGAAATGAGGAAAAGAGAATATTGGTAAAAAACTAGTATTCGGCGTATTACTATTGCCAGTAAATTATTTTATTGACATGCAATTTGTAAAATGTACGAAGATATTTTCTAATATATGTAGATCAAATAGCACGTTTGCCTAAGTGTACTGAAGAATTCTGCATCGTTTAGTCGTTTTTTTTCGAAGGCTTTTAAGTTCATATTTAAGTATGGTCTTTGAATGAGTTGAGTAATTGATTCAATACAATTGATCCGAAATTATAAAATCCAAAATGTTCTTGATCGCATCAAATATCGCATATGCGCAGCGCAAAACCAATGTATTCCAACAATAATTTTTTCAGTCTCTTAAAAATTTCAGAGACACCTTGCTTTCTCAGGGTATCTAACGAAAATCTAGTACAAAATTCAAGGATATTTCAAGGATTTCAAGGGTAAAAAACAACAATTTTCAAGGATATTTCAAAATCAATATGAGCTATATTCGAACAAAAATTATAATTTTTTTATATTTTATTGAAAAAAGTCCTTTTTAAAACAATGAAAAATTATTTATTTCTAATTTTTTAATTATTTAAATTTATTGTTTTGACATTGGCATTGATTGATCAGCCTCTTTTTCAAGAATATCTGCTTCTTTCTTCGCAATTTCTAAAATCCTTCTTATTCGTAATTCTAATTCTTCTATTTGATCTAAAGTACGTATTATTAATTTTTATTTTTGAAATTTTGATTCATTTTTTCTGCAAATGCTGATTTATTTATTTCTGGAAGCAATTATGAAAGATTTGATCATTTCTTTACATATTTGAACATTACGAATGGCCCCTGCTGCATGTATATCATCATGAATACAGCGCTGAGCAATCAAGCTATTCGTGTAAATTTACCACTAAAAACCCTTTATTAAACGAACACTTCTCTCAACTGCCGCATTGGCATGAAATAAAATAAAAATAGTAGATAGTAAATTTTTAAAAGAATCTGATTCTTTTCTTCTGAAAGAAAATTAATTAAAAATGTGTTGAGTGTTTTATATAAAATTCTCCTAATTGTTTTCAATGAATATGAATTTCAATGAATCTGAAGAAATAAAAGAGTTATATGTATTCTCTTTTAACACGATCAGCATCCGTTGTTTTCATATGATTTTTATCAACCAAATAGCTGAGTGCAGTATCTACTCGTTGTTTTGTACTATTTTCTAATTCCATCACATACGGTAAAAAACAACTTACACCACGTAATAGTGTGGATGAAAGAGGAGACTTTTCATTCAGTTTTTGAAGTATGTGTAAAATAAACTTTTGGCATTCAATTTAAATTTCTCTAAAGCTTTAACATCTTTCAACTAATGTGCAATCGCAAAAGCTCCAAATCCAATATACACAGAGTCTGCGGGGCATAAAATTTCTATATCTGCTAAATCAATATGTAAAATATCAGGTACGGACTTAACATTTACCATTACTTCGACTTAATAATTCTATTAATCAAAATCTTAAATAAATTGAATAAGTAATTTCTCATGAAGGGTAGCATAGGGCGGTCTGAGATCACATAGAGCCATTAGATCACATTAGACATAGAGCCATTTTTGGGTTGATACCAACCCAAAAATGGCTCTATGTCTACAATCACTAAAATTATAAAATTAAGCTTAACTTTAAAAAATTTATCATTTACGAATTCTTCAATTTTTTCGCAATTTCCTGACTTAATAAAATGGCGAATCATCTGATGGCTTAGTTCATATCTTCTGCCGATGCTTATATTTTACACTATGCTTATTATGGTATACTTGATGTATAAATGATGTTCAATACCTAACGCTCCGCTATGCGCGGATGTGTGGGGAGTTACCCAGCAAACCTTACAGATGTTTGGTGGGAATTCACGTTTCGATCTCAGCGCCCGTCGACTTAACACATACGTATGCTTATGGAGGTCTAATGGCGGACGAAAGGCCAAGTTTAAATGCAGGACCACTGTATGGATATATAGAATTACACGGGTGAAATATAGCCGTGCGTAGGCTAATGTAGCGTAATCCGCATTAATGACCAATGACACATACGTATAATACTCATTATATACTATTTAGACATCATACATTCATTTCGTGGGCTCGGCACCTGTATAAGTTTCTGTGAGTGATACTGCGATCTAAAGTCTTAAGCTAATAAGTTTTTGATTTTGATATCATATAATTGTTTGTATAATTGTATGCCACTCTCTAGATTGTGTGCCTAAATATTTAATTCAAGCATTTAAAATTGATTTTTCGTCTTTCGATGACCGGAATATATAATTTCAAGGATGCTTAGAGATTTTCAAGGTAAATTCAGAAAAATGGCCTCTTTTCAAGGGGTTTAAGGATACAAAAAAATTCAAGGATAATTCAAGGTTTTTAGGGTTTTCAAGGACCGTTAGACACCCTGTTTCTTTGCCACTGCGTCAAATGTCTTTGCCTATGAGTCACGAAAGCTACAGCTTGGTAGTACCACTGATCGGCTGATTATGAGGAAACATCGAAAATTCCAAGAAAGTGGCTTGGGTTTAAACCCAAAAGCGTTAATAATTCGGATAAAACGTAATGGAAAAAGAGGAAGTTTGCCGTAAACGACGATTTTCTTTCGTCATTGCAACACCGATATGCTAACTTACGGGCGTCGAACGTGGAATATCTATTCCACATTCGACGTTTTGTATCAACGAAACTAATTATTTAGGTTATAGGACAAGAGATGTTAGGTTTCGCCCACATGCCACGATGTTTCCAATATTATAAAAAGAGTTCACATGTGATGGGGACTGATGGTGTCCTCCGGAGACTGCATTGCTTAAGGTGACTGAAAAGCGGTGAAAGATGTTTTTCATCGGCAATACTGAAGGACATATTTTAAATATTTTTAGTATCCACCATTAGACTATCTTACAGTTAAAGGAAAAGGCCCTAGGAAACTGAGGAGATACAAACTGACTCTTTTGGTTTATTGTGATACACAACGATTTACGGTAGTGTAACAACAGAGAAATGGTAATTATTTAGTTTTATTAGCAATGCATACTGCCAGATATTCCGAGAATCATTTAACCCCAGGGTAAAAGATGGTTGATATGAATTAGCAGCAATGATTTTATCAATGAGAATACCTTTTCGAAAAATTCAACTTTAAAATGAAAGAACTGTCCACTTTAGAAAGATGGCAAACACACGTTAAAGAATGAACATGAGCTTTCATAGTAGAATGAACACAATAATTTAATTTAAAAATACATATCCTTCAGGGAACACCGCATGAGATGTTTCCATTGTGTAGGGAAAACGAACTTATTCCACACACTTTTTATTATTATCATCATCCCAATTGCGGTGGCGATGTCTTGGCGCCATTTTCATCGTCAAGACTGCAATTATTCTACACCTGTTGTAATTGTAATCTATATAAAATGCAAGTGGTTTATTTTTACCCTCATCAAGACGTTGAAACCACTGTTGGGACAATAATAAAGTGTGTGGAAACAGTGCTTAGCTCGTTTTCAATTCACATTTCCTCATCATCATTTTCCACCGAAACTTTTTCCAGTATGAGAGGACACCGTATGGGATGATGCGAGTGGTCAACGACATAAAAAAATGGGTTTCTCCAGACTCCGAAGGATCAAAGTTTTACAGTGACCGCGAACGCGCTGAAGATTTTGATAAAGTATTAAATGAATAGAGCATGAGGTTTTAGGTAAAAATATTTGTTCGAGGAGAAATAATGAGTGAGCATTAGCTAAAGCTTGAAAATTTTTAGTAAATGCCACTGCATCATTAAAAGTATTCTTACATTTACCACAAAATGTGGAAAATTACATTAAGGGGAAAGTTAACTTCTGGGAATTGACGAATTTTCTAGAAATACGCTGTAAGCCGATTATCTTTAATGCAACTGAAAAAAACTCGTTTTTTTAGGAAGCTGCGCTCAAGAATACTTTTTTCTCGGGAAATTCAGAAGAAATATATAATTATATATTTAGGAAACAACTAGCAACTCAAGCTAGGAAGTTCGTGAACACTTCAAATCACATATTTCTATATTGAAAACAACGATTGCACAGGAAGTCACTTTACACCGGAAGGCGTTAAAATAAGCTAATAGTATTGACTGGGATGAACAAACGATGCATTCCTACGAAGAGGGAGGGTATAAAAAGCTGAAAAAAACGAATTAAAAAACCAATTTCAAACTAACATATAAATATAAAGAATAATTGGGACAGTAACGGGAGAAAGACATTAGGCAGAACCGCGGGGCATCATAAAACCTCCAGCAAACGACGAGAGTTGATTAATTGACGAAGCAATAAATTGAGGGCCAGCGAATATTCCGCAGTCTTGCCTTGACCGAGACTCGAACCCGGATCCCTCATTGGATTTCCGCACATTTCCCAGTATCCTCAAAGTGCTCCAGAAAGAGCGAACACCTCATTGTGTTCAAAGTTGGACTTGAACCTCGCGGACGGTGGACCCAATCGCACGCTTTGACTGCTTCTGTAGCATTGTATGTCCAACAGTCTTGAAAATATAGTTCCTTTGAGACCCACAAATTCCAAATGGGAGAATTACGTCTTGGTAGCTCACCTGGCTAAAGCACTCGGCGTGATATCGAGGGATCCGCTCAAGGCGAATGATTTTTCCTCTGAAATTTTCGCATTTATGTTCACTTTCAGGTGACTCCTCAAACTTTGTAAATTGGGGAGTTACTTGTCACTCTATATCGATGCTGAAACAAACCAACATTAACAATGAAACAAGCTTATTCTAAAACCACCACTGACAATAACGGTAGGAACACTGTGTGAAATCTACAGTGGGAAAAAATCACTCGCCTACGCCGGCATGCGGACCTAATTCCTCCTAGTCCCTAGCGCCGGTCATTTTATTGTCTCCCCAGCCAGTTACTCCCGCTCAAGTTATAATGATATGAATTAGAGGTTTAGTTATTACTGAGCTACTTTGATGACTGTTTTCGAAGGCAATTTTATCAACGGTATCTAACGGCTTCGCACTTTAGAATGAGATAAGGGAGTATGGGAAAATCGACGTAAATTTTAAATTAGAGTCGGAGCCATTTCTGAAAAAGGCTTCAAGATTCACTTCGAATTACCAGGAAAAGTTAATGTTTGATCTATCTGCAAGTCTCATGAATGTTTTAGAGGTGTGCAATCAAGTAGAAAAACTCAAAACAAAAAACCCTCAATTTTCACACGCCAATCTTGGCATTAAAAAAAATAAAAGTGTGAATTAAAAATGCTATATTTTACTTTGCTGAACGGAAATTAGGTTAAAGGAGAGTATATAAACATGCTCCGCCTCTAAAACGATATCGCAGTCATAGCAGAAAATAGTAATTATTTTCAAAGATTACTGAACACAGTGGACAAAGTTTTTCAAGAATACAACATGAAAATAAATAAGAAGACCAAAATCCTAGTATGCGGAAGAGAGACGCTGAAAGCAGAAGTTACGCTAAGAGGAGGTAAATTCGAACAAGTGGATTCCTTTACCTACCCCGGAAACACCATCACGTGGGACGGAAGAAGTAGGTACAGGGGACATCAAGCGTAGAATAGCCAAAGCTAAGAAAGCGTTCATGATAAATAGATAACAACTGTGTTCTAAGACGATAAGATTAGAAACAAGGAATCAGTACGTAAAAACACTGTGGAGCGTGACTCTCTATGGATCGGAAGCATGGAGCATTTGAAAAGAAGACCAGAAAAGATTAAAAGAATTCGAAACCTGGTGTTGGAGGAGATTGCTGAAGATCAAAAGGATGGATAAAATAAGAAATGAAGAAGTTTACAGAAGAGTAGAGGAAAAGAACATATGGAACACTATACAGAAAAGAAGAACCAGTTTGACTGGGCAAACCCTGACACACAATGAGCTAGTGAAGAATATAATTGAAGGAAAAATGGAGGGAAAAGTCCCAAGAGGAAGGCCAAGAGATAAATACATAGACCAAATTAAGAGGAAAGTACACAAGAAGAACTACAATGGAGCAAGGGAACTAGCATTAAATAGGAAAGGAAGGAGGGCTGCAATAAACCAATCTTAGGGTTGAACGACCAAAGAAGATTTTACTTCATCTGAGATATTATTAACTTTTTGAAGAATCTCAGTGGTAAAATTTTTCCACATAGTGTCTGTGCCTACTTTTGGGGCTTAGCAATATTTAATCGAATCATGTTAAAATATATTGTCATTTTTACGTCATACTACTTAATTTCACTAGAAAAATATCTATTAGTGGATTTACGGGAAAATATGCGACCAATGCCTTAAAATATCGTGAGCATTTCGTGGATAAGCTTCTCAATTACGGAATTCCTTAGAACTTCGGTTTGGTTAAAAAAAACTTGCGAACAAAAACAGCGTCATTCCATGAAACGGCATAAGATTTTCAAATACAATTTTTATACTAACATAATTTCTGAAAAAAAGATATCAAAATAATCCTTGTTCTTGAATACTTGATCAGTATGTTACAAAGTAATTTTAAGACTAACGATCTAACACTTGAATCTTCAGTTTTAATTTTAAGACTAGTCCGACGAATGTGCTCTATCTATATAAAATAATTTGCATGCCGAAAAGTCATAAGATACGTAGATATGCCCGTATGTCGAATTACAACAATTGATCATGTCCACTGGCCAACGTAATTTAATTCATATCCCCAAAGAAATTTAAGGTCAGGAGAATTTACGTTTTGAACTCATGTCACTTTCAGGCCATATAAAAAATGTTCAATACCTAATTCACGTTGTCCATTATTTTATTAGTGGATTTCGGAGGCTTTTGAAACGATATTAAGCAACAGATTTGGATGGATGAAGAGGAAAACAACTAAGGAAACGAGAACGGGATAGGAAATTGTTAAGAAAGTTCAAGGAATGCAGCTTAAATGTATGACTGACATATCAAGTGACTGTGGGATGCTATGGACTCCTATTAGAGACAAACAATTCTTCATTTCCAAATGGGTAACGCAATGTCAAGCGATCAATATGAATCGACTAATATGCCTCTGACCTCGCTGAAGTTGATCGGAGTGCGATGAGTTCCATTATAAAACACCATTGACTAGCTGAAACCTATTTGCGCATTTTATTTTAATAATTTTATCTTCCATTGTAAGGACGATGAATTGAGCTTCTAGTAACATTAGCTTTCCCCCAAAAATCTCATGTGGTATTGCTGAGAGGCAAATGCTTTTTCACAATGAATAATCACGCACCAAGGCTTGACTCCAAAAATGAAAACTTTAAAAGTATTTTTTCCTTGGATCTAATTACGATTGTTTTCTTCAAAGTACTTACTCCTTTTTATAAAACATGTTGTTAGATACTTCTATGAATGATACAAGTACGGGGATGTTAGCATTATACTAAATGGGAATATGAAAGTCTGAGAATCGGCATTCCCGATTCACGCATTGCGCACTCGCAGCGCAGAGGGTTGGAAAGGCTATGACTTTCTATCAGGGGTTTATCCAACAGCGTTCCCCAATTATTTCATGATGGGCGACTTACTTAAGACTCTAGAAAGGGTCAAATGCCGACTATAGCGAAACAATGGTGATTCAGCCACAAAATAATCTCGATTTTTGTTTGCCAAAATCGTGTCTTGCTGAGAGTGTGGTGCCGTAAATTCGCTGATTTGCGTAAATAACGATTGATACATTGGATATAAAGAAGATATGCACCTTCCTTCCAGCAGCGAAGCATTCAGGCTTTGAGTATTAACCACGCGGCCATTCCTGGGGAATACAGTCGCAAATTATATGACTGGTCTCATTAGTGATTTCGCAAATTCCTAGCGCAATATATATACACGAAATATATTCAGGATTAGTGAATCTTCATTGATTAAAAATGTATACAGGAGGCTGAGAGAATTGGCCTTTCACTTACTGGGCAATGGAGAGCATGTAAAAAAGCAAAATATGACAATCGTTAATTTCATTGCACTTTGAATCTTAAGATTTATTTCGCTCGAGATTTGAGAGAGTGATTCTTCTGGCGATTTTAAGTTACTCTGGAAAAGTCACATGATGACATTGTATAGACAAACACGAATTTCTCCTCTCTGCTAGATGCCTATTGGTTAGCAAGTGTACTCCAGCTAACCAGGCTGCTTGGCTAGGGATTTTTATTTAACCTTAAGATATGCTAGCATTTGAAGATCACCACTTCCATTCATAAGCTTAAACTACGTAAGAATCTTCCATTGGGTATAAACACAAGAGTTCTTTTTGGATATTTACATGAAAAATATAATCCACAAATACTTTTTCACTCCCGTAACAAAGACACATGACTGCGTTGCCCCCTTATTTCCTCAACAATATATATATATATTATTAGAGGGTCTGACTTATTCTGACCCTGTCCAATGCAATTTTTTAAAATCTTCCGTAACAATTATAATCCTACAAATTATGCCTACGGGATATTACTAAATTTTCCAAATACGACGTAAATTGTTCCCACATAGTCAGAGGAAACTACACCAATGAATCAAGATGACCATTATGTAAATCTAAATGGAATTCACCCAGCGTAAATAAAAAACCCACCACAACGACATAATCGAATCTTCACCGTTCGCGAACCACTACCTTATATTGAAATCACAGAGAAGACTAAAAAAATCCGCAAACGAAAACCCAACCAAATTGAGCTACATGGAATAAGATTTCAAAATGAAAGATTCTTACTGTGAGGGAATTGTTGAGGGCCGTCCAGCCGGTGTCGGAGAATCTTGAGAGCACCAGTGCGCCAAGGTGGAAGGTAGTATCTGCGTGGAAAACACAATGCCATACACTGCCTCGTCCTCCGTCACTGAGGCGATTAGCGGTGGTCGCCGCAGTCGGCAGGGAGTTGCGACGGGGAAAGGGGAAATCCACAAGGCAGTCGCGTGTCGGAGCCAATGCGGACTTTGGCTGATTCTCAGCTGTCGCCGCGTCGTCTTCCTCAGCCTTCCTCCGTATTTTTTTGCCACGACCAACCGTGTTCAGGAAAATGCATCATCAATATCCAGGTCGTTCCGAAGTTAATACAAGTAACCTTAAAGCCCTACGAATGCTGGCTCAAATGCTCTGATTCTGCAGCCGTCGGAGAAAATATTCAACTTTATGCAGCCGAGGATATAAAGCATTTTCCGGGATTTTTAGTAAATGAATATTGTAACTTTAAAACTGAGGGAGGGGGATTACATTTTATCACCGCAGCTGCGCATGACAACGCAATATTTATTATAAATGGGTGAACGCTGTCTCGTATAACCTGATTCCGCAGCCGGGGAAAAAATATTTAACAGAATGTAGCCCAGGGCCCAGGCTATAAGCATATTTAGGATGTTTCTTGAATTATCTTGATTCATTCTTAAAAACCGGTGAAGAAGATTACATTTTACTATAATAGCTAAGCATAACAACGAAGCATGCTTGGAAACCACCATATGGACAGGGTGGGCAGCCTTTCTCCTACTGTAGAAATTTGCAGGATCAATTCGTATTATTTGGAAAATTTAGTAATATTTAAAACTGAGATTGAATTTTATTAGATCATCACGATGATGTATTAAAAAAAGGTGAAAAATTCCACAGCCGGGGAATAATATTTAACAGAATCTATCTATGGATATATGCTTTTATAGAAAGTTTCTGGAATGAAAATTCATTCTTTAAAACTGGCTCAAGAAGATTACATATAACTACAAATGCTACGCGTAAAAACGAAGTATACCTGTAAAACCCATATGCCTTTCTCCTATGTAAGAAACAAGCGCCATTTACAAAGAATATTGTATTTCTTGAATTTAGGATAAACATGGAATTGAATCCACTTTTCCATTACTTCTAATACCTTAAATAAAGTTTAATAAGTATGAATCCCATGCTTAGAACATACGGTCAGATTTTCTTTTATTTATACAAAAAAGTTCAACTTCGTGGAAATACATCATTTTGATCGAAATCCAGAACGTTATATACGTATAAAAGCATTTAGCATTATAACAAGACATTCAGAGCCTCCAATGTCTGGCAAATATTTGTGATTCCTCGTATAGTGAAAATTCCAATTACCTATGCTAGCATATAGAAAGCCTCATCCACCGCTCTAATTCAGCTTTGCATGGGACATTAAATGAAAACCTCTTAACCAGCGACTACTTATTTGAAACATCAATATTGAACAAAAAATGTCACGTATTAGCTTTACAACAACTAGTACAGATATTTTCAGGGTAAAGTAAAATTAATCATTATAATTCATAATGTCTTATAATATAGGAATCATATATTATCAAACTTAATATAACTTTACGCAGCCGAATTTAAATTCATTAAAAGTATCTTTTAAAATATGCATAAGAAGACTCGAGGATTGTATAATACATGTGCCTACCTATAATAATTAATTTTTAAATGTCGACTGAATATTGCTGTCAAGACAAGAAAATATTCCAACGAGTAAAACGGCTCGCAGAGGAACCAGCTTCTGCGGACACGCTCAACCTCTAGTAGCAAAAGGAACATTGGGAAAATGCGGTGAAGAAATCGAAAATGTGGAAAACAACGGGACGAGAGGAACAGGATTTAGCCGCAAGCACAGGGAGGGGTTGAGGATGGCATTAACGCATGACGAGGAGGCCATACAACGCATGAGTGTCAAGAAAAGGGACTGGAAATAGCAGCGCCGCGTCCGTCTTACCATCGTTTATATGCATTGGAGACGCGAATAAATAGTGAGGATAGTAAAATCTACACATTCCGGTAACATTTATCAGTCACACTGTAACGTAAGATGGTGATCTCTCAAGGCGGTTTTAGTTCATGAGACTTTAAATTGTCGTTGCTGCCTCATCTACTGTTCGTGAAACTTGATGCAATTGACGACACGGTTTAACTAGTGACGATTTCGGAAATATATGTCAACGATATTTTCCCTTCATTATTTCAGCAAAAATAATGAATGACGTAATTCCATCTGCAGCATACTAGTAGAAGCGCTATCATTCTTTACCTCAGAAAAGGAATTCCACAGCACGAAAGTCGAAAACCTAATTTTTGGAAGGTATTAAAACTGAAATTTTACTCTCCTCTAAAACTATTGTTTTTTTAAGGGTTGAGAGATCAATTACATTCAAGCGATACTCGCACAATAAAACACAATTGACTGAATACAAAAAAACAATGAATTCAAATTACATTTTAAAATAGATTAACTATTTTCTATCACTAGACTAAAATAAAACTTCATTTTAATCTTAATTAATGAAACGAAATATCTCTTTCCTTGTGCCAAGGTAATGTGGTGAAAAAATCGGCATACGTTTCCTCATAAAAAAGAGCAAATAGTGGAAACAACCACAGAATGGGAGGTACAACAGGAACTCAAGCATGACTTCCCTCTCATTTCAAAACCTTGCAAAAGAACGATTGAATACAAGAGGAGAAAATGAAATAAGCGGATTCGAATCCATATTTTACATTTAAAAAAAGGTTAAACAATTTCTAGGGCGATGAGGTAACACTGCCGAGACAAAAGCTGATTGGATACTTACGATGTAGGTCACCGACACCCGAGCTTACTCGGACACCCCTTGCGCTTGCAGAGCATTACTTGATGGATTGGTAGGTACCGAGCTAGGAAAGGCGGTTTCAACATTTACACGTCATTTTCAAGAGCTGTCTAAACGTTGAAACCGGTCGAGTGAAAAAATTTAAGTGTGGAAAATTACTACGTCTGTCTCTTTCTTAGTACGATGAGGTAACACCGCCGAGACAAAAGCTGATGGGATGCTTACGATGTAAGTTATTAGATTGAGATAGGTAGGTAAATGCAAACGATGTAGGTTATTAACAAATATTAAACAGGTGTGGAAACACTGGCGGCTTCGTAAGATTTATTCCGCACAAAAGGAAGTTTCGCCCTTTTTTGCCACGGATTTTATACGGAGCTTCGTGATTGATATAACTGTTTAACATGATGAAGCACCAGATATTCATATAACTGATTTTTTTTCGTATGTCGTGTTTTCATCTTTTCCTCCGGAGACACTCCTTACCTATTGGCCGATGCAATGTGGCGAATAATTTCCAGTTCTTTGTCAAAACTGACTGTAGGTGAAAGAATGTTTAACAGCCTATGAGTCGTAGAGTTAACTGCAGCTGTCTTGTGAACAGTGGGGTGGCAGGAATCGCGAGGAATGACTATGTTCGTACTTGTTGCTTTTTTTAAAATGTCGAAGACGTGTTTGTTCCCAGATATGTTGACTTATCAAGCTATTTTATTGGCTTGATAACGAGGTAAAGCATACAAACCGGTTGCATTAAATATTTATCTCAGAGAAAAATTGCATAAAGAGTTCTTCTTTCGCCAAGCATTTATACAGGGTTGCTACAGAGTAAGTAAATGCATGCTTACTTGCATTACTGTCGCACAAGAGAGCACGTTAAAGAAAGCCTTTAAATGCTCGTTTAACAAAGAGTGTATTTTCACCTAGAATAATGAAACTTTAAGCCTGGAAAAGTCTCGGAAAATCATAATTTTTGGTATGTAGCACAGAGAGGATATATTTTCTCTATGTCTCCAGCAACCCTATATAAATGCAGGGTTTCTGGATGAGTGTATAAATTTTTTATTCGCGGTGGAAAACTGCTAAAAGAGTTTATATTTTACGTTTCGTTCCACCACAGCAGTCCCGATAAATTATAAATACATATCCAAAAAAGATAAAGGTTGTTCAATGAAGTTACTCTAAATAAATAGGCACCTATATCCTCGCCTATCGAGCGTATCACCTCTCTATAAATGTTGGGGTGAAGAAGGCGGTGTGAGAACACGTATTGGTACGCACTGTAATTGTTAGTAATTCTATAAAATTTAAGACGCTTAACCACGACGAGAAACAGCATGGAGAGACTCAGTTTCGCGATCGGGCCGTCTATCCAGAGATTTAGGGGCAGTTTCTTACATTTGCGAGTCATTTTACTATCCCCAGTATAACATCAGTCATTTAACTATCCCCTATATAATTCTAGTAGATATACCAAATTACATCGAGTTGTAAGAGTGGTGATCATTTCTCCTTGGCGTGCCTTAATCACACCAGGTGCGTCAATGTTCAATGCTGTACGTGCAGGGTTTGAATATTCCATCTTGAGTAAATCTTGCCAATTATCACTACTTCAACCACCTTTCCTAGCTCGGTACCTACCAATCCATCAAGTAATGCTCTGCAAGCGCAAGGGGTGTCCGAGTAAGCTCGGGTGTCGGTGACCTACATCGTAAGTATCCAATCAGCTTTTGTCTCGGCAGTGTTACCTCATCGCCCTAGAAATTGTTTAACCTTTTTTTAAATGTAAAATATGGATTCGAATCCGCTTATTTCATTTTCTCCTCTTGTATTCAATCGTTCTTTTGCAAGGTTTTGAAATGAGAGGGAAGTCATGCTTGAGTTCCTGTTGTACCTCCCATTCTGTGGTTGTTTCCACTATTTGCTCTTTTTTATGAGGAAACGTATGCCGATTTTTTCACCACATTACCTTGGCACAAGGAAAGAGATATTTCGTTTCATTAATTAAGATTAAAATGAAGTTTTATTTTAGTCTAGTGATAGAAAATAGTTAATCTATTTTAAAATGTAATTTGAATTCATTGTTTTTTTGTATTCAGTCAATTGTGTTTTATTGTGCGAGTATCGCTTGAATGTAATTGATCTCTCAACCCTTAAAAAAACAATAGTTTTAGAGGAGAGTAAAATTTCAGTTTTAATACCTTCCAAAAATTAGGTTTTCGACTTTCGTGCTGTGGAATTCCTTTTCTGAGGTAAAGAATGATAGCGCTTCTACTAGTATGCTGCAGATGGAATTACGCCATTTATTATTTTTTTCTGTAATAATGAGGGGAAAATATCCTGAAATTAAGTCCCCATATATTTCCGAAATCGTCACTAGTTATACCATGTCGTCAATTGCACTAAGTTTCACGAACAGTAGATTGAGGCTTCTTGTGCCAAAACTGTACGTCAGATACGTGGACGACACGTTCGTGATCTGGCCCCATGGGAAGGAGTTGGGAGGATTTCCTACAACACCTTAACACTCGGCACCCTGCCATTCATATCGCGGTGGAAGTGGAGGAAGATGGCTGCCTACCCTTTCTTGACGTTCTGGTGTCCAAGAAAGAAGACGGGACCCTGGGACATTCGGTTTACCGGAAGAGGACACACACGGACAGGTACTTACATGCCAACTCCCACCACCACTCGCATCAAAAAGTTTGAGTAATGAAAACCCCCTTCCACCGAGGTCTTCAGATCGCTGACTCAGCCTCCATCACCCATGAAAAGGATCATTTATTGAAGACCTTCGAGACGAATGGCTTCCATCGAAAATTGATTCTCAAGACCGTTCAGAAAGAGGAAGATCAAGAATTGTTGGACCTTAGCAGGTCCTCGCAAGATACGTCAAAGTCGAAGCCGGCATCCTACGCCGTCTTATTGTATGTTGCAGGAACCACGGAGAAGATAGCCAGAATACTCCGGAAATTTGACGTGGTGACAAGGACCAGTTGTGCAGGGGCGGATTAAGGTCGTTGTTTTGGGGGGGGGGGCGGTTCACTACTTCCCGCGGCGCCTGGGGGGTATGCAATACATCTCAACTAAATAGAGGTCCGGGTGGACTTCCCTCGGATAATTAAAAGAAATAAAGTGCTTGGAACGTAGTTTTGGTGTGGCTGTATTATATATAAGAGATGTGATAAATTATTGAGTAAATCTATCTAATCACATTTGAAAAACGTAAAAAAACGATGTAAAGAAGGTCATTCTTGTGAAGAAGTGAAGAATCTTCCGGGTTTTACACCGTGTTGGTCCATGTTTCCTCGGACGACAGTTTCGGCGGCGTCAGTTCAGTCGGCTTCTTCAGGTCGGTGGAGTGAAGGTGCAGCCAGTTGTCGTCTTATATACATCACCCATTGGAGTCAGGTCTAACGCTTGAGATACATAAGACGACAAATAGCTGCACCTTCATTTCACCGACCAGAAGAAGCCGACTACAACGCCTACGAAACTGTCGTCCGAGGAAACATAGACCAACGCGGTGCAAAACGCGGAAGACCTGCATCTTCCCATCCATCAACCCGCGGCAGCCTACATAATGATTTCGAACTCCTTGAAAGAAATCGTCTTTAACTTCGTACAAAATGAAAATTGGTTGGAATGAAATAAAAAGATAAGTACATATTCAGAAAATACTATTTTCCTTTAATATTTTTATAATTTTGTATAATACCAAGCAACGAAAACGCAGTAATGCTCGGAAGTTACCGTACCGTCAAGGGCACTTCCAGTGATAATGCACCGTCGCGTCGTCCCGATGACCTCTGAATGGTATGTTCTGACGGCCAAGAAAAATCACATTTTTAAGTATCAGCTTCAGATTTTCTCTATTTCCCTTGATTTTATCCCTTTTGAAGCCGTCTAGTTGGCTTGTGTTTTGATTTTCAGGTTTTTTGTATTTTCCAGAAAATTCAGGGCAAACTGGGCACTGCACCTTTGTGATAGACTGTGTGTTGGTGGTTTTCCAGATCATCTAGTTTCCCTAGCAGTTTTGAAAACTTTAACGGCTCTGTAACGAGGGATTTTAACTGAAAATTTGTACCGCAAGCTGACGTTGATTGGGAAAAAAGGGCAATACCTACAAAAAAGTCCATTCATTGAGGAAGAAACCACAAGCCAAGGGTACTTTTCAAGATGTTCTATCCTCACGTAACGACGCTCTTCCGCGGTTCCATTCCTATGAGTTGAAAAGGGATACTTGTAGTCGCTAGTGGATGTCCAAGGGCCTTCCAAAAGTTCTGCTTTTTTCCTATCATCAGGTATTTCCTTTCCTGGTACAATGAAGAGAACTACGTCACAGTTGAAATTTTCAGCCAAAGAAAGTGAAGAAATTGAAGCTTCAGTCGATTTTTCGTGGCTAAGTGGATGGGATTGTAAAAGGACCATGTACCATGGCTTGAGTCTCATTGTCAGTTGTGCAGCATGAAGGCATGGTGTTAACAAATTATGCATTAACTCCTGCTGCTTATGGCGTCTTTTAATTTTGGACGCGAGGGAAAAAGCTTCGAAGGTCCGCAGAGGCACTACTAGTTTTCCGCTTAGTACCAGGGCCACTAGAAGAAGACGCCAGTAAACATAAGTAAACCTTAGTTATTCCTTCTGCGACGAGTTGCAAAAAACATTATAAGCATATCTTTTTCTCGCCCTGTAGCGTAATACTTGAAAATTATTTTGCTTAGAGAGTCCTCAATTTTACCGCTTTCGAAAGGAGAGGGGACAAAACTACGGTGGGTGGACCTCTGACTGCATTTCTATGATAAAACAATGAAAATGAAAGTCCAGTAAATAGGTGGGTGTTCAATTCCTTGATCAAAAAGCAGATAAATAGCAATGGAGGCTAATGTGGGCCCGAGCTTGAAGCCGGCCGTCCGACCGTAGTGGCGAGCGCGAGAAAGCGCAAATAAGTTGTCTTTGTAATTAACCGACTGAACTTGCCATCTCTGGTAGAAAGGTTGATCTGCACGTCAGGTATATCACAGAATAAAGGAAAAAGGACGCAGGGTCATAAACATGTGAAGAACTCTTGAACTTGTCACTCACTACAACTGAAACAATACACTCGCGAGAGCCGGGCAACTGACATGTCGTGACGAGCACGAGAGCGGAGGGTGTCGCATAGTAGGCAATGTTGAAGAAGGACGTGGAGACTGAATTCCCCTCTCGCAGATGCACTACGGCTCAACTGCCCAAACTCGCGGCACTGTTCTCTGCATAGATACATATTAAATAGGTGTATATAGGTCTGCACACATATTATAATAGCTTATAACTATTCCGTTACGGCACCAAAGCTTTCACAACACTTCATCAAAAGGCCTACTAAAGTACAATTGCGAACATCTGGGATACTGTGTCTGTTTAGACAACTGGCTTTTAGATATTTTCCAATTATTTTTAAACATTGTGTAATGAGCTGGTGAAATAAAAACTTGCATCGGAGAACCACCTTAAAGATTACCATCTTTTCTATTTTCCCGGGAATTACGGGGGGGGCGGCCGCCCCCACCGCCCCTGCAGTTGTGTCACCAAAATATCCAACCTGCTGTACCGACACACGAAGCAACTACCCAAGGGCTCACAAGGAGGAGCTTACCAAGTTAAATGCGAATGCGGGAAATTTAACATAGACCAAACTTCCCGAGCGCTGAAGTGTCGCATCGCCGAACACCAGAGAGCCATCAAAAAAAGACAATCCAACCGATCAGCCATCGCGGAGCACACTTGGAGCGGCCCATCGCATAACATGTATGTAGAGGAGGCAAAAATCATCGCGAAAGAACCTCGATAAATCCCCAGATTGATTAGAGAACCCATCGAAATAGCCAAACACCAAAACAATACCAATAGAGAAGATGGTTATACGCTTTCGACCACTTGGAAGCGAGTCCTAAAACAAATGCGGGAAGAAATTACCCATCACCGGCTATATATTGCGGACAGAATGCATCAAGAGCACTTCAGACCTGACGAAGCGAGCTGGAACGCTCGCGAAACTGTCGTCAAAAATGACACAGCGCGGAAGTTATCCCGAAAGCCACCTTGTGACAGTACCTACCTCATCCAGTGGGAACTCATTTTCGACCAGTACCATTCACAGTTCTGTGGGACTAGTCCCCGTATGTATATCATTCAGAGCAGAAACTTGGCAATGGGACTGATTATGGACTAGTCCCTTGGGACTCAAAAAGGACTAAACATTTTTGCAAGGGAGGGCCTTAAATGACCACATACTTCAAACTATCATAACATTATTATAATAAGCCTGCAAAATTTCAATGCCTTAATCTTCAAATTACAACTTAATATATTTTGCCAGGAAAATTATAACTGACGTTCCTAAAATATATAAATAAGTCCTCAGAAAAATGACATATTTAAGCATAAAAGTAAATAATATTACATTTGCAGCACAAATATGACACCAAAAGCTAATTCTGGCTATCTACTAAAATGTTGCATAACTACATTCTAAAATTTCCACGGCAAAACAAAATTAGAGCAAATAACATTTCTCAGGGTGATTAATTCATTTAAACATAATAAAAATGCTCTTAGATCACACTATTTTAAGAATTACAAGTTAAAAAAATCCATTTTCCTCTTTGAAAATCTGCAAACTGAATGAAAATTATGTATTGCTACCTAAAAGTACTAGATAGTCATTTCAAAGGTGAGGGCAATCATTGCTGCAATTGAAGATTTATTACAATTGGGCTGTTTTTCATAACCACTACCATAAACCCTTGTGAAGGCTTGGAATCTCTAATCATTAACCCTTTCGCTACGAACGACGTTTTATAACGGCGTAAATTTTTCTACGCAAGCGAACGAACGACTTTTTAAAACGGCGTAAATTTTTCTACGCAAACGAACGAACGACGCGTTAAAACGGCGTGCGGCTAAGCTAGCCCCAAGCAAGCCTAAATGGTTTGTGTTATAAACAGGTATGTGACCCGAAAAGGCACCCGAACTCGGGAGTCCGAGCCTCGGCGTCGAAGGAGACCCAACCCTTCACCGCGGTTGGTTTATGGCACTAACTGACCAGTCACACTATAGTATATAACTTCTTAAAGTTAAACATTAATCGCACAATTATGTTCGTCTTTGTGTTGCACTATTCACGTTGATGAAAACGGTTTTTTAAACGCAGTTACACGATATATATTAAGCATTTTACGTTCATTAGTAAACCAAGCCAGTTTAATGTACAGTACTGTTCATAAAAAACTTAGCACCTCGGAGCCGAAAAATTTCTAAGTCCCAAGCTGATGGCAATGTGACAACGCAACCTAACCACGCCCCCTTGCGCGGGAAAGCAATCAACGTACGGAACGAAAGAAGGGCCTTGCTCCTCGCAGCTGGCGAGGGGGTAGACCTACGGAAGGAAGATTTTAGCCCGCGAAAGGATATTTTGTGATGGGAGGGGTAGGGTCCAGGCTTCGTTTGCTTTATGAGTGGGCGAGAATGAAAGGGCGATGGCTTGGTTCGGCCGCTCAAAGACCTTTCGCTTTATTTTAATACTTTTTTCTTACGCGAATGTTTTAGCGTCAAAAATGATTGAATAGTTGACGTATTTTCGTTATATATAACTCATTGTGAAACAAAACTACCAAACGTATTATAGAAATATTTTGTTTTCATAAGTCTGTAAAAATTTTGCATGGTGGGGAAATAAACCTGGCGTAGTTAAATCAGGAAACATAATAAATTAAACAAAGTGAAACAAGAGGGAAAATAGGGAAAAGGTACAAGGGAATATGTCATTATAGGAAGATAAGTTTAAAGAAAGGTAAATTTATTCAAAATGTGCTTATTCTTTGGATTTACTTCGCCAATCATACTTTTACAACGTCACCAAAAGAACTTCCTTATCCTGTGACCATCATTCCTAACTTCAAATGCACTGCTATCGGCAAGTATGCTTGACGAATATACGGTGGCCAACGTGGGATAATAATATGCCCAGCTTCAAAAATGGGTTATATTCCATTAGTTTGACTTCATATTAATAAAAGAAGTGAAGCATAGGAGACCGACAACGTCAGCCTCATTTTTTAAGAAAACATACCTCTTTCAACGAATTGTCATGGGGAAATACTTCCTAACGAAGATGGATTAAGAGACAAACTTTCACTAGTTACTGGTTTTAAATAAACTAGTATTAATATTTCGATTTTCTTGCGTTTCCAATAACACTAACGGGTTTCTTATTACTTACCTGTGATTTAAATGGTATAACAAAGATGCATCGAAGTATTTAAAACGGAAAGAATTAATCTTGACCTAGGTAATGAACTACAATCACCTTTACCTTTGGATCTAAATAACTCGATGTCTTATATCAGACTATTTCAATGTCTTAAATGCTTCTTCAATCCTCTCAATTAGTGAATTTAGCCTTCACCCTATTATCAAGGATCTTGGCATAGAGGCAACACCCTGACGACTCCATCCATTTTTTTCTGGGCGGGCAATAAACTGTCCGAAGGAAGCAGTCCTCCCCACCATCCTGGCTTGAGGAAAGGCTGTATTGCGGCTTCCGTTTGCATATGAGTGAAGAATAAATAGGGAAATACCCGCGAAGTTCAGGAGCGTGAAATTCCCTCGTTCACAACATCAAGAAGGAGCGGAGAAGAAATCCCGTCTTTGCCTCCATCCTCGTGTCTCTTTTTATGGTAATTTTCTGTTCGTATTCAATAACGTTAAATACTATTGGATGGTTGACCTCATTTCATGGAAACACCACAAAACACATTGCAGGAAGTGCTTTTACGAAAGTATTCTCTACATTAATGCCGTATAGTGTATAAAAAAAAACCTGCCACAAGTGGAATTAGAAAACGCAATAATGGTGGTGAAGCAAATGGGGACAAAGTTCAACCTTATACGATTGCTTTAAGGAAAAGGCGTTTAGAAGTAGTTGTAGTTGAGAGATATTGTAACTCAATGCAATCATTGATCACGAGGGATCTTTGATTAAATTGTCAAGATATGAGGTCCTTCCTTCGGAAATTAATGTATGGAATGTTGTACAGGGTCAAAGACATGGACAGGGAAGGTCTGGGAGCCAAATGACATTTCACGGGCGTGTCTTCCGTTGACACTTTGGATTTGTTAGTTCTTTATATATTCTACAGCTCCCTTTTCTAGGTGAAATTTAGCGACTGCCAAATGGGAATACTCTGTAACCTCAACGTTGCAATGAATTTATAAATCTGAGGATTTTTACGAGTGAATCCTTCGCCTACTCCTTCGAAGGATTCTATAGAATACTTTGCGCGGACAGTTGTGCGCTAAAATTCGAGCCTGACATTATCGGTTTCTTCGGTTAGTTTCAAGTCCCATCCTGGCGACTGTTTTTTCGTAACGAATTTCGCACGTTCTTGTAGCTCATTGTGTGTTGTAATTCCACCTACTACAGGTTTATCTAGGAACATTATGAGATCAAAGAAATACGTGTAAAAGCACTTCCTAAAATGCTTTTCATGGTTTACTTTTATAATTTACTTTAGGAAAGAGTAATTAGGTGCGTGATTATAAAATTAAACAAATTGTACCCAATTCAGAAACGAACCAAATTACTTAGAAAATATCGCACATTTCAAGTATAATATGGATTGCTTTATCACAAGGACTTCCAGATAATGAAATTTCGTAAGACATTTCATAAAACTATAAGTTAATGAATATGCGTATAAATTAAAATATTAATAAGAAACGAAAGGAACTCCGGGGATTGAAGTTAGGCTTTTGTTTTCCGTGGCTGCTTGCACCTGTCGTGTGCGAGGGATCTTGGCGTGTCTAAACTTTGCAGATCTCTCTTTCCTTCCTACATATCTCAAGAAAAGAAACCCTACCCCTCCCCTCCGAAATAATCCTTTTCGAAGGTCAAAATTTTCCTTCCGTCGGTCTTTCTACTCGCCCAACTGTGGGGAGGAAGGGTAATCGTTCAGCTTGAAGAGATCATTGCTCCCCCGCTCAGGGGGGCGTGGTTCGGCTGCGTTGTCACATTGCCATCAGCTAGGGACTTAGAAATTTTTCGGCTCCGAGGTGGTAAGTTTTTTATGAACAGGGCTCCGAGTTGGTAAGTTTTTAACGAACAGGACTGTACAGTAAATTACTAAAGCACCAAAAATGGTTAATATTTATCGTATGACTGCGATGAAAAAACCATTTTCATCAGCGTGACTAGTGCAACACAAAGACGAGCATAATTGTGCGATTTACGTTTCACTTTAAAAAGTTATAAACTATAGTGCGACTGGTCAGTTGGTGCCATAAACCACCCGTGGTGAAGGGTTGGGTTTCCTTCGACGCCGAGGCTCAGACTCCACGAGTTCGGGTGCCTCCCAGGTACGGCACGAAACGAAAATTGCCTTTTCGGGTCGCATCCCTGGTTCGCGGGAGAGGATTACCTCGAACCTACCTCGCAGTGCGCGCCCCACTCACAGCAGGGGTCCGCGGTCAGTTGCTTGTTGGTGCAGTGGAATAACAAACTTAAAGGTTTTTGTGTAATTGGAAAATTGAGCAAAATAAGTGCATTCCTTATATTTAGCTCTACAACCACAAATTTTAAACAGAGCTCTACCGATATTTTTAACTTAGTTCGTGTGTAAAGGAATCTCCGAACTAGTTTTTGTTAGTTATTTAGTTGGTAGGTGAGTGATTTTTTCATGGTTTTATTTAGTAAGGGGCTTATTATGTTTTTAAGTTCAACACTGAATGTTATTTTTTCATATGAGTTGGCAGCCATATTTTTCGTGAGTTTCAACGTTTATTTTCCCCTGTAATTACTCATTCTAATTTAATATTGACAGCTGACTATTTCAATTCCGTTTTCGTTGGTCAATGGTTTTCGCCTAAAAGAATACTGTGATTCCTTTCAGTCCTTCAAAACCTGAGGTACACAAATGCTGAAGGTATAACATCCGCTTCGAAGAATTTCTTATTCCTAAAATCGGGTGTTTCTAAAACAACAGTTTTGGCTTGTATGGTACTATATTTGTTGTGTATGTTTTGTGGCGCTCAGTTGTTCTGAGCGCGTTTAGCGAGGGTTTTGTTTTGTGACGTCACGAGGCGAACCGGATGTGAGGTGCAAAGCGGCACGGCACTCGGACGCTGGATGAAATAGGAGATGGACGAAAGTGACGTGTGCTCGTTGTATATCAAAGTGAAATATACCCATCTGTATTCCTACTTCTGTTTTTGATTATTATTACCGGTGGCGAACCCGACATAAAAGTGGCGACGAGGATGGGATGTCTCCAGATCGGTAAAAGTACTTTATGTTGGTGATTTCGAGTTGTGAACTTATTGTCCCACGTGGTCCGAGCGTCATTGCTATGTAGACGTGTGCTTGCACTCTTTTTGCTCTATTTTATTACTTTTGCCTGTTCGGTGTGTTGGTTCTATCACTTTTGTGCTGTTGCATAAAGAATTGCCTGGTCGGCTTTGCGTATCATTTTGTTCTGGCGGACATAGTTTTTGTCTGATTGGCATGGTGTCCCGTTTGCTCAATGTTCTGATTATTGTAACTTTATCTGGCTGTGCGATTTCTTATCTTATTTGTTCGTGAATTTGTAGGGAGAGTGACTGTTTTTGGCACAGTGTAGACTTGATTTTTTTTCTTCCGGAGTAAGTGATTCCTCTTCCTTATTCGCTTGAGTTTCCTTCTCGTTGGTACTGGCGGATTTAAGCGTCTGGAGTGGTATTTGTGCAGTGCTGTGATTATTGAATTCTATTGAAACCTTAATTTACCGGTAGTTAGTGAAATTTCAGCGTCATATATTGCGTGAAAGTGTTTTCTTTTTGAAATGGCTCCTCCCGATCAAAATGGCGTCGTTGCGACGAGCGTCCCTCTCGCAAACATTGGCATGGTGCCTAATTTTACCGGTAATCCGGAAGATTTTGAAGATTTCAAAGATCAATTGATGTTCTTCTTTGAAGCTAATAATGTAGTCTCAGACAGTCAAAAGCGAGCGGTGTTTCTTTCCTGCACCGGGCTTCACACTTATGCTCTTGCAAAAAAACTTTGTGCTCCCGAACGGCCAGGTTCAAAATCCTTTGACGAACTCATTTCGATAATGTTTACTCATTGCATTCCTACTCCGTGTGTCTGGGTTGAGAGGGACCGATTTGATGCCCGTGTTCAAGGGCCGGACGAGACATTTAAAGACTTTTTGGCGGACCTTCGTCAACTGGCCGAGAAGTGTAAGTTCGAGGTGCTAGATCAAGCCTTATTGAGACAAGTGCTACGAGGGATGAGGAATTTGAGCCTCAAAGAACAATTGTTCTCACTAAAATATGAGGACTTAACCCTTAAGGTTGCTGTAGACCGAGCGATTGCCTCTGAGCAGGCTAGACATCATATTAGTCAATTAAGAAGCGGGGCTCCTAGTGGCGACTCAGGAAGTGTATTTTCTATAAATTCAAGAGTGCGTATGAACACAAATGACTCAATGACGCGGCAGTTCTCACCGGCTTGGTCTCATGGGCCAACAAGTGATGCCATCCCGAAAGCTTGTTACCGTTGTGGGGCCCCAGTTATCCATGATTGTCCTTTAAAGAATGCTGTGTGTCACTATTGCAAGAAGAAGGGACACATCGCGAGGGTGTGCAGCGCAAAGCAGCGGGCAGCAACCGAAGCAGCCTCGGGTCATCCGCGGCCTGCGAGATGGACCAACCCGGGGACGTTCGGGGCTTCCACTCAGCCGCAGTATCGAGGTGGGACGTCTATGCCGCGGCAGAGCCTGGCATCCCATGAGGGTCAGCGCGGAGCATCCTCGCGGTCCGAGGGTCACAATGCCTACCGGGGCAGAGGACATGCTTTGGTGCCAACACACGCCGTCACCACTGCAGAACCAGAGCAAGAATCTCTCAATTCCTTGCTCTTTTACACCCCTTCCGCAGCAGCACCACCCCCTTTTCAGGTTTGGGTTGAATTAGATGGCATTTCTGTCTTAATGGAAGTTGATAGTGGTGCAGGGCACACTATCATTGGCAATTCGCTGTTCGAGGCAAAGTTTTCCCATCAGGAACTTTCCCCGAGTTCCATTAAGCTAGCGACTTGGTCCAACCAGAAATTAGAACTATTGGGCCAATGCATTATCAAAGTTCGCTACCATGGTAAATGCGAGAATTTATTGTTGTTGGTTGCCTCAACTGCTGGTCCCCCTTTATTAGGTCGCTCATGGTTTGATCCCTTGGGCATCAATGTGGAAGGTATAAATCAATGTTCCTCTCAATCTCCATTGCCTGCAGAGATTTCAAATTTCATTGAAGTGTTTTCCCCAGGGATAGGTAAATACACTGGCCCACCTGCTCACATATACATTAAACCCGATGCCAAGCCAGTGTTCAAGAAAGCTAGGCCAGTGCCATACGCCCTCCTCCCAAAAGTTGGTGCCGAATTGGACAGGATGGTGACTGAGGGTATTTTAGTACCCGTGAATGTATCTGAATGGGCAACCCCAATTGTTTGTGTCCAAAAGAGGGATGGTTCCATAAGACTATGTGGGGATTATTCTGCTACAGTAAACCCAAACTGCCTGAGGGACATTTACCCGTTGCCTACGATTGATGAAGTCCTTGCCAAACTAGCCGGTGGACGGTTTTTTGCTCGTTTAGATTTATCCTTGGCTTTTCTACAGATATCTGTCGATTCAGAGACTGCCAAGGTATTGACGCTTAACACCCACAAGGGATTATTTCAGGTTCGCATACTCAGTCAGGGTCTGAGTGCTGCACCTGGAATATTTCAGAGGACGATGGAATCCATCCTGAGTGGGCTTGAAGGTGTCCTGGCCTACTTGGATGACATCTTGGTCCAAGCCCCGACGATGGACAGCTTATGGATCCGTGTGAGGAAGGTCCTCACCAGAATTGCTGCTGCAGGCCTTCATCTTCGGCTGGAGAAATGTGCTTTTGGCGTCCCCAGCCTCGAGTACGTTGGCTACCACATAAGTGGTGAAGGAATCACTCCCACGAAAGGAACCCGAGAGAGAGGACCAGCAGCAGCACTATGATGAGCTGGCCCCTTTAGTACTGGAGGCCGCATCATCAGGAGGAGGAGACAGAGAATGTGCTCCAGAACCTGGTGTGATTGGAAGGCCTTTGTCTCCTCGAACCACGCTATCGTCTAGTCTGGGAGTTTCACCTGATCCAAATGCTCATCAGGTGGCCCAGGAAGACCGCAGCAAAAGAGTTTCAAGACAACCCAGTTATTTAGCTGATTATGTTTTGAAATAAGGGGTAGTGTTGCTTCCAAGCGTTTAACATTTGTATTTAGAGAAGGTCTTGCAATTTTTCTATTAATGTACTTGTCTTGCCTGCAATTTCTTTATTATGTAACATGTTATTCAAAGGGGGGAGGATGTTGTGTATGTTTTGTGGCGCTCAGTTGTTCTGAGCGCGTTTAGCGAGGGTTTTGTTTTGTGACGTCACGAGGCGAACCGGATGTGAGGTGCAAAGCGGCACGGCACTCGGACGCTGGATGAAATAGGAGATGGACGAAAGTGACGTGTGCTCGTTGTATATCAAAGTGAAATATACCCATCTGTATTCCTACTTCTGTTTTTGATTATTATTACCGGTGGCGAACCCGACATAAAAATATTAACGTATAACTAGATAAAAAAAATTTCGAAACCTGGTATATCGTGCTACGGTAGATTAGAGCATGAACACAAACGAAGGATAATAGACTGTACAACGGACAGATAACAATAATTAACCATATTAGCAGTAATGAAGAATATATTTATGTATTTTTTTACAAATGATTAAGAGTTTTCGATAGCTAGTGTAGCTACTTTATTATTTATTCACTAACTTATTAGTCTTAACTGCTAATTGGTACTAACATCACGCCTAGAATGATTCCTGTTTAACTGTATTATTTGTGTACACTTGCGTAGATACGAAACACCAGTATCCGATCCAGTTTCCTACAAATTTGGAATTCATCATTAGATACAACATATTTCCTTCGCCTTGAAATAGAAAATTGTCAAATAATTTTTTAGAGATAATTTTCCATTCCGAACACAATTCCGTTAATATTCACAGAACAGTTACGTTAAAAAAATTGTACATGCCTAGCGAGACGTAAGAAATAGACTTCTGAGCCTGTGTATCTCGAGTATGCAACAAATATTTATTTATTTAAATTTTGCATTGAAGCAAATAATAATTTTACCGCGGACATATGCCGGGAGAGCAGCTGCCAATGCGACGAAGGGTCGAGGTTTCCTCCGCCCATCGGCCGAGAAATGGGGTCAGCTCAATTATTTTGGTATTTTCTTGCTATTATCACCTGGTCTTAGGAATAAAGAGAACCTTTTTCGAGGGTAAGCTGCGCGGTAGTGCTCCCAGTGGCGGTAATGTTAACTATGCCCCGCCCAAGTTTCTCTTGAAACACATATACCAGGTTAATGCTTTCTAGGAAAAGCTCATTTCATCCTCAAATGCATGCTCAGGACGCAGTTTCTGTTGGGGTTAATTTGCATCTCTGAAGCATCTTCTAAGATATTTCCATGCAGAGAATCTTACTATTCTCAGAAGAACATATTTTCTCTTCAGTCGTATTCACGCTTATGGGTGAATGTTCTTTACCAGCAGTTCCCCTCTTCTACGGGGACTTTCCAAGAAACTATGGTTAATCGTAATTAGTTTTTTCTTAGAATAACAATGAATCCTCGAAATACCTAGCAAGAGTTCTTTCGAGTTATCTTCAGTTCTACTTTCGTGGCCGGTCAAAAGCCCGTATGAAAAAGAAGGATGGGAAATTTTTACAGAATCAGGATATTCGTACGATTTAAGTGTTATCTGTGCATAAATTTCCAAAAATAAGAGTTCCGTAGACCATAGTGATTTAACGTAGTGAAAATTTCTAAGTACCGTTTCTTTTATTTGCTCTCTGATGACGTCATTAGCCTGAATAGGGACATTTTAAATTTATATTAATTTTTATCGTTGAAAAATGGTCAAAATCATTAGAGGGCGAAATAAAACGACAAAGATATTTGTTTAACAATTGATATGATATTTTTTGCTAAAGAGCTTAATATTAAAGGTAGAGTTTCGTTTAAAAGCTGAAAAGGTACTGTAAAACTAAAATAATTAGTTTCCGATAAAAATAATATTGAGGTTGCAGCAACAATGTTTTTAGCAAAACCAGTGTATTAACAAAAAGTTAACCTCGACGGCATACCGTAATGGGTAGCCCAAGCGGAAAGGGTGAAGATTATCTCGGCCTGGTGGCCTAGAAAAAGGTTCGAAAACCCTCTGGGCCCCAACCCAAGTTAGGGAAACTGATACCTGATAGGATCCTAGCGTAGTGAAAGCTCGGTACTAGCAATGCAAAGAAATTTTAGTGTCATTCGTCAGGGAAGTAGCATATTCTGAAATGTGCCCCCGTCGCGAAAGGGTTAAGTAATATAAAACTAAAATGTCATATTTAAAAGAGCAAAAATTATCCTATAAGCTGCGGCAAGGACAAGTAATGTTTGAACGAAAAATGTTTGTCTTCAGTAGATTCCCTCGTAAGGAGAATTTGGAGAGCTGTTAAAAAGTTTTCCAATACTGATGATCAACTTGGCATAGAACAACTTCCAGAATAAGCCAGGACACCTCAAAAGTAATATCTAGACCATGATTCCTAATTTCAGTTATTAACGATTAGGCAGGTGACTGGCCTATCGTCGGTGACAATGGGCGAGTCATTAGCCAAAACATTGGGGGTAATGGAGAAACTAAGTGGAAAACACCCGAGCTGTTCAATCATCAGATTCACCTGAAAAGCTTGATATCATTCAACATTCTCCACCGTATCATGGCCTCCAGCAACCCTTCGCCCAACATTACCTCTTCCATACACCTACTCTGCTTCCTCCTGTCTCCTCCAGAAGTTTCCTAGCAAGGGTCGATTCTATCACACTAGGACTTGTTTCAAATTCATCATTAAACAGAGGAATTACTTGCCTTATGTGTTGTTAATGTGCTTTGTATTAACTAGTCAAGAACAAAAAAATAAAAAAAAAAACAGATTCTGATGCATGCACAAAAATATTATGGGTCTGCTTCTACTTGATTTGATTCTTTAATATATACAAAGCTAGATTACGATTTGGTCTTTGCTGGACAGTTACACATACCTATATGAATGCGAACACAATTTCACTCAATTACTTAAAAAATCACTTTACTCTCTCTTCTAGGGAGGAGGTAACAGTGGCCATTTTGGAACATTGCTGGCTCCAGTAATAATGAATGAAATATTTTTTAATTTTGTGAATAATATTTTGCGATCTATGGGGTCTGACATCTTACATTTTGCCGGCGGAGTAACGTCCTCAACTGCTAACCCAAAGGTTGCAGGTTAGTCCCGCTTGGGGAGGATTTTTCACCACCCATCTGTGCTTGTCTATTAATGTTAATTAACAATGCCTGATGTAAAAGGCCCTTGAGACTGGTTGATAATAAATAAATCTCACAAAGCATTTTTAAGTAAACCTACTAGTGCTGCAACAGCCACTAGGAACGTATTGTTCATTTTGGTTAGGGATGAGTCGATTCCAAATGTCGATTCTCGATTCCACCGATTCTCGGGCACGGAATCGGAATCGAGAATCGATCGCCTAAAGTCGATTCCGATTCCATCGATTCCAGGAAGATAAATGTTTTGAGCTTAGACTATAAGCTTGGGGCATAAAGGCAGCCACACACCAAAGCGGCCGCGGTGTCAGCCTTGCCCGCGCGGAGGATACGCCCGGCACGCGGGTGCTGCGACGAACATACCTAAGAGGCCTCGGAAACATGAAAATGTTGGCAAGAGCGACAAACCGACGGACCCTGAAATGGCGCGTGTTCATGAGCAACTCTCAGAGAAAAAAAATTGGAAACCACGGGATCGGGAAGCAATGCATGCGTTTTTCGTTCTTTTATTAACCGCTGGTCACGGCAAATCAAATTATTGCGATTATGAATCACCATCGGAGAATTCATCTGGACCACCAATTTTAACGTATAATAGATCGAAATATATATTTTTTATTTTCGAATGATATTTGAAGTCTGATGATAATAAAAACGTGCAGATGATAATAACGTTTTGTTGCAGGCAGCGCGTGAAATGCGTTAGTGCGTTGCGGGTTGCCTACCACGCAACCGCGCTTTCGGGGGCACCGTAAAAGGTCATCTGCTCGATAATTAAGTCCAATATAGTTGGCGCATTTGCGCTTAAATGTCAATTACAGTCCTAAGTTTTATCTCATTACCAAAAAAGTGTGCTCGCTCAAACCAAATTTAAATTATTGACAATTTTAGCGTTTTTCGTCGAAATTTTCGAAACTTTAAGGCAAAGTAGCGAGCAGGATTTGGAAAAAAAATCATATCTGTAATATCCATCCGGGTACGCAACTTTTGCCGGGTATTACGATTCGCTCCTAGAAAAAAGTGGCAAAACGAGGCACCCTAATGTACAGTGAGGTGCACCAAAATGTTAAGGAAGAGTTGCATTTGGCCAGATATGTGGCCATTACAACAGATATGTGGACATCTATTGCAAATGAGGACTATACGGCTGTTACAGCACACTTCTATTCCGGAGCAAAGTATGCCCTCAGAATGACACACAGGTGCCTGGAAGTAGTGCCTTTTACTGAAGTATCCCATACTGCTGTCAACCTCAAGAGTTTCTTATTGAAAGTTTTCAGTGACTGGAGCATATCCTCTAAAGTTGTTGCTATCATAAGGGACAATGGAACAGACATAACCGCGGCTCTGAACCGATCACAGTTTGAAGCAATATCATGTGTAGCGCATACACTGCAACTGGTAATTAAAGATGGCTTGATGAACAACCAAAAAATTACGACTCTACTGAAGAAAACAAAGAAACTTGTGGGAAGTTTCAAACATTCTGCAAAAAACTCAAAGTTATCAAAAACCTGTCAAATTCAGCTAAGACTGCCGCAGCATAGGATGATACAGGATGAACCAACCCGCTGGAATAGCTCCCTCCACATGCTTCGGAGAGTAATTGAGCAGAAAGAAGCGATAATTTTAGTTTCGAGTAAGAGTGACATCAAACTTTCTGTGGACATGGTTGCTGATAATTGGATGACAATGCAATTTGCTGTAAGCATTCTTGAGATTTTTTAGCTAGCAACTCTTCAAGTGAGCAAATCATCTTCAACTATTTCCGAGGTAGGTTTATTGTAAATTACTATTTGTTACCACCACTATTTGTTTGCATCTGTAACCATTGTTTTAGTTGAATTTAGGTTCTTAAGCTTGAGCTGCAAATTAAATATTATTAATCAGATTTGTTGATTCATATAGCCTAGTGGCTACTATTTTACAGGGTATCTCAATCCAACTACCGTACTAACATATTTATTAGTGGATATTACAATTTTCTTATGCTTTTTTTCAATAGACCTCCTTAAAATAACATTTTTTGCTAAACATTTTGCTTCATGGGCAGTATAAATAGTAAATTTTATAGGCTAAAGGTTACCAGAAAACAAGAGGGTAAATAAATCTGAATGAGGTTAAGCATTTTATACTATATAATCAAGAAAAGAGATATAATTTTATATAATTTTCCTCAGGTGATTCCACTTATACATACAGTAAAAAATGTTGTGGAGAACTCGAATTGCCAAGGTTCTGGACATCAAGGACTAAAGTATGATTTGATATCATCCATGAAACGCCGCTACCCTAATGTGGAAGCAAATTTGACCTATGCTTGTGCAACAATATTGGATCCTCGCTTTAAAGCTACACCTTTTCAAAACCCTGATGCTATTGAAGCCGCAAAGGTGAAACTAATCAAAGAAATGGTGGCCTTGACACAGACGGATTCAACCTCACTTAATGAACCAGCAGTTGGAAATGCAACCTCCACCTTAGACTCTCCTGGTGATAAGTCTAGTAAGGGGCTGTGGTCCCATTATAAAGACTACTTTTGTAAAAGTGTTGAGCAAGTTCATTGCAGTGCTTCTTCTTGCGAAAATGAACTGCTGCAGTACCTAGGAGAAAAAAACCTTGATCCAAAAGACGGTGAAAAAGTTTCCCATTACTGGGCTAACAGTGTCTTTCTGAGACTTAAAAATATTGTATTCAAGTATCCGTGTGTTCCTCCTAGCACTGTGTTTAGTGAAAGACTATTCAGTACAGCAGGGAATATATGCGATGCAAAAAGAAATAGACTCGATCCTGACAGAGTAAAAATGCTTGTTTTCCTTAGCAAAAATATTGAATAGATTGTCATTTTCATTGAATATTTGTCATTTTAACTCTCACGTGTAACAGGTTTTATATTTGTGTTTTTTTTATAGTGTATACGGGTGAGCATCCTTAAGCGTATTACTTTGGTGGTTAAATAAAATACTAATTTAATGCATAATATATTATGTAAAACATCAGAACGGCATAAGTAATGCTGGATAGTCATCTAAATTTAATTACATAGTGCACGGTACATTATTAAGTTCACAATGTTTGTCTAAAACAGTCAGTGTTTATTATTTTATTTAACCTAAGGATATATTGCTATCATACTATTTTGCTATTTTTAGGAAATATACTTATTGGGCCACTTAATTGTTTTGTTATTTTATTCCATTCAATTCTTAAATTTTAATGACAGCAATGCTACAGATAAATCAATATCCCACCTGTTAGAAGGAATAAGAATCGATGGAATCGAGAATCGGGAATCGATTTGAAGGAATCGGAATTGGAATCGAAAAAAAGTGGAATCGACTCATCCCTAATTTTGGTATATGTATACTTACTGTTGTACTTGACTCTCAGGCAACAATTCAATGGAAGCACAATGCAGTTTTATTAATTGCTGGTTTTTTAAATTATTTTCACATTGTCATGTAACATTCTATCATAAAATGTCCAAATTCGTTTTCAGTCTTCATTCAAAATGAATAATATTTTGCAATACATTTCTCTTGGCCATTATGGGGAATTATTTCCTGATTTGAAAATACATATATGTTTCTCTACAAATAATAATTAATAATTTTCATTACAAAAACAACATTTTAGATACATGAAATTAATGGCATTCAATTGAGTAGGATTAGTGTCCAGAAGTTTCTCAGGGAGAAGCATGTCCTGGAAACACGATTATTCTTCAGAGGAACTGGAAAAGTAATCTTGAGTGTAGGCTTTCACAGCTATTGATAGATGCTGATGTGACATCTGAGCTTTGCTGCAATTTGAGCATTTTTGGCTCCACATTTCCCTCTCATTCCAGTGAGTGTCTTCAGGAGCAAACTTCGCTCCAGAAGATGCTCACTGCAATGCATAGGAAACATTGAACCCAAAGTGCTCCAATTGCAGCCAAACTCAAAAGCCACATAAGCAGAAATTGGAAAAGTGCAAGCAAAGTCAGTAAGAAAGTGACTCTGACAGCGACAGATTCTGCATAAAGCTCTCTTCTCCACAGGTTACCTGTAGAGAAGAGAGCTCTATGAAGAGAAGAGAGCTCATGTATGCTGTGAATACCTTTTCGAAGGAGGATAAAATAAATGCATAAAATGTGTTGTGTAATTATATCTTATTCTTGCTATCATGCAGTTGGGATTTGGTTGAGGCATAGAGCAAAGCACTATGGCTGGTAGGCTTCTACTGATCTGATGCAAGTCAGAGAGTAACCAATCCTCAGGCCTTCATAGTGTCTTAAGGCTGTTTTACACGGTGCAATTTTTTATACAAACGAATGTATCAGAGAATGCACAGTCAAGAGTGAAAGAAAATATTGTACAAACTACTGAATCTCCCTTTACACAATGAGTGCAAACGCACAATTTCCCAAACAAATTAATGGTAGAAATAGATTGAAATTTATGAGTAATTTATTTATAATTTTTCACTCGCTTATACAATCCTATGTATATAATCTTTGCTCACGTATTTGATGCCTTGAAAAGCTGATCACCTAAAATTTGGAACCTTAACTCTACCATCTGCCTGATCATTCTCCCGGTTTTGACAATTGGACTCTTTTCTCTCTAACTTTATACTCAACCTTTGCACAGTCTCCTCTGGATTTTAGTGCAACGAATCATTGACATTTTTCGCTGGATCTCCACTCTTGATAAGACTCATTTCGTAGGTTTATTTTTTGTGTGACGAAGTGTAATTAACAAGTGGTATAGCGGAACGGCACACGTTTCTTTCGTCATTATGGATGAAACTTGGTCGCAAATCCCTCCATATTTCCCTCCCTTATATTTGTACCCGTGTTTTAATGCCTTGTTCTGAAGATTTCTTGTGTTAATTGCTAACCAACAGAAGTAAAATTATTATTATATCACGCGGGATATCAAGAACTCTACTTGAGGATGCGACCAGCTCATTATTTTAGGGGAAAAGGACACAAAACCAAAGACCAAAAAACCAGAACACTTAATAACATGATGAAATGACGATGTAAACATGAACAACTATCATTCATAATTGCAGAAGTAATTAATTCTTGCATTGAGAATAAGAGACGAGTTGTCTCTTGAAACGTTGGCCATTATGAATAGTTTAACCCAGTGGAGAGCGTGAAAAGAGTATACTCATATCATTCCCCAGTAAAGTTTTAGATTCTCCTTATAAACAACTTTATTTTCAATCGGTAATATTATTAGTGCAGGCACCACAGGTTTTGCCAATATTCCGCCATCTGTTGAATAAAACCTGAACAAAATTGTATGATTATCTGAATGGAATTAGAACAGGTTCTATTTTCCATTCAGTCATTCATACAATCGCACAAGTGTTTGCACTATTTGCCATTTTACATGGTACAATTTCCTGATACAAGTGTTCACACAAAAGATTATACTAATTAATGTACCGTGTAAAACGGCCTTTGCACAAGGATGGAGGTCACAAGGACCCTTGATGTAATCAAAAAGGTTCTTCATCACCATCACAACAGTGCGTGTCTTGTCAGTTGGAAAGGGATGGGCATTCCAAATGGACTATGATACCGACAGAAGTAAATAAGATAGGAAGGCTGCCTACTAAAAGAATTTTGAAAAACCACAGCCTTCACCACATGTCCAACACAGCATTATCGAAGATTAAGTTTCTAGCACCTAACTGGGTGAATGCTTCACCACAAATGATCAGCTATTTCCCACAAAAGCTAGTAGTTCAATAATGCACAATTGGAGACTGCAAATTAAATCAAAGTGAAGTACCAGAAGTAGTCCGAACATCAAAATCTAATAGATATATACTATTATGCAACAATCATGACGTGAAGCTGCAATGTTGACAGTATCAGAAAAAAAACAGCTTCTGAGTACATACTAAGCATCCCAGGATTGAAATAGGCAATACCAAAAATAGTATACCAGTGTCGGTCAGTTTCTGCTACCCAAATGAATATGGAGAAGATATCCTGGACAAAATGGCAAGATAATTTTTGAGCACAAAATGCTTGCCATGCATTGGAGGAGGAGGCTAGTATACATTTTTCACATTTTAGATTTAACTGCAAGGATAATACACAAGGAGCCTGACAAATTATCAATCAACAAATTTATCCTGAAGTTGAGAGGCATTCTGTAAAAAGTAAATAAAAAAGAACATTGAAATGTCACAACCAATTCCAACACATGTATGTTCAGGTATGCTAACTATAAAAAGACACCTAATTCTGGTTTATAGATGCAGAAGTAATAAAAACTTAGATAAACCTTTAAAGTGTTAAAAATTTACCTTTGGAACTGCAAAATTTTTAATTTTTTCATAAGCACCTCATGTCAAAACGATTTGATTCTACTTCATTGAAAATTCAGCTCATTTTCACTGACATAATAAATTATTCAATTAATACTGCATAATTCTATTAATACTGCATATCTGTACTTAGCAAGAATGACAACAGATTTCTGGAGTATCTAACATTATGCTGTAAAACTCAAAGCAATTAAAAGCGCCTTTCAATAAAAGGAGTAAAATACAATAGTAGTAGATAAATGGATCATACAGCTCAGAATAAAATGTTGACACCGTTATAATTAATATCTTGTTTATTAAAACCAATTTCCCTAGCTATGTCATCATTGGTTATAGAAGAACCATTCAGATGTATCAAAAGGCACAAACTGCCAAATGTTACGAGTAACCATTCTTACATGGATCAAAGATTTTGAAGTTCAAGTCAAACCCTTTCACTTACATTGGATTACATTTACAGTAACTCACACACAATCGTCATTGCAGGTGAGAACCTATTTGCATTTATTTATCATTCTGAGTATTTGCATTTACATTTGTTGTTCAACAAATGATCCATTCAGGATGAGATAGCAAAGTAACTTTACAGTATAATACACTCAGAAGCAAAATTAAGAGTAGCTACTTTGGGTAAACCAGTTAAACATGTTTTTAACCAAATTCATGAACTTATTCTGGTAATACAAGGCCAGTTTCCAGACATCACCATAAACCACTTTGAGAAACAGAAACTTAAACTCTTAGAATTTTGACAAAAATTAGTGATTAGCATGAGTGATTTCTGGTACAGTTCTGTTCAAAAAAATCGTACCGGCGAATATTTCTAAGTCCCGAATTTACGACCATGTGGCAACATGGTAGAACCACGCCCCCCTGAGAGAGCAATAAACTCTCCAAGCGGCCCTTCCTCCCCGATGCTGGGCAAGTTGAACCACTCACGGAAGGAAAATTTTGACCTGCGAAAAGGATTATTTCCAAGGGGAGGGTTAGGGTTTGTTATCTTGTGATGTGTGAGAAAGTAGGAAAACGGAGATCTGCGAAGTTCAGACGCGCCAAGATTCCTCACACACGACAGATGCAAGCAGCCACAGAAAACAAAAGCCTATCTTAGGTCTCAATCCCCGGAGTTCCTTTAGTTTCTTTTGAGGATTTTATTTATACGTGTATTCATTAACATAAAATTTTTTCAAATGTTTGATGCATTTTCGTTATCTGGAAGTCATTGTGATATCGCAATCTATATTATATTTGAAATGGTGTAATATATTCTGGATCGAAACTAGATAACTCAATTTCGCTCTGAAGTAACCGATAATGTCAGGCCCGAATTTGAGTGCACAACTGTCCTAGCAAAGCATTAAGGGAAAACATTTTCTATGGAAGATATATTTCTGCGCAAACAATTGTTTAATTTTAAAATGATGAGCTTTGAATTTCACGCTCGTTTAGCAAATAATTTCGTGATAATTCGAGGCACAGAAAGAAGGACGTGCAGATTGAAAAATGCACCTTTCACACTCATCTCATCCTTCTTGTGAATTCGGTCGTTTTATTATCCAATGCAGAACTTCAAATACGTGTATATTATGTGTTCACTAATGACATTATACCGTACATGAATGACTTGAGCTGGCTGATCTTAGATTAGTGGTTGTATCAGGTTCAGTTGGTCACCCTCTTGCTTCACCGCCATTACTCCGTTTTCCATTCGCCATAGGTCAGATTTTTCTCATGCGAGATCGATAGAAAAAACATTCGTAATAGCACTTTCTATAATGCATTTTGTGGCTTTTTTCCTAACTTAATTACGTAAGAAGCAACTATATTATGGCAAAGTAAAGAAAATTGAACTAATGTCCTGTAAAACGTGCAGAATTAATTATGACGTTTTGAAAGTAATAGGAATTTTGATACCGCAAGGACTCCCAGACAAAGAAAATCTAAATGCTATATATTTAGGATACCCCTATTGTAAGCTTATTACGCTAATTAATACGAGTAGGAAACTAATAAAAAACGAAATGAGCAAGGGGGATGTAAGCCAATGAAGTGGGCATTTCGTTTCCGTGCTCCCTAGCTGCTGTGAACGAGAGATCATGTAAGTTTTCACATGTATGGGCCGCTTCCACACATCCACATAATGTGCGGAAACAGCTTGACCGACCACAACTCTGCTTCTTTGCTCCCAGTGGAATAAGAAGCCGCTGCTTCCTTCCATTGTCACTTTTTGGCAGTTGAGGGCCTTTCTTCAAGCGAGGGTCTTCCTTTGGTTCGGAAAGTTTATTGCTCTCTCAGGAAAAATTGTAAGGACCAAAGGGGTAGTGTGCCTCTATGCAAAGATCTTCGCTAATAGAGTTAACTCACTAACTGAGTAGATTGAAAGAGGCATTTGAGAGACTAGAAAAGTGAAAGTATTGGTATCAGGTAACTTTTATGGTAACAAGGGAATTTAATCCAATTTCCACCGCGAAACAATAATCGAGTACTGGCTGAAGTTCATGATTGAGTGGATCGAAAGTTTTTTTTCCCTAGGCATTCCAATATTGGAATAAAACAGCATCGTGCTACTTACATCCGAAGATATTTAAAGTGAATACGGCTTCCCTTGCCTATCGAGAAAAAAATGGAAAATAAAAAAGCGCAGACATATAGTTCCAAGCATAGCGAAAGAACTTGATATGATGTTGGATACTCTAGAAACCTCACTACTTTCAAATTAAAAGATTAATTAGTAATAGTTTGCGCATAAATACATCACCCCTGAAATTTTCTTTCCCAGAATACTTTGCGATGATAGTTGTGCGCTAAAATTTGAGCCTGATATTATGGGTTACCACAGAGCGAAATAGTGATCCAGTTTTAAATCCCTTATCCAAACTATTGTTCTTTTATCGTGAATATCGCACATTCTTGTAGCAAACTTAATATTGTAATTTCACCTACACCAGATTTATCTACGCATCTAATTAGATTAAAGAAAAAGTTGTAAGCGCACTTCTGAAAGATGCGTTTCCTGGCTTACTTCTGGAAAGAATTAGCAGCCATAAGCAGAAATTAAACGAAAATCCGAAACGAAGTAAATGACTGAAAACAATTGGCAGGAGTTCAAATATAAAGGGATTGCACTGCCACAAAAATATGAGATAACAAAAATAAGTCAAAATTGCGATTATTCTTACCATTAATGAATATGCTTGCAAATTTAAATAATAATAAAAATAAGTCCAAGCATTTCCAAGATGCCATAATTAATTCTTGTCATTTTACCCTATATTGGTTGTTTTTTTCCTAGCAATCATTTACGGTTTCCAGAATTAAGTATGGAGAAAATCCACAATGCATATCGTAGGAGTTGCTTTTACGAATGTTTTTTTTCAATTAATCGCGCATGTTGTGTGATAAAATCTGGCTGAAGGGGAATTAAGAAATTCAGTAATGGAGGTGAAGCAAAAGGGAGACAAACCTTATACGATACAGGGCCTTATACGATTGCCGTAGGTAAGAGGCGTTTGAAATTATTAGGAGCTCCAAGACAAAACTCAGTCAATCATGGATATCGACTTAAGTTAGTTTAAGTAGTCAATATATGAGGTGTTTTCCTCGAAAATATATGAATATTGTTGCCTTTAGACGTAGACTTGGACTAGAAGAGTATCAGGGATATAGCAAGCCTAATGAGATATCAATATTATTGAGCTAAGTGATCTTTATTTTGGATTCGTCAATTCATTAGGTATTATTCAGTTCCCTTGCGTGAAAAAAAATATTGCGATAGCCGAACACACTTCAATCGTCTCTTCAAACATTTTCTGTTGAGGAACTGTCCCCGCAATTAATTGTAAACTAAGGAAAGGAGTAAAAAAAGGCTGCACTAGTAGGATTCCAGAATGGAAGGTGGGCACAATCGAGATATCAGCCTGCTTAATGATCTTCATATCATATTATATGATATCTTTGGTTCACCGATTATACTCGCTCTTAATTGAAGTTCAAAATTGATTAACAAAACGGTCACTGTCACAAAAACGATAGTATCAGTACGAAACCTGCATTATGTCCATCCGCACTTCCCTCCGACCTTCTGAGCCCCGCATTCTCACGAAAATATTCGCTGTAAGAATGTGAAGTTCCAATGCTCTTCCAAAATCTAAACCGTGAGCCACGTCATTCAATAAATACCAGGGTCCTTAACATGGACGAATCAGATAAACTAAAATAATTAAGCAGTGTTATTAACCCTTTCGCGACGGGGAACATTTCTTTGCTTTGCCAGTTTAGCTTTCACTACGCTAGGATCTTCACAGGTACCCATTTCCCTAACTTGAGTCGGGGGCCAGAGGGGTGTTGAACCTTTTTCTCGGCCACCAGGCTGAGATATTCTCCGCCCTTTTCCGCTTGGGGTGCCCATTACGGCATGCAGTCGCGGTCAACTATTTTTTATGCAATGGTTTTGCTAAAATAATTGTTGCCACAGCCTCGATATTTATTTAATCGGAAATGAATTATTCTTGTTTTACAATGACTTTACAACTTTTACATGTAATTCTATCGTTAATATTAGGCTCTATAGCAAAAAAAATCGTATAAATGGTCAAATAAATAATTTCGTCATTATATTTCACACTCGGAAATGTCTTTCATGAGTATTCAAAGATAAAAATTAATATAAATTTAAAATGTCCTTATTCAGGATATTGGCATCATCAGAAAGCGAATCAAAGAATCAGTACTTAGAAATTTTCACCGTGTTATTTCATGAGATGTACGGTCTACGGAACTCTTGTTTTTGGAAATTTATGCACAGATTACATTCGTCACGTACGAATATGTTGATTATATAAAAATTTCCCAGCATTCTTTTTTATTATTCTTATTCCTAAAATCACCCGATTTGAGGAGTATGAAATTCTCCAAAGCAAATGTTATAACTTCAATATTCATGTGCCTCGGGATTCAAAACACTGCCAGGAATCACTGTAATCTTTAAGTGGAAACCATTGACCCATGAAAACCAAACTGAAATAGACAGCTGTCATGATCAAATAAGCATGAGTAATTAAAGGGAAAAATAAACATTTGAACTCACTAAAAATATGGTTGTCAACTCGTATAAAAGTATAACATTCAGTTGTTTACCTAAAAAAATAATAACTCCCATACTATCTTAAAACTATAGAAAAAATCACACCCAAACCAACTAAATAACGAACAAAAAATTAGTTTTGAAATTCCTTTACTTACAAACTACGTTAAAAATAACAGTAGAACTCAGTTTAAAATTTGTGGTTGTAGAGCTAAACATAAGGAATGCATTTAAAATGCTCAATTTGCCAATTACATAAAAACTTCTAAGTTTGTTATTCCACTTCACCAGCAAGCAACTGACCGCGGACCCCTGCTGTGAGTGGGGCGCGCACTGCGAGGAAGGGTCGAGGTAATCCACTCCCGTAAACCGAGAAAGGGTACCTACAGCGTCCCGAGAAGAAGTCCTTTATAACACACACCTTTTAGGCTTGCTTAGGGCTAGCTTAGAGGCACGCCGTTCTATCACGTCGTACGTTTGTTTGCGTAGTAAAATTTACGCCATTATATCACGTCGTTCGTAGCGAAAGGGTTAAAAGCACAAAGTTAAGGCGTAATTTTCACACCATTTCACTAAAGCTAGGCCTTGAAAAAAATGGCATATAATAAGTGTCGTAAGCATGAAAATATTGACATTAGGTGGGAACAATTTACACATCTAATTTCGCTACAGTGACTATTTTTTCTTTCAATAAATTAGCTGCTGTGAAGCAAAAAACCTTTTATGCCGTCAACATGCTTTGCGCTGCATTATAAGCTTTATATTTTATAAATCTGTCTAAGAGCGTCATAGATTATAACATATAATTCCTTAATTCTCTTCGACACGATTAGATCACTTCGAGCGACGATTCGCAGTAATAGCCTTTTCTAGAGAATAAACAATGGAAAATGTCATTTCCCCGTACTCAGATGGAGACTTTCAATTGATATTTGAGTCTTGGCTTCTACATGGTAGCTTTCTATTACGAGAGAGATCGGGTGACTTTGGCCGACAGACCGATCGTTCATCCACTCGTTTTCGCTCACACACAACCAAACGGGAGTCTGAAATCCAATCAGTCTCCTCAGAAATCCCTTAGCAGGTCAAAATCGTCCTTCGGGTGGAGGTTCCCTCTCGACAAGTGAGTTCAGAAGGAGGGCTGTAGTTCCGCTCTGAGAGTTTATTGCTCCCCTGCAGATCTACCTTTTTCTTCTTACAAATCACAAGAAAAGAAACCCTAACCCTCCCCTCGGAAATAATCCTTTTCGCAGGTCAAATTTTCCTTCTGTGGGTGGTTTAACTCGCCCAGCTACGGGGAGGAAGGGCCACTTAGAGAGGTTATTGCTCTCTCTAGTCACATGGTCGTAAATTCGGGACTTGGAAATTTTCGGCGGTACAATTTTTTTTGAACAGAACTGTACAGGCACTTCCAATGAAAAGTTACCACTTCAGAGCCGAAATTTTTCATAGGCCCGAGTTGACGGTGATTTGACAGCGCTGCATCACGACTTCCCTCTAGCGGAGCCTCAGGAAGATCTAACCGTAAACAAACCCCCTTCCCTCCTCCGCCCTCCTTTCCTTTCTTAGCGGAAGGGACCAAGGGATTACTGACGGTCAGTCTTCCCATGCTTCTTCTCATGACAGTCGCAAAATATCCCTGACTCTCGCTCTACCCTTGTGCCCAACCGTGGCATGTGTCCTCCTTCCCCTGCCGAAGGATCGCCTCAAACTATTCTCTTCCTCCCGTAGGGGAGGGGTGGCGAGGAAGCATGTCAAGCTGGGAATTCCCAGTCAAGAAGGGTTCAAACACAGGACGCACGGGCACCCGGCCACCTCCCGGCTTATCACCTCGAAGGGCCAATTGATCCGACTGCGGAAAGTGTGGACGGCAGTTAGTAAATTTCCTTACGAACATAAATCGCAACTGAGAATACCAATTGCAATATGCTGTTCCTCTCTTTCCCTTCTGATGGACAGGTGTTCTATTATTCGACCATATTGCACACCAAACAATACTGCCAAAATGTTTGGATATATTTCTTAAATGGACGGAATCGATTCTTTTTTGTGTGTGAATGGTTACTTCCTTCACACCATGTATGAAATTAATAAGAGACCAGCAAACCTATATTGAGAAACCACTTTGATAAACGTGTTCACTCGTGAGCATTTAAATGTTTTGAAATATTCACCTGGTAATGTGACTAGAAACGAACTTAAAATCACTCAGGTGGAAGAGTTGATGAGCAGACATCACTAATGTTTTACCTGCTTCCAGATCAACCCTTCTGCATGGGCACTGGCCTGCAAGGGCATAAACTCGGAGGACGTTGACCCGAGGTATACCGCGTGGAAGGGGTCACTGGTGCAATAAAATGTATGGAGTAAGGTTTTTAGACAGTGGAAAATTATTCCTCGTGGAGACCAGTCCTGCCCATCCCCATTGTCTCAGTACAGGGACTCAACAATGTGGTCAGAGGGAACATGCCGCCCCCCATCTGGCATTCACTTCTCCCTTGTCCCTTTCCACTAGATTTCGATTGCGTTTATCCTAAATATGGCCTAATACTGCTACTTAAAAGTGCAGGATACCCGAAAGGTAAAATAATCACTGATAATATGTGCGAAGTAAATCAACTACCCATACACAATCACAATGCGACAAAAATCCTAGCTGGTGTCCACTGTTCAACCACTCGGTGATTAAATAAATTTATAATTAATTAAAGTGTGTATGAACAACATGCAAAAGAATCCTAACTTGTGTATTTATGGTGTGTTTCATGGACCCTAAAAAGACCACTCTTTTCAAGGGCTGAAGGGCGTGAATAGCAAGTATGTTCCCGGAGCGTAAGAAAAGAAAAATTACTTAACGTGATTCCGCGTAAACTTATCCGGTCGCATGGCTCAATATTCTTGCGATTTCATCAAAATAGAGTCAGTGGAGTTCAGTGACAATGAGTGCAGCTGAAAAACGAAAGTTCACCCTCTGCCACACACCCTCGTGGTGGCTTGCACAGTATTACGTAAATGTAGATCTTAACCTGTTGATAAGTATTTTCAGATCGATTCAAATGTAGCATAATTGATGATCTAGATTTAAATTATCAATCTTCCTAAGATAGACCGAAGAAGTCGGTGGGTATTTTGTGACCATCTGCAGGTCTCCTATAAACAATAAGTAGTCAAGAATATTCTTATGTTGTCACTGTCCTCATCCTTTGAAGAACGGAAAGAGGCATTGCATAACCAATTTGAGCTTAACATTAGTTGCACTTTGACCAACGGGAACGTATTCACATGCTTATGGAGCTCTTGCAATCAGTTAAATCTGATATGAATAATTATTTAGTTGTGCACGCATGCGCGTGCAATTAGCTGTATTAGGACCTGTAACCCTCCTGCATATCCCACCTTCCACAACCATCAAAGTTCATTGCGGTCAATGTTTTTGAATAAAGGATGCAGGAGATAGCGAGTGTAAAAATGCAGTTCCGGTAGCGGAGACAGCCCTATAAGTTTAAGGGACCGCTAAGGAGATTTATAAGATTGCTTTTAATGCATTATAGGAATATGCGCATGGTAGCCATAGTTTATGACCGCAGAAATTCGCGGGTGAAGAATAGAATCGTAAATAGGAGGTATTGCAACTAAAGATCTATATGCCGACGACTTGGGTGAAACTAGTCACATGAGGAAGGTCTCCTGCCTGAGCTTTTCTCTCTTCTCCTCTCAACCTAGGTCCTTAATCTCACGCAGCTCCCCATATTGCATCATTGTCGCAGGGAGGCCCTCGTCTCTTATCGCAGCAGATATTAGACCAGATTTTAGGGAAACAGCTGCGTGGTCAATAACAGATGTGTATTGGTATTATACAAGCAATAATCTAATGGGTATTGTTATTATTAAAATTAAGAGTCTATACCATAAATCCTACGGTAAACCTGTGGAAATTACGACAATTCGGAACGTTATTTTCTTCTTTTGAGCCTATTCCTAGTCTTAAAACATTGAGATCGCATATTTAAAAAGCTTCTGACCACATTGATGTGAGAATAAAACATGTTAATGAACTCACTCTGAAATAGCACGAACGTGCAACAACACCAATAAATCAAGGAATTAATTATTCAATTACTCATCGATTATTCAAGGGACACACACAAATTGGAGGGAGATAATGAACAATGATGATTTGTGATTTCCTCATCTAAGTGAACGTCGATTTTTGATGTCATGTCAATGCGTGATGGTGGTGGCAAGCGTAGAGGTATGTTCGGGACCTAAGATGTCGGGCTGCACGACTCGGAGAAACGACCATCTTTAGGGCATGAGAAGAAGACCGACCGTCAGTAATCCCTTGGTCCCTTCCGCTAAGAAAGGAAAGGAGGGCGGAGGAGGGAAGGGGGTTTGTTTACGGTTAGAGCTTCCTGAGGCTCCACTAGAGGGAAGCCGTGACAGCATTGTCAAATCACCATCAACTTGGGAATTAGAAAAATTTCGGCTCTGAAGTGGTAACTTTTCATTGGAAGTGCCTGTACATTCTCAATCAAGCCTTGTATGACATTTTTTCATGAACTTTACCTTAGTAAAAACTACAAATTGGAGAAATACGAAGCCAAAACAAATATGACCAAAAAATCCATCAAAGTGATGTTAGAGTAAAAACATAATCTGATAATTTTGGTTTCTTTTGAATTTCTGCGATTTAACTTAACTTTTTTAGCAAAAGTTTCGCCGTGCTATTCTGCTGGCTTCGTCAGGCATTCTAAATCAACAATGAAAAATAAATAAACTTAAGCTGTTATTATGTAAGGTATGATCAATTAATACATTAGTTTTTCAAAAGTCTTTTTCACGTATAAGGAAGTCTGTAGCCATCTTCTCCATTTAGGTTGTTGGTCTTTTTTCTATTACAATTTTTTTTTCTATTTTAGAAATAAAAAAGAAACACCAAAATTAAAATGAACTGCGAAAATCTGCAAAAAATAATCTGATGATGTTGGAATAAAAAATATTAAATTAAGTTGACAGGTAAAACTCCAGACGATTACATTACTCAAAGGTTATTTTCTATGCCTCTGAGTTTTGAGAGGCAATATCCTTAAACCTCCTTCACTGCAAACCAAATTTTGGACATGAGCAGATGAATATCGTCAATTGGAAACTTGCAATGAGCTCCATTTCGTTATGTTGTTTGGTCTAGTTGCCAGAAGCAACCATGTTTGTATTTCTATTTTCTCACTGAAATACTGTGGTAAGCTGTAAATGTATTTATGTACACTAACAGGGATACAATTACTAACTCACGACGTAAGAATAGTGTGAAAACAAAAATTACCAATATGTGAACTGGTGAAATTAGAATACCAAAATACACAAGCAAAATGCCATTGACATTGCTTAGAAGATACCATGCTTGAAATACTGGATTATAGGTCAATAGATTTTAATTACACAGTGCATGTTTTCTTATCAAATGAAGTGAACAATGAATTAAGTCTACCACCAACAACACAAATTTAGTGATATCAAGAAATGGTGGTAAAAATGAAGTTTTGTATATAATAACAATGTTGCGGACTAATTTTTAAAACTATCACCACCTTTACTTTTTAAGAAAGTTAAAAAATACATCAGTGCCTAAAAAATGCTAATTTAATAATAAAGGTTGGTCTAACTAAATTTCTATAATCAAGTTTTCCAATTCACTGGCAACATTGAACTGACACTATGGAGGGCTATAGAGAACTCTTATGTCCTCATTAAGATTTTCTGGTATTCATGGAGATTTGCACTGAGGTAACCATATAATTCCAAATGTGATGTTTATTTTGTCCAGCACGGCTACCCATGGCTAGCTGCCAACTTATATGGTGGTAAGGTTTAATACATGCTACACATCACTAAGGATTACGATAATTACTTGAATTGAAAATTAAAATAGCTCCATACTTGCTCAGATGCATGTCATCCAATTGGAAACCTGTGTATGTTTGCTAACATTAAATATGTTTAGGTGTGTCACACAATAATGATGAAACATTGGTAAATAAAATACCAACATAACTTGACAAGATATTTATTATTAACTTTCATTACAGAACTAAATTTGTCACCCTACAAGAAAGAATAAGTGCTTCTGAGCAATTCAACTTATATGAGATACAGAAAATTGCTAATTTCAGCAATGAATAGTTAAAACATGATCTCAGAGGGCAATACTTACATACATGTATTCATTTACCTTAAAACCACAGGAATATTTTTGCTCCTCTAAATGTCCCTGTGACAAATTCATGGCATTAAAAATGAAGCATTTGGCAGACAATCTAACAAACATGATGGCCATTAAGGGCAAAGAAAACACTAATGACTCAAGTTGAAACTTTTAGATGACTCCTTTATACCCCTACCTACACCCTCCGAATTACCAACGAAGATGGGAAGGGGCACACATTTCTTAAGAAGGTTGTAGAGGATGGAAGAAATGGCAGAAGCTGGGACATAAGCAACAAGAAAAAGAACAAAAATATATATATTTATACACGGGAGTTTGCAAATATTCCCAACTTATACCTACCTCTACAACCTTCTTCTCAGCCCCATGAGTTCTTATGAGCTCAAACATGCTCTTTATACTTTTTGCCCGCTACAAATACTTCGTGAATGCCCGGCTACCTTTACTTAAATTTATCCTTAATCAAATGGCACTTCAAGCATACTAATGCGTGCACACAGCGCACAAATGCAGCATTTACCACAAGTTCATTCACCACATATGCTCCATGCTAAGCCAGCAATCATTCACCCACCATTTCCACACAGGATTCAGTTTTACACCTCAGACATTCAGCTGATGGCAAACACGCACATAAATGTGTGGGCAGTCTCATTGTGAATGCTTTAGCTTTCCATGGATCTGTCGATAAAAACCAAATCATGGTAAATTTGGCGTTGGACTTTTTTTATTGTAATGAAAGTATATCCCCAAAATTTGAGGGAACTCTGGAAAAAAAATAACCCACCAAAACAAGCATTCAACAAGATAGCACCCATACTTATGACCACACTAACTGGACATATGGACAATATTCATTCTTCATGAAGAAATTAATTATCACAATTACACTCCACTATCCACACAGACATACTTTCATCTCTTCTCATTGATACAATGCAGCTTAACTTCAAATACTCATTCTACAACAACAATAAAAAACAATCATCTCACGCACACATCACATACAAACACAACACACACCTGAGAAAATGAGATACAAAATAATAACCTCGAATAAAAAAACTACTATCATACACACACACACATGCACACAACTCGGATGCAATAACATGCAGACAAGTAATAATCACAGGTGTGCTCTCCCCTCTCCCACTCTTCTTGTACCCGAATTTTAATATTTCTTTACAAAAAATTGACTCACACCTACTTCAGTGAATTCAAAAGGGAATGTTATACTTAAATAGGAGGGTCATACCCAGGCTAATTACCATCAGGCTGAGTTATCTGAAATACATGGTACTTTCAACAACCCTTTTTTGCAGTTGTTAATGATAGAATAATAATAATATGTTTGTGGGAATATAAGAAACATAGAATTTTAGTTCAACAATCAAAAAAATATTTAAAACACAAAAGGGGAAAATAGATGGAATCATCAAATCATTTATAGGACCCAGTCTGATATGCAAGCACATCCACACTTGACAATCTCACAAATATTCCCTGATTATTAAATAGTGTAGCAGTAAGGTATATGGAGGGCCCATTGCCAACCACTGGATCAGCCCAAGTTGGAAAATTCAGTGCTGCAACATCAAAATTTAGCCATTGAATATTCCAGCAACATATGTGACTTGATGCTGTGAAATATTCAAATACAGTGCTGCACCTATAAATTTTGCTAATTACATGGAAAAATTCTAGAAGGATAATGAAAATTAATGAAAACGTAATAATTTTACACATACATACAATTATCTCCCAAAGTTGAAGAAAATCTTTGGCAATTTCTGAGGGAGGCAAACAACCACACCCGAAATATTAGCGAGTTTGTTGCATAGAATGTTTTTTTATAAAGATGTTTTGACAAGGTTATAAATCTTGTCATCTAAGTAAAAGACAATTGTAATAACAACTGTGAATCACAGAAAAATGAATACATTTGTAACAGAGAAAAAATAAATTATTACATTTTTGGAATCAAGGCACTTTTTAGCAATAACTAGGAGTGAGTAAGTTTTAGTGCAAATTTTTCCTTCCTTGTTAGATTTTTTTAAGACTACACATTGTAAACATGCTTGTGTTTACATAGGCCATTCATGTCCACCACAGATAAGAAGATATGTTAAAAGGTCCATAAAAAACTTAAGAAAATCAACAATCCCATTCGAGGGAAGCATCTTTTTCAATATGATGAGAAATACCATTAAAGAATTGTATGTATGTGTTACCTCTACTAAGAGTTTTGGTACAAGCAGTGAGCAATTATCTCTTTAAATAGGTCGGGTTCACAAAACAGGAAACAAATTATATTTCTTAAGTAGACATATACTGAAATGTAAACTGCTGATGTAGAAAGACTAAGGCAAATATTAAATTAAGATTTTAAAAAATGCTGTCCATAAAAGGACACTTTGTTGTACACTCACTTTTAAAACTTTTCGCTTACTCGTGCTACACGGCTTTTAATAGTGCCAAACAATCTGGACCCTTTGGATAATTACCTTACTAACCAATTTTGGTTTGACTTTTTTGTATCACACACTCTTTTCACTATGATGCTATCAGGCACACAACATTTTTCAGGCCATGCTTTAGGATGTTGCGTGGAGAGAGAGGCATCTGAACATTACCATTTGTAAGTAAGGTTCCCTGAATCACACAGTCACACATAAGAATGAACTCTTGGATTATCTTCCTCCTCTTCTTTCACAACTTGGTTAAATCACTGAGAATTAGGAGAAGTTGAGAGAGAGAGAGATGGGGAATGAAACTAATTCCATTGTATTTCTGAATACAGCAAATATAAATGATAAATTTCAAAAAAGTGCAATAATATTTTCAGCACTCATCTTCCCACTATTCAAACACAATCACTGAGAATTGTAAAAAGTAAGACGCAATAAGATATCTTCTTTTGAATCAGTTGGAGTAGATGTTTTGAACACAAGAAATGTACCTTGGGTCATGAGAGGAGGATATCTTCTCTTTAGAGCACAGAAGGAAAAAGACTTTCCCTTGGTACACACAGCAATTATACTATCTCTCTCCCCCAGGGCAAGCATACATCACTCAGGCACTGTCATTACCTATACCTCATGAATCACACTGAGCAAGGTATAGACTATCACACATGGCCACTATGCCACAAGGCTAAACACTAGCCCACAGCCACACAATTTTTTGGCCAGCCACCACAGTCACACAGTGTCTGACTTCCCCACACACCACTGCACCCGCATCAATATTTTTACCTAATGTCACTCACTCAACATTCATAGTCAGCCAGGAACCAACCACATCCTCAGATGCACAACACTTTCATCCTAATTTTCCGGATTGTAAAGAGGAGAAAAAATAGGACTTTTTGGCTTTTTTAAAATCTTGAATATCATGGCATGCCTTTTAATTTTGCCCCAACCCACCTCCTCTGCAATTTTTTTCCATTTTACATATGTATATGCATATAACTGGATTTTTTTATTACTTTTTTGCTGGTAATTTCCCACCCTCCCCTTAAATAGGTTGATTGGTGACCAATAGTTTAGGATTCAACTTTGAAAGAAGCAAATGACAGAGCTGCGGCACTTGAGTGTGGCCACAATGGTGGGAAAATGGTGAGAGGGAGGAGGGTGGCAGTGGTGTAGCCGCGAGGCCGCAGTCACCCACACTGAAGCAGCGAACAGTAGTTGTCTCGGATCTGCAAGGAGAAGAGCCCAAAACGGATATGGGAAGGGAGATAGACGCAGAGACGCACAATTTGCAGTCCCCTGTTACACTGTTAAGACTTTATCAAATTTGCTGCATGACCCCTTGAGAGAAGGTCGGGAGCTTCTCAAGATCACATACAATTACAGGACTGAAAAATTGCAGCAATTTTTTCAAAAGAAGTCCTTGCCCAAAATTAAAATAGTTTTACACAGCACAGCAAAATTATTGAAAGATATGACCAATAGGAGATTGAAGAACGAAGCCTGGCAGGGAATAAATTTCTCATAGACCAATTTCCTTCTAATAGAAAGAGAACACCAGACTTGAGATGATAAAAAATTGGCACCAGTAAATATTTTTATCAAATTTCAATTTAAAAATTCCATACTATTAGCCAACAAAAACTTATGGCAATGACAATGTATTTCCTTTTCCTATAAACCATTAAGACTGATTGGGACAAAATTTTTAATTTTACTTCATCAATCATTAGGGATGTGCAAGTTCAAGATTTTACAATTGGAGTCAAAAAGTCAGCGTTTATATGCTACTCTAGTTTAGAGAGAAAAATTCAGTGTTAAATGGCTTATTTGTTGAAGAATAACACTTAACAGAAAATTTCAAGGCATACTAACAGCAGTAATATTTGAATATGATCAGTTGGTATCTTATTTTCAACAGTGCTTCTGTTAATACGATGCACAACACGCTAGTAATGTCACATATGCTCACAGAGATGCCTTGACTTAAACATGCTACAGAATAAGTGGCTCTGCGAAGTAGAAAGCAATTATACCAAACCGAGAAAACACAAAGGTATGATAAAATATGATATATTTTACATTGATGTGCACTTACTGTGTTTTTACACATGTACTGAAATGACTGTAATTAAGGGAGATTGCTATATTAATATAAGGTAATGTGACAAAAAGAAATTGATAGTCCTCTTGGGTGTGCCCTAAATTATGACTAATTATTGTTAACAGAAATAAGGTGATAACATAGTTGATTGAGCTAGAGAAGAATACTCAAGTACTTGCACATCCCTAGCAATTACATATTTTCCTTTATTGGGCTTAATGACCGAGGTTAAGTTGCAGAATCATTAAGTTATATTTGTTCATAATGGAGAATTTTTTAATTAATGTTTCACCCTGTTAACAGTCGTCACTTCTAATTCAAAACTCTGACAGTTACCAACAAAACAGATAAAATTTCTGGAGCCAAATATTGGTTAGATAAAAATGCTTTCCATGAATCTCTATAGTGGGTAGCTAATTAACTTCAAACAGCATATACCATTAGTTATGTGGTCACAAGTAATAATTTTACTGAAAATTATAATTGCAAGTCAACCCAGAAAAAGCAAATGCATGTATAATGAACTTACTTGACATTTAAGACTATATTTTCACTAGGCCACATAATTTTTGGAAACTATTGCGGAAAAAAATATATAGGAGGACTAGTTCACGTTCCTATAGATGATTACAGCCTGGAAGATGAGCTTTCCTATCCCACACTCATACCAACTTACACAAAACTTTCACTCAAAAGAGGAAGGGAAGGGGAATACACACACACTTTCATAAAAGCTTTAATCTAGTATGTAAACTCATTGTTCAAACTCACAAAAACCAAATTCTAATACACCTCATTCGCAATCTCATTGACCCATCTCTCTCAAAGAAAACTTCAAATCGCCTCAATCAGGATGCATACATTCCATCACCGCACACTCACAACAAACTTCACTCAAACAGACCTGGGTTAGATGCCCCTGAATAAAATTTAAATTATTAACTGCAGAATAACTCAAATACTAAAAATTACTAAGGAGTTAATCCAGATACCTGAATTTTCCTGAGGACTTTTCAGATAGTTCCAAAATTGCATAGTCCGGGAATAATAGATAGCTTCTACTACACAACATCTATTTCAAAATGGGAGCCATCAAAAGGACGAAATCACTCACCAGCTAGTAGTGGTTACAACAGCAGCTGCGGCAGCTGCAGCTGATGCATTCTTCATTCTCCTTAATTCCCTAGATGCCCACATTGCTAAAGTTTTAGTCTTCTGTGCTCGAGACTTGCGTCCCTGTTCAAGCAATTCGTTGATAGGTTGGACATCAAGTAGTGGTACCATCTTCGCTCCAAAAGCAGTCAACAGATCCCTTCAGAAACAAATAACAAAGAGTTAATCATAATCTACTTCTTTTACAGCTAAAAAGATGGTTTATCAAGAATTTGAAATGTCACAGAAGTTTTCATCATCTAGCAATACATGGTTCTTGTAGTGATGCTATTGTTGCAATCAATGGCAAACACAGACAATGACATAACTCCTTGGCTCTTAAGATGATGGAACATCTTGAACTACATGGATATTCAGAGAGACTAGAAGTGAGCCATCTAGTGTGATGACTACTTGATGTTTGTAGCTAGAATAGGAGTTAATTTAAACATCTGTACATTGTATCACTACCATCTACCAAAAACTAGAGAACTAAGAGATTGGAGAGGTCAACACAATTCTTATGGCTGTCCAATTGGTACAGCCACATGGTACCTCAACTGCTGAACTAAATTTTCTCATGACAGTGGTTTGTACCTCAAAACCAGGTTTCACACTCGGCTTATAGGAAATTCCTCAGTATCAGAAACTTAGGGGAAAAATGCATTTGTTGCCGGGAGTGCCTGCTCAAGCAAATTTTACAATATTGTTCCACACACTAAGTAGTCTGTGATAAACTGCATTAGAGAAGTATCACAGTTCATACCTCAAATAGCTCATATGTTGAGTGGTCTGCAAGTTGAAGTACAAATTTAAAAGGTTATGAAGGTCATATCACCACCCACAATCTGCTGTTTTGGTGAATAGAAAAGCAAAATCTGTAGATAGATGAATGTGATAACAATATTGATGTAGCAATAACAAGTCATCATTTTAAGAAGCTTCTGATGCCACACATGCCTAGCTACCCAAGTAACTTTCCCCAGCAAATAACAAGCAACAACAAGATAAAACCATTAAGATTTTATGCCTAACTCCCAGCAAAGCATAATAACATCATAAGTAAAAATGTATTTCAAATTGCAATAACTTCTCAAAGTGTTTCTAATAAAAGAGACCACTATCTGAGAACTACAAACCCTATTAATCCAGCACAACAGCCAACATTGCCTTCAGATCTCTCAGGATCACGAGCAATCATGATGATGAACTCCACCATAAATGGTACATGAGGTTCCAAAAGAGCCAATTCAGGATTAGGTTCTGGTCCAATTCCCTTGAACCCTTGCACAATGCCGGTGCATGCCTCACCCACACCTTCTCGAAGTTCATTCAGGTAGTCTATCATGTCATAATAGGTCTATAGAGAAAAAAAATGAGATTATAATACAGGATGTGGGTCATAGACAAAAATTTTATAATATAAATTACTTGGAAGGCTAATCAAGTTTTCCAAATAACACCCAAAAAACATTTTGAAGCATTGATTAACATATGTCTGCCTACGCGTTTACCACCACAAGGGATTATTATTACATATCCGTATTATAAATACGGAACGCATTGCACTTCTGATAATAAGATTCACCACTGAAAGTTCCATATATTGATAGTGCATTTATGGCAGGAAAACAACAAATATCAATTTTAGTTGGCGAAATATTTCGTAGAGTAAATGAAAATTGCCTGATGAACAAAATACTAATTAAGGTAGACAAGTATTTCATCATAATATGTACAAAGCACTTAAAGAAAGCATGACCCCGAAAGCAAGACCACAAGTGCCATGAAATTGAACGTGAACAGATTATCCGTTCATGTTTCCTCCTCCATTAACATGGATAATCTGCACTCTACTGTAATTAGAACGAAATGATATTCCTCCTAAGTTCATGTTTCCTGCTGACGATGTGGAGGACTTCACAAATAATGACCTGTGAGGGATTTTTTCGGAAATGGGCCGAGTCCCTTGCTCTAATTACCCATGATTGAGCGATAAAGAGGAGACTTGATACGCGATCGGGCCAGGTACCATATTTAGCATCCATACTACATAGTTGCTTGTCGTGACTGCGGATTAAGAAAATTTAATTCTTATAAAAAAATGTGCAACTTTTGCTTTATACATATACACATAAATGCACCAAATAATCCCAAATGTTTTCATTGTTATATCACAATCAATACAATTCTGCTTGGAAGCAAGAATAAGGTCGTTAACAACATCCCACTTAAAGGAAAATTACAACACCTTTCCTTCCATCACTCTAATCAAGAATTGACATGACGTACAATGACAAACACAGATTATACGAAAAAAGATTTTAAGATGTTACTACATACTACTCAAATTACTGAACAATCACCTGGAAAACTGAGGCAGAGAGTTCAACTCAGTTTAGTTTCATTATTGTGAATGTTACGAAGGCATTATACAAATGAAAAGTCAACGGATACAATATATGTAATATCCAAGAAAACCTAAAATTTCCAAAACTATGCTGAAAAGCTTTCTCTAGTTATAGCCCATCAGTGCCTTAAAAAAAGAGGAACTTGGTTTAATTTATGCTGAGGCAGTATCATGAAAGCTTAAACGAACACAGATGCAACAAATAATAAGAACTAGGATATTACAATTTTCCACAGATAAATTTTAATCGACCCGGGTTTCGATGCACTGCATCATCATCAGATGCAGTGCATCGAAACCCGGGTCGATTAAAACTTTATCTGTGGAAAATTGTAATATCCTAGTTCTTATTATGTTCATATTCCACAACATCTTGCCTGATTCCTCCCTTTTTGTCAGATGCAACAATATGATTAACATAATAATAATTCAGTGTGCATTATGGTTGGGAATTTCATCAATGAAATCATAACTGTGGAGTATAAAATACATGTAAAACATTTCATATCTTACCAGATCTTCTTCCTCCTTGTTTAAAGAAAAGTAGTAAGGGAACTGTGATTGTTTTACAACACAAATGGGCATTTTCTATTATATCGTGGTTACATTCTCATTAAAATGATGCCTCATGTATGGTTAAAAAAGCTACCACATCTAATTTATTAGGGCTAGGTATCATGTTGGTTTTAGAACTAGGAGCTGTGAATTAATCACAAATCCACAGACAAAAATCATTAATTTCGCATACATATTCCCTCCATGTCTCAAATAGTCTTGAGATTGGATCTACTTGTATGCTCAATACTGGACACTACTTAAGATCTAAACTTAAAATAACAGAAAAAAATGTAGCTGAAATACAGTAAAGCCCCGTATAACGAGTAGGGCATATAATGAGAAGCTCAAATTTGAGAGGGATGGCCAAAGAACTATTTAAAACCCTATGATTTACATATAAAATAAATCTGTAATAGCGAGGACATCAACCAGCCTCCCCTGTGGTCGTTTACTATTATGAGTGGCAGATGTCTGCTTCAATCTCGGCAAAACTGCACCAACTTGTGCTCATGTCCTCTGTGATTGAAATTATATGTCTAGCAGTATTTATTCCACACAATTTGACATTTAAATGCACATTTCCGACATTCACGGCATGCCCGTATTCACACAAATAAATTCCTCGTAAGTCCGTGCATTTCATTGTTCTTTTGTCATCCTCCCACGTTTTTATACAGTTCAGTCCGACTGATACAACATCATGGCTGGGAAACTAAAGTTGCTGGATCTGAAAACTAAAATACGAATTATCAATGAATTCGAAAGTGACGATGGGTCCAAAAGCGAAATACGGAGGCGATTTGGCATAGATATCTTCCTCGGCCAACAAATGTGGCATTACGCACAAATGTTTTTGGACTGGGAGCTCAATTTGTTTTCAAGAGTTCTGACAATCCTAATAATACTATAACTGTACATGAAAATAGAATGTTCATCATAGTAAACACTAAAATAGCATTTTCGTTGCAATCATTGTAAATTTGTACAACCATTATAAACAAAGCACTACTAAGTGAGAAGTGGGCATTCACACCGTGGATTCATCTGTCCTCCAACCGAATGATTTCATTGGAAGTGCGAAGAGAAAAATACAGCTAGGTTGCTAACTTTGCCCCTGAACTTTGTGAAATCAGCATCTGTAAACTAAACGTGCTGTTTGGTTATTAAATATGACGACAAATGTCGACATCATTAATAATTGTGTACGCATCAGCATTAGGTATCATATGTCTTTTCTTGGGAGGTAGAATAGATGGAAAATAAACTATTTTCACAATAATTGATCACCAGTTATCTACAGCACGAGCTAGAATGAGCGGAAGGATAAAATTCCCCTACAAGCTATGCAACCAACAAGTATGTATTTGACTTTCCAAGAAATGCCTACCCTGTTTTGCACATTTTCCTGGTTACCACGTTCAGAATCCCGGGTCCCTTCAAGAATGTGCAAATGAGAGTCTGCTGTATTCACTACCCTAGTCTCCCTGAAAGGTTAGTTGTAAATCCAGGAAATAGTTTGAAAACTAAAAATGCTGTCACCATTGTGTCACGGGATTGGGCATCTAACGTTGTTTCCGAAACATATTCGGAAAAAAGCAGGATGAGACCCGCAAACCACAAACGCTAACTTAAGTATAACTCCTAACGCCTTAACCAACTCAGCCTTGGCGGAATTGGTCGATGAAAGTAATGCAAAGAATATACATTAGGGTGTCCCTTATTTTCAGACTTCGAAATATTTGAATGCTCACCCTCCAATTTTGTTCGAATGACTCTAAAACATGCATTTACAAAATTTTGTTGAGATCGGAGCATTCTAACCCGTGCCGACTTGAGCGCGAACTCGAATGAAGAACAAGTCTGGATTTTCCAGCCAGCGCTGAGGCCTGAGCCTGTCCTTAGGGGTCATGTAGAAACTACGATACCAACTTAGGGGGGCGATGGGGTCGCCTAAAAACCTACGGTGGGTAACGATGGGGAGGGTTCACTTTAAGTACCATAGCTGTTACAATGTGTCTATTTAAGTTTCTTACTCGTCATCATCGCGTCAACAATACCACAGAGTTGGACATGGGGAAAGGCGCGCGGGGTGATTCTTACACGCCAACCTTCTACTTTAACTTGATGTAACTGAACCAATTGCCTCTACAATGTTTCAAGTCTTCTGTCCACCAAATTGCCTACATTTTATTCTTCTTGCGGGTTAAATAGTGACCTCGTGACAGCACTTTTCAAGGCAGCAGTCAGAAATGTGGGGAGGGGAGAGAACAAAGTAGATGAAAGTCACCGAAAACGGTAACGCAGTTTATGCACATCCCCTTACGTGCATTGTAGGCAGTTCATTTTTTGTTATCCATTGTGTCACACGTGTTTTCGGGTCCCTAATCTAAAATAATGTCACATCAATTATGCAGTGCCAGGGAACGTGTGTTTTTAATAGGAGATATTAAACACCAAATAACTGGACACAAATTACCATCAAATAGACAAGTGCTTGAAGTTTTTTTTAATAACATACGGGAGGTAAAATTAACTGTCAGTGTAAGTGCTAATCTTGTGGTTCGTGAGTGCATGATATTTTGGGAGAAAGCAAGAGTTCCGACAAGAGCTATTCAGCATTGTTCACAAAAACTTATTAACTTGCATTCGAAGTGGAGAAAATTGCAAATGCAAACAAGTGTGAAGATATTTTTAAGCATCGTGAAGAAGAGTTTACAAATAACTTGGAAAATCTATTTGATATTGCACATGCCAATGCTCTTCAAATGATCAAGTTGGAAGAAGACAGGATGTTTTTACTTCGGCAGCGAGAGCCAGGACGTAAAGGCTACCTTGCAGGAGTAGACCAAAAGCTCGCGGATAAAGAAGAAAGGGAGAGGCAAAGAAAATTAGAAGAAGAGAAAAGGAAAGAGAAACAACTGTGTGCAGAGTTTACATCTTCTGCTGTACCTCCTTCTTCATCATCTGAAGATTCAGATATCGCACATCCAAGTTCAGGTGAAATCAACGTTGGTAAATTTTTCGGAGAGACTTCTGAGAGTACATCAATGCAGAATGCTACAAGGCGTGGTACGAAAGATTTTATCACTCCTAAATTAGTGGCTGCCTTGGATAGATGCCAGCTGAGTGTGAGAGATTCTGTATACATCCTTAAGGCGACAGCAGAGGCACTTGGCCATAATACCGAAGAACTCTCTATTAATTAATCTTCTATTCATCGAATCAGACAGAAGAAGAGAAGAGAACGTTCCGAAACAATTAAGATCTGCTTTCAAGAATGATATACCTGCAATTCTTACTGTTCATTGGGATGGTAAACTGTTGCTTGCATTAAATGTCAGGGACCCAAAAGAAGAAAGACTTCCAGTTGTAGTTACATTTGGGGACAGTGAGCATTCATCGGGGTTCCAAAATTACAGCATTCTTCTGGTAAAGAGCAAGCGAACGCAGTTTGGAACGCATTATGGTATTGGGGTATATAAGACAATGTACAAATTCTCTGCTGTGACACAACTGCATCAAACACTGGACGTTTTAATGGAGCATGTGTCTTACTTGAGCAAAAATTGGACAGGGAATTGTCGTTTTTTCCGTGCCGTCATCACATATATGAACTTATTTTACGATGTGCATTTGAATGTAAAGTACGTGATGTAACAAGCAGTCCTGACATACCACTTTTTAAACAAGTTAGGGAAAGCTGGGAAAGTATCAATGCCAATAATTTTCGAAGTGGCAAGGAGAACGTGGAAATGTTTTTTAGTGAGTCGGAAATCAAAGAAATGCTAGACTTTTATGAAAGTGAATTAGATAAACTAACTCAGAGAGGTGATTATCGTGAACTCATAGAGCTTTCTCTAATGTTTTTGGGAGGAGACTCTGGAAAAAAACTAAAAATACACCCTCCTGGGGCGATGCATCAAGCTCGATGGATGGCAAGAGCTATTTATTGTTTAAAAATGTTTCTGCTAAGATCACAACTTAAATTATCCAGTGTAAATAAAAATGCCTTAAGAGATGTATCTCTATTCATTGTAACTATTTATGTCAAACCGTGGCTTCAATGCAGTGCAGCCGTAAAAGCTCCTTATCAAGATCTCCGCTTCTTAAAAGTTCTAAAATCATATGAAAAGATAGATTCCACAATTTCAAAAGCAGCTCTAAAAAAATTTAGTCACCATATGTGGTATTTATCAGAAGAGTTGTCTGTCCCATCACTCTTTGATGATGAAGTACACGTACAAATCAAAATCAAAATGGTAGCAAATTTAGCCAGAGAGAATCTACACATGGAAAAGAGATATATTCCTCTATGTGGAGAATTGGATGGACAATTATATGGTAAGTTTAATTTTATACTGATTACCATTCTTTAATTTTTAATTCGTTAATATACATCTCCTAATTCAGTCTTATCTTTATTTCAGTGAAAACTATAGACGACTTTGAGTCATCCAAAAGCAGAGATCTGTTCTCTTGCCTGAAGTTGGACATTAGTTTTATTCAAGAATGTCCTTCGACATGGACGAGCAACACCATATTTAGAAGCTCAAAGGATAGTTATGAAGTTGAAAGCTGTGAATGACAGTGCTGAAAGGGGTGTTAAATTAATGCAAGATTTTCATGGACTACTGACGGTAGATGAAGAGCAAAAGCAATTTGTGTTGTGTTCAGGAACACCGCAGACTGTACCCAGATTGCAAGAAAGAAACACTGAAAAGAAAATATCCACATAATACTAAAAACTAAAGAATACTGAAAACAATAATAGTCTAAAGAGTGAAAATGTATTAAATTGTAACATAAAATTAAATATGAAACATGTATCAATAGCTTTTTCCCTGACTTTAACCTACAAAACCTATTATTCCTAATATTCAAATTTCAAGCTCAAGTCGGCACGGGTTATTATAGGCCTATTGAGATGAAATTTTGTTATTGAGTACATCTGACCCAATGGAAAATATTTAGGGGGTGAGCCCAAAAAAATTCGCAGAAATTTTTCTTTTGCAAAATAAGGGACACCCTAATATACATGGAACAAAATTCTAGAATAGCAATTTTCATGTGAACCCTATTCTATGAGAGAGAGCAGAGACACTTTTTCTACACTCACTCTCTAGTTTCAGAAAAACATTCAGTTTTTAGTGTACTCAACATAGGATTCGTGATGTCTCCTTGAGATCAACGAACTCAGGAAATTGGGATATGTAATACAGTCTAGCATGAATACTTAAAAGTTTCCAATTATTGTGTACTTACCCGGTCCACTTGAGCCTGTGATGCCTGAGCTAGAGTTTGCATCACCACATCAAGATACTTCTTAAATTCTGGTCCAATACTAATGACAACATCACCAAAAGCAGAGAGTATATGTGGCTTGACAGATCGATGAACAGTGCTATCCTGAAAGTAGATTATTAAAAAATAAAGTAGTAGCACAATACAAAATGAAGCAAAAAATACAAACGGACCCCCAAATTTGTAGGAGATATGCTTTGAGGATAATATTAACCATGGATAATTGAATAAGCAGTGTACTTATTATAGATTCTGACTATTAAAGATTTAATATAGCGAAATCAGTTTAGTCCCCAACTTCAGATTGTACATGTATTATATAGAACAGTGATTTATGAGTTCTGAATTTTTATTAGGTTATTCAAAAAAGCAGTTTGGTACTCATTAGCTCAATGGAAGGTTAGTTGTATGTGATTACATAAAAACTAGGCACAAATTTTCCATTCTCTTTTTTTAATTAATATTTTTAAACTAACATTTTTAAAATTTAATTTTAATAGCTTGATGTTATTTAATTAACAGGCACTACATTAACCATCAGAATGACAAAGTAGTTAATTGCTTAAAGCATAATTTGGCATTAATAAAAATTCAATTACCACATAACCAGCAAAAATCGTGTATGTGTGCAGATAAACACCACCCCACATCTGGCAAAATATCAGACGTCAAATATATGAGGTTCTGGGCAATTATAGTGCATGATGAGAGAAAATCAGTCAAATTACATGGCTAATGGCTAGGGACCGGAAAAAATAGCATCTATTTTTTTCAAAATTAGCATATATATTTTTAATGAAATTAGTATCTATTTTTTATCATCGAATAAACTTCAATTTAACTATCAATTCTAAAGCAATTGGTTTCAGAATATGCAAATACAGTGGAAGCCCGGTTTAACGAGTGCTCATAATCCCTCGGAAATCACTTGCTAAATCGAGCGCTCGTTGTATCCGAAAGTGTTGAATAAAGCCACCTAATTCTCATAGTCATTCGTATTTACCGTTTTTCTTTTGTTTCCATGGTATTTGACGAAGGTAAACAGCAAAAAGTCGTTTCAGGCACAATCTGGTGGAATATCAACTAATTTTAAGAAAGAAACAGGACATTTTCCATTACATAAAATATTAATTCATCCAGTCTCGGTGTTTTTCTTCCAGTTCTTCTATTTTTCGATCGCCGAAGAAAGCTGTAAAGACACCATAACTAATCGGAATTAAAATATTAGGTATACTGTAGTTTTTGGATAATTTTGCGAATATATCATGACGATAATATCAACTTTGTCAAGTTTTCGAATGTTAACCATGATTTGCCCTACCCGGCGGCGCATAATTCAAACCCACTCGTCGCGCCAAGGGACCATGCGGCGGACTTGCTCGTGGTTCACGTGCCACCGCACTCACCCACACTCTCCCTGCCGAGCGTCCACGTGGCAAACTTTCCCGTGCGTCACGCCCTCCCCCACTCACCTCCCCTCTACCCCTTTCTCCCCCGCGCGGAGGAGGAGAGCGACGCTCACCCCTTCCCCCACGTGACTCTCACGGAGCTCGCCGGTTGGCCGCCGCCCTGCCTAGGATCCTCATATAAGGCGGACCTCTGGACCCTAGAAGTCACAACGGAGGAGGGAGTCCTAGGGAACGCAGTCGCAGATAGATCACTCCTCGGCGGTCTCCCTCCTCCCGCGTCCGGTCGAAGCAAGCCAACCTCGCGGCACTCTTCCTCCACCCGCACTCTTGCGGCCCGGAGTACTCTTGGACCGTTCCGGCCGTCGCCCGCACCCGGAAGCCGCGCCCCGCCAGAAGAAGCTGCCCCGCACGCCGCCACCGCCGGAAGAGCCGCCCCCGCAAGTGCCACCGCTAGAAGAGCCGCCCCCGCCAGCACCACCGCCGGGAAGCGCGGAATGGGAGCACGCACTGCGTACTCAAGGCCGTATATCACTAATGTTTGGACATAACTGACTTTAGGTGTTGCAGATATGGCCCACATCTTGAATATTTAGTTTAATTAACAGATAATACAAAACAAAATAGTTAATTTTTGCTAGGTGGTGCATCACCCTCGAGAGATATCTGTCGTAATACCGAGCGTATACCGTGGAAGGAACTTGTTGGCCTCGCTAAATCCACTTTATTTTACATGTAAAACATAGGCCTTTTGGTGGTACAAAGACAATCACTCGCTAAAACGGGATTCTCACAATAAGCCGTACTCACTATACCGGGCTTCCACTGTACATCATTACTTCAATCAATAAGTTCGTTTAAACTCATGCAACCCATTTAATGACAAAGTAATCTAACTCGAACAATTTTTTTCTAACATAAAAGAAATGAAGAGATAAAAAAATTGTCACGAAGTTTTTAGCTAATTTATTTTAGAAAAAAAAAATTGTTAACCAGTTTACGGCTGAAATATTTTAGAATTGAATAAGACTTCATGCTAATACTCACCGGTCATGTCAAAGATTGTTACGATGTTCAAGTACGTAGAAAGCAAGCCAGTCTTAGGAAAGGGGAACTTGTGCAATTAAAAAGAAGGGAGACTTTTAAATGCCTATTTATTTACAGTTTCTGTGGGATTGGAATCGAATTGACTGGATTTTTACTGCTTTTTTAATATTTGTATGTGTATGTTATTATCATCCTTATAATTGAAAATACTGTCAAGAGTTCCAATCTGCACAATCTGGAAAATCTCTGTTTTAATTTTATATGAATTGCCGGTGTTAAGAATTTTACACATTTTTTATGTGTTACATAGCATTGAATTTCTTGTTATCTTTCTTATTTCATTTATTTTTTTCATATATGAGTTGTAAATGCAGTGCAACTTTTGATATAAGTAAAGGTTTATCGGGTTTCACACAGGGTAAGATCAGGGTAAGATGGTTGACTCAACCATCGCCATCAGGAGAAACCTTCACTTATGTAATTCACCGGGAAAACCTTAAATCCTTTATAACTCTTGATATGTTTTCTTAGTAATGTGACCTCGTAAATGCATGTGTGATTATATATGAAAACTATATAAATTATTCATTATGTAAATAATTGGTTCATTTACTGATGTGATAAAATAAAATATTACAAAATACCGATAAATTAATGCTATAATAATGCAAAATTCAAATTATGATATAATTACTATGTTTACGCTGATTTCAGAAGGAAGAATATAGGTATCTAAACATGCAAGTTTGGTTCAAAAACAATAATAGATTTTTGTTCAATGTGAATGTTTAGAACTCCAGATTTACTTATTTCATTATTTATTGCATATTTCACTCTTTACATTTCAATCTTTACGTAAAGTTGAGCACCCTTAATACGGCACTGTCGGGACTCAAGCGATGCCGGATTAGGGATTTTGCCGGACAATGGGTGCTGTGGTAGTAACCAGTATACTTATGGAGTCCGCAATGTTTTTTTATGAGGGAATTCAATAAATTATAACAAATTCAATGAAATTTGCCACTGTGTTTAATACGATATCAGCTGATTCAATGAGCAGTCTACGACACGCCATCAGCGCTCGCTGCTACTGGTGCTTCCATCTGTGCGGCTATCCATCGATACATCGGGAGCAATTGAGGAGGAAGATTCTTGTCCATCCTTGGTTGCCTTTTTTGAACATATCTACAATCTATCAGATTCAATAAAATATTTTAGCCTGAAATACTGAGCCCTTCACTTCGAAGCAGTCGAAACCACTGCATAAGTATGCGATCAAAAACGGCACTATAGACCCTTCTTTCATGGTTTATCTTACCAGCATCCCTTTCTTAGTGTCACTTTCACATAAAAATTTGAGGATCTTCCCTTTCTGCTTCTAATTGTCATAGATTGTCGAAGATCCAATTGAGTACATATCACACGTACAGGCACTTCACTGATGTACCGAAAACAAATTTTTTCATCACTTGTGCATTTTCTGCGATAGTTTATGTTCTGTGGTTACGCTTCGCCCCCTTGCTGCTGCTATAACTGCTTACGTTAGACATAATTATGGATAAAACTATGCAGATGACAGAGTTTTTACTTCGAGTTGCCACTAAGTATAAAGCGAACATGCACGCGCCATGTAAGACTGACACTGTCCATCTCCGAGATGCCACACACCCACGTCTCTTCAATGATGCAATATCTTATATTTTCTGAATAAAGAACTTCGTTAATAATTAATATAGACATAATAATTAATATAGACAACTTTGTATGAAAAAAATCTTCCAATACTCACTCTTTAATGGGAGAATTTTTGTTAAGAATGGGTTACAGTTTCAGTAAATACGAAGCAATGATTCGGCAAAAAAGTTTCTGTTTTCCGCGAAGTACCTATGCCTTTGAAATATTGCCAGATTACGGGTGTTCCCGGATTAGGGGTGCTCAACTGTATTTGTTTCCGCCCCTGGGAGTTAAGTAATCTTTTTTTAGAATTTTCACGTAATCCATGGTAAAAATGGTAATTTCATGGTAAAAATGGCAGAAAATTCTTTATTAAGGAAATGATTTAGTATAAGGAAGCTTATTGCCATTTTTTTTGGAGCCTTGTTATATGCCATTAACCCTCAACATAGTAAACAGGAATATTATTATATTTCCATGAACGGGAAAATAATTTTATTTCCATAAAACTCCGAACTCAAATTTTTTTTCCTCTCTGAGTGTATATGTATATGAATCGATTCTTATTGAGGGGTGTGCGTGCCTGTGCTTGACATTCCAAGCTGTGGCGGCATGTACAACCGGTGGCAAACGACACGAAGTCCATTTCCCACACACCACAGGTGCGCCATAACGCCTCTGAGGAGAGACGGTCGTGACCCACCGGTGGTGCACGCCGTCACGAACGTGATAAAGACAGGCGTTTGACACACTTTCATGGGTAAACAGTGAAGATTAGAAATGTCACCGGCCTGCACTTCTCTTTACTGACAAGGTGATACAAAATGCACAACAACGCTCCTCTGATCATTACGTGGTATGATCAATTCACATATGCGTATATTATTACTTTTAGGTTGAAAATAGGCTGATTTGTTGAGTTCATGTGATAATTTTATCACATGAACATCACATCACATCATAATTTTAATGGATAAAAATGGGATATTTCACAAATAATAATATGAAAATTTGAATGAAAACATGAAAAAATGAATTTGGACACATAATCAGAACACCAGAAAATAGAATAAGCAAAAAGATTATAGAAAAATTATGGAACAGTAAGACCAGTGCAAGATGGATAGCAGAAGTTAATGAAGATATGAGTGAATTATACATTACCACAGAAGATTTGAAAGAAAAGACAGATGCTATCGTGAAACTCAAGAACAAACAAATCAGACTACAAACCAAAATCAACAAACAGAGAATACGAAGGGTAATCTCAGCTGAAGAAAGAAAGCTACGATCCGAGCAAATGAAGAAATACTGGGCTGACAGAAAACAGAAGAAATCCAGAAGATGACTAAAGTGGTCCAATGAAGGCCATAAAATTAAAAATAAAATAAATAATAACATGAAAAGATATTTTTATTGCCATTTCCTACTAGTTTTTTAATCATAACCTCATTCGTGTATTTTTTGCATTACACTAATTTCGCAGATATTTCGCTTTTATCCCTAATTTTCACAGAAAATTTGTGTTTATTACAACATGTGATTTTTTCCGGTCTCTACTAATGGAACAACATAGCAGAGAAACGATACATAGCGATGAAAACAGTGGTCATAACAGTTCACAAAGACTCCATTGTCACAATTTATCAAAATATTTTTTTATTTTATTAATCTTTCCTCAGGGTGATGTTGAAAAAGCCATATAGCACCTCAATAAACACATTATGCAACTCAAAATACAATGGCATCATAGGTATTTGTCAACGCGTAAGAACAACTGATGTACTGATTGAAAACAATGAACATCTTTGTACATGTTCCAAGAATTTTCAACATTTTTAAATTAACTCATTAATTGTCCTATTCTGAATATGCTGTTACAGCCCTATAATAGCACAGCAAAAGCCTTACGCAATCCACAACACAACAATATTCCCACACACAATTCACATAAACAGTGGAACCTTGATCCATCCAAGAGGATGAATGAAAAAAAAATACTTTAAATGTGGGAAAATGAATAATCCTGGAAACTATTACCAGGGTATTTGAAAAAAGATTCAATGCTTTCCCAGTGAATGCTTAGCGTAAATTCTTCTTGGGATTTCCATACCATATTTGAATTCAACGACATTTACCCTGAAGAAAAGGGAATCCAGGGTGGCTACTGATATCCAATTTTTAAATTCCCAGACTTTTCCCTGATGGATTTACCAATTTCCCTGACTAATCGCTAAAAGGTTATCTATTATTGGAATATTTTATTTCTGCTGAATTAAATTTTCGTCAAAATTCAGAAAATGTTAACAGCTGAAATCAATACATTAAAAGCTACAAGTATATCCTAATGAAAAAACACACTGATGTGGAGGCTTTAAGAAGTAAAGAGGTACACTGAGTAGAGGTTTCACTATCAATTTACATGTAAATTTGTCGGGACCGCAGGGACAGTACGATGTATGAAGTTTTACGATGTGAAGAGGTTCACTATAAGGAGCTTCTACTGTATTTGCTTAACTGTAGGCAGGGCTGGTTCTAGGCCTAAGCAACGCAAGCGATTGCTTGGGGTGCCAAGCTAAGGGGGCGCCAAAGCGCGACAAAAAATAAAAATACTCAGTAATTTTTTTGGAAATATACAATAGGTCAATAACAAAATTTTAATCATAATGTTTATGACACTAACAGGGATACTATATATAATGTATGCGGTTCAAAAAAGAGTAAACGCTCTGCGACATGGAATAAACTATCTGTAGATATATTCAATGTCACAGGCTCAACTTGGTGGAAATTCAGTCATTAATAAAGAATACTTCACAAAATCCCACAAGATTTATTGAGTATACGACCGGTTTCATCACATAGGAACCCTGATGATGTCCCCTATGCGATGAAACTGGTTGTTTACTAAATCTCGTGGTACAAGATACAAAGTTATCTTTATTCTCGAAATGCGCCCCCTCTCCAGCTGGCTCGCCGCGGCGGGTTGCGCGTTATTTAAGAACATTTCCTTGGTTTTATTATTATTAAAGAAAATTTCCTTGGTTTTAATCCGGCTACAGACACTAATAGTGAAGGTCTAACTGACATTCTCTTGAACGAGTTGATAAGACGGCATATTCATTTGAAAGATACAGGGACAAGGGTATGATAATGGCTCCAATATCAGGGTTGTTACAAGTTTCCCAAATTCAAATTCCCTGACTTTTCCTTGACAAAAATCTTCATTTCCCCTGACTTTTTCACACTCTCCTTTCGATCATTACAAAACAATTTTTAAGGGTAAGTCAATAAAATACAAAATTCTTTTTAAAAATATATTTAAATTCTTTTTAAAACGTATTCCTTTACAATGAACACTTAGAAAAAACAGTAATTTGGAAACTTAATTCCAGTCAAATAAAAGTCAAAATATGGTGTCAAATTTAAATTGACATAAAACAAAAAGTGTTGTAAATGAATACATAAAAAAAGAGTAACTTAGTAAACTTAATTACAGTCAAAAATCAGAAACTTGTAAACTTAATTACAGTAAAATGAAAGTAAAAATATGGTGTCAAATTTACATTGACACATCAAACAAAAAGTCTGCATTCAGGGATGTGGACGTAGAATGCACCTAACCACAACATCACAGAAATGCTATACATGGCCACATAGTGCTCTCAGCCTCTTGTCGATAGCGTCACACTCCAATTGGTTTTCTAGCAAAAGTTTGGTTTTCTTGGTTCTTAATTATTTAATTTCTTCCCCAGTCATTCTCTCACATTTTCTCTTCAGTATCTTTACCTTGTCTTCTTTCGCTCTCTCCCTTCACCCCTCTTCATACTCTGTGCCCACATATCGCACTCTTGAAACCATTGTGTCACTAATTTCCACTTTAAGAATTCTGCAGGCCAAATTCACGGTGCCCTACACCTGCCTTTGTGCGACCAGTGTCTGTGGGAGTTAGTTTTCAATAATAATTTCTTTGATTATGGAAATTCCCCTCTCCACTAAGGCATTTCCATGGCTCAATATTAAAATCATGTGGATCAAATCTACCATTAATCCATACCACTTCTGCGACATTACAATGCACCTCCAAAAAGTGATCAAGACGGGAAAGGTCTCAGTCATATTCTTTCAAGCACACAGAGACAGCAGGTTTGTCAATTAAAGTCTTGAACTCAGCTTCTAGCGAGTCGCACTCTTAAGCAGAGAACCACTGCCTTAGCTACAGCAATGTGAGACAGATCCGGAAGCGAGCAAGAGGTGCATATTTGGATTTCACTATCAACTCCGGATCACAAAACGTGATAGCCTTGCAAATCTTATATTGAAGTGGAGATTTTTCTAATATCTTGGCCACCAATGCTTTTAAAAAAATGCTAGCAATGGCTAGCAACGCTCCTCAGCAGAGCGTTGAGCGGAGAAAAGACGAACTAGTTCAGCACCCAACTGACCCAGGCCAGCTTAGCCAGCCGACAGCTAGGGCAGTTCTTTTGAATTGCGCGACATGGATGAGATTCCCTGACCCCTAACAACCCTAAATATGAAAGGGAAAAAGATAGGAGTTCAGAAAAGAATCAAAGACATTAACCCTCGAGCTTTTTTCGCACCATGTGGGAGTCATTCATTTAACCTTGTCGTGAACAATGCAGCACTCTCCTGTCCTATCGCTGTCAATTTCTTTAGCTTGATTCAAGAAATATTCAAACTTATTCCTGCGCCTACCTATCGATGGAGTCTTATGAAAAATCATGTATCTAATCTAACTGCAAAACCTCTCAGCGATACCCACTGGAAAAGCCGAATAAATTTATTGGAGCCTCTTTGATACTACATTGATCAAGTGTACGATGCAGTTTATAAGCCAGTAAAATCATAAAATCGATGCTTCTGGAAGAAACACTGCCATTGGTATCGTAGAAAAATTACAAGAATTTTAATTACAAGAATTTCAATTACTTTGAACTGCATAGTGGTCTGGTATGAATTTTATTAAAAATCAACTAGGTTAGCAAAGTTCTCTAAAGGCTTACAACTAATTTACCAAGTGCCATAGATTTAGTGGTAAGTGTTGGTAGTTTTTTTCTTGGAGAATTCAGATTCTGAAAAAGAAAAGCATATTCGTTCCAGGAGAGTGAACAAGCAATTTACGTATGAATCTGACGATGATCCCATTGAAGTAGTAAAACTAGACTAAGGTGAATTTTTTCTGTGCAATTCTGGATACAGCTATCAACTTGCTAAAAAAAATATTTGAGCAAATAGACATTCATAGTGATAGTTTCAGCTTTCTATACGATATTCATGGTCTGCAGAAGTGGGATCGTGCAAAACTAAATACTGCATGCATGACTCTTCAGGCCGTTCTAAGTGATGGTGATGAATGTGACATTGACGGGAAAGAACTCAACGACGAACTTTTAATGTTAGCACCCATTCCTCACACTGGATCTTCTCCACCAAGCTCATTTCCTACTTAACAAAAACTAGTTTCATTGACATTTTTCGCAATACTTTTTTAAGTTTGCGAATCCTCTAGACCTTAACTTTAACTGCAGCTACTGGTGAAAGAAGTTTTTCAAAATTGAAGTTGATAAAGACACCTTAGATCAACGCTTTCTCCAGAGCGATTGACTGGACTGTCAACATTAAGTCTTTGAAAGCGACACTTTGAAGTTAATTGATACAGATTCAATTTTGAAAGATTTTGCGAATATAAATACTGGAAAAATTTCAGGGTAATATTTTTACTCAAAGGAACAAGTATATACACAATGAAAATCTTAACAAATTTATAAACTAGGATTACTTCGTTTCATTTATAATCTATTAAAAATACGAATTTGGTCATTTAAGTCAATATCTACTCTCTAGTTTTCTAGAAGTTCATTTATTAGAATTAAAACATCTTTTTTTCTAAGTTTTAAATGTATCCAGAACAATACAGTAGTGTGTTGTGCTTTTACTAAAACCTCTTGAAAATCTAAAATTTTTGTCATTTTTCCATTCTGTAATAATTTTTAAAAAGGGCAGCAACCATTGAATAAATAAAATTACAGTGGCATGTCTTCGCAATATTAAATTTAAATGGAAACAATCCATGTTCATAATGTGTAAGTAAGAGTTCATTATTTTAAGGTTCGAAGGTCCTATTAAAATTGCAAAAAACAAAAAATACACAATTGTTTACAAAGCGGGCCAAAAAAATGGTTGGGGGCACCAAATGCTATCCCGCTTGTGTGGAAAAAAGTTCTCAGACCGGCTCTGACCGTGGGCTCCTGGATGAAGTTTCCACCAGATGCCTCCATTCCACTTGGAAAATATTTGGCAGGAAGTTGCTCACGATTTTCAAGGGTTTGATGAAGAGCATGTGATAGATGAGTAAATGATATTGAGGAGCTCATCAATGACCATAGGAGAGAGCTGAACAAAGAAGAACTCCAAGAATTCGAAAAAATGGTTAAGGAAGTAGCTGCAGGGATACTAATAACGATGGAAATACTACCATGCCTGAGGGCATTAAAGAATTAACTGCTGCTTGGGGCATGATTAAAAGGATTGTAAAAAAAATCCTTGTATACAAAGGACTGAACTTTTATGATGCGACTATGATGATAAAGTAATTTTACACTTCAAAAGACTTCATCTAAATAGGACAAACAACCTTAACACTTTGAGTGCTAACGGCGTAATATTACGCCGCGCGTGTTCTTGCGAAATTTGCGGGCGGCGTCATATTACGACGGGCATTTTGTACACATTGTAGCGGCTACCGCCTCTAAATTACGCCGCTCGTATTTCTCGGATTCATAGATGAGCTCTTTCAGTTCACTTTAATGGCACTGGATGGCATATGTCTTGACATTTTTTTCTTGCAAGTCATGCGTTGTCCGAGCTGTCCGAAATTTTTGCCGCCTTTTTCATCCGTGTGTTCTGCTGCCGGTGGACATGGAGCGTATACTAGCTGAAGAAGATATTGCAAATGTTTTGAATTCCTTTGATAGTGGAAGTAGTGAGAGTGAGTTTGACGACTCGGATCGTGATGCTGATTATAACCCCAAAGAAGATAGTTCATCAGGTAATTTCATTTTTGCCCGTATTGTCCTAATACAAGCATGTGTGCCTATTCGTTTCACAACATTTTTGGCGTGACATTACTTCATCTAATTGCTATTTCTCATTGTTTATATTATATTTATTTAAGAATCTGAAGCTATGGATGAAGTTGAAACTGTTCTACCACCAAATAAGCGAGGCAGAGCACAGACAATGTTACGTGGTAGCAGGGGTGCACCAAGAGGAAGACGATCTATTGCCAACGGAGCAGGCCCGGGGGATGTTTGGTGTGAAATTGACTCCGTCCCCAACATCACTGTCTTTACTGGTGACCATGGTGTTAGATCAGATATTGGGCTCAATTGTTCAAGTGAGATGATGGATTTTTTTGAACATTTTTTCGATATCGATTTGATAAATCATATGAAGGAACATACCAACTTATACGCAAGGCAAAGAATTGCAAAACTGAGAAGCAGGAACTTACTATCCGCAAACAGCAGATTGCAGTCCTGGAAAACAGTTACTCAAGCGGACATAAAAAAATATTTGGCCGTCATAATGCACATGAGTATTAGCGAACGTCCTTGTATTTCTGATCATTGGAGTACTGATCCCGTTGTGGCGTGTGGTTTTTGTCCTGGTGTTTTTCCTACAGATAGATTTCTTTCAATCTTAGGAAATTTCCATCTCGCAGATAACAAACTATCCGTGGAAAAAGGAGTAGATGGTCATGATCCCCTATTCAAAGTGCGTCCTTTGCTTGAGGTTCTCCGAAATAAATTTCAAAATTCTTTCCAACCAGCAGAGGATATAACTATAGATGAAGGAATGTGTCCCTTTCGTGGTAGGTTTTGCTACAAAGTGTATATGCCTCAGAAGCCTAATAAATATGGTATAAAACTGTATATGCTCTCAGAAGCAAGTAGTGGTTATATTTGGAATGTAGATGTTTTTCATGGCCAGGAAAACTCTGGATTGGCTATAGTCAAGAGACTATTAGGTACACTTTCCGGTAATGGGCATACGTTGTACACAGACAGGTTTTACACAAGCCTTGTCCTGGATCGTGAATTGGAAAGCCTTCAAACGGGCTTAGTAGGAACTTTGATGAAAAATAGAGCTGGAATTCCATTGCTGATAAAAAATGCTCGCCTTTCTCGAGGAGAGCAAGTTTTCACACGAAATGGCAACATATTGGTCCAGCGTTGGAAAGATAAGCGCGATGTGTTTCTGCTTTCCACTCGACATACGAGTGACATGATCACCTTCAACGATAGAAGAGGAAGAATAAAAACGAAACCTGCAGTAGTGATAGACTACAATAAGAAAAAGTTTGGTGTCGACCTAAGTGACCAACTCATGAGTTACGGTGCACTGGATCATCGGTCAGTGAAATGGTGGCGTAAGTTGGCATTTCATCTTATCGTAATGGCAATCACGAATGCAACTATCATGTTCAATAAGTTGAATAGAAAATCGATTCCAGTGACTCATTTCATGCAGAAAATATGCACCGAGTTAGTGACCATAGAAGATGCATCCACCCTTGATAAGGGAAGAGCGCAAACAGCTCGACTCTCAGAAAAACATTTTATTGAAAAAATTCCTATACCTGCAGGTCAAAAGAAGGCCCAAAAAAGGTGTAAGGTGTGCTCTGAAAAAGGACGTAACATTACTGGGAAAGCAGCTAGAAAATGCACGTCCTATCAATGTAATGCCTGTAAAATTGGTCTTTGCTTAGAACCATGTTTCAAGCTTTTTCACACGAGGAAGAACTTCTCAAAATGACTGTATTTATACTTTTTTTACTTTATTTTTACTTGGAGTACATTTGCATTGATTGTCTCTACATTCCATTTTATTATTTTATTTCATGTTGATAAACCGGTTCAAATGCAAAATATGTAATTATATTACTTTCAAAATATATTTAGCAAAAAAAATAAATTTTCAACTTTTTGAAAATTCAAAATATTGCTTTTTTTAAACGCAAGCTGTTCCTTTGTGCATAATTTAATGTGATAAAAATATATATCATTTAAAAGATAAATATGTTATCTTTAAAATAATGTTAACATTTCCCGTGTACCTTAAATAGTTTTTTCATAACATCGCTATAAAAAGTGCAAAAAATAGCCAGCACTGAGGGATAGACCTTGCAATATACACCCAGCACCCAAAGTGTTAAATCAATTTTTCAAGGAAAAACTTTACATTTCTATCTTGTAATGTGCCATCATTATTGCAAAAGATTATAATTGTTTCGCATTGAAAGTTAAGCCTGTTCCTATAAAAGACTCCATTAAAATAATTAAGAAGTCTGTGGGTCCATTACGTAGACAACCAATCCCCGATAACTTTCACAACCCCGAAGAGTCAGGTCAGCTGTTCCGAGAAAAGCAGGGCTTCCACTCACTTTTTGATACAGAAAAGTAAGAAAGTGAGTGATTTTTGCCGAAAAAGTGAGGGGTAAATGTGGAAAAAGTGAGAAAATAATGAGAAAATTGGCAATTTTTACCCCATGTTAGACTTCAGGCAATGACTAAAAGCCTACATTATGCAATATTTTAAGCTGGAACTCGCTTTTAAAGCAGTAAGCAACAGGGATAAAAATTACAAAACCAAGAATTGGAAAATGAAAACTTGTATTTTAGACTCTAGAAAGCATAAATAAAAAACAAAAAATAAATAAATCTTGACTAGAGATGAACGATACAAAATTGATAAGAATGAGGTACATACTGCATCATACACTAGGAGATAAAATGTAAAAAGCAAATATTACAAAACAATAATAATTTTAGTCTAGGCAGGGTCCGCCTGCACCTTGGGATCATCAGGATCATCGTCCTACTGCTTTTTGTGGTTCTTAAATGCTGCTCAAGTAGAGACGATATCCTCTTTTCTACTTTCTTTTGCAAGGACTCTTTTCTCTTCAGCAAGTCATCTGCCTGTGACCACAGTGTTTGTGCCCCCTCCAACATACCTTGGGTGATCTTGACCTTTGCAGGGTGGCTACTGATATCCAATTTTTAAATTCCCTGACTATTCCCTGATGGATTTACAAATTTCCCTGACCAATCGCCAAAAGGTCACCTATTATTGGAATATTTTATTTTTGCTGAATTAAATTTTCGTCAAAACTCAGAAAATGTTAAAAGCTTAAATCAGTACATTACAAGCTACATGTACATCCTAATGAAAAAAAATATATTAAATCTTCATAAGTTAAACTCTCATCCAAATTATAGTCGCGTCTTGGTAGTTCTGGGAAGCTCAGAATTAGTGAAAAGCCATCGAAGGAAAAGTCAATGGCCAATTTACTCTCGGACTCCGGCAAATGTATCACTAGGGTGCGCGAAAAATACAAACCAAAGCCAAGTTGTTGGACTGGATCAAAATCGGATAGCGCGAGTGACTTTCAGAAGCGAATAACAATTTGATTAACGTGGTTATAACCCCTTGATTGCAAGAATATTGCAAATCAATTGCGATGTAAAACTATTTGGATAAACAAACAAAACGTAAGGGGGCGACTGCGAGCGAAGACAGGAGGCAATTGGCAACGGCAGCATCATATTCAGGAATATCATGTTTGAGGTGGTTTTTGACCTGACTAAATTGCTTCCAGAGGGAGCTTAGGGGGCTATTCAAGAATTATGTCGAGCGTGAAAGGAGGGGAGGGGAGGAGGGCTCTTCTTACTGTTTCACGAAGGGCGATATGGGAATCGAAGATGATCTTGCGTAAGATTTTGTTTACACGTACTTGTATTACCATTTTAATAATCATTGTCTCATATTTTTACAACTTTAAGCATGTATTTACTACGAGCTAGTATGTTCCAGCCGCTCCAGCTACCTCTCAAGCTAAGCCTCGGAAGTTAAAAAAATGCGAGGTAAAATTTTCCGAACAGCATAGCCTCGGATTCCTTGTGATTAGCGTAATACATTGTGATCATGAATTTTGACATTACTAGGCAAATACCGCAATAAGGATATGCAAAAGGGATACATTGTACGTCTGATTCACTACTAAATAACTAAGATTCACAACTGAATGAGCCACGAATTGATGGGGCTTATTCCATGAACGTCAGCGACAGACATTAATTTTAGTTGGAGAAATGTTTTGTTGAAATAAAGGGTGGGAAAGACTGGCCGATAAACGTAATGGTAGAAAAATAATGAGAATTTCCTACCCCAGTTTCTCCCTGACTGTTACGAAAATTCCCTGACATTTCCCTGACTTTTCCAGAAATACAAAATTCCCTGACAATTCCAGGTTTTCCCTGACGATCGCCACCCTGCCTTTGTCAAATCTTTTTCAGCAATAGCCTCCTCCAACTTCTTTTTTACATTGTTGACTAGCTTTTCAGAAGTTTTTCGCTCCTCAATCTCCTTCTTACTGGTCGCATGCAGTTCATCCTGCAGCTTGCCCAACGTCTGTCGTTCCTTTAACTGGGTGACCTCTCGCCTCTCCCGGCACACGTTCATCTTTCTTGCAATCTCTTCAGCTCGTCTTCTCTTATGTAGTTTCCGCTGAGCCTCCAGGTACTCGTCATACTTGCTGCCGATGCTGCTTGCTTGAGCAGCTGCGACGTCATGGCCACATGTTCAGGGATGCCATTGTAGTCTCGAAGGCCATCCCTGATGTTGAGCCTGGCATTAAGAGTACTCTCCAGCATAGCCGACCTGTCAGCAGAGAGCTAATTTCTGGAAAGAGAAAATCCTTGCTCGACATCAGAACTTCCATGGGCCAAACAAAGGGCAGCTTTCACCACTTTGCTTACGAGAGGATACTTGGGATCACTGGCAACATCTTTCTTGGTAAATATCTGGGTCCAGTAATCGCTAATCCTAGTTCCAAGATCATACAGTGGAAGGGTTTCCAGCTCCAACAATCTCCACTCGTCTCGAAGGCCGTCTTCATTCATTTCCATCATCGTCTGCAGCATCTTGTAAACGGATACAATGTTCTGCAAGGAGCTTTCCTAGATGTTTTGAGGCTTCAAACATTTCAGGTGACGAGCGTCTCTTTCTTTTGCCAGGACTGATTTATGAAGAAGGTGGCTAGCACCCACCTGATAATGTTTTAAACCTTCTTGATAAAAGTTCAAACTCTGGAGGGGCAAGCATTCCTGTTCAACAAAATCCGATCGGCATCTTTACCAATGTAAATACTGCTCATTTCCATAATATAGTTGGTTCAGAGAAAGAAGGCTTCTTTCATGCATTCTTGCTTGCTTTTGAGCAGTTCTGGCTTGCAGAACCTACTTAGCACTAGGAGATATAGACTCTCAACCTCTTCATACAAAACATGGATCATAGGCTGATTATGTTGAAAAGTTTTGAAAATCTTTGAAAAAAAAGCCTATCCCTGCACGGAAGGTTTTTATCATTAATGGAGTTTCCAGTAGCCTGATAGCAATTGGATGCAAGGAACTTTTCAACATCTTTACCTTTCTGACAGGGTAACACTTTAAGAAAATAGTGTTTGAGAGCCGGCAATTGCTCTTGCTCAGTGAGCCACAGGAAAACAACATGCTTAAGAAACTCTTGCATAGGAACTTTTTTCACTGTTTGAGATTTTTCAAACACGTATAAACAACTTGGATAGTCTAGAAAGTCTTCAAGAATAATAACGTCAGATATTTACATTCCAAAAATTTGAAGCCCTTTCTGAAATGATGTATGGAGGATGTGCAGGTTGCAGAAACAAATGTCAAGAAATCCTCTGTCAAAATCAGATTTGAGTTTCTGAGAAAAAAGCCTAACAATAGCTTTCTTTACATTGGGGCTGTCGCAAGAGACCCTGAGCATTTTCCAGAAGTACAGTGAAACATTTTCAGCAGCACAACAAATTAACTGAAACAATATTTAAGCAGTGGCCCAGCCAATGAATGAAGTCTGTAAGTGACAAATAAAAAGTCAAAGAAGATTGAAGAAATAAAGATTCTTATTTCTTCAATCGAATTTTGTATTGCAGTCGAAATTCCAAAATTTTTGCTAAAATGTAACAATCACAATTTTCACAATATTTCAGCATTTTTGAGTGGAAATCCTCGTGTACGCCATGCACCTTTGGACGTGAACCCAATTTTTTTATGCTGATAACAGAAAAAAGGTGCATGTTGTAAACGAGAAAATATGGTACTTAAAAAATGAAATTGACATTTTTTCAGAAGTGATATTTCTCAATGTCAGTGGATTGAAGAGGTCTGTAAAATGCCACGATAAGTGGTAAAATGTTCAAGATGGCTTGGATCATCTAAGAGATTTCGAAAAATCACAAGAAGCTGGACCAAAATTGTAGGAAAATTGAAAATGAAATAATGAAAAAAAAAAGGGGTTTGAAGTAACTAGGGATGAGACGAAGGTTAACTGGATCTTAAAAAATACTGAAATAGTAGGAAAACACTGATTCCAAAAATGTAAATATAGGATTACACTATAAATTCATTAGATATGCAACTTTTACTTACACTGAGGTTCTCCAGAAGAAGCATCATTATTTCATCGCAATAAGGTATTGCTTTTGTTTTCAGAGCCCTGCAAATGTCTCCAGTGAGCCCCACTGCTGCTGAACACACCTAAGGGAGACCGCAAAAAAATAAATATGACATTTCAGACCAGGACAAGTTTCATAAAACAGGAGATAAGTATTTGAACAACATTTACGATAAAAAAATCACAAAATTTAACATGCCATGCTCAATTCTGTATCAAAACCAAATAAAATGTATATGCCATTTCAAAACTGTTACATATTACACAAAATCAGGAAGCCAGGAAATCAGCCTTTGTATAAACCCAATTATATGATAACAAGATTTCAGGGAGGTTCCATACAAAATCATTTAAGTGCTGTCATGGCTGAGCCTTCACCATAACTCATGACCCCTTTGCAAAGAGATGAATATTGTAACTGATAGACAGTAGATCACTGCCTCTTAATGCTATTAAGTGTGAAAGACAGAACACATACAGTGAAATACAGTAAAAAATGTAGCACGGCACCATACAGTAACAACTGGAAAATTGATTTAATTTTTGAAGAAAAATGCTATGAAATTTTTGTACTTCAGACAACTTAATGACTCCATAAAGCCACTTCTAGCCATGTGAACTTCTTGTCCTAACTCTTAGAACTGTTTAATACAGGTAGACCTAATATTGATTCCAAAAGTCAAATTTTGCTGTGAGTTGATACTGTACCCCTATGATATACACTATTTTACATATTACTATAATGTTACATCTTATTATAATGTGCAGTAGTGTATATGTGACATAGTTTTTTTAAAATAGTAAATATTGAAATATTTGTACGCAGAAGTTAAATAATAGAAAATAGAAATATGACAAAGCATCATTGCAATCCTATTCATTAAAAAACATTGGTAATGAATTTCCATTCTCCCTATTGCACTGCTCACTTCACAACAGCAACAGTGCACTTAAATTCAACTGTATCAGACGTTACGTGGTGGAACAGCATTTCAGGAATTAAATTAACAGGGTGGCTACTGATATCCAATTCTTAAATTCCCTGACCTTTCCCTGATTGATTTACCAATTTCCCTGACCGATTACCTAAAGGTCACCTATTATTGGAATATTTTATATCAGTCGAATTAAATGTTCATCAAAACTCAGAAAATGTTAAAAGCTGAAATCAATACATTAAAAGCAACAAGTACTGCTTTTTACGTTCTAATGAAAAAATATATTAAACCTTCATAAGTTAAACTCTCATCCAAATTATAGTCGCGTCGAGGTAGTTCTGGGAAGTTGAGGATTACTGAAAAGGCATCGAAGGGAAAGTTAATGGCCAATTTACTGGCGGACTCCGGCACAGGTATCACTAAGGTGCGCAAAAAATACAAACCAAAACCAAGTTGTTAGACTGGATCAAAATTGGATGGCGCGAGTGACCTTCAGAAGCGAATAACAATTTGATTAACGTAGTGATAACTCCTTGACTGTTAAAGGGAACCAAAAAATATATAAATATTTGGATAAACAAACAAAACGTAAGCGCGCCACTGCGAGCAAAGACAGGAGGCAATTAGCAAAGAGCATCATATTCAGAAATATCATATTAGAGGTGGTTTGTGACCTGACTAAATTGCTTCGAGAGGGAGCTAAGGGGGCCATTCAACAATTACGTCAAGCTTGAAAGGTGGGGAGGGCTCTTCTTACTGTCTCACGAAGGCTATGGGAATTGAAGATGATCTTGCGTAAGATTTTGTTTACACGTGAGATCGTAATTGTATTACAATTTTAATAATCAACATCTCGTATTTTTAGAACTGCAAGCAAGTATTTACGACGAGCTAGTGTGCTCCAGCTATCTCTCGACCTGAGTCTCGGAAGTTAAAAAAAACCGGAGGTAAAATTTTCCGAACAACATAGTGTCGGATTACTTGTGATGAGCGTAATACATTGTGATCATGAATTTTAACACTACTAGGCAAATATCGCAATAAGGATATGCAAAAGGGATACATTGTACGTCTGATTCACAACTAAATAACAAAGATTCACAATTAATAAGATTCATAACTGAATATTCCACGAATTGATGGGGCTTATTCCATGCACGCCAGCGATGGACATTAGTTTTAGTTGGTGAAATAAAGGGCGAGAAAGACTCTGCGATAAAAGAAATGGTAGAAAAATAACTATAATTTCCTATCCTAGTTTCTCCCTGACTGTTACGAGAATTCCCTGACATTTCCCTGACTTTTCCAGAAATTCAAAATTCCCTGACAATTCCAGGTTTTCCCAGTTTTCCCTGACGATCGCCACCCTTATTAAACTGCAGAGTTGTACTGTCCACTTATATTTAATGTATAATAATTAGAGATCCGTGAAAGTGGTTTTATTTTTCTCTAAATCTTGTTTTAAAACTATGTGACTTCGGTGTTATAGAATATCTTGGCGGTGTTATTATAATTTAACATTTTTTTGCACATTTCTAGGTGTTTTCTTACTTTTTGGTACACGTTTTGTGAATGGATATACTTTAAGCATTTTACATAACATATTTAATAAAATTTTGATTGTGCTAAATTTTTGAATGAAACAAATGAAGGAAAAGGTTCAAGTTGTGTTAATATTATAGAATGAACAAGAAAAGGTGCCCAGGGAAGGTAGGTAGCAAGTAGATGCAATAAAATTGCTTAGTATTGATTACAGCTGTTGCCAATCGACACAATCCCAGTTGTGTTGAGGTTGCCAAGCTGGAAGGACGTCATGCAACCTAATAGAGTGTAATCAAAGGATTTATTATATACCATGCTATGAAAGAACGGAAGAAAAATGCCCGCCATGGGCGGTACACCCTATAGTGGCACAGAGATCTTACACAGAGAGATAGGCAGTGTCTATTTCACCATCTATAGCGCAACTCGCAGTGGCCTTTCACCGAGCTCTCACAACAAAACTACAACCTGCTTCTTCCGCACAAGCTGTCCACGTTCATGTGTATGCATCAACCTGTCTCTGTGGCCCGTACGCGTGCGGATGGACTGTGGCGTGTAGGGGCCACGTGGATGGCTCCACCGCGTGCGGACTGTCCGCGTTCATGTGAAAGCTTCAATTACTGCCAATGGAACTTATTATCGGCGCATAAAAGGTAGAACGCTGAACTTTAAGCATTTGTATAAAATTCCACCGGAGCTCCACAGAGCCGTGTAACATATTATTTTTCTACTTGTTTATTTGACTACAAAATACATTCATTGAAAAGTGTTTAAATGTAAACATTTAGCTTCTACGGTCTAAAGAGTGATGAAAAACACACGAAAAACTAAGAGAACGGTAAAACGGTCGTCGTCTTCATCTCGTTAAGGCAAAAATATTTGATTGGTGCACTTAATTGTTTTTTATGAAGAGAACGACATCTCCGCATTACAAATATTCTTTTAAAATTAAACAGCTTTAGCCTAGTAATTTAACTTTTAGCAGTCCACACACTTTGGGCGGAGCGCAGATCGTCTGCGTCCATGTGAAATGGGCCTATTTTCCTACAACAAGTTATTCAATGACGCTGTCTACTGCATTACGGTGAGTCACGGGAAACTGCTCAGCATCGACGCGTTCCGGGTACGTGAGCTTATATTTCTGCTGTTCCGTGGGCATGCTATTTTCGTTAATTTCTTTCAGCACATTATTGATTCAGAATATCTAGTTCTTCAGGAGAGAAATCGCGTCATTCTAGATATTTACGAGAATTAGAGGATTGATAAATGGGAATCAAAGAGAGAGTCCATGGTTAATTTAACGGTGAATTCCAGTGGGAGCATCACGTCGAGGGGGGAATGGCAGCGCTGGGGGAGCTAAGATACGGACGGCACCATTCTGGTAAGCGGAGCTCACCACAACCGGCCTTTTAACATATTCACTAAGTAGTGCATCGCAGGAGATTATAAAATTAGTATTTGAGGTGTTGTTTGTGTGGAACTTGAATCATTAAAATTTAAGTACAAATTTTCTTTTATTAAACCTAAGGAAGGGATGGGGATTACAATATAGTTAAATGCGCGATATATATTATGCGAATGCGATATGTGAGCGAAAAAGCAAGTTATCAGCCTTGGCATCATAATGAGATAGCGCAAATGAACTTCAGCAGCGTTAAACAATGAAGGCCTAGGCATTAATCGATTTTGACACAGAAAATTTGCGATTTTTTCGCTAATTTACATAAATTTGGCGAGAAAGGTGCAGTATTGTTTTATTAACCGATTTCGTGGTATATTGCATTATTTCACGATACCGCGTATCATTAATATCATGGATCTCTAATGATAATACATGTGCTTCAACGCTTAGGGCATCATCATCAGGTATACACAAGTAATATCTCCAATAGGTATTTATACATGAATGCAAAGAGTTGTGATATGCTTAACGAATGAGAAGGTAGTACAGTTGGATCCAAAATTTAAGTCTTTGCATTTAACGTTCATTTTTTGAGGTCCCGATACATTCCATATGAAAAGCTAAAAGTATATCCCACTGGAAAAAATTTTTTCTGGAAAAAAGTTAAACACTCGTCCAAATTATACACTTTTAATTAGGGGTGTGCGGGTACCCGAAACTTCGGGTCGGGTATTTAGTGTCCGAACCGAACACTCAATCGTCTCACGAAAAATTCGGGTCGGGTATTTAGTGTCCAATCCAAACACTCTATCGTCTTCCAAAAAATTCGGGTCGAGTATTTGGCGCTCGAATTTGAATTTAATTGACTGATCCATCGTGAAATTCCGGTTTAAAATCGGCTAAGCACCTGTACAGACAACTAATGTACGTACCACCGTAACAAGCTTACGCGCATTTACACTACTAACGTAGCGACCGTGGTTCGTACTGTCGTAGGCGCTAACCACTGTGTGAACGCGCGTTGGTTACCGATATAGTAGTAGTTCTTAATGTTGCTACTAAACAGTGGCAGGGCACTGGTGTCGCGAGCGGAAACCGGAAATGATTAAGGACCATAACAAAAAAGTCAATCAAAATAGTGAAGCATACGGTGCTACTTTGATGTATATGACATTTTAACACTTTTAATAGGAATTTAAAATCACATTACACTCATTTTTGCTTATTTACGAAAATAATACTTCACCCTTCTCCATTTTGATTGCCTTATTTGATTATCGCACTTCATCCATTCTGAATTCCGCCATCTACACTAGCGCTGACAACTGTTAAGTGGTAGCATCAAGAACTACTTGTCCATCGTTAACCAATGCACATTCACACGGTTTTTTAGCGCCAACAATGGTAAGGACGAAGGTCGTTAGGTTAGTTGGCTTGTTTGTTGAGTGAAGGAGGCACTACTAGATAGTGGCACTTGCAACGAAGCCAAAGTTTCTAAGCAATGAAAATACTATCAGTGCTTTTCATTTGACAACAGTGATAGCCGATTATCGGACGCAAGTGCCGTCGATCGCCGGCTCACCTCAGAACAAGAGTCACCAACAGCTGGCGATTCAGCTAAATCGAAAGCACCACGGCGTGGCAATCGCAGTCTATCGCCGCAAATCGAAAACACCCAAAATGAAACATTGATTGATTTATCGATTAGAAAAAATCTTGTCGATCTTCCGGTAGGCTTGTCAGTCAGTGAATCCACTTGCTCTCTTTAAGTGATATTTACTGATTTTATTTTTTGACAATTTCGTCTCTATTTTCGTGGCGTGTGAGAATGATACAAGCTGGTATAGGTGTAGGACGTGGGGATAGCGATGTTGACAGCAATTTGACAGATGGCAATGACGAATCACGGTCACGCGGAAATCTGCCATTGCGGAATAGTAAGGCAGCTATCTGGCTGCACTTCGTGCAATTGCCAAATCCACACGCAATGTGCAACTACTGAAATACAGTACTAAAAAACCTATAATATTGCTTTCAATACGGTTTTCATGTCTCATTTGAAATTATGTTCACAAGCTATAGCCTATTAATATTTGTTATAAATATGTTACATCTTCATTCATGAAAATTGACAATATTAAATTCCAAGTGATCATTGATTTCAATGGCAAGCTTAAAATAAAACATTTGACTAACTTACTGATCTAGAGTGGTGGAACAGAAAAATATTAAAGTAACGATTTGCTTTATAAATCCACAAGAGCTAAAGATCACATTATCTGGTTCGCAGGTGTGTCACAGCAAACCTGCCAATCCCAGTTATATTTTATTGTGAAAAAGCACAAGCTACTCGGTGTAATTTTGCTTTGGAACCTTTTAGGGTTGCACTACTTTGAGCTAAAACAATGATGTTCCCACTCTCAGGTCTTTACAAGGCAAACATTGACTGTAATTTTTGTCTTGCTATCGAAACATCCATTTTCCTTAATAATCCAGCACCCACGAATGTGAATACCTCTACTACCCGAACCCGAAAATTACCACATGCCCGCAGATATTTCACTACCCGAATCCGAACCAGACCCGAAATGAAAAAGTGCTACCCGCACACCCATACTTTTAATACATATTTTTACCCTCAATTAGTGTTGGGCTATAAAATGTATTTTAAGTATAGTCAGGGTGGCTACTGATATCCAATTCTTAAATTCCCTGACTTTTCCCTGACCTTTCTCTGATGGATTAACCAATTTCCCTGACCGATTACCTAAAGGTCACCTATTATTGGAATATTTTATTTCCATCGAATTAAATTTTCGTCAAAACTCTGAAAATGTTAAAAGCTGAAATCAATACATTAAAAGCAACAAGTACTGCTTTTTACATTCTAATGAAAAAATATATTAAACCTTCATAAGTTAAACTCTAATCCAAATTATAGTCGCGTCGTGGTAGTTCTGGGAAGTTGAGGATTACTGAAAAGGCATCGAAGGGAAAGTTAATGGCCAATTTACTGGCGGACTCTGGCACAGGTATCACTAAGGTGCGCAAAAAATACAAACCAAAACAAAGTTGTTAGACTGGATCAAAATTGGATGGCGCGAGTGACCTTCAGAAGCGAATAACAATTTGATTAACGAAGTGATAACCCCTTGACTGCAAGAGGGAACCAAAAAATGTAAAAATATTTGGATAAATAAACATAACGTAAGCGCGCCACTGCGAGTGAAGACAGGAGGCAATTAACAACGACAGCATCATATTCAGGAATATTATTTCCAGTTGGATGGCACGAGTGACCTTCAGAAGCGAATAACTATTTGATTAACGTGGTTATAACCCCTTAATTGCAAAAGCTAGGGAACCAAAATATGTAAAAATATTTGGTAAAAAAAATGTAAGCGCACCACTGCGAGCAAAGACAAGAGGCAATTAGCAACGGCAGCATCATATTCACGAATATCATGTTTGAGGAGGTTTGTGACCTGACTAAATTGCTTCTTGATGATGATCTTGCAGAAGATTTTGTTTACACGTGAGATCGTAATTGTATTACCATTTTAATAATCACTGTCTCATATTTTAAGAACTGCAAACATGTATTTACTACGAGCTAGTGTGCTCCTAGCTATCTCTCGACTTGATTCTGAGAAGTTATAAAAAAAAAACCAGCAAGGTAAAATTTTCCGAACAACATAGCCTCGGATTCCTTGTGATGAGCGTAATACATTGTGATCATGAATTTTAATACTACTAGGCAAATATCACAATAAGGATATACAAAATGGATACATTGTACGTCTGATTCACAAATAACTTAGATTCACAACTAATAAGATTCATAACTGAATGTTCCACGAATTGATGGGTTATATTGCATGCACATCAGCGTTTTTTTTAAATCAGCACATTAGTTTTAGTAAATGAAATGTTTTGGTGAAATAAAGTGCAGGAAAGACTGGCCAATAATTGTAATGCTAGAAACATTGCTAGAATTTCCTATTCCAGTTTCTCTCTGACTGATATTAGAATACCGCGACTTTTCCAGGAATTAAAAATTCCCTGACAATTCCATGTTTTCCCTGACGATCGCCACCCTGGTTGGGTCTAAACCGGTCTATCAATTGACAAGTCAAAACCTGTTTTTCCCAAAATATCCCTCAAGAAAAAAGTTCTTTGTTCCTTATTCCTGGGTGTGATGAAATTCATCTGACGAGCTGGACTCATTCAGCGAAAATAAGAAGAGAGTAACCCGAGAGGATCACTCCATCGCATTATCTACACTCGCCCAGCTTTGCTTTTACCCAGGTGGTTTCCACTATTGGGGGAGGGGGTGGGCCTCCTTTCTGGGCCTCTGCGGCCAATATTGGGTTGATGTGGCCAATGCTCAAAGGAAACAAGAGGTGCTGTTATTTCGGTGGATTAAAATTGTAACCTTACCCAAGTAGTAGTGATGAGGTAGATTTCGCACTTCCACCTGATTTTTCCACAACCTGATAGCTTTGAAACGCATCGCCACATCAATAGAACAAGTGAAGTAGTGCATCAGAGCATGCGAAGAGAGAATCCAAACTCCGATTTCTTTTTACTTTTTTTATAGGATGCATCATTCACTAAGGGTGCGATTCATAGTCGAGACTTTAAAGAACCCCTTTGCAAAGAGTCACTTTCGGATATAGTGAAACTTTACGTAAAGTACATTGCATAGTTGGCTAAAGTGTCTCACTTTAAAAAGTTAGACTTTTGCTGCCACAGTGTCGATATCCCAATGAAAAACTGGCACGTTGGCAATGGAAGTTAACAAATAGTTTTGTAAAGTTGACAAACGTTGCATTTTCGCCAGATATCTATGATTTTGTCCTCGACTAAGAGATTGTGGCATTCACGATGTTATTTTTGGTTGAATTTCCTTCTTTTAATATCGTAAGGTGTGAAGTTTAAGTATTTTCGATTAAAGTTTAGGGGTTTTCCTCTTGTTTCTTAAGATAATAAATATGTAGCCCAGTTTTTATTAATTAATAAGTTGAGATATGTCAATAGGTTTCGATTTTAGTTTTGGTTAGTTGTTTTTTGGTAAATTTAGTAAAGGGTTCTAATCTACCTTTGGTTATGTTTAGTGTTCCATTTCATATAAGAGTCATTTGTTGTGTTTGTAAGTTTAATATCCTAGTTTCTGTCGCAGTTGGCATTAGGGATCGTTAACATTGGTTATGTTCCGTAGTCTCAGGCGGGACTTGATGGAATTTGCTTAGCATTGTGAATGAGAAGCAGTAACTTTGTGATCCCAAATGTTTTTTAGAAATTACATGAAACCTGAATGGAATTATATTGGGATGAAATTTGAAACCTGATGATAACGTGCGTCGTCGAAACCTAGGTCATTTCTAATAAATATTTGTGGAATTACAAAGTTACTGCTTCTCATTCACATTTGGTGATGTTCGCGTTTTCAATTTATTTTTAGAGTAATTTACAAACATGCTGGGCTGGTAGGTTAAATATTCGCGCTTCTGTCATTGAGTTTGGAAGTTTAATTGTAGCGTTTCTGTCATTCGGTTTGTAAATTTCATAATCGCGTTTTTGTCATAGTTATCATTTTATCATATAATTATTTTGGGTGGATGATGGAAGTTGAACGCAAAATGAATGGCAATGTAGAACGAATTTCTTTAAAAACCGACGAATAAATTCATCTTCCCAGAAATATTCAACTGGATTTTCCATGTCTCAAAGACTGTTTTACATTATGCAATTTTTTCTACAAACGAATGTATGAAACTGAACCAAATTGTGTTGGTCTGAATGGAATTAGAACAGGTTCTATTTTCCTTTTTGTCATTAATACAATCGCACAAGCATTCACACAATTTGCAGTTTTACACGGTACTATTTCCTGATACAAGCTATCACGCAATAATAGATTGTGCAAATAAATTAAATTTACCGTGCAAAATGGCCTTTACGTATCTCCAGTAATGGTTTCTCACCAGCATTTCCATTTCCTTGGCGATATCAACCATCAACAAGGATTTTAACTTTGTTTACAACCAGCGCATCCATTTCTGTTTATCTCTAAAGATCACTTTAGCATCTAAAGTGAGCTCCGGCGAGCACTTTAGGATAAAGTGACACTTGAGCGTTATTTCTTCTAAAGTGACATCCATGAAACGCATAAAGGACACTTTAGCCCATCTGAAGTAAAAGTAAAGCCTAAAGTGTCGACTATGAATCAGACCCTTAAGCATGAATTTTAATATGTATTTCTGATCCAGATCCAATTTTTTTGAATGAATTAGAATCCGATTTCAGTATCTGGCGAAATGTAATATCCCTTGTTCTTTGCATCCGATCCCACCATCCCTAGAAAAAAGTCATGGATTTTGCTTCTGATTGAAAGACGAACCCACTTTTCTTCGGAAGCAGAAATGGAAAAAAACATTGACTTAGATTCTCGCAAATATGGTACTTATGGTATGTGATTTCTCATAATTTTAAGTGTTTGGTACTTTCATCCAAAATGTGTAATGTCCACATATATTGACATTTTATCTATTCATTAGCCAGAAAAACTGACATATCTACGGATCCAACGTAACTCAAAATGACGTAAGTCTAGGTATAACTGTAATACCTAGTATTTTGACTTTATTCCATGTCTGACCAGAAAAGTAGTTGGCCGTTGGCAGTGGTAGAGAGAGGACGTGTCTAGCTCTTGCTCCTGAGGGTTATGTGAGGAGGGGTCAACTCAGCTAGAAGAAGCTGTTAGCATGGTGGAAATTAAGTGCTCTCAGTGCAAACGTAAATTGAGAAATGGAGTCCAGTGCGGAGAGTGTAATACTTGGTTCCACTTAAGGTGCACGGGATGCACAATTAAGGAATGTGCCCATGGATGGTTGAAGATGTGGAGGGTGCGAGACAGAAGTAGCGCACCATGCTGCGAAGGCAAGGGAGGAGGCAATGGAGGACCTCAAGGTCCAGCTACTGGGAGCGAAAAAATTAATTGAAAACCTGACATCGGAAAAAGAAGAAATGGTGATCCAAGTTCATAAACAGGGTGGCTACTGATATCCAATTTTTAAACTCCCTGACTTTTCCCTGATGGATTCACCAATTCCCCTGACCGATCACAAAAAGGTTATTGGAATATTTTTATTCTGCTGAATTAAATTTTCGTCAAAACTCAGAAAATGTTAACAGCTGAAATCAATACATTAAAGGCTTCAAAGTACATCCTAATGAAAACACACACCGAGGAGGGTCCCCGAATTCTCTGGGAAGGCAAAGGACACTACTATCTCACCCCCACCCGCTACCCAAAAGATGGTGACATTTTTCGAAGATTTTTTAGAATAATCTTAAGAAGTCTTCAATTAAAACTCTGTACAAATATTTCGGTGCAAATATTTTTGAAACCAATTAAAATAACTACTTTATGTGAAATGTTGCCTGAAAGAACATCCACCATTTAGTGATGTAATAGCATCCACATATCGACCATAATCTCTTAAACTTATGCATAGGACAGAAAAAGTACCATTATCACAAATGGTATTGTTTTTTTATTTCATTTATATCCTTCCACATCTTCACTATCTACTTAACTTTTAAGATTTTCGTAGAAAAATCAAAACAGGTGTTCTTTTGGAATGCTGGTCATGTTTGAGCCTCCGTATACAAGTAATGGTAGGACCTAAGAAAAATAACTTTCTATTTCATAATAAGTAATCATTTGTGAGTATAAATGCCATGTTTCAAGTCTTTATCTAAAAAAAAGCAATTTTGAATTTGGCTGGCTTTTTTCGATTTCCGACCACTGTGCGCTGTCGAAGCGGCCGTTTTATTGTCTACAAAATTGCAACATTTCCCTACACACATGGTTTTCTTACAGCAGGTTATTGAATTACGCATACAACAGTTTTGCATTATGGTGAGTCCCCTGAACCATTGTGAGCATTGAGGCAACTTAGGCGAGCGAGCTATACAGTAGAAACTCGAAATTACGAAGTCGACGGGACCGGAAAAATTGGCACTTCGTAATATCAAATTTCGTATGAACGAGTATATTTCAAAAACATCGCGATGAAGCTCTTTTTTTGTTTCCTTAGAATAAGATGTACTCTAGCGACGTACTTGCATGATTTACGAAGTTTTATTCGTGAAAGTATATTTAAATGTGTATTCATGCCCACAGGGTGCACTCATTCTCAGTCGAACGCAACTTATTTGTCGGAGTTTGATTCTTCCTATTTTCGGGATTTCCACCGCATCGTCCCAGCTTTTCGCAGCGGAAATCCCGAAAATCAGAATAATCAACCTCCTTCCAAGCCCCGCCGAAATATACATCACGGCAACCAACTTTTCATTCTGACTTTAATCTTTCGGGATTCATTCCGCGATGTTTAAAATTGCAATAAACAATATTTCGCTGGTCCTCCTGCCAGCTTTATCAGGTTAACGGAACTGATTCTTTAGTCTCGCTCGTCTTTATATATATGAGGGCTCCCATTGTTGCCGGAATTTAAATTTGAAAAATTCGTTTGAGTTTTCTACTTAACGTGTAACCGTCTTCGTTAAGAAGAAAGCTCAAATGAATTTTTCAAATTTAAATTCCGGCAACAATGAGAGTCCTCACTTATATATAAAGACGAGCGAGACTAAAGAATCAGTTCCGTTAACCTGATGAAGCTGGCAGGAGGACCAGCGAAATATTATTTATTGCAATTTTAAACATCGCGGAATTAATCCAGAAAGATTAAACAGTCAACACTATATCCGCGGAAGCCTACGAGCTAACTTTCCGTTCTTTTTTCCAATGAATGAATAGGGAATGAAGGGTCTTCGCAAAATTTTCGTGCAGTTTGGACTAAGCCTATGAAGCTTCTTAGCGCATTTTTCTATATTATTTCCTAACTGGAGAACTCGTAACTTTAGCGTTAGCGATGTATAATCATCAATAATATTGATTTATAAATACATTAAGGAAGTGAGCGACTTGCGCGATCATTTGCACCGAATATTGAAGACAGTGAAAATAAGATTCTCTCGCGGATGCTATGCGATGGATGCATGTTGTGTATTTTGTGCAAATACTGATATGCCCGTTAGTATCGCGAAATAACAATCGTTATTCTCCCTTGGATTCATCTAATTTATGCGTGGTTATTTCCGATACGATGAAGCTTATAGAGGAGTCCAACTAAATATGTACTTCCTTTCAAAAGTAGATTGTACATACTAGCCACGCACTTCAATGGCGGAGGCGATATAACTCCTTTTACACTTCATCGGCTACTAAAGATGTTATCACTACAAATCAATAATTTTCGTTTCCCACTATACTATGCGAAAGCTTCATTTGTGGCTCTATTCAGATTAGGTCGCCTGCTCTTCATTCATTAAACCTCGGGATCCATTTGAAGATTCGATATTGAACTAAAATTTGGGATATTTTTTGTTATTGTTTTCCCTCTGCTTTCGATCAAGCAAGGACATTTTTGTCCGAGCATTGCAGCTCCAGGTCAGGCCACGCACCAGGCCGGAATCAGCTGTCTCCCCCTACTTTCCCCATCATTGCAGGGGGTTACTCACACTCCACCATTCTCCCTCTCATAAAAACAACTACGCGACCCATGGTCTCGGAGTATCGTGCATCACTTGAGACGTGGATCTACCTGGCAGCCAAAGCCAAGAGATACGCGCGAGGAATAAACATCGAATGAATCATCGGCTTTACGCCGAACTGTCACATCTTATCTTCCTCCTCCCTTACATCACCCGGCTGCGTCAGCGGGGAGGGAAGACATGCTTTTGGAGAGTGGGGGGCTTTTACTTAAGGGTCCAAGAGTTGGTATGGGGGGCCGGCAGTGGGACATCGCATCCTGACCTAGTGTTGAGTGGGACGGAGGGGGTACTAGAAGGGGCCTGATCTCCTGGGGGGGCCGGAACGGGGGCTTTGGTGTGAAGGTGATGGCTCGTGCCAACCTTGAAGAGCGGGGAGGGGGGGGACACGGAGACTTGAGGGGAAATATGACCAGTATGGGAGAGAAGGAAAGCGTTTGATAGTTTCGCCGGAAGTGAGAAAGGTGATGCAGAAGAGTAAGCCGCCGTTTTAGAGCAACGGAGATGGAAAGCAGGGTGAATTTTCCTGGTGGGGATTGCCGGGTGGAAGTAAAACAATATGGGAATGTGCGGGCATTTCTATTTCGCATTTCCTTAATTTCCGGTCCATTCGGGCAGTCTTATAAAAGGGAATCAGTGAATAAGAATTGAAGAAGAAATACGACAATCAAATGAATGTGTATTATAAAAAATACTTCATCTCTTCTGTTGAGAGAATCACTCAATTAACAAAAAAAAGTTATTTATTTTTGCGCTTTGCTTCGCTCCATCGTCGCTCCCACCATGGCCTCTCATTTGGATAAATGCAAACTGAACTTGGAGTTGACGTCATTAGCAATTTGGAATCGATGTAATGCATCCCGAGTTAGAAAAATTTCATTCTTATTAGGAGAAATCAGGACTTGGTCATTTTCGTTACAAGCCTCAAGGTCGTTTCTTTGCAAGATCGTGATCTAACGATTTAAATTGCTGGGGGTTACAGCCAATAAACTGCCAACTTGTGATAAGTAATGCCTCAACGCACATACCCTAAGATCCTGGCTAATTCGGTGTCCTGCTTCCGCACTGGTAGGTAATTCCCACCCCCGATGTCCTCCCGAGGGTGGGGGAGGTAGATGCAAGTGCTTCCAATTGGGCTACGATGCTGACGAGGTTTCATGATCCCTCTCCGACAGCGTGACTTTCGGCATCTCATAGGATGGTTCCACTTATGCTCTTCTTGTTTATATCTCTAATAAGGATTAAGCTACAAAACCCTTAGGTATTTAATTCTCAATCAATCTGCAGGAACGCAGCTGAGCTCTCGTTTAGAATATTTTTTCAATCACTGGGTTGAATCGAAAGGGGAGAAAGGTATCTATACCATTTTCCGATACAAATATGTATAGGTGCTTCAGCGTTTTTCCCTTTGATTATGTATGCGCCCAGCGCTAGTCATACTTTAGAATTAATGTGCGTAAAAGTAATAGGTCGTACGAGCCAAGCGAACTCGTTTTTCTCTGGTTTTCTTGGCTGTTGGCGGCGAAAGAAGGGAAGGGCAATGTCTTGCTTGAAGTCTACATCAAAACACTCAATTAGGGCGGGAAACTGAACCTGATTCTTTTGATGATAGCTATTGCCAGTCGGAATAATTATACCTTGGAGCAAGGTTGAGTGTAATCAGTCTGAAACAGTGCGAAAAAAACTTCTTTGGGATATATTTACGACTGAATCTACCGCTTGAACAGTACAGCACCATCTCCGATACATGTCATTGTTTTTTAGCACACGCGCAGCAAACAAATGCTGTACCAGGAATATTCATCATGGATTAATGCTTGCGAAAATCTGTAGCAAAAAATGCCAGGGATCATGAGAGGAAAATGATGGTTGTAGCAATTAGTCTCTCGCGGGCGAGTACATCTGTACAAGACTTATTTACATTTTTTACTCGTTGGCAACTGTGGGCTCGTGGTAACAAAGCCGAACGCATTAGTCTGATTGGTTCCATATTTTATGTGCTACGATGCCTACGATTCAAAGTCGTTCTTAAGATCTGGTTTCACTGGGGCGTCCAGCAGCCACGTCCAACCGCCGCGTCTGGACGTCTCGGCTGGACGACGCGGCCAGGTGGTTTCATTCAGGCAACTACATCCCGTTCCCGCGGCTGGGCGATGTGGGAGAATGTGGATTTAGTTTAATTACGAATTTTTTATCGCTTTGAGTTTCCTGAGAGTGAGTTGATTTTAAGCTGAAATGGATGGTGAAGATTGAGTTTTTTTGGAAGACGAAGAAAAGGACGACCAATGTTGCAAGTAGTTGTACCAAAAAGAGCTGGAAAGGCCACGTAATATAAAATGCGGAGAGAGGAGAGCAGAAAAATCACAGAAAATTGGGACTTCCCGACTAGGCGTCCGCGTCTCGACTGCTCTCGAAACAGTCGAGACGCAGACGTCGGTCATCAGTCGTCGAACTCGACGTCCGAGACGTATCAGTGAAACCGAACACATTTTATATACATTGGATGAGTACGGCAGTGACTTCCGGCTGCTGGACGCGGACGCCGCACGTGGCTGCGGGATGCCCCAGCGAAACCACACCTTTACTATTGTAGCATTGAAAAATGATATATCGTTCAGGTAATACATTCAGTGCACAATGTATTCGGCGACGATGATTAATTAAATGTTTAACTCTGACAAGAAGCGCCGGAAAACGTTACTGTGATCCATCACTATTCGTATAAACGAGTAACTTTTTCACGTCGGGACCAAGATCCGAGGTTCGTAATTTCAAAACTTCGTTATTTCGTAATATCGCGTACTGTTACATACACTAAGATACCCTTTTGGTCGGGACCGAAGATTTTGCTTCGTAAAATCAAAATTTCGTAATTTCGATGTTCGTGTTTTCGAGTTTTTACTGTATTCTTTCCGCGGCCGCATATCAGCGGCCGTGTAATGTAATTCCGTGGCTGTGTATGTTTCCTTCGGTAAAATTACAAATTCACAATGTCTAATTCTTCAAGATAGAAGTAGCGCGTCGTAGTAGTTCTGGGAAGCTGAGAATTATTGAAAACGCATCGAAGGGAAAGTTAATGGCCAATTTACTGGCGGACTCCGGCACGGCAGGTGCGCGAAAAATACAAACCAAAGCAAAGGCGTTGGACTGAATCAAAATTGGATGGCGCGAGTGACCTTCGGAAGCAAATAAAAATTTGATTAATGTGAATCAGGGAAAAAAATGCAAAAATATTTGGTTAAAAAACCACTGAGAGCGAGGACAACAGGAGGCAATTAGCAACAGCAGCATCATGTTCAGGAATATCATATTTGAGGTGGTTTGTGACCTGACTACATTGCTTGGAGAGGGAGCTTAAGGGAGCATTTCAATAATTACGTCGAGCGTGAGAGGTGGGGAGGGGAGGAGGGCTCTTCTTACTGTCTCACGAAGGGGTGTAAGAGAATCGAAGATGATCTTACGCAAGACTTTGTTTACCCGTGAGATTGTACTTGTGTTACCATTTTAATAATCACTGTCTCGTATTTTGAACACTGCAAGTAATTATTTACTACGAGCTAGTGTGCTCCAGCTACCTCTCGACCTGAGTCTCGGAAGTTGAACAAAAAGGAGAGGTAAAATTTTCCGAACAAAATAGCCTCGGATTCCTTGTGATGAGCGTAATACCAAAGGATTCATTGTACGTCTGATTCACAACTAAATAATTAAGATATAAAACTGATAAGATTCACCACTGAATGTCCCACGAATGGATGGGGCTCATTCCATGCACGTCAGGGACGGACATTAGTTTTAGTTGGTGGAATATATTGGTGAAACAAATGGTGGGAATGACTGGCCGATAAATGTAATGGTAGACAAATAATGACTATTTCCCATCTCATTTTCTCCCTGACTGTTACGAGAATTCCCTGACAATTCCCTGAATTTTCCAGAAATTCAAAATTCCCTGACAATTCCAGGTTTTCCCTGACGATCGCCACCCTAATAAACTCATTGCAGAGAATGAGGAACTAAGAGCATTGGTGGAGCTACACAGGGGTGTGCAGTTTAGGGATGCGGCGGCTGGCTCATGCGAGGGTGGGTGGAGTCCGAGGACGCCGAGGGGTATGGGGACCAGTAAAGCGGCGGATTGCAGCACCATGTGCAACGTAGACCCCAATTCCCGGAAAGAAACCCGGAGAGAGGGGACTGGAAGGAGAAGGATACATGGCCAGGAAGGCGCTTATGTGGTCAACCAACCCAAGCCAATGGCTGAAAATGGAGGGGACGGCAATGGAAGCAGGGGGAAGGGGAAGGACTGGCGAGGAAGAGGAGGGGAGGACAAGTAACGGGCAGCAAGAGAATAGTGAAAGTGATGGGCTCTGCTAGGAAGAGAGTGATGGGTGACTCCCTGCTGAGGCACTCGGTCCCTGAAGAAGGACAGGTCATAAACTCTTCCAGGAATAAGGACTGAGGAACTGGAAAGACAAATAGAAGGGATGAGGGACGGGGAAGAGGAGGAAGTCGTTCTCAAACACGTGGGGACAAATGACCTAAAAGAGAGCAAAAACTTATGACCATGTCATTGGATGGGTGTGGGACATGTGCACAGTGGCCAAAAGAAAATTTGGCAAGGCTAAATTAATCCTTAGCGGATTGATTAAAAGAAGGGATGTGAGGGACAGAGAGATAGATTATGTAAATGAGGGCTTGGAATGGGTCTGTGAAAAATTAGGTTTATATTTCGTTGACCCAAATTGTTGGGTTAGTTCGAGTGGTCTTGGAAGAGATGGCGTGCACCTTAACAGTAGAGGAGTGAAAAAACTTGGTGATCTGGTGAAGAATGTAGTCCATTACTATTGTAAAAAAAACTAGATCAGGTTTGGGGATTATGTAAATAAGGGCTTGGAATGGGTCTGTGAAAAATTAGGTTTATATTTCGTTGACCCAAATTGTTGGGTTAGTTCGAGTGGTCTTGGAAGAGATGGCGTGCACCTTAACAGGAGAGGAGTGAAAAAACTTGGTGATCTGGTGAAGAATGTAGTCCATTACTATTGTAAAAAAAACTAGAACAGGTTTGGGGATGTGTAAATGACGGGAGGGCAGTCGATAGCAGCATTGGCGAAAATAAGAGGTCAACAAGGGAGCATGAAAACAGCCATTGGTCGCATAAGATGGGAACTGGTCCAATTAAGGTGAACGAAGGCAGGAATAAATGTGACCATGTTCCGGATAAAACAATTTCTGACATTTCTTAGGGACTTAATACTGAGAACTGGAAGGGAAATAAGTTCATATGCTCATGTGCAAGTGTTACGGTTGTTAGGGAGCCATTAGATGGAGCTGTCGAGCAAAATTGAGGATGCTGCAGCGGAGTAAACACTCAGACATCGGAAACTTCATCAGGAAATAATTTAACCCTCTACACTGCTGAATCCTAAGTTAAGATCTTAAAAATTCTTCAGGTGAACTGCAGTAGTGTTAAAAATAAAATAATTGAATTTCAGTCATTAATTGAATCGTGTAAACCTGACTGTGTAGTAGGCACTGAGTCGAGGCTTAAAGAAGATATTAACTTGAAAGAAATTTTTCCTGATGATTTCAATGAGTACAGGAGGGATAGAACAGACAGGGGAGGGAGTGTATTAATTTGCGTCAAGTCAAGTTTCTTGAGTAGCCTGGAATGGGTGTGAGATGATTTCAAAATGCTTAGTGTAAATATATATAACCAGGAAAGTGAAAAAGCCCTTAATATAATTGGAATTTACAGAAAACTGGATGAAGACATGAGCATGCTTGAGGCTTTGGCAGAATTTATGCTCAGAAAAACCTAGTAGACGAACCCTCATAGCAGGAGATCTTAATCTGCCAGGAGCACAGTGGAATGGAAATGTTAAATGTAGTGGTAAGGTTCAAACTCTTGTAAATAGGTTAATTCTTGAAGAGGGTTTCGAGCAGCTCGTGAATGGACCAACGAGAGTTAATAACATACAGGATGTCTTCCTTCTAAGGCCATTTGAGGGTGACCATACCTGTGAGATAATACCTGGGTTAAGTGTCAATTGAACTAGAATGGTCATCGCGAATATCACAGAAAAAAAAGGATAAATTTTGCTGGAATTATAAAAAAGGGAACGTGGTTGGGTTTTAAAATATGCTACGAGAAAACTTTCCCAAATGGGCAGGGCATGGTGCTATTCCAGATGAAATTTGGGACTGTTTTAAGAATATTTTGTCCGCAGGAATAGAAACATTTGTTCCGAGGAAAAAGCTTAAACACAACAGCGATCCAGAGTATTACAACGCAAAAATAAGAAGAATTAAGAGGAAAGTGAGGCGCACGTATAAACTAAGAAATTTAAGTCTCAGATATCTGGTAGAATATAAAACCCAAATGAGTAGATTACACACTGAAAAACAGAATGCCCGGGAAAGCTATCTATTGAATATACTTGACGAGAAAAATACTAATAAATTCTATAAATATATTAGGAAGAAAAGGGACAATAATAATGACATATCAATGCTTGTTACGGAAGATGGAAAAGATATTTTAGATAACAAGGTCAATGCAGACGATCTAAATAAATGGTACGCCAGCAGCTATAAGGAAAAGGCTGAAAATAATAAGTTTGTTTTAACTACCAATAATGACTACAATGATAGAATGTTATTATCTGGCAGTGGAGAGTACAATTTTGACCATATTAGTGTCAGATAGTGAGATATTAAAATTAATACGCAAACAGCGGAGAAATAAATCAGCGGGACCTGATAATGTATCCATAGATGCATTAAAACTAGGTGATGAAGCAATAGTTCCTTACATAAAAAGACTTTTCCTCGTGACATTAAATAATGGAAGCTTGCCTTTCGAATGGAAATTGGCAACCGTCATACCTATCTTCAAGGGAGGAGATAAAACTAGAGTAGAAAACTATAGACCTGTAAGCCTGACGTCTGTAGTGTGTAAATTAATTGAAAAAACCATTGCTAGGAACTTGTGCAAGTTCTGGGACAAAACTAACTGGCTATTCAATAACCAACATGGATTCAGGAAAGGCTTTTCTTGTGAAACCCAATTGCTAGGATTATGCCAAGATATTGCTGAAGTCCTAGACCAAGGTAGTGAAATTGATGCGGTGATAATTGATTTCAAAAAAGCTTTTGACACGGCACCACAAATTAAATTGATAGAAAAAAGAGGTGTTAAAAATAGATGGCAGGGTAAAAATATGGATTAGAGAATTTTTGAAAGGAAGGTCGCAGAGAGTAAGAGTCTGACGAATTCACCGGTGATACTGAAGTAAGATCTGGAGTTCCCCAAGGAATCATTTTAGGTCCGTTATTGTTTTTAATTTACATAAATGACATACATGTAGAAGTTGACTCCAAAATTCGTCTTTTTGCAGATGACTGTATTATGTATAGAAATATTATCAACAAGGAGGACCAGTGTCAGTGTTTTAAAAATGATCTAGACAAGTTGTCCTCATGGATAACAGTAAATAAAATGGAAGTTAACATGAATAAATACAAACAAATAACATTCACGAGAAGGAAAAATAAAGAAAATAGGTCATATATTCTGCTCAGAGAAAATATTGACAATTGTAACGATTACAAATACCTGGGTGTTAATTTTACGTCAAAACTCTATTGGGGAATACACATCGATAAGGTTGAAAGAAAAGCTTTTAAATCTCTGCACTGGGTGATGAGAAATATTAAGGAAAGTAATAAAGAAACCAAAGAAATGGCCTACAGGACTATGGTTCGTCCGGTATTAGAATATGCAACTGTGGTGTGGGGTCCTCATACAAAAACAGATATTTTCAAGCTGGAGAAAGTACAAAGGAAGGCAGCAAGGTATGTTTTAGGCAGGCACAAAAGGTGTGACAGTGTCACAGCCATGCTGGGGTATCTGGGTTGGAAACCTTTGAAATTAAGGAGGAACATAAACAGGTTATTAGGGATATACAAAGCAATTACAAAAGAATGGGGTTTGGAGGAAATAAATCAAAGGCTAGACTCACCCTGCTACATAGGAAGAAACGACCACAGTTACAAAATTTAATGTAGAAAGCAGAAAACATATCATGAAGCAATCCTTCATAAATAGAGGTATAAAGGAGTGAAATGAGTTACCTGAAGTAATTTTTGAGATCTTTCCTGCTAACGTTAAAATTTTTAGAAATAAGTGTTCCTCGATTCTGTAATGGTTTATTTGGTAGTGATTTGAAAATTTCACTTGTATTTTCTTATGCTTATGTTACCACCAGGCGATTGCCTACTTGTAACGTTTTGTAATTATGTATATTAAATATTAAAAAGATTAGAAGAGTTACTACTACCACTGAATGCCTCCATCTTGAGCCTATAAAGATATTCTTATTTTTTACTGAAAATTATATGCATGTAAATGAATTCAGAACACTTAAACAGTATAACTATTAGCATAAAAGAATTTTCAGATTCCAACCTGATATTCAGCATGATTCTTCAACCCTAAACAAAGGAAGGGTTTGAAAGCATCCATGTACTTAGCAAATCCTTCTCCTAAAACTTCAACCAAGGTAGAAACAGCCATTAGCGCATCTTCTTGAACCCCACCAGCTTTTCCAGAATTGGAATTGAACATCTGAAGCAGTGCTGTCATTATGGCATCAGAGATCTGTGGAGCATCCTCTGGTGTAACCTTTCGAAGTACACTCTAAAAATAAAGATTAACATTATTAAGAGTGATTATTTAACCATTAATTCAAGCAAAAAATCAACAACCAGCATTGCTTAGACAATGCCAAAATATAATGACTAGTAAAAAAAAGAAGCAAGGACTGACAAGTGAGAAACACTTAAAAATCACAGACTTATCTAAACGAAACACTCTCTTTCTGCCTTCTCTAGGCGATTAAGATTGAAATGAACATCTTAGCAGTTCAGGTCTGCAAATAAATTGAAACAATACGATCAAATTGTACATAAAATTTCAATATACACTATATAGAAAAAAAAGATCCAATCACTGAGCAAAGTCAACATTGGGAGTGTTATGCCTGACCCAGACATTTGATTATTGTGGACTACTTAGGATTGCTCAACAAAAATGATCCCACTCAATATAGAAATTACAGTAGATCTCCTGTTATCCAGATCAATTGGGACCTGATCCAATCCAAATAATTGGATAACTCATAAAAAGGGTGATTTATTGGAAAAAAGCCGAATTTATAAATAGCGTGTTAATTTAATGCCTACAAAAACAAATTTATTTAAATTTGCAAGTGAAAGTGACTCAACATCTGCCTAGGCGGTAGCGCTGTCTCTGCACTGCAAAGTTTCACTTGTAGGAAGGGCACAATACATAAATGCTTTTCTGGTAAAGTTTGAAACCCTTATTGGAATTTTGAAAAAGGATAACAAGCCTCTTGTGATTTGTGGACTTTAACGTTGACTTTCTTAAAAAGTCAACTCATTTAGATGTATTAGCTTCAATCACTAGCTCTTTTGATATGGTTACCGCTATAAAGAGTAGGGGTGTGGGGGAACCCAAAATTTCGGGTCTGGTATTTAGTGTCCAATCCGAACACTCATCGTCTACCGTTAAATTCGGGTCAGGTATTTGGTGCTCGAATTTGAATTTAATTGACTGATCCATTGTGAACTTCCGGTTTGAAATCAGCTATGCACCCGTACAGACAACTAATGTACATACCAACGTAACAACCTTACGCGCATTTACACTACTAACGTACCGACTGTGGTTCGTACTGTCGTAGGTGCTAACCACTGTGTGAACGTGCGTTGGTTACCGATAATAGTAGTATTTCTTAATGTTGCTACTAAACAATGGCCAGGCACTGGTGTCGTGAGCGGTAACTGGAAATGATTAAGGACGATAACAAAAAAAGTCAATCAAAATAGTGAAGCATACGGTGCTACTTTGATGTATATGACATTTTAACACTTTTAATAGGAATTTAAAATCACATTACACTCATTTTTGCTTATTTACGAAAATAATACTTCACCCTTCTCCATTTTGATTGCCTTATTTGATTATCGCACTTCATCCATTCTGAATTCCGCCATCTACACTAGTGCTGACAACTGTTAAGTGGTAGCATCAGGAACTACTTGTCCATCGTTAACCAACGCACATTCACACGGTTTTTTAGCGCCTACAATGGTAAGGGCGAAGGTCGTTAGGTTAGTTGGCTGGTTTGTAGAGTGAAGGAGGCACTACTAGATCGTGGCACTTGCAACGAAGCCAAAGTTTCTAAGCAATGAAAATACTATCAGTGCTTTTCATTTGACAACAGTGATAGCCGATTATCGGACGCAGGTGCCGTTGATCGCCGGCTCACCCTCGGAACAGAGAGCCACCAACAGCCGGCGATTCAGCTAAATCGTAAGCACCACAGCATGGCAATCGCAGTCTATCGCCGCAAATTGAAAACACCCAGAATGAAACATCGATCGATTTATCGATTAGAAATAATAGATTATCGACTGTCGATCTTCCGGTAGGCCTACTAGTTTTCCCGATTCTTAGACGCTATTTTCTTCACAGCGTCAAGGGTTATGCCAAGGCACTCAGAAACATAACGATACGTGGGATATCCTTTGTCACAACATTTCTCGGCTTCTCGACGAAAGAAACAGATAGCACTTAAATCCATCCTTAATTCAGTCTCCGAAAAATTGGCTGAGGAGGCATATCGACGGTATGTTTCCAAACATCTAGAATGACACTGATGACCATTCTTAAAAATCACCCTTTCTCCCACTATTTACTGAGTCCAAAATACTCATGCACAGAGATAGGACAACTGGTTTTCCCCCGCAGGTAAATATTTGCAGTAGGCAATTCCTCGCGTGCCTTATGGACAACCCTCTGACTGGACAACAGTGCACGTCTCTCCCTTTCTCTTCGGGCATGCTCCTGGCAGTTCAACGTGCTCTTTTTCCAAAATAAATGTCAACCGATATTGATTAACCAATGAATTCCTTTAAGATTTTATAAGTGGATTCATGATGATGACCTCGAGAGCTTGAAGATGGTCCAAACGGCGGTGATCAGGGATGTGCGGAACGATATATAACGCAGCCTTGCGTTTTCATCTATAACTAAAATACTAATGCATTATATATTATGAAACTTCATATAATTGTTAAGAAAGATCTTTACTACAATATTTGAAAAGGATATTTTGATATCTTGAACCGTGTTGTAATTAGGAAGCCATAAATGCATTGCATCCGTCCGGTACCCGGAAAAATGCGCTAAAATTCAGTTTTTAAGCACACACTGAAATACATATAAACGGAAAAAAGTTTTGTTTGCCATCAATGAACGCAGAAATAAACAAGCTTTAATGTGATGTACTTTATTTTAAAATCGATTGAGCCGTCTGTGAGATATTAGTCTCGAAACTCGGGTGACGGAATTTTGCAACTGATAGTAGTCAGTGAAACCAATTGCTCTCTTAAAGTGATATTTACCGATTTTATTTTTTGACAATTTTATCTCCATTTTCGTGACATGTGAGAATGATAAAAGCTGGACTAGGTGTAGGACGTGGGGATAGCGATGTTGACAGCAATTTGACAGATGGTAATGACGAATCGCGGTCACACAGAAATCTGCCATTGCGGAATAGTAAGGCAGCTATCTGGCTGCACTTCGTGCAATTGCCAAATCCACACGCAATGTGCAACTACTGAAATACAGTACTAAAAAACCTATAATATTGCTTTCAATACGGTTTTCATGTCTCATTTGAAATTATGTTCACAAGCTATAGCCTATTAATATTTGTTATAAATATGTTACATCTTCATTCATGAAAATTGACAATATTAAATTCCAAGTGATCATTGATTTCAATGGCAAGCTTAAAATAAAACATTTGACTAACTTACTGATCTAGAGTGGTGGAACAGAAAAATATTAAAGTAACGATTTGCTTTATAAATCCACAAGAGCTAAAGATCACATTATCTGGTTCGCAGGTGTGTCACAGCAAACCTGCCAATCCTAGTTATATTTTACTGTGAAAAAGCACAAGCTACTCGGTGTAATTTTGCTTTGGAACCTTTTAGGGTTGCACTACTTTGAGCTAAAACAATGATGTTCCCACTCTCAGGTCTTTACAAGGCAAACATTGACTGTAATTTTTGTCTTGCTATCGAAACATCCATTTTCCTTAATAATCCAGCACCCACGAATGTGAATACCTCTACTACCCGAACCCGAAAATTACCAGATGCCCGCAGATATTTCACTACCCGAATCCGAACCAGACCCATAATGAAAAAGTGCTATCCGCACACCCCTATTAAAGAGTGCTACAAGAGGAAATGCATGTCTTGTACAAATATACGTAGATGGCAGTTATAATTACACTAGCTCAAACATTGACAATGGGATTGCTGACCACAATTCTATCCATGTAACACTGGATGTTCCGACAATTAAGCCTCAACAACCACCTAAAAAATACACTTGGAAACTATTTTATACCCCTCTTTCTCTTTCTCATTTCAACATACTTTTGTCATCTGTGACATGGGAGGAAGTGTTATCCATAACAGATCTCAATATGAAAGCACAAAATTTTTAGACATTTTTACATTTCATTTCAATGTTGCTTTCTCATTAGAAAAAGTTCATGCTTCCAACTCCTCTCAAAAATAAACCCCCTGGATAACGAAAGGGATACATACATCGTGCAAACATAAAAGATAGCTGTATAAGCGGCGTGTCACTTCAAATGACCCAAGTTTGAAGTTAAAATATAGAAAAGACTGGAGGGAGAGATAAAATCACAAAAGCCAAAATAATGCATGATAGTTCCGTGATACATAATTCTGAAAATAAAAGCAAAGTTATATGGAATGTAGTGAAAAGGGAATTGAAATTCAATATCAGAAATCCTGATGGTTCTTCAGAAATTTTACATAATGGAGTTAAAATAACCAACCCAAATGTAATTGCAAATAATTTTAATGAATACTTCCGCTCAAACAGAAAGTAATGGTAATAATACCTCAAACCTAAATTCAATTTGTTCCAATATTAATTCTTTCTTTTTAACTCCAGTTAATGAAAAGGAAATGCTAAATTATCTTTTGAGCTTTAAGGACAAATTTTCCTCTGGTTTTGATTAAATACCAGATATAGTGTTAAAAAAAACTGTGCCAAGTTAGCTTTAATCCCACTCATGGATATATGTAATCAATCTTTGGCAGAAGGAAAATTCCCACAATTATTTAAAATTGCTACAGTCAAACCCCTATTTAAAAAGGGAGACAAAAACAGTATGGAGAATTATAGGCCTATTTCCCTCTTATCTTCCTTTTCAAAGGTTCTAGAAAAGGCAATGTATAATAGAATAACTTCCTTCCTTGAAAAAAAATATTCTGCTATGTGAGCATCAATTCGGCTTTAGGAAAAATAAATCTATCATTGATGCATTATTCAGCTTCTATGACAGTATCTTGGAGGCCAAAGACAATAAAGAATTTGTCCTTGGTTTATTTATTGACCTCAAAAAAGCTTTCGACACAGTAAATCATCTTATTCTCCTCAAGAAATTGGATAAACTAGGAGTAAGAGGGCAGGTTAACCAATGGTTTCACTCATACTTACAAGATAGAAATCAAATTGTAGAAATTAATACTGTTATCTCAAATCCTCTGAAATGTGGGACACCCCAAGGCTCAATTCAAGGACCTATCCTGTTTCTAGCCTTTATTACTGACCTGCCAGAATCTCTCCCACAAACTACTCCAGTTATATTTGCAGATGACACAAACATTGTATTGAAAGGCAACAGCTGTGAAGTATTACAGCAAAGAGTTAATGAAATGGAATGTAATTTACAACAATGGCTACAATCTAATAAGTTAATCCTTAATGTCCATAAAACAACCTTCGTAGATTTTAATCTTTCAAAACAAAAGACAACTACAATAATAAAAATACTAGATAATTCCACGATTAAGGAAGAGCATCATACTAAATTTTTAGGTGTTTGGATTGACTGCGATTTATCATGGGAAGAACATGCAACAAAATTAACAGGAAAATTAAGCTCACTCTGCTATGCAATGCGCATCTTAGGTAAATCCACAAACCTTGCTGTTCTTCAGGTAATTTATTACGGGCACATTCATTCAAGAATACCACAGAATTATCCTATGGGGATCCTCCCACTACATGAAAAAAATATTTCAGATGCAGAAAAGAATTTAAAAATAATGAAACAGGTTCCTTTAAGAACATCCACCAAACCAGTATGTGCAGAACTCAACATCTTACCAGTACCATGCATTTACATAATAGAAACAGTGTCCTTCATACACAACAACCGTATGTCTTTTGAAAAAAACCCTCATATTTTCATAACTACAACATCAGATCAAATGAACTCATCCATCTAAAAAGCCATAGAACAGCTAAAAGACTGTAAAGCTTAACACATCAGGGATTTAACCTTTATAACAAACTGCCATCTGCAATAAAATACCAAGAATATCAGAAATTCAAAGTATCTGTAAAAAATATCCTAAGAAAACATTTGTTCTATGATGTAAATGAATATATGATGTGTCACTTTTGAGGTTTCGCTTTGTTTACTGTTCTCAATGTAGATGTACTTTTCCTGTTGCATATTTGTTTTTTGTATACAGTAAAACTTTGATTTTGCTAACTTTGATTTTACATAAAGTCTTGTTTTTACGCAGCGACACTCAAGTCCGGCCAGAAAGCATAGGGAATTGCAATGGTGAAACTTTGATTTCACATCTTTTCTTGATTTTACGCAGTTTTTTGATTTTGCGCAGCATAACCTCAGCCCCAAAGAGAGACAGCTAATTTTGATTTTGCGCAGTTATCTTTTGACTTCGCGCAGAATAACCTCAGTATTGAAGACAATTCTAATCTCAATTTCATCTACATATCGTCAGTTTCTCAAGGAATTACGCATGATTACAGTTGTGTTTAATCGATCGAATTAAAATATAGGTATAGCATTATAATGCGTGGTATCGAACAAAGCTAGATAACAGTGTCGGTGCTTTCCATTCACAAACCTCCAAATCATGTTCCCACGTAATTACTTCACATTCTCCGTGTAGTAATCGCGTATGATTGCGTAGTCTAGGATAGTCGGGCCTCCAGAGTCATCGGAGCCCGGCAACAGTTCATATCGTCTCCGCTAGATGGTAATGATGTAAGAACCATTGGAGGCAATCCAAGCTCGGCTTTAGTCCTTCGCCTGGAGCACCTAGGGAATGATGCTCTATGTCGTGTTCATGTTCAGGGTTGGAAAATTCCAACAGGAGTATTATGAAGTTATGTTCTTCATTCATCTTACTGAGTTGCAAAAATGAATGTACAGAAATGGTTGACACGACGTCGTGCTGTTGAGTGTGAAACTGAAAACATTGCGAATCTAATTATTACTTCCACCTGCGGCCTCTCAGTATTTATTCAGCTTCCTTTACATACGTGAATATCCCTCGTTTCAAATTAGCTGTAGCAGGATATCGAAACCACCAAGATACGGCAATCGCCGTCCATATGTACCTACTTTTGATTAAGACAGACGATTGCCGGAGATGTAATCACGAAAGGCCCGTATAAACAGTGATAGCACTCATTGCTCTTTCTATGTTTTACTCTCCTCAGAGCTCAGATCTACCGATAGACGACTATTCTAGATCGAAGACGCAGCCGCGACTTATCGATCACTAATTATTGTCGCAAATCGAAAGCATACAGAGGAGAAAACTTTAGTTTTGTGCCTGAACTGATTCGTATTTTCATTGTCTTGAATTATTTTTGATTTGTGCCTCAAGTTTATAGCCTGAAAACCCATATCAACAATTATAATCGAAACAGTTGGTAGCCCTCAGATTCATACACCTGTGTTGCTGGCAAATCTTCTTGATTGATAAGCAAAAGGAGGAGGTAGATTTGGTGAAGGACAATATTAATTGTTGGTAATGCTAAGGCAGAAAAATGGAACCTTCTTAAGTAAAAAGAACGCGGAAAACTCTTTCCATTGAACAGTAAAATTAAAATAATTAATGACGTGAAGCCCAATAAGTCCCTATAAAAAACAGAAATTGCCAAGTTGAATGGGATTTCATTGTCGACATTAAAAACAATTTTGGCATCAAAGGAGGAGATATTTTCCTCATCGTGTCATACGAAGTCATCATATGTGTCCTCAGGAAAGTATGCAGAACTTGAAGAGACATTGTTTGCCTTTTTTAGTGATTGCCACCGAAATAAACTCACTGTTGATGGTCCTATTTTGCAAGAGAAGGCAAGAAATTTGGCCCTCACACTAGGGCATCAAGATTTCAAGTGCTCTACAGGATGGTTGGACAATTTCAAAAAGAGGTACAACATTAGCTACCAGCGTGAATGTGGAGAAGAAGGGAAAGTAGATGATAACTTGGTTAGCAAGTGGCATCAAATTAATGACTCAATCGTTGAATCATTTGCACCACGAGATCGATATAACATGGATGAAACAGGTCTGTTCTGGAAAGCTCTTCCTGACAGAACAATGCATCACTAAGGAAAGAAATGTCATGGAGCTCAAAGAAGCAAGGAGCACCTGACAGTGCTTCTCACCACAAACCAAGATGGTAGCGACAAATTGAAACCTGTTGTCAATGGAAAAGCTCTAAAGCCGAGATGCTTTAAAAATATCGGAAATTTTACATTGCCAGTAAAGTATCATGCAAATAAGCATGAATGGATGTCTGTGGAACTTTTTCGGAAACAAGTTCTATATCTCAAGCAGAAATTTGCCGGACAAAATAGAAATATCCTGCTAATTATTGACAATGATCCTGTTCATAAATTGCATGGCCTTGAGCTGAAGAATGTTAAATTATTATTTTTGGAACCAAACACCACGAGCAAGACACAGCCTTTGGACGAGGGAATCATACAAAATTTGAAGATTATGTATCGCAGCTACCTTCTCTAGCATTATGTACGCAACATAGGTAAGATAAAATACAATGGCAAATTATTTTCTTTAAAATATCTGGATCATGCAAACGTTTTTATATGATTTCATTTAGATAACGGCACAAGCATCTCAGATAACGGCACAAGCATCTCAGAGGTGGCTCCTTGGACTCTACTGCATGCTGTCAGAAGCATAGCTCGAGCATGGAAAAATGTATCAAAGGAAACTATTAAAAACTGCTGGAGATCAGCAGGTTATGGGGAGGTAGAAGACAATATGGCTGAGGGGACCATATCTAGTCCTCCATCATTGCAGGATCTACTTGATAATGAACTTGAACAGTTCAATCAAGTTTGTCCAATAAACCCAGCTGTTTCATCACTTACCTACAATGGGATATATGAAGACTTGGCTACAAATGAAGAAACAGTGAATGCAGAGTTGAACAACACACTAGCTTTTGAGCTCGAGGAAGAGAGTGATGGAATGGATGACAGTGATGCAGTGCCTGTTCATCCTTCCCATAGTGATATTAAAGAAGCCTTTAGGCATTTGCACAATTTTTGTTATGCACATTCAGAGATTAGTGAAGGCCATATTTAAAACAATGCATTAGAGGCAGTTGTGAATAAAATATTTTAGAAAGGTTTGCAACAAACTAAAATCAAAGATTTTTTTCACCCAAAATGAGTGATTTCATAAAAAAATAAATTGTTTTTTTTTATGAATCCCCATAAATCAGAGCTTAAATAAAGTATATGAAATGTTTGCTAAAAATGAAGTGCAAGTTTTATCCTAAAAATTATACTCTTCCTCAACACCAACTCTTGATTTTACACACTTTGATTTTACACAGTGCCCATATTTTGGTCCCTCCAACTGCGTAAAATCAAAGTTTTACTGTATGTAACTGACTTGACCAAGTTGTATATTTTGTATTTGTAATGTAACTGACTTGTCCAAGTTTATGTAATTGTACTTATTGATGACTCCATGCAAATGTATTTGCCCACGGATAATAAAATTTATTGTTATTATTATTACAGCGTGCGACTACTGAATATTAATTTCTGACGTAGGTGTTTGCGGCGTTCAGGTTTGCACCACCAAACGTCGCCACCAAAGATGACAACGTGCACAAATCCCAGAAACCTGCCTAACTGAATATTAATTGTTAGCAAGAAGATTGTCTTTTAACATGTTCGCTACAGATTGATTTTAGAACACTAAAGAAACTTATGCACAGCAACCAATAACTATCGAACGAAATGAACAGTATAAAAGATACAATACACCTTTAAAATAGCCTATTGCCGTGAATGTAAAAAGCAGATGAGGATTTTTTTCCCTCAAAGTGATCCGGATAATTGGACATCTGAATAGTAGGAGTTTGGATAGTTGGGAGTTGTACTGTACTTAAATTTACACAAGGTCTGTTGGCATTACTGAACTGGTTTTGCCTTAATTGATATTCTCAGCATGACATTTAACTGATTTAGTGATAATTTGAAATTTCAAGCCCTCATCACAGCTATGGTGGAAAAATTACACAAATTTAAAATTTTCACTAGGACTGAAGCAAAGTTTTATGCTTGGAAAGATAAAATAAACAACATCCACGATAGTAGCCATAACTGACTAGCAACTCTTGCGGAAGATTCAATAAGAGATTTAACTTCAAGATTAACTCACAAAATTGAAGTTCAACCAATGCTCATAAAATACGAAGATTCCAGCAAAATGATGTGGAATTTGTACATGATGAAGAAATAACCCATGCAAATTTCCACAAAAAAGATGATGTGTAAGCATTGAAACCCTGGTCGAAAATTAAGTAAATTATATTTTTTATGGAAAATTGCACGGATTATTTCTTCAACAGCTTATGTAAATCTTTAAAAAAGTTATAATGTGAATCCTTACTGAATTTAACCTTACCTACTATGCCATGATACACTTGTTTAAATCACCAAGCTGGATATGCTTACTGGGATCAGACTCCCACAACCATGTCATGGTTCTCAATGAACACAATACTAATATACAGATAGCACCATTTCACCTGAAGGAAACAAGTTTCTGATCATCAATTACATATCAAGTAACCTTGCCGTCCTTATAAGCCAACATGGCTCATCATCAAGCTTCTGATGATCTAACGCACCAGCTTTTACAACAAACAAGCCAGGATAGAAATAAAAAAAAGGATTAAACCAACAGCCATGGGTCAAGTACTCACCAGACTGACTCAACTAGAAAACTTCTATCTTATATGGGATAGAATTAACTTCTCAAGGCAAATTTGACAATACCTACGATGAGTTAATATCTCACCAACATAAATTACCTTAATAGAAAACACCACAATACCTGCAATGTTCCACACAGCAAGCTTTGGAGGTCATTATATTGAGCACGGTCAGTATGATTCTGTATGTGAGATTCCATCTGTAGCACCTGTTGAAGCCTTTCCAGAATAACCAAAGTAGTTTTTTGGACAGTGGGATAACAATCTCGAGGAGAGTTCTTCACCATTTCCATTAAGGCTTCATATGCTGCACTTCTAAGATTGGCCTACAAAAGATAAAAGAATCATAAAAGTAAACTGAAGATGAAAAGTACTGTAATTGCCTGAACACTGGGAATCTTTTTTCAACTTTGCATTTACATTCCATGATTTACTGCACTGCATAAATTTTCCTTGGAAGAATCATAAACCATGTAGAGATACAAAGGGTCTATATTCCAATAAGGATGATTTCAAGTTAAGGATTGTTTATGGATAATTATGATGGTTGAAAATGTTGGTGGTATACGAAATTTTACCATTAAAAATGTCGCTTGGATTTATTTGTTATTCTTCCTCTTAGACAAAATTTAATATGAGAAAAGTGAATCTTTCTCATTGTAAACGAAACCAGTGCATCTCAAAGACTGGGCTTAGCCAATGATTTTGCCGACTATTTTAATCGTTTGGGAGCACCACAGACTTCAAGTCTAGAAGAGTACATATGGCTTGATGATGACACCCTGAAAAGTTCTCATGGACAAAAAAATGAAGGAGATGGCTATAGCCATGAAATGTTGACTGACAATGAAGTAAATAAAAGTGATGAGGTCATCCCTGAACCCAAAAATAAGGTATATCCTCCAGGCATTAAATACCTTGCATATTTCTCATTACTTCATGAAGTTGATGATTTTAAAGAGAATTTGAGAAAAATTGAAAAAGTAATCACTCAAAAATGGAACAATTAAAGAGTGCAAAAACATCACATGATATTTTAAAAAGACTTAATTCTGTAAATGAAATAGTACTTTCAGAGGGGGTTTTCTTTATTTTCATTTTGCCTAGGCAGTTTATTAGTTTGCTATGCAATGTTATTTAACTTTCATTGAGTGGTTTACTTTTCTAATTAATATCTTGGATAACTTTTATAAAATGTCTTATTTTCAAATTTTATCTCTCAGTACAATTCACACTCTCCTACAGGCATGATTGTCTAATTATGAACACACTTGATACAGCCACATGTTTAAATGCTTTACCTATACTTTAGCCTGAGCAGCCAAAAAGCTGATTATGTTCTGAAATTCTAATGTACAATTTGGTTTAAAATATAATTATATCTCCAACACAATAAAGATTTTATTTTCTACAGTGGAATATAATATATAATAATCTCTTTGTAGTGAAAATAGTTTCAACGTAATTATGTTCTCATATGTTGTGAAATCTCATCAAAATTTTCAATATCCGCTAATATCATGATTTTACATAACACCACATTTTAGGGTCTCAAGGTGTTATGCAAAATCAAGACTACTGTGCAGGGTGTCTTGTGCCAAGTAAAAAAAAACATTTTCGGGTTTTTTTCCGGCCTACTTTTCATAAATTTCCCAAAGGTGTTGTTTTAGTCCATGGTATTACTAATACATGATAGTATTAGAAATACCATTACTTTACTCCAGCGTGTTTTTGCGAAACAAAATTAGCCCCCCAGTGATATTTCTGTTTTCCTCACGTACACTTTTTAACCCATTCGCGCCGAACGTCACATGCAGGAGTTGGGATTTTCTTTATGCAAAAGACCAGACGTCTACCATTAGCGCCAGAGATTTCTTTATGCAAAAGACCAGACGTCTACCATTAGCGCCAGAGATTTCTTTACGCAAAAGAACTAATGTCTCCTATAGATGCCGTGGAGGGTGGGAAGGTGACAGTCACTGATACATTTTAGAAGGGTGTTGTAGCATAACGACGACATTGCCTTGTAATGTTGTTTTTGTGTAATGTTGGTTTTACTGCAATGAGATGCGAATGAATCTCAAATCTGCAGATGAAAATCATTTAATTTAGCATACATATTCCCTCCATATCTCAGATAGTCTTAAGAATGGATCTACTTGTATGCGTACTAATGAACAATTGGAAACTACATATCTAGTGCCTAAAATTTACCCCTGATTTACTACTTAAATATGTATCAATGATAAAGTCTAACGCATCCGGTATTGATGGCATTAGTGTAAAATTTATTAAAATGATTCTTCCGCTTGCATTACCTATGATATTAAATATTTATAATTGTTCCCTGAATTATTCTACTTTTCCCACATTATGGAAATTTGCCCTTATTAGACCTATACAGAAAAATTCTAGACCAACAGATATGTCTCATTATCGCCCCATATCCATATTATGCGCCCTATCCAAACCTCTCGAGAGATTTGTCTTTAATCACACCATAGAGCACCTTTCTCGCAATAACTTGTTAGACAATTATCAATCAGGTTTTCGCAAAGATCATAGCACGCAGTCCGTACTAATAAAAATTACTGATGATATTCGTCATGCTATCGATAATAGAAAAATAGTTATTCTTGTTCTATTTGACTTCAGTAAAGCTTTCAACTGTGTAAATCACGACATTCTCTTGGCACGATTACGTAAGCTGAAGTGCTCTAATTCCGTCCTAGCATGGTTTAAATCATACCTCTCTGATCGCCAACAGGCGGTGAAGGGTTTGGAAGGCCATTCTGATCCATCCCCATTGCCTTGCGGAGTACCTCAAGGGTCCATTCTAGGGCCATTGTTATTTAATATTTATGTCCATGAACTATCAAATATGATTCGCACCTGTCAGTACCATTTTTACGCGGATGACCTACAAGTTTATGTAGAATGTTATTGTAATTGCACTGAGGAAACAGTTTCATTGATTAATAAGGATATTCAAGCTATATGTGCATGGGCATCGGCCAACGACCTAAAACTTAACTCTCAAAAAACAAAACCAATAATAATAGGAAGTCCTTCGTTTATAAACACTCTTGATTTTGATTGCCTCCCTAAAATAACTGTTGAAGGAGTACAACTTGATTATGTTGATGAAGTGAACGATCTCGGTGTTGTTATAAATAGAACCTTGACTTGGAACTCGCATGTTCATAGTATCTCTAATAAAGTTTTGAAAACACTTTATCAGCTCAAGCAATTCAGACACCTAATACCTCTTCCGCTACGCCAAAAGCTAGTAACCTCTTTAGTTTTACCACATATAGATTACTGCTCGCTGGTGTTCACGAATATATCAAAAGAACAAACTGCCATTCTACAAAGATTACAGAATTGTTGTATACGATATATATATGATATCTCACGCGATGAACATGTCAGCCCATATTATGAGATGTTAAATTGGTTAAAAATTGAAGAAAGACGTATGCTGCAAATGGGTGTATTTATTTTTAAATTATTAAATGTAAAGATTCCATTGTATTTATATGATCAATATGTATATAATAAGGACAAAAAAAAGCGAATGACTAGAAATAATTCCAACTTAATAATACCATGCCATAGATCAACTACTTACAATAAATCATTTTATGTAACATCTTGTAAATTGTGGAATTCTCTTCCTCAGAATTTTAAGACACTGACATCAGTGAATGTATTCAAGAGAGCTTTGAAAGAGTATTTATGTTCTAAACATTAGTATAAAAAATGTAATATTTACCTATTTATTTATTTGTTTTTTTTTTGTAAATTATGTAATATTAGTGACTGTTTATACAAAGCATTGTAAGTGTTATGCCTTTAATCATTTTATGTAATTTAATCCTTTTTTGTAATACCAACCTATATTATTATGTCTTCTGCATGTAATTATGTAGCTATTACTTTATTACTTTATGTTGTCTGTTAATCTTATCAGCAGCCGAAAATATAAATAAATGTAAATGCCATGCATTTGTGCTCCATGGGATTATATAGTCCCAGAGTAAATAAACTTTATCTTATCTTATCTTAAAATGAAAAATAAAATTAAAATATGCTATTTAAGGCTTTTGGTTCTGCGATTAATTTGCCTTAAATAGCATATACAATGAGCTGCAAAAATCAACAAAAAAATTAAAATAATTCAACTTATTGCAGTACCACTAAACAAATAATGGAAAAATTCATAAGGGAAGACAGCTGGCCCCAGAATAATAAAAATACAAGAAACTTAATTCAGAGCCACTACATATACTTAAAAGATATAAAACAATTATTTATAAACTTGACCGTTTTGCTGCCCATTGCAAGACTTTAAGCCATTGTTGAAAAAACTACCACAAGGCTAAATATAAGCAAGCTTACTTATGCATATATATCAATGCTTTCAAGTTTTGGATAAATGCATTATAAGTGTATGTGTGTGTATGTATGTATATATATATTCTAATTTCAATTATATGTTTCCTATCTCTTTCTTTCACCTTCTGTTCAAATTATTATATATATATATATATATATATATATATATATATATATATATATAATATATATATATATATATATAATTATTATAATATATATATATATATATATATATATGAAATATACACTGGACAGAGGGTGGGGAAAGAAAAGTAAAAAGAGTACTTTTTCTCCAGCTGACGAAGAGCTTACAGGATCGAAACGTTCCCAGTAAGTCGTCTCTTTTTACTTTTCTTTCCCCACCCCCAGTCCAGTGTATTTTTTATTGTTGTGGCCTATTGGCAAAACTTTCCCTTTGTGTGTGTATGTATATGTATATATATATTCAGTGGATCGCCGCCACCTTCTTCAGCGAGAGGTTAAGGAAGAATCACATATGTATATATATATATTCTACTAATTTTCATCTTCCCCACCAAAACCTGTGTTCGTTCTTTCATTTGGATTTAATTGGATTGGTACATCCATTTCCAATTCCTATGGTTGAATGAATTTATTCGTGCCTTTGAGCGTCATGTTTTCGTTTGACTAGGTGTGTGTGTATATTTATATAAATCCCGCTATCATTTTGGCACCCGTTTATGAGCAAGTTGCATTTTATCTGGCATCCGAATGTAATTTGGCTGCAGTATACCAGACGCCATATTACAAACGTGTAAAAATCACTGGAATTGACTATTTACATCATGTAGACCCCAATTCCGAAAATTAGTATGGACGACAATTTGTTGGCAGTATGTGTTAATTTCGTATATTGTTAGTTCATAATAATTTCGGGCCGAGTGGCGCTGACTGCGGTGTATATCTTAGTCGTGGTTATCTCCGCTCAGTCCACGCAGCAAGTGGCGTCCTCTGTTTGTCAACATCGCTCTGCCTCGCACCGCACTGGATTTATCTCACCCAATCTTTTTCTTTCCCCATTCCAATACCCAATTCTCTTTTTTCCCCATTTCTTTCATTGATTTGTCAGAGTAAATTTAGGCGAAATGGCACACGGTGGCAAGAGTTTCAAGAAGTATAGGGAACCCAATGCCTATAACGAAGATGAGTCAGAGGGAGGAAGGTCAGGCGATTTGCCCGCAGGCGACATTTGACGAAGGCGATTTGACCGCAGGAGATGGAAAAATGGAAGATAGGCAAAGGGGCATAACGTCAGATAATTTAGGAAACGCGGATGAGCAGCAGAGGTTGTTTGATTTCATGGCTCTAATGTCAGAGAAAATGGATAAGCAAGCAGAGAAAATGGATAAGCAAGCGGAAGAGAGTAAAAGTAATTGGACGAGACTAACAGAGGAGATTATGGGAATTAGGGAGGAGAGCGAGAAGGCCCGGAAGGAGTTCGAAAGACATATTGAGGAGAAAATAGAGAATTGTAAAGGAATAATGGGAGAACGAGTTGAGGAAGTCAAAAGGGAACCGGTGGATAGTGTGGAGGGAAGGATACATGAGGTTAAAAGAGCAATTACGAGTGATGTGGATGGGAGGATAGAGTGTTTGACAAAAGCTAAGGTTCAGCAGGGAAAAAGAATAGAGGATATAACAAATGAAATTACAGATATCCGTATAGGTAGGGCAAGTAATGCAGCCTGTTCAAATTTCCCTAGCCCTCCACCAAACTTTTAATTCCGCAGGAGATACGACGAACACCCAGTGGCGTTTGTGCGAGATATAGAGAACCATTACTCAATCGATGCCATTCCTTCTGAGTTGAGGCGGTTTAATGGAGCCGTTTGGGTTTCCAACACGGACTTCATGTCATCCCACTGGCAACTAAGATTGCAAGAGTACGATCAGAAATATACCGCCTCCCTTTATAAATCGTGCACTTAGGTGTTTTTCAGGGTCCCGTTTGGATTGAAAAATAGTGGGGCACCTTTGATAAGGTGTGTGGATGGAGTCATGGGAAGTGAGACGTCCGAGTACGCCGCGACTTATGTGGACGATGTCGTGGTATTCTCCCGTTCATTCGACGATCATTTATCCCATTTGAGGAATGTTTTTGAACGTTTGCAAAAAGCCAATTTAAGATTGAATTTATCGAAATCGAGTTTCTTCCAAAATAAGATAAATTTTCTAGGTTATGTTATTAGTGTCGATGGTGTCAGCGCCAACCCAGAAAAGATAGAGGCGATCGCCAAGTATCAACGGCCAAAAAGCGTGAGGGAACTCCGTGAATTTTTGGGCGTTTGCAATTACTATTCTCGTTTTTGCTGGAGCCACTCAAGAGACGATTAGCCCAATGCTCGATCTTTTGAAAAAAGAAAATAAATGCAGATGGACGGAGGAACACGAGAGATCCTTCGCAGCCACAAAGTTAATGTTTGTAAGCAATGTTATAATAACTCACCCAGACTTTTCAAAACGTATGTTCCTCCAGACAGATAGTAGCGATCGCGGCTTAGGCGCTGTGCTAAGTCAAAGGGATGAGACAGGCGGGGAAAATGTGATCTCCTTAAGTCGTACGCTACGAGGGCCGGAGTTTTTATATTCTACGACGGAGAAAGAAATGTTGGCCATAGTATGGGCACTTGAAAAGTTGCGGGCATTTCTCCTAGGCAAGGAATTTAAGATTGTCAGGGATCATAAGTCATTAATTTTCTTGAGCAGGTGCTGTCTTAGAAATAGTAGGATGGTGAGGTGGGAGATGTCAATTCAAGAATTCTCGTCTGAAATCCAACGTCGCGAGGGGAAGCAAAACATAATCCCTCATTAATACGTGCACCTTTTCCCATTTTTCCATTGAGTCGGAAGGTTGTGGGATGTGTTACTCGCGAGTCGCGATGTTTTTTTTGGCAGTCAGCCTGTTTTCTTTTTTTTTTCGTAAAATACGTTTCCCGTATTTTCTCTTTCGAAGAGGGGGGCATATGTAACCGATGCCGTTTGGCCGGTTCCATAGGAGGAGATGGAGTAACTAGAGGGAAAGAGAGCCTCATTTTTTGTGTTTTGTATTAGATATGCTGGTTTTAATGTGTGAGTGAATGGATTAGGTGTGATTCATCCCCCCACCCCCCCAATTCCCCGTTTTCCGACCCCGTGCTTCCTCCCGTGTGTCCATGAGTGTTTGGTGAAGAAAGAAGAGGGTCTCCTCCCCTTCCCCCGACCGAGAACAAGGACGTAATTCAGTGGTCTACAGAACCCAAGTTCCCCCCCTCCCAAGTATAGAAGAAACCCCCCCCCAGCGATGATGCGGCTCGAAAGAACACGACCCTTCCCCATACTTTCCCCACTTCCCCCCCCCAGAAAACCACCGCTCTGCGGGGTATATAATAGCAGTGCGCAAGCCACCTGTGCTGGTTATCCGGAGCTTGTTACCCTTGTGAGCCTGTTATGCTGGAAAAACGCCTGTCCGAGAGTGAAGCCTGGAGAGACAAGATTTGGAGTGGCATAGGAGGTTGGACCCGAGAAGAAGCGGGCGGAGCGGAAATAGGAGAATGACTGGGAGTTTTCCATCGCCGAGGGAAGGTCACCCCACGCACTCCACTAGAAACTCTCTCAGCCACAGAGACGGCAGAAGGCACAAAAACTCGTGAGGAAGAGACACCAGAGGAATTAAGCCCACAGCAGAGAGCCAGAACCCCTTATAAGTAGAATTGCCATACCAAAAACCCCGAATTTCGCCCCCGAAAAAAAGATTTCGATTGAGAGTCCCCCCCCCATCAGTGCTTTCCATGGACCCCAAATCATCCTTCCCCTTGAGTTTAGAAGAGACCCCAGTGATGAAGAGCCGCCGCATCACGTCTTTCATTCAGTCTGATTCCCCCTCCCCTTTTCCCGATGTGTGATTGCGTGTGAGTTTTAGCAGTATAAGGATAGGGTGTGTTTTTTTCTATTGATGTTTTATCGTGTTTCATTTTTTTTTTAGTGTATCCAACATAGATTTTCGACAGGTTTTTTTGAAGGTGTTAACACCTCGCAGAGAGATCGGTCTGCAAGCCGATCAGAAGGGAAGTTATTTTTCATTTATTTTACATGTTTGTTCAATTATTCATTTTATTGTCATTGATCAGTTCCGCCAACACCGGTGAGAGTGGACGATATTGTGTACCATTCCATGTGTTTCGTTTTTTTTTATCTCATTAGATATATGTCTAACAAAGGATTTGTCACGGCTCTCATTCCTTCTAGCCCTCCAGTCATTGCGAGGTACCCCAAACTTTCCCTTCACCCCCCCCCCCCTTTCCATTCCCGATCCTGGTGCCCGGGATCACCCGCATGTCCCCCACCCTTTCCCCATATTTGCCCTTGCACCTCAAATAAACCCTCCCATATTCCCCCTCCCCCCCGTGTGAGGTTACAATATATTAGTTAGAGATTAATAAAAATATATATCTCACCACTGTGTATCACATATGGAGATATTGCTTTTACCAGGCATAGCACTCCTTCCAAAACATACTGTATAAAAATCAGAAATATCTTTATTCTGGAAGAGGTAGGGTCCCTGATATTCCTAATAAATGATCTCCTACTGTACTATGATCTTAACAAATTTAATAACTTACACGAAAATGGAATTTCCAATCGCTCTATGGATTTTACTGGTAGTGAAAGAGTTAAAAGACTTCAGGCAGGAGAGCAATTGTAAAAATCCTACATACAAATCAACAGAAGGTAAAAAAGCTAAGTTAAAAAAAATACAATTACCTGTGGGGCATCTGGTCGATCAGTTGTTTCCAGAAGTCTCTGAATAATGTACTCAAAATACTGGGATAAGCAATATGTTGCAGGAGTGCTTTGAGCATCATCACCACCACCTCCATCCTCTCCAGAACCACCACCAGCAGCCTCCTCTTCGGCTGCCTCATATGCAGCTTCTGCCAGGCCCGAAAAAGCCCAGCAAACATTCGCAGCCACTCGAGGCTCAGATTTCAATCCTGTCATAAGGGCCTCAAGCAAAGGCTTTAGGTAATTGTCATTGATTGCAGCCTCAGGAATTATTTCGCAGACCCTTCCAAAATTCCATGCAGCTGTATCACGGACAGCAACACTAACATCATACATCATGTCGATTAGTGTTGGCATGGCTTGCTCCACAAGTGGCTTCAATGTTGTTGGGTCCAGGCCACCAAGAATTGAACCTAAACAAAATAAAAGACATATTTAGCCCAATTTTGGAAACCACTCATATTGAGCAACATTTTCTCTCATCAAAGAGCCTAATGTAGGGTTCCCATTCATCCCTTTTTTTCTGGGAGCCCTGTTTTTCGATAGAATGTCCCGGTGTCCTGACGTTTTTCCAAATGTCCCACTTTTTTCTTTTGAGGGTATCATTCCTGAAATTACAGCATTAGGCTTCCCATTTTAAATATGAATTACTCCTGGAGTGGAATTCGTGATACTTCGATGAGGTGTATAGTGAAGTTGGTAATTGTAATAACAATGCTCTTCTTATCCCCATGCTTCTGTTGGCGGTGTTACATACACACGGTTCCTGGTTGCATATGATGCGACATCAGTTCAGTGCCTGAATTTCTAATTGAAAACTCTTTGTTACTCAGTGTTGCACACAGTTTATATCTTGTCAAAATGTACATGCTTATTTTATGAGAGTATTAGAAGAGAATTTCCCTTCATCAAATGAAAGAGTACAAGCCTTAATTATTGTGACGACTTATTTTAAAGATTTCTCGTGTTGACTTCTATGCCCAAATATCTAAGGAAAATATACTTCTTGATCTCGTTCATAATTGTGATAAATATTCAAATGTATAGAGTAAACATGAACTTAAATAAAGTCATATTTTGAAATTCTCTTCTTATAGTTTTAAGTGTGATTGTGATTCATTATACAGGCGTAGTGAATTTCATTATATTTTTCTGATTTCTAATGTGTCCCGCTTTTTTACGAAATGTCCCAGTTTTTTAAAGGTGAAAAATGCAAATCTCCCATTTTTTCAAAAATACATTGTCACAAAAATCAACAAAAAGAAATGCATAATTATTTTCTCTAAATCATATCTATTAACTTTTAATCACAATACTCCCATTCATACCCGATCTTTTATCGATTAGTGCCACCAATTTCAGCTGATATTATCATCCAACTTGAAATGCAACAGGAATGCTGCAACAAATCAAAATTAAGTATGATGCAGAACGAAATTGCAAAAATTATCGAAATGCTATCAATATAGTACCCTTGTTAATTTTTAAGGATAATTATGGAATCATTTTAACTTACACATTTGAAGCCCCAGAAATATAAGGTAGTACGGCCTGCTTCCTGCTCAAAATTAAGTTTCATTCTGTCCATGTCAACATTAACTATTCCTTCATTTTAAGAAATTATTCAATTAAGGGCTAGAAACAGATTCTATGGTCAAAAAAGTGACCAAGTGACACCTTGAACCCTTTGAGTGCCACGCAACGATATATCGTCGTTTGCAGAATGAGCCAGAAGTGCCAATGACGATATACTGTCGTCTATGAAGAGACCTTTCTAAACTATGTTTATCTCACTCTGCAAACATTGTAATTTGTACAAAACACAAGAATGCTCTCTTATTAATACGTGGCACTATAATGTTGATAGTTAATTGAAGTTGTTAACAGCTTTGGTAATTTAACTAACTATATATAATATAATATTTATGTACAGCTAACTGCTACCATGCTCTCTCACAGCTGGTGTGTTGTCTGCAATGTGGCTCCGATTGTCAAGTGCATTATCATAGTAGCTTACAGCAGTAGTAATTGAAAGTCAATGTTGAGCATAAAAGAAAACGATGTGTGCCTCTCTTGCTGATGCTTACACAATGAAATTTCACCACCTATATAGAGCCCAGAATTTCGTTTGCGTAATAGTGATATTTCGTGGAAACAGTAATATTTAACCGCTTCCCTGACGGGTTTTTTTTACAAAACCGGTCAAAAAAAGTCATATTTTTTTATTTCAGATTCAGAAGCAATAAAGGGAGGCAAATCCGAAAATGTTTTCCTTTATTTTTTATTCCAAATATATAATGATTTATTCAATAATTTCAGAATGTTGCCCCTTAACTTAAGAGAATTAGGCCACCTGCATATCAGTATAACTTTCCTTCCCGTAAACCTTAGTTAGACATCTAATGACGAATACATTTAGTTTATATTGCAAATGCATATACTTTGCTGACAACGTTAATGTTAACTATTAATTTTAGTCCATAGTACATCAAGAAACAACGCACAAACATTCATGGAAGTTAGGCAACCCGCATGACGACGACTTTTGCTCTGAAAATGTTATAACAGAATTAATTCTATGACAAAAACAAGAAACTTCATTTCTTTTACTTGATTATCTTTGAAGAGTGCTGAAATCCCTTTCCTCAGTGTTCCATAGGAGTCAGTGGAGTGTGAAGCGAGCAAGTCGGCTAGATCTGGAGATGTATAAAAGTTATCCATCGTCAGGCAATATCATAGGCCAAATAATGGCTTCATTAGAGTCATCATCACTTTTGAGGTCATGGGTAAATGGGCAAAGTCTTTATCCAACACAGTCCCCTTTCCCGTGTAAATTGTCGTTGACCACACGTATCCAGTTCTCAATTCACAAAGAAAAAATACTTGCCAAATGAAGCTCTTTTCATAGGCATGAACTGCCGCCACCCCAATCTTCCCTTGTTCGAGAGTAGGCTCTTTTCGATGGTAACGTCCGTCTCTGGTGTATGAAGTGCCTTGAACTTTTCCTCCAGCCTCTGGCAAATCGGCCATATTTTATTTAGTTTGGCGTTGGGGTGTGTTTGGGGATCAAAATCGTTATTATAGGCAAAATGTAAATATTGCCTTATTTTTTAAGAATCATCGGTAAGACATTGTGTGTCAAAAAAAGAGAGGAGAGTATAGGTCTCGTTGACCAATAAAACTCAGTATCTGGCTTCCGCGTCTGCTCTGTAGCATTACAAGGGCAAAAAACACGAATTTCTGAGCTTGTCACAGCTCGCCACTGATTTATGCTAGCACTGCCAGGCCCCGCTTTTTCACGCAAAGTGTTACTGGCGCAGTGATTAGTTTCCCAAGTTATAAATTCAACATTTTCATCGTTGAAAAAAGTATTTTAGGGAACCTCATTCAGGAACCAGGTCAAAGTTCATCGAAGAATTACCTTCAAAAAGAAACCTAGGTGGTGCTGGAAGAGAATTTGTTGAAAGCATTTCCTCCCAATCCGCTTCCCGCGAATGTTCCGCTGCGCCTTCAGATTCGGAGCTTGTTTCTCCGGAGAGAATCGACTAGGAGCCAGGAACTTCAATGTCCATAACCTCGGAATCACTGCTGGTCAACACTGATTCCTCTCCGGAATCCATTTCTGATTGCCAAATGTTACCGAGCGAAAACAAAGAATTTGCCATAGAATTCACTCCTACTACACCGCTCGTATTAGAACGAAAATGTTCGAACTAAAAATGGAATGTTTGCATCGGGTGAATTTCAGCGAAAAAGTGCGTGCGCTCTGAAAATCAAGGATGCGTATGCTCTGAAACTCAACGAAAGACTGTCACCATCATCATTCCGACAAAGTACTCGTGGAAAAAATCATGATTTGCAAAGGACCTCGCCCCTAGTGTGAAAAGCTCATCTCCATGCTCATCATAAAATTTTTCTTTTCCGTTCCTACCATTTCTTGGAAAATAAACACGTGTGTGTACCGCAACAGCATGTATTTTCCAACTAACGGTAAATTGATATTGGGAAAAACCCATTAGTAAAGGGTTGGCTGGTGGGAAAGTAGCCCGGGGAGCAAAGGGTAGCAGATTAGCACGACATGAAACCAGGCGCCAGGTTGCTTAGCGGGCCATCGGCTCTCGAGCGGGTGTTTTCTGACCTCAGGAAAGCGTCAAATATGAAAAAAGAAGGCATTACACATGTTTGGGATTTATCTCTATCTCTCCTTTTATCTCATACTTATGTGGGCTAGGGTAGCACATACACAAGGCACTTGTGCTGGTTTCTATTGAGAACGTACGACCTTTAGGCGTCTTCATCGTATAGCTGTTTTCGTAAAAATATGTTTTGCCACTTCCGCCAGTATTCGAAGTAGAAAAATGAAAGGGGCTGATGAAATAACATTCGCAACACATCTAAACATTTACGCTTACACCATTTTATATAAAGAGAACCGTTCAATAGACATTTCCATCAAATATTAAAATTACCGGAAGAAAAATATGCGAATGAATAATATAGAATTAGATAGTATATATAGTAACAACTATATATTGCAACAAATAAATAACTATATATATATTCTTTTGAAGTTTTCACCAATTAGCCACAAATATATAAATTCAAAACTTACAGGAGGTAGGAGAAAGAGAAAAAAACTATATATACTGTGACGGCCCGAGTCCGTCACAGATTTACGTCCCAACCACACACTATTTACCCAGTCACCGCCCCCCACCCCACTCCTTGGCTCTTGAGTGTAGCACATCGCCGCGTGGTTAAGTGCATCGGCGATGAGTGGTTTGGAGGGATTCATTTGACCATGTCTCGGGATATGGCGTGCCTTACGCCCCTTCCCCCCCTTTTTCATCATGTGACACCGGCGCCGAAAAGGATATAAAGACCGCGGAGACTCTCTTCGTTTTTTTTCCTCAATGAGGAGTGTTCGCTGATGAGCGGTGGGCCGAAGTGCAGACGTGCTCCAGGGCCCGGAACAGGTGCGGTACATTGGTCCGGTACATATACCGGTCAACCCGTACCAGGATTTGCCAATCTACGAAAAAGCAAACCTTCTAAAGTGCCAGAAAGCGCATTTCTTTGGAGTTCCTCTTCAGATCTACGCTGTCACGGTTACAGCACATGAGTCGATGAAAGAAGAAGGCCGGGACCAGTGCATCCTAGTTTCGGGTGAGTGGTATCCAGGAGCCAAACAATTCCGTATCCCCCCCATGACCTTCCCTTTTTCCCCCTCATGTGTTAATACCCAATCATCCAGCCCACCAACCCCGTTTTTTTTTCGCGAGACATTATTTTAAAACTAAATTTCATATGTGGATATTTGTCCCGGCTTTTAATTGGCCACAGCTCGTGGGTAAGAGTCAGGAACCGTCACAATACATATATATAGTTATGAATATATGTAATAACAAATATATACACCGTATTTACTCGTGTAAGCCGCGCACCTTTTTTCCGAAAATGCCGGTGAAAAAATGGGGGTGCGCGGCTTACACGAATCCTCAAGATTTTCATGTAAGCCGCGCACCATTTTACCTTAAATTCCTGCGGTTAGTTTCTCCAAAGTGAATACAGTAAGTCCTCGCCTTACGTTCATCTGACTTACGAACATACATATCCAAACAAAAAATTCAAACGTGTGAAGTAATGTCAAATTTGACGCCACCGGATAAGTTATTTTCCCGTTGCAGCTGGCGGTGTGGCGTGCAGCAACTCGCGGATTGGTACTACCCCTCTTTGCCGCGACGAATTTTAACAATATTATCTCGATATATCAATTTGCAATGTTAATTGTTGACTTGCGTCATAAATTTTTACGGATGATTCGGAAGTAAGACGAAAGCCGAAAGATGCCCTGCAAGTAGTGATATATTTGGAGATATTGCTACTCTTTACATTTCAATGGAAATCGACTACCATGGGTCAAGCTGCCTTCGCATCAAACAGAGGCATGATTCCATTCACTCATTCGTTTTGTGATGACAAATAATTATTACCAGAAATACGAGGCTCTATTCAGATTATCGTGACGAATGGTAAAATATCCTTCCCAGGGTTTGTGGAAATTGCCTTACAGGCAGTCCCTCCATCCAGCTATCCCTCTCAATCACTCAGCCGGAAACAATAAAGCTGTCAGATTTTAGGGTGATTCCTTCAGTCAGATCTGAACAATTGGCGTGTCCAAACCGGTTTTTCCCAGAAGATCCCTCAAGAAAAAAGTTCTTCGTTCCTTATTTCTGGGCGCGACGACATTCATCTGAGAGGGACTCATTCAGCGAGAAAGAAAAGGGGGTAACCCGACAGGATCACTCCTTCACCTTATCTGTTATTATTTACCCTCGCCCAGTTTCGCTTTTACCCAGGTGTATTTCACTAGTGGGGGAGGGGTTGGACCTCCTTTCAGGGGCCTCAGCAGCCCACACTAGATTGATACGGCCGATGCTCGAACGAGGGAGCCGTTATTTCGGTCGATTAAAATTGTACCCTTACCCCAGTGGTAGCTGTGAGGTTGATTTCGCACTACTTCATGATTTTTCCACAACCTGAAATTATGTTGCGTAGCGCCCCAGTGAGCTTTGAAACGCATCACCACATCAATGGGATAAATAACGTAGTGCATCGGCGCATGCAAAGAGAGAATCGGAACTCTAATCTGTTTTTACTTCCTTTTATTGGAAGCATCATTTACTTATGGAAGTGGATACCACGCCAGGAAATCCATTTTTAGACCGTTTACTTTTACATCGCCATGCTAATAGATAAAGAAATTCTGTTTTCACCGTTTCGCGCAGGAAGGATGTTGCTAGAACTTATTTCATAGGGCTTGATACATACTTGTGCATACTTGATATCAACCACATCGGAGAAAAAATTAGTTAACTTGCCTAAAATCGATCATTTTGCGGAAATGCTACTCGGCTATGAGAAGTGATACGAAAATGAGCTTTGATATAAGTTCTAGCTGCATCGTTTATCTTTCAATGCGGATACTCCTCAAGTTAGTACGTAAGTTTAATACAATTACTATAGTCGTGTAAAGCAAAGAGGATGTCCAGCGCTTTTTTCCACATGCCTTCACGCTGAGTGCCGGCGCTTCCGGCAGTCCAGCGAACGGCTACGCGTCCTTGGCCCGCCTCTTCATCTCCCCTCCACCACTCTCTCTCTCTCCCCCCACCCTCACCTCGGCGCTCATAGTAAGGGGGTCGGAGTAAAGCGATATTTTTTCTTGAGTCAGCATCTAATTTCATCAAAAGTATCACATTTCACTCATCGCTTTCCCACGCTCTAACTTCGCAAGTGGATTCCAAAAGTAGGGGGGGGGGGGGGCGTTGCCTGCTGGGAGTCACTTATCAGCTATGATGACGAACCAAACGTATCACATTTCAGGCATCTTTCAGTTACGGACGGCATTCTACTTTTATTTGATGATTCGCCAATGGATTTCCGTAATCGAATGATCATGGGTTGAAATTGTATATAATTCTGCAATTATTTTAGCTTGATATTTCATTTAGAACAGATTCCATTTTTAGAGCTGAATGATGTGATTGTATACAACTGTGATTATTGTGTGATGTTAGGAAAAAAATATGCACCATAAAACGGGCTGTGTATCGCGAAGATATTAAAACATAACGCATTAAATTCATGAGAAAGATGTACTTCAACACTTAACTTTGGCACAGAATTTCTATTAAAGAACGTGCAATCATGTTATGACAAAATGATGCAGGCTCAAGGGAAAAAAATTGATTTTTTGAAAAAAATATTTTTTTTCCTCACGAGCCTGCCCGAAAATGGGGGTGCGCAGGATACACGAGGGCGCAGCTTACATGAGTAAATACGGTAGTAACAAACATATATAGTAACAAATAAGGCAAGGAAAGATTCATGTTCTGTTGCTAGAGAAATATATTATTCCAACTACTGTGGAACTCATCGCAGCAGTGAAAATTAGCGTAAAATTGAAATTGCAACTTTTATAATTACCTCTAAACTGTTGAAGAAAAATGTAATTGGATGCTCACGAAGAGTGAATGAGGAAATATAAATGAAAATAACTAATTTAAAAATTATTTACATTTTATAAAGTTTTTCGTCATGCAAAAACAGAAGTTTTACATCATTAATTTGCAAAAATTATCGATAAATGACTAAAATTGAAGTTGTGAATTTCGTAAAAAGATCGCAAAAGAAACTCCATGCATGGAGTTAATAAATCGATGGTTACCGATGACATTAAAGGTGAATTCAATTCCATAAGAGGATAACTTTTCAGTGAGAAAAAAATTATGACCCCCGAATTGCTAAAATTATTACAAAAAATGACTATTGTTTTAGCATCAGAAATCAACATTTGAAGAGAGCGCCGCTCGGCTAGTGAGAGCTACGGCCCTAACCTGTTCCTCTGATGGCAGAAAAACGAACTACTAGCCGCTGGCGATAATATTCGGGCATGAGAAAAAAGGGACGAAATTTTCGGACTTGCCCGAGTATACTCGGGCACGTCAGAATTTGCACGACTTCAGTGCCCGAGTATACTCGGTTGAGTCAGGGAAGCGGTTAAGTGACAACATCACTAAAAAGTGAAGAGTTTCGAGCCCTGCTCAATTGCTCTGTGTCAGACTTCAATCACCTTGTCTGACTTAACACATTAAACCAGACATTTTTTTCTAACTCAGCCTAGTGCCCATGCATTTTATCCGGCATGTATTTAAAAAAATAGTGTCCTCGAAATACCAAAAATCATGTGAAAATGGCAAATAAAGAAAAAACATGAAAGAAATTGATGTTAATACATTGATTACCGATGTCAATACCTAAATAGACGAAGTAGTAACTATACATCAGAGTATGTGGCATCAAAGGATGGCGTGTAGAAAACAAGAGTTATCTCGAGATCCATACATAACAAATGGTGTGCAAAATATGAGAAAATTTGTGACCCATCCAAAATGTGTGAAGATGGACTGAAGGTTTCCATTTCGAAGTTCATCCATTATGAAAACCGTTATGCTGGAGTATGAATACATTATCCAAAAGACACTAGATATTAATGCTAGACAAATTGCAATCCAAAATGAAGGCATATGAATGTTAAGAGTATAAAATGTTCATGAATCACCTCTGTAACCAGAGATAAAATTATTGAACAATAAATATTTACCAAAAGCCATTAAAGCTGCATCTCGGAACCTCCAGTCTGGGCTTTTGATATTTTGTTTTACAAATGGTAGAACAAATGGTACTATGGCATCTTCGCAACATGTAGCCAGCAACATCAAACATACACCAGCAGCTTTACTGGGATTCCAGTCATCCTCATCATCAAATTCCTCCTGTAGACAATTATAAAATGTATGATTGAAAATTACAAGTTTCTTGGATAAATATAAAAGTTACTATGAACTATAATGCTTCATAAAAATTTTCATAAGAACAGGGAGTATTAAATTTCAACTACATTACATAAAATATAGCCGATGGGGGAAAATGCAGCTCCACTGGGAAAAGTAACTAAAAAAATTACTTCATATACCACAATGAAAAGAATGACCATGCATACTTACAACTTTAAAGAAGCTATAAAAACAAAAAATACATAATTCTGGGACTCGTATACATGTTAAGAACCGTAACATGGGACTATGATTTGGTAGTTTCTTAGGTAGAAAGGGCATTGTAAGTTTTCCCAGATTAATCAAATCCGTGAAAAACAAAAGACATGATAGGAACAAAGAGATTCCAAAAAATCACCAAGTAAAGAATCATGGTTACACAAGATGAAGATGAACATCATCTTGATGGATAAAAACCCAACTGCAGCAAAGGTAAAAGCTCCAACACACTTCCATTTCTACAATGTAAACCCAAGCGCAATGAATGTCTTAAATTATCATGAAGTTAAGAAGATAAGGTTTTATAATGTTGGCATATAAATTAATAATAGACGTTCAATGCTGTTAAATGCTTAAGTGATAGTTCATATTCCTGGGATGTACAGGCAGGATAGCTCAATTTCATCCTTAGTACAAGTCCAAAACACAAATATTTAGGTAACTTAATATGTATCTAACAAGGGGATTTTTCTGCACAGCCATTATGATTATTCAACTACAGAAAAACAAGACATTACCACAAAACAAATGAAGGGCATCAGCAGTAGCACACATTAAAATGAGCAATACAGGAACTGGGATAATTTTAGTCACCAAAGCCACTCCAAAGTGATAATTAGGGAAAATCAAAATGCAAATACATACAACATACTATTAACTTTTAAATGTCTAGCGTGCTCAAAAAGTCCCTTGAAATGTTTGCGCTGCATGCAGTGAGTGCCCAAAACATCCCGGCTCCAGGCACGCATCCCAAATCTGGCAGCTTGTGAATACACCAGAATTTAAATCTGGCTGATAAAGATTAACACTTTCAAAAAGATGTGATTCATAAATGTGAAAGAGTCGCATAAGGACAAATATAGAGAAATCTTCTGATTGATTTTAGCATGTTAACACTGAGATACCTATACAATTGAAAAGAAATTACAGAGCTTGGAAATTGAGTAAGTGCATGAACCTGGTGACCATACAGAGGAATATTTTGAGTACAATTATAAAAACTAGAAGAAATACATTCTATATAGGAAATGATTGGGAAATGTTTTTGTTCCTGTTCTTAAACATTTATTTACAGTAATAATTAACAATGGTGATTTACCTGACATTTGGAAAAAGTCAATCATAGTTCCCATCTACCAAAAAGGGTCTCGTGATAGTGTTGATTCCTAACGACCAGTTAGTTTGACATGCATTGTGTGCAATATTATGGAACATCTGATTGCGGGCTACATTAGGGAAGTGATGGAAAAAAAGAAATGGTTATGGGAAAGACAACATGGTTTTCGTAAAGGCTACTCCAGTGAAAGTCAATTAGCATCTCTTTGTCAGGACTTAGCGGAGGGGCTAGATAGCGACAAGCAAATCGATGGGGTTCTGATTGATTTCTCAAAAGCATTTGACCGGGAAAATCATGTGTTTATAACAAAGGTAGACTTGTTAGGCATAGATAGGAGGGTAGTAAATTGGATAAATTCTTTTCTTTCAGGTAGATCACAAAGGGTTAAGGTCGGCGATATTTATTCAGAGAAATTCAATCCAACTTCTGGTGTGCCGCAAGGAAGTGTTCTGGGGCCTTTGCTATTTATAATCTACATGAACGACATTGGAGGAAATATAAAGAGCTCTATTACGATGTTTGCAGACGATTGCATTATTTATAGAGTTATTGAAAAAGTTGATGGCAACATTTTATAAAATGACCTAAAAAATTTGGAGAAATGAGCAAATGAGAATGAAATGGCTAAAAATTCTAGTGAAACAAAACCTGTTAGATTTCGGAAAGGTAGGAGTGCTATATTAAATTATTACTTCATTATGGGAAAAGTGTTAATGGAAACAACTAACTGTATTTGCCTAGGTGTGATCCTAAGCAGGGATTTGCATTGGGGACAGCATATTGAAAGAACTACAACAAAAGCTTTTAGAGTACAGTAAAACCCCGCAATTACGTCCCCGGAATTTACGTTTTCCCGTGATTTACAACATTTTCTCCTGGTCCAAAAATGTTTGCATCATTATAATGTATTTTCATCTCGCTATTTACTCTTTCAAATCCCGCCATTTACGACATTTGAAGGCAAGAAAGATGGCGGCTAGCGCAATTCAACTGGCGACCCTTCGAGCGTGATTAATGTTAAATATGGATAAAATACATGCTTAAACATGTTGTATGTATGCTAATTTATTTGGTTTCCTTTAAAAACACTATTATTCGTTTGATATTAGCACATTACATCGATAGCATTGCTGAAAAGTATATATGCCGGATATTGTAATGCTTGCGATCGGGATTCTCGAATTGGTACTAAGGAGCCATCCCAGTGAATAAATTCTCTTCCCTGGCCGTACTAGCTGTTTAAACAGTACATTTAAATTGTAGCGGATGCCATAAATATATTTAATTAGATGTTATTTGGCCAACTATCGCCGTCATTGTGGCGAAAAGTTAAAACGTATGTTAACTCTTGTTCTCATACTTCGCAGCGATCTTTTTCTTATTTCTCGTAACTCCCGCACTAATGCCATTCATCTTGTGTTTTTAGGTTTTTTAGTAACTTCACCTTTAGTTTTATAAAATGTGCAATTACTTACGGCAATCGTGAGGAAACATTTTAAAATGGCAAACAAGCGTGCGAGATTATCGTTGTCATTGGAAGAAAAAATCAACATTATGCAAAGAGAATTGGCTCTAATACGGGCACTCGCGTGTCCCTGACCGAAGAACTTGATATACCAGGTTCAACGTGGAACACAACTGTAAAAACCCGTAAATGTATAGAGAAAAGTGCTAAGGACTGCGGCCCTATTGGTAAAAGGCGTAATTACATTAAATACTCCAAGTACGATGAACTTGAAGAAATATTAAAGACATTGTTACAATCTTCCCCCGAAATAAGGCCGCACAACCGCTGCGAGAGGCGCTCGGCGCATTTATGTCTTCAAAGAATCAAATGGATGTTTATACCATTTCAAAAGTCGATATAAATATTGTCTATAAAATCATTTTTGGTGAATCTAAAAGTGTACACTACGTTGATCCTGAAACAGTTTCTCACTGGAAGTGCACAACTTTGCATAATTATATTGATGGCTGTGCCTATGCGCTTAATGACATTTTTTATGTGGACGAGACATGTCTTTTTTTTAATAATGCCACACAAGACCCTATACACTTCAAAGGGGACCCTTGACATGGGGCCAAGCTCAGCAAAGGCCGTCTAACTGTTTTATCAGGATCTAATCCAGATGGCAGTGTGAGACTGAAGCCCTTTGTTTATGAAAAGTCCAAAAATCCATGTTGCTTATAAAATATTAATAAAGACCTTGGCTACAACCTATGCAGCCAACACAATGGCATGGATGACATAGACTATCGTTGAAGAAAAAATGTATGCCCTTGATGCAAAGATAACCTCGAATCAAGTTAAGTTAAAATATGAGAATACGTTTATTTTTTGTTAACTTTTGTTTATTAATTTATTTATATTTTTTTTGTGTCCCATAACATTATTAAATATCACCTGTTAATTTAAATAAAATTATGTAACATTAGGCTATGATTTTGCTTCTATTTCCTACAAATTACGATTTCCCTCGATTTACATATTCCCGCGATTTACACTTTTTTCCTTCAGCCCCGTCAAAAGGGTAAAAGAGAGGTTTTACTGTATTACATTTTTTTATGAGAACCCTGGGAAAAAGCTGCATCAAAACGAAAGATTTTACCTTAAAATCATTCGTTAGGCCTATTTAGAATATGGGGTGTCAGTTTGGGATCCTTATCTGGGAGGGGAGATCAAACAACTGACAAAGGTTCAGCATTTAGCCGCAAGATTTAAGACGGGGAACTTTAAAAGGATGGCTAGCATTACAGAGATGATAAAAATTCTGGGTTGGAAATAATTTGAATCGAGGAGAAATGCACTCCTAAAGTGTATATATAGCCTACATTGGTGATCCCACGTGGGTTGACATATCTGATAGATTGAAAAGCCCTTGCCCTTCTTATATGTCAAGGAAAGACCATAGTTGCAAAATTCAGCCTCCAAGACAGCTATCAAATACATTTAAGTATTCCTTTCTGCATAGAGGGATAGGGGATTGGAATGGTCTACCCGAGAAAATGTTAGAGCCCTTCCCAAATAGCATACAAATGTTGATGACAAGGTTGAAAATATTGAATTGTGATCTTTTTAGATTTAGAGTTTTTTCTTTAAAAAAATTGAATTGTGATAGTTTTAGATCATGGCATATGTCTATGTTACTTGTGAGCTAGTTCGCTTTATTGATTGGATATTTTTATATTTTGGTTCATAACCATCTATGATACCACCCGACCAAATAGTCGACTTGTAACTATTGCAATAATAATAATATTTTTAAGTTAACAGCACTAAATATTGCCTAGTTTGTTAATTCATCATGATTTATTGAGCATTGTTTTCACGATAACTTTAGGCCCAGCCATTGGCTCGTTGCATAGTGAAATAATCTCCCTTGCAGCAGACAGGTGAGTCTGTGTTTATCGCGTGTTATGGATGGTAAAGTGGAAATATGCACATATTCTTCTGACTTTACTGATCCAAAATAGGGAACAATTAAGTCTGTAATGATAACAGGTGTAAACGAGGCTTGATCCAACTATATCCAATTAGTTGTTGCATTAACTATCGAGTAATGACTTGGCGGAATGCAGATTATTTTGGACGAATAGAATAGATGAAAATTTTCATGCAGAATTTCACTACAATTTTCGACCAATATGGCAAAGTTAGAAAAAATAACCAAAGATAAAAAAGTAACTGTATTGTAAATAAATACGTTTCATAAAGTGTGTATGAGTGATTTGGAGGGTGACGGTGAATTAAGTGTTTCAAAATTAACGCACTAGTGAATGTGGTTCCCGAAAATGTGTGTGTGAAAGAACAAATTTTGCATATGTGATGTTTTGGGAAGTTTTTAAATAGGGAAGAATGGAGGGAGAGATGAGAGATAGGGCCTCGAGCTAACTGGAGGCAGACTAACAGGGGAGGGAGAAAGAAAGCAGTTTGGGGAGATGCTGGAACCAGGCCGGAAGGGCGATAGCCGGTGAACTTGTGCCAGTGTCGCCAGTCAGGCTGACTTTGGTGCATCCCGGAGCCAACGAGCAAGGAGCAGCGGAAAATTGTGCCCTGAGAGGCGACGCTGATAATCACCCTGGCATCTACATCCGTAAGGACCTGAGGAAGCTTATGCATTATCAAAATGGCTGTTTGATTAATTATGTCCCTCACCGCTCTATACTGTCCCCCTCCCCATCTCGACCCAGGTGAACTTGTGGTGTGCCAGCTACTGGTGACTTCTAAGATAGAACGCATTATGGTTTGAAAGTTTCTTTGTAATTTTTCCTGTCCAAATCGACTAATCTTTTTCGAATCACCATTTATCATTGTTGTTCACGTTCACTCAATCTTTCATCCCCCACCTTATCAGGGTATTGTTTGAATGTGAATGAGTTATTAAATGCTGTGTCAAATATGGATTTCTGTCAAACAATACTGGGCCCCTGTTTTTTTGTCGTATATTGCCTTGCTACGATATTTTTACGATTGAGCCAGGTTATTCAGAGGGAGGCGTGGCAATCTTGTGCCCTTGGGGGGGGGGATTGAATATAGGAGTCATCCATATACCAGAACCTGAGATAAGTGCTGATTTACGATTACTGTGAATGTCAAGATGTATCGCCTTGTTTGGGCTGGCCTTCCGCCTCATCGAGTAGTGATGCAGTTCTGTTCAGCGAACCCATATTGAAAGGGATGGGAGGAAAACTGCAAAGGTAAGAGGGACCGTTAGAAGTACTAAATTTGCACGAATCTGAGACTTTTTCTTTCTTTCAGAAGAGAAGGAGTCTTTTTCTCTTCCAGGCTTCCGAAGAAAAGTGGGTTCGCATTACAATTGGAAGCAATATCCATGACTTTTTCCCACTGTGGATTTCCAAAAAAGGGGTGTCGTTTAAGATTCAACTTTTTACTGTTTCATTTGTTATTTCATGTTCTACAATATAAATAGTGAACATATTCACGTTAAACCTAATAGTTTTTGATAAATTTAATAAAATATTAAGAAATAGTAGGTTTTTCACTTTGAAACTTTTTATTTTTGCACTATGTTTTTCATGTGCCATATTATGTAAAAACCCTTCCTATAAAGTTAGTCTACACTTTTCTGAATGTATTGATGTACAGCTTTATTTATTTTTGTGTGATGTTAACACTGGAGAGGAGGAGAAAGCCCCCGTCCCAAAACCGGAAATGCGTTTCCCGGTCATCCCCATTTAAAAAAAATTCATACAAGTTATAAAACCACAAATAGGAGTCACATTACTTCCGATATTCAGTAAAACTTCTCTTTTACACTTTTACGGGGATGAAGGAAAAAAGTGTAAATCGCAGGAAAATGTAAATCGAGGGAAATCGTAATTTGTAGAAAATAGAAGCAAAATCATAGCCTAATGTTAAATAATTTTATTTAAATTAACAGGTGATGTTTAATAATGTGATGGGACAAAAAAATATAAATAAATTAATAAACAAAAGTTAACAAAAAGTAAACGTATTCTCATATTTTAACGTAACTTGATTTGAGGTGGTGTCTACCTATATATATTTATCTTTGCATCAAGGGCATAAATTTTTTCTTCAACAATTGTCTATGTCATCCATGCCTTTGTGTTGGCTGCATAGGTTGTAGCCAAGGTCTTTCTTAATATTTTTAAATCAATGTGGATTTTTGGACTTTTCAAAAACAAAGGGCTTCAGTCTCACTGCCATCTGGATGGATGGCAGTGAGAGACAGCCATCCATCCAGAATATCCAGTATCGAGAATCCATTTGCTGAGCTTCGCCCCATGACAAGGGTCCCCTTTGAAGTCTATAGGGTCTTGTGTGGCATTATTAAAAAAAAGACCTGTCTCGTCCACATAAAAAATGTCTTTAAGCGCATAGGCACAGCCATCAATATAATTATGCAAAGTTGTGCACTTCCAGTGAGAAACTGTTTCAGGATCAACGTAGTGTACACTTTTAGATTCACCAAAAATGATTTTATAGACAATATTTTTATCAACTTTTGAAACGGTGTAAACATCCATTTGATTCTTTGAAGACGTCAGTGCGCCTAGCGCCTCTAGCAGCGGTTATGCGGCCTTATTTCGGGGGAAGATTGAAACTATGTCTTCAATATTTCTTCATGTTCATCGTACTTGGAGTATTTAATGTAATTACGCCTTTTACCAATAGGGCCGCAGTCCTTGGCACTTTTCTCTATACATTTACGGGTTTTTACAGTTGTGTTCCACGTTGAACCTGGTATATCAAGTTCTTCGGTCAGGGACATGCGAGTGCCCGTATTAGAGTCAATTCTCTTTGCAAAATGTTAATTTTTTTTTCCAATGATAACGATTATCTCGCACGCTTGTTTGCCATTTTAAAATACGTTTCCTCACGATTGCCGTAAGTAATTGCACATTAAATAAAACTAAAGGTGAAGTAACTAAAAACCTAAAAAAAACAAGATGAATGGCATTAGTACGGGAGTTACGAGAAATAAGAAAAAGATCGCCGTGAAGTATGAGAACAAGAGTTAAAATACGTTTTAACTTTTCGCCACAATGACAGCGATAGTTGGCCAAATAATATCTAATTAAATATATTTATGGCATCCGCTACAATTTAAATGTACTGTTTAAACAGCTAGTATGGCCACGGAAGAGAATTCTATTCCCTGGTATGGCTCCTTAGTACGAGAATCCCGATCGCAAGCATTACAATATCTGGCCTATATACTTTTCAGCAATGCTATCGATGTAATGTGCTACCAAAAAACGAATACTTGTGTTTTTAAAGGAAACCAAATAAATGAGCATTCATTCATCATGTTTAAGCATGTATTTTATCCAGATTTAACATTAATCACGCTCGAAGGGTCGCCAGTTGAAGTGCGCCAGTGGCCATCTTTCTTGCCTTCAAATGTCATAAATGGCGGGTTTTGAAAGTGTAAATAGCGGGATGATAATACATTATAATGATGCAAACATTTTTGGGACAAGGAGAAAATGTTGTAAATCACGGGAAAACGTAAATTCCAGGGACGTAAAAGCGGGGTTTTACTGTAAATGATTATGGCTGAATTAGCATTAACAGGGTGGCTACTGATATCAAATTTTTAAATTCCCTGACTTTTCCCTGACTATTCCCTGATGGATTTAACAATTTCCCTGACCGATCACCAACAGGTCACCTATTATCAAAATATTTTATTTCTGCTGAATTAAATTTTCGTCAGAACTCAGAAAATGTTAAAAGCTGAAATCAATGCATTAAAATCTACAGGTACATCCTAATGAAAAAATATATTAAATCTTCATAAGTTAAACTCTCATCCAAATTATAGTCATGTCTTGGTAGTTCTGGGAAGCTGAGAATTGCTGAAAAGGCATCGAAGGGAAAGTTAATGACCAATTTACTGTCGGACTCCGGCAAAGGTATCACTAGGGTGCGCAAAAAATACAAACCAAACCAAGTTTTTGGACTGGATCAAAATCGGATAGCGCGAGTGACTTTCAGAAGCGAATAACAATTTGATTAACGTGGTTATAACCCCTAGATTGCTAGAGTATTGCAAATCAATTGCTATGTAAAATTATTTGGATAAACAAACAAAACGTAAGCGTGCCACTGCGAGCGAAGACAGGAGGCAATTGGCAACGGCAGCATCATATTCAGGAATATCATGTTTGAGGTGGTTTTTGACCTGACAAAATTGCTTCGAGAGGGAGCTAAGGGGGCTATTCACCAATTACGTCTAGCGTGAAAGATGGGGAGGGGAGGAGTGCTCTTCTTACTGTTTCACGAAGGGGGATATGGGAATCGAAGATGATCTTGCGTAAGATTTTGTTTACACGTCACATCGTACTTGTATAACCATTTTAATAATTATCGTCTCGCATTTTTAGAACTGCAAGCATGTATTTACTACGAGCTAGTATGCTCCAGCCAGTCAAGCTAAGTCTCGGAAGTTTAAAAAAAAATGAGGTAAAATTTTCCGAACAGCATAGCCTCGGATTCCTTGTGATTAGCGTAATACATTGTGATCATGAATTTTAACATTACTAGGCAAATATCGCAATAAGGATATGCAAAAGGGATATACTGTACGTCTGATTCACTACTAAATAACTAAGATTCACAACTGAATGTGCCACGAATTGATGGGACTTATTCCATGCACGTCCGCGATGGACATAAGTTTTAGTTGGTGAAATGTTTTGGTGAAATAAATGGTGGGAAAGACTGACCGAAAAACGTAATGGTAGAAAAATAATGCGAATTTCCTACCCATGTTTCTCCCTGACTGTTACGAAAATTCCCTGACTTGGCGAGAAATTCAAAATTCCCTGACAATTCCAGGTTTTCCCGGTTTTCCCTGCCGATCGCCACCCTGATTAAGGACATACAAAAATAACTTTGAAATGATTAGCAATTATGCAAGAGAAGCCACTACGAACCAAAATTGGAACAAATGAAAGGGATTTAGAATGGAAGAAATAGGCACTTGCTCCCTGCATATTTGTATCAGAGATTTATACTTTCATATATATATGACTAACTAACAACAGTCAAACCTCTCCACAATTAATGCCCATTCAAAGAAAATTTTCTTTGTTTTGTTCATGTTACTCAGCAATATTCTAAGCTTTGGATCTTAATATACAGGGGGTCACAAAAAGGTGCACTGGCTATACATTTTCTGATTCTACACCTGAAATGGACAAAATATGTTGAACTAGTTTTTTAAATACAGCTTCGCTTAGTGTCTGTCTGCATGTGTTTTTTTTACAAAAAACAATCATTGCTTTAGTACAGCTAAGTATTTTGCTTTAAAATTTAGTGGATGTTTATAGCTCATGAACATCTTATTAGAAAAAAAATAAAACTGTTATGATTTTCCATTCCAAAATGGCGCTCATTCAAACTTTCAATGGCAAATTATTAAAAACATGTTAGCTTCTTAACAATTTCAGTCAAATCTTATACTAAATTAAAAATTCAGGAACCATTAGAATCACAATTAAATTTACATTTTTTTTGTTTCTTGCATAGTTTCCGTAAAGTTAACAGTTTATTTACAATTTACCATTAACAATTTGGAACAGCCGCCAATCTGAAACAGGAAGTGTTTGCAAGTGTTTTTCCCTTCAGCTTGCTGAAGAGGACCACTTTGTGGTCGAAATACGCGTATCCGAAGTTTACCCTCGTTCCCTGTTTGTTGTTTCTGTTCTATTTGACCACGCTCTTTTTTAGCTGTTCTCCCAGAAATTTGGGGCCCTACTGTGTGTGAGTGTTTTGTGTGATTGCGTGTGCGGTTGTGTTAGTAACTTGGCATCCTTAGTAGTCACTTCAGCTCTGCCAAGGATCCCAGGTTATAACCCAGGAATCCTTAGCTGAGTCCCATTAGCCTTACAAAGGATTCCATTTGGGTTGTGTGTGTGTGTCTGTGGTGGTCCCTGGCGAGGAAATAACTTTCCCGTAAACTGCCACAGGAGGGTATTCTGGTGGAGAGGCTGTGGTTGGTCCCTGTTGCGGAGTCCCCATTCCCGCAAACCAACACAGTAAGTGTTTGATTTTTAACGAGTGGTGCATATATTTTACAGCCATCGGAGAAAATTTTTTATCTGGTAAATCTATAGAGGCCAGAGAGCTCAACTACCTTGATTTACCAGAAAAGAAATACAATTTCCATCAATAAAAAAAGCCTCTACCAATGAAGCAAGACAATACCCGATGAGAGTAAACTACGTCATAAGTACTTGCCTGTTTAGTTAATTTTTGCATGAGAACAGGTACCAAATACTGCAGAGCACCCTTTGCATAGAATCGTGAAGTTCTCTGAGGTGGCCTTCCAGCTTCCGAAGCTTCTGATTCTTCTATTGACAGATCAACTTCTTCATCACTGACATTTGACCAAAACTCAATTCCTTGCAATGCCACTTCATCAATATCAGATTTCATCGCTTCAAGGGTTATCTTTGAAAGAAAATAATAATTTTAATACCATTCTATTTAATATAACATTAATAAAATACCATTAGGAGGCCACTAAGAATTGAAGGGTATTTTGAGGAGTAAAAAAAGACAATATGAACATGAAAAAGACTTAACACTTAATGCGGCCTTGCATCAAGTCAACTTTTCCTTAAAGGAATCTGTCAACAGTGGGGTTTGGGAAGTTTGATATTTTTTAATTATCACTACACAAAAGAAATTGAATGAACTGCACAGTTTCTCCGAGCTTCACAGACAGATGAGCAATTCAGATAACTCTTTTCTATGGCTTGATTAATGGCTGAGAAATTGTGCATGGCAGCATGGCTTGACATCAAAGCATCTGCCATCAAGGGAAGGAAATGTTGATCCGAAGTTTTTCATTAATTTGAATTCATGGCATCTGCATTGAGCATGTTAATTCACCTAAATAAGCTGAATTATATTCAGAGGGGAATAAAAATCTCAAATGCACATTAAACCAGTCAAAAATAACAAGGACACAAGAAAATAATAAATTTAAATGAATAAGCATCAAATTTTCTTCACATAACTTGCAACTTGGAGATACAAGGGGCATGATATGATAATTATTAGAGTTGAACATATCCATCATAATCCATGTTGCCATTGAGGTATACATATACAAAGATCAATAGAGTTCTGACTACTTACAGGAAACAAAGCCTGAGCCATGTAGGTTTCCATGTACTGATAATACAAGGACATTATCTTCACAAGACACTGCAGTGCAGCAACACGAACTAATGTATCAGCTGACTGGGTGGCCTCACAAACAACTTCCATTATGAAATTTCTTTCTGGCTGTGAAGAAAAAAATATGGTTACTCTCAACACTTGATAGGTATTTATTAATACATTCACAATTAAAATATTAAATAGTAAACTCCTGATTAAAATAATCTTTCTTTAGAAGGACTTTTTGAAAATAGAATTTCCAATCAACCAAGTGCCAGTTGGCCAAGGGGTTTTTCATTCATAAAAAGGGGCATACACAATGACAACATCAACATCATCCAAAAAAATGTATTATTAGTTCAACCAGAATTTTCCATTTCATTGTTATTCTTTTACAATATTCTTACTGCGAAAGCATAATCTTAATTAAAGAGGAATTTCTACTCTTATTCCAAGAGTAATTCTTCCTAGCAAGAAATTAGAATGTTGTCTCTTGGATTTAGTGGACAATCCTCGACAATTAGAAATATCCTGTAGAAAATATTTTTTCCTGTAGAAACATGTTTCTTCTTTATCATCCCCATGTACTAGATAGGTAAGTTTTGGTTATGTAGCCAGTACCTTCCCAATCTAGAGCATTAAGCAGAATTAAATAAGTTTGGGTAAGCCAAAATTTAAATAAATGGAATTGACGAACCAAGCAATACCAAAATGATAGCAAACAGTGTAATTAAGGACAAAGAAATTTTTAATAAATGATAATTACAATTTATGTTATCGTATATGCTACCTGCTGTTTTTACCCTTTCGCGCCAGAGCCTTGCAATGAAAAATGCTTCCCTTGTCATGAGTGTCTTGAGCATATCCATGTATTTCTCCATATGGAACTCACTTGTGGCAAGGAATCGAACTGGTATACTCCTCGTCTGTCTATACTATTGTTGTTGTCTGTACTATTGTTAGATCACATGTCAGGGAAGCAGGACCCTTTCCTCGATCACTGAGCAGAGGTGAGTTACCATCCCCACTCACGGCCAACTATTTGTTTACTCAGCGAATTTACTAAAAATATTTGCTTCTGGGCCTATATTTTTATGAAAATAAGCCCAGAATTTCATTCCTTAGGTTTCGTTACGCATTTACTGATTTTAAACGGAACTTTATCGTTATAATTAAAAAAGTTCTTGTATCATGAACACTCCCGACAATTATGTCTATAATAGAGTTCCATTTAAAATTTGGAAATAAACAGAAAGAAACAAAAAATGTAATTCTGAGCTCATATTCTCCCAGCATGCTACAAATATTGTTATGGTAAATCCACAGAGTATGTAAACAAATGCTTGACCATGGACACACAGTACAGGCATCTGCCACTGCGACGAAAGGTTGGGGATTACCCTCACCTGGAGGCCATAGAAAGGTCCAGCGACCAGCTGGTTGGGGAAATGATAGTTGTAATTTTTAGGGTCGATCCCCCAGTCGGGTGAATATAATTGACGCATCTTAACCGGTTTTCTCCAAAAGACCCCTCTCGCTCAAGAAAAATAGAGTTCCTCGTCTTTTATTACGGGGCAGGTCAAAATAGATTCTGCGTGCCAACCATTCAGCAAGACAGAAGGGAGTAACCCGAGAAGATCACTCCCTTGCCTTATCTGTCATTGTCGACCCCTGCCGAGTTTCGCATCGACACAAGTGGCTTCCACTAGTGGGTGAGAGGTTGGGTCTCTTTCTGGGGGCTTCAGCAACAAACACTGTGTTGGAACACAAATGAAATTAGGGGAACCTTTATTTTGCTCGATTCATATCCGAACCTTACCCCTGGGACCTTTTTTGCAACACAGCTCGCTTAGCCGCAGAGCCGTGTTGACATGCCAATCGTTCTCTTACATGAAAAGATCTACACCGTTTATTAATGGTATTCTTATGCCTCCATTGAAAAAACTAAGGGTGAGCACAGATTAGTTAGTAGCGAAAGGGTGGAATATGAAATTTTACCATTCATAATGTCACTTGGATTTATTTGTTATCCCTTCTCTTATTGTTAAACAAAATTTAATATGAGAAATAATCTTCTTCATCAAAACAGAAACCACTGCATCTCAAAGACTGAGCTTTGCCAGTGATTTTGCTGACTATTTTAATGGTTTGGGAGCACCACAGACTTAAAGTCTAGAAGCGTACATAGGGCTCGATGATGACACCCTGAAAAGTTCTCATGGACAAACAAATGAAGGAGATGGCGGTAGCCATGAAATGTCGAGTGACAATGAAATACATGAAAGTGATGAGGTCATCCCTGAACCCAAAAAGAAGATACCCTCCAGGCATTAAATACCCTGCATCGTTTAAATGCTATATCTGTACCTTTGTCTGAGCAGCCAAAACACTATAAATATGTTCTGATATTCTATTGTACATTTTGGTTTAAAATATAATTACCGTATAAATGCGTGTAAGAGGCGCACCCCTCTTTTTATGCGAAGTTGAAGAAAAAATTTTGAGTTTTTTTTCTTCTATTGCTAAGTTTTGCGGGCCTAACTGCGAACTTTCAGCCATTTTAAAAGCCTTCCGATTGCGATATTCTCTTATAATTTACGCGGCATTTTTCATAGGCATATATAGACCCCGGAGGTAATTTTTCACTTGGATCTGAGGTTTCCGCGGCGTTTCTCCATATTGGTAACGGCTTTCGGGCGTTCCTCTACAAGACAACGCGGAGGAACGCCCGCGTGCCCAAACGCCGCGTCACCCTTTATGCCACTATTTACCGAGTCCAAATGACTCATGCACAGAGAAAAGACAACTGGTTTTCCCCCGCAGGTAATGCTTGTAGTAGACTCCCTCGCGCGCCTTACGGATAGCCCTCTGACTGGGCAACAGCGCGCGCCTCTCCCTTTTTCTTCCGTGCATGCTCCTGGCAGTTGAACGTGCTCTTTTTCCAAAATAAATGTTAGTCGATATTGATTAACCTACGAATTCCTTTAAGATTTTATAAGTGGATGATGATGATGAACTCAAGAGCTTGGAGAAGGTCTAAATGGCGGTTTTCAGGGATGCGCGGAACGGAAAATAACGGATCCGTGCATTTGCATCTATAAAGTACTAATGCATTAAATAATATGAAACTTCGTTATGCTGTTAGGAAAGATCTTTGCTACAATATTTGTAAAGGAAATTTCGATATCTTGATCAGTGTTGTTATTACGAAGCCGTAAATGCGATGCATCCGTCCGGTACCCGGGAAAATGCGCTAAAATTCTGTTTTTAAGCACACACTGAAATCGATATAAACGGCAAAATGTTTAGTACACCATCAATAAACGCAGAAATAAACAAGCTTTAATTTTATGTACTTCATTTTAAAATCGATTGAGCCATCTCTGAGATATTAGCCTTCAAACTCGGGTGACGGAATTTTGCAATGGACAGATTCGTGTAAGAGGCGCACCCACATTTTCGGCTGCGATTTCTGGGAAAAAAGGTGCGCCTCTTACACGAGTTTATATGGTATATCTCCAGCACAATTAAAAACTTTATTTTCTACAGTGGAATATAAGCAATAATGATCTTTTGTAGTGAAAATAGTTTTAACATCAGTGTTCTCATATGTTATGAAATCTCAGCACATTTTTCAAAATCCGCTAATACAGTAAAAGCTCTCCAAACGGCCACCTCTATTCAGCGGTCACCCCTGTAAACAGCCATTTTTTCCTGGAACGAAATGATTTTCCCTATCTTCCCCTTGAAAGGTGACCCCCTATTCAGCGGCCACCTCTCATCCTAGCCAGCGGCCAGACCGTAACAACACGAGATGGCCACTTCCATGAAATCTAAAAATTAGAGAATCCCAGTAATCAGTGAAAGGAGGAGTAAGTAAAGCCTTAAACACTCGCCTTATCTTGGGATGAATCTGGGAAGTCAAGGTAAAGACAGGATTAGAAGGGTAAGATAGGTACAAACCCTATTTGACTCATTAAAGCACATTAAGTTTTAATCGCCAATGTGCATTTTCGCCATGTTCTCTGTAAGTTAAACTGGTGGATACGGCGAGGTAGTTTAAGTGAAGTAGAGGCGTTTTTAAGCTATGATTCAAGTTTTCCCAGGAGTGTAGGAGCTCAAAAAAATGAGTAACCCTCTAAGAAAAAATGAGGGTGCTGAAATGATTCATTCTGGACTAAAATCTGGCATTGCGACCATCCGTGCTAATTTTTTGCAGAACGTGTGTATGACTCGGAGGCAAAATACAAAACGTGTTCGCGATTGGTACTGTGTGTTGGGCGGTTGGAGTTTACGGAAAACTTGGCAGTGGGTTGCGAAATAAGTCGCAGAAGCAAAGTGGTGTTGAATTAAGAAGAGAGAAGTGTTATTTTGGAGAGTGATAATGGAATTTCAGCAAGGAAAATTGCCAAAAAATATCAGTGAGTAAGGACGTAGATAAACGTTGTCACTAAAAACAGGGACACTATTCTATAAAAGTAGAATGAAAACAAAAATTTAGGGATAAATAGGAAGAGAATCATAAGTTTAGTGAAGTTAATGATAATATGAATGGTTTAAGTGTGCCAGAGCAAAATATTTACCATTTAGTGGTCCAATACTGCAACAGAAAGCTTTGGAAATAGCAAACGAACCTCAGATTGAGGGATTTTCAGCTAGCATTGGTTGGTTAGAATGTGTTGAGGAATGGAAATTGAGAGTGTCGTCTATTGTGGAGGGCTATGAGTCCAGACACATTTCAAATATGGACCCAACTGGACTTTTTTTACAGAGCCATTGCGAACAAGACACTTTCTTTGAAACACGTTGAGTGCAAGGGTGGAAAACTAAGCAAAGAAATAATAACAATACCGTTTTGTTGTAATTCAGTTGGAGAAAAGGAGTCCCTATTAGTAGAGATCCGTGAAAATCACGATACCGCAAAATAATGCGAAATAGCACGATATTGGTAAATAAAACAAAATTGCACCTTTCTCACCAATTATACGTGAATTAACGAAAAAATCGTGTTTGTTGTGAGTCAAAATCAATTTAAGCCTAGGCCTTCATTGTTTAGCGCTGCTGAAGTCCATTCACACTTTCTCATTATGATACAAAGGCCGATAACTTTCGGCTTTAATAAGGCTTTTTCGCACACATATCGCATTCAAGTAATATCTATCCCACTCTAAACTATATTGTAATCCCCATCCCTTCCTTAGGTTTAGCAAATGAAAAATGTACTCAAATTTAAATAATTTTCGTTCCACAGAAACAACACCTCACACACTAATTTTATAATCTCTTGTGCACTGCTAGTGCACGAGAGATTATAAATCTATTTTATATGTATTAAAATCTATTTTATATGTTTAAAATGTGTCCATCACCATTGCATAGCTTTCGTATCAATGAACAAAGAAATGTGCTATTTTAAATACAATGTTATTACACGGATAGAATTAATTTAATCAAGCCTATGTGAACGTAATTCAGATTACTACCATTACCACAAATCTTTATTTTATAAACAATAACAATGCCATCTACAAAATGATGTTACTCAACGCACAATGTCACCACGCATTTTCAGGAAGCATTTAACCATGAGAAGATGAAGCCAATGTAATTGAGAAAATGGATTCCCCGTGCTTTTAACCCCTTCCCTGACACATTTTTTTGAGGAAATGGTTCCAAAAAGGATCATTTTTTTATTGCATTTTTTAATTATTTATATGTTATAATGTTGGGAAAAAAAGTTTATTTTGAGCATTGAGCTTTTATTTATTAATAATTTCAATTTAAACCCTTATTGTTATCAATTGTCTAAAGTGAGAGAGATTCACTTCTACCTCAGCTAGAACAAGTATTTAAGCCACAATATCTATATTTTTATTGAAAATTCTACAACCCTAACATGTCCAAATCGATTAGTACAAATTTTAATTATTTTCAGATTTTTTTGTGTGGTAAGTCCTAAAACATGGTGAGAGACACCGTTACAACCACAGAGTTACATCGCAATCTGGGCAAAAATATCTGCTTTCCCTTCAAATAATTTTCCCATGCACATCTCGATTTCTAGTACATAAAAAGCACTTGTTTGTTGGGCTTGCCTTCTTATTAGTGGCTAGGATCAGCTCAGGAAAGTGCATTTCTAAGGGGCGGAGAGGGTGAGGTGTTGCTGGTGGCCTACCCACATCAGGAGCCAAAAATTGGGGATGTACTCCTCAATAATTTTTTTCGATGAGGTCAAGTCTATATTCAAATATGACTTCCTTCCACCTGTTCAACATTTGGTAGATTTTTCAAATCTTATTCAGTTTTGGATTAGTACGTATTGCTGCGACATATTCCTAATTTTTGTGAAGTGTAAATTTTTCCAGATTTTTTTGCAAATCGGGGATATGACATCGTTTCCCAAAAAAATGGCGTACACAGAATCCACCGTGTGGTCCAAAAATGCTCTTTGTCAGGCTTTTTCACAATGCTCTGCAGCATTATTAGCGGCAAGAAAACTCTTATTTCGGGAGCACTCACTTCACGCCATTGTTCTCTGGAACCAGAGCGTTTTTCACGAAGACACTGATTAGCATACCAATTTGTCTCATCAGTAATTAGTTACATAAATTCATTGCCGAAGAACAGTTGAAAAACTGGAGTACACCACCATCTTCTTGAACTTCAAAATTGAGTGATGAAGCACTTTCAAAATTGAACCTTGAGGGTGCAGGAGGGGGAGATTCGCTATTTTTCATTTCTCTCCATTGGTCGTCTTCAATAGGCTCACCTTCGCACTCGGCATCTGATATGGTGTGCTCGGAGAAGCTCGATTCAGATCCCAAATTTTCTAAATTTCCTTTTTTCCACCTCAACACCCTTTCACTCTCACTTTCTGTTGCAGAATGAATAAAGCAAAACAGTAAAAAAACACAGAGGTAACCAAAAATTGCTCTCGACATATAATCACATAAAAACGGATTTCTGTGAAACGCTGATGGAGAAGGGACACTAGACGTGAATGCTCAGGAGGAGAGTGAAGAACTAACGTATGTCTCCGTTGAAAATTTAGGATAAATTGAAATGATTTTATGTCGACACCCTTTGATAAAGGTAAAAGAATTTCAGGGGTACATTAGGAATATCCACGGAGATATTGACATAAGCTTGTATGTAGTACGTTCCCGAAGAGGATAAGACAAATCGGTGAGATTTAGAGAGAAGGGAGGGGTACCGAGAAAGATGGAAATTAGGGGGAATAATAACAAAGGCGGAGTCTTCCTGCTCGCTCAAAGTCTTGCTAAATGCACGTCTGAGGGAAAATATTCCTTTTCCTTATGTGCGTATTCTTCGCGTTCAAAGATTACCGCAAAACAAGCACATGAGGTCGTAAAGCAATGAGGATGAATGCATTCTTTTCCACAGAAGATCTTTCCCATTCATAAGGGTCCGCTGTCCTGTTGAGTGAAGAAATTATTGCCCTATTATGACAGGCATCAAGCAGGGTCAGAAAGCAACCGCACGCCCAACCATTTTCCTGGGGCTTCCCAGACGGACAATGCACTCTTGGCGGCGCGCCCCTTATCTATTGTCCCTTTTTTCTCGGGTGACCTTGGAAGACAGAGGGCTGCAGCGTAGTACATGAGCGCGAGAGGAAATCTGAACGTAATGTAATGAACGGGAGAGCAAGCCACTGCCACTCTCCTGAACATTTTTTGAACAACCAGTAATGCTGTAATCAAGAGATTTCTTCCGATTTTTCCCGAAAAATGACATTTACGGGGGTTGGATATAAGATGACTATCATCGTCTAAATCTCAACCTCTAAAAGCTGTTTGTTGCATAAGTGGAAGCCACTAGAGACTGAAAGGTTACTTACGAGTCTGAGAAATCACAAGTTTCACGTCAACACGGCAGATTTTATTTTACTACAACACCGCATTCGAAGGACAGGAAAGGAAGGCTAAGTATTTGAGAAATTTACTGTAATAAGTATGCATAAGTTCAACAATTCTTTCTACTCCCACTCAATGTATTACTAGAGCATGAACATATCTAGACTAATCATGCGAAAACACGCTTCACTAGTCATAGCTTTATCCGAATATTCCTTTATCCTGTATTCGCTTTTTATATGGCTGGTTGCATAACACCCCCTGCCACACGTCCGTGGTGCAGTTTACGGGTAGGTAGGTACGTAATGTATTGTTTAGAAGTGATTGTAAGGGATTATTTTTATTTTTTCTCATACATAGTATCACCGTTACGAGTGTATATCGCACGGCTGTTATTTTTGCATCCGGCCAGTCGCCATGAATGTTGGAACCATTTATATTTAGCGTTATGAACCCAAAAATAAAAAAAAACAAATGCAATATTTTTGTAAATGTAATAACATTTGAATGCGGTGTACATGCATTGATATTACATCTAAATGTATGAATTCGATACCAGATAAATTTATCTAAAACAAGAGCAGATAATGCGCTAAATCTCACGTGTAATTGTCCAAATACCAAGGTAAAAATTACAAAAATTATGACGCAATTCCATACGCTAATGCAACGAAATAAGTCTCAAAAACTGGCTAAAAATGAGCCAGTGTGTCTGCAAACGCCATCTGCTGCCTAGAGATAGAATTTCTACGAAGGGGACGAGATTATTCGTCTTCGGAAGCTAGGAAGTCGAAAGAGCGGCCTTGGACGAGTTAACTCGTCCCTGACGCGATTTGACACACCTGGTTAGGACGAGTTAACTCGTCCTTCTCAGGGAAGGGGTTAAACAGAAATTATTTACTGCTGTGCAGTTTTCCATGAATGAAGTCGATGATTTCGCCAGCAGCTCAATATAAGTTGCCATGAAGAATAGTAATGGACTATTTTTTCGCACATCAGAAATTTCTCTATTTTTTATTTCAACGAAAATAGAAATAATGCAGAAATGTTATTGCCAGCCTTTGACAAGAAAGGCCAATGATAGAATTGGCTACAAAGACCACACTAAAACGATGTGGTTTAATGTGTCGAACAGTATCGATACGCACGATCATTAACGAAACGATGATTTGAATACGATACGAAATGAGTTACGATTGTTACGATGCATAAATTCGTTTATGCATACAATTTCAGGTTAACTCTAGTAACTTTGGTTAGAAGAGGATGAAAATAGTTACTTTGGATTACTCATTTGTCAGTATCACTCATTATTAATTAAACCGAATGTTCATTCATGGCATGATGATTATTGTCTACTTGCAGACAATCTGGGTTTATTATTAATCAGCAATATCAAGCATAAAAAGTAAAACAATTGTAATTGAATGATGATCGTACAGAAATTGTAATAAGCAAGAAAAAATTTCATGCTACAAAAATTCAGCATTTGCAAAATATCTCAATTTCCATTAACAAAATCGCGTTTCAAAGAAGACAATTTCGTGATAAAACCCTGAAGTCATTTATTTCGTGAATCCTGTCGCAAAAAATGTTCCGCGAAAATGTATTGTCCCTACCAATAACCATCAAATCACAACCTTCTTCCTTTAGGCCCACACGACTTTTCGTTCGCTCTCGACGGGTGCAAATTACGATGGCTTCCGCACACGCAACATCAGTCGGCTGCTCCTAACGGCAGATCACTTAAGACTCCTCACTCCTCCTCTCATTGTTTCCCCCCTTAGCGTCCCTAGTCCCAGCTATTGTGGACTGTTTACTTCAACTTAGTGTCCCTAGTGATGGCTCCTGAAGTTGAACTTGAGAACCATACACTTACAAGACAATGGATAATAAGATTTTAACTACACAAGTGCAATTTTCTGATACTGTGAAAGGTGAAATGAGAGCATGGGAATAAAACTAGACCATGACAAGTCGAACTACAGCTCGATGACATAACTTTAAGCCACTTCACCTCATTATGTCTGCTTCACTTAAGCTGGTCGTACCGGTGAAATACTTAAATGGAGAAAAACCTAAATTATGCCCTTAAAATTCAAAGTTGTGACCATGACTAAGCCAAAATGGGGATGTTAAGGCCCAGCCACTTCGGCGTTCACCGTGGAAAGCAGATGCTCCAAAGGTTTCATGTCCTACTCATTACAACATGAAATGGAAGATTTGTCATTAACTTTATACAAAATCCTAATTGTCGCTTTTCCAACTGCAACAAGCTTCTCCTTGTCTGCAGTCTTGATGAAACTTGGACACCTGATTTCCTGAAATTCGGTAAAATATGCAAAATAATTCGTTATATGCATTGTTGCACCATTGTCAATCCACCAATCTGATGAATTCTTCTCTATTGCAAACGCTTTACTGCATTCCAAAGTCAGAACACTAACGGTGTAACTTCATTTCTGTGTGCAACATTTGCATCACTCTTCTTCGTAATGGTTAACTCTATGGTAATCGCCATTCTAAATCGAAAGTAAGATAATTTACCGTGAAAAACAGCCTTAACAAGATGTGTTCGTGATTCGAATTACTTGAAAACGGAGATACCATAGACGCCACAAGATTGAGAATAAATCTGGGGAGAAGGATAAGTGGACAAAATTTCTGTTAATTGGGGTTATAAATATATAAATAATTATGTGCTGTTGAAATTGACCTTGGGATATATGCATATATGTATTTGTGTAAATTGGGTCCAATAAACTTTCGTGTTGAATGGGAAATTCCAAATTTAACCCCTTCCCTGACATGGCCGAGTTTACTCGTCCAAAGTGGAGGTACCTTTTTTGACGCAGCCGAGTTAACTCGTCCTGCCACAGAATTGTTCTTCCTTTCTAGTTACGACCGAATTCATTCGTCGCGTCAACTGCTTTTACTCGTAGTTTCATATTTTATCGCAAGATGCCATGAACAGTACAATTTTTCCAAAAAAAGGACAATAAAGAATGCAAGTATTGTAGGGCTAAGGCTACAAGTGAATACTTGCCTCCGAGGTCCATACATGCCTATGAAAAATGCCGCGTAAATTATAAGAGAATATCGCAAGCGGCTTTGATAATGGCCGAAAATTCGAAGTTAGGCCCGCAACACCTCGCAATAGGAGATAAAAAGCCCCAAATTTTTTTCTTCAACTTCGACGCATAGAAAGAGGGGTTCGCCTCGTACACGCGTTAACGGCATCGTCAATGCATTATCATCTGAGATTACCATTGTGACCTCAATGCATTGACGACTGCCACGTTTTTAGTCGTGGTAACTATCTCACTCCACCTAAATTTCATCGTCGTTTATCGATATCTAGTATATTCTAGTCACGAACATAGATATTTACCGGTATTTCAATGGGATTCCAACAGTGCGTTTTATTTCGGAAGTCTAAATGGCAATATGTGCTCTTTCAAGCAAAATTACTGCATATAACTACCAATTGATATTGACTCAAATTATTGCACTCTAAGAATAATATCAACTAGAAACTCAGAAAAATTATGGAGCACTTTACAATACGTAATCCTTAGGCATTAATTTAGGCGCTCCTTTAATTTCAGACCGTAACTAAAGTAAGCGATGAGGCGTAGAGCAGAATCGACAAAAAAACAATAATTTCAATTAGAAATACGCAGATTGAAAATAACGCGGTGATAGCCACGGTATTTGATGGTAAACAATAAAAATTGTTTATCATCACTCTTGGTGAATGGTGAATTGGTGACTAAAGCAATATTGAGATATTTACTCGACTTGCATCGTAAAGCACGCGGAACACTTGGATGCCCCTGTGGAGACGCAACCCGCACACCACCTCCATACATCGAAAAACCCCTACATCGAAGTCATGATTTCGGTCCCAACAAATTCGTTGTATGGGGGTTTTACTGTACATACTTTCCAGGTGCGGATTTTTTTCATGACGACGCAATCTCTGCGTGATGACGTCATGAAGGAACCCAATTCAATGTCAAATTCAAATGACATAAAGGCAAGACACAAAATTACAAAATGTCACTATCGTTAGATATAGATCGCTAACGATCTTTGGTAGCGTTGTAATAACCGTAGTCAAGGTCATAGTTTGAAAAAACACCATTCCCAGGAAGAAATGGGAAGAGAGGGAAGCGTTTCTGTCTTCCAGCAGCTATCGCCTAGGTTGGTGAACTCTCCGATTTCGCGTCTTTTATGAGTTCGGCGACGGCAGCGTGCGAAAATGGGCCGGTGGCGGCGGTGAAGCTTGCCGGCACCCACGTCTTGTTTGAGTCCCAGCCAGCGAGCAGCTGGCCAGACGCTCTCAAGCTATAAGCGGTGAGCGTCGGCGGAGCGTTTCAACTGCGCTCGGCACTAAACTTACGAATTTTGCCATCGAAAAGGCAAATTTGCTGTAAAAATATCAAAAAAGTCCAGTCATCGCGCCAGTGTCGCATTTATTCATGTGCATCGCGGAAATATCGCATTTATCGCATATGTGATTTTCACGTATATCTCTACTCATAATGAATCTTCTAAATAGACTTGGACCGTATTTTAGACATATGATTTGTGTATTGCTGCTTTGTTCTTTTTTCTCGATTTAGTATTTTTAATTTTTTTGTTCCCGTCATCTCCGTGGTGCCAGCGACAACTTTGCCGATACATTGTACCGCCCATTATTTTTTTCTATGGAAAGATGAAAATTAAATTTTTCTGCTAAGTTATACAAAATGTGAAAATTCTAAGATCAGATAGCTACTTCTTAATGAAATTCTTATATTGTCCTCATCACAATGAAAGCCTTAGATCATAAAATTTATTCTGAAAAAGGTCCCACTACTTCCTACAAATTGTATGAGGGGGGACCCAAAAATAACCGGACGGAATCCGCTGCGTGCGTCGCTCTTGTAGTTCGGGCTTCTCCCACTGGATGGGTGTTAAGTAACCTCTCCTGAGTCATTATTGCAAGCGGCGACCTTTTAGACGGTTGTAGTGAGCCCCTGTGACAGTTTTCGTTCGACGAGTTTATCGATCTCTTCGATTTTGGAAATGGCTGATATTCGAGAACAGCGTGCAGCGATGAAATTTTGTTTTCTGCTCGGTAAAAGTGCATCGGATGTGGTTGATATGTTGTCTACAGCTTAAAAAGAACACACCTTGAAAAGAACTCAAGTTTATGAGTGGTATTCGCGATTCAAACACGGCAACATGGAAATAGAAGACATTCAACGCCCGGGCCGGCCTATCACGTCCAGAACGAATGAAAACGTGGACAAAATTCATGCGCTTGTGTACCAGGATAGAAGGCGTACTATTAATGAACTCTCTGAACCATCTGGTCTTTCGTGGAGTTCAGTGCAGCGTATATTTTAGCTGAATATTTGCAAATGAGACGAATTGAAACGGCGCGATTTGTGGCTGAGTGGGCACTGGTTCTTCCACCATGACAATGCACCGGCTCACACAGCCATTTCTGTGCATGATTTTTTGGGGAAAAACAGCATGACACCGCTTCCTCACCCACCCTAATCACCAGATCTAGCACCTTGTGATTTCTTTTTGTTCTCCTGAATGAAAAAAGAGCTGAAAGGGAAACGTTTTGCAGACATTCCGGAGGTGAAAAGAGAATCGAAGGCATCGGAAAGGACGAGTACCAAAGGTGTTTGGCGCAGTGGAAAAAACGTATGAACCAATGCATTAGCGTTAATGGAAGTACTTCGAAGGTGACAACGTTTCTAACTCAAAAAAATAAATTCTGATATTTAAAAAAAATTGTGTCTGGTTATTTTTGGGTCCCCCTCTGGGTTTGGGTCCTACGTGCAATAAAGGTGAAATTATTTTCCTTTGGCTCGTTATTTTTCAGCTTGTTTTCCTTTGGTTTATTATTGTTTATCACCTTATCTCAGGTTGAGGAAGTTTATTGTAACGTAAGAGTCACTCTTCAATGAAGGGCAATCTTTGTGGCAGCTTTCTGTGAGAATGCGGGAGAGTAAAAACTCATTTTCCAACATGTCTGTGGAGAACAGAGATTCATTCTCATACTCTCATCTGCAAAATTCAGGCACTTCCTTTTCATAATACCAGAGGGGTATATTCTCCCAAATCCTCCGCAGAACAACTAACAGAAACTGCCAACCAATTGCCTTCGACTGGGGATCCCGCTGACTTCTGGGACGTAAGCTAACAAGGGGAGTACATGACCGATGAGTGGCCCATCTAGCTCCAGTTCTCAGATTCGATAGTTCATGATTATTAATTCAATATGCTGAAGCGAGACGATGCACCTCCAGTAATTTTTTGAGAAAAATGTATTTAAAAATCATAAAAAAGAATGTCGCCCTATGTAAGCTCTGTGGAATGCCTCTTCGAAAATGGCGTCGGTGGTGCAGTGGATAAGGCATTTGACTGCGGAATGGAAGATCCCAAGTTCAATCCCCACTCACGGAAACTTATTTTACTTCCTTTTTCAAGGTTTTTAATGTTTAAATTTTCATATATTGTTCTCTAATCATCGTTACTTACAGTAAAATATTTTTTTAAGGCCATTGTTTTAAATATTAATGAGTCGTTAACAGAGTAGGTATAGGATAAAAGTTGTTGCGGGGGGAAAGAATGCAATTTCTATTTGCTCGTGGTGCCACAAATAATTTTGCTTTGCCTGCTTCTACAACAAAATCCTGAAACATGCAAATCATGAATAATGAAGTTACTGGAGTGGTTAGGTAGTGTATTGGCCTTCCATATCCTATTCTATGGAACAAACTTCAGACCATTCTGAAATATCATCCTTGGGTGTAATATGGATAAAACCGATGGTTCAGTACACCATCCATCGGATGGGACGTTAAACCGTGGTCCCCTTGCCACCATTCGTTAAGAGTAGCCTAATGCCGACGCCAGGTTTCTATCCACTCTCCATCCTCTGATCCAAATCCCTAGCTGATCCATTCCAGATTCCCAAGGGAAGCATAAGCAGTCTTAAGGGTGGATTTCACCCCCAATTACTTATTCCAATGCCATTATTTTGTCCCCACCCCTATATATGACAATTTATAGTTGAAATATCCTAATATACCTTTAAATATAACAAATAAATATATAACCACTGTTGAAAAGGTTATTTTAGCCATTGCTCCATTCCCTACCCTGATAACGACTCATTAATATTTAAAACTATTGCCTTAAAAAGATTTTTCATTGAAGTAATGATGATTAGAGAATATATGAAAATTTAAACAGTAAAAACCTTGAAAAATTAAGTAAAAAAGTTTCCGTGAGTGGGGATCGAACTCAGAACCTTCCATTTCGCAGTCGAATGCCTTATCAACTGGGCCACCGATGCCATTTTCGAAGAGGCATTCTATAGATCTTACATAGCACGACATGCTTTTTGTTGATATTAAAAAGAAAAAGATGAATATGCCATCAGCATGTAACAGTCTAGAAACCAAAACGTAAATAAGTTGTTGGGGCATTGTTGTAAGTAAGAAACTGAAATAAAGATGTACGTGGGTGTACTGAAGAACTAGTTTCTTAAATTTAAAAGAAGAATTCAACACTTTTTTACTATTTTTAAATGCATTTTTCTCAAAAATTTACGGGAGGTGTGTCGTCTTGCTTCGGTATATTGAATTAATAATCATGAACTTCCGAAACTGAGCTTGATTGGCCACCTGACGGTCGTGTAATCCCCTTGAAAGTCATTTTGGCAACCCAGAAGGGATTATCCTACCGTTTTTTTTGGGGCCGAGCGTACACTGCTCCAAAGGATATAATACCCTCGTACTCCCCCACTAGCTACCCTGGATCGTTTCTCTCATGCTCAAAGAAATTTTCAGAATTGGCAGGGGTGGTAATTTCTTAAAATACGCATGGAAAAGTATGTACGCAGGTAGCAGCTGGAACGTCTGTCATAAAATACTGCTTGCGTGCCCTTTCAGTCCAATGCTTTCTTTATCTCTATGGTCAACGTACCAAGGGTTTTCCCTGGTCAATTTACCGAAGGTTTTCCCTGGCTGCACCTAAGGCTTTCCCTGGCCAGCCATTTTTCTTTGTTTCGAGCGATCATTTCAAAACTGAAACGTCAGAAAATTTCAAAAGTAGCTTAGTTATACGTTGTACTCTTGAACAAACATCTGCCTTTCCTCAAACAGGCATCATTCACTGAGCAAGAGGCACTACGGTCATAGATTGTTTTCATTCGCTGCATGGACATTACTTTGTTGGTCTTTCGTGGCAAATTATTTTACCACATCAGCTATGGCGAATGACAATGAAAGCGACTTCACAGAGGTCGAACTACAAGACGAAGACATTGAGCATTCATTCTCCGACACTGAGGATATAGAGGAACCCACGCAGGAAGGACAGTGGTGTGAAGTGGACAATACTCAGCCGCCTACTCTCTCTAGGTTCCCTTTTCAAGGAGAGCCATCCCTAAATTTTGAGTGTTGGAGTTGGTGAAATTCTGTACTTTTTTAAACTTTTTTTTGATGATCCTGTGATAGAGTACATCACCAATGACATAAACCGCTATGTGACCCTATGTCTCCATTATAAACCATCAGGTTCAAGAAACCAATGGTGGGACATCAGCAGCTCAGAATTCAGAGTGTTTTCAGCCTTGACAATTCTCCAGAGTATTGTTCGAAACCCGGAGCTAGAAGATTATTGGTCTTGGAGGAAAATTTTGGCAACATCCTTTTTTGGAGAAACCATGTCACTTAGGACTTTTATTCTGATCCGAAAATATTTGCATTTTTGTGACAATGATGGATAAGAACTTGAAAGGCACCCAAATCCTGAATAAAATTTGGCCTATTTACATCATGTTAGAAGAAAAATTCAAGAATTTATACACTCCAAAATAGCCCGGTTCGGAATAAAAACTTACATGTTTTGTGAATCAATTAGTGGCTATGATTGGTCGACTATTGTTTATACAGGAAAAGGGACTATTTTGGACAAGGATTTTGAAAGCAAGTCTATGTCCTCGAAGGTTGTGCTCTCACATGCGAAACCCCTTTTTCATTAAGGGTACTGCGTAACGAGAGACAATTTTTATACCTCGCCTGAATTGGCCAACGCTTTGATTTCTCGGCGCACGGACTAGTACAGGACTGTGCCTCCAACGCAATAAGGGATGCCTGATGGACTAAAAAATAAAAAAACTAAGAGGGGTGAAGTGGTTTCGTACCAAAAAGGAAAAATATAGATGATTCGTTGGAAGGACAAGAAAGAGGTGATGCTGTTGTCAACAGTCCACAGCAGCAATATGCAGGTGGAAAAAAAGGGACAGATGTTATTGAAGCCAAAGCTCGTTGTGGACTATAATGAGACAATGGGGGGTGTTGACAGGGTGGATCAGTATCTCGCTGATAACCCGATACCCCAGAAATGGGGGAAGAAGTATTACAAAAAGCTTTTTTTTCATTTTATGGAGCTATGTGAGTGGAACTCTTTTGAGCTGTTCACAAAAAAAGGAAGGAGAAGAGCTTCCTTGGACTATGGATTAGAATTAATTGAAAAAATTATAGAAAAGTACCACCCTCAAGTGATTTCCCCTAAGGCCAGTTGACCACCCTCAGGACCGCACCCCCACCACTTAACAGAGGCATTTCCCGGATGTGATTCCGGGTAAAGAAAGAAAGCAGAACCCGATGAGGAAGTGTGTTGTGTCCTCAAGAAAAAGGGACTCTAATATAAAATTCATTTAGCAAAGAATAAAATTATTCCTTCCAGTTTTCAGTGAGATTTCTCAAATTTTTTTTCTACCCATTTCTGCATATTTGTGGTTATTTTTATCATTATTGGTGTCATATTTCTGATGGCTTCACGGATGGACTTTTGGATCAAAATGTACGAAGTTCTACTTGCTTAGAAATAGTTACTAGCTGTGGTTTTGATTAGTGATGGGCAAAGTCGGTCTTTTGAGAGATTTCGGTCACGTCGATCACTCCCACTTGTGATTCGATCTTGAGCGTAGGGTCAAAGTGAACGATTTTCCAGCTAGTGAGCAGTTCAAGTTGCCTACGATCAATGATCTCTCAGGAAAGTCGTGATAGATAAAAAATCTGGTCGTTCGTGAGTTATATACTATAAGCATGACCGATGTGTACCGCTTAATGCTCTTGATAGCTATACAGAGCTTTAGTACAGCTACCTCGTTCAATGCCGGTTTCTGTGGAGTTGTGGGTAATTCTTTGAAAACAACTGAAGGCACAATTGTGCAATACGTTCGAAGGTTTAAAACTAGGGAACTTTTTCTAGGGAAAACTAGGGAATAAATTCGAAGGTTTGTTTTGTTTTTACACAATGTTCTTGATTTGTGATTTTAAGTATAGTTACGAAGAATATTAGAAATATCCCACTTGATTATAAAACTATTGAAGAGTGACATATTTTATGGACCACAAATTATTAAAAACTCATTATAAAAACCAATGATAAACAGTAGCATAGGACGCTGCGAAATTTTATTTTGGTATGAAGTTCGAACCAATCAACGTTTTCTTTTGGCTGTAAGAATTTAAAGCAAATTATCCGACTGTAGCACTTAAATTCAATTTTCAATTACAGTCGGTATCACTGTTTCACTTGTGCAAGAGACGTTGAGAATATTGAAACGATGGTTTATCGTGTGTTTAAGTGACAATGCAATTATGGAAATTCAGTTATTACCAATGTTATATGTGCTGTGATGTATTGCGTGTGTTCTTGTGGTGATATTTTTAATTTAAAGGTAATTTGGGTTAGATAGTTCTCCTAATGAATTGTTGTGACAGGATATGAGTTTAAAGTGCTGCATAATCATTGCAAGAGTCGGATAAGACTGATGATTGCAATTAGTTCATTTTTTCAACTATTATATAAAATTTGGAATCAATGCGAATTGAAATGAAGCTATTGACTAAATGGATGCTCTTAAAATTTTAAGTTTGGCAGTTTACATCCTCAGTGAAAGGATAATGATTGTGTACCTAAGCAATATAGGTATGTATTATTGATAGATATTAGTGTATAGTTCTTTTATTACACTTCTTTCAATAAATTTTGCCACCTCAGAGTCATCTCTTATATATTATTTCATTATTGTATTGAAAATAAGATTGTGTTGACTTGATTAATCACGACCAAGAAGTTTGCCCACGGTTACTCCAGTAGTTTGCCAGTAGTGATTTCACCATTAAAAATGGTAGAATTATGAATTTGCTACTTTTGGAGAAATTGTACTTCAAAGTTACGAAACTCTAAAGTACTTTTCCATCACACGGAGTACTATCCGGGAATTTACACGTAGGTACTTAATCAGTATTTTTATAGAGTTAAAATGTAGCTACCATGAGTTGTTAGCGTGTGCCAACTTCATGGTGCCTAATTAATCCTATTTTGGGCCAGTAATGAGTAATTAGTAGTATCAGAAACTATAGTTTGTCATTGGCAAGGAATTCAAGTTTAAATGAATATGGTCTAAGCTCCTGTGTACAAGCCATGTTGGAATACACACTTTGATGGATGATATGATTACAAATTTCCAGCGCTATTTTATAATAAATGAAGCTGTCTATTGCACGCAGAAATACAGTATCGGTGGTAAGTCATATATTGCCTTACTAAACATGTTAGTACATTTTGATTGAAATAACTCCTTGCCGCTTTCAATGGGATGCCTAAGGCTGATGTAAAGGCCCACTCATGTAATTCATTTTTTGCTTACAACCAATTACAGTATAACGATATTTAAATTGTACCGTTTATTGAAGCTGCACTCTGTGCAAATGCAAACGAAATTCCGGAAACTCATACTGATATTTACTGATCAAGCTTGTACATTCTTTTAACTTACTATTCACTATGAAAGTAAAATGATGGAAGTGTAAATCAAATTACCTGAGGGTAATCAAAATTTGCAGTTATCATGTCTCGAACGGTGTTTGGATCTAACCAATATTAACCGGAATCACGCTATTGTTCCCTAAATAAAGTTCTTCAAATACCATTCCTCTAAATAAAAAGGAGACTTATTGGCACATACGAAATTTTATTCTCCGAAATTAGGATTTGCTGGTGAGATTACAGTTAACAATATGTGCAAGAACACTAAAAGCAAACTGCATTCCAAAAACAAATCAGCGAAAATACAATGCTGGATGAATACACCGGTGATTTTAACACGCCGGTACTTCAGAAGACATATGGGAAGAAAATTCAGACGAAGGGAAAACCAACGAACATCCAATTAAGCACTGGAAACATTCTTGATTGACAGCAACACCATCAAAGTATAGAAAAAGTGATTGAAGAGAGAGGAGCCGAGTTGAATTTTTAAAATGCATTGGCAATATGAAGCACAGTTGTTTATATAAACGGCCGGTATGTATATGATATTGCGGCATGGGTATAAGGTTTGATTTCTAAGCGATCACGTCATAGACTCAAATATTTAATTGTCACACAATTTACAACTCGTCACGGCAAAGGAAAACAATTCATAGGAAATAATATTGTACTATACTACTTACAGGTGACAATTAACCTATAGCACGTAATAAATAACGGCACTACATAGCCAACGCAGTAACAAATTATGCATTGCTCGGCGAATTAACAAACGAACAATTACCTGGATCATGTTTTGTTTCCATTGCATTCCTCTTGTATCTTAACCCAGCAGTCTTTTTACTGACAGTGTAACGGATTCGGTCTTAATTTTTAATGATGTTATTATTCTACTAAAAAGCGAGCCAGCAAAACTGGTAAAACTCTCTCAATGCAAGATATTTTTGTCGTGATGTAAATTTTTTACTGTTATTATGCTGCGTCTTTGTTTGCGCAACCGAGCGGAGCATCGATGAGAAATTACGAATATAAAAATAACTCATGAGTTGCTTCACACGACTTAACTGCCTACATCTCACGAAAGAGCAAGTAACTCCCGAATCTCTCGTTAGAAAACTCACTCAAGCTCACTTATTTGGCCGGTCTCAAGTCTCATGATCGATATTTAATGTCATACAACCATTCCTATCAAGATCGGTGAAGATGAACTCCTCTGTCATTGGAGAGAAGCCGTTCATCGATCTCTCTTATAAGAGAGCTTGATCTCGGGATTCGATCAATCACGACCGACCCATCACTAGTTTTGATCTAAGTACCGGATATACTATTGAGATCATTCATGATTCACCGCAGGGATGATTGAAGAACAATTATGTGAGTGTATGTACGAGGCATGTTTTTTTAAGTAAGTACCGTTTTCAAGTTCCACCGCGGCAGCGTTTCAGTCGGTGCCCCGCGCATGCGCACTGTGTATTTAAAACTGTTGGCAAGCCACAAATGCCATTACAGCAACAATCGATTGTCTTTATGTCTCTTTGTGTGTGTTTAAAATGCCACCGCCAATTGAGAATCCCACCGACTGTGAAATACGATCAGTTATTAGTTTTCTTTGTGCCAAAGGTGTGAAAGCAGCAGAAATTTACTGTCAAATTTGTTAAGTTTACGGGAAAACATTAAGTGTGATGGCATGGTACGGAAATGAGTAAAAGATGGCCGTGTGAACATTCATGATAAGGAACGGAGTGGGCGACCCTCAGTGATCACTGATGATTTGGTGCAGAGAGTGGACGAAGAAATGAAAAAGAACAGACGAATCACGATTTCCTTGTTATCAGATTTGTTTCCTCAAGTTTCAAGAAGTGTTCTCTATGAAATTGTTTCTGGGTGTTTGAATTATCGAAAATTGGGCCCACGATGGTTACCGAAAATGTTGACCAAGGCGCACATAAACAAATGTTTAAGCAGCGCCTGGACTTTTCTTGAGCGTTATCATGCTGAAGGCGAAGATTTTATAAGCCAAATTGTCACAGGCGAAGAAACATGGGTGGCCTACATTACTTCGGAATCCAAACAACAATCCATGCAATGGTGGCATTCAACATCGCCCAAGAAGTTAAAGTTGAAGCAGATGATCTAAGCACTGAAATTCATGTGTACCGTGTTATAATCTAATGCCCAGTAGACAAAATAAATAAGATAACAATGCGGAGTTAGGACGCAAATAAATAAAGAGTATAAGCGAAGATAAACAAAGCAACAAAGGGCGGAACTACAGATGCGCGGAGAGAGAATTATATAGTGGAAGCGGGAAGAGAGCTCGAACGAGTCAGAGGCGAGAGGAGAAGGAAAAAAGAAATAAAAGTGTATTTGCAATAGTGTCGGATTGTTCAAGGGTGACGGGAGGAGTATTGGAAGCGGTGTTTCAGCAAGGAAAGCTGGAAGAAGCCAGGAGAGAGGCCGAAACGGAGGGGATTGCGGCGGTAGCGGAAGACTCACGGCGGGCCGGAGAGAGAGATCTCCGAGAGAACAGCGAAAGTTGGAGGAAAAGACAGGATAACGATAAGTGCCATATCAAAGTTTTATTGTATTCATGGTTAAAGTAGCAAGAGGAGGAACTAAAGGACAGATAAAAAGTCAAGCCCTCGAAATTGGAAAGATAAATCATTTAATTATATCTTGTAATTAATTATATAAGTTGAAAGGTTTTAACATTTGTAAATTGGGCCCAATCAAATTTTACTGAATTAAAATATAATTTTAAGCAACCATAAGTGTTTTCTGCAAGTGATGTATACAATAAATGTAATAATATCCAAGGTAACACGAAGGAAACGAAAGTGAGGGTTACAGTGTTTTGGGACAGGAAGGGGGTGTGGCTTGTTGAGTTTTTGCCTCGTGGTGACACGATAAATTCTGAAACATACTGTGAGACCCTAAGAAAATTGCGCCATGCAATTCAAAGCAAAAGGCATGGCATGCTGAGTAAAGGGATCGTTTTGCTGCATGACAATGCCCGTCCACATGCGGCCAATCGAACTCAAAATCTCATCGCATCATTTGGCTGGGAACAGCTTGATCATCTTCCATACAGCCCCGATCTTGCACCCAGTGACTACCATGTGTTTCTGCAACTAGAGAAGCATCTCGGGGGTCAGCATCACAATGACGATGACAGTGTCCAAATGGCCGAGTTGCAGTGTCTGTCTAATCAGGCGGCTTCTATGACGAGGGAATACAAAAGCTCGTTGTTCGATACGATAAATGTCTTAATATTAGTGGAAATTATGTAGAAAAGTAGATAAAAGTGTGGGCTTTCATGTAAAAATAAAATTGTTACAAAAAGTTAACATATTTTTTGTACCAAAACGGTACTTACTTAAAAAACATGCCTCGTAAAAGCCAACACAATGGTGAGGCATTTCATTTTTCCAGGGTAAAACCCGTGGCGGGAAAAAATAACAGTGGTATGCAACCCGCAACACGCCAAGGCCATCACTCTTCGGAGAGATAAGACGAGCAGAGGGGAAGGCAGAGGTAGAGATAGCCTTCCCAATGCAGTGGGAATGAAAACAGGGAGGTATTTTCTAGCACAAGGCTGTGAAAAAAGCAGCGAGCAGAAAGAAGACCAGAAGTATTATTTTTCAGATTTTATGGAACTAACGAACACAATTTATTGTTTTAACGCAGGAGATGCACGAATTTATGTCTAAGAAAGAAAATACTAAGATAATACATAAATTATGCTAATCGAATGCATTAAAAGTCAAATTTGAGTAAAAATTTTTTTTAACTAAATTAATGTTGAAAAACACTTTAGATGCAAAAAATCATAAATTTTAACAATCTTTAACCTTGAAAATAAATATTAAAACAAAAAATTTCAACAAAATAGAGGATACTTCCTTTTTTCAACTATTATGAAGGTTAAGAAAACGTAATTAAAAAATGTGAAATTTTTGGAAGAGAATTCACGAGATAATTTGTCAGGGAAGGGGTCAAAGGAATGATCAAATTTTGTGCAAGATTCTCTTTTAGGTTGCGTTTAAAAATTTGAATACAATTTTTATATGCAAGCAAATAAATTGTCTCTATCTCATTAAACAAATAATCCAGAGTAGCATGGAACAAGCCCAGGTAAATATACATGGAACGTAAGTTAACTTCATTGAGGAGCTTTGAGAAGAAAGACAATTATTTAAAAACTGTGACCAGGGTAAAAGTTAGTCTCCTAGGTCAGGGGTCTCCAAACTACGGCCCGCGGGCCGGATGCGGCCCGCGAGGCCCTCTCATCCGGCCCGTCTACGGAAAAAATTACGGAAATTTACGTGTATCCTGCCAAGATCAGCCGCCGCTTACGTGGACGTTATGTTTTTACCGAATTAAAATAGAGGCGCGCAGTAGTGCGTTATGTTTTCCAACCAATCACTACATTGCAAAACCTTATTCGCTACTTACTTTTTCTACTTCCGTTCGCAGTCAATGAGATGATATAACGCCATCTAGTAGCGGAGTTTTTTAATGGTTTGCAGCTTGTTCAAGACTTGATTATTTTGATCACAGTTTGCCAGTTGCGGTTGACTGCTGCGATGAGGAGATGTTGGTGTCAGTTAGCGTCTGATTGCAAAACATGTTGCACTCTATTTTATTTAGTGATAATTTACTTCGCGTAATTACTTACCAGTGTGTTTTAAGTATTGGGAATGTCGTTAGTTTATTAAGAATTTTTCGAATATTCTTAAGAGGAAACATGGCGATGGCCGAAAAGCGGAAAAGAAAAACAGACGATGAGTGTCGGCAATTTCAAGAAGAATGGAGTTTGAAATACTTATTCGTCAAATCCGGCAAGAAAGCATTGTGTGTGATTTGCAACGAAACCGTGGCTGTGATGAAAGAATACAACCTGCGCTGTCATCATCAAGGCAAACATCAGGAGAAATATGCACAGTTGGAGGGTAAAGTCCGTGCCGAAAACTTTTATAAATTACAAAATTAACTCACATCTCAGAGGACATTGTTCAGTAAATCCTCAAATGAAAATGAATTCTTAACTAAGGCCATTTATAAAGCTGCCTACGTCCTGACTAAAAGTGGCAAACCGTTTGAAGATGGTGAAGTAGTGAAGGAATGTTTGCTGGAGGTGGCTGAGGAACTTTGTCCAGAAAAGTCAAAACAATTTGAAAATGTAGCTTTGGGTGCAAATACCATTCCCCGCCGTGTTGTAGACATGGGGAACACATTGTGACTAAAATAGCGAAAAATGCAAGCAAGTTTCGCCATTTTTAAATTGCAATGGATGAATCGCCGGACAACTGTTCCACCTCTCAATTGCTTGTGTTCATTAGAGGTGTGGATGAAGACATGAACATTACACAAGAGATGGCTTCCCTACATAGCATGTATGGCACTGTTACCGGAGAGGATAAATACGAGTTGAAAAAAACTTTGCTGATTTTAACTTGGACTGGACTAACCTCAGTTGCCTGATAGTTTATGGAGGAAAACCATGAGTGGCATAATGAAAGGCTTGGTTGGACAAGTGAAGCAGATGTGTAATGAGAAAAACATTCTACAACCAAATGCCCTGCACTGTATTATTCACCAGCAAGCTTTGTGTGCTAAATATGTGGACATTAGCAGTGTACTGAATCCTATGGTGAAGATGGTAAATTTAATAAGGTCACATGGGCTCAACCATAGACAGTTCAGAGACATGTTGAAAAATACAGACACAGAATCGCAAACCATATTATACAGCAAGTTGTGAGAAAGTTCTGAGCAGAGTATTTAAGTTAAGAAAGGAAATAGGTGACTTCCTGGAAAGTAAAGGCAAGCCACAACCATTATTGTCTGAGGAAGAGTGGGTATGGAAATTGACCTTTGCTGCAGACGTAACTAGTCATTTAAATTTTCTGAACCTAAAACTATAAGGAGAGAATAATCTAGTTTCTGATCTATACACCCACCTAAAGGCCTTCAGATCCAAACTTGTCTTGTTTTTTCAACAAGTACAGGCCAACAACTTGACGCACTTTCAGCAGTGAAAGGTCTTAATGGCTGAAGCAACAACTGAGTTCCCCACGTCATTTGCATGCGAGATCATCAAAGACCTCCAGCTACAGTTTCAGCAGCGGTTTTCTGACTTGGATTCAGAGGCTGAAGAAGCGAGACTGTTTTAAAACCCATTTGAAGCAGATGTGACCAGTTGCCCAGATGAACTACAGCTGGAGGTCATTGAGTTGTAGGCAAATTACCTCCTTAAGGACAAGTTCAAAGGAGGACTGGTGGGTTTTTACCAGTTTTTGCCCAAGGAAGACTTTCCTAATGTCAAAACCTTTGCATCAAGGTACCTTTCAATCTTTGGAACAACATACCAGTGTGAACAAAACATTTTAAAGAATGAAATACGTGAAGAACAATTTGAGAACAAACTTGTCCGATGATAATCTTAGGTCACTGTTGATGTTAGGGACATCAAATCTAAAGCCAGAAATGTCTGCTTTTTTTGCACCCAGGAAACAATGTCACCATTCCCACTAATACAGGTGTTCATGTATAGTGTATCAATGTGTTATTAAATAATAACTGAATAAAATAATATTAAATAAATAATAAAAAACAACATTCATGTTTTGATTCTTTTTTTTTGGACCTCGAGTGTGTAGTCGGCCCCCGAACTGCTGTTTGATAGTTAATGCGGCCCTCGGGATGAAAAGTTTGGAGACCCCTGTCCTAGGTGATGAGCTAGGGTGAGTAATTTTGCTGCATTTTGTGGTAGAAACCTTTGTAAAGCAACATTAATGGCGACCCCATTTAGCACAACCAGTATAGTGCTGTTTCTGTGGGTTGCTCAAGATAAATTTGTATTAACACATTTCTCGTGCCAACTTTCTTATGTATCATTTGCAATTTTTGACATGTTAACTGTACTCATTGCAGTCTTACAATAAAATGAAACATCAGATAAACCAAATCATTTTACCATAAACACAAATTTTTACTCCCAGGAAATAGTTTTACTACCAACCATGATTCGCCATTTTTCTTCATGTTTTTCCCATAAAATGTAAATGGAGAGAACATAATGACAAAGAGGTATTTCAATTTACTTTTCATTTTCTCAAGAATCCCAGTAGCAGCAGACAATCAACTTTACACCCATGCAAGACACAGAAGTACAAGTAGAGCTCAGTCCCCTTCAGTACCTTTTAAACAAACCACAGGAAAGTGGTCTTCCTTGGTAAAAATGATGACCCAAGAAGTGAAACTGAAACAATCTACAATATGTAGGGTGAGAATCAATACTCACATCATAATCTTGAACATATATATCATACCTGAACATTGAATGATACCATTCGGCAAGCTCCATTGGAGACAAAAGATCCCATTACTTGGCCCAAACTTAGCAAACACTAAAGAGAAACAAACTTAACAGGCAAACTATACTTCTAACTTCATTGAAATAGTAATGCATAGATAATTACCTCTTTATCAAAATTTGCACGGGTGAACTCCAATGAATTCAAAAGGGCATTTGTAGCTGCAAGTCTCACATGATTGCTTGGCTCAGTCCGTCTCATCCCATGAATAATGGCTGTCAGTATTTGGTTAGATTGCCCGACTAGTACTTCATGTTCCTAGATACCAAAGTCTAAAATTAATATATAAATCATACAAGCAGAATTATAAAATTTTCAACCACAAAACTTATAACAGATATACATGTGTGCCTCGACTTGACTTCTCGAGAGAGGCAGAAAAAATTTATCAAACAAAAAGTCACATCCAAATGATTAAACTCCAAGAAGTACTCACAATTTCTTGACATATGTACCCAATTGCTTCCAACGTCGCTTCCTTCATCATCTCTGTACTGCTATTACCAACAACATTGTTTACTAAAACTGCTATCAATTCTGGCCATTGACCTACTGGCAATTCAGCCACAGCGACATAGGCAACACATTGAGCTGCTGAGCTTGGACGGTTGTTTTCTGTTCCCAGCGTACTTAATATCTACAAAAAAAATAACTTTTACATGAAGCTTAGGACGGCGGCAATTATTATGGCCATATTTCCCCCACTCAGGTTTATTCATAAGCACAAAGAACGTTTTAGCAAATATCAATTAAGAATTAATAAGTCCGGATGGATAACTGGTACAAAATTCAACATTAATATTTTCCATACGGAAGGCATCTTACATTTTTCTTCACATAAGCCCGGATATCTTCGGGAAATGAAAGCCACCTCTGCTGGTATTGTGCTTTAATGGCTGAATCTTTGGAAACCAGCGTGTTCTTCAACTGCAAAGCAGCTGCCATTCGAGCCACGGGGGAGTTTCCCCCATGGTGTAAGATGTCCGAGAGGGTCTTGACGTACTCAGGCTGGAATAATAGACAAATAAACATAACTTACAACACGTTCACAACACACAGTCAAGCTTACTTTAATAAGACCTCAAATTATACGAAATAGACATTAAGGACATAACTGAAGGGCAGGCAGTAAGCAAAATACTAGATTGGAGCAACCTATAAACAATCACCATTGGCTGAACTGCACTAAATGTATAATACAACCAAGATTTTAAAAGTTAAGATTACTCTGATCAGTTTAATAGGTCAGCAAGACTAGCAATAGGATCACATAGTTATTTAACTCACCAAATTATTCTGGGCCGCTTGCTCCAGGAAGTTTTTCGCTGCTTCCAATTCATTTTTGTCTGCAATATGTCATAAAATGATGGTTACATGAAATAAGAATTAACACTGAACACCTCTTACACAGGCAAGTGGAATTAACTAATACATTCAGATTTCGAACTTCGAATAAAATAAGGTTGAAATGCTTGATGAAAAGACCTAGGCTAATGAAATCCTCAGTTAGTTGTACAAAGAGCAAGAAAAAGGTGATTTCCGGCAGTGAATCAACTTCTATGATACACGATGCATGAACACGTCAAGAAAAAAACCACAACAAGTAACGGCTTAAGGAGTTTTTAATAACCATAGAAATATGCTGAGCTTTTATATTGGAAGTTTAGCACTGAGTATTTAGTCATCAGTGACGTCTATTTAAAAAATATCACCTAAAAGGACGTCAAGAAAATCCCTTTCAAACAATGAAGGCAGTTCACATCGATCAAAAGGTTATATAATGCTTACCCGGAGAAACAGTCTTTTCGAGGATTTGAATTAGTTGCAGTGTGGTCTCTGGATTCATTTTAGAATGCAATTCTTTCGTAATTACAAAGAAAATCGTTTAATTCGATAGAGTATTGTAATGATCAACCGGCACTCTTCCCACATGTACCAAGGCGTAAGGATATCTTCTACCCACCAATCAATTGTAAAATGATAAAATAATAAATGTGGGAAATGATGCCCTGGAAATCATGAGTAAAATATATAGAAATTTATCAATTGCAAAATCAAAGCTTAGCTATCAAGAATATTTGAATTGAAGTGAACTATTTCGTACGGAGGAACAAATTACCTGCCTCACCTTGCGCAAGTTATCGCGCCAACTTCTCGGTACGTCTTGAAATCATCTGAAGTTGAGGAATTACACGCATGGGGGTGCTTAAAAAGCTGATCAGCGAAGACTATCGAAAATTACTTGTGTACCCGGTTTTCTATTTAAATAAAGCTGTCGCGATTTGATAATAATTTTCCCTTCAGTGACACATTCGTTGAAGAAATGCCTCGATACTTGGTGAGGAAAAAACTGATGTCTTGGCTAATCGGAAATCACTCATTGTGATTGCAGGGATTCGGTTGTAATAAACACCGTTTAGTAAGTGTTTACAATTTTGGGGCTACATTTTTTTTAGAAAATTGGTATGTATTTTAGTTTGCTGATTTAAACTTTTTTGTAGCGAATTTCTAGCTGAAAGTCCTTGAAAAATATTTTGATAAAGATGCATTTTATATTGTGGATAGTTTTAAGCCAATGTTTACAGTAGGTACTAATATTATTTTCTTTGTTACCCTCCAAACCTATAGGTTGTTCACACTCGGCAACTGTGATTGATCGGATATGGAGGAATACGACGATAAAGGGTGGGATGGAGATGCTGTGGATGGAGATGTAATTGAACTCAAGTTTTGTTTTGTTACTTGGTACAGCATTGATTACTGGTTACTAATTTGTCTGTTTGTGTTCAGTCTGACGGAGGAGAGGAGTCCAACGAAAATCCCCAAGAAGTCCTTAAAGAATGTTTACATAAGTTCAGTACACCAGACTACATAATGGAACCTGGAATATTTGCTCAGTTGAAAAGGTGTTTATTTATTACATATACATTTTCTACCTGTGACCATTTCTTACATTTACGTAAGCAATCGGGAATGGTTAAAAGATACTGAATCGGCAAAATTTGTTTTTAAAAATGCTCATGTACTTGGCTTTAAAATGGTAGTAGAAAGATGTTACTCAAACGACCCAATGTCGGTAAGTTTCGTGTTGATTAGTGGGCATGTTAGTATAATCAGTTTGCAGTGGATGCTGTTAATCCTTTAACTTGGCAACCTCATGATAGAATTGGAGATATCTCTTAGATTACATTTTCCGCAGGTATTTCCAAGCTGGAGGGAATCCTGAACAAGTTATAGAACTACTTTCTCAGAATTATACTGCTGTTGCACAGATGGCCAATCTCCTAGCAGAGTGGCTTATCCTGGGTGGTGAGTCCTTTTCTAATTCTGATTGTTCAATTTATACATATTATCGTTAAGACTTACAAAGCTTCTGTTTTCCATAGGAGTGAAAGTGACTGATGTCCAGGCAATGGTTGAAAATCATTTGAAAGACATGATTTTGAAAACTTTTGATCCCAAGAAGGCTGATACCATTTTCTCAGAGGAAGGAGAAGTAAGTATTTTTCTTGCTCATTGTGGTCTTTTCCCTTGTGTCGAATGTCATAGTTTGAACCAATTAAAAAGTAATCTGTATATATGGGCTTTTGTTGTTATATATGGGTTAACAACTCAATATATTCAATTTTGGTACATACATCTATCCCTGTCATTCCTTCTGTAGGCCGTTTTAAACAGTGAAATATGTTGGACATGCAAATGTATCAGACATTGTACCATCAGCTGTAAAAGAAAATATTGTTCGAACAACTGAATCATCCGCTATTGTGCTGCACACGATAAATGCAAGTGCACAACTTTCCATGCAATTTCATGGTAGAAATTGATCAAAATTAGCAAGTGTCTTGTTTTTTAAAAGCAGGCCAAAGAGACAAAGCATTGTTATCAACTGGTAAACGGTACAAGTTTCTTTCATTATCAAGAGCTGTTCGCCCATTAAGGATGCAAACATAGTTGCAAATATTGCTGCAGCTGTGATTGGTATAGTCATTGGGGCTGCAGGCTTAATGGGCAGAATAAATCGGAGGAGGAGACTTAGGAATAGAGAATGGATTGAGAGGAGAGATAGAGGCAGGGGAGTGCTCAATATGATGTGGGAAGAGCTGTGGCTTGAGGATAGGGAGGTGTTTTGCAATTTCATACCGGTGTCAGAAGATCAATTCAGCAAACTACTGTAACTTGTAAGAGATTATATTGTGCGAGAAGACACTCCAATGAGAGGTGAAGAGCGATGGGAATACTATATCTCCCGGGAAGAGGTGGGTTGTTCATGTAGCTATAAAAAGAGAATGTTAAAATGTGTAAAAATCATAATTAAACCAACAAGACATAGTTTTCTATCTCAATCTATTATCTCGATGTGAATTTCACCTAAAGTGACCGTTCCGTGTTGTTTCAGATTAGCTCTAACATTGCGGTTTTTGGCAATTGGGGAGAGTTATTGGTGAAAATAATGGAAACTAGATGAAATTGTATGCTTGTCTAAATGGAATTAAAGCAGGTTCTATTTTGTTCAGCTCTTCAGACAATTGCACAAACATTCATACAATTTAATAAGAACTAAGACAGTTTTCCACAGATAAAAATTTTTAATCGACCTGGGTTTCGATGCACTGCATCATCATCAGGTAAACACCTGATGATGATGCAGCGCATCGAAACCCGGGTCGATTAAAAAAAAAATTTATTGGTGGAAAACTGCATCGTCTTAGTTCTTATTATGTTCATATTCCACAAAATCTCGCCCGATTCCTCCCTTTTTGTTCATACAATTTGCCCTTTTTCATGGTAAAATTTTCCTTGTACAAGAGTTCATGCTAGGATTGTGCAAATAAAGTATTGTGTAAAGCAGCCTCATCAGTCAAATTTGGACCATATATCCCCTTGCCTTGCGATCCACTTTTCACACTCAGAATGGGTGGTATTTCCTTTGTCAATGCAGCATTCCAATTTTTAACTGGCACAAAATTGTGATACAGTCAAAATTCTGTTCCAAAATTGTTTGGTAACTATAAGAAGAAACGGTTTCAGGCAACAGACTGCCATGATGGAAACACCGGTTCTCAATTGGTCACCGAAGTTAAGAATCACTGGGCTCGCCTCAAGATTGGAGGGGTGATCCTCCAATTTGTCCAAATGTTGTTACCCCTGTCTGCACAGCATGTGCGAAAGGATGTTAGTCGTCGGAGTATGTTAAGCAAAATTACTGCTAATTACGAAATGGTTTCAGGCATAACTTTGTGGAAGTCTTTAATAGTAGGAATGTTAGATAACTACATAGTTGTATTATGCCTATTAAAAGGAGCGGTGCTTGATAAGTGTTACTTGTTACCACCATCGCTTTTCTATATTTATGTATACGTCTGGGCATGTAAAGAGCTGGATGTTGGATTTAAGAGAAGACTGTTGATTATATTGTTTTAATTAGGGGAGAACCTTGTGTTAGTAAGCCAGTCATTGGAGGGATTACCGTAATCATTATGTATACATCATCATGTCCTTGTTGTTAGGAAAATAGTGAAAATTCGAAGATAGCAGATACTATTTTACCCAATTGCATTGTGTGTAGACCAGACTAAAGTGATGATAATAGGGAAATCATTGTTGAACAGAGATTTAGCAATTATTTCTTCTCGCATACCATTGATGGCTACAGCAAAAGCAGAGAATCTCATTTGTCACCCTTTCCCTCTTCCAATTCGCTACTGTGTATCCTCCCTTAATTGGTTGGCATCCTAATGCCCCCTGCCATATGCCCTTTCGGTGGTTTACATCTGGGTACATAGATGCTGATGATTATTAACAAAAGACTATTGTATATTATGAGATTTTGAACAAGTGAGGATGATTAGTGATAAAATATGGAGTGCATAGACTAGGGCAGTAGTTTTTTTACTTGGGTATTATGTTGGAGAAAAGTGGACTTAGTATTAAAGATATTAGGATGAGAATTGCCTCGAGAAAAGAGGCTTGGGATTTAAGGAGTGTTGATTCTGAATGAGATGATACTGAGGCCATTGTCACTTCCAGTAAAAGACTAAATCAAAATCTCACCTCCTTCTTTTGTATGCAACGCATTATGTATAACTGTAATTATGTATATGTACCTACTCAAAAACAAGAAAGAATTAAAATAAGTTCATAATTAAACTTGACAGTGGCGTACAAAAATTAAAGGGAGGCTCCAATAGCCTTAAACAACTGGCACAACTCATCAGAGATCACTAACCTTGCTGTGTTGGTTTGCTGGGATGGGACTTCCACAGCAGAGACCAACACCAGCCTCTCCACCAGAATACCCTCCTGTGATAGTTTACGGGAAGATTGCTTCCATGCCAGTGACCAACACAGCCGCAATCACACAACCCAGATAGGATCCTTCGCAAGGCTAATGGGACACGCTAAGGATACATAGGGTTATAGCCTGGGATCCTTCGCAAGGCTAATGAGACCCTACTAAAGGTGCCTGGTTATTAACACAACCACACACACACTCACAAGCACTCAAATTCACTCAATCACACACACAAATGAGCCCAACTTCAGGGAGAAACTGCTCCGAAGGAGCGTGGTAAAAATATTGCATGCAAGAACGGTCTTACTGATTTCAATTGCTTCCCATTTAATTTGCGGGAAGTAACATTTTTATTTTGCCATTAACTTTGCCTCTTCAAAGTTAACATTGTGAGTGGGGCCCATTCATGTGTGCTCTGCTAAGGTAGACAGCATAGATGTCTGTTCCTTGTTGCCATGGGCAGCAATTGAAATGTTGATAATGCTGATAATTAGCTCTTGATTTCTTTATGCATATTATGAATCAATTTTAAGTACGGCATTTTAATATTAATTTATTTTTGTTTATAATTCTTTCAGACTCCTGGTTGGCTTACGGAAATGATTGAACACCCTACATGGAGATCTCTCATATATAGATTAGCCGAAGAGTACCCAGATTGCTTGATGCTCAACTTTACAATTAAGGTATAAAATTGGTTCATTGCATGTGGAAAAATATTTGTTAATGTCTTCGTTGGTTAACTTGGTTGAAATCTCATGATAGCAAGAACTGTTTTATTTTTTAGCTTAAGGGGTGAGACTTTATGGTGATGTTTGTTGTTTTTCCTTTTTGATTTTTTTTATGTATATACATGAGTCCTTTCTTTTTCCATTATAATGCTCACTTGAACTTCCGCAACCCCTCCTGGAATGCCCAATGCCAGCTTAGCTCTTACAAAAATATTTATTATTAAGGTCAAAATCCCAAGGGGTAGAGTGGGGTGGGTCGACTCTTTGACTTTACCTTAAAAGGGCCCTAGGTCCGAGACGAATGCACTGTCAAAGGGACATAGAATTTCAGCACTGACATGAAATAATTGACATTACTCTTTCTAGACATTTAGGTTCAATAGCGGGAGGAATGACAAATAAGGGAAGAATTATACAGCTGATGTAAAGAAGACAAGAACTTCGGGGAGAGACAAATAGTTTTACAACTTTTAAATCTTATTTTAACTGAGATACACTTGCACCTTCTGATGATTGTCCTTGCGTCACTTCCATGCTAGTTTGTTTGATCTAGAAACACTTCATATGTTAAGACATTCTGATGCTGCTTCAGTAGATAAATTTCACTTAACAACACATGAAGGGCAGCTAACATGCCCTCAAATTACTCTTTCTGCTGCAATGCCACATCCCCTGGAGAGGAAACACTTGTGTAGGCCTAAGGCCACATGAATGGGTGACTGAAGGAAACCCTCCAAGTCCAATCCCTGATATATTATAGGTTAAATAACCTGGGGGAGAAGCCCTGGAAGACAAATACATGGCCGCAATAGAATCGGAAAGAAATTGACCAGGGCAAGGAATTTTAGCTGTCAATTCACGGCAATGGATGCCATGAACTCACCACAATAATGGGTATCTCGAATTTTCCATAGGAGTGGCGACCTTATCGCTCTACAGCCAGAAATGAAAAGAGGACCAGCCTGTTACTCCACTCCCAAACTGTCCCAAGGCGAGAGGGGTGGGAAAACTCGGAGGGGAGGAAAGGGAAAGAAGGGGAAAATCTGACGGCCGTGCCTCTGCCTGTGGTTGAAACCTAAAATAAAACTCTCGCTCGCACCATGTATCACTGTGAGGTGTTAATTTACTTAGTTAAGTTTTTCAGCATCTGCCAAAAAGGAAATTGATCATTAATATGCTATAAATTCAGTTTAACGTACATAATGTATCTTTACTGGTCTTTGCTCAGTGCTTGAGAATTAATGCCACATGGTTTTATTAAATCTTGGTTATGGAAGTGTGATAGTTTTCTTTTGTGTGGCATCATTATCATGGATTCTTCTAGGTTACCATTCTTAGCTTGCCCTGCTCAATAAATACATTTATCTAGGTATCTACCTCATTAATATGCAGTGATGCCACCATCATGGGCAGGGCAAAGAGGGAGAGTTTCCTGATAGAAGTTTGTGGTGGGCTGGGTGGGCCTCAGTGTTTCAGCTGATTGACACCCAGGGGATGTAGCTTGAACTGCATGGGATGATATCTCAATAAAGCTGACAATTAATTTAAAACCAGTGGAATTACGGTAAAACCTCGATTTTATGTAGTTGGAGGGACCCAAAAACTGGCAGTATCTAAAATAAAATAATAATAATATTCTTTATTCACCTTTAGCATAAATACATATGATAGGTTGATAACAATGTATGAGGTAGTATATAACATTTTTCAGGTCTCTTAATTATATTTAAAATCGAGCAATGAGGATGTACATTTCTTTTGATGAGTACATTTGATTTGAATGTATGTATTTGAAGGCATATAAGAAACCTTTTTCACTAAAAATTATCGCTTTAAAGTCACCCCGAAGTCTTATATGCAAAGTTGACTGCACAATCAGGCTAAAGTCATCTCCGGTGCTCTCTACTGACGACAAATTTTACCCCAGATGATCTTTGCTACCCAGCTCTCCCCTAAGTATTATTATTCATTGCCGCATTTTTTGTTTCAAAAACTAGGGTCGGTGTATACGGTATTTGTCGGAATCTAGCCCCACTCTGAATGTAAGCCTCTCCCCCCTCTTCAGCTTTTCATCTCTATTTTTCGAAATGAATACCTAATTTTTAACCTTATGCCACGAAATTTCTTTGTATTAATATCCTTTCTATAAAAAATAGCGTTGGTTGTTTTTCAGTGTATCCGCTGATTAAATGCAAGAAAAATATTCAAGACGCAATTGTATCACAGGGTGCATATGTGGACTTTGCACGTCATTGTAGGGCTATAGAAACATCGTCGTGATGGAAAATTAAGTAGACGTTGAAAATTGTGTATGTATTCTTCAAATTATCGTTGAATGTATGGGTAGAGTTGCAGGTCTATTTTCGATGGGTACCTCAGTTCGAGTGGATAAACATTTACGACAGTGGTGCATTGAGGGTTGCATACATTCTTTGTCAAGGTGCCATATGGCTGTAACACTGTAATAACATCAGAATCAGGAAAGATTGCATTCATAATCCAAAAATTTTCTTTTACTATTGAATGTGGTTAATTTTTTACTGATGTGAGTTATATTAGTGTATTACTACCTATTTGTGTCAATTACCTCACATATAAGATTTTATTACAATGCCACTAACTATGGTATAACCAGACAAAGCCATTGAAACAGTCCCTATAAGACATATTATTCTGACATGGATTATGACATACCTGTAATAACTGCTGAAATAATTTTATATATTTCGGAAGACCAGGCATTTAGTGTCATATTTTATATGCTTGTTGAAGGAAAATGATTACATACATAGTTAGATATGCTGGTTAACATTTTGGGGTTGCTGTCGTATTCAATACCAATGCTCACAATTTGTAAAAAGTACTGCAAAACTACATAAAAATGAGGAAAATGTCAATGTAGGGACTGAAGTATGACTGCTTGAAAATAGAAAAACTACGTAAAATTAATGCGTAGTTTAATGTTGGAATAGCCTTTGCTCCCTGGCCAGGCCTTAACCCTTTCACTGTGGAATATATTTTTCAAGGAGTGTCTGTGGGCGGTGGAATAATAAAAAGGGCATTATTTACCATTACAAGCTTGACTCACAGCGTGAGTCTTCCACACTGGAAGGGTTAATTCCACTACGCTAAAATCAAGAGTAATGCAAAATCGAGGTTTTATCTGTTGTCATGTATCAGGGTGGTGATCGTCAGGGAAAACCTGGAATTGTCAGGGAATTTTGAATTTCTAGAAAGTCAGGGAATTCCCGTAAAGTCAGGGGGAAACTGGAATAGGAAATTCTCATTATTTTTATACCATTACGCTTATCAGCCAGTCTTTCCCACCCTTTATTTCACCAACTAAAACTAATGTCTGTCTCTGACGTGCATGGAATAAGCCCTATCAATTCGTGGAACATTCAGTTGTTTAGTTCTTACTTATTTAGTTGTGAATCAGATGTACAATGTATCCCTTTTGTATATCGTTATTGTGATATTTGCCTAGTAGTGTTAAAATTCATGATCACAATGTATTACACTCATTGCAAGTAATCTGAGGCTATGTTGTTTAGAAAATTTTACCTCATGTTTTTTTTTAACTTCCGAGACTCGGGTCGAGAGGTAGCTGGAACACAATTGCTCGTAGTAAATACATGCTTGCAATTCTAAAAATATGAGACGATGATTATGAAAATGGTAGCACTAGTACGATTTCACATGTAAAGAAAATCTTACGCAAGATCATCTTCGATTTGCATACCCCCTTCGTGAGACAGTAAGAAGAGCCCTACTCCATTCCCCACCTTTCATGCTCGACGTAGTTATTGAATAGCCCCCTTAGCTCCCTCTCGAAGAAATTTAGTCAGGTCACAAACCCCCTCAAATATGATATTCCTGAATATGATGCTGCCATTGCTAATTGCCTCCTGTCTTTGCTCGCAGTAGCAACAACTGGGTCGCAAGTTCAAATGTTGACAAAATTTTGAGGCAATGTTCTTCCCTCTGCAGCCAATCACAAGTTATTGAAAAATTAAATGACTACTGAAGGAAAATTCATTTGAACCACTTTTGGGGGAAGCTGCTGGTGGACAATGACAGTGAAATTTTGGCCAATGTCATGAGACTTGTCATGACCTTATCTCATGGCAATGCCAATGTTGAGCGGGTGTTCTCCATCAAATCTGAATGCATTGCTGAGAACAAGAGGGAGGAATTACTTGTTACTCGGAGATGTGTTTAGGAAACAGTTTTGTCGATAGGACTCCAAGAACCTTGTTATAGAAACCCCTTATTCATGATGCTCAGAACTCTTTGCACTCGCTACAAGGAGGCTGCCCAAGAGAAAAAAATTGCTTGATGACAAAGGATTGAAGGCCCGAAAGAAAAGGACAACAGATTTTCACCTAAAAGAGCTAAAACTAAAGAGGATGAAAATCCTCGAGGATGCTCAAAGACAGGCAGAACTTCTCAGCGAAGAAATTAAATGCTTATCAAATAACAGAGCTTAGTTTAAAAATAGTGTGATATAAACTGCAGTGTATATGTTTATAATGCAGTACAGTGTAGATTTATTTAGTGAAAATATGTCTAGTTTTCATGGAATTATAGTGATCTTCAGAAATATACCGTATTTACTCGTGTAAGCCGCGCCCTCGTGTATCCCGCGCACCCCCATTTTCGGGTAGGCTCGTGAGGAAAAAAAATATTTTTTTCAAAAAATCAATTTTTTTCCCTTGAGCCTTCATCATTTTGTCATAACATGAATGCACGTTCTTTGATAGAAATTCTGTGCCAAAGTTAAGTGTTGAAGTACATCTTTCTCATGAATTTATTGCGTTATGTTTTAATATCGTCACGATACACATGGTGCATATTTTTCTCCTAACATCACACAATTTTCACAGATGTATACGATCACATCATCCAGCTCTAAAAATGGCATCTGTTCAAAATGAAATATCAAGCTAAAATAATTGCAGAATTATATACAATTTCAACCCATGATCATTCGATTACGGAAATCCATCGGCGAATCAACAAATAAAAGCAGAATGCCGTCCGTAACTGATAGATGCCTGAAATGTGATAAGTTTGGTTCGTGGTCATAGCTGATAAGTGACTCCCAGCAGGGAACGCCGCCCCCCCCTCCCCACTACTTTTGGAAGCCACCTGGGAAGTTTGGGCGTGGGAAAGCGATGAGTGAAATGTGATACTTTTGATGAAATGTGATGCTGACTCGAGAAGAAATATCGCTTTACTCCGACCCCCTAACTATGAGCGCCGAGCCGAGGGTGGGAGGAGAGAGAGAGAGGTGGAGGGAGGAGGAAGAGGCAGGCAGAGGACGCGTAGCCGTTCGCTGCGGAAGCGCCAGCGCTCGGCGTGAAGGCCTGTGGGAAAAAGCACTGTACATCTTCTTTGCTTTACACGACTACAGTAATTGCATAAAACTTGCATACCAACTTGAGGAGTATCCGCATTGAAAGATAAACGATGCAGCTAGAACTTATATCAAAGCTCATTTTCGTATCACTTCTCATAGCCGAGTATCATTTCCGCAAAATGATCGATTTTAGGCAAGTTAACTAATTTTTTCTCCGATGCGGTTGATATCAAGTATGCACAGGCATGTATCAAACCCTATGAAATAAGTTCTAGCAACATCCTTCCTGCGCCAAACGGTGAAAATATAATTTCTTTATCTATTAGCATGGCGATGTAAAAGTCAACGGTCTGAAAATGGATTTCCTGGCGTGGTATCCACTTCCATAAGTGAATGATACTTCCTATAAAAGGAAGTAAAAACAGATTAGAGTTCCGATTCTCTCTTTGCATGCGCCGATGCACTACGTTATTTATCCCATTGGTGTGGCGATGCGTTTTAATGCTCACTCGGGCGCTACGCAACATAATTTCAGGTTGTGGAAAAATCATGGAGTGCGAAGTCAACCTCACAGATACCACCGGGATAAGGGTACAATTTGAATCGACCTAAATAACGGCTCCCTCGTTCGAGCATCGGCCGTATTAATCTAGTGTTGGCTGCCGAGGCCCCTGAAAGGAGGTCCAACCCCTCCCCCACTAGTGAAAGCCACCTGGGTAAAAGCGAAACTGGGCGAGGGTAGATAATAACAGATAAGGTGAAGGCCCTTTTCTTTCTCGCGGAATGAGTCCCTCGCAGATGAATGTCGTCGCGCCCAGAAATAAGGAACGAAGAACTTTTTTCTTGAGGGATCTTCTGGGAAAAACCGGTTTGGACACGCCAATTGTTCAGATCTGGTTGAGGTATCACCCTAAAATCTGACAGATTTATTGTTTCCGGCTGAGTGATTGAGAGGGATAGCTGGATGGAAGGACTGCCTGTAAGGCAATTTCCACAAACTCTGGGAAGGATATTTTACCATTCGTCACGATAACCTGAATAGAGCCTCGTATTTCTGGTAATAATTATTTGTCATCACAAAACGAATGAGTGAAAGGAATCATGCCTCTGTTTGATGCGAAGGCAGCTTGACCCATGGTAGTCGATTTCCATTGAAATGTAAAGAGTTGCAATATCTCCAAATATATCACTACTTGCAGGGCATCTTTCGGCTTTCGTCTTACTTCCGAATCATCCGTAAAAATTTATGACACAAGTCAACAATTAACATTGCAAATTGATATATCGAGATAATATTGTTAAAATTCGTCGCGGCAAAGAGGGGTAGTACCAATCCGCGAGTTGCTGCACGCCACACCGCCAGCTGCAAAGGGAAAATAACTTATCCGGTGGTGTCAAATTTGACATTACTTCACACGTTTGAATTTTTTGTTTGGATATGTATGTTCGTAAGTCAGATGAACGTAAGGCGAGGACTTACTGTATTCACTTTGGAGAAACTAACCGCAGGAATTTAAGGTAAAATGGTGCGCGGCTTACATGAAAATCTTGAGGATTCGTGTAAGCCGCGCACCCCCATTTTTTCACCGGCATTTTCGGAAAAAAGGTGCGCGGCTTACACGAGTAAATACGGTATATTATTACATATTTGTAAAGAGTGTACAGATTATTGAAGAAGCCTCGCCAAATATTTCTAGGCGAGTAACATTGTAAAATTATTAGCTATTAAATTAGATATTAAAAACAATAAAAACTATTTTTGGTGGTTATAACATCTGTAACTTAATATATACTTGAGATAAGTATTTTATAGTCCAACACTAATTGAGGGTGAAATATGTATTAGAAGTGTGTGTAATTTGGATGAGAGTTTAACTTATGAATGTTTAATATATTTTTTCATTAGGATGTACTGTAGCTTTTTATGTATTGATTTCAGCTTTTAACATTCTCTGCGTTTTTATGAAAATTTAATTCTGCAGTAATAAAACATTCCAATAATAGGCGACCTTTTGGCAATTGGTCAGGGAAATTGGTAAATCCACAAGGGAAAAGTCAGGGAATTTAAAAATTGGTTATCAGTAGCCACCCTGTATATGCTTCTGGGTGGACTTAGTGGAAATTATCGATATTTGTGATGGGTAAAATACTTATTACTCTTCCACTAATTTATTGTTAGTTTCTTAAGGCATTTAGTTCTTATTTATGTTTTGACCACTTTGGTCTTAGGCTACATATCTGTGATCTAAGCCCACACACCCTGCAAATATGTCACAGTGTGGTGAAATGTGTTTCGCCAGTTAAATTTATTAGCGGAATACATAGTACTAATTGAGTGAAAGTTTCTCAGGTTTCACACCGAGTAAGATTTTTTAAATGTATCAACGTTTCGATGGTTGACTCAGCCATCATCATCAGAATAATGAGTTGAGCGAGGATGCTAGCAAAATAATACAGTAGAGTCTTGATTTTACGTAACTCCTTGGGACCCAAAAATGGGGTGTTATGTAAAATCAAGATATTAGCGGATTTTGAAAAATATGCTAAGATTTCACAATGTATGAGAAGACAATGATGTTTAAACTATTTTCACTACAAAGAGATCATTATTACATTCATATTACACTGTAGAAAATAGTTTTATTTTAATTGTGGTGGAGAGATAATTACATTTTATATTATACATAATTATTTTGAAAGGGAAATCACCCTTCTCCGTTTATTTGGTGGTGCTAGATCCATGAACCTTTTTTATTTTATACTAATCAGGAGAATTGAATGCAAATATATAATGGAGAAAATTTCTCCTTTTTATGCTCTTCCGCCTCTAAGTAAGAATGACCCCTAGATACGGTAGCCTTGACTGTCGCACACCACTGTGTATGGAGGAACTGTGGGTGAAGTGTGTCCTCCTTCACCTCCGGCAGCAGCATCTAAATATTACCACGTGCCATCGGCAGGGCAATCACTTGACTCTGAATCGACAAAATGTTATCAGCGCTTTGTTATGATCTAGCGAAACTCCCTGCCCGGGCTTGTCGGAATGACAATGTCGCATTTGATGATCCAGCACCTATGCTTTCGTCGCTGAAAAGTGTTGCTTGCGCCCACTGAAAAATCGCTACGCGTCGCGCCAATGCATAGAAATGTCGTAACATTGTAACACTTTTTCGCACTTTTTAGAAAGCTGTCAGTTCATCCATTTCGATGAGGAAGATTCATTATTCTCTTATTAAATTTCGTCTGTGAGAATTCTAAAAAGGCACAACTAATAAATCCAAGCGACATTGTGAATGTTAAAATTTTCTATTCCGCCCTATCGCAGCAAACTTAACCGTGCTCACACGTAGATTTTTCAATTGAGGCATATGAATGTCATTAATAACCGGCGTAGATCTTTTCACGCAAGAGAACGAAAGGCATTTCAACACGGCTAAGCGAGATGCAAGCAAGCAAAAAAAAGTGTTGGCTGCGGAAGCCCCCAAAAGGTGGCCCAACTCCTCCCCCACTAGTGGAGGCCACCTGGGTCGAAGCGAAGCTGGGCGGGGGTAGACAATTACAGATAAGGCGGAGTGATGTTCTCGGGTTACTCCCTTCTCCTTCTCGCTGAATGAGCAACGCCCAGATGAATTTCATCTTGCCCAGGAATAAGAGACTAAGGGGGCTATTACGAACGAGAGGGCGTTGAGACTCCGCCAGGCGGAGTTTCCGTTCCGCCTGCGGTGTCACTCCGACCCCTGCGATTACGAATGGGACGTACGGAGTCACACCGCGGGGCGGAGAGGACTTCACTAGGGGTCGGAGAGGAGCGATGCGGCGGAAGTGACGTTTATATGAAAAATTCTGCGCTCCTTCAACACGGAAACAGCTGCAGCCAATGGCAAGCGTTTGCAGTGTTTTAATTCCGCGGGAACTCTCTCCAGCAGACATCTGAGTTGAGCGCATTAAAGCTGCGACCGCAATGCGCATACGTAAAGAAATGTACGAAAATACACAACGAATATTTAGCTGGAGAGCCTTAATCACAGGCAAAAACACTTAATTCCTGTGAAATAACAAAAAATCTGTTGCTCTGCATACCTTTCGTTTAAGTGATGGGGATTGGAAAGCTATTCAGAGAGCACAAGAAAGGCACTTTTTTAAATAATGAAAAATAACTTTTAAGCAGTTATCTGTGAAAACCAATAAACAGTTAAAGAAACACAAGAAGTGCACTTATTATTAAAATACACTTTTATTTCATGATAATGTGACAGAGTTTCACCATTTACTTTGGTTGCACGAATACACAATCACAGAAAAAGTCTGCCCACAATACATATGTGAGATCGCGAATCGGTTCTGTGCCAACACGCATACACAAGCGACAACGTATTTCAATAATATAGATAAATCCACAAACGATATAGTAGCACACACCATAAAAATATAGTGGGAAATAGGCTAATACAATCATCCAAACTGGAAGTCACTGCCATTCTTATTTTCATCACGTAAAACATTACAATCACAGGGCTCGTTATGATGAAAACTAGTATTTATTCACTGATTTTAAGCCTTACATTAACCCACGCAAGTGGCACAGGTGCCTTTTCTCACTACTATTCGTTGATACGATTCATATACTCGAATAAAAAAACTTCACTCTTGATAGCTTGACCGTGAAATATCATCTCTACGGTGAATAACGGATGTGAACACGCCAGTGGCAATTTTTAAATTACCGTAAGATATTTCTCGATAGAATAATAGCACTATTCACATACCAATCAAGATGGAACACTGATAATTACAACTCTTGGCCGATATTTTTCAACCTAGTAAAACTTTGAGCATTACAACACCACTGGCACTGTGATTATCAGCAGTAGATTAACGGGAGTATAGATATAGAATAATAGCACTATTCACATACCAATCAAGATGGAACACTGATAATTACAACTCTTGGCCGATATTTTTCAACCTAGTAAAACTTTGAGCATTACAACACCACTGGCACTGTGATTATCAGCAGTAGATTAACGGGTGTATAGATATAGAATAATAGCACTATTCACATACCAATCAAGATGGAACACTGATAATTACAACTCTTGGCCGAAATTTTTCAACCTAGTAAAACTTTGAGCATTACAACACCACTGGCACTGTGATTATCAGCAGTAGATTAACGGGAGTATAGATATAGAATAATAGCACTATTCACATACCAATCACGATGGAACACTGATAATTACAACTCTTGGCCGATATTTTCCAACCTAGTAAAACTTTGAGCATTACGTACAACACCAATGGCACTGTGATTATCAGCAGTAGATTAACGGGAGTAGTCATGTTGAAAATAACACTATTTTGGCACAAAAGATGTTCGTAGAAATCTCCTAGCAGCGAGCAAAAGTTGTATTCACCTTACAATACAAGCACAGGCAGTCATAAACGACGAATTTTCCGGTACCTATGAATAAATGGATGAAGTTATTGTATATAAAAGCATAGCGGACATTATAAAACATCACAACTGTTCTAATTACATAAACGAATTAGGTATCGTCGATAAAACCAACTTACAATCAATATGTATCCACCTCCAACGGCCGTGATTCAGACTGCTACAACGATGTTTACTATAAAAGTTTTGGTTTCCAATTGCTCCAGTTTTATATTTAATGAACTTACTCAGATATTAATATTATAAATAATACAAAATATGAGGGCTTTCCAGTCTCTATCGTCGGATATTTTGCTTTAAAAACGCCAGCTCGACCCGAAAAAGGTAAACAAACGTCCGCCATTAAGGGGTCGGAGTCACAAAGGCAGGGTATCCGGCCGCGGTATCACACCGACCCCCTAGCCGTCGTATGACTCCGACCGGCAGCCACTCGTAATCGCTTGGGGCGGTGAACGCGCTTCCGAGCGGTGTGGCACCGCCGGCGGAGTCTCACCGCATGCGGTGAGCCGTTCGTAATAGGCCCCTAAGACTTCTTCTTGGGTGAGGGGGGTCTTTTGGGGAAAACCTGTTTAGATACGTCAATTGTTTAGACCAGACTGAGGGATCGACCATAAAAATGACATCTTTATCTTTTTCCCACTCCGCCCTTCGCTGGACCCTTCAGTGGCCTGCGGGCAGGGGTAATCTCCAATCTTTCGTCTAAGCATGGTAGATGCCTTCACTGAGTGTCCGTGGTCAAGCATTTGTTTACATAGTCGGTGGACATATAACGATAGCAATAAGTATCACAATATTTGTAGCATGCTGGGAAAATATAAGCTCAGAGTTACATTTATTAAGTTTTTTCCTGTGCATTTCCACATTTTAAACGGAACTCTATTATAAACATAATTGTCGAGAGTTCATTTAACAGAAGATTGTTAATAATAACGATAGAGTTCTGCTTAAAATTAATAAATTCAGAACGAAACATTAGGTATGAACCATTGGGCCTGTATTTTCATAGTAGGCGGCAAATATTTTTAGTAAATGCACTGAGTAAACAAATAGTTGGCCGTGAGTGGGGATGGTACTGAGAAGAGGGTCGTTATCGCACCTCTGCCCAGTGATCGAGGAAAGGGTCCAGCTTCCCTGACTTGTGATACAAGATAGACAAGGAGTATATCTGTGGGATTCCTTGCCAAGAGTGAGTTCCATACGGAGGAATACAAGGATATGCTCACAGTACTAATGACAAGGGAAGCATTTTTCAATGCAAGGCTCTGGCGCGAACGGGTACTTAAAAACAGCGCAGGTAGTATCTATGATAACATCAATTATAACTATAATTTATTAAAAATCGTAATTTCCTTGTCTTGAAAGACACTGTGTTCGCTTTCATATTCCTTGGTCCTTCTATTCAATTTATTTAAAACTTCGGCTAATCCAAACCGTGTATCTAATTCTGCTTAAAGCTCTAGATTGGAAAAGTACAGACAACACAACCAAAACAGACCTACAGTAGAACCTCTTTTTTACAAACCTCTAATTTACAAAATGACACCAATTTACGAACCATTCCCCCGGTCCCGATCTTTGTATATAGGAAAACCATGTAAAATGACCTCCGTTTTACGAAACCTCCATTTTAATGATTTACGAAGTGAGAAGCCGGTCCCTAGGAGTGACTGACTCCTGTTTTACGAAGTATTTGAAATGGTTTTATCGCAGTGTTTTGAGGTCAATGCATCACTCAATGTGTAAATATTCGGCATTATGCGAGCGTAAGAATGAGCATTTCAAATTATAGAAATTGTAGAAAAGGTATCGAAAAACCTTAACATTTTTAAATTTAACGCACGTTGCCTCTGCACATATTTTTGGGTCACGTCTAGCGATGTTTTTCCCTGCGCGAATGACTGAAACAACGGGTTGCGCTCCGATGGTGATAAGTCGGGAAAGCCATCTCAAGTAAACAAAATTTGGCCCGATTTTAAGGTAGATATTTATTTCACTTATACTTGTGATCAACTTGAATAATATATGATCCTGGATAAAAAAGGATTCTTTTCTAAATCGATTTTCACGTCAGATAAAAAGAAGAAAGAAATTACTAAGTTTCCTCTTCATTCGCTGTAATTTTAATGGCCTATAAGCGTAGGCTATAATAAAATTTCCGCCAGGGTATATTACTCTCTCAGGAAACGTGAATTGGCCAGCTTATCAAGTCTTTCTTGAAGATGTTCACCTGATTACATTGTAACCACAGAGTAACCGTTACAATGTCTTCGCTCTCAGTAGCTGGTTTGAGTTTCTTCTTTCCCTTGTTATCAGTTCCTATGTCATCCGAGAGTGGCTCGCACCTATAACTTTGTTTCCAGAATTCTTTGAAGCCAGAAAATTACATTGTAAGCTGTGAGCGAGTGAAAATATTTTGGTTTCCAAGCGAGCAGTAGTCGTGCGCATTCAGTCAGAATCACTCTCAACGCGAGGTGGGCTGTGTTTGTGATATCTCGTGTGCCTATAAGTAAAACAATGGATAAAATATCGCTGAGCAAAAAAAAAGAGGAAGTCCGTTAGTTTGGTTACCAAAAGGTCGATAATCAAGGAAGTACGTGATCGCGCGCAGACAAAAACAGAAATTGCTCAGAAGTATGGCATTTCTTTATCGACATAACAACAGTCATGAATTCAAGAGAAAACATTTTGAGTCACACAACAGCATCGTCAAAAACCAAGTACATTTCATCGTCGAAATTTGAACTGCTTGATTTGCAGATGTATTATTATTATTTTTTTTTAAGTGTCGACGATCGTGAGTGCAACTTGCCTTTAACCAATTCTGAAGGAGAATGCTCAGATTTTGGCCCTTAAACTGAAGTGAGACAACTTTAAATGCTCAAATGGGTGGCTAAAAAAATTCAAGAGAAGACATTGAATCACTTCACTTAACATCTGCGGAGAAGAAGGGCGTGTGAACACAGAAGATGTTGAGCAGTGGCCTGAAATGCACGACGAAATTGTGTCAAAATATTCCCCTTAGGACAAGTATCATTTAAGAATACTAATTTTGTAATAATACGTTGCTTATGTTCAAATTTTGATGCACTTTGAATATTTAATTTTTCATTAAGGTTTTACGTCGTTAGGTAAGAACTTGCGATCGCGACTTACAGCTATCAGTACCCGTGAGTAAATAGTTCTCGCAAATCACCGCTAGATGTCAGCGCTGTAGAACGCATATGTGGGAATTTCAAATTAACTCGAGTAAAGTTCTAAAATTGACTTTCATCAGCTACGAAATATTATTGAAGGTATTTCAAACGGTACGTTTTCTTCAAAAAAGCATTTCCTAGTCTTTAAACTGAAATATACTGGGTCAATTGGAACTTCGTTTTGAAATTTCCTATTTAGAATGCATCCGTGGCATTCCCATGTTAAAATGGCCTCTTTCAACACAAATTCGACTAGCAATAAACATATCCCCTGCGCTAATTAATGCATATGCCTAAAATACTCCGTGGGATGAATTAATTCACTTATTCCCCTTATTATGATATCTACCAACTTGAAGCTACAAGAAATTAATTCAGTTGCAGCAGCCAAGTTCACACCATTATAAATTTGTAGAAAAATATGTACCAGTTTTTAGTTTCTGTTAATTTTTGTTAAGGAGAGCATAAAAAATATGCCACTATTTGCAAGAAGTGTAGGTTTCTAATTTCCTTTTTCTCTATTGAACATTTAACTGGATATGTAATTCATTTTATTGAAACATTACCTTCCATTTAATCCCATTTATCTTTATGAAGTGCATTACTGAAAATGGATTGGGATTGTTGCTGTTTCGATTACTTGAAAGATAACCTCCAATTTACAAACCCTCTGATTTACAAAGCTCATATTTTTGGGTCCCTTCAACTTTGTAAAATAGAGGTTCTACTGTATCTACCTAGACTCGGGGAAGGTAGTGAGTGAACATTTTTATACCCGAAAAATTTGTTGCAAAGCATTTAAGCAAGTTTTAGCCATCTGATTCCATCAGTTGTGCTGTTTTATAAAATACTACGATGTCACCTATCTTCCCAATTTCCTCAGTTGTTGGCATTGTTCGTGGAATACAGTACGGACAAATATTGTTTGTACTTTATTCCACTCAGCAACGTGCGCAAGTGTCAAGATACGCGTGCTTACAGGCGACCCCAAATCGAGCTTCATCTCGTCACTCGGAACAGCTGACAAGGTTGCTATCTCAAGGTCATAAACCATTTTTGCATGAGCATTCCGGGATTCTGGTGCTACTATCATATCGTAAACAAGTAAACACTTTGAACCCTTAACTTTTCGTGCTGAGAGATGGGTAAATAAAATATATATATATATATATATATATATATATATATATATATATATATATATATATATATATATATATACCATTAAAATGCAATGTATTGATTCGTTACAGTTAATTTCACAGTAGTACGGCATCAAATAGAAGATTTCGTTTAAAGATGGGCAAGAATCTGCCGGAATTTGTTGAAGTTTCTTTAAGTTATGTTGTTTCATTACGTAAAATCGAATTGATATCTCCTCTGGGGACCAAAATAGCCTTATGTAAAATCGTTACATCGAATTTACGTAAAATCAAATAATGCTTCCATAAGAATTCTACAGGCGTCGGCCGGGACCGCTCGTTCACTTGCGTAAAAATCAAATTTTACGTAAAATCAGGTTAGGTAAAATCGAGATTCTACTGTATCAATAGAGACAACGGCTTCAACTTAAGAGGGTGCTGGACTGGGTTAAAATTTTTGAGCGGTGGAGGTGTGTAAAATTTATAATCTATTATGATGAAACTTTGTAGGCGTATATATGATACCGTCTTTTAGTAATTGACATTGTTTATTATCGAAAATTGTTTAAACATTTTATTTTGAAGTTATATTTAAACAAAATAAATGCAAAATTATGAAAACCTGAAATGTCAGTAACTTGAAAATGTTTCCAAAGGTTTATTTAAGAAAAATGAACTTTAAAATGAAAACAATTTAATGAAATAGCGGCCTCGAGGTGCTGCGCCCTAGTGGCAGTAAGAGAACCAACTTGGCATGCGCGATGGCTAACCCCGCCTAATTCTCAGGCCACGCCCCTTTTTGTTCTCGTCTGTTGTCTGGTTACTTGGGAAGGGGCGGTAGGGGCTGATGACATTTTTGTTGATCGCGACTGCCGACTATAGGAAAGCAATGGTCCTGTCGCTTGCCTCCCGTCACGGGAGACTCGTGGCTTCTCATTCCTGGTAGATCAGTCGCGAGAGCGAACAAGACTCGTCACTCCCGGTGCATCGCATAGGCGATGAGATATCTGAATGCTGCAATATGCGCTCGAGGAATACACGTTTATAACACAGGGTAGTTGATAAAGTTGCAGCATCTCGTTAATGCTTGTGGGGAGTGAGTTTCTATCTTACTTTCGCTTTTCTCCAAGTCCATAATTCAAATGGTGCTCGCTATGGCACACTCTTCTCGGGAGCGACGAGAATGCTTCGCTCTCGGCGAGAGCAGATGAGGGTTTGCGACTTTCAATCGCTTTCAGTCTCAAATGCAAGGCAAATCTTTGTCCAGTAGATCCCGCAACTGCTTGGGAGTAGAGCGAGTGTGAACCGGGTTATGCACGTCTCAACGGCCAACCCGGTCTCGCCCAGACTGGGAAGGCTATTATAACCAAGGTTTTTAATGCATGTTCTAGGCTTTGACATCCTCGCACCCACTTGGCGAGACAAGTATCGCGGGGTTGTCTCGCAAGGTCGTCTTGCGATACCTGTCTCGTAAAATTACTACACGCGGTAGCCTCTCGTGAGTGTGCGGCGGCCTCATCGGCAAACCAACCTCAGGCAGTTTTTAGGCGCGATCAAAGGTGCCCCGCGTTGATTAGTGCGCTGTGTGTACTGGTTGTGCCTTGCATTAACCCTTTTGTTATAAGTTTTCCTTTATTTACTACAGAAAGTCCCACTTTTAGGTTCTTCCCTACATTTTTGGTCGCCAAGAGTTGCATTATGAATTCATTTCGATTCTCTCTCTGCCTTCATCAGTAGAGTTTTTAAGACGTAATCAATTTCTATTACGTTGCAATTTATATGCATCATATAATATTGCCATAAATGAAGACCGATTTTTACCTCATGAAGTACTTATAAAACCTCAATTTCGTACTAAGAATCTTCCTGTAACCCGTTTCTAAGCTAGTAATCTTGGCAGGAAAATGCGAGACAACAGATGTTCGGTGTGCGAAGAAACACGGATGAAATGAAAACTTCATATCTAAATTTGTAATCATTATAATGTCTCAATTCTTTCACAAAATAATAAAATAAAAGTTTTATACAAATTTCATATGCAGCATAAATGGGTTTATTTCTAAAAATACGAAAGTTAGCAGGCGACCACTTTTTACCTCACAAAATTCGAACATAAAACTGCAGGAACATAAATATGCCGTGTATGAGTACTAAGACGTACCTCAAGCTCAAGCGGGTCGGGGAGGCATTGTTTGTCTATTTCTTGATCTTGTAATTATCTCCCCAGAGAGTTAACATTTGAGGAATGTGGGTTTGAAAGTGACAGTGACGCGTATATTTGAAATGAGAAACTATATACACGTACATCTTTCCAGGGGTTAAATGAGCGGCATGGATATTACCACTATAGAATAAGATGACATATCTGTATTTGCCTTTTCATATAATCTTCTTTTGCATGAAATACTAGTAGTATCAATCAGATCTACACTATGCCAAAGCTCAGCCGTATGCTGACCCGTCAGAAATGCTCCCGGTCTCAGCTATTCAATAGCTCGGAAATATTTTCAAAACATTTCGCAACTCACCTAATTGTAAAATCGTACTTCTTGTCATATTATTCTTCTCATAGCCTTTGATTATTAACATTAATATACTTCGCGAGTCCTCAGAATTGAACCGTCATCCAGATGTACTCCCGAGTCTCGCCAATGCATTTGATTTGAAACTCGGAAATATTATTAAAACATTTCGCAACTTTCCTAAGTGTGAAAACTTGTTTCTTTAAATGTTACTCTTCACGTAGGCTTTGATAATTATTATATACCTCGCGAGTTCACAGAATTAACCTCTGCGCAAATACGCCATTTTGGTCTTTATTTTCATAAGGACCCCTCTTGAGCTGTCTTTATTTTGGGTCGTTATGATAAAGACTTTTCACTCCATAAAGTTGGCCTTATGAGTACCGTAATCGCTCAAGTCGGTATGCTCACTGGGGGTCCTTATGATAAAGACTTTCACCCCATAACGCCGTCCTTATGAGTTACGTAATAACCCCTGTGGTTTCGTTCAATACAGGCATGATGCATAGTAAGCTGCACCGAAAACTGTATTCGTGCAGTCCTGGGCAGTACGCCAAGAGAATGGAATCACGAAAAAAGCGAAGAAGGCTTCAAGATCGGAAAAAAAGCAGTACGTAGGACTATTTGTTAGCAAGTCAGTGGATGCTGATTACGGACCCGAAACTAATAAGCCCGACGTTGATGACGAAACTTTTGAGGTCGAAAAAAGTGAATTTTTAGCCACTCTAAAGTTGACCACTGAAGACGTGGAGAAGCTTCAGAAGGCTGAAGGTGATGAAAGACGACGACCTATGGCGAAAGATGGAGCCCAAACTTACTAAGTTTTATCACCTGTGCCTGCTGCCAGAACTCATAGATCCCTGACGGAGCAGGAACATGGCTCTTTGTGAGCCGAAGCACATTCTTGATGCTCAAGAAGAAGCAAAATTAAAGAAAACTTCCCGAAAACGGAGAAGATCCGAGTCTGACTTAGCATGACTGCATTTGTTGAGCTTGTACATGCTTAATTAATTCTGTCAATGAATCTAAAATTTCTGCAAAATTCATTCCATTTACAATTTTGAGATAAATGACTAGGAGACATCGTATTATTTCGCTTTCGTTCTTTATTTTCTCGCAAGTTACTACCCTGAGTCAGAATTTGTTTACCCTCCTATTCCTCTCTTTGACTTCATTTATTCTTTTGCATCCTATTTCACAAATCCTCTTCCTTTTTCCTCCCCATGGACTACAAACTAGATGTGCTGTGCTTGCGTCTTACAGTAACTCCTAGAGCTGTTAAACTTTCGGGAGTAATGAGATTTGCTCCAGTTAGGGCCACACATGTCAGATGGATCGAAGGGTATGAGACAGGCAAAAAGCAGTCCGCCCAGCGTAATAATTTTATTTAATCATTATTATTCCCAAGACGCCAGGCTTTTAAAGCTCCGGAACAAATAGTTGTCAATGTTTGACATTTACATAAAACGAGAAGGGTAAAATATACGCTACTGCGGATAAACAAAGTAAGAAGCAATGAGTGTATCCAAAATAGTCATGTATTATTTAAGACTCTCAAATGGGATGTGCTTTAGCCACTGAACTAAACAGTCCCCAATTAACCAGTGGCTTAGGATTATTTCGTTAGGAGTGAAAGTAGGCATGTTTCCATAGTTTTGAAAATACGGGATCATACTACCACCAATTCCAATATGTTGAGCACGTTTGATTTGTAAATGCCATGCATAAAGTCTTGTCCATCACTCGTATGTTAACCTCGAGAGAGACTTTAGTTAGAGCGTAGTAGAAGACGACTCGGTGGATTGCCTTGGAAACACGGCATAACTTCTTGATGGAATGTGTCTCAAAGAGTTTTGTACCTGTATATTTCTTCCTGTTGAAAGTAGTTACACCAAACGAAAATCTCAATCAAAATATTGTTTAATACTAATGGGCAGCATTTTGAATCGAAAAGTGTTTCACCGTAGTAGAGATTGGAATGCGAGACGTTGGCGAATGCCAAGAGGAGGAATTCTGCCATTCTTACAGACTGATAGCCGCGCGATTGGACTTCTCTCGCTAGGCTACCGCAGGGGGAGAGAACCACACTTTTGGAAGTCGGGTCGGCGTAGAATCATCAAAATGACCAAAATTGGGTCGGTCCGCGCACCGCGGATCGAGTAACGTACTCCTTGTAAGCATTTGTTGTAAGCCTTCGGCTGGTTCAGCCGAGCGTCATAATTGCCTGCCAAAGTGTTATATGCCGCTGGCCATCCGACCTAGCGGCCGCTAGTCATTCCCTCCCTCGTCCTTCCCCGATTCCCCTACCTTCCCCATTACTTCGCGTGTATTAGCTCCGAGATTGGTTGATATGGTTTTCTATGGCCTTCGAAGGGCGGAGCTTCGAAACGGCACTATCACCCTCTATACGGCGGTGAAGTCAACTACGTCACCCTGAACGGCTTGTTCGCAGAGACATCTCTGGACAGAAGGCTGCGACCAGCTTCCTCTCCAGCACGTTCTTAAGTAGGACTTGGTGCCCAGTAATTGAAGAAATTCAAAGAACGCGTAACGGCTTCCACAACAATGGGGCATCTGTGGCTATACATAACCGCCAGCATCCTCGCTCAACTCATTATCCTGATGACGATGGCTGAGTCAACCATCGAAACGTTGATACATTTAAAAAATCTTACCTGGTATGAAACCCGAGAAACTTTCACTCATATTATTCGCCGGGAAAACCTTAAATCCTTTTTATAGTTCTAATTGTTTCATTCACCAATAAATTATTTTCCTTCAGTGCAAATTGAGTTTTACTTAGAAGTACTGTTCATTTACCAATAATTCACGTATTTAGTGTGGCCCTATAGGTCGGGTACGCAATAATTAAAGGGATTAGCATTGTCACAATACTGTGTACTCCACATTGGTCATTTTATGAGGTGGTAAAAATTGATTTTCTCTGGTTTAAAAAATAAGTGCCACCCTTAAGTATGTCCACATTGGGAAAGTCATGAAAAATGAGTCAGTAGCAGCATTACTTTGTCGTCTAAAACTTTCATGGTCCCTTCATTTGGAACTTACCGGTTGTGAAAATGATGTAGATCTGGAATGTTTCTTTTAGTTGGAGGAGGATTTTCCAATTTCCTTTGTGCCTGCTTAAAATATGGGGTAGAATAAGTTTTTATTTTTGCCTTTCTTCTGGCGTACAGAATGCTTCTATCATTTGATATTAGAATAGACTGTGTAATTAGATTCTGAATTTCAATTTACAACCTTAATTTTAAGAAAATTTATAACTGGTTCAATTCCTTATTCCAGCTTATTTCAGATGCTGGATACCAAGGTGAAATCACTAGCATATCAACTGCAGCACAGCAAATTGAAGTATTTTCAAGAGTTCTGAAGACTGCCATCACTGGTTTCCTTCAAAGTGGGGATGACTGGCAAACGAGCATTCAGGAGTGTGCTGTATGTATGCATAGTATTTCAGTTTTTTTTTTTGTAAAAGTTTGAGATTTTTAGAAATTAAAGGGCAGGAATGTTTATAGATTTTAAAATTTTTTTATAATCATGATCCTAAAAGCATTGGCTCTTAGAAGGTGAATGACTTGAATAATGGTTTTTGATTCAATCATGCAAAATTTTGGAGACATGAAAATTTATCAACATCAAGTATGAAATATGGAAATTCATGATCTCTGATTACCTATGCTACGATAAACTGAGTTTCCAATCTCTATTTGTCGTTGAAGATTACTGACTTTGACCTTAGGAATTTTGCAACTGAAAACCTAGCTGTCAGTCCCAAATATATGCAGATTAGAGATGGGTGCCGTCTTGATTTTTGTCCAGTAGCATTGGGGGAAATAAAGCTGGCGGTGATGGCGCAAATGCCAAGCGTTAGATCGGTGGTGCTGTGTATTCGGCGCAGCGTGTTAATGTGTGTTGGTACATGAGAGGAAAAAGTGAATTACTGGAAAATCTCAGAGCATTTTATTACAACCTTCAAAAATGTAAAAGCCTATCTTCAATACTGTGTCGTCAATGGGTTAATTTTGCAGATCAAAATATGACAATATTTTACTTTTCACAGAGTCACAATGGCACGCTATATATTTATTTATATGTACAGTAAAACCTCCCTACTACGAACCTCCATATTTCGAACAAACCCCTATTACGAAGTCATGGCCCCGGTCCCGGGACATACCCGTACACAATGCATACAAAACATTTCCCGTAACGAACCTCTATAATTACGAAACCTCCGTAGAACAAAGTCCGCGCGTGGAACCAAACATGGAAGTTACCTCTTTTTAACAAATTATGTTGCCAGAAATAATTTATTCCCTTATTTATACGTAATATTATCATCGATATTGGAATAATGTTCGGCGTTTCTCTACACAGTTACAATGTTCGGGCGATTTTTTCCGTCGAAAATGTAGCTCTCACAAGGGGAGTACACGACCGTCAGGTGGCCAATCGAGCTCAAATTCTCAGATTCGGTAGTTCATCATTATTGGGTATTATAATATGCCAAAGCGAGACGACGCACCTCTGGTAATTTTTTGAGAAAAATGCATTTAAAAATCATAAAAAAGCATGTCACGCTATGTTAGCTCTGTAGAATGCCATTTTGAAAATGGCGTGGGTTGCACAGTGGTTATGGCATACGACTGTAACAGGGAAGGTCCCGAGTTCGATCCCCACTCATGGTAACATTTTTTACTTCATTTTTCAAGGTTTTTACTGTTTACAGTTTCATATATTGTTCTCTAATCTACGTTATTTCAATGAAAAATATTTTTAAGGTAATTGTTTTAAATATTAGTGAGTCATTAACAGGGTAGGGAATGGAGCAATGGCTAAAATAACCTTTTCAACGGTGGATATATATTTATTTGTTATATTTTAAAGTATATTAAGATATTGCGATTATAAATTGCCAAATATAGGGGTTGGGACAAAATAATGTCATTGGAATAAGTAATTGGGGGTGAAATCCCCCCGAAAGACTGCTTATGCTTCCGTTGGGAATCGGGAATGGATCGGCTAGTGATTTGGATCAGAGGATGGAGAGTGGATAGAAACCTGGTGTCGGCATTAGGCTACTCCTAACGAATGGCGGCAAGGAGACCATGGTTTACCGTCCCATCGGACGGACGGTGTACTGAACCATCGGTTTTATCCATATTACACCCAAGGATGGAATTTCAGAATGCTCTGAAGTTCGTACCAGAGAATAGGATGTGGAAGGCCAATACACTACCTAACCACTCCAGTTACTTCTTTATTTATGATTTGCATGTTTCAGGCTGATGTCATAGAAGCAGGCAAAGCAAAGTGATTTGCGGCACCACAAGCAAATAGAAATTGCATTCTTTCCACCCGCAACGACTTTTATCCTATACCTACTCTGTTAACGACTCATTAATATTTAAAACAATGGCCTTAAATAAATATTTCATTGAAGTAACGATGATTAGAGAACAATATATATGTAAATTTAAACAATAAAAACCTTGAAAAATGAAGTAAAATAAGTTTCCGTGAGTGGGGATCAAACTCGGGATCTTCCCTTTCACAGTCGTATGCCTTATCCACTGGGCCACCAACGCCATTTTCGAAGTGGCATTCTACAGAGCTAATATAGTGCGACATGCTTTTTTACGATTTTTAAATACATTTTTTTCCAAAAATTACCAGAGTTGCGTCGTCTTGCTTCAGCATATTTAATTAATAATGATGAACAACCAAATCTGAGAATTTGAGCCCGATTGGCCACCCGACAGTCGTGTACTCCCCTTGTCAGTAGGATCCCAATGAATGGCCTGAATGGAAACCTGTACTCTTTCCTTCAGTTCATAACTTTTCGATGTGCAGCATTATTAACAAGTTTCTGTTAAAACGTATGAGGAAATTTACTACATATTTAGCGCCACAAGTTGTCATTCGCATTGCATCGTAGAAGTTATCATTGCTGTCGAGCCCCTTACGGATCACTCAACAGCGAATGTAACAAAAACAGCGATGCCCGGATGTTAGGTCTTGGCAGGAGATTTCTAACACAATTTTTTAAATTTTTAATCTGAAACTCTTCGTATGTTGAGGGGGGTGAGGGGTTCCGAATTATGTTACCAAAGCTTTGTTTTTCAAGAGGTTCTACTTTTATAAGTTTTTGACTTATTGTCAGACAAAAAATCTTAGTTTATAGCACGTCATTTCCATTCCTATTCTCGGCGCGAAAATTAAGCGACCCTGAGTTTGAGGCCGAATATTTAGAGAATGCCCGGGCTGATTGTAATGAAACAAACACTGACACGTATTCTGCATTACAGTAATCATTTTTATGTCCGTCGAAACTAGCTTGCAAAATTAATGTGAGTTGCGTCAGAAAGCAACACGAAATCTCGGCAGCCCCTGAGACTACGCAACCCGCATATATGTAACCTCCTTACTTACGAGCCTCCATGCAACGAAGTCATTTTTCCGGTCCCAGCGAATTCGTTACAGGGAGGTTTTACTGTATATTTATTAATAAAGGTTCAAGCCACCTAAGAAAAAATACATAAGTTTACAATAAAAGAAAAGAAGACACAATACTAATGTTTAAATTCCAAAAATTATTAGTGTACAAAAATTTGCTGCAATCATTAAGAACATGACATTTTACAATGTATCACAATTATACACTCTATGATTTTAGGCTTCACTTTGTAAAAATTATTAGTATCCATACTAAATTATACACTTTGTATTATTTCTACAGTTCAAACTGTAGAAAAAAATACGAAGTGTATAATTTAGTATGGATATCACAATGATATTTATAAAATAAGCAGTTCACATTAGATATATTTAAGCAAGTGGTTATAATAGCTCATTCTGAAGAATGACAAACTATTATTTTTGATCAAATCATTTGGGATGTTATTCCACAACTTTATGGCAAAAACTAAAAATGAATGTTCGTGCACTTTACTCTTAAAGAAGGGAGGGTAATATACCTGATACTGACTCTTAATTTTTGTTGTGCACTCAGTAGGTTGTCTTTTAATAAACATATCAAATAAATTGGTTGGTCGCTTATTTTGGAACATACGAAATAAAAACACACCCAGAAAATATTTTCTCCTGAGAGAGGCTGTGAGCCAACCAAGTTCATAAAAGTGAGGGCTAACATGATCTATTTTTCTTAGATAAAATATTAATCATGCGCATACATTCAATAATCTGCAGTTTTACAAATAAATTCTGAGAGCAAAAGCCCTAGTGGAAGGAATGCTCTGAGGAAACTCATTTCCACACACACGTTGTGTTTGGCCGATCAGTCTTTTCTTTTGGGCTCCGTCGAGAGGTTTTTCGTCTCCCTAGATTCAGATTTGGACTCACTGTGAGTGTCTCACCAGGAAGCAGCTCCGTAGCCGAGTTGGTAAATTCCATGCACCGAAGTTGATGTGCGGTTGTGGCAGGGTTCAAATCGGTATTCAGGCTATTTTTTTTATCTTTTCGATAAAAAAGATGCATTCTTAATATTAACACAATTTATACAGTTGACAAAAGAAAGAGTTAATGCGTTTTTTTTATTTACGACTTAATTTATAAAAATAATGACTATCTACGTTACCACATTTATTCCTTAACAGATTTCATTCACTTAAAGGAAAAAAGCATTGGAAGTGGCAGTGGTTGCATCTTTGTTTCCTTGCAGTGAAATACCTACTCATAGTATCTACAATCCTCTATAAATAACCAAATGCATTCGTAGTTGCGATCATTTTGATAAGGTTTGTAATTCGATTGATATTTTTTACCTTCAAACTTCTAGTACTTGGTCACGTAAATATGTGGGAAGTGAGGTGTTTTAAAGAACGAATGCTTTCCTTTCAGTTGGTGTGCGCAGAGCCAGACTAACAATAAGGCAAAAGTAGGCAGTGGCCTATGGGTACCGGGGGGGGGGGGGGGGGGGGGCTGAGAATTGTGTTTTTTCTTCTCATGCAATTTGTTTATTAACGTGGGCCCCATTGCTTGTACTGCCTACAGGCCCCCAAGTGTGTTAATCTGTCACTTGGTGTGCGAACCATAGTAAGCTATAAGGACCAGGTGGAAATAAATACGCATATCAATTGAATTACAAACCTTTTTCAAACTCTATGGTTTATCAAAATGATCGCAACTACGAATGAATTTGGTTATTGGTTGAGGATTGTAGATACTATGAGTAGGTATTTTACTGCAAGGACACAAAGATGCAACCACTGCCACTTCCAATGCTTTTTTCCTCTCAGTGAATGAAATCTGTTAAGAAATAAATGTGGTAATGTAGATAGTCATTATTTTTATAAATTAAGCCGTAAATAAAAAAACCGCATTAACTCTTTCTTTTGTCAACTGTATAAATTGTGTTAATATTAAGAATGCATATTTTTTATCTACAAGATAAAAAAAATAGCCTGACACATACGGTGAGTTCAAATCTGAATCTAGGGAGAGGAAAAACTTCGCGACGGAGCCCGAAAGAGAAGACTCCGATCGGCCAAACACAACGTGTGTGTGGACGTGAGTTTCCTCAGAGCATTCCTTCCACTAGGGCTTTTGCTCTCCGAGTTTATTTGACTCTAATTCCCGTAGCCCTGTCGCATCCACGTCCGTCCTCGTCGGCTCTCGGTGACGTAAAGGCAATGGCCGTAGCTAGCCTCGTGTGCCAACCCTCCAAGTTTTTTTCCGACCCGGCCCCATTCAATGAAATCAGTACAATGGGGCATGTGGGTGTCTACATTTCAGTGGAAACGATAGAACATACCAATTATTTTCTGATTGGTGTTGGTAATAAATGTTTATTAACTTTCAGCTGATGCAATGTTTGGTTAATTTTGTTTGAGATTTGCAAGACATTCTCTTTCCGTGAAAGGTCATATATTTAGTTTTTTATACTCAACGTGCAGTGTCTGAGGAATAAAATCTTGGACCTGGATTTGTTTTTAAACTCTGTTAACTACGGCATTTTGTGTTTTACTGAGCTCTGGTTACATGAACAGGAAACTCAATTATACCAGCTGCAAGGTTTCTATCTTGCCTCCATTTATTGCGGGAAAGAACATAGGAATGGGGGAGCATGTGTGTTTTTAAGGCATAACCTAAAGTGTAAACCGATTGACGTGAATACCTTTTGTTTAGAACTACATTTTGAAGTGGCAGCTGTGTACCTCAGGGATTTGGGAATAATAGTAGCCTCTATTTATCACTCGCCCATTGGTGATTTTGAAATATTTTGTGAACGTTTGGAAAGTGTCCTGTGCCATTTTCAGAAATACAAGGCAAAAATTGTTATTGGCACTGATTTAAATGTTGACATGAGCTGCCCATCTTGAAACAGCTTGAAGTTAGATATTATTCTAAGGTCTTTCGATCTGTACTCTGCCAACTCTGAGCCAACAAGGAAACTGGCCTGCCTTGATAATTTAATTACTGGCTTTAATGTGTGTGATTTGAGTTTAGATGTTTTTGATCCTATGCTTTCTGACCATTGTGCAATATCAATGTCCACTAATTTAAAAGTTGGGGGCGAACTAATAAGGAAAACCTCCAAAACCATCTTAATTAATCAAATAACACCTCATCAACTTGTAACTCTCAATAATCTTCTGAGTGCAACTTATTGGGACTCCTTGGTTGAATATGTTGATGGACAAAGAGGTTTCGCTGCTTTTTTTGAACATTTTATCCTGTTATTCGAACATATTTCCCCAAAAATCGATTTAAATTTCACATAAGAAATTCCCATGGCACAATTGGTTCACTAATAAGCATCAACAAATGAGGAAGACTTTATCAAATGCTTATCAACATTACAAAATAGCCTGTACCGATGTACTCAAAAATACACTACAATAAACTTAAAAAGGAATATCATGCTGAACTAATCCAAGCTAAATACAATTCCAACAATAATAACATAGCCAATGCTTCGAATTAATGCAAGGCAGCTTGGTCTGTCATTAAGAGGGAAACAGGTTTGTCCACCAAGCACAAGGAAATACCAATTGAGGCTCATGTTCTTAATGCATCATTTATTAACTCTGTGGAGAGTATTCTTCCTTGTGTCAGCAACAGTAAGGTGACGGCTGTCCAACTCCTTCAGAATTTCCATACCGATAGCATCCCCTTTTGGTGGAAGGAAACTTCACAGTTGGAAATAATCAGAGCTGTAAAATCTTTTAAAAACTCCAACAGTAAGGATATATATGGTCTTTCTAGTAACTTAATCAAGTCAGTTATTCACTCAATAGCATATCCTCTTGCAACAGTCATCAGTTCATGCTTTCAATCAGGTAATTTTCCTGACAGCCTCAATTACACAAAGGTGATTCCTGTTTATAAGCATGGCGATAGAAATTCGCCTAGTAGCTACCGTCCAATCTCCATCCCAGTTTTTGATAAAATTTTTGAAATTGTTGCTCACACTCAAATTGTGAACCACCTTGAATCCTTAAATTTAATTACATCAACTCAGTTTGGGTTCAGAGTCGGCAAAAGCACAACTCAAGCAGTTGATTGTATAATGAAGCAAATTATCAATGCATTTGAAGAAAAAAATAGTTTATCACTTACCCTATGTGATCTGTCATCTGCCTTTGACTGTGTTGATCGCATAATGCTTCTACAGAAGCTACAGTACTATGGCTTCCAGGGTGCTGAATTTGAATTCCTGTCCTCATATCTGTGCAATCGCAAGCAGCTGGTACAGGTCAATGGTACCCAATCAGAATTCCTCAAGGTTAGGCATGGGGTGCCTCAAGGATCTCTACTTGGTCCCCTCCTATTCCTACTGATGATCAATGACCTACCAGCGAATGTATCCATTGATTGTGTCCTGTATGCTGATGACACAACTTTCTTGCATCAGGGTACCAATCCCACTGAGACAACTAAGATGATATCTGACATGCTAGCTCAAGCAAACGATTGGTTCTCAGCTAATAGGTTCTTTATGAATCCAATGAAAACCCAATTTTTAACCTGTTGCCTTCAACATGTTACACTAGAAAATAAAGCTGTTAAACTTCTTGGCTTTCACCTTGACCCCGAATTAGCTTGGAGTTCTCACATTTTTAACATTAGGAAAAAACTTGCCAGAGCCCTGTTCTTAATCCAAAAACTGAAATGGTGTGTGACCAAAGACAATCTTCTTAAAGCATACTACGCATTTTTTCAATCACACCTTACATATGGTATCAGACTTTGGGGGCATGCCTCAGATGTAAAACTGATATTATTACTTCAGAAGAAGGTGGTTAGGTTAATCACTAACACAGGGTTTAATGAACATTGTAAACAACTTTTTGTTAGATTAGGCATAATGACTGTATATAGCCTTTATATATTTCATATTCTGTTGTACATCAAAGTAAATCTGCACATGTAATCAATAAGGGCTGATGTAAATAACCACGCCACTAGAGCCAACCACAAACTAAACATGCCTCACTGTAGGCTGGCTAAATCATTTAAATATGAAAATGTTGCTATTAAGTGCTTTAATATGCTGCCCAACTCAGCAAGAATGGTAGGTGACAAAGTTTTCCGCACAGCCCTAGAGAAATGGCTTTTAACAAAACCTTAATACTCTCTAGATGAATACTTTGAAATCGACTTCTCTACAATAAGGTTCTAATTTATACTTATAATGTGTTTTGTATTCTGTGCAGTGTGTTGTTCCTGTATCCTCACATGAGGTGTATAATGACTGACGACATCTACCGCAACGCCTGTTGTGCAACAGATGAATAAAGATTATGATTATGTCATTGCTAATGCTTACACCTAGGTTCCGAACATTTGTGGAATATTTGATTTCATGAGTGCCAACTTTTATTTTTAGTGTTGTATTAACATTAATACGGCATAACCTGCGTGAGTTTCCCATGATTAGGGCCTTTGTGTTAGTAGAATTTAGGATAAAATTATTGGATTCAGCCCATACATTAAGTCTTTTAACATCTGAGTTCACATTGCTGATAGTGTGTATTACCTAAATCCTCCGGCTTACAATGGAGGTAGATCAGTACAGGGTGTCCACAGAAACGGGAATATCGGTAATTATTCATGAATTTTTAGTACTGTGAAATGTTCTCAGATTATTCATGAATTTCTGGTTTGAGTCAGGAATTTTAAAAATTATCATTTCAAGCCAAAAATACCTTATTTCATAAATTAAATCAACAACTATGACTTAAAGATAAATCTGTTATTTGATAACTGTACATGATGAAATGGATTTGCTGTTGGTATGAATGAATAAATAAATCAAAGACAAAAACTTAAGCTTATTGTATCGTCAGCGCTGTAAAGATCGGAGACGTTTACTGATCGAATGTAACTACTGCATCCCATCAGCGTCACATCAAGTTCCCTGCTTTCTCTAATGCTTTCGCATATACAGTGGTGAAACGAGGCATTTGTTCATTCAATTTATTTCTCCGAAACATTTTGCTGCCTAAAATTAATGACTATTGCTTACATGCAGAAAATATGCTCTATCAATTTGTGGAACATTAGGAGGTAAAGCTATTTTTCAGATGCTCAACGCGTTCCGTTTCTATGTATTCCCTTAACTATTATTATACTTACTTGTGGTATTTGCCCATCATTTCTGTTCATTACCCATCAGTAAGCATTTAAATTCAAGATAGCAGGGTATTAAGCCATGTTTACATGATGCATATCCCCACGGAAGTAGATGCATGAACACATTCACCATCAAAATTAGCATCGTGTAAACATACAAAATTGTGCAAATGCTTGAATGCGTAGCCATAAAATAGCCCATGCTCTAATTTGGAGCATTTGTTCACGCATCTGTCCAGTCACATAATTGCGCAATCATGTGCATCCTGTAAAGACGCCTTAAGGCCGTTTTACACGGGCAGGACATTACACAACTTCAATCTGCATCTTTTTCTCAGTTGGGCATGCAATCATTTTGGAATTAGAGCGGGGGCTATTTTGCCATCTAGCATTCATACATTCGCACATGCATTCTTGCAATTCATGGCTGTACACGATGCAATTTGAAATGCACGTTCATGTGCAATTATGTGCCCTTTGTAAAACGGGCTTTACACTCATTGTGAGGAATACGACCATGCTGATCGGCGAAATTTGCTTCACTTTTTTTCAACTTCCGAGATTCACCCCAAACTATAGTAACCCAGGCACACATGTCTTCTGCAGCAATTAGTGCTCGCCTCCCGAGTGTTCTGAGTCCCTTATCTTTGTGCTTACTCAGCCTGCTGTCGAAGTAAACAAGGTCACCGACCAACCCAATTCAGTGGCATGCTTACTACATGCAGTGATTGTGGAGACTCACAACAATGCAAATTTGTCATCTCCGAAATTGGATAGCCTTTACATCAAAACTGTGAGTGTGGGCAAATTGTTGCAATTTTGTCAACTTGAACGTGGCCACTGGCTGCATGTACGAACAAAAGCGGTAGTAGGGAGGGAGAGAGGAGAGGGGGAGGGATAGGGAGAGTAGGGGAGAGTTGTTGCAGGATGGTAGACGAATAATCCGACGGACAGTTAATCGGTCTTTGGATTTTCGGCATTCTACTGCGCTTCTACCCACTCCTATTAAAGAGTGACTGGGGACTATATCTCCCTATTTTCTACCAGTGTTAGTTATTTTGGTTGTCCACTCATCTCGATCCCAAATCAGCAGTTTGTGGTTATGTTATGGTTACTAGTGATTATTTTTTGTAAGTAAGAAGATTTTTATGGTGTTATTTAATTTTATATGTATGTTGAAATTATTTTTGTTTTTCCTCTAATGCAGAAAAGGGTTGTTTGAACCATAGCTGGTGCTGGCTTCTGTGGAGCATTGCAAATCCTTATTTATCTGGCTTCGAATTTGCATTGACATTAATCTCTACATTTACAATATTCTAATTTACGCTATATCTCTGGCCCTGAGGAGAATTGTAAGCTCTATTTATTAGGCTTAGCATTTGCACTGTCATCAACCTTTACATTTACAATATTCTAATTTACATTGACTCTAACCTTCACCAATTTCTAACTTGCCAGTGCCATACAGCATTCTTGTATGCTGTAAGGCAGTATGTAAGCTACATTCACATTACACCAGAAACTAAACTTTAGTTGATTTCCCCCAGCGCAGAATAACTGTTACAGGTAACTCTTTTCAATTACATATGTGAAATGTTTTAGTAAGCTGCCTAAACCTGCTCACTTAACAAATATTTATGACTTTAAAAATAAAATATGTGCCTGGTTATTTGACAATCCTTTACTTTTCATCAAAGAAACTTTCGTAGTCATTTTCGTTAGTTCTATATTGCTTAATATGTTGCATATTTTTTACCTGTGTATTACTGTATAATTGACAATGCCTATTTCAATGTAGGCCTAAGTAAAATTGATCAACATCAGCAAGGATTCTTGATTCACTTGGTTATTAATGTTTCCTTTTTATTACGCTTGTTCCCAATTTGTCTGAACAAGTCAGTAACATGGAGTTTTAGGTCATATGTGTTATTAGGCCTACTTTTAAAGGCTGTGTGTATTTTGTCTTTTGTGCATTACAGTACTTAAAAGTATCTTTCCCCTATGATATGAGGATGTAATTTCTTTTATTTCACCTCCACACCTGGTGGATTATACATAAAAGGTCACATTGTTTAGATTTAATCTAAATAAATTTACTTTTGGTCTTGGATAAATAATCATTCGTCATTATTATTTTGCATACCTATTTCTTCTCTGGGACTCAGTGTTGTTATATTCACAACAAAACATGATGTGAGTAATCCTACTTCTGGTTTAGTCTTCTTAAAACCAATATAAAACTTACTACCGACAAATCTACCTATGTATTTAATTACTTTATTTTACCACATTTCTTATTTAATTATTTATAATTATTTAATTACTTTATTTATATTATGCTATGGGTTAAGCTAGAAAAATCCACATTCTAAATAAAACATGAAAAGCATCACTTTGGCTCATACAAAAACCGCGATATTATAGCCTGGAAATTTTTATAAATTTAGCTTTGGAATCTGGAATTATGCTTGAATTTAATATTTTGACTTTTCTGGACACCCTGCTGTAGATCATCTACATAAAGCATGTACCTGCAGTATTGTAATTGCTTGGGTAAATCTAGAATATACAATGAAAATAAAGGCGGACCAAGAACCGAGCCTTGTGGGACACCTTGGGTGACAGCATTCCATTTAGATAACTTTCCGTCATGACCCTTAACTGCTTGTTTCCTTTTATAAAGGTAAGAAATAAGCCAATTAAGTGCACTACACGATAGATTTAGGGACTTAATTTTAAGGAGCTTTGCATGATGAACACGATCGAAAGCCTTGCTTAAGTCAAATAAGACAAAAATAGTTATCATTCTAAGGCTATACAAATAGAAAAATAAACGTGTCCCTGAACTCTTTGCACAAACTCTTAACGGCTCTTGAGATTCAAGGCGGCCAAGTAATTGTTTACATCGGCTATGTTCATTTTATTTACATAGAAGCGCTCCAGTTTTTATCTTGCTCGTATATCATTAATGTATCACACATCTCTTTATCTTAATTGTAAATAAGATGATTAGACATCATAAATCAATAGTTTTACCTCTCAAGATGTTTTGACGTACAAGTGTACGGACTCTATTTTCTCTCCCAGCACCGTTTTGACATATGGGGTATGTCCACTTGCCTTATGCATCAAGTTAAATGCCCCCCGAGGAGTTAGATACTCAAATATTAAATCCCCGCTGGAGGCGTGAAGGGTTATAAAAGTGGCGTGGCTTTTCTTGCTCCTTGTTAGTCATGTTTGTGATTACTTATGCATTTGATTCTTGCATCACATATCTGCATATCTGTGTAACCATGTAATCCATCTTAGTGAGTTATGATGTTAATGTAGGGTTCAAGATTTGAAGCAAAATACTTATTTACAGGTAAGGCAATGCAAGATTCTTCCACTATTCTGATTGTTAGATATGTAAACTAACGAAGTGTGTGACTTTAGCAATCATTTGCACCGGATATTGGAATCAAAGGAATACAATTTCGTAAGAAGAAGAACATATGCTCTGCATCAGGCATAATATATGTACCTATATCGAGCTAAGACGGTGAAAAGAAGATTCTCTCGTGGATGCTATGTCATGGATGCATGTTATGTATTTTGTACAATAATGATATTCCCGTTAATTATGCGAAATAACAATCGTTATTCTCCCTTGGATTCTGCTTATTTGTGCGTGGTCATTTCCGAGATGATGGTTGAGGTGAAAATAGGGAATATGCATGATTTAAAAAAGAAACTTTTTGTGTATGAAGTTTATATGTATTTTCTTTTTTAAGTGCACAGGGCCAAAATTATGTTGTCAAACAACATCCTTTTTTGTTGACAAACGAGGTCCTCCCTGACTCAAGGCATAGTTTCAGAATGTAGCTCAGCAGGATGCTGTGCATAAAATCTGGTGCAACTTGTTGGAACAGCTAGCCTGAATAAACAGAGGCTTACAATAGGTACATGAGCAGTACAAGAAACTGTTCAAGACTAAGAGGAAATCCTAGCTAAGGATCCCTAACCCTTTCAAATAGTGAGAGAAGTAGGGATGAAAAACATGTATCAAGACTGATTTTGTTTCTTTCTTTTTGGTTTCAAGCTTGATTAGAATGGTCACTCGTAAAAAAAGTACAATGTGCCATGAACTTTATTACTTATAATTTTGATTTTTTGGCATCCTGAAATACATAGCTCTAATTCTGCTGTGTCATGATATTTTGTTAGTGAGATCCCATTGCAGCATAGTGGAGAGGTAGGTCATCATGTCTTGTTATAATATTTTAGTCAATGGATTTAAGATCATAATCTTTAATAAGAAACATAAGTTATTGTTTACCGCATGATTTGATTCATACTTGGCACTGACAGAAGTTACTGTGAAAAGATTAATTTTGTCAAATTACTTTTGCCCTCACGGTCTGTAAGCCACGTTGTATGCATTTATAAATTAGTTTTAGGCAACATGGGGCCATTAGGTGTTGAATTTTGAGAGAATTTAACCATCTTTTTTAACATATTAATACATTTAACCCTTTTCTGCCAGCGACTACGAAAGGAAAATGTTTTCCGTGCTACGGGTAGCTTGAGAAAATTTTAAACCTCTCTCTACAAAGCACTTTTTTGGGGTGGAGTGGCCCAGGTATTCTCGTCCCTCCGATTTGGGACCCTACTCAACGGGGCGCCCGGCTATTACCCCGGCCACTGGACTTGACCCTCCAACCCTTTCATAGTGGGAGTCCACGGTCAACTCATTGCATTAGCAGTGTTTTTTAAAATTATATATTGTCTACAATTTTCAACAATTTACACTTATATTAGAATAAATTACATTTTTTAAGCATTGTAGAATTTTAAACGGATTTCTAGCGTTGATAATAACAAAGTTAGGACTTTTCCATTTTTGCAGCAAGTTAGGGCATCTCGAAAATTTCTTTGAATAAACTTTCAAATAATACTTCCCATCCTTCTTTTTCATTTGGGCTTTGGACCGACGTAGGCGAAGTTAAATTATGTTTTTTTGCTTTTATTTATTTTTTTAATGTATATTTTTATCTTCAACAAATTAAACTAGTAATTTTTTTGTGTGTGAAAAATCTTGAAACATGGATCTACGCACAGTCCCACATCACACTATAAGCACATGTATCGTGACTCACATCTCTTTCCATGCTTACTGCACACCACACATCTTCTCCAGAGCAATTTTTGAGACACAGGGTGGACAGCCACGGATGTAGGGAAATGTCTTTCACTTACTCTGATTAAATGATCGTTTGATCTCCTTCCATTACTTATTTTGCATTGTTTTTTGTGGTTAGTTTCCAGAAGCTCACGAATCAAGGAGAAATGAAACTTTTCCAACGGCATTTTCTCCATTGTGACCAGTTTGTGTAGTGAATGGGCATTTACCACGGAAAGATCGACCATGTGGAAAAAAAACTTTTTGTACCATTTCACTAATTACCGAACCGACTCAATAGAGCTCAGCATCATGTCGGTTTTATCGACAGCACCCATGTCCCGATTATAATCTGAGACACACTTTGGTTTTCTTGCCACGTCTCGTTTTCCTATCTATCTTTCCTGTTTCAATAATTTCTGCTGAATGGCAAGTGGACAGCATCCACACTTCTCTCCTGGTGCACCATTTCAATGCAAGTAAATTTTCACTTGAATTGAAACCTCGTTTCCATCTTCGACAACCCCTTTTTTAACCTCGTTTCCATCTTTGGCATGTCCCTTCTGGTTCTTCTAACAGTTCCACATGCATTTGTAGCCCGATCATGAAGCCAAAAAAATGGAGCTGGACTTGTATACCAATTTTCGGTGTGGCCTTTATCTAAATACTGAGTCATTAGAGTAGACGCAATATCTCCGGATTTCCCGAAGTCAGTTTGTTGTTCCTCTATGTCACACATCAGCAGACTTTCGTCAATGCACAGGTTTTTGAATAGCACTAGACTATTCTTAAATGTTGCACGGAGTCGATCTACAACAGGGCGAATTTTGAATAGTCGATCTCCTTGATTTGGAAGAGAGTTGTCTGAGAAATGGAGCATTCGCAGTATCATTAGGTACCTATCCCTACTCATGAGATTACAAAAAATTGGAGTCTTTGTCAGAATATCCCTGGACCAGTATTCATGAAGACCAGGTTTTTTTGTTCTTGGCATCAGTAAAGTAATTGCAAGAAAGCTATATATTTCTTCAATAGTTGTGTCTTTCCAATTTTTCACGCGCGACACTACAATCTCTAGAGAAATCTAAATCGTATACAGTAAAACCCCCATACAACGAACACCCATACAGCGAAATTTTAAGGAAAACTCCCTATTTCGAAGTCATTGGCCCGGTCCCGGACCCTTACAATGGACAACACACGCAAAAAAACCTCCCGTAACGAACCTCTCTAACTACGAAAACTCCGTACATCGAAGTCTGCGCTTGGGCCCAAAACATGAAAAGTGCCCCTCTAGAACGAATTATTGAGAAAAAAAACGTAGCATTCTTCATTTACAGGTACTTTTTCCATAGACATTTACGTAATGAGCAGGAAGTTGAACCGCAGCGGAGAGTACCGCGTCTTAACCCTTCCGCTCCGGGCTTCGAAAATGTTTACATCCGAGACCTACAGAGCAGAGGGCATGAAGGAAACTTGACGCTCTCGCTCGGTGAAGGCTCGTTTACACGTTTATTATGGTGGGAACCAGCAACTCTGATGGTTCCCACAATAAAAAACGTGTAAGGGAAGCCAAAGCTCCGCTCCGCGTTAGCTGAGCCGGGTGATAGTTGGGTGGATGAGAAATGCACCAAGAGGGGAGGGGGAATACCAGTCAGTTCCAGCCGGCCAGACGTAACCCAATACAGAAAAATACTCTGAAAAGATCAGATCAGGGGGGCTATTCTCCACTCTCACTCATCCACCCCACCTCTTTTGCGAAGGTGCAGGTGGTGAGGATGGAGCTCAATTTTCCCTTTTTAAGTCGTATCAGATTACTTTCCCATATTGGGTTACATTCCCGGGACCACTGAATGGGAGGAGCTCCATGGTTTCAAATTACCTTTCGGTATCCGATTTTATTTTGGGAGAGGCAGGTGGACGGTTATCGTAAGACAGTCCACCTGCCTGTAAGAACCGTGTTCATTCCCGTCGGCGATAAATTTTTTCATGCTTATTTTCTTTGTTTTTCCTTCGTGGAATTATATGTTAAAATTTAATCTTTACTTTTCTGTTCAAAGTTTTTTTTAATGAGTGGAAATATTTTTTTCGCGAATACCAATGGGCTTTTTTTTTCTTTCCCGCGAAGTCAACGTAATTTCTTTGTTTCCCCATTCTTTCAGCACGCAAACTTCATTTGTTCCTTCATTTGCAAGACCTCCTGTTGATATTATAATTATAAAATAGTCTAAATAATTGTTACATCATTATTTATAAGACCCACGATCAAAGATCCCCGTTTTCTTGTATTGTTGTGCTTTGAAAAAAGGAGGGGAAAATGTGATCGGCTTATCTACTAATTTCTGTAATCGAATCACCATTTCGCGATCTAAAGACGTACAAATAAATACATTGTAATAAGGCTCGTCGAGAAAGGCTCGTGTTTTAAATGGCGAGTGACCACTTGCAGATTATTTTCATTATTGTATAATTATGATATCAACAGGTCTTACAAATTAAGGAACAAATCAAGTTTGCGTGGTGAAAGAATGGGGAAACAAAGAAATTTTGCGGAAAAGAAAAAGAAATAAGTCCTATGTTATTCGCAAAAGAAAAATATTTCCAATCATTAAAAAAAACTTTGAATAGAAAAGTAAAAATTAGATTTTAACAGAATTCCAGAAAGGAAAAACAAAGAAAGTAAGCATGAAAAATTTGTCGCCGACGGGAATCGAACATGGTCCCTCTGCACCGCAGCCCCGTACGCTAATCAATGGACCACACCCTTGATGCCGCAGGCTGATAAATAGGGATTTTATAACATCTATATATGTTTAAACGCCTTTTTTGTTAACTATTGCATTTATACGCCCATATGTGGAGTGATTCGTGAAAAGCATTCGGAGTTCTATATGCATACGAATTTTCATCGAGAACTGCGACCCGTTTATCGGACACTCCCCTCGTTAGGAGGGCGAAGTATTCAAAACTTCATTGGTTGGTGTTCAACCAATGAGAGCCAATTTTATCTACTCTGTCCCCATCCCAAAGGAAAATCTGGAGTAACCTCTCTTCTCTATCCAAATATTGCTATTGCCGTCTTAACCTTGATGGATGTGGTCTGTTAACCGGCAAGTGGTGCGTTTGCTCGAGATCGCCCTAATATTTGCTCGATTGCTTGAGGATACCTTTTTTCCCAGAAATCGCAGCCGAAAATGAGGGTGCGCCTCTGACACGAATTTTTTATCTGCCAGCCTTCGATCCTCGGTCACGATATGAGCGGTGGGCTGCAGAGAAATAACGCGGCAGGGTGGTAGTGGCCACGAAACGAGCAGTGATTCGTCCTAAGATAAGTTCAGAATCTGAAATGGCAGTACATACTGTCAGAAGACAGAACGTTCTCGGCCGACATTTTACCACAGAATGAGAAGAACGGCACAAGAAATATTTAATATCTGGGATTGGTGGCGAGCGGCACCTATGCCACTCACGTCTATCATGGCTGGGTTCGAGTGTGGTCCATGTCAAACATTAGGAACATAAAACTCATCGTTGCCACTCTATCGCTTGCCTACCACCGCTCGTATCGTGGCCGCGGCTCGCGCCGCTCGTATCGTGCCCGAGGCAAGTCCCTCGAGAGCTCAGTGACCTTGGTGCTTAGCGTGAGTCATCAAGGGGAGGGTATCATTGGCTCGCTTGTTTACGGGGGATGCAGTTGCCTAATAACTTTAAAAACTTGTTGTTTGACAAGGCAAGCGTGTGGGGTGCAATTGGGGGACAGCGATTGGCCGCGCGACAAGTGCAAGCACTGGAATTTTCCACCCCCCTAACTTTCTCATTTTCTGTCACCAGACAACTCTGAGTGACTGTATGCACCTGCCTTAAGCTCAACTGAGAGAATTCTATGACTATTAACATTTGTGCATGCGTCAATATAGGTCAGTGTTGTTCCAAAATGAACAAGGGCAAAAAGTTGTGGTCTTTCACGGTAGTTGAAAAAATTAAAGCGCTTTAAGTCATCAAAGACGCTGAGGATGTAGGAAACCGCGCTGCCGGACTAAGGCATGATGTGCCGGAATCGTGCATTAGAAGATGGAGGAAGGATAAGGTTGCACTATTCATACCAATAGGGACAGAAGGTCTTTTCGGGGAAAATCTACGAGCTGTGACAGGACATGCGCGCGCGTGCCACCGTACTGCGACGCCCGTCTCACTAGTAAGTCAGCCGTTTTTATGTATGTACCTAAATCATGATTTTTTTTATTTTGTCATTCATTGAAGATTTTTGTTGGACCATATTGAAATATTAACTGCTTTAAATTCCATAGACAGTTATGATTTCTTTCAAAGTTTGACTTTTTTCAAGTTTTGATGTCGTATCTACGCCTTATCGTTCGTTTTTTACGCGGCTGACGCTGGGGTATTTTGAATTTAACGTGTTTGCATTCCCACTCGTCATCGTTTACAGCAAAATATAATTTGTAAAAGTTAACCACGTTTTAAAAGGCGACTTACAGCGACTATGACTTGTGCATTAGGAAAATGGTGGGGGTATTCGGATTTATAAATCAGAGCTCGGTGCGACTGTCCGCACTTACCAACTAAACACGAATTGTAGCGAGGTCGGATTTGTTTTAATGAATATCAATTACTCCACACATTCCAAAGGACAATAAACAATGCAAGCATTGTAGGGCCTAGGCTACAAGTGAAAACTTGCCTCCGAGGTCCATACATGCCTATGGAAAATGCCGCGTAAATTATAAGAGAATATCGCTAGCAGCTTTGATAATGGCCGAAAATTCGAAGTTAGTCCCGCAACACCTCGCAATAGGAAAAAAAGCCCCAAATTTTTTTCTTCAACTTCGACGCATAAAAAGAGGGGTGCGACTCTTACACGCGTTAACGGCATCGTCAATGCATTATCATCTGAGATTGCCATTGTGACCTCAATGCATTGCCGACTGCCACGTTTTTACTCGTGGTAACTAACTCGCCCCACCTATATTCCATCGTCGTTTATCGATATCTAGTATATTCTGGTCACAAACATAGATATTTACCGGTATTTCAATGGGATTCCAACAGTGCGTTTCATTTCGGAAGTATAAATGGGAATATGTGCTCTTTCAAGCAAAATTGCTGCATAAAACTGCCAATTGATACTGACTTAAATTATTGCACTCTAAGAATAATATAGACTAGATACTCAGAAAAATTATGGAGCACTTTAAATATACCTAATCCTTAGGCATTAATTTTGGCGCTCCTTTACTTTCAGACCGTAACTAAAGAAAGCGATGAGGCGTAGAGCAGAATCGACGAAAAAAACAATAATTTCAATTAGAAATACGCAGGTTGAAAATAACACGGTGATAGCCACGGTATTTGATGGTAAATAATAAAAATTGTTTATCATCACTCTAGGAAAGGTTTTAATGGTGAATAAAGCAAGATTGAGATATTTACTCGACTTGCATCGTAAAGCACGCGGAACACTTGGATGCCCCTTTGGAGACGCAACCTGCACACCACCTCCATACATCGAAAACCCCCTACATCGAAGTAATTTTTCTGGTCCCAACAAATTCGTTGTATGGGGGTTTTACTGTACTTATAAAAACGATTGGTTTCTTCTGATATCACGGTAACCAATTCATTGGAGAAAAAGTTTTCGAAATACAATCTGATTGGGGAATTCGCAGATACAGCAGCCTTACAACCAAAAGATGTGGCGTCAAACTCGTGAATCATTGGAGAAAAATCGCCGGAAAACCAATTCATACCTTTGGTTGAAATCTCTCTCCTTTTTGCCACGGTTTCTTCTCCTTCATCTAATGATTCGTCCCAAGATGCACTCGATGGTTCCTGCTTACTCGTTGCTGCAACAGTCGAAGTCTCTGGCTCAGATTCTGATGTCTCCTCGTCTGAATCCGGAAAGAAATCTTCATCCTCACTATCACTTTTTGTTAGCAACTCCAAAATCGAGTCCTCAAGTATAGACTTATTCGACATGACTTGTCTTAAACAGATGCAAATAGTTCAGAAACCCCACCACAAGGAAACTTAACGCAGCAAAATTTTGGAGCACCAAGAAAACACCACTTGCTCTGGAGCCAAAACTGAAGTGAGAGTCTTGTGAGAAGTGAGAGAATTAGGAAGGAGGGAATGCATATCCGTATGGACTGGCATATGGTCTAAGAAACAGGTTCCTATTGATATAGTTTTCTTGGAAATTGGGGGGTAATTCAGCAATTAAGAGAAAAAGGTAGGAAGGAAGGAGTGCAAGCATGAAAACGCATGAAAAACCGTCTTAATGGTATATTAAGGATCGCTTTACGAAGGTTCCTAAAGGACCATCGAGAAATTCTGTGAAAATGTCATTAGCACTCAACACGTGGACTGTATGAATACACGTGAGACATCACTGTGGGAGAGGGAGGGATGGTTTTTCCAAGTAGGTTATAAGAGACATTGCCAGGCAGCCAAGCAAATGTTCAACCCAGAATGAGTAGCTAACAATAGGACACCAGCGTAAGAACGGTATTGGCTACTCAAGATAAATTACCAAAGATAAGGTTCTCTTAGAAATTGAGAAGGAATTCAGCAATGAAGAGAAAAAGGTAGGTAGAAAGGAATGCAAGCATGAAAACCCATGAAAAACCATCTTAATGGTATCTTAAGGATCGATTTACGAAGAATCCTAAAGGACCATCGAGAAATTCTGCGAAAATGTCATTAGTGCTCAACACGTGGACTGTATGAATGCACGAGAGACATCACTGTGGGAGTGGAAGGGATGGTTTTTCCAAGTAGGTTATAAGAGACATCGCCAGGCAGCCAAACAAATGAGTAACCCAGAATGAGTAGCTAATACTTTCCATTGTTTCAGGCTCAACTAGGTGGAAGTTGAATTTCGTAAATGAAATACTAACTTTGTTTCCTTCCACAGATTTATTTTATTGGTACAACATGTTTCGACACATCGGTGTCATCATCAGGTACAAATTCAAACATAGTTTTCACGTGTATATATATCATGAGGGTAGTGGGTTATCGGGAGGGGAAAAAAACCCAGGGTGGGGAGAGGTAAGGGGTGACGGTTGGAGTATGAGTCGATGGAAAACCGTGAGTGGGGAAGGGGTGGGGGGTGGGAGATGACTTGGCGTGGGTTTTCCGCCTTGGGTTAGGGATTAAGGAGGTGGTGAGTTGTCCCGAAGTGTGCACGAAGAATATTTATTGTTGGTTCCGCTACGTAGATGATGTCTTCGCCTTATGGACTGGCACGGAGAGACAATTGGACAATTTTCTAAATATTCTTAATACTCAACACAAAAATGTACGTTTTACTTGTGAGAAAGAAAAAGAGGGCAAACTAAATTTCCTAGATGTGACAATATCAAAAATAGACAAGAAATTTGAATTTTCCATTTTCTGCAAAGCCACCACCACGGACCACATTATTCACTCAGACTCCCGTCATCACGTATCGCAAAAGCTATCTGTTTTCCACTTCCTTTTAAACAGACTTATGAATATTCCTCTCTCTAAAGAGGCTTTCAACCAAGAATTTGAAACCATTAAAACAATAGCCGTCTCTAATGGTTACAATAAGAATATTATTGATAAAATGCTCCTTAAAAAACGCTCCATCAGAGCCCAACAACTACTCTACACTCAAGGGAACAAAGAAAAAGAAAAGATTCGGTGGTGTAAATTGCCATATTATGGAATGATTTCAGAAAGAATAAGCAGCCTATTCCCAAGGGATCATTACAAAGTAGCATTCTATAACAATGACAACCTTAAGAAATTCCTCAACCATACAAAAGACCGAGTGTCGGCTGGTGTCCTAACACCCCCCGCCACACGCCTATTGAGGCGGCTTGCGGGGTAGTATGTAGATGTAGATGAGTGCAGCCATTAGAAAATAATGGTATATATAAATTAAAGTGCAACGACTGTAATGCTGCCTACATCGGGCAAACAGGACGCACCTTCGAGACAAGAATCTCTGAACATAGGAGATGTTTCCGGACATGTCATCTTTCCCAGTCGCACTTCGCCAAACATCTATGGAAGGAGGGCCATTGCAGCGATTTCACACCAGAGATATTGCACCGAGAAAGGAAAGGGAAAAAGATGGACAAGAGAAAGATGGAAATCAGAAGGAACATGAAGAAATACGTTTTACTTAATGACATCCTTTTTGAAAAAATTTCCCCCCTCCTAGAAGTCTCTCTATCCCTTACAGAGAAACGGACACCCGTGGCCCTCCCACCCCTCTCCCCACCTGCTGACAACTCACCACCTCCTTAATCCCTAACCCAAGGCGGAAAACCCACGCCAAGTCATCTCCCACCCCCCACCCCTTCCCCACTCACGGTTTTCCATCGACTCATACTCCAACCGTCACCCCTTACCTCTCCCCACCCTGGGTTTTTTTCCCCTACCGATAACCCACTACCCTCATGATATATATACACGTGAAAACTGTTTGAATTTGTACCTGATGATGACACCGATGTGTCGAAACATGTTGTACCAATAAATTAAATCTGTGGAAGGAAACAAAGTTAGTATTTCATTTATGAGTAGCTAACATTAGTGCACCAGCGTAAGAGTGATATTGGCTATTCAATAAACATTACATAAAAATACCGGCATATGAGTAATTACTAAGGGGATCAATGAAGAAATTGGAAAATAGAGTACACATAGTGTAAATAGGCATTCAGATTGTAACAAACACGTACGATATAGACAATAAAACGACAACATTTCTCTTTTTGCGTATTTTTCATCGCATATGAACACACAAGGTACTAAGGCTTTCACACAAGAAGTCCGTTAATAATAACACTAAAATTTCGTTTAAAAATTGCTTATGCACAGAAAAAAACGAAGAATTCATTTCAAAGTATAAAAAATTGGAGTATTCAATAAATATTTCTTTGCAAAAATCATTGACAACTCAACCACTTCACCACAAATTTCTGCTATGATGAGGATTGTAAATGAGTAGAAGGGTCGGGCCTAATGGCCAAGGATTAGCTCTAAGGTCTCGCTAAGCTGGGTCTCAGGCAGGGCCTGAATACCTCCGACCATTGCTACCTCAGCGGTCCCTTCCCTTCCCCCACAACAGCTGTAGCCGACGTCAGTTCGTTTGCGTTGAAAAATCCACGCCAGCTATAGCCGACGTTCGGTCGTTTGCTTATGAAAATGCTCGTCGGCTAGTCTCGACGTCCAGCGCGAAAGGGTTAAGTTGAACATGAGCTTAGCAGCTATTTGCTCAATGATACAATTTCTAGAATCCCAAGAGTGATGCGTAGAAGGTATGCCTATACTGCTGTTTCTTCATAATATAATTAATGGTTTAATTAATAGTATACCACGATTTGAAGTTTATAATGTTGTAGTGCATGAAATTTAAGGATTCAAGAGATGATTATAATTTTAATACTTGTAATGTGTACAATGGAAAATCATTTGTTCACATCATTGTTTGGCTTAATTATCCTCTTGAGGGCTGTAAGCTGTGGGAGTATGTAAAAGGAAAAATCTTTTTTCTTTCTTCAGAAAATGGTGTGTCATGGACAGCATACTTATGTTTATAGTCAAGTGTTGTTGCAAGTTCTTGCACAAGAAACTAAAGGTGGATCAAACATGAAAAGACTGTCACAGGAGATCACAAGGTGTGCTCAGAAAAAGTAAGTCTTACATTATTTCTGTATTAAACTCTCATTTACGTCATGTTAATGTGAAGGCTGCATTATCTTGTGTTTGACATTAGTCAGATATTATATAAATGGGACTTAATGTACTTTCTTTCGTTAAGCTGTGTAGATCCTTAATTTGTAAGCTTAAAATCTATAAAATACTACATTTCCTGCAAAACTATCATACTTTTGGGCAATTTCACAAGAAAAAACATTGCTTGAAGAATGCTTTAAGAATAATTATACCGTAGATTCTGGTTAATTAGGACAAATTGGGACCAGTGCATTTTGCCTCAATTAAGCGGCTGCCACATTTGTGTGAAGTATCCCATAAATATTTAATGTTTAACTTGTTGCTCCTCGTTGGAGGAATTTGCAGGACACCCCCCGAAGCAATCTATCATGGGGCCCTTGGGACTCTGGGCCCTTCTTATACAAATTTTCTTTCTACGTGCTATCATGGGCCGGCAGGAAAACTTAAATGCCAGATGCGTGAATATCCTTTGAAATTCAAATCTCTGATTGTCAAGGAAATATGCTATTGTTGATTTCAGAGAAAAATGTGAGATTTTTCAGCTATCAACATGATATTCAGACAGTTACGAATCGTAAAAGAAAATCGATTGAAAAAATTAGAAACTTCCTTTATTCAGCCATCCATTAAAAAAAATTGCAGCCCTCTACCTTGAGTGAAAGTAATTTTAAAAAGCAAAAAATGAAACCACTGCACCGAACCCAATGCTTTGCATGGACCACCAGGGGGGCCTTTGGGGGCCTTGAGGGATTTTTAATATAGCCTATGTTACATCCAGATACATTTTCTTACTTCATGCCAAATTACAGCTCAATCGGTTCAGTAGGTTTTGCGTGATTGAGCAACAGACAGATGGACAGACAGACACCATTCAATTTTTATATATTAGTATGATGATAAGAAGCACTTTTCTTGATTTCTGTGCTTATTCCTTATCCCAACTGGCCAACCTATGCCTAAAAAGGCCTGCAGTCATACATTCATTCTTATTGGCATGATATTCGACCGGTAAGTTGTTAATTCTTAACCCCTTAATGCACTGAGGCACAGCACTTCTCCCTATTATCAAAAGTTTTTGTCGTTACTCGACACATTTGAACTGCTTAGAACAGTAGATCCATCACTTTTTTGGATCCTGTAAACTTCCCTATTCCTTGAGAAATTTCTATCTAAATGACCACGGTTGCGGCCTGTGAGGAAGTGGCAACATGCTCCCTCCTCCCCCTGTCGCCGCTCCACTGGCGCGGCGAGTAACACGAAGCAAAATGAAAGATAAATAAAAATCGAAATAAAAAAGAAGGGTAATACACCAATATTTTTGTTCATATATTCGCCATATGGGCTTTCATCCGCTGCCAACGATACTTTAAAATATCTCGTAGGCTTTCAAATAACAAACATATGATATTCTAAAGCAGTAAACTTTATCCGATATTATTTATAATTTTACAACATTCTACTTCAACATTCTTACTCTTAATAGTCTTGTGTTTACCTATGTAAAAATTCTTGTGCATACAGTGGTAAGTTTCTAAGTTATTAACGTATGAAGTGGTGCTACCGCTTTTGTACCGGCAAAAAGTGTGCCTTTTTTCATACAAGCTCACATAAAAATATTTAAACAGTACTAAAAAATTACAAAGTAGAGCAGTTGAATGGTCATATAAATTACCTTTGATATGCAGTTTGCTGTGTTGCAATAGGTTTATTGGTTAATGAGATAAAACATCTCAACTTTTTTCATAGACAGTAGGTGGGTAGTTAGTTAGATTTCCACTCCTTTACACTTAAAACATTGACAATTTTTTTCTCCATGAGTTTCTTGAATTCCATTTCATTTCTGGGCTTTCATCGAGACAACCAACCATCTGTTGGCTTAAAATATCATGAATAAACTTTAAAGCTAGCTCCCCCGACTTCTTTTTCAACATTGGACCACTGATGCAAACGCCATGTTCACTTACAAAGGAAAACCATTGATTTAAGGCATCCTCAAAATCAGGATCCTTACCTTTACATTTGGGTTTTAGGAGAGCTCCTTGTTTTCTATTGCGACTAAATTCTTCTCTCAGTTTATTCTGCTGCTGCAACAATCAAGCTATCTTAGATTTTGATTCCCCGGTTATCTACGCCGAACGGTGGTGACTGGTTTGGGGTGGATTATCTTTAATTTGAACCGGTATGGCAATTTTTTCAGACAGCGAATGATCCTTACACAATATGTTACTCAGGAGAAGCTTTTTTAACGGCACTAAAAATATTGTAATTGATTCAGGGTTCACTAACACAGAAAAATATGAGATGAATGGTGAAGTTTTCTTGGGTTTCCCCCTGGGACAAGAAGGCTGTTGTTGCCAGCGTTTCAACAGCTGTCTCTGCCATCATCTTCAGGGCTGATCTTATCATCAGCCCTGAAGACGATGACAGAGACAGCCTTGGAACCGTTGGCAATAACAGCCTTCTTCACCCCATGGGAAACCCGAAAAAACTTCATCAGCCTTATTCGCTGGGAAAACACCAAATTCTTCACAATATGAATGAAATTACACATCCACACAACTGACCAGTTTTTCAGTGGACCACATGACCACTAGACAACATGAGTCAGTTTGAAATTGTGCAGGATGTTGCAAACTGAAAGTTCTTTGTGAACAACATTATTTAGCTCAACCATTCTCCCTTGCTAGACATCCACCAGGAAACCATGGGAATCCACTCGCACCTTAATGCAGACCCTCACCGTGGGTGTCTTCCCTCCTCTCTTATTATTATTAAACTAAGCCATTGCTGATCCTCTTTGCCCTCACCCGTCCTTCCTCAAAACATTTGTTTCTTGAATCATCGTTCACATCCCAACCTCCGCATCGACAGTCCACTTCACAAAAAAAATCATTGTCCACTGGATGAAGTCCCGTGGCAACGAAACCTGGATCGCCAACTGGCTGGTCTACAAGCTTTAAAGGGGGAATAAGTGCCCACATAGAAGATTAGATTAAATGAAAAAAAAGGGAGGGTGTACAAAATCAGTTTCCCAGTATGAAAAAATTGCATTTTCTCAATACAAGCAATCCCCGAGTTACGTAATAGATGCGTTCCGACACTAGCGGCATAAGTTGAAATGTACGGAAGTCTATATTTGCGGAAGTCGAAAATTACTCCTTAACCGAGTCCTTGCTCTCAAGATTACAGTCGATTCGGAAAAAATATGGAGAAGGCCAGCTCTTACTAACATTACGTCGCATGCGCTCCTTGAAAGTAGGCAACATCCTTCAATTCCGTAACTTTCGTAATTCCCGTATTTTTTTGGGTATGGTAGCCGCTTACGTAAGTACGGATTTACGTAAGTCGAGGCTTACGAAACTCTGGAACTGCCTGTAGTGTAGAGTCAATACCGCGAATGCATGGCCCAAATAACCGGAATCTACTGTATTATATATAATTATGTATATCATTAAAGTGTTTGCTCTCATGCGCCTCTTTTACAGTTGTGGATTGTCTTAAGGCAAATTAACGCATGAGTAAAACAATATTCAGCATGAATAAAATCATCAGTATAATCATTTATGTAGCTATTGTAAAATTTAGGGGCTGAAGCAGTCAATACTTTTTAAATTTTTATCTCTAACGAGCAGAAGGTACCCGTTGAAATTCAACGGCTGTGAAAAACATTAAACTTATTTTATAAGAAAACCGCATAGCCTGAAGAAAAACTGTATGGGAGGTAATTTGAGGAGTTCGTAACCTATCTTGTATGTTGTGTTTGTTGTAGTAGACACGCTGACTATTTTCCAGGTGCAAGGAGAGATGAGTGACTATTGGTCTACATTCATGCATGGGAATCTCAAAAATCGGCAATACAGACTCATTACTACCTAAATAGCAAAGGTTGATAGATGGTCACCTCGTCCCTACGGTTCTCTTGAGTCTTCTTCTGAGTGATTAACAGCTTAATCGCTTCCCTTGTGTACATACATATATTTGCTTTCAATGACTTAATTCACTTGCACTATTCAACGTTGATATGTGCGTTGAGTATCGTAATCAGGATTGGAGAGTAGGGTACAATCCAGCGGTTGACAACGTCAAAAGGAGCATTTGCAGCAGCAGCCATGTTTATTTGACCTATGAATCCTCCATCACCCGGACTGCGCCTTCGGCATAATGGGTAGCCATAATCAATGGTTTTGGTTGCTAAATAAAAAATCTATTGTGATTCTTAGTGCACTTCTCGGTATTGCATGCACGGATGTCGTTCATTGCACAGCATTTCCATTCTTCTTTCGGGTAAGAAACATGTCGTGACGTCATTATCAAAGGTTCGAAACAGATAGGACTGTATTTGAACCAGATTTAGAGCTGGTTACCCGTCCGTAGGTTGGGTAAGGATGAAATTTGTGCGGTTCTTAACGTAACTCGATAAACACCACGGGGAGATGCTCATGAGATCGCTGGTGGGCATGTCTTTGACCATCCAAGTCTAACCTTTGTCGTTTTTCTTTCAAGGGCTCATAAGAAGATTATTTTGAAAGGTTACTCTTTTTTCTATTAGGCATGTTGATGGATATACTTTTAAGTCCAAGGAACGGAAACACAGCGGCAAGTGAGTGTCTTGAATAGGCAACTCGATGATTGAGTGAATGTACCTAACTTAACTGCACTTTAACACTTTTAAACATATATAAATAACTCGTGGAGTTAATGATGTGTGAATTGGTCTAAAAACAGTTCGCAATTGTAATGAGAGGCAGACGGTTCCACTACGTGTAATACATCTGAGTATTAAACGATAATAAACAACGCCGTGTTTGTTGTAGCAACAGAGGCATTATTACCATTGCTTTCGCTGCACGTAAATATTATTGCACATTTAATTGCGTGTGTAATCTATTTAATTCCTTTTTGTGTCTCGTTTACTACGTAAGTGTTCTCTCATATATATTCAGTGCCCCTATGAAAGCTACTTTGAGAATAGACATTGAAGAGTATACTTGTTGTAAATATGCATTGAATGTATCGATTCCCCCTGAAGCAATCTATCATGAGGCCCTTCTGATACAGATTTTCTTTCTACGTGATATCATGGACCTGCAAGAAGACGTAATATTTAATTGCTAGAGGCGTGAATATCCTTTGAAAATCAAATCTCTGGTTGTCAAGGAAATATGCCATTGTTGATTTCAGAGAAAAATGTGAGATTTTTCAGCTGAAAACATGAATTTCAGACATATTCTGAGCGTAGAAGAAAATCGATTGAAAGAATTATAAACTTTATTTTTTCACCCATCCGATAAAAAAAATCCCTGCCCTATATCTTGAGTGAAAGTAATTTTAAAAACCAAAAAAATGAAACCACTGCACCGAACCCAATGCTTAGCATGGACTATCAGGGGTAACCTTCAGGGGGCCTTTGGGGGCCCTGGGGGCTTTTTAATATAGCATATATTACAACCAGACATGTTTTCTATCTACATGCCAAATTTCAGCTCAATCAGTCCAGTAATTTTAGCGTGATGGAGCAAGAGACAGACAGACACCATTACATTTTTATACATATTAGTAAGGATCACACCCCTAACCCTGAAAAAAAGGGTTTAGGTTAATTGAACCCTACAGTGTTTGTTGTCTACCAGTAACAAACATGCGTTCCAAATGTCATCAAAATCGGTCCAGCGGTTTAGGAGGAGATGTGGAACATACATACATACATACATTGACTTTTATATATATAAAGAACATAAAGAAGATATAGCTGATTGTGTTTTGTTGTTTCATTGTTTTTATGTTACTGATGGTGTGATATAGTATGTGCCATTTGATTGAATGCACCAAAGTCATTTTGTTTATCTCAGCCCATAAGGCTCACTTTTTCTTGAAAATACATTCTAAAACTGGCATGAGTCTTATGGGAGGAGGGTGGAGCTACATTTTCATGAATCTGATTTTGCATTGCTGCTGAGGGTGCCCATTTCTCTACTATTAGTCTACATTGAATCAGTGAGCTAAAGGTGTGCTTTCTATCAGTCATTTGTTTCTCGGATTGTTCGACAATTAACTTCAACATGGTTGCAAATTTTGGAAGTTAACAATCCTATTTTCTTTTTGTTAATATTAACAGACGTTGGTGATAATTAGTTTTTATTTTAAATGTAACCTGAAAAATTACTGTGCGTCTTAACGGTTGGTGCATCATATGAGCTAGGAAATATGCTAGTGATGTGTATGGTCTACCCTTGAACCCTGCCTCCAAAAGGAGAAGAGGGATGAGGATTCAGGATAACTTCTTCTAAGCTTTGTGGGGAAAACTTCAATTGTAGTACTCTGGATGTCAGGTAGAACATTAAACAGTGGACAGGTGCTTTTCATTAATATTAGGCTGATGTTAGGTTTTTATTATGTATTGGGCGAAAGGCCGAATATTTTTATTTTTTTCTTTGAAAAACAAAGTTTTAGCCTGTAGAAAAATATAAGCCTAACCTAGAACACCTTGTAAAAACATCGCTTTTTTCATGCCGCTAAAGTTGCAAAATTTTCACTTTTCCATTTTTGTTGCTCCGTTGTGCCATGGTTTGCACTGCAAGTATAAGGCCATGAACTTTAAGCAGAGTCCCTCATCATGACTGTTCATTAAAATGAAGCATGGTCCTTTTTAAGTTATTTGTTTCTAAACAGGGATTAAATAACAAATGGGCAGAATTAAACTGTGCTAAAAGGTGGGAATAGATGTGTATGTGATCAAATTTTGAATAAAAGTGAGGTAATTGTCTCCTTATGGCGCCATTACATTTTATATCCAGCCTTTAGATCGAATAGGAGTCACAGTTGAAATTGCATCATGCCATTTTGCGCAAAATTCAGATGTGTATTCAAATTGCCCTATCAAGTGCATTTATGAATATTAAGAGCTGATAATTTTAATCTTCCTTTCTGCCAAAAATCACTAAAGTCAAAATTAGTCGGGCCATGAGTACTCTTGTAAGTCAATTTGTGTGGAAACGCCCACTAGTGAAATAAGGTATTACTTTTTACAGACAAATGTGGATAAAGTCGTGATTGTCATCTCTCTTGGCAATATTATATTTTATGCAATGGTGTCTCTAATACCACAAATGTACAATGGAAGTACATACATAAAAAAACTCAGTTCCAGCCAGTGAAACAGCAAAAGCCTGAAATTTAAACAAAAAATAATCACCGAAAGGTTTTGAAACGCCTTCTACGAAAACACATTTGGACTGCTGTAGCATCAGTATTTTTTAAGAGAGTCTTCAGTGCTACCAAAATTTTGATTAATAATAAAAGAAACATTAGATCCAGAGAGACTAAGAATTCACAGCTTCTAGAAAGTGCAGAAACTCAATGCCCACTTCTTTGGTTTACATCCTCACAGCTCGTTTCGTTTTTTTATTTGTTTCCTGCTCGGATTAATTAGCGTTATTAACTATTGATATGTTGACCCCTAATTTATCATTTACATTTTCTTGGTCTGGAATTCCTTACGGTATCAAAATCCCTGTCACTTTCAAAACGTCGTGATTAATTATGCGCTTTTTAGAGGACATTAGTTCAATTTTCTTTACTTTGTCATTAAATATTTCCTGCTTCTGGAATTAAGTTAGGAAAAAAATACAAAACGCACTGTAGAAAGTGCTATCATGAATGCTTTTCCTAAAGATCTCATATGAGAATATTCTGGCCTATGACGAATGAAAAACGCAGCAATGGCCGTAAAGCAAGAGGGGGGCTAACTTGAACCTGATACGGTCATTGATTTAAGATTTCAGTCTAGTCATACATATACGATATGATGCCATTAGTTAACGCATAATATACACTCGTATGTGAAGTTCTGCATTGATAGCAGCAAAACGACCGAATTTACCAAAAGCATGGGATGAGTACGAAAGGTGCATTTTTTCAATCCGCACATCCCTCTCTTGAGCCTCGAATTATCACGAAAATATTTGCTGAATGATGGTGAAATTCAAAGCTTATCATTTTAAAATGAAAAATTTGTTTGCGCATAAATATATCGCCCCTATAATATGTTTTCCTAAAATACTTTGCGAGGAAATTTGTGCACAAAATTCGAGCCTGACATTATCGGTTACCTCAGAGCGTAATAGAGTCATCCAGTTTCAAATCTCTTCCAGGCGATTGCTTTTTTGTAATGAACTTATCATATTTCTGCTTGAGGCTTTTGCAGCGCTGGATTGCAGTTCTCTCCATTGTTTTCGGGTTAGCTGTGTCAAGTTTTATTCAGATGACGTTTCGTGGCCTATGCTGGCCACATCTTCAGATCAGGTATGAGAATCTGAATAAAACTTGACGCAGCTAACCCGAAAACAATGGAGAGAACTGCAAACTTATCATATTATTGAGGCTCATTGTGTGTTGTAATTCCACCTACTCCAGGTTTATCTACGCACCTTATGAGATCAAATAAATGTGTAAAAGCACTTCCTAAAATAATTTTCATGGTTTACTTTTATAACTTACTTTCGGAAAAGGAAATTAGGTGTGTGATTATAAAATTAAACAAATTGTGCCCCAAGTCCTAAACGAACCAAATGGCTTAGAACATAACGCACATTTCAAGTATAATATGGATTGCATTATCACAAGGACATCCAGATAATGAAAATGTGTATGACATTTCATGTAACTTTACGTTAATCAATATGCGTATAAATTAAAATACTCATAAGAAACGAAAGGAACTCCGGGGATTGAGACCCTTGAGATCTAAGATAGGCTTTTGTTCTCCGTGACTGCTTGCATCTGTCGTGTGCGAGGGATCTTGGTGTGTCTGAACTTCGCAGACCTCCCTTCTTCTTACTCAAACATCACAAGAAAAGAAACCCTAGCCCTCCCAAAAAGGGAGGAGTCAGGCGAGATGTTGTGGAATATGAACATAATAAGAACTAAGATATTACAATTTTCCACAGATAAAGTTTTAATCGACCCGGGTTTCGATGCACTCATCCCCCCTCAGAAGGGGGGGGGGGTGGATAGGCCGTGTTGTCACATTGCCCTCAAGTTCGGACTTAGAAATTTTTCGGCTCCGAGGTGGTAAGTTTTTTATGAACAGGGCTCCGAGGTGGTAAGTTTTTTATGAACAGGGCACCGAGGTGGTAAGTTTTTAATGAACAGGACTGTACCAACAGAAAGAAAATAAAATAAAGATTCTTATTCCTTCAATCGAATTTTGTATTCCGGTAGAAATTCCGAAATCTTTGCATAATAATTATATGCAATATAATGATTGTATGCAATATAATGATTGTATGCAATATTTTAGCTTTTTTGAGTCATTGTCCCCATAACGATCATACTCATTGTTTAATTTGAGATTCTGTGTATATCCATTAACTCAGTGATTGTTTGCACTAAATAAGATATGAATGGTTATTGTTATCAATGTAAATTATAATATTCTTCCCGTTCATTGATATTCAACGGGCACCTTCACTATTGTATTAATAATTAAAAGGAACTGGGATTCATAATTTGGTGAAAGCAGGATTCGGTATTCGAGATTCCATTAGAAAAAAAGATATTTGGATTCGGGATCCGGATCCAATAAAATTTGGATTTGACCCATCACTAGTAATATGTATTACCCATTACATATATATATGTAATTAAAATTTATTGCTTCCTTTAGCCGGCATGACGTCACTCCAATTACAATGGCACTGAATGGAGCTTCAGGATATCCTCAGGCATGTCAAGCACTGACCTCAATGCTGTCACGCAACACTTTAAATCCGGCCGATATTACTGTTTTGTATCGTAACTACTCTGCTCTAGATCCTCCTCCCACTGATTTAATACGAAATCCACAGTTCTTAGGTAAGTGACTGGATTATTATTTCAAATAAGGTTGAATTAATATCTTAATTTATCATTTGGTAATTAGGTGTTCATGAAAAAGATTCTGATATATAAATAACTTCAAATAAATATAATAACTTCAAATAAATATGAAAAATTGGCTTACATCTATGAGAGAAACTGTGCTGAATATGACACAGTAGTAGTCATTAATGTCTTTAGTTGCTGGAGTCTTCTATTTTCTTGCAAATAAGCCCTTAATTTCATCAAAGTAAAACTGCTTGTCAGAAAAATGTTTTTAATATATTAGGAAATTTTTATTTTTGGATGTAACAGCATGTGTTATAATAATTGTGAACCATACAATCATCTCACAAAAAAGTATTGAAAAAAATTGATTGCTACTTACATTTCAGAACTTCTAGTTGATGCTCTCTTTAAGCCTGGTGTGAAGCTGAATCCTGAACATAAGTCAAAGTACATGTATCTCCTTGCCTATGCAGCAAGTGTATGTGAAATACCCGGAAAAGAAGGAAAAGGTAATCATGCATAATAATATTTTAGTCTTCATTCCAGTAATCCTCAGAGTAATACCTTAATTCGTTCCCCATGTATGTCAGGTAAGCCCCACATCATCTTAGTCTCATTCAATGCGAAGTCAGGTAAACCCCAACAACCATTATATTGTATTGCCAATGGTATTCAAAATAATTCTGATCAGTGAGGAAAAAAGTGGTAAAATATGTCTAGGTGAAAGGGCTAAACCTTTAATTATACGTATAACTGATATTATATTTAACTCCATTAATGACTTCAATGTAATCATCAATGTTTATAGCAAAACTCTCATTGCATAATAAATGACATCAGCTCACATCTATATGCAATGTTATTCGGAAATGCAAAGCAATGTTCTCTGCTGTAACTAATTTTTCTTCTCATGGAGATGGAGATGAAGACATTTTTTCTTACATTACAGTAAAACCTCTCTACAGCGAACATCCACATTTCGAAAACCTCGGCATTACGAAGTTATGTCCCAGTTCGGGTATCATTGCAAATACGGTACTTGTAAAATTACCTCCGCTAACGAATCTCGATAATTACGAAACATCTGTATAATTAAGTCCACGCGAGGATCTAAGGATTGAAGTAGACCTCCCCTGAACAAAAAAAAAGGCGCTGTGGGTGTTTTGTCGGCGTATTATTATCTATATTGTGTTAATGAACAGCATTTATACAGCTACTGCATGTTCCCTCTTTCTCAGTCGTCGACTCTAAAAGCATTGTAAATGGAAGTAAATATATGAGAACTTTGCCACAGAATAGGAAATTGCATCTTTGGGAAAGCAGATTATTTCATTGTTAATGAGGGGTATCATTTCTTCATGACAGTGCAAAAGATGATCTTACGGTGTGCCACAGTTATATAGTATTTGTGAATGTTTGTGGTGGCTGATTGACTAGGGTTACTTCGAGTGATTCGATCTAACTTTAGTAACTTTCAAAAACATTCCGATGAAGCTCTTTTTTTGTTTCCTTAGATTAAGATGTACTCTCGTGACATACTTGCATGATTTACGAAGTAAAATTCATGAAAGTATATTTAAATGTGTGTTCATGCCCACAGGGTGCACTCATTGTCAGTTGAACACAACTAATTTGTCGGAGGTTCTTTCTTCTGATTTTGGGGATTTCTGCCACGTCGTTCCAGCTTTTCGTGGTGGAAATCCCGAAAATTGGAAGAATCAACTTCCTTCCAAGCCCCGCCGAAACTTACATCACGACAACTAACTTGTCGTTCTTTTTTCCAATGAATGATTAGGCAATGAAGCATCTTTGCACAATTTTCGTGCAGTTTGGACTAAGCCTATGAAGCTTCTTAGTGCATTTTTCTATATTATTTCTCCTAATTGGAGAACTCATAACTTTAGCATGAACGATGTATAATCATCAATAATATTGATTTATGCATACACCAAAGAAGTGTGCGACTTGAGCGATCATTTGCACCGGATATTGAAGACAGTGAAAATAAGATTCTCTTGCGGATGCTATGCGATGGATGCATGTTATGTATTTTGTACAAATACTGATATGCCCGTTAATCTCACGAAATAACAATCGTTATTCTCCCTTGGATTCATCTTATTTGTGCGTGGTTATTTCTGATACGATGGAGCTGATAGAAGAGCTTAGAGAAGAGTCCAGCTAAATATGTACCTCCTTTCAAAAGTAGATTGTACATACAAGCCACGCACTTAAACAGTGAAGGCGATATAACTCCTTATACACTTCATCGGCTACTAACAATGCTATAACTACAAATCAATAATTTTCGTTTTCCACTCTACTATGCGAAAGCTTCATGTGTGGCTCTATTCAGATTAGGTCGCCTACTCTTCATTCATTAAATCTCAGGATCCATTTAAAGATTTGATATTGAACTATAATTTGAGAATTTTTTTATTATTGTTTTTCTCTGCTTTTGATCAAGCAAGGAGATTCGTCTGAACATTGCAGCTCCAGGTCAGGCCGTGCACCAGGTTGGAATCAGCTGTCTTTTCCTCCTTTCCCTGTCATTGTGGGGGTTACTCCATGCACCCCCTCACAGAAACAGCTACACGACCCATGGTCACGGAGTATCGTGCGTCACTTGTGAGGTTGATCTACCTGGAAGTCAAGGCCAATGGATGCGCGTGAGGAATAAACATCGAATGAATCATCGGCTTTACGCCGAATAGTCACATTTTATCTTCCTCCTCCCTTACCTCAACCCTCTGCGTCAGCGGAGAGGGAGGACATGCCTTTGGAGAGTGGGGGGGCTTTTACATAAAGGACCTAAGAGTTGGCATGGGGGGCCGGCAGAGTCAGCGTGGGACATCACATCCTGAACTAGTGTTGACGGGGTGGAATGGAGGGGGTTCTAGAAGGGGCCTGATCTCCTGGAGGGCCAGAATGGGGGCTTCGGTGTGAAGGTGATGGTTCGTCCCCACCCTTGAGAGCGGGGAGGGGGGACACGGAGACTTGAGGGGAAATATGACCAGTATGGGAGAGAAGGGAAGCGTTTGATAGGTTCGCCGGAAGTGAGAAGGGTGATGGAGAAGAGTAAGCCGAGGTTTTGGAGCAACGGAGATGGAAAGCTGGGTGAATTTTCCTGGTGGGGATTGCCAGGTGGGGGAAATACAATATGGATTTGTGCGGGCATTTCAATTTTGCATTTCCTTAATTTTGGATCCATTTGGGTAGTCTTATAAAAGTGAATCGGTGAATAAGAATTGAAGAAGAAATATGACAAACCAATGAATGTATGTTATACAAAAATACTTCAGCTCTTCTGTAGAGAGAATGACTCATTTAGCAAAAAAAAGTTATTTTTTTTGCGCTTTGCTTCGCTCCATCGTCGCTCCCACCTCTCTAATTTAAATAAATGGCCTCTAATTTAAGCAAATGCAAACTGAACTGGCAGTCAACGTCATTAACAATTTGGAATCTATGTAATGTATCCCGAGTAAGCAAAACTTCATTCTTCTTAAGAGAAATCAGGACTTGGTCATTTTCGTAACATGCCTGAAGTTCATGATCTATCGATTTAAGTTGCTGGGGGGTGGCAGCCAATAAACTGCCAACTTGTGACAAGTAATGCCTCAACACTAACTATAAACCCTAAGATCCTGGCCAATCTGGTGTCCTGCTTCCGCACTGGTAGGTAACAACTAACTCCCACCGCCGATGTCCTCCGGGGGGTATGGTTCGGTAACCCAAGGAAGAGATGCAAGTGCTTCCTATTGGGCTACGATGCTGACGAGATGCTGAGTTGAAGCAAAAGGGAAGAAAGGTACCTACACCATTTTCTGATACAAATATGTAAGGGTGCTTAAGCGTTTTTTCCCTTTGATTATGCATGCGGCCAGTGCTAGTCATACTTTAGAATTAATGTGCACCAAAGTAATTGGTCTTACGAACCAAGCGAACTCTTATTTTCTCTGGTTTTCTTGGCTGTTGGCGACTGAAGAAGGGAAGGGCAATACCTTGCTCGATGTCTATTTCAAAACACTCAATTAGGGCCATAAATTAAACCTGATTCTTTCGATGATAGCTAATGCCAGCCGCAATAATTATGCCGTGTAGCAAGGTTAAGTGTAATCAGTCTGAAATAGTGCGAAAAAAAGCTTCCTTGGGTTATATTTACGATTGAATCTACCGCTCGAACAATAATATATAGCATCATCTTCGATACCTGTAATTGTTTTTGAGCACACAGGCATATTAAACGAATACTGTACCAGTAATATTCATCATGGATTTATGTTTGGGAAAACCGGTAGCAAAAAAATGCCAGGGATCATGAGAGGAAAAAGACTGGTGGTAGCAATTAGTCCCACGCGGGCATGTATATCCATACACAACTAATTTACATTTTTTTACTCATTGGCAACTCTGTGGACTGGTGGTAACAAAGCCGAATGCATTTTTTGTCCGATTGGTTCCATATTTTATGTGCTACAATCCCTGCGATTCAAAGTTGTCCTTAAGGTCTGATTTCACTGGGGCGTCCAGCAGCCACTTCAACTGCCGTGTCTGGACGTCGCGGCTGGACGACGCAGGCGGGTGGTTTCACTCAGGCGTCTACATCCCGTTCCTGCAGTTGGGTGATGTGGGAGAATGTGTATTTAGTTTAATTACGAATTAGTTATCGCTTTGTGTTTCCTGAGAGTGAGTTGATTTTAAGCTGAAATGGATGGTGACGATTTAGTTTTGTTGCTTTTGTTGGAAGACAAAGAAGAGGATGACCAATGTTGCAAGTAGTTTTACAATAAAGAGCTGGGAAGGACGCGTAATATAAAACGTGGAGAGAGGAGAGCAGAAAAATCAGTGAAAATTGGGATTGCCTGACTAGGCATCCACCTCTCGACTGCTCTCGAAGTAGTCGAGATGCAGACGTCGGGCATCAGCAGTCGAACTCCACGGCCGAGACGTATCAGTGAAACTGAACCCATTTGATATACATTGGATGAGTACGGCACTAACTTCCGACTGCTGGATGCGGACGCCGGCTGCGGGACGCCCCAGCAAAACCACACCTTTACTATCGTGGCGTTGAAAAATGAGATATCGTTCAGGTAATACATTCAGTACATAATGTATTTGGTGACGATGATTACCGTATAAACGCGTGTAAGAGGCGCACCCCTCTTTTTATGCGTCGAAGTTGAAGAAAAGATTTTGGGGCTTTTTTTTCTCCTATTGCGAGGTTTTGCGGGCCTAACTTCGAATTTTCGGCCATTATCAAAGCCGCTTGCGATATTCTCTTATAATTTACCCAGCATTTTTCATTGGCATATATGGACCTCGGAGGTAAGTATTCACTTGTAGCCTTAGCCCTACAATGCTTACATTGTTTATTGTCCTTTGGAATGAGTGGAGTAATTGATATTCATTAAAACAAAACAAAGCCGACCTCGCTACAATTCGTGTTTAGTTGGTAAGCGCGGACAGTTGCACCGAGCTCTGATTTTTAAATCCGTTTTCCCCCACCGTTTTCCTAATGCACAAGTCGTAGTCACTGTAAGTCTCCTTTTAAAATGTGGTTAACTTTTACAAATTATATTTTGCTGTAAACGATGACGAGCAGGAATGCAAACACGTTAAATGCAAAATACCCAAGCGTCAGCCGCGTCAAAAACGAACGATAAGGCGTAGATACGACATCAAAACCTGAAAAAATCAAACTTTGAAAGAAATCATAACTGTTAATGGAATTTAAAGCATTTATTTTTTTCAATATGGTCAACAAAAATCTTCAATGAATGACAAAATAAAAAAATTGCATGATTTACATAAAAACGGCCTACTTACTAGTGAGACGGGCGTCGCAGTACGGCGGCATGCGCGCGCATGTCCTGTCACAGCTCGTAGATTTTCCCCGAAAAGACCTTCTGCCCCTATTGGTATGGAATAGTGCAACCATGAGTGTAACCTTATCCTTCCTCCATCTTCTAAAGCATGATTCCGGCACATCATGCTTTCGTCCGGCAGCGCGATTTCCTACTTCCTCAGCGTCTTTGATGACTATGTTTTGCAGGTGCCATGAAATACCGCAACTTTTTTCCCTTGTTCATTATGGAACAACACTGACCTATGTTGGTGTATTCACAAATGTTAATATTCACAGAATTCTCTCAGTTGTGCTTAGGGCAGGTGCATACAGTTGAGTCACTTAAAGTTGTCCGATGACAGAAAATGAGAAAGTTAGGGGGGTGGAAAATTCCGGTGCTTGTACTTGTCGTGTGGCCAATCGCTGTCCCCCAATTGCACCCCACACCCTCGCCTTGTCAAACAACAAGTTTTTACATGTTTTTAGGTGACTGCGTTCCCCGTAAACAAGCGAGCGAACGATCCCCTCCCCCTTGATGACTCACGCTGAGCGCCAAGGTCACTCAGCTCTCCAGGGACTTGAGAGTAATGCCTCGGCCACGTTACGACTGGCGGGCGGGCCCCGTCTGTAGGCGAGCGACAGAGAGGCAACACTGAGTTTCATGTTCCTAATGTTTGACATGGAAAACGCTCGAACCCAGCCATAATAGACGTGAACGGCATAGGTTCCGCTCGCCGCCAATCCCAGATATTAAATTTTTCTTGTCCGTTCTACTCATTCCGATTCATAAATGTCGGCCGAGAACGTTTTGCCTAATGACAGTATGTACTGCCATTTCTGATTATCTTAGGTTGAATCACTGCTCGTTTCATGGCAACTGCCGCAATACTGCCCTGCCGCCCGCAGCCTGCCGCTCAAATCGTGACCGAGGCTCGAAGGCAGGCAGATAAAAAATTCGTGTAAGAGGCGCACCCTCATTTTCGCCTGCGATTTCTGGGAAAAAAGGTGCCCCTCTTACACGAGTTTATACGTTAATTAGATGTTTAACTCTGACAAGGAGTGCCTAAATACATTACTGTGATCCGTCACTATTCGTATAAACAAAAATTTTTCACGTTGGGACCAAGATCCGAGGTTCGTAATTTTAAAACTTCATTATTTCGTAATTTCGCATGCTGTTACATACACTTAGATATCCTTTTGGTCGGTACCAAAGATTTTGCTTCGTAAAATCAAAATTTCATAATTTCGAGTTTTGTATTTTCAAGTTTCTACTGTATTTGATTAAGCTACAAGTACTTGTTAAATTAAACCAATCCATAAAGAACTAGCTGAGCGCAGACGAATTCCTTGAAGGTGGTTGGCACAGAGGTGAAGGGTCGGGATAACCTCCACCCAGTGGTCGAGGAAAGGGCCCAGCATCCTGCATTGGGTCCCAAGATGGATGGGAAGTTAACTCCTTCCCCTCACTTTCTTCACATATCCTCTTTTGAAATTGCTTTTATTATCTTTGTTTCCCTTTGAAAACCCTCCTTACCAAAGGAGTTGCTTAAACCCTCCGATTAGTTTTCCATCTCTCGAAAAACCTATCTCAGCCACCTCCTCCCGTTTGTCAACCCTTGTTTCCCCTCACCACCTGGTGAGATGACCTTGGAGTAGGGTTCATTTGTGGGCTTGCAACATTCCCGGAAACTGAGCACAATGGGTTTGAAGTGTTGAAATAATTTCATCGGCATAAAAGACTTGCCCAGGTCAGTAATGAAAACTTTCAATGAGTTCAATGAACAAAGCTGGGAATTAAGAGGCTGCTTCATAATCGGCAGGTGCTGCTACTCCAGTTAGTTTCATATTATGTAGCTAAAATAGTTTATTTTTTTAATTTATCAAACTATCCTTGGCTGGCTTAGAAAATAAAGTCCTTCCTTTTCTTCATCTCCATCTTGCAATTTTAAATAGTCATACATTTAGAGTACTTTACCTCTTATAATAGGTCCTTCCAAAGGAGTATTTTTATTGAATGATCTTCTATCCTAATGTTCCAAAGTTTTTCCATTTTCCCCACTTGTGTGTTTCGCCTGCTGGCATAGGAGGTACTGGCAGATGCATCTGAACTGACATTGGAACGAATTTTTCTTCAGTCTTCTTTATTGTCTTTACTGTCAACTCGTTGACACCCTTCCTTCATGCTAATGATGCGGTGGAACTTCCATATCATAGTTTATTTAATGTTTGAAGTAGAGATGGGTCGATTCCAGTTTTTCTCGAACCCGAATCTTAAATTCATCCTCGAATCTTATTTCGAATCCAAATCTTAACTTTACCTTGAATCCTAAATTTTATCTAGAATCTAAATGTTGCCTTCTCATTTTTACATAAGCTTGTATTTATTTTGAATTCTAATATTAATTTTCCACACTATAGAATTAAACACTCCAACTGCAAGCATATAAAAACTTTAATTCTTTAAGTTTTTATTTTTAAAAATGAGCATTTTAACACGTTCAGGATCAAGCCGATTCCTCTTCTTATCACATATAATGCCAGCCGTGCTGAACAGTCTCTCTGATTGCACTGTTGCGGGTGGTGCTGAAAGGTACTTCCTAGCCAGTTTTGGTAGCACTGAAAACTGATGCACTACTCTTTTCCAGTATTCTAAGGCATTGTTTTCAGGAGGAAGAAGCTCTTCTCGCAAATACCTTTCCATTTCTTCCTCAGCAGTAGCAGAATGATTAGATGTTTGTACAGGGCTCATAGTACGGCTATAAAATGACCACATTCCATGCATCGACCTCTTAACATCTGATGTGGGAGCCTATGATAAAAAAGAAAATGGAAAGATTTTAACATGTCTACATAAACCATGAAATAAGAAGCAATCAAATGATAAATTGCTTACGCTAGCCTACTTACCAGTTCTCTCCTTTCCTCAGGATATGTTCCACTTATGCTTTTAACCTCCTGAATTAGCTGGGTTTTGGCTTGTTGCAAAAGCTCCTTACTTTGGAAAACACTTCCTTTGAACCTTGGATCAAGGAGAGTTGCAACAGCGTAGAATTCATTACTTTCCACTGATGGGTATCGGCACTTCAGTGCAGTCAATAGGTTGTTCTTCACACCTTGTAAGCCGGAAGAGACTGGTGCAGGTTTCTTCAATTCATGCATTGCACTGTTAATGATGGGGATAACTTCTGATATGGTTACATCAGCTGAACTCACAGCAAAAGTTGCTTGATTAAAAATGTTTGCAATGCCTGCAACACTCACAATCTGCTCCCAATGATGAGAAGTTAATTCAACAGGAACAATAAGATATGTCGCTGCCAGTGTAACTGCTGCCTTTTGTTCAAGCAACCTTGTAAGCATATGCAATGAGGAGTTCAATCTGGTGGGCTCATCCTGCCGTAACCTGTGTTGCTTAACTCCCACAGTCACTTGGACTTTTTTTAAAACTTTGGTAGCTTTAGAAGAGTGTTTAAAATGACCTACAAGACGCCGACATGTAGCAATCAAACCACTCACCATCTTATTATTAAGAAGTCCATCTTTGACCACCAACTACAGTGTGTGAGCAAGACATGGAATATGACTGAAATCAGACTCATTAAGAGCACAGCATATGTTCCTCCCATTATCACGCACAATCAAAAATATTTTGTCTTCTATGTCCCAGCTTTTAAGATTTTCACAAATAAATACCCTCAAGTTTTGACCAGTGTGTGACACTTCAGGAAAAGGCACTACCTCTAAACACAAATGGTGAGATTTAAAGTCAGCATCAATGAAGTGAGCAGTTATACTGAGGTAATCATCATTACTCGTTGATGTCCACATATCTGTTGTAATGGAAATACTCTCTGCTTTGCTGAGAATGGCCCTGACTTTTGTTTTTGTTTCATCATACATTTCTGGAATTAATTTATTTCCAATATGCTTCCTAGATGCCATTGTGTATCTTGGCTCTAAATGGAGAACCAGAGCCTTAAAACCTTTATTCTCTACAACTGACAGGGGCTGATTATTCAGGCACACCATCTCAGCATTAATCTTGTGATTTCTTTACTTCGTTGATAACCTGGCTTGAATTTTCCCTTTTTCTCCATGAAACTTTTCAATGTCAATTGTGATGGCCCAGAGTTTTTCCTCTTCGGCAAAGGGTAATTAGGGCTCAAGTCGTGTGAAGTGCTGTCCATTACAACAGAGAAACTTGAGGAAGCAGAGTGCATTGTCTCCTCTGCATTGGAATCAAGGGATGGTGACTCTGGTAAATCACTAGAAATATAAGGTAAATACTGTTGAAAAACTGAAAAGTTGGTATTTCCATGGGAAATTTGCTACTTCGATAAATAATCAACATAAATGGTATGTAAGTTCAAAGCTAACATATCTTCAAAAACATGAGTTAATTATGTACCATGCAACATCTATTAAAACTACCAGGGCATAAGCGATAATGATACGAGAATACAAATTCACTGTCTAAACTGCCAGGAAAATTTTAACAGAACTTTTAGGAGTAATAGGCACTAATGAGAAACCACAAGAAAAACTCAACAGTCCATTAAGGTGCCCCGGGTCCAACATAAAAACTTTCTAGAGAAGAAACTACTCATGACATCGATATGAAATTTGCTGGTGTTACAAATAATAACTTTATTCCCATTGCATTTAGGATATCAACGTAGGAAACCTGGAGCCAGTGTGAAACATACCAAACTTTTACAATTTAATTTGCAAGTAACCTCTATTTCTAGCCGGTGCACAATGTTTCTCATATACTACTTCAGGAACGAAATAATTGAGTAAGGAACGTGAAGCTTGGATCAAAATGCAATTAAAACTAAAAAAAGCACAAATACAAGAAACATGCGGGAGAAGTGTCACGGCTTTCTTCCACATAGGCCCGGGTTCGAGAGAAAAACGCTATTAACACACTCAATGCAGATGCCTTGAATTCAAGGCATCCCGTGCAAGCCAGAGGCACGGATGAATTCAAGGCATCGGTCCCTTTACTTTTCTCAGCTTTCCCTAGTTCCCAAGCGTCGGCGCTGACACTTGCAACTTCCTCCAGCGTCTTAGTATTGCTCTAGGCATACGTGGATGAGGTTCGTTCTTTGCTGGATGTGTTTTCGTTTTATATAAATAAACGACAAAAACCCTTCAGCGTGGGAATAAATTTCATGTCAACAAGTCAGCATTGAATGGGTTAAAGAATCTTCCTCTGTATAAATACTTTAAAGTTCAGGCCACTCTCAGCATAGCTCATAGCCCAGTGGGTTGAGGCGCTGAGCCGGTTTTCCTCATATGGTGGCTGGGGTTCGGTCCCAGGTTGGGGAATTTTTTTCTTTCTAATATGTTACGGAATTACTGTAAATTGCCCACTCCCATACATTTATGGCAGTAGCAACAAATTTTTTAAATTTTCAAGCTATTTGCTGGATTTTCAATCAACCTCCTTGGGAGGCTTTCTAAGCTAATTTAGGGATTATTGTTCAGCTGAAAAGAGGCTTCACATGCCAACAGACCTAATATGTTTAGATTTTGAAAATACAAGGATACTTCCGTGAATAGGATGGGCTTTGGTTGGTCGTGGGTCTTTCTCAAGGCCGTAAACAGAGAACGGATTATTACTTTTTAATTATCAACAATTTACTCATTTAAAATTTCCCAGGAGCCGTGCTTGAGTAATGACATTTGTCATCCAAATGTATGCAATTCCAAGCCATGACTGAAAAGTTAAATTACCTTAATTGAAATAAACATGAGGAGGGAAAAGAAATTATGTTATCATTACGTGATATTTTTTTGTGCTAGAATATCTTCCTCTCCCCCACGATAAAGGTTTCTCTTCAATATAATATGTGGCTCTGCAAGAAGGTCATAGCAAACATTTTTTACATAACCTCGGAAACAGTTACCATATCTTTTTTACCTATATCATGTTCACTATTGAACAAGAAATAGAGTTACAGAAGTCATTACTCGAATGCGGCTCCTGGGAAATTTTAAGTGAGTACATCGTTGATAATTAAAAAGTAATAATCCGTTCTCTGTTTACGGCCTTGAGAAATACCCACGACCAACCAAAGCCCATCCTATTCACGGAAGTATCCTTGTATTTTCAAAATCTAAACATATTAGGTCTGTTGGCATGTGAAGCCTCTTTTCAGCTGAACAATAATCCCTAAATTAGCTTAGAAAGTCTCCCAAGGAGGTTGATTGAAAATCCAGCGAATAGGCTGAAAATTTTTTTGAAAAAAATTGTTGCTACTGCCATAAATGTATGGGAGTGGGCAACTTACAGTAATTCTGTAAAATATTCAAAAGAAAAAAATATGCCGCAACCTGGGATCGAACCCCAGGCACCATATGAGCATAACTGGCTCAGCGCCTCAACCCACTGGCCTACGACCTCTGTTGAGAGAGGTGTGAATTTTGAAGGATTCATATGGAGGAAGATTCTTTAATAGCGTTTCTCTCGAATCTGGGCCTATGTGGAAGAAAGCCGCGACACTTTTCCAGCATTCTCTCTATAGTTTCAGAAAATAATTGCCTCGTTTGGATCCCGAACATAAGTCACACAATGTCTCCTTGTTAGTAGATAGTAATATGCATATTTTCTGGAAGTTGACTTCCATGTATGTCTATTATCATTACTTGCATATATGTTAGGACAGCATGGTATTCGTGTGAGTAGCAGGGACGCAACAACAAGGGGGGGCATTGCCCCCCCAAGCACAATTGTGGGGGTGAGCTAGCCCCCCCACAATCGTGCTTACGGAGAAATTGTTTACTGATGAGGCTGACACATTGACATTGGTGTCATCGGCATAGAGTATTGGCTTGACTCCTGGTAGAGTTTGTAGAATTTCTGACAAGTCATCGATATAAATTAAAAATAAGATAAGGACCTAGGACTGAGCCCAGGGGTACACCTGATGTGACTTCTTTGATAGAGTGTCCTGTTGGCATCTGGAGCTAAGATAGGATTCAATCCACTTGTATGAAATGCCTCTGATTCCATATTGTCCCAGTTTGAACAAGAGTAGCTGATCATCAACAAGGTCAAAGGCCTTGGAGAAGTCAAAGAATAAGCCCAGTGTTTCTATTCTATTGTCTAGATTAGGGAGTATTTGATTTACAAAGTGGTATGTTGCTGTAGATGTTGATCTGAATTTTCAGAATCCATTCTGGGAGACAGACAATAAATTAAAAGATTGTAGGTATGAGGTCAGTTAGTTATTGAAAGCCTTTTCTAATAATTTCTCTATCTGGTTAAACAGTGAGATCGGCCGGTAGGAGTTCATATCCTGTTTACAACCTTTGCCTTTATAGAGAGGAATAACTTTAAGCAGTTTTAAGAGCATAAGGGAAAACTCTCAGTCTTAAGGACTCATTAATAGGAAAGAGTATTTGTTCCTTCATTACAATGACTGGCTTTTTTAACACTACACCAGGTATGCCATCCATACCAGAACTGCGTTTGTTAGGAAACTTATTATGTAATGATGTTGGGCAGTTCCAATTCCGTGCAGGGAAACAGGTACATATAATGAATTAGATGAGCTTCAAGTCAGAGTATAGTTATCTGGATTAAATTGGTTTGGGGGAGTCTGATTGAAACAAGTAGAAATACTTCAATATGTTGGACATTACCAATACTTGGACCTTTGCTCTTTATAATTTTTATAAATGACCTTCCACGTTCAATTTCAGTTGGTAAGCTACTTATCTATGCTGATGATACTTCCTGTCTTCTACAGTCTAAAAATTCAGCTGAACTTGGGGATATTTCCCGAACCTCCATCTCAGATATGAGCAATTGGTGCCAAGCAAATGAACTCACCATAAATTCTTATAAATATCTTCACCTGCAGTACCACCACAAAGGGTACCCTCCCACCTCCAGTTTCTTACTTCGTTTAAAGGATAACATCCTCATCAGATCACATTCTGTCAAGTTTCTTGGTCTAGTAATCAATGAAAACCTGTACTGGTCTGACCACATACAGTACACCATGAAAAAAATTACCCTTGAAATCTTCTTGATTATAAAACTAGCTCCAATTGTCGCTTTGGATACCCTGAAACTCCTATTTCACTCAAAAATCCAATCCCACAATTCATACGGGATCTTATTCTAGGGTAATGACAACCTTTCCCACAAGATTTTTTCCCTCCAAAAGCAGGCCATTAAGGCAATGCTTCACCTCCCCCTCCGTACCCCTGGCAGACCTTTATTCAAGAACCATACCATCCTCACACTTCCATCCCTTTATATTCTTAACTGTGCCTTATTTGTCAAACATAACCCCCAAATATTCTCCTCTCACCATGATGTGCACCCCTACCACACACGAAATAGTACTAACATCCACTTATCCCAAGCCTCCACTTCCCTTTCTCTACATGGTCCTCATCATGCAGCCTCAATAATCTATAACAAATTACCATCTGATATTAAATCACTTTTTCTCTGCCAGTGTTCAAGAACCGTGTGAAGAATTTACTTCTTGAAAAAGCATATTATTGCATTTCTGAATTCATGGCATCTAATTGTGATTGCTGTCATAGTTGAACTTATTTTATTTTTTTTTACTAAGTCCTGTTGTGTTTTCATTTTTTGCTACTTAACCAATGTTTGTTTGCTATCTTTATGTATTATTTTTTGACGATTTCTATGTTACCTGGTAACCAACAGAAATAAAATCATTATTATATTTGATTGTTACAGTTGTTACACTCCCCTCCGTGTCCCCGGCAAGCATCAGGTTTCATTGCCATTATAATGGCCGGAAACTTGAGAGGGGTTGAGCAGTAATCATTGCCACTTCCGACGCCCATCGGATGTGTGGCTACGCTGCAGTTGGGTCATGCGTACGCAGTAGACGGAGTGACCCCAGGATGATGGCCTTCTGCATGCGTGCAACTAGTGATTCCGCCTGTGCTACGCAAGACAGAATGCACTTGATGTTATTAAGCAGCTAGCCCTTGACTCCACCGAGCACACCTACGATGAGGACCACTAGTTTTACAGAGTGTCCAGGGTACATCTGTCGAAGTTCGAAAAGCAGGTCTTGATATTTCGTCCGTTTTTCCACCTCTTTCGCATCCATGTTAGTTTCAGCCGGAGCCGAAAACTTGATCACGAACATGGAGCGTGTGAGGTGGTCGAGGGGAACGATATCAGGCTTGGTCGCCACCAACTGTAGGAAGGCAAACGTCAGCTCCTTCGATAACCCATGCTTTTCGATGTTTTGGTAGAAACATCCGTGCATGGGTTTATCGGTTTGCGCCTTGAGCAAGGCCTTCTGCTCGACTTTTTTTATTTCGAGCTTGAGGACGTCTGTCTTGAATGACAAGATAGTCGTGTCATTGTCGCTTCTGTCTGATGACGGGTCGAAGTAGAGACCGGTTTCATCCGCTGCCCTCTTTGCCACCTGGAAGAGAAACGCCCCTGCTCCCGCACTCTCTCACGAGATTGAGCAGGGGGTCCCTGCTTTTCAACACTCGGCATGCTGTACCCAGGACAAATCTGATGTGGAGACACTCCAGACTCATTAGTCCTCTACCACCTACATTGCAAGGGAGATACAATCTGGCAACGGAAGATTTCGGATGAAGACTTCTATAAATAGTCATCATCTTCCTCGTTCCCCTATCGAGGTTCTGCAAAACGTTGACGTTCTGCTTCATGCATCCGAAGTTATACAGCAGTGTAGGAACCACGAACATGTTCGTGGCAAGAACCTTGTTCTTGCCTGACAGCTCAGAACTCCAGATGTTCCTGAGAGTCTGTCTGTATTTGGCGGTGAGCCTTTCCTTCACTGCTGCAACCTCCTGCATTCGGCGCTGGGGGACGCCGAGATATTCATAGCTGTCATCGTCCTCGAGGTGACGAATGACGCTCCCGTCAACAAGTTGCACGTCTTCCTTGATCTCCGAAAATCTTCCTCTCGCCAAGTGGATGGATGCACACTTGTCCAATTCGAACTCCATCCCTATAGCCTCACTGTATTCCAGTACGGTGTCCAGGGCAGTGCGAAGGTCTTTCGCATTAGAAGCGTAGAGCTTCAGGTCATCCATATAAAACAAATGGGTGACCTTATGCTTCCTGTCACCTGGAACACCACACATGTATCCTTTACCTCGTTGCAGCCTAATGGACAGGGGATGGAGGGAAATACAGAACAGTACGGGGCTCAAGATGTCGCCTTGAAAAACGCCACGGTGGTATGTTACCAACTCTGAGGAAACTGACCGCTTGCCTGAGGTCAGAACGAAGCGCGTTTTCCACAGTGGTAACAGGCGTTGGATGCATGATACAACCTCAGGGTGGACTTTCATCAACTTCAGCATGGCGATCAAAAGCTCATGCGAAGTGGTGTCAAAAGCCTTCTTGTAGTCCACCCAGGCCATTGATAGGTTTCGCTTATGCCGGATGGCATCCTGGCATACGCACCTATCAATGAGCAGGTTGTCCTTGCATCCCGCGATTCCCCGCTTTGAGCCCCTCTGTTCGTACACCTCCTCCCACACCGGCTGGACTTGGTGTAGAATAAGGTTGCTCAAGATCGAGGTGAACGCCTTATATACAGTGTTGAGACAGGTTATAGGGTGGTAGTTCTTTGGATTGGACAAGTCTCCCTTCTTAGGTATTAGAACCGTGCATCCCTCAGTCAGCCAAGGTGGAATTGGTTTCCCACCATTTAGAAAGGACGTGAAGATTCTGGCGAGGTGTTGGTGGGTGGAAGTAAATTTCTTCCACCAGAAGTTATTCATGGCATCCATTCCTGGAGCCGAGAAATTCTTCTTCCCAGAGAAGGCCTTCTTCACGTCACTTTCGGTGACTGAAAGAGGTCCATCCACATCTTGTAGGTGGCGGTCACAAACCTCTTTAAAGAGGCCTATGGCCGGAGTGTCTCCGTTGAATGGCTTCGACGTTTCGTATATTTCCTTCCAGAAACGTTCAACCTCTTGGACGGGTGGCGGAGATTCAACGACAGGCGGAGGTGGTCGAAAGAGACGGGACGGGTGAAGGAGAAAGGTGGCATTTTCTCTCACGCCCCTACTCCTCTTCAGGAGTTTTTTCCGGGCCGTGGTGAGTGCCCGTACTCTATCGACTGCGTGCTGCTTAGTGGTAAGAAGCACGCTTTTATTCAGCGTGTGATGGTTGTACCTGAGACTGCGCGCTATCCGCCGAACTTTAGGAGTGAAAGTTCGCCCAGATAAGATGTATTCCAACACACACTGAATTCTCGACGCCTGTTGTCTCGCCTGCGTGATCTTGGCCTCCAACTGTTCAAGCCTCTTTGCTGCTTTGTCCTCCCAAGAGGTGTTCTTTTGGGAGTGAGCCATAATTTTGGCAGCAGCATAGACCACGCAATTTACCGTCCAAAGGTCCGACGTTTCCGTTAGGATTTCGTCGATAAGACCATTCAACTGGGGCAGGTGGTTACCCCGCAGAGAGATCTTCCGGTGGATCTCTCTGCCTAGGATGTCCTTCATCAAAGTTAATGGTGCTTAACAACCGCGTTCGTAGTTCAGAGACGGCCTGACCAGCTTCTTCTCCATTTGGCCGAGAAACAGACACGAATGTCGTTCTCGCCTCAGGCGGTGGAGAGGCTGCCTGTGTCGGGGAGGGTGGTCTGGCCGGTGGTGTGTTCCTCTGAACTGGCGGTTGGTGGAGAGTTTCCTTTTTCCGCAGGTGTTTGGCATAATCACGCAGATTCTGCTGTGATAGGTGGCTGTGTTCTGGATGCATCTCACACCACAAAGAGTGCATCCTTGCCATATACCCCCTGCGTTCGGGCTTGCTGGCAGCATGGCATGCGAGGAGGTCGCCCCTTAGGGCTTCCGTCCACTGCATCCGGGCTCCCTTCTGAGGTGGTGAATTTTCATTGCCACACCCTCTATGAGGTTTAGATGTACTAGGGCCCCCATCCGAGAGGGGCCGGTTGTGGGTGGCTTTTTTTTTTATTCCTTTTTGGAACCAGATTTACTGCGTGTGGGGTGGTTAGCCCCACATGCAGACGTCCACCATTAGCCGGCAAAGCCGTTACCAGGTACGCCACGTGGAGGCTGGTGGTCTGGTTTCGTACCCTTATCATTATTATTATTATTATAAAAGGGCTAGTCATTCATTGTACTGACATCCCCTTCTGTAGGCTGAAGGAAACAATAAACTGGCATCATATAATTGGTTTGAGGTTTATCATTATTATTATTATAAAAGGGCAAGTCATTCATTGTACTGACATTCCCTTCTGTAGGCTGAAGGAAACAATAAACTGGCATCATATAATTGGTTTGAGGTGATATAATACATTGTCTGTTGATGTACAAAATGAGCCTCTGGTGAGGTTCAAAAGTAGTCCAGGCTTTAATATCATCCAATTTATGCTTTGGAACTAAATCATTGGGTGTAGTGGAAAGCTGACTTTTTCATATGTTTTCATATTTGTATGCTAAGTTAAATCTCTGTACTTCTGACAAGGTCTTTAGCAATTGTAATGCTCTGATTACTAATAACTAAATAAGTAAAATAATTTACAGGACAGAAAGGGGCGCAAGGCCGAAGAGGAACTTCATTATCCAAGGATGAGCTCAAGGCTACAGCCCAGGCCATAGAGAAGGTGCATGCAGTGTGCTGCTCTACAAGAGGATCTACTGAACTGATTGCTGATCTCTCTACTCTTTATCAATGTATTAGGTAAATACCTTTTTGGCATTTTCTGTTTAATTTAGAATGGAATAACTTTTTGATGTAGGATTTTTCTTGTAAATTGTCTCGGTTACTAATGTGTCCTATTCCTGACTTCTTAATACTCCTGAATATTCCTGCCTTCCTAACTTCCTTTGGTCATCATGGCTGTGGTAGCTGGAAAAGTGGTTGATAGTAGGTCTACAGTAAGTAGTGATGTGTTTCAGATTTGAGGATTCACTCGAATATTATCGAATCCATGGATTTGACATTTGGTCAAGTCTTTCAATGAAATCTTGGATGCTGGTTGGTGGCATATGCACTACATCTTGGTAAACCCTATTGTTTGATATCTGACTATGAAATTATCATCTCTAGCCACAGTGTCATTTTACTTCAATAGTTTTTGTAAACTCTGTTCAATAGTTTATTTTACTTCAATGTAAACTCCGTGTAAACATTCATTATAGTATGTATTTATATCAGCTGAGATTAGATGGGTATTAGTCATGTAACATTTCACTTAGAAATTCGACAGGAAGTGCATGTTCTGACATTTCTAAGCCATTCACACTGGAGCCATTTTCTAAGCCAATGCACATGTTGGAGACCATAGTGGTTGCCTTTTACATTTTGAGTTAGAGTGATGGACCCAAAAATTTTCTTTTGGTTTTTGAAAAATGAAGTATGGAGCTTCAGATAACTCTGCGAGCCAAATATCACTTGCTTCATGCTACATTATAGAAACATTTTCACGTAACCATTTTTTGTTGCTCCACTGTACCGTGGTTTTGTGCCACATAAGTATGGTCATGCTTTTCAAACATAGTCTTGCATTGTGACTTCTGCAAAATTAAGTATGGACTATCTCAAGGATTTATATTGGTGATATTAAATACTAAACATGGATAAAATAAAAAAATTGGGATAGATTAAATAAATAAATAAATACATTTATTGGCCACAGAGGATATGTATACAGTAGACCCCTGCTTTACAATGGTAATCCGTTCCATAGGACCGATCGTAATGTGAATCCCATTGTAAAGGGGATCGGTTTAACTACATCATCGCCAGTGCATTAAGTGATACACAATACAGTAAGGGCAGGCCCGAATTTAGGACCTCTGACCCCCCTGGGCAAAAAAACATTTGCTGCCGCAAAACTTTACGTTTCATGTCTATGCTTTTTTTTGTGCAGCTTTCCAGTAATTTTTCCGCCCCCTAAAATGTGCCGCCCTGGGCAGTTGCCCGGTTTGCCCTGCTGTAAATACGGCCCTGAGTATGGGTATGGCATTTGCTGGAATCAAATGATTTAAAATGTTATTTAACCAATATTTAAACTTAGTAAGGTGTAGTAAATGTACAACTTATCGAATACCATTGCATGAATATGCAAGATGCACCTCGCCTCCGTACTTGCCGTCTAACTGCGAGCCAATCTGAGCGACTAAATATTTCACAGCATTTTCAAGCAATGGGAAGAAAACATGGAATATAAATTTTTCAACTCCCATTATACCTCTACTTACTATTCGGCGCCGGCAATTAGGCATCTTTCTTTTGGTCTCACGCCATCATCTCTTCTAAGAGTAAGACTTCTGTCTCGAGCTCTCGCAGTGAACGGACGTGTTTCCATGGCCTTGGTCGTTCCTCTAAGTCCTGACTATTTGCTCGAGTGTAAGGTGGTGTTAGCTGACGAGTTTAAGGTGGTGTTGGGTGGTGTTAGCCTTTGGTGATTTTCATCATGCCTACCTCTTCACAATGCAGCCAGGTCCTTAAGCGCACACAGAAAACTGTAACCTGCAGCACTTGTGAAAAAGTGTTCCACCCTGCTTGCACCTTGCTCAGCGAAGCTGATTTGCAGCTACTGGAGGACACAAATCGTGCCTGGGACTGCTCCACCTGCATAGCGAAGTGTCGCTCTACCCACGGTGGTGACACCCCGATCAAAGCCCTGGACCCTGGATCTCTCCACGACAAGAGTCAACATGAGGTTTCCAAAACCCATCCTAAAGGAGTTATTGGATTGCGTCAAGGTGATCCAGGAAAACCAAAGTGAGTTTGTGAATTCCATAAAAAATGAAATAAGTGAAATAAAGAAAGCTATATCAACCTGGGAATGCTTAATCAACGAACATAGCAAAACTATTTCTCTCATTAACGAGTCACTATCAAATATCAGTGGTCAATTTGATGGCATGGTGGCTGAAAAGGAAATTTTGGCGAGTCAGTAACCTTGAAGCTCAGTTGAACACATGGGAGCAGCACTCTCTACAGAATGTCGTAGAAATTCACGGGATTCTGTTTAAGTCTGGTGAGGTATTGGAGGCCCTTGTGTGTCAAGTTGGGCTGGGCCTTGGGGTCAAACTTGAAGCTAGTGATATCGATTATGTACACAGACTTAAGGCCCATTCAAACTTACCCAACAGTAGACCCCCTTCCATCCGGGTTTGATTCATGAGATCGAATTCAGTACAAGAAATACTGGATGCTTGACAAGTAAAAAGGAGTTTCTCAACAAAAGACATTGGTTTGAGTGATTCCCCTGATGACCTTATTTATGTTAATGAATCACTCAGTGCTATGAATCGCAAAGTGTATGCAAAGGCGAGAGAGCTTAAAAAGAATGGTAAGCTCAAATATTTGTGGATCAGAAGGGGGAAAATATTTGCAAGGGAGTATGATGTTTGTGAGCGACTCCTTTTACGTGGTGTGTAACAGTGTAAAGTGCGTTTGGCACATAAACAATTAGGGAGTCCGGGATCCAAGAGCAGCAACAGGTATTTTGTTAATGGTTTGTGAAACCTGTATTTGTTTTTGTTGTTTAGTTCCTAATTGAAATGTTACCTAACTGCCTATTTCTTCTATTTTTTTTTACATGTATTTGCTTTGGTTGCTCAGTCATACTTGAAGTGTTACCTAACTGCCTGTTTCTTCTATTTATTACAAGTATTTATTTTGGGGACGGAGAAACTGTGATCAATGTTTATTTTTTTATGGGTTAGCTTTGAGATTGGTATAGTTGAGGGAAAACAAGCCACGTATCTTCCTCCTTCCCGTTACCCTTCAAAAGAGAGAGATAGAGAGAGCTACTACGCTGAGAGGCTGCCTGGCGAAGAAGGGGGCTTGGATCTGGCCAGTTCGAGTCTCCCGCTACTCCGCCTGCGAGCAAGTAATTCGGCAGGGTCCGCCAGGTGAAAGTTGGTGCTACGGTAGCGGGCAGTCGAGGTAGCAGACGACGGACGCGTGACGTTGATCTCTCTCTTGGATTTCAGACTCCATCGGGAATAATTCTCTTCCCAAACTCTCTGGTGTGGTGACAAAGCACTAAGAAGGTGCTCACCACTAGTGATTACCTCTCAATTTTGTGTTCCTTTGATCCCGATTGTAAGGTATGTGGCTTGAGGTGTTGTGAAGGTGTTTGTCGGTTTGGGGGAATTGCTTTTCCGCGTTTGTCACCAAAGGTAGTTCAGTTTAATCAATTAGTTATTTTTTTTGGGGTTCAGCAAATCATAGTTTTGTTCGTAGGTTGACAAGGTTTGTGTTAAATGGGTGGGCGCATATGGCCCCCAGTCGTGAGTGCCCAGTGTAATCCTTTAAGTCAACCGATTGTAAGGCAGTTATTTCTATTATTCCATACGTGCAATTTTACTTTATGCTCATTAGAGGGAGTGATTCCCTAGTCATTTTTGTATCATTTGTGTCAATTTACTTTGTGTGTTTGAGAGGGATTGAGTCCCGATTAATTTATGTGCTATTTTGTTATTCCAACTTTTCCTCAATTGTCATTCAAATAAATACAGTAACTGAATCTAACATGGGGATCCTGCTAATTGTCCTTTGTCACCTTTAACGAATATTGGCAATCGTCGCCACTGAAGCCTATCTGGGTGGGTAAAAGCCGGATGCGGCCTTAATCGCAAAATCTGGTGGTCATGGAGACCTGGCGCCTGAGTTTATTAGATAGATAAAGAAAATGGCATCGCAACTGTAGACGATCTCCATGCCCTTGAATGACATGAACTTGAAGGTTCAAGAGGTAGAGTGTAATGATGCTGACAATTCAAACTCGACGCGTGTATTCTCAAATATTCAAAGCAGTATTTTAAATCAAACCCTGAATATATATCATGTAAATGCTCAGTCGTTACCAGCTCATATTGATGAATTTCGTAAGCACTTTGTTCGTGGTGATTATCATGTGATAGCAATTTCCGAGTCGTGGTTGAAACCATCTGTGCCCATGGAATATGTAAACTTGTAAAATTATACATTGTTATGTAACGACAGGTTGGGACGAAGTGGTGGAGGAGTGTGTGTATATTAAAGATAATTTAAATTCAAAGATAATGTCCTGCGTCAATGAAAACTTTAAGCCTGAATTTATGTTTGTTGAAATATCATGCCCTTTTGGAAAGATTCTATTCGGAGTTGTGTACAGACCTCCTAAGGTTGGTTACTTGAGTGAATGTTTTGAATGTACACTCGCAGGCTTCCTTCCGTCCTTTAATAACATAGTAATATGTGGTGACTTTAACTCGGATCTTTTAAAGATTACGCACGACAGTAAATACATATCGAAGCTATGTTTCAGGTTTAATCTGTCTTTAGTACCATCTCATCTGACTCATCATCGGCCCACATCTAGTACCTTATTAGATTTATTAATTATAGATGACCTTTCTAAAATAAAAGAACGTGGCCAATATCCAGTTCCCTTCCTATCTGACCATGATTTAATATATTTAAAATTTAATCTCAAGGTACCAACAATCAAAGAGAAGTTAATTTGCTACCGCGATTTCAGTAAATTCGATCTCTATAATTTTCAAGAAGATTTTGATAATTTGCCATGGATAGACTTCATGACTACAAATTCTGTTGATACCAAGGTATCAATCCTAATGCTTAATTTAAACCAATTATTAGATGTTCATGTACCTTTAAAAAGATTTACTCTGAAGCGAAATCAATTTCCATGGATTACTTCGGAAATAAAACATATTATAAACAAAAGGGACATAATTCACCGCAGATATACGAGAAGTAAATCTAAAGAATTATTTCAGGATCACAAAAAACTGAGAAATGAGGCCCAAAGTATTATGAAAAAGGCTAAGGAAGATTATTATAATCAGTGTTTTATGGACAAGTGGGATTCTAAAACTACATATATGGAATGTCGTTCGAAGACTTGGACTGATTAAGTCCCGGAATGATGGTAGTAAACTCGGTGTCCCCATGGACAAATTAAATGAATATTTTATCAGCTTATCAGCCAACAGCTTATCAGCCAACACCACCCCTAGATCAACACTAGGTTCAGCCGTTTGTCGTTATAGTGATGCAGGAGTCAACTTGTCCAAAGTTAATGAATTTGGAAATAATACATTTTCTTTTCCTAATCTAACTCCTGAGATAATGCTAAAATGCTTCCATTGTATCAACTCTAATGCTGCTGGAAATGATGGGATTAATAATAAAATGCTGAAAATAGTTATGAGTGTGATATTTCCGGCACTGCTTGATATTTATTATTGCTCACTAAATTATTGTGTTTTTCCTGTTTCTTGGAAGAAAGCAATTATAAAGCCTATTAAGAAAATTCGAAACCCTACCCAACTATCTCATTACCGCCCTATTTCACTGCTGCCTATCGCCTCTAAACCACTTGAGAGATTCGTCTACAGCTCTGTGTTAGATTTCCTATCATTTAATAATTTACTGGATAAGTACCAGTCAGGTTTTCGCAAGGGACATAGCACACAAACGTCTCTCATAAGAGTTACTGGATAAGTACCAGTCAGGTTTTTGCAAGGGACATAGCACACAAACGACTCTCATAAGAGTTACTGAAGACATTCGTCTCTAAATAGATCAAAAGAGAGTTACTATTCTTGTACTTTTTGATTTTTCAAAGGCTTTGGATTATGTTAATCACGATTTGTTGCTGGATAAAATGTACTAACTAGGATTTTCTATAGCAGTGATTAAATGGTTCCTTTCCTACTAGTTCCAGAGAACTCAAGCAGTAAAAGGAGATGACGCCAAGCTCTAGCTTCTCGGTAGTATCATGTGGTGTGCCTCAGGGTTCAATACTTGGTCCCGTCTTATTTTCAATTTTCATAAGAGATTTACCACGTTCAATCTCCCACTCGAACTATCATCTCTACGCAGATGATTTACAAATCTACCTTGACTGTCATCCAACAAAGATCGATGATGCCATTGAAAAATTAAATGAAGATGTTAACCATATCTGTGATTGGGCCAGGACGAATTTACTAAAACTTAACCCTCATAAAACTAAAGCTATAATTATGGGTTTTGCTAAGTATGTCAAGAAACTCAATTATGATAGAATACCGAAAATTAAAGTTGAAGGCATTGATATTGGCTATTCAGACATGATAAAAAACTTAGGGGTTAGTATCAACAATACGCTAACTTGGAATGAACATGTACCCACTATTTCTAACAAAGTACATAAAACATTAGCACAGATCAAACAATTCAAATTCCTAATGCCAATAGAGGTACAGAAGAAATTGGTTAATACTTTGTTGGTTCCACATATAGATTATTGTTCTCTTGTGTTTTCTGACTTAACCGGTAAATTATATAAGAAGTTACAAACACTGTTAAATTCTGCGATTAGATACATATATGATATAAATATCCAGGAGCATGTTACCCCTTATTACACTAAGTTGCAGTGGTTGAAACCTCAACAGAAAACAAAGCTTCAGTTATCTGTTTTTGTATACAGAATTTTGTCATGTAAAACACCTGATTATCTCTATGATATGATTATACGCAGCCAGAGTGAAGCTTGTAGAACAGTAAGAGCTAGAAGACGATTTAAAATTCCAAATTGCAGAACTACGGCGTACCAATTATCAACCCTAAACTCTGCTATAAGAATATGGAATGATATACTGGACGACATTATTAACTGTTGTTCTGTAAATCAATTCAAAATTAAAATGTACTTATATTTGCTTGAAAAATACAATTGTAATAAACATTTATTGTAATATACCATTGTGTAATACCATATAATAGTAATACAACATTGTAATCTATAAATGTGATCTACTACGTAAGATTATCATTCAAATCCAGGTTTTCCTCTTCTCTTTATTATTGTCAAATTTACTGTAAAATTTAATATAAATCAATCTTTAATTCTGTAAAATTGTACCATCACATCAATGGATTATTTTATTGAGTTACTTTATCCATTTATCTTTTTATTTAGTTTCTTCATCTTTCCATAGTTGTTGATTTCTGAAAGGGTAAATTATTCTCTTTTTTTTTAGTGTAATGTCATTTCTTTTTCTGTATTATTCTCTTTTGTTTGTTTACATTTAGTTAGGCAAGTACCTATTTCTGTTTTCACTGCAGAGTCTAATTGTATAAAATGGTTTATGTTCCATAGGACAAGGTCCTAGAACAATGAAATTTATTATTAGAGGGGTTGTGCAGTAATCGTAGCCACGTCCGACGCCCATCGGATGTGTGGCTATGCTGCGGTCGGGTCATGCGTTCGCAGTAGACTGAGTGGAAATAAGTGGAAGAGTAGACGCAGTGGACGGACGGAGTAGAAATTTATTATTATTATTTTTTCTCTACATTGCAAATACCTCAATGATACCTGTAGAAAGTGACGTTGTGAGCTTACTAAAGTTATGTACACAATTGACAATTGTAGTCATTGAGTTATGACAGAAATAGGCCAAGTATGAGTAAGAAGTAGCCTATAGTCATACATAGACGACAGATGAATCAGTCGGTAACCATTCCAAGAATAATAATTTACGTGCACATCACTGTTGTCGCTCACCTGTCTCCGCTTCCAAAGATCTTCCTTCTCCTTGACCCAAACCAGGGCCTGCTCCAAAAATTCAGCTGGCTGCAATGTCGTCTTATGAGACGGCGATTCATGATGGTATTATTGTCTGAAATTAAAGAATAATCACATCTAACCATCAAGGAATACGAAATCTTGTTGTTCGTCACAGCATCTTAGTTGTTGAAGGAAGATTTCTTGGCAAATGATACCGATTTCGTCAGTTTTTGCGTGCAGAGTGGAACTCCACCACTGATGTCTCTTGATAGGTGCAAATCATTTTTAAGTTGCTCAATATGCGTATTTTGAGCAAAAATAGTGTCACTACACACATTGTGCGTTTTTGTTAGATCCTCAATTATTCCATGAAGATCAGAATGACTGTTTAACAATTTATTCAATGTGTTATTTACATCGAGAAAATGGTGGCACGATAGAGCTTCACAATTTTTGCATCTATAGACCAATTTATGGCTGTTATTCACGGAATTAAGACAAGACTTATTCAGATTGGTATATTACAAATGAAATTTTGCCAAACAGTGATACTCACAACTGATTATTGAGCTATTTTCGTCAAATAATTCAGAGCAGCTATTACAACGATCACTTTGGGTTGCCATCTTGAAAACCTAACCTAACCTAAGAGTGGGGAATAGATGTTTATGCGGCCAAAAGTTAGTACAACAGTCAAGTTGTTGTCTCCCAATCAGGAAATGATTACATTCAAAATCCTACTATTTAATTGACATTCATTGCCGTCATAGTTTGAAGAAGTCCCCTCTATTTGATGACTAGTCATTTTGTATTACAGTAAACACCTTATTATCCGGCATGCATGGGACATGGGGGTTGCCGGTTAGATGAATGTGATGGTTGAATGAGAAAAATGCCTTCAGAAATCTAATAAAATTGGTAAACTTCTATTTACATTATTCTAATTAGACATAAGTACTTAGAAACAACAGTGAGATTCTACTAAAATAATTTTATTACTAATATAAGCCTGTAAAATAAATTCTTCCAATGGGATTATTTCACTTCTTGAAAGTCATAAATCATTAGTACACCTGCACAAATTGAATATATAAGGATAAACTCAACGGAATTTGTCCTCGAAATAGTTGGAATTTAGGCCCCGATGACACTAAGCATCAGATGGTGCCGTCCACTGCCATATACACACTCTTCTGCTGTTGAATGAAATGACGAAGAGGTTAAGTTGGCAGAAAAGTCTAACAATCAGATAGAACTATTTCCAGAGATGCAAAAATGGTATAATAATCAAACTGACAAAAGATAATTATAAGGCAGAATGATAGGCCGTCATCTGACTGAGTCTAGTACATATGGCATTTTGGTTGATCTTACAATGGAGTCATCAGACAGTCACTTCTTCACACAAAGCTGATGTTGAGGAGATGTAGACTGGACAGCTTTCTGAAATAAATATTGTCCATCTGACTGCATACTTTCCATCTCTCTTCTAAACATTGTGATTTTAAAAGGTGAAATACTGTCACTTTCACTGTTTTACAAATTTAATGATGTTATAAAATCCTTTGGAAGCAGCCTGTTATGAGTCTAGTGCAGCGTATTCTTTCTCATTACTTTCGTCTTCCTGCAGATAACATTGGTCCCTTTCATCATCCGTTATCCGTGTCTATTGTCGTCGCAACAGGGATATCCTTGTCAACATCCAGCCATTTGTCAAGTTCATTGGACGAAATGTTTTAACAGGATGAATTGAGCATTCTACTAATTTTGATATTTTGTCATGAATGATTTTCAATACCTTGTTATTTTGGCAATGAAATCCTTTGTAACCCTCTTCATTGTCAGAAAATTCATCTTCAAACATTATGAGAAGCTATCATTTTTGCCAGCATCTTCAGAGAGATTCATTTTTCAGCTGGTGGAATGAGATTGACATAAAATTCTGATTCTAACCCTGTCTAAGTCTGTTGCAAAATTCAATTTCTTGTTTTAAAGTTAAAGGGACACGGTTCCCTTTTGTCCTTGATAGTAGCTCGTAGCCAATAACATAGCTTAGTGAGAGGTTGAAATTGCCCAAAACAGCAATTACCTATAATTTCAACAAAAAACTCACATGTCTCACATACACTCATTGTTACATTATCAGCAATTCACGAACTAGGCTACCTGTTATCGAGGCAGTAAAAGCATTAAAAATCATCTCTAATGGATGAACTTTCACAAGATTTAAAATGCCATTCCATGTTCAAAATGTTTATCAACATCAAATTTTTGGGCTGGTTGCATGATAATTCCGGATGCTTGAGTACCGGATAACTGAGAGATTACCCTCTGAAAAATTCAGATGTTCAAATCACCTGATGCATCACATTTATAAATCTAAAGAGGTAATATTTTGCAAAACACCTATTCATACCATAATATTCCTTCACATCAAAAATCATGAAAATCACAGATGGTTGAGCCATGGGTGTAAGGCTGTATATTTGAGTTCATATGGAATTGTCCATTAGGGAAATTAGATATTACTTTTCAGTGAAAATTGCAGATAGTTAATTCTATACTAATATCATATGTAACATTATTGTAACCTGGAGTTGTGTTTCTGAAACCACTAATGCATTGTGAAAGCATGTGAAGAGATATGTATTAGTTTGGAATTTAATAAAATTTTTGAATTGACACATCCCTTAAAAGTGTTAGACAGTGTGGTGGGCATTGACTGTGTGTATTTAATGTAACTCTTTAAGTATCAATATGTCTCATACCGCAAAAATTATGCTTTCAGGTTTCCTGTTGTATCGGTTGGTATGGTTCGATGGGTGGAATCAACTGTAACTGAACCATCTTACTTCAAGCTCTGTACAGAACATACCCCCATCCATTTAGCCTTATTAGATGAGGTTGCAGCCTGTCATCCCCTCCTTCACCCTAAAGTTCTTTCACTTCTTGTTTGTCTTTTTGAGTCAAAACAAGATGAACTTGAAATTCTAGTGCAGGTAGGTTGTCATATTTAGTTATTTTAATGATGAAGCTTCAACTAATTTTGTCTCATATGCCTCATTTAAGTGAGAAATTTCTTTGTTTTAAGTATCATTAATAATTTTTATTCTCTTCATTGGAAGTACAATACAAGAGGAAGAAAAACACAATATTATTACAAATGAACAAATATAATCACTGCACTTGTAAGCAAATTACTTTATGGGAAGGTATTTGTTAAAAGTTCATTGATGCTACAATAGTTTTTGCTTAGAAGCAAAGCCTTAAGTCTCTTTTTAAATGCTGCAGATGAAGGGCTAGATATTTTTGGGAATCTTATAATAGACGTTGAGTGGTAAGGTCATCAAAGGCATAAGGTGTTGGAATATTTAAGGCTATGAATATGGTTTTTGGAGCAAGGTTGTCCCCTGTTCAAAAGATTTGATTGGTTAGCGGTGCCTTGTTTATATATTTATATTTGTGCACAGTAGACCCCTGATTTACAATAGTAATCCATTCCAGAAGACAGTTCATAGTGTGAATTTCATCGTAAAGTGAACCAGTATATTACCGGACGACGAATCGGTTGAACAACATCAATGCCAGTGCATTCAGTGGTACAGCATAGAGTGTAGGTACGAAATATGGAATAAAATTATTTAAAATTTTATTTAAATTTTAATAAGATGTTGTAAATCATCAATAGATTGAACTTCATTGCTTGAATATGCAGGATGTACCACCTCGCCCCTGTAATCGCCATCTAACTGCAAGCCAATCTGAGCAACTTAATATTTAACTGCATTTTCAAGCAATGGGAAGAGAATGTGGAGTATAAATTATTCAACTATTATTATACCTCTGTTTACCACTCGGCATCGGCAATTAGGCATCTTTCTTTTGGTCTCACACCCACGCATTAAGTATGAGAAGGCAAATTGCGTTAAAAGAAAACTGAAGACATAAAGTGCTAACTCGAGTACCCTCATTGTGTTTCTTCACTATCTCTTCCTTGGTTTGAATTTGTTATTTTCTGCTTGAATTTAGGGGGCATGGTCACTACAGGAACTTCCCACAATAAACCACTAACTTCTGGCAAGTTTAATTATCGAATGGTTAATGCAGTTCAAAATGAGATGATTCTAAGTACAAGCTATTGACACCACTTTGCACAGAAGACACTTGAAGACTGATCTACACACAAGGGTAGAGCACATCAGCGATCTAGATGGCAGTGTGATGCAGATTCTCTTGGTATCCCAGTGCGAAGTCATAAGGGGCATGAATTTCGATGCAAAAAATCCATTACAGTACATCCCTATCATTCACCAAGAATTAACATGATACTATACAACTCATTTCATTGATGTATTTAGTACAGTAGAAGCCCGTCATTACGAGTGTGGTATATAGCGAGAATCTGGCTGTAGCAAGTGACTTTTTACCAATGGTTGGTCTTATGGTAATAACATACGAAGTTGGGCGTCTGTAGCGAGTGGTTACTTCTCTTGTATCGCCGTAACGAGTACGATTTTTCGTTTATGTCATCAAGGTTGCATACTTTACAGGCACCTTCTGCTACGAGCGACTAAGTTATTCAAGTAGAAATTACTTTGCGGCAATTTATCACCTTGAAAGGAAAATCTACTTACCAAATTTTTCTGTAGATAACGCGTGCATTATCTACCCAATAAAGTTAAATTTTGATAAAATAAGAACCTGTGCGTTATACAATAGAAAGCAATATTAAGTACCTTAATCAAATTTAATAATAAAACTATGGTGAAATTTTAACTCATCATTTATTAAACATTAGATTATTCAAATCCAAGAAATTCTTCGTCTGACTCAACATTGAAAGAATCTATTGCGTTTAATATTCCTGTGGGCACTTCTTCTGATTCGATTTCAGATAATGTAACATCATCAACATTCTCATTTTCATCATACATTTCGTCTTCTTTTGCCCTAAGGAAATCATTTCTTACACAATTCTCACTCACAGCTGCCCAACTTTCGGCAATCCACATCACCATATCCTCATAAGACGGTCTCTTCATCTGCCCCATTTGGTTGTATTCGTGGATGCCGGCCATCATCCAATTTTCCCACTTAGCACGCAAGTTATCTTTAAACGGTTTATTAACTGCAATGTCAAGAGGCTGTAGTTTTTTCGTTAACCCACCTGGGATGACGGCCATTCGAGAATATTTGCTCACAATGCATTTAATTTCTGGCGTTATATGAGTCCTACAAGAATCCAGAAGTAACACAGATTTAGGGTTGAAAAATGCAATTTTCCTTTTCCACCACACATTATTTAACCAAAACTTCATCACCTCGGAATTCATCCAACCTTTTTCATTAGCAGTTACAATGCTATCTTTGGAATCACAACCCTTAGGAATGGTATTTCTTTTAAAAATCACCATTGGTGGTAACTTTGAACCACATGCTGTGATGCAGAGAACCACAGTGAATTTCGACCTTTGATGACCTGTCGTGGCTACTGACACCTCTTTTGCTCCCTTTAAATTCACAGTCCTAGAAGAAGGCATGTCGAAACTTACAGGAACCTCATCCATATTCCCGAAGTGCTGAAAGTCAACACCACACAAGTTTTCATGAAGATATAAACGAAATTTTGCTATTTTAGCTTCCCAGTCGGAAGTCGTCCAATGCTAGTTGATGAGCGAACACTTAAATTGCTCCTTTTCATAATCCCAAACACCCAAGATGGGTAAGCTTTAAAATCCTCAATATTATCTTCCTGAGTGCTCCTCTTCGACTCTTGCAAAACACGAACTGCGATATTGTCATACCTTTCTCTCTCTCATTCACAACCCAACCATACAGTTTTTTTTCAACGGTTGGGCACAAACATTTTCTGAACCGCATAGCCCATTTCCTCTTATGTAAACATTTTAGAACTGCTTTGGCCTTTCACCATTCCCGCACACTACTCTCGCCAACATCAAACTGTCGTGCAGCTTCACAATTCCCTTTCTCCTTCGCAGCTTCTATAACTTCCAGTTTGAATTGGGCTGTATAAGATTTCCTCCGGGAAACACTTGCTGCTGCCATGGGTAACTCTCAAGTTCATCATCATGAATCCACTTATAAAATCTTAAAGGAATTCGTTGGTTAATCAATATCGATTAACATTTATTTTGGAAAAAGAGCACATTGAACTGCCAGGAGCATGCCCGGAAGAGAAAGGGAGAGACGCGCACTGTTGCCCAGTCAGATGGTTTTCCGTAAGGCATGCGAGGAATTGCCTACTGCAAGCATTTACCTGCGGGGGAAAACTACTTGGGTTGTAATACATACTGTAGTGAACGATAAAAATTGCTGTACTCACCAAAATATAACCAGGGGCATTTTTTCACCACTTCCCATCAACTTTTTCCATGAGGGCTGCAGTTTTAAACATGGTGACTGCTCTTCACTGCTGCCCCTGTGAGCATCATTTTATCACTACAAATCTAGCTCAACTATCCTAAAATTCCGCGACTTTTCCGAAAAATTTTCCCGATTCCTAGATGCTATTTTATTCATAGCGTCAAGGGTTATGCCAAGGCACTCAGAAACATAACGATATGTGGGATATCTTTTGTCACCACATTTCTCGGCTTCTCGACGAAAGAAACAAATAGTGCTTAAAACCATCCTTAATTTTGTCTCCGAAAATTTGGCTCTAGGAGGCATATCGACGGTATGTTTCCACAAAGATCTAAAATGACACTGATGACCATTCTAAAAAATGAACCTTTCTGCCACTATTTACTGAGTCCAAATGACTCATGCACAGAGATAGGACTACTGGTTTTCCCCCGCAGGTAAATGCTTGCAGTAGGCAATTCCTCGCGCGCCTTACGGACAACCATCTGACTGGGCAACAGTGCGCGTCTCTCCCTTTCTCTTCCGGGCATGCTCCTGGCAGTTCAATGTGCTCTTTTTCCAGAATAAATGTTAATCGATATTGATTAACCAACGAATTCCTTTAAGATTTTATAAGTGGATTCATGATGATGAACTCGAGAGCTTGAAGAAGGTCCAAACGGCGGTGTTCAGGGATGCGTGGAACGGTATATAACACAAAATTGCATTTTCATCTGTAACTAAAATAATAATGCATTATATATTATGAAACTTCGTATAATTGTTAAGAAAATCTTTACTACAATATTTGAAAAGGATGTTTCAATGTTCTTCAAGAATCTGATTTCCTTACAATTTTTCATCAAGACCAACCCATTCAGAGTTATGTTAGCCTCTGAGTCTTCCTTGGATGCCCTTTCAATTATCCTCAACTTCTCTGAAATATCTAACATGAAGGCTTCCTCTTCACCAAAGAATTAAGACATTTTGAGTAAATTATTTTCCAGAAGGAAACTTAGCAAATATAAAATTGCCATGGAAGCAATATCAGCTCGCTTGCCTGGGTCACACAATCAGTGATTCATGAGACTCATTTTAATACAGCATTGTCATGTGCATTATTGAATAGCCAGAAAACCTTTCGTGAAGGGAAAATGTTGCAATTTTGTAGACATGTACACAGCCGCTGGCTGCTAGTGCCAACAAATGCGGTAATAGGTGGGGAGGGAGGGGAGGGGGTGGAAAGGATGAGTAGGACGAGGATTGTTGAGGGACTTAAAGTCTGATAATCCGACAGTCAGTTAATCGAACGTCGGATAATCGGCACTCTGCTGTACTTGATTACTTGTTGGGGTTAGCTGTTGTGTTCAATAGCTTTGTTCACAACTGGTAAAGATAATTGCTAATGCTACATAGAAATGAGGAAATTTGGGCCATGGGGACCAAAGGATTACTGCATAAAAACAAGAAGCTATGTAAAATCGAGGAACTACATAAAATTAATTATGTCATTGAAATTCCATATGCCTCCTAGCCGAACTTTAATGCCGCTACACAAAATCGAGAGTTACATTACCGTATAAGCTCGTGTAAGAGGCGCACCTTTTTTCCCAGAAATCGCAGCCGAAAATGAGGGTGCGCCTCTTACAAGAATCTGTCCCTTGCAAAATTCCGTCACCCGAGTTTGAAGGCTAATATCTCAGAGATGGCTCAATCGATTTTAAAATGAAGTACATCAAATTAAAGCTTGTTTATTTATACGTTTATTGATGGCGTACAAAACATTTTAGCGTTTATATCGATTTCAGTGTGTGCTTAAAAACAGAATTTTAGCGCATTTTCCCGGGTACCGGACGGATGCATCGCATTTACGGCTTCGTAATAACAACACGGATCAAGATATCGAATTTCCTTTACAAATATTGTAGCAAAGATCTTTCCTAACAGCTATACGAAGTTTCATATTATTTAATGCATTAGTATTGTAGTTATAGATGCAAATGCACGGATCCGTTATTTTCCGTTCCGCGCATCCCTGAAAACCGCCGTTTAGACCTTCTTCAAGCTCTCGAGTTCATCATCATGAATCCACTTATAAAATCTTAAAGGAATTCGTTGGTTAATCAATATCGATTAACATTTATTTTGGAAAAAGAGCGTGTTCAACTGCCAGGAGCATGCACGGAAGAGAAAGGGAGAGGCGCGCGCTGTTGCCCAGTCAGAGGGCTATCCGTAAGGCGTGCGAGGGAGTCTACTACAAGCATTACCTGCGGGGGAAAACCAGTTGTCTTTTCTCTGTGCATGAGTCATTTGGACTCGGTAAATAGTGGCATAAAGGGTGATGCGGCGTTCGGGCACGCGACACGCGGGCGTTCCTCCGCGTTGTCTTGTAGAGGAACGCCCGAAAGCCGTTACCAATATGGAGAAACGCCGCGGAAACCTCAGATCCAAGTGAATACTTACCTCCGGGGTCTATATATGCCTATGAAAAATGACGCGTAAATTATAAGAGAATATCGCAAGCGGAAGGCTTTGAAAATGGCCAAAAGTTCGCAGTTAGGCCGCAAAACCTCGCAATAGAAGAAAAAAAACTCAAAATTTTTTCTTCAACTTCGACGCATAAAAAGAGGGGTGCGCCTCTTACACGCGTTTATACGGTAATTCAAGGTGTGTAAAACTGAGGTTTTACTATGCATTCCAGAGTCTCAGCAATAACCTGTAAGAATTTGGAGAATCCACTTGAAGGGGATAAATACAAAGCTAGTTCTGCAAACTCTGAAGAATTTAGCTTCATTGATGAGGAAGCTCATTTGAAAGTTTTTTCTCGGGAATGATTTTAATGTAGTTTTTTAATGTTAATGCCTGGTTTTGAAAATAATTAAACACCTAGACATTTAAAAACAGTTTGATAAAAACAGGAAACCAAATTATATCCATCTTAATGTATGTGCTTGGTATGGTGTGTAATGATGCACCACCTTGATGACAAAAACAGGAAACAAAATGTTACCCATCAATTTGAATTCTTTGATTTATTCATCACTTAACTAATGTTCAAAAATAACAAGAATAACAACCGAAATAGTCTGAGAAAACTGCTCAAGGATGTCTTTTGAATGAGAAATTGTTGCACTGCAAAATATGCCATGGACTATTAAACATGAATGTCAGAGAAGGAAACAAGTCACCATTAATTCAATTTTCAAGTGTAAAGTGAAAATTTGCCAAATGTCATGGTCATGTGCTGCCTCTTAGCGGCATTGCATGAATCGGCATTGGAGGAATCATTTACCGGAGGAAATGCAAGGATTTTTTTCCTATATGGATGAAAAAATGCACCTTTAGGGCAGTTTACTGAAAATTAAGATGTATTTGAGAGTATTTATTTCGGAAAAGGTCTCCTAGGAGTGATTGCTGCACTTTTTATTAACATGAAATATTAAGTCACCAAGAATAGTGAAACTTTCGAGAATATCATAATTTTGCACTAGGCCATCTCTCATATTATTCTCTTTACACAGAAATGTAATTGAAAATATAATTTTTATCACTCAAAGTGATATATACTATTCAACTTTTAATTATCTTCATACAACTGGTAAAACATGAAATCCTTGAATATGTATGTGTTAAATTTCATTGGCATAGAATCCTACGTACTAGAACGTTTCCCCAAGTTTTTTTCTAATGCCCTCTCTGTTTCTTATTGTCGATTCACTCACAATGCGCTCTGTACTAATGACACTGCTGAACTTCTATATCGAAGTTAATTTAATACTATGAACAAATCCTGCTAGAGAATCTCTTCCCATTTTTCTTTCTAGGATCGTCCCAAAGCACTTCCCAATCATCTTTTCCAGCTCATTTTGAGAAATGAAAGAGCGGCACTGCACACCACACGATAGCTTACAATATGCGATGAATCACAGACGAGGCAAGCCATTGTCATCTGCATATCCATACCGTTGGGATGGGACGCATTGGAAAAGGATGGTAGAAGCCATGGAAGACTATCCCTACCTTGTATTTATATAGTGATAGCTGGTCAAACATGATTTATCTTGCTAGGTGCTGACCATTGATTCATCTCTTCTCTTCAATAACTTTTTTTAGATTTGGCAATCTCTGTGGTGAGTTTTGCGTGTCTCAGCAATGTGAGAATGTTGCGTTGGATATTCAGATGGAGAGTATACAAAATGCTGCGTATATTGTATTGTGAAACACACTGCACCACCCATAATGTTTCAACTCATTGTGAACAGATTTTGAAAATCATTTGGTGCAAAACTGTTTGGCAGTGTGTTGTTGAAAGTTCTTCCGATGGGGACCCAGGTATTGGATTGTACTGCAAATTCCATCGGAATTGCTCTAGGATAATGCTAGGGGGTAGATAGGAATAGCTGCATTTTATCAATGGCATTCAAAGTTTAATTTTCTCATAGTTCAGAAAACTCAGTAAAAAGCCTGCTGAATCTCCGTGTTGGAGTAAAAAAAGTTAGTTAAGATCAAAGTTATTTATTTTTTTTAAAGGTTTTGATACCTCTTGGAAAATAGTAAAAACTGTCGGTGAAGAAAATGGTGCGAAAGATAATTGTCATACTGTGTTAAGCAAAGCTTGGCACATGTATGGAAACAAAAAATTGGAATCCATTGTGTGGGAAGCCACAATCAGCAGTGTCAATGTAATTATTTGTTTCAATTGGATCTGACAACAATGTAGAATTGTAAATTCATGGCTTATATAGAGCTATTTGTTGTGTTCACTGTTGTTGATCAAGCTGCATGCATAAACTGCACCAAAGTCCTTCCTTTGCTCTCTTTCATTATTATTATTAAGTTACTCATTTTTATTACTCATTAAACCAGTTTTTTAAATGGAAGCATCTGCTGTTAGATGAAACAAGCATTACAAAATCCCTTTATCCTAATTTAATTCAGCATTTCAACATCCACTCTCATTCAGAACATAGTTTGAAGAACCTCCTCATAGCATTTCCATTGGGAGTCACTGATGCTCTTTAGTGTTGTGAAGATAGTGTGTTATGTGTTTCCGTATGATGCTCCCCATATTCATGGCATGGATGCTTGTGACAAGGACATAGGCGCATATAGTAGACAAGCTTGAATAAATCCCAAACGCTTGTGTTTCGTCAACCTTTACAGAATATGGTATGTCAGAGGAGGCTTTCCCCTCTGCTGCTATCACATTCATTATTCACCTAAGGCAGGAGTCATTAAATCCAGCATGTGAACTGAAGGTAGATAGGATGAAACCGGCAGAGGACCAGCTGTGGGTGAGGTCAGATATCCAGAAGTAAAAGACAGCCGACCTATTACATCAGGGTGTCAGAGTGATTCATTTATAGAAAGGTCTCCCTTTTCTCTTATCCCTACCCACTTCATTACTGTGCACTACTTCTTAATACAGAGATGGGAAATATTTACGTCAGTAATAACAAATAACAGTTTCATTTGGAAATCGTAAACAATTGAAGATAAAAATCATTTTCTAAGATGGCATAACTTATTTCATGTGCATCTCATGCAAGATGGGATTATGTGTTCAGAAATTGTAAAGAAGAGTAAATACTGCATACATTCTATAGAAAATTCTGCTGTTCGCCTTGGCTTAATTGATTAAATTTTCTGTTGATTGTATACATTTTTCTCCTAGAAATTTCAGGACAAAGAGAATCAATTTGTAGCAATCCAGTTGTCTACTTAATAGTAATTCTGTTGGCATTTGGACATACTGTAGGTAGAAAACTGCAACTGTTAGAATATTTCACTAGGAAGTAAGGGATGGTGCATTAGCACATGCAGCAAGGCCATTCCTAAACACCCTTCCCACTCATACAATGTTTTTAAGAGCTGAATGGCAGATGACCATGACATGATTATATCATAAATTTTTGTTCCCTAAATTATTCATTATATTATATATGTAGAAATATGAAAAATCTTATATTTCATTGATGGAAAATTGGGTGTATCTTTTAGTAGGTGCAATTATAATTGGAAAACAATGGTTTTTTTCCTGAAGTAATAGAATTATTGCAATGGGATGCAAGAGTAACTGTCAAATCTGTAACCTTAACTTTGTCAATGAATTATTATTATTAATGTCAAGAATACATAATTATCATTAGACCAGATACCTAATATTTAATGTTCCTTTGCTCTAATGCAGCATGGATATATGTAGTTATTCTACCATAGACTATTCTCAATGAGCGACTGCCATCTTCAAAAATTTTATTTCTGTTTTTGTCAATTTATAGCAAGTATGTATCACATTTTAGTACCAAAAACATCTTGGACCCCCTTATATCAACAACCTCCATTTCGAAAGATGTGACACATATATGAATAACCTCTGATCATTAACTATATTTCATTTTGTATTTTGGATGGTCATGTCATATTTAATCATTCCTTCTTTTTTCTTTAGCTTGAAATGCGGAAAATGCTGCTGGATCGAATGGTTAACTTGCTCAGTAGAGGATGTGTGGTTCCAGTTGTAAAATATGTGAAGCAGTGCTGGCAAAGGGGTGATACTGATATTTCACTCATCAGATACTTTGTGACTGAGGTACTATTAGTTTGTTTAATATTATATTATGCAGAGATTATTTCCATAATCACCACTTGCTCCTGTTGAATTTTGTCTTACTGTAGAATTTTCTACATGTAGATCCATGCAGAATTCCTTCAAGATCCTCTTCCTCTCCTCTTTGTAACTTGAGTATCATAATGCATAAAGTTTGAGTAGTGTTATAAGAAGACTTGCCTGTTTCTTTCTAAATCAAATGCAACAATTTCCTGTTTATCTATAAGTGTATTATTGAGTCTGTGGATCATATATGAATTGCAATTGAATGAGTCAGCATATTGTAATATTAAGCCCCTGTGGTTTTACCATAGGATTTTATTTCTGTAAACTTTTATCGTCATTAATTTGGATCCCATAGGTTGGATTACTTATTTAGTATTGTGTGCTTAGTAATGGAGTGATAAATATAATATATATCAGTTTTATATATTTTATAGTTAATATTTATCAGCTTTATATATCAATGGTGACTTTGTTGTACTGGGCATTTGTAATTATCACACGCATTACAAATATAGTTTTAATGATACTGTTACACCTAAGCGCCAAATTACTAGCAATTCATGGCAATCAATCCTTTACTGATAATTAAGTTCCGATAATTTTACAATTTTCTTTTTCAGAGTGTAATCTACCTGTAATGCAGTCATTTTGTGCTCATAAGAGCCCCTAGCGGAAAAGTTGTGGAGTAGTTTTGATTTCTTCAATTCTAAATGTTTTTTGGGTTGCTAAATCCGAATCTGAGGTTTGCTAACAAAATTTCATGATGCAATATCTAAAAAAATGCAAAAAAAGGTTAAAAAAACATTTTTTGGTGGTTTTTTGCTTATACAGTAAGTCCTCGACTTACGAACATCCGACTTACGAACTTTCAAAGATACGAACATACATATCCAATCGAAAAATTCAAACGTGTGAAGGAATTTCAAATTTGGCGCCACCGGATAAGTTATTTTGCCGTTGCAGCTGGCGGTGCGGCGTGCAGCAATTTGCGGTTTGGTACTACTCCTCTTTGCCGTGACGAATTTTAACAATATTATCTCTATATATCAATTTGCAATGTTCATTGTTTACTTGCATCATACATTTTTACGGATGATTCGGAAGTAAGACAGAAGCCGAAAGATGCCCTGCAAGTAGTGATATATTTGGAGATATTGCTACTCTTGACATTTCAATGGAAATCGACTTCCGTGCGTCAAGCTACCTTCGCATCAAATAGAGGCATTATTCCATTAACTCATTCGTTTCGTGATGACAAATGATTATTACCGGCAATACGAGGCTCTATTCGGGTTATCGTGATGAATGGTAAAATATCCTTTCCAGGGTATTTGGAAATTGCAGGCAGTCCTTCCATCCAGCTATCCCTCTCTATCACTTAGCCGGAAACATTAAAGCTGTCAGATTTTAAGGTGATACCTCAGTCGGATCTGAACAATTGGCGCGTCTAAACCGGTTTTTCCCAGAAGACCCCTCAAGAAAAAAGTTCGTCGTTCCTTATTTCTGGGCACGACAACATTCATCTGTGCGGGACTCATTCAGCGAGAAAGAGTAGGGAGTAACGCGAGAGGATCACTCCTTCACCTTATCTGTTATTATCTACCCTCACCCAGTTTCGCTTTTACCCAGGTGGCTTCACTAGTTGGACCTCCTTTCAGCGGCCTTGGCAGCCAACACTAGGTTGATACGGCCGATGATCAAAGGAGGGAGCCATTATTTCGGTCGATTCAAATTGTAACCTTACCCCGGTGGTAGCTTTGAGGTTGATTTTGCACTCCTTCATGATTTTCCACAACCTGAAATTATGTTGCGTAGCACCCGAGAGAGCTTTGGAACGCATCGTCACATCAATGGGATAAATAACGTAGTGCATCGGCGCATCCGAAGAGAGAATCGGAACTCTAATCTGTTTTTACTTCCTTTTATAGGAAGCATCATTCACTTATGGAAGTGGATACCACACCAGGAAATCCATTTTCAGACCGTTGACTTTTACATCGCCATGCTAATAGATAAAGAAATTCTGTTTTCACCGTTTGGCACAGGAAGGATGTTGCTAGAACTTACTTCATAGGTTCAAAGAACTGCGGAAATGGCCACGCAGTAACTGTAACGGAGTCACCCGCTAGTGGTCACACAATTGTGTGAAATTCACAGTGAAAAAATCATTCGCCTGGACTGGGATTCGAACCCAGACCTCCCGATTTCACGCCAAGTGCTCTACCAGTTCTGCAGTTCTTTGAATTTGTCAAAGTAAACACCTTTGTGTTTAAAGTTTGGCTTTACCTTGTGGACAGTAGCGCTTAGTGTTCGCACACGGGTACTTTGGCATTGTATGCACGGTACCTGTGAAAACATCTCGCTCCTTAAAGCCTTCATGAAGTTCACAGTAAGAGAGGACGCCTGGGTAGCTTAACTGGTAGAGCACTCGGCGCGAAATCGGGAGGTCTGGGTTCGAATCCCAGTCCAGGCGAATGATTTTTTCACTGTGAATTTCACACAATTGTGTTACTTCATAGGGCTTGATACATACTTGTGGGTACTTGATATCAACCACTTCGGAGAAAAAATTAGTTAACTTGCCTAAAATTGATCATTTCGCGGAAATGCTACTCGGCTATGAGAAGTGATACGAAAATGAGCTTCAATATAAGTTCTAGCTGCATCGTTTATCTTTCAATGCGGATACTCCTCAAGTTGGTACGCAAGTTTAATACAATTACTGTAGTCGTGTAAAGCAAAGATGTCCAGCGCTTTTTTCCACAGGCCTTCACGTCGAGCGCTAGCGCTTCCGGCAGTCCAGCGAACGGCTACGCGTCCTTGGCCTGCTTCTTGCTCTCCCCCCACCTCTCTTTCTCTCTCCCCCCACCCTCCCCTCGGTGCTTATAGTTAGGGGGTCGGAGTAAAGTGATATTTTTTCTCGAGTCAGCATCACATTTCATCATAAGTATCACATTTCACTCATCACTTTCCCATGCCCTAACTTCACAGGTGGCTTCCAAAAGTTGGGAGGGGGGTGGGCGTTGCCCGTTAGGAGTCTCTTATCAGCTCTGACCGCGAACCAAGCGTATCACATTTCACTCATCGTATACCCGCCCTAACTTCTCAGGTGGTGTCCACTACTTGGGACATCCTTTCGGGGACATCCAATAGACATCCTTTCGAGAGCATCAGCAGACAACTTCCATGGTTCCAACTAGTTCCAAAATCGGCCGCAACACAGGAAGACCGTTATTTCGGGTGATTTTAATGGTATCCACTCCCCAATGTAAATTTTTGATCTTATCCAGATCCAATTTTTTAAAATGAATTACTATCCGATTTCAGTATCCATAGAAACGTAATACCCGCGAATCTTTATATCTGATCTGACCATCCCTAAATAGAATCTTTCCCAGCGAATCAGCTTGCATCTTAGAGGACGAACGAACAATTAAAGAGCACATTTTTGAGCAAAAAAGTGCGTCTTATGGGCCAGGAAATACGGTAACTACAATACGAACAATTTAAGAGCACATTTTCGAGCAAAATAAGTGCGTCTTATGGGCCAGGAAATACGGTAACTACAATTTTCGATGCCTGGCTAACGTTTTTCAACTTACGAACAAATTCTACTTACGAACCAGTTCTCGGAACGCATCTCGTTCGTATGTTGAGGACTTACTGTAATTGGAAAACTATCAACTTTGCTTAAATAACCTTCCTATTCAAAATGAAAGTCCATAAAATTTCCTACAACTTTTACCATTTAAGTTTTTTCTCCGACGAACCTTTCAAGCTCAACCGAGTGTTGAAAGTTGGCGCATTTCAGCTGTATCCACAAAAATCCACTTTTTCCACTCCAAAACTCTAATATATTGTTAAAGGCTGTCATTTAGTGAATTCCTCCTAGTTTTAAGTTGAATACAACATAGACTGGTTTAAACTGTTATCCCATCTCCAGTACTAAAAACAGCATTTTAAAAAGTCACATTGTATTTCAATTCTGTGCTAATGTAATTTCGTCTTGTGCATCTTTTCATTTTATTTATTCTCTCCCGGCCTCCCCAAATGATTTCGTAACTACCTTGTCTGGTTTAATACCTCTTTCATTCCATTCTACTCATTCATAGACAAGCCAAGGCCAATCGTCACCGTGCACCTGCCTTCCCAGTCTCGAGGCCCTTTGTATTGTTCACAAGGGGTCTGCCCCTCTCCCCCCACCAAAAAACACACCGGCTATCTACTTGCGAAGGGAGTAGTTTGGTGTTAGAATCCAATGACAACACAATTCAACAAGTTATGTTCACGCTCAGTGTTAAAATGGTTTCAAATGTGTGTTTTATTTATGATGAAGTGCTGGATAATGATGTAGAGAAGATGACTACGGTGTGGGAAAAAGGTTTGAAAACGTTTATCGAGTCAAGCAAGAAAAGGAAGGATGGTGAGCATGTTCAGCTTAGCAAAAAATCTGCAGTTGAGGTTCATGAGTGATATCGTAAAATCTTCAGTATTAAAAGAATGATTGCCGCTCATTTGAAGAAGGTGGAACAGGGTTGGGAGCAAGTCAAAAGACGTTCTACTAAGCACCTTTCAGTTTCAAAACTCAATGCTTTATGTGTGGCCTTGTCATAACGCCTGTAGAACAACAAAGAAAAAATAAAACCAATCGCAATGTTGTGTATCATTTTCGAGTTTTGAAAGTCAAAGAAACTATCATAAAAAGAGCAGAAGAATGTGGTGATGAGTATGGACAAGCCATAATCAAACGTCTTTTGCCTGTGTCAGACTTGGTGGTCTCTGATTGTCAGTATCATAGTTGATGCATGAAAAAACTGTACAATTGCCCAAAATCTCAAGAGAAGAGAAAAAGAGATCTATTCCCCAATGATGTTGAAGCAGCTATGGAAGATGTCTACACATATCTTGAGAATAGTAATGGAGAGTGCCAGTTTTCGCTCGATGAGTTGATGGACCAAATCAAGGGTGATTATCGTCCTGACAAAAAGACAGTCAAAGCTCACCTACTCAAAAAAATTGGAAGCGATATAATAATTACTTTTTCTCCAAACAAGAAGCCTGTAGTGTGTGGCAAAAATACAGGGTATCAAATTTTGAATGATGCTTGGTACCAGCAGGCGTAAAAAAATTAACAAGAGGAAAGACTTCGGATTGTTAAGACGGCCGCTGGAGTTATTATTGAGGATATCCGGAGTCAAGTTTATGAGACAGAACAGTACCCCCCACCTGAAAAGTTTTTGGAAGGAAATGAGGAACTCATTCCTAAAACCCTCCGTAATTTTATGGAAACAGTTGTAATAAACAAAAAACATGGGGATATGATATGTGGAAGAAGAAGAGCACAGCGTTGGCTCAAAGTCTTGCCGCAGTAGTGAGGCCCAGATCATTCGTCTCACTGGTCCTCATAGGGTTGGCAGTATTTCTGTACAAGAACTACAGCTCAAGGAAATTGGTCGATGTGTTTTCCTCATTGGGGTTTTGTTCATCTTATACAGAAGCTGTTCACCTGGAAGCATCGGAAATCAACGGTGATCTGCTGAAAGTTAACCAGCCGTGCATTTCAAAGCAGGTGTACGATAACGCTGATTTTAACATACGTACAATCAACGGATATAACACCTTTCACGTCATGGGTGGCATTTCCTGTATTACATCAAAACATACAGTAGCCCCCAATCAATTCATTCCTCGGCTGAAAATGACACCCACACCTGAGGTTTCTGGAAGTTATGGAGCTGTTCAACTGATCCAATTTGAAAGGACAAAACCTGAAGATTTAGCTGAAATCAAAATAAAAGATCTCAAGGAAATGTATACACCCACTGAAGCTGTGATTCCATCTGTGCCTGATCTTCTGTGGCTCTATGGGAAAAGTAGAGACATTCCTGGCCTCTTCGGATGGAATGGATCAATGGAAGATGTGACAAGAGACATCCCATATGAAGTAACGTTTGTTAGTTACCAGCCATTTATCAATGCTTCTCCAAGTGATTATGATACAATATTCATAGCATTGTTGACCAGAGTAGAGAGGACTAAATCCTTCAACCAAGTTACCTGTCTGGTGACATTTGACCAACCTCTCTACCTCAAATCACGAGAAATTCTTGCTAGCCATCCCAATGATCCTGCTCTGTCAAATTTTGTTATAAGGCTCGGTGGATTTCATTTACTGATGTCCTTGATGGGGGCAATTGGTTACATTGGAACCTCAGGCTGGACCCTCTAAACAACAACGGCACATATAATTTTTGCTCATTTAATTATGCAATATAAAATCATATGCAATATAAAATAATAATATGTAATAATTTTTCAAGATTTTTCATTAGAGTTTCAACATTTTGTAACTGAATTTCTACAATTTCGGACATAAGTTGAACATTATGTAATTTTTTTAAATTGACCTGTACCTTTACTTATACGATCTAAAAAAGGTATTTGCAGAGCCAGTGAACCAGAGAACTAACTGACAGCCTTTAATAATATATCAGAGATTTGGAGTGGAAAAAGTGGGTTTTTGCGGAGACAGCCGAAATACGCCAACTTTCAACGAGTGGTTGAGCCCAAACAGTTCATTGGAGAAAAAAAACCTTAGGTAAAAGTTGTAGGAAATTTCATGTACTTTCATTTTGAATGGGAAGGTTGTAAAAGAAAAGTTGATAGTTTTCCAGTTATAAGCAAAAAACCACCAAAAAATGAGATTTTTTAACGTTTTTTTGCATTTTTTTCGATGTTGCGTTTAAAAAATTTGTTAGCAAACCTCAGATTCGGATTCAACACCCCAAAAAACATATCACTCACTCAGTGATTCAACCCAAAGGTTGGTTGGATAGTTAAGGGTAGAGCTCATCCTGGACTAAGCCACAGGCGTGTGAATTTCACAATTCAGGGTAGGGGGGCCAGTACCTTTCCCTGGGCCACCTTGCACTCCGAGGATTTTTTGTTCGGGGGCGCCCGAAGGCTTCACCTGGATTTGAACCCGGGATCCTTAGATCAGTAGCCAAGTGCTCTATCCACAAGGCCACCACGCTGCCCAAAAAAACATATAGAATTGAAGAAATCAAAACTACCCCACAACTTTCCTGGTAAAAATACAATTTGACTGGACTACTGGATAAAAATCCAGTTATACGACAATAGTCATCGAAGTCTGCCTTCTCAAGGCCTAACATGTATTTTGTGTATCCTTGGATGTATGCAACCCACGCATGGCCTTTCGTCGACCTGGTTGCATAACACCAATATACGCTTGTAGGCAGGGGCGTAATTCGGGGGTGGGAAGGGGTGGCAGTTGCCACCGCATAGGTAACTGTCCAATCCAGTATTTTGCTACCCCAGAATTTTGAAGTTAAAATCTCAATAATTTACAAACAATTGGAAAATACAAATCTATATGCACGGCACTTTCTTTATTCTTCAATATTCATGCCTAATCTATCGGACCTCCCTTCCACCTGGGTGTATTCATACCCCAGTTTAAAAGCTGAAATTACGCCCATGCTTGTTGGAGTTCATTCACGTTCATGTGCTAATGATGATGTACTGCCGACGCAAAGTGGGCTGAAATTTAAAAAACGGCTAAAACCTCAATTTTCGACTTTTTAATTTAGATCCAGGAATGAGAAATCCATATTTTAGAACACCCATGTGATATAAAACTGAAGGTTATATTTCATAATAGTCTTAATTAATTTTATACAGCTCGTTAAAAATTAATAAAAATGCATGAAACCTGGAATATCAAAATTTATCAAAATATTTCAAAGTTTGTTCGACTAGTGATGGAATGCAGTCCAAAAGTAGATCTTTAGAAAAGGATATTTCTTTGTAGTTGTCATTCTTGTAGATGATACATAGCTAAGTGTAATAGTAAATTAGCTTAATTTAGTGATTCTATGTTTTATTTAATATATAGCTATTTTTCGCTAAATTTTTAGCTTTTGCAGTGATAAAAGTACTTACTGCCCTTTGCCGCTCCTGTGATATTTACACCAGCTGTTAGGTTAAAGTCTATTTAATTTGATAAATAATACAAATCTGCCCCTACTTGCCCCCTTTCTTTTTCTGCTCTATAACGCATAACAAAGTTGGGTAGTTCTCGATTACGCTTAGCATGACATTTGGTAGGACAATCAGGATCTTTCCATGTATGTTTGAGACCCCGTAAATTCCCCAACGTCCATGCACATTTTGTTTCCTAGTTTTTCTTTCCATGGTCTTTATGGGATGTACCCTCCCCCAATGTTTTAACACTTCACTCTAATCCCAGGAGCAAAGTCCATGCCATGAGGCCTTTGTTTATGGCAGCTACTCCCTGCACCCAGATTTGTTTTCTTACTTGAAACACATGCATAGAACATCTGCTACAATTCTAAAAATTGGGTTTTCCAATATTGCTGCCTCTCTGCTATTGGTTTGAATTTTGCCGTTAATTTGTGGCCGAGCATCGGACATCATTCTCCCTTAAGTATTAGTTTCCCGAGGTTAGTGTCGAATAGCGTTGAGTGTGTTATTGGTCAGATATGGATATGACAAAAGTAACCCGCCATGATTTGCATAGTGTGCTCTTGAAAAGAAGAGGAGAGTCAATGGACCAGAAGAAATACATAGTCAGTTTTAGAGTTACAGTGGAAGCTGTGTTTAGCGAGGGCTCTCAGGACCTGAAAAATCACTCGCTAAATGGAGCTCTCGTTAATACCAAAATGATTAAATAATCATTTCACAGCCGATTCCTACAAATTTAATTCTTATTTAGCCATTTTTGTGGGAATTTTTGGTGAGTGGCGATAACATTCTATTGAGATAGCTATTAAAAATCATGTTTTTGAACACTTCCATTCCTTATGATCGCATTCACTTTCAATGACATCAAATTCCATGTTAGATTTCATGCACTGGAATATAAAACGTCGAATTTTGACACTCTGTGACATGTGTACTGTACTGCGCATTGCTATAAATTGTTATTATCCCGATGTTTGGTTGCGTCGCGGCAGCAAGTAATGGCAATGCAACGGACTACGCGGCAAACACTTCAGAAACGAGAAAATATTTCATTCCTCCTACCTCTCTAAAAAGTGAATAAAAACGAATGTATGGTTCGGAGAAAGTTTTATTCATTAAAATTTGCACAAATGCTAGATAACTACATGACCAAGATATTACCTTCGGGAATTTAGTTCCACGCAAATACAGGGCTGCTATCTTCTCCGGTTAAAATGTGGAAATAAAGGAGAGTACTTCAACACCTGTAAGATCGCCTCAGAAAACAGCTGACTTGGGCTTGTCGGAATCATAAGAGCGCATATCACCAGCATTTACGATTATTAAAGCATATAATAGTTATCCATTGTCCTTGGCAGTAATAATTATGCGTGGAATACTATCTGGAAACATAATTGTTACAAGCAAGTCCAAACATAACAGTTGTAAGTTCCGAAACTTCCTAAATGAATTCCATCAAGATACGCGTAATATCTTCTACCGTACTTCCATCTAGTGGCAGCATCGGGAACTTGTTTATAGTGAATGCCGTGATTAATGCTGACTACGCTCCCTGCTGCGAGATAGACATATGATTTGTAGTACATACCTTTCGTGCACATCTAAATGAATCATCTTTGACCTTTTTTCATTATATATACTCTTTGAAACAATTACAAAGTACAATAGAATGCGTAGACTACTTAAAATACAGGGCATCAAGTTGTTTAAACATGTTTAAACAACTTGATTACCCCTTGATCCAAGGGCTGCAGAACACTCGTCGATTTAGGTGGCAATTAGATGATTTTCACATTTCTAAGTTCAATTTGTGGATGGGCAGGGCAATTGTCAATGAACAATACTACTTTTCTATTTTTCCCGCCAATCCTAGCATCGAATGCGCGTAACCATTGGGAGAATAAATTTGATGTCATCCAAGCATTTTTATTCGATTCGTATGTGCACGGTAATGTTTTAATTCCCTTGAAGCATTGAGGATGAGCGGATTTCGCCACTACGAATGGTTTTACCTTGTCAGAGCCATCCATATTCGCACACAAAAGAACAGTCAACCGCTCTTTACTTTTTTTCACTCCTCTGCAAGGGTCCCCTCGAGTGGCTAGAGTTTTGTCTGGAAGGAGGTTATAGAATAGACCTGTCTCGTCCACATTGTAAATATCACATGGGCTGTAATTCTTCATATAACTTTGTAGGACAGGAGTCCAGCCCTCCACAGCACTTACATCGACACTCGCGGAATCCCCGGATAAATTATGAAGAGATATTCCCTTCCTGTGCTTAAAGCCAGCATACCAGCCAATGGAACATTTAAAATCGTCAATACCGAGCCTCTCACTCAGATACTCCGCTTTTGCCTTCATCAATGGGCCACTTATCGGAATGCCGGCTGCTCTCTGCTGGCAAAACCACGAGAAAAGGGCAGATTCTAACTGCAGATGTTCCCCTGCTCGCAAATGTTTCTGGCTGCTTGGTCATCCTTCTTGAAGCACTGCCGCACGAATTTTCTCCTTATTCTTCAAAATGGTGAATAAGGTCGAGGAAGATATGCCCAATCGCCTCCAAATTACGCTTTTGGACCCCTCGCCACTTTCGCATTCATAAATAATTTGTAATTTAGTTTTCAGATCCAACGACTTTCGTTTCCCAGCCATGATGTTGCAATAGTCGCACTGAACTTAAACAAAAGCTAGAGCACGGGAGAATGACAAAAGAACAATGAATTGCACGAACTTACGAGAAATTAAATAGTGCGCATACGGGCATGCCGTGAATGTCCGAAATGAACATTTGACCGTCAAATTGTTCAGGAAAAAATACTGCTAGCCATATAAATCCAATGACAGAAGATATGAGCACAAGTTTTTGCACGTTTGCCGAGATTGAAGGAGACATTTACCGCTCGTAATAGTAAATGCCCCAGTGGAGGCTGGTTGTTGTCCTCGCTAATACCAATTTATTTTACATGCAAATCATAGGGTTTTAAATTGTTCTTTGGCCAACCCTCGCAAATTAGAGATTCTCGTTATATGCCCCACACGTTATATGGAGCTTCTACTGTATATACAAAAACTGAACTAGGAAGGATATGGAAAATTAAAAACTTTGCTTATGGCCTTCGTCCAAAATTTTTTTCACCAGTATTTTTGGAAGTGCAGTGTTCTAGATTGGACATCAGTATCCCCTTATTTCATGTTCTTCGGGAGTTACTCGTAAGGTGACCAGGAACATACCGAAGGAAATAAAAAAAATCTTCTTTTGTCTAAGCAGAAGAGTAAGGGAGATGAATATATGTTGTCCTTAGAGGATTTTGACTCCGAAGAGGAGGGTGAATGAGAAGTTGTATCGTTTGAGAGATCAATATTAAAAGCCTTTTTGGCAATTATATTTGTCTCTGTTGTCAGGCCAATACGTGACAGAATTTCATGTTTCAAGACCTATTAGACTTTAAAAATTGTATTTAACTCATACCCATTAATGTTTTTATCAGTAAATGTGCTCATAAATATTTTAAAAATCGTTTCTTTCCACTAATAATCCCGCGTTGACCTTGAGAATACCGTTACACTACTCAATATTATTATTCCAGTTTAGAGTTTTAATATTGACCTCTAAATTTCTTTTGTTTGGTAGTAATATGTTACTATTACATTTTGTACTTTCAACATTTATTTAAAAAATAATGACAATTTATAGAACTGACTTTTGTTTTCTTTCTAAATGCACTGATAGCACCTGCATCTCAAATATAGTAATGCAATTTATTACGTATCATGCCATCATTAAAACATAAAAATCTTAAAAAATTGCTGTATACGTTGTTTCAGGGAGACATTTTGTCAGGGAATTTCGTGGAAATGTGAAGGAAATGTCAGGGAATTTCAAAATTAAAACTTCATGGCCACCCTGGTCACTGAATCTTTAAACGCTTAGCACGGAAAGGGTTAATGTGGAACATGCCAAAGTCCATGTACAGTGAAACTTCGTATTTGCATTATCGGAAATTACGTTTTCCCACAAATTACACCACTTTTGCAAATTCCCATTCAATTTCCTATGTTTCCAACGTATGCAGAACCCCAAATTTAGACTATACATTCTTCAGTTTTCCCACAATTTGCACCACAACGTGCTCTTTTAAAAAAATAAAATTTACTTCTTAAGTCCATTACTCATGCATATCATCCTTTGTAAAACACTTATTGGCTTTGTATTGTACATATATGCAGAAAAAATATGAAAGAGAGCAGCAATAGGTCCTGTTTTAAGGAAGAATTTGAATGTGGCGGGAATACTATACAGCGCCACTAGTAACAGAAATTTGAACTATATCAAGTCGTAATCTGCCAGATATGATTCAAGCTATGAAATGAAGCGTAGTCTTTTTTATGCAATGCATTTTCAATCCAGTTAGCGATAATTCTATAATATCATTATTTTATTGTTTCTATGCATAAAAATGATAATAAATATCTGGTTTTAACTTTGTAAATCGCTGAAAGATAGTACTTATCCGGCGAATCTGTGGATGCCCCTGACAACAAGGGCCGTATTGGACATCGAAACGCCGGAAAACATGGAACCTTTCGCCAGTTTGGACACCCCAAAAGCTTTAATTCGAAAATAATAATTTTTAGATAAAATATATTTGTTAAAATAATGAGAAAAATTTGAACATACATTAAAAATGAAAACTACGAAATATTTTCATGACGCAACACTCCTTGCCACGGCTGATTGATTACGACTGACGATCAGTTGTTTCATCGTTTTTGATGCTATCGTCGCGTCAGGAGTTAAGAAATTATGGTTAATTTCAATGCGTGTTCAATTGCTTTTTAAGTGAAATTACTGCCAAATACTTACAAGTCACATTATATTCCAGCAATTTAAGGAAATATTTTAATAAAGTGCAGAGTCAAAATCTCTTAAAACAACGTTTATGATAAGATTTTTTGATTTCTCTGAATATGTATGAGGTTAAAGAAAATAATCGATCTAGTAAGTACGTCCGCTAAATTTAAAAAATTCACTACACGTGTTTCGGCTTTTTACTAAGCCATCTTCAGGCACAATAACATTCCAGTTTTGCGGTTAGTACAGAAGGGGGGGTGGTGAAAGGAAGGCCAGAGGAGAGGGAGGGGGGGGAGGAGGGGAGGTTTGGGGGTTAAGATTTACTGGTCTTGAGGAGGAATAAAGGAAAAGGGGAGTGGGGGGTGGAGGAATGTGGGTTAACATAATAGCACGATGGTTAGATAGTTAGATGGTTAGAGTTGGTGTAGTGAATTTTTTAAATAAAGTGGACGTACTAGATCGATTATTTTTTTTATTGGTATGAAGCTCCACCACATCTCGCCTGACACCGTTGATTTCATGTATGAGGTTGTTTTCGCAACACTGCTAGACTATTGCGTGCTCCTAGATTACCGGATTATGGGTGCTCGACTGTAATTAAACCTTCGGGGGAGTATTAATTTTTTACCTAAGTAGAAACTATGAAGAATGAAAATGGATTCTTATCCAGATATGAAAAATGAAAGAACTCGTGGTGGACAACTGAGATCATTTGCACTGCCTCAATTCCAGACTTATAACTATGATAGGCAAAAGACAGTGTGTACTGTTCAAACTGAAATTACTTAGTAGGTAGTGATTGCTGTGAGCAAATGCTTGAGGAACTGCAGAAAATTGAAAATAAAGTGTATAATATTATTAATAGGCAGAGGAAGTCCAAGCAGTTGAAAATATCAAATTTTTTAAAAATAATCATGCTATATTCATTTGATAGTTTCAATAGTTTTTACTAACAAATATAATGTAAATCGCCCTGCCATCTTCATTCTTTATTAATTTTCAATTTTCTATTCGTCTAAGATGCTCAATGTATTTTTTCATCAAATATAAATAAATGAGAAGTGCTATTTCAAGGAATAAATTATGACTGCTCTTTTTCAGTCTATCATTGTTTCTTGTTTTTACCCTTATTCCAGTAAAAGAACATGGATGTAGAAGTGAAAATTCTACTTTTCCCACAATTTGTATTTTCCTGCAATTTACACTTTTTTTCTAGGGTCCCTGGAAAAGTGTAATTTAGGGGTTTTTCTGTATATAATATTTGGCAGTGAAAGTAGGGTGATTTGGTCTACTTTTTAACCCCTTCCTTCCCCAATGTAAGGCAATGTAAGATTTCATGAACCAGCCCTCCCTTTACAATTTTATGTTTGTTGTCTTAGATTGATAGAAGCTTGACTACAAAATAAGCTTCCAATGAACAATGTTCTGAGCTACAGTGAAACCCCTTTTTTGCATTTTTCAAGGGACCTTCAAGAAGAAGTGTAAAAAACAGAAAGTGTAAAATGTGGGAAAAGGCAAAATAAGTCCCTTTCACTCATTTAATCACTCAAAGAAGAGTAAAAATAATGCCAGGATTGGAAGTAAAAAGATATTTTTATAATGAAAGTAAATGATATTTTCTATCTCAATTAAAACAAAAAATACATGATGACTTTAAGAAAAAGTCATTTTTGTAACTTGCTTTTCCATTTCTGTGTGTGGTAAAAGCAAAGTTGTGATCAATGAATGTGTTACTTCAGAGCAACGTTGTGTGTGTATACGTCTGCATATACTAAACTACGGAAGAACAGTGCAGTTCCGTTTTCAACATTAGAAACAAGTGCAATGCAAAATTATAATTCTTTTAAAAAACTTATATGTACATTTCGTAGCATTGTGGTTAAAAGGTATTTATGAATAAAATTCACGCTTATTGTAACTACAGTAGAGTTCCACAAGGTAAGCCCGTCGACGATTAATTTTACAGTAGAGCGTCGATTATCCGTCATTCAGTTATCTGTCCGGCGGATTATTCGTGCATTATCCCGCAACAACCTCCTCCTATACTCTCTCTTTCCATCTCCCCTGAGCCCCCAGAATCACTGTTCTGCGTTCCCGCGACTTGGGCTTCCACAGGCATTTTATATTTGCCAAGTTTTCTACAGTAATACAACTGGTTGAAAATATCCAATTCTTCAAAAAATAGAAGTACACATCTTGGAGAAGCTGAAGATTATTGAAAGGGCATCCAAAGGAGACTCAGTGGCTAATATAGCGGTGGTCTCTGGTGTTGGATTCTCTGAAGTGCACAATATATTGAAAAACCAAGCCAATTTATTGTACTACTATGCTTCAAAATTGGATAGCGTGAATGGACTTCAGAAGCAAAAAACAATGAAGGGTTCGACTATATCTGATGTTGACAGTGTATTGGGGTGGGCATAGGATCTGTTCGGGCATTGGGGTGGTCCGTGACCTTGCCTTGTTTTTTTAGATAGGGCTGAGTAAGCAGGAAGATAGGGGACTCTGTAACTCCTGAGGGGCAACCATAAATCGCTGCGGACCAGACGTGATGAGTTGACTATAGCTTGTGGTGGAGGGATCAGCCTTAGAGACACGCAGGTGGTCGGGAAGTCTGGGCGACTCCAGCCCCTGTTTGCGCCCGCCAAAGTGGCGTAGATGCACCCATGCTTCCCTGTTCACGCGGTCACCTGTCCTCCAGCCGGGCACCTGCCTCGCACATTGACACTATGAGAGGAAGGAACGGGTATCCTTCGGAAAAAGGTCTGCGTAGTTGGCCTTGATGGTCGCTCGTCCACCCACTGAAGATCTGCTCAAGAGGGATACCTACATGCGCCCCCTTTTGTCCTTTCCATTACTTGAAAAAGGGAGAGGGAAGAGAGTTGCATTGCTGTCTGTATTGTTAATTTCTTGAAAAAAATAGCAAGAAAATGCTAATAAAGACTACCTATCTATCTATCCTGCAAACGTCCTCAGATCATATGATCATACGATCTTCCATTCGCGAGTAGAGGTAGTTCACATTTCTGCTACTAAATGTTGAGAGTGCTCTCCCGCCAATCCCACCCTTTTCAAATTCATGATACAAAACAGTTAGCATAATTGCCACAAGATGTTCTGATGAAGAAGAAAACGGGATTCTACTGTATTTCTGATCATGAGTAATGCTGAATCCAGGATAGTGAAGGTCTATTTTTGAGCTTTTTATTTGTGGTGATTGAGCAAACTTTTCCCTCTTATTACATGAAATATTTCGGTGGCTGGGAGTGTGCTGATCAACTAATGATATCATCAGACTCAAATTAGGGAAGGTTTTTAAAATGAAACAAAAACTATCAAAAGTTATTGCAATATATTTCTAGTGTTGGAAGTATGCTTAACTCAGGAAATTTGAGACTACACCAATTATTATTATTATCGAACATTATTTGTGCTCACTAACTTAAATGTATAAATCAAATTAATCGGTTGTGGCGACACTTGGTGGAAATTATAGATAGAATTCATGATGAGAAAAAAACACAGTACAAATTCCACTATTTTTTATTGCTGTCGACTGCTTTGGACATCTATTATCAAGACAAACATGCTGTCGATGCTTAAGACGTTGAAACCAGTCGACAGCATTAAAAAAATTTTGGAATTTGTACTGTTTTTTCTCATCATGAATTAAATGTATAAGACTGGATTTTTTAAATTTTGAGAACGAGGGGTTAACCACCCAAATCCCCTGTAAGCTCGCCATTATTTATGCTGTAGCCCAAGGCTCACAAGAATCCTCTAACTTAATTCTTGTATGGCTCCTAGTGGCAACTGACTTAATGTCCTTAAAAGAAAATTAGAGACCCTCAAGTTTAGAAGGCTGTATCATCAATTGGGGTGAGCAGATTTTTACTTTACATAGATTAATGAAAAGCATATTATAGAATGCTTATTTATATGTTTATTTTTTAGGGCAAATAATTTTTTTCTCACATTAACTACTTGAACTACCTTATTTGATGGTACATATATAAGATGCACCCCATTTTCTTTAAACCTATTCAGGCAAAAAGGTTTTATAGTCCACACAAAAGCATGGTAATGTTGTTACAAGAATGTCATAATCCTTGTCTGAATAATTTGCCTTTCATTTGGAAGTTGTTTTGTTAGTTTTGTCTGGTTTTACTTTGTAAGGGGTGTGGTATTTCAAAGTCTTCTATGTCAATGATATGATGTGTGATACATTGCTCTTCGATGTGGCAGAAGCAATCAAAATCAATTACTGTGAATGTCTAAATTTAAGCCCCCCATTTTTGGTCAAATATCGGTCGCATCAAAAGGGCAAAGAGGGGCTATTTTCGTGCTTGAAAAGAAAATAACCACTCAGAAATTCTGTAGTTAATGATCCAAAATAATGGCAAAAAATATGTATTAATGCGGTAATTTAACTCATATCAGTGAATAAAGACTAATTTTTTAAAGAATTAACAAAACGTTTTTTATTATTTGATTAATCTTTCTTCATGTTGGTGTTTTTATGTTGTTATAGTAGTATGGCAACTCTGTAAAGACCTTATGCAACCCGCAATTCAATTGTAGTAAATATTTTTCCGCTGGAACTAAAGTGCCCGTGGAAAAAAGATAAGCAACTTTGCTAAAGATTCAACAATAATTGTCAGAATTTGCAAACTAATTTTACAATCCCAATCATTTTTCATCATGACGAGGTTTCTATAGCCCTACAACACCACCTGAAAAGTACTTACATGCAACCCGTGATGCAATTTCTTGGTTATATTTTAAAAATAACAAAAATAAGCAAAAATTATCACAGCTAACAAAAATATAATTCATTTTCTAACGTATGAGAAAATAAATAATACTTTTGCTAACGAAAACCATGTTGTTGGGAAAGTACGAGCATAACAAAAAAAATAGGGGACCTTCTTTATCACAAACACATCACACGTACTTCACATCAATAATATAAATCAGAAAATAGTTTCAATGCTTACTCAGTGGCGAAAAATGTATCAAGCATTGTCTGCTTTAATTTAGTGGCAGTTGTGGAAAGCACAAATCCTTCTACTTCACTGAATGTTTTTAGTTCGTCCAGGGAAGCATTACTGGCCCTATAGACGTCGCTAATTACTTTTATAGCCTGCTGTGCTTCAGCTCTCAAGGGCATAGGCACCGTTTCTTCTTCTTCGGAATCGGAACTAATTACATCGTCAACTTTTACCTCCTTTGACAACTTTTACTCCTCAAGTTGGTACGTAAGTTTAATACAATTAAGTCGTGTAAAGCAAAGAGGATGTCCAGTGCTTTTTTTCCACAGGCCTTCACGCTGAGCGCTTCCGGCAGTCCAGCGAACGGCCACACGTCCTTGGCCCGCCTCTTCCTCTCCCCCCCACCTCTTTCTCTCTCTCTCTCCCCCCACCCTCGCCTCGGCGCTCATAGTTAGGGGGTCGGAGTAAAGTGATATTTTTTCTCGAGTCAGTATTACATTTCATCAAAAGTATCACATTTCACTCATTGCTTTCCCACGCCCTATCGTCACAGGTGGCTTCCAAAAGTAGGGGGAGGGGGGGGGCTGAAATGTGATACGTTTGGTTCGTGGTCATAGCTGATAAGGAACTCCCAACGGGCAACCCCCCCCCCCCTCCTTTTGCAAGCCACCTGTGACGTTAGGGCATGGGAAAGCGATGAGTGAAATGTGATGCTGACTCGAGAAAAAATATCACTTTACTCCGACCCCCTAACTATGAGCGCCGAGGCGAGGGTGGGGGGAGAGAGAGAGGTGGAGGGGAGAGGAAGATGCGGGCCAATGACGCGTGGCCGTTCGCTGGACTGCCAGAAGCGCTCGGCGTGAAGGCCTGTTGAAAAAAGCGCTGGACATCCTCTTTGCATAACACGACTTAATTGTATTAAACTTACGTACCAACTTGAGGAGTATCCGCATTGAAAGATAAATGATGCAGCTAGAACTTATATTGAAGCTCATTTTCGTATCACTTCTCATAGCCGAGTAGCATTTCCGCGAAATGATAGATTTTAGGCAAGTTAACTAATTATTTCTCCGAAGTGGATGATATCAAGTAAACGCCCTATGAAATAAGTTCTAGCAACACCCTACCTGCGCCAAACGGTGAAAACAGAATTTCTTTATCTATTAACATGGCAATGTAAAAGTCAACGGTCTGAACGATGTATAATTTCCTGGCGTGGTCTACACTTCCATAAGTGAATGATGCTTCCTATAAAAGGAAGTGAAAACAGATTAGAGTTCCGATTCTCTCTTTGCATGCGCCGATGCACTACGTTACTTATCCCATTGAAGTGACGATGCGTTTCAAAGCTCTCTCGGGTGCTATGCAACTTAATTTCAGGTTGTGGAAAAATCATGAAGGAGTGCGAAATCAACCTCACAGCTACCACCAGGGTAAGGTTACAATTTGAATCCACCAAAATAACGGATCTCTCGTTCAAGCATCGGCCGTATCAACCTAGTGTTGGCTGCCGAGGCCCCTGAAAGGAGGTCCAACCCCTCCCCCACTAGTGAAAGAAAAGGAATGAAAGCCACCTGGGTAAAAGTGAAACTGGGCGAGGGTAGATAATAACAGATAAGGTGAAGGAGTGATCCTCTCGGGTTACCCCCTACTCTTTCTCGCTGAATGAGTCCTGCACAGATGAATGTCGTCACGCCCAGAAATAAGGAACGACGAACTTTTTTCTTGAGGGGTCTTCTGGGAAAAACCGGTTTGGACACGCCAATTGTTCAGATCTGACTGAGGTATCACCCTAAAATCTGACAGCTTTATTGTTTCCGGCTGAGTGATTGAGAGGGATAGATGGATGGAAGGACTGCCTGTAAGGCAATTTCCAAATACCCTGGAAAGGATATTTTACCATTCATCATGATTACCTGATAAAATCAATGGTCTGCGAGTTTACTTCGTAGAATGAATGCATTTTAGTTAAAATGAAAACTTGGTTATATTCTACACAATTAATATAATTGTGTAGAATATAACCAAGTTTTCATTTTAACTAAAATGATTACCTGAATCGAACCTCGTATTGCAGATAATAATCATTTGTCATCACAAAACGAATGAGTGAATGGAATCATGCCTCTATTTGATGCGAAGGCAGCTTGACACACGGAAGTCGATTTCCATTGAAATGTAAAGAGTAGCAATATCTCCAAATATATTACTACTTACAGGGCATCTTTGGGCTTTCGTCTTACTTCCGAATCATCTGTAAAAATTTATGAGGCAAGTAAACAATGAACATTGCAAATTGATACATCGAGATAACAGTTAAAATTCGTCGCGGCAAAGAAGGGTAGTACCAATCCGCGAGTTGCTGCACACCGCACCGCCAGCAACAACGGCAAAATAACTTGTCCGGTGGCGCCAAATTTGACATTCCTTCACACGTTTGAAATTTTTGATTGGATATGTATGTTTGTATCTTTGAAAGTCCGATGATGGTAAGTCGAGGACTTACTCTATTCACTTTGGAGAAACCAATGACAGGAATTTAAGGTAAAATGGTGCGCGGTTTACATGAAAATCTAGAGGATTCGTGTGAGCTGCACACCCCCATTTTTTCACCAGCATTTTCGAAAAAAGGTGCGCGGCTTACACGAGTAAATACGGTAGTTAATTTTTGCTAGGTGGTGCGTCGCCCTCGAGAGATATCTGTCGTAATACCGAGCGTATATCGTGGAAAGAACTTTTTGGCCTTGCTATATCCACTTTATTTTACATGTAAAACATAGGCCTTTTGGCGGTACAAAGACAATCACTCGCTAAAACGGGATTCTCGCAATAAGCCGTACTCACTATACCGGGCTTCCACTGTATATTGACCTTAATACTGTTTACAACAATGATAACCACCACAACATGGGTAATAGTGACCATCGGGGGTTAAATTTGCGCACTGGTGGATGACTTTAGCCTGCATGAGGAGTCGCTTTGCATAAAAGACCTGGGGGTGAGTTTTGGGTTCTTATTTTGGGAATGTCTTTGATGCCGTCAAATATGGTATATTTTATTTAAAAGTTATGTTTTTCGGTGCTTAAAATCTGATGGCCCTGCTTTCCACTGTTGTTATTCTTTTTAACTTTCAACGCAACATTGTTAAAATATAGAAATTTGTAAGTACTGTTGTAAAAGTATTAAACCTCCATTAATTTTGAAAATACAAATGCTATTGCATTTTGAGTTTTAATTATGTGAAGTTCTGGTGCCAGCACATTAATAAACATAAAAATGAGGATTCTATCTGCTGATTTTTATTTCATGCTAATTACCTTAACGATAGAACTTCTTAAAGACAAGGAACTCGACTTTTCTATTGGTCAGTGGTACATTTAAAATTTACTCCTCCCATTCCCCAGTTGAGTATCAGATATGTTTCACTTGAAATTCTGTGATACCGCCTTACAAAAAAAATAATATGCATACTAGACCTAATTAGAATTAGTGGCCATGAGCTCTCATACCCATTTCAACTTCCAATATCATCAGCCAATGATACTTAATTCTCACTACAGTTTGAAAGGTCTAAATTTCTTTTTGGCTATGCTGAAGTGTTTATCATCGTGACTAGGGATGGACGGATCCAGGATCTGGACTGGATCCTTGATTTCAGATCTCGGATCCTTTGGATATTTTTGGATCCTAATGTAGATGGCGAAGACATTGGGCTGCTAGGGGGATCTAAAATAGAATAATCCAAAGAGTCAAAGTCGTAAGTCAGCATGCATGCTCTACATCTACATACTACCCCGCAAGCCGCCTCAATAGGCGTGTGGCGGGAGTTGTTAGGACACCAGCCATTTACATATAAAAAGGAAACGCTCTAATGAAATTACGCCTTGCATTTATTAAAGTCCCTTATTGTTCAGGGGAAAAACGAATTCCCATACCTATCCGTTCGGCAAAATATCTCTCTTAATTTATCGTTTCTGTCAGACCTGGAAATATAGTGGGGTTCTAATATGATGTTCTCCGTGTCGCTCTGAAAGGTATCTATTCTCAATTGCTCAAGTAATCTAAGCCTAGCGCGCAGCCTCCGAGTCTCTAGCGGCTCCCAGCCTAATTCGTTTAACATCTGCGTAACGCTGTCTGTACGCCCGTAGCAGTTTTTGACGAATCGCGCAGCTTTCCTTTGTATTTTATTAAGTTCCCGAATTAAGTCTTTCTGCACCGGATCCCATATGCTCGCTGCATATTCAAGGTGTGGCCGGACGAGTGCGAAATAGCACCTCTCTTTTACTTTTTCATCTGAAAATCTTCCCATAATACGCTTGACGTATCCTAGCTTCTTCAGAGCTCTGCCACAAATATTTCTTATATGTATTTCCCACGATAGGTTCGAGGTAATCGTAACTCCCAGATACTTAACTTCATCTGTCGCCTTTATCTTAACGCCATCCACAGCATATACACGGTGATAGTTGGACGACCTCCGCAAGAAATGTACCGCCACACATTTGCTCAGATTAAGTTCGAGTCCCCACTCTTGGCTCCACTCATGAACGTTGTTTAAATCCGATGATAAGGTTTCAAAGTCAGAGTGATCACTAATTTGGCGATAGATGACAGCGTCGTCAGCAAATAAACGTATTTTACTGCTAATTCGAGAGCATAGGTCATTTATGTATATAATGAACAAAAGGGGGCCGATTACGCTTCCTTGCGGGACACCTGATGTCACTTTAACTACATCAGAGCTAATTCCGTCAAGAACTACTTTTTGCTTACAGTCACTCAGAAAGTCGCGTATCCAGTTTATTACTGTTTCGTTCAGCCCGCATGACTGTAATTTGTATAAAAGTTTGTTGTGAGGTACCGTGTCGAAAGCTTTCTTAAAATCTAGGAATAATGCGTCCACTTGTGTTTTCGATTCACCAGATTTGAGAACGTCATGAAGAAAGAGCGCGAGCTGTGTTTCACATGATCTACCTTTCCGAAAGCCGTGCTGACAGCCATGGAGGAATTTACGACTGTCCAGGAACGTCATGATATTGCTAACGACGATATGTTCGAGTATCTTGCCTATAATCGACGTTAATGAAATTGGTCGATAGTTCCCTGGGTCTAGTAGGCTTGTAACGTGAAGTAGGCTTCCTTCTTTGGAAAAATTTTGAACTAGAGTGGAATTCAACATTTTCTGGCATACCCTGGAGTTTACCTCACTTTTCATCACTCCCTTGTGGTAGGTGTACGGTCGGAGTTTTTGTTTGTAGATGCTTATGGGGGCAGGATACCTCGCTAAAAAATGTTTGCAGACCCTCGGTATTAACACAGCTGCGATGGATTTATGGCAGATAAAAACAACGATTTTTGCAATTCGATAAAGTAAAGATAGGGCTATAGTTATTATAGCTATAGGGATAGTCAGTAGTTATTTCAAACATAAGTGATTTTAAACATATTGAAGAGATAAATGTGTATATTATATTAGTACAAATTTTAATTATTTGTAGATATTTTTGTGTGGTAAGTCCTAAAACATGGTGAGAGACAACGTTTCAACTACAGAGTTACATCGCAATCTGAGCAAAAATATCTGCTTTCCCTTCGAATAATTTTCCCGTCCGCATCTCTATTTCTAGTTTCTAAAAAGCACTAGCATGTTGGGCTTGCCTTCTTATTAGTGGCTAGGATCAGCTCAGGAAAGTGCCTTTTTAAGGGGCGGTGGCCTACCCACTTCAGGAGCCAAAAATTGTGGATCGTACTCCTCAGTAATTTTTTTCGATGAGGTCAAGTCTATTATTCAAATATGACGTCCTTCCACCTGTTCAACATTTGGTAAATTTTCCAAATCTTATTCAGTTTTGGATTAGTTCATATTTCTGTAGTTCTATTTCAGCTTTATCCGAATATTCCTTTATCCTGTATTCGTCTTTTATATGTCTGTTTGCATAACACCCCCTGCCACACGTCCTTGGTGAAGTTTACGGGTAGGTAGGTATGTAATGTATTGTTTAGAAGTGGTTGTAAGGGATTATTTTTATTTTTCCTAAACAGAGTATCACCGTTACAAGTGTATATCGCCCAACTGTTATTTTTGCATCCGAAAGTCGCCATGAATGTCGGAATCAATTACCTATATTTAGCGTTATGAACCCCAAAAATTAAAAAGAAATGCAATATTTTTTTAAATGTTATAGCATTTGAATGCGGTATACATGCATTGATATTACGTCTAAATGTTTGAATTCGATACCAGATAAATGTATATAAAACAAGATCAGATAATGTGCTAAATCTCACGTGTTATGTTCAAATACCAAGGTAAAAATTGCGAAAATTATGACGCAATTCCATATGCTAATGCAACGAAATAAGTCTCAAAAACCGGCTATAAATGTGCCAGTGTGCGCGCAAATGCCATCTGCTGCCTAAAGATAGAATTTCTACGAAGGGGACGAGATTACTCGTCTTCGGCAGCTAGGAAGACGAAAGAGCGGCCTTGGACGAGTTAACTCGACCCTGACGCAATTTGACACACCTGGTTAAGACGAGTTAACTCGTCCTTGTCAGGGAAGGGGTTAAGCCTTAATCAACCATTTTTTCCGGTGCATTACTTGACCATTAGATGTTCTTTATGAACCAAAAATGTCTATAACCTGAAATGATCCTTTTTCTTTGAATTCTGACCTTTCTCATAAGAATACTTTGGATACTATTGAAGCAATTGTGTAAAGCGTGAACCATGTCACTCTTCTTCATTGGCGCTTTGCTGCAATGGTAACGCCAATTCAACCTGGATCTTTGATTCAGCCAACTTCTACGTCTTCACTGAGTAGCTCACTCTCCCCCCACCCCTGCCGATACCGGATACTTTTTTCGGGTTCGCTTTGCGAGGACGGTGGTAAATCATTCCGTGATAAGCAGAGGCTGAGTTTTTTCCTCCTCTCGACTTGTATTTCTGCTTGGGAGATTCCTTGACATCGCCCGGGATCATCCTGCTGCTCCGAGGCTCGCTGACTCAAAAAGCATTGACAGCTAATTCCCCCGCGTGCCCTTCTCACACCTCCCTAGGCCATAATGCCCTCTCGCTCTAGAAGAGAAAACATCACCGCTAATTTTTGGACAAGACGAAATTCATGAGCCCAAGACACATTGTGCGAGAACAATATGGGAGTCAACTGAAATCGTTCCTTCGCCTTACGTTAACAATGGGTGTTGCCATTATCAATTTGCAATGTGCATTGTTTACGTGCATTGTAATTTTCACGGATGATTTGGAAGTAATGCGAAAGCCGAAAGATGCCCTGCAGAGTAGTGATATATTTTGAGTTTTTGCTCCTCTTGAGATTTCAATGTAAGGTGACTTCCATGGGTGGAGCTGCCTTTGCATCTAATAGAGACATTATTCCATTCACTCATTGGTTTTATTATGAAAAATAATTATTACAGGCAACTCGAGGCTCGATTCAGCTTATCATGATGAATGGTAAAATATCCTTTCCAGGGTATCTGAAAATTGCCTAACAGGCAGTCCTGCCATCCAGCATTCCCTCTCAATCACACAGCCAGTAACAATAAATCTGTCAGATTTTGGGTTCATCCCTTAGTCGGGTCTGAAAAATTGACGTATCTAAATTGGTTTTTCCCAGAAGACCCCTCAAGAAAAAAGTTCTTCAATCCTTATTCCTGGGTATTACGAAATTCATATGAGCGGCACTCATTCAGCGAGAAAGAGATGAATGTTTCCCGAGGAGATCACTGCTTCGCCTTATCTTTCTTTATTTACCTATGCCCAGCTTCGCCTCAACCCAGGTGGCTTCCACTAGTGGGGGCAGGGGAAGGGTCTCCTTTTTGGGGGCCTTTGGTGTCCAACACTGGGTTGTTGTGGTTGGTGCTCGAAGGAAATGAGGGGGAGCCACTTTTTTGGTCGATTCAAATCAAACCTTACCCCGGTGGTAGCGGTGAGGTAGATTTTGCACTTCCTTGTGATTTTTCCACAACCTGAATTTATGTTGCGTTGCACCCAAGAGAGCTTTGAAATGCTTCGTCACTTCACATTAATAGGACAAGTAACATTGTGCATCGGTGCATGCAAAGGGAGAATCGGAACTCTGATCTCTTTTTACTTCCTTTGATAGGATACATCATTCACTAAAGCGTGAATTGTAATATTTCAGATTCAGATCCGATTTTTTTTAATGAATTAGGATCCGATTTCAGTATCCGGTGAAACGTAATATCCGCGGATCTTTGGATCCGATCTGATCATCCCTATTCGTAATAGGTAGAAACATATGTACATACTTAACAGTGATCTTATAAAGTAAATGTGAGTAGCAACTTCCCTATTACTTCATCTTATCTAATTAATGAAAATCTAAAGTTATTGTAGTAGGGATCACCAAAAATTGGTTGAGTTAATGTGGGATGACCCATATACTAAGATCCTATACATTGTGAGAATTTTACATGTTATAGTGATTAATGATGTGACCTAAAATCAATATGTATTAGGTATTATTGGTGTGATTAATACCATTTCTATTAAGTTCTTGGGTAATAAATCTCACTTGTATGATTAAATCAATTCTAATTTTAGGGGAAATGAGAAAACTATATACATATGTGCATATTTGGAATAATATGAGATTTGCTGCATTCGATATTTTTTTTTATGCATGTGTTGCTTTTTAGCTTGATCCATGTATTAATGCACGATCTTGTATGTGAGTTACAGGGAAATTTTGATTATTGCTGATTTATGCTAATTAATGCTTATAATTGGAATGAATTTTAATCAATATTTGTGCTTGTATTCAAGGTTCTTGAGGCAATTGCACCTCCTTATAGTCCTGAATTTGTTCAATTGTTCCTGCCAATGGTTGAGAATGAAGAAATAACAGGGACCATGAGGATTGATGGTGATAATGATCCAGTTTCTGAATTTATAGGTAAATTATCATTCTGGCTTAGTCCCTTTACACTAATTATTATTTGAGATGGTCAACCAGTTAAGATAGGTTTAATGGAAGAAGGAATACCTACACTATCTTTTATAGTGATGGGCCCTTGTCCCCTTGCATGATTTCATCTCTCAGCTCAGTATAAGTCCTAGCCCTCTTCATACCATCCATAAAGCCTAGGTATTCTCTTCTGTCCTCTTTCCTGCTTACTCAGTATCCTCCTCTCTATCATGGCTTTCAGCATCGCCTTGATCACTTCCTCCAACCACCTACTTTGTCTCCTTCTAATCTCCTCTAGCAGTTTTCTCTCCTCACCCTCCATGTTGAGCACTCCTTTTTCTTACTATCTGTCCATCACACTTTCTCCGCCCTCCTTCAAACCAATATTTCAAAGGTCTGAAGTCTATTCTCATCCTCTTTCTTTAGTTTCTGCACCATACAACACTACACTCCTTATTAGATTCTTTACGAGTCGAGAAGAGGAAAAAACTTCTATTCCACATAAAATATTTTATTCCATGACCTAGGTTTCGCTGCTGTGCAGGACATTCAGTTCACCTTAAGATGCTGCGCAACAGCGGATCCTGGGTGGTGAAATAAGATATTTTATGTGGAATAGCTGATTTTTATTCCTCTCTTCTCAATATGGAAAGATTCCACCAAATCAAGCCCAGTGGAGTAGCCAGGTTTTGTTTCTAGTGGGGGCAGAAAATGTTTACCAGGGGGGGAATCATAAATTAACCAGTTTACTAAACTTTATCAATGTTGGTGATGCAATAGGCAGATGTGTTTGTACAAAATGACAATTGACAACGTATTATACAATTTATTTCCAGTAAACAATATTTAAATCCTTCAATTCTTGTGGTCACTAATATCATCATTTACATTTCACATCCATTCATTCGTAATATCAACTTCCTCCTGTTTATCGTTCGCTTTTGGTCCTGCACTGTTCCCTTACTCCGGTCCACACTCACTCCACTTCCGCTGACGTTCCCACCCTTTCTTCCTCAGTTTCTCGACTCCTTTTGTCATCAGCTGATGCGCCGCCGACTATTCCTCGTTGTACTTCTTGAAGTTACTCATGTGGAAGGTACCTCGTATTTCGCCTGTCTTGGGGTACTCTACTATGCATGACACCGGCCCTTTTAACTCTCTAATAATGTAGGTATGTATTAATATTTTATCTTCGAACTTAAACCTTATTGAATTTTGTCCCTTCTTTCTCTTTGCTCTATTTCTTCTATATTTCTCTTTTCTTACCAAGTGCGCAATAGCTTCATATGATTTTGCTGGGATTCTAAAGAGTTTTTTACGCTGTTTGAGTAGGTTTCCAAACTCAAGGCACTCTTGCAGTGTTTTCCAGATTCTTCTCACATCAATAGCGATTTATTGGTACTTGGAGATGTCAGTTGTGGCCAAAGAAAGTCCTTGAACGCGTTGAGTAAGATTTTCAAATTTCTCATTCCAAGCTATTTCATATCCTAGTCAAAACTTCGATACCCTACCATTTTCATCTTCATACGTTATTAAAGTATCTTCAATCTGCCATGCAATTTTATGTGGATATCCAATGACTTCCCATTTGATCTGGGAATAATCCTCTGGAACACTCGTCTGAGCTACTAAATTTTTCGCATTCAGTAGTATGGTTTCCATCCAGTCTTTAATACCAGATAGTCGTTCAATAGACAGTGTTTTTTCAGTCAACTTTCTCAAAGTATTCTTGAATTCTGATGAAATGTCTTCGATTTTCCCATTTAACTGGGTAGATAGATATTCAAGTAGTGCCTTATATATGCTCCATCTATTCTCAACAAGTTTTTCCATTAAATTTTCTAGATGAACTTCAAAAGGGCCAATTCTCATTGTTTCGGAAATCCTTTCCTCTAGTTCTTGGACTCCATTTTTCTGTATATTTTCCTCTTCTTTTATTTCAACATCATCAGGGTTCCTTGAAGTGAAATTCCTCATTTAATATATTCCACTTTTGTTGTGTACCATGGAACAAATTTCTGATACTCCTTGACATATGCCCTCCTTATTGCAGAAAGAATCCTTTCTCTGCGATTGACTATTCCTTCATCAGCCAACCCTACTGAATACAGCAACCGTTCATCGGAAAACTTTAAATTCTCCAATAAAAATAGATGCACTTGTTTGATCATTTTTACCATGGCTCCTCCGGGTCGCTGGTACTTCTTCCCGTATTCTTTTAGTTCCTTGTTGTCTCGAGCTTCTCCGTCCATCAAAACTAGGCACCAACTGGACCATGGATATTTGTGTTCCTGTCAATCTTCGATTTTCCTGATTAAATTTATTCGTCACCTCTTTCAACGGCTTTTCATGGATGCGTTGTTCTATTTTTGTCCCTTATTCGCTGATCTTGGATGACAGCTGCCTCACCATTTCTTCATTCTCGTCTATCCGTTCATGGATTTGGTGCATCATTCCCTTATTTATGTTGTCGTTCTATTTTGTTTCTTTTCTCAACTTCTCGATCTCCTCTTGAACCTGTTTCTGCCCCTCCTCAGTCTCTATCTTATGGGTTTCTAGGTCCTCTCTCCGCTCTACCCTCATGCTATTGGTATTTTCCTTCATACGTGTTATCATCTCTTTTAGTCATTCCTGCTGTTCCCTAGTGGTTTTTCTTTGCTCTTAATCCCTCTTTTTCTGTTCTTCGTCCCTCTTTTTCTGATCTTCGTTCCTCCTTTTCTGTTGTTCTTCGTCTCTTCTCTTTAGTTCTTCCCTCATCTCTCTTAGTAATACGAGGGGGGACCCAAAAATAACCGGACACAATTTTTTTTAAATACCAGAATTTGTACTCGTTTTTTCCGATGCCTTGCAGCGCCGCCTTCGATTTTCTTTTAACCTCCGGAATGTCTGCAAAATGTTTCTATTTCAGCTCTTTTTTCATTCGGGAGAACAATAAGAAATCACAAAGTGCTAGATCTGGTGATTAGAGTGGCTTAGGAAGCGGTGTCATGCAATTTTTCGTTAAAAAATCACTCACAGAAATGGCTGTGTGAGCTGGTGCGTTGTCATGGTGGAAGAACCAGTCCTCACTCCGCCACAAATCACGCCGTTTCAATTCGTCTCATGTGCAATTCTTCAGCTGAAATGCGCTGCACTGAACTCCACGAAAGACCAGATGGTTCAGCGAGTTCATCAATAGTACGCCTTCTATCCTGGTACACAAGCGCATGAATTTTTTCCACGTTTTCATCAGTTCTGGACGTGGAAGGCCGGCCCGGGCGTTGAATGTCTTCGATCGCCATGTTGCCGCGTTTGAATCGCGAATACCACTCATAAACTTGAGTTCTTTTCAAGGCGTGTTCTTTATAAGCTGTAGACAACATATCAACCACATCCGACGCACTTTTACGGAGCAGAAAAGAAAATTTCAACGCTGCACGCTGTTCTCGAATATCAGCCATTTCAAAAATCGAAGAGGTCGATAAACTCGTCGAACGAAAACTGTCACAGGGGCTCGCTAAAACCGTCTAAAAGGACGCCGCTTGCAACAATGACTCAGGAGAGGTTACTTAACCCTTTCGCGCCGAAGCCTTGTGGAGGGAAATTCGTCCACGTTACGAGCCTCTTGAAAAATTTTTGCACTCCCCTGTACGAAGCTCTCTCGCGTCGATGGAAGGCAGGGGTCCGATCCCTTACCGTTTTGTGACCCAGCACAGCGGGACGCCCATCCCTTTTCTCGGCCGCTGTCCCAGACCCAAGGAGGATTAAAGACACCTTCACAGCGCGATTCCACGGTCATCTGACTGAAAATGCAGTGTTTTATATAAACATATATTTGTTGCTTGCATCGATTTTTTTAGATTAAAAATAAATTCCTTGTTTTTTTCTGAGCGTGCAGAAATTTTAAACTGAGTTCTAATGTTCATATTGACGGATTGCCGACGGTCGATTGCCGTTCTGTAACTCCGTTGATATTAACGCTAGAATTTCGTTTAAAATTTCCATGTGGTAAGCAAAAAAAGAAGAATTCATTTCTAACTTTAGATTTCGAAAGTAAGCAACAAATAATTTTTTAGAAAAAACACTGCAAAAAGCTATACTTGACCGCGTGAGAGGATAGGAAAGGGTCGATCCGAGCGGCCGAGGAAGGCCCTGGGCTCGAGCTAAGTTGGGACCCGAGGGGCGACCACATACCTGGGTCTATTGTTTCCGCGGCGGTCACTTTCCTCCACCCCGCGCCGCATATACGCGGCATTCGTTCATTTGCGTCGGAAAATTGACGCCGCATATATGAGGCTTTCGTTCGTTTGCGAAGAAAATTCTCGCCGTATATGCGCGGCATTCGGCGCGAAAGGGTTAACACCCACCCAGTGGTAGAAGCCCGAACTACAAGAACGACGCACGCAGCGAATTCCGTCCGGTTATTTTTGGGTCCCCCCACGTATTTCTATCCCGTTCCCTTCTACTGTTTCTTTTTGCATTTCAAACTCTTAGTTCTGTATGTCTATTCCTTCTCCCTCTAATATCGCCTTCAGCCTTTCCTTTAATTCAAATTTAGCTCCTTGCGTCACTATCCCACGTTCTTTAATTGTTCTTTTAACTGTATTTTCTTGAGTTCTAATAATTTCTTCATTAACTTCGCCATCTTGTAAAACTCCTGATTTTTCTTCCGTAACTCTAATCTCCGGTACTCCTGTGGTCTCACTTTCTGCTGAGCTGTCGTGCCCGACACGTTGTGGCACCAATATGTAACACTTTATTGTTCTCTTTTACAGATTGTGTTACACTTTTTAACTATCTTAAATCTTGATACTTTTCAGTCTGATAATTTCTTGACCGCTGATTTCTCTTATTCCTTTATCCTCTGTTGTCTTGTTTATTACATTTCCGTCCTTGGCGACGGCTCTTGAACTCGCAAACGTTGTGACGACTCTTGAACTCACGAACGTTACAGGCTCTTTGAAATTATTCCAATTACATTTTTGTTATTATTAAGATACAACAAACTACCTGCCAAAAAAGCTACCATCCTTGAAGTAGAAAATATGAGTATACAAAAACTGCTGACTTAATGAAATAATCACTTCTTTCTACCACATGGTTCAGAAACTTGGTTATTTTGTACCTTAGTGGAAAAATATTTTGTAAATATTCCTGAAATACGAACGTGACCGAAAACAATTTTTTTTATGATTGTAAATTTTTGGGCCTCTATAATTTAATAAAATTTCAAGCACTGTACGGAAGAAAACATTAGTACAATTAATGGTCCTCGAAAAGGGAGCTATGTGAAGTAAAATACGTGAAGCAACATGAAAAATTCTCCTGTTCCACCTTAGTCAAAGCATGCGCCAGTGGTACAGTGGCCGATAAGATTGGAAGTTGTCCCCCTGTTGAATTGTTGAATGACTTTGAAATACGATCAAGTTCATAATGTCCATGGACATCATAAATGAAGCATTTTTCTGTCTTCAAATGTCTATTATTCATTTTGTACATTAAAATGGCATGAAATTCCGTTAAGAAACATAAACTTTCACGATTTATACATTAACAATGTTGTTCCTTAGTTTATCTAGTCATTAGAAACCACAACTGCAATAATTTTTACATCATGGGCATAGGGGCAAAAGAGATGCTTTTGTTGAAGGGTATCTTTTTTATATCGCCTTCAAGTTTTGGTCTCAGCTAGATAGAGCTTGCGGAAACGCACTCTCCTTGAATTGTAACCACTTCTGCTATTGGTAGGTATGCTGGGGGCCGTAGTGTAGTGCTAGTGGTCATAACCCATTGGTTAGATTAGGATTTATGTTCAATAAAAGATTCAAAACCAACCTGCTTTTCATGTATTTCACTATAATACATATTCACTATAATCTCTACATAGTGTGCATACGTTAATGTGTTTTTCTCTTGTATGTACTTGCACTTTCTTTAAAATACCCGCTTACGATAGAATGGATATTTGAATCTGGAAAAATGAAAATTTTGGCCTGGAAAACCTGGAAAATTACTAGAATTTCATAATTTCTGGTGTGTAGCAACCCTGTTTTGTTTACCTAATTGCAAAAATATGAAAACTTCCACTGAAGAGTAACTTATTGTTAGTGTGCATTACCTACCAATGAAGTTATTTGATTCCTTAATGGATGCAGCTGGTGCAAGGTAATTACTCACATCAATGAAATGAGTTGAATAATATTGTATGATTTCTTGGTCAATGATAGGGACGTACTGTAATGGCTTATCTAAATGTGCATCGAAATTCACGCCCCTTATGACTTTGCACCGAGATACCAAGAAAATCTGCATCACCCTGCCATCTAGGTCGCTGATGCACGCTATTGTTGTGTGAATATCAGTCTTAGAGTGTCTTGACTCGATTGGGAGTTAGCAATTATATATGTCCTCAGGGTTCTTTTTACATGTTTCATGTTCTCATGCTCAATGTGTGGATGCCTCTAAGAAGGTTGGGAGTCCCTAAGTAAACAATCAATCCCTAATAACTCCATCAGCCCCAAAGAGTCTGCAGAACAGCTGTTCCGAGAAAAGGGTTTTGAGTGAAGGTTCTCCCCTCTGGTGTTATTCGTCTATTCAATCTCCAAAGGATGCCCTTGACTAGGAGAACGATACGGTTTGGCATAAGGGGAAGGAAGATCTTCGGAAGTGGAAGACAGGCGAGCAACAACAGCGATGTGCACATAAATTATTTTTTGGGGAAAGTTTACTAACTGATCCATGATCTGTTGTCTATGTATTACTATAAGCTACTTCTCACTTATACTTATGCTATTTCTATCATAACTCAATGCCAAATTTTGCGTACATAATTTTAATAGGCTTGCAACGCCACTATTTACATATGCGTTTCTTCAACTATCGTTGAGGTAATTGTGATGTTGAGATGATGGAATGAGCCCTAAAGAAATATGCCCAATTGCTGATATGAATAGTAAGCAGAGTTATAATAGGAGTTAAATTATTTCTGTTTCATATTCTTTTCCCATTGCTTGAAAATGCAGTTAAATATGAAGTCACTGAGATTGGCTCGCAGTTAGACGGCGAGTACGGGGGTGAGGTGCATCTTGCATATCCATGCAATGAAATTCGATGTGCTGAGAATTTGCAACATCTTATTAAATTTTAAATATTGGTTTTTTAAAATTTTTAATCATTTTATTCCAGCATATTTCCTGCCTATACTGTGCCACTGAATACATCGGCATTGAGGTAGTTAAACCGATCCCTCGTCCGGTAATATACTGGTTCATATTGCAACGGAATTTACTGTACGAACGGTCCTGTGGTACGGAATACCATTGTAAAGCGGGGGTCTACTGTACATGTAATTATACAGCTTCTTATCACAGTGGTAAATTAGCATACCAGCATGTATAATAATTTTCAGGAAATGTAATTTGCTGCAAAAACCTAAATGTTAGTGAAAATATTCTGCAATGCCACCCTCAACAACCTGTTTCTTCTACCTAGCTTTTGATATCTCTCTTGGAAATGCTTTGTACAACTGGCCATGAAGAAAATCAAGGTTTGGCAAATATGTTCAAAGACTTGTTTTTAAGCCCAAGATTAAATTTGATTTTATATATTTACAATGGAGATTTGTTTACTCAAACAAGGTTTTTTCCTCCACGTTCAGATAGCTGATTTATTTTACTCTCATCAGAGAAAGTAACAAATGAGTGTTAAGTAGCATGAAAGCAAGGCAATTAAAATCAGCATTTAATTAGGATATTCTTTATCAATGTCTCTTGGATTAGCATTAAGAATTATCGTATTGAAAGTCACTTATTATAATAAATCACCATGCAATTAGGCTATATCGAATTCATGCAGGGATTAAGCTACTGCCGACCTTTCTGAAATTACATTCTACTTCAGCAGTGGCAGTACTGCTTCACGTTCCATTTTATGGCAGCACAGGCATTGAATTTTGGAACACGTTCTAAATATAGTCTATAGTGACTCCCCCTGTAATGACATCACTAAATACATTGATTGCTGTGCATAAACTAATTGTGAGCCAGTGACAGGCAAAAAGGATGAGTAATTTATGTGCATTAAAGCTATGGTTAGGGACCGGAAAAAATAGCATCTATTTTTTCAAAATTAGCATATATTTTATATGAAATTAGCATCTATTTTCCTTAAATTAGTATCTATTTTATATCATCGAATAACCTTGAATTTAATTATCAATTCTTAAGCAACTGTTCTCAGAGTATGCAAGTATATCATTACTTCAATCATCAAGTTCGTTTAAGCTCATGCAACTACTTTTATGACAAATTAATCTGACACTTTAACAATTTTTTTCTAACATAAAAGAAATGAAGAGTACAAAAAATTGTCACGAATTTGGCAGAAAATTCTTTAGTAAGATAATTTTTTAGAGTAAGGAAGCTTATTCCCATTGTTTTTTGGAGCCTTGTTATATGCTGTTAACCCTCAACATAGTGAATGGGAATATTATTATATTTCCATGAACGGGAAAATTATTTTTATTTCCATAAAAACGACGGACTCAAATTTTGTCTTCTTCTTTGAGCGTATGTATGAAGAATAGATCCTTGTACTCAGATCTGTGTGTGCATGGGCTCAGCATTCCAAGCTGTGGCGGCGTGTACCACCGGTGGTACACGACAGCCTTGGAGCCGATCTCCCGTGCACCACCGGTGAGTCACGATGCCTGTGAGGAGAGACGGCCGTGACCCACCAGTGGTGCACGCCGTCGCAAACGTGTTAAAGACGGGCCTTCGTCACACTTTCACAAGTAAACAGTGAAGATAGGAAAAGTCACCGGCCTGCACTTACTGACAAAGGTGAAATGTGCAACAATGCTCCTCTGCTCATTGCGCGGTATAATCAATTCACAAATGCATATATTATTATGTTTAAGTAGAAAATAGGCTGATTTGTTGTGTTCATGTTATAATAATCATAATTTTAATGGATAAAAATGGGATATTTCACAAATAAAAACATGAAAAGATATTTTTATTTCCATTTCCTACTAGTTTTTTGTATTCATAACCTAATTTCGCATATTGTTCACAAATTTACTAATTTTGCTGATATTTTGCTTTTATCCCTAATTTTCGCAGAAAATTCACATTAATGGCAAGATTATTTTTTCCGGTCCCTAGCTATGATGGGTAAAATCATAATGAGTTACGAGTTAACTTGTTTTGATGCCGATTCTTATCAAAATTTGGGGCTAATTCAATTCCTACAAAGTATCTGACATCCAAAGCTTCTGGGAATCTTCAGACTTGAACTTTGAATATGTGGTATCACTATTAAAAAATATATTAAAATGGCATTAATACATTAATGGAATGAATTTGAGTAATGAGTTTTTATTTTCCTTTCAGGTCACTGCAAAGCAAATTATGCTCTGGTGTAAAGCCATTTCTTCATTTGTAACTGCTGCATAATTGTTGCATCATTTGTACAGCTGTTAATGAGATTTTTTTGCTTTTTATAAAAAAGTGGACCATTCTCTCATCATGGAAGAAAAGAATTGATTGAGTGCCGGTGATAATGATGAGTATTCGAAATTTGTATATTTGCTTCCAGTTATTATATTCATTGTTTTATGTCTTTTAAATGTTTACTTGCAAAAATATACATTTATATATTAAAACATATTGGAATTGTGTATTAATTTATATAAATTTTGTACCTTGCCGGTTAACTATGAGAGTGATTTAGAAAGAGAAAATTAGAGGGATTTAAAAACTGAATTTTTAAAATTAATCCTGCATCATATAAGATAATGGGACAGATTTCTTTAAATGAATGGTTGGAATCTTGCGGTTTCTACAAGTTACTAATTTCTTGGTTGCAACTGAAACATACATAAAGTTGAACCTAAATATCTATTGATACAAAGATGTGCATTTAGTTTACTTTAGTACGCCTTCTTGCAGGGATACTTTTTGGTTTAGAAATTCAAATTTTAAGTATTTTATTAGTATCTTTTTACCATTTTGCCACTTGTTTTGTGATAGTTCTAATATAAATTTTTTTCTTTCATCTAAACTAAAATGAGAGGTCTTTTTCACTGAGTAGTTAATTCGTACTCTTTCAGCACCAATAACATTTTTTAAATTCAATAACACTTTTACATTTCCTTACAAGTTAATGAACCTCTAAGTAGTTCTAGGTTTTCCCTCAAACTCAACTGTAATTTATTATCTTTAAAATATGAATAAAACAGCAGTCACTTCAATTTCACAATAGAAAATAAAGATGCAAAATGAACCAAGTGACTTATTATTGCTCATGAAATGAAGCATTCCAGCTCTGTTAGGATCTAGACTGTTTCATTTTCCATCAACAAAATTGCTGGCAGTACAGAAGGATTACTAAGCAAATACCTTTCATTACTAGAATAGTGCATAGGTATGTATGTACCTTCTAACAAGGGGTTTCTAAATCTTTCCATTTATATTAGTTGGTTAATTTGTGGGCTACCACTGTGTCACAGACTGAAATTTATATTTTTTTATTTTTCTTAATAACCAACATTGAGGGGTATTTTATCTCTATCATCCAAACAAAACATGAAGAAAGATTTTAAATTCTGATTGCACAAAATGGCAGAGCTGCGCATGTGTACCTGGTGTTAAGCAACTAAGCAGTATTGGCTGAAGCAATACCTTAGTGATAGTAATCTTGGAAATTGTATCATTCTCAAGGATACACATTAATGCAATTAAATGTAATTGCAATCCTTTGTTTCTAATTGCATTGATTATCGCATAAATGAGAGTTATCTATTCTCCCATTATTTAATTTTGTTAGCAACAAAAATTGAATTTCTAGGTAGTACGTGATAAAGGTAGAGAAACAGTTTTAAGGCAATTTATTTAATACATACAAATGAAAGTTTTAGTCACCCTTGAAGTAAATCAAATTTTAATGTCTTTCTGCCAGTCAGCCAATATTGGCAAGCATTTTTATGCAATACCCATTTATCATTAACTGATTTCCAAATATATCCTGAATCTCTGAAACAAACCTGAGTAGAAAAATAAATTTTATTACTTTTAATAATGTGCAAGCTTCAGGATTAAAAACTTATAACTGGTCTTTTAAGTTGTAAAATATGCCAACTGGAAAGTGCTGGCAGTTAAAGATTTAATCATGCAATAGGAATTTCAAAGCTTGATGGATCACTAAAGATACTTTGAACTTCCTAGCCAACAACTGACTAGTGTGGCATTTCTCGGTTGTGCAACTTATACATGGCAATCTCCATTAAAAGCAAAGTATTTTTCATGTCCTCATCAACATTAAAACTACAAACATATTTTTTATACTTTTTGAACCCACTTAATGCTTCCTCAAAATCTGGAGTTCTGTTATCAGTTTCATCATCTTCGTCATCAACATCACTTCCTTGTTTGACTAATTCTGGTTCACTCACTTGCTCTATATTAGATACAGCTTCCTGTAAATTCTCAAATAGAGAAACATCAGACCCAGAGGCATTGTTTTCACTAATTTCATAAAATTCATCGGGAAAAATTTCAGTCTCATGATTAGAGTCATCCGCAGAAACTCTCTCGTTAGTAATTACAGTTTTTCCCTCATCTAAGTCTTTCTTGTTTAACAGTACCTGATCACATATCTCATCTATTGTAAAAACACCGCATGTAGGTATTTTATTTTTAGGGTCAATAGTTTTGGAGGAATCACAAGCATTGCCCAAAGAATAAACTTCCGCATCACAATCAAGCATATGGAAGCCAGCCCTAAAGAAGCAATTTCGGATGACAGCAGGATTAACTTCATTCCAAGATAATATGACGAGCTGCAAAGCCTCAACAAGCTCTACATTTTGACTTGCAGGACCATGATTCTTCCTTATTAGTTCCAAATTATGGTCAAAAGTCTTACGATAACCCTCCTTAAAGGAATTTTTTACTCCAATACTGAGAGGTTGTACTTTATCTTCACAGCTTGAGGGGAAAAATATTACTTTAACATTTTTTAAATATATATTTGGAGGGTGTCCAGCACAATGGTCAATAAAAAGTAGGATTTTACGCCCTGCTGCCTCCATTTCACTGTCAATGGAATTAAGGTAGTCCTGAAATACAGTACTTGTTACCCATGCCTTTTGGTTTCTGACATATTTACAACGTAAAGTTTTGAGATTTTTGAAACCACATGGTGGCTTACCCTTTCCAATGATAAGGGGTGGTAATTTATCACTGCCATCTGAGTTAGCACTCAATAGAACAGTTAATCTATCATCTCGATCATCTGAGTCTTGATAGTCTTCCAAGTCAAAACAACTATTTTCCAAACGAAGATTGTAGAATAGTCCTGTTTCATCTGCATTGTAAATATCTTTTGCTTCATAGTTTTCTAGCAGCTCTTCTAAATTTTCACTTATCCATTTGGAAGCTGAGATGGATGGGTCACTATATAGAGAATATTTATTTTTTGTAGTGCACAACACACCATAGCGCTGCCTGAAACGACATATCCAACCATCCGATGCAGTAAAATTATTATAACTAAATTTACGTGCAACCAGAAGAGCTTTTTTTCGCAGAGCACAACGATTCATTGGAATGTTTAGAGCACAGCACTGCTGTATCCATTCAAGTAATACCATCTCCACATCCTCAAATGGGGAAGGCCTCCACTTTATCCTCTTAGACAGGTTACCTTTCATCTTTTTGGCGTATTCCTTGATTGCTTCACCCTTATTTATTATTGTGAACAAAGTAGAAGATGACAATTTATACACTCGTGCCCAATGAGATTTCTTCACATCAGGGGATCTATCTATATCCGAGAGCAACTTTAACTTCTCTTCCACAGAAATCCTTCTTCTTTTAGGACCCATTTTTGACAGTGACAGCAAAGGGACCGTCTGAGTACACCCCAAGTTACTCTATGTATATTTTATTTAGCTTAGATTTGAAGTTTGAGAACAACTCCTGGATTGGCTTGGCTCCTGAAACAAAGATAAATCCTTTTAAGCGATAACTCTCAGAACAACGCAAGTTTAAAATAACTATGTATTAAAAGTATTCAACTAATGTCTTGGACATTTCTTAGATTTGTTGAACATATGACTAATTGACCAAATTAGTGAATTAAGATAAGGTTTCATGAATTTATTTATGAAGTTAGGTATGTGAAAAATAATTTGTCAAATTTTAATGTGAACAATGTTTTTCACAATCACCATACAAGGTCAAATAGTGATATTCATTATAATTTTGTTCGCACTAAAATGGGACACAAAGAAATGGGAATAAAGCTTTATTATAAACTGCCAACATGTATCGAAACTTTTAATAATATTAATTCATTCAAGTTGAAATTGAAAAGACATCTGCTGACCAAGATGTATTATTCTATTGAAGAATACCTCAGCGATTATTTGAACAATTCTTTGTATTAATAAATTAATTGTATAGGTATTTTTACCTTAATTGAGTAAATATGTTTGTGTACATTCATGATTTGACGTGCCGTATATCATGTTCATTATTAATGTATTAGATCCTTGGGGAAATGCATTATTATTATTATCCTTCTGGGGAAAACAGAAGAGAAAGAGACATGCTGAGCCACTGATCGTGCTGACAGCTGAGCCCAGGCAAAAATGAAGTACATATTCAGTTCATCTAGTGTTCACGAAGCATAATGTGGAAGAACTTATCTGCTATAATATATAAATAAATCTGCTTCTTTCCAACTACTGAACAATATCTATGATGCTCTAGATTGCAAAAAAAACAAACCCTGGGTATCTTTTATGACTTCAGTAAAGCCTTCAATACCATTAACCATGATCTGCTCTTTAATAAGCTACAAACACTCGGGATAGTTGGCAATCCTCTTTGGTGGGTCAGATCTTTCTGTATAAATCGACAACAAGAGGTCAAATACGGTGACCATACCCCTAATCCCCTGCTATTGTATTTTCTAAATCTCAGAAAGTTCTTCAGGGTGTACCCCAAGGACCTGTATTCGGACCCTTGTTATTTATTATTTTTATTAGTGATCTCCCAGACTATTTCTTGCAGCCAACTGATATTATATGCCGATGATTCAACCTGCATAATCACTTCAAGCAATACAACCTTATTGGGTACTGCAGCTAAAACATCTATTAATAGTGTGTGTAGTGTAATTTGAATGAGTCCGGTGTTTTCGTGTCTTTTGTTTTTGTACTGAGTCGGGCACTGAAGAGAGGGCCTCGACAGTCGTGTAAGAAACGTGACCAGTGATGTACTGATTTTTCCAAGCCTGTTGTATTTTGGTATCTCGAGTATTAAAGTACCTACTCAACAAGTGTCTTTGTATTAATAGTGTTAAAGCACCTACCAAAACAGTATGCTCCAGTGGTGCCTCACAAATAAGCTACACCTAAACAGCCAGAAAACAGTTTATCTGCAATTTCACGTAAAGAGGGCTCCTCTAAGCACGAGCCTCCTCCTAAAGGTTAATCATAGTCATATTGTGCGGTCATCAAGTACTAGATTTCTAGGTCTTTCCATTAGTGAAGACTTGAGCTGGCATACTCTCATAAAGAGAATCGCAAGTAACCTAACAACAGGGATCTCCATGATTAGAAGACTGGCTCCCGTTATCTTTCTTAATATCTTGATGATGCTCTTCTATGCTGAAATTCAATCCTTCCTATCATATGGAATAATATTCTGGGGACATGCAGGGCCAACTTAGGACACGACGGGGCCCCTGGGCTCACAAAAATTTGGGGTTGGAAAGTAAAAAAAGGGAATGACAAGAGAAAAATATTTTTGTTATGATTTTATATTTACTATGCTTATGGCACATTTCATCAGTTTCACCAAATAGCAAATAGTATATATTTACTATTGCTTAAATGTTCACTGTTCGCTCTCTGGAAAAAATTGAAAATCTTACGGTAATTTTAGTAGGTATCTATTTGAAAACAGAAAAAATTGAGCTTTTTTTGTCTAAGCAAATATATTGGCATTTCAGGGTGAGGTCGGGGGCCCTGGGCTCAGGCCCTGTGTGCCCTTATGGTAAAGACAGTATTGGGGACATGACAATTTTACTAAATCTGTCTTCTCCCTTCAAAAGCAAGCATTGAAGGCAATGCTACAGCTACCACATCGCCTCCCTGGTCACCCCATTTTTCAGAAACAATATCTTAACCCTACCCTCTATATATCCTACATTGTGCTATTTTTGTTGAACAAAATCCATGTCTCTTTCCTGATAACTGTGGCTTCCACTCATACCATACACACAGTAAACATGATATCCATATTTATAGCCATTATCTCTCACTGTCCCTAAAAGGACCACACCATGCAGCATCCACAATTTTCAATCATTTACCTTCAAACTTAAAGACATTAAGATCTATGCATATGTTTAAATTAGAATTGAAAAAGTACTTTATAAGGAGGGTATTTTACAGTGTTTGTGATTTCTTTAACAACCACTGCACCTGCAGTGAGGAGGCCTAGATGTTTAATATTCCTTCTCACCTCAATTGTGTCATTTTGTTTCCTATATGTAATTGTACTTGACCTTACATTGTTTGTCGTCTGTTTATTCATAATTGTCGATTTATATGTTATCGAAAGTAACCAACAGTAATAAAAACATTATCTTATCTTGTTGTAATTTTATTTGGTTCTTGGAGTGGAAAACATTATTATGTATATATTGTGTTCGTCATATTATGTTTGTTATTTGTTTTATCATCGATGAGTAATTGTTCTGGTTGTTTTAGTTACGGTGTTGTTTTGATGAGAGTTGGTTGTTGGGTTGGTTAAAAAGTTGGTGATGTACTCAAATTAACTGAGTTGTTAAAGAAAATGGAATAAAATTGGTTAAAAACTACAGGTTATGGGCCCAGCACGGTTCGCGATTAAAAGAAAGAGACAAAGCTAACTAGCGTATATAATCTTTGCTAACTAGCGTGATGGAAGAAACGGATGATTGAGAATAGAAGAAATCATCATTGCGGTAACGGACAACTGAGAATAGAAGAAATCATCATTGCGGTAACGGACGATTGAGAATAGAAGAAATCATCATTGCGGTAACGGGCGACAGAGAATAGAAGATATCATCATTGCTGTAACGGGCGACAGAGAATAGAAGAAATCATCACAATGGAAACGGAATCCTACATTCAAAAATTGGGGAACAACAATTACTATGTTTGGTCACGGAGATCGAAGGCCGAGCTAATCGAACGAAATTTCTGGAATGCAATTGATCCCGGCTTCGGGGACGAAACGAACCTTGAAAACGAACGCATTAATCGAAAGGCACTCGCCTTTTTACTGAGAAACATGTATCAGACGCTCATGTTGAAGATATCGGGGAATGCACAAGAGCAAAGACGGCTTGGGATATTTTGGAGAGAATTCATAACTCGTGCACCCTTGTCCAGACGGTAAGATTACTGAAGGAAATGGTCAATATTGAAAAGAACGAGGATATATCTATGGCGGAGTACATGACTAAGATTCAAGCATTTAACAGGAAGATCGAAAGAAGTGGAAATAACCTCCAATTTAATGATACTCAGCTTGCTGGTCTATTTTTGGTTGGTTTGCCCTCGCAGTATGACATCATCATAGAATTTCTTGGTCGAGAAGATGAGATAACAACAGAAGTGGTGAAGAGACGACTTTTACGGGAAGAAGCCGATATCAAGAGGCAAAACAGCTTGGCCTTGACTGCCAGTCAGCAACCGCGGTATGAACGTCGCAGGGGGAGGATGGAGTTGCAGAAAGCCTTCAGAAACACCAATGACGAACATTGCAAGGGGAGGATGGAGTTGCAGAAAGTCTTCAGAGACACCAAAGACACGAGCAAGATGGTGCCAACTCAGAGTCCGGGAGGAGACTTCAGAAGATGTTACCACTGCCAAGAACCTGGACACATCGCAAAATTTTGTAACAAAATTCAATGTTTTAACTGTGGAGTCTTAGGGCATTGGGCTAAGAACTGTAGTGTTCAAGGGATTAAAGCCAATGAAAACATATAAGAGCCTCCTAAAGTAGGGAATTCAGAAGGGAAAAAATACAGGGCATGAGTAAGTACAAAAGGGATAGGGTTAGCATCCAAAACAACTGGTAAAAGTCATTGGTTAATTGACTCAGCAGCATCTAGACACATTACCTATCGTAAGGATTGGATGATTGGCTTTGTAAAATGTCAGGGGAAGGTATTAGTGGGTACCGGATCAGCAGAAGTAGAAGGGCAAGTTGTGATTCGAATTAATGATAACTGTGGAGGATTTACTTTAAGTGTTTCTGATGTATTGTATGTTCCAATTTTTATTTATAATCTTTTATCTTGTCACTGTTTAGCCAAGAAAGGTATCCTCACAGAAATCACTGCAGATTGTGCCATTGGTAAGGATTTGTGGAATGATAATGAAATTTTATTTACAGCATTTGAATGTGATGGATGTTTTGTTTTGGAGACTGTTGACTGTAGGACAGATAATGTTGTTGCAGTAGGAGCTATTACAGAAGTAAATTGTGAAAATGTAGGCGAACAAGTTAATGAAGTAAATACTCTTTGTAGTCTCTAATTTATTTAATATCACTTCCATAAGTCTTTTTTAGCTGCTGTTGCTGTTTTTAGTTGTCTTTGTTAACCCTTAGTTACATACATAACTACAAAAAACGATCTTATAAAAAACCGGCGTCGCAGCGCCATCTCTGATTCAAACCACGAACTAGGAATTCAAATTAACTTCAACATTACAACTTCAATACTTTCCCTTGTTAGTTAAAAGTTGAATTCAACAGCATAGTTCTTTCTATCCTACATTAGTCCTGTTTTCTCAGACAAGATCTTCAGGCGTTTCTTTGGCAACGGCTTCGTCATGATATCAGCCACTTGATGTTCTGTGGAGATCTGTTGAACTTCAAGCTTGCCTTCTGTCACTTTCTCTCTGATGAAAAAGTGCTTAATGGAAATGTGTTTTGTCCTGCGATGAAACTCTGGGTTCTTAGCCAGTCTCACCGCTGCTGAGTTGTCAACTTGAATGACTGGAACATTTTTCAGCTGTATAATTCCTCTGAACAGTCTGCTAAGCCAAATTGCCTCTTTGGCCCCTTCATTTGCTGCGATGATCTCTGCTTCAGTTGTCGAAGTTGCTACGACAGCTTGCCGTTGGCTCATCCATGAAATCGCCCCTCCTGCATACCTAACGATAACTCCAGAGGTTGAACGACCCGTCGACATGCATCCTCCAAAATCTGCATCGCTGTAGACGTCCAGGAAACTCTCATCCACATCGCTTCAATAGACTATCCCCAGATCCAATGTCCCTGCTATGTATCTGAAAACTCTCTTGATTCGTACCACATCTTCTTGAGTTGGATTTTCAAGTGTCCTCGAAAGGAATCCGACACTGTACGCCAGGTCTGGTCTTGTGCCAAGCATCAAATACATCAGAGCTCCATCAGTCTGTAGGGAAACCTTGGTGCCTCATCATCTTTCCCTGGTGTGGAAATTTCTGCACCTTTAAGCATTGGGGTTGAAACTGGTCTACATTCTGAAAAATTGAAGCGTTCTAAAATTTTCTTTGCATATGCTCTCTGACTTATCTTAATGAACCTCTCTTCTCGCTGAATTTCAAGACCCAGAAAATAGCTTGCTCGCTTTGCAACGATTTTGAACTCTGTCTTCAACTGTTCAATGAAATCTTCCATCTCTTGTAGATCGGTTGCTGCCATCAAGCCATCATCTACATAGATCACAAGTATGAGCTTCCTACCATTCCTCTCTTGAATGTATAAACATGGATCAGCATCGCTGGCCTTGAATCCATGTTGTTTCAGGAATGCTCCAAGTCGTTTATTCCAGCATCTAGGTGCTTGCTTAAGTCCATAAAGACTTCTCTTCAGCTGACAAACCTTGCTGGTTCTGTCTTCATATCCTTGAGGCTGCTTCATGAAAATTGTTTCTTCAAGTTCTCCGTAAAGGAATGCTGTTGACACGTCGAATTGTGCCAGGTGCATCTTCTTACTTGCTGCAATACTGAGTATTGAGCGTATCGTTCCCATCTTAGCCACCGGACTGAAGGTCTCGCTGTAATCAATGTCGTGATGCTGACTGAACCCCTTAACAACCAATCTCCCCTTGTACTTATCAATGCTGCCGTCTGGATTTTTCTTGAGTCGAAAGACCCATTTACATGGAATTGCCTTTGCACCTGGTGGTAGCTCTGTCAAAATCCAGGTTTGATTCTCTTTCAATGAAGCAATTTCACGATCCATGGCTTTCTTGCACTCGACTGAATCCTCGCTTCTCAGTGCATCTTCAAAGGTCTCAGGATCCTCCATCACTTGATTCAAAAACTCCTCCAATCTCATGACGTAATCTTCAAGATGTTTCGGTCTCTTCAAGGTTGATCGATTTCTCAGAATTCTTCCAGATGAGTGCTTGGAGTTTTCTTCCTCATCTGTATCTGACTCACCTTCACCAAGTGATTCTACATCACTAATTGATGATTCTTTCTCAATGTCGATCTGTGGCTCTTCTTCCTTCTCCTTTTCGCCAAATTCATCTCTATGCTCGATATCTTTCAATGGTAGCTTGACTTCGTCCTTACATTCTTTAATTCTCTCTTGGAATTGAACATCTCTTGACAGGATAACTCTGTGGTTAGTTGGAACGTAAACTCTGTATCGCTCATCTCCGTCATATCCTACTAGGAATCCTTTCACTGCCTTTTTGTCCATCTTATTCCTCTTTTCGGATGGAATGTGAACGTAGCAGGAAGATCCAATGATACGCAGATGTTTGATTCTCGGTTTCTTTCCCATCCACAGTTCATAAGGATTGACTCCATCTTCTGACGATTTTCCTGTTCTGTTAAGAATGTAAATGGCTGTTGTCACTAGCTCTGCCCATATTGCATCCGGAAATTTAACTTCACTATTTGAGTACTTGAAGGTCCTTGCCATCTCGACGATTGTTCGATTCTTGCGCTCACTGCCGCCATTCTGCTGAGGTGTGTATGGCGCTGTCAGTCTCTGTGTGATTCCACTCTCTGCTAGAATGCGCTTAATCTCTTCACAGTCGAATTCTCCTCCATTGTCACTGAGTAGCTCTTTAATGTTATGCCCAAGTGTCTTTGCATGTGCTAAGACCTGTTTTAACACAATTTTGACTTCTGACTTATGTTTAATTACGAAGTCATAACGAAACTTTGTGTAGCTATCCTTGAACACAACTAGAAATCGTTTCTTGCTGAAGGATTCGCAAAATGGGCCTAGAGGAATAAAGTTCTCCAGGTCTTGTTGCCTTTCTCCTAGTGCCAAACGGTAAGCGATGTGACTTGCCAAAAGTGCAGGGCTCACAAAATTCTCTCGCCATCTTCACAATGATACTCAACTCTCTCTTGAGCATCTCTCTCACATGTCGCTTGTCTTGGTGTCCCCATCTCTCGTGATACAGCTGCAGTGTCGAACTTTCTGCTTCAACAATGTTGACCCTTTCTTTTTTCTCGGGAACAGCTGGTTCAATGGCTGCCTTGTACAGAGTTCTGCCTTTCTCGCGACTTCCGCACAGTACTACGTTTCCATTGACTTCCAGCCAGCACTTAGTTGTCGTGGAATGGAATTTGCTATTTTCATTCCTATCTTGAGCAGCTAAAACAGAAAACAAGTTTCTCGAAATATTTGGAACGTACCAAGTGTCTCTTAGTGTCATCTTCAAGGTCTTTTCTTCAGTGAATGATAAAATTTCAACGGTGCCTTTCCCGATGGCCTTGAGAGCTTCTATTCTAGCGGCCTTGATGACGCAGGGACTTTGAAACTTCTGGAACTCGACAAACAGATCCGGACAATTCGTCACATGCTTTGTTGCTCCGTTGTCGATCCACCATCCTGAGGAGACCGTCTCGACTTGAAAAATATCTTCACTGATTGCACCCAGGGCTACATTGGTTTCCACAGCGTTGCTCAGAGGAGCGCTCTTCTTTGGTCGTCCATCAGCAATCCACTTCTTGCATGAAATTACCCAATGCCCTTTCTTCTTGCAGTAATTACAAATGTCATTTCCTTTTGACCTCATCTGACCTTGACTTGATCTTGGTTTTCCGCTCTTCACGAATAATGCTTCTCCTGCAGTGTCTCCCTCTGTGCTAGCGACCTTTTTGAAATTTTGCTCGTACATACATAACTGGGTGATTAGCTCTTCAAATGTCTTTTCTTCTTCTTTTGACAATAACATCCAGCTGGATCAAAAATTCTCGAATTCACTTGGTAAAATTTGCAAGACTTTACTTACTAAAATCAGATCTGGCAGCGCATTTTCATTTTTGGCTTTCAAGCCATTATTTAGCTCGAACCACAAATTTTTTAACCTCGCGGCATGAGTCGAAACATCCTCTCCATTAATCCAGCTAAATGCAAAAAACTCAGTGCATATTTTGAACAGCTGGTCTTTGGATGACGCCTCGAAATTTAACTTTAATGCCTCCCACGCCTCTCGCGCTGTCTCTTTATCCATGATTTTCTCATAAATTGCGTCAGTCATCGAACTCGAAATTATTGACTTTGCGTAACTATTTGTCTTACGGAATAACTCGCTGACCTTCTTGTGCTCTTTGATTTCATCTTCCGTAGCATTAGGCGACAGAGGCTCGGATTTCACCAATTTTCCATCAATTGCATCTAGGGCTCCTTCGTGGTAATCCAACAAGTCCTGCAATTTCCTCTTCCAAATTGGCCAGTCCGCCTCTCCAGCCAGGGGTTTGATGTGCTTCGCCAAATCCATTCTTGAAAAACGCTGAATTGACGAGACTCCACAGCAAACTTTAACTCGACGTAATTATCACAATCTCGCTTGCAACTCCCTATTTACTTAAAAGAAACTTGCGTGAGCAGGGCGGTCTGGACCCATAACCTAATTATTAGACTACAAAGAGTATTTACTTCATTACAAGTAAATGCTTTTGCTTTATCTTGCGGTGTCGAAATTTGGCACAAGCATATGGGCCATTTGCATGTGGAGGGGTTGCAAAAAATCCCGACCCTAGGAGTTAAGGAAAATTGTGAAAACATTTTCAAATGACAGAATCAATTATTATGGTTATGAATGCATTGAGGCTGAGGAGAGTGTTAGTCAAGAAGATACAGAGAATGATGAATCTTCTTTAAGGTGGAACAGGAGTGAGAATGTAGAAAATGATATTTTAGTTTGGGATGAGAACGAGGGGAATGAGAGTGTGGATCATGATGAACCCTTTATAGGGTGGAGTGAGGAAGATAGTATACCAAGGTGGAACGGGAGTGAGAATGTAGAAAATGATATTTTAGTTTGGGATGAGAACGAGGGAAATGAGAGTGTGGATCATGATGAACCCTTTAGAGGGTGGAGTGAGGAAGATAGTATACCAAGGTGGAACGGGAGTGAGAATGTAGAAAATGATATTTTAGTTTGGGATGAGAATGAGGGGAATGAGAGTGTGAATCATGATGAACCCTTTATAGGGTGGAGTGAGGAAGATAGTACACCAAGGTGGAACGGGAGTGAGAATGTAGAAAATGATATTTTAGTTTGGGATGAGAATGAGGGGAATGAGAGTGTGGATCATGATGAACCCTTTATAGGGTTGAGTGAGGAAGATGGTGTACCAAGGGATCATATGATTGTCCTAAATATGAATGAGAGAATTGAGGTAGAGGTAGGAGAGAATGCAGAATATGCACCGAGGAGATCTGAAAGATTGAGACAGAAAAAGAAGTGAGAGAGAAATAATATTGAGGAAGAAGTAGGAGAGAATGCTGAATGTGCACCGAGGAGATTTGAACGATTGAGACAGAAAGAGAATTGCAAAAACTATGACATTTGTGCATATTGCTGTAAATACGTGGGAGATGTGATATTACCAAGGAATATGTCCGAAGCTTTATTAAGCAGTCATGCTGTGGAATGGGAGAGGGCAATGAAAAAGGAAATAAACAATTTGGAAAAAACAATGTACATGGGAGATTGTTAAACGGCCTGAGTACACGAATGTGATTGGATGTAGATGGGTCTTTGCAGAAAAAGAGAGTGCAGGAAAGAATCAACAATTTAAAGCCAGGCTGGTTGCCCAAGGATTTAGACAGAGAGTTGGAGTGGACTATTTTGAAACTTGTAGTCCTGTAATACAGAAAAAGTCATTGAGGATCTTAATAGCTTAAGCCATAGAAAATCAGTGGGAATTGGAGCAAGTGGATGTTGTTGGGGCGTAGTTAAACAGTGCTTTAGCAGAGGATGTTTTAATGGAACAACCACCTAATTTCTGCTTTAAGGATAGGGACAGGTATGTTTGTAAACTACGAAAGAGTATTTATGGATTGAAGCAGTCAGGAAAGAATAGGTATAATGAATTGCACAATATCCTAAAAAGGCTGGGATTTATAAGGTGTATAGCTGAACTGTGTGCTTTTCTAAAGGAAGGTATTGTTTTGGGGGTGTATGTGGATGACATGTTATTGATCGGAGATAAGGAAGCAATAGTAAATTTTAAGGTGAAATTAGCCGAAATTATTGAGATAAAAGATCTAGGACAAGCAACAAGGTTGTTGTCACTGAACATTCAGAGGCCTGGAAAGGATATGATTACCCTTGACCAGACAGATTATATTATGAATGTGCTTAGGGATTGCTCTATGGATAACTGTATGGGAGCTGCAACTCCAATGGAAGTAGGATATAAGAGATGTACAGAGGATGTTGAGAGCTTTAATGAGGACATTTATAGAAAGGTGATATCATGTCTGAATTATATCAGTATAACCACTAGACCTGACATAGCTAATGCAGTATCCAAACTTAGTCAATATTGTAATAATCCCAACACAGATGATTGGGAACATGTTAAATGTGTTTTAAGATATTTAAGGAAAAATATTCATTTTAAGTTGGCATATCAGAGAACAGGATTGCCTTTAAAGGCCTTCTGTGATGCAGACTATGTGGGTGAAGCAAAGGAAACCAAGTCATTTAGTGGTTATTGTGTAATGTTTGGGGGTGGAATAGTTCATTAGAGAAGTAAAAAGCAAAACAATTTCCTCAACATCCACCACCCATGCAGAATGTATTGCAATGTATGAGTCTGTAACCGATTTGATATGGATGAGAGATTTCTTTATAGAATTAGGCCAGAGTATGTTTGTTCCAAACCCTACCATGTTGTATTGTGATAACCAAGGTGCAATCGCAGTAATGAAAAATGATCGTGTGACTGATGGAAATAAGCATTTCTATGTAAAAATTAACTATTGCAGATATTATGACAAAAGGATTGAATGGACCAAAGACCTTACAGATGTGTAGAGTCATGAATATATGTGTTGATTGAAAAAAAGATTGTATAGATAGAGAAAATGTTTTCCAAGGGGAAGTGTTGTAATTTTATTTGGTTCTTGGAGTGGAAAACATTATTATGTATATATTGTGTTCGTCATATTATGTTTGTCATTTGTTTTATCATCGATGAGTAATTGTTCTGGTTGTTTTAGTTACGGTGTTGTTTTGATGAGAGTTGGTTGTTGGGTTGGTTAAAAAGTTGGTGATGTACTCAAATTAACTGAGTTGTTAAAGAAAATGGAATCAAATTGGCTAAAAACTACATATCTAACTTAAGTGTGTTTATTAATGAAGCATGTGAGCAACTTTACCGCAGGTGTTAACAGAATGCTCTGCTCACTTCCTCTTAATAAGTTTTATTGAAAAATATTTTTAGGAGGACATCTTAACTAATTACTGCAAAAGAACATTGAAATCGTTATGATTGTACAGGGAGATTGGATATTTGTAAATTTACATTATAAGCAAACAAACAAAATTCATCAAATCAAAATTGCATTCTGTATTCAAACCAAGTTTTAGTACAGAAAGTAGTAATTGGGATTTCTTCCAATAACTGTACCAAGGTACAGTAATGAACCACTGAAAATTATAGCCGTCTAGACAAAACAAAAAAACAGCCATGGTAAGCTGGTCATGAGGCCCAAGTGTGCAGTTTAACACTTTTTCAATTCAACATGACTATTTGAGAGCTTTCTTTTGTTAAAAGATAGCGTTACATTTTAGTCTCAACACGGGAAACATAATAGTTACATATGGACCTGAGACATGGGTCCTATCCAAACAAGATGAAGAAACACTAAGAAGATTCGAAAGGAAAATAATGAGGAATCTATGGCCCAGCTAAAGAAGGAGAAAGGTGGAGAATCGGAAATAACTTTGAAATTTATTAAATATTGGAAGAGAAGGATATAGTTAGGCTCTCCATGTCATTGCGACAGTCATGGTTGGGTTGTCAGTCATGTTGAAAGGATGGAAGAGTACAGAATGCCCAAATTGTTAATTAATAGCAAGATGGAGTAGGAGAGGAAGGCACCGCCAAAGATGGCTACAAGATGTTGAAGAGACGCGCAGGAAGTTAGCCCCCAAAAAAATCCAGGAGAGAGAAATCAAAAAGGAGACCCGAATGGAGGCATATAACTGAGGAAGCAAAGGCCTACACCGGGCTGTAGAGCTGTGGAAAAAGAAGAACGGGTAACTTAATCAGGAGGAAAGTAGGAAATATGTTGGAACATATACGGGGTGAGAAATGTGATGAATCTAAACCACAAAGATTGGAGCACAATTCGGGAGAAATCATCTGCTTTCAAATCTTTGAAAAGTGATCAACGAGAGTTAGCGACTAATGACTTACAGTTACATTTGGTTGAAGATGTAAAAAGGGATGAGTTATAAATGAATGTTAAATATTCAATTGCCACACGGTCCCACATTAACTGATAAACTACTGCTTTGCAGGGTTCGTTTTGACATTGTATGTCAGGAACACTCACTACACAGTGTTCTTGTTATTAGTACTAGATGCAGCTTACTATCCAAAGATTATATACTCAGGACTATCCGTGTTACTATCCGTGGCAGCTTAAAAATATTTTTCAAGAAGCGCATTTCATAATTCTTTTTTCTTCAGCCGAGATTCACGAGAGGTAGCGTTGGCATAGATCGTGCGCGGGGATAGCGCCTATTTTTGAAGGTGTTCGAAAGCTGTGTACGGTTATGACTTCCAGTTAATTTATGTCATTGAATGCCACGCAAGCTCATTATGTGGTTTTACAATTTGCATATGTTTCTTTTCTGGCTATGTGTATTCCGTACGCGTGATCATGTTGATTCACCCAAATACCTGATATAGGAATGGTTGTTTACTCAGCGGCTGTGTCGGTTACTGAAGTTATTGATAGAATGGATTCTTAGGTGGAAAAATCAGTTTCGGCCTGACCTTCCAACGGAGTGTCCGCGTACCAAGGAATGCCGTGTTGTCTAAACCGTCAAAGCTTGGTAAATATGTGAAGTTGGATTAAATTTTGTAAGTTGGCGCATTTTTACAATAAATATTCATGAAATACAACTCGACGTCTGTTTTATGGCTTAATTTTTTATTTCCGTTACTCTGACAGTCTTTGAAAATGAGGATTAAGTAAATTATACGTTTTGGATCATATTTAACCACATGTTTTAGGCTCATTCAAATTATGCTTTAAAGGTATTTACGATCGATTTAATTTTATTCAGGAAAAGCCAACATTGAAGGTGAGTGGGAGAGACGGCCACAACTGTTGTTCATTTTTTCACTTAAGGTTTGCATTCATACATGTTGCAGCATCTGTAGTAACTTTTCTTGGGATCCAAAACTTATTGCAATCATAGTGATAATTTGCATTGAGGTCTGTGAATCAGCTTAGCTCAATTTGTGCCCTTTCAATGGCTAAAATACAATCTGGTAGGCATGGCATCTGCTATCAACTGCTTTGGTCAGGCCCGGCTCCAGACAAAATTTTAACCAGGGCGAGAGAATATTCCGGCGCCCCCCTCCCCCCTTATAAAACCTATTCACCAGTTAAACGTAGTAAAAAAATACTTTTCACAATAGTGGCGCCCTGGGCAGTCGCCCAGGCCTTGCTATGGTAAAGTTTGCTGTCATGTTTATGAACTCAGCATATATACTCTCCCAGTAGGGTGTTGCGTGAAAAGGCTTTCTATGCTAAAGAAAAACCTATTACAGGGTATTACGTTGTGGCTTGCGTCAACCTGTGGTGGCACAAAATTGCCATCCTTATACACTACGTTTACCAATCGATCTCAGATCGATCTGACTGGCTCAGCTCGGTATGGTAAACGGAGCGCGCTGGCCAGATCGATCTGAGAAGCGAGCCGTGTCAGCCCGCTTTCCCTAACCGGTCTGAGATCTCAGATCGATCCGAAGAGGCCGGAGCGTGGCGCTCATCGTTCTTCTTTTGGTTGCCGATGGTAAACAAAATATAATCGATATCATTTACGGCGTGACTTGTTGCAAGAAGGGAAAGGAGAGAAGTGTGCGGCTGAAATATGCAAGAAATCTCAAAATAATTCAAACTACTGAAATCGATAGTTCAATATCGATATTTTCAGACCGTGTTGGTAAACCAGGCGATCTCAGTCAGCTCCCTGCTGAAGTTTCAGATCGGTCTGAACTCAGACCGATCTGAGATCGATTGGTAAACGTAGTGAGTTTCCCAGAGACTGACAAAAGGGGAAATAAAAAAAATTCCATCTATAGGATGGTGACTTATATTGTTACTGAGGATGGTGTTCTATTAGTTTGGGTAGGTTTTGAAAGACTTATGCTCAGCTTCACCATCTACAAATCTTCACACACTTTTTCACACTAACAATAAACATATGCTTCTCTCCTAAATTCTGCATACCTTCTACCTCCATTTATCCTATTTTACACATACTATAGCAAAATCAACAAAATATTACACTGTCATATTCCTTTACATGGCCAAAAATGGGGAAATTCTAGTGTTTAACTTTTTATTAGGTTTAATCATGTCACAGTTGAGAATTTTATGCCATTCATTTTTTAAAATGTACTCCGAACAAATTAGCTATAAAAATTGCAGTGCAGAGATAAAGATAATGTGTCAATGGGCCTGGATTATGAGAGTTTACACGACTATTTTTTTCTTTGCTACTTTCCCAGCATTCTACCTAAAATGGCTTTTCGACGACACTTCACCACTGACTTCCTGTCCCTGCTTAATCTTCTACTCCTGATTTATCTCCACCTGCAGCCACCTCTCCTGTCACAGCAATATAACTTCTACTTTAATGTCCATTGAGCCTTTTCCATCGTTTCTATGGTCTCTTAATTTTCCATTTATTATCATCTTCTCTCTCTTGCTCCAGGGTGCATATATACACTTTTATGCATTACATCTACTTCAATCTAACACTATGCTCAATATGTAGTTATCATCAATGATCTTTCCTTCAAATTCTCACCAAGCGTTCATCTTAAAAATTCTCTCACGTCTGTGAATGTTTCTCTTCTCAAAGCAATTACCTTCCTAATATCTCCAGTGCTATGTTCATTCTCATCCAAAATACTATGCCAGGCTTGGCATCTATGTGATTAAGCCCTTGTCAGCTGATTCTAAAGTTGTGTGTTTGAGTCCCGCCTGGGTGTTTCACTCTGAGCATAGCCATGTGAGAAGAAAGATGAGGTTTTCCCAATAAGTGCTATTAATGAAGACTGTTCTGGTCCTTCAACAGGTAAAACTCTGGATCTCTGCAGATACTTCAATGTATGAGCCGTCCATCATCATCAGGATTGTTGATGATGAATGACTTGTACATCAAAACGTTGGCAGAAATGCAGTTTTACCCTGTGGAGAACCTGAAGTCTCCACATAGCTGTGTTCATTCGCCATCTTTTTTATAGTAATGAAAATAAGTTGATTAACTTGCTCCACCTTCTCCCTGATACCTACCTTTACACATGACTTGTCCCTTTTCCATATTAGTTTGGATTAATATCTCGTAAGACGATTCCACCCTAAAATGGGGTGTAATAATAGAGGTCGCTTGCTGTTGCTTTCTTCAATAGCATTTTTATATTATGTGACATTACCAGTTAGAAGGCAACCTTTGCATATGCAGCTGTATTTCTGCCACTACTTCTCTAAGGAAGGTATGGTGTGAGCAATACCGTCTTTACCATAAGGGCACACGGGGCCTGAGCCCAGGGCCCCCTACCTCACGGGGACCCCGAAATGCCAATATATTTGCTTAGACAAAAAAAAGCTCAATTTTTTTTCCAGTTTTCAAGTAGATACCTACTAAAATTACCGTCAGATTTTCAATTTTTTCCAGAGTGAACATTTTAACAAATACGTATTAATAAATACGTATAATTTGCTATTTGGTGAAACTAAATAACTCTGCCATAAGCACAATAAATATAAAATCATAACAGAAAAATATTTTTTCTTGTCATTCCCTTTTTTTACTTTCCAATGGGGCCCCAATTTTTTGTGTGCCCAGGGGCCCCGGCATGTCCTAAGATGGCCCTGGGTGTGAGGACTAGCTTTAATGGCTTCCACCATTCCACCACCCTGGCATGGGTGGACCAACTCACAGAGGCTGGATCCCTAGTAAATTTCTCTAGTGTAAAACTGGAGAGAAAGTCAATAGATGACCATACAGCCATCAAGCTTACTGCTTCAAATTTAAAAAGTTATTCCGGAAAATTGATGCAGCTTGTAGCATTGGGTTATGGCATTTGGGATGAGGAATATACCTATATTTCTGTGTGTATATATAACATATGTTGCTGTGTATGATATCTATAATTTATATTCAGTAGGTGTGAAGGTAAATGTCAAATAATTGAACACCATGGCGTCCTATCCACATAGAACTACAATCTGAATCTAGAAACAGAATAATCTGGGGATAATTCTAATCGAATACGGTAGGAACATGGATTGAAATAGCTGCCCGCTATAGACTCAACTTGCTAAAGACCACCTTAAACTTAGTTCAGCTGTCATATTTCTAACCTATAGGTTATGTGATATAGGTATCAGTAGATAATGGATGTTATTTGGCTCATAATAATCAGCAAATATCTATTTCATTCGGTGCGTGCAGATTATTCTGATATTGTAAACTGGAGATGAAACATTTCGAAATGCACTCGAAGATTCGTCGGAAGACAATGTCGACAACCTGAAGAAGCAGGATGGTCGAAGGCCCACCCAGAAATATGAATTATCCACCGCAAGATAGATGCAATCGTGTACATAAACTTTGGATGCAATCGTCCGTAGCGAAACCTTGTGCACCTAGAGGCATACATAATGATTCTCTCAGTATTTTCACTGGCAATATTTTCTCAATAAATCAGGGTTAACTGTTTGCAACAGTAGGTAATACAACGGGAAAATTGTAATTCATTAAGAATTCACCGTAATAACGGCGTTAATTAATGACCAGTTTGCCGCGGTGGAACTTACGTGGGAAAATTCCATGCGCTTATCTAGGGACGATTTAAAAAATTGCGGAATACCCTTCTCCATATTTCGGTCGCACACTTGAAATAAAAAATATTTACAAGGAATTCCATCGTGCTAGACATTAAACTTAGAGCAAATACAGGAAAAAGCCACGAAGTCAACGACGGATGCGAGTGACTCACGCATCACGCTGACGCACTTCACCCGCTTCGCCCACCATCCGGGGCACTTATTGACTGTCAAACATGGCGCCGATCGTAGTGAAAGATGATGTGACCGGGGTGCCCTCGAAAAGAAAGGATGGCCCGGCAGACAACAAGGAGAATTTATGGTGTGTGAATTGAGGAAGAAAAAAATTACTGAATTTTAAGTCATTTCGATGTATTTTGTCATATCGTTATTAAGCAATTAGTGGCTTGGTGTGCAAGCGAACGTGCCTTTTTCTTTCCAAAACAATTCAAAAAATGACGGCCTCTGCCTTTCATAACCCCAATTTTAGTATACCTTTAAGTGTATCTCTTTTGTCTTCTCATCATAATTGCAATATGCTTGCACTCCGGATTAAATATGTTTTATTTGTGCTTCGTTCCCACCTTTGAACAAATTGTGTTTATGTGTGTAGCAAGCACTAGGATTTGTCTGTGTACATGGAGAGTAATATTTAATGTTATATTTTGTCTATAATTCAACTGTTGGTTCCTTTGGATGCCTAGGGCTTCGATACTTGGGGAAGTACAGGCAAGAGCTAGCACGAAACTGCCATCATGCAAATCGGTATTGGTTTTAGGTGAGGTTCCAGTTATTAGTTATTTTTGAACAGTTTAATTCCACTGATACTAGAAGCGCAATCTTAATACATTTTTCTTTCGTAGGTGACAACGAATCTGGAAAAACCACGCTAATCGCCAAACTACAAGGAGTGGAAGACCCTAAGAAAGGTTCAGGATTGGAGTATGGATACATTGATGTGCGAGACGAGTACAGAGATGGTTAGTTGAAACTACAGTAATCCGTTGTTGAAACAGGGGTATCTGGCATTTTTTGATGTTCTTAACTAAAATTTCAAGTATCATGTAATGTCAACAAATTCACAAGGGCATACAATTTGGAAACTCAAATAGACGTAGTTGTGTGATGAGAAACTTTTTTTTAAAGATTCTTGGTGACAGAATTCATGAGAGTGATTTTAAATTCTTACAATTTATGCCCGTTTGGTATAAGTAATGTATTTTGTTTGGCGACCCATTATATTGTAGTTGCATTAGAAATGCATGCCTTTGTGTGCACCGAATTTTCTACTGTCATTTAATTATTCTGCAATTCCTCCTCTTATTTGCAGATCATACCAGGCTTAGTGTGTGGGTGTTAGACGGTGATCCAGCTCATTCACATCTTTTGAAATTTGCTCTCTCAGAAGAAACATACCCACATACTTTGGTGATGTTCACAGTGGCAATGACAACACCATGGGGTATTCTGGACCAACTACAGTCTTGGGCTTCAGTATTGCAAGATCATCTGGATAGATTAAATCTTTCTGCTGATACAGTTCAAGAGCACAAGCAAACTTGTGAGTTTCTCTTAATTTCTAAGCAGGACATGTCCATGGTCACTGATGTTGTTTTGAGTCAAAAATATTTTTTTTACTTAAAAAATACTTAGAAAAAATCATTTTTAACCCTTGCTAACTCACATTACCAAAAGCGACATAACAGAACTGGTTGAAAGTTTTCCATTTAAATTCTGTTAATTAAATGCAAAATTCTACAAAAAATAGAAGTTACAAATAATTTAGTGTACTTAACAATCATTAAAATTTTAATCAATTTAAATATCATTAAACATTTTTATTTTAATAAAGTTACAGCCTTATTGGTAACTTACGTTACAGTAACTCACCTCATGTTTTGTTGAAATTATTGGAAATATTTTTGCTTTCCCATTTTATTTCAATTTGGCAAGGTGTGCACTCTTAATTACTGTTGACATTAAAATTATTATTTTCTAAAGAAGAATCTGAAGAAGGTATTCTTTAATATTTTTCTTTTAATTTATTAAAATAAATAGATACTTCTAAGAAAGTTATGATTTAAAAAAAAATATGATGGCTCACATTTGGGAATTAAATGGTTGAAAATGTTATTTGGATGTATTTTGAAGGTTATGAAAATTAACAATTTTATACAGTGAGATCTGACTTCCACAGAACCTGAGCTACTTGGAAATCTGTCCCATCTGGAAAAAGATTGATTCAAGCATGGGCTTTTGGCAATTTTATGCATCATTACATCTTTATATTCTTGAACGGAAACTCATTAGTGGGAACAGAATAGATTCCTGGAGATGTGGACTGTGGTTGAGTTGAATTCCAACCACAATTTGAATGAAAATATTTTATCATAAATGCATGGAATCCATCAAAACCTCTCCCCCCAAGTAAATTAACAGTGTACTGAATTTTTATGTAGGTTTCTGAGGGGCTTTGTTGGAGTGTGGATCCTCCATTTACCAGAATTTGCCCTGCATCGTTCAATATTGTGGACTATATATCGTCAGTGAAGCATATTGACTAGTTTCAGTAACTGTACCTGAAGAAGCTTGCAGCATAGATGGCTAAACATAGTCAACAAGATAGAACAATGCATGTAATGAAAAAATTATTATGTGTATTGCTTAAGTAAACTTCTCAAAGCTGTAGTGCTCTTTCATTATTTCGTAAGAATCCCACTTATTTTATTTTAGTCAAACAAACAGTGGGCATTGCATCTTACAGATTTAATGTAATGGATTGGTTGTATGTGTATATGTGGTATGAAATGGCTCTTAATTAGGCAGAAAACTAGCCATGCTGGGAAAAAATCCCGGTCCTTGGAGATACCACCAAATACGGATTTCACTATAGTTATATGCATATAAATGTAGGCTGATATATCCAATGGTGGCATTTTTCACACATTCACGGAAGGGCAATAGATCAGTCAACAGGCAGCAAATGGATTAATTTATAGTATTGGATTGAAAATGGTAGAGTAACCTGCCAATTAGACCTGCAGCAATTTTTGACTCCTCAGTTTAAGTGTTCAAGATGATATTTAAGTGATTTTTCTGCACACATGGTTTCCCCTGGCCGGCTGGCTTTTTAGTCTTGTGTAGCTTTTGGAAATTGCTTGTGTAAACTTGAAAAACTGGCCCTTTCCTCTCTTGTAAACCATGATCGTATGAATTCCAGTTGCTCAAAGGCACCCCACCAGCAAACACACTTCTAAATGCGATGGTGGGTGGCGTAACATGGTGGAACTCCTTCATGATGCACAAAGGGTAAGAAAAAGACTTTGCTGTTCCACAAAATAAAATATATTTGCGACCGGTTTCGATACGGCGTATCATCATCTGGCTAGCCAGATGATGATACGCCGTATCGAAACCGGTCGCAAATATATTTTATTTTGTGGAACAGCAAAGTCTTTTTCTTACCCTTTGTGCATCAAACACACTTCTGGTTTGATGTTTGTGAATATCAGATTAGCCCAATATCCTTGCGTATTTTCATAACATGGTCATCAAATTGAAGCATGGGAAGTATAAACATAATTTCTAGCCATCCCTTCATTGTTTCACCGAAATGCAAGTAAAAGATAATACTCTGGACTAAGCTGGTCAAAGCCAAAAGCATATTTACAAGGCTTCTTGTCAACAAATTTAAATGAAATGACTGGCTCTATACTCTAGAAATTTGCTACTGCTGGAATAAATTTGTTGCCTTTGGAAGTCTATGAATAAGAAGTAAATGTTGGAGTCATAACTCCTTGTGAGATGCGATTAAAGTATTTTCACTTTGTAGCATTGATGGCATTGGATGTTATAATTCTAATTTGTATTTTAAAATTCTTTCAGATGCTCGAAAATGGCAGGATTATGTGGAGCCAGGAGATGAACTTGAACCAGGGTCTCCTTTGAGGAGGACATCACGAAATCTGGACGATCTTGATCCTGCAATTGACGGGGATCAAAATGGATTGGTTGATGGACTCCCTCTGGGGCAAGGAGTACTTACTCGGAATCTTGGTCTTGATGTTGTAGTGGTTGTTACAAAGGTGAGATATGCACTGTATTTATAAAATACTCTCTAAGCTGCCACAAGCATGTGATAGGTGAACAGTCACGAGTAGGAAAGGAAAAATCTTTGAGGCGCTTGCGACTTAATGTTTTCCTTTTAGGTTGTTATGAATAAAGTTTTTGGAAGAAAATATCCTTTGTCCCATCTATTGTATATCTTACCATTTTCTTTCAACATTTTTTGTCATGTTATTTGAACTGCGAATATATTGTGAGGTCAGTCTTATTTGCAGTTGAAATTTTATAAATGAAAAACTTAAACTTTGTGGTTCCACAATGATAATTTATTTTCACGACCCGGGTTTCGACGTGCTATAACGTCATCTTCAGGTGAAAAGACTACAAAAACTTGGTGTTACATACTGCCCTCAGGAAGGGTGGGGGAGGTTTGGAGGGAAGGAAGGTAAGGGGGGGGGGGCTCAGATTGCAATCCATATGTATATTCGTGATTGCGCTCATGAAAAATTAGGTTACCCTTTTGTACTGTTTTCAAAATACATCGCCAACTAGTAGACTATTTCAGATGGTTGCAAACAACGAACAAGCGGGCGAAGCAAAATATTCAATTTGGAGATATACAGCAATTTGTTGAAAACGTTATGCTAGTGGAAAAGTTATCAGATTTTGATGCTCCAATACCGATTTGTAGGGACCCTGAAAAGTGGTGAATAAACTCGAGGGAAAGCGGTGTAAAAGTCATAGCCCCAGCGGTGCAAAAATCGCAAATTGCATGCTCCGGCATTGAAAAAAATATTTACATATTTCTCAATTTAAACAAACAAAGAATTGTTTTAGAGACATAAATTCATTTATCTAACTTATTCTATCAAATCTTCATTGATAGTCAATGAAATACAAAGCTACACGCAAAATACACGCCATTACAAAGGTGACTCAATGGCCACCCAGCCTCAGAGGGCTGTGTTGTGTGAGTTGCCTATTGCCAATTTCCTTGGTACTGCTTTGCGTATTCAAAGCATAATGTGTAGGGAACCTGAAAAGTGGTAAAAAAAAGTCAAGGGAAAGCTGTAAAAAAATCGATTATCATAGTGACAGCGGGTTAAAAATCTTGAATTTCATGAAACAGGTAAAAAGAAAAAGTTGTTTATTTATCAACTGAAACATACAATGGACTTCATTGTTGACTCATGTTGAAAGATAAAACCATTTATAAATATATAAAATAAGAAGTAAATATATAAATAAATTACATAAGAAATGAACATATACAGGAATCACATATCTTGGAATAACTCAGTCACATGAAGAGCCAAAGATTATTTGTGGATCTCTCCATTTTTCGGGTTTGCGCCGCGTTGGTTGTCATAGGTTGACGACAGTTTCGCCGGGATTCCACCAGGCGTCTTCAGGTCGAAGTTCGACCTGAAGTATGGAGAGATCCACGAATCCAGAACGCCACGGAAAACTACAATCCAACAGCCAAAGATTATGTTAAGTTGTATTTCCAAAGTTTCTGGGGAAGCATTGGTTCTCTAATCACTTAGTATATTTCCATATGAAGAAATAGGCCGCTCACAATCCACATTTGAACATGGAACCCACAACACCTTTACACAAGGTTCCATAAACTCACTGTTGTCTCCCTTGATGCTCAGAAATGTATGGAGCACATCAACTTTCTCACCTTTTTGCAAATTTTCTTTTACATTAGATTGCATGCACAAATAGCCAGTAAGTAGCACTGTGCTGTCAAGTTTATTTATAAGATTAATGGATGCTGCTGTCTGCACAAGGGATGCTTCAGTGTTTTGGATAATGTTCTTCACATCAAATAATTTTCCCACACTTTAAGTCAAGTTCCGGGAAGTATCTGGTGTTGAAAGCTTAGTTAAATTAACCTCACACAAACTCCCTACATTTGTGAACAGTTGTATTAACTCTCCCCTCCTTACCACTGACTTAAGGTTATTAATTGCAGAAGTTGTCTGACTGCCTAATAAACCTTTACTAACTATCTTAAAATTGTGAAGTAGGCCATCAATTCTACTTTGCAACTGATGTATGAAAGGAAATGATGATCCCTCTAAGGTGACGATGGAGTCAATTATCTGTTGTCCATGTTCTTTGAGAAAAGTTCCACTGGCTTTGATTATTTGAATGTTTTGCTCTTCTAATTTAGCTAAGTATTTCACTGCAACACCTCCCTCATCCACAGTCTTGCAAAAATGTGTGCCATATCCTGAATATGTTCCCCAATATAAATTGCTGACTTGAACCAAGAATTCCATCTTGTCATGACTGGTGATGGAAGAGCAGTTGTCTTTGATTCATCTTCTGGATAGTGCTCTTTTACGAAAGAAATATCTGATTCCTCTTTCTAGTGTTGAGAAAGAACATTTTTCCATTGGACACTCATAAATTCAAGTCATGAAGCTCTGTAGAAAACAAATTGGCTACAAGATTCAGCTAATGGGCCCAACACTAAACATGTGTCATTGAAGGGTAGAGAACGTTACACATTTGAGCACACAAAGTCATGTATCTAACTGAATCTGTTACCAAAGCTATGGAATTGTCGTAAGAAATTTCAAATTCTGGTATTACAGCCATTACAGCTCTGGAGCATTCAGTTGCATTTGCCTGTTCTAGCATTTTAACTGCCCCTACAAAGAACTTCTTCTCCACGGAGCAGGACAGTATCCTTAGCAAGACAATGAATACACACAGACCCTTCCTGTCAGTGGTCTTATCACACATATTGCAACTTGTTGGCCTTTACTCTGATGCCTCTATCTGCTCCTTTCTTTTCTTGGCCACTTGTGGAGCATATTTCGCGCTGCAGGTATCAGCACCTGGTATGTCTCCTGCTCCTGCAGTTATTCCGAAATTTTCAGCACAATAAAGTCTTGCTGCTTGCAAAGTTCAGTTGCTAATGTATGCAATATGCAATGCCTCTTAACGAATCAGGGGTGCTGGAGGATATCCCTCGGAAAATTAATAGACATAAAACGCATAAACAAAAAAGTCAGAGTACTAACTGGGTCACAAATCAATACCTCTTTTTCTTGCTTTACTTTTTTTGCATTGCTGATTGTGTCTGATATGGACAATTGTCGCTTATTCAACGTCCGTCGTCGTCCTTCAACATTTTTCGATCTTTGGACATAATTGATGTGCTTGCTGCTGCCCCTTATTAGCTTTACGATGGAATATTTTCTGCTCCAGTCGATTCGGATTTTACAAAATTCGCACATCATGATTTTGCTCCTTGCGTCAAATATATTTATAAACCATCGCTTTCAAACTCCTTTTGGCGATCAAATATGCTGACAGTTTTCGGCATTATGGTCTACAGAGATACTTTTTATGATCAACAGTAGCTCCGATCGAACTATGTATAAACGTGTGGTGACACTAGTTCATCCAGAGATACTGAGAATCGGATATATCTGCCTGAGAAGACTTGTCTTTTGTAGGTACCTCCTCGCCGCGCCGGCGCCGCCACAACTTATTCGAAATGACAATTAATGCTGGCTTGCCTGACTTAATTTTTTTTAAAATTTATTTCGGGACAAATAATACGCCGCATCATACAGAAATATTAATGTGTCCCTATCTCGTACTTTTTACCGCCCCTCCATGCCGGCGACTCTCCAGCCGCCGACCCTCCGCCGCGGGCGCCGAATCAGTTCGCTGTGGCGTGATTGCCGTCAGGCCGGAGTCATTTCATAAAGTCGGCAACATAATATACTCAACATCAGTCAGTGAATTCGATACTTTATCCTTAAATAACTCATTTTGTCTACCCGAGGAGTAATTACGACCCGTCAGTCACAGCTTAGGTAGAGTGCTCTTTGAATAAGATTATTACGTCCAATTGACAACTTGATTTGACTCTTCAACCAACCGCTAACACATTTAAGATACTCTTGTCTAGCGTAGTTATTAGTTCAATTAATGCTATGTGCAGACTTTCTGAAATCATCGTTCATAAGCGCAATTGCTTGAATGGCAACTTTTCTGAAGAATCTATCGGGATAAATACTACGCAGGTCATATTTCAGCGGCGCGACGAAAACGATGCGCCCGACCCCGCCACCATGAATGCGATCTAGGGAGATATACGCAGATATCATGGTCACGTGCATCATCAGACTGATGATAGCGGCGTGGTCACATTGATAATAATTATGTATTTATTTCACACCATGAGTTTGCAAACATTTTTTCACCAAATGGGACAGCGACTTTCATTACGAATTTTACATACATATCAAAATAAAACTTAAAGAATTTCATGTTTTATTTTCGCAAAATATCGTACGATAGGTTTAAAAAAAAGTGAAATTTCGCGCAAAATATCGCACTAACAGCCAAATACCGTTAAATTTTGCGAATAAAAAGTTATTTGCGAAATTTCAGTGAATTTCGTTAACGTTAAAATGGCAAATTTTAACTTATTAGGGCTTTGAACATCAAAATAACAACTTTTATGCTCATTAAAAAAAATTCGCAAAAAAATCCATTCGCGAAATTTCAGGGTCCCTACCGATATGCCAATAGCCGAATATCGGCCAGTATTTATATCGGAATTAATTATCGGCTCACCCCTACTAATGACTACGCTTTTCTCTTCCATTCCCCACTCCTCGACCTCCCACAGTTAATCCCAAACAAACCCTCCCATCACCTTCGATCAGTCATCCTCTCCCCCTCCTCTCCTCTGACCCACGCTCAGCCCTAAACCCCCACCCCTTCCCTCACCCCCGCCTCCAACTCTCTCCCTCCCACCTGCACACCCAAGTTTCATACAACGCCATCTTCCTCCACCCCCACCCTCCTTACCCTTCCTTCCTCCCTCCCCATGTGACTATATATTCAGAATTGGTTATCTTGTTTTCAGTCCTGATGATGCTGCAATGCAGTGAACATGCCGACTCAATAAATCAAATTTCTCCATTGGAGTGGTGCAAAGTATTTTATCCTTTTCCTACAATGGAATTCCACTAAGTATCGGCTGCCACCAATAACTTCTACCTGCAATTATTTAAATACAATTGCAACAGTTCTGTATTCAATATTTTTTTAGATTGTCATGGCATATTAGTAAGAACATACAAACTGTTGAAATTTTGGAAATACAGGTCTTGTTTGACTCATAGGAAGTAACAAAATGAATTGAAACCAATGTCTAGGGAATTTTAAGTGTGATTTTTCTTCTTACCATCATTTCAGAAGGATACTTGATGAGTTGCTTAGCAAAATATCTCAAAGTATGGGAAGTTATAAGATTGGGAGTTAAGTTGCTGAAATTTTTGTTAATACATATGTGTAGTGTCTTTGTCCGAGAACATCAAATCCATAATTTATGAACAGTCTGTAAGGAAGTACTTCTAGGACTCAACTTGCTTGGGTAGATGTTGGGATCAATATTACTTCATGTAGTCTTAGGTATCTATTATTGAGATAACTTGTTTTTTTTGCTTCACCCATCACTTGCTCTGGATATCTTTCTCACAATTAAGAATTTCAAGCCTTCCTTGTAAATTTAACATCCAATGGTTCACACATTTTATGTCTTTTCCTGAGAATTAATACACTCTTCCTAAGCCTTTTGTAGTTGCAGCTTACGCATTACAAATAATATTATGTGTATATAGGAATAGAGCAAATATCTTTTTGCAATCTTCTTTTTGTTGAGGCTAGTAAATCTTCTTTTTCTTGAGGCTAGTAAAATGATGTTGCAGGCCCATAAGGATTCATAAATTTTATTTTTACGTCGCATTCACCTAAGTCAAAAATCTTTTAGGTCTTTAGCAAAAATTATTTCAGGTACACATAGTTTTCATTGTTTCATTCCAATATCTACCAGTGTCATTGCTTTTGATACAGGTTTCAGTTCAGTCCATAATTTCTCTGGAAAGCCAATGTGTGAAATAAATATTGCACAAATTCTTGCTAATATACCATGACAATCTAATAAAAAATATTGAATACAGAACTGTTGCATTTGTCTTTTAAATAATTGTATGTAAGCCTGACGCTGTATATCAGAAAAGGGAAACACATTCGTTTTGGGTATTTAACATTTTTTACCTCAGAAAGCCCTCAAAATGCATTGACTTCAATTTTCAGAGGTTTTAATAAATAAAGAGGGAGATAATTAATATTTTATAAAACCTTGTTTTGTGTAAGAAGTTTTCTTAAATCATGTGAAAGTAAAATCTTAAGAGGATGTATGATACCTCTGAGATTGTAACTACCTAATTTTTTTTGAAATCCTCATGATTTCCTTGATAAAATAGCAAATTTTCTTAAGAAATGAGTGATAAATAAGGCAGATACATTATTTTACTCAGGAGGTATAAGCGTCCACGGAGGCCACGGGAATGGGAAAACTGCTGTTTCTCCCAAAATTTAAATGACTGTTGAAAAAAAAACCGTTTAGATAGAGAAGAAAAACTTTGCATGGTTTCATATCTCCATCAGAGGATAAAAAATACCAAGTTTCATCAAAATCTGTGGCGGTGGGTGTCAATCCTTCATTTTTATCAATGAAGTGACGTGGGTTTTTGGAGCACATCCCTTGTGTCAAGCCTGTATTACGAAAATTAATTAGAAACAAGAGTCTGAAGTGTGATAATATGTTGTATTAATTCAGTTGTGCTACATCCCCTGCCCCAGAACATATTGTTCTCCTTATTAATGTTTTATTTACCTAAAAGTATTGCTGCTTCTTGTATTTTTTGTACTCTACTTGCAGACGGACTATATGGCAACATTAGAGAAGGACTATGACTTTCGAGATGAGCATTTTGATTTCATTCAGCAATGGGTGCGACGTTTCTGCCTTCAATATGGAGCAGCTCTTTTCTATACTTCAGTGAAAGAAGATAAGAATTGTGACTTGCTCTACAAATACCTCATGCACAGAATTTATGGGTTTCCTTTCCGAACTCCAGCTCTTGTTGTTGAAAAGGATGCTGTTTTAATGTAAGTGCATCATTATGCTCTTAAAGCAGTACAGTAGAGTGCTGACTATCCATGGTATTGGAGGGTTAAGCCCAATCGGTTAACCGAAAGTAACGGATAATCCTATCATGGTCAATTTCCTAGTAGTCGTGGCTTTGGTTTCAGTGTAATGCTTTCTCCCGAACTTTTTGCTTGTGTTTTATTGAAGTACTCGTTTTTTCTTACATTTTCCTCCCTACGATGCACTTTCAATAATCCTCAACTTCTTGGAAATACCTAACACAATGTGATACCTCTTTTGTGAAGGGTAGACATTTTGAATTAATAATATTGCTGAAGGAAAGTTAGCAAATGTAACATGGCCACGAAAGCAATGTAAGCTTTCTTGCTCACCAACTTTGGTGCGATCCAGATGCGTAGCACTGATTCAGGAGACTCACCGTAATGTTACACTGTCATGCATGTAGTTGCAAAACCTGCTGCAGGAAAACTATTTGTGTGGGCAAAATGTAGCAATTTTGTGGGCTCTTTAACATGACCTTTGCTCACCAACATTAGAGGTAGTAGGTGGTTGGGGAGAGGAGGGGGAGTAGTTGATGGACAGATTGTCAGAAATCTGACGATTGGTTAATCGAAAATCAGATAATCGGTGCTCTACTGTAAGTGATTTTTACTTTCAAAAAATGAAATATCATCAGCATTATAGTTTTCTTCTTATCATGCTGATACCTATCTTAACAATTCTTGATCCGGTGCCCTTTAAATTTGACTAGCCTTTGGGGCCGGCCATTTTTTACATTTTTGTGGGGAAGGTACATGTATACAATTAAATTCACACAACTCCAGAACTAATGTATATTTTTTAATGGAACTTTCAGCCGTTGCATATTATATAACAGAGTAATTAACTAAGGTATGGTATTGTTCAAAACATGATCCCCTATGGAGTGGAACACAACAGAATGCACAAATATACCGGTTTTCACTTCTTTTTTTTTTTTAGCTGCACACACCCTACATTGTCTTTGTGGATTTTTCTTCCTGCCGATCCCAACTATCTTCTCAACTTGATGTTTTCTCATGTCCATTGAAAGCCTTCCTGGAGGGTCTGTCTTAGGTGTACAGCCTGTAGGTGAAATAGAAGTGTTCTTCTCTTCTTTGTTTGAGACGGGGTCTTCTGAACTACTGTCCGTTGTCTAGCTGCTTGCGACTTTGTGAAGGAACTTTTTGTACATAATTTTCTTCCCATTGAGTTCCTCGTACACCCTAAAAGAATTAAAAAGTGCACAGTTCAGCAAGTACAATACAGTTTTTTTGGACCACTTTTTTGTCTGTCTCACCATTGGGCAATAATATAGGTATTGGTCTGCACGGTCTACCCCCTTCATATACTTATTGTATTCCAAAATTGTCTCAGGCTTTTTTATTTTCTGCCCAGTTTTTCTGTCTCTCTTTTCACTTCCTATCAGCCTTGAAGAATGAACCGTAGAGATCATGCGAACTTCCCGTTTGTCTTTCCATATATATAGGAGAACATCTCTTTTTCATCGGAATATGGACTCACCTTTCCGCAGTTTCACATGTTTCAGACAATCAGGAAGACCTCTGTTCACTCAAATCGTTCCACAAACCCTTGTTTTTCTTTCGAGAAATTTTTCTGCAATGTTCACACGATTGTAATAATTATCCATGTAAACGTGATGCCACAAGCCTAAATTTGAGCCAATAACTGACAAAATTGTATCTACAAGCTTATGTCCTTCACTGGTATAAATCTTCAAATTGCAGATATATCCAGTTGCCGCTTCACGCACTATACGCACTAATAGGCCATATTTTGTCAACTTGGCAGGGTTGTAGGTCCGAAATGATAGTCGCCCTCGCCACGGTATCATACCCTTATCCAGTGAGAGTTCCTGCCTGGGTTTGTACACAGTTGCAAATTTTTTTAGTAGATAGTTCAAAACAGGTGAAACCTTGTACATCGTTTCATTTCCTTGGTGGCCTTCATTATTCGAAAAATGCCATGCCTGCCATATTTGCCGGAACCTGTTTCTACTCATTATTTTAGAAAAAAATAGGAGTTTCCGTAAGAGGATCCAATGTCCAGTAATCATTTATTCAGTCTTTACGCACCTGACCCATAAGTAGAATCAACCCTAAAAATTTCTTCATTTCTCTGAGAGTTACATCATGCCACTTCAAACTTTTGGGGACTCTTTGTAATTATGAGCATTTTGAGCGTGATATCTATTTGATTCCTCCACCATCATTGTGAATAGGTCATCACCAATATACAAACTAACCACATCACTCATACTTTCTGGGTTAGGCGGAGTAATTTTTATGCCTGTTGTACCAGCAAGTACTTCTAAAACAGGAGTAAGGTTGTTATCTGACCACAAAGACACATTTTCAACTGTCATATTATTGATATCATCGCTCACTACAAAGCCATCATCTTCAGAATCACTGGAGTACTGCAACGGTATAGATCGTAGAGTTTTTTTTGCGAATATTGTTTCTTCATCACTGCCGCTGAAGGTTTCAGAATCCATTTCGTATGAGCTTGCATCACTCTCAATACCACTTGGGATATCAGACAAATTATAGCCAAATAATTCATTTATAATATCGTTATTGCTGATCCCTCTACTATGTCCAGCAGCCATGGCTGCTCAATGGGCCACAATATGTGTTCAAAACAATACAAGTGATATAAAATAGCCCTACACGCCAAACAAATTCACCCAGAACAATCAGGAAAATTAAATGAAGCTGCAGAACAAGAACTAGGTCCTAATAGTTCAAAATAAATCCGTAGTGGGGTGCCAATGAACACAATGCAAAAAATGCGTAAAAAACGTGACCGGACCATTACCGCTGGTGGTGGAAACACGTACTTTTACCTGAGTGGACTATAATGTGTTATATTCTCGATATTTTTTATTCAGAATCAGTTATCTTTCCTCCATGAAGGCAGTTTCTGAACTGATTTACTCTTCCTCCATGCCCCTCTTTAAATACAACCTGTGACTATCAAATAAACAATACTGGGTTTCTGGATCTCAATGGATGAAAAATATTGGAGGTGAAATTGATTTGGGCTAAATACAATCTTAATGTTCTCAAATACAGTAGAAACTCGAAATTACGAAGTCGACGGGACCGGAAAAATCGCCATTTCGTAATATCAAATTTCGTATGAACGAGTATCTTTCAAAAACATCGCGATGAAGCTCTTTTTTTGTTTCCTTAGATTAAGATGTATTCTCGCGACGTACTTGCATGATTTACGAAGTTATAATTCTTGAAAGTATATTTAAATGTGTATCCATGCCCACAGGGTGCACTCATTGTCAGTTGAACACAACTTATTTATCGGAGTTTGATTCTTCCTATTTTCGGGATTTCCACTGCGTCGTTCCAGCTTTTCGCGGCGGAAATCCCGAAAATCAGAAGAATCAACCTCCTTCCAAGCCCCGCCGAAATTTACATCACGACAACCAACATTTCGTTCTTTTTTCCAATAAATGATTAGGCAATGAAGCGTCTTTGCACAATTTTCGTGCAGTTTGGACTAAGTCTATGAAGCTTCTTAGCGAATTTTTCTATATTGTTTCGTAACTGGAGAACTCGTAACTTTAGCGTTAGCGATGTATAATCATCAATAATATTGATTTATAAATACATTAAGGAAGTGAGCGACTTGGGCGAACATTTGTACCGGATATTGAAGACAGTGAAAATAAGATTCTCTCGCAGATGCTATGCGATGGATGCATGTTATGTATTTTGTACAAATACTGATATGGCCGTTAATCTCACGAAATAACAATCGTTATTCTCCCTTGGATTCATCTTATTTGTGCGTGGTTATTTCCGATACGATGGAGCTTATAGAGGAGTCCAACTAAATATGTACTTCCTTTCAAAAGTAGATTGTACATACAAGCCACGCACTTCAACGGCGGAGGCAATATAACTCCTTTTACACTTCATCGGCTACTAACGATGCTATCACTACAAATAAATAATTTTCGTTTCCACTCTACTATGCGAAAGCTTCATTTGTGGCTCTATTCAGATTAGGTTGCCTTCTCTTCATTCATTAAATCTCAGGATCCATTTAAAGATTCGATATTGAACTAAAATTTGGGATATTTTTTATTGTTTTCCCTCTGCTTTCGATCAAGCAAGGAGATTTTCGTCTGAGCATTGCAGCTCCAGGTCAGGCCACACACCAGGCCGGAATCAGCTGTCTCCCCCTCCTTTCCCCGTCATTGCGGGGGTTACTCACCCTCCACCATTCTCCCTCTCACAAAAACAGCTACGCGAACCATGGTCTCGGAGTATCGTGCGTCACTTGAGACGTGGATCTACCTGGCAGCCAAAGCCAAGAGATGCACGCGAGGAATAAACATCGAATGAATCATCGGCTTTACGCCGAACTGTCACATCTTATCTTCCTCCTCCCTTACATCGACCGGCTGCGTTAGCGGAGAGGGAAGACATGCTTTTGGAGGAGGGGGTTGCTTTTACTTAAAGGGTCCAAGAGTTGGCATGGGGGGCCGGCAGAGTCAGCGTGGGACATCACATCCTGACCTAGTGTTGAGGGGGTGGGAGGGAGTGGCCACTCGAAGGGGCCTGATCTCTTGGGGGGCCGGAACGGGGACTTCGGTGTGAAGGTGATGGCTCCTGTCAACCTTGAAGAGCGGGGAGGGGGGACACGGAGACTTGAGGGGAAATATGACCAGTATGGGAGAGAAGGGAAGCGTTTGATAGTTTCGCCGGAAGTGAGAAAGGTGATGGAGAAGAGTAAGCCGCCGTTTAGAGCAACAGAGATGGAAAGCAGGGTGAATTTTCCTGGTGGGGATTGCCAGGTGGGGGAAAAACAATATGGGAATGTGCGGGCATTTCTATTTCGCATTTCCTTAATTTCCGGTCCATTCGGGCAGTCTTATAAAAGGGAATCAGTGAATAAGAATTGAAGAAGAAATACGACAATCGAATGAATGTGTATTGTAAAAAATACTTCAGCTCTTCGGTCGAGAGAATCACTCAATTAACAAAAAAAAGTTTTATATTTTTGCACTTTGCTTCGCTCCATCGTCGCTCCCACCATGGCCTCTCATTTGGATAAATGCAAACTGAACTGGGTGTTGATGCCATTAGCAATTTGGAATCGATGTAATGCATCCTGAGTTAGAAAAATTTCATTGTTATTAGGTGAAATCAGGACTTGGTCATTTTCGTTACAAGCCTCAAGTTCGTTTCGTTACAAGATCGTGATCTATCGATTTAAATTGCTGGGGGGTTACAGCCAATAAACTGCCAACTTGTGATAAGTAATGCCTCAACGCCCCTACCCTAAGATTCTGGCCAATTCGGTGTCCTGCTTCCACACTGGTAGGTAATTCCCACCCCCGATGTCCTCCCAAGGGGGGGGGGGTGGGGTAGATGCAAGTGCTTCCAATTGGGCTACGATGCTGACGAGGTTTCATGATCCCTCTCCGACAGCATGACTTTCGGCATCTCATAGGATGGTTCCACTTATCCTCTTCTTGTTTATATCTATAATAATAATTAAGCTACAAAACCCTTATTTAATTCTCAATCAGTCTGCAGGAACGCAGCTGAGCTCTCGTTTAGAATAATTTTTCAATAACTGGGTTGAAGCGAAAGGGGAGAAAGGTACCTTCACCATTTTCCGATACAAATATGTATGGGTGCTTGAGCATTTTTTCCCTTTTGATTATGCATGCGCCCAGCGCCAGTCATACTTTGGAATTAATGTGCGTAAAAGTAATTGGTCGTACGAACCAAGCGAACTCGTTTTCCTTGGTTTTCTTGGCTGTTGGCGACGAAAGAAGGGAAGGACAATGCCTTGCTTGAAGTCTACATCAAAACGCTCAATTAGGGCGGGAAATTAAACCTGATTCTTTCGATGATAGCTATTGCCAGCCGGAATAATTATACCTTGGAGCAAGGTTGAGTGTAATCAGTCTGAAATAGTGCGAAAAAAAGCTTCTTTGGGTTATATTTACAACTGAATCTACCGCTCAAACAATACAGCACCATCTCCGATACATGTCATAGTTTTTGAGCACACACGTGCAGCAAACAAATGCTGTACCAGGAATATTCATCATGGATTAATGCTTGCGAAAATCAGTAGCAAAAAATGCCAGGGATCATGAAAGGAAAATGCTGGTTGTAGCAATTAGTCTCTCGCGGGCGAGTATATCCGTACACGACTAATTTACATTTTTTACTCGTTGGCAACTCTGTGGACTCGTGGTAACAAAGCCGAACGCATTTTTAGTCCGGTTGGTTCCATATTTTATGTGCTACGATGCCTACGATTCAAAGTCGTTCTTAAGGTCTGGTTTCACTGGGGCGTCCAGCAGCCACGTCCAACCGCCGCGGCTGGACGACGCGGCTGGACGACGCGGCCGGGTGGTTTCATTCAGGCAACTACATCCCGTTCCCGCGGCTGGGCGATGTGGGAGAGTGTGGATTTAGTTTAATTACGAATTTGTTATCGCTTTGGGTTTCCTGAAAGTTAGTTGATTTAAAGCTGAAATGGATGGTGAAGATTTAGTTTTGTTGGAAGACGAAGAAAAGGACGACCAATGTTGCAAGTAGTTTTACAAAAAAGAGCTGGAAAGGACGCGTAATATAAAATGCGGAGAGAGGAGAGCAGAAAAATCACCGAAAATAGGGACTGCCCGACTAGGCATCCGCGTCTCGACCGCTCTCGAAACAGTCGAGACGCAGACATCGGGCATCAGCCGTCGAACTCGACGGCCGAGACGTATCAGTGAAACCGAACACATTTGAATTGGATGAGTACGGCAGTGACTTCCGGCTGCTGGACGCGGACGCCGCACGCGGCCGTGGGATGCCCCAGCGAAACCACACCTTTACTATTGTAGCATTGAAAAATGAGATATCGTTCAGGTAATACATTCAGTGCATAACGTATTCGGCGACGATGATTAATTAGATGTTTAACTCTGACAAGGAGCGCCGGAAAACGTTACTGTGATCCATCACTATTCGTATAAACGAGTAACTTTTTCACATCGGGACCAAGATCCGAGGTTCGTAATTTTAAAACTTCGTTTATTCGTAATATCGCGTACTGTTACATACACTAAGATACCCTTTTGGTCGGGACCGAAGATTTTGCTTCGTAAAATCAAAATTTCGTAATTTCGAAGTTCGTATTTTCGAGTTTCTACTGTACTTTAATTTTTGACGTATGACTTTGAGAGTAAGAAAAATTAACCAATCACTACCCCTGCTTCACTCTATCACTCCACCTTCCTGCAATCTTATTGACGGTGGTTGAAAAATAAGTGACAAATGAGAAATTATCTCTGTACTGGATAGCTTGGGAACAAAAAAATCTCCCAAAACAAACAAACTTAAAAAAATAAGGAATTAATTCAAAATTCATGTTTTAAAAACGTGTTTTACCAAAGAGTAATTACATAAAAACTTAACATCATCCATCTTTTGTGCCTTCACTAAAAATCGGCTATAAAAATTGTGGATACGATTATTCGAAGTTCTTTTATTGTATAGTATTGCATATCAACTATGCTCCCGGTCTATTTTGAAGTGCATTTCTTATATTTAGGATTTGAAACAAATGGAAGGCAAGTTTGCTGCAAAGTGAAAGGTACACGAGAGGAAATGGAAAGTGTCTTAAATCCCTGGTTACACGATACATTAACACGTACGAGTTCATGTGCATTCGCGTGAATGGTTTCATGTACATTTGCGTGAACGAATTCATGTACATTTGCGTGAAGGAATGGATAAATCAGTGGTTACATGGTACATGAAACCGCACATGCATTTGCACAATTTCAATGAAATGAGGAACATGAAGTTGGTTTTTATCTCATAATGGATTTTTTCTCAGAGTTTGTTATTTGAATTGAATTTTTCCACCGGCACTACTGAGCCTGCCCTTCATCTAAGGCAGATATACGCACGCACTCAGCGATCAACTCAAATGATGATTTGATTTTTAAGGGCCAATGAATTCATTAAAATTCTGAAGGTAGATGACGTAGGATCTTTCTTCTCGTTTTTTCCTTACTTAGTTACTCTAAAAAAAGGAGGTTTTAGGGTATTAAACGCATCTGCAGTTAAAATAAGCGGGAAGTTATGTCGACTTTCGGAGGTTCCGCCGCGACTGTGTGCGTCAAAACAAATATTAAATTCCACATTTATGAATTTTGTCAAAAAAATCCTGCTTTCACTGATGCAATGCGTTACCTATAGAAACCCAAATGTAAGGTACAAAATATGCAGATTATTCCACGAATGTATTTTAAATGAGCACTTTTTTCCAGCCATATGAGCCGACTGCAGTGCCATTTCCTACGAATTACCGCATTCTGACTTCAATTACGGCAAAAATTCTTCAATAGATAAATAAGGTGGTAAGATGCCTGTTTTTTATTTTTATTCAATTTCTCTGGATTATTTCCTTTATAGAGACAGTTTTTCACGAAAATGGCATTTATATTATATGGAAAAATACCATTTTCCCCGTGTTTCTCTCATTCCCCCATTCAACACCATGTAATTTCAAGTTCAACTATGGAGTAAAATTATTATTTTGAAAGAAAGAAAGGTATTATTTTGTTGTTCATATGTAATAGAGGACAACTTTTTCAACAAGGAGACAGAATATAAATAAAATGACATTTCAGTCATTTTATGGTGGGACCACCTTAAGTAAAAGCAATTTTTGAGGACCAATCGTGTTATGGCGAATATCGTGTTAAGCGAATAAGGATACCTGTAAATGTATCTTATTCCTTACTTTATTATTGTTCTACCTCGTAATTATTTCAATTATTCCGTCTTTTGTCATATAACTGTTTCACCACATTTTGTCATCATAAACTAATGATACATTATGAAAATAAAGAAAAAAATAGAAGCTACAAAATGCTATAAACTGAAATTGAAAGTGCTATAAAATAAAAATGAAAGTGCTATTTACACGTATCTCTAATCATCGCTAAGAACTGGATAGGCGAATTGCCGTAATTTAAAGCAAAGGCATTTCCTGAGGGGAGGTAAATCGTCGTCCTTGTAAACTAAAGGATTGATATAGATAACCATTAACAGCAGTACTATTTTCTTCAGTATCATTCTCCACGACCTCCACATTATTACTCCACCCGACAAAAAAATCTTGCTCTTTAGAACTGAAAGCTTAGTATATCATGAACTGATGGCGATATGGTAAATATGCCGAATCACACCCCATTCGTCGTCAAGCAATTACCCTGAGCCCCCTGAATCACTGCTCTGTGTTTGCGCGACTTGCGCTTCCGCAGGTGTTTTATATTTGCTAAGTTTTATTTAGTAAAACAAATGGTTGAAAATGTCCAATTCTTCATATAATAGAAAGTACGACGTGTTAGACATTTCGGAGAAGCTGAAGATTATTGAAAGGGCATCCAAGGGAGAGCCAGTGGCTAATATAGCAGCGGGCTCTGGCGTTGGCATGTCCACAGTGCGCGATATAATGAAAAACCCAGCCAAGTTGTTAGACTATGCTTCAAAATCGGAATAATTCATTGGCACGCCACTGCTAGCGTGGAGGAGGTAAGCATAATCTGTTCGGGCATCAGGGTGGTCGGTGACCTTGCCTCGTTTTATTCGGGAGAGGGCTGAGTAAGCAGGGAGATAGGGGACTCGAGAACTCCCGAGGGGCGACCATAAATCGCTGCAGACCAGGTATGTGATGAGTTGGCTATTGATTGGGTAGGAGGGATTGGAAATGCAGGCGGTCGGAAAACCCGGGCGACTTCAGCCAGTGTGTTTATTGCCTGTACGTGCCTGTTGGTGTGGTCACCCGTCCTCCCGCCGGGCACCGACCTCGCATGCTAAACTTGCGAGAGAAGGGAAGGGGTATCCTTCGAAAAAAGGTCCGCATAGTTGGCCTCAGGAAAACAGTGGTTTCTGCAATATAGAAGACTGGCGCTCGTCCACCCACTGAAGGATCGGCTCAAGAATGGTGCGTGCCCCTTCCCCTTTTGCCCTTTCCACCACGTGGAAGGGGGAGAGGGAAGAGAGTGCCTCTCTATCTCTCCCACACAGCCGGGCGAGGGTAGTTCGGATTTTTAAACCGCCTGCAGGTCTTAAATGACTCCTAGGAGCTGTCGTCGTACAAGTGTGCGTCAGGTACCTTGACGTAAGTCTCAGAAGTTAAAATACGTGATTTGGCCGATCTTAGATTCTTAAAAATGAGTGTAACACGTTGCGATCTTGAATTTAAATTCTTACTCGCTGACTTAAAATATTTGCATAGAGAAACTACGAGGTATAGTATTTTTATGATCCTATATGAGTTAAAGTTTATAATATAAAGGCATTGTTTTAAGAATGCTTTGACTAATAAGGACCAAATATGGTTTTTAAACGTTGTCAAGGACCACAAAAGTTAGGGGGGGGGGAGATTAACTATTTTTTCGCGATTTCTTCAAAAGGTTCGATGTTACGAAACTTGATGATACGAAGTGCTGATTTTTCGGTCCCGCTGACTTCGTATTATCGAGTTTCTACTATATTAATATTTTTTACCGGTGGCCTCATCTGGATCACCCCACTTTTTTGAATATTCATCAATAATGAATAAAAAATATTATGATTATTTTTAGGTTAAATAAATTTTACAATAGCATAAATGTGCAAAGTTTGTTATTTGCATTATTTTTTACCTTATTGATCTTAGCATCTTATACGATGATTAACTACAACTTTTCCAGTCATCTACAAAAACGTATTTAATCTAAACACCAGAAATATTGTCATTCCAGAATACATGGGCTTTGCACATTCTGAATTAGCGAGCATCTGATGTAGACAATCTGTTCAAAGGCACACACTTCCAGCTATGCAATGGCATTTTAAATTTTTTCTAAAATTTATGAATCGGGGAATGGATTGATCTCCCATAAGTTAAGGTAGTTAAAGTAAGGCATCACTTCACATAAAATTCCATGTATGCCTCATTGTAAATGAAAAGATCTCACCTTTCCAATGATTACAAAATATCAGCCAATTACTGAATTACATGAGTACTATTCGTGATAATTGCCATTTTCATGGGAAATGGTACAGGTAAGTACTCGGTTGAGGCATTATTTAAAAAAATGAGGAATTTTTTATGGATGGATTGCATCTGAAAATTAACAGTGTAGTTAGGATTATTTCTCAACTATTAAAAAAATAAATCTATTACTCACTGCAGTAATTTTTACAGGATCGCTACAAAATCTTGGGATGTGAAGATGCTTTTGCCGTATGGGGTGAAAAAATTAATCAAGTCCTTGTATATTGTACAAATAATTAACTACTGAGAATTTCAGTGGTGTAAAACAAAGTTTTTGTGTCATTAATGTTACAACATTTACTTTGTTTCTTACGATTGCTTTAATTAAAAAACAAAATTTCAATATGGTCTCTAATACGACTAGGGAAAAATCTCGCTCAATGTATCTTAGATGGAAAACTTGGGTTTAAGATTCAAACAGATAAGAAGGAAATCAGTATGCTAGTGTTTAAACACCACCACTACTACTTGATTAGCCTTTTTTATTATGTAGTGTAAAGTGTGCTCACCACATTAGTACTAGTTACATTTCTACTAATTCCTTTTAAATTATCTTTTAATGATCTAGTAATTCTCATCACATTTCATATAGCTTTCTCGGTGGCATGAGCTAGATGAATTTTCTGAGGTATTAGGTCTTAAAATGCTATGACATTGGGTAGGGGGAGAAGATGAAAGAATCTTATCTCCTAAAACCACCTAACTCTCACTCTTTCACTTATTTGTGTGTTGTTTATATGAAAGTGAACCTTTGGATAGACCAGCTCATTTGTACTCGGGGTTTGCAACCTTACTCCTGCCATCTGGTACTCCTACAATGCATACACCTAAAAAACCAAAATGTACAAAAACTAAGGAAAGACACATGCCATATTTTCCAAGCTTTAAGGATGCACAGCTATTTAAGATGTGTCCTAATGTTGGCCTCATAATTTGTTAAGTTTTCTCATAAGCCATCTATTGCCTTTTCATATTGTTGAGAGTGGAACTGAGAAGCAATATTTTATGGCGGTTGTAATTAGGGCTAAATATTTCTCAGCTCAAAGCAATATCAGACTACACAATCAAGAGCAAAATAATGTTTCACAAGAGCAAATGCCATCCGTTTTACCCAGTGATTTATTTTTGCAATTATTTTTACCCTCTGTACATTTCATGATTTATCTAAAACACAAATTCCATAAATTTCAGTCAAGTTCTGTGAAAGAGGTAGTGGCATTTGCATTTATCTCTAATTAATCTGCCATTAGCTTTTTGCTTCAGAATATTTAAGCTTCCTTGCTAGTATCTAACATTTGAGCCAAATCTAGCTGACTGCTTTAACAAAGTCATTTCCTAATATAACTTCTATTTTTTGCAGACCTGCTGGTTGGGATAATATGAAAAAGATTAGTATCTTGTATGAAAATATGCAGAGCATGAGGCCTGATGACTACTATACGGATGTTATTGCCAAGCCAGTTGTTCGTAAGGTAATTTGTCATTTGGTGTGGTTTTTCTTTTGTGCCTTTTCTATTTGCAACAAATAATTGTGATTTTTAAGAAGGCCTCAAATGTGTAGGAATTGGATGCAGTGATGTGTGCTATACTTTCTTAATGTGTTTGTAAATAATTACCTAGATACCACCCTTTTGAATTAATACTCGGTGAAAAGGGTGGTGGTGGAATTGACATCCAAGGTGACTAACCATTTGTAGAATGGATTGGCCTATTCCATTTCTTCTGCTTATTTATAGAGAGGGTTATTTACATTTAGATGACGGTAGCACAGCTTAAGTGTTCATCTAACAGTAGGAAGGGATTACAAATTAACTCATTACAAATTAAACATTTATATTTCTGCCACTTTTTAGTCACTTGTTGAATTAAAAATGTCCCATATTGGTTCCTTTTTTCCTTAATGTTAATGTATTACTATCTTAATTAGAAACTGTTTGGACTCCATCATCTGGTATAATATCTTCACAATGAAAGGTCATTTAGTAAAATACTTGGTTTTCCCGAATAATTCACTGTTGTTGATAACCTAATGCAACAGTTAACTGCTGCTGCCAAATAGGGCTCAATGCAACGGTTAACTGCTCAGACTTCATCTGACAATTTCATAGATTCAATTGCATGTGTGAAAAGTGAAAGTGAAAGAAATATGTGAAGTGTAGATCATACTTTGAATATCCTAAAACTTGAATGATTCAGGCTCTTATGTTGGTATTACATTCATAAGAAAAAGGAGACAGCTCTTGTTTACTAAGGAATGCTTTGTAAGTGTCAACTATCCACATATTTATTTATCTAATGATTATATTCTTATCTTGCTTGTGGGATAGATCTAACATATTGGGAAATGTGATGCTTGAAGAAATACAAGTATAAAAGTCACTGCTGTAAAGAACTATTCTATTAGCCCTGGATATAGTGATATTGATCCTTGGAAATCATTTGGAAAGCTGTTATTGGTCAAGGAATGCTAAAAAAATCACTCTGAGCTAGCTGATTAATTAGACTTATTTAATTTGTTCTACATAGTGGATTTTTGTCTTGTTTTTTCATGTTTCAAAATCAAGCTGGTGTAAGTAAATTTTCTATCCATTTGTAGCCAGTGACTCGGGAAACGGAAGTCCAAGCTGATGAAGAGCAGGCTTTTCTCAATAGGCAGCTGCAGTTGTTAAATCAGGGAGGTGGAGTGGGTGGGCCAATAGGCACTGGAAATGTTGGTAGTGTGGGTGGTGTAGTTGGGAATGCAGGTGGCTCCTTGCTTAAGGCAGATGGAGGTGGTGTGGCTGGTGGGGCTGGAGGCCAGCTGAGATCTCCTGCTGGTGTTCAAAAGACTGGTGATCGTAGAGTTTCTAGTGGAACCCCTGGAGTTCAAAGTCAGCTGGGATCTCCAAAGAAGGTATTTTAGAATTTCATGTTCTCAATGAATGTTCTCTTACAGTTATATAATAGTGTAATTCTGAAGATTTATGGTATATATAAACTGTTTAGTGATGTGGGTAGGGTTTGAGGATTCAATTGAATCTATGGATTCTAGATTTTATCATATCCCTCCAAAATTATTCAAATCCTGGTTGTGTGGGGGGTGGCACATGCATAATGTTATCTGTTGTTCCAAGCTTGCTACAGATAAATCATCTCTGGCCGTCATTTTTCTTCAAAAATGTTGATCATTTGCATAAAAATTCATTATAAATATTAATTAGTAGAGGTTTGATGGGAATGAGTCTTATAATGTTTCACTTCTAAATTTGGTAAGTTGTGTATGCACAAACTCCTTCATTAATCTCCCCAAGTGTCATTTTTAAAGCCTACTCATGCAGTGCCGACCATTATGCTTGCCTTTTAATTTGTGTTACACTGATAGTTAAAAAAAAATTTCTTGTCCAATATTGGAATGGCAAGAATGGCTTTTTTCACTGTGCTAAAGTTACAACATTTTTACCTAACCATTTTGTTGATCTGTCGTGCCATGTATATGCCATGCAAATATAAGATATTTCGATGTAAGGTGAGTCCTGGATCAGTACTGTTCAGCCATATTAAGTCTGGTCCTATTTAAGGATTAATGGAAGAGGTATTAAGTACTGAAGATTTTCTCTGAATAAATTTTCAAAATTTGGTGGAATTAAATTGCACTAAGAGAAGGGAATAGATATTTATGTGGTTGTCAGTTATGGGAAAATTCAGATTGTTGTCTCCTAATCACTAAAATGGTCATTGTATTCAAAATCTGACCATTAGATCGACATTTATTTTTGTCAATTTGAATTTGCATTTTGCTATTTTGCTCTAAATTGAGTTATTCAAATCGCCCTATCATTTAGAGTGAAAACTATTTGGAGCTAATATTTTAAATATTTGTTCTTGTTGAATTTGAATATGCCAAAGATGGCATCGTGTTCGGATGCAAACACCTGTGGCTACTTCCAAAATGTCGTTAATTTATCGGAAAAGACGATTCTTTGTGGAATATGCATTAATATTATTCTTTTTAAATGCTCATCTGAATGAGGTAAGCTTCAAAGTTATCAAGGAGAACTGTTACATTATATGGTCGTGTCTCTCGTGTAATGTAGACAAACTTCATGCCATTTTTAAGATGGCCGATACATTAACTGCATTGACATCAGAAGTGGAACAACTTATGAAGAAAGTATTTAGCCAAGATCAGACTCACCATGTTGCAGATAAGTCACCGGTTTCAGCTAATATAAACACTGAATTCTCAACATCAATGTGAAGACAGCAACACTTCTAGTGTAGCGGCTGATATACTTTTGAAAACCATGATCAAAGTCACAAAATCTGCAGTGCTCAATGATAATTACTCCACGAAAGTCAGAGTAGGTTGATGTGAGACCAGGGAGACTGGACAGGGAGACCAGGAATACGGTAAATAATGGTTACCAACTTGTAAGGAATAAATGGAACAGAAGTGATCACTTAGCTCCAAATCATCCCGACAAGCTGTTCAGTCAAAGCCCGATGGATGGGATACGGAATGAAAAAGTATCTGAAAGGAACAAAAACTCGCAAGGCAATAGAAGGATAAAACAAGTTATCTATGGTAAAAATTATTAAATAACTTCGTTATTAAAAGAAATATGAACTATCTTTATTCCTTTCTTCTTGCAACAATCAATCTTTTTCTCTTTCTTATGTAATTAGATACAAAACATTACAACTTAAAGATCGCGCCAAAAACAAATGAGCAATGATATTGCTGAGTGCGCATCACGTTCGCGTATCTTAAGTTGCTCACTTTCAACACAAATTCCAAGGTAAATGACTTTCTTGCCATTCCCAGACATGCTTGGTTATTTCTGGGGTGATTGGACCTGTCTACTACCTCCAATAAAATTCTTGGTTTCTTGCAACGTAAATTCGTTGGAAAAAGATTCGTTTGTGACGAGTTGAAAAGAAGTGATACAAGTGTTAGTTTTAAAGTCGGTGGTGATCTTTCGCTTGTAGACGAGTTGTTGAGTGATAATTTATGGCCTGACGGCACGTGTGTAATGCGATTCAATTTTTGCTATAGCCGCAAAAATCAAGAGGTCTTAAGTGCTTCAAACAAAGATAACCCCTCAGTTGAGGGTCTTACACAGCAACATGCATCTTCAGGTGTATCCGTACACTCAGCGGAAAACATTGAGCAGCCCACTCATGGAATGATGACAAGATTCATGACTGGAAACGGTAAACACAATTCTGGATGACCAGACGTGAGGAACTCAGAACCAGCTGTTTCCAGCAGTTTTTCTATATATTCTCCAGATGACAGTGAAGTCTTATGTCACCCTTCTATTCTGTGTCTCAATGTGCAGTGCTTGAGAAACAAATTACGTGCCACAAAAGCATCTATTTGTGAACATAGTTACAATATTGTGTGTTTTAACTGAACACTGGCTGCATCAACAGGAACTCAGCCTTTTTAAAATAGAAGGCTACCAACTTGCAATGTCATACTGCAGAACAGTTGCAACAAATGGTGAAACCCTCATATATTTCTCACCTCAATTGGATATCAAGGAAATTGATGTAGGCATTTGTACTCATGAATTCCATTGTGAGATGAGTGCTGTTAGAGTAAAGGACTATAAGGTGATTATTGTATGTGCTTACCAATTGTCAGTTGGGAATTTTGATATATTTTGTGAATACCTTGAACAAATGCTTATTACCTTGACTAGCTATAATTTAGATATCATACTTTGTGGTGATCTAAATATTGATATCCGGTTCTCTATCAAGGAATCCATTGCCCTCACTACCTTACTTCTGTCATTTGATTTATACTGTGTGAACAGGGAACCCAATAGAATCAATTCTTGCCTAGATAATTTTCATCACTAACTTGCCCTCAGACATCTTTAGTGTGAGAACTATTGATCCGGGATTTTCTGATCATTCGACTCTGGAATTCTATGTCACATCTCAGAACACTACAATCAAGCGTGATAGTAAGTCAGGTTCTACCCTGTATCGCCCTATCACATCTGAGTTGGCTGCTCCCACATCTCGTGAGCATTCAAGAACTGTGATTGATATTTGATGTTATATTAATCATTCCTATAGTGATTGGTAAAGATGAATTCCTCAGTCATTCGAGGGATCCAGTTCAATCAATCTTTTCAGAGAACTGGATCTTGTGATTCTATAGATCATGACCGACCCATAACTACTCAAAATATAAAAATTTTCCTTTATTTTCTGCAAATAAGCCACTCTTTTAGCTACTGCAACAGACACTTTGCGACAGTAAAGGGCAAAATAAAAAGAGGTGATCGTTTGTTCACTCATCAACAATACATTGAATTAATACTAAATAGCACAAATAACCATTAGTTTAATAAGAAAATCATCACATATTCCGATATCATAGACTTCAAAGGCTGGTTGAAAGTCAACTTCAAGGTGATACCATTGTCGGAAAGATACTACTGGAAAAAAGTTAATAAAAAGGATAAGGTATCCTTTCAAGTGTCGGTTTTTTTTAGTTCATCTTTTACACTGATAAGCTGGGAGAAGTCTTATGCTGTCCCTTCATTGATAGGATTGATAGCGCTAGGCTTAGATTGCTTGAACAATTGAGAATAGATATCTTTCAGAGCGACACGGAGAACATCATATTAGAACCCCACTATATTTCCAGGTCCGACAGAAACGATAAATTAAGAGAGATATTTTGCCGAACAGATAGGTATGGGAATTCGTTTTCCCCCCGAACAATAAGGGACTTCAATAAATGCTAGGTGTAATTTCATTAGAGCGTTTCCTTTTTATATGTAAACGGCTGGTGTCCTAACATTCCCCCACCACACGCCTATTGAGGTGGCTTGCGGGGTAGTATGTAGATGTAGATAGCAAAATTAATAATAAAACGTTTGTCCTGTCAAAAACAAAAGGTCACTGTGCGAATATTCCTACTCTCAAAGCATTTTTGGCCTTCTCCTCAAAAGTATCTATCAATCCCTTAAAAATGAATAACCTACAAAAGTTGAAACAAAATGAGGCAGAGTTCTAAAACCTTTACAAAGACATTTTGCGGTGGTTGACCGCAGAAGCAGAATCACAGGAAGAAGTCGAAGATGACAAGAAATTTTTTGGGGCAATTTTTTTCTAATAATTAAAGCATAAGAGCTTAAGAAAATGCCAAAAAACAATAGTAAAATAACAAAAAGGTTCTTTTGTAATAAACGTTCTTTTATAAAGCCAATTTATTACTAAAACCACCTAAGGCCTTAGATAAATTTGGAAAAGGACTTATCTTGGAAAATTGTAACAGATGATGTTCCCAGACACACTTTCATTCAAGGAAACCATTTCAGCATGTTATGATGTAGTGTAGTAGTTATGAGTTTCAGGAAAAAAACTGTACTCTTACTTCAAATAGTTTGTAACCCTCACCTTCTTCTAGTCGTCTCCCACTACCGCCGTAATTCCTTCCGTTTCGGCTTCTTTCCGTTTTCCTTACTGGATACCACTTCCAAATTCCTTCCGTCACCCTTTGACAATCCAACACTCTTTCGCACACACTTTTATTCCTTTGTTTCCTTCTGATTCTCGCCTTGTACTCCTTCGAACTTCTTTCTCCTTCCACCATATATCTCACTCTCCCCCGCGTCCCCAGTTACGACCCTTTGTTGCCTTGTTTTCTCTTTTCTTATTTATCTGCGCCCTAACTATGCATTGTTATTGTTTATTTACCAGGCGTTAGGTTACAAGTTTGACAGAAATAGTTTTTTCTCTCCTGAAAATTTAAAAAAATCTGAGATGAGCCCTATCCGAACTTTGTGATTCAATTATGAGTCAATGTGTGTTTGTGGGTGCGACAGTTCAAAGAAGGCAGAACATGATCGTGTGAGTGGAGAAAGTTGTTTTGGAGAATTGCCGAATGAGTGTGGAACACATTGCCTCCAAAGTTGGCATTTCCGTGAGATCTGTGCGCACAATCCTGCATGGAGACATGAAAATGCAAAAAGTGTCCTCGAGGTGGGTGCCACGAATGCTAATGGACGGGGGCTGGACGTGTGATCTTTTACCAAGACAACGCACCAGCACATTGGGCGAACGCGACGCTGTAGTTTTCTGGTGACAACAACTTTGAAGTGATCTCTCATGCTCCGTACTCACCTGACCTGTAGCTTTTGTAGCGGCCATGGAAGCATGTCGTCGTCGTTTTGAAAAATGTGCACAGCTGCAGGAAGATTACGTCGAGAAGTGACAAAAGTTTCACAGTTTGCGTGTGATTACTTTGTGAGAAAAAAAATCGGAGGTGTTATAACTTAAATGCACCATGTAGTTGCTTGTGATCATTTAGTGCCTTCATTTAAGAATGAATATATTTTATTGTGAAAATGAAATTGCTGCGCAGTTTTATTTCTATTTTGAAGCTAATTACAGTAAAACCCCTAAATTACACTTTTCCAGTGACCCTAGAAAAAAAGTGTAAATTGCGGGAAAATGCAAATTGTGGGAAAAGTAGAATTTTCACTTCTACATCCTTGTTCTTTTACTGGAGTAAGGGTAAAAACAAGAAACAATGATAGACTGAAAAAGAGCAGTGTCATAATTTATTCCTTGAAATAGCACTTCTCATTTATTTATATTTGATGAAAAAATACATTGAACATCTTAGACGAATAGAAAATTGAAAATTAAGAAAGAATGAAGATGGCTGGGTGATTTACATTATATTTGTTACTAAAAACCATTGAAACTGTCTAATGAATATAGCATGATTATTTTTAAAAAATTGATATTTTCAACTGCCTGTGATTCCTCTGCCTATTAACCCATTGGCTTACCATTTTTCTTGAAAGCCACTCCCTCAGAAATACCATTTATTTTGAGAAAATGTTCTATTGATAAATATGCTATAAATTGTAAAGTTTACTATTTATTTTATTGAAAATTTTTATGCATATAGGTTAATATTTTTTCCATTATAATTTGTTATTATTAGTCCCTAATTGTTATTTATTGAACATTATTATTAATATTTATAAAAAGTTTTCAAAATTATAAACAATTATTTTTGTGCATATTATTTAAAATCTTTTAAAATTGGTTTTGTATTATTATTTTTATATATATCTTCTTTCTTTCTTGAAAGTTTCATTGAAATTCACCGAAGGATTCTGGAGTTATGTTCTAATACATCTGGACAAATTCTGAAAAAAAAGTTTTTGCTGTCATTGGCATTTTATCCCAAACTTGAAGAGCTTCTTTTGAATTTTTTTTATATTTCTAAAATTTCACTTGATCTCAGTTCCTATTATTATAAAATATATGACAGTGTAATATAATTGCAAATTCTTTGTGAACAAATCGTAAGTTTTACCTTTAGGTTGATTTCGTATGATGGAGTTTGAAGCAATCTGGTAGGTGAAGGGCGACACTGCATTCTTCGCACTCCCACCTGGTTTCGCTCTTCTTTCCTCTTATTTTGCACACCTCACATTTACGTGATGGATTTTTCTTCACTGGATTAGGTGGGATATGAATTGGGAAATGCCCCCAATTTGCCGCCTGGAATCTCATGGGTGAGGGGCCTGACACTGGTCGCCCGCGTCTTTTATAGTCCGGCATATTCACATTTTCTAAAATTTTCTCGGCTAAATTTTCTCTGAAGTCATCAAATTGAATCTTCTTGCCTGTTGTCTTCTTGTATAATACATAAGTATTGAATAAAACCATATCCATGACATAAAAAAATATCTTTTTATAACCTTTCGCATATCGACGCATAACTGGAAACGATGCTAATTGCTGATCCTGTCTGTCAACGGCATTCATTTGTGCGTTGTAATCAAGAATGACTTTTGGTTTTATGATGGACTCTTTAGTTCTTACTGTTTTCTTTCCAGTATCAGTCATTTCCAAGGCCTTGTGGTATGTTGTTAGTGCATGCACGTCTTTTTTATCTCTCCATTTTACAGCAGCGATTCCATTGCTATACACTATTTTTGCCTCCCCTTTCTTCAACTGCATATTTTTGAATTCTGCCGGCATATTCCTTCGATTTATTCTGACTGTGCCTAAAGCATTAGTTTTCTCATCAATCAACTTGAGAAATAGATCAGGTGATGTGTACCAATTATCTAACACCACAGTGTAACCCTTGCGAAAGTAGGGATGCAAAAGATCTAATACTATTGCTGCACTAGAAGGAATTTCCTTTGCTCCGGATGGATTTTTTCCAGTGTAAATAGAAAATTGTAGGCAGTACCCTGATGAGCTTTCACATATCTTGTAAAACTTGATTCCAAATCGAGCGCGTTTACTTGGGTTATACTGGACATAGCAGAGCCTGCCACGAAATTTCATCAAGCTTTCGTCCACGGCAAGATTTCTCTCCGGAATGTACATGGCTCTAAATTTTTTATTTACATAGTCGATCACTGGAGATATCTTCATCAGCCGATCATTTCCATTCATTTTTGAATTATCCACAAGATGTAAGAATTTGGATAACAACAAAAAATGTTTATATGGCATAACTCTGCCGAAAAAAGGTGTTTCGGTCACGTTACGTGGACTCCAGTATTTTTGAAGTTTATTTTTTTTCACTTGTGCCATTAGCACACACGATGAGAAATAGGCTCAAATCTCATCTTTAGTTGTTTCAAACCATCCTTTCGTGAGATCACTTCTATTTTTGTTGGAGTTCGAAAAGGCATATGCGTTCTAGAAAGTGGAAGAAAAAGTCTCTTTCACTAGGATTGTTTCCCACTCTTCTGTGAAGTCTTACGTTTATTCCAGGTTCACCAGAGAATCTAAATTCTTTTACACTTTTGTTGTTTTTACACCACTGCCAAATGTTTTCAACCTTAGCCTTTTTTCGATCCGCCGGACAAATACTGCCTTCATTTTCACTGGAAAATTCCACGCTGTCTTCACTACTCACAGATTCTGAATATTCAGAATTCTTGGTGTCACTTTGTTGTTCACTGTTATCACTAACATTAATATCACTATCAAAAAGAAACTTTTCTACATCATCTTCCATAAAAATCTTGCCCTTTTTACTGGCCATTGCTTCGGGGGGAGCGCGACTACACACGGCCTCGAGCGCGAGCGTTCGTAGTTATGGCGGTAGGAATACTGGCTGCGAACTGGCGGCTTATCAGAAGCCCACGACTACATTCAGTTATTCTATCTTCTTTGTTGATGTCGCAGCGAATAGGAAAAAATGAATGGCAACATTTGTGTGGCAGCAGAAAAGATTGTATTATCTTTTGCATAGTAGCAAGTTCACTGAAGACGAAGATGTTAGGTATCTCTCGCTTACGTTCAGCAGATGGCACTCATCAAGTATACAAAGTGAAATATTGCTTCCTTTATCTTATGTTGGCTATGAATAGGCGGCTCAGCAACGATTTATCAAATAAAAGGAGGATGGGAGAGAAAGAAGACAAAGTAAGCCAGTGCTGACGGTGCATTGGGTTCACGATAAACTAAGACGGCGCGACGAAAATACTTGAAAACCATTGAGTATATACACTAATGAAATATAAGCTGCAATATAATAAATGCATAGGAATATGTATTAGAACAACATAAAAGCAATTAAGAACATAAACTATGAATCTATCTGAAATATATGCTCCAAAAGAAAGCTGGAAAAAAATGTACGAGACCGGCGAAACGCCGTCTTTGTAAGCAAGGGCCAATTTTGAGCGGACGGCGAATCGCCGTCTTTGTAAGCCAATGGGTTAATAATATTATGCACTTTATTTTCAATTTTCTACAGTTCCTCAAGCATTTGCTCACAGCAATCACTACCTACTAAGTAATTTCTTTGAACAGTATACACTGTCTTTTGCCTATCATAATTATAACTCTGGAATTGAGGCATTGCAAATGATCTCAGTTGTCCACCACGAGTTCTTTCATTTTTCATCATATCTGGATAAGAATCCATTTTCATTCTTCATAGTTTCTGCTTAGGTAAAAAATTAATACTCTCCCGCAGGTTTAATTACAGTCGAGCACCCATAATCCGGTAATCCAAGAGCATGCAATAGTCCAGCAGTGTTGCGAAAAAAAACCTACATATTCGGAGAAATCAAAAAATCTTATCATAAACGTTGTTTTAAGAGATTTTGACTCTGCACTTTATTAAAATATTTCCTTAAATTGCTGGAATATAATGTGACTTGTAAGTATTTCGCAGTAATTTCACTTAAAAAGCAATTGAACACGCATTGAAATTAACCTTAATTTCTTAACTCCCGATGCGACGATAGCGTCAAAAATGATGAAACAACTGATCGTCAGTCGCAATCAATCAGCCGTGGCAAGGAGTGTTGCATCATTAAAATATATTTTGTAGTTTTCATTTTTAATGTATGTTCAAATTTTTCTCATTATTTTAACAAATATATTTTTTCTAAAAATTATTATTTTCGAATTAAAGCTTTTGGGGTGTCCAAACTGGCGAAAGGTTCCATGTTTTCCGGCGTTTCGATGTCCTATACGGCCCTTGTTGTCAGGGGCATCCACAGATTCGCCGGATAAGTACTATCTTTCAGCGATTTACGAAGTTAAAACCAGATATTTATTATCATTTTTATGCATAGAAACAATAAAATAATGATATTATAGAATTATCGCTAACTGGATTGAAAATGCATTGCATAAAAAAGACTACGCTTCATTTCATAGCTTGAATCATATCTGGCAGATTACGACTTGATATAGTTCAAATTTCTGTTACTAGTGGCGCTGTATAGTATTCCCGCCACATTCAAATTCTTCCTTAAAACAGGTCCTATTCCTGCTCTCTTTCATATTTTTTCCGCTAGCCCGGCTAGCTCAGTCGGGAGAGCATGAGACTCAATCTCAGGGTCGTGGGTTCGGGCCCAACGTTGGGCGCCAATTATGTAACCTACCTTTCTCTTTATTTTTATAACAGTGGCCCTGCTTAAATTTATTTGTGTTGTTTTGTAGTACGCAATTTACCCCGGTCGTGCACTACTGGGGCCGATGTCAAGTGGTGAATGGCGGCACTAGGTTATCTTCCCCAGCGATCTTCACTCTCTCCCTGCCGTCGGTTGAGTCGCCTTCCCACGTTGGGCATCCCCACTTGTCCTTTTTTTCACGTACACCTTTTTAACTCTCCCTTCCTCTTTACCAAGTTGCCGTTCCCGACAAAACGTCCTCTCTCCTCCCACATAAGTCAACAACAACCGCACTTCTCTTCCTAGCTACCACAATTTCCTCACCTATTGTTGGTCCCCATTGTTTCGCCGGGTGTACTGCCAACCCTTTCGCGTGTAACAGACAGGGTACCAACGGTATCGTTACTGTATTCTGCCAAATTACAGTGTTGCAATAACAAACATTAAATTAAGACAAAAACAATTAATCAAAACCATGGGTACAAATGAGAGAGGCATTATTTTTTCATAGGAAAATGGGACATGGCGAGATTAATAAATGAGTTTGAAGAGAGAAAAAACGGATTATTATTATCAGGCAAAGAATTCAGTAGGGAGTCAATACAGTAGATACAGCTTTACAATAGTAATCCATTCCATGGAACCGATCGTAATGTGAATTCCATCGTAAAGTGAATCAGTATATTACCGGACGACAGATCGGTTTAACTACATCATCGCCACTGCATTCAGTGATACACAATACAGTATAGGTACGAAATATGCTGGAATGAAATGATTTAAAATGTTATTTAACCATTATTTAAACTTTAATAAGGTGTTGCAAATTGTCAACACATTGAATATCATTGCATGAATACACTAGATGTTCCTCACCTCCGTACTCTCCATCTAACTGCGAGCCAATATCAGCTTTGAAATTCCTAGCAAGCAGATCATGAAGTTAATCCATTGTGAAGCAGGGTCAACTGTACTGTTGTATTGATTATTTGTTCTGTTTTATCTCTGGGGAAGATATTATGTATCTTCATGGAAATATTTTTTATTTCAAGAGAGGGCAAGAAAATTGAGTTTCTTTCCGAATGTTGATGTAAACAGCTTTGAGTTTGACATTTTGTGAAAATAAGTTGAGTGAACAATGAAAGAAGATGCTCATCGGACAAATGGAAAAATTTCATCACCCTGACTTTTTTACCACATCTTTTAAGGGGTAGAATTTTTAATCACTGGTAATAATCTAAATCGGAGTGTCAATGCAATTTGTGTGAAGGCTTCCATGGTTCATTGACAGTGAGGGCTGCATGCTGTTTTTTTGTGACAGCAGCTTATCTTACCTTCCCATGGGCATCTTCCAGTTGAAGTCTTTGCTTCTGACCGCTTTGATTTGCAGATACCAAATAGAACATTGGAGGAACTGTTGTCACAAAAACAAAGCAATGTGACGAAACCTGAAAGCATGCAGCCCTCTCTGCTAATGCTCTCATTAATGTACTGCATGGTTAAACTCTCCAGTAAAATATTAGGATGAAATATTTTATGTCCTTGTTATTCATTCATTTCCAAATACTGTGTGTGATGGTTAAGGTCAAATATATTTCAGAGTTATGTGTGGCATGAAATGTTTACCCTTCTTAAGTTGTTTTAATTTAATGTATGTAATTTCAGATTGATGGGAACAAAGTTGGTGTTCCTGGCAGTGGTGAAGGAGTTTTAGCTAACTTTTTCAACTCGCTGCTCTCAAAGAAGACTGGCTCACCCATTCCGAAGTCTCCAGGTAGGATTAATGTTAATTGTAATTGTAGAAATGTTAATTTTTTGATTTTTCATAGTTGTGTCCAACTAGAATCTATCATCTTATTGGTAAATGAATGAAACTTCTCTGCCATCAGAATGTGCCATAGTTTGCTTCTCAGTGAAGCAGGCTGAACTTACATTAAAAAATCATGCTTTTCTATTATTTTATAATGCCAATGGGAAAGTGTGAGGTTTGCTGGATCCTTTTGTGGGATGTGCCAGGAATAAGTGGCATTAGCAATGACACTTACTGCCCTAATGACCTCAGCCATAGCCATTCTTTTATAATAATGTTTCAGAAGTTGCTTTTTTGTATCTTGTACATTATTGATAAAAGTCAATACCCTTCCAACTTAAAAGGAATAGCTTTCGAGTTTTGAATTTTATGCACCCCACCACATGATTATGAGAAAGAGAAGGAATTTCAGAATTAGTTATTGTAAGCTAATGAAGAGAAGGGTCTAATCACCTCTAAACACCTGAAGAATACTGGAATGGATGAAATCTGAAAAGTTGTGAAAGTAAAAGCGAAATGTACCTTTATGAATATGGGATTAAAGAATACACACTAGAAATGTTAGTTACTTATGAATTTGAAATGTTGATAGCTTACTGTAGATTTTTTTGTAAAAGGTACCAGTACTGCCTTCCATTGCCACTTTTCCATTTTAAGGACAATAATATTCTGATGATGAACAGAGGAGGAAAAAAATTCTTGATTAATTAAAAAATTCTTCCCTTTTTAGACATCATAGATACATTTTCTATATATTAATATGTACCATAGATGACATGAAGACAAACCCAAAATAGTTCCCGTGTAAACTCCGTTGTCTCAGGCGTAACTTTTTGGAATTTGCTTAGCATATTGAATGAGAAGCAGTAACTTTGTAATTCCACATGTATTTATTGGAAATGGCCTAGGTTTCGACGTAGCACGTCATCATCAGGTAAACCTGATGTCGAAACCTAGGTTGTTTCCAATAAATACATGTGGAATTACAAAGTTACTGCTTCTCATTCAATAGTTCCCTTATTCTAAAAAAAATACCTTGACAGTAAAGAGATGAGCTCTGTATTAACAATGACTTGAAAGTATGTATGCTATTGACATTAACTCATATTTTTGTCAAGTTGCTGTAATGATGACTGTAGTCCTATTTATGTACGTCTGTTTAATTTTATTTCTTTGTATCAGCTGCCATTTTTTTTATTTTAGTGTGATAGTGGATGAGAATCAGTTGTCGGAATTTTCAGATGTAAAATTTATAATTCATTGTGGATAAATATGGGATCACCCATGCAATTAAAAATAATTGTCTTTGTCAGTTTGTGGCAGTTTCGACATAATCTTTTTCATGAATGTAATATCTAATGATTCATGCAAAGGCTACTATTATTGGCTACTGTTATGTTTTAAAATGTTTCAAAAGTATGAATACCTGATGAAACTTTTAATGCTGTTTAAATTAGAAATATTATTCTTTATATTTATAATGTAGGGAATAAGTGATTTAAGGAAAACAAAAGGTGCTAAGTGGCTGAAGTGCAAGTGTTTGGTAAGTTCAAGACGTATACATGGTGACTGATTGGAAAAAAAAACATAACCTGATATTTCTCCTGTAGTTGGTGCTTATAATCAAGATAATTGCTACTCAAGAATGAATAGCCTGGTTTTCTTGTGCTAAAATTTAACAATTTCCTGTGATTATTTTGTATGCAACTAAGTTTTTGTACAGTTTGGGATTATTTTGTGGGTGAGAGTGCATAATTTGAATATTTAATTCGATTAATGTCTTTCATGTGTGCTGGGTTATGATGCAGAAGGCATGATCTCCTGAAATTATGATCCTGAATAACTTTTTACCTTACTTGTTTACATTTGGGTTGGTAATGAGGTTAAATGTTATAATCCATGCACTTTTCTGCACCAATTGTCCAAGCACATTTCTGTATTACATTTCTTCCTATGTGCCACCTTTTCATGGCAAATGTGATAGGATGTGTCCTTTACATTGATGCTTATGATAGCAGGATGTCAAAATGTGAATTATTTGAAAGTAAAAGCAGTTTTTGCTTTCAATAATTTCACTATTTTTTTTACAATATCAGTTGCACTGGTAAATTAAATAGCTGTAATAATGTGCAAAAGTCCTCAAACAAATTCTGCCATTATCACCATGGCTAGAAGATTACAAAGGGTAAAACTGAAGACTATCTTTCCAAACAACCAAGGGTTATTAAGTATGCACAGTAGATCCTCGCTAATCTGGACCCCTGCATATTTGTACAGGCCCCCTGCGTGTTGTACATGTGGTTTCATGCAGTGTAGTTTGTCTACATCTTGCGAGGGACAGCACCTCCATTTTTGGCATCCCCTGATGACTACCCCCAGAGATTGAAAAAGTTATGATTACCATGTTACTGCAATTTTGATGGTGACATGGGGGGGGGGGAGAGTTAATGGGTCTAGGACATGAGAAAAGACCAAGAGAGATACGGGGGAAGAATATACAATATGACATCACAACAACATCATCCAAAATTATTTCCTGAACAAATTATTTCGGGTGATATGATTGACTTATCACTAAAATTGAATGTCTACAAACTGATTTTCTTATTTCTGTGGAACTAATAGGAGTTAACTAAAGGAATCCATTTCTTTATGTAGAATAGTTAATGATATGGTTTTAATCATCAATTTTGTACTTTATGCAGTAAAAAAGTTAATTTGCGAGACGTTATAATAAAGGGTATAGGTAGGTATTCCCTGCTTTGCATGAGAGATGCATCCCAAAAAACTCATTTTACTAAACAAATTCATGTTAAGTGAATTCATTAAAGCCGTATGAAACCATGTAATTGATAAGGGATAGGTATGAGAAATAATAGACTGAAAGGTGTCTAACACTGTGAAAGTTTAATTATGGTTTTATGCACAACAAAGCACAACACGTAAATAACAAGAAAGAATCCAGAAATGTTTGGAATTGCAGTGTGAAAACTGTGTACTTGACTTCAGGGATTATTAAAATAAATGCCTTGCTTCATGTAATAAATATCCATAAAGTTTAATGCAGAAGCACTGAATTAACTACGGTGGGATATTAGCCAGAAAGATAATGCATGCTGATTAAATTTGGGGATATAAAAATAAGATTGGCACGGAAGGTAACAAGGATAACAAAAGACATGCAATTGCAATTTAATTGCATTCAGCCAAGCAAGCAAGCAGGCAGTAAGCACTGATGAAAAAGCAAATGAAGAGTGAAGTTGCTTAGCTTTTTTTTCTTCCTATGTTTTTCTTCAGAGTTGTTGTCATAAATACCTCTCTTTGCATTCAATATGTTCAATCACTTTTATTTTCATCTCCAAAGAATAAGTTTTATAGGTACGTCTTTTCCTTGGCCAGTCACTTTGGCTAGGTGCACACGTTTTGCTCAGCATCAGGAAAAGTTCTTAGGATTTGGAAAAACCTGCCATGCTGACGTGCAAGAGTTCATGCATGTGCCGCGTGGGTACATGCATGAACTCTTGCACAAAAATGTTCACTGAATTAGAACAAGGGTTATTTTCTGGATGTGTGCCCATGCATTCGCACAAGCTGTGTTACACGATGCTTCCTTTCTTACCCTGTAGATAGTAGACTGTGAGCACCCAGTGTCTTTCGAAGTATCTTTGCAGGCTTCAGCGACATTGAGCGATTTGTTGAAATATTTAAATACATTATACACTGTTTCTCTTTCACGGCTTCTCAACTTCTCCCCTTTCCTCCTCTTAGTTTCGGACATGGCGATAGCACACTGTTGGAAATAAATTGATCTGGAAGATACTCCACTGTGCTGTTGAACTATTCTGCACACCACTTGTTCATGCATAGAAATCTGATGAGAAACTAAACGCCTTCGCCCATTCTTTCCCCTTACACTGACGGGTCGCTTCTCATGCAGATATTTTGTGGCACCTTCTTAATGGAACTTATAGAAATACTCAATACACACTCAGTCAAAGGCCATGCACTGGATAATAATATCCCTCGTACGAATTCATTCGCATTTTCTGCCAAAAGGCACGTAAGACATTTACCACTGTCTTGGCTCTCAAATATTTTTGCTGAATGCTTCAGTGTTAAAGTATTTTCATCAGTCAAGTTCTTGAAACTAGTATATTCTAATTAAATATATTACTACTGACTTAACTAAATGTCATACAAAAAACAAAATCTTCGATAGCAAAGAAGCAAGAGTAGTAAAAGTATCAAGCTCATTCTCCGACCGAGAATCACCCTTCCACGTGATAGGTTAGCTGGCAGGACAGAACGAGCGTCATAATTATGGTGCATCAAAAATATTTGGCGACATCAAAAATTCATAACTCCCTTTGTAATCGAGATAGAGTTACGATTCATTCACCAAAAACAAATATAAAGTTTTTTCTAAATTTCATATGAAGCATGTATGGATCTATATCGTAAGATACGAAAGTTAGTAGGCGACCGCTTTTTACCTTGCAAAATTCAAAATATTTTGTCCAAAAGATATTTAAATGGATACAACAATGATGAAACTCAGTTAAAAACAAATTAAAGCTAAACATTATGGAAGGGAACGAATGAATAACTTTTTGTATAAGTTTTAACGTCATTCTGTGAACCATTTGTCTGTTACTGGGTGAGGAAGATGAAATCAGAAGTGCTCCGTTACTAACAGAAATTCAAGGAAATATTTTTCATAACATTTATTTTAAACTAAATCGATTAATTATTGCCATCACTAAATGTAGCATCTTTTTCTGCTTCGGGATGTCTTTTTATATTGCATAGCATCACATTAATTTTCCTGCTGTCATTGGCAACGTCGCACCTTAGGCCTTATGGAGATTAACATGGGAATTGAATCTCCATAAGAGCCTATACTGTCAACTAAATGTGGAACGCTCTTTACCAAGAGTTTAGTGAATCCAATTAAGAGAAAAGTTGTGACCATTGGCGATACCTTTAATAGACTTGAATTATTGAACTTGTGCCACAGTCTGGGTCTGTCCACCAGCAGCTGGGTGTACAGTAACACTGCTACTGTGTTGATATGCTACTGTCACACATGTAGAAATTGACGTATCGGCTCGTAATTAGTTCAAAATCTTATGGTAATAATCAAAGTTTTCCCAATAGATTTGTTTCAGTGTTGTAGATTATGGAAGATAGAATCATGCTGTATTTATGGTAAATTAAAATATGTCAGGTTACAAGATAATTGATAATGAATCACAGAAATGGCAATTTTCCACTAGATAAGATTTAATACGACCATGGTTTTGATGCACTGCATCATCTCAGGTCAGACCTGATGATGATGCAGTGCATCGAAACTATGGTCGTATTAAATCTTATCTGGTGGAAAATTGCCATTTCTGTGATTTATTATGCTGAACTTCCACCATATCACGCCTCATACTTCTCTTTTTGGAAGATATTTGATAATTTAATATTTGCCTTTACTTATCAATATTATCACTTGATATATTTTCTTCGTATGATTATCATATTTAAGCAATTTATTTCAAGAGAGCCTCCTACCTTTTGGAAAGTGATTAGGAATCGTTAGTGATAGATAGTACCCTAATAATGTCCATACATCTTTTAAAAAACCCTTGGATAATCCAGATTCAGCTTAATCAAGTCAATCCCTTGCATTGTTAGTTCAGATTAATGAGGGTCTACTGTATTTCATAATTTTTCATTTGGCAGATACATAGCCTAAATATGTGATAGTAGGAGAGGCTCCATGAGTCTGTGATGAAATTTTTTAATATCAGTAGTCTTATCATGGCAGTCACCACAAAAAGTGAAATTATTTTTAGTACCTGTTTTTGTTATATTTTGGTCTTGGTGTCCATTCTATTGATCTGAATTCATGCCCATTCAACTCATAAAATTTCCACAATTTGCTAATTGTCACTTACTAATGAGTAGGGGAAGTGTGGAGACATTTGGCTTCTTTTGAAGTTACAGCTGAATCCCCTGTTTCTGGTGACTATGGACTATGTTCTCTCCCATGAACTGTATCTTACTAACTAGCTTTACTGACATTTACTGCTTTCAAGTTTTCCAGGTATTTTTTCTTGCTTTGCCCTCCTCACCCCACTTACCCAATCAATTCATGATTAGGAGTTAACTTAGGTCCATTTCTGTTTCTCAAAGTTGTTTTTTGCTTATGAAAAGGAATTGTGAATACTATCATTACTTTTTTTATAGACCTTAAGTATGGGTTCAGTAAAAGTTAGCAAACTTAAGTTGTTGCATACAATATATTGTATTTTTCTCATAGAACTCGCATTTTTACAGAAAACTGATTTTAATTTTGTATGGGTGTGGGACATGGATTAGTGACCAGTTAGTGTTGTGGAATATATTTTCATTTATTATTTAATGAATATCTTCTCATTTTGTGGAATGATGTTTCTTTGCATTGATTATAAGGAGATAAGGTTGTTTTATGAGAATCATTTTATTTTCATATTTCTGGTTCTTGTAGGAGTGTCAAGAGGTAGGAGCTTCTTGTAAGTGTCCTATGTTAATTTGTGAAAGCTGAGTCATACCTGATAGACTTTTTAAGACAGCTAACTTTAAATTTAATAATTTAATTCAGGAGACTTCTTCAATACAGCTAAATTTAAATTTCATAATTTAATTCAGGCTTAAGGGTGAGAATGGACTAAGATCTGAAAAATCAATTTTTAGTAGTTAAAAGTCAAATTTTCTATATTGTAGGCTAATGTAAATTGCTTATTCATTCAAGAAATCAAATGGAAATTTAATAAGGCTCTAAACCATCTTAGTTCTTGAGTTATTTGCGAATTATCGTATGAATGTCAGGAAGATTAACATAGGTCACCTTCAAAGCAGTCACTGGGAATTATGCATATTCATTGACTAACCTGATATCCTTTTCAGTAGCTTGCCTTTTCTGTAGTGTGGGCAGTTTTTCAGTGCAGGTACTTTTTAAATGACATAGAGGAAAATGTGTAATTTCTAATTTATTCAAATGCAGTCATTGGTCAAGGTTGAATGATGTCCATTAAAAATGATAAATTATGACCATCGTTACGCATGTACATAATCACGTTGATGGTTCAAATTGCTACTTATTTAGGGAAAACTTGACATCTTAGCAGTATTCATTGTACTCAGTGTCTAATTTTAAGTCATGTAAAGTGAAAGCAGGCCCACTGAGTCATAATTTCAGATACCATATCAGTTGTTATTTTTTTATCCCATATTTGCTTTAACTTAATCTACCATTACATCAATGTGTAACAGTGTGAATAATTTTTACTGCTATGTTCTTGAATTGTACTGATTTCCAAGGAGGCGTATTGAAAGCATGATGATGTTTTTTGTTGGGTTTTGTCCTTGAACTGTGATATTTCTTCTTTACAAGGTGACATTATTCAAGCAGACAACTAATGTGCAGCAAGCATTTAATATTCAGTTGTGATTAATTTTCATAGTCACGTATGTAGATGATGCATCAAGAACAATACCTACCAAATAAATTATTGTCATGGTGGCAGTAATGAATGAAACAAACTGAGTGGGAATAATGGTATGTTGTTATCACTGGTGCTAGCAGTAATCACAAATTTAAATTATAATTGTACTAACTTCCTCCATGTGAGACTACTTAACAAAGTCAATTTTGTTCATAATGTTATTTGAGAACAAACTACTTATCTTTTCACAGATTTGCAAGCTGGTTCTGGTGTGGGTCTCAGTAGTGGAAGTAGTTCAATGCATCATCATCATTTATTGTCCTCGACATCCAGTCCTTTGGCAGCTCCAGACAAAGCATCTGCTATGGCCATGAGATCTGATGCTGCTGCTGAACTGGACCGATTAACTAGGGCTGCCAAGAAGACTTCATCTCCAACTTCATCACCTCTAACATCGATGAATCAAAATTCAAATGCCAGTGGGGAAACTCATGGGAATTCGTCAGATTGTTGAGTCGTTTCATACGTTTTTCATCTCTCTCTCTCTTCTCTCTCTCTCTTGTCTATCAGAATGTGATGAGGCAGCTGAATTACTATGTGTGTTGAGGATGTGATGAACTTCGTGAGGACAGAAGTAGGAGGGTTTGGGAGTGACTGCCATCCTCTCTGGGAATAGCATACTTTTTGTGTCAATAGCTAATAGCTTGGCCATCATATATATCTATCCAAATCTGAATAGCTTTTGTTTCTTATCTGCGCATACATGGCTATCTTCTCTGACACTTGGATTGTGAAATTGGAGGCACACGTATGAGAGAGTGGCATTGAAATTTTTAGCTGTCAGAATTCTTTACCAGTTTGGAAATGTGTGTGGTGTTAAAGAAGAAATGAGCATAGTAAGAATGGATTGGTTTTAAAAAATTTCAAGTTGGTAATGAAGTATCCTGTGATAAACTCAAGAGGTAGCTGTTATTCAGCACTCATTCATAGGGGAGTGATTGAGATTTTAATGTACATAACATATTAAGTTTCACAGATGATGAGTGAGAGGTGAGATGGACAATCTCTCTTGTCGTGCTACTTGAGAATAAACAGCAGTTAATATCCAGTGCATTTATCAGTGGGGCTTAAAAGAACATCCTATTATCTCTCTTCTCCTAGTGGGACGTTTGTCTGCTTTGTGGTGATACCAGTCTATTATGCTTTCATCACTTCACCTGTCCCAATCTTTTTGTAAGGTATTTCTAATTTATTTTTCATTCCTCTAAGCCATCCCTCAATGCCAGTCAATTTCATTTTCTTTCTGGCTTTAATAACTATTTTGTAAGAGAAGTATGCATTAAGGGGTGACTTCAAGCAATTTTGGAAATGTGGGTCAGAAGAGGTGATGACTGATGTTGAGCATTGGTCATTTGCTCATATATGGAGTAAAATTATATATGAACTCACACATTTGTTATCAGTTTGCTTGTGAAGGAGTTTTCACTGAAGGGGCTGAAAATGTTATAAGGCTATAAAATTAAAAAAATTACCCACTCATTTGTTCAAGAGTGTAGTTTTTTGTTGTGGTAACTTTGGCATTATTGTTGAGTGTTGAAAATATGAGTCAAAGATCTATTATTAATATATCATAATCAAATGTCTATTTATAAATTTGTATATATGTTGGATAAGAGAGGTCTTTCTGTTGCAAATTCCAGTGATGGTGGTACTTGTTGTGAGCTTTATGTGCAATTTTATATTATGCCATTGCAAAAATCTAGTTTGCTTACTTTCTTATTGACTAGGAATTTTGAAAAGTAATTAAAATGCTCCATTATGTCTTGGCAGCATATCAAGTATTTTATTTGAAAAATAGAACTTGGTGCAGTGGGCATGTATATTAACTTGATAAAAGCAGTGCAGGCTAATTACTATGTTAGCTTTGCTCTAGCCGAGGTAATAAGTAAAACAGGACTCATGTAGCTTAAAAATATAACATTTCATTTATGAGGTTTATTGGTGATTGTATGCCCCTTTCTTAAAAAATGGGTAGACTGATCTCTATATCACATGCAAGTTACCTGGTTGCACAAAAATTTATCAGCCAAAACCCATAATAACTAGTAATTAATTATCATGTTTCATTATGGCAAATATGTTATTAACTCATTGGCCAAATTCTGCAAATCATGATATGAGTTTCACACTAAGTGCCATTTCAAATTTTATCAGGTAATTTTGAATAATTTAATATTAATTTGGTATGTGAATACCTAATTTGTATTTTCCCATGTACTTTTAAAATAATTATAATTTATGTATTGCAGTATACAACTGGAATGGAAACTTTTTGATGAAAAATTATTTGTATTTTGTAAAACATTTTGTTAGTTTCCATCTAGTTGCTCTTGTACATAATAAGAAAACTATGCCATAAATACTCTACTTTAATGATTTAATCCCTCGTATGCCCATCAATTTTTTATGGGTATGGGTAACATAAATGTTTTGCCAGATTTTAGTTTCGGGATTCTTCATATTTGCATTATCTATGTACACATGTATCAGGCACATGTATGTATAGTACACATTTATCTGGACTACATTTGTGACAATTTTTAAAAAGTCTCTCTTTCGAATGTTGTTCTAAGGAGAGTATGACCTTTTTTTGCACTTAGCAATTATGCCTTAAGCAGTTTGGAGTAACATAACAGCTAGAAATAGACATAGCTACATAATACAACTTCTAGCAACATAATGCTAGAAATGGTGTTTAAGATGGCATACATGACTAGGTATGCAAAATGATCATTCCCTTTCTATGCGCCCATACAATGAATTTTTTCATACTTAAGTGGGCAATATTGATTCACAATAGCATGAACATATATAATAGGACGATCATCGAGCCACTAAAAAGTGAGCCCAAACATTCTGCATTTTCAGCACCCTGATCTACTCATACCCCGCCACGTGCAGAAATTGGAACCACATTTGTAAATACGGTCTGCTAGTAGCATTTGCTTAGTCACAACAAGTACGCCGAAAGAAGGACACTATAATTTAATAATAATAATGTTAGTCATGTATTTTGTCCCCTCTTGTTATTTACGTGCGTTATACTTTTGGCATACTAACCAAATGCTACTATCCCTATTGAAAATGCCCCACTGGTTTCCTATAGGAATTATGTGAATTCCTATAGGAATTACAGTTTCCTACAGGAACGATGAAGCTTCCTATAGGAACAAGAAATTTCCTATAGGAACAAAAAATTTTCCTATAGGAACGAGAAATTTTCCTATAGGAATGAGAAATTTTCCTATAGGACGAATATTTTCCTATAGGAACGAGGAATTTTCCTATAGGACGAATATTTTCCTATAGGAACAAGAAATTTCCTAGAGGAACAAAAAATTTTCCTATAGGAATGAGAAATTTTCCTATAGGAATGATAAATTTTCCTATAGGACGAATATTTTCCTATAGCAACGAGGAATTTTCCTATAGGACGAATATTTTCCTATAGGAACAAGAAATTTCCTATAGGAACAAAAAATTTTCCTATAGGAATGAGAAATTTTCCTATAGGACGACTATATTTTCCTATAGGAACGAGAAATTTTCCTTATAGGACGAATATTTTCCTATAGGAACGAGAAATTTCCTAAAGGAACGAGAAATTTTCCTATAGGACGAATATTTTCCTATAGGAATGAGAAAATAACCCTCTAGTTATGAGAAATTTTCCTATAGCATGAATATTTGACAATGGAAAAAGGTTTCCTATAGGAATTAGCAATATTTCTATGGCACAAATATTTATTATAGGTACATTAAGAATGTTTCCCATAGTGCGAAAAATTCTAATTAATTCGAAATTAAAAAAAGAAAACATTTCATTTTATCAATGGTTCTGCATTCTCACAAATATAATGCATACATCACCATACAAGACAAGTTTTTACAATATTTCATTTATAATTAAAACATTATTGTCAATAAAATATTTTTAAGAAAAAGTTAGAAATTCATTAAAAAATGGTTCACCGGTATGGAACTCACATAGTCAGTTCCATTCCAATTCCAGTGTAACGCAAACTATATCTAGCATAACATATGAAGTTCTTCTCCCTTTGTCATAGTCCGGCGTTTTACTCGGGGCACGTACAATCTGATGTAAGTATACGAACGTGCATTTCAAATTGCATGGTGTCGTGTTTACACGATGCATTACCTGCGCAGGTAGATGCGTGAATACAATCACCATAAAATTTTCACCGTGTAAACACTCCAAATTGCGCAAATGCGTGGACAGAAAATAGCCCCTGTTCTAATTTGGTGAATGTGTTCACGCATCTGTCCAGCCACGTACTTGCGCGGGTAAATGCATCGTGTAAACACGGTAAGCCGTGAATTGCAAGAACGCATGCGTGAATGCATGAACGCGAGGTAGCAAAATAGCTTCTGCTCTAATTCGAAAATGATTGCACGCCCGATTGAGAAAAAATGCAGTTTGAAGTTGTGCAATTTCGTGCCCGAGTAAAACGGCCTTATGACTCTGTAGGTGTGCAGCAATCCTCTTTCTCTCTCTCAACTTTGAGTTCTTTAATCACAAAATACACTACCCCTGAAATTGATTCAAGTAATATATATATTGATTGTTTGGGCAAATGCACGGTATTTGGACTGTAGCGTCCAGTAATTCCCATCAAGTACTGTACCGCACTTTTTTTCTGCGTAATCTTAGCATGCCAAAGTTATACTTATGAGATCGCTCTCTCATCAACTCAGTCAGTTGGTGTAATGGTCAGAGTCGGCGACTCATGAACTTAAGGTCCCTGGATCTAATCCTAACGGTGGCGGTTTTTTATCAAGGTTATGTATATGAGACTATTTTCCTATGGGAAAATTATTTCCTATAGGAAATTTCCAACAGGAAAATTATTTCCTATAGGAAAATTTCGAGTTCCCATTGTCAAATTACTGTGGGAAAAAAAATTTCCTATAGGGCATTTTCAATAGGGATAGTAGGGTGGTTCAACCTTCTGCCACGTGGTGGGGTATGTGAAGATCAGGGTGCAGAATGTTTGGGCTCACTTTTCAATGGCTTTTCATATGCCCGATGATCGTCCTATTATATATGTTCATGCAAAAAAGATTCTTGGAGAGCATTTGAAACCCTATAGAATTATCAGCTACTCCGGCCTACATATTCCACGTTTCTTAGTTGCAAAATAGGAATCATGGAAGTTGTCCTAGCTATATTTTTCAGCCTTAATACATATGTATTGAGTAGGAAAGTCAAAGTAAAGATCACTTTTCTCTTCTTTTCTCCTTCTACCCATGTACTCCTGCATGTGTGATGTCAGACATTCATGGGGCCATTTTACATGCAGCTCTTTATTGCACAATCTGATGGATGGATATGCATTGTTAAAGTGGGAAATTGCTAGAATGCATGCTCAAATGCATAAGCGACAGGTGGAATATAGCCCGTGCCTTTGCAATATCAGTATATCAAAAGATAGATTGTGCTAGATTATTCATCAGTGCATATTATTTCGTCTGCTGGATATGCTTTCTCTAAATGTGGCAACCCCATTTCTCTCGGATGCAGACCAAATTCAATTTTGAATAAAACATCTGGAGACCAGTCTGAAGTGGTTTAAGCCAAGCCAATAATATCATCCAGAGGTGATTGGTTGTTGCAATACGTGATAAAAACAAATGCATAAGGATGTTTATTGTGATTATTTTTGTATATTCTTGCATTATAAGCCTTTAAGCTGCATATTGATACAGTGAAATAAATAAATTACTGAGTAACGCAAATTTTAATAGTTTAACAAAATACCACCTAGTTTGATGGATTTAATAAGCAACACGGATTATGATGGTTTTCATTGCAAACTATTTATCATAATTAATGGAGTGAAATTTGTTTTCGGCATGATTTAAATAAATGTATAAAAAATAATTTTATTATTTACGTATTTACTTTCATATTGTTATTCACTCATGACGTCTTCGCCTGTGCGTCATAGCCTTGAATATTTTTGTTATTAATTTACAAAATTGAATTCCAGTCAAAGAATATATGTTCAGCGAGGCACTGGCCAAGAACTGTCGCAATGACATTAAGTTACCTGCTGCCGTCACCACAAAGTTACAAGGTATGTACGTTAGGGTCGGCCGAAATAAGGTTTTTTTTCCTAATCAAATTTGCCCTATGCGGGAAAGTTTTGTACTGATATGAGGATCTCACTTGCAAAATTTTTTTGAAGTCTGATAATATTAACTACTGCCACCCGAGCCCTAAAGTTTAAAATTTTACGAAAATACAGGTGCAAATGGGATACAGACACTGATGGAGACTGAGGTATTTAAAAAACCGACATTTTAGTTAATATCAACAATGAATTTATTTCTCTGTATTACATTTCTGAAATTTTAAATTAATTTAACGAAATCTATGGTTCTACAACGCCTGGGAATGGTCAACAAATTTTGAGCATAGGCAACCCGCAAACCAACCAAAACTTCTGGCGACATAGATAGACACTCCAAAAGAACTGCAGACGTTAGCCACATTTATGATGAAAGTACATATATGTTCCCATGTGGTTTTCAATAAAATTTAGGCCACTATGCTCGGAAGGCCCAATGCATATCATGAGTATGATACATTTTATGAAATATCTGGATCGTGACATCAAATTACATCTTCACTCAATTATTCAGGGAAAAGCTTCTTTTGCCCATCCAGAGAATATTCTACCAGCGATGCTAGCCGATGAGTAAAGGCCAATATGTGCCATGGCTGTTGAAATAATATTAAAATCAAGGGGAAATCCTAAGAAAGCTTTGAGGAAATTTAAACTCCCTACTTCAAATTTTGATGCACAAGACTATGTCAACTTAATTGACTGGGTAACAGTAGAGGTAACTAAACCACCTTTAGCAGTTAGCCTTACAAGTATAGATTTGGGAGACTTTCTGGAGGAAGGGGCTTTGTTTGAATTTCCTCCCTTACCCTGCCACACGCTAGCAGTGGAGAGGATGGTGCAAATGATTATGGTTGCTTCAAAATCCATATGCAGTCTGGAAAGCAGGCATGGATGGGTATTATCATGCATTAGAGACCGCCAAATTCAATCAAAATTTGAACTTAAAGCACAATATAAGGTAATGTAACAATGTACGCTAAATTACATATGCATGTGCCTCATGTGGTTGGAGGGGGGGGGGGCACGGGTGGAACTCTAATAATAGCCACCTCCTCGTGGTGAGTTCTGAGCAGTTTCTCTACGAAACTAGCGAAGAGCTACTTAGATAAGCACTTTGTGATCAAACTGTACTCACATACTACGTAAATGAACTAAATAGTTTTTGAATCGTTATAAATCATCAGATGCATATTTATTCGACAAAATTAACGTAAATTTCAAACTTAATAATGTTGTAGGTTTTTTCCATGGGTTACTTAATGCGAAATGATGACTGATACATTTGTAAAGGAATAAAATTTGAAAAAGTAGAAAAATTATGGCAATTACGGCTTCCATTAGGCAAAATGTGAAGTGATGTCCAATGTTGCCAGAATATTTTGTTGGTTTGCGGGTTGCCTATACTCAAATTTTATTGACCATTGTATCTTCAGTTGGGCTGTTACTAGTGAACTGGGCCAGCTTACGATGACAGCAAAAACGGTAGTACAGGCAAAGATCATATATGCAACTCAATCTGCACTGGTGAAATTAAATCATTTAAAGACCACATCTCACAAGAAAGATAATTCTGTCTGTTGGATCACTGTTTGGTTCTCAATATATGGTTAAGAGTAAAACTGCCACAGAAGAACCAAAAATATGCACAATTTCTTTTGAGAGTGGAGTCAAAGAATTTCTTAGAAGCCCACACAACTTTTTTTGGCCACTGTCAAGGAGCAGTTTGACAGAGAAGACTGAGGAAGGGTTAATATTGCAGAGATTCTTGCAGGATCTTTCACACTAAGAATATGCAGCAGCTGTCCTTCCATGTACATAATTGGTTTCCATGTTCGAATGTGCATTCAGAAGAGATCATTCTCAAAGTACAGCCTGGTGGTTAGTGACACCTAATGCTGAGAGACAAGCATTTGAAGAAGGTACATTTGGACAATAATTTACTAAATATGTAAGTACTGTTCCTATTGCAACAATTCTAATCCTTTGCCATTTAAAGGAATTGAACCCAAAGTAATTGGAATTCCCAAAGGAATTGAACAGTCACAATAAAAGTTTAAATGACTTACTTAACCTTGGAAAAAAGTGGTTGTTTATTATATTCTCAGAAAACTATGAAGAATAAAAGGTTTTGTTTTACATAATATCTATCTTGTTAATGTGTAATTTTATTTCATGTGAAGATCGCATATTTTGTTGATCTGCAGGTGTACTAGCATTTTCCTTGGGTGTAAACATTACATTTCAATATTTAAAGCAAAACTTTTAGTAATATGCTTTCTATGTTCATACTAGTGTGTTTAATGTAACTCTTTTGCTTTATGAAACTCTGTGGAAAATGGGATCACCAAATCTAGATAGCAAAATAAAAACACATAACACCATAATTCGGTTTTCAAATCAACAAGTCAAAAAAAATAAAAACATTTTCAAATAATTCTAATATAAGTAGATATATATCAGACTACTATGCCGCCAATACTCCATTTTGTCATAGTCAACTTGGATGTCAAATGAAGGATGACCATGGGGAGATTTGAGCAAGTTCATCCATAAATATAGGTGGTGTAGTAGAAATGTCTATTTTTATCTTAAAATAAAGAAAAACCCTGCAATATGGGTTAAGGGAAGGAGCCTCACTGAATATGTGGGTCAAGGTAAGAAGCAATAGTGGTGTTGATTAGTGTGACTAGTGTTGGTGTGATTCTGTGGGGCAAACCACCTCCATAACAAGAGAATTTAATTGTAACTTTTACAAAACCACACAAATTATAAAATCACGACCAGGGTTTCAATGCGTTAGAATCATCATCGGGTGAAAGGTCTTGCAGGAACTCTCTTATATACAAAATAGAAAGGAGGGAAGAGAGGGGTGAGGAATAGGATTTTCAAAAGCAAAAATTTAAACAGGATTAATGAATAACCTTGAGGATACGGGAGGGGGTAGGGAACAAACACTGAACAAGAACTTTTAATTGTTCACCTCCATAACCCATGGATCAACCGAGAAATGCTCAAGTTGTTTACCAGGTGCATGGAGCCTAGAGTGTTCGGCATGGGCAAATATAAAATGGAATGGACAGAGGTAGGGAGTTGACCCCTTAGGCACGGCTATGGGTAGTCGCACATCAACCAGCCTGAAATGTATGTGTTTTCTCGCCAAAACAACTATTTTTAAGGGACGAAATCAAAAGAAAAACCAATTTTCAAAAATAAGCGTAGGCCTACCGTATGGGCACTCATTTTTACGATACATGTCCCTCCCCTCCCCCATAAAAGAAGGGGGGAACGGGAATTATATCTTTCTTAAAAGACAAAGGACCTTTACAAGAGGCCACATACCGATTTTGAACGCAATCCGATCACTGTAACTCATAAAGAGAAAATTCCGAAAAAAGTCATGTTTTTTACGATTTTTCGATAATTTGAACGCGATGAGCGACTCCCCCTCCCCCTAAAAGAGGGAGATAAGGGGTGTTACATATTTTTTTAAGACAGAGGTTCTTAAGAAGAGGCCACATACTGTTTTTGAACGTAATCCAATCACTGTAACTCATTTTAGAAAATCCCTAAAGTCATATTTTTTACGATTTTTCAAAACTTCGAACGAGATGTGCGACCGGAAGACATGGTCCGATTTCGAAAATTTTTCTTTCTTTGTGATCAGGGTGACGAGTAACAACTTTTCCGCACTATTACGATTCGATTCGGAAACTTTCGTGTTTTTTGGCCCACCCTAATGTATATTCAAAAACCCAACTAGAATCGCGAAATATAAACAATCCACCCTGGACCAAATCATGACTAATATTCCTGAGAAAAATATCAAAATTGACATATTTGAACCTGGTTTCTCCGACCACAAAGCTATTTTATTGGAAGTGAATTGTGATTCAAAACTTCTTAAAAATCCTATTGTATGGTCTCACAAACATTGCTACCATGATAACCTAATTAATCTCTTTGGGCTTACGCTGAATAATGAAAAATGGAGTGAAGTGTTCGCAGCAGTTTCCTTTGATGCTAAAATGGATGCTTTCCTATCCAGATTTCAGTACCTATTTGACACAACTTTTCAATTTAAAAAGTGTAGGGTTTGCATCTCTGACACAAGAAAAAAAAGTTGGATAACACCTGATATTGTCCACTTGAGCAAAATAAAACGAGAGCTGTACAATAAATATAAACAGTGTTGCAGTGATCAAAACAGGACTGCTTATAAAAATTTTGTCAAACAATACAAGAAAATAATCCATAGTGCGAAATATTCCTACAATGATAAATGGATAGTAAACTCAGGCAATGCTTCGAAGGCAGCCTGGTCGATTATTAACAAGGAGAGCAATAAAAATACTGCCTCTTTACCTGTGGACTTGAGCATTCTACACTCTGGCACTTTAGTGGTAAACCCATTAACTGTGGCTAATCCTTTTAATGATTACTTTATTGAAACCCCTGAGAAAATACTCAATGTATTTAGTAGCACTCATACTACCAAAGATTCCCATCACAAGCTACCAGCGTCTAAACATAACAATGCACCTTTTTTTTACCCTGCCACCCCAAGGGAAATTTTACAAATCGGCCTCTCCCTCAAAAACAAAAATGTCATCAGGCTTTGATGGCATTCCGGATAAGATCATTAAATACTCTATTCCTTTTATTGTCATCCCACTTACCTATCTGTGTCATTTATCAATATCAGAAGGTATCTTCCCTCAGCAGCTAAAGTTGTGTAAAGTCAACCCCCTCTTCAAAAAAGGATTGTAATAACTATAGGCCCATAAGCTTACTTTCAGGTTTTTCAAAGATATTTGAAAAGGTCATGTACAATCGCCTTTTAGGTTTCCTAAATAAAAATGCAAGTTTATCCTATTACCAATTTGGTTTCCGACACAGTAGGTCAACAACTGACGCTTTGTTTGAATTTATTAATGATGCAACTGATGCTCTCCACAAAAATAATCTAACTGTGGGGTTGTTTATCGATCTCAGAAAAGCTTTCGATACTGTTAGCCACGACATAATGTTGCGGTGCCTTTCGAATACATAATGGTATTACAGGAGTAGCATATTCTTGGTTAAATCTTATCTAACAAACAGGTACCAAGTTGTCCAAATATCTTATTTGGACTCAAATACAGAATATATAAATAATTTCTCCTCAACCGTGAAAAAAGTTAAATACGGAGTACCCCAAGGCTCAATCCTAGGGCCATTACTGTTCACCTTATACATAAATGACCTTCCTGAATATCTCCAGGATGTAAAAACAATTTTATTTGCCGATGACACAAGTATATTAATTCAAGCCCCAACCTCTCAAGAACTGCAAAAAAAGATAAACTTTACTGTTCAACATATTCAATTATGGCTGAGAAATAGTATGCTGGCTATCAACCTGGAAAAAACTGTTTGTGTGAATTTAAATTGTAAACTGCCACCAAAAGTGGAATTATTCAACTCCGAAAGCACTCATGTAAATAATATCTCTTTCCTTGGAGTCACATTAGACAAATCTTTGAAGTGGTCTAGACATATCGAAATCTTAACCACCAAATTGTCACGTATTGTGTATCAACTGCGCCATTTACGATCAAGTGTTTCTTTGAGTGTTTTAAAATATGTGTACTATGCTAACTTTCAATCTTTAATCTCTTATGGTATTATTTTCTGGGGTGACAGTTGCAATAGCACTGAGGTATTTATTTTACAAAAGAAAGTTTTAAGAATTATGCTAAACCTAAAATATAGAGAATCTTGTCGACCTCACTTTGAGGAACACAAAATCTTAACTGTATCATCCCTCTATATTCTGAATTTAATGCTATTCATAAAGAAACATATAAATTCTCTACCAAAAAATGCGGACTACCATTCGCACATAACAAGAACCAAGGACTACTTGCATGTTCTTCCTAGAAAGACAAAAAGGAGTAGTGATGGTCCTCTCCATAAGGGTACAAAACTTTACAACCTTTTACCAGGGCAATTGAGAAATCTGTCCTCAATAGAACCTTTCAAAGTGAATCTCAAAAGATATCTGGTTAAAAAAACCTTGTATAATGTTGATGAATATATCAATTATTGTAAAGAAAATAGTTACATATGTAAACTTATTCATTGAGCATTGTTTGTACATTAAAATTTTGTTCTTTGACTAATTGATTTCGAAAATGTCTATACCTTTTATGTGAATGTTATATGATAATCTGTATGACTCATCATCATTCTATTGACGAAGCCTATACCATTCACTTGCCTGTATTGGTTCTTTGGCTAATACATAAATAAATATACAAACTTCGTAGGCTAAGTCCAGTGGTTCTAGTCCCGCCACTTATGAAGAAGTGTCAATGATGTATTTTATTTTGTCCAACCAATTTGTATTTATTTCCTCACACATCACTCTTCATGTCTCTTCACAAACACCATCTATTATTATTCAAGGCATGGTTTTATTACCGACCCTGACTACCAACTTAATTTTTTTGCCCAATTTTCACTCCAGGTTGTATACCACAATGCATGCCCGAATAGATATTGTAAGAAAATGTTTAAAACACTGAGAAGCATACATTTCTCTAACAGGACAATGTTTATTTTATTGTTACAAAAATCAACTGCGATGCTTACAATTTGTTTTTAATAAGACAATCATTTCACACTGCAGTAATAACTCAACTAATTCTTTCTAAGACTTATAAAAATTTTCTAAATCAACATTCTTTGGTTTAAGTATAGTCTTATCTACCAAATTAACAATCCAACCAGGTTCTAACCCAAAAAAAATTTGCCTAGGGTCCTTTCTTTGGGTGAGCATTTCATAATCTGGGTCATCTTCAAGGCGAGGTAATGAGTAGCCATACTTCTGTGCCAACACAAGCCTTTCCCATGATACCTGGGTACAAAATAAAAATTATCACAACACGAGCCATAAAAAAAATTGCAGACAATTTAAGAATCTATATCAGAATGATTGGACCTTTTTCTGGAGCATTCTTTACAGAAGAGGTCTTGGGTTATCTACTGAATTACATTCACATACACCAGCAATGACATTTTTTCATCGAGGACTGAACCATGAAGCATATATGTACCAATCACTAATGTAGTAAAATCTGTTGTGCATGAAGAATAAGAAGTTGAAGGGATCTTGGTTTTTGTATTTGTAACACAGACGGTTGCATTCAGTTTATTATTTTTTCCTGTTGGCTACACTGCTGGGATTTTGAACTTTTTGTAGTAGTGTGCTGCTACCTAGTGTGAATAAAGGTGACTACTGTTTCGTTTGTAAGTGAAGCTTGGTGGCTTTATTTTTCTCCTGAGGAAATTAGTAGAAGTATATGCAATGTTAACGGTAGTTCTCACAGATTATGAGAAAAAGCATAGATAACCACCAAAGGGAGTCGTAGAAGTAAACACTTTAAAAGGAAGAAGCCCAAACACTGTGCACGGTAAAAGAATGTGATAAACACCTAACCTCAGTATTTTGTTTGAGTGTAGTAATGGCGGAAGAGAAGTGTATTCCAACATTAAACACAGACAACTACGAAGTATGGGCTGTTTGTATTGAAGCTCTCCTTATGAAGAAGGGATGCTGGGAAGCAGTTGAAGGTTTCGGTACATATATGTATGTGGGCCCAGACTGAGTTGAACATGAACTGATTGACGAGACAGCCTACCCGCAGCATGAAGTTCGACGTCGGCTAAAACTAAACCAGCAAGCTTGTGCCTTGATTATTGAACATGTCGACACCTAGATTCCACGACAGATATGTGGGAAGCGTTGGAAGAAGTGTGCACTACGTACAATGTGTTACAAGAAATCATTTTTTTGAAGGAGATGGTCAATATAGAGAAGACAAGACATTTTGATGAAGGAGTACATGGGAAAAATTCAACATTATAACAAGAAGATCTCTAAGTGTGGACTCATACTCCCGGATAGAGCCATAGCAGCATTTTTCCTCATGGGTCTACCATGCAAACGGTATGCAGAATTTATCAGAAGTGTACACAGAACTGATGGAAAATTGCATCGTCTTAGTTCTTATTAAGCCCAAAGAAAGATCTATTTTCTGATCTGAAACCATTCCATGGAGAAGTTACCGTAAGTGAAGGAAAGGCTCTGAAGATAGAAGGTAAGGGATCTGTTGATATCCATATGTCTGTTGAATGTGGTGGATGGAAGATAAAATTGACAGAAGTTTTGTACGTTCCTAAACTCTAAGATCATCTGATCTCAGAAGGAAAATTAGAAGACAAAGGCATAGCAATTGTAAGAAGAAGGAGAACTGCAACAGTTTCAGAAGGGGAAGTGAATTTGTTTAAGGTGGCTGGTCGGGTAATCGTTAGTCATTGAGAAATTTAGTTACTTAAATTTTAATGCTGGTTTAAAATTTAAATAATAGGTCGTAGTTGTACTAAATTCAGCAGGAATGACTTATGTCTTAGGTACATTCTGAAATATTGTCCTTTAAATTTACACATTGCCATAAAAATTTGCTTAGATGCAGACTTGATTCATTTCTTAAGTCATTTTTGCAAAATTAATTTTCCAAAAACAGTTCACACCCGTGGCCATAGAATTCAAAATAAGTATTTTAATGAAGATATATTGTCACTCGAATGCGAACTAGTATTAAAATATGTTTCTATAATTTGTTTTATCTTTCGTTTTTAATCCCGCAACAGCGTCCATTTTGCAACACGCTGCAACACGTCTCTGCTGGTCTCTGCTCAGCATGTCCCGTACTTTTGTGAGCCACATTGCCAACTTTACAACACATAGCCGCACGCGACATTTGAAATTCTCGCATACATATTTTTAAATCGTATTTACGAAAAATTTCAGTTGATAGTATTAAATGATTTTTTCAGAATAAATTTTAATTTATTAGAGCTACATTACATCAGTTTTTGGTTGAAATCTGTTCAGTAGGAATGGAGAAAGTGGGTAATTTATCCTATTGGAGTGGAGAGCACCATAAGACTCCATGTTAAAAGAATCTAAAATATCGCAAAAATTATGTCGATGATCCCCCGTTTTTTCTTCGATATTCCATAGAATATCCAAAAAGGAACATATTTGGAAATTTTTAAGAAAATCTGTTCACTTCGGTTTTTTAGACCAGCCACCTTAAGGGTTACAGAGTGGGTTTCTTGTATTATGTCACCACTCATGGTAGTGTTAGTGTCCCTGAAATTGAAGAAGAAGCAGTAAAGCAAGAAATCATGAAAGCTTACAGAGTCACATCTACTACTTGGCACAACCACTTAGGTCAACTGCATCAAGAAGGTATGAAGAAGATTGAACCTTTGCAGAACCTGTGGATTACCAACACTGAAGAAAGATGTGAAAGCTGTATACAAGGGAAATGCAAGAGACAGAAGTTTCATGCCAAAGAAGAGAAGAAGACTACACATGTACTTCAATGCATTCATTTAGATGTGGTTGGACCCATGCCTTGCCAGTCATTGGGGGAATGCAAGTACTTTGTGACCTTCATCGATGATTTTTCCTATTTCATAACAGCTGTGCCAATAAAAAAGAAAAGCAAAGTTGCAGAAGAGTTTATCAAGTATCAGAAGAAGATTGAAGTGATGCATGGAGTGAAAATAAAAGAGCTCCAAACTGATAATAGAGGTGAATATTTGTTCCACTCATTCAAGAAGCATCTAGAAGGAAATGGCATCCAGCACCTGTACCCCACGTGCACGTCCTCTGTACCATGTGTACCCCAACAAAATGGTTTGGCCGAACGGTTAGATCTGACATTACTGAACGTTATATGATGTATGCTGCACCAATTAGGATTACCGAAGCATTTTTGGGCAGAAGCCCTAGTCACTGCATATCATGTCAGAAATATTAGCCCATCAAGTGCAATTAATTTTGAGATCCCCATGAAGAGGTGGCTTGGAAGAGAACTTCAAGAGACTGACTACAACCACCTTAGAGTATTTGGGTGTCAAGCTTGGTACCGGGTGGTGCATGGTGACAAACATGGTGCAAATAGAGCAGAAGAAGCAGTGATGCTTGGTTATCCAGGTAGTACTAAAGGGTTCAGACTACTGGACCTAAAATCAAGAAAGATCATCATCAGTAGGGATGTACAATTTCAAGAGAATACTTTCCCTTTCAAGAGAATATGAGAGATTGGGGGGGGAGGTAAGCAGGCAGTGAAAACCTCAACCAGTGATGATGAAGGGCATGAAGAGGCCCTTGCCTGACATCTCCCAAATGCTGATCAGGTGCCGGGGGAGGAAGCAGTCCAGGCTGAGGAGAGGGCTGACCAGGTGCCAGGGGAGGAAGCAGTCCAGGCTGAGGAGAGGGCTGACCAGGTACTGGGGGTGGAAGCAGTTCAGGCTGAACAGGTGCCAGGGAAGGGGCAGTCCAGACCCAGGATAGAGATGAGCACAGGCCAGGGGAGGAAGATGATGTTTGGATGCAGTACCAGGACGAGATAGAAGAACAGGAACTACCACGAGCCCCAAGAAGGTCGAACCGAGAACAAGTGCTGAGGAAACCATGTGTGTGCTGCAAGTTAACTCAGTGTGCCCTGGGAGAAGACAATATCCCAACCAGTTATCATGAGGCTCTATTGGGACCTCATGCACAAGATTGGAAGATGGCTATGGAAGAAGAACTTCAGAACATCGAGAGGCAAGAGACATGGGACATGGGTAAGAAAGCCAACAGAGTTAAAGGTGATCAGTAGTCACCAGAGTTGAAGGTGATCAGTAGTCACCAGAGTTGAAGGTGATCAGTAGTATGTGGGTTTTTGCTCTGAAAAGGTACAATGAAGGGGAAATCATAAAATTTAAGGCCAGGTTAGTTGCGAAGGGCTTTGACCAAGTGTATGGTATTAATTATCGTGAAATATAAAGCCCAGTTTTAGAAAGAAAATCGGTAAGGATGTTAGTTTACATTGCAGTGGAAAATAATTGGGAACTTGATCACTTAGATATTGTGAGTGACCCTTGTGTCTATATAAAGGAAGGAATTATTGTTGGTACCTATGTGGATGATTTTTTAATTACAGGTGAGAAGAAAGAAGTTTCCAGGTTTAAGAAACAAGTATAAAAATTTGTTCAGACGAAGGACCTTGGTACTGTTGATACATTTCTGTCAATTCTGTTTCAAAGGTCAAACAGGGACACTATAATTGTCCGCCAAAAGAGTTTTATCAAATCAATACTCAGTGATTTTTCTATGTCAGAATGTAAAGGGGTCGCTTGTCCATTGCAAGTAGGGGCAAACTTTGAGTCAAAAGGAGAAGGTGAAAGTTTCTGCAAGGAAAAATTCCAACGTGCCATTGGTAGCTAATTGTATTTAAGCACTAATACCCGTCCAGACATTGCAAATGCTGTATGTAAGTTGAGTCAGCGCTGTAGTAATCCGAACGTCAATAATTGGAATGGAGTTAAACATGTCATGAAATATTTGAGGAAAACGTGATTACCAACTTGTTTTCAGGAAAGGGGGAGGATTCTCATGCTGTTGTGATTCAGACTGGGCAGGAGATTGAAATGATTCCAGATCTATCACAGGGTATGTAATTAACATGGGGGTAGGTGCCACATCATGGAAAAGTAGGAAGCAAAAGTGTGTGGCTAGCTCAAGCACTCATGCCGAGTATATTGCCATTTATACTTGTGTGAGATTCAGTGGATGAAATCTTTGTTTTGTGAGGTAAAGCAAAGTAGGCTTATCCAAAAAAAATTGCATAATTTTCTGTGACAACCAAGGTGCCATATGTATTGCTCAGAATGATATGGTAAATGAGAGAAGCAAACATTTTGTAGTTAAGTTAAATTATGTAAGGAAGCAATTAAGAAAGGTGATATCTCTCTGCAATATGTACCGTCAGAGGACAATACTGCAGATTTTTTGACAGAGTCTTTCAGGACCAAAGGTATTGGTATGTGTGCCAAAGGTATCGGTATGGTAGATTGCAACTTAAGTGTATGTACTGTAGATCATACCAAAGTTAGCTTATGCCAAAGGTATTTTTTCTTTCCTTGATTCATGATTGACAAAACTTTGATGTGTTTTTATTTTTTTAGCAGAATAGAAGTATTTTGTAAAAATTGAATAATCACTGAATGAGGGGAGATATTAGAAGTTGGATGGATCTTGGTTTTTGTATTTGTATTTGTAACACAGACGGTTGCATTCAGTTAATTATTTTTCCCTGTTGGCTACACTGCCAGGATTTTGAACTGTTTTGTGGTAGTGTGCTGCTACCTAGTGTGACTACTGTTTCGTTTACAAGTGAAGCTTGGCGGTTTTATTTTTCTCCCGAGGAAATAAGTAAAATTATATGCAATGTTAACGGTAGTTCTCACATGAAGATATAATCCAATAACACTTGACTTACTCTAACTCTATCAACATGATAATTACCACTCAGAGATGATTGCTTGCGAACAGCAAGCATTTTGCAACAATAACTACCACATTAGTTTAAGTTCCAATAAAAACCACCACCACTATGACTAATGATAAGGAATGCATCTATAATGGCCATTAAATTTTTCTTGGTTACTTGATTGAAATATATTCCCATTCACTTCGTAGTCATCACTGCCAGGAAACAGTTATTCACAAAATTATGTATGCACAAATATTCCCAAAAAATCAATTACTTGAAGTAGAGCTGATGGCAAACTTGGATTGTTTTAATTATTGAAGTAATTTACTAATCATTTAATAAAATATTTATCAATGGTCAGGAACAACCAGAATTTTCTAGTGAGAAGGGTAAGATTTCCGAGGGGTGTTAGATTATACCTTCTCTGGATCTGCTAAGTATCCTCGATTAACGGGTTCCGAGTACTGGACAGCCAAATCATCATTATGAGGGAGCATTCGTCTAGGAATTGGCACACCTAAAGAAATTTAACATTATTGCTTAAAATGCTATAATTAGATGTAAGAACAATTTGAGTATAAGTTAATTTATGAACAGAACTGTTTGGAAGTAGGCGAGTCTTAAAAGTCTCTATAATTAGAACTTATCAAGAAGATGGTAAAAAAAATAAAACTCATAGTGGCCCATGGAGACAAGTCACAAAAATATTGTAAATAAAAAACTAATGATATTTAAAAACATTATAAAACTTAGAAAACATATTTTAAACCTAACTTACCTCATGTACCACATGCCTGTTTTCCCCCTAAAATTGGCAAATCTTCCTGCTCCCTAAACAATAACATTGGTCAGAGAATTTTGTTTGCAATTTTGTATATAAAATTAAAGCGTGTGTCGAACATGAGGGCAGCGGCTCAATCATAAATGTAGGACAAATACGAGAGTAATTTAAGGGCGGTAACCTTCGTCCCAAGAATTCATGAGTATGCAAAAACACCCTAACAAGCACATGTTGAGGGAACAAAATTAGTGTTTGCCCTTAGCAGCAAGAAAATCTCACTGCGCCTTTATATGTCCCGAGATGTGATGGTGAATAGAGGATTTAACTTGGAAGTTTAATCAAATGGGTGTACTTGGGTAGTGTCTCTGACCAGGATTCACCAACCCTTGCCTTAGTGTATAAACAGTGAAATGTTCATATCCAGCCTTAAAGACAGTGGATGAATCATTCCTTGAAGCACTTGCAGCTCTAATGATAAGTGTTGTGTTGGTAAATTTGACTGATTATTAGTCACAAACTCAGGAAAGTAGCAGTCAAAACCAGTGACTTTCTAACTATAAACAATGAATGCAATCACACTGTGACAGCTGATACCCCACTAAGGTACTGCAGAAACAAAAGTTGGTGAACCCGATAAGTGTGATCAGCATAAGTAGAGTTATCACACTCGTGAGTGTAAAGAACAAGAAATAAAAGTTTTAATATTAGAATATAATGCTATGTTTATATAATGTAAGTCACTAATGGGATCTGCATCACCACTATATGCACCAACATGTGATATTTATTTAACAAGTCCCCAAAAACAGCACACAGGCTTATTACATTGGTCGACAAGCAAACAGATAAATAGAAATTTTAACAAAATATACCCTTAAAAATGTAAAAGGTAACAGAGAAAAACATTGGAATGAAAGATTGGTATTGGGATTTATGAACAAGGAGATGGGATAGAGGGAGTCAACTCTGCAATATGTTTTCTGAGGACTGATTTCAATACGGAGGGTGTGGAGTAGAGGTCAAGGGAGGGAAATTGCGAGGCTAGGGAGTTGAAAGTTTTTGGGATACGGTAGAATAGGGAGCATTGGGATATTGAGTCTGAATTTGGGAATGTCAAGAAGGGAGTTATTGCATAGGGAACAAGGAGGAACATGAAGAGGAAAGAGAGGAAGAAGGCAGTTGGTGCAGAGAGAGCCACTCCAAATGCTATGGAGGAACTTCATGTCACATAGTACATGACAGAGAGAAAGGTTTGGGATTGAAAGGGAAGAAAGGATGTATTCTTTGATAAGTTTCTGAGGGAAGGGATTCTATGGCAGGCAATTGCGAGAAAGAAGTTAACAGGGCGATTGAGCGTATTCAAGGCTGTGGGGCAAGCGGTTGACCAAATTGGAGCACAGTATTCTAAAATAGGAAGGGCACAACCAAAAAATACTGTCTGGAGAGCAAAAGGATCCTGAATGTCCGTGTGGTGGTACAAAAGGCCGACAACTAACATCACCTTCCTGGTAGTCTTAATTTTGTGATCATGAAAGGTAAGTTGAGAGTCGAAGACTACCTCTAAGTCACAGTGGGAATTGACACATGGGATAGAATTTTGTGAGAGGGTATAGGAATACTTAGAGGTGTTTGCGTTTCAGTGAAAATGTCTGTAAAGCTAACTTCAAGGCGTTAATATCAAGCTGCCAGATGGAGCACTAGGCGTGGACGGAGGAGAGGGCGGATTGTAGGGAACTGGAATCAGAGGGGAAATCAATCTTCCTGAATATCTTGCAATCATCCGCATACAGTAAATTGTTACATCCCAGTGGGAGAACGCAGTCCACGACACCATCAACAAAAAGGGAGAACAGAAGGGGACCCAGTTTTGTTTTTTGATATTAAAATACAATCAGAATTACTTTTAAGAATCACATATATCAACGAGCAGTATTCACAACTAAGGATGTGATGGGAATGCCATAGGTTAGCAATATCTTCAGCTGAGCAGAATTAAACCCTGTAGAGACCGAGAGAAGAGTTCACAATAGTTCAATTCTAAGTCAAAACAAGGATTCCATCGTCAATTCATGAAGGTGCACATGAAGTGACTTGCTTGCATACTTAACATTTAAAAACAGGATCATTCCATGTCAGATCATCCAGGCCATGACACCCACCATCTCAGATTTTGCTGAAACTTGGTATGTGTCATCCTTTCATGTAGACATGAAACCATGTGAAGTTTTTCTTGTCTATCTCTACTAGTTTTTATTTTCACAGCCATTTGAAGTTTAGGTGAAACTGCAGTTTCTCTATGACCAAGGTCTCCGAGGGCACTTGTACCTCCAGAGGGAAAAAATTGTCTCAAGTGTTATTTCTCAACCAATTCTTGTGAACATTTGCAGTTTTATCATAGAAACTATGAGGATTTCAGAAATTAATTGAGTGATATCCTCAGAGATATCAAAAAATCTCTATAGGCTTATGATTCATAAGATTTAAGACATTTTAATGCAGAAAACAAGGTTCTATAAAACATTAATTATTGACCAAAGGCAATATGTTAATTAAGCTATTTTTTCTAATAATCCAAAATATAAAGCCCACCACCTCTAAAAATAAAATTCATGACTTTTTGCATCCTTTCTGATATAAAAAATGTTAAAATACTTTTTTAAAAGTGCGTTTCACAATTGTGATCATCAGTGTTGGGCCTTCCCACAAATATAACTAGAAAAATGTAATGCCTCTGTTTACAACGTTTTCACAAATTTTCATGACAAGTTAGTAAGTATAAAAATAAGAATCGAAGAATTTTTTATGTTCAGATCCTGTTTAGCTCCTAAGAAGGAAAAAAATAGTTTCCTGAGTATTTTAAGTGAGATTGTTGTACTTTCCTTCAAAGCAGAAGAACATTTGACTTGTAGCTTTGCAATACACCTCAAAATGTGGAAGTTATGTGATTCCAAGTTAAATTGCACCAATTTGTATTGATACACACATCACTATTATGTTTTAGTTGAAGAACGTTAAATTAAAAATCAGCATACACAATATAATCACTTTAAATTGTCTGTGTATTGGTTTGCTTGGTTTAACACAGCACAACATGTGAAGTCTTTAACAAATTTTTAGCACTGAGAAGTTGACGTATGTCTGAATGATTAAGAAAACCCTCAATACCTTTGAGTCTCGAGGTTGCCAGGGGGTTGTTGATTGGGATTGTTGAATTGAGAAAGGAAAGAGAAGTTCTCGATCCATATTATGTAAAGCCGAGAAAGAAAATAAAGATAAGAAATACGATAAATTGTTAGTAGTGGTCTGAAATTTAATTCAACCGCTGCTATACGACAAAGGTTCTTTTTTCAGTCATTACTAGTTCTGTAATTCTTTCCCAATAATGTTAATTTCAAGTCTTACTTTTAAATCTGACAACCGATGGTTCACACGTTTTGGGTCTTTTTCTGAAAAGTAATACACTTTTCCTGAGCCTTTTGTGGTAGGAGATTCCACAGTACAAATAATATAATTAATAGGAACAAAACAGATATCTTCTTTCTCTTTAGGCCAGTCAAATTATGTTGCAGGTCCATATGGATGCATGAATTTTATCTTTAGGTCACATTCATCAACATGCTTAGACATGACCTATCAAAAAAAACAGTAATTATCGTATAAACAGGCCACATAAGAATTAGTGCAAATTTGTGCCATACTTTGTTCACATATTGGTTTTCTTGAGAAATAGTTAATTAAACTGAAAGGGGCATCAAAACTAATTTTCTTCGCCGCAATTACATTAGTTGAAATTGGAATGAAACAATGAAAACTACAAGTGCCTTGAATTGTTTTTGCCTGATACCAATGAGTTTCTATAGTAGCTGCCAAATTAGAGACAAATGTTCTTTTTTTTAAATTAAGAAGGATATTTTATCCACTCTGGACTTGCAGAATTCATAAACATTTTCAATGGAAGTGATTGTGTTACTCAAATCACGTTGGAGACTTTCTCTGTTGATAATTCCCTTCACTGTTCCACCTATTCCATCACAGGGAGACAATTACCATGACTGGTTACAAAAAATGACCAAGAAGCTTCTAAATCAAAGTCCAGTTGATGGTTGCATAGTTTTAAGAAGTTATTGCAGTTCTTGTATTGCCCAGTTCAACCATCACTGAAATACTGCACTTTTTTTTAAGTTGAGGGAATTTGTCCTTTAAAAATTGACGAACTATTTTTTGTGTTTCAAACACAAAAGCCACATCATGTTCTAGGTCATCTGAAAAAACACAACTTGACACAACAAGGTATTCTATTAGCTGTCCACAGGTGTAAATTATCACCGGATGAAGGGAACAACTGTCTTGATTGATAACCCTGAACCTCATCCTGTATCATGTAACTGCATTTATTGCTGAAATCCAGTAAAACAATTGATTCATTTCACTGGAGGTTACTTTTTAGTTCTTTCAGGTATTTCAACTGAGATTTGGTTATAAAAGAATGTGGGAGTAGTTTTTCCAGATTATCCACCAGAGTATTTATATATTATGATAACGTCACAGTAAATTTAACCTGTTGTGTTCAATCGGTAGTCCCCCATGCACTACATATATGTTACATCTTCTTCTGGGTCCCATTCCTCAAATTTACTTTGTAGGTGTTTCCTATGGCTTTTGCTAGATGAATATTCTGAACAGTGTCGTTACATGCAATCCCTGTTATCCTTGGAACATACCAGATTATCAAAAATTATGTCTCCTCTATGCAACATGCATGCAGAAGAAGAGATACATTCTGATGGATAGCACAGGCACATACAGCATGAGTTCCTGAGGAGCCCGCCAAAACACCATTTAGTTTGTAATGAACACAATTTTGAAAACACAATTTTTATAGACGGGTATTCAAAATTAAAAGCTGCAAACAGCTCATTTAGGTCACTCAGTACTTAGTAACCTCTTTTGCATGTGAATATTTTTAGCGACACTAATCTTATCTTTCTTCCCTGGCATAACACGGAAATACTCATCACTCTGATAGAAAGATTGAACCAAGTCAACTGTGGTTTGTTTTATCTTTTTTCCCCTCCTAGGATCAGGTAGCCTGATACCTTTCATCCTTAGAGGTTCCCTTGCTTGCCGAATGGCATATTCACTAACACCAAATTCTTCTGCTACTTTTTTCCTACTCCAGGAAGTTGGAACAAGTGTTAGTAGTTGTACCAAGAAAAATTGTAAAACCAAGCAATTTTGCAAACAGATAATTTAAAGTGATTTGACGTTCTTCAACAAAAACATAGTAGTGATGTGTGCATCAATACAAAATGGTGCAATTTCACTTGGAATCACATAACTTCCAAGTTTCATCATAATCTGAGATGGTGGGTGTCATATCTTAATTTTTCTGGATGACTTGACATGGAATGACACAACATCTAACAGTTGGGGCACCACAGAATGCAAGAGAAAAGAATACTTGAGATAAAGCAGTTTCGACAATTTGCTGTCAGATTCAACCTTACCCGAGGGGGAACATACAAACATTAGTATGCTTTGGGGGTGTTTTATTAAGATGCTAGATTATCTATTTGAATTCAAAAATGAAGAAAATACACAACAAATATGTGTTAAGTCTAGTGGTGAGCATTTATAAGTAAAATAATCCCATACCGCCAAGTTTAAACCAATGCTTAGAAATGTGCATACAAATTCAGAGAAAACACCATTGCGATTTGACACAATATAAAATTTAATGTTTATAACATTCATAACCCACCAACACAAAGGATAAATTAACATTGAAAATTGCCTTTTTCACTTAAAAAGACAGTACCTTTCCTGAAGAATTTACAAGGATTAATCGCTGCAAACAATGAATGTGCATCATAGTATGCAACAGTAACGACTCCACCATTTCGTTCGATTGCTGCTATAGCTGGTTCAGAGGCCCATTGCACCTCGATATTTACTTTGGCTTTAAAATTATCAGCACCCTGAAACGCAGAAAAAATATAAATGAAGGCAGACGTTCTTCAGCATTTTTTCATCTCATAAATAAGTAAATTAGAAATGAAACTAATAAATACAAGTTGGCACTGTAAAAATACAATAGAGGAAGTGGCTACACCCGTTTGTCTGTGTGGGTGGCTAAACAGCTCTGAAGTTAAGTAACATAAGGCAAAGGCAAGAGGCAAAGCCTTTAGAATAACTAATGTGATGTGCAGTCGAATACAAAATATTGAAAGTGGGCATTATTAATCTAAGATTTAAAAAACTGCAATAAATACTGGTATTAATTTCGCTTTCTTCAAACCAATAATATCACAAGCAGATTCACCGAGGGAAAAGGTATTTAACAATAAGAAATCTCAATATTTAATAATATTACCTCGTCAGTTAGTTGAAATCCGCCTTGCCTTTGATCAGGGAATAAATTTAGAAGGCCGGTGTTGCACAAAGCCGTAATATCTATTGGCTTCGAAGTGTCTACTCTATTTGTATCAATTAATTTCTGCAGCTTCAGCAATGAGATTGGCGGATACTCTCGTAGTAGGCTGGTAAGAAAAAATAACTTTACAAGAATGGTGAAAAAACAACTTTTTATGGCCAATGAAGCTAAATTTTACGTGAAGAATTCCTTACTGATGACCCTTATAGTATGGTTCATGGGGAAATCGAAGGTAAAAAGGATTATTTCCAGTTTCATAACCTAATCTCATATAATTCTGTCGTTGCCCTGAACCCTTATTTCCGGCACCGTGTTTATCTCCACCATGTTGACCTCTTCCTCTTTTTCTCTGTCATGGAAAAGGAATTCAATTTTAAGAAATTTGAGAATATTTTTAAATTCCGTAGTTAGCTGAGCGGCATTATAAATATCTTACTTTTTGATGAGCGCCCGGATTGTCCCGCAAATTTGCCAAACAAACACGTGGAAGATTTCTTAGCATAGATAGAGCGTATTCAGTGACATTTTTACTCATGTTTACCGAAGATACTAACAATCTAATAATAATGTCAATATCAAAATTTTCCGCAGTGTTGAATCCCGCACTCCGTAATTCATTTGTCCCTCCATCGTAACATCGTAATTCGCTGCTTTGACGTCATTCCCAGAGTACATTGGAATTCCTATGACCGGCGATTTGAGTCTTTGAAGACAACAGCGAACATAAATTATTATTTACTGGCGTCAGATTATCGTTGTATAACCCTTTTAATGTACTTATTACTTGCATGGGATATTACTTCGTAATATATTTGTCTTTTGCCTAAGGTAATAATAATACATTATTTATTTCTGCCCTGGGTATACAGAGTGGCAGCTGGGGGGTGGAGGGGGGGGGGGGTGGCCCGCACCGGGTGCCACCCGATGGGGAGCGACACCCAACCGTGAAAAAAAACTAAAGGAAATTATAGTAGGAAGAATATTGCCACAATAATATTTTGCACATAAAAATGTCTGTTGTTTATATTTTCGAAGCTCTATGGACAGGTCGGTCGGGGATTCCCCCAAAATTGCAACCAATTGATTGAAACAAATTGGAAAAAAACAACTGCTCCCCCACTTGAACTGAAATCTGTGGGATTATCTTTTATATGGTTGTATAAAGCTTTCCAAACTCCGGGCATCAATGACTTTCATTAACACATTCAATGCGGGCCCGATTTTCATGAAAGTCGTCAAAATCGGCTTTAAAAAATTTAAAGGGCTTCGGAATGGAACGACCACGTCAATTGACGAGCTCCGTCAGTCGGTGTAGCCAGGAGCACGTCTATTGACGTGCTCCACATTGAATGTGTTAAACTCCCTTCCCCTCTTCCCCCTCCATTCCCCTCCCTCCCTTTCTTGCCCTCCAATCTGTTCCCCGCCTGCCCCTCCTATCCTTTCTTCTCCCCTTACCCACATCTTCATCCAGTAGTCTCTCCAATTCAGGAGAAGACGACAGAGCGTCGTCGAAAATTAAACCGTTAAGCTGGGCAGAGTTTACATTGTAAGTGGTAGACCACATTGCTGGTGATGCAAGAGGAGGGAGGAGGGTGAGGGAGAGAGGGGATGGAGGGGGTGAGGTAAAGATAGGACATAGTTTGCATCTAGCACGACTACAGGGGGAGGAAGTGGGTTTGGAAACAACAGGGGTTCTGGAGAGGGGCTTGGTGGATTTGAAAATATCAGACAAATTGGCAGGTTCGCCTATAGGTGATTGAGGGGGGCTTAGAGAAAATTTTGGCGGTGGAGACGTGGTTTTTAAGGATTGGATAGAGGTCTTTCAAGATGGAATTAAGGGACTGTACAACTGGGAAATAGGTGGTACAAATGGAGAGGATGTGGGAGTCTTTGGTGGGAGGAGGTTTGGTGGAGCTGGAATTTTTCTGAATTTTTTGATGAAGGAGGGATTCTGGGTAACCGCGCTTAAGAAGGGAGTGATGATGGTTGGTGAGGAATTTGTCAAGGGAATCTGGGTTGCTACAAATACGATGGCCACGGATAGATAGGGAGTAGGGGAGGGAGCGTTTGGTATGGTAGGGGTGGCAAGGTATTGCTGCTTATTAGTAGGTTTGATGTGAACGGAGGTGTGGAATTTTGAGGCTGATAAGGAAACATTAACATCCAGGAAGGTTATTTGGGAGTTGGAAATCGTGGAGTAAGGAGACGGAGGCAGAGGTATTGAGGGTGGAAATGAACGTATTTAGGGATTCAATACCATGAGGCCAGAGGTGAAAAATGTCATCTATGTAGCGGAGCCACAAAAGGGGTTTTAATGAATATTTGGACAAAAAGGATTGTTCTAGATGGCCAAGGTAGAAGTTAGCATAGGAGGGACTAAACCTACTCCCCATAGAACAACCTTTGGTTTGTAAAAAGAATTTTTTATTGAAAGAGAAAGAATTGTGGGTGAGGTTGATATTCGTGAGCTCTACAAGAAAATCAGTGCTAGGGATATGCGGGTTGGGATGTTTGGAGAGGAAAAACCTGAGTGAAGACAGACCTTCAGCATGAGGAATGCTAGTGTAGAGGGAGGTGACATCTATCATAGCCATAGTGATTTGGGTGTCCAGAGGGAGGGAGGTTGAATGAAGGAGTTTTGAAGGAGTTGAAATGGTAGGAATCTTTTACAAAGGATGGTAAGGCGTGTACCAGTGGTTGGAGGTGGAAATTGACAAATGCCGATATTCTCTCAGTTGGGGAATTGCGGGAAGAAACAATAGGTCAGCCAGGATGGTTAAGTTTATGAATTTTTGGAAGGATGTAAAAGTGCGGAGTGCGGGGGAAAGGAGGGGAGAGCAAGGAGATATCGGCGGTGGATAAACCCTCTTTCTTCTTGAAAAGTGGGGTTGGGACCATTGGGGACTATGGCATAGGAGGAAGTATCGGAAAGCTGTCTGTTAGCTTTAGCAATGTAGTTGGAGGTATCTAGGATCACAACTGTGGAGCCTTTGTCGGCTGAAGTGATGACGAGGTCAGGGTTATGAATTAATTTTTTGAGGGCAATGGATTCAGCTGGTGAGAGGTTTGATTTGGGATTAAGCGAGTTTAAAAAAGAAGAGCTGGAGATTTTGGACATAAGGAGGTTGATGAAAACTTCAGCCTGATGATTTGAGGCAAGGGGTTTCGGTTCATGGGAGGAAAGGGGTCAGAACTTAAGCAAAGCATTATGAATGGGTTTGGGAGGTGACTGAGGTTGGATATATATATATATATATATATATATATATATATATATATATATATATATATATATATATATATAGAATAAGTTATAATCGGGTGTAACCTCTTCTTTGGTCATCTCAGTAGACTACCAGAAAATCGATTGACAAAAAAGATTCTACATTATGTAACCTCACTTAAGAATTCAACACCTTGGCTAGAAGAACTTCGAAAGGATCTCAAAAACGTGAACATATGTGCAACAGACATTTTAGAAAGAGACACCTTCACACACAAAGTAAACAAATGGGAAGTTTAATCAGAGCAACCAAAGGAGAAACAATATAGACCGAAGATGTCGGAAGAACGAAAACAAGCCCACTTGGAAAGAATGAAAGCCTACTGGAGCAACAAGAAGAACCCGAAGAAATCTTGATTGAGTTGTTTGCTTAACGTCTTCATTATACACTGTGCAAGATTATTTTTTTTGCAAACCTGCTTATTACTTTTTTATTGTCTTCTTGTATTTTACCATAATTTTGAGCCAAAATCAGATTTTGTAGCTATATTTTTGGCTCTTAGGGATAGACCCAGTGGCGTTGCTAGCATGGGTGGCACCCAGTGCAGATATCGTGGTGTCACCCCAAGAATGAAAACATGAAAACTAAACAACAGAAATTTGGGGGAATCCCCGACCGACCTGTCCATAGAGCTTCGAAAATATAAAAAAACAGACATTTTTTATGTGAAAAATATTATTGTGGTAATATTCTACCTGCTATTAGTTTTTAATTTCCTTTAGTTTTTATTTTTCACGGCTGGGTGTCACTCCCCATCGGGTGGCACCCGGTGCGGGTGCCCCTCCCCTAGTCAGGGGCGGATTAAGGTCGTTGTTTTGGTGGGGGGGGGGCGGTTCACTACTTCCCGCGGCGCCTGGGGGGTATGCAATACATCTGAACAAAATAGAGGTCCGGGTGGACTTCCCTCGGAAAATTAAAAGAAATGTAGCGCTTGGAACATAGTTTTGGTGTGGCTATATTATGTACAGGAGATGTGATAAATTATTGAGTAAATCTATCTGATCAAATTTGAAAAACGTAAAAAAACGATGTAAAGAATGCCATTCTTGTGAAGAAGTGAAGTGTCTTCCGGGTTTTACACCGTGTTTCCTCGGACGACAGTTTCGGCGGCGTTTCAGTCGGCTTCTTCAGGTCGGTGGAGTAAAGGTGCAGCCATTTGTCGTATTATATATCTCACCCGTTGGAGTCAGGTCTAACGCTTGAGATATATAAGATGACAAAAAGCTGCACCTTCATTTCACCGACCAGAAGAAGCCGACTACAACGCCGACGAAACTGTTGTCCAAGGAAACATAGACCAACGCGGTGCAAAAGGCGGAAGACCTGCATCTTCCCATTCATCAACCCGCGGAAGCCTGCACAAGGATTTCGAACTCCTTGAAATAAATCTTCTTTAATGCCGTACAAAATGAAAATTAGTTGTAATGATATAAAAATATAAGTACATATATGTCTGAATATATTCAGAAAATACTATTTTCCTTTAATATTTTTATAATTTTTTATAATACCTAGCAACGAAAACACAGTAGGTAATGCTCGGAAGTTACCGTCATTCATCAAGGGCTCTTCCAATGATAATGCACCGTCGCGTCGTCCCGATGACCTCTGAATGGTATGTTCTGACGGCCAAGAAAAATCACATTTTAAAGTATCAGCTTCAGATTTTCCCGTTTTCCTTGATTTTCTCCCTTCTGTAGCCGTCCAGTTGGCTTGTGTTTTGATTTTCAGGTTTTTTGTATTTTCCAGAAAATTCAGGGCCAACAAGGCACTGAACCTTTGTGATAGACTGTGTGTTGGTGGTTTTCCAGATCATCTAGTTTCCCTAGCAGTTTTGAAAACTTTAACGGCTCTGTAACGAGGGATTTTAACAGCAAATTTGTACCGCAAGCTGCCGTTGATTGGGAAAAAAGGGCAATACCTGCAAACAAGTCCATTCATTGAGGGAGAAACCACAAGCCAAGGGTACTTTTCATGATGTTTTATCCTCACGTAACGCTCTTCCGCGGTTCCCTTCCTATGAGTTGATAAGGGATACTTGTAGTCGCTTGTGGATGTCCAAGGGCCTTGAAAAAGTTCTGTTTTTTTCTTATCATCAGGTCTTTCCTTTCCTGGTACAATGAAGAGACCTATGTCACAGTTGAAATTTTTAGCCAAAGGAAGTGAATAAATTGAAGCTTCAGTCGATTTTTCGTGGCTACGTGGATGGGATTGTAAAAGGACCATTGACTCAGCTTGAGCCTTATTGTCAGTTGTGCAGCATGAAGGCATGATGTTAACAAATTATGCATTTCCTCCTGCTGCTTCTGGCGTCTTTTGTTTTTGGACGCGAGAGAAAAAGCTTCGAAGGTCCGCAGAGGCACTATTAGTTTTCCGCTTTGTACCAGGCCTACTAGAAGAAGACGGCTGTAAACAAAAGTAAACCTTAACTATTCCTTCTGCGACGAGTTGCAAAAAACATTATAAGCATCTTTTTCTCACCCTGTAGCGTAATACTTGAAAATTATTTTGCTTAGAGTCTTCAATTTTACTGCTATCAAAAGGAGAGGGGACAAAACTACGGTGGGTGGACCTCTGACAGCATTTCTATGATAACACAATGAAGATGAAAGTCCAATAGGTGGCCGGTGTTCAATTCCTTGATCAAAAAGCAGATAAATAGCAATGGAGGCTAATGTGGGCCCGAGCTTGAAGCCGTCCGTCCGACCCTAATGGTGAGCGCGAGAAAGCGCAAATAAGTTATGTCTTTGTAATTAACCGACTGAAATTACCATCTCTGGCAGAAAGGTTGATCTGCACGTCAGGTACATCACAGAATAAAGGAAAAGGACGCAGGGTCCTAAATATGTGAAGAACTCTTGAACTTGTCACTCACTACAACTGAAACAATACACTCGCTAGAGCCGGACAACTGACATGTCGCGACGAGCACGAGAGCAGAGGGTGTCGCATAGTAGGCAATGCTGTAGTAGGGCGTGGAGACTGTATTCCCCTCTCGCAGACGCACTACGGCTCAACTGCCCAAACTCGCGGCACTGTTCTCTGCATACATATTAAAAAGGTGTATATAGGTCTGCATACATAGTATAATAGCTTATAACTATTCCGTTACGGCACCAAAGCTTTCACAACACTTTTCATCAAAAGGCCTACTAAAGTACAATAGGGTAGTTTCCTTCATCAAAGAAAACAGAATTCATTTATTGCGACAGGTGCCCCAGCATAAACATATTCATTACACGCAAATTATTTGGATTAAAAAGTCTTAGTTTACAAGTAAATTGAATGTTAATTTTAAGTTCATTTGAAAAGGCTCGGAAATGGCGGAACAGCGGCAGCTCTTATGATGACGTAACAGGTAGATAGTCAACATTGCGAGGTATATGGAATTGTCATCGACTGTACTTACTATAGTATTTCAGAGTCCCTAAAATCTGGTGAACATGTATTAATATACCTCGATTAAAATGCTCAAATTTCGGAAAGTCTCCTCCATTGAGCATGCCATTAAAAGAAGTTTTCTAGGCTCCTACGCTACCTGCTAGTACAGAGCTACCGCGAAGGAGTTCTTCGCGGCAAGCGTCGCATGCGCAGTGAAATGAATAACGAAACTGCGTACCTGTGACTTCGCGTTCTGTGGTGTTCCGGCCTAGATGTTTACGTTTTGATCACTTTCGTTTTGACAAACATTTCCTTTATCTCATCTTCTATTCCTTTCATTTACCATTCCTATCATTCATACCTTGCATATTTCTTTAGTTACCTTTCATCATCAGTTCCTTTTGCTGATATACAAAGCCACAAGGTTTCATGAGAAGAAGTTCAATGGCTTTACAAACTGGTTTTGTACGGACAATCTACCGTAAGTGGATGTGGCCATGGTGGTGGAGTTCTTTAGAGAAGATGTTCAGTTTAGTGCAGGTGAAATCAGAGGAGTAAAGCAAGGTACTCTCTTCTGACAGCTTTTAACTACAAAATTCTCCTCTTCTCGATTAGTGGAACCGCGACGTAAGCATTTTTGCTATCGCTAAATGTTGTTGTGTGACACTGCGGCACAAAACAATTTTTATAAAGCAATGTTCTCGGAGGCATGTTACTGGTACTTCTTGGAGAATATGATGCTGACCAGCTGATGCAGTGAATCACGAGTTTCCATCAATGGTCTGTGATCACGGTGAGGGGTGATCAACGCATTTTAGTTGTTTTAGTATTTGCTCATGCATAGTTTGCTTCGAGATTTTGCCATCCATTATGCTATTGACGGTAAGCCTTTTTTTGCTAATTTCATGTTCTGGCAATGACACCTCGACAAAGTGGATGAATTAAATTAATGTGTACTCGTATCATAGCTGCGGCGCAGCAACCTGATCTCCGTATAGTTATTAAGTGACGATTTCGTGCTTGCTTGCGGGAAATATTTCGAAATGAATACGAACAAAATGGTTTATTTCATGCTTTTCATACCAACTTTACCTAAAAAATAGGAGCTAGCACCATTAATTTGAGAATATATTATACTACACGATTTTCATTCCCCATACCGTAACCATAAATGTTTCATTATTTTGATGAGGTTTCTCTATGCGACTAGAGCAGCTAAATTAATAAATAAAGCTCATTTCCATTTTACACCAAGTTTACTTTTGTAAATAGTTTTTTTCCCGTCAATAAATTTATTATTATTATTAAAGCTTTCTCGGCGGACGTCGTCTGCAGATAAGCAGCGGTGGCGAACCACCTAGCGGCAGATTGCGGTAGTTGCGTACGTACGTTGCCTGTGACGTCACACGTAGGATTAACCAGCATGCAATAGTTGGCCGTCGCGTTTTCGCGTTGAATTTTTTCACTTTTTAATTAATAAGGAAAAATACTTAACGCCATTTAAAAATCGAACGGCTTCAAACACGTACTCCAGGGGTTATAAACTTCAGATCTAGGCAATAAAAAAAAAATAGGAAACCACCCTATTGCGAACAACGAGGATACTGTGTCTGTTCAGACAAGTGGCTTTTAGATATTTTCCAATTATCTTTAAACATTGTGTATTGAGCTGGTGAAATAAAAACTTGCATCGGAGAACCACCTTGATGATTTCCATTTTTCTATTTTCCCGGGAATTATGGGGGGGGGGGGCGGAGGACGCCCCCCCCCATTAATCCGCCCCTGCCCCTAGTCACAAACATCGTCTCAAACACTAGTTTTCCTGAAATATTTATTGCCCGGCTCGATTCAGATTACAGGCATGAGCTATAATGATGTGTGGAATAGCTCGATCGTGGAATAGTGCGCCCCGATTCAGAATAGGCCTCTTGGAGGAGAGAAGTCTCTGATATGGTTAAACGGTATCATTTGTGCCAAGTGTCAAAGCCATTAGACTGTCTCCATCAAGGTAATATGTCTTCTGGTTCCCTCTACTTATCCTTGGGAGAGAATTTATGCTGAATTTGTGGGGGCTCTGCCTCAAAGTAATAATGGCAATGAATATGCACTCACTATCATAGATGGGTTTTCCAAGTTCACATTTATAGAACCAATGGAAACGCAGGTGCCTCTTTGTTGGTAAGTCTGTTGTCAAGGAAGATTTTTCCTAAATTTGGTTATCCTAAATTCCTTGTGTCAGACAATGGCCCTGCATTTAAGGCTAAAGCCTTTCATGACATGATTTTTAAGCTTGGTATTCGTCATGTGTTCACTTCTCCTTACTATCCTAAGGCAAACCAAGCAGAGTGTGTCCACAGAAATCTGAAATGTGCATTGTCAGCCCTTTGTGGCACTGCTCACAATAAGTGGGAAGACTTCCTTCCCGATCTGTGCTTTGCTTTCAATTCCGCAATGCACTCTAGCATTGGCCATTCACCGGCCAAGATTTTTCTGGGAAGTGAACTCCCACACCCACTTAACAATGTCTGGGAAATCCCAAATAACTTGATTAATGATATGTCAATATCAAAGACATGTCCTCCTTGTGGTCTGATGTTTTAAATCACTTAAAAACTGCACACCAGAGACAATATTTAAAATATAATAAGCTCCATTCTAAAGTCAAATTTAAAGTTGGAGACAAGGTACTTTGGTTGGTACCAACGCGGCGCAAACCCAGAAAATGGCTGTATATAAGGCGTTCACCTCGATATTGAGCGACCTTGTCCTCCACCACGTCCAGCCTGGGTGGGAGGAGGTGTACGAGCAGAGGGGTTCAAAGCAGGGAATCACGGGATGCAAGGACAACCTGCTCATTGATAGGTGCATATGCCAGGATGCCATCCGGCATAAGCGAAACCAATCAATGGCCTGGGTGGACTACAAGAAGGCTTTTGACACCACTTCGCATGACCTTTTGATGGCCATGCTGAAGTTGATGAAAGTCCACCCAGAGGTAGTGTCCTGCATCCAACGCCTATTACCACTCTGGAAAACGCACTTTGTTCTGACCTCAGGCAAGCGGTCAGTTTCCACAGAGTTGCGATAGACCTTCGCACTGCCCTGGACACCATACTGGAATAAAGTGAGGCTATAGGGATGGAGTTCGGATTGGACAAGTGTGCATCCATCCACCTGGCGGGAGGAAGATTTTCGGAGATCAAGGAAGACGTGCAACTTGTTGACGGGAGCATCATTCGTCACCTTGAGGACGGTGATAGCTATGAATACCTCGGCGTCCCCCAATGCCGAATGCAGGAGGTTGCAGCAGTGAAGGAAAGGCTCATCGCCAAATACAGACAGACTCTCAGGAACATCAGGAGTTCTGAGCTGTCTGGCAAGAACAAGGTTCTTGCCATGAACATGTTCGCGGTTCCTACACTCCTGTATACCTTCGGATGCATGAAGTGGATCGTCAACGAGTTGCAGTACCTCGATAGGAGAACGAGGAAGATGATGACCATCTATAGAAGTCTTCATCCGAAATCATCCGTCGCCAGATTGTATCTCCCTCGCAATGTAGGTGGTAGAGGACTATTGAGTCTGGAGTGTCTCCACATCAGAGTTGTCCTGGGTATGGCATGCCGAGTGTTGAAAAGCAGGGACCCCCTGCTCAATCTCGTGAGAGAGTGCAGGAGCAGGGGCGCTCCTCTTCCAGGCGGCAAAGAGGGCAGTGGACGAAACCGGTCTCGACTTCGACCCATCATCCATGGAAGCGACAATAACACGACCATCTTGTCATTGAAGGCAGACGTCCTCAAGCTCAAAATAAAAAAAAGCAGAGCAGAAGGCCTTGCTCAAGGCGCACACCGATAAGCCTATGCATGGATGTTTCCATCGAAAAGCATGGGTTGTCGAAGGAGCTGACGTTTGCCTTCCTACCGGTCTGAAGTCTGAGACCGAGGGTTTTGTTCTCACGTGCCAGGATGAAGTCATAAACACACTTGTGTACCGCCGAATTATATTCAAGGCGGAGGTCGTGGACACGAGATGCAGGGCGTGCTGACCCCAGCCGGAGACTTTGAGTCACATTCTCTCCGGCTGTAGTTATTATGCAAGAGCAGTGTATTTAGCTCGTCACAACGCAGCCCTGGGGGTGTTATACTTTCACCTCCATTCAACACCATTATGGAAATGGTATATATTCAACACCATTATGGTAACAACGAAACACCAGTGCTGCCCTATGCCCCTGAAGATATTGAGTCCGTTGTGGAGAACAATGAATGCACTATCTGGTGGAATTACTCCTTCTCCACCACCAGGCAGTTGGAGGCGACCAAGCCTGATATTGTTCTCTTCGACCACCTCACACGCTCCATGTTCGTGATCGAGTTTTCGGCTCTGGCTGAAACTAACAAGGATGCGAAGGAGGTGGAAAAACGGACGAAATATCAAGACCTGCTTTTCAAACTTCGACAAATGTACCAAGGACACTCTATGAAACTGGTGGTCCTCATCATAGGTGTGCTCGGTGGAGTTAAGGGCTCGCTGCTAAATAACATCAAGTGCATTTTGTCCTGCGTGGCACAGGCGGAATCACTAGTTGCACGCATGCAGAAGGCCGTCATCCTGGGGTCACTCCATCTACTGCATACGCATGACCCGACAGCAGCATAGCCACTCATCCGATGGGCGTCGGACATGGCTACGATTACTGCCCAACCCCTCTCGAATCTCCAGCCATTATGATGGCAATGAAACCTGATGCTTGCCGGGGACTCGGAGGAGATGTTACAACTGTAACAATTAAAAAATAATAATATAAATAAATTGACAAAGAACATTTACTTTAAGAAAAATAATAAAGAATAAAAGAATATTACTGATTAATAAAAAAATATATAAACAAAAATTGAATATGAACAAAAAAAGATAGCTAAGGCCCACTCTCCCCTATTTCTATTATGTTTACTTGTATAATCATTAAGTTTAATATGATAGCTTGTTAATTGGTTATCATTCTACCTTCAGTTCTTAGCGTGATTTGGTCTGTCACCCCATTGGTGACCACAGAAATAATTTTTCTCTGGGCAGAGATACAAGCATCAAAGACTGGTATTCATTTGTGGGTCAGTGCTTATATTTTTCCTATGTATGGTTATTTAAACGTCAAACAAGTTACTCATTCATCGAGGGAAGCATGCCAGGAACTTTCTATGATTGTATCAGTGCTGTGACCCCCCCCCCCCCTTCTCCAGTTTCCTTTTCCAAAAAATTTCCCCCAGTGGATGTGCCAATTTTTCCTCCTCAAAACCTCGTGACTCAAAAATCCTTGGAGACTCAGAAACTGCAGGAGACTGTCGCGACTCACAAAGTGCCAGAGAGCGATGAGACAAGTGCTGTGACCTGGCTCTGGTCACCGCGAATGCTCAGGTCATTGCGGTTCCTGCAAGCACCCTGCTTTTATTCGGTCCATGCTGGTGTTGACATCTTTTTTCACTTTCAAGTCGACCTGTGAACATTCCCACCAATCCAAAGTGTGATAGCACCTCCCCCACTGGTCAGCTGATTCCCCTCCTGCGCTGACAAAGTGTACCGTGAACAGACTAGCCCTCTATGAACCTGACCGCGGCCGGAGAATGACGTATCTACTTGGTTCCAGTTGTGACTTGTGTTCGTCTTGTATAGACCAAGTTAACAGTATGTAACCTACGGGCTTGTTTTCTATTGTTATAATTGTGGTTATATAAATGCTGTTACTTGAAACTAATCAAACTGGCTAAGGTTGTTGTCATTTTTCTCACATTTCCATCCACTCGCGACAATTCAAGTCACTCGCGACAAGTCAAGTTTCAGTGGCTTGCGTTGCAGTACTTACTTTCAAAAATCTAAAGCAGCATTTCTGAAAATCGACAGATGAGACTGAAATGGGGACAACCAAAGACATATAAAACATGGGAAAAATCTACACAATTGATTTTGGAGATGCCTGGTCCAACTCTGGTGAAACCAATAACAAGAAGATGGATCATTTTGGAAGATATGTATTATGAAATACCCATCTCCTCACCAATTTAAACTCTTGGGTACTACATATAAAACTAATAATTGATTGACCCATTAATTGTTCACAAAGGAAAATTTATGTGATTTTATAGAATTATGTATTACCACTTAACATGTTTCACTAAAGAGATGAACTGGAATATAAATCACAAAATCACCACCATCATGCTTAGGAAAAAAACAATTTATTGCTCTGAGAACAATCACATACAATACTTATTCCATCTATATTAACATATAAATATATCTACTCCTCACATTCTTAATTTAATAAATACAATAAACTTACAAAAATTACACACTGTTCACAATATTTTACAAAGTAACTGATATAAAGAGCATGGTGCCCTAAGTAATTAATGATGGACCAAAGGTACAATGCCTCATGAGCACAAATGGAGCATACCACTTGCATTCCACCCCATAACATTAAATGGAAGGAACCATAAACAGGTCACCATGAAATCTTTAGCCTAGTACATACAGTCAAGGATCCCAATGACTTTTCAAGCATAAATTGAAAATGATAGCACAAGATGGAAACACATTATAAAGAAAGTTGATGGGGCCAAGGAAATAGGTTACCAGTCGAAAATTCAACAAATTTATACATACTCAAAATGTACAGAGATGAAACACTTTACCTAATTAAGCTCAAAACTTCTAATGTGGTCAACCTGGCAGAGAAATATCCCTAGAGCCTGGTTACCCTTTTCAAACAAATTTCCCTGCAATAACCACAATGTGAAAATAATTTGAAAATGTTAACTATTGGACCTTAAATAACTTACACCAATTAATAGTGAACACAGCACAAATACATGTAATTATGCTGCATTAAACAAATAATAATATGTATACATTGCTGGCTAGTAGGCAATTCAGTCATTTTAATCAATGAGCTGTTAAAATACATATCCACATTTCAGAAAGGTTCCTTTTCATATTGCTACAGTAATCACAAAGAGGAAATGCATTAACTTTACACATGCATTTTGTAAACTTCCTGAGCTCTCTGATAGTGAAGACACAGGCTGAGTATAATTTGACCATTTTTATTTGCCACTATAAACAAATATGCATAGAAAGCACTCAGGATGACATAACTTGAGAAAGTACAACCCATAATGTATATTCCACAAATGAAATTTGATAGCATTCCACTATAAAAGGCTTTACTCATTTACTCAGAATAAAAACAATGGCTTTATCAATTACCATTAAACCTCAAACCCACTGTCATAGTCACATCAAACTTGTTACTCTGAAGTGTTTGGAATGGTTATCAGTTGGAGATCAATGTACAAAAGTTTGAAAGGAAAGTACACATATGGCCATTAATAACTCGCTTTCTGCAAAGCTAAAAGCTGCTGGCTGAGTTTTTCTTCTTTAATTCTCCTCGAATGACTGAGCTGAAAATGAATAATGATTTTTTTACTGAAATAATACAATTAATCTCTTTTGAGTAATCAAAGGTCCAGAAGGACCTAAGCTGGATGCAAAAATATTCCTGTCCCCCAATACATATCCCTTAAAAGGTAAAATATTTTTTGTTTCCATTTTTAACCCTTTTAGTGCAGCCTTCTGCCAGCAGCTCTTACGAGAAATGCGAAGGATAAGTTTATAAAATGTTTCACCCTAGGAAAAAAATCTTATGAAGTTATTGTTTTAGATATCCAAAGGTGGTTTTTATATTTTATATAAATGGAATTAATTATTAATGATACTATTCTTTTAACATCACCTGAAGAATAAATGTAATTATTCCAGGGCTATATAGTTGAACAATATTCTATTTGCGAGCTGATATATAGGCCTACCGCACTTTTCACCTGAGAAGCAAAAGCCAATATATATTAGCCCGTCGCACTAAAAGGGTTAAAGAGGTAAGCGCTTGTGATAGACATTTTGCTTTGAATTAAAAGCAAACCTCTTCACATGTTACCACATTTCCCCTGTAAATATTCTGTATATTTAAGGCTAGTTAAGAAGTACATATGTAACTGCTCCCAGGTCTTTTGCTTGAAGTTTTATTGTTGCTTGTAAAGAGTTAAATATGGATGAAAAGAAATTAAACACATCTGAAACCATAAGAAGAATCACTCCACCCACTAAATGCAGAATAAGTTCACTCATATTTTATACTTTTAAAAGAATATTCAGAGATATGGCAACCAGTTAACTTAAACTTGAAAAAAAAGTATTGAACTCAATGATAAAATAAATACTTCCTGCACTGACTTTGAAAAGTCAAGCATTTACTGCTATTTCATACTAGACTGCCTTAGTCAAGGTTATTCATATAAGGCTTTTACTAATTCCATCTGCTAATTTCACTCCAACCTCGAGGTTCTTCTCATGCCTTACTATGTTTCTTATACCTATCTTTTTATCTGGTAAAGAAAATTACTGCAAAAAGGACTTTTAATGACAATATATTATATAATGCAAGCAATAAAACAAAAAACACCTGGGAAATTATAAATACTGCCAGAGGAAATAACAAAAATCATTCCCTACCTAACATTATGGATCCTACAGCAGGCTCCCAAATAAAACTACACTGCTCTTGCTGATCTATTCAATCAACATTTTTCCAAAATCCCTAGCGTACCTTCACCCAATATCCCTTTCAGGCCATTATTTTTTAACCCAGTGTCACTATTTACTAGCCCTTGCAGAGAATCTGATCTTAAATCGATCATAACCAGACTAAGTCACAAAGAAAGTTCTGGGGCAGATGAAATTCTTGGTAAAGCGACATTATCTTGTTATGATATGTATTTCTTTTACAAAATTCTGGATGAGATAAGAGGGAGGCAGGGTACATTGCTAGAAGAGACAATGAGATGGGTTGCTCAAGGCTGTGATAAGAGGGAAGGATGTTGGGCTAGTGGGGTGGGGGAAGAAAGAGAATAGGTTTTATGAATGGAATGAAGGGTAGCACACATGGAGATGGAGAAAGAAATACTAGACGTAGATAGGGCCCTGCAAATGTAAAAATCTGTAGGACTTTCTCTGACTTTCAATAAAACCTACCTTTAATCGTTCGATTACTAAAATGAACGAAAACGTATCTTATGAGAACGAACGAAACGTATGAGGAAAAAATTCTTATTATGCCACAGGGCCAAACTTCTCCTATATTAATCATAAGAATCATTCCCTATAAGCTTTTTTCTATATAATTTTATTCCCAAGAGGCAACTCAAGTGATCTATCACATCCCTCATGTATATGCATGTAACTGTGCACTATTTCACATATTTCTTCCAAGGCAATTTTTTTAATCTCTTTATCTGGTAAAAGTTAGTTCTTACGATAGACTGCACTTATCTTCCAATATTTTCCCTTCTCTGTGTCTTTTCAATTCATCATAATTCTCCTTCAACCAAACTTTCACCATCATATTTGTTCCTTGCATAGGTCAATTCACAGTATCTACAGGGTGATTACAAAAGAATGTGTCGGTTTCAAAGATCTGTACTTTTCTAATGGTACAAGCTACAGAGCTGCGCAACCTCTTAAAATGACCTCTAGTTCTTCTGGTTACCGCTAGGAAACACTAGTTGCAGAGATAAGAGCTTTTATCACTCAGTTATTATTTTTGCAAGCTTCACGATGGCAACAGCTCAACAAAAGTCGTTTTGTGTGTTGCAGTATGCGAAAAGTGAGTCTGTTAAAATGGTGCAACGTGCTTTTTGGCATGAATATGACATTGATCCATTGCACAAATCGAACATCTTATGCTGTTACCTATTGCCTACTAACAGCAAGGAATTGAAAGCACGCATAACTTTGGCTGTGTAGACAGTAACTGCTGACATACTTCACAGAGTGTGGGAGAAATTAGAATATCGACTTGACATTGTTTGGGTTACTCAAGGAGGACATATTGAACATTTGTGATTTTTTTCCCAACAAAACTAGAGAATGTACTGGTCATTTTAAGAGGTTGCAAAGCTCTGTAGATTGTGCCATTTGAAAAATACAGATCATTGAAACCGACGCATTCTTTTGTAATCACCCTGTACTATTCTTCTACCAAAATTAGCACTCACATTTTTCCATTTTCTTCTTCCATGAATATAGTTTTATGATTTTTTCCTCAAATCTGTTCTGGTTTTTTATTCTTTTATGGCCCTAATGTCTGTCATATCTTATTCCTACCTTAACCTGCTGCCTTCTATCCATTGCATTTACACTTTGGCTGCAGAACTTCATAGTTTCCATTTTTCCCTACAGAAAAATTTTTTAAAGGTGCATGTTTATTGATGTGCTCCGCTACTGGCAAGAGTTACTGTGCATTCAAAGTGTTAACCTCAAGTCATGTCCACTAACTCTTTTATTACTCATCATTCTCTTTCTTTACACCAATTCTTTCTTACTCCCACTAACTACCCCTTCTCTTTATTACCCATTTAAATTTAAAATTGTACTCAGTTATCACAAAGCTTATGTCACAGTGTGGTCATCTTTGCTAAGCATGACCAATAAAATTTTGAATTTCCCAATACACATTTTACCGAAATACTAAAGAAATAGGTAAATATGAATTTAAGTCTCGTCTGGGAGAATGTTTTTGCTGGAAACCTCCACAAAACTGTGTGATCGCAATGGCATTAATGGTTAGTGTAAGGATTGCTCATTTATAAAAAGTAAAAAAAACATATCGCAGAGACTAGTATTTTCTGAGTAAATACAGTTTGAAGTTGAGGAATTTTGCTATATTTTCATGTGTTTTCTCGGCCATATTTCGACGTTATAGGAACAACCGCTTGAGGGATACCAACTAGTTTCAGGTCTGAAATATGATCTCCCCCATCCCCCCAACAAGATTGTAGGCCGATGGAGGGAAACAGGGGTGCTGGGGTGGGCCGGTGCACGGCTCAGAAATGGTGATTTTGAGTGGTGTAAAAGGCATTCCCGTGATGAGGGAAACGTGAACATGCGAATTTTAGGTTAATGAGGTAATGGATATAGCAATATCCCAGTGATGACAGGCGTTGAAAAAGGTGAATTTGAAAGTGAGATTATGAAGCATGACTTACGTAAGGATAATGGTAATCTAAGTAGTTGTGGATGACGTGATTTTTGTGAAAAGTATGGTTAGCGATAAGGAATGACATCCCTCCAGTTGATTGATAGCACATAACTGTATTGTATTTTTTTAAGGAATGAAACCCCTTCATCATAAAATGATATTTAGATTATTATTCACTAAAAAAATAATAATATTAACCTTCTGTTTTTGTGAAGACAATTTAACTATATTTTTCAGCCCAATAAGCAAGATTCTAAACACTAGTTCAGGTAAACGAACGAAAATGAATTCAGGTAAACAAGGTTTGTTGTGGGGGTTGAAACCCTAAAACCCCCATATAGCATTTATAGTGGGCATAGCTGTAGCGTATTTATTTAAGGACTGAAATCCCTCCAGTTGATTGGTGATTGGGGGGCATAGCTGTAGGAAATTTTTTAAAGGATTGAAATCCCTTGAGTTGATTGTTGATTAGGGGGGATAGCTGTAGCATATTTTTTAAAGGAATGAAATCCTTCGAGTTGATTGGTGATTAGGGGGGGCATGGTGTCTACAAAAATATGAAAAAAAAATTCAAGACTTTTTCAAGACAAATATTTTAAAATTTCAGACCAAAAAGGCTAATTTTTAAATGCGTTATTGTGAAGGTCAATAGTTTGATTCGCAGTCCTGTTTAATTTTTCACTTGCGATTGGTCATCTTATTATCTCCACACAACAGTTGTGATCGTTATGATAAAAAACTGATTTCATACAATGGCTTTCAAATATATTTGTATTTATTCATAAGTTTACAGCAAACTGTCTCTGTTGCTCACAAGCACTTGACTTACTTCAAACCATCACTTATAAAAATGATTCTATGACGAAAAGAAAAAAAAACATTTATTGAACAAAACTGACTTTTTCCGACCCCGTGCGGCGGTGGCACATACGGTATCATCGGCGATGACGTAATATGATGTTTTTATTTTCCAGGGGTGGATTTCTGTTCTTTCATAAAGACGTAATGCCTGCGTTATGGCGTAATGAAACAACAAAATTCAATGGTAAATGTAAAAAACAAAATGGCAATTGGCTTTACTGAATAGAATTCCTACATGATGAGGGTGAAAAAAATACTGCAATTCAACAGTAAGTTTAATTTATTCCACCTGATGATGATGCACAGAATAGAAACTTAGGACGCGATGGTTTAAATATAGTATATCTAGTGGAATTCAACAGAGTTGCACCTTCAGAGGCATGGCAAAATGTCACTATCGTACCATAGAACGATCTATAGATCGCTTGAATCTTTGGTAGCATTGTAATAACTGCAGTCAAGGTCATTGATTCGAAATAATTATTCATGGGTGGGAGGGAAGTATACCATCTTCACCCAGCTACCGACCAAGCCAATTTGCCACGTGGCGGCATGCAAGAAACGGTGACCACGTCTAGTACAATCGAACGACGAAAGTCGCAAATTCACACATATTGACCAGAGAGGTTTCAAAGAACACCTTGATACTGACAGATAAAGAAAAAGGGAAACAGAAGATCTCATTTTGTAATGTTATGCCTGCCATTCCAATTTTTATTGTGACGATTTGCAAGCAAACATCACGAATCCTTTTCCCGAATTTTGATTATTTTTCAGCAAATTCCCGACTTTTTCCTGACATTGGCGAGATTCATTCCAGGGGTGGGGGGGGGGATAGCTGCGGTGTATTTTTTTAAGGAATGAAATCCCTCGAGTTGATTGGTGACTAAAAGAAAGCATTCGTAGGGGATATTTCTTGGTAAAAATAGGAGGGTTAGAAGGAAGTGTTTTATCCGCAGACGAGGAATGTGCAGTGTGAAGTGTGAGTGAAGAGAGGAAGGTAAAGTAATGTTAATAAAGACGTTGTAGAGCTGGGATACTTGAAGTAGGAGGCGGGAAAAAGTGAAGGTGGGAAGTGTGTAGCGAAGAGGATCAAGTGGTCGATGGCTGCGCTATCTCGGGGGTTTTAGGGGAAACGGCAACATTTTTGAAGATGGCGATGCATTGAGATGGCAAATCTTGTGTTTATGTGATAGCCATGTTGTGAGAAATTGGGGAAATGAAGTGGAAACAACGAAGCATTAATGCGGAATATGCGCGTGAGAAATGAGGTGAATTTGGTCAAGATCCACGAAGGAGAAGTGAGTCAGATTGCGATTTTCCCAGATGAGACGGAAATTCATATTCATCAAGAAATAAAAGGAAGTGGATGAATTCTAATTACAGGTACTCTAAATGGTGATGCATCCACTATGCCATCAGTAGGTTAAAACTATAACCTATTTACTAAGGAGCTCGTTATTACAAACAAATTACCAAAGTTGTTATACATACCATTCTTTTCTCAATGTACAAGTCTAAGAATTGCTCCACATCGACTTCTCCATTTAAAAACTCTTCTGCAACACGTTCACTTTCTTCATCACTCCTAGTCGCAGCTTGCCACAAAGCTTCCTACAAACATATTTCATGAAATTTTTTAGAAATGCAAGTTTCAACAGCTTCAATAAATTACTATTCAATATGAATGCTGTAAAGCTGTGGGCATTGCATCTTACTTTGATTTGCGGTGGAGAGTACATTTCAGATATTTTTTGGTATTTCTGACTCAAAGACTCATAAGTTTCCTTCAGAGTCGCAACAGTTTCCAGCTTCTCAATTACACTGTGTTTCAAGCTCTCTAGCAGTGGCTGTTTCGATAAAGTTTCTCCTGAAAATGATGTCCAAAAAAATATAAATATATGCTCACATCTAGTCATGAAATAGTCATACAAAGGAAGTAGAAACCTTCATACACTTAATTAAGAAATATAAATCCTTAAAATGTATTACATGCACTTAAAAAGTTCTCATGTACTTGCAACTTTATGATTTAGCAGCCACAAACTTCCCATTTATCAAAAAAAGAGATTATTACGCGCTATTTCCTCATTCCTCGCCATTAGTTCATCAACAGTAGCTTGTAACTGAAGAATCTCGGGTAGACCAAGCACTGCCTCTTCCAATCTATCTTCATTTTCCCATAAACGCTGCAATTCCGACGTAGGTACAGATACCAAGTCTGGAAATATTGAGGTAATGCGACGGGAGGACCCGGGTATCCCCTAGAGAAATGAACGTTGCATCACTTCAATGAGATTAAAATGTTCCCACACCGAATATCCCCAGGAAACTAGTCACTAGACTTACTTCATTGTTACGCGACAAAATACCCATTGGAGGAGTGGGAGACGGAGGAGCAGGAGGTGGCGGAGGAGAAGAAGTGGAATGCGGAGGTGTTGAAGACGTTTGTTGAGATAAATAACCTTCTTGTTGACTTCCAAGCATGACTAGAGGCGGGGGTTTCTTTTCAAATTCTCTAATTATTGCTTGAACAACTCTTCCCAAGTCAGAATGAACTGTAAACTAAAGAAACAGCTGTGAAAATAGTCCATATGAACTTAATACACACGGAAGAATAAAGAAATTACATTCAAAAGTCCTGGCGCGCCAGTAATGAGCCCTTGATCATTCACCCAAGGATGTGTTACTGGAGGGTACACCTTTAACAGAGGATTCTCATGTGGAAAATCTGGAGGTAGAGTCGCGATTATGGCCATTATTTGACCACCTGCGGAGAAATTTACTTTGTATTCCACATCCTCTTGCACTTCGATGACACTGAAAAATTAGTTTTCATTAGATGACTGTGAAACGAGTCAAACACACTGGTGTGTAACGTTAACACTCACTTATCATTAAAAACTTTCAAAGTATCGATTTGCCTTTTTCTTTTTGCCACTGAATTTTCATCTGATTCGCCTCTAAAGATACGGGACAACATTTACAGCTCATTTGCAGAAATCAACACAAACAAGATTGGATCGCACGAGTGCGAGCGACGCCATTCAATTATTGAATCGATTGTTCAGTAGGTTAAAGTAAATTCCAAAAGGTGGCACATTTTAACGAGTATTTACAAAATTTGTGTCAGAGCGGGATCCTTGTCCTTAGTTTAAGGGTTATTGAAGAAGATTCTCTCAGATGAGCATGGACTGAGTAGAAGTTGTTTGGACCGTTTGGACCCATCCGTTGATATTGTGAACATTACTTTGAATATGCTCCATCCGTGTTATGTTGTTAATTCCTTCTGTAACGTCAACTTGGCGAAATGTCTGGGAGAAAAAACGATGAATCGCTCAATAGTATGAGATTCATAGAAGTTGAAAGTGTTATCGTAACACAAGCATGATTATTATTTTGACTATTTCTCTTTCATTTAGGTTATACCGATATATTGATTGAGTTTTTTGAATTAGCCGTGTATAATATATTGCACGCTAGGGGATTATACCCTATCGCTTCGTTTGCGAGGAAAAAACACTACGGAATTCCTGTGCAGGTAATTATTTTTATTTCACACGTTTTCTCACTGATAAGTCCATCTCTCTTCTATCTTCCTTACTTGACTTGCCATCGTATAGGTCTCTGTCCATCCTGCTATAAGAAAGTATATATTTAACATTATGAGCGCTGCCAAAGAACTTATGAAGAGGAATGAACTGAAAAAGTTGTCTCTTAACGTTCTATCAAGCGATTCTCAGATTATAGAGAGGCATTTCATCCACTTGGCGAGATTCAATGATCCAGTAAAGTCGTAAGTACCGATTGTTCCTTATCTGGTGCAATTTTTTTATTTTGAGGTAAATTTTAATTGAAATTTATAATCTGCTATGTAATGATTTATCTAGCGCTGCAGAGGATTTTTACTGACTTACATTTAAACCTACCGTACTCGGTAGATTACCGTTATAATTTATTATGAAATAAAAGTTGTCATCTTCTCTGTTACTACATCTCCTGAGGCTGTCATACGTGCTGCAAACATGCATGCGTTTTCAATTTGAGATGAAATTGTGATATCTAAAGTCCTTATGATATCAATATGTCTTAACTCTACTTTTACTTAATGCTATGGCTAAAATGTTGGGATGGTTATTTTCCTAAGCTGTGGTCCCTCAAGATGAGAATCCTCTGCCCCATTTTCTTTTAATTCATTCATTTATTAGAGTAATCTGCTGGTTAGAGGTAGGTTATGGTGAAAGTCAGAGAAAATCCAACAGACTACTACACGTGCTGTGCCCTATCTACCTCTAGTATTTCTTTCTTCATCTCAGCGCAAGTCCTATCTTTCTTCATCCCATCCATAAAACCTATTCTCTTTATTCCCCTTCCCGGTTTGCCCAACATCCTTCCCTCTATCACAGCCTTCAACAAACAATCGCCCTTCATTACTGCTTCCACCTACCTACCCTGCCTTCCCCTAATCTCATCCACAATCACTTAAGTTTCCTTTCCTCATCAACTAGGTCAAGAACTTCCTCATTTGTCTTCCTTTCCATCCAGCACACCTTCTCCATCCTCCTCTACACCCACATCTTGAAAGCCTTTAGCCTGTTATTCCTTATTTACACAAAATGAAAGATTATTAAAATTCTAAAATCCTGGTCCCAGAAAATATTTCTGTGCCCTCCCCTCAGGGCCACCAAGGTTGGATGTTCTTACCCATTTAAATGTTCTATGCTGCCAATATATCGCTTGGTCTATGAAATCCAGCATTGGACTAGGAGCACCTACTCAAGGGGCCTGGAGGTGTAGAGTGGCCCTACCCTGTAACCTACCCTTAAGTCCTAAAGCTTTAATCACACAATCATTTACATACCTATGTGTTCTGGGATAATTTAAGCTAAAGCTTTTCAGGGACTGAAAATGGCAGCTCAGGCCATCATTTTGCTGATCACACAGTCAGTTGTTACCATCTCTTCTCTCATCAATTCCAATTGCAACGTATCATTGTTTAAATAGCATTTAGTTGCAATCCACACTGGACATGTTCTCTTGGCTAAATGATAGTGTATGGGACAGAAAAAAGGATGTGTGCTAATGATTGAAAAAGGAATAGGGATCCTTATCATTCCTGCTATCCCTGAAAGTGATCGTGTCATAAGTTCATTTTGAAACTATCATTTGAGCTATTATTGACGCTATCCCTTAAAAGGAATGTGAAAAATTATCATGTGATTCGGGCTTATGCTCTTTGATCCTCTACCATGTGCAAAGGTTTTTTCCCAAAATCTTTAACAATATGTGAAATCTGTGATGGGTTAAAGTTTGCTACCATCATGACTAATTGGTCACTTGATAAAAATAGAGTCGTGTCATCATGAATAAAATTTAACTGAAGATTTTGGTTTGGTTGGCATACTCCTATTAATGTCTTAAAGTCTTTATAATGTAAATTCTCTTTCTTGGATGGTATTAATTGTGTTGTTGAAAGAGAGAGAAATTATCTTGAGTGGTTTCAAAAACACCCATTTCTTGAGAGCCATGGATCGATGGGGCTAAGGGATGCATCATTAGTCTGCACTTGTACTTTTCAGGAATTATTTCATTTGACTTAAATTCTTGCAATTGAAAGGGCATTTTAAAGATTTCATCCTTGTCATTTTAAATTTCAGAATACCTAATACAAATAGTGTATTCATGATCACTTAATACTGGCATCATCCTATTAAAATATTATTAAAACATGCATAACTAACAAAAGTAAAATATGAATAAATCCTGAGAAAAACCCTCATAGGATAACAAAAGAAAGGATAGATTGGGATTTTCATTTGTTTTGAAAATGAGTGTATTCTTGGGCATGACCTTGAATTGGGAGATCTGGGTTTGAATCGTGAATTTTTTGAATTTTTTCGTGGTAATTTTCATCCCTTTGGTGTATTTTACTGGTATATTACACTACATGCTGTTCTTCCAGGGATGATACCTACTACACTCAGTTGGAATCATCATTGCGAAGTCTTCATCTAAAGCAATCCATCTCGCTCAGCAGTCTCAAGCCTCTTCCCAAAGAATCACGATTTTCTGTGCACTTGCATACCACAGAAATGGGAACATCTTTACTAGAGGATGATACAAAGCCTCAGGTATTTATGAACTTATTGTCTTGAAAGATTGAGAAAGAATCATGTTTGTACTCAACATTCATGCTCTATGATATAGCTTATGCTTACATTGAGGTTTTTGGGATGGGGCTCATAGAACAGATGCCAAAGAAGGCATGTATTTTTTCTTCTTATCCCCCTACCTTAGTCAACTCATGTTGCAACCAGATTGTGATAGGAAGCATTTTTAACCTGTACTCCTCCTAAAGTTCTTGTCATGGTGGAGATTTGATACTAATTCTAAGTCAAATGACCTTTTAGCAATTAGGCTTACATACTGTGCTAATTGCTTGTGTTTGTTGGTCCCTGTGAGGCGAGTCTCTAACTTTTCTTGCTTGTGGTCAAAGGTTAATTATGTATGTATTTCCCATTAGACCTTTATTGATACTGTCAAGTCTATAAACCTCATCTTTCTTGAAGGCTAATGGTTTTGGCAACGCCACTTAATAACATCTGTGAAGATGATTGACCACCAGGGTGCCAATTAAGTGACTTTGATTGCTTATTCTATTTACAAAGGACATGATTATGTATGTACATTTTACGTATGGTGCTCCTGTTGTTGAAAGGTTACGGATTCAGATAAAGTGCTTAATATGTATTTAGAAATTACAAAACTCTCAGCTGTGAAGACAGAAGATGGTTTATGGACTCGCCAATGTCAATAACTCTAGGGGATACTACATATTAACATTTTTCAACTGGCTACAAGTTACAAACATGCCCCCCTGATGTGGGATATGGGTATGAAATCTCATTAATCCAGACATGAAATGAGTCCATGACCACAGATCAAACCTGATTCTGGAGTATCAGTGAATACTCCGGTAAAGAACCTGCAGGTGTTGTAAAAAAATTGTCAGTGAATTTTATAGTTTTATGGTACTAGTTCTTAGCTTATTCATGTTTTTCATTCCATTATTCTCAACTCTTTCTTTTGGAAAATTGGATGAAAATGACATCTCCCCAATCAAGAACTTAACCAAAATTGATAATTTTGTAACTCTCTAGACTTAAACTTAATCTAAAGCTAAAGAGATAATTTTTACTGCTCTGATCTCAGGCTTCATTAATGGTTAAGTACCAGGTCACAAATTTGGTAAGGAATTCTCTTTTATGCTTTTATCAAGCAACTTGCTTCATAAAATTCTGTCAGTATTATGACGTCTCAGGTAAAAATATCTCATTTTCAACTGCTTTATATCTGATTTTCAACTCATTTTCTCCACTCATTTGGAATTCATTTGCAATTCCTTTGCAATTTGAAACACGGGACAAATCAGTTAAAAATCAGTTGAAAATGAGTTCCTGAAACTGTTGAAAATGAGATTCAAAAGAGTTGCAAATGATATTCTAAAGAGCTGAAAATGAGATTCAAAAGAGTTGAAAATGAGATTCAACAGAGTTGAAAATGAAATTTAAAAAGGTTAAAAATGACTTCTAAAAGTGCTGTAAAATCAAATACTTAGGCCAAATAATGTTTAATTGAAGCACAGATTTCACTAACACCAGCAAAATTTGATATCACTAGCATCGGCAAAAGTTGAAATGAAACTCCACTATAACTAAAATTAACAAACTTGGTACATATCTTAGTTATCAATGTTTCCAGTCGGCCACTATATTTTCCAATGTGTCAAAAAGCAGAATCGGTTCTGTTGCAGAGGCAATGACTAGCTAACCTTGAGAATGTAGAGACATTATTGGTGAACTTCAAAGAACTGTAAAACTTAATTCAAAATGTACAAATTTTATTTCTCGTAACGCTAGAATAGCATACATAAAATCACAAATGCAAAATACTTAGAAAGTTAAATGAAAGTTGACTCATATAATGCCTCCTTAAAATGCTGCCAGTCAACATCTGAGTAACTGCCTCAATTACCATGCCTTTTCTTGATTTTCCAGTAATAGGTTTTTTGCTGGAAAGAAGTTAGGATCAATAGACAGCATCACCAAAGTCCTAATGTCAGAAATATAGGAGTACAAACACCATGCGAATGAGAACAGTTAATTTTGCTGATTTCGCAGGGTAATTTGTCTACGCTATTACCTCTTGAAAAGAAGTTGTAATAGGTTTTTATGGTACTGCGAGTTCTCTATTTTCGTCTCCTTAGTTATGAAAAGGTTTCCTACTGCGGTTCCATCCTCATTGTCGTGAGCCTCACTTCCACACTTCTGAAAATTAGGAGTGATGAAGATGTAACGATTTCATGCACATAGAATCCAGCATGGATTTTCTATTCCAAAAAATGCTTACAAGTTCAATTATCACCGCTTAAAAGAACAGGAGAGGATTGTTGCTTTATCTTACCAGAAATTGGCGACATCCGTCTTTCTAGACTTCGCTCACACTTTTCGTAGGTTACGTACGCAAGGATTCACCCTTGTTCCACTGATTATACGGTTGGCTTCCCACGAAATTTCCGATTGAAACAGCTCATCGTACATATGATGGAAAAACAATGACCTTCGGCTCCTAAAAGTATTCCAAAACTTCCATGGAGTATCACAAAGTACATGGACAGACAGGAGATATGGAACATTTAATACGGTACAAAGGAATATTCTTAGTGAACTACGATCGTTAAATCATACCTGTGAATTTCTTTCCTTCCATTCATTCTTCTTGCAGACAATATGCAAACAAATTTACGTAATATACAGCACTGCAAGTACTAATTAGTTGTAAATATCGCAAGTAACGCAAGTAAACAAACGGAGGAAATCACACGAACGACCTAAAACACATAAAACTGAACATCGAAATGCAACCGCCTTTACCGCCAAATTCAATCATGTGACGATAATTCACTTGAAAATCAGTTACAAACCAGTCCAAGTATAATGAGTTGAAAAACATTGAAAATGGGATGAAAAAGAGAATGAAAATCAGTTCCAAAAGAGTGCATCAAGAAAAATGAGGATGAAAATCAGTACAAATGAGTTTAAAATCAGATGCAAATGAGAAAAACCCTGTAAAATGAGTTTCAAAACTGTTTAAAATCAGTTACAAAAGAGAAATTTTTACCTGAGTTAGTTTAGCTTTGATGACCTACAATGCTGATACAATGTATAGGGATGGTTAACTCTTGGTAGTGACTTTAAATTCCTTTTCTTTTAATACCCCCTAATTCATAAAACTTGACTCATGCTGAATGTGGTACCTAATATGTATACCTACTGTCAGTTAGCACCATGACTTGGCATTGCTTTAATGACTTTTCCTCTACTGCTTCGCACCGAGCCTGACTTGTGAGTATGTAGCTTTTACCTTCTTGGCTACTACTTTGCCTTGTGATTCCTCTTCCCCTAGCTGTAAGAGAATTTTTTCTCAATAAAAAAACAACCAAATGACCAAAAAAAGGCACTCAGCACTGACACTAGGAGCAAATTAGAGGTGGATTGACTGGTTATTGTTGAAGTGGAAATGTATATCTGCATTTACAACATTCATTTGTGTGTACAGGGGACATTTAACTTGTGATGAATGTATACTGGCAATCTATCATCTTGGATATAGGTTGTTATGTATTATATAATTTTGGTGTGTGTCATGGTAAAGTATGATCACTTAAAGGATAATGGTCATGCTAATCTTGCAATCTGTGTGAGACAAGTCTAGTTTTGACAAATTTGCTAGACTAGCATGCATGGTCTTCTTGCTTAATCCATTGTTGTGGTATTGTTGTCTGATTCTTGTCATTTCTCATATATAATATGTTATGTGGCACTTCAAGTAAGGATTGTTATTTCTGTTTTAGGATTTCCCATTCATTTTGGTTCCTGACGATGAAACTAGAATGTATTTACCTGGAATTTTGCCAATATCTACAATACGATTGGACAATGCTCGATTGGCTTTTTATACGGTGTATAAGGAAAATTAAGTATTCCTAATAAAAATGATTGAAAATTAACATGTTGAATCTCTAATTGTTAATTTTGCTCATATTTTATGGTTAGCCCAAATATTTTTTTAATGGTGCTTTTATTGCTTTATGTCATACACTACGTTTACCAATCGATCTCAGATCGGTCTGAGTTTAGATCGATCTGAAAGTTCAGCAGGGAGCTGACTCAGATCGCCTGGTTTATCAACACGGTCTGAAAATATCGATATTGAACTATCGATTTCAGTAGTTTGAATTATTTTGAGTTTTCTTGCATATTTCAGCCGCACACTTCTCTCCTTTCCCTTCTTACAACAAGTCACTCCGTAAATTATATCAATTACATTTTGTTTTCCATCGGCAACCAAAAGAAGAACGATGAGCGCCACGCTCTGGCCTCTTCGGATCGATCTGAGATCTCAGACCGGTTAGGGAAAGCGGGCTGACTCGGCTCGCTTCTCAGATCGATCTGGCCAGCCCGCTCCGTTTACCACACCGTGCTGAGCCAGTCAGATCGATCTGAGATCGATTGGTAAACGTAGTGATAGTTGAATGATATTCTTGTGTGATAATTTAGAAGGCATTTAATGGATACTCCTGTTTTACTCTTCAATCACTACCCTTTCACTGCATGTGATGAGTATGAGTCCTTGCAGGTTGCCTATCTACCAGTGGGTATGACATCTGTCTGTCATGTTTTCATCTCCACATATTTTATTTGATTTCCAGCTTGGGCAGCTGTGCAGTATAGCAGTGGGCAAGCATTCATATTTTATTTTATGGGTGCATATTACATATTTGATTGGCTGATTGTATATTTAATATTTTATCACATGGAAGATATTTCTTAAACCACTTCACATGCAGGAGTAAATTGCCATTGGATCTGAATTACATTGAAAAAAATGAGCCACCATCATATGTGATAGTTAGTTGCCTAGCTGCTAAAAGTAGGTAGTGCTCTGCATTATAAAGTGGCTATATTTAAATCACTGTTGCATGGCACCGTATGGTTCAGTTTGTCTTGAACCATTTGTACATCACTTGAAACCCTTACTCTGTGCACATATAGTGTCTGGTTTATGGATAAATTTATTGTGTTAAATCTCAATACCAATTTGATTCTAGCCTGAGTTTATTAAAAGAAACAAAAAAATAGTGTAGTATACAAATTTTATTTCAAAGATTGTGGAGCAATATATATCTTTCAAACGAATTTGTCCTTTCAGATGGTAGAAAAAACAAGCACAGTTAACTCGACTACAACATTTTGAAGTCACACTTTGTGGAACATTTTTGGGAAAAGAACCATTGGAGTAATTTCACTTTTGGAACATTACATAGGATGGAGAAAGGGTGGAAGATGGACATGTGGAAAGAATTAGTGGCAAGGAAGAATTTGAAAAATGGACATATAGTCAATGACATCCTCTTTGAAAAACACTCCCTCCACTGGGAACACCCTTACCTTACCTTTTATGAAAGCACCCAAGAAAATTACTAAACCATTACCCAGCCTCACCAATACCTGTCCAACTCAACTCCCCTCCATCTACTTCCTACCTCAACCACCCCATTTAGAGTTTACATACACGTCATGCCTTTTTGTTTTAATTTGTTCTTGATGATGATGTAAAACTGTTGAAACAAATCCTGCATTAATCCTCCTTCCCCAAGGCATTTTCTTTTTCCGCTCTCAGAAAGCTAGTGACTAATTTCCGAGAAATTAATACTATTTATTTAAATCATTTTTGTGAGTCTCCTGTGTAACGTAGTATCTATGTTGAAAATTTTTAAATGCTCGTTATAAAAATCAGTTAAAATAAAAAAGTAACTCGAAATAAGTAATCTCGTATCAGCAGTATTAATATTTTATTAAACGAAATTTAGACGAACGAACTATGTTTGAGTCAATACATCGGCACCTTATATTATTTAATTATAAGGTGATCTGAGGAAACGCTATTTTTTCCAGGATAACTGAAAGATTATTCGCGAGAGGTTGCAAGGTAAGGTGTAATTTCCTTGCCAGTCTTATTTATTTAACTCGAGTGCTTTGCATTGCGCACTCGATTTAAAAATTACGAATGGACCTACACCCTTGACAGAAATTCGACGAATCAGCGGTCAGCGCGCCCGTCACGTGATAGAAAGAGCCAAATGCCTTTCGTTTAGTTTTTTTTTAGGTTGAGTGAAATTGAAGCATTGGTATATCCTGATTAGTCGGCAGCATTGAGTTCAAAGAAGAGAAGATGAAGGTCTTTCAAAAAGTAGGAGGAAGCGTAAGATTTATATATTCGGTGTTTATATTTCTATACTACGCTTGATGGATATATTCACGGAACGCTTTTCTCTCACTTTATTTTCGCCGGTAACAACAAATCAAATTAGGTAAGCATCCCTGAGAAAAATTTAATTTGGACTCTTCTTTAGTCATTCTTAAATCTAACATCTGAAAGTTATCTAAGTTCACTAACGAATTACTTATTAGGTAAAAAGGTTTACTAGATAATGGGCGACTTCAAAGCTTCATTAAGTTATTTAGAAGTTACTTCGTGATATAGAATTTTTGTTTCTGTTTTTGAAAGAGTTTACTGATTACTAAAAAGTTTTTCCCTAATCACTTTTTTACTTGTTAGTTTTAATCAAGTTAATGAAACACACTATGGGCGTTTCTATATAATCTGTATGAATGGTACAACTCCCGATTGTTATGTCGTAAGAGTAGTTTGTAGTGATTTTAAAACTCTGTCATTTGGCATCGACGTATCAGATCCCGAATGCTTTGTTGAAGTATATTATATTGATTGTCAAACATTAATTTACTTAACGTTTGTTTTCATGAGAACATAAAGAACCTGTTGGCGGCCTACGTAGTAGTTTCAATTGGGAATCAATATTGGCGAATGGTCATAACTTTTTAAGCCTATTCGAAAGAAATTTTAGTTATAACGTTGGTTCAATTTATTGCATAAACTGCGTCAAAAGATTTATTTCGAAAGATTCTAGTCATTTAATATTGTTCCTAGCATTTTGTTCTCGGCGGTCTCGACGACTCAAGCTCGGTGGTTAGTAGCGCTACCTGTTGACTAAAAGTTCAACCTCGTTATCCTTCATTCGAGTAAGTGATACAATTCGTGGCCGTAATGGTGCGCTGCCATCGTATCATTCGACGAAACATCTGAGACGGCGGGCTTGTGAGGCTGCCGATGAACGCCGAAGCGGTCAGTAAGGTGTGTGGCGCGTTGGAAGTCAGGTGTTTGGCGAATGCGGCAGAAAGTGATTTGGTGCGCATGTGAGAGACTAGTGACTAAAGGTCTCCTTCCTTAAGGGAGTCAAGGGAGCAGTTGTGGTGATCTTTTGCTATCCTATTGACGAGGTTATCCCCTGTTGCCATTATCATATTTAAGACCTACATCAATTCGGGAGGTTCCCGGAAGAAGAAGCCACCTGCTTCACGCAGACGGGAAGACAACACCACAGGTGGGTGATCGCTTTGCCGCCGGCTATCGTAAAGTAGACTGGGAAACATTTTTTTGGTGGTGATTTTTATAATGTATCGTTGGCCTAAATAATAGAATTTATTATTATGCCGTAATCTTTGTTAATATTTTTAAATATGTATAAAAGTAGCAATATAGTAGAAATTCGTTCCGACTAGTTCCATTTTGGTTTTGCTTTAAAGACTTAAAAAATTGACTTGATGCGTCAAAAATGAGCAAGTTGAATATTGTTTTAGGTAAGTCTTTCGTGTTGTCGAAACTAGAGCCTAGGTCTTGTCAATTTGAGACCGAAGCTAAGGGGTGGAGTATTTCGAGTGTCACGAACTCGTCTTATGGTCGTCAATTTTTTTCACTGCTGTTTGTTGAAACATGTAAATTAACTCTAACTTAAAGTCTTAATAGGTCAAATGTGTGCTTTCAATTATTCTTATTGTCAGTTATAATTGCTTTTTATCTTGAGATTTACTATTGAGGGCATGATGAAGTGATTACGAAGAGCGCTTTTGAAACTTCACCCTGTGTGGCAGATCTGGACATGTAAATTTACGCGCAACATTTTTTTGTGTGTTAATCAGACTAAAAATTACAAAAAAATGTTGTTGCAATGGTGACCAATGTCCGTAAGAAACGATCATGGGTTAGCGCTTCTTTGTTTATTTTTATGGATGCCCAAAATTTAATTTGCAAAGCGGTGGATGATTGCCACTCAGAATTTTATAGAAAACTCAAACACTGAAAATTTAAGAAATTTTCAATTTATAATTCTCTAACAAGAAAAAGGTATTTCCGCTGGTTTATATTCGTAAAATGCTGCATAATCGATGATATCTCAGAGAATACTCAGCCGTTGAAATCTCTTATATTCATGATGGTACCGTCGTTATCACTCTTAATCGAAAATATTTGTATTGTTAATGTACTCTTTGGTTGATTATTTGACCCATGGGATTGAGTGAATCACTCGTCCGAAATTTTCCTTGCAAAATTTTCTATTTTAGTAAAAAATATTATTGAGTAACGGAAAAACTTGGCCTAGAAATTTATGGGGTTATCGGTAAGCAGGGTGGGGGATTGTGATAGGCGTTATGATGCGGAATACCTCAGTGTCTCTCTACTTGCCATTAGGCGCACTAGTTTGTAACAAGTTGAGCATAGATGACTTGGACGCGAGTTCGAGTCTAGGAGAGCTTTGGCGTGCATAGTTACATGCCCCATTCGACCGTCGATAGTGATTTTGATTTCTTTTGCTCGATAATCAAATACGAAGCGGTTTATCCGGAAATGTGTCGGTATATACGGGAATGAAAATACGGTGGTTTCTACGGTGATTTAGTTTACCTGGTCTTTTACCAATTAGAAGCCCACCAAGAACGTAAGGGTTAATTTAAATTTTTAACATTGATATTTTGGGAGTGGGTTACGCTCGCAAGTTTGTCGCAATTCTAACACAAACTATGTCCGCCCTCAATGGTGGCTATAATATGTTCTCGCTGGCTAATCTTGGTTTTGAGTCCGGCCTGGATGGATTTATTTACCGTGCAGTGTGAATGGGTGAGTTAATTCGAAGTGAGCAGTTCAAAGCCCCGACGTAAGAGGCTTTTGAGGCTATTTTAGAGGTTAGTGTAAGAAAATGTATAAATATAAGTTGTTGGGCAATTTGATCAACGACTGAGGCCGTTTGCTCCTTTAAAATTAGTTTGGTAGGATTTTAGGATACGCAAGGGGTGAATTTTGGTGTCGTTTATTTGAAAATTTATAAGGAATATAATAGAATAATGTTTCCCAATGAAGTGTTGCTGGCAATTGTTTTACAACGTCACGTGTACTATGAAAGCTGTTGTCCATATATTTAAAAATATGTCATGAGATTCGAGCATGTGGAACCCTTCCCGGAAAATCTTCATTCGATAAATGTACCAACATCTGAGAAAACCAGTCCGGTGCATGAAAAATGTTACAAAATTACGCAAAGTGTCTTAGAATTAACTTTATATAGGATTTGAGCCGCCAAAAATGTGTAGACTGGGTTATCGGTCAAAATGTTTGCTGATACATAATTTTACTTATGATGCCGAGAATGTGCGAACTCTTAATCTGCATATAACGTTACAGAGCTGATAAGATCTTTTCACCTTGTCCAATATAGGTAACGCGTAATAATTAACCAGATTCATAATATTATGAACTCCATAGTAGTAGTATACATACATGCCTAGTGTTCATGACAATTGTAAAAAAAGGGGGACTCACTAATGTGGTGAAACATATCTACCCTTTTCATTACTGGTGGCTTGAAATCCTCTGCCACCAACCGTTTCGGCGGCTCGTAAATAACATTATAAAATTATTTGTAGGATTTAAGTCTTTCCCGGCGAATGCTTAGGATGAATAGTTCTCGGGCTTCCAACCGGGTAATGGTGTTAACCCTGAAGACGATGGTAGACTACGTCATTGAAACGTCGGTGCAGTTTGACACCATTACCCGGCTGGAAACCCGAGAACTATTCATCATAAGATTAGTTGTTTAGCCATCAGCCTTGATGCGGGGGAACCTGATAGAGATGAACACTCTTAAATGATTTGATACAAGGCTACGTTTCAGAGGATCTATTGACTCGTTAAAGATGATGCTGTTTTGAAGTAAAAACCCTCCAGGGTATTTGATTTATTACGGAATTTCTATAATAGTTGTAAATTATCGGCAAAGCTCTTGCTAAGGATGTTTCCGTCGAATTCATTTTCATATTTTTGGGGTGTTATTATCTAAAGAAATGAGCCAAATTTGTACAACTTTGGATGTACGATCAAAATTAGTTATGATTAAGAAATAGTTTATATTTCTGGTGTACTTGCTTTTATACGAAAAGGGAGCGAGGAAATTTATGCGCCTTTCTATATCATTTAATGACGTTCATGCCAACCAATTTAAATTACAGGATGTCAGTACACAAGGCAAGAGCGAAAATACTATGCTAAAATGTAAGCAAAAATGTGAACTCTGTATTTGGTGTGATCAAGGGTTCTATAAATTTGTGAATTTTGGAGTGATTCTCATTTTTGTCTTAAAATTGTTCTAGCTTTACAACTACTGTTTCCAGGTAAATTTTTATCTTTATTATTACCGTTTTGCACCCTGTCAGCCGACATGTCTCTCGGCCTTCAGTGCCTGAGAAATTATACTATATGGTAGAAATATCAGCAGGAGTTTTTATTATAGGTACACACATAAAATTAGATTTTAAAGAAATTTTACACGACTTTCTGGGTGGTTTCCATGCCTCGGGCGTCCGATCTGAAAGTTCCTTTTCTGGACCGTCTTGAGTGTGCGACCTCATTATACGCCGGGCTATCCTCTTCTTCATTTCTCGAATTCCGTGGAAAGTGATCTCGGAAATTGAGGCATCGCCTCGGTCACTCTATTTTATTCGTTCCATTCCTTCTCGTCTCTACGCACAGCATGCACAGATTCTATCCCATTCAAAAGGATGATCCTTTGCCGGCGAAGAAATTGGGAGGTCCACCGTTTTCCGTGCGGTTTTCCCCAATAAAAACTCGCTTTCCTTAGTCAGGTGGACCGGAGCATATTTTGTTTTGGCCTTTTATCATGGGTATAAGGAGACTTCTGCAACTGGGAAGGAGCAGGGAGGAGACTCAGTTTCGTGGGGCTACTTTTCCTTTCCACGATAAGAAACTGTCGTGCTTACAATGGGGCTGCTTTTTTTGAGCGAGTAAAAATGGGGGGAGGGGGGTTGGCATTCTTTTAAGTCTCCTCTCTTCGCCGTCCACTTCGTATTCACGCGAACAGCTGCATGGGTGGGTCACCCGCCCGTCGAGGATGGTCGGTGGAGGGAGTCTGGGAATGAGGAAGATCGCTCGAGCCTTGCCCTGCGGGAAATAAAAAGGAATAAACACGAGAGAAGGAGGTAGTCTGTCGGGAGTACCGGTTTTGTTTACAACGGTAAAATTTGTAAAGGTTTTCGATTGGACGACTAGTACATCTGACCGCTCATGAATCTCAGTATCAGTCGTGTGGATAAAAGAGGGTTAAAATGTGCAATCCATTCATGGCAAATTCTTCAAGTTTTCAAAAGCATATTTGAACGAGAACCTATAATTCTGGCACACTGTGTTGACTTTGAAAAATATGTGAAACATGGATATCAAATTAATTTTAGTTTAAATAGCACATTTTGCTAAGAATGTTCGTTAAAAATTCATGAAAATATATTTTGATATTTTATTTTTTCCGGAGTTTTTGGTAAATTTCCATACCATGAATGAGGGAAATCAATTTAATCTTCAGCCACTTTCATTTGCTGGTACAACAGTTTTTTATATATCTACCCTTATAGGACTTTTTGCATACTTCTGCTGCTGACCGAGACATCTTTGATCAACATACATTTTATATCTTATTACTTGTATATCTCTAAGACTCTTATGAGGCATCAGTTATTTAGTATCACTGCTATGTATGATAATTCTGTCCACGCTGAGTAATATGTAATTTCGTGTTGCATGGCTGAATTGATTGATTTTTCATGTATACTTCAGCGTTACCTGCTGAATGAATAGTAGAGAAGTGCGAGGTGTTCGTAAAGTTGTTCGAATCATATCAACGGTGCCTGCCAGATTCTTCTGATTCTTTAAAGTAGAAGACTTGATTGGGGGCATTTGAGAGTGTAGACTAAGAGCTTTATCTCGAAGAAAATACCATTTCATGGAAAATATTTGGTGATAGTAATGTATCATATCATTGCCCTGTTGTCAATTATGAGGTTTATAAATAAATACAGCCAGTGGTTTTTCAGAGTAACTGGAGGGAAATTTTAAATTAATGCTATCATAAATGTAATCAATCTTGGGATTTCCACATCCTTTTGCTGTTCTACATTCATCCGTTGAAAGAACTTGAGTTATCATGTTACCAATCTACGCTAGAGCTAAATAATAAGACGACCCATGTGCTATCAAGTGAAATCTACCTATTGCAAACTTGTTATTCGTCGATAGAACCTGCTGATATCTTTGGAATTTTAAGAATCCTTACGCAGAGGTAATATTAAAAATGTCGTGGCAAATTAGTGTTAAGTATTAAATGGAACAAATAGCCTGATGAAACACATATATTTATCGCGTGGGTCATACGCTGTTGTATTCAAGGGCTTTTATTCTTATATAAGGCTTTATTACAAGGGTATTCAATTTTTACGCTGAAGCCCAAACAAGGTGCGACTGCGTGTTGTTTTTTCAGGAAGATGCTAGAAATTCTCTATTTTTCGGAAGAAAGAGTTAGGAATTTTTTCAATCTCAAGCATTTTTAATAATTTCCTCTGCTTGGTAAAACAAACCTCTGGGAACGATAGTTCATGTCTAAGAAGAGAAAATTCGACTTATGAGGTTCTTTTTATAGTTAGTGTATGGCTGTGTCATCAAGCAGATGAACTAGTGCATGCTGTTATATGTTAATAGTCAGCACTAAGTTTCGTGCAATACAATGCTCATTTTTCAAATGGGGATACTCTGGTTTAACCTTGTTTTCGTTTACAACAGTCACTCGACGGTGGACGAAATATATTTTGAAATTCGCTCCATTTCTTTCTTAGAGTTTGGAAACTTATCCCCCAAGGACCCAATGCTCTCACGTTTGTTTGCGAGCATGTTACTCAATATTGTCATCCTTACTCAATCATAATCCAATTGAAATCAGGGGTTAGTGAAACGGAGTTCCTATTTCTTAATTGTTTGTATTTATCGTTTGAGTAATAAATAATAGCAGTTTTATATCACTTATAAGTCACCTACCAAAACTTGGACGGAAAGGGATGACCTATTGTAGTAATCTTAGATTAATTAAAAGAACTGCGGATCTGACCGCGCAGTAACTTTAACGGATTCAACCGCTAATTGTCACACAATAGTGCTAGATTATTTCAAAATTACATTTCACCTGGTAGTGAAAAATGGATCCCTATTCCCGGCGCTGAAAAGAAGCCGTTGTAAGAATATGTATGAATTCTAGTGACTCTTTTTTAAGGTCATCATTTGTTAGTACTTCTGCAGTACGAAAAACAATTGTGGCTTTTGAGTACTTATCCTTCCTAATTTATCTGGTGACACAATTCTTCATAAATTAGTCTTTATCTTAGAGAATTATTGCCGTGAAATGTTTAGGTTAGAAACCGAGATAGCTAGACATTACGATTCAAGCTAGAATGCTGATTTAGCTAAATCAATAGGAGGAGGAAACTTCAGTCACAATTTTTTCTTTGACTTCTAAGCTAACATATAGCTTATTTTCTCACTGAATTGCTTCAAGGCTTTGTTTTAGAAATTGTGCCTTGGTATTTGTTTTATGCAATTTATCAATTGAGGCATGTTGTGATTTTTTTGTCTTTATATGAAATCTCCGATACTCTCGCTGGAAGTTAATAACAGCTTTTCTAACAATTAAGTTTGTGGCTTCATTGATCAGCACTTACCTCTAATAATTTTACCTAAGATTTGACTAAACATTTTGAAGATAACGTGGTAGGTAACGGGCAGATTAAATTCCTGTGGCGTAAAATGCTATATTATCACTTCCTGATGTACCCTTATACAACTGACTTTCGGGGGCGGTGGTGTTTGTGAGCTAGCGATTTGAAAGCTGATGGACAAAGGGGAAGGTGCAGGTTTAGAGGCGTTTGGCGAGGAATGTACGCGGCGTATAATACTTGCACCGCCGCGCCGTAGGGCAAAATAGGAATAAAATTTTCCAGTTGTTGCACTTGGCGTTCGTATTGTACTGTTTGCAATTTGGTCGAGTTTATTCTTTTTCCATTCTTCGTCTTACCCATGCTGAGAAAGATATCACTAATTGAGTACGGCGGAGGCATTTGGGGCCCAGCAGGGAAAGAATTTAATGCACGAAAAAATCAAAATACCAAGGAAATTCACACATTTCGTCAATATCTACTTCGGGCGAACAGAGATTGCAAAACAGGTCATGGATGTCCTGCTGTAGACTTTGAGGTTAACTCGCTAAGTTGACTTAAAAATTTCAGGTCTTGCGAGTTTCAGGTTCACACGGAGGTAATTATTTTAACTATTGTAGCGCTATCGGGAGAAGGAGCAGATTTTCTCGCCGATAACACTCTTGAAAACACAAACTCTTTCCAAGCTCGGGTGAGAAAAATGAGGAAAACGAACGAAACACAAGTATTATTAATCATAAACTTAACTTATCAATATATTTTACAAATCACAAATAGAACCAAACCAATTACAATAATTTACCCATAGGTCGAGTGCCAGGCGACCGTAGTTAAAGTTACCAGTCGGAAAATAGTTTAAGTTTAACAAGTACGAGAGGTTGAACTTCTCTCTTAAGTACAAAAGTGACTTAGTCAGCAGGCTCACACAACGGTGTTACCCGGTCGGCGTCTCGGAAGCAATAGAGGGCGAGCTTAGACACGAGTCAGCTGAGGAGGGGGTCTGTCGACAAGGACGAAGGTGGAATGGGTAAGGTCAGGAGGTTGGCGATTGGTAGCCTTGGAGGGGAGGAAATAATGGGATGGGTGATAGATAGGGTGGCAGTTTTTAATTGGAGCGCCAGGAACTGTTTTCTGGCGTCGGCCGCAGAATACAGGATCACAGCCTTTGTGCCTTGGTCAGGATGACCGCATTTTTGGTATCCTTCCTCACTTTACTGGCTATAAAAACGGTGCAGGACCTGGTGAGGGAACGGTGCGGCGAACGGTGCGGCGAATGGTGCGGCGAAAGGTGTGGCAGAAGTCGTGGCAGAAGTCGCTGGCAGTAGTCGCTGCATTTTGTAGTCGTAGGCATTTTGGCCGTCGTTGGCGCACATGTCGTTAGCGCGCATGTCGTTCGGGCAAGTCCTTCGGCTAAGTCCGGAGGATAAACAGTCCGCAGAGGAGAAACTGTCCAAAGAGGAGAATTGCCCAAAAAAACGGGGGGGGGAAAATGCCACATCCACTGGGGGAAATCAGGCACAGAATTGACTCCCGGATGAGGAATGATGATTGAATCAATGACACCTTTTCTCTTGCAAGAGAGACACTTTCACTGAATTCACAATGCCAGTTTATGGCTTAGAGGCAATTAACTGAACAATATTGCCAAGAAACTGAGCACACACACCCACAGACAAGAACCTTCTCTCCTTTCTGGACCACAAAGGTGGAACAGCTGATCATTCAGTGTAGAAGGATAATCACTAATAAACATGTTGAAGTTAATAACCCAGTTTAGTAACATTTCAGATTCATACAATCTTTCAGTATGACACTGGTTCACACAGCCATAGCCAACCATAGAGGGAGAGACACTCCTCGAAAGTTGCCAAGTGCAGGAAACATGAGAGCAGTATACCACAGCTGTGATTCCAGGCGACAGGTGAAGATTGCAGATAAACACATTAAACAATAGATTTTAAGTATTCAACAGCCTTCAAACAAATGATGAAAGTATATTCTGACTGTCACAAACATGGACCAGTAGAATGATATGATAGCATCTTTGATATCAATTATCATAAATAATTTGGATGTCCAGCTGGCAACATCCAACAAATGAGAAATAAATCTAAGAAACAAAAAACCAACACCCAGTAGACGAAACATCTGACTCGTCAGGTGTAATAAATTAACTAGAAAGAGAATATTGCATAAAACAAAGCAAATATTCTTGAAGGCAGGATTATACAATTGTTCAATGAAAGTAGACTTGTATTCATTGAAAGTAATAGTATGCAATTGTGTGACATCAGTTAAATATACTTTAGAAAATTATAATATAGTATTAATAATATTAATGATTATACAAAATTTGTGAGTGGATCCCCCATATTCATGAACCTTAAAAACTAATTACATGGTTTTATGCAACCACTTGGGTTGCACTGTTAAGCATAAACACAGTAACACAGAACGACATGCGCGCTAAGTCCTTCGGCTAAGTCCGGAGGATAAACAGTCCGCAGAGGAGAAACTGTCCAAAGAGGAGAATTGCCCAAAAAAACGGGGGGGGAAAATGCCACACTATTTAGATCCCCCCCACTACATCTCTAGATTGGACAGAAGCGACAAAATAAGAGATACACAATCAAATAGATGGGACAATTCCTACTTACCACGCACAATTTTTTACTACGACAGAAACGCAGATCACTTTTCATCCATTTCTCCCTCCAATTCCTTTTCCGTATTTCCTCTCTCTTCTTCATAGCGGTGTCGTATCACCCTCTGCCACACGCCTCGGTGCCGGCTCGGGAGGTATCAAGTAGATGATTTCTTTTAGTTCTTTGATTAGAGAACGTCTGCCGACAACGGCATCAGCGAATTCGGGATTCTCCTCCGTCTTTACCTTTCTGAGCATGCCCGATGAGGCTTCAAGAGAGGTATTTTTTCACGGGTTCAGCGACACCGCTTTCGCCACCGGCCGAACCTCGGACACGGTTGTGAACCCACCAAGTTTCGGTCATCACCCTTCCTATCTTCTTTAGACTTGCTTTTTCTCAGGTTACCCGCGTGTAACCATTAATTTTCTTTCCACCTCTTCATTGTTGCTCAAATATTTTTAAATAGCACCGGGTGTAGTACTTACTGAGCTTTACTCCGTGATTTTTGTTTTTATTAAAGTAGATCTAAATATTTGCTGTGTACGATAATTCGTAAAAAAATTTTGATAGTAGACCAAAGCAAATATTTAATTGTAATTATTTATCGGTATTTTTATGACGTCAAAATAAATTTCTGCAAAGTAACACAGACAGATTTTTCGTAAATAAATGCATACTGTCCCTGGTGCAAATAATAACTCCTCACAGTATCTTCGAGACTTAATATGTTCTTAAAAAAAATAATGTAAATATCTGAAATGACGTATTTATTTACTATTTACCATCTTCTGTCATTATAAGTTGCTGATGAGACTACTTCAAAACTTTTAAAATCCAAACAAGATTTTCTCTTTGAAAACAGTTTTTTCAGAAGATGATGCCCATATAAATTGATGTGGTTGCCATTAACACCCGGGGGCATAATTTCATCGAAATTGGGAGGTTTGATTAAAAAAAGTTTCTGTGAACAAATGCAAACATTATTCTTATTAGAGCTTAGTTTATGTTAATATGGTTAGTATGTTTACTTATACTTCTATGCTAAGCCACCTCTCTCCTACGTCTTCCCTTAGAATTTTGTTTTCTTCTCAAATTCGGAAATATATGAAGTATCTCCGCATTCTTTCACCATAACGGGATCCAGCTTATGATCACCTGTGACAGGGCTTTATTTGTGGGGACTTAAGCTGGATCAGTTTAGTCGTGATATGAGGCCAGAGGTTCAAATCTTTGTTTTTTTGCGAGTATGAGTACTAAATCCTTTCTCAAGGGACGTAATTTAGCTACAACCATGTTTGTGAGGATATTTCTTTTTTCAGCAGAAATATCGGTGCTTATTTTCCCGCGAGAACCGCTACGTTAAAGGGAAGCGACTTTCCTGGTGAAGGTTAGAACTTGATTCAAGCGGGTTTTCTCAGGATGGTATTTTTATAAGATGTGCCAACATGAAGAAAAAGATCGAATTCTAGGATAGAAAGCACTGTTGCGAGAAAGATAATATTTGTTTACCGTGAAATCTTAGCATGTCTCGAAGTTTCTTTAAACCTAAAAACTAAGTGAATGTGGTATTTTTTGTTTGCCATTTCGAATTTTTTTCTTAGTCTGGGAAAAAGTTATCCAATAGAACTCGCAGAAAGAAAAAAATCGTAATATTTTGTTTTGTTTTTATTCCCTCCTCTCTAGACTTTGCTGTGGGATTTTTATTTTATTGGACGGGCTTAGTCATATTCTTAGGCATTATCGAACGTATTTTATATCCAAATATAATAATATAATAATATAACAATATTTTATTTCACACAACAAATGGTACAATTTCTATTAAACAATTAATTGAGTGAAATTAGGCACCCCTGAAGAAAACCTTTATTGGGGTTGCCATCCATTAATTACGCTGTGTTCAGCAGCAGTCTATTTAACAACTTATAGATATATTTATAGGCATTGCAATTGACACAAATGTTAGCTCAATCTAACATAAGTTGAAATACATAAGAATTTTTGCATTCAACAATAGAACAATACAAAACAAGTAATAATTTAGGAAATGGTGAATAAATATTACATAGTGATATCAATGACGTTTGGTTGTAGGTACTTTAACATTAAAGAATAATGTCTATATCTAATTGCGTAAATAACCATTTTCTTAGACGGCTAAGAAATCTGGCTTCACTTTTCATAGAAGATATTTCTCTAGGCAAGTTATTAAATAATTTAGGTGCAATATAAATACATGAATTTTTGTATGCTTCAACCTTAGGCCTCGGGACTAAAATACTGGTGTTATTTCTTAGCCTTGTTTTATGTAGGCACGGTTTATTCCTTTGTCCTCCTCTATTATAAAATACTCTGAGTACCTTGTAAGTAAATAAATGCCTAAGAGGTAAAATATTTAAATTGATATATAATGGAAAGGAGGTATCAATTAGTTCTGATATTTTCTTCTTTAGGTTCGATACCGAGTCAAATCTTAAATAACAGAGTAGTCAATCAACTCTTCAAGATGAAAGAGGTTGCTCACGAAACTGTAGTTAGGGCCAGATTATGAGAAGAGTGGTATGATATTGGAAAATATTCGTATTTAAGGTTTTTTTTAAATAGCGTCACAATTTTTTCCCCCAGTTGTCGCTCGTCTCTCTTATAACCAACCTATTTCTAATGGATTCAATAATTTCGAAATAACTCTAACACTAAGTAGATGACTTGCTACATAACCATTTCATTTCTTGAAGAATTTCATTCACACGTATTCATAACATAAACGTTGTTACTTTGAATTATTGAAAAATAGATTTTCATGATTTTAACCTTTGAGCTTTAGCTAGCTTTGCCAACTCCGGGTTTCTCGCAATTCTTCATGAATTCCTTACTTTACCAAACTACTTACCTCTCCTTAATGGAGCCAATGATCTCCATTGTCGATAGCCTCCTCAAAAAACCTACCATCGATGCTAAAGAATGTTTCTCTTTCTTTTAGGGCTCCCGTGGAGGTGTTTTTGTTCCGTGATCGCTGAGCTGCATCTTCCAACTTGTGCCACCTCCCTCCTATGCGACTCCCTACGTGCCGCAGGCCAACTCTGTCGGAGACGGTGTCGCGACGACGTCGCGTTGCTCGGGCGACCGTGCCAAGCTCCCTCGCGAGGTGGAGGCAAGAGGTGAGCGAGGGAAGAAGGCGTGAGGCCAGTCAGGTGGTCGCCATGCGCCTGGTACTCCGCCTCGATTGAACCCCGCCCCTCCAGGCCTATCTCCGGGCGGGGGCGGCTGGCTGACCGTAAGGACCTCGGCCGCTGTTTGGTTATCGCCCCGCTTAATCGAGCGAAGGAAATATAATAAAGGAGGTCTCTGACGCTGCTTTAAAGACTACGACGGAGCTACGGCATCCTTGCTTCAAATAGTGCGTTAGAACACGGGAAGAAAAATAAAGAAGATTCAATTTTGAAGAGGCAGGAAAGCGCAGGGATTGGGAAGGGAATTTTCGGGTATGGAGGTGTGAGGAATGAGAGCTCAAGTCATCGTGAACCGGACAATTTGACGACGAGGCTTTGCGGACACTTAGAATAAGGTGACTGGTGTCTGTTCGTGACATTTCTCAAGGCATTCACAGTTCGCTTACTTCCTCGGTTTTCCGTATTAACGCGATCGTGCCTCGAATTTTCTTTTTCGACGCCTCCCGAGAGTTCTTTTCTTCCACCATCGAGTGAGTGAGATTTCCCTCTTCAATCCAGGAGTCCACACTCCCTGCACACCCTTTAGTCGACAGGAGAGATTGATACGTCAGGTATTAGAAAGTCCTCTTCGAGTTACAGTGACCATCCGCGAGTGCGCAAGGTCAGCGAACAAACCCGAGTGCCCTGTGGATTATTCCCTTTCTTCGAAGAAACGTGTCGCTTAGGGGGAGTGAAGTGAATTCGTGGACGACCGCGATATAATCGTTGTCGTAGTCCCGACGTTTAATTTGCTGAAAGTGAAGGGGCTAGAAGACCAGCTACGAAGGAGAACCTCGAGTTTGTTGGTTTCCGGGATATTTCGGGACCCTTTTCGGTCACCGCGGTGTGTCCCGCGTGTCAAGCATCTTAGGATCGTGTCATCAAACGGCCGTCAAGATGAGGTGCTTTGGGAAGAAGGTGCAGACTCACCACTGCAAGGTTGTGCTGCTCGACGAGCAAGAGCTGATTCAGGAAATACAGGTAAGGAGATCTCAAAATGCACTCTTCTCTTGTTGCTGCATGTTCCAGTATCCGGCCATCCTGGCGTGATTTTATGTGCTAGGTTGCGGAGCTTCGTATGTCTATCGTGGAGTTTGCGTATTAATTGTCCTTTCGTCCTTCCTCGATAAGTATTTCTGGATGCGTGCCTTTCTACATGCGTGTTGGTCATGTCCATCCTCCTCGTAATTTATCCTCGGGCAATCTTTTTTAATTCCTAAGTATTCGACCCCCTGCCACACACCCCTGAGGTGGCTTGCAGGGTATTTTGTAGATGTAGATACTCGAATGTTAATTCATTAGTGACGATATATGCACGCGTGTATATTTAGAGATTTTGGGTAGCTAATTTATAGAAAAGGAATTAGTACGTATTGAATTTTCTTCCTGGCAGCCAGTCTTCTCTTTTGTCCTTTTATAACGAGTACCATTTAAATGAGCTGCAGCATATTAGTATTAATACACTCGTAAGGGAATTAATTTATAACTCCTTCAAAGTGAATTTTCCCGGCGTTAAGAGAGAAGTTCGATTAAGCAAATCAGTACTATATACGTTTTAAATAGTGTAGTTGCGTGAGCGATGGACTGTGCAGGAAACTAAGAGGGTACGATTAAGGAAGTTATTCCGTCTTGCCTTAATGAAGCCATATCCTATAATTCATATTTTTATCCTATATGGCTTCTTTTAAGGAAGGAATTAATTTAAAATTTGTAGTCACCAGATTTGGTTTGTCATCAGCGTTAGTTTTCTAAAAACTGACTCAATTGCCTTCCTTTTTTGCCGTTAATTCGCCAAAAATTGATAAACAAATCCAAGGATTATTGATTTGTGGATAACCCGCGATTATTCGCTTGATTGCTCTTACAATTTTAATAACACCTCTTATAGCGTGTCATAAATCCATTTCCTCTTTGAGCAGACAGTAGTTCCAAGTGTTTTGATTTCCACGTACTTTTTTCATTAATTCAATAATTTTCTTAAAAACACGGGAAAGGATTGTTAGTTTTCCCTGCCCGCTTTTTTGGGTTTCTAATAGGAATGTGAAACTGGAGACCAATGTAGTGATGGTCTTGCGTCCATTAATAGGGTTCCCAGAACGTTGGTAAATGTTTGAACGCTTTCAGCAACGGAGGGTTTAAACTTAATATTTAAGTTCTGGTGTGGGAGGGGAGAGGGGAGTTGAGCAGGGGGAAGCACTTAGGTGGCTCGTAATGCCTAGAGTATAATTCAGTGAAATTGTTTTGCACAGTAATTTATAAAATACGGTGCCTTTAATTTGGGGCCGCTAAATATGGGCGTGTGTGGGGGAGTTCGGACTCATGGAGCCTGGCGAGATTTCCTCCTCCCAGCAGCAGCGGCAGAACTAATCGACGTAAAATGAATACTAATGAAGGGCCATTAAAAGCAGTCAATTTAAGGTCTTTACCGTAGCGGAGTGGGCGCCGGCCGTCGGAACTTACCCGTTTGCATGCATGCGCGGCCCGTTAAAAGCGTCGCTTCGGCGCGTGCAGGTTTTCCGCGTGAAAAATCGCTCTTAGCATTGAAACTTCGCGGTCGGAGAGTACGCTCGGTGGAGATGCGGATGGAGTAGGAGAATGGAATAAAGTCCATTAAGAAGAAGAAGAAGCTGGTGAGAAAGGTGGTGGGTATAAGGGGATTGGTTGGGAATATAGGTGGAGGCGGTGGAGGGTAAAGCGGAACGGAGGCGTGGGGAGAGGCTAGGCCTCCATGGGGGTGGAAGATATGACGTACATAGGGATACGCGATATTGCAGGGATTCGACTTCGTTAAAAACAGCTTCGAGTGAACAATGTGTAACGTACCTGATGGAAGGACTATGTTGGAAGCACCTAGAGACTCAAGAGACTCCACCACTGGTTAAGATTACTTAAGAGCTATAGATCACGCCATTTTCGGAGTGAGTGAATTTTGAGGATATTGTTTCGACCCCGCTCTACATCTCGAGAACTGACGTATAAAATGCAATAATAGAGATACATCTTCGAATAGATGGGCGCAAAAATGTTTTCTTCTCAAGCACCTTTAGACACGACGAAAAATACAAAATGAAACCCTAAGACACAATTGGACACACGCTCACTTTTTTGCACTTTCTCTCTCCCATTTCCTTTTCCATATTCCCTTTTCACTGTTTTTTTACGCGCCCCTTTCACGTGTGAGTGTTACACTGGTTTTTTTCCACAAGGATGTAAGCCTAATTATCCTCAATCTTCCCCACCTATGTATTTACACCGGATGTATATACCTTTTTCACTCTATTTAGTAATACTGATTCAATTGCAAAAGTATGTTGTGAATGTTGACTCCTCCATAATGTACTTAAATGTGCTCTCTCCAAAACTTATTAAAATTTCTTGTGTACATTGACGAGGGGTTATGTCAGAAAAGACTTTTAAGCCTCAACCTCGCCCCAATGAAGCAGGACTGTTATTTTTATTATGTTCTCGCCTCCCCATTTACCCCAAGTACCTCCCCAATTATGGCTCTCTTTACAAACCTTGCTTCAGGTTATTGCGGTGGCTCATGGTGCAGTATGTAGATGTAGAGGCAAAGTGTCGGATACGTTGTGGGGTAAAGAAGGAGAAAGAGAGAATGGAATTTACTCTGTAATACTTCCATAGTGCTTTCTTTTTCATTCCCTTGCAACAATTATGCCAGGCAATCCACGACGTGCTCGGAAAAGGTCAAAGACACTGCGCGGCGTTTGTCGGGCTCATTTCCAAGTAATGGCCAAGGCCGCGTCTCCTACGAGAAAGTCTAGAGGGGGTGGGAGTGTGGGTGGGTGGGTTAGCGGAAGGGATAGGCATTACATTATTATTTTCTTCGTCACCGAGATGGGAAAACTGCGATACGTATGGAAGAATGAAAAGAACTGGCTTGAGTTGCTTTTGGGACGAATGAGCCGACAGTTTATCTCACGGTTGTTTTCATCGTGCCGAGCGAGGGAAGACTAGGGATTTTGCTGAAATTATCATGGGAATTGCGTTTTTTTTCCTCTCATACACCGTTGTCTGCATTATGCCTTTCATTTATGGAGAAGTGACGGCATTTCTTAAAGGTTGCAGTGTAATACTCTGAGGCATCGACGCAGCGAAGACTTCGTAAAATATTTTAGATTGTTTAGAAAAATCTGCACATTTCCTTCATATTCAAGGCTCCGACCTTACAATTCATTTTGTTGGTATCATTTTCCCGAAGAATGTTAAATTATTTTTCGTAGAAATATGTTTAATACTAATCTCAAAAAGTATTCCCCACGCAGTGGTTGTGGTGCTTCGAGAGCCTGGCGTTTTCGAGGCAGAGATTTATTTTATAAGTTACCCATTGTTGAAAATAGCTCCTCTTAGGGCCAGTTTCACCAACTCGGATAATATTCACTGTTACCGGAGTTTGCGAAAACTCGGATAAAATAATTATCCCAGTAATCTGTTGAACGTGTTTCACCAACGTCATAGTCGTCATTATTATCCGAGTTTTCGAAAACCGAGATTATTAAAAGAAACCCTTTGGATTGTAAATTTTTCATACTTCTACGTCAGGAAAAGAAAAGACGGTATCCATCCGCATTGTTACTGGCAAGAGCGTGGTTTAAAGGGAAGGGTATTCTCTCATCTGTAGATTACTTTACAATTAAACGTTAGATTGTGTAAGTTTTGTATAATTTCCGGTATTCATCGCGTATGGTTGCTTTAATGACAACGATAGTTTTTGCATTTTCATGGGAAATCAATTGATATTAATGAGGTGAGGAATATATGGTGTATATGCTACAGTCTAGCTTGCATTTACCCAATTATACCTTACTGTAATATCCCCAGGAAATTCTTATAAAATATTTCATTATTATCGTTTTGAAACAGGCAGATGATAATTCTTTCCATATCTCTGGCAATATTACAGATTTACCTATACTCACTGGAGCGACCCTGGATTACGTTTCTGTTCTATGATGGAGCTTAAATCACAAATGATGACACAGCAAGTGCAATAAATGCTCGGATCATACTCTGATGTTTGAAATAAAAACACACCAGACCTGCACTAGACTTTTTCCGGGGAAAAAAACAATCTTTCTTCTACTTGACCTTCATAGAAACCAATATAAACAGTATATTATTTCATAGCCTACACTTGTAAATGGCCAAAATAATATGATTATTATAATGCTTTACCATCAATGTAACATTTTGCAAATAACACGTAATGCACTGATGATAACATGAGCATGCCTTACCTGTCTGACAAGGGATATACGACCAATACGACCGTCGGGTGGACAATCGAGCTATAATTTAATGATTCGGTAGTTCATTTAGTACTTATCGAGTTTGATGTACGAAACCTAGCCTCACAGTTTAAATCAAATCAAGGTAAAGGCTAGTAACGCATCCCGGTATATCCGGTTAAATATAAACCATATTTACCGGGAATAAGTGTTTTTGTGTCTAATCTGTAATAGTGAGAATTGAAATTGGTTCTTGTTAGTGATTTAAGACGTCGTTCTGGTTCCTGTAACCTTAGGTATGTTTTAAAAATGGCTCGATAGCTAATAAACGTAGTCCAATTCTGTTGCACTCAGATAAATGCACAATAATAAGAACTAAGACGATGCAATTTTCCACAAATAAAAAATTTTTAATCGACCCGGGTTTCGACGCACTGCATCATCATCAGCATATTCCACAACATCTCGCCTGATTCCTCCATTTTTGTTTTTAATGCACAATAAATAAAATTTCCATTTTTTGTGGATAGGGATTCAAGCAGCTGTAGTAATATCGCACGGTAATGTTGATACGGAATTACTTACAAAGAAATAGGATTCTACTATCACATGTTGTGACCTATGGTTTATAAAATATTGAAATCGGTAAGACTTACTAAGTAAAATAAAATTATTATGCTTTCTTATGCTTTGGCCTATTAAAATATCATTCCTTCTGGAAGCGCATAATTTAATTTATTATTGGGATCATTAAAATCCGTGACTATGAAACGCGACCATATACTCTTAAACGGTATTATGAAGCCGCGATCGAAAAAATTTTTTTTTTGGAAAGACGTTGGAGCTGCCACCTGTTGTATATTCACATATTCACGGAATGAATCACCCGGATTTAGGTATTGAAGCCGGGTCATTTTATTAACTCTCTTATTAAGCTCCCCGAGTAATTGCTTAAATCTGGGATCCTGTCAGTAATTTTTTTGTGTACATATAGTAATCAGTAAGCATTTCCTGGGGTTGAAGGGCAGATTCTTAGCTTTTACTGGTGTTTATCTTGGCATCGAAACTACAGTGGTCACCGTTTGAATGAACTGGATAGCGAGAGAATCCTTCCATAACTTACTGAGTGGGTGGTTTATCACGCTAAATTACAAAAGAATCGCCCGGAGGAAAACATGTCCGGCAGAAGCGCTAATGAAATCGGAGGCGAGTGGATGCGTGCGCGTAGTGGCTTGCTCTTGAAAATTCCAGTGAATGTATTGAAGCGAGGCTGCTCCTCGAGTGAGTTCTTTTTGCGGAGGATGGCTGATAGTATATATGTGTAAATCTTTTTCTCTCACTATTCTCCCTCGGTGGCCGCGCGCTGTGTGAAAAAAAGCATCCCTTTGAATCTACCCCAGCGATTGGCGTCCACTCGAGGTGGACATCCACTCGAGGCGGACATCCACTCAAGGGACAGTTTTTTGTCCACCCTCCTTTCCAACAGTCCACCTCGGGGGTTTATCGTTTATCCTGTCCACCCTCATTCCCCCCTCCGCCCAACCTATCGTCAGATCCCTTAAGAATGAAGTGCCTTAACTTCACTCTTCACCCTCCGGCTCCTTGACCCTCTCATGCGGTTTCAATGGTCGGCGTCGGCCTTCTCTTGGACTTACCGTGTACCTCGGATGTTCAGCGGACACACTCGTCTTATCTCACCCACTCCCTATCTCTCCGCGAGCCTTTTAAATCGTCCACTTTTCAAATTTCCCCACCCGTCCAGGAAACTCATTCCATTTCCCTTCTCCTCTCGTTCCTGACTGAATATGAGACGTGGTTCCCCATCTTCTGGCCTCCCGTTATTTCCAGGGAAGCCACAATTCCCATCCCTCTCTCTCTAAGGACCACCTCAATCGGTCATCTTGGTAGGCGAGCGAAAAATGTGGTTTTCTGTGCCATTAAGGATATGTACATCTACATTAGCGTGGTGGCACCTCCTCCACAAGGGCGTGCGGCTAAGGCCATGAGGACTAAAGCCATGTTAATGCGTTTGAAGTACATATTTGTAATTATATTGGATCAAATTTCATGGGAAATTAGCCATGGCCCTGATGTGGTCTCGAATTGTGCCTAGGATAATGGATTAGTTTATCCTATCCTATTCCTTCGTCTGCCTTATTGTATCAGGGTCGTCCAATCTACCGATTGGAACATTCTGATAGAATAGGGTAGTTTCCTTTGTGCAGATAAGGGAGGCTCTATTTGAGGAGTGGGAAAAGGTGGAGAGAAATTCGAAGTGTCTTCACGAAAGTTGCCAAGGAGTCTTCAGTTTAGGGTCTCATCCGAATAGGGTCTTGGTACTGCACTCGTGAGGTGCTCTTCATAGCACAGAGGTAAGGATTGGAATTCCGGCGAAAAACCTGCGCCATTGCAGGGAATTGAGCCCGGACCGATGGAATGGAAAGCCGGTAAAAGAAGGTAAGCACAACAATTGTCCCCTGCTAAATTCCTTCACTTTTTCCGCATTGCCACACTCATCTCGATCTCATCCTATTCACTCCATCCGTTACCCATCATCTGTACCTTGTTTATCTTTTCTCTGCTCTCATCTCTCCTTCGTCGCGTTTTCATCCATCCCCATCTTCCTATTTCTCTCCCTCCTTCAATATTCTATTTTTATATCTGTTTTTCCCTCCGTACCAGCCTTACACTATCTCCTCTTGCCCTCCCCTTTACAACTCGTCCCTCATGTCTTATGTATTTCGTTTCTTCCGGATGGTGGCGCGTTCGTTCCTTATCCTTCCCCCACGACGAGTACGCCTGGTGGACCCATAACTGCCATTCTCTCTCCTATTCCCACATCTCCCTGCCCTACGCTCTCCAGCCTCCCTCATGCTACGCTCTCCCTATTTCATTCACTCCTCCTCCTTAACTACCCCCATGGGGTATGGCCCCGCCGAAAAACGCGTGTATGGCGCATTGATACACTGCCGTGGGAAATATATAAACAAGGGATGGTGTCGGAATAGAATGTTTTTTTCTCTCTCTGGGTCTGCTTGAATTATTTCTTTGCCTTTTTGGAATTCTTCCCATAAATTCGGGGGAGACGGTGTGTCGTCTTTCGCCTCTTTATTTTGCTCTCTTATTTTCTTCCTTTTTTCGTATCAGGAGTGGTGGAGAGAGACGGTGGGCGGTTGGATGGGAGGTGGAGAGAGGATAGGGTCACTGGTGTTTGCACGCCGCCTTCCCGGAGTAGTAATCTTTCTTTCCGTTTGTTCGGGGGGGGGGGGGGGGGGTAAATTTGCGATATAAATCTTCATAGTTCCGGCTTCTTTTTTCCCGATCGAATTTCCCGGGAGACGGTTACGAGGAAAAAGTGATCTCGGTCAGCGGGTTGTTTTCTTTAACCTAAATGCTGATATCTCCTATCACTCAGACTCTCTGGAAACTTATCTATGGCCCATATTCTTGAAGCGATGGTGCCTTTCGCTTAAAAATATACAAATAATGAAACTTCATTCGGTCATTTTTTATTTATAGTAGGCATTAATCTGCATTTGATTACTCTAGGCATTGATTTGCCTAAAATGTTAACGCAATCTTATGCATTGTACTCTCCCTGAAATTTCCGTAAACATTTTACTCTCGCTGTATACCGTAATGCTTATTATGCAAACCAGTTGTACGACAGTTTTTAGTTGTCTAAAAGCGCAGTCTTTTAACATTAGCAATATTAATCCTGATTTTATGATGCATTTTAAGGATTTTACTGTAAGTGATAAAATTATTATGGATTTGTATTCTGTTAAGTCTTAGTCTGTTCTGTTAAGTGTTTACTGCTACATTGATTGATTTTTTCATAAAATCATTGCAGATAGTTTTCCTATAATGGAAAGAGTCATTAAGCTCGAAAAATGTAAACGGTGGTTCTCCTAAAATTATCCTTGCTATGCTTCAACACCAATCATAAATTTCATTACCCGGAATTAGAAAAATAAAATTTTGAGCATTCTCAAGCTCTCGCGTTTGTAATGTCTTGTCATTACTATATGTAGGGATTGCGGATGTAAGCGAAGGTATAAAATTGGATTCCATTTTTGAATATTTTACATGTTCACAATGTTTTGATATAATTGACTGACCTTCATACCAAAATCGCGTCAAACATAAAAAATGCAGACTTCTGAGTCCAATTTATTGCATGTTTTTCGATTCATATTTTCCACGGTTATTAGTATTCTTCCACTACTAGATTTTTTATTTTTAGTTGTGAAAAATCTTCAATGCTTTTTTTAGGTGTGCTGTCGCAGATTGTTCGGCATCGATGTTTATGGACATTCTTTCTTCCTACCTATTTTCCTCCATGGATGTGAAGTCAATGACTTCGGAAATGGACCTTAACGGTGCGTCTATTTTAGCTGGAGAGCTCCATTGCCCCTACGCCTTTATTCATTCCCTATCTTTCCGGTACTTATCTATGTATTTTTTTTCAAGAATGCTCTCTCTGCCTTCGACGTTCTACACCTCCGGCGAGATAATCCATATGCATGAGTGCGATGAGCTCACGGTCACGCTTCATTTTTTTTGTCCTGAGATAAACTCCTGGCGCCACACTCTTTCTCTGTATCTCCCTCTACGTATTTTGATAGTATTTTTGGTTTCTTAAACTCTTTCCTTCACTCTTTTCCTTTTACTCGCCACCCCTGAGGCGCTACGCCGATGGCTCCGATTGCGACTTGTGCGTTCATATATAACGTCCAACGTGTACACCCACACAAAATTCTTTCTCTTTATATTTATATTTTTTTCCATGCCCCGCTTCTTTTCATTATTATATCTTTTCTGCTCCCCCTCCGCGCCATTTTCCTCTTTTCACTCGCTTCCTTAATCTCCCCTTATCTCGTTTCCCTCTCTCCCAACCCTCCTACTGCTTCTCCGCTCCTGAGGCCCCCCCCACCCATCACCCTTCCATCTACTTGCCGCAACCCCCTTCGCTTTCGTTTATTCTCGCATCCATCCATCCAACCAACCAGCCACTGAGATGGTAGAGAGATCCCTCCTCTCTTCCTCCGACTTGAATGAACCTCTATTTTCGGGGAAGCAAGAGAAGCAGACCACTCACCGATGCTGTGGGAGGAGTGCGGGGGATATGGGAAGGAGATGGGGTTTGCTCAAAGGAGGGAATCTGTGGCTGTCGCGGGCGCAGAACGGTGGTTTTTCTCTCCGCTCCCGCCTCGACGAAAGACCAACTGCTCGGAGTTGTGTTGAGGACTTATAGATGCATTTTGGGTGTAGTGCTGGGCTGAAAAACCTTCCTACAATTTTTTAGAATTGTCTTTTTATTTATGTCGATAGTGGAAGATTGAGTTGGTGTGGTGGATAGAGTACTGGCCCCCCACACCTTACCCTTCCCAGTCAGTCCCGGTTCGAGTTCAGTTCTAGGTGTAGATTTTTCTGTGGTATATCGATCTCTACATGAGTGGCATTTGAAGAGAACTTCAAGTGCAGCACTAGTCTGTCAAATGGGACGTTGAACTATGCACCCCTTCTCGTATTTCATTGAGAGTATGGCAATGCTGATGCCGGGTTTTTCTCTACCCTTTCTCCGATCCTCTTAGATCATCTCCAACCATACAACCTAGACATGTTCCTAATGGCGCAAATGACCTCCGATGTCTGTCGTCTCATCAAATAGTTAAAAATCCTTTTTTATTTGTTAAATAAGCCTTTTAGAAAAAGTAAGTTATTTTTTTAACAACTCTAGGCCTAATTTTTTTTCTTTTATGATTATTAATTGTTTCCATGTTAATATGGAAAGAAGATTTCCCACAAAATAATCTTAGCATTTCTTAGGCTGGAGTTTTATCCCCGGAATAGTGGCAGAATGTTTTGTTTTTAATGTATTGCTGTTTTTATTTTCATTGAAGCCGTTGGAAGAAATGTTTTGATCAAGAAACCTGGAAAACATTTTATCGGAATTTTCATCAAAAAAAGTTTTAATCCCTCGTTTTTTTTCAATCGCCCATCGCTAGGAAGGAGGTGGGTTAAATAGGAATCTTCATGAGGGGGATTGAAAAGGAGGGGACAGCAGGAGAAAGAAGAGTATTAGGGAGTCCTGGAAGGGGGAGTAGAATTCGTCTTGAAGAAGTAAGGGAGTGCAGAAGCTCCTACACTGTTCCCACACGTACCCTCCACTCTCGTTCACTGCTTATCTTCCGCTCGATGGGGTTTGGGGGGAACATACAAAGGAGATGCTGGGATGGTTGAAGGAGGCTGGCCTTGCTTTAGGGGAGGGAAAGGGAAGTTTTCTGTGTGGAAGAGATTAAAGCGAATGTAACAGGAGCGTGCCCAAGGGACTGCGGGTCGTATGGAGGTCAAAAGAAGGGTGACCCTTCGTCAGGTGATGCGGAGGGGAATTTATTTTTCCTCGAAGTTATCCTCTTCTTTTTTTATTCCTCCCCCCGAACCCGAATAAGGAACCCCTCCTGAAATGAAGTGACCCTCCCCCGTAAACCGCTCGCTTACCCTTATTTATTTTTGTTTACAGAAGAAGGGATGAAGGGAGCACGGTGCCACTTTTAAAGCAGGACATATTTGTGTGTTTCTTCGCCGGTCGTGTATCTTGTTTCTCTCATTCTCGTTAGTATCGTATTTTGGTTCAAGAAATATACTTTTACAGGTAAAACCTATAGGACTCGTTTTATAATGTTCAATTGTGCAATTTTGCCATCTTAAGACGGATGTTGACACCCACAAGTGTCCCAATGGCTACAGAATGGTGGTATGATGTGCTTTTGAAAATCCAGAATCGTCGATAACCAGCGCGTTGAACTAGCTTCATTCCAAATATTTGGTTAAAGTTAACTAAGCGTTATAGAAAAGAGTCATTGAGGGTAATAGTATGGATTCATGGCCTCAGTAACTTTTAAAGTGTGAATGTTCTGAAGTATGTATTTAATATGAAAATGGAGACATTGCTATTTATTTCTTCTGATTCCCCTCGAACTCGATTCCTCGCGATTTATGCTCCTCTACGTTTTACCGCAGCGCATCACAAATTCAATTACTATATATCATCAGTGTATGTTCATGGATGGCCCACTGAAAATGTACCATTGTACATATACATATATACAATGGTACATTATCTTATAATATCTTGTGCCTTTTGGGATCGTATTGGACTTTGAAATAACTTTATACCTCTTACGAAAGCTTATTAGATTATCTTCTGACATTCTGAGTGCTTGGGAATTGTCTCGAACTCATTAGTTTGGAAAATTGTAAACGTTTCAAAATTCCTCTGTGTCGTGGAGGCCATACATTGCCCTGTTACCCTTACGTATTCACTTATTTCGCTAATACTCTTGAATTATTGATTACATATTCCTGGGTGTAATTTTTTGGTTCTTGTTAAAATTACCTCTTTATCAATGAGTGGGTTTCCGAGGTTAAGGTTTTACTCTGGAAATCAGTACATTTAAAATTTCTCGTACCTAATTGGCGATGTAAGGGTTGTTATTTTTTTAATAAAATTATATCCTCATTCCTCTTCTTAAAATTGACTATATTTGAAAAAAACTGGTAATTCGAATCTGTTTTCATTACATGCGATTTATTTACGCTTCAATTCCATTTTTAATGGCCATGGAAATAGGCCGAATTAACAAAATCATACTCATTAAAAACTTTTTGATGATTTAAAAATTTTAATCTGGACAGGTAAAATATTTTATTTCTCGTAAAAGAGGAAGCATATCAAAATGGAAAATTTTCAATGTCCATTAAATATGGCAGCTTACTGGAAAAAAATCAACAATGCCAATGAGAACTTTTACCTTTTATGAAGCGCATCATGTATAAGATAATTTTTAATATGAAAATGCCGGTTTCACTATCCGTTTGTATGAAATTTATTTTAACCCGTTTCACTGCAGGAAATATTTTTACTTAATGAAGTTCAAGGTCATAAATGCCGTCGTTGCAGGCATTACATAAATTTTTGTGTTTAAAATAAAATATTGTTTTAAACTGGTTATTATGCCTTCTATCTATATCTTTAAGTCATTATTGTCTCTTGGCAAAATAAATGATGCAACTACACTTTGGAGCGTTTTGATCTTAATGTATTTGTATTCCAGAGATATTTTTCTTCCCTGTTCCTTTAATAAGTCACGTTTCCACAGGGGTCTAGCAAATCCTCCGTTTTCTGGCACTTCTCACTGTAGTCGTACATTTTGACATTCCAATGATGGCAAGGGTCGCACTGGGACTGAGATACGAGGGTCTGATGTAAATGTTTCGGAAACAAGCCTCGGACGTCATAAACGCCTCTTGCTGAATGACGATGAACCCGTAGGGCTGGGCGGATGACGTAAATTTGGTAGGTGGTATTTTTTGCCCATGCATCTGCTGGGAAAACATTAGCAAAGTATTTGCGTATAATTATTCCATTTTACTCTACTGGTAACCATTTTGTTTTAGCAGGTTAATAGTTCAGACCTGGGTGTTTGTGAAGTGTTTGATTGTGATAGATTGGGAATTGGATGTATCCTCCTCCATAGTATTGGACCAAACTTAGTTTTTATGGTGTTGAAATGATAAAAATTGAGGTATTCTTGGGAGTTAAATAAATTGCTTTAAAATAATCACATTTTACTTACCAATAATGAAAAAAATTATTTTTAGCGTGGAGAGAATGCAGTCTCCTAACTCTGTGATTGAGAGTTGTTTCAAGTGTTCTGATTTTTTATAAATTAAGATTGATGAAAAGTAAAAAGTAGAGAATATTTGAACTAGCAACAATTTTTATTTTCCCGAATCTTTCCTTTATTTTATACTCACGAATTACCAAATTACTCCGAGAACTAAGTCTTTCCTCTCTTTCTTTTATATAAACTACCATGGTTATTTTCCATTTTTACTAGTTGCATAAGGCGGCCTTTTGTAGAGTTTATCGTCTGAAGAATGGCGTTGATAAATTTCTTCTGGTTTCGTTGATAATATTATACCTCACTTATTATATTTATATCCAATTGTTTCTTTGATACTTGGCAACTTCACATCCTAGTCCGTTTACATTTGCCTCAATGTCTTGCCTAACTACGGGGTGTAATTAATGGTTTGAGTAACGAGTTGAGTACCTGGCACATGGCCCCAGAAAACTACCCCTAATCTAATTAATTGTTCTGGTTTTATAACGCAGATAATTTTCTACCTTCACTCGTGTCCCCCCTTTGGCTTTCGAGCCTTATTTTCTCATTCTCTCCCCTATGCCCTCTCAGGCTCTCCTCATTATAAGGCTGCAAGTCCTCGCGCATCTCGGCGCTCATGATCGTCTCTCGTTTCAGTCCTCTCTTCCCTTAGGCACGCCGCCAGGCACGAACTAGCGGCCCGCGCTCCACCCCGCCTCCCTCCCCCTTCCCTTCCTATAATTCCCTCCCCTCAGAACTCCTCTCCCACTGTCTCCCCCGCCAACATCTTTCGTCGTTCTCTCCGAGGAGAGTTTTTCAATGGCACCTCCCGATTCTCCGAACTCAAGTCGCCGCACTCACTATCCTCTTTCTTCCTGCCTCATGACGCCCACGGTGTTAAGGACAGTGAGAATTTTCTGCAACGCCACCTATTGCCTATAAACGAAGTTCTTTGCGTAATAAGTAGAACCCCAATTTCTTTTGCATCGAATTAGATTTTGCTCTCGTAAATGTTGACTGGTTTAACATTTACATCTTTACAAATTTATCATTCTGCTATTAGGCCTTCTCGGGCGTACTACTCAAGCATATAGTGTTTTAGCCATGACATTTTGCATATTTATTTATAGAGTTTATTGCTCATCCAACAAGAAATCATCATTACAGGGAAAACTCAGATAGTTACAATTACAATGAATACCAGGCAGAGCTCCCTAAAACAAATTATAAATATTATTTTAAATTATTTGACACATTGTGAGCTTTTGACAAGTATTCCATTACTTACTTATGATATGCGATGATTTAAATTTGGTCTAGCAAGAAAGTCCACATTTTCGCAGTTTTCATGTCAGAGAATAGTTAGGTTATATCATACCGGCATGTAAAAGCCTTTATCGCTACAGTTTTGAATTTAGAATGCCTATAAGGGCCTGGGTATATCGCTGAGTTGCATCATTTTATCATAGGCGTTTGCTGAACCACACTTTGTCGAACAACCCAACAAAACTTCCTAATCGAAGCATTCAACATACTAACTTCTTCCTTATCGATTATATCAATATATTCCAGATCTTGCGTCACAAGTGATTCCCTAAGGTGAATTTGCCGAAACTCCATGGAAATAATGATGCAATTAAGAATTACGTTTTCGAATATCTGCTCATCTTAAATGCACTGGTCCTCATGCCATCGCCAACTGCCTTTTCCTAAGTAAGATAAAACTTTTCTCTTCCCTCATACACTGACCTTTTCTACCACATCTGTTTCCCATTTCTCCGCATTCCTCACTTCCTACCGCTTTCCCTCTTCGGGTCTACCATTCGGCCATTGGGTCCTGGGGGGGGGGAGTATTTTTACATTCATATATGGTATTGCATCTAGTTTGCTTGAATGCATTCGAACACATTAATTTTACCCTCAAAAGCTCGCATAAAACTTGAATAGACCATCACCCTTGATGTGGTTTTTATTGAGTTAACTCTAAAGAATCTAAATAAATTGGTCCTGTTTAAAAGTTTGAATACGAGGGAGGGAGGGGAATACGAGGAGCAAGGGAGGCCCAAAGTTTTGGGCCGAATTTTCAAGACCGCAAAGATAATGGTTTCCTTTGGTTTATTCAGCTTACTTATGGGAGCCCTATTAGATGAGAACGAATACTAGGAGTTTGTCGAAGTCGATACTTCTCTCGCCGTGCCTTTCCATCCCATCTCGTTTCCACCGCCCTGCGTCAGCCTACCATATTCAGCCCTGCCCCTCTGAGGCTCATGGAGGAGTCGATAGTTATGATGTGAATCGACAAATACCTGGGTGGAATATTTCTCGCCTCCTACCTTCAACCATTTGACGGCCGATACATTCAATTTTTTTATTTTATCCAAAAGAGAGACAGGACATTCGAAAGTTAGTTTAGTGCACTCTGGCCATAACTTAGGCATTTTCCGCAATAGCCTTCCTTGCTCTTCGGAACGCTGAGTTTTTTCGCAGCCGCTAAGAAAAGCAAAATCTATTGACAAATAAATCGTAGGCCTTAATAATATATGAATTATTTTAGGAGAAAAGTTTTGGGAGAAATAATGATGTAAATATTCTATATTGCCATTTTTTCGCTAGTATGTAGTTGCAATCTTAATGTTTGCTATGAGTTCATCCACTTATTTTTCTCTCTGTCACTCTTATAAGGACATGCAAGAGACCTCTAGTAGAGGGATCAGTCATATCTTTTAGAATCTCTTTTGAAATCTCTTTTGGTTACTGGGAGGATTCTTCCACTGGTCATAAGATATACTTAGGCCGAGTGCATGTCCGGTTGTCGGTTGCCCACGGTCGCTTCTCTCGCTCAAATTATCCCTTCATCGCATGTACATCCCTATCCTCGTCGTGGGTGGCGTTAGTGACCGTATTTCTATGAAAGCAAACAAACCAGTGATCGCTACTCAATCCGACCTGTTCCATGCAAAGAAATATATACATCCGTTCCTCTCATGAATCCATTGGTTTTACTCACGGTCGTATAGAAGTCGGTTTTACTGCAACCACGGGAAAATGGTAAATGGAAGTGGGGGAGCAGCAAACGAGGATAGGGTGAAGGTCTGATGATGGGAGAGGGGACGTCGTCTAAATTCCTAAAAAAAGTAAACCAATGAAGGCCGTTTTACATGAGGCATTTCACCGAGTACTTTTTGAGCAGCATCAACTTCGGTTTAAATGAAGAATTGATCGATCGAATGAGAATAAGTTTACGTCATGCTTGTGATCACGTTATTGAGCATTCAATCCGTGAAATGGTTGCGCAAAAAGAAAGTAATTTGTATTAGCAAAGAGTGCTACTCTTGTGCTACGCGAAGTACCACTGCCGAAGCAATACTCGCAATGCTTTAAGGCGCTGGAGCTCCGAGAAAGAGCAAAAGTCATTACCCGCGCAGTGATTCACGATTTCACGCCATCGGCCTAGAAATTACATGCTTTACGTTACAAAATTTTGACTGCACATCGTGTCTTGCATCAGACTGCAGAAGGAATTTCCTTGCATGAAACTGCCTTTAAAAGTACCCCGACTACCCTGCAAGGATCCATCCGCGTGCATTTGGTCGTTTTCGCCTCTCCCGGCCATATTATTTTGGCCGTAGAGGAATGCAGACAGAGGAGTAGGGGGGCGGCCTACGGACCCGTGAGTGCATATGCGTACGTGCTTCAGTAACCACAAAGGCGGAGAGAGTTGGAGGGAAGCGGTGGCGTTTAGGGTGTGCTTGCATGTTTGTTTCTCTACGGTAATGGCTCCTTTACCCGAGTCAGGTCCACCCGGTTTATTTCGCTCTTCTCTCCGAAATGGGTAGTGGCGAGGGAGGAGACATGCAGACGAAAAGTTAGAATTTGTTGAGGGGAACAAGAGAAGAGGGTTGAGTTTCGGCGGATAGGGTTGCGGAAGCGGTTCAAGGAAAATGCGTTGGATACATCAGAGCAAAATGGGGTCCTATGCCGGTAAGCAAACCATGGACCATCGGCTTCCCGGGCCAATTCACGGACATTGGCTCCTAATTCTTAAAGAAAATTTTAAAGAATCTATAGGACTTAACTGTAGGGTACCACTACTGACCAGCGATGTTGTATACTTACAGGAACAGCTAAGTAACTTGAAGTGACGTTCATTCCCAGAAAGTAGTCGATGATACAGTTGGTACAGTACAAAACAAATTTTAAAAAGCAGAAAATAAAGCGGAAGTATTTTCTTCTGTGCCTGTGTTCTGAGGCTGTGCCTTCGCGTTTTTGTCGCTTAAAAGCAGTGAAAAAACAGTAAATATAAATGAGCCATAAATAAGTCTTAAGGAACGTGTTGATTTAATTTTGTGTTTGATAAGTCAAAAAATAAGCTTTCTGTGAGACATGCGAGGACTGTTTTCCATTCCTATTGAAACTGCCGTGGCCAGCGGAATCCAGGTAGAAAAACGTGACTTACATATTTTCGTACCTACTTATGCAAAAAAACGATTTTTTCGATCGGATTAGAATGTTAAATAAAAAAAGAAATTAACTCTATCAGGCATAACGATGTGGAGTAGATTTATCAAGGAGAGAAATTAGCTCATTTCCTCTTCTGGAAAAGAAATTATTTTTTTGCCTCTTAGCAATAGTTTGCGCGGCGTACGTGTTGCAGGGCCGTCGAAAGAAATAAAATATTGATCAAATAGGTGTCGGCACGAGCACGATTCTGCAGTATTCTTTCCGGCCGCTGTCGAGATGGAGAAGTCGGGGGGGGAAGAAGACGATGTAGGAAGGAAAAAAGGTTCGGATCGGAACAACCCACGATTTCTCCATATCTTACGGAGTCGCCAGTTTGTTCGCCACGGCAGCGGACGGAGCGAACACACGTCGCGTCGCTCGCAAGGGAGCTAGCTCACGCACGCCGCCACACGACAGGGAAAGCAAACGCACGCGAACAAACAAGACAAGCTGGGGGAGAGAGAGCGTTTCTCTGCGTTTCGATGCGGGGAGGGATTGATTCGCGAATCGAAACAAAGGGCACGCGCCCTGCGGCGTGGGGTCGCCGCTCTGTCCCCGACTCTTCCCTCCCCCCTCCTACCAGACACGACCCTCCCAGTCTTTCTTTCCCTTCCCCCTTACCCTTCCCCTGTTCCTATCGCTCCTCCTTTCTCGACCTCATGGCCCGTCAGCCAGAGATACCTTAATCTCGCCCCCCCCCCCCCCGGCCAGTTTGGAATAACTAGTAGCGATGGGCAGAAAAAAAGCTTTTGTTTTCATTTGATATTTTATTTGTAGCTACACGACTAACTTAAAAGGCATGTGAGTGGCAGTTGATGACAGAAGAAAAATACGCAGGCTGAAGGAAGAACAGTTGTCCGTGTTTAAATTTGGGTGAAATGGGAAGGAAGCAGATACAAGGGAATAGGTGTCCGACAAGGCTTTTGCACCTATGATCTTAAATATTTAAATTGAAAAGACTAAATGAAAAAAATGAAAAAGCAGCAGTACACATGCATGGAAGTAAAATCGGCTTTGTACGCTTTTCTGATATCTTAGCAATTATTACAGGGACTATAACGAAATAAAATGCGTTTTTTTGCGTTTTTTTCTCCTAGCGACCGAAGTAAATGCTTTTTCCAAGGCGTTTTGAAAGTTTATAACGTTCGTATTATTTTGAAACCTCCCATCACTGGTATTACCTACCGATCGACAACGGATTTATATTATTAACTCTCCCTCTTCGCTGTCCCTCATGCCCCTTTCTCTCCTTATCGCTCCTCTCGCAAGGGCATGGAGGAGGTAGCTGGACGCTGTCCAGAAGTAAGAGGGAGTGTTCTGAGGTTGAGAGAGAGGGTGAAGAAAATCTTGTGGGATGGGCGGATTGAAAAGAGGGAGTGGTTGCGGAAGGGGTAGGAGATATTGGGGAGGGAGCTGAGAGGGAGAGAAGAAATGGGAGTGTGGTCGAGGGGGACATTTCCCTCGAGTATATTCCCCCGCGATGGGACAGGGAATTTGGGCAGGAGGACCTTTTATTGCCTCACCAAAAGGGAAAGGTGTGGTGAGGTGCACGTTTTTGTGAGCCTCAAGATTGGATCCCGAGAAGTAGGTAACTTTCGGCTAAAAAAAGGTGTCAACGGTTGATATTTTTGGGTATCGTCACCCTTGCCCTCTCGTATATGCGATTTGGCATATGGGATCATCAACTCTCCAGGTTTTGGTGCGCTACTTTCATGAAAATCTAACGTATTTTTTCCAGTTGGCTGTAGTTGCCTCAACTCCTATTACTCAACATTCTGCAAAAATGTATGATGAAGGAATCTAGAACATTACCCACATGGGCAATAATTCATTGTGGAATAGTATTTTTTCTATTGAATCACAAACATTGTTATGAATAATTTCAATGTGTGAATTGACGATGAGTCTAGTTACGTCAAAGAATATTTTATTTCAATAAAAAATGAAGATCATATTTAATGATAGAAACTGAAGTTGTGTGCACTCAGTTTTAGTTATTTTATGCGGTATATGGAAAATAGTAAACATTTTGACGGCCTGTTTTTGGTCATATTTTAAGCGTATAGTAATCAGATTTCAACTTCAGAATTTAAATGTTTGCGTTTCATTTTCATACTTATTAGCAAAACTTATCGTGGGATATTTAATGAAATTGCATATTAATGATGAGATTCAATTTCGTTTAATTTGAAAACTAATAGTGGTCAATTTTTTCGGATTAGTATTCCCAAGTGTATTTGCATGCAGCAAATACACTTGGGAATCCCTCCTGACCTCCCTTAAAAAAGCAATTCACAATTGATTTGATTTGCATGACGATTTTCACATGCAGTTAACGTAATTGTTAATGAATCGTGTATTGCTGTCGTCTGCGTTTATTTTTCCTCGGGTTGGAAAGCTTTTGTTTTTTTAAGAACCGGATGACTGTCCTTTAACCGGCACAATTAGTTTAAAATAATTGCGAAAAAATGTCTTTATGAGCAGGTATATTTTTCGTTATTGATGCATATTTTGATCGGAGGTCATATTTAACTTTAACTCCTGTGTCGAAGATACGTAATATATGTACTCCTGTAGCAAAATACGTAAAATCTAATTTTAAAAGCTTTCTGTCTAGGGACTCGTTGGGTCTTATATTTGTGTAGGCTTCCCATTTTGATGAAACTACATTTATTTATTGCGTATGTCATTTTCATATATTTTTTGATAATAATACATCTTCAGATTATTTACATCCATACGGTTCAGAACTATTTTCTTAAGTTCGATCCTCACCATTAATGCTGTGTTAAATTTTTAATACTTGTATTGGACCCATTATCCTCGTGGTAGAACGAGAATAATTTGGTTAAAGGTGTGCATTATCATATTGAACTTTCTCAGTATCATAATACACTTCATAACATTAACTCCTTGGTCGTACTTAGTTCCGTAGCTGTTAGATTGGTAGATGGATTTATTATAATCCAAATTATTTACCCCTGCCTGGTTTATCATACATGAGTGTAGTTTCCGGAGATTTGTTCGTTTTATGTAAAAAAATAAATATCCTTTTTTGATTTGGCTTGTTATTTAACTTATCATTATCTCGCCGTTAAAATCGCTAGCTTGAGATTTGGACATAGTTATCTCTCTTCACGGTTCACAAACTCTTATCATCCGGAATAGTGAGCAAATGGAGCATGAGATTGGATATAACTAGGAGCTTGTTGGATGGATCGGCCGTGCCGATCGCCGGCTGCCGTAAATGATGAATAGTCGATGATGCGTACTCTTTAGACCCTTTCTTCGAGTTTTCACAAGCACCATAGCAGCCCCATTTCTATCCTCTGCTCGTAGCTCGCTCCTCTCCCTTCTCCATCTCTGATCATCGTATGCCCTTGTCGATGTGCCCTTCCATTCATTATGCATCTCTGTCTATCGCTTCAGTTCTTTTCCGCGTTGTAATTTCACCGTTTTAATTTTGCATCATGCCGTGCTTTGGTTCTCTTTCACTTTCCTCGGTTCTGATATCGCTACTTGGGGGTTGCCCAAACTTTTCCTGCGATGGAACACTTCGTAAATCCTGAAATTTTAACGGGACACTTTGTTTACTTTCCTTATTTAAACCATTACGTTTAGGTAGGAGCATATAAAACCATTCTAGATTTCCCGGAACACCCATTAGTATTCCGCGGAACATTGTTTGGGAAACCCTGTGCTACTGCAATCCAAGGGGGAGCTGAAGCAGGTCCTCGTTGGAAGCATTATTCATTGGGTGTGATTTTACTGAGATATGAGGAGAACTATGGCTTTAATATATCTTTAATGAGAATTTATTTTGGATCCAGGGTTTAATGAGAGATATCGGTACCCTTATTCAACAATAAAGCTGGAAACAAATGAATATTATCAATTATTGTTTCAAGAGAAATGATTACCCTTAACCCTAGCGCTAAATTGTATACAGTTTTAGGATAGAGTTAAAAAATGTAATATGTCGATAGAATTTCGATAAATTATTGCCGTGTTCATTTTCAGTTATTAGTTGAGGATTACTGAACTGCGGGGAAGAATTTTCAAGTCGAAAATTCTTTATTTTGAAGGAAAGTTTGGAAGGGAGACATTACCTACGTTATTCGTAGAGGGAGTGGGCTTATGAGTAACTTAAGCCTTGTGCATCGCATATACTTTATACCAGCGCATTTACCTCTTGTGATACACACACATCATCTTTATTGCCAATTGTTCAAATGTTGAGGAATTAATTAGGTCAGTTATTGCGTTTATTCTTTTTTACGACGGTAATAATTGATATTTTCAAGGCCCTGTCTTGATGCTATTTCCCAATCTTGGCTAGCGCTATGATTAACGGGATTGGAAGCTTGTACTTTCCTTTTAGCTTGTGTGAGGAAATACCGTAATAAGGTATTTATAGCGATCGAAGAAAAAAACTATCCGTGGAACATAGATGCCCAGTTTTTCCATACACATAAAATCCTCGCGTAAGAAAAGTGACTGGAAGTAAGGAATCACTCTACTAAAATATACATTTGGAGCATGATCTAATATGGCAGTGAAGCCTGGAAAATAACAGCTGCAGAGCAAAAGAGATTGGAAGCAATGGAAATGTTTGGTTACCAAATAATGATGAACACCAAATGGACTGAGAGAATCACCTACGGAGAATTTCTACGAAGAGGTGAAGAGAAAAGAAGTATAATGAAAGCTCTGCAAAGGAGAGACAAACGTATGTGACACCTTTTTCGACACAATAGCCTAATGAAAGCAATATTGGAAGGATAAATAAATAAGAAGAATTACAGAGGAAGACAGACCAAGAATGAAATGCACCAGGCTAATCATGAAGGATGTCATAGTGAATGATAATGTAAGAATGAAGAGATTGGAAGAGAGGAGAATGGAGAGGGCTACAGCACACCAATCTTCGGATTGATGACTGCTGATGATGAAGAAAAGCGAGAGACGGAGTGCGCCTCCTGATTTAGAAATCAGGCGAGGTGAGATGAACGCGCGGCATTAGCGCACGACCAGCAGCGGCGGCCACCGACTGAAGGCGCCGGGCGGCCGTCACGCGGGAGCCTCTTTGTCTTTCGCGTTACCGTTGGCGAGACGGAGGCTGGCTGGCGCGGAGGCCGCGGTGCTGCAGCCGATCGGTGTACGGTGCGCGTGCACAATGCCTCATCCGCGGGCAGGCATAAGAGATGAGGGGGAGGGGGGGGGGCACGGGTGACTCGCTCCGCGCGCCGGGTTGAATCCCCTCGGGAGGGGACCGCATCTTCCATGCTGCAGCATCCTCCCACACAAGCCCACGCATGCAGCGACGACACTTTTATCTGGCCACGCCATCGAGGCGTCCGTCCTTCGCCACCACTCATTTGGCTGGCCATCCCCTCCTCCTCCCTCAGCAGTAGTCGCCTCTTCCAACCCTCCTCATCCTCCCATCCGTCTCCATCGGCCGTCATCCGATGCGGCGCGCGCGCTAATTGGGAGTTTTATCAATTTTTTTGGGCTTGTGTTCCCGCAGAGTTTTATTTCATGATATTTTTGCCTCGTTTCATAGGGGTAAATAAATGAGCTTCATAGATGTTCGAGAGAAAATTCACATAATGGCTTCTAATCAGTGGCGGCGCCAAGGGGGGGCCAGGGTGGGCCCGGGCCCCCCCAATATTCTCTTGGCCCCCCCACTGGCCCACCCAATCAAAATTCAGAACTAAAACTCCATTTAAAAAATTATTTTCTATGCATATTATTTAACAAACAAATATAAAGAAAAACTTTCAAATGAAGTAATTCTACAAGAAAAAAATTATCCGTTAGCTTGTTAATAATTAGAAGCCACTAGCAGAACTCTACTACGTCATCTAGGATTCATATATTCCCGCTTTTCCTTACAGCAACTGGCAACATTGATTTAGCCGACTGTATGTCTGCTCACTGTTCTTGTTTGTGTCGCGTGTCTGCGTTTCAAAGTTTCATTAGGCCTACACTGTTTCTTTTCCAGTCGAGCCGCGTTGAAATGGTCCTTCTCGGTGAACGGTGGGTGGAGCCCCCACCCCACCTCCCGGCCTTACCTCCCCTTCTTTACTCTCTCACTCACACACTGGAGGAGAGGCAAACCGTGTTGCCAGTTTTCCTCACTCCGGCGCGCTTAGGAAAACAGAAAGGCTAGGAACTGGCCGTAACAAAACCGTAATGAAAAGAGTTGGCAACTACAATGAAGTGACACTGGTAGGGGAGGCACGGTAGGGGAAGGAAGGAGCCTTGAGTGGGGGTAGCCGAGGACAGAGGGGTGCACGGAAATTTTCGCTCTCCGGGGACTCTCCGTTTCAAAGTTTCATTAGGCCTACACCGTTTCTTTTCGATCATCGTTGACAAAACGATCTAAATTTTGTGTTTGAATTGAAAGAATTCAACTATGGCAAAGCGTGGCAGCATTAAGGACTTTTTCATTGAAAGTGGTAGTCAAAAAAAGCTTAAACTGAAAGACACAAGTGACAATCTATCTGGACAAGACATTGTGCATGGTGCTAGTGATAGAAAAGAAGGTAAGTTACTATTTTAGCTACTCAAATTATAGCTGGTATGGATGATAAACAGCTGATTTTAATGTCAAACTATCAATATAGATGTAACTGGTTGCATTAAGATATTGGTCGATGATTTTTTTGTAATTGCCTAACCTATTTCCATGCGGAAAAGCTTTATGGGTTCATGCAAATATTCCGGTAATTATATAGATTAGTGCCACCAGTCAAATCTTTGTAATTCTTGTTCCTATGAATATTTTAGACAATTCTGAGCACTTTTTTCCTTAACTGTTTTTATTGCTGAGTTTTTCATATCAAAATTGGCGTTTGAAAAAATAATGTCACCACCATTATATGGGTTATTTTCCATGAAAAGGCATCAAATCAATTTTCCAGTGCTTGGGGGTGGGTTAGCTTAGGTTCAGGGGGGTCATTCTGTAACTCCAAACCGATCGGTACGGTAGGCTTTTCGTCGGGTGGGACGTCACACCGACGAGAGAGAGCCGCCGTGCGATTCTGTACGCACCCGATCGGTGCGCCGGCGAGCTCCAGTCGGTGGATCGCACCGACACGCAAGAGCTGTCGGTGCGGTGGAGAATCAGTCGGTTTGCTTGAGAAACACCAAAACAAATTGATAATAAATTTGGATTTTTAGCCTGAAATGGGATATTTGATACTTGTAATAATGAATAAACATATATTCATGGATGTAATAGCGACGTAATTTGTTCTGAAGAAAGCAAATGCAAAAGTCGATGAAGTTAAGGTCATAAACCCCAGTAGCAGAGTTGGTCGCCGCGACGTTGCAGCGACGTAGCAAACGTCGTACTAAGGATGCGGTCACAATGTGACGTCGCAGGAACGTTGCAGGCACGTCACATTGTGACCGTCAACTCGCGACCGACATGCAACCAATTATCAACTTTGGTCGGTCCAATAATTTATAACCACGGATTTATTATTATTTCGTTAATTCTTGACCATATCTAATTACTGATGCATTAAATACACACCAAAGGCATTATACTGTCAATAATTATAGATTTTTTAAATATGCGATGGCACAAAATTCTTCAATTTCGTAATTAATAATTACATCGTTTGACGCATAATATTAATGTATTTTTACATCTAGACCCTGTTGATACAACTACAGGGTTTTAGCCTACACCGATACATATTTCTGCAATACCATAAAGCATGGGCTACCGAGAGATTTTAAATAAGAAATATGGCTTTACCCGTTGTTTTGTCTGTGTCTTTGATATAAAGCTAGTTGACCATGTGTCCTTCCTAAAGCCTACGTTATCTTTATATTAAGGTTGTGAAATACTATATAGAATATGACATTAATATACAGTAGTATGCCGCCGACAAGGAAACATATCGTCTAAATCCTTAGCTTTGCCATTAATACGTATGTATCGGCAACATTATCTCAATATCACCGGAAAAGTTTTATAAACCTACTTATTATAACCGTGGCGCAACAAATCGATCGTATTTTTCGATCGTGTGAAATCTAAATCGATCTCAATCAAATAAATGACCACCACTTCTTCTGCCACGCGTTCCGAAAATAATCATTTACAACCTATACATTTAAGTGTTGCGTTAACACGCCATGTGGCACGTGTGTTTTGAGATATCGGTATAACTTTCGCGGTTGCTCAGGCAGAATTGTCTACAATGTAAAAACAAATTATGTTAATTCTTTCCTTCCTCAGTGGACGGAACGCAGGATTTGAATACTGAGGGCCATTAGCCCTTTCGCGCCGGTGAACTTTTCTCGGAAATATCTTTAGTATCCTGGGCTTCATGGGAGACTCAGCTCATCTCTGTTAGGAGGCATTTTGAAGGGAAGATCTTCTCCGGCGTACCGACCGCACTCTTCCTTCTCTTCGGTCGGCAACTAGTCTCGACCCTCCGTCTCATGAGCACACCCTCTCACAGCATGAGGTTGCGGTCATTTTTTGTATGCGCAGTGGTTTTTTTAAACAATCATGCATTGCAAACGTGAGAGAATGGATGTCTGAAATGAATTCTCCGTGTTTATGTGATCATTTTAAAATTTTAAATGATTTTATAGATGTTATATTAACGATTTTAGGATATTAATCGGAAAATAATGGTTAAAAGGAAGTTGAAGACAACTCCGTTAGTATAAGAGCTAGAATTTCGCTTAAAATTTGAGAGCACATTGCAAAACACAAGTACTTCATTTCAATGGTTAATGTTTTCGTTTTGCCAATGAATATTTATTTAGAAAATCCACTGCACATACAATTAGTGACGGCTTACACATGCTGAGAGAATGACCGCTAAAGGGATCGAGGGTCGAGCGAACTCTGCTGTACCCTAGGGTTGCCTTGGACGCAACCACCCTTCCGGAGGGGGGGGAGAGGGGAGAGAGGAAAGGGTGGGAAGAAAGGCGCTGCAATGTTTTCCAGATGTTGACAACAAAGCGAGAAGAATCCACGCGCTGGTTTCGAGGAAAAAACCTTTTAAGGAATTTTCCAAAACTTTCCTTGCTTAAGGGATGCGAGTTCATGTGATTAGTTGCGTTTGGAGAACCATAAACCGAACATCTCTTTGCCTTTCTGGAGCCTCTGCGACATTCTATTGGAAGTACATAATTATATTATAGTGGATCCCAACAGATCGTATTCAGAAGATAAGCTCTGTGCGAAACAGAACCTTAAGGTGATGACCTATAAGAGAAACTTCTACAGAACTAGAATTCCGTAGTATTGCATTGTATTCTCTTGGCTGTTAAAAATATTTTACTATTTGGCACTAACAATTGTACGTAAATAGCACCATATTTAGGCTATTCAGCATACTGTCACCAGAATATTTTTCATAATAATTGCCAAAAATTGTCCGCGGTGAATGCCTATTATTGCGGTTTGGCTATTCTTAAATGGATGATTCCCTTTGTTTGGGTTTGGGGAGTGAAGCCCTCCAAAACTTATAAACTGAACCTAACCTAACTAACCAATAACAATAATATGTCTATATATCGACATCAAGACTTTCAAATCGAAATCAGCTGTTTCTTGTTTACCATGATTCTAGATAGCTAATTACCCAAAGAACTAACCAATAATTTAATTTTTCAAATGTAATTTTCTTTGTGAAAAATTCATCAGAGACAAGAACTTTAGAGGAAAAGAATTCTTAGAATTGTTTCAAATGTACATAGGAACAAATATTTTGAAGATTGGACTGGTGGCGCTGTATAACTAATCTAACATGATACCATTAACATTGATATACCTATTGATAGTTTGAAATCAGGTGTCAAATGTTGCTTGTCGACCATAATTTAGGTACCTAAAATAGTAATAAATTACTATAGTATAATAAGAATTAATTCTGCTTTCAGAAACAGAAAGTGAAATTATAGTTTTTGAAGATGATTTGGATCATCATGAAACAGAAGATGACTGTGAAAAATTTGAAGAAGACATTCCCATAAGTAACATTTTACCTTCATCATCATTATCAAGTTCAAAATGTGACATTGATCAGGTTGGATTAGGATTACAATCACCAAATGACATTGCTAAAAAACTAACTGATGACCCATTTCAGCCTTTTGTGAAACATTTCCCTTTCCGCCAGTTTGGTGATCGAAAACGGAATTTCCAGCCTTCATGGTACAAATGTCGACCATGGCTAGAGTACAGTATTTCTCATGATGCTGCATTCTGCTTCCCATGCAGATTTTTTAAAGCAAATTTTCAAGGACCTGGTATGAGAACAGAGTCTTTGAGCTTTGTTAATGAAGGGTTTGTCAATTGGAAAAAAGCAATGGAATCAAATTCAGGATTGAAACAGCATGAATACAGTTTGTTACACAAAAAATGTATGGCATCATGGGAAGAATTTAAGGCTTTGAGAAAAAAATCTGGTCAAGATGCATCAATATCTACTATAATTGATAAAGTATATGCAGAAGAAGTGCAAGAGAACAGAGCTTATATTGAAACATTGGCTGATACATTAAGGTTTACAGCTTTGCAAGGAATTGCACAGAGGGGACATCGGGAAACCAAAGATGCAGAAAACAAGGGAAATTTTCTAGAACTTTTAGACCTAATAGCCAAACATAATAAAATTGTTAAAAAAAAATTGGAATCTAGAAGTCACAAATACACTCACCATGACTTCCAAAATGAAATATTTCAAGCAATGGCTAACAAAGTTTTGGAAACCATAAAAGATGAAGTAAATCAAGCAATTCATTACTCGATTATGGTAGACGAATCCAAAGATCTTTCAAAAACAGAACAGCTTTCTATTGTCGTACGATTTTATTTGAATGGAGCAATTCATGAACGATTTTTAGGATTTCATGTTGCTAATAAATTGGATGCAAGAACACTTTTTGAAATAATAAAACTGAAACTTGCAAGCTGTGGAATTGATATCCATAAGTGTGTAGCACAAACCTATGATGGTGCCTCAGTGATGAGTGGTGCTTGTGCTGGAGTTCAGGCTCTTCTTTCATCTGAAGTACCACAAGCAATATACACTCATTGCATGAATCACCGATTAAATTTAGTGATAGTTGCTGTTTGTAAAGGGATAAAATCAGCAAACTATTTTTTCAACACCTTACAATCACTGTACATATTTATGAGTGGCTCATCAATACACTCCATATTCATGCAAGTGCAAAACGATTTGAAAATGAAAGTGACTCAACTAAAGAAACTCAGTGATACTCGTTGGACCTGTCAGTATGCTTCCTGTATAGCAATCAAATCAACACTGCCTGCCGTTGTTGTGACACTTAATAAGATTGAAAGTGAAAATAGTGATAGGGCTGCAGAAGCTTCAGGACTTCTTCAAAGGTTAAACTTTTCTTTCCTTTTCCACCTGAATCTTTTTTGTGTCATTTTGAGGGATACAAAAATACTTTCAGATTTTCTACAAAGTGAAAATTGTGATATGGTTCATGCTATAAACCTGGTGGCAGCTGTTAGAGAAAAAATTGGATGGATGAGCCAATCTGAAGAAGATTTTCAAGCTATTTGGGATGAAAGCTTGGCTGATGGGAAGAAAATTGGGGTTGAAATTGAAATTCCATGTGATATTTCATTAGCAAACAGAAGAAAACAATTACCAAAATATTTATCTGACTACCTTCATGATTTCCATGATCAAGCCAATGATCTTCCAGTTTCACATTCAGATTTCCTTAACAATGTGTTTAAAAATATCGTGAATAAAGTAGATGAAGAACTAAGCAAACGCTTCAGCCAGAATTCTGGAATATTGACAGGAATTGGCGCTCTTGATCCCAGCAGTGAAAATTTCTTAAATCTTCAATACCTTAGTCCATTAGCGGTCCATTATGCTTGTGATGTTACTTCTTTGGAGGCAGAAATAAAAATTCTTCGAAACCTATTGAAGAGACAACATCAAAACACTGGAGTGAAGACAGAGAACCTTCCTTCTCTTCTAGCAGTTCTTGAACAATATAAACTAGCTCTACATGAGCTTCACAAGCTAGCAAAAATATCAATAACGATTCCAGCATCATCAGCATCTTGTGAAAGGACTTTTTCATGTATGAAGAGGGTAAAGTCCTACTTAAGAACTACAATGAGTGATGAACGGCTGAGCAATCTAGCTGTTTTGGCAATGGAGAGAGAACTCACGAAAAATCTTGACTTGGGGAACATAGTTGATGATTTTGCAGTGAGCCACAACAATAGAAGAATTAATCTATTTTGAACAAGGTAAACTTTTGGCTACCTATTCATTTCTTATATTTTTCATTGATGCTATGAATAAAAATGTTTACTCTATTTTATATATAAACTAAGTTTACTGTATTAGTCTATAGAACTGGAATTTTGAGCAGATTTCACCCTTTTGAGAACTTTTGGTTATTGGAGTAAATCTAAATACAATGATATATTTCAAATTGCAGTAAATGAGATTTGTTCAATTTTTTATCATATTATCAAATGAAACGGATTATATTCAATCAGATATTAGAAATTTGGGCTATTAATTTCTGGCCCCCTGAATAATACCTTGGCCCACCCCTTGGCCCCCCCATTCATTGGTGGTCATCGCCGCCACTGCTTCTAATGAGTTACTCTCCCGCCAGCCGTGGTATGCAACGTATATTTGTACAAAAGTTGTCTCTTCTACTTTGTTTTCTTATGCACGTGCTCTTTAAAAGCTTGAATAGGTTTCTTGAGCACAGTGATGAACATTTCATTCTTATTTTAAAGGGAAAATGTTAAAATTTTGAGTAAGTAAATGCATTTTATTCACGAACTGGAGATTCATAAATTACGATTAGCATTAAAGTTTGTCGTTTGATAAAGTCAAAGAACGCCGTGATTTAATGTTTTGAAATTATTAAAAAATTTTTGAATGAATTTCACCTCGAATTTCACCACGAATTCACCACAAATAAACCCTAAGTGCATTAAGTTTCTATGACTGTTAGGTCCTTAAGCGTGGGTAGTAATACAGAAGCTCTACTCAATGAAGTAACTAAAATATTTAACCAAATTTAGTTTAGCACACAAATTTGAGTTACAGAGAGACACATTTGCATTGATTTTCCATTTTATTCAAAGATTCGAAAAAATGTGTGTAACTACTCTTTCACAGTTATTTTATAGACTGAGTATCACGAAGTTTTTCTTCTCCGCCGGCAAATCCACTCAACGAAGGGAAAATTTCATGAAAATAAAGGAGCTAACTTTGAGGATTTTTGAATGTTTTATTGGGCCTTCCCCCTTCGCGAAGTCGCATGCGCTGCAGAGTAAACGTTTCACTTGTATTTTTTTTGCCGGAATGGGTAAAAGGGAGAGTGGAGATTGTGTGCGTTTTGCGGGGAAGCGGGAGTGTGGGGAATCAGAATGCAGGTACGTAACACGCGGAGGAAACACTGATTTCCGTCGTGTACATTCACCACCCCTCTCTACTCGGGAGTCAATCCCTTGATTCCTTTAGTCTCCACATACGCACCAATCCCTCTCCCCGAACTGTCTCTCTCCCTCTCCCTTGAAACGCGCCTATCCTTTTGGGCGCGGAGATGGGAGGGTAGCAGGTGGGAGGGGGGGGTTGAGGAGGGGACAATGGTGAATTCTTGCACGTGGGCTGTCCCCACCACTGCCAACACTCCGACGACGTAAAACATGAGCTGGTCTCTGAAACTGTTGCGGGGGAAGGGTGGCGAAGGGGTAGGATATCGCTATAGGAATGGGTATATAGGAGGGTAGAGGTTGGGGGCGGCCTGCCGCCGTCGCGGGGGCGGTGGAGGCATTCTCCCGCCCTCTCAGGAGGGTGAGGCCTCACGGGGGGGGAGGCAAGGGGGCCGACGTTGGTGGTGGGGGGGGGGGAGGGGCCGCCGCCGGAAGGACAATTGGGATTCATCGCCTACTCTCGTACGGCCCTTGAATGTGTTTGTGTCTCATTCGCGTTGTAGGAGATTGGAATGATAAAGGGGTCCAAAGGAGTATGAGGGGGAGCGGAGAATGGGGTGAAGAGGGAAGAGTAAAAGTTGGCTGGATCATGGCAGGAGGAGGGTTGTGTGGTGAGGTGTCGCATTGGTTTTCTGGGAGGTGGGGCTGGAGGTTGGGCACGATTCAGTGAGCATTTGGATTATTTTATCACAAGGCAAGTGTTACTCCCCTGCCTCGCGGGCAGTAAAATGTTCGAGTGGATTTCCTTTTTTAGTTTTTATGCTCCCCGCTTTATTACTTTCTGCCGTCGGGACTTATGGCTCTTTTTTTCCCTCTACTTCAGTTAGAAAAAAATTCTATCCGCTCTCGGTTGAATTTGGATGCAGCGTGTTCTCGGGTTTAAGGTCTGCATTTTCGGTATGCGTTGGCTCGGGAGACATTGTTGGATTATGGACTGCCAATTGACCCTTAGTTTTGACGTCCGCTGGATTCCTGTAATACGTGGCGTTTCGAGTCCCATGCACTCCGTGACTGGATGTTCAAGCGAGTAATGCAGTGTCTGCTTCGAATTTATCCTGTGCTTTGCAGCGAACTACATTGAAGACTGCAGTTCATCACGGAGGGACAATAGCTGGGAATACACTTGTTTTACGTCATATAGCTCGTAAATTAACGGTGTTGACTTGTGGCTGAAATATTTTCAGACTCTTTTCTTTTGTCCCATGGCATGCTTTTATAATCCATTTAAGCCAACGTTTCACACTTATATCGTTTCTAGTAGAGAAGGCTCTTGAGGAATTTGATAATTCCTCAAGCTTTTGAGGCTTACGAAAATGGAATCATTTCATTTACCACTTAATGCGATTTAATAATTAATCCTCAAATTTGCTCATTGCAAGGATTTTTGAACGTTAAAAAATACGTGGAATTAAAACAGCAACTCATGCACATATTTTATGGCCAGCCAGTTAAACTGGTAACACACCCGTCTGGCAACTTTGGATTTGAGTCCCCCCTGAGCATGGGTATTATGCTTGAATTTAGATTGAGGTTCTCGTTTAGAGAAAGGGAAACACTTTTAATAGTCGAAAAACCTAAAACTCGAATATTTTCTATGAATCTCATCAAATTTAGAATCATTTTACTCAATTTCCTTCGTTTTTCCTGTTTTGCTCTCACCAAGAGGTGTCTGTCATGAAATATAGTGGAATGCCTTTTCCAAAAATCGTGTGAAAAAGCTAGTATCTACTCCTCCTCTGTAACAAGAGGGAATTTTACTCCTGCATCATAGTGCGATAATACAGTGATTCCCTCCTTCCTCGGATCTCGGAATCCTCCGAATTCATCGAAGGGAGATTTGCTCTCATGCTTCATATACTCCTCAATGGATCTCTGAACCTACCAGTAGTAGCTATGGAGCGTGTGCCTCAAGAGGGCAAGGGTGACCGAGAGATATCCCTGTACCCTTTGTTCGCCCATTTCGGGGTAGTCAGGACTCTTCAGACTGGAATCCGGCAACACCCTAAGAGCCCGAATGACTTGATCCGAAGCACCCGTGATCTCCGATGAGGAGATAGCCGTCCAATGAAGAACACTCTCTGGCTGTTCGACTCTTTTTATCTTCGTTCCAATCCTTTCCCTCCTTACTCTCTTTCTTCCCCCATCCCATATCCAGTCCAACTCCTCCCAGAGTTCCAAAAAATGCGCACACGCGTGCAAGTTGGGACTGAATTCGAATCGCGGTGAGGTTTTTAAAAGTAGAAAAAAAGTGCAACTCGGTTTGCACGACCAAGAGGCATTCACATGCCAATTTTTTTTCATCCAGAAGTGGGAGTGCAGTGGCAACGTCGGTGCAAAAATACCTACTCTCCTCTCATTGTGCGAGGCATGTTTTTAGCTCTCTCTCTCTTTTCCCTCCTCCCTTACCTTGCCTCCTTGATATTCCTTTTATTCCGGTGAGCACGGGAGATTGAACGCATGGATTCAATGGGGCGGGCATTAGCGTGTAGATACAATGGAGATATGAATGTTTATGGTCTTCCCCAACTCTTCTCAGTCCTAGTAATGCACTCGCATGCTAATAAAATCTGGTGGAAACAATTCATCTGCCAGCAGTTCTTGCCAAAGAAAAATTACCTTCACCGAATTTCGGGGTGTTTTTTGGGGGGTGGGATTTATTCACACAGCCTCAAATAGCGAGAAATCATGCGTTTCAGTGTGTGAACTTCGCCGTAAATTCGACGTTTTCAACAAAGTTGTTGGTAATTCTCATTTCAGTGCGTCATCAACTTTTTCATTCATTCGTTATTTCTCTAGCTTTTCTCATTAGATTTTGTGAAATATGTTTGACAAAATGCGCCGATGATTATTGCAATTTTTGGAGTACGTTTTAGTTTATTTTTAGACATTTACCTTGATTACAGACTAATGCTAATTTCTATTCTTCTTTATTTTAATTTTTCCGAATGTTTTTGCCATTTTAACTGGATGCCTGGTCATTGGGGTAGTTGAAAATTTGACCAGAGAAATATTCCCTGATAGAGTAGGTGTATATGCTGATATTTTTTATTTTTAGAGTAATGAAATATTCTGACTGAGGAAAATGTTGTCAAAGTTCAACGCTATTGTGAATTAAGGCCAAGGTGACCATAACTAGGGTTGGGACGTTGGGTAGGGTAGGGTAGGGTCGTCTTTCAGGGGGTTTTGAGAAAGTTGAGAAATAGTTTACGGTCGTTCACAAACTGCACGACGTCTGTGTTTAGCAATATTAGGGCCATTGATTTTTAGCAGCTTCGAAAGTTTATTAAAATCGTGCCGAAAACTCAAAAAAATGATAATACCTCTAAGTGACCTAGTAAGTACCTCTGAGTGACCTCTTTCCTTGGAATGTTTAAAAATGATACGGTAGAGGGCATATACCTGTCAATATTACCAGACCGGATGGAATAGTTTAATATTGTGTACTAAAGCAGAAATTATGCATACTAGATTTTATTATACGTCGTGAAGTTTACTGTTTCATAATATTTCTGCTGAATATCATAAGATTGGGAAGAAAAAAATCTGTGCGAAAATTATTTCCTTAGATATCTCATGGGAAAATGTTATGTGGTCCTTCATTACGGAATTATAAGAAGACGTAGAAAGAAAAACGAAAATGTTATATATTTTTGTTGAGTCATATCTCGAGTTAATTATCTTTCGGTGATGAATAGTAATAACCCATATTTCAAAGTCATTAAACAAACCAGGGGAAATGGGAACATATAAACTTCGAGATAAGTTTTTTAACATCATCTATTACTGGCCGATGTTCTGGTTATGAGAATAACAAGATTCCGAAATGTTAGTGTTTTCAATTATATATTTTTACGACATTTTAACATTTATTTTGGTCATTGAAAGTTTTAAAGGAATACTTTCGAAATGAAGATGCCATCTCATATCTCCTGGAGACTTTTCTCTTTTATAACATGTCATAATGCTCATTTACGGTATAAACATATTTCCCCGATTATTACTCGGGTTGGTATGAAAGTGGAATTTCCGTAACCCTATCGTTCGAAGAATCAAACATCTAAAAATATTAGGCCATTTTTAAGAAAAAATTAGACAAAATTTCTCATAGCAAGTGAATCCTGTGAAAATCGAGTGTGACAATTTTACCCTAAAATGTTGCAAAATTTTAAAGATTGCCATCTTTGCATTATTTCTTCAATGTCATTTATAATCATATTATTCATAGAGATTATGTTAAACTGTATCTGTGATGTAATACTCGTAAATACTTCTCTAGGTGAAGTATAAAGGGTATTTCGCATACAGAGGAATTGCTCGCCACTGAAACTAATCAGTTTTACGACTACATACTTGTGCGTCTCTCGCTTGAGCGTGAATAAAGAAGGATCAGACGTTTCTGCTGAAGGATAAATACCTTAAGAGGACTTTTCTTTGTGGGGTACTAGACTTCTATAACGCCGCTGTGTAATTCGACAAGGGATGAACTTGTAAGATTCTAAAGGAATTAAAATGCCCAAGGATATGAGGAGCTGAATTGTTAGCGCATTGCGTGTTTGTGTATCGGAAATAGAGAAAGAGGATGCTTCGAGGCTGTCCAGAGAAGAATGGAAGGAAACAATGAGAGAGAAAGAGATATTCATCAAAATGCTCCGTAAGGACAGACGGGAGTGACTAAGGAGCGATTTTTCCCTCCGCGGCAAACCACAGTGACCTCACTGACTGTTCCTGGGGAGCAGCGCACGTTCTGTCCAGTGGCGGACAGTGACGCGTTGGCATTCAGGAGGGTGGGCCCGGCGACGGAGGGGGATATTCGGAGGAGGAAAGAGGATGGAGAAATCAGAGAGAGGGTTGTCAAGTGCCTGAGGGTGCGCCCTCTGCATGACTGTGTGTCGACGATGTGGAGACACCGCTAAGTTACCAGTTCAGCCTAGGTATATCCCATGGAGTGTATATAATTATATATACTCCATGGTATATCCCTTCCACAATTCCTTTTTGGGAACGTCGATAGTATATCGTAATTCCCCGAATTTGTTGAAAGTTTTTTTTTTCAGATTACACCTCTGTAAAGTCATTCATTGACTTAGATTCGAGTTCTTGAATTACCTTACAATCAAAGAAAGTTCATAGACGGCAGACCTTTCCTTGCTGTGTTTTAGTCGTTGTTTAGATACTTTTCGTAATGTATTTACTTCACGAACGATTGTAGTTTCTAACACACATCACTAAGTTACAATTACATCGAAAGATACGTTTTCCCGAGTTTTTTTCTAAATATATGTTCTGAATTATTTTTTTTACTAGCTGCTGGAACCAAAGCAAAACTGTTGGAAATTTTGGGGGGTTCGGGTTAAAATCGATGTCTGCTTTTATGAAAGCAAATATGGTTATCAGAATGAAATGTTCTTGTAATCGAACGTTATCAAATTTACATTATAAATACGCCATAGTTATCAGTGCAAGAGCCAGTAAATTGACCGACACTGGTGTTTGATATGATTCTTTTTAGCATTCAACTATAGGAATAAGTGAAATAATGAGAAGTTTTGCGTAATTATCTCCTACATTTGATTAAATGTTTCATCAATCGATACAGGACGATTGGTAGGTTAATAATTTTTGCAGCAACATGTTGATTAGTTTGGGAAGCTTGAAGTGACGTCACTAAATTGTAAAACTCAATCAGAAGTATATCTGCTCTGGCTCTCTGACAGACAGTAGGTCAACTTACCAAATTTATAATTAATGCTAATTTACTAATATCTTGCCGCTTCTATAAGACGGGGTTCGGCTTGTAGGAAGATTCTTCTTGACAGCCAACGGTATTTTCCTACGTAGTCAGGGGTCCATTTAGCTATGCAACACGTAATTTTACTAGGCTTTTTAAGACAGTCGTAAACATAACATAAAACTTGCTAAATCGCGTCACGTGAATTATAAGTGTCAAAAGAGTTGTAACATTTATTGCCATTGGATGACGCCGCATAGGAAAAACAGGACTTGTAATTTCACTTGCGTGCTTGAGAAACGGGCTCCTGAACGTGTTCAACCACGTTCCTAAAATCTGTTAGTGATCTTTTAGTATTTTATATCCTTCATGTGAACTAAGAATTCTACGGACTCATTGTTTATTTCTCCATCTCTCTCTGACGTGCTTCATCACATATTTCCTGACACAAATAGCACAGGCACCCATATCATGGCATAGTTATAAATTTTAAACTGACTAATGTTATGCATTTAGAAACAAAGAGATGTTTTTTAGCTTGACTAATGCAAATACCTTAACTTGTGACTGGGAAATTATATTTCACAAAATGTTTAGAAATAGGTGAGAGGTCATGGCTCGAAATGGCTTTTGAAACAAAATTGAGTGATTTTGACTTCATAAATACAATTCATATCGGTAGCGATTTCACTCACCCATCTGATACTAATGATATAACTGCTGCTTAGATCTGTCATTTGAATATATCATTAAATGAATGAAAAAGGTTTCCGGATAATTCGACGGATATGGAAAGACGATCCACTCACGCAAGTATTTTCGTAGGTACCTATACTTTTCGTATAAATAACCTTTTCCGTATAAAATATTTTCAGTAGTAGATAAAGATATATGAAAATATATACACTGTCAGGAGTAATAACGCGTTGAGGTCTCTACGCATAAATTTGAATATGTATGGCTAACAATATGACGTGGATGTTTGTGAAAGTTCAAATAGTTTTACATTAATGTGTTCCCTAACATTTTATCTCCATCCTTCTGAATCTCGTGAACTCCGTCCTGAACTTCTTTATGGACCTTTGAATCGCCCTGATGTTCATGAAAAGCTTAGTTCAATTCTGGGTCCTACATATGAACATAATTTTTATTCTTTTTACTTGCACAAATCTAGATCAAAATGAACTATTTCCCTGAAGTAAGTCTTTGTCTGAAGTATTTACATGCTGAACTATTTCCATGAGGCACGCGAGGCTTCGGCGTGGAGTCAAGCGGAGTAGGGCTGTTAAGTCCGTAAGCGATTGGTTCTCACGCCATAGGTGGAGGAGAGGAGATTCGAGCCAGAAGTTAGGTTAGGAGGAGAACTGCCAAGGAGCCGGGAACTTCCTAACTCTAGATTGCGATCGCTTTGCGCGTGGCGTATTTCGGCTGCGAATCCAATATCACTTGACTCACATGGTTGTGCTGATTACTTAATTCAAAACATTGTCTAGTATGTAAAATAACCCGATAACCACTAAAAGAAAATAACCACTAACACAAAATAATAATTATTGCTACCATTTCCTCATTCGATCTTCATAGTAGAGGTTTCGAAGGAATTGTTTGGGACTTCGTATGACTCGAGGAGTGAGTGACCCTGGTGAAATTTATCAACTGGTCGAAACGAAATTGCATGTTTATGGTAAATAACAGAGAATGAAATATTTTAGTTCTTAATTTGTTGATAAATTATTCCGCACAAATATTATTACTTTATTTCACATAAATAATGAAATGTATCACTCTTAATTATAAAATGTTTCAAAATTTCAATTCATATCTCGACATCTCTTTCGCATTGTCCGTTCCGTCTTTGTATCCTGCAAGCATTGAAAAAGTTTGGACAGGTTAAAAAGAGCGACTTGAGGGTATTCGAATTCATAATTTGGTATCCTCCATCAGAGTTATATCATCTCTTAATCGACTCAAAAACTTGTGGCCTTGCGCAGGAAATGAACACATTTTTTTCCTGCGGTTAGTTTCACACCTCTCTTTCTCTTGCCTTCCTCTTTTTGTCGGTTCACAAATCTTTTCCAATTCCTTAATTCCTCCCCATTTCCTTCTGAAAACCTCTCCTCTCTTACTCTCCTCCTCCCCCAATACGCCATACGAAACGAGACCCCCACCCCACCAACTCTAGCGACTCCGCCACCACGGGCGCCACCCGGTGGTGGCGGGGTGAACGACATGCCGCGGGCGCTGCGGTGTGAGAGGCGAGAGGGGGGTATCGGGAGACTGGAATGGGGAAGGGGTTGGGGGAAAAGAGGTGGGGACGGATGGAGTGAGCGAAAGTGGCGAGAAAGGAGAATCAGGAGGAATGGGGTTGGTCGCGGGTGAAGCACGCGCTGCCATTAAGTGGACTTTGACGCGTCCCGCAGATCAGTGACGTAGCCAGGATTTTGTTTCGTGGGGGGGGGGGGTCCATGTTGAGTATAAGCGGGGAGGAGGGCAGGAAATTTTGAAAATTAGGAGCATATTTGTGTGCCAAGGCAATTAAGAGTGCAATTGCGACTGCGTTGTAACAGCCGATATTTAACGAATTTAGCTGTGCAAACTTCTGGAAGAATAGGAAACTCACAGTTGTTTGTTTATATCACAAGCATAATTATGTAACAAGTTGTGCAAACTGAATAATAAATGAATTCAAAATTATTCGTTAAAAACAAATATAACTTTTTCCTTTAATGCTACTTTTTAAAAATAAATTCAAAATATCGGATGATTCATGGTCCTGGACCCCCGCTGGCTGCGTCATTGCCGCGGATTCTCCGAATGGGGTAATGGGAGGGTGGGTAGAAGTGGGAGGGAGGTGTTGTCATCGTCGTCCATGTAGTACGCCGCGAGCCATCATCCAGGCCGCGTGGCAGGGGGTTTTAGGGGACCAGCCATTTTTGCGCTATCGTGAATAGAAAGACAATAGCAGCTGCAGAGTAGAGGAAATTATAGGCAACGGAAATGAATGGTGAAGATAAAAATGGATGGAGAGAATTGGAGAAGCCCTCAGGAGTCCCCAAGAGCTGAAGAGAAAAGGTGTATGATGAAAACTGAGGAGAAGAAGAAACAAATTTACTGGACACATTTAGCGGCACAATAGCCTATTTAAAACAATTATAACGGAAGGAGAAATGAATGGGAAGAAATATGGGAAGTCCAAGAATGGCATACATTGGGCAAATTATGGACGACATAAAAGTTAACAGTGTAAGAATGAAGCGGTTATTTGACAAGAGGTGGTGGAGATCTTCAGACTCATAATCTTCGGATGAGTGATGGTGGTGCGAATGGAAAAAAGGATTTTTTGCTTGTGCGATGATGTTGAAATCGAACTTGTTTTTGGTTTGCTGTGCTTCTGTTGTGACCACAAATTGTACGATGATTATAAAATAAGTGTTGCAACCTATCCGACCTTGTCTCTCTCTCTCATGTAGTCAGTCGAATCTTCCAATTAAGTAAGGGTGCCAAATCTCTTCATTTTCAAATAAAATTAAACTCGTGAATGAGAGAAGTGCAATTGGCACATGTGTAATTGTTACATTGAAATGTATGGGTGCTTTGCCGCGATGCTGTTGGCAAACACGAATGGTGCGTGGGAATGAAAATGGAAACCTATCCGTATGTGGTGACTATATCCATATTTTTTATACATTCCGATGTGGTGAGGGAGCTTACTAACCTCGGTGATGTATGAACTAAACTCGAATCCCCTGTACATTTGTGAGATCTTTTTAGTAGGGGTTCACAACCGGATCGAACCGGTGTCACTTAGTCTATCATTTTAGCCCAACTAAAGGTTCCTATAACCCAAATAAAAGTCACTCAAGCCCGAAGTGTCAACTGTGAACTCCACCTTTAATCTCGCTTTTTTTCTTTCCTGCTTGGATTGCATTCTGTACTGGTCAGTCCATCAACTCAGATACAATTTGCTTTTTTTGAAACATTCTTTATTTTAAAGTCTGGCTTATTTTTATGAAGCGTTTTCCAATACTTTTATCAGCTCTTTCTCTGAAGGGTTCCAAATACTTAGTACATATTCTAAGTGACGCCTTACTGATTTATAACGACACCCTTACCTGACTTTCTCATTGAGTTTATCCGCCATTGGCTGGGTGGGCTAGGTACCGTGGGTTCGTATATCCGCGGTGGGATAAGATGAGTGCGTTGAGAGAGAGGGTGAGGTGTTTTCGCCATTGTGAGAACAGTAAAGGTTTGGGAGCGGGATGGGAATATTGGAATTGGCTTGCAGCACCTGCGGGCAAGGGAATGAGGTTGGCGTGCTGTTCTGTCGCTGGAATGGAGTTACCAAAGGTGGAATACAGGAAGGCGGGTGGGTGGGGGTGGGAAATCCAATCGTGTGATTCCGTTCCGGAATAATTAAAGCGTCTCACTTCCGGTCGTACGAATGCTTTTATAAATCGATTTGGACGAGTGAAATATGGTGTTTGATGGGCCAGGACTCTCTCGATTTCAAATCAGTAATTTACGTACGGTTCGATTGCCGTTTCTTGCTCTCAACTGCGTGAATATATTCACCGAAACCCCGCGCGTATACAATTTTAAATGAATGCATCAAGATTCCTATCATTGGAAAGGTAAAGCCTTGCAGCGAGAGAGTCAGAAATAGCAATTAAGGTGTTAATTTGGTGTGCAATGAAAATTTTGAACATTTTTTATGTAATTCACTGGTTTAAAATTGTTATTTTCATGGAAAGAAAGTTGATTTTTCTAAGGAGTTTATTATAAATAAGGAATAATAATATTGAAAATTGATTGAGTTGCAATTTACTGAAAATTTGTTGCTTGTTTTTATGGGTAAAATTACTCATTGTGATTTTCACTCTAGAATTTATGACAACGGACGAAGATTTCGACACAAATAATGTTATCAAAGTTCCCTGATAATGAGAGCACGCGTTGAAACCAGTGTCCGTTGTCATTCAATCGAGGGTGGAAATTGATATTAGTGATTGTATTCATAATGGAAATAATTATAATTTACCTTTTAAGAGTGTCTTGGTCACCATTCTTTGCGGGGTGAAATTACGTCTTCTCTTTCCCTGCAGTTGTTTTAAGTCGTGCCTTTTAGGTAGTCAATGGCTATTAGTCGTTAAGACCTGGTTAAAACTCGCCAGAAATTATCTTAAGTAATGTCTTGCCGTCGTCCGAGACATGGCTCCGTAGGATTCTTACGAAACATAACTCCACGGTAATGTTTTATAGCCTCGATTTCAGTGAGCACAGGGATGTGAGAGAGCATTACTTTTCCTGCATACCTCTTTTGGTGTACGTACTCAAGGCGAAGGCTGCCTGTGCATGCTTACGGAGGCAGGGGCAGAGGAAAAAAGAGTCGTGAGGAATGAAGAGGGTGGCCTTAAATTGGGAAGCATTCCGGCTGCGCCGAGGCGTAAAAGAAAGGAGTAAAAAATAAAACTATCGTTCGGATGCATTCATAATGACGTCACCCTTCGTGCTTTCGCGCCGTTTTAATGCTCGCTACCGATTGCGTTCTCCATCATTCCGATCTTACATCCTCTCCGACTCCTTCATTCCACGTTGTCGTGGACGTCTTTCTCTTTATTTGCCTTTCCCTTCACTTTTTACGGTACTCTTTTTGTTCTTCGAGAAATTTATGTATCCCTCAGTGCGGGTAAAACTAACAACTCATTCTTTCGTAAAAATAGATATACTCTCACCTCTTGCATAGGAGATTTTGGTCTCGATTTTGTATTCTTGCAGCTCCTATTTTTCGTCTCCTCTATAATTTACTCTCCTTTCCCTCTTTCCCATTTATCTTAGAACGTGGGCACGTAATTTATGCCTGCAGTGTAGTCCAACACACTCTCTCTGTATATCTCCGTGGCTCCAGAACTAGGAGAAAATCTGGTATTATGATTGCGGTCTAGAAAACCCAATTTCCTTTTTAATTATATTTCAGATTGCGTAGCTAATCTTTTGATGTAGTCATTTTTGTCGTCGGGCGGTCTTCTAACGAGGCATGCTGCGGATACCATATTGGGTAATGTGAAATGGGAAACATCAGAAGCTCCAGCAGGGATACCGTAATTTATTTTAGTTTCTTGGGAGATTAGCGCAAGGATTCCAGTGTAAGCACTAAGGAAATTTTATGACCCTGTAAAATACCGTATATTTTATCATTAGGTGTAATCTCGCCTTTGGAGGAATTTACGCGTAATTGGTTGGAAAGCCAAACGATTTCTCCAGTGGAGTGAAGTAATGTGCTTTTGTGTTTTCATTATGTTAGTAAAACTTTCTGGTCATTTCTCATTCCAATGTTGAACTATTTAGGAAAGGAGAACTTTATCTCCATATGACCAACACGGTGGAATGCTGTCTAGAGTGGACTGAATTTACTGAAATCATTCTTGTACGCGCATAGGACTGAATTTGAAGTTTTCTTTCTCTGAAAAGTTGTAGCTTTTCCCGCAATATGACATGTTTAGTATTTGAATTCAGTTTTTACATTTATTTGGAAATCCTTGTCAGCTGTAATATTGCTAATATTTCTTAATCGCTTGTTCGTCACTACAGATGGGGTTGTGTGGCAGAGAATGAATTTTCACTTCTGATATCATTGTACTGCTGTGAAACCAACATTTTTTAATTTCCGCTTATTCTGTTCAAAATATCGAGCTTTCTAATATTTAAGACTTTATTATCTAGTTTGGTTTGTAATTGTTTTAAAAATGATCTCTTCTTGGCAACGATGCTTAAATTCTATATCGCATACTTGAGAATTCCCTTAATCGAGTTGACTCGTCGAAAACGAATAGCATTCGGCGTGCGTTGCTACTTTTATTTTATGGGTGTTAAACTAATTAATCTTTTCAATTTTAAATTCCAGAATATTTTAAACTTACTTTTATCACCTCAAGTTTTAGCGCCCATTATCCGGCCAATAAAATGCAAACTAGTTGATGAAAACTTTCAATCGCCCATTTCTACTTGCCTCTTTTTCTTTCCACTCTTCAGTGTCACTTGCCGGTTACCTGTTGCCCTTAAGAGGAAATAAGCTTTCTCTGGACACCCTGCACCCTCCGACCCTTTGTATCCCATTCATATTATCAACTTTGTTAGTCCCATTTATTCATATCTCAAACCTGAGGACCTCTCTTTGTTATAATTATGATTCAGATGTATGTGGTTACAGTGTGGATACTATCGTTAGTTAAGTCTCTTGTCATACATGACCGAAGAAAGCCAACCTCTTTGTTTGATTTACGTTCAATTCAAGATCAGGAACTTTTGTTTGCAATTTAATGAAGTGCTGTAAATTGCCACAATATTTTTTGCACAGATATGTGAGATCGGTTTTACATGAATTTTCTCGGAGCTTCTCCTCCATTAAAACTCAACAGCAGAAACTTGGAAAAAAACCTTGTCATCTTTGCTGTCTTGATTCGTATTTCGTTTTCTTTTCAAATGTTTCAAGTCATTCTTTCGCTATCTAGCCTTAATAGGTAGATTTTGAAGAATAGTGTACTTGCCAGTCAACCAAAAGTTCCATGTCACATAGGAGATCTCGGAAGTTATGTTAAATTTAAGGGCTTATGATTTCATTAGAAAGTTGAAATTGTGTATTGCGATGCCTCCGCAAGTACTGCGAATTGCTTGATTAGTTGGAATGGTTGTAAATTAAAAAAAAGCTCACTGCGCCAAAGTTGAAGTAATTGGTATGTATATATGGTCTACGTTGACTGGAAAATGGGCGATTCATGTTATAATTTTTTCGTGCCCTGAGAAAACTTTCACTCAATTCTTTTTCATATGGGCTTATTAATTAGCAAACTTGAACGTAAGCGCACACTTTTACTGTAGCATTGGAAAATAGCATTTGAGTGTCCACTGATAGAACATGGGAGAGGGAGTCTACTGTAGCATATGTATTTAGGATAAAAATTATGGATGTGTGCCACTCGAATAAGGGCTCAAGGAAGTTCATGCAGAAAGATACCAGGTCTTTTTACAGGATTATAAATGGATTTCAGAAAAATAAACCCATTAAGAAAGTTTTTTTGTGGAGCTAAAGGAATTAATATATGAAAATCAGGAAAATACGCTACGATTTACTCAATTTTATATAGTTTTTGTTGTTTTCTATTTGCTATTTTAATGAGGTGAGCGAGGAAATTGCCATTAAAATTTACTGATGAAGGTGGTGATATACATCGGTATACATCGGTTTTTGTACTCAACGTGAATGTTTATCCTATTTTCCGAGGAATGAAGTGGCAAAACCAACTTCTACTCATAACAGTGGCCATAATGTGTGAGCTATACGACGAGCATATTACGTTCCGCGAGTTATAATTTTCCCTAATCAATATTGAAAACATGTTTTATTTCAAAAGATTTTAGTTTGGTAACAACCTGACTCATCAAATAGTTGGAATCTTTCGGTAAATCTACACAGACCGTTAGGCCGTATAAAGTGCGAATGGACGGGGTCATTGATGTGCGAATGGACGAGGTGTGTTGATTTAGGGCGGAAGGGATGGATAAAATACCAAAAAAACATGTGAAATCCAAAATGTTTTCATTTTGATATCATCGTGAGCTTTCACAAACCTGAGACCGAAAATATCAAATGAATTTGCGTTTTGGAATGGATCCCAATGCAGATACTGTTTGATCTTCGGCGACTACTAACTTCGGTAAATTTTTGTTGAGCAAAACGGCGAGCATTTGTTTCCGGTTTCATTTTTGCGAGGATAGAGGAGGGTTGGTTGGAGGTCGTGGGAGGACACGGCTTGGAGAGGTGAAAGGGAAAAAGAGTGGGCAATTGAGTGGGGCACGACCCAGTCGGGCGACCGGGTCTGATTGATTGACGTAACGGTTAATCAGGCGTAATCCCTTCGCCGCTCGCGGTCCGTCCGTGTTGGTGTAAATTAAGGATCTCTCCTCCCGCAATCTTTTCCCAATCATGTGCAATCCACGAGAAAGTCATACGGTCGGAGTCTTTAAGTCTCCCACTTCGGTTGCCGAGTTGCGGACGTGTTGAGAGATTCACTGAGGTGCCACGGAGGGGAGAGGACTTCCTTATTTGCATACGGGCTCTGTTGCGAATATCTTGCCGGCCATTAATCAAATTTCAATAGTTTTAAAGCTCCTAGAAGGTTGTGGTGAGTGAGTGTGATGGAATGGTACTCTTAGATAATGTAATCAACCTTTTATTCGTGCCGATACCCGCAGTCTTGTAATTGGCGAGCGAAGCTTGTGCGCCAGACTACTATCAGCATTTTTGTGCTTAATTCCGTGCTATTCGACAAGTGCTAATGTGTACTTATGTGAACATGACTGAATTAATCGGGCGAGGAATGCCGATTCTCGATTCAGATTATGTATTCAATTTTTAACTGCCGAAACGTGAGGTGCGTGTGGTTCGTGTGGTGGCCTTTCTAATTTTTCGAATTGCCGTTGGTGGAGGAAAAGTGAAGCAAAACACAATATGTCTCCCTACTCTTCAGATTGCTTTGTGAATTCATATGTCATAATTGAATTCTATGAGAAAAATTGCGTACCACACATCAATGAACACGATTTAGTGTAGAGACATGCGAAAAGGTAAATATAATTCATTTTTATTTTATTACTATACATATATTTTCAAGTATCAATACCTGGTTACCGAGCGTTGCTCGATGTTTATTTGGTGTACTAAGATCTTGCATGCTCCTATTCTGCTACTTATTGTCTATTTCAATTATATTGGGCAATCTCATGCGATTAAAGGTTTTAATGAAACAAATTTTAAAAAGCATAACGGATATTATTTTTTGTAAATATAGAAGTGATGATGTAATTGGGTAGTATAAGTCAAGCTCAAAAACACCACTAACACAAAAATGTTTTTCTAACGCATTTCTGAAATCATCAATAAATTCTATATTTTCATTGTTTTCACTATTTCCAATGTTCATTGACAGATTATTGTTACTATTAGATTAAAAATTATTCAATATTTATTTCCGTACAACGTTTCTCGTGTGTCTAAGATATTGAGTCAGGACGCTCTTAGGCAAATTGTTGCAAGGCTGATCCATCTTCAAAAGTTGTACGAGATGCTTCCGCAAATTCTGGATTGCAAATCATTGTGATAAAGAAGTCTGATGATCCAAGTGTATATATGTAAATTTTATTTCGAAAACTGCTCTAATGTTTTTGATGAAAGTTACAAATTTACTAATATAGAGTACGAAAAAGCGATTTATCTAGGTCTTGACTCTGGGAAAACTCTTTTTTACAAGATATTGGGCAAAATAAATTTGCATTTTTAACAAGTAAAAAGGCTAGGCTACTCCATTTTTGTTATACATAGGTTTCTTTGTTTGCTTCGTTTAATTTATTACACTCCTGATACAAATTTAAAATTTTACTTTTAGATAAATGAAAGAACACATTTTTTAATTATAACATTCAATTTGCGTATGCCCATCGCATTTCCTGGAATTTTAGTTTTTAGCTCGAAAATCTCAAATTTTTGCACTACTTCAACAGTTGAATATTTTGTTTACTTGGAATGGAAATTCACGCCTGAGACATTTACAACTCTTTAAATAAATCTCTTTTACAGATGTATTTTGAAATTTTAGCTGGAATATATTTCAACCCAACTACTCCATGTGTAGTTAATGGCTGCTACAGAGTAAATGTTATTGATCACGTAATTTTTAAAGTGTTTACGTGAGTCCTCCAGGGGCTGTAGAATATCGATCCGATCTACAGAACAGCCTGAAAGCAGGAGTAAATGGTACAAGGTGTTGACCCAATGCCCAATACCTCCAAGAATTTTATTACGGAGCAAATAGAATAAGTTGATGACTCAATACCTCGTACCCCAAGTAGTTTGATTCCTAAAAATGAAGAACATTTTCTTACATCAGCAAGACCAAGCCAGGAAGCAAAAACTACATGTAAAAATAGGTTATTTGAAATTATGACTGAACTAAATGATTTTTACTCTCAAAAGAGGAACGATCAGAAAAGAATGAGGCAAGAATATGAGTCTTCCGATGATCGTCTAGAGCGTCGTTTAGAAATGATGCGTGATCTTGCACGAATCCAGAGAAATAGAGAACCAAACGAACAAAGGGAACTACGTTTGTAAAAGATAAGGCAACGACAAAATAACCAAAGAACAGAAGAATCAGACTAATAAAAAAATTAGCGGCTTCAAGACATGCGTGAACGAGCGGCTCAGAGGCGTACAGAAGAGTTTGATGATGATCATCATCAACGAGTGGAAGAAGAACGCCGGAGAAATTCAAGACGACAAGAAGGATAATAATAACCAAATAAGTTCGTACAAGGCAGCTACAACGGCTGATATTTCTTAACATAGTTTGCAACCTTTTAGTGTTGCTTGTATTAATTATGGAGCATTGCATTTTCCCGAAGAACGTGTGTCAAATCGAATTCATTGAGATTCGTTTGGGGACTGCTGCTTGCGTGGTAGGATAGATCTACCACATATAGAATTTCCGTACAAGTTAGCGCGATTGTTTCTTCGACTTCATCCATTTTCTGATGACTTTTATGGAAGTATTTGAAATTTTAATTTATGTTTTGCAAAGGCTTCATTCACCGTAGATGACGATCGAACAGTCAATGGTCGAGGAGTTTATAATTACATTGCTAGCGGTCAAGTTTATCACAAACTTTATGTAGCAGCTCACCCTACTCAAAATGATGATGGAAAATTTGAACGGCCTCCATATGGACAGATATACATTTGGATAAACAGAATGCTCTTAGTGCAAACATAAACAATGCCAATAAGCACGGTATCAGTGAATATCTTATTAGCCTTTTGGAACATATTTTGAGATCTGAAAATCCGTTTACTCTTGGATTCATGATAATGCGGGAAGTAGAATAAAAAGCTAATAGACGAGCTGCTGCAGAACGTGTTGAGCCGCCTTATGTTAAGCTGCTTTTTGCATTACCTGATGCCATTGATCACAGAAGGTTTAACATCCCCCTTCAGAATGAAGTTTGTGCCATTGTTCCACTCAACGCTGACCAAAAATTTCCAGATAAAGTGTTAATTATTCGTAAACGTAGGAAATCTTTAGTTACCATAAACAATATTGACAGTCGTGCTGGGGCCTTTACTTATCCACAATTTTACCCAAATTTTGCATTCTCTGTATCAATATTCCTTTAAGAACACTTAATACTAGTCATCAAAATTTGACTAGATTTGAACTAGCTCAGTACCAATTAGCATTTAGACCTCAACTTCCCAAATATTTTCCTTCAGACATCAACCTAAGAGACCTTGATATCCGCCTTTTGAAATTCAATGCTTTGCATTTCGGTGGTCGGCATTTTCAGCAATATCTGGTTGGTACTTATATAAGAGTGGAACATGACAGTATCCAATGGATTAAAGCAGATTTAAAAAAATACTTGCAGAAAACTGTACAAGAGCGATTCAATTTTTGAGTGAATTGGATGAAAAAAGAATGCTGTTTTTGGTGAAAGGATTATTTTTCCTTCTTCGTTTCCTGGATCTACACGTTTTTACACTGAACATTTTGATGAAGCTATGGCCTTTGTCCATCGACTTGGATCATCAGACTTCTTTATCACAATGATTTGCAATCCAGAATTTGCGGAAGCATCTCGTACAACTTTTGAAGATGGATCAGCCTTGCAACAATTTGCCTAAGAGCGTCCTGACTCAATATCTTAGACACACGAGAAACGTTGTACGGAAATAAATATTGAATAATTTTTAATCTAATAGTAACAATAATCTGTCAATGAACATTGGAAATAGTGAAAACAATGAAAATATAGAATTTATTGATGATTTCAGAAATGCGTTAGAAAAACATTTTTGTGTTAGTGGTGTTTTTGAGCTTGACTTATACTACCCAATTACATCATCACTTCTATATTTACAAAAAATAATATCCGTTATGCTTTTTAAAATTTGTTTCATTAAAACCTTTAATCGCATGAGATTGCCCAATATAATTAAAATAGACAATAAGTAGCAGAATAGGAGCATGCAAGATCTTAGTACACCAAATAAACATCGAGCAACGCTCGGTAACCAGGTACTGAGTATGAAATAGCAACAAGAGCGGGATATGGTACTCCGGTTGGTAACTTGCCGACCTGACTGGTTAATTAAATATTTCGGGTCCGAATCTCCCCCTGGAAATGAAATAACCTTGCCTGTTGAAGCAGACAAAATCTTAGTCAGCTGCTACTTAAATGGCGGTATAAGGACCGAATTATCGTGAAGGAGAGGAGAAGTTACTTTGTATATATCAGTGAAATTTAATTGTATTCTTTGACTGATTATTTTGAATTATTTTGCGTCTAGAGAAGCGTTAACTGGCCTTTGTCATCTGCAAATAATCAGCACCCTGAAATATGTTGCATAGAATGGCCGGCCTCACGCTGACCGCGGTGATGTTCGGTTAGGAACAAAGGATTCTCTTATTTCTGATTCTCTCTTCTCTTCGAACACTATGGTTTTCCACGCGTCAACAAGAAATGTGGAGCGGAAAGCAATTCTGCGGGGTTGACGACCTCGTCAGTCGTTTTTGGATTCATCTCTTTCTGTGGCACAAAGATGAAAGGGATAATCGCTGAAAAGAATGAAAACCGAACCTTCCTGCGACGCAGTCCTGTACCCTGTTGTGGTGAGGAGAGAAGTGCGGTACCTACCTTAGTCTAGTCTAGACGCTAGCGCAAGAGCGATGACCGGTCCGGCGGCAGCTAGCTCTCTTTCTGGTTGTTTCACGGTCAGTGACAGCGGTGTCATAAAGCGTGACCGAAAAGGCATCGGATAGTGAGCAGTTGTAATAAAACGGAGGGCGCGCTGGGAATGAACCTTTCTACCTCTCGCATCTCTTCCCACCAAGATATGTTCGATTCTCGTGACTATTTGCTGCCCACGCGAATCGATTCGTTCGTGGTGACTCGGTTTACTGTCGATGCTAAAAGAAGGGGAACTGTCCGGGAGACTTATCGCCGGAATGGCTCGCATTTCGTGAACATTTTATTTCGCGAGCTCTTCTCTCTATCGATTGAAGGTTGAGACATCATTTGGCAGATTTACAGAATTTTCGAGACAAATTTCCAATTATTCTTGGTTTAAATAGGGTTTTATGCTAAACAAGGTCATTGCACCAAGGGTTTTAGGCTTTATTTTATGGGTTGAGTTTACGTTTATGAGAAAAAAGTGTAATTACGAGGTACTATTCTACACTTCTTAAAAGCAGATTCTAATTGAATATTTTGAGAATGGCACTCAATGCCGAAACCAAGCACGGTCATTACATTAAAGCGTGGAATATAACATAGTCATTGCACTTTTTTTTAAATATGAAGTAAATAATACCCGATTGGCAGAAAATTATATTTTATTTCAAATATACTCGGTATATTTCTTTTTCTTAAGTGGAAAAGGAAATGCTTACAATTATTAAAGTAAAAAACTACTTATACTTATACCTATCTTATTGAGTCCCATCATCCGGTGAGCCCATTGGAGCTTTCAAATATTATTTATGGCCTTAGGATTAAATTGAGAGTTTTGATGTAATTGGATGTATCGCTTAATTCCACTATTAAGCCTTTTAGAATAAAATAGCTATCCTTGATTATATAGATTTTAAGGAAGCGTTTATTTTTATGAAGTTATGGTGATATTCCATGCGGCAAATGTGGAGACATGTTTTCACGCAACTTCCGCGCATTTCCATCATAATTGAATGGAATAGCCTATCGCTTATGGCCACGAATTTTTCTTCTTACGACAAATTGATTTTCGATTCTTGACTTCATGTGTTTGATCATATTTACTTATTACCCACCTGCAAACCAATTTAAATTTTTCTATACGTTGATTATTAGGAAATTGTTTTTTTTTCTGGAGTTTCTCAAGCAATTTTGAAAGTTATGTAGTCGGTGAACGCGCCTCTTTCTGATCTAGGCATGCAAACATTTAAGGTAATTTCATTCGGAATATACGATACAAAAGATGCGTATAAATAAATCAGTTTTTTCACACTTTCACTTGACTAACAGCAAGATTAGGTTATAAATTCTTCTCTACTCTGCATAAATCTTCAGCTCACTCAATTTCCTTTAGTTTAAAAAAAAGACCAAGCTATCGGAGGAACGTGGAGAGAGAGATAGAGGGACGATGGAAATGTTTAGGCGAAAGGAAGAACTTATGGATGTTGAAGTGTCTAATAAAGGGAGAGAAAGTCAATTTACCGATCCACTCTCACCCGTAGTGGTCCATCAGCGGGACTATTTAAATGCATAACGGCTTGCTTTTCACTTGCTGCCATCGCGATTTATTCTGTGCATGCTGCACCGGGCAAGACGCGCATGCGCTGAAGCAGTTGCCAAACTCTCTTCCCGCTGTCGAAATCAGTGGCACTCAATCAATCTCACGCCGGACGCAATGGGGCCATTGTGCATAAGCGCGATCTGACCCATCTTCACTTTCAAACATGACCCTTGGCTGATTTAGTTAAACTGTGAGCTTGTTGCGTCACTACCTTAAGCTGGATAGACCGGTTTATTTAGCGAGGCTTTGCCTTTGAAAACGGGCGTGATTCAAGCAAGAAGAGTTATGTAGCATTAATTTTAGAGTTTTCATAATACACCAGTGGTTTTTTTTCGGATGCCTCGTTAGTTATTTCATTATATTTACATCCGTATTAAACGTCATCGATGATGAGGATTTTTCCGTATATATTGATACCGACAAATGAAATCAATGTTTACGTCATAGTGTACTATAATTAACGAGAATTCTAATTCTTTGAAGTTCAATCTAAATTATGTTATTATTTACATCATTGGTGGATGTACTGAGAAATATCACATCTCTTCGTTTGGCATTCCAATCTTAATTGCTTTATTCAGCCGTCGTTATCAGATTGCGAGTTGTGCAGGTATATTCAAGGCCGACGCGGCTGTAAATTTTTAAGATGCCATCACGATCAGCGGTCGCTTCTCAAAGCTATTAATCCTCTGAATTCAGTTTAAAATATGACTTAAAGACATCACAGAGTGTAAACGAGAGACACGGAATAAATAATGACTCATGCATGGATGCTATTAGATTCTATTTCAACTATGTCGACGAGATTGTATTTTTGGGGAAGAGGCTGTGACTATATTCGCTCATTACAAGTAAGGGAAGAAAGCTCGTTATGCGCTGGACCGATTACCCAAGGGTCATGTAGTTGATTCCCTCTTCGGCCATGGACACTGTGCCTGTCTAACGAATTAAGTTGTAAGTTTTTTATTCACGGTAAACCTTTCCGTAAAATGTTTAACGAAATCTGTTTTAGAACTTATAATATTATAGTGCCCTTTCCGTGCAACCTGGTTTAGGAAACTTGTTTTGGAATAAAGCTGTTTCTATTACCATAAAACCGTTGAGAATAATTTTAAAATTTTTATAAATAAATTTGGACGATGCCCTATAAAAAATTAAAAGTTTCAAACAATTAGGGGGATGCCCATGAAATTTATTTAATTATTACATTTTGTACTCCGTTGGGTTCCAATTTACTGCGTGGGTATTCATAAGTGCGGCCTCACACAGGTAACAAACACCTTTCTCTGATTTTATCGTTAAAATAAAGCATCATCTCAGTCTTCATTACCTTCTTCGCGTGTTAGTGGGTAGGCTACCCCAGAGGTTTTGACACACTGGCGCTAATATGGAATTATTAATTATGCATGTAGTCCCAATAGAAACTCGTTCGAAAATTTTATGACAAAAAAGGGACAAATGCAGCATTCTCTCTAAATATCTCTCATCTAAATTATTTTCAAACTGGAATTTCATATTATATTCAAGAACGAATGTCACTAAGCCCGCTGCGATGCCCCTCTCTAATGCGTGACCCTTGGCATACGGCACATTGGTGCCCAGTGAGGAGGGATTCCAATTCTGATTCATCCTGTAATTCAGTCACTCTTTAATTTTTTACGATAGTTTGTTACATAGGGAAAGGAACCGAACGAAGGTAGAATTGGCAAAAACAACAAGGAAAACGGAGGCGGCATGGGAATTTCCAGGAGACTACCTTTTCGGCGATCCGTAGTCGGGAGGCCTCCACTTGTTCGACGGCTACGGGGGGATTCAGGGGAGCTGATGGTCGTGGGAGTGGAGGGAGGCAGGAGAGGCAGACCTGGTGAGTCACACCAGCTGTGAGGCACGGAGGGAGATCGTTCTGAGGTGCCGGGATTGTAGAGGATGAGACGGGGAGAGAGGGAATGGTAGGGAGGGATCGGCGGCCCTCTTTGTCAGTGCGTGCTTGTGTCAGTGCCGTGGAGTCTGGCCGGGACGAATCCACTTCGGTCTGAGGGGAGGGGGGCACAGGAGGGTCGGGACTTGGTTTGTGGTCTGGCAGGGTGACTGTCGGGGGTAGACGTGGTTGGGTGACCCAGATATGCACTTCGCCTCCATCATCCCTTCCTCTCAGACTCACATGAGGTGCGTGGCGAGATTGGACGAGGAGGCTGCAGGGGCTCTGCGATAGGGATGTGCGACGATGTTGAAATATCACAATCGAGCTATGAAATTTGCAGTAGCAAATACCATATAATCTTCATCTTTAGCTGTTTTCTGCAGCTCACGACTCCGTTTTCAAGAGGCTGTTGTGTCTAATTAGGTTGTCTCTTCTGTTTCATTTTTAAGCTCCTCATAAGTTGCTTCTTATATTTCACCCTTCGTCATCCTAAAAATTCTTCTCATTATTTCTCCTTCCTGCGCGGTTTTTCAATCACCCCAACTATATGATATTATCACTTTTCACGTTTCCATTGCTTCTAACCTTCTTTGTTCTACTGTGGTAATCATCAAAGCTTCACTGCCATAATAGAACATGCTTCATGCATATGTTTTAGTGAATTTCTTCGTTACATCCAAGTTTGCGTCACTGACTGTTCATTGAATCTTCTTGAGTAAAAACACTCCTTGTCTTGCACTATTCTTCTAAGTAATATTATAAATATTATCACAAGGTATCTGGCTTGACCGGAGTTGAGGCAATACTTGATAGGTTTTCCAACCGCTACTGTTTAATGCACTGTCCAGAATGAAACCTTAAACTGCATTCGATCTATGCCCGAGGCGGGATTTGTACTTGGTGCTATCTATTTTCAGTGCGCCCTTCATAAATTCCGATGACGATCTATTAATAAAAAGTAACCCTTCAGTTAATAACATAATTTGGTAATAATCTTTGAAAACATCACTTTTCAGTCTAATTTTAACGTCTGTTTGCTTACTCGTTAAGAATATTATCTTTTTTCTTGACATATGACAACAATAAATAAATATAATGAGTTATACAGAATATATAAATTAAAACTTACAGGAGGTAGGAGAAAGAGATAAAGATTAAGAATTCGTTCTTACGGGAACGTTTCGGACCCGTTGGTCCTTCGTCAGCTTTAGAAGTCTTCTAAAGCTGACGAAGGACCAACCGGTCCGAAACGTTCCCGTAAGAACGAATTCTTAAACCTTATCTCTTTCTCCTACCTCCTGTAAGTATATATATATACACACACGGAAAGTTTCGCCAATAGGCCACAACAATAAAAAATACACTGGACAGGGGGTGGGGAAAGAAAAGTGGGACTGGGGGACTGGGACTGGGGGACAAATGGGGGACTTTTCTTTCCCCACCCCCTGTCCAGTGTATTTTTTATATATATAATTATCACATTGTTTATGTTGTGAAGTTTAGAATAATTTTAAATAATACACGGCTATGGAAATATTTTTGTTTGCCTCGTTGACCGTTTACTCTATCACTCGAATTTAAGAACAAAACCATCGGAAATGTGTAGCATTCCGCGGTGGGACGTTCGTAGGTGCAACTTTACGATCCCCTAATTTGTTGCGAGTCTGGTATATTGCGTTTATTGTCTCACTCATTCGAAAAAAAATTGAATCCGGCCCAAATACCCATCGCGTTTAGATCCCATATTGCATAATTTTTCTCATGCTATTCACGTCGGATATTACGTATCTCATGATATTAACAGGCAGCACATTGCATATACCGGTGGCTATGTATCGTAATGTGTCGTATGATGAACATCGCATGTAGAAATTTACACATTGCAGTATCACTCAGGCCTATTGTGTGGCTCGGAGAGGGAGGAGTCACCAGTGTCCGCCGCACACGACCGCTTAAAAGGAAGGCTATTTGTCACTGCCTGTCCCGTTAGTCATATTGCGAGAGAGAGAGAGAGAGAGTAGTGGGTGGGTGGAACCGAGTTGTGGCGGATGAGGTTGATGCACGACTCTGTTGATGATGCTGCGAGGAGTGCGAGGTAGGGATCTAAAAAGCGTGCGGTGTTTCGCGTGTAGCGATGGGCGTCTTGAAAAAGAACGAGCGTTTGAAACTTTATTCATGTTGCGAAAAGATTATCTTTTCTCGTAAAAAAACATTTAAAAAGTTTTTTTTAATGATTGAGAACAAAGTAAAAATGAATACAGAGTGGAACGTTCTGCAGCTTCTTGTTATTATATTCTGCCCTCGTAAAGTGCAAACAGCTCATCTGTAGACTTGCTCCACCCTAGCATGTTACGCGAGACTCATAGAAAAGAGTAGAAACAATAGGAAGCGAAGTTATTCTCGTGCCTTTGGTCGTTAGTGTTGGTTGTCTGACGAGATATCTCTGGCCAGAAATTACTGTACAAAAAGTAATTTGCGTATTCTGTCTGAAATCGTCTGTCTCTAATCATATATTGGTGCTTGGCCATCTAAAATGTTAAACAAGTGTTAAGATTATTACAGATGAGAATTTTTTATGTGTTTGTCCCACCCATCAGATAAATGTGTGTGGTGTTAATTTATCGCATACTCTGTATAATTAGTGATTAGTATTTATACCACTGAAATTTAAGCCTTGGATTGATTATTATCGAAAACTGTGCAGCTAATACGCCCTGAGTAAATTATGCAATAAAAACTTACTTTTTCGGTAGAAAAGGTTTTTCCTTAAAAAATAAAATGTTGAATGAACGAAAATTTTCCTGTCATTAGTCTCGTGTTGGTTGTGTAACTTGTTGGTGAGGCGTTTAGGCAGTGACTTGGGAAAGACTGACTGACTTTTTTTCCGCTTGAGGGGACAGATTTTGGAAGAATGATGCGCGATGTGTATGATGGCTGCTATCTTCAACGATGGGTCATCTCCTCCCATCAATACACTCCTTTTGTCCTTTTGTTTCACCTCTCCTCGCTTCGTAGTGACGCAATATATTCGCATTGCGTCAACTTCATTTTCGGTGCGATCCAAGTCGCATGTAGGTCTTGTGCTGACTTCTGATTGATCTTTGAGCAATCGTTGGTGTGCTGAATGGGTTAACCGGGCTCCTTATATGTCCACAGCTTCGTATATGTAGTGTTTTTGTTTCTATCTAGAAATGTGTGGCATTTTAAAGCTGTATTTCAACGTATGTGTACGTGCAGCTCATGAATATTTTTTTCCATCGACTCTTTGAAACCACACTCATTCTTTCTCAAAGACAATACTTCTAAATGCTAAGTATGCAGTGTTGAATTGCACATTCATGGGGCATACGTTCAAACCATGAATCAGTCTCTGGGGTTCAACAATCTTTGGTAATTGAAGAAATAAACTGCTCAGTAAAGTTTTATAAATCTCGCTGAAAGTTTATCGGTGAGGGAATTGGAAGAAAGCTTCTGAGATTTGGCTTTCTTATGGCGTATAATTGAGATTTAGCTTTCATAAAGTCATCATGTACTTTGTGGTGGTTGATATGATTTTATGTCTCACGTTTTGCTCACCCTTAGAATTGTCTTTGACATAACTTATGGAAAGGTAGTGATGCTCTTTTGATATTATTTTGGTTATTGCTCTCGGAATAGTTATATTAAGACAAAATGTGTTCCTTGAAGTATCCCTGTCCTTAAAAATACTTCCAATTCATTCGTTATTGTATGAATTAAGTTTCAATATTAGGTATAATAGTATATATCATAATTACCATTGCCGTGTATATAAGTATTTATAAATTTGTAAATTTGCCATTTATTTGTCATCAATTGGTTTAGTAACCTCCATGAGTAATACACTTAAAGCGTTTTTTTCTTTTGCAAACTTTCAAACTTTAATGAGAAATAATGGTCGTATGAAATTGAGTGAAGCATCAATAGTAAGAAAAATGAATAGAAATAGTTATTTTTATAACAAAATGTTGTTTTCTAATAAAAATTGCGAAAAGTTTTAATAAAATTACGATTTTTAAGATAATGTTTAGCGTTTTTGATGAATCGTCACCATGAAGACCTTACTGACTATTGAAGTCGAGATTCCGTATATTTCCATTTACTTCTAACCTAGAAATAAATACGTTATTACATATTATAACCAATTTTAAATAATAAATAAATAACAAAGAGGTAAAGAAAATACAATTGATGATAATGACTTTATTTGATTAATTTAACGTTGTTTAATAGCTTATAAGGGATGGAGCTATTGTTATAGTAACTGAAATTTTGTAGATGCAACGAAAATGTTTACTGACGATTAGACTTTTAAATTCGTATTAATAGCGATATTAAGCGTTGTGAAAACAAGGTAAGTGTGATAAATTTATTTAAATGGACGTAAACGCAAGGACAAATATGATTGAAATTAAAACGTCATATTGAAAGGATTTCTTCATTCCTATACATCAATTTTATTTTTATTCTTCCCGTAGAAATTCAACGGGCAACTCCTTCTGGTAACATATGATAGGCGCTTAGTTATGTGTTAATTGTATTTACGAAAAGAGTACGCTTTAGTGAAATTTTATTGAAAATGAGAAACGGAGAAGAAGGTAGGAAAGGGAGTAAGAAAAGCAAACGGGGATGGTGGATCAATGAATATGGATTATGCATTTTCGTCTGTAGAGGAAATAGCTAGGATTCAGTCGTCGATTTTGAAAGTGAGGCAAGTCCATTTTGTTAAAAATAAAGTTACAACTAATTTTAATTAGAAATAAACTTACAATTTCTGTTTTTAATCAATGTACATTATTATCTATAAATAACAGTGTTAATTATATATTATGATAGTGAATTGATTAAAAACAGAAATTTTAATTTGATTTCTAATGAAAATTAGCTGTAACTTTTTTTTAACATAATGGACTTACTGCACTTTCAAAATCAACGGCTCAATTCATATATTAACATTCAATCTTGCTGCCATTGTTTAAAAAATCGGTTGAAACTGGCGTCTCGGAAAGGTTTTTGCCTTGATGTTGCTTCATTGAAATCAATTCTGTTGCTCATGGTGAAATTTTCTTAAGATAGTTTTCTTCCATATTTAATTTCATATTAGGGTTTTGTGGAAATCATTATAAAATTAAATCCAGCTCTTTTTCATAACTTTTTTTAGAAAACTAGTTTTATTGACAAGCTAAACCTTGAGCAAGCACACAATTTTACAAAATTAGCATGTTCGGTCTCTTTTTCTCTTGAATCGGGGAAGGCAAATTAGAAGTAGATCGAGCACCGTTCGGGCTACGTAGCCTGATAGTTTTATCAAAAGCTCATATCGTGTTTCATTCCATTTATGTATGTTAGAATTTGCTGATGGTGCTTTAAAAATGTTTTGTTTAACTTTTGTTTATCTTTTCATAGCACTTCAGTGTGTTTAAGTAAGTTGATATAGTAGCTTGAGTTTTTCTTCTTTAATTCCTGTCTAGCCACATTATTTAGCGAAATTTGGGAAAATCATCCTTTAAAGATGAAAACTATATGAAGTCATGAAATAAATTGTTCACCAATCGGCTTAAATAGCCTCACGTTTTTCTGTTAGCACTCATTTGAGCTTCATTCCATTGTCTCTCCTTTTCCTTCCGTCATTTCATCCATCGTTTTCCCTATTTTTGCGTGTTCATTCATTATCTATTCAAAAATTTGTTTGAAGAAAAATTTGGTTCAAACAAGCATTTCCTTAGTACATTTTGTACTTCATAGTGAATAGTTTTTGCTTTTACTTAATTGTTGCGTGATGTCGCTTCTTTTAAGTCCAGTATAACCAAAATATTTCGCAAATTTCGGGCTCACTCTTCCTTGAGGCGAGGTGTACAAGATTTGGAGACATAAATTGTGCACCACCCGGCTTAAATAGCCTCACGTGTTTCCCAAACGCTCAACTACCGAGCTTCATTCCATTGTCTCTCCTATTCTCTCGTCTTTCCGCCTCCATCGCTCTTCGTTCCCTCAACGTCAGTGCGTCGTTCCCTTCTCTTTCTTTCCATCTCTCACTCCTGTCCTCTCCCTCCATTTCCTCCCCCCATTCGTGTCCCCTGCCACTTTCGGCGTCCATCCCGCATTCTTTTCTCATCCTGCCTGTCTTTTTATTTTTCAATTTCTGCCCTCTCTTATCCCCTTTTGTGCCTCCTCCTCCCCAGTGGAGGGCGGTATGGGGGGAACCCTTCGCCTTGCATTATAATTCACTCCACTGGCCGTGCTTCCCTGTTGCTTCCACTTCCTCCTCCTCTTCTCGCCGAAACTCCTGCTCCACCCTTTCCAAATCCTCCCCTCCTTCTCTTCGTTCGACGGTCTACCCCCCTCCAGCCGCTTCGCTTGACATCGCCCCCCCCTTTCTTCCCTCTCTCTCTCCCTTTCTCCACCGCCAACCTGCTTTTTGTGTTCCCTGTAGCTGCTTACTCACCGCGTGCGTGACGCGTGAGGTCGACTTTCGTTCGACGCAACACGGTAGGAATGGGCGAAATGAAGAAGGGCAGAGGATGGGGATGTTCGAGGAAGGAAGGAGAGGCGGCAGACTTGCGAAAACAACGAGGCCAGCTAGCACTTGCTGTGATGATGGAGGAGAGGGGATAGGAGGAGGTTGGGAAGAATTTCTTCGGGTCAACTGAAGAATTACCGATTCTGAGAGAGTTGCGTGTATTTTTAGTATGTGATTGGAAAGGGTATCAGATCAAAACAACCTGACCTTATCTGACTATTTGCACATTTTAATTGATTAGGAACTTCTTCTCATACTTTTAATTTCATCAGCTTTAAGAATGCAAAATTTGCGAGTTTATTATAATAAATAGAGGAATCTGTCAAAAATGAAGTGCTTAAAAGTGGCGATTTCACGAGAAATCCTTGTGGAATCACCGAGTTTAAGTATTTCATTTTAAGTATGAATCGATTGCACCAGGACATGCCTGAGACCACGAGGGGACGTATTACTCAGAAGGAATTTGTGCCTTTACGTACACAATGACGCAAACGTAGATTTTACTCTCTTCCTTTTCGAATTCAGTTGATTTACCAAGATATTAGTGCGCATATATTTTCCCACGATAGAGACATCCACTGTAAATTCAGCCTTTATGCTTTTGAAAGCATCTGCTTTCGATGTATTGGCAATTTTATCGATATCAGTTGGCGCGATGGGCCAGGAGTCAAAAAGCAGAATGCCGAAAGGGTTGCGCATTAGGGAGCGAGATGGGAGAGATGAGAATGAGTTAATGAGATGATGAAGCGGGAGTGTAGGAGGAGGAGGAATGGGTGAAAGCGCAGAGATAGCGGAGGGATTTTGGGGTTGACCGTTTGCGGGTATTTGGGTTGGGAGGAGGCGATGTGGATTTCGGCCGCAGGGAAGAGGAGGCGAAGGGAAAGGAAGAGGGAAAAGCGGTGGTGGGAGGGTTAACCGCTATTTCGGGCACATGCCCGTGGTTTAGTGTAGAGGGGGTGGAGAATGAACAGGAGATGATTGCAGTCTTCAGCTCCCCTTATTATCCATGAATATAAGGACGTCGCATTACAGCCGCGGTTACAAAAAATCTAATTAGGCGTTATCTGTTCCATGATGATTCTCTATTTTGCGTAATAATAAACCCTTCAAAGCAATCATCATCAGTTCTCTACAGCATTACGTAATTTTACGTCTTCTACCTTCTTACCTACGTTTCGGGCATGTAGGCCCTTCTTCAGCTGTAGAAAAAGTGACTTTTTCTATAGCTGAAGAAGAGCCTACATGCCCGAAAGTCCCTGTAAGTCTTCTCTCTTTTTACTTTTCTTTCCCCACCCCCTGTAAAGTGTTTTTATTATATATATATAAGCTAGCAACAAGGCGTTGAGGCTGGGGAAGGATAGGAAAGTAAATCAGTGGACACTCACTGGCAGATGATCCATGACGACACCGGTGTCCACTGCTTTCATACAAAAATAATTCGCGCCCTCCCACCTGACACACCAATAATAGAGCTCCACCACTGGGAGCTGTCTTATATTTCCATCTTAAAGTCAACCTGCCCACCCGGACTCAATCTTCGCTAGTTCCCTCCCCTTCCCCTCCCACTCCACCCCCTTGCACTTCCTTCCAAGCAATCCCCTTTCCCCAACAACCAACCCCGTACCAGGACATACCCTAAACTGTCAACTCCAGTCGGACACCCTTAGTAGTGATCTCCTCCAGATGAAGAAGGGTCCTTAGCACGAAAGCTACCCTATGCAGTGGACACCGGTGTCGTCATGGATCATCTGCCAGTGAGTGTCCACTGATTTACTTTCCTATCCTTCCCCAACCTCAACGCCTTGTTGATAGCTTATACTTTTATATTTATTTCCTTTTCTTTGTATATATATATAGATATATACTCTGTCATACGAAAATATGACCCTCAAAGGCGCGAATAAATTCATTCAGACATATGAATTGGAAATTGGTAGGAATACATAAATGGACGAACACAGGTTTTGGTGGGGAAGGTGAAAATCAGTCGAATCCAAACAGAAAAAAATTCACCTGACCAGGGATTCGAACCCGGATCTCCCGATTTCCGGCCAGTGTATATATATATATATATATATATATATATATATATATATATATATATATATATATATATATATATATATATATATATATATATATATATATATATATATATATATATATATATATATATATATATATATATATATATATATATATATATATATATATATATATATATATATATATATATATATATATATATATATATATATATATATATATATATATGTGTATATGTGTGTGTGTGTGTGTGTGTGTGTGTGTATATAAATTCATACAATCATAGGAAATGGAAAGGGATAGGAACACATAAAAGGACGAACACAGGGTTTGGTGGGGAAGATGAAAATGTGTCGAATCCAGACAGAAAAAATTTCACCTTACCCAGGATTTTCTTATGAAATTTGAAATATGAAATGATATGAAATTTTTTCTGTCTGGATTCGACACATTTTCATCTTCCCCACCAAACCCTGTGTTCGTCCTTTTATGTGTTCCTATCCCTTTCCATTTCCTATGATTTTATGAATTTATTCGCGCCTTTTAGCGTCTGATTTTCGAATGGATGAGTATATATATATATATATATATATATATATACACACACACACATACATACACATTTATTTATTTATATTAGAAGGAGAAATACGTGAACGGAAGAAGGCTCTTATGTCTTTCCCTGCCGTTTTTGACTGGGTAAGATGAGGGATAGAGGGAAACAAAAGACTATGATGATGCGGCCGCGCTAATGGGCTGAACTGAATAAACATGAAGCTCGCCGAGCGCATTTCGTGGAAGCCGGCATGGAGTGCCGAACACTATGGGGGAGTTGGGTTTCGAGTAAAATAATCTGCGTGGAATATCGGGGGTAAAACCGGAAGGGCTGAGGTTTGGAGGGAGCTGAGAGTTTTCTGGGGCGACCGAGTATGAAACGCTGGAATAGGGGGTGAAATGACGAACCAGGGGAAAGAAGGGAAGGGCAACTGATGACAGTGGGGAGGCGTGCAAGAGAACGATTGGGAAAAAATCCGGAACAGGGAGCAGGTTTAATGGAACGGAAGAGGGGACCTTTTTCGGGAACCTGTAAAGTGTCCAAGGGTAGCATCAGGTGTGTACAGGAGACCTCTGGGTGTCAAGACAGGGAGAGAGAGAAAGACTGAGAATGAAGGAGAATGAGGAGAATAAACCTTTTGCTCTAGGATCGGTGTCGTGGAAGGATATCATGGTGGCAGAGCATCGGTAGAAGAGAAATTGTGTGGAAGAAGAGAATTGTTGACGGATCGTTGGGTGACGTTGAGAGTGATACTTTTGCTTCCGTCAGCCGCGGACTGGGTCCGCTAGAGATAAAAGAGATTTACCTTTTCGTGAGATTGTGTTCTGTAAAACAAAAAACGGAGCGACAGAAATGAATTGAAGATTTTTCATTGTACGTGTTTGTATAGAATTTTCTTTGTAATGTCGGGAAAGCGAATAAAAACGACGGAATAGTGGGACATTGGTGCCATGATTACTTTTTTGAGTTATTGTAACTGAGTATTAAAGAAGTAACTGAGTTTATCTGACTAACAAGGATGTAGTGAAGCAGCAGATAGTGAGTGAAGATGAATTACGGCGGGAGGGCTATCTGCATGAAAAAGTATTCATAGCAAGATATTGTTTTTCTTTGGAATGTGCAGAAAATATTTCGGACAGTCATAATACGAATTTACCAAACTATTCGATAAAGTACGACAAATATCCGCCAGATATGTAAAAAAAACATTTTTAGAGAAAAAGTTGAGAGTAACAGAGACCTTTGATGGAACCTGAACGTAATGAGGTGGTCAGTGACAGGCGTTAATTTACATTAGTGTGGCCGCATATAGAATTTTCGGAAGTTCTAAGGATCTATAGCGATATATCCTAGGGAGGTAATGGATTGATGAATTAGTTTATGTTCAAAGAAGATCGCCAGCTTTCTATAAGGAACCGTTTGACGAAAAAAGAGCGCAGCCGAGTTACTGAATAGACTAGGATGGGAGTTCATGCTAGCATGAAGAAAATAAACTATATTAAAACTCGCAGAAAGGTACAATGTACTCGAGTTTACTTCCGTTGTAGTACAGCATGTTTATTCTCACATTTACGCTGCAAATCATAAAAGAAAACGAAGCACTGACGGCAATTATCAAACTCCCGCACCTTTATGGAAGATTTGACCACTCAGATAAAAATGAGGAAGATAGACACTAGGTCAGATAGAGCTAGCAACTCCTTTTCCTTCGCACAATCCGTAACCGATGTGGAACCACGTCAAAGCACCCATAAATAGAATCTAATTGCATATCCTGGGAACATTTTTGCAAGCACAATTATGAAAATGGCTGGTGTCATTGGTCCCGACGCACAGTGGTAGTAGTAGTAGTACATTTTCGTATGAGTATATAACATGCCGCTGACTGGATGGCCACGTTCTCCCAAGGGATCTTGGTGCAGCGGACGGAGAATGGTGGGGGGGGGGGGTATGCATTGGCTTGAGGTCTAGTGTTTGGCCTTTCCGGGCCAGGAGAGGATGCTGAGAGGTCGCACCGCTTGTACACGTATCAGTTGATGCAATCTAGCGAGGCATAACCTCCGTGACCGAGGCCGGATCAGACCCTGCAGCTAATTTTGGATGACTCGGTGAAATCTGAGATTGTTAGTACATGTTTTCGGCCCTTCCACGTGGACTAATGTCAGCCAAATTAAGACCGTCTGTTTCCATTATAAATTTTCTCTCCCTTCCTTTTATTGCGATAAATGTTTTAAGTGAACATGCAACTTTAATTTTTGTAAGTGTGAGAAAAATTACTGAAAGTGAAGTATTTTCCTTCATTCAAAATGATATCGGATGGCATGTTATCCATTATGCTTCGACCTTTAGCTTTGTCAAAAGCGTAGTAGTAGTCTAATAAAAATAGTATAATTACCTCCATTCTTTAATTCAAGTTCTCTGAAATAAAACTGGTGAAATGATCTCAAACTACCCTTTGTAGTTACGATTTACACCCTGTTTTTCTTTGTTTCATCTAATTCATGGATAGGTAATAAATACTTGATATTGCGGCGTAGGTTTTCGCGGGGCTTGAATGAAGGCTTGTTTATTTTTCTGGTTCCCACCGCGTTCATTGTTGCAATTGGACAACAGTTTCACCTGGTTTCCTCCGAGCGTCTTCACTTCGACCAGAAGACGCTCGAAGGAAACCGGGCGAAACTCGTATCCAATTGCAACTATGAACGTGGTGGTTAACCGAAAAATGGACAAGCCTTCAAGAAATACTTGATTTTTCAGAATATTTATGAGACTAAAGAAGTTATCCCATACCTATCATCAATTTCTCAATGAATTTCTCAAATGCACTACATCCATGGTTTAACTCTACCTCGCAAACCAAGCCTACTCGAAGCCACAATCTGCATTCTTGCGTACATTATTCTCTTATACTCAGTAACAACATGCCTTGTGCATTATTTCTCCGGACTTAACATTCATTCCCGCAAAAAGTTAAAGTCGGAGCTGTTGTGAAGATTTGACAGGATGCAACATATTTTTTTTTGCGAATCGAAATGAGCCGGTATAGGGCCTTGTGTTGTAACGCAGATGGAAAACAAGGATATCTTCCCATTAAGTCGCCCTCTGTACCTCTTTTATTCCAATTATTCCGCGTAACAACACGGATTAACAAGCTAAAGTAATGTCGGTAGGAGAAAAAGCGGGCTCTCTTCGCCGTCAACTTTTTACCGGAAGCGAAGCAGCTTCGAGCACAGAAGGGAGCAAGCTTTGTTTTCCGGACGATTAAGCAGAGAGTGGTTCGGTGTGATATTACCCCCTTCTCGAGACGTTCTCCTCTGCATGTCCCGGACTACATCCAGGCGAGCACGCTTTGAGCGCGCAGCTAAACGCATCTCCACCCGAATCCTCCTCGGCGGTGATTCTCTTCCGCCCATGCGGACAGCCCGCAGGCCGAATATATTTGTGTGGGTGGGTAATTGGAAATGGGGAGAGAATAAATATCAAAGAATCGTCTCAAATTGTGATGGAAACACGCTCTTTTTCACGTGGAAGTTTTAAAACTTGAATAAAAACGTAATTAAAAAATATTTATTTTTAAATTTCACTTCTGTTGTTGACCAAAACTGTTTCAGGGATTATTAAAAAGTCCATTTTAATAATAAAGCTTTGTACTTTTCCACACTTTTTACAAAATGCGACCAGTTTCACCTTGGTAAGGCATCTTCTGGCCCACCTTGATGAGTTGTCTTCTGGCCAGAAGATGCCTCATTTAGGTGAAACCGGTCGCAGCTTACAATGAAGTGTAAAAGTACAAAGTTTTATTATTGAAATGTTCACAATGGTTCCACGACGTCAAGCCTGAAAATATCAAATTTATAAAAAAAGATTTATTTAGCATACAAATAATGTTATATTGTTTGCTTGATATTCCAAGTGTTAAGAATGGTGTTTTGGTAAATCTCGTGTTACTCTCAACATCTTCTGGTTATGATATTTGTTTTATATTTATTTCCTCTGTATTAATTTGGCACTAGTATTCAAATTGCTCCGATTGCCTCGTAAAACACCCTAAAAGCGGAAATGACCCATTCCAATCAATACTATTGCCTACCATAAGCTTTGTCGCAGTCTTTCTTTCAAGAATAATATAATTTTTTACGTTCTATAGAACGTTCCACATTTAGTTGACAGTATGATCCTCGTGGAGAACGCTGTTGCCAAATTTACTATTGGTGTACTCACCTCTAGGCCACATAGGCAACCATTTCCAACACCACGCTACATTTAATTAAGTTACCTTACGAAATTATATTTGCATATTGGAACGTTCCTAGATGTGCAATTAGTATACTGCATGGTACGATGGTAATATTTTCATGCTATTATTGACAACGTCACATCTCCGGTCTTATCAAGATTTACACAGGAAACGAATCTCCATTGGGGCCCATACTGTCAACTGAATGTGGAGTTGCCTATAGAATCACTTTGAAAATCAGGGTGAAACACGACAAAGAAGTCGTTTATGAAGCCACCTTAAGCCAGAAAACAATTGTAAGTGTACAAAGGATGAAAGTAAAACTGTTTTTCACTTTTTCTACTCGAAGGCATTAAAAAAAAAAACTTTATTAACGTTTCGTATTTTTTCAAGCTGCCCATCTCTAGTCTCAACAGGTTCCTGGCCCGAGGGCTCATTTGCGAGGAAGAGTTTTGATGTGGTGATGAGGGGAGGGGTTGGAGGCGAGACGGAAGAGAGTGGCGCTCGGACTGTGACCGCAGGGCGTAACAACAGGAGGGCTACAAGGAAGGAAGGGTTGTCGAAGGAGGCGGGGAGAGAGTAGTGCTGGCGGGATGAGAAGTTTCGGGAAGGAGTGGAAGGCTTGCGGGGAACTTGGGGAGAGGATGTCGGACGTGTGGAGGAGAATGAGCAGAGAACGAGTGAATGAGAGGGGGAGAAAATGAAGGAGTAGGGATGAGAGAGTCGGCGGCGCGTGAAGGCCCGACCCTACGCTTCTCCGTCTCCCGTTCCTCCTCAGCTCTCCGATTTTTCCACTCCCGCTTCGACTCTTTAGTGGTCATCCCCTTGCCGTTTCCACTGTTATAGACATGGGTGAAATGAAAGTGGTTGGAGCGATTTTTTGTCTATATTGTACATACAGAGTTGCATGAATATTTGCCAAACGTGTTCTTACGAGTCACATCTAGAGATAAATTTGAAAAAAATTATATTTTCCCGATTTTGTTTTTTGGCAACTTAATACTATTTTAACTCGAAAGCCATGCGGAAAATGAGGTATATTTCGTAATAATTTTATTATTTATGTACATGCTCTTTTTAACGCGAAATAATACGTTTCATGTTATTGTAATTGTTGCTAACAAATATCAAGGTGCCACACCGATTCAACATTCGAAAAAAACGCATTAAAATATGATTTTCGACAAATATCGTATACCGCGTCGAAATCTCAAGTCGTAACATGCTTTCGTTAGGGCAAACATGTAAAATATAATTCTTGCATCATTTCCATTACTGCATGTATTGTGAGTTCCACCGCATAAACAGATGCACTTATAAAACTGATGATCTCAGGCCTGACGTCGTGGAAATTATGGATATCCTTGGTGCCAGCGAAAGAAAGTTTGTGGAAGTAACAAAGGTGGTTTTCTCATCATGGAGATGCACTTAATTGAAATGTGGTCCTTAACTTATTTTCGAATTACTTGAAAAATTATTAAAATGTGCGCTTAATGGCCCATGGTTGCTGCTTCAGACACATTAAGAGAATGAAAAGATTAATAATACAGTGTCAATTATTAATCAGAGTCCGATTTTCTGGTTCTCCGAATTATCCTAAGGACATGCATTGGCTGCACCAGGCCATTTCAGTCCAGATCTTGAAAACGAGCGGTAGAATTTGACAATGGATTCAATTGCCATTTGCCCGGACATTCACAATATAATTTTAATCTTACGAAGTCACCGACTGATATGCAGCATAGTATAGAAATATCTTCTTTCTGTCGTAATTAATGTCTACTCATAAGCCTTCGTAGTATTTGAGGTGGCCTCAGTTTCCAGTCTATTGAAAAAATCTTATTTTCAATAGACTGGAAACGAGGAAAACATTTTTTTGTTTAACTGATAGCCAGCGTTCAGTTCAAATTTATTATTACGATTATTTTAGGTTCTATATAGCCCCCACGGTGCCGTTTCCATTTTGCTTTACTCTAATTGTGTAAGTGATAGCAAAAATTAACTTATTCATTAGTCAGTGTCATCCTGGAAATGAAACGGCGCGGTGGAGCGTTCTTTCTTCCTTCATATCATGCATATCTGCATTTGAGAACTGAAACGTAGCTTGTTGTCAAAGTTATTTCTGATGGGAATAAGTTTTCGACTTTAATGTATTTGTTGGACGTTGTGAGCTATATTGTTATGAACTGTAACCATGGAAACCCTACGAAGTGTTATTCACCAAAAAACGCTGAGTTTCAGCCTGGTTTCGTAGTTACGACTCTCTGGCTTCTGCTCTTCAGTGGTCTGGCAGCTCTGGAAAAACTGTCTCCCGTACGTAATATATTTGAGGACTATACGAAAAAGAGTTCTTCATTCTTGGGAAGTCTTTATTTTCAACTGCTTATGAAGCATTTTTTCATTCGTAGAGACCCCAAAAATGTCTGGTGTGCCAACAACGCCTGTCGCAACCCTTGTGGTGGCTGAATTGGTGCATAGCATGTGTAAATCACTTCAGATAAACATGAAATTGTTAACTGAGGCATTAGAGTCGGGAAACTTTGCATTTAATTTTAAATTTGCGTGGAAGTGGAGTATCAAGTTGAATTTTCCGACGCGTTAAATCGTTCGCGTGAGAAAAAGAAAACTTTTGTTTTTTTTTCTTATCGCTCGCTCTAGCGATAGCGTTCCTCCTCGGCTCCCTTGCTGTTCTCGCTCCTGCTTTTCCCACTTTGTGACAGTCTCCTTGTAAGCGTTTACCCCCACAACAGTACGCTCCCCTCCGCCACTAAAATGGCCAACCCCTCCTGTTGTTCCGTTTTGGTATCAAACGCTCGACTCACCTCGTCTCCTTTCCTCACCCATTTCTCCTCGCCTCATACCCACCCAACGTACCCAGAGTGAGCGAGCGAACTCCCGTCTGACAAAACTCCGGCCCAATGGTTTAACGGATTCCGTCACCGCATTTTACTTCCCTTATGCGTACGCGGGATCTTCTTTTGTCTACAGCCCGCCATGAATTCTTAAACAGGCTTCTATATTTCACCCAATCGCCCATTAGAGGTGTAGCGAGGCATCAATAATAATTGGTATGCTCTTGCGTTTGAGTGAATATATAGTCTTATTTATGCGTAGTGGGCAAAAGGATAGTGGGCTATTGAGTGGGCTAAAGGCAAGGTGGAGAGGTCAGTATAACAAGGATACAATCTCATTCGTAGTGTGTTGATCGCCAAACGTGGTTTAAAACCCTCAAGATTTTTACGGAGTTGTACATCATAAATTCATATTCAAACCGGAATTTATTTGCTGTTGAGTGCAGGGATTCGCAGCGATTTGCTGATGCTAAAGATATTTTGAGCACGCTGCGTTTTGAGCATTTTTATGGATAGAGAATGAATTACCATGTTATTTATAAGAGTTTATTTTCCATGTAGTTATCCGACCTAACTGAACAAAAGTTGTTCAAATATGTCTTCCATAAACGCGACGTAATGACCTAGGCATTAAGGCAATTACAGCACGTAACATGGAAATATTGCTGTAATGTCAGCTTCATATTAGGGCGATCATATCGGGTTATGTGTAAAAGTTTTTTCACTAGGTTTACAAATTTTTAGGAGTATTTTGCTAATCCGGTGAATTTTATTTCAAAACACTAATTACACCGATATTTTGCGCTGAAAGATCAGGTAAAAACGATCCAATAGGGATATGATACTGGGAGTGCGGTTTCATGGACACAGAAATGAGTGAAGTTGGATTATAAGAAAATCCACGAAGCCAATACTCCGATAATGTACGGATATTTGGCCGTCCTAGGCGATTATATGTTTTACTGCTCGCATCAATGAACAAGATATGACCGGACATTTCTGAGTCAGTTTTAAGCTTTCCAAAACGCGGTGTATATCATCCAACATAATCTATTCGTGAGCAAGGTTTTATTGTGTAATTATATCAACGAACCTTGCGTTCAACTACCATTATACAGTCATTTGGAAGGGATAGAGAAAGCAATAGCAGTGATGATAAAAGGATTTTCAACATGTCCCAAGGGCACTTTTACTTCATGGAGAAAGCAGTTCGAAAATGATGGCGGGCTTCGATTGCATTTGTTTTCATTATGATCGATTGCTATGAAGCATGCAAGAGGAAAATGAAGCGGTTGTACGGTGATCATCAGTATTTTGCTCCATAGAGATGTAAATGAAGTGCGTCGATTGGAAAGAGATATTTCTGTATTTTTAGTGGTATAGCTTCCATTTACTGGATTGGGATCGAAAGTCTTAGATAGTATAAGTCTAATCACTCTATCACGTATCTACTAATTAATTCCGTTTTACCATTCGATTGCTGTTGCCTACAATTAAATAACGGGTGGACTTTTACAACAAATGGTGATTTCTTTCGTGGGGAATATAACACCAATCTATCATTAGGAATCAGCTCACCACTCAGTATTGTGAGCGCTAGCAAATATTTTTGTAATCTCATTATTTAATGAAATCTCATAAATTAATCATAATGCCTACATCTCATTATTTAAATGCCTACAGTCGTGATAATCAATTTAATCTCGAGGAAACATAAACTTGTGATGGAAAATTGCAGAATTTTCAGAGGATATTTTTTTTCTTCGGTTATTTGAATGAGGATTCATTTTTGACTCTTCCAAAATTATCGGAAAATTCCACATGGAAGGTAATACTTAGAAAGTATTTTTGACTAAAAATGTAATTTTTAAGATTTTAGTATTGAAAAATTAGCAATGGTATTCAGGTTATATTTTGCTTTGTTTTTGAATAGTTGATTCTGCTCTTTACCTTTCTTGTGCAACAATTTTTCACTTTGCACGATGCAAAGTATGTAAACATGCCATCAGCTGGAGACTGATTTCGTAAAAGAATAGGTGACTTTTAGAAGAGATAGTATTAAGTTTTCCCTTTGATTCTGAGACGATCGGGACTTAAGAAATGTCAACCGACTGAGTTGGCCTTATCGGTGATTTGTTCTCTCGCTTATTGTGAATTCAGCATCAAGAATGGCTTAGAGTCAAAACGTAATATATTTGGACCTCGCAGCAATAAAATTACAAAGAAGTTCCCATAAAGAAACGTCACTTTTAGTGTCACCTATTGGGAATAATTGAATTTAATTAGCTGATGAAAATCAGCTTATTTTATTGATAAGATACAAGTCATTCAACGTAATGAATATAGTTGCTTTATTATATCACTAGTTGAAAAGCCAGCCGAAACAGGCTAAAATATTGACGAAATAGTCAAAATGTAATGAATAAAGTAAATATTTAAATAGAAATTTATTTTTTATTATTTTTTTACGCAAACCATATTGGTATGTAACTCTATGACACTATAATATCTACATGGTAGATATTTCTTTGTATACCACATTTTTTGTGAAGTAGGTGGAGCTGTTACTAAGCAGTTTCCTTGTGTGTAATTTGAAAAATGCATTCGCCCGGGCCATGTGTTAGTTAGTGGAGATCGTGTATGGGAGCTCGCTTGCAATCTATTGGGGCACACCTGAATCACTACGTCTAGCAACTGAATCAAATGTACGTACGCGTAGCCTTTTGTGTAGTAGATTGTTAATGTAAAAAAATCGACTAGCTCGAACCAACTGGCTTAAATTGCCTTGAAAATTAAATTTGATCAACTTTTTGTTTGGTTTTATTTCATTGTCATGAGCATTTGAGTCTTGTAATGAGCGCTTCGCCATGGGGGAATTTTGAACTCAACCTTGGCTGTGGGAGTTCCGAATATAATTAGGCATGGCCACCACTTGGGAAATAACGATGCGAGGTCTAATCGCCTGTGAGCGCACTGGAAATTCAGCGCATTTTTATTTTTGGCGAGGTCGAGTCCGCAATCAGGAAGGTAAATACAAAATGAGTTTAACGTTCGACGGCCGCCCGAAGCGAAGTGTTAAGAGGAGCGAACGAGAAAAAGAGTAAGGTCGAAGAGGCAGGGACGTTGGGAGCAGGAACTGAGCGAAAGAGGAATAGGCGGTGGCGCTGGGGGTTCTTTCAGGTCGAGACGGTTTATCTACATAGCACCCTGCAAGCAACATCAAGGGTGTGTTTTAAATATCACCAATGGTCATCATCCGTCTTTTTTTGACATGAGGTTTTGATTGCAAATATGAAAATAATCACCATATACTCCTTGTCACAAAGCAATTCCCTTGTAATGTTTGAGGCGGTGATGCCAAATCAAAATTAGAGAATAATGGTTAGCTTCATAGGTTGCTATAATGAGAATCAGCTCCAGCTGATGCCTATGGCGACCCAACAGATATTTCCACAGACCGTTCCCATCGTACAAGTACATTTCCTCTCAATATTTTGTAAAAATCAGGGGAGCCGATTGACAGCTGAGATGATTTGCGTCAATTAGCCTTGATGGACGTGTTGGTTATTAACTAACCATTTTGGAAGACTAAAATAATGATGTTGAAGTTTTACGGAAGTAAATGTGTGGGTTGGATAACTACAGCTGCTGGGAGCATGAAAAACTGGGACTCTTGAGTCACTTTAGTCGGAAATGATATACATTCACATAGTTCCCTGGGAGTTTATTTTGACCAAAACGCATTTCCTACAAAAATTAATGAAACTACGACTATCATTTAATTACCAAAAACCAGCGATTACCCTTCAGGATGTGAACTTTCATCAACATGTACCACACTGTGCTACAAATTTTACAGAAACTGTGAATATTGATGTATTTTGCAGCTGCATAAATGGACAGAGGTTTGTACCATATTAATTTGAATTATACAGAAACCATATGAGAAGTGTTGTTAGTAATACGTAGCAAAATAATACAAAAGCATTAGAAAGCCAATAAAATATCTAGCTACATTATCTATTGAAAAACCTAATTATTAAGTCTCAGTGGCAGCTATTATGTTCTCCTATTGTTCGCGGGAAAAATGACATACTCTACCTGGACCTGAAAGGCGTCAATTTATTTTTTACTGCAATTTTTTCCTGGCGTACGAAATGTTTCATGCATTCAAAATAACACTTAACCGAGTACCAAGACGATAAATTTCTAACAACAGCCTTAATTTCCTGCTAATTGAAGGTGGTCAATAAACCTATTCGTCGCATCGCATGGAAATGAAACCTTGGGGGGAAATATCGATACAGCGGCGAACTACGGGGAAGAATGCACGGATATGGGCGAGGACGGACTGTGTTGATGTGCGGGAGGAGGGTATTTTTTTTGCCCTGGAAGTTGGTCGGGGAGTGCGCGCCGAGATGAAAGGGGGAGATTGGACGGGGGAGAATCAGTTGGGGGTGTGGTGAGGCTGCTGAAGGGTAAGGCTATCGGAGTGTGGGGTTTGAAGAAGGCATAGTGGAAGGATGAGATGGTAGGTGGATGGAGGTGGGGTAGTTGTCATGGGTCACGCGCGGGAGTTGACATGCGCCCTCTATCGTCGCAACACGTCACGTTCGTAGCTCCATGTCTCCACGAAGGGCGATGGAAGGGCCCGAGGAGGAGAACGAGATGGAGAGTGAAAGGTAGGGATTGGGGATGAGTCGGAGAAAAGGGCTTTAGGTAGTTTGAGCGAAAAATCACTTCACCTAGAATTTGATGAATTTGGCCTCATTTACAAGGAAAAACTCTCATCTCTCCAATGATATCAAATTACCAACCCCTTTCTGAACTACTTTTCGAGCAATTTGCCTAAAAATATAAGCAGTTTTAAATGGGATAGATTAAGGCTGTGCGCTCCAGAGGGAGAATATTAAAACAATTAGGAACTTCTAGCACCTAGATTTCGTCAAAAAACTAACGGTGTATAGTTTGTATTTTTCTCAACTATTTATAAAAATTAATCTATTGCTCACCGAAGTAATTTTTACAGAATCGCAGAAAAACCTGCTGTTTTTAAGGGTTTTCAGTCCTACGGCGTCAAAAAATGAGTCAACTCAGAGACTTATGTAGGTTTATTTAGTTATTTACTGAAAACTTTGGTCATATATAACTATATCTTTGCGCCATTAATACTAAATTATTTATTTCATACTTCTTACAGACACTGAATTAAAAAAATAAAATTTGAATATGGTCTCCATTATGACTAGGGAACTATCTCGCTCAAACCACCGAAAGGTACTTTTTCATGAACGCGTTAGCGGTGAAAGCGGGATCTGTAACCAATCGGAAGCACTCCTACACGTTCATTCGCGTATCTTCGCGTAGCCAGAGTTGAGATTGCTCAACTTTCAACGCGCGCTACGCGCCGAAACGTTAAACTCAAGGCGGTGTAGTCATGGAGTAAGTTCCAGTGGGATATATAAGCATACACTCATGAATTGTGTATTTCTATAAATCATGTCTGCAGTGCATGATATGTATTACCTATGTGTATTTTATGCAAAATAAGAACTTTATAAACTTATTTCCATTCATAAACATCCCAATGTGACACCGTACCTACTAGTGTTCATTATCATTTACTATTCTTGTGCTGGTTTTCTCCAAAAATATGAAGTCGATCGGATGTTTGCATCCAATTAATAATAGCTTTATTTAGGGAAAATAAGGCCCTAAAGAAGAATATTATGAATATCAGCACTAAAAATTTCCTCAAGTAGGTGATATACATAGAGCATTGGTTTTCTACATTTTTTGATCCTATGTCACTCTAGTTCAAAATATAATTTCTTCTTCCCAAGATAGTCTAACTCCAAATATGCATTTAAAAATTATGCACATATTTACGAATCGATTTTTCAATCAGTGACATTCAATACGCTTTTTTTCGTGTCAGAATAAATAAAAACAAACTACAATTATCATGTATGTATCACCTTACGTTATCACGCGATAAGATGCTATCTCATGAGCTATATTCCTGGCTTACCATCTTTAGGTGCCGGGTACGAATCCCGACTGAAACGGAAGTTTCTCATTGGAATCTTGAAGCTTAATTCAAGTACATTGCTTTGTCCGATGGATAAGATGTCAAACAGTGGGCTCCTCAACAATATTCATAAATATATATTCAATGTCGGCGCCGGATTTATGCCCTCCCTTCATCAATCCCCCAGATAATCATTCCAATGCCAACCCACCTACCCGACTTCGTGGCGTCAATGACTACAATTGACGGTCGCCTCTCCTTATACCTGCTACCTTTCTTACTTTCCTAAAAAAAGAAACGGCTATGGCCAAGGCTAAGGCCCTGAAATAGTATTTTCTTGTTCCCTAACGTGTACAGAATTCATTTTGGTGACGTTAATTTTTGATAACAAATTATGTAACACTATTTTACAGTCTCAGGTGTGGTTTTTATCCCCTGTTAAAGTTATAAAGGGATTTTTAGCTTAGATTTCTTATTCTTTTGTTAATAATTGCTTGCAATTTCGCACTTTATACGATATAACGCTTCTTTTGCGACGCAACAATTCATATCTCAATGTGCTTTTTGCTTCGAATATCGCTCAGAGCCATGGCGGGGTAGCTCTGGTTGTTGTGGCGGAGGATAAGTAGAACTGGGAGTGGTTTGTGGTAGGGAGGGGATGGGGGGGGAGTGAGTCTCTCTGTGATGTTGAGGCCGTAGGGGTCATCGGTATCAGTAATGCCGGCACGAGGAGAGACGGCTCGTGTGGATGTCGTCTCGCGGCTGTATTGTCGCGTCGGTCGGGCCAGAATACAGTCGCTGTGTCGCGGGGGGGGGGGGGGGGGGGGAGGGTGAAAGGGAGCGTGAATGCGTAATGAGGGAGAAAATGGGTGGAGATGGGGCGGTCTGCAGGGAACGTTTAGAGGGGAAGGGTTAAGATTGGAGTGGGGGAAGGGATATTGAGTCGTGTGGAATGGGAAGGGGGGGGGGGGGGCAGGAGGAGGAGGGGATAAGGCTGGAGGGGAGCGTCCGTAAAGATTGCAGAGTCCGTCTGCGACCGGAGATCTCCGAGAATAGGAGAGGGATGACCTTGCTCAGGATGGAGAGACTGTCAGGTCAAAGAGGGACACATAACTTATTGGGGATCCGAGTGTCTGACATGCATTCTCATCCGGCCCCTCTTCCACGTCTTTCTTTGTTTCTCTTTTTCCACCTCGCGGAATAAATCGAAGACTTGTGGGTAGGAAATAACGACGTAACGAGAGAAAGAGATGTCTGACGGATTTGACGTTACGCCGAATTTGCTCGGGGCATCGATGGACACCGTTCATGCTTGCGTTGCAGATAAGGTGCGAATTGATATCTTAGATTACTAACGCATGAGAATTGTTTTAGGATGACGTTTTTGATTCAAGATTGTATGCGGTAGAAGTTGAATCACAATCAATGATAATTCGAGGATCTGTTTACTTATATAGTAGTTTTTTTGCATTTCTCTTTGTAGAATTTTTTTATCCTTGACTACTTTCCATGAATTCTGATACTGTTCTCAGTATTTGACACCGGCCTCGGATAAAACTCGGCACCCTCGTGAAATGATATAGTTTTATGATAGTTATATTTTTCTTAGCAGCATCAAGAAGTAAAATATCAGAAAAATAATCTGATCTGTGTCTTATATTAGCGATGGGGATTTTATATCGGTATGTGGAGTTATTTTATCATTTTCTCTGAATATCCTAATAAACCTCTGTATCGAATGTAAACAGTCAGTTAATTGAAAAAAATACTTTTCATATTCTTATTTATTTTTGGTTTCTTGAAAGGTAGTTTTATTATCCTTCCTCAATATTTACTTTCCAGCCCTCTATATTTTCATCCTTGTGTTGCGTTTCTATTGCCTTCAAATGCTTACCTCGTAGAAACTAAGTTTGGCAATCTCCTTTAAAGGCTTCATGATTTTAGGAAGGTCGATGATTAATTTTTACATTTTTGACGAAAACGCAATCTATAAAAATTTGTCGATACTGCTGCACTTAACTGCAATTCAATACAGTGGTATTCGTGCTTTTGAAATGGTGATTACATCAACTCTGGGTTAGTCGAATAAGTGTATTCACCTGCAGTCCCCGGAAAACAATTGCCCAATTTGAGCGGAATTTAATGCTAGTGGTTCCACTTTAATTAAAAACATAAAATAACAGGACTCCCACTAACTGTAAATTACCAGTGAACTGGCGTTTGGGTTGAATTCATTCGTCTTTAATTACGCCCGACAAAATTGTTCCACGGTCAATTCAAATACTTTTGTTGGCCTGCTGAACAGCGCTAAATACCCAAAATCCGGGACTATTTTCCGCCAAAGGTATGAAAGCTGTTTTGCGGTGTTGCTCAGTTTTTTATTATTCAGGCTAATGCATTTAAAATACCGAATATTTTAAACATTCCATTGTAAATCACAAAAAAATACCAGCTCATCGTATATAATTAAGGCGATTTATTAAAATGAGCTTATTACACTTTTTTGCGGCTATGTAATTTACAAAATGGGTGCTTGGTAGCCTGGGGGTACAGTGTTGGATTAATGACCAAATGAGGTTCCAATCTGGCTAATACCTTCGATACTCTTCATCTATATCCAAGCTGTGTTACTATCTCGTTACCAAAACTTTCTGGGTAACTGTTGGGTATAAAGTGATAGGAGCTTGCACCACACCGCATTGGTGTGTGTATCTTGCCGTATAGTTTTAAACATGGCTGAGGGTTTTGTGCAATGTTCTGTGGCAACTCTTGAATAGGAATGTATCATACTGGATAACTTTCGACTATTCACAGGAGGAATACAAGTTCATCTCCGCATGGAGACTTACTAGATCCTTGCTTGGAATGCAACGATGCGAATTTATGAATGGTAAAATTGTTGGTGACAAAAGGAAGAGAACTGCCCCTATTCTGTGAACGAACGTTTTCCCCGCCGTTGAGCTTAGTACACTTCAATTTTCTTTCTAAAATGGGGACACCAACCTTAGAGATTAACGCTGAGTAATTGGTATGTTATTTGATTCGGACCCAGAATATATTTATCTGCCTTGATGAAATGATGTATTTGGGACTAATAAATTTTACATTTTAAAATCCGAAAAAGTTGCATGACTGGACAAAATGGCGGAAAATAACGTTGCTGAATTAATGCTTTGGGATACCTACGTATGCAATTCCCAAAATTGAATAAAAGAAGCGAATAATGAAGGATAAGTTTAAAGTATTTCAGAATTTTGTTTTAGGGCGTTTTGTTTTGATTGGTAGAAGAAAGAAAACAAGTGAAATTAATGCATACTTATGTAAGAACATAGTCCTAATGTAGGAATTCTTACTGGCACATTTCATGATCCCCCTCTCTTATTAAAATCAACCTTCGTGTTGATTACTGTGTTGTCAGTTAGGAATTCGGCAATCTTGTATTAAATATTCATTTAATCATCAAACTTTTCATATATGACAGCAGCTTTCTTTTTACCGTTTCTAACCTTATCAAGGCTTGCTATTTCTTTGTTATTCAAAACTATTATTTTAGCAGATATTGCCATCCTAGGTAGGTCGGCTCCTGTGTGTTTTTCCCACCGTATTTTTATCTTGCGGTTAAATTATGCTGGAGTTTGATATCATCTAGGTTCTTATAATTTCAACATGTTTCGCCTGCTATCCCGGATAAAACGTGAATACTTGAGAACATTTAAAATATGATAGCTATATTCAACGCTCGTCTTTTCGTAGGGATAACACATTCGCAACACTTCCGCAGTCACTTCCATCAATATCAATCTTCGTCCTATCTTGTTTTCATCAGACACTGAAACCTTTTCACTAAAAACTTGGGAAGGGTTTCAATGAAAACCGGAATGATGTGATGTATCGTAATAAATAGTCGATTAGTCCTAGTAGTGCTTACATTAGCCCATGATGTCCCACCAAAAAGCTGTGAACGAACAACAGCGTTACACATGTGCAATATTAGGGCGCTTGATATTGTGTCGCCTCGATACACCTTTACCTCGACAACACAATAAATTAATTTAACAATTAATAACAAGTAGTGACGTCAGTCCATGTCGAATGAAATAAATTGTTCTTTAACTTTTAGTATATAACATATAGTTTTTAAATAATGCATTAGGATGGTAATTTTTATCACTAACAATAAGTGTTTTTGCAAGAAGAATCTTGCTCCGAATTCTCTTTGCTTGACTAGGCGCCCCTCCGAATCATACCATTATCATCATTTAATAATCATATCGTAGATCGGTCGGTTTCTGGGACTCCTTGCTAAATTCCCCATCTAAAATAACCTTCACAAATCAAACTATTTTCCCGTAATTTTGTCTGTCTCAAGCCCGTCTTATACCTTCCTCTCAGTCGGCCAAAATTTAACGCGTCTCATCTGTATCTCGCTTAGATTGTTCCACTCTAAAATTAACTGAAATGCCATTTAATTCATTTTCTGGCTACTTTTGGAAAAAAGTGTCCTTTTTTTAACGGATTGCAAAATCTAACCTTTCCTTGCTACCTTTTTTTTCGCAGATTGAAATTGAAATTACATGGTGTAAAATGCGAGAATGGGTGAAACACATGGCCGGAAAAGAGTGTTCATTGAAAATATAATCGTCGAATAATCTGCAAATGTTGTATCTTATTCTTGTTTCCTAATAGCTAAACACAGTCATCAGTAAAAGTAATATTTTAACATTACAAGCAAAAAGGGGAAATTTTCTTTGACTCACGCTATCGCGGCGGAAGCTCCATAAGCATGCCCTAATCACGCAATACTCCCGCGTACACTTTTTCTGCCTCCTCCGAGTCTCCCGCCATTAATCTTCTCATATCCCGAATCTTGTATATAAGTAAGTTAAATTTCTGGTCTCGGAATGATTCACATTCCGAGTTTAGACACAATCCTCCTATTCTAGAATAAGCGATCGCTCGACCGCGAAGTTCAGGGTCAAACCGAATCACGAGGGCACTTCGGAAAATGGAACCACCTGAGCTCAGTCGCCGCGTATGTTAAGCATTTTGAGGTTTCGGATTTTCCTCAGGAAGCTTCTACCTTTCTTTTCCATTCGGCCCTCCATCTGCTTGCCGGAAGCGGAAGGAATCACGAGTAGTGGGGGGAGAGAGGAGGGGCGTCATGTTGCGGGTGGTTGAGCCCGCTATGCCGGCCGGGTTGATGGCGGCTTCGGGAGGCGATGAAATCGCATGGGAATCCTTTAGCATTGCGGTCGGGAAGTTGTGCAGGGAAGTGAAAGGTAGGAAAGGGGGGGGGTTGAGATAATAGAAGTTAGTTAGAAGGAGACTTTTCCACTCTCATTTTCCTCTTGTTCTGCTTCTTTGCTCTCTCCTTTTCACTCTCCGCCTCTATCTTCGTCACGCCACAGTGCCTATCCGCCTTGGGGAGGGGAGGGGGGAAGCAACTAAGCCCCACTCCCACTAGCCCTGGCGTGGGAATGGAACGAACGCAACACCGGCGAACGATAGGGAAGATTCACGCGGCTCTTAAAGAAAATTCACAGTGAAAAAAACGATCGAATCGAAGAGGGCTGTTGGTATACCAAAATTCAAGGTCATTAATCTTGGCTCCATTAGCCATGCATCGAAAATATCTCCCGGGCGGTAGCGGAAAGAGTTTTATTGGATGTGAGTTGTTTTGGGGCTTTGAAGAGCTGTTTTTTGGGTGAATTGGTGATGTTTACCTCGGTGGTATTGATATTGGTGGAATTTTCGGATTTGGGTGTTCTATCACCATGTGATTCGCAGATTAACTCTAGTAATAATCTTACGGCGCATGTCATAAGGCACGCGTACAGGGTCAGCATGCGCAAGATGCCTTACGCGTGAAAATATAACTAATGAACTTAGTGTTTTTAGTGGAAATTGTGAAGAATGAGATTGTACAAGAAGGAAGCTAATGGTGACAGAACGTGTGACGCGTTTGTACCGCTAGGAAAATGGATTCGGAGAAGGTTCTCAGGGCTGCGTAGGTTGAGAGAAATGCTATCCATCGCTGTAAAAAGATACCGCATGGGAAATTCTCAAAATGGGAAAATTTGGCTATTATTATCTGCAGTGTTTAATCTTGTTGTTCCATGTAGTTTAATGCATTTCTATTTAGAGAACAGAAAGGTACAAGAGGAACGAACATTGATGGAGTGGCTGAGAATTGATACATAAATATAATACCTCCATTGACGCCTTGTCGTTTCTCATCTATAACGCTTGCATGTATTCTCAAACACTTTGAGCCAGCTGAGCACTCTGGTTACGGCCGTAGTTACCGCTAAAGTCACGATTATAAGGATGATTTATTTCGCACATCTGTGGCTATAACAGTAACTAAAACCTACATCGTGCTACCGGCCCTTATCCTCAGAGTCCTCAGAGCTGTAATTTAAATGATTTAATGATGTAGAGATGAAGGTGGTAGCTGTCATAAAAAAGTCGCTATTTTCGCTTAGCAGAGACAATTTATCTTGGAAATTCATAAAAAAGGAAACGTATTGGTGACTGAGTTGGAAAACTTATGAATATCTTTTATTTATTTTATTCATCTGTCAGTCTATTTTAGATAGCTGGAAGTAAAAGATATGTGATTTGGAATTGCAAAAAATTTTGAAAATAAAATATATTCTTGTGGCAACTAGTTGACTTGAAGAATAATTAAAAAGGATTTTTTCTCCTGTAAATATTTTATAAATGATGAGTTCAAACGACGTGACTTATTTTTAAAAGTCGAAGTCACTTATTAAACAAAGGTGACTTGAAATGCTTTGAGCTTTTTGACGACTTTTGACGGATGTATATTAACTATTCATAATTCCGAAAAAAGTTGGTTTTGATATGTAATTTTTCCTGCGTTTTTCGTTTCTTTTTCAAAATGGAAACGGAACACCGTGTAGAAAAAGAGAGAGAATCCAGAAGTAATGTCACTCCCAACTGGAAGATTCTCAAACTGATATTAGTAACTTTTACAAGAAGTTGAATAATTGATTTATCGCTGAAATTCAGAGGAAGTCGTGAAATTAGATGGATACTAGTGGTGACGATGATGACTCGCCTTTGTGCGGGGCAATGTTATCGCCCCCCTCCCCATTATGGTAAAGAGGAATGAAACATTCATTTAGAGCCATAACTATTTCCTAAGGATCTATGATTTGACTAGATGCAATGATCTCATGACGATGCGAACCATAAAAGCAAGTAAATTATGCGACAGAATGTCCCATTGCCCCATGTCGAGCCGCGTCTAATCCTTCCCATTTACTTCAAAGTGACTGCATCGCCATGGTCGCGGGTTGCGAATAGCATTGGCTTCAGTCACACCTCCAGGGGTGTGAGGATAGGAGTGGTGGTTGGGGTAGGATTATAATGTACGCGTCAAATGACCGTGTCACAAGCAGAGGTCCCGTTCGGTGATGATGGCTTGCAGGCATATCGGAGAGCCATATTTTCAATCGACAAACGATCGTGTCGAGGGGCTGCGACGAGATAAACGAACCGGTCACGGATGACTTTAAAAGAGGTGCGTTCCTGGGCATTTGATTAGTTTATTAATCGGAACCACGTCCTTATCCGCTGGGAACAATGGGTACTGAGCGCGCAATACGTCAAGTGCCTGAATAAAAATCGATCGTTTTTTCTGAACGATGCATTTTGACCTCTAATAGTTATACATCTATACATAATCATCACCGTTCCCTTTCGGGGTAGGTACAGTCGAAAAAGTTAAATTCTCCGTGATAGGCTTGTAAAGCTGACTGCTTTAATAATTTTCTTCGTATTGCGTATGTGAATGGTTATTGCCATTAATATTATCAGTTCATTGTTGATTTTAAGTAAATCGAACTAAGGAATTTATACAGTCATCATACCAGTGTGAAGGTATATCCTTTTACCCTTGCAAATGGAATTCCAGAATTCAGGATTTTACTATCATCACCTTGCTTTGCTCTTGCTGCATAGCTGCTGTGTACATAAAACACTTCCCCTCGCTTTAGCAAATATTAGGTATTTTATATTATCTCTTGATATAAAATGCACACTCCATTAAATTTCTTTCCTTGTCAGAATGGCAATGTCTTAACAACCTCCGCTTTAGAGACCACTGGTCCTAATACTTGGCGCAGGATGTGATTCGTTTTTCGCTTATCCGTGGTACTTACTGATTAGTTCCGCGAGTTACTCTATCCTTTGACGCTAGTCCGATGAGGAATTGGATTAAAGCGAATGCGTTGTATTAAATATCACCGTATGTTGTGATGCTTTCTTTACATTTCCGCCGGTTACGAAATTTTCACGGATGGTCTGTGCCTGACATGCACCATTTGATTGTGTTTCCAATCCTTTACTTGAATGCTATATTACGGAGGAGGAGAGGGGTGATGTGTAAAAACAGGGGGTGGGAGGAAATGACGTATGATAAAAAAATTAAAACAAACAATCGAGATTGAATCCGTGGCGGTCTAAAGACCTGCTGCAACAGATGCAGCGTTAATGGCGTACAGACGGGCGAATGAATTATACTAGTTCTGGTTTCCGCTTATTTTCCACTTTTTTTTAAATCCACTCGCGTGCATCGAGACTGCCTTGCTGCCCCGTCCGTCGCAAAAAAATATTCCGCTGGGATGACAGAAATGACGGTGATGTGCAAGAGCGAAAGGATTTTTCGAGTATTGGAGGCGGAAAGGGTAGGTGGTGGTTGGGGAATCGGCGGGAGGAAAAAAAGGCTATGGAAGAGAATGGCATTTGGAGCGACAGTTAATTGGTCTGCCACTGCCGTTTCAGGGCCGTCACAGCATGCGTGAGTGTGCATGTACGCGATTAATCGAAAAAGTGTCTGCGGAAAAGAGAGCTCTTTTGTTCCCCTCTTTTTTATTTCTGTTGCTCCTTTCGTTGCGGGATGTCAACATCGTGAATGGAGGTTTATGCTGAAACATTTTCTCTTCATAGAAACTTCGAACACAGGTTTCATTAATCCCATTCAATGTGATTCACTGTTGATATCTTTTTCCTGGAAGACCTCCCTGCCTCGTTTCTTCACAATACGTTCAATTTAATCACTTGACAGGCTGAGCGCAGCATTATCATTGAGAAAAAAATTACTTTATTTTTTATATCTCGCTCTAGGTACTTGCCGAATACTGAATGGATGCTGTGGATTGACAAATTGTGCGAATTGAAATAGATATTCTACTGCCTCTCTATTTCTTTTCTTGAATGCGCCCGTAAAAAATAATCTAAAAGTGCATTTACTTCCCAGGATTGATGATTTATTATGTGGTTTTATGCGTGTAATATTTTTTATTTTTTGAGCTTGGGGCCTGCAATGCTGAATTTCCAGCTAAAATTCATAAATTTTTCGAGAATATAAGAGGAATTTATAAAAAATAATGTATAAATTAAAAATACCCAACGTAAGGTGACGTAAATAGTTCCTGCTATATAATAGACTCGGGTCAATGGGACTCTCTCAACAAAATCCCCCCGACAATCTGTTTCTGACTATTCCGATTATAACAACGTAATAAAGGATCTGCTAGCCATGCAGGCTATGGCTTGTAGTTGATATGGGATGCATTATTGGAGAAAAATGAAAAAATTGTTGAATATTCGTATTTTAATCCAGAGTAAATGGGAATATTTTTAGCGTTTCATGATATTTTTTCTAGTACCGTTTTGTCGTATTTTCATCAGGGATTTCAGACCACGGTACAACTTATCCACGTCAAATTCACATCCATGACTCCATTTTTAAAACTTACTTTGAAATAACTAAACTCCTGAAGATAATATGTCAAAGAATGGCATTGATTCACCCTTTTGAACCTGAAATTCAATTTACAATCAGAAATTTCAAAATACAGACCAGCCGTGTTTGTCAAAGTAAGCTCTGTCTCAGGGTCGGCACTTTAAAAAGAACTCCTTGCTCAGATTTGTTAAGGCTGTTTTACACGAGGCACTTTGTTTCACAATTTGATGCACAGAAATTGCGAGAACGCGAAGGCGGAATTAGAGCAGGGGCACTTTTATCATCTGTCGTTCATGCATACGCGCATGCATTCTGGCAATTCACAGCTTAACATGATGCAATTTTCAATGCACATCCATAGAGACATCAGATTGTGCAAAAAAAGTGTCTCGTATAAAAAGGCCTTTATGGTTGCTCCAGGAGTGTTTTGATGGTGGCACGTGTGCACTGAATGTTATTGAGCTAAGCACAGGGTGTGTCAAAGTGTGAAGAAAGAAGTGGAAAGTACTTGGACATGCCGGAACTAACGGTAATATCAAAAGAAAAACACCTGAGTAACTAAAATGTCGACCTTAACCTCTCCTCGTTTGGAGATGATTTCGCTGGATGCATCTTCCTTTATCCTCAGGCGTCAACAGAGCAGGAAATAACGGTATGGGAAAGGATTTAATCCCATCCCATACGAATGGGATTTCGCCGAACCGTTTGCCATTTCCTTCCAAAGTCCTCACCCCCTTTTGAGAGATGAGGCATTTTCATTTTTCGCGCATCTCAGACCGCATATGAAATGGCGGCCCTCGGGGTCTCTTGCAGTAAAATATGCGCGGCGAATCCACATGCGCGCGAATGTCGACGTTTTATTTTACCTACCTTAGGCAAGGGAGATTGAACTTTTACGTCGTTTCATCCATTTGTCTTCGTTTTTCGCTTTGGCGTTCGATGAGAACGTCGTATTTGAGCGGGCATATGTTCACGTGTTAGACGGAGTCCTTGGAGTTAAATGAAGTGCCATGTGTGATGTCGATCGGAGGTATTTATGTAGTGGTAGCGAAACATGGTCTACACAAACAGGTCCGAGTGGAAGGGGTCGGCTGAGGAGCGAAGGGGAGAGGACAGCGCATGGAAGGCAACGCTGCCAACATAACTGCATTTAACTTGAGAGGGCAGGATAAGTGTCAGCAGCGCGTTTCGCGTCAATATTTACAATCAAAACGAAACTATCATAATACGCTGATATTTTATGCAACCCACCGGAGAATCCCTTCTACACAATCGAATTAAGAGACATATAGAGCTAGCAAGTTTGCGTGAATAACAGATTGTGCATTTTGAAGTTGGCAATTAAGGTTTGCGACCTTGGGAACCCTGACACGTGGAGACTACCTTACTCCCCAATGCGGAGCCAGTTCTTAGGAAATGGAGTCTTCCGCTGATATGGTTGCCTGCGCAACTACCACCATGTTTCCCTGCAACTATACACACACGACGATCGTGTGCCGTTTTTAAGGTCCATCTGTAACGTCGAATTGTGGAGGACTACTTAGCCTCTGTTTATGTACACATCTACTTCTTGCGATATCACCACATCGGCCTTGGTTCCGTACTGAGATGGGTAACTGGAAAAATGGAGACGACTAACACAGACTACCTAACTATTAACACCTGCTGGAATGACTGCGCGAATGTAGGAACAAAAGACATGAAAATAGCCCCTGCTCTCATTCCGTGCCCGCGTTCTCGCAATATCTGTACATTTAACTACACGATTAAATGCCTCATGTAAAACGGCATTATAGTTAGTAAAACAGTTGTAGATTGAACTGGTATCTGCACGCTCTACGTCACTCATGGAACTCCAATTTAATACGTTAGACTGTTGACGCTTTATTTTTACCCCCCAGGGGTGAGCAGACTCGAGCATTTTCATCCTTCATCCTCACGCCTTTAGTTTTCCTTTTGATCGAATTTTCGGGTGTGAGTGTTTCAGGATGAGCGGGTGGAGTTTGCGAGTGAGTGGTGTTGCTCGTCTTGCTGGCATCCGACTGAAACCGCGTGTCTCTCCAGGAAAATATCCACACTCTCTCACTCACTCGTCTCACCCTTCCTCTCTTCGTCTTTGTCTTTTTCTCCTTTCCCGCCCGTGGGCGACATGCAAATCGTTCGCTTAGGACTCCGGTAGAGTTCGGGAAACGAGTTGGGCATAAATCACGCTTTGGGGGGGAGTGGGGGGGGGAAGAGTCGGTCGAGTCGAAAAAAAAGCGAGAACGGTCGGAGATGGTTTTGGAGAATAAAAAGAGAGAAGCAGTTCGCGTTATATGTGTGTTTGGGAGAATGTGAGAAGAAGGGCGCAGAATGTTTGAGGGAAAAGGAAGGAGAGTAAAAGAAAAAAAATGGAAAGAGTCGGAAGAGGTATAGGTGTTGGAAAAACAGAATAACGAATTGAAGAGTTAAGGAAAAAGAGGGACCAGTGCGATTGACTGGGTCTTCCTGTATTTTAACTTCCTTCCATGTATTCACACGCCGCCAAAAGCCTTTCTCCACGCCATTCCGGGATAGAAACACTTTTGTTCTACCCTTTAACCATTCCATATCCGCGTCTCTCATCTCTTCTTTGCGTCACCAGATATTTCCTCCGACGAACTTTCGTCGTATATTTTTTCGTCTTTTTCCCTGAGGCGCTTCCCTCTTTCTTCCTTCTCAACAAGTTCTTTTAGTTCTCTTCATTTATCTGTATTCACATTGCTTAGCTGCCGTATCTTAAAGTCAAAATTATATAATGGTATGTGTAGCGTCTTATTCAAAGAATATATAGGCTTCAGAAGGTGAATAGCGCTAGCGAAAGAAACGTTCAGTAATAGAAGGGAGCTGATAACGGGGACCTTGGGTAAGGGTATAAAGAAAAGGCCGGTGAAGATATTGATGTGGAGTTTATCGTTGAATGGGGCAGAAACGTGGACGCTGAAAGAGGAAGACGAGAATAGGCTGCAGGCGTTCGAGATGTGTGGAGGAGGATGGAGAAGGTGGGGAGAACGGAAAAGAAGAAAAACGAGGAAGTGCTTGGTATGGTGTGTGAGGAAAGGTGGGAAAGGAAATTTCTGGATGAGATTAGGAAGAGGCAAAGTAGGAGGTTGGAGGAGGAAATGAGTGGCCAAGGGTTTCTTAAGACTGTGATAGAGGGGAGGATGTTTGGTAAGCGGGGAAGGGGAAGAAAGAAAATGAGTTTTATGGATGGGATGAAGAAGGGTAGGACGTATGCTGAGATGAAAAAAGAAATGTTATTACACGTTTAAAAATCTGGATGATTTTCACTCACTTAATTTTAACCTGCCTTACCCGGTAGATTACCTAATGATAATAATGATACTGTACAATAATTTCCAAGTATTGGTTTCTATTCTTTTACCCAATGTGATCGATATGATCTCTCAGAATTATATTCCTAATTGAAAAAATACGGAAGTGCTCAAGACGACATAGATGAGTAAGTTTATAGCGCCAGGGGTCGGTTTTAGTCTTTTTGCTTGCTCGCGCCTGATTTCGGATCCCCTAATTTGTTTCCACTCGCGAGAAAACCTCTCTTTTCGAAGCGAAATACTTGCGTCTTCTTTCACTGCTATTTCGGTGTTGGGAGCGAGGCTTGGAATCGCAGAAGAGGATGGAAAATTACTTGGATTCTTTCTGGAGGGCTCTATCCGTGAGAAATCGCAAAATAGTGTTTTACCACAAAAGTTCCCTTTCTTTTTCCCCGCCTAATTTTTTTCTGCTCTTACGCACCTGTGGGGTCTTTCGGATAGCTACCAATTCGTTTGATTGTGTCCTTCTCCTCATTCTCTCCTCAATTCCGCCTCTCCTTGTTCGCTTCCCCAACAGTTGAGGCCGTATAACAATGGATTCTCCAGTCCTCTGCGGGTGGGAACTCGGTGGGACTTCGCTTCAGCGCTTCCCCATACCGACCGGTAAATAACGAATCAGATTCGAAGGAACGCATGTCTTCCGCCGTGTTTGGGGATGGGGAGAAATTTTGGATGGTTGGTTGGGTTTTGATGGTCCTCGAGTGGGGTCGGTGGAAAATGATGGGGTGTGGTCGACTCTCCTGGAGAACGGGCAGCTTAAGTTGCAAGACCATGAGGGCTGGGAGTAGCTAGGATGTAAGGTCGAGCGATACTTGCATTTCAGCATCGTATTGGGGCGTTTATTTTGCGTAGCCAAAGACGAGATCGCACAATTGCGCGTATCAAATGACTTCGCATGATATTGAGTGTCTCTACATTAATTAATTTGTAGAATTCCGTGCATATTAATGAGTTTTGTACTGGGTTTTACGAGTAAAAATATTAAAATTATCAGCAGTCATCAACCCTAAGATATGTTTGCAACCGCTTTCCACTCCATTCTTTTTTTTCAGCTAACAGCTTTATTCCTTCGTAATTCCTCATTTTAACATCCTTAATGACTTGTTTCAGATTTGTTTTGATTCTACCCTTGGCCTTACTCAGTAATTCATCCGAGTCATTGTTTCTTCCATTATTATTGTTTTCAGTAGACTGCTATGCCTCATAATGTGTGCAATAAATTTGTCTCTAATACACTTAAATTTTAATTTAGCACCTTTTATCATCAATTCCACCTAGAACTTATTCACTTGGCGATTCTCTCTGTCCGTTTCATCGGCGTCATTCTTCTATAATGCCACATTTCCTTCGCTTTCCTCTGCTTTTCTGCAGTTATCGTTATAAGAGCATGTTCTATTGGAAACATACATGTATTTCTTTGTTGATTAATTTCGAATATTTTTAGCTCTAATAAATACTTAAACATTTTCGAAAAATAATGCATTACTTATCAAAATTATATCGCAAGATTCATAAATTTCGCTCAATTTACTCTTATTAAATCCTAAATAAAACAATAAACATAACATGTCAAATTTTGATTCTTTTGCAAGGCGCAAGTTTGTGATACTTATCATCATCAAACTAATATATAAAAATTGAATGGTGTCTGTCTGTCTGTTGCTCAATAACGATAAAACTGCTGAACCGATTGAGCTGAAATTTGGCATGTAGTGAGAAAAATCTTAGTCCTTGTTTATGCTCAAAACATTGTTTTATTAACGATGAGTTGAGGCAAACATTCTACTGAATGACAAGCGATGCGTAATTCGAAGATGAAATTGGAAAGTTATTTACTACACTGGGTTCCGTGCGTACCCTGATAGCACGGTAAACTTGCTGCAAACTTGATATAATTGATACAATTATCTATAACTAGCTGAAGGTACCCGTTAAAATTCAACGGGTGTGAAAAAAATTGAACTTATAAGAAAACCACAAAGCCTGAAGAACACTGTTAGCGTGATCATTTAAGGTGTTCGTATCCTATCTTGTATGTAGTGTTCGTTGTAGTAGACACTGACCATTTCCCAGGTGCACGGAGAGTTGAGTGACTGTTTGTCCTCTTTCATGCACGGAAAACCCAAAAATTGGCCACGCAGGTTTATTACTACTAATTGCTAAATAGCACCCAGGTTGATAGATTGTCACCTCGTCCCTCCGTTTCTCTTGAGACGTCTTCTGAGTGATTAACAGCTTGATCACTTCCCTTGTGTACATAAATATATGTGCATTCAATGACTTAACTGAGTTCCGCAATTCAACGCTGATATGTGCGTTGAGTATCTTCATCAGGATTGGAGACCATCGACAGGGAGTGTTTATATCTCGTAAACACGTGCGTTTTGTCCGAGGTTCAAAGCCGGAGTGTGTCAAACTCTCTCTTTGAACTCTCCCTGTTGATGATCACACCTGAATGACCGAAATGCATGCGTAGGAGTCAAAATTCCTTTGCTTTTATTGACAATGTGGATTAATCTTGAATTTCAACTTCTTGTTATTCTGATATTTATTTATTTTTATTTATCAGTCAGTGTAATAGAGTATTTGCACACTTTTTGGAAGTGACATCTAAAAAATCTATCGATATTTCAGACACTAAATTTTCATTCTGACACTCGAGAGGCTTTTCGTTAATTTTTTATTAGCTAATATAATCTAATAAATTATTATTGCGCCGAAACACTGGTCCGCCATGTTTTGTAGGCTCTGACGTCATCTCCCATAGTCGACCATTTGTTGATTTGGAGATTGTGTGACTGTGTAGTCTTAGCGTGTGGACGAAACTTTAGCTATTAAATAGCAAATATCGAAATAACTTCGAAAAGGCAAATACTATTTCACTCTCAACGCACAGCTAGGCTTTTTAGCTTCTGCTAATGTGGGAGATGACGTCACACTACGAAGAACCAATGGTTGGGCGTTTAGACCTAGGCAATTTCGATGCTAAAACAATGCATATTAAAAGCTATTTATTAAATTAATTAGTTGGAATTATACCTTGGTATTTCGTACGTGGCATTTCGAAACCAAACACTACTCGCTATAATAAATTTCAACAAAATACCTCACGCAAATACTCTATTAGCCGTTGTGACATTTTTGGTTGAGTTGAGATGATAAAATATCGAATATTGCAGTCGATGTATCGGAACATCACACCGAGAGAAACTCACCAGAGGAACAGTGGACGGGAGAGAATTTGTGGTGCTTTCGGAGCTGGTCGACGAGGGGCGCATCACTCTGACTGAGTAGCCTGTTGAATGCTCTCACTAGAGACCTTTGACTTTTCCTTGGAGCGAACGCAGCGTCAAACTGTCAATTTCACAGAATGGATATCCAATGAGATCCTCGTTCGGGGAAGAGATTGTCGTTCGTTTTAGGCGAATGCTCGATGAAGTGTCTTAAAACGCAGGTATCGGATGACAATCTAAACTGTTTTCTCCTAAATCATAAATATTCCGTTCGTCGTACATGGGATTTTAGCATTAGAAGACTTGAGTTTTTATGACTTCAAACTGCTAAGGTTTTATTACACGAACTAGAACAAAATCTTAATCCTAAGATACACGAAATATTTTATTCTCAATGTAGGATTCGAACTCGAGATAAACGGAGCTGCCGCAGTCTCTGCCGCGTGGACTTCAGTTAAAAAGGTTGCTTTCTTGTAACAGCCATTGATAATTTTCTTTTAGGGATATTAGAGAACATTAGGGAAATGAATAAAAAAGGGTGGTTTATATTGTTCTTACAGTAGAGGATCGGGGTCCCTTTGAACACAGTTATTTGTGAGTTCAATTGCAAAGCATCTGAGCACTTACGTGTTCACTTGTACGAGTTACGAGTACCGTTAGCACTGACAGTCGTCAGGCAATGAAACGTCAATTTAACGATTGTGCGTATTCCTTCTCAACTATACGTGACTTTCAACTAAACTTGTACGAACATAGAACACTGTCTCTGGCGATACTCGGTGGAACTCCTTCATTGTTAATAAAAACAGGCACTTTGTTATAATTCCACACTTAATTTTAAACAACACGACCCGGGTTTCAGCATCTCATGCCATCATCACCTGATGTCTGATTAAAATAAAGTATGGAATTATTACCAAGTGCCTGTTTTTATTAAAAAACTAGTACGACATCTATGAAATTTGCTTTGGTGAATCGATGACAGTTTTATTTCGCTTAGATAATGTAATGTGTAAATTGGTATTCAGGCTACAGAGGATAGGTAGAGGTTGCGAGATGGAAAATGTAAGATCCCGTTGAGTTTGGTACTAGGGTGAGGTAACATACACAAGAAATAGAATGAAATACGAAATAATGGAATATGTCGAGGAATAATCATATTATGGATGATCGAGGACATACATTAATGCATACATATTGTATATTAAGACGTTTAATTTTTTAATTTTTACTATATTATATTTTTATCGACCGCCGGGATTATTTGGTGAAGAATAGTTTCATTATATTGCCATCGACAGTGACGGTTTTGTCATGATTTTTACCCTCATCCAAGACTCCCTAAACCTTTCTTCTTTTTTAGCACGCTTTTGAATAAAATGCTCGCATTCAGCACCCAACAGTGCTAAACTGTATCAATAGCGTACGAGACTATCTCCAGTTCATTGCCCTTATTCAAGTGGAAGGAACGAAAGTGAACTCAGGAATGCACGAATAATCACGGAGGGGGAAAATGAAGAAATGGCCTTTCCCCTCGAAAATGCAGAGTGAAGGTAGATGTTTAAATTTTCCCCCGGAGTGGGGAAATTATTGGATGGCACGCGGCGCGGCGGAGAGGAAAGAAGTGGTGTGGGTGGAAGGAGTATTGCTCGGAGAACAGAACAGGAGAAGAGAAGGGAAAGGATAAGGTAGGCGGCAGGAGGAGAACTTTTTTTGAGAGTTGGCAAGTGCTTGAGAATCGTTCTCCAAGATGGCTTCTTCAATTGCGCGGGCATAGGGTAGTGGGGTTTTGAGCAATGAGGCGAAAGGGGAGCACGAGTGAGCGATTGAGTAAAGGGGTGTGTTGGAGTCGGTACGGAGGCGATTGTGCTCGTTGGCGATGGATGAGAAACGGAGGGAAGAGCAATCTTTTTTGGGCGTAAACAATTCTGGGTAAATGGCGCGCGCGAGTGAGGCGGGGTATGAGAGTAGAGATGCCGGACAAAGTGATGACTGTGGGTAAATGGAGTGGGGCGCTGTGTGAGATGTGCCTCCGGAGGTAAAGGGGCGCGGGAGAAGGTATGCGCTCCGCAATCTTCCCTCGTCCGTCACTCGAGCATGGACACGTCATCTTCTGACTTACTTTCTGGGGTGAAATGCGTTAATAATACGACTAATTGTCACGAGTAAAAGGACTGCATTTATTCTGAATATAAGTATAAAGTTTCTAATAATTGTTCTTTACTGCGTCTTTACTGCAAATATCGTTGCACCAACTACATCGTTCGAATCACGTTAGTTTTTCGTAATTGTCATGGAGTTTTAATTGTTTATTCCGTATTTGTAATGATTATTATTTAAAAAATGCTTTCCATAAATGTTTATTGACAAAATTCTGCCTTCCTAAAGAGCAATTTGAAATTTCTTGGACTTAAAGGAGAGAATGGATTTAAATTGTCTGATAGGGAAATGCTGGTTTTTATTGACATCATGAAACCGAAATTTTCTTTAAAAATATATATTTTTTAGCAAAAAAATGGTAGCAACATGAAGAATTAAAATTTTCATGGTCAAAGAGTTATCTTATCAATAACTGCTGGAAAAACGCGCCACTGAGTAATACTTAGATCGATTCCTTGGGCGGATAAGAGTCGTTAAAATGTATATAAAAATGTATCATGTTTCAAGCTTGACTTTGAGGAAGTGAAAGATATCCATTTTGAATAATAAAACCCTGTACTTTTACATAATTTATTTAAAACCGCGACCGGTTTCACCTCGATAAGGTATCTTCTGGCACATTCTGAAACTTCAACCGTTCTAAATAGAGCCGTTATAAACCAACACCCCCATATTTGTACAAAAATATGGGGGTGTTGGTTTGAGATGGTGCAGGGGAGCGGACGGTGAGGGCATGGTAGAGTGAGAAAAACTATTTATTATACTCATTAATTCATTCAGTATGTTCATTTAATTAATTAACTGCATTCATAGTGTCTTATTTTAATGTTTAAGGTATGGGGAATAACACCAACGTAGGCGTTATTTTTGACAAACAATAATAATATGGAATCTCTCTTTTGGTTTAAATTTCTCATTTGCTAGCCAGCCGCTTAACAATTTTATGCTTACGTAATTCCTTTTCCTCGATTTTGCCAAAATAATCATCTCGAATTGTCTTGAATTGCAGGACGGCCGAAGTCATACCTTAGATGTTCCCTTCATTAGAGTGATTGACCTTCGTTGTTATTTTCTTTTTCTCTTGCTTTAATATTCCTAATAGCAGAATAAACCTCAACATTTTTACTTTTATGTTATATTTTATAACCCAATCGACCATGATTTCAACAAATTTTTAAAAATGTGTTGAAACGTCAACTTTTGTCATTTTCAAGTCTTAAATTTTCAAAACCGTGCTCTGTTCATCTCTAAATATTACATGTTAAATTATACTTCCATTTTTTTCATGAAAATGTAACGCCAGCGATTTCTGTGGCCATGATTTGTCCCGTATTTTACCCTCGTTGCTGCCCATGCTCTTTCTTGGAGCCAAAATGTTTCGTCGTGTTTCTCTTTGCATCGATCTCCTAGGTTTATTCCTGTCTCTTCTTGGGCATCTTTTTTCCATGCCTCTCTTCCCATTCACCGTTTCTTTTTTTCCTCTCCTCAAATCCGTATCCTTGTACACTACTTGACTTTCTCCTTCCTTACGTCCTCCTCCTATCTTCCGTCTTTGTGTCCCCACCACTGCTAGCAGCCTCCCCCCTCCAGTCAACTCGTGCTACCCCTCTCATCCCATTTACACTCATCCCCCCCAAAATCCAACCCCCGTCTCCCGGATCGCTCCATTGCCTTTGACACTGATGAGCCGTGTATTTACTACGCCATTGTGGTAATTGAGGGCCCTGGAGGCAATCCTTATACACGAGCCCCCACGAGCGACGGCATCGCGAAACTTTCCCCCTTCCCTCCAACCCTGCCTCCCTCCCCTCCCCCACCTCCAATCCAACTGCTTTCCCCCACCCTACTGTTTTCATATCCTCCCTCTCTCCCTTTTTCTCTCTCTCCCTTGTCTCTCACTGCTCCCGCCTGCTTTCTCATCCTTTCCCGTCCTTTTGAAAGGAAGCGGGAGTGACTTACATTTGGAGGAAGAATGTTCTCAGACATTCCCTGTCTCCTCATTCGTGCGCTCGAATACTCCCAATTCCACTTTCATATCCCACGCGCCAGGCTGGCTTTATGACTGCCATTTTCTTGTCTCCTTCTCTTCTTTACTTACTTCAATTTTTTCTTTTTCTATTATGTTTTTCTTTCGCCCAGAAATTTGCATGATTCTCGACCTCTCAGTCCTTAAGTAGTTACGTTAATGGTCATAGACATGAACCCAAATGGCATTTAAAGCTGATTTTTTTCCCTTGAGCATTACTTTTTTCATTACTATGTATCCACAACATAGTAAATTCTTTGCGATATCATATCTGCTGAAATTATTTCAGTTTTATGCTGGAAGTGTAAGCTGCTTTGATGAGAACTGAGGGTGTGCGTGTCAAAAGTGATATCCTGGTTAGGATCAAACTGCGGCTAAATTTAGAATTTGCAAGGTTTATCTTTGTGACAATTCAGTTACACTTATCTCTTTTCTTTTGAACCCTTAAAGTTACTCAGTTTAGGGATCGGATTCAATGATGCTCCTTGGATTTGAGTTCATTTGTAAAGTGACTAATTTAAAGGCTGGATTAAAAATATCATTCACGCTACTACCTTTGCTTGGTCGCTCATGAATCCTATTCATTCAAATAATTTAGTGACATTTCTTTCATTTTATTATAAATCTGTGTAATAAATTTATATTGTATTTAAATTTGTCAGAATGTGAACCCGGTTTAAATTAAAGGCTTGTAATTCGGAAAATTTCTTTCCTACACTGGAAGATTGGGAAATTGTATGTGTACACGTACACGTAAAATAAATGTAGGCGCACTGTTACAGTATTTGCATCATGAAATCATGAAAGAACGTAGGTAGATTTAACTTTAAAAAATGTAATTTCCTAGGTAAATCATAATTTTTTACTTTTTGAAATTGCCTCTTAACCTTCACCTCTATTTGGATGTTGTAACATATGAAGTAGTGCATGGAGCTGATTGCGGAGTAAATTGATCTCTTATGTATTCCTTTCTTACTCCTGAGACGGCGCACAAACTCAATAAAAATGCTTTTTGCAGCTTTCCAGCACCCTGAATTCTTGAAAAGGAATTCTGAGAATAAACGGATGCGGAACGAAATGTTGACATGTCATGATGAGTTTTTTTTTCAAGTATGCATCGTATCCTGTTTCTTTATTTACTCTTTCGGCGCCTATACAGTTGAGGCATTGCGTTATTGAGAAATAAATTGTCTGTTGTGCTGCGGCGCAACTGTTCGAAAGCGTCCTTCTTCACTTAGGTGTAGTTGTTCGATTCTAGTCACCGTATACATATATATGATGTCTGAGAAACTGATTTTTAGTATCAGCTAATTGATTTGTGAATCTACAGACTCTTTATTTTTGTGAGTTCAATGCTTTGTTCCCATGCAGTCATTGATACACAGGTTTAAAATGCATGAAGTTAAACAGTATAAATAGTGTTTATATTTTTATTTTTAATTTGAGGATACCGGGACTAGCCACGGTAGTTACCTTTACGGAGTCACCCGCAAGTGCACATAAGTGCGATAATCCACAGAGGAAAAATCATTCGCCTTGACCGGGATTCGAACCCGGATCCCTCGATTTCGCGCCGAGTGCTTTAACCAGTTAAGCTACCGAGGCGTCCTTCTCCCCTGTGGATAATTTGGTGGCTTTATAGGAGCATGGTGGTCAGAACTGCTAGACATACGATGCCATTAGCAGTCCAAATCGTGCCTCGGTAGCTTAACTGGTTAAAGCACTTGGCGCGAAATCGAGGGATCCGGGTTCGAATCCCGGTCAAGGCGAATGATTTTTCCTCTGTGGAATATCGCATTTATATTTTTATAAAACAATTAATCTCAAAGCTTTTATAAAGCGAAACGAGTTTGACTTTTATCGCCTTTGAAGCAAGAAATAGAAGTTTCACGACGTTCAGTTTTACGGTGATAATTGAACCAATATAAGCTTGGCTAGGGGTTAATTATCAACGATCATAATTGAGGTACATGCGAGATGAGCCGTTTTCCCGAAAAGGCGACTTCCCAAGAGCATAAATTGAAGAAGAATATTTTAAGCCGTGCTTGGATGAGTTATTTAATGTATTCAGCTAGCCCTTAAGGAATGAGCTCAACAAAAAGGTTCGTCAATAAAAGTCGCACTCAAACCAAGCCGTCGAGAATATTTAAAAAAAGACATCAGCCATCAAGGGGCTACTTGGCATGCACAAAAACTCTCATGCTTCCCCTCCAATTCGTTTGGAGGAGAGACGATTACATCTGTTCGTCGAATAAAATAACATAATTGGTTAAAAGTTTCTCTTCATTCCTTGTGGTTCTTTTCAAACCACCTCTTTCTTACGTACTATTTAATTTTTTGGTCCTGCTCTTCAGCTGTCGTCCAGGCGCAAGTTGTCTTGCGTTAAAAAAATGAACCCCATCGTGTGTCTCCTCCTCTAATCTCAGCTCTATATCACCCTGTATAATTAATTCCTTAAGGTCACTTCAACTCTCTACTCACCTTTTGTGCGTTCACTTCTATCATCCACCGACCGATGTTACTCTCCCCTTCACCTAGAGATGGGCACCTTGAAAAAATAGAAACGTTTACAGGGTTTGGAAAAAACGTTTTTTTACTGTAAAATACGAGAAAAAATGCGTTTTTTCGTCAGAACTTGGTGTTCTTTCTTTAAAAATATTTTTATAATGATTGTTTTATGGCTTAATGTAACTCCAGTAACAAATGAAATTGATGAACTCGGGCGTTAATTGTGGAACTTCACGGTGTTTACCGATATGTAAAAAATTCCAAAGTAGTAGCTGCAATGATCATTATGCTTTGATAATGACGGTTTAGAAGCTGTAATCGATCAGTCTGTTAAACAAGTGAGGAATTGTACTGTGTTCTTTTTCATAATGAGGTCTAAAACCAAATTTTTCGTCGTAATGATTGTGTATGTGATTTAAAAATGTACGATGAGCCCACTTATTTATGCTTGATGAATTTCATTCTGGCTTTAAAATTTTGTAGCGTTCCCTCATATTATGATTCTTTACTCGCCTGCAGAGGACAGCTAAAAAGTTAATAATCGTCAATAGGATGGCCTCGCGTTATTTTTGCATTTAGCATGTTTTCCGGGGCAATCAAGAAACAAAAACTGAATTTCAAATTGAAAGTAAAGAGAGAAGAAATAAGTGTGAAACAAATTAATTTATAATAAGAACGTTTTGAAACTTCCAATTGTGTAAAAAATGTTCCGCTCCCTTGTCACAACTTTCACCTGAAGGATAGTGGCTGCGAGCGACCTACTATATGAAATCTGCCCTTGACTCCCTTTTCCCTCTTATGCTTAAGCCTCACGTGAACTTGCATCTATCTCGGTGCACAATCTCCCGTCGGCGTGTTTAACTCTACCGTACGCGTCCTATATTTGTACGTCGTCTCCAGTTTACTCCGTTCTCTATCCTCCTCCCCATTTGTATACCCTCCCATGTCATTTCGCCCCTTTCAATCCTTATTCGCTCCCTCCCTCTAGGGGCAGATCCTTATTTTTTTATATCTAGTTCTGTCTTCTGGTGTTTACTCCTTCAATATTAATTTGATGCCCTATTTTAGTGATGTACTCGGGGAATGACCACTTCAGATGCTTTGAAAGCGGTGAAAGATGTGATGTCTTATTGCATTACCTACCAGTCAAGAGGGAAGACACTTTTCACCACTAGTTGACGCATTACGCCGACCCACAGCATGGAATGACGCATCGTGCCGCGTAAATAAATTTGTGGAAGAGTAAATTTAACTCTTTCAGGCTGGGCCTGGTGGAAGTTGTCGATATTAATGATGAATAAAACACTTCTTAATATTCCACAGCATTTATATGGAACGACGCATTTCACCACACCGAAATAACCATGTGCAAAGAGTCCCACGCGTTTTATCCATCATGAATATCGACAACTTCCTCCAGGTCCATCCTGAAGCAATAATATTTACTCTTACTTGTTCTTACTCACCTATTCTAGCATAAACTATTAGAATTTGTCAAATCTTCTTCGCACGGCCTTACTTTGCGTCCGAAAAGTCTCCGGAGCCGTCCAGTGCTCAGGAAGTGGAAAGCTACTATTCCAGGAAGCCGCTCCTCCTAATGGCTATTGGACCGCCAATTCGTGCGTGATAAATCGAACACATCTCCGTTCTTCCGTGTCACTCGTTAGTTCTTTTTTTACCCCCACTTCCTCTGGCTCGTTTGTCTTTCCTCCGTCCCAATTATTTACTCCGTGTCTCACGGCTTCCTTTATCCTGTTCGTCTCCGTCCGTTTGGTGTACTTTTTATCATGGAACGAAAAAAAGTATGTTCACTATTGACACCTATTAAGTACATATTTATGTTTTGCTACAAGAAAACGACAAGCTCATATTTTCTAGAGAATAAAATCCACTTACTGTGTATTTTTGTCTATATTAATTTGCTCTCTGTTAAGCTTCTCATATATGATGTTTATTGTTATCAAAAAATTTGTGGTGAATATTTAAACCGTGTTTTTTTAGAACCTCATGTATTTAGTTTTTCTTCACAGTTATTATTTGTGCTTATACTGTCTTCTTTTTGGCCATAAATGACCAAATATTCTTATTCGTTATAAATGACCGAACTTTTGCTTTAAACCACAATTTTATGCTTGTTATGACAGCGCTGTTATAATGAGCGAGGTATGCTAATGAATTTATCTCATCAATATGAATGAAATGCAGTGTCAATAAATTTTAACGCATATTTTTCTTTATTGCAGGTATGGCCTTCACCTGGAACGAGTAATAATATGATAGCTGAAAAATCTGATTTTAGCTGTGAATGGGTGAGTGGCTCGTTAATTTCCCTACCTTCTCTTGCCATCCAGTTATTGAGCCAATCGGTGTGTTGTATGATTCTTGAAGAGTATATTGCGATAAACCCTACGCCGAGGCTATTGCCTTCTTGCTAACGAGCGCTTGCTGACTTCAAGTTCTTAGTAAACGATTTTATCTCTCTCTCATCTTTCGAAAAATAAAAATTTTTCAGCTTCCTTAGCCGCCTTATGGAAGAGATATTTTGAGAAATCAATCTCGAATCTTCTCAAGGGATATTCTTTCCTGTCAGATTTCGAGAGAAAAAACCAGTTTTCGCAGTCTTCGGATCACTTCGTCCAAGAAGACACTGATTTACTTCCTATCTCCTATCGTCCTGGTCTCCTCGTGAGAGAGCACACTCTCTCAGTCTCTCTATGTTGTTCTCTTGTGTTCTTAACGAACCGACTTTATCCTCAATACTCCTTGCGCGTACCTGCCTAGAATCCGAACGATCCCGCTCCACGCCTCCCGTCTTGGGTGGAGCATCATCTAAACCTCGCTGTTTCTTCCCCCTTCTACTTCCCTTTCTTCTACTCTTACCCCTCCTCTCCAAGAACATCCACCCTTTCTTCAGCCCCCTAACCTCTCTCCTTCTCTCCTTAATTTATTGCCCAGCAGGATTTAAATTGTCGCCGTAATCATTTCCTCTCCGCTTCATCCTCACCTCCATCTTTCACACTGCCTCCTTTTCTCTTCTCCCCCCACAATCCTTAATTTTCCTCCATCGCTCTCTCCTTCGGCATATTTCTTGTGCAAGGCTACTTATGCCCCTGTTACTGATTGGATGGGCTTCTTTGCCGTGGCCAGGTTTTTCGCAGTTTTGATGTGGTTATCGCGTACGAATGAGTTAAGTCCCGCGCTTACGGCCGTTCCAGATACCGAAGCTGGATGCGGTACATTAATCCTGTTGGGTTATGTATCGTTGCTGGTGTAGTATAGGCACAGAAGTAGGAGGCAAGACAAATTGATTGGAATTTATTTCTTTTTGGGTGGTCGAGTGGCGGGGCTTTTAAAGTTTTTGCGTTGAAATTCACATTCTATATAACTTCGTGACTTAAAGAAGTGGACCAAAGAATTTAAGAGAATGTAAGGTGACACAAGTTTTTTCCTTTTTAAATAAACTTTGTATCGCGGCTTTTCCATTTTGTTTTCTCCATGTGGCAGAATATTATGGGTGAAATCGTAGGTTTTTAAATAATATCGCTAAAGGTATTATCTTAATCAATAGAAATATAGCACTTTAGGTCACGACATGAATCTCTTCTCAGGCTTGAATACTGTTGTCTACGTTGCTTGAGAATTTTAAGAGTAATGTATAACTATATCTATACGAACTAAAGGAAATAATAGTTATAACAGTGTCAGGCTGGATCTGGTGGAAGTTATCGATATTCATGATGAATGATACACTTAGTATTATTCCACAGATTTATTGAGTGGCACGGCGCGTGACACATTTATGGCACTCTGTGGCATACTCATGTGCATATATCTAACTACGCATATACCTAAACTCCTTGTTAGTTATGCTGGGAAAGATATATGTTTTCCAAGTGGCTTTGAACCATGAGAGGTAGGCCCTGTGTTAATCATGTTTTAGGAGGGAATACAATTTGAATGTGTTATATATGATATGTATAGTTTATTCTTAAATTAAATGAAATATATATGATTCTCCAACCCCGATTCTGCTTAATATTATTCTGCACACAAATGTATGTACCATCATGGATCAGTTTGCTCTGAATGTCGGAATTATTTTACAGAAATACGATAAAGTTTGAAAAAGATCATTTGCCTATCCAGATTTAGGCTTGCATGCAGTCATTTACCGTATAATACTTACTGCTAGAGATGCTACTTCCTGCCCCTTGAAAATAGAGGCAAAAGAGTAAGGAAAGTGTTCCTGAAGCGTTTTACTATCACATTTCATCTCTCCCTTCCATTACTTTCAGATATCCTTTATTTTCTCTATCTGGCAGTCCATATTGCTCGAAAATTTTCCACTGCGTAAAGAATTACAATTTAATTCAGATTGAGGATTATTATAACAGTAAACTTGTCAAAACTTAAGGATATGAGTATTTACGCACCATAAATATGAAATTCGTAAAAAAGGGTTGATAATTGTAAGCAATATCATGGAAAAAGGGGAATTCATTTCCGTAATGGATGTTCTTAAATTTATATTAATTCTAGTTATTGATATATTGGTGATTCTTATGGACATCTGGTGCAATTGAGAATAAAAGCAACAAATTTTCATTTATTTCAATCGATTTCCTAAATGAATATAACTTTTGAACTAGGCATCGTGGTAAATATTTTGAATAAACTAATGAAGTTATTTGAGCCACTGACTGTCAGAAATTACAGCCAGTGGGGAGAGTAGTTTTTACAGCCAATTAAGGTACTAATGGTTACTAAGGCATTTCAAGTCATAGTTGGCCATCTTTCAACCTTCAAATGTCTGCAATGAATGACAAAATTTATTCTTTTTGCGGCTGCCGCAATGCTTATTTTCTTGAACTGTTCAGTAAGCCCTAATTCAAATTCAAAAGAAATTTAATTACTTTGGAACACTTTGGAAACCATAAGGATCCATTCAAAGGCCCGAGAATAGAGTCCTGATTAATGGTTGGGGAGCGCACTGAATTTGCATAATGAATTAAATTATATTGGTTTGGGATCTTGAGAGTCGGATAGTGTTGCCTTGAAGGGGAGGCTCCATGTCATTCTGACTCCTTTTTGTCGTAGTTTAATCTATATTTTTTCCTCCAACGGAATGAGTATATTTCTTTTTAGAAAAAGACGGATCTCTCGTTTCAAACCATTTGTACTTGGTGGAGAACAAATTTGCCGTCAAAGTGTTAAATTTTGTGCGTGCTGTCAATTAATATCGATGGATAGCATTTTGGTGCTACGAAATCTTATTCAAATCCCAAAGAGGAGCCGAGAACCAGTTTTTCAACTCCAATTATAGTAGTTTGATTAATGTAAGTAGCCTTGCGCGCAACCCTTGACGTATGCTACACGCGCTACGACAAAGCAAAGCGGTCTGTATTTACCGAGTCAAGTCTCATTTTGTTCTCGCTCGGCCGCCCAACAAAAGATGTACAGATTAAGTCTCTGGAACGTGCCACAAAAGACGAAGCAAGGTGCTGATTGAACGTAATAAGTGGAGTGAGTGTGATTGATGCATTGGCTTCCCACGCGAACTGAATGTAGAAACAAGAAGATGGAGCGTTTCAAGAAACAAGAAAATCATTTATTATATTTCATATTCTACTTTTCTCTTTCGTAATAGTGACTTTGAAGATAATTTCAATCGGATTAGATATTGTTTCGGAGATTTTATGTAGTCATTTTCGCTTTCGCTTTTTTCGTTGTTATTGGAACATTCTAGAAATTAGGATTTGAGACAAAGTGTGTGAATTTGCTCTCCATTGCTGTTTTTCCTTCGGTTAATAAAAATTTCCTTGCCATGTTTAATTTTCAGCGTTTAAAATGAAGATAAGCCGTACATTATTATCTACAACTGTGGTAATATTCACCATGAAGAAAATTACGCGAACTGCTTGAAATTTTTCATCATTAGATTTTAGGCTTTGAACTTAAGGCTTAGTTTTTTAGGCTTTTAACTTATGAATAATATTTTTCATTAGTCATATGAACTATTATCATTTCCCCTTAAATATACCATTCTATGCACTGTCTTTAAAGGCATGTTGACTTAAAGGAAGCTTTTGTCTACGTCATTGTACTCATGTAGGTATAGTTGCCGCAAAAATCATGAACATTGGACAATGTACTGGTACGGAGTGTGTATGAGAGGTTACGAAAGCCGCATTTATTAATTTAAAACTTCATTTTGTCGTCCCAACGTGTTGAAGATTATTTTAGCTGCTATAATTTATTCATGGGGTAATTCGCTGGGTAAGAAATTTCGTGAGATACACCAAATTTGTTTCAGTATACTTGCTTGCCCGTGTGAGAGAGTGTAAACACGAGTGAGCGTACGTAAATGAATAAGCCGCGGAATAAAATCGTCACCATGTATCTGAACGCACCCGTGTTTAATTCCCTGGGTTTTCATTCTGTCTCCCCATAATCCATTCCCTCCTCTGCTTCCTACCAGCACACCTTAAGCCCACCATCACCTGGTTTCTCATTTTCCACATCCTCCTCCTCCAATTCCCTCTCATGTATATCTTCACCCCCCCCCCCTATTACCAGTCACGAGGATTAATCTTCCCGGGAGGGGAGAAGAAAAGGAGAGAAGTTAATGAGGAAAATCCATTGGAATATTGAAAATGGAAAAGACCTTTGGGGTTTTACTCTTCTCTTCCCTGTGCGCGCGTCGTGTTTATAAGTTTGGGTGGGGAGGAGCAGAGGGACTGCAGATTGGGTGGACGGAATTGGCAGAGGCTGGATAAACTGTCGCGGCTTTAATTTCAATCCGGATCGGTTGGAGGATGTAGCAAAAGGTTTTGGGGGCGTGGTTGTAAGTGGGTGGGGAATGGGAATTGGTCTGATGAATGGCGCGGATCGGAGTGGAGAGAATACAATGTTTGAAAGGAGATAAAAGAAATTTTGCATGGGAATAAAGAAGAAGAAAATATTCCGCCTAAGTTCTACTTCGCAATTAAGATCTGGCGAAAGTAAATTATATGGTGTGAAATAAAGGTTATGGGGATGATTGTAAAAAATTGATTTGATTGAATGGAAAACAAACCTAATAGTTATAGGAAAAGTGAATGAGGAGAGGTGAATGAGACTTGTGATGGAGAAAAGGGAAGCTAAATTTACGGGTCATGTTAAGAGACGTTAAGACATTACAGGCTGACTAGAATAATATTAGAGGGGGGAAGAAATAGGAAAGAAAGGAAGGTGATAATCAGAGAGAAAATAATTACATGTCATTCAGGGAAGGGTAAGGGTGGATGCATGCCATACGTGAAAGAGAATGGTGGGAGAGAGGGACCCCATCTTGCAGTGACTGTGCTTAGGCTTTAGCTAATAGTTTAATATGCATGTAGGTACTTCGTAGGAGAGCCTAAGTTGAAGTCGCCATCTATTTCATTACTCCATAGTATTTTTATTCCACTTTGTACGTGTACAGAAATGAAAAGAACGATCAATTAAAGTTTTATAAAGGAAATATGTTATTTTAAGAATTATGCATTAGTCAGGGGCAGGAAGAAAATACATATCATCAAAGACTAACAAACGGCTAAATTTTGCCGACACCACTGATGCCTGGGGTTAGGAATATTGATTTTGTAAAATTTGTGTTTTTATTTTAAGTTGATAAGCTTCCTTTCCGTACAATCAGATATATCGTACATGCTTGTCCATAATTAATATATATATATATATATATATATATATATATATATATATATATATATATATATATATATATATATTAGAGGTATTCTTCAATGTTTTTAACTGAGAAAAGCTACATTTTAATATTCACTCGTGTACATATCTATAAACTTTGAAGGTGGAATCTGCCGCAATAGTCAGTGAAGTAACTTTGGACACACTAGGAGAAGAATCTCCTGAAGATATAATGCGGTGTAGTCAAGACGGAAAAAAATAGGATTAATTGGCATTGGATGTGTCATTTGGGTCCCAATCAGTCGGCGTGTACGTAATCTAGATGGAAACAATTGGAATGGATTCGAATCGGGCGATATTTTAAGAGGAGGGGTTCAAACGGTTGAGGTTAGAGGTTAAAAAAATTTTGGAAATACTAATTTGATGGGAAATGGGATAGGTTATGCAAGGGCTTTTTGTCGTTACTTTCCTTTCCTTGCTCTCAAGGGTAGGAGTCAATCGATGCTAAATTTAATTTTAAAATGCAAAAAGCGCAAATCGCCTCATTCAGTTATTATGCGTCGCGCAGGTAGAAAAAAGTTTCCTCGAAAATAGTTTAGAATTTGGGTCAAGATTGAGAATTGAATTATTTACTATTTACTCTGACGAAACCTGACCCACCCTTTTGTAATATCCCTGGTAAAAATCTCTCCACCTGGCTATTGGTTTTACCACTCAACAGAGGAGATTACAGTTTTGCAGAGAAAATTATGACTAGATTTATAAAATGCTTGCGTGTATATTATTATTCGATTTCACTCTTATATTTCATACATACGGGAACTATTACGTACATTTCTTGCGGAAGTCGTCCAACTATTCCCATGTATATGCTGTGGATGGTGTTAACATAAAGGCGACAGATGAAGTGAAGTATCTAGGAGTTACGATAACTTCGGACCTATCGTGGGGAGCACATATAAGAAATATTTGTGGCAGAGCTCTGAATAAGCTAGGATTCGTCAAGCGTATTGTGGGAAGATTTTCGGATGAAAAAGTAAAAGAGAGGTGCTATTTCGCACTCGTCCGGCCACACCTTGAATATGCAGCGAGCATATGGGATCCGGTGCAGAAAGACTTAATCCGGGAACTTAATAAAATACAAAGGAAAGCTGCGCGATTCGTCAAAAACAGCTACGGGCGTACTGACAGCGTTACACAGATGTTAAACGAATTAGGCTGGGAACCGCTAGAGACTCGGAGGCTGCGCGCTAGGCTTAGATTGCTTGAACAATTGAGAATAGATATCTTTCAGAGCGACACGGAGAACATCATATTAGAACCCCACTATATTTCCAGGTCCGACAGAAACGATAAATTAAGAGAGATATTTTGCCGAACGGATAGGTATGGGAATTCGTTTTTCCCCCGAACAATAAGGGACTTCAATAAATGCTAGGCGTAATTTCATTAGAGCGTTTCCTTTTTATCTTTAAGCGGCTGGTGTCCTAACACCCCCCGCCACACGCCTATTGAGGCGGCTTGCGGGGTAATATGTAGTTGTAGATGTATTACATAGTCTGCATTTAATCACAAGTAGTTATGTATTTCTCAGTTTATAGATAAGATTAAGTTGTAGTTCGAGGGTGAAAGGCCTTAATTTTTTAAGCTCGATAACAAAAATATGAGTAAAATGGAGAGTGAAGTTTATATTGCAAGAAGATAATACACCTAGAGACCTTGCATCTCCTACTGCGTGGTTATACGTTATTCTTTATGTACTTGTCTTCGCTAAGAGTCACAGGGTTTATTACGCGATATGATGCATCCTTGTCATGCCTAGCTTGTTAGCATAAATGAACTGCCTCCTCCCTTGTCCCAGTCTATAATAGCTGACTCTCTGCCTAGTTAATTAGACCACAAGGTCGCCATGAAAACGCGAAATATATTGAACGTTCCCGAGAACGCCAATTAGCGAGCATTGCAATTCAAATGAAGCAATGCAATTTGCATGAATTTACGTTTTAGCGTCATTTCGCGTTGCGTCTGCCACGGCTTTTCCTCTTTTACGAACAAAAAATGAAGGAACATTCTCCCATCCGACTCTCTCCTCTTGTACCGTGAGAAGGAAAACTCTCCATCCACAACCAAAGGCAAATCTTGCAGTGACCTCCAGTACTTCGGCAGCACCGGAGGTCATTTATCCCACTTTGGGATCGAACCCGGATACGAACAGGTAGGAGGAATTCGTTCCATTCAGCACCCAATCTTTTCCTCCTCTCGCCACCCAGTCTTCATTTATTTTTCGATCCGGCTTCCCTCATCTCGAAAACGATCATCGTGCAAGGTCAACCCAACACGTGCGACCATACATATAACTCATTAAATACTCGCTAGTGGGCAGGTCCAGCTAATGGGGACGGGAGCGATAGGCAGCTGGGTGAGGGTGGGGTGAGTGATGTTGGGATTGAGGTACGGTGGGAGTGGCAAGCGCGTGGGTTTCAGAATCTTAGGATTGTTGCGTATGTGTGGGAGGTAAATATGAGATCGGGCCGATTGGCCAGGGGTTGGTGTGGGAGAAGTGGGTTTCAGTGCCCCCTAATACCTCGCTCACACTTCCAACGTACCAACCATCATACTTGCCATCATAGCCGCTAAACGCTGCGTGAACGCACGTTCGTATCGTCATATTTTTTAGTTCCTAATACCGCCGCCTTGCCGTGGTAACTAAAGGAGTAGTGTGAATGCATGTCGATTGGATGCGTTGGCATGTATGTACGATGATAGTGTGATCCGGGTATGAGGAAACATCCACGCAACATAAAGAGCCCTCACCACTTCTCCAGTTGGCCGTAACGTTTTACCCAGGACGTCTCATTCCATGCCTATACCCGGATAGTCAAAGATTTTTACCCTTCAAGGTTTGGAGTAAATCACAAAAGGCTGGAGATAAATTGTATGCCTAGTCATTCCCTTGTACTATAAAAAAGGCTCGAGAATCGGTGATGGACGCTAATGTTACCCTAGGAGGGTCCCTAAATGGCCGTGGAATTAGAAAGCCGAGAAAAAGGTAGTAAAAGTTTTTCTTGCCGTTTATGATGCGTGATTTCTGGAGTATTTTATGTAAAATATTCATCAACACATTTTTGCTGGATAATCATAATGAAAATCCATGGCATTTGCAGGCAAGAGATATTTATTAGAAAGAAATTTGGTCCTCATGGTGACATTTTGATGTTATATTGTCGGTGTTGATATTGAAGAGACTTATTTACTTGTCGTATTATTATATCGTGACCGTTTATTATAATGACAAACATAATTGTGTTCCCCAGTATGATGTATATGAACCCAGTAACAGTGCTCTTAGGCCATGGAATATTAATTTGTGGGTTATGGCTCCTTTGGGGTCTCGTTACTGAATATGAAGGTTACATAATATGACTTAAATATGTACTGTCAGTCGCGAATGTTTTTCTGATGGAATGATTACACGAATGGGAATTAAGAGAAGGATGTTTCAAACGGAAAAAAGTTTCGAAATGAAATCCATAGTCTAGGTCAGCGGTTGGCGACCGATATCTATACGCGTGCCACATTTTACATAAACTTTAATTACAAGCTGAGCGCGTGCCACTCCTAAGTAAATACAGAATATCGGAAAGTATAATTTGTGCCAATTTGAGCATTAACTCTACGCCTTGGAGAATCTTAGTCTGGTTGACTCAGAGCCGCAGGGGACTGTCGCGGACGAACAAAGTGCATTACATTGATTTGCGTCGCAAATTTCATCGTTATTTATTGGCGTACCACCTAATGGCACGATAGCTGGTGTAGGTAATAATTTATTAATACTGAAATTAATAGTCGTCTAGCATCCCCTAGCTGAATCCTCTATGATATTTATTGATTTTCAATTTCGTTAGTCTGATTTTCCCGCACCTAAGTTCGATTCTAAGGGGTTGTCGATTTTAATTATAGAATCGTTTCCTATCAGATTACGAAAAAAATAATGTGTTTCGGTTTGTAAAACACTGTTCCATACATATCTCAATCCGAGTCCACTCCCTCTCTTTCTCTCCTCCAGAAACAAAATTTATAACGTCCACCCCCTGCTCGTCACCCACACTCTCGTTTTTCCCGCGCAACTTCCAATCACGCCCACCGACCCCGCGAGGCACGACCAACCGAAAAGAATCGAGCATTTTAATCGCGCTATCTGCGCACAATCTTGTTTCCACGAGATCTGATGCGCACGATATCTTGACGAAATAGATTGGTTTTTCTCGCGCACTCGAGCTGTTCGCTATTTCAAGTTGAAGCATATAGACTGGTGTCGAAGCTGCATCACAGCGGCAAAAGTAAATCAATTCCTGGCCCGGTTCAGTTTTTATCCTGCTTGATCGGATTTGATTCCTTGCGTACGCTGTGAAGTCTTAATTTAAGAGCAGTGACTTGCTAGAGTCGTTTTATTAAATTATCAATGAACTCACGATAAATTTGTGTTTCCACAATCTTTAAGGGAGTGAGAACTGTGTTGTGTTGATACGGTATGTATCTTTTTTTTCTTGGATTTGTTGCAATAGATTTTTCAACAAGCTCCGATTGACAATCTCTGTCTTCTTCAAAAAGTATTTAGAAATGCTTTAATTTGTCCGATTAGAATTCATCGTTAATCATGGAGACATATTTAGTGTAATGAGATGGTTGCCACAAACTAGTTTCTTTCTCCTCTTGGCTCAGGAGTAGGTTAATCAAATAGTCTTTGATTACGCTAGTTCAATGGTAGCATTAAAGAAAAATTGGCATATTCTACAAATGTTCACATACCGCCGTAAAACAATTAATCGGATCATGTTAAACTTGGCCTTCAATGATAAGAATAGAATAGCGCAGGTAATGTACCTTTCTCATTAAAGACCTTCTCTTTAAAACTGGTAAAGGACCTTCAAGAACTTGGTGATTTTGCCTGGGAATTTTGGAAAATCAGTTTATTACTAATTTCCAACGTAGCGTTGATGAAGTACATTGCTGTAAACGAAAAAGGCGAATAGCATAAAGGTTATTTCTATCAAGAACATGGTGCTTTTACCAAGGTATTGCGGGAAATCAACTTCTTAATAATTGCCAATACGGGAAGAGAAAATTCAACTGGAATTGACGGCAATAGGGAAGGATTATTTCCTTTCATAATATTGCCTACTTGATGCTTTTCCCATGGCAGGTGACGATGTTTATTGTAGCAGCTGGATGTAGTGGCGATGTGACGTTCCGGAATGCCCCGCTGACCACATTCACGTCCCGTCACCGCGCTCAAGAGTCCCTCATCAAAACACCTTCATATCCATCCAGAAAACTTCTCTATCTTTCAGTTGTCACAAGCTACTGCTTCTCTCTCGTGCGTCAGTCAAAAGAATGGAGGAGGTGGGGGAGGGTGGTTTGAAGTGGGACGGGCGCGTCGCGTCGGCCGCCGCCGCCGCCGCGGAAGGTTCTCTCATCGCGCTCATTCAATCACGGAAGGAAAACTCGCTCGGCCGGGGTGGCAAGAGTAGCGGCATTAGCGTCTCCTCTCTCTCCGCTTCTGCGTTCCTTTCCCTTTCCGCGAAGTAAAATGACAAGGAGAGCGCCTTACGTTTGGTTTAATTAATTAGCTCTCATTCCAATGCAAGATGAATGAGGCATTTACCAAGCGTTTACGTACGTGGATCTCTTCAATGGAACTGCTCTCGGAAGTTCGCGCTCGCGTTAAGGTATCTTGGGAAGGGAAGAGACTTGTTTTAAATGGAGCGAAGAGAGAAAAGTACTTTCACTACTATGCCATAGGTGTCGATCAACTCCTGTGGGTTACGTTACTGCCGTGTTAAGGGGTCAAGGAACAAGGCTTTAATTCAGAAACTCGAGTGACCAACTGACCGATAATTATTTGCTACCAGGCAACAGACATTGCCTGCCCCTTGAAGTTCAAGAACCCAGCCTTATTCAACCAGCAAGGAGGGTCACGGTTGGTACTCGCGATTGAATGTTTTGGAAACATTTTCCTAATCTTAATGTATTTGATTTTTACTTATTTTTTCGTAATACATTTGCTTCTTAATGTATTCGAATGTTATCCGAGTGACTATTATTCTCTCGGTTTTAACTTCATTATTTAAAAAATTTACATAGCATAGTGCCGCCACACATTAAAAGTTTGAAACACACTATGGAGAGTATACCAAGTGCAGTATTTTGCCCGTCTTTGAGACGCAAAACTGGTCCTCTTGGCGCCTTTCGTTGAGATTAGTCTAATGTTGAAGCCGCATTCCTCTCCACCCTTCCTCCTTTCCCCAAACTATCGTTCCCTTGCCAACCTACCCCCTGTCCTCAGCGGTGCAAATGACTTAATTTGTCGGTCGCCTCCACCAAATAACCTAACCCTCGCTCGGAATTTCACTGAGGGAAAATCATTATCCTTTATTAATGGGACTCGAACCCGGATCCCTCGATGTCGCACCGAGTGCTATAGCCTACCACAGGGGGGATCACAGTTCCTTATTTCGCGCTGTCGTTATTGTTCTACAAAACGAAAACCGCTCTTGAGGGGCAATGCTCAGTTATCGTCCTAAGAACGCACTCTCAATTAAAAATTGTGATAGAAAGCACCTGACAAAATTTAAAATACGACGATCATATTTCCGCTCTCGTAAGCGCAATTAAAAATAACAATAACGCGAGCGCACGCAATGTAAACCGTGATCGTTTCCCAGACGTCCTTTTCCCCTGTGGATTTTTTAGGGCAACCAAACCGTACTTGTTTTCTAAACTGATTCTTTGGACCCTGAGTATTTCCCCCACCTGTGGACAATGCAAATTTCGATCCCTCCATTCTTGTGCATCCTTTCCTCTTTTACTTCCATCCTGTTTCTTTTTCGTTTCTAACGCATCATCGACTCTAAAAAAATCATCGGGGATTCAAGTCAATTTCATAATGTTCCTTTCGCTATTATCCGTTTAATTTTCCTGTCATTACGCTCGGAAAAGCTGACTTCCCGCACGAAGTAGTTAATGTGCCGGGGAGTGTAGTGAGGAATGAGTGAAGATAAAGAGGAAGAAGAAGGAGAGGTGGTGGTTGTCACGAAAGAGAAGAAGAGCGATAGAGAGGGCAAGAACGTACGTTTCGGCTGAGTCATTTTCTGCCAATTTGCCCAACGGGTTGAGTTTACTTTGCTCGCCCACTCTCTCGCCTCTCTGTCTACCGATTCCCGGCTCTTCTCCCGCCTTTCTCCTCGTGCCGCCTTTTTCCCACACATACCTTTCCCTGCCCACTTTTGGCTGCTGATCCTTATTTTTTTAATCTTTTTCCTTTCCCTTTCTTCTTCCACGGTCTCACTCTCACTGCCCTAGGACTCTTCCTTTTACACCGCCCACGGGATGTTCGGCACACTCCCCTTCCTACCATTCCATCTCTTCACTCCCAGCACGGCGGCCCTGCAAACACACTCCCTCTTCCAACAGACACTCGGTTTACCTTCCGCTCCGACCTCTACGGCTCATCTTCCTCCTCTCTTTATCGTGGATCCTCTCCTCTGGAGTCAACCGTGGTGTACCACGAGACTTGGAAAACGTCTCGCAAAGGGGGGTTAACGTTTGTACCCTCGGAGCCAGTTGCTCAGTAGTCCAGCTGTTTTGCGTACTCGAAAGATCAAGATAAGGTATCTCCGCTCGTGATGAGTGTATCTGCTGAAACAACGTTTGGATAGCATATTGTTTTAGGGTGATTGGTTTGTATGCATGGAGCGTGGCTTGCTTCATTATTCTTCGATCTCAGTTGGTATCTCTTCAGTTCGCGTCGCTAAGTATAGTACGGGATATTCACAACTGTGAATTTAAGTTGTGTAAAACAATGTCTGTATTTTAGGCGGTACTATTCTGTTAAATACTATGAAATAAATGCCCGGTATGTATTATGGCTTGGGAAAAATCTTGCTGAAACTAAGCTAATTCATCTAATCAATTTTGATAAAACCGTAAGAAGCTCCAAATTATCTCTCTTTTCTCTAAAAAATATTATAATTATCGTAGTTACTTGCCTAAAACTAATAGGTAGCTAATACTTTGACCTGAGCCAATCAACTGGAACTAGTTAGACCGTAGTCATTGGAAATGTGGACTTAAGTCCATAGCGTTGCGCTATTTTTAGGAGTGATCGTAGTGGATCGATACCTTTCCTCTACTCGAAATTCAAGTAACTATTGAGCCTCACTCAGATGGTGATTTACTACTTCTGTTTTTCATTCCGCGCTAGTTTTATCTCCCTCCGCGTCGCTTACATGCTCCATCAATTTCAGGTAATCGGTACGTTGTACCGTATGTACACAATTTTTCGCATTCATGGAGGCGCGTCCGAGCCCGTGCCACTTGAAACTTTATCTCCCGCGGATTCCCCGGAGAATATCAACGATCTTTTGCCTTCACCTGGGAAAGAAGGGAATAGTTGGATCGAAGAACGATTTCCATGCCCTTGAAGGAGCGAAAATGCTCCCCCCTGTTTTTATTGATAAATAATTCATGCGCAACAGTAGTAACAATGGCCTAGTCTAAAGGGGCGTTGTCTTTTTAAGTGGAGGATCTTTCCCACATCCCTCCCACCGTTCGGCATCTCACCCATCACTCACACAACTCCTTCCTCCTAACATACGTGGGACTTGCGAATCCCCTTGCCTCTCAGTGTTTCCGGGAGGACATTCATTCCCGCCCGTTCCCGGGAATTTTCACGATTTATCCATTCCAGCGTCCCGGAAAACGTTTGGCGGGAAATCAGGTCTTTTGTTTGTCCCTTGAATTCAGTAGCGATATTGTTTATCATCTTCAGTCCTGAGGTATCGTGGGTGATAGCAAACGTTCTTCATTCTATTCTGCCAGTTGTGTTTTGATCTCCCACTGCAGTGGCGTCTGGTATCATATAGCAAAGGTAGCCATCTTTCAGTTGGTTGTCTGCAAGAGACTGCTGGAGATACAACGTACACAACTGGAAGACTAAAATGAAGAACTTAGGTAGCGTATATGGTACCTGAGAACTGAAGAGGATAAATTTTATGGAAACCTGTAATATAACAGAAGCTAAGCCGAAATGATCCTCTTTGTCAATGTCGAGGTGACTGCGTTCATTGTCCTCGGCAAGAGATTCCCTAATCAGATAAATTCGGTCGCCCTCTATTTAGGAATTTCTGACTGGTCATCCTTCATTTTCTTCATAAGAGCGTCCCTGCCCTTATGCAAGACTAGAAGCGCCCTCCGGTTGCTGTCGTTGTCTCCCTCACTACAGATTTGCTGAGAATTAACAGTTACCAATATTGTCAATATTGTACTAATGATTCATGGATTGAAGAGGAGATTATTGTCGTAGAGTGGTAGTAATAGTCGTCTTTGAAGTAGAGAGTCGTGATGCACCGAGGTGAAACCTTGTTTTTACACGAAAAATAATTCACCCAACACGGATATCGCGTGCAAAGTTTTCCATATTTCCTTGATTTTTATGAATAGCACAGCGTTTTTTTGTTGAAATTATTGCTATATTGTATGTTAATAGATAAATAATTACGGTACAATGGCAATTATGCTATTATGATACCTATGTTTTCGGTGCATTAACTGCACAAGTAATCCATTGAATTTGGCCGTTTGTGCATTTCATTGGTTTCGATATTCCCGTGGTATACCGTATGGTTTCATCTATCCTCTTCTTAACTCTATGCTAATTATTTATGTGAATCGAACAAAAAATGACGATTTAGGGAATTTTTGAGCATTCTCGGGGAATACGAGTTCCTCGTCACGATTCGAAGAGGTCTTAAAATGTCGGGAATTCGGAAACTCTTACTCCCTTCTTATCGTAAGCCCCTTTCCCTTTCTCCTTTTCATCAACTCTCCTCTCTTTCGCTCTAGCATTTCCCTCTCTGGGTCAGCTGTTTTCAAATGGGTGCATCTCCTCTAACCTCACAATTAACCCTGTCTGTTTCAAGCTGCTCCCCTCTCACTCACTTTCTCCCTCTCTCAGCCCTTCCCAACCCCTCATCGCTACAACGTGCATACCTTTCGTGGTGGTTGATCTGGTTGGTTTGGTGGCTAGACTATTGGTTAGGGGTGTGCTATATTCAGATTTCAGTATCGCGTTGCGATGTATTTTTTGCATTGCAAAATACGTGAACCGAATTGCTTCAAGTATATCTCATTGATAGCGATACATTGCATGGCTCGGACCATCAATATTGCCATGAGGAATCCCAATCAGCATCGCTTGTAAGTCTATGTATTCCCTCAGGGTAGTGTCATAGGCCCACTCCTCTTCCTACTCTATATCAACGATATTGGTGAAATAATAGACAGTAAACTTCGATTATTTGCAGACGACACTGTAGTATACAGGGAAATCCGTAGCAGTGAAGATAAGGATAAACTAACGAACGACCTTACTGCAATCCAAGCATGGTGCGATGCGTGGCAGCTAGAGTTAAATTTGAAAAAATGCGTAGTAATGAAATTCTGGGGGAAAAATAACTCCCCACAACAGAGCTATTTCATTCAGGATACCCAATTAGAGACGGTAGAATCCGTAAAATATCTCGGAGTTAGGCTCAATAATGATCTATCGTGGAATAAACATATTCGGGAAATAACAGGTCAAGCTTATCGTAAATTGGGATTTGTTAAAAGAATTCTAGGCAAGTGCGGCGACAAAGTGAGAGAAATAAGCTACTTCTCCCTCGTTAGACCCCATTTAGAATATGCTTCCAGTGTTTGGGATCCTCATGAAACAGGCTTAAAAACAGAGTTAGAACATGTACAGAGAAGAGCAGCCAGGTACGTGAAAAGCCGTTACGATAGTCTTGTTAGTGTTACTGACCTCTTAGAACAACTCGGATGGGAATCACTGTCAGACCGTAGATTGAAAACAAGACTAAATCTATTATGTAAATTCAAGAGTAGTTTATTTTCCGACGAAGTTGATCATATTTTACGACCGCCAACGTACTATGGTAGATTAGATCATAAAAATAAAATAAGAGAGATAGACTGTAGAACAGATAGATTTAAAATGTCGTTTTTTCCGCGAGCGATAAGAGACTATAACGGCTGTGTAAGGACTTAGAAATAGATTAGTTGACTGGTAGTGTAGCTTACTAACTTATGTATTTCTTAAAGCATGTTTACGGAGTTTTATGGTGTTTCTAACAGCATGGTTTGCATGTTCTAGCTTCATAGGCAGATTGCCCTCTTAAGTAGCATGTATAATATTATGTGTCATCGTACATGTGTGGCGTTCATGTGGGGATCCTCTTGCATGCTGCATGATGGTTTTTAGTTAATTATGGAATTGGTTAGTATCCTTAATATTCATGACCGTGCGGTGTGCATGTGGCGGTCCGCTTGCATGCTGCATTTTGGTGACTTGTCACCCCCTGCCAAACACCCCAGAGGTGGCTCGCAGGGTAACATGTAGATGTAGATGTATCTTAAGAAACAAACCATTTATTTATTTTGCATTTTACTTTTTTTTTAAATACAGTTTTAAAAATAACTTTTTCCTTTAGTTGTCTCTGGATATATCCGTTGCATTTTTCTCAGAGCGAATAGTCCCAAAAGTCTTGCATGATCGCTATAGTAAAACCATTTTAACCCTTTCGCTTCGAACGTCGGAAATATGCAATATTAGATTTCCTGACCAGGAATACGAACGTCGAAAATATGCGACGGAGATTTTTCTACGCAAGCGAACGAACGTACCATATTTGCGACTCTATGCCCCCCTCCCGTTCTGGCGCTCGCAGGTACACAGCTTCTACATCTACATCTACATATTACCCTGCGAGCCACCTCTAGGGTGTTTGGCAGGGGGTCTACATTTCGTGACTCAACGCAGTGGGGGTCAGGCCTTTCCCTCGGAATCCGGGAGCAGGTATCTGGTCTCTTCCTCGGATTAGCACCCTCTGTGCAGCAAGGGTCTGCGGTCATATGATTGTTTGTTCAGTGATTTTACTATATAAATATTTGTTGCTTTGGTAAAAAATATAAATTCAGAATTGTACTCCTTGTTTTATGGTGAGTGTTTCCAATTTTTAAGCGTAATTCTACCATCAATATTAACTGGCATCTTGATTTCAAGATATGGGTCAAGACGTTTTGCTTTGGAATTGGATTATGCAATAAATCCGTTAATATTGATGATAGAATTTCGTTTAAAATTTGTAAATGCATTATCAAGAACGAGGAATTCACTTCAAAGTCTACAATTTGAGAGCAAGCGCAAAACATACATCTAGTGAAACCAATATATTAACAATAATTGACCGCGAACCCATGCCGCTGGGAAGGTTGTAAACCTGCCACGGGTTGAGCATAATTGCTCCCGGAGTCCGAGCTAATGGCGAGGTCCCCGCGAAGAGGGGTCGAAAAAGCTAGGAGCTGATTGCGAGAACTTTCTTCACGGATGCCTTACAAAAATGGTCCGCACAGAGAGGAAGGAAGAGTCTCTTGGTACTCAATTCAGAAGACATGCATAGGAGAGAATTCCGCTGTCTCGAAAGGGTTAAACTATTTTAAGCTGAAACAGATCAGTGTGTGGCTAACTTAAGACTTGAAAATATTAATTACTTTTTAACTCTATGGTGGTCAATGCCGACAAAATGTGCAAATAATTTTAGTTTCTGCCTTGAAATACCTTGTCAGCTGACTAGCACCATCGACTGCTTGTTCGAAAAGAGCGACGTTTCCTATTTTTGTGTTGCTCAGTTGCTTGTTTATTTGAAGTATCGCTTGCTTGGTATGTGAAGTTTTCACTTATTAAACACTAGACAGTTGTGAATCTACAGAATGCTTTATTTTGAATGTGCTGTTAATTTATTTTCTCAGTACATTGGAAATCGTTTTTTTGCATTTTCCAAGAAAGTATTTTTTCCGTACCATTCGATTAATAAAAATTTAAAGTGTTAAAGTTTTTTTTTTCGAGTCGCCCTCACTACTCCGCAGGGAAAAGAATGCGGTATGTCCTCCTCCCCATTCCCTAACTCGTCGTGGTTTTTTCTCAAGAGGAAGAATTCTGGAGATGGCTGCTTTCATCTGCTCTTTCCCTAATTTTTTCCCTTCAGTCCTCATTCTCCAAGCCATCAGCTCCCTCTCCTCTCATTCCGCCACGACCGCATTAAACAGTTCTTCCTCTCTCCCGTCTCATTTCAATCCCCCAAAGCCCCATTCTCCCCTTTAACCTTTCGCTACCTCCTCCTTATCATTCACATCCCCGCGCACCCCTGCACCCTCTCTTCGCCTGGGGATGAAGTTCGTAATTGTTGAAATACGAGGCCGAAAAGGATGAGGTTGGTGTGCCGCCTTTGCTCCGTCAAAGGGTTTTAAAGGGACAAGGAAGCAAGGTAACCCTAGTTCTTCTTCTCTCCCATCCACCCTACCTCCCTAAACTCGCAATTCCCGCACCCTTGGGCTTCCTTGACGACCCTCTTCTTCAAGCTTCCACCCCTTCTACATCTCTCCCTTGTCCTCCCCAATGTCTTCCATCACATTCTATAGCCAGCTAACTTTTCTTCTCGTTAACTACCCACCCTATTCTTACCTTTGCTTTCGATCGATTTCAATCTTTTCATCTCTCATTCTTAGCCATGGGTTTTGTCGGAATATCTTCGTACTCTTTTTGTGAGTGATTATGGTTCCTCCTCAATTCCAGCCTAAATACCCTAAATTTTTATCTTCAAGATACTGGAAGTGGAAGTAGACCAGAATCTCAGGTGTTTCAACTGCTAAGGTTGTATTGCACCGCCTAAACTAAGAGGAGATTCGGTTTGTTTGAAGAATAAGGTACTGGCTTCCCATCTGGATTCGAGTCCAGAATATTGATCCCTACTTGGATGCCTTGTAGAGAATACTTCAAGGGCAGTTCTCTGTCTGCCGATGGAAAGTTAAACTATGGATACCTTTAAGAGCAGGCCAGTGGCAACACCGGGTTTATCTCCATCCTGCCTCCATTCCTCAGATAGTCTCTCCCTTACCAATATACCCACCTCTCCTATATGGGTAAAATTACCTCAGCTGTCGGGCGCCTCCACCAAGTACCCAAACCTAAACCAAGACCAAAAACCCAAGATACACAGCATCGGTTCCCAAGGAAAGATTCGAACCCGCGACCTGTGGGCCGACAGGTGTGAGCGTTGCCAATATGCGTGCTGCCATAATTAAGACTCGTGTTGCGCCCTTTTTGAGTAGTCCTACTCAAAATCCCGAATGTGTAACTGTGCCCGAAAACGGTTGAATTTTATTTCTCACCAGTTAAAAAAGTTAATAAATATGCGTCTTGTTTGCGGTGGTTAGTTAATATTTTACTTCTCGCATTGAATTAAAAAACAGGGCTTGATTTACTTGTGGGAAAATTCTTGAGCTAAGCGCTCCCCACACTTCGACTAAAATTTTAATCAATGAGCGGGTGTATTTGGGTATATTGCCATGAATGATTTCCTTATATCCAAGTCCATAGTGATTTCTTTATCACCATTTTCGCCTATAATTTATAACATAACCATTATTGAGATGTTTTTTATTAAATGAATGCTATAATTTGGCATCACTAGTATGTAATATTACTTTGCCTCTAGTGTGGTTACTCATTCCCTTACTTATTTTTCCCGACGTGACGTTGGATTACTATGCCGTCTGGGCCATTGTAAATGCTACAAAGAGCAACAATGTACACCTGTGTAGTAATTGATCAGCATGGCACAAAATGATGGAAATGGAATCATTGGGTAAGAGGCATCCCGTTCTTAATGTAAATACTTCTTTTCGAGTTTGTTCTAATTTCGTATCTAGTAACCATACCTGTGTCTCATTTTGTCTTGTCTCATGTTTTGCTGAAACTTTCTTTTGAATTAGCGATTTCCTAAATTCGTTTTCTTTTTCAATATTTTGTTGTTTCTTAGACGTAACCTCGTACTACGTGATATTTCGTGTATGAATATTGATTTTTAAGAGCTATAAAATTGTGAGAGTAATTGCTGTAAACTGTAAGGGGAACATATAATTGTGTCAAATAAAATCAATATTCAGTCAGTCAGTCAGTGTCAGTCACCCTGTGCTATAGTAAAATCAGGATCACCGTGAAGCGATCTCCTACCACTAGCTTTCAGCCTTCGGGCTTATTCTACAGTCCTAAATCCAGTCCTGTGTAAGCATCGTTCCTCTCATTATCTCGGTTTTGAAATAATGGGCGGTGATAATGAACTGGTACTCATTTTCGTTCGCTGTTGAAAGTTATAAAACTCGGCCTCGAAATTAAAGGCAGTGTTTAATTTGAAAAAGGGAAAGGAATGTTTCTTCGGTGTGAGGACCTGAGGCTTATGGTTGTCCCTCTCGTTCATACCTGCACTCTCATCTGCCTCCTTGGCTTCTTTCAATTTGCCTTTTTAAGTATTTGTTTCAAATACTTAATGCTATTTTCTACCACAAATTTTAACATTCTAATTCTCTTATTAAGGAAATTATCTAATACCGATTCGCACCAGAGATAATTTATCAGATAGATTTATTTGATTCAATTATCACGGCCAGTAGTTCTTTTCAGTTATTACCGAGGACTGACACCCGAACGCTTTCATCGATATTTCTCAATTGGATAATTTTTCGTCAAAAATTAAAGGCTTCATTCTCGTAATTAAATTGAAGGGTTAAAGTCAAAAATACATAAATGCGATTTTGTCGTGATACTGTAGTGAATGGATATCCAGGGAAGAAGCTCATTGTTCAGTAAAGCATTTATTTTTTAAGATTTTTTGGTTGTTACTGTGTAGGTACGGAACGTGAGTGGATATTATATACATTTTTTGCATTCAACGAGATATTTATAACTTTGAAGAGAAATGATTCCTTCGTACTAAAGTAAATATGTCTAAGGGAGTGCACAATATCAACGAAAACTTTACCGATTTTGCCTATGTTTTTAAAAACCAATTAAGAAAAAATATTTTAGGCATTCGCATACTTTATTTCAACGATGAGTTAGTTATAAATGTGCCTCGAACTGGAGAATTTGTGAAGGACTAAACATTTCTTGCGCCTATGGAAATTTCAGCCTGTTTTTTCAGTTTTATATGTCTTTTCCGTCTGTGAAGTTATTCAGTTATTATAACTCGTCATAAATTTGATACATTTATTTTCAATTTTCGAATTCTGTGGACTTACTTTTGGTAATTTTTCTGCATTCATAAAACTGTTAAGCGTTACCGCAGTCCCTATAGTCACCAATATCGAGACTCATGGATTGTCATGAATATCTTGAATCTGATGGTCATTTATCATTCTCTCTCTTCTTAGTATATTTTGTAATTTTTATGTATTTGTACCTGGATGAACTGGAATTTATCAAAATTTGATTGGTGATGTTGCCCTCACACTGCAGAGTCGCTATTACCTCCTTTACGAGTGCATCATTTCCTTTGAGAGAACATCATCTCTTTTTATGCAAATCAAGCGAATGATTACCGACTCAGTGGTGCAATTGATTATTTCAACGATTGCTCTTGAGGTCAGATACGTTGCGATACAAATGCCGATTTTAGCGCCATGACCCACTTTCTTGAACGACGAGCTCATTAATGTGTGAACACGACTCGCTTTTCAACGGCCGAGAAGAATAATTGAAAAGAGTGGTTGTTTGGTTACCTTTATTTGAAGGCCAATTCGCTAAATGTCTTGCATGAGGACATTAGTGGTTGATATTTTCGCTCTTTTAAAATATTCTTGAGATGAGCTAACACGATAAAATTTTGTATGTGATCAAATGGAATGCCCTGGGCTTATGATAGAGAATACGGGAATCTCACCAGTTAGGAAGTATGTCTTAATTTTTTCAGTTCTAAGATTGCAGCTTTCCATTCATTCATAATTTATGATAACTATATTGCATCCTGATTGGTGTACTATCCTTTTTTCTTCCCTATTGACTTCATCCACGTATCTGTTCCTTGGTCTTCTTTCAGGGATCTTCTCTTCTGTGTTTTCATAAATACGTGAGACCAACATTGGTCTACGACAATAAACGTTTATTTATTTATATTTCCTACAAATTCGTTGTGCCTATGGAAGCGCCCAATCCATCTGCCTCTTCTTTTCAGCATGATGGTCCATATGGTCCTCTCAACTTCTATTGCTTTACGTACTCTATTTGCGTAGGAAGATGAGGATTAAACATAAAATAAATGGAAATATTGGAATTCCCTTTCTCATTATTCGCTGTGTAGCACGAGATCTTAAGCAATAAGCCAGCCTTAGTGCAGGTTGTGAGCAAAAAAATAATTATCTCCTGTTTATGTTCACGGTGTATGAAAATGCTCATCGAGTATTCCGCCTGTTCACAAACTGTTCACAAACTTCGCGAGAGAATAGTCGAGTTGTTCGCCGTAACTCATACTCTGCGGGAATAGTTTCCTTGAGTTGTGACCCATCCTGCTGACAGTCTGATTCCATAAAAGTATGTTGTAAACATACAATAAGATGGAGGCGATCTCGCGCTATACCTTTCCGATTGAGTGCGCTCTCTAATAAACGATTACGTCATCGTTTGGAGCAGAACGATCTCCCTTATTTCTCTTCTCACTCTCTTTAGCGTCTCATTCTTATCTAACTCCGGGTCGCATCTCTTTCCCCTTAGTCTTCTTCCTCCGCCCACAAGCTCAGTGGATGCTTTCATCTGCATTTGCTCAGCATTTCATTTACTCGCTCTTCCCTTTCGGTCGGGGGAGAGCATTAGGTGATAGGGTGGGGGGCGTTTCGTTTCGGTTTTGGGGTGAGAAATGGTTGGTAGGCCGGGAGATGAGACAGCAGGTCTGGGGGAACTTTGAGGGAGAAAGGAGTGGTAGAAGCCTGCCCACAGAAATAGCGAAAGGGGAGGGATTGGGATTCCTAAATCCCAAGTCACATTTGATCTAGGCATTTGCAATTTTAACTACAGTATTGCATTGCCATATAAATTTTGCTCTTCAAAGGACGCAGTATATGAAGGTCATCATACGAAAAAGTGAAAGAGAGAGCTTACTTCGCTCTTGCTATGCCTCGTCTTGAGTATACCGTAAGAATTTGGAACCTACGAAATGCGCGTACTCAACAAAATGGAAAGGAAAGCCGCAACACCTAACGGTGGGTTGCTTTAGTTTGATTCGTGGCTCTTCCAAAATAGAATTCCATGGCATATCGGCCGCATAAGTGGAGTACTACCATAGAGTTTGCATATACTTACTCATTACACACTATTACTACGCATATTTCTTTGGAAGGACACATTTTTTTTGGAGGTCTATGTTGGTAACCGAGTTTCAGTTTAATATAGAGTATCTTAAATTACCTACCTTACATCAGTTGGACGGAGAAAATTGACGAAATCAGAGATATACCGTCGAACTGATGGATAGGTACAACAATTTTTCTTCCCATACTCTGCTAGTGACTAATAAAGAAACAGAGCGAGATACTAATCCACATCAACACACATCTCACCGGCCATGGGGTTCAATAAGATATTTCATGAATATTGTGTATCGTATTCGATGCATCGTAATATCGCTCCTTCCTATTTCAATCCCACCCTCTTTCATTCCCTTTGCCCCTATCTCTCTCCTCTGTCCGACATGACTTTCATCTTTCTCCTACACTATGAATTGCTCTTTTGTATCTCCTCCTTCCACTTGGTCGGAGGTGTGGCTTAGGGATTGGGGGGTTGGGAAAGGGAAGTGAAAGAAGGACATGAAGAAAGACAGGGGCTGAGGAAGGGAAAAGAAAGGAATTTGGAGGAGAAGAAGGGAACGACTTGATGATAATGGAAGGAGTACGTCAGGGAGGGGGGGGGGATTTTTATTTCGGAGGCAGCCACTGTTTCGGGAACCTTAATGATGCCCCCGAAATCCTCCTCGTCTCCGCCCCTCTCTCTATATTCCCCTCCTCCGCCTCTTCCTATTTCCTCCTCCAATAGGAAGTTTAGCGTTGAGTTTTCATTACCATGGAAACGACCGTCACCCTTTTAGTCTCTGCCATCCTCTTTATTCTCTCTTTTTCTCCTCCGTTTCCCGAGACTCGGTTAATCCTCACCCGAATCAAATTTGAAAGAATGTTCATGGTCTCTCGTCTTTTTTCAGAGCGGAGAGACAAGAGAGAGCTTTCATGGGGGTGGCGATATGAATTACGAGGATTAAAATGACGGCTTCTTTAAGGAAGAAGGAATCTTAGGAAACTTACCTCCTCGTTAATTGAACCTTGTAAATATTCAAAGACTTATATGAGTGTTTGTGCTGTGGTGGACTGATTGATTTATTAGCCGATGGATATCAGTTACCCAACGAAATGAAACGAGTTCAATGTGCTACCCGTCATGAGTGCTAATTAGTACTGATGAGTTACTAGTTAGTAACACTAGCTATTTTGGTGAGCATTGTTGACCTTTTTCCTTCAGTGCTAGAAATGACGCAAGCCCAGGAAACTAGATGTACAATAATTATGATAACTGCGCAAAGTAGTGATATGCAATAAATGCTAAGATATTTGTCAGTAAAGAATAGTAAGTAAAAAGTAAATTTAATTTTCGCGATGTGATCGCTTAATATGGTTTCAAAAATTATGTGAAAGACTAGATTCTTAAAATTCCTTGTAGTTATAATATTTGACAACCTCCTAAAAGTTGTAGCATTTGTAGTATAGACGTAACATGTTGTAAGGACATTGCGGTAGTATTTTACGAGAGTACCCTAACTAGTACTCGGAAAAACGTAATTTTAGTCTTAATCTTTTTACTACATCTCCGCCGCATTGATTAAAATGAATACTGGCAGATGTACTGGCGGGTCTTTTTTTGTTCTCCAGCTGCGGAGAGGGAGGGTTCTTGTTCCGTTCTCAGTGATAACGTATCTCCCGCGCGGGGGCGTGGTTTGGTCGTGTTGTCATCACATCGTCGTCTGCTGGAGACTTCGAAATATTTCGACTCCCAAGTGGCAAGAATTTTATTTCCGGGATTGTACATAGAGTTTGACTTGCATCGTGGAAAAAATGAGAATAAAGAATAAGAAATAAAACGAGCTTGGACAGGAAGAATTAGCAAATAAAAAATTCGGCTTTTGTCGTTTGTAGGGATGAAAAGTGATATTAACGCTGCAATTTCCACTGTATTTTATTGATCACGACCATGGTTTCATCGCAAAGCAACGTCATCAGGTGAGGTCACCTGATGATGTTGCTTAGCTAAGAAACTATGGGCATCGTCAATAAAATACAATGGAAATTGCAGTTTTAGTATTTCACTTTTAATTTTTACGATAAAATATTTCCATATCGTTAAGCCCGAGACTGTGAACTTGCCTTTCGTTCGATTGATGAAACTACATCATTCCTTGACCCGGGTTTCATGCGTTCAAAGGGTACCACTCTTTTGCTGCGATAGAATTTAACAAGAGAGAGAGAGAGAGACAGAGATAGATTTGACGGTTCTCGGGAAAATTCTGGCGTCGGATTTCCATTTCACCGCGACGTACCCACTCATCCACGAGAGTTGGGCGCGAGCGCGCATTTCTTGGAGTAGACGGCATCACTGAGAAGGCATCACGGCGTCGAGCATCACACATGCACGCACACCAGCTGACGTTTTGTTCAATGAGACGTTCGGATGACACACACACTGGAGAGCACGGACACAAAAGATTTGGACGAACGGGGGATCGTCGCTTTCGAGGAACGCATCATATCCCCCTAACGTCCGCGACGAACGGTTTATAAAGGCAGGAGAAGGAGAGGCGCGTAAGAGAGTAAGGGAGACGGAGAGAAAGATGCATGGAGATGGAGGCAGAGAGAGAGGATGGGTGGTTACGTATGGACGAACAGAGAGGCAGAAGGAGGAGAATCGAGCATGGATTTCCTCGCTCCAGTCGAGAACAATGGAAATTTTACGCTGGAGTCGCTTTAAATGGGATTCCCACGGAACGTTGAGAGAGAGAGAGAGCCCTCGTTATATTTGGTAGGTGGTGGTGTCGGATCGCAAGCGGCGTAACAGCGTGGGATGGAGGACTTGAGGGGCATATAACAAGGGGGAGAAGGTCAGGTCATTGTTATTTTTATTATTATTCATGTAGATCGGGATTATCAAGGGTTGTTACGTGCGGATGGGAATGAGTGAGTAGGAGGAGATCAAATTCGGAATGCAACGCTGGTGTATGAGCCACGCATATATGAGCCGCCCTGTCATTCGATTCGGCCTGGCGGTGACCCGAGGCGTTTCGTCCCGCGTCGGAAGGGTTGGATGACCGTCCGAGCCTCAATATCCATGCGTGCCGTCTAAATGCGGGGTCAATATTCAACAGTTCTCGCCCCCAGGCTCCTGGAATCCAGTTCCAAGAACAGCTCTTGACTCATGATCTGTCTGAGTTGAGAAGTAAAGGGGAAGAGACGGTGCTGTGCAAGAACAAGTGCTGTGCGTTAATTCCTGCATTAAAAAAAAACTTTCATGTCGGAGATCGGGTTGATGTGGCGGCAAGAGTGAATGCTTCTCGACCCGAGGACCGGGTTCGAATCGCAGTGATGGTGATGGAAATCGAGATGTCTTTTTGGGTACATTGAGAGCACTTCAAGAGCAGTGTTCCGCCCATCGTGTGGGACGTAAAACTATGAACACCTCTGGCGTGTTTGCATGCGAGCGTGATAATTCTGACGCCGTGTTTTCCTCCACCCTTCTTCAGTTTACCAAATTGTTCTTCCCTAACAATCCTATCCACTAGTCCCTATAGGCGCAAACGACCTCAATCATCGGCCGCTTTCCCTTATAGGTAACACTTCCCACAACCCATTTCTGTGAACTCAACGAATTTTGACAAAGGAGCTAAAATAAACGTAGAAATTGTTCGCACTCAGTCGCTATTTGAGTACGGCTCTTGAAACTTACAGGCCATTTTACTTGTGAAATGTTACAGATTAAATAAAACTTTGGAAAACTCAGTGCCTTTTGTTAAAAGGAGTTGATATGTTAGTTCTCTCCATTCTTACTCCATTCCCAAGTGCATCCTTTCCATTCCGTTCTAGCCTCCTATCCTTTATTGCGAAAATGACCTCAGTTGTCAGTTGCCTTCCCAAATAACCATCCAAATCTACCAACTCTTTTTATTCCACTACATCTGGAGTTTTCTATTTCGGAATGCGTTTGATCCTCTCTCGCTCGGATGGTTTCTCAGAAAGTGTTTGCAATCGTCTGTTGAGCTCTGGAAAGATATGCGCGGCTGCGAATATTGTCTGGAGAAGTTGGCGGCGTGGCTTTGGAGGTGAAAGGACCACACACGAGAGCATGTGGGCGCGTACAATGCTACTACTCCCACGGAGAGTGGAAGGCGAGTCTCGGAACAGTTGGTGAAAGGTTTTTTGGAGGTGCAGATCCGATAGAATAGCACAGGACGCATTAGTGTGGAACTATAAGGAAAGGAAGGAGGTGGAGTGTGGGATAGAGGGAAAACTGAACAAAAAGGCCGATTCCGGAATGCATTTTGGGGCAAAATAAATCTCTCCTTCACCCTTGCAAAGAATAGAGTCCGCTGATTTGCACTGAGTGATGATAAATCTCCAGTTTAGATTTATAATCGACTTGCTTCATTGTCACATACTTATGTGTAGGTGTAACAATAAATAAATCAGCGATTCTTTGCTTTTTAACATTACTGTGATTCAACTTCGAGTTTAGTCTTACTAGATTTTCATTCTAATTTTTCCTACGCTAATGACGCTTTTAATCGTTTTTGAAAATGTTTTTATCATCGCCTATGAAGACCTGCAGCACTCTTTAGGTTTGCGATGTACTAAAAAATCAAATAAATAATACAGAGGAAGAAACTCGCAAGTAATCGATCATTTTTAGCGATGGCTTTGGAAAATAAGCGTCCGTCCAAAATTATCGATTTCAAAACCGTCGCCTTTAATCTTTCATAAAGCAGGTATTCGTGAAAACGTGCACTTTGACTTCATTTTAAGAAGAAAAATAACTCCACTCTTAATCCGTCAATAACGGAAACTGGAGACGGAGGTCAAGTAGTTTATAGGACGTTGAGGATAATAGGATGGAAGAGTTGATAGGGATTAAAGCTCGGGAATCGAGAGTTTGAAGAAGGAGGGTGGGAATGGGCGGGGAACCAAAATAGAAGCGAATACTAGGTGGGGGAATAGAGGGGACACTGGAAAAGCGGCTGACTTGGCGGATGATTGGTGACTGAAGGAGACGAACGCATATCTTTAGGACTTCTGAATCCCAATCAGCCTGCGGTGTGAAGTTTCTGGGATTCAGAAGAGGATGAAGGGAAGGCTACAAGGAGCGGAAGGGGGAGCAGGAGAGGGGTGTGTGGTCCTTCGGGAAAAAGTGAGTGGAGAGAGAATTAGAGGGGGAGGATTGGGACGGCGCAGTCAGCGTATTTCGAGAGGGTGGGCAGGGAGCAAGAGGGTGTAGGGGACTGGAGAGGCTGGGATAGTGGGGTGAGTGGTGTGGTAGGAAGTAGGGCTGGACCGATACGTTTCGGTCGGTCACGATTCTGCCGATGATTCATGATATAGGCTGATCCGATATTTTGGAAACATTGGCAGTATTTTGAATGTTTGGGAAGGTGGGAAGAATTTAGGCTTTTCTTTGTAGTGGTTTCTTTTGGGTCTTCGACTGCAAGGTCTTCCAGCACCTAGATCTGCCTATATGGCCTCATAAAACTGAAAATGTTCAATGTAAAGACTGTGAAATCGGTGCCTTAAAAATCCAAACAACAAAAACTTCGCCAAAAAATTGAGTTACGATCAAAATTATGAGAAATTCTCAGCATACAGGGTCTTACCATTATACGATTCACATAGAAAATTACGGAAATAGAATCCATTGTTAGACCAGTACGAAGATAATTATGAAATTCGCCGATTTTGGATTCCAAAGAGTCACCTAGTGGAACCAGCTGTAACGTGGTATTACGTGGTCCATCATGGGTGCAATTATTTAAGTTGAGTCGTGTTTTTTCACTTTTACTTTTCGGTATTATATCAGTAGTTTACCTTTATGGCACCCATTGGCTTAAATAGTTCTAAGATTTTGAATAGAAATTAGAAGATGAGAATGGGATGCTTGAATGTCAAATTACTGTGAAAAAATGCTCCCAGGCCTCGCGAGTTATTATCTCGTTCTGAATTTTACACCTCCGTTTATCTTCTCATCGGGTGGCTCTCTTAAATTAAGTTGTTTTGAATTAAATGGGGCGCATTTTAGAAGAAGATGTTGAAATAAATGCATAAAGTAAGTAAAAAGACATTATTTTACTCACATTTATTGGCCAAGCTCTGATATACAAGGAACTTGTAAGTTAAATAATTGAAAGAAAAAGTATAATGGAAAGTCCCACGGGGAAGATCAAAGGAACCGAATACGTTTTCCAGATCAGGCGGAACATGAAACAGAAGTACTATTAAGGCATAAAAGAATTAGCAGAGGACAGGGAAGAGTGGAGGGCTGCAGTAAACCAATCTTATTATTGGACGACTCATGAGAATAATGGTGTTGACACATACGTCTGGGAAACAAGAAAAAAGAATGCGAATATATTTACCATTTGAGGTAAAATCTTTATTTGCACATAGACAGTATGGAATCAGCAGAATCGGAATAACAGCAAGGAAAAAAGGACTATCGGAAAACTTCGTATCGGGCCATCCCTGGTGGAAAGGAATACATGCTAGGGCGAAGTTGATGAAGGGACGGGAGCGTAAGAGACGGAGAGGACGACACTCCAAGTATATTCATCGCACTTGACTCTAAAATGAGGGGGAAAGGGAAAACAAGAATATGATAAAACCAGGAGAGGGAATGTGATGACGGGTTGGGAGAATGCCCTGCTCTCCATTGAGTGGATCCAAGTTGGAATTTATTGTCCGCTCGGCGAGCTTAAAAAAAATAAAGATTCAGCGTTGAGCCCTCACGCCTAAACAAATGCGGAGAAACGTTAGAAGCTGTAAAGGGGGGGGGGGTTCAGAGGGAGAGACAGAGTGGGGAAGAATGGACAGGCATTCACCAAAGTTTGAGGTTGGGTCGAGAGGGGGGAGAGAATGGAGGAATGAGAGAGTGAGGGAGGGGCACCCAGGCTGTGTCGAGAGAGGTCGAGCGAGTCACCCAGAGGCGTGAAGGTGATAAATAAAAAATTCGGCATGCGAAATCGGGTTGTGACGCGGTTCGATGAATAATAGCGCTAGAGGTTGTGTTCACGTTTGAGTCGCGACACATGGCACCTGAGGTTAATGACAGGAAACGTGCCTCATTCAGCAGTGGCAGGAATGGGGGAAGCGGTTGAGAAGCCTAAAAGGTAATAGGAAACGGTGTTATTGAGTACTTCGGAGAGTGATCGCGACATCCTCAACATCTCTTCTATTCATCAGGGCAGATTTTCCTATTGCGAGTGACGACTATAACGTTGAAAAATGGACCATTATAGGACCTCTACTTGTCATTTTTAAATATACCTACCATCTTGCGAGTTATTTTTGAACATATCTGAAGAACCATAACCACGAATGTGTGTAGCCTAGGAATAGCATTAAACCATAAACGCAGGAATTTTTTTCAGACAGTCACATTGGGGAAGCCATGTAATCAAAATATTCGATTGAATTGACCAAATATTTCGGCTTTTAGATGAAAAAATATACTGGGATATTGCCAAAAATCAGCATTACGTAAATTAGAACAATGCAGTAATTACGGCCATTTATTGCTAGAAAGATTTTCTGTGATCATTTTATCACGCGAGGCGTTAATGAGTTAAGATGCGCAACCAGTTGACCCTTCTCCGGCTGATTCGGCGTTTGCGATCGACTTCAGGGGTGTTGCGTTATTTCGTGCTATCATTTTAATTCCGATAGCTATTAGATGCTCCAACAAAATAAAAGTAAATTGTAATGTGAATTTATTATTCGTTGAAGATATGGGTGCTACAACTGCTAAGGTTACGCCACGTCTAACCTAAGATCTAAATCCCAGTACAAAGATAACACCCGATCCTGATGCGGGATTGCGAACCCCCGATCTCTAAAGCTTCCAGGCCGGTGCGTAACCTACCTGCCTGCCACAGATGATGTCCATATCTTATGTAAAAGACATCACATCTTGTGTAAAACAATAAAAGGAAACTGTAAATCTCCCGTTTAATTTGCGTATGAGCTCATCCATCATGCTGCATGTCGTCTTAAATCGGTATGCATAAATGCGTTGAGAGTGTTATCATAATGGCTCTTGTATTGTTGCTCGTATTCTTACAATAGGTATGTTCCTTGGTAAGGATGTTGTTTAAAGTGGGTTGTTATGGACTTTCTTAATGCGTGTAGTCGAAATAGGGAGCGAGATTCAGGTTGGTTTTTTAAGATTTAAGGAGAAGAATAAAATACCTATGCCATTTGTTTTCCATTTCGGTTGCCCTCAGCTCCATATCAGATTCCAATGTGAAAGGTACTTGACGTAAAACTATGGTGTCTATAACCGGCGTTTGTATTTTTCTCTCGGCCAGGATTCGCCACCACGGGCTTTAAGCATTTACGGAATTAAATTATGAACCGCGAAGGATAAAAATTTTTTTATTCTCACGTTCAATCTTATTTACTCCTATTAAGCATGCTGTAATTTCTTGTCCCTGAAAATTCCGATGTGCCACGTGAACGTCATCAATCGGTTAACTTTAAAACGTTGCCATGGATTGAAAATAATGATTACCTCACATAAGAATCAAAATTCCTACATTTAGCTCGCTGGAAAAATGTAAGGACCACATAAGATCTTATAGAAGCATGGAATTTCTCTTTTTCCAATGACACAGGAACAGCTATTTTCACGAGGTTACATTTTCCACAACTTGTCGAGATATGAAAGTTATCGAGCACGATGAGAATGCATTATTGCCAGATGTATAAAGTATATGCTATTTTTTATAATCTACGTTAAAAGCATTATTTTATGTTAAAATTATTCGCAGTCAGATTATTAAAAAATCGCATAACCCAATTCTTATAATTTTTTTCTCCTATGGTGTCAGCGGAATCCTCCCAGCGATTAAAATTTGATTTTCATAATTATGTGCTTTCACATACTCGTATACCCAATTTCTCCAGCGCGAATATACATATACAGTTATGAGATTTTTTGTCCATGAGATTTTCCATTCCTGTTGAGGAATGTGGACATCGAGCGACGGAAATAAGGAAAAGGGAGGGACAATAGTTACCCAAATTTTTGCGTCATGCAGCAACATGGACGTGGTTGAATCCCTGTGACAGATGAATCCCCGTCGTCATGTTCTCTGCTTTTCGCCCGCGACATCATCAAAACGGGAGAACACAACGGAATACACATCCGGAAAAAAGAGATGAGGACCAGTGAGAGGAGGGTTTGAGGGTGGGAGAAAGGTGTTTTGAGGGAAAGGAGTGTTCGGACAGAGAGGGTGGAGAATATGGGGCAGGAGTATCGGGCGAGGCTGGAATGGCGAAAGCCCTTGTCATACATTTAAGGGCCTTCCGTTCTCTAAACAGACCCCTCCTACTCAAACGCCCGGAATGTATGCACTAGGGTTGTGCTAGATTCGAATTTCAATACTACATTGCAATCAACCTTGTCAATACCTTTTTTGCTATTTAAATAACTAATAAATACTTAGTTCAGAACTTATTCTTTCCTGGAGAATACTGGATGTGATCTCTTTTCGGGTTACTGGATAAAATGAAAGAATTGATCCGGTGTGTAACCCGAGAGGAGTCCACATGTATTAAATATGTACCTGTAAAAATTTGTATTTAAATAATTAAGAAATACATTTATAACAAAAGCATTGAACGAAATTACAAATAGTATGATATAATAGTACGATAATATAATGAAAAGTACTAAAATAAATTGAGTATTTAAATTATAACTTTCATGCTGCAGTAGGTACGTCACAGATATAATTTTCAACTACCACGTTTTGTGCTGTATATTCTATTGTAATACAATTTCCTAACCATGAAAAATTTTGCGTATTTTTCAGTAGTTACAAAACAAAATATTGCAATTAAATTGGGGCCACAACTTAAATTATAATTATTATTGTTTTATTATGTTATTATAGTCATGATATGGACTAAATTTCATTTATTGTAGGTCAATAATTTTTTTCCCGTCGAGCACCAACAATGAGGTCATTAGCGGCAAAAAGTATTTAACACAATCAATCGAATGATTTTCAAATTTTTATTTAATTAAAATTTAAATAAATTTGTCCTTAAACCTCTAAAATCATTTTCCTGATTAATAACTTCTCATATATTGTGATAATGAATTTAGAAAATGGCTCATCTCGGAAATTTTTGAAATTGGACATTTTCCCTCATTTTCATTCATATTATAGACTTTATGAACGAGAAGAGCTCATATCTGCTATTCATAAAGCTTTCAGGAGGAGTTAAAAAAACTACGCTCTTATTTCAAATGGTTTGACAGAAATTCAGTTATTTTGTCTCCTGAAATTTTTCAAAAATCTGAGCTGAGCTCTTTTTGAAATTCATGATTCATTTTAATACTACTTATGTTCATAATTTACATAATAATTACATGTGATTGCGATATAAGCATTTTTTTAAATTACCTTAGAAAACATTTTTGCAGACAGCGCAACGCATTGCCGAAGACGCGATGATTCGCATATCACCTGGTATTGAATTCAATCGCATATCGTATGGTATCGCGTATAGAATTAGATAACATTGTATCGTTGACTCATTGATAGAACATCGAATTGCAACTTGCTTAGCGTGGTATCTCAGTATAAAGTAGGTATCACTCATTACACCTTATACCACATGAAATCGGACTGCAGCACATATCTCATCACATCGTAATGCGATATATTTCTCTGTCAGGAAGAGCATTATCGCAATGCCATACCTCACGGTCATTACATTTGTGACATCGGTATATTGCATATAAACTTGTTACATAGGTAGTTAGGTACCTTCCTTTGAAAATAAAAAAATCGCCGTGTTAAGAAGAGGAGGGGGTAGTTGACAAAACGAATGCGTCTGCCCATCCATCCGTGTGTCGTCACGTCCGGACCGGGTAATAATCCTGCCCGCCTCTCCTCGCCTCCGCCAAATTATTTGTTTTGCGCGGACAAAAAGGCGATCGGTGAGCCGAGCGGGAAAAAAAGGACTGACTTGTGTGAACCCCTCTCGAAAAGGGACGTGACACGACATTCCGAAACAATCGCTCCTTCTCTCTACGCAAGGGGTGGAGAGGGGGGAGGGCAGGTCTTTTACGCGCCCGTCGTCGGCTACACGGCCCCGTGTGTGCCCTCGGAATTCCTCTCTAGCGTTGCCACGCGCTTTTCCGGATGGTTTCGTGGAATGTGGGGAGGGAGCGGGATGGCTTTCGTTCGTTGCTGGTTTGGTATGGGGGAGGAAAGGTTGGAAAAAATGAAGAGAATGAGAAATTGGGGTATTTCGTGGGTGGGTTGTGGAGGCGGGTGGCGAAGCGAAGAGGAATGGGAAGGATCTCCGTTGCAACGGTGTCGCCGCTACGCGAATGTGACGGCGCGATGGGAATGCCAGAAATTAAGTTGGTAGGTGGAACTGTGTGCATGGGCGAGGTGGTGGCGGGGAGGAAGAAAGCGTGGGGTGGCTGGGGAGGGAAAGGAGGATAAATGAGCATGTTGGGTAGCTGTGATGTAGTTCCTCCCATCCGTTCGGATCCCCTCGTGTTCTATTAAGTGTCGAGGTGGTGAAAAAAAAGGTCTGGTCTTAATTTAGGAAAGCTCGGGAGGTCGTCTCGGAACGTAATAATTGGGATGTATTGTCTTTTCATGAGGAATTAAAGATGAAGAAACTGAAGGAAATGTTGCCCCGAGATCACGTGCCAGTTGCTGAATTCCAGGTACATAAATAATAACTCCATTGACGCTGATCGTCATGCTTTAACAAAATTCAATGCACATTTTCGCTCTTCATAATCACTCACTGGCTGATCAATCCTAAGATTTATTCATTGCATCCCTTTATTCTTTAATCCTCTCTATTACTCTGATAGCGATATGTTTTCCCATTTATTCCCCAATACTTCTTACGAATTCGTTGTCTTAGGGGGTTCCATGTCCACTTTTCAGCAAAGTGTTTCATGTTGCCCTCTCCTCTACTACTCCTCTGTATACAGAATACAGAATAATTGGTGAATAACACCAAGTTCTCAGCATATTTAGTAATTTAATCAGATAATTTTTTATTGGTCCTATGTGCGGGGTTAGTGACATGGAAAGTTTTTTCCTCCAAACGCTCTGTGTGAAATATGTGTTGTGGAATGTCAGAATAGATAATAGAAAAGAGAGTACCGAAAAACGCTATTAAGAGTATCTCCTAAATTTTAGCGAATATTTTGCCTCGTGCTCTAACTGTTCTCCGAAATAAGAAAATTAAAAGGATACTCTTTTAAGCCTAAACCTGTGGCTATGAGGATATTGTTTTTAAAAATTAATTTGACTCTGTGTAAGAGTTTCGTATTTCAATTTTGAAACAGTTTCTTCCATTGATGTAGTCTTCTGACTGCTCGAAGTTAATATTAAAATACAGGTACTTGTGTGGAAAGAAAAGCAGAGGGGGTTGGAAGGAACTTTGTAACGCTCTTCTCCAAGCCTTTATATTCTGAAGAGGATTAAATATCTTGAATTATTCCTTTAATTCTCAAAAATTCATTTAACCGTGTCTCTAATTTTTACCTTTGTACATCCATAAAAGAAGTGAGAAACAACTAGAGCTATTTTATAACCGAGATCCTTTTTGAAAATGTTTCTAAGCTTTTGAATTCATTTGATTGTTATAGCTTTGACGTTGGAGAAAACTCTGTAGTCCATTTATTTGGATGTTTTTATGTAAAGCCTCCGCTTATTGCTTTTTGATTAATTTGTAGGCAATTTAAACGGATGAAAGGTGTTATTAAACTTTTTATAAAAGGAGTAACGATGAGTATTTTTCTGAGTTAATAAAAAAACAGACGTTATATGTATATAAGGAGTAAATTTATGGTCTGAGAGGATTCGGGAAGTTCATTTCAGGAAAGCTTATTTTTCAGATGTATATGAGGGCGGAGTTTCAAGTCCCTATAAGGATTTCTCGACGAGTTTGTATCAGAGCGATAATGGGAAACCTAAAGACAAAGGACAAACGAAATTTTCGAGCTGGAATTTTATCACGGACGTTTTCCATGGAAATAATGAGTGTTTTTCTACGTTACCTTTGATATTTTGAAATATTATAACTACTGTTAGCAATTTCGCCCTTTTTCGGATTAATTATCCCAACAATGCTCATAGAATGTAAATGTTTTGAAAAAAAAAACGGAAACACAATTCAGTGTAACATTGCTTTAGGATATGGTGTCATTATCCATGTATTTCGTATAGTTTTTTTCGTTTCTTCCCGTCACTATAAAATTTATTGACTGGCGTTTTATACCCGTCGTGATCTGAATTTTTTACGTTCGCAGATCATAAACATGTGTAGGACAACGTGACTTGGAACGTTTCCTACATGACAATCATAATCGTAATGGCATGCTTCATTTTTTATCCTTCCTCTGGTAATTTTAATGGTACTTTTCATTTGAAATTCTTCTACGCTGTCAGGAAGAACCGGAGAATAAACCATGTCTTTTATGTCAAAGGCAGTTACGTATTATTTCCATGTCTCTGGGATGGTTTTATGTCTCGTAATTAAATGTTTGTTTTTATTTTTCATTGAGCCATAACTTGCAAAATGGATTTTGATTGACGGAGGTTTTTCTTTGATAATTTTAACTCTTCAAAAATGTATTGAAACACTTCCAGATGTTAAAAACCACGTTAAGTCTCTAGTGTCTTATTATGAATAAATCGTGACTTATAGATGCTCTTGATGAATTAACGTTTCAAATGAAAATCTTGGGGAAGTTACATTTTATTACATTCAGTTAAAATCAGCGCCGACCTCGGTTGCGGCGTGGTAAAGTCCTCGCTCGCTAACTCTAAGGTCGCGGCCGATGAAAAGATCATAATGTGCTGTTTTCGGTGGTCTTGGAACATAAATAAATAAATAATGTATTATTTTGTGTAAGCAGGCAAAATTATTCCCATTTGAATATATCATAGGCATTGGAATATTCGTTAAAATATTCAGTGATATGTTTATTATATTTATTGAGTATTATTTTTTTATTTGTTACCGATAGTCGTATTATTGACCTGTCAGTATACTACGTGGGTGGCAAGATGAATGATCAATATTCATCTTTTCCTCTCGTCATTTTTTGCTCCAAAAATAAATTGACCACATTCAGTGGCATTGCTTTTGATATAGGTACTACTCCAGGGGCTGCAGTTAAATTCAGCCACGTACTCGCGTAAATAACTTTCTTTCCGGAGTAATTCGTTCCGTGTGTATTCAAACATGCCTCACTTCGTAAGGGGATGGGGAAGGAGGGGGGGGGGAGGCTTTGGCAATGCTGTTCTCCAAGGCACCATAGAATTGAATTTTTGAACAGACTCTTCTTCGGTGCACTCGCGGGTGTATATAGAACGAGGAGTACACTCCACAACCGGGTTCTCAATGCGCTCAATTATATCCCGCGGGATCTTGGCTAAGAAGGAAGGAGAAGTCTCCTTGGATCCGTGGAGATGGAAGAGAAGATGGAATTATGAGGGTGGCTGGAAGGAGGGAGGGCTGCTTGAGGCGGGTTAAGGCAGCGTCGCCTCATTGAAGGCATCTTCCTCCGCCACTCTTGTTCGCTTGCAGCCCTACCAGCTCTCTCCCTCCGACGTGGGAGATCTTACCTACTCCTCGAACTCCCATAAAAATTTTCTCTTTCTTCAAAAAAATTCAAAATCCAGTCCACTGATCCTTGTTTATTTTTTTCTCGATCTTATTCTGTTTTCTTCCTCCCGCCTTGCCTCCTTGTTAGAATCTGCCCTCCTGCCTCTTTTACTCCTCGGAGCCTCTCCACCTCGAAAGCTCTCCTCACCACCCACCGAGGGTCCACGATGCTCTCGGAATCTCGAGAAGAGGGATTGTCTACGCCCTCGAATCATCCTAGGCAAGCCCATAATACCCCATTCACCCTTCTAGTGTTGAATAATACTTAATATTACAGCTTTAACTTACTTGCGTACACAAGAGTCCCCAGTTATCCTTACGGAGGTGGTAACTTCTCATGGCAAGTAAGTAATTGGTCGAAAGCCTAGAAGATCATGTTGGGTTTTATGATTTTAGTTGCATTATTTTTTTTGCTGATTACTCAATGGCTCATGTATCCAGCAAATCATCCGTCTACTCCTCTGTGTACTGTTTCAACTTTTTTGGAATATCGTTTCTACTATACCTGTAATTTAACTAATATTTCTTCACACTCATAAAATAAACCAGTAATTGACGATGGTTATTCAATCGTAATTAAACGGGTGTCTATCTTAGTAGGTTTTTCATCAATCTGCGTTTGTATGAAATCATTCTGTTTGCTTCTCTTTCGAGCGTATGAATTGCTGGCAGGGTGTAAGGAGGTTCGTTTGACACTGTGTGAGTCAAAACAAGTGAGAGATCCATCTTTTCCATTTATCTATTAAAAAAATAGATCTATGTTATAATGCACTTATTTATTGAAAAGTAAAATTTAGGCACTGAAAATTCAGATGCGTCGGTGAATATACCGTTGAATGAATAATTTTTGAGACCATTGACTCAAATGTAGCTCAATTTCAATCTAATGTATTTTCCTTAGTTAGTTATATAAGTATGTAAATGACTGCAAATAAAATATGGATCACTACTTTTGTTTTGTTAGTGTTTGATTTTCAAGAAAACATTTGCGCCTTATACTTTCAGTTTTTTTTTGTGAGAATGGCATTACGGGGCTTAGAAGAAAGGAAATTTTTGAAATTCCTACCATTTGTTATATTTGGAACGACCACGGTTTCTTTGCTAAGTAACATTATTAGGAACATGACATTTTCCTCAAATGTCTTGTTCCTCAAATAATTTTTGTGAAATGTTAATAACTGTAAAACTAATATGCATTGCTTCCACCATTATATTACTATTTTATTTCATGGAAAACATTTGTTTTTTTTTTGTTGGAAGAATGGCATTACTAAAATTACTTAGAATGAAGCACAACTCTGAAATTTTCACCGTAGTTTTTCTTTCAAACGGCCATGGGTTCTTTGCTAAGCAATATCATTAGGAGAATTTAATTTCAAAATATCAAAACTACGTGTTTTTTTACCTATGTTCCACTATTATTCTGCCCCAAGCCCGCGTAATTTTAGCTTTAATCTGAAGAAAAATAACATGGGGAGTTAGAATTCAGTTGGTAGAATTCAATTCAAAGGTTGTTTGTAGGAGCTATTATTTCATCATAGAAATCAATGAAGGTGGCCTCATTATACAGAAAAAGATATCATCTTTCTAATGATACAATGATTATTTGATATTCACCGCATTACTTTTATAAATATAACCGAAAAAATACTAGTCGTTGTCCATGAGATGTGGTACGGCTGTGCTCTCCAGATACACATTACAAATAAAGAGGAAAAATCTGACATATAGCTCGCGTCAGTAATTTAATAGTGGGTAGTTCGCATGTCAACTCAATTACTTTTAAGAAAAATTCATAATTCGCAGTTAAATGTTTTTAAATAGCAAAATTAAACCTTCCGTTGTAGAGGCATTTTCAGCTTACAGCGTGAAAAAAACTATTCCAGTTAAAGTCTCAAACATGTCTAGTTAGGTAATCAATGAGAAGTTCAGTCAAATGAAACAGTTTTTGCGCAATTTATGTTAGGTACTATATTTTTTCAGCCATATTACAACAGCCTAAATTTGAAATAAAATGCGCATATGATCTCTATTATGAACAGAGAAATATCTTGCCCTGACTACCTCACAGTATTTTGAGAATGAAAAAAGTGGCATGAAATTCTCTTCACGGTGGGACGTTCTTAACCTCATCTCCCCAATCTTTCCCATCTTTATCTCTCTCTCTCTCTTCTCTCCTCAGACTCTCAACATTCCATTCGCTATTCCACCCCCTCGCCCCCTTATATCCCTTTAAGGGTTTTCCTTCGAATCCTTCACCTTTTTCCCGTCCTCCCTATCCTCTTCCCCCACCTTTGTGCTCCTTCCGAATTTTTCTCCCGCGGCGGCCCACCCCATAACCTCCTCACCAAGCTGACCCAATAAGGTCCACGCGTCAGCCTTGGGGACGCTTTATTCGTATTCGCGACTGTCAGGGTGATTAAGTTCGACGTTCATTTATTTTATCAATCGCCAGACTCGCTTCGCGCATAATATTTAGCTTTCCGGTTCAGTGGAGGTTTCTCCGTCCCGTATAATAAGTAAATGAGACCGAGAGAACAAAAGCGAATTCTGCATAAACCCGACTGATTTTCATCATTTTGGTCCCCCATTTCTACGTTTGGAGATATAATGCAATATGTATTTTTTTGGTCCTCACCCGTGGGTAACCATATTTAGGCTCAGGAATTCGTTATTTTCGATGGCTCTCCATTTTGTATTCTCTGCTGGTCCTACCTCGCGACCTTTCGTGATGTACGTTTCTAATTTCACTGCTGATGGCGTTTGCAAGATTACGCTGATGAAATCGGAGAAATATGTGGGGGAAATGTAGTGAAATCTCTAAATGTCTTTTAATTGCATCATTATAAATTGTTATAGTTGAATAATTGCCATGTGGCCTCCTCTATTCTGCGATTCACCGTGTGGACTTCTCCTATTCAGATGACGTGGTTATGCCTGTTAATCTGATGGCATAAACGAAAATTTTTCAGTATATGCATACCGCTAGTGGTATGTTTGAGCCCTTTGAATGTTTTGCGGCGTTTACACTGCCCCTGTCGAGTTTTCAGTCATGCATATATTTCGTAAAGTCAACAGTCTTTAACATTTAAAAATAATGATGACTGCTGCCTACTATTTTCTTTGTGTTGAATACATTTTAGAGATGGTAAAACTCTTGAAAGACTTAGTTAATTTCATACGTTATTGAGTCGTGAGTTATGAAAAACCTTTGATAAACTTGGGAGTCATAAGACAACAATCAACCGTGCCGCCAATATTACTTAATAAGTAGTTGATAATTCCGCTCATTTTTTTGTTTAACCTTTAAACGCCCAATTTAAATGCCGAAAAGGAGACCTTCACTGCCCGATTTAATTTGGGTTCTTTAACTTTTTCTTGCACTAACTTTGATAATCTTTCATATTTTGCGAACCATGTGAGATAAATTAACCAAATAAAAAGTATTATTCTTAAAGAGTTAGGAGAAATACGAATACATTGTTAGGAGAAATACGAATGAAAGTCGTCGTTTCTTTGGGATAAAGAATGGAAATAATTTGCTCTATCATTTTGCATTTGCATTTTTACTTTATTTTTTAATAAATGCTAACATAAACGATATTACTTCTCATTATATCATAATTTACACTTCTCACTTCTTTGTATGGTATTCTTAAAAACAATTATATGTGCATCGACTCACATAATATAATATACACATTGTCACAGTCCGAGTAAATTTCCCCTTCCCAGAGCAAACGCGGCATCTTCGCTGATTGCCCTTGACCGGCCAGTGTTTATTATCTTGTGCCTCCAAACGCTTTAGCTTTGTCCCACTTGTACTGCTGGGGCTTACTCTCTGGGAGCTAATGGGGCGGGGGGGGGGGGGAAGCTGACGCACCAGACTCGATAAGATCTCGCATCAAGGCTAGCCGAAAATGCCGATGTGTCGTATTAGATGGGCGAATATCTTTTTCGTCCACTTCCAGCTGCGTTGCGTGAGTTGTGCCGTAACCCTGTGTTCTACCCATTCTATCCCCCAAATCAGCATAACCCATATGCCTGTTGTAGTCCTCCACAGCAACCGGTCTCACTGCACTTCCCTGATCATCGCAGAAATTACCCTCTATTTGGATCATGTATATTTGACAGCATGAATACCTCTTTTTTATCCTTCCATATCAGGGCTGTCAAGTCATGTCTTACCCGAACCCGCGAGTCACCTCATTTCATTTTATTTTTTTTTGCAGTCAAAATCCAATGACATTCCTTTGCGATTTGGTCTTACCACAGTACCACAACAGAAAATATTTTGTGTCTTTAGGTCGTCGAATAGAGCAGAGAAGGAGATAAAGTTATCCATAAATAGTTTATGGCGAACCCCTTCTACTCTTTATGTCAATTCTCTCATTATCGTGTGCGGAGCTGACATGTTTTTCGTCGCAGTCAGTCTGTCTTCCAGCGATAGCTTCCGCTTCGATTTCATAGCTATGAATAATGGCGTTTCTTGACTTTTTGAGAGATGAAATTGAGCAAAGATGCAAATATCTCAAATGAATGAAATGAAATGGTTACAAAAAAAACGGGAAGTCTTCAGCAACACTCGAGAAACGGAAACGGCAGCTCGGTAACGATTGCAATCACCACAGTGAAGAGGGAATCAGTGACTGCTTGGTGTGAGGTTAGTAATCTTTACTGTGAGCCAAGCTAATGGTATGAAAAAATAAAACACCGAGGCTTGTTCTTGACGTGAGTGGGGTGACAGGGCGACAACCTATGATGAGGAAGATGATAATGGCTTTTATTTTCTGTTTATTGCACACGGCCACCGAGGGAAAAGTCGTGGGGCAGACCCGGCAGAGGTCGAGGGAGCGAGAAAAAGGGTCGCAGTTTTCCCATAACTTCACACCAAACCCTACGACGGTTTTCCCCTTGTGGCCCAGGTAATTGATCTTTATGCTGCATCGGTATTTAGAACCAAGAATATTTTTATTGTATGTACAAGGAATTGTCCGAGGGTAGAGAATAAGCTAGGGAGACTCGAATATCCTGCTTTCCAAAATTTGATTTGAAAGGTGTACCAATGCAGAAACAGGCTGAATATGCGTGTTGGCGAAGAAGAACTAAGCAAAGACAAAGAAAGAAGTTGGCCAAATTTCAAGCACAAGCAATGAAAATCACAGGAATATTACGTGTACAAATCTGGCGTGCATATGAGAAGATATTCTTGCGTTCATCTCATTGTTTACAAAAATTGAGAAACGCTTGTGCCACCAATACGGATATTCCTAGCAAAACCCATTACAGTGATCCATTGGGGAAGGTTCAAAGAAATATCTGTGAAAATATCACAATTTGTGATCAAAACTACGGAAGTTGTAGGTGCCCAATTGTAGCGTACCCGTACGGGTGCGCTGGGCAGTGATTGGAGCTTTTTTAGCGTACCCGTACGGGTACGCTGGGCGTTTAAAGGTTAATACAAATTTTTTGATCTTGAAATATGTTCAAATCCCGCTAGGTACTGCCTAAAAGCTTTGAAAATATTTTTGTGGCATATGTAAACAAGGATAAAATTCAGTTTCCATGGTAGCAATCAATTAGCTGAATGTTTAAACAAGTGTTGTGAAGGCTAAATTACATTAATTATTACAGAAATATTACTGTACCCTTATTATTGAATTCTCGTCTGTTGTCATGTGAAAGGCTCAGTAATGGAAAATCTGAGCGTACTGCATGTCGTTCAATTTAATTTATCGAAAGTGACAAAAAATGAGTATGGAGATGGGTCGACGGTGCTTAAATGGGAATATTGTGGTTTGAAAACCGTAGTCAGGATGATCTTCATCTTTCCCGAAGAAATTTATGGCTGGCGCATCGTAGCCCCGCCTTAAAGCTAGTTTTGTATTCGATCAGATAGTATTGGCAAGGACAACGAGAGCATATCTCATTCTGACGGATTTCGTTTTGGGAATGCAGCCATTTGGGATTTGCTCGAGGATGCGAAAAATACTGGTGGGAGGAAGCTATATAAGATGGTAAACAGACGAAGGATAGGGAGGACTCAAAACGATTGAAATGTGTAGATAGTGGTATCGGAAATCAGTCTGTCAGTTACCTCGGAACTTTGAGAGGAAAATGCCATTGACTTGTAAAAAGCCTTGATGACCTGTGATAGAGCAAAGCTTGGAAGGGAGGTCTCTTTTATAGAAAAATCGACCTTTTATCAGGTGGATAGATTTTAACTGAAATGCAGAGTTTGGTGTGGGTCAACATCGATCAAATCGATCGTGGGAACTCTTCGATCGGCTGTTGGTTTTCTCAGCTCGTTTCCAGCAATATGTAATCCAGACATTGGTTAGTATATTCAAAAGTTGCCCTTGAAATGAGGAAAAGATGCTCAAGGTACAAAAAAGCCTTGGACGTAATTTATTAGTTTTCAATGACAGCAGCCGTTCGTCTAGTTGAAGCGTCCAAAAAAGCACGAAATTGCGTTCGTTTTATTTAAAATTGAAGCAAAAAATGATTAAGGTTTAAAAATTCCATACTCACATAATTAATTACGTGGAAAAATGGTTTGTAAGCCTTACGAAACAGTTTACTCGTAAAAAATGATCTGACATATCAGGGCAGCAATTGAGGTAATTTGAACTCTTAATGAGTTTCTTTCTACCAACACTTAATGTCCCACCCTCAATACTTCGGACCTAGGAAATCATGGTTGAGGATAATAAAAGTCCTGCAGAAAGATAGGATGCATAGGTTTTTGTGAATCTTGAAAGGTCCAGGTAGTCTAGTCAATTGAGGAACGAATAATTGATTCCTTGTATTTGGCTGCTCACATTATTCAAGTTTATTTATGTAGGCACCCAAGTAAAAGCGTTCAGTTTTCTCTTTTTCCGGATTCAGCACCATATAGTTTATAACCGCGAGTTTCCTTGTTACATATAGTTTGTAATCGCGAGCATTACTCGGCAGTGGAGTTGTAGCTACTTCCGAGTGTAGCATTACAATGCAATTCAGTAAATCTGGGATACATTATCTGTAATCTGCGCATGTTCTGAGAGAATCTTAGGATCCACCTTTCAAAAAGAGTTCTTAAATGGAGTTTTGGCTGTCAAACATTATTATTAGCCTTGAATATGACGCCAACAAAAAAATGTGTTTATTAAAAAAAATACTTTGAGGTTATAGCAGTGTTTCCTTAGCAATCTTATCCATGATCTGCTAGCAAAGGAATGGGTGCTAAGTTTTTCGGTTAACTTTCCTGAAGTATATTTTTTTTAATTTTCCAGTTTTCCCATAGCTATTAGAATTTCTTCGTCAAACTGTTAACTATTTAAGTAAGTTTTATGTGGTCGATTGGAATCGGTATGATTATATGCCTTCTTTTCTGAGTATTCATTTTGCCCTGCGGATTCCATCATGATGAAGTTTGTGCAGCGGATGGATTCCTTCTCAGAGAGAGATTAGATTACGCGGTTTGCTGCACTTTGACCTGAGTGCTCTCAGAAGTACGTGTGCAAATTTCTTGTTTATCTGCATTGCCGGTGCATGTTTCCGGTCGCTTCCTCCGACAAGGAGAGAAAATAGTGAGTTTTGGACGCTGGCATGTGTCTTGAGATGCTCATTCCAGTCTCTTGCATCTCCGGATGCGCCTTTCTTCTGCCAACTTATAGGTCCCTTTTATTTTCCGAGATAATTAAAGCGGAGCGAAGAATTTGTTTTGCTTGAAGTTGACGATGTTTAGATCCCTTCCAGGTTTCGATAAGTTTCAATGCTTTATCACGAGTCCTAGCGGTGGAAAATCTAATTGCTTCCTTCCTCAGATCCATCTGCTCTCGAAGAAATTTGTTCGGCATTAATTATGAAATCTCTTTACACGTAATGGAAGGGTTGACATCCAATTGAGTCTAGAGGTCTATAAACTCACCGCACGAACTAAAATATGACATACATGTTTTATATTGTGGTTAGAGAGTGAAGGGACTCAATCGATTTTCTAATTTACACCTTTTCAATTCCAAATAAGAGAGAACTTCGTTTTTTTCTTGAAAATGAAGAGATTAATAGCATTTTTCGCAAATGCTTGGTATCATAAATGAATTGGAGCGAAAATCTTTTAAGATTGCATAACTATTACTATTGTTGTGATTCTCCTTCGTACTCTTCTTCGCTGTCCGGGATTATTGTGTTCTATCGTCTTTTTACGCCGGTTGTTTGTTTTTAGCGTTTTGGAGTGTTTGGCTTCGGACAGACGGATTTCCAAATCTGACAGTTTCCGACTCTTCGTGGTTACTAAGGAGACCAATTCCAATAGACAAGATTTATCACGAAATCAGGACTTGGAAGGTAAATGTATGAGCCACCGGTAAGAATACTGACTTCCTTGTCCTGTGAAAAATTTGGTATTTTCCCGGCCAATGATCTTGTTGAAGTTTTCTCGGAATTTACAACCGGCTCAGGAAGGTTAGCTCTGCCAACGTTACGATGGCTATCTTTGCCATCGTCCTCAGCCCTAATTGTCAGTCACATACCTCATAATAATCAATTACCATGATGGGACTTAAGTAACCCATTTTCATGATATCAGGTAAAAAGACTTATTAAGGTTTGCTAAATATTAACCTTTCCCGCCTCACCAGCCCTTGATATACGTTCTTTCTCAACCATGCCCGAATATTTGTATTTTTCTCCTCCTCCCCTGTAACTACAACAACAATTAATTAAACGGATTAAACAGACTTTCTGTATCTGAAGATGCCGTAAATCGGTGAAACGCGTCGTGCAAATAAAATTTTGCAGAAAAGTACTAACAATAAGTATTTTACTAAATCATGAATACAAGCATAACTTCTAAGAAGTGAAGCCTGCCACTGTCAAGTTTAAGGTTTATTAAAGTAATCTTCTCAATCCTGTTGTTGTAAAGGCGGATAGCTAGGCGACATAACAACTGACAACTATCCTTCCAAAGAATTATAATACGGTTAATTTCTTCCCGATCATTCTTTGGTGAAGGAACTAAGAATCAATAAAGAGGTTTTGGCCTGAAGTAAGTAGTGAAGGAAGATGACATTTTTAATTCACATACTCATACAAAAACATCTAGCTTTTAGCCCTTTGCTTATGTTGTAGATAAGTAATTAATGAGTGAATGACTCCCACTCTGTATAATATTAGTGTGCTACTTACCTCTCTGAAGAATTATTTTTCTCGAAACTGACGATAAGCTCCTCATAAGGTCAGTTGAATGCTCAACAGAGTTATTTGAATAATTTATTCCATTCCACGATTCTTGTGATATTTTACTCGACGAAATTGCTTTTAAGTAGGAATAAATATGCATGAATGAAATAAGAGAGACATATCTTCGAACGTACCGCACTATACTCATTTTGTCTGTTTCCCACCGTAATTCTAACCTGTCCCGAAAAGTTCTCCCCAGAGAGATCAAAAGGCATGGAGATGTACAAGGAGCGAAGCAGGAGGGGGAGCATGTATCCAAGGAAACCACAAGATGTTTGGCTTCCTATGGCTGTCCCTCTTCTTTTCTCCCCCAAGGAAACCAAAAAATCTTAGGACGAGATGGGAAATGCCTCCTGCTAAAGAATTTAGTTGGAAGAAATGATAAGGCAAGATGAAGAAAGACAAATGAAAAGAAGAGGTAGAAAAATGAGATAACAAATCCAGAGACGCCATTAGGTATTGCCTCTTTAATGGGCACCGATGTCCAGTAGGATTTGGGATTGGGCAAGGCAAGCATTTTTCGAGGCCGGGAAATAACGGAAGCGTCGAAGCCACTCTTATCTCAAGTAAAGGATCTCTTCTTCATCTGTTACCTAACTTGCGAGCCGCCACAAGGGAGTGTGGTAGGAGTTATTAAGATACCAGCTGTTTTTGCATTATTGTAAGTGAAAAGGTGTTTCGTGCTATGTAATAATGTTGTATTTTAATTTACGGGTGCTTTATGTGGTTCTGAATATTTTTAAACTGAATCTTTTACCTTAAGTAACTCCTGTGATGGGTCTCAAAATACTTGCGGCATATTCAAGTTTCGGCCGTAAGGTGGCTAGGTCATTGTGGGTGAGCATTTTAATAATTTTTCAAGTAGATCGAAAAACTTATTGGAGAAAATTTCATTTTAGTACATACGTTTATGCGTTGGATTTCACCATAAATGTAGATTTGGAAATAATACAATAATTACATTTCACATTTATTTGTCTTAACAAAACATGTTATGAGTTGGGTTTTCGTCACATTTTGGCAAAAATTGTATTTAAATACGTTTTTTTTTCGAATCTTTGACTCTGAATGACACCTTGATGTTTGTTAGCAACCACTATAATAATATGAAATGTATTATTTAGCGTTAAGAAGAAAATCTGTACATATATAATCGAATGACTACGAAATATATCTTATCCTTGTGGAATGTGCCTTATGGCTACGTGTTGAGACAGTATTGAATTGTCAAAAAACAAAATCGGTATAGTTAATTTTTTCACTTTATTCATAAGCATGTACCACTTTACACGTATGCAAAGTTTCACACTAAATCTGTGCGCAAACAAAAATTTCCCCAACCATCCTTCATGATGATAATGAGTGTATTTCTCTGAAACTCTCCTGCCTTAACCCGCAAATCGTCCAATGAACCCTCTTAATTCATGTCTGATCCGTGTATTTTTCTAGTTTGTGAACTCCAGTTATTTGGGGGTAACAGTGGGTTAAATTTTTATTCAGGCAGCATTACCGAAAGAGGAACTGGAATATGGGTTAGCGAAGGAAGGGTCGGCCGAGGCTGAAGGCATTCATGTACTGCTCACGGGTAGTAGTCGGTGGCTTGTTCATCGGGGAGCGAGTTTGAAATTACGGACGCTCCAGAGTACGATGTCGGTAGATTCCAAGATGCCCTCACGTATGGTGGAGTTTACGAGCTGTCCGCCAGCATTGTATCGCTCGCCGACAAAGATACCACCGCTGCAGATGTGTACCACTACCGGCCTCTTTTTGAATCTTGCGGCGGGATAATAGGCGGTGGGTGATGTTCCCATCCTTTTAACTGGTCAATTATTTTTTTGATGATGAATCGAATATTTTCCCTGCATAAGCGATAAAATTGCGGATGGCTTATCTTGCTTTATGCCCCCGAAGAATCAGCGGCTTAAGCTCATTTATAGCACGGTGAGTTTTGTTTTTTCTGTCGGCAGGGAATTAACGTTTGAAAATTCCGCGGCCTGCAATGGCCGCCCATAAAGCTGTCAGGTCGGATCAGATAAATGCAGTGATCTATCGAACGGAATTGCATCTGTACGGAACTTTTTGTTACCACTATTGTTTGTCCAGTTTTCGTATATATATGTGGTTTATGGCGTATCGAAATTTACACGCATCTGTGCTTTCCTGGGCAATTTCCAGGTAAAGCCTGACGGCGATATGATTTCAACCGCAAAGATAGGGCGTTTCATTCAATTCGGAGAACAATAAAATATTTTGATATACGAAAGCTTAGCGATGCACTAAGCTATCGTAAAAGCAAAACTGCAATAAAATCGACCGTTGATGACGTATAACGAAAAGATGCTTACAGCTGGCGGGATAATAGGCGGTGGGTAATGTTCCCATCCTTTTAACTGGTCAATTCTGAGATCAATTATCGGGAGATTTAGTTTGAAGCATATTATGGCATATTGTCTGATCATCGAATAATTTATTACAGCGAGGAAACTTTTACAAACCACATAACAATAACTCAACCACGACCCGGGTTTCAACGGCTAAGCGTCATCATCAGGTTGATGATGACGCTTAGCCGCTAAGCGTCATCATCAGGTTGACCTGATGATGATGCTTAGCCGTTGAAACCCGGGTCGTGGTTGAGTTATTGTTATGTGGTTTGTAAAAGTTTCCTCGCTGTAATAAATTGTTGTGATGGAATACCACAAAGTTTTTGAAGACTACGTTTTATTCTGATCATCGAATGCTTTAGAAAAGTATAAATTTGCTTATGTAAATTTACTGATGATTTTAGGTGCTAATTCGGCCGAACGCATGACTCTGAGATGACGTTTTCTTGGAACTGGTCAGATTAGTAATATTTCCATCCATTATTTCCTTATTTTAGTTAATAGTACCTATATAAAAGTTTTTTTTTCAAATTGTATTTTTACTAATTGAAATTTTGTAGAAATCCATAGGTAATTTGTTACTTTTATTGTGGGTCAGATATTTTATTATGACATCCGATGGAATGAAATAAAGTTATTTTTCGAGTTTTTCTGTGAGCATTATTTTATTACCAATATTATTTTATGATAAGCGCACCTCCAATCGGCTGCCAATCACGCTATCAGTCGTTAGTCTCAGTTGTGGCCGTCCGAAATTTTCGAGCACAGTCATCAATTAAGTAGCCATAGCTCCTTTAGTTTGCTTGGAAAACTGATTATGACATCCCTGCCTTCAGTAAATTAAGCAATTAATGATTGCAATCCTCGAACATCTTGTAGATTGAAACTTTATTAATGGATTTGGTATCATCTTTAGTCTCCCTTATGCAGAAAGCGGTTTATTTATAGTTGAATGCTCTTAAAAGTGAGCATGTGGTTAATTATCTCATTTTTGTTACCATGTGTCCAATGAGTACGTACTCATTACTGATTACGTACTTCCTTAGGAATGCTATTTCAAGTAGATTTGGCAAAATACGGAAGCAAGGATTTCGATATGAATGGGCGTCCATTTTTCCGCATTTCTGGACTACTATAGTAGGGCGAGCGGGAATAAAGAAACGACCGCATTGAAGGAATCTTCGTTCTTTTCTCAATGGCCCACTTCGTTTTGCTAGTTTAATTATTTTAGAACGCGACCGACAACTGAGTTCATTTGTGATATTGTTTGGTAAGGAAAGTATGACATGAGGAGTGGAGAAATGGTGGAGAGAAACCCGGTGTCGGGATTAGCCTACTGTTCAAGAAAGGCGGAAAGGCGTCTACGGTATAATATCTCATACGACGGGCGTGGAGTACTGCACTTGAAGTGCCATCTACTTGACACCGAAGTAAGGATCGGGATTTGAATGGAAATTCTCTGCTACCACCAGGATCCGAACCAGTATGAGAAGCCAGTACACCAACCTTATCTGACCTCCTCCTAGTCCTCCGTATATTTCTCTCTCTCTCTGCCCCTCGCGAAGGATGCCGTGTGGGCTAGGGAGACAGAATGGGACGAGGAGGAGGAGAGGGAGGCAGGCGTACTTTCCAATAAGGCAACGCGGCTTCCTCACAAGAAAGGGTAAAAACAAGCGTGCCGAAAGAGCGAAGCGATGCCCGGAATTTTTTCTTGTTTAGGGGAGGGGGAGGAGAAGAGGTGGAGGGGAGGGAGAGACGGCTGGAATATTGTGAGGCGACTAACACAAATAATACAGGCGGAGGAATAGGACGAACTCAAAGAGTGAGGGGACGTAGTGGGAGTGGAATCATTTGACTAAATCTTTGAGAGATTGTCGCGGATTTATGAGTGCATTTCCTTCTAGAAATTCCCATCTATTCATTTGATTTCCACTCTCTTTATGAGGATAAAACTTTCTTTAAACAAAATACATGCACAGAAATGCCTCGGAAAATATATATTCGTGAATTCGGTCGGAGTGTGCTGTAATGAGGCTCTAACAGACATCTATCATGATTCACTCTCAAAATAATCAGAATCTACCTTACTATAGGTGTAGGGAAAGGAAAGGACTCAAGTTTACTGTGCTAGCAAAAACTTTGGTTTTAGATACTGTTCGAAGAATTGGATTTTTGAAGGAAATGTGCAACTTTCGCTGCTTCTGTTTTCGATGGAATTTTTAAAATATGTGATGAATGGAATCAATATTGAACGAGTCGTATTCAATCCAGTCCCTTAGCTCCATTGTTTGAGTTATAAAGCTATTCTCTCATGCTTTTCCCAGACAAATATTTCTTTTTACGTGATACTACTATATAGTTTTAAGTGAATATTACACTTACCGTTACTTTTACCTCATTTTGAGGGATATGTTATAAATAGATGAGAGTTATTGAAAAGGAGGAAATAGGAGTAGACCAATTTTTGGTTATCGTGATGCCTTTCATCTTAAAATTTAATGCAAAGCTTTTGTTACCAATTTTATTTTAATGAGTTGAATCGCCAATCCATCAAGGCAGCTCTAACTATATGCAGAAATAGAAAAAATATCAGAAATACAAACAGTGAATTGAGCATGGATTTCCAATAATTCGAGTGTGCAAAAGGTTTCTGTCGTCTATGACTTTTAATTCCTTAGCTCAACTGGAAAATATTAAGTTACCAGACCTTAACGTTCAAAATCGTATGTGGGAGAGGAAAATGGGAGGAGCAGGGCTCCGTGGGAAGGCCCTTGGCGGTTTGAGACGCGGCAGCTAGGGCTGGGCGTATGGAAGTCCTCGCGTGGGGTAATTGCGGCAGCGGTCGGCGGCGGTACCTTGAGAGGCCTCCAGAGCTTGCATTGTGGGCGGCGACCGATATTCCTCCTTGTTCGAGGCGCATATCTTGAGTTCATAGCGGCCTCTGCGGGGCTTTATGTCGGCTGCGGGATTTTAGCATGGAGAAGGTCTATATCTCGGAAGCACGGCGAAGAGGGAATCAGGTCGGAGGAACGAAGTCAGGGAAGTTCAACGGCTATATTTGTAGCTTTTTCATACCAAGTCTAAGAAATTTAGGCCTGTGCATTCGTTGCATAAATTATTCATATCGTCGTTTTATCCCGAATAGTTTTTTTTGTGGAATAATTAATCCGGAGAAAGGTTAACATGTAATTTACTGAGGAGCCGAGCAGAATAAAACTGTGTAACCCATTGGAATCCTCACTTAGACTAGGACTGAATAACCTACTTAACCTGGGTTTAATATGAAATCTGTGATTACGGCAGCAAGTATGTATCTCCTTCATCTCTTTGATTTTTTGCGACCCGGGGAAGATGTGTTTCATACTTTTCAGAACGGATAAGTGAAGGGATACATTTTATTTTCTCTTAATCAGATCTTAATGAGGAATAAGTATTTTGAGATAGTGAATCAAGCTAACTGCAAATTTAAACAATATTAATGGTACAAAACTTCTCATGAAGCTTTTCTCTTTGCATCTATTTTTCTAAAATTTGACGCAGTCAATTTCATTTAAGGCTTTGCTTAAATGTTGAGTTATTTCAATCAAGTAATACAAGCTGAAATATATTGAGCATTTTCATACTTGTTTAGCTAGACTTGGGAAATACTTTTGGTTGATGGAAGTGCTGAGTTGCCAATGTAGTTTGAGTAATCGTCTCATCAAAATAATGAGCATTGCTTATACGAGAAATTAGTTCCATTTTTTCTTTCCGGCAAAATAAAGCTATTCATTCTACTTTCCAAACAAAAAAATTGAATAATGGAGTACAAGGAGATCAAGGATCCATATGGTCATATGATCTAAACTCTCTTCTTGCGCTATGAATGACGTAACACGATAGAGGGAATTCATAATTAATTCATTCAGAAACGGACCAATGAGTCACGCATACTACGCATAAATTTGGTTGAAAATAGTTTCAGATGTCTCGTCACGAAGCCGATTGTCTAAAAGGGATTCCTTATTTTTATTTTTCATGAATTTCAGATATAGAGGTACACCATCCTCGATTAGAGACCCAATTTTCGGCCATCCCGTCGCTCTTAAGACTATTCCCATTGCGAGCAACAGCTCATTTTCGATTGATTGAGTCTGAATATCAATGCAAATACCGAAGAAAGAGAAGGTTGAAGAATTTTGAGGCATGGTATACCATGGATTTTACCTGAAAAAAATATTCATTTGATGATAAAGGAGGGACTTGAGGATAACTGACCACAGGAGGAAATCAAAGAGCTTTTTTTCAGGCATTGACTTATTTGAGAGGATCTATGGCGTATGTTTAACCAGAATTAAGAAAATGTATATACATTCCTGTTAAAGCTTACTGTCACCTGGTTTACGGTGTTATCTTTACTTTAAATGTAGCTAGATAACTCCGGAACTCTCCAATCTAGTAAGGAAAATAATAACACGTTTCTCTCCTTAGATTCTGACGACTCAAAGGAAACTGAGACACCTAGCTTCGCGTAATTCCCATTATTAAATGGCAACATACACCTCTGTGTCGCCTGATAATAACTGTTCAATTTAATAAATTAGTACTCCATATTTCAGGTTTTGACCGAGCATAATCATATTACGCAATTCATATTGGATTGCTAAATAGGATCAGTCTTCGACAAGATTTATCAATTTAAAAAAATCAAATACTCTGTACAGGTCACAAGAAATTTATTGCTGAGTTTCAACTATTTATACCGTTATAACAGTTGGGTTTTGGGTCGATAATAAATATTTGGTGGACTATGCGAACTATTTTTATTCCCTCAAGTTTCCCGTTAGACCTAGAAACGCCCATAAACGTAAAGTTTTCGAAATGCCTCTCTGAATCCCGTTCGCCGAGATATAAGGTTGGTTAGTTGCTTTTTGGAAGGCGACCGACTTCTGTGGTCATTTTCTTCATTATGAATAGATGGGTAGGAAGGCAAGGGCTCTTTTTTGTAATAGAGGAAAGGTGAAGCGAAACGCGGAGTCGGCGTTAGCATACTCTTAGTTAAATACACCAAAAGAACCAAAGTTAAACGTTCTCCACTTGGTATTGAAGCAGGTGTCACGATTCCACTGAAAAATATCTGCCACCGCCGGGATTCAAATCCGATCGCTAAAGTTGAAAAACTGGCACTCTAGCCACCATTACAATCAGATCCCCTTTTTCTAGTTGTTCTATTAAATTTTAATCCCGGGTCACAGTGAGTTTGTGGACTATGCGAAGTACATTTTTTTATTTTACAAATAAGTAATTAATATATATATTTTTTCTCTTCTTCCATACATACTCTTTTATCACTTCCAATTATGGTATCCCGTAACACCAGGAAACGCTTGAAAACTTTTTTTTTTTTTACAAAATGATGTTCCTCTGAATACCGTTCATTGAGTAACGAGTATCTTTAGTATGTACCTACATGTTGGAGAGGGATGACGGGGACGGGGAACATGCATGAAGTTATGTCATCATATTTGAGTATTAAACATGAAAGCAAATTTTCTAACGAACTCAAATATATTTATCCATACGTAAGTGCGTGAACCGCAGACATTAATTATTATTAATAAATGGAGAAGTTGATGATATTTACATTTAAAAAGTTCAAAGAATTTTGAAAAGTCACGCTATTCAAAATGGCATCTCAATGGTTTGGCGTCCCCGTATGCCATCGTTCTGCTGCTCTACATGTATTTCAACGGGAAGGCTTCATTTCATGTCTTTCATATAGTACATGAAAACAATTAATTTCGCCAAATTGCGTTGAATTGATTGATCTGTACGTACATGGAAACGGGTTGCTCTACTGTAAGCGGTACCCTCCCGTGACATCAGCTGCCAAATAATCGATGACGTAGTGTTCCGTCGTCACGAAACCCGTTTGATTGAAATGAATATGAATAGGAAAATGAATATTTTCGTGAAATAAAGTCGTTTTTCGGAACGGAATAACTCCCATTTTCTGTCTCGCAGCTAATGCCACAGGAATACCAATGCGTCTAATTTGAGGGTTCTAATAAATACCTGCCTATCATTTTGATTCTATTTAAAATAAAACAAGTAATTTCAGACTTACTTTATGAGGAATATTTTCATTGTAACAAAGGTATCACTTATTCAAACTTTTTTTCACAACTTGAAAATGACAGACACCCCTTGAAACCATGGTCTATTAAATAAAATTTAAGTATCGAGAAATAATTTTTACTGGTATTTCTTCCGTTAAATTTTATTAAGTATGCTTATGTTTCCAATATTAAATAGCGGGGTCATGGCATACAGTTGCTTCCGTCGGGACGGTCTGCAAGGAATATGCGAGAATCCGTTTCCTTGTTCCAAATTTTTGAACTGCATAATTTTAGGATTTAAACCTGATGCACAAGTAGTTCTAGACAAACTTGTATGGTTTGTATGTTTAGTTTGTGGAATTTACTACTTGACATTGTTAAAGAAATATACTGTACATATTCCTTACTTTGTTTGTGTGCGTGTTCTATTTCTTCAACAATATCAACTTTTGGAAAATAATGCATTAACTTCATTTGATAAAATTGTGCGGAAGAACTGGGTGCGGGGTTAAACATGGGATTAAGGATGGTTGTGGTGGGTGGTGAAAGGATGGAAAAAAAGGGGAAGCATATTTGCTGTGGGAGAGGAGGACGACGACGCGGAATCGTTTGCCGATGACACGCAACAGGTTGTTTTGAGGAATGAGGTGGGAAAGAGGGTGGTTCGTTCGAGGGTTTCGTTCGTCCGAGGGACGGCGAAGGAAGGAAGGAAGTCAAGGTGGGTGTGGAGTATGGACGGGGGGCGGGGGGGTAGAGGGGCAAAGTGAGGAGCGCTCTGGCCTGAAGGCTTTGGAAGGGACGGCGTACACACTCTGGTGAGTGGCCGGGAAGGTCGAGCGGGGAAGTGGGATGAGTGGAGGCAGAAGGGACGCTCATAACGGTGGAGAGGAGGCAACTGGAATGTTTAGGAATAGAGCCACTCATAGACCTCGTTCAACCCTTTAGGAGATGTTTTTAAAACGGAGTCGAGGGTCTCTTACACTTCGTCACCGCTGTTAAAAGGTCTCCCGCTGCCATCGAGCTGTCTTCTTGATTTTTTCTTAATCTCTCCCTCTCTCTACACGAGCTCCTAGGTGACTCGGACGGTTTTACGACTTTCACTCCGCGTTACATCTTTACTTCTCTAGCGAGGCTTAGATAACTTGAAAAATTCAGTTCAGGTGAGTTTCAATATAACACGGAAAATATTATTTTGACTCCGCGCTATACCTCTAAAACTGAAGGAGCGTCAAATAAGAGATATAAAATGCTGAGCTGATAATTACAACGGTTTCTTCTTCTCCCCACGCACCATTTGTGGTTACAACAAAGTTAAAGCGTGACACTAGCATAAGAGACACCGTTAACATGCAATTCAAATTTTTCCTCTCCCCCTTCCTTTTCCCTCTTCATTCTCCTAGTCACGGTGGATGTCCTAATACCCCCTGCCACACTCTCCTGCCGTGGCTCACAGGACAATATGTAGATGTAGATTCAGAACAGATAGAGGCGTAAAAGTAACAGAGAAATGCTGCCGAGCGGATAGGTACAAAGTTACCTTCTACCCACGAATCATTATAATCACAACAACGAAAATAAAGAGAACCACTAAGATAAAACGTCACCACAAATTTATATTTTCCTCTTTGGCCTCTTCCAATTCCTTTTTACTATGCCCCCACTTCTCCATGGCTGATTTTCTAAATCTTCCTGATACACGTAAGTTAGCTCCCTGGGTAGTACTTAGATGTAAATGAGGGGTAGAAAAATAAAACAGCTTGTGCGTCAGCCTGCAGAAAGGAAAGACAGCGACGAGGGGGAGAAAAACTGTCGCACAGGCAGAGAAATGAGAGATGTGGAAGGGGGAAACAGTGGGAGCGTTGTGGTGGGGATACTAGCGGAAAAGAATGTTTGCTTGAACTCTCAGGCTAATTGCATGAGAAGACTCGTTTTACCTGAGTGCACAGTTGTTCATTTTTTTCCTACCTCCTCACCAACGTGTGACATCGTTTCTGAAGCGTCTAATGTTTTAGTGGGTAATTGGTGAGGAAGTGAATGATTGTTAAGTAATGTGCTCATGCTTCCACGGGAACGGTCCTTGGATTCCCAGCAATAGAATATAGTGCCGTTAGGGATATGATGCAAGTGCGAGTGTGCGAAACACATAATACATTTTTTCCTCCCTTGTCCTCACGGAACATGTTCATGCGTCTATTTTTTTAAGGATGACAACATTAGAATATAATGGTGGGAAAATATTGATTCACCGTTAACTATTTATTCATGTATTATGATAAATGCATCTCTGCATCAGATATCCTTGTTTTATTATTTGATTATCCTTTTATTTGGCTATGATGAAATGATAAAACTTGGCAAACTCCACTCTAATTTATTACAATAAAACCGACCCAGGTTTCGGTAACTGAGGCCATTTTCAAGGCTCTGTTGTCTTGGGTGGCTGAGTATTTATACGGGTAGGGGTAATTTTCTTTGGCATGCGATTTGCTTTCTGTTGCTGATTAGCGCTTTCCAATGGAGGAGATGTAACGTGATAGGGTTACTTACCATTTTAATTCGTCATATAATAACTCAGCGATATTGTCATGATTATTACCAGCGTACCTAAGTCTCTGGTGGAGCATACAGAGTTAGACAATTATTGGTAGTTGTCATTAAGCCAGTGAGGAAGATGCTGCCTCGGAATCTAATTCAAACTACTTTCTTCAGATCATAACTTCTGTGTAGATGTAAAGAATAAAGTTAATATATATGCATAGACTAGAGGGCAAATTTTGTAATGGTGCTGCCTATTTAGAATTAATTATGTATCTATGCAACTTGCTAAATTTACCGATAAAACTTTTTGAGTTTAAAAATCTTTAGTTTGAATTTTTTTCTTTGTCCCACACCAAACTTACTTTTAGTAAGCATTGAGAGTAATACTTTTTAAATAAGCCACAAATGGTCTGTTTTTTATCCATGTTATTAGATATTTAGTTTAATGGGCAAGGGCATATTTTAGTTGGACGAGATAAAATGCCGCAACGTTACTATTACAGTATATTCTGATTCTAAATTCGTTTGAATTTTGGCTTTTAGAATTCAGTTTAGCATGGTGATGACGCAGATCATAAGCTTTAAGGAAGATAAAAACTGAATTTTATACCTCAGAAAATCAGACGGAACTCCGTGTTCGAGCATTTTTTGTGACTTAAAAATAATTTTAATGCATCCATCCTGAGTTGTATCGGATGTCATATTAAAAGGGTAACTGGCATTGTGCCAACGATATATCATTCATAGCCTGTAATACGAAGTTGGAGATATTGGTTCGAATTAATGACGGGAGAAAAACTCTGGTTTGTGACTCACATCATAAAGTGTGCATACTTCACGGCTAAGGCAAAATTGGCTCCTCTCAAGCCCCTTAAACCGGTCAACTGTGAACAGTTTTCAACGGATATATTGGCTTTTTCAAGCCCTGTCATAAAAACTTCTGGTCATGCAAGATGGATTTTAGGATGTGAGACCTGTCCCTTCTTTTCCTTGACCATGAGCCTTATCCTGCTCTCGGCCCTTTTCCTTTTACGGCGTGCCGTAAAGAAGACGCTCAAACAGTTTTTTTAGGAGCCATACTCAATTGTTCGTCGAGGCAATTACCTTACCCGGCTTTCTCTGTTGAAGGTCCCTTTTCTCATTCCCTTTTCAAATACATGCTGTTCTGTGGGGGAAAACATGTGAGCCCGTTTTGACAGGAGACGTGGAAAGCAATTCCATGAAGGTGTGAGCTTTGGGACGGTGCTTTATGTCGCTGTAGCGTCGAGTTGCGACATGTTATCAGGGTTTATCTTAAAGCGCATTCTCTGCTTTGAGAAAGCTTACTGACTACCACTGCTTGTCCACAATGATTTTTTCTACGTTTATTGGGAGTAAATCGCCTAATCTATCGGCCGTTTTCAGTTTTATTCTCATTCTCTGTGTACGGAATGAAGTAGTTTGTGTTGTTTTCTCAGGATTAATGATGATACCCGTACAGCACTGGTTCTCAACCTTTTTTGCTCAATTTCTCCCTTTCACCATAGTTCAGAATATCATTCCCCTTTCCCATGATACATTCTTAATTAGATACGTAATTCTACAAATGAAAATAATGTGCATGTTTAAGAATCGATTTTAATCTGTGGCATACGATAAACTTTATTCATCGCCACAGAATAAATGAAAAAAGCTATAACTTAACAGATTGTACATAATCTACTGAGCATCACAATTTGATGGATAATGGTGCCTATTCTCCCTTAAATCTCCCTAAATTTCCCCTAGGTGGTAATATCCCTCTGGTTGAGAACCCCTGGCATGTTGATAAACATAATCTTTTCCTTATGGAAAAAATGCCATCGGTTTTTAAACATGACTTGAAGTCAGAAGAAGAAGTTGAAGAGATTCTTTACATCTACATATTACCCTGCTAGCCATCTCAAGGTAAAAACGATATTCGTGATTGAGCTTGGGTCCTTTTTACTGAGAAAAAGGCGAGAAACGAAGGCAGATATAGTTTTCTATGTTATAATTATTTCGATTCATAAAATTATATACCCTGTTTTTGCGAATTTAGGCAATGAGAATGGCAAGTGAAACGCTTCAACAAAACCAAGCGACTTGTTCACTTTGAGTCTTATCATCCATGTGTCTAATTTCATTTCATAAATATACCCATTGTTAAAGTTTTGTATTCTCATATGTTATATGGTTTTCATCTTGACGATTTTTAATGACATAGTGAAATATTGCAATTCTCATCTTTGAAATGTCATAAATTGCTTTTATTAGTATGTGTGGGGTGAGGTGCTAATGGAAAGAGGACCTAAAACATACTTTCGAGGAAAAGGGAATCATAATTATAGGTATTCTAGCAAGTGAATGGTAGGCAACCTTGCCTGCGATTCTCCTAAAGTCATCCATGACATTTACTTCGCAAAACTTATGTTGATGAATATCAAATCCCTGATTAATTCTCCTTATATTTTTCCACCTTTCATACCGTCAAAAATTTGTATTCTCCCTTTTCTTTCCCTCACTTACTCGAAATTTACCCTCAATCTCCATTTTTTAGCATGACGATACCTCTCTGTACGTTTTTCATACAATTAAGCTACGTTCTTAGAATTTATCCTCTCAGCTTCCTTCCCTCTTCGACTAGAACGGATCATACGGAAGTCGTGGTGGAAAAGTGATAGAAATTGGCCTAGTTTCTCCGTAAGTATAATTTTGGGGGTGCGGCGCGGTGATTAGATTGCCTACTACTCATCCCTAGTGCTGCAGAGACTATTCAGGGCAATGTTTAATCCGGCAATTCTAGAATGGAGAGAAAGTGGGATGAACGTTACACATTAACCGGTATGGAATCATGGGCTCTTCCCCGGGTATGATCACCATAGTGAGATAAATATTTCCTCAGATTATGCCTTGTATACTTAGGTAAAAAAGCACAATCTTTTCTTTATAATTATGCATGTGCGATAATGAGTATGTTTTGAAGCACAGAAAATCGACGGACGGATTACTTCCATGAATAATTTGGGGATAGTAATGATACAATATAGCATCTTCTAAACTGTTATAGTTGTACAAGCGTTGTGAAAATAATTAGCATTTTTAAATTCCATTATTATTGTTTAATATGTTGGCTTATTTTGCAAAAATGCATCATGATACAATTATGAAGTAATATTATTTCATGTAGGAAACCAATATTCAATTTTATTTGCGACTATATTGAAATTGTGTCGCAAACATTCGGCTCAATCATGGACCGGATAGCATTATGCATTAGCAGGGGTATCCCCACCAAGACGTGACTGATTAAATAAGTAGCTGTATTATTAAAGTAGGATGAATATTTTTGTTGGATGGTTTTGTTTGGAATAGGATGAAAAATCAAATGTGTGGTTAGGGCATCTAGGGAGGTTGCTTGCCACGACCGTGAGGGGGCAGAGTGGTGCGGCAGTTGATTAAGCTCTCTACTAAGAATTGAAAGCTCTCTATTCTAAATTCTCTTTAGTTGTTGACACAACACGATGAAGCGGCAGCGGTTACGGCAATACAGTAGAAAAAGATAAAGCATCTCTTCTAAGAATGAGTTCTCTGAAATCTCCGTTGCGAGGATTTGTATGTTGCAAGCCGTATGCTGTTTACAATATGCTTTTAATGTAATTAGTTCTCTAGATGTTGAAAAATTTAACCGTTTTCGGATAAACCACCACCACGGAGCTCCGGAGCAGCCCGCACCAAAGAAATCGTGTAAAGGCATGTTGAAAACTTAGTTCTTGAGATATAATCGCTAAAATATTTTTAACATTTTCTTTTGCGGTACGAATGACTGTAAATTTGGCTACGAATAATTATCATAGGGTCCTACGATCGATTGCTAGCTTTCGACCCCAATTCAGATTACGAGTTGGTCGTTTACCAAATTGTACGTTTACAAGTTACGAGATGTCTGGTTACGAGATGTCGTGGTTACGAAGTGTCCGTTTACCATGTGTCGGTTACGGGATGTCGTTTACGAAGTGGCTGGTTACCACCTGACGTGATACCCTCTGTCAACCTACCTATATTTTGACTATACCCCTTTCCGTTCGTCATTCTGATTCCCTATTCGTAAGGCTATGAACGAATCGACCATCGTCTGTCGGGATTTGCTAAATTAGTAGCTTCTCTTTTCTCTCTATGTGTTCATTGAAGAATGACGCGGATAAATAAACTGTTCCGTTGCAATACCCCACGTCTCTTTGTCTACAAACAGTCGTTTATATTCAGACTCCTATCTGCATGTAATGATACACTGAAAAAATTCCCAGAATTTGATCAATTTCATTCATCCCGTATCAATCACACTTATTCCTCCTCCTAATTCTGCTCTCATCTATCGTTTTCTGTCTTTTTGGTTCAATTGGTTCATTGTTAAGTGCTAATTTTTTTGTCAATTATTTGTTTGCTACTGTTACAATTTTTGAAATATATTATTCTACTTTAGTTATTATTATTCTATTATAGCTTAGTTATTCGTTTTTGAATTCGGGTGTTATTTGTCCAATGCACCTAATTGCCCTTGAGCTGCTTTTGGACTTGTATAATGAATCTTTTTGAAGTCATCAGAAATAAAATAGCCCAAAAACGTACTCAAAAGATTTAGTTTCGAATGAAACATAAGGCCTGATTTTGGTTCACATCCAAGTTGATATAATAGGTGGGTGGCACAAATAAAAATATTCTGAAGATCATTTTCACGTCTTGCCGATGATCTCCTCACACGTCCTAATTTGGCATTTAGTACATCGTCATTGTGTTCGCGGAAGTGTTGCTCTTTCGTTTCCGAGGGTGTCCTCTATGAATGAGGGAGGGGCACGAGCTAGTTAAGAGGTTGAGGAAGAGAGGGAGCATGGGGGAGGGAGCGTGGAACTAGGAAATCAGGTCGATGGGGGAGATGGTTCATTGCGGGTCCAGATACCCTCCTCGATCTATGGGTAGCATTTCAATTAAAGAGGGACGTTGAACCAGAAGCCCTGGTGCACCACGGATGAATGAGTAGGGGGTGCCATGAATTAAGGCAAACGGGGTTTCATTTCCTTCCGCCCTCATTGGCTACTCACGGAAAAGAGTAATTGGGGCTTCCAATGAATGGGGCGCTTGTGCGAATACTACCATTATCGATGCGGAGTACTGCTCTTTTTTCCTTTACTCCATGTCAAAGTTTTCCACTCATGCCGCTTCCTAATGCTGGCTAATGTTAAACTGGCGGAAGCTTGCAGTGAAGGAAATTGTTCAATGTGGTCGGCGCTCATGCACTACTGGAAGATGACAGATATCAGTTAAGTTCTCTACTTAAAGTGATGCCATCGTCACAATTATGGAACATTTATGTAAATAGGACGAAGATTATGTTTGACTTCAGACTTATCAGCGAGCTGGAGCGTTAGCGCATGTAAAATTACACTTCTGTTATAAAATCAAAGATTGCAGGTTCTACTTTGTGGTAATTCGTTATAAATGAAAGAAAACACTTTGTATTTGTACACGATTTATTAGGTCGACCGCGGTATCAACGCATAAACGTCATTTTCAAGACAACTGCCAGTCGTTGTCTTGAAAATGACGCGTATGCGTAAAAATCATACTCCTGAAAATAGTCTTTTACATCGGAGTACGTCGCGCAATGAAGCTTTCAAAAAAGAGTATGATTGCCGTTGTATCGCTCAGTAAGTAACTGTTTCATCTCATCATACGGGAAGTGGCATAGCATATTCTATGTTTCTTTCTTCACCGTGACGGGCTCGTGATCCCTCACCCTTGTCTCTCCTCACGCCTTGGACCAACCATTCTTTTGCTCTCTTCTCCGAATTTCCTCCCCAATTTTGCTCCACAGCGCTGAAACCACCTCCTTCCATCCATTCTTCATTTCCTAAAGCACTTCCTCTCCGCCTTGCCGTTCCTTCCTGCTCTCTTTGCACACACGTGCCCAAAGTAGAGGGAGAGATAGAATGAGAGAGAGGGACGGAGCAAACAGAGTGTCTTTGTGCAGTGTAAACAATTTTTCCGATGCTCGCCGAGCATCGCTTTGCGAGGCCGCCTTCTCCACCCCTCCCTCATCGTCTCCGGTGCGGCGAGGGGGTAGAGGAGTGTGGCGGGTGTTGTGGGGGAGCGTGGATGGTGCGGTAGAGTCGGGTTGGATGGTTGGCTGGCGTGAGGGATAGCTCACCTGGGGTGTGGAAAGGGACGGGGAATGGGAAACGCACATAAAAAGGGCGTCAGTTGTGCCGTTATTGATGGCATTCATTTCATTTGGAGGGCATATATCTACGGGAGGGGGTCGCTTCCTTCAAGAGGATCCTTTTTCGCTCGATGGATGAGGATAAAATATGTGAGTGGAGTGGCTCATGGTGCCTGTGAATAAGTCAGGTGACGTGTAGGTTGTCGAGGGCTATATTTATATTTCCATTCATTTTAAAAATATTGTTTGGTGAATTTCTAACCTTGGGTTATATGTAGATGAAAGATTATATATGAGCCTTCTTAATTAGTCAATTGTCTGAAATAGACATAGGTCCTAAAATTTGGAATATAAGAATCGAGGAAAATCAAGGCTTTTAAATAAAATTAACTTACAAGAAATTTTGTGTAGTACTTCGATTGTTTGGATTATTTTCCCTCTACTTTTTGCGATAGTATCTTTGAATAGTATCTTTGCTCAAATGATTTATTCTCGCAACAACGAATGCTTCAGTGAATTATGCTACCGTTAGAGGTTAGTTTACTCCCATCTGACATCATTGTCAGGGAAATCAATAATTTTGCGTAAATTATTAGGCTGTGCGTATTAAAAGTTTACATGAAGTTCTCCTTGCATGTTCTTTCACATGAAAAGATTTATACTCTCCTAAATATTTATTATAAGGGATTATTTTAGTTGTAAAATGCGCCAACTTTAGATCTGCACTTTGTATAATTTTTACGTGATAGCATTCTTTGAACTTTAATACTTCTGTGTGATATCCCCAGATTAAACATCCCAGAAAATGATAATATGTATATAACGTGGAAAATGGCCAGAGTAAAAATTTACCAGTTTTCGGGGAATTTCATAATCTTTCCATTTTTTAATTTTCTTTGGAGTATTTATTTTAGATCATTTATACTTCGTGTTTCACTTGCCTAACGCGAAATGTTGCGAAAAGATGTTTGTTCGCGAATTACTGTATCGCTAATAATGCGTATTAGTCATCGTATGATTGAAATGCGAGATCATAAAATCAAATGAAAATGCTCAGAATGCGTTTTGATGGAAGGTTGTAAGGCTTTAAAAATATATTTAAAAATTGTAAACGAGAAGGGATTGTAATAAACTGTCACCAGAAGGGATTAAGAGGTGGTGGAGAGATATTGGAGGCGTTGAAACGTAAATTGGGTTGAATAAACGTACGCGAGCCTTCTATCTCAAACTGGATTACGGAGGATAATGGGAGAGTATAAAAGGATTTTCGCAATGATTAAGACAATGGGATTGTTGTCTCCCGGACCATCCCGGGCTCGTTGAGTGGAAAAAGATTGAAGCTGCTTTTTCGCGGGTCGAGGAAAGGATGGGAACGAACGCATAAAAGTGGGAGCTGATGGGGTGGGGCAGTTTTCGGCCGGTGGGTGCTACCGGGAGAAAATGAAAAGGAGATGAAAGGAAGGATGCCGTCATAGGGAGAATGAAAGGGAATGGGCGAGAAGAGTGGTATAGAGTAAACTCCACTCCTCATTCCTCTCCCTGCCTCCCTCAATTTCGCGTGGCATCTTCCCTCAAACTCGGAACATTTTGTGTCTCTGCATCAAAAAGATGAGGATTCGTCAAGTGGATGGTTTGAAAAGACCTCGGACGAATAATGTTAAAGATAGGTATTATCATACTCTAGGTCGAAAACATATTGAGTACCTACACTTGATGCATCTGGGATCCATAATAGAAAGTTCTTATCCAGAAGACGAATTAACACACTGAGGTTAATTCCAAAAAGGGCCTGTTTTTGTTAAAAAAATACCACGAGCTAACAGAGTGTCACAAAAATATTGGAAAAACTGGGTAGGGAGCCGCTAGAAACTTACAAGGTCATACTTTAAGACTAAGGTCTCAGGAACAATCTGTGCGTCACGAGTTTCAGTTCCACACGTCGGATATTCTATTACCCCAACATTACATCTGTAGAGGCGACCAAAAGCGGCAAAATAAGAGTAATTCCCCGCCAAGCAAATATGTATTAGAATTATATTACCCTACTCACCATTGATGATTACAACAATAAACAGAGCGAAACACAAATCTGTCAAAACATATTTTACATTTCTTCTTTTCCCTGTTCCATTTCCTGTCCATTTACCCTACCTTTTTTACGGCTGGTGTCCTAGCATCCCCTGCCACACGCCCTTGTGGTGTCTCACCGGGTGGTACGGAGGTGCAGGATTCTTTTGAGCGCTCCCTATCTCTTCACCGCCATCTCTCTTTCCACTTTACTTTCACTCATCTACTCAACGGGGTCTACGTGGAGAGAGTTTGGTCTTCGGTCCCTGGCCCGCTCGGCCACGGACGTGAAAAGGACGGTGTAGTGAAAGGGATTTGAAGAGAAGGTGACGTGTGGAAGGGAGGGAGAGGAGGGAGGGAGATAGGGGAGCGGATGAACGAACGGGGTGAGAGAGAGGAAGATAGGCCGAGCAGGGGATAAAGAGCACCCTTTAACCCTCTCCGACCCGCGCCCCTCCCCTCTGAAGCCAATTCAGGGATCTCATGTTGCACGCGGATTGGCATCGGGATCGTGAGGATGGGGTGTATGAGTTAGGTCCGAGCGATGTATCGATTTCGGTATGCGATATTCATGAAATATCGAATTTTGATAACCAGTGTGAACGAGGCAATACTATATTCTAATTTATTGAAATGAAATGGAATATCCGATGTGCATGTGATTTACTGGCGGGTCGTTGTAATGCAGATTTTCCACCTCTGCCGTTAATGGTGATGAAAATACGTAGAAATTGCCTAAAGATGAAAACCCATCTGAACCGGGAAACGAACCACCGATCTTTGGCGTTCCGGGCCAATACGTAGATCATCACGGTACCCAGGCGTCCTAATTCTTAGGCAACTTTGTAACGATTTACGGAGCTATATGTTTGGACTCAACGGTCTATCAAGGATCGCATTCGAAAGGGAGTATGGGCTTCTAAGAAAGCTACTAATCTAGAGGAAAGACATTTTCCTTGCCGTTTTCGGCAGAGGTGAAAAATCTTAATATGCAGATAGTCACGGCATGAGCACAGCATAGCATAGCACAGCGCGGTTATGTAATACACCCATGCGCGTGACTTCGTACAGTGCTCATTGGTGTATTTTTCGCGATAGATTAATATGCGTTCCATGCTAAATGCAATATCTTGTAATATGATGATGGCGAAAACATGGTGTATGCAGTGTGTTGCCTTTCTTTCGATGCGATGTATTGCACAAATTAACATGTATCGCAACGGAATGCATGTCAATTTGTGCATCTTGATGTGATGCATCGTGTCTCTTGCGATACGATAATTAATATCACAACGCGATGCTATGATTCCTACATCGCGCAGTCATAACTGTAAAGAGCGAATAAAGATAGAGGAGAGGTATATTGGGATGGGATTGCCGGAGTCTCGTAGAAGTGGAGTGGTTAAATAACATTTGAACCATGCGGCATGCGATAAATAGCGTCTCTCACGATACGATATATTAGTTGCGCGCTGCGATACTGATGTACGAATATATCGTTCTACGCTAGCCATTTTGGGTTGCGAGAGATGGAGGAGTTTGAGAGATGACCGGAAGTTCACCGGGGTGGTTTGAGGGGATGGGAGTTGGCAAATGGGAGAGGTGGGGGGGGGGAGGAGTATGGTTAGGTGGATGACCGAGATGAGACGGCCAGGAGATAAGAGGTCGGAGGGTAGGTTTATTTTTTTCCTCGTGTGTGCAGGACGTGGGGTCGGGTGGGCGCCGAAGTGGACGTTGGTTTTCGAGGGTGTGTTGTTGTGTGTTGAACTCCCTACACATCGAGTAGCTGTTTTGGAGGAGGTCTGCGGTGGAAATGGAATCGCTGCTGAATGAGGAAAGGGATGGTGGGTTCTATCTATCTGGGGTGGGTTGGAAGTTTGATGAAGCGGGTCTTATGGCGAGGGTCCAAAGTGGAGCAAGAGGATGAGATTTATGAATTTCTTGTCGAAATGTTGAACCCAAATAATGAGTGCCCTCGATAATTTGAAAGGAATTATGAGTTATGATTGATTGAATTGATCTGCTGTAGAACGGAATAAAAAAAAGGATTGTTCTCGATAATGTTAGAAAAATAGAGAATATAATTTGAAAAGCTTCATCACTAGGCAGTTACATAATTTTTGTGACACTCTTTTATTTTTCGATCGTCAGGTATTACACTAATTGTTGATTTAAGAGAAATTTACATTTCCTATAGCCCTAAGCCCCCACCAGACTGTCATCTGACTCGTACCTGGTAATGGTATTTTGATTGATATGAAATTTTGTTTATCTTTGCGCACTGCAAAATTTAGCGACGGCCTTTTTATATCGATAAAAGTAGAGAACGTAATAGATAATGATTCCAAATATATGCTCCGTCTTTACAATACCTATTTTTATTGAATAAGAGAGGATACAGGATCTACTTTTGTCTTTACGTATTTACTAAAAACTAGGAAATTATTTTATTTCGGAAATTGATACAACTCTTTTTTGCAATACTTTGAATGGTATGAAAAAAATTCGTAGTTTTATTTTTTATATTATTTTTATATGGATGCTCTCATCTCTTTGAGGAGACCTACCCCTTTTCGATAATTTTTCAAAGCCGTTGATTATCTACCTGAAGTAGAAGTTGGAAATAAAAAGTCTTTTGTGAAATACTTTCCCAATTTTTATATTCCTCTATTTGACAGCACGCATTTCTGTTTTTCGAATACTACACAGTATTTTTAATGTTGATGGAATTAGGCCTGACTTGGTTGAGGAAGATGTATATCTGTATTGAAAAAAAACAAGCTTCGTTGTTCATACAGTATTTTTTTCAGTGGCACGTTGCGCGTTTCGCCTTGCTATTCGCATGACTATGCCACATTGCGGCAAAACGGGGATCGTGCAATAATGAACACTGTATGGCAACAACGCTTTTATTTTTAATGTGGGAAAAGTATTTTTATTGACACTATTATTATTTAAAAGGTATCCACAAGTAGTTTATTTTGACGATTTTAAATTTTGCTTTATATTTGATGCGCAAATGTGAAGAGACTAGGAAAAGGAGAAATATAAGGAGTCTTAATAACAATATAGCGTGTATATGTGTACTTCTATATTGCAAAAAAGCTTCATTGGAAAGGCGACAAGGTGATGCGATGCTTTGCGATGAAACCTGCCGACAACTAATAATTCTATTGAGAAAATTACAAAGTATTACACTGATTCAATCATCTTGAATTTTCACCAAGTTCAGAGCTAAGCTTGAGAATATTTAGTTCTTTTGACTGTGCCAATCCCGATAGGGAATGGCGTGATGTCTATGACCCTTCCGAGTAAATCCACCTAGAACCTGCATAATGGAGTGATATTCAGGCATTTAGGTATAATATTTTAGATTCTTTGAAACAATTTTATAGTGCAAGCTGAGAATAATCTAATTTTACGAATGTGACCTCGGGAATTTGAAAGAACCTCTATATCCAACGAGTAGTGCCGAAACGATATCCCTATTTTTCTCAGCATTTTTCTAGGCGTTCCCTCGTTATTGCCCGCAGATCCTATATTTTGGTTTAGTCGGAAATGATGTCACAAACTACTGGTACTTTTGTCTGCGGAAATATGTAAATAATATTCGCTTTGCAGTGAAGACGAGGGTTCCTTTGTGAGTGAGAGGGGATTTGGGTGTTAGGCCAGGGGAAGTGGGGATCGAAGGAAGAGCCCAATTTGTCAGAGAGGGGGTGAGTTGTATTCGGGGGGCTTGCGGTGCCTACCTGCTTGGTAGACGCTAATGGCTGAATCTGGGGGAATTTGAAAGCAAGGAAGGCAGGCCCTTGTATGCATCCAAGTGCGCGTGGGCGCGGGTGGCGGGAAGCAGGGTTTTTCAGATGATGTTTAGGGGTACGCATATACATGCATAAGGGGGAATAGAGATTTTGTAAAGGGCTCGTCGGGTACTATCCGTCTGCATATCCTCCCCTAATCTATAATGAAAAGAAAGTGCATTTTAATTTTTTCCTTTTTGCTCTCAAGGACGACATGTAGCGGGGGTAATTGAATAAATTTGTACTTGTTTCTCTATCTGACGCACCCTGAGCTTCACTCCCCCAACCTAAGCACCCCCGCGGGGTCGGGAAGTTGAAAAGGTTGGGAAAGGACCGACTTTAGTGAGAAGGATGGATGAGTTAACGGCGGGGAGTCGGAGCACATATATGTTCCGGGGAAAAGAGGTTCTATGGTCGGGGGAGGAATATGGGAAGGGGGGAGTAGACTTTTAGGGCGGGGGCTTCCTGGAACATTTTGCCGCTGTAATTGGATTGGGCCATGCAGTAGGCCCTCAAGATACTGAGGGCTGAATATCGAAGTGGGGAGTGCCAGAGATTACGTCTAAAAAAATGTTACTTTTCAGCGGAGGTCGAGATGGAGAGGTCCCTCTGAGACATTCACATTTCACAGCGTCTCCCAAAGCATACCGTTCTGTTGCACATTATTCACGCTATGGAACGTATGGTTTACAACTCTAATTATAATACTGAGAAAGTTGAGGGGATCGGAGTGGCGTGGCGGCTACAGTACTGACTTCCTGTGCGGAGGGCGCGCATTCGAGTCTAAGCAGAGGTGGAAAATGTTCCCTAATATTCCGCCCTTTACTTATATCCTAGAGGATTTCAAATAGAGTGCTCTGTCTGTCGGATGGGACATATCACAGTAATCCCATTGGCTTGTTTAGTTGCAGTTAAGCAGTTGGTAGAGGACTTCTCTCCTCCATTTTTCTCTACCTTCCACTCCTCACACTTTCGCCCGGTATGAAGCGCCGACAATTACGATTAAACCTGGAACTGCATAATGTAATTTTATGGGAAAATCGAAATTTTTCCACGATTACACGTTCTTGGAATATCATACTAATAGCCCACTGTGGTAAAGCAATAGCTGTAGGACTTTTCAAGGCTACCAGCTGTGCTTAACCCTCGCTTTTAAAGTTATAAACGCCGTAACAGCAACAACCTCCATGCGTGATGCTGAATTTGAGCCCAAGGCGTGAAGAATAGCCGACGAACCTGCTAACCAATGAACGGATTAGGTTGTATTTATCTTTCAGACCTTGTTTTTACCTTATAATCTCCTTCAAAGCCAAGGAATCTATAGTTTAGGAGTAATTACTGTGGTATAAGATTGGATGTCACAAAATTTAATGCTGATACTCTTCGAAAAACAGCATATTTCGTGGCTGTTAGCTTACAAAAACAAGTAATGAGCATTGCTTTAATTTACAAGATGACATAGCTCTTTTGCTAATACTAGGTAGGTGAGTCATTATTTACTCTGTGTAATGCGGTTGAAGTTATATCGATATAAAAATGATGACATTCGTTTATGTTAATATCATTGGAGCAGTGAAAATATTAATATTTATACCACAGTGGATGCTTTTCTTATAAATAAATATTCCCACTACTTACTCAATTCGCGCTATTTTAACGTCTCAGGTCGCGAGCTTGAAATTCGTAAAGAACCAAGTCAGCGAAATGCAGCGCGTTCAAGATTTCCCGAGTTGCCCTATTATCTTTGTTTTTGGGATATCAAGAAAAATCTCAGGTTGTCTTCGGCTCCTAAAGAACTCTTGAAAGGGATGCGAGTTCACCCTTCTATCGGCAAATAGTCAATTTATGCATTAATTAACGGAGCTGAGCCCCATTCTCCTTACGGCCGTCTGAGGTTATACGCTTTATTTGTTCTGCCATTAGAATATGGAGCTGCAACGTATGTTCTTATGGGTCGGATTCAAACAGATGCTAGCGAAGGCTGAGCAATGTTTGTTTGGCTCGAATGCCGAGGGTACAGAGGGGAAGGGTTTTTGAGAGCTTGGGGGAGAGGGGAGGGAGGGAGGAAGCTGGGGTAGGAGGAGGTAGGTGTGGGATGGAAGTTGAGAGGGAACGCTCAGATTTCGAGGGAGAGGTTGGAGGAAATTTGAAGGGAGGGATACAGGGAGGATCGCTATGGAGGTACATATTGGCGGAGCAGATAAAGCCACTCCACCTGCCGATACAGGGCAATTTACTTCAAATAACACTTGTGTCACGGCCTTTTCTATGGCTGCAAAATGGGGAGAGTGCATACAAATTATTTCTAATTCTTGAGTAGTGCAAATAACAGCATATTTTCTAACCTCAAATATAATATATATAGTTCATGTGCATATGCGTTCCCTGCAGGCATAAATTTTTTCTTTTAAAAAGTATGTCTATTAAAATCTGAAAAAGTCAAGTGGTCCAAAACGGCGCCTCACTGTTTTGACGTACTGAATGGTATCGTTTCTCTGCTCCACATGTAGGTGTAACAGTAGGAGGGATTTCATCATACTTGCTCGTAGTAGTAGTAGGATTTTGGTCTTACGTGCTGTGAATCTGATAAGGGATGGAAAGAAAGGACAAAGGCTAAGTGGGGGAGGCTTCTATTGAGGGAATCGTATGGAAAGTGAAGAGGAGTGGGATTGAAATGTGTTTTCACTCATTTGGGGGTTTTTATTGAGAATATGTTAAATTATTTCAAGGTATTCTAAAGCGTCCAGTTTTTTTCCTTTTTCTTTTACGTGCAGTATTTTTGTTGAGAAGTTGCATTCATGGTCGGAATTCAGGATGTGTTTGGCAATCATGGAGGTGTTATTTTCATTCCTCAGGCGTATTGTGTTTTCATCCATGTGGTAAAATCATTTCTCTCGCGGTGAACAAGTTCCATCTCATCTGCTCTGAGACATCATCATTAACGATTATTTTCGCCTAATTAAGAAAAAGCAGCTAATTTTCTCATAAAAACGGTTTATTACTTGCAGTTATTCCGTGATGTCATTCTCCAGATTTTCTTTGACGTGGTGTTTTGATGCCGCCAAGCGTGCATTATTTATATCAAGAAATGTTTTCATAGAAAAACGTTTTAAGTAGACACATTTTTGTCCTATACATTTAAAAACATGAATTTCTCATTTAAATAGTCTTTGAAAAAAATACATGTTCTCTATATGAGTGAGATACGGCCAGAACGCGAAACCCAAACTATACTTTACCCGAATGCGAATTCATAGGTCCAAAGTTCAACTCAGGTGTAGGAGGATACGTATAGTCCTCGTCGAAGTGAATATAGGACGTTAAACGTATGCTGCTGTATGCTGCCTGGTTCACAAGGCTGGCGCCATAATTAAGAATAATACTCCATTGTAACTTAATATTCTGTCATATTATTCTCTGTGTCTAACATTAAACTTCTAATTATTTCCCTTATTCTGTAAAATTGACTTCCTTCGACATACTCATTGCCGGAAGTCTTCCAATTCCTTGCCCACCAAAAAAACCTTTGTTACAAGTTTGTATGAATCAGAGCACCCTGATGTACTCCGGTTTTTTAATTTATCATATTGAAAGGTCTTCCTTCAATAAGTGTAGATTCAAAGGGAATTGATTCAATTGAAGCGACTTCTTTCCTCATGAAAATTTCTGTAGTCTGCTCGGTCTATTTTCAGACGTGATTCTGACGGTACGGAATTTTTTTGACGGGGCAGAAATTTTATCTTGCTTAAATGAACTTTCATCGGATTAACCATATTGCTGTATGAATAATTCTTGTACAATAGGATGTTTCCGAATAATGCTTTCATTTATGGGCCATGTCCCACTTCAGGAACTAGCCGCTGTTTTTGAAATCGTTATTTCGGTACTACTGCAAATAATAGCTTTTGTCTCCCGTCATTGTGCATGCCTTATTGGCTGCATATTTTCAAACCCGAATGATGGCTTTTATCTCTCCTTTGACTTTTTGTCTTCTTGAATTCTTAAAGGCCTCTTTGACATGTAACCTCGGGATTATTTCGAGCGGTTGAGAAGTTCAAACCACGTTCGTCAAAATTTCCTCTTCCGGTGGTATCCGAAAGGGTATCTCATACACAGAGCGTATAGCTCATTTATTTTCCGCTATAGAAACTCGGGCGCTACCTATTTTGCTATTCCCTTTAAAAACCCTCGTCTCGTCTACTCTACCCCGGCTCTTTCTCGCTCTCCATCCCTTAGTTATTTATTTCACCCCTCTCTTCAAATCCCAAGCGTATAGACCACCCCTCTATTTTCCTTCCTTCAGCCTTTTCCTAACTGTCCTTTTTTTCCTCCTCCTTCACCCAGCATCCCAGCATTCCACTCCCAGCATCACACTCCCTCCCTCTCCCCATATCCTCCCACTCGGGCTGCCGCGATACCAGTTACTCCGATACAATTCGATACCTGTAGATTTTACATAATTTCAACATATATATTTCACCTTCATAATAAATGTGTTTTTAAATAAATTCCCAATTGTGTTAAAAATTATTTATAATGATATGAAGTTCATACTTACATTTTCTTACAACCTTCAAACTCTATAAAAGCTACGTTCAAGCGTTGTAAACATCAATTGTAAGTCCAAGGACGCTTTTAAAGCTACCTAACTTAATCTAATATATTACAATGAAATTCAAACAACGAACGATTCTGCCTAATGAGTACCATTCTTCATGGATCGTAATGGTAAGCGAGTACTGGTTTTTATATATCCTCCCAAAGTCTCCTTTTGATTTGGAAAAGCCAAGAAACCAGGAAAATACTCGCCTGTTTAATGTAACATTCGTTTTTACTCGTCCGTCTGCGAAAAATTGATTTAAAAGAAACGAACATTTCTCGGAAATCAAAAGATAATAAAATTACGGCTATTCATAAAATAGAGAGAAGACGTGTCATAATCTTTAACTAATGAAAATCGAGCTTAAGTCTGTGAACTATTCGATACCATTAATTTGCGATTGCTTCCAATCATATTTGTTCTGCTATTGTCATCGTCCAAATTTCACTGCTATCTTGGGATCGGATTGGTTTGATGGCTATAAAACCGACTTCCAATCTTGAGGGGTCGGGTTTGAATCCCGGTGATTATTCAGTGGAGCTCCAATACCTATATCAACATTATTTGGAGGCTTTTCCAAGAATGGTTCTCTGTCTGTCGGATGTGGCGTTAAACTGTGGACCCCTTGGCGCCTTTCGTTTCGAGTAAGCATCATTCCGACGCCGAATTTCTCTCCATCCATCCTTCATTCCCATAATAATTTCTCACTCACCAACCTACTCAGCAATCCTTGATGGCGCGAAGGACGTCAGTTGTCGAAAATCTCATTGATTAACTATGCAAACTTCTCTTCCAAATGTAAGAGTATGCTCCATGCGTGGAAGTATCGCTATCGTTCGATATCATATCGGGCCATCCCTACCGACGTATACCACCCGTGTGCGTCGTCCGTGGGCTCGTATGTGGGCATCGACAGGGCGTGGATGGGCAGTGACTGGGCGGAGAGGGACCGCAGGGCAATAGCGAAGGGAAACGTTCGGGAACTCCCTCTTCTCCAACGAAATTCGACGGAGGAAATAAAAAAAACGGGTACGTCAGCAAATATGAAAGTTCTCAGAGCGGAAGACCGTGAGGGAAGGAAATGGAAAACGTTGCATAAAAATGTATATTCTCTTTTATCTTTCGCTTCCCGACGTGGCGCGGAAGAGATCGGCAAGGGTGGGAGAAGAGGTGGAGGATGATGTGGGGGAGGGAAGGAGGGCAATCAACGCCGCCTATAATTGGGTGTTACCACCTCATATCCTTCTGTTGATCCCCCTGAGAGAGGCATGGTGGCACCAGGGTGGTAGGGGTTTGGAAGTGAAGAGGAGGGAAACGAAGGGGATGTTTGGAGGGGCTGCTGTCAGTATGGCGACGAAACCTTAAAAGCTACTCTTATAGACGGGCTTTGATGAATGCGTATTAGCGAAGGATGGTATGAATTTGATGTCGAAGCAATGTGCTCTCTTGATAATGAGACATTTTTAATTACTTATGGGGTAAAGAATGACTACCCTTGAAATAGTGTGAGCCTGTACGAAATCATTGCGAACAGAAAATATGATCGTTCGATTCCCGTAATAATTTTGCTCCGTAACTTTATAAAATCTCTCTTCTGAATGTCTGAGTGAGTCTTCGGCATGGCCTAGCGGAATGGAATTCCTTTTATCGTATTGAAAAGTCACTATACTATCTAAACCTTTTGATTCACCGAGCTAGGTTTCAGTTCGAGAATTGTGCACGACTACTGACACCTGGGTCGATTAATTTAAAAAAATTCATAAATTACTCTCAATTTTCGTCTTCTTCTTTTGGTTTCATTTTACCTTACCCGATGAAATAAAATGACCAGTATTTGGCCTTGCCCTGAAAGAAAAAGTCAGTATACTAATATTCTTTCTAGTTATTTTTTACGCGGAATTAGTACCCTGATTTATATTCAGGAATAGTATGTGGCACTTAAGGTGCTGTTGAAACTTTGAGTTGAGTTGAGCCTTGAGATGCTTATCTTCACCACTCACACGTAGGTTATAGGTAATTTTGGCGGAAAGGTACTTCATGCATAGCTACAAATTATTTTTGGCGTGGAGGTAAACTTCAAGGGAGGGCCTTTATCTCTTTAATGACCCCTGCAGTTATGCATAAAACTGAAGAGCCGCCATTACTGTGAGAGAAGAGACAAAATAAAGGAAGCCGGGATACTGTATGAGGGTGGTACGAGGTAACCGCCGCATGGATAACATTGGTTGGAAGTATCCAAGACCTGGATTGCGAAAAGGGGGCAGTCTTCTCTCAGAGAGGAACGGAATGAGTGGGGAAAGCTAGAAATGGGAAATTAGGGGCAAATTTTAGCAGTGGGAATGAAGGGTAGAAGAGGGTTATCGTTGAGTTAGTGCGGGTTATTCCACATCTAAATGGTACTCTGAAAGCCACATTAACTATGTGTGGCAGGGGGTGAATTTGCGTAGAAACATGCATTACATTACGTGCCGTAAATTTTTTTGGAACTCGTTATGTAGTTATTATGTATTTATGGATAAAACAAATATATGGTAGTGATAAAATGCCGGAAAGTCAGCAGGCATGCCTGAAGTACTTTTAGTAGTAGTTAGCCTGTGGTAAGGGAAAGTCTTATTCATGGATTCAGCTAAATAGACCACCTGCCGAATAAAACTATCTATCCTGTACCACAGACAGCTATTTCGTTCACGCTGGGGAATGGTATTTTTAACCTCATCTGAAACTAATTCCTAATTTTATCTTTATTATCTAATCAACCGTAGCGTATCGGGGTTCTCTGTTTTTGACATTGCCAGAAAAGAGATTGATTTTGAGCTCTCTGAAAAGATTCATCTACACTACCAAGCAAACCCTCGCATAGACTTGTGGCAGGGGGTGTTAGGACACCATCCACAAAGAACATAGAGAATAGGGAAAATAAATTGGATTTGTGTTAATGGAGTGTCTAAATGTCTCTCTGATTTTGTCTCTAATGGTTCATGGAAAGAATAAATTATTGTACCTCTCATAACGGCAGTGTATATTTCATATTTTGTAGGTTTTTTTATCGAGAGAATAGGTACGGGGTAAAATGGTGTCCTCCGTGTAACCCTGTACCTCGCGTGATCTTGGTTTTTCAAGCAACTCAGCCCAGCGTGTAGTCTTCGAGTATCCAGCTGTTTCCAGCCTACAAATATTTAGCCCAAAATATAACTTACGGGCTTGTAATAATAAGGGGTGATTCGAGGGAAATGGAATCGAGGGGAAGGCTCGTAGATTGACGGCGTGGGTCGTGAACTAGATCTGGGCGCCTCGTGGCCCTGGGATTTTCTAGCAGAGCAACGTGGATGGCGAACTACCGAGCGGTGATAGGGTGACGATGGGTGGTATCGGGGTTTGGGGCCCTTTCCCTCTTTGGGAAGAGCGAGGACCCTAGGGATTGGTGTGGTAGGATGAAGCCGTGGAGATAAGTACCGGTGGAAACACGTATGGGGGAGGGTGGGAGCAGGGAGGAGATCGCCTTCTGGAGGTTGGGGTTTGGGGGGGGGGAGGGGGAGGGTTTTGTGGCGAAAGCGTGGTTAGAATGGATGCGGTTGATGGTAAGTCTCTTTCCTGCGGAATGCCCGAGGATTACACAGGGGATGATGTGGGGGTGGGTGGGAAGAGGAACGCTTAAGGGTTGGTTTTGGATGGGAATGAAGGGGGGGTTTGCACCCCCCTCATCTAGAGAGTGTTCCGCGGGTGTCATTTCTGTGCCCGCACCGCTAAGAGTGTTATCTCAGTCGATGTAGTCCGGGGGGGATCGGGGGTGACCTCTCAACACACGGCCTTCCTTGTCCAACCCCTTCCCATCACGCCGCCCGTTAACTTTCGGCTCGCCGAATCCTATCCTGCTCCCTTCACATCTGCGGCATCTTTCGGTCTCCTCCGACTACCATTCTCCATCACCCGTTTCCTCCTCCGTCGTAATCCGTACGCCAAGGCACAGTGATGGGAAAAAATATAATTATGCACTTTCTTACATTTGGCATTTAATTGCTATCATAATATTCGTTTTATTAGCTAAAGAATGTTATTTTCCTCAGTTTTCTCCCGGCGCGTTTCCGTTGCACTGGTTTCGCTATGAATCAGCCCGAGGCCTTGCATGTCTTCTTAAGAAGAAAATTGTTGAAAACAATAGAAAAAAATTATATCAAAACTTAGGCATCTAGTGCATATTTTGGTTAGTCTTGATTCTAAGTGATGTGATCATATTCATGCTTTAAGTGATTAGAGGTAGACGATCTCCTAACGATAATAAAAGCTTTTTTTCTTAGTACTTGATGGGCCATCGACAACTTGTATGGAAATATCATTATTTTCTGTTATTTCCTGTTCCTTTTTTTAAACTGTTTCAAGCAATATATACCAATATGCAGTTTGCAAATATTTAGAGTAAAAGAAAATTGCAAAAGTTCTGAACTGATGTTTTTGAATATACGTATTGTTATTTTCCTCAGCTGTTGAGAAAAATGTTTCTGTGTAATAATTTGAGAAAAAATATTTTGTGTTAACATTTTGTTGTAATCGGAAGCGTTTTGAACTTTCATTTTATTCCAGCCATGAGGCAACCCATCACTACACTCATAAAGCTCACCTCCCCCCTGTCTGCAAACCCCATCAACCCCTCTTCCTTGCTCTCCCCTCCGGCGGTGATGCGCTGTCGCCGTAATTACTACACGCGCCCGCGATGATGGCTCCGTTTTGCCGCTCCTTGGACGCGTAAACTTTTGTGATGTAACTTTTTTCCTCCACGTTGAAAAAAATGGTGATAATTCACTCCCGCTAGCATTTTTTGGTGGAAAAAATGGACCTCGCACTTGAGTTCTTGCACACACTTCGTTCGCCCGTGAGCAAGCTGAAATGCGTTACGTATCCTTTCCCCGGGCAGCGGGAGGTGGATGGGGGAAGGAAGTTAAGGGAGGGTGGAGAGGGAGGGATAGAGTGAGTATGGAAAGGAAGCGGAGACCTCGTCGACGGGAAAATTCGGAGGGTGGCGGTGTTTCCACAGGAATAGTTGGAGGTGGCGGCGCGGCGTTTGCCCTGAGTGCAACCAATAAGGAATAACGGGGGATGAATAAAATAAAAATAATGCGTTTGTCAATGGCAGTGACTAGAGAGAGCTTGCTTGTCACAGTAGTCGAAAGTTCATATTTGTAGTATTGTTCTAGTTTTTTATGATTTCTCTAATATTTCGTTTTTCTAAGCTGATAATGGGTAAACTATTGACTTTCAGCCGTTTAAGCTGATCTTTGATCAATTTATTGTACATTCAATGACTGGGTGAGGAAATAGCATTGTTCAACGCCTGGAGTTTTTGTGCCATTTTGTGCGCTAGTTGTATTTTCAAAATAACTTGCTTCTTTATTACTGGTGATGAATGTACTATCGATAATCGGTTAATTGGGTCTATTATTAATTAATATTTGCTGGTTCAAGGTTGATATTTTGGTACTGGCCTATGCAGCTTGAGTAAGGGATTGCAGTTTTCTCTTCTCGCATAAGAGCTATTGCACGACCAGTTTCAATGCTTGAAATCATTTTCAAGAAGTTACTAGGGCTACTTGAAAATGCTTTAGAGTATCGGAAGATTGTACAAAGTTAGTCCTATTTTTTGAGCATTTAAAACTCTTCTTCTCTCTACATTTACCTTTGATTTTCATGTCGATGTTGTTTTAGCATCGCAAATCTGTCTCGTACTTTGTGTCTCCGCTGGCGTCTATCGTGGGAAAATATGCTTGCATCTCAGGCTCATTGCCAAAACTCATTGCCAAACTCTTATCATAAGAGTTTGGCAATGAGTTTTCAATGTTTGGTCAAAAGTCTTGCAGTATTAAAATTAATGGTCTTAATAGGTTTTGTGGAAAATTTACTTTAGGCCGTTGTCACGGACGTTTCAACGAAGTTTTGTTTTATATTTTCATATTTACGACCAGCGGCCGAATTTAAAAAAATGTTTTTCCTTCGAAGAAATTTTCATCTAGACTCAAGAGGTGTCTGTTATGAAATCACGCTTGGACGGTCAATTTAAGATAAAACACGTCTATAAATTTTTTCATTCAATTACTGCACTGCTGAATTGTTTAGCCATGTCAACAAGAAAAACAATTACTGCGAGCGAAATTTCCATTATTGGCATCATTTCCTTGTAGTGAGATTACGTCCTTTCATATTTATTTCCAGGAATACGAAAAAAATAAATCGGCAGAAAGAGAGAGAATAACTCGAAACATTTTTGGAGGCATTGTGGTAGGGGAAGCCTTCGTATAAGGCCCAAAAAATGAGGGGAAATTAATATCCGTGAGAATAAACATGGTAGACGAGATGAAAAAAATTAGTATCCTCGATGAGAAAAAGAATGGAGGAAGAGTGCCTGATCAAAGAGTGAAATATGGAGTGAGGGTCGTTACGGGAAGAAGTGACCAGAAAAAGGAGTGAGCAAGGGGAAAGTAGAGAAAGGTCGAAATGAAGGAAATTAAGGAAAAATCGGTGTGCGAGGACAGTGAAAAAATAAGGGATTGCGGCTATAAAAGCTTATATGAGAAGGGAGGAAGAGTGGCTGAAACGGGATGGAGGCTGAGATAATGAGATGGAGAATAGCACGGGCGATGACAAGCGTACAGAGGACTTCATTTCTACGGAATTGGAAACTTCAGGTCCTCCCTTAATCTTTATGCAATGTCGTAAAATAATAATGATGCTGTACAGAAAAAACGACAAATAATGCGTACATGACGCACGCAACTATCAAGTGACGAAATATTCTGAAAATCCTAGGACAAAGATAACTTCAGGAAATTTTAAGATGGTAAGATTTCTACCTAATAGTATCCTTCCCTGGACAAGGAATAAATAATATTACAGTATAGTAGTATTTCGTTTACCGTGCTTCGACGGCTTAGGTAATTTCGCACATACTGTCTGCCGCGTGCAAACAGGGGCAACAGCACTCGGAAGAATCGGAGGATCACCCCTCCAAACTCGAGCTGAGCCCAACGATGCTTAACTTCGGTGATTGATCGGGAAACAGTGTTTCATTCGTGGCAGACCGTTGCCCATATATAATATTAATACTGGAAATCTATCTCTAAATTACTAAAAGTCTTATATAAATAGGATGGACGTTAGATAGGCAGGAGTTTTTATTTCCTTTGACTGGTGGAAGGAGGTGGAAATTGAGAACAGTATAGGATAGAAGATGAGTAAACGGTGAAGCAAACTGATGACCGCAGAATGATACAGTAAATAAACACGGGAAAGGCAGTTCATTTTATAATTTTTAGCTGTGGCACAAGCTAACTTCACTATTCAGTGTTCTGTTATAGTTGGAACGGAAATGTGGAAGTCATGTGCTTAGTAAGGTTGTAGGGTGAAATCTATGGTGGATTTATACGAGAGTGGAATCTATTTATTTGGACATGAAGTAAATACTGTTATGAATAAATACTATTACGCATCTACATAATCAATTCCAAAATATTGAAGAGAAATGACATGAAAAATGGACGTGTACTTTTTGGTAGATACTTAAGGGTAGTTAATAGAAAGAAGCATTACAGGGGAGAGGTTCCATTTTCTCCGACGTTTCGAGATCCTCAAGGCCCTCGCCATCAGGGATGCTGATCTCATCATCAGTTTGAAAATAAAACAGTATGAAGTATCTACCGATAAAACGATGACCAATGAATGGAACGTTGACTAAATAATACGGGAAAGGTCGTAGATGGCACTTGTTAATTTTCATTTTGCATATCGGTGTTTTGCTGTAGCAGGAAGAAATATTTCGTGTAAACGCGTCGAATGAGTTTCACCAGAACCTTAATCGTAGGATAATATGTTATGTGATTCAAATTTCGTGAAATTCATGAAGCTGATCTTCGAAGTAAAAAAATAATTGCACGTAGGAACTTTCCATGCTGTGAGACGAGGATGAAAAAAATTCATAAAGATCAAATGGGGAGTTATATACGGTAGGGGTTGGGTACACACAAGGGAATATGAGGTAGGTCTAGGAATGGCATGAAAAGTTCCTACGTGCAATTATTTTTATCTTCGTTAGGATTTATCACTTTGCATAATCTTACGCAATACCGACAAAATTTCCAAAAATTCACTAAGCAATAGTTTCATATGACAATCAGACGTTCTATAATGGCAAGTAATAATAGTTATATGGATTAAATAATGGCGGGAGGTGGGTAAATTTTTTTATGGAGGAATGAACGAGAGCACGATGAAACAAACCAATGCAAAAGAACAGAAATGTAACTAATTAACACGGGGAAGACAGTGCATTCCTCTTGCTCATTTCACAGCTCGGTGGTTTCTTGTAAAACTTCGTGTAAACGCGTCAAAAAAGTGTTACCTATCAGGTAAGATTGACTGCAATGCGAATCACATCTCGCTGAGTTTATGAAGCTTATCTGCGAGGAAAAAACGTTGTAACGTGGGAATTTTTCATGCTGGGAGACGAGGGTGAAAAAAATAGATACGGGTGCGGAACAGGGTGGAGTTAGAGGTGCGGGAGGTGGTCCATACGAGGTTGGATATAGGGGGAGGAAGAGGCTGGCTCATTCTCGATTTTTCGTCGAGTCGGTATCCGGAAAGAGGGTGGACTCCCTCTCTCCCTCTTGGGCAGGCAGGATGGTGGTGGCGAGTGATGGAGTTGGGGAGATGGGATGGAGAAGTCCGAGAGCGTGGGTGGGTGAGAAGGCGAGATTGGGTAGAATGGGTGGAAAAGAAGGAACGTTTTCAGGTGGGGGGGGTGTGGTGTGGAGGACGGGTAGTGTGGAGCCCTACGGCCGCATGGGCAGCCATGGGTAAAATTGGGCAGTTGCCTCGCTCTTTCCTACCCCCCACTTCTCCTTCCCTATACCTCTCTCTCCTCTGTGTGCAGGCGCCTATCTCCCACGCCGCTCCTGCCGCCTCCCACCAACCCATCTCATTCCACCTCTCCTTCCTCATTCGGCCCATTTTTTATTCCCTCTTCCTTCCCTTCTCCCTCTCTCTCTCTCTCCTTCTCCCTGCCCTCTTCCCTTATCCCTTCGCCGCCATCTTTGCTTTTTTATCTCTTATTCACTATCTTTAGTTTTCTTCCTCCCAATTTTAACGCGGCCGGTGCCGAAAAATCTCTTCATTGCCCAACTCTCTCCAATAATTCCTGGTTGTTTGAGGAGGTTGCGACAACTCATGTCATTTACTCCATTCGGGATGGGTGGGTTGGTTGGAAACGGAGGGATTGCTGGGAGAACTGAGGAAGAGTGGAGAGAAACTCGTGACGGGCATTCAGCAACTCCTAACGTACGGCGCAATGGAGTCCATATTTTTTACGTCCAGTACGCCGGACGATCAACCGCGCTTGAAAGACTCTATATAGAACCCAATAAGGAATCAGAATTCAATTGAAAATTCTCCACAACTGCTAGGACTCGAATCCGGACCCTAGGGATGGGAAGCTAGAACTTAATCTAGCCCTAACAACTTAATTCCCTGAGACTAGACTTCAGTAATCTGAAACTAGTTAAATTTTCCTTTAAATAAGATACTTTCATTTGAAGAAATGTACAAATATGAATAAATTTAGAAACCAAGGACAGCTTATTTAAGAGTAGTGCTTCTCCACTTAGAAGAGCGATCAGGGTATACTGTAAATGAACGAGCAAAGGACAAGGAAGAGTTTAGGACTGCAGTCCATCAATCTTAGGATTGTGATTGCATCCTTCCCTTCTCCCTCTCTCTCTCTCTCCTTCTCCCTGCCCTCTTCCCTTATCCCTTCGCCGCCATCTTTGCTTTTTTATCTCTTATTCACTATCTTTAGTTTTCTTCCTCCCAATTTTAACGCGGCCGGTGCCGAAAAATCTCTTCATTGCCCAACTCTCTCCAATAATTCCTGGTTGTTTGAGGAGGTTGCGACAACTCATGTCATTTACTCCATTCGGGATGGGTGGGTTGGTTGGAAACGGAGGGATTGCTGGGAGAACTGAGGAAGAGTGGAGAGAAACTCGTGACGGGCATTCAGCAACTCCTAACGTACGGCGCAATGGAGTCCATATTTTTTACGTCCAGTACGCCGGACGATCAACCGCGCTTGAAAGACTCTATATAGAACCCAATAAGGAATCAGAATTCAATTGAAAATTCTCCACAACTGCTAGGACTCGAATCCGGACCCTAGGGATGGGAAGCTAGAACTTAATCTAGCCCTAACAACTTAATTCCCTGAGACTAGACTTCAGTAATCTGAAACTAGTTAAATTTTCCTTTAAATAAGATACTTTCATTTGAAGAAATGTACAAATATGAATAAATTTAGAAACCAAGGACAGCTTATTTAAGAGTAGTGCTTCTCCACTTAGAAGAGCGATCAGGGTATACTGTAAATGAACGAGCAAAGGACAAGGAAGAGTTTAGGACTGCAGTCCATCAATCTTAGGATTGTGATTGCACCAGCTACTTTCATCAGAGATCAGACCCAACCTCCTCCAGGAGCGTGCTCAAGGAATGTGTCAGAACTTAAGTAAGATATAACTAAGGACATTGAAATAGGTTCTTATGCTTTCCTAACATCTACTTCTAAACGCAAAAACTGAGGAAAGGTGAATCGCTCGCAACACACTGGGTCTCTAAGTCTTGAGGCAATCTTTCGCGTCATATATGACACATGGGGTCTAAAGAGGCCATGAGGGATTGGGAGTAAGCTAGAGAACAATGATGCAAAGCGATAGGGAGTGATTAAGGCAGGGTAAAATGACGATTAGAACCCTGGCTTTCGCAGAGAGAAGGCAGTGCTACATCTATCTCCACAACCCGATGCTCTCTATCTCTCGTGCTTCCTAAATTTAGATTCCGTCAGCACCCGAATATCACTTCTTTGCCCACTCCCCACCCTCTTCCCACTCCTCCTGCATCATGTATCCCTATCCCTCCTCCTTTTTACTTCTTTCTCAGGAAAGGTAGTTTGGGCGTGTGTATAATTTTTTTCTTTCGTTCGTTTCGGGGGAGAGGGTTGGAGGGGAGTTGTGTATGGTGGGAGGTTTTTTAAGGAATACGAGTGACGCCGAAGGTAAACCCTCCTTCGCCCGAGAGTCGGAATGCGTTGTAGAGCTCGAGTGTTTATGTAAACAGCTTGGAGAAGGACCTACTCGTGAAGTTTAGTGTGTGTTTCAACGGGGAGGTGCAGATATCGCTGGATTGGAGCTGATGGGTAAGGACCTCAGGAAGAGGATGGGAATGGGGACCTGGCGGTTAGGGAATGGGTATGGGCGGGTCTGAGGTTGTTTGGGCGGAACGTCAGTGAGTGGGGATGGGTAGCGGAGGAAGAGCGGCAAAAGTTTTTGACCGAGCTCTGGAGGGGAACGAGCTGATATGATACGCAAAGAATAAAGCTTTCGGGGTGAGCGAAGGGCATCCTGCGGTTTTTCTGTGGGAAAGGAAAATAAGGGGGCGAAAAATGAGCTTGTTACCGATTTTCGGGATATTTAGAAAGGTAGAAGAGAATGAGGGGTAAAAGATGACGCGTTCCTAAATTATAATTTTTCGGATAAATACCGAAAGGTTTGCCGTGAGAGTGATCGGCTGCGATCCTCCGTTGAGTCTAGCCAAGAGGAAATCCTCCGTGGGAATAGGTAACCAGGAAAAATGGAAGGGAAGAATGGGCTGTAGATGAGTTTATGGATATAATCTTAGTCTTTGTACGGAATTTTGACACGCTAATTTGTGGTACTACGTGCCTTTATATTAGCAGTCCAAAGGTCAGTTGTTTCTCAGTACACGTACTAGGAAAATGAGTGTGTAGCAGTTTAAACCCAGGTCGGTAATTAATTTGTTGTCCATTCCATGAAGCATTTTTATTTCTTTTTGTCTTATCCTTTTGATGAGGGCTGATATATTAAGTAATGAATAAATTAATAAAATTAAGTCTTACTGCCACATTTTTAATGCCTGTTTCTTTATAAATTAAATTATCTGTTGAAAATTAAACAAATTAGTCGTCATACTGATATTTCTGTTACTTTGCGATTATTCATGTTAAAATCATTCTGTGTAACCTGGAGTTATAAAAAGATGTACTTAATAATGTGGTTATTTTACTAGAAAAATGTTTTAATTATATTTTTGCAAACATTTTTATAAAACTGTTTGACGCAAAATTTCTTCTTGAGCAAATGGCATTTTTAATGTCTAACGCATTCATTATATGCGAGGATATTTTTTTCCGGTGAGTAGAATTTGTAGGAATCGAATTTTAACCAAAATACTACATTCCCACGGATTTTTGGAAGTCCATCCGAAATAGCTTTATTTTCTTGTTAGATTCGATTTCGAATTTTTTTCTTCATCCCATGAAGTCCCTATATCAACGGTTTTTATGACATGGTGGGCGAAGTGGTGGTGTTAAGGGAGAGATAGCGAGGAAGGTGTTTCATGGCCGTTGCGGAACGAATGAGAACTCTTTGCCTTGGTCATGCGTTCATGATTTTGAGTTTGCTCTTTGATGCTGTGAAAAACCAGGCCCCATAAACCTTCCCAATTGGCACCACATTCCGGTCCGGTGGACGGTATTGTCGTCCATTCTTTACGCGCGGGAGATTTTCTTGGAGTTATTGAGCCGTTGATGAATGCTTGTATACATTCCTTTTGTTTGATATTTTAATGCAGGAAACTCTCGTTGTGATGAGCATGTGGAAACAAGGTCAAAAAGTAAACAGAAAAATAATTAAGGCTAATACTAAATTACTTGTTAATTAACTATGAATTTTAGTTTTATCCATGACTAGTATCTTTATCACTTTTAACACGGCTTTCGCCGGTTATTATTAGTTTTATTTAATTAAAATAAATACCAATGAATAAGTGTTCCAGTTCTTATCCCCACGGGTATTTTTCAGCATAAATAATATTTATGAATTACTTATAGTTATGATGAATGGTTTAACAGGCCAAGGTGGAGTTTATCTATTTCAAAGGGAGAGGAACTATTTATTACCCAACCATGAAACCAAATAGAAAAGAGTTTCTCACTCTCTCGTTCGTCTATGCTTTCCCAGGAGCTGAGGAAATTCCGTAATTCCAAGCGAAGAAAAATATATTTTTTTAAATTGTAAAAGCCAAATATTTAAGCCTTTTGTATGTCAAATGTGCAAGAACTGCATTGGTGAAAAATCTCTCACCGAAGCAAGCCATGTTTGTCAATTCAGAAAAATATATGCGAAAAATAAGCACCCTCCATATTGGTTTGAAACCTGCTCGTAGACGTCATGTTCTCTGATATAATTTGATATATTAGTTAATTAATGAATGAATGTTCCTAAATGCACAATTGGTAGTTGTGTATCAATTTGGAATTGTTTCTTGTTTTGAGAAATTAACTCTGAATTACTTTCTACATCTTGGCAGATTAATCGCAGCATTCTCACCATCTCCTAATTGCTGTCAAGGTAACGTTTTCCCTCGCACTTATGGACATTAGAAAAAATGGAAGGCGACATTTCGCTCGATTCTTGTAGATGAATGAATATATGGAACCCACCATCGCAGTCGGCAAGGTTTAGACCTTACTCTGGCTAACGTTTTCAGTGGTCGCGTTTGATTTTCATCAATTCTCATGAACCCCTGTCCTTGCTTTACTTTTACCCGTGATAGTTCACGGTCATACCACCTCCATTCATTTTTGACCCCCCTTCATGCACCGGTTAGTCGTGCGCATAGTTGAATGGATGCATGAATTCCGGAAGGGGGGGGGGGTGGTAACGTGCGAACAACTCGGATTAAGGATAGCCGAAACCTTTTTATAATGAATAGCACGCACCACCAATAGTCGTCCCGCATGCTCCGCATCAGTTAAGGAAGTTTGCGCCGAACCCTCTTTTTCCACGGGCCCGGAAAAATCTCTGATGAGGGAGCGTGCAGGAGGAATACGTAAGTCGAAAAAGAGGGGAAATAGGGAAGTGGAAGACGGGGGGAGAGAAGAAAATGGATATTTGACGAGGCGACGGGGGATATGAGAGCAAGAGAGAGAGAGGGAGTGCGAAAGGGAAATGGAGAGGGACCGAGTGAAAGGTGCGGGAGAGCGGAGAATTTGGGAGAGAGACGAGGAGGAAGAAGTGCTCTTGGTTGAGTGTGCGAGTATATATGAGAGGGATATCACTCCGCCATCTGCACGGTAGCGAAACTTGGACCATTTGGGGAGAGGATGAGAAGGGGGTGGAGGCGGAGGTGAATGGAGTTAGAATGTACGATGCACGTCAAGGGAGACAGGGATTAGTGTTAGTTAATATGGGGGGGGGGGGACAAACTGCAGCTGAGGTCATTTGCGCCGTTAAGGATATATGGGTTGATTGGCTTAAGCCAGGACCGTTTCGGGAATGGAGGAAGGATGGAAAGAAACACGGCGGGTGCCTTAAACATCAGCAAGGACTAAATATAAAGACAACCCTGCGAGTCGCCGCAGAAGCGTTTGGCACGGGGATTTAGGACATCAGCCATGGAAGTGGAGGGAATAGGCATTACGAGGGGGGGAGGACAGAGGTGATTTGAATGATAACAATGTGTTTTATGTTGGTGACACGCTGAATTTGTTGTAATCACTAATTGTGCGAGGGAAAAAGGAATTTGATACCTATCAGTTTGGCAGTGTATCTCTATCTCTCTTATTTTTTCGCTTCTATCAGTTCTAGAGATTCCTATAACGCTGGTTAAAAAAATATCCTCCGTGACATACTTAAACTCGCTTGAACTGAAATTTTAAAGTAATATTAGCCTAGTGTGTAGCCTCCGTGTCTCCAACGGCTCCCAACATAGTCCTTCCAACAAAGGCACCTTGGGGACCACGGTTTAACATCCTGCCTAACGGACGGAGTTCCTTCCTACAAGTACTCATCGCATGGCACCCAAATAGGGATCTGAATATAGTTGGTCAATTTACGACAAATCAGAATTTCGAAGCCGCCCTCTCGGAATGAGTAACTAGTATAGTAGCCACCACTCCCACCCCGATTCACCTGAAGAAGTAGGTTCTTAGCATGACAGGGGAGATAAGCAGTTGCTTGAGGAAATTGAGAAGATGTAAAGCAGGCAGATGGAGCAAGCAAGAACGGTCGAAGGGATAGAGTAGAGAGGATGCAAGAAGAAGGAAGAGAGGTATTTTGGATGAAATGAAGAGAGGTAGAAAGTTAGTTGAACCGAAGAGAGTGGGATCGGCTTGGAAAGTGTTTTAGAGCTTATTTAGGAGCTTAGTTGAATGTGAATAATTATTTTTTCAAGATGACTTGCGGTTAAAACTTATGGCATGAACGTTCAGTACTAGCTTTAATCTTAATCTCTCAATCTAATTACGCTAACGTGGGTTTAAGCTTGCCGGGCAATGTTCATTGTCGTATATTTACCCTCATGATCTTGACAGCCAAAGCTTAAAGAGCCAGCTTCTTTACCTTTTTTCTCTGCGCAGATAGATCGGCCGAATTTCAAAAAATGACGAAAATCGAACGTAAACTAATGTCGCGGGAAAAAGGCTATTTAATCCTTATGTTCAGACTTACCTTCAGGATAATAGGACAGTTTTCCTAATCCATCAAAGCCAACAATGATCGGAAAAACGCAGAAAAATTAATATGGTTCTAGAGACGAGGAAGGAAAGGATGGGTGGAAGATTATGGAGTTGGAGAGAGGTTGGCGTGAGTGATATTGGAGTGTCGTCTCTCTCAAGCCTTGGGGACGTCGTTGGTTTCGGGAGACCTGGGATGGAGCGACGGAGATGATCTCGGGGAGTAAATGTGGTGTATCTCTCAAGGTGGACGGGAAGCGGCCGAGGCAGCCAACCGGGTGGTTGATGCTCTGAGACGGGGGGTGGACCCTGGGTGTAAAGGGAATGATGATACTGGGGGTGGCATTGAAGTTGGTGGCGAGAGAGGGAAAGAAGTCGTCGAAGGCAGCAGCGAATGATGAAAAGGGGAGTCGAAAAAAATAAAAGCCTCTCGTGCCATACCTCGTTTCTTGTTAAGCGCGGAAGGGCGTCGTTTTTCTTTGCCTCAGATTCCTTCCTGATGATTTTTTTTCTTCTCCCTTCCCTAGAAACGAAACGCGGATAAGGATAGGATGAATGTGGCCTCCTAAATGAAACATAGTGGAGGGGAAGGAGAGGGAGACGATAGGCCGTGCTCTCTTTACAGAGTTCATGGGTAAATATACGGGAATCTTCAGGAGATTGAGGGTGTTGTCGAGGAGGATTATTTTCTGGAAGGAAGTTGCTAGCCATCCAGCTACTAATTAATCTATTGTAGTCGATGATGTATGGTGAATAATCTGAGACAAATAACAATGTCGAATGGAGATCAAGTTGTGAGCCTTTGAAGACTATAGATTTATTAATTTAAGTCACTGCTTTCCGCTCCTTTTTATCTAAATGTAAATTCAATTTCTAGTAAATGCATTTTCAAACTCCTAATTTAATAAACTCTCGTTACGTGACTGTCCCTTATTGCTTACTGCTACTAGTTAGGCTCTCTGCTCTGCTCTCTGCATTTTTTAAAGCACTTAGGAATGCAAAAAAAGTAAAATGAATTCTTTTTTATTTCAAACAAAAATAAATGATACAGACTGTCGAAGAACTTTTCGAATGACAAGGAAACAAGATGATGAAACTGACCTTCCAAAGAGAAGTCTAGTATAATAATGCTTTCATGTCCCTCTGCTCCCACAGTCGTTGTCTAGTGGTACGACTAGGTAAAACGGTTTTTACGACCAATTGAAATGTTGTCACGGATATTTCGAAAATTGAATCGAATTCCTATTAATGGTACTGTATTTCGGAGGGAAAAATGGAGTGTGTGCCAATTGGGAAACATATTTTCCAGGAGTTAAAATGGCAGTGCTGTCGTTTTTATCGGGCGAAGTTCCCCGCTTAGGGTGTATTTTTTCATTTCAAAAATACTTTTCAAATAATGGCTTCCTCAATTTTCTCCCTGTTCTCCGCCATACTTAAGCATTTTGAATGTTTTGTAAAGGTTGGTTTCAGGAAAGAGTGGAAGATCATGCGTAATCATCGATCTTCCTGATGAATCAGACGCCCCCACCGATTATTTGCCGCTAAAAGGTTTTGGGAACTGTAAGGTTTCCACCCTCCGTCATTATCACCAAGTAAAAATTCGTTGGAGAGAGATGGTGGGGGAAGCGATGGAAATTTTTCGAACAGGAGAATGAATTGACAATTCATTCTCTTCTCTCCCGGAAATCAAATGGAATTGAAGACGTCCGTTATCTCTTTCGTATTCTTCCTTTATTTTGCGTTTAGGCTCATGCAAAATGTGAGGGGATTTGTTCATTGCCACTACCCTCTCTGCCAAACGTACTAATACCTTCTTGTGTCATTCTCCCTTCGTGTTTATCGTGTTCTTTTACAACTCATGATTTGCTTCTTGGCATCGTTTATCATTAATTTTCGCTCATATATCCGGGACTGGACTTTTCCTCCGAGGGCATGTTAGTGCCTCTAACTCGTTTTTTCATTTTTTATTGCCACCGAATAAGTCTACCTCTGCCTATTTTGTTGATGTAGCTTGGGCATGTATGAATCTATAATATAATTTTTAATATCAGCAATAATTTTACTTACTAAGACACTCCAAATGTAGTCAAGGCGTTGGACAGTTTGATGCACCTTAGAACAAGGTGTAGTATTGTAGGTAGTTATTTGTTTCTTGGGTGAAGTCACCTGACGCTTTTAAAGCATGTATTTTTGTTTCATTTGCATTAATGTTTTTTGAGCATATGTTTCCCACCGATGTATTTCGTAATCTGCTGGCTTTAACTTCATAATCCATTCATGCTATTGCCATGTTAATTGTATGGTATATATCAAACATGACCAACCTTCTTTGGTGAGCGGGTCGTATTGGGAAACCCTTTTTTGGTCAGTGGGCCAGATAGGTAAGGTGTATGATGATAATAATGTCTGTGACAACTAGGAAACAGCCCCCATGCTACTTAAAAAAATTAAGTGGGTCATATCCGGCCAGCTAGATGTAGGTTGCCCATACCTGGTATTCAATAATTCTAATCTTATAATTCCATTCTATATACTTTTTTCTTTATTTTTATAGTTTGTCGTCAGAAATAAATGTTCCTCTTCTTATCCTCAAATGAAACCATTTGTAGAGGTAATTTCATCCATGAAGTGCTCCAACAACTTTAATGATTTTCCCCATAAATTTAATTACTTTGCGGAGCCCCGAATTCCGGACTCTTTGCCTTTGTCTGTTATTCAACGTGCAAAATTCGGGTCAGGCGATGAATGCGTTACGCACCGGACTATTCAGGACGGCAGTCCACTATTCGCTCATTCTTCTCGTTCGAGATTCTCTCCTCGTTTTATCAACCCTTCTGTCGTTCATGAACTTGCATTTTTAACCAGATCGTTTTCTCAGCTTTGCCCCGATCTCCCGTCCTGTATTTGGATGCCTCACGCTCGGGAAATTCTCTCGCTCTCTGCTCTTCTTCTTTCTCTCGTTCCGCGGCACAAGCCCGCGTCGTTGTCACCCGGACTGAATTTCCGCTCTATTGTCCTGCAATTCGTTTTTCGCTGTTTCCTTTCCGCCTTTTAGGAACTCCGCACATATCCTCCCTCGACGCCCTGTTTTATGCTTTGTTTTGGAGCGGTCCCTTTCTCTCGACTCTCTCTCCTGATTCCGCGGAAAGGGAAGGAAAGGAATTCACGCCTGTGGGTGTTGGCGTTCCCTTTAGGAGGGGATGAGCTATGTGGAAAGCTGGAGGACGTTACGCCGCGATAGTAACTTGGTGTTTTTTACTGCTGAAGTCTTTCCAATCGTTACTACATGCCCGTAGCGACGATAAATGTGAACTGAACTTTTACAGTCTCTGCTGGTTTCTTAAAAAAAACATTAGGAAGCCTTCTGCGCTTTTCCTTCCTTTCCCCATTGTAGGCCTCCAACCGTTCATATTTTCATGGATGTGTACTAATTTTTAATTCTCCATTCTTGATTTATCGGGAGAAATTCATTTGTCCGTAGTTTTTCCCCTTAAAATTTGTTACCTCATTAACAGAAGCACCGGTTAATTGACAAGGTGGTTATATGGGTTGGTGGTTAGGTAGTAACGCACAGTCCTAACAACCATGTGTCGCGGTCTCTAAACCTACTTCAGGCATGAGTGATACTTTGTCTTTGCATTGTCTTAGGATAGATTATGATATAGCCATAGTGTGATGCTGATATAAAACTTAGGTTGGAGCTTATAAATAACCGATATGTACATATTTGTGGATATCCGTACATTCAAAAGTCTTAACATTTTTAATTATTATGAAGTTGAGCGGTATGGGCTTGATATTTTAGGGAACTGCGTCCACAAAAGTCTTCATATTTTACCCAAATATCCGCATCTCCAGAAAAAAATGGGGAGTATGTTGTCCACAATAATAATAAAGATATGTACCAAATTATTCTCGAAATACAGTAATCGGCTCGGATATGAGGGCTTAGCTTATAATCTTAAATTTATTTCTAAGGTGCGTGATAGCAACTCTCTTTGTGCCACGAGTTCCCTCAAAGTTGCATTGCTTGAAACATCTCCATATTGTGCACAATTGCATGTATACGTGCCTTTTCTGCTGCTTGTATAGTAATAATACTTTTAAATTGCATGTTGGAGAGGGGGTGATCTTAGAATCGGAAAATCATGAACCTGAATTCGAAACCTGTGGTTGATAATAGTGTGATTATCGCTCTGGAATACAACCTACAACGAAGCATATAAGTGTATCTATGTTCGTGAATTTAATCAGAGAAAATTACAGGAGGAAACAAGAACCAAAAATCACAAAAGAAATGGAATTGAAAAGATAATCGGATTAATTCGGCTTACTATCGGGTTGAGGAGATAAAATGTTTTCTTTCTATTATTACTTGAATGCGGGATTGGGGAAAAATAATCGCTTTCGCTATCGTCGGGCATGGAGAAGGCTGTTGATGTAAGCCGGGGGAATGAGGAGGAAACGAGTCTCTGGAGGGGGTAGGAATGAGGAGAGAAAAGAAGGAAAAACTTGCGAAAGGGGGATGGATGAGGAATTGGGGGGAAAGAACAGCGGGAGGGTGACCTTAGCGGAACAGATTAAGCAGCTGTGGGTGTTGGACGGTGGGTGGAATGCTTTCAGAGGGAAGGTTTTCCGATATTTCTTCTATACACTTTCCATCTCTCTCTCAGCACGGTAGGGGATCGCAATAGGAGACGAAGTTGAAAATAAAAGCGGAGAAGACAGAACTTAGGAGGAGGAGGGATCAAGGCTTGGTCCTGTGTTGGATGGGTTGAGGGAAAGGAAGTCCGAGAGAGAGGAAATCTTGTCAACACGGAAATTCCACGGAACTGTGTTCGGGTGTGGGGTGGCGTGAGAATAGCACAGAGTGACCCGTGTTTACGGTGAGCGTTCTCGAAATGGTCGGGAGCTCATCATTGAACTCATAAAAAAACTTGAATTCAAATCCAAAATCCTCTTTTGTTTGTGGTGCTTTCATCTTTTAATAAAGGTGGAAACGAACGGAAACTTCTAGTGTAGTGGCGAAGAGTGAAAGTTTACCTGGTATTATGTAAATAAATTGCTTTTAGTAACTGCGTCAGTATTATTTGCTATTGAAACCTTGAAAGCAGTGATAAATATGCCTGATCACGTTCAATATCGACGCCTGATCCGTAGCTCAGTTGATGATTTATTCTGAATCTACCTGTACATATTTTAAAAATATTCTTACCTAGTCGTGTATCTAATGGTAGTTACCATAAATGTCTTTTATTTATGAATGACATGGGGGTGCGAGCCAGAATTACTATTTGGAAGTGCCTGCATCTTAGGAAAAGCAGAAATTGTGGTTGTTTCTAGATCTTATAGTGGCAACGATACATTGTGGCAGTTGCGCAAAAGACCCTCTTCAGTTGAAGAGTCCATCGTCTACCCACTGGATTCGCCAATGGGTGTAAATTAGTCTCCGCCATTGACTACCAGGATTCCCAAGGCTGCAAACTTTATTTTCAACTTCAAAAGGCTTAATATTTTCTATTAATTATAATAATATACATTAACTTTCTAGCTCTCTCTCTTAATTCGATTGTTTAGAAGGGCCTTTACAATGAATTACGAACATTAGCAGCGTATTTTGATGCAGATTTGTTTGGATAGTAAACACTGAGGTGAAACGCTCTGCAGACACGTTTCCTTTCTCCCTCTCAAGTTAAATGTAGTTATGTTGGCAGCATTTACTTTACGTCACGCTACGTGCAAGTGACTGTTGCCAAGTTTTGCCACCACTATAAAAATCACTACATGATGACTTTTTTGATGATATATCTTTGTTTGCGCATATACCTCTTATAGATCCTTTTAAAGACAATTTTTTCTCATTGGTATAAAGATAAACTTAGTTCTCTACGCTAGTTTTTTGCTCCTCAATCATTGTTCCAACGTTTTAACGTTATGGTTACGCTTAAAAATTATCAAGATTTGTAAGACTTAATTGCTGGAAAAATTCAGTTTCAAAATGTCCAGTACGATATTATTTTACTCATACCTACACTGTGTGTAAGTGAGAAAAAAGTGATGACATAAGAGAGATGCACTGTCGAACCGATAGGTAGAACAATTACGTCTTATATCTTCGTCTTAATTCTCGACTGTAATACAATTAGAGCGAGACACTAATTTGGCGAGATATCCCTCACTTTTCGTCTCTTCCCTCACCCAATTCATCTTTCCTTTCCTTTCTTTATATTTCATGATTTATTGTCCTGAAGACCCCTGTCACACGTCCTGTAGGTGGCTCTAAGAGTGTTTTATTGGATGTAATAATAATAGCACTTACTATCCTAGGAGTAATACTCCTTTGGAACAAAAATCAAAGCACAGTGCACTTAAAATAAATGGAAACAAAATACACTTAAAATAATTGGAGACGAAATATATAGGTAAAACTTAGTACCAACAACATAACCTTGAACAACAAACGAGAAAAAAGTATGCATGTATTTATTTATCAGACAAAATTGAAACTATGCATGGAGTAAACACCCCCATTGTGGCTTGAGGGTCTTGATAACCAACATGTGAACATTCACAACAATTCAACACCCCATTTATCATTCTATGTCACAAGCATAACTAATTGGAATTGGAATGCAGTAACTAATTGGAAATGCTAACTAAATGGCTGCAAAGCCTCTTCCTGAGTATGTAGATGAATTTATAAAGCAGACATGGGCATAGCTGAGACTCATAGAGGGGTGCAGGGACCGTCGCGACGCGTCGTGAGAAGGGCACTTAGATGACAGCTAGTTCCCCTTTAATCCGTATGTAGACGGGACTCTTGCCCTCCTCATCCCCTCTTCACTTGCCGCTTCATCCCCCTGCGGCTGCCGGTCCACCCCTTCCTCCCCACCGCCCCCCTTCAGAGCTACGCCCGCGACACCTTTCAATATCCGCTTCAAAGACTCATTCTACCGCCCCACGCCCCTTTGCTCGCACTTTTACTCCCTGGAGGATGATAGTCCCTCCTCCCCCTTCTTCTTCCCTCACAACCCTTCTTAGGCTCTCTTTATCGCTTCCGTGTGTTGTGCGCTCCTGCCTTCCCTGCTCCCTTAATAGCCCCGGGTGAGAGAAACACTGCCTCCATGTCATACTCAAATCGGTTCCATCGTGTGCCTCAATCAGGCTTGAGGGAGCGAAGATAAATAGGAGAAGATTGAGGAGCAGAGTGGAGGAAGGGGGAGATTAAAGGTACGAAAACGGTGCGGTGCGGGAAAAAGGAGGTTTGCGTGGTGCGCAGTATGAGGTGCTAATACCGTGGTCGTTCGCGGACTAGAAGCAGGTCAATTGACAGGCGGGCTTGGGAATAAAGATCGCTTAAGTATGGACGCAGTGGCCACTTTATTGCTAGAGCACTTCTAGAACCCGCGGTGGAAACTAGGTTTATGCCCCAACCGGTTAGGAGTTTAAAATTCTTTTTTTTAACACTTTTTGCATCTTGCTTACAGCAATTTTCACCATGTCGGGAATTCTCTGTTGAGGTTTTAATTACTTGAATTTCCAAAGAAGTATGTTCCTGCAAATATCGTGAAGAATGAAAAGGGGCTTCAGAAATTGGTCTTATTTCAATTAATTTACGGGAATTTCCGCTTACAGTTCTCAATTTGTTTTGTTCTGAGTTTATTTTTACTCTCTTTCTCCCACGCCCCTTTCATTATCTTAATTGCTGGCCTTGGACCTGCATCATAATTGTCTTATTCATTGCCAATCCCACTTAATTGGTGAAATAGTTTTATTTGATATGTTCTCTTTTATTTCTAAATTTTCTTCGGGATAAAATGTCTCAAATTGGAAGCAGGTGTTGCCGATGAAAAAGACAATATTTTAGCTCATAACGCTCCCGGTTTAGGCCGGATCTCACAATTTCCGTCTCGAATACAGCAATTGGAAGAATAGATTTGCTGAGGCGTGGTGAGGTCACGTTTGAAAATAGAATACCTTAGTATTAGAAATTTTCTTAGTATTTGCGATCAGTTTGTCTAATTACTGCAGTTTGAGTAGTTGCACAATTGAAGAATAACGTATGTGATTACCGTTAATGAACGTGTTGAGAGAAAGGTCAAATTGGTGTTAATGTGGTCGGAAATGGCTAAGATATATGATTTAGGAGAGATGAAATTTTATTTTGCATTATAATGGAGTCGTAATATCATTTAGTCTGCAGTGTTTTGTGTGATTCCTGAATCCATAGTGAATTTTGTTTCCTTGTATAGCTGAATATAGTCGTAAATAAATTCATTACTTGCAAACCGTAAAGGCAGTCACTTTGATTTTTCCTCCGCTTTTAGAAGAACAAAGGTGATTTAACTGGTGATTTTTACTAACTCTAGAATATTTTAGTAGTATTAGATGAAAACGTTTATTTAAAAAAAATGATGGTTTGGAAACGTGACGAACATATTTTAAAGCTAAAATGCCCCTTACTACTGGCGTTAACTTAAGAAAATAGGCGAAAACTAGGTCGCGGGGCTTGAAAACATTTATATACGTACTAGTACTTACCTAGCTTACTCATATTATTTGTTTATCTTACCTTCGTCGAGCTAGGAAAGGTTATTATTCAATAACTTTTCGTGGTAAATTAATTCGCCACGAGTGACCAAGTGGGTTTCAATTTTTCTCATCGTATTGGGGAACTTTCGTTTTGACATGATGGAACTGCTGAGGTCAATCCGCAAGTCGAACCCAAGACAAACGTAACAGGCACAACTGAGGTGGAATTCGAACCATCGACCTTTCGTTTGCCAGGCCAACGCTTACCGACCTGGTTTCCGCGACGGGCATTCCCCTTGTAATCAAATTAAGCAATTGCAATACCTACTCCTCTCTAGGTGTGGAAAGATGAGTGAACTGTGAGAAGATGAACAAAAACAGTTTTTTTTACTCTCCACTTTGGATGTGTATAGTTATTCTGGCCTGCTTTTGTTTTGCATGGGCAGATCCCCGGAACATGTTTTGCGTAATCGCTTTCAATTTCCAGATCCTCTTCCTTGGTCTCATCCGTCGCTTCTATCATTCTGCACATTTATCCCTACTCTCTCCGTAGTCGTCATTCTCCTGGTCTTTCCGTACCCACGTACCTTCATCTCACCTTTCTTTCTCCCCCTGTTTTAACTCCTGTTACCTTTCTCCTCTCTTCGTTTCACCTTCGTCTCTTTTGCTTTTCTTGCTTTGATTCCCCCACCTATATTTCATGTTCTTTGTGCTCTGGCTGTTCTCGTCTGAATAAAAAAGCACCCTCCGCTTCGGAAAAAAATGATGCAGTTCTCCTTGGTTCATTCCTCCCGCTAGTTTTTATTTTTCGTTCGCAACACTGTCGCGTCATTACACCAGACTCTCCTTCTCTCTCTAACACCCTATCGCGCACAACTCTCGTCTTTTCCTTTCGCCTTCCCCTTATGACTTCCCCTCTCTACCTTTCCCCTACTCCGTTCCCTTTTGCGCCAGCCTCCACTCCCGCTCCCGAGCCTAATTTCGCTCAACCTCGCCTCCTCCTCACAAAGCCCTCGATAAAAAGTTCTCTTCTTTCTTCCTCCTCTTCGTTCGCTCGTCGCCGCGCGCACGCCCGGGGAATAAAACCTCAAAGTGATTGTGAAATGCGATATAACATCAAAAGAGGGTGAAGTAGTAGGGACGCGCACTTACAACTGCGGGCACTTTTGTTCCTTTCCCTCTCTTTCATGCGATAGTCAACGACTCTTTGTTTGCGGTCTTCTTGTTTTCGGGAGGAGATAAAAAATTGTATTCAAAGCGATTTTTGTGGAAATTTTCTCTCTTAAGGATCTTCGGCAATGGAGAGAGTTAACAAGAGAGAGGGACATCATTGGGAGAATGTTTTCCGTGGGGTGCAAGAATGAAGCTGCTACCTCGCTCCGTGAAACTGTATAATTTTTTTATTGCATCATTTGCCATTGTTTTTATCTTTGGTTGTTTCTTGCTCTGGGTAACCTTAAATAATGCAATTTTAAAATTATGTAGAATCTGGTGAGCATTTGCCCAAGTTATCCATCGTGTTTGACTGAAAGTAGACCTTAAGTCAGCAATGGCAATATTGCGCATGTAATTTGAAGAGAGAGCCGTAGTCGGTTGGCAGTGATAGGACGAAAGTTCACGTTTTTTACGTTCCTATTAATTTAATAACTCCCATTTCTTAATGCAGGTGCATCTGTCGTTGTCATACATCCTCAAAGAAAAATTGTCTGTCGTCCTTGAGACCTTGGCGCCCTTTTTTTCCTTCCTCGTCTTTGTCTCCCTCATTTATGCCTTTGAAGAATACTTTTCCATCTTTCGGGAAATGTTACTGATTTTTAAGGCTTCAGCTTCTGTTAAGTGTTTTATTTTACCTCAACTTAATTATTGAGAGTGTTGAACTGTTTTATCAGATGTGTTTTGCAGCTATATTGACTCTAAAATATCAACTTTTACACCTGTTTCTCAAAGAAGTTTTGCGGAGCTAGAGTGTTAGCGTAAAAAAATAGTGATATTTTCTTGATTTTTAATGCTGTTGGAAAGATATTATGTTGAATGTTGTAAGTTTTTCTTTGTTTATTATTCAGGTACTTTCATCGTAGATTTCAACGTCTTGTGTTATTTATATTATTTTGTAAATTCGTCTTTTAACAGAGCACGACGGCTTTAAACATTATACAAGGTTAATAAGATGTCTGAATGCATTTTGAGAGTATCTTAGGTTAACGTTGTTATTTGGCTGGGCTATTCTAGGAGAAAACTTATTTTTACGTGGAACTAGAAGCAGATCTAGCACTCTACCCATAAGCGTAACCTACATACTAGAATAATCCATATTTGTGTTTGCTTGAGTGGGATTTTTTCAAGTAAAATGAATGGAATGATAGAAGATAAGGCATGCAATCCAATTTCAGTTGTCACGTCAAAGACCTTTTAATACTTTCTTACATACCCTTCTTCCCCTTTCTCCATTTATGCCTCGCCCCTGTTTCTCGACTGCAGCCTGGTTGTTCCTCTCAGTTCTCCCTTCTTCACAAACGTTCTCCTCTTCCCCATCTTTCTTGAATCACCACACTTCTCGGCGGGAAATGACGAACATTCGAAGGGCGGATGATGGACTGAGGAAAGCGACGGATGTGGTCTCTCTCCCGGCATCTTATTTTTTGCCTTTGTTTCGAGCGTTTTTTGTGCGGATTGTGTGAATGGATAGAGAAACGAACCGAGGAAGGAATGAACATGTCCGTGTTTTACGTGGAAAGATGGAGGTGGGGCCCGAAGGAGACGAACACACTCCGGGCAATCATCCTGGAGTCCCTAGCTATTACCTCGCCATCGATAGTTGCAGGGTACTAGATGCCTCCGTAGTGGCTCTTTTCTTGAGTGATAAAAAAAGCCAGCTGAAGTGGTGGGATAAGCCAAACGCTTGTTGTTAGATTGTTAGAAACTCGTGGTTGGAATGTGTTGGCCTTGTACGCTCCTGAATTTGCAAACTGGTACTATTCTGGTAGATGCTCCGGAGACAATTTAGTGAGCTTGAGGTACTACTATGGAAATCGATGATGGTCGTTATTGCCTGATAGTTCTGAGATAGCGCCATGTTAACGTGAGACTTTCATTCCTTTTTTCACCATAGTTATCATCAAAATCGTTGTTGCAAATGACTGGAAGTGCTTCTGTATTGTAATTCTTGCTTATTTCTACTTGCTACTAGTTGAAAAGAGCCAATTTAGTCAATATTTTCTTGCTATTCTAACTCAAGCTCGTCTTCTGGAATGTAACAGTCCAAAATGGCTCCTTTCATCTCACGTGATGAATCAAAAATTATTTTTAAGTCTACGTACGTACTTTACTCCGGCTAATCCTGGTGAACCGCTGATGTGAAATCAAATCAAAATCCACATTTTCTGGAATAATGTATCAAATTTGATGAGGTCGCTCAAGGAGAATGTGAAGTTCTTATTATACACGCAGGTGACTCACCAACCGCTATTTGTATATTTACCTTCTTTCATTTAATCAATCCATAAAGGTATTTAAAATGGGTCTTCACGAGCCATCTAAACATGCTTCGAACCCTGCAGCTCCTGTGACATGTGTAGTTATCCATGTTATTACTCGTGTGATGTGGAGTGAATATTCAGATGTGATGGATCGATGCTCCGTTCAATAAGTTTCAGCGAAGCAGGGTGGGGGGGGGAGAGGTTGCAAGTCCGAGCACTCCATAATTTTCCTTAATATTGACGTACATTACCGTGGGATTATTAGCGAGTAAATCTACGGAATAATTCCACCAAACTTCAAAATTCATAAAACTTCAGGAAGCCCATTAACTCAGCATCTCATCGTTGAGTGGAACTCGACTAAAAAGCGCACCTCGGCAGGCAGGATATATGTTCCTATCCACGGGGATTTCCATTCCATAAATTTCGCCGATACAACTCTCGTGCTGCCCACCTCTCTCTCTCCTTTTCGCCGTCCATTATTCCCTTTCGTCTCCTCCCTTCAATAACTTTCCTCTCTACCCTTTCATTGCGGTATTCAGGTTCCATTCCCAACCCACACAATCCTGTCTCTTCCGACTTATTGCTTCCTCTTCAATCATTTTTGGCCCATTCTCGGATGTTTTATCGGGTTCATTCTCTACCGCGATACTCGTTCTTCATCCGGAAGCGCTAGGAATGCATGTTACTTCTTAATATCGCTCATAACTTCGACCTTCCCCCTCTTTCTCTTCGTGTTTCCCTACAGTTCTATGATTCCCGGTAGGTGTTAAATTGTCGCTGGCGTACGTCTCTCAGTTTAAGTAATTTTACGCTCAACGGATTACAATTAGGAGCTCGTCTTTCTGCTCTCTTTAAGGCCTTACGTGGCTTCGGAAGCGAGGGTAATTAATCCTTCTGTTACAATTGAACTGGGATGCTGGTTTGCGTTCTTCAAAAGGAATGTCTTTTATCTGCGAGCACCGGAGTCTCTCTCCTTTGAGCCAACCACTTTCGCTCGAGCACGAATCATCCCCTAAATCTTTCCTCGTCGCTAGACGCTGCTCCAAGGTATCCTTATTTTTCCTCTCCCTTTCCTCTTGCAAGTTTTTATTTGCTTTATGGCTCGAAGCTTGCCACTCCCGAGTTGTAGTTTGCTTACTCGATCTCTTTCTACGATTCACCCCGTGACGCGCGTGCCCCTTCCATCGGCATTGGAACAGTCTTGCCTTCTTGTTTGATCTCGGAGCGAGACATGGTGGAGAGGTTGAAAAGAAACGATTCTTTTTTGTTCTTACTGTCCGACGGCATACATTCTTGCACGTCCTTCTCGTGGGGGATTTCACGATGCAGAACGCAAATTTCGATACGCGATTTCGGATTTTCGGGGAATCCTTCAATGTGAGTGACAGAGCAGGTCGTTTTTTGAGGTGGTTTTTGCTGTCGCCGGCCCTGGCGTGCTGTTATCCACTTCGCGGCGAAGTGAGTCATAATCAAATCATGTGTTACGAACTTGCTTTTTTTCCTTCTGTAGGGGGAAGTGTTCCTATACTCCCTTACTACTTATAGGTAATCTTTCGTAAAAAATGTAGCCATTTTGCTTGAGAACTACTCCGAAAGTTTGTAATAACTTACTTTTTAATTTGGTAGTTTCATTTGTACATACTTGGGAAATTAGAATTTGACTCAGAAAGAAGTAGGAAGGCAGGATAATTTGCGTTAATAAGTTGCTGGTTTGTTTCTATCCAATGCATATTTTTAAAACTCATATGATTTACTGGGTTTGATCCCAGAGGTGGGTAATTTATTTATTTTATATTTTTTTAACGTTAATATTTTAAGGCCGCCGGCGCGCCGCGGCGGTGGCTTTTACTCCCCATTATGTGATCCCGTGGTATCTTGCTTTCGTGCATCGATATAGTGGTTTGTTGTGTTTTTCTGATTATTGTGCTAATTGGAATGCCATTTACGCATTTCAATGATCTCTCATTTTGAATAGTAGCAGACGTATTCGTATGCCAATATGTATAAAAATAAAAAAAATCATTGCAGGATTACGGATTTTTTGTCTTTAGGAAATATGTGCATTGTTCAGTTGCCAATCACGAGTAGTAGATTAAATTTATTTTACTTCACCTTCAGTTATTAACTGTATCATGCTATCAGACTGTCTTGATGAGTAAATGTTAATGTTTGTATCGTTATACGCCGGAAGAAGAATTCATTATTGGAAGCAGTTTATTTGAACAAAAAATGAGTCAATAACTTTTAAAAGGTTATTTAAAATTCACGAATCAATCACTACCGATTTTTCTCTCTATTTAATGCTAGAACGAATTATGATAAAAAACTGTGATTTCGTGAACTGTGAAAGTCTCGACTTAAAAAATTGTGATTGAATAGAATTTGACAACAAAATTAGGATGCTTGTGAAAATATCCATTTATATTCTGTAAAAGTCTCCCAGTAAGTTCCAAAATTCCTTTAATCCAATAAGTTTTAGAAGGTCAGTGTTTCATTATTCCCACTGTATTGACAGCTTTCGTTGTCCTCGTGGCCATTGGGAGATTCAATGGGATGAAGAAATGTGTGTATGCATGAAGGGAAGCGGCACGAGTGAGCTGCGAGGGACGATGCCCATAGAAGTCGGGGTGGCCGTCTGGACCGCGCGCTACTCAAGGTCGGGGGTCGGTGAGTGATGCGGAGGAATGGGGGAGATATGCTTGGGAAGATGGGAGCTGTAGTTTGGGATGAAACGGCGGACCGATAGAGCCAGCTGGTCAGCTTCATCTGCGCGAATTCCGAAGACATAATGGTATACAGTATATAAAAATTAAATTTCAATGGCAAAGAACGTATATGGAAGTGTATGCTTCAGGAATCAGGATTCAAATTTATTTTTACTTTGTAACTACCCACCAAGGTAATCCAAATTTTGACATGAATTAGTAATAATAATAATAGTGAAAAACGGACAAAATTACTTCAGTATATCCTTTAATGGTATACGCAAGTATTTCTTGTCGTTAGAAAATCTCCTACTCGTTGGGGCTACTCACGCTTTACTTTATGTAGAAGTAGTCATTCACTGTAGCTAAAGTCATGTGTAAATATTAACTTGACTTATAAATACACTATTCTGCATTAAGTTTTGCGTATCTTTTTAAAGAAGTGGCAAATCCTACTTTCTCCAAGTATAATAATTATTTCAGTTATTCTTGCAGTTGATTGCCGCACGCCAGTTTACCTCGCTCTATCTCATTCCGGATTTTTTTAAAACTCTAAACTGTACATTAATGTTCACTGAGGTATAAATGAAATTCAAATCGATTATTGAATATGCTGTATATGATGATTAAGTAATAGTAAGAAAAACCGCTGAAACAACTACGTAAACAAATTATTTGTATTCTCAGCTTTATACTCCCAACTGCTAAAACCTCACACTACTGTTCATTATTATACCCTCCAATTACTTTCCAGCAGCATGGAGATCTTTGCACAAGCGCAGAGGAAATGTCCAGTCTTATGCTTCTGTCGATGTCTATTATTTGGCAGAACGGATGGAAGGGAACTAATGAACCTGCTCGCGATTCGATTGCTTACATGCATAGCCTGTGCTCGGAGGAAAGTGAGAGCTGCATACCGAGTTGAATTGAGCGTAATACTAAAGAGTGGATTGAAGCCCATTCATGAATGACGCAATTGAGATTTTTTATACAGACATTATTTCGATAGCCATTTGATGTTTTTTCGCATTACTTTCTTTTGTGAAGTGCCGCCTCCTCCATAATTAGAACAGACGCTATAACTACGGTATTATTCCAAAATGATGCCTGGTAAAGATGGGCTTGAGTTAGCCTCCCTGCGATGGAAACAGAAAGGCTGAATGAAATTGGTACTCCGGATTTTAGCTCTTCTTTTGGAAGGAACTTCTTATGTGATATGTTTTTTACCTTGGGATACGACTTTACTATCAACAATTTGGCAAATGTATTGCATAATAAAATTTTAAGAAAAAAGGCATTGGGAAAGTTACTTAAACATCTAAAAAAATGTGACATCTTACAATTTTCGGCCCCTATAAAGCTTCTTAGTTCTCTTTATGGGTGCTCAGCGTGTATGGAGGGAATATGCTCGACAAATCTTGTAAATAGATAGATAAATTTCTCAGGAAGATACCGTGCACTTCATTGTTGAAATTAAGTCAAAAAGATATTTTGTAAGTACCGATTTCAATATTAAATGTTTAACCATCTATTGATTTTATTTTTCAGGTACGTTTCTTTGAGGGCGATGCTGATCCTGAGCATAGAGAATCGTAAGCCTTAATAATTCCTTGATTCTAGAATATATGTAATTTCAACCATAGTTTTAGTTCAGTTTTTTAGTTCTCTCAGTCACATAAGGGTTCTGCAATCGATACTCTCCTTTACTTCAAATATTTGGTCAATATTAGAAGTTTTTGGTGAAATCTACACTTAGTCTCGTTAAACTCTGTTTATTAACTATTTAAAGGCAATTGAGTAAAGATCCTTGAGTGTATTAAAACCCATTTTCCATTTGTGTAGGCCATTGTACATAAAATCGTGAATATGATAAGGGTGAAATCTCTCATCAAATCGGAGACAATTCCTTACGAATATGTAAACAATACATACCTCCATAGCATAAAGTTGACTGAAGCTACTGGAAATAAAATCCTGTAGAAATTGAAAACGCTCGAGGATATATTGGGTTGAAATTTTACCTTGACTTATTTTCTCTTTTCAGCGAATTTTAATCGGGTTATTAATGCATAACCATATTTATCCGGATGAAATAGTAGCTAACTTCCTCTCTTCCTAATTCAAAATATCATAACGCTTAAGTGTATCATGTTGGAAGTCAGCTAATTGGGAGATTAGAAATATATGGAAATTGTCTTAGGTATACATCGCAAACATAATTAATTCTCCTCAATATACTGCTTGTCAACAAAAAGACACGAAAAGTTCAACCTTGGAGGGAAAACGCGCGCTATTCCGTTATCAAACATGATTGAGATCCAAATAAATTTCTTGAACACCTTGGGCTGTGGCTTATTAGGAGGAAATTTCGCTTTGCCTTCACTGCGGTGGCTTCAAATAAGGATCTCGGTAATTTAACTCCTTTCGTTTTTAATTGCCCATAGGTTTTAGCGAATAATGTTTTAATTTACTCTTTAGAATTTCTTTCGCGCCGGCGCGCTCTAGCTCATATTTAAACTGGCCAGCGTCGCCGTAAATCAGCCTTCCTTTTATCCGCGATCTCCAATCTCAGCTTCCTTAATATCCGGAAAGGGACGTGACCGCTTCTCAGGCGGAAAGCGAACGAACTCTCCGTCTTCTGATAGCCGTCTCGCTTTACCCATGGTTCCGGGCAACTTGGGGTTTCTTTGATTCAATTAGCGTGGACTCATCAAAACGCTGCGAGAAAAATAACATATTATTAAAAATAAGTTCCACTTTCTTTATATGGCTCGTATTTAAAAAGCTGAGACTTCACCCGGGTCATCTCTTCTTTTCTTTTAAAAACGAATTGCTGGGTAGGTAGCTAGTTAAATAAGATCAGTTTAAGTCTTGAGTACGACTTAGTTGGGTTCATTTTACCCCTCCATGGAAGACTAAGGATTATTCAGGGCTGATTCTATGGAAACAATGTTCTCTACTTCGCTAGATTTCTTTATAATTTATGTTGCTACATCACTTTACTGTATTTTCCCATATTCATAACTTTTCTCGTTAGCTGTTTTTTTCTGATAATCCGGAGTTGTGAAATATTCTCTTTAGCAAATTTTGAGGATACCGGAAATAGCCACGGAGTCACCCAGAAGGGCAAATAAGAGCGAAAATTCCACTGAGATGTTCTCATTAAGTTGCACTTAGCACCCTATGATAAACCACGTGGGCACATGCCCTGGAAAGCAAGGTAACCAGCCATAAAAGGACTAGAAAAGCCGAGGACAGTTACCACAGTATATCTTACGTTGTATATTAGTATAGCTAAGTATATTATAGTTTGGATGGTCTACCTACTCAGGACAAGATTGCTGTCATTTATTTGTAAAATGTATGAGAGTTTTTCACTTGTAGTAAGTTGCTCGCGCCTATTTTTACTTCTCCACATGTGGAATGAGTGTGACTCTTGTCTTGTAAAAAACTTAAACCAATGAAACTTTGGGGCATTAAGTTTGCTCATTTCTTGAACAGGGCGAGGATATGAGTCAGGTTTGATGAATTCAGTTGTATTTTTCACATGTCACTTATGACCCTTTGACCTTCTGATTCTAATATTTTTTTCAAAACTTCTTTAGCGGTGCGCCTAATCCGTCCGCTATTTGCTATTTTTTTGCTATTTTAACCATATTTTTGATTTCGACCAAGTAAGACATTGATATTGGTAAGTAAATTAAGGATGTAGATTGGTGACCTTAACTATCAACTTAGAAGACTAGTCGTATCTCAAAATGTTACTTTTGAACGGTCGCGTTTTATATCTTCTTCTCTTGGGATCAAAGTATGTGCGTCAGTAGAGTGATTTCTTTATTCCGACTGCCTATCAACCCTAACTTCTCCCTCTATTCTTGGCTACCAATGTAATTTTAGAATTGAGAAAATGCTTTCTGTATATAATTTTTTTTTTACAAACCTGGGGTTGCAAATATAAGGCATTGCTTGCTAATACTTCGGAAATGATTCATTGATGGAAGAAATAATCATTTCTATAAATAGTATAGTGAAGTCTATTACGAAAATCGTATTTATTAAATTGGAATTTCTCCCATAAACTATGAAATAATACGTGAGGTGACGAGAAAAATGTTTCATGAGAGCCTCCAAAGAGAATTTTTTTAATTGCTCTCTTAAAAAAGTTTCCCTCCTTTCATGAGCTCATGAACATCTCGTATTATTTCAATTTATATTTATTACTCCTAAAGTACTAGTTGAGGTATTGATAGACTAAAAGCATCAACCTTCATTTCAAAATGAATCATCTCTGATTTTTGTGGAAGGCGATGGTGTTTTTTAAAGATTGTCATGACTGTCACGTGGTACCATCTTCTGCATCCAAAACAGTCGTGGGATGCGAGTAGCAGAGCAACAGCAAACACAATAGCCACGCCCTCAGGGTTGGGCGTTTAGGGAAGTGAAAGTTCCTCCATCGCTGCTCATAATACATTCACTTAGCTGGAGTATTAACACAATGACGCTGAAATGATCTTTGGCCCTTTAACTTTGACCTTTCCTAGGCACCCGTGAACTTGTCGCATGACCCGATCGGGAGGGAGGGAGAGGGAGTAGCTTATCTGACGAACATATCTCTTCTGATGAGGGATATGGAGTATGACCTTTTTTTGAACTCCCATGTCTCAAACGGTAACCTTTGCTCTTAGACCACGCGTCTTCCTTCCTCCAGCCACTCCCTCTCGCCTACTCATCCTGTTCCTCTTACTCCCTGCAATCGCGGTTTCGAATACAATCCGGTCTCCTGGTATCCGAACATCCGGGTTTCCAAGTAGTGTGCACGGGTGACGTAAGTGTGAAAATGTGTGGTTCAATATCTACTTTCTATTTTCTGATTTGTTCGAAATTTTCTGTGAAAATTAGAAGGATATTATGTTAAGATTCGTTAACAATATTTTGGACCGGTTGCATAATGTCTGTGTACTGTTTTATTTTCATCTAGAGTCACAATTATTATTATTAAGAAGAAATGCTACAATTTAAATACCAGGTAATATGTGTACAGATTTTCAACAAAATTCAAATAATACCTATACATCAAAAGTGAACTTCCTACATCACAGAGTTCGAGTGCGCAAAATAATTATCAATAGACAAATTATTTTATAAAATCAATCCCCTAAGGCAGTGATCGGCAAACCGCGGCTCGCGAGCCACATGCGGCTCTTTGGCCCCTTGAGTATGGCTCTTCCACAAAATACCACGTGCGGGCGCGCACGTAGGTACAGCGCGATTGAAATTTCGTGATGACTGGTTTTCTTCTATTTACATGCCCACTAAGTTGGTAATTATGTGTATTTATCTTTAGGTGAGTGCTCTGAAGCGACTTATTGAGAAAACATTTCCAGGAAGATAAAATATCATCGCGTATCGCCAAGTCATATCTTTGCATCATGTTCCACAATGCATTCATTCCGAGCGCGTGTCCCCGTCCATCAGCACCTCTGCGGTTGAAAATTCAGTACGAAGCGCTTGTCTCCCCTCCAAGGTTTCCCCACCTTGTCTCCTCCCCTCTTTCTCCCCCCTTTCTCTTCTTTCTCCTCCCCTCGCTGCCGTTGAGTGAGCCACTCAGTCAGCAACGTTAGCAAGCAGTCTCATTGTGCAGTGCTTAAAAATAATGAGCCTTATATGGAAGCTTTGGGTGACGTTTAATAAACATCACCAATTGGCGTGGAATCACCTTGGAAATAATCATTAACTTAACCAGGATTCGAACTCGATTCTTCCAATTACCTTCTTGGTTCAAGGCCAATTTCTAAAGGAATTGATGCGGACTAGATGTCCTCTTCTCAAGTCTATATTTATGTACCACAGGTCTTGCTCGATAAGCAGTTGTAGTGTGCGTAAAACCAATGAATCATTCCTGAATGAATTTTTATTGAAAATCTCCAAGAATTACTGTTTTACCTTTACGTACCGAGTGAATACCACCTTATTTTTATGAATTACTGCATGGCCACTTGATCACAGAAATCACGCGCTTTGCAGGAACGAAAACCATCGTCATTTAATGATCACACAAATGTTCGACGGAACGAGGGGAAGTTTCCGGATACATACCAGATTTGAGGCGCCGCGGCGCGCCGGAGAATTGCTTATCCCTTGACATCCGAGTCCTCGGACACCCGGTTAGTAATGCAGCAGCTCCACTACTACCACTACTCCCTTCACGGCATTCGTGCCTTCCTTTGACCCCGTCCTTACCTGCAAACCTTCCCGCTCAATTCCCTACCCTTCTCATCTCTTGCAACATCGAAACTTCTCCTCCCATTCCCCGTCCTCTCTCAAGAAGCGATCGCCGAGTCACGAATCGGGCCCTAAAACGCTGGTTCCGTTCGTACGTGGGGCGGAGGAGGCGGGCATCAGTGGCGTCTTGAGTGGGGTTGCCAACTCCCCCGGATCCACCGGGATACTCCCAGAACTGATGAATAATATTTAAAAATCTCCCGCCTCCCGAAACGATGCGATTTCCTCATGCTTTAAGTTTTAAGTACAAATTTTCAAAATGCCCTTCACGTAATTATTGTTTGCTATCACATCAATTTTTTGCATATTATTTTCGATATTTTTTGGATGTATTTTTTAACTTCGTTGAATAGTTATTGACCACTTTAATAATACATTGGTTAATTTATGGAGGTTTGGTCATGTCTTTAAAAAAAAAAACTCAATTTCATTTTTTCGCCAACGTTTCACCTTTTAATTAAAGCTTCTTCAGTGCTAAAGTGCAATGCAAGGAAAACAGTTAATAACAATTATAATACTACAAAAATAAAAAATTTTTCACTCATAAATTTAGTACTTTAAAGGATCAACTTTCTTACTGCGACATTGGTAGCAAAAACTAACTCTTCCTCTTCGTAACAAAATCAACATCAAAAACAAAACCAAATTGGAAATCTAGCTAAAATTTTGTTTAAAAATATATAATAAGTGAAAATAAAAATATTTAAAATAAATAGTATAAAGCATGAAATTAACAATTCTAGATATCGTAACTTCAAATTTCGAATGTATATTACATATTGTACGAATATAAAAACATATCGCCGCTCCGGAAGAACGGTGACGCAACTGCAAAAATGGTCAAATTGACTAAAGGAGGTTCCTGTGAGTCAAAACAAATACCAAATTCCACATTTTTTATATTTTGTCCAAAAAATCCTGCGTTCACTGATGAAATGCGTTACCTACAGAAATCCAAAAGTAAAGTAGGAAAAATGCAGATTATTCCACAAATGTATTTTAAATGAGCACTTTTTTCCAGCCATATGAGCCGACTGCAGCGCCATTTCCTACGAATTACCACATTTTAACTTCAATTACGGCAGTAATTCCCTAATTCTAATAAATAAAAAAACAAGGTGGTGAGATGCCTATATTTTATTTTTATTCTATTTTTCTGGATTATTTCCTTCTTATAAATAGTTTTCCGCAAAAATGGCATTTATATTGTATGGAAAAATACTATTTCCCCCCGTGTTTCTCTCATCCCCCCATTGAACACCATGTGATTTCAACTTCAATTATAGAATAAAATAGCGCGGATAGGTATTATTTTGTTGTTCATATCAGATAGAGGACAACTTTTTCTACAAGTAGACAGAATATGTATAAAATGGCATTTTAGTCATTTTATGGTGGAACCACCTTCAATGACTGAATGGCATTAGATTTGTTTAGGGTATGTGGTGGTTAAACGATAGAGCTGTAGTTACTCTATAGACCGCTAGGAGGCAGTTTCGTCGTTGTTGAAATGTCAGTCCCAATCTGTGCCTCTTCGGGAGAACGGCTCAACTGTCAGTTGGTCATGAGAAACCGCGAGAGGCGTTTGACTGTCAGTGCAACAGTGACGTAATTGTGATCAAAGTCTATATTCCCGAGTGCCCTCTACTGCTTCTACAGTGCTACAACGACGCAAGTGTACATTGTGTCATTGTTTGTCATAACTAAAGGCAATTTTACTGTCACAACTTCTCTTTCCGCCGATGTTAAACTAACAAGTTCGCCATTCATGCTGCATAACTGTTCCATGTGTCATGGTTGATCTAAACTGGCGGCTTCAATAGGGATGTTATTTTTTTCTATAGGACCAAATATGAGCGAACGACTTGAGAGAGTGAAAAAAATTTAGCGCATGGCTCGTGACGAGATAGAAAGACAAGCGGAGTTCCAGGGAGTGAAGATGTTAATTTTGTTACTAAGAGGAAGAGTTTGTTTTTGTTACCATTGTCACAGTACGAAAGCTGATCCTTTAAGGCACTAAATTCATTAGTGAAAACTTTTTTATATTTTTAGTATTATAATTGTTATTAACTGTTTTCCTTGCATTGTACTGTTGCCCTGAAGAAGCTTTAATTAAAAGGCGAAACGTTGGCGGAAAAAAGACGTTGAGTTTTTGAAGTTATACTTCTTTGCGCCCGTTGGAGACTTTTGGGATGGGATGTTGGTCGAGAAACCGCGTCACGCTCTTTTCCGCGTCACGCTCTTTTTTGGGTGAGAAAAATCCACAATTGTACTCATTGATACGAATTCCTGGGTATTTCTAATCGAGCTAAAATAATGAAATTTTTAGGGAAGGGTTCAAATTTGGTGTCAAGTCAGGAAAAAATCGAAAATCCCAATATTTTTCATTGGTTTCGAGTCCAGATAGGATTTTGTTTTTTAATGGGTTTAAATGGGAAAAACGAATAATTTACGTGTAGAGTAATTTTCATTCATTCATTAAAATATGAAATAATTTAGATACAAGTTTCATTCTTTGACTGAAATGAGGCCAAAAGATCAATGCATTTACTTCTTGCAACCGATGGTTCTCTATCGATCGATAAATTGAAATATTTGAAGTTTAAACGCAAAATTAATGCAAATTTCGATCTTTTTTCATTTTCGTTGCTAAGCAATTTTTTCATTGTTCCCGAGACTTCCAGTACCTTATACGCGTGCTATAAAGATTAAACTTAAAGGAATATAACATTCTCCGTGCGTATTTCAATCGCTTTTAACGATATTATGCCTTAGAAATATACTTTTTACAATGTTTTATAATTATATACATAAACTGTTTCGTAGCTTTGACACTCCTCCATTTGCTCATGCCTACGAAATCCGTTGGGATCGCTCTAGATTCCTCCATTTTGCTTCTGAAACACTCTTTACACCTTATTCCGGGTTTCCCTCTCTCTGTTTTTCCAGGAAACATTAATCCTTGCACCTACTTTCTGAAATGTACCTCGAAACTCCATTCTACAAGTCAAAACCATGTAAAATGATAATGTTCTATGATGCATTATCTCTTGGAATTTGAAAATATGAATTCAAGTACTACGCCATGTGTTTAATATGTAAATTATAATAATTGAGATCAGCAAAAATAAAATGAAATGTGAAAATCCATAGCATTTACTTAGCTCATATTGATTGAATTTCATACTGCCAAATAACTGTAATCATGTTTAATTACAAATATTTACTTCAAAATTGCTCAATGGCATGAAAATAAAAGGAAAAATATAGCAATTACTAAGAAGAACAAAGTACATATGTCATGGGACCATTCGTTTTATGCTATTATCTCATTATTATATTCTTAGGTCAAAAATTGTATCCCAGCTAAAATAATTTCCAAAAGAAGTAAGACCTTATTGCATTCGTTTTTAATGATTTACAATGTACTATAATACACTTTTCCCCTTTTGCTTGCAAACTGCAAGCACCCATTTACTCGTTTTGTACGTTCGAACTTTGAAAAGAAGTTTTGTTTAAAATAACAATATATCGAAGAGAAATATATTGAATAATAGAGAAAAAATGTCTTTTATTTCATTTATATATCCTGTCTGCCTGTGTGTGTGAGCGGGTGTGTGCGACCGGCCAAAGAAGTATAACTTCCACCGTCTGGTCCGACGCAGACCACGTTTTTTATAAAAGACATGACCAAACCTCCATAAACTAACCAATGTATTTTTAAAATTGATATCGCTTACTTGAATAGTTATGGCTATTATTACATAGACTACATTAAATTTAACATACTTAACATTGATTTTATTTACACTTACTCTGTTACGAGCTATGTTGTCGACAGCAATTTCGATTGCTCCTTGAGCTTGTAATAACTCGTCAGGAAGTGCTCCTTTGAACCGTCGATGCAATTTGGTCACAATTGAGCTTGCTGTAGAGCAAGGACTAGTTCATTTACAATAAAATTTAAGAACGGAGCAGCTGATTTGTTGGAAATTCCCATTCAACAGTAATTATAATCATGTCTGGTCTATGCCCTTATATAAGAGTTACTAGTGTAGTCTTTATCCATGCTGACAATGCCCGTTTCTCGAACGTTTTACTAAATAATAATTGCTAATTTTAATATATAAACGCTATAAATAATAATTAAGAGTAATAAGTGCACCTCAACTTGATGCAGTGGGCAAAATAACAGTAAGAATAGCAATTTTCAAATAAACGAAACGCTAAATCCGAATTGATTTTACTTTTGCTGTAAATTGTTAATGAAAAATGCCCTGATATACCAGTCTGCCCTGGTTTACTAGTTCTGAAGCGGTCAGAATTGACAGAGTTAACTTAATCTTCATGAATCTTTTGGATCGGAGTAGTACTTACTGGAATTTTCTCCTTAGGAGTTGGCAACCGGAATCTTTGAGGACAAAGCTGATATTTTGCCTTGTATTGGGTGGTAATTCAGAAGGGGGTGGAAAGCAGTGTTTTGGGTCTAAACCCAGGTTGGGGGTGCCCGGAGAGTAAGGAGGCGGACCAGGACGAGAGGGGAGGTTATGTATTAAATAAGTGTAGGAGAGGGATGGTTGGATGGTAGAATGTATCGGGTAGGGGAGTAAAGGGATAAGTAAAAGGAGAGGGGATGGGTAATTATGATGAGATGGTTATTGCTCGGTAGGTGGATCGGATCATGCTGGTGGGTTTGTAGTTTGGTTAAATTTTAGACAAAGCGGGAGCAACGAAGAGGGCGGGTTACTGTGGCCTCGCATCGAGGAGGAAAAAAAGATCGCTCTTTCCTTCAATTCGTTTTTTTTAGCTCATTGTGCGAGGGAGCATATCCGGGATCAAATACGTAGGAGGGAAGAAAATTTGAGAGGAGGAGGAAGAAATGGGAACGCCTTAAGAAGATGTTTCCTCGATTACATCCTCTGAGCGATTAAAAAAAATACTGCCGCTACCCTCCTCTCTAGATCATCTAAAACTCGATGCCTCAAGTCTGTACTACTGCCTATGTGAATTTTCTTATGAGATAGTTTGAGCTCTGTTTTTGAGTTTCTATTTTTGTGTTCTATAGGATTCGTGTGGGGTCCAAATAAAATTCTCCGTGTCGTGCTGAGACTCGCCTGAACTGGGGTTGAATCACGGTTCCTTCTTTCGCGTTTTCGTTATCACTATCCAAAAACGCAAACCGCTCTACAAAGGGCACTCAAGATTACCATCCTAAGAATGCACTCTATTAATTAAAGCTGGCGATCTAAAGCACCTGACAAAATTTGAAGAATTACGATCATGTATTCGCTGTCATGTGAGCAGTTAAAAAATAACGATAACGTAAGCGCACGCGTTATGGAGAACCGTGATCGCGCCCCTGAGCATTTCAAGTTATCAGAGCCCAGTTGGTACTTCCGAGCCTCTAACGGCTCCTAAATTAGTCCTTCCATCAGCTGGGTGTCACTTTCTGTTCGCTCGTAGCAGTTTTTTTTACGAAGCGTATGCCTTTCCTTTGTATTCAGATGTAGTCCTACCATTTTTAACTGTTCTGTCCCAATACAGTTCGCAGCAATCATTCTCTACTACCGCCGGTGGTTAGTATATTATTATTATTAACCTAATCTACCGGTTAAAGTAGGTTTATATGGTAGTGAGTAAAAATCACCAATATCACATGCGCACGACCCTATCTACCTGCACAATTTCTTTCCTCATCTCAACATACATCCTACCTCTCTTCATCCAGTCCATGAAACCTATTCTCCCTCTTCTCCTTCCCTGCTTACCCATCATCCTCCCCTCCATCGCGGCCTTCAGCATCCCTTCGCTGCCCATTACTTTGTCTAACTACCTACTCTCCCTAAAATAAGCTTTCCGCAGATGTACATAGAGGGAGGTTGGCACTGGAAAACTCTATTTCCAATAAACTGGGGTTCACCGAGGGTCCATGGGAAGCACATGCTTGCCTTCGTTACTTTTAACTGCTTGAAATGTGGCTATAATATTTAGACTAATGTAAAAATCAGACTTTCAAGGGAAGAGACTTTTTCACCTCCGCCTCCGTTCCTCCACAGTAGCCCTTTGCCTAAACACTCCCTTCGTGACGTGGCTTTCTGCGTATTCGTCTTTCAGGAGCCTTTATGAGAGCTTCTTATTCTATTGCTTACTAGATGTTTTGGTGACGCGGGTATAAATGTATGAGAAACTTGCTACTATCTTTTGGAAATCACTTTATCGGGTTTAAATATAGATTTCTTTATTCAAGCTTTATATAAGTGCCCAATTATGATCTCTAGTTATCAAATACGCTCTAGAAATTAAGCTACGAGCGTAATATTTCATGCTATGCCCTCTCAATCACACGATGACTGAGTCGATTTTCACAATGATTCAAGATCTCAAACAGACTCCTGTCCACTTATATTCTTCGATTATTTTCTTTATTATCACTCTTCCTTGCTTTTAAGAATCCTTCTCACTAGATCCTTGAAACCTGGTGTAATATGAGACCAATGCACTTTTATGAGGAATTCACGGATGTCGTGTTTTCGATGTGCTCATTCCTGTCTCACGGCTGTTATCATTCATATACATTCTTATCCTCTAGCTGGACGTTTCTCAAGAATCCGTCAGTTCCCTTTAGTTTTCTTCCCTTCTTTAGTAACATTTCTCCTTTGGCTTTTTTATTATTTCAGACTGAGCAAAGACAAAACATTTCTTCATTGAATCACATGGATTTTTAAATTAAATTGGATTTCTTTCGGCGTTAAAATTTATGGCACGCTTTGTTATGTGGAAGCATTTCCCCTTGTTGTTATCTCTGAAAACGAAACGAGCCCTCTCGAAAAGTAATCGTAATGAGTCCTCCGGAGTAGAGGAGAGAAAATGAGCAATCACTAAGTCGAAAATAAAAATTGTCATGTATCCACACTTGAGTGGTGCTTTGAGTCTTGTAATCGTTTCTTCAAACTCAAGGGCCGTGTTTTATTGGACATTTACATAGGCACTTAGGCTGGCATTAAGGAAAAAAGTCGCCCAATCAGAAAAAAAGAACTCGAGACCCATTTTCATCATTAGGGACAAAATTTCCTGGCGTTTCCCCGCGTCAAAGTTGGTGTTATAAACAAGTTGTGACGTTGAGAGGGCCGATCGATTTTGATGCCGAGCAAAGCTTTTTTATGCCCAATTTGCGGTGGTTCGTGTGGCCAATTAAGTTCCCCAATGAGAGAAGACGTTAGCATAGGCATAGTGAAGGGAGGGTGGGTGTTGGAAGATGAAAGATGATCGGCGGCGGAGGCAGTTGTTCCGTACAGTGCTGGATATCCCATTCGTGGCGTGTAGCGAGCGGTTGTTGTGGTTTTGCGGTCCCAGTTGGTTTGCGTGGCCAAAAAGAAAAGGATCATTATCGCCAATGAGCAGGTTTCGAAAAAAGAATCGAACCGGATGGGCTTGGGGGATGGGATATCTTACCTCTTATGAGCTGGATTCGGCTTAAGGAGCCAATTAGTGACGAGGTGGAAAGAGTGGGGAGCGTGAGTTTGACCCAATGTACGAGTACCGTATTTGGTGCGAGTCCCTTATTAATACCTGCTCATGCCGCATTTTTTCACCCTGAATATTTGACCAAAATTAGGGTGCGGCACATGATCGAGATAGTGAATAATTTCGTTAACTTAAATGTGTGTAAAAAAAGACATTTGAAATCAAATTGTAAACTTGTGCTTCACGCTTAAAATCATTGCATCGAGTTCTCTTAAATAATTTGGAATCGGGGAGGTGGCCGTTGATAAGTTATTCATCAAAGCCAGAAGTACTGCATGCATTTTTCTTGTGGTAAGTGAATTCACCGGGAACTGTATTGTTTCAAAAATGGGACGCCGCCTATACAGGTATTCGGCCTGTGCTCGCTTGAATTGAAGGTATTTTGAGAGTGCGAGATGGAGAGAAGAAAATTACCCAAAGATTTGGTTCGCACTCCGATCAAAAACACAAAGATAAAATCCAGGGAATCGAATTAGTTTGGTGACTAAGGTACTGGCTTCCAATCCGGAGAGCCCCGGTTCGAATTCCGGCTATTTCGGAGGTTTTAATGAAGAATCCCAGTCCTTACATTGGTGTCTAGTGGAAAGACTTCAAGTGTATCATTTCGTCCGTCCAACCTGGGGACCCCTTGGTACCTTTCGTGAAGAGTTGGCAGATGCTAATGCCGGGTTTCTCTCCATTCTTCCTCCATTCCCCATTGTATTATAATCTTTTATTTATTAAGCCTACCCACTTGTCCCTTAATTACGCCAATTAACTGTGTTTGGTATCCATCCCAAATAATAATAAACCATCAGGTATTTTTGGTGAGTAGAACGTGATGGGAAAATATATAAGAAAGAAAGGTTTCTACTGCTCTACCTTGGGATAGGAAAAAAATACAATCGGCCCGAGTCGAGATGAGCATCCACATTTCTCGTCTGAAATGACTTTTAAATTAACCTTATTAATTACTTTCTCTCTGCTGTTTCGTACTATTTTTTTGCTATTAGCTTTACCCAATCTGGTCGTTTAAAATCATGAGTTTAGCTCCTTTTGTCGTTCCATAACGTTCTATAAGAACATAAAAAAGTTGGATTGAGAAGCACAAGAAATAGGATTGAATGGAATTAAGATTAACGGAGAAGAAATAAACATGCTCCGCTTCGCAGACGATATCGAAGTCATAGCAGGAAATCGTGATGATCTTTGTTGATCACTGAACGCAATAGACCACGTTCTCCAATAATGTAACATGAAAATAAATAAGACGAAGGCCAGAATCCTAGCCCGCGGAAAAGATAAGCTGAGTTCAAAATTCTTATTAAGAGGAGAGAAATAAGAGCAAGTGAATTCCTTCACCTATCTAGAAAGTACCATCTCGTGTGACCGAAAAAGTGCAACGGACATAAAGCGTAGGATAGCCCTAGCTAAGAAATTGCTCATGATGAAAAGACAACTATTGTATTCAAAGAACATAGGACTACGAAAGAGGAAACAGTATGTGAAAACATTCGTTTGGAGCGTGGCACGTTATGGATTGGAAACATGGACCATTGGAAAAGCAGACATTAAAAGATTAAAGGCTTTCGAAACCTGATATTGGAGGAGGATGATGAAGATCAATTGAAGGAAAAATAGAGGGAAAAGTCCCAAGAAGGTAGGCCAAGGGATAAATACATAGACCAAATGAAGAAGAAAGTACATAGAAGAACTACCAGGGAGTAAGGGTACTAGGATAGTGAAGGATGGAGGGCTGCAGTGAACAAATCTTAGGATTGAACGGCCAATGCAATGAACAGGAGAACATCTCCGTAGCCGTTATAAATCTGCACAAGTGGTGTGAGACTCAATTTTTTTATCTCAGTAATTGTAATGATCACAACACCTTCCTTTTAACTGCCAAATGTTTATGACATTTCATCGGCATTTTACACAATTTCGTCTGCGGTCATGGTGGTTTTAGAGAAATTGATTTTTCCTTCTCATTTTTGGAAGTAGTACTTTAAAATTTCTTTGGGCAATCTAGTCAGTAAATAATTTCGCATGAACTTCAGTGAGGAATAAAATAATTTCTCGGTTCTAAAAATAATGCTTCTACATTTCCCATTCTTATGTTGAGTGGATAAGACGTCAACCTCAGTGGATATTTATGTGAAGATGTATTGGCCCTTTAATTTAAACTCGTGATGTCTGTTTTAAGGGATATTTGACCCTTAAAAAACTAGAAAAACTATTAAAACTTTGAGAAGGTTGGTTTATTTTTTGTTCACCAGCCTCTTGTTTTTAAAAGGTTTATTTTCATTGCCTTTTTGCATTTCGGACTTCATATACTATCAAGGAGGTAGTATGTTCTTGGTGTTTTAATAATTAGAACTTTTCCAGCCGGACGAAATGGTTTAATAGCTTACTAGTCGCGTCTATCCATTACGGGGCCGAAAAGTACAGTGCTTTAATTGCCGCCCTTCTAATGCAGCAAATGCGCCAAATAACTCGTTTCTCCGAATAAGGGAAAGAGAACCAAGGAAAAAAAACTTTGAGAGATGCGGTGGGTGGTAGAGACATACCATTTGGGTTCCTCCTTGTTTCCCAGAATAGGCGTGCGCCCGCAGTCGTCCCCATTACACGCACTCGCGTCAAACCGGCCCCCAGCGAATGAGGATAAGTAATTCACGGTTAGTTACTCGTGGGTGGGACTTCACCTTTGCTCGCATCATTTCCTCAAGCACTCCGTGAGAGTCAAATCAATCAACGTCTGCCTCAATTTCCGTGTCCCGAAAACATTACTCACTCCATTGCGTGGCGTTCCAACTCATTTCACTCGCTCCTGTTCCGTTGTCCCTTCTGTCACCCCTCTTTCCTCCTCCCTCTCTTCTTCCTTATTTCGCTCTCTTCAGTCGGGTCTTTTATGATTTTATCGTCGTCTTCCGCCGAAAAGAGCACCTTGGAGGCTCAATTCCATCGAGGGCGTGCCGCGCCTAGCCCGTCGGAAATCCACGCGATAATAAATCATCCGCTAATATCTCGAAAAGTTTGAATTAGCTTCTCTCGAGCTTACCTGTCGTCGCGTTCTCGGTTCTTTCCAAAGTCCTCACCTTTCGTGAGTGAGGCAAACGAATGAAACTCATTAATTTCACTTTAGCATTGTAACGTTTTTGTTTTTGTCGGCGTTGGAGGCATAATAATGCTCGAACATTGTTGGGTCTATTTTGAGAAATTATTATGCAACACTTGAAACCGGTAATCATTTGTGAATTTGTCCTGCGTATGATATGGGTGCACTGGATCATTTTGATTGCTTTCTATAGGTTGTGAGCTGAATTCTAGGGCATTGTCTAATATGGCAGTAAAGTATGGACAATAACTGTTGCGGAGGAAAAGAGATTGGGAGAAATGGAGATGTGGTGTTACCGAAGAATGATGAAGAATGATTGGACGGAGAGAATCACTAACGAAGAAGTCTTACGTAAAGTTTGAGAGAAAAGAAGTATGATGAAAACTCTGCAAAGAAGAAGAGACAAACATATAGGACACATTTTGCGACACAACAGCCGATTAAAAACAATATTGGTAGGAGGGATGAGTGGGAAGAATTACAGAGGACGGTCAAGAATGGAATAAATCAAGCAAATCTTGAAGGACGTCAAAATTAATATATTTGAAGGAATGTAGCGGTCGACAGAGAGGAGAGTGAAGTGGAGAGCAGAGGCAAACCAATCTTCGGATTTATGTCTACTGATGATGATTACAGGTTGTTAAGTATCTAGATCTCTTGTTAATATAAAGAATATCCTTGTGCTTTAATCCCGTGGAAATCCAAAATGACTAGGTGGGAAAGAGTTCAACTCGTATGCTCATGCTCCGCCACTTGCGGAAGGATTGCTGATTCCTGCTAACAGTATTTACTGGCTCTAATAATGTAGCTGGAGCTTACATAGAGAAACAAGTTTGACAAACAGCAAAATCAGCAAATAAAACAGATTTTTGAAAGACCACATGAAAAAATGATCATGAAGGCAGAAAAGTTGGACGTTATGTGTGGCTATGTGACTCATGTGCTGTGTGTGAATCATACGCTTTAGCAAACACAATAGGTTGATTTTGTTTTGTTTTATGACACGGAGAGTTTTTTTAGCAGTTACATAACTTGTCCAAAGAAAACACCTGTGAATTTGTAGTTTCTGGCAGGAGATGGCTCCATTTTTCTAAATTTTAAGAAAGAATTTCTTGGTTTGTCCTCATTTAGAGCATATTTCACCCCTGCGTGAATGAAATGATAGATGAGTGATGTACGGTCATTTAAGAGCTTACATGCATTGCTTCCTTGCTAACTATGACGGATTGATGGTAATCATCTCGCGAGGACACAGGCACTGTAATGGCTGCTCTAATTGCTTGACTTGTTTTTTTTTGCTCATTCAAACCCGCCGGGTACGGAGCAGTGGCGATTCAACATGTAACCCATAACTGTCCGAGTAGATTAACGTGCGGCAAATGCAAAAGACCTTTTTGTTTCCGCTCGCGATAATCGTCGAAGCCATACACACACGCACACACTGCCCATCATATAAAACCCCGCCGTGGTGGACGCCTCATTTTCATATCATACCTTTAAATAGCTCTCCTCTCCACCATTCATTATATACTCCCCCAAAGGTACCGCCCATTCACCTTATAATGAGCATGCCCTCCTTTTACGATCAACATCTCGAGATCATTTTTTCCCCTCGAGCCCTCCCCCAACTTTTGTTCTAACTTTTTTTATTCAAACTGACCGTCTCCTCTTAAGAGTCCTCCTCTCAAATGTCCTCTCGAAAACGTTATCACTATCCACGTTTACGGCGTCTCGATTATCTCCCATCTTTTGTTTGCGTTTCGGTCGCATTACTGCCTGCGCCCCTAATCCTTTTCTCCCCCTCCCCGTCTTCTTCAAAGTCGCCGCTTCGCCCGGCCCGCTGCATCGCTAATGGGTCAGTGAGGGTGTCCCTTTTTACATTTTTTTTCGCCACTCAACACTCCCCCCCTCCCTCCCCCCCAATGCGGGAAAGCCACTCGGAGGGAGAGGAAGAGAGATAAGAGTTGAAGTGGTGGGGACGAAGAGTGGGTTGCTGATTGTGGGAGAGGTCAACCGGTGGTGGACGGGACAGTTTGGAGAGGGCGCTGTTTGCAGGAGGGCAGTCGGGGCTTGTTGGGAGGAGCTCAAGGGACGCTGTAAACTCTTAGCGTATCTGATACGCTCTTGTTTTTCCATTTTTTTAATCATTCGCTCCGGGCCTCCTGCTCACCAGCACTTTGAAGTTACAAGAAGTTCAACAGCCTCGGACAGGGGAGTTTCTCCAGCGCTTATCGTCTTTTTTCTTGTATCCCCAGCCTCTTCTTCCTTTCAGCTATGTAATCCGAGGTCTTCGTCGTAGCTTTATGTTTTTCCGTGTTTTGAATGGATATAATCTATTAGTTTTACCACACTTTAGGTTGTATCATCCAACCGGTCACAGTGCTATGTAAACTTTATCTTCCGAAGCTTGCAAACGTGACAAAGGAAGGCCGAGCGTGGTATATGAAATAATGGTAATGGTAGGAGGGTGATGCAGCAATAATGGTGAGGAAGACTGATTGCGTGTATGCATGAAATAAGGTTGAAGTGATAAGATCAGCATAGATTTTATTTACCCAAAAAGTGTTTAACTAGGGGATAGTGTGATGGAGCGGGGTTTATAAGGATAGGTTATAGGTGTTGATTAATGAGATGTGCTTTGCTTGTGTTTGTTAAATTGCTACTTCTATCAGAACTAAATTTTCTGAACATTTTCTTACCCTTGCCGCATGCACGTAAAACTGCTGGGGTAAAGTTGCGCTAGTAGTTGGTTGTTCCTTTCAGCTCGTCGTCTTCCAGAAGTGCTCGTGTTTTGCTCTCCATTCTCACTATGTTTCGATAACTCTCTAATAGTCCCAAGAACGAGAAGTAAGGAAAAATCTTCCACCCCCTCTTCACCGTTTTGAGGAACCATCGGTCTTGTCTTTTATTGTGAGGTGTCTTTTGGGAATAGCGCCGTAATGGACGAAGGACCTGTTATCATTAGTGGGGCTGTTTTTTCGTGTCTGGAAATAAAAATTCATTGTGCACGTTGACTACTTTATAACTGTGTTAATGACTCGCTTATGGTGATTTGGAGTGTTTTACGGACACAATTCCATTTTCAACGCAAGCTTGTCTTAAATGGTTAAATTGGAGCATGTACATAGGTAAGAGGGAGTTGGACTTCATCGCCATCAGAGTGTATGAGCCACCATAAAACTGTATTTTCCCTTTTTTCTTATATAGGTTCCCTTCGTGAATTGTGAACCAAATGTTAATGCCCTATAGCATGAAATAACGACGAAATAACTGATAGTGATCCTTGGTCATAATTTATTTGAGTAATTATTTTACTGTCTCGAATTTTTTAGTGGTTTTGTATTTCATTGAGAATCTTTCGCCCCTCGTTATATAAAAAACGGATTTGCTATAAGTGTGAACGTGTGTTTATTGAGGGTATAGTAGAGCTTGTTCAGGGAATTTTTTTCGTTAAAGGCACATCATGGTCATTTAGTTTTCACTCCTATACATATATGACGTATCTCGTAATAGACATGTTTGTGGTGTTTTATTTTTCTGATCGGGTTTGAATTGAGCCAGACTTGGGTAAAATTATACTTGGATTTCAGGTGCTCCAATGGCTAAGGTATATCGAAGCGTCTAACTTGAGTTTTCAATCCTTACGATTACACAAGCTACATACCCTAGACGGAATTAGAGCCCTCGACCATTGGGTTGCAGGTCTTGTGTTGCTTCCGCGGCTGGATCGTCAATAAACGGCCGCGTAACATTAATCATCGAAGGTATTTTTATATTCCGACAGAAAAAATACCTTTGAAGAAAAGGTCTTCGCTAACTTTATTCTTGAGTAAATGTCTATATATGCACCCAATGCTTCTCATATTGAATTTATTCAGAAATTATTTGAATATTTTCACGGAAATAAATGACTAATGTCTTATAAATGAACTTCCACAAAGTTGAGTCTGAGACGATTGAGACTAATATCTTTATTTTGTGACCATTTTATTCTGATTTGAGAGTACTAGCTTTAACTAATTTCACTAGATTATTGCTTGCCCGGCTACTATCTTAAAATTGGCTTGTGGAGAGGGCTTGTCATTGAAACAATAAAAGCGTATTTTTTAAATGAATATTTCAGAGTTCATTTTCACTACTACAATGAGTGTCTTTGGTGCACCTGTAAATAAGCATCTTGTACCTTTGAGACAATGGTGGACGGTATCAGAGGCTAAAGGAGTACTCCCAAGACATGATGCGTAGGATGGGACTTCTTGGCACAACCGTTGTGGTTGAATGTGGTTTCCACGGGTTTCACACCGGGCTAGGTTATCAGGTACCAATATTTCAAAAGCTAACTCAGCTATTCGTCAGGATTAAGTTTGAAAGAGTGATTATATTGAAGGTTAGTAAAGTAATGGGTCCATTGTTGATAGAGCCGTTACGCGTCATTCGAGTGGTATTGATAAGTGGTATCCATGTGCTTCTTAAGTAACATAAGTAGCTTGTTACGGCTTTTCTGTGTTATACCACCCCCCCCTTTTCCTCTTGTGTTCCCCCCCCTCTGTGACTTTATACCCCCCACCTCCCCACCACCAGGCTTCCATCCCGGGGTATATAAGGTGGAGTTCTTGAGAAAGATGTACCTTGAGAATGGCATTACGTGCCGAAACCTTGGTCGGTGTTGTATTTTGTGGTTGATAATATCATCATTCAAGTATTCTACCAGCTGATTGGTAGGTTCTTGGACAGTCCCCATTCTGTATCCCAACCTCACAGGAATTGTCTCGCTTTCCCTCCTAATATACTGTGTGGAAATTTACCAACTTTGTTTTATTTAAAATGGACATAAAGTATTTCCACAATGTTAAGCCTGATACGCTTTTATATGTACTACACAAGTAACACATTAAGAACAGTCAATTAATTTGTTTAAGCTGCTTGAAACGTAGGTAGGTATCTGATGACCTAACCCTGTGTGTAGCTAGTGAAAACTAAGTTCAATCTATTCGCCGGGAACTTCAAAATTCTTCATCCTTTAGGTTGTTGGGAGGCATTGATTCAACTCTTAATTCTGAGAAATCATTGTGAGCATAATGTAAACTAAGGATTGTCTCGTTGTGCGCATGGTGAGAGAAAATCAACAGAGTTAGATGCATTAATAAATTAATATGTACGAAATATTTGCTTGTTGTAAAATACTTAATTTCTTTGGCCTTGAGAGAGTTGCAAAAGAAAGAGCTACTCTGCTTGTTTATTTCTTTAGAACTTTCTACGAAGAGTTAGAAGGCTAATGCGCATTTTAATAATCCCTCCCCCCAAGGATTAATAATGACCGCGGAGTGTTCGTGCATTCAATTTTAGAGATAGCTCTTGAACTGTATGTCTTTCGAGAGCACATCATCGAAGAGAGGGATAAACCATTATTTGTTAAATAAGACGTGTTCCTGATGTGAAAATAAAGTGTTTCCGACTGCGCTGTGGATGACTGGCCGTTTTACTCTGACACCTCTCCTCTCTCTTCGCTTTTTCCACATCTCACCCTTGGTCCCGAGCTGTTTAGCGTGAGTCTCTCGCTCGATTTAACAAAGGGTCTTGTGGGTGTGATATGGAGGAGAGAGAAAGGAATGAGGGATAAAGGAAAGAACGCCGGTTGTGAGGTTGAGAGAAGGGCGCACCTCATTCTGAAACTTTTAGGGGAATGAGAGAAGTGGGAGGATAAGGCAGGGCTTGTAAGAGATGGGGAGAACTGTGGGGAAGTGGAATGAATGACTGGAAGGAAAAGGTGAGACTGAGCTGGGGCTCTATTCTCCAACGCTGTGATAATTATTGTATCGTATGCGAAAAAAGCAATATTATTGCGTAGTTTCGTCGATTCAGTATTTCTGAGTTGTCACATCCTGTCCGCATGTGATAGTTGTTGCATGGAAAATATGAAATGGTGGTAACGCTATATGTCATACTTCAACGAAATCTTGTGCGACAATAACAATATTATCGCATGGCTTCGTCGATTCAGTAGTTGTTGAGTTGTCGCATCCTGTCCCCATGTGGTAATTATTATGCGAAAACTTTCAAGTGGCAGTGTAGCATGCGATACTTCACCGAAATCGTGTGATAATTTGGAAAAAAAAAATCTTTTCGTATGCGATAATTATCTCGAAGTTTCGAAAATTGACCCTCTGAGCGATAAAATTAAAGCCCGTATCGCACGGCGCTTCACACCCTGCAAGACCGTTCGTATATCAACCATGGAATGCTTTTCGTTATCTTCAAAGCTAACTTGCCACAGTTGTCATACATAGTCTTGTGGTGTGTCAAGTATCGTGCGATAAAGGGATGGATTCACCTGCTCAGCTTCATAGCCCTTCGTGCAGAGGAGGGAGGCAGAAATATTTAAAGTCATAAAATGGTCTCGTAAAATGAGATTCGTGCCATTTTTTCATATTTTTGTCTCTTAAAGAAAGCTTATATCTTTCACCTGATAGCGTTAACAAAATTCTGCCTTTCTACCCTTTTATGGTGAGTAAACTTGGAATTATATGGGTTCAAAGGTGAATATAGGTGATACCTAAAAATATACTTTTTCTGTCGTACGTAAATTACTTTTTTTGCAAAAAGCTGAATTAATGAACAACTTTTTCGATGAAAAGAGATGATCATAAGATTATGGCACCAGCCGGTTTTAGTTTCCGTTTGGTAGCTTAAAACTGCAGTTATTTAATGCATTGTATGCAAAATAACTAGCGCTGTATTTGAGTCTCCAAACTTGAAGAGGTAGTAATTAATTTAAACGACTAATCTGTGCTATCTGTAACAGGCTTTTACTTTTCCATAGCTTAGGTTTGTTTTGTGGGTGTATTAATTTATAAGTGGCAGAAATATATGTGTAGTTTCAAATTGTTTTGACACACGCAGCCCCTAAAGCATAGAGATGATCATTGACCTAGAGTGGATGATTGGCATGCACTGAAAATGATAAATGAGGATCATATAGCGCTCGTAAATGTATACCTGATGGATCAAAGGCTCAAATTTACCGATCGGAGCAAGTACTAAACCAGGACCGCTTTATTCATGTAATGATGGATCCCTTAAAGTATGCTAGCAGTTTTAGCCAGCATGTTGGCTCTGTATCGACGATACTCCTATGCTATTATGAAAACTAGAATCCTCGGATTTGTATGGATCAAGTGCCGTGTGATATATACTTAACTGTGATTATCGCAGTTTGGGGAAAGCGACTGGCGCGGATTCCAAATAAAGAGTAATCAACCGTTAATTCAACCGTGCAGGACCGCGATCATTTCCCTATACACGTTACTGCAAATAGACACGCCGGTGAGTGAGATAAGAACCTCGCGACTGCATGGAATCAATCTATGCTCCGTATTTTTCAATGGAACAACGTTTTAAGAGTGTTTTCATTCAATGGCTGACTAAATTAAGTTGTTTCACCCAATCCCCCTTTCCTCTTATCCGAGGTTGTTTCAGTCAACACGCTTCGGTACCTGTGTATGCTCTAAAACTTAATGCGATTGGGATAAGTATTTTTCGGTTCTTGAAAAAATTTAGATTTCGTTATGTGTCCGTGTAAATATGTTGTTATTTTGAATCCCTCAAATAATTTTTGGGAATAAAATAGTTACCCATGAAAGTTTCCTCGAAATTTATTTTTGAATTCCATTTCAGCAATGTTTGTCATTCACTGCGTGGAGTGAAATTGTCATGCATGGGGTAAATCATCGATTTTATCGGGTACTCTGCACGTCATTTGAGAACATTTTGTAATATATTTGTGATTTTTGTTGCAAATAAATATATTAATCTTAATTATACTTCATTAAGCTGCCAGTTAATTACTGCAGTTGCAATTTACAACAAAGATAGGAGGTGGAAATTTTCGTAAACCCATTATGATGAAAAGTAAATGCTTTTGATGTGTAGAGTGGAGACTTATTTTATTTTCGTTGAGATTAGCTATTTTTTCTGGGGTTTCGCTCTGATGTTCGTGACTGAAATATGCCTTCTTCAGGCCGAGAGCGAAGAAGTCCCTTAAAGACGCAGGACACGTGTCGCCTGGCCATTTATCCACATTTCTCTTTTTACTGGAAGAGGGATAGCAGTTTATCCGCGTGTGTCCCTCGTGTCGCAGGGGAAGAAGGACGTCCTTTAACAAAAAAAGCATCCACTTCGGGGAAAGTGGACGAGTAAAGCGGAGTGGGTGGCGGGAGGAAATGGAGAGCCCTTTCTCTGGTCTTTCTCTCCACCTGCTTCTCTTTCTCCTTGGAATAGGGAAAGGGAAAAGTTTTCCTTTTTGTAGTATAGGGAAAGTCCAATCAAAAGGTCGACTTGGAATCGTTTCCCGAGAAAAAATAAATAAATAAGTTTAGTCCCGGGAACTCACCGCATCTGGGGTAAAGGGAAAAGGGTCAGGGAATCGTCAAATAGAACGAAGAAAAAGGATAAGGACCCAGAGGGAGGAACGAAAGTTGGGAAGGGAGATATATAAAGAAGAAGATAGATACAGAGTATATTTGGGGAATCGGGCTGCTGTGGTGGCTGGAGAACTGACTTCCTATCTCGAAGGCCCGGGTTCGAATCCTGGCATTGATGGAGATTTTTCAGTGGAACCCCGATTCCTACTAGTGCGTCATGTGGAGAGCACTCCGCCAGTGGGATGGAACATACAACTGTGGACCCCTTGGCGCCTACTATTGAAAGTGTGCCTTGCCGACGTCGGGTTTTTCTCCACCCTTTTCCTCCGTTCTCCGTGTGATTCTTTCCTTCTCAACCTGCCCTTATATCCTTCATTGCAAAAATGACTTCCACTATCGGTCGCCTCCTTAAACCCCATACTACAAAACGAGCAATACTTGCATATGTGTATGTGCTATGTAATGATGTTATCGATAACTGAGTATCCGATCTATCCGAGTTTTTTCAATTACGAGTTTTGTTGCATTAGAAATCGATCGGTGTAGGTTGCACATCGGTGAAAAATGTTTTATGCGGAAATAAAAGGGCCCAAATTCTCATAATAAATGCATAAGCTGCTAATTCGGTTATTTTCATGGAAGGTTTTCATATGACATTCTAATAACATTTTTAGTTACTTTCTTAATATTTTACTTATTAAGTTTAATTTTACACACACCCAATACAGCCAACCTCGGTGACGACTCTCCTGCTAATCCAGAGGTCGTGGTTACGAGTCCCACTTGGGTGGGATCTTCACCGCCAATGGCAGGGGTCTCTAAACTTATCGTAACGAGGGCCAAAATAGGTACTAGAACACTTTTCAGTGGACCGTAGTAAAAAAATAAATAAGAAACTATACATCAAGAGTATGAGTTTTATCAAAATCAGAAAATTTTATTGACTAATTACGGAGTATGTGGAATTAAATTATCGCATATTGATGACGACGAACACTACCAGAAAATTTTCATATTTTCATCACAAAACCATTAAGGTGAATGATGTTACTGTGTTTGTGCTTTTAAAATCTTATTAAACTGAGATTTAAATTTTGAAACGCTAATTATACTCACCATTAGCGATCATTCAAGCAAAAAATATGCGGCGCATTTCCACGTACTTTTTCCGCACCGGATAAAATCATCTTGCGGGCCAGGTGTGGCCCGCGGGCCGTACTTTGGAGACCACTGACCTAGGGCATTGGTGTTTGTGAAATCATATGGGGCATCGCAATAATAACTTTTTACTGTTGTACAAAACTTTGGTTATTTCTAACCACAGTCGCACCTCTCGTTAATGATCATGGCACGACTAGTATTTACTAACTTTAACATGCACCATATTTGTTTCTCATCACCTATCTATCATTTGAAGATGATGACGATTGATCACTTGATTATTTTAACTAACGTGCATCCGGATGGCGGAAAACAACTATTGATGATATGTATAACTATGGTAAGTTTAAGGTAGAAAAAGTTAACATGGTTGCTGTAATCTGGGCGTTCGCATTACTTATTTCTCACCCTCGTAAAAAATTTAAAAGGTTTGTCATAATTAATGTGAACGGGGCATTATAAGCGAGTTGATTTTAAGACCGAACCGTCAAGTCCAAAATTTGCTTGATATAATAAAATTGACGTTAATATCAATATTAGACGACGTTATTACTATTATGCAATCCTTCCCGCAGTAATATACCCTCTCATCCGGGGCAAAATACCTCAGCAATTGGTTGTTTCCGCAAATAACCGACCTAACAAACTAACCGAGTACATATGTGGCGAGGCTTGGCGGTGTGCAGGATGTACACAAGCATAGGGAGAGAAGTTGGGTATTAAAATGAAATGAAGAGAAACGAGGGGGAAGCATAAGATGCTAGACGCGAATTAAAAGGGATGAGCGTATTATTAAGGAGAGTGGGTGAACTGGGAGCGTGTGGGTGCTGAAATGATGAGGCTCCTTATTTTTCTCTCGTTAACTGTGAATTATGATCCGCTCCGTGGAAAGAGAGAGGAAGAAAAATTGAAAAGAAGCGAGAAATAAAAGAGTGGAAATGCGTAGCGGTGAGAGAGGGATGAAGTACACGAAAGGAAATGTTCAAAACAACTTCGAGTTAAAAAAAGATGAGTTGAATAAGGCTAGCGGGACGGATGAGTGTCTCTTTGGTATCTAGGGGGCTTCAAATTCTGCTCCTAATGAATCCCTGAAAGTCCATTTATTTTTGTTTTTGATGGAAATGTTTTAAAATATCAGAATTACAATTAAGTTTTATAAAGTTTCCAGAGGATCAAGTAACGAGGAAATTTAAGTTTTCCGTTGTTAATTTCACTGCAAAATAATATTCCGAAAAGAAATTTCATCTTGAGCCATTGTGATACGTTATTTTTTATATTAGAACTTCAGTAATCCTGAGCAATCATAGGGGCACAAATATTTGTCAACTGCGGTATTCATGGTATATTCTAAAACAGTTTTGTTTTTTCTCTGTATATTGCGTTATTTCCTAAATCTTAAACTGGAAAATGTTTTTTTCAAATAATCATTGGTAGGATGTAATTCATTAAAATTAAATTAAAACATCGCTAATTTCACATCGTACCGAACTAAATGTGCAAAATTTCCTTTTGGGAAAGCAATCTGGATCACTCTACTTTGTTAATTCACATTTTGAAATATGACAACCTTGAAAAATGGGAAAATGAAAAGTTCTTGTAAAAATAATTGAGAGGCTACCAGAGGTCTCAGGGTCTCATACGTGGAGAGTTATACTCACAATCAGTGGTCGCGGGAAGGCTCTAATCAACCCTCAGTGTATTTTGTGGTGTCTTCATGAAACATCTCCTTCTTCCATGCCACTTCCAGTTTCGTAGCTGTTCATAGGAAACGCCCCTTCCTTTGGAATACCCTTCTTTGCAAATAGGGGAAATACTGACTGAGATGGATACATGCGCCCGTATTAACTAAGACTAGAAAAATGAAAATTATTGTAATTCAATGAAATGCGATGTGAAACGCGCATGTTTGAGTGCATTTTAAGATGTTAACGAGCGAAAATCGTTCCTATTTATATATATTCAACCTTTGCGGAAACTTATTTGTGTGATCTGACAGAAGCTCTAGTTAGATGCCTATGTAATTAGTTTACGATTGCCGATTTGCGCTTCACCGCCAATAATAGGATTTTAATTCCTGCCTCAATAAAAAGTTAACGATTGTTAATTATTTGATGATTAATGCCTGAATTTAGTGATAAATTGGCACCCTACAGCTTTGGATACACTTAGAACCCGACCCAACCGAAGCAGATCGTTCCCAAAACGGTCGAAAGTCGTAAGTTCGCCATCATGTGAGACAGACGAATAACAGGACTTGGCCTGGATAGCACCCTGCGCGCGAAATATCAGTGGCGAGGAGACAGATGTGGGTTGAGAAATCTGGCACGTCTTCCGGGACGGCTACCCCGAAGTGGGTGTCAAGTTCGGAGGTCTTTATCCAGAGGAGACAAAGTATAACTTCCTCGGGTTTGGTGGGATCGTGAAGAGCGAGCCCGAAAAAATTGCGTCGGGTGCTCGAAAGTTAGTCGGGATGGAGAGAGAGAGAGACAGAGAGGTGATGAGGAGAGACAAGTTAAAGGGGGGATATAAAAAAAGGAGGACGAGGAGTGTCGATGCTAACGAAAGTGACAGGGCGGGAGAGCTTAATGGAAGGGCCGGGTGAGAATGGGTTGGCGGCCAGAGAAGTCGTAAGACTCCAATGGCCCCGAGAGAAAGATTTGCGAGGAGAGTGGGATAGTTTGAGGACGTAGACGGGAAGACTGGCTGCTTCTGATGGGGGTCACTCCGGGGGGTCATCGGCGATCGCAGTAGTGAGGACTGGTAATTGGGTGGGAAATGGAAAAGGATGGGGCCTGGGAGGTCCCGCGGGGAAACTACGAAACGCGCGTACGAAGCACCATGGTTCACCCAACCAACCCACTGGCAGTCGTGAAGTACCACCACAGGTCGGAAACGCTGCGTGAGCACGTATTCCTACTGTCGTAACTTTTTAGTTTATAACCGTGCCGACTTACCACGGTAAGCACTAGAATCGCAGAAAACTGGAGGAAATGGGACGCTATAATCCAATAAGACAACAAAAATGGAGAAGAGTTAGTTGTTGCCTGGTAAGTTAGTAGAGAGAAGTATCATTTTCTTTCCTAATCATTCTCAAAGTTTCACAATATCTCATGAATTGCGATTTATATTTTCATTGAAACAAACAGCGATTGTCAACTTTTTTCTAATTACGTACCTCTTGGCGGCCCATTTTATCCTCCGTTGTACCCAATTTAAAGAGGAATTTTGCTTGCAATTTGCATTTTTCATAGTACTTTAAACTTTTATACTTCAGCCATTTTTCACTTTTTTATCGCGTACTTCAAAAGCATGAAGCATGTACCCTTCAGCGTGGTGAGTGAGAAGTTTGCTGCTTGCTTCTCACTAAATACTACTGTAACCTACTTGAACCTACTCTAACCTAAAAATAAACATGCTCTAGTAAGATTTCCATACGTCCTGTAAAAGCGGGATTGTGCCGGATTGTTGCGCATTAAAAGGGCATTCTGAGATGATAATTAAATAAACGTATTGAATAACGTAGAGCTATAAATTTGCTAACTTTTTTTTCTATTTTGTTCTTGAATATGCAAATTATAAGTAGGTATTAAAAAAATACATCTTTGTCACTTTCATGAAATTTCGATTTGGTGATTCCTGAATACCTACCTCACACTTATGTCAACCCTATTTTCACTCCTTTATTGCGAATTCTGAAGAGGGTAGGATGGAGTTACGATGGAAAATCAAGAAGTATGTATGTACCTACACAGTAAAGAATCATGTTGATTGGATACATCGGCCCGTGCGATGCCAAAGTGAATGGAGCACTATCGGCGTGGGTGTGTCCGAGCTAGTAAAATGAGAATAACGGTCCGACATCGGCACCCAATTTGGCACTCATTTGTCCAGGATATACTCCATATCCACTATCTCCTAACGTCTTTTTCTAAAAACTGAGCACATGTTAGTTACATATGTGTTCTCGGGCATGTCGGAATAAGGGGTAACGAAAGTCCTGATACAGTGGCGAAGGAGGCCCTAATAGAGTATGAAACATCTCCATTAGTAACAGTTTGTGATTAAAAAGCGGTACTGAGAAATATTGTATTAAACCAGTGGAGGCTAACGAGGTGAAACATTAGTGACAACAAATTACGTTCAGTCAAGGATGACACCTCAGCTTGGCTCTCCTCTATTTGAGACAACCTTAGAGAGGAGGTGGCTATCACTAACCTAAGAATTGGCCATAGTTTTTTGACACAATTCTTTCTCTTTACCGACAAAAAGATTCCACCTTGGTGTGATGGGCGCAACCTCCCTCTAAGCTAGCGAAATCTCATGACTGAATGCAATGAATATCTGGTGATCCGTCTCCGAGTGAACATCAGTAGTGACTTGGCCGAAATCCTCTCAGATGACCCTGGCAAAATAAACTAAGTTTTGGAATTCTCAAAAGAAACGGGGCGTGTTATCAAATTTTAGCTGTTACTATATCGACCCTTTTTCTTAATTTTATATAGGTAAATATAGTTTTAATCATTAAACCATTGTTTTTACATAATTTGGTAATGCGTGTTGCAAAATTACCATGGACGTCGGCGCACCCTAATACCAAGTATATAGAAGAGTTAGGAAGAGATTGGAAAGGGTTGAGTCGGGAGAGATGGAGGAAGTTGAGGGCGAGCTGTGAAGACGGGGGGTGGGAGGGTGGATGTGTGAGGGATTCAGCGGGTCGTTCCGATGGGGTGGAAGCAGGAGGTGCGGGAGAAAGAGAAGGAAGGGGTCGGGAAGGAGGGGCGGGGCCGCGGCGAGAGAAAACAGCACCGAAGCATGACTCTCCCTGCCCGAGAAGAATGTTATTGCTTGGGACTAACAAGTCGCCGGACGGGTTTTCCGGAAGGGCCCTGCTGGGATTACGCGCGGGAGAGAGGGAAATGATGGAAGGAAGGGGCGGATTGGGCCAAGGGTAGTGGTGGTGATCGCTGGTGGGGAAGAGGGAAAGGGGAAAGAGGAGTTCGAATCCGAGGGACTGTAAAGGAGGTGGCGGAGCAGGGGGCGTACGTGGAATGGTTGCGAGGAATTGAGACGGTCAGGCTTTTTCGTGGATGACTTGCTCTAGATCTTGTTCCAATCCCTTCTTAATATGATATAATCCCTCTTGCTACTAAATAGTCAAATTTAATCCCAACCAATCTTATTTGCCCGTGGACTCCACGACGTCGGTTTTCATCTGCATACACACAGTAGGGCGGCTCTTAATTGTCAAATTTCGAAAGACATTGGAATTCGTATGCTTAAAACCATCGATATGGTGAGAAAAAACACATATGCTTCAATTTTATAGCTGTGCGACCCATCAGAGCCGTGCGCCATCGGTCAAAGGTCAGTTGACTCAAGATGTTCGTTTTTCTTGGCAAAACAACTGTCCATAAGGTATTAACATCATTTTAGATGTCTTTGTCCTCATTATGACGGATTCATAGAGATACTGGAAGGCGTTCAAGGTCTTGTGAGGACTTTCATTAGAGTTTATCGTCTAATTGTTTCTTTTTATATTAATAGAGAAACATTACCCTATCTCTTAGGGCTCAATAGCGATTTTCGGCCTTCACACGCGACCTCGGAATCTAAAGGTTATCCATGATTTTAAGTTTAATAATTTTCCGCAAACCTTCATGTTTGATATTAAGCCAGTGAGTTGAAAGATTTTATACGTGACCATAATATTCATTGAGGAGCACCAAAGTGCTTACGCCTCTATGCGCTCCCCAGGGGTTCATTTAGAGCGCAGATTACTCTTTCAAATGCCCTTCTTAGAAGCTTGAAAGCGCGGCTGTTCCGCGCGTAACGGAGTGTTGCGGTGGGAGTGTTGAGTGCCTACTCGGGAGACTTGTAAACGAAGGTGCGCATAACTCTGCATATGGAGGAGGAGTCGAGGCGCGAGATGCTATCCCGCGACATGCTTTGGATCTATAGAGCTATGAGGAGGGTAAATGCGTGTTTGTTAGCCAAAAGGCGAAGGCTTTAAAGCACAGGGGAGGCCATTTTATTAAGTCGTAGATGAAGGTCGAGAAGACTTTGCCGTGGGTGGATGGCGGCATGTGTAGCTGGGGGCCGAGACAAGATGAATGAGACGGAGAGCGTAGGAGGCAGGAAGGAAGCGGGGGCGGCAGTGTGGATGACGTGGGGGGGGGGGGGGCGGAAAGGAGAAAACGCCAAGGAATGGTTGCTTTACGGTAGATGTCAACCTTATTTACTCACAAGAGATCACTCAAGGGCCTATGCAGTTGCTCCCCTGGTGAGATGTTACTTCAACAAACATGAGGAGTTAGTTTCTCTAACAGACTGAACGGGAAGCGCGTCTGTAGGATGACATCAAATTTCAAGACACGTGAATTTTGTGAGATCCTGATTCTTCGTCGAATCTCTCGCGGGTGGAGATATAATAAATACATCGTGTACTCGCAGATTGTAGTCGTGTGATGCGGAGCGATATTTCGTGGCCTGCTGCGATATTTTCAGTGGAATGTGTAAACCGACGATTTTTTACGTTATATACTTACATCATTTTGGGGGTGGGCTCATGTGGGAGCGGTAAACGGGAGGGAGGAGGGAGAATATGGTGGGAAGGAGTGGCTACGACCTCCCTGTCCGGACTCATCTGCGATACCTTCGATATTGAGAAGACTGAATATAAATGTCTTATACCAAAATCCCATATACCAAACCTGAACCCACATACCAAAATGGTACCTATATGCCGCTCACAAAATTGGCAGTGGACATGTTCCCTGGAAAAAAGCCGGTAGTAGATCGGTAAACGTCAGGCCATATAACCCAACTCAGCACGGCGATTGCATAATATATTTTTATCTATAACCTATTCGATTAAAGGTTTGCTTTATTGCTTCTTAATGAAATGGAAGGGTTGTATAGAAAGACTGCTTTTTATTGCTGTTTGTGGTAGTATAAGTCTAGAGAATTACTTCAGGTGCATTTGGAAATACTTTTGAGTACTTTTGAAATTGACGCTAGAATTACGTACCACCCTTGTGGGTTAGCGCCGCTTTCAGATATATCATTCCCTCGGCTCGCCAACTAACCGCACAGGAGATATATGTGTGTGCAGATGGTACAAACCACTTTGGTGATGGTACGAGGCATGTTTAAGGTGGCGGGTGACGTTGATGCATAAGGTGTTGACATTCTAACCGTTAATTGCACAGTGTGATGATGTGGTTTCTGTTAAATGATGTGAGGCCCCAGAACGGCTTCAGAAGTTCATTGAAAATAGATATTCTGCTTTGAGAAAGAAGCCTGAGGCTCGCCCAATATTTTATTTCAAGTTCTAAGGTGGAACCTTTTTTTGTTTCATTGGTATTGGGGTGGTTTCCTCAATTTACTAGGAATTTAATTTTGTGATGCATGCACTGGGTCTATTAAATTATATTGAAATGGCACCAATACTGGCGATGCAGACTTTCGGAAGTTTTACTGACAAATATAAATCAAGAGCATTACATGAAAGTTTCGATGAGAAATGACTGTATTGGTATGAATAAGATAGAATTGAACTCAAATTTTCATAAATCGTACTATTATTATCCTCTGATAGAGCTATCTTGGAAGTGTAACATAACTTACCTACATCGACGCGAACACTGATTCCCAAATTGTTTAACGGCCTCTTCCCTAAAAAACCAAAATTTCATATTATTATTTGAAATTGGGTCTCTTACCAAAGCGTGTTTTTTAGGCTCTACGTTACTACTGAGTTTTCTTCAATTTAAAATTAAGTTTGAAGTGCTGAAGATAGCACAAAGATGAGTATGTAAAATGTTATCCTTCGAATTGCATTCTATATACAATTGCTCAATGTTATGCGGCTGTCTTAGAGAAAATGGAACCTGAATAATGAAGACTAAGAATAAACCTTAGTGAAGCTCATCATCTCGATGAATAGGCAGCATCATCTCGATGAAGAATGAAAATATTTTTTATCCAGGTCGTTTTTTAATTATCTTATTAAACTAGTTTTAATGTTCATTTTCAGGACAATTCATTTGTCATTCCACTTATTATCGATTTATCATTAGAATTAATGGTACTCCATCGTATTTTGCCTTGGAATGTTTAGTCCTGCGTTTTGCTGCCTATTTATTTACACTACTCCATCTTCATAGCCTTTGTCCCATGGCAACATCTTATAGCCTATTACTCGGTTTCTTGTTTCCACGAGTTTTGCTGCCAACCGAGGAAGGGCCAGGATAGAAGTTCTAGTTTCATCGGGAGGAAAGAGGAGGATGGTTTCCAGCGTGGGGGATTAAAGCAGGGGAATGAACCTGGAGTTGGAGGGAGTAAAGAGATCGTCTTTCCCCTTTGCATCTTCTATCCCGGACCACCGACGATGCGTCTCAAATTGCAGCAAAAGATCCTTGGCCGATTCTAAAAAGATATGCGCAAATCCTTGGCAGCGTACTTGCTCAGCTTGCTAAAGGTCGAGGTGGGTTTGAATTCCTTCTCCACCATCTCTCCCTCTGGATATGTGATTAAGTGAGCCATCATCATCTTTCCTGCTTGTCATCGAGTAGCAATTTCCGCTCCCTACGTCCAGGTGAACGCGTGCAAGGGGTCAGTGAATAGGCACGTCGCAAAAACAATTTTGTTTATCGGCAGTATAGGAGAGTTGATGTACATTCATAGCAGGCGAAGATTGTTCGTGTAGCTAGCATCCAATTTTTCTATCTCTTCAAAAAGTGTTTGCAGAGAAAAAATGCAGTCCTTGTATTGAGTTTATTGCGCGTTGGTAACGAATGAGTGGTTCTATTTCCTTTCCGGTGATTCTGCTTCAGGGCCCATTGAGCTCTATTCTGTGACCGAGTGTTCATATTATATCGAAAGACTTGCTATCTGACAGGTTTAAATTTCATCCAAAATAAATTAATGATTGAAAATATTCTTCACTTTGAAGACCAATCACCAACAAATATTTTACCATTACCTCGTCTTATTGCATCCCAGTCACTTGTCTGAATATAGAGCCTCAAAAATACTATCAAAAGGGTTCCAATATTTAATATGCATCATGTTGGTACTTTGGCTTGTAGTTGATCTTTCGATCCAATTTCATACGACGCATAGGTACAGTCGCCGCATAAAGTCTGGCGACATCGACAAATGCGCCGAATAAGTGAAACTACGATTTTGTGTGGTTCCACTGATTCAAAAGTAAGGAAAGGGGAGGGAAGATAGAGAGGAGGGGAGTGGGAGGGAGGTGAAGAAAGTTGCCAGAGTAGTCGTGAATCGGAACCTCGTCTTAGAGGCTAGTGAATTAAGGTGATTAAGTTGCCGATGTCGCCAGACTTTATGCGGCGACTGTACTTTTAAAGCAATACTGGGAACGCGGTTTGTAATATGAGCAAATAAAATTCTTGAACGTCTTCGAGATCGACTGTACAGGAGTGAGTTTCATGGTTCGTGAGATAGGTGAGATGCTTGGATTGAAATACGAACTTCTTTAAAAGATGGGAATTGAGTGAACTAAAAGAGAACGTTTACCGGTCACTAAGGGAATATCATAAAATACCCAATCCAGATATGTTTCTCGCTAAGAATCGAATAGTTCTGGCCTTCTTGCAGTTCTTGTTGCTTGTATCAATCTACTTCCATCTCCACTTCACCTCTCGCCGATATGTCGGGCCTGGATCGCGATTAAATCTCTCATTTCAAGCCTATATCTATTTCCTCAAGTAATACCATCATTATTAGAAGTGGAATTTTACGTAAAATGGGAGACAGACCCGTGAATGCAAATGGAATTCTGAGACCGAAGACGCTCTACGTTTCCTGCTGGTATCGCAAAATCGCATAAAAGCATGACCCAGCATGTTATTTGTTTCATCATAGCCATAAAATTCACCATCATAAGCAATTTTTATTGGCTCACTTTTACTCTATTACTAATGGTATTCAAATTAATAATTAAATTAAATATTCCTGCAATAAAATTCTACTCAGGGGGTGAGTGTTATCGCTCCTTGCCTTACACTTGACTTTTAGGGTGAAATGGCAGTAACTTGAATACCTGGATGTAATGGTGACCTTGTAACAAAAGGAAGTTCATTGTTAAACTACCCTTTCGAAAGCTGATAAAATAAGAAAAACTATATGAGTTATTGACGAAATACTCATTAATAATGCTCACCCGTATGAGTATTAACAATATCATGTTTTTGAGGTGATATTTGGGCTCCCTAGTTAAATGACGGATTTGTTGTTTTCCCGGCGAACAAGGCTGATGAAGTTTTTTCGGGTTTTCCACCGGGTCAAATAGGCTGTTCTCACCAACGTTTCGACGGCTGTCTTTGCCATCGTCTTCAAGGCTGATGTCAAACCATGGAACTTGCCGGGTTAATTTACCTCTCGGTCAAGCTCAGGTATCACCGGATTGATCGGGGTTTTGGTACCTTTTTTCTCTAATGTCTTTCATTTTTCCTTGCCATCCCTAATTAAATGTTCATTGAAACCAAAATGTATAGCTAAGCATTGATTTTGTAGATGTTTTCATTAAGCTATTTCTAAGCTTTCTGAGATTTGATTTCTAAGCTCCTCATCTGAGCTTTTATAAGCTATCTAAGTATTGTCCCCACCATTAGGCATTTATTTGTTTCCAACCCTTGTAAAATTACGGAACACCGAAATGAAAATTTCGTCTGTCACGAGGTAAATTGGGCGGTACGGGTGGCCACAGAAGCATATAATATGAGTTTGCAATAGCTAGTGCGATCGAGTTTAAAGACGCCAATGAAGTATTATCTCATCGAAGTTTCTGATTGTTTTGTCGCTGAAGTCGAGTAAAACTTTCAAGTTAAATAAATATTCATTCAATGTGGACAACACTCACTGTACCTAATCGTTATTTTTTAATATAATTTCATTATTTGAATTAAAAATTGCGGGTAATAATCTTATAGATGGATTGATTTGAGTTCATGATGTGACAGACTGGGTCATTGGTACTCGAAAGGGGCATGGTACCGTGTATTGTACAGCCCAGAGGCCTCCGGCTCTGGTAGGACGGGAAGGGACCTCACTGCTTCCATCCACTTTTTCTTCGTCCTGCCTATTTATCTCTCTCTTGCGTCCTCTCCTGCTTTTCGCTGTTTAAAGGACCGCAAAGGGACGAGACGGTCAGCTGACGACGCTTGGGCTAGACATGGATGAAAGGGAATACAAAAAAGTCGAAAACAAAACCTCTGCGGAATGTTCCCTCGCGTGTAGTGTCACTCGAAATTAAGGCCAGTGCTCAGCAAACCGTCAAGTATAGCGAAGAAGGGGGTTGAAAAACAAGAGAAGGTGTGGGATAAGCGTTCCGCGAAGATGAAGAGTGTAAACAGGGAAACGGAGTAGAAAAAAGGAAGGAAAGATTAGAAAAAATAGGCTCGAGATAAATTTACAATGGAGAATATTATTAATCAAGGGACTTATGCTTGTCATGTTAATGTGTTCATTCGAGTTTCACGGCAGGTTTCGTGGCTCTGCGTGAAAATGCGATAAGAACAAAATAGACGGTTGTTTATCTTCATTGCGGCCACTAAGCACACTCCCGGCATTGTATTATTAATTTATTTGAGTGGAGGATTACTCTGGATGGAAAAATATAAAGTTTACGCGTAATTTTGAAGCTTTTATTTTATTCCTCGGCCTGGAAAAATATTCATTGATAATGGGGCTTAGCATTTTAGTGTGATTGAAATGTATTTCCTGTAAGTATTTTTTTGCAAACTGCTTTAAGCTGCTTTTCAGGTCAATATTTAGTACTCTGTTGTGACGAATAGGATTCCATTTTACAGTCTATCAGAATTGTTACTCCGTGAGCCTATTTTATCCATCACTATCAGCAATCAACGATGCTAAGATGGATTCGTCGCAACTCTTTACTCTGCTAACTGCTAAATTCCCTAACGATTCCTCATTTTGACATCCGTAACCATGATTTGCTTCACGTATTTCATCCTTGGTCTTCCCCTGTAATTATTTCCGTTCATTCTTCCATCCACTTTTAATTTTAGGAGGCTTTTTCTATATTAGGATGATTACTCTAAACTTGTCTATTTCGTATAGTTTTAAACATGTATTCTCCCAGAATTTTCCGTGTGGCATCTTCATCGGTAATTCTCTCCAGCCTTTATCATACTACATCATCTTCGCATTTACATTTCTTCCAACCTACTTTATTCTTTTGTTGTTATCGTCCAAGTATTATTGCCTATAGTAGCATGCTACTGAGGTGTTCTCTCACTTCAGTGCTTTAATCTCACAGTATGCAGTTATATTGAAAAGTATGAGTGGGAACACTAGAGAAAGGTAAATAATCGGGTAAATAAAACTATGAACGTTTCTAATCCGTAAAATAATCTAGGTGGTGAATCAAGCCGATAGGTTGAGGTTGGTTGTTAGAAGTTGATTGTGGTGACTTTTGTAATCCCAGCACTCTTGAGCTAAAATCTAATCTTCAGGATGGTAGTCCATTTGTTCCCCAATGGCAATTATTTAGGAATCCATCCCAAATCGAAGCGTTCGTCGGGAGTTCACTGGAAGTGCTTCGGGATAAAGCCACGAGGTTTTCTGGTCGCGGGCGCGATTCCACGGTTCATCCGGCAGCTTTATTTTTTTATTTCGTGGAATCGGCATCGGTGAGAATTGCCCGCACTTAAAATCCTACCCATTTCGCGCACCCTAAATTCAAGTCGATGTGAGCAACAAGGTACCCAAAAAAAGTAAGGTTGGGAGTGAGTGGAAGAATTTAAAGGTTAGAGGAATTTTTTAAAGAGTGGGCCGGGGTAAAGATGCAAATGAAAAGAGTGGGAAGAGAGAAGGCAGGAAAGAAGTGGGTAACTTTTCAAACGTCCACCGCGGGACAAGGTTTCATTGGTATCCACCCCACTGAACTGAGCTCCCAAGCCACTGGCCCAACGAAACTCCCCGCACAAACACATTCAAACCCTTTTTGCCTCCTTAAAGCCCTCGCCCATCATTGCAAGGGTATATGTAGCGTGTTCCCTGTGACTGCATGTGTCTCCTCTGCTCTCTACATTCCCCCAAGTCCCCTCTTTTCCCATATCCTTCCTCCCTATTACGTTCGCCATCCATCTCAAAGAGATCTCAACCGTGCCCAAAAAGTTAAAGTCGAAAACAAAATGAGAGCGAAAAAAAGGCCCGCTGCCCTCCTTTCCCACAAGCACACCGCAGGAGAATAAGGGTGGGAGGTAGGGTGGTGCTTTGCTCAAATGTATACATCGCCTGACGATATAAATGTTGCATCGCGAAAGAGGCTATGTATCGCATATCGTATGATATCGATGTAAAATCTTCTCGGACTTCCCACAACCTTTCGCAAAGAGACTCTCCTTTCATCAACAGCCTTGAAGGCCAATTCTCGAACCCCGTGATAATAATAGTATGCGACAATAACAATTTTATCGCACGGTTTCGTCGATTCAGTTTTGTTGAATTGTGTCATCCTGCTCAAATGTGATATTTATAGCATGAAAAATCTAGTGGCGATGTTGCGCATGTGATACTTCAACGAAACCGTGCTATAATATTGCTATTTTTGCATACGATAATGTGCACGTTTCGAGAATTGACCTCCTGATGACGAAATACAAGTCTCTGTTCGAAACGTCGGCAGACATGGAGAAAATCACGTGGAAAACAAGAGAAGACTTGACTCGCATTTCTACTGAGGAGAGCCGCGAATTTTGTTAAAAACTGCCACGAGCAACCAAAAGTATGATAATACAATGAAACGGACTGACTGTGTGGCCCCGAGAGATTCGAAGGTTATTCCGTGTCTGTCGCACTCCTCCCTCATCCTAGATTTGCTCTCGTCTTTCGCTTCCTATCTGTTTGGTTCTAATTTGTTAAGTGTTAATAGCTACTTCGTGATTAATTTATTTAATGCTGTTATTTGTTATATGGTTATTTGTTTTTTTATTAATGTTGTTATTGATCCATTTTAATTGGCCTGGAGCTGTTTTTGGACGTGAATAATAAATAAAGAAAACGTTAGACGCTAGGTTAAAACTACTAAAGGAATTTATATTTCACGAGTTTATGGTCGACTCGGTGGATGTACTTTTTTACGAGCATTTCATCGTAATGACAGACAAAGGTGACAAAATTCTGTCTTCACTATAATGCCTCCTTTAAAATGCAATGCATCCGGCATCTCTCCTACCGTTATCGCATTTGTTTACCGTTTAGAATGTATTACATATCGTCTCAATGTGATGGCGGCCTGCTGCGCTGTAATGCGATATCCTCCGTTGATGCGATGCGATAGGAAGCCGTCCTTGGCGATACTAGTCATCTACTCGTATAATTGAAAGGTACAGCGTAGTTTTCCACAGAAATTTTATTAGTACGACACGTTTCACCGTGATACGGCATCGTTAGGCCACTTGGAGTTTATATCTCCTCTATGTGAATGCTGCCTTGCGTAGCAATGGGATGTGTATCGAGCAGCGTGAACGATGAATAGCACGATTCGATATCTCTGGCGTATCGTATATCGCAAATGATGCATCACAATATCGCACATACCTCGATGAATGGAGGGGAGGATTTAGTCGGGCGTTGAGGGAGTATTGCAGAAGGTTGAGTGTTTGTAGGGAGGCGGATGAAGGTGAGGGAAACTCTGTGGAGTCTATTTTTTTGCCTCCGTTTTTGAGGCGTCTCTTCTCATTTGCCGTTTTCCCCAGCTCCTCTCTACTCTTCTCTCTCCCCCTCTCTATCTCTCCGTCTCTCGCTCTCTGGACCAGGCACCGGCTGCGGTCGGCCGAGTAATCAGTGGGAAAGCAGGCGCAGTGTGGACGGCGGCGTCGGAAATCTATTGACGGTGCTGGCTCTGGGTGGGGGGAGTGATTAGTTTTGGCTAGGGAAGAGAGAGAGAGAGGGAGAGGGTAGAGAGGGAGCGGTGAGGGAAGGAATTCGCCATGTAGGTACTGATGCTATTTCCCGTTGTGTCCTGGTTAAACGAAAGAGTGTCTCGTGATCTCCTTTTGGTATTTCATTTTTGAACCCCGTGCCATGGCTTAGTTTTCTCAACGTATTGCCTAAGTTAGCTTTTATAAAAATATATATATTCAAAATGCGTGTTTTTCCTCAATTAATAGGTGCTTGGACAGTTCTTACCTTACTTTCCAACAAAAAATCGGACAATGAAAGATTTGATGCTTCGTAAATGGTAAACTCTTCTTTATCTTCCCACCGGGTTAAGTTCTACATTAGGCCGACGTTTCGAACGGAGAATTTCCTATATTTCTTGCGTTATGTTTATTTTTCAATTCCATTTATGAAACTGGGAACAATTGTCATCCTTAAAATCTTTCCAAGAGCTTTAAGTTTAAGGAGTTTACGGACTATGATCATCACTACAAAGCTTATATATATATATATCGGTTTACGACGTTCTACGTCTTCCGATTCCCAATTTCCATGCCTCCCGATCATTCCAGAGTTCTTCATATAATCCTCTTTCTCTCATTTCTTTCTCTATCCCTTGTATCCAACTTTTCCTCGGTCTGCCTCTCCTCCGTCTTCCTTCCGGGTTCCACAGCAGCATTTGTTTCGGGAGTCTTTCATTTCCCATACGTTTTACGTGTCCATACCACCTCAACTGCTGCGTTATTATCTCATCTATTATGGTATCATTGACATTCATTATTTCTCTAATTCTTTCATTCCTTACTCTTTCTCTTTTTGATTTACCGGCTGCTCTTCGCCAGAAGTCCATTTCAGTCGTCAGTAACAGTTTTTCTGATTTCTCCGTTAGTGGCTATATTTCACAGCTGTAGGTTACTATGCTCTTTACTATGGTATTATAAATTCTCTTTTTGTTTTCAATGGATATTGTATTGTCCCACAATAAGCTATTTAATAGTGTTATTGCTTTTTTGCCTTTATTGCATATATCCCTAATGGCTACCTCCATTGTTTTACTTTCTGCAATTTGCATCCCTAGATATTTACTTAGACCCTCCCTATCCCTCCCTATCCCTAGACATTCACTACAAAGCTTATTTTGATAAAAAGCATTCTTAGTACAGCTACTGTAAACACCGCCTTTGTAGAGCGGTTTGTGTTTTGGATAACGGTTATGACAATAAAGAAGGGACCCTATTCCCACCCCAGGGGTTTTGATGACGGTTACAGGTCTCAACAGACCTGATAACGATTAGAAAATCTCCTCACGAAGCGTAGGTCATAATGAAGAACCTGACTAGTTGGAAAGCCCGAGACGAAGTCACCAAAGATTAGGCTCAATCTTAGCGAAGCCCATCAGAAGCGATACGAATGCCTAATATGTATGTGTGTTTTTGGTATGCACCGATGGCCATTTCACCTTTAATGAATATTTCGTTATTTTTTAACAATTTTGATGATTCGTATGCCTTTTCAACGCTCTTTAATTACGTATAGTAAGTTTTAAAGGGTGGATAGGCAATGTGGGGATATGAGCCTTGAGGGAAGGAATTCGCCATGTACGGACTATGAATGGACCTATGCCGATTCTACTTCTATTTTCGGATGAGCTTCAGTTAAACGAAAGAGTGCCTCGCGGTCTTTTTACTGCCTTTCATTTGGGAGGTCAACCGGGAGGCTTCTACATAGTTATCATTGATTAATTTTATCAATATTTCCTGACCAAACTTTTTAAATTGTACTTTTAATGTTATAAGAAAATCTTTTCATCATTATTGAATATTTGGCAATAAAAAAAACTTCTTGCATGCCGCATTATGGTGTCATATTGTTGATAACTTTGTGGACCATTTCCGTGGACCATAGAATAAAATTTCCTTTATAGTGTGATTCGCGCTTAATGGCTTAAAACCCGATGCTTCCTCTTCAGTGCCTGAGGCTACTTTTGGAGTGAAATAAGGGCTGATGGGCATGCGTTGGTTTTATATGTTGACATGGAAATTACCCAAAAATAATTTAGCATAAGCGTTTTTAAGCACTTCACCAATGATTCGTCATTTTTCATTATTGATGGCCACATAATTCAAATTTATGTTTGGTTAAAACAGTACAAATTATACGGTAGAGATATGCAATAAAAAGTTTTAGAGTATAAACATTCATGTTGTAGGTTCTATGGAATCTCCTGGTTGTTAATTAGAATCGATAACATTCATGTTGAGTCATTCCCACCAAAGTTACTTCGTTGGATCCTTAATCGGTTGTTTTTTATTATAATATCCACATTTTTTCTGGAAGATTGGTAGTAATGTAATGGTAATATACAACAATCCCTAATGTTAACTTATATTTTCATTTGATACTACTGGTTTCAAGGTTAGCGTTATCCTCATGTTCCGATAGTACTAAGGAAAACTTTCTGTGAAAGTTTTGCATTGTTGTATATCATTATTCAAGATAAATTTTCACATGGTTCAAGCCGATTCTATCAATTTCCTCACTATCGATTTTCGTTCTGATGATGCCGAGTTGTCATGAAAATTGTAAGAATCTAAAGTTTCGGAGCATAATAAAGTTAGTGAGTCTGAGATCTATGTTTGTAAAAAAATTTTTAGTCCAAACTTAAGCTACTTGGAGAGTAAATTCTTTCCTATTCATTGTCAGCAGAATCTATTCCTTCAACCACGCCTCTAGTTATGTAATTCCTTTTTTCTCTTATATCTCCATTTTTTTTCACGAGAACTTTCTTTTCACGCTGTCACTCTACTCCTCTTTATCTAAGCTCACTAAGTGTACTCACTTGATTTTCGCTATTTATCCCGCGACGTGGAGGACTTATTACATAAATCGAATTCAGAAGGGCGGCGGTGGAAAGGCCGTAGGAAGAGGGAAACGAAGAGACAAATGATGAAGATGAGGGTAAGAGGGATACAGGCGAGGCAGGGGATTTAAAAAATGCCTCAGAAGGGGATGTGGTTAACACGGAGTAGGGACAGGGCGAAGGTTGTGGGATAAATAGGAAAAGGGTTTGCTTGAGATGAGAGGGGTTGGAAGGAAGAGGAGTTGAGTGTAAAGGGGTCAAGGCAGGGGGGAACGGGCTGGGACTAGAGCTGAAAGAGTCAGTGAAGGAAAACAGACGTTCTATAATTAGTCATTTGGTATCGGCTTCTTTGGTGGTGACCATCTGCATTGCTTCTAGTCTCCACTCCATTCCCTAAATTAATTTCGGCTTCCATAATTTTAAAGGATATTAACTGACGGAATTGCGTGTTAGTGAAACCTTGTGATGAGGTATTTGGGGATTTGACCGATGCGAAGCATTGATTTCGGAATAATTGCCAGTCTTTATTCATTTCTATTCATTACCCGATACATATGTACAGGAGTTCTATGTCATACATATACAGAGTTATGTTGAAGAATATTTACTTATTCATTGGAAATTGCCATATAAAAAAACTATGGACCTTCGGTATTTTCGGGCATTGGGCTCGCCACTCCGCAACCCAGGGTACTTGAACTAAAAGGAAAATTTCCATGAGCTGTAATAACTAGCTGATGCATTTTTGACGTAATATTGGCTGTTCATCGCATGAGCTGATAATTAAATTTTGCATGCGCTGTGTGATAATTTTATTTTGTAGGTTTTTGAACGACACTGGCTGCCCAACGCACCGTCATGCGTCTTCAAAAATGAAGCATGTATTCCGGAATCGGAAATTTAATGTTTTTGGTCGAAATCCTTTGTTCCACTAAAAAAACACGTCATCAGGAAATGCTGATGAGTTTTTGGAAATATTTTTTATAATCCACGCATCTACCCCGAAACAAACCTAGTTGATTAGAATGAAATGCGTTAGTAAAAGTTAGTAAAATTTATTTACATTATTGTGTTAACCGACGGTAAATTTATTTTGTGATTCAATCATTACTTGATTTGGAAGGCTTTAATAACTCTAGCGTGACTATCACGCCATGATCGGTCTTTGAAATGTAGCGCAAATTCCGGAACGCACAGTTTTTCGGAAGGAAGTTAGGAGACCCGGGAAAATCCATGGAACCTCATCAAGAAATGCTGATGATTTACCCTGGGTACTAAATTAAAACATTTCCATCCACCTCGAGGCAAATCAAGTTGATTAACATTCACAAAATCCCTCTCCTTCTGAATTTTAGGAGCAAAATAAAATCACTCGGCAAAACTATGTTATTCGATTAAGGCGGTAATGCTTTCACGCAGGTGTTCTTCGGTGGTAGTGAGGAGGTCCGGTGAAACATTCGGAGGCCGTCCCTCCCTCTCCGTAGTGTTCCACTGATGGGACAAGGTGAATCGGATGATTGGATGTTACGGCGGCAGAGGCAGTGCGGCGAGATTGAGGGACACGGGGAAGGGATGATTCGTGGGGAGGGCGTAGGGCGAAGAGGGCGAAAGGGGGTTGAAAGGGTCAGCCGAGGGCGGTTGGGATGGGTGGTTGGAGGGAGGAAAACGGTGGCGCAGGGGACGACGGGAAGACGCACGCTCGAATTTTATGCCGTGGCCTTCCTCTTCCTACACTCTCCCTCCCACACACATCTTTCTGCCTCCTCCTCCAACCCTTGATTCACCCCTTTCGTTTTCCATAGCAGGACAGCATCCGCACGCCAATCCCCCTTTTAATTAACCCCTCAGCTCCGGGCTCGCTTCGCTGCACCTATCTTCCTCTTCCTCCTCCTGGCCCTTCGTAGCTTTTCTCCCACTTTTCCGCACAAATCCCTCCTCCGACCCCCATCAACCCCTACGGGTCGCCACCGCAGTGACCCAACGTCCTCCCATCATCACCCGACCCCCTGAAAAATAAAATAAAACCGGTACTCAACACGTCCCCTGTGGTACACGTTTCATGGCTGGGATGGCAAGAGATAATATAGATAAAGAGTAGTGCAGTGGGAGAAGACTAAACGGATTTCCTCTACCTAATCCTCCAAACAGCTCATTTTTACCATTTTATTATCTTGGTTTTATTCTATGTCTACGTACTTCACCGTGAGCAACCGCTAGGATGAGTGTCAGGGGGTGTTAAGACACCAGGAATGAAGATTTGAGGGAATAGGTAGAAAGATTTGGGAGAAGGAAAGGGTGAGAAGTAGGAAGAGTGTTGACGGATGAGTGTCTCATCTACGAATACCTCGCGAGCCCTAGTAAGGTGGTCTAATGGATGGGATGTTAGGACACCACTCATGAAGGAGGTAGGAAATAGGAGAAAGGAATTGGTTGGAGGGGATTAGAATTGAGATATGCGTCAGTGAATTAGTGTCTCGATATGTTTCTGTTATAATCATTGGTGGCGCGAGAGACGAAGGAATTCTGGTACCCATCTGTTCGACAGTATATCTAATTTTGTTACTTTTGTGTTGGGGTAAGGTATACACTGCATTTCCACCAACATATATTTAATCTCTTCTGACCATGGGTTTGATACTGCGCATCATCCGAAAAATATTATAAAATACATATTATTATAATAATAACACGACAATATTATACTATATATATTTTTTTGTGTTTCATTTACTCTCATCATGAAGTTATATACACATAGTAAAGTTGAAGAGACCTTGCTACTGTTTGTCATACAGATGTAGTACGAGGGTGAAATAATATACTGAAACTCAGTAAAACTGAAATTTTCCCAGTACTATCAGAATTGTGTGTTTCCTCAGTCTTTAACAGCTCGTAACGCAGTCCTTCCTCACTTAAATTGTATTTACCTATACTGTTCACTCATGTATTCAGATGAATCCAGTTTATTATTTTTAATTCATTCCGGAATTCCAACATATCAAATTGCCTACATCTACATCTACAAAATACCCTGCAAGCCACCTCAGGGGTGTGTGGCAGGGCGTGATTAATCACCAACATGCATTACACTATACCCTAAAGTTAGTGTAACTACGACTAATTATGCATTAGCATAAATCGCTAATGCTTGTCATGAGGCGAAGCCTCATAAGCATGCAACACTACACTACAGATGTCATCAAAATGGAGAGTGACCTCAATATACATGCATTCTACAACTACACAGATGGACAGGGACTCAAGACCCATGTAGAAAACATGCTAGGCGTGCTGTTAGTATGTACTAGGTAACAGATAAGGATTCAAGTATTAGGAGTACTACCACTACTAAGAGCTACACTACCTAACGACAAACCTAGATAAAGTTTCATGGCAGCTATTATGGTCCCTTATCATTCGTGGGAAATGCTACTTCCCTACTGTCTTTCTATTTGCGGTAAGAATTTATTAATTATTTTTTTTCGCATGTTTTGTGCAAAACTCGTCCTATGGATGTGAAGTGACGAGGAGAGAGGACCGTGGAAGGCCAAGGGGTGGAATTGCCATGCTTTTGCAAGGGGTATTCTTCGTGCTCGGGAGAATTTGCCTTCATTTTTTTACAGCTCGTGGTCGTCCGTTCTTTTTTTCTGCTTGTTTCTTTTATCATCGCCCCGACGGCTATTCGGCAAGGGATAAAAAGGAATTCATGAACGCAATCCCTGGGTAGCTAATTGTTTTTCTTCTCGTAGTGGCGGTATTTGCATGCACAACGGTTGTGTTTGTGTAATGTACGTGCTCTTCACGGAAGTAATATTATTATTTTCGACTTATTCACTCCTCAGCACGGAGGCTGGGAAACATTTGCCTATCCCGGGTGCAAAGTACCAAAGGGATTAGAGAAAAGATTATTTTTATTCCATTTTGTCCTCCTGTGGGGAGGTTTTCCTTGCTAAAAGAATCTCTCGATGGTGAATAAACCCTTCATGGCTTCACACCGTGTTTCAATCGCTACCGTAAATATAATCACTTTCAAATGAGGCTAATAGTAGAATTGTATCCTTTTGATCATTTTTATGTATGTGGTACTGTTAATTCATTATGATATAATAATTTCAACTTTTCTGTGTAAGGGTTCATGTGAGGCTGTTGAATATCGTATATTTGATTTGCTCTGAGTCCTTCTCGCTTACAAGCCGTTCGATTTTTGCCTTCTAATAGCAGGGCACACTGATTCATTTCTCTACCTCCGACCTCTAATTTTCAAATTTATAGCTAGGGTATTTTAGAGGAAGAAGGTAAAATGGATATAAAATCCGTAGAAATACGATTTCATATAGCATGAAGTTTTTCCCACAATATTACTCATGTTTTACTCAATCCATTCGTGGGATTCGCGGATTTGTATCCTTCTTTTTAAGATTTTTATTCATTGTACTTCATAGTGCGTAAAGTTGTTCTCAGTCTATATTATCGCGTATATCTCGTTGAAGGCCTGTTTTTCAATTAAAACTACATTTATATATTTACCATGTATACATACGTCTGGAAACAGTTTCTCCTCCATTAATACGAAGGATTAATATTAAGGATTAGAAGTAAGGATCCAGTAATCCGAAGGATTGGTGAGAAGGAAATTTTCTGTCAGTGTGATGCCATATTGCTAATATATGGAATGGGATATCGTTCTTCTAGTCGCTCCCAAATTTGTATTTTGCACCCGAATTTTGAAAATTTTCAAATATGTATCTTGCACCAAGGTATTTCAACTGCAGTCTCAATTAGGTCAGAATGACTCAATATATCGTATTTATCGGCATTAATTTTACAAATTTTCCCTTCAATGGCCCTGAATCGGTTGATAATTTGAAAGTGGATGTTGACCTGTATTCATGATGCTCATTCATTTTAAGTTGTCGATGGGAATTGGTTACGCTTTGAATAGTGATGTGGTTGGAAGAGTTAATTTGTTAAAGCTGCTGAGGAACTGTCGGAACTATGTATTCCTCTGGTGCGTGTCTCTTTTGATTACCACTCTGCTTGTATTCATTCCTAGGTTTTGAACTCAGAAGATACATGCATCGACCGGAACATTCGTGACCGGACGGTGAAGCGAGTCTTTGGCCCCATAAATCCAATGGAATGTGTGTGGAATCACCGACGTGTCAATAGTGTTTCACGCGGCAATTCCCGTCGAATTAGGACTGTTGGTCTTTAGGGAGCCATCGCCGTCCAACCGCATTACGGCGCCTCTGCAGAATCCAAATGGGATGCATAAACCTTTTGTCGAGTACCTGACGATTCCCGTGAATCTCCACTCCACCCACCCACGCCCTCTCTGACCTTAACCGCCTTCAACTGCATCCCACGGCCCATCGGTCATGCTTTAAACTTGTGCCTCGGCGATGCGAAGTGCATTATAATCGCTTTCACGCACATGCGCCTCGTGCAAAACATTTTTCAGCCTCACTTTCCATTGCATCGTCATCGGCTGAACACTCTGGTCGGCGCTGAAACAACCCTCCAACACACCGCGCCATCCCTCTTCTGCGCTCCTGCCTTGTGGCCTGCGTCAACCACAACCATCTCCCTCTTCACGTCCAGTTCCCTGTAATTTGTATTCCCAACTCCAATGCCCGTCTTCGGGTTCTCTCTTCTAAGAGATACTGGGCAGTTGACGTATATTCTCCATTAACGATGGCAAGAGTGCAAAATGAGAGGAACAAAACAATAAACCTGTAGAGAACCGCCGCAAAGGGTATTGTACTTAGTAACCTGAGTCTGTTCATGCATAATTGTTTGGAGAACTGCTACTAAAACATGGTTAGAGTTCGATAGTATTCGAACATGAATTCGACATTACTGGGTGGTATCCTTCAATATCCGGGCCTCTATTTTCAAAGCTGTAAATAAAAAAATTGGTAATGTCCGCTGTTGAATGACGCCGTTCGTTCATCAAAAAGTTTTGCAGAATTTTACAAAGTTTATAACTTTTATATAATGAGAGCACTGACGTTTAAATGCGCATAAAACAGGCTGGGGTTAAATGCGCATAAAACGGGTTAGTAGACTACATTTTATTAAAAGAGCCTAAGGCTAACTAATAACTAAAATATTGCGGCTAATGTTGCTGGATTTGTCGGCTAGAAAGTAATCTAGGCATTTCACAGGTCCGTGTATTACGCGCGCACGGTATGCGTCACATTCCGTCTGGCCATATCGGCTTTTGAGAAAGCAGTTGTCTTCAAAGACTCCACTTCGTAAAACGTTTTAAAACATTGTACTTCATATTTGCGAGGGAGCCTTCCTTGCAATCTAAATTTGAGTGGGTTCCTTGAAACTAGACATATATATTGAAAATTTACGTCACCAGCACGAATGGAAATTGAGCTTCCGGCTTTCGCTACCGCTTTTGGCGACGGACCCGGCTCCAACGTAGTATACTCTTTCTCTCCGTTTCGCGTGTCGTCGTATAGTGGTCGTTTTCCCTATTCGCCGACTCAGTGCGCGCGCGGTCTTGTCATCCATCCGTTTACCATGCGTGGGTGAGGCACGTTTGATTTGTCTCCCCTTTGTTGGCCGGAGCGGCCTCCGCTGCTTTTTTTTTCGTTCTCCCCGCCTTAAGGCTTCACCCTGGTGGAAAGGGTGTGCTGTTTCTTCTTCCCAGGGTGGTACTGTTCCGTCATTCCATCATTATTTCGGCAGATGTATATAATGGCAAGGGATGTAGATGGAGAAGGTGGGTACGGGGAGGCGTTTTTAAGTATGTCGTTTGTTGACGTGGAGATTATTGTCAGAGTACTGCCCGAGTAGGATACGATGGCATATTAATATAATTCTGGTTGGCGAGCCATTTATGTGAGGATAAGTGAGAAGATGTGCTAGATATTGAAATGCTAGGATAAGGACTGTCCAAGAAACCTAAAAACCAGCTGGCAGAATGCCCAAATAAATAATAGTGTGTTGATTGTCTTATCAACTTTCACTTGTAGCGGTAACAAAGTTTATGCCCTGATTTGGAATAGCTATTCGAGGGATAATTTTCACGCATTTTTCATTCCTTTTTCAAATGCACTGAAATACTTTCAAATTTCCTTGTTATATTTTGACGTGAGCGAGTTAAAATTTATAATCGTGCTCGTGAAATATAAAAACTCTTTCATTTTATTTATATACTGTTATAATATATTTAATTCACAGCCTATGGTTTAGACTGGATTAATATAAGTATAATTCGTCCAGTGAATATATTTAAGTGTGATTTAACGCAATTATAAAATGTTTTATGCATAATTTACGGCGGTAGGATTCCACCTCGTCAAACCTGAATATGCTTGTTTAAAGATATGCTATAAAATGTATTGAGTGAAAGTAGGCTTATAACTGCTTACGGGACTCAAATTATACACTTTTTATTATTTAAACCTTTGTTTTGTAATCGTGAGCTCTCAGAATTAACCTAAGGCATGACGGCTGGCAGATATACTTTCCAGAACTTATTTAACTGCTCTGAAAGTTACTAATACGTGCATATCAGTGTCATACAAAATTATAACCAGCGTTTTTCCTGGGCGTTAACGGGTTAAGGACTACGGATGAGGATGTTGGAAGCAGCTTAATGCCTCTCGTGTTTTGACCTTAAGGGACTCTGCGGATGATAGCTTCTCTCTCTCTTTCATCCTTTCTCCATCTCACACTCTTTGCCTTTTATCACGCCGGTTGATCACTTGCTGTACATAAAGTCCCGCGGCCATTTTTTCATTTCTCTTATTCGGATCCTATGAAGTGAAGGCGCGGGGGATGGCGTTGTATGTGGAGGTGAGCTAAGGGAGAGGAGAAAGACAAAGGTAACTAGGCGGCAACAATGGGGCTTTATCGGCCTATCTTAATGGCAATTTATATCTGTCTTCCAGTCGGCGATAGCCGGTGAGAGCAAGAGATGTGGGGAGTGGGAGAGGGAACCATAAGGGTGTGTTACTAGTGGGTGCGAGTGTTATTGTGTGTGTCTCTCTCTTCGTCTCTTTTTTTGAGAGCCGTGCCAGTCTAATAAGAATGTAGTGGTGTCGTTTAAGAGGGCGCTAGATTGGTGAACTGTGTGGAACACGTGATATTATACCTAGTTCAAGCTCAGCGAGATGGGTCCCTTCACGGCTCGCCATATGGTTATGGTTGTTGCCTGTCTGGGGCGACACCCATTGGATATCGTATTAGCATGGAAAAGACCCGTGTGTTTGCCTAGGGAGTATTTATGTGCGTTCGGGATGAATTGGGGATAATGGGTTGAGATATGGCAGGTTTCCATTCATTAATTAACCAGGGAACTTGTCGTGGTTGTTAAAGTTTTCGCAAAATAGCCTGACATATCATTTAGTGATGAGCGATGATCATTAGTGCTTGAAACAACATAGGATCGATTGTTAAGTACGGTTTCAGGCTTTACTTTGGGGAAACACGGTGTGATTCAATATATTTTTTACTTTTGCTTACTTGCGTTTTATTACCGACCATGATTTGAGTACCCGATTTTCATTATCCAGGAACAATATAAATGAATTGGATCTATTATTTAGCTATAGTTTCTTTTTAATCCTCTATAATAGCTTTAAAAATAAGTAATTATCTATGATATTTGTGCCGTTTCAATGCATCCGTTTGTGGAAGAATTTTCAGTGAATTTCATTGTTATTAGGAAAGAACAATTTTCTTCCCATCTTATGAATGCTGTCAAGCTAGTTATCCAACGCAATAGTCTCAATTTCGTTTTGCATAAGCTTGAGTCACTTTTGAAAACAGTGATTCTGGTGCTGAAATATACGTGATCTTCATTATCCATGGGGAAGGATAGTTTCCTCTTGTTGTATTATGAGTGCCATCAAGTAAGCTATTCAAATCTCTTATCTTCTCGTAATTGTTTCCATAAAATAAAGGTGCTTTTGAAAACGTTGTTGCTGGAGCCGTGTTAAATATGCGCTCTTTAAAGCAGCTTGCAACAGCATGCGCGCTATTACCTCGAAGGACAGAAAGCGTGGAAACTTGTATAAATTCAAAATATGTCCGCTCTCTTCGTTGTCTTTGCATATTCGCATAACAGTTACTTTACGGTGCGGCACTCAAAATTCTCATTCTTTAGCGTCTAACATGTCATAATTCATGTGTGAAAACCTTTTTTAGGTCGGTAATGATAGCGCTGATAGTAACTCCATTGATGGATACGTAGTTAATAACCTTTTTTAAAGCGATAAAGCCGTGGAATATGATCCTGTAGCGGCGCACTATAAAATCTCCTCGGGAGAGAGATTTTAATCGCTTTAAACGTTGCGCATGGTGCCAGCAAACGACGTGCTTGCGTCGTTTCAGACGCCCGTGTGCGTGTCTGTGAATGAGGGGACGGGGGAGGATAAAGCGCGAACACTTCCTTGGCTGAGTGTCGGAATCCACTTCTCCTTCCTGCGTGGCCCCCGAGTGCGAAGCGATATGGCTTCCGAGTATAACCAGGGGAAGATCTCTCGAGGAGAAGTGTGATGCAGGCGATATACCGAACCAGTCGGATGTGGCGTTAAAAAAATGTCTCCATCTTAATACAAATTTCTATCTCGCCAAAAAGAAAACAGAAGTGACTGGATGAAGACGTTGTTTTTGCATTAAAGGCCAAAAGTGACACAGAGACCTGGGTGCCAATTCTGGTTCTTGATTCGCTCCAGCTTTCGCTTCGTCCAGGCGACTTGAGGCGAAGCGAAAAGTATCTTCGCGGCCATTCCCGTTCTTTTCTCCAAGTCTTTCGCTTCACTTCGTACATTTCCGGACTCTTGGCGAAAGTTTTATGACGGTTGTAATGACGTTTTACCCACACTTCAAAGGGAAAGGAGAATTCATCAATGAGGGTATGAGAATGCTAGCGATCAAAACAAGACTTTTCCGCAGCCTAGAACTGTTGAACAATAAGAGTGCCACTGATACATTAAAATGCTACTGAAAGGTACGTGTAATTTATGCCAATTTATGCATTTCATTGTATATTTTCTGTATTTATTTATTTTAGTTACGCTCGGTCTTGTGAGATTTTTCACTTTATATCATTTAGTGTATAGATGAGAGTCGGTAGGATATTATCTCATTTAAAAATGTGTCCAAATAGTATCCCCACGAAAAATATGGGTAAGTACTTCAAATTTAAGAAGTAATTTCTCATGTCATTTAGTATTACGTATTGCTGCTACACTCCACGGCTCATGCACTGCCAATCATTGAGTGAGATGAGTGTGTTACGCGTGTGATATATTTACTTCCATTTTAATAATTCGATTGATTTAATATATAGGTCACTGAGGAAAAGGCTGATATAGAGTAGGATGTATGCTCCTGGTCCGGGTTTCTTATATTAACCGAGTGATATTCCTCTTTTCTCCGCGAACAAAAATCATTATAAGTTCCCATTGTTTTCTCCCATATCACTCAAAAGGTGATGTATAACAATTATAAATATCAACTTAAGTTATTTACGCTATTTTTTGCAGCATGGTTAATTATTCAGATCGAACCGGGTGTAAATCATCCGGCAGAGCCTCCGCCATCCAAATAAAATTTATGGCAGATTATATGGTTTCCCGTAGGCTGTTAGCTGCTGGACGCTTGAATAGAATACAAGGGATATTGTCCCAGAAGGATAAATGGGAACAACTCTCACTGCTCTTAAATGACTTACCGGGGGCTGAGAAAACAGTCCCTGAATGGAAAAAGGTTTTAATATGGCTTTAACGTATAAGGTATAGAATATTGTTTGATTACTAAAATCATTGTGAAAATTCATCAGATTTTTAATGCTTACTACCAATGGAATTCGCCGTTAGATAAATGTTAGATAAATGCATCCTGTCTTTCTCTCCTGCAGTGGGTGCTAACGGGAAAAATTTACCTAAGTGCACATTGTGACTCATTAACTATAATTTCTCTATCGAGGGAATTATATCCTTGATGGTTAATGTAGGCCTCGTCGTTATGTTTTGGCCTCATTGTAGCATTGTACGTGCAGTCAACGGATCCAATGACGCCTTTCATTTGGCGAGCTCCTCAAAATCTATATTTTGGTCAGAAATGATTATGTTAACCAAGTTCTTATATTCAGCAGGCATTGTTAATATTACGAATATACTTGAGGATTTACTACTCTCTATTGTAAATGATTGCCTGCTCTTTGGATATTTCCTAAAGTGCTGGAAAGTGGGAACCTTGCTACAATATTAAAATCGAAGGACCGAGACATCGCAGATATGGAATCGTATCGGCCGATAGCGCTACTCCCAGAACTTGGAAAGGTCTTGGAAAGAATGATCAAGAACAAATTAGAGCAAGCTGTCGGAATGGAAAATATGTACCATGACCGGCAATTCGGATTCAGAAAAGGAAGAAATGCAGAAGGAGCAATTCTCAGGCTAAAAAAACTACATCAAGGAAAGCACGGAAAATTATGTTCATGGAATTTTCGTAGATATCCAAGGAGCTTTCGACTCCGTATGGTGGCCCACGGCCATTGCTGAGCTAAAAATAATGAACTTACCGAGAAATATAAATAAATATATCTACTTAGGACTGGGGATTCGTATCACAAGGGAGAGAATGGTCAATCTCGCACGATTACAAAAGAACATATATATTGATACTTTGATTAACCATTAGTCTAGCAATGCATAGGACAATAAAAATTAAAAATATATCCAACCTTCTCTTTATTTGGGTTCTTTTTTCCTCATTAGTTGGGAATCTGAACAATTCAGCGCCAAAAACGTTCATCAGCGCTTTAGTGACTAGATTTATTGCGCGGCTGGTGGAAGGCTGAGAAATTGAAATCAGCCACTCTTGGCCAATAGCTCGCTGATCGTTGGTGGCACCAAAGGTAGGGGTAATTAGGGGCAATTAGGGGCGGCCCAAAAAAACCCGGCGTATTTTTTTGTAATAGACCTCAAATTAAAAGCCTATGCTTTTAATTTGAGGTATAATATTTGTTGCTTTTTGTTATTGAAGTTTTGGTTATTTCACTTTCAAATCCAGTTAAATTTTATATTCACTAATAATGTTTTTAAAACCACGAGCTAAATGCGAATGTAAATCAAAATAACTTTGGTATTAGTCGAAACTTGGTGGTAATCTAAAAGGGAAATATGTATTTAGTAAAAACTTGCTCTTCTTAAAAAGCCAACCTTTGCTTCCAAACCACTTATAACGCGCAATTTTGCACGTAGTTTGTTACTACGAGTTTCCGGGACGAGACACACGAACCACCCTTTTTCTGGGGGTATTCCATACCTCAAGAGCCACTGGTGCTCCCCTCCCCCCCCAACCCCGAACCTGTGGTCTGGATCAGCCCGTGGCTGATAGGAGACTATAGCAATAAAACCTCTGGGCTGCTAGAACCTTTATCCAAGAATTTGGCAATAGTTTAATTCACGCTTGTCAATTAATTAATACAAATCATCGAAATTCGTACCACACCTTGTTTTCTACGCTGAGACCATGAAATCGTCGACGCTGTAAATTAAATCCAAAGGCATTAATAGTATACCCTACTAATAATTTTGTTAGTCGGAAATTAAACATAAATCTTTCCTCTGGAAAATCAAATGCCTTGTTTCCATCTCTAAGAGAACGCATAATTGCAGCCTCTTCATTCTCTTGGGCCTCGATTGCGAATGTATTTAATATTGGAAGCATTGCAGCAATTCTCGTTCACTAAACAGAAAAAACAAGTTAAGGGTTAGTTTTACTTCAATGCACTCACAACAAACCTTATTGTAAGACCTTTTCTGCTTTACCTATGCATACATACCTTCTGAATTACCTATACCTCTCCTCAGGCTCAGTATTTCTTTAAAGAAAGTATGTAGAAATGCAATTTTTCAGAGTCAGTTTAATTTCAGAGTCAATTTCAGAGTCAGTCAACGTAATTAAGTAAAAAATGCTACCATGGATATTTGAAGAGTATTACATTTAAAAATACTTAGTAATAGAAGTACGAGAGTTTTGCACTTCCTAGAAGGACGATGAAGTGTCATTTGACCCCTAACGTTTTCTGATAATGTGTGCAGCATTTAACATGGGTTTTAAACTGACTACGACAGTTGAGGTTATATCCCATCGATTGAAGAATGTTAATTCTTTGACAAGCTCATTTTCCCTTCCTCAGGCGGAATTCGAACCCACGACTATTATAGTAGAGTCGTAGATCCGGCAAGTTGCTACTCTGGCTACTGTAGTCGGCTTATAATTTGAGTTCTTCATACTTCTTCAAAAGATCTACTTGATTGTAAACATTTGTTAAATGTTCATACAATTGAAACGTTTTCTTTTTTATACTTAGTGGTGTTGCACATTCTGCTGTACGTCGGACATTATTACTCTCGCGGTTCGATGAGGTTTTTCATACCACGCATCACGGCCTGAATTCTTGTAAGAGTCAATGAAATGCGTTAAAATGTATCACTCCTTTGCTTGGCTTGATTTTTATGTTTTAAAGAACAAGGAATTTTTTAATATTTATTTCAACTACCCTGAAAACAGCTCGCAATGGCCTCTTACATCGGGTGATAATATTAACAGTAGACGAACACAAACACCCATGTCCTGGATGGAGAAAAATCCACCCAGGCGGGTCTCGAACCCGCGACCCTTGGATTGGCATTGGAGGACGTTACCCCGTCGCCACCGGTGCCGACAAGTGAATTATGGTAAACATTGGTTTATATGCGTCTAACACAAAGAAATAATTTTCCCGTTTATCGCCATTTCATAATTCGATGACAGTCTAGTTGACGACAGATAGTCACAAAAAATATTTTCAAAGCGTCAAAAAATTACAGCCTCCCACCTGATACCCAATAGGGACAGGCACTGACCCATCTCTTCCGCAAATTCATTCACAAGGGGCGGGGAGGGAAGGATAGTCTTTTCTCCACGTCTTCTGTCACCAAAGGAAAGATTCTCCACTACATAGGTTTCGGAAGATTAGATGTAAATAGTTTTGAACTCGCATCCATTACACACTCCTGAAGGCAGATGATAAAAGGCCGAAGTTAGTTACGCTAGTTACGAGAATGTTTGATTTATGCTAATACACTTCTGTAAATCTTGCCCTTAGTATTACCTCTCCAACACTGATAATTGGGTCATTACACATGGTACTAACGGTAATCCAGTATCTCCTGCGTACGAAAACGTGATTTAAAGATTATCATTTCATTGGAATGCATGAATATATAAGCATTTAGCTCTAATAATGAGAGATCAAGAAGCCAGAAAATGATGTCTCTGATCAAAAACAGATAAGAGGGATGCATTCAACAATTTCAAGCCCTTACCGATTCTTTCAGTGGGTAAAGCTGAATAGTTGTCCTTAGACCGATAATAAGCGGCAGTAATTTGCATTGATCCGTCTATTTTTTTGGGCATTTTTCTTTTCACACGGTGATTTTGTGCATGGCACGGAACTGCTGGAGTGGATTTCTTTGAAAAGAATGTATTGATGTTTAACTATTCAGGGCCAGGGAATCCGAGGCAAGTAGTTTCACATCTGAACTGATCTCATTAATGAAAGGATTCTTTATTTTGATTTCTCCGCGTTGACTGCCATTCTCTAAAACGCCTCATGGACCGGTGGAGAAAATGAATTTACAAATGTCAGGTTACGCCAAAATACCTGTCAGAAGAGTCTATTCTTGAAGCATACTCTGCGGAGACAACAATGGTCTCGTTTAACATCAGTACTCACTATTATTGAGTTACCACTCGAATACAAGAGACGCAATCCAACAGTTGGATTTGAAAGTATTTCTTTGATAAAAAGACAAAAAATTCACGGTTACTGAATGTGGGAAGGACCATGCGAGAAACGGGATTTATTTGGAACGGAACCGAACGTGACGTGCTCAGAAGCAAAGAGCCAGGTTTCTTGATCTTTAGGTAGAAAAAATCGATAAAGGGGCAGAAATGGACAGGAGATATGGAAAGGGAATAGCGAGAAAATTAAGGAGCATTGGAAGTGGAAAAACGAAGAAAATGAAGAGAAAAACAGCAGAACCAACGGAGTCCGTAGTTTACCGATTCAAAAGAAGAAGAATAATCGGGCTACCGTAGTGAAGTCAAACAATTGGAGTAGTTGTTTTCATGATGTGTGTTTTTAGCGTTCTTATGACATCGCATATCTGGGGTCCATATGAATACTATAGCTTCCCAATCATTGATACATTTTCCGTGAAAACTATGTTGGCTTATCGTTTTTTCTTTTTTTAAGTTTTAGTATCTATTGGAAGGTTAAAGCCATGTACTTTAATAAAAAGAGTCATTGATTTCGTTATTACTCTCGCTCTCATGGCCTCTCTCAATTGGAGGTGCTCTTGAGTTATTGAGAATAATATTTATTTAATGCATATTCTATTCTACTGGGCTTACTTTAATATCATATGAGACAAGGAATGAATAAATGTAATATTTCCGGTCGAGGAAAATTAAAATTTTAGAATATAATTGTTCTTTAATATATGGTATTACCTCTCAGAAAAAGTTGGCCTTTAAGAGTGACTGGGGTGGGTGAGTTGAAATTAATCCTGAATAAATTGTTCTGCTGAGGTATTTTTGTTGTCATAGTAATCATATTAGTATTCCGTATCCATGCTGCTCTTCCGTGTCACATCTTTTCCACAGACGTCTTCTCATTTCCTCTGCCTTTTCCCCTGCTCGGGAGCTGTCCTTCTTGGAAAGCCTTTATTCTGAAGTTTTTAACGCTCGACTCCCCCGGCTGGAGTCACGGTATCACGTGACACCATTTGTTTTGCCCCTCTATCCGCCTCACACCATCCTCCCTTACGTGCATTGCGCGGAAAGTGCAAAAAAACTGCTCGTTTTCGTTAAAACGAATAAATATCTATTAAAATTTTTTAAAATTTTCAATTTCCTTAGCCGAGTGCCCATGGACGTGGAAAAAACGAGCCGTTGGCGACTGAACTCGGCTGACTCTGTATTTAGGCCGAAAAAAAAAGAAAATAAAGCGTCAAATTCGAAAAAAATAAGTAAACTAATGGATGGTTTATGAGAAAACTCGTTTTCGTAGTCGGTGGGCTGAGTTTATTCGGCTGTCAACGCGGTAAATGGCTGACTTTTCTTTACTTTATTTATCTTCGCTTGAAAACTTTTCTTTCGATCCCCTATCCGCTCTTCAATATCCCCGGTCTTTTCGCGTGCCCGGGGTTCCAACGTTTGTTCAAGAGACGTCAATCTAAACTCTTTGCTGCAATGGAATGGACGGAAGACTTGTGAAAGAAGGACGCGAAAAATGCAGCCAGTAAGAGGCTAAAGTAAGCTTTCTCGAGAAAAAAAATAAGAAGAGGAGAGGGAGGGGTTACGAAGGAATAATTCATTCCTTAAAATGAGATAATGGCTTAAGAAAGAGTGTAAAAGGCTAACATTTTTGGTTTAGGTAACGGAGTCTGAATCTATTCCCACAAAAATCTACTTAGTTCAATTTTCGTATTTTTTATTACTAAATCCTGCCAGGGATTGTTTTTTATCATTATCAAGTAATATACACCAATTACAATTTAAGGTGTCGAAACATACGTCAACTTTACAAAAAAAGGTGTGAAAATTGAATAAGGTTAACTCTAGGTGGGTGCGTAGAAATGGTGTGAAATTTGAGCCGTGAGAAGTGAATTTTACTTACAATCGTGTCATAATTTTCCGCGAAAGGACACCATATGCTCTTAAATTAGATCGTACTCTAATAAATGTGACCTTTGTAATGGATGTCACCTGCTAACGATAGCTTTTTAGGATAGGTTATTTTTTTTAATCAATCATCTCCCTAATGGAATGAGTCGTGAATCCGAGTTCAGCCTCAGGAGGCTGAATTGTTGCTTTTTAAGGGTGACGACTCGCGTGTGGACAAGAAAACCGTTGACTCGGAAAGAAGGGTTTTCGAGGTGTAGGTGCTGGGAGTGAGCTACGGGCGTTGGAGAGTACCGTTGAGGGCGGCAACTCACGTCATCGAATAAGCCCTCCCCTTTTATCCATCATCATCATCTTATGTCGTAATGGTGGGCTAGACGGGCCACTCCCATCTTGGCCTTCTTCACGGCCACACCGCATATTCATCGTACTCGTGGGACTTCGTTCGAAGCACTTTCTCTTTTCTTGATAATCTATATACCTATTTCTGGCTATTATCTGGTCCTGAACGGGGATGTGTATCATGCAAACCGTTTGCCTTTATATGGGCATTATTTATCTCGTACCCTGTATTTGGCATTTTATATTTACGAGCAACATGTTCAATGTTTTTCTCATAATCATCTCGAGCTCAATATCCAAAACGTAAAGAATCTTAGGAACGTGTTATGTACGATATATGAATGCAATTCATTGTGTTTTATACATAGCATTCAAGCTTTATGATGAGATACAGATGTGCCTTTCCTCATTATACTCTGCTTTTCCAAGTTTCTTTTGGTTTTTATGACTGGTTGTCTATCGAGCTTTAGTAAAAATATGTGGTATTTCATTCAGTTTCTCATTTTGTCATTAAAAAAGTGCGACAGAGCCATTAAATCCATTGAATATTCTATAATGTGCCTATTTTGAATTATTACTCGAAGTGATTATGTATGGTTGTCACTTTTCCTGGAGTAGAATTATTTTATTGCTATACTAATTTGCTTTTTCCATTCGCTTTTCAGGTAAGAATGCCCTTTAATACCATATCCTCGATGTAAAATATCTTTAGTTGGCCACTGAGATTTGGTGAGTAGGTACATCCTTTCTTGCATTTTAGGTTTCCATTTAGATTCTTATACTTGACGAAATTACCAATTACTCCTCGAACTTCTTGTTATTTATTTCGTAAATTATCAGCACTAATTCCAAGTAACCTTTCAATTAGTTGATAAAGAATATAATTTTGAGTATTGCCGCTTTAATATTTTCCAGATCTAAGTAAAATTACGTTTGTCCTTATCCGGATTCAAGCAGCTATTGCTGTTAATGTTAAATGTTCAAATCGTCCAAGATTACCTGAAAGGGGTATTTCAAGCTTTTCATTTGCTTTCTTAAGGAAGGTTTTCTTATACCTTCCAGTAAAACCTACGAATGGTTATTGAATAAAGTTCAGCTAAAAAAGTGTGCCAAGTCGTAAGCTTCGGTATAAATATAAATTTTAAGTTTCTTTTTTTGATAAATAAATATCAATCAATCAAAAATCAATAATATTTTGATAAAGTATCATAAGCCGTCTCGTCTTAATATTTTGATAAAGTATCATAAGCCGTCTCGTCTTAATAATGCAATAGTTTTGTCACATCTTGCTGTGAAACTTTTTAAGCACTAGCAATGTAGCTATTTGATTGACATTGAATGCAATCAGGTTGTCAGATAGAAAATATTAAATGCAATTTTAATATGAGTAAAGATCCGATCGAAAATAAATTTGACAAAGTTTAATTTCTAATGAAACATGTAAAACATTATAGTATTTTTTAAATGTTTTTCATTTAGATTTTAGATTTTAAGTTTTTTAATGTATGAAAGAGAATTGTGATCAAGAGGTTGATTAGTAGACGTATATTTATCATTACATTCTGCTTTCTAACACAAGAAGTCCAGTTTTATAAAGCATAGCCTTCTTAAACTTGCAATTATAAAAATGATTCTCAAGCTAAGTGTATTTATGGTTAACCTTCCGACTTCATTTCTAGTTTAGCTGAATTTGTGCATAATCTTTTACGGCCACTCATTTCATCCACCACCGAAATTAGAAACGAGTTAACATTGCGGAATATGACGCTGGAAAAGACCATCTTAATTATTCTCATAATTTTTCCACGCTTTATAAGGCTTTCCTTGGACACTTTAAAGGTTCTCGGTAGCTGGGATCCTCTTCGGTTTTGTTACGTGCCGCGATATCTTTTGTGGAAGGAGCAAAATTTATTGCGCAAATGGAAGAAAAAATCTCTTGAGGCCTCTTGGTAGCGGTCATCAAGGCTGCGGACTTTATAGTTGAGTCAAGCTTAAGTGGCGTTTACCCTAGGAATAAGTTTACGGCCCAATTGAAGCTACAAATTCTTCCCACGGATGGCGCTGTATTTCGCTGCACTTCTCACCGTCCGCTCCTCTTTCCCTCCATGTCCCTTCACGCATCCACTTTACAGCTAGCTCTAGCTTGATTCATTCCCGACCGTGCGGACCCTTCCCCTGATCACGAACATTCAATCGAAACCATGTTTCCCGAGGAAAAATGGCCCTTGAGATCGGGCATCCTCGCCTCTATATTACCCCTTCCTCCCTCTACAACTTACTACTTCCTCATGAAATCTCCACATCATACAGCGAACCTTGCGGTCAATAGTACTTCTCTCCTCTTCTGCGTTTCGCTCTCGCGGTCAATAGTACTTCTCTCCTCTTCTGCGTTTCGCTCTCGTTTTAAACATCTATATCAGTTGGCCTTCTTCGACAAATATTATTTCATAATCTGCCCCTTGTCTTAATAATAAATGATAAGCAAACGAATGTAAGGTATTATTTGAATTAATCCACCGTGGAAGTCAAGAGCCATAATTTGCATGGCAAAAAAAGGGACACGAAAAAGAGCAAAATATATTAATGACTTTTTAATTCAACTTTTTTGATTTACTTCCTTTTTTGCATGATTTAATTATAAACGATAGTAGATTAATTGAAAACTGAAAAGTAATAAAAATTGTGATTTATCTGTTATTGTGAAGTTTATTTATTATGTTCAAATAAAAATCCAAAATTTTGATAAATCTGCTTCTCGACTACAGATTTGCTGAAGTCAAATATGCTGACGATATTTTTACTTATAGTATAAACCTTTTCAGAAAGCATTGAGTTTGCCCCATGAAGCAGCTGAAGTCATTAGGTACCTCTGTTTAAAGTATCTCTATTGCACTAAGATATATTTATTTTATGAGGCATAGAGCATACTTATTCATTATATTTGTAGCTGGGTTGAGTTATTGTTTTGTGGTTACTTTGGAATATTTTGCATTAAATATAGGATGCAATAATGAGTTTCTGAACCGATTAATGAGGAAATACTACGTAATTTATTTATCTATTTGAAAGCGTGTTATTCATTGAAAATCTCTCCCAAGTTATGCCTTGAAGAACCATTACCGCTTTGAACGTACGTAGTACATCCCACACTGTTCGTGTCGAATTAGGTGGGAAATAAAAAATAGAGGAGTGGGCTACACGTCCACTCAAATGAATCACTTTGGAGTGATACCATACTTTTCTCGGTTCTATCTCCCACTCAGACCCTTAATGCGGGGAGGGAAATTAGGTTTCCTGATCCATAGATAACGAGTGCGTGGGAGTATCTCCCGTAGTTCGTAGTTTCTATCTTCTTGCTATAGTTTTTCGCTCTCTAAATCTTTCCTCTATCCATTTCTTCCTCGCTACGCTTCACCCTTTGCTCTCTTTGGCTCAGTGCCGCCTCCCGCAGTGCGAGAACATGAACAGGCCCATTCGAACGGTGCTCTGCGCCTCGTATGTAAGGAGAAGGTTTGAATGCAGATGCAGCGGTAGGACTCGTGGAAGGAGAGTTAAGCGGAGGTAAAAGTCTGGAGCGATTTAAGGCCGGTTCGAATTGAGCATAACTTCGAGAACTGAAGACGGTTGGACTCGAGCATGCGATACAGATAGAGAGCGTTAACAACGGGCTATGAGAACTTAACTTGGCTATGAGAGGGGAGATGGCAGTCGTTTATCTCTCATGTTATGTCGTTAAGTTGGCCAATCACGAAGAAGAGTGATTTCTTAACTTCGATCAATCAGAAACTACCTCTTTGGGTAAGCATACGTCACCTGTCATGAGGCACTGAAATGTAGAGATGAAAATATGTTTTTTAAATGGGTTTGGATCTCGTTGAAATGGTTTCGAAAGGCCCACATTTGTACAGTAAAACGGATTGAAATTTTCTACAATTCCGAAATGATAGTCAATTAATGGAGTCAAATTGGATCCATTCGAAGGCATTAAGCTCTTTTCATTTGGGTATTCTACCAGCTGATTGATAGGTTTTTGGACAGTCCTTATCCTAACATCCCAAATTCTGGGACATTATCTCACTTCCCTCCTATAGATGACTCGCCATCAGATCTCTCTTCAATTCCTCATATCGTCTACCTCCTCTTATTTCACCCAGAGTCCCAGTATAAGATAAAATTCCATTGGTCAATTTAAGGAAAGGGAATAGTACCTATTCTCAAGAGAGTAATTTGAAGACATGGGCGATTTTAGCTCGAGCTTGAGTTACTTCACATCCTTGCATTACGTCCTCGTGAGCGGTGTGAATCGACCTCGAAAGCCTAAAACGATTTACGATTTAAGAAGTTCTTCTTTAAAGGTTTCTTTAACGTCTGACAAGAATCTAGCATGGGGGAGTTTGAAGGGTGGGTGATCGCTCACATCTGCTGTTCCAAAGCTTTACTCCCACTGCATTCAAGGGTCGTTGGGGGTTCCTTTTCAAAAGGCGTTCAGGCTCCATCATTTACAGGGTTCCTCTCTTTCTTAGTCTCTTTCCCTTTTGATTTTCGGATGGCTTCCGCGTTTTTCAGGAACACGCGCATCATTTTCGTATGGCGAGACGAGAAAGGAAGTCGAGATTTTTCTCGCGTAATATCAGGGTCGTGTTCTGGAAAACTCGCAATAAGGGGTTGTGAGGCAAACGAGAGGGGATGGAAGAACATTTTCAGATCGACGGGTGTTATATATCCAGCTCAGGATGAATACCAACTGAGTAATTTTGAGTATTTATCCAGGAGACGCGATGTGCGCCCATGAAAGACTCATCCCCTAGTCTTTAGGAATATCTTAGAAATAATGTCGTTCGGAATTTTTCTGTGGAATACGAAGACGCTTTCAGTCTTAAAACACCAGAATTGCAGGGTCTTCTGTGTAAACCTGCTGGAATCTATGCAACTGAATCTTGGCGCGCGAGTCAGAAAGTTACTGGGAACTGGAAATTTGTATTCGTGACACGAGACCCTTTGCTAGTTTCTTGAAAGGTTCGAATTGATTTCAGAAAGCAGTTCTTGATTTTTAAGATAAAGAGTCGACCAGTATAAGCTTTGCTCTTTTGAGGAGGAGCCCCTTTGATTCTTCAGATTGAAATCGATCTTTTTCTGCTATGTTTAAGGGCTCAAATGCTATTCATTATGAGGCTATTTAACACTTTCCGTCCATCTCCGTTCTTTTCAGATCCGTTCCAAAAACACCTCTTAATCTTCTGAATGAATTACCTGACGAGGATTATATAGTATTAGAGGATGGGAAGTCTTTTTAAGATGAAAAACCAGTTGTCTAAGTGCAACCAGTTGTCCAAGTGCAGCGTGTTATGGGCTTGTACTAGTAGTTTGAAGAGGTGGTGGGAAGAAAAAAGGGAACATCTACGGTAACTTGCTAATTTATGGTTGCATATGTGTAATGCTTACATGACGTAGTAAGTATTTTGTACAAAACGATTAGGAAAACTTTTCTTGGCATCTGCTGGTGATAATTGGACAGAAAGCTAGGTGCTAGCAAAGTTCTTGATATTTCGATCCATTACATTTAATTCACAAATATTTAATATATTTTCGATATTGGGGATAATTGTTTGTTGATTCAACACATTTATTAAGCTCTTTTTTATTAGTGCCATAAAACCCATGATATGCGTTCTTGGGGCGATAAGACAAGGGATGCGGTTGATGCAGAGCATCAATTGGACGTGGAGTACAAAGATGTGGATTATAAATCGTGGTTTCAGAGATTTAGAGCATGAGAGGATTGTATGTACGGTAAAACCATCACGCCCCCTTCCTGTAATTGTTTACTTCGTGATGAGAAGAATGACGGCCAATGAGATGTCGAGATATTCAGTTGAATACACTCCAAGAATGATTGCCCTCCCCTCCCCCCTCCAAGCCCCCAGCTTATTTTCTCCAAATCATCGGAAACCAACATTTAATTGGCCTAGTTAGTGCAGGGCATGAGGTGGGATTGTGTGTGGTAGCCACCCAATGCGGAGTTTCCTAGTTACGCCTACATAGGTTGATCGCTAGTCACGTCCTGTGAGAATCCCTCCTCGCCGAACGCAGTGCCACCATTTCTCTCCCTCCGTGCTATTATTAAAGATGATGCATGCCTCCTCTGAAATGGGGCTCATTGGATGCCACGGCTTGTTTCTGGAGGGCGTGTCCGTTTGGAAGGGCATCTCCGTGTCTCCCTGTACCTACCTCTCCAACCACCAACCTACCTCGCCGTCTCTTCTCATCTTCTTTCCTTCGATTCGCTCCTCTTTTCCAGTCGATTAACTCCCAGCCCGAAATATTTACAAAATATTTAAAATAATCTCTGAGAATGTCTTCCACTTATGACTAAGATACATCTTGTTATTAGTTGTAGAATATTATTGACACTTAGAGAGACAATAGAAGATATCTGAGCGCTCACTTAATGCGAAATATCTTGGAAAGATATTTTCAAGACTTTGCTTGACTTGGCAAGATATTTTCAATGCATTATGTACGTTTGTCCAACCTGCAGCCTATGGTGGCCGTGAATTTGGCTCAACCAGCACTTTCACTCCAACATAAATTAGTAGTTTAATAATATTGGTAATTTTTCGGGTCTATTTCCAGTAATTGTGGCCAAAAGCTTCCGCCAAAGTGGCTCAGAAAAACTCGAAAGGATGGACAACTTAGGTTTAATATCTTCATTGAGTTTATTTGGAAATATTGCAGTGAAGCTGCAACATCTTATTTCCGTGGAAAGTTTTTATTTACAACTCTTAACTTGCTGTTGCAAGTTATATTTTGAACTATTTTCAAACATTTTCTGGTTTAAGCTTTTCTTAATTAAGCTATATTTCCCGTGATATATTCCCCTGACCGCTGATATTTCCCCTAAACCTGCATTTCCTGGCGATATCTCTAAGAATGAGCAATTTGAATTTCGGAAAGCTTCTACTCGCTTCCAATTATAAAAGAAATCACGATTAAGGTAAGCAACCATCACTCTCTTTATCAGTGTCACAACACTACTAATGAGTATAATTTACGAAGGAATTTGTACTTGCGGGCACGCAATGGGCTGAGTAGGGAAATATTACTTTTATACGAGGCGTATTTTTTAAGTAAGTACCGTTTTGAAATTAAAATAAAACTAGTACACTTTCCTTAACTATTTTATTTTTACGTGAAAACCCATGCCTTGATCTATTTTTCTAAATAATTTACACTAATATTAAGGCACTTCTCGTATCGTAGAACCAGCTTTTGAATCCCTTCCTCATAGAAGCCTGCCGCCTGATTTGACAAACACGGTCGTTTTGGTTTCATCATCATTGTCGTGGCACAGACCACCCATCATTGCATCTTTAAATGCAAATACAGGAGTCAGAAGGCACTAGATCTGGGCTGTACAGAGGGCGATCAAGTTGTTCCCAGCAAATTGATCCGATGAGATCTTGAGTTTGATGGACGGGCATTGTCATGCAGCAATCAACATTTTCGGTACCCAGCGTGAGCAAACTTTCGATAATTTTAACGTTTTTGCGGCCATCTCTAAAAGCTCTAACACATTCCCGCACCATTCCATCGCTCAAATTGTTTTATCCATAAACGTCACTGATCTGACGATGAATTTCAGCCACCTTCACGCCTTTCGCTCTAAGAAAACGAATCACAGCGCGTAAATTGCAGTCGGCGGGATTCTCAATCGGCGGAGGCATTTTAAATATTCACAAACAAACATAAACACGGCCGAATGTTTCCGTAACAGCGTCTGTGGCTTCCTAACAGATGTAGGTACACAGCGTGCATATGCCAAATGCCCACCGCAGCACTGCTTCGGCCGAATTTAAAAATGGTACTTACTTAAAAAACATGTATATGTAATATTGTTTACAAAAGCAGATTTGCCTTCTACTGTTGCATGAATATTCCAGTGAATTCTCAAGGGAAATACTGTTATCGAGAAGAGCAGATACTCTTATTTACTAGGAATACGATGTACATTGAAATAAAATGTTGGCAATTCTAATGAAAAAATAAGGTATATTGTGAATATTTAAGATATTTTAGACATCGAAGACATGCTACTGTTATTATATAATTTTTTGTGCTTTTTGGATTCAGTTTTCATTTGTACGAATTCGTAGAGCCCGGGACCGACCCAAAATGTGAAGTAAAAGTGGAAATAATCTCACAGTGATAAATGCTCTCAGGGTCCAAGCAGGTCTCATTAAATACAATTAATGGGCATATATTTTAGAATTGATTTTTCATAGCGACAAACCAAATTATGGGTCTCCTCGTCGGGGTATCCCGAGAAAGCAATTTTTTCACTCGATTGGGTCACGAAGAAGTTCTATAATGCTCTCGAGGTGGTAGACGTGCGCCCAAAATATAGCTTTCAACTGTTTGCTCACTGACACCTTTCCCTTCGGGGAAAATGGATGAATGATTACTGTAAGAGTTACCAAATGTTTCCGTGGCATCGATAGTGGGTTGAAATTTCGAAATTCGTTACGGATGAGTATTTTTTAGTTTATGCTCCAAACTTCTGCCTGTCTATTTGTAGTAACGCCATCGATCGTTATGTTTTGAAAGGAATGGTTCATCTTGAACATAAAATTATTTAAAAATCAAAATGAAACCTTTCAATTGATTGCATTTTCTGAAAGTTACTCAAGGAATAATACTTAGTCAAGTCGAAGAGGCTGATGGGCGATTTTTTTAAATATCTCGTTTGATTTTTATTTCTTTTTGGTTTTGCTAGGAAGTAAGAATTTTCAATCATGTTTTGACTACTCAGAATGCCTGCAGTTTAACATATAACCGCTGTGCGCGCAAAAATAAATGTATTGAAAAAAAGATTTTGTAAAAAAACGCAAAAAGCTCGGTAATGAAATGCTATGTCAACATAATTTTGAAACTGGAATGTTATTGAACAAGCGAATGTTTGTATGGTTCTTTCATACGGTTCTTTAGCATATGGAAATGTATGATGGTATTAAATCTTTTCCTTCACCGTTGCTTTCTACCCTTGTTACATTACCGTCCCTTATCTCTCCTTTTCAAATGGAGTCTGTTATTTTACTTACCTATAGCTTCGGAAATCTGAACCTTTGACTAAAGGAATTGGCTCACAAAAAAATAGTCCTTTCACGATGGCTGTTTATTTTAGTGATTCACTGTATTTCACGCACTGCTTAATTCAGACCCTTTAATTTCTCCTCGTGAATATCCATTTGGATTGGCATGGTTAATCACTTAGAAATATGCGCACTCTTAGGACTGAGAAATTTAAGCTTCCTATGCGCCTTAAATTTTTGCGCATGCGCATAAATGCGCATTTAACATAGCATCGGACACCTCTATTGGTTTATTCTAAGAGATGACAAGGGGCATCAGAGTTAGTGTTGAAATAAAGATTTTAGTTTAGAAAGATTAAGATCAATAATAAAGATTTTTCAAGAGTATTGAAGCAAGGTTTTGCTGATATCCGGATTATTTATGCTCGATGCGAATTATAGCAAAATCAGGGTCATCAGAATTCATGCCTGAAAGAAACGATTAGGTATTGAAAGAAAGTTTAATGTATCTATACTAATTGCGATCATCATAATGCAGCATTTATTCAGTAGTATAATCAATTTATATTTCGTTCCTAATGAATCGTAACTTGTTCACCATTATGGCGAAAAAATAAAATTGTAATGTTCCAAACAAATTTATTTCATCAATCGATTTCAATGGTTAAGAGGAAAATGAAAATGGCCTTTTAACCATTGAAATTGATTGGTGAAATAAATTTGTGTGGAGCAGTACAAAGTTTATTTTTTTCGCCCTTATGGCTAACATAGATTACCTCTACTAAGTTACGCCTGATGCAATCATGTCTAATCGTATCTTGGTCACTGACCATGTTATTAACATTGAAATTTTGGTCACATTTCCACATTTTCTATATACATCAACAATGGTTGCGACAAATACATTCCAGTGTCATTTTCATGGTGGATCCCATCCCTAAGTGGAATGTTAATGCGGAATGAAACGATGGTTAGCGTCGGCATTAGAGTTTAGAACTTTTATCAGAGTTTCTATTTCAAAGGAGAGCCAATGGATTGGATCCATACATTTACAGAAGAAGATGGTAGTTCCTTTTGATGCTCTTCTCCTTCTCGCCGTTTTCTGTTTCCAGCAAAACTCTCCTCAGACACACATCGCTTCTGCTGCGCCGTCTCGTGCAAAACAGAGGCTAATGAGAACGGATAGTATAGTATATTTTCCTCCGCCGGCATCGTACCTACATAAAACGCGGTCGATTTCTTTTACCCAGCTCCTCTTTCTCGGCATCCCTTCATCCTCTCGTATCACCCCTTTTTGCCATATAAAGGGTCGCTCGACTTGAGCCCTGCCGCCTAAGAAGAGGAGTGCGGGAGGCCTGCGCACTTCGACTTTCACCCTTCATTTGTCAACCGGCGAGGTTATAGGGGGAGAGACGCAGGAGATAGTGGCAAGGGGTGATGTGAGCGGTTAGATATAAATTGAACTGGATTGGGTGCTCGCTCGATTAGGTTTTCTTCGTAAGGGTTGATGCACGCAGACCGCAAAGTATTGGAAGCGAATTTTGCATATCTTGTGGAAGAAATGGGAACTTAACTGATAAGAGACGCTGTTTATACCTTTTTTATATTTTAAATGGAACTGTTTTTGAGAACACACTCTCATTTCGGAGTTCCTTTGATGTTCCTTACGTGTGCTTACGATTCATCGAATGCTCCAGAAAGGCATGTAGTGAGAGATGCGGGACATTAATAATTTTTGTGCGCTTCGTGGAAGCTCAGGGAAGGCAGTCAGAGTTTCAGATTCGTTGGGTACATTTCTTTTTTACGACAGAGGGAGGAATTATCTTCTTTTTCTGTGAATTTCGTTCGGATTAAAACATTTTTCTGCAATTTTCTCTCTCTTGCGAGGATAATCTTTAAAAAAAATATTTTCTGGTCCGGGAAACAATTTTGCTCCATAATTTGTATGAAACCAAAGATAATGAGACATTTAAAAGATAAATTTTAATAATTGAATCCAGGGCTCCAAGATATTAAAGCAGGTTAGGTGATGTACAGTGAGCAACAAAGAACTCAGTGGGAAGTATAATCTAAAAGATCTGCAGTTATTTAATTATTATTTACGGATAATTACAACTGTTGCAGGCTGAATATGGTGGAAGTTCTCGATATTTATAATGAATAAAGACACTTGGTAATCTTCCACAGATTTATTTATTTGACACGACGCGTTTCACCACACTGTGGCACATGATTATGCCACAGTGTGGTGAAACGCGTCGTGTCAAATAAATAAATCTGTGGAAGATTACCAAGTGTCTTTATTCATTATGAATATGGATTATTTACGGATTGTATATCCTACGATCATGCATGAGTTATCGTTTTCCATGCTGCATGATCGCTTCGATATTTAACAAAAACACATTTTTTCTCGTATTATGTCTTTAATTATTTTTAATTTACAGGCTTACCCTTTACTTATTATTTACAGCTATGAAGCATACTTAGTGTGATTTGAAAATAGAATAGATATTTATCTCTTTTTTGTCGTATATGCTCAAGCTCAGTCACCGCTAGTCACTGCGGAGGATTTGATGTTGCCAGTCGCAAAACTCTGATGCATTCCTTTCGAGTTTCAAGTTCCGGAGATTCCCCATTCCATTCAGTCAGACCTTTGAGTTGAGGCTTATACGCTTCATAGTGCGGTCGTACCATTTAACGCTTCTCTCTCCGTGTGACCCAAGCAGCATAGCCCGAAATTGCCCCCCCTACTACCCGTTTTAATTGAAACGGATCGTAGAGGATCAGTCCAATGTGCCGTATACCACTTAAGAATGTCCAGTCGGAGACGCCTGACCCGAACCAAGGATGACCAACCACTCATTATTGTTCTAGCGGATCAAGCCTCACCAATTTCAATCCGTGCGGCATGTACGCCGTTAAAATGGGCTTCCCGTTTCTTCGTCAAATAACAGTTTTATAATCCATAGTTCTACATCATGTATCTTATGTTTTTCCGGTATCTTTATACTTATGAGCTTACTTTGGCTACTTTTTGTGCCTTCTTACATTTCATTCAAATTTCAAGTTATTTTTTCATATTCTCCTTTACATCATTTTAAAAGTTTTAGTCGTCTATCAATTTAGTTTTTTTTTAAAGAATATAAGTTAATGCTTTAATAATGCTCCTCACATTAATTCTAGCAACATTTTCCTTGTGAATGTCTTCAGATTCTTGATCATTGTTTTCTAATAAGACAGCACGATTCTTATGGTCTGATTCTTTTGTAATGGTCATTGCGATCATTTTAGTATTTTTAATGAAGTACCCATTTTTTAGACGTAGTGTATAGAGTTTCTCAAAGAAATACCTTTGAAGCGAACGTGAAAGCCTATGGATCAGGAAAAGGTGTTATAATTTGAAAAATTTCCTGAAAAAAAGATTTTTGAAGAAGTTCGATATGGTCCAGGTCTTTTCCATTACTTCATTTCACGTATGCGAGCGATCATCAGCGAGTGATTATCGATATGACACATAACACACAGGCGAGAAGTAGAGATTGCGTACTGAAAATATGTGAAAAATAACACCTCGGAATGGTATTGCTGCATGGTATTCATTATCTGTGACATAGTTTCACGAGTGGGTAAGATTCTTCCGCTTTCGACGTCGCAGTGAGCTTTCCCCGAGAAATCGAGAGTTGCGTCTCATAGGCTAGATGCGCGGATTCTTAGAGCAGGAATTACGGACTTAGTCGACGAGAACGGCTTCGTATGCGAGAATGAGGGAGAATCGCTTTACGAATAGACACGCTCTTACTGGAACGCACGATGGCACCCGCCTAAGAGCACATTGTGAGCTATGGGGAAAGAGACATTTATTCCACGCGATCGGCTGGAACACGGCCGTGCTTCCATAACACTCTTCTCGAAGTGCTTTTAGTTGAATAAGAATTTCGCTGTCCATGCGAGGCGAGTTTTATCCGGAGAGATGTATGTGGGGTGGAGGACATGTTTTTCCTTCCATCTTATCCGTCTTTTTTTCTTCTCCTCATTGTTTTCCCCTTTCCCGCTATCCGTAGTGCAGTGCCTCTTCCATGGAGCCTTCATGCCTTCATGAAGCATGGGTGCTCCACATTGAAGGCTCTTTTGCTGAAAGAATAGATCCGTGTGACGAGAATTGGATCTTTTTAATTCGCTAGTGCAAAAATCCTCGTCTCTGGGTGGCTTTGCTGACCTCTATTTTGATCAATTTGATTAAATAGCTCTATAAATCAACTTGCAACGTAAAAACGGCCATTACCGCGACATATTTCTACCTATGATTGAGAAAATGTAGAATGTGGACTGTTTTGTCTATTATTAGTAGGATAATGAATCATGGATAAAATTTCGAATGTCATTGTACCTGATTAGTACTCCACCAGTTGTTTACATGTTCTACTACGGGTGCCTACTAGTAATATTTAGAATTCATTTAATGTTTATCTAATAAATATATATTTAATTTCTTCTTTATCCTCTTATTTTGTTGCTACTACAAGTGTTAAAATACCCTCTATTACTATGAAAATAATTCTAATCATGAGTCTGAATGGTGTTTGTTTAACCATCCTATATTTTACTTTTTGGGAAACATTTCATTTTCAAGTTATCTATTTTGGCCGTAGCAAAGCCTTGGAAATGATATGATATGACTTAATTTTCCTTAAATACGTTGGTTTATCTCCTTTAACTTTTATATATTTTCTTATATACCTTTAGCAATCGACCTCTCATATTAACTTTTTTGTGTTTACCTCTCTTATTCATGATTTTTATGCTCAAGACCGCTTTACGTCTATGATTTACTCTATCATTGATTGACATATCTTCAAGTAGGCATCCAAAAACAGACCCAGATATTGAACCAACGGAATGAAGTCATCCACGGTCCTTCATTTTCAAGGTAGACATTACTCTTCATCGTTCTACTTATTCCTCTCCCCTATTTTTCATGTTTTGTTCTGTTGACCTTCTTGATCTCGTTTTATTTCCATACAATTTCCCTGCTACCCTGATTTTCTCCGGTTTTTTTCCTCCATCGCCCACTATTTTCCTTGCTCTTCCTTTATTTTATATTTTCCTCTCGATTGCACTTCTGCGTCTACATTGCCTAGCCCAAATTTAATTTCGATTGTCTAGCCGAAATAGAATTTAAATCTATGAACCGTAATAATTTTTATTCATGGCTTATTCTACATAGACTTCCCATCTGCCTGGATCTATCTGCGCTTGACTTATCCTCTTGTAGGTGTCTGAGAACGTAGCAAAAATCTGTTTTGATTTTTCAGCATAGTGTCATGAAGCAATCCTCGGACCTGAACTTTCTCTCTGAAAGTCATACGTTTTGTGCAGCCCATTTATTCGTATTAATATCGTATTAATATCTGTATTTTCATCACTTATACTTTCTGTCCTCCAGACAGATTTTATTTCTTCGGGTCTACGCTTCATTCGGTTTATATTATGCATTTTTTACCTTTCCCAAACAATGGACTTTTTGTTTTCATCACTTAATATTATGCTTTATATCTTTAAGATTGCTATTCTGAAGTAGGTATACGAGTACAGCCCGAGATTTTCAACCGGCGGAATTAAGTCATTCACGGCTATTTATTCAAACCTGGGAATTTGCCCGTCATCATTCATTTCATTACTTCTAATCTCTCTTGATTTTATTGGCTGACTGTGCTAGCGTCCAACTTATCCTCGAGTACAATAATCTTCAGATTTTCTAACAGCATAGGTAATTAATCCATCGTCTGCCGTGATCTTCTCCGGAAAAATATTTCGATTTCATTCCAGTTGCTCGTCTTTTATTCCTTTCTCCCCTATTTTTCTTAGTTAATCGTTTTTGACCTCGATTTTTTTCCTTTCCATTTCCTAAGTTTTCTCCGATTTAACTCTTCCTTCTCCCATTCTTCTCCTCGTTCGTCTCTTTGTATTTATTTTCCACTCGCATGCACTTCGAAATACCTGCATCTCCTTTGACCCTCCTTTCACTCACTTCTTCGCGCATACTTATTTCTTTCCCTCCTTTTCCCCCTGATCGAATGGGCGATGCTGATGCCGGCGGCCACCGCGGGGAGCGGAGGGGAGGGGGAAAGCTGCTCCTCTTCATTCGAGCTCCAAGAAGCCGTGGAAGGGGTTCCGTCTTCCTCTCTCGCTGCGTGGGAGAGAGACAAGACGAACAAAGAGAGTGATTCAAGGAGGGGAATGTTGGAGGTAGTTTGGTCGAAGGGGTATGGCTGCATGTGATGCTTCGACCGCGATATGCCGACGATATTGCATCGCGATATTGACCAAACTGGCAGGCAATACTATTTTTTACCATTTGTAATTGGCCATCATTCCACCTTCATACCACCATTGCGTTCGTCACTTTTGCGTGCCTATCCCCATTCTTTAACCTTCTATCTGAAATTCATTACCAATTTTGAGTATCGCCGAATGGCTGCCTCCGACCTCTGAACTATATATCACTTTTAGAGGATGGTAGCTTTCAATTTGCTCTAATGTGCCAATCACGTCGCAACACAACGGCGTAATGGTTTTCAATTTATAGACCTTGCGCACAAGGTAGCGCACTTCAAAACAGACCAGAAGCAGAGTTGTTGTGCGCTAAACATCAAAGATCGTCGATAATCGCATCAGCGATAGTTTTTTTGCGTTGATTTTCAGTAAAGGGGTCAAACATTGATATTTTTGTTTTTAATTGCACCGCGTAAAAACAGCTTACGGTTTTAAATACTTATTTTGAACGAATTCGATTACTGTACTCGAAACATTCGGCTGTTGCTGTTTTGCTTGCACAGAATGCTATGTATCGGCTGGTTACCAAACGTTTCGCCTACGCGCATCGTTCCTTTCGCCGTTTGTGTGCGCTTATGTGTTCCGATCTTGTTTAATTCAACACCTTGAATGTAAGGTCTACGATGTATCTTTAATTACTTTATACTATTGTTTATCACTAAATTATACAACAGGGGGCAAAGTGGGAGTATGGAATGGGAGACGTGATAGGAGGTACCCTTGTATGCAGATATGGGAGAAGGTACATTTCGTTTTTTAAATATTTACGCCGTTTTTCGTACGTGTGCTGACTAGTAACTGCAACACGTTTTTAGGTTTGTTTTCTTCATTTAATAGTCTAATGACAACATATGTTAGTCCAAGACTGTCAAAAACTTTACCTAGGCCAGCGGGTATGAAAGTCGGTGCATGCGTTATATTGCAATGTCTTGGAATACTATGAGGTAGGATAAATGCGATTCAATACAATGCCATGCTATATATGCGTTTCAATACGGTGAAATGCAGTAAGCCAGAGTGTATCATGTGGTGTAGCACGATGCAATACCATGTATGCCATATGCATGCAGTCCGATGTAAGGCGATGCAATGGAATGCAACTCTTTGCTTTGCAATGTACTATCATGCGATATGCGATGTAATGCGTTATGTCGGGTATTTTCCGATACGAAAAATATATCGTCTTTCATTACTGAAATCTGAATAATGTGCACCCCCACATACGGAGTATGGAGCGGGAGGCGTGATAGAGGGAAGCCCACACTCTTTTCTCCGCCTCCGACGCAGCAGCACGTCTCCCACCCCCTCCCCCTCCCTCCTCGGGGGCCACTGTCTGCGTCCGCCTCGGCCTGCCCCCCCACCAGCACGGACGCGTCTTATGCTAGGACGCCCCCGACTGACCGACAGACGGGCCCTTCTCCCCTTCCTCATCCCATCTCTCGCCCCCCTCCACCATCTCTCCGGCAAACCTCTTCCTCCACCTCTCCCTTCCTTCTCTCCGTTCTCCTTCTCCCAAGTATTCTCTCTTCTACCCTCTCCTCACTTTCACCTGTTCTCCATTCTGTGCCTCTGAGTCGCTTCGTTTCCTTCTCCCTCACTACCTGTCCGATATCGACGTTTCACTGTCTGGCTTAATCATTTCTGTACTACCCCAGGGTTGCAGAGTTAAGGGAGATTTAATGCCAAAATTGTTTCAAACTAGCTGTTTTTACCATTAAAGATATTTTTTGTTTGCCTTCCTTCCTTTTGCCTATGTCTTCTTAGCGTTGAGATCAATCAAAAATCTTTTCACCATGTGATATTTTAATCGTATCTCTATCATTCCAGGGTTTGTATATAACTGTATTTTCCCAAATGTTGTACCTAGTATTGCAGAAAAATCACTTTTCAAAATTGCCCATCAATCTTTTGTTTGAAGGGTGAGAAAGAAAACGAATTTGCTAAAAACTATGGGAGTATGTTTTAGAGTCAATTTTTCTTCCTAGCAGCAAGAGATGAGACGAAAAACTTGTGTATTTTAAAATGAGATCTCGGGATCATGCTTGAGTTCTGAAACGGCTGTCCTTCAAATCAAGAACCTAACGAAAGTCTATAGCTACTCAGATGCCATGAATCACTTAGAACAAATCTTTATTTATTGTTTTACATTTTTTATTGACGTTTGAGCTGAATGTTTGGACTGAACATTTTTCCTGGAATGGAGTCACTGGCCTGTTTCCTAATCTACATAAATCCTCATGATATAAATATTCCACAACGGTGCGGCAAACGTGTCATTTAACTAAGGTCAGCTAAGGAATTGCGGCCTATACTCATGTGAAGAGATGGAGCTTATTATCAGTGAAATAAGGCCGGGAGTAAATAAATCTGGCGTCAAAATAATGCGTAAATATTTTTTTCATATTCCTTCAACATTGCCTTTTGATATTTTCTCGAGATTTATTTGAATTTCCTTAGAAGTTCACCTTTAATTATCAGCTCGACCAATAGCGCGCTGCGCTGAAGCAAGGCATTACAGTTCATTAATATTTATCAAAGTCATCATCACGCTCTTAAATTCTTATGCTTTCTGAAGATTCTGTGCATTTTTCCTGCATGCGTATATTTTTAAATCCTTACGCTCGTTTATAATGGCTCTCTATGAATAATGCACCATGTTTGGAAAAGACTTCCGACGAGACATTCTTATCTGAATTCCTTTCCTTAAACTAATTCTTGATTATGTTTCTCCATCTTTATGCATTTCTAATGAGCGCAATCCTAGTTCATTTTCTTGAGATAACGCTCGGATAGCCTCCTTCTACTGTATTTGGTAAGACGTTCTGGCTACTGGTGTTGTTCATAATGAAAGCCTTATATTTATTGTTTTTGTTGTTGTATTTCTTTCTTAAATTACCACTGAGTACGTGAATTCTCTTATTAGCATATTCAACATTTTCCTCGCTACACATGAATTCATGGATGCATGGTTTTATTTTATACTACTTAAAATCTCGGCTGTATCTTTCTGAAATTAGACTAAGCCTTCGGGGTGGCTCTTGATTTTCATACGAAAAATGCGTTAGTAGAGAAGTGAATCATTACAAAACGATGGGGTTATTATTGTAAGAGTGTGGTTCAACTTAAGTCTATAGTTGATATTGTTTCAATTTTATTGAAGATTTTTCCAAAATGGTTGTTACGGTTTTATCGGTACATATTTTTTTCGCAGTCCGTATAGGAGAATAAAAGTTTTAACTTTCCTGGCAATAATGGTGTAGCAAGATTCGTACTTTAGTCTTTTGTAGCCATTAAATCTGTAAGTGATTTTGAGAGAAAGCAGAAACGTGGGTATAGTAGTGAAAATGGATGCAAACAGTACAATAGTCGCATGAAAAATATTTAAACTCTCGAACTTTAGACGGAAAAAATCGTAGCGTTAATACTTGGGCATTTTTAGAAAAAATATTCTTGTAGAATAGAATATATATTCTTGTTTTTTTTTCTATTATCGCTTACTCTCCCATCTTTAAATGGCTTCACGCCACCTGTTAATGCCAGATCTGCGTGTTATTGCATTCTGAGGTAGACCCAATGCGCATTTGTGTGATTAATAAAAAATACTGGGCGAATAAGATCTCATGCCGTAGGATCCAATCTTTCTCGAGCAATCAAGGCCTCTCTCTTTCGAATGATGAATGCCTTTATTCATATGAAAGATGGACTTTCCCAAAACAAGGAGACTTTTTAATCAGGTCTTTAGTGCCCAGTGAATATTTTTTCCTCCTCGATGTTTAAACTGCTTTCTGTAATCATTTGTATGTTTCATTTTGATTGCAAAAAATTCATTCATAACTTTTTTCTATTCTTAAATGGCTTCAAATACCCTAAGTTTGACTGCATTTAAGCATAAGTAGGTGTGTAAAATATATATTTTTCTGTGACATCCCAAGGGGAATACAAAGAAAATATTGAAACCACTTAAAACCACCTTTTTTAACAATATTTTACCCGTTTCGGTTTTTACGCATATGTATAGCTCATTGGTTGGGTAAAACCTTTTATTTTTTATCACATGATGAGTTTCCATCTTCACTTTTGTTAATCTTGTTTTCTCGTTATTTTTGCTTTTCATATCGTAATTCGCGGAGAAAACAAAAGGATATGGTGTTCCATATGTTTTACATAACTAGTTAAGATTAAATAAAACCAAAAATATCTATCAGATGGAGTAAAGAATTTACCAGTTACATATCAAGTTATAGGTGTAGCCATTCGCTACCGTGACGATACTCTGTGGATAGTAAAATGTAAGACAAAGTTACCTCACGAGGAATAAATGTTCGATGGTCATGGTCCTGAAAATGTTTTATTTTGATGAATTTAGTTTCTGACTCAGCGTTTTCGTATTTACTTGCTTTCATATTTTCAGGTCCCTGACACTTGATCAGAGTTGTTCGAGGAAACTTTAATTTCTTTACGTTCTCTCTGGTAACCTTACGGAATGAATTTTTCAAGTCAATCGAAAACCTTTCCCTTTCACCCCTCAAGCGATAAGTACTTGTTTCTATATCTCATACTTCCGTGAAATACTTTCGCCTTTGAATATCTTTATTCTCGAAATTCCTCGGCTGGCTATTTCCACTACCTATTGTATTCTCGCCTATTTCGTGGCTGCTTTGTCACGTCTCATCCATCCACCCGCTGAAAAAGCGCGCTACTTCAGCGCGTACGCACCTAAACAGGCCACACTGGTCCCAAATGCTTACGGGGCCTAAATGAAACGAGGCCTAATTAGAGCAAAGTAACACCTCCCTTTCACGTTTTGGTGCGAGGACCTAATCTCTTTCATTACAAATATTTCCGCCACCCCCCTCGATTGAAAGAAAATAATGGACGTTGGAGAGAAAGTAGAGAAATGTTACATGAGGAATCTTTCTCGTGAGCGCCCCGCATTCGGACGTGAGTTCTTCCATTTATGGGTCCGTCTAAGTGCTCGCCCTTCGACCTCCTCTCTTCCCTTCATCCTTCACCCCCAGGGGGACCCGAAAAAGGGTGGAATTTGACTCTCCCATTATATCCACTCTGTTTTTTTTTCTTTCACTGTTCGCTTTTCTTAACCCTCATCCCTCCCGATCCTTGTTCTCACCGACCCTTTCGGCCGAAGGTCACGTGATCAAACTCCCGTATTGGCGGGCCTCAATTATTTCTTACCTACCCGTACCCCTTTAGCCTCCCAGACCTTTTTCCCTCCGAATAGCACCTCCTGACCTTTGGCCTCTTCTCCACATCTCTTAATGTCCCATCCTCTTGAGGGCCTTCCTGCCCGCTTCCGAGACGGTTTCGTCGGGTGGTTTTGAGAGAGGGATAGAGAATGGAAGAAAGATGAGGGAATTTCCCGCTTGGTATCCCTCTTGGAGAACGTTGGATTCTAGCGGTCTGCAAACTTCTAGCTTCCCCTCAAGGTTTCCTGCGGGATATTTATATTTTTTTTGTACCTCCCGCTAGGCTCACACGTAGGCCTACCTCCTACTTCGTCAGGATCGAATTCTAGCCGTGCTTTTGCTTATCCGTGACTCTTTAATTTCTCTCGTGCATGTTAATGGACGCGGTGGGCGGAGAAGGTTGCGTTCGAAATATTAATTGCTGATCCCTTATCGCTTTGAGAGACTGGAAAGGTAAAGCTTGATTTCGGTCCAGATGAGGCTAGTAGCTGATGGGGTAACTGAAGTAACGCACATTTAATTCCGTTAAAAGGGATGTTTATTTTATTTAGAGACATTAATTGTACATTGTAGTTAAAATGTAATTAAATATGGAATGAGAGTTGCACTATAGAAAATGAATTCAGTTTAAAAAAATGAAATTTTAGTGTGTTTGTATTCGCTATAGGGAGGCGAGGTGGTCCAGCGGTAGAGTGTTAGGCTTTTGAACCAAAGTTTTGGCTTGAATCCGGGAGAAGTATCTTTGATTACATCTGACTATACCCAAGCTTCCTTCTTTTTCTTGGTACCAGCAGGGCTGTTGTGAACACATGCCATAATGCAATATTTAAGTAAGATTTTTCAACTCTTTTCCATTTTCTTTAAAAAAATCCCCTCATTTTTGGTCACTCGTCTACCCGTTATAACCCTCCAGCGAGGTTTATTTCGATTATTTTTTATAACTGTACCATAAATCACTCGAAATTCAAGAAAATTTTGGTCATTATTCTACAGAATATATGTGGCATACAGTATTTTGGTGTATTTTAGAGAGAAGAAATTTCGATAGTGACTGCACAGAAATATTTAAACCTCTGAGGCGAGCAACGCCCTTGCGCTAGGCTCGTCGCATGACGGCCTCACAAGCCTGTGATATTGTTACGGCCTTCAGGAAACACATAAATTCCAACTTATTACCGGTAGTTTACTCGGTAATCATTTGAATTCATAGTACTGTCCGATGCCAAAATTGTGTTGGATTTTCATTTTTTCTCGGCCATTAGTTTCATAATAGCAGGGCAATGGAAAAGAACAGGCCGCACAGGTTAAAGCAACTGACTCCTACTATCCAGAGGTGTTAACTGACTTTAATGTGTGAATTTTGCTTTACAAACTTGGGTATCCTACTTTGTAAACTCTATGCGCTCCAACTAAACCGAGCTTCAGGTTGAAGAAATTATTTTTTGGTGATCGTGGTTGCCCTTCTTATACGTTTTCATGAGGTGTTCAATATAATCTCAGGAATGCATTGAATTATATCGTATTTGGTCAGTAACTTTGTGCTCTTACTCAGAGAACTTTTATCCATCAATTAGATTGTGAATAAAGAGTGCCTTGATGTTTTAATTTTGTAAATTTGTGTAGCATTTTATCGGTGAATAAAGCATTGAGAGTTTTAAGACAAATCCCTAGACAACCTCTTTATTCGTATCTCCAAATCTTGTTATTGTCGGCGTTTCAGAACAATATTTCGAATCGTGAATCGTCCCGCAGTTTATTTATCAGTAAATGAGCACAATTGTCCATTAAATCGGGTTTTCTGCGCGAAATTGACCCCGCGTTCTGCAGGATTTTTGAATGCAATAGGTATTGATCAATCTTTAAACACTTTTTTATTTTCATTGCTCACGATGCTTCGTACGTCGATCCCCAGACCTCCCGGAATCGCTTTCATAAGGGGATCATTCACCTCAGGCTTTCATTGGCCTATAAGCCCTTCTCATCACTACCTTCGGCGTATATCTTTTTTTTACCTCTTCCTCTCGCTACTCAAGGCTCTGCAATCAGGGAAAATGCGGAAAAATATCCGAGGCTCTCTCGGCCACCGTCAGTACCACCACCACCACCACTACTATTTAGATCAACTCCCGAACCACCAATTTTCCCACGTAACCTAGCTGTAACCTCTTCCGTTACCACTCCCAGCAAACATTCACCCAGCCATAGTTTTGCTGCTCGTCCCGCCCTCATGTTGCTCGTTCTCCCCCCCTTTCTCAGCCGCCTCTCCCAACACCCTTCCCTGCCCTCTCCGGCCACGCTTTCTCCCCTCTCCCACCCCCCCCCAGCTTCAATCTCAGGAGCTCTCAAAGATCGCCCCTCCCCTCAGGTAGTTCTGGCTGACACAGCCACCCCACTCTCTAAATCCCCACTTAACTCTTTCCAACTTCTTTCATTTTACAATCGGAGAAATGAATCAACGATCTTCTTTCCTCCGGCACTGTCAACCACCGCTTTTATTTTTAATTCCCGTATAAGCCACTATGGGCTACGTTGATTTCAACTATTTCTTCCTTTCATTATTCCTCTTCTCTCAAATCTCTTTCATTCTTTACCATTGTTTCCCTATCCTTTCCTCAGTCCACACTGCGCCAGTCTTCTTCTTTGGTTTTTCTTGGAAACCTTCGGATTTTTGTAGTTTATCCCGAAGTGGCGAACTCTTTTTAATGTCATCTTGTTTGATTTTGAGGTCTTGAATATCTTTTTCAGTTTTCACAATCCATGTATGGGCGTCATTGACTTTTAAACGTTACTAAAAATACATTTTGCGAGCGCAGAATTGGTTTAAAGCAGAGGACTGTTACCGGCGCGTCTATATATCAGCAGCCATCAATCATTTGCAAAATTGGAAGAGTTAAATTATCGGTGGGATGTATTCGAAGAATGGAGTATACTTTGCAACAGCTTTACCGGTTGTCACAAAGATGTTAGAGTTTCCTTGAGAAAATTATCCCCTGCTAAAGAGTTAATTTAGTGAAATTCTCACATTTATCTTGGGAATATTCCAGAGCACGAAGGCCTACCTATTCTTAATTTACGCCGATTCAATGCAACAGCAATTTCATGTGAATAACCTAGGTGTCCGGAGATATTATCCGTTTAGATTATCAGTGAAGTTTAAAGTTACGATCGTAGGTGTCACCAATACTATCGGAATTGCACGGATCCTACCCCATCAGGTGAATTCTCGGGATGTTCAGTGGCACCCGTTCTCACACTCTGCCTCAGATAAAAAAAATATACTGTATAAATCCCACCCACTTCTTCTCTCCATCTTCCCCACACTCCTCCCTTCCAATTCCTCTCCGTTGCCTCGGGGAATGCTTCAAGGAATCGTAAGAGGAGCGGCCCTGGGATAATTGGGGTCACTCCTTTCCTGACAGGCGTGGCCCGAACTCCCCCCACTCCTCACTCCACTCCAAGGCTCACAGACACACACTAGCATTCACACGCACGCCTGATCAACTTCCCCGAAAGTGGTCGTTGGCTGCTTTGCACCTCCCCCGCCCTCTGGGGCCACTGAGGAGGCCGTCTCCTCGCCCGAATCCTTTTTCCCTACCTCCCGGCAGACCGCCCGCTCCACCCGCTCCCATCTACCTGTAACTATAACCTCCTCCTCGCCCACCGAACTCACTCTTCCTCTCCACGTCCAGCAGCGCTCTTACCTCTCATTTCGTTTATTTTTTTCCCTCATTTTCCCTCGCGCCCATTTCCGTAAGCAGTGGACCAGTTCCCATTCCCCCCCAAAACCTCAGCCGCAACCCTCGGAACGCTCCGAACGTTCCGAAACAAAACCGATTCACTTTCTGTCTTGGGATTGGGTTGGTGTGGTGGGCGGAGTTATGGCTCTCCATTCCTACAGCCCAGGTTCAAGTCTCGGCAATCGATAGTGTGAGCAAGTTTCAACCTGATCTCTTTTCTGATGACGTCGAAAACATATAATGAAACCTGACGTAATACAGTAGATTATATAAGGAGTAAAAAAATAGGGATATGTACTTCCGAACGTACAGGTTAAATGTGTCCTTTTTCCCGCAAACGATAAGAGACCAGAAGAGCTGCTAGGATTTCATAATTAGGTTTATTTGATGGGTAGTGTAGCTAATTATTTGATTTGCTCCCTTGAGCTTGTTTCTTAATCTGTTATGTAGTAGTAACATCACGTCTCGTATGCTTCTTATATAACTGTTGTATCTCTGTGTATTTATGCAGTTTCAAAATACTCTGATACTCATAGTTTCTTAACTTCAATCGGGTTGATGTGGTGACTCGAGCTCTGGCTCTCAATATTGATGGCCTGGTTTAGAATCTCGGCTGTGGTGGAAAATTTTCACGTATTTGCTTAAGTTGTTGCGATAAATTATTCCACTTTGCGCGGTGACTGTATTTTTGGCTCCCCATATCGATGGTCTGGGTTCCAATTCCGGTATTTAGTGAAATAGCATGAACCTGCTCATAATGAGGTCCTTCATTTTGACCACATCCTCTTATGCGATGGCCTGAATCAACCCTATATTGTTATTAAGTTTTGCTGTATATTATCATAATGGGATATAATAATTAAAACTTTGTAATATTCTACACTGTTTTATTACTAGTAAAAGCCTAACCGGTTTCAATGTAAACACATCATCATCAGAGGCCAAAATTGATTATGTGTTTACATTGAAACCAGTTAGGCTTGTACTAGTAATAAAACAGTGTAGAATATTACAAAGTTTTAATTATTATATCATGTCGAGATTCCACAAAGTCAACCCTTCAACCATCTTGTATATATCATAACGGGGTTGGAGCTAGTTATGAGGAATTATTGTGATGCGTTGAGACATATTTTCAAGTACCCTTCCCGTATAAATACGTAAGGTATGAACCATTAGTGCTAGTTTATGATTTTGGTTCTAAAAAATGTCTATTGCTATAGCACAGCCCACATTGTATTCAAAAGCAGCTATGCCACGTAATGTAGGACTCTACATCCCTGCCGAACTCATTCTAAATGTGTCCGGCAAGGATGGGGTCGGCGCAGTGGCTAAAGTACCTTCTTGCTTCCAATCGTGAGGGCCCGAGTTCTAATCCTGGTGGTAGGGGAGATATTTAATTTGTATTTGGATTAATATTTGGGTGCTCGGTGGAGAGCAATTCAAGCATAGTATTGCTTCCGTCAAATGAGACGTAAAGCCATTTACCCTTAGTCGCTTTTCGTCGCTGATATCTCCTAAGGGTTTATATTTACGCTTTCTTTGTTTCCCGTGATGATCAGTCCCTAACCAACTTGTTTGAAAACTTCAAGGAGGAAAAGTAATCTGCCTTGACCGGATTTAGAGCACGGATCCCTCGATATCCTAGATTGATTTAGCCAGTTAAGGATGTCCTTATCCCCTGTAGAGTTTTGGTGGCTTTAAGGTGATTGGTGCGATTTTTGTCTGCATACAGATTTGATTGAAACTTTTCATAAGTGATATCTATAGATATAAGTGAAAAAATTGCACCATACCTATTTGGTTTTTGGCAATGCAGTGCTATTTTAACGCGCAGCATTATAGTGCATGACATATATTTCGTAATAATTCGGTGAAATATGTACATATTTTCTTCTAAACGTGAAATAATACATATATTATAATTGTAATTGTTGCTAAAAAAACGTTGAAGCTGAGCCCAATACTAAAAAAATATATTCTATACAATTTCCTCTAAATTTCGAATGCCGCGCCGAAAAATCTGGTCGTAACATGCTTTAATTAAAGAAAAAGCAAAATGAGCTAAATGTTTCGCGAACTAAGTGCATATAATGCTAGGGTTTGGGTGTAGTCGAATCGCGCGAACTGCGCCACCGTCCACGTGGTTAAAGCCAAACATTGAAGCAACCCCAAGCGGCTCGCTTTTTGACATATTTTGGGCGTACCGTGAACTAGGCGCGGTTTTATATTTACAGTGTCATCCGCAAGTGTACATAAGGGTGAAAATTTCAAAGAGGAAAAATAATACACCTTGACCTCTTGAACCCGGAACCCATCCGTGGAGTCGGAAGCCCTGTTAGATTAACTAGCCTAAGCACTCGACGCGATATAGAGGAATGCGGAGGATTTTTCCTCAGTGGAATTTGCGCACTTATGTGCACTTGAGGGTGATACCGTCACTCAGCTAACTCGCAGTGTACGCAAAATCTGCTTAACCAACCTGCTCGATAGTTTCGTCGATTCAGTACTGTTTAGTTGCCACATCTTGTCCGCATGTGATAATTATTGCATGAAGAATATCAAGTGGTGGTGTAGCATGCGACATTATTGGAAATCGGGCGAGAACATATGATTTTCGCGTACGATTATTATTCTGTTTCGTGGATTGACCCCCGAGTATTTAACGTGCCGGGCAGGTTGGTAACCCTCAGGTTGCAGGTTCTAATCCCTCAAGTGGCATGAATGTTGTGTTTTATCTAAGGATTCAATTCTTGGGATAGCTGAGCTTACAGAACATTCGAATTTGGAAATCGGAAATTTTAACCCATCTACGGTTTTTAAGCGTAGTGACTTCCCTATTCCCTTTTAAGAATCTTTATCTCGTAGAATTCGGTAGGTTTTTTTCTCTCAATCTCTGGCACGCACTCCAGGCCGAAGCCAACGCGGGCGGGCTCTTACGTGTCGGCGGCAGCCCTACAAATCCTGGGTCTCACTCTCTAACTCACCGTCATTCCGGACGTCAACTTTTCTGCTCGGGCCGACACCTCATGAAGGTTCCCTTCTTTTAAAGTCCCTGCCATCTCATGTGGGCGGTCCCACCCACTTCATCCCATTCCTCTTCCTCATCTTCCTCCGTGGTTTCTTCCTGTCTTCCCCCAGAGTTTCATTGTTCGCTTATTTTTTAAATGACACCGAAGCATCCCCTAGCGATAACAAATTAAAATTCATGGGATTCCAGGTGAGGAAGTTGGATAGGAAAGGAACTCAATTAATGGTCTTAAAGGATCCCGAGAATTAATGTTCATCCTATTAGCTGGTCGAAGCCGTGGAAGACTTTTTGAACGGAAAAACACTTCTAAGAATATGTTTGGAGTTGGGGGGGGGGGGGTAGGAAAAGGTGGTGAGGAAAGGTATTTCGGTGGGAACTTCCGGAAGGAGTTTAAATTGGGTGTATGCCGTTGCAGTAATTTAGGTAGTTGGATTCCAAAGTGTGAGAGAATGAACATGAAGAACACCTTTCAATTGCTATAGCTTTTTATCCAGGAGCATCTTTTCGAGGGTTATTTGTCTAGTGATGAAATGGTTTTGAAATTGAATAACCATTAATGGGACTTCTCACACAAAGATACCATAATTTTATTTTACCTCCATTATTTCCTTGAAACCTCCTTATGTGAATGCGCTATGAAATTTTATTTTGATTTTTCATTTAACATCTTTTTGTACCTGACTTTCATTCGAAGCAATCAGCTACAATAATTTCTGCTCCGTTATTAGGATTTCTTGCTGCTTGAGAAACGTACAATAAGGTTTTTTTTTAATGATAATGCTCTCTTCACTATGAAAATGTTCTTCGGCTAAGGTCAGCTTGTGATATCACCAAGAGAAACTATATAGTTTTTTTTTCTTCAAGCTTTAATGATTTGCCTAATACTTAACATAGGGATTCCTACTTCATTAGCTTTTTACTTTTGTGGTCAAAGAGGATGGGTTTTCATGAAATTTAGGGATTTGGAGCTCATAAAAGAAACTCGCTGTCGTAGTTCCTAAAGGTTTTCACTCGAAACGTTCGCAATGCCTTTCTGTACAGCTCCCACTTTTTTCATCGCTTTCGTTTCAACATCTTTCATCAGGCAGGGTGTATTCTAATTCATCGGTATTTTTCTCTGCAAATCTTCGCTCATAGTCAACCAAAGATGTTTTCCTCCCTTTTGGGGGAAATTTTCATCATGTCAGGTCTGATTCCATTAATTTATTTCTATAAAATCTCAATTTATTTATGGAAATCTTTCGTATATTTGGTTACTGGTAAGGGTAGGTTTTAGTTGCTACTCTCCTATTACCCTTGCTTGAGTAACTATATTTCGTTTTACAATCACTCCCTCTCTTTCGTTCATTCATTATGCTAAAAATGAATGAATTAAAAACACATTTTAGAAAAGTATCCATTAAAAATATATTCATTGGAATGTATTCATTTAAAATATATTCGTCACACAAAACATGTATAAGTGTTTAGCACCATATGTTTGCCTACTAGAAGGTGAGACATGGGCGCCAACAGTGAAAGCAATATCACACTTTCTAAAAGGAAGATTTTGTCATTTTTTTTGGATTCACGTTGTGGCAATCAAACCTCCGTGACGAATGAAACCCTTATAGCAGACTGAATAATCGGTCTCTGAAGTTGGTGACGTTTAATTGACCCTCATCCTTATCTCCCCCTGCCTTTCCTTCGTCAAATTTGGCCGCGGGAGAGATGTCTATTAAAATATGTTCGTCGCAATATTCTCATTAAGAATATATTAGGTCTAACAAAATATCAGAGTTTAATACCGTATTTTTGCATACTTACTAGTAGTTCAGACATTACATGGGTAAGCAATACAGATGAGTTTTGCAATTTTTTTTGATTCACGTAGTGGCAAGCGAACCTCCTTGACGACTGCAACCCCTTTCGCTGACTGGCTAATCGGTGTGTGAAATAGGCAACGTTTAATTGACGTTGATCCTTCTCTCCCCTTTGCTCAACCTTCTTGAATTTTGGTCGTGGGGGAGCGGAACGGGCACGTTCAAGGTAAAAGAGGATGAGGCCTTCTATATATATTTTTTCGACTCACTTTGGCATCCCCTTTTTACACTCACTTCGCTCTCTTGTCATCATTGTCTTTCGCTCGTTGTTTGATGAAGTAGTGGTAGAGAGAGAGGGAGAAAAGAAGAGAGAGAGAGGTAAAGAGGGCCCGAGGGATGGAATGGCAAAAGGGTTTGAGCGAGCTAAAGCGAGAGAGAGAGAGAGAGAGGCGGATTTTGAATTTTTTATCGATGGCATGCCGTGACCCGCTTTGTCCGTCCCCGGGGGCGGAGGAGTTAAAAGCCTGTGTGTATGTGTTTTTCTTTTTTTACGGTGAGAATCTTCCTCTTTTGCCGGAGGTCGGTATTCTGCGAAGCAGGATCGTTTGAGGTGCTCTCTTTCCGGGCGTTTTTTGAAGTAAAAAGATCTTTTTTTCTCGTCGCGTGACAGCCACTGAAGCATTTTCGAGTTTTTGTATCTATCAAACTGTTTTCATCCTCCCGCAGCAGTGAGCTATTTTCGCTGCAGAAGATCGCTTGGGAAATTTAGCCCGAGAAAGGAGAGTATTTCTTGGGTAGACCATGTTATTAAATGTTGTTCTGTAGGTAATTGGATGGTGATATTACAAAAGAGAGCCAATTAATTTCCTCCCTGGTGTTTTTTTCTTCACTCGATTATGCGCATGTGTGGTTAGATTGATCAGATTATACTCGGAATAACAAATACGATTTCCTGGTACACAAAAATAAAGATTCGGTGATACCAGCCAGTTACTTCTGTTCAAGTTCTGCAGCAGTTGTAAAGGGGCATGCATTGTAATTGAAAAATGATATCCGGAAATTTTCTCAGCTGTTGAATTTTTGAGGTGACCGTTTTCCTAATATCTTGTAATCATGATGTGTTTGAGTGTAATTAAATTTTTTCAGTCATGCCTGAATAATTTTTGGCAGGATAAATTAAAACCTCTACTTGATACATAGCATTAAATTTTGAATATTGCCTGTAGCCGACGGAGCATGAGATTACTTTTTCTCGACAAATCTGAGGTGACCGTAGGAGAAACAGTGTTGTTGGTTATTTACTCTTGTATACATATAGTTATGATAACGTTTTCTATGTAAGTTAAGTTCAATTTAATTAAGTTATATTTATTAACATGGAAATAACTTAAACATTAAGGAAGCAGTTGGCCGGCAGGATCAGGGCTGTTTTTGAATAGTCTCTATAGAAAATAATGTCGGAAGCTGCCGACATGATTAATTTATTGGCATTGTTGCTTTCTATAAACATTTAATAAAATTTTTCTGCCAAGTGTAATGTAGCTTCGTAGGTAATCAAATTTCTCAAATTCCTCCAGTAATTATTGAAATGCCTTAAGAATGGAATTAAGTGTCATATTTCGATAAAATATTTACCTTATAGCAGTAGAGATTCTAGTTATAAGCAGCCGTTATTCGAATATATTCTTGAAGCTTTTTATCTCTTCTTCTCAGTGATTCATCTCATATTCTGTCCGTTTGATTCAATTTTCAAAGTTCTCTCATGCCACTAAGTATATTGCAACAACTTACAATGCATAGTTTTAATATTAGGTAGATATGCTTTACACAATTTTTTATAACTTAAAACTCTCTCAGATTCCGTTTAAAAGTATATTTCATTCTTAATAAAGAAAATTTTAAAAATGTATTTGATTGTTTCAGGCTTGACTTCGTCGAAGTGAAAGACATCCAATTTTGAATAAAAACTGCGTACTTTTCCACAGTTCATTTTAAACTGTGACCGGTTTCACCTTGATAAGTCATCTCCTGGATAGATAAAGTCTGGAAAAATACTAAGTTTTTTATTAAAAAATGGAAAATTTTATTTACTTTCGAACATTTTGTGATCAACGATAATTAAATATCAACATGATGGACTACCCACATGAATAGGTATGTTGAATGTTTTAGTGGGCGTTAAAGCGAGGCTAATGGTATCTCATAATCAAGAGGAACAGATACAGTACTAAAAAGAAAGATATGCTGCATGGTGGCAAGAGATATATCCTGTTTTTTAATCGTTTCTGTGGTTTGCGTTGGATACGCATTATGAAAGAAATAAACGATGTATTTATGTAGTACCTACTAGCTACGCAAACTAAGTCTAGTGAAACTCCATATTACATTTTTTCATCATTTTTCCCGTACTTCACCCTATTTTAAATACTTATAGACTCAGTGTCATTCCTTTTCCCTGTAGTGTTGCCATGGAACTCACTTAATCAAAACCTCATGCGGAAATTCCTTCCCCTACTCTTTACGGCGTTAAATGAATGCGCGGAACAAATCCACCGACTCGTGCGGTCCTACCTTCTTGATAAGACTTCGGAGCTGAAATAATATCGGATATACTTGTTCTTCTTTATCAAGGCACTGAAATTTCGCGTACGTTATCCATTCGCCATTATATCTGCGCTCATTTTTTTCTGTAAAATCTCTTGAACAGGTGGAATCCTATGGAGATGAGAAATCCCTCAGCAGCGCTAGTGTTGAGTTGTATTTTTTCGCATAATGTGGTCTTTGCGTCCTTTCTATGCCTCATACAATTTTGAACAATTTTCCGGCCAAGTTTTTGATCGGGTAATTTTTTTAAAAACCAGTTTTTCCATGCATGTGCACAAGTAAAAATCTCTTGATATGCACATCAGGATCGTCAATTTGCTCCAAACGCGGCTTTGTTTAATCAAATATTATAAACTAGGTATATTTATTTCTATGGTCACAAATTATATGGCATACTGTCGCCGCACGGGTGCAAGATGGAGGACCAAATTGAGGACATTCATAATGAAAAAAATATTTTACGTGATAAGGAATCGATCCTGTTCTGAAACTCTAGTTTGTGCGAACTTCCAGGGAAAATGTCATAAATTAAAGACAATTAGGTGTTCTGACTTTAAAAAAACACCTAAAATCCCAATGGGAGATTTAAATTTGGATTCCGATCAGATCATATGATTTTTCCACAGTGAATATCCTATTTTTGTAAGTAAAAGAAACGCAATATTTTATTCCATTGCAATTATTTGCTATTTTAAGATGGATACTATTTATAATTTGGAAACTGTAACATATTGACAGGTTACATTGTTCGCGCTAAGTAAAGGTATGTTGAAGTTTCACCCATTGACATGTGCACCCTCTATTTTGCGACCTTGCAAAAGCAGGTGGGAATAACAAAAATAAGTTGTACAGCGAGTTTAGGGCGTGATTGTTTCCTATGGAGATTGAAGAGCCTGATGTGGTAATAGCGCAGAGTGAAGCGTTGTGCCGTGGCAGGGGAGGCGACCTGAAGACACTTCATTGGGATCCTCCTTTTTCGTTTTAGAGGAGGAACGTTTTCACGAGCAGGTTTTTTACGGTGAGGGAGGATGTTTTAAGGGTGAATGATGCAGAAGGAGAGAGAGAGGTGAGGAGTCATGGCTCAGGTTATAGAATGTGACATTCCGGCGCAACTTGTTGCATTTTAATCTTTGATATTCAAAGAACGGGTGAAGAACGAATACGAAGTGAGGTGAAAAAAACTGTTGAGAATGATTTAGCATTTATTGAGATTTGGTGATAAAATCCGCTCTCAGAGAATGGCTTTAATGTAAACCCTCGGGATGGTTCCCCTCACTGGGAACGTGCTTTCCATTCACCTTGCTGCCAATATGTCCCTCCGACACGATAAGCTCAGAGGTTACTGAGGGCAGGACGTGTCATTTCTAGATATACAGCTCGGGTTCTTCGATTTTTATTGATGTTTACCTTGTAACGTTTGTTGATTTGGTGAATTTTTTGGACTTCTTATTATTTTTTGTGTTCTTATTACGTTGGGAAGCTGTCGCTGATAATTGTTTTAATGTTTGTTTTGGCTGGTTGGGGTTTAGGGGTTTGTTCATAAAGAAGAAATGGGGATTGTTGGGAATGTTGGAAGAGAGAGTGGATGTGCTGCAGACTCCTGGAACATAGTCTTTTTATTATGAAGAAATAAATAAAATGCTGTATAATGGGTTGCAAAATTTATTAAAAGTAGTTCAACGTCACAAAATATCAGGGCTATCATCATAATTTTGACCATTTCACCGGTCATGTTTTAGATATGTGACCCAATATTTCCTAGTGAGATAATTGCAATTACTATTCCTAATTACTCTTGAATTTCGTTGATCATAATTATGTAGCATGGGGATCGAGTTGTTTGAGAGCCCGAGTCCAAATCCCGGAAACGGGAAAGATTTTTTAAGTGCTATGTGGATATCACTAGAATAACAGTGCCCTTGCGGCAACTTGGTCGGTACGTGGATATTGATTTTGGGAAATTAAAAAAATGTACATCAAATATTTGGATTTCATTAGCCACCATATTGCTGGGCTTCTTCTGCTTAGAACGGATGCGAATCTGAGAAGATTAGCGCTTTGCCCAGAGCTCGCCTTTAAAATATTCTAATGTAATTTTCTTACATTTCCTTGGACAATGCGCTTTTAATAAAATAATTTTTTTCAGGTACGTTGGCATTCCTTTGAACGTTCTCACTGATGATGTTGGATCCAGCTTGGAAAGTTTGTGAGTAGCCTTCATTATTTATTAATTTGATATTTCTAGCTTCCCAGCTTCCTTTCGTCCTTTGTTTTCTCACTTTTTTGTTACGAAATGCATTTTACGCTTTTTATCGATCAAATCATTCGAATTATATCTTAAAAAACTTAAAACTTTTCACACTAGTACAAACAATGCATAATTAACCACACATATTAATCAAAATCTGGATGGACTCCTTTGACTAATGCCCAAAAGATCGCTTTTTATAAGTTACACGCGAAGCATGTGTAACTATACATGCATACAAGTATAATTACACATGCTTCTCGTGAAAATGTTTATTTAAAAAAAATTATATCACGAAAGTGAAGAAATATTACTGGGTATCAATAAATGTAGGAACCAATTCTTTGAGGTTGTCCACTCTTGAACCAGAGCGTGAAGGATCTGAGAGCTGGAAGGTTTGTGAGAGAAGAGATTAGGTCGGGAATGATCGAATTTTTCCCCACCAGTTTGATTTTTCCAAGTCCCCGTCTCAGGTGCACCTTCCGCACTCCGTGAAAACGATATCTGGCGGAAGAATCTATTTTCTTTCTTCATCACATTCAGTTCTTCTCCTTTACTCCTCCTTACCTCCTTTCCTCTCTCTTTCTTTTCATCTCTCTTCCGGTCCCTCATAAGAATTCCGATGGCGTAGCGCACAGGAGAGCAAAATCCATACATCCGCCGCGTGCACGAGTGTGTATGTGTAGCGTCCCGTGTGGAGATTTGCGGAGCGTGATGCTCATCTATCAGTCCAGGGTGCGCTCCCCTCCCCTCAACTCTCCCGCTCGCCGCTACCCGGGTGGTCGCCTCATCTTTTTCGAGCGATTGATGTGTTGCTCTCCTCCTCTCCGTACCTCCCGTATGTGTTTTTTTTTTCAAAATCCCCGATGAGAGAAGCATGTCACGCAGCACCAATGCATAACAACTAAAAACATCGTTCGCGTTCGATCTTTCGTGGGGGTGGACTGTTTTGTTGTTTCGGAGTATGAAAAGAAAAAATATAAGTTATCCGCGAGTGGGAAAGCCAATACGAGTCGGATTCGGGCTCAGGTGGGGTTCAAAAGTTGGCGTGGGGATTTTAAAATGTCGTTTGTTATCGGAAGGCTACGCAGGTAATGGGATGCAGGGGTTAGACTCAAAATGTCTTTTCGTAATCATCAGAGAGCGTGAGGCCATGTGTGATATCAGTGCTTCATGCGCAATCCATTGGCGTTTTTTAAAGATTTTAATTTGGTTTACCTGGTCAATCTGAAAATCATTCGCTGCCAATGTGAAAAAGAAGGCACCAAAGAAATTATTAATATCCAGTAACACTAAAATTAGATATTATTGCCACTAAAAATTCAGTTTATTCCACACCTATGCACTTTATGGAGTTTATCACGAAAGAGGAATATTTAAGGTAGGCCTTTCCCTGTAATGTAATTGAATCAATTAAGAGTATCATTTTTGCCTATCTTTTATTATTTTACTTACCTAGGAAATTTTTACTGTAATTGCAAAGCAAAGTAAAATGTACCTCTTAAAAACTTGTGTATTAATACTTACCGTGATTGAAATATATTAACGAATAACAATCTGAACCGGTCTGTGGTCACTGAAATCAGAGAAAACTCGATGCTTTTTCTGCCTCGTCGAGGTAGATTAATGAGCGAGCTCAAGGGAATGATAAAAGATTAAATAAAATAAACAATTTTCAAGTGTAAATTCCTTGCTGTCATATTATCATTGAAGAAGGCGTTCAAAGATGCTAGACAATAAATGTGCTAGCGTGTTTCGGCGATTGTTATCCGAAGTTGGTATGGGGCAATTTTTTACTCTGGCCCTCTGAAAGCAGCGGTCCTTTTGGGGCTGGAAATATTTACATTTTTCTTATTCCATTATTCTGTGCCACTTAAAATCTCGATATAAGATATAGCTCGCATATACTATTGATGTTGATTGATCTTGTCTGAGTATTGGCCAACGGGGTATTATCGTGCTTAGTTCACCCTTTAAACTTTTACAAAACACCATAAGGAGTAAAGAGACACTACTTGGATCTCAGTACATCATTGTGGTCTTCCAACAGCTTGTCACAGTTCACTCCCTCTAATAGAGTAGATTTTTAAAATAGGATTTTGTAGTTGAAAAAAATAGTTGGTGGAGGTGGAGAATTTTACGTTACTATCTAAAGGAATGGGGAGGGGAAAATAGGAGAACATTCGTTAATGACAGGAGATACAGGATTACCAAGAATTTTAAAAATTTCCGCTTCTTGTTTAGCGATGAGCCTAAAGCTTAAAATGTGTTTATGTTCTCTATAATTCATTAAGGGACTAAAATTACATAGGTATGGAATGACTAATTAAAATTATTTCCTTGCTGGTCCAAGTTAGGTACCGTCACAATCATTGCATTACAAATATAGCACTTCTCGTTTTTGAACCGATGATGTTTCTGCACCTCATAGAAAGTTTTTTATGATAGCAGAGGTAGGAATTGAAGAAAATATACGAGTAAATATTTTTTAGAAATTTGTTTACAATATAATTGGTAATTTGCCTAAATATGTTGTGGAACACAAAAATTGTCTTTCTTCGGAAAGGTCACCAAAATATTTGGTTTCAAGGAAAGGTATCAATACATTTTTTTAACAACTCATGTCCAATATCAAAATAACAACTGAGTCGTGTTCGTTCATTTATTTTCTTGTTTTTGTAGTTGCTTAAAATTGGTTGATAAAATATTTGTCCTGCTATACCTCGACGTTAAGAAGGAAAAAGCGTTATTGTCACCTCTTCGTTCACCCACCACTTGCACGCATATAATCGGTGCTCGTGATCGAGATGTAATTGCTGCGCCCGCTCCGATTAACCAGATTTCCCCTCCCTTCGCGATTCCACTCTGCCCGATTACGGCGCTTATGATTTCCTTCTGCCGGTTCGAACCGTCCGCTAGGGTGACCGTGATGGATGGCTGTCGCTGCGGTCTGCGCTCCCGTCGGAAATCGACGTCGTCGAGTATGACAAATGAACGGGAGGGTACGAGCGCAATCCATCACGATCGTCCACTTGTGGGCCGAAAGCGAAACAAAAAAATAGAACCATCGAAGCGATCTTGTCATTTCCTCCCGACCTTCGCTCCCCCGTGTATTCGTCCCCCCCCTCCCCCCCCAACGATACCTGGACATATTCCCTGACTCACATGGCGAATGTGTGAGTAAATACGTATATATACACACCCCTACCCTTGCCTTTCTCTCATCCCTCGCTCGTCTGCTGGATTTTTTTTATCCGCACGCAACCACTTCCTGTGAGCTCGTGTGCGTCTTTCAATTCGCCGATCCCGGATCCCTTGATGCCAAGCGTCTCGCGGTGTTTAAGCGGCGATAAGCCGCAGGTTCGAGAGATGTTCCCGTTTTTTTTTATTCTTTGGGTTAATTGATTCGCGTGTCTCCGGAGTTCAAATGGAGAGATACACTCTCTTTTACAATGCAATTACGCTTGCTAGCTTGGCTCCTCCGATGTCTTGAAAAAATAAGAGTGATTGAGTCTTCCCCGCTGGTCCCGGTCATAAATTCTGGGTGCCATTGGTGTTGAAAAAATTACACTCGGAACGTCAATCTGGAGCGATCGGGTCTATTTTTCATGCACGCGGAATGAACACATCAAAGGAAAGTTTTTAGGCGACTCGGGAGACGCGCGAACACACACCCTGGAACGTATTCTGGCTCAGCGGGTGAAAAAAAAGCGATAAGATTAAAGTCTTGGAACGTAAGTTATGGAGTCGATTCGTCGCAGCGATTATATCTGACTATCTCAATGTTTTTATATTTTAGAGAATTTAATTATGAAATTACGTTCAAACTATTATTTTTAAAAAATTAAGGTGCACTATGACTCAAAGTTAGGTGAGAATTTAGTTTTCGCAGAAGTGTTTTTAAAGTCCTCACAAACTTTATACGCATTGACATGGCTTCATTTTTGGGAGAAATGCGTTGTTGCTGCGCCAACAGTTTCGCCAGAGTTACAGCTTAACCTGAAGATATCAGCTGTAACGCTGGTGAAACTGTTGTCGCAGCAACAAAGTAACGCGGTTCTCCCGAAAATAAAGCCATTTCATCTTATGCACCGCGGAAGCCTTCGCTCTAACTTTATATAGGTATATATTGGTCGCCGTAAGTGGTTACAAATCTGTCAATGATGCAGCTATCTATGTGTCTTCATTGCTTCTCTACGCTCAATTCATTAACGTTCGAAGGATCGCATTAACTCAGCTAATGTGACATTTATTTAGAGTCAGTCTTATGGTCTTCTTGTACTCAAGGTCTCTTACTTGGGCATGCTGCGGAGGTCGCAAACTCCTAACGACATGTCTATATATCTTCTTGCTCATCTTACTTTCTCCTTTGATAGATTAGTTTCTACACTGAAGAGAGTATATGACCATTCTTTATTGCCCCAATTAATGCCCGGTAAAATGAACCCTAATACTTTTGCCAGTTCCCGAGTAAGTTGATGTTTTTCAAGAGGGGCGTATGGCATAGTACAGCTGGAGCATTGCTCCAGCTGTACTATGTGGCTGGTTATTGGAGCCAGTTATCATTCCTTAGTTGCCTGACTTCTCAAGCTCTGCATTGGCCGAGTTTACTTGTATCGGTAGGTGAACTTCTGGTTAAGGGAGTGAGCTCGGGGGAGGTTACGCCGTATGCTCTTCTCTGTGTTTCTTGAAGAAATATTGGAGGAGAGAGCAATTCCAAATTTTTTTTTTAGCGCCCCCAGTTGCTTGACATGTACTATATATTTCATGTCAGTCTATTTGGATAGAAGTAACTTACATTAGGGTGGAAAATATTAGGCCTTCGCCTTGAAATTAACAATATAAAATCAGGACTCTAGTATACTGTTTCTACTTTTACCATTACTTACCATTATCTTTATTGCGGAGGGCGAAACTAAATTTATAATCCCATTCGTGCCATGACGAGAGTATTTGCGGTATATTGCATTCGGTTTGGTCTAATATTCACTCTAACGGGTGTTCACTTAATCGTATCCATATCTCTTCTCCCACCTATCCCACCTCTTCTTCAGCAACGCTATTCTTTTCGAAATTAATGTTGGCGAGAGACTGATCCCATTCTCTTTATGTGTAGGAGAAAACGAAGAGTGTGAGTAAAGAGGACGCGACGCGCGTTGCAAATAATAATAAGGGCATCGAGTGGGCGTCAAGACTAGAATGGCTTTTTTTGCCTAACCGTCGCGGCGTGACACTATTAGTCACGTGCGCGGAGAAGAGCCGAGTGGCTTCGTGATGAGTTTTGTGTTTGTAGTTTGGGGTGAAGGGAGCTTTCTGGAGGTGGTTATGGAAAATCTTTAATTTTTTTAAACACCCCTGAGTCACATTTGGTGGGGCCTAATTTGGTCCGCGTTTGTAGGTTATCGTTTTCTTTCAGTCCGACGAAACACCCACTTCACTTCCATTTATACCTACTTTCAGAAATGTGCTCTCAAAGTATGCATTGATAATAAAAAAATAGAACTTAACTTTTATTGCATACGGAGAAAGGTGGTTATGCTGAAACTTTTTCCAAAGAAGGTTTTTTTCGCTTAAATTTACGTAATTGAGAAAGTAGTAAATATAATATACCTTTTACTATTTTTATCTGATATTTCAAATAATGCTTCTAGCAAATTGCATGATGTTATGATTGCGAATGAAATATTTGTGTAGTAAGAATTGGATTGGATTCAATCAACCATAAGTTATCATTAACTTGTATTACTAGAAAAGTAGGTTTAGGTATACAATATAGACACATCTTTGAAACAGGCTGTTGAAAATTCGAATGAAAATGTCTTCTATTTCTAGGTTTTTAGCATCCCTACACCTTATGCATTAAAAAAAAATCCATTGAAGTTTTCGCTTACTGCTTTAAGACATCTTTGAAATGCTACACGAGGAACACTCGCATGAAATTGAGGAAAATTATGCGAGGAAATCCTGAAAACGTTTGCTAATATAGAGCCAGGAAAAGCTTCCGGATATTGAATTGTGTTTTAGAATCGTCGGTCATGCGAAAGGATTCGCAATTCATTTCGGTCGTGGAATAATAAACTAGAGCAGGGTTAGTCATTAACCCGTCAAAATACATTTCAAATTTCGTTCTATCTCCATTTACTCTATACCCTCTCTTTATCATGGCTGGTGTCCTATCACTCCTTGCCGCACGTCCTTGCGGCGCGGCGGCTGGGATGGTAGTGTATAAATGTAGATGCAGATGTGCATGAAGGCTTCTCGGGTTTCCATCCGGGCATTGTAAGTGCAGGTGAACGAGAGAAACTCAACCTTGATCATTTAGATGATCTAGTGGTTTTGGGACGTGTAAAATGGTAGTGACATCTCTCAGACGGATTTCAAACGATAATATTATTACACTCCTGTTTTGAATTCCGTCACCTACCGACTTGAAAACTTATCGTCTCAAGGTTAATTGTAGCCTCGGGCGCGTGGGATTATGTGTTTCCACTGGCTTATCAAATCATCCTATAGCAACGTGTCCAACTTCATTGGGATGTGTGGAAGTCGCGTGATAAAGAGATACTCGAAGGTACGGCTCAAGAGATGACACTCGTTATCAATTTTGCATTCCTCAAATGGACGATCGTCCTTCAAGTTAATAAGACGTACTTATTTGCGTGAGCGTGAAGTGGAGTGGTTTAAAATCTTTCGGAACTTTGAAGAATTTGCACGTCTTTGCAGAATGTGAAAGTAACTTTTATCAAGATAAACATTTAAATAGTAGAGCTGCTTAAAAGTATTTTCTTAGGAAATAGAGGGTTAATTGTGCTGGAATCGGAAGGAAGGCTGTTCGAAGCGGAGTTCAAGTAAGTTTTTGCTCTCTAAGGAAAGAAGTCCGAAATAATGATCGAAAGTTGAGACACTTCATTTGGAGGTGAAATCCTTGGCTTCACGAGTTGCTCTATTGGTTCCTTATGCAGTTCAATAGTTATTAAAAGATTAGGCGCAAAATTTTGAAGAAGCTATTTAACATCTTAAATCCTCAATGTTTCCCTGTAGAATAACAATATCTGAATCAATCCTGTGAATGAGTTCATTTTTTTGCGTTTGAATTCTTCTATTAATCGATTTTATCTCTAAATGAATTACTGCAACTTGATATCAATGACATTTTAAGTTGATTTCCCAATAAATATTCCTTGGGTAATTAATTAATTTCAACGATAAATTGACTGCTACGCCCATCTCATTCCTTACATATTAATTTCTTATTTTAACGGTTTCATTAACTATTATGATAGTTTTAATAGACATAACCTGAGAGCAGCCAGCTAGTATTTGACCGGCAAACATTGGCATCTTTGATGCAATTGTAGTTGCAAAAGTTCTCGCTGCGATTAGGTAATAAAACGTTTACATCAAATATGGTTTAATGAATTTTGTGATTAAAGTAATAATCGCCCCGCGGGCCGATACCATGAGGAAATATTTAGTGACGCCCCGTTTCCCAAATCATCTCGGACAACCTGTGGTTATCAGGAGGCGGGAGTGGGTCAGACATGAAAGATTATTGTGGAGAAGTTGATTGGTCAAAGGCAATCGTTCGTGTTGTTACATTTTATTTCTTCTTCCTCTCGCTTCCTCTTTATCTGTTACCCAACTCGACTCTACTAGCTTCCCCAACTCGTGGTTTATACAAGTTTTGATTATAAAGGGTTTTTATTCTCAGAAACATTCTGCCTACGACTTTCTGCGACTGCCATTTGGACTTTCCACCCATATCTCTTTGAGCTAAGAGAAACAGAGTTGGATAGTGATTGGCTTCTCAGTCTAGTTTCGTGGAAGTTGCCGATGCGATTTGGGTCTCTGCCAATTTGATGCCCTCTACTTACTTGGAGCTGTTGGATTCATTTCATAAAGGCTCCTAGTCAGAATTGAAATGGAACCTGCGTTAAGAGTATTTTTTCTTATGTATGTCGTTGTTTACAATTTCGGAACGAGCATACGATGCATTGAATCAGTTTTATTTATAATTTCCATGCTTATTTTGCGTTTTTTTAAAAGTGGTGCAGCTAATATAATAAAGGAGAGATATATATTAAGTGGTCATTTGTTCTTCAAGAAAATATCCTATCGACATATATTTTACTCGTCTTGGAACTTTTCAGAGTGTAATTTACTTCTAAGATACTCTTATTTTTCTCTTAGTTTCGTTAAAGCTTTTTATCAAACAAATCGCGGTTCCATCTACTTAATGCACAAAAACCGAAACTATAAAGAGAACCTTTATTTGTGACTGTTTAAATTGCTTTTTGCTGTAATCCTCCGCAATTTCCCTCTGTCCTAGTCCACTTCTGAGAAGGTAGATGCGGCGGAAAATTGGATGACTCTTTCCCTTTTGGACGTAAGCATGAATCGCGTTACCATAAAGCTGAAATATTAGTGTTTCCTGCGCTTTAAATTGTGTCTCCTATTATAAAGATTGTAAATCATATTAAAGATTGATTTACGTAATGCACTCGGGGATTTTATGGAAGCAAGCCGCTCTGAATAGGTCAACTGCGTGATGACATTTGGTGACGATAGCGCAGCGATCGCCAAAAAATACCGAATACGATCTCACTCTCAGTAAAATCAACTATTCAAAGATATCTGTAAATTTATCGTTAATAGTAATCAAACGATTAGTGGACATCACTTGATGATACTGTCGAATATTTGACGAAACCGATCGTTAACTCATATGAGATATTTTTATCTTTCTTTTACGCAGAATTTTTATTTTCGCTGAAATTCTTGCTCTCATTTCCCTAATTAATATAATATTAACTAATTAGTAACTAATTTCCCTAATTAATAATGTAATAGTAGTTTTACTAAGTAATAAAAATAGGGAATAGGGCACTTCCTATTTTCATGAACCTGCGAAATTTGCAATGGAAAATAGCATTCGCAAGGATCCTTATTCCCAATGTCGCGCCGATTGCTTCAACCATTGAAGCTACTCAGGCTGGGTAGCTTGATTAGTTAAGCTCGATTTCCCGGGATTTGGGTTCGAATCCTAGTGTAGACGTTTTTTCCTAGCATGTTCCGTGTAATCCTAGTTTTTTCCAACCGTGAATTACGCACATTCGTGTACATCCTCAGGTGTTTCCCGTTAGTCACAGCCGCGGCTTGTTCCGCAGTAACATCGACTTTCCTCCTCGTTTGAAAGGAAAGCTTGCCTAAGGAAACAAGGAATGCATGGACGCATTGTGAATTAACAAAAAGTATGTGAGTTAGTCGGAGGACGGAGAGAAAGCAGATGCTGAAGAGAATGAGGGAAACGGGAAACACATCGAAAGGCGAGAGCTTGGAGAGTGTGGTGTTGGTGGGCTAGTTGATTAAAGTGTGTGGAGGGGAGACGGAGCGTAGCGGGGGTACATCATATTAAAATCGTGAGTAAGCTCACGCTTTCCTCTCTTCCTTTCTATAGAATTGGAAGCCGTAATTATAACGGGGAGTAGGTGTCGGTTATAGCGGAGGAGGCCGCCTGCAGATTGGACCGGCGCGGCGCGGCCGTCTTTACTCCTTCTCCCATCGCCGCCTTCCCATCCCAGCTACTGCCCCTATCACTTTGCGCAACGCGGGACTAATTCCAACCTTCTCTTGTTCTCAGACCGAAAAGAAAAGCGGTTCCTAATGCGCCAAACACACTTATTTAATCACAAGGCTTCACGCTAGGAATGAACAAAAAAATGGGAGCTCCAATTGCATGAGTGATTGATTAATAGTATAGAAACAAGGAGTGTGTTGCAACATCGTGTACTCGTTGCCTGTGTTCATTTAATTGTCAAGGACTCTTCGACCACCTGAAAATTATGAAATTCAGCGGTTAGATTCACTTACACTAATTTTTAGATTTAGGGCACCATGATGCTAATATTTATGTAGGTTTAAATGGATTAAGTCATGTTTGGACTACGGTGAAAGTGCAGTTTTTCATTTTAAAGTTAATATAATAATATATAGTATCTTTTTTGTTCTACTTCAACTGTTTTGTTTTTGTTAGTTGCACAATTGAGGTCGTGAGGAGCACTCAATGCCTAAATGTTTTATCATAACAGGCATTCATATAAGTGTGGCTTTATATTATTTTCTCGCTTTGATTCATTTGATGGATTACTTATATATCCTTGTAATGTGCAATATAACGAAGTCACTCGTAATATTGCATGAATAAGGAAGTATACTGGAAATAATTTGATTGTCGCCATCTCTTTTGCTCGCTTTGCACTAACATTTTGCAGTTTCAGAACCTTTTTGTACTTCCGCTTATTTCAAGCAATATAACCTACCTTTTATTAATTTATATGGTTTTTTTGCCGCAGTAAATTACAGAGTTTGATTCCTACCTAATTTATCATTGATTATTTATTAAACATGACATTGAAATGGAATAATTAAAAAAGTGCTTGTGAATTTTTGATGCAATCTAAAGTAATTAGGTATTCAGAAGGTAGCGGGGACGACGTAATACTATTGTTAATGTCTTCTCGACACGTGGCCAAATTTGCTATACAGTGACTTTTTACAGGAGAAGGCCTCAAATGTAACAATAAAAAAACGGAGACAGAAGTCTTGTCGATTGCGCAAACGAGACTCTCTCTCTCTCGCAGAATTATTATCGGGCCACCAGAAGAGTTTTATAAAAAGTCGGCAATATGAGTTCAACTTCAATTTTTGACGGCCGCTTGGAGCGAGCCCCGAAGAATTTTCCGCTAATTTTCCGACAACCATGTCATGTCACGTCATGTTCCGCGGGCCTCCTTTGGTCGACGTTTTATTTGTGGTTGGGACTGGGCTGCTCGCTGCGCATTCCTTTCGGCGAGGAGAACTTGCAGCCTTCCCCACCAATCCGTCCGGATCTTGGGCCACCGTGGCGGCTGGAGTGAGAGGCAAGGAGAATTACAGAGGGAGAGAGGATGGAAGAGAACGGAGGTGGTGTGGGCCGAAAATGAGTTGGGAGATGTGGCCGAGTAAGGGAGGGAAACCAGTTTCCTCCCAAAACAGAGATTAGAGATAAGGGCGTCGAGAAAATTTAATCCTTTTTGTCGAGCCATAAAGGAGTCTTCTTTTATTATTATTTCTTCCACTCGTTTTTATCATGTGGCGCACGCGTGTACTCATAATGCATGAACACTTACATGCGTACTCATCCCTTTCGCGGTAAGAACAGTCAAAAAGCTTCGTTATTGACCAGTAAAATTGGCTCACTTTTATTGATTTCCTCTATGATTCCCTATCCTCGCTCAACTACTTCGCTTCTATTACAATCATGCAGAGATTCATACACACTCTCCTATTTTATAACTATTAATATTCCTCCTCTCAAGAGTCCCTTCCACCTCATTCACTCCTGATTTTGTTAGTGTACCCCCTTTAACATACATTTACTTATAAATGCATGAATACTTACATGTGGACCCATCACGCCGTTCGCTCTCGGGGTAAACATAGTCAAAGATCTTAGCTGTTCCCGATAGGCCCAGGAAACTTGCTCCCTTTCAATAATTTCTTTCATGATTCCCTATCCTTGCATACATCCTTCGCTTCTGTTGCATTAATACATTGCTTCACAAACACTCTCCTATTCCTAAGACTACTTATACTACTCCTCTCAAGAGTCTCTTCTAACACATTCACCCATGACGTTCACGGTCTACCCCCTCCTCTCTCTCCATTCACTCCTAAATCATAAATCTACTTCATTATTCGGCACTCATACATTCTCTCAGCTTGGTAAAATGAACGAAGCGCGTTCCCTTCATATACGTCCATTACTGAAACATCCATTCCGCATTCTTTCACGACCCACTCATTCATAACCCATACTATTTAGTAACTACTAACTCCTACTTTTAACACAAACACTTCTGAACCGCAAACCCCATGCCCACTGTGTGAATAAATACTTTCCATAAGTGTTTACTGATGTAGAAGGAGGAGGAAAAATTTTCTCGCTTTATAGAAGAAAATTAACGCGAACTTGACTCTCGCGTGGACGGGGCAAATGTTTTCATTGTTTTGTCGGCACTTAAGACCGGTTTATTAAAATATTCAAAGGTAAATTAGTGTTATCGTTGCCTTAGAGTGAGTTTCCATTGTCTTGCCAGAAACGGCGGGCTTCTTAGAACAACTTTTAGTTAAACCCGTGATAATTTAAGGAATAAATATGAGGCTTGCGTTTACTTATAAATTCATTACCTACGCTGTCTAAGGGATTACTGGAGATGGTAGGTAAGAGAAAACTGATCCAGTTTAAATTTGATTAAAAAAAATAACTCCAAATGAGCGTTAACAAGAGTTCTGAATGCCTTTCTTTCAATGGTGGTTTTTATAGCACTATTCAAAGCGAAACCTTGGTTAAAACACGGAAAAATTAAATAGGATTTTTTTGTTTTAATTAGCCTGAAATTAAATCATGGACGCAGTGTCGTAGTCGTTTTTAATATTTTTTTCCGGTCATTTGTTGATTTGATCTTGTGAGTCTTGGGAGGAAAACAGAAAAATTGCGCTTTCATTCATTCGACTCCAGTAACCGTTTATTAGGACATCACGGACGGTATGCGCTAACCGTTATGCACGGAAGGCTTCCAGTGCGCGCAATTTTTCATGGATTCTTACTTCGATTTCACGTTAGCGGCTTGAGTTTACTTTGGCGTTTTTCCTGTTTCTACAAACCGGCCTTAATTTGACCAAGAAGACTTATTTCAAGCCAAGAAGTCTTCTTTTGGATATGATGGGACTAGGCGGCTCCCGCAGAGTAGGCGTTGAGAACATGGACATCGGCGGCATTATTCCTGTTATGAAACACGAAACACCATGAAGAGATCTTGTATCCGGCGATCTTGGAGTTGGAAACATCTTTGGTAAGCTGGGGACAAACATCTTATTTGCCAGATTTGGACGTAATCTCTCAATCTTCTGAGGATACAAATAAATCGACTCCTCTTTCCGATAAAAAGAGAAAACATTATGAAAACCTCTTCTTTGAATGAAAGATTTGGGAAAAAATGTCTTCATAGCCTTATTCAACTATTAAATTATTATTTATGATCAATGACTTATCTCCTCGGATATTCAGTCGTATTGGGCAATATTTATATGCTTAAAATAGCGCCAGCGAAAGATTTTATAAAAACTTTTAAAATGGGTAATAACATATACAGCATTAATATTGGAGTTTGCAATTGAGCTGATACGTAATTGAGCTGTTAAGTATTTTTGTGTTTACATTTTTACTGTATTTTTAGAATTATTTCTCTCTTGGCGTTAAATTTGTATGCGGTAAACCATATACATATAGGTATTGTGTAGTGGATTGTGAACATTTTATGAAGTAATGTGCATCTAAACTCCCATCAAAACTGTAGCTATGAAAAATTTAAGTCTCTATCGTTTGGCATAAACAACTTAAAATGCGGTGAAAAATATACAACACGCTGTAGTTTGCCCTTCATTTTGAAGTTAAAAGGATGAAATGCTCCTTTATTTTCGGTCGTAAAAAATGAGTCAAGAAGAAGTTTTGTTTGTCATGCTATTTCAAAAAGTGTCGTTTAAAGATTACGATCGCGGCATTCAAGCATGTAAAAATTGTAAATTCCGGAAATGAAATGCTCAAATCACTACGACAGTGAATTTTTTTCTCACAATTTTTGATTCAAAGTCTACGAGAAATTTTACTTGTAATGCAAGATTCACAGAAAGTAATTCTTTGAAGGCTTCAACTGTTGTGGCATCCGTGCCTTTTCATCTGGCCGTCGTGTAATGGTACCGTGCATGCAATAATTTGATGAACTACGCGACGGAAATGGGACTCTCGTGGCTTTGATCGACCCACCTAGTGGAAAATTAACACGGGGAGTACTCGCGGATATCAACTCTTCTGATCTACGTACAAATCAATTAAAGCGATCGAGTTGGCAAGTCGTGTGTGAAAGGTGTTGACGATGAATTTCATTCTCGATGGGATAGAGATAGGGGGAGGGGGGAATTACTGCGGTGGATCAAGCGGTAAGAAAGTTAACTCCCTCTGCCCACCCATGATTAAATGGTGGAAACCTTTCGAATCGTAAACGACTATCCATCAATCACGGGGAGAGCCGAAAAATGGTGCTTTCTCTTTCTCGCTTTTGCGTGCGCCAAGGGGTTGACTGATGGGAGAGCGGGAGATCGAAGCGGAGGTGGCCGCGCCGGGACAGTAGAGGGCGCTGTGGTGGTGTCGTGCCAAGTGAAGGCAGCGTGGGTGGACGTACGAGTAGTACACCTATGCCAGTCTGTCTGATTACATCGAGCATCTCGGGTTCATCTCCATAAAGAGGTTCCGCCGTCAAATGATTCAAGTGTCATTTTATTACATTAGTCCTACTAATGGAAAAACATGTACGTTTTCTGAAGATTTACCCTCTGGCAGGGTAACTTTTTCAATGAAAGCGTTAGAAAATGAATTATTTCTTAACAACAGAAACTAATTGTTCAAATTATTCATGTAAGTAGAAATAACATTATTTACATAAATACTGAATAGGTACGTCATGTATAACGAAGCAAATAACATCTACGACGGGAAGAAACTGAAAAAAAACAGACTAATAGAAGTGAGGGGGTAATACGCGGCCTACGCCGTGTGATATATACCGAAATCCTCTTGTTCGCGGAAATTGCGGGAAATTCCGAGAACATACAAACGTCCGGCATGCTTAAATCGTGGGTGAAGCAGCTAGAGGGTTAGTGTTTCGATCCTAGAATTGGTTAACTGCAGCTCTCCATTCTTCTCGACCCATTCCTAATTCTATCACACCTTGGTGATTCTTCTTTCATGGGTCTTTTTATATATGCCCTTTGTATTCTTCCAATTAATTTTCACGTTGTACATCCTTGAAATATGTGTTCCATTTCATTCAAGGATGCATGTTGGAATTTATCTAATTAGGTCGAGAAAAACGTACCTATTCTAATTTTTTTTCAAAAATAAAACTGGAATAAACACGGGATTAAAGGCGATAATAAAATCAACAATCTCACGTGAGGTTAATTGGAAGGTTTCCGTGTAATATATGTGCAATGGAACTCTTTCACGAAAAGACTTCACTATCACAAACCGTTTCGGCTCATAAGGTGACGTCACAGTCGCTAAGGCTAAGTGAGCCGGAACGCGTTGTAATAGAAATGTTTTTTCGCAAAAACGTTCCATTTCACATTTGTCACATGAAAACTGGCATTTGAAGCGAGCTCTTGAAGGTAACATAATGAGAATACTAATCAATATAAGGTTTTTAGACATTAGCAAATAACTATTGCTATTATGACCAAGATGCCGTTAGTTCAAGTTATTGCAATCGGCTCCTAAGGCTGAAAAAATATTAATTTAAAATGTGTTCGTCAACTAATGTGCACTATACCCGGTGCTTAGATCGTGCCGGGCTCCCCTCAACTCGTCTGGGGTGCATTATTCCAACGAGGCGTCTGAACGGGTGGCTCGTAGGATTTTTGAGCACTGTAGATATTTTTTAGACTAGAGGGTAGGTCATCTAGTGGGATTTGTAAAGATTTAACCGAACGTAGCCTCCGAGGAAGTCCGCATTGCGAAAATGTTCACATCCAAGTAAACTTAGAAGGAATAAAGCCGGAAAATAACGACAATATTCCCAAAACGCGTACTCCAGCGAAAGAAATTATATCAAATGTAATAAGCACTTCCAGTGAAATTCGCCCACCTAATACCCATAAGCGTGGAAAAGAACCAACCGACACTCAATCTACAAAATATGACATTAACTTTGTAGTAGTTAATTGCCGTAGCGTTAAAAACAAGCGCGCTGAAATCGAGCATATATTTCAGGACGCAGACGTGGTCATAGGAACAGAGAGCTGGCTTACAGAGGATATAAGTGACAGCGAAGTTTTTCCTCCAGGATATAAAATCTACAGATGCGATCGAAGCGATAGGACAGGAGGCGGAGTTTTTATAGCAGTTAAATCACATTTACACAGCACCGCCCATGAAATAACTGATAATGAAATAGAAAGCGTATGGTGTACAATTAAACAACGAAACAAAAGGAGTATACATGTTTGCTCTTTTTATAGACCTCCAAACTCCGAAGCTGATATTATTTACCAATTAGAAAATCAAATATCCGCATTTACTTTGAGAGACAGTAAAAGTGTAATCATTATTGGGGGAGATTTTAATCTGCCATCTATAAATTGGGATTCTTACACTGTAAAGCCAAATTCAAGGAATAGGGAAATCAGCGAGATCTTACTCAACACACTTACTAAGCACTCACTCGCCCAAGTAGTTGACAAGCCTACGAGAGGAAATAAAATATTAGACCTTTTTGCAGTAAGCCATCCTAGGTTGATAAAACAACTCGATATTATTGATGGCATAAGTGATCACAGAGTAATTTTTGCAGCCTTAAAACTTGAAGTAGAGTCAGCTGTAAAACCGAAACGCAATATTTATTTATTTGATAAATGCAACTTCATAAAATTTGGCGAGATGCTTAATGATTCGTACACTGACTTCGTAGCTAAAACAGAGGACAAAAGCACTGATGCATCATGGAAATATTTCTTAGAAATTCTACGCCAGGGAATCAACGAATATATTCCGCGAAAATTGAAATGTGATAGTAAAGAACCTCGCTGGTATAACAATGATGTTAGGAGGGACCTTAAGAGACAGAGAAAACTGTACAACTTATTCAAAAAGTCCATTACGTTAGGTGACAAATCGAAGGAACTTGAAGCAAAAGAAAGTTACGCTGCACAACGCTCAAAAACCAAGAAATCAATGCGTACTGCATTGCGAAATTTCAAGAAAAAAGTACTTGGTGAATTACTCGAAGAAAATCCGAAATCTTTTTGGTCATATGCGAGAGAGCTTCAGGGAAAATCTTCAACCGTAGATTCGTTATTTGATAAAGATGGCAAACTTGTCACCGAAAATATTGACAAAGCTAACACGTTAAATTCCCACTTCGAAAGTGTATACACTACAGACGATACTCCATGTTATTTCGACATTTCATTCACTGAGGAACCGATGAAAGAAATCACTATTCAATGTGATGGGATAACTAAACAGCTACAGTCGATCAAAAATAGTAAATCTCCGGGTCCGGAGGGAATACCCGCGCGTGTCCTCAAGGAATTAGCGCCACAGATCGCACCGTTCTTAGACATAATATTCAAGAAGTCATTGTCTGAAGGAAAGATACCAATAGACTGGAAAATTGCAAACGTTACACCGATATTCAAAAAGGGAAACAGACATGACCCAGGGAACTATCGACCAATTTCATTAACGTCTATTATAGGCAAGATACTCGAACATATCATCGTTAGCAATATCATGACGTTCCTGGACAGTCGTAACTTCCTTCATGGCTGTCAGCACGGCTTTCGGAAAGGTAGATCATGTGAAACACAGCTCGCGCTCTTTCTTCATGACGTTCTCAAATCTGGTGAATCGAAAACACAAGTGGACGCATTATTCCTAGATTTTAAGAAAGCTTTCGACACGGTACCTCACAACAAACTTTTATACAAATTACAGTCATGCGGCCTAAACGAAACAGTAGTAAACTGGATACGCGACTTTCTGAGTGATCGTAAGCAAAAAGTAGTTCTTGACGGAATTAGCTCTGATGCAGTTAAAGTGACATCAGGTGTCCCACAAGGAAGCGTAATCGGCCCCCTTTTGTTCATTATATACATAAATGATCTATGCTCTCGAATTAGCAGTAAAATACGTTTATTTGCTGACGACGCTGTCATCTATCGCGAAATTAATGATCACTCTGACTTTGAAATTCTATCATCGGATTTAAACAACGTTCATGTGTGGAGCCAAGAGTGGGGACTCGAACTTAATCTGAGCAAATGTGCGGCGGTACATTTCTTGCGGAGGTCGTCCAACTACCCCCGTGTATATGCTGTGGATGGCGTTAAGATAAAGGCGACAGATGAAGTTAAGTATCTGGGAGTTACGATAACCTCAAACCTATCGTGGGGAACACATATAAGAAATATTTGTGGCAGAGCTCTGAAGAAGCTAGGATTCGTCAAGCGTATTGTGGGAAGATTCTCAGATGAAAAAGTAAAAGAGAGGTGCTATATCGCACTCGTCCGGCCACACCTTGAATATGCAGCAAGCATATGGGATCCGGTGCAGAAAGAATTAATTCGGGAACTTAATAAAATACAAAGGAAAGCTGCGCGATTCGTCAAAAACTGCTACGGGCGTACAGACAGCGTTACGCAGATGTTAAACGAATTAGGCTGGGAGCCGCTAGAGACTCGGAGGCTGCGCGCTAGGCTTAGATTACTTGAGCAATTGAGAATAGATATCTTTCAGAGCGACACGGAGAACATCATATTAGAACCCCACTATATTTCCAGGTCCGACAGAAACGATAAATTAAGAGAGATATTTTGCCGAACGGATAGGTATGGGAATTCGTTTTTCCCCCGAACAATAAGGGACTTTAATAAATGCAAGGCGTAATTTCATAGAGCGTTTCCTTTTTATAAGTAAACGGCTGGTGTCCTAACACCCCCCGCCACACGCCTATTGAGGCGGCTTGCGGGGTAGTATGTAGATGTAGATGTAGATGTAGATACCTTGAACCTACTTATACTTCCTGGTATCTAAGGCATACCATCTGTGACAAAAGTATATTTTAAATGACACTAACAAGAGTGTGGGGTTTCTCATTTACTTTGACTCACGCAGTTGCGAGTGTCTCTGCAGTGAGACTGGGAGGCGTGCTTCGTATCCCGAACCATTGGCGTGGGAGAAGAGATTGCACGAAACGTATTGGCGTTAGTATACTTTCGCTATATGAGGGAATCAGTCCCTCGATCAAAGTCTTTTTCAACTTTCCATCCGTCATTGCGTGTGACTCAATCACCGTAATGAGTGCATATTATTATTTACTTGTGGATGTTTTTTTTCCAGGAACTATGCTTTTCTTCAGAATGCAAATCCTCTAATTTATTAACTTACTTTTTCTCTGTAGGTGTTTGAGTGAACTGTGCCTAATACTTCCGCTAGTAACGGAGTAAGTATCGCAAGCGAAAATAGTGGAACTTGATGCTGATTTGTTTGACCTTGATCATGATAATTCTTTATGTTCGAATAGAAGGTATTACACAGCTGATGGAAGGAATAGGTCGGGAGCAGTTGGCGACTCGGAGGCTACACGCTAAGCTTGGGTTACTTCAAAAATTCAGATCATGCGAGTTTCAGTGCAACACGGAGGGTGTTATTTTGACCCCATACCATACCCCTTAAACTGATAGAAGCGACAAAATAAGATAGATACGCTATCGAACTGATAGGTGCGAAGGTCTCTTATTTCCGTGCACTATTAGTGGTTGTGACAAAAACAGAGCGCGAAAATGACATAAGATTCACAGATAACACGCGGTTGACCTAGGGCCTCTCTCTCTTCCTTTCCCCTATTCCCACCCCTTTCATGGCTGGTGTCCAATCACCCCCTGCCTAACGCCTCTCGTTGGGTATTATGTAGACATAGGCGTATATGTGTCTTGAGTGGAGGGTCAAAATTATCCTTAACCTTTGAGGTGCACACTGGGTCCCAGTGGATTCCAGCATTCTTTTTCTTTGTATTAGCTTAAGCTAAGTGTGAAATAGGTAGTTCACTCTAATAGGTAGGCGAGGTAGTTCACTCCATTATAAATCTCTTTTCACATTGTTAAAAAAGGTCCTTGTATTTGCGTATGGTACTTTAAAATTGCACTCAATGCGCATGTCAATTTTGGTCCCGTCCATACTCCTCCCACTCTTCCGAGCACCCTCTTACCAGGCAAAGGGGATGCTGGAGTGCTGCTGGTGAGGGTGCTAAAGGTGTTACGAATGGTAGGCGGGAATGTGCGATGTGCGAAAGAGCGGGGGAGAGAGGTCGGAGTGAATGAGAGGAGTAAGGAAGAAAGTGGGTGGCTGGATACGAGGGAGGAGAGGTATTGTCATCATCCTTTTGATCGGCCAGGAACTGTGTCCTTCAAAACAGTTAGGTTCGCTTGGGCGTAATGATGATGGTGATGATGATGCTTCTGTGTGCGCGAAGAAGAACATTAACTTCAGCCCATTAGCAGTTCCCACTCGCTGCCTGATGCCAGTATCCTAATCGCTTGCATTGAAAGGTGTTCTCCCGCGTCTAGAATGGGAATACGGCCGTTTTTTATAATCTCGTCTCTTTTTTTTCTTGACTTGGTTTCACTCACCTTGGATGCATGCGAGAAGATGTGTCGATAAATTGTGGGAATAACGCTAAATGACATTTCCATTCGCAGTTTCCTCTCTCACTTCACTTCTCGCAGTGCCAGTTTCATCAGGGAAAGAAGTATCGTAACGTGCAAACAACGTCAAATATGAATACATCTTACATTTAAATAAATTTAATATCGAAACCAATGCATAGATAGCAGTGGTTGCAGTTATTAGGAACGGTGACTGGCAACGTACGTCACTTGCGTCATTGAGGGCGGGTGGGTATGTCGGTTAGACCGTTTAGGGAAAGGAGGAAGAGTGGAGAAAAGTACTGCAGAGGAAACGCTCATCTCACGGTGGGGCCGGAATCTGTAAAGCATTGACTAATATCAACCTCTGTTGGGATTTGAGCTCTGGCCCTCTTGATGAGAGTATCAGAGCAAACGCTCTTCTCACGGTGGGGCCGGAATCTGTAAAGCATTGACTAATATCAACCTCTGTTGGGATTTGAGCTCTGGCCCTCTTGATGAGAGTATTTTAAGTATCGCAAGTATTAGCCACCATAATTATCCTATCCTTCAATCGATTGTTACTTTCTTAGTTTGGTACCAGAGTTTAACTAAATAAACTACCCCATCATCACCATCGTCAGCAGTCATTAATCCGAAGATTGGTTTTCTGCAGCAGCAGATAGGAGAGTGCAGCACTCTCCTATCAGCCTACCACTTCATTCCTACATAATTTTTCACTTTGACGTCTGTCAAGATTTGCCTGATGTATTCCATTCTTGGTCTTCCTCTGTAACTCTTCCCATCCATTATTGTTTTCAGTTAGCTATGGTGTTGCATTTTGTGACAAAAACTACCCCACTCACCCTTGAGTTGGATTGCAGGGTATTATGTATATGTAGACTCCTGTTGTCATTATTTAAAAATCTTTGATGGCATCAATGAAAGTTTTAACATAAGGCTTTTGAGAACATACAAGATATAACTTGATTCTTCTTTCAATACAGATTAGGATTAATGAAGATTGTTAGAGCTTATCTGTGGAATATTTGGCCTTTTTTTAAGGATTGACGATGCCAAATATATTGCGAAAGGAAACTTTTCTACTAGTTGGAGCGTTAAATTCACGAATAATTCTGAAGTGTACTCCTTGATGAACCTTAGTTATGTATGTGAATGGCGTTGAGATATCTCCTCGTTACAGGTGTTGGTTTATTTAAGTGATTTTGCTCTCCTGCCAGTACTAAATCTCCGTGTCGTGATGATCGATCGATCAGTGATTTCAACCTGTTTTCCTGTCCATTGACATTGTTACTCGCATTCATTACTTGCGATTTCAGTCGCACTCATTTCTGTTTAATGCATAATAGCTATTGATTTTTCCTTACGATTTTTTATAAATCTCCTTTCGTGAAGATTTGAAATTGCGCAGGACTTTGTGTTGATTGAGCATACCGGCTGAGGAAATTCGAAAAAAAAATATGGTCACCCGAATAATATTATTTCTCCTTTTCAAGCCCCCGCAAAACCTCATAATTGCCAGTGAGTGAAAAAGATCAAAGAATAATTTGCGTGGCATAAATTTTAGGTCAAGGATATTATTGCTGTAAACATTCTTAGGGGGCTATTTTAGAAGGGAATTTGATAAGGTGATGCTAACTACCTTTTTGTAGCTTTGAGCTTTGTAGCGTTGTACAAATAAGTTTAATGCAGTTAAGTTTAGATAAATCAATAAATTAAAGCTATAAAAATTATTTCATCGACTGTCTTTATTTGGAGCATAGTTAAAAGTTAATCATGGAATGGAATGCAATTGTGATCTCACAATTAATTTGTTATAATTATATTAAAAAACACGCTGATGGCCTTTGTTAATGATTATTATTTTGCCTTTTCAGATACTTTAATTTTGTAGCATTTATATGAAAAGCATAGGAAAGTACTCAATAATTTGTTTTTGTGGATGTGTTGGCAAAATAAGGTAACTCTACAGAGTGAGCATTCATTTCCATGAAAAATATTTATATGATTAATTTTTCTAATATCACTTTTGAAATTAACCCATGCAACATGTTAATATGCTTGCCACACACACTTTAGATGCAAAATTTAACTTTTTGTTCTACATTTTATCTTGAAGGAGTGGACTCGAGAATTCAAGGTGTTCCCGTGATGAGTAATATCTGCCTTATTGCTGTTACAGCGTGAAGACTTTGATGACATTTTTATTGTCCAATGCATTTTAACTGCGAATTATTTTACTTTCCTAAGAGTCTTTTCAAATTTACCGCGCCTTACCAGGATAAATGCAGTATAAGAATATGCGTATAGTAATTTATCGCATGGGAAACGTAGGATGGTTTCCAAGGTGATGAATTGTGAAATCTTTTGCAGATACGCAAGCTGAATGCGAATATAAACTATTCTGATACAAAAATCGAGATTCATCGAGCCATAGAATATCAATAAATGGAATATCAATACATGGAATATCAATATATGGAATGACGGAGTATCGAAGTTGGAACGCGTACTAATGAGAGCCAAAAAAAGCTCTTACAAACAATCAATAAAACTTTGACTCAACCTAAAAACGGACTACTGTAAGCCCTAAGGGTGCGAATGGAATTGAGGTTTTGGATGAAAAAGAGTGAGAGTCTGTCCAGAAGTACTTATAATATTAAATGTTGCGTAATACTTATGTATAGGAAGCTTTTCATTTAGTAAAATATGACTAGTTTCTCAACAACTCCGGCCTTGCGACCTTGACATGGCTTGCAAGGCACATCATATAAATATATTTCAAAATATAAACTACAGTCACCAGTACGTGGACTTCATTTATTTTAAATTTTCACTGGCGGGCCGTGGTTTTTAACGGATGAGCCGTCATTTACAAGTTAAACATAAAAAATGCGCTCTCATGTACCTATGCATATGATGCTCAGTCCGAGGAAGAGATAGAGAGAGTCAAGCATATATAGATCGTGATATTGGATTGTTACCCTGAAAATGACTTCCATCCGGTCGAAACCATGGTCAGTTAATACAATTAAATGTGGGTTTTTCTTTTTTCTTTTTTATTATTTTAAGATTGAAATAATCCGCAGCCCAAAGTCTGAATCTATTTGTTTTTTGCGTAGATATCTCTCTCAGCGGTCGCTGTTTTGACTCGGTCGCGGAGGCGTTAAGCCCAGCTTTGTTGTAGACCATGTCGAGTGATTGTCGGTCTTATCGGTATCTCGTGAGGTGAGGATAGTTGGTGGAATGCAGGTATCTACTTCCTCTTTCCTCGTTCCTCCCCAACCAGCGCTCCCGAGTCCTCCACCTCTAATCTCGCCCCGACGTCTGCCGGGAATGCTACTCACAGGGGAAATCGAATTATCAGCCCGTGTGTCGATGGGAGACGCATTGTTTGTTCCGCCAGAAGATCCCTATCGCCACTAAGCTCCAAGGATGCAGTCGTTGGGGGAGTATGTGGTCAGAAGCAAATAAAGACGGGTGGAGCGAGTGGATTCCTGGAGGGATAACAGAGGAGAAGGATGTTCCTTCTGGGGGTTGACATCATAATTTAACTCTCCTGCCGATGCTCCGCTCAGAATCGCACTTAGGCCGTCGTTGCTCATTTGATCCCTTCGTTTGGCTCATCTGATAGAGGAGAACTTGGGTGTGTTTGTGGAGATGAATTACAAATAATGGCAGTTGATTTTCAGTGAAAATGGGCATCGGCTATGCCTTAGATTTTTCTTCACTTGAATCAACATTCCAGTTGAATTTAGTAACATCTCAAAAAACTGGTATTGGCATTAGTCATATTTTTTGTGTACTTCACTCTATCGTCGCACTGGATGTTTTGCTTCCAACTATGAGAATTCTTGTAGTTTTAATTAGGGAAACTTAGTAAATTCACAATCTGTAGGGTGGAATGGGATTAATGTGAAGTGTTCACGTATTAAACGCGATCACAGTTCAATTTCGCTGTTTTCATTTGCATTACTCTATTTTTCATTTAAATATTTTCCAAAAACACGTTTTTTCTATAGAGTGCATGAAAAATACTTGGAATTTATTAGTAATTTGTTGCCTTGAATGTATTTTGAATAGAGATGACCGTAATTTCTGTATATATTAATAAATATATATTTTACCTCAAGTAATTTTTTATTTTTTTGTGGCCGTCTTAATCATTTATTTCCTCACGTTAATTGGAAATATTTTTAATTTTACTTCGCAGCTTTGATGAATCACTCCATTTGGATTTAGCCAAGTAATATTTCAAAGAATCATCAACATTTATTCCTTCTCTAGCATCAAGATTTATTTCCATATTTCCGTCGAAGTATTTCATACATCTTTTAGTTTCCGGCTAATTTTATTCGAGGCCATCACGGAGAATGGATGGCGTCGTTGATAGACGGACATACCAAAATTATTTAGTGGACGCGCCAACAGTTCACGTGATGAAGACCTACCGGCAATCGGCCCATGAAAAATTTCACATTGAAAATGTTTCCCTGCGGAGCTTGGGCTTTGCTGTGACTTTGGCGGCTCATGGTGGTTTCTCCTCATCGTCTCCCGGCTTAAATCTTACCTGCTTGTCCTATTTCCCCATCAAAAAGGCTCGGAGCGGCTCAAATGTAGAAGGTTAATTACATTGTTTCTAGCTCCACCTCTGCCCACCCACTCATATTTCCCATTTCTCATCCCCCATCAAGCCTGCACATTTTACGTCAGCCCAAGAAGCCAAGGGGATATCTCCAACCTACTCCCCCGCTTTCCTCTACCTTTTTTAGACCCCCTGCCCGTCCTCATGCTCTCCATCATATCCTTCCCCTCCCCAGCACCGAAACCGAGGTCATCTTCCTTTCCTCAGGAATTGGTCCCCTCGGGCCAGAGCCCTCAGAAGAGAACGAGGTGCCTCTTCGCTTGTGGTGAGAGCTCTTCCTTACAAAGGAGATTGGAAAGAAAAAAAATGTCGGTTGCTCGGGGTAGTGCAGCCATAATCCACTGTGAGCATCATTATTCATGCCTTCCATTCCATTCAGGAAAAGGGGAGCGATGAGTATTCTAGAAAAATAGTTACACTACCATTCTCCCCTAGTTTTCATCTTTCAAGTGTAAATTGTGGTGCACTATTGGATCACGAAAATTTAGTTTCGAACAACGACTTTTCTTGCGTCGGATAACTTTTGGAGTTAAAAACTTCCACAACACTTGATATTTCTAGGACATTACTTACTCCCTACTGTTGCAGTCTCTGTTTCTCGTAAAATGCAATGATGAGATATCAATTGGCATTGATTAAGCATGGAAAAGGTACGTATTCTTGTGAAGAGTCCACCGAGCAAGTAATTTTCTCGTGTTAATTACATTTCCTGTAAAGTAAATGCCGTCGCATTACCCTCCACAAAGTTTTGCTTCTTATTATGTAATTTTCTACGGGAGTATTTTTGTGTATTAATATACTCTCATTATTATAATCGAGCTCATTTCACACTCAATCTTAGTGAATCTGCTTCCCCATACAAAATGCGACGATGATTTAGCTTGCAAATGCTGATTTTTCCAGTATAAAATTCTTCTTTTACTTTTTTAAATGTGAGCAGGTGAAATATTAGTGGCGGAAAAATAAATTTAGTGGTATTGGACCAATGATCTGCCTAGAAATTGCTGTCATCCGATTATTTACGTAAGTTATGTGTGAACGGAATTTCTTATTGATATTTTCCAGATTTCATGAATTATTCTTTTTGCATCTGTCATTACGCCCCGTGTGCTAATATTGGTGTCTAAGCGTGAATCAAAATTTTATGCGGAAATATAGGGGGATTATTAATTGTAATATAGTCATTATTTAATTTTAATTTTTATTTAAATGCACGCTTTTTTGGTCCCATTATGCAAGTTTAGTTACCATGAGATCACTTTTTCCCAAAAATAATGTTTGAAATGAGAGATATTGGCATAATAAATATCGGTTTGATAATTTAATCGGAGAGTTGCAACCATCGCGAGGCCAAGGTGATCACTTGATAAAAATACTAGCAAAGTGAGAAACGACATCGGTGAAGGTGCTCAGCGGTTCGATATAAAATGATAACACATTATTGTTTCAGCCAGTATGTATTATCAAATCATTTAAATTGGCAACGGTGAATGTAAATCCCAGTGATAATGAAGTAAAAATGCTGTTATGCTCGTGGCAATAAAGTAAAAACGTTGTGCCATGCCCAAACATTGGCCACTCTCAGGAGAAATCCATCTGTGAGCATAGAAAACCCGTGCGTTGGAGGTGACATAATTGGAGATAGTGCCAATTCTTTTAGAACGTTTCCAGATCCCCATTTTGATTGATGAAGGAGTTTACGACACCCTTGTGGTTTTGACTGACAGCGTGAAAAGTGAAAAGACAAAGTAATTGGATACCTGATAGCCATTGGCCCGCATTGGTTCTTTGGGGAAAGAGAGCGAGGGAGATAATAAGCTTCACGCAGAAAAACTGACTCCGTACAAAAGAATTCATTATTATGCAACGACTTTTGCCGGGGAATTTTCGGTGATGAAAATTTTGCTTCGTCGAAACTATAGTGCTATACTGAAAGTCCTGACCTCAAAATACATCTCAAAGTCTGTTCTTGGGAAATTCATTATTTGAAATACAGTTGTCATTTTATAGCGAATTTTCCTCTTGATAACTATCAGCTGTAAATGTGTACGAGTACATTGGTCTGCACGAATGTAATTCAGTGTAGTACTGATAAAATCTTTAAGGAAGAAGTAGGGAAAGCTATTTTTAAATATAGTTTCAGATAGCTGCATGCCTCAAAACTTCGGCGTGCGTGTGTTTCATATCTAATTGTAAGTGCCTGTTTACCCGAGGTATGAGCTAGCGCAAGAAAATGATCAGGCCAGGTCATTAGGAATATAAACATATGCAGTGGATGAAGCCCATTATGAATGATAAGTTTAACTTAATGAAAGTTACCATAGTCTGTGGAAATCGGAACTGCCTCTAAACCTGCGTGTCATCTGTACGCAATTACTCGCTCTTCTATTGTCGTTATATAATGGTGTGCGAGACTCCTTAAACCGTTTCCCAACTTTATATGCTGATAATCACCTAATTCTCGTCCGGAATAAGTAATTTGACTCTCAAGCGTATTTCTCCGCGGCAAAGGTTCCATCCTCACGCCATGCACATGCTGGTTTTAGGGTATGTTATTCGGTTAAGTCCTCTTGCATAACACATGCCTAGAGTGAGAAGGGGAGAGAGTAGGGAATGGGTAAGTGGGGAGATATGGAGAGTGAGACAAGGGAGTGTAAACCAAAGGGGAGAGGATATGGGATGTTACTTTGGGGTGAAAAGCGGGGGCACCAAGCCCAGATGAGCCCACCGGCGATGCATCCCACTCCGAAAGCGCTCCTCCCCATTCCCGTATCATCACTCCATAATCTTTGGCGACACCCTCCTGGCAACACTCAACGGAGTCAATTTTCCTTTTAGGAGGGGGTTCTCAGACCGCAACAGCCGCCGGGGCGACCTCTGGTGTGTTCTCTCCTTCCAGGGCATTTTGTCGTGTGACTTTAGGGCTGAGTGGTAGTCGAGGGGGAAGGAGATGGGAAATAAATGGAGATCTTCGGTTTGCGATAGGAAACATGCCTTCGCTCTGAAAAGAATGGCGTGGCAATGTGACGATGGCGCGGTGAAAACGTTGCGGGAAATGTTTCAGAAGCAAGATGATAGTGATGGTATAGATGAAGATGCGTGTAGACGATTGTTTGTAGCTGCTGAATTACATATACCTCCGACTCTTTCCGATTTTCGCTCTATTCTTAGCGATATAGACATATGTTTTGTCAGCCTCGGTGGTGGCTGGGTAGATGCTGTAATAGAGGTAAAGGTTTTGAATCTTACTGCACGGGATTTTCTCTACCCAATTCTTAGGGGTATATGCATGTCTATTTTTTATTGAATTTGTTCGATGTAAAAGCCTGTATACAAATTAGTAGGGTACAAGTCTGATAAAAATAAAGAAGATTTCAAAAATTCAGATGGTTTCATAATCTACAAATGGAGACTTTACAATCCTTAAATTATCTTACCTACGCTTTCAAAATTCTTGCTTGAAAAAGCAATGGTTGGAGACAATCGCGTGAATGAAATATTAAAGTACATAGCCTTTAGCTTAGTTTAAGTGTGAATTGTTGAGATTGTAGTTAACGAGGTTTAGTGGCAGTGAGGTACAGATTTCTGTTATCTCCTTAAGCGCTAGCCTAAAAAAGAATATCATTTTATGATGTAGGTAATGATATTAAGGGGATAGATAAAAAATAGTGGAACAGCAGGTATGCTGGCATATGAAAAATTTGATTGAGATTGTGCAAAGACTATGACTCCGAAACACAAAAACGCTGCTAAGTAAAAAGAGAGTGATGCATGACTAGGCTTTCCCGGCGAATGATGTGGATGAAGAGCTCTCTGGTTTCACACCTGGTCAGGTCCTCCATGACTTCCGACGTTTCGACGAAAGACTCGCCCATCGTCTTCAGGGATCCAAACATTCAAGCCATTGGATTCTTGGAACACTGAAGACAACGGGCGAGTCTCTCGCCGAAGTGTCGGAAGGAGAACCTGACCCGGTGTGAAACCCGAGAGCTCTTCATTCAAAAAGAGAGTGGTTGAAATGTAAATCCCACCGACTGAAAATCGGTTTCATCGTGAGTGGGGAACTTTAAATCATCCCACCGCATCCCTCATTTCGTTCGGAGTGCGAGGGATTTGGAAAGGGTTTTAGAATTTCGGTTGACATGCCTCGGGGAAAAATCCCGTCACATCCTTCCTGATACCCGTTAATGCAGTTCATAATTAATTAAATGGAATGGATGATATTGGTTGCGTGGAGATGAGCGCTTGGAGGGCCGGTGCCTTTAGGTGTGGGGGAACTGTTAGGAGGGGGGACTTTTTAGAGAGGGTTTAGAGAGACTGACAGTGCGGTCGGGTGGTATTCGAGACCTTCAACTACACCATCTAAGTTTTAAAGCACTAGCCGTCACATGCATGTGTGGTTGGGCATGTTAAGACGCCACTTCTGTACTATGCAAATGAAAAGTGCTTGATATAAAAATAATGTATATAAAAATAGTGTATTCAAAGGTTTTCGTGCTTTTCCCTGGTTACCGATGTGGTCGCAAATTCGCACGCTAATAGAAGGGTAATATTTGAGCCTATCAGTCGTAATAAGCTGTTGGCGAATATTTCGAGGGGACTGAGTAAGTGGGTGAAGCCTATGATAAGAGGCGTGAGAATGCTGAAGAAAGTTATGGGGGCGAGGGGAATCAACATTCTTGGGTAAGTGGGTAATGGGGAGAAATAGAATAGGCTTTCTGGATGAGTTGAAGGGAGAAAGGAAGTGCAATAAGCTGAAGAAGCTGGTACTATGTAGACACTTCACTGCTGCGTACTTTAAAAGTGGCAGATAAGCAGATGTGAATTTTTGCATCCATCAAATCCCACCTTAAGTAATAATCCGTTCTGGAGTATATTTTCTTTTATATATTTGGGGGGCCTAGCTTACCAAAATACGAATTAATCCTTTGTGTCCTAATAATCTCGGTGGTATCAGAAGTAAACTCGAGTCCAATCCACATTTCTATAGTCTTAATCCGGCTCCGTATATTCGAATTTGGAGAAACTATCATTCTAGTCCATCCAATAGCTCTGCTTTGTTTTGCCTGCTCCTATTCAGTAGTTATCTGGCTGATCCTCTTTGATATTTCACTAATTATTTTCATCAATATCCTCTCCGATTCGTCCCAAAAGCTTGCTGTATAGGGAGTCGGGTTGGCCTGGTGGTAGGAATAATGGTTTCCTGTCCTGAGGACCCGGGTTCAAATCCCGGCAGTGGTGGAAATATTTTAATGGAATCCGGGCCACTTAAGTGCCGTGTGGAAAGCATTTCAATCGTAGTACTCCGTCCGTCGGATGGGGTTTTAAACTCCTTGGCGCCTTACGTGAGGAGAAGGCTAATGCTTACGTTGGGTTTCTCTCCATCCTTCCTCCATTCCATTCCAGCCGTCCCCTTTCCATCTCTCCCGTCATTGGCGCAAATGATGTCTGTCGCCTCTGCAAGTAACCAACCAACAAACTTCCTTTACATTCTAAGGGGTGTCTAACTTTCGTAAAATAGCACCTTTCTTCATAAATAGCATCAGGTCTTCTCATTAGATTTACTCACCACCCGTCTAATAGACCCAAGTTTTTTCATTGCTGACCTGCATATTTTCCTCTTGTGTTCGTCCCTGGAAAGACCTGAGGTGAGAATGACTACTAGTACTGTACATATTTTTACTTCCTTAAGATAATTTCATGTATTTCTTCGCTACGGTGTGTGTTTCTTTGCCTTCACTATAGAAGGACATGACTATGCATTTATTATAGCTTTCTTCATAGCTAGAGAGGTTTACGAGTTCTAAGCTAAGAGAAGATTCCCGCGCTGGGAGGGTGGTCCGGCAGGACCCGAGCGAAAGAGTGTCGGAAGAGGGAAGACAATGTGTGGATGTGGAGGGAGGTCGTGAAGGTTCGGAGGGGTTTTGAAGGTTGTGGTGGCGAGAGGAGAGGCAGAGAAAGACAAAGGGACGAGGGCGTGGTGAGGTCTGGCCGGCGCTAATTCCTGCCTCAGGGGGAAACAGGTCGTTTCAAGGCATGGGGTGAGGGTATGGCCGAGCGAAGAAGAGCCACTATGGTTATACCCCTCTCTCACTATCAACATGCCGACGATCGTAACTTATGGACTTATGTTCTATCGTAAGCTAAAAACGCTCTGTGAACGCGCGTTCGTATTGTCGTAACTTTTAGTTTCTATCACTGCCGCCTTACCGTGATAAGCACTAGATCGCGGAAGAAAGGAGACTTGGAAAAAGGAAGCGCGAAAATGAAATGCGTCAGACAAGAAGGAGAAACTGTTCTTTAATGATTAAGCAGAGTGAATTGTAATTTGATTTTGGAAACACTCTCATAATTACAAAGCATCACAGGGATGCAGAGTTCATTTTTCCGCTCGTAGAAATGGAAATACTTCGTATAATCCACAGAAAGTTTAATAACGAACTTGCTTTGAACAGTTATGCTGTAAATTTCAAGGCGTCTTGAAAATGTCTTTTTAACGGTTTTAAAATTTAAATTCAATAACGAACTTGCTTTGAATAGTTATGCCGTAATTCAAGGCCTCTTCAAAATGACTACTTAACGGTTATAATCAGACTCAGTATTAAATTGTCTCCAGACCAAAAGAAGTATTTTAATTTTTTAAAGTTATCAGTATCTCCGAGTAACGCCTATACGTGCCACATCAATTCAGTTTGAGATTACATCGAACATGATTAACTCCTTGATTTTAACTTTTTCGTTTCAATTTCTGGAGAGGGTTGCTCTTAGTTACAATAGTAACTCAAGAAGCAGTGTGAACGCATGTCCATCGGCTACGTTGGTAGTGAAAATGGTAGTGAAAAAGGTACATGCATACCTTACCTGTATAAATATGCCCGGGAATGTTCTCGAGCAGGGAGGTTTAGGAGTGTCGCACAGGGCGAAAATAGAGGGAACAATGGCTTTTGGTGGATTTAGGGGTGTTGATGTTTATGCTAAAATGGTGACCATGAGTGATAAACAGGGAGAGATGGAGAGAGGGATAAGTAAAAATGGGAGAGGTTTGACAGTGTGAAAGAGGCAAGCCCTGAAGGGGAGTGTAAGGGCCGTTGGTAAATGACAGTGAACAAAGGGATACAAAGTTTGAGGAGGGTAAGGTGTTAATGTGGGGGAGAATTCATAGATGGCCTGAGGGGGTGCGGAAAGGTAAAGAGAGGCATACTATAAATATTGTGATGCGAGGTGAAGCTTGGGATAACGTTGATTCCCATACGGAGAAAGCACCTTCGTTTTCATCCGTCATTTTATCTCCCTTTTTCATCTTTCATTTCCCTGGAAACTTTCTTTATAAGGAAAATAATGGCATAGCAAAACTAAAGATGTCAATTTGTCTTTAGTGTGTCAATGAATTCGACATAAGTTTAACCATACTTGGTCAATTGACCTGTCACCATGGAATCGTTCAAAGTATTTACGCATCAAAAATTAGTTGGGAATTTTCATGTTTTAGAAATGTAGTTAGACGATATTGCAATAGGGCCTCGGTGGTTGTTAAATAGCGTTATAATTTATTTTATAATCGTTCATAAATAACTAAGTACTTATTGTCATGCATTTGAGTCAATTTTAGTTTGTCTTAGAAACATCGAATTTGCTGAAAACTTTCGAAGCCAAATTAGAAATAGTACATTCTGTAACGGCTAAACGAGGATCAGAGAGCTGTGGCGACACGGATAGTATTTTATTCGTGCGATAGCTAGTGTAAGAAAGAGGCTAAATTGATGGAGGGATTAAGTATTGTTACTTCAATTTGGCATCATTTAAGTTTCATGTGATCATTTTATGCTTGGAGTTCAACTTGGTAGGGTTTACCCAGTTTCCCATTGAGACGTGAATTAGAAGCAAAATTCTCCGTCGGCTGGAAACATAGCTGGTTATTACTGCTGGGTATCGAGTTAAATTGGATAACAGAAGCTTCACTTCGTAGTAATTGGCTTACCTATGAGTAGCGTCGATTATTACGTATTCAAAGGTGAAATTCCAGGAAAGCATTTACCCTTCTATCCATAGATATTTGAGAATGTTCCTGCGGAGATGGTTTAGGAAAGCCATTGGGGGACGGAAAGCTATCATTTTCTGCAAAGTAATTTGCTATTATCTTTGCTATTTGTGTAAGAGCAAATGTGCAAGGAAAAAATAGTGGAGTTAAGCAAGAGTAAATCTCAGTAATTATGGAAAAATTTTAGCTCGTCAAATTTTGGAGCATGTAAAGGTCCTGGTCATGGTGGAGTTCCTATTTCCATCGGAATCCAGAGTAGCTTTATTGAAATTCAATGTTATAAATAATGGTACCAAATCTAGAAATTGTATTCACCATCTGTATTAAACGTCAATATAGTTTCTAATTTATAGGGATCGCATTACAATGGACGTTTACTTTTGGTATGCTTCAGCCAAAACAATGATGTACGGCTACATTTGGGGCAAATGGTGTTCTAGGAATTCCGGATGTATATTTTCCGACACATATCTTGCTTATAAATTTAAATAATAAAACATAATAGCAAGTTCCATTGAGTAAAATACTTTTTTTATAACGTCCCAGTGAGAAATGTGACAACACAGAAGTACCCGAGTCCTCTGGTACTGTAATTTTCTAAGAGATAAATCCTGAAATACATTCAACATTTGTAACAAGCACTTACCGTATTTACGTATACTCTTTGAATTTTAAAACACAGTGAATAGAAGTTCATATACGGAAGCGATTGACCGTGTGAAGTTACAAAATGAGTCTAGTGTACTGCGCTATTTAAACAGGGCGACGGCAAATTTGGAAAGTTGTTATTTTGAAACTAAAATACCATATCTTCGTGTGTACCTCGCACTTGTTTTTCCCCCTCCATAAATCTGCGTAGACAATCATGTGCGCATTATACTCGAGGATATGGGTGATATCCTCCGTGCCCGTTCGTCTGGACGCCCGTCTCTCTGTCACAGTGCCGTATAATATATAGCATATTCTATAAAATATGATGAAATGAACAGATACTATGCACCATTGCCATTTATGTCAATTGGTTATTCTAGCCGCCTCCGTTTACATTACAATCACAATGCTCGGGAATGTTTCCCCATTATTTTCCTAATAAAATTACGGAGCGCGGCTTACAAGAGGACGTGAGTACGAGAGTAAATACTTTTTATTCTTGTAATAGGCTGTCACCTGTCTTGGCTGGAAATTAGTTCTGATCTTGGAAGGTAGATTTTCAGCTGTCTTTCTATCTTTTTGGTGGTGTTCCTTCCTCCGTTGGGAATATTAGCTCTTGCAATGCGGAGGAGTTTCTCTTCCATCATTCTACCAACGTGCGTATCCCAGTATCTTCTCCGCTCTCTTGTTCAATTGACGGCATCGTTTACGTTTGTGTGAAACACAAGCAAATACGAGTGTGGTTGATGCGGATTTAAAGAAATTGAAATAACGAGTAGTTATTAAGTATTTTAATGCATAGTTTTCCTTAATACCACAAGGGTGTTTTCACATTCAAATGAACTTTTTTCTCTGCAAGTTGTATATAACCATATAGAACCTCTACTTCTCTCATAAGCATTATGTAAAATGTAACTTGGATAGCCGATTACACCTGATAAGGCCTTGCATTGTTATTTTCAGAATTTTTATTTCAATTGAATATTGAGCTACCTCAACCCCAGCCGTCATTCGAAATAAATTTTTATTGTAAAATTAATTCACGTAGAATGTAATAGTTTTCCTCATCCGTATCCTTCCTTTTTGCTTCTTTTGGCTTTACCTCGTAGTAGTGGCTCCCTTACGGAAACACGCCTTCTCATCGGCATTCCAATTACGTTCTTGCGCCCCTCAATTATAGTGTCTCCTTCCTTTTTCCTCCCTCCGCACTCCTCCGACCTCATCCTACCTTTCCCCCTTCTCAAATCCTTAGAAGCCCCGAGCTCTTATTTCCCCGTGTGAGAGTACGTTTTAAGAACCTCTCGAAACCCATGGTTGTGGTCTTGAAAATTTCGGCCGACCGGGATTTCATGGCCGTCTGTTTATCCCTTACTCATCTGACAACTGTGGCCCATAAGTTTTGTTCCTTCCGTCTCTCGAGGAAAACTTTATTTCCTCAATCGATGGACTGCTAATCTTATTTCAGGATGAACTGTTTGGAGTTGATTCACCGTAATAATCACTCGATTGTGCACTGTGGCATTTTCAGGATTGAAGCAGTGCAGATATTGATGCTTGTTTTTCTAGTACATTTATCCATGGACGAGGTTCCATGCAAATACTCTTACCGTAGACCATATCCAATGTTTATCTTGAACAATATCCGTAATTCCCCTACTAGATCGATTTTTAAACTTTTTATCTTGAAATTCCAGCACTTGATTTAATTTTAATTGATGGAAATGTTTCGTTTTGATTCAAGATTTCTCATTTATATTACTCATTTATAATTCATGAATGATCAGTCTTGCTTCTCCTCCAGTTTTTAATCCACATCAAAGCTGGATTTCATTGCTTTTGTAGTGATTTTATTTTACGTTCCTTATTCCTATAGCACTTTCGTATTACAAACAATCGTATTACTTCACTAGTTTCTAATTTGCTTATTTTGACCAGTATGCTCCCAAGCTTATGGAAGAGTTATGTTCACAGTGGAGAAACAGATAATGTAGCTAACCTAGTTTTTAAGTTTACTTTGAGCTACTTGTCATAATATCATTAATTTATTAGACTCCGTTGAGCAGTTTTTGTATCCTCTCCAGACTTCAACTTTCAGCTATAAATCCCGAGTTTGATAACTGACTAAACTATTTCAAATATTTTGATGGGATAGATTTTTATTTTGACGAATCATTTTCCACTATTCAGGTCAATTGAATTTTGAAATCTTCTTTCAATAGGATGATATTAATAATAGGATTCAAGCGCAGTGTAACAACATGTTGAAAACTATATTATTGCTAGTTAATTAGAAGTCACCGGGTGGTGCATGGATATTATTACTTTAATTTGTGATAAGGCATTTTAAAGATCCCTAAAGTTGTATACATAAAGTCATCACGGTTTCCAGGGACGATACATTTACAATTGGTACTTAAATGCTGTGAAAATAGCGAAGCAATAATTTTGCGCTCTCCAAATCTTCTCGCAAAAAAATTCTGGAATTTCATGGGGTCATTCAAGTGGGTAAACCACAAGGATTTTTTCATTATCCACGTTCCCGCGCAGCCCAAAGCTTCAATTTTGCGGGGCGATAACTTTTAGTGACATCTCGGCAATTATCTCCCGTTTATTGTTGCTCCTTGGAAAAAAGTCGCAGACCATCCCTTTATATTTCGGGGTTGTTCTTCGGAGAGGTCTTTCGTCCAGCCTCGGGCCCGTCCATACTCTCCCTACCTTCCATGAACTGTGTTCCTCTCCCACACCCTCTCTCTAGGATCCGCCTCCTTTGCGGCTGGAACCGGGGCATACCCTTAGTCTGTCCCGCCCACCCTTCGCCCCTCACCTCACCCCAGACGCCACCAATCTTCGCCAATAACCCCTCCTTATTCCACATGCCCAGTCTCCTCCATTAACGCAGTTACCAAAGTATCAAACCGATATGGCTAATTTTAGAAGGCTACTTAGTGGTTTTTCTATCACCCGATATGCAGTCACAGGACTCCTGGTTTATTGTAGAAGGCTCTACTATGAATGATTGTAGAAGGCTTCACTTTGTGGAACCTCTACCAACACGATGGTCGGTACATCGATAGTGTGAACGGGGCATAACCCTCTTCCCTTGCCGACGGCACCAGTCCCCCACTACTAACCCCTCCACATTCCTCACCCTATTCACCCCTTACCCAGTCCTCTGCTTCTTTCACCCCTCACACAACTCCGCCCTCTCCGCTCCGAATCCCTTCATCCCTCCAGTCCAACCCACCAATTCGATATTTACTTCCTCCACGAAATCTACCCCTAAACTCTCACCTTCGTTGCTCACTTCCTCGTAGCCCAAATATCCTGCTCTCTTAGGGATCGGGGCGTTAAGTTGCGTTAGATTCAAGCATGAGGAGTTGATTATAGGGGTTGAGGCTTGAAACATTTCAGTGCGGGTGGTCTGATGGGTGGTGTCACATGGAATTGAAGAAATAATAATAATGTTTATTGCTCTACGACTTGGAATTTCTTTGAACCTGTATTTAATAGTACAAAATAAATAAAAGTAAATAATTTTCGTTTCATGCATTCAGCTTGAGCAGACATTGCCACTAAAATACAGGGCTTAATTAATAGTTTCGAGCATAGTGAATGTGTATAAAATAAAAAAAAAGTTAAATTACTTTCATATGTGATTATGACAAAATGTTTCAAATAAGTATGACGTCAAAAACATGTTCAACTCATGAATGTTTTTTAAATCCACAATATAGTTCGGAATATCATTCAAAACCCTCATACCCGAATCCATCGGTGAAAACTAGTAATAGTTAGTTCTGCCTTTTGGTATTTTGAAGCGTCTTTGTGCTCGAATTAGTTTGAATACCGCCTTGCGCCTGAGTGGTAATGGTGGTAGTTATTATTAAGGGAGGCGATCGACAACTGGAGTCATTTGCACGATACGAGGGTAGGTTGGTGAGGTTGTTGATAAAGAGTTATACCGAGAGTCAGGGAGGGTGGAGATAAACTTGTCGTCGGCAGCACCTAACTCTTAAGGAAAAGTGCCATGCGGTCCACACTTTTACGTTCCTTTTGACGTACGGAGTACCACACCAGGTGCGCTCCTCCCAAAGCAGGGATTTGAATTTCTCTGAAAATCTCCAACTCTGTCGGAATCCGGGCCATCGAAATGGGAAACCATAAATAGCTGCCGCATTAGCTTAACTCAATTACCTTGCTCTAGAGAGCTTATTGGAAATATGCTGTAAATGAAAGCGTTGAATGGTTTCAAAATAATCCTTATTCAGCCATTCGTTTTTCCAAACTCTCATTTTTATGCCGTTCTTCAGCTTTATTAATACAATTTGTTGAAATTTAATTCCTATTAATATATCACTCGAAGGATTTATTTTATTGTAATGACTACTCTTCGATAGAATCCTTTTTTTAAATATGTAGCAGGTCGTTTGATGAACTTCTATGCGTATTTTTGTCCGTAATACAAGTGGTCACACTTCAGTATATCTACGCCGTAAATAACACATATTTGTGAATTTCTTTTCACAAAAACTGCCGAATCATGCCCATTATAATACTTGGACTAAATTGGCAGATTTAGATTTAAATCTTGTTGTAGCAAACACTTCCTCTCTTCGCATCTCATTGGGCTTTGAATTATGGCCGTTATAAAAAATAATAGGAACTTTTAGTGTGTCCTCACATTCATGAATGCCTTAGGCAGTTTTAATACCTTATGAAATCCTCATAAACATGTAGAATGTCGAATGACACCGCTGAAATAACTGGATACCATTACAAGTGGCGTTATGTGGACGTTGACGTTTATATACACGGTCTCACATCCAATTTAGTTTTCGATTGGGTGAAGTGAAATAAATAATGTAGTTTCTTCATTAAAAATTAGGAATCATACTCAAACTATGAAGATTAGAAGGATATAAGTAAGGATAGATAGTATATACGTAATGAATAGAAGAAATAACAAAGTTTTTTTCTGTTACGGAACGATATGTTACTAAAATATTTAAGAAAATTACTTGGATTTTAATTTATAATAATGCGAACCACCAAGAAAATGGGTCAAATGGAACCGGGAAAACAAACCCATCACATTTTTCAGTGCCGAAGTTTAATTGCAGGCTAAAGTAGGTGGATATTTCCCTTGCTTTACTACTGTAACATTATGCGCCCAGGTTATGTTTTCGTATTTTATTCCCCAAGATCTATTCAAAGTTTACTTCACTCATCTCTCGCTGCTCTGAAACATGCTTGAAGGGCGAGCGCCATAACTCAAAAAGTTTAGGAGAAGGTGTTGGCGTTTCCCTCCATTGATGTTATCGCGCATCGCGAATGCTCATATTTGGACATTCGCAGCGGCCGGCTCTGTTTCATTTGTTTGTTCGATTCACTTCAAGGCTGAGTCAGGAGGGTAATTATGTCCCAAGTTGAAAAACCAAGCGTGATTTCATCCTCTTGCCTTAGCACGCCGCGGGGCCATATTTCACCCAACATGGCCTCTTTTTCACTGTCAAGGGCCCCCCTCTCTTAAACAGGGGAAGGCCTGGAAGTCTCCGACTGAACTCTCTCTTCCTCCCGCCCCGCGCTCGCAAGTCACCAGAAGTATTGCTGGTCACGTCTCTTGCATCGTACCTCTTTACGAACGTATTTCTCATCTCCTTCTTTATCGCATGGAAAATTTCCCTCGCAGGCGCTTCTGCTTCTGTTTCTCGTCCCTACTGACATATTATCATAAACATTGCGATAAGCCGACAGCTTCTTTCGTCTATATCTAAGTTGCACCCCGCCAGCCGACGAAGGGCATGTAGCTGGGGATGCTGAGAAACCAGCCATTTTTAAGATACAGTGAATGAAAAAAGTGTTCTTAAGTTCCATTTTATGTTTGCATTTAAAATTATGGGTGATTTACCTTGGTTGCTCTGTTTTCAAATGGTTCGAGGGAAAAAAGAGTGTAAAAACTATCCTTCTAGTGTCTATCTGCAATATTTTACCTGCTAGGTCGAATCTAACGATGCAGTGAGGGAGAATTATAATCTCATTACTGCCAGAATTCATCTCGCTTCCCCGGCTTCTACCAAGAAGTTTTAATTTATTGCTTTCTTTGTGCTTTAAGGAACTCCCCTGCTTTTCATCTGATATTCAACTCAGTTAAACTATTAGTTTTCTTATTTTTTAAATTTGATAAACCGTCTTTTAACTATATTTAATTCTTTAATCAGATATTTCTCTCCTATGACCCATATACGTGCCGCACTTGTTAAATTTGGCTTAAATTACATACAGTGCCATATTTATCTTGCTTTAAATTATTCCCACATACCCACCACTCGTCTGTAGAATGAATGAAAGGGAATTGCTCGCGAACAACAATGGAACGAAGCTTTTGGGCCATTCAGTGTATTTACTAGAAAGCGGGTCATCCTGTTGTGAATGTAGTGTGAAATTGATGAGCGGTAATCACTCGTCGGGAATGGATTAGGAACTGCGAGGCACATTAACGTCGCGATGCATTGCCGCGCATGAACTAGTGCCAGATGAGTTTATCTGAAAGTGTAATTAGGAAATGGAGTGCAATTTGTCTCCGCCGCATGCGAATTCCAGCGGGCACTTGTGTCTCCCACAAAACTTTGCTAATCATTACCCTTGATGTTTGCCCTTGTTCTTTCTTCTTCTTAGCCATCTGGCGACCACCTTCCATCTACGTTAAAAGATATTTTGGACCTTATAATTATTTTTCCTGAGGTTCAATGATGATGCATCATTGTGCTGTGTATTGACCAGAAGATTGAAGGTGAATGAAGTGAAGGAGATAAAATTCCGTACGAGGGATGAGCTTAAATATCCGTTGATTTTCATCGAATTTTATGTAAAAGTTAATTTTTCCGTCTTTATATCATCAGTTTACTGATAAGTAAGCAAGAACAAATGTAAAGGATTTGAGCCAAGAAAGCATACAAAAAAGCCGATGTCCAGGAAATTATTACATTTCCGTCGTCAAATCACGCACCGTAGGCCCATGCAAAAGCTCTTGGAAGATAGGTAGTGGACGATTTTGTTATTGAAAGGATCTATTTCCCAATAGTCCTTAACAGTTGGTAATGGATATCAGCTGTGCGCCTTTGTTTACTTTCGACTACCCTGGGCATAATGCGCCCACCAATTCTGATAATATATGAAATAAGACTCGGAAGTAGAGGCAGTTCACTCCATATCTTTCCCACTATCCCTTCTCTCAATCCCTACTAAATATATTAGGCCTCTCCGTGACGTACTGTTCCGCGTATGTTTGCCACCAGCTTTGGTGAGATCTTTAACCGATCAGTATCAAGTGCATTATAACCATAACGTAGCGTTACCTTTTGTGCGCATTGTGACAGCAGTGTGGTTTATATCACTCGACACCTTACGCTCGCAAATTCATGGAGGTATTTGACATTCTGGACTTTCACGCGTCCCAGAACAGCATTTGGCGAATAATTTTGATGATTTCAGGCATTGATTCGTGGAAGTGGACATATATCTGTTGTAAAAACTAAACTTTATACTTCTCCTTAGGTTATTTTTTATTTATGCCACCAATTTCACCTCAATAAGGCAGCTTTTGCCATCTCATCTATGGGCCGAAAGTATGTATCAATCAATGTGAAACCGGTCGAAGAAATAAGCAAACTGTGGAAAAGTACTAATATTTGTAATTGCAACGACACTGGACGTACTTGCAGTTGCACAGATTTTGTATGGTTGAATTTCGGGTCAGTTTCAGTCACCTCCTGCTCGATTCGAGTCGTCATCAATGAAATAGAAGCACAAAGAAAATCTCCCGAATCCATCACTTAATCGTAGTGCCCTCGTTCTTCCTTCTTGACCTCCTACGCAGTCCGAGGGAGACCGTCTCCTCATCTCAGCCTTGTGTGAGTTCGCCTTGCCCTCCCCTCTGACCTCGTCTCCTTCCCACCAATGCCTCAGCCATTCCCATTGTGCAATTGTCAGTGAGTAATGGGTATGGCCCGTGCGGTCAATTCCAGGGGAAATTAAAAAAGAAAAACTCCGATCTCTCTCTTTCTTTCTTCGGGTTATTAATGCTCGCGGTATATTATCGCCAGGGTCCTTTTATTTACCACGAGATAGAAAAATATTAAACGGCGGGAAAGATTTAAATTTTTTCAGCGAAAACTTCGCTGAGAGGTGAGTAAGCTCATCCACTACATTATTTCTGTGGAATCGTAGAGTCATTTCATTCAAGGAATTACTGCAACTCATTGCTATTGGTGGATTATTTTGGCTGACGTAGTGAACGTAAAAACATTGAGTAAAAATGGAAAATGTGTATTATGTATTGAGAGGATATTAGTCAAGTGAAATAAATGGGAAAACCTAACTTGATCGTTGGATCTTCCTCCCACATGAAGTCAACTTTATTTCTAGTAAAAGTTCATGCAATGTACCCGAGCAATATAATGCATTTGTTACTCATTGTGATAAATTACAATTTCACTTTGACTTTTACAGGTATACTTTATTTTCCTGCTTATTGAAGTGCATATTACACGTAAAGTAAAGAGATGACGCACCAGATAAGAGAAAAACAAAAGATCATTTGAGATGCATTAAAATTTTGCTTGATAATTTGTGATGTAGCACAATATTTTATGGATTTCAATTTTCATTATGTTTTCTGCTTAGTCTACATCTAGTACCTTAAAGTTTTACATACCTAGTGGACTTCTTGTTTAGCGACCCTATATTTAAGCCCAGGTAGGTAATTATATAATGAAATAATTGCAAGTATAGGCATTTGGCATTTTGATGGCTCTCGGTAGATAGCGTAGGATATCATTCCTATTCCGTTATGATATTAACGCATTATTCTCAAGACGCCAAACTATTGACATTGTAGAAAAAAAATCGCTTTGCGTATTTCTAAGGTGTATGCAGAAGCACTTGAAAGCCCTTTAACAGTCTAACCACTTTCCTTTCACCTAATATAACCGGCATCAGCATTTAAATCACTCAAGTGTTTTATCAGAATGAGTATTACGCAGGTACAGCAAAGTGCAGAAATTTGGTATGAAATTGTATGACCCAATGCCGACTTGTTTATCGCTTTATTTTATTTGCCATTTTTGAAATTAATGACAGTCACTTAGAGATTTTAGTGAAACAGAAAGTATAATTTTATTTGCTTTGATAGCAATAGTTAACTTCAGGTATAATTTATATTGAAATTGAGATATAGCATCTAAATTCATCTTTTAGATCAAAGATTCCGTGGGGGGCTAAAAGAAATACGCGCTCGTAAAATTCTCAGAGAAAGGAAGTCACGAATAACTGATTCGTTAACAATCGAATTTCATTGTTGTTACTTTATTGGCGTTGAATAAATTAGAAACATTCATGCATTCTTTGCCGGGTCATGAATGGTATACGGAGCACTGATTTCAGCTTGGCACGTAGAGCTAAATGGATGAAGTGGGAGGTAAATTAAAAGAAGCGATTTCATAGATAGATTAATATCGATTTTCCCTGCTAAGATTTAATGGAGTTGGGGGGGGGGGGAAGTGATGGGTTATAGGCGTGGCCGAAGCGTAAAGGGGGTTGGGAGACGCTTGAGTTTATGGTAGCGCGAGGGTAGTATATGCATAAGGTAAGAGGATGTTAGTCATGGGCGCTATTAAATGCAGAAGTGCCGCTCGGGTAGGGAAACACGTATAATGTGTTGCGAGTGTATTGCTCTCAAAAATAATTGCTCAGATTAAGGAGTGGATATGATGCGACTAGGGCTCCGAAGTGAAATAGACTGTTCCGCGATCCAAATAATAGACTTGAAGTCTGGGATCATCGGTATTCCGGCTAATGCTGATGGATTTTCTCTCAGCATTCTTGAGTAATAGTGGGGTGAAAAATTTACTTTAATTGCTTTACAATTTAGCTCAGGCTGAAAAAACTTATCAATAAAAACAAAACAAGGAACAACACGTTATCCTTATGTAAGAGAATAGTGTTTTTTTCTGTCATTTCAGCCAAAATAGTTGCATGAACTATTTCCATTGAGCTGTGAATCTTTTGTTATTCATCGAATTTTACAAATGAGATTACCTATGTAGAAAAATACTGCTAGATATAATTCAATTTGTTAATAATACATGAACCATTAATTTGGAGAAGATTCTCTCATTTGCTCGTGTTTTATTTTTTCCAAAACTTAATTCGTACCTGTAAAAAGAAATTGCTATCCTAATTTGGTAAATTTTAACATCTGATGATTATTTCCTTCGAATAGGTTGCTGAAAACTCCGCGTTTTCGTGGTTTCAGCAAATAAACTGAGCATTAAAACTCCCGCGTTTTCCCAGTGAGAAAGTTTTTAAATTACTTAACGCACATAATCAATGTAATAATTTCAATAAAGTTGAGTGCATCTTGTTTATTATCTCCCTCCGGTGGATGGAAGAAAACCGGACGAGGGATTAGGGTACGACTCGTAGTTATGGGGAGGGGTTAAGGCTAAGAAGTGATGAGGAGTGGGAGGGGAATAGCTTTAAGAGGGTCGTACAAAGTGGCAGGAGGGTTGAGAAAAGGATGGGATGCAGCTAAAGGTATTTCGTTGGCGTGGGGGATGGGAGACATGTGGCTCATGGGGGTAGGTACGCATTAGGTTATGGCCTTACTCCGGTCCGGATGTGGTTTTAGAGCTGTAGGTGGGCTGTACGATTCTCCCTATTTTTTTCGAACGTCTCTGGAATACGTGCGACGAGCACAGGACTGAACGCATGTTTGGGATGAGATAGGAGTAATCAGTGTAGAGGGTAACTTAAAGATCTCATGACTGACCTCTAAAGCGTTTAGCTTGGCTCATATCTAAAGGTAATTTGAGCGAAATGTTTCTGTAGTCATTATGGAGACTGTACGGAAATTTTATTTCTAAATTTAAGCAGCTTGTAAGAAGCAGGAAGTAGATATAATGTATAGTATTAATGGTGGAATAACTTTGCACTATACGACTGAAATTTCAGTAATTAACTAAATTTACATATATAAGACTTTAAATTGACTTATTTGTTTCACGCTGTATGTAGGAAACGCTTTCAAAATTGCAGTATTTGTTTGCAATATTGTGAAAAATAATGTGAGTAATTAATTTATTTTATATTTTTTGATAAAGCCTACGAACGACACCATGTTATATTTCTGGCGTGATGTATGCGTCTGAACTTCCTCATTTTAAAAATAAAGACTCTCTGGAGTTTATAGACGTTCCATATACTATGGAAAAAGGCTTGTGCTTTAGGTCAAATACAGGCCTGTATCTTGAAAAGTATTACAGTAAGTGGCTGATATTTTGGTTTAGTTAGAAAAATGAGATCTTTCTCATCAGAATGAGGTCAAATTTGTTGGATTTTAAGTTAAATGATAACTTTTTCAAACTACCTTGATGTATGTAAGAACTACCCTGCGAACTGACGCGACGTGAGGCCATGCGGTAGGAGGTGTTAGGACATCAGCCATGGAGAAGGAAAGTTATAGAAAAAAGGAACTTGGAGAGGAAAGGGATGATAAGAGAGGTGTTTTTTGGACAATCATTGTTTCTGCTTTTGTAGTAGTTATGAATAGTACGCGGGAAGAGAGTATTCTTGTACCTATCTGTTTAACTATGCATATCGCTTATTTCGTCATTTATGCCTGATCTACAGATCTACTATTTTGGTAAAATATCAATCTTCACATTCTAAATTTGTTGGTCAGAAAAAGTAAACAAAAAAGATAGGTACACTGTTGAACAGAAAGGTGTGAGAATCTTTTCTTTCCACCCTCAAATCGCGAGTACAGAAGAGATGAAAAATCACGTCTAAAATAGGAAGGCACTAATCCATCAAGGCACTTATCATATTTCGTACCCCTCCTCTCAAAATGCCTTTTTTACATTCCCTCTATTTTCAAGGCCGGTACTTAAATCCCCCCCCCCCACATACCCTTGTGGCGGCTCTTAGTGTAATACGTCAGGTTAGGAAAGCCGCTCGTCTCCTGACACCCTCTGCCAAATGCCCTTTCGGTTGATTGTAGGATGCTACGTAAATGTAGAAAGGTGACTGGTTTCCTGACAGCCCTGCCTTATGCACTTGCGGTGGCTTCTGAGGTACAAGTTTTACGGTGTTTCTCCTCGAGGGTAAGCGGGAAGGCACCTGTGGTGGTCTATGCTGGTTTAGGTGTGGTTTAAATTGAGCTTTTGGTTGGATGACGATTGAGAGGGGAAGGGAGGGGTGGTTGTAAAAGGGGTAAAAAAAATATGTGTAGAAGGTAGAGCACCGCGTGGGAGGGCCTCGCAGGTGGTATCAGGGGCGCGGCCCTGTTGTACGGTCCCCATAACTCGGGCCACGCTCTACAAATCTCGATCGCATAAGGTCATCAGTATCCCAAACGGCACGCGGGAACAGCATACTTCCCTTGAGTGTTCATCGGACCGCCGGTCTCCATCTAGTGGCCATCCCCCGTTCGAGGAGTCCGAATCTCTTTGCGGAAACTGAGCGTAGGATGGCTATAAATATGATCCGTAGCTTTATTATTTCCATCGTCATAACATATTTCAAATTCTGCCTCGCCGGCGAGAATCCCTAACGGAAGTTATATATTTTTTAAAAGGTCGTATTAATAAATATTTCACGATGTATCGGTAAATGATGACTTGTGGCTGGGTTTATCAATTTTGCTCAGTCATGCGTGGACCCGCGTCAACAAATTTCTGCCTTCAGGACTGCTGGGGAATAAATATGAGACCGTTTTTTTCCCGACGGTGTGTAGAATTATGAGATGATCTCGATCATTAATAAAATGAACCCATTCCCATTGAATTGAAATTTCATAACATTTCCGTGCTCGATACTGATTGAAGCTCCCTCATGTATTCTTTGATGATTACATTTTTTCCTGGAACTATCTCGAGAGAGTTCATGGAAAATATCGCGCGTTATCCGTAATGTGTGCTCGCATTTGGAAATACTGAAAGCTTTTGTTATTTTGTACAACGTATTTTCCGGCTAATAGTACGCACTTTTTCCTCAAAGAATTCAACGAAATATCAGCCTGCGTATTTCATGGTCCATTTCAAGGTCAGATTGATATAAATACTACCGATAATGTACTTTCCGTGACTCACAATCAGTGACAATGTGCTAAATTATGAAAACTTACCTTTGAAATACGTGCTTATTTTACGCAAGATTCATGCGTTTAATAAAGCAGTTGAACAGTCGCCAATGGTCTATTTCTATGTAGTGTTATTATATAACACCATTGTTATGTAACACCAGTAATATTTTTTCGAAAAAACTTTGTTGAGACCATTGTGTTACAACATCCCAGTTAGAAATTATAAATAAAACATGACAGCGTCCAGAATGACAACACGGTGCCATATTTGTTTGCATTATATGGTAAAAGATCACTTTTCAATTTCACCGCAAACAATATTGAAGTGTAATAATAGAAAGTTTATCCATTTTCCCCTAAATATTCGGCCAATATTTATTATCTGTGGGTATTCATTAGCTATGGGTATATCCATTTGTTGGAAAATATGGTCGTTCATTTTATCTTTGGGAGTTCATAACGATTTGAAGACCTAGTACTTTTCGTCAAATTTTTAGAAGTGGCTCGATCAGTTTCATCGCACTTTTCTAAAATCGTGTGCCACAGAGCAGGGAAACTCTTTCTGCGCGTAAATAAATGTTACTAGAGAACTAGGTCTTTTATTAGTTATCATGGTGTTGACAACTTCCTCCAGGCACAACCTAAAGCACTAATATTTAATTTTAGGTAGCTTAGGTTTCACTTTTATCCATTATTTCAGACCACTATGCTTAGCTGCATACTAGCAGTAGTGATGAGGATAGGTGCACGGATTATGATTCTGCTCGTGAAAGAAATTTTTTTCCAGTATTACATAAATAATTCATTAGAGAAAAACAACCTTACCATTCAATGTGAGAAGTTGTATTGCCATTTGTCACTTTTTCTGGTTTTTCATGGTGTTCTTTAGGTAACCTAATCCTGATGTGTAATATTTTTTATGCAAATGAAGACATATCATAAGTAGAGTAGCTTAGTAGCTTAGTTCTTTTGCCTTTCAGCTTCTGATTTTGTGGCTCTTTGGTGAATTTAAGATTTTTCCCGTCAGCAACATGGGAGCTTTAGCCAAATTTAATTGCTGACCGTACGCAGAACATCCACGAGGATTTCTAAAATTCCTTTGAAAATTCTCCATCGGTACCTTTCGACCTCTCCGACTCTTTCGTAAAATCCCTCAACTCTAGTGCCTCAGAAATACCCGTAATTGCCTCTGTTTTCGAATGTAAATCACTCCGATAAATCCCTTGCACCAAAACCGCAGGCATCAAACTACTCCGCCCACCCTTTTGCCATACCTCTACTCCAAACCTACTCCATTTTCCCGGAATTAACCTTCCCCTCGGTGACTTGTACTCCCCCATCCCTCTTGCCCTCTCCCTACCTTCCTATGGGAAATGCCTCTTCCTTTTGGAATCCCCGACAGGTCGGTAACTCCCTCCGGCCGCACGGTCATATGGAACGCTCCGGAAGGCTGTGGAGGATCCGTGGGAGGGGCCTTTTCCAACCCGCGGGCGGCGGTGGCGGGGGAGTTGGCCTCCCTCAAATCTCCGTGACCGTGACTCAGGTCTGGGAAACCACGCACTGGCGGCATCTTTTCCTTGTATTTCCCGGCCCTCCTTTTACGATGTACACTCTCCATTCTCCAGATCTCAAAATTCCATCCTCATTTAGGCTAACCTATTTCTTCCTCCTATTTCATTGTCTGCGCTTTTTACCTCGTTGTTCGGGTGGAGCTGTTCCTCGAATTTGAAGCTAGTCAACATTTTCCCAACTTTCTGTTTGATTGCCTTCCATTGTCCTTCTTTCCACTTTCTGTTACTTACAGACTTCCTCTTCTCTGTATTCACAACTAATTCGTGTAGACACTACCTATTGAGACCGGTATTTTCTCTGTGTAGCAGATGATTTGTATTACCCTTTATAAATCAGGAGATTGATACAGATTTTAATATTCAAGTTTAGATTAGAACTCGGGCCTATCAATGAGTAAACAAGATATCAATCAATAAAACCTTTTGTTAGCTAATAATGAAAACTACCTACCTCTCTACAATCGGCGGGGTCAAATTTGGGAGAAGAATTGTAGCATGTATTTGATCTCCCCAAATTCCTTTTAGCGACGAACAAGTCGCCCATAGACCTCCATGGTGCTTTCTTCATCATAATCACTCGGACTTGGTCTGATTTAAATCCATTTTCTTCTCCTATTCTTTCCAAAGCCTTGACTCTATAACTTACCTATTCCGTATATCCTAGATTCTATGACTATAATCTGGAGCCAAACTGATTTGATTCGTTAATTATCAACAGTTTATTGGCCCTTATCCATTCTATCGAACGAATGTTTCCTTATTTGTTGTATTTTTGTTTCACTGTTTTATCGGTATTTTACTCTTAAAAGGAAATTTCTGTGTTTCCATTGTATAGGTATTTTGTGTAAGAAAGCACATGGAACCCTCGTATCGCAATGATTCAATCTCCACAAGTTTTTTGCGTCTTCAGTACCTCCTGATGTGTCTTCCATCTTTCTCACTTTATTTTAGTTGCTCAATTGTTGTAGCTGCTATTCTCTGCACCAGAATACTCACCTCTTCTCGGAAACAAGTGCAATAAGGTTTCAATATCAATCAGTTCATACATGCACTGAGTACATTCTGAGTTACCGCGTTATTGAGCCGTCTCCGGTATCTCGGATTTGCTCACAGAGGACTCAGTTTCGTCATTTATCTTTCCGATCAACATGGAGGCGCGCTATGGGCAGATTGGGAATGGGGTATTCCTCGGGGGAAGGAGTTTTTTTTCAATCGAAGGAGCACACCACCTTCGCCAAGTGTAGGGTGTTTGGCTGATGTCCCAACCTCGAATGATCCACCTCGTCCTTACGTCGGATATTTCTGATGGACTAGTGCTTTGTGCTTTGTGCTCGGTCCAGGCTCTCAAAATCTTAATCCTGGCCGTTCCGCTGCTCCCCAACCAGCCCTCATTTTTTCCCTCCCATTTTCTATCCTCTGCAGCCCAACCGCCATTCAAATCCATCCACATTCTACCCATTGTTCCACGCAGGGTAAAGTGTTCGCGGGCATGGTAGTCCCGTTCAGGCACGACCGTGGTAGGCGCTTCTTTTGCGGGCTAGGGCGGCGACGAACTGGGGCTTATTCTCACTCTGGGGGTAGCAATTACCTCGGATGTGGGCCAGCGGTCGTTAAGGAAGGGTCCAGGAGCTATATTTTCTTTCTTTCCTTCTGCATCCCCACCTCTCCTCCTTCCTTCTACACCGAGAACCTCAATTACCTCCCGTTGCTGCGATCGCTTTCCGTCTCTCCCTCATCATACTCTCCTTCTACATTATCCCTCTTCCCTCCATATTTTTACTATACCCTCATGTCTCTACCTCGGAAACTCATAGATAGGGATGCGATACTTAAATAAATATATCGGTACATGCAGTATTATTTGTTCCCTAATGTCCATGTCTGTCAGTAAACTTTTGTAGCCGATGTATCGGTATTATCGTTGCTATTGTTGTGTACTGGCCCTCGAAATATTTATCTTTATTCCAATTTTCAGTGTTACGATTTTAAACAAATATTATTTTAAATATCGTGGAAGATAAGCTCAATACATTAAAATCCGCTATCCTCGATAACATTTTATCTGAGAAGAGTCTTTGATGCCTCCATTACTATATTCCTATATTTCGTTATGCAGATAAAGGTGGCAGCACTAATAAAATAATCGAACGATATATGGGCATGTGTTCATTAATATACCGATTATAAAATTGGTAAATTAATGAACAGTGTACCGATGTAATGTTATTTACATCCCATTCCTGTTTATAGATATATTTTAACTTATATTCAGAAGGTTCCACTGCGAAATTTTATGAATATAATATTTTTGATATTCCCGATATTTATGTGAAATAATTTAATAATAGATTACACCTACTAAATCCTAACTTAAACATTAATATTTTACAATTTGAATTTACTTCCATTGAATTCTTTTCCCAGCCTAAGGAAATGACGAAATCGAAGTTTATAATGAATTTACGTATTTTTCCTCCAGTATTATGTCATTACTAAAAAGATTAATGTGGGTGTCTGAAATTATTTAATGCCAATTAATATCTAATACTCTAAAACATGTTTTTATAATGCTAGTTTATCACAAAAATGAGAAAGCGTTTATTATTTTAGAATGTTCCTCCCTTTTTCTGCTACACCTTAGCTAATGTAATTTTTCATTCTTTATTTGTAGAATTAGAACAGCATTGAATCTATTGACGAAACTGCATAGAGGAAACTTTTTACTAAACTTTCATGAGTATGAAAAAACTAGCATGAATTTCATTTCACTGTTGAATCTCCTTAAAGGGTCGGACATGGGTCTGTCCGGCTGTCCACCGAGTTTTCACGGCGGCAAAAACTTAAAGATTACTCTTGTTGCCGGCCGAGGGTTTCAACAGCCGTGGCCAGGCAGGGAGATAAATGTAGTTTCTCTCTTTCCCTGGTCCAGCTGTTGAAACAATCCCTTTTTGTTTTAAATCGCCATTGTAAACGGCAAAAACGTTTTGATGGCCAGTCGGAGTGCTGGTTTTCTTCCTTTCCCCATAGAATTAGAGATGGCCGCGTTTTTTCTTGGGCCACTTACCTGGATGAGGTGGAGACATTTATCGAGAGAACGAGCGATTTTATAGTTCTCTACTGGTCGTCCGTTTTTTCTCAAGTGTCTGGGGTTAAATGGGGGACGTCTGCGAGTAGTAACACCGATTTTGTATTGAAAAGAATAAATTATTTCATGGAACCATGGTTGATCAGTATCCTAAAGGTAATTGTTCATTGAATTGCTATTCTAAAAAACTATTGTCTTTTGAGTCGAGTGGAATGAGACTATTTTCTTTACCTTTTCTCGGCCAAAAGAGAAATATTTACAGTGCGGTGAAAAATAAAGCTGTGGAAAATGCTGCAATTTTTGGGTGATTTGATTTTGTAATGGTCTCACGGTACAACAGACTAATGAGTGAAATTATGTAATTTAGTGTTTGGGTTCATTTTAATTTCGTGAAAATATTTCTCTGGAAAATGCATTCCCAGCTCTTTTAAATAGAATTTAATGCGCTTTATTTGGTAAAGTGACCGCATGAAGTACGAGCTGATGTTTGCATGCCAGCAGGGTAGTGAGCAATGATGCGAGTCGATAAAAATACTGAGAATGATACACCCATTATTTAAAAATAATTCCTCCGCTGAAAAATAATGATAAATGCTCGTTTACAGTCGAATCGAAATCCTATACTTGTGATTTATCATAAATTAAGCATATAAGCTTATATGCCTACTCTATAGATTTATCTACAAAGGTAGTGCTTTTTTAAATTTTATTTTAGGGGCATGAAAAATGAAATTCTCTATTCAATCGTTATTATTGAAAAAAATAAGAAATGAGAGCTCATAATACATTCTGTTTCCGCATGGTTCTGAAGTTCCTCTGCGTGGCTGCGCATAATGATGGTGTCTAGTTTATTTCCAGACAGGGTACCCTAATGACTACTTTTCGAAATTTATTTGCCTCTTCTATATACCACTCTTTCATTTGAATTTAACATTTATTCGAAGAGCCTCTTTCATTATGTACGGTGCAAGACTTTATGTATGGTTAAATTACTAATTTTTATGTATTTTTTGGAGGGCTAAGTTGACTCCCATGCGTGTTCCTTTTTAATGAAATTTGAATAATGTTTTGATAATGAGCGATGTAGGCATCCTCTGGAAATAAATTATTCTAGGGGTCTAATTAGAAAAATAGTTCCTTTTGCTGGAGGTAAAGAATGCCGTTCCAGAAAAAGGACTGTGAGCTTTCAAATGCAAGGATTACCAATAGCGCCCGAATGGGCTTTAGAATGCTAATTTGGAGAATTTTGGCGCCTCATGATATACGACCAAGCTTTGGCCCAAAAAGGTCAAAACTGAAAGCCTCTTCGGAAATGATTAAGACCTAGGAAAAAATGATTTATATCGCGTTTGCTGGAGGAAATATACCAAGTATGTGATCCATATAATTTTTTACTTATTCTATTAATTTTTTATTATATTCTATGTGAAGATGAATAAAAAATTACGATTTTTCAAAGTCGTGGAGCATCTAGAAAACTCCTCTAGTTTCAATAGGCATTTTTTACTTTTCCCGGTGACTTTTGTTATTTCCTTACTAACATTTTGTTAAAGTTACTTATTATTCATATCATACTCTGCTTTGAAAGTGCACATTTTGCCTCTTTAGAGTTTCTGTTAGTTTAGCACACGAGTTAAACGGCCTTTACTGACACTTGCTGCATAACCACTCGATAGGATGCAATAAGGTAGCTTCTGAATCACCGAAAGTAGTGGAATATTTTATTCGTCAAATCATATGAATTCAAATTCATTTTTATATGCTTACATATTACTGTCCTCAGCTCCAGATATATATCGAATGCAGCAGTAGGATATCAGGATGTATTTTCGTTACTCACCTTTCACGTTCTTCTTTAGTGGCAATCGCATAACTCTGATAAATATTGCGGAAGAGAATTTCCTTCGAAGCTGAGTTTCAAATTGTTGTTAATAATAACTTCAGGCGGTTCAGATAAAGGAGAATATATCCTCTAATTATTTTCTGATTATTTAGAGGAAACGAAGTTTGTATACGTTAGCGGTTAATATGCATTCAACAAAAAATAGGCGTTATTTAAATGTAAAATTAAGACACATGCCTAGAGTAATAAAACCTTAAATAATGAGTGAGATGGTGTATTTCCCATTTTAAATAAATGTATTTCAAGGGATGTTCACTTCCTCATATTCATTTTGTACTCTTTGTCTTTTATTAAACAAGAGTTATTCGACTCTGTTCGGATCCCCTTTGGGTATCATTTCTGCGAATATTCACAGAATAATGGAGAGGTTCTCGTCGTTGGTGTTTCTTTCCAAGAGGCATCGAGTTCCTGGCTAGCAAATACAAGTTACTATCAAATGATTAATTCCCATTCGGCTTCTTTTGTATTGGTTGTCTTGATATTTGAATGGTATTGTTTTTATTTGCCTCATGAGATATGCATACATTTGGGTGTGGTATTACATTCTACGCATTTTATATTTTTCGATTGATATAATGGCGGTGTCCAGAAGAAAAGGAATTTGCTTCATCCAAAGTCACTGTATCCCTTTTTGGAAACGAAATAATATGAATAGTAATTCAAAGTAACAATCCATTAGCTTACTAACTAGGAACTAGACTACGCTGGCTGGATTTGATAATACGCCTAATTTTGTTAAAATTTCAGCTTATCTTAGTCTTTTATTTCTATCGTTAGTATTATATATTCTTTTTAGTGATCGCTTAGGGTGAGTAGCCATTAAATTCTAGGAGGAGGTACTTAATCGTATTATGCCGAGTTTCCTTCGTAGTCACAGATTAGATATCAGATATAAGTTGACGATGAATCTATTTTGGAGCAATAATAGGAAAATCAAAGGATGAATTAGAATACCGCGGAAATGATCTTAATTTTTACGACGCAATAAAACGCAACACCTGGACAGATCGTTCATTTCACGCCTGTCCGACTCCACCCTATGTATTTCCCGCTATTACCAATTTTATTCGGCACTAAAAGGCGAAGCTTAAAAGTAAGGCATGGTAGCGGTACCCGCCCCTGCATGTTGATAATGAATCATCGTGATGTTAGGAGACGACCAGAGGTTGGAAGAAGATTTTTCTTCTCAGTCCGTCGGGTATATTCTCCAACCTTTCTGATTAAATAACTGGTGACGGGACGAATACTTCATTTTCCACCATCTGAATGCCCTGGAAAGTTCCTAGAATGCTTCAAAATTCTCGAATATCTCATTAAGAGCAATATTAGGAAGGAAAATAAACATCCTTTTACTTTAAATTAAACTTTTTTAATTAAAGATGAAAATTTGAAATATGCGTTTGCTGAAGTACAACTTTCTCGAATCAAGTCGTTAGGACTGCTCACACATTTATGAAGACGGGATAAATGAATTTTAAAATGAAGTACTTACATGATGAAAACTAATACGTTCTGGCGAACTCTTTTTTTTTTAGCATCGATGCCTATTACCTTTTCATTTTTGTTTTCATTAATGTTTGTTTTTTTAGGTTACGATTAGAGAGGCTCGATTGGCGAAAAGATTAGACTTATTGAATCTTTTTCTTCATTTGCTGTTACAAGGAGTCGTAGAAGACTAGTGGTAGCTTATCAGTACTTATTGAAATGGCTTGGGTGCTGACTTCTCAACCCTGGGACCTGGGTTTGAATCCTGGCAATGGCAGAAAATATTCAGCGGAATCCCGATCCCTACTTGTGTACCATGCGGAGAGCACTTCGAGGTGCTCTGCTCCACCCGTCAAATGGGACGTATGTGGTCTCTTCGTGTCTTTCGTTTAGAGTAACCTAACGACGACGCCGTGTTTCTCTCCACCCTTCCTCCATTCCGCAAATAATCTTTCCTTTACCAACCTACCCACCTAACCCCAAGGGCACAATTGACCTCAGCTGTCTGTTGCCACCACAAAATAACCAACTAACCATTGAGGAGTGGAATGTTCCATCCCTTATGAAAACGAATTATTTTCGAGTTTCACTTGCACAAGTTCACATCCACTGCTCTTTTTTTTCCTGCATCCCCTCTTCGCTAGCCTTTATCATTCCTCGGACCCTTTCCCCTCTTTCTTCCACTTCCATCAGCCTGAGATCTCTGGCGAGAATGGTCGCCATCATATATCACGTGAGTGGCGTTGGAGCCGACGACCTGGGAGAGAAACAATGGTTGGTAAAAACAGAAGAGAAACGCCTCCCCGTCGCGCGCGCGCTTGGACTCTTTTTTTCCCTCCTTTTATTTCGCCATTCCCCCGCCTCCGCCCCAGTGGCTTGCTTCTAACTCCGCCACCAGGCGGCGTACGAACCTTTAGCCAGCGTCCCGCTGGATTTTTTCCCTTGCGTTCCTACTTTTGCTCCGCCCAGCTTGATGCCTTAGATTCCGCCCTAGCATTTCATCGCTAGGAAACCCCGCATTTTTCTATGATATAATCAGTGCTATTTTTCTCTGCGTCCAAAGATGCGTGGTCCTTTCTGATGGCGTACTTTAGATGGCGTATGTTTAGCATAGTACGACCATAGACCATGATAAGCGCCTAAACCAAAGAAAAAATTATACTCAAACGGGGCTATATATATATCAGGTAAACGGCTGCTTATAGTTTTATATGTTGGACTAAAGATTAAGTACAGGAGCTGATAGACAGGCATGAAGAAGAGTCTTGTTCATGCGTTTAGTTGTCGGCGCATAAGAGCGACTGCTCCTTCTCAGGAAGGGTGAAGTATCGGTTGGTGCACTTCACGCTGAGTGGAGCCCAGCACGGACCAAGCTGCCTCACCACCGAGGTGAACGCTAGGAATAGCGCTGGGAAAAGAAACTCCCCGAGTGATGCCCGCTTTACCAGTGAGTTCTATTCCCTGCTGCACCACGTGGCTCAACGGGCGACTAACTTCGCTCACACTCGTGTTTGTGGATTGCGGGGGAGTAGAGGGCAAAGGGTATACGCTATCCTACTGAGCGTTCAGTCTGACATGGAGAGCGGAGAAGTGTAGGGAGAGAAAGACATGGTCAGGGGCATTTTTGGGAGGCTGAAGGATGTTCTGGGTGGTTGGGGGAGATAAGAGTGGCGGAGTGGTACTCCAGGAATGGATAATATTTTTGATGATGAGTGCTGCTGAACATCATGGGGTAAAAAAGGGGATATGCATAAGTGGAAAGAAAGTCGTGGCGCAGTGGAAGAGGCCATAATGTAGTTGAGTAGTTACCGCGGAAAAAAAGTGAGCAGCTACTAGAATGCATCCCCAGAGAATTCTCGTGCATCCACCCTCATTATTTAAAAGCCGTCGAAACTAACTCTGTGCTCGGCCTCTCTGCCCTCAGGTCATTTATTATTTTCTGCAGTATCGCGTGAAGAAAATTTTGTATCACTGTTTGTTTTTAGTATTGCAATTCTTCGTGTTTTAGCCCTTAATTTCAAACTGAATGGCAAATTTCACTGGAAAACCAAAAATAGATTGAGGATTTCATGTTCTTGATCTTTTGTGGTAGAGGGTTAAGCTAACATATTGAGCGAAATTCAGGGTCAGATGTTATTTTATGTTTATATTTACATGATGTTATTTTAATTTTTTAAATAAAATTTTGCTTTGGCAAATATATTTGTGTCTATAATTGTCCCCTGCCTTCACCACTGATGGAAAATAGGTAGGAAGTCAAAGAAATGTGAATATCTTGATCAATGCAAGCATACCACTTTTTGTATAAGTGGCTTTATGAGCCACTAAAAAGTACAATATCATTTTTAGCCTACTTTTATCACTCTATGATGTTTGTCATTGACTTAGTTAACGCCTCGCTCTTTAAAAAATAATACCTATTTAGAGTTATAGTGAGACATCTTTAGCTGTGATAATTAATGCAATGGCCATATCTAGAAACGCCATATCTCTAAAAGCAAGTTACCTTCAGCACTGATGCAAAGTAATGCACTTTGACTCAAAATCGTAATATGTTTCGTTAAAGATCAAGGGATCCCTAGAGTAATATGCATGCAATTAATTAGTTCACAAATCCTAATATGTAACTTCGATTTCCCGTTGATTACCAATTTTATCATGGTTGTATTAAACTGGTTATCCTAATCATGACTCAGTGTGTAATTACTTTTTCTGAAAAGCTTAAACTATTCATGATATACTACCTAATGAAGAAATTATACTTGTTTCGGCACTTCTATATCATCTTCGCTTGGGAATAGAGACAATTTTAAACACTCATTTCTGTCTTCCTAAATCTTTTACTTACATTTTTCTTCCATAGTTCATTCATTCTCTTATAATTATTCCACTCAAAGGGTCAAGACTGGCTCTTTTTACCAAATAAAGAAACAAAATAAATGTCTTTACTTTAATACTATGGGAAATGTAAAAAAGTTCGAGACGTATGTTTCCTCTAACAGTGAATAGGTACATTAAAAGAGCTTTTTCATACCCATTAGCGGCAAGTTTGATCCATAGGGGGGCGGAAAATCAAATTGAGCTCTCCTTCCTGACGGCGAATAGGGGACCCGCTTACTCCACGCTTGTTAGGGATTACTCCCAAGAATCGTCACGGACCAAAACCTTTTTGCCTTCCCCTTTGATCTGCACAAAAGTTCCCCCGAGCTAGGGGTTTACTGCAACGATCGTTAGACCTGGAATGCCATTCTTACGAAGTAAATGGGCCCAGAGCTTTCTGGAGACCAAAAGACGAAGCTTGTGTGTGGGTGTTGCTTCTTTTGTACGATATATCCCTAATGAAAAAAATACCCTCGTAGGTTTAAAGACAATTGCTCCCTTCAAGCATTCCTCGCGAGACCAAAAAAAGTGGTTTTAAGATAAAAAATTAGGCACGAGGATTCGTTTGAGGGTCAAGTTATCTTAACCGTTAGCGATGGATTTTGGATGAGAGGTACTACTTCTCTAAAGTTAAATGTTATCTTGAACTCACGAAAATATTGTGGTCTAGATGTAGAAATATTCAATTATCTGAGTTAGCAAAATGCAAAGGAAAGCCGCGCTATTTTTTAACCGCTAGGAGTGAATAGAAAAAGTGACAAGGCTCTGGGAAGGAATGGGTTGGGAGCCGCCAGGGACTTATACGTTACATGCCAGGTTTAAATCACTGGAAAAGTGCCGATTTAACGAGTTTAAGGTTGGGACGCAAGATATTATTCTACCACATACTTCATCCCAGAACAAACGAAGTCGATATAATGACAGGGATACACTTTTGACTTGATAGGCTTTTAGAATTCCTTCTTCCCCTACGACATTATTTCTGCAACAAATGGGCCCCCAGATGGTAAGCTAGTACTCGAGCAACCGCATTAACCCTTTTCTCTAATTACACTTAATCTGTTGGGCAGACCAAAGCATCACAATCAGTCCCAGTTTTATAATGTATGGTTAACGTTAACTTTAAGTTGACGTTGCCTTTTCGTAAACTTATTGTTGACTGAGATTTCTGGTTTTGTATATTACGTCAAACGGACGGTTAGTTAACGTGAGCGATATAGATGGGAGAGCATACTAACTTTGATTTTCACACCGAGAAAATATTTAATCTCAGGCTATAAAACCGGGCCTTAGACTGATACATTGTCGAGCAGATACATATCCTTCTTAACACGCGTCATTGAGTGCCGGAGCAACAAATCGAAGCACTAATTCATGAAAATAAATATAGCTTTTTATCCTTTCCCTCTGCCAATTCCTTTTTATATTCTATACGTTTTGTGGGGCAGAAACGTGAACCTTGAGATGGGAAGACGAAAATAGGCTGAAGGCGCTCGAGATGTGGATGTGGAGGAGGATGGAGAAGGTGCATTGGACGGAAAGGAAGACAAATGAGGAAGTTCTTAACTTAGTTGGTGAGGAGAGGAAACTCCTGGATGAGATTATGGGAATACAGGGTAGGTGGCTGGAAGCGGTAATGAGGGGCGATGGTTTTATGAAGGCCGTGATGGAGGGAAGGATGTTGGGCAAGCGGTAAAGGGAAGAAAGAGAATAGGTTTTATGGACGGGATGAGGAAGGGTAGGACTTACGGTGAGATGAAGAAATAAATACTAAAGGTAGATAGAGCACTGCACGGGTAAGAGTCTGCTGGATTTTCTCTGATTTTCATCATAACCTACCTCTAACCGGTAGATTACTCGAATGATGATAATACATTTTTCATAACTGATGCCCTAAAACCCTCTGCCACGCGCCCTGGCGTCGGTGGCGTTTGGTCGCATGTAAACGAAGATTAAGATTCAGATGCGAAGGTAGCCCAGTGAGAGGGAATTGCGGAGTAGGGTGGGTGAAGGGAGAGGAGGAGATGGGTCTGGTAGTCGGGTGGGGGCGTTAGTAGGGGGCAAGCAATGAAACAAAAAAGGCTTTAAGCTCTGAGCACAAAACGGCCACCCTTACCTGTCTCGTAATTTCTTTGCTTTGATATTTTTATTCCCTTAGATCTTTATTTCTTGCCTTCTCTCTCTCTCTTCGAGACTGAAACGCTTCTCATCCATCGCTAGTCCTCCAAATCCTCATACACCCATCCTTTGACACACCTTCACCGAATGACTCGGTTGTATCTTGCTTGCTTTGACATAGGAAATAGCCTCACAGTCCCAAATTTATTAGCCAGCCATTTTTTGTACCTCTCCGCAGCTTCAACTTTTTTTTATTTTCGCCGTGCATGAGGTATTTGGCATCTTTCGTTGGATTTGATTCCGAAATGAATAATTTTCCAAGATTCGATTGCGAAAATTAGGCCAGCTTGACCTACCGTTCGTCAGAGATGTTAAGTATGTTTTCTCTCGTGAGTTTTGGTTAGTAGCTGCCCGAAAGCAGTCTTTTTGGTGTTAAAAAAGTGTATATAATATTTGAATAGAAAGTCTATGCTAGTGCAAAGATGGAAGGTGAACTGAGAGTGGAGTGGCCACGGTAAGTACGCTTTTAAATTCGAAATGTTGATAGAAATATGATTTCTGTTATTTTTTGCAGTTTTAATATATGATCAATAGCAGTATTAATTTTGGCTTCGCGAAAACTCAAGTAAATTTAATTGGAAAACCATTATTTGTCTTTCCATCCGATTAAAAACCTGGGTTACTGTAGCCCTCCATTCTTTCTTATTCTATGCTACCTCATTTACTACCATTCAGTTATCGTTTTTCAGCTCAATCTTATGTTTTTCCTTGGTATTTGTCCCTTTTGCTTTAATTTTTCCACTGTGATTGTGTCCTCCCTTGGTTTTGTATATTTCCTATGTATTTGCCCCGATTAGTTAGGAGAATGTTGCTCTGCGTTTCAAAACGCCCAATAGTAAATACTGTTCCTGTGTGCCATATACATTTAAAATTGTGCCGTTGCCAACTTATATTCTCCTCAGATATCAAATCGAGATTAACGCTAAAATTGGAAGATTATTTTTCATCCCTAAAATGAGTGAAATGTTCCAGGGAAATAATATGGTCCATAAAGGGCAACATATGCATTCCCTTGAGGTGCTAGTGGTCGGTGCTCAATTGCCTCAGTGTCGAGTAAAATTGAAATTTAAGATTACATTCGAGTGAGGTCATTGCACAAGATTAATTTATGAGATCGTGTATGCCATCACGGAGACTAGCAAATGACCCCGTCTTTAATTTGGTGATGAACTTGGAATCGGGGGAGGAGTACGCGTTTTCATAGCGTTGTAAGGGGGTGGGAGGAAGGTCATGGGTCACATAAGGGTTCAGGGAATGACCGACCAGCATCCGTAATATTAGCAGGGGAGGGAAAGAGTGAGGGGAAAAAAATGAGAGGGAAAACTTTTAAGGACCACGTGGAAATTACCGCCGCCGTGGTGGCCGTTGTTTCACATTCCACGGGTAGGGGAGAGGGGCAGCTTTTGGAGGGAAGGATTTGAGGGTTGGAAGGGCTAGGTTGGGAAGGGTGTAAGAGGAACGAGTTGGTGGTAAGGGTACATAAATCGGCCGCCCCTCTTTGCCTCTCGTTAATCTCTTTTTTCCCTACCCTCCCCAGCTGGACCAACCGGCAGGACCCTTTCCCCTCCCTCGCACCACAACATTGCGGATGGAAGTTTTTAACTTTTTTTTAACTCTCCATTGCTTTTTGAAAAACTTCCTGCGCTACATCCACTCTTCACTCGGCTCATCCTCCCCCTACATCTCTCTCTATATTGTGCTTTAAAAAATGTGGAGGCTCTACTCCACTGCCTCGAAAAATAATGATAATTAGGGCTGGTCCGCAACAGCTCGTCCGATTTCGATGCTGGCGATAATTTTTACAAATGGTTGATCGGATATTTTTGGAAAATATCGGCCGATACATAGGAATTTCAAATTTATTTTGGCACAATTGAAGAATTTCAGGCTTTTCAAGTCTATGCGCAGACTAGGAACGGACAAGGAATACGCACTACTCAACCTAGGATTTCTAATTCCGAAGGCAGTTTTAGGAGAATCCATAGGGATTATTTGTCATGTGTCATTACCATCCATCAAGAATGGGACACTTACAGTAGAGCTCGTTAGTTTTTTCAGTTTTTCTCTTAATAATCCTGTCAGGTAGCTTTCATCGCGTCCTAGGGCTTTGTGATGTTTACAACTTAGACTATGTATCAGTATTTGAAAATGGGAAGCTTGTCCGAAGGTGTTAAGATGAATATAAAGTTATTATTAGAGTAAAATAACGATTAAGGTAGGCTTAGGTGGATATTAAATTCCCTGTGCCCTCTTAATAACCGATGGACCCTACATCTTCACAGATTTCTTTCTCCAGGTCGGTATACCACCTGCCCCTCTTCCCTTCATCCATGAACCCTACTGCCTCTCTATCTTCCCTCAGGTTTCCCTCTCTCTTTATACCGGCCCCATCCATCTACTTAGTCTTTTCTTTTTATAAATATAAATAATATTTTTAGCTTCTTCATAAGGATATACCTGAGGAAAAGTTAAAATACATGCTAAAATGCTCGCTGATGATGTAAATCTAGTGATACACATGGTGATATGTTTGGCAGTATTGCAAAGTTCCTATAGCATCGGTGTCGAATTGAATTTGAAAAACTGGTATCGGGCCAGCCATAGTAGGTAATAATAAACTGCCTTTCCATCGTCACTCACCCCAGTCAAAATCGGCGTGTACTCCATCGCAACCCTGTCCCTCCTTCCCCCGCTATGAATTCCATCCGAAACTTTTATATCTTCACGTCCTAACTCTCTCATCGCGCAAACATGCTCTCTCCGGGGCTTCCTGGATCCTCCCGCCACCAACACTGGACATCCCCCCTCCACTCACCACTCCCTGGACCGCAACCCTCGCCACGCCCGGACCCACGTATCTAGTATTTTGAAATATGATCTCGTCTATGGGAGTGGCTGCCGAGGGTCGAATGAGTTATGGTTTCTTCCTTCCCAACCCCCCGAGTCCGAAGATTTCTCCGTGCCCTGCGTTTGCTGCTTGCTCTCAGCTGCAGCGTTTTGGCTGTGGAAGCCCGGTTAGTATCCTTACAGACCGACCAGGGAGGTTTTTATAGAGGAGACCTTCCTGTTCTGGTGGCGTTCACAGGCGGCTCTGGAGGTAGGGGTTGTTTGCGAAGCATCTCTGCCGTCACCGTCTGTCTTACACATGAGATTTCTTCCTCCTCGGTGAATGACTTGGATAGGCTTCATGTGAACTACTTTCTCCATAAAATATCATGGCAAAAATGACAGAAATGACTGATTCAGTCAAGCGCACGGACTCAAAAAATGATATCAAAATGTGGAAATTATTTAAAAAAATTAGATTTTATTTGATCGGGATTCAAACCCATTTGCCGTTCAGCTCTGTTGACCAGTGTTTTCCCGCAAAGTAATCGTTATTCAAGGTGAATCACTAGAATGACAATTTGGATATGTGTATGTTTGGATATGCTATTTAATCCCGATCAGGTATAATTATTTTTTTCTCGGTAAATTTCCACAAGTCACCCTTTCTCCACGTCCGATCCTCTGCTATATTCCTCGGATTTTCACGATTCCTTTTTATAATTTGGTGTGTTTTGAAATTACGTCTATCCTCTCCTCACCCTTCTACCTCAACCTTTCCTTCAATTATTATTTATTGATTACATTAATTTCTTAGAATTACTTCCATCACTTTCACTTTCCTCGCCTTTATTGGTTCCTTAATGGTTTTTTCATTTTTTATCTCCACAATTTCTTCGTTTCTTTATATTTTGGATTATGCAATCCAAATATTGAAACTCTCATAAATATTTCTCCGGCCGTTTATGTTTTGGCTCCATACAGTTCTATTCTACATTTTAGAATTTTATTCTGTTATTCTATATTCATTCTTTTGGCTGTAAATGTAGTTGCCTTATTTTACTGATAGATATTTTTCCCGTTTTCTTTTTCTACGTATCTCTTCTCTACAACTTTCATTCCATGTCATTATATTTCCAAGGTATTTGAAAGATGAAGCGGAGGAAGGAAGGATGTATGTAGAAGCATCCTTCCCAACCGTCTTACAGACGCGATGTACCGTCGTACCCCCCCTCCGCCGCGCGCGCGCGAAGGCCATGAGTTTTTGGGCCTACTACGTCTTGCGCGGCCGCTACAGAAGCGATGGTGCTGGGCACCGCCTGGCTCGCGACGCTGAGGTGCATCGTCATAAATCATGGACGATGCACCATGGATGCCAGACTTTTCCTTCAGGCTTTTGATTATTGGGAGGGCCTCCTTATCTCTAAATGGTCTGGAAGTGAAGGCTCTGGCGTTTATCTCTCTCTCTCTCTCTCTTTCTCTCAGCGGACTACTAGCCGACTACGGAGCCCATGTGTCTCAAACGGCCCTATTTATCCCGAATAAAGACAAAAATAAATAGGAATGGGATTGCCACGATTCATAAATAGACCAACATTGACATGAGCGTTTCGGAATGATTTATTGGGAGCTTTGGAAATGAAAGGCATGCATAGATTGTTTTCTCATAATTACCCAACTCGTACCACATTAGAGGTAATTATTTTGGCCTTTCCGGTCCCTCGGGTGCGTGTCGGCCAACATGTAGATTAATGTCTTGCCTGGAGGATGATTTCGTCGTGTTGTTAAACATCCAGTTGAATCGTATCAGAGGCTCAAAATTATAGTATGCTCCGGGGTGATAAGTTGCCCTAAAAATGGGTTTAAAAATTTAAGAAAGCGACTGTTGGGAACTGAATGAAAATATTTCATTGGAAGCTTTCTTTTCTTTCTTCTAAGGAAAAAAAATAGTGAATCAAAGTAACGCTGAAATTCTCTTGTTCACAAATTATTTTCTTGGGCCGATAGATTTGAATGAACATATGATTCGGCGCATTTTTGTGAGAACTTGTTGATAAGGAACATATTTTTGTTAAAGATTTACGATGTGTGTCTTTGAAAAAATATTAAGCTGAACTCGGGCCGACTCACCGTGTTTTGATGTAAATTGAGAGTTGTGTGTAAACATTTATATTGATATCTAGTTTGCCGGTAGTTGCTAGTAAAAATGCTCAAGCATTGCGTAACTTTAAGTATTTTAACTTCAATGTACATTTATTAAAAGGATCTCACATTTTTTGGGCCAAAAGAACAATAAAGCAGAATACCCGCGGTTGCAAAACTTTCAGTCAGATGATGGTAGGTTCGTTGACTTACCATCTATCTGGTACCTATGATGTTACCTATGATGTCGAATCCTGTGGTGATAGTAATCACTCATCTTCCAAACAACAATTTCTCTAAAAAATTTTTTCGTTTTACTCACCCATTTTCTATGCATTACCATTTTCTTAGGCGATAAAATCCTCCACAAATACGCCGTCTCCTAGATTTATTTAGGAAGTTTATAACCAGCTGTTTCCAATTATGAGAGAAACAGGGAAATTGAGAATGGATTGAGAAAAAAGCCAGTGTAGTAACTACTCACCGCATTCCTGGCGTTAACTCGTTCGATATGCCTTGAATGTTTTATGTGAAAAACAAGCAAAGAGTTTGGGGGTAAGGCCATGCTAATTTCTTCCTCTCTCGGAGATGTCAAAAAAATGGGCGATAAATCAAATCCGCATGTGCCCCTCTCCGCAAAAATTCGCCACTCCCAAATGGCTATTCCGCCGTCAATTCATTTTCCTCGCGCACGATTTTGTGATTTAAAGTGGCCACCGTCTCTTCGGATCAGGAGTGGAGAAGCAAAGAGAGAGTGCGTGTGTGTGGATAGGGGAGAGAACCGCGTGTGAGATTTTGATGTGTAGATCCATGAATAATGAAGAAGTCTGAGATGGGGAAGGTCAAGGCGATCGGAGAAGGTGCTCTTGTTGTCGACGCTCGAGGAAGGGTAAGATTGGAGGGGACCTTGGGACTTAGTGCTCGGGAGACGGAGGGAATTATACAACGGCAATTAACGGGCGAGGCGCGCGGGAGAGAAGGGAAGTTCATTGTGGGGATGGAGATTGGGAATGCGTGGGAGCAAGTGGGATTAGTTTTGGCCGTCCAGATGAAATCAAGGGATCTAGCCGTGACATTGACCACGTGGAATGAGAAACCTATTGCTTTTGAAAGTCACTCTATAGTGCCGCATAATAGGAAGTGAGGCGTGTTGGAAATTAAAACACTCTGTAATACCCTGCGCAGTGAACTTACACTGTATCCCACTACTGGTTTCGACCTAATCGGTAATTTTATTGATAGTGTGACTAGTAGAAACCGGTCAAAACCGGTTGAAAGGGAAATTCAAAGATTGAGGAATGTTAAAAAGTTATTTTATTTCCGGCAGGCACGTCGAAATTTCTCAAAGTGAGATTGCAGACCACTGATTATGCGATTATTCGTGGCTCATAATAATTCCTCTTCAAATAATGAATTACATCCCGCTTCCATTATTTAGCTTGTTAGAGGCAGCATTTTTGTCATTCGATGGGCTTAAATGGGGAAGTATTACGTGTTTATGAGATTAAAAAATGTGTCGAAGATGGTCGAGGTAATGTGAAAACCTTGGAAATTTGAAAGCGAGGAAACGAAGTTACAAAAGGGTAGGAGTGAATGGCAAGCGGGGATTGAAAGTGAGTTATCTGCAAGGAGGTGAGGCTTACAAGATGATTAGCATCCCCCTTTTCCGTCACCGCATTCTAATTTCGCTGGTAAGATGCGAGAAATAATGGCCATCGGCTCCGGATTAGCACTTTAATGAATATTTTTCACGCTGCAAGCCTCGCTCGTATCATTAAAGCGATTTCAAAATTGGTGTTTTGCCTCTCAAGATAAAAAGAAGCATGAAGTATGACTCGTAAGAGAATGAAGAGGGTGGCAAGAGAGGAAAAATGAGAGCCTGGAAAGCAGAAAGGGGATGCGAGGAGTCCATCGGAAAGACGGCATTTTACCTTGAGTGTGAAAAGCATCTCTGAATATTCCTCCCTTAAAAGAATTGAATTTCAATGAAGCTGATTACCCACGCTCCGGATCTTTTTCTTCTCCTTTCTGATAAAAGAAAAGACGAACAGATTCCAAGACCCGAGACTTTAGTAGTTCAACGTCCTACCTATGCTCCTGTGTAATGGATTCACTAATAAGGCCCTAAGGGCAACGAGAGAGGTGCGGCTTTTTAAACAGGGCTCCCACGTTGGAGCCGAGGCGTGCGAGCCGTCGGGCTTCGAATTATGAAAATAACCTTTTTATCATAGTGAGCTCTTTAATTCTCTCCAGTTTTTTATAACACTGAACAAAAGTTTGTTTTCGGTGGACCTGCTTAACGGCTATCTACATAATGTAATCTGGATGATACCACCGCTTTAGTGAAAATTATATCGGAATAATCCGTCCATTTTTTAGGACGCTTAACGTTCATGTTTTTTTCCTTCTCATTAAAGCGAGGGTATGCTCTATTACGCAAATATTCTGGGATTTACAAATTGAACTTCCATAATGGTCCGCATTAAGTAGGCGCGAACAACGAAACAACAAAATAACCAACTCTGCTCGTTTGTTTAGTATCTCTGTTACGGTTTATTGTGGGAAAGAGATGTGTGTTGTGGATGAAGGTCAATGGCAGACCTCAGCGTCTGTTTTTTGAAAAAGATCGAGTGTTCTCAGCCGAATGTATCATCGCTGAACTTTTTTAAAGCAAAAGCATCGTGTAAGCCCTAGTTATTCATGCGATTCGGCCTTGTACGAAATGTTTCGATATTTCATGATTACCTCAACAGCTCAGAAAAATGCTGTAGCTGGGGGAAAGAAGAGGCGAGTGCCTCAATGCCACGAAGATCTTTTATTTCAAACGTATCAGGTGGTTTGGTCAACCATTCTTCATTTTTTATGTCGTGAAAGTTACCCGTGGTCTCATCGTTTTATAAATGAAATTCCGATAACATCTCCGCTGTAGTGCGGGACTGATTAGAAATGAGAAATTGATGCTCTGTTCATTCATACAAGATTGTATTGACGTACATGTAGTTGACCGGAAGGGAGAATCTAAATCATACTGAAGGAGGCTCGGAATTAGGAGTCAGACATGAGTAATGCTTCTCTCGACACCGAAGTAAAAGTTGTTGTAGACCGTTTGAGGTGATTACAAAGAAAATCAAGAATATTAATAGAGAAAGAGATTGCATGTAATTAAATTAAAATACTAATTTCATGAATAGCTTCAATGCTTCACATTTTTCCGGTATCATTTCATTTTCTATACTTGTATGTGGTTTAACGCGTCTGGAGTTGTCGCACAATAAGTATAATAAGTATAATTAAGGTAACTACTATCTTTTTTATTATTCATAGGGAATAACTTTATTATCGTATGACCACATTAGTCTCGAGGCTATTTCAATTAGTCGAGAGGATTGTTGCCAATTAATTTAGAGACTTAACTTTTCAGACATTAAAAGATTTTATCATAATCGATGTGATAGGATACATATGCTGCCATATCCAGTGACACATAATGCCAGAAAAGTTTTCTCTTTAGTAGGAGCTGCATGCACGATTGACAGTTTTCAAAGAACAAGTAACTCTAAAAATAAATATCAATATTAAAAAATTAAAATTATTTATGGGCATTATGCTATTTCTCAATGGGTATTCAGTATTCACGTCTCCTAGAAATATGTCCTCGAAGACCCGATACAATAATCTCGTTAAACTTATTATTCATTAAAGTATTAGGCTTAAGGGAGGGCTAGAAATCACAGCGTTTATTTATTGATCAGTAATGACGACGAACAGTTGCCTATATAAATCCCGTTGGAGATTTCTCATTGGAGGAGTCATCCCCTCACTAGCTTACGTAGATAAAAAAATAGTACATTAATATGAGTAAGAAGCATATTCTTGACTAGTTCATATACCAAATGTATCATACTAAATGAATATTGCTAGCGTGAGCTTTGGTTCTAAATAATTTTTGCAGTATAAATATTTTCATCGCCTGTCTACGTTTAATTATGGCTCCATCAAAATTGTATATTTGGCGTTAAATTTGCTCGAGTACATAAAATTACGTCATTGTAGGCCAAGCGATAAACAAATTATTTAAAAAATCGATATTAGATGCAAAGTACACTCTTATATTTCTTACAAGGCCAGAAAATGTTTGAGGTCGTAAAAATGTATTTTACCGCAATTTATTAGAGCGGAAGGACGGATCACTGATTTAATTTCATCTATTCGTTTCACGGAAAAAAATTCTGTCCCTATGGGATCGTAAAAATTGAGAAAAGATGAGACCACTTATCTCTTTTACAATAAGGGTACTTATCTCTTTCCTCAAGTCGAGTTTCGTGATTTTTATAGCATAACTCTCTGCGTCCAAAAATTGTTCCAATTCTACGCAAGGAATACGCTTACATTTTGAAACTGTTAAAGTTGACATCGATTTTTGCCTGCAAATGTGGTTACTCGCAAACTAGCTCATTCGGAAGAAATTCTATGTTGAATAATTAGTGTTTACTTCTGGATTTCACTTTCTTATCGCTGGTGGCGCTTATTTACCCGCCAAGGCAGCTTCCACTTGGTCAACGTAGGAAAATCATTGGCCAGTTTAACAATGCGAGTTAAAGGATGTTTACGAGAGCCATCTTCTGCGTTAAAACCAATGCGTCAATGCGCGTTGTTAAAGCCCTGTATCCGACTCACGTGCTCAGGGTCTACCATTTAAAATTAAGTGCTTAAGCTACCTATGTTCTTGCGTTTTTAATTTATTATTCACGTTTAAAAGCAGCTCGAGGCCAATCAAATTGGACATATAACAACATTTTTGGTATGAAGATTTTTGCAGCTTCTTTTATCAATAAAATATTACCTTTCGGGTTTTTCTGCGTGTTTTTCATTTCTAAGAAACTCTACGCTTCGCTCCTCACACTGTGAGCGTCGTCATGAGAATGAGAGTTTTTCAGAATCCGTTCGATCTTATTCCATTGTTGTTCCATTTTTATGCCGATTCAAATAAAAAAACGAACGCCGTTAGTTATTTTGGGGCTGTCGTGGGTGCTAAGTACATCTTTCAAATTGGGCTAAGATTATAGCCATCCTCGCGATTGAAATTTTGAGGTCTTTTAGATATCTCTGTGGCCTCACGTATTAAACGTGGATGGCACTTCTCTGTCTAGGTTAACACTCGTGTTTTTTTTTCAAAAACTATTAATAAAATTATTCGTTTATTAAAAAAATTGTAATCGGCCCAGCAATGGAGCAACAGTCGCAAGAATGTCAATGCTGCATATAAGATCGAACGGATTCCGAAAAACTCACATTCACCTGACGACGCTCACAGTACGCTTAGATTAGAAATGAAAAACACGCTGCAAAACTCGAAATGACCAATTTTTATTTATAAAAAATAGCATTGAAACTAATAAACAATGGACTATACAAAAATTAACAGCAGTAAAAACTATGCGTGAAACAAAAGTATCAATTAACAAGGAAACATAGAACCAAACAGACAGAACGATGGATGAGAGCAGAATTAGGAGGGCGGAGTGCGACAGGTTTGGGATGAATAGAATGGATCATATTCAGGGATCTGTTTTAGCGTAGGATTACATGTAGATAGGAGTGTTACGATAAAAGACCGTGGGAGACAGAGAAACACGTGGGGTATTGCAATTAAAAGTTCCTTTAGTTGCGTCGTTCGTGAAGGAACCCGTATAGAAAAAAAAGAGAAAGATACTCAGGTGACCTATAGTTTCCATTGACTATTTTCCAGAAAACAATTGCTGTCGAGGAGGGTACGGTGGTCAGACAAGGCGAAAAAGTCTACATATGATCTTTATTTAATGGGAAACGGCCTTAATGCCTACGTCGTGGCATTCTTAGGGTTAAAGGGATTATCTACCTACTGCGCGTAAGAGAGGGAAGATACGTAACGTACGAGCCATGTTCTGCTACAGAAGGACAACCGCGATCTGTCTCTCGGTCATTCTGTCCAAGTCCTGGCTGTGCACCGTGACCGACCGCCACTGCTGCTTGAACTCCTCTTCAACGTCAGTTCAACCTCCTCTCCCATCCCCCGCCAGCCGCTTTCCTCAAGGTGCGCCGCCAACCGCTCCGCGCACCGCACCGTGGATCGCGGTGGTGCGCTGAACCCATCGCAATATCGCGAAATGAAACAGCCGTACCGCAAATCCAATTAAGTCCTCACCGCCTCAGCTCTGTAACGGTCTCTAAAAATAAATTAGTCGTATCGGTGCGTTACGACTCGCGAACTGTTGAAAAATCCCCGTAAGTATCGGGGAGCAATACTCTTTTATCCTAGCGGTACCCTGGTGCTTGAAGATGGCTATGAAGTTTTGTTTTGTACCTTTTTTGTGTTCGTAAAGAAAAGCCTGCAGGAAATATTCAAAAATTTTAGCCCGCCACGGTGGTGACGGGGCAAAGTCCTCTTCTGCCAGCCCCCTAGGTCTTTGGTTCTAGTCCTAACTGGGTAGACTTTTACCACACAGAACACAGTTTAAATGTGTGCATTTTGATATTGGTTAAAAATCCTGATGTTAATGTCCGTTAGTACTTTTTTTAGAGACTATTGAAAATAAATAAAATGAAAAAATATCACACGGGTTTCAGGTTGTGGCGGAGAATACTAATTTACACCCACACTGCATTAGTAGGATAGCCAAAAGTGAAAAATTTAAGTCTTAAACCGCCTAAAAGAAAGGTATAGGAATTTTTATCTCCCCGCTCCATTCATGACCACGGCTAACACAAATCGAGACATTAATCCACCAAAACACATTTAAGTATTCGTCCCTATTCCTTTTTTCAATTCTCTCCCTTTTTCATTGCCAGTGTCATAAAAAAATCTCCTTTTCGCTATTGTGGTAGCTCGCAGGGCAGTACGTAGATGCACAATATTACTGGTCATCATTATTAATCAGTTATTGCTCTCCTGATTTTAGGCAAACATAATCCGGTAATCGCATTCAAAATGTTAGGTCTCCACCCCAAGGGAAAACACGTCAGGTAAGATAAGCTGTATTATTATTATTAACTACTCACACTATCAGCCGGAAGGTTTTGTGATGGGGTGGTAGGATAGCAGTAATTTAAGGAAACTCGTGGGAAACTTGTGACTGACTCGAGTGCTACAACAGCGATATTTCCCTTTGCCCTCACCAACTTACCCTGAGTTCGTGTTAGCGTACCTTCCCCGAAATGAACTCGTACGAACTCCAGTAAGTCAACTCTTAAGTGTAATTTTCAAGCATCGTGTGGTTTCATGCCTAGATTTTCTGATTATCAAGAGATGTTATCTGCCTCTGCGTAAGAATTGCTGAACGTGTGGAGACGTTACATTTTGTAGTTGATATCATCATCAAGTAATCGTTCCAAGGTATCGCTTGAATTTTAATATTCAATACTCCAGTTATGAGGAAAGTTTTGAAATATTAACCCAACAAATAATTTGAAATTAAAGAAGCTGCTACAAACTCCTTAATGGTGCTGGGATCAATGCATTCTACCAGAATTCACCAATTTCGGTTGGTAATAGTAAAACTTTCTTGCACAAAAGTTATGTTGAAGATTAGAAGAGGAAGCATAATTATACAATGAGTTTAAGAATTTATTCATATATTATTCATTTATCCCTGAGAAAAGTTATAAAACATAAGAGAAGACTATACGCACTCAAGTAAACTACTCTCCTAGGATTATCATTCATTTAGGGGAACTATAATGCAGTTGAATTAATTATGCATACTATTGAATAGGTTGGTTGATAATTTGGGGAGACGACCGACACTGAGGTCATTTGCGCCATTTATGATAGGTTGTTAGGTTGGTGGGTACCGATTATTTGGTGAATGGAGGACGGGTGTAGAGAAACCCGGCGTCGGCAGTAGCCTTCTCTTGGCGAAAGGCGCTAAGTGGTCCACATTTTAACGTCCCATCCGACGGACGGTGTGCAGTACTTGAAGTGTTCTCCACAGTGCACCCAAGGGGAGTGGTGCACCGGTGTCCCGATGAAAAAATCTACTCCTCTGCCGGGATTCAAACCTGAAACATCGGGTTGTTAAGCCAGTACTCCAACCTGGTCCCCAATATTTGATATTGCATGCATTCGGCGCTTGCATTTCCAGTTTACACGACTATAGGAATTGGATTTAATTTTACACATCACTCCCTAAAGACCAAGTACCCAGGGTAATGATAAATTATTTATTTTTTTAATCCCACCGTCATTTTCCCGTATCATATCCTGTTACCCCACGCGTTCGTTCTCTTCCCTCCCATAACCTCCTCCCTGAGAACGTAGCCTTCTATTCCTTCCTTCTAATCCCCGAAAACTGCCGCCTCCTGTCCCCTTGCGTACGTGTGTGAGGCGCGCCTTTCTCGCTCCCGTCCTTCGGAATCATTCATCTTCCAACACGGGCCCTACTCCTCCTCCTTTCCTCCACCTCCTTTATTCCTCCACCTACTCTCGCGTCTTTCTCTCTCTCTCTCTCTTCCGTGCCTCTCACGGGATCCTTTAAACACCTCACGCGCGCGACTCAACCGCCTCGAAAACCGCGCCCTTTTCCTCTCCCTCTCCCCCCGAACACTTCTGCTCTTACTTTCGCTGCTTGTATCACCCACGATGGCTTTTAATTAAATTTCCTCCCATAGCTTTATCTTGTTTCTTCTTGCCTAGCTTTCTATCGCTTTTATGGCTGCGGGATTGTTTTCGCTTTCACGTCTCGGGAATGAAACAGGTCCCTCAAACTCCCCCGAAGTCATCCTCATACCGTCAATCCTTAGACCTCGAGGCGTATAAACAGCTTGCTCTTCTTATGAATGTGTGAGAAAACACTCCTTCCTTCGATTCATAATACTTGGGTCTCTCCTGCTTTTGCTCCTTTACGTGGTCGTAATTTTGCAGAAATGAGACTTTCCTGGTTGTTGTTGTCATAGCCTTTAAGACGACTTTGGGAAAATTTTCCACCGTAGGCGTCGCGAATCTTTTGAAGTGAGCTTGATGAATATGATTATCTTAGAGTTCTTGCCCACAGTGACTTAAATAATGAAAAATGCATAGCTCTTATCATATACGAATAGTGTAATACTTCGTAGTTAATTTTTTATTTAGATCTCTTTAAAAATATTTTCCATCGAAAGCACTACAACTCTTCACTATTCAACTTGCTCAATAACAATACTAGCTGCCCAAACCCCCCTAGAATCATTGTAGAAGTGAAACAAAACTTTGTGAACACCGAGCGATTGCTTTATTTTCTCTCGCCAGGGTAGCTGCTACGGTCATCATTATCAATGTCTTCAATCCTATGATTGGTTTTCTGCAGCTCTCCATTCCTTTCTATCCCCTTAGCCAACCGATCATTCCTTCATCCTCATAACTTCCCTAATGTGTTTCATCCACGGTGATTCTTCTTAATTATTTCTTCTTCAATTTCAGTTTTCAAGAGGGTCTTAACTCTCTGGAAATTGTTATCTCAAAATTTAAGTTTGACCCTTGACCCTTTTTTCCCAACTAGTTGATAAAACTCTCAGTGATCAGCACCATTAAACACCTTCCGAGATAGGCGGCTTAATTTTTCACTTATTTCAGTTTCCTCTGGAGTGATTTTATTGAGTACGTCTGTGAATATTGTCTTCCCAAACGGTTGGTTCGGGGGATAAGAAACGCTCAAAGTCTCAAGCCAGTGGGATAGGGATCAAGAAGGGGGAATGTTGAAAATTGGATGGGTCACGCACGACTCCTTGCGGTTATTAATGGTTGAGAAAAGAAGTTTTAAGTCCCTGCTGCGAGGTAGGGAGTGACTTTATTTCATTGTGAAGAACGTAATTGAGGGTGGGCGGTCATGGGGGCAGAAGCGAAGGTGTGGGAAAAGGCAGAAGTGACGAAAAGGAAGAGGAAGTGGAAGTATAAGGGTTGAAGGGCGAAGCGTAGGTACCCACCTATCTCACTCCCGGAAGAGTTTTTTTTGGCACCGCATGAATGTTTCGAGTGATGAAGAGTTACGTTTTTGGGATGACAGTTCGCTGAGAGGAACGAGAGGGCTTTTTCTGGTCATAACCGAGAATTTCGCAGTGGATGGATGGTGGCTTTATGCCACTCCGCGAAGGCAATGACATGTATGTATTGATGAAATGAAATTGGAAGGCTTCAAAATATATGGACGGAGTGAAATATATTGAAACCGGAGTCGGATGGTATTTGCCGCTAATGCCTTGGGAATACCTTGGCGGGTTTTGCTTTCGTTGGGAGTATTTATACCAATTCGTAATTCATTCATCACATTTTACTGACGTAATGACTATTTAGTCCTCATATCATCAACATAATGGTCATTAAGAAGTCCCGGTAGGTTGTCATTATAATCACAAAACTTACACTTTTCCACACTTTATTAACATCTGCGATCGGTTTCCTTGCGATAGATGCCTTGATAAGGCATCTTCTGGTAGTTTCTCAAGCTTCAACTTTTCTACATAGTAATAAAGTGGGGAAAATTGCAAAGTTTTGTTTTTATAATGGAAATCATTCACTTCCCCGAAGTAACGCCTGAAACCATTAAACTTGTCGTATTAAGCATTTCTGCGCTATCGGCTGATCAGAATTTTTAAAGAATATAAAGAGGCATCTTTTCACGGCAGTAACACGCCGCTCCAGGGACCCAAAGGTCTTTGATTCGAATCCTCACTCAGGCATCGATGTTATGTTTATTTTAGGATTTAGGTTTAGGTTCAGATCACCTCTAACTGTTAGGTAACCTGGCGTCATAAATAGGATAAAATGTATGATCACATGCTAGATATCAGTAAAATCTTCTTTAAAAATAGTATGCGTCGAGGCGTACAAAGTTACGGAGAAAGCTGATCGTACTGCATTTCCAAGATTGACGTTGTTTAAAACTGGTTATCTTCATTCATGTTGAGTAAACCGAATTTGTAATTTCCACAAAATTTATTTCTCTGGCACGACGCGCGTTTCACCACACTGTGGCATAGTCATGTGCCACAGTGTGGTGAAACGCGTGTCGTGCCAGCGAAATAAAGTTTTTGGAAATTACAAATTTGGTTTTTCTCAACATGTATATCCATCATTTCCTTGATAATATAATCAGTTTTATTGTTTTCTTTAGTTTAGGAACATTAATGGATGACATTTTTTTCCTTTCCGAACGGTTCTGCTGGTCCGTAAGCCCCTGACATCCCGTAAAACCACTCCTTGGTTGTAATCAAGTTTCCCAGTAGCCGAACCAACAAAATTTGAGAGAAACAACCATGCCCTGGGTGGAGAAAAACTAACCCAGATGGCACTCGAACCCCCGACCTCAGGGTTAGCAGGCGAGCACTTTACCCCGCCGTTACCGCGGTCGGTGGGGCAAAGGATTTAGTATTATTTAGCACTGTGCGTCATCAAGTACCCACCTATTAAAGGAAATTGACTGCGAGCAATTGAAAATAATCTTTAAGTTTCTAGGTCCGACCTTGTCCATTTTCCTTAGGGATAGCCTTTTTCCGCGCATAACGATAAAAATTTATTTTTATCGCCTCCGCCCTCTTTCGAAGGTTAAGAAAATATCTAGCTCGTCATTGATTTTTTGTACCTGATCATGCGGGAGGAAAGCGGAACCATTTCGGAAGGAATCGGAAGCGATTTTTCCACAGAACATTCGTGCAAATGGAATAGGGGGTCCGGAATGGCGGCATCATCCCCGGTGGAAGTGCATGGATAGACGAGGGGAATAATGGAAACGGGGAGGAGAGATGGAGGAATGAATGGCTGTGGGGAAAAGACGGAGCAATTGGAATGCATTGGAGAGATATATGCACGTTCGAGGGGATGATGGCGGACCCTGGGATAAGAATATAAGGTGATTAAGGTATGAGATATGATCGGGAGAATGGTATGGAAAAGGGCTGAGCGGAAGATGGTGCTGGTTTCCGGATCGATGGACGGCATATTCGGCTTTCTGCAAAAAATAAAGAAGATGGTGTGGGGAAAGTTACAGGATGGTCCATTTCGTGAGATGGGAGTGGCATGGTATATTCGCTGGTGTGAAGAACCTTAAAAGCATAGAGGCCCTATTTTTGTCATGCATTCTTCTTTAAAAAGATTTTAAGAGCGGAAGAGAAATACGACCGAAGACTGGGAGCGGTGGTCCGAACCGCGGATGCAATCAGCCAGCGAGGCCGGGCCGTCAAGGTGGCGTGAGGCGACACGATGTTAGCTGTCTGAGCTCCTCTTGTATGCGACAACCGTTGTGAACCTCAAAAAGCGGAAAAGAAAATGGGAATTCAACAGGAATAGCAGATATGAGAATGATGGGAAAGTAAGGAGTATGCAGCCAAAAAAATATATTTGGCTAATGAGGTTTTGGAATCGGGGCTTTTCGGCAAAAATTGCCATCGTAATGATGATGATGATAAATTGCCCAGGCAGCCGAAACTTGACTCGACATGCTGGACTGGAGAAAAAACATGCTCCCTGTGAAGGACAAAAAAGGGCATTACTCTTAAGCATGTTACAGTCGATGCGTGTAATTAATATGCCATGAAAATCGTTCTCTCATTATCACTCCCGGTTTCCGAGGAATTTGTCACCAGAGTAGTTTTGCTTCGTATCGTTTCTTTGTCTCGTTCATGGCAGAAACCAATGGCTCTATTATTTCGGAATACTATTTTATTGGCCTGCAAACTCTTGCTTATATTCTACCATGTTTAATAATGAATTTTAGGTAATTTGATGCTCGTGAGCTGAGATTTTATTTGCGGTTGTTTTTCGTGTTCCGTAACTAATGTGCAATTAGAACATATTACGGTAATTCAACAGCTAATATAAGTATGTATGTAACTGAATCATTCTGATAGAACGAGATTTTTCTTTTATGTAATTTATGTACTGATCCTCACAATGGAAAAAGAAAACTAACTTTGGCAGAAAGAACTACCTCCTACTAATATTCTCATTTAAACTCAACTCCACTTCATACATTCGTTGAAGAAATTACAGATTAATTATTTGTTTGCAAAGTGATGAAGTGGATCAATCTCATAAATTGAAATTAAATGACATTCTGTAAAATAATATTTATTTGATAGCCGCTCTAGGTTGAATAAAATTCCTCCTAGTAAGTTGATCATTTAGACGGAGATAGAATGCCTACTTCTTTAACAATCTGACGTGATTGGGTGTTTGGCTTAATAATTTTTGCCGAGTGAAATATTGCCGTAGGCACTTTAATTTCTTCTCTAAAATTTAACAATATCTTTATTACTTGTGCTGAATCTGTTAGGAATACCTTATTTTCATTTTTATTTAACAGCAATGCTTTTATCTCACGTGCTCAAATGCTCAAATTCTGTATATCCAATGTAAAGGTAACTCTTGGTACATCAAGATAAATCCTTTTTTTAATGACCCATTAATGGAATGGAAATTCCTAGAAATACAATCTCGACGAATGTCCGGCGAGGTGAATGATATATTGGCCAAGAATTAGGGTTCAACCTAGCGATGAATTACGGCGATTAATTTTACTCCGTACGTCTTAATTGATTTATGAGGATATAATAGGCGAGGGGGATCTGTCCAAATGTGAGCGCACACGCTGTGTGTTCTGAGTCTTCGAATCGAACGCACACACGAACCACAATGCCCAGACCGAGCCATCGTGGCCCGGTGACAGTTAACATGCCACCGCGCGCACAAGTTGCGTCCTCCTATTAACGTATGAATAATATATATAGTAAGGAGCAGGAATGGGATCACCCGACATCAGTATTCAAGGGGAAGAATTCCATTCTCCCTTTCCCTTCCCATATGCCGCCCTCCCTCTACCCTCTAAACCGCCGTTCTCTACTCTCCGTAAGCCTTTCTCTCTCCTCTCTTTCTCTCCACTTCCAAGCCCTTCCGGTGATATTTTGCAATTTTACCTCCTGGCTCCTTTCATACCCTTTTCCCGTCAACGCCGAAAAAAATACAAAACCCATTTCTCTTTCCCTCGCTCAAGTTCGCACACTCTCATTGTATCGGTTTTCTCTGGATCCGCTTCCCTCTCTCTCATGCAGGTTCTTCCTTCTCTTCTTGGGCCATAAAATCGGCCAAACTAAACTGTGAGAGGGAGGAGTGGGTTGCGACATGGAATGAAACATATAATAATAATGAATTTAATTCAGTCGGATAAGCAACGTACTTAAAGAAAGTAATTCGCGCTGCAAAATACCTGAATGTATGGTTAACAGTGAGGAGTTAAATCGTGGGAGAAAATAGATGTTTTCGGAATAAACGAAGGTTGCAGAATCTCTTTTTATGTCCTCAAAATTTCCTTCGGTAGAATACTCATGATATTAATATTGGGGTGGAAAAAATAGGTAATATCATAGAGTAAGCATATTACTCTATGGTAATATGCACAGTTTTAAAGGAAAACTTCTCTTTTCCATGTAAATAAATCCCAGAATGTCGACTTCCACGTGCTAGCTTCATTGTGGAGTGTATAAAGAGTGGTTTTAATCTTATAAATGAAGTTTAACATTGATAAAATATTCGTTGTCTTTATATGTATTTTTTAGTACAGTAATTAGTTTGCCCCTAAAACTATATTCTTTTTCTTTCACAAAGTTAGGAGGAGATTCGATATTAGCTATATTTTTTCTTTGACGATGACCCAAAATTTGCTAGAATCGAGAGAATCCCAGAAAAACGATTGCTTTTTAATCTCAACCTATTGAGTTGTGTATTTTATTGGAGCTAAACTTACTCTAGCGATTCGGCGTAGTTTACGAACAGAGGTTAATCATTTTTGGGAAACGAAAAATCCCATCCCTGTTTTCGCAGTTTATTTAGAGCCAGCAGCGGAAAATACGGAGTAAAATATTTTTCTCATATTCTACAATTTTAATTTAGAGATTCATGGTCATAATTTTTTTGTAAATCTAATTAACAATCTTGAAAACATATCTAATAACCAGTAATGTTTCTCATTGTTATGGGGTGAGAAGATTATGATGGTAGCAGGAGAGGGAATTCCATTTGGAAAGGGAAGGGGAGGTGTTTGTCGAGGGGGTGAGGACTGAGGAGAGAACAGTGGCAGGAGGCAGGGAATTTTTGGGGACGATTTGATGGCGGGGGAAAGAGGGTGGGGTGGGACGTGTAATGCAGTATTAATGGTTAAGAGCATCCCTATCTTGTCCATGTTGGAGGGAAGGGAGGAGATTTGGGGTTGAAGCTTCTGCTGGGAGGCCGGGGGGGGAGGAGGGAAGGGGGGAGTATGAGGGTGGAAATGCGGCGTGCGACGGTGGCGCGCGGCCTGTGTGGCGGCAGGGATCCGAATTAGGGAGGCAGGGATAATAGGAGGGCATGAGGTAAAGGGAGGAATAAGGTGCTGCGTGTTTGATACAGAAGAAGAGGGAGTAGGGAAAATGAGTTGGTGGAAGGGGTCTCTGCTTACTACTAGTTTGCTTGCTTTGCTGGCTGTTGGCAGAAGGGTTTTAGCTCCGGGAATGTGTTGTTGATGCAGGAAATTCCTGGGGTTAGGTGTTGGAGTTTTGTGGGGGGGGGGGGTGGCGGAGGGAGGGAAGAGAGCCGCGGGGGGGGGGGTCTGGTTATGGATGGGGAGAGGTAAGGCTCCCCAGAAGCCAGGAGGACTGCGGACGGAGGCTTATGGAATGCCTCGGATACGGAAGGGTTAAATAGTCACAACGCTGAACCAGGGATATTCCGCGGGAGTAGTGATTGCTAATATCCAAAATTTTCTTTTGGAAGAATTCCCTCAAAATATCGTATCGCTTTCTCTCGGCTTAAGCATTTTGGTTTTGGAAATGAGAGGAGGGAAATTTGTGGAAAGGACTCGGTTAGACGCAAACGCAATTGGTCTTATGATCCTGAGCTCCATTTTAGAATAGCTGCATGCTCTCATAAACCTCTGCCAATTTTAATTTGCTCTTATAACGTTTAGACTCAAAAAATGTTCCTGTTAATTTCGGTATCGTTAAAAACAATTAAAATTCAGAAAAAAATCCGTGGATGAAGTGACAATTTTGAATTGCTGCGCAGTGGCTGTTGGATGGAAACATAAATCCTTCGCTTCAAGGTAAAATGAGCCCATCTTTATGATATCAGTACTTTAAGCCAGAACCTAATTTTTATAAATTGAAGAGTACATTTAGAATCCGTAAGCAGTCGCTGGTGATTCGTGCTATACGTTATCAAGAATTGGTTCATCTTTAATTATTTATTCGGACTTGGGAAAATAATCTTTACGTTTCTACTTTAACACCGTCTATTTGACTGAGATAGCTTTCTTAGGATGTAACGATAAATATTTACTTATAATACCATTAGCCTTTCGAAAATTAATAAAATATGTAGCGTCATTCACACACATCCCCATCCCCTGCCACACACCCCTGAGGTGGCTTACAGGGTATTTTGTAGATGTAGATTCATTTTTTTGTTTCTAATCATGCGGGAAAAGAATTGTACCATTTGTGGAGTAAGTGGCGTTGTACAAATGTATTTTTTTTCTCCTACTTAAAATTTTGAGATACTGTTGAATATTTTCACCCATCACCTCGGGAAATAGTATGAAAACATTTGTCGGTAATTTTGGGTAGTTATATACATTGGTAAACATATGTGATGTTGAGTGATTCCTACGTAATAACTGGTAGGTATTCACGTCACACCACATTTTGAGGGGATAACCTAAGACCTAATTCATCGCTGCTATACACTTCAGCAAGTGTTTATGTGATATTAATGTTTTTTTTTTCGATTGTTCGGATCTTTTCGGAGGAATTGAGGGCAAGAGAATTCGATCCCCTTGTCTTTTGAGACTCTAAAAGGAGAAACGGCTAAAAATCTGGAAAAAATTCACGTACCGTCCAGAATTTTAATTGTTCCCGGACACCATTTCGCATTCTTTTTCATTGGAAGGTACAATGGACTTGCCGTTAGAACTAATGAGACCGTTTGAGCAAGAAAACCGCTACTTTTTCTTCAATAAGAAAGGGGGAAGAAGGGGACAGGCGTCCGCAGAAAGAAGGTTGAAGGGGGGTCCGGAGGGGGTCAACCGCGAGACACAAGGACTAATGGCGAATGAATTTTAATGAGCCTTCTGTTTCTCTTTCCGCTGGTTCTCCCGCGAAGACAAAAGAGGAAGCAAAGCCATTTTTCTGTTTCACATCGCGGCAAGAGAAAAGAGCAAGTCAATTATTTAAGCAGTAGAATAAAGAAATAGACTGGGAGACAGAAAAGGAGATGATCAAGAAATTCCCTTCCCAGACTCCCTGAGATGAGAGAACTTGGTGGCGTACTATGTGAGAATATTAGTTGACAATTTTGTTTCTGATCATATCTATAAATGGCCAGTAGTTGCATAACGACTCTCCCTTCATAAAATGTTTTCAACATCCTCTGGAAAATGTCGTCGAATTTCTCTAGTTATGATAGTTTTGCTTGGAGAATGAAACTGAGAGTGCACTTTTATTGAACAGGCGTAATACGTAAATACTCTTCTCCTCCGCAATATTCATTTGGAAGAAATCTATTTCAGTTAAGTTATTACCTAATAACTGTTTTATAGGATTAAGATGCTGTAAATAACCATGTAAGGCATATAATAGATGAATTATGAAGTGTCAATAGCGAAAAAAAGCTAGAGATACCGGAGAGTAAAGATGGTTAACAGCCCTCATAACGTTGGGTAAAATCGATGTGATCTTACGTAACGATATATTATATGAAACCATTGAGTTTATGATGTATTATATGGTTAGAATTACTGAAAATAGACAGTTGATCTTAGTAGTAGTATTGCAATCCTAGGATTGGTATACTGCAGCCCTCCATTTTGCCCTATCCCATGCCAGTTTCTTCATTTCCCTATGGTTCTTCTTTCCCGTATCCCTCTTGACTTGCCACAAATACTTGTCTCTTGGTCTTCCTCTGTGGACTTTCCCTTCAATTTTTCCCTCCATTAAGCTTCTTATGTAATCGTTGTGTCTCATAACATGGCCAACCCACCGTGTTCTTCTTTGGCGTATGGTGCCCTTTCTTCTCCAATGCCCTTTCTTCTCCAATTCTTCTGTATACCTCCTCGTTTCTCACCCTATCCGTCCATTTTATCTTTAACATCCTCCTCCAGCACCAGGTATCGAAGGCTTCTATTCTTTTCTGGTCAGTTTTTCCAATGGTCCATGCTTCTGATCCGTAGAGTGCCACTGCCCACACGACTGTTTTCACGTACTGTTTCCATATATCCAGTCTTATGCTATTCGAGCAGAGTAGCGGCCTTTTGGCCATGAATGCCGTCCTAGCTTGGGCTACTCGGCGCTTGATGTCAGTTGTGCTTCTTCCATCCCAGGTAATGGTGCTCCCGAGGTAGGCGAATGATTCCACTTGCTCCAATCTTTCTCCTTTGAGGTGGATGTCGGCCACTACTTTCTCTCTTCCGCACATAAGTATCTTGGTTTTCTTCTTATTGACTTTCATGTTGCATTCCTAGAACACTTTTTCAATTGTGTTCAGTGAGTTCTGTAGGTCTTCCTCGTTTTCTGCTACGATGGCGATATCATCAGCGAAGCGTAGCATGTTGATTTCTTCTCCATTGACTTTGATTCCTTTGATTCCTTGCTCTTCTATCTCTTTTATTGCTTCCTCCATGTATATATTGAAGAGTGCTGGTGACAGGTTACATCCTTGTCGGAGCCCTTTGTTAATTTTTGCCTCCATATTTATTCCATATTGCGTGTGTATTGTTGCCACCTGGTCCTTGTAGAGCTGGTAAATGATTCTTCTGTCACTGTAGTCGAAGCCAAATTTTTCCATAGCATTAAACATCTTATTCCATTCGACACTATCGAGTGCCTTCTCCAAGTCCACGAAAGCTATATACAATGGCTTGCTCACGTGGATCATTTTCTCTACCAGTAATCTTAAGCATAGTATTGCCTCCCTTGTCCCTCTATTCTTCCTAAATCCAAATTGGGTTTCTTACAGGTTTTCTACAATTTTTCCTTCAATTCTTCTGCCTACTATCCGAGTAAGGATTTTGGAGGCATGTGACACTAGACTCAAGGTTCGGTGCTCCTCGCATTTCTCAGCCCTTGCTCTCTTCGGTATGGTCACCATTGAGCTCCTCTTGAAGTCTTCTGGCAGCTTTCCGATTCGTAGCAATCTTGAATTATTCCATATAGTGCTTATCGTGCTTTTTAACCAAGTGCTTTGATTACTTCTCCGCTGATTTTATCTTCTCCGGGGGCCTTTCCATTCTTCAGGTCTCTTACTGCTCTCTCAAATTCTCTTCTTAGTATCCCTGGTCCACGGTTGTCTTCCTCCACTTGGTTCTGGTCATCTGTGAATGCTTCTCCTAGGGGGATTGGGCCTCGGAATAGCTCTTCAATGTACTGTTTCCATCTTTCCGTTCCGTTTACGAATTCCTTTCCTTTCCATTTCCGATTTCTCTATCTTCCATTAGCAGTTTCCCATTCGAATCTCTGATGTTTTTGCATCTTGGTTTCGTTTTTCCGAAGTGTCTCTTGATTACGTTGTATTACGCCGTTTCTGAGTTCCCATTCATCATATTTTCGTTGATGTTCTCGCAGCAGCTTTCAATTCATTTCCCTTTGGCCTTTTTCGATTCTCTACTTGATTCCATAATTTCTTATACAGTACTTCTTCTGTTTCATTTCTTGCGTTCTTGTACTTTCTTCTTTCTTCAATGAGGGCTATGATGTGCTCCGTCATCCATGGTTTCTTAATTTCGACGGGCTTGCTTGCTAGTTGTACCTCTGCCACTTCTATGATGGTCTACTTGAGGCTATTCCATCTCTCTACTACACTTTGGCTGGATTCCTTTGCTATTTCCACCTTATCATCAATGGAAGCAGCAAATATTCTTCTTCTTTCCTCCTCTTGCAGTGGGTTTAGGTTCCATCTTTGTTCTCGTTTCGTCCTTCTTATCTTCTTGTATCTCAGTGTACTTTCCATTACCACTAGATTGTGGTCACTGCTGATATCCGCCCCGGGGTAAGTCTTGCAATGCTTCACTTGGTTCTTGTACCTTCGCCTTACCAGAATGTAGTCAATCTGGTATCTAGCTGTCTCCTGGCATCTTCTATGTGTATCTTCTCCGTCGGTGTTGCATGAAGAGGGTGTTTTCCACCACCAAGCTCTTCTCATTGCAGAATTCCACAAGTCTTTCTCCTCTCTCGTTCCGTTTCCCCAGCCCGAACTCTCCTACTGTGTTCCCATCCTTTCCCTCTCCAGCCACTGCATTCCAATCTTCCATTAATATAAGGTTTTCCTTCCCTTTGACTGTGCTCAGGACTTCTTCTAGCTGCTCGTACATTTCTTCGATTTCTTCTTCCGGATGGTTGGACGTTGGCATGTACATCTGCACTATTACTATGTCTGTCGGTTCTCCTTCTATCTTGATTAGCATTATTCTTTCTTTGTACTGACAATATGCCTTTACTCTTCTTCCTCATTTTTTCTTCAGCATGAATCCAACTCCCGCAATCTTCTGGTTATCGCCGGAGTATATGACTCTATACCCGTCACTCCAGAAGTTGTTCGCTCCCGTCCACTTGATCTCGCTCACTCCTACGATGTCTAACTCCAGTCTGGCCATCTTCAAGTTCACCAATTTCCCGCACACCCCCAATAATCTCACGTTCCATGTCCCTCTGCTGCATCTAACACCTTTGACTGGTGTACCCTTCCTAGTAGTCCCCACCCGGAGATCCGATTGGGGGACTATTTTACCTCCGGAATATTTTACCGGGAAGGATGCCATCATGTCATTACTTGAATGCAAGGCTGCATTTTCTAGGGAGGTTAATGTGGTGGTTTCCCGTTGCCTTCCACATCTCAGTACCCCGACCGATCCCGTGAACTTCACTCTCGCCCGAAGTTGTAGCAGTTGATACCGGACCGATCTTCTGGATCCATCTGGATCTTCGCCATCAATGTCTTTTGGTGAAACTGCTGCCTCTCACCAGTAGCTGAGTCCGTAGTTGAGTAGAGCCGAGTAGTTGAGGATAGCTTGACTCCCAAAATTTCCAGTTTTTGAAAATTTCAAAATTTGAAGATTTGGAGGCACCAGGATTTGAACCTTCGACCTTCGGATTGGGAGTCAAGCACACTACACCACCCCCCAAGACAGTTGATATTAAACGGTAAAAAAACATTTCATACGACTCAATATTGGAAATCAAACTCACATTAGTCTAGTTGACGGAGTGAAGGATAAGAAGCTTTTAGTTTTCTACATGCTAAAAAGGTTGGTTACGACAAGCCGTGATGTTCTCACGACAATAGCGGACAACATTTTTTTGGACCTAACGGAAGACGGAGAACTGTTAGGGTGTAGAATATTAGGAAAATTAAAGAAAATGTTTGGGATGTTTTGAGGAAGTAACATTGGTTCACATATCGTAGCTCATTTTAAATATGGTTTATTCCTATTTTTTGCTAATTTCTTGCCTAGTTTTTATTGGTTTTGATTAGCTCTACATTTCCAATTTCAGCGAGGAAAATAATGGCGACAACATTTGGTTTCGTATTTACTGATCTCAGGAGGATAAAGGTTTATCTTTGCTTCATTAATTTATACCCTTTTCTTTCTCGTATCATTCCATTATCCCCTCTTTCTCTTTCAAAGAGCTATGGCATTTTTTCCTCTAATTTGACCATAACAAACATGGGATTACTAGAACGCATTTTAATTGTGGCATTGAGGTAAATAAACACCATAAAAGGTCAGTAATGAACTAATGATTGCTAAGTTTCGAAGCATTTTCTTGCGATTATGTAACTGAGCTAATTGGTGATTACCATTTTATTCTTTCCACGAAATTCTGCTCGTAATTGTGGATAATGTTGGAATGAGAATGCCAGGAAGGGGATTAAAAGCTATAGAAGCAAGCGGAGGTTGAGAACGGGTCGGAGCAGAAGCTTCCACGTGTAGAGAGGGGAGGGATAACACATGTTAAGTGTCAGTGTCAGAGTGAGAGGGAAGGGGTTGGGAAGGTAACTGCTTGAATTGTAAAACATGCATTACACCCACATCAGCATTTCTCTCGTCATCACACTTTAATAGGTAGGCAGTAATTTAATTTCGCTTCTTCAATGATACAATTTTTTTCACTATCTTTGACTATGAAAATGACAATCGCGTTTTCACTCTCATGAGCGAAATTGAAATATAAAGATAACGCGGGTGCACGCGTTATGGAGATTCGTGAATGCGCTTCAGAAACCTATAATAATAAATTATATCTCGGAGCTCCTTGGTCAGCGATTATTTTGTCTAGTTCATTCCAGTATCTTTATTCTTAAAAATATTTTTGTGACTTAAAAAAAAATCTGTCAGCACTGATGTGAATAGGATGTTTTATTTCATACTTGTTTCGCCGAAATTTCTATAACGATACACGGAAAATTCAAATCCAGTGTAACAGGGGGGATATTATTTTAATCACGTGATAAATATCCAGAATTGACGGAATCGTCATAGAGACGCACCACCGAGATGATAAGTGCAAAAATTCCATCTTAAACGAACATAAGTGGCTACTACAATAGCAGTGTGTGTCACCCAGACACCCCCTGAACACTTATTCCACTATTTATCCTTTCTCTCTTCCAATTAATTTTCCCTCCCTTCTAAATGACTTATGCCTTGACAGCCCCTTCCGTATGTCCCTACGGAGGCTTGCAGAGTGGTATGTAGATGTATGTTGAAAATGATGAAGCTAGTTTTTATAAGTCTTAAGTTTCCTTTTGTAATGTACTTAACAACAATATTCCAATTTTGTTTTGATTTTTAGATACATTCTTTGCAGCAGCTAATGAAATACCTATATTAGCATGAATCTATTATAATAACGCCTATATTTTCTTCGAATTTGGTCCATTATGCTAATAAAAATGAAATGCGGAAATTTACACCTGAATTGTTTCACGATACGCCGGCACTCAAATATTTGCGTAGCCGCTAATACCCTGGCACGCATTCCTTTATTTAACAGAGGTAAAATGATGCAAATAGAATTTTACAAATGCATCAAATATGTTTAAGGTAGTACATTAGTCTGGCTATGGGTTTTAGAATCGATTAAGTAATTTGTCCTGCACTTCGTCTGCGCACTATTCCTACCTTGTACAAGTCTCTTTTGAAAGACTGCAACTTATTTTGACCGCCGGAAAATGTCATTTTATCGAAAGTTTGCTCATTCTGCCGATGTGCGAACTCTATGGGAAAAGAGAAGCAATTGAAATAGCTTTGAGCTACATTTAGCTCTCGGAGAAACAGATGTAAGTCTTAGAATTGAGTAAGACAGTAAAAGAGTGTAGTAGAATGCTTCATGAAGAAAGCCTTAAAGTGACGATTAATTGTTGAGGAAAAGCGTTGGGTGGCATGGTAATGGTGGGGTAAATCGTTGGAAGATGGAAAATGGGAAAGAAGGCAGAGCCGAGGCGCGCTCAAGTTTACGGCCGTTGATATTCCTCGGGAAATAAGGAAATTAGGAGTGGAAGTTAACGAATCCCCCTCTCCCTACCCCCTTTTAGAATTCCCTTAGCTTATCACGTCGCTCTAAAATAAAATTTCTTTACGTGGCAAGGACTATTCTCTTGCACAGACGCAGCATGTTCTTTTCAGGATCCCATGAAGCAATAACTCCTTGAAGTGATTCGGTGGCGCAATGGTTCTTGCACAACTGCTTCCGAGGCCTTTGGGAGGGTGCCGGCTAAGGAATCTCACTCCTTTTCTCGATTTATTGGGACGAATTTATTTGATATCTTAATTTTGTGGGCATAAATGAATGAATAAAATAGTAGAAAATGATAGCTAAAGTAAATGTTAATGACCTTCAAATTCATACCAGTAAGTCAGTATTATGAACAAATGAAATAAAATACCTGTAATATTTAAAATAAATCTTCTTTCTAATATTAGTCTCAACCAGTCGCTCGTATTAATCGCGTTTGGCCAAGTAAACCTTTTTTACATGAAAAAAATTAGTGATTCATTCTCAACGCTTATATGTATCAGCTCTGTGGATGCTAAATAACTTAAGAGCAAATATCCTCCTATTGGTTCTTCGAATCGTGTGTAAAACTGGACGAACTGGGCTCTTGCTTGCTTGAGAGGAGTAAATTTATTTTCCGCGGGCGACAAATAATCTGCATGGCAATTGAAAAAAAAGGCTTGGAAAAATTGTCCATCTTTATCGCGACTTGTCATATGTGATAAAGGTAGAAAGAGGTCAACATGATGTCAGTGACAAAAGGTGTTCCTATGCTATGGTAGAGCTGATTGGAAAATAAAAGTATGCGGAAATAGGATGAACAAAAACATAATCAGGAGAGTAGGGAGTTGGCATCCGAATGAAACGATTGGCCAGCTTTTCCCTGCATCACTCCATTCGGGGAAGCACGTTAGGTGCCTCTTGAATTTTTCATCCGCCTTCTTCGCCCCTTCGGCTTAATGCCTTTTCCCTTTCAGGAAAAATACTTTTTCAACCCTATCGTTTCCCTTCGTCTCTCCGGCGTATGTCAACCTTTTCATCGCTTACCCCATGAACAAGCTTTCACCTTCAGCCTCCTCGCCACCAATGTCACTGCACTCACCACATTGCTCCACTCAGCCGAAAACCCATGCGAACTCTGACCTCCTTCCCATCAACCCCTCAGCCGTTCTCCATCTTCATTTGCTCATCTCCATCCACGCGCAAAGGCACTTACGCCCCTTCCCTGTTGCGACGACTCCACTTCCAAACCGCATCTCCCACCCCAGCGACGTTCTCGAGGCAACATCATCGAATAAAGAAACGTATTGTTGGGGTGGAGACGTGCCGATTATCAGCCGAAATGGGGAGGCTATCAGCGCGTCGGGATAGCGGTGAGTGTCGAGGACACCCGAGTGTGTCTCTCTTGCTGAGAGGGTGACACTATAACGCCCGGGAAGTAGCTGGCATCAGAAAATGATTTGTGAGTTAAATTGGCAGTTGACATTCTCAGGCTCCAATGCCTTTTCTTATCCTATGTCCTTCCTTATACATAACATTCGCTTTGCAATGCGTATAACTTCAAGTATTCTTAATCATTCGTATTCATAATTAAATAAAATACTTGGTACTTTAATACAATCTAAAGAATGTAGAAAAATACTAATCATTTTATGTAATTATGAATACGAATCTAAAGTTTTTCTACAATGTGAATCCTGGAAAAGTTTTTTATTTAATAATGAATACGAACGGTCAGACCTACAAAATGACGCCTGCAGCAGTAAAGTTTATTCTTAAGGGCAGTATATTGCAGCTCACAATATTTTGAAAGAGAATCCTTGAAATAAAATTATATTTCGACCATCGCATCACCTATCATAGCACGGGAGGAGTCCAGTTTACTTATCCGGTTTTGAGCTATATATCATATCATATTTAAGCATAAAGTCATTTTTATAAAATTCTGTTATTTTCTGCTGTTACGTATGTTTCACTGTTGTATATTGACGGGGCCATGTTTTACTGCTACAATGAATAAGAAAGGAAATTGTACCGAATGGAGAAAAATAGAAGTTCTTCGAGGTTTTAATTCACATTCATAGCAATAACTAGCTATGCCCGGCATGCGTTGCAATGCCTCTTTTTATTTCTAAGTAGGCACACATATGCAATGCAGACGTACAAAATAAATGAAGGACGGTAATTTTTTTGGTGTAATTCGCAAAATAAAATACTTTATCATGAAGTTCTCATTGATTTCCATACTTTTCATTGCTTTGCCCACAAATCTTTTCTGGGTTCAAAATCGGCCCCTAAACGAATTTCAGACCTATTCCAATGAATTCCTCGTACCAACACAGGAATTCATAAAACATAATATATGACATGAGTTTCTAGTTCATGCCTATGCTGCAGTTTCCAAGTAAAAAAAAATATTCTAATGTTGAAGTAGCGCAAAAATTTAAGATTTTTCGAGGTTAAAAATTCAATTTTAGGAAAAAGCAAAGATTATATGAAAAATCGAATGCAAGAATGCAAAACCTTGTTCTTTAAGTGATATAATGATAAGCATTTAAAACATAAAAACAAACAAAGGGGCTTTTGCACCAAATCTTATTCTATGTAAAAATAAATTACGTTCCTTTTAGCATAAATTATGTCTCCCTGATACGATTCTGATGCACGTGATTGAGCAACTCTTAAACGATCTGCTTCGTTGATTGCTTGTTTTTCCTCGCTTTTTTGAGAATCTCGCGTGCCAACACTCATTTGTTAAAACTATTTGCGCTCCACCTATTGTAAAATTGATTTAGTAATTCAGAAACCTTCGAAAGCGCGCGCACAACAACTCACAGAAGTTTTCCCGGCATGCGTTTCAATGCCTCTTATCTTTTCTAAGTCGGCACATATTTGCAAAGCAGACACATTTACATGTACAAAATAAATGAAAGACGATGATTTTTTTTTGTATTAAATTAAAGTTGAAAATATGTATTCAAGTGCTTTGGGATATACATTATTTTTGGTCTTACCGCCTTCTGCAAAAACAAATAAATTTTTCGGTTGTCCCACTCGTGAGCATGGCTTTTCCATATTTAATCCACACACTTGAAGCGATTGACCTTTTATCTTGTTGATGGTCATTGAGAAGGCAATGCGACCGAGGAACTGTAGTCGTTTGACTACAACTATCAAATTAGCATCAGAACCTGCGGCAGGCGTGAATAACCATTCATTTAATCTCTATCAAATGGATATCCATGCCTGGTTGCCAAGGAAATTTTTCGTAGTTGAAAATGAAGAAAATTGATGAATTTCGAGATAAAAACGCAATTCTTGGACAAAACCGAAGCGTATAAGAAAATTGAATAAAATAATTAAATACAGCATTCTTTTATGCGTTCTATGATATATATTTCTATCCAGTATCTTGAGTGCAAGTAATGTAAAAAAGCAATTAAAGAAAAACCTGCACCGAATCAATGCTTTTCTTATGGGAGTAATTTATAACATTGTTGGGGTAAAAACAACCCCAAAAAATTGCCATTTTTATAATTCAGAAACCTTTATGGGCACGCGCACAACAACTCACCAAAGTTTCATCGCAATCGGATAAATGGTATTGGAGTACATAAAATACGAACAAAACAAACATTCTTTTTTATATATAAGAAGATTAAGCGTTTCCTTATTTAGGCGATACATGCGAGCATTTGTACCATTTGCCTTTGAAAATTATGCGGGAGCCGAGTTTGTCTTTTGACACAAATCACCTAACGATAAGCTTGGTGGATACGTTTGCGGGTCGCTGGCTTAAATTCAATCTCGACCAAATAAATTGTCTTTTCATTAGAGCTTTTACGGACTAGTTGAGAGAGATAATCTCTTCTATTTGAGTTACTTCAAGGGAAACAATAATACTCTTCCTAGTGGACTTATATAATGAGAATTAGTTAGACATTTTCTTTCAGTATCCATACATTAGGTCAAAATTATTTATTTTAGCTATATTCTTTTCATCAACATTCTACCCTGCGAGCCAACACTGAGGAGTGCGGCAGAGGGTGCTATGACACAAGCCATATAATAGGAGGAAAAAAGGGAAAGGAGGGAGGAGAGGACAGAGGTGATTAGTATGTTAACAGTGTGTCTTAAGATAGTGTCACGTTTTTTTTATCACCACTAATGGTGAGTGGAAAGAAGGATTTTTCGTTTCTACCAGTTTGGCAGTGCATCTCTCTTATTTTGTCACTCTAATCAGTTCTAGAGACATTTTGCGGAGTCAGTGTAATATCCTCTGTACTGAATATACCTGATATGAATTTTTCAAGTAATCTAAGCGTAGCGTGTAGCCTCCGACTCTCTTAACGGCTCCCAACGTAGTTCTTTCATCAGTTGTGTAACACTTTCTATTCACTCGTAGAACGTTTTTTAACGAAACGTGCAGTTTTCTTTGTACTTTATTTACTTAAATGTAATTTCAACTATTTACACTTTCCCTTTTACGCTCGCACAAATTAAAACCCTAATTAGTGAAGAAAAATAGCCCCTTTATCACCACTTCAATGTGAATAACCTTTTGGTCGAGGATATCGCAATGACAATCCCTCTTCGGAATCTTAGCCCGCACCTAGATTCAACAAAACAGCGCGGCAGCGAAATTGCCCTCAAAGCTGAAATTGCAGGTCGGGGGAAGACCGTCGGAGGAAAGGTCTGCCCTTTGCATCCCTTCGCACATCTCACCTCTCCAATTGCGAGCCCTGCCATAGCTTACCCTTTCTCCTCCGCTTCCTCCCAATCTTCCCCTCTGTTAAGTTCCTCCTGTTGCGTAAGCGCAAGGACCATCCCCTTTCTCAGTTTCCTTCTCTCATTACCTTTCGGGTTGGTACCTACTCCTCTGCCCCTTGGACTGCCTTTCAATCTTGCCTAGTCGCCTGGATTAGTCTCTCTCTCTAAGGCTCCCTCATGGCAATTTACGCCATACCTCCCTTACTTGTTTCCCCCCTCTCGTGTGAAACTGGAAGAACTCCTCTTTGCCCTTTTCGGGACATTGCTCTTGTTCATTTGCGGTGAATCCCTGAAATGGAGTTAATATTTCTTGCTTGTATTTCCCAGACTTTTATCCAACACTGTACGCTCCTTTCCCGTCGGTCCATTAAAATTTATCCTCGCTCGCGTGAGAATGTTTATGCGATAGTCGTGCTCTCCTTCTTAGCGCACGTACAAAGTGTTAGCGTAATATATGCTCCAAGTTTGGGAGCAGTTGTATTTCCGCCATTGCCTTGTTCGCTTCCTCCTCATCCCCCCGTATTCTCTCACACTTCGCTTTTGCTGCCGAAAATTCTGGTTTCAAATTGGTCCGCAGCGTCTTGCGAAATATGTGACCGTTTTCCTCGCCTCTCTCCGAGAACACATCTTAAGCTAACAGAAATTTCCGCAAAGACAAAACTTTAAGCCCGGGGCTTCTTTAATGTTTTATCGTCTGCTCTGGATTAAAATGGAACGGCGTCAGACCGCTTTATTCACGTCTTATTTTGCGTGTAGTCCCATGTTCCTTAAGTTGTCGCTCGCGCAAATTGTTTAATTCTGAGTAAAATGTTTTGCACGCTCGTGGTATAATCTTGTTGCAATAATTCGTCTATTGTATCTTGATAGAAGAATTCTCGTGCACTCGTATTCTTGTACACTTCGTTACATTCGTCTGCCACATTTTAATTATTCCTGTCTTTGTAATTTGGCAGCTTCCTCCGTAAAATCCTTCCTGAGATTTGTCACTTAAGTTGCCTGGCCATCTCAATTGGACGCCATGTTTTTACGGACTGTTATATTTTTTAAATAGGTTTTCTATGAAATTTTGCTATGATTATATTTCTACGATAATATATTAAATACCACAAAACCATAATGACTAAACATTTTGGTACCATGCAGCCATACGATTGACAATATATTTTTTTACTCTTTTCCTTGAGCATTTTAATTATTTTTATTCTTTGGGAAGTTTTATCTAGTTTTCTCACCAGATATTGAAAAAAAATAAAACTCAGAATCATGCATGGCATTTGAAATATCTTTATCAACTTTATTGTTAATTCAACGACATCTCCTCCTATAGATATAAAATTTCCATGAGTTTATGAGTAATGGGAAGTGTTACATTGTACTCACAATCAGTTCTTTTAGATATTAGAATTTTTTCCAGTTCATGCATGTAATTATTTTAAGCTAAGATTCATCCCCGATAATTTCACCCGTTTGATTATAAATTAAACGAATAGATTATATTCTTAGTTCATGTTGACTTCAAGGAGGTTAAAGCGAAATGGAGGAGGCATGGTCACGAACGCTCCTGGGCGAAGGTGAAGCAAGAACAGGGCTGGATGGGATTTTTTGCCTAATAGGCGTGGTCTACCGGAGACAAAACATTGCATTACCTGTAGTTTTTAGCACATATTTGTCGACGATTAAACGCGATCACCGGGAACGTTAGCCTGGGTAAGACCAAGGCATTGGCGGAATTGGTTTCAAGAATCAATCGGAATGTCGCCTCCATTTTTATTCTTACCTCCATGGTTGACACCAGTTTCTATTCTCCCTTCCGCTCTTTACTCCGCCTCACTTCTATTTCTCCCATCCCTCTCTCCCCTTAAATTCCCGCAATCGCCCTTCGCTCCGAATCATTTTACACTCAATTTTTAAAAAATTGAGACATCATGTACCCATGCCGTTCTCAATATTTAAAAAAAATGTTATATATTTCACGTTATTCATCCTCCTGAGTATACAAAGCCCAACTTTTATTGAATATAAAGTATAGAAACTTTCATTATATCAAAATTGTTTGCACTTGGAATCCTTCCTATTTGTATTTTCGCATTTTGTTAATGAGATTACTTTCATATTATCCATCGTTCTAATTCTTGACATTATTAAGTTCGAATTTTTGTGTCCATGTAGTCTATGCTTGTATTAATTGCAGTTAATTTTGCACTTTGCACTAAAGGGAGGAGTGTAAATATCTTCTAGACTTTTACAGGGAAGGATCATGGATAGACGGAGAAGGGGAAGAAAGAGAATACGCTTTATGGATGGGATAAAGAAGGGTTGGATGAATGCTGAGATGAAAATAGAAAGCGTGTATGGAGTTTGGAACTTGAGCCTGTTCAAGCTTAGATGATAATAATTATTAGTCAAATTAAATGTTAGTAAATTAATTATCAGTTAAATTGCCACGAACAATATTTTTAAAAAGCTACGCCCATGTAATTGGCTCCATCTTTCTCCAATTTTATAAATATACAAATTTGGTAATACCCCATGTTTATCACTATCAGTATTATTTATGTGCAAATATACGTATTCATTAATTCCTTACTGACGTTTACTCTGATTAATTTCGTCTTTTTAATGAGGGAATACTTAGAGTGGTAGCAGTCCCCATACAAATGCTCCCATGACTCTATGAATGCAGTTCCTCATAAATTAAATATCATGCAACTTCCCTCCAGTAAAATTATTGCAATTAGAATTACTCCATTCTTCAATTCCATGGGATTATTACATTCATTCCAGGCGGTGATTTTGCCCTTTTGGACTAGTGCTTAGTCCGAGAGGTTCCATTATCAGTAGTTCCCGTATAGACATCCACCTTCTCCTCTTCCCTTTCGCCCATTCATTCTCTCCAATCCCCTCTTCTCGGTCTCCTCCCATTCCCAACCGCCTCGCTTCGCTATCCGCATCCCTTACCCTTGGCGGCATGCACACTCTCTCCTTCGCTTTTCAAACCGGTGACTGGATCCTGTGAACGTCCCCTTTCAATCTCTACGAGCCCAGGATTGGTTGCCTCTCTCTCTCTTTCCCTCGCTCCATTGCTGCCACAGTGACATCTTTCGGCTGGGGGGTGGGTGATGTCTTCAGGAGGAGCGTTAGTTGAGATGCTGAGAAATATATGGAAGTGGGGAAGTGGAAACAGATGGGGTGTGGATTAGGGATGCGCGAATTCCAGTATAGCATCGCGACATTCATTCCGTGACGCGAAAGATTCAATGCATCGGATATCGCACAATATCACGCCTTGGATTTCATTCCTTTCAAAATCTTCGGAACCGACGGGCTGTGAGGAGGGCCATCAAGGTGATACCGGAAGAAGACTTAAAAAAAAAAAGCTTTGACCCGCTGGAAACGCTGTATAGATGCCCAATGGTCGGAGTATGAAAATTATTAAGCGTATTGGAAATTTATTCAGTAAAACGATTTTTATGGAACCGGTTTCATTATTTTTGGGACACAAATTGCGTATTGCATCTGGCATAAAATCACGTTTATATCATGTAAAAGATTTGACATGTAAAAAATATTTAGCGTATTCCTCTGCGATATAAAATTGAAAAAAGTAGCCTCGCTTCATTGGTTATTCATCCACTATATGATGCTAAATAAATGCTGCAGGTTAATTGTATCGTGTGTTCTGGCCTATTAGACGCAGATTTTATCCCCCGATAATGTATTCCAAAATCGGACTACGTCTTATGGGCAAAGGAAAAAGCTACGTTTTTATGCATCCGGGTTTGCGTTGCTATTGGCGGTGTCCATTTATCTACTTTTACCGCATAAACTGATAGCATTAACGGATGTTGATTATAAATGTTTTTTCCAGTTCATAGTAGTTTCGTGGGACGCAAGTTAAAAAGACTCGAGTGTAACTTCATTAGGAGGGTTTGTGTTCACTGCAGAGGCAAAAGTGTACCTTTCGTCGAGCTCTGATGCTTGAATATCTCAGTCGATGCACCGTAATATCGCGCAGTGTTGAGGAAGCCAGCGATCGTGCGTGCAGGTGACTGAGAGTTGATGAAAATTTGGAGAGGTAGGGCGAGGGAGTTTGGAAGTGGAACACGGGGGGAGAAGCGAGCGCGCCACTCAGGGTCGTTCCCTGGAAGCCGAGGGTACGAAAGTGCGTGGAGAGGGAGAGAGGGTTTAAGGGTTTCAATCCACATTTCACTTTCGCGAGGAGTGGTGGAGAATAAAGGGAGGGAGGAAGTCGGAGGAGTTAGAGGGGGACTGTGTGGAAAGGGGGAGGCGATGCCAGTCGGAAATGTCGCCCCTGAATGACCTCGTAAAGCGCACGCCGCCGCACTCAGCAGCCCACCCAACCCCATCTCTGCTGTAGGATTAATATTACTCTTTCTTTAATATTTTTATTTTGGGTTTAATCCGATGAGCAGTGGGACGATGTAGGCTTCAGAAATTTCATTGCCGATGGTGTTCGCTGGCTCGGGCTGTGAAGGCGGCCTTACATGTGGAAGTTGACTTATATGGGAACAAGGTCCTTCGATATCTCGATCATCGTCGTCCTTCGATTGCGATGATATCGATAGATCAACATATGTATCGAAAAGAACGACAATGGCAGGGAAATATTCTAAATTAATGAATGATGGAAGTAAAAATGAATATGGCTCTTATGAAAATGACCTAATTTCTGCAATCCCTTTGTACATCCCACTATTTGAGGTCCATAGGGATTAGTGGATTTCAAAAATATCGAAAAATTACATTAAATCCTTGTATAAGTGTATTTTTAAAAGTATTGCTTATAGCAATTGCTATATTTATAATTATTCAATACTGGAACAGTCTTAAGTCTTACCTTTAAACTAACGTTAAAAGCATTTACAGGAAAAATAAAAAAATGACACGTATGCTTGTATGAAAATTAGAAACCATTCTATTTTCCGTGCAGCCCACCGTGGTTGGTTTCAACTGCTATCGATCCCTACTGCCAAAGAAGACCATGCTTACACGTCGAAGTACCAATTGTAAACTACTTTTAAGACTGCTGTCATACAAATAACTTCTATGTGTAAAGCCGCATAAAGACACTGATATTTCAATTTTACATTGCGATGAAAGATTTTAACCAAAAAAGACACGCTATGTGTATTGTGTTTTGCGAGACATGATGTCTTAGGTAATTTTACGTCTTATATCACCTGTACATGAAACATCAAATTGCCTCGAATATAGGAAAAAATCACACTATAACGCATATTGTATGACATCGCTTAGCATCGATTATCTGACATGACGTAGCATTGTCATGTATATCGTATGTTTTCGCATTATATCAACTATCGCATGGTATTGCGCAACTTCACGTTGCGATATGTTACATAGCTCGAGAAATCAATGTCGCGGCTAGGTATCTTCGGTTTACCGTGGTCAATGGATATAAATGTCACAATTCTTCAATTCACACATGCCGCGGGCAAATGTATACCTCGTGCTCGTGGGTTTATAACAATACCGATGAGATATTGGTGATGATAGATAATTTTCGACACTAATTATATTACTTGCAAAATTATTTGCGCTACTTAGATTTGGCCCTCGAATTCTTCAACAAATAGCCCCCTCCGATTTAAATAGCAGCACCTTTTGAGTTCGTCAGACATTGTCGTGCATCACCCGCAGTTAATGAGTATTTTTCCTGCTGTTTTTTTTTTAATTTCCTACGTTAACTTCTTGCTTTTGTGGTTGTCTAAAAACTTTCCACGACATAACTCTACTTGTTCACCAAGTCTGTCATAAAGCTCCTCATGCCTTCTGTCTCCTATATTGCCCAAACTTCCCATTCTCTGCCTTCCTCTTCCACGCCTACCAAACTTTCTCCCTTCCATTACCCTCTTCAACAAGCCTTCACCTCAGATTGAAACGTAATCGTGTTGCATCTAAGTTTCGGTTTCATTTTTTACTCTATAATATTTATTTCATTCCATAGTGTAGGTCTCTACACACGGGCATAGGAGAAATTAAACCTATTCTCTGTCATCTGCTAGAAGATTATTCACGGTTTTTCAGTTTTTTTTTACTTAGTTTACTTTCTCTGTGTAAGTAAGCATAGTAAAATTCTCAGCTGATTCGAAATGAGCAGCCAATCTTTTACTCTCGATAAATAATTAATGCCCGGGCAAAATCTCATTTTAATCGTTTAAATGAGGACTGGACGATCACTGCCATAACTGTTTAAAGGTTAACTATAATTGATGCGAAGGCAGTCGCTTTTTCCTTCGTAGCTAATTTCTTTCGGACAAATTATAAGTTGGAGCTGTTGACTTTTGCCGCTCTCGTTTTAATGCTCAACTTGGTGCTCTCCGCAGGCACAGGAGATTTTAGCAACAAAAAAATTTGAGTCCTAAGACTCCCTTCTTAATGTGCCACCTCATCTTCTGAAAGAGGCTTTGAGAAATGAGTTTTAATGGCCTGCGCGGTCTCTCCCGCTGCTTAACTCTTAAGTCTTAAAAAAGTACTGAAAATAAAAATGAGTAAATGAGATTAAATAAGCAGTTGGAACAAAGAGCCAGTAAATCAGGTCAACAGCCCAACATTTCAAAGACTCTCCCGCGGTTTCCAATAGTGAAAGTGGCAATATGGTAGGTGAAAAAGGAGTATAGCATGCTAAGAAGAGTGAACAATTTGTAAAAGAAAATATGCCTTGATTAAAGTTTGCTCGAAAGGCGTGGATCTCTATTTCTCTTTAAGACATTAAAAAATATTCTCGTGCTTTTTCAAAGTTGTACAGCTTAGTTTACGATTTCATATGCGTAAAATATTAACTTTGACGACAATGTGCGATATTTCATAGAGGAAAAAGTATTGTCCTTCCCCAGGATTCGAACCCGGATCCCTCAATTTCGCGCCGTGTTTAAGCTACTTAGGCTACCGAGGCTTTTTGAGGGTTTATCGGAGCAAATTGTTCTGGAATGCCGGACATATGATGTCAAATACGCAATCCAAAGCGTGCGCTAAGCGCCACAGTCCATGAGGATAAAGCCAAGCATGGAACACAATGACGTGTTCGCTCTTTTGACGAAATTTAGAGGAAATAACATGGCTAGTCCCAGTATCCTCAAAGTTCGTTTGACGTGAATAATAATTTTATTCATCGACCGTTCGACTGGATTAGGCCCGCTTTCATTATGTTATGGTTAATGTTAACCGCAGGATAACGTAGCCTCTTCGCTAATATGATATTTGAAACACCAAGAAAAAACTTTGTAACTTCCAAATATTTTTTTTATTTCCGTCCAGGTTTCGTCGAATAGTCAACCTCGCCAGGTTTTTTATTTGATGATAGTAGATTGTTCGAGTTTAGTTTGACCAAAGACTATCGGTTAGTTGATGTGAGAAAATCGAACCGAGAAAATATTTAACCAGAGATTATAAAACCGGTCCTTAATTTATAAAAAAAGTAGTAAACTCATTACTTATTTTGGGTTCCTAGTCATAGTAAGGGAAAATACACAACTTTAGCAAACTAGCTTAAAATATTTTGGTGATAGCTATATGTAAACTTTTCTACAATTAGGCCTTTGACCTTGAGTTAGTAGTTTGAGGCTTAAAATTTAGCAATAATATAGTACCAAGCGTAATAGGGGTAAAGTTTTTCAGCAAAGAATTGTAATTTTTGCTACTAATTGCATTGTAAGGTAATTTAAAAGTTTTAAGTATTTATTCCCTTGAGTTAATTTGCTGTCTGCTCTCTTCTGCAATCTCAGTTACTTTTATCTCCCTCTGCATTTTCATTCTTATTGCTCTGCTGGAAAGGTTCAAATTTTGCCAAGGGATTAGTTTTAAGTTCATGGAACAGTCACTGTGGGAAATTGTGTGGAAAATTGGATTTAAATAGCACTGGTAATGGGAAAGGAAGAGTTGGTAAAGATGGGGAGAAGTGAAATTGGGATAGGAAGGATGGAGCACGTTGTATCCTATAGCTCAAGTTTGAAAGGAAGATTTTGGCATGAAGAATATGAATCAGAACTTCATTAATTAAATTTTCTTCTTCTTAAATTAATGTATGCCAGCATTACACAATTCATAAACCATATGCGGGATTTCCGGTTTAATTCCTCATTATTTCTCAATGGCGATGGAGTTTCCTAGCATTAAGTTAACTTCAAAAAGCTTTAATAATAAATCAAAGTAAAAACACTTCATTTAATTTTTGCCACTATACTCTGTGGAGGAAAATGTCTCACCATCAGCAAAATAAAAAATTGCGAAGTTTGGCTGAATTTTAGCTGGTTTGACTCTTTTGCATAGATGACTGGAAGTATATTGCATTGTATTTTATCTTAGCTGTGTAATGTGTTGGACACGCATGCAATTTTGTAATGCCAGTGCCAATTTAGTTTCTTTCCTTGCCTTGCGTTCTTATCGAGTGATAAATGTGCAATCCTCAGCATTAGATGGAGGGAGATCCAAAAAGTAGATTCATACATTCGAACTTTAAAATTCTAAGCTCATGGTTTCATGGAATCATACAGTATCATAATCTCGGTAGTGCTATTAGATTTTTATATCTCGCCCTAAAACTGAGAAACTTTTCAAATTGATTGACGAGGGCCTGTTTGTGAAAGTTGAATCTCATTTTATAAGTCCTTTCAATGTGACAACTAATTACAGTTGAAGGATGAGTAAGCTCAAATTTCACAATATAATTGGCGTAATTCAAAGTCTAATTTATGGATATTTATATATTAGACTATACCTTGGCTTCGACCGAACCTTATGCTTAGCCATATCACATTGTCATGATACAATTCCTCTGCTAGTGATTGTTTATGCATATGACACAAACATTGATCATGTAGAATAAATTATTTGAATCTTTTCCTGTCTAAAATTTAATACTTAATTTGTATAAACTTCAAAATTTCTAACACGTATTTCTTTCTTTCTATTGCAGGTAATTCAGTTTTTGATTACATCACCTATGGTCTATCTTTATTGGTGAGTAGAAATTGCTATTCCACTATTGCGTGTCACGCGGCACAAAACACACCCTCAAGGTATTGCATGAATCTTTATCTGAAGATAGAGTATACACCCTTTTGAATGAGGGCTATTGAGCTTCGAACCTTTGAAATAGGCCGTATTTTCAGGCAATTTTAAGCTCGTAGCTTCAGCCTCTTTGGTGGACCAATTGGAAAATAAAACCTCTTTGTCACCAAACGAGCCTCGGTAAATCTTTCCCGTAAAGTGGGGCACCCATTGGCGAGATTCAGGCCCGGAGGCTGACAAAAATCGAGAGGGGCAGTTACCGACCGCAAAGGGGAACGAGATCCGACTGCCGCATGTACGCAGCATCCACACGGAGCCCTTTTCGCGTCTATGATCCCTTGCAGGGATTCGAGGGCGTCCCACATCTAAGTCAACGTACAAGCGAAGGGCCGTAAGTGTGTGTGTCAAAGGGTTTTTGTTCTCCAGCCATGAAATAGGCGGGAAGAGGAATCAGGCTTTAGGAGACCTACGGGAAGACTAGTGAGATGCATTTCAGCGGATCGGACTGTATGTCTTTCTAATTTTGGCTCATTTCCGTTTTGCAGCCGTAGTATATGGTGGTAACATAATATTCTCATCATGAATTTAATAACATGGATTGGTTTGATCTGTAAATCTTTAAGCCTATAAATTGGGAATAGCATTAAATGATTCAATAAATTAAATACATTTTTGGATTGAAATCACAGGCTGTATTGATAAATTATTTTATGCTGCAGTGACGTTTTAAAATCAAAAACATTGTAATTCATTATAAATAAAACTGTTAATTGTATATAAGGTGCTAGTGAAGATTATTATTAAAAGTTGAAATGAAATTGAAAGGATCGCGTTGGGAAAGAAAGAAGCATTGTGGTCAATGAGAATGTTGTGCCTAATTCTGGAGTAATTCTCGAATGAGTCAAATTCATGGTGAATAAGTTATTTGCCTGGCGTGATATCCAAACCCAGATCCCCAGAATCAGTGCCAGGTGCTTTAATCAATGATGATACTCACAAATTCTCTTCCGTTTTTTACTCGTTCACGGACTCGGGTCCAATTTGGGCATCTGGGTTCATATCCGAGTCCTGGCAATTGATATTTTCTCTGTGAATTACACACGTTTGTATGTCTATTTAACGTTGTATCAGCTTGAAAACCCTGGTTCGTGATGCATGCAGTTGTTTCCCAGTCGGATTGTGTTCAAGCCAAATGGTGACAGAATCGAATCATAGGCCAGACGAATGATGTTTCCCATGTCTATGAATTACACACATTCCCGTGTCTCCTCAACAGTTAACTCCCGTTCATGTTATACTGTTTGCAATTTCTTGGGTAATGCTGGCGATGCCTGTAGTTGGTTCATGGTCCGAAAATATTTACCCCAATGGTGAGAGACGAGGAGTAATGATCGGGATTTAGGGTGGACCTTCATTCTTGCAGGGTGGGCGAAATGATATGAAGCGGAGAAGAGAGGAGAGGGAAGGGAGACTCCATAAATCATGGCCGCGTTTTTCTCTCAAGCTAAGCTTGAGGAAGAGGGAGATAAAGAGAAATAAAAGATTTACCTTTGGCCACACATTCGCTGCGTGGAGGTTTCGGTGCGAAATAAATGGCTTGGTTGAGCGATGACGATAAGAGGAGTAAAGGATAAGGAGAAACGTTAGCCGGAGAGGAAAGGTTACCGGAGTGAAGACGCTCTGTCAATTGGTCGAAAAATGGAGCAGTTATGAGTTACTAGGAGACCCTGTGGCACCTAAGGCCTGACTTCATGATCTCTGGTTAAATATTTTCCTGATATGAAAACCGAAGTATATACGTTCTTATATCGATAACGCTCTCCAGTATTAATGTGAGAGCATTTATTAATAATTTATATTGAGTCATTATGGTCAAGTAATGATTAACATGCTATGTGCAATGGCGGTCCGTATGTACTACTGTGAAAAATTCAATTGTGGCCATGGCGTTCCAATGTGTACATTTTTCTAAGGAAGTCCCTGCCAAGGGACTGCTGCTAAAGTACGTTACAAAGCATGAATTGATTGCTATATGGCCTCACGGAGGATCATGGACAGCAGAGGTTCAGGGATTATTTTTCAACGCCGAGAAAATTTTATTCTGATAATTTCGAGCAGTATCCATACATTGGGTTCTCGCTTGAGAAACACTGAACTTATTTTCCAAGTTTATAGTAGAATTGTGATAATTTTATGAGGTCAGGTCAGAGCCCAATTTTTTAATGAATAAAAATGAATCAGGATTGTATAAAAATTGTATGAGATTGTTATTGGAATGGATGGCATGGGTTAAAGCGATAAAACTGACATTTCTTTGAAGGGCCCATGAGTCCATAACAGAAACAATTAAGGGAGTGGAAGTCATAATTTTTTAAAATAATACGTAGTGAAATGAGGTCAGTTTTGAATATTCTACTGAAATTGGAGCTCTCTAATGGAACATTTTGTTGCTTATTCGAATCTTTGAATTTTCAGCTGAAATTGTGCTCGGAGCGTGGCATTAAATATGGGAATCGGGGAAGGAAATAGCCTTTTCAAAAATCAGTAAAACGACTATGTAAGGCTTAGACTTTTCCTCGTGTAATATAAATATATCACCCTAAATCAGGGTTTCTCAACTAGTAGTGAAGAATAGCATTCCAGGGGGTGCGATATTTGAGCATTTGTAATCATTTTTAGAAAGAAATTTCATGCATGGATGAAAATTTAATTTTTTGTAGGGTGTATAAAAATATGTATTAATTTATTGTAATATATTTATTTTCCATTTGTTTCATTTTTGTTTATATACATATAATTAAACCTTAATTATAATTTTTTGTGGTCACCTTCACTTTTATTCTTTAGCACATTATTACTATAAGGGGTGCGAGAACATATAAAAATTATTAGGGGTGTGAGGCATAAAAAAGGTTGGGAACCACTGCCCTAATTGAACGTATACTGGGAGACTGGAATAGGGACTATTGAGTGGGGTGAGGGTTGATACGAATAAATAGTACGTCCGTTTGACGCATCTACAGGGAAAAAGGGTCCACTCCTCATTCAATCTCAGACGCTCCGTAAATGGTCCTAACGGATTGGCCATACTCGACTGACCCATTTCGATACGCCACTCTTATATGACTCGCAGGCTAATGAAAGCGAAAGTAGGAGATGAATAGGTAATGCGGGTAACTGCGTATGTTTTCTAGATGAAGGAAGCTAGGAATAGGCTGAGCTTCCTGTCGCTAACCGAAAGGTCATCAAAATGTGTCTTATGAGGATTAAATACGCTTAAAAGCTAAAGGAGACTTTTGATTCGATTAAATTGACTTAATGGAATTGAAATAACCGGAAATAAATAATAATATCCATATCTTTTCTTGACCGCTCTATTAATAACTATTTTTTTCTCTGGAGATTAAGTAATAGATAGATTAATTAATAATAATTAATTGTATAATAAATAATTATTGTAACTTTCTCTTAACAAACCTAATTTCCAGAGAACAAATATTATTATAAATGTTTGGCCTTTGAATGCTACTTTAGTTTCTTAAAATTTATGCCCTGCAAAATGCAGTTGAGACGCGATTATGTATTCGTATTAATTCTGCGTATTTGATGATTAAGTGGCGGGTATTTTTAAATCATTGCATTTCTCGATTCATACTGGTCATAATTGACATCCTGGCTATTGTTTAATCCCTAATATAAGTGTGCACATTGAAGACACCCATAGATTTGCCTCTGCTTCCTTCTTTGTTAAGTAAATTCATGTGATTATTCGGTAAAATAAATAATTTAAAAAAATGAAATCCCGAGTGATTCAAGTATTTAATACTTTATCATGTGGAAAACATTCTTTAAAATTAAGATATCATTATTAAATAGCAGTAGAGGAACACTGAATCCCCATACAGAAAACAGAGTAACCGTTTTTATAATTACTCTATTGTGTAAATGGATTTATACAAATAAAGCTTTTTCGAATTTTACTATCGTGCAACTTTTCCGTAGTTTACCTAAAAAACTCAATGTTTTACGCTCGGATGTTTGACGGCAGAGAAAATTGAAGATAATGTCACGGCCATAGTATGCATTCGTACTTATTCTGGTTTATAAATTTAAATTGACTGTCACTGGATTCATACATGAGGCAGTTTTAAATATGAGAACTTATCTTACTGCTACCGTGAACGCTGGACAAGTTTCCTTTTAAAATTTCCAAATAATGAATTGCATGCGTTCTTTTGACGTTGTTTCCTTCTATATCCCCAGGCAAAATTGCCACCGCTTAACGAACTATGCAACGGTGGCACAGGAATATGTGATGGATGGTGAAACTAATTTGTGTTAAGAAGGGGAATCCAAATTTGGTGGGAATAAATACTTGCATTTTCAGATGAAGGGTGTTTTTAACGGTGAAAATAATGAGATATTGCCTCAGGTTTTCCATTTTGGTGAGCCAGACGTATCAAAGATCTAGATCGTAAATAATTTAGGTGATTGCTGTAGATGTTATCGGGGTGAAGATTATATATACCAGTCACTTAATTTCCGTCAAAATTCGTGTAAATTGATAATAGGTATTTATGTGTATGGAAACTGAAGAATTAAAAAAAATGACTCGATTATAAAACCTGTTCGAAGTCTAATAAATAATAGCAATTGTATTAACTGTTAACACCTTTCTATATCATAGCCATGCATATCCAGAAGTGTTGTAACTTCTTTATTGAGTTAAAAAAATGATTTAGAGGGGAATGTGATGTAGCTTTGCTCTATTTTTATCATCCATTCATCTAGAACCTGAGGAAATATATTTATTTCCATTAAAACTCTCGAGGTCAGAAATCCCTCATGTGAGTTGTGTTCGCATATTTGAAATGCGATAAATTATCAAATGATAGTTCCTTTTTGTTACATTCACCCAAATATATATTTTGTATATTTTATCGCTGTTCCGGCATCTAATTTCGGGTAAGGGGATGCAAATAACACTGGAATCTTTTTGCTACCCGGATGATTCACTTAGGTCCTTAAAAGCGCAGATTTAGCAGGTTCTGTGCAGGGTTGATTTTGAATTTTGATTTTGCGTAGCACTTGATGACGGAAGATGCAAAATTCTATCAATGCTAAGTTAACGCAGCGCAACTCGAACAAGTCAGTGATCTAAAAAAATAGCTGCGGAAGTCTTTTAGAAGAAATTTACTCTTACTGATAGTAAATTAGGGACACCTAAAGTATTGGCCGACCATGCTTAGGACACTGCAGCACCATTATTTCTCAAAAATGTTCTTAATAACCTTTGTTCTGAGGTTAATTTCTCTTTGTACTTAAGTTTAACACTATTTGCATTGATAATTGAATATTATTTTATAAGTAATCATGATTTTTGCTCATAAGTTCATCTACGAGTGAGTAACGGTTTTAAAGGCATCAGGTAGCGTTTTAGAGTTTTGTCCAGGATTTCAGCGAAATTTGCCACTTTACGCTGGTTCGGCTACAGACAGTGTCTAAGAGTTTTCAGTGGAATCCAGATCCTTACTTGAATACAATGCGAAGAGCGGAACTCTGTTCAACGCATGAGACATATCTGGGGAATGTCGACGCCGAGTATTTATTTCCTCCTTTTCTCCGTGAATTTTACACATTTATCAAAGATCATTCATTCCTTGATGAGGCGATAGTCTATAGTGCGGGGTTCGCATTTATTGTTTTTTATGTTGCTGATTATTGTGCTAGCTGTAACGTTTACGTACATGCAAATTCGCAAATAAAATTGACTGAACTGAACCTATTCAGAAACTATACCATTCTATAAACCAGTTTTCATTGAAAAAAATAACCGAAACGGTCGGATATCTCACCAAATAACAGGTTTTAAGGTGGCTTGAGTGGTAATCGTGGATCATGGAGAGCATATTTAATAATTTTTAAAGTAAGGCGAAAAAATATTCTTGGACCACATTTCATTCAGTAAATCTTATAAATAATATAATTCTTGTATCATTTCTATTACAAATAGAAATGATACAAGAATTATGTTTACATCTTTGGTCTTAATTAAAGCATGTTTGTTGACTTGAGTTTTCGGTGCAGAAATCGAAATTTAGGCGAAAACTATATTTAAATATGCTTTTTCGAATCTTTAACTAGGCGTGGCACCCTGATATTTGTTAGTAACCATTATAAGAATATGAAATGTATTATTTCGCGTGTAGAAGAATATTTATACATATTTAATCGAATTATTACCATGTGTATCTCACCTGCCATGAGGCTTCGTGTTAAAATGGCATTGAATTACCTAAAAACCAAATCGGTGAAATACATTTTTTCTCTTTTATCTATAAATATCACTATTAAAAACACGTAAGAAAATACGTATGCAGAGACAAATGTTGTTCCAACCACGTAAACGCACAGAAATGTACGCAATATTCGATTGATATTCGTTCGGTTGACTTGAGGGTGAAACCTGCAAGACGAGTCGCCTACTGCACGGCTGCACGGTAGGCCTCAATCGGCAACTTTACTTCGCACGCATACATTTTTATTCCTTTATGAAAAATTCAAATCGCATCGAGGGCAACATAATGCAAGTGCGTCGTAATGCGGAGCAGTAGGGTGGAGCATTTGGTCTCGGGCCGACGCTTTCAATCAGTCAACTCTCAGGAACGAGAATGATTCGCGATGCCTGTCGGCTTAACCGAGTTCGTGTATTTACTAATTCTTCTCAAGGTCCCCTTCAGCCTACCACGCCAGACGGGACCCAATAGGGTTTTTATTTCTTCTCGACGCTTATGCAGCAGCGTTGTATTGATGGAGACTTTTTCTTTAGGGCCCCCGATGATACTTGGCTACTCTCTCGGGAAGGATTAGTGATTTGCGCATAGGCGTCGGCGTCGGGCATATGTACCTTTAGGGCGTGGGTTGAGGTGAAGGAGAGGTCCACTTAGAGAGTGAGACTCGGGGAGTTAAGGAAGGAGATTTATTTTTCAAGGACACCGCCCGAAGAGGTTGAAAATAAAAAAAAATGAGAAAAGGAGCGGGCATGGGAGAAACCTATCAATCGGTATTTCGATGTTTTATTACTGTCATTACTGCCATTTCTGTTTTCATACTCGGGTGGGGAATCGTGGGCGGTAGATTATCAGCTCTTGTCTTTCCTTGACCCGGAAAACGTGTTATTAGGGTGATCTCAAGAGGATCGGGAGGATTCAATGGGCGGTTTCCGAACCTCTCCCGTTTTTACGAATCCCTACCTATTCCTACCCCTTTCCAAGCCGACGGCTTGGAAAGGGGTTTTAAAAAGGACTGAAAAGGACCAGACGAAATGGTGGTCAGTCCGCGAATCGTAAAACTCGCGGGCGCAAAACATTCCTACTTTTTAACATTTGAGCTTTGCTCCTTCGGTAAAATATTACGTCTTACCTTGTTACCTCTGTTTGGCCATTCTGTGGGGAGAAAAATGGTGCGGTGTCTTCTTTTATTGTTGCTCTGAGCTTATGCTTTTCCCCCCCGAGCATCTGGACCAAGTGGTTACCTTCGTTTCTTCCATATATTTTTTACTGTTTTTCCTTCTTCCTTCTTTCTCTGGGTTATGGTTTCATTTTTATTGGTCCGAAATTTTTAACGAGTGCTCTCTTCTTTTCGTATCCTTTTTTTCCTCCGAATATGATTGGTGGTTTTCCAGCTCACGTTCTTGGGACTCACGCGAGGAGGAATTTTATCGAAGCCGGGATCGTGCCCGGGAAGGTGGAATAATCAGTAGGAGATACCCGATTTGGATTTCAAACTCAAAGATTAAATTAAAGCAAACGTGATTTCCAAAAACTTTTTTTTCAAGTCAAACGATTGCTCAGGAAGGAAGCAAAGATTGCATGCCGTCTCATGCAATGTTAAGGTCGGAAGCCAAATTAGAGCTACATTCCCTGAATACATTTGGCAAAAATATGGAGATTATAATTTTGCTTCGGAAACGGACGGGGCCCACTTTATTATGTGGAAATAACGTGAATATTTTCCTATTTTTGTTTTCAAGAAGTACATGAACAGGTTATTGCTTATTAAGCTCGCTCAAAGTACTAAAAATATTCATATTATATTCCTATCGTGGGATTGAAAAAATGAGAAGACGTCATATGCTGTTTCTCTGCAATGGTGTAGATATGGCGAAGCACATGTGTTAACAGTTTTTCCTATTCTATTATTTAAAACAGGATTGTCATAACGGAATTCAAGGAGGAATCAACAGAAGTTTAAGACCTAATCCTTTTTTCTCTTGAATGCGGTCTCTCAGATGTATTTTGACATGATTATCAAACGAATCAGCATTTAAACCTTAAACGGGATGACGGGCATAGACTCCACAACACCTGGAAGAGACTCCTGAGAAGGAACGCGCCAAAAGAATGGTGCTCAACGCTGATTGGCTGCGCTAACGGAAGGCCCCCTTGAGGACGGTATATATACAGGCCAACTTTCACCGTTTGGCATTCGGACTTGATCTGAAGATGTGGCCTGCATTGGCTACGAAACGTCATCGTAAAGATACACCGACGCAGCTTTGCCCGAAAAACATGGAGAAACCAGCATTTAAACCTTGTTTTTATTTCATCTACGTGCAGCTTCAAGTAGCGAATTGAGCATTATGGCCTTATTCTTGATTCTGTTTGCCTACTTACTAGCGAATATTTCCACTGTTTTCTTTCAATGCACGATGTCTGTGTTATTATTTCTTCATGAAAATTTTCTGCATACCTTCGGATCCAAATTGTTAAATGTTTTTATTTTCTTTTAAAACATGGCCAGAATATCAAGATTAACGTTTTCTTCTTGAAAACTTTGATTAAAATATTTTGACATTCTTACTTTTTAGATGAGAGGCACACAAGCTTGATGATCTGGTATCAGTAATTAATGCCTTTCGGCTGTCTTGGCTGTAGCATTTTGCCTTTCTTCAGAGTCGAAGGTTTAATGTGAACCCCGGAAATAATTTGCTCGCCTGAGGAAAAAGAGTTGATTAGACAATCCTTTAGCCTATAAGAAGTTTCCAACCCATTCTAGATATTTCTCTTTGGATTGGACGTAGTTTTTGGATGTATAACGGCTTCTCTGGACGATGCTCGTGTGACAGAAAATATTTCTTATCTATATTGGTAGTTTTTTTACTAGATAGGTAGGTTTTGCGGGAGCTTAATGTGTACTTCCGTGAGAATGAGTACCTTGGGATTGATGGTTAATAGTAAACCTTATTTAAAACAAGATTAAGCTTTGGAATTTTTAAATTGTGCCTTTGAATTTAGTATTGAAATGTTTTCTAGTATCTATGTTGAGTATTTTGCACAATGCTAGATATACTCTAATAGTTGTGATTTTGTATGAACAAAATGGATAAAATAATCTGACAATGGGCTCAAAATATGAAACAAAACTCGCTATGTTATCGGTAGAAAAGTTTACCTTAAATATATCAAAGCTAAGGAAAATAATTAATGTGTGACAGCGTCAGTGAAATGCTGCAAAGCGAACTACCCACTTATTTTTATCTACGAGTTACTCCAGTCTATGGTCATACATGGGTAGTAGTACTTGTCGTTATCACCCCTATTTTTCAAAATATGCTTTCCAGTTTTATTTTTAATTTTCGCCCTTCACCTCCTGCAAATAATAATTACAGCTGTTTAAGTACATACACTTTTGTAGGCATCAGCTTTTTGAATGTTGGTGATGTAACGAGTGTTCATATAATTAACCTCTGTTTAGCAAAAATATTGTTGTAGCCTATATTTTGCACACTCGTTACAGAGCTATAACTGGGGTGAGTATATGCGTCAGATGACAGCAAGTAAATCGTACATTCACATCAGCTAAACGTTGAATTATGCCTTTCTGTAATTGAATTGCAATCTGGGATAAATTAAGCAATCAAGTGGATTATTCTTTCTCGTTTATGAGGTCTTGTGCTTAAGGCTTACTCTTCCATTTAAACAGATACTTATCATTTTTGGTTGTTACAACCCTTTCGGAGTGTTTTTTAATCATCTTCCTTTTCGAAATCAGATACTGATTGATTCGTTCCTTTTCCACTTTTTCCTGTAATTGCTATCCATTGTAATATCGTAAATTATCAGCGCCTTGACCGATATATATTTTTGCAGTCTCTGAGCTAAAAGTGTATCCCCTATTTCGTACGCTGCTATTTCTGTGAACCTTAAATCATTCGTCATTCACAGATTTATTTGCTCATTAACTTATTTCAAACAGAGGGATAAAGGGCTATACCTAGTTTGATGTAGGCTTTTGGGAAATCATTTGGTGACCAATTTACCACTTTCTGTACTGATGATGGCATTGAGATTTTATGAAATATTTATGTTGACTGTTGATAATTGATATTTTTACGCATGGATGTAGGATAACGCAACATGATAGTTCGAGTCAACGTAGACATGCTTTTTCTCATGATAGATAGCTCAATTTTGCATCAAAATAATCTTTCCCGGGCATGTATTTGCTGGAATTCAACACTTCCAAAGGAAAATGGACCAAAAAATGGGAACGAGGATGTTCCGATGATTAAACTCTAACTAGAATTCACCCTTAGAATTGAATATCTAATATTCTTACGAATAGTCTAAATTTTCCACATAATGTGGAAAAATCTGTATGGAGTAGGTAACATCTCGAGAAAGCTATTTTCGATCGATCGCCTACAGCATATTTAATAAGGAAAGAGAGCAAAGAATACGATGCGTTTCTTTTATTTCCTGCTTGTTGGTCCATTCAGGTCAGTGAGTTTTTCAAGGTGGTCTCGATGGGCGTCGCCTCTTCTGCTTCTTTCAAGCCCCTCAGATCGCCCTCATGTGTCTATCGTGAATCAGCTGAACAACGAGAGCACTCGATGATGAAGGGGAAGAAGTCTTAAGTAGGGTAGTCATGATCATCACCATTTGTGTTCTTCTAATGTTAAGAACATTTATAGGACAGTTTTTACCCAGATTACACCCCTTATCAACCGTCAATTACATACCATTCCTGTCCCGAGTCACTACACATGTCCTATTTTATTCCTTCCTTGAGCTCGTTATATTTCCCTCCCTCTCTCATGCCAGCAAAAATCCTACCTCTTTCTCACCTCTTTTATTTTTTGCGCAACATTCTATACTCCATCGCCATCTTCACCGTTATTCCTCGGTGTACCTCTGCCGCACTCCTTCCGATATCTTCTTCTATCTTTCTCTAATCTCTGCCACCTACCTCCTTTCATATTTCACATTTAACGCGTCTTCTTTGAGCTCCATCTAGGCCCATCGTCTTTCTTCATAGACCAAGTTCAGGAACCATACAGCGCCAATATTCCGTTTAAGAATTTCAACATTTTTCGTATTCTGGCTTTTACTAAGGGTAACTCTCATCAGTTTCCTACTTTTGATAAAAGCTTCTTTGGCGAAAGCTATTCTTCCACTCGTTTTTTTATTCCGAACGATATTTTCTACAACATTCTGCCTAAATTTCTCCTTCCGCAGTAAATTATGACTTCCCACTTCAGCCCCCGTATTTATAGAAAATGTGATGAATTTTATTGATTGATCCTGAGAGGAGGATTGGAAGACTGTGATGTAAGGGAAGAATTAAGATAATATTGAGCATGTACCCAGCCATTTGAATAGTTCCAGAAGCCCTTTTTGGTATAGCATGAATGGATAATAGAAGTGAATAATAGGATCCGCGTGTAATTTCTTGTTTGGAATTTGAACCCCATTATCATCCCACGCTATTCCATCTCAAAATTAAACGTGGATGTATATATCATCGGTCCTTAAAATATGATTGGTGACCTAATTGAGAGACGAGATCCCTCGGGCATAGGGATCATAGCCGTCACGCTAAGCTAAACTGATGATGACTTTTTTTTTCATCTTGAGAACCAGAAATGTTTCCGAGTCACGGATACGCATAATATTGTGAATTCCGTCGAATGAATTGAGGGAAAAGAGCGAGGGAGGAAGGACTTAGAAGATGAGATTAATGAATTTTGCTCGAGGGTCCACGGAAGGGCGAGTCTTTGGGTGGTGGGTAAAGTGGGAGGGTCCATTACCCAATTCCCGAGCTGTGCCGCCCCTTCTAATCTCACTGCCTGTTTCGCTCTCGTTTTTCTCAAATCCCAAGGCCGATTTCCCCCTAGAATTAAGCCAAAATAAAGCAATAGAACAAACATCACGCGAGAGAGAGAGAGGTATGATAGGGAAGCAACATGTACGGAAAGGCGGGAATGAAATAGTTGCAGCGTCATTTAGGAGGAATTAATTACCGCGAGAAGACGGCGATGGACTTGTGTTTCCTACTTAATGATTTGAAGACTGTCTAATTTTGCTTGTTTCTGGAAATTTATAGACATTTTTTCTATTCAAAGTTCACGCATTGCTTGGGGCAAAAATTTCGATGTTGTCGTGGAAAGTTAAACTGTATACTTAAAGTATTAATTTGTACGAATGCCTGGCTACTGGAAAGGATTTATCCTCTAGCAATTTTTGAAGTAGTTTCTGAAATATTTGTATATACTTTTCGAGGCCATTAAAATTGCTCAAAGGTCACATTATATCTAATCAAATAAATGTGGTTTTGATAATGTTTCTGAAGGATTATAAGATAAGTGAAAATCAACTACTTTCATGCATTTTCATCATGGATAAATTCAAAGTATGTTATGGCCATAAGCTTGCTCGTTAATCTGCCCAAGTATTCTCAGCTGCAATATATCATTAAAGGCTACTTTAATAATTATTTACTTAAATAATTTAGAATGAGCGCAGTGCCCTAAATTTGACAATAGCCATGGACATATTTCTGGTTTTGAAAATTTTCAACGTCGTGTATTAGTACTTCAGGTGGCTGATGACCTTACATTGCAGATTTTAGAATCAATACCCGCTATTTTTCCTTTTGAATGTTTTGGCTTTGAGGTTGAATAATATAAAATAATTGGGAAGCAGCTAATATACTCGAGCAATGTAGTAATCCCTGGAGAAATTTATGCACAACTATTGCAATGAATGAAAATGGGTCACAAATGTTTTGTCGGTAGTTTTCTGGTGTTAACAGGCAGTATTTTAGATAATTTACATTGATTTTGTAAAATAATGAGATACATACCGCATAAATATGTTCAAATCAGGAACCGCTGTTAATTATATCCTATTTATTAGTTTTATCACCACAAAATGGTGCTATATTTCTAATCGACTGCTCATTTAGCATTCTAGCACAAATAAATCCCGGCCATGAATATTCAACAGCTAAGAGAAAGAGAGACCTCGGCTGGGATGAGCCATGGTTTGTGTTAGGTGCTCAATATACTTAACTCGAAAAGTAGGAAGCAAAAGGCCGAAAAAATTTACATAACGTAATTGGAGGACAGTCTGTCTCAAGAGGCGAGAGCGCGTATATGTGTGTGGGCGGCCTGCCGCCAGAAAAAATTTGCTTTTCTTATGAATCCCATCAACACGGCCAAACACCACGGCCACTCCGTGAAATCTCCGGGGAAAAAATAATCCAGGGAGTCCAGGTCCTCAATTACTAAGGGGAATAATTTCGATGTTATTTAAAGACCACTTCCATCCTCCACCTCCCTGGGTCCTCCATTTTTGGGCTCGATAAGGGGAACGGGGTAATAAAGTGAGTGAGTCTTTTCCACGCGTTCCTCTCTCTCCCTCTTTTGGATAAAAATATTTTGAAGAGAAAAAAGAACATACATAAGCGAAAGCAAACAAGCGGGTCGAATGGGGATCGAGGTTTTTGTAGCTCGTCCTGTTCGCGCAGCGTGGGTGGAATGACGCTGCGGAGGAAATGATTACCAAGGCTATATGATCGAAGCGCTTGGCATGAATGAGCATTCGCACATGAGCAGTGCAATTTGCTGCATTCGTAGTTGTGTCAGACTGGTGGCTTTAGATACTTTAAATATCACACCGTCTCTGGGTCTCGCGAAAGCTTTTCTTGCTGCGCAGTGGACGATTTTGAGGCTCGGGCTACGGAAGTTTCAAGATTCTGCGTAATGAGGGAGGCATAAATGAGTATTCGCTCATGACCTGTGCATTTTCTGCATTCTTAGTAGTTTCAGACAGCATCTTAGATGCTCTAAATATGATAACTTCTATAGCTCTTGCAAAAGATCCTGGAACTGAGCAGTTGGGTGAATTTGAGACATTGGCCAGGAAACTTTCACGATTCTACGATACAGGGAGAAAGGTTTTACTTTGTTTGGAGGCTCAGTCAGAAAACCAGAAAATCAGATTACCTTTCTAATTGCTGCCAACATTAGCGCTTCTAGAAGTGGGGTGATTCACCTTACCTCTACTTGTTGTTCCGTTTTGACTCGTGTCACAGTGAGACCTCAAGTTAGTCCGTGGTAAATTCACAGCGATGTGGTAAGTCAGCAAGTCAGTCCCTGGTATTAAATGTAACTACTTACCGAGCATGTGTGCGCCCCGTACCTTATTTTGCCTTTTGCATTGGTTCCCCTGCCTTTCTCTCTTTCGTAGCTTCCTTCTCTTCCATTCCGTCCTTTTCCTTCACCCAATCCACTTCTACCTTCTCGGCTTGCTGCACAGGTCATACCCAGAAACCTTTGCGATAGGTATGCACTAATTAATTCAAAACAGCATCAATGTTGTTTATTTGAGGCGGTGATCGGCGATTGAGATCATTGGCGCCAGCAGTACTGGCAGGAATTTCAGAAGGGAAAGACTATTTTGGATGTGGAGAATTGGTGGAGAGTAACCCGGTTTCGGCCTTGGCTTACTCCTAAAGAAAGGCTCAAAGAGGTCCTCGGTTTTACATCCGATGAACAGAGAAATGACAGAATTGGACACACTTAAAGTACTCTCCACACCACATCGGGAATCCACTAAAAATATCACTGCCTCTGCCTGCTGTCCGCAACCTGGACCCTTTGGAATAGAAGCCAGAGCTCAGGGCGCTACACCATCCTGACCTCCGGTATCATAGCCTCTGCGGCGTCTTTCATAGAGGGAATGAACAGGAAATCACCTATAAATAATCATTCATCTAGACTGGAATTTGGACGTACGAAAAGAATGCGTTTGCAAAGTTTCACGAAAAATCTTTACATAGACAAAAAAAATCGTTTCTATCATCTTAAGGCCTCGATTAAATTCGCGTTCTCTCTTTTTCTTCATAGCTGATACCGTTACTTCCCCTGCCTCTCGCAGTTGCGGCGGTTCTCGGCAAAGTATGTAGATGTAAACTAACGTTCCTTATCCTACTCCTACTGCAGTGCCTTCCTCTGACAGCATTATCTCCGCTGGGGATTCTTTTCCCTCGTTCTCTTCTTGATTCCATTCCTTTTCTTGCACACTTGGGGGTACCTTTTCAAGATTCCGAGCACGAGCAGTCGCGGCGAGTGCTGTCGCCAAACCGGACGACTAGGAGGGCGACAAATGTGGGGCAGTGTCCCTCCCATAAGGGAAGGGTTTTAAAGGTGGCCGGAGAAGCGCGGTGCAAAGAAAGTGCGAGGCTCGCGGGGAATCTCTTAAGGAGGTGTTTTTAATGCAGGCGCGTGCATCGGGCGAGGACAGAGTCAGCAGAGAGTGACAGGAAATACGAAAAAGGAAGGAAGTTTTCCCAAGATTAAAGAAGTTGGAGTCTCCATTGCAATTAAGTCCTTCCTCACTTCGTGTACTGAATATTTTAATTATATTCTCAATCAAGAATACGAGTTTTTTTCGTAAAACATTTCGAGGGGAGCGCACACTGGTTTTTATTTGGGGGACTAATGAATTTAGAATTGTATATATTTTTCACTAACGGTATTTTTATAATTTGAAATATTCATTCCGTAATATTACGAGGGTATGAAGATAGGATAAAGCCCCTCAAGCCCCTTTCATAAACACCCCTACTACTCCTCGGTAATCGTTATCGAATGTATTTTACTATGCCAATATGTATTCATTGAACTGTCCATGAGGCTTAATAAAATATTTTTTTGTTAGGTTATCAGTTAACCACAGGTTTTGTCACTTTGTTTTTTGAATTATACAAGATTTAACTCAGGCCTATATTATTCCACCTAGAGGAGAATAATTAGCTTATCAGTTATTACGTGAGCAATTGTCCGTAGATATAACTGCTTTTAGTCTCTTAACGTTTATAGTAAAAGAAAATGTGCAAAAGAGTAAAAAACTGAGCATATTTAAGGTCGTGTTGATGAGAAAATGAAGTTATACCTCAATTTTTAAGCGAGGACTTTTGAAATGGAGAGGTGATTACTTGATTTAATAAATATACCAATTATTATATTTCTCAAATTAAGAATTGCATTCGTTTCAACAGTGATAATCTCATTTTATTTGTATAAAAAGTTTGTTTTTAATTTATATTACTTCACTAAAACTCTACCGTGAAATGCTTACTACAAAATCCTGAAGAATATTTGGTGTGCTGATTGTACCTATGTATTTTATTCTGAATTCTGAAACATATTTAATTTACAATAATATTGAGAACGACTATTTATGCTTATTTATTGGATTTTTTAGATTGCTGATTCCATTTAGGGAAGGAGAAAATATTAAATCATGGACCACTCATGATCGAAAGCTTATCTTCGATGCATGACGAAGGACAACGAAACCAGCCATTACTGTCATACGCTATTCTATCCTCGATAATGAGATGAGCTCTAAAGAGAAGAAATTATCTACTTGAAACGCAATGCACTTCTCTTTGAAGCAATGAGACATGGCATGCATCTCTCCCCGAAGGGATGAGACATGGCGAAGGATAAGACTTGAGTAATATCTTGAAAGTTTTTTATCCGTACCTTTTAGCAGCTTAAATTATTTTTCTGTCCCGATATCCAAATGATTTCTTCGCACGTGGAAAAGTCGCGTATGTCCAGGAGCCGCGAGAGGGAGTGGAAAAAGGAAAAGTGGAAAGGGGGGCCGAGATTAAAATGGAAAGTGAGGGTAGGGGCAAAAGCTAGTCGGGTGATTCAGAGACAGTCCTCTCTTTTATTTTCTCTCGGAGCTTACACTCCATTTATCTTTCTCCGGCCAAGTGCACCATCGCCGCGGAGGAAAAAGACTTGATTCTCACGTGGAGAGAGCAATCCGACACATTCCGCATCTTCACACCGTCGCTTCTCCCCTCCCAACCTGCTTCACTGCACTCCCCTCCCGTTCTACCTCTTCCTCCCCCCACCCACCTTTCCACGCGGGAACAACAGTCGTTCCGTCAAGTTTCTCTCATCCCAGGCCCTTCGTCTTTCATCCTCTTTCATCTCCTATCACTCCCCCCCCCCCCCCAACACGCTCCATATTTCCGCTTCCGGAGTCTCTTCAAACTCCCTTTTCGGGTCCCCCGCGGTTTCCCTGTTCTCTTGACTGGCATGAAAGGGAAGAAACTCGGTATTGAAGTGGGAAAGGTACGTACTAAGATTGCTCATCCGTCGAAATGGACCGGAGTCCCAATTTTAGTATACGTCCCCAGTATATATCACACATAATTATAAGGGGACATTCTTGCAAATTCGAACAGACAACTAGCGGTGGTACGAAGAATGAAGAAAAAAATGATTGATGGTGACCGTCACTTTGGAAACTCAAGCGAATATGTGAATATTTGCAAATTAATTAGAAATAGTTAATTGAACATATTAAGTCCAATTCTGAGACAAGTTTATTGGTGACAAGCCTAAGTGATGACAATGAAGGCGTTTTTTAAGGTAGGGTGCTAAACCTGACCAAAGAACCTTCCTCCATTATCCGGGCTTTAGATTGACACCATAACCGTTGAGATTCTCAATTCACTCGGTGTAGCATGAAGGCGGAGAAAGCAGCAAGAGAGAAACAAACAGACAAGCAAAAAGCATAGAAGCATGGGGAAAGGGCTAAAGAGATGGAGTGACAGTCTCACCATCGACTGAGAGGTACATGTAACGAAGAACTAGCAAGCGTATTGCCTTAACTGAAGAAGGAAGAACTTAATTGGGATACGCAAGTACATTTTTTTCATACTGGAAGTTGATGAATAAATGGTCCTGATGTAGAAGATCAAGATCATTGTCTTGAGGGTAAGTTTCAATGCGGGTGTTAATAATGCCATGCACGGAAAAGTTGCCCTTTAAGAAGTCGCTTTTGATGAGGATTGAGCTCATTTGTGTACCTATCGCTTGCCGGCTAGTCAAAGATTCGTGGTTCGATTTTCTATGCTGGTGGATTTTTTCTCATGGCAATTCATTCGTCGACGCAATTATTTTCCTACTATCCTTTCTCCTATGCCAATTTTTATACAAGATTCTACCTAAATTACTCAATTTCAGTACTTACCTATTCCATTGTATATCCACCTGTGTTATTATACTTGGGGATATTAATGAATCTAATCATGAAAATAGGAGTAGAATGGAGAGATAGAAAATTCAAACAAAATTTGCATATGGCCCAGTAGACACAAGTGAGGCAGACGTAGGGTAAGATTTGGCTGTTATAGGTCGCGGGGTGAGGAATGTTTGCCTGTTGTCGCCTTTCCTTAAAAGTTTATGCCGAGGAAATGGTCAGAGAGGAGCAAGTAGAATAATTTAAATACGTGGATAGTACTTCAATGGAAAATGGTCATAGTAGAAGACAAATTAGAAAGTGAATAGCGTTAGCTAAATGAGGAGGCGTTCAGTAATTTGAAAGATCTGATGAACCCGTGGGATTGCAAAAAAAGTTGGGGAAGAGTTTAATATGGATTTTAGCGTTTTATGGTGCAGAAACCTCTTATATGAGAAAAAAGGACGAGAATAGACTGCAATATTTTGAGACGTGTGTTGAGGAGAATTGAGGAAGTACGGTGGACTGAAAGGAAGACAAATAAGGAAGTGCTAGGCATGGTGGATAAGGAGAGAAATGATCTAAGAGAGAAATGATCTAAGGAGAGACAGTTTTTGGGGAAGATTATGAGGGGCAAAGTAGGTGGTTGGAACAGGCAATGAGAGGCGAAGGAATGTTGAAAGCCGTGAGAGAGAGGAGGATGTTGGGTAAGCGGAGAAGGGGAGGAAGAGAACAGGGTATATGAACGGGATGAAGATATGTAGGACGAATGCTGAAAAGAAGAGAGAAATCGTGTAAGGATCTAGGGGCATGCGCCAGTAAGAGGATTTTTACTCTTCAATTTAAACCTGCCTTAACCGGTAGGTCATCCTAGCAATAACATTTATTATATTACTATGATTATCATCGCCTTCGTGGGAGCAAGGATCGCGGCTGGATGTCCTCCCTTTACCGCCGATCCCACTTACCTCTTTCTGTCTCTCATCACAAGCCCCTTCCTCTCTGTCGTCGTGGTCCACGCCTTATCCGGCATCATCCTTCCATCTAATTCGGTGTATTTACGCCTTTTTCCTCCCGCTTGAAAATAAAAGTGTGGAGAAACCCTTTCCTTTTCTCCACTCGGTTGAACAATGGATTTCATTCCCACTCTCCTCTGCATCCCCCCTTCCACCTTAACCACCTGCCGACTCTCCCATCACCCCCGCACCCTCGTGGACAGAGTAGTTTTATTTCTTCTTCAAATGTTTTTTTTATTCTTTTCTTCTCCCGCCTGGCTGGGCTGAGACTCACAAGTGCGGCCAATGCCGCCTTCTTTTTTTTATACCGTTGGGAGATTTACGTCTCTTTCATCCCCATCTCGTGCCTTTCAAAGGCCTTTGTGGAGTGAGGTTGTTGAGTGGGGCTAAAGGAAGTGCGAGGGGGGGTAGGACTCTCCGATCCGAATAAGACTACTGGCCGTGATTTTTATCCCCGCGTTCCGGTGGTCAAAGGGAAGGAAGAAAAAGATGAGAGAAAGGTGTTAGTTTGAACCGTTTGGTACACGCGAACAACATCTCCCCGCGAGAAATACGATTTCTCGTCGCCTTGTTCTATGTTACGCCTTCAAGTGGGGTCGTGGATGTTATTGGGGTGCTGGCCGCTTCGTGGATTACAGCACGACACGTTTCGGAGAAAAAGCGACGAGTTTACTACACTCTAGCTGAATTCATTATTCTCTCTATAATGTCTAAATCAAATGAACTCCTGTGAGGTGTTTCTAAACCAAAAATTTTCAACGAATTTACAATGTGTTAACGGGTATCTTTAGTATTTTGTAACTTCAAAACCATTGTGTACCAGTATAAAAATTCACTCTTTACTTGGAGTCGATTAATTTATTGTTGGTGTGTATGATTCATGGATATATTCACGAAATCAGTTGAAATATTTCTGATATTTTTAATCTATTCATTTGCTTTTCTATGTGCAAATGTGTAGTGCATTCTCATGACGGCATATCGATACGACAATGATGTATTTACTAAGTACCATTTTGTAAGCACGCTTAGGTGATATTTAGCGAAACCTCAGTTAATTCTAATATTGTAACTATGATGGGGATTTTGAAATTTTCTCTAAAAAATTGATAAAAGTTCCTAGTTTGTCGAAACTAAGCTGAACCTCAATTTGAATTCTTCGGTATCTGGACTTTTCCTTTGTATGCTAAAATTATATTTTAGAAAATACAGTTTAATGAAGATGAAGTGACTTAATTTTTCAGTAAAATTTGAGGTTAATGGTTTGATGTTACGACGTTTTCAACGGAAATTACTGAAAATTACATTTTACAAAAAGGGTTAGACATCTAAGAAATTGAGGTGCCTTATAGGGATGGAAATAGCTGACATTTTCATACCGCTAATCTTGTCAACCAAAGCTCAGTATTTGCGGAAAAACTCTCTGTTTCGTCTCTGCCACTCTGTACACACTCTACGTGCTTTGTAGGTGGTGATGAGTGACCATGGGTTCGAGGAGAACAGTGATGCTCCTCTAAGTTCAACACTCTTTCCGCTTAATATTGGCACCTTTTACTCGAAGCGTGATGGTGCTAATTACATACAACTGCTCAGCACTCAGTGTGTCGCAGTTTTTTCGTCTTCATGCCTGTTTTATTTCACAATTATCCATTTGTTAAGTGTGTGAATAGGTACTCGCTTCGCTTCGAATACGGTTAGCAACACCGTGAGCGACAAAAAGCCTCAGTGGAACTATACCATTCATACGGGCCTTTCCTCTTGGGCTTAAAGCGGTTGCGATGAGTGGGAGGTGAGCGGGAGGCAGCAAGAAGAGGCTGAAGGGGGAGAGACGGCCGCCTCAATGTGAATGAATGGAGAGTGAGCCATAGACTCCCATTCTACGACTCCGTGACTCCTTAATTGCAGAGCAAACATGAGAGAGTGAGGAGGAAGGGTGTGTGTGTGGAAGGATAGAGAGAGAGAGAGAATGGAGCTTATGGTGTTACGTGGAAGGGGTTGATGTTAAGTACCCGTAGTCCCATATCCACGGAGCGGGTTGGAGTTCGGTGAGGGACACGGTGAGATGGAAGGGACCGAAAGACCTGCTCTGGGCATTGAAAGTGCTGGGACTCTTCTTGTTGACAAAGAAGGGCGGATAAAGCCATTCGTGGCTTATTCGGTGGAAAAACGATGAAAGGGATCCGTGTAATCGGGGAAAGTGTGCGGCTGAAGAATGGAAGGAATTAATTGTTCCTATTTCAATGGACTTGGTGGAAGCTAAGTGCAATGAAGAAGTGATTTTACCAAGTGGTAATGTAAGGGTTACGTGATGGAGTCTGTAAATAATTGCGATTAATGGATACACCCTAAAGGGGTGAAATTGGCCCTAAAAAATCATTCGACTCGACAGGATTCCCATCTGTGTCTCCCAATTGCCAGTCAGATGCGTTAGCCAGTTAAACCACAAATCCTTGGCTAACACACCTGAACGACAGGTGAGGTGTTACCTTAGGACTGTGGTGAAAAATGCAGGCTTGTATTCCCGCTCAATTCAAATGATTTTTTCATAGAAAATGCCATACATTTAGTGTATATCTTTGAACACCTTCCAATGACTGCTGTAAGTTGAGAATTTTACAGTGATTTGGAAATTGTCGCTGATAGACATTTTAGAATATTTCCCATCGTAGCAAAAGGTGTATCTATGGACAACCGATGTGGGAAAGAAAAATATTGCCAATGTAACAATTATTAGCATTCCACCGAATACATTCACATTAAAAACTGTACCACTGTTTTTTTTTACATTCATATTTCGCACGGAATATTATCAAATGTATTTTATTCAAGTAGATATTTGGATAGTGTTTTTCGGCAAATGAATTTTACCACACTTAAAACGTCTAGGAAGCTGTAAGTATTGCGGCGTAGTGGCTGTAAACACATCTTTCATACCTCAGATGGTTGCCTCAAAACGGCTTTCCGTGGAAGAAGAAATGAGTTTGAAGGATTACACTCCTGACCCCATTTCCCTTTGGCGTATGACCTTGGTAGATAGTGAAAACTAGGAAAAGTGACGATTGAGGGCGGCAGGTATTATTTCTGATGAATCGATTTCCAGTTACGTCTTGCGTAATTTTATCCATGACCTCAGAAGTGTATTCTTGGTTGCGTTATTCCTGCCAATTGGCATAATTTTGGCATGATTGTTTGCGAAGGTGGAGGGAGCGATGCCCTGAGAGGAGTCAAGGAAAAATTGCGATACCCCTCCGATGTGAAAAATTGATACATGCCATTTAAGGGAGAAGAGTTGATGGAGCACAATATTTCATATTGTTCCTTATATTACTCTCATCTATCAGTAACTCATTCCATTCATTTCTGTATTACGTAATTATACGCAATTAATGTAACGCTGTAGTGTGACCAATACATTCAACATTCCTTCCTCGAAACGTTTGGGTACTGGGAGAAAAAAACGTATTTGACCAAGTGATCGAGTTGTGAGTAACTGATGTGCAAGGGCATGCTATTACGGGATTCTTGGTCTATGGTGTTACTAGGGAGAACTGATTCATACTTAAAATGAAACAATTTAACTCAGTGGTTCCACAAGGTTTGATAAAAACACTTCAGGTGTTTCATTTTATCTATCAAGGGATGTTTAAACAAGGTATGTGATTGCGCATGTAGATGCGTTCAATAATGAGATAAAAGCTGGAAATTGTGGAAATTAATGCTCTGAAATATGAAAGGAGCTATTTTATGGGCACGTGTTGGCGCATTCATTCGTGTTAACGTGACACAATTTTGCAGGAGCATGTGATCCCACATCTATTCGTGCAAGTTGATGCCTCGGTTTACAAGGCCTATATAGCTAATAAATGAAGGGAAAAATATTACCACTGTCATTGATTACATTCAACTGCCGCTATTCATGTACCTTACGCTTGTGGGAATGGCTAATCCCTGGGGATGGTTATGGTATCCCTCATATTGGGGTTTTGATTCGTGTTTGCCCTTTGATGTGAAGGTCGATTAGTTTCGCTTCCGTCCTATCGCAATGACTCCCTCCGTTACTCCTCGTGCCTGATTCATCTTCAGTCCGTTCTTCTCCTGTCTTTGTCCATTTCACTTCCTCTTCACCTCTTCCAGCGTCCCCCATCACCCTCGGTACTCCTCAAGTGCTGTGCAAACTCATCTTCTTATTTTCTAGCTACTTCCTTCAAAACGATGTATTCCATTTACTTTTCGTTGTAGCCTCTGCATGCCTATTCCCTCTTTTCCTCTCATCTCTATTTTCATGGCCAATTGTGGATTATATAGGATTATCTTAAATGAGGCAAAGCTTGCTGATCTAATCATTAATTTTTAGAAGCGAATTCCATTTACGCCTTTTATAAACCTATCATTCTGGGATTTCATCATCATCATCATCAGTTGTTCAGTCAGAAGATTTTACCATAGTAGCTCTTCAATTTCATGTTCTAGGCTGAAGTTCTTACCCCCTTATAGTGCTTCATTCCATATTTGTTTTGGCCCAAGTTTTGGTACAATCTATCCCTTGGATTTCCTTGGGAAATATTCTCTACTGCTGCATGTACTACAAATATTGTCCCATAGTTCCCGTCCTATTTTGCTTAACTGTTCATTTCCCATTTAGTCTGTCGTCTTAACCTTCAGCTGAGAAATGTCACTTATTAAAAAACTTGAAATCTGTATCACTGGAATTTTTTCCACCAGGTTCGTGTAAAATATATCCTTCATCGTATACCAATAATGCCAAGTTAGTGCAAGGAATAGTTTTTTAACCCATCTGGCTCATGTTACAGCCTTGCTAGTTAATCAAAGAGACTCATTATTATTTTGCATAAATAATAAAACTATCGGGGAAAATAATATACATATTTGAAAAATATTACTCAATATGAATTAAACACTTAAGGGTGGGGTGAATATTTCAATTGGAAAATACTCAAATAACACCTGTCGCAGGAAATCGCTTGATTTATTGAAGGGAAGGAAAGATATATTGCAATCAATAACATACAATATGATGAATATAGGAATGAAATGGAGACATTAAACCGCGAAAACAGGAAGATAGATACTCTGTGCGTTGGAAGAAAGGTGTCATGGTTCTCGCATTGAAAATTGAGCCACCAGAATGTTTGCCCTCTTTGTTGCTAAAAACATTTATTGAAGTGGAGATATGACCTGTACCTACTCATAAGGCGCTTAGTTTTGGCAAGCGTGCGTGGATAATGACCATGCCCGTGTAAGCTGCTTTTTAGCTTTTCAAGAGAAAGTGGCCAATTAAATAAAATTAAACTAGACATCATTACTAATAAATAAGTAAGTTTGCCTTTTCTTCTTCCCAGAGTTTTCATTGTGCGTTTGTCTCTCTATTATTGAAAATACAGTTATCAAAAGTGGGTTGGTTAATACCAGCAGGGTGAAAGAGGGAATAATGTTGGAAATAAAAAGGAAATTATCATCTGTTTGATGAGGCTCGATATTTTTCATTGTTCACCCCTACTGACGGTATATTTATTGGATAAAAGACAAATGTTGTCTTTATTTGGGGATCGATGTAGTACCTGAGCTCAAACTCATCGAAAGGGAAAGAGTGAACGTTGAGGCTATTGAACTGTTCCAATTGGTTTGAAAATCGATTATCTCAAAAGACTTGTCGGATTTGCGAAAACCTGTTCTTCGACTGCATCTTTTATATTGGAAATTTTTGCTATCAATGCCTTTTGGTAAAATCCAGAGAATTTTGAATAACAGCTGCAGATGATGGGGACAATAGAAATTTGGTGTTACCGAAGAATACAGAAGATCAAGCGTATGGAATGGATGATCAAGTGGAGGACCAGTGAATACGTTCCTCGAAGGGTTGGGAGAAAAGATGCTTGATGAAATCTCTTTGAAGTAGAATAGACAGGTTTACTGCACATATACTTTGACAGAACAAGCTCTTGAAAACAATAATGGAAATGGAAGTGAACAGGAAAATTTGCCGAGGAAGAACAAGGATTGAATATATCAAGAGCATCATAAAGGACGTCAAAATGTAGACTTCGGTGGGAATGAAATAGTTAGCTGATTGGAGATTGAAGTGGAGAGCTACAGCTGAACTTGTAATGATGATAGCTGACGATGATGGGAAAACATTTGCTGGGTTTTTTATCCTCAGGCTGAAAAGGTTTTTTAGGTAACCGTTGTTTCGTGTTTATCACTTCGCATAAAACAAATAAAAACGCACGGAAATTGTAGGAGGTGAAACAAACTTAAGGCTGTATTTCACGCTGGGTTTTTGTGCTATCCTATTTTTTCGCGGCAACTGGTTCCCACTTTAATGAGAACGTCACCGCGCGGGATCAGTGAAACTCAATAGGAGGTTACCGTGTTCCTCCTTTGAGTGGGTGAAAGGGCCTCAACTCCTTCTGACAGCCCCCCTAGGTTATGTCCTTGAGAGCGGAGAACACCTTTACAGAAGGAAGCTGCAAGGAAAAAAGGACGCATAAACACGCCGGTGGTGGACAGACTGGGATGGGGGACAGACTAGTTGAGAAGGCGGCTGGAAAAAAAGGATTCTCCTCCCATTCGCGCGGACCAAATTTCTAATAGAAGACTTTAAAAACGCCTCGCGGACAGTCGTAAATTACTCGGTGCTATAAAGAGGCGAAAATGAAGGGTGGGTGAAGGGAGAAGGACGAATGGAATTTTGGAGCTGTGGGAAGTGGGGGCGGGGGATGGAGACGAGAGAGGCGTGGGCGATAGGAGGAGCTGGACCACCGCAGCCGCCCGACCAGGCCCCCACCTTTGGCCCCCCCCTCTTTCTCGAGACAGGCTATTGCTGGAGATCCACTCTCTCTGAAAAAGATTTCCCGTCTAGCTCACGATGCGGTGTATCGAATTTGGTGCTCATGTGTGGATCATGCTGTAAGATGCGTTGTTCAACCAAGCGAAGCGATTATGGTCTTGAGTGGGTGGATCAAGTGTGTGAAATAAAGGTGAGGTGAATAATACATTTTCTAATCAGAGCCACAAAAGAGGCCCACAAATCTCTTGGAAATTTCATATGGGTAAGATGTGAATAATAAAAAGAATGCGTAAAACTAAAAGCTTTTAATTATAGCAGAATGAGGAGTCTGTATATTGAAACAATAAAAAAGAGGAAATAAAGCATTAAGGATTAAAATGTTTTACTTTCAGTGAAATTAAAAAGCTGTGTTCATTGAATAAAAACTTAACGATAGAGCTTGTTAAAACACATCTTCATCTGTTCAGTAGATATCTTTCGATAAAATTTAAGAAATTAAGAGCATTAAGCTCAGAAAGAAATTAAATTATTATTTTAACAAACGTTCCTAAACTCACCTGTAAAGTCAATCATTCAAAAATTTCTATGCTAGTATTGGAGACAATTGGATGACGAAAAAATCAAGGATGTTATAGTTCTGAATTGATTTTTCAAGTTTTAAGGATTCGAATTGTTTTTGGTATAAATATTTTTCGTGGTGTGAAATTGTTTCACTGGTGTACATCTTTACGGAATTTAGATATATAAGCTGTATTCGGTTTTAAAATCTACATTATTTCTTTTAATTTTAAATGAAAGTCATTAATCGCCTCACAGATCGTGTATGCATAATAAAATTGTCACTTCCATTATCCAGAAATTATATCGTCCTCAGTAAAAGGGTGAAGAAGGCAAATGGAATGGAATTTGCTGTAATGTTTAAAGTTGATTTTAAAAGATCTGCGAGATGTATTTCAATGTTGCCTTCTCATGCGAAGAGGAGCGAAAATGGGTTTTCAATTAAGATCGTAATCTCGGTGATGGTGTTTTACTTACAGAGTAAATGCTGGAATTGGAGGTGCAAATTATCAGTATCATTGTCGTATCTGTCAATTGACACATATCAATAACTACCCCGATTGCATCAGCTGGCGTATCCCGTGCAAGGTTACAGTTGGGGAGGTGAACCACAATTGTGACCATTTGCTCAATAAAGGCATACTGAGTGGGCTGGTATTGGTACATCCTCTGTGTAATGGAGATAGGGTGAAGAGAAACCCAGTGTCGACATCAGTCTACTCTTAACGAAAGGCAACAATGGGTCCACAGTTAAACGTCTTATACGAGGAACGAATTGTTGCACTCGAAGTTTTCTAAATATGGCCCAAAAGATGCCAATAGCCTCTTGGCATCCCGCTAAAACACCTAAAGGTTTGCCGGGGTTCGAGCTCGAGACCTCGGGATAAGAAGGTAGCAGTACTACAGCCAATGCATTCAGCCATTTACTCCCACATAATCTTGTCAACTTGGAAAACCTCATTCAAATTCGTAAGAGCGAATAATGCGAACACAAGATCCGGATTTTCGATATTTTTCCCGCTCGTTACGACGCAGCTACCTCAAAACTTTGTCCACATTAATAACTTTACGTCATCCTGAAATGTTCTTATTCCGAAAGTAAAAGCAGTCTCCCACCGAGAAGAGAGAAAAATAATGAAATGATCTCGAGTACGTGTTTTCCACAATTTTAGTTTCCTCGAGACGGCCGGTTTCAGCTGTTACGCCATCATAAGTCACAATACAATGATTTTATATTGTACCTGATGAGGGCGTAATCATCAGATTATAATCAACGCCATCGTCAGGTACAATAAAAAATCATTGTATTGCACCTGATGATGGCGTAGCAGCCTTAACCGGTCGTCTCGTGGAAAATAAAACTGGGAAACTGTGTTCATTAAATTAAGGAAATATTCCACAAAATTCGATCATCATCGTATGATAAGAGAGAGAGAGAGAGACAACATTCTTAGTAAACAAATAATTCGCCTGAACTTGGATTCATTTACACCTTCATATTGGTTTTGTTCGTTGCGACACCCTTGTTCGATAAAACTTTGGCCATTATTTAATGATTATTTTCGGATCTCTCAAATATCTTTATTCCAACGATCGCTACATCGAATCCCAAATGGAATCAAGACGGCGAATTGGCCACCCAGCCGTCTCGGGAGACTTTCCCGGCTGAGAAAGGCCCTCCTAGTGGGGGGGGGGGCTTGGAAAGAAGAGAATCGAGGCGGAAAATTTAGGCGGAAGGCGGCTGTGTGGTGGGCGGAGGAGGTGAAGGAAGAAGAGAGAAAGCCGAAAGGGTCAAAGGTTCAAGTGCGGATCCGCTCGCCTTCGAAGTTCGCACCCTGAAGTAGTCCTCTCTTACGTTTCGGGCAACTCCCTACCTTCTCTCTCTCTCACCGCCCTCCTCGCGCTCTCCCCCTCTCTCATCCCCACGTCTTCATTTCCTCTCTCCATCTCTCTTTCTTTCTCTCTTCACCTCCTATGCCATTCTCATCCGCCCACGGATTACCTCGGCTCGGAAAAGGGAAAACCACTCAGGCCTTCCAGAGTAGTAAGGTCGGAGCAGCAGCGATCACTTCACATAATTTACTGCCGGATTCCATTCCGATAGTATTTTACGCGTCTGAATATTTATAACGCCATTTTTTTCCTCTTCATTATCTCCTCGGGCATCGCCGCGTTGGGAAGGGAGCACTTTATGAGCGTTCTGCGTTCCAATTGAACGAGAGAGCGCGCGAGCATGTGTTTCGTTCGAATGATTGCCCGGCTCCTAGTCTCTTGGTTACGACACGGTTTACCGTATAAAGCGGTAAGTGCGTGTTTAATTCCAGTTCAGGGGCTAGGGAATGCGTTAGCATCCCTCCCAAACGGTAAAGGTGGTTAGAGCGGTAATTGTGGGTCATTGAGTGCACATTTTTATAATTTTTTAACTAAGTTGAAAAAATTTCGAGGACCGCATATCACTTAAGTGCATCTATTTATACGTTGGAACGCACCATGCAAGAAGTAATGAAAATGATACAAGAATTATGTTTTCATTTTTATTCCTTAATTAAAGCATGTTAGGAAGAAAGGCGAGAGTTTTTGGTGCGATATTCGAAATTTAGACTAAATTATATTGATATCTGCTTTTTTCGAATATTGGACTCTGACACCTTGATATTTTTTTTAGCAAAAATTACATTTCTAATAAATTTATTATTTTGCATTTAGGAAAAATCTCTACATAGGTAATCAAGTTATTACGGCATGCATGTCATGAGCCATAAGGCTACGTGTTAAATAACATTGTATTCCCAGGAAATCAAATCTTTATGATGCAATAGTTTTCACTTTTATCTATAGATATTACTAATGAGAGCACGTATGCACAGTTTCACGCAAATCTGAACAAAAACAAAAATAGCTCCAACCACCTTGAAACAAGAGGACCGAATCCTTTGGAACCTATTATTGAATCCTTACGTTCCTATTATTGTATTCAGGTGATACTTTTTGAGCCAGTTATTTTGTTGGTTATTTAGGGAGACGACTGAAGACTAAGGCAATTTTCGCGGATAGAGGTAGATAAAATTTGTCTGGCTGTTATCAATTGAGGAATGTGGGTAGGATATGAAGAAACTGGGCGTCACCATTAGCCTACTCTCTATACGAAATGCTCCAAAATTTGGTTTTATTTCCATTCCGACGGACAGAGTACTCCTTTGGAATTGGTCTCCGTACAGCACCAAAGTAAGGATCTGGATTCCAAAAAACCTACATCCAACTACATTCAGCAATAGTTATAAAATCAGTTGAAGCAACGAGCCCTCAGTTTAGAAAGATAGGAAAACACTTTCATAAGTCGTTTGTATATGCAGAATATAAAAATGTGAAGCTTATTTATATGCTTACATTCTGTCCAATATATGCCAAGAGGCAACAAGCCCTAAACCTCTGAGATGAAGGAAGTTATGTGTTCATGCGAACGCTGAAGTTCATCAATAGTTACTCTGCTAATGAGCTTGTAGCTTGTACTCCTGTAATGTATCGCAGCTAAAGCTAGAGCTTATTCTTGAATGCCATAAGATATGGGAACTAAATTCTAATAATTTTTGCTACAATAATTTTTGGATTAATGGTTATGGAATTTGTTCACATAGCCGCCTGGAAATTCGTCTGCATTCACTTATGGAAAATTTGCCATGCCAGGGTTTCGACGTAATATCTTGTGAGAATCAAGTAAAACTTTCATGGCCATTGTTCAACTAAAGACATTTTGTAAATTCATCGACTATTGCATGAATAACTTTTTTGTCCTTATTAGACATAGAGTGAGAGATCTAGAACTAAGGAGTTCCTCTGAGGAGGTGCACAGAAAGAAAACATCAGTTTTTAATCCCAATTAAGAAAATATGGGATGGTGCAAAGTTTCTCAAGAATGTTGTGCATTTCATTTCTTTCTCTGGCACAAATTGAACATCAGTAAGGGAACAATAAATATGGATAGTAGTCTTACACCGGACTTAGTGGTCCATGTCATAATGATCCCTCTTATTTAACTAAGGTAACTGTATCCTTGAAAACTTTCATTGCGGTAGTTTGTTATAAATTTGCTGCTTTCTCCAAACGATACTTTCCAGTATTACTGGAAATTACTCCCAAAAAATCATCACAGACGTCCAGTCTGTGATGATTTTTTTGGAGAGAAACACGCAAGGGTGTTTCTCCCTGAAAAATGTTTTCCATTTTACGTAATAGGTTTCCTTAATTACGTTTTCTTTCACGCGGGTAGTTTTTTATGAACATTATTTTGAATGTGGAGCTTATTGAAAAGCTAAGGAGCTCTTTTCACATGAGCTTAACGTTGAAATTCTAATTCCATGTCCCACGAGAATGAGCGGTCCCTTCATTGCTTTAGGCCGCTTTTAACGACGCATTCAAACGAGCAGTTTGAAGCGGTACCAGTTCGCGCAGCCAAGGTGGAAACGATTGATTGCGTGAACGCACACAAACAGCTATGATGAATGTTCGTGACCGAGCAAATATTTGAGCTGCGTGTAATGGTTGCACAAAAAGCAATTAATTTGCTTAACAGTGTAGATTTTTTGTGCGCATCGTTGTTAACACCTTTTAAAACAGACGTTTCTCTATTCTACGGAGAGATAGTTTCATATTAAGCAATGACTTTTATTGCTGCAGTTAATACAGTGGCAGGTTCTCAATAGGGGCTGCAGACATAACGGTAAGAAATTTTCGAGGGAGATCCACATGGGCCTAAAGTTGGGAGGATAAATGCATCGAATCAAAGTTGAGGCACGCAGCTGCGCACTCATACATGCATTCGCTGCGGCACTTAGTGCGCAGTTATTCATGCATTTGCTCACCAATTCGGTCGATGCTCTACTTTAATGCCTGTTTACATGAAGCATGCACTCTTTCGACAGTTAGCGTTAACAGTTGCGAGAATAAATGCTACGATACGGCATGTATTCACACATTCGCGAAAACAGACGTTTGTACGTGAAGAAACCTTGAAGGAACTCTAGTTCGCTCACCAGCTCTCTACAAGTAGATGCACAGTGTCATCAACGTTGCGATGTTGACAATGAATCTATCTGCGCATGATGATGGGCATTGAAATGCCTCTCGTAAAACGGCATTTACTCTCCCCTCATTATGCCCCTCCCTTGAGTCCTCCAACTTCCCCCTTCCTTCTTTCCATTTTGCTTCTCCTCTTAACCTCCCACCCTCGTCGTCTCCCAACGAATGAATTACCCAAAACTTATGAGTGATGAGATATCCCAAAAAGGGAAACGCCATTTCCTACTCCTCCTCATCTCTACCGTGCTCACAGCGGCAACTCGTGTGAGTTAGCGGCTTCAGGAAATAAGGCGAACGTTTTTATTTAAAGGTCTGATGAATATGAAAATAATAATAGTGACAGCAACGAACCCAAAAAGAAGCACCGCGAAGAAACCGGCGAGTTGGCCGTTTCGTAGAAGAAAAAAAAGAACTCTTTGGCTCCTCCGCGTGTCCTTCCGCGCTCCGCTAAGCTATTAACAGCTTGCGAGTTAACGAGGAAGTTATCAGGGAGTTATCGAGGTATCATCCGATTTTTGATTGAGACCCGATTGGGAGGGAGAAAATGATCAGCCGACCCGTTTGGAATTTGTGACAGCGATTACCTGAAGGACGAGGAGGGTATCTGAAGGTCCCAGCGACCTGAATTAAAACGTAAATCTGCAGCGCATTTTTTTCTCGAAGCTTTTAGTACTTTTAAATTTGGTCCATGACGTTGATGGAAAAGGAGGTAAAGGGTGCCCTTAAAACGGTCTCCAAATCCGTTCATGCTGAATTATGTTTTTGTTTTTCGGGAGCACATTAATTTCAATTTTCACAAATATTTCATTGGGGAATATAAAAATGCTGAGTTTCTACGATTATTATCTTTTTTATTTATTCAATAATGTGTTATAGATCTCAAATTGTGTCGAGATCGTTTTATATGTTGATATTAATCGAGATAAGTTTTAATTTTGGGGGAATAGCTCTCATAAATGCCCATGTTTTTCAATCTTGTAATGGCTATGGCTGTATCGTGATTTAATTAGAATATATTCTTAATTTAACGCCTTTTTCTTTTGGTTGAAAAATTGAGACATATAAAGCTGTCCTACTTAAGTTTGTACCTTTTTCTGAGGTTACATATTATAGTTCATTAATTATTTGCATGAATTTACATTCTGGGTTTTCTAACTTCGGTGTATGGTTTTGGATATAAATGGTGCTTAGATGATAACTTGTTCCTTGGATTAGAAGAAATGTCATCAAAATAATTAAGACGAGGAGATATTTAGTATCCTTAACTATTGAATTAATGTGTCAGTATGTACTTAAGTTGCAAATGAGTATTAGAAACGTAGCATTTTGAGCATTTTAGAGGAATTGTGGTAGAAGCTCTTGATGATGCTACAACTACCACTTGAATGGTATAAATCAAAATGAAATCATACAGCTATAAAATTATTTTGAATTTCATGAAGACAAGAGGAAAGTATTAACAAAGCAATGGAATATTATGAGGCTCGTAGCTCCATTGCCTATCTCTTCTCCTACATATTTGTAAGAAATATCATGCCGTCTTACTTATTTCCTGTGATAGAAGCACGTTTCTTTATGCGACCAAACGCGTAGAACTTTCTGCTTGACGTCACCATGAATGAGTTCATGGAGAAAATTTTGGTAAACTTATATTTCAGACTATTTTAACCTCCCTGTTGAGTGAGCAAATGACTGTAAGACCTAGGATATTTGGAGATAGATTAGAGTGTCTGCTGTGTAATATGGCTGCCTTCAATTTCACCATTTAAGTGGTTTCTAAATCGTCGCTTTTGGTCTGTAATGTCTTCATTTTTAGTAGATAATGTAAAATTAAACTCCCAGCCCTCCGAAGATACGAGGATGAGTGTTTTCATCGCTCAGGTTTATGCAATCGATAAATAGATTATAAGGTTTCCCCTTCATAAGTGGTGATTTGACGTTTGGCTTCAGTAATTTTGGCGAATTTCTCACAGATATTTTTGAATTTTCATAATGAATGGGGCCGCTTTCTCGGCTAGCGCCTTCAGCCTTGAGAAATACTATCAAAACAAAAGAATCGCAGTTACAGACCATTATGCTCCCCGCAATCGTCCAAATTTGTCGTGGTCAGATATATATTATGGTAATTGGCCGTTTTCAGGGACGCATCCGAGTCATTTTGGAACTTCGAAGAATCATGGGCGAACATAATAAAATTCACATTCATAAAGGTATATATTTAAATAGAAAATGCGTACCGTAACTTTTCATCGTTTGCTCAGGATGTGTGCTTTCTTTGTGTTAAGAAAAACCGTGAAAATCTGCCAGAAAAAACTTAGTGGATGTAATTTGCACCGGCAGTCATTACCCGTCCTCCAGCGCCTTTATCTCTGAGAAATATCTCGTGCGGCTTTTTTCATCTTCCCGAAAAAAACTCATGTTCATACATCGTGTACAGCTTTCCTCCCACTCGCCCGCACGTGCTATGGTCGAGATGGAAATATCGAAATAATCGCCCGTTATCGCCGCCATTACTGTTATCCGCAGGCTCGCTCCATACATCGCTTACCACCACCACTATCCTGCATCGTCTGCCTAACCTCTTTTACCTCTCACCTCGATATTTTTTTGTACCATCCATTCCCCCCTCGCCTCCTTCTTTGGTCCTCCATCTTTGGTCCTCCATCTTTTCGACCTTCTGATCCTCCCCCCCCCCCAAGTCCTGTCTTTCCCACTACATCCGACGCATTCCACAATGTCTCCGAAAGAAAATCTCGAAGAGTGATGCACGATTTGTCGATGTGGTATTATGTATATCGATATTCTTGAAGCAAAATTGCATCGACATGCTCACCAATCGAGCGTCAAGGAAACTTCGTATTGTTATTTTGTGTGATCCAAAATGATACGTGGTTTAATTTTGGTGCAATTGCAACGTCGTTAAACAAGACTTAGACTAATATGTGTTGCTACTCACTGTTGATCATTTGTAGACTCGCCTCACGAATCAGGCGTAAGACCTAACCATGGAATAATCTAATGATAACAATTAGCAATGCTGTCTGCCAAAGAAACTGGATCTGTTTTAATTTGTGGCTCTCTTTCCTTTTTTTCCATGAATGTATCCTTGTGCTACTCTCATCAATTGGTTCGTCATTGTTCAGTGGTTCGTTCGACAGTTTTTAATTCTCTGTAATCACATACACCCTTATCGCTCGTCACTTTTCTCCCAATGTTTTCAAACCTATGAATACTCATTCCTTCCGTACTTGTCCATTTCTGGAGGATTAAAAATTCAGTCCTCTAACGGCCAAAATTTAGAGACGTTAATGAATTAAAGGGCCACCATAGTTCCAATTTATCCCCAATTAAGACATTTCTGCATTCAGCTAAATATGCTTATCCTGGCGTATTCAAGTTTATCTCCATATAATGAGGTGGGAATTATACAATTTCATGTATTTCAGTTTTTCTTCCTTATTACCTCTTCTTTGTTTCATGTACCTACTGCTTTAAAAATGTATACTAGCACTCACACTTCTTTGATTCACATCAGCTATGCTTCCATATTTCTTAAGCATATGGCCTAAGAAAACGAAAATATCCATTTAATCGATTTTTCCTCTACTTAAACCTCATTATGATGGGGGTGAATGATAAAATGTTTGGCAATCGCGGAAGAGGAAGGGGGAGAGTAGGAATGAGATGAACAACTCATTGATGCGAAAATGCATATGCGGATAAGAAAACTTTATAGACGACCTCGACATAGGGGTTCTAAGGTAGGGACTGTCCAATAAACTACCCTCTCCTTCTTAGATTGGTTTATTTCGTGAGGTGACCGACAACTTAGGTCATTATTTCGCCAATAAGGAAGTTACGTATGAGAATGATTAAGTATATGAAAGATGGAGGAAGGACGGAGGAAAACAGGACATCGGCGTCATTCTGCTTTTAGCGAAAGTACCATGATTTAACGTCGCATTCGATGGACGGAGTACTGTACTTGAAGGGCCCACCACATGGCACCCAAGTAGGATTCGGGATTCCACTGAAAAATCTTCGCACTCTAGCCACCATACCAACCCAACCTTCTACCTGGTTTCAGAACGAAATGAAATTCTCAATAGAAATTATCAATGAATATCATCGCCAGTAGTTATCTATCCGAATATTAGTTTGCTGCAACTTTCCAATCCACAATCTACGCCAGGGGTCGGAAAACATTTCGGACTACTAGGTTATTTCAGGAGATCAAGAAGGCACACTAGGCCAGAAGGAACAATGAGTCCTAGGATTTTTTTTTTCAAAAATACAGTACGATCAATGGGGAACGTGATGTGTTGCATGTTCTTAGTAAGAGACACTTAATAGCAGGTTATAATGGGTAGTTCAGACACAGAATTTCATTAAGGTGATTGCCTGTGAGCTGAATGTGTGAGCTGTATGTTGAAGAAATGCTGCTTTAGTATTTTGCAATGCCAGCTTCTCCCCTCTTTGAGGCGGAAACTATTCAATAAGGTCGGATGTATAACTACTTTTTAGTAGGGGGGTGTTCGTACTAGTTAGGCCGTATCTGGTATGAAGGCCAGAGTTTCCCGACGTCTGCTTTGCGCCAATCGCTTCATTCCTACATGATTATTTCACATTGACGTCCTTCAAAATTTACATGATGTATTCCATTATCGGTCTTATTTTGTGATTCTTCTCATTCATTTCTCCTTTCAGTATTATTTTCAATGTGTCGCAAAATGTTTCCAATAAGTTGGTCTTTCCTTCGTCTTTGGCGATATTCGATTCGCATCGCTGTGCGATATATTCATATTCGAGCATCGCTTGCTCCTTTCCTCATCCCATCGTCGCTACCCTTCCCAGCATCCCTTTTTCCCATCCTTTCCCGCCGTCCTTCCGCCGCCTTTTTTTGGATGCCCACTGACCTCTTGCAAATTGAGATTTCTCCTCTCTCTCTCACTCCCTCTAAAACACCTCTCCCTGATCCCCTCCATCCAACTTCGGCCCACGCGCTCAATCGGAGCTCCTCTTTTTTTTCCAACCCTTTTCGCCTCATCGTCCCCGTGACCTCCCTACCCTCTCGTACCGTCTCCTCCCGCCACCTTCCCAGCATCCCACGCGGTCCTTTTATAACTTCCCAACTTAAGTCTTGAGAGGAGCCGAGAGAAAACGAAGTTGTTCACTTTCGATTTTTCCCCCTTGTTGGTTGGGTAGGAGGAATACAGATGCAATAATGCGTCATTTAAAGGGGGGCCCCTTCCTCGGAATGGATACTTCTCATCGGAGATAACCAGTGTGATTAGGTGTAGATTCAATGTAACTGTGGTTCCAATTTTTTTTATCTGCCAGGTGTGTATCATTTTATGACATACCTACTAGTTCAAAGCCGAATTCGCGTTAAAACTTAGATTGATGACAATATCTCATTATATATTTCATTTCACTCGTTAATTTTTACAATAAACTGGTGTTTTATAAATATGTATTAATTCAAAATTTACAAAGGCAAGGGCGTAATTTTCAATAACATTCTGAATAAAGTGATGCATAATTTTTGTGATTTCATATCCTGAAGAAATAAATCATATTCTAGAAACTTGACCTTCTATACTTGTGTATCTTCTTCTTCTACCTAAAATATCCTTCCAGAGGTCAGATTTTTACAATGGGAATCGAATTGGTGTGGTGGCTATTGTGTCATTCCGAGGGTGTGGGTTCGAATCCCGAAAGTGGTGGGGATTTTAAAGTTTATATGAGTCCCAATCACTAATTGGGTGTTAGGTGGAAGGAATTCCTAGTGGAGTTTATGGTTTGTCAAATGGGACGTTAAACTGTGGACCCAATGGTACCTTTCATTTGGAATAGGCTTACGCCGACACCAGGTTTCTCCTAAAACTTTCTCCAATCCAAAAATGATCCAACTTATATATCTGAACTAAACGGCGCGAGTGACTTCTGCTGTTGGGTGACTCCCCTATTAGCTTCTATTATTTTGCATTTTAGAAAGTTATTCTTGCCCCGATACGGTTCCACCACTATTGATTGAATGCGACATACGGTTTGACTAGGTAAGTGAAGTAGGATACGTGATAGTAATTGCCACCGACGCTTATGAAGTAGCATGCATGTTGGCATGTGTCCACAGGATTGGAATGTTATGAATGCATGTATGCATTGACTTCCTACGTTAATGGCTTCAATTCGATTCCCTTCGGCAACATTATTAATTCACGCTCGGCTCCTGCTTGGATGACTAGCTGGGAAGATATGAAATGTTGAAAGAGAAATTCAAAGAACTGCGGAACTGGCCGCGCAGTAACTTTAACGGAGTCACCCGTTGATGGTCACACAATTGTGTGATATTCACAGTGAAAAAAATTATTCGCCTGAACTGGGATTCGAACCCAGACTCCGCAATTTCGCGCCTAGTGCTCTACCAGTTAAGCTACCCAGGTATCATCTCTCAATGTAAATTTCATGGAGGCTTTAAGGAGCGAGATGTCTTCTTAGGTACCGTGCATACAATGCCATGGAGTACTTGCATGCGAGCGCTAAGCGTCAATGTCCACAGGGTAAAGCCAAACTTGAAACACAAAGGTGTTTACTTTGAAAAATTCTAAGAACTGCGGAACTGGCCACGCAGTAACTGTAACGGAGTCACCCGTTGATGGTCACACAATTGTGTGACATTCCCAGTGAAAAATACATTCACCTGGACTGGGATACGAACCCAGATTTCGCGCCGAGTGCTCTACCAGTTAAGCTACCCAGGCGTCATCTGTCATAGTGAATTTCATGGAGGCTTTAATGAGCGAGATGTCTTCACAGATACCGTGCAATATCACACAAAAGATATGAAATGACAGTGAACTGTCCGATTCATGCGTTTATGTCTCTTTCATCAACTCATCAAGTACAGCACAATGCTGACGCTTTGTTTCTGTCTATTCTTCATTCTGTACATTGTCCATACGATCACCACGTGTTTCTCTTCAATGTAGGATTTCTCTTCAATTGTAAAAAAGAAAGAAATAGAAATACTTTGCTTATTTTCTACAATTTTACTTTAATTGTCGACTAGTTTCGATACACTGTATCATCTTCAACGGACTAGTGGTACAAAAGACATAGGGACATAGTTATATACTGAATGGGTTGGGAAGGGGTGGGGAAGGATATGGAAGCGGTTGGTAGGAACATGTTTCTACCAACCGCTTCCATATCCTTCCCCACCCCTTCCCAACCCATTCAGTATATAACTATGTCCCTATGTCTTTTGTACCACTAGTCCGTTGAAGATGATACAGTGTATCGAAACTAGTCGACAATTAAAGTAAAATTGTAGAAAATAAGCAAAGTATTTCTATTTCTTTCTTTTAATATGGATTTCTACAAAGTAAAGGCCTCAACCATGAAGTGTATCTCTTCAATTGTCTTCAATATGATAGCAAACGAGTTTTTACCGAATTTAGTTTGCTACCTTGTGTTCCTATTGTATTTTTGTAGCTCTAAAAGCGTATTAGAGGATCCAGGAAGGCGTTTCTAACTATAGGAATACCTAGCGTACCTCCAAAGTCTAGTTAGTATAAGGATGAGAGAAACCAGTATCGGAGGTATAGTTTAAGAAAACCTTTAAGCAATGAAATTATGAATTGAAAACATAGAAGACATAATGAAGTGATATTCCCTTTACGCATCTTTTACATAACTGTTATTTATCGGCCTTGGAAAGAAAATAAAAAATATTAAATTTATTTAAAAACGTCTCATTTGATGTGATTCCGCATAGCTAATAGTTGGAAGCTTTTCAGGTGTTTACCATTGTTCTCTTCTAGAAATGTCCAGTCGTTAAACATCATTTCTCTTGCTAAACGATAAATAAAGCAACTATTAAACTTTAGTTTTGCTAGTATTTAAAATTATTTTATAATTCTTGATCAATTGTATTAGGTACTATTATTGCTATTATTGCTACTGTTAATATAAGAATTATTTGTTCAAAACCTATTACAATTTAGCGGTGCTTAGTGTTTATTTTAACCCGATATCTATAATCTGTGTGCTATCGTTTTCCTTTGTAACTTAGGGGCGTGGCTGGAAGATTTATGTCAATATCTTTGATTCCGTCATTACGTAAGAAAAGAGTGGCTTAAATTTCCTGTGCGCGTACTCAAACCGCATTTAATTTCATGCTTATCTCATATGCCGGTAATAGATCTGTACAAGGTCAGCAAACCTTGATTCATTGAGAGAAACCCTAAATTAATTCATTCATTATTACTCAGAGAGCTTACATAGTTTCGAAGGAATAAATAATAGGGAGTGTAATTGACAACCTTTATCCAGGTGGCGAGCGAAGCAATTAAGCCCCGCCTGCTGTTCTGTAGTTGCGAGATCGCCCCGTGGAAATTTAATACTTGAGGAAAAGTCACGCGAAGAAAAATGCTTTGCCAAGTTGGAATCGGTTTAAAACAAAACGCACGTGCAATCATTCGGGAATCGACGCCACCGATTCGATATCCCGAACCGAGTATTTCTTGCTTGCCACTGTTGTGATTGCCCTTTCGTGTGCATAGTTAATCCCCCTCTTGCCAATTTTCTCCAGTCCCCCGCGTCGCTCGTGCGTTTGGAAGGCAGAAAAATGGGCAACGCATGTGATCAGTTGTGCGAGTTGATTGGCCTTCAAGAGGATCCCAACTCACACCATCACCGGATACCTTGTCCCCTTCCTCGTTCGCCCTGCTTGTCGAAATCCCTTACCACACCTTGCTCGTCTCAGACATCCCTATCAAGGCGGGTTTTTTTCTTATATCTTCCCTACCCTTTTCCCATCTTCACCCATATGTATTTTCTGGGCCCATCTTACCAAGTCCTTTAGTTTCTCGTCTTTCACGGCTTCATCTGGCTTTTACACATTGATACTTTATGATGTTTAAGATACGATTTGAATTTCGTCTCGCCTTGATACTTTTTTCATTTTACGGATGTGTGCCTCGGATTTGCAGAAATAATGAGTTGAGTATTTAACATCTATAACCACAAATAAGTGGTTAGGAACATATTATATTCACACAGTGATGAATTTATTCACCTTATTTGTTATGTTTTGTTAATTATCATCCATGGTACTCTCAGTACGCGAAGCGTTGATTGAGAATTTAAAAATACCTGTGAAAGCCTTAAATGCAAATACATTATATTCTTTTCCGAGGCAACATAGCTGTGCTTCAGCTTGAAGGTCTGATCCTGGCACCTGCACGCATTTGATTTAAGCGGTGGGTATAATTTTGGCGTTAGGAAGTATTTGGATTGGCTCTTAAGGAAGTACGACGATTGGCTCTTAACTGCAAATATTCACTCTCTTCACGAAGGACAGTTTTGAGGTACTTGTGGAAAAACCCGTAATCGTAATAGTCTTAAAATGTTACTTAGAGAACACTATTTATTAACGCGGTGTGGATTTGTTTTGTATGTTACATTATTTTTATCATGTAAAATCGATTTGAGCTACGTCGAACAGAGGACTGTTTCAATGCTATTTAGCATAAATTTATAACTGATTGGAGGATTTCATTATCTGAGAATTCTAAAGTATATTTTAGAAATCCTGAAACGGAGCTTGCTATTATTCGACTTGTAATATAATTAATTTATATTTTTCTGACACTAAGGCGGTGCATTGACTTTCCGAAAACTTTTAAGTAGTTTTTATCAATATATTGTCACAATCAATTTAAAAAAATATGTTCAGCAGTCCTGAGAATCAAGGTTTTACCGCATTTGCGCCATTTTTGATGTGACTTAAACGGCGTTAATCACTTTATTTGTTGATGCACTACAAAATCTATACTAAAAATGCTTGAGCAAAAAGTCGGCCGTGTTAAATTTCTGTATTTTCCAGTCGTGTGGACATTTACACCTCTTCGGCCTGTATCCGCTATCTTGCTTACGCTGTCATACAGCAGTCCATGTACCTTTCACTTCCAATCTTCTTTCTCCACGCGCGGCCTCTTCCTTTCCCTATTCTCCCCAATTCCACGTCCAGCCGCCACCCCACCAGACGCTACGTCTTTGCTCATCCCACGCCGTGCACTCTCTCTGCCCACACGTCACATCTCGTTTATTCTAAATCCTCTCCTTTCTACTGTGCCTGTGCTATATTCAAATTCCGGTATCGAATGGCGATGTAAATTAAGTGGAGCAAAATCACGCGTAATATCGCGTTTCGTATCGATATCCTCCACAGTAGATTTTGCATTGCATGTTGCAATGAAATCGCATGTTTTTATCGCGCGTCACATTTGGCATTCTATAGATTCTCTCCAAATCCTTGTATAATATACTTGTATGGATTTGAAAATCGGTTTGTTTGCATCGTTGCTCGTTAGTTAACACTCAATCACCTGAACCTATGCTCAAAATTAGTCGTAATTCGAGACATGAAATACGATAATCGCGAATTTATATCCGTTTAATGTTTCAGTTTTACCATATGATCTTGGCGTCTCGATCAATCGAAAAAACTCAAAGTCATAACATTTATGTGGTTTCCATTAAAGTCTTAAATTGTATCTCTTCTCATACCGCAAAAGCAGCGGATATCAAACTAGGAAAGGATCGCAACACTCAAATAGCCGTAATTTTGTTCAGGGCCTGTTGGACGCCATGTCCTGGGACATGGCCCCCGTTATAGACTTGCGTCTCTTCAGGGGAGGCTTGCGTCTCGTCAGTAGCATCATCATAATCCGCAATTGATCAACGTCTGCACGCGGTCAGTGATATCGATCGGTTGCTGTAATTGTTGGCCGGTTGCTATAACTGTTAACCGGTTGCCGTAATCGTTGGCCGTAATTTTGCCCAGGAATGAGGATTAAATAAGAAAACTCTGCATTTGTCTACTCCGACTGATGTTCCCCTCCCAGTAGTTCCCGTCCGGAGATCCGATTGGAGGACTATTTTACCTCCGGAATATTTTGCCTCGTGGAATGCCATTACGTCATATGAATGCAAGGCTGCATCTTATAGAGAGATGAACGTGGTGGTTTCCTGTTACCTTCCACATAGTAGTACTCCGGCCGACTCCGTGAACTTCACTCTCGCCCGAAGCTGTAGCCGGACCCATCTTCTTGATCTGTGTCATCAGTGCCTTTTGCTGAGACTGCTGCCCCTAAACAGTGGATCCGGGTAGTTTGGGTAGCATGTAAGGTATAGAAAATTTTCGCTTTCTCGTTCCAGGAAAACCGGATGATTTATCATCCAATAACACATTTTTCCAAAATAAGGGAAATATTTGTTGCCACTTCGAGTCGAACACTCAACCCGGCCTATCCCGGCCCCCATAAGGAAAAAGGAAACTCTATCACTTATTAATGCAATGCCCGAATAAGACAAAGTACTAATATTTCTTTCTTCAAATCCATTTCTAAAATTTAAAAATTACGGGTCAGAAACATACTACTGACTGGCGTTTTTGTATTGTTCTCTCTGCATGTAGAACTCACCAGAACGTGATATAAACAATGGATTCTACACGTCAAGTATTCTCTGTTCGATAAAAAAGCAGCTAATCTAAAAACACTTAGGTTAGCTGTCTTTACAATATGAGCAATAATACTAATAAGTAATGGTAATATCATACAATAAAAAATTGGGAAATTATTTGAGCTATATTATTAAATTTTGCGTTCATAACCTTTATATACGGCTAATAGTTGGCACAATGTCTTTGTACGATACCTATATTGTAAGCATCGCTAACTGCAGTCGATACTTCGTAATATCGCTCAGGGATAACGCTGTTCCTCCCTCTCTTATTCTCACACCTCGCGTCTGGCTTCCAGCGATTGCCGCCGCCACACAACCTACCTGCCCGATTTATGACCCTTTCCATCCGCCCCGTTCTCTCACGTCATCGGGTTGATGTGATACATGCCGTGAGGGTGGGGCTGGTGTCGGGGGATCAGCGCCGAAACCTCTACCACTCCCAGCACTACAGCACTTTTGTCTCTTACTGCTTCCCTTCCCCTCATTCTCTCACTGTCTCCTCACTCTCACCCACCTAGGGCTATGCGATGTTAAATTTTCAGTATTGAATTACGATATTAAGTGTGTTTCGAACATTGCATATCGCACTGCATCGCGTGATTTAGGTTATCGAATTAATCATGTACTCCACGTTATGAAATAACAAATAAGGTGGGCAACGGCCCTAGAAACCATGGAAACACCCGCTTCCCTCTGTCATCCGAAGTATACGCATCGTTGGGGTCGGCTCGAAATCGGAGGAGTGATTCTCCAATTCGTCCCGAGTACTACTACCCCTGTCTACAAGTGGCAGACAAAAAGTGCTTTATAACCTTGTCCTTCAAAGCGCTTTAAGCTAAAGTACTACAACAACCCAGTGGCGGCCCAAGGAGTGGGAAACGTGGGCAAAATCCGCAAGCGGCCGGTCGTAGGGTCGGCCAGTCATCGTATTGGGGCGTAAAGATGTACTGAGGAGGGTAGAGATTGTTGACTAAGCGCGGGAGAGCAAGGAGGAGAATAGGGATTTTGGATGTGCAATAAGGAGGAAGGCAAATGGTACAAAGAGTTGAAAAGACCGCTTGCGAGTCATCACAATACCTCGTATGTATCAAGATATGAAACAATTCTTAATGACTCATATCGTTTGATATCGTCAACCAAACATTAGAAGATAGTAAATGTTAATTATGCTTATAGGCTAGCCCCATGAGTGCAATTTTGGATCACATAAAAATTTATGGGTCAAATGAAATGGTAACAGGCTAGTAATTCCAACAAAGAAATTTTTCAACTTTTGAAATTGGTGAAAGACCATCGAGAAACAATACACAGACTAGAAAAACATGATAATGAAGAAAAATTTACGATAAATAGTGTAAGTCAAATGCAAAAAACTTAAAGAAAGTAGCAATAGAAATCTGTTCTCTTGACGACGTTACAGGCATAAACGTGGGATGGAACGCTCAACCGTTTACCCTTGCCGCCTTTTGTTAGGAGTAGTCTATTGCCGACCCAGGGTTCCTATGCACCTTTACTTCCTATATTTAGATCTTTCCGTTAGCAACACACCCATTAATCCAAAAATGGTTTATATCATTTCACTTGTCAGTCGCCTCTCCAAATAACCAACCAACCAGCATTTTTTAAGCAAGTGACTAGGCGGAGTAAAAACTATATCATGTCCATCAACGCAATGCAGAAAACATAACCAAGGAGGATGCTATCTACTCTGCATGCAGTAAGTGGAGACACTCGAGTTTGAGACGTTATGTCACAGTAACCGATAATTCTGTTGCAACCAATTAAATTTCATATGATAGGTAATTTATTTCCACGTTTCGCAATTGGTACGATACTTTATTAAGCATTAGCTTATTATTCTTTTAGCCGAATGGCCGCCAGTGGCACTACTTTTAACGCTCACAGCGTGTAAAACGTGCAGCAAACGTGCATGCACTTTGCAACATGTTAGGATGCACATATTCCAAATACATTTTAGGAAGCAAATTGTTGTCAATTTAAAAAACTATATACCGTATTTTGTTAATTGCTAAAACCTCTGCTATTTTCGTGGATTATTCGTGGGTTTGCTAGAAATTTAAAAGTTTGGAGGGCAGCGGATAAAAGTGTAGGTACATAACAATCATGTACACGAAAGCATTGCTATTTGGTTTATTTATTCGAGAGCGATTTCATTTTTCCCGAGTTTGTCAGATGCCCAACGAGCGAGTGGAGGGGCGAGAGGGGAAGTGACGATAGTAATGCGATAGTATCTCATGACGATCGCATATCGCTTCGGGTAGATCGAAATATCTTGGAAACCTATCCCCCTATCACCGCCCATTCACCTGACTCTACGTCTATCCCGCAGCCCATAAAAGTGGGGGAGGGGAGTAATGAGGGGGGGAGGAGATTTTAAGACTGGAGAGACTCTGAGACCGTAAATTTCGAGCCCGTATCCTTCCAAGAAGCTCCGCGAGAGGCGTGCAAAGTGCGGAATTATTCGAGGTGTGGAGGGGGAGGTAGGAGGGTTGGTGCCAGGGGGGTTGGGGTGAATTGGAGTGTGGGTTGTACGGATTTTCGTGCAGGGTGGAACGGGGGGAGTAAAAAAAGGGGTTAAGGGGGAGAGTTAGGATTGTAGGTGTGTGTGGGTAGGGATGCCGGGCCGGGTAAAGGGTTGTTAATCCCGCCTCCACCGCGCTACCTCCGCGCCGAGTCGTTAAGTATTTAAAAAGTTGGCTCATATCTTTTTTTCCTCTCGTGCTTCTCCGCCGGCCTTTAGCACATCTATCCGTCATCTCCTTCCCATTTACGGGCCGAGTAATTGCAGAAGCGTGGTCCAAACAGCGGAACTTTTGGAGCGAGTCGGGATTAGTTTCTTTCAGGAGATACTGTGATTGCGGATTTTTTTGCTCGCTTTAATATTTTCGGTTGGCTTGGCTTGCTACTTGTAAACTCGTGGTGATGAAATGATCAATATATGTACTACCTTAATGTGTACAGTTTTAATGTTAATCTGAAGAGTACAGAGAACTAGACTCAGCTCCCTTTTCAATAATTATTTTATTTTCTTCATTTGGTGCGCTACAATTTTTTTAAATTATTGTATTCTTCAAGTTATTAATTCTTGCATGCTCGCTCATCCAGATATCTTTGAAATTTTTTATTTTATTTTATTTTTATTTTATTTATTTAATCCACCTGAATACAGCCGCGAGGACGATTGTACATCTGGCGTTGCAACAGTAACAAAAGACAACACACACAACCATGTCCTGGGAGGAGATAAAATCCTTCCCAGGCGGGACTCGAACCCGCGAACTTTGGGTTGGCAGGCGAGGACGTTACCCCGCCTCCACCGAGGCCGACAAATCAGTGGCAGAAAGAATCAGAAAGTGCCAATCAGGATTTTTGCTTTTTTTGAGAATCATTGCATACATTTTCCATTGTGATACATTTTGAGTATTTGCAGTTGCTTAGTAATTATGAACCTTTACATCCATTTCAAAGTTATACTCTATCGTTGAGTAACTAAAACGAAAAGTAACTGTGCCAAATTCATAAGGCATAAAAAATTTATATCAAAATGAAACGCTTATTGTGTACCTAAGTCACTGAAATATTCCGTTGATCCCTTGATATGATTTTTGAGAAGATTTTAGATTACTAAAGTTTTAAAGAAATGAATTTGAAGCCTTGGGCGAGAGTTTCCAAAGAAAAATTGTCGGAAATTAGAAATCTTTTAGAAAAAGATTTGATAAGTTTTCAAATTAATATATTTTTGGAATACAATCGCATTCAAATTTTACTGTATGTTCATTAACCGACAAAGTGATGAGGAATTTAACTCAAAATTTCCTACAGACAACATTTTGCTTTATCCTGTATACTTAGGTGTAGCGTATGGAAACAAAAAATGATGACAAACAAAACAAAATAGAATGTTGTGTATTGAGGTGTTTTTTTCCCCTCTCATCCTTTCACTGATTATAAATTTAGAAGGTTTGCTAATATTGATCATGGGAATATAATATGCTTTAGGATTTCTAAATATATATATACATATATAATCTATATTTAATAATTATATTCATGCAAGTGCCTTGGTTATCATTGGCAGTAAACCAATACTATTTTTCATACAAATTAAAAGTTTTGTAATAAAAGCCTATTCCGCGTGTGTGTATCGCCAAGCATCCATTGGTGCCATAAAGTTGATCATTTTAAGGTCATAAAACGAGTTAATCATTTTATAATCTCACACGCATCTGTATACTCATAAGGTCGACTAGGCCGACTCATAAGGCACGACTTATTCATGGCATACAGCTTTTTTCTTTTTTCATAATCGAAATATTGCAAGAAACTTTGAAGCTGAAGGATAACACTTCCCCCGTCACTGTTTTATCCTCATTACCATCAACTCCCTCTTTCCATATGAATAAGGCTATCTTCTCCAAGGGATCTGTGCAGAAATCGTTTTGCCTTCGTTGCCTCATCCGTGTGTGTTGAAGCAGAACAAAGAACGCTACCGTGCACAACATGGCTCAGGCGTTTGGGGCCCCACGGCGAAACAAATTGTGCTGGACATGGACCAAGAGTGAGAAGGAGAGCAATGGTGAGGGGGGTGGCGATCATGCTCGGGAGGAGAAGGAGGCCTATAAATGGAGGAGACAAGAGGAGAGAAAGGAAGTGGTGTAGGAAGTCAGTAAGGCGCGCGGAGGAGGCGGAGAACAGGGTGGGAGGGGAAGACGCCACCATGGCGTGACTGGACTGTGAATCGTGACCCCGTTTCTTCCCCCTTCTCGTCTGAGCGCTACCTCGGGGATCTTAAGGGTGGATCGCATCCTTCACCCCCTTGCGCCAAATTGTCCCCCGTTTGTCAGTTCAATTCCCACGCATAATTCGGAGCGTGCTCGGTGAGGTATCTTCATAGGATTGCCAACTAGCGTGTCATTCATTCCGGGAGATATTATGCCGAACGACAACGTGTATAAAGGTGGGTTTACACTGGCAAGTTTATCACGCAAGTTACTAGCAGCAAGCGACTTTCGACGTAAATTGCAAGTGCAAACGGCTCTGCAAGTCTGCTTGCAGAACTAAAAGTTTCGGCAAGTCCTTTGAATAAGCACGTTGCTGCCAGTGTAAACGGCAACCAGTCTGGCTCTTCACTAACTTGTGAAAATATTTTTTTTAGAGTAAAACCCCTTGAAAATTTGAAGAAGAAACTTGAGGAATTAACTAGCCAGTGTAAACTCACCTTAAGGCAAAAAATATGTAGTTGAACGTTGAGTAATCAAAATTCTTTAGGAATCGCTTAGAGTTGAAGAAATTTCGAGTTATAGAAAAGTTACCAACAATGCAAAGTGCCAGAATAAAATTCATTTCTAATTATCGTAAATTCATGTTATAAAAAATTCGAGTTATCGAAGCTCAAAATTATTTCACTCGATTTGTTAAATTAGACATCATGAGCACTTATCAATCCAAAGAAAGGCTTTCAGCTGCTCTCCACTCCATGATCTTATCAGCTAACAACTTTACTCTCTTCTAATTTCTCACTTTGATATCCTTCATAATTTGTTTCCAGTATTCCATCGTGCTGGTCTCTCTTAAGGATTCATTTCATTCATTGTCCCTTCCATTAGTATTTCCAGGAGACTCTCGGGCCCGAGCATGCGTCCTACAAATTTGTCCCTTCTACTTCGTAGAGTTTTCATGAATCTCGGTGTCTCCCCAGCTCTCCTCAGGACTTCTTCATTAGTGATACTCTATGCCCATTTAATGTTCATCGTTCTCCGATATCAAATCATTATAAAAGTATATTGTATTACTAGAATTCCATGAATTAATACAGAATCTGTCAAATACCATTAATTTCGATTCAATATGAGGGCCCAACAAAATAAGTTTCATTTAGGTAAACAACAGATTGTCCTAATCCTACTTTCCGGAATATATTGAGCTATTACTGCGGAAGATGCACGGAATGAGCCAAAATGTGGAAGGTTTGGCAATACCTTACCTCATTCTCCCTAATTATAAGTGGTTAATTTTAGTTGAATAAATCCTTGACTCACGCACACGAGAACGTTTCTCTCATTAAAATATTAATGGCAGGAGAGCCAAGTCCAGCTGGACGAGGTGCCCCTTCAAAATGCCTTTCTTAACCCGTGAATTTTGTCCATTAGTATCAAGGAGAGTCAGCTTGGGTTCCGAAGTTCCTTTGTTAGGAGCAGAACTCATCTAGCGAAGGGCCTTTTTAGCCTCAGAATATGATTCTGTTATATTTTCATGGTAGAAATATTTTGAAGTATTACTTTATTCTTAATCTCATTTAGATAGTTATTAGGAGCATAATTTTTAATTTCACGTCTGTTATCAGAAAAAAGTAATAGGTCAGTCGAATCTACTGAACAATACTAACTATATCTACTAACTGTAGATAATTTTACATCACTCACTCAGTGATACAACCCGAAGGTTGGTTTGGACAGTTGAGGGTAGAGCTCATCCCGGACTAAGCCACAGGCGTGTGAATTTCAAACATTCAGGGTAGGGGGGCTAGTTCCTGGCATTCAGGCTAGTTCCTTTCCCTGGGCCACCTCGCACTCCGAGGATTTTTTGTTCGGGGGCGGCTTTACCCGGATTTGAACACAAGGCCATTCGATCAGTAGCCAAGCTCTCTACCCACTAGGCCACCACGCTCCCTCTATCGTCGATGATAACTGAAAACCTTAAAAATATTTTTTTTAGACTTCTCACTATCCGGGACGGATGTGCATTCAGGGAGGTGTTAACAGGGTCCTGTCTTTTTACAGCCGTTTAATGAGATATCTTTGCGGTGATCGCAATATTTAAGTCAAGCTTCCCCTTTGAAGTTAAAGCCTAATGCATATTTCAACTGAAACGTATCTTGGAGAAGCCCTGTCAGCTGTCGCGACTATATATTTCTAAATTAATACTTCTGGACATTTTGCATAACTATAGTTACCGAACTAGCCTAAAATTCCTTCCTGGACAGCAAAACGTGTTTTTAATCGAAAATGCTGTGAGATTAAATCGCCTCACTTGCCGTTGCCAATTCTCACATATGTCTACACCAAAATGGTATTAAAATACGAAATACGTATTTTATGTTGATTAGCAGAGTAAAAAGAATTCAGTCCGTAGGGATTTAGGTAAGAAACATATTATATTTACACTAAAATGTTTTTGGATAATTAGTGAGTGATATAGAAATATAAATCTTTAGGAGCCCTTTTTGTATTTTTTTTCCTTTTCATTTAAGAGATGTTTTGTCGACCAGTAATTTTCATTTTGTCTTTGCATTAACCGTGAATGGCTCAGGTGCTCGAGGAGGACCACAAAATCTCGGCAAGTATCATTAAAACGTAAGCGTGGTGAACGGGGAAGCGCAGTAATATGCGTAACCGGGAACTCAGCCCCGTAATGTGCCACCTTTTAATTTTCCTGCCTTCATCCAGAAAACCGCTGTTCTTGACTACCGCCTTTCTTGGGAAATCCGCTCCCCAGTCCAACAGCGCCTCACCTCTGCATCTTTTCTCTTTCTCTCTTCTTTATGTTTCCCTTCCCCTCTTCCCTATCCCTCGGTCTTCTTCCTACTTATCTTCCCCTCCTCTCCGGACAATCTGCCACCTCCTCGCCCCATGATTCCGTTGCCTCGATTGCGAGCAGGCCCGCCTGCCACCTCGAAGCAAGTTACAACCGGAGGAGGTCGTATTTTTCGTGAGGTAGGGAAGGGAAAGGGTCGCCCTGTCGCTTTTACTTTTATTTTTTTACACTTCCCGATCCACAATTTCTCCGCTCCTTTCTCTGTATCAGAAGTTGCCCACTCGAGTTATTTTTTACCTCCCAAAATTTATATATTTTTCTATTAAGTCTTCCGGTTGTTTCACTCTCGACGTTCCTCCGTAGTTCATCGAACTCTATTTCTTACTCCTTGGTGCTCTGTGTGTAGGAAGGACGCTTGTTTCCCTTTATCTGTTCATTAGTCGTTCATAAGATTGCCGTTAAGAGCTCACGTTACGAAATTCGGGGTGAAATTCTAGCGACCTACGGCTCTCAAGTGTCCAGTTGTCTGTGTCAGCTGGATCTCCTAAAATTTTTACTAAACAAAGTCCTGGCCTCAAGGATCAGCCTGAATTAATTTACTAAAGATTTACTTTTAATCGTTTTATGGACAATATCATGCTGGTTTAGAAAGGAATATTATCGTATTAAAATGTCAACAAGTTTTCACTTTATGGTGGATAATGCTGGATTCAGTCGACTCTATTATCAAAGCGCACAGTATTTATAATACTAGGAATGCAATACAAACCCAATACCAAAGAACTCACTAAGTTCTTCCTCTTATTTTCTTTCTGACAAGATTTTTAAATTAATATATAACAGATCACTGTTAATAATTGATTTATAATAAAAAATATGCTGCTGTAGAAAGAAATGTTATTCGATTCAAATGACAAGTATCCACCTCACGGTGGTAAATTTCTTTTAATGGTTTCACTAGACTTTGAGATCAAAATTCAGTCTATTTCAAACGCCAATAACTCAATCTTTGGTCAGTACAAAAGAATTTAAGAAATATTTAATGAAGGTCTTACATTTTTTGCCTCTCAATGTCTTCATATCGACTTAAAATAATTTATTGCTATTAATCGATTAATGGATTCTTTCATGCAGTCTTAGAAAGAAGTATTATCCCTTTAAAAAATCAAAAAGCTTCTATCTCAAGGTAGTAAATTTATTCCAGTGGTTTGACTGGACTCAAAACGCAGTCTATTACAAGTGCCATGAATTCAATACACCGTCACTATCAAAGACGTCAAGGAAAAATTCAAGAAGTTCTTTCTCTTTATTTCTGCCTCTCAAGATAATCAAATGTGGAACTCAGAAAAATACTTCCCCCGGTGCGTGACCTCGGGTCTATCTCAATGTGCTCTAGTTTTCCAATAAATAAATCTATTCGGGCGAGCAACCGGTTCTCGATAAAAAGCAACGGGGCTATAGCTCTCTTTTTGACAGACCTTTTCTCCCTGTTGCGCCCTTTCCTCTTTCATATATTCACTATTTATTCTACTTACTTGGGTCGTAAAATGTATCGAGCTAAAAGTTTCTCTCCTTTTAGTACTTCAGAAGTTTCTCTTGTTTTAGAGATCAATGGAAAATAAATTGTAGGAGAAAAGTTTTTATCTGGATTGAGTTTTCGGCTTCTACCATGGTTGTGGCTATTATATTTTAGCTCCTCTCTTTTGCTCTAAATATGAGAATATTTAGGATTATTAAGTTAAGATTTTATGAACTTTGGTTAATTAGTGTTGAGAAATGCCAAATAGTATTTAGAAAGAATAAAAAAATATCACATGATAATTTACAAATTTTCTTAGCCTACCATAGTTCCGAAGTTCGGAAACATTTTTCATCCTGCATTGTGACAATGGTTATAAAAAAGAAAAAGTTAAGGGAGGAAAAGTTCGTAAACCTACCAATCAGCTGGTAAAATATCCTATGACAATTAACTGGAATTATATACTCGTACATTCATCTCATATTGGTACTTAGCCTTGTAGAAAAATTTATCGAACTTTAGCAATCTACTTTTATGGATGGCTCATAATTAAGCTGAGGGCATTGCCTAAAATGCCTATTTTTTCTTTTACTCAGGAAACCAATTTTATGAACTTATAAGTTCATTTAGGATCAATTGTGGCTAAATTAAAGCGATTTATTGCTGCCTAAAAATGCCTATTTTACCTGTTTATGCCTTTTCTGCTGATATCGCCTATTTAAGGGCCTAAAAAAGCAATATTGTTTTCGTCGCCAAACTTCTCTTTAGTGCAGAGCTTGTCTGTTATTTCAGTTCCTTTTTAAATCTATCAAGGTTGAAATAATGTCATTAAACATACATAAAGAAAAATCATCCAAAGTATTATTATATAAAGAGTAGAAAAACAACTATGGTAATTTTCTGTAATGCGTACATATGCGATGGTTTCAATTGCCAAAACATTTTTTGAAGGTACCACTCAGTATTGCTGAGTGTAAAGGCAGATCAACTTCAGGCAGTATGCCTGAAGTTAATCTGCCTTCACAGCCAGTATTGATGTTATGGGAAACATGGCTAAATACTGCATTATACTCCGCAGATAAAATTATTGAAATATGTGAGGTATGTGACAGGAATAATGTGAGCCTCCGATACATAACGTCTTTTTCACCCACTTAAAGGTACACTATTGGGTCATTGGGTGGTCCCCGCTCGACCATCACGGATTTCAACGAAATATAATATGGACATTCACATATACCTTCAATAAACATTTTTAAATTTTTACTTTTGCCGTTGGTATACTTGCTGAGATATAGTAATTAATTTGACCCCGTGTCACAGCCTTCTGCAGTATGATTATGAGATTTCGGAAAATTTGAGGCATAGTATCTCAGGGGATATTTTGATAAGAGAAACAAACATTGGCTATCTTGTACATATTTTTGAGCTCTATTAAACAACATAATAAAAATAACTGTAAAAGCGACCTCCTTCTAGGAAATTCAGGGCGAAACTGGCCCGAAAAATTGCGGATCGAAAAAAAAATAAAATTTAGGTTTTTTATATTTCAGGAAGTAAAGGTATAATCAACGTGAAACTTTGAGCATGATAACATATCAAAACATGGTTTATGAATATAACATTTCATCTTCCTAGTGATTTCCATTATTTTAAAAATTGAGTCAAAATTTGACAACTTTTGTTAAAACGTCAAAAATAGTGTATATTCAACCCGCTTTTACAAAAAAAGACCCTCTGTAATTTCTTTTGGATCGTTTTCATAATAAAGAGAATGATTTCAACCTTCTAAAAAAACAGATCTGGTTTTTCATTGCGGGCATATAAGGCCCTAAAAATAGGGAAAACGTTGAGGATGACATTTGTAAAAAACACATAAATAGTTTATTTTCTGTCCGCGCTTACCAAAGAACGACCTTCTGGATACTCTTTTGAATCATTTTCATTCGAAAGATCATGTTTCAAACCTCTTAAAAAAGTAGACTTGGGTTTTCATCGCGAGCACATACGGCCCTAAAAATATGAACAACGTTGAGAACGTTGCTATGGTGGCGCCAAATGCATTCTGTTATGTAACGTCCTGTTTGTTAGATGTAGACATTTTTAGTATATTGCGCTGGTCCATGGTGACATTGTCACTACCAGTTCAGGCATTTGAACCAGTAACCCCATCGCCATAGGGGTCACGCCCGATAGACGTGTAATACCAGCCACGGGTGGGTTTATTGGTTAAGGATCTGCAATTTGGTTTCTTCGACAAGGTTCCAAATCCTTGTGTGGGTATCTGTCTAGTTCCAAAGCCAAAGATCAAGCCAAAGGTAAAGCCACCTGAAAATGACGTTGTAGTACGTCGAAACCCGGGTCGTGCAAATAAAATTATCATTATGGAACCACAAAGTTTAAGTTTTTCATTTATACTAGGTTCCCACGCCTAAAGTTTCCAAGCCGAAGCTCGTATGGTATTTTTTTAGACTTGGGTAAGGAGACTATGCTAGAGCCTTGGGTTAATTCGTGGCCGTGTGGGCGTTCTGTATTGAGTGACTTCGAGCTTTTTAAATTGTGAGTGATGCCATTTATTCATATCTTGGATCCTTCAAATTTCATCTTAATGAATCCGTTATTCCACTAGAGGTGCTTCTAGAATAGTGACAGCTGTTACTGGCATCGACCAACTCTTTGGGGTCAAAGTTAATAATTGAACTGCAGTTAATGAAACAAGAGCAATTTCCACAAGTATGACATTTAATGCACGACCGGTTTCGCTTTTTACAGCATCTTCAGGTGCCTGAAGATGCGGTAAAAAGCGAAACCGGTCGTGCATTAAATGTCATACTTGTGGAAATTGCTCTTGTTTCATTAACTGCAGTGATGTTCCGGTTCCACTCCATCACGCCTGAAACCTCAGATTTTGTTAATAATTGAACTTTCGTCGATTTGTCGGTTTCTTTAATTTTTGTTTTCATATCTTCGATTAAAAAATATTTTAAGCGCCTAATTTCAGTGCCTATTTTGAAATTTTTAGTGCCTATTTAGGCTGCCTATTTCTTCATTTTTAGTGCCTAAATGTCCTCAGCTTACTCATAATTGAAAATAGAGAAGTATATATAAATTGGCTATTTTGTGTAAAATACTTTTTCTTTTGCCTTGAATTATGATTAAAAATGAAACAATTACTCCCTAAAAGGCACTCCTTCTACGCCAAGTAATAATGCGAAGTCTCGTCGGAGTTAGATTTCAACAATATTTTCAAGCTTCTATAATTATGCTTTCCAGCTTTATTTTCCATTTTGTCTTTGATTACTAATGTGTTATGCTCTCTAGGGTAAGAGATTCACAACACTTATTGATTAAAAACATTGTTTAATATAGGCAAATCAGTGATGCTACCTACTTCACTTAGCTGTATAATATCAGTGACAAGAGCCGAATGAAAGGCTATAGTAAGAATTTCATACTCTTATTTTCTCCATTTTGCCCGTGGTTATTGATTAAGAAGGGAATGGGGTCAAATTTTATCCGAGATGTTGTTAGCAAGTGTATAAGGATTTAATTAAATTAAAGAAGACCAAAAAATAAAAATTTTAATTACATAAATTTCTATTTAAACTTTCACTTATACAGCAACTCAAGAATCATAATAACCTTGACTTTTAGTGCACTTTGTATTTTTAGTTATCAATTAAATGAATTTATGAATGAATGTTAATTTTATTACCGACTCAAGGTTCTATAATCGCTTTCACTGAGTAATCTGCACGCTTTCACCATTAGTCGAGGGGCCTTCGTAGCTCCTAAAAATGTTGTGGTGTGTCTTGTAATTCACATTATTGCTTTTTAAGAGAAAATGCATTGTAAAGAAAAATACCTCTGCAAGTGAGTTAAAGTTATTGGATGCTAAATCTTTTAATCGTTACTTATTGTAGTTCCTTAAATTGTCAATCAGATTGAATTATGCCATAACTATAATATTAAAGCCTATTAACACTTAAAGAAAAGAGATACAAGTCAACATATTCTTTGGAGCTGGCTAAAATATATATAAAATATACATATATCATTTCGGTGTCCATCTGTTTGGTATTGAAGGGTTCCGGAAATCGTCTTTTCCATAATTAAGCATTCCTTGGTAAATATGATAGTTCATTTTTGGATTTGAGGCTTTCTGTAATCTTTCGTATTGGAAAAAATAGTATGTACTAGCTGAGGATCCGCTACGTATTATTTCATGCTAACTAATGGGATATATAGGATATGATTCGTATTTCATTTACCCCCAAAGGAAAGAATATGCCTAATAAATAAAGGACTAGAGAAGAAACCCATAAAACAAGTCAGTATTGACTCTTCGACGATATGAAATATAAAAAATGATATATGCAAAGAGGATGGGCAATACAATTCCATACGTGTACCCACTAAGGAAAGAGTTCCCTTTGTTTTTGAGGAAGCGATAACAAAACCGGATAAATTCCAGTGCCATATGCTGTATTTTGTTGGCTCTCTTCCTTCTCGTATGATAACTTTGCCCGAGGACTTAATCGCTGCCAGATCTTCGAACCCGTTTAATAGACCCCCTTCGCTTATTCCTCTTCCCCGTCCCTTTTTTCGCTCTGGTGTTCAATACTTTCCCCTCCGCACCGGCCCTCTCACCTCTTCTCTCCCATCAGTTCCTTCTTTTCCTACTCCACACCATCCTTCCAAGTGAACCCTCTATGCTTACCTCCCTGCATCCCATCCCACGGAATTCAACCCTTTTGTCTTTTCCTCCTCTGCCCTTTCCACCCTCCCACGCGATAAGAGGAGAGTTCAACAGCCCACCCTCTTCCTCCTCCAGCTGGCAGTCCCCACCCCGATTGACATTATCCTGTTAATCCATCGATTCCCCACGACCTTAACCGTCCTTCTCTCTTCCTCTCTAAGCAATCATCCCCCGCGGCCCTTAGCCCTCCCTTCCTCCTCCTCCCCATTCTATCTTCGCTCACCCCGATCAACCCTTTGTAATGTTCTCTCTCTACTCTCTCCACCTCCCACCCTCCAACCTCCCTGTGTGTTCAACCCTTCTCTTTGATGCCTTAGCCCCACCACACGAGTTCACAAGCGTTCGTTGCTCATCCTCTCTCCTCTCTTCTACGCTTCCTCGTTTCCGGTACCGGAGGATGGGGTCGACGTGCGAATGAGTTTGTGCCTTCAGGACATCGAATCTTTCTCTCTTTCTACGTTCACGTCTACTAAGCCTCCTCCCCCTGCTTTCCTTGCCATGTCCTCCAGGCTCCTGTGGTCAGTTGACCGTGACCAGTTGGTGTTGCTGTTTCTTTTTTTTCCTCATCCCAGTATCCCCGTTCATGCTGCAGACTCACGCTTAGGCATCTCTCCGGTGTGGTGATTTTCTTGTCTCTCTGCGAATCCTCCCCTGTTCTTTCATCATTAATTTTGGCAACAAATTTAACATTTTTTAATATTCCACTCTTTAGCATGGTTCTTCTGCCGGTTTTAACGTAACGAATTCATTTCACGTCAATCTCAAGTTGTTTACAACAAAAAAACCTCCTGAAAAGATACAAAACCATTGAAACCGGTAAGTGTGGTGTATTGAAGTAATGAATTGCACAAACTATTTTTGTACAAAAATATTAATTCTACACTAAGCTAGCCAACGACTATCTTTATTCAATTTAAAAAATCGTGGCATATGTTGCTAAGCAATGTTGCACTACCATGTTTGAGCTCTGAGTGAAAATATAGGAATAAAATTGGTGTAAAAATGGCTTCAAACTAAGTACTTTGGATGTAATTATTCGCCATTTTAAGGTAGTCACTTTTTCCTCATTTCCACAGAAATTTCTCTTACTATGAGTGTTAACTATACATATGGCATAATCCATATAGATGAGTATATTCTTTCTTTACTTTTACTGTAGGAACTTCTTAGTCAGCAGATTTTTTACTCGTCTCTTAGACGTCTGATTTCTACATTAATTTGTAACAATTCCCTACGGAGAATAGATTCTTCTAAGCCAATATTCAAACCCGGACCTCTCCTTTGTCGGCCAGATGTAACGCTCCGAAGGAATCGCATTTAGGAGTGAATTTCTAGCTAGTGGATTGGTGGTGTAAATGGCTAACACCACTGATCGGAAGGTTAGTGGAATGTGATAGCGGTTGAGTCAAATCATTTTTAAGGTACATTTTATAAAAAACCTTGCAACCGTTCGCGTTACTGCGCACACTGCTCTTTGAGTCTTTCTTCATTGATATGTATCCTCTTGAATCTCCGTAAATATATGCTTCTCACACTTTGGCTTACCTATCGAACCATAAGTTACCTGCGACCCTATCGGTCATTGGACATTTTCATTCCATTCAGGACCATTGTTAAAGTTTTAAAAACTAATCCCATCCTAACTCCAGTTTTCCCCCCTTACACATTATGTCCCTTTCTCCTCTGCTCCCTCATCCGTATCCCATTTCTCTTCCTCTCGTCTTCATCACTTCTTAGTTGCCTCGCAAACTTTCATGCCCGGGGTCATGGCTGAAATGAAATCTGGAAGCCATCAATTTTTTCCCCACTCGCAATATTTCATCCTCTTTTTTCGGTCGTGATATCACATCTCTTCCGTGTTCCTTGATTTATTTCCGTTGCTTTCCCTCTATCATTGGGGGTTGCACAGCGGAATGTGACAGTTGAATGCACCAATTAATGATTCAGCAGCCTTTTTCTTTCTGCTCCACCGATTACTCCTCTATTTCTAATTATCGATGTTGTCTCTTAACCCTCTATTTTGATCGGGTGAATGGAAATAGATAATGAATGACCTCGGTGAACTTTCGGAGCCTTCAACTTTCTGGAATACTTCTTCAGCGGTTCGCCGGAGAGCTTTTGAGACTCGTTGAATTGGATTTCTGTATAGGGGTACAAGAATTCCTTTTCATTTTATTTATTTATTTTTATTTCTCATGGGAAACTCCTCGAGTATACATTTACCTATTCATCATTACAAAAAACCTTCTTTACTCCCCACATTCCAATGGCTTAACTTTTATCCCTCGTAAAGTTTAAAAAAACATATATTTTGGAATAAAGGTGCTTTATTTAAAAACGTAGGAAAATTATTTTCAATAAGATAACATGCTGTACATATAGAATGAGTTTGAAGTTGCAGCATTTATGAGCCTATGCGTTAAAAGTTCGTTTTTCTAATATAGATTGCATCCTCCAATATTTCATTACAATTCAAATTCTCTTGGGGTTGTACTTCAAGAAAAAACTCCTTTTTTATATAGACTGCAGGGTAAAAAGATGCCGTGAATAATTTTTTGCTCTAGGAAAATTAATGATAGATGAACCCATAGTCTTTACTTCTTTAACAACTTCCCCTTTTAAAAGAAATATACATAGAATAAATTTATTTCCAGTGGCCAGATTTACTTCGAGTTTTGAAATTTCCTTAATTTACTGCCATATACTGGTTCAGTATATTTTAAGAAAAAATGCCTTAATGTAATTGTAGTACTGATAAGCAAGACCCCCGTGTCTCTTGATAGGTTTTTACAGGGAAATTTCTTGATATACAAAATTCTGTATCTATTTCTAAAGTAAATTCTAACTATGAGCTTTTTCTCCTTGGACTATCAATTGATTTCAAATAAAGTGTATAATCGCTGTTAAATTCTTTGTTTCAATGGGTTCATTACAGTTTTAGGGAGATAATAATCTGGTAAGCAGATTACGCTCACTAGTTAATCTATCCAATATCCCGAGGGTTGATTACCATCTAAGCATTACTCGCAACTTCAACCCTCGTCTTTGAATTCACCTCTAGTCCCCAGCATCACCTTCCGCATTTCGTTTTGTACTGCTCTCTTACCGAGTTCTGTTTCTTCATTTCATCCTCCATTACTTTGGCACTTAATGTTTCCCTCTTCAGATGAAATGCAACGCCCATCTTTCTTCGCTCGGTTTGTCACAAAAACCTACGCCTCCCTCCCCCTTCTCTAGCCATTTCCACTCCTCGTCACTTCTTAACGTCCCTCTACGCTCCCCCTTAACCATCCAACGCAGGTTGTAAATCACTCGGCACAGTTCTCAACACCAATCACACATCTCTCTCCCCCATGCCACCAAGTTTATCCGCTCCGATAGTTTCCGGGACGTACACCCACACTCGTTGGTGTCGCTCAGACCGTACGCCACGCCAGCTATCGGTAACGTCTCGCGCTGGTTTAATACACGATGAAGTTCTTAATAGTCGGTCGTTACGGTGACTTTTCCTCGGCATCATACTTCCACAGAGGCGGTTCCTTCGAATTTCCTAGAAAATACTGCAGATTACAGCTGAGAGTTTATGGCTCTCCTTATAGGAGTGTGTTTTAAATGCCTTCTCATAGCGGTGTAGTGTGATTGCACTTAAGTGGTGTCAGTTACCAGCTTTAAAAAATTAAATGCAACATATTAGGTGAATAGCCAATAAAAATAATTACCCATTTTGAAATCCATCATCCTTTCCACTTAGGGATACTATTTGCAAAATATCACTGCTCCTTAGTGACTGTATTCATGATATGATTACTCTTTAGTCCTTAAATGTTGAGAAATTTCATTTTTTTCCTAAAAATGCTGAGATCCGGATAGGCTTATCTATTGAAATATTTTTTATTATCAAGATCATCTGTTTACTGATTGAATTGTTATCCCAATAGCAATGCGTTGGTGCTCCTGTTGTGGCAATGGAAATATTTGTGACCTACACTCCTCTTTATTGACCCATAGCATAAACTTAAAATTTTTAATTAGGTGTCTTTGAAATGAGGTACTGTTTTCGATAATTGGGTCTATAAGCTTAAAGGACAGCGTATTGTGGAGGAGGATATGCAATACAAAAGAAATGGTGATATTTAAGGGTTCACAAGAATTAGATGAGAGAATGTGAACAGCAAATTAAGGATAAATCGGTAAATTTCGAATAAGGCCTAGAAAAAAGATTCACTCGATCAAATTCTCACTCCGAGCTGGTAGTTATTACAGTCACTGTTAAATTTTCATACAATCAAAATTTATCAGCATGAAAGCCATGCTTTAGAATTCAATATTCACCCCACAATACCAAGTTTAGTAGTGGGAGGAGGGATCTTAGCCATTTGTCTGCCACACTTCAGCGTTGAAATCTTTATGAGTTGCGCGTTGTATCGTGATGAGTAAATAAATAACTCGTCCACGAAGAAATATGCAAATGAATTTTTGACTCGGGGAAATATAGAGATGCGACACATTGTGGGCATTAAAATTGCGTGGAGCACATGTGGTCAGTGTATTAGGCGCGCAGGTGTAGCCTGGTTGCGTACTGGAATGGTATATGAAAGGGAAGAGAGCATGGGGAGGAGTTGGACGAGATAAAAGAATGACAAAGCTGAGGGTAATTTATTTTGCGGAGGAAAGAGGAGGGGCGTTGGGGAAATCAATACGATGCCCCCGAAAAAAAGCAGCTGTACAGAAAAAAAAGAAAGAATACAAGTATGTATGTATTCGTTGCACCTCTTGGCAGCTGGCTGCGGGATTTATGTGTTCGTAATCAAGGAGGGATGTTTGGCGTAGGTTTTTTTGAGCAGAATTTTAGCGCATGGGCGTGCGGGGAGCCCTCTTTTGACGGGGTGGGGAAGTAAGTGGGAGGGAAGAGATGGGGATGGGGGAGTTGGGATAGTATGGAGAAGGAGGGGAGGGTTCGAGGCAGAAGCGATTCCGGAGGAGCTGGAGCTTTAAAGGGAGCGACATGGGTGAGCTTATCTCCCGAAGCGGTCTGCGAGGAGCAAAGCGAGAAGTATCCGATTACAGGTGAGACCAACATAAGGTGTATGTTGTGTCTCTATTTCTCTCTGTCCTCGGAGAAAGATAGGTTTGTAAGGGAGAAGGAGGGTTTGGCAGGAAAGTGAGTGGAGAGCGCAAGAAAAAAGGAGTCGGGTTGAAACTAATGAGGGAAAATTGTGAAGTTTTGCTCGGAAGGTAGGATTAACATTCTTTTTTTATTCCTCCGCTGCTACTCAAGTTAGCGCCCGAGGGCGGTAAAAATTGGAGGTCGCAGACTTATGCTTCGGGGTTCAACTGCTGGCTGTTCAAGAGATCACCGTAAACAAGGATTCTTGCATAATTAAAGTCGCTACTTCATGTTTGAAGTTGCAAGTCTCTTTTTGTTGGATCCATTCCTACATCCACCTCAATCTAGTTCAACCTATTGCAACTCACATCATTAAAAGCCAAGCCGAGATCCAGGATTTCCGATTTCTCATAAATTATATCTGTTTTCGAATATTATGGATTTTGTTTTGCGGAATTTTTCTTTAGAGTGATATAGTGAAAAAATTACATCTTTCTGAAACTCAGATACTAATTCAGTGAATTGGTTCATGAGAGAACGTCCATTAAATTAGCTCATTTAGCCCTACATTATCAAAATAATCCTGGACTTAATTTGCAGAAAAAAACTAGCTAGATTGTAATTCACAATGCACATTAATTTATTAATAAATCAGGGTTATGCACTGTAGAAAAGTTGAACTGCTTCAATTCACTAAGATGGTGACCTGTGACTAATGGTAACCTGTGGTGAAAGTTAGAACAAAACATTTGCGGCTTGCATATAAAAATGCTTCCACAGTTAACTGACGGGAAAAAATAATTGCAAAACTTAAAATGACTCGATAAAAAGAAAGTGAATCACGACCTCAACTATTTCTTACGTGATTCAGTTACATGCTATTCGTATCGCTGCGGTTTTAAATGTTTGAAAATTTTGGATCCAAACTGTCGTAGGTACTCCAAATACAAAATCTTTCAAACAATAATTTTCGGAACAAAATTCACAGCTTCAGGCTCTACTTTGTAGAAACTTTTAATATTCATTATAATAAAGTTTGGTTCTTTTCTACACTTTTTATTTTTTAAAACACACTACGCGTTTCACCAATTTTATGGCATCGTCAGGTGTAGTAGTCTGTTTACATATATTATATTGTTGTCGTTGTTAGATACAGAACATTAAATTTGATTTTAAAGAAAAGTTTTCATTAAAAAATAACAAAAAGGAAATGAAACAAAAATGGAATGGAGGGTAAAAAAATATTAAAATGAAAATAATAACAACAAAAATTTACATACAATGCTTGGCAAAAACAATGAAATCAAGGGGTGGTGGTATGAGAAAGGTCAACGTTTTTGTAACGAAAATTTTCCAGAAAGTAGTGGGGAGTTATGTGTATAAAGCTGCTCATTGCATAGATTTGGAGAATGCCTGAAAATTTCAATTTTTTTCTAGTGCATCCATTTTTAAACCTTTGGGAAGGAAATGTAAAATTTCAGGGGTAAAGTCACTGACATGATTTTCGGTTTGATTTGTTTTCTAATATTTCATTCCGCTCTACCTTAAGGTAATATTCGTTCTAAGTACTTAAAAGACAAAATCCCTCCCTAAAGAAGGCCGAAATACATCAGTATATCATGCACTTACTCAGTTTTTCGATTTCGAATAGTGCCACATTACTTGAGCGACTACATACTTACTCGTTTTTGGTTTCAAAGTATTTTTGGTTCTCATTATGCTTCCCTAACTATCTGCTCATTCGCTTCAGTACTCTCGAAAAAAAAGCGTGAGGGAGTAATAATTTTGAGACGAAAAAATATTATAATAATGGAGCCCCGCAGGCAAATCAGTCTGGGGGGCTTCACCTGATGCTCTTGTGCGGCCATTGCATCCGCAAAATATGCCATAAAAATAAGATCGCTTCGCCCGCGTGGAATTTATGACTCCGCCGTGCTTGAACCATACGGGGCAGAGGCGCGTCTGACTGCGGTCTCCCGTTTTAATGGAGTGGAGTCGCAGACGGTTGGCTCATCTCGGCTTGCCTGCCAAGCTCCTCTTGTCTCCTTCCCATATCCTCTCCTTTACCCTACTCTTATATATGTCTCCTTCTCCCTCTCTCTCCATTCGTTAGGTTATTCCCTCCATCCACTTTGCTTCTGATTTCTTGCTTTGTAATGCTCATTTCCCCCTAGATCACCACCGTCCGTGTAAAAGAAATCCGCACACTTTGTTTTTTAAATCGGCTTTGAGCGAACCGAAAGTTCGATGCAGCTATTAGAAGGACTGAATTGGAAGCCGCTGCAGAGTCTAAGGCTTCACATAAGTGTTAGCGTACCTGCACTGGCAAAAATGATTAGGAGAAACATTAAATTTTGATGGAATAACGAAAAGCTGGACCGAAAATCAACCTTAAGCGATACAACTCCTCAGGCGCTTGGGTCTACCTTCCATTTTATTTGTATTTTCGCCAACGTGTCCTCGACACCACAATGTTGGTTTTTAAAACACTTTCAAAGAGCTGCAGTAAGTAAGCGTTGCAAGTTTTGAACTCTTTTTCAAATCGAATTCTACCAAAAGATTGGCATAGTTAAGTTGAAAAATGGGGAAAAATTAAATGTGGAAATAGAGTTATTTTCGGAGGAGTAATTAAATACAATCGAAGTAACCCTCATCTACCCATTTATATAATGTAAATAATTTTAGCTCACATTTAATGGGCAAGGTTTAAATTTTTAACTCAAAGCAGTTGGTGCACGGGATAAGTGTTCAAATATTGTACTGAAGGTCTCAGAATCTTTCAGGTAGGATATTTTGACGATAATTTCTACCACTATTATCTTTACTCTATTCTTAATGCTATACACTTAAGTTGGATGCGCATCCAACAAAGTTTGATCCTAAATCCAATTCTTGGGATAATACAACCTTTTCCTTCATTGTGGAGTATTTAATTCGCACGAGTTTCAAGTTGACCTGAAGGATATTGTTTTTCCTCTGCATTGCATCTTTGCAAACGGAAACATCGACAAGCTGAGATAAATGCGCTGTAAAATAGGCGCGAGAATTCTTTCTGCCCACGCACAATCAATGACTGCTACAAAATTAGGACGAGACGTTAATTTGCTTCTTCCCTTTTCCTCTCTTGCCTTACCGAGTTCCTTTTCTTACACTCTCACTTCTTCACGGCATGTGAAAGCGAGAGAGTAGGAAAAAGGAAGGAAAGGCTAAAAGAATAGATGAAAAGCGAGATTCTATCTGGATGGATTAGTTTCTCTTTCTGATTTTATTGTGGCCAGTAATTTTGTGTGGGAAGAAATAATTCTTATAACATTCTAAATGACAGTTTATCTCTCTTATTTTGGCAACTTATATGTATTCAATAGATGCTGCTTGGGGTAAATTAATAGATTTTAGTCAGTCTGAGACGGGTGCAATTTTTTCTTGTAATCGTAGTCCCGCGTGTAGCGTACGAGTCCCAAGTGGCTCTCAACACAGTCCTTCCATCAGCTGTGTCGCGCTTATTGCTGTTGTCTACTTGTGGTCTATTTGACGTTGCAAGCATGGGCCAATCTTGTATTAATTGTAATATACACATATGGTGTATGCTTGGGCTTGAATTGGAGCAAAGTTTTTACACCTGACTCGGACAAAGACTTTCCCCGAGTGCGTGACAGCACCCCCGCCCGCCCAGCCACGCCGGTGGTTCCCGCCCTGCACGGTCTGTGCGTGTCCCAAACAAGAGTATCCCACGATCGGGTGAACAGGGTGTGGCGACAGGGCTGACAAAGGCAGGCGCGGGTGAGTGTGGGAGATGTTTGGGGAAGGAGAAGATGGGAGAACTTGTGGATGGGAATGTGCTTATCGCTTGAGGGAGCTTTGTGGGTTGCAGGGTCCGCATAGCCAGGATATATGGGAGAAGATGTTGTGGCAGTGCAGTACCTTTTGGAGTGTGGGAGTCCAGTGTGCGGGTCTGCGCGTTTTATTGTCACTCACGTAAGGCGTCCAGACTTCAGACATTAATGTTTTAATTATCTCTTGAGGAAGCTCAAATCAGAATACGTGACGTTTTGTGCTTCATAACTGCTAAATCTATCTAAAAATCTATATATACCTCATATCTCCATACTGAGGTCCATATAAAATCCGATAGTTTTTAAAATACCCTAACATAAGTTTTCGCTGGATCACTGAAGGTAAGCTTTTGGCTCATTTGGTATTTCCTTGTAGATTGGTTTATTGAAAATATGTAAAATTTATTTTCTTTAATGAAGCGAGCTAACATAATTGGAATATCGGAGGATGTGTGCTGCTTCATAATCTGTGTTATATTAGCAAAATTCATTTCTTGACCCGCTATATTTCATGATGAATGTGACGATAAAAAGTGTGGGTATTAGATCGATTTAGGATAGTCACAACGTCGATGAAAGGTATAAATGAATTAATCTACGCATATGCTACCTTGGGATAAACTTAAAACATATTGCTAGAGCAACATTCCAGAATAATAACTTTCAATCAAATATAATCAATGTCTTCTGTGGAAAGATGCACTTCATTGCGTTATCCATCATTTGCGACATTCTAACTTATACTCGTCGAGAAATAATGTGAAATTTATAGGAAGGATTTCCCTCATAAATACACGGATAGGAACTATTTATAAGTCTGCATCCTCGAGAGTATTCTGAAAGTTATCTTTTTTTGGCAAGGGCGATGCTCTTGATAGTATTTTATTTTTTCTCACTGGAATTTAATGATCAATCACGGTTTAGAACGGTGACTATCTTTAAAAGGGTACCATCAGAAGAATAAATGATTGTCTAATAACACTAGGTTAAAGTGAAAAATTACTTAATGTATCGCTCAGAATTTAAATTTATCTTGAAACTGTTCCCTAATATTGTTTTTTTGGGAAGCCGTAGATAATGCGTAGATGGCATAATAGGTGGTGGCTGCGTAACGTGCCGTGCTAGCACAAGGGTGCAGGAATGCACTGTTGACGTGAGTGTCAGGGCCCCTCGTCGACTGCTATTCCCGCCTGACATTGATACACGCGAGTCACTCGGCGAGTTTCGTTCTTTATGAGGCAGTCAACGCTGTTTACGATTCATTCAAAAGGGGGGACGACGACGACGGAGGGCGAATGAGGGATAGTTTGAGGGATGAGCCAGGGGTGGAGCAAAAGGGTTTTAGATCGCGAGATATTTCACGTTCCGTTGACACTCGGAAACTAGAGTGTAAGTATTGAACTCCGGTAATCGCGGAGAACGCCGTTTCTGCAACGTGCGATGCTATACTCCATTTCAGACACGTTACCACTCTTTTTGTAACATTCATAACAATATTCTCGTTCATTTGGTTTCTTATATTGCTAAGCATTTCCTTTGCCAACGTTACTCTCTACCTTACACCCTTGAAAATTAGCCAAGTTTTATTCAAAATGCTCACCAGATAGCCAAATTGAGTGTTTGCATCAATTTTAAATTGATTCTAAACCTACTCTATATTATAAATTGTTTCCATAATATTATACTTGAGTTACCAGCACCCAGCCGCTGAATGAGCTGGTATAGTATCTGCAGTATTTATTAGTTGCTCTATGCCTTTGTTCACTTTGGACAACCCTACATTCAGTGCGCCTACAATTGCAACTGGTTGGTAAAGCAGACTTTCATAAGTAAAGACCCTCTCACTTTCTCCTCCGTTCCTTTTCCATGGCGTTGCATTCCGCGCATCCGTCTGCTCCCAACTTTTGTGAATGCAGAGACAATCGGATACACTCTAGTTGTCTCACTCTCGGCGTTCGTTGACAAAGGATCCTATTTACTGCTGCGATGATCCCAAACGGAAATAACACTCGACGCTGTGATTTTCAACGATTCTCATTCAGGCATAAATCATGACGCCTCTGTAATGTGTTTATCTCCAGATCTGAAGGACTCCATTCGTTATATCAGGTTACACGAAATATCCGGGATTGCTCTTACGTTTTTTGAATGTCCATTAAAAATATTGGAATTACATCGGTAATGGTGGCTGACGAAATATTTATTTGAAGCGTTTACAATATTAAAACGGCTCTTAAGGTGATGGTTTTTGTCGCTGGACGTTTGTTTGGGGTTCAAGCGCGAAACCATGCTGTTGAAACTGAAAGTTCTTCACGTCACTTTGTTTATATTTCCCTGGATTTGATCAGTACGAGCTCGATCAATAACTTCCGAGTCAAGAAATATATGCTCCATTCATGTTTCCGACTTTTTTCTAGTCCGTATAAGTTTTTATGCGTTAGCATCGAAAATACAACCGCTCGCCCTCGGTGCTTGTGCGTTCTGTAATTATTATTTATTTTATTTAACGGAAAGGGGTGCCATATTTTAACTGCAAGCGTTAATCCTTTCGCCTGCCGGATAAAAAAAGTATTCGGCGAAAATGAGGTTAATATTGCTGGACGTAGGGTATGGAACGTGCCAATTATTCTCTTTCTCTTAAATCTGCACTTGGAGCCGCTTGTATTTTAATATGGGAATCGGAATTGGTGTAAGCGCTAAAATATTTGCTAATAAAGTGACGGGAGGCAAAGGTTGTAAAGGGAGAAGTATGGAGGGAGAAAAGGGGGGAAAGAGGTGGGAAAAATAAAATTAAAAAAAAGTGCAGCGAACCAATCGACCGACAAGTCTGTCTTTTTGAAATACGGCGTCCCATTGGTGCGCGGGAAAATCTCACACCGCCCGTCCTAGCACCGCCGCCTTGTTTACGAGGATAGTAAAAATTCAAAAGGACAGCTTGGGTAATGCCATTCCATAAAAGGACAAGGGTGGTATGGTCTGAGAGGGGAAAAATGGGAAAAGGGCATAGGGAAGGTGAGAATCGAGACGAGCCGTGAGCGTTGCAAAATATTCCAGGACTGCGTGGAGAGGTAAAAGTTGCATGTTGCATGGATCTCATGCAGTTAAAATGACTATGCCTACTTTTACCACCATTTGCTGCCTTTTACCAGAAATTATCTTCCTGCATTTTCAACGTAAGAATCCGCATTCTATTTTCTTTTGACCATTTTGTTTAAATGTTGCCATCTAGTAGCAGTAGTTGTAGATTTGTATCTTAGGTGCCTTAACTGCTAGGGTTATATCACTACGTCTAACCCTAGACCTTAATCCCAAGATGACCGCGGAAATCAGTACCCGAGGCGGTATTCGAATCCACGACCTTTGGGTTGCCATAGCGGTGCTTTACCAATCTGTGTTCCCCGGTCGGCTCGGCTGTTGCTGTAGGTAAAATTATACGTAAAGCAGTGAACAAAATCAATTATAAACTGTTTTTACAAAACTATGCGTCATCTCGATTCAACCTTTCCATAAAGTCGGATTTTATGAAAAATTTTATTAGAGTGGTGGCTCTAATTCCAGAAAACCTTTTCTTAATTTTATAGAACTATTTTGACAGAAAAATGTTCGTGAGTAGATGGTACTACCTTCATCCATTATCCATCCATGAGAAAATAACCTACTCTTAATTTTTATTCATGAGTTTCCTTTCAAACATTTTTGGTTAAAACAAACAGTTGACATCGTATGTTATAATGTGGGGTATTATTTTGGATTATTGGTAAGGTAGTTTACATTATTATAAACCCAAATATATATGTTGCATGCTGCCGTTAAATCTGATGCAGCGGCTAACAGTTATGAGAATAAAGCAAAGAAGTTGGGAAAAACTATGCCATAAGCGGAACTGTTCCCATCCGCCTTCCTAATGGCCTCGGGATCAAGTTCATGCATCAAGTTCCAAAATTTCGAGAAATTTGGAGAATGTCGAGCAGGCATAGTGGTGGTAGTAACTACAACCCTGCCGGAGCCAAGTTTGGTATTTCAAGATGGTTAATTTGTTTGGATTCTGGAAACCCTTTATTGGCGCAAATGTCTCAGTTACTGGTCGCCTTCTGGAAGAATTAAGTTAAGAAAACGATCTATTGTTTCGGACAACCAATTTGAAATTCCGGGGCTTCCACTTTTCTTCTGAACTTCAAAACGATCGATACCGGAGGAAAGAAGAAAATTGAGAATTTGCTGCAACTAAGGCATCGCCTCGCTTAGTGCCCTTCGCTGCCTGTCTTTAAAAGTCTGACGACTGCATCCGGTCACAATTGGGAATAGGCACACCCGAATGGACAACGTGTAGCTTCGCCACACGGCAGCAGTCCCTCCCCTTGGAGACATATCCCCGTGTGGCGCGCAAAACATATGGTTTGGCGTGTACTACAGGAGGAGGATGAGTAAGAGGCCTGATTCTTTTTATTTCTATCGCTGCAGACACCCCCGAAGATCTACAACGCTTTCCGGATCTTAATTTTTATTAGTAACTGCATCTCAGGGTGCCCGGTCATAAAAATGTCCTCCGACGCCCCTCCTCCCACACTCCTTTTTATATTTACGGTTTTGATGGCGGCTTTGACCATTCCAGTTTCGCCGTTCGCGACTCAACGTTCAAAAACGGCCGACCGACACTACATAGGTACTCCCACTCCTATACACTCCTCTCATGTCTCTCCCTGCACCTCATTCACGTGCGCAGTCGTCCGAGGGAAGAGAAGGAACTAAAAATAAAAGAGTGAGTATGGGTGTGATATGTGGACCTACGTTATTTGTGAGTTACAAGCGGTATGTAACGAACGATCATCATCCTAGGGTTTTCCATCTGCTGATTGGGATGTTTTGGTACAAATCCTAGCTTAAATTATACTTTTTTGTGATCTTCTTTAAACTTTCCTATTACTATCCCGCTACCACGTCTCTCTGATGTTTCTTGTACCCTCTGCCTCTCCTTGTGTCGGCCAAAATTCTCATCCTCATCCTTCCTCGTTTTCGAAGAGTTCTGTCCTTTATCACCATCTTCAACATGCTATCTCCTCTCAATACGTACCTTATTTACTTTTGCTTCTTTCTCCTGATTTTCGCCACTCACTTGTGCTTTTACTCCAAGTATACCCTTCCGCAACGGAAGACGAAAAATGGGACTTTTCCTATTCTCACCGCAATAGCATAAATTAGGTTATATATATATTTTTCAAATTGTTCTTTGCCATTACTGGACGAGGATAAAAATATGGTCAATGCTGGTCAAAATTGTTTAAAAATCGGTTGAGGTATTATCATTACAATCGTCAATATTGCCATGGATGTTCAATCAAATTAACTGCGGGTCCATAGACAGCCCTGCCTGTAATTTCTCCGATCGCGGGGAGCTTTCTATTATGATTCTCTCATTTAACTTTCTATTTTCGAAACATTTATTCTTTTTCAACTCTGCGAAGATTGTTCCTCCCTTCATACCGCCCCTTTAAAAACTCCTATCCTTCCCTAATAAAACGGTATCCTGCTCAACTTTGTGGAATTTCATGATGAGACACTAAGAAAAAACTGCGTATCTTCCTTAATTTTTTTGAATGGTCATAAAATTAGTGGAAGTTAAAAGTTTTCTCTTGGTGTTTTCTAATTTTCTTCCCCCTCTCCGACGCTTAGCCAACATTCTCTCCTCATCACCCTCTTCAGAGTTTCGTTAATCCTCTATTCGTGTTTCGTCCTATTTTACGGGTCTCCATATAATTTTCCCTTTCAGCTTCTTTTCCTCCCCTGCCATATCAAGCACTTCCTCATTTATTTTCCTCCCCAACAGCGTTACTATTTCTTTTAGGCATTCACTCGTTTCATATTTTACTTCTACCACATCTCAAACGTCTCCAATGTATGCTCATCTTCATTCCACAGTGACCAAAAACCTGAATCATTCGAGACTAAGCTCCATTTAAAGGTTTTAAATAACATATGCTAGAGTGATTTGTGATATTGTTGTATAGTATAGAACTACTCTATGCTGATAATAATTATAATTTTATAATGAATGTACAGGTATACTGGTTTTAATACTACTCAAATCTATTCTACTACATACAATCGTAACTAGCGGTTCATACAATCACAGGCTCCCAATCCTGAGGTGGGGAAAATTGCAACTTGGCGAGAATATAACCCACGACCTCCAGATCTGCAAACGTGGATTGTACCTCGTCACCACCAAGACTGGCACATATCCACATTCTTGTCTGTCTTTGCTCAACATTCCTTCCATCGATACCCATGTTATCGTTTGTTACTCCTTAGCAAACAAAATCCTTAGCATTATTGCCCAACTGCAAAACTCATTCTCATCCAGAATACTACCCTGGTACGCGAAGTCGTTTTCATACTAAAAGCAGTTCTAATTCGAGTTCTCACGGTGAAAAATATCCGATGTTAGCCGCTGTAGTTGTAGGAGAGGGATGCTGTGGGTGGTTGAGGGTGTGGTGAGGAACAGGATTCATCGTATGTCGGTACTACTCTCCCCCGCGAAAATTGTCCGAGGGGAGAGTCAACGGGTACTGGCCACTCTCCCTCGTCCCAATAAAATATTCCCTCACCCTTAATTGGCATTCGGGCTTCACCTGCAACACGCACGCAGTCAGTCAGACCGTATGTCGTGCCGGTACATACATGCGTGTCAGTCGCATCCATGTAAACACATACTAATCACTCCTATGGGGTTTCAATTTTTACCCTCGCCTGAGCGCCGGGAATCTGCCCTCCCAGACGATTTAAACCGTCCAGCGTTTCATAAAATCCTTTTAATGGATCCAAATAATGAAAATAAAAAGAAAGCGGCAATGAAATATTTTTGGAAAAGAATTATGGATTTAAAAAATTCTTCGTTGAAGTGAAGAAACGATTAATGTATTAAATTTTCATGCGTCCGGGTTTTTTAAAAATGTAACTGGAAAAATAATGCAATAACTAATGATGCATTTATACCATTCCAGAAGTTAGTACGTAATTTATTAGGTAAATGTTTGCTAAAGGTGTCCTATAAGTATTAAATCAGTCACATTTAAAAAAATGTACCATCGTAATGAGGAAACTATTACCTACTTCATAATGTATTGTCTGTGTCGTTTATGATGCAATGGCAAGATTAATTATTGCAAACGAACGCGTGTGAAATAGATTTTTCCATAGTGGGGACGGAATTTTGAAGAAATATGGTGCTTAATATAATACAGTGCCTAACTATATTCCATTGGAAAAAATTCCCCACTGAAAAATCTCCTTGAAACTCTTAAATATTTGAAAATATTCTATAAATATTTGGGAAAGGAATGTCAAATTAATTAATTTCGTCTTCAAAATGAATAAACAAATACTTCATGGCGTTTCCATGCGTGTGTTGTTTAGCATGCGGAAAATAGTTAGCTAATTAACAAGTGTAAAAATGCCATTCCCACTGTGTACATCGACTTTTGATGAAAATATGATACGTATTGTAATACTCTTATTGTTTTTTCTTGATAAATTTCTCCCCCAAAAAACCTCATCTCTTCTAAATTGGTGTAAAAATGTAATAATTCTAACATTCTCTAATTTTAGTTGTTAAATTTCAGCAGCAATTACACCGCTACGCTTTCATGCCTGCGTTGTTTATTGTGCTATGAGAAGACTAATCTCTCGAATGAATGTGTGGAAAAATACCATTTTCAAAGTATGGACTTCCACAGAAAGTACGGTGACCAATGAGTCTTTCAAATCTAAAGATTGTTGACTGCAGCACTTCAGTTTTCCCTCTCCAATTCTAAGACCTTTACATGTGTTTATATTTCCTCGATCTCCCTTCATTTGTCCTATGTTTATGTCCCTTGGTTTTCCTCGAGGTACTTTTCCTTATATTTCCCTATTTGGTGTGCATTAATCGGATTCATTGCGTCTCGGGAATTGCCTCGTATGATACCGACACTGTGGTTTGTCGTTCCTTCCATGTCATGTATTTCCCGCCCTCAAAAAATCTCCTCCACCCTCTGCTGAAAAAATTTGAAGAGAGGCAATGCGAACTTGGGGACCCTTGGTAACCAACAAACATCCGCATCATTTGGAGTGATAGACCGTGAAAAAAAGGCCAAAGGAAAATGACGTGAGTTCCGAGATGGAGTAAAAGAAAAAAAATCGGATCATGCGTAATACCGAGCGTCGCGAGTGACAGCGAGGGAGTTGGGGCATTTAGAGAGAAAAGAGAGGTGTGGAATCCAGGATAATGCTCTGTAAATGGATGGATGAAAGGGTGAGAGAACATTTTTATGAGAGAAATTAGCGACAAATATAATGGAAAAAGTGAAAGATGAAAAATAAATATTAGTCTAAGTGACGGTCAGCACCCAGAAAGTTAACGAAAATTATTTTTTATATGAGAACCTCTTCTTTTTTTCGACCACGAATAATATATTAAGGATATTGTTCTAGATCATTGGTATATACAACCAACGTGTCGTCAAATTTTATGGACCTTCTCTGGAATGAAAAAATACAGCAAAAACAAAACCAGGATAATATAGGTAACTATAGTAAATTCAAATACATATATAATTCACAAATTTTGAATACCTTTGACTTATTCTGACAATGAGTGTGTGTTATAACAGTTTACAAGTCAGCATACATCTGCAAAAGATTCAGCGTAGTGACAGAACATCTTGTTTATAAAACATAGTAACAGTGGAATACAATTTGGCCTATACTCCTGAACAATATCCTTGAATAAATTAATGAATATATTTTGTAATAATGAAGGTGCTAGGGTTTTTTGTTGGTAACTAATGAGCGAAAGCTTATTTCAGATCCAGATTGAGGCAGTGATTGCACAGAAATTCTTCATTTGAAACTAATTCCAAATGGAAAGGAAATAGTAGAAGTTGTAATGTTAGCATAGTCTTTCAAGTTTGGTATAACATTGATTAATTGTTAGTTAACGCATTTCACAAAAACGTATAATAAATCCAGTTTTCAATCCAGAGTTGTTTTACATTGCCGACCCCGAAAGGGAATGGTGTGATGAGTATGTACGCTAAACGCGTAGTTAACACTATTTAATGGGTTAAAATTAGAAAGTTACTACTTCATTTGATTCTCTAATATATCCTCCCTAATGCCAGTATGTAGCTTTAGCTAAAATTACCAGAAATAGTAACTCATAGTAGCCTAGGAGGTACGCTAGTTTTGCTGTTAAAATTTTAGCCAATCGTTATTTTGACCTACATATCATTATATTTGTATTTTAGTTATTGTAGTAATAATTACTTAGTTCGTTAAATTTTGCAGTCCTTTTAAGCATTATAATTCCTAGGCATTTGTCTCATACAATTACGCTGTTTTTCAATCTGCCTCCTGTCACCCTCCTACTGGGGTTTCTGCGAGCGGGCGTAAATTTATGTCAAGGATGATAAATCGACATGTCCAGAGAGTAATTGTTTCAGCTAAGCGTATCACGGAGTGAGTTAATTCACCATTCTTATGCTCTTTAGACACTCATTGTACGTATGTCTATGCCGATCGTCCTTGTGGGATTCCAACTATGGCGCGTTTTGCGTCGCAAAACTCGGACGAAATCAACTTCGTGATTTATCGGATTACACTCCAGTCCAAAATTGAGTCGCCTGCATAATCGGGGATTGACGAATAAATGAAAGATAATGAGCCTTCGTCGAGATGGGAAAGGAATCTGAGGGGTGCGTTTTTGGATGAGAGGAATGAGAGGTAGGGAAAAATGAGAACCGGAGAATGAAAGGCAGGAGCTGTGAGTCAAGCCACGCGTTATTCGTACAGAGAATTTTGGATAAGGTTTCTTCTCAACTACTTTAATTGAAGTATGTAACTCGGCATAATCTCACTTCAAAAGCACATCTAACGGGGGATTTTGCAACCAATGTATCTCTCAAACCATAAGGCTTTTCGAAAGGGTCTGTTTAAATGTTCAGTGATGAAAACGATTCTTGTTGAACGTTTAAGTAACTTTTCCACCTCGAAACTCGTAGATACGATTATAAAATGTCATTTTGATATAAATTATTCGTACATTTTAGGAAAATACAGTCAACATATTTTTCCAGTGAACCCCTGATGGGGATGAACATGCTCGGCAGTATCGCGCATGAGGGTAAGATTTATGAAACAAAACCATTCGATTCCGGTCAAGTGATTATTTCATGGTAAATTTCCATTTGGGTATTATGGTGCTGTAATATTTTCCTCCACGCTGCAGGCATCATCTGGGACCGTCGATTACTTACGACCATTAGCTTAAATAATGTATAATGATCTCTGATATCAATTTATCCAGGAGTAGCTCATGAATCTATCTTAATTTGCAGCTCTCGCTATTAATATGGACTAAGAAGAAAAGAAAGGTTTCGAAGCACCTTTAATTAAACATATAGCTGGCTCAAGCCGTAGTGAAATTCTTGATTGACTGTAAAATTAAATCCTTTACCCTTTCAATTCGCATTTTATTTTCTCAGTTATTTCATACCTAATGCCATTGAGGTATTTAAAAAATCAAATTAATCTTACCCCTAAGGCCATACTCATAACGCCATTCCCCTTCGAGTTAAGCAGGGTCAAAAGAGGTTATTTCTCGGTTTTAGGCCAATGAAACTATTATTTCTCCTATACTGCTTTATCCCTGCTAAATCTGCCCTATCCTCTTGGCTGCAGTAACGTGCTTCATTCATGATTTCTTGTTCGTATGACTCATGATATTCCTCCACTTCTAGGTCCCTCCCACCAAATTCACTCATAGCTTTCTTAGTCCACTCCATCTCATTCCATACACTTCTCTGTGGTAAATGTTTCGCCTATCAATTAATTCTATTATTGCACTTTAATGCACAAGACATACGCGCTTGGTTTTTTTTCCTATTCCTACACGAATGTTGATTTCATGTGCTATCAAATGCTTTCGTAGGAGGGTATAGACGCTGCTTCGAGTGAGTAAATTAGTGCCAGACGCAAAAACATTTATTTGTTGGAGAAAAATGAATTTCCACGTTTTGAGAGAAAATGATTTCGGTCGACTGAGAGGTCGGTTCACACAGTGATACGGTCACCTTTGGAGCATCACTGGTTAAAGCAGTATTATGCCGAGCTGAGTTGTCGTGTAAACGAGTCTAATCGCTTCGCTTCTTTCCTCGCATGAATACTCCGATAAACTTTCCGATGTGATTATAATAAGGTTTGCGTGTGGCTTCGATCTCATACGAAAAACAAGCGCGAATCGTCTCGCTAGCGGCCCGCGGAGGCGTCCGGCGTCCTGGAGCGGAACCTAAAGCCATGTTTTCATGCAGCCGTTTTTGCATTGCCGGACACTGCATAGCCAATCAGAAGCAAGTTATTCAACGCAGGCTGCGTTGCCGTCGCAGTTGACTATCTTTCAAGTTCTGACTCTGCATGCGTCACCAGAGCTGTGGCAGGGAGTGAGGACCAACGCTTTCTATCTGTCATTTGTTGGTCATGTGATCCTTTCCCGTGGAATAATGGGCCATCTTCTGATTGTTGACAAAATTTGAACTCAAAAGGTGCAGCCCATTTCTAATACTCTTCTTGAACATCCTTTTTTCTTGAGAAACTCTAAAAAGGAGATTATATTTCCACAATTTGCATGAATAAATTGGAAGACTATAAGCTTCACGGTTTCCACCGTTTTCTATTTTTATCTGATGCTACCGCTGCCATGAAGACGGGGTATGTGTGTGGGGCACACCGCAGCGGCAAAACGACGCAAAAACGGTTGCATGAAAACGTAGCTTAACACATTCACGGTCCTCTCCATGGGAGGGCCCCTCTCCCTTGAGCCATCAACTCGCGAGTGGATTGAGGAATAGAAAATGTTAGGGTAGAGAAGAATATCTCTCATCTCTTCGTGCATGAGAATGAGAAGAATAAGCAACGTCTCGAGTGGCCGGACGTTTTATATAAATTTCGTGGTCGGGAGGCGGTTGAGATCCCTTTTCATCTCCGTCCTTCTTCAAAAGCCCGGGCGCCCTTGGATCGCCATTGCAAAAACAGTAAATTGGACGCTCCCTTCCTTTAATCCACCCTGAGTATATTTCTCCGTAGAGTGGGCTCCTCGGAATGTTTCGTGTGTCTGACAGATGTGTCCGTGAAAATAACATGAAAAATGAATCAAAATCCTTATATAAGGGCGATTACCGGGGTCGAATGCTTATCACTTTCGGTCTAACGTGGTTTGATTCACGATAAATCATTTCTTGCACCCAATACCCTTCAAGAATTTTTGCAATTTTTTTTCAATACAAGGAGTGTCCTTCTCTGTGAATGCTCAAAGAATGTATTCAAAATGAGCACGTGAATGCAATCATTAATTGATTAAAATGGTTCTTGATGGATTCTCTTGGTTAAAACGAAGCAAAATTTCACCGTTCGTTACCATGATTGACTCCATATACTAGTATTTTGACGGAACAAAATGGAGTTGATGGATTATTACAATTAATGCATCTAAAAATCCAGCTCAGCTTGGGTAATTTATGCTATCTTTTATGACTAAAGTATTATATTTGCTTATGAAGAATGTGTCGAATCGAACATAGTCTGCTTACAATAGTTAGGGTTTTCATTTTAATTTGCGCTGGATTTATAATTTGCGCTGGATTAAGAAGCATAGTTAATCACTCCAGGATAAATTTTATTTTTATAATTCAACATTCTCGCTGTCTAAATATTCTTCCTTTCTGTTTTGTTTCCTCGTAAATCACGAAAGTATTCATCACATTTATAATCATATTCTTGGTTTAGCGCCCTACCAGGTTGCTATAGTATTTTGTTATTATCGGAATTTTACCTCACGATTTACCTTCCGCACACTTTCATGCGCGCCTATTCTTGAAAACCCCAAGGTGTAATGGTCCTTAGACTGTCCCTCATCCGTGGTTACGCCACTTTAATGTTATTTATTGGTGATTTAATGCAATCTGGTTGCTTTCCCATCTATTCAGAAGGCGACTTTATTGGCTGTGTATCTGTTATTATGCCCGTAATGTCTTTTCACTCAATGACTTAATCAAGACCTTAAAATTGTTTCTTGACGTTTAGTATTCACATGATGGCGTAAATCATCAGATAAGGAAATGTGCACTTTTAGGACACCTGTTCGCAGTACACTACTTAATGGATAGCGATATTTAATGATAGTTTTAAATTATAAAAAAACCTTTAAAAGTACTGACAACTCGATTACTGCAGTGTCATGAGCGAGCAAGAAATAACTTCACACTGCATGAAAACATCCTAAGGAGGAGGACAGATGGAAGCCAATTTGTTCGGAGGATGGATTGCTCTTGACTTCGTCTGCTTTTAGTGGCAGAAGGTCAGCCAAGAATATCCTTGAAACGCATAGGTCACGATGCGGGAGGAGAAAGGGAAAGTCATCCTACACGTAATGCCTTGTAATTGAGCTTCTTTACCGTTGTGAGTTCATGGTGACCTTAATTCTGGGCAAGTATTTAAACGACGTACACTGAATGCGTCAGAGGTTTGGATGGAATATTGACCATGTAGCCTGGCTATATGAACTGCTAAAGTGCTTGATCCGCGAGGCATCTAAATATTTACCATTCGTGGATATCCGGGAACGCGGAGGAAATTGCAATAAAACAGTAAACAGCTGGAAATACCAAAAAAATCATTCCCTAAAAATGATTTACGGTTGAAAGGAACTCTGTTGGATGGCTGTTTTATGATACTAAATTCTGTGTCAGCACACTCTATGTATCTCGTGCATATCTATGTGAAATGAATTAATTAATGTATTAATTTGACGCCATCACTCGTGGTACCATTTTATCACTACCAGGTACTCTTCTGTTCACAATAACACTGTCAGATAATATTGTTACCACGCCTTTATCTTATTTTTGTGTTGGATCAAAATAAAAGAAATACTACGTACCATCCTGTATGCGAAGACCGTGTGAGATGAATCGGGTCTGGTCACGAATCATGCACTCGTAATCGTATTAAGTTAAAAAAAAATAAGTTTTCTAACTTCTAGCTTCGGTAATTATCCTGCCCGTCACCTCATCGTCAAACCTAGAGCATTTTTCTTCTCACAAAGGTGATATCTAAGCCTGAGGTGGAATTTGAACCGGCGACCTTCCAAGTTGTAGGGCCAGCACTTCGTATCGCATTATGCATGTTATCCAGTATCGGAAATAATTGCGGATTTGTAAGGTTTAGAGTAATTTGTTTTAGATTTTTACGATCGATTTTTCCAGTTGGCGTACGCCGAAACAGTGCGTTCCAATATGCGATTATTAGTGATTTTGTGAATTCTTCGTGAATACGTGCATGACTGAAGTTGCCTATATTGTGAAAGAGAGGACGTTGTCAAATATGGGTAGGGTTCCTTTAAAAGCGTATTAGTACAATTTGCACCTTGGGTACAGATTTTACTTTTGAATATGGCGGAGGGCGCTGATATATGATGGAACGACGACGTGTGCTATTTGTGATGATTTTACTATTTCAACTTCGGCAAACAGACTTGGCTGTTGCGGAATATCGAAATTCACGTATTTACGTTTTTCTTCATGTCTAGACGTGTGAAAACTTTTTCCGTGATTCTAAATTATGAGGACATCCTCAATGCGAATAATTCAACTGATTTACTAGCCATTTTCCTTATTTTAGGCTTGAGCAATATATCACAGATGTTACAATCAGGAGGCAGCTTTGGCATGCTGAAGCAAACGGAAAACACGCTTATATAGCCACTTAAAACTTAAAAAATATGGGTAGCATGGATGCATTTAGTCATATATTTGAGTTTATGTATGCTAACTATCAGGGTGTGTTGACGGGCTATTATGCCTTTTCTACATCAGCCACTTACATTCATTTTTAAATCACTCCCCCAATTAAGTACTGATGTAAAAGATGCCAAGGCAGTTGAAGCGTGAGGGTGCATTAAAATTGATGGTGCACCCAGAGTTAAGGTGAGCGCAATCATTTCTTCCCTCAATATGGCCACCGTGCGCTTTATATGTTTACATAGCGTAAATGCATACTTTGGTCACTATTACTAGCTAATTTAGTTTTTTTTAATCCATCTATAAACTTAAAAAAAATTATATCTACCAGAAATATAAGCTGAACCCATAAACGATGTCTCACTCCTGTATTCAGCAATGTTGGCAGTAACTTGCTAATCATTCGTGGTTTACGTCTTAGTCTATCACCAATACATCCGAGCCCGTTTCCTTACTTCTTAAGACGGTCTTGTAAGATTTAGAATATCACAGCTTCAATGGTTGGAGTATTTCCCTGCTTTGGTGCATTCATCTAAATAGTTTGGTAGAAAATATGACGAGCATAAGAAATATAATTGAATGTAAATTATAACAGAAAATGATGATAGTCACTCATCATTCGGTCCCAGTCTCACAAGGGGAGTGTCCGATAACCGGGTCGCAGATCTTGATGAAAATTGGTATGCATATAGAACTCCGAATGCTTTTCACGAATCACCCCACATATGGGCGTATATATTCAATAGTTTAAACAAAAAAGGCGTTTGAAGATTTATAGATGTTATAAAAACCCTATTTTTCACCGAAAGGTATCAAGGTGGTTTGGTCCAGTGGTTAGCGTACTGGGCTTCGGAGCGGACGGACCGTGTTCGATTCCCGTCGGCGTCAAATTTTTTTATGCTTATTTTCTTTGTTTTTCCGTCGTGGAATTCTATGTTAAAATCTAATTTTTACTTTTCTAATCGAAGTTTTTTTTATGAGTGGAAATATTTTTTTCGCGAATACCATAGGGCTTATTTTTTCTTCTTTCGCGCGAAGTCAACGTAATTTCTTTGTTTCCCCATTCTTTCACCACGCAAACTTGATTTGTTCCTTCATTTGCAAGACCTCCTGTTGATATCATAATAATACAATAGTCTAAATATTTGTTACATCATTATTTATATGTCCCACGATCAAAGATCCCCGTTTTCTTGTTATGCCGTGCATTAAAAAAATGACGGGAAAATGTGATCGGATTATCTACTAATTTCTGTAATCGAATCACCATTTCTCGATCTAAATACATAGAAATAAATACATTGTAATAAGGCTCGTGTTGGCGAGTGGCGAAAGTGACCACTTGCAGAAAATGTCCATGGCAGCGCAGGAAGGAACCCCTTTCCCAGCGCATCCGTTCGACTATCTAACGGTTGTTTTCCGACGGCATTATTGGCCCTCTCTTCTACCCTTCCTCAAATCCTTTTTTTCGTCAGCATTCCTAAAGGGAGTAACCACATAACGAGGATTGGGAACCGAATGGTTTTTCAATGAAACATAATATATTAAGCACGGAATTCAATTGAATTCTGTCTAAATATTATAATTAATATAATAAATAATAAAATAATAAAAAATTTACAAGGTAAATAAGTCAATCGCCAATCGTCAATCTATTTCCGTCATTGTTGGCATCTCTCCGGGTGGTAGTCGTCAAAAAAACATTTAAAACACATAAATTTAGGACACCAAGAACACCTTGTGAAACTTTGTTCACCACAATCACATTTGTTTTTCAAAATATCTTCTGGAAACAAAACTTGTTTTACATTAAAGAAAACATGTCGCTCACTAGAGAGTCTGGAAGCAAACCATGATTTCATAAGCATTGATCGAAACACTGGCGAGGACAACTGTTTGTGAATGAGCGCATGAATTTTTATCACTCTCGCAAAAGAGTTGTCACGATTTGAATTCGTTAGAATAAATATTTTTACTTGTCTATAGAAATAAATGTTACAGGGTTGGCAAATAGGAGTACATTTTGGCGGAATAACCTTAATTGTGCAGGTAGGTTCATTGGAGTCGTCCTTAAACCGTTCGTCGTACAGTGCCTGATTCGTTTGTCCCGCCCAGGAATCGGTGAAAAGAAGAAACTTTTCTTTTTTCGCGAATGGCGCCAATACCTTGTCCAAAGCATTTCATACGTACTTGTCAAACGTTTTCCAGATTTGGAACAAGTCACAAATAGTGACTTTCCTCTGTCGAATCTTATTTTTTTGTTTAAAACGATTTGTCCACGTCATAGAAGCGTTGAACTGAAAATCCTCGGCCAAAAATTGAGATGCTGCTGCCACAGCCCACTGCTGTACCATTCTCGTCGTCACATGCTCGCCATTTTCTCTGCATTCGCAAAACCAGCCATTTGTCCATTTGTCGATCATACCCCACTTATCTCTCTTGGTTCCACCGGAACGGATATCTTTTTCCCAGGATTGTAATTCCTCAAGGCGTTTTAACCGTCGTGTCACACGGCAGCAAACTGACTTCAATGACCACCGAGGATTGAGTTTAGCCACAGTAACCGCTTTAATTTTCGTTTCCAAGGGGACCCTGCGTCTTTTCTTTGGTGAAGGTCCGACGTTAACGTCACTCGAAGACGACGACTTCTCCTCTCCCCCATTGTCATCCTCCGTCGAAGGAGACGATAATTCCAAATATTCTTTCGTAGCATCGGGGTCATATTCTCCCACTAGTTCGTCAAACGTTTCAAAATCCATCTCATCCATCATTTTCAAAATTCTTGAAAATATTTCCTCTCCTACTGCTAAGGAGCGCGGGGAGGGCTCTTCATTAGCAGACTCCGAAATATATCCACCTTCACGCAAGAGAAAGCCACAATGACGGAAGGCTTCAGAAAACAAGGTCAGATTTTCCTGACCATCTTCATTGCTGGTAGAACTATTTCTTTCAGAAGATGTTCCAGGTACCGAATCCATAAGTAGGAGAAGCCTGAACTTTAAATTATACTTTGCTATACAGATGTATACCAAAGAAATTTCTACATTAATTAAATTTATCATAAAATAATTTACATTTTAGATATGTGTATTGCGAATTAAAACTCAAATAGCATATTTAAATTCAGGATTTTATGAAACCAAATATCCTCTCGGCAACTGAAGACTTACGACTCCGACAAGAAAAATCGCAGACGCACTACTGCTTGAGAATCACAGCTCCTTGCGGTTCAAATGAACTAAACATGCAACGAAATGCACTTTCTTTCTAACCCTGGCGAGAGTTTTTGGAGGAAGAGAGGGCCAATAATACCTTCGGAAAACAACCGTTAGATGGTCGAACGGATGCGCTGGGAAAGGGGTTCCTTCCTGCGCTGCCATGGACATTTTCTGCAAGTGGTCACTCTCGCCACTCGCCAACACGAGCCTTATTACAATGTATTTATTTCTATGTATTTAGATCGAGAAATGGTGATTCGATTACAGAAATTAGTAGATAATCCGATCACATTTTCCCGTCATTTTTTCAATGCACGGCATAACAAGAAAACGGGGATCTTTGATCGTGGGACACATAAATAATGATGTAACAAATATTTAGACTATTGTATTATTATGATATCAACAGGAGGTCTTGCAAATGAAGGAACAAATCAAGTTTGCGTGGTGAAAGAATGGGGAAACAAAGAAATTACGTTGACTTCGCGCGAAAGAAGAAAAAATAAGCCCTATGGTATTCGCGAAAAAAATATTTCCACTCATAAAAAAAACTTCGATTAGAAAAGTAAAAATTAGATTTTAACATAGAATTCCACGACGGAAAAACAAAGAAAATAAGCATAAAAAAATTTGACGCCGACGGGAATCGAACACGGTCCGTCCGCTCCGAAGCCCAGTACGCTAACCACTGGACCAAACCACCTTGATACCTTTCGGTGAAAAATAGGGTTTTTATAACATCTATAAATCTTTAAACGCCTTTTTTGTTTAAACTATTGAATATATACGCCCATATGTGGGGTGATTCGTGAAAAGCATTCGGAGTTCTATATGCATACCAATTTTCATCAAGATCTGCGACCCGGTTATCGGACACTCCCCTTGTCAGTCAAACAGCTTTTTCTTTCATTCCAAGGTACATACCTTTAATATTTCCTTTCAAAATTTAGCTGCTCACACGTTTGGCGCTAGTAATTTGTTTTGATATTCTGCTTCGGCAGTGATGCCTTCAGTTTTTTAAGTTCAGATGTAGATACCATCTTAAATTAAATGTGTATTAAAATAATGTGTACCTTTTAATAAAGCGGTAATTTAGACTAGGAAAAAAAGTTCAAATATGAACTCCTGACTATCACTCTGCGGTATTCTGAAAATAAGTGTTAATGGAAGCACTTGACCAGTGGTCTCAACTTTGCGAAAAATTAATAATGCCCCATTTTTCCGTCTCCCACGCGGTATATAGCAGGCTGTGTCGAGGTCAAGAGCGGGACGGGGGAGAGCCTTGGTTCCATTTCTTCCGCCGCTTCTAACGTAGTGTGGTGCGGACGCAGCCGGCGTTTTTGTCTCGGTCCCGTCCAAGTAAGGAAGGGAGGCCAAGTGGTGGAGCGGTCTTTTTTTCTTTCTTCCCGCGGGCGGACAGTCCGAGTGGTCGCGGGAACCAAAGGGTAATGATTATGATGGACTCGGCGCATAGAGTTCACGCAGGCGGAGGCGACCAATACGCTCTCACACACAGGCACACGTGAGAGTCCCGCACGCATTGTTTGAGAAAGTGAGCCGCCACACCCAATAGTCCTGGTCCCTCGATTCGAATCGCGGAGCAGGGAGAGAGAGTTAAGGGGGGGAGGGGCGATTTTCAGCAATATTACGATGAATCGACTTATCGAATATGACGGATGTGTCGCATTGCAATATCTTGCTATTCGATATAGGTACGAACCACAGACCTTTTGCTTGCCGGGAAAATAGGCAGACTACCCAGTCCAAATGGGTTTTTTCTCGTGGCGATCATGCATAGGTATTTCACTGGCATGATTCGGTGAGGATGGTAATTACCGAATTGCAAGAACGGTACTATTATATTCAACACCACGAGTTGCGGATTACTTGAAATCCTCTTTTCTCTCTCCTCATTGAACTGATAGGGTATAACTTCTAGTTCCCTTAAATTATCCAAAATTTACCAGGTAAATTACCAATGCCGGGTAGCGTATAGGTCTGCCCTTTTGCCTGGCAATTAAAAGGCCCTTGGATTAATCCGTGGCCCAGCTGGATTTTTCCTTTTGGAGCAGTATCTACGTGTTTAGTAAAGTTCGCGTATTAAATGTTTCGGCGTTAGGTGCCAAATATTTGTGATGGGATGCGATATAATTTCATACAATATACATGGAGTATAATATACATTGAGTGTTTTGCGGTGAAAATTTATATCGGAGTGCGATATTGAATATAAAATATCGCTCGACCTTAGATCAATGTTAAAGTTAAGAAAAGTGTGGAACCGAACGAACAAGTATAGTGTCATTTGTTCCCGTCCAGAATCCGCGCACGCCACACCCTTTTACTCTCTCTGCTCGTCTTTCTATTCAACCACCCACTCTGTACATCTCTCTAAATCTAAAGAAGGAGAAGAAAAAGTCTTCCCCTCTCGTAAATCGATCGAACAATAGCGGCTGCAATACCATGTGCGATTTTTATTTCCTCCCCACACTCCCCTGGGTGCGATTGCGGGGAGTCCGAGGCTTTGTTTGCGAGTCAGGAAGGAAGAAATGGGACGGTCGGGGTCACTTTCTTTGCACTGCTTCGAATCATGGTGGATGATACCAACTGTGGGTTCCTCATTGTCCCATTTCCCCGTCTAAACAAAGTTCATTCTTACGGGGATACCTGGCTGACGAGCCTGCTGAGACAGTGATTGGCTGGTAATTTTTTGAAAACATTTTTAAATTGCTATTTAAATTTATTACATGTGGCTGTAATTTTTTTGTCATTGGATATTCTTGGAAGCTGGTCAGTGTAAAATTGTTTTTAATACAAGATAATGAATCGGACTTTACTTTGTGGAACTGAATTACATGAAATTATTTCTCACTTCATAATTTACTCACTTTTTATTACTATTGCCGACCATGGTTTCGTCAGCTATAGTAGTTGGAAATAATTATATTAATAAATGTGTAAATTATGAAGTGGGAAATAATTTCAGAGTTCTTACTGGCTCTTTGCTCAAAAATGCTCTTCCCTTCTCCTAGGTGTAAAATAAAGGCTTAACTTAGGTGAATGAAGTCTTCCTGGGTTTTCAACCGGGTCAGAGGTCATCGAAGCATCAGATCATGCTTAAATCTAGGATTCCCTTTCCATTTTTCGTCTTCGACTGCGTGGTCGGTTTTCTTGATGGCAGTGTACTGTTGCTCGAGTAGAAACAGCAAAGCAAAGCTGATCACTCAGCTGGAGATCGGTGATTGAAAGTGATACTTTGCAGCGCTTCAGAAGTCTTTGCTTAAAATTTGGCTTTGAATGTTTAGAAACTTGATAGTGGTATTTTTTGAGCGGAAAATGTGATAAAATCGTAGTTCAAGAGCTGGTTTAATTTCCTTTGATTTTTCTTTGATCAATAGGCGTTTGTAATTGCAATTTTCGCCATAAATGCACAAAGGCACTGTTAGGAAGTAGAGCTCAGGGGAGCACTCAAAGGGTGATGATTGCTATGAGTATATGTATTTATTGTAAGTCATGTATGTATATATTGTAAGTATATATGCGTTTATCAGTCAAAGAAAATTTTAGAGAATGTAAAATGGAGGGATAGCCTTGGATCATGCTTAGAGGACGAGCGAGTTCGCTTTTTATGATATCACTTCGCGGGATTCGCGGAGTTTATGTCGGTGAGCACGCAACTACGTGGAAGGTGTAGGGTAATGAAAGACTTGTCTCTTTGGGGTTGTGGGCGTTTTGTTAATTAGGAGGGATGGTGTGCGTGGAATCTTGTGTAAAAAGAGAGGAGGCAGGCTTAGTGGGAACGCTAGAGAATTGAACAGGAATTGTCGCTGCTTAGCTGCTGCTGGTTTCGTGACCGTGGACTTCCACTCTTCTCGTGAAGATTACAACATGGGCGGATGTCATCATAAGAGGGATGTGTCATTTCTTGTCCGTCTTTTGGGGCCAGCGTTTATATGGAGACGCGGGCATTTATCTTTTAGTGTCCGCGGGGGTCGAAGTACCCGTCAGATTTTCGCTTCAGGTCTGCTTGTTAAGAGTGAATCCAAGTGGATCCTAACTCTAAGAAGGTAACATAACTCCACAACTAGCAGGAAATGGCTTCGCATTAAAATGTCTTACATCTCGTTGCACCGACAGGAGAAGGGAAAAATAGTATAGTTAATGGAAAAATCGTGTCACTCATTAATGACTTTGAATTACTTTGAAGTTGGCTGAATATATCTGTTAATTGTGAGTACAGTAATGAAATACTTCCTTTCTGTTTAACATCAACTAATATTTTCTCTTATTTGCGGAAACGAGTTTGTAAATGTATATTTTTGAAGTGCCTTTCCTTTTGATAATGGATTTAAATCATGAATCTTAGCTTAATGTTCTCTGTTATTTCATCGCTCAATTTTAACTATCCACTATTTTCTGGGAAAAATTAAATGAGTTTCAGGATATTCTGTAAAATAGTGATTTTTAGTGATTGACTTATATTAATCATCAGTTTGCGGATGAAAATGCTTAACAATGCGTTTTTAATTTGAGTAAAAGTCCGGAGGTATTTCATAAAAGTATCAAACCCTCATCGAATGAGTATTATGATTGCATCTTTTTTCAGATGAAATTCTTACTGTTCATGAGGACAGAAAGTTCTATAACGTGTATTTTGGCGAAAATATAAACTCCTTTAGGGTGTAAAACAGCATGTTTCAGAAATGTATCAAAATTATAAAATCTTCAACGTCATTTTCCAATTGTTAGCATACTTCTCAATGTATCAAACGCATTTTTTTAAATAAACATTTCCAACCTAACCTGAAGGTAAAGTTTGCTCTCCATAATACTAGAGGAACCAATTATGCTAAATCTCCACGCTTTTATTCGTCCATGGATGTCAGCACATACAATGTTAATGTCTATGTCAATTTTTTCTCCTTGAAAATGAAATCGTGAGTTCTTAAACCATGTTTGGTGTCTGTAAATTAAAGTATTGAAAGTTAGCAATACTCCTTCTTGTAGCAATATGAGGAGTATCATTTCCCCGGCATACCTCTTACCTCTCTTCTTCTCTGGATTCCTTCTTTCATTCCTATAGATTATGCATTCCGCGATCGAACCAAGGTGAGCATCGCATCCATCTTTCACCTATCGTTGCACACACTACTAATTTTGTTCCAGGAGCCATTTCTTCTGTCACATACAGGCCCTCTGCATTTCCAATGCGTACATTCCCGCCCTAGGCTATTCCCAATTCACTTCCAATGCATCGGAAGAGACGCGGTGGAATCTGTATTCCGCGAGCTAGTCGCCGTTCGAGTTTTCGTGCTGTACCCTACCCACGTGACCAATCTGGCGATAACTCCCGCCGCCTCCTGCGTATATCTGCATAAACATCTGCACCTTCGTTTGAGCCCTCAAGCAAAATGATAAGGACGAATGGATGGGTTTACACTGGCAAGTTACTTCCTCAGTTTCTTCTGCAAGAGCTCGCGGGGAATTTTACTCTGACGAACAATTTTTCACAAGTTAGTGCAAAGACAGATTGGTTGATGTTTTCATGGGCAACTATACGCTTCTGCAAGTGACTTGCCGATACTTGTAAAAGTTGTGCAGATGGACTTGCAGAGCTTTAAAAATAATTGGCTCCACTGACATGCATGGGGTGGAAAAATTAACTGAGAATGTCAGAAAAAGATGTTTTTTGTATGAGAAAAGCCGTTATTTGAATATTCATAATAACTACATATATTTATATGGAAAATTGGGTCCGTTTACCTGCATGCTCTTCTAATATGCGCGTTACCGGAGATGGGTTAGGAGGGGATAAACCGAGAAATGTGGCAGGTCACAATACACTGAAGAAGATGTTGATCAGTGATGCAAGAGTGCACTGTGCAAGGGACTGCATTTGAATCCATGGCGCATTGCGCTTCGTTGGTGGAGGAAGGGTAAAAATACTCGACGAGGAATGCAGCTGATATATTCTCATTGGTCATGGTTTCCAACTGGGGGCATCCCGTGGTGCAATTTGCCGATATGGAGCTCTTTCAATGATGCCGACACGGGGGCTAATGCCCCGCTGTTGCTGAGTGAGACAAATATGGAGGCCATGCCCATATGGGCTTCCCCCCTCCATGGGAAATATTTTACATTCATCGGCAGCAAGGGAAGAGAGAACATTTTTCGAAGTCGTTGCTGAGAGGTAAAAATCAAAGTGGCTCTCTGCCCCGGAAAAAGCGTTTCAGAGAATCGAAAGCCCGCGACTCGTGAAAACTGAATCGGTGGATCACATTAACAGCCACCATTTCTGAAGTATTTCTCTGTGCGTTCGACTGTGAGTTTTAATTGAGTTAACAGTGTGCAGCCATGCTTTTAGTGTTTTTTGAAGTGACCGCTGCAATTCGCTCCAGGAAGTTTTTTCCTGCCGTTGGCCACTTCGTAACTAACATGTGGCAAAAAATGTATCAAAAGATAGTGATACGGTAATTGATAATGCAGTTTCAATTGCGACATTATAGAACTCGATGCTCGATTTCTGCATAGAGATATGCCATTTAAACTCACGTTAGGGTAAGCAGAACGCGCAATTCTGAAGGCTTGAGATAGGCTTAAGGTTGGTGCAGTGATTGGAGTACTGTTTTCCCATTCCATTGGTCTGGGTTTGAATCACGGGCGTGGCCGAGATTTTTTATTGAAATCCAGACCCCTACCAGGGTGTCTTGTGACGGGCTTTTCAAGGGTAGTGTTCCTTCCATCGGATGGGGCGTTACACTGTCGACCCCTTATACCGCCTTTTGTTTAGAGTAGGCTAATGCCCACAGTAGATTTCTCTTCACCCTTCTTCCACTGCCCATATAATTCTTCCCTTACCAACCTAACCACCCACCCATAATGGCGTACAATAACCTCTGCTGTCAGTTGCTTCCCCAAATAGCCAATCAAGCACAATCATTGCTATCTTAAAGGCATATACTCATCACGTAAGCGCACAACTTGAACATGTACTCCATTTACACATATTTAGAACTTGGCAGATATCAGTATACAAACAAAATTCGCTCAGTTATCCTAAAAAATCGTATTTTGAATGGTTAAACTTGTTCATCTCTCAATTTACATGTTCTTATAGGTATTGCGTGGGTACACGGTGAGTGTTAACTGCCCTTAAGTTGATCAAATTTTACTAGCACGATTCAAGATTTGAGTAAACGCTGTGTTCTAGTCTTCAATAATGGAAGAAACTTTACTCTTGATTTCAAGAGTAGTTAACCGTGAGTTCAGTAGTCTTTTTCTTTATTTAGAGCGTAAATTTCATAGAGATATATGTGAACATCATCGTTTTTTAGTAGCACGGTTGACTTTGTAAATTGAAGGATACTGAAAAATTAGGTCAGGAAGTAGGAAGTACAATAATCCAAATACAGTGGAGTATCTGACAAAAAACCAGATACGGGATATATAAAAGATTTTGACTTAAATTCAAATAAATATCTGGCCCCCTATTTTTCATTCAACTGGTGACTCCTTTTAAGTTCCGCTCATCTCATTTTTCCATCCCTCACGGAATTTATTCGACTGAGATACAGATTATTCTAGAAGCTGTTTTTTTGTCGGATCAATATTGCTTGACGTCTTTTAGAGCCTGTATTAATGATATGGGACAAATAATCACCGTTTTAAGTTACCCGAATGACTTCGGAAATTGAAGAATATCCGTAAATAAGGTCAGGAACTTTGAAAAACGATATCTCATGCATCGTGGATGTTCTGATAAGAAAGAAATTAAAAAAACCGGAGTCGGACCTTTTCAGAAAATTTGATTTAAATTAAAATAAATTTGATTGAAATTTAAATAATTTTTTACGCGTTTATACTTCCTTCAGATGGTGACTACCTTTATGCGCCGTTTTTTTCAAGGTTTTTCTCCCCGATGCGACGCGAAATATATATTCGACTGACAATGAGATACGGTTTCACCGGAAAAAGTGGAACGGTGACAAAAAAATTGGAAAACGGGTCGTAAAAATCATATTTCTGAGTGCGGGGAGAACAGACTCGGGGATTGGATGTAAATTAAGCGGGGACAGACGGCGGGCATAAAGAGCATTGCAAGGGATGTGGTGCGAGTTGGAGAATAAGCAGAGGTCACAAAGATTTCGTCGCGGAGAAAGGCGGAAGGGCTTGAATAAATGAAAGGGCGACCTCAGTGACCGCGCGCACGTCAAATGCGCAGAACAAAAAAAAAAGACTGTCGGGCCGCGTTGTTTTTTGTGTTTCTCGCCGGAGAAGCAAAAGCGATCGTATTAAAGGATACACATGGGCGTGAAAAATGACTCGATCCCGTGTCACTCCTCGTCCCGAAATGCCGTAGTGAATTTTTTTGACGGGTGGAAAAAAAGAACATCGCAAGGTGGATGAAGAGATGTTGTCGACGGCTGAGGAGGGGATTCATACGCAACCACATCCATGCATTAACATGCGTGATGCTACAATAGCGTTTTGCAGGGGGTGTTAGGTCAACGGACATGAAAAAGGAGGGGATAGGAAAAAAGAACTGAGAGGGAGCAAGGTAAGGGTCAGAAAAGTTGGTGGCACTCGCTTGTCAAGACATTACGTCAGAGAGAGGATATCACGCTGGAGAGGAGGAACAAAGGGGCTGAGGGTCCCTCTAGATGACCTCACAGGAGTCCTTCGGCATCTCTGCTCGTTCATCAATGCTTGGCTCACCCCTATTCTAAGTCCGTGGTTCACCCTCACTGGCCTCTTATCTCTCTGCTGGCGCGTGCCACCGAGTTTTACTACACCTGTACGAGGAGTGAGTTGTGTTTTGATGGTTTAGTGGCTCGCTCTAATTTTGTTGTGGTTGTGAATTGCTTGTAGTAAGAAAGAAAGAAAAGACGGGACTCTGGGCCCGTCTTATTCAGATTTCCTTTCTACGTGTTTTGATGGGCCTGCAGGAAAACATGATATTTAAATGCTAGAGGCATGAATATCCTTTGAAATCAAATCTCTGGTTGTCAATGAAATTAGCTATTGCTGATTTTAGAGAAAAATGAGATTTTTCAGCTTAAAAAATAAATTTCAGACAAATATGAAGCCTAAAAAAATCAATAGAAAGAAAATTTATTTATTCAGCCAACTGATAAAAAAATCCCGGCTCTCTGTCTTGAGTCAAAGTACTTTTAAAAAGCAAAACATTAAACCAATTCACCGAACCCAAAGCTTAGCATGGACCACTAGGGGGGGGGGGGAGCTTTGGGGGCCCCGAGGGCTTTTCAATATACCCTATGTTACAGCCAGATACCTATATTTTCTATCTACTTGACAAATTTCTGCTCAATCGGTCCAGTAGTTTTTGAATGATGGAGCAACAGACAGACACCATAACATTTTTATATATGTATAGCTGAATTACCCCTGCGAAGCTCGGGATAACACTTCCTTTATAAATTATCATATAAGAGGAGAATCGATTGAAGAAAATGAAAAATTTCATTCTTTTGGGTATCCGATAAAATAATTTTTATCTCTCTATCTTGAGTGAAAGTATTTTTTAAGAGCAAAAAACTTTAACCATTGCACAAAACCCAATGCTTTGAATTCCTAATCAGGTTAACTGAGCAAAATGAATTTCCAATGCGTTAAAGATCACAGGTGGTTGTCAAGGAAATATGCTGTTGTTGATTTCTGAGGAAAAAAAACCCTGCATGAAACCCAATGCTTAGCATTCCTAATCAGATTAACATAAATCAATTTTAAATGCGTTCAAGACCAAAATCTGGTTGCCAAGGAAATATGCTATTGTTGTTTTCTGAGAAAAATGTGCGTTTTTGTAGCTTAAAACGCGGTTGAAACGATTGAAAGAATTTTAAACTTTATTCTTTTAGTCATTTGATAAAAAAATCCCAACCCTCTATCTTGAGCGGAAGTAGTTTTAAAAAGCTAAAAATGAAACCACTGCACAAAACCAAATTCGTAGCTTAAACCACCAAACTTTTTGGGACCTTTTGGGGCCCTGAGGTATTTTTAAATAGCATAAAAACCTTCTCCTTGAAAAAATACTTATATGTGCCAACTTTCATGATGATCGGTGAAACGGTGTCCAAGTCTATTAATCTCGGACAGACAGACAAAAAAACATCCATTTATAATATATATATATAGATAGATATAGATATTGTCATTCAAGATGATTTTTTAAATAATTGAACCCGATTTCGTCAATTTCATTTTGTTGGACACATTTTGCAACAGAAGAGCCGCTTGAAAATTACATAGAGTCAAGGTGGTCGACGGCTAGGGAGGGGAATCATTTCTATTGACGAGGCGGGAGAAAAAATTCGGACGTCCCGAATGGGTTCTGTCCTAAAAGCCCAACGCGATTCGTGTGGGCACCGCGTGGACTTTTGTGTGGGCCACTGAAGCGGGTGGGAGGAGGGCCAGAGACGATGGCCCTTCCCATCTCCTTCCTCTACTTTCGACGATTTGAAGGTGTTTACGAGGATGGGTGTATGAGCAAGGCACACAAATATATAGGTATATAAAAGGAGGGTATTCACTTACAACAGGGCGGGCGAAAGGGATAGGGAGGGAGAAAGAGTACTGAATAGAGAGTGAGGTCGTCTCCCTAGTTGGGCGGTGGGACAAAAGGGAGTGGGCTAACTAGGGGGTAGGGGGAAGATCGTGGGAGGACGACTGAGCAAGGCAAAAGTGAAATAAATGGCGGAGGGCATTAGGACAAGAGTGAGTTTTTGCGAAAAAGAAAGTCGCCGGTGAGGTCACATTTGGAGGGGAAAGGAAAAATTTGTGTTGGTGTTGATGAAAAGGAGTGTGCTCGGATAACAAAATACCCATCCCTAAGAAAGGTATCTTATTTGTTTTCTACCTGGGGAATAAAGTGATAAAAATTGTTGACCTGGCTTAAGTAAATGTATCCGATGGCGAAGTACACATTTATCGAAATGTATATAATCCCCTTCGTTTTCTCTTCTCGGGGGATTTTTGGGAGGATCTCCCGGAAAAATGTTTTCTTTTCGGAGAGCGTTCAAGAATTGAGAAAATCGAAGACGCCCATTTCCTTGAGTGGATTCCGTGTCCATGATTGGAGTGCGTCATCCTAAAATTTTTGAGCATATATTGTCGCATTTTAAGAATCTGACAGTCGTCTTTTGTCTACCATAAAGCAAATGTAGCTACGCTTTCCATTGCATGGATTATGCCATTTTGAATTTGAGGAATGGAAAGCAATGTACTTGAAGGCATTTGCAATTATCTGTGAAACCCTTCTTTACAATGTTTTCAATAATATTTGCCTAGTAATTAGTATATATTTTTGGTTCTTGTTTGGCTTAATATAAAGTTTTTTTTCTGACAAACTGAAATATATTTGAGTTTGTATCTAACCGAATTTTAAACTCTCACTTGTCATTGGATAATGTATATTATTATTTGATTCAGAAAAAAATTGTTTATATTTGTCATCCCAATTCACATGCAAAAAAAACATGTCGTGGATTTAAATTCTAAAGAACAGAAGAAGAAAAACTATTATAGAAAATTAGCTCAATTGGAAGTGATTAAAATACAGGTGATGCGCTACTGCTGTGGCCCTTGAATCGCAAATTGGTCGAAGGAGCCCATGTGGCGATTGATGAATTGACTTCGTATCAACCATGAATATCAATGGTAGTAGTAATTTGTTTCTACATAACCGAGGAAATGTCTTCACTTCATAAAGGAAACTATGCTGTAGGTATAGATCTAAAAATCATTACATTTTCGATAAAGCTCAAAATTTAATCAAAATCTACTTCGCAAGCAGCTCGTACGTCCGAGGAGCCAGTGAATAATTATGATGAAATATTTCATATTCCATTTGGCCATGTGCAGAACAAACGCCCGATAAATCTATTTTATCACGCTCATTGGCCCGTGACTCTAGTGCCATTGTAGAAAAGACATGGTAATTTCTTCGCATTTAGCTAATTAAGATGTGAGTTTCCTTATGACTATTATGGGACTAGTTGCTCGAATTTTGTGTCACTGACTAATTGCGGTGGATGTTAGACTAGACCTGAGAGTGGTATGCTTCAACATTGATTTCAAGTCCTTGCACTTTCCATTTCGCAACCTGCTTCCAAGCGGCTGGGAATGCGTTTTTCTTGACGTTGGTTGACCGATCGAAATGGCCATCATAAAATATCTCATAATGAGATTATTTATTAAATACCTTTGATTAAAACTAGGTGGTAGACTAATTGCAATCCCTACGCAACAATGGTGCTATTTTCGTGGCTCTGATCCACATTAATATTTAATTCCTGCTGCATTATTCTGATAATTAACGTATTCTAGGTATCTCGCGTAAATATTTTATCCGCTCAAATGCCGAGCGTAGCATATAGCATTTTTTCAAATAAGTAACATGTAATCATGGGTTAATTATAAGTATTAATTGCTTTAGAACTTATAGAAATCCTCGTATGATCGAAAAGCAGTTTTTTCGCTCACATTGTGATCTGTCATACATTTTATTTTACAGTACAATGACTGGAAAGAAGAAATTACTGATCCATTACGTTATCTCTGATGCTCCTTTTTCACCAGGATTCTTCTATGCAATGCATTGAAATCGATTACGCTGAGTACCATCAATTGAATTTGCACTGTTGAATTTTTGAACGAGAACGAAGACCATGAACATCAATTCTCCGACGAACTCTTCGAGTGTAAATTCTGTTAGATAGAAAGCGAACCAGGACACCTGAGACATGAACGCAGCCCAAGTATTATTTAATGAGATGTACTAACCATGTTTTCATTATATCACCCATTACTTTGGTGTTTCGGTAGCGTTAGTTCTCTAGCATTCACCTTTATGTCCAGATTTCGCTGGTTCAAATCGGCTGTTTACTTATGCCTCCAGAGATAGGCCATGTGATACAAACAGGAGGTAAAACAAAAGAGCGCCAAACATTAAGCCACTCGGTGAAAAGCAATCGCCATTATTGTCAAGTATCACCAGGAGAATAGGATTTATTCTGACATTTTGACCTTGGTGTTTTGTATCTAGTTTTTTTATTGTTCCTTCTTACGGTAATTAAAATTTCAAACTTGATATATTGCATTGAGAGATAAATTTGAGTTTAGTGCCTGTTAACAATAATAATTGGGTATTTTCCAAAATTTTAAATTTAAGTATACGGATCTTTATGTTACTTTAACTCGCAGAAGCCAGCGGAGCGAAAATAGTTTTAAAATTGATTCAATATTAATTGAGATATTTAAGATTAAAATAGTCAAAATTTCAAATGTTTTTACGCGGCTGAGAAACGAAATCGGATTGGCTTGACGTCATTTTCGCTGGGCGATAGACGGAAGTGAGGGAGAAAGTGAAGAACTGTAGAGGAGACCGTATATTTAAAGAGTTTTCATTGAGAACAAAGACTATGGCGTGCAATGGTTTTATTAAAGCCACATCAGATAATTGACCCAAAGTGGATATTTTTATGGCAGGCGTTTTTATGAAGAAGGACGACCGATTTAATGCTTTCGAAATTCGTGGAGCTAAAGTCCAAAAAATCGAAGTATGAAGTTTCCTTGTAAAATCGTCATTACTGTTGTTTATCATTTTTGGTGCATATAATTATGTATTTGGTGTATGTATGATTATGTATTTGGTGTATATAACTTAAACTTATTTCAATTTACACTATTGCGACTACTTTAATGTTTTCTCCTAAAATATTTATAATGCCATACTACCATATTTTAAGTAATAGCCACGGTAAATTTAGCCCTCCTGAATAATGGCATTTCTGAAGTTGATGTCCGTTAGAATTGTCGGAAATCGCATTAAACCAAAATTAACATTTTCTATAAGTAGTGATTTCAATATTTTTAAACATAAGGCTGTATGGTTCACTCTTATGAAAACTATGGTGAAAGTTGCTAGCTTGTTTAAATTAAATCACTTTTTGTTATTAATATGAACTTTATTTATCGTTTTTTCAATGAACTCTTAATCATTATGATACTTCTTCTTTCTTTCTCAAAGTCCATACCAGTCGAGTGCCATACAACAGTAAACAAACAGTATCTTAATAACATATCAACATAGCACTAAATTGTATTCGTAGGCATAAATTTACTTGAAAATTTTTTATATATATGCGATCAATATATTCGTAATAAGTTGTTACATACATTGAAATGGTCTTCACAATAATAAAATTTTGTTTGACTCTGGACGAAATCCCAGCGTGCCGCTCGAAACCAGTTTCTTTCTCCTTTCGTCGTTTGGAAGCAGAATAAATCTCTTGTTCGGTGTTTTCACCGATGTATTTGTACATTGTGGCACAAAACAACGTCTATATCCCTTAGATGCCATTTGAAGGCACATCAAGAAACAGGAAAACGTCCAAAACTAATTTCGACGCACTTGTTTCCACCGTAAGCATAGGGAAACGCCTGGGTCTAAACATAAACAGCGAAAATGACGTCACAGATCATTCGGTTGTTTTCGGAGTATGCTTGGCAACATTTGTAACCTTTGACTTTCTTTAGCTTTTCGAAACGAAATTCGCACAATTTGATAAAAAAACTTTTAGCCAAATGCAATAAGTTCAAGTAACAGAATCAGAATATCGTTAGTTTGAAATACGTGGAAAATACCCAGTTAAAGAAAACAATAATAAAGCAAAGAAAAATTCTCATTTTGTAAACTCCCATGTACAACCTGTATTTCAAATAATTCGTAGCATGATATTCGAATGGTGATTATGCATTTCGAATGTGTTATGTGAAGCATCGTGTTGCTATTGCTTACCATTTATTTTTAGAACATTATAAATACTGCAATTAAATATATGTTCGCTTGATTTACATTGTGCATTCTCTTTTCAGGTACGTTATTTCGACCTCTCTCTGGGTTTTCGAAGTGATTACGATGATACCAGAAGCTCCAGGGCAGTGATGCTCCAAATCGGAGTGAGTACAAAGAGATTGACTTGAAACGCAGTCTTACAGCCGAAATGCATTTTAATGCATTTTAATCTAATCTTATTTTTATTATATTTTCACCGCACCATTTTTCTATCCATCCGCTCCATACAATGTTTGAGCTCGTATATTGAGTCCTGGTGATGCTTCCAATCGAATTTAAAAATCTGATTAATCATGCTACCAGACGGCTAGGGTAATCAGCAACATCAATTTTAGCAACTTGCTTAATTGCTCTCTTAACTGGTGGAAGATTTCCTGAAACAGTTTTTTAAAAATTATTTTGAAATATGGAAAATCAGAACAGAACAAGAAATCAGAACTGAACAAGAAATCAGAACAGAACAAGAAATCAGAACATTGAGGAACCCCAGAATCGATTGAATAATTTACTCGACCAGATAATCTTAAAAAATAGGTACTCACTCCATAAATAAATTAGTTTTTAGTACTCATATCCATATCTCATGTAGCAGTGTCCTCGCTACTAAATTCTGTGGGTTTGGGTTGGTAGCTTGGAAGGTAAGAAACATGAACAGCTCAGGACTTGGAATTAATTTCATACCCTTTCCCGTCTGTGGTTTCCCAAATATATCTTCATCGCGAACTGCCAGTTTTTCGAGATTCAGCGTTAACAACGATGTTTGAACTGAGGCTCTCCGAGAAGCCCGATGATCCATTTTACAATCCCTAGCGCCTTGCTTTACCCAATTCATCCGTCAGGGATCGCAAGTGCTTATCGTGAATGCCTCTGCAGAGATGAACGCAAAACAATTAAATACAAAACTTCCCAAATCCTTGAAAATAACGAGCCAACATATCTCTTTGAATGGCTGAGTCCAAGAAACTCTCGCGTTTTAATTTTATGTTTTTTTCATTGGAATATTGTCACCAGATTCTACGTTTTTTGATCTCTTTTCTCCAATTTTACTTTGTTCCACACAGTAAAAATAAACAATAAAAATTGATATGCTGGAGCAAGGATACGTTAAATAGTACTAAGGCTGTGTGTTAAAGCCCTGTAAAGGCACGCAGAACACCAAAATACTGACCATTATTGCCTTTCTCGTTTATTTTTGGTGTCATTTAGGGCGATGACACATCCAATGTCGTGAGGCACTCCTTAGCAAGGCGAAGGTCTCAATGCGTTTTCACAGCCCGGTAGATCAAGCGAGCTACTTACGTATGCGGGCGGTAATTGATTCACCAATTCCTACCTCGCGATTTCTTTCGTTTCATCGACATTTCCTTCGCACGAAAACCCAGTGCGGCCAATCAGGCTGGCTGCACCCTTTTCTCTTCGCTGTTTTACGAACTCTCTTCGTTTGCGTGTCTCCCACCACTCCCACCTTCCTAGTTCCCGCGCTGTCTAGAAGAGCGGGAGGGAGGTGACTATACCGCCGGGCCACGATCGTGACCGGATATCTCGGACTAGAGAGAGATGGTGGGGAGAAGGGGGCTCGGGTCGGCGGTAGTGGGAGTGGGATGGAAAGTGAAGAGGCAGAGAGGGAGAGAGAAAGAGACGGTGAGTGGGTGGGAACGAGGCAGTCGCGAAAGTGTGTACCCGTTACACGCCGGTATTCGTGGGGGCGTGGGTGGAACGGACTCACACCGAGAAGGAAGATGTGAGAAGAAATGAGGGAGCGAGAGAATTGACCCAACGATGGGGAGCCGAGTGATGTTCCGTAGCGGTAGTATGGTCAGTTCCGGCCCAAGGCGGGCAACGTGGGCAAAAGTCTCAGGCGGCCGGTCATAGGGGCGGCCAGTCTGCGACGTATTGGCGAACGTGAAAAGGGGATAGGAAGTATGAAAATCGAAAATTAACTAACCTCTAGCATGTATTTCTATCCAAATTGACCCTTTTTAGTTTATCTTTAAAGTCGTTTCAGTGATTGACACTCAAAACTAGCGGAGAAAATGGAAAATAAATTTTTCGAAACTTCGTGTTATCTTCAGGTATGTGTGTGTGTGTCGAAACCCGGGTCATGTCAATAAAATATTAAAAGTGGTATTCACAAAGTTATTTTTAAGTTTCTCCGTGATGGAGAAATACCACCAAATTAATCCTGAAACCATATACTCATAACTAACTCCAACAAAGAGCAAAATGAAATCTACGGAGTATAATCTTTGAGTGTATTCTTCATGATCGCATTCTTCATTTCACTCTCCCATATATTTTATTTATTTATTTTATTTATTTTCACATCCCTGAAAACAGCACGAACTGCCTTTTACATCGGGTGTATATACATGTAACAATGGACGAACACAAACACCCATGTCCTGAGTGGTGAAAAATCCACTCAGGCGGGACTCGAACCCGCGACTCTCAGTTTAGCAGGCGAGGACTTTACCCCGTCGCCACCGGGGCCGACATCTTAGCCTTTCAGCATGGTTTACTTCCTGGTGGCTCCTGCTTCACTAATCTATCCATTTTACATCATCACATTATTTCTGTATTAGAAAACGGGTCGCAACTCGATGTCTGTTGTATATATTTCTGTGAAGCATTCGATTCCGTCAATCACAACCTCCTTCTACACAAGCTTCAGTCCCGTTACAATATACATGGCCCGATCTTATCCCTTATTTCTAACTTTTTGAATTCTCGCAGCCAGCGGGTTTTAGTAGATGGAATTTACTCAAAGTATTTTCCAGTTACCTCTGGGGTCCCCCAGGGCAGCGTTGTCGGCCACCTTCTATTTGCACTCTACGTAGACGACCTAATTGAAGATGCTTCACCCTCGGGTTGCAGCATTCTTTTATATGACTGTAAAGTATTTACAGCAATTAACAGTGTGGCGGATTCCCTTAATTTACAGTCTTCTCTAAATGCCAATTGATAGCTTGTGCGCCAAATGGAAATTGCGCGTGAATCCTGAGAAGTCTGCTGCAATATCCTTCTCCTTAAAAACGCAAAACCATCTCCTTTACATACCAACTTTCCAAGCACCCTATACCTTCTGTTAGTTCCCACTATGATCTAGGGGTTACCTTTGACAAAAGTTGATGTTCCATGAACATATTTCTGGTATTTAAAAAAAGGCAATGTCGATAGTGGGAATTCTCTATCGGCTCATAGAAATAACGGACCCATTTGCCCTAAAATCTGTGTTGCTTGTATGTGTACAACCCATCCTAGAATATTGCTTTCCCATCTGGTCAACTGCGTCCCCCACCACTCTTAAATTACTCAACCGCCCCCTTAATTTCTTTTTAGCCATAGTCCGTCATCGCGTGCCCTCCCTTAGACATAGCTCATGTGAAGAAATCCTATCATCTCTTGGCCTATCACACCTCTCCCTTCGCCGGCTGACTTCGGACCTTAAATTCCTGCACTCCATCATGAATGGATCCATCCTCTCTGATCTTCTTCTTTCCTATTTTTCATTCCGCATCCCAGCCCGCATCACTCGCAATGTGAGTCTGTTAAACAAACCCAAATTCCGTCTCTCCATTTCCCAACGATCACTATTCTACTGCCTACCTTCATCTTTCAATGCCCTAACTAATAGTCACCCTACCCTTGACCTTTTCTCCCAACTGAAACGTAATGCGTAACATTCATGTCATCTTCGCCTCATTCTTGCCTTGTTTATATTTTGAATATTTCTGTTTTGTTTCTACTTCTATTGTTGTTTTTAATTTATTCTGTTTACTGAACCCAATGTAAAGGGCTTAGTTACTGTTTTTGGAGTCTTGATAAATAAGTAAATAAATAAAAATTCCCTTCATTAGCGTTATTGTCGTCAACCCATTTATATTGTATTTTTCGAGAAGTTTTAATCTCACTTGCTTTATTCTTGTTTGGAAGAACGCTCATTCAAGATCATCTAGTAACTCAGAGACTGCTTGCTTTCATTACCAATTTATGCGAACCTGGTGGATTTTTGAGGAACTCTATTGAATTTTTCAACTCACTCTCTGATGGGTCCTCGTGACTTACTCTTTCAAGGACGCCTCGATAGCTTAACAGACTAAAGCACTCGGCGTGATATCGAGAGATCCGGGTTCTAATCCCAATCAAGGTGAATGATTTTTCTTCTGTGGAATTTCGCATTTGTGTGCATATGCAGGTGTCTCCGTAAAGGTAATACCGTGGATAGTCCCGGTATCTTCAAAATTCGATTTTTTTTCTGTGCGCATTTCATCCCCTTTGGTGATCGTTATATCTTAACATCTTCCTCCTGTATATATTTACACCAGTGTGCGTGAATGCATACCATATCGTTAATACATGGGCAATGGCTGGATATTTGAATATTACTAATTGTCCTTTCATCATAGGATTTGCAAATAGTACTTTTCTGTTCTATTTACATTATTTTATCCTACGTATGCCCGAAGTTTCGTACAATGCTCGGTTCATTGACAGTGTTAACGGGGCATTGGCCAGTGGGCGTGGCCGAAGTGCCGTATGCGGTCGGGAGATCAGGAAATAAGTATGAAAAGCTGGAAGGCTTAGAGACCTGTGGGAGAGATTTTTGGGGGAGACGAGGACATAAAAACCCCACGAGATGGTATGGCGAGGAGGAATGGGAGCGTTGGCCGTGCATATTTTGTCGAGTCGGTCTCAGGAGGTGTGGTGGCATGCAAACGGGTTGGAGGCAATGCGATGGCAAAGGGGGAGTTTGAAAAAAAACTGTATGGCCCCAGAGAAAGCAAATGCGGTGGTGTATGGTGCATAGGATTACCAACTTTAAGACCCTCTCCACTCGGAAACTTTGGTCTAATACACAGAGAAACCTAAAAGTCACCTATTTTCATTCTTATGAAGTAAAATCTGTTGTATACGTAGAAACGCATTGATTAAGATGACAATTTGAAGGATATATATTTTAATATCATAAACTGTCATTCGTTATAGCTAGTGATAAATACTATACCAGTACCGTTTTAATATCCTTTCGGGATCAAAGAATACGAGTATGTGCATTGCAATATGTAAGGGTTCTCTCGGAATTTTCCGCGGTGATTAGCTGAATATTCCATTCTTCTTCCGGGATATCTGCCGCGTCGTTGTTTTCCTTGACAACGACGCGGAAGATATCCCGTAAGAAGAATGGAATATTCATATGTAAGAGTTTTGGACATTACTTATTGCAAAAGGAAACTTTTTTTCATGTTAAAGAGCCGTAAGCCCTATGCGTCACAAAGAAATGGAATATTTCCACCAATGTCTCTTTTTTGGTTCGATGAAAATTAAATGTATTTATTTAATAAAAATTTTCCAAGAATTGTCTGAATAACCGATGGAATATCTGCATAGGCGAAATATTTACAGTTCGTTTGCTTCGCACCCGAATCTTGCCCGAAGAAATTGTTCTGAAACCCTTTGCACGGAGAAACATCACTCCACGCGGAGTGTCCAGGTTAAAATGCACCAGCCCTTCTAGTGTACCTGTGTGTGCATGCGGAGGTTTCGAGGCTCGTATTTTTCCCTAAGGGCGGAATAGATGCTGGAGATCCAAGGGCGGAGATGCATTGCGGATGGAGGGAACGTAATTTGGGCGAGGAATTACGCCGATGAAAGTCCAGGGGACGGTCTCCCTCGGGGTTTTTTTAGGCGACCAATGGCGCCCTGGGGGAGGTAAGGAAGACGAACCGGGTGGAAGAGGATGCGGCAGGTTTTCTGTCTCCTTGCTCTGTGGTCTCAGGAGGACGGTTTGTTCCCAGAAGGGCTGGTACGAAGGTGGGAGTCAGCCGGTGCATTGACGCCGAGGGGATTTGCGGTATTTAAATTTCAAAATCGCAACGCGGCCCAAATTTTGCATCTCAAACGACCGGGTGTATCGCATATCACATTGCATGGCGTATAATAATAATTCATGTCACATGGTATCGAATATAGCCTTATATGATATTCATATTCCAAATTTTCTCCTAAATTCTCCTCAAAAGAAAACAGATTACAGAATGTCACTAACTACACGACCCGGGCTTCAATGCTTAAGCATCATCTTAGGAGATGCTTAAGATAAATTTAGTGATGGAAAACCACAAATATTCAAGAGAACGTGTTTTAACTTTCCTCCTGATATCATGTGGTAGATGATATCGCATATTGTTCGATATCACCTATCGAAGGTATACTGTGAGGTAGACGTGGGCGCCGCCGCGCCACGCCGCCGGCCCTGTTTCGGACGCCGCTGCCGCCGAACTCATGGCCGGAGCGAAATCAGCGCAATCGCGATCATTGTTATTCAATCAGCCGTGACGGGTGGTGGGTCGTGGCAGTTAGTAGTGTTTGCTTACTTTGTTGGTGGCAGCCATAAGGCGTGAACGCTTCCCTCTCATCTCTTTCTTCCTCCGAATGATGTAGCTCCGAACTATGACATTGACTGCAGTTATTTCAACGCTACCGAAGATCTTAAGCGATCTACCTTTCTTCCTCCCGACCTATCCTACTTCTTTCCCTGTTAGAAAATTTTATGTGGTTATATTTTTTTTTTAAGAGATAACGTTCATACGCGGTGCTTTCTTTTTCATTCCGAGTAACGTTTGCAAATACCTGGTTGTTATTCGGTCAAACTATGGCCACATCTCCGGCTCACATTGGATTAAAAACATGAGCTAAAATATGATGCGCCAGAATACTTCTTTTCCTTCTAATAAAAATGTATTATTTTTATTATCATATTGTTATACATTTATGATAAACTTATATTATATTTTTGGTGATGCAACAAAATTCAAGATAGAAATATTCCTCTCCGAAAAAATTCTTTTAATTCTTCCGCCAATAAATATAGGAGAGGTAAAACCAGGGAAAGTGAGCTCTACGGCCTCTTAGAGTTACAAGGTATAAAATTCTCCAATGGCCGTAATAAATTGGCGCCACTCGTCAAAAATACGCCACAATGGAGTGTTTGCATAAATGGGGAATTGCTATGAAATCCATTCTATATCGTAAATTGTGTTTCCATAATAATATATTTAAATTACCAGCTCTAAATCTTGCCTAGTTTGTTTAATAATCACGATTTATTGAGCATTGTTTTCACAACGATATATTTACGCCCAGCCATTGGCTCGTTGCGTAGTGACGTAATCCCCCTTGCAGCAGACGGGTGAGACTGTGTTATAGCGTGTTGAGGATGTATGAAGTGGAAATATACGAAATATTCCGACTTTACTGATTCAAAATAGGGAATCATTACGTTTGTAAAGTTAACAGGTATAATCGAGGCTTGATCCAACTATAAACTATGGTTGTTGCATCAACTATCCAGTAATGACTTGGCAGAATGCGGATAATTTTGGGTGAATAGTAAAGAGGGGAATTGTCATTCAGTAATTCATTAGAATTTTCTACCAATATAGTAAAAGTTAGAAAAAATTACCAAAGTTTTAAAAGGCGTAACTGTAAAAGTATATTGTTTCTTATGTTATTCTTAATTTGATCGACGGCATGTGTACATCTTGTGCCAGGGTAAGGGAAACCGTTAGATGTTTATTATTTTGACATGCGAATTTGTACTCCATGCAGGTTATCTTAAACTGCAAACTACATATATTATTGTTACACATAATTATTCAATTCAATCACCAAATATCCAATGCCGATCGCTTTTGTAGCAGTTATAAATTTCCTCGTAGGCCAGTATTAACTTTTATAATGGGGTATATTTTCAGCTGTAACTTCATCGCCTAGCAGGTCGGAAGTTCTAAGGTTATCGTCTCAAACCTTGAAAAAATTTATTCCAATTTTATATGAACATTGTGGCGCTCGACAATATGATCGTGTATTGAGTACAATATAAGTAGTAACCCTCTTAATTTTATAATATCAATCTTGATTATTTGAAACTTTTTTACAATCGATACGTGTATTCACGAAAATATCAGTCTCGTTCATCACCACGCTAATCTCAATGGGTGTTTTCTCTTGCTGTCAATGTTTCTCCAAAATGATTATTGATAGTTGTTGAAAATGCTTACTAATCTGAAATCATTAAACTAAAAATCTGGAAAAATAAGAAATTTTCACCTCAAATCTTGGTTATCTGGGCACATTTTCAGCTGGTATTAACAGATAGCGAAGCAAAACCCAATCTACGAATATGCTCTTACAATTAGTTTATAATATTGCGTGCGTCTTAAACGGTGTTGACTACCGGGTGCTTCACTAGGTACTATTTTTGTGTGCATGGTGGCACAGTCTAAACTTACTGCGCAAAACTTGACAGTGGCAGGGTTCACTTCGTATAAGTTATTTTTGTTTGTATTCATGATTAAGTAAAATACTAAGTACCTACAAATTTTGTAGAAAAGTATAAAGTATCTTACTTAATCATAAATGGAAATATACTGAATTTAGTTTAGATTGTGCACACGGGTTTTTAGCTGTCTAAAATGTTGCGTCTGACGGTTTGGTGGCCGAAAAATATTGCCATGACTGAAATGAAAAAACATTTGGAAAATATTTTAAACATATGAAAACATGGATGAAATTATTTTATAATTCCCGTATTTTAAACAATGATATGAGTTTCTAGATACGGCAACCCCGAGTTGATCATGTATGAGCAAATGAGTTTAGCGTACGTGAGTCTAAGTAGTCAAAATATCGGTTATGGTGATGGAGAAGCGGTCAAGCCATCGCCTAGCAGTTTGGAGATCACGATCACGAGAGATCCGAGGGGGTACTTTTTCTTACTTTTCAGTTTGTATAACTATCCATAGATTTTAACGCGCCAATTTCCTGTATGCTGTGCTCTTTTTGTTTTGTTGTTTTTTACAGGATTGATGAAATTGAATGATTGTGTAAGTGCTTCGCAGGCATAACAAACAAAATAATAGCACAGTCTAATAGGCTTAATCGCTTACATTATCGTTCAATTCATTAAACTCTGGTCCTTCTTTATCGTATTAATTATGCCATGGGTATAATTTGGTACCTGCATGGTGTACTTCGGCACCCTTTAGCCTATTGCGCAAAATATTCACCGTTCAAGGCGGAAAAGAACCAGAACGAATGTAAACAAACCCGGTAGCGACTGCCGAGTCAGGGGGATGACGTCACAGCAGTCGCAATATGGCCGCGGTCTGTTTGTGCGCAAGGCTAAAATTGTGATTTTAAATCTCTTATTATTTAAAAAGTACGCAATGTGCAACAGCTAAATTTTGGATTTATGGTTTTTATGTTCAAAGTTAACATTTGCCGTTGTTTCCTAAATTTGTGCAAATACTCCATTGCTGTGTTGGTTTGCGGGAAAAAATGGGGGGAAATCCACGCCAGTGACCAACCACAACCTCTCGACCAGAAAACCCCTGTGGTGGTTTACGGGAATGTTACTTCCTCGCCAGTGACAACCACAGGCACACACAATCAACCCGAATAGGGATACTTCGCTGGGCTAATGATACCCTGCTAAGGATGCCTGGGTTATGAACACACACACACACACTCAACCCAAAGAGGGATTCTTTGCTGAGCTAATAGGACCCAACTAAGGATGCCTGGGTTATGAACACAAACACACTCACAAGCACTCAAGAAATCATTCACTCACACACTCAACGGGCCCAACTTCTGGGAGAAACTAGCTCAAAAGAGCGTAGTCCCGCAAACCAACACAGCAATTGTGGCGTATTTTTGACGAGTGGTGTCAATTTATTACGGCCATTGGAGAATTTTATTCCTTGTAACTATAGGAGAGGTGCAACAGTTTTCGCACACGAGTGGGCAAAAGGCACGCGCCGGCCCTTCTCCTCTCAATCTCATGTCATCACAGCGAATTTAGGGTGTATGGGAATAAGTATTAACACTCTCGCTGCTAATCCTTGGCTTCAATTAATTTCATGGACTACTGTACATTTTTGTCTTTTTTTACAGTAAAAAACACTGTTATACTACCTCTAAAATGACGTCCACTAATAATTGTGTAAATAGCTCAAAATTATCTTACAAAATTGCATTGTGAAAAGCATTGAAAAATGAATTAAAGTAAAAATATTTTTATATGCTTTTGAAGGTTGAAAACTTTAAATACGAGAATTAGCGTGGGCCGCATTCTTCAGGGGAATTTAAAATCACGGCAACTGACGGGATTTGCCGCGAGTATTCGAATAAATACGGTGGGATACTTGAGAAGTGTTCGGGGCCAAATTATGAGAGAAAGAGAGTGAGAGCATTGTTGATTTGCGCTGACTTTGGGAGGAGTGATCACTAAGTAATTATAATTAAGTTTTACATGGAGCATATAATGTGACGTTTCACAACCGGGGAATTATATGGTCGTAATGGAGGAAACATTTCAAGTCAAATTTTTACTTTAAGAACTACTTTTTTAACAGTACGGTGCTGGAAAATGGTATAAGTGTGTAAAAGTAGGTCGTAATCTGGACATAATAATATTTGTTCATGATAATTAAAATGCTTGTAATTCTCGGTTTCCAAAATAAAAACCTATAACCGAAGTTTATTTCTTTCAAAACCAGAATCATTCGTTATGATTCTTTATCAAGTTCTCAAACAATCGTATTTTTGACGAATGTTTTCTGGAGATAAAATATTTCATGATAATAACATGCCTAAATCTACTTCTTTGCTGAAATTTCATTCTATTTTACAGCATTGGGGATGGATTCCGTTTAAATGGAGCGCTATTTTTGAGTAGCGATATTACTATGAATTGATTGTGCCTGAAAAACGCTGAGCACAGTACTAATCGCAAAAAAAATCTCTTCCCTTGCGCTGATCATTGAATAAATTGATGGGGCAGCCCCTTTATAAGGATGAGAATTGAAAAATAGAATATCAAATACGTTATAATCACGCCACAACAGAAGCGTTTTGCCATTCTGTCAATTGTCTCTTTCATTGAATTCTGTCTCTTCATGACGCCCTAACGCATGCATTAATTCTTTACGAAGAAACAGAAATCCGTCCGTGGAAAGTAGTACCTACCTAATAGATAATTCGGTCCACGCCGAATACGCCACCGCCGCCGAGTTGGAAGAAGGTCGGTCGCCGCCGCTGACGAAAACGTTTTCGGCGCCCACGTCTACTGAGAGGTGAGGTGCGCTGACTTTTTAAATTGGATGATAGATAGTGGTACGGTTGAAAATCGTGGAAGAGGATTAGAATAAGAACTTTGAATGGTATAAAGAGAGCAGAGGAACTAATAATAGATTTGGCGTGGGGAAAATAGTGTTTTCGCGAAAATTTATCCAAAGAGTGGAGGCCAAGAGAAGACCATTCATTGAGGTAGAGTAGTCCAAGAACTACCACTCATTCAGAATAAAACCAAATAGTAACAATGAATCGCCGGAATTATACGTTTATCGCAGATCCCTAAAAATCAGCATCGCAATGCAGTATCCCCAGGATATCGTAGTTGATGCATCGGAGTATGGAACGATCCTAAGGGAATTTCGAAGGAGGCTGGGCTTGCAAAGGTAGGTGGAGGGAAATCGGGAGACTAATGCTTCCATCCAGCACTTCATTCATTGTCGCCCGTTTGACGTAAAGGATGGATGAACACGGCTAGGTACGCTGGCCTATTGCTTTCCCCCAGCAACTCTGTATCCCCCGGTTTGATGTCGTTCCCCAGTTTGTTTTTATTTCTTATTTATTTACTCGCTCTCTCTCTCTCTCTGTTGGCTCACTCCGCCGCCAGAGCAATAATTTGTAGAACAAGGAGTCTTGTTTCCACGGGACTCTGTAAATTAAGTCCTTCTCCGATTAACACGCACGTGCAGTGCATATATAAAAAATGGGCAGAAAGAGAGAGTTGAAGGAAAAATCGTCTCAATACTGCTTCGAAGAGTTTACTCAGGGAATAAAGCGGTAAGAAATGGATAGAGGTGATGAAATTCCACTTCGAGTGATTTCCTCCGTTTGGTGCGTCATCATGCCGTTCACTGAATGTGCATGGTGGAGGATCTTATTTTAGGAGTGTGTTCACGTGCGTGACAGTAAGATGGAGATTATTTGCTGTTTTCTTTCTTCCAGAGCCACTGAGGCGTGTAAAGATATCCGTATATGGTAAATGAAGAACTTGTCCCAATTATGAGAAGATTAGTCCTCAAGATATATATGTTTTAAATCGTCTGAATTTAAAAATGATCGTATGGAAATTTTATTTTAAAAATCATCAATGAACGAGGTCAGAGGTTTTATTCAGAATTTTTCATTTATTGGTATTTAGTTGAATATAGAGAAATACTACTTTTGACTACCTGCGCAAATCACTCTCACTTAGTGGTTGCATTTTAATAACGATGTTATTTTCTGCAAGTTACTCGATTTTTATAGGTAATTTATTCTTAACTCTGGTGCTTTCGATTCCTAAACTCCTAGAACTTCTTTTATTAAATTACTGGTACTTTTATGTAAATCTATATAGAATATTGAAAATTATAGAAAAAACAATGAGAAACATGAATGTGACCGAAGAGCCCCGCATGTGGCTAGCGAGCGACAGTTTGATGACCCCTGCCTTAGGCAGTGATATAAAACCGTATATCGCTCTGTTAAACCCTGTAACCGTTGCAGTTGGAGTACCTAAAATCCCTAAAATCCTGCCACTGTGACTAGTCTCCATTTCATTTGATCCTAATATGTATTAGCTACATAGCTAGTGGATAAACAAGTGAATGTCACATGTGGAGACTTTAACGGTCGCCATTCCAATGCAGAGTGCGCTATATATGCTCGATACAATCATATCGGTCGTCTTCGCTCCTGGAATCGAATGCGGAGGGAGCCCCTATATAAGGCAATGGAGTAAAAAGGGTGGTGGAACAAAAGGAGGTGGTGGCGAGGAAAGGAATCGCTGCCCCCACTCCTACATACTCCTCCGTTCTTTTTATTTATTTCTTCATAGGGGGAGGGGCGGGGTGGAGGAAAGGAGGAGCGTGGCCGGCCAACGGCTCTTAAAGGCGGTGCTGCTCCCTGCCAGTTGACACCGTCCTCTCATTACAATCACTTTTTTAAATGGGCGGGCCCCGCCCTCTCTTCTTTCGCTTTTTCCGCTGCCATCTTAGCGCAGAGTCTCACATACAGAAGAGGTTCGCCACTCTCTCATATAGCACTCCGCCACCTTCCCACCTCACCATGCCCTCTCTTGACCCACACGCCGGTTGAGAAAAAAACAAAATACTCTCAAACCGCTCCCACGCCATGGAAGCACGGGCAGCGGATCGCCATGGTAAAGTGAGCACGGGATACCCAAGTAAGAAGAAGGATTGGTGAGAGATAGATGGAGAGAGTGAGCTGGGGTCACAGTCACAGCGCAGTCTCGAGGCTCCGAAGCCACGCACGACTGACCCCACCGCAGCTGGTCATTACCTGATTACTCATTGGTTTTTATTTGCGTCGGATGTCGACGTCCCATGACGGTCTAACCTCGCCACCCACGGAATTTTGACTAGTTTATGTTGTTGTTGGATTTGTGTTGACTCTCCTTCGGTTAACAAGCGTGTGAAATACTAAGCAAGTGTTCCTCGTTTTAGCATGCGAGAGTTGTCATATTTGGCATAATGGAGTGTCAAGTCAATGCATCCTAATGATTCATTACATTTGTTGAGTGTCGGTGTATTGGCATCTACGCCTATGTTCGCAGCAGTGATTCCTTGAACTATGCCCAAAAGTTTATTGAAATAAGTGACCGGCGACGTTCACGCTTACACTACGCGTCACTTAATAGAGAAAAAAATGAGATTTATTAATTGATGTTTCAAATTAAATGTATGGCGTCATTAGCATTTTTATCATTTTCTTTAGCAATTAATAAGTGTTGACTGGTGCAAGGAAAATACACTCATTGCTAGCTGATTTAATTAGGGAGCTCTTAGAAAAGAAGTGTCATGAAAATCAGTCATTTGAATTTTGTTAGCAGTCCAAGTTTAAAAAAAGTTACTAAACAAATTTAAATATGTAGCATAAAGAGATTCAGAAAGAGAAAGAGATGAAAATTCAACTATTTAAATGTTTTGTGTGTTTATCACAATTTTCTGTGGTCGCCCTCTTTCTAAATAGGTTGTGAGAGTGAAGAATTCGAATAAAATCAATTAATTCCGGGAGTAATCTTTGACCTTTGGATGAAATGAAATGTCGAGAGATCCAATTTGCTCAGGCAGTCTGGCAGAATGAAACGGGGGAAAGTGGGGGACCTCATTTTCGCCTTTAAATCCGTCTAATTGTTGGTGGAAGAAACGAGTTCGTATTTATCCTCCATGTAATCATCTCATCAGACACCGAGACGAGGATCCATGAACTGAGCCGCCGCGCCGCCTTAATCGTCCCCCTTTGTCGAACAAATCAAGACTGTTTTCCCCCGGGATGGGACAAAAATAGGTCTCTTGAATCCCGATCATTAACATTTTTTTGTTTCAAAGGCTTAAGTTTTCCGGTGGCAAGAGTTTTTCCGGGTTGTTGTGAAAGTCGGAAGACGGATGGGGTGAGGGTTGGGTTGAAAACAAGCAATCGTGGTGTCTGTTCCTCGAACAAGTAACACAAATCGATTCAGCTTCGATCCGGCGGTGCGAGTTTGTCAATTAGGTTCGGTCCAAATTGTCAAGGCGTTTCTTCTTCCGCCCATTTATCCCTTCGTATTCCACCTTCCCCATCATGTCATCTTACCCCGGTTTTATCTCCTCTCTATCTATCTCTTTCCCTTGCATTTCCCTGTTATCCCTCCTGCCTATTTTGGGCTCAGTTCATACTATTAACGTATCGATCATCGTACGTAGCCATCGTATGCCGTAAACTAGATACGCACGTGATAGAACGTGGCACTGATATAAGACGCACCGTTTAAATGCAATTTATTTTTATCCTCTCCCCCTTCCTTTTACCAATTCCCTCACCTTTCATCGCTAGTCCATTCCCTAATACCCTCTGTCGCAAGCCTCTGCGGCGGATATCAGGGTAATAAGTAGATGTAAACGCGATTTTTTACCGCCGTCATTTTTATTTCCAAGCGCTGCCTACTTAACTAAGGCAAGAGACAGATTCGCATTGAATTCCGGAAATAAATGAAGCTTGACAATCAAATCATCATCATCAGCTATAATCAGTCCGAATATTTGTTTGATGTAGCTCTCCAATATTTTTTCATCCATTTGCGTTATTTACTCGTTAATCCTTATTTTTACATCGTACATTATTTAATTTGTGTTTGATCATTGGTCTTCTTCGGTTATTTCCATTTCTACTTCCGTGCTCAGAATTAGGTTTTCAGGTGTTTATGGTTGACTGTTATGTCTCATAATGTGTCCAATAAGAATTTTTTTGTTCCGTTTTTAGATTAAAGACGCTGGACATAACCTGTTCACTCGTTTTTTATTTGCATTGGATCTCGCCGTTCTAAAACGAGATAACCTCGTCAACTGCGGAACTTGAATACCATATGGTTTTAGGGTTTTTTTTATAGCTCTTCTTAAGTTGCCGAGCGCGTGAAATGTTGAGTAAGTTGTGCAAAAGTAGTACAATAATGTTGTCATCAATAAAACTGAACTTAAAAGTTCACAAAGAAAGTGTACACCATTTGAAATTTGCTCATAAAAACAGTTACCTCATAACCCCTCTTTTCCTTCTTCCTGTCTTTTGTAAGCATTATTAATACTGTGGTTTTATAATTTAATATATTTTATTTCGTTTAATGCCAATTCAGGAGTAGATTGAAGGCTTATATTGAAGCATATTGAGGATAAAGAAGGATATTGCTTACGTGGCTTACCGTAAAATCATTTTTCTCTTCACATAGCATTATCACAACTACTTGCGAGAGTGCATGCAAAAGCGAGAATTAGGGGGGCAGTTCCCAAATTCTATGATTTAACGTCGAGTGCTAGATGTATGTATATCGTCTGTGTGGTTGCGAAAATCTCCTTAGTAGTTACACATTGATAACTGAGTATTTAAATTTCCTCTCTTTATGCTTTGCTACCTGGACGCACACGAGCATTCAACAAATGTTTGACAAAAAGTGCTGAGAAAAACGAGCATGACAATTTTACCTTTAACTTGGTTTCACGGTAATTCAAATTCGTCGGAATTTTACGTTAATTCGTCCGTAATTTGATGTGGGTTTCGCGCTATGTCGTTCTGCGGACTTAGCCACAGCCGATGAGGCGTTGTAATAACTCTTGCTTCGTTTTCGCTCGCGTTCATTTATCGTTGATTTTTCTCATAGATCGGACTATACCCTCCCAAACCTACAGAAATCTTTTGCCTCTTTCCGTTTTCCCCTCTCACATCCCGTTATCCCCCGCAAACTCTCATTCCACCCCTCCATCCCGCTAAACCGACTGAGACTCATTTGCATTCAGCGCGAAAACATCGGGCCCGCCCACCGAGACTCCAACTTTTCCCCGTGAAAACCCTTTTATCCTATCCACGCCACTCTTCCATCCAATTTACCTCCTCGCTCTTATTCGCACACTTAGTCTCTCTCTCTCTCCACTTCTCTTCCGTCCTCGCTTGTCTACCTCCTCCTTCGTCCTCCCCCGATTCATGCCTTTCCGTCCCTCGTCTCTTACCCGCCCCGCCTGGAAACCTATTCAACCACCTTGTTCCGTATTGCTCATGCTCCCTTCCCCCATGCCCTCCTCCATCGTGTTTATAACGCGAATTCAATTCCTATGTTCTCTTCCAGTAGCCTTTTTCTTTCACACTCATGAGTATGCGGGTTATCATTTTGTTCCACGTTTCCGGTTGAAAGTTTTTTTTCGTGCTCTTGGGACCGCTAGTTGTGTTCCCTGAAAAATAACATTTTCATTGCTCAACATGTCTCTTTGTATTTAAATGGTTTTAGTTTTAGCAGTTTTCAGTGATGTATGCTTGGAAGTGGAACAGCGTGACGCTCCCAAGGCTTCCAAGAAGACGCTAATTCAGAGCAAGCGTGTATTGAGTAAATTTTAATGACAGATTAATTGAACACTATTTATTTTATGACTGTTGTACGGATAGCTGTAGTTCATTCTTGTTAACCCATCGCAATATTTTCTTAACTCGGTGACTTCACGGGGGACTTTAGGATAACGAATTCTCGATTCTAAGTTCAGTATTTAGTCAACATGCAAATATTGACCTAAATTTAGTTTACTTAAAATAACCGCTAACATATAGCTGTGAATATCGTTTTCAGCAGCTATAATAGGGCATAGCTGAAATATTGCTTAATCTTAGTATCATCTTGCCTTAGCTAAAATGACCATATTTTTTCAGCTCATCATTTGTCCCCCTATTTATCTGGACCATTTTCTACCTCCAACTAGTGCGTTTGGGTTGAAATTTGTCGCTATTTTCCAGTGAAAAGGACTTACTTCGTCTTCGTTGAAAGGTATTACTTTACTACTTAAAAGGTCGCGCCCTTGGTATTCCTAGCTATGTTCGCTTAGAAAATTTTATTTTTATTCTCTTTACAATTTCCATGCATTCGTTTGTCGTAGGATTATTATTTTTTTAATCTTGGTATTTTGTATGCAATGGAATGGGAATTTGCGCTATCCTAATAATTCTTCAAGAAAATGCTGATTTAGAGCAACCAATACATTGAGGGCACTAACTATTACTCTATAAAGTATATTCTGGAGTCAGATTGACTTGATTAATGTGAATTCATGGAGTTTTATTTCGTTTTTGTATCTCAGGGAGTTGATACACGCTTATCCTATTACGATGATCACAGCGGAAGTTAGTTTTATTAATGAGAGGTAATCTTAAGTCAAGCCCTATGGTTTAAAAAGTGTGGGTTTGTGTGCTGGACTTATTCACCATGACTATCGCGGTATCGTAATACATGTAAAATCATTTTTATTTTATTTTCAATGCCAATTGAATCAAGCGCATTCGAACTTAATTGCATATTTTGTATTCCAGTGAATCGCACCGTGACTGACACTATACTTGCGAGGCTGGATCGCAGATTTATCGCAACAATGAGCTTATGCTAGAATGTAATTTTCGAAGGAAAAATATAGACAAAGCCTTTTGCAGAACTTCGGTGAATATGTGTTATCGAAGAAAATATTAAAACGTAATTTTATGAGTAGCTTAGTTTCCTCCCTTTCAGTATTCCTTATTTTTATTTGCGATTGTAAAACAGCAATATCAGGGCTTTATACAGTTAATTAGGTAAAACAACCCACCTGCGTCAAAGCAGCGTGTACGTTTGATTTTGCTGGATGTTCAATATTTATGTTAATTTTAATTTTTATAATTTAATAATTCAACAGATTTACATTCATAGCCTTGTTAATTATTTAGAATTTTCAAATAATGTAGCATTAGAAGTTTTTAACTACAAAATGTCTTAGCACATATTTTTTAACCTAGGTCATTACGACTGTTGGCAGGCTCATAGCCTAATGTTTTATGTTCATGGCGACTTTCGAAATAATAATTTTTCCATTTGCTAAGTATTAGCTCACAGGTTTATGAGATTATATTTTAATTATTTTAGCTGCTCTTTACCGAAGGTTACTAATCCAGCAAGTGTACTTGAAATCGTTTTAACAGTTCGTCTTTTTTGTGTCGAAAGTGGGTGTATTTTGCAGTTGTCAATATGCAACGTGTAATTGTTTTTTTGAGATAAAGGTCAACCCATCCTCTCTCCATAATGCGTCCACTTGCCTCTGAGATATTTCGTTTTAATCAACTGGGGATCTTTTAAAGTATCATCGCCCGCCGTTTACCCGTTTCCAGTTCCCATGAGGGACCGATACCACCGAATGGCACGGACCGGATCATAAATCTTGAAAGGAAAAAGAAGCAAAAGAGGAGACGGAGACAATGAGAAAGGGGAACAAAGAGAGGAAATGAGAAAGTTTGGCAAGGGGGCAAGTAGGGAGGGAGTACGTGTATGTCTTTGGGCGATGGAAGGAGCAGGAAAGGAATGCTATCCTGGGGACTCATCGAACCAAATTGAAAGCGGTATTCGCTAAGTGTGCGTCGGCTATTATTGTACCTCTTACTCCTATTTTTCTCCCCATCTCAAACCCTGCCCTTCCTCGAACTCTCGAAGTCTCAATTGCTTATAAGGAGGTTTACTCATGGCTGCTTTAGCCAAAGCAATGAAAAATTCTTCATTTTCATTTGTGTCGTTTAAAAAAAATACTGCTTTTGCTGACAACATGACTTTAGCATGAAGTGAAATTATTATGCTGAGTATGCAAGTTAGAAACATACGTTCACGCAGCAGTATGACAACGTTGTGGAGGGGGGGGGTTTGGTTCCCTCCTCCTTCAAACAAATGTTTTCAAGCTTTAAAACCATCCTTCTTAAATCATAAAATTTGTTCCTCCGTTGTTACCCCTCTGCGTATATGCATAACCATCCCGCCATTCCCTTTCGGGCAGGCAAAGTCAAAGAACTTAGTTTTTGCTGTTAGGTCTAGGAAACTGGCTCTCTATTAATAACTTCCTTCATAATGCCCTATCCTTGCATACTTCTTTTGCTTTTATTATATTCATTCATACACGCTCTCCTTTTCTGAAGACTCCTAATATTCCTCCTCTTTTTGAGTTTCTACCACCACATTCACCCTTGACTTTCTGGGTCTAATCCCTTCCTCTAACACCACTCCACTATCATATATCTGTTTCGTTATTCGAAACCCTTCCATTCATTCAATTTGGCTGCAGGTTCGATCGTAAGTTATATATTTTTAAATTGTTGGAATCAAGCCTGGATTGGTGGAAAAAATTAATATTCATGCTGAAAAAACGACTTAGTTATTGCCATAGAATTTATTTCACTGGCGTGACCTGGGATTTGCCACACTGGCATAGTAAAAAAATGCACGTAACTACGCTTCAGTATGGCAAAACTCGCGTCGGTGGGAAAAATTCTGTGGAAACAAAAAAGATAGCTCTTGCTTGCTGAAAGTTGCTCCACTAATCAAACCCCGCGGAAAACCTCGTATCATAGATTGCTCTTGTTCAGTATGAGTGTATTTTTAATACCTTCTTATTCCAGCCCCCAGTTCTGTAGGACTAACGCATTTTGCATTCAATATTTCCCAAGCCTTGCGAATAACTCAAAAAATAATTTTGGTAGGTACCTTTATTTAACCATCACTAAATTTATTGGGAGAATTCTTCATGCATCAGCTTTTTAAATGACGTTGGCATTTGATTTAAAATTATACTATTTTTTCTGAGTTTCACCAACTCTCACCAAAGTATTGCGGTGAGAAAGGATTTTGTTGGCTTCATGAAATAGAGGACAAGTTTTTTTTTATAAGTTGCAAGAATCTGTGAATATGGCATTATCATTATCTTACGGTGGAGCCTCCTGAAAAAGATCCCCTCCCATTACCTCCTTAAAATAGGCTGAGATAGGCCCTCTCAGGTCCATAACTTTCTCTTTTTTGGATTTCTGAGGGTCGTTACTTATTCCAATACTCTCTTAATTGCCTCTACACTTTACTATCATACATTCCCGCAGATATAAGAGTATCCATTGCAGTGAGTTCGAAAGACTAATCTTTCCCGGTTACTTCAGTGAATCTGCTCACCTGTAGTAAAGTTAAAACGCTCCACTACCTTCTTCTCCATTGTCTGGGGGTGTGTGTAACTGGCGTGGCTCTCTCTGTTGTCTAGTCCCTCATTCAGGAATGCCGCGGCTCAAATGGAGGACTGGCCATACAGCTCCCACCTGGGAGCTCTTTGATGCATGGACTATTCTCTCATTGCCGTGTATGACTCACTTTAGGGGGCGGGGTCGTGACGGCGTCCGTTCTCTCACTTTCAATGCCAGTTATTTAGCCTACGCCAAGCGCAGCGGTAATGCTGTGCATTATTTTCCTCCTCCACGTCTTTGCCGTTGCGAGAGCTTCCTCAGCGTGCCCTCCAGTACCTTTCATGTACTGAACTCGCTTCTGGTATGCTCTCCCTCGAAGGTTACCAACCTCACGTGGCGTGATCTTAGTTCACAAAAGCAATTCGTGGTGATTTTTTCCGGGAGTTTAACTTAGGTGGGATGAGTGAGATTTTACCATAGTCATAGTAGATACCATATTAAAATTATATTTTTAAACTCAAGCAGCAGTAAGAACCATGAATTAAATATCGTAACATTAGTGAACCAAAAATATTGTGCTAAATTACAGATATTCATAGTAGTTACCTAAATGTAAATGTAGACTAGATTAATCGAATTTAATGTGAGGTTATATCTCGCTCAAACTATCTTTAAGGACCACGATAGATCTTTTAAAAATGCCTCGATGTATATTCGATTTTCCTGATCTCATCTGATGCGAATGCTGTTAGGTACACGTTAAACTCAATGAGCTAGTTTTACAAATGGCTGGATAAATAAGACGTAATTTAAGTAGCTGTGCTGTGAAGGAATTTCATATTTTATTTTAATGCGCTTTGACATCTAAGATTATATCCCAATTGCTTGATGCCATTGATAGGTGGGGCGACTGCTACGGGGGCAAATTTGTCGATTGCCCTTCTATAGTCGGACCTGAGGCATTTCAACTTCGCAGATATAACGTGAACAGACGTTTTCACCGTGGCAAGTCGTTGCCTTTAAAACAATTGTAAAGTATCTATAAAAATATAGTTCTGTAGGAATATTATCAGGTAGAAATATGTCCCGATGGTCCCTATCTATATTGATTAACACGTAAAAAATTTGTATCAATTTTAAGTAATTCATTTTTAAATTATGGCCAAAGTTTTTCACATGCTCTTTAAATAGCTCTTTAAATTAATGAGTTTTTCGTATTAAGGGTGAAACCACTCCCTCTCTGTTAATTATTTCACGAAACAAGTATGACGAAAAATGTTTTATCGCCATTTCCCTCGGAATTCCAGCTTTCTTATCTCCATAATTGGATCCCGTGTAATATTTACTTTTGCAACTTAATATTTTTCTGCCACTCTCATTTCCTGGTGATATTTGAACTCATTACTCCGTGAAGAACGGCTATGACAGTGTTTTTCCATTCCAATCTCGAACCCTTCTCTCTCTTTCGTTGAATTTGTGTTATACCAGCCGGAGATAACGGGAAAGGGATCGCAGCATAAATTAAGGGTCGTTGCCGCTTAGGGGAATGGTCCAATTCTTCTCGCATACCCCATCAACCCTAACCCCATCGCTTCTCGCATATCCTCTCGATTAAAAGTCCCCCCGAAGGCTCAAATCTTTTAAAGAACAGCTTCATACTGCAGGAGACGACTAGGGCGGTAATGGTTAATTCCTCCGAGGAATGGCGCCATGTTTTACGTTCGGTCCATGCGTTCAACGTCATGAAAGGGTCGGGGGGGGGATAATAGCTCTGCTTCATGTTTTGCTTCCCCCGCGTGACACCGTTTAGGATAATGTACGGGGTAAGGAGGCTGCAGTTGTAATGAGCCGATGATCCGGCTGACTACTCGTGGACGGAGAGAGAGAGAGAAAAAGAAGATATTTTGACCGAGTTCCAGTGCGCTTGCGGCTCGAAAATAGAGCCATGTGTGAATGATTCGCTGGCTCCTTTGATGACGAGGCACGCGTAAGATCTCGCCGATGTGGTATTATGCGACTTCTCGAACCGGTTATGAAGTTTCCTTTAGCTGAGACTCTTGAACGTGTTCTTTGAGGATGGTGTTGGTATCACGGTGTAAAAAGTTGACTTCCTCCTACCACTTTTTTCCCGACGATATCCGATGTTGCAAAAGAAAATGACACGTTAGTGAATGAAATGCCGGCGACTTGATGCCATATCCTTTCATTTGGAGCTAGTAAGTGCTTCCGAATAAAATAATTATTCGAGCAGGAGTAGTGCTATGTTGCGATTATAAATATGTTTGTGTATTGTGTCCGTCTTGCTATCCTTACTACCTAAAATGATTATAAAGGAATTTGACCTTGCTGGTCATTTTTTACGATCACTTTTTTCAGAGCCTTAAATTTTTAGGAAGTTTTTTTTCTAATATCACTTTTTCCATATTTTGCATGTATTTCAATTAATTTGATGGGAATCTAAGGGGAAGTATATTATCTTAATATATAAAGGCGATGTAGTACACCAGCTATGTTGTGTTAATTATGATAAAAATTCCACGATTCAAATCAGACATCAAGTATTAGTGGATATAAGGGTTGAAAATTATTATGATTTGTACTATCGTTTATTATTTGAAATGAGTAGAAAATTATTCTTATTTCGGAGGTGCTGCAGCAAGAGCGTAAATCAAAGCGTCCTCAGACGTCTTAGGTGATTCACAGAATCAGTGCTAAATAGTCATAGATGATATATTTTCCGAAGTATATCTTTAAGTCGGAGGTATCTCTACAGTTTATCAACACTATTTTGCCAAGTGCCCTTACCCTGATTTGAGGAAATGGAGGGTTGATCTGTGCAGTAAAGGCAATACAATCTTTGCCATTAATGCAATGAAAGTATTTCCATGCTGAAAAACCTTGGAAAACCTTGTTGGTTATCTACTTCGCATTTTCCAGTTTTCCTTAAAACATTGAAATTCACTTACTTTAGGGCCACTTAACGCATTTATCGAGGGTTGCTTCGAGGCACTTTATCTTATTCCTCCAATGTGTGCTCACGTCCCGTCGAGTGATGGAATGCGGTTTCCACGGCTCATTCTTTTTCAAGAAATAGCGGGCAACAGAAGAGTGCAACCAAGCGAACACGAACGGAAGTATTTTTCTTTGCATCATTATTTTTCTTCCTTTCTTATGCCATCACACTTAGTTTAGTTATTTATTACCAATCCAGTCTATGAAGGTTGTGTGAAGTGCCGTTTCAACGAGCCATGAAGCATTATAACGTTGAAAGTTTCTGTTTTTGCGAAGAATGCACAATGTTTTTCAGATAGCATGTGTATATTTCCTATTTTAATACCAGTAAACTAGCCCTCCAATTGGTTATTATATTTAATCTTATATGATGGAGAGTGTATTATTTTTAACCTAAGATGTCGGTCGAAGAATTGCAAATTTTTCGGAATATCCCGCTGCAGTACCTTAGGCGAATCATCACTTGGGAAAGTGTGCCAAATGTTCGAAATTCACCGCGAAATTAATTTTCTTGGATTCAGATCTGAAAACAGATAAAACATTTTCATGATGAACTTCGTTCATTTATGTAGCGTAAAATTTGCCGATTTTCGCTCCATAATGCCATTTATACACTCGGGGTAATATTTTAAGTCCAATCCCTACTAGAGGTTGACACTTAGGTAAAACTTCTTAAAGCCTATCGCTACGGGGGATAAAATAACAAGTTTCTCTTTGCTCTAATCTCCATGCGTTTATCTCTCCTATTTCCGCGGGTCATTTGAGCCTGAATTCAATGTATACAGCAAGATCCTCGCTTCAGTCTTAGTCTTAAATGTAGCTGCGGTGAAACTAAAAACGTTGACAGAATCCGTGCAGTTAAGAAGAGTTTTTGAGCAAGTCTCTTGCATTCGGATGGTAGCTGTGATAAGAGTAAGCGTCCTGAGATCGCAGCGTGGATTTTAGAGGGTTTGAAGAAATGGGTCCTTCTCCTTTAAAGCGATATCTTCTTTTTTCTCCGGACGCGCGTTCCGACCCAATATCCGAATACGTTTTCCCGGCTTTAAGCTCAGAATGGGTTGTGGCCTGCGACGATTCGTGCTCCTCTGAAAATCTTCAGCTCTTCCACGTGCGAGAGCCGAGTCATGGAAAAGGGATGGGGGCACGATCTTGTCCGGCTTTCAACGCTTTAAGGATGGAAGTGATTGATGCCTTAATGTTATACAAGAGTGAAACTAAATAATACTAATGCAATTATAACTTATTAATATTCAATATTTTTTCGTCAATAATACTGGTACGAGAATAAATAATACATTAAGGTTAATTGGTTTAGGATTTGATAGAAAAGAATGGGAGAACCATAATTTTATTTGAAAATTTTCAAAAAGTAATATGTTTTTAAATGAAAGATAACTATAAAACACTTATTACATTAAATTACATTCCCTATTCCTTGCCTCCTAAATCAGGAATCAAGAGGCTAGTATTAACCGTTCCTAAAACGGGTTTTTTATTATTAATATATATCTCAGAAAAATACATAAGGAAAGCATATTTTCCCTAAGTGATATCAAATATGTATTTATTATTTAAAAAACAAAAGCTGTGATTTGGCGTTTTTTAATTGACTGTATTCAAAGAAAGCATGGCGGGATTAGCCACGTCATGAACGGGGTCATCCGGAAAGGAAATAATCAAGTGTGAGAAATCATCCTCCTAGCCTCAGATTCGAACCCAGATCCCCTTTTAAGCCTAAATGAATTTCGCAGTGGAGTAGGATTTCCGGGAAGCTTCATTAGCGAAGCACTCGGCGCATGGAATTGGGGGATCGGGTTTCGAATCCTTGTCCAAGTAAATACATTTTTATGTTGCTAATTTCTCCAATTTGGTATTAAACATTCCATTCCCTCTCCTGAATGCCTTCAGTTGCTTTTGGTGCCCACTATTTTCTTGTTTGTCTTCTTTGTTATTCATTTTACCTTTAAAATTCTTCTTCCTGCCTGCATATCAAAACCCTCCTGTTTCCAAAAAGACAATGTTGCTGAACCCTATGATGTTACTTTCCATAAGATGACAAGGAGACCACAGTTTGGCGTCTCATCCTACGGACGCAGTACTTGACTTGAAATACCCTCCTAGTTATGCTATTCTGTACCTTTTGTTGTAACTACATAACTCTCACTCTCATCAAAAATACTTGATATGTGTCTTAATTTTCAGAAAGAAATTATCTTAAAAAATGCACCCTCGTTTCTTATTTCTGCGCCTTTTTATCATTTTTTATTTTTGATATTTATTTATTTTTTAATTGATCAGCCAATTTATTATGCCTTTGTGTCGTTTTTGGTTGAGTTGGATAGGAAATGTATTTTTCTATTGCGCGGCGGGGTTGAGTTGAGTCTATTATGGAGGGTTGACGGGAAGAGGGATGCACGAGTCTGTTCTGGCATTTTATAAAGGGTGAGAGTGGGAGACTTGAAGGGGTTGAACGACTGCAAAATCTTATCGAACGTAGAGAGATGGGGAGAGTGAGAGTGGCTCAGGGAGTAAGAAATATGTGCGAGTACTTTTAACTGTGGAGGAGGGACTGCACATCAGGAGGACATCAACGGCCGGAAGACAGGAGTGCATTCAACTTAACCCCTTCCTCGGGAGATAGCCTTGGCGTGAAGTGTTTTGAGTGAAGGCAGTAGGGGTCCGCCACATTAATTACAGGCAATTAACACTTTTTGTGTCGATGGAGGAAATGTGTTTTCGTTCGAAGGGGAATGTTGTGGAATGCTACCTGCATTTTAGCTACTTTTTTCTCTGCTCTCAGTGAAAATATATTTTTATACAAAAAGTTTGTTTTCTACAGAAATTGATGGTATTGGGCTTTCAGCGATCCCCTACGCTCGTTTTCTTCTTATGACGACAGTTTCTTACTCGATCCCTTGAAAATTTTGAAGGTCCATTAATTGCTGTAAAATGTTCATTGCATTTTTCCCTCTTTTTATAATGAACTTAGTATAAATTTGTTTTTCTAAGAAAAGTATGTTGCAGAATGTACTGCATTTTAGCAACTCTGTTGTGAAAACTGTCCTGAAATGCATTTTTCTTCATGCTTCGAAGATATAATTCATCTCAACAATCCGTACCAAATGGATTCTAGTTGTCTCATGGTAGCGGTGTATCATTAAACATTCATTGTTTTCAAAAGAAAAACATGAAGGAATACAATAGCGGTATTTGAATTAAATGCTAGTCTCATCCCGAAAAATAACGTGCATAACATCCTTGAACACTATGAAATGAGGAGTTAGCAGGGTTAGAATAGAGGGCAGTAGTCAATCAATCTTAGGACTAAATGACTGACGATAATAATATTATAAGCCAATGGAATTTAAATAGTGGAAACCAGATATAAAATAAGCTGGTATCCACTAGTTTCCTCCAGTGCAGGTAAAGGATACTTTGGATAAAGGCGTCGATTTTTTTCATTTATAGTAATTACCTTGTCCTTATACTCATCCCGTGTGAGCTTGAATAATCAATCGGTGGGACATAGTGTATCCTTAAAAGGATAATACATTTACCGGGTTGGTGCTATTCCTGATATAAACCGTGAGAGATATACTAAACCATTGGAAATGAGGCAATCGGCATCCTCTTGCAAATGTGGTACCTAACTCGAAAGACAGAACATCACCGCCCGGCAGTGCGTTATTATTATTGGAAACATTCAAAATCCGTTTGCAGTAATTGCTTTTCCCCTCTCAGCACTTGGAAAATAAGTGAACCGACTCTATTCTTTCATTAAATTGATTGCGGCTTTTTATTATCTAGCGGAGTCCAGCTCTGCCGAGCTGAAAGACTAATACAGGCAATTCCGCCCAATTAAGGAATCTCAAGGAATTTATTCCACCGGACGCGAGCCTAGAATAATGATTAGTGAGGTAGGTAGGTTTTTTAAAGTGCCCCGCGCTGCACAGCCCATTTGCATCGACGGCTGGCTCCTTCTCTTACCTCCCCCTCGTTCCTGTGCTGTTTCCCACCTGGGTCTCGAACGGTGGCCGAGGCCTTCAGAAATTCGTATTTCTTGGTGTATCTCGTGAATTCCTAGCGTGAATTCGCTGGCGGAGTTTTCCTTGAGGTCAGTGTACTTACGGATATAGCTTTGCTCGTATTCTAACGGGGTCATACAAGAATAAGAAGTGATTTTTTGGGGAAGGATGTGGTTAGGTTCTCCTTACAGTGTCTCACCTTGGAGGTTCATGATCATCTTACGTGAGATAATAGTTACTAGAGATATCACAAAGGTTCACTTACTCAATTTTTGTCGAATGAAATCCTGAGTTTATAGCCTTGCAAGCTGCGTGGAAGTTTTTTCAGTTTTATGGCCGAAGATGGCTATGTTTGTCTCACTTGCACCGAGGTCTAAGAGATAAAAACCCTACAATATTTTGTTCTCATTGTGTCCCAAACTATTCCATCGATAACTATATATCGAAAAACCTGTGATTTTTATCGAATAAGTAAGATATTCAGTGTACGTAAGATTGGGCGGGGAGGATCGTGGCGCATGGGTCTTCCATGGTTTTACTTGTAGGGCAAGAACATCGAAAATTATAAAAATCGCCTAACGTATGTACGCGTAACACTTGAATGGGCCCTTATTGAGCAATCCATTCTCACTGTGCAATTTGGAGTGCTCAACGATATGTGGTAACATTTTTTTTTATTTCAGTAGGCTTGGTTTGGTTTCATTATATTAGAGTTTAGAAACACTTTGCGCTATCTTGAAGGACTTAGATGATGATGAAACATTTTTAATGATATAAAGTAATCGATGTAGTACCTAATCGGTGTATTACGATGTTCCACTAAATCTCGCCTGACACCGTTGATTTCATTTTTAATGATGGTCAGATCTGAATAAGTTGGTATAAATATACTAAGCTAGTTCATTCTAAATTAATCTAGTGATGACCCTGATGTCGAATGAAAACCTGAGTTTGTAGCCTTGTAAACAAAATCGGTAATAAATCTTTCAAATTGAAAGTTTCATTTTGTTAACACATTTAAAATACTATGAGCTGACTTAAACTGCGATGTAGTTGTTCCCTTTCATTTTGGTTGTGTGCGTCTGTACAATAAGTGGTCGTCTACAGCTTACTTCCTTCCTATTTGTGTCCCCAACAACCTGAAGAAGTTCTTATTCGAAGATTTTTTGATGAGTTTCGTCGGATAGTGGTCATCATAAATAGTCCCTAATAAAAGAGGGGTGCATCATAGTCAGTCAATGAAAATTAATTATATCCATGTTGAATAATGTTACGTATTTTGTTACTCCATACTAATTTATTTGAATTTATTTATAGGCCATTTGTGGGCACATAACATATCGGCACATAAACTTAGTCAATCGTGAATCGTTTGTTGTAAAAATTTACATGTTGTGTTCATTTAAGGTGGTTGGAGCTATTTTTATTTATATGCAGATTTACGTGGAATTTAGCATACGTGTTTTCAACTGTAGATGTGAAAAAGTTGAAAAGTGAAAAAGTTGTATCATGCCGATTTAGTGTTTTGGCATTTTATCACGTATCACATTATGATATATATATATATATATATATATATATATATATATATATATATATATATATATATATATATATATATATATATATATATATATATATATATATTTCCATTACATATGTACAGATTTTCTTATTTACGCGTAATGATATACTTTTTATTGCTAAAATTGTCACTGACAAATATCAAAGTGTCAAGGTACCGAACTCAATATTGGAAAACAACATGTTAAGTATACATTTTCGTCCAAATTTCGAATATCGCGCCGAAAACTCTAGTCATAAAAAGCTTTAATTTACGAAAAACTTCTAACATATAATTCTTGTATCATTTCCATTACTGCCTGTATGGTGAGTTGCAAATAGGTGTGCTTCGGTGAATTGTGGTCCAAGAGTTATTTTTCACTTAAAAATATTAAAATTTGCACTCAAAGGACCACGATTACCAACCAACCCAACCGAACCGGTGGAGCACCAACCTTAACGTGAATCGGGTTAGTAATTTGAAAACTCCGATTCGATCATGTCAACTATTCGACGGAAATAGTCAAACATGAAGATCTAGTGATTGTTCTTGAATGGAAGAAAAACTTCGGAATCGCTATGGTGCAACAAAACTGCTTTGAGTTTGAATGTCCGTCCTTTACGGTTGCTGGCGTTTTGTGATCCTCCGTAGCGTTTTTTACCATCCCCACATAAACCCCCACAGCCGCCCGGAGGACCTCGTACACTGACCCGCACCGCTCGTTCCTCCGAGCACCGCGTTCGCCATATCTCTACTTATGCCCCCACCTTGTGCACGCATATACGTGCCCATCCGAAGCGGAAATTCGCGAAGGGGACTCCGGGAGAGAGAAACTAAACTATGGCAGCATTCCCCACTCGGAGCCTCTTGCCGTTTTCACGGTTCCGTTCCCCCGCTGTTTCCTGCTGCGTCTGTCTTACTTTTTTCTTGCAAAAGGAAGAAGAATGGAGCAGAAATACTGAGGGAAAATCTAAATGTACGTGAGTGAAATGTACATGGGTGATAAAGATTGTAGGCAAATAAGCGTTGAGGTAGAGGTAGATCGAAGAAGCGTGTAAATAGACTACAAAAGTGGTTGGTGATTAACAGATATCATCTACTTAGATCACAGTATCTTTTCATAAGATATTTTTTATAGAAAAATACCCTTTTCAAAGCTTATTGCATTGTATTTCAATACACTTTATTATGAACATGCCCACTCGTTAGACAGCAAAAGTTTTTTTTTTAGCTCTCTTGAACAATAGAATTCCCAAATATAGTACGATAATTAAATATAAAATATTTTCTCACTATTCATTAGTTGCGAATAGAACAGAGGAAGACTCTCAAGAGGTAATTCTCCGAAAGTAGTATTTCTCATAGACTCTGCACTCGCATACTACCCTGCGAGCCATCGCAAGAGCGTCAAGGTGGGGTAAAACCAGCACACCAGCCATGAAGAATGGAGGCAATAGGGAAATGGAATTGGAGAGGGCGAGTGAATTGCTGTATTTAGGCTGATAAGTGTCTGTTTTGTTGCAATCGTTAATTGTGAGTGGGACGAAGGAATTTGTGCTATCTGCTTGGAAAAAGGGGAGATTTCCATTCAAGTCTGCGCAGATCAGGACACATTAGTGAACGTTAGCGAACACGAATGACGTTGAATGGAACTATGTTTGCAGGCAAAATGTTTGGTAACCTGCCGGTAGGTAGCATTCTGTGGGTGAAAAACACTCCCAGCCAAATTTTTTGTGTGTAGTTGTCGAATTTGTACAAAATAAGTATTTAATCACGTAAGCTTTTTACCACGGAGAAATTAAAGACTAATATATCCATTTTTGCCGTCTTTACGGAAATTCAACACACAAACAAGAATTTCGGGTGTGATTATCGGCGTTCTTTTGTTGTTATCGCATATGAACTCTACTCCTCTTCTGTTTTTAAGGGCGCTACCTAGTGCGCAGGATCTGTAATGCCTCGTTCACACTACTATCGTACGTACGATCGTCCTTACGATCGTGGGCGGAAATCGTAGTGTGAATGCATGTCCAGACAGTGGTAACACGTAGTGCCTAACGTTGCCACTCAACGATGACAAGCGCTGGTATCACGACCGGAAACCGGAATGATGAATGACGATAGTCAAAAAAGTCAATCATCATATTGAATTAGATGGTGGTAATTTGATGAAAAAACAAAGATAGGTGTCATTTGCTCGTAAAACCATGTCGAAAGCCTTAAAAACACCACTGAGACGCGGGAATCCCTATTTTGTTCGCTTGCTCTTTACTTGTTCGTCGCGATTCCTGTTGAGGGCAGCACTGAGATACGATAGTCACGAATATTACATTAGGCTATATAGGCTCCTTGACGATAGTAGTGTGTATGCATGCAGGGTTGCTACGATGGTACGTACGATAGTAGTCTGAACGGGGCATAACGAATTGAAGGCTAGTGCGCTGTTGTGTTGCCAAGTGATTCACGCACTAGGGGGAATGTGAAGCTCCCAATAGCTCTCCTATTCTATCATTTCTTGGAATACTTGCAAGGGCAGCAGTACCGAAATCTCGAAAGTGACAGGTTTGCATTTTTTTACTGTGAAAAATGCAATTTTGGTGTGGATATTTGTGGTGCATACGAGAGAAAGAGAGGGGAAGAGAAAGGAAACGAGGAGAGAGAATAGTTGGCGTAGATCAAAGTAGAATGAATCGTGGGTTAAGAGAGAGAGGAAGAGAATGAGAGAGGGGACGCAGGGAGCTGCGGACGGCCCAGCTCTCAAAGGGACGACAATGCGTCTTAGTCTCCCTCGTCTTTTGTTCCGGCCAAGGACGGGAGAGTGCACTTGCGTGCATGTGCATGCATAGATGCATGTCTCCGTTTGTGAGGTCACGGCCCGGTGATTCAAGAGCAAAAGGTCCCCCCCCACTGTTTTCTCTTCCATCCCTTTCGTTTTAGCACACATGGTTTGGTCTCTCCTGTCTCTTCCTCATCCCTCATATGCTTGCACGATAGAAAAAGAGTTTCTTTCTGTGAGTCACGGGGAAAAAGAATCATATTACTTTTGAGTGATGAACTCTCTCGCTCTTGTGTGGGGAATTCACGATGAAAGAGAAATGCCGTTTCATCCTGAAAACATAAATACCGTGTGGATATAAGGTTTCCGTAGAGGGGAGTAAATATCTGTAAGTGATTTTGCATGGTTATGATGGCGAGAATAGCGCCAAGGTAACACGAGAGAACTTGCGTTACAAAACATTAGTAATGTATTGTTTAAATACCAACTATCACGTGTTTGACAATTTGAGCGATTCTGGACTGCTTTAAAAATTTACCCGTCTCAAATACACTCTTGAGTTGCTTTCGCATGAGTCAGGCTTCATACTATTGAAGCCCTGGAAATGCATGTATATTACTTAAACCTTTGGAAGATTAAAATATATCTCTAGTGTCCTGGAGAAAGAGAAAGAGTGGGTTTAAATTATTGCTTCAATGCTAAGAGTACCTACTCTCAATTTCTGTCTGTTTCTTCCGCCGTCTTTATTAAAACAAATGCGCACGCGACAGTTTAAAAGCGTTTTATCTCGTTTGCCGTGCAGCCATCCCACGCTCCCTTGAAACATTGTCGCAGCTGGATTCAAGGGAGGTTTGAATGTCAATCAATGAGTCACGCGAAAATAGTGCAGTGGCATTCCTAACATTCCATTTTTCATTATTCTGAAGGAGTGGGTCTTTACAAATTGGTTTTAACGTTAACTGGTGGTTACTATTTTACATATATTTTTGCATTCAAGCTATTTTATCGATTTGCAATAAAATCAGGCAATTGAAATGTGATGAAATCTACAGAAGATCAATCGTTCAACGGCTATGTTTTTTCTCAATGTGAAATGGAAAACGTTTAGGCAGTTATCATAAAATGTTTACTCAATAGTATTTTTATCCGATGAAAATAGGTTAAACTTTTTACTCCAAGATGCACCAGTGTTTTTCAAACTTTATGAGTGACTCCAGAGTTTGGCTTGTTTACAGTCCCATCAAAGTCTAACACTCCCACAAATTTCGGATAACATGACCTTCTACTTTGTCCAGTGCCATTCACATCAAGCCTGGTGCCCATATGGATATACTTTTTTCATTATTTTTTGCCTTCTGCACTCCGAAGGCGCCGTGTAACCTAAAATAAATGCGTCTGTAACGTCAGTCCGAAGTTTTGAAATGATGAAGACACCAAGGGCCCGGCGACTGTCGAGCAGATTCATGTGAAAAGTCTTATGGCGATTTCATTCCGTGGTCCCCTTCTTACTGTGCAACCTGTCTCCCCTCTCCACCATCTGTACACTGCACATTAAGGGATGGCAAAGAGAGAATGCGCCTCAGCTGTGTGTGGCGGTCTCCGAGTGAAATAGGATATTTCTTCCCCCCCATCCTACGTTGTACGGAAAGGGTCCCGGTGGTGGATGGTAGAGACATGTGGGGACGTGCAGGGTGGCTTTGGGCGTACGTATGTACAACAGCAACTGACATCGTCCACCCAGACGTCTTTATATGCATCTGGCAGGCGTGGAGGCGGAGATGAAGGTCGGCGAAATCACAAACAATTGCACATCACGTCCGCTGGAAAAGGCAAACGTATAAATGTGAGACATAAAATGCCAAGTTTCGAGCGAAGCGCAGCAAAAAGAACTTTCCGTTGAAACTTTTCAGCTGCATGGCCAAGGCTCTCAATCTTTGACCCTCCATTTTTATGATGTTACGGGAAACAACATGGAAGTAATGGTACATACGAAGCATTTTTAAAAATTTAGTTCCTCTTAACTTTGAACTATGTTTTTAGTTTGTGTTGAGCATTTGTTTAGTCAGTTTTATAGCCTAAGCTTTCGAATGTACAAATTGAAAAAATTGTCGCGCACAGCTCTATTCTTTTTCCTGCTGTATGAACAGGGAGAATAAACAAATTTTTAATGTTGATTTTACATGTATTTAGTAATCAGAGGTATGTTGACATTTTTCTGTTTTTGGCATTGGTTTTTGCTTATATTATGTATTATATGACCTAATGTAGCGTAATACTGTGAATATTAAGCGTATGGCTATTTAATGAATAATAGAAAATGAAATGCGTTGTCGCAGCAATTCCGACTCAACTATCTGAGTTTATCTACGATACAGGCATGCTTTATGTCAAAATTTTAACCTGTTGACGTAATTGTTTTTCATTTAATTGCATATTTTGATGCTAATTTTTTTATGGCGATTAAGTTTTACACTGCAAAATGGTAAGCTCCTGTGAAGTAGATTTGATTTCAATTATTTTAATGGTACTTTATTGAATGGTGGAATATTTTAAAGTACGCTGTTTTTGTCCCTCCTTTCACTTTTTGACCATTCAGCAGTCTACTTTTTTTTAAGGGTTATACAGGAGTGAATTCTCTTTTTTAGCCCCTCACAACTCGAAAGAGTGAGCAAATAGGCTGCCTGGCGGTTTTCCACGCGCGAAACGTTGAAATTTCCACAAATGTAACTGGACGATAAATGACCCAGCTGTTTCCAAGTTTTAACTAATGATGATTGTTTACGATTGTCTTTGAGATCCTCCATCACTAAAAAATTCCCGGCGGCATTACTTATGGTTGTAGACTACGGTTACTCCAACTTCTTCTTGAACTGTTTTGTTTTAATACGAAAAAGGCGTACTCTTTATGTTAACCAAGTTTTGTTGGCATTCTAGGTTTTGGTCACGACTAGGGCGTAAAAATATATCTAAAATAAAAATCGACTGCTTACGAAAACAGTCTAAAAAATGTCTAAAAGAGCTATGAAGTAGTTGGCTACGTTACCACGTGCATATTTCTAAATAGTACAAATCACTTTCAATGATTACTTCTATGCCACGAAAGAAACTACTCCACTGGTAATGACAATACTCGTGTAGGGTTGAATAAATATAATTTGGTTGATTTATTCTCTAGGAACTAAGTTCATTGAGGCTGAATTAAGGAGCTTCTACAACGCTCCGATATCAGTTCTTTCGAAAGAGTTAGTATACATCAGCAGGTGGAGGGAATGCGCCCACTATATCCATTCTTCATATTAAACTCGTGAAAGTGAACTTGTGAAAGTGTAGGTGGTATTTAATTGAAAATTAGGCGTAAATTTGAAACGCCTTCTGAATAAAAACAAGCGCAAAAACTGGAAAATCGCCAATATTTTATTTAATTTTATATACGACCGTTTCAAATTATCCCATCAGTCTCTATCTTTACTTTAGAACTAGATTTAAAAAATGATCCATTTCAAAAAGAAATAATTTCCTTAAATTCTAGCTAGATTTATTAATTTTATCATGAGTGGATATTTTCTATAGTTTTACTATGACATTGATCAAATTGGACCATCTTACGATTACTATTGCGGAAAATTTTAAGCTCCTGTGTCTCTTTATGGCTTTTAAATGTATTAAATACTTTTTAATATACCTATTTATTGAAATTAAATATTTTTTAGATTAACTTTACTAGTCCCAAGTTAGCATGTTTTATCCTACATTGTATTAACTATTAGCCTACATGCTGAGTAGCATTCAGCACGAAATGTTACCGCAGCGATCTCCTGCACCATTACTCCTTTAAAGTTTCTACTAATGTTTTTCCCTTTTCTTCTTCCTACATGGGTTTTGGCCTTTTTAGTAGGTAATTTATGCCCATCTTCTTCTATCATTTGCTAGTTCCTTCCATTTGAAAATATTCATTCTTTGTAATTGCTCTGAAGTGCTTTTGCTCCATAAGCTATTGGCTAAACCTTTATTTGTAATGGGCGAGGCATTCCTTCATGCACGAGTTGTCACTTCATCATTGCCATTTAGGGCACTCTCATTACTTATGATCTTTCACCTCCTGCCAGCACAAAAACTTAGCCTCTAGTCCGCTTTTTTGCCCATTTCCAATCACATTTTTGACGGACGTTGCAGACAAAAAAATCTAATAACAAAAACTGCGGTCGCAATCAGGGTGGAGAAGAGAGAGACGATAAAACCAAGCTAATCTGGGTAAACTTAATTCCTGTAATATTCTGTGCAGTGTGGGGAGGCTAATGGGGAAGAGGGATAAAAAATTCGGGACTCGTGGAGAAATTGTTGTTGACGCCGCTCGACAGGAGTGGGGTCGGAAACAGAGAGGACAGGGAAAGAGAGGTGTGTGAGAATATGACTTTCGTCCGAAACATCTGTTGACACGATACATAATCCTGGCCTCTTAAGCGATGTGCTCGTGGACGTCGCTTTGGGCGTCGGCTCGTATAAGCCATCCTGGGGAGTTGAAGAGCGTGAAAGTTGACCGGGAAAGATTGAAGAAGTGGACGAAGCGATCAAGGTTTGATGGCTGGGGATGGTCACAAAAGGAAATGAAAAGCTTTTAACCCTCCCGAAGCCCGATCAATCAGTATATTGGTTGATTGGGGTAAGTGAGAGACGATTAAGGTAATTTTGACACTGAGGATAGGATGGTTGGTTGGTAAGAGAAGGATAGAGTGAGATAAGGTAGGTAGAATTTTAATAGGGAATGAATATAGGACGGAGAGAAATTTACCGATGGGCATTATCATTTTATTTTGGAGATGCACCAAGACTAATTTTCAATGTCCTCTCTGACAAATTGCTTACTGAACTTGAATTGCTCTTTATCCTGCACACACCCTGGGATTAAGTTATCTAAGTATAAACTTTTCCACTTTTGTATTTCATGTGGGAGTTTCATTAAGTGGTATTTCGAGTATTACTGACAGCCAAGGTCATTTGAACTCCCTCGAGGTGCAAGCAAAAGAGGGGGCTTCGATACCCAAAACTGTAAGGGAAACGTCCCGATCATTGCTTGACATGGCAAAGTTGTCAAATATTGGACAAAAATGTTGCCCAAACAGGAGTATCGCTGACAGAAATAAGGATAATGATAAATATAACTGTTTCAGGCTGGATATGGTGGAAGTTCTCGATATTCATTATGAAGGATACTGATTTAGTCGCGTGGGCCACAGTTGTGGCTCACACAGATCGGCATACTTAAGCACGCCGATTACTTATCTGCTAACACTTATCACAAACTGAAAAATGAATCGTTTAAGAACGTTAAGCTACGGAATAGTTCGCGTATACGACGTCATTGCATTAAAAATGGCGCGCAAAAAAAACTCAGGGACACCTTTGTGGCCCACGCGCCTACTTAAGGGTTTAGAAAAGGTGGGTGGGCGGACATAGTATTTTTTGGGGAGTGGAGAGGAACCTTATATCGACAGTAGCCTACCTTTAACTTCACTTAATAAGTAATCCTCAGTTACTCGTCATATCTGATGCACCGAGAATTGCGCGTGGTATACTTACCCCTGGTGTACTCTCCTCATTGAATGCAAGAAGCGATCAGGATTCCACGGATAAATATTCACCGCTGCCAGGATTCAAGCCTGGACCTTCTGGATTGCATGCCAGTAGTCATACACAAGTTCAACCATTTCAACTTGGATTCTTATTTAAATGAAACACTTTAAACTTCCGTATATAAAATTCAATCGCGACCAGGTTTCCAACGCATGGGGTCATCATCTGGTCTGACGCTATGCGTTGAAACCTGGTCGTGATCAAAGTTTATATGCATATGGAATTTCAAAGTGTTTCATTTTATCATGAATTGCTTCCACCATGTAACGCTGAAAACTACCTCGTGTTTGGTTCTTAAGTTATGCTTTTTATGTAATGTGCTAAACGGCTACATTCCTTCCCGAACCCGATCAGTCAATATGGAGCCAACATATTTTATGCGCGCGTGTCTACACATATATGGCCGACATAAACCCACGACCCGCACGGCACCATCCGCCGTTAGCCTCGATCCCCGCTCTCCCCCTCGCGAGGTGGCAAAGAATCTTTCGTCTCCCGCTCTCCAGGTGAAGAATTATGGGCGGACCCAACAAGCTATCCCTCATCCGAATACCTCCCCCCTCGAACCTTCACTTCATCTCATTTCACTCTCACTCCTTCCCCCCCATTCCTTCTCCTCACTCCACCCGCCACCCCTACCCACCCTTGTACGCCCATCATTTATCTCCACCCCCGCCTTACCCTCTAACCGACGACCGTTCCCCATTCCCTTGACTCCTGGGTTGAACTCTCGCTACCTCGACTTCACCGCATGACTCACGTCCTCTCCTCCCTCTCTCATAGAACTTGGCTTTAACCCCAAGTCCCTCCCCGCGGCCCCGGTGGCGAGATTAAATAAGCCGCTTTGGCAATTCCCTGATCAAGCTCCCATTTTTCCGGGAGTGGCGTGATAACATCATCGGCGTTGCCCAGATGGAATGATGAAATTGGGAGATTGCTCCCCAACGGGAACTGTGATTTATGTTCCGTGCATTGAACTTTGCTGCATCTCAGTATTTTCATTCGCGCACGCATTTGCATATTGAACTTTCTTAATATGTTCTACAAGAACTGAGGTAATGGAGAGGGTTAATGTTTTTTTAGCTAAAGAACCTATGATCAGTCGTTTAACATTGAGAAGTTCCATTCTGGGCAATCAATTGACTAGAACGTTACAAAGTTGAGATATGAAAATATTGAAAAGCTGGATGGCTTACAATCAGTAAAATTCTAACGTAACATTATAAAATAAGAACTTATGGTAATGCTCTACGCGACATTTTATAGATATATATTTATTGGATAACAAATAATTCGAGGCAAGTAAAAGAAAAATAATAAAAAGGTTTAAGATAAGGACATTGGTATAAATAATTGGGATAAATTGGTATGGTAAGGAGCAATATTTATTTTTCAACAATTTATATTTCACAATAGGCACTGCGCATCGTGAATTGGAACAATTATATCAGTGGAAACAACAAATTTTTTTCTTTTCAATAAGAATATGCTTCCTTTTCACCATGTCAGGTGTGATTCCATCAATTTTGGTTGGCGTTTGGCCATCGTTTTTTGTGACGAATTATATAGTTAAGGTATGCTCTTATTCTATTATCAGTTAACGTCTTGGAAATGAAATAATTTAGTGTAATTACAAAAAATGAAGTAACATTAGGTTCTTTCTTGTTGAAAATGTTACCTTAAATTAGTCGTTGCAGTCAATTGGTGCCAAATAAAACTATTTTGCGAATGTGTACTGTTGTTTTTTTTTATTTCTAGTATGATTGAAATCATGAAATTCGATAAGGAAATGACTCAGGCAATCAATTACTCTCGTGTCAAGTGAGTGGTATCAATAATCTATAATGGCTTTCCTCCATTCTACGTGAATGAAATCGCTTACTATGTTAAATAAGATTATCCTAAGCAGTGGATTTTATTCAGAGAGATAAGGGGTAGAAAATGAAGGGTTTTTCGAGCCTTTTGCTGAGATTATCAAACTTTTAAACCTGCAACAGAATAGTTTTATTGATTAGGTGAACCCGCTTTAGAGTAGTGTATGATAATGGGCTCGCATTCATTGCATCGCGATAAGTTTCCATTATCATAACGTCTTGAAGATCAACGAGAACGCGAAAACCACAAATTACCCCATCACCTTCCAAAACCCATCCCTCACTCAATCAGAAGTTTACCCCCTCATCCAACATCTTCAAAACTTTTCGAAGGAAAACCCCTCCCCTTTCCCCCCGAGTTGACTTGAATCCATCCATCCTCCAGCGTCCTCGTTAATCCTCACGGTACCTTCTCCACATCAACACTTCCCGACTTTCTCTCAAACCCCCTCCTGCCACACATCATCACCTTATAGCAAATAGGAACTTCCATCCCTTGCTCCTCCTCTATCCACATCTCTTCATCCAATGGACTTAAACACAAAATGCGACCTCCCCTAAACTAATCCCGACCCTTTTGGCATTGGAGGTCTCTCTGATCGCATTTAAGATTGTAAAGGTGCCAATATCCCTGAGTCATTTCATAGCGGGAGGTCCCGAAAACTGCGGTACTCCAGTTGTGTCCGTCATTCGCCGCTTTATGGCGCCATCTTTTACTTCCCGGCGCAAGTACCGAGTGTTCACATAGCATGATTGGGAACGGCGTTCTGCCGATGTGTTCGGTCGTTTAGGGAGGCTGTTTCAGCCCAGAGGAGGGAGCTTTGGGGGTGGAGGGGTGGGGTAGAGGGGGGGGACAATGCCTTGAAATATCTGGATAGTAAAGTACCCGAGTTTACTCCCTCACGTTACGAGGGCTTTGCCTCCAAAGTGGCATTTTATTATTTCTTTAGCGTAAGTTACGAATAAGAGAATGATGTTGCCTTAGCTGTTTGGCATACATCAGATTTGCATCTCCTATAGGTTATGAAGTAAGCTCAAAGTAAACATCTATTCTGGCTCCCATATTTTTTGTAGTTCGTGCTCTCTGTTCGTAATTTCAAACGATTTTAAATTGTAAATGTTAGATGTCACACGGAAAGATATTATAAAACATTGACAGGTATCTTATTATTTCGAGATATTCAATATTTTTAACTGATTACCTTTAAATCTAGAATATTCCGGTGTCTCTTTAGGTCAAGAAGGATGCATATTTGGCTCCGTTTCACTCCAACTACAGAATTACGAACTTTACTTGCAGATGAAATGTGCGATGAATGGACGAGAATCAATTCCGTTGAATTTTTTAACTTTGACTATTGCATATTTTTTATTGATCCCAAATGCGTGGGAATTTGTTTAATTTTACATCAATAATTTTTATTGAATTGCATAGACGTTAAATTTTTATGAGTCTATTAATGACATTGCAACAGATTATTTGTGATAACGGTCATTGGCATTAAATTGTATTTTGTATATATCTCTTATTATTAGGCAAAAATAGATTTTTTGTACGCGTGTTCTTCTATGTCAAAACTGGACTGAACTAATATTCGGTGTCCTTGCATTTATTTAATTTCATCTATAATTTATTACTTATGTTATTCGAACGAATTTATTAATTTGAATGCTGGGAGAGAAACAACTTACTCGGAGAAATGAATCGGCAGTGTGGTGTAATTTTAGCCATTGAACTTCTTGGGTTCAAGGACATAACTATTCTATAAAACACTTGAGGCGCCCGAATGCTGCTAAAGAAATTTACGATCTATTGTTTAGAACATTTAAGCCTTGAACCCGTGGCACTGTAGCATATGTTCCCCTCCTTTTGTATCCCCGTTGCAAATAACAAGCGCGTTAAGTGTGAAGGAAATGGCAGAGGTATTTCCTGCCGTTTAATAGCATCTTAAATATTTTAGTTTTGAAACGTTGCGCCTGTTGTTCGGCGTTTTGCGAAATATGGTGCTATGATCCCATGTTCACATGTTTGAATGGTAAATTTGACGGCAAGTGGTCTTACAAGGAAGTACGTTTAGCCAATGAAACAAACATCTATGAATGCAATTTCGACCAGGCATACCAGAATTTCCAGATTCTAGCCATTGCGTTGGAAAAGCCGCCGATTTAAGTCTTATGTACTAAGAAATTGTTTTATCATCCATTTGTTTCATTTATCTGTCGGTTTAGGGTTACAGTTATTTCATAGATGTTGATATTGTTTTGCCCCATCATTGGTTGGAACTCAAATTTGAGGTCTTTATTCAATCACTCTTCAGCATTGTGGCGCCCAATATATTTAAGTTTCTTTTTCTAATACTGCTTTTAACAAAAACATTGAAATTATATAAATATGCTTTATAGGATTTAATTCTTTAGAAGTGACTAATCCTTCAATCGCATTGAGTGGAAATTAATTGATATTGACTATTAATGCCCTCATTTGGTAATATTATGAGATTTAATGAGCCACAATTGCTTTATTCAAATTAAATACCTAATTTTAGCGAATAGTGAAATTCAATGGCTTGAGTTCGTTGAAATGTTGAAAAAGGTTCAATTAAATATATTGTGATTTCATGAATTTCAACATCACGGAATACAATACCACGCTAATTATATTGGAAAATACTTATGAGGCATAGGGGTCTTTTTAATGTACTCGTCCATAGTTGTTATACTTTTTTCACTCATAGCTTAACTGTTATCTCAGGCTTTGAACAAATGCCTAATTAACCATTGTATCCATACTGCTAGCTTTCGTACGTTCCTCGCCTTGTACACGAGTACTCCGCGGCATTGTGTACAGCTTGCCTCGACCTGAGAAGCCTATGTGAAATTTAAACAGGAAGATGATTCCTGGATAGATAGAATTGGTTGAGGAATTTTGCTCTTAGTGGTTCGAATCCCATGCCAAGTGAATGATTTTTCTCAATGTTAATGCCGCACATTTGCGTGCCAAAGTTTGTAATTTATATTTTGCTGAAGGCTGGATGGCATTGTGCTACGGAGGCTATTATGCAACATTTCGGACCCGAATCGAATAATAGATTCGGTTAATGACAACATTTTATTTCCCGAGTACTCCGTCACGTTGGTTGATTGGTGATTGTCTCACCTCACGTCCTTCAAGGCGTCTTCAGGTCAAAATAATTTTAATTGTCAAGTCAAGCAGATTGTCGAAAACATTTAAGGTACATTCAAACACAACTAAAATAACAAAAAATATGTACCAACTCTATCGCAATGGCGCCCCTTTTTAGGAACAATCTCCTCTATCGGGTCTGTGCGTTCAGTCCAAGAGTTTTAGTATGAGGTATTAGCGTTCGCCTATGATGATAAATATGTGTATGTCTGACGGTAGTGCCCGGCATTTACCCTAGTTTGGTTAGAGGGTGTTTTTTTTACGAGCACCCTGATTGGCCGTTCCATAAGGAGGCGTAATTACTCTTCCACGTCTATTTATGTGTGGCTGTATCTGTCTTCCCGGTTGTTGTTTTTGAGTCTGCATTACTTTTATTTATCGGCAAATTTGATTAGAAATAATGCTCGAACAAACTCAAGAGAGGTGTTTTAAGAAATGAAATAAAATAAGCCTTCTTTTTTATCACTGAAATTGTATTTCAATTCAATGGGGAGAACATTTACAAAATATTCCAAAATTTCCTGAAATTTAGCGCTTTTGAAAATCGTTCCCTTAGCAATCCGTGTAATTGCTGAAAAATGTGTAGGGGTAAACGTCCAAAAGGAGTCAGTGGATAAATCAATTTTATCGCTTGCAGACTTTATTTATTTTGCAAAAACAAGTAAATAATGATCCTATGAAATCGTAAAAAGGGCCATAAGATATAAAATTCAATATATATATATTTACTATTGATATGAAACCACTAGAATCAGGTAAGGTGTAACATGTAGTGTATTAAGATAGGCTATCACTGGAAAGTTACTTTTGCATGTTACTTCTGCAAGAGCTTGCGGGTGAGTTTACTCTAGTGAAATATATATTTCACTAGTTAGTGCAGAGCCAGATTGGTTGCTGCTCACACCGGCAAAACTACGCTTCAATACAAGCGACTTGCCGAAACTTTTAAAAGTTCTGCAAGCGGAATTGCACTTTACGTCCTGCAATTTACGTCGAAAGCCGCTTTCTGCAAGTAGCTTGTACAACAAACTTACGAGTGTAAGCTCACTATTGCAAATTATTTTATTTATTTATTTAGAGCGAACGAAGCAAGGGTAGTCATGGGGCACAGTCCCCTAATATTTTATTAGATTTGTTACGTCGTGGGGGAATAAGGTCTTCTAATTTGGTTTAAGGAACCATAGGTGTAGTCGGTACTTTATTTTTTGTTCTCCTTACTCATTCACCTTGTTCACACCTCCCGAGCGCACGTGGCTTATGTGGATGAATGCTTTGTAGTTGGCTGGGGGAGAGAAGATTTGTGGGTGGTGGTTGGCAGGACCTTCTCGCTTTCGGCAGCGGGGTGGAAAGTTACGTGATGGTTCGTTGAGAGGGTTAGGCGGGTGGGGCAAGGAGGGAGGCAAGGGAGTTGACTAAAACCGCGCTGATTGATGCCTGTGCGAAGTGGGTGCGACGTCTCGTGGCTCCGTGAGCATATTCGATCCGACGCAAGAGCCACGGCGAAGGAAGCGAGAAAAGCATCAGATTATAACTCCCACTTTTTTCATGGCTGGCCCGATGCCACTTTATCCGGTGCCATTCGATACCGATATTTTACTCGTCAACATTCCGTCGCTTCCGATTCGATATTTAATGGTGCCAAATAAGATTTCACAACAATAGTGAGCATTTTAGCATACTTTCGTGTTTGTCCTCAGGTAAGTACGTAAATAATGTGAATCTCAATGCGTTTTTTATACTAATAGTGCATAGTAGGCACCTTAATATCTTCTGATAACAAGCGTACAATCCTTAAAATTATTTTTCATTTTAAGTTATGCTCATCATTAAGTCGAAGAACATTGTAGACGATACCATCCATGTTGCTAGAGAAGACAGTGGTAAATTTACACGCTGTTTTATCGATAAACAACCATGGGTTCAGCATGCTACGGTATTAGCAAGATGCTACCTTGGTAATGGAATAATATGCTGAAACATTGGTAGGTGCTTAATAAAATAGCGTAGAAAATTTCTTCGGTGTACATGGATAATAATAAATATTTCCCCCAAGTTAGGCCTGCGACTATGCTATAACTGACTAGCCGTTTTTTATTGTAAAATGAAAAAGAAAAATGCCTCTCCCTTACAAGTGCTATCCTTGATCAATTGTAATGGCATAAGATTCATGGTTCCTCTAGATAAACAGCTTCCAAAGTGGGCGCTACCGTCCCTTGGGGGGGGGGGGGGGGTGGCTGGCTAGAGGCAGGGTCCTCACCGTACGGTGATCAAAGGATGGTCTTTGGCAGCCTTTTATCTCCGTTAAAATTGGCCAATTGAAACGCTGCTTTTAAAGGTGCATGATGTGGAGCACAATTTAAATTTAAATTGTGCTCCACAACTTTTACTTTACATCGTAAAGTTAGGGCACATAGTATTTAAAATAGGCACTTTATTAAAAATAATTTGTTTTTATAATTTATTTTTGAGCTCTATTGAATTTTTGTAAACTTTGACTTGCCCCTTGCATATACAATGTACATACATACCCTGGAATGAATAAATAATCATCTATTGGACTTGAAAGAAACATTAGATTAATCGGAATTGCTTATATTTTTACTTTATAATTTAGTCATTTAGTCTAGTTTTAATGCTTACAACTGTAGTCGTTAGGCATAGGTTTAAGGAATCAAGTGGTGACTCGAAAAAGTTTGGGGAACACTGCTAAAGATCATTTTCAAAATTGCATATGGGTGTAGGAATCCAGTGGGCAAATGCGTTTGGATGAAGAACTGAAAGTTTTCGCTTCTTCCTAAAAATTCGATATGGTGAATTAAGTATTCCTGCCGATATTCCTGAAAATATAGGATAGGCCAATATAAAGATAGAAATGCAGTATTGGCAAGGGTCGATATGTATTGGAGACATTTTTTAAAAAATTCCGTTTACCCTCTTAAAGCGACAAGGGCTTTGGCAATGTGGAGTAAGCGGAGGGTAATGTCGCATGCTCCCTTCAGTCCTTAAAGCGTCCTCTCATATCGACTAGCGGTCCGTGTTCGCGTAAAATCCTTTCCAAATAACTCCAAATACTCTCGCCTCAGACCGACGTGATGCGGGATAAAAATAGACAGTGGTCGTAACCGACGTAAAATCCGAGGAATTTTTCCAAAAATGTTCCACGCTTTCATAATATACCCTTCCCAAGTAATATCCGTTTATTGGAAATTAAAATCAGAGCAATGCATGGGTTTTTATTGACATGGAAGCCAGAGTTGGAACGTGAGTTCGAGAAAAATACACTTTTAGTATTTAATGAAGGTTTTGGAGAGAGGTCGCTATTTGTTAATTTAAAAAATGAAAGGTTTGCGGGAAATTATTGTGTCCGATTTTTTGCTTGAATTTTTAAATCTGATAATTTTGTACCTATTAGTATGGCTAAAAGCTCACTGTAAAAATATTTGACTTCCAAAAATTCAAAATTACGCAACGAAGTGGAGGTATTCTATTGCTATTGTACTTCAGAATTGTTACCTGCCACTGACGAGATTGCATTAATTTTTATTCGTTAAATCATTATCCTTACTCACTTTAGAAAATTGAAATATTTAATCATTAGATCATTTTTTACATATGTATACATTGCATTGCAGTCAGAAATAAATAAGCCTAATATAGTCCCAGATTTGTAATTTTCAGTTGAAATAATGGAATTTAACCATGCGGACATAATTTGGCTTCTTTGAATATTAATATATACTGATTTTTCTATTGTCCTAAGGATTATTGTACTAAAGTAGTTTATCAGAATCTGCATCATTGAGTTCTTTGGTGAAGAAGTTGTTTTTTATGATAATAATGAGATTTGTCATCCGATTTCTCCTTGCATTGCTCTATTTACTTGTTGTTTCATATTTAGGTATATATACTCCAGTCTCCAGTTCGGAAGAAGACAGTTGAATGCTGTCGAAAATTAAACCATTCTTTTGTTTGTGCCACTATGTTTTTTACTTGTCACGCCTGTGACTCCTTATTATACGTATATATATTGATGCGTGAAGAAATGGTTTCTGTGAGTATCATGAGGTATAACTAGCTTTACGAAAATTAGTGACTGGGTGGTGTAGGTTTTAATTTCATTGTCTTGATACAGAAAACAATTGAGATAAGTCATCAACTTGTGTGATCTATCGAATAATAACCAGCTGTCGCGCTAATTCAAAGGTTGAGGAACTTAAGTGACTCCCAGTTTGAGAATTGTTATCCTATTAAATACAGGACACCCGAGAGAATTGTGTTGCAGAAAATAATATTAATGTATTAAGAATTTACATTAATATTCGATACAAATAGCTTTAAAATTATTCAATATATATTTTCTAAAATATGGAAAAAGTGCAACCTAATTCTTATATGGATAATTCTTTTTGGAATACATCGGTTCCGGAGAGAGTATTCAGTTTAGTTCATGTCTCATCGCCAGCTAAATATTAAGTAATATAATGCTGTCAATAATGGGTTAAACTGATTTTCAATATTCGTTATGAGTAACTTGGATTTTCCGATTTCGTCAAAATGGAACCGAATAATGTATAACAGTAGGCAATTTGCTGAAAACAATCGGTTAAATGTCTTTTACTTTATTTCACTATTACCGAATGAAATAATAATATCATAATAAAATTTGGTGATTTCGTAATCTTATTAATTTGCCAGCAATTTCATGGGCTGTAGGTGTCTGGTCGGTAATTCCCTTCGTCACTCTTCTGACGGATCGCCTTGAGCTATGTCGACTCCTTCAGGCCGATCTCCCTATGTCAAAATGTTTGGCAAAAAATATTACCGAACGGGTTTGAGTATCCTGTGACAGACAATATGAAGGAAATGAAATTTGGACAGAATTTTTTCAAGACTTTTGATCAAACATAATTGGATCGAACTGGATAAAAGCGCTTATGATTTTTTGACTAATGAACCAATCGCGGAGAAGATAGTCAAAATAAAGACTCCGAAAGAATGCTTTCGAGTTTTCCTACCTTATTGGTGATCAAATTTCATTCAATCACAATGTTTATTTTTTCATCTTAAATGGTGTTTTGAATTTATATGAGCCAAATTTTCACCGTGGGACGTCGTCTCACCTCGTTCTGTCTCGCATACAACTGTATCTCCTACATTATGTCTCTCCCGATCATTTCAAGTGGGCTATGTAATAGGATCTTATTGCCCTTCTCCCTTGCCCAACCTTCCTACGGACCCCAACCGAGCCCAGAATCGCAGGAAACAGCGCTCTGTCGAGTAGGCTCCCATTTGTCTCGCCGAGTCGTCGGCGAAAGGGTTGGACGGAGGGAAAGGGATGGACGGTTAGAGGGCCCATTCTCCGGGCAGCACGCTCCCCCCCAACACAGCCGACTCTTGACTCCGCTCGGCTATCTCCTCGAAATACAAAGGAAATCAACGCCTTTTGATAAAGGCTGCAACGAGCGAAAAGATGGTAGAACACAGACATTTTGGGGAGCTGGGTTTGGAGACTGGCCGGAGACTCGGGTGTTACACGCAAGATAAAACTTGCTAGAAATATTCATATCACACGAGATTAAGGTTGAACGGAGGATATTATTTCAGTCATCCCAACTTCACATTTGTGGGGCAGATAAAACTGAAAATATTAGAGAAATGCACTCTCCGAAAGAGAATATATAATTTGAAACACTATTCACGACTCCGGTAAAAACCTACCAAGACACCAATGACAATAAATATACCTTGTTTTTCGTTCCCACCATATTTTTCCTCATTTTTTTCTATCTCCTTCATTTCTCACCACTGGTGTAGTTTACATTACCTGCCATGCACCTTTGCAGCAGCTTTCCCGGTTGTACGTTCTATGAAGACTTAAAATAAAAGAAAACATATCGTGACTCTGATACAAAAATCATACCTGTATTTCGACCCATTTCCTCTCCGAATACCATTTTTCTATCTTCACCCGTTTTCATGACTCGTCTCCTTATATCCCCTGCCATACACCCTTAGGGCGGCTTGCAGGGTAGTACTTGGATTTTGATCACCTTGCGGGAATAGAAAGTGAGAAACGAATCTACCAAAATGCTCCCAATACCATTCCTCTCCCAATTTATTTTCCGTATTAACTACCTTTTTCTCCACTGGCGTCCTAACCTCCTGCCACACGCTCCTGCGGAGGTTTGCAGGGTATTTTGTAGATGTAGATTACCTTGCCGGAAACAAGATCGAGGCACTCATCCGTCATAACGTATCTAATTGCTTTCCTCTTCCAATACCATTCTCCTTATTCCCTCCCTTCTTCATGTACATATGAAAGCACCGTCCGGGAATACAGACGGAGAAGCTAATCTTCTGGATCACACCTTGTTGTCCGCTCAATTTCTCTCACAATTTCATTTTTTCCCGTTTTCTTGGCTGTCGTTCTAGCATTCCCTGCCGCGCACCCTTGCAGCGACTTGCAGAGTGGTGTGTCTATGTATCTTGCAACTCCGCCCCCGCACCTCTATGTGACGCCTGTCACCCCCTACTTTCCCTGCCTGCGGTGTAAAAACACCCAGGAACCCCACTTCTCATCCCTTCGACACTACGGGCATGGGCAATCAATCAAGGCTGAGGGTAGACCGACCACTTCACTCCCCACCCTCCTCCTAACCCACTTGCCACCCCCATAGTCGCGGAAACCCTCATATGCCGTTCCCTGGCGACTTCTCAAAAATCTTCCTTCCGTACTTCTTGCACATACTATCCACGTGTCACACTGCTGCTGTGGACCCTCTTTACAGTCCAGTCGGTATAGCTGTAAATAAATGTATTAGAAACTTTTATCCATGATACTAGAAATGGTTTAACTGTTCTTTAGCATCACGAACGGTGGCGGGAAAATAATATATGACACTTCAATCTAGCTCCGTTTTAAATGGAAAAACTGCTTAAAATATTGGCACATTGCGTGCAAAAATAGTTGTAACCTACCGTGGTATTTTAAGAATACAGTATAGAGGTCATTTACGATTTAATTTATAGAATATTCCTTAAATTTTGCAAATTTTTCATTGATTTCCAATCGGATAGCGAGTTTTCATGTTCGTTGAGAAAAACATAAATTATGCTAGTTATTGTATGCAACGGGCATTTTTTCTCCATAATTTGTTCATAAAAAATGGAGCTGGATTGGATTTGCATCAGATTAATTTACGTGATTTTTGATGACCAATATTCATTGGGAAAATGGCACAATTAATAATGCATGCAGTTACGTGCACAGGTGCGAGATATTGGTCAGAAGTGAGCTTATTCACCATAAAATTATCATTCCCAAAGTCATGAATCTCAATGAAATAAAATATGTTTTTCCTAGGGAACTAATATACTTTGGTGCTACTCCTAGTATTCCAGGGCATTACTGCATGCCATATTGTTTTCAACATTTTTGCAATGAAAATCGTTTAAGAAAGCGGTCTCTTTTAAAAATAATCATTTTGCCATGACATTGAGTGGCTTGAAAAAAATAAACGGCCCTTAATTAATGTTCGTCAATGTTGATTATAACAATGAATTCATTCATTCCTGACTCGTAACTATGTTTTTGAATTTCTTAGCGTTGATATATGCGCTGATTGGGAATTAATAAAAAAAATCTTGTCTCGAAGAAAATAATGGAGGAGAAGGGCTTCATTCATCACCTTTGCGGAACCTTATTACATAAGTTGCATGAAATCATTGGAAGATAAGGATAAAATTCTCAAATGACCCCCTGCTGCGGGAGATGGATGGAGAATTATTATTTCACGCATGTCGTCGGCTGTCTTCTTCGTTTTACTTGTGTGATTTTCACTAACATTTTTGGTCCTTTACTTCTCGGACTAAACCAGGAAGTTCGTGTCTAAGGAACGATGTGGTAATATGTCAGTGGAAAAAGAATCTCAGTGGAATCATTAAAATGCAACGTTTCGCTCGCTCTAACTACCTTATCTACTGTTGCACTATTGCGTTCTTACTAGTTATTGGCAGAAGACGCTTTTTTAATGCTGGCATTACATTTTTTTCGACGTATAACAATTTTAACCTAATGTTTTCTTGCTGGATGTAAGTGCTGCACTGCTTTGAAAATAGCCCCGAAAGCATCGCATTCTCCTTTTAAATTCTTCTTTTGAAATCTTTTAACAGAATTAATCATCACTTCCCCGAATTACAACTTCTTTAAAATTTAATTCATTATTGGACTTAAGTAATTTGCGATTAAAGATTTCCAGCATATTACGTAAACATTTCTTCTTTGAATAGTTATTGACCACTTTCATAATAAATTGGTTAATTTATGGCCCTGAAGAAGCCTTAATAAAAAGGCGAAACGTCGGCGGAAAAAGGAAGTTGAGTTTCTTAAAAAAGACATGACCAAACCTCCATAAATTAATCAATGTAAACATTTCTTTCAGTAAAATTTCTACCCCACAGTACATCGTCAGCCAACTATCGTAATCGAGCATTAACTGGAAAATAACGTGTATTTCTATTGACTTGTCGCTACCTAGATAATTTTAAGCGGTTCTTGTCCACATGTGTGCCGTTTGCGCTCAATGGGGGGCATAATTATAAGGCATTGGCAAAGTTGTAGAATGCTTTTTCAAGATTTTTGCTGTTTTTTCCCTGTGTTTTAGAAAACTTTTTTAATGAGTGTTAGTCTTTTTTTCCCACCGCCCATCACCGGTCTTCCGCTCACACAACTGGACGCCCCGCCGACATCCCTTGTTCCCAGGACGAGGCGAGCTTACAGCAGCGCTTAAGAACAACGTCACACTTTTAGGGTACGCCGGTGAATAATTACGATCCCTCTCTGTTTCGCCACCTCCTCATTCCCATTCTCAATGTGTGAATGCGGGGACAGACGACAAAGGAAAGCAGGGTACCGTCGGGGACGGAGACGTATACTTAAAAGGGGTTTGGGGAGGAGCGAAGGAACCCCCCGGGGTATATTGTTTCTAGCCGTGGATCCCCTGTCTCGTATCTGGTTACAATTAAAATTCAGCCCGGTCGCTTGTTTTATCCACGACTTGCCACATTTTATCGTATTGCTTAAAGTGTGTATTTCTGTGGCTATGTATGCTTTTAGTTTCATTATGACAGCTGGCATATCTGGCGTCGAGTGTGATGTCTTCCAGGGTTCCACCACGAGTTTACAAACCATAGCGGTAGTCGCGCCGGCTTTGCTACTTGATATTACTTGATAATGAAAAAGCGGTGGAGTGAAACCCAGCGCCGGTATTGGCCTAATCTAAACGAAAGGTGCTAAGGATCCACAGTTAAACAAAGGTTCCACTTGGCGGACGGAGTAATGCAGCCGATTTAACGCCGAGAGACAGCCGAATAGAGACCGAGTAGGGATTCTACAGAAAAGTCTCCGCCACTCTTAGATCTAGAACTAGGTCCAACCAGGTCCAGTTGGGAAGCCAGCACAGTGACCACTTGTCAACGTGGTCTCCTGAGCTAACTCACCAACCCGATCTTCAGCCACTTTTCCTGTGTGTATTATCGGAAGCCAAGTCTAATAGCCACTGCTGCCTACTTATGGAATTTGAATGATGATTTTTGTTTGCCGTATGCCCAGGTTGTGAAAGAGCAATTTGGTATTTGAAACTCAGAATAATTCACGATTCTAATTTATTTTCATGAATATTTTATTATTAATAAGTAGATATTATTATTAATTATAATTGCTCATTAGTTTTGTTGTTTTATATGACGAATTGCGGAGTCAGGTTTGTGGGTTGTTAGTTTGTCTTCTAACAATGTTCAGATTTTTTTCGGCATGCGTAGAGAACTACATATATAAAAACGCTATAATTGTGTTGGAGATTGGTAATTGTTATTGTTTGGCAATCGGTTGTAAGAAAGAAAGAGATTAATTTTTTTCCAATTCGGTTAAGATTAAATTAATAGTTGACAGTGATATAGCAATTGATAAATCCTCATCCCTGGACTACGTAATGTTGAAGCTAATCAGCTACAAGTCACACACTGTACGAGATGTCTTGAATTCAGTTGCTCTAATTTAGACCTTACTTCATCCCCTTCTGCTGGAACTCAAACTCAGGTCCTGAGAATGTAAGATAAGCACTTAAGCCACCAAAAAAACCTGATTCCCCTGCGTGACCTTCTGCAATGGAAGCAACTTCACTAACCATCACACCACCCCAATCTCAGGGGATTCCTTACGCACGGTCATGAGGCAGAGAGAAATATGAAGGCATCAAAAATGGAAGTGGACGGCGAGGGTCGTTGTAGATGAGGGCCAGGTTGTTACCTCGACAGTTTCCATTCACGCTCTCGTGACAGCGGAAGATGAAAAAAATAAAATAAAACGTATGGAAGGAAAGGTGTGTGGTGGGGCCGACTACTTCCCCGAAAAACCTCTTCAGTCCGACTCCGCGTTCCTGTGGGTGACTGGATTCAGGATGAATATTAAAGAGGAAAGAGAGGTGTCTAGCTGGTTGTGAGATGTAGATGAAATGAGGGGTGAGGAAAGAGGAGTGGGAAGGTCGTCAGAGGAGTGAATAATGCACAAGGAATGGAAGTTTTTGAGATGAGAGAGCGGCGGCGATGGACGGGTGCATAATTGCTGGATACAATGGGGACTGCAGCGCGCAAGGGGTGGAAATGAATAAAGAGAGGTGATGCTAATTGAAGGGAATATGGCGAGGAGTGGGGCGGCGAGAGGAGGAGGTGGGACTATCGGCAGAAGGGGGGGGGTGAGGATGGACAGCCCCCCAGCCGGCGGATGTCGGGAAAAGACGAGGGGACAGCGACGGATGGAGGCGACGACGACAAGGAAGAGAACGACGAGATTGGAGGATGTACGCCATCACGGAGGCTGGAAGGAGACAGCGAGAGTTGAAACACGTGAATATCCCCACGTTTTAATTCATCTACATCTACGTAGTACCCTGAAGCTACCTCAAGGGTGTGCGGCACGGGGCGACGACAAAATCTACGGATACTCGTCATCCCGGAGGCTGGAAGGAAACATTTTAAGTTATAACAAGTGAATGTTCCCACATTTTACTTCATCTGCATCTGCATGCTACCCTTCAAGCCACCTTAAGGGTGTGCGGCATGGGGTGTTGACTAAATCTGCAGATATTCGCCATCATGGAGGCAGAAAGGAAGCAGTGAAAGTTAAAACTCGTGAATATTCCCATAGTTTACCTCGTCTACGTAGTACCTTGAACGCCACCTCAATGGTGTTGGCAGAGTGTACATCTTCAGCTAAATGTACTGCGCCATGTTATACAAGCATTATCGAATCTACGAGTAGTAATGCATTAGGAAATACCTTTAATCCAGTATAGTTAGGTACCACGTGAGTCAAAACAAATGACTAATCCTATCTTTTTACAACTACATATATTTACAACCCTGCGAGTCACTGTGGAGACGTGTGATCGGTAGCGTCCGGACTCTAGTCTTGAATAAGGGGCTTTCTTCCAGATCTGAGTTTTGGGCTATTCGCATTGTCTAACTAAAGCTGTGGCGCAGTCTAAATAGAATCAGCTGCCTTCCATTTAAACGAATCAAAAAATTTTAGCAGTCAGCGAGCAAATTTTTGTAAAAGTAAAAGCTTTGAAACTGATTTTGTAATATTTAAATAAAACTTTAACCTAAAGAAGCAGGCATATAACAAGTACAACTTCCATGCCCGCTGTGGGATTCAAAACCGTGACTTTTGGGTTTCCTGGTGGAATTGTCCTACGTTCTTAGAGGATGGAAGGGGAATTGAATTTGGATAGGGAAAGGAAGAGAAGTGAGATGATCGGTTAATGTTTCCCTCAGATTTTGATTTAGTCGCAGATGGTGCTCGAGACGAAGAAATTTTTATACTCAAGTGTCTGCTGATGTTTCTCTTATATTTTGTCGATGTATTTCATATGTAATGGGAGGATTTGTTTGGCACGTCGGTTAGTGTACTGGCTTTCCGAATGCTCAGATTTGAGTTCCGGCATTGGCTGAAAATGTTCAAGTAAATCACGGTTTCTTCTCGGGTTACTTGTGGATAGCAATTCAAGCACAGTAGTCTTTTGGTTGATTATGAGCGTTTTGCCTCCGAGTGAAAGAAACAATTATTTTTAGAGGTAGACTTTAATGAGTAAGGAAGTGCGTTGAATTTTATAATCTCTCAGACGCCTTTTGTGGCTCTTACCGTCTCTGCGATCCTGATAAAACGCTTGCGGCTTATCATATCAGGTTCTCCATAGAATTTATCACCTAAGTTGACCTCCATGTTTGAGTGTCGGAATCGTAAGCAAGCAGATGGGTGTGATGTTTTTAATTGGTGAATTTGCTAATATCCAAAGTAGAATGGCCAAAATGAAAACTGAACAACTAAGAAAATTTCTGAAAGCCAAATTAATAATAAAATGACTTGGCAGTCTCGTTGAGTTTTGTAATCCGAAGACTCCGTTGATCAACACTACACTATCACAGATTGAAAAAAACGAGTAATTAACCCTAGCAGACATATTTGCGCATTGTTGGAAGGAAATACCCGTCTTCCTATATGTATGATAGCGTTATATTGAGGTGTCGTTACATTACTCATGGAAATATTTCTGCAAGATCGTGTGCGCAACTTAATGAATGGTGCATGGGTGCTTGCGCACAAGAATGTTTTTCTGACCGAAAACATGCGAAGTCCATTAGAAAGGCAATGCGGTAAAATTTAAAAGAATGTTATGTCCTCTTTTAACTTTCCATCGAAAACAAAGTTGCGATGTAAAGTATCCTCATGTCAATTAGAGCAATCATCTTTTATTGGTGGTGGATTGAAGCTCAACTAATTGATAGCCTTGAAAAGAGCCGCGCAGGCAGGAAGTCTGAGATCGATGTAGCGAGAGAAAAAGTGCGCATCGGTATTGAAGGAGGTAAAAAAAATAAATGGGTGAGAAGACGAAGGGCTGGAGAGACGAAACTAATTCGTGAGAATGATGTGAGGCCGGTTGATGGAGAGGAAGAATAAAGCGGAAGCCTCGGAGATAAGGGCGGGATTATTCCTCTTAAAGAACCAATCGATTTAATTGAAGCGTTCTTTTCTAGACTAGCAGAAAGGGAGCCGCTTCGACGGAAGTGTTTGCCGCGTCCGTCTCTCTTGAGAAATGAAGTCCTTTCAGAAGAATAACTATGTGTGTGAGCCGGAATAATGGGGGGGAATTATTCCGAGTGGGTTTCGTTGTTTTCAAAAGGAGGCTTAGGATTCGCTAGTTCAGCAGACGGAGGCGGAGGAAATCGTATCAATATTAGTGCCACTAGGGACGGTTTACTTTATTCTATCTCTTTGGAGGATGTTGTAAAGTGAAAGTTGGTGAATGTGCTGTCCTAGAAATAGTATCATGAATGTGCTAAATTCACATTATAAAAGCTATCTTTTGGGCTTGGATTCGAACCCAGATACTCGAAATTCACCTTGTTAATATTAGTGTCACAGGGGATGGCTTGCTTTATCTAAAGTCTTTGGAGAAATGTGTTAAGTTGAAGTGTTGGTGAATGTGTTACCACGAAATAGACTTCCGAGTCTCATGAATGTGCTAAGTTTTTGTTAGAAATATCAAGCGTCTGGGCTGGGATCCAAATCCGGAATTAACCTTGTGTATTCAAACTAGTAATAGCTACTCACGGGTCGTCTTCCCCAGTGATTGGTGTATAGGCATTAATACCGTTTTACACGACCATTGAATTTAATATAATTAAGCATACTCCCAATTGGATATTTAACGTCTCGGTTGAACCCTTTCGTGCGATCAAACTCTCAGATTCGATATATGACCGGCACATGCCCAGAAGCTGACATTTGTTTATATTGTTCAAACATACACAATTGACGCTTTTTGTATCATATAAGAACTCCATACTTTCAAACTCTTTGATCAATTTAAAGGTAACCTCCCTTGTCCAGGAATGCATTTAAAAAGTAGTTGAAAACTCACCCTGCGCGTTATCACACCACTTTGTAGCGAGAGCAATGCTTAGGTGATTCTAGCTCCTCCACCGGGATTTCCTATAAACACTCTCGTATTTTTGGTAGTCGGATGCGAGACTCAGATGAAAAATAAGTATCACCCTTCTATGTTTTCAGCATTGAAAATAGAATGCGACGTTCTCATCGAATATGATTGAGGAACTTTAACACGATGAGATTTTGAGTATGTTGCATTTGGCTCGATTTTCTGTACTGAGATAAATGTCGTGTGAAACAGCAATCAAGGAGCTAGATGTTCTCAATGCGCGGTGCATTCAATTTCACTTAGTATTCTTTGTCGTGAGCAGTTTTATATGGATGATCATAGTTTTGGATCACATTGTAGGTAGAGTGGTATACCCATTATTATTTTTTGATGTGCCCGGGAATTATGTGGTTATTTAAATACACCTTTATCAGAATGTATGTGTTATACCATGTTTGTGGCATATAATGGTGATTCAGGTATTTGCTCTGTTGGTAATACAGCTAATTCATGGCACCAACTGGCAAGTCAAGTTCATGAATTAGTGGGCCCTAAATGTTATCAATTTGAAAATAGTCTATTTTATATTCTATTTTTAATATTTCATTTTAATCTCTCGTAACGGTATATTTTGTTTTATTGATGACGCAAATAAATAAATAAATAAAATACAATCAAGTGTGCAATCAAAAAATATATATCTTTTGTTTGAGACGTTTTCAAAGTAGTACCTAATGCTGAAATAGCCTCGATTTATTATTATATTAAGAGGAAGAGAAAATGATAAAAAAGATACCCTAGCCTTAATTGGACACATTACTCGGCGTTTTTTCGGTACATCTGAGAATCAAATTCATATCCCATCTAATAATTCATTTTAAATGTGAATTACACACATTCCAGTGTCTCCACACTGGGTGACATCTGCTCAAGATTGACTGCTTTGTGTATATCCCGATTCACTTTGAGAACGCTAACGTTGCACATTAAAGAGGAGCGAAGCGTGCGATATCGGCACTGGTCGCCGATATTAGGGGACACAAACAAACATTGCCTGGTAACGTAGGTATTCACTCGCAAGATTCGCATTTGGATGTGAAGGCTATGTATAAAGGCACATTCGAAGGTGGTGTTTTATGTGTGTGTTTTTTTTTCGTTCTGAGAACCCGGATTATTCTAGATGACAGCGTTCTTGACGCGTGGAATTTTGGCCGAAAGGTGAATAGAAGCATTGGGCGGCCCTGGACTCTGGCTGTGGAGTAGAGTGTTCGTGTGATTCTCTCAGTCCTCTTCTGACATCTGGTCCCCCTCGGTTGAAGAGTGACCTCTCTCAGGGAGAGAAGAATTTCTGTTGACGGTAGGCTGCGTCGAAACAATCATTCAGTGAGAACTCTGTTATTTGGGAAGGGTATTTATGGAGGTATTTAATATAAGAGGGAGCTTGAAATTTCCAAAGTATTACCCGAGGAATGCATTTTGTGCGAGGTTACACAGTGCAAATAGCCTAAAATTCAGTTGGTCAAGTACGTCCCTTATTCAAGGCTGAAGTCCTGGCACTACCTCTAACACATTTCCACGGTAGCTTGCAGGGTTGTAAGTATCTACATGTTGTTGAAAAAAAGATTCGGCACTAGTTCTGACTCGCACAGTAACTATCCAATCTAATAGGTATTTGCTACTACTTGTCATTCCTGCTCGTAGAACATGGCGCTGTGCATTTCTAGCAACGGACTGCCGCGATGGAAACACTGATTCCCGATCAGTTACTGAAGTTAAGCATTGTATAAGCATAAGCCTCGGCTCGAATTCATCATCCTCCTATTCGTCCGACTGCTGTTGCCCCTATCTACACGAGGTAGACATTATGCACGAAATGACCTTTGCCTTCAAAGCATGTTTAACTAAAATACTAATACTTGGCATTCATATAAACTAAAATGTCCTCCGGTGTAACTTTGTCGTACTCCATTGCTCTTATGGAATGAAGTAAACTTGGTATATTCAACAATACACTATTTATTTCCCTCGCCGACCAGTATTTCGAATTATGAAGTGAACCATTAAATATTACTTGATCAGTCGAAACCTTGATCATGTAAGTGAAATACAAAATTGTATTGTGGACTCTACAAAGTTTACCTAATTTAGGCTGATTATTTTTTATATTGAATAAATAAAGTAAATAAATATTTAAAAAAAGATTATATACAATATTATCCTTTTACATAACAAAATATCTAGTAACTTTTAAGGCGATACTCATATGAGTGATGACCTTCGCCTTGAAAAATATCCCGGTCAATCCAAATGATATTTTTTTATATTTCACCATTTTTGTGTCCATAGTACATGTTATGTGTTGATGCGGTAGTGTCTTTCAGTGTTATCACACCCACCCATAGTATTAGTACGTATGTATGTTCTTCGGAAAACGTCGAATGTTTGATGAAAGAAATGGTCCTGACTTTTTATTCCGAAACGTTTTCGGTGAAAATCCTCCGAATCCACGGATCACGGTTTTCCTATCTCGACTATCCCGCGATGAGCGGCACTCCAACGTGGACGGCGCGGCGGGGAACGATCGACGGGAGCGCAGTTTTGTTTATCGCGCAAACAAAAGGCGGTCGCGGTGAAATGAATACTCCAAAATAATCCCTCTCGAGCGTAATATTATTTTCGCGGAACCGCAAATGGTATTGTGAAGCTCTCCAAAATACCAACGTCCGTATGTATATATCGGCTCTCCCCTAACATCGAGAGGATCTCAGCTTACTCGCTGTAAATCCGTGAGCTGTGTCGAGGGGTGGAGGTGACTCTTTACTATTTCCCCGGCCGTAGACAAGGGCCAATGCCTATAGAGAGTCTCCATGGGAGGGACCCTTCCTCACTCCCTTTTTGATTCTCCTACCCGCTTTTTACCCTCCCACGCTTTACCCCTCCCCAAACTCTTGATCGTCCTTTTTTTGCTAGCATCCTCCTCCTCCGCTACGTTTTCGAGCGCTTGACAGTTGAAGAGCACGCCTATTGAGTGCCCATCTCCCACAGCCGACAAAGCGCACGATCAACCAATCCCTGATCCGATTTCTTTGATATAATGGAGCCGTATTGTGATTGAAACGGGAAACGATTTCGTCCCCCTTCCTCCTATGGGTTTTTCTTTCGTGTATTATTTTTTTCCTTTCCCGCGTTCCTCCACTACTCCGTCATATCTCCGCAGTGAGACTCGATGCAAAAAAATGGCTTCGTGTAATGTGATGTGAAAACGGAGGATGTTCGGGAAATTTAAAGCAGAATGATACAATTACGTGAAGGGCGCTAAACTAGAGTTCGATAGGAAATAAACTGAGAAAAGGAGGAGGGCTGAATAATTTCGAGAGATGGAGACTTTTGGGATAATCTAGAGAATTTATGAAGTCTATTTAATCAAAAATGTACGGAAGAGTACTTACACATTTGCTTAAGTTTAAATCAGAAGAAGACAGCCGGCAAGGCCGCGATGATGAGGTTGTTTACTTGATATTATGATTTAACATGTAGCAGAGGATGAAGGTAAAAACAGATTTTGCAGCTTTCCTGAGGAAATAAGTGTATCTCACTATTCTTTGGTGATAATGAGGAGGTACGTCCAAACTAGTCGTGAAATAAACTTATTTCAACGTGGTCAACTGCCACATTGGTTTTTACCTTCACCATGGGACAGTTCCACCACTTTAACTCTGAATTGTAACTATATAAGCAGAGGATGTTATGGAAAATTTAAATTGGATTTATACTTAGACGTTAAGGATAGTTTCGCGGGTGATGATGTGAAATTAACACATGGAAGAATGGCATAAGGAGAACATGCGTGTTCCGTGAAATGGGACCTTTTGTGTGCATATACAGTAAAGGAAGTTGATATTATCTGTTTAATTGAAAACTTGCGGAGGACGTCTCAATATCACAGTTAAAATTTGCTACGGAATGTATGACCGGCTGCAGTAAACAGTTTTGTAAAGCCTGGAAGCCGTAAGGTCTTAGTATTTGTTACGTGTCATATATTTTTCTCGCTTTTCTACTCTCCACCATGTATCCGCGGTGGCGTATCACAGAAAGTGCTTTATTTGGCATGACATACAACGGAGGATGTTTGGGAAATTTATATTGGATTGTTACTTGTCGTAATGGTTCTAAATTGGGGTGTGCTAGAAATTAAATAAAGGAAAGGAGTTGGAAAAATGGTGGGAAAATGCCTTTAGGAGGGACTTGATAGTAAAAAATATCGCTGAGTGAATTGAGGTTGTCCGTATAATTGAAGAGGTATATGAGATAACTTCTCTTCTATTAGTGCAGTAAAAATATAAATCAGTGATAAACCTTTTAGCTATTTGGCAATCCAAAGGCTGTGGTTTATAATCCCATCTCGGGCTTGATTATGGTGTATACCTCAGGATTAAGATATTAGGTCAAAGTTATACGGAGCGTTATAACTTTAGCAGTCAGCGCCAGGCCCGTTCTGGCCCGGGGGGACAGGGGGACGTGTCCCCCTGCGCCCTTGCTTATAAGAGAAATGGCGCCCTTGGATTGAAAAAATAATATTATTTTTTTGTTATTCTGGAATTTATAATCACAGTTGAAAAATAAAAAAATACAAGTTTTTATTGGTAGTTTTCAAAATTAAGTTTATTTAGAAGAATAATTTTTTTACAAAATACTTAGCTGGCCACCCTCGCTATATAATAGTTTTTGCTTCATACAAGGTTGGTTAACCTGCGTTGTCTAAGCATAGCCAGCTGTCTTGCCGGGACAGGCGCGTGGCGTCGCCCGTAGCGGATATCTTCTGCTAAATAGTGAACAAATAAATTCGGCCTGTTAAGCGAAGGGTGGCACTGCATGACGGATGATATCCGAACTGTTCTTAAGACCCAAATTAAGTTCTTCGAACATCTGGGCGGGATGCGGATTATAACCCAGCTATACAACTGCATTTAATATAGAAAACGTTTTTGCTGTGGATTGTCTGGAAGTTTTTACTGTAATAAATATCTCAAGTGGCACACCGAATATATCAATACCTTTGAAACAAGAAGTTTTATTTCTACTACTCTCAATTATATTTAATAACTTATTTTTAACAAAGAAGATGATGCGGCGATAGCATGTCGTGATACATTCAAACAAGGTTTTTTGGGTCTAACAATAAGGGCAGCTAGAATACCTGCGATCCGCCGCGTGGCGCCACCCATCGCTTGACAGATCGAATCCAAACTCGTGCCTTGCTGAACAGTGTTGAAGTGCGACTCACTTTGTCCCATATAATTTGCTTGGAAAGTTGTAATTGTTGTGTTTTTCTCTAAGCAAGAAGGTAAGTTCCCGTACCGCACATGGTTGAGATAGAGTCGTGTGTTTGTGGTCGAAATGTCGTGAGGCTAAAACTGGTATATTTCTAGAATAAATGTTGGAGGTTATGGGCGAGTTTTATTATAATCAAGATAACTGAAACAAGAAATATTTTCTTATTTAAGAGTAAGAAAATAACTTTAAATGATCTAAAGTGGGCGTGGAATTTTTTTTCTCTGTTTGGTTTTTCCAAGTGTTTTGAAAGACAGCCTAGTGCAGTATATATTTTGTGTTAATTTTGTTGCCTTCATTTTAGTAAGAAATTTGTTTATTGCTGTATGCAGTAGTTTCTTTCTATAGTCCTAATTTATACGCCAGAACTGACAAAAAATATTTTTACTTACAAAGATGCTTTTACCTTTATTAGAGATACATGGTTTTTAAATACAATTGGCACAGAGTGGATTTCCGTGATCACTCGCTTTTATCTTCATTTCAAGTTTATGGATCTATACTTAACAAGCAAAAATCATGATATGAATATCATTGAAGGTTCTTGCCAAAATTTCTCCTTATTAACATAGCTACTAGATATTTAAGTCGTTAGTGAGCCTTCAAATGCCTTCAAAACGCATTTTCATGAACCTCAATTTTAAAAATTTTCCTAACCCCCCAGTAGTATCCCTATCAAAAAATATTTCCTGGGTACTACGCCCCTGACTGGCTCATGACTCCCTGTCCCCCGCCCTCTCAGGGTACCCAGCACGGGCCTGGTCAGGGTACCTAAAATACTAGTTCACTACAGCTGAAGTATCATTTTACATACTTTGTATAAAAGAATACGTATTATTAAACGAACGGAAGAAAATCATGATTAAATGTGGGCTATGAAAACTTTCGATTGTTTTGCTGGTAAATATATTTCTAAGTAAGATAATATATAGTAGACCTTAGTTATCTACTTTCAAAAGATTGCAATGGCTGGATATGCTGCTTGGTACTGTGTTGGTCGATTTTTCAGCTCTTTAAGTTGTTTTTAAATTTCAAAACTTTGTCGATGTGTATTAGCTATTCATTCCGATTTATAGCTAAAAATGGTACGGTTTTTCTCTTCGTTATTGGGGCACACATCGATCCCAGTTTTAGTTATTATATATGAATCCCGCTACCCTTTTCAGCTCTCAATTTTCCTGCAGAAATATATAAATAAATTGTAAAGTGTCGTATCTGCTCCGGTGCAATATAAAAATGAAATACATTTTCAGCCAGTATAAAATCGGCCGAAAAAAATATTTCTCGAAAGGGAAGCGAAATGAAAACTACCCCGCTTCACAGGGACAATGCTGAGAGTATAATGGTCAATGCTAGTTCGCGAAGGGAGCATTGAAATATGCCTCGCGGCAAGGATGGGACGGCTGGACTGTGGGGTCAGGATGTGGGGTTTTGGTGGTAAATATACATTGGCGAGGATGTGATGTGGGAAGTGGGGGAGTTTATTGGGGTGGTAGGGAACGAATAGTACTGGAAAGCAGAGTCATACGGAGAGTTGGCAAGGGTGCATTGAAGAAGAGAGCATTTCCAACCGAATGCGATTATGAGGGTTGGGCAGATTTTGTGCAACAAACAAATTGACTTCCACCGTTAAAGGAGTGGATTATTATTTTTTCTGTGCATCGCAATTATTGTAACGAATCGCGCTGTGCCTGTTGCCTTATTCGTTTTTGTTTTTATTTTGTTTACGCTGCCCGCAGATGAATTTAAATTGATGAAAATATTTCGCAGCCTTTTATAGTCTTCACATGCAACCAATTGCTCGGTTCAAAGCCGTTGATGAAAGCGACTGGGTCACTTATTATTTTCTTTATGTATTTCATTCGCAGCTCATTAAGTTTACTGCTCCTTTGTGTTGCGTATATTTTCACTTCTTTTTTATTCTAATATTGAATCTCTTTTCTCGGAAAGTTGCGTGCATTTATTTGACAGAAGAGTAAATTTTTTACTGCGAATGGGTTCAGTCCATTTGTTATACTTTTCGTGACTATGACTTTTCGTAACATTGATGTGAGCAAAGTTTGAGTATCTCTGCGAATACCAAGTCCTAACAATGACACTCAATGTTTCATTTTGTATATCATTTGGAAATTCATCCTGGATTTTGATTCTATTTGGTCCCAGCTAAAAAAATACGCCTTGTTCTTACGATGTGAAACTGGTCTCATTCATCAAAATTAAAAGTATACTGGCATTAATTTTGCGCATATAACCATTACGTTCCCTAAATTACATTTATCCTCCAAAGTATCGTATATACTTGCTCTGCATAATATCGTGATTATTTTTTTCATGTGGTCACCGAAAAACCTACGAGTTCATCGAGAGTGAAGAGATATTAATCTAACATACGAAGCAGATGCCTTCAATTACGTTCACGTACCTATATAGATTCCAACCGACCCTGAAATTTTGAGTCATCATCCAATTAATCTTTCCCTGCGCTGAAATTTTCCCGATTCCTTTCTCATCCCGCTCGCCCGAGATGGAACACGATGCCCCGCGAATCCGGTAGCGGGGAGAAATTACGGCTTAGATCTTTTTTCGCTGCCTGACCGCCAATTGTTTCCCCCGTTCCGATCCTTATCTCTGTTGTGATGGCTAGGAATGGCGGAGAGGAGACGGAGGAGAAGAAGGGAAATTTCTCGTCCGTGGATGGCATTGCAGAGTTTATGAGGCTACGGATCAGGATAAAGGAGAAGTAAAGCCATGGTAGAGATTCGATCGGATTCCCGAAACGATAGAAAACAGATATTTTTGAAAGGATGTATTATTACTTTTTTACGAACTTGTATGTTTTTCTTTTTTCCATATTTTTTAGACAATTCGTATTTGGCTTGGATGTTGACAACAGAAAAACAGTAAATATCAGGAGTAATGGAAGTGTTAAGTTAAGATTGATAATTAAGATCAAATAGCCGAACAAACCTTGCTTTGATGTTCTAATGGCAGGAGAAAAAATTTGAAACCCTCCCTTGAAAACTCTAATAAGTAGAGGGGTTATATTGTCAAAAATTTATTGCAAAATAATTTCATCAGAATCAGGAAAATATGGAGGAAGAAAAAATAAATGCAGAGAAAATCATCGAGGAAGAACATCAATAAAATTATGAGACCCCTTAGAACAAAGAATTATGGAGGATTGAAGTTGGAAAGAAAACGGACTGGAGAGATTCAACTAACCAATATTCCTCTCGATACTCCTGCTGAAGCTCTATTTTGCGGAAAACAATCGTTATAGTTGTCGAACAACGGTAGAATTTGAACTTGAAATTTCACGACAAAGAATATTTTCCACGTTTTTTTCTTTGCGAATAAAACGTTTGCCTTATTTTCGTGGTGCCCATCTCTAGTTTGAAGGAATAAAGTTCACGCGGTTGTGCGTAAGCCTGGAGATGGCATGGAGCTAGGTTTTTACAGATACTTCGCATATTGCTTGCCCGAAAATGACGGGACATCATATTCAAGGTGGTCTTCCACAAAAGGAGTAAGTCGTGCTTCGATTGGTTCGGAATATTGGCGCGGAGAAAGGTGGGATATAAAGGGGAGGGTAAGAGTTTCGAAGGAGCCATGGACAAGTTTTGTGGTGTGATGACGGAAGTTCAGACGTGCGGTTTCGTCGCTCAGAAGTTTGAGTGGCGAGACGTTACACGTGTACGGCTCTAATAATCCAATTACGTCGGAATGTAATTATTCCGTTTTCATTTCGACGGCTACGGAGTGGAATGGTAATTTTCAGTCCGACGCACTGGCGTAAATGTTTTCAAAGTAAAAGTCCTTTTCGAGTTTATTTTTTTGCAGGTAACTCGGAAATAGAATATAAGGAATGTGGGTGCTAAACTGGCCTTGAAATTTTAATCATGGTCTATATGTTCTAAGTTATGCGAAGGCTAGGCTATGCTAGGGTAGGCCTATACTTATATGGTCTAGTTTATATACAGTGGTTTTCACGGTATGAAAACCACAGTATACGAGCTCTTCCGTCTTAAATGTTCGAGACAACATGCTGATTATATGATGTGCTTTCTGTAATCTGGCTTCCTCAAGTGTATGAGCGCTGGTCTGGGGATACTCTTATACACTTAATTTAAAACTGGTTTCAAATTTTCACACAATTTTTCAAGATTAGATAATATGTTTAATTCTTCAAAATTAGTTTGGAAATGGAAGAGCAATCTAGAAGTAAACTACATAACTTCCTACATCTTAAAGAAATAGATCCACCATACCAGCGTCGATACTATGTCAGATATTTGAAGAAATTACTATCAAATCCTCCGAATCCGCATCTATCAGTTTGCCGATAGTTCATCTGATAGAATAATAGTCATCAAAAGTGGAAAGCGTATTTAAAATCTTGATTGCAGCATCTTTTCAACGTGAATGAAGGACTTTTTTCTGGCGATAGATCGCAGCGAATCTGTTATAATATTGGCAGCAACCAGGTTAGAGTTATACTTCATTAATTTTCACGCGATACTAATGCGATAAATTTTATTTCTTGTTTATCAGCATTGTATTTTTGCGTTTCGCGTGCTTGCAGGCAATTGCGGATCCGTATCACTACATGTATCTCAGTATTGTAGTTTTACATGATCCTCTAATCGCAAATAACTTCCTCAAATATTTGAGTGCGTGCTCTTTGACGAAATGCCTAGCCAAAGTGTACGAATTCTCAATTTTCAATTTGTGGTTAGCTTCTCCAATAGCGAAAGTTGATACAAATGTAAAACGCATTCGAGCTCTGATTCCAGCATCTTTTCAAGCTTGCGCTGACTTTTTTCCAGCGTTAAATCGCAGCGAATCAGTAATAATATCGGTGGTAGCAACTGGCTCAGGGTACGAGTTAATTAATTTTTCCGCCAGACAATTGCGAATTATCGAAGGCGGGGCAGGGGATGAGTGCGTGCAGAATGGGAGCGGGGCAGAAAGGCTTGGGTGGGTGGGCTCCGGGTACTCGCACCGGTAAAAGCTTTCATGATGATTGAACTCCAAAATGATGGAATGATGAAATTCTGCGGACTCTCCTCGTCTTTCCTCATGCACTGTGGAGTTGCACATCATCATGTGCATTAAGTCGACAGCACTTCATTTGGTGGAGGATTTCAACTGAGGAGAATACTGGCATATTTATCGGAAGATAGTTTGGTCGACCGATATTTTCGTAACTATATTTCTGGCCATTGATTTTTCTACATGCTGATAAGCTTTTTGCCTAAATTCCCGACATTTAGTTTAATAAAGACGGTGAATAAATGTAAATAATATTTGATCTCCTATTCAAACTTTTGTGATGAAACTGATGTGATCTATGTTATGCATAAAAAAACTCTTAATTTTGACGAGTTAATCCCTATTTTGCGTTATTGTGAAACAAAATTATGAGATGATAGAGGAATGTAAAAACTGCATTCCTATATCATTATATGTTGCAAATTGTGAAACAAAATTATGAGGTGATAGAGGAATGTAAAAACTGCATTCCTATATCATTATATATTGCAAATTGTTACAAAATTGAAATTTCTCTGTCATCTCCTTTATTTTTGTCTTAGCCAGAAGTACGTGTATCTGAGTTGTAGATAAAAAATCACGTTTTTGTATTTCCATTCGGCACTTAACACAATCAAACTTTGATAAAAAGGGAAATTTAATTTAGGTAAAATAATTTTCTTCAAGTGATGTAAATATTTAATCAATAATACAGGGTAAAGGGATGTGTATTTTTATTGACATTGAAGCTCTCGATGTAATTTTCGTAATTACTGGTATTCTAATGATGGAAATGTAGTAATTAGATAAGAGATAAATCGTATTTCGAAAATTTCATCCGTGTCAGTTTCTCATTTTATAATCCCTAATTGAACGTATCGTGCCTCTATAATGAGGAAAGCATATTCCACAGCATATACGTGTATTATATGGTATACGTGAATCTCATTTCCAATTATGGTGCCTCGCTGGACGATGAAATTCTTGAATAAATGTAAAAATCGTCTCATTCAGAGTCGCATTCATCTCGTTAACATCCATAAGTGTCCAGGAAGTGCAAAAACAGGAAAGCTGCTGGGGGTCAACAGGAAGTGCAACACAGTTAATGGGTTGGAAGTCGCTTGATATTCGGTGGTTACCCGTAAGGTTTAGGTTACCGAGAATATTAATTAATCCTTGCGCATTATCTTCAGACTGACAGAAGTGACAAAATTTGATGTATACATTTTTTATCATGTTCAAGAGTTCCTTATTCCCACACAACATCAATGATAATAATTCTGCATCCCCGTGCTAACCCCCGGTCATATATCTTGCAATATATTTATTTCCTCCCTCTTCATGATTACATTCCTATCTCGTCTTTCCAAATTCTCTCTCGCGGCGGCTTGCATAGCACATACGTATGTGTAAACGTGAACATTCTTATTCCTATCCCGGGCACTGCTGTACTGCAAGACATGCCAAACCCTTTACCCTTTTCATTATACTTCTCTCCTCTCTCTGCGTGGTTTTTATCTTACCACCTTCTGCCAAGAATCCTGCTACTCGCAGAGTAGTACATACGATGATGTAGATTTGCACGTTCGCACTTCTTTTCCAGCCATTGTTGAACCCCCAGATATCCGGAACCCCACTCGTGCCAATATAGTTCTTTCCTCTTCCTACATGAATATAGCCCTATGGTCTCCTGCCTCACGCACTTGCAGCGGCTTATTGGGTTGTACGTGGATGTATATTTACAAATTCTCATAAACCCCAGCAATTTCTGTACCTTAGTGAAATTCCTAACCATAATTGTTGTTATATTTTATTCCTCCCCCTGCATGACTGCTTCTCTAATCATGTTATCTCCTGCCACACTCTCTAGCGGCTACTGGTAGGGTTTTATATAGATGTTTTACCCTACGTTACATTCACTCTTCCATCCTATGGCCTTCCAGTATCCTTAAACCGTGCCATAATAATTCTGTCCTCCCCTTTCATGGCTGGTGTCCTACCATCTCTTTTCACGTGCACTTGTGGCTGATTTGTAGTATGTATATGTAGGTGTACTCATTCGCACTTATACTTCGGCCATAGCTGTACCCAATGCCATCTCGTACCCTTAAATCGTGCCATTATATTTCTCTCCTCTTTCATTGCTGGTGTTTTACCTTCTACTGCCGCCTGCTTTTGTTAGAGTTGTAGGAGGATGTAGATGTACGTATTCGCTTTTCTATGCCCGCCATTGGTGAACCCGTTGTCATCCCGTACCCTTAAATCGTGCCATTATTTTCTTTGCTCTACCCCTTTGAGAAAAACGGAACGTAAGGGAAAACAAATTTTGCCGAAGTAAAAGGACAGGAGGGGGAGGGGATTATGGTAGGAAATGATAGGGATTCCGGCCATCTCAACGGCCTCTCCCCTCTATCTCATTCTCTGGACTCTGATTGCCAATTTGGGATTTTTTTACCCTCTTCGATTTTTTTCAAAGTTCCGTCACATCCGTCTCCTCCCAGGGTCATCGTCTCTATCTCTCTGTTCATCCACCCAACCTCCTTCCCCCGACACCGCCACTCGTGCGCCTTCACCCCTTGAGCCTTTCCCCTGCCATTTAACTTCATCGCACACTTTCCTCTCAATTCTCCAATTCCACCCTCCATCAAATTCCCTTCCCTGTCCCCTCCCTCTCTCGCCTAATCCATCTTTATTTTCTCTCCTCGTGAAACGCTCCTTTTCTTTTTCTCTTCCTCTTTCATTCGTCTCCCATGGCCCTTCCTGTCCATTCCCCTTCATTTATTTCTCCTTTCCCGATGACTTCGGTTCCTATCCTCCCGGCATTGTGGAACCTCATTGTTTTCTTTTAAGGCATTCAGCATATTCATTTGAGCACATTTAACTAGTGTAAGTATTTAAAGAATTAGGCCCAAAAGATAGAACATTATGTGAGGCTATCAAGAGTAATATGCACATAATTTCTCAAAGACTATTTATGCCTGAACTGGATATGAGAAACCTGAATAAAGTTAAGGATAGTACTTGTGTTGATAATTCATTGTTGAATGAAAAGCGAATTGATAGTTCATAAATTAATAGTTCAGCCACCATCTACGTCTTCTCAACGTTTGCCTATGTAGACATTTACGATTTTCTGTATGTGTTATGTATATTTTTCTTTAAAAGAATAGCATTGCTCTTCAAGGTCATTTTTGATTTTTCATGTGTGCTACGCATAACGTCTAGGCTGTTAATTAACCGCAGTTGTAACTTTTCATATGCCTGCATTTTGGAACCCTCGGGAATTGGGACCGGGATATTTTATTCCCCGAGAATCCTGAAGAATTCCCGCAATAGGCATTTTATCTCATTTTTGTAGTTCTTGATAGTGACGAACTTAACTGTAACTCTTATATCACAGCAAATCCATAGTTAGGACAGAGCTACCGGGGCACGTGGCTAGGGTGCATCTTGTCTTGCAAAGTGGCAGAGGCGCTCTAACACGTAAAATGTTGACGCAAAATGAAGTATGACGAGTAAAAAGTTCAAGAATAGAGGTCGACTGAAATTTCGTGAATATAAATGCATATTGCTACCCGAGGACGCTTGAGAGAGTCACTCTGGGTCTGATAGACAGTTTCGTCGAGTCTCAGTTCCGGTTATAGTTAAGATTTATCAAAATGTGAACATTTTTTGTTGTTGTTCATGTTGCAAGTTTCCCGATGTCCCGACCAACTTTTTCTCGGGATTCGGGAGCTAAAAAAATGAGGAATTACCCAACAACGTGGGGGAAGGAATTCTCGCCCAGAAACACTGCATGTAGCCCCTTTCCTCTGATCCTGGAATCCCCTCCACCGTTGTTGATCGCCCTTATTCGATCTCATCTCCATCCATGGCCAATAGCCTTCTCTCATCCTCCCGACTCTTAAAGAAACGGCAGTCTCGGGGATTAATGCCCCGGAACGCAGGGAATGAGGATCCGATCTCTTTAAACTCGTGTTTTAAGGATTTATTTATTTTTTCCAAGGGAGGCCGGAACTTGAAAAATGCTATGGGGGTTAAGGAAAAGGGAAGGCAAGAATGATCGGCAGGGTTTGGTTTAATTAGGCAGGAAATGGTACCCATCGAATACGAATTAAGAGATGATGGCAGTAGTGCGAGGAACTCGATAGAGTGTATTTTTACTCCACGAATATTTTATTTTATGGGAATTCACTGTTTTTTAAATCTGTGTGATGCATGATCACCACGCAAAATAGTTATTTTAATTCAGTTAGTCAAAACAGATAACTGATCGGTTTTAATGTGTCCTATTAACTCCTCTGACTTTCAGCCAACCCGTTCAGTCAGTTTATTCTGTCGTATAAGAGTTAAGGTTTTGTTGTTGGGTATAAGCGACCGTTGGAAAAAAAGTTAACAAAAATTGTGAACTCCTTATGCAAATATTATAAATGCTAGTAGAAGCATTGGTTTTCTACGCTTTCATTCACAAACACTAACCGTGGTTTCAGAACGTGCAATGCTATCATCATAGTGAGCGATAATGACTCATGTTTTCCGGTTTATCTTAATACTAGAATCCTTAGTGTTGAAATTGCTTCGTTGTCGATGAATTTAAAGTGGAAATGTACCGATACAAATTTTTTCGCGACATTATGCCTCAGAAGTGATAAAATTTGCCTTGTGTAGTATTAAAGAGTTGACTCACTATGAAGACCCTGTGTGTAACTATCTCCTATGATGATAGCGTTGACGCAGGTATTTTTTTTACCGGTCCGCATAAAGATTCATGAAGATCACATTCGTCCTAAGCCTCATGATTAATGAGTATAAGATAATTAATTTAGTATCTCATTGATTGTCATCATATATATGTGATATTCAGCCCGGGAGCTCGGTCCTCACGGCTGTTGAACAAACTCCGGCGCTCACATACCAACCTACAGCTTTTAGCTTACAAAGGTTGAGTGATCAAAGCGGTGGAGAGGATGTCGTCGCGAGGAGTAGCTTTAAAGGGGGTCTCATATGGTAGGCACTAGCGTTGGGTCACTCCCCAGATTCCAAAGGGAGAAGGAAAAAGCGAAATTATCATCGGTTTGAACAAACGCAGGAGACGACCTGGGTGAGAGAAGAGTCCAGAGCACTTCGTGGCAATGTCCCTCGGATCCTTTCCTAAAAATGGGACCTCTCATCCACTTAAAAGTCTCTCCCGCTCTGGGCGATCGCCCTCTCGTTATTTTTCTGCCAAAAACACAGAAGGATGTTCGCCTCATTGTGCCACTCATTCCTTTCTTCCTTCTCTTTCTCTATCTCTTTTCATTTTCTTTTGCTCACTTTTTCCCCTTTCCCGTCAGATCCTCCGATTTTTTCTCATCCCTTTCCCTTTATCACTGTCGAAAGAAAAGGATAAGAAAAATGAGCCCCTCTGAAAGTTTTCCTCCGGTCTCGAGTTAACCTTCTTTCAGGCGAGAAATGCAGATTGTTTCCTCATCGATAGGCGGTGCCGTCCAAATTACCTCTTTCGCTGGATAGCGTCTGAAACGCGTAATAAAATTCTTGAAGGAAATGGGGTTCACGATGCGTCAAATGTGTGGAAACTCTGCATCTTCTCGGCTTTTGCGGATTGCTGCAAAAATTTGCTGTAATTTTAGGAAACATATTTTAAAGGTCACACATTTGCGCTCCGTCTCTGCAGCTAAGGAAATATTAATTGAATTCATTACTACCCTAAACACTGTTAGGCATAACATTTCATATTTCGTAAAATATATTTGGAGAGTGTCTTGAATATTTTGTCAGCATCCTTACACTATGTGCACCCTTGTTTGGGTTTGACTTGGGTTTTTAGCTACTCTTACCTCTTCTCTGTCGATTCATTTAGAGTTTCAAATTGGAACTTTCTTGGAAAAGTCCCTTTCTCTAGGGACTTTTCCCTATATTTTTTCTTTAATTATATTCTTCACAAACTCATTGTACCTCAGGGTGCGCCCAATCCATCTGGTTCTTCTTTTCTCGTTAGTGTTCCTTGGGGTCCCTCTTCTACACATATTTATACTGTCTAATCTTCTGTATAATATCGCTGAGCATATTTGGAGAAAATTCATCATGCGGTATTTGCATTTCATATGCACATCTTTGTAAAATCAACGACAATTGCTCGTGGATACATTTTTATTGGGATGCCGCATATAATGCGCATTTTTTTCTCGGCCGTTCTGTGGCGTCATTACTTTCCACGGCCTTGACTGCGTCCCATCCGAATTATGGGTGGGAGGCAAGTTGCATTCATGGGCAATTACTTCCCGAGTTCAACTGCCAATTCAGCGCGAGAGAGCAATTGGAACTCAGACCGTCTGCGAATCGGAAACTTCCATTATTTATTCATTATTGCTTGGGACATTTTTTACACTGCGGTCTCGTTTATAAGAGGAACCTTTCTGAATGCTTCAAATGATACATTGAGATGTGATACAATTATGCAAAATTACTGTGCGATAAATTATTTTACTCTAAATTTCAAATATTTAACTCTTTCGGTAGCATGTACTCGACACATAAGTTCATATCATAGACTTTTAGGGATATTAATGTCGAATTTGTGCGTTGGGATTTAGTTGGAAGTCATTTTTAAATTAAGTCTATTCCTTTACGCAAGCACTCTTATGCTGGGAGATGAAAACTCCTCCCTGGCGGAGCCCGAACCCACCATTACAGGGTTAGCAGGCGAGGAATTTATCCCGTCTCCACTGAGCCCGACAATACTAACGCTATAACCATTGGAGGAAAAAAGTTATTTTTGATGTCATACAATAAATTATTTCCTAGGGCTCTTGTATTTCTCTCTGTTGAGTTTCTGATAAGCTAAGAGATTTTTTAAAAGTCGGTGTTCTGTAAATGTTACGCACAGTTTGAGAATATTTATTTCTTACTTTTACTCGAACTTATACAATCCGAAGTATTTTTTCCTGACGCCCGTCGAAGTTAAACTGCACAATTTTTACGAACTGTATAATGCCTGAAAATCTCAGATAACTTGGACATTAAGTAAAAATAAGCTTGGAAATTGTGTGATACTTTCTCTGTTGAAGTCTGATAGCATACCTATATACATATCGTCGTCTGCGGTCTAACCCTCGCCGATTCAGAAGCTCGGCACCCCGCCAAAGCCCGCATTTAACCGAGCTCTCCGTGCACTGCGCATAATATAATGTGCATACGCCTATCTCTGCCCAGCCGCACTAGAGTTTAATTAGGTTGGATGGGCGATCCATTGCACCCCCTTTCTCGTCTAGATGCACCAACCGATGGACCCCCTCGGGCTGTTTCACGGGACCGAATGGAATTCAAACATCCCCTCTAGATTCCTCCTCCTCCTTATCCTTTCAACCCCCGAGGTTCCTTGTAGTATATTGCGTGCCTGCATAAAAGGAACTAGGTACTATCCAGGGATTGGTGGGACTTATAGTTGCATTGAAGTAAGAAATTATCCTCTGTTGAAAAAAGAAAGAGATACAGATGTTACTTTGATTTCGGTTGACACGTATCGACTACGCCGTAAGCATTTGATAATTTGCACAGAAAGATTCAATACGTGAAATAAACAAGTTTCGTTAAGAAATCGAACGCTTCGTTAAACATTACGGCAAACAAATAGAGTAGGCATAACTAAGCTTATGGAAGGACTATTTGGGAAACCACTAGAGACTTTTAAGTACACGCGAGCCTAAGATAACTGAAGAAAAATTCAGGTCTCAGAAGTTTCAGGATGACATGGAGAATAATATTTAAACCACACACTACACCTCTGCAACTGATAGATGAGAAAAAATAAGTTAGATACACCGTCGGAATGATAGGAGTATTAATTCCTTATTCTCGAGTAACATTAATGATGGCAACAATAACACAGTGAGACGCAAATTCATCAAACTGATGCCATCATTTGTTCATTCACTTTATCATATTTTCTCTATTCCCTCCCTAAGTCATGGTTGGTTTCCGTACACCCCCTGCTACACGACCTGGCGGCGGCACGCAGTATGTAGATATAGAAGTCCTAGACCGTATCTATTTTATCAAGTAACTATTTGTTGTAAGTTGTTCAAAGTGGAAGTTATTCATTTATAGCCATGCGCGAGACCTTTTCGGATAATATTTTATATAGTATGGGACACAAGTAACAGAGGAGGCTGGATAAGTAACTGGAGTATTTCCATTACATGTATTTTTACTTTTCATTTTCGTTACCTCATTTCTAGCTTCATTCGAAATTTTGCTTACATCTTCAATTCTAAGCTTGTAACTCTGAAGTTAGCACTCTAAATATCTTCTGTTGTTTGCGTATCTCTAGTTCGCTCCACCATTGATTGATCTGGAATGGAAGCTTATTAGAACAATTCAGGTCACGTGAGTTTCAGGGTGTCGCGGAGGATTTTATTTTACACCTCTTGGTACAAATTAATAAAGATGATGCATCGTAACATTCTACGTCTTAATAAACACCAATGGTTTCACTTCCCCCGCAATCCCTTAGCTTCTTTCACCACGCTCGGACCAAGCCTTCTGCACCCTGTCCCTCCCCTCCCCTCGATAATTCAACGTTCTTTTCGAAACTACGGGATTTTACGGGTCGCCTTGGATACCAAGGGGGGCATGATTCTAAAAATAGAGAAGGTCGTTGCGCATCGTTTAGGTCGAACACTGTGACGTAGTTAGGATTACATCAAGCGCTATCTAAGTATGGAGTGCATTGTGTATTTGATACTTGTGTGGTATTTGGATACAACAGAAATTATTGGAAAGAAATGAGGAAAGAAATATTTTTATATACCCCATTGATAAATCTACATGAGTAAAGTGGATCCAGGTGTGTCGGGGGAAAGACAACTTCAATGCTGAAAATGGTAAGAGTTTCCACTTTCATTGGTAAATAAATTGTTGTTAGGGATATTTTCGCTGTAAACTAGATTCTCGAACTACACATTTACTAATTTTAACCGATCATATGTGTTGTATTACAGTACTTAAGGATGCATACATCTACTTGGCTCCATTCTGTTGTTGCTAAAAAACGAAATTATCGGTGCTTTCATTCATTATTGCTTTGCTATTTCTCGAATCGTCTCCTGTTCGTGTCATCCGGATGACGGCATGCGCAGCACGGACTCATTTTTACCCCGGGAACTTCCTACCTTGTATTAGTAGTACCATGCCAGGGTGGATGTCATCGCTGTGTTTCCGTATTTTCGGTGGTGGTGGTGCGTGGGAAGGGCTAGCGGGGGACGCTAATCGCCGCTCCTGAAGGCGTGCCTGTTTTCGGCGCAAACCGAGTCCGTACCCACATCCACACCTTTTCTATATACGTATCCGCCCGCACCTTATCCCCTGCTACCCACGATTCCAGCTTCTCGTTTATCCTATATCCTTTCATCATCATCAATGCATTCTAATTTAAAAAATTATCTTTGGTTTCCCAACGGGTTAGAAGGTCCATAATCGCCGACGTTTCGACACTTGACTAGAGCATCGTCCACTGGGCAGAAGTGAGTCACCTCTGCTCTGAGGACAATGCTTGAGTCGAGTGTCTAAACGTCGGCCATTAAGAGACTTCTGACCCGGTGGGAAACCCGAGAGAATTTTGAGAAGCTGATACGCCGGGAAAGCACCAGATCTTACATCCTAAGATAACTTCAAATACTCTGATGACGCGAGTTTGAGGGAGACACGGGGATATTTTTGTGGACCCATGCAACATCTCCAGATCTGATAGAATCGACAAAATTAGAGAGAGATACATAACCGAGAATCTCACGTCCCAACCGATGGACGAAGTACCTATTGCACAGGAAGTACCTCCTCTAAGTACCTAATGAGGGTTAGATTTACCAAAGAATAATTTATGACTCTGCCGTGATATAAGCCCGGGATCATCACTTGTGAAGCCAGTACTCAATCATCCCACTAATTTGATCCTTACTAATAAACTCTCAGCCTGACATCAGCATCGTGATACATCATTGGCACTGTAATTTTATATGCATTGAATAGAGAACATTGAAAAAAATACATCACAAATTCGAAATCGATTTCTGCCGAATTCCCAACCTGTCTGCCTGCCTGAGTGTTATGTCTGTCTCCCTACCTCTATTTCCACATCTGCTTGGCGTTTGTCTCCCGCCCTCTGGGAAACTTTTGTCATTTTTCACTCGCGTCCGATCCAATGATTACGGATAATTGAATCCAAATCCTAAATGAGCTTAGAGAGCTGGGGTAAAACCATAGCGTGTTGGGGGTTGGGTATGAGGGGCTCCAGGGGAGGCATAATCACCGAATAAAAGCTCTCTTGCCCCCAGCTGGGCAGGGGAGGTCAGGATCCTCTCCCCTAACCCCTTCGGCACCCACGCTCTGAACCCATCCTTCTCCATCTACCCTTCCCCACAACCTTTCCTTTCCCGACACCCCCTGCCATACTCCTCTCTCTCTCTCCATGGCACCCCCTGCCACACGCCGCACCCTTCTTGCCCCATCCCACTGCGTTCACATGCCGCCGTCAACGACGCCGACGGCCAAGCCTTCAATCAAACCAAATTGCACGGAATAAGGGCTCGTCAAAGCACGGCGATACGTGGGGGGCGGGGATTGAGTGAGGGAATATGTGGAGTGGATGGTGGGTGGGAGATTTGAAAGGGGATATGGGGTGTGGAGGGGGAGACGACGGAAGAAAATACTGGAAAGTGATGGTGTAGAATGAGCTTGTTGCCGTGCACGTATTTTAATTCGGTCCATTTTGCCAGGTTGGAGACCTAATTTTCGACACGCCGCGGAATGTTGAGCAGATAAGACTCGTTAAAAGTGATGGCTCTCTGGGTCTTGCGAATGCGACTTCAGCTGTTTGCTCTGTGAAAATCCAAGAAATTTGCATTGCGATTACGGGGAGGAGATGCATTTTTCCTCCGATTCAATCTTGCTTCGGTCCTCATTGGAGATTCAAATGATCCTCGGTGTATTGGTTGCGGGGGGGATTTGGGGGGGGGGGGGAAGAGATTGGCTTTTATTCCGTCAGTAATCGTAGTTGTTGTGCTGTTTCCTGGTGGGTTAATTTTTTTAGCTGCATATTTTGATTTAGTTTTCAAGGTGAAATGTCTTTATTTACGTTGTACCTTTTCAAACAACTACTCAATCGATTCATTTGTGCCGCAAAGTGTAGGTCATTGTAATTTACGTAGGCTTTATTTTTATGCACTTTGTCATTGTAAATTACGAAGTGCATCAAAATATAAAATAATAATGCAAAAATATATAATTAATTACATTGCTATTGCAATATCACGTGACAAGCACTTATTAATTACGAGTGGACTTTTATGGTCTATAATTCTAAGGCTGAGTGTCGCTTATTTACGTTTTCTCTTCTCATACATCAGCCTAGCGGCCACATTTGTGCCGTGTAAACAGTTTGCGCTCATATAATATTCAAGCCGTTTTTATACCATTATTTTTATGTAAATACATTTTATTATAATATATATGCAGCTATACTATTTGAAATATATTTATTTGTAAAGGGTGGAATTTAATTATCCAAAATGTTTGTATTTTTTCCATCTTTGTATTAATTTGGACATTCGTTGTTTAATGCCTTATTTTTATTTTACAGGACACTACTCCCGGTCAAGAAGTGTTGGATACTGTATTTCGTCACCTAAACCTTCTTGAGACCGCATACTTCGGATTGCGGTACCTAGACTCCTCCAGTCAAACGGTAAGCACAATTTACTTTTCTCTATTTGTATGCATTTGGAGGGAAAATTGATAGATACATAAGGTACGATACATTAGGAGAATGTTGAAGCCATTCAATTGCACTATCCGCCATAGTGAATGGATCACTTGGCCTCTTATAACCCTCTAAAAACGTAAGTGTTATTAGCAGAAATGTCACGTTACCGTGATCATTTATTTATAAAAATACATAATGGAATTAATGTACGCAAAAGGCTCTGAATTATTCATAAAATGTATGGAAACATTGTGCGCGATTTTTTTCTTGAGGGAACCTTCATAATTTCGCCGTCTTTTTATACGATTGCGTATTTTATCATGCACTGATATAGATTCCGTGGTAAGGTGAAAATTACGAGCTTAATTTATGACGCAAGATGCTCCCTCACCATTTGTACCTTCATTGAAAGGGAGGTAAAGTTGTTTTCAATTTAAATACGCTTAGGAATGCTCGTTTAATGTCATATTGCCTTCACTGCTTGCGTTACCTGGTGAAGAATGCTATCGTCAATCTTCAGGTTTATATTTCTTGATTCAAAACATTTTAAACTCTTTGTGAAGGTCTCCTTTGTGTTAAAACTACAAATTCATCTTAGGGCGTAATGGTATAATAAAACTATTGTCAGTACAATACTTTTTTGAGGATACCGGAATCAGCCACGGTGCTATTTTTGCGGAGAAATCTACAAATACACGCTTTGGATTGCCTGTGACATCAAATGTCCGGCAATCTTGAACATCTAGCTTCTTTAAAGCCCGCTAAAATCCACAGGGGGGAAAGATACCTTGCTAGCTCCCTGGCTTAAGCACCTGGCGCGATATCGAGGGATCCGGGTTCGAGCACTTAACAAGGTGAATGATTTTTCCTCTGCAGATTATTCGCACCTAATACAACAATATTCTCCGAAGGAGTTAATATGTCATGGCACAATGAAATTCCGTTTTTTCTTCCTCCATCAATCGTAGCATATTGCGAACCAGAGCTGCTAGCACAGTTTTAAAATGTGTCTAGAAATAGTTTACGTACCTTACGCATTATTAGAACCTTACAGTATCCTTACCGATAGAGACTTCACCACGACCGTCGAGAACACTCCCCTTAAGTACCGTACCACTCAACGAAGTGGCACTATATCGCCACGAATGAGCCGATTGGGGTGTAACAGGAACAGAACTGCTGGGAGGGAGGAAATAAACCATCTCCTTAGACACAATCGGAGCAAAACCATTTCATATAGAACCATTTCCGCGTCGATAATTGACGCTAATGGAACGCTGTTTCGGAAGGGTTCTGTTTCACTGTGATTAGGGAGGGGGTGTCGCGCTGAAGACCGAAGGAAACCAGTGCGCTGGACTGCGATAATTAACCGCAAAACTCCTGGAACACCTGCAGGTGATTGGAGGAGGGAAGGTTTGCAAGGCAGGAGGGGTAGGATATGGGTGCAGGGGTGTGGGGGAGTTGTAACGATGGGCGTCGGCGGTGCCGAACACGCAAAACGTCCCCCAGTTGACGACCACCGAAGGTGGTCCGTCGCGCCGTTGGCCACCGGTGGTCCCAAAATCCATTGCTACCCTATTAGAGGGTCCAGTGTCGGGTCTAACTGCATATCGAAGTGCTCTGTTTTGGGCTGAGAGGAGAAAATGGCCGTGGGAGTGGAAGGACAAGTTGTAAACAAGCGCGCGGACTTGGGTGCGTACAAAGAATGCCTGGTCGATTGGGAACTGATTTCCCGGGAACCATTGATCAAAAGACGCCTCCAGAATTTCCACTTCATTGGATGGGAAGGAGAGAACGGAAATTGGAAGGGATCCTAGCCATTAGAGAGAGAAATTCTTTTCTCATTCTGCGTTGGATTAATGGACCGGCCTGGTAATTAGGGCTATAGTTGTAATTTTTCTGACAACAGAAGGGCATAGAGTACTATTTTTTTTAGAGTCTCTTCGGATAAAGCGCATCTCTTTTAGTTTTAAGTTTTATATTTTTTTCTGGACCGGATGATTCTATTGGCTTAATTGCTTTAGGCGTACTGGTTATCCGCATAAAGATTTTTGTCAGATTTCTCACGGTCGGCACCATGAGGCACCTCTCAAAATACCCTTTTGTTTGAGAAGTGCGCCTTTAATCGGAGGAGGAGATATTCGGTTCAAGTTATGTAGACATAAATTTATTTTATGTATTAGAGCATACCTATCTAGGAGCAGATTGTTGCCTTTTTTTCTTGATTTACTTGTCACTAGGAAGTAGTATTCATTTCGTTCATAGCGCCGAATTCATCGCCATATGACGTTACTTATGTCATTTTAGGCTTTACTGCCATTAATGTTTGGTTGTCCTGGATGAATTTTGCGTTGAATCCGTTTTTATGGCGTATTTTTTGTTTTATAAAAGGTAAGTAGGTATTTGGCAGATTTAAAATGCAAAGAGAACCATTATAAAGAAACGGTAGAAAACGATGATTTCGAAAATATTGGGTGAACATTTTACCTTTCTTCTTTCTACATGCCAAAGAACAGCATTCTTTCTGTAACTTACTGTGAATACTTGCCGGATATCCATCTCTCTTTGTTTTAGGACTTAATTTTCTAGTAATTTTTGTTAATATGAATGCGTTTTGTTTAAAATTCGTTTACTTGGACAATTATTTATTTACGCACTAATCGTAAGCAAAGTTTAAAGAGCTTTTTTTTCACTATTTCTCGAAGGTGTTCATAACATGAAAATTGATCAATTTTTTAAGAAATTTATCTTTTACGTTACCAGCTGTACATTCCCAAGTATAGAGGGAGACATTTCCGCACAGAACAGTCCAGAAGATCCGGAATGTGAGCCAGCGAAATGAGGTGCACGTTTTCCTGGCGATGTCCTAAAATACAAGGTCTGGGTTGAACAATGTCCGATGCCATTTTTGGGAATGGTAAATAAGGGAAAGCAAAGAAGAAACAAATCACTAGCTTAAATGGTCCCTCGAATGCCACAGTTTGTCCAGTGCCATTAACTTAAACGAAGCAATGTGAAGGACAGCCTTTCTCTCATTGCCATGATAATTTATTGCGGTGAGGAACTGGAGTACGTGATGTGATTCTCCCTTGGTTAAAGAAGGTTTTGTTTTATACTTGGTGGCATTATTTTTTTACTTTTAGGTTTTTGCTGAAGGTAACTCTTTAAAGAGTATTCACTAATTCATTGTCTTTATTCTCAGGGATTAGTAGGTGATTTATCATAATCACTCGAGGGTCTTTTATTTTATAGCTAAATGGCGATAAATTCGAGCGAAATTAATTTATTTTGTTAGTTTTAATACCTTTTGAAGAAAGATATTTAAGAATTTATTTCGTAAACATGTCATTTATGATTAAAAAATGACGCTTTGATTTGAAAGATGTGATTCGAGTTAATTTTAATGGAGAACCCGATCATTTGCAGTCATCTATCTCAAGAATGGTTTGCTGCAGCTCTTCACTCTATTCCTAGCTGATTCATTCCTTCGTCATTATTCATACAGACCTCTTCCATAATTTTCTGGATATGTATTACCCTTGGTCCACCTACATTTTTCTTCACATTCATTTCTCCTTCCATTACCGAATGATTTAACATTTTTTCAGTCATAGAAATCGAAGGAGGGAGCAAATGGGGATGAAGATCGTAAATAAAGTAATACAAGAGAGTGATTTATTTTGTAAAATTTCTCTGATGATGAAGGAATGCATACGGCATTATTCGGTATTACCTTTTGCTCCGTAGTGCTGGTTCATGTAAAAAATATTCGTAACTAATATTTCGTTCCTGTTACCTTTTTAAAGAAGCCGTTACTGTTTTGTGTTTGTTCCATATTCCAAATTCAGCTAATAATTCAGGATGCTAATAAACGTTAGTAAATCGCTGGCGACGAATTGTAGACTTTTTTTCTCAGATCCATACTAATAAAGCGGAGATGCATAAAACTGTGAATAAAATTTGGAAGAGATTCTTGGTACGAATAGGTTTAATAGGTTTGTTTGATATAGTCTTGCTTGACGCTCTGACCGCTCATTACGTGAAGCTCATAACGAGAATACGGTAACCCTAGCGAAGCTTCTGCTATTTTTTTATGATGCAGTTTACTCAGCAGAGGCAATTTAAGCGAGAAATGAATTTGATTCTTAGAAATATCTTCGCCTGTTAACTCACTAGAATGGAAATTCGATTTTAATTTTTTAAATATTTTCATCGGTGGAAACTCACACTTCATGCGCTCAGGCTCCGGCAGAAACATTCGCAAATGTTGGGGAGTGGTCTGAGGCAGAGAGAGAGAAGGACCTTGCCTTAGCAAAACAATCTCCTTCTCCTTTCCCTCCTCCCTCTCATTCCCCCTGGGGCTAGCCAGCGTCCTTGGCCATTCCGAATGGCCACTCCTCCTTCGAAACTTCCTCATGAAACACGCCGGGAAACACCGCTATAAGAGATGGACGAGTGATTGCGAGATAAAATGTATTAATATTAAAACGCTGCAGATATTCATCGTATTCGCGAATAGCTGGGCGCAGTGCAGGAATACTTAGCGATAAAAGTTCCTTTTTCTCTTTTTTTTTTAATTTTCGGTACGGCTGCGTCTCTCTCTGCACGACGCTATTGCGTTTCCACCACGGTTATATGTATATAATGTCTTTTCCAAACATTTGCGCTCAACCGTTTCCTAAACACGCCGCATTCATGCTCCGAGTACAAAAGGAAAGGGGTGGAAACTTCGTTGCCAAAACGGGGAGGGCCCTCACCGATGTATTTTATTTTCATGAAGTCGTTCCGGGTTTATCGCGGGGAGCAATAACACGGTTCCGTGTCGGTTGGTACGCAACGTCGGCGGGTGTTGTTTTTCCCTTCCCGTGTTCCGCGCCGGGAAGGAAAACACGCTCAAAATTCAACGCCGGTTATATTTCGGCACTAATGGGTTACGCGAGTAAACACATGTCGCAAAGATGGCATCATCGGCGTCTTCTTTTAGGAGTCGATGACTTCATCCTTTGAAAAGGATGCAAAACGGGAAGAAATTATGAGAAAGTAGGAATGCGTTATCATCACCAGTTTTCGATTCCTAAAATTTTTTTAACTGCACCCATCCATCCTTTCCTATCCCATGTTACCTTCTTCATTTCACTGTTTTTTTCCTGTCCACATCCCTTTTCTCCTCCTTCTCTTTCTCACATCCATGCCATTATATACTCCTGCTTATTATAAAAATTCCGTCTCCTCCTTTCAATATTTTATTGAATTCACTCCAAATTTAACTTCCTAATCTCAAAATGCCGTACTTTCGAAATGTAGGCTTCGGCATAAAGATGAATAAATGATTCCTACATATCGTTTTCATTCCTTTGTCCAGTATTAATTACCTGTGAAAAATGCTGTGAAAAATGCTATTCATGGTGTACCGAGTTTCTAAGAATTTTCGGTATGATATGGTCATCATCAGTCATTTTATTCTATGAATAAAGACCAGCAGCCCTTCATTATTTCCTATCTCATTGTAATTCACTTCCTTCTCACTTGTTCTTCCTAGATCCCTCTACGTTAGTCCTACGTTTTTGTCCTTAGGCCTTCCAACAGAGAATATCCCTTTATTTTTCCCCTTTGGTATTTTTCTAAAAAATCTACATTTGCATACTCCCCCACGAGCCGCCGCAGAGGTGTGGCAGGGGATGTAAGGGCATCAACCATGAAAGGGTAGGTAATAGGGAAAAAGAAGCCCGTGAGGACAGAGATGACTTGAATGTTAACGATCTGTCTTAGTTTTTGTGTCACGCTGTTTTTTATAATCACTATTGGTGCGTGGAAAGTGTGGGTCTCTTAGGACTCCCAACCTAGTCCTTCCATCAGCTGTGAAACACTTTCTTTTCGCTCGTGGCAGTTTTAACAAAGTGTTATACTTTTGAGGTTCAGGTTGTGCCCAATTCACCGAGTCTTCTTATACTGCGCCATAGATTCCTTTCTTCTTTAGATTTTCGTACGCCTCCTCGTTTCTCGTTTTTTGCGTTCATTTGGTATTTAGCTTTCTTTTTAAACACCAGGTTTTTAAGTCTGTTAATTTTTTCTTGTCCGCTTCTCCATTGATCTACGCTTATGATGACATAAAGAACGGCAGTGTTTTTGTACTTATTTGTCTTTTTAAATCATATATTCTTTGAGAAATGCGGTAACGGTAAAACAGAATTGGGAGTTTTGACATTCAAGTAAGTGTTACCGAAAGTGTTCTCCTCTACGCCATCCATATAATGTGTCCTCAGGGTGCTCCCCTCTTCCGCACGCTTGAACTGATTGGGCCAAGTCAGCCTCCTCGCTGTTCAATGGTCCCGTCTTTGCTTCCTCCTTGCCTATCTATCCTTGTGAGGAGAGAAAATAAGGAGGTTAGAATATACATGGAGGCGACATTACGCTTGATTCTTTAAGACCATTCCGCCGTTACAGTCGACTCGGTTCAGTCCTTTCTCTGGCTTACGTTTGATTTTCGTAAAATCTAAATTAAAATCCACTGGCAATGCGGTGTTTAGTGACCGTTAGACCACGCGTACTCGGCACAAAAATATTTCCATTTAACCTAATTCTTTCTTGCCTATCACCCATGAAGTATTCACGGTCATGCTTCCTCAGCCTCCTTGGGAGAAAAAGGTCAAGGAAGGATGATAGCCTGCGATTAAACAAAAATAAGCTTATATTAAAACATTTGTGTGGAATTCACAGTGAAAAACTCATTCGTATGGCCTGGGATTCGAACCAAAATCCCTGGATAGTACTCTAATCATTTAACCTAACAAGGCTTCCTCTTCCACTGTGAACTTCATTGATGCTTTAAAGAACAAGGAGTCCTCACAGATACCTTGCATATGATGCCATGCAGTACCAGTGCTGCGTACGCTAAGCTCCACTGTCCACGAGGTAAAGCCTAATTTCAAACAGAAAGGTATTTGCTGTAGGGAGATTGAGAAAATAAATTGAGGGGTTCGAATCCCAGTTCAGGCGAATGATTTTTTTATATGAATTTCACACAATTGTGACTCCATTTAAGTTACTCCACGGTTCAGTTCCTCAGTCCTTTGAACTTTCGTTCAAAAGTTTAAAACTTTTTTTTAATTTCCAATCTCCCATACCACCCATCTCTCTCAACCCTGCCCTACCCGTTTTATTATCCCTTTTTCATCCTTTTCCCACCCTCCGCTTAAAATGCGTCTCCCGCTCTGGACAACTTGTACCGGTTAAAAGCGCGGGGAGAGGAGGTTGTCGGGGAAGAGGAAGAAGGCAGAGAAGTCAGTGGCATCTAGGGAATATCTGAGGAAGGCTGTTCGGAGCGGAGGCCCTCCCCGGAAGTGGCCGAGGCGGCCAAGAGGGCGATGATCCTCTTCCATCCGGCCAGGAGATGTAAAAGAAGGACTCCCGTCCAACCTCCCCCGAATAATTATTTAACTTCTCTCCTCTCCCTTCGGCTACCAATCGCCCAACTCTCGAATCGCGTTCTTGTGTGTTTAGTGCGGGGTCACTCTTCCTGTGGGCATCTCTCCATCTTCCTTTCTCTCTACCTCTCCATCTTCATCTGCCATTCTTCTCTCGTCTTGGTCCATTGGGATGCAGTGGGTGAAAAATGCCGTGGGAAACGTTCGATAGGCAAAGGACCTTTTTTTAATATCAGCTACCAACACACTTTACAGGCCTCATGATAGGATAGATTTGGGTTTTTAAGTGTCCCAACCGCTAAGGTTGGGACACTTGGGATTTAACGAGCCATGTGACCAATGCCCTTAATTCTAAGACAAACTCAAGATCCAATCGCGTGGAGGGATTCGAACCTGCTACGTTTTAGATGTGCTGGTAACCAATGCTGGTACATCCCTACCGTTTTCTTCATAACTCGAGTATTTCTAGGGTATCATCTGACCTCGCAGTTTCTGTAATTGATTGCATATCAAATACTATAAAGTTGATGTTCGGTAAATTAACTTCGTGGAAGTTTATTAGTTTCAAGGTGATTAAAAATCATCACTATGAAATACCAAATGTGGCAGAAATATGGCAGTGTTACTTTTTCTGCTGAAATTAAGGACGAATCGGTCGTTCGTTTTATTTTTAATTTACTTAAAGTTATAATAGAAATGTTGGGTCATACCACGTGGGAAGTTGCTTTTTTGAAATCCGTTCATGCCGTATTGGAAATGACAGAAGTAGCAGTGATCTTCACGGTCACTTCACCTTGCGATAGTCTACGAGCAGTCCTAAATGCCTTAACTATTTGGTGTCATAGATTTGGCAAGATACAATCGCAAACCCAGGGCAGGGAAAAAGATATTCAGGCGGGACTCTAACCCCAAACCAAAGGACACAGGCGAAATCTATTAACTCTGCCGCCACCGTGCGATTGGCCGTGATTCGAATTCCGGTCGAAAAGTTTGTTAACGCATGGAATTTTTCATCGCGATCGCCATGCCAATTCTCAGCGCATTTCATGCCTGTGTTTTCGGCTTCCTCAACATCTTTAATGGGATGCTTTAAGGAGTTTTAAGATCGGACCGCTTCGTAGGTATGTATCTTCCCCTCCCCTCCTTGCTTGGCCGTGGCGAAAAACAGGATGCGCATAAAGAAGGCAAAAAGAAAAGAAAAAGTGCTCTCCGAGTTTTCCTTGGAGCGGGTGGCAAGAGTTATGGGGTGGCATGGAGGGGAGCTTCATCTGCCTCTCGGGAGAGAGAAGAGTCAGTCTTCTCCTCACAGCTGCTGCGGATTCCGTTGGTCGCCTTGGGGCGCCCTTGCATAATACCACTGCCCTCTTGTCTCCTCCCTCCTTTACGTCTTTCCTACAGGATCCACTCACTCGGTGCGTCCACCCCGTCCATGCTGCTGTGCCGAGGAGGCGACGTCCTCCCGTGTCCTCCTCGCGAGATCACGGCACTTCCTCTCCCTTTGTATCTTCTCCTTGCCTCTCTTTCTTATTATCCGGCTTGCATCTTCTTCCTGCGCCTTCATTTATCTAACCCTGAGTCAGTTCAACTTCCTATTCGACTCTTCCTGTTGAGGTCCGCGGCATTACATGCATCTTCATGTAAGCAGTGGGAATCAGTCAAAAGAAGAAGTAACTATTAATATTAGAGGTGATGTAGCGCTTTGCCTGACTCGATGGTGGTGGGGTAACGGCTTCGCCTCGGCCCTCGACCCGAAGGTGGTGGGATTGAATCCCGCCTCCAGGGTGGATTTTCACCATACTGGGAATGGTTGTGTAAGCTTTTCCACAGGCATAATAAATAGGTAGTGATTGGCTTATTATGTTTTCTATAAATAAATCACCATCATCATCAAAAGTATGTTGAGATGGAAGGTGGAATTCCTAAGATATATCTTTTACTGTCACAGGCCCTTGTGTCCTTACACAATTTCATTCTTCAGCTCAGCATGCATCCTACCTCTCTTCATCCCATCCATAAAACCTTTTCCTTTTCTTCCCCTCCCCCGTTCACCCAACATCCCCCCCTCTATCATGGGCAGTATCCTTTCACCCTCGTTACCTGTTCGAACCTCCTACTCTACCCGCTCCGATATCTACTCCAGCATTTTCCTCTCCTCAACCGAGCACTTCCTCGCATGTCTTCCTTTCTTTTCACCGCACTTTCTTCATTAACGACCACACTCATCTCTCAACAATAAAGAGTAAGAATTGGACTTTTATTGAAAAGTGATACATACTGAGATCTCTTTGTATTTTTTGCTCTTCATCTTCCTTTATCTTGGTCAATCAAGTCGAAGTCAAATCTTGACTTCCTTCCTGCTTCTCCCTTTTGTGGTGTGTGCCATTCTATTTATAAATTATTATTGTTAAAAGAATAGAATTATTCAACCGAAGATTAAATATAGAAATACAAGTGGTATAGGAATTGTAAAGATCCATAGTAGGAGGCGTGGTGTCCTCCCTCCATGTCCTTCTCGCTAGATATCGGTGCATCTCCTCTTCATACCTTCTCCTTACCTGTCTTATTTTACTCTTCTTACTCGTGTATCTATATCACTCAAGTCCAAGTCAATTTCACTCCCTCTTAGCCTCTCCCTTTGATATTCGTGGTCACTCCATTTATAATCTTCAAATAAATATAGTAATAATTGAATTTGTGGGGAGTAGATGCAACAGCAAGTTGGAAATGCGATGGAGTGGGAAAAGAACAGCACGCAACGAAAGAACTGCTCATACCATTGAATTAAATATCTCTTGATACATATATACGAGCCGTTTAGCTCCGGATTATAGTGTATATTTTTATATTGAAATACACAATATGGTATTTTGACTTAAATTTCGTAATCGTCACCTTTAGGGACGATGCTGTTTAAAAATTACACAATTTTATTTCTGTTCGGTAGAAGAAGCTAAGAAGTATAAGGGTTTAGACAAGAGAAATGATGAGCTAATTCCAATAAAATAATGAACTTATGAAACCACGAAGTGATTTTAAAATTTATCATTGTATTCCGACCATAATAAAACAAAGAAATTATTGAATTCCATATCCGTTCGTTGGGAATTCATTGCCGCGAATTAACAACTTCTTTATCCAACTGTATCATTTCCACCTCACTATTCTCTCTTCCTAATCACCCTCTGCTAAACTACATTCTATTAATCAACCCAATCTCAGAGTACCTTCTATTAAAAGATAATTAAAAAGGGCCTCCGTTCCTTCCCTCGCTTCCGCGTGTGAGTGGTTTTGTTCCCTCTGATATCGCGTGGAAAGGAGTTGAGGAGGTTGAAAGGAAACTGAGTAAAAAATGAAATTAAGGTGACGTAAGGGTATGGGTGGTTGTAGGGTTGGCTGGAGGACGATGCTGAGGTCAGAAATATTTGTAAACTCACTGAGTGAAGTGAATAGGTAGTAGGGCGATGGATGTGAGGGAGAGAGAGGCAAGAGGAAGAAAAAATGGTTTATGGTCTGCGGGTTGGTTTGAGCGATAAATCAGAAAAATACAAACAGGTGGACTACTCGAGCGCATTAGTGCACTGAATAATTCATTGACGATTGCGCCTCTCTTCTACAGCAATTTATTCCCACATAAATTACCCATGTAATTGAAGATTACATAAACAAGTGGAATTAGCGCGTTCAAATTCCATCGAGTGAACGCGTCGACACGGTGTATCCGCGGGTGTTTACCTTAACATGCTGCAAGAGGGGGCTGGGGGGCTTGATCTCCTCTCCTTATGTTGTTGATTTGCCTTGATGAATTGGGGGTTTGGCTTTACTTTAAATCATCTTGACAGTTATGCCGTCAAGCTACACGTGTACTTAATACGCTTTCAGCACGCCCGACTTCCTCTCCGCTCTAGATAAAAACTGAGGACATTCCCTGCTCTAAGCTTAGCTTAGCCCTTAACAATTTTCTTACTTTATTGCTGCCGCCTTCATTTTCACGCACTGTTTAGCATGTTTACTCAACTGCGAGCCGGTTCCTTTAAAAGCGCGATGACGAAGTGCGCAAAATTTTGAGCCAATATTTACTGAGCTAGCAGAAAATTTGCACGATTTTCGATAACGCCCGTATAGTCTTTAATAGGCGTACGTATTCGTCTTTTGAAGTGTAGAAGTTCAAGGGCACCATCGAGCTCTTGCGCTCAAACCGGTATATCGCCAGCAGTTGCAATAGATTAATTAGCTCGGGTACGGTGACCAGCTGAGGATCTAGTTCTCATTTCCGGAAACATTTATTTTAATGGAAATGACGCAATGCGATTGTTGTACATTGCCCCTCACTTAACTCTTGATGAACTTGGTACTCTTTGCATAGTTTTTCACTCGTCGTTTTAATTTCTGCCTCTGAGAGCCATCTTTGCACATTTTTAGGTAAGTATTAATTGCCTGATTCTTCCAGCGAAAAGAATTTCCAATGAAGCCAGCAACTTACTGTCATCTTGCCCGGCTAGCTCAGTCGGTGGAGCATCTCAGGGTCGTGGGTTATAGCCCCACGTCGGGCGAAACTTTTTTCCTGTGGTATTTCTAATGGTATTTTACCAATTAGAGTTATGGTAACGTAATTCAATTCCAATGTAACTAGTTGGTTCTTAATTTAAATGATTGTATGAAACAACTATTAAAATAGGTCCAGTTTTGTAGTTGCCACCCGGCGTATTGCCCACTTGAAATGTACTCGGTAATTAAAATAATGTGTAGTCTAGCGCCTTATGTAATATTTGTAAAAACAGAAGTTTCCTGATTCTGATAGATAAAATGGTTCCTCTAAATCGAGGGATAATAGATCCCTATACGGCCGTTTTTCACCTGCCTAAACTCGTATATAGTCCTTGGGTAGTATTTGATAATAGATTTATAAAATAGCTAGTGCGATTAGGTACTCAGTATGCTTACGTTTAGTCTAAAAATGAAATCCAAACAAGCTTGTGATAAAATAACCTATCTCAAGCGTTACCTGGTGAAATTTTCTACAATTCTGTGGTAACCTGATGACGTCCCTTGAAGAAATTCTGGTGTGGAATTCCTCCTTTAATTTCATCAAAATATTTGCACATTTATAGCGTTTTTTTCTAGAATTGTAATATGTGGTGATAAATCGAGTAATCTTCTTTTTTTAACCTTTTCAGACTAATCAGTATCACCCTTCCAGGTATATAAAAATCCTCTTTCTTGTCTACACAAGCGTTTGTCTTTTTTATCGTCACACAATGTTTAACGTGCGACATGTGGTATTGACTTAAAGCGTAATCATTCATACGCAGAGGGAGAGAGATAGAGAGAGATTCGGTAAAAAATATCTATTTGAAGAGTTGCACGCGAGCCGCTCCGCAAATGAAATTGGTTCGTTGAAAACCCCGTGGATTATTTGCACTTCCGCACCACGTCAAAGGAATAATAGAGTGGTACACACATATCATGCTATCATAAAATGAATTATTCTCATCGTACCTTTGAAAGTTCGGACGGAACAAAGCCGTAAATGAGCATCTCATCAAGTATTAAAGCGAGAGAAGATAAACATGGAATACTTAGCCCTGAAAAAGCAGGGGGAAAAATCTCAATCGATTCGTCGAATCAAAATATGGAAGCAGTTACATCCATTCAAATAAGAGGGGATTGAAAGGCTTGACTTATCTCGCATACATATTTGTGTTTAATTCATCGACTCGCGTCATTTGGTGGTCAAAAAACTACTTAAAGGTAAAAGCACTTTAAAGTAGCGGTCCACTTCCTTTCCTCTCTTTCTCACCGCTGCTCTCACGATCTTCGTATCCCCCCTCCTTTCTCTCTCCGGGCTAGCCGGTCAGCCCCGTCCATCTTCATCTACGTAATACCCTGTAAGCCACTTTTGGATGTGTAGTAGGGGGGTGAGTTTTCAGCCACATGCACTATACTATACCATCCTAATAAGGTAAATAAAACTATAACTATGAATGCATTATCAAAAACCTGCACATACATGTTAGGAAGTGGAATTTAACCAACATGTGCTATAATGAAGCGCAAGTCAGTGAAATGATAAAAGAGCAAAATTCGATGTGTGCGCTTGTACCACATCATACATGAAATTCAATTACAAGACAGGTGCGTGCCATCCCGGAATGTTGACCTTTCTTCAGGAAAAGGATTCAGTAAGGATGGTGTAATATAATGATATTTTTGACGTGCCATCAACAAGTCCTAGTAAAACCACCTAGGGGCACATGTGCCATAGGTTGTCGACCGTTGCACAATAGATATGCAACGAATGTTATAAAAACTATGAGTGTTAATGTTTTATGTAACTACAAAAATGTGCAGAGATACAACGGTCATAAAGGAAGCGTGCGAGGCGTGCTGTTAGAGCTCGTTGCAGATTAATAAACAAGTTTTAGAGAGCAATAAAAATAATTAGATGCCTACACTACCTATCGGCAAACGTAATTATGAAGTATCAGTAGCAGCTATTATGGTCTCATACCGTTCGCTTGAAAAATAACATTTTCAACCTATCTGTTTCGCAGTCCATTTCCCTAAATTTATCCCCATCATGATCTAATCTACGGTAGTGTGTCGGGTTAAGTCAAAATTCGCCATCACCATCAACTTCTTCAGGATGAGGTCTCATTCGTTCTTATCACCCTATCTCCTTTTCCCTTTCTCATTCCTTTTTTTCGTGGCTCCAATAACATTCTCCGTTTCTCAGAAACTTCATCTTCTCTGATTTTTCATCCCTTTTCCATTTATTTCACTTCCACTCACCCATAGACAAAACCCTCGCTACGCTTCTTCTCTTCATTTTGTACGTCGCCACGTACGCTCAGGCTTTGCTCTTTCACTCAAATGGGCACATATTGCCATTTACTCTGCTTGAAAGTCTGAAAATAATATTTACCCATATTTTTTTCATTACTCTCACTGTATTATTAAAATGGCACCCTATGTTCCAGCGCGAGAAGACAATGTCAATTTACGGTCCAATGTATTTCATGCGACCGTTTCGTATTTGTTTTTTGCATTAGTTTATTTTCGCGCGGACTTGTTGAAGCGATAGTCTTGCACATTTCGACCCGTTTTCCAATTTAGGAAAATGTGCGCTCACACGCGGGCAATGATTTTTTGGTTTTAGTCGAAAGCGCAAGGATCTTGAAACCAGGGAGAATTTCTCACATGCTTTGCTCTTCTTGTTATTTTCTCGAGAACACTCCGTCGTCATTTTAGTTATTTGCATATTCACCAGTTATTACTACGAACTCTACCTCGAAAAGTCGTTTTTTTCCATTACTTTTTATGCCGGGAATCAAACTTTCATTAAGGCCTGTTTACTTTCGGGAAAAGATTACATTCATATCCATTACCGCGTTATCTCTTGGAGATACCCTTAGCCATTACAATCTCATTTAATCTTAATCAAGTCCATTCCACGAAAATCGGTGCTTCAGGCCAAGAGGATAGGTAGTGGAATAGAACTGAAGAGGAAATAAGTGAGGGAGGGATGGAAAAGAGAAGCCCGCACTTGGAATTAACCTGCTTGTAATGAAAGACGGCAAAGGAGCAGCGGTTTAACGTCCCATTCGACGTACAGCGAAATTTACCTCATCCTTGAAATGCTCTTTTCTGGTAGGGACAGGATAACCAGAGAAAATTTTCTGCCATACGCGGGAATCGATCCATGAGTGTGGGAAGGCTTAATAGGCCACTAACTAACCACCGCGCAAATCCTACCCATGTGAAGCGGCCAAAGTATTACGTGAGGTGATTGTGGTCATTTTTAAAAATTACCAATCCTCTCTTTAGGAATGGTGTGAGATTTCAAGAGGCTCCCTTTTCCTCCCAGTAGTTACATGGTGGAAGTATGCGTATAGATTTACTTTTCGGTGAAAGCATATTTTGTGCACTGTCGGGTTCACATGAAAGACATTGGGGAGATATTAGTACAATTTAAATAAGACGCTTTTTGACCTCCTGCTGATGGAACAGACATTTGATGACGAAATAAAACTAAGAATCCCTTCGCTCTTCAAGACTCATCGACTCAGGGTGTCCGGCTATCTGGAAAACCTTGAAAACCTGGAAAACTCAGGGAAATATTTTGTCCTGGAAAACTCAGGGAATTTTTGAATTTTTCCAAAAAACCCTGGAAAATGCACGGCAGCCGATTTCAATTAAGGCAGAGAGAGAGAGAGAGCTTTAACCTATGCCTTTGCTAGCATTATGCTCGTCTCAGCGTAGCCTTGCACTCCTGTTCATTTCATACTCTTTTCGTAGCTGTGCGCCCACTCGCAGCTTGTGCTTTGTCTTCCCACCCACCTCTCCCTTCGCGCAGTCCCAGGAGCCAATTGCATAGCAAGTCAAATTCCACGCGGAATAATTCCCATGTAAAATGGCCGCTACGAATGGAATCGGAATTGATTCCGAAATGTGATTGTTTATCTCCGTCAGCAGAAACAGAATTCTACACGGATATCTTGATTCCGTTCGAAGAGCCATAGGATTGGAATTCTTGGTATTGCCAAATTTACGAGAAATCTAAACGGGTGCGTATGCGCAGTGGCATTTCCCGCAATTGCAATATGAAAACCATTCGGCCGGCAACCTAAATGGAGAATTGGGCATTGTTATATAATTGATAACTCTCTCTCAATAATCTCAACCCTCCTCGTTTTAATGTTTGCAGAAATATTTTTGAAGAAAAGGTAATACATTTTGCGGTCACTGCGTGTTGAAATCACGGCCCTCGGGTTCGAAGCCGACAGGGCCACTGTACATGGGCAAACCCAGCTAATTATAATTCGTGTATTGTCCAACATATAAAATTTGTTTGTAATTGAATTATTCCAAGAAGTTTTGGCTAATTGGAAAATGACTTTCCTGATTGCTTCCAATAATGGCGAAATGATTTATAAATGTTGCTTGCGAAATTACCTGGAAGAGATAGAAGAATTATTTCAGTTAGTTCGTTGGAGATAATTGAAAAGACGAATGATGTGAATTGCGGTAGCGTCGGAAAGACGACTAGCCTCGCGATGCACAATCGTGCATCCCCTTCTTCCTCCCTCCTTTAATAAATTTTAGAATCGCGCTGGACATCTAGGTGCCCTGATATCAGAGGACACGCTGTGCTATGATATCGGAGCGGACGCGACGCTTCCGAGTCAGTGTAGCAGTGCTACGTCTTTGTTTTTAGGCGAAAGTTCCGCAAAAGTTATTTTTATGGAAATAATCTGGAACAAGACAGCGAGAATAATCTGCACCCAACTGCTACCCTCCTTACCCGCCTTAACTGCTGAGGTGCAGCAATCTTAGCAAAAGGCTTTGAAGCCGAAAATCAAGAAGATCGGTGCGGTATCAACTACCACTTCTTCGAGTGAGAGTGACGTTCCTCCCGGTAAAATATTCTGGAGATAAAGTTGTCCCCCAATCGGATATCCGGATAGAAACTACTGACAGTGGAACGTCAGTCAGAGTGGACAAATGCGTGCTACCTTTAGAGCAGTGGTTATCAACCTTTTTTGCTCGATTCTCCCGTCACCAGAGTTCAGAATATCACTCTTTCTTCCCAAGATAAATCATTAAATAATTATTTAATTCTGAAAATATGAATGCGCATGTTTAAAAATCAATTTTAATCTTTGGCTTTCAATTAACTTTGTTTTAGGCCACAGAACATATAAAAACCTATAAATTTATAGATTTTAAGTCAAATACAGGACATTACATTTTTCTGAATAGTGGTACCAATTCCACCCTAAAACCTTCTAAATTCCTCCCAAGGGGGGAATTCCCCTGCGGTTGAGAACCTCTGTTTTAGAACAACGTGTCCTTCTCCAAACGTGTAGTTAAAAATCTTAGCATTTCCATATTTATTTTTCCACGACCAAAACTTATTATTGCGTGATCATAAATTTGTAGAAAACGTCAAAATGCTTAGTAAAATAGTATTTTCCTGTCATGAACAAATGTCGTTTTTTTGCTTTAAAGTGATATAAGAAGCGATTTATTCCCGGAAATTTGAAACGGTAAAGAAATATTGATTTATATGAAGGAACTAATCCATAATAGGTTATTAGTGCCTCAACCTGGCAGGAAAGACATTATGATAGGTTGGGTAGAAAGCATTAGCATTTACAATAATAGTCGCAGTATCACGACAACATTTTATAAATTCCCGGAAACAAAAAACGTAGCGTTTAGTGCGTTTATAGAATACGAGGCAACTCTCGCGCGATGTCATTGTTCAGGTTATCATTATTTTAAAATGAAACAGGCTTCATTCTAAATTGTCAATACAACATCCTTTCTCTTCTATTATCTATGCTCAAGATTCTTCGATTATGAAGTGGTAAGTCGACGCTTCCTACGGCAATTGTGTTGAGAAAACATGGATTTATTCCGTCAAGTACACCCTTTACGGTAATCGATTGCTGCAGGAAGGTAAGCGACCCTGGGTTTCTCGTTACGCGAGGTGTTACACTAGGTTTTGGTTTTATTAGCTTCGTTTAGCTTCCCGAGAGCCGGCTGAATGAATTAGAATGAAGCTGTGTTTTATCTCTGCTAGTGTGCCCGTCGCCTTTGCGATGGGGTGAAATTTCCTGGACGGGTTGCTCGGGGGATTGAATAACGAGTTACGGAGCTCTACCTGGTATTATGAGGCGACGGTACTCCTCGAGTTATATGTTCTCTGCTTAAGTTGAATTCTCAGCTACCTTAACCTTCATCTACATATTACCCAATAAGCCGCCACCGAGGTCGTGTGCTGGATTCCTTCGCAGATGCTGCGGAAATTCTCCTCCGCCACCGTTCTCTAGTTCACACGTTCTTGCCTGTATTTTGAGTGTGTGTTTATACCTTATTGATTGCTGTTTCCCGCCGTGTCACAATGGCTTTAAAAACGTATGTCTACCAGCTAGGGTGAAAGTAATTCAGTACGGACGGAAGTGCGGAGTAATGAAGCATAAGGAAATGGGTGCATCATAGAACTTCCTAAAAATACTCAATTTATAAATTCACCTTAGTTGTATGGCTACAATTGATTCAAAACTAGATGTTTTTTCAAGGAATATAAATGGATTGGGATTAATAGTCATCACTTTGTACATGAAAACGCTACTTTTTCATATAAGATGCACGTTCATTTGTTATCCTGGTTAAATAATTCATCATGCCATTTATTTAATCCATTTAAATTGCTAAATTAGTGAATTTAATTTCTGTGAAATCCCCAATAAAAATATCTCAATATCCTTTGCTTTCTAAGATTATATTGACGTAATTTGTATTGAAGTATTCATGTTCACGTAATTTTTATCATGACATCAATGGGAAAAGCTGCAAACTGGAAACTTTCAATGACAAAAAGTCACACTTACTGTATATTTTTTAAAATAAGAAAGGCATATTGAATTCCTTCCTAATATTCCAACAGTAAACTATGGGTGTACGTGCTTTTAATATTATTAAAATGACAGCTTTTAAATGATATATTTAATTTTTCTATAGTTTATCTGACTCTTTGAATACGTGAAATTGGTGAATATCTGCAAATTGAATTTTATTTAAAGATTCTTTACATACTCACGGGAAAAAACCTATAGAGTAAAATAAGCCTTGCTGGTAAAAAGTCTATAGGATATAGCAGTCTCCTTCATGAACGCGAACAGTTTGCTGATTACATTCAAGAAATATTTTTAAAAATTCATTTCTGGAAAACTTTATTGAATTGTAAATTATGCTATTGTTTAATGCTAAATTATGCTTTATTGTTCTGTTTGCTGCTGAGAAAATCTCATTTGCGCGGGGAAAAGCGTGAGTAAAATTCTAACATACCAGCCTTTAAACTGAATTGTGGTCTCTGCGTTTGTGTCACATACCTTACGCTTGTATGTTAGATCAGGCTAAACACCTAGTTGAAATAGGGAAATCCGATCTTATAAGTCATTACGACGTAACTTTGTTTTTATTTCGTTCTGTCTCTCCCTCTTCGCGTATTTTCATATGTGCCTTCTGTTTCATTATCTAAATACCCGAAGAATTAATTGGGCTCGCTTTTTTTCTGTCGCTCGTAAATGAGGATATGGGGAGAAGATGATGCTTGGGAAGTCTCCACGGAAGTGGCCCCTTGATCATCATCACTTCTCCACACACTAGCCCATCTGTCCACTCATTCCTCCCAGCTCCATCTCCTTTAAGACCTTCGCACACACCACCACCTGCATTCCTCGAGGATTGACCCTCTCGAGGGACCAGAACGGGGAGGCTGAGTACTTCCATTTTGCGTTTTCAAAAGATATCTCATGGACTCAAAAGATATCCCTCGGAAGAGATGCCTTCTCCAAGCATACATACTGCCTCTTGTGTGGTACTTACAATTTCTGCACTTTCGATTATCTTCGAATGAATCACTTTTACAGTGTTTAACCCGTCTAAGATATTCTAGAATCGTATTCTCTTGGCTAAAATTCTGTTTACAACTGGTCGTTAACTGATCTATTGTGGATAACAGTTAATTCAGGTGCAGATGAGGGGAAGCGTTTGGAGTTTTGAGTAGGTAGTGCTTCCATTTTGGCTATGGTTTTCACGATATGCATTGTAAATATAATATTTTTTCCCTTAAAAAGAGCAGTCTAAAAGTGTAGTTTCAAAACCTGTTCCCTCAGTCGGGAGGCCATTTTATTCTGATTGTGGTTTCAGTGAAAAAATGTTCCAGGAACTTTTTCGCAAAACATTCCTAATGCTGACTTGGAATATTTTCTTTTCTTTGCTTTTGTCCATTTCTTGCGGCCTCCCAACTCGTCATGGAGTTTTCTCACAACCAAATATTGATTAATTTCTGCATTTATTAATTATGGCATCGGACACCATGGATTATATAATTAAGTGCAGACATTATTAAGGGAGAGTTCGTTGTTGTATTGGTTTTGACGCGAATTTAGTATCGGCTGGTATTGTTTTCAGCAATATTTCTTGCTAACACTAAATCTCACGTAAGAAGAATATGCCTATGTTGTTGTTATACTAACAGTTCTCTGTGTGGACAGGGATTCTATCGCTGTGGCTGAGTTGAACGACGCATAAAAGTAAAGCATGCATAGCAGTCTTCAAGAAACGTCTTCCGTCTAGGATGGAACTACCTTACTTAATGCACGTAATAATTCTTTTGATTTCCTGCCTTCAGTTTTGGAAAATATGTCTCAACATTCCTAGAGGCCACTAGTAGTCATTTTCTTCCTTTCTCCCTATCTTGCGGTCTTACAATTCGTCATGGAGTACGGTCTCTTTACCAGATATTTACGAAACTTGATAGTTCGCTATTTGCCGGCTGTAAACTGTGGACAATGCAGGTGCAAACATTCATGCCGGAGGAATAAAAGTATGATGTTATTAGAGTCATTATTTTTTGCGTCGTTTGGTCTTGGTTTCCAATATATTATTACATAATATCAATTCTCAACTATATGCCATTTACCGAAATTGTAGTTTAAAAACCTATTATTTGACTGGGGAGGACTTTTCTCCGCCTAGGTTTTCGAACGCTGGAATAATTTTGAAGTGAATAAAAGTCCTCAAGAAACAACATATGAACAAGTGGTACAAATTATCTTAATGAATCCCACACTGGATGCTCACCGTTATCCATTTTGTTTGATTTCCTGCCGTCCGCTCAGAATGGCATTGCGAAACATTCCTGTAAGCGACCGGAAATGTTTCTTTAATGCTTTTGTTCATGTCTTGTGCCCTCCCAATTTGTCATGGAGGGAGATGTGGTGGGGGAGCTAAGGCCTCGAACGCCTCAAGGGACGAAGTCGGTCTGCTCAGCTTGCTACGTGCTGTTGTGAGTTTTTCACGTGGTCGTTGTATACACTCAGTTGAAGAGTGAAAGCTGACTCCTTTTATCCCTTTGGGAGAGCCCATTCCTGACATGTGCAAGCCCATATTTCACTCGGGAAGTTCCACCCCGTGTTAATTTGTTTACGCCGTTGTACATCCGGAGGTATATTTACACGTAAAACGTTCCTCGATTTCGTTTTAATTTCCTTTTATATTCTACAGCTACGGAGGAGAATGGGAAAATAATTTGACTAAGTTAATTGCTTTTTGTGAGGGAGTCTCAGGGTTGTCAGGGTATATGCCGCCCACGTATGATATTCAAGGGAGCGTTTGCTAGGACAGCAAGTCTATCTACGTTTTCTCTGTTCGTTTCTGAAGAACAGAAAAATATAATTTAAAGCAGTCTCGTTTTTTGACATTGGTTGAACCGTTTGAAATAGCCAGAGAGGAAATCCCTCCGCTGTGAATAATAAAGTTATAAAGATATATTAAAGCCTTCATTCGCTTCCGTGCCTTCATCGAGAGAAATTCTTATCTCTTCCTGGTAAAAATTAGTTTCATCTCTTCCATTCACCGGCAGTAGCAGTCGGTAAATTGTCAACCGTCCGTGTGGAGAAATCCTTTGGCAAAAAAAGTTAAGAATAATAAAAAAGTAGAGAAATATCGTCCCTAGTTCCTCTTTTCCTGTGAGTGAGAATCTTTTCCTGCAGGGAAGAAGCATGGAGAAGAGAGCTTCGACAGCCCGTTAAAAATTCAAAGGCTAACAGGGTGAGCAAAAAACATGTGAAGGAAAAAAGCAAAGAATCTCTCTAGATTTTTTTGAGCAAGTCTGCTATTTCCGCTCGGACGTGGAGACCAGTGGACCGAAGAAAGGACATGTACAGGGAAAGGGTCGGGGGATAGATGGACTGCAGTGGGGACACTTGGAAGAAGAAGTGTAAGCGGAGGGCAGGCAGATGGGAAAAAGGATTGAGGGATGTGAGGAGGTAGAGAAAGGATAGAGCGTTTAAGGGTCCTTTCCCTTTTCGTCCTTATTCTCCCATTTTTCATCCCTTTCCTCTCCGTCCCTGCCCCTCAGACATCTCCCCCTATCCTTACCCCGCTTCCAAGCCGGCTGATGTCCATTTAGTTCTTCCATTTCCGAGTGATAGTAACAAACATTCGGAGGCTTCAATCAAAATTCATGACTCTCCAGTAAAAAGGAGCATAAAACAATTTGGATTTTGGGATACGAAGAAGATGAGAAGACCTTTAATACGTTTTAAGGCTCACTAACGTCATGACCGAGGCTTCTTTGTATGCGTTATTGCCCCACGTATGAGTGGAAAAATTAATAATTGTGATATTTGCTCACCCTGGCTTTTTCGAAGAACAGAATTATGTTTTTCTAACCCTATTGTAATGCTTTTCCGGCTTGTTAGTTGTGTGTTGTATGTATATATCGATTATTAGTTACTCATATGTTTTGCATGTTAAAAAATTACTGCAATTTTCTGAACTAAGCAGATGAGTCCAATGTAAATAGGCGTACCAAACAGTTTGGTTTATGGGACATTGATTAAAGGTGAAGTTGATGAGACCTACAGCTTGCTCGAAAGTTTAGCGCAGCTTCGTCTTACAAGGCAATACATCACCTGGACCTGGGAAATTTTCTTATTATTTTGTTTTTGAATCACACTTTGTTTCTGGAGAACAATGCCATATACCCAATCAGAGGCCGTTCTGTTTAGTTTATTTAGCAAGTAATATTTCGTTTCTTGGTGATATGTCTTCTATACATTTTATGATATAAAAATTAATAAGATTTTCCTTTGCACTTCGAAGGAAAACACATAGGTACATGTTAATAGAATATATGTGATGACTATTCTGTAGCACCTGCTGAAGCATGCTTGGGGGTTATTTAGACAGACTACTTAGATTCAATGATGAAGACCATTGAACTTTTATCGAAGCTTTCGGCTGTGTTGATTTCCAGTTTGGTTGGAAAATGGATATTCTGTATTTTTTAGATTGATGGTGCGTCGCCCATTCCTATTATAATGAACTCTACATCACTGCACGGAATGAATTTATTTTCTTGATGTAACCACCATTTAGCTTTTTATCCACCATTTATTGATATTGCTACGTTATTTTTTTACTCGATAGAATTGAATGGAAGTTGTTATTGATGCAAGAGTAATGATCCTCTTAATAGCTTATTTCCTTTTTATACTCTCTACAACTTTAAATCAAATCATTTGACTTCCGTGCTCTCTCCGAGGGTTTTGGTGACAAGGATCAATGTTGCAATTGTTGATTGCATATAGCAGTGCCAAGCTTCATTGCAACGTTCCAATTACATCGAAATTTGTCGCCACCATGTATCAGCGAGTTTAGAACTTATTTGAAAATATTCTTATAATTCGTAGCTGATTGACGATAGTTTTTCTAAAACGTCTTTAGCTTTAATTTATGTTCTATGATAACCGTTTCTCTTCATTCGCTCTGTCTCACGTTTTATTAGCTCCTCCATTCACCATTCATTATATAATAAACTTCAGTGAGAGACTTTTCGGCTGAGAAAATACCCAATTTGGACGTCCATTCATGTTACAGCTTTTATAAGCTTCTGTTTTCCTTCTATTTCGGGGGACATGATCATCTGTTACTCGATGTCCTCATTCAATCCCGAGCAGTCTTCTTTGAGGCCACATTTTCGTCCACTCTTGGCAACCGTTATCGCTTTCTACTCTTTTACATGTTCCCCATATTCTGAGTTGTCTTAATGACCCTTTTCGGCGGAAAATGGATAATTAAATTTCTGTAGTGAAGCAATAAATATTTATTTTTAGAGATCCGTCAATTTTTTCTTCATTCCTCTATTTTTTACTTAATCTTTTTCATCGTTGATAATACTTTTTTCAGTCAACAAATAGCTCCTAGTTATGATTGGACGTGCTTTTAACGCATTTTTATCAACATAGTTTTCATTCTGCAACTATTCATTACCGTATGAAAATGTTTTACCTTACAATTTGAAAATTTCTATCAAGATCCTTGATCAGCAAATGTTCCCATCGAATTTTATCTCCTCTAGGTTATAAAAGATCATTACAAAGTCACGACTGTCAATAGGGTCAAAACAAACATATTACTGTAATAATATTACAGTAATATGTTTGTAAAAATTGAATGTTCACATTTTAGGACTAAGTTTCCCAGTATAGTGGACATTTCTACTGAAAATTATATAGGTAATGTGACTTAAGCTGAACGATGTTGCTGGTTTCACATTGAGAATGCTCCAATTGAATTACTGATGATCGCGATTTCTTTTTTCATATATTTTTCTCGCTGAATAAATGTGTTCATCGGATAAATATAAATTTGCTCTGAGTCAATCCTTTACTCGTTGGTTTGTATCCACAGCCTTCCTATGGACCCTATGCATTTGAACTCAAGGTTGCAAAATGTGAACTGATAAATAAAGTGTTCACCTGGCAGAAAATGACGGGAAACAAGGAATCATTTTAAATCGTGATTTTACGCTACGACTGTGGTCTCCCATCTGTTAACGTAAAATCGTCACTTGCCTTCTAACTTTTGGATTTGTGTTAACCATACTACTCTGACCACTGCGCTTATAAATATTTGTGTAAGGAAGTGTAAACTGATGAATAAACTACCTACTCGCGTGGTAGAAAGAAAAGCGAAAAAATAAAACATTTTCATGGTGTTCCTGGCTATCCACCTCAGCTTCTTCCATGCATCTGAAGGGGAAATGCAAGTTCGAGGACAATCACGTAACTTTTATATGAATCGTACCTTGCGAGTTTTTTTTGAGTCGCACGCGTTACACACGAAAAAAATCAAACGCAGAGCGTCTGATTATTATTTATAGAGTTCCCTAAATCGTGGAACATTTCCCGGGAAATGGGAGAACGGGTAGCGGAGAGAGGTAGAGAAAAGCAGAGGGCGGGTAAAAGTTTCGAAGCGACATTATAATAAGGCTGTTTTTCGTGGTAGCCGAGAATCGGGAATGAGCTTGATAGCGTTTCCTCCGAGTACAAGGGAGAGAGACCGTATGGGAAGCAGGTTTTAGGGGGAATGGGATACGTATGACTAAAAGGAGAGGCTGTGAGGGGGGAGAGAGAGTGAAGAATTACCCGGGACGAAGGTCGGGAGGGTAGGTAGATGATTAAAAAGATTATAAATTAAAATTCCACGGTGAAAATTTTTTAAACTCGTTGGAAAAGTTTTCAAGGGCCTCGCTGCATAAATCGAAAGTTCCTGCTGCCTTCTTTCATTCCCCCTCTCTTCACCCCTATTCTACTTTTCCTCGTCCTTTTGCCCTCTCCATCCTCCTCTCATACTATATCTTTCCTCCGCCTGTGTCCCGTTTCCTTTTGTTGCCCTTAGTGTCTTTTTTTGTGTTCTCGCTCCCTGAGCAAAAAAAAATGTGAAGGCCACTTAAATATTTCCATCTTCTCATCAATTTTATGCTCTCTTTTCAACTCTGTGTAAATTGAAGAGAATGCAACGCTGAATAAATATTTTTCTCAGATTAAAACTCGAGCTTCTTTGGAATTAAGCTGAAAGAATCGACGGGAAAAATTAATGTTTCCTTTTTTATTATCCACTGTCTCATCGCGTCTGGGTAATTTTATGAAATTGTGCAAAGAAAATGAGAATATATGGACTCTATAGCAGCTGCATGTGAGCACAAAAATTGAATTCAATAACATTTGGTGTGTATGTACATTTTTAAAATTAAATCCAGTCTCTTTTACTGTGGAAGCTATTCTCACAGTGCATAACTTTAATCAGTCATTTGTACAAAATGTTTCTCGGTAATGGGATTTGATTTCTTCCAATGTTTACGATGACTAAACCGTTAAGTTAGATGTCGATGTTTGTTTGTGTTTCCAACAATGATGAAACCTTGCAGTTTATCAATGAAACAGAAATCGAATGTGTAGCTATCTGACAAATATTGCTTTCAGTTCCCATGCGTTTGCCTGAATTGGACACCTTTAGAAAAAAGTAATTGCCTTTGAGGCAGAATAATTCCTTTCTTCGATGGGCGGATCTGGCTTTCTATAGTATAGCAACATCACTTTCACATTCCCAAGCGATTAAACCCTCAACCCGAAAACAATAACCATCGAATCTCTTGCGAACGAAATTGGATTCGCGTGATGTTTATTTGTTCTGAGATATTGGCCTTAATTCCGTATCTCAATCTGAAGGAACGCCCGTTGGTGAAACTGGAACAACTGGCCTATTAAAATCTCTCATGTCTGCAATGGCTTCCGGCATCTCAGAAAAAAAACGAATCCCGTTCAAATCCTGGGAAAATGGTTGTCAGAACTCTCTAAATATTTGAAAACCTCCTACTTTTTGCTCTTATTGTTGAAGGCCCCCATAGAGTTATAGAGTTACTCATATCATCAAATCTCATTTTGTATTAGAAGCCTGAAGCATATTTTAGTAAACCTCAGATTTCTGTTTCCCCAGCCTGCAAGTGGCAGACAATAAGTATAAAATGGTCTTAGCAGTCGCAGCATGTTTAATAGAAGTGCTACTGCTGCATATTATAGGAATATTTATTTACATAATCGTGTTCATAGTCCTTCTTTCTTTAAACCTCATTGAAATTCCCTTTCATTTGAATTTTCCTTTCTGAAAGTATTACATCCATTTCATAAGCCATTAAATCGTATTAACAACCCCGATAACAAAATATCTGATATCTACAAAAGAATGTAGTTATATTCACTGATCATGCTTTATTACTATTAGGTAAGAGCATTTTGAACAAATTGACAAAATGAATGACTTTTCTGATAGTGTTTCGGCTATTCGTTGTAAATTTAATACATACAGCTATGCTTAAACAAATTGGGAACGTACAATCATTAACAGGCGATTAAAAATTGTAATTCGTTCTTTAAGTAATCAATAGTTATTATGTGGACTCTATTCTTCTTTGCGTTTTACGCCTCCCTATGTTGTGTAATAGGTGCATATTAATTGAGAATTTTACTAGCTATAGCGGCATACATTCATTTCTCAGGGAAAATTATCAACAGGTCACTGAAATCACAGAAATTAATCACTTAGTAAGGTACAATGTCCATTTCAAATTTCAACGGCGCAGTTACCCGTTGATTCTGTATGGGACTGGATTTAGTCCTTGATCACTAAGGTACTAAAAGCATGAGCTGGCAAACAGTTAGGCTAATTTCGGCCACAATGTTAACATTAAAGGTTCGACCCATATCATCAGGATCGTTACGATATGTCTAGCTACTGGATCGGGTCACCGGGATACTGGCTGGAGTAATTTCGGTAAAAGCATTCTGTGCGAGAGCTCAGACTATACCATCCTTTCTCCTTCTGCCCTATCATTTCCTGTGCCGCGGTAGGGACAGCGGGTGAACTTTGTCGCAGGAGATACTCGGTCGTTCTGAGGGTAAGAGGGAGGTGAGCGATGGCTCGGGCGTCCTATGGTTCGCGGGTAGTGCGAGACACCTTATCATACACAAAATTTTAGAATTATTTGAGAAAAACGGTGTTTCTATCGGCCAGAAAATTTTGATAAAGTTTTTTTTTGTTAAATAGGAAGTTAACATTCAACGTTTGCATAGTTATAAAAAAGTAACGTCTATACAAACATAAATTAAAAATTCATGCGCAGTCACCTAATGGTGGCTTAGTGGGCCGAAGCGTGCTGCGATAATACATTTTTTTTTCGGAAAAGGACTATTTAATTTTTGTTATGTGGAAGCCTACCTCTATTTCTCGCTTGAAACTCAATTTTATCTTACGATTGTTTTCTGGCACTCTGGCTGACTTAACGACTAAATTTTCTTTTTTTCTGTGATTTCAAATGCTATTGCAAAAGAACTACTCTTTACTAAGTTCTAATCTCAATGTTAGGTAAAGGTCATACCGGCATTCAAACTCTGAAACTTTTCTTCATATTATACTACACAAATCACCCTCAGATGGCGATGAGGTACAAATTTTCACTGCTATTATCAGCATTCCTGCTGAATTACCTCATTTTCGCATTTTGTACCCTTTCTTTTGTGTGCTTTCAGACAACCTACGAAACTTGACCCTGCTAACAAGGAACCACAGAATTCAATGCTAATATCGTAGTTGTAAGGGCCTAAGAGATTTTTCCATATTTTTTAATTCAATTATACGTAGTTTCTGATAAAATGACCACCGTTTCAATTGTCCTTTGAGAAATTCATGTTAAGGTACTGCCTCAGTTAAAATATTCAAACTTTACTGCATTGAATTCGGGTGAATTCCATCTTTATCAGTGGTCATCAATCCGTTTTTTCTGGCTTACTCCATCTATCTCCTAGGTCTCTTATCATATAACCTCTTTATTCCTTGACCATTCTTTAGTTAAACATACCAAAAAATGCCAGTTCATTTCCATCCATAGTCTACATCCATAATTGTTACCATTAATTTCTTTTTTATTGTTTCCAAGATGCTGTTGTATTTCAGAATTTATTTTCTAAGCTTATCTCATCCATTCCGCAGAATATTCACAAAAACTTTTTCTCCCTAACTTTTCATTTTACTTTATCATTTGTGATTCTCACTGCCAATTCAATCATCATTCCTTTATAGAACTCTATGTTAATTGCTCTATGTTAATTGCTTCCAACTTTCTTTGTCATGCTGCTGTATTCGTCTGAGTTTCACCGCACAAACAAGGAATCTGTATACTCAGATCTATTTTATTGTAATTTTCCTGTGCTTTGCCATGATTTTGTTGTACTCACGAATTCGTTTTGTTGCTTTGATCATCCGTGCTCTACACTTACATAAAGTTCAACTTCTGACAGAACAAAAGATCAAGGTGTGAAAAACCGTTTTTTATCATGATAACGTTTCTTCTTGACGTTGTAAGGTGGTTTGAGCGATATATCAGTTCACACAAAGTTCAATGAATTTGGCCTCATCGCGATGAAAAAGACCTAATCTTTCGAATGATATAAAAGTATTAGCCACCAACCGTGCTATCTTTTCGAGATATTTGCCAAAACATACAGGCCGTTTCACATGGAATAGGCTTACGGCTCTGAGCTCCAGAGCATTATGAAATCACCGACGAAGCTCTCACGCAAATATCGCGTCATAAATGTAGCGGTATGTTGTTCGAAAACTTTTGCTGCTATTTATAAAGATAAATCTATCATTTTTCATTATTCTTTTTACAAAATGACGATAAACCCTTCGATTGTGAAAGCGCTTTCAGCGTAGAGCGTGAAACAAATGTGTAAAGATTACCTAATATTTGTATATTTAGTTAATTTCTAAAAATTTCAGCCATTTTTAGAAATGTTTATTTTACGTTTTATATGTAATTTATTATATTTACGTAACTCCTCTTACAACTTCTTGTATTGAAAAATAAAATTCGAAAGTACACTCTGTTATGGCTACTCACGAAGTTTGCATAATAAACTACCTTAATCGTCCGCGTTTTTTCCCCGTTGCCAGTCGAAGGTGAGGAATGGAAAATATCCGTGGCCTCCGAGCGGGTTCACACCTTCCGCTATTCTCACCTTCTTCGCTTCGGGGCGCACAGTCATCATTGTAGTCTCTCGGAAGCCATATGGCGAGTGCACGCGGCGGATATTCCCGCCTTCTGTGATCCATCCCATTGAAGGGCTCTCATCGCGGCGCATTCCACATAACGGAATCCCTGTCCCGGAAGATGAGGCAGTGACACATTGCGAATACCGCCTGGGTGGATTGTGATAATTCGGTCCCGGATTGCTGGAGTTCAGTGCACTCATGGCAGGAGTAATAGTCCCATGCGTGTCTTTCGATCATCTGTGCTGGGCAGGTGCATCGCCGGATTTTTCTTCCTCTTGTGGGGCTTGAGTGATTCCAAAATAGGGATATTTTATCCTGCCGTTCATTTACGTAAACTATTATGACAACTAAAAATAAAGAACCCTGAGTATATACATAAAAATAAACTAAACTATCTCTCTAATCACTCCTTGGGATCCATTCATGCATGCATACCCATCACGCCGTTATTTTTCGTGGTAGGTGCAGTCAAAAAAGTTGACTTTTTGGCCTTAGACCTGTACAGCTGACACTGATTTATAAAATTCCTCCATACTTTCCTATCCTTTTATGCTTATTTTGCTTCAGTTGCACTCATGAATTGCTTCATACACGCTCTCCTACTCTTAAGACTCCTTTCCTTGGGATATATGAGTTTTTATCCCTCAAAACTCTACCCTTTATGAGGCCTTGGTTATGAAGTTAATAATGGCTAATATTCGATTCTAACATTGAACTTTCTCCGGATTTGGGTATATTTAGGAGCAGATTTATGCAATATTGCCTCGCACCGTGTAAACGTTCTGATGAATGCTATTGAATATTCCGCGATTGAATTGCTGGAAATGTTATTTCAACAATTAATACTATCTCTGTTATCATGCATTTTTGCTCACCTTTAACCTCAATGAAAATTGCATCCTGCAATAAATATTCACTTTACCCCTTTTCTACCCCAAAATGTCTGTATGTGTGATATTTCTTAAATTTATTTGAACATAATCAATTCTTATTTCAATGAAAGAGCTAATTTACCATCGCACATTTTTCCCAGTACCACATTTATCTAATAGAGCTTTTAGAGATATGTGCATTCAATGAAAGTATGAATTAAAAATAAGTGTTTATAAGGTTAAAAAAATAATTATGAATGAATTGAAAATCTCAGGTTACTTTTTGTGAATTAATTTGTGTCTGGTAATATATTTTATATTCATCAAAAATTTTGTGGGAAAAAAGCATGTTATGAACATCAGTTCCATAGGATTGCAAAATTATCTTTTCTGATGATGATTTTTTTTCTTTGCAGCACTGGCTGGATCCTACCAAAAAGGTGGCAAAACAGCTGAAAGGTAAGTAAAATGGCTTTTAATTTTACTTTTGTATGTGTAGATTTCGATTTTAACCGAGGAACTTGCTTAGTACTCGTTATTTTCATTTTTATCTATTTAACCGTTTGGTTTATTGCAGTGTATAAGCTATCGCTTGTCCTTCCGCAAGAAAAAATATTGGAACAAAGTGTTTTGTTTAGTTATTATCATGTGTCATTTTCTTGGGTGCTTATTAAAAGTTAAACAGGATAGAGAACAAATTCACAGCCTTTTCAACTCCTCATTCATACGATAGTTTAAAACCTAAGTATCCCAGAAGGTTATAAACTGCAAAGTGATTGGCAATCTGCCATTAAACTCTTGCAGCACCAGGAAAGGAGAGCAATTTTGGGATATTCCTTAATCGCTTAATCAACTCTGCTTCATTCATTTACCGGCGAGCACAAATTATCGATTCCAATGAATTTTATTTTTATTTGTACTTTCAAATTACCAGTCCATGGAAAAGATTTGCCCATTCCAACATTCACACCGAACAGAAATAATCTTTATATTTTCACACCTTTATTTAATGTTTTTCCCAGAATGGAAGTGTTTGCCTTTCTCCATGATTTGACAAATAGGTATCGTTGAAATAATTCGGTCTCTCTCAGTATTTTCCCATCTATCCTCAATAAACTTAGTCTCTGACTTTCATGATTCCACATTTTGAAAGAGACCTTTTTTGCTCACCGTAATTACAATCTGTCATAGCCTTAAAAGATTAAGGAATTTTTAATGGCCTAATTGCATAAAAATGAGGATTTTGTGCTTTCCCCAAGTGTTCCTTACCTCATTATCTTTCCTGCAATGATTTTATCATTTATATTTTACAATAAGACTAGATACTACGTCTCTTTCTATAAGAAAATCCTTTTTTTTTCTACGGAGAAACACCTTTCTGTATTTCATTTAGTTCCATCGTCCTATCATTTTTATTCCTAAAATGTACAAGATTGTTTCGCTTTGTTTATTTTACAGAAAGAAGCTGTAAAAGAACAATAATAACTATAATTATTTACCAATTTTTATAGACCCCATCGGATTGATTCTTAATAATGATCGTGCGACATAAGTAATGGGCAAATGCAACGTGCCGTCGTTAAATTCGGTCGAGTCAATACACATTTCGAGCGATACATGGACAATTATTGTTGTTTTACCGTATTTTCCCAGCAAAAATATTGTACTGTAGGAACCTGGAGGGCAAGCCTGGTGAGTCTAAAAACCTGTCTTTCGGCAAAATAGCAGGCGCCGCTGAGCTCATATCACAGGTTTACGATTTTTCGCGCTGTGAGTATTGAAATCATTTAAATTTTCCAATTGCGGAAATGTGCGACTATTTTGAGAAATCGGCAATAAAAAATCGCTAACCTTGAGTGAAAATTAACACCGCTGGAGCAAAACGTCTCGTTGCACCACAAGGTCGCTATACCCTGGGTAGTCAGGGTTCAATTTCTACCAAGCGGTAGAAATTGAACCCTGAAATTTGCGCACGCGGCCATGTTCCTCAGACAAAAACATGTATGGTTGACTTGTGATGAATACAGAATGTTATTGGTCATGGCTAATGATCGTGGTTATAATGTGTGACAATAAATATTATGGCATTTCTTTTAAACACGTATGCTTATGGTCAATGCGCCGAACCGGCCCGAGGAACATGGCCAGTTACGCATCGTGAGGGGATTCAATTCCGGGATGCTCCCCCTGTGAAGTGCACCAAATGTGCGCGTTTACCTTCATTTTCATTGGCAATGACAATAGTTGGGCCTTGGTAAGCGGTTGTACGTAAAATAAGCGTCCATGTCTGCTAATTTAATAGTCGGCACCACCAAAAGTGTTGACTGTCGAGAAAAATGAGGTTTATAGATGCACGTACTGTGATAAATGCCGCAGGGGAGAGAATTGACGTTTCTTGACGGTCGACAAAAGTTACGGACTTTCCCTCCTGCTGTCAACAATATTTGTGTTTTACCCGTCAGTGACGCTTGGATATCGCCTTATCTTCTAGAAACCTATCGAACGAAAGAAGCACGTAACTTTTTAAGCCACATCATCACTTCTGCTAGCGTTAACGCGGAGGTGCATCCGTTATTCTCTGATTGCACTCCCTGGAATCCGAGGACTTTATTCGTTCCCAGGCTAGTTTTATCACTCTCTCTCTCTCTCTCTCTCTCTCTCTCTCTCTCTCTCTCTCTCTCTCTCTCTCTCTCTCTCTCTCCGAGGAAAAGACTGCTCCGTCTCGTATCACTTTATGGCTTGTTTTTTCCCTTCCCTCTGATAGCGACTGAGGTCACGCCCCAGAAGGACGTTAGCTGCTCCACTCGTGGGATTTCGGGAAGGCGAAAAAGGAAGAGAAGTCTCTCCCAGGAAGAGTAGAAAAAGAAATCATTGCGCCCAAGATAGGGTAAAGCTGAGTGCGTGTTTGTGGAGTGGTTCCTTGTGTCTAGCGTACTCCGGAACGTTTTCGCCCAACCGCTGCGGGGAGTAGGATGGAAAAAATAAAAAAAATGCCGAGAGATAAGCGGATGATGGTAGGGACGGTATAGGAAAGCCAAGAGGTTGGGCTGTGCGATGTTCGAAGGTCAGTGTCGCACAACGACATGAATGTTGTTTTGAAACAAATGCGATATCTCGCACATAATACACATCGCTATGTATCACACCCAAATCACGTGCACATCGTGCATCGTATTGGATCGCACAAGGGACCATCCCAATATTTTTTCATGGTATTTCCATGTCATTTCGCAAAATATCTGACAACACACGATACCTTGTATCGCATTTAATCGATGAGAAAATGTATCACTCATCTCGGTCGTAAAACATCGAGTGCGATATTTAATGAAATTTCATATCGCGTTCGATCTATCAATATATCGCAAACCACTACCAAGGGTTGAGGATGTGCTGGCGGGAGGAGGCTGTTTAAGGGATTGGTAGGGAGACAGTTTTGGAGAGAACCTAGCGGTGCTTGAAAGCGGCTCCACACAGAAGACTAGTAAACACTCTGGATAACGACTTCCGTCCACCCTCCTCCACACAAACCTTTTTCGTCAGTTTCCCTCCTTTCCTTTTTATTAGCGCTTTCATTTCCTTCTCCCTCCTCGTCAATTTGCCTCGTTCTCTTCCTTCCTTTGCAACACCAAACCAACCCCCTCCCTCGAACGCCCTTGTCGGAAAAGCACATGTTTCTGGGGAGAGGAAAAAAACGTTTCACTCGCCCTTCTTTCTCGCCTCCCAGGCCGAACTTTAATTACAGGCGCTCTCCACACCACCATGTCTCCACCCAGTCGAATGATAAGCCTCCCCAAACCCATCCCCTGCAGAGGTGATTCTCATCGCCGAGTTTCACCTGACAATGCCTTCTTTTTCCATCCATCCCCGAGTTTCCAAGTCCCTCTACTCATTACGTGACGCCCTCACACGTCTTCAGGCTGTCTTGCTTCTTTTTATTCTTTGTGTCTCTCCCAACCGTTACCATCGCCGTTTCTTCTCTGAGCTCAAGGCTCGTGTATTTGTCTTCCTTTTTCCGCCATAAATCATTCCCTTCTTGATAGTTGCCCCTTATACGTCCTGCTTTTGATGATTTCATGAAATTTAGCAATCCTACGACTTTTTTTCTATCTCTTGAGGAGGGTTTACGCTATCAAATTTATTGCGCAAGTTATTGCAGCAAGCGGCTTTGCCTCAAAGAGTAAAGGAACAATATTAAAGCGGAGTAAAATTGTGGCCTACGCCTAGAAAGTTAAGGTTTCTTATATAATTACAAATCTTCGTGGCGTACAATTTATCAATGACAATAAAGTCATATCAGTATTCCTACTGAATGTAATCGTGGACAAGAATTAATGATGGCCTCTGCTTCTACAATATCCTCTTAACGTGATAATGATCTCCACGGACATAGAGAGTATTTGCGGAAACAAGCATTCATGACATGCATAAAAATAATTTCTTACTTCATTAGTCTTCCACTGTAATTTTATCTTTTATTTTTTCTTAAATACTTTGTAATTTAAATATATTTTTGGCTCTTATTTGATCTCATTTAATGTTCATCTTCTAGTTCTATTTCTATTCCATTATCAAATACAACCATTATAACTTTTTGTTAGTTTTTTAAATTATTCCAAAAATAGAATGAAATTTTGAAACTTACTTAAAACTTAATTTACATATTATTCTCAAATAAGGACTTGGGCTAATTTTTAAACAGTTTTGTATTACAAAAAATTCAATTTCAAGTTAATGAAATAATGCTTTCGTGATTAATATTTATCCTGTGTAGGGAAAGTTAGGCTTGGACGGTTAGTGGCGCTGCACTGCTTCAGGATGGGAATTCTCCCATCCCAGAATAATCATGATAGCGTCCTCAGCACAGAGCTTATCTGGTGGTGAAGCAATTGCAGGAGTTGGTCTCCAGACACCCTTAGTTAATCCCGGGTAATGTGATGATTATGGTGGGGAACACCTTTGTCTAGGAGAGTATGCACAGCATGGCAGAGGCTGGATTTCTTGCCCCCTGCGTTTTACTTTACTTGCACGATAATGGTAGTGAGCGGTGAGGTCCCCGACGAGTAAAATATAAATATTTGCTTTGATGAATGATGATGATTAGAACTTGTAATCACTTCTAATAATTATATTAGAGCGCTAACTAATTGGATTAATGAGATGCTTCAGCGGCGGAGGGTGCAGAGCAACAAGAAAACCATGTATGGTGAGTCCATTACGTGATGACGCCACACGTTTGAGATTAAATTGAAACCAACGTCCTCTTAACTCAATGGAATGGCTTAAGCGTTTCCCTTCCAGTGAACCCGATTGGCCTTTTTATTAGGGTGGCCAATTGAGTTTTCCAGATAAATTATTGTAAGATAAACATTCTATGGTTGCCATAATAATTCCGCCGTAATATTTCGTGGCAGTAAATTGTTTCCCAGATTTTCGTGATTTCGTGCCATATCCCATCTGCAGCACATTGTTTTTATTCAGACTTTTCCCCGAGCTATGATCGTCATCAACTTCATCATCAGTCTTCACTCCGAAGATTGGTTTCCTGCCGCTCTCCACTCCACTCTATATTCAGCTGTCCGCTTTGTTCCTTCATAATTCTTCAGTTTGGCACCTCATAATATACTTCGTGTATTCCATCCTTGGTCTATCTCATCCGGTTATTCTTCCTATTCGTTGATCCATGCATATAGTTTTCATTAGGTGTCTCAGAGTCAATTAAGCTTGCCTATTCTACTTCGCAGTACATTTATCAAGTATAATTTCTCCACATATAGCCGTAGTACTTCTTCAATGGTATTTTTTCCGCCCTGATCTATCTTGTGCTTCTATTACACCAAAAAGTTGTATTTGTGATGTTATCGAAGTATGAAACAGAAACGACTGGAGTCAATTAATTATAACCTTAAGCGAATGACTTCATTGATATATATGGGGCTTTGTAATCCCTTATTTTGACTCATTTTTAATAGAAAGAGATGAAATACTATGGATTGTAGCCTAGTACGATCTTATCAAGTGACAGAATACGATCTTAAATACCTTTTTTCTTAAATTTATCTAAAAAAAAACTTCATCCGCATGACTTCAAATCTCTTTTGCTCAGCACTTCCATTTTCCATGTGACGTCATCGACAAAGCTGCAGAAATATATTTTTTGATCATTTTATTTTACATCCGTTCTGCCGAGCATGGGAAATTACCCATTTCGTGCCCTTGCTCACTTAACTCTTTCTGGCTTTAGGCGTATTTGTTAACAGATTTTCATTCAGGGCCACTCCAGCTCGGAATTTTCCACGGCCGATTCGGGGTATAATGGTGCCTTCCCATGTTAATTGTCTCTCGGATTTACGTTTTAGGATCCGGGGTCGTCCACATAGGAGTGAGATAAAAGGAAACCACCTTTGACAATTGGGTTCAAGCGTGCATACAGCTCCCTCACAAATTCTTATCTTCCATTCCCTATGGCTCTCTTCATGCCTTCGTGATTTGTTCCGCCCACTTCACCCACCCACGCAATACCGGCCGAATAGTCCAACGTCTTACCGAAACCCTTGGCAACATGTTTAACCACTGCCCACTTCTTCGGGGTACTGCAGGAAAACCGACACAAGGACCTTAGTCCCGCTAAATAGGATGACCATAATGTAAATTCCAAAATCCAGGGTAGATCTAGTTTGAAGAGATTAAAAACAGGAAAAAAATCTGACGTTTCTTATAAACGTTCATCTTACGGTGTTCAGTAATTTTGTTCTTTGATTGCAATTACGAAATAAAATTAATTCTCGCAGCTGCGGTTCTAGTACCAAACTCGAGTGAACTAAGATTTTATCTCGTTACTAGTGGGGTTGCAGAACCCTTCTTGGCATCCGCTAAGTAATTCCTCTTCCCCGCCCTTCCCTTCCCTCCCGATAAAAGTTGAAAAATAGCGTTGCTCAGTTTGGCTAATATCACGGGGGCTCTTTCCTTTAACCGATTGATAAACACTACTGCACTGTGCAGGGTACAGCGGGCCTAGCGGAGACATTCCGGGACCTTTCAGTGTGAAACGGGACAAATTTGCCAACGGGGCGGGACTCAGGGACAGAATCAGCTGGGCCGTATGATAAGCCTACCTCAAAGGAAATGTTCTCAGCGTAATTCGCAATGGACAGTTCATTTGCCTAGACTAGGATTCGAGCCTAGATCCTCCCAATACCCAGGAGTTCTCTTCCTGTGTGGATTTCACTGAGGCCTAAAAGGGCCTAGATGTTCTCTTGACTACAAAATACTCGTGCTCAAGCAAACGGGAGTTCACCTGGATATATTTGAAGCGGCTACCGTATGACTACCCGCGACAATGGCTTATGTGGAGTCAACCGCTGATATTGTGACATTGCATGTCACGATGATATTTTTCGAACTATGGTAGTGCCTTAATTGAAGATAAATAATTTTGGGTTTTGCAATTCGAGCTTGGACATTATGAAGAGAATAGCTGAGTTACTCTCAAGAAGTACAAAGAATGCAGGCAAACGATGCCACGAATTCGTGCTCCTGGTCCACGAGGTTAACCACTTTTAAACCACTTAGGTTTTAACTTAGACATTTTCCAGCTACTTTGGAACTATCTGCGATTGTAAATTTAGTTGTGTCACACAATATGGAGATTCACATGAAATTTAAAACAATTCTGTATTAAAATCATTCAACGGCTGTGGGATTCGAGTCTTGCCCTCCGAGTTTGCTTTGAGTGATTCAAGCAATTATGTTCCGCATGAATTTTCTTCCACATTAAATTTCAGAGATCCTTTGCAGGGACAACATAATTTTTAAAATGATGTATCCCTGTTTCCTAATCATGCGATTTCCAACTGCCGGCCCCGTGATTTTACGCTTTTTCAGACCCAAGCTCAATGAAGGTTGTAAAAGTTACTAAGCATTCTAAGTGGTGTAGGGCATTGAGTCAAATCTTATGAAACTTAACCATTGAAAAATAACGCAGTCGAAGCTGAGAGTGGAGATGTATCGTGCCACGAAGAGTTCGTATTCATACTCTATGTGCCAACGTCCACGACATTAAAGCCACATTCAAGCGCTGGCTATAGACATTTTCATAATACTGCGGGACAGCTGCGTTTGCGGAACAGAGTTGTGAAACGGGACAGCTGGGTAGTTTAATTGGTTAAAGCTCTTGGTTCTAACCCCAGTAGAGGCAAATGATTTTTTTCAACTTGAATATCGTGAATTTAAATCGTCCACTTCACCTGACGCTGTAATATTACTACTTTCATTTGACAGATTATTTTCTAAAGTGGCGAATGATTATTTATTTCGCCATCCTGTTTTCCGACGAGGTTTGGAGTGCTGAAAAAATACAATAAAATAAGACGACAGAAAAAGTCTCCGGCGAAAATGAGTGGACTCCTGGAAGAGTAATTTAGTTTAATTTTTGTCCGAGAAAATTGGGTCACGACCATACGATTCCACGTTTTCATTAAAACGAGCAATTTGATGCTTTCCTCGCAATAAACTCATTTTTGCGTTACAGGTTACTCGGCATTTGCAATTTAAAAAGTTTGCGTTGACCTGAAAAATTTAATTAAAACTTTTCAGTGCTGGAGATTTTCCCCATGCGAAAAAGCTCTTCCAATTTTGACCTAGCAGTAAATGCACCTGGATTACAACGATGTTAATTTTCGAACTATGGTAGTGCTTTCATTTAAGAGAAATAATTTTGGATTTACCAATTTGAGCTTGGAAATAAAGGATAGAATAGGCATAGGAATAGAGAAAGTGTTTTACACCTCAGAAATTTTAGGAAGATAAGCAGACACAGCAGGTTTTGAAACGTGGATGTGGAGAACGATGAAGAAAAACTGGATGGAGGTGAAAAAAATTGAAGATATGTTGGATGCGATGGGAGAGGATAGGATGCTAATGATCTCTGGCCGCCATGCCGACCCGATTCCCTGTAGTCAACCAATCCTGGGATTAAAACACTGATTATAAGATTGTGTTTTGAAGGAAATGTCTGGAAAGACTCCCAGTATTCGGCAAATTTATTGTCAGGGCTGTCCATTGACATGCCATTTGTTTGATAGAATGCCTATATTGAAGGCTACCTGAGTGGGATGGCTAAAGTGTTGTGGAAATGGCTGGTGGAGTAAGTTCATCTGGGAATCGTACCGCTCACCAGTCCCTCGTCTCGTGGCAACACACCCCGGCCGGAACGCCCACGCTTCCCCGGATCACATCCGGCGGCCGCTTCGGGTCACTGGGGGGAGACAAGTGCTGTGCAAACACGAGTATTAAGTGACTACGCTTTTACTACCGAATCCCCTTATTCGGGAGACGTCTAAATTACCAGCTATTTCTGCCTTTCCATAAATCATTTCAGACTCGCTTTTTTCCTCGGATTTATCCCAGCGGCCCACGCTAATAAAGACATTTCGCAGGCTGAGTTTGCTTTACGAAAACGAATCCGCCTATTAGTTGATTTTATAATGCTTTCGAGTTTTATGTGGGCGTATTCTCGTTTCGATGAGGCTATGGGGAAAGAATTTATCCTGTGCTTGTGTCATTCAACGTTTAAATCGAACAATAAAATGGAAAATTCGTCCTTGACCTCTCTGAATTGAGGAAAACCATGAATGCTTTTTTCCGTATCGAGCTCATATAGAACTGTGTCGTGAAAATACGTGAGATTGTAAAATTGCGCTCTTTTTTTTTTACTATCGCGTTCGAAAAAAATGTGCGTATATGCATGGCATATTTCAAGATAAAATTCTGCCATTAAGTTCTCGTTTTAAGCAGTAATTTTGACACAAAAAGTGCTGGAACTAAAATAATTGCTTTAAATGGATAATATTCTCTTGAGCCTTGATAATATCACTTTTCACATTTTTCCCGAAGTATGTTTTTATAATTTTGTGATTTGGGTGTTGTGATCTTTAGAAAATGCTTGGTGGTATTTTATACTACCGATGGTGTGAATAATTTTTGAACATTCTGTTTTTGTTTATTAAAATGGCGAAGTAGTATTCAGATACCGTTGGTCTCCTGCCTAGGCTGTTGCATCGTTGGGAGTTTTTTCATATCTTCTGTATGAGGAAAGCTACGAGAACTATGCACTATTGCCAATAAGCTATTTTATTCTACGGAAATGTTGGCGGCATTAGAGATTTAACTGGGATTGATATTAACTCGGGAGTTGCGATACATAAACCTCCTTGTAAAACTGTAAATTGCATTCTTTTGGTATAATATTGAAGGTCAGTTTCAAGCTTCTTGCGTTTAATGCTGGTTTATAACAATTGCGATAAACTCTTTCTATTAATTATAACTTACGGATTGCACATTAAGATTCTAAATTTTGCTATGAATACGAAAGAAAATTTGTGGATAATCTGTTTAAATCGTTTTCGCTTATCAAAATGCAATACACATTTGAAACTGAGCTGCCTGAGCTAAGATATATTTTCCTAATGTATAAGAATTTAAACGGGTGGTCTAACTTATAACCATACTGCTTTCTTCTTCTACGGTTTGACGCAAACATTTACTCCCATTTAATAGGATAGGTTTTGGATACTTCATCTGCTAAGTTACGCTAACCAGAGTAACGCTGTACAATCGAAGTACAAATAAACCAACCATGAACAGAGCAACTACGATTGAGGCGAAATTCCTCCCACGCCCAATTACACGGATCTTTACCAGTGTGCCTACCACGGGAGGTAAAGCTATTGGGACTGTACATCGAGGGTTTTACTTGAGGGTGCATTGAGGTACATTGAAGGCTTTACTTTACTTAAGGGGAAGAGATGAAACAAGTAAAAGTTAAACGCCGAAGGATGAAAAATATCCATTGTCTTCCGCCCCAGGGTTTAAATAAATTCCGTGCTAGTCGACGTCCATTATAGGAGGGATTGAGGGTACATTGAGGAATACACAATTTTACCGAGCGTCGTGAAATAGAATATTTCAAGAGAATAATCGATTCAAAAATATAATATTCTATTTCCACAACTAATTTTCATGGGCTGTGGGAATGAAATTTCATGATAATCACACATTTAAATTATGACGATGCTCATTAAATAAAAACACATAGTCTGGTCTCAGGTATGAGCGTTTGCTGGGTATGAAAACTTGCTAACACACTATCCCATCGATAACGCACACACCATTCGACTGTCTCATGTAAAATTCAATAGCCAAACTCTCAGTTAACATAATTTTAACAGAAATACTGCGTCATATTGCGGCTAATCATACACATGAGCCCGGCCCATAGAGAACAAACAAACGAATAGTACACGATTAGATCTCTCAGCATTTTATGGTCTTGACTAAACTGAGACAATGGGAATGAACACAATGTTTCTTAATTTTGAGGATACCGGGACTAGCCACGGTAGTTACCTTTACGGAGTCACCCGCAAGTGCACATAAGTGCGATATTCCAATGAGGAAAAAATTAGTCAAAGAGCGAACTCCTCAATGTGTTCTATGTACGGCTTTATCCTCGCGGACTGTGGCGCTTAGCGCACGATTTGGACTGCTAATGACAGCTAGCAGTTCTGACCACCATGCTCCTATAAAGCCACCAAATTATACACAGGGGAGAAGGACGCCTCGGTAGCTTAACTGGTTAAACTGGTTAACTCGGCGCGAAATCGAGGGATCCGGGTTCGGGTCCGGGATGATTTTTCCTCTGTGGAATGTCGCACAATGTTTCTTATTTTCCATTTCTGCATCTTTAAACAATATGAAAAGTGTACCAGAATGAGATAAATTGTACGTTTACTGCGTACCGCATTAAATAGAATTATGCATTGAAATGATGAAAATATAAGTGTTGTGCAAATATACCAGAAACGAATGGTGCACGTTTAGAACTAATGGAACTTGTTGATCGTCCCTCTATACACTCCAGTGGGACTACAGGTATGAATACAATATTGCTCACTTCCCATTCCTGCGTCTTCGAACCGTGTGGAGAGAGGGTTCGAGGGATGATCTACATATTTGGCGTTGATGGAATCCCTCTCTGCTTCCCGTGGAAGCCACTTCGTCACCAGCCCCCTTCCCCTCGGGGGAAAGACGTCACCCCCGAAACATTTTGCGCTCATGCATTCGGTAATGCGTAAATAACTTTGTCTGCAATATCCGTACTCAATTGTCTTGGGGCATTAGGCATCCCTAAATCCTCCTCCGAATATAATGGGTGAACCCTATGGAGCGGAGGATAAGAGAGGGGTTGCTTTCTGCTAAGGTCGAGAGCAGTGGAGCGATCATTGCTCTGCTTAGGGGTAGCTCGACTTTGGCGTAAGGGGTAGATGTGCGGGTGGTGAAAGAGAGTGAGAGAGTTTCTGGGATATGGCAGGCTTGAGCGATAAGCGGACTTGAGCGGGAGGTTGCTTAAGAAGACGGCTGAGCGATATTCGTATTTCAATATCGCATTGCGATATGGATTTTGGCATTGCAAATGAAGTGATATATTTTTAATATATTAGATATTTTCATCCACATTTACCGGTTTCAGCCACTTCTCGCATGCGTCGCGAGCAGCGGAGTTTGGATCCTGTACATTGTTTTATTTCGCTAACAATAAGTTAATAAAATACAAAGGAAAGACGCAGGTTTCGTTAAAAACGCTACGAGCGAACGGAAAGTGTTATTCCGTTAGAGACTCGGCGGCCACACGCAAGGCTGAAACTACTTGACAATTTTCAGATCAGGCGAGTTTCAGTACTACACGGAGGATATTATTTTGACCCTGCGCTATATCTCTAGAGCTCATACAAATAACAAAATGAGAGAGATACTCTGCTGAACTTATAGGTACGAAAATACGTTCTTTCCAGTCATCATTAGTGATTATACCAAAAACAGCCTAACACTAGCACAACCGTTAGAATATAGTTCACCTCGGTCTTCTCCAACTGTAAGTTAGTTCTCTTCAGTTTGTTTAGCAAAAATATACACATGCAAGTACGTAACTTTTCAGAGATAGGGCAATATTCAGATTCCAGTAACGCAGTACAATATAAATTTTGCACTGCAATGGCTACGATTTTATCACATCCAGATGTATCCAGAAAATGTATTCACAAACATTTCAGGGAAGGAAAAGGCTGTGAAATACTTGATTTTTGCACAGGAATGTAGATTTTATAATCTCTAAGGGAATGATATATCGCATATCACGTTGCAAAGCGCAGAGTGTATTTCGCGCATTAACTTTTCCGATTTACCAAAAACGCCATGCTATACATATACAGTAATTAGCGAGTATCGCAGTATCGCTCAACCCTGTTTTGGGAGAATTGGTCTGAGAGGGTAGAGTGAAGAGAGAGAGAAGCCAAGATATGGTAGGAAAAGGGGAAGGCATGAGTGTGTGGGGAAAAGAAGAAGAGATTAAAGACGCAAAGGGGGTGGGATGATGCACGGAAGGAGAATTAATTGGGATTTGATTTGGAAGGGTAGCTCAGGGCATGCATCGGTGTGTGTTCCTCTGGCTGGCGTTATATTCTCTCGAAGCGACAAACTCGGGGGGGCAGGAAGTGGCAAGAGGGGGATGCATGAGGGGGAGGGTTATGACAGGGGGTGGTGTTGGAGTCAGTGGGAGGATGATGATGATGATGCTGATGAGGAGGAGCAAGATGGAATACGGCGGATGGAACGAGGAATGTGGTTAAGAAAGGGAGGTGCAGGTGGGGAGCAAAATGAAGAGGCAAAATGAAACCTTGTGGGTAATAGGAACCTATGTTATAGGCTCCCGCAATGAAGTGGATACAGGTTTAGGCGACTGGGATTGGCAATATTGCTCCCCATCTTGTATTACTCTCCGATTCTGTTTCCTTGAAGGTCGTCCATCTTTCATTCTCGGGAATATTATTACTATGTACTGAATTCCTTTGCATCAAAGTCATCTTTTAAATAGCCATCGTTTTTGTAAAAGTGATATGTATATTTCGTTCAAACAGTGTGGTATGGAGATTTATATTGAGCTCGAAGGAAAATATATCTTTGATTTAACGTACCCTTCCATTTGTCTCCCTAATTTTATGTGTAGTAGCTGTCAATTATCCTTTCTTTTTGTATTGTTCGATAATCTCATTTTGGCAGCTTAAGTGTTGGTTTTTAAACCGATTTATCTAAAAATAAATTATTTGCCTCTATTTTGTGGATTTTGAAATACCGCCAGTAAAATTTACCAAACCGTCAATTATGAATTATCCAGCTTCAGGCATATGAATGATGTTTGCAGTGTTCAGTAGGTATTTTTAAAACCGACGCTGTAATATATTAGGTGAAACTGGTATGCAATCGCCAGTTTAAGTGATATACATTATTTATGGCTGAGCACACATCTTTGGGCATATCAGTTTTCAGTTTTAGATAGCGTTAATTAACATTTTGATTTTATTTTAAATTACTTAGATTTTTTGTCAACGAAATGAAACTGGTACCTCATTATGTATAATACGAAACGTGCTAAATCTTCAGTTATGTTGGATAGTAGGGAACTTAGTCAAATTGCTAGGTAAGTAACCAAAGCGAGTAGGAAAACTAAGTAAAATAAATCATCTGCCGTTGGCAAAACATCTTAGCGCAGGATTGACGGAAGAAATACCCATGAATATTTCCTCTTTAATGTACTTATCACATGACGAACTTTTTCCGTCGGGTCTTTAACCTCGGGATGTTTGAGCGACGGGGATTTTTCCGACCGATTTATAACGAACTCATGAAAGGTGAATAGAAAGGTCCTTCAATTAATGGATAGCCCGCCTGGGACGTCACTAATCCCCTTAAACGATCTCTCACACACACTCATCCATTCACACTTCTTTCTCGCCTGACTAGTTAAACATTTCAAGCATTGCGGAGAGCATGAATAAAAACGGAGCTGTTTAAAATTTGCAGCGATCGTGTATTTATCCATTCTCGGAATATCGGCTGATTCGAAAAATCAGACAGAAAATAGAAAAATAGAAGTTGTTCGTAGATGTCATTTAAGAAAGATATCAAAAATTGAATAGCCTTCACGAAAATTTTCGCTCAGAAATCCACGCGAGGATTAGTTTATGCGTGGGTGCGTGTATAGGTTAAAGAAGGATGGAGAGAACTCAAGGCTGTGGTGAGAGAAATCGGGGTGGGTTGATAAGTGACTGGGGTGAAACTTCAAATCAAAACTGTTTTCGTAGAATGAAGGCAAACTAATCCATTGAATGAGCCATTTGATGAGAGATTTTCCGTTTCAATTAGCTCCTGATCGATCGACATTATGTTGAAAAGGGGAATAGAATAAAATGTGTTTTGTGGAATAAAATGATCGGCGAATTGCGTAGAATTAAGAAACATATATGTATACATAAGGCAGACGGTGTTGGGAAGGAGAAAGGAGTTTGGGTAAATATAAGAATGAAGGAGGACGAATATAGCCGTCATTGCAGTGAGGGGGGTGGTATCGGAGGGTATAAAGGGCTTGCGTTGCCGGGGTGCCGCTATACAGAGAGGCCCGTCGTAGCCTAGCTATTGGAAAAACGGGTGTATTCCGAAAGGAGATGAAGGGAAATAAAGAGGAGTTTTTTTCCCATTTGTGTAACAAATTACGGAAATAAATAACAAGCGGAGCGTAAAAGGCTGGGTTTTGCCCAGAAGGCGACTTAATTAGTTCGGCTGGATGCGTATTCAATGCGAACTGGAGACGGAGAAGGCAATTAGAAAAATAAAACGACTCTGCCATTCATTGGGGGAGGGGGGGGGGAGGAGTTTGACTCTCTTGACTTGTTACGTTAGTTTTTCAAAAACGTATTCCTATTCATTGCGAGAATCCTGTACCTCCACGAACTCACTCCGCGAAACCGCTGAGAGGAATAAAAATCCTGCCATTCGTATTTCCGATACACATTTCCCCCGTTTTAGTGACAGTTATCGCTAGTGGATTACTGGTTCACTCATGGGGATATGATTATTCAGTCGAGCCGTCCTATAAATCAAATGGAGCAGAGTTTACCTATCGAGAAAGGATACCGCTTGCGTAAAATCTGGGGTTCTTTTCCTTGATTTGAGATTTTTATTGCCAAGTTTGAAGGTTCGTTAATCTGAGAGTTGAATTTACAATTCGAATGTTCTCCAACCTTCCTTCCGTTCAAATGTATGTAAAAAAAATTATTGGGATCGTTAAAAAACATCGTCCTAAAAGTAGGCGAGGTGAATACTTCAGTAGCATTTTAGATTGTGTTACAGGTTTCGTTAAGTGCACGGCACTCTAAGAGAGGGGTGAACGAAATTTTATCGATTTCTTTTTCGATTTTTCGACAGAAAGCGCACTCGAGTCATTTCTCCGGGCTTTTTTTCTCGTAAAAACTATTCCTCGAACAGATTAACGCTAATATTTTAATTCCCCTTCACTGGGTCCGGCCATTCCTGCCGCCTTGGGTTCGTAAATATATTTCATATAAGAGTTCTTCCCCGGAAAGTTCTTCGGCGGGAGTTGAATAAAACACTTGAAGTGCTGCGCGCGGGAGAATTACGGAGGAGAGTTGAATGGAGCACTCGAGTCTTCCGGAAAGAGTGAATGAAGAGTTAAGTGAAAGAACTAACTTATTTCCTCGTTCTCTGTCTTTCTTTCCCTACTCTGCTGTTACTCCGGAGATTGGACAAGGCATTGAATCATGTCAGCTTAAGCTTTTCCCTGATAAACTGCTGTAACAAGTAGATACGTCACGAATCACGTGTCCGCATGAATTATGAAGTAGGGACCACGCCGAAGTATTGACTTGACCACTGGCTATTTTTTCTACTTATACCACCTATATTCAGTTCAAATATGAAAAATAATGTACAATTGTAATCAACAGCCGATATATATTCGAGGATTGGTTAGCAAAAGGTCTCCAGTCAGCTAATGTAAGAAAGGGTTCAGTCTTGAATGTAAGAAAGGGTCTTGAGAGTGCCAGTCAGAGCCGAACTCATGAAAGGCTGTTTAATGTTAGAGTGGAATAGTAACCAGTGATTTACTTTACCTCATGGATTTCAACGTTAACTCAAGTAGTGACGAAATAATTTCATTTGAAAATGCCAACGCATGTCACTTTTTGTTTGCTGGAAATTAGAGTAATTATAATAAGATAATTGGTCTGACTACTTTTTCCTTTATTATTCTTAAATTATAAGCTCCTGCAGCTTAATAATGTGATGAGGCTGTATTTTGTTTCAGTAAGTTTTTAAATTTCACATTGTTTCAGGCGCTGCACTAGCATAACTTATAAAAAATCATTGGAATATATTTTAAATACATACATATTTGATCATATTCCTGTTTCTTATTTGTCGGCGCAGCAAAAAAATAGTTTTTTTTGATACACAAACTTAACTTCTGTATTTTTCTGCTGAGCCTCTTTTCTCCTGTGCACCCTCGAAGGTTTGATTTTTTGTAAGAATAATTATGTTAATATTAACGTACGGAAAAGTCTACTGCAAGTCATTTGTATTACAAGTGGAAGGAAGTCAGCATTTTGTCTCTGTTTTTCGATTCCAGGAGCACTTTACGCCGTGCACCCCCTTTTACCGTGCTCATACCCAAGAGAGTCCTTTCGATGAGAGACCGAATGTAACTTGTTTTCCGTATTCTCCGTCACCAACGCAGTCTCAAAATGTCCATCCTGCTCGGTAGAAAAAAAAGAGAATGGAAAGAATCTTGCGCCCTGACCATTTTTTCCTCTTTTTTCGGCTAAGTTCCACGTTTTAGCCTTCCATCCTCGCGAAACCTTCCTGATTCGGTAGCATTCAGCCCGTGAGACATGACCCACTTTGCCCATTCCCGTCCCTCTTTTCCTTGGCCATTCTCTATATCTCGTTGATGCTGTGGAAATGCTCACCAGGAGGACCAGATGTAGCCGCTGGGAAGTGTGGGAGTGGGTTAGGGGGGAGGGGTTTATTCTTCCGCGACCCTTTCTACCCTTTTTCGCCACAGGGCGAGCTAAGGACAGAAAAATAGGATGAGATGGTAGGAGAGGCGGTGGGAGAGATAAGTGAAAACGTGCGAGCTTAAAACTCGTGTAAGCCGAATATTTTCTTATTATCTTTTCGGGAGATAAAGCTTTGCTTTATGAGTAATCCCTTCTTACTTGCTCTCCGCTGTTGTTTCCGTTTCCAAGTATTTCAGGAAAGGAAGTAGACAGCCATCTCCCTCTATGAAAATCTGTAGCATTAATGAAATTCACGCATGCATTGTGCACGAAGTCTATTTTTAACCTTTACGTCTTTATGTAGTAAAGCGGGCATAGCTGTTGCTTTTTGACGGTTAAGATTTTTATTACCAACAAATATTGAATTACTGGAAAGTTGTCTTTATCAAAATAGAACTGGCTCTGTTACTTAATCGTAGCGCAGAGCAACAAAATTTGACGGATGTGAAAATATCGTAGTAGTAATGTAGTAATGCGTGAGATGTCTAAATTATTACATTATGAATGATTTGAGAGTTGACGGTTACAAATATTCCTTTTATTTTCTAACAAAGTGCTGAAGACCGATAATAATGGCTTAAGACGATAAAGGACAAGTAATTATTTGATTCTGTCATCTATAAGATTTGACGTTTGCATGTTGCTCTAAGAACAATGATTTTGGAAGTAATAACGCAAACACGTGTTTGACAGAAAACGAAAAAGTTCAGAAGCCGTGCTTCTACGCCACTCGAATGAAGAATCTGGTACAGACAATGAAAGTTACATTTGGTATTTGCTATGACACAAAAGTTTAATGTCTGGATATTTTGTGCGCACTAGTTTTCAGTTTAACGGGCTAATTCTAACGCCCAAATTATTCTAAATCCCGGCATTGCTACATGACTTTATTCTCTCTTGTAGGAATTAGATCTTATTCCAAGTGATACTAAAGCCAGGGGCGGCTCCAGACCAGAGGTTCCGGGGGGGAGGGGCGGAACCAGCTGCTCCTGGGGTATGGAATATCCCCCAGTAAAAGGGGGGTTCGTGGGTCTCGTCCCGGAAATTCGTAACAAACTATGTGCGAAATGGAGCGTTATAAATGGTTCGGAATCAAAAGTCTGCCTTTTAAGAAGAGCAATTTTTTATTAAATGCATACTTCCCTTTTAGGTTGCCACCAAGTTTCAACTAATTTCACAATTATTTTGATTTACATTCGTATTTCGCTTCTGGTTTTAAAAACCTTTTAGTTTAATTAAATTTAACTGGAATTTAAAGTAAAATAACCAAAACTTTAGTAACAAAAAATTTTGGCTTTTAACTTAAGGTCTATGACAAAGAAATACGCCGGGTTTAGGGAGTGGGGCAATTGCCCCTAGCCCCTACCTCCCCCTTCCCCCCTTGGGGCCGCCAATGACTAAAGCCCCCTTCTCGTAACTTATAGGGTGAATGAGGCTACTGTAAACGAAATTAATCAGTTAGTCACAAGTGTTAGCAAAAAAATATAATAATTTTCATACGCATAATTTAAAATATTTTTGGAAGGCTCTTTAAGATAGTGAATAACTTCCGGTACCTTCGACCTAAGCGAAAGGTGTATAAAGGGATAAATTTTGCAGGATACGTACATAGGAAATGTAAACCATAATTTTTAAGACGTTTCATCTCAGAGTGCTGCTCCGGTAATTCTACTCCTTTTTTGTAATTTCATAATCAATATGATTATAAAATGACTTACGCATCCAAAGCAAAGTGTAAAATTGATTTTAAAATAAAGGATTTTGGGAAATCGCATTACATCTTTTCTCCCGCCGCGCCGGTTGGACTGATGCACAGACGAAGAATAAAAACTTTTCCTCCTTGTAAAATGTCCAGTAGGCACATTTGTGCAAAAACACGTTGTATTTGAAATACTAGCGTTTGTTTTCTTTCTGGAGGCAATGGCTCTCATAAACCCCGTAAATGGAAGGCTTAAAAAGATCGAGTGGACAGTTACCAAAGGACTCGACTTTTATCCCCTGCGTCCTCTAGCTTTCTTTGCTCTTATCACATATTTTTGTCTCTGCGCCCTTAGTTTCAATCTTACACATCGTCTCTTATTTTCTTTCTCTCTTCTGAGACCGGCTCCCATTTTCCAGCAAGCCAGGGTCATTTTTTAGTCCCTGTAATAGCAAGGAATAGTGCGAAAAATGAGTAAAGCTATGCGATGAACGTGAAAAGCCTAAGAGCTTGAGGAAATTAAAGGTGGATTTTGATGAATCGTCCAACCTCAGCAACTTCCCAATGAACGTATGCTGTAGATACTTTTAGCATTATTTTTGTAGCTACTTTTAATTCAAGTCTTGTCATTCTTACACCAAATTTGAAAGGTATTAGCCATTTATTGAGCAAGAAAGTAGATGGCTTCTTGATGTACTAAAGTGAGGATTTTAAAAAATGAAAAGTGGTCCAATGAACTTGGCTATCTCGCGAAATATCGTTTATATATACTTTCAAAGCCATAATGTTGGATCGTAGTTTTCCGTGGCGTTCTGGATTCGTAGATCTCTCCATTTTCCGGGTTTGCGCCGCGTTGGTAGTCATAGGTTGACGATAGTTTCGCCGTGATTCCACCAGGTGTCTTCAGGTCGAAGTGCCGGAATCGGCATTTTGGCTGCGTTTATATAACCCTCGTTCTCTCGCTGCTGCGCTGTGATTGGCCGGTTTCTGGAACACTCTCTTCCAAGGGTTAGTCAGATGGTATCCGTCTTCCCGGTTGAAGTTTCTTGGCGTTTTGGTGATCTCTATTGACTCCCTCATCAGCCTAGGATAATATCTTCTTTCCTTGGCGATGATTTCGGCTTCGTCAAATTTTATGTCGTGTCCGGGTTCGCTCCAGGCATGCTCGGCGACTGTTGATAGGCTGAATTTCTTATTCTGTGTTGCCCTCTTGTGTTCCTACAGCCGGGTCTTCATGGAGCTGCATGTCTCGCCGATATAGGATTTTCCGCATGAGCAAGGTACGCGGTATACCCCTACGTGGAGTTTTTGTGGGGTCCTATCTTTGGGCCTCGGAATTATCTGGATTATTTTTGTCACGCAGTTGAATCTTGTGACAATGTCCTTCAAAGTCATATTTAAAAAAAATTATCCTCTATTTTCATGCGTTTTTATTCATCGCTGAAATTCCACCGGAATTCTAATCGGAACTGCTGCAATCTTCCACTGTTGCCTCTTTTTCCGTCCTGTGAACTACATCACTTATCCAATCAATTTAGCCATTTATTGACATAGCCATTTAAATAATATGTTGGCCATGGCACAACTTCAAATTTCAAACAAAGGGTTTCAAATTCTCTTCTTCAGTTTCATCCATTTCCTTCTTTAATATTTTATATCAGGCATCGTGGAAAAATATGTGCTACACTTTAAACATAAAGATAAACTGTTAGCATTGTATCCTAGATGTTTCAATGCGTATATATTATCATCGCTGAAATTCCTATAGACTCCTCTTTTTAAAACATTATACGAAAATATATGTTAACGTATCGATGATAAACATAGAGTGAAGTTAGTTTGAGCGAGATATTTCCCTAGTCATAATTGAGACCTTATTTGAATTTTATTTATAAATTTAAGTAATTGTAAGGTGAACGAAGTAAATATTGCAACATAAATGACGCAAAAACTTAGCTTTAAAGAACTGATATTCTCAATAATTAGCAAAATTCACATGTATAAGATTTTAACATGACTCATTTTGTTCATGCCATATGCTGAAAACGCCTTCACAACCGTATATTTTTATCGATTCTGTAAACTTGTTGCCGTGAGTAGTTGATTTATTTAAAAAAATAGTTGAGAAAGCATACAAACTGCACACTGTTAAATTTCTGACGAGATCTATTTGTTAGAATATCTCATTTTTTAAACAATGTCCCTGTGGAGTGCATACCCGTATTCCATTTCCCATTTAAAATGGCTGGTATTTTTTTGGCAAATATCTCGCACTGTATCATAGTAAGTGCCTGATATTTTCTTACCATTGGAAAGATGATTTTTTTTTCTTTATGATGGGGACAATTTCATTGAATTTTAAGTGAAATGATATCTCGCTCAAATTATCTTAAGCAATCTAAGTGAAGGAGACTTCCTGAGGTGAATGTATAAAATTCATTCACATACTGCATTATCAGTTTTGAATGCCTTTCGGCTTTTGCAAAATACCGCGTAAGCCCTCTTCAAACTTCTTTGAGAGCCTATATGCTGTTGTTATCATAACTGGTATTCAGTTACTCTGATTCTTATTGTCGTCGTCTGTTAAAGAAAAATAAATATTTTGTAAACAATTCTCCAACTTCGGCGCAACTGGCTCGCTGTCTAACAATGTCGACTGGAGTGAACGAGGTTTGCTAATTGTTTCCTTTGCTTTACTTCCAATTATATGTAAAGTGCCCAGCTAAAGTCAAGAATGGATTTTCAGCTTTGAAAAGGGAAAAAGTTTTAATAAGCTCTGATCCATTCAAGATATTTTCTCAGGTCTCGAGTGCTTCTGTTTGGAACAATTGAAATTTTTATGCAGCTATACAGCCGCCAAGTAGCTAGAAATTCCTTCCACGGTAATTACTGCCCCCAAAATAGAGCCTTCAAGTACTCCACAAACGGATACGTGCCAACGGAATATATAAATGAACATTCTTTACAATACGATCCCGTACTAAGATGTCGAGCGCAAAATATTTCCTTGGCACAATAAAGCACACGGCTCGACTTGAAGTGTTTCATTGTGGAGACGCTGAGAGGCACTCCTTAACGCTATGTGTTGCCTAACTGCTGTATTTGCCAACTCTTTCTCCACTCCAACTCTCAGCCATCCTTCGTCCTCTAAATTCAACCCCGCGAAGGGCGAAAGACTTATTCCCGGAAGGAATCAGCCTCAACCCCTAGGGATTTCCAATGTTCAAATGTTAATTGATGCATGTAAATTTTTAATCGCAAAACACGCCACGTATTGCATGTCGCGTGAGTACAGTGTGACTTAACTATTGGGAGAACTTGGTTGGGATTTGCTGAGATTGCTAGAAATATTCATACCCCTGGAGTTTCGTGTTGCCTCTATTATTTTTTACCCTCACACTGAATCAGCAGAAGTAGCAAAGGCAACAAAATACGAGAGCTACTTTGTCGAAAGTAAGCATTCCAGAATCTCTACTATCTACGTACTGCCTTGTGTTCATTAACACAAAAAACAAAAGTGAGATGCTAATCTACCAAAATACATCCCACTTGTCGTCCTCTCCTAGTTTCTTTTCCATCTGAAATTATTTCTCACTTAGTAAATTCCACCGTTTTGTATTTTCGACTACTTTAGTTTCGACGTATAACGTCATTATGATAGTGATTTACATCATAATATAATACCTTGATAATGTCATCCAATGTCGAAACCATGGTCGGTGAAAGTAAACAAGTGTGAAACTAACTAAGTGACAAACCATTTCATGTGATTGTGTTCCTCAAACTACATCCTGAAAAATTAACTTGCATACATTTCCCTTCTTAGATCAATGGTAGACGAGTTAACTTTGTGGAAGTTCATCTTAATAAATATAAAGAGAACTTGGTAATTTTTCCACACTTTTTTTATTTTATTTGTGTTCAGCTCTTGAAAATGACGTGATCAGTACGTTGAAACTGGTTGAGTGATCAATAAAAAAGTGTAGAAAATTACTAAGTTCTCTTTATTTTTATTATTTTCCTTCTTCCCTACTTTCCTATCTATGGGTAGACTTCATGGGTGGTTCCTAACACCTCCCGCCGCAAACTCCTTGCGAGGGCTTTCATGGTTGGTTTAGATATCGCAATATACCGTAATGGCGTATCGCATAGCCCGCGCGTTCGATATATTTTCCTAGCCTGCGGCATGTATCGCAGTCGAAGCATCGCAATATCGTGGGGCTGCACTCAACCACTAGGTCAATTCTCGCAAAACCGTCTTTTCCATCACTCCTCAATCTCCGTTGCTTCCTTTCTTGAACGTCTCTCTGCTTAAGCATAGTTTAGGATTTAAGTCAACGTGAGCGTTAACCGTAATCGAGTCACGTTCGCGAAATCTGTTTACGATTGCCTATCAGCCGGAACTTGCGTCGGAAATCGTCGTTCATCTCCGGCTGCAGACTCCCATGCAACAATTCATCGCTGTACATGTAAGCATAAAGAAGATTTAGACTTATTTTCGCAGATTACAATATAGGTGCACACAGTATGATGGACGGAAAATAAATAATTATACTTCTTCGGTAAATATTATAATAATGGGAGCTTTCTGTTCGCTCTAGTGCGCTGTTCAATTTTGAACACAGCAGCGCACTTGCTTTCCATTCTTTTCAGACTGTCTGGACTTCAAATTAGATCGGGAGCAGAGTTACTGTGTGCTAAACAGTGTAAGAACTTCAATAGCCGCATCCACGATTGCTGTTAATGTGCTGATCTAAACTGGATCTTTGAGTAGCGTGCTGATGTGACAGAGCGTTCACAGATTTTTCTTATAGCGTAAAATGGCTAGTGCGTTGGTAGAATAAAATTGAATAAAATTTATTATTACCCTGGGTACATTTTCTTTAGAGGACACTGTTTTACAATGTACACTTTTGTTTTTCGGGGTGATAAACTCGTCTGCCTTGCTAGGTTTCTGATGCAGAAATTATGAAAATATATATTGTATTAATAATAGAGGAATTATATTGAAAATAGTATACAACGAATTACATCATTAAAGAAGTTTTACCATGGTAAAAAAATTGACAAAAATGCTTAGTTAAAAATCTGCCTGAGCAATTTCAGCTATGCACATAGATTACTATCAAATAAAGCATATTATTTAAATACTGAAAACTGAAAATTACAGAACTAGTGTTATCACAAATTAATGAAATAATTCTAGATTTTCGGAATTCCTTTTTAGGTATTTTACATTAGCAATACGAAAATGGGTGTATTACAATATTTGAATAATAAAATTGGAAATATAATGCAAAGAACTTCATCATGGATACAATTTTTCCATAGAAATAAAAACAAAAAAACAAACAAACTAGAGACATAAACGCCAAGATAATTATCTACGTGGACAATCTTTTCTCTTTTCGGCTTCACTTCTAAGATGTTTGGATGGCTAGTATTATAGATATAAAATAAAATAAAATACTTTGTGCTTTTCTACAGCTGTAGAAAAACTGTAGAACAGTACAACATATTTTATTTCAATTTTAATCCGCATGGTCACTTTGAACATGACTCACAGATGACTGATAGATTGATAGAGGGAACGGATAGGAAGATTGATGTCTGCTGATGATGGGTACAACTCCTACCCGAACAACTTATCCCTCCTTTGCTCATCCGTACTCCCACCATTTCTCTCTCTCTCTCTCTCTCTCGTCCCTCCCCTTCCTCTCCTTCTTAATATGCTTCAGTCACCTTTCCCAATCCACCCTTCGCGTTCAACCCTTCTCTGCCAACTCCTTCGGATTTCCAAATCATCTCTTCCGCCTCGGTCCACACGCATCCCCTGCCATCTCCCCCATTTCTTACACGCCTATCTTCCCGCACCACGTATCCCCTCCCATCCGAATCTCCCACCCTTCCCCTCACCTCACCTCTCACCTTCCCCTCACCTCACCCCTCCCTTCGTTCCTCAACCCCTTCTACCTCCCTCCCCCTCTGATCCTCGCCCTGCGTCATTCGGCCCCCCCATGGTTGGGGGAGAGATATTAACTTAATTACCCAAAAATTCGCTCTCCTCACCTCTTTGGTCCCCGGTGTTCATTCCTGACCCTCTCGACCTTATTTTCTTCATTGAACTAGATCGCGCTCAGAAGGCGTGTGGAAAGACGAATGTGGCAGGGCTTGAAGCTATGAAACTATGGCTGCTCCATAATGAATAGGATTCGATTATTCGATCTGAATTTTGTGTGATGTGGTTTTAAATCCCTCGCTCATCACCTATTACGCCAAGGGTTAGTCGGAAAATTCGTATTACGCGAATTTCAGGATGTCACGGAGAAATCCGTTGTCTCAGGCATAACCTAATGGAATGAACTCACACTATTCATTGTAAATGAGAAAAATGACTTTGTAATTCCAAATAAATTTATCGAACACACGACCTAGGTCCATACCCTGAGCTGTATCTCTTTTTTCTCACATGTTCAATAAAAATGAGGAATTATGCAGAAGATTAGAGGAATATTTCCAAGACTTGAGCATTCCTTTTCCTTTAAACCTTGGTGTTGTAGAGGTTTTCAGAAACAAACTCACTATTTGACTGAAGTTGATGCGATTTGTTTATCAAATTATTAAGACTAAGTTATTTGAAATTTAAAAGTTATTTTTCTCGTTTTAACATGTCACAAATAATATTTTTTAAACCTCGAACTACTTCTCTAGATGCAAGAAAGAAGAAATTTCAAATAGTATTAATCCAGAAGTTTCTTATTTCATGCACAATGAAAGACTTCCACAAAGTTAAGCCTGACACTATTCGTTTACTTCTCTTGAGCTGACAGAATCGACGAAGTTAGAAAAATATCCTGTCAATCCTACATGTGCCAAACGTTTTTCCCCCATTTGTGACTACAACAAATATAGAGCAAGATTCTAATACAATCAATTACTGCACGTTTTACTTTTCATCATTTTCCTCTCCTAATTCATTTCCCCTATTCCCCCCTTTCTCATAGCTGGTGTCTTATCAAAACTGCCACAAGCCCTCAAGGAGCCTAGGAAAATAGTTCGTAAATATGGAGTTAGACGGTTAAAAAAATTATTATTATTATTATTCAGAAAATTATTCGTGCTTTCTTGTTTTCTAGATGTCCATGAGAAATTGAGGAACTATATAGAAAATTTGACGAGTGGTTTCAAGACTCGAGAATTCTTTTTCCTTTAAACTTTGGTGGTGTAAATTTTCTGAAACGAACCCACTATTTCACTTAGATTGATACGGTTTGTTTTTCAAGTTATTAAAAATGATTTTGATCATAGGGCATGAAGAATTAATTTTGGAGAAATGAATTGCCAATGACTACTGCCCGAAGGAAAAATCCAGAAATCAGAAGTTGCTTTCTTTGTCGAAACGCGTAAAAGGATACTCGTTTGTACATTCCATGACCTAATGCTTTCCGCGTGAAGATCCCTTTTCGTAGGACCCGCTAGTAGGTCGTAAATACTGATGAAATGTCGAGGAAGAGTAGTCTCCAGGTCTCTGACGTGGTAAAACGACCTTTCATAGCTAGCTAATTTTATCTTCGGCTAAAGTTTCGATGGTACATATGCTTAATCATCTTCAAATCGTATCCGCTGAGCATTTTCCTTATGAATTTGAATGAGATTTTCAGTTGAATCAAATCTGTAATAAGCCATGCAATACCCAGGACGTCTTGAACTCGATTGGTCCAATTCAGATCTCCAATCTGACACCTGTTTCATTCCCGAGGCCTACCTTAAGCCAATCTCCCCGAATTTGCACTCATTTTCTTGCTACTTATCGTTGGTTTCGAGTACCAAATTTTTCAACGGATTAATCTGGCGAAGCAAATTGTGTGACCCGCATCCTGTTCAGACACTCGTTATGCATTCACGCTTGGGGTTAGAGGCTTCGGATTACTAAGATGGTACCATAAAATTAACGTCGCCGCTGTGATAGCCGTGAAAGAAGTGACCGTAAGCAGTCAAGCAGATGGCCGTCTTACTGCGAAATAGCTTCCCGTTTTCGGCATGCCACCCGCAGCGGCTAATCGGGCAGGAGGCTGAGAAATACTACCTACCTTGCATGGTTCTCACTTTTTGTCCATTTAATCTGTCAGCCTTCATTCTTACTCGAAGATCTACTCCTCTTCCTGCGCCATATTCTCGCATCTTTCTCACTGTGAGTATATCTTTCCTCACCGGCAATATCGCTCACCGCAGTTAACCTTTCTCCTCTCTCTAGTCTGTGTCCCTAAATGCTTCTCACTCTTGCTTTATCTCGGTTGGTACTTATTCCTGGCGTCACACGGTGCCTACGTCTCCTGCTTTTCTTTATCTCTCCACACGTATTTTATTGCCTTCAACAATTTCGGACTTGGCTTAGTTAGCCAATGTATTTATTATTCCTTTCGAACCGGGTTTTCGTTGCGGAAATACATTGGATTACCACCCTGAGGACCTGCGTTCGATTCCCAGAAGTGGCTCATTTATCAGGGGCTTCCTGATCCTCCTATGGTGCTATGTAGTGAGCAATTCACGGGTAGTGCTCCGTGTGGTGGTTGAGAGGTAAAGCTGTGTGGTGCCTTTATTTAAGATAAGGCAAAAACGTTTTCCGTCCCCTCCCTTCCCTTCTTCCACTCATCATATAATTCCTCTCTTACCAATCTAACCTCCTCCGTGTAGCGGAGCAAGCATCTTTAATCTATCACCTCTTCCTATTCCCAACCAATCAACACCGAGTACGTTACCTTCTTTCATTACTGTCCAGGTTTCATGCCATTATCACTTTCGGGCCCGGCTTCGTCAGTCATTTACTTTATTTTAAAAAAGTAAAGAATTTGCATTTTACCCTGGGTTCAACTTTAGCGTTTTACTTCAGCTCTGTTTTTGTAAACTCTTGACTAGAAAGAGGCGAATTGACATGAAATATGAACTTTTTCACGAAAACAACCCAGGATTTGTTCATCACATTTTTACTCGCATAGTTTTCCTCGTCGTTCATTAGCGATTAATACTTTAGGGTTTTAGCACGCGAGGAAAGATTAGATGCTTACAATACTTCAGTAAATTGTACCTGCTTTCTATTTTCGGTCACATCAAATATATATTTTTGATTTACGTTCAGAATATTTGTAACCCGAGAAAACGCTTCACAAATGCAGTGCCACCAAAGCTGGAGAGAAAATGTTATTCCCTAAAGTGGATCAGGTAATTTTTTATTTATAGTTTTTGGGAATTTGAATTAATGAACATAACCTCAACATAAATTGAAAATTATGCTTATAATATAATTTGTTACGCATCAATAATTGTTATGATAAAAAGGCGTACCTGCTCTTGATCTGAAAATAGCTATTGCGGTTGCATATTTTTTCATTTCCTCTCAAATTTTATGAAAGTAACTGAGAATAACTGAGAAATGCTGTCCTATAAATAAATCAGGATACCAAATGGTTTCCTCTGGCATTATCCCATAATTATTTACTAACAGCATATTCTCGTGCAAATCGTGGGCAGGTATTTCGGAATTACGTAAAATGATTTATAAACTTTCGTATGAAGCGTAATGACTCTGCATCTTATCCTGTTGGCATATTTATTAAGTGATCATATAAATTTGAGACATTGAGAGGAGTCATAGGTGTTTGTCATAGACAGCATCCTCACGAGAGTCATTTCAAATATTTCCATATCAGATACCGTTTCAATTGCTCGAGACTTAAGTCACCACTTGGGAATTGTAGTTAGACTGTGGTGGGAACCTTCAGAATGACTCGTAATGAAGATGGAAAGTAACTGCTTAAATCTGGGGGTGAGAATGCGGAAGGGGAGTGAAAAATGAATTCCATGAATGGCCTTATGAAAATGGATAAGACTTTTTTTTATTCCCAAGAGGGTAAGAGAGCTGAAAGTAATGTCTGCTTTGTATATTCACTTTACCTCAGGATTGGTGATTAAATCACGAGAAAATTGCTGATTTGCACTGCAAATAAATATTAAAAATTTACCCCTACAAATAACCTGGCTTTTACTAGAAATTTTCTATTCTATTCATTGAGCATATAATTCCATTCTATATTGGAGAAATTTGCTGCTTCTTGATTGTTAAACTAGTCCTCGGAACATGAATGTTACTGTATTTTATGCATCCCTATTAAGTTAGATTACGACTTTGCATGCTGTGTTTTAGAAGCTGTACCTTTTAATCCAGTATTGTTCATTGAATTTTCTAGTATTTCTTAATAACGTTTTAGAGTGACATTATTGGGGGATTACTAAATCATAGCAAGCCATTTAAATTCTCTCGTACGTTTTCATATAACTTTCATTATAAAAACGGAATATCAGCATCAGGAACATGTAGTCTTCTTCCTCAGGCCTGTTTAAAAAAATCACTGCCCTCTGTCAGTAGGAGGATCTCATTTCTGGGGCAAGGTCTAATTAATGGACGTATCGAATGATAATTCGGAGATGTGGTTTTTGTACCGATGGTTCTTAACAATGAAATTGCATTAGTGCCAAAGGTATTTAATAAGCTAGATTTCAGTCACCTACGACTGGAACATAGCTTATCAATACCTTTTCTTGCTAACGGATTTTATGTAGTAACGAAAGTGTGAGCTTATAGAATCGAAGTTTGAGCGTAGACTTGAGTTATGAGTAAGGTTTCAAACCGCGTGGAGCAAAAGTTACACCTCCCTCCAACCATCGTTCCACGCGGGGTTCCTCCTCCTTCGCTTTCAGTAACATAGCAAGTTCGCGGGCTCGGATCGCACAGAGGATTTCGCTGTGGCACGTTAAAGTGGTCAATCAATGTCTCCTCATGAGAAGAAATAGACGCCGAGCGGTGATGATGCGGCGTCAAAACTTGAGACAATGACGGGAGTTTTGGGTGGGCGATTAATCCCTGTGCTCCACTCATCCTTCCGTCATTTCATCTTCCTCCGGAAGCTCTTTCCATCTCTGCGTGCTTAAATTCTCCTTCATTCTACTGGGGAATCTTCCCGGGGCCATGACTTTCTCATTTCCCTTCTCATTGGCAAAATATAATCATCGTACTGAGATACCTTTCAGGTTTGGAGTCTGTCTATGGAATATTTTTTGGTTCAAAGGTTTACCAGAGCTACAAACAAGCACCTAAAGGAGTGTTGACATATTTGTGCTGGCTCATTTATGTTCACCTGCGTGTTTTGCTTTTTCTTTTTTATTATTGCTATAAACAGCCGATGTATTTGTTTTATTAATAAAAATGTAATAGGAATTTAAATATCAACAAATTGCAAATAAAGCCTGCGATTTACAATGAAATTATAGTTGTTTGAAGCCTGCACAATGCCATAACGGGTATTTATTTTAATTTGAGCTATCTTTAAAATAAATGTTCAGCTACTTTTCAAACATCATTAGTAACCTGTTGGTATGTTATTATGCTAAATTTAGAAATGAAAATATTACCTAATAGTGAGCACACTTAAATTTAAATAGAAAATTTATGGTTTATCTTCAGCAGAATTTACCATTGATTTATGGCTTAGAGTTTTTTTTAAGTATAAATCTAGTATTTATCATTTATTTCACGTTGGTTTGGAATATATTTATGTAATATTTATGGTTTTTTATTGCTCGGAAAAGAGCATGTTAATTTTATTTCGATAGGCGTATTTGACCATTGACATTCATTAAAAAAATCTGGGAAAGAATTCTTGAATAATCAGGGAGAAATTGTTTAATGCAGTAAAAATTATCTCTCTGTCCAACACGCTATCGCATTGTTTGCCCTTGTCCTTAATTCCCTCTTAAGTTAGAACATCCACCAAAAGGAAGTATCTGTCTCCCTCTGCTAAATTTTCCCCCCAATTAAAGGTATAACTTGAACGAATGAATATCCCTTTCATATTACTGCTTCGCCTTAACCTCTCCAAATATCCGCAAGCAGTACAATGGACACTCGCTCGCTACTCACGTTTTTCCTCATGTATCCGGAGGGGGATCTTTCTTTCCTCCTCCTCATCCTGACAGCCCTACTTATCTTAATGAATTCAAAATAAATTATTTTTTTTAGTTCTGGACTACATATATATGTATCTCTCTTTCGCCGAGGTTATTCGAAACGACTGGATAACTCTCGCTGTATTTTTTTGAGCATTCATGTTCTTTTCATTGGATCCCTTTTAATATAATTTTTACCTTCGGGGAGACTTATCATTATTCACGTAGAACTCTCATCGATTTCATGAGCATTTTTTGACGATTTATTGCGATTCGACGAGCTCGGTCATTATACCCCTACAGGCTAGCGCTCGCAAAAGCTCGTGGCAGATGCGCAGAGGACGATTATGGGACTGGAAGGGCCAATATCCTAAAAATTGGTCTTTGTTGGTGAATTGGTTGTAGCTGAGTGCCTTTTTTAAATTCTGAATACCCTACGAGTAATGCGCTTGCCATCCTGCCTTCACAGGATGTGTCCAACAAGTTTGTCTCTAATAATAAGAAATAGACACTGTAATTTTCCACTCTATTTATTTTTACCTCAGCCGGTTTCAACGCTTACACGTCATTTGCAAGGGGCTTGATAGTGTGGAAAATTACGAAGTGTCTACTTCTTATGACTATGGATAATTTCCACCAAGTTAGCTCGTCAACGATTAATTTTAAGTTTATCTCTTTTTCTTCACGGTGTTTTCATCTGGCATATTCTCTCCGCAGCTCTTTGACGGAAGTCTTCATTGGCAATTTCCTTTGTCCATTTGATCTTGATTATTCTTCGATAATGCCTCATCTCCGTGGCTTCTAATATTCTTAGATTGGTAGCAGTTATAATCCAGGTTTCACTGCCATGTCGGTACATAACAGAATGCTTCACACATATGCTTTCATCAAATGCTTCTTTACTTCGAACCTTATTTCGATAGCTGTTAGCAGACTCTGCTAAATGTGATAGAATTTCTTATTACCTTTAGCCACTGTGGCCACTGTGCTAACTGTATCTCTATTGCTTCCTCCATCACAGGTGGTACGGCTTCTCATATAGCAACATTTTTAAAGGCAAGGAGAATCATACTGTCACAGGGAAAGACTTTGTCAGTTTCATTCTTCGCTTTTGACTACCTCTTCCGTGGCGTAGTGTCCTGCTCATCCGTCAGCCACCAGCTTTTGCTAGAATCGTACTTCCCCCCACCCCCTCCCCCGCTTTAGAACAATTTTTCCCCGCTGGCGATTCTCATACCTTGGAACGGAGGCAGAGAGTGGCGAGCGCATGAGAGCACATCGCGTCGAGAATGGCCAAATATATCACTACCTCTGTTCTTGTCTTCCACTTCTATCTACCCTCCCCCCCAATCATATCTGAGCCGGGTTAATTCCTCCCATTCCGTCGCTCCGACTAAACCTCCCACTGGTGTTCTTGTTCGCGCGCGTATATATCCGTATCTCGGGCCTAGCCATGCCACTCGAGAGTTTAGGGGAGGGGCTCCGTCATCCCCTACCCAGCCCCTCTTTCACCTCCCACGCCTTACTACTCGCAATGCGAATCAATATCGTTCGATATGGCATGTTGAACGATAACACTCTTCTTATGATATTGTAAGGCATCGCATGATATCGCATGGTAGATGCCGATCGGGAAACTCAACTACCTGATTATTAGAAACAATTGTAATCGACGTAAATGTGTGGAATTTGCTCATTTTGAGGATAAAAAAGTACTTTATAGTTTATAACATTATTTCAGAATTGGTAACCTGACCAGTTTCTATGTTTTACATCTTCATTATCGACAGTTCTTTCGACGTTTCCCATCATTATCATCGTTGGTAATAATGCAAATCGTCGAAACCGGCCAGGTAACGAATAATTAAATGTTGTGGAAAAATACTAAGTACCTATTTCTCATTCTCAATTCCCAATCGTTACCTTAGCCTCGGACTTCGTGAGGAAGGCCCTCAAAAAATTAATTGAAGCCCATTAAAGAGACTAGGTTATATGAAGTGAATCAAAGGGACGTTTCTTGGACGAAAGGTTGTTAATTCGCTTCAGCCACGCCTCGGGTACACTTCAAGCTTTTGGGACTCGGCATGAAAATGACTTATAGGTGAATTTAAGGTGAAGGTGAAAACAAAATACAAACGAAATTTTTGGAGTTAGTGAAAGGATGCAAATAGTGGACGAAAAGTCTGAAGAAGCTATTGGAAATATTGGAAAGGGAAATAGCATTTAATAATTCCTTCTACCCACGCTATATTGAAGGCTTCAACAAAGTCGAGCGAGTAACAATCAGCGTAAACATGCCTCACTTACTTGTCATTCTTTTCCCCAGTTCCTTTTTTCTATTATTTCCATTAAACAGCAATTGAAAACATTCGTGTGGAGCGTGTCATTCTATGGATCGGAAATATAAGTTATTGGAAAAGGAGACCATAAGAGATCATGAGGAGCTTTGGAAACATGGTGTTTGAGGTGGATGCTGAAGGTCAGATGGCCGGATAAACAAGAAGTGAATTAGTATACAGAAGAAAAGAAGAGAATGACCACATGGAAAAATATACAGAAAAGAAGAACCAAATGGCTTGGGCACGCGCTGTGGCGCAATGGAGGAATATAGCTGAAGGAAAAATGAAGAATAAAGTCCCAAGTGCAAGGCCAAGGGATAAATGCATAGACCTAATAAAGAGGAAGTACATACGAAGATTACCAGAGAGTACGGGACTAGCATTCAATTGGAAAGGATGGAGGGCTGCTGTCAACCAATCTTAGGATTAAACAACCAATGAATGATTACCTCCTTTTCATGGTTGTTGTCCTAAATCCTTCATGCCATACGCCGTATTTAGTGTATATGTAGTTATTTCAAGGCGTTATCCAGAAGGATTAATGTCGATATTTCTGATGTGTCGCAATCGAAGCATCACAATATCGCACAGCCCTAATTTCCCCGATTTATAAGGACGCTTCCCACTCCCACCGCTTTGTTACCGCTGTTTCCTCCCAAAAAGGCTCATATTCATCCCCATGAGCATTCCTCCCCACCTCATCCACCTTCTTATCAAACTCTCTTCTCCAGTGCCTTCTTTTGTGCTCGACATCTCAATTCGGATCCCCCCTTGTCATCCACGCGCCGCGTCTCCCTGCCGCGACTCTGTCAACCACCCACCCATTCCATTTCAGCGAGGAAGGTTAAGAAGGGGATGCAGGTTTCCTTCAGGAAAAATAATTTCATATTCCCCCTTGCCCTCCGCTCTATCTCCCATACAAAGCAGTATAACCTTTAGCCGATCGGAATGACGCCCTGGAACTGGACCGGACTGTTTATGATCTTTATATGAATTATAATAAACCTTGGCAAAGTTTTATTCTATATCCCCGGGGTTGTTTTTTTAGCTTTTAGTAAAAATCGCATTAATCTCTGGCGAAACTTTATGGAGCCTAAATATGAACCTCATATGAAATGATACTCCGAAGTGTTAGTCAGTACAAATGGCTATTGCTTCTATGAAAGTATGGCAGTACCTCCTGACATTAACAATTCGAAAGGTCCGTTACGATATTAGGTACCTAAGTAGTTATTAAAATGTACAAAAGATAATGCTATACCAAGAGAAAACTGATGGTTTTTATACATTTATTATCATTTTAGGTTGGTGTTTAAAAATGTTGATTTGAATATCATTCAATTTTCTACTTACACTAGTCACAAGAACTATTTTAGGAGTGGGAAAATAACTCTACTGACTACACCATCCAGCTGAATTAGGCACGAGTAGACATTGGGTACGTTCGGTTAAAAGGGCAATCTTTCTGCCTGCTCTTCCTCTTAAACTCCATATTTTCCTAGTTTTATCCCACTGCTGTATTTCAAATATATTTCGAGTAAAAGTGATTGTGTATCAGGAGATTGTTAATTTAACGATTTATTATAGAAAACCCAAAGGAAATCGTTTAGTTTCCAAACCCATTGAGTTTTATACAATTATTTTGGTTTGCTAAATTTTAAAAATGTCCGTATGAATTGCATACAAGTTGAAAGTTGTAAAAGATGAGGGGGGAGAAGGTAAAGCATTCCTCCGACTGTTCCATCCTGCTTATGTAGGCACCAATGGCGGCCTTGTGTACGCTCTTCGAAAAAAAAAGAAAGGGAAATTTTCTCTTCCTGCCTCACCGCCGCCCTCTTTAACCCGTTCCATTCCATTCATCCTCCCTCCTGCCCTGCTTTTTTGTTCCTTCAAGTCCCCCCCCGCCCCATCATCTTGATCCCTCTCCTTTTTCCTTCTTATTCCTCCTTTCCGCCCCTTTTCCCTTTCCTTCGTCTCATCTCGAGGTTTCACTCTCGCCTAATTTCAGCGAGCAGCCAGGTAGAACGGACGGATGTTGTTGCCTCCCACATCATTCTGCTCCCTTCTCCAACCTCCTCCTTAAGTCCCATTCCTCAGCTCCAAACCAGCCTCCGACCTCCTACTCTCGCGCCTCCGCCCAGATCACATTTCTTTACCCATTCCCCTGACTACTCTGCACACTATGGCTGTGTTGCACTTCAAGTAAACTACCTTCCAATAAAAAAAATTTATTCAAGCTTTTACACAAACCACAGATGTTTTTACACTCACACAGGACCCGGGTTTCAATGAATAATTATCATCATCAGGTTGCAAAACAAATTCCCTCTGTAAAAGTTTTATTTACTCTCCAATGTGTTATTACGTACCTACATACTTATCAGGTCGTTTCTTCTCGGGGTTGGTGTAAGTTTTGTTAGCATTTTTATTTTTATCAATATTTCAGGAAATGTATCTATGTAAATGGATCTCAATATCTTTTGTGCGCTTGCGGGCGATTCCGTAGAGATAATACCGCGGCTAGTCCCGGTATCCTCAAAATTCGTCGTGACTCCCGGTTAAGTTACCTTTGCTTGTCCAGCTGCTTATTCAATTTTATAGATTTGTGCACATTACATATTCCTCCTCAATCCTTTTCCTCAGAGCGACCAATTTTGAATCTACCTCCAACCTACCTAATCGCTTCTATCCCCGTGCTTTTTGTCCGCATTAACTCTCTCATCTCGCGTCATAACCTTCTCTCGTTTAGGCTTTTGACGCAGCCCACTCCTCACTTCCTATTCTCAAATCCCTGGACTTATCCTCCTCACCACTCACCCCTCCCTCCCCCTACCTACACCCCCCTTCTCTCTCTCTCTTGCTCACAGCCCTCTGACCTCTCGTCATACCACTGTCTCCGAATCCAACCACGAAAAACGTGAATAAAACCTCTCTCGCATTTTATCCCAGAGCTTTTAAAGTTGCATTTTTAAGTCTTATTCTTAGTCCCTGTCACTAAAGTAACGAATGGTTTTTTGGACCGTACATTAAACAGTGGATGAATGGCTCATCGTCAAAATTTTTAGTACTCATTTTGGAAGAGTTTTGTGAAGTTTCATCATGAATGGGTTCAGAGGTTTCGTATTTTTTGACTGATACACGCCTCCTATAGAATGATGCAGCAAATTATTCTCGAAAAACTTGTTCGATAGTAACGGTGTAATAATTCTATACGTGTAATGAATGAAATAAAAATGCGTTTTTACAAAATATCAAAGATCCTTAGTTTCTAGTTTCTGCGTTTGTAGAATTAATAAAATATACCCAAGAATGCTTCAATTGAGAATTTTTCCAAGTGTGATGGCATTTATAAGCAAATATATTCCCGAGATTCAAGCTTTGAGCAGACAGCATTTTTAATAGTAATGCAGGTCAACATCATTACTTCGGTGGATGTCAGTATTTGTCCGTGATTTATTTGAAAAGTATGGAAGGCCTCACAGAAGTACGCTGTCTCGGTAAGTGCAATTCAGAACTTGAAGAATATTTTAAGAGGTTTACCCTGCCATCGCTTTTATTTCAATACTGGCGATGAAGACTAGAAATCTACTCGTTGATGTCGTTTTATTTCTGAGTATAAATAATGGCAAATAATTTTACATTTGAATTTATTAATGAGTATTTGAATGAATAATATGTATGAATATTTAGTTATTGTAGATGGCCTTATTGCTGTATTTGGTTTTCAGCAAATAAATAAATACTACTTTTTAGTCTTTATGTTGGATAGTAATTTATATTTTCCACATTGCGATTAAAGTTCCGCTTTCAGCAATACTCTTCTCTTCATAAAAGACGTTCTCTATCCTGTTGACGCTCAAATTCATATTTTTCCCGGCATAACATTGGGGCATTTCGTGTTGCAAATGATAATTTTGATATGACATTCATTCATCCTCGAAACACTCTGGAACACTGAAGCGTTCTCACTATTTACTGAGTTGTATATGGCAATGCTGAAGACAGTTTCAACTCAAGTGCATGCGTGTTTTGAAAAAGATATTTTGCGTCGTACAGATGTTATAAATGAAGGAAGAGTGCTTTTTTGTCGTGCCTTACGTGGTATTTGCTTTCAAAGTCAGATTTCTCGTCGTTCATTTTAAATTATGATACAATCCATAAATTTAATCATATTACTAAGTTTGTTTGCATAATTCATCATTCGTCTTATTGGTTCTTAATAGAAAAAAACTAAAATTTTACTCTATATTCATATAGCATTTATTTATATAAGTCTTCACTCTTTTTAACTAGAATGTTTAAAAATTTTTAACGCTAAAATGCCTTTTCTGCATAGCGATGCTAATGTTTGTGCCAGAGTCGAACGCTGAATGTATATCATAATTTTCTAGCGACTCTATTGATCACTTTTAAGCAGTTTCCTTCATATCGTGATTAGTTCTCCATCAGTACTGATTTTATTTTTGCTCTTTTAATGGAAAAATGTCTTTTTTTAATTGCTCATAAAATGAATCAAGCAATAAAAAGAGATGCGACTGAAAAATTAATCTAACTCTGGTGGAATAGAGAATGAAACCACTTTTTGAGGAGTCTTGACGGATTGCTTCCGTATCTTTTTAACTTTGCTCTCCATCAATAAAAAAATCACCCCTGAAGAATACTCATGCTCAATGAAAGCACGAAATGAATTATGATGACTGGGAGTGTTGCCCCCGCGGCCATTCCTCGGCGCAAGGGACGATTAAAATAATAAAGAAACCTATTTGGCGCGGTTCATGAACTCCAGGTGTTGAAAAAAGTTAAATAATTGCTCGGAAAACCTTCTCCGAGTTGTCGAAAACAGGAAGAGATATAAACCGACGAAGAAACTTCTCTATAATTACGTGGTTCAGGTTCAGGCTGTATCGTCGCATTATGTTTATCTCCGGTCGTCTTAAAGTATAGCCCCACGAGTTCGCGAGAATGAATGGTCTCAGATGGAAATTGATAGAAATGGCAACCGGGCTGATGAAGTAATTGAAGGGATGGCGGCTTCTATATTCCTCCGCTTCATCTCTAGCATCTCCGGTTTCGTTAATAGCTTTTATCGACGCCGAAGATGTCTATGCTCGGTCATTTGGTAACTCGAGAGTTTATAAGCGTGGCCCTTAAAGTTAAATGATACACGTATCAACTGTTTTCGTTATCCGCCTTGATAATAAAATTGCGATTTTAGCGAAGTCAAGTACCCTGGGATATGGCTTGTTTCGATCACTGCAGTTGAAAAATATGTAGCAATTAAAAAAAAAGACTGCGTCAAATGAAATAGCGCAATAGGCGCAGTATGATTTAGTTCCTAGTATTAATGCAATTATCGGATAATACGTTTGGTGCAATGCTCATCGCATCGCATAAAAAAGAAACAATTGTTACTTGCGAAATTTTAATAGCAGTCGCGTTAGCCAAAATAGTTGGTAATTGGTTAGGGGATATCATCTTCAACACCCATGAGCTCAGTTTAAAGGTTAGGTGTTGGACCGTAAAGGTGTTTTACTGATTTTTATATTGAAATACTTAGTAATGATCTAAATTAGGTAGCAGGTAAATTTTGAGGGAAAATTTGTTTTTTGTCTCATATTAACACTACGTGATGGTCGCTCTATTTTCAATAATTATGATCATTGACATTTTGGTACTGCGGGATTTGCATGACAGTTTTTAAAATTTATATCATTAAGATATCGGTGCCATTGTGACTACATATGTTACTTGCACCTGAGAATGTGTGAGATGATTAATTTGAGAAAAACGAAGTGCAACGGAGAGCATGTGTACCTGTGATAGTTTTGCTCACTTTTCTAATGAAATATTTAGCCAATATTTAACGTAATTATTCAGTAAGAAACGTTGCTGTTCCATGAAATGCATATTAATTTTCAGCATCTTTCCGTGGACTATATCATATTTTGATCTACTGGAGCTCATTTTTCCTGAGCAGCAGCGTGTGTCAATGTGCATTTGACGACAATTTTTCTATATCGGTTGCTAATAAATATGCATTTTGTGGAGAAACAAAGTTTCTTTCTGCATTCTCTTAAAGGCGTTGTAAAACCCTTGCGCTATAATAGTTTCCTTCAGTTAGCAACAAAATTCGCGTAAAATGGTCATAATACAATACGGGGAAATTTTAATGCCAGAGTTATTGAGACTTATCACTCCTATATTGTTTCATATAAATTTAATGCAATTATTATCGAGGAATATTTTTTTATGATGTCGTTGAACCCGCTGACAAGTCCTTGAGACTTAGCGGGGCCTAAAGTGTTTTGTAAATTGCATTAATATGTATTAAAATGTAAGTCGATCAATTAAAAAAAAGAAAAAAAGACTATAATTGCCCAGCTCTCTAGCCATAGGCACTGACAATATACACAGATTCATAAAGTTGATCGAATTGATATTCTACACCAATGACAGAACAATGACATTTCTCGGTAAAATTAGTGCCTTGTAGCTTTGAGCTTCGGCGAAGATGACTATTGCCTTCCTTCCACTTTCACCTCGTAGGTTTTCAATTGATAGGCAGGAGGTAAGGGTCCACACCCAGTCTGCTCGCTCGACTTAAGATGTCACCGCGAAGGGGGATGGGCCGCGGATGCGCCATAATTAACTGCGGAAGTGCGGAGGAAGTGCTAAACGGGGGCGGATGAACGGAGTGGGATTGTATGCACACATCTCTCTTCCCTCGTACTAACAAGGCGATATACCTAGTCCACCTCCGCTCGTGCCCCGACGGCAGGGAGATGTGGGTGGGTGCGGGCGATCACTGGGACCGTGTGGGTGGGTTCGGGAATCTATGAGAAAGCTAGTCTTCTGATGATGGTGGATGTCGTAAATAGAATGCGTGATGTCTACATCTACATGCTGTCATGCATGCGAGCCGCCCCAAGGGTGTTTTGCCGGGGGTGTTAGGACACCAGCCATGAAAACCCAATACAGCACACTTGGCCCGAGAGGTGCGTTTTAGGTACAATCAATAATGTGCATAACGTTTGGCGACTTATTGAAGCCACAATTTATGCGCCACACTGAAGCCATACTCGCGTTATTCACGCAATAAATAGAAATCAGGAAAAGGAATACTTCAGCTCACCGAAATAAAAATATGTCACAAAATTCACCCATACCACTTTTGCTCCCAACGTCTCAAATATATCTCACTGCATGTCCATTCTACAAAAATACTGGATATGCAGCAGTTCTCTTGCTCAGAAGTCATTCGGAAACTCTTCAATAGCTTCTAGTACCATTTTTGTCTACCATGTATCATAAACGTCTAATACGTATCAGAATGTTAGAATTAATTGAAGGTTTATAGAGGTGGCTGTGGGTGATCGATCAGAGTGATGGGTATGTGTCTGTTATTTTAATTCCGTAATTACCGCTATGTTTTTCTGATGCGTCTAGTAACGACTTTAAATTTCTGGCTGACAGGCTAACTACATTCTCGTCATCAGGAAATCAAACCGATTTGATAAACCATCCCTCCGCTTTTATTCTGACATTCATCTCCTCCCACATTTTATTCTGAACGGGTGGACGGAATTGAGAGCGAGTGAGGCGCACGAAAGGAAGTGTGCGGGTGGGCTCGAAGGAGCTTTGGGGTTCGCCACACATGCGCAGCTCGCCCACCCGAGTGATCTCTGGGGGTCGAAGGAGAAGAGAGACAGAAGGGCAGAAAAAGAAAGGGCAGTGTACGCGCGTGAGCTTGTAGCGATCTCGCGAGCGGGCCCGTGGGTTAAACCCCGGATGAAGCGAGCTCGTGACCGCGGGACAGAGCGACGCCCATCTCCGAGTCACGATCGGCGTAATTCGGGCGCCGTTGCGCTGCTGGGGTGGGAATTGAGTGGGAAGAAGGGAAGAAAATAGTGACGGAGAAACGAGATATGGTGTATAGCAGAACTGGGTGGCCAGCGGTTCTTCAATCCTTGGTAATCTGTGAAAAAAATGCGGAATGAAAGAATCCGTGATAGTAATCAGTAAAACTCCTAAAATCTAATTGCGAAACCTGAAATTGTTTTAAATTAATATTTAAATCCCAAAAAAATGAAAAAAAAATAATTTAAGCGAAGCCAAAACATAGATGCTTTACATGGTGAAAGCGTCAATTTTACTTTCTTAGAAAATACATTGAGTCTCTCAAAGTCTTTGTTCGTACAGCCTATCTGTGAAATGATTGTAGTTTAGTAATAATATAATTTATAGTGCTAAGCAATATAATTTAAAATACCTCTCTTACTTAATGAAAAATATAGAGCTTTAACTTAAAAATATAAAAGTGTTTCGTTGCATTTATTGGACAAGCGTTTGGTACTGAATTTTTCTTGACCCCATTCTCTCAGAGCATCTTGAACCCCCCTGGGAGTTGAGTTCGAACTTCACAGCCAAACGCTCTACCAGCTTGGTAATTACAACCATGCAACAACTTACATTTATTTCTCTTTTTCTATTCATTGCTCCCATTAACAATATAAATAATTGCTTTGTTACATTGATCTGATTATGAATATCTTCGCATGCAGAGTAAGTTACGATATCCCTCTTTTCTACTGTCTACCTATTTCCTTCCTTCTGCTGATATTGACTTAACGCAAAGGAAAATTGGTCAAATATATTTCAGCAAATAACTTTGCACTAAGTTCAATTTAAATTTTGGCTTTTAGTTAATAACCTATTTCTTTAACGAATTTTACCATTAATTTTTAATACGGAGAATTGTTAATATTATTATTTACAAAGAAACCCTCTTATGATTATAATCTTCATTTTAAATTTTTATCTTATTCGCTTCGCTGAATTTGATTTCGCGTGGTGGAGATATGTTGACTGAAGGGGACATTTTTCTTTTCAAAAACCCTTCACAGATTGTAAAATTTATTTTAATTTTAGGATTATGTCTTATTATTTTGCAAGAATGTATTTTGCGTGCTGATGCTTTAAAGAAAAATTGTTACTCTTCAAAATTTGACCTTTATAAAGACAATTTTACTCCTCAGATATCTCTAACAGCTTGTAATATTTATTTTGGTTAAGATGTTTGTATTTTTTCTTGCTGCAGACATTAATTTTCGTGTTGGATAATTTTTCAAAGATTTTCTCTACAAAAAACTTGGAAATCTGCTTTATCTTTGAATACCTGGATAAACCAGGAATGAGTATACGTAATTGCTGGTCATCTTGCAGAGTAAGGGATCGGAATGGACGAGGCCAAAGGTTTGATGGGCGATCGCCTAGGAGATAACCTCGAGTCAAGACTGAAGATGTCTACTTCACATCTCTCTCTTTTCCGCACGCTTCTCTCCATCCGTTGGGTTACAACCGCTCTCGTGATTTCCTTCCAATCCGCGACCCTTGTTCATTTATCGTCACGATCGCCCTATGCGCTTTTGTTCTTCTTGACGGCGATACCTGGGTTCTTCGCTTCTATCTCCGGCCTTTCAATGTATTCTGAGATGGATGCACTTACCTGGATGAATTTTCCTATCAAGTCAAATTAGGTCTCACTTTCTTCGCGCGAGGAATGCCATCTAGAGGTAGTTGAGTTATTTACCTTCGCTTGAAAGCAATTATCTGTCATGAACATTTTTGGAAACGCTTCTTATTATTGCTTCCTTGCTGGCAATTATAATTCATCTTTCCACTTAATGAAAGTACACGCTTGAATGGGAAAATTTGGGCTTATTAAACAGTAAATCAAGAGTTCAACCGCTATTTATTTGACTCTTTGAGTTGAAAATCGATACAAAACCTGAACATTTTGCACTACGTTTTCATCCAGATGTTTAATTTTTCTCAACCTCTTGTTTCATAATATTTATCGTGTGAGGAGATAATTGGTCTTGTTTTTAAAATAATGGATGTAGTTTACTACGTATCAGACGCATAATTTGTTTTGCTTTCTCATGGATCTATAAATTAATGTAGGTAATTATGTTATGAGTTAGTATTTCGTCCATTTTATGTGTTAGCAATTGGAATAGACAACATCCATTATTTAACACAAAAAACAAGATCATTAGATAAGATAAGTATTACTAGGCTTTCATGCGTAAGTAGTGTGTAAAAACATTTTTGTACCGATTTATTTCATATTTCTTCCAATTCTTTGTACCTTCTAACATTCGGAAAGCTTTTATGTTTCAAAATACGAACAATAAGTTATGATTCTTCTTCTTCGCCGAGTTCAGGTCATAATCTGCATTGGATATGGTTGAACCTGGGAGTAGAGGAAAGAGATGTGTGGCTAAAGACGGGAAAAAGGCGATTTGAGTTTGGAATGGTCCATTTAACGATCTTATCATCTTTCCCGCGGATGGAGGTCACGTCATTCTGGGAAACAAACAGAACGAAAAAGAGGAAAGAAAGGCTTTCCGCATGACGAGTCCTCAATCACCCGCTTGAGCGAGTTTTTCAAAGCCGGCTTCATCCCTGCGGGCGCGGCCGACAACGGAAACTGCGCGATACTTTTTTTGAAGAAAAATATGTTCACCGAAGATTTTTTTTGTATTTGTTAGGGAGTGTACGAATTGCTCGTTGCCGATTCCAACAACCAACAAATAAACGGTGTGTGAGAATTTCTGCTGGCGAAGCACAATCATTTTCCCGCGCTTCCGCGCGGAGCCCGAAAATGCGTTGCGAGCACCGATCCTCATTTGTTTCGCGCTCTCAGTCATTTGGTCGAGCCCCCAGCTCTGTCATCATTCGAGCTCATGCCTTCCAATCAGAAATAATTTGCTTTAATTTCAACGCGTAATCAAATTTGCTCTATCCCCTCTCTCTCGGTTTTACGAGTGAAATGCGTGTAAAGAGGATAAAAAATACGACTGTTGAAAGTGTCCGTGTAAATACCCAAGGCAGTCGATGTGCTGAGTCTCTTGTTTCTCTCTTTGTTCTCGATGTGGAAGAGGGGAATCATCTGTAATTTATTTGGCGTAGCATTTCGAGAAATATATTTGGCTTTTTGTGCACGAGCTGGGATTTGTGTGTTTTTTTGTGAAAGTGCATCGTGAATAGTAGTAATCACTACTCGTAAAGCTACTAATTAACTTTCGCTCCTCATACATCATCTTATGATGCCCCTTCGTCGTATGATACAATTACGGACTAGTTGGCTAGCAAGTTAAATTCATTTCATTTGGATTATCGTATAGTAATAACTTTTTCCTAATCCCCGCTCACTATTTTGGAATTTTATATTTTAATTGCTAAATATCAGTCATTCACATAGCAAACATATTGGCGCATTTAGGTAGGAGAAAAATTCTCTCCGCTAACCCCGTCAACATCTGAAACCAATGAAAATGTCTGTCTGGCAATGCATTTTTTTAGATTTAAGACGTATATGAGAAAACGTTTCCGGCGTAACCTTTTGGTAATTTCTAATATTCCTAGAAATTTCTAATAAAAAACTTGAAAATGGCACTGAGTTGCCGAAACCTGGGTCGGTTTTTTTATTATTAAAGTTTGGATTTTTTACCAAGTGATTTTTCAAAATGAATGTTGGTGAATTATGTTTTTTTATTTAGTTTGATGGAGAAGAATTAGCTCCTCAGTTGAGCATTTATTCTACATAATATGAACTTAGAAGATCCAATTTTCCACAGATAATCCATTTTACACCTTCGTTATCTCAACATTCTCATATTTATTTCTTGCGTTATCCTTAGCACAGTATTGTAGAAATTTACTATGGTAAAGGTTAACCGTGTTTCTAAAAATGTTTTAATTTTTTTTTCAGGAACGGATCCTTTCACTCTTTACTTCGGTGTCAAGTTCTACGCAGCAGATCCATGCAAACTACTGGAGGAAATCACGAGGTTAGTAGACATATGATATTATAAATATTCGTTGGAAAGGATTCAAGTGATCAACACTTGAATAATTTCTAATGATTTCAAGAAGTAGTCATGCTGAGATTTGCATGTGTAATCTCGACAGTTATGAACTTGCAAGATTAACCAGGATGGACAAAAAACATTGAGCTTAAAAGCGTGGGCTTAATTTTTGGATCCCCTAAAAGGTTGTACTTACATGACTTTGTAGAATATCACAGAGGCACAGAGGTAGGTATCACAGAGGACTGACATGGGTGGCTACCTAGATTATGCATCTAATTCATAACTATCTGAACCTTTCGCCTAACATTAGGAGTATCTTTTGTATTTCAAGGAGGTGGAGTATTTTGTATCTATTTACTATAATTTGACGTTTTTAGTTTGAACTTAGTTTTTCACTGTACGATGTATGTTCCTAATGAATCTTGTATTCATTGATCGTTTTTTAACGTGATTTAAACAAGTAGGTAATGATTATAACTCTTAAAATTTTACGTTATGAGTTATATCGCAGAAGCGTACACGATTGGTGGCTCAGTTTCACATTGGGAGATAGCCACTGGTATGCGAGCGGAATGACATGCGGTTTTGTATCGCGATGTACATAATCTATTTCAGTGTAGACGTAGAGCCTGTCTTTCAGAGTGGGGTGACCTCTAAGCTTTTTTCCGTGAACTACTTCACATGTTCAAGGCAAGTTTTTACCTCGATATGCTGCATTTTACATGGGATAAAAATATCCTAGCTCGCTTTAGGTTTGTTTCTTTCTTAGCGAACCGAATCTCTTGTTTCTGAATTCCTTCATTTTCTGGGAATAAAAATATTTTGCACTAATCTTCTGTTATTCGCGATTGAAATTTTAAAAATATTTCTACAAAAACTGTTTATTAAATTCTAGCCTTAAGTGAAACGGCTGTTTATAAAGACGTGGTAGTACCAAAGTGAGAAATTAAGGCCACCCAAAATATAAACCTTCTGAATAAGCCACCACTGCCAAAGAAACGATGGCAGATATTAAAAAAAGCTAACCTAATTTGCAATGGAGATATATTAGTAGAGATTCATTTTATGAATAATGAACTTAGAAATGAACTTAGCGAAGAAAGAAAATGAAATACTATGATACCAGCGTGGCAAGGCATAACAACTGTGCTATTGAATGAAATAAAGATACTTTGAGAAGTAGAAATTTTGTTGAAATCCATCGTTAACCGTAGCAACAACTAATTTCAACGCATTGGTGTCATCATCCGACATTTGATTATGACGCTGATTAGTTGAAACTAGTTCTACTTTAATAAATTATGGTGATAAAATGCATTGTAGTTTTCACTTCGGATAAAAGAAAGCTACTAAGGTACTAAAAGACCCGAGAAAACTTCCTGTATACTAAAGTACCAGTATTAAAATTAGTGTTCGTATTTAACCAAAACTTTCTACTGTACGGATTAAGACATGAAAAAACCAGCAACTTAACTGTTAAAAAATTACTTTTTCGGTCAGATTACAGACTCCGGGGGTGTAAGAGTTGCTGATCCCCAGATTTAGTGTAAGAGAAGAATGAAAGAAAGGTTTTGTTTCATTCCCTCTCGGCGTGAATGCAGAGCCTGTCTTTCGATGAACGGGATGACCTCCCCGCTTAAATTTCGCAAACCGCTCTCCATGCTTCCCGGCGTGGGAATTGATATAAAACGGGTTGATGTCTTCCTCTAGGCCACTCCCTTCGTAATTTTCTCATCCCTTCAGCTGACCACTCCGTGACGGCAATTGAGATGGTAAAGATGAGGCAAAAGTAGGTCCTTTCGTAAGTAGTTGTGCTTGCTCTCACGGGTTGATGGAATCAAGGGTAAGGGAAAGAGGCCGCTTTTTTTCATTCACAATTATGCCCAGAACAAAAGATGTGCATGATTGCCGTGAGTTGGTAAATGCCAACGCCCTTCACGTCGTACCTCACTAATGTCTGCCAGTGAGTGCTTTTGGGGGCTAAATGTAAGCAGCACTTCTCAGATCTAAGTCTCAGATTTTCCTGTTCTCGTGATCAAATCTGGTGCATGAAGAAGAGGTTACCTGTTTTTTATTAACGCATGGTTGATTTATATTTTCCTTTCTGGCGAATTTTCATTAAATAAAGCCATATTCAATGCATAAATACTTGCAGGGAATAACTAACAGCCATAGTAAAAAAACATGAAATAAATAAGAATATAACCCTGATAATGGCAAATATTTGCCAAAACCAAAGTTGGTTGAAACTTTGCTATTTGTTTGTGTGGAGAATAGTTTTTGTGATATTACTATTGTGTATAGAGTATGAAAATGGTTATGAAGATTTATAAAATGCCACAGATCCACGTCCTTCAATGAATATAATCGGTTTGGCTAATTCACTATTTTTGTGAGCAGCTTAAATCAGTCGTGGTTTTGCTTTATTTTACACTCTGCCCCTTATGTTTATGTGGTTAGCGGATTCATGAGGAATCATAATATACTTCTCCAGAACCCCTCACCAAGGAATAAAGCCATGCCTCACACATACCAGCATTAACTTTCCAGAACGAAATGAGAGGACTGAGGTTCCACTGACAACAATTTATTTGGTAGACAAGTTTCGCTACACTCGATCATCCTCAGGAAAATGCATGGGCTGGCGCTCCAAAATAATTTATTATACTATTATCTCTGGATATGAAACAGATTAGTGAAATCTATGAAATCGGTTAAACAGATGTATATCAATTGATACACGGATAGATAAAATATAAATAAAAGTTTCGATTAAGTAAGAACTGTTCGGTGGATTCGCAAGGGTCTCTAATTTCGTCCTGAAGTTCATTTTAGAATATCTCAAAGTATAGGCCACCAACAACACTCACGAGAAACATTAGACTTACATTAGTAATGCCATGGGCTAAAAGAAATTCATTTGCATGGTATAACTAATACAAATAAATAATTAACCCACATAATGTTTAGGGACATTTTGGTGCAGATAATCTTATCCGCACCGTAACCTTGCTTAATCAATCTTAAATTTGTGTGTCACCTACTTCGGTAATAGACGTTCACATGTCACCCAAGGGTTGCTTTGCGTGAGGGAAATGTTTTTATTGATGTGTTCCGAGAAGAGATTAATGAGAGCGCTTCCTCTCCGCTCTGCCTTTCAACTCGGCTCCATATCTTTTGTCTCGATTTACGAAGCTCGCGAACGTGCATCTGAACCCATTACTATCGCGTATTCACTCCACTTTCGTGACACGATACGCGTTCCGCTCTGGGAGGAAAGCAATGGTTCAAGCACTTGGAAGGAGGAAGAAGATATGACAAGGTAGTGGGTAATTGCGGATATTTCAACCGTGCAAAGTACTCTGCTGAGCATCGTTCTCTTATATTCGCTTGCCTGTGGCTCTTGTGTGACACCCTCATGTTTCTGTGCAGAGATGGCCGTATTCCCCTCGTTATGTCAACCTTAAAAATTCAGACAATGATGAAGGTGGCGCTGTTGTTAAGAGTAAATGCCCAATTTTCGTCGGAGGAATAAAACTTTGCGTGTTGCGTTCTATTTTCCCTCTAATGGCGTTACTTTAAAGGTACATACTTCGCTGGTCAATGCTGTGATTGGCTTTTTTGATGACGAATAATACCTACTGAACATAGATTTTTATCTCATAATTTCCTTAGTTGTGGAAAATGGAGTTCGACCGGTAATGTGTTTTTTTGTGAAAAAGATTATTTTTAAGCTTTAGTTGGTAGTTCAAAGACTGTAAGGAAAGCATGATTCCAATGGGGTAAATCAGAGTGAATGAACCAAATCAATATAGAAAACTCTTTCAGTAATAATTATTCTAAAATATTTTCAGATTTAAAACGCAGCTGTAACAAATAATTTAATGATATCATTTCGTATATTCTGGTAATGTGAATAAGACTGGCATGGTCTTATTCTATCTTTCTCCTTATAAGATATTGCCTTTTTATGACTTTCGTCAATTAGTGGCTTATATGCTTATTTTGTAAAATATCTACACACCCTTTATCTTATGTTAAAGAGTGCGCTGATTATCCCAAGTTAAAAACCTTATTTTGATGACTTGTACACAGATACATATTATTTCAAAAAAAAGCTGGCCTATATAAAATAACTCGGACTCCATTGTAAGAAAATAACATTAACATGAGTGTGTGAGAAGATTCTCAGATTTATACTTCGCCGAGACACAACCGGAGAGCCTCAGCGTAGACGAGAGGATTTCTCCGCTGACCTACTTGTCCAGCCTGAATCATTGTCGAACTACCAACATATTATGCGGGATACTCAAATTTTAATGAAAAATTTGCCCTCGAGATGAATTTTCTCGCCTCTCATCTTGTATCTACTCAGAGAGCCTTACGCTTCGGCGGCCGTTTCACCGTCGGATGCACGTGTTGCCTCAGGAAAGAAATTACAATTTCATCGGATGGGATCGGTTTCGTGGTCCTCGAACACGTATGAAATACACCAAAAATTCAACCGCTGCCTAGGAGCTATGACAATCGAGATTCCGTTCTTTATCCATTAGGTAATATCCTCGGAAACGCTCCGAAAAGAAAGCTACTCGCAGGAAACCGGCGAAGGAATAATATACTTACGGTGGTTGGAGCGTTTTTTATTATGTACAAATTTGCGTGAAACTTTGTATTCCTGTTGACATTTGTGATATTTATAGATAAAAGTGAAAAGTATTGCATCATACAGATTTGGGTTTTTGGCAATTCAATATTATTTTAACACTAGCATTATGGCACATGTCATATATTTCGTAATAACTCTATTAGATGTGTGCAGATTTTCATCTGAAGGGCGAAATAGTACATTAATTATTATTATATTTGTTGCTAACAAATATCAAGGTATCACGCCGAGTTCAATATTTGAAAAAAACCATATTTCAATATAATTTCATCTGAATTTTGAATACAGCGCCGAAAACTCTAGTCATAACATGCTATAATTATGAAAAAATATAAAATATAATTCTTGCATCATTTTCATTACTGTCTGTATTGTGAGTTCCAACGCATAAATAGATGAATTATAGTGAAACGTGGTCCAAGGATTTTTTTTGGCTTATTTAAATAAAATATTGAAATGTGCACTCAATGGTCCACGATTACCGCTCCAGCCACCTTAAGGTTAGCATCAAGATGTGTGCCTCGTGCAATAGGCTTAATATGGATCAGGATGAACAGAATTGGATTGAATTCCAGCTGTCCCAACACGCCGTATCGTTAGATATAAGTAGTCTGAGAACAGGATCAGGGCTGCTGAATTGTCAACATCGAGCTAGGAAACATTTTAACACATTGGGTGCCGAAGATACTCCCAGATATCGATGATATGAAGAGAAGAATGAAGCTCTCCGACCGACCCTTACCAAAAGCTAAAGGGAACCTGAACAAAGATAAAATCAGTTGCTGAACGAAAAGAATTTTTTGTTCTTATGCGTCTGATTCCGAAGACAAAAAGTTTTTTGAGCATCTGACGGCAAAATTTTCCCGATGACAATGTTCAATCAAATGCCTCAGTTCCAAACAGGGTAACGGTTATGCTACAAAATTTGGTGGCAAATTTTGCTATTTATTTGGTATATCAAATGCTAAAATACAGTGATAGCTTTTGTAAATTATGGCTCGGAGTCTCGTCGCTGTGTTCAGGAAATCTCATCTGCAGGGAAAATAGCCTTCAAACATTGGTGCGAGGAACAAGGAAAGTCGGGACGCACCGTTGCTCGAACCCCAAATTACCACTTGCAATGTCGGCCCCGACTTCTCAAGAAGTGGACTCGTTTGTTTGTAATCATTATTCTAATTTCATGCGTCCTGTCCCCTTCCTCTCCTCGAGATTTTTTTCCTCCTCTGACCTTCCCTTTTTGCTTAACCAAGCGAAGGCTCATTCTCACGCGTAGGAGACTTGCCTTCGGGGGGCGCTCTATGTAGAGCACCCTCCTATTTTCCTTCGGCACCGTCCCGAGGCGGCACACCCTTTTCGTTTTCCCCCCGGGGTCATCCGCCGCTTCCTGCATCTCATCCCTGCAGCCTTCGCGCTCTTTCTACTCCTCCGCTAACTGCCACGGAACACGCAACGTTCCTCCGTCTATCTCCGTCTCCTCCTTGCTCTTTTTCCTCATCTTCTTCTTCTTAGCCTTTCCACCCCCGCCTATTCTTCACAGTGGCGTAACATCAGGGGGGCAAGATTACACCCCTCTTAAAATGCTGCGGAGGGTTATTTATTTCTCAAAATACTCACTATAACGTTTCCAGTGAAAGCGGAAAAATTAAACGGAAAACCTCTATTCCGAGTATGATTTTAGGCTTTCCTGGCGAATAATGCTGATAATTTCTTTTCGGGATTCCTACCGGGTTAGGCTACCCATAGTTGCGACTATGGAGAGCCTAACCCGGTGAGAAAACCAAGAAGAACTTATCATCTCTATTCCGAGTTTGAAAATTAAAAAAAGAATTACTAGGATTTTTTAAAAGTTTGTTGGTAGGGAAGAGAGGCCAAGACTCTTGACTCCCCCCTGAATATTAAATATTATCGGAAACTACTCATTCATCAAGGTAGTCTACCGCTAAAGGTAGAGTTCATATGGAAGTGCGTAAACATTATCTGGATTTTTACGTACTCAGTACCCTATCTACCTCTAGTATTTCTTTCTTCATCTCAGCATACGTCCTATCCTCTTTTATCCCGTCCATAAATATATTCCCTTTATTTTCCTTCCCAGATTGCCCGACATCCTTCCCTCTATCACGGCCTCAAGCAAACCTTCGTCCCTCATTACCTCTTCCAACCACCTACTTTGCCCCCACCTAATCTCATCCAGAAAATTTCTTTCCTCTCCAGCTACACCAAGCACTTAAAATGCAACAAATAGCAATTTGGAATTTTGACCTCAAAATTGTCCTGACGCTGGAGAAATTTAACACAGAGCAATCACAACATCAATGACTTAGGGAACAGCCACCGTTCTATTTTTATCCTAGTGGCATTTCTAACCGAAGCCCTTCTATCCCACACAATCACACACTGAAACCTTCTGCAGCTTCTCGTTGGTATGCGCACAAGTATTTTGGGAATTGTGCAAAGTTCACCTTTCCTCAACGCATTTTATGAACTCTCAAAGCTTAGTGACAGCTGAAGAAAGACTTTCTTCATGTATCACTTAAAAAATTGTTATTTCCAAAAGATGTGACCTGAAACGGCCGCGAATGTTCGATAGACGATAATGCTGGCCAGGTAGCAGATACCAAAGGTTTCTCATATCAAGATACAAAGGAAATACAGCGAATGTAGTTAAATGCGTACTCATCTTCCGTTTAGTGGATGTATATACTAAATAGTTGCAAGTGCTTATCTTCTGCTGTTCTGCTTTTTGACGGTGTGATAGCTAGTACTCACTTATCGAAGGAAATGTTTCTTGCAGCAATTTTTCTTTGTATTTTTAGAACTCTATCTCTTGCACCCATTTCTCCTTTCGAACAATGTTTGATTGTTGTATAAGCCGTGAAATTCGTGAAATAGTTCGTGAAATTCACAATTGATTACATACCTTTACGCGGATATCATTAAATTTTCTTGTGTCAAACTTGTTGCGTGTGACGCAATCAGGATATGGTTGCCCTGAAAAAAATATAATACACATACCCACGAAGATTCATCCTCTCCCAAGCCAAATGTATATAATTTTAGTAATGACCGCCCTCCATTTGGCAAAAATTGCGATGAGCCCAACCCCCTCCTATTTCACCCGTCTCCGGTATCCCGGCTGATGTGCTAATCCATCGAGTAGAGGGTAGGAGATGGGAGATCCGGGAAGTGAAGATCAAGAAGTTATCGTGACGTGATGTTTCACGCCATCCCGTGATCCGAATCGAGGCTGGGACTCCTTTTGTGAGCGTGACCCCGAGCACGGCCGCTTGCCCGGTGCTGTGTAGTCATAAAGAGTATTTATTGTATGACCTCCATTAGTTCTCAAGATTGGCCGCTTCTAGGGGAACAACAAACCCTTTAAACCTGTTTTAGAATGATTATACATGGTGATTTACGAAGAAGCTACAATATTATAGAACGTGGTATTTGAGGTGGTTTTAAATTTTTTTTTGTCCTATGAACATTGGATCGCAACTCCTTGGTTACCGAGCTATGGTAACGCAAATATTTTTTTCAGAAGTATTTTATAGTTACCATTAAAGCGCCAAAAAGCAGTGGCCTGCGCTAAGAGTTATGGATTAATACTTGTCTAAGTTGTACTTAAGTTGAACATATATGTTTTATACTGTCGTGAATTTTGCTTATCGCTTCCAATTTTCCGAATGGGATCTGAAAACGGAAAAAAGTTATAATTTAAAAATATTACTTTTTAGAATTTACTCTTATTTTCAGGGATACAAAAACTCCCAGGAATAAAAATATTTAGAAAAATAAATTTCTTTTAACTTCTGTCAAAATTATTTTTCTATCTTAGTTTTATTGGAGATATTGCATCATAAGTGATACCGTTACATGAGCTCATTCATTAATAGCTCTTCTCCACGTATGGTACTAGCAGTTATTTACCGGAAAAAACAAATTCACGGATTAAAGGTTGCATATTTCCTTTTCAATATATCTAAAGGTATTATCAACCACTCAATCCAGGATAGAGGTATTTTGGTGGACCAATGAAAGTATACGATCAAGCGGTGACTAAGTCCTCAAACGCCGAAAATAGCTATGGATTTATTTGCGGTCGCATGCGTTGAAATTCGTAATAACAGTATTATTGTGAGTTTGATGGTTAGAGCTTGCCAAGTGTCGAGTCACCCAGGAGGTGGCTTGCAGGGTACCACGTTAATGTAGATTTAGATGAGCTTAGGATGCGATCACAAGTGTTCTGATAGCTACCAATGCGAACATTTTTTTGTTATATGTTGAGGCGAGCGACAACTGAGGTCATTTGCGCCATTGAGGGTAGATGGATGAGGAGTGAACGAAGTCTCAGTAAGCCTACGCTGAACGAAGTATGCATAGGGTTCCAGATTGAGAAGTCCCATTAAATGAATGTAGAGCTATATGTGATGTGCTTCCCCTCCTAGATACCAATTAGGAGTCCATATTTCACTGAAAAATGTGAGCCACCTTTGAGAACCCGGGGTCTCGGGATGAGAAGCCAATAATTTAACCACCGCAGAAACACGATTCCCTGAATATATGGGATTTGTTGTGCATTGTTTAATCTCCAAGAATGGTTCCAGTTACACTTTACTAATCAAATTACCTTTATTGTTTTTTAACTTTGCAAATCATTTTGCTGCGCAAACGTGGTCGGTCGGAAGCCATCCCAATGAGAAGCGAAGGTGCTCCCATTTTAAACGTGTTTGCTTCTGCGTTTCACTTTCTTGTCAACGGTGACACATATTTACCCCCCGAGGTCATTTGTGATTGGTCTTCTTAAGAAATTGATCTTCTACGCTATTGGCCAACTAAATGAAAAAACCCAGGAGCCCATGAGGAGCGAGAGCAATATTCTGCGTCAAGTTATTTTATTAAGGAACAAACTTGATCGGACTCGCTTGCCCAAGTTCAGTCGTGTTGTGTTACGTTTTTAAGTTATGCTCTAATGTTCAATATTAACTGGCCTTATGGTTTCTTGCGTACTCCTGAGGCGAGAGAGGATTAGCCCTAAACTTCGCGCCATTTCCTGGGCAAGAGCTTACACTTGACCCGTTGATTGCTCAGGAAACGCCGCGGAAATGAGTGATGGTGCTATCTCTCAAGGAGGTAAAAAAATACCGGTTAAATTCTTCCTGGAGTGCTTGAAAATTAATTTTTTGCCTTGGTACCGCAATTAAATTGAGAAGTAAGATGTCAGTGGTTTTATTGATCTTACTTTAATTCTCCAGTACGAATAGGTCTGCGTTCTGGTTCTTCCCTTCCTTTCATTATGTAATTTTGTTGATATATTTTTGACGTCAGAAATTGGTTGATCCTAGCCCATTACAGTCGTCCGTGTCACGTATTTTTAAAATATATACTGAGGCATCCTATCTCAAAAAGTAGAACAAAAGCTGTATTATAGATGCATTTGGGTAGGAAACGCAACTCAGTTTGCAATTGATATGTGGATTTTTGGTAGTGCATGCTTCCTTCATGCGGGATACAAGCATCATGAATGGCAATCCTCTTATCAGTGACAACGCTGTTGTATGATAGCTATAGTACATAAGGTCATGTAAGAAATAAATTCTTAATTCCCTTGCAAATATATGGTTCCCAGTAAAATGACAATTTTCTTTTTTTGTGTAAAGTTTTCTTACTTCCTGCTTAGGCTGCTCCTGTCTCAGTTGAATCATTTTAATAAATATTTGCTTTTTGATGTTTTTAATTATTTGAAAAAATACTTTTTATTTTTTGATAGGTTAAGGACGAATTAACCTATGGGAATGCATCCTGACTTTATTCTTTCTGATTCAAAGAACGATACAAATTAGTGGATCGAATTCCTAGTTTTATAATTTAGCGTTACTGTATCGATTTTTCTCTTTTGCTTTCGGTTATACGTCCTCTTTTATCCCAAGAAAAGATTCATTCAATTATCTATCTCCCTAATTTGCAAAGAAACTGCTTTTTATACAATTGAAATATCTTTGTTCAAATCAATTTACTCAGAAAGGTGAATGGGATGATGCAGTTTGAAAACTCTTCTCTGGGCCTATTTTTTGTCTCTTAAATTACCTCTAAAATTTTAACAAACTCCTCAGATATAATTTTAATGAAATGAAATTTGAAACTGGGTGTAACTTAAACTGCGTGCCAAAGTCAAAATAGATAGTGAACTAGTAATCTAATAACAGCTATGCAAGGATGTGCTCTTACCAAATTTTATGAACAACAAAATGAATTAGGTACACCAATAGGGTGTTTATTTAATGGACTTCCTATTACTAAATATTTCTTACGTTCGTTAATAAGTAATCGTGACCATTAAAAATCGTTTGGTATGCTGGTCAAGGGGAATTTTAAAATAAATTAATTACACATAAAAGAATAGTTAAGGCTACGGTCATGTTTCTGAGTCATATACTTTAATTTGTGAGGACCTTTTTCCTTATAAATCTCTTAGCTATAATTTTTTCCGCAGTCTTGAGTAATAAATGTAAATTCCGCGTCATTCTTAATTACATAAATTATGCATTAAATGGTTTTACAATGGTTGCTCAATTATATCGTATTTAGTAATCGCTGTGCATCACTGAATAAGTTAGGGAAATGGAATTTTAATGCAAAACAAGACTGAGTCTCGAAGGCCGTAGGCACCAAAAATGTTCTCAAATAAGTATTACATTCCATGATTCTGCGCAAAGCGGCATCTGTGGTATGATCATATTTTCATAGTTTACTTATGTATCGTGGGACTAAGCATGGCTGCCAAGATGTGATCTAAAACCCACTCCCATAAAAACACGCTATCTATGTGGTGTTTCAACCCGACATCTGTCTTCAAATTTTAGTTTAGTCATAAGCTAATATGTCAAGTAGAAAGATTGCCTCAACAGGAAAAACAAACTGGTTCCTGGAGATAACTCAGTGTTAATTTCATAAATTCAATTCTGTGTATTTGTTATGAGTCCTTGCTGATATATAGTTAATACCATCTGTAATATCAATAGTTGTTTACCATCAGTGTCTAATTTAATTTCTCTCAGGGAATAAGATGATATTTTAAGCAAGAGTATCCTGTTTTTAATGGATCATTTTTTAGCTTCCATGATTAATAAGTAGCAAATTTCGAGTGATCTCCCAGCGTTAACTCTTAGAGGCATTTCAGAATTTTGGTCGGAGTCTAAAACATGTGATTGAATGCGTTATTTTTCAGCTATACATATTTAAAATCGATTCATAGATATTACATTTAGAAGGAAATTCTGAGATAGTAAATACGCTAAAAATATGCACTTTTTATAAGAGAAACCTTTTAGTTCCATTATTCAAGTACATGCGCGAGCATTATCATCAACAATATTTTTAGTATGAATATCAGTTTGGATTTTTAGATTTCTTAGATTGATGGCGAACGAGTGCCAACTTTCGGTGAGAGGTTAGTGAACGTCTCCGTGAAAAGTTTAATGTTACTTTTATTTCTTATCGCCACTGTCAGCCATTCGTTCGAAGAAAATGAACGAAGTCACTTGAGGACATAAAGTTGACTCTTTCAGCTTCGCACTTATAGTCTTTCAGGGAAAGTCACCCCATCTTCGAGAGAACACCAATTAACCTTTTAATGACACTATCATTTCTTTTCGGAAATCCTTCATTTCCGCGAAGTTAATCGGCTAGAAGGATAAAGAGATGGTTCCGCGGAGGCATAAATATCGAAGCGTACCGTGGAGTCCCAGGTTTTTTTGTCAAAGGTAAGGAAAGGGGATGAGATTGAATCAAGACGCCCAAAGCTCATGTAGGCGAAACAAAAGAAGGATATCTATGCAAATGAGTTTCGTTCGAAAGGGAACGAACAGTGGGGAAAGTGATAGGCGTAAGGAGTGGGGTGGGGAGACTTGTGCGGGACAAGGGGAAGAGGAGACCGGGTACCCCGCTGGCTGCGTGGGATGTAGAAGCTGGGAGAGAGAGGTTTATGGGAGCCTTGTGACCCAGGAGGAAGGACCTTCCTCTCGGATCGGTGATCCGAGAGGAAGGCTTTGAGTGTCACTGAACGGGGAGGGCTTGCGGGAGGGAGAGGAAGGAAGCAGGTTGTGAGGGTCGCTACTTCTTTGGGCTCCGCGTTAAGGCTTAGCGATGTTTGATGTACCTTCAGCAAGTTAAAGTGTTATTTTATATTTTTTTACTGCGCCACCAAATACCAGAATAATCCTTTGCATTTTTACAATTACAAATAACTGCGAAACTTGCCTCTCAATAAGGACGGATAGGGGGACCTCAGGGTAGCTTACCTGGTTAGAGCACTCTGAGCGAAATCTAACTCGGTCTGACTTTGATTCCCAGTAAGGGACGCTACTTCTTTGGGCTCCGCGTAAAGTTTAGCATAAATAGAACTGCAGAACTGGCCCCGTGGTAAGGACGGACTGGAAGACTCCTGGGTTGCTAAACTGGTCACAATACACGGCGCGAAATCATAGGGTTTGAGTTCGATTCCCAGTACAGGTGAATGATTTTTCACAGAGAATTTCACACATTCATTCACAGTTAGCTTTGTTCTTTATTATAATATTAAATGACAATTATAACGTCATAAGTTACTCCTATCTGCCCTAAGTTATGTCGTCTATGAGCCTATAGCAATTATGTTTGCTGTCCCATTTTATTTTGCTAACATAGTTATGCCTCAGCCTTCGTCGCAGACTTTCCCTTCATTCTCTTCCTCTTCCTCTTCTAATTTTCCCTTCTTTTATTCTCATTAGGACTTCAAACTGACGAGTTCAATCATTTAAAATGGGCATGTGTAAATTTGAAGTGAAACTTGAATTTTAATACTAATAGAATATGACGTGGGCATATTTTAAAAACAATGACATGATTCAAGTTCCAAATCACAAAATTGATAATCATATAGTACTATATCATATCACGATAAAATTTACTGTTTTATGATTAATTTAACCAGAAGCGGATAACGGCAGCAATGTTCATGCTACCGAAGTTGAATAGGAATGGAAGTGCCTGATATTCCCCATTAATCTTATCGATATGGCTATTCCACAGGCATAAAATTGATTAGGAGGAAGTTCTCGCGGAGTTTACCTTTTCCATTTAATTGTTGAGGGTAAAAACTCTATTGCCGATATTAATGCAATATCATCGTACAATTTTAATGTTGGGTTTTCAAGTAACGCTCGACTATTACCAGAATCAACTTGGGTTGGTGTGGTAGCAAGAGTAGGTACTTTCTTCCCATCACAAGGTCCGGCATTCCAATACAGGATGTGGCGGAGATGTTTCAGTTACATCCCTATCCCTTCTTGGGTACTGGTTAAGGGGTCTTCATTTGCAGCGAGAAGTAAGTCGGATGAGACGAAATGTGGACATCCTCCCTCCACCCTTCCAACTTATCCCAAATAACTCTGCCTTATACCAACATGCTCAACCCACTATAATTGAGCAAACCACCTTAACTGTCGGATGCCTCCCAAACAGCAAAAAAAAGCTTAACATACGTTATGGGTGTGGTATGTACAATGGCTGGAGGTATCATAGTAGCATAGTGGCTTTAAAATTTGCTCATTTCCCTTTTAAAATATCATTTATGAAAAGCATCCCCCACCTTTTCCTAAGATTATATTTTTCGCGAAAAAGTGGACAATGGTTTTAAATATATTGGTTTGAAGATGTGTGATTTGCGGAGCTTTTTCCCGGAGATCTGGCGTGAAAGGAGGCAGAACGAACGGAGGAAGGCCGTGAGAGATTTAGGGTGTGAGTGAAGAAGAGGAGTTGTCGGAAAGAAGGAGGAAAAGAAACGACTCTTTCTAGGGATAAGTTGCGGATTACAATGGGCGTGATGAGTTTTCCTGCTGCCTAAAACAAAAAAGAGGACCATTGGCGCAGCTGAGTATCGTGCGGGCTTGTTTTTCCCAATGTGGGTGGCCTCAAGGTAACCCAGAGGTATAAGAAGGGAGAAGTCGGAACGAGAGGTCGCGGAAAATCGTTAGTGGGGAAATGATTTAACTACTGTTTCCCTCTAAATTGTGATTTATTTTAAAACTCGTTTCGATGAATTACATCTTAAACCATTTTTAAATTTCATAAAATAAAACATAATTAGCTGTAAATCATCAAAGTTACGCAGAATAAATTTTATTTAGAGAAAAACTGATGTCTTCCTCAATAATTGTGGAACAGTTCCGAAATACGAGCCTCGAGACTGCCTAGATTAATTAGGTATTTGCAACGTCAACGTTTGCTAATTATAAATAAAAGAGATCATTTTATTTGACCGGGATTCAAACCTCTAAATTTTAATTGCAACAAATGAGTTTTATTCATAGTGAATTTCCAGAAGTTGGTGACTTTTTTACTAACACATGTGACTTTGTACATTGCTTATTTATTTACATGAATGATTATTTAATCATCTGTGAGATTTGAGGACTTCAATTAGCCTATCAGTTGATGTGAAATGCTCTTAACATGAAGTTTTTTTACAAAATGTAAACCCAGTAATATATTTGTTTCCCTTTCCGCTATATGAGAACCTGCTTCCCTAATTACTTAATGTTATTTGTATGTTTCGAGCAAGGTGTGATTGCCTATTTAAAAAAAATAATTTGGAGGTATCAAGGAATTACAGAATCTATGAAAAACCTCTAAATACAATAGGGCTGGAAAATTGAGATGCTTTAATTCAACTTAGTAAATAATATCGCTTGTTCGCACCTTTGAGTCTTAAGTTTTATTGTGGTACTTGCACTGAACTCTTATCTTTTGTTTCTAACCTAGCATCTAGTATAGTAACATAATGACATTTAATCGAACTTGATAAAACATTTTTCATGAAGTGTGGACCACTTTCAGCCTTGCTTGTGGCATTTATATTGAAGAAATATAACATATCAATGCACCTCATAACTGCATCTTATATTTATTAATTTAATGTTATAAACCGGTTTATTGTCAACGTATACTCGTGTCGCGAATTTATAATCAGCAGCACTACATATTTGGAGATATGGGGGTATTTTCTGATGTAGAGACGTAATAATCATCAGAAGAATCATTTAACGAACCGGGTAACATGCAAAAGTTTACAGAATTTCATGGACTTTCATGCAAATTTGTGATTTAATTTGATCAATAAATGAAACGCTTTATCATCGCTGCCTGAAGTAGTCATTTACTTGCAGTTATACTCACTTCGCGTCTTTGTGTTGAGTAAAATACGTACCATTCACGACGCAAAATGGGACTTGAAAAGAATCGCTGGTTTCGTGAACTTGTCTCATTAAAACTAATCGCGAGTCGTTTTCCCGCACTCTCTCGTTTTTGTGTGAAGGACTAATTATGCTATCCTTTGAATGAGGCAGGCCATTCAGGGTGGTGGCTCACTTGATTGCCTTTCCTTGAAACATTTTAATACCCACTTTGCTCTCCAGAACGATGCCTAGAATTACTCACGATATAAAGCGCGCATCCACAGAAATACATTCCTTCTCGGTTTCTTTATGTCTTTGTAACCCTCCCCCTCGTCTTCACCAAGAATTAACTTCCATCTCTGTGGAGTAGGGGGGCGAGAGAGAGAGAGGGGGGGGAGTAGAATGTGACAAAATGAGGAAACTGTCATTTTTTTAAACCCTCCTGTGAGAGATATTGCCTGGGGAGAGGAGAGGGTGAGAGCTAGCGGGGGTGTGCCATAATAATGTTTTAATTTTTCACACCGCGGCCGTGGAGAATAAAACCTCAAAAACCTGGAGCGTGGGGAGGGAAACAGGAAATATGAAGATTTTCACGCAAGGAGGATCTGAAGAGTAGTTAGAAAGAGAGGTAGGCGGAGGAGAAATAAGTCGAGAATGGTTGAGGGGTTACTTAGCTCTGCCGAAAGAAATCCTGAGTAATTTTTGAGTAATTCAACGACGTAGGCTTCCTTAAAATCCTTTACAGGGGTGGAGGGTGCGACAGGAGCAGAAAAGAGAAGAGGGGAAGGAGAAGGCAAAGGCGTTGGCGACTTCTTAAAAATCCCTCCTCCGTGAAGAGCGGAGCATTAGCGCCATCTCTTGTCGGTGCGAATTGAGGGGTTAAAGAGACAAGGTCTTATTCCTTCTGGCGTACTCGAGGCGAGCTAAGCAACCGGTGTGGAACGGGCTGGCGGAAAGCTTAGGAAATTTGTAATTTTGGCGGTGCGCGACGAAATTGAATGCAGTTGTGACGAGGCAACGCAAAAATGTGATTATTTCATCCTCTTTGAATTTTAGTGCGCCAGAATGCACCGTATTATGTGAACTATTCATTCAAAGGCTTGCCGTGAAGTTTAAGTTTGTTCTTTTATTTATACTCCTATGGCCTTTATTTGCAATATTGAGTGATAGGACATGAACTATTTGATCTAAAGCCTGCCATGAGGCCACAAGAAACTATGTTCTTCGAAGGTGAAGAGAAAATTGCCTTTGCGTGCATACAACTCATCGGATTTCTATTAAGAGTGCTTATAAAGGCACATCACTAAAAGAATATTCTTTTGCGTGGAAAGCGTAGATACCTCTTTTCTCAAATATTTCTTCACAAAAACGTAAAAATGACTCCATCTCTTTGTTCTTCAATTTATGAAGCATTTTCTCCCGTCCTCACAGATATAAATGAACCAACTTTCTAGCCGAGGGTGATCAATTAATACACTGTTTAAACTAAAAATTGTATTTCAACGTTCATCCAAACATCTTTGAACGGAATTTATTGAGGTTTATTAAAATTCGTCATCGCACAACAATTAGTTGCATAGAAAAAATAAAAATGAAGAAGTTTGGCCTTATATTTGTTAAAATAATATATTTTAACCGAATTAAAAATAGAAAATAATAACTAGAGAGCTATTTTATCAAACATACGTATTAACATTGGGTGTTCATGTCCATCTCATTAACTGCGGTGAAAGATCTTGACATTGAATAAAATATTTACCTGTATTTGGGATTGAAGGATTTTCATCTTGATATTTTATCGTATTTATTCTGTTCGATACCGTTCATAACTCTTGGTTTTCCCCTACTCTGGCTGGTAGAATTATTGTTGGCACCAGCGTGCTCCAGTCTGTCGAATTTGAAGAGTTCACATTTCAGCTGACGTCAGACGTGAAACAAAATATATTTCCTTCTTCCGTAATTGCTCATTAGCTCCAGGTATAACGGAATCAGTGATACGGCGTGATGGCTAGCGTGTTGATAAAGCACCAATTAGTACAAGCAATGCCAAATATTGAAACCATGGGTAGCGAAGATTTTTCGCTTACAAACAAATAAACGCTTTGGGCTCCATTCATGTGTCAAGAAATCCCTCGGAAACGGATAGGACCTCTCAGCATGAGCTCCATTCATTTTGTCTGTTCTACGCTGAGTAGCTACTTAACCCCGTGATGAAGCCAAGGTTTGGTTTTCAGTAGGTCCATTAGTTACCAGGTCACGGGAATTTATCGTTTAGATAAACATTCTTTCCCATTCTCTAATTGAAAGTTAAAAAAGTGTCATCCCTCCAGAGAAATTTCGAGATGTAATGTGAAGTTTAGGGAGATGTTCTCTTTCTTAATCAATTCGTACCAAAACTTTCATTTTTCCTTGAAATATTTATAAATATACACCCAATGTTAATACGTAGGTTTGATAAAATAGTTATCTAGTTATTATTTTCTATTTTCAATTTGGTGCGAAATATATTATTTTAACAAATATAGGGCCTAACAGACATTTGGTCGATTTCAAGTTTATCTTTTCATTGTTACCTATTATTTATATGCAACTAATTGTGCGATGACGAATTTTAATACATTTTTTCATACCCGGTTGAATATTTGCGCGTATTAGAAAATAACTTCATGTGATAGTTTGTGAATTAAAATGGGGGAATTCAGGCATTAAAAACGATGACACTTAGAAATACGTCTCGGGTAACTTTACCAAATCCTGCCGCTTTCCACGGTACACACACATCATATCAAAGAGGACTACATAAAGAATTCCGTACAATGTATTATATTTTCTTTACCTCTTTAGGGTATGGATCTTTTTATAGGAAGGGGGGTGGGTTAGAACTCACCATTGAGGCGATCGAGTCCCTGAGAAAATAAGTGAAAACTGAGGTGAACAAGGTTTCAGTCAGGGAAAGAGAATAGCAGTGGGAGGATTGGGAAGTTGAATGGTTAAGAGTAATGAAGGGTTTAAAGGAATATACTAGAAAATTCAACTAATGCGATGAAGAGTAACGATCTAGAAATAAAACACCAAGTAAAGATAAAATTTAAAAATTTTCTATGGAGTCCAGCTTAATACCCTTATCACATCCATCTATAGCCATTCCTCTTCCACAATAAGTTGATCTAGGTATCTACCGAGCTTCTCGAACTTTTTCTGTCATTAAATGTTTCATCTCTACAAACTTCATTCCAGGATATGTTTCTTCTGTAAGTCTTACATGATCTCCTTCCAGGCTACTTCCCCTTATCTCTTTCTTTCCGAATTCCGAGGATTCTTCAAGCTTTCATTGTTTTTCAACCAAAAATCTAAAATTCTCGAATTAATTCTTCATATTGAAATAAGTAAATCGGTTATCTCCATCGTCTCAGGCTCAACCTTGTGGAAGTTCATTTTATCCTAAATGAAAAGGAAAACTTTGTTATATTCCACCAATTTATTCCAATAAATTGGTGGAATATAACAAAGCTTTCCTTTTCATTTACGATAAGTAAATCGGTATAATCCCACCACATTAGTGTCCTAACCGACCCAGGTTTCGGTATATTATGCCATTTTTAAGGGTTGTTATAATATGCCCAATATGAAGAATATCAAAGATTTCCACTGGAGACAGTTTCTAATATTATCGGATGAAAAACAATTAAAATTCTCTTACTACTAAGGAAATAAAAGACAATGCCAGGAATTTCTTTGTGTAGTCCTCTTGAAAATTACACGTGTGTGTATCATCTAAACGGTTAATGGTTGTTAAAATTAAGTTTGGAGTATTGCAAAGTGTTATTTTCCTTAATGATCAGAAAAGAAACGATGAATATCAATGACTCGGAAGAATACAAAAAAAAATATGATGACGTCGGGCTCTCGTATAACATAGCGCCGGTCTCTTCCTCATCCATTTCCCATCCATTCCATCCATCTCCAACCAGGTGGATGCTCTCTGCGGTATTCAAAAACCGGTGGACGCGGAGGAAGAGAGAGAGGAAGGAAGGAATGAAAAAAAAGTGGATGATGGGAATAAAAACGGATGGAGATCAGGCCGCGCTGAGTGCGTACGTTTTTTGCGTGCGTGTTCGCGTGTATGTGCGTGCAGAAGGAGAGTACGATGGAGAGGGTAGTCGCGTGGAGAGGGAGAGGTTGTGGAGGGCGGGTGGGAGGGGAAGTGAGTAACCGGCCGGGCATTTTTGCAGGTTGATGACCAGCTAGCCACTAGCTCTCCACTGGATGGTCTCACCTACACGCACTCACGCACAAGCGGAGCAACGCCACCGAAACGACCCGTAAACACACACAGTGGCGGCGAGCGAGTTTCCGCATCGTGTTATCCACACAGGCCCCGCGAAGTTTCGGACGAGGGGGAAAAATTCCTTCGACTTCCGATTTGCGATTTCGCTGGTCTTTTGGTGAACGGAAAATGTACACCTTGCATGCGAGCCTCCGCAGGGGGGAGGGGGCGTGTGTCAAGGGGGTGTTTGGACTACATCGTGTGAAAGGGAGGGAATGGTGACAGTGAAAGTGGGAGAGAGAGAGAGAGGGCGAAAGTTAATTGCATGTTGACGGAGTGTATTAATATCTCTCGCTGTTTCTATTGTAGTCACTATTGTACCTTGGAAAGTAGGAAATTTTGTATCTGCCAGTATATTTTCTCATAACAGTATCACTAGCTTCTTCGCCAGAATTTTAAAACACAGGGTTACACACTTACGGAACATGCCTACTTGTTCGATCCTATCTTCTCTGTCAATCCCTGATCTCTACCATCAAAGTATTAAAACTGATTTAAAATTTATTTACAAAATTCTAAACTCACACATTGATTGTCCTGAATTGCTTTCCTCCATTAATTTCAAAGTCCCTTGTCGATCCACACGTACGTATTCCTCACTCCATATACCTATCCCCAGACTATCCCTTGTCAAGCGCTCACTTCACTATCGCCTCTCCTCCCTACTGAATTCTTTGCCTGATACTATTGATCCGTTCTTTTTCTCTTCAAACTCATTTATTTATCTCACCATGTCCCATTTTCCTATGAAAAAATAATACCTCTCCCATCTACCTCCCTTTCCACCTACGTTTTATTTGTTCACCTTGTATCCTTGGTAGAATATCCGATGTGGATACGTTTTCCCATCAATAGCACTAACATCAACCTAACCCCCAGCCTAATTTAATTTACAAAACTCCAGCTCTCAGAAAGTATTACGTTAACGCAAAAGAAATATATTTAAATCCATATAATCTTAATATCTAAATCCTTAAGCTAAAAGTAAAAGTCTTAGAGTAAAAGCTGCAACTCCAATCTTGCGGTTAACGCTGACCAGTCAGAGTGACAGGTATTATATTATTATGACCCAGTATTCTACAGAGGAAATATTTAATCAGAGATTATAAAATTGGGCCTAGAAGTGAGTTCGAGGGTGACATGGGTTGATGAGATCCAAGATGTATGGATCGTGATCGCGAGCTCGCCTCCACTGGCTCACACATTTCACTCTGCATCCTTTTACTATGTCTTCGTCCACACTCCTACCAATAAGCAGCCGTCCCAACATTTCCTTCATCTCTCTCTTTCACCCTTCTGTTTCTGTTGAATATTTTTTGTTGGTATCGGACCACATTAGCCTAATCTCTTCTCTCTCCCACCAGACCAGTCCCCCTCTCCGCCCCCGTTCCTTCCGCGAATCTCGCCTCGCCCCGAGTCCACACGCTCCTCAACCCAGAAGGCTTCCCCGCCCACAAGACTCTGCTCCCAATTGATCCACGAGGAGCCCTTAACAGAGACGTATCCAGGTAGTCTTTTTGTTCTTCTTTTTTGTTTAATCTTCCTCTCATCCTATCGATAATGTGTCATTTTTTTAGGAAGGAACGATGGAAAAATATTTTTCGGGTTAAGGCCGCGTTGGTCCATTTGGGCGGACGACAGTTTCGGGCGCATTCCAGCTCCCGTCTTCAGGTCCAACTGATCTGCAGAGCATCATTTTCTTCTATATATATATCTAGTCAGGTGCGCGCTGATACGTTCGGTTTGAATCCCATTGTTGGAAAAGCCGTTTGAAAGATGCAGGGAGAGGATAACCGTCTTCCCTGTTGAAGTTCTTTCCGTGGTTCACTATTTCTATTGCCTCCCTTATCAGCCTAGGGAAATATTTATTTTCTCTGGCAATGATTTTGGATTCGTGGAATTTAATCACGTGTCCGGGTTCTGACCATGCATGCTCTGCAACCGCGGAAAGGCGAAAATTTTTCTTTTCGGTTGCCTTACGATGTTCTTCTATTCTGATTTTTAGGGATCTAGATGTTTGACCGATGTATGATTTACCACAGGTACACGACACTTCATACACTCCTTCGTATATGTCACATGGGTGACGATCTTTTTCGCTCCGAAGGAGATCAGAGGTCTTCTTAACGCTTTTAAATCTCGTCAAGACGTCGTGTTTGGCGAGAACTCTTGCGATCCTCTCTGAAGTTCCTGCGACGTATGGTAAGATAGCATGTGCCTTTGCCTTCTGATGGTCTTCTCTTTCAGTCTCCAATGTCGCATGACGTTTCTCTTCTTCCTTACGCGCGATTTTTCGAATTAATTCTCCGTTATAGCCATTCTCTTGGAGTGCGGCGAGGAGGTGTTGTTTTTCTTTTGCGAGCGAATCGGCATCCGAGATGGCATATGCCCTGTGGTATAGAGTTTTGATAACTGATGCTTTTTGGCCAGGATGATGGTGGGATTTGGCATTTAAATAGCGGTCAGTATGCGTTTTCTTACGATAAACTGAATGTCCTAACGTGCCATTAGCTTTCTTTGTGACGAGAACGTCTAGGAAGGGGAGCCGATTATTTTCCTCCATTTCCATTGTGAATTGAATGGAAGTATTATGGCTGTTGAGATGTTCTAGGAATTTATTCAATTCATCAGTCCCGTGAGGCCATATGACGAAGGTGTCGTCGACATATCTCACGAAGAGTTTTGGTTTTAGATGGAAAGAATCCAGGGCTTTGCGTTCAAAGTCTTCCATATAAAGATCGGCGATGACTGGGGATAAAGGAGATCCCATGGATGCCCCTTCAGATTGCTCGTATAATTTTCCATTCCAAGAGAAATAGCAATTATTGAGACAAAATTCTACCATTTTAGGAATATCCTTTGGAAGACCTTTTTTCGTTAGAGTCTTAATGATGTCGATTGCCTCTTTAACGGGTATTTTTGTAAATAAGGACACCACGTCGAAACTGACAAGAAGATCATTTTCCGAAATCTTCGCTTCCTGTATAATTTCGATGAAATGGGAGGAGTTCTTTACGTAGGTGGTAGTTAGGCCTGAGAATGGTCGTAGGCTATGGGCTAGATACTTTGCGAGCTTATGCGTGGGTGAATCAATGGCACTTACAATGGGTCGGAGTGGTATCCCATCCTTATGAATTTTTGGCAACCCGTACAGTCGTGGAGGTTTAGGAGCGGTCTGGAGTAGTGGGCGTCTCTCCTCTTCAGGTATTGATGAATGCTTCAGGAGTTCCTTGATGTTTTTCTGGATTTTTGCCGTAGGATCCGACTTCAGTTCTTTGTAGGTTGGGTCGTCCAGCAAACTGTGAATCTTCTTTCTGTAGTCTTCCTTCGAGATGATTACAGTTGCGTTTCCTTTGTCTGCCGGCAATATTATTAAATCCTCGCTTTTTCTGAGTTCGCTGATGGCTAGTCTCTCTGCCCTTGTCAAATTAGGTTTTGGAGGTCTCGCTTTCCGTATGATGTGGCTCAATTCCTCCCTAATTTCGTCTGCCTCTGGTTTTCGTAGCTTGCGCAGAGCATTTTCTACCCCAGTGATTATTTCCTCCTTTGGAATATTCCTTGGTGCTATAGCGAAGTTTAGTCCTTTGGATAGGACTGAGGTTGTAGCTTCACTCAGATTCACCTGGGTTAGATTTATAACCACTCGTTCTATTTTATTGGAAGTGGATTCCGGTGAAGGATGTTGCTTTTTAGCCAAATTTTCAAATTTCTTCAATTGCTTCTCTTTCGCTGCTGTAAAGGCATTGAAGGACGATATGAAGGTAATTCTCTCCAATGTCTCCCAATCCTCCGGCATCAAGGTGCTGCTTAATTCCAAGTGAAGTTGGTAGAGTTCCGTCGAACAGTAGTGGAGAGCTCTGCGTGTGTTCTGAACTCGTTCTCTGAGCAGAGCAGAACTCGCCCGGTGGAGAATCCTCTTCGCTTTCTTAGACTTGATCGGATGTTTAATGTTGAGAAATGATGGTATCGTGTCTGAGTCTCTGCATCTCTCGAGAAAAGCCAAAGAAGACAGAAGTTTAAATTTCTTCTTCCTTAGTTTCTCAAATCTTCTACTACTCTTGAAAATCTCCTCCCCGTAGAGGTGAATGAAATTGGTACGGAGGCTTAAAACTTTAAACTTCTGTCTTCTTTGGCTTTTCTCGAGAGATGCAGAGACTCAGACACGATACCATCATTTCTCAACATTAAACATCCGATCAAGTCTAAGAAAGCGAAGAGGATTCTCCACCGGGCGAGTTCTGCTCTGCTCAGAGAACGAGTTCAGAACACACGCAGAGCTCTCCACTACTGTTCGACGGAACTCTACCAACTTCACTTGGAATTAAGCAGCACCTTGATGCCGGAGGATTGGGAGACATTGGAGAGAATTACCTTCATATCGTCCTTCAATGCCTTTACAGCAGCGAAAGAGAAGCAATTGAAGAAATTTGAAAATTTGGCTAAAAAGCAACATCCTTCACCGGAATCCACTTCCAATAAAATAGAACGAGTGGTTATAAATCTAACCCAGGTGAATCTGAGTGAAGCTACAACCTCAGTCCTATCCAAAGGACTAAACTTCGCTATAGCACCAAGGAATATTCCAAAGGAGGAAATAATCACTGGGGTAGAAAATGCTCTGCGCAAGCTACGAAAACCAGAGGCAGACGAAATTAGGGAGGAATTGAGCCACATCATACGGAAAGCGAGACCTCCAAAACCTAATTTGACAAGGGCAGAGAGACTAGCCATCAGCGAACTCAGAAAAAGCGAGGATTTAATAATATTGCCGGCAGACAAAGGAAACGCAACTGTAATCATCTCGAAGGAAGACTACAGAAAGAAGATTCACAGTTTGCTGGACGACCCAACCTACAAAGAACTGAAGTCGGATCCTACGGCAAAAATCCAGAAAAACATCAAGGAACTCCTGAAGCATTCATCAATACCTGAAGAGGAGAGACGCCCACTACTCCAGACCGCTCCTAAACCTCCACGACTGTACGGGTTGCCAAAAATTCATAAGGATGGGATACCACTCCGACCCATTGTAAGTGCCATTGATTCACCCACGCATAAGCTCGCAAAGTATCTAGCCCATAGCCTACGACCATTCTCAGGCCTAACTACCACCTACGTAAAGAACTCCTCCCATTTCATCGAAATTATACAGGAAGCGAAGATTTCGGAAAATGATCTTCTTGTCAGTTTCGACGTGGTGTCCTTATTTACAAAAATACCCGTTAAAGAGGCAATCGACATCATTAAGACTCTAACGAAAAAAGGTCTTCCAAAGGATATTCCTAAAATGGTAGAATTTTGTCTCAATAATTGCTATTTCTCTTGGAATGGAAAATTATACGAGCAATCTGAAGGGGCATCCATGGGATCTCCTTTATCCCCAGTCATCGCCGATCTTTATATGGAAGACTTTGAACGCAAAGCCCTGGATTCTTTCCATCTAAAACCAAAACTCTTCGTGAGATATGTCGACGACACCTTCGTCATATGGCCTCACGGGACTGATGAATTGAATAAATTCCTAGAACATCTCAACAGCCATAATACTTCCATTCAATTCACAATGGAAATGGAGGAAAATAATCGGCTCCCCTTCCTAGACGTTCTCGTCACAAAGAAAGCTAATGGCACGTTAGGACATTCAGTTTATCGTAAGAAAACGCATACTGACCGCTATTTAAATGCCAAATCCCACCATCATCCTGGCCAAAAAGCATCAGTTATCAAAACTCTATACCACAGGGCATATGCCATCTCGGATGCCGATTCGCTCGCAAAAGAAAAACAACACCTCCTCGCCGCACTCCAAGAGAATGGCTATAACGGAGAATTAATTCGAAAAATCGCGCGTAAGGAAGAAGAGAAACGTCATGCGACATTGGAGACTGAAAGAGAAGACCATCAGAAGGCAAAGGCACATGCTATCTTACCATACGTCGCAGGAACTTCAGAGAGGATCGCAAGAGTTCTCGCCAAACACGACGTCTTGACGAGATTTAAAAGCGTTAAGAAGACCTCTGATCTCCTTCGGAGCGAAAAAGATCGTCACCCATGTGACATATACGAAGGAGTGTATGAAGTGTCGTGTACCTGTGGTAAATCATACATCGGTCAAACATCTAGATCCCTAAAAATCAGAATAGAAGAACATCGTAAGGCAACCGAAAAGAAAAATTTTCGCCTTTCCGCGGTTGCAGAGCATGCATGGTCAGAACCCGGACACGTGATTAAATTCCACGAATCCAAAATCATTGCCAGAGAAAATAAATATTTCCCTAGGCTGATAAGGGAGGCAATAGAAATAGTGAACCACGGAAAGAACTTCAACAGGGAAGACGGTTATCCTCTCCCTGCATCTTTCAAACGGCTTTTCCAACAATGGGATTCAAACCGAACGTATCAGCGCGCACCTGACTAGATATATATATAGAAGAAAATGATGCTCTGCAGATCAGTTGGACCTGAAGACGGGAGCTGGAATGCGCCCGAAACTGTCGTCCGCCCAAATGGACCAACGCGGCCTTAACCCGAAAAATATTTTTCCAATTAATCACCGCGGAAGCCTCCGTACCAAGGAACGATGAATGAAAAATATCTTCAAAAATGTTTTATCTCTTACTTTGATAAGGAAAGGTTTTATTCCAGAAATTTGCAGTTTTTTGTTCTTAACCATCGTTGCAATGACGTGAATTCAGAGCGCCAAAGACATTCAATTAAAATTTTGTTTGATGCGCTAGGTTCAATTTAATCCCTTCAAAGATGTCTAAATATATAGTGAGCAAGGCATCTGCTATAAAATGTCGTCTAATTCTCGAAATTCAGAGCGGAAAAGACATTCAATTAAAATATATTTTAATGTACTAGGTTCAAAATATATAGTGAACAAGTTATCTACTGAAAAATGCCGTCTAATCCTCGAAAGTAATTGAATAATTACAAATATTTATTACCTTACGTGTTTTTATAGCTTACAGCATGGATTAATTTTCGTTGGCCCGAAGCAGTTAGCGCAAGATTGCATTCAGGGAAGCGTTTCTCCGAGTCATCCTTTAATCCACGCTGTAGATATATTTTCGATTACGACGTTCTTCCTCTTTGTTTGTTGCTCTCAATGTTTTTCCCTAAATTACGGTTGGAGAACGAACAGCGAAAGGTGCAGAAAGGAAATTCGTTTCTTCGCATTATCCGGTCCAATGGCAGTTAATTGAATTACAAGAAATCAGTTCGCTTATTCGAATCAAAAGGAAGGTGTCCGGAAATGATTCAATTCACCTACGACGGAGATGAAAATTAAATTTTTTTCCTCATGTAATTAGCATCCTCACCGGGGTTGACCTATATCTTCGTCTTGGGCGTCATTTCCCGTAAGGATAAAAATTGTGCAAAATTACGTACCCCTTCATCCTTTATCATCGAGTCGTTTTTTGTTTTTGTCGTAGTTAATGCTCGAAAAGCATTCCACGCCTCGGAGATGCATTCTCTCGTATGCTATCGTAATTGGTTTTTGTGCATCCTTGCAAAATGGTTCGAGTTGTAATATGGTCCGTTTGCGTAGGGAGTTTTGTTTTGCTAGGCCTGATTCCTTCTCGAAATACCTCCTTCCCCTTCGTCAATTTTCCATTCGCGTCCTTAATTATTTTATCCGCGCCTGCGGCGGGGTCTCTTTTCACGCGCTGATGTAGTCATGTTGGCGGTTAAGGTAGACTTTCTGCATGATGGTATGAAGGGTTCATCGTTAAAACCCTTGCTTATGGTTTCATCAAATGGGAACAGAAAAATGTTGAATTCAGTACTTTAAATCTAGGGGCTTATCTAGATGATAAACTATGAACATAATTCCAAATTAAATGTTGATTACCGTTTTTTCAGGCCAAATACATCACAGAAAATGTACTCTCAAATTGTGAGCCATGGCATGTTTCTTTCCCTTCCTGATTGAAAATGTTTGCATGGGATGAGAGAGTTCGGCGTCTTTTTCATAGCTGAAGTACTGTGTCAGCCTTTGTCGTAGATAGCAGATGTCGTGGATCGAAAAACTGAGTTCTACGCCTTCAATAAGTGTTTTCACCGTAGATTATAAAATTCGTGACACTTAAGATATAACGTTAGTTTTAATGGTCACTTAAGACGATATGGATACAGTAACTTCTCAATTGCAAACCGGATCTTTAAACATGCAATGTACTTGTCTAACTTGCTTTCCACGTTAGCGAAAATATTATTATTCTAGAAGTATAGAAAGATGCCGGTCACCTCTCTGCTGGGCAGGTAAAAACCCGTTGCCGACCGCTGGACAAAGTCGACGAGGACGGAGCGAAGAGGACGCGAAGAGATGTCCGAAGGAAGAGACGGAAGACTTCCGAGCCACGAGACGGACGCTGTCGTTCCTGACGGGAAATGCCTGTGATGCTTTCCTTCGAACCGTCCGCAGAAGTCGTTTCGTTGGCTTCCTAGCCGGAGGAGGGTGCCTGTTACCCAAAAGGTTTTTACCAACTAACCATGGCGAAACAGAGGGATCGTTACAAAATTTCTCTGGAAACAATTTAGAAAAATGGTGATTCCAGTCCGAATTTCCGCATCATCTTTTTCCTTTTAGGTTTTGACTAGGTATAACCACCTACTAATTTCAGTGAGCGATTTTGATTCCGCCATTAATATTAATGCGGTCGTGTCTCTTCGTAAGTGTTTGTTTTTTTATTACAAGTGTGGGCCGGCGTTTGGAGTAGCCATTCATGCATGGTGATACACTTTTCATATGGACGCGCACGATGTGTAAGAGCACTGGAGTGGTTAAAAGCAAATAGTTACTCCAATAAAAAAAGAAGGGACGAGGAAATGAACGGATTCATTACTATCCGATCACGATAGGCTAACTGATGCCCAATTAAAATAAAATTTTTGAAAATGAATGGTGGCTTCGGTGGCGGGGCATAATCAAATTCGTCTCGGATGAAAAAAATTTAATTCAAATCCTCTGCCACTCCGCCGTTCGGTGTCAGTCGAGATCCCCGGGAATTAATCAGCGAAAAATATTGAACTGAATGAATAATGACAAAACGATTGTGAATCGCGATGAAAATCTATCGTGAGCATGAGATCCTCGATGACCTTTTGTCATAGCGCGGCTCTGAATTATTTAGCGAGTGCTATTTACCTTACGCTGTCATAATGGCAGCGACACACGAGATGCAAGTGGTGGAATATTAGGCTAAAAGGATCACAGCCTATGTATCGGTGAACCACAACGAAAATTGAGAGGAAAGAATGTTAACCACGCCGCTATTTTACTTCCTGTTGTATCTTTTGTTTCGTGCACGAACTGTTTCGGCCGTATTCTTAAGTTTCAAATTTAGCCAAGTTTAAGAAGGTTTTACTTCGTCCTTTATGGCCAAAGTCAGAATTCCAACGAGGCTAAAAGTTTTACTACGCTTGGCTGTAAGCTTAAACGCTACCTCAAATTACACTACAAAATTCAAAACTCTCCGGATTAATTCTGTCACGAATAACGCAATTCAGGGGTAAAACGACGATATGAATACTGGTTTAATTGAAGCATCGGGTCAAATTTCATTGACCTGGGCTAACAGTATCATGGATTCCGTTGCTTTGTTCCTATCGCGGTCATGATCTAATATGAAGAGAGTGGTAAAGAGGAATTGGGTTGGGGTGGTGTTTCAAGTATTGGATTCGCAACCTCTGGGCCCGGTTTTGAATCATGGCAAGGGTGGCGGTTTTTCTGTTGAATCACGAACCCTACTTGAGGATAATGCAGAAAGACCTCCAGGTGCAGTCCACATGGAACCGTGGTCCCATAGTTGTCCTCCTTTAACCCGTAAGTTGGACAATCAATCATAAACTTGAACCTCGGATGCAAAAATATAATTTTGGCACGTAATTTCTTAGTCTGGCTCTTATAAATTTTCAAGTACTTCTGAAGAAAACAGTGGGCTCTAAATATATATATATATATATATACAGATCTTCATCCAGTACTCTCTCCAGTTCAGAAGAAGACGACAGATCGTCGTCGAAAATTAAACCGTTCGTGTGAGTTTCTTTTGTTTGTCTCACTATGTTTTATACTTGTCACGCCTGTGACTCCTTATTGGATATATATATATATATATATATATATATATATATATATATATATATATATATATATATAGAAAAGAATTAGTAATTACTCACACAATCATATGTACCAAGGGGAAGAAATTCACCATGAAAACTCATTTGACTTGACCGGGACTCGACCTCGGATCTCATAATTGACGGTCAGGTGTGTTAGCCAGTTGCACCACCAAGCCATCTTAATACAATGTGATATGCGGCGGGGGTTTTATCTTTGCACCCGTGTACGTGACAGCGTACCACATCCTTCTCTATGCAATTACTGTAAATTACTCATACAACATAAATAAGCAAATATAAAGTGGCTACCACAGCTGATAATGTAAGTGTCCCAGTGTAAATCTCCAATAGGCGATGGGAGTAGTCCACTACGCCCATTGTCAATAGATGATGGAAGCAGTTTATGTGCTAGAAACCGGTTTGTTTCCACAAACTATGTATCCTACAGATATTCACGTAAAAACTTGCGAGAACACATCCATAGAAGTGGACCAGGAGATATTTTACAGTCATGTGCTTATGCACTCATGTAAATTGATGTGTTTACATGGTTTAATTTTGTATCTCATGCATTATGTTAATCGTTCAATGGAACATTACCCATTTATTCCGTTTTCTTGCTACATGATTTCTTCCTATTAGGATAAATGAAGGTTTGGTTAATTGGCTGCAGTCAAGGCCTCCCATCCCGAGTAACTGAATTTGAGCATAGGAAGTGGCGGAAATAATTTTTGTACGAAGTAAAATCTCTATTGCTACTAACCATGTAAAGAGTAAAATAATCGTAGCACTAAATCCGTCGGATAGGACGTTAAACTTGGAACCCCTTGGCGCCTTTTGATTGAATTAAGCTAATGCCGTCGCCGGGTGCCTATTCATTCTCCTATATTCCTCACATTATGGCGAAAATTACCTCTGTTTTTGTTGGTCTTTATTGAACTGTACTACTGTGAGAGGTAGTATAATATAAAAAAACGACCAAATACGAGAGAAAAAAGTGTTAAACTTTCGTGAAACTAAAAAGTGTAAAAAGGATTTTTGGGTAAACGAGTCTAGCAGGAGGCTTAAGGTTTTGGGGTTGGGTGGCTAGGTGGGAAAGAAGGAGGCAATCTAGGAAGAAATTATTTCAGAAGTTGAACTTGTTGAGGGGACAAGGGCTGGCGGAGGAAGGTGGATGAGGTGTTGGCGGGGGATGGGGCTGAAAATGCCCGTTGAAAAAAAAAAATGCAAAGCGGGAACGGTGTCCGCCAGAAGCACGTTATAAGAGACTATTAAATGAGTATCACCCTCACGTGAGGGAGAACGGATTCTACTAGAATCCCTTCCCCATTCTCTACCTCTCGTTTTCTCGTCCTGTGCTCCTTCCCCTAGTGTGTCTCTCATTCTCTTCCTCGTGTAATAACCCCGGATCTTTTCTTCACCCTCTCAAATATTTGCCTCTTATCTTTAATAGCATCTGGTTAGTGTGGTGTCTATAGTACAGGCTTCTCACTCCGAGGGCATGAGTTCGAATTCCGGCAGTGGCTGCCAATTTTCTTCAGTGTAATCCCAATTCCTACTCTGGTGTGATGAGGGGAGAGCTTCATGTATAGTACTCCGTCCATCGGATGAGACATCACTTTGTGGACTTTCTTGCGCCTTTTGTCGATGGAAGACTTTTGCCGATGTAAGGTGTCCTCTATTTCTAATAGAATGCTCCATTTTACCAGCGTACCCACTTATCCTTGGTGGCGCATATCACCCCATTTATCGGCCACCTTCCCTAATATTATGGATTTATTTTTACATTCTTTATACTTTTTGAAAAAGAATGCTAGCAGGTATTTTTTGCAACAGAAAAAAGCGATATCCATTGTTTTCAGAATTATTTAATATTTGTATTATGTATTGCGCTAATAATTTCGTGAATTTATTTGTTTATATTATTTATCTTAGTTGTGTATTTATTTAAAGTACGTGTAATTGTGGTGACCTGTATGTACTAAATAATTTCTCATTACCATGATTATGACCTACCAGCATTGCTTAAACTCAGGCTGTAATTCCCAAGTCTTCAAACTTGCCAATGACAGTATTTTTCTCTTTTTTTATTTGGCCAAATAGATTTTTTTCCTCTGCGGTGTCCGTTGTTCATGAACGGTTCTAATTTTACGTCATGAATATTCTTTCATTCGGGTTTTCATGCTAATATGATTAATATTTTGTGCAAATGTGGTTGCTTGCAAGACACACCGGTCTACCTACAATTGTGCAAATGACCTCTGTTGTCGGTTGCCTCCTTTAATAATCAACCAACTAACCAGCCAACAGTTCTCAATTCCTTATTATCCTTTCCCCGGTTACACTTTTTCCCCTCGTGTCTCCATCTCCCTTTCCTCACCGTCTACTAACCCCCAGCCCTTTTCTTTTCGCCTTCTCATATCTTTTTAGCCTCCCCCGCACTCTCCTTTTATCTCCCGAGTTCGGCTGCAAGGGTAACTCTTTTTACGGTCGTTTCCTCGGGAAATGTTGCCTAATAAAATGGGCCGTATCTGTGCATGTGTTCCCATCTAGAGAGTTTTCCACGACATCGGAACTGTTTCCGTGAAACTTTGGGGAGTGTGGGGACAGTCGGACCGCCAAAGCTCACCGCAGGGCAACAATTTAACTCTATGGCTACGAGTTAATGTCCGGTATCTTTATTTTTTACAAATAAGTGCGCTTTGGTAGCATCGTGAATTATTTTCAGGAAGATAATCAGAATTGATAAGGAGTTACACCCATATGAGTTTAAATGTGAATCATAATTTGTGATTTCTTTGTGCAAGTAGTTTGCTAAGTTCCCTTACAAATTTTCCATGCTATATTTTAAGGATTTTAGTGATAAGTTACAGCAATAGTTAGTGTCTAGTAACTTTCCTTTAAGTTCGATGATAATCAGAGGTTTTTTTTGTGGTGAACGGCGGGTTACGAAATAATAGTGATATTAATAAAATGTTTTAAACAGGTAGGATTGCTAAGTGTGAATGGACGCATGAAATCTAGGGGTCACCCCCAATGGCAATTAGAGTTGATACATGATTTGCTGAGATGCTTTCTTGTAAGTTTTAGGCTAAGATCTCCATGAAAACCTTCGACAAGACAGCAATTTAGTAAGATAGCACATTAAGTTGTGATAAATCATGGTCAATATCCTAAATTTAAGAATTCTCTCCTTTTTACTGTTAAAATATTGGAATTTTAACTTAAAAATCATCATTTAACATCATGCCATCATCTAATGCGATATAAAACTACTCTAATGCTGCCAAAATAGTTATTTTTTGTTTGTGAAAAGTTCTGAAGCAATTTGTTCATGCCTGCGCAAATGCTTGCTGCGTATAAACATGCCTTAACACTAGAACCGCGGAATTTTTCAATCCCTCTAGAACCGAGGATTAGCCATTATTGACTCACGATTTCTCGCTCGCTATAATCGCTCCATGAATGAACTGAGGTCGTTTTGTTGGATATCTTTTATTTGTAAATAAGACTTTTTGGAAATAATATTGACTTGTCGCGTCGGGTTCTCACCCCACTTAGCTATCCAGCCGAAACTACTGAGCTATTTGCTGTGGTGAAAGACTCCTAAGAGGAGGAAAATTAGGAGTCTTAAAAATAGGAGGTCGTTTATGAAGCAAGGTTGATTTGCAACGATAGGGAAGTATGGAGGAAAATATTAAAATTTAAGCTAGTTTTCTAGGTCTGACGCCATGAATGAAACTCTGATAATGCGTACTCCGAAAGAAAACGGCGTGATGGGTATTCGTGTGTGTAGGTCGATTTGTAGCCAAACAGGAAAATACTGTTGCATGTAATCAATTATTAGCAAAACATTTTCACCATACTCAATGCCTTATTCTGTGTCTCCAACGTGTATCGTCTAATGATGGGCACAAATAACCAAATGCGTCTCCTGTCACGAGGCCTGGGGAGATAGACGCTTGGGATTTAAAAGACGCCGATTTCACTGATCTCAATTGTTTTTCCTCGCACCGTCTTCACCTACGATTCTGTTTCATGTCTCCAACGCTCCACCTATTATCAATCTCTTCTCTTCACAGCCTCTTCTTCCTCGTGGTCCATCGCACTTCTCCTTCTTCTCACCTCTTCACGGGTTCAGCCCATAAACACGGCCTCTCTTGCCCACCCGCCTGCCGCTGCCGGCCGACGGTCTCGGCCGTTCCCCCACTACGGCCCCTCTCGGAATCTCATCATTTTCACTTTTATAGCCATTTAGACCCTCCGGGGATGAGGCGAAAGGGCGAGAAAGTGGAGGAGGATGAGGTGGGGGTACCAGAGGGAGGGAGGGGGGAGAAAAGAAAGGGAAAGAGGGTGAGAGGGTGATTTTGTGAGGAGTCGGTAGGGGGTGGGTGAGAAAGGTAAAAGGGTTGAGGGACCTTAACCTCCCTACCAATCCACCCCATCACTCAAAACATACCGGCAAACTCACAGATACGTATGCTTATTGATGTGCGGTTTGAAGAAAGAGGAACGTTTAAAACATTTTTCTCGATAGCATACATGCGTAATACCCATCACGCCATTCCATCTCGATGTAGGAAAAGTCACAGAAATTAGTTACTGCTGTTAGGCCAACAAAACTGTCTCTGTTTTAATAATTTCTCTGTAACGCCCTATCATTGCATACCTCTTTCACTTATTTTGCACTATTGCAATGCTTCATATACGCTGTCATATTCTTAACACTCCTAATATCCCTCCTCTTAGAGTCCCTTCTACCACATTCACCCATGACTTTCACTGTCTACCCCTTCCTCTCACACCACTCACTCGAGTTAAATATATATGTTTCGTTATTTGACTTTCATTAATTCTGTCAACATTTCCGAATTGACGATACCTTTTTTCGATAGAATGTTACCAAAACGTGTATTCTTTAAAAACTTTCATAAAATAATTTTTCTATTGAATTCAAAGAAAAATTCAAACAAGGAAGTTGACGAGAAATTTAGGTATAGCAAATGTTTCCTTTATTTTGGTTGGTTATATAGAGAGAAAACGGGAAACTGAGGTGTTTTGTGTCATTGAGGACAGTTGGGTAATGGGGGGATCATTTGGGACTAAAAGAATAGAGAGAAGTTGGTATTAGCCTACTCCTAATGAAAGGCGCCGACGGGACCTCAGTTTAGCCCAAAAGGGATCGGAACTCCACTGATAGTCTCTGTCGCCACTAGAGCACTATCCCCGGCCTTAGGAAGTCAGTATTCTAACCACCATACCAACCTTAACCTTCAAAATATTCTGAAACTTTGCAATTGCCTTATGTTTTCTATAACGTCCAAAATGCTCGTCTGTCGACTTACTCCTTTACAAATACGCAAGCTCCCTTTTCCCTAGCTGAGTTCCTGGATAGACTCGTATCTCATCCCCTCCTGCCGCATTCCCTCACGGTGGCTCACGGGGTACTCTGTAGAAGAAGAAGAAGAAATATACACTAACACTCCGGGCTCTGTTGGAGCTCCCAATCTAGCCGAAGGGTCATCGCCTCTGCCCAAGGTTTCCGGATTGTTTCCGTTCTCTTGGCGAGTGGTGTGTAGCCCGCTCGTATATGACCTACAAGATTGGGGAGGGGTGATCCGTGTAACACTCTTTCACCTCTTTCCCTTCGCTGCCAACTCATTCTCTCCGACTAGTCCTTCCTTCCTCCTTCTATCGAAGCAACCCAATCGTTGAGAGTAGTAATAAAGGGGGGATTTCGAGGAGATGGGGACGATGACCCAAACAAAATTTATCACTTTTCCCACGTTTCGGGCACGAAATGCGTGAAATCGTTGGTCCTTCTCGAATGCGGTCTTCCTTTTGGATAATAAGGGGACGCATTTTCATCCTTTAATGCCGCATTCTTCATGAATGGGTAATAACATAAAGAGGGTAAACCAATGTTTCTTTGTTGGATTATTGATCGCAAGGAAACTACTCTGTCGCGTCACTGTGTGCGAATATAATATTGCGTAACAATTGAGAGTCTACATTTTTACTCTTTATTTTGTTGCCAAAAAGAGAAGGATATGATCGCTCTTGTCATATACTTCAGTAATCGCCTGTGACCATCCTCCGTCAGGTAAATTTTAACATCATTCATTATAGATAATTGCAAAAAAAACGTGAATTTGAAAGCAAAATACCCTTTTAGGTCAAATGGGATTTAAACAGGAATCCGTCGTGAAAGTCTTGCATAATAGTATTTGAGGTATGATTCCACCCCTTCAAGCCAGAAATTGCATCTGAGAAGATGGAAATCCACCTTATATCCATTTTAACTATGAGTTTACTTTGATGTTCCTAATGAATTAGAATTTCAACTAAATTCCCGCTCCTCACATTTTATTTTTTCGGTGCCATTTGATTTTACGAATGCAATCTCATCGCAAGGATTACTTTTATAGGGGGATGAATCGAAAAAATAATGTCTTCACGATGAAACGCTTTTCTGATGGTTTTGCTGAAACTTTCCTTTCTCCTCCATTTCTATATCCTTTCCTCACCCTTTCATCGCCATTTCTCCGAGGCCATATCAAGATGAATAAGTCCACCCTTCGTCTTGGACTTCCTCCATCTCGTTAAGCGATGGGGACATTTTGATAAGTCGATGGAGAAAAATCCCCTACCCCCGCCAAACTCCCAAGTGATGTGAAGATGAGGCTTTTTCCAGGAGGAAGTGTAAGACGAACCCGTGCTCCTGCTATTGAGCTGTATACTTTGGGTACAGTAGGAATTCCCTAGAAATGAAAAAGAAACAAAATCTCACTCCTCCTGGGATGTGGACTGTCTAGAAATTTCTCAGAGTCTTAGATTAAATACGCATAGTTTAGTTTTAAGTACGAGACCACGAACAGTGCCCGTTGACGTTGAGACTGAAGTATTACGGAAGTAGTAGTGAAGAAAGACGGTAATTCACTGAGTAGGATTTATAGCCGTCGGAGTAACATTTTATTCCTCAATATACCCACCCTAGGCAACAAGGTTTTCTCAGGCGCAAAGCGCACGCCTTGAACTGTTCGTTCTTCGTATGACCAGCAGTGTTGAACACATTGTTCCTTTGAAGCCCACAAAAATCCATAGGGTTGGAATACGCCTCGGTAGCCTAGCTGGATAAAACACTCGGCGCGATATCGAGGAATCCGAGTTCGAGTCTGTGTCAAGGAAAATGATTTTTCCCTTTGTGGAATTTCGCACTTATGTGAACTCGCGGGTGACTCCCTATTGATATTACCGTGGCCAGTCCCGGTATCCTCTCTATTTTCTGCCATATTTTTTAAAAATACTTCACGCAGCTTTCCATTCCGGAATCCATCATCCAACCTTGACGAATTCGAATTAACTCCAGTCGAATTCATAAGGTAAATGCAAAGGTTACGCGTGATTTCAGCTAATAATTAGTTTCAAATACTATTAAAGTGTATAATTTATAACTGCCGGCATGGATGAATCGAAGTTTAACGGCGATTTATATCTGCAGCCTGCGAAATGATTCAATTATCAATCTTTTTCAATTTACGTTTATTTACGTTTAAAATTTACGTTTGCAACTAGTTGTTTTTAAACGGTACATGCAGAAATGAAAATGTTCATTTTAGTTTGAAGGTTTTTGCAGTGATTAGTATTTCACTATCAACCATTTTCGGGTTTTCTGCTGCGTGGAGTAAAAGGTTTTGTAAAACTCAACGTTTTGTTCTTCCTAAGTCGTCAGGAGACAGAAGAATTCGGTTATATTTGTGTTCTCTCTATGCTAAACCATTGAGACCGTTGTTGCTAATATTTAAAAAAGATACATGGATGAAAAAGTGAATGGACTATTCGTTCGCTCATATTCGTGGACATATTTTTTTCCACACACTGCATAGGCGGTTACCGTCTTCCCTATAGAAATTTGATGGGCGCTTGGCTATTTCGACTTTTTCTCGAATAAACCGGGGATAATATGAAGCAGTTCTTGCCAGGACTTTAGCTTGATTTAGGAGAATTTTGTACCCTGATCTCTAAGCCAAATGAGTAGAAACGACAACGTTCCCTGTAGGGAGGACGAAACGTTGAATTTTACAAAACATTTTCTCTACGCAGTATGAAACACGAAAATGGAAGGTAGTTCATTTTAGTAACATAATAAAGCAAATACCTTCATATTAACGATAAAGACGAAAATATAAAGTTAAATTAAATAGGAATCTTTATATCATATCGAATGTGGATTGCTAAAATCTTGGCCTCTGTGGAAAGGAGCTGCGGTAAGACAGATGGGGTCCCACTGGCGGGGATCCTGATTGGTATGTTCTCCTTTGTACAATTTATCTGTGTGGCTTTCAGTGGATGTCACTTTAGTTTCATCCACTGTATTCTAATAACATTCTGAAAGAGCCAGCTGTCAAGGGTTTAGCCCAGCCAGATTTAACATCTGGAGCTCTGTGGAACGTGTCTTGTCATTACATACGAGTCCCTTGGGCTCTGTGGAAAATTCTGAGATAGTCCTCGCCGAAAGGCAAGATTTTATCCGGGCGCAGTCCCTCGCCGCGGGGTAGCGCAGGCCGAGAGACATGCCTCGTGTTCCAGATAGTTCCCAGCAGGGTCAAGAAGAACGGACGCGGAATCTTGGAAATGGAGGGATTGAGAGAACTATGACTAGAGGATGAAGCGATCACGGAGTAAGTTCCTTCTCGAATTGGAATCCAACCGTAAGGAAGTGTCCAGAGATCCCGTTGCCCTTTGCGACGACTGGGGGAAAATAGAGAAAAATAAATTCAGTACATGTGTGTCGAACGCATCGGATGGGAGTTTATCTATGGGTCAGATGGTCGGCGGTACTCATTTGTCATCGGTTTACCTGTCTTTTTGTAGTCGTTAAACTGCCCCTGCTCGCTCTCTTCATTCAGGATCCTATCTCTACCGCTCTTCAGCCTTCCATCGATGTGTACTTCCGGATTTTTTTCCTGTGATATAAATTGCTATTCATATCAGGATCGAAGTTGCTCGTTTTATGCGGATAAGGATGCTCTCTCAACTCGCGCTCGTCTCTTCTTCGCGAGCATGAATGAGGGCATTGAAGGTTTTTCTCAATAGGCGGCGTCGAATAAAGCTTACTCAGCTCACCTCGCCATCATTATGCCTTCGGTTCGCTTGTGTGCTTCCCTAGTTAGAAGATGATCGCTGTTGCTATAGATTGTTCAGTAGTTCTATAGCTCCCTTTATATCTCACAGTTATCGTCCTTTCCAATGAAACAGGTTGAGCAAGATGTTTCAGAGTTTACTAGAGTGTTTTTATACCACTTATTTTGTGAGTTCTGTTTAATGTAACGGTTAACTGCTTTTCACATTAACCATGAGATTATTGAACTTAAATAAAAACTATTTTATGCAATATTGCAAAGGTAAATTCTTGCTGCTTTAGCATATTATTTCATCGTTAGAGTATTGGTTCTTTGTGCAATAAACAGTGAAAATTCAATAATGGAGTTGAATCCTCCGGACGAAGCTCACAGTGCGTGGAGCGAAACATCGAGTTCCTTAAAAATAAAAAAATGCAGTAAATCCCGAAAGTTTCATGTTTTGTTGATAAAAGAAGCTGCGAGATTCTTCACACCAAGATGAAAATATTTATCTAAACCAGCGATTTCATAGGATAACTTTTGCTTATTGAATCATGTAAAAAGAAAGAAAAAGCACTCCCAGGATTTCAATTTAAATCGAGAAGTTGATGTTTCGTCGCTTGTAATTTAATTACTTGATATTTCGTTCTGTTGACCTCTTAGATTCAGCATGAAATAAAGTGTGGTCACCGATGAGATCATGCTTGCCCACATTGGCCTACCATTTCACCTTAGTGCGGTCCGATTGATTTTTCCAGTTTATATTTTTTTTCGTGCATTAACGAGAAGGGGAAAAATAGATGTTCCCTTTACCACTCACATCCGTCCGTTCCTCCCTCACGCTCTTCAAAAAACGACGTTCGGGAAGGCTCAGTCTGCCTCGAGTGGGACGACTTGGATTGAGGGGGCGAGAGAGAGGTAGGGGTAAGGGAGGCTGGGGTGAGGCTGCGGAAGGGTTGGGAAGGGGGGGGGAGCGGGGTAGAGGATGATAGGGAGGAGATGAAGAAGCAGCTTCTGAAGTCGTAAAAACTCCGTCGTTGGGAAAAACGGTGATGATGGCCTCTCCATTTTGTATTCAGACGCCCGATGCCCCAAGGTACCGTTATGGATCCACTCTCTTAATTGTTACCGGGCAGTCAGCCTCAGGTGCAACGCCCTTGCTTTTCTCCTTCCCCTATCTCCTTCAACCTCATCCTTCTTTCCTCCTCTTCTCCTCCTCCCTCTCTATATCTCTCTCTCTACCTCTCTCTACACTCATCGCGTCAAGGGACGAAGCGGCGATACAAAATGATGATGGAACTCTTTGAATTTGATGCGTGGCTTTTTTGCCCGGAGATACGCCATCGGATGGTTTTCAGTTCTCGTCCCCATTTTTTTCATAATCCTCCAAGCGCACTTGTGTTTTAACAGAGGAATGACCGGTAACTGCTACAGTTATGCTCTCGAAATGGGAATGGACAATGAGAGCCAGTTTTGTAAAATTTAATAATGAAGCGCATCAAGCGTGTGTGTGGTTCACGACGGATAAGTTTGCTTGTTTTGAGAAGGGAAACGATTATTGGTAGATTCTTATTAAACATTTATTCAGTGACTAAGGTCCGATTTTATAATGTATGGTTAAAATATTTTATCGGTGTGAAAACCGAAGTTTATACGTTCTCCCATAGATATAGTCTCATAGAGTCTCTCTTATGAACTAACTGACAATCTGATGTAACATAAAAAGTTTTTACTCTCAGTAAACATCAAGTTAACGAATAGACAAAACTTTCTATCAGTTACCGTTCACCAAAAGTTGTAAAACCCGGCATAAGAGCTCTAGATTGCGTCATTAATTTCTATAACCCATCATTCAGCGTAATTGCGGTGGATGTGATAAAAATGTGTTATGTCGCGCACTAAGTTTTCTGGATAATTGGACTTCGGTCACAACGTGTGGGTTGTTCCCAGGGTCCGCAGCTGTAATTACGAGAGCTATTTTCAGCAGACATTGAGCTGAGCATAGACGCATCAGGTTTACTTGTCTTGTGAGCGTTGACATTTTATAAGTGCATACTCACTCGACGTTTGGTAAATGAATGAGAGTTCTGAATTAAACCATTGATTTGTCTTTAACCCACAATGCTGCGTCACTGCTGTGAATATGATACAAATATATTTTGCCGTACAATCAGATTCATTGGCAATTGGACATGTTCCTGAAGTTTTGAGAAGTTCTCAGGGTCCGCAGCTGTTATTTTGAAAGGCCCCATCACAAATACAATGCGCAGTAGTACAAAGGCCTGTCGGGTTCATGTGCTTTGAACAAAGTAACGCCTGTAGGCGTGTATTAATTCAACGCTTAATAAATAAATACGAGTTCCGTAACGAGCCATACACATGTCTTTTAACCACTCATTGTCAGCTACATCATTGCGGTTGGTAGGGGAAAAACTATACTGCGCATTTAAAGTTCTTACTGACACTGAGTCCCGATGTTACTAGGATTCGTAGGTAGGTACCTCCGATTTTGTGAGATTCCATCCTGCTGACATAAACTTAAGCATTATACTTGACTTATGGGGTTGGCAGACAGCCATGATGTATAATAGACTCCTGTGATTAAGCCAATTTTTGCCATTAAGCCAATTAAGCCAAGCTTTGTGTAATGCAATATCTGTTGGTATAAAATTATGCAACTGTTATTGAATCACAGAAAATTCCTGAAGAAATCATTAATTGGCTTAAAACATACATGCTGTATCTTAATGCTAATTAATTATCAGAAATCTCCGTAAAAATTGATTTGTCTGTAAAACACTCTGCTGCATCGCTTTTTCACCAGATACGATAAAAATTAATGCTGCATACCCAGATAGCTCAGAGTTCGGACACTGGTTCCGAAGTTTTAGTTAAGTTCCAGGAGTCGTCATTCGCTGCTATTTAGTGAGGCCCCTTCGTGAAGATATCATTTAATACGTATGTAATGCTCACCCATTGGACCTTGGGAGTGCTGTAAGTGGGATGGGGAAAGAAAGGGTGGAGAGAAACTCAGTGTCAACTTAAACCTGCTTTTTAAATGAAAGGCGCCCAGGGGAATGGGACCGGAAATTACCTGCACAATTCCATTAAGTTACAGTTCGCTCCTAATGACTTGGGTGTCCATCCGAGAATAACCCATAAGAAAAGGAGTTAGCTTGATTGTGCAGTAGCATGCATCCGCTGTCTGTCTAACGGGTTTCAGTGTATCCCTCTCTTGAAAGTTATTCATTTTACCAGCATTTATGACGATCGTTTTTTGTACCTTTTTCTCGTTAATGAAAGCACCCATGCCTACTGCCTGTTTTCTACTTTCCCGTACGTTTATTGTATAATAATTGTGAAATGATATGTCATATTTCAGCTTAACTTTCAGTATAGGTGAGAATGAGGGAACATGCAGGTTGATGACCTTTACAGCTGCGGAAGCTTTATGCTCTATTGGTCACTGTGCATAAGTAGAAGCATGCTTGTTTAGAAGGAGTAGCCGTTTTAAATCTTTTAAAGTTAAGAATGAGACTGGCTCTATCTACTCGGTCTAACTACTTAAAGGTAAAAATGAAGCGACCAATTACGTAACATAGTTACATCTTCAAGACCTACTTTCAATTAAAAACCAGAGTGGATTTTTAAAGCGATTTTTCATTGCTACATCATGATAAAATTCCTTCAAGTAGATCCTGAGACGGTGTCTTATAACTACTAAGGCGACAATTAAATAATCTTGGATTTTGTTTTTGCAATGAAATATCTTCACTTTGGTATGCTGTGTAATTATAACCGAGTTGCAAAAAAAGACATTGGATATTTTCCATTTAAGCTAAACGTCAAAGTATGAATCATTCATCATCAATAGAAACTATGTGTATATCTAAGTTGATACGTTTCTGGCACTATCCGCTCCATTCTCACGTCCGGCAGGCTATGTTCTCTTCTTGGCTTTCTAAGTCCCCGAATGTCTGCCTGACTTACTTCATCATCAGGTATCCTCTGGAATATAATATATGTATGATAGTCCGTGTCGTTTTTCAGCCTTATAATGATCCTAAAGATTATTGTTTCATTTCCAATAGAACAAGAACATCAACTATCTATCGATTTTGAACCTCAGTATTTATGGAAGCTCATGGCCAGGTTTTTCCACAATTACAGTATCAACACATTTATTGGGGTCTTTTACCCAAATATAGAACCATTGGTTTCATTTGTTAGCTTCAGTTATATCCTCAAGACGGTGGGGTTGGCGAAATTGACTGTAGTATTCATGCCCAATGTATGTTTCTTTTACGTACCATGTTTACATACATACCCATCCTGCCGTTCTCTCTTGGGGTAGGCAACAGCACGTTTTGGAAAATGAGGTAAATGCTATGAACATTTAAATTTATTAATATTTATCTCGTCTGTCTGTGATCTGAAGAATCTGGTTTCATAATCTTCGTATGGGGATAAATTTGAAGGTAAAAATACCAAATTTATGTTCGACGTATTTTGTAATTATCGGAGAACATGCTTTTAAAATGGAATACGTACATGTATTTCGATTTACATTTCTTATCCCTTTACCTCTCACGCTGTACTATCTCAAATTATGCTGCATTTGCATTATTAATTTATCGCCTATTAACCCGAAGACTTTAATGAGTAGTACTATGACATGAAACAAACTGGAAAATCAATTGATACATCATATATGCCTTGTTTTTTTTTGACAAAAGCTAAATTATTTAAAGAATGCTACAGTGTACGGAAAACATCTATGAGTCGTTTACCCTCTTATGCATTTTCGGATAAAGTAAGTTCCCCAGCTTGTTTGCGACCCTTTTATTTTTTGAGCTGACGTGCAAATCCCATCCTCCTTTAGTATGTAGGGGAAAAGATGGTAGTTCGAGAACAAGAGCATACATTTTTATTTTTTACTGTATACCCAAAGGTGTGAATATTTCTGGAGGGTATTTTTTTCAGTCCATTCTTCTCGCTTTATGATTGTCGTACAGTGACTATGATGCGCAATGAGATTCTCTTAGAATGAAACCCTTATTTCATTATTTTCGTCTGACAGTGTACTGAGAGGACGGTTGCTTTTTTTAACGGCCGATGATTTTAACAAGTTGTAGATTCACGCGACGTTCTTATTTAAACAATGACGAAGGGCTAAGTTTCTTTCATCTTAGGTTTTGCCGTCACAAAAAGGCAAAGTTGCTGATCTGAGAAATACTAACTTTTCAATAGAGCGATTAATAAACCAGAGTGTTTGTACCACTGACAAAAGTAAAGTTTTCATTCAAATGTTTTTCAATCATCTCTTTATAACGTTAATATTTAAGTTACAGAGGGGATATTTTTTCAGTTGAAGATCTATTAAAAATAAATTGTGAGAATTCTTTAGCAGATTCATAATATTTTCAGATCCCCCATTCACTTTTTTGTCGATATTGTCTTCATAAATTATCACAAGTCTTGAATACCAAGGTGCTTTGGATTCTATGCATACTTTTTTCTTCGTCATTTTTAGTCCTGTGACTCAAATTCTTTGCTATTTCATATTGTTTTGTATTATTTTTAACTCCTATCAAGGTGAGTATTTTTAGCTGCTTTACTATGTTGAAACCAACTAGCAAAAAAGTCACCGTAACGTATATACACTGGCCTTTATCAAAGGCCTAGCTATTCTAAGAATGCTACATTACAATTTATGAGATGAACCGCAATCCCACTCTAACATTTTCGAACAAGGGGAGTTTCCGTCTCTTGTTTGTAATCTCTTTGTACTCTGGTCTAACGTAGGCATTCTGTGCTCGTTGAAAATGCAGGAACAAGGACCAAACCGCAAAAACTAGTGCATGATTTTTTAAATTTTTTTAGAATGCGCAAGTGTGAAAACTGCTCGAGGGAATTTTTTTTTCGGTCCATTTCTCCTTCCGATTTTCGTGCGGTGACTGTGAGGTGGAATCAGGTCACGTGATGAGACAACCGCTCTTTAAATGAAATTGCAAACTTTTCTCTTTGCCGCACTCACCGGAGACAGCGGCGCTAGAGCTTTGATCAAATAAGCGACTCGGCCCACGGCCCTCCCCCTCCTGCCAACCACATCCCTCCAGACTCGTCTCTTCCCCTCACGACACAAGCCACGCTTTTACTGCACTGCCCCGGTTCCAAGAGGCCGCCGCTCAGTCCGGCCAGCATTTCCACCTCACTGCGGTGATGCAAGCGCATGCGATTCCTCGGAAAACGGTCTTGTTCTCGCAAAAAGGATGGGACTCCACGATGACGGCGCATAGCTCCAGTGAAATGTGTAGTATACGTCGCCATTTGGGGTAATGCGTGAATCGGGAATGGACTTGAATGTTGCAGTTAGTGACCGTTTTCTTTTTACTGGGCCTTTGAAGTTACTGATGGACGTGCGTAACTTTTATATCCAGTAGACTACACTTACTTGCTTAAATGCTTTTTGCTTAAATGAACAAATGCTCTAATGTATTTCACTCGTCGGAGGACTCGAAGTAATTAGATTTATTTGTGTTCATGAGTGGATCGAATCAGTTTCCCTGAATCAATTGCAACGCAACTAATTGTAATTGGTTTTGGAAAGTTTATTTTTACATTTTTGCAACCTCCGGTTCAGGTAAGTTTTATGATAGATATAAAAGAGTTTCACTGCTAACTTTTTTAGCACACTTCAATGTTTGTCATTACAAAGTATCTTGTACTCTTCAGGAATGACATTTTAAGTACAAATTTGTTATCTCAGCAGTAAATGCTTTCATCGTTAGGCAAAATATGCAAATATATTCCATTTTTGGACTTCACTGCAAGTGCTGATGTCCATAATGCATTTCCTAGTTCTAGTTCTGCGAGTATTCCAACTCACTGCGGTAATGCAAGTGCACGTGCTTCCTCGGAAAACGGTCATGTTTTAACGAAAAATAAGACGGGGCTCTATGACAATGCTTTGTGTATAAGTAATGTGTGTATAAGTCGCCAGTGCTGGTTGCACACGGATCGCTAGCGGTCTTGAATGTCGTAGTTAATGTTCCTCTCAAATTTCACAGGGCTTTTGAATCGAGGGATGGGTATGCGCAACTTTTATCGTTGGTAAACTCGCTTGTATTTTCACCGTCGCTTTTGTTTGCGATTGCCATGAATTTCGAAACCGTTGGTTTTTTTAGTTCTTACTAGTGGAGCTACTGAAATTTTAACTGAGAATGAAACTCATTGCATTCGATTTTAGAAAGGTTTTCACATTTTTGGAGTTCTCATGGATGTTTGCTTTCGGTTTGGTGGCCAATATCATAAAATTCCAGCAAGCATTACACCTCACTGCGATAATGCAAGCGCATGTGCTTCCTTGGATAACGGTCGTGTTCTTACAAAAATGACGGGATTATCTGACGCGCATGGCGCATTGCTCCCGTGAAATGTGTGTAGTATATGTCGCCACCACGAGGATACGTGGGTCGCAAATAGCCCTGTATAACCCATAATCGATGTCCTCATGGTTCCCTGGGTCTTTGAATTGGGAGATAGACGTGCAAAGCTTTGATTTCTAGTGCAGTGTCTACTTTCATTGCTTTTATCTGCATTCACAGTGGTTTTCTGTCCTTCACTCGCTGGACATCTTGATGGGGTTTGGCTCAACTAATTATAAGCAATGTAAAACGGTATTTCTCATTTTTTGCATTCGCTTGTGATTCGTGGGATAAATTTAGTCTTCTATACCAAGATTTTCATTTTAAAATGCTAATAGCACCATTTGGAATGTTTATCATTACAATAATAGTTAATTCTCATCTTTTTAGTTAGCTACCTGTCATTGAAATAGGTTTCCAACACCTGCGTTGTCCGTATTCTATGTTCGATATGGCTTTAATTAAAATTGAAGTGATCGATTATTAATTGTTTCTTTGCTGAAATGCCGTTGATATTCTTTTATGGACCCTTCTGCAACATTATTTGAACACGCATAAAATGATATTCCTGCATCTACCTATTGATTCTTTTGCTACCGAACCGTAATTATTTAAGGTACCGGAATGGAATCGGGAAAAAGCGTATTAATTAGGGGTACGTCCATATGTACGAGAGTTTTGTTTCCTAAAACATCTTTAAATGGGAACTTATTCCTTGTGACATAAATATGAAAACAATTCATCGATATAAAAGGCTATAAGTATATTTTATAGAAATAACTTATGTCAGTTGCTATAGTAAATGAAGGGAATTAATGATATCCTCGGAGCGGGGGTATCAACTATTTTGGAAGGGTTACAAAGCATAGTAGTATTTGTCTCATGCTTGAAAATCAGAGTTAAATTTTGTACGTCTGCTCGTTTTTTAATTATTTTTTGGTGAAAGAATGACTCAAAAACTCACTTTAAGTGAGCCAACTCCATTGCGGACTGATGTAGGTAAGGCGGGCCAATCGCTTGTTTCCTTTTGCCTCTGGGCTTAGGTCCAGACTCAGCCTTTGGCTGTGAGAGGATTCGAAATAATATTTAGATAAAAGTGGGATACAAAGGAGGAAGTGGGCGTGGTTAAGTCACTTTTCTCAGCTGTTTTTTGTCTAGATTTAACCCAATTTTAATTCAAATTTTATGCAGATATTTTGTGAAAATTAGAGGAAGTGAAAATCAATTAGCTCTAGAATAGCAGTAGCTGTGAAGGCAATTATTTTTTAATAAAATGCCTCTATAAAAATAATTAAGACGGCATTAAATCAGTCACATTAGCTACAAAATGCATTTCATTTTAACCTTATTTCTTTGGATTTTTTATATCAAAGTCGATATGTTATAGTATAGACTTTATCGCGGTTCACCTTTTCTATTCTGTAATAATGAAATTTCACGAAGTTGGATTTTTTAAATTAACATTAGTTACTTAGAATCACGCTAACGACATTTTTTTTGACTTAATTGCCGCGAATATATCAAATTCATTTGCTGTAGCTAATAATCCATTTCCATCTGGTGGCCTTGTCTATTTTTTCATGGTTCTCAAAAATTTTAATAAATTAAAAAAAGACCATGGCCATGAGTGGATGGTAGAGAAAGAATGGAGGCCCGAGGGCGATCCTTGAAAAAGTAATGGATGACCTTTTTCAATTGTACCCCGAAGTGAAAAAAATTAACCTTGCAGCTGGAGCCTCATTTTTCTCTTCGCCGCCTAAAGGGTTTTCGGCCATCCTTCCAGGGATGGAAGCAAAAAATGTTCAGAGGACGCAACATTCATTCAAGGGAGAAGAAGTTTCGCTGCATGAACAATATATCACCATGATTTTTTTTTCGCGGACAGACCATGCGACATCCTGTCCGTTAACGTATTCTGTTATGTTACCTACTCCTATTACGTGGAATGTGCGGTACGGTAAAACTAAATGCATTGAAACTGGACACGAATGTAGGTCATAAAGCTGAAATACAAACTCTTACATCACATTATTTTTTGAAGATTCTCGTTGGACAACATTTTTTTTGCTTTCTCCGAAAGCTCATTATCGTATTTACCTCGTGAGAAAGGTTGTCACTATGGGAAGTTTATTTGAACATCTTCACCTACGAAATAAAACCTGGTGTATGCATAACAGCTTCGTATCTAAGTCATCAACGGATATGTTATTCTACAGTTGAATCGTAGCTTTTTCGATAGTTTTGCTTCATTTTATTTCATTGCGGTGCCATCCCTCAACTTATGCGTGTAAAGCTGTATATTTTCCCTGAGCTGTTTTTCACATCTCCAAATAGTCTGTTCTTAATTTTCGTTCAAAATCCCTATTTTCTCCTTACTATACATCTAAATATTATAACGTAAGCCACCTCAAAATCGTGAAGCAGGAGGTGCTAGGATTTTAGCCATAAGAAGAAAGATACAGGTAAAAGGAATTCTGGGAGATATGGGATGATTTGCGCTCAGTGGTTTGGTTTTCTCCAAATCTTGCCCAAAATTCTCCCTGCTATCACTCTCTTCAACATGCCTATATGTAATTCTCAGCGGATACATCATCTATTCATAATTTAACCTCCTCCGAATCTCCGGCATTAACTATCACTCCTATTTTACTAACCCTAACGCTTACTCATTAGTCTCCCACAGTGCCCAACTTATCCTCTGTATCACAACTACATCCAAAAAGCCTTCAATCTACTCTCACCTCATATCCTCAGTGATAGCATATCTCCGATCCTCGTGGCTCCATGTTTCGGATTTATGTTTTGCGAGGAGATCAGGGTGATAGTCATGGCTTCGAGATTGTCATGGCTTGGGTTGGAATCACATTAGTTGTGGATATTTTCAATAGCATCCCAATTCTGACTATGTGTAATGAGATTCTCAAATTCAGTACTTCTTGTGCCGGTTGGGACGTTAAATATTGACCCAGAGACGCCTTTTGTGAGGAACAGGCTAATGTCGACCCAAAGATTCCCTCTGAATATTTTCCATTCCCTTATAATGCTACCTGTGCATTGCTACTCAACTCTTCTTATTGAGAATTGATCAAGCGATGTCTTGCGAGACATGGTGGAATAGCATCATGAAATTATGCTCAGGTACAATTTGCTCGCGAGGATGGCGTTTAGACGTTAAAACTCGTCCTACAGTAAAAAAGTTCAGTGAATAATGTTTTCATTTATTTAAATTCATATTCCTGTTGAATTAAATGACATCGGTCGTAGACCCTCACTCAAATATAACCAACCTACCAAGTTTTGTGGTCAAGTTTGGTGCAGAAATTGCATGGGTTTTCCTATAAATCTGTGAATGTTCCACTTTTTTATTAGAGTGCTGTTGAAAAGCCTCAGTAGCGCGTGTACACAGCTTGGAAGAAAGGGGTGATGCAGGCATCAAAGAATCAACAAATGCACTCGGAATGATCACCGACTCCAAGAAATACACTCTCCACCTCGACCGCATGAGGTATTTTTCGAAAGAAAGAGGACATTCGCGTCCATTCTCACTCATTGCCTCCACCTGCAGGATGATAAGGGCCAAGAGAGGCGTCCACAGTTTCCTCCTTGGTTTTAGGGGAAAAGTGCTACAGTTTTTATTTTCCAAAGGAGGGCGTGGAAGAACAGGAAAGAGTCTCCCTCCAAGCTACAGCCTTTCTTCCTTGCTATACGTACTCAAAAAGTCCTAAGAGCATCGGCCGGGCATGTGGGGAGGGCCGGATAACTGATGAGGCTACGGAGTAATTGGAATGCCATTTTGAGGATAGCGGAGAATTTTCATGAAAAGGATAGTGGGCCTCCCACTGTTGTGGCTAGCTTCTGTTTGTCGTTTCGTCGTTTGTTGTTTTCAATCGGTCCATGTCCTATCTTACCCCATAATTCACCCATGCGTTGTTTTATTCCATCGATAATAAAGTGATATTACGTATAAAAAAAGTCTTCGTTTGCATTGGACCTTAACTGTACTTGAAGCTTCAGTTACATAACTTCAAATTATAACGTACTAAACTTTAAGTATCAGTCTCTAACAATACCTTTCCAGGGATAATTAAAACAGGTACTGGTGAAGGATCACTCGAACGATAATACAAACAGGATATGTCAAGAGGGTGGCCGATAAAAATATAAAAACACACGATAGGGACAAGTAAATACTCCTGTATTTTGATGGAGAGTCGATCCATCTTTCTCAAGGTAGAGAGGGTAAATGAGGAGAGGGACAAAGATTGAGGTGGGGAGGGGGAAAGAATGTCTGGAATAATCTTTCCTATATTCCCTTACGTTCGATTGAAAGCCATGAAAGCGAGGATGGCATTTTGTTATCATTATGAATGGCACGGTGAATAGCCAACAATATTCTCAACTTCATCAACTCGAGATGATGTGTAAATACTTAAGCTTCTCATTATCTTGGTTGATTTCGCCTGGAAATAGAATTCCGCGACTGAATTTCGTAAACATTCTCTTTGTCATGAAAGTAGTACTTTGAAAGATACGAGGCAGGCCACTTTTTTGACCGGTGGAATGTTTACACTCTGCTCTCTTGGTGATCTTAATATTTTTCACCCCTTTCGGCAGTGTCCCATTCACTTTTAAGATCCTCGACAATGGGGCTCTCAAGTACGCTCCATCGGCCCTGTCCGGAGCATGCTCGTTCCCAGATTTTCTTCCCAAGTTTGAATGGGATTGGGTGCCGCCGAATATCTTCGCAAATACCATCCTTCCCATACCCTTTATTAAAAACAGATAAGGGTCGTGCCGTCTCTAACGTTCCTATTTCCCTCAATTCTCTGAAACCTGATCTCATCTGCAGTCCGATGCAAACGCTTCTTTCCTTGGTTGGGCAAACCTGCTGATTCGGCGCCGGAATATTCTGCGACAAAAGTGTTTACGAAGGGAAAGTTGGCGCCCAAGTCTGCGTTTGAGAGCACAATTATGTGATGGAAAAAGTGTTGTGGAGATGGAGTGGAGAAAGGTTGGAGAGCATGCTTGAGAAAATTGAGCGGGCAAGAAAGGGACAGCAGTCATAAAAATTCGTGCCTGTACATCGAGGCGCTCACTCGGACATTCAGTTGAAGTGCACCGCAGGTAATACCAATTCCTCCTTGGCTCTTTTAATCCAGGATAATGTTTTTTGTAGTTTCAATAGAAGATTAGGGTATTTCTCCCGATTTTTTGTGCTTTTCCATCGAGCTTGATTTGCTATAGAGGGCGTGTTGAAAGTTGCGTCCAGTTATGTTCATGCCAGGCACTTTCATTTGATATTCCGAATCAGAGCATGCTCCTTAGAATCATTTGGCGAAGAAGTTTTCCCTATGCCTAACTTAAGCCTGAAACGGATCATTAAGCCGACTACATTTTATTGAATAATTTAAGGAAGTAAATTATTAACGAATTTTTCCCTACACCTGGTCAATAAAATTTGCATTTAAAGGGAATATTAGGTTAAGAGAATTAAGAGGTTGCTGCATAAATACCAATTACTGGGTTGTTTTGGCTATCATTGTCCTTAAATATGCCATTTTTAGCGTTAAAGATTGATTATTTAGGCATGCGATGAATAATTCTCTGTCGCTGTAATCCATTCCAATTTTTCTCTGAAATTTGGACTTCTTTATTCACTCGGCAAGGTCACTGGCCTTCTCGAAGATCATGGGTAACGCATGAAACTGCGTGATGGCATGCATGAAGCTTTCTTCCAGCATCTTCTGCTCTGGCCTTCATTACCCTACTAATTGTTCAGACTTTCACTGTTTTTCCAACAAGTTTTCAGTGTTTCCTTCTGTCCCTCTAATTATTCTTCATCTTTCAAAGGAGGTGACACTGACGTAAAGGGTTTGCTATCCTTCCATCTCTCTGCCCTCTTTTTCGACATCAGTTACCATTGCAGTGTCCTTTGAGTCCTCTGGTGGTCTTCTTATACTACTTTCATTGCTGACCACTGTTCGACACTGAATATTTTTAGGCTTACTTCCAAGCGATTGGATATTTTCTCCATCTATTTTGCCTGCTTCGCGCGTCTTGTTTTTCTCATGTATGCTTCGGTAAATGTTTTCTCGGTCGCCATCTGTCGCATCTGCTTGTCTCATCCTTCATTGATTCCCTTTTCCGCAAGTATCGACCTATGATATACGCTTTCTTGTCTCTTTTAGAAGACTAATAGTTTATGCCTGGCAGAACCTGTCATCTTTTAAAAATCACTAAAAGCCAGTCGATTGTGCCCGTGAAAATACGGATCCTTTAGGAAACGGTGGTTGGAAAGTTGGTCAAATAATTCAAGGCTCAAAAATGTTTGCATTAGGGAATATCTGTGTGATTATTAATGTTTACTCCGGTGTATGCCTTTCAGAGTTCTGTTCAAATTAAACAGTGGCTTGGAAATAATGAACGATAGTTGAAAAAAATCATCGTTGATATTGGGAGATTGGTGGCCTGAGAGAAATTTCGTGGTCAAGATTTAATTGATAAAAAGGTTGGCTGCGAAAGTTTTCAAATTAAAATATGGGAAACATAAAATGTAAAAATTATATTTATAGGATAGCAACTCAAGCCCTCCCGGAGGCTCTTCATATGTAGGTTAATAATCCTTCCCGCTCTAACCTGAGGGCTGAAAAACGAGGTTGGGCTATAAAAACAGAGGAAAGACTTTTTGGGAGCTAAAGACCGTAGTATAACGGAGAAGGAAAGGCAGGACTGGTCAGAGATTAGATGAGTGAGCTGATGATCTGGAGAGTCACCGAATGAGTAGGTATTAAAGACAAAGAACAACATGTCGCCGATAATAGGTGCAAATGTAATCCTAGTGGTCATGAGGTCCGGTCATATTAAAATCTACCTACTTTAGGACCTATTGCTCCGGGGCGTGTGTAATGATCGCATTCTTCGATAAAAACTTTTCCCGCCTGTTAACTTAATGCACCCATTTTTTTAGTCCTCTTCTCAGGCATGGGTGTTTTGTTTTATCTCGTCGTACTCCACTTGGAAACTTGATGGAGTGAAAAGAAACTCGTCACGGTTAAAACACAGGCGAAATGCTCTCTTAGGAGAAATAGGAATGTGATAAGTATTTTGGCCAAAAATAATACTATACCTGCAAATTCACAACATGTGTTTCTTATATCAATTTAAAATAAGTTTAAAAAATATTCCTGACCTCCAGAGGTCAAACACCAATAGGCTTTAACACACCATATTGGAATTTGTTCTCAAATTATAGCAAAAATAACAGTTATGAAGTTGGCTATATGAAGTAAGTCAAAAAAAAAGAGAGAATTTGGTAAAATGGGATGGGTTAAAATGAAAAAAGAATATTATTCTCAGTTGTGTCCAGTTATGGAGGCATATGTAGTTTTTGCTGAATGAAGGACAGACGTTGTGCTGTGAAGAGATGTGACGCATGGCTTGGTTAAGGGAATCCACGGAAGCGGGGATGAGGTGGGTGGATTAGTGGAGCGAGAAGGGGTATTCTTCATAGTGACATTTGTGAGTCTTCTTAAAGTAAAGAAATTATCAGCAATGCAGATCAAAAAGATTTTACTGTGGTAAAAAATTTGAATCAATTTATTTTTAATTATGTGAAATTAAATTTGATTTTTCCCTATTTATTTGTTGGAGTATGTATTTCTATTTGATCCTTTTAGTCACTCCGCAGGGAAAGGAAACATTATGTCATTCTCAATTGATCATCACTTCTAATTGTCATTAGTTGTTAGCACTTTATTTACAAAATAAAAGCATAAGGATCGTCTTTTGTTTCCGCTGGAGGAAATAATAATAGCTGCAATTTTATTTTCTAACTTCATTCTCTCGGGAGAAAACAGGAATGGCTGTGGTAAATAAATTTGTATCTACTTAAATGTCATTCAGGTGATGAATGTCATTATAGGAGTATATCTTGGTACATGCTTGGTGTAAGTGCTAGGCATTAGGTGTGGCCCGAATATAATTTACAAATCTGGTCAATATGAAACTTTTCTTGACAGCATAATGAAATGAATAGCAAACATTTTTCACTTATTTGCTTCTCATTTAAGAGTAAAATTTAAAATTATATTAAAATTAAAAATTATGGGGAATGTAAAGAATCAACGAAGAAAAAGCATATGAGAGTAATAAGATTATTCCCATCGAGATGCGGACGTATCCCATTCATTTTATTATTTTATTATCCTCTGCCTATTGAGTCGTTAAATCATAACGATATGAGCGTAGGTAAGGCTTACTAGAGAGAAATATCCCCATCTCAATGAAAGTATAAAAACAAATAAACATATTTGAAATATGTGCTGGATTAGCAATGCATGCTATTTAACAGCAATAGCTATTTTATGGAGTCGTACCGTAAATAATGTATAATTATTATTATATTTGTGCTGGCACAATGGGTCAGATCTAATTCATTACAGCATATTTCATTAGCTGTACGTGAGTTGAGTCTGACCTTATTTTTTATCGACATGAGAAAATTGTTTTCTGGCATTCGCTTATGAAATGGTATGAAGGTAAACATGGGTCAGTGAAAGCTCAGGTATTAATTATCCTCTATATTGACATAATATGCCTGTGAAATGGATTTTATTGCGTAAAACTAATGGTGTTAAATGGCACTGAATACCCTTCTCAGGAAATTATATCTGCACTGCCTTGACAACCAGCTAATAGCCTAGCTCCACAATGGGATAAAGGCAGTACCTAGGCTGTTTATAGTTTCACGCTTATCTATTTGTAGTCTGAAATTTAGTTCTCTGGACTTGATCGAGAGAAGAGTACAAGGATATATATGCCAGGAGTAAGCAATGAAAGTTGGTGTGTTTACTTGCATTAAAGTTTAACTGCGCCTTTTTACATAACTCATAATGAATCTTTGACTCGAAAGGTGAAAAATCAATATTACGAAGTATCCGTGTTATTACTTAAGCAAAAAATAGCACTTTCCAACCATTATTCGATATGGTATTGCTTTTAAACCGAGAGATTACTGCATCAACCTTTTCTGTAGTACAATATGCATGTGAATGTGTAACCAGTATAACTCTGTTAAACAACCTTCTCTCTATTAAAAAGTAAAAAAAACTTGGTGCAAAAATTGCTGAATGATTTCTTAAGTTTTGACTCCACGGATCTTATTGAATGTTACTAGTTATTTGGATGTAAAAAGAAGACCTTGGCAGAACAGGCTCAAGATAATGAATAGAGCTCTTCAAGTTTTTTCTCTTCAGTGGTATTTTGCTTCTCTGGCATTGATTGTGAGTGGAAAAGTAATTTGGTTGGGAAATAATCTATGGATTTGTTTTTCACCATTAAAATCTAGAGTTTAAGACTAAAAGCGTTGGGAGAAATTTAGTTTTTGGAACTGAAAATGTATTTTTTGCTTAATCCTTGAGAGAGAATTCTATTTTATATTGTTAAATTGAAAATCACTCAGATTTCCGGCACTTGATTCGATAAGTCAATCGGTTCTATTGAGTTTAATTTACCTTTAGTCAACATTAAACATCCATGCATACACATTTTATTTCTGCCTATTTCATTCCTACTTTAGCTATAAGGCAAGCTCACCTCGAGGGTTTGAAGTATGTGTTACGATGGGAAGTGGTCCAACCCTCTATTACGCAGTGGAAGACTGCAAATGTTTTTGTTGAAAGACAATGACCTTTCCTAGTTTTATGCCGTCATTACTTTCATACTATCCTGTAGCAAAGCGTGTAATACTCGCATTCATCAAGCTAAAAGATAAAGGCTTAGCATATCGAGTGTTAGAACTCGGTTTCCGATTTTTGACGTGTCGAAAAACAAATGCATATCTAGACATAGGCATTAACGAATAAAAAGGAGCGATATCCCGGTTTTAGTCGCCTTCTTCTTGCTTGAGGGTTTCTTCGATTTAAAATTTCGTGTGGATGTAGTTGATTAGAATGTAAGTAAAAGTACTGGACTACCATAAATCGAACTTCTTCACGTCAAATTCACCATGATTCGGCAAGAATATGAATTACTGTATTACAATGTTTTGTGCATTTAATGCGCGATGAAAGGTGGTATGTGTTATTCAAATTGAAATTTCTTCAGCCACATCATTTTTCTGTTCACGCGTGACTGCAATTAGCCGAAGTTTGACCAGATTTTCAAAGAGCATCTTAAAAGCCACGCATTAGAAGTATGACGGTACAATGGGAAAATTTTGGTGTTCGATTTTTTCTGGGGTGTATATTTATTGCGATTAATTTATCTAATGTATTAACTGTTAAAAATGAATATTTAGGGCAACTCATGGTTAACAAATTACAAGCAAGTAATAAAACATTTTTATCACAATTGAATGGGTCTGTCACTGAGTAATTTAGGTGCAGTTTTATAATCAATGGTTAAATATTTTCTCGGTATTAAAAGCGACATTAGTACGTTATCTCATCAATAGCGCACACGTCAACAAACTAACAGTCTTAAGTGATATTCAAAACCCGAACTATGTTAACATCAATTTAACGGAAAGGCTACGTCATCTTGTGGTTAACGTTAACCTGGCCTTATAAAAACGAGCCTTTGAAAACAAAAGTTACAAACTGTGATATTTCGTAGTAGATAATACACTTAAAAGCAATGGAAATTTCCTGCGAAGTTAGACCAAGCCTAACCTCCTACACATTGAGGGCATGGTTCGTCGCATTAATTTTAGTATACCAGCGATGGTGGTGGTATTTTACCTTTCTATTTATGCACATACGTCGGTAGAATATAAATTGCATCTTTCATATCGACGAAAATCTCTTCGGGTCCATGCCGTATGGAGACCTTCGCTTCCGATTCTCGTCCCCTATGGATATAAAGGAAGGAAATTCATTCTGAATAAGTAAATATGGGAACCTCCGCAGAAATTCCGGGCGATGTATTTTAATGCAGGCTTAGATGCCATTACTCGTGCGCATTCCTTTTTCAACGTCCTGGGCGCTGCGGAATTCATCCCGGGTCGGCGCTTGGCGATGACCGCATACCTATCGACTTCGCGTGAATGACGGTCGCCCCGGAATAGGCAAATGAGCTGTTACGAGAGGTGAATTATTTTACTACCGACGGAGCTTGCCAACTCATCTCGGCCCGCTTTTAGAGCCCCCATCACAATCAAACCGAGCCGGGTGCGATAAATCTTTCAAGAGTTCGCTCCCAGGTTTCCAGTCTTAGAAAATATAGATCTTGAATCAAAAGTCTCAGATGCTGGCGAAAGCAATCCGATGTGATTTAGGATTTGATGCTTTCCCGGCGAATTTTTCCAGTAAAATTCTCTGGAGCTTCCAACCGGGTCAGGTTTTCCATCTCCATCTCCACCGACGTTTCGAAGGGAGACTTTTCCATCGTCCTCAGGGCTGTTGATGCCGGGTGTCGAAGTTATCGGATGGTAACTTCGACATTCGTGAATGGTGGAGACGCATTACTTTTTCTTGCCATCTTGAGAACTGCAAACTTCAACAGGGACCAAAGATTCCACCAAAGCCGGCCTTGGAATACCGTTCTCAAGATGGAGGGAAAAGTAATGTCTCCAACAATCACGGATGTCCTTACCTTAAAAAAAGAGTATATAAACCCGATAACTTTGACACCCGGCATCAACAGCCCAGAGGACGAGGGAAAAGTTTTCCATCGAAACGTCGATGGAGATGGGGAACCTGACCCGGTCGGAAGCCCCAGAGAATTTCGCTGGAATCCGATGTGAATTAAATACTTACGTGCAGTCGGATAATGTGATCATAGATTTTCAATTAACTTTGTGTCATGCATGGTATGCGTGTGTGTAAGAATGTCACATTTATGAGACTAGTGTAACCCTAATTGTTTAACTCAATCCAATAAGAATCAGCCAAAAATATTCTTAATTCATGCAGACTTTTTTTTACATTTGATTGTTTATATTCCTTTGATGAGCCGGTATATCCTATTCCCACGATATGAATGAGGGTTATTTTTATTAATTATAAAAAAATAACTTTTATTGAAATATTAAACGAAAAAAGCCCAACCGTAAAGTTTCATTCTGCTAGATGGTTTGCCCAGATTTTTTTATCAAATGTTACACGCTTGTGGAAGCAATAAGAATAATTGACTCGCTCCGATGGCTCGACCTGTTCTTTATAATTTTGAGATCCTTCATAATTTTCTGTACGTATTTTATTCTCGGTAATTCTTCCTATTCATTGCTCCTTCCAATGAGGCTGTTGTGTCTCAGAATGTGTCCTAAAGGTCTGTCCCTTCTACAACAGTGAATTTTCATTAAACATCTATTTTCCCTTACTCTTCGTCGGACTAATTGTATTGGTAATTCAAGTTGTCCATTTGATCGTCATCATTACAAGCTTGATAATGGTTATTTTCATTTCTAGTTAACTAGCTGTTTCCTTTTTCTCGCAAAGTTCATAAATGGAAATGGCTTGCAGGAATGCGAAGATAGGTACTCTCAGAGTGCTTCGAAGAGTCATCATGGCAAACTTTTCAAGTGTCGCTCGTGAACATACTAAACCTTTCCGCCCTTTTTCATGGATGGAATAACAAGGATGTTTCACATTGGTGCTGTCAAAGGATTTCCATATTTTTATCGTGAAATCCTCATCGTTCCCTCAGTCGACCACTCAAGCGCATGAAATATGATGCACGGCGGCGTGAGCAGGCATTATTTCCGGACGCTAGATCATAAGCAAGGCTGCTCCGGTGTGTAAAGAGTGCAAGGTTGATTTTCCCCTTGATAGTCACCGCTGTGATTGAGGGCGGAGGGGGGAAGCGAAGCGGAGGTGGATGGCCACCGCAATGCATTTTCACTGCCACGCAGAAGACCCATTCCCTCGTGGCTTTCATCGACATCCCACCCTTCTCATTTACTCTCCCTCTCTTTACTCTACCGTCTGCGATATGAGCGGTGTGATAGGATGTCGCCCAACGATACAATGGCGGCAACGAATACGGCGAATCGCGATGCAAACTCATGCGAGATTTTGCGATATTGTCACTTGTCGCCGCGAAGTCGATTTTTCGCCGCTTTTGCGAAAGTGAAGTCACCCTTTCACACTAAAAATAAGGCCTAATTTTTTGTGAAAAATATTCATCCAGATATATCGGGCAAAATTTGTTCAGTTAATGTTATGTTTTAGCTAAATACTTAATATCTTTAGTATTTTTAAGCAGAATAAGCGATTTCAATGCCATAAGTCTTCCCATATGCTATCATACTATATAGTTTCATTTAATTTCTTATTCAATATGTGGGCCCGTCCTACTAAGCCTACGTCTATGTGGGTTAATTTATTGGTAGAATTTTTTAAAATTATATATTTAGTGAAGACAGACTTCATCATCATTGACAGACTGGGAGCATTTTTATTACGTTCGAGAGCCAGTTAACCCCTCTTTCGTAAACAGTAAAGCTAAGTTGATAGGAGGAGGCCCTAAAGGAATGAGGGTTGACTGGGAAGGAGGTGCTGTGCACTGTGAACAATTATGGCTCTCCGTGGCTCGCTCGACTAACGCACGCGTGTCTTTTTTCCTCTTTCGGTAGTGACGCTCTCGATTCCCGCGGGCGGAGCGAGTCTGTGTCCGGAGAACCCTTTGAACCCGAGAAAGATGAAATCTTCCTCTCACCCTCCCGCACATTATTATAACTATTTGCCAAGCGTTGCACTGCCTTGCCGAGTCCCCGGGGGAAGGCGTTACTGACCACGCCGCCGACGCGGCTCATTATCGATGCTAAAATGCCATGAATAATCCAACGTCTTCATGAAGTGGCCTCTCGTCAGTCAGCAAGTGTTTCAACCCTCCGCGGAGATGGAGTCTTTTACCAGTTTGATTACTTGGCGCCTTTCCCTAAATTTTGCATACACCTTGCCACCTCAATCGGAGCTAGTAATGAGTTTCGAGCGGTACAAAACGATATTTTGACGAAAACTATCAGCGTTAACGATCGGTTACCAGTCATGCATGATAAAACTCACATAGTAAGTGTGATTATTTTTTAAAGTAGGTTTTTGGATGATTTCTTACTCAGGTCCAGAATATTTTTCTCGCTCTGTTTGGTAAAGTTATAAAGAGACAGCGTAAGCATATTTCACTCCAAATTTGATTCGAATTCAGTGGTTCATACACGCTCATTTCTCGTGAGGGATATTACCTTTCGTATCCCGGAATTCCTTTAAGCGCATTCAGTAATTATTAATGCTATTCGGTGATGCTCTGGTGATGTATCCAATGAATAGTTGCGTGATTCACAACTTCGTGGCTCTTTTTATGCAGGTTCTTCTTAGGCTCCTAATTCAATTGAAAATTTTCTAGATAACTGGCGGCAATGGTTGAGGTGGATGTTTGCATACACATTCCTTGTTGTCGGCGTACAACACCACTACCCAATACCCTAGCAGCCCCGCCGGATACTTCATAGGGTCAGCAGTAGTCGAGAGAGAGACGTATCATCGCTATGTTATTACTCATAATTTTCAATGAATACAACACTGCTGATGGCAGTGATAGGTTTGGAGACGCTGGATATTCTAAGGTTTCACGCTAGGCTCAATAATTTCTTGGATTGGCTGAGATTACTTGAAAAATTCAGGTATCACGAATTTCAGAGTGTCACGTAGGATGTAATAAAAACCGCTCTAAATCCCCAGTGCTGATAAAAGTGCCTTTCTGAGAGAGAGAGAGAGACGCTGTCGCGCAGATAGGAGCAAGTATATTCCTTCTTCCCTCTCCCAACTAATCACTAAAAGAAAAGCAGAGCGCGACTCTAATCTGTCATTTCACTTTTCGTTTCTTCTTTCACCCAATTCTTCAACCAGATTTCTTCATTTCGTCGAGTACCCCATGCCACACGCCCTAGTAGCGGCATAGAAGGAAGCGTTTGTATGTAGATATAATATCAGCTATCATCAGTAGAGGTTTGGAAGAACTTGGTGGCACTCATTTGTGAAAAGTATGACGTAAGGGGGAAAAAGCATGTGAGAGAGATGGGACAAAGAGGCCGATGGTCTCGGAGTCTTTCATAACCACTACCTGCTCATCGATACTTGACTAACCTTCAGTGACCTCGAGACTCTCCACAGTCATCGAGTGCCACCAAGTTTCGCTATTCATATAACTCTCGTTTCGATGGCGCAGCACAACTCAAAAGCATCCCGTGGCCCGGAGTCGTCGCTCTTTCAGGGAACGTCGACTCCTGCGAATGTAAATAACGCTCTCCGATTTGCATAGAGGAGTGCGGTGTCGCGAGTGCAAAAATTAATGAGTCTCTTTGCGTTTGACATAAGTATTTCGGGGTCGCGTGACCCACGTGTGGTAGACCTTCAATAAATTCTTTCCTTTCACTTGCATATAGTGCTCCGTGTCCCCTCCTCCCCACCCCTCCCCCCGAAAGGACTCGGGGGACAAGCAGAAATTCTCCTTCTTCCGAGTATCGGCCACGAAGCTGCCTGCGGCCGGGAAGTGCATAATCTTGCCTCGGCTTTGGATCACCGCCAGACGAGGCGGAGACGAAGAGATTGCAGGGATATATATGGCGGGGTCCTTCTTTCCCAAGGAGCAATAACGCCCTTAGACATCCTTATCGATGACGTGAAAAAATACCTCAATTCTTTTGAGTGACGGTGGTAATGAAGCAATTGCATAAGGTCTTCCCTATTCACAGTGTCTGTTACGGACACAAATACTTCGTGTAATTGAGACTCTTTCATATTTTTCCCTGTCGATTGATTTGTTATTTAGGGAGATGGGACAGAAGGTGAGGTAATTTGTGTCGTAAGGATACAGGTGTATTAGTTGGTAACTGAAGAATTGGCAAGAGAGTGGAGGAAAACCCGGTGTCGGTACCAGTGCACTCTTAAAAAAAGGTGCCATGGGGTCCACCGTTCAACGTGTCATACTAAGGATGGAGTGATACATTTAAAGTGCTTTCTATTTAGCCCTCAATCTTGGGTTGAGCTTCCATAGAATAGCCCCGCCTTGTTAGTATTGGATTCCAGGCCCACAGGATGGGAGGCCAGTACTCTTGTTACAACACCAATTTAATTCTGCCCCGTATTTTCCCCCACTTTTCGTGCTTGTTTTTCTGTTACTCCCCATTCATAGGCTTATAAATCGGCAATTGGAAGGGCCGTAAACATGTTCTAAAGTAATTTATATGAGGCAGTCTTGAACAGTTTGATGCGTTCTCTTTTCACCATTTCGGCCCGCCATTTTCTCTCTACTTTTTCCATTTATCGCTAAATTATGGGCAAATGATTTTCCACTAATTTAAGCAGCCATCTTAGAATACATTCAATATTTTTCATTTTATTTACGTGTTTGATGTGGAAAGCTCATTTGGTTCCTTAAAATAAGCTGGTAATGAAATTAAGGTGCAGATTCAATTAAGTTCTTGAGCAATTAGGTTGCATTAATGTACGGCTATCATTGAGAAATAATTTAGTTAATATTTCAAATATTTTGAATACTGTGTTTCTTACACTCCACCAGGAGGAGAAACGTTGTTATTCACATACAATCCCTGAGAAAACTCCTAAAAAACAAAAATGGAAGGAAAAACAAATGGCATGTAAATTACCGAAGAATACCAACGATTGAATATATGAAGAAAATTATAATAAATATTTAGATGGAGACTAGTTGTTAGCTTGGAGGAGAGTAGAATATAGTGGAGAGTCCCATCCAGCCAATCTTGAGATGGATGGCTGCTAATAATGGTGATGATGCATAGAGGTGACATTTCTAGTTCATTTTGATTCGAGCCGTCGAACCGTCTAAATTTAAAGAGTAGTATTTTTTTCGCTCTTCCTTATAAATCTCTAATTATACACTATAATATAAAAGAAATAAAGAGCTGGCGGTCTCGCCGGTGGGCGGGTCTTCGGTCTTTGTCTCCGCCACCTTCTGAGTCATACATACAAAATGCATCGACCGTTCCCTTTCCTCGTGGTCCTTTTCTCAGGTCGTCTCCTTTTTGATTTGTCCCAGTATTTTTTTATTTTCTTCTTCCCCGTGCGGGAGGAGAACTTCTGTCTCGCCTCTTTTTCTCATGGGTTGGCGTGGACCGTCTTCTGGATGGCGCCCAAGCACTCGACATGACTCACTTCAATATTCTCCTCCCCAGCCGCCTTCTCTCCCTACCTCAATGTCTCTCCCTTCCAGAAGATTTTCAATCTGTTTCTGGTTGGAGGTCTTTAAAATGTCTCGCGAATTCCTTCCAACTCCACTCTGTTCCTCCTCCTTGCCTCAGTCGACCCAAATTGCATCATCACTTCCATTTTGACGGGCAGCCGGCTTCCGTCGCCTTTCTCATCTCCTCTCAGTTCCCTTCGATCCTTCCCCAATAGGGTGCGCTAGTGTATTCACTTAAATCTCCCCTACGTGCCCATTTCTACAGTGGTCTGCGATTGGATTTCAGGTCGTGTGAGTGAGATTTTTTATAGACCTTATTAGAATTTTACTTTAAATTTAAGCAGTTGTAAAAAGTCATAACGGAGACCTTATCTGAATTTAAATTTGAAATGTAAGCAGTCGTAAGAAGAATAATATATATCAATATAAATATATATATTATTCTTCTTAATGATAGGAAATGGAAAGGGATAGGAACACATAAAAGGACGAACACAGGGTTTGGTGGGGAATATGAAAATGTGTCGAATCCAGGCAGAAAAAAAATTACCTTACCCGGGCCTGGATTCGACATATTTTCATCTTCCCCACCAAACCCTGTGTTCATCCTTTCATGTGTTATCCTATCCATTACCTATGATTGTATGAATTTATTTGCGTCTTTGAGCGTCTGGTTTTCGAATTAATGAGTATATATATATACGAGTGTCTTCAGGAGCGAAGTAACTTGCCATGTACTTAAATTCGTATCACTTTGTCAACCTATGTATTATTCATTTTTATTTTCATGTGTGCACGGTTGTTTACTTTTTTTAGCTTTTCAATCACAACGCATTCATAACATGTATGAAGCCTAATTTTGGATGGGGTTTCTTCACGCTTGACCTGGCAACCTAGTTGTGAGATCATGAAATTACCATCTTTCGAATTAAATCGAAGAAAAACGTTTTCTGGCCAGCGATATTTTTTCATACTTTCGCATCTTTATCTTTGCTTCGCTATGCGTCGAAGTGGTTTGCTTTTTATACAAAAGGAAACAGCCATTGAATGGAAATCTTATGTTCAAAGTCTTTTCACTGAGGAATTTTAATTTGACTTTTATTTTCTCATCAGGAAGACTCGAGAGCCAATGCTCTTAATTTTCGTTTAAGCATTTCCCGCATTTTTTAAACATGTTAACTATTTGGAATAACTTATTCTTGAAAAGAAATTGCTAGAAGTTCACGAAGGAATTCATAGAGGGAAAATGTATAAATGTCCATTGTTTAAAGTTGCCTTGTATATTAAGTATCGAGCAGTCCTCATAAAAATTGGCTTGACCTTATTCACTTTGGATGCAAATAAATCCAACTTAAAGATAAACTTTTTATGATTTCAATGCTTATATTTGCTTGCTGTTACGCTAAAAGTGTTACTGAAATTAGTATCCAAGAGAGCAGCAAGTTCGGATTCGGTCATAAAATTACGTTTTTCAATATTCACATTCAATGAAACGCATCTTTGCAGCAAACGGCTATAATTATTTTTAACGTTCTATCTCCATTACTTTTATACGGTTAGATTTTCGTATGCAAATTGTCCGTCGCATAGTTTCAAATTTGCCTTTTTTGGTGTGTCTTTTCCAAAACATTTCCAGTATATTTGATCGTAATTTCATGGCTAAATTCATGAATAAGTCATGATTTCTTTGCACTCCATATCTCAAAACATTTTTCAGATTATTGATGCCGTAGCTTTTCATTCCCCTAATTTATTAAGTATGATTTTATTGTGCAACTATGTAAAGCAGTGCCTATAGAACCAAAAGCCATAATGTTGTTTTGGAAGGCGTTGAGTATTAAACAGGTAAAATACCACGAGCCAAATACTCTTAGCTAAAAGACTAATTTCTTTGTGACTTGGCAGCGTTATATTCCTCCAAAATCTCGGGAGTAGGCATCTGTTCAGAGTGAACTGAGAAAGGAATCTAGAAGGATATGATCGCATAAAGAATACGGTTTACTCAGCCGTCATCATCTCACTCGCAAATAAAAAAAATGCATCTGCGCGGACTTATCTGTTCAGCTCGAATCGCTCGCTTGAGCCTTTGGGGAGAAAGACTTGCCGGCAGATTGAATACAGCCCTTGAGCTTTGGTATATATATATATTGAAAATAAAGTCAATACTCTTGCAAACGCCATCCTCTTGAACTGTGCTGGAGAAAACACTCCAAAGAACCTCATACTCAGACGTCTTCATTTTCCACGGAAGGTTGAGCCCACGGATACAAACCGCATCGCTGAGATCCTCGACACACAAGTTTTATTCTCAATTCTACTCTTCTCCGCTCGTTCTTTATTTCCTTTACGTGTTCTCTCGATTCTCCCCACCTGATCCGGGTCGGGAATCATCTTGATCGACACCGTTTTGTCAACCCGAGTCATGCCGCCGTCGTGATCAATACGCCGTGTCGCGCGGGGTTTGTATAGCCGCTGAGCATGTCGCATGTGGAGGAGGGACGTGGAATGCCGTAAACGCCGCTGGTTATTTACGGATGGCTTTGATGGGTCGTGCCGCGGACGGTCGCTAAGTTAGGGGGTGGAGAAGTAGCCAATGGGGATGGAGTATCCTGGCCAGTGATAGCCAAGTACGCGTTATTTGAAATGTAATTTCTTTACAGAAAGCTTTTTTTGGGCCTAAGGAGTGTCTTTTACAATGTAAGGTATACTTATTAACAGCTGTTTTAAACGAGGATTTACTCAAGGAATCACGCACCCATTTAAAAAAAAATTAACTTGTTTTTTGATTTATCTTTTCTTGTGATTATTTATTACTTAGTGATTCCAGAGTGTACCTATATGAACGATAAATGCTCCAAAAGTTTCTTTGGCTGTAGTTTCTACCTCGGAATTCTTCCTCATCCACATTTCACCTTCGGCCACTTGCTAGGAAAGATTGTTGTTTTCTATAATGTTTCAGCTCCTTCGTTTGATTATTTTAAATATATCTAGTGTAGAGATTTGAATCTAGAATATTGAACAAGACATAGGACAATTTCTAAGCTGAGTAACGTTTCTTTTTAATTTATACCTATCTCTCTCAGCATTTTAAATTTGGAATAATCTCAGCAGTAAGTAAAATTGTGGTCATTCTTTAAACCAAGGTGTTCAAACTTAAGTTTATCTCTGTAATATTAAATATTAGTTTAACTTTCCACGTCCGTAGTCCCGTTGCAATAAACTTAATGAAGTTACTTTGCAGTGGAACTTGAGTGGTGAACATTGTAGCTATTAAGAAAAATTGCTTCGTTATCCTTTGTTCTAAATTAATTTGCATTTGAAATTAACTTGTTATGCTTTCAAAAGAGAATTAAACAATCGCTTGATTTGTTTTTATGCATTCTTAAAAAAAAAACGTTTTTACTAAATTAATCATAAATAATCAATTTTCACTAATTTCTTCAAGAAATACATTCAATAAATCATTCATTAATCCCTGCGTATTTTGTAAGGAAACAATTTTATGGTTATTGGATTGTGAAACTATTTTTTTCGTATCCATTTTAAATTTTAGAGTCCATTTTCAGCAACCAAAGGAAAGTTTTTTTTATTTTTCTTTCTAGAAAAATCATTTTTCATAATATCGATAAAATGTCTAAACACTATTTTTAGACCATACATTTGTCGTAAATTTCTTTTGTAAGAAGAAATCAAAATTAATTTTTTTCCAAGCCGCTTATTGCTAAAGGAAGGTTTCTCGAATATTCCACCAGGTTAGGATCCGTCTCTGATGACGTTTCGAAGAATGACTCGCTCTTCAACATCAAGACTTCTGTTCCAGAAGCCCTGGCGCTGAAGAGCGAGTGAAATACCCGAGAAACCTTCATTCAGAAGTTACGTCGTGAGTGCATCGAATCATTCATCGCTCATTACTAGTCCAGGCTACTCGCGAGGCGAGGCCCAAACGTTAAGAGTGGCACGTGGGCGTTTGTTTGGCACGGGAGTGGGTCGGGATGAAGAAGGGGTTTCTCTCTCGTCCCCGCCGCCGTCTTCAGGTGATCCTCGGACAACGATGTGGCCATTCGCGGAATCGACCGCGAGTCTCGGCCAACATCCCCCCTCCCTCCTCTTATTCGGCGGCTCCTCCCGTTTCAATGGAAAGGGGTTCGGCGGGCGGTTGAGGATAGGGTGGAAGAGGGAGTGCGGATCAGAGAGAGGTGTGAAGGGAGGAATGGATGAAGGGGTGTGGCAGAGGGTGCCCATATCCCGATTGATACTATAGGCACGTATCGCATCGTCTATCGTCCTCCTTCCCCTTTCTCATACTCCCCACCCTCCCACGACCACCTCCTAACCCTCTTCCTCCCTCTCAACCTTCACCCTTGTCCCTCCTACTTTACATGATTTTTTTCTTTTTTTCTACATTTATTCAATTCTAGTAAAGTAAAGAGATGAAATTAAGCGAAGTATGATGCCGGAAGTATAATTTACTACACATTCCGAAATTCTTTTTTTTTCCTGTCTCAGTCTATTTTATCGAATCCCCTCCTCCAAATTTAAATTCTTGCCCAGGAAGCTGGTGGTGGAGGTTCGGAGAAAGCAGACTAATTGGATGGAGGAAGTTTTGATAGGAGAGGGCATGCTGAAGAGGGAAATAGATGGGAGAACACTGGAAAGTCTTGGAAGAGGAAGGAAGAGGATTGGAATTCTGGACGAAATAAAGAGAGGTAGAAGATATGAGGAATTTAAGAGGGATGTCATGGCGGGACATTCTTAGGAGGGAAAACAAGACAATGTTTTATAAATTGGGTTGCAGGATGGGGACTGTCCAAGAACCTAACAATCGGCTGGTGGAATAATTAAATTAACTCCCTCAAATGTACTTCTCTAGAACTCATCTCTTCACCAAACAAAGTAAATGCATTTCTTGAAAGAAACATGGTAATGTAGTACCTAACGCATCTATCTCATCTGCTTTAATTTTGTTGTTGAGTTTCTTTTTCATTTCATTCTTCTAGTCGTTCTTTTTGGTATTCATTCATTTTACTGCATCTACCATGGTAAGTAGCCGATACACCATGTTTGGTTGTTGAATATAACAAATGAATGAATAAATTATCCTTGACGCCCTCTCTGTCATTCGAACTGGATTGTTTCTTCTCCACTTTTGCTCTAATTTTCCTGTTTCTCATATTAGACTCACGTTAATCATATCGCGAACTTGTAGGTGTAGTTGCCAATTGTGATTTTAGGCTTCCATTGCTACAAATTTGTCGCACCGTCTTACCTAAAGCCTGGGCGATTTCCATGCTCGGGGAGAGATTCAAACCCACGTCTTTTTGGTTGATATGTCTACGTTTTATCAACATGGCTGCTGCGGCTGTCTCGCTCACTCGTCTTAAATTTTATTATCTTTTATACTTCAGTGATTTTTTATAGTTAAACAGAGTCCTCCAGATAATAACAGATTCCTCTATTAAAATATGAATATTTTGACATCTTTTAAATGTGACAAGTGACAGTTGACATTGCGATTAAATGGTTCCTCCCGCTGAATAATTTATTTTCTGACAAATCGATTTGGACTTGACTGCAGTTTTTTCCTTAGCTCTAAAATGCACCTATGTATTTTCATTTTGAACATGACGTATATATTTTATGGAATTTTGCTATATTCTTTTATAACTGTGATAATGCAGCAAACATTTTTTCTCATTTCTTAATTCCAACTTGGAAATAACGATTTAACCGCTTCAACGTTTATTTCCAAAATTCCATTAAAAATGCGAATAGACTGTCTCCTTAGTAACATACAAAAATATAAATCAGAGTTTTAGCTGGTTTTAGCATTCACAGAACAATTACAGATCATTAAATAATATTTTCAATCACTGTAACTGATTTTTGAAGAAAATTCCAATTTAACTAAAACAGCCTTGAATACTGAAGTTATTCCTTCCTTATTTCACCAGAAAATAAAATGGTGATATTAAAATAATGGATTACATCGATAATCAGTGGTTTTCTCTTCCACATATGCTCTCTCCCATATTAATTAATCGCCGTTCTTTGCAAGTTTTTCTCCACTTGAGACTGCCTACGATTCTGCGTACAATATCAAGTAGACACTGCCGTAAATCATTCAGCCAATCTCATTAAATAATTTTGGAATCTCTTTTGTCCACGAGTGACCTTTTCTCGCTCAATTCCCCCGTCAGCAATCAATGTTCCTCCACTTCTCGATACCAGGAGTAGCGAAATTGTTCGAGACGAATTATGGGAAGCTTAAAGAGATGAACGAAGTAGGAAAGATGGCGGGAGAATTGCTTCGAGATGTATCGGACCCGGTCGAGCGGGTTTGTCGCGCGTTCCTCCGTTTGAGAGCGAGGGTATTAATTCATCCCGTAGACGGCGCCTCGATCACGTAATTGAGCCGCTTTTATAGATTGCAAGGTTAGATGAACGAGAAGCTGGGTGTAAAGCGTGTGGCATGAGCCCTCATGTTAACGTGTTCTCCGCGGAGCGTCCGCGATGATTTAAGGCGACGGGAATCAAACTTCCGACCTTCCGCTAAACTCAAGTGATTGTTGGGTCGGGCGTGAGACGGCAAGGTGGGGATGGAGGGAAAAAGGGAAGAGATGAAGAATATCACAATTCATTGCTACCCTGAGAGCATGTCCTTTGAAATAAATTGTAAAATTGAGTGCAATGCCTTCCATGGTATAATTTGGTGGTGTGCGTGCATGGTTAAACATTGTTCACACATTTAATACCCATACAGTATATGCCCTAGGAAAGTTTACACTTAGCAACTCCATCAGAAATCATCTTTCTGGATGTCAAAGCGTGATTGTACCTAGGGATATCATGGATAAGCAAAATGCAGGGTCCTGTATGGGAAATAAATTACGATTGTGGTCAAATAGCCTGGAAAAATTGAAAATCTGAATTTTCAATACTTAGTAAAAACGTTTTTGGTTAACAAATTACGCGAAGGATTATATTTGAGAGAGAAAATTTGAAAATACATTGTATATCCTTGCATTGTACATGTACTAAAATATTAAAGTCAAAATCCGATTTACTGCGGGATTGTTTATCCTAGAAATAAACGCAATTTGCAGATGAATGGCGATCAAATTTGTGACTTGAATTCATAAAGATAAGTTGATTTTATTTCTTTTGGTTCTTTTATGTTGAACAATTAAATTTTTGTACAATTTCAACACTAATTTTATTTTCTGACCAAGGTTTCAATACATTAGTGTCATTCTCAAGGTGAAAATTGAACGTTGATTTTGACACTAAAGCGTTGAAACCTTGGTCGACAAATATAATAAGTGCGAAAATAGTACAGTTTTAATTGTTTCGACATCTAAATAATACCCTGCAAGGCTTACCCCCTGTCACACACCCTCCAGGGTGTGTGACAGGGGGTATGCCTTGTCACCAACATGCATTACATCATACCCTATTAAAGGTTATGGAAGTACGAATATTGATGCATTAGCATAAATCGATTATGCTTGTCAGGTGGCGAAACTTTACAAGCATGCACTACACTGTTTGCTACTAATGAAAGAGGGACCGTTTGTATTGATGTATTTCGCAACTACATGAAAGGACAGAGATACAATGTTATTATGCAAACATGCAAGGCGTGCTTATGTGTTGTTCGTCAACAACGCTAGAAATTTTCACAACGTGACGCCTCAAGTTACTTCTTATATTGGTTCTTTGGTTCATTGACCAAAATAGTGTCCATTTTTATTCCAGGCAATTGATATTACCACTTTCCGCTTATTCGTGTGCACATTCTCAGCGTGAGTTTAAGTTACAATGCTTGGATTTTTGTAGTCGCATCAATAGCGTTTATGAAGTTTCATGTATGCAATCCAAATAAGTGTCTGTAGCCGGCAAGGCGGCTGAGCTAAGGGATGAGGACAAGGGGGAGTGGTAAGGAGGTATAGGAATGGGCGGCGGAGAGAGTGGCTGACATATACACACCATCGGAAGCGCTTTCTACTCCGAGTGCCTATTTCGATTCCATCTCGTTAAAATGGACACGCTTGATTTATTGCTACACGGCCACAAATAGTCTCTCTGTATATATCTCCCTCTCTCTATATATCTCCCTTAGGTTTATTGTTTCCACCTCGAACACACTTGTGTAATTATGTCGATTTGGCTCTCAAAGACCTTCCGGTCGTATATCTTGAAAGTCTGCTCCGAGAAATTTCTGAAATTAATTCGGCGAAGCGGGAAACGATTCTTCTCCAGTTCCCCCGAAGACTGGTTGGTTCCTTTGAAACATGCGCATTCCGAGACACGACATTTTTTTAGGTGCAGCCATCGAAAAATTAATAAGTGACGTCTTGAATCAAGACGTCACTTATTAAGGCTGTCGATATTCATACTGTTGTACGTACTTATATACTCGGAGGAAACTGTAATCAGAATATGTACAATCTGTATTTAATTGTAATGAGCCTTCAAGTGAGCTTTCTGAAACTGTTTCCCATGTTGATATCGTAAATTTCTCATTGATATTTTCGTATAAAATGTTTTTGTGTTTTTTCACCCTGTGTACTAAAAACTAGTAAGTCTTTAAGGAGGAAGAGAAAGCAATCATGTTCTGCAAAATTTCACTAAGAACACTGTGCTTATTCACGTTCTCAGGCACAAGATATGCCACTCATGTAGGGATATATCCATGAAAAAATAATGACACTTGATTCCAAGCGGATCTCTTCATTGTCTCATAGTAAATTACTAATGACCTGAGTTCACGTCGTGGTATAACTGTCTAAGACTTTTGTTCCACCATTGAGAAATGTGGATACGATTACGAATCGAATCTTGTGTCTGTTTTTCATTTTGAATGTACACGCATTGATTATATGAATGGAGTAATTTTAGAGAGGTGTTTTGAAACATAAGTAATGAAAAATCCACCTTCGGAAGTAAGCTAGTCACCACGGATTCCTGTCGCGAATTTTGGTACAGCAGATGCCTTTTTTCTCTGAGTTGCGGTCTTGAATACCTGATTTCATCCACAATTAAATCAATTTTCAATCGTACTTACGCATCTTTAATACCCCGAGGGACAATCCTGAAATATTCCGCGAACAAGACCTCCGGGGCCCAGGCCCACCTCCTAAAAAAAACGTGATTTCGAGAAGTCTAATCTCCAGCTTTCATTTCCTTTTTATTACTTTTTCGGGACGATTCTTATGTATGAATGTCTCTCCCAAAGACCCCTCTTACCCTTCCCCCTTCCTCTGCTCTCAGCATTTTCCCTTTCAACCAAACACACTCTATAAATCCACTCCCGTATGCAACGCGGCCACCTGTTCCCCACCCACCCACTTCAAATCCTTCCTTACCTCCCTACCCACCTCTTATTTCTTCTCCGACCGCCGACGACTCCCCCGTTTTGCACAAAAGCGCCGCTTTTTCCTCACCTCTCTCCCCACCCTCACGCAAAACCTCATTGTGCAGTTCCGTCGGGGAGGGGATATATCCCCGGAATAAAAAAAATATCCGGGATGGGGGAGGGGGGCAGAAAGATTTTCATCCCCTCTTCGCGTTTTTGCACTCCATCCCTCTCTTCATCATTCCTCCTTTTCGTCCTGTTTTTTTTCATCCCCTTACAATCCTCTTCCTTCCCCTTCTTTTCCGCTTCCATATATTCCTCCTCCATGATCCTCCCTTCCCGTTTGCAAATATCTTCCTCCAACCTCTTCCCTTTCCTCTTCCAAAATCCTTTTTCCTACTCCCCTGTTTTCGTGGTTTTTCCCCGATTTTTCCCACTGCCACACTCCCATGCAGCGGCTAGCAGGGTGGTTCGGTTATGTAGATCATTCTTTTCTTCATCCCTCGGGCGTATATTTACCATTGATGGACGGCTTGAAAGAAAACTAAGTTTAAAGTTTTTCATTCCAATGTTACGATATGTACCTAGTTTTTTTCCTTGAACTGCGAGTAAAAATTATTCTTCAGGTTTCCACAATTTTAATAAGGCGACTTATTATTTCCGGGATCCATCGCGTTTCGTTTGTTTTTTCACAGCGTTTCGCCTCTCCTCCTCGAACGGCGCCTCCAGGAAAAGAGGCGAAACGTTGTGACAATAGCAACCAAACGCGATGAATCTCGGAAATAATAAAAAGCAACATATGAATAAAAATCTCTATCCTTTGATGACATTTATGTTTTGTGGACTAGAGTTTCTTAAAATACCCCTTACAAAATCCTTTTTCTTACTCCCTCCATCTAGTGGTTGATGTTCTGAAACTCTCTTGTAGTGACTCAGTTGGTGGTACGGAGAAGTAAATTCTTCTCTTATTTTCTCTTCCTTAAGGGTATATTTACTAGCAATGGGCAGGTTGAAAGAAAACCAAGGTTTAAATTTTTCATTCTAATATAGCAATATACTGTTTTTTCCTTGAACAATGCATCGTTTCTTCTACTAAAAGTTACGTTGTCTTTCTTCCGTGCCCTATATTATGAGCAAATTACACTTCAGTAGACTAGAGCTACCTAAAATACTCGAAAACATCTCTCCAAATCCTTTTTCCTAGTACCTTCATTTTTGTGGTTGGTGTCCCGACACCCCCGCCGCATTTCCTTGCAGCCGCTAGAAGGCCGTGAGGAGATTTAGATCCTTCTCATCTTCATTGCCCTTGCGTATATTTATCAGTTATTGAAACTGAAAGGGCGGCTTGAAAGAAAGCGATTTTTTTTCATTTCAATATTACGGTATTTGTATAGTTTTTTTCCCTTGAGTAATGCATAAAATGCTTACCATTCACTAACATTAGCGTTATACGTCATTATCTCATGCCCTCTATAATGAGCAAATTGCACTTATGCAGACTAACTCTTCTTAAAACTCTCGAGCAATGGAGCAGCAATTTAATAGGAAATGTAGTTCTTTGAGAGCAATTGCGTGGTCGATGATGTAAGCTGGCTGGCGAGAAAATAATGTGTAGAAAATACAACGCAAGAAGTTTAAATATTTCTTCGTGATTTTCTTGCTTTAATCAGTTAAATGCTACTAACAGTTCTATTAGAGCCGTAAGTTAGGTAGGTACATGAAGGGTTCCGTTGTCTCAGGCGTAACTTTATGGAATTTGCTTAGCATATTGAATGAGAAGCAGTAACTTTGTAATTCCACAGGTATTTAATGGAAACGTACCTGATGATGACGTGCTACGTCGAAACCTTGGTCGTTTCCCAGACTTTTTCTAGTTCTCTCACTGAGAAGAATGAGTATAAAAGCATTATTTTGGTTTAAAAAATTTTGCTTTCGCCAGGAATAAAATGTAAAGCGAAAAAAGTAAACTATTTTTGTCCACCACTACTCCTCATCCCCGTTACTCTCCTCTTTCATTTCTTCTTCTCAGTATTTTTCTTCTCCTCTTCCCTTCTCTCTTTTATTCCTATATCTCCATACTTCGTCCCTTTCCCCTAGCGCGTTCTTACGGTCGGAAGAGCGCTTGCTACATGCCTCTCCGTCCGCGCTCTGAGCCCTTTTAAAGCCCCGCTTGGGGAGTGGGTGGGTGGGAGTTAGACAAGGTGGGGGACGCCCCTGTTATTCTAGGACAGCGGGGAAGATGTGTGGGATGAACGCTTACTAGATGCCGTAGGTTATAGGCCGGTTCGAATCGAGCATAATGACATAACTTTTGATCAGCCCAGGTCGCAGTCAACCGTGTCGTCAAAACAACGAAGGAGAATACTTCTTCAAAGTATTGCAATTTTCGGAGTCCCTATTTGTGTAGCATGGTTTCTTCATTTGGAATTCCCCATCTCTAAATTTAAAAATGTTCAACATTTTTTCGTATTTACCGTTACCTACTCAGGGTTAATGAGTTCCTTTACGTTTCCTTCTACTACGTCCAGTGTCGCAGAACAGTTGTTCTCGTGAATGTTATATTGGTTCTTCAGTTCCTAAATTATTGGTGTTATTCCGCACTTTATGCCGAACATTAGTTAGTATTTAAGTAGATAAAGGAAACAATTATGCTTTGCAAATTGTCACAAAGAGTGCTTATTCACGTTCTCAGGCGCCACTTATGCCACTCGAGTGGGGAAATAACCAAGAATAAAATAATTTGACTTGAGCCAAGTGGATCTCTTTACTGTCTTCTAGTAAATTACTTAGAGTAGACTACTCTTATGGAGACCAAGTACCTAATTCTTTAGTACCTAAAGAAGGCATGAGGCCCCAGTAATGTCGAGTCAAATTCTGTCATACTTTTTTTCCTTTGTGAAGAAGGGGGGAAAAGAACATAACATTAGGTAATGAAATTCCTTTCGCCTGTCGGGTGAAATGTGTTACGAAGGCAAAATTTGGCGCACATTCTTATTATATGAGATAAGTTAGTGCTAGATAGCTGTAATGTATCAATGCATAGCCACGCCATGAATCTACTTTCATTTTGAAATTAATAAATTTGCAATTCAGTTTGCATTGCGAACATGGTCGCACTTGAACCTCCTCAGTGAGGATCAAAGCGGTCCATCTTAAATAACTTGTTGGTTTACTTCTCCTCTTCACCTCATAGTTGCTGTTGGTGCATGTATGCCCATAAAATTAGCCTCTGATTAACCATCTAAAGAAATATTTGTCGTGATTAGTCATGTTAACGACAGAACTAATATTGAACTCGAGAGCCAGTTTCTGCATTGTCTTTCAAGCGCGCCTTGTGAACGGTATCTGACTCACATGCCCAAGTTCAATTGTTTTAAGTTAAGATCTTATGCTCAGTATGAATCGGGTTTGAAGAATGGGAAGAAAGAGGAATATTTCTGGCTTGGTAAGTTGTAGCATGGTTCACGGTAGTTATCTTGGCTTACTTCGTGGAAGCGGTTATTTCATGGCGTAAAATTTGTTCAGCGGAGCGCATCACATGAGGATGCACACTCCTTTGCTCTCGTTGGCATAAGAATACACAATTGCTTGGTCCTCATGTTAGGATGTACGCTTATCTTACAGCATAATGTATACGGCGTGAGTCATGGTATTGTTATCGACTGCTGACACTAGAGTCGTAAGTATTAAGTCGTGTGATACCTTTAGACTGATCTAGACATGTGATCTTTTGGTCTCCTGAACTTATTGGAAGTCACTAAAGGTAACTTGTAACGTACCTGACCTGCTTTTCATTAATTTTCTAAATTTTACGCCACTCACCATGCCAGTGTATTGATAGCTTTGAAATTCTATGTTTCTCTAGGCTTGAGAGCATAATGCTTTAAAGAATAAGCAACATCGTTTTACTACCTTTTATGTTTCAAAGGATCATTTAATATACTTTTGAAATATATAGAGAATATTGTAATAAGAGATGATTTTGTCAGAAAAAAATTATATATTGTCCTTTTTGTTTTTGCCTCGGTATTTAATGCATTGGATATTGTTACATGACTATGTATTTTGCATACCACGAGACCGCCTTTTATGGCTTGTAGTTCTCTTAAAGCAATTCAAACTTTAATATAAGTCACCTAGTCTTCTATTCTCACGAAGAATTTGCCAAATTAACTTTTAAAATATGCGGTGGAATACTGTTTCATGTATTACCTGTTTTTCAGGATTAATTTTGGGAATCAAAACGAATTTTCAACTCAGGATTTAATTTACTCTTCAATTGCCATGCTTACAAACGAAGAGTATTGAACCTGGTGGAAGCATTGCTGGGAGTGTTTGTACGTACATTGATAGGTCCATGAATTTAAACTTTGCTGCTTTTTTCAAGCCTGATTTGAAAATTGATGTAGTTCCGCCTTTCCTTTTTAACTTGGAGCGTGAAGGCCTACTCTCCTACTACTCGCTGCGATCCTTTCGCATTAAACCGGTAAATACAGCAAAACGTGAAAGTCGAGGTTAAAATGAGCCTAATTTTATATTAACAAAGCCCCTCCATGAATGTTCGCGAGTTTTTGTGAAGTCCACAGGTGAAAGGCTCAATATTGGAATCAAAATGTTGAGTCAAATCTTTTCATATTTTTTTTCTCTCTGAAGAAGGGGAGAAAGTATCACTATGCCATGAGATTCCTACCGCCTGTTGAAAAAAGTCGGATGAAATATTTTACAAAGGCAAAAATTGGCGCGCATTATTATAATATGAGAAAGGGTCAATGCTAGATAGCTGAAATATATCAAATTTTAGATCACAGTCGGGAGATAATAAAGCGAGGCTTCCGAGGAGAAATTTAGGAGGTAATTTTTTGGGATGATTTGACGCTAGAATAAAAAACGCATTTCCTACTCTGAGGTAGATCTGATAGGAGAGCATAGATATTGCTTTTTTTAAAAGCCTTAAGGCTTGGAATTCACGCTTCCTGCCTATGGGACCAATTCCCTTCCCTGAGTCATCTGCGATATCCCGTTAATTCCTTGTGCGTAGAATATCATTCCGCGTGAGTCAATGTTCCCTCGACCTATTTGTTTCACCCAGTTTGGAACGCTGGACCCAATATTATGTTCCTGAAGTATCTACTCTCAGGACCACCCTCATCAATTACAACCATGCTAGTGATATTCAGAACCTCTTGATATGAGAGAGATTATTGTAATTCACAAATTTTCTAGGGAAAGTTAATACAGACAAGACCATGCTCTTCACCAGGCTAGAGCACGCACAACAATATGTCGTCTTCTTGATAGCTAATATGAATCTTCATACTCGCTATTCTTCTTATTCCCCGCAGTAAATGCTTGCTTCCCATATAAAAAAACTGATGCTGGACTTTTTTAAAGCTTAAAGCACAGGGTTGGGCTTTGTTTGTATCTTCTTCTGGGACATATATTACCTCTCAATGGTAATTTGCATTCAATCAGATAGTCATACGCAATCAGGCATGATATCAGAGGAAACAGTGGTCCCCAATATTCTTACTTCAATCTAGTTATTAGTCCATTTATTGGGTCAAGCTCTGAATTAGAGTGGGATCCCAGCTCTCTCGTTATTCAGATGCTCGTTGAGTGGATATATAGAAATATCTTTTTCAAAGCAAACGTAAAATTAGCACCTTGGCCAGATGCTGTAAACATAGTTATACCCCCTTTTAAAAGTAAACGATTGCATTATGCACTCGCACGAAGCAAAATACGAAATCTAATTATGAATAGGACACCAGCGGCAACCAAATTAGAAGAAAAAGCCAAAGTAGATATCAGAGTATGTGTTGTCATATCAGCAAGAGGCCAAGGTAAGAGAGGTATTTGAGCTCCCTTAGCTTTAGTCAAAAAATATTTAAAAAGAAACAACCTCGGCATCATAAATATCATTAATAAATGAGTTAAAAATGTAATTCGGAAAGCCAAAATTTAGTATTTGAGTACGTAATATAGTTATATTTTAAACAACCAATGCCTCTTAAACGAGGAAATTAACTTTGCATATGTCAGTACTAAAAAGCTTAACAATTTGGTGATATTTTACCAACAAATATGATATCCGAGTGTTATTCACTGCTACACGCGCTTTAAGTCCCGGGATATCATTCTTTATATTTTTAAGCCACTAATTCTGAGTAATAAGAAGGATAACAGTTTTCTTAGAAAATGTTAGCGCCCGCTGGCGTCGATCTTTTGTTATAGATGAATTCATTGGCGATTACTCTTCCTAATAGTCTTCTATTTTTGTTCCGACTCTTCGCCCGCGTCCATCTGCCATGCTTTGCGTGCTTCACATTATTGTAAAGCAATAGTTCCTCCTTTCTCGTTCCACCTTAACCCCATCCCAGACCTACGGCCGCACTCTCCCTTCTTGTTCTTCTTCAACTTCCTCGTGCTATCATCCTCCCCCGCTTTGCCGCCTTATTCCCGTGGGTGGGCTGGCAGTAGGTGAACAACAAGAGCCATCCATCTAGAACTCGTAGGATAGCGGAGTTCAAGTCTATCCTGTTCTCTGTTTCTCTCAATGATTTGCATTCACTGAGTGCCGTGGAGCTTGCTTCGGGAAAACGTCGAGACGGGGTAAGGATTGCGTATGGACATATGGCGAGTCGAGTACTTCCCCGGCCTGCACGCAATTAATAATGGGACGTTTTAGCCGTGGATGTTGTGGCTGTTATTATTTAGGAGCTCTCACGTCGTATCATGTCAGCACGAATAAATTTCTTCCGCTTCCAATGACACTCTTACGAGACTTCCGCATTGTGCTCTGTTGTTCCCCGCCGGCGCGGTGCATCTGCCTAATCGAATCGCATGCAATCGTATGTTTTCGGAAAACGTCGATGATTGTTGAGTCATTATTCCAGTCGTGCCGTACGAGTAGATGTGGTTTTAACCCTCGTTCTCGTTTCTTAGGAGTGCCAGCTTGGGGAAAAGAGGAAGAACTTGATTGTAACGTGTGTTTTTGATATAATAACTGGGGGAGAAGAGAGAGGATTAGAAGAAATGGAACTGTGGTGCAGTTGTAGGATGATTAAATAGACAATGAATCAGGTACGAAGAAGTTCTGCAAAAAGCTGTAGAGAGGATGTTTTTCGCGAGTTCTAAGTTCTTGTTTGACATATTCAGGGAAATCATGATAAATATAAAAATTTATTGTCGTAGAAAAATTTTGGTCTCTTAAACTTTGAGTTCATACATTATTTAAATGCAAAGTTCAATTTAAAATAAAGGTAACAGTAATACATAAGTTTCTTACAGTAATATTAAATAACCGGAAGCGAATCATCAATGCCAGGCTGCCTTTCACACCAAAAATCTCATACAAATGAATTTAACAAATTCTCTCTCTGCTGCCAACAAATTATGTATTGTATGAATAAAAAGCAATATAAAGAATAATATTTAGTGAGAGATTACACATATTACATTAATTTTGTGAGTTTATGTTTATGAACTAATATTTTATGTTATGAATTAATATTCAAGGACATGGTCCACAATATTCACCAACAGTAATTTCCTCCCTTCAAAATATTGGTTTAAGTCTTTCAAAAACGTTGATTTATTAAGTTTTGTTCAAAATTTGCTATGAGATTGGTAGGTTTTTACATAAACAGGGAGTGAATTCCAGTTTCGGGATTCTGTGGCTAAAAGGAATTTAGGATATATTTCTGTTTTATGCTGAGTGATCTGCAGATCAAAGCGGCGGGATCTTGCTACGCGATCGTAGATATCTTTTTGTGACCTTCTGAAAACAATAATGGGAGAAAAGACGAATGAGAAAATTCAAGGGTGGATTACATTAAGCACGTTGATAGGGATTTTAGGATGGAAACCTATGAAGGAAAAATGCTGTTATTTGGAAAGAAAATGGAGTGAATAGCTCGAACAGTCTTTGAATTGAGAACTACTTATGTTGAGTCTAGTTTATTCTTTTCTATAGGTGCTGAGAGGATCATTAGTAAACGTGATTTAATGCCAGCTAATAATATATTTCCATAACCGTGGGAGGGCTGTTTACCTGCTATATTTGCATTTTATGCTAAATTACGTGTGTCCAATACGAGAAATGACCGTCATATGAATGATCGCGAGGAAATCATTATTTCCAGTGATACTATTGCACTTAGAAGTGTGAGGCAAGAAAGGGTAATATCTGGATAATTTTATTCCAACCCATGGTAAATTGCTGTAAATGTGATATTCAAACTGTCTATTGTGACATCAAAGTATAAAATATGAAGAAACCTTGGACTGCACGTGGGCTAGATTTCATAGTACGTAGGCTAATAAATTACATATTTGTAAATATCCACGTCTTGAATTCATTTCACTTTATAAGTAGATTGAATTATTTCTCTTAATTTGATATGCATATAACATCCTCGTAATCCTACGCTGCGATTAGAGCAAAACTTTGACGTTCACTTCTCTGTTTATGTTAGTTTCTTTAACAGTCTGATTAAAATCTGTCTTCAATGGCAGTTTACGAAATCCTCTGGCCCCATTTTGGTTATTGTATTATATTGGTTAGTTTAAGGGGAGGAATTTCAAGGATCTTTTTGTTATTCATTTTTTGTTTTAAGATAAACTTTCTCACTATAATCTCTGATATAGATATATAATGGTTATCATTTCCTTATATAATTAATCTTCCAGTCAATTTTTACCCATACGACCTGGAAGAGTTCTGCAGCACCAAAGCATATTCTTATAAACATTTACGTTGTTAATTTATGCATGATATGACATTCAATATATAAGAACAAGGAAAGAAGAATATTTTAGAAGGGTTGTTCGGAATTTTAAGTTTGAGGAAAATGACGGACTCGTAATAAAATCTGTGATACTGTATAATATGGATAAAGAGTACAATATGGATAAAGAGTATAATATGGATAAGGGTGCCCGGATCAGAATAAGATCCATACTTACATAGAATTCACTCTTTGCTTAGAAGTGATTCCCATCTATCGGATGTGTGTATCTGCCATCCACCTCTTTTTTTCGTAAGTGATGCCTACGGAATACTTGAGCGTAATTTTCCGTATTCTCGTGCCTGTCATGGCGAAGTTTCCTCGCCGGTCAAAATAATGTTTTTTCATCCTTTGTCAGATGAAATCACGTGGGTGCTCTTATCATGGTCAGTTTGAAGATGAACACGTGACTTTTATGGCCAAAAATAGTCTTGAACTCTACACTGGAATAGAAAATTTTTACGACGTGTCTCCACGAGAGGGCGGAAGAGAAATATTGCCGGGGCGAGACAGTCGTTCTTTTGACGTTTTCAACCACACGCTTTCTTTCTGGTCCTTTTTTTCATCTCTCCTGGCGTACCCACCGTTTCCTCCCTCCCTTGCCCCCCCTACGGAACCACTTTGGGGCATTATTTCCGTACGTGTGATCTCCTTTGTTCTCGCCACCTCTCCCCTTGCCTACGGCCACGCATATTTCCCCCCGGACGCTTGTTCAATGGGTTTTGGTTTCCCATTGTTCATCGCACCCAGGGTGGAGCGGTGCGGCGAATCGCTTCACAGAAAAAATGTATGTACCTACATATTATGACGGACGCTTTCGCTCGAAACCAACCCGGCGGATGGATGCCTAATAGGCCTATGGGCCCATTGCCTATGCCTATGCCTCCGTTCCGCCCTTCTCCCGTGCCTCGCTGAGGACGTAGCTTATATTCGGAAGGTCAGACCGAGTGTTTGAGTGTGATGTTGGGTGGGAAGAAACAAGGAGCGGGATTGGCTGGAAAAATAATAAAACAAATTATTTCAAGCTTCACCTTCTGGAATATTTCCATTTTCACAGTAAAATTATGAGGGAATCACTAACAAGGAAGTCCTACGAAGTGTTGGAGAGATAAGGAACATGAAGAAAATTCCTCGAAGAAGAAGAAACAAACCTTTGGGATATATTTTGTGACACAACAGCCTCAGGGAAACAATATTAGTGGGAGAAGTAAATGAAAAGCATCGCAGAGGAATACTAAGTATGGTATGCATCAGAGAATTCATGACGGACGTCAAAATGAATAGTTATGGAGAAACGAAGTGGTTGGCAGAGAGTGAAGTGGAGTGCACAGGTGCTGCAAACCAATCTTCGGATTGATGACTACTGATGGTGAATAAGAGTATAGAAAATTATCACTTTTTGAATTTTTCCCTAATTCATTAAGTTTGTGCATATGAGGTCCGAACAGCGACATTTGTTTTGTGAAAACAACTAAGAAATCGCATTAGTTTGGTGTTAGGCGTTTAAGCTACTTTTGCATTATTTTTTCTATTAACCTGGCCCTCAACCTCAGGAGGAAAAGTGATACGAGGTGTAGTGGCCATGGACACGCATTTCACGCTTTGCATGCAAATAACAATCGGGCTCCGAGGAGTAGGTACATCTTTCTCGTATTTAATGCGAGTATCTCTTGATTCTAGCGCCAGAGTGCGCCATTTACTTTGTTTTTATGTTAAACTTTTGCCCAAATTCACTTAGATCACTCCCAGAAGTACGCTCTCTCTAATTATAAGTAGGCGAAGGTTGTGATTTTATACTTATTACCCCTGCATTTCATTCAGGCTTCATGATGGTCATTCATTTTTTTTCATCAGAAAGTGTCAAATCAGGCTTTTTTGCTGTTTATTTCGTTCTACTAAGATCCATCTTTGAAAATATGTTGTTAATTATGCATAAACACTTAATCCATGGCATTTGGGAAATAGTGTGGCTCTGAATTAGCGTCGCTATTTTTTATTAGTGTTGTTAAATTTGCAGTGTATTCTGCCTTGGGTTATAGTTTACGATAATGACCACTGGTATGATTTATGAGTATTCTATTTTTCTCACTTTTGTAATAGTACTCATGTAATAACTTTCGACTTGTATGTATTTTAATGTATTTTAATAAATGAATAGGCAAGTGAAGAGGCAGACATGCACGAATTGATTTCTTTTTTTGCATACGTTTCTCTGTTGCCGAATAACGATTATCATCTTATATCATTTTAAGCTTCTGTGATGCATTATTTTCACATTTGTATGCTTGTTTTCAAAGATTACATATCATACTTTGAAAAATTGTATTTATTCGGTTTCAAGCCGTTACGCTTAAGTGGTTCAATTTTTCAGACTGGTTGGCCTTGCATGAAAGGAGAGAGTGGGCCACCTTAAGGGGCTGTGACAATAATATTTTTTTCTTATTCTCTTGTGTGGCAGGTACCAGTTTTTCCTTCAAGTAAAACAAGACATTCTGCAGGGAAGGCTTCCGGTGTCTTTTGACCTCGCCGCCGAGCTGGGATCGTATGTCGTCCAATGTAAGTGAATTGAAAAACCAATTTCCTTCTGTTTTATTTGTCGTGTTTATTGCACCTGATAAAAATCGGAATTTTTGTACTTCCATAAAGAAAATAATAGCGCTCTTCCATATGCATGTTGTTTAAAACAAAGTGATTCAGAATTAATTTTATGGACGGTATATACTAAATGAAACACTCGCTACTATTGAAATGAAATGTACGTCGAAAATTACTATTTTCTTTTCGAAATCTTGGTTCATCAATGAAACTCATTCGTAGAATGTTAATAGCAGTAAGTGTTTTTTTATGTTGTTTAGGCCTCGTCATATAATGTATGCCGTGTCTATGCCGTTAGAATTCGTAGCCATCTCATTATTTTGATGTTAACTGAGTTCAAGTTTTGAAAATAATATTAGATTGCAGACTACCTTGGGTTATCGGTGTATAAACATTGGATATCAAATTGAGAATGTTATTTTGGAGAAATAATAAAACTGGACCATGGATGTCTCTGGAAGTTTAATTTACAACTTCATAATTTCTAATCCATAACTTTGTTGTTACTATCCGAGATAGCGTTGAGTTTTGAACAGTGTGGTATATCGTAGATATTGTGAAGGTTATTTATCAATTTTGTAACAAAGTTTTCTACTTATCATTGACAATAAGAGTGAATGTATACACATCGTTTCAACGACCGTAAGACCTGTCCTTTAATGCCCCTACTCCACAATTTCTATCGTGCGAAGACTTTGTAGACAGAAGCTTCACCACTATAACTTAAGCATTTAATTATTTATTGATAGTGTTTTAATTTTGATGAAAAATCGTCTTGAATTTGGTATCAAACTTCTCCTATTATGAAATAAAAATGTAAAAGTATAGTAAAGAAGGAAGTACATATTAAGGTTTATTTTATTATTTGATTTCATTAAAAGAAGTCCCTATGTTCACTTCTCGTCCACGGCGAATTTTAAAGTATAAGAGGAAGTATTTGAAGTAGAAGAATATAAGTAACCAAGGACAGTAATATTTAGCTCTTACACTGAACAAGGGACAAACGCCTTCCAATGATTTCGTAAAGGTTGTGGACTGGAAAAAATCGAGGGACCTGTAAAAGTTCACCTTGGACAAGAAGTTTGGTTGTCACATAGAGAGAGAGATCTGTCGCCGAGATAACATCAACTCAAGAGCATTACTTGCCCACCTTCCAGCAACCATAATCATACGTTGGCGGAAAGAAAATGTCCATCCCAACTTCTCCGCATTCTGGTTCACTTTTAAGCTGCAAAAAATATCTTCTTATCTGTGCCAACCGCCAAGTTAACACCATAAATAAAGAGCTCGTCCCATAACGCTCCCTTTTACCTTATCTTTCTCCGCACTGTGACCTCGAGTAGATATCTTTATTTATGAGATTCTGAAGGGAACCACCACCTGAGATACATCGAAGTAAATTGCGTTAAGTTTCTTACTCCACCCGCCTTTGGAGTATGTATTTCCCTTAACCGGACGAGCAGGAATATCAAGTGTCAACTGAACAAATTGAGGTTCATTTCTCATGATGCCTTATGTGTTGTAAAACGAAACCAATTCGGAATTTCGAGTTGTTTTTGGACGCACTGCCGAGCCATTCGGAAAAAGCAAGTCTACCCATCGGATTTTGTAATCCCAAATTGGGTCAGATATTCACATTTATTGGTGGGAAATAAATGTCGCGTGATATTTGTGATGCAGTCGTTGTTTGGAAGGCATTTGAAACCTTCCAACGTATGGGGAAGATATAGGACGGAGAAGAATTTCCAGAAACTCCAGTGGACCTCACGTATTCTCATCCTCCGAGACAGACCATTATTTTCTCCATTTTAAGAGTTATTATCGCTGCAGCTATAGTCAACTCTACTTCCATTTGTATTCAGCTCCTTTGGAATTGGAATCCAGGCTACATACCTACCATATTATCGTCTTAAAAAGCTGGCTCAGTTTTCTTTCCCTTACGTTTCCATTTTGACCTAAGAGATAAATTTAAAAGTTAGTCAAGTTGGCGAAGTAGTCCCTTTACATTTTATTCAATTATATACTTCCTAATTTTAGTCCAACATTTTAGCTATTTTCATAAGGATAATGGACGCGTTGTAATTATCTTCAAAAGTTTCCACACCATATGGTAAATCTCCATGAAATATCACAGAATATTGCAATATGGGACGGAAAGAATATACATCTATGCTTAGACTGGTCTTTTCTCATTGGTTCTGGCATATCTTCCTACTGATTTATGAGTAATAAGTGCATGTTTTTCCCCATTATCATTCCCGAAGGTAAGAGTAAAGACATTTTTTGAGGCTTTCCCTTGGGTAAGAACGAAGTGTAAAGCTCCTTGCAGCAAATTTCCATTGTCGGTTTCGTAGTCTAGTGTCGGTTTGCTCTGTTGGTTACTATCCTTACTATCAACCTGAGTTTAAGCTTAAATTTATCAATAGCGAATGATATTCTAAAGTTCGAAGTCCTCACTATTCAACTGGGTTTCTACATGTCTGAAAAATATGTAAAGCTAGAAATATTGTGAAAATCGCCCTAAAATTTCCTAATTCAACATTATACTAAAAAATTGCAATGCATTTGCAGCTCTTCAAAGTTTGTAAAATATCTTGAGTCCGATCTTCGATCGGATTGTAACTTTTCTTTTGGAAAATTCTTAGAGAGGTTCACACGTGCTGAGCAAATTAATTTTTAGAACGTATTTGAAAATCACGTAGACGCAATTCCACCAATTGCTCACTTCTCCAGTACTAGCTTTTTCATCCTTTCTCGCAAATAAATCAAAAATAACGGCTGTAACCATGGTGCTACCTTGAAAATGGCGATAAAAACCAAAATACAGTAGTTCATCTAAATTATCTAAATTTACAGAATTGTAAATCAAAATTGGACGCTAGAAAAATAAAATACCTTTCCTGCTAAATTTAGTCCAATTTTAATAGTGTAAAGTGTATCATATTATAATTTTAAGTTGTAAAATAAAATTATTCATGTCCCCAATGATTCCCTGATTTACATTTTTAGGCTCGGAAATCTTTTTTTGGGCTCAAAGTCCTTATGTATTTTTTCGTAGATTAGACCTAATCCAATGAATTTCTTGTGCCTAAAACCCTCAAGGTATGAAGTCTCATCAAAATCTTAGGAGGTGCTTTCAAGATAAATTTTATATTTTCAACTACTACTCGTTCAAAAGCACAAAGTAATTATTATCAGTACATAGGATAATTAGTATTGGTATAATATTCTTTTATCTATTTACTTCTTAAAAGTACTCCACTTTGATCAAAACCCGTTACATTTTTTTGTGATAGATATTAAACTGTGATATTTTCCTTACCTAAGGATTTATCTCGGCTGAAGACTGCGAAAGAAAGAAAATTCACGTCGCTCGTCCCACAAAATTTGATACCCGGCTAGAAAAGAAATGGATCTCTCTGCGTTGCCTTATCCATTTGATAATCATGTCCAATTTTCGTAATTTTTCCTGACAAGTGAGTGACTTCATATTTTTTTCTAATTGCGCTTATTTTGATTTGCCAGGTGCATAAAATGCAAGTCAGAATTATAAATTACTTGCCGAGATCTATGATTATACTGCACGTTGGAACAAATGTGGATAATTTATGGGGAAAATTGCAATTTTGAATAGCTTTGTGTGCTTAGTGTGGAAGATGCGGTAAGCTAATTTATCACATCGACCGTTTCCCGTATCGCCGTCATCACATGCTCAGTGAGTAATCCCCGTATTAATTTTGGTGATGCTGGATGAAGCATCAAATGAAGTGATCAGTTTGTGGTATAAATTAGGAGACAACTTTTTATTTTTATTTCCTGACTTTAATTAAGGGAAAATTGTCGATCGTGTGGGGTGGTAATGGACACTAATTTTATATTTGTGGGTAATCCATGCAGTGACGCTAATACGCTTTCATATTTGCATTTCTATCTCAAAAAGACAAAATAAAAATTATTTTCGAAGCGGAATTTGTTGGATCGTCAAAAGTTTCTCACTATTCTAATGGCCAACCTAACCGTTTTCCATTGAGAATGAGGCTTAAATGGGCATTGCATGATATTTATTGTTTTTAAATCTGAAAAATGAAATCAATGGACGGTGGAAGAACAGAATTAATTTTCAATCTCTTTCCGGGTCTTGCCTTGGTGCCACCTAATGATTTCATTAAGGTAGTAAATGTCGCTTCTATAATTATAATTGGTTCAATTACATATTCCCTGGACTCATCAAATCCTACGCAAAAACCTCAGCAGTTCTCCAAATTATGCGCTGCTGCTGCTAGTGGCCTTTTCTTTCTTTGCATTAGACCTTAATAAAAACATCTCACCGACATTGCCCTACCTTTTACATGATGTATGTCATGACGTATGTTGTACGGGCAGAAGACGGAGCACTACGTGCATGCAGCATTGCTTGGTATTTTGGAGGTAACTGGGTAAAGCATCAAAGGCATAAAAAGAAAAATCTATACAGTCAAAGAAACGCTTATTGAGAGACTGCAATGGATGACAGATACTCGAAGAGAAAAGATTATGTGAAAATGCTCTTATCATATATATCGTTGTATGATTTCGAAACTAGGCATTAGAGGAAATATAATGAGAGAAAATTGGATACTTTGGCCGGCTATTATTTCAGAGTATTTTCAATTTTTAATGAAATACTAAGTATCAGTTTTACTTTTTGAGTTCAATCAGAAAACGAACATGGGCGTAGTACAAATTTGTCTAAGTTACAACATACTCTTAAAGTATAATTTTTCTGACTGACTGATATGATGAACGGTTTGATAAAAGCATTTTTTCATGTCGGTGATGGACACACTCTTTCCGTATTTGCTTCCCTGTCCCTCATGCACTTCTTCGTGTCTCCCGTTTTTCCTGAATTCGCAACCATCGTGATTTTATTACCCAGAAAGTGATGGGCCTGGGGATTCTTGAGTAGCCCACTCCAACGTGTCGAAACTCACCTCTTGCTATCCTCCCTCTCTCCCCTCTTCCGTCGGCTTCTGCGATCGGTCTCACTCACACGCTCGTGCACCTCCTTGAATTAAGTTTACCCACAGAACATTAGTAAATAAGTAATAAGTAATTTAAATACGTATTCGAATTTCAATTTCTTAATATTCGATATATTCGGGATATTTGTTCGGGATCGTATTAAAATGCGAATATCACATTGTGTCGCATATCGTTTGGGATCGCATATAATTTCATATTGCTTGTAAATTCTTGATGTCCATCATCAAATTATGTTGCAAGGCTACATATTGCACAGCCTGGCTATTCAAAATCGTTATTCGATATCTTAGGCACATTGCAGACGACATATCGCAGTATCGTACGGCTCTACTCGCAGATTATTCCTAGAGAGGCGCAGGAGTAGAGTATATGTATAACTATCGCTTCCGAGGCGTGGGTGCGGACATTCTCACGCGCTGTCATTGCGAGACCGCAGAGCAGGGGCGATGGATTCCCCTCGCACGGATTTATGCCGCCCGACAAGTCATAACGCAGACGCGCCGTCATGAACGCAGAGCGTCCCTGCAATGGTGCGTGAGTGCGGAAAGTGAGATGGGATGGGAGATTACACAAGGTGGGATGGGAGTGAATAGAGATGAGATCGTTCGTCCTGTTTGATGGGCGGAAATGGGCGCGAGATGTGCTATGTATGACCAAGGCACGGGGAAGTGAGTCCGCCGTGACGGACAGCGGGTGGTGAGATTGTGGTTATCGTGCAATTCAAGTGTGTCCCGCACGAATTGTAACATCAGACCAAGAGGTAAAGGATAGAAAAGGAGGCTTTAGGATAAGTGTCGAAGGTATTGGAGAGCGTTTCCCAACCTCTTTTGATTTGCGTACCCATCCCTGCTAAACATTTCCTCTAGGTTGCCCCTATAGGAATTCTATCGTGTTTTTTGCTATAGGGCCAATGACACTCTTATAAGAATCCGATAAAAATAATAAAAGACTCATTAGATTCCTGTAAGAAACCCATGCAAAATTGTATTAGACTTGAGCACAAGAAGTTTCCTACAAGACTCCTGTATGTGACGTAAGTAATTTTGAATAAGAATTATAAGAAAGTTTTAAAAGGGCGTAGTCACTTACTTCCCAAAATTGTACCCCTTACGTTATAAAAGTACTTATAATTTATATGCTTGCCGCTTCCCCTCAACCAACATGCAGTTACCCCTGGGGGTACACGTACCATAGGTTGGGAATCGTTGGTGTATGGGAAAGGATAAACACCCCTGGCTTTGGCCCTCTGTTAACGAAATAAAGGTAAGGGAAACACGATTTCAAGTCCATGAAGAACAGAGTGCCGTACAGCTCTAGCCAAAGCTGTTGGTAGACAAATGCGCAGAACACTACCTCACCGAGGGAGTTACACGTGTAAAAGGGATTATGAGACAGGACGGAGGGGAAGGTGAAGAGTGGGAATGAATTACAGTTTGCCTATGAAAGTATGATTTTCCATATTCATATGTAGTCAGAATGGTAGACGCATTGCATGCAGAGTAGTAAAAAGCAAATATAGGCACACAGGTACTGCTTATTCTCCGGCAGAGAAAGTTTTTTTTTCGGAAAGAGAGATTTTTAGTCTTAGATTTTTTCCTCTTTAGTCCCAAAATCAACCCCTGCGCAAATGCCACGAGCTTTTGCGAAAGCTAAATTTTGTCCTTCAAGAGCCGCGATTGGGACATGTAGCGGGGGATGTTTGGGTTTTAGTCATTTTTGTATTAATTTTACAATAAAAATATCCTTATTATATTTTGTATCGTTGTTTTAATCTATTGATGTCTTTCCTTGACTCTTTCTTGGCCATTAATTGAACCTAATAAATAGGAGTGTTTATGTTAGTAAAATCTCCCTCTGACTTTCTCACTACATTTACCTACCCCCGGTGCAATGAGCCATTTTGTCATCGCTGATTCGCATTTTCATTTAATGTGTTCTAATATGAGGAGGCAACCAGGAAGGACATTGCGGGTTCTCCCCGGTTTTGATTGCTTAATACGTCTCACTGGTCATGAGCGAATTTACGCGGGGGCAAGGATTGCTGCTAGTGACTTCTTAGAAGGGGAATTTCCTTGTCTCCGATCATTTTTCCTCTCCTCCCTGATCTATCCTCTTGCCCCTCCTCCTCGGTGCAACGTGATAGCTTCATTTTTCCCTTCTTCTTGTCAATCCCGGGGAATTGACGCGAGGTGTTACGTCTCTGTCATCTAGCGGACGTGCGTCACTCGATAACGCCCTTGCTTCCTTCTCTTTTTGGAGGTGCGCACTTAAGGTCTCGGCTAGATCAGGAACGCAGTCATTCACTTTAATCGGAGAATAGAGAATACCATTATGTTGAACATGAATTGCGAAATGTTAGGAATTAAAACATAGCTATTTTTTTACCGGCTAACAATTGTGTTTTGTGATATCCATCACTCGGGGTAGGATCGTAGTCATTCACTTTACGTAGAAAATAAGGAATGTTGACAGTTGAACACAATTTAAGGAAAGTTAGAAAGTAAAACGTGAGGTATTTATTTTCATCTAGTGACTAACAATTTTGTATCTAGTATATTTCAGTTGTTCACGCAATAATTTATAAATAGACTCCGACCCATACGCCATCGACCAATAGCTTTGGATGCCGGCTACAGCTTTCTCGTTGGTAACCTGTCATCCTGGCAGCTCAAAAGTCACGATTTTGAGTCTCGTCAGTGGCTTGGATATTGTGTTTGGCCTAAAATTAAGATCATAGTTTGGATTGGGATTATAGAACCTTAAAAGTGGTTGGATACTACAACAGTAATGGCTTTTTAAGACACCTGGGATTTTCATCGCCATAGGATGCATGCTAATGGGTGAATTTGAAAGTTCTGTTTCCACCGTTCGGCGCTTAAAAGGAAGAGAAATGAGGCAATTGTTGGTTCGTAAAGTTGTTACTAATCATATCGAAAAGAAAAAATAAAAAATTCGCAAATAAAATTTATGATAAAATTAATCAGTAATGCAGAGTGATGCAAAAACAAACGCATGCACCATATGCACTCTGATATCCTTTTTCTTTATATGTTGTCATTAATCGAGAGTGCAGTTTTCATAGAATTTTTGTAATCGTGAAAGCCAATGAGGATGTCTTACGCCTTCCTTGGCGTGCTGCCGTGCAGGCAAAGCCGCAGTGTTTTTCCTCTCAATTTTTTCTAAAGTAAGTTTGGAAAAGGGTATAGTAAATTGGGGTTGAGTATAATTCATAACTTCTCAAACCTTTATTTACTGATACATTGGAAACAGAACATAATTTGTAACATGTTTCCATTGTTACCCTTCGTACCTACCGATGCTCACGAACGTGGTAGAGAGTCTCTTAGGTAACTATCAATCGCGTTTAAGCAACTATAGGTAGATAATTTCTACATTAACATCTTCGCATTAATCTTCGCATTGCATTCCACTCATCCTACCATAAAAATCTCCGTGTCACTTGGTGTCCCATATTCTGTAATCCAACCGCTATACAAACTCTGAAACAAATGTTTATTGCTCTTTACGAGCTCCCTTCAACGAACACCACAATTACTGAAATATTGAAACCCACTTTTCCAATATTGCAATGTCCATATTGATATATTTCACAGTCATTTTCTAATTTTAATTACGCATTTTCTAATTTTAATTACGCGATATAGTAAAAAAAATTAAAGAGATTCATTTTTCAATATATAAATGCGTTTTTATGAAAAATGGTTCTACTTTGAAGCAATTTACTGAGCTTAATAATACATTGTACCTAAATTAATTAAGTGTTCAGGAGGATACCCCAGACATTATACTACGTGCACTGTTTGCTTAAAGCGAGTTTCAAAGAAATCGAAAAAATAACTTTTGTCCGTCTTTTTCTAGATCCGGGCTACTGTGCGCCGTTTTCCCACCTTTTTACTTTAAGTAATTAATGGAATATGTTGTTAGACTTAAAACACTGCTCGCATAAGGGAATGATTTTTTAAATACTGCTGAAATTTTTTTCACTGAAATTACCCACCCATAATGTTCAATTTTCTTTGCTGGATCTATTATGCCATTTATCTTCAAATAGTACTATACACACGTATACATTAGGGTGGTCCTTATTTTTAGATTTTCTTTCGGGACACCCCCCCAATTTATGCCAATTGGTGTGAAAATATATCCTGTCAAATATAATTGCAATTGGATAACTGGAAGACGTGCCGCATCGCACTCAAAGTTGTGAAATTTTGGCATTTTTGGCTATTTTTCGTACATGAATGGCGATAAGAAGGCGCTGGTATTTTTCAACTAATTTTCTCTGGTGACCAACAACTTATTGGACATTTAACATGCTGCACCTAAAATATTTTCCAATTGTGACCGGTGGTTTCCGAGATACGGCCCCGAGAGTGAGCGCGTGCCACCCCAAGTGGCGCCGCCTCGCGCCAATGCTCGAAGCGCTCAAGTCCGCCGCTTCTTTCGGCGTTAGTCCTATTCTCTCGACGAAATGTATTGTTATGCGATATTTTCTTCTCACATTTTTAATTTATTAATCTAATTAAATTAAACAAAGCACATTATTGAAAATTCAATGTGAATACTATCTTCTGACCACAATTATAAACCCAGTAGTATACCTACACTTAACTTCATATTTTAACTGATTTAGAGGAAGTGTTGGATATCTTTGTAATTTAGATGCGACACAAAAGCTTAGGGCTCAACACCTGATTAAATTGTTTCATAATCATTATATATATTTATATATTATATATAAAGTACAATGCAGGCATAGGACAAGCGTGAAAATCTGCATAAAGAAATGTTATAATGAAACATTGTTTTCTATGAATCAATGAAACATTGTTTCAAAGGCCGTATTAGTCGCTCCAACACACAGACTTGAATCCTGGCCGGCCGAGCCCAAGGCTTGCCTATATAAACCGGACAAACTGTCCGTTTACACCGTCATGTACGTTTACAGCATAGGAGCCAGAGATTTGCTTCGATCTAAAGACGGCTGCTAAGGTGGAGCATGGAGTGGAGTGAACTGCTGGATTGGATTTGGAAATGAAAACTAGAAACGCCGATCAAATATTCCTAATTGGTCATTATGAGAATAAAATTGTTGGTTCTAAGTTACCATGTAATGGACAGGTACTAAGGGTTCTTTTCTATAACATTCGTGATGTAAATTTGTATATTATCTCCTCATATTATGCTCTCAGTCCACCGTAATTTTCTCCCCTCCACCACATCCATAGCTCCTTTGCTATTTTTTTCATATGAAGGCAGTTTGCATTTTGGAAAAATATTCTCACCTTAAAACCTATTCTACGAGTAGGTTTTTTTTACGAGGTGGTAGGGATTTTTACCTACCGAGCTCTATGGCATCCGTAATGTTTCAAAAAGTTCTTTCAATGATCCATTCGTAATTTCCCGCAAAATTCTTGCCTCAAAAATCTCTCATAGCTTACGTCTTCAGAAGCCTGACCTGGTTTCAATCCGGAATCCATTTGGTTGATACCTCAATACCCAAACCATAAGGTTATTCTCCGCTTATTTTGGGCCATCGGACTGCGAAATGGTAAAATATTACCTGCCGTTATTAGACTCTTTGAATTGTGCCATAATCGAGATGCTTGAATGGACAAGCAGTTCTGGTCTCCTTCCAGAAATTGAAAGGTCACAGGTTAATTCTCAGTCCAGCATATGCTTTCACCTGGTAATTCAGCACGGAATCTATGCGTAAAATTTTGCAAATAGCTCTTTTCGGCAATTCTTGTATTCTGGCCTATGTTGATAAACAAAATAAGTAAAAGACACTGATATAGATACAAGGCACTGTCTCCGGCGTTTCTCTGTGGAAGTCTTTGCTATTTTTCATATTTGCATTTGAATTTGCATACTAAGGGTTTCATTCGCTCTGAAAATGTTTTAAATACTTCCTGGAGGTTGAGCCCCCAGAATACCGTGATCTTTTCACAGTACCTCAAGTTGAATGCATATATGTATTTTGTGTATAATTATAGCCGTATGCAATCGAAAGTTTGCAATCTCATTTTCCGTTTCTCCAACTCTATAACTTCAATTTAAGTTGTGAATGTCGTGTGCCCAGTAAGCGGTGCGAGTTACCGTAGGCATAAATTTTTCATTTCCGACAGTTTCAATGATGCAGGAAAATGTGCACGAGCCAGTCAATGAAATAAAGATATCACTCCTAATTTATGGTTATATCGTTTTGTTTTCCTGTCACGCAAGACAAGTGCTTTGAAAAAAACGAGGGTTAGTTGGTTTTTCCTCCAATATTTTTTTCATTTTAATACCTCTATTGTATTTCTACCGTTTATTAACGCTTTCTGACCGTACTCACTCTCTCTCTCTCTCTCTCTCGCTGACTAAATACTTTCGTGCAAAGCATTAATGCACAATGTTTGCACGTTGGCATTCGGCATGGTTTTTGAAATCTAAATTGGCTCTCGCATTTCCCGCCATAAAATCAGTAAGATATCTTTCTCGCGAGTTAAATAAGTAATATTCGTTGAAACCTGATATGAATGTACTTTCAGGAAGTTTACCCATTATTTATTCTGTCATTTTATGCCTAATGAGCCCAACTTATTCAGTATACCGTCTCTCTCACTCTATCGTCAAATGTCTCTTTATTTACCGTGTGTGGTTTCATTATACGGTACTGATGAACTACTGCTGGAAGCATATGTTTGGTTGCGTAAAGTATGTGGTTTGGCCGCCCAGCCTACGTGCGTTATTTCTGCATAAATATACCTAATAAAGCTCGTTGCTTTCCCTAATAGCTCTGCTTATGATTATATTTCAGTCACTTCTAATATTTTCTCTTTTAATGCATTTTATTTAAAAACTCTCCTTGGGTACAGTACTGATAAACTACTGTTGGAAGCCTTGCTTCATGACTTTAATTGCATGAAGCGTGATCCCAGATGACCTACTCTGGTTTCTTTTTAGTACACAAATTGATATTTAACACTACTATGTCTTCCCAAAAAGGTCTCCTTCATCTCTTTTCAAATTATTTTTTTTTGCTGCGGAAGCACTTAGAGTCAGAAACTTAATATCCACTTCTCACTGCCTACGGGTGATTCCATTGTTAGTATTGACCAGCTTCACTGGAATTATTCGTTCACCTTATGAATTTATTCGTTCAAAGCATGTACAAGTAGCTATGCTCCACAGCTTACGCGTCTTATCTAGGCATACACAGCTGCAGTTACTAAAAGTTTTTATTCCTTCCCCATTGAGTTATGTTTAAAAAAAATGGTCCCTTTAAATGCATCGAAAAATACCCCCAGGCAATTTACAACCGATGCCGACCGGCGATGAGCTCAACTTAATTAACATACCAAGTCTGTCGCTTAACGTAGAATTGATCCTTTGTGCCACTAGCGACTTCAGATTACGCTAACAATAAAATACTACTACAAAGTATTGCATTTTAGATTCTTTTGCATTGGACATGGGATTTTACATCCGACTGTTCTTCCGCATTTGAACATCATCATGCCAAGTTACCTAAGAGTAGCTTACCAAGCTTTACAGGGATAAATTTTCCGCAAAAAATTCTCTGGAAAACATGCCAAAAAGGTTTAAGACACTTTGCTTGTTAATGGGTGATTCAAATTACGTACATGACTAGAGGCATGAACATTTCGGAAATTCATGCAGTGCAAAATTGGTTTGGCATTGGCATTGGCATTGGCATTTGCATTGGCAGCATTGGCAGTGCATTGGCAGTATTGGTTAGCAGATGAATAAAAAAAGCTTTTTTCCACGATTTGATTGATAAGGCTGTCAGTCAAAAAACCTTTAAGCTACTGTAATTAGAAGGTATTACTATATCTAATTGTTCGTTAAAAATGTCTTTTTGAGCCTGTCCGTTCTAATTTCCTAATTTTATCTTCGTGATCGATCGCTGTATGTCCAGTTTCGCATGCTGGGGTAACAACAATATGAATTCGGCTGCTTGAAGCATGTGGTATGCTTCACAGCCGACGCGCGTTTTTCGTGCATGAATGAATGCTAAACGTCACTATGTCGTTCCAGCTAGTTGTAATTAACTTCTCATTGAGTTCGTTTTACAAAAAATGTTAGCTTTAAGTGGACCGGGAAGTAGCCATTTCATAGTCATTACACTTTGAGAATGTAAACGGGGTTTCTAAAGACATGGGTGACGCAGAAGGAAATCTTTAAGGTGGTTGAACCTATGTTTGTCTATGTACAGATTAACGTAAAACTTTGAATACGTGATCTAGTTAGTGATATCCTTTGATAATTAAGTGAAAAAAATGTATTTTTCCGGTTTGGTTTTTTTGGAAATGCACTGCCATTTCAACACGTAGCCTTATGGCACATGAGATATATTTCGTAATAACGAATTAATATGTAGTACATACTGTCTTCTAAATACGAAATAATTCGTATATTTTTATACTGGTTGCTAACAAATACCAAGGTGTTACGCAGAGTTAATGATAGGAAAAAACATTTTATTAAATAATTTTCCCTTAAATTTCAAATACCGAACCGGAAGCTGTCAATAGCTCAAGTCAAAACGTGCGTTAATTTAGGAAAAAAAGGTAAAATTTAATTCTTGCATAATTTATTTTACTCCATCGAAGATGAGTTGCACTGCATCAATAGACACTACCTAAAAAAAAACTTGCACTCAATGACCCACGATTACTACTATCGCCACCCTAATGTTCTATGCGAGAGAATAACTCTGGGTCGAAACTTGGCGCCCACTAGGCTATTAGCATGACAAATAGCAGATTGAAGGGTGACATAGAAATTATTGGGCGCACAATCGAACTCCACGGGGCGTTGTTGTTCGATGCGTTGTTACTGATGATATGGAGGAAGGGTCAAGGGAGTATGGCAGGAGGAGATGTGCAGGGGTGCGGTAGGAATCGGAAAATTGGGATTTCAGAGCGGAGGTATTGGGCGGGGGAGGAGGGAAAGCTGATGAGATCGATTTGCAGGTGTTGGGCACCATGGAATGGGCGCCGCAGAACTCGACGCGGTATTGGGGCTTTCCGCACGACCTGCGGTCATTTCCATTCGTCCCTTCCTGCCTTTGCACACTCCCAAGGCTCATGGGTTAACACGGTACGTGGGGAGAGGATATGGGAGGGAGGAAAGAGGGGAGGATATTTGAGTATATTGCCTTCCCATGTTTCCGTCACCCCGGGGGCGCTTTTCGACCGTTTAGCGATTTTGAAAAAAGTTATAAAACATTCTGGCTCCCGCGATGGAAAACTGGCGTTCATTTGCACCGAGATCGGAACAAATCCCATCGAGATGGCTACAAGTGACAACGGTGGGAAAAAACGCCCAAAAAAATAAAAAGTTGGTCTTGATGGGGTTTTGAAAGTGTGAAATTGCATTTTATGGAGAGCCCTCTGTTGGGTTTTTTCGGATTAAGGTGAGAATATGTTTGGCTTTCAAAGTTGAGCAGTTCTATTTGTAATAAAGGCTTGTGGTTTTTCTTTCTATTTCATCCTGCAACTGTTTTGATAGTCTGTAATGGATACCTTTTAATTGCCTGCCCCATTGTACTTTCTGTAGCCGGGATGTTTAGCTTTTATATTTTTACTACTTCGTAGAGTGCAGTTTTTCTCACATGTACATCATAATGATCTAGCTTATGTAAAAATAATGTAAATTATCCCTTTTTTTCTCGCTGATTAGATTTTAGTTGCCCGAAAAACCTCACCATTCGTCCCAGCTCTGCCGGATGCTTCGGTGCATAATTAAAATTTGGTCTCATATAAAAAGCATCCCAACTATTGCACTCTGATTTTGGCCAAAAATCTACTAATTATGTTGCAATAATTAAGCTCTTATGGACTCCTATTGGGATTAACGGAACGTTTTAAATTTTAATCCAGAGATCGTAATTAATATTTAATTAATAGCTGCCTTTAATCTGAGCGTATTGGCAACAATTTTACGCATTGCTCTGGTCATGGCTTTTGATTTGGGTGTTACATGTTTTTATCATTTTAAACTTTTTGCCAATACTTCTCAGAAGATCATTTTTCACCATTCAAAAACCGTCCAGTATGATAAAAGCTTGCATTGCTTTCCGCCATTGGAAATAATTTTTCCGTTTGCAACATTTTTATTGCTCTCACGTGGCTAATAGCATGTTTAATGTGGTGTGTTAAATACGAAATGCACTACTCATATTTTATTCTACTTTGGTTGTTCGAGCTGAACACGCAGATTATGTGAGTACTTAGTTGCGCTATTATCACCTAAAATGTACTTTGCATATCGCAGTGTCTTGGACTATTACTTGGCAAACGGAGACATTTTCAATCTAATTTTCCTAAAGCGAAAAAGTACCAAACTTTATTTATAGGTACATATTTGCCGCACTTAATTCTCAATTTCACTCGGCACTCCATTCCGGATCTTATTCAAAAGGATCTACAGTGGGGTAGGTTTTCCATAATTTATAAACCAATGAGGGTGTCGAATAAGGAGGAACAAGTGCGTACAAGTGTGGGATTTGTTAATTTTTTACATCGCGCTCTTGTGAATTTAAAGAAAACTTGAAAGATCTCTCCTGCGCTGGGTACCGTTGACTTTAAATCTTCTCGCTAAAAACTTAATTTAAAGTTCTTATAAACTTCTTTCGCTTACATGAAATTTTAAACAAAACTGTTGTACCCTTGGATGAAACTGTTCGGAGGAGTATTTCTATATTCGTATAAGGTGTTGCCTCACCATCATTTCTTGAGAGAAAGATAGTTGGGTCGGCTTCCCATGTCCTTTCCCAACAGCATTATTACCGTGACACCATCGCTAAGACTACCTTTCGTCTGGCTCCTACCCTTCGATTTACCTGGCAGGGGTGGCTCAGAAAGTAGCAATTGTTATTACTCTCGCCAGCCCAGCTTTAAGGGTTATTGGAACGCGTAAGCCATTCTCTCCCACCAAATCTATCTAAATCGATAGACCACCTCTAATTAAAATAATAAATAGCAAAAAGTACTAAGTTCATTTTTAGTTGGTTTAACGCTAATTTGCGAATTACTTGAAAGGAGTAGACGGTTGGTATTGCGGCGACGAAGGTGTCAGGCACGGAGATTGGAGAAAAGTGTATAAATATCAGATTTCTTCATTTATCCACTTATTTTCCTCATTTTTTTTATATAGCCAACTCAAGTGAATTTTAATAAAATTTAAAATTTCCTCCAGTGACTTCAGGCTCCTTTGCCTCTGACATTTTCAATTGCGTAATTTTAAATTATTACGAACACATTTTAGCGCCTCGCTATACTCATTGAAATGGGATGAAACTGCTCGAATGAATATTTTGACAATTTTTAACAGGATGAAAATTTTCCTCATTCATTTTATTCTCAGTTTTCATACCGCTGTGACGCCAATTTCCCTGGATTGTGCCAGCGGCAGGGTTGAGGAAGGTATTGAAAAAGAGAATTGGAGAAGTGTGTATAATCGTGAGGTTTCTTCTTTTTATGTACCCTTATCTTATGTATTTTAAGTTTATTTTAAGATTCTTACCGGTGTAGACCGCTGTAGCCTGTGACGTTCTGAGATAAACTCTCAAGTTTAAATCTTGTGAACCCTTGAGGCGCCTTGCGATACTTAATAAAATTTTAGGATGTAAAAAATAAATGAAACTGCTCTAAGGATAAGTTTCGCTTTCGCGTATCGTAGCGTTTTAAATCTTTAGTGACTTACGTAGGCCATTTCTGTTGATTGTACCCCTCAGAGTTGAACGGGGTCAATGTTAAAATATGCTTACATTCACATGCGGTTTATCGAACATGAATATTTCCGTCAATAGGTCACACACAGGAAAGCTTGAAAGGCGGGGAAAAATTGATATTAAATACTTGAAATCCACTTGGCTCTTTGTTCTCAACCTTTCAAGAAGAGCCGATCGCCTCAAAACGCCCTGTAAGCTTTTTTCGTTCCCTCTATCTTTCCCTTCCGTCATTTTTTTTCTTATGTAAGACGTTTTCGCGGCAAGTAAGTCGTACCCGCGTATCCCGTAAGGAACGCTTTGCCCTGGTGGAGTAAATACCGAATGTGCGCAGGAAGCTAGGCATCAGGAGCGACCTGGAACACATTCTAGTGGAGTTCCCTGATTGCCTAAGTCAAGTAAATTTAACATGAAACTTCTTTTATATTTAACTTAACATATTGCTGGGCATTGTGTTAGTACTATTCTGATGCTTTTACTTATTCTTAAGTTTCTGGGTGAAAAATGAAAGTAGGTGCCAAGTTAATTTAATGCGGCATAAAATATCAAACCCTGTGAGAATATTAACTAATTCTGTAACTAATTTTTTTAAAGCTTTTACTGCTATCGGTCTGTCATCATAGCGCTATTGGATATTTAAGAAAATTGATATTCTGAAATTCAACTTCAATTAGCTCAGCACAAACGGTTAATCGTCAGCATATCAAGTTCATCAAGATATTTTGCATTTTATTTCATTTAGTTCTTCGTACCAAATAGTATCCAGTGTAAACTTTAGTAAAATGATTGTTGCGTAATGACCCTCACCGTCGATGCACCCTCAATAATCAACAATACTTAACCTACGCTAACCCCTTGTTGGTAACCGTTGGTATACCGAGCGTGAGAAAGCACTCGATTCATTTTAAGTCGTTGTCACTCCGTGGCAAATTTCGCTGGAATGAGCCCGCAATACTTACAATTAGTCGCACTCACCATCCGGAGGCGAAGGCGTGAGAGAGGAGCGTGGGCGAAGTGCGCGGACTCGTGAGATTTCTTCGGTGACAGCTCGTCTGCCGAGGGATGGATTAATATAATGGGAGGAGTGGGAGGGTTGAGCGGTGGTAAGGAGGACTAGCATTGGTGACGGGCGGTGCATAGCAAGGAGAAGGACGAGAAGGGCGAGGTTTCAGTAGGGTAACAGAGGTGTAAAACGGCGAGGGAGAGCTGTTATAATGGAGAGTCAAATTAAGATGTCAACAGGTTTACGAGAAGCGCCATGCGTCGCCATACGCCCTTAATTAAGAGCGCCGTTTTCATTTACTATTTTCCTCCTCTCTCGAGGCCCTCTTAATCTCACCCGACCTCTTTACCCTTCGCCAAACACGAGACCACCTCCTTCCCGTAGCCCACAAAGGCAACCACGTCACACGTGTTTATAGAAGAGAAAAGAGCCCTCGTTAAGCACCTCCAACCACACCTTTACTCCACCAAAAAAGAGCTTTAATCCCCACCCTTAACCACCATTTGTGGTGAAATCAAATAAATAAATAAATAAAATAAATTTCGCTCTACTCGTGACTTAACACGCATCTCTACCCTGAACATTACCACCACACCGTGAGCAGTCATACTTGGTCTGTACGATATTCAAATGTCACATCGCGATTTGCATCTCATAAGAGTAGTAAGAGAATCAAGTGATATCCATATTAAGTGGCGTATGAAGTACCACCTCCGTGGCGGCGGGGTAACGCTCTCATCTGGTAACCGTAGGTCGCAAGTTCGAGCATCAGGTTATGGGTGTTTATGTGACGAAAAATGAGTATAATTAAGACATGAAAATTTGTTTCTCCAATATTAATACTTTTTGAATAGTTATTGACCACTTTACTAATACATAGGTTAATTTATGGATATTATTATAGGTTTATCATTAAATTATTTATAGTAGTTTTACGACCAAACCTCCATAAATTAATCTATGTAATATTAATACTGTAAGAATAAATGTAATATGATTTCGGGACATTACATCATTAAACCACGTCGCAGTTTCACCACAAATAAAACAAGAGTGGTGTAAAGTAATAGAGCAACATAAAACTAACATAATCATTAGAACATGGAGATGCTGGTGCCCCATTAGTATGGTATCTTAACTATTTATTGTCAGAGAATACTAATGTACGAAAGGGCTATGAAGACCAAACTTCGTTCGATAAATATTCCATTCATTTCATTTATCTTCCTCTGTGTCGAAATCACGCGATATCGCTTGATAAGTAGCGTATTTTGCGATGCATCGCATATCGCATCACGTCTATGCTCTACCCTGCGAGCCGCTACAAGAGCGTGTGGCAGAGGTGGTTTTCGGATACAAGCTATGAAGTAGGTCAAGAATATGGACAAATGGATTGGGAGACGGGAGGGACGAAAAGTAAGTTGAATTTTGGTGGGTTAGTGTCTCGGTCTGTTTTGGTCCCAATTATGAATTGTGCAAAGGAAGAAGAAATTTTGTTTCTATCTGAGCGATGATGTCCTATGTCTTTGATGTTTTCCACATTTGTCTTGTTCTTGAGATGTACTTCTGGGGTGAGATAATACCCCCTATTTCAACCTAAAACTCGATTGAGGTGGGAGTTTTGAGAATTCTTAGCACCAGTCTTACATTGCCTGATTAACGTGAACCGCAAGATGACCAAGCCTTTTCGTTAACTTTTTATCAATGGAGTTGGGAAATGTATATTTCATCAGGCGGTCAATTAGTTTGAGTCAATGCTATCAATGAGGGAACGTATTAATTTCGGTTTTTACACCTGTGAAATATTCATCTAGATATTATTAAACTGGGTCTTATTAATATAAGAATTTATATTGAATGAAATCGAATGACTTTCAGTGATGCCACATATTGCATGATATCGTATATGGAATGATCGGTATCATCAATGTATGTATCGCTTGGCCCGGACAATAAATAAAGGAATGAAAAATCACCGGAGTATTGCATATCGTTATCGATGAATCCTTCAAAACCTCACAGACCCACACCAAACGACACCTACCTCTAAACCTCTCCCCACCAACCATCTTCGTCTCGTCTCCTAATCTTTATCTTTCTTTCTCCCTCTGTTTCCTTTCCTTTAAATTATTAAATGTTTTCTCGTATCAAACGGAAATCCTCCTCCTCTTGCCTCCTTTGTAATTCATCACCATTTTCCCCACCCCTCATTTGGTTTAGCGGGGTTGTGGCTGGTTGTGTCGGGCAGGCAGTAGGAATCGGAGGAGAAGAGAAAAGTCCCTTCCTTCTCAGGATTTCAGGAAACGCAAAAAAAAGAGGTACGAATAAAGCAGGAGGCAGGGGGGTTGGTGGTGCTTGATGCATTTTAATGAACCGCCACTCGCCTGGCTCGCGCGCTTGGAGTCAAGAACGTTGGGGGGGAGAGGTGGTTGGGGGGTATTGCGCCTAATGCGGGAAGGCGTCGAAGCGAAAGCCTTTAACAAGGAACAATCACATTGGAAGAGGTTTTTGGCTTTGGCGGTATGGGGATGAAGGCGGGGATTGGGAACGTGGAGAAGCTTGTGGATAAAGAAGCAAAATCAAAAGGAAAGGTTCTGGATGGCCGGATGTGTAGACAGTGGGACAACCATGTTTTCGGATGGAGAAAACAATACAAAATCCCCAAGAATACTTCGTAGTTCACGGTATCCCCTGCTCGCATTGCACACGCAGGCTTGCTCTACGCCAATTTGAGTTTAAGGCCGGTTTACCATTGACTGACCGTAATAGCAAGGGTATTAGTAGGAGAAATGCGTTGGCGAATCGGGTGTTTACCAATGGACGATAACTCTGATGGCAGGGATCTTGTTTAAAGACAATTAGGAATGGCTTGCAAAGTATTTAATGTGGACCCTAGCGTTGTACTAGGCAGAAACCTTGACGCTAAGGAAAGAATATGAAAGTACTTTTTTACCATTGTGATGCGGGTGAGGACCAGGCTTAGTGCACGAAAAGGAGGAAAAACGACAAAGTGCTAGGAAATGGTATTTGGCGCACCTTCATGTACCTGTGCTGTGATTGACTTCCAATAAAGTTATTTTCGTTTTTAATTCCACAGCATTTTAAATTTCATTAAAAGGGTATCAAAGAATGGCTTGGCTGGCTTTTCACTTTATAGAATGTGTCGCCATGCGCTAGAATGTCAGTACTTGGTGACAGTATAATCTCGGTACTTCGTGGTAACATCTAACTCCTTTAAAGTCTTTATGAAATTGCGAGCAGAAAATGACGCATGGACCCGGCAAAAATTCGGAGGATCTGAATTCGAATCCCTGCAGAATCGATTTATTATTTCCTCGTAAATTTTGCACATGCTTTATGGTTGGTGTTCGTGTCTGATGAAAATCCGCTATCGAAAGCGTATCTACAAACACTAATGTACTGAACTCATGGTTGACGATGAACTTCAAGTTGATGCGTATCGCAAGCCAGCCCTCAGACTTTTGATTTTCTGAGACGAGTGGAGGAAGTAAAGTCCCTGCAATTATCCATCCCTCCTTCCATTTCTCGCCTCTTTTATTTTAGTGCTTAAGCCGAGATGTGCTGTTTTTCCAAACCTCTCCCTCAAACCCGTCCCTGAAATTCGTGTGAATAAAAAACGACGTGTTGAAAGAAATAAGCGCGCGTGCGATTACACGTGGTTGAACCCAGGAAGGCGAACCCGTGACCAACCGACCGAAATTTTTCCCCGTAAAGTCAAGGCTTGCGTCTGCCGCTGTTATCTCGCTTCCTCCCCCTTACCACTATTCCCCTCTCCCTTCAACTCCCGAGCACGGGTTGTATCAGAGTTCCGCAGGGGTTTGGACTTGAGTCCCAGTCCCTGCTGATGAGATTTTTTGCAACGAGTGAATGAGAATACAAACCCCGCGAGACGAGGATAAACCTCAAAAAATATTTTTTCGGTATTTTTGCAGCACAGACGTTTTACTAGCAGAGTTTTTTTAAATAATTAAAAGTGATCAAAATGATATGGGGTAATGCAGAGGAAATATTTTCGACGAGTTTTCTCACTTCCGTGGAGTACTTCTTTTATTTCTATTTTTTGCCAGACTAAGGCGTCTCATCGTATGAAAGTCGTTTTTTTTGGCTCTGCGCCGGTCTCTTGGGGCCTAAACACGCCGGATAGGGTCCCGATGAGCTTAAACTAGGCGTGACGAGAAGTAATGAAAGGTGAGATCTTCAGGAAGCGTGACTGAATTTTTCCTTCCAATTACCCTTACTGTAAGGACTTGGGAACGTTTTGTCTGGTCCCCAGAGATCTTATTGCAGAGAGTTGTGGCTATGAGAGTGTTCAACCGTAAACCAGAGCAAAAACGCCGTCGTTACTCGGTCATTTAAGGAACTTCGGGATTTTTTAATTTTCACGCTTCAGAAATCCCATTAAGGGTATCTTCGTGCAAAAACGTCAGAAATGTTTTTATTAATTGAAGCTTATTGTACCTACATTGAATATAATTCTCCTTTAAACTGAGAGGAGTCCCGGGTTCTCTATTCCAAGTGACTTGGGGCACAACTTCTGTTGGTTTGAGAGTATTTTTCTCTAATAAGGTCGTTTGGAAGTACGGTGAAATGCAAAAGATAATAATGGAAATGGTAAGTATTGATTGGGTTTGGTATGTTAAAAGGGACTGGGTAAATAAATGTACTCTCCCCACAATTTACATTGTCTCAGTGAAAGTTGAAAAATAACTAATGGAATGGTTCGAGTCAATAATGAAAGTTTAGTCTTCTTGAGTACATGGTGTCGAGACTCAAGAAACAGTGGATAGGAACAGATAGGCTGGGATATCTAAAATTGTGATTCAGTCCATACTAAAAGTAAATAATTTCCCACTTCCAGTGAGTATGATTAGCATAGTCAGGTTGCGTTCACGAAAATGATCACGCTAAATTCGCTCACCAATTCGACGATCACTTTTGGCGTTATCAATATTATCGGCGAATCCATATGCATCCTATGCGAATAGAAGTTGTAATCGAAAATGAAATACATTCACAAATAAAATTAATTCGTGCGTTAACTTCCTTTTTCCCGACTCTGTCTTACACTCATATCCTTTCTCACTATTTTCTGGGTTCTCTATTGAAGAAGTTTTGAGATATTATTTGAAGTTTAAAACATCTTCAAGAAATCGATTTTTATCACCTGCAAATTTTATAAATGGTTCGAAAAATTTAACTTTGAACTTAGTTATATTAAAAATATTCTATTTTTTTGTAAAAACCGGTGACATTTTGATTCATAGTTCATTACTCTCGACGTACTACTCTCAGGTCTAAAAGGAATAAACAAATGTACCTCAGTCACCTTTTTTGTGTGTGCCCACCCCTTTTTTATAAACATTGCGTGACATTCATAACGGAAGCATTGGTAGCGGCTGAATGCGTACTCGCGAAAAGGATTTATGTTCAAAAGCTACTTAGTCGTGATAAAAACCTAACCCAGAGCATCACCGTCCACTTTCACTCCCCTCTTTTAAGTACCTACGGTACCTACCATTAATAAGTCGCTTCGATGTCCTAAAGGAGAGGACACTCGCGGTTTTATGCGACATCGCAAGCCGGCTAGCCTTTTCCTTATCTCGTGCACACTTTCTGGTGGGCGGGAAGTGTAGCTGAATTCTCCTCTGCTATACTCCACTCTCTCTCTCTCTCTTCCTTTGAAGTCAGTTCGTTCACATTGAACTCAAGAACGCAACTTAAGCTCGGGCTGTGATCGCGTGTGCCTTCAAATCAGACGAGGAGAACACTTCTCTTTTCTTTACTGGAGCAATTTGATTTTGTTTTCAAGTTTGCGTTATTAAACACGGTTTATATATAAATCTTCAGGTTTATACCAATCTGCAGATATGATATGTTTTTACAAAGCTGTTTTGAATAATAAACTTCCTTTAAGTCGAATTGAAATTGAATCGAGATCCTGGTTCACAAAATGAAAAACACTTATTCTTCCACTAAATTTTCGTGTGTATTTGCGGACATCATCAGAGATTTGGCGTGATTTAAAATGAATTTTTAATTCGATTTTTCAAGTAGAGCCAACTGATAGAATCAATGCAATGATACTAAATTGCACATTGAGATTACTATGCTGAGAACAGTTTCTGGAAGGAGCATGTAATTGTATTGATTTTATAATTTGCCTCTCTGCTAAACAAAATTATGAATGCCATAATTTGTTTAGTCACGCCAAAGCCCTGATTATGAGTTCAAATTAAATACACAGCATATATTGACGAAGGAATAGGCGTCGTTCATTTTTTATACCAAGAAGAAACCTGAATATTCGTAATTTAATATTTTCTTCCATATAGCCCTGTATCCAAGATGAAGAGTTCTATTATTTTCATTTTTATCCTTTTGCTTGCGCATATATAGTCCATCGTGATCCATCTAAACAAGAAGCGTCTTCGCTATATAAATCTTTTGTTTAATTCTATATTTTTCTCCTAACCACTGCTGTCTAATTTGTACTTGCCAAGATAGCATCTGATTAGTCAGCGTTTGAAATCTCGCTCCTTTGCGATCGGCATAATTATAGACAAATCTCAAGATATTTGTCAACTTCTTGCGTCAATATATGTTTTCAAGATGCGTGGAAAATGTTTCTAAATAATTTACTGACTGAAGTTCAACTAGTACGCTCTTAATTTATTTTATTGTGTTCCATGTGAAACAATCTTTATTTCGGAATCAACGAGCACGAATCTTTTCAACCTACGAAGTAGACAATGAAATTGCGAGTTATTCATTTTACTCGCTTCGGCAATACTTCAGGTGACACACACTGATCAAATGCGGGCGTAGAGAGAGTCACAGCTTGCTTAAAAAGACTCGGAAATTATTCGTTCTGATACCTCCGTCCGTTATTCAACCAAGTGCCGAGCGTGAGGAAATATTTCATCGCCTTCCGATGCATCTTGAAGTAGTGCGATCCTTTTACCACCACGTCCCACGCTGTATGTGCTCTAAAAGTTATCCACTTCTCTCGTCCCAGCGTCATGTGCCGCACGCTTTCCTGTCATTTCGCCTGCAACTCCTGCTCCTGTGATCTCATTAACTGCACCATGCCAACGTTCAATTTTTCATGCTGATATAGAGTTTTCTAAAACTATTTTAACTCGGGACTTGGTTGATAGGAATCGCTTGCTCTGGGCCCATAATGGGGGTGAATGTCTTTCATTTATCATTTAAATAACATTAGAAAACTTTGCGTACAAGTTTCAAACAACGTTCGCTTCAAGAAATAGCATAAATAGTAGGTAATGCACGGAATCACGCGCACGGATGTAATGTTTAATACCAAAATGTTGAATTTCTCTGTGAAATAAATCATTATTCTTGTTTCTAATTAGGTATAACCCGGATATCCTAGTAGCCGGTTTGCTGAGTTCGTTGGCTTATTGTAGGCTTCGTGGTTATTTACTCGGCGTACAAAAAATTGGGAGTTTCGTCATAATACAGGGTGATTATAAAAGAATACGTCGGTTTCAAATATCTGTATTTTTCAAATGGTACGAGCTACAGAGCTGCGCAACTTCTTAAAATGACCGGTACATTCTCTAGTTTTGTTGGGAAAAAACATCACATATGTTCCACATGTCCTCCTTGAGTAACCCAAACAATGTGAAGTCGATATTTAAATTCCTCCCACACTCTGTGTAGCATGTCAGCAGTTACTGTCTTCACAGCCAAAGTTATGCGTGCTTTCAATTCCTCGCTGTTAGTAGGCAGTAGATACCAGCGTAAGATGTTCAATTTGTGCGGTGGATCAATGTCATGTTCACGCCAAAAAGCACGTTGCACCATTGTAACAGACTTACTTTTCGCGTACTACAACACCCAAAACAACTTTTTCTGAGCGCCATCGTTAAGCTAGCAAAAACAATAAATGAAGTATAAAAGCTCTTATTTTGGCGACTAGCGCTTCCTAGCAGTAAACGAAAGAACTGGTAATTTTAACTGGTTATTTTAAGAGGTCACGCAGATCTGGAGCTCGTACCGTTTGAAAAGTACAGAAACAGTCTTTGAAACCGACACATTCTTTTGTTATCACGAGAGACAGGAAAAAGTCATAAACGTCATAGCCATAGGTTTTTATCCTGAAATAGTCGGTTTTTGCCAAAAAGTCATGAAATGCGACTTTGCGGATTAAACGTCATAAAATGGTAGCAATCACTTCAGGCTTAAGTATATGGAACCTCTCCAGGTACATGTATCAAAGGGTCCAGTGAGGAAGAAAATTTTCTGACAGAAACGTAGGGAACTAAGGGAGACGAGAGAAATGGCATAGGATAGTAAAAGGAATGAGCATTCAGGAAATGCAAGAAAAAAAGGCTTGGGTTGCTTAGTTTTGGAGAAATGAATTATTGAAAATGACGAAAATGAAGATATTTTCGTGAAATTTTGATGCCACATTGAGATGTTCTTAGAAATTCCGGATATGGACTAATTGCACATCTAATACATGGACATAACCCACCCCCCAACAAGGTTTAGAGCGTATGGAGTGAAACAGGGGTGCTAGGTGCGCGACCTGGAAATGGCCATTTTCAAATGCGAAAAGGCATTTCTGGGTGTTGAGGAAAGGCAAAATGCAGTTTTGAGAAAACATGAATATGGAAATTGACATTTTTCAGTGGTGAAAAACGGGGAAAAGTGAGGAAATGGGCATAAGGAGGTCAATGGAAATGGCCATATATTTAAAAAATTCCCCGAGTGGATTGGTGATTGGAGGGTGTTGTAGTTGTAGTGTCGTCAATGTTGTAGTCAGATTTTCGAACATGGCGTTGGCAAAGAAATGCACTCCACAGACAGGTGATTGGTATTGGAAGGAAAAGGGTTAATGAAGAAAATGAATGGTTAGTATAAATGCGCATATGTAGCATAGCAAAATATGTGAAATAGGTAGTTGAAGGTGTGCGGAAAGCAGGTGAATTGGAGTAATTCGGAGACTGGACGCTTCGATACAAATACCCCTTTCCATATCGGAAAATAAGAATTGCACTTTGTAATGGTCCACTAAATTGATTTATTTCTAATGACCCGGGTTTCATAACGTGGTGACATTTTCAGGTACATTGATCATTTTTACATCCGTATATATACAGAAATCCTGGTGCTTAGGGGTAAGAGGGGAAGCGAGGCGGATACTTTCTTTTAACCACTTACCCAATAGTAACTATATGGATCATAATATTAGTTTTAATTTTACAGTACAATAAATGTCATACTTTTAGCTAAAGCGTCACGAAATGACCGAATTAAAAAATATAGAAGTCATGAAACAGGAAAATAAAAGTCATAAAAGTCAATTAATAAAGGTCATGAAATGGAAAAATAAAAGTCATAAATGTTACGTCTCTAGTAATCACCCGTTTTTAAGCACTAGACGTTCCTAAAATCTTATGCATGTCAGATTTTGAAAATACTGTCAGTTTAATGTACATTTTTTACGTCTACTTCACTGGCAATGATAATTGTAAGTACTCATTCTTGTGATTTTATGTATTCGTAATTTTATTATAAATAAATCTATTAAATAAATATTTAATTCTTTTTATTTTTTCAAAATGGCGGTTACCTCAGCATAATTACCAATTGCCTAATGTTAATCTTCCCTCTAATTTTCCTCAAATCTCCCGAATTCATTTTTGCTCTCTTGTAAGCTGGATACTCTGTATGAATCTCACTTAACGATTCCAACCGTAGCATTCACGGAAAAGGAAACTTAAACTCCCCCTTCAACTTTTCTTTATTTTATTTTCCATAACACCCGTTTTTCCGGCCAACCAGTTCATTTTAAAGGATACATCAAGGTATTGAATTTGAAATGGAATATTAGAGCTCTTGATTTTCGCGTACTATCGTCCTACATTCAATGTTAGTGCAGTTTTCCGCTTATTCTAGCAGGTATACTGGTTACTTGCTTCTGAGCATATTACCCCAACGGAAAACTCCCTCGCCTTTAGAATGGGTTTTCCTTCATTTTTCTCATTGCTGTAGTATTATTTTTGTTCGTGAAGTAGAAGACTTAGCTATGCAATTAACTAACGGTATTTTTTTTTCTCTGCTGACATCCCGGACTTAAATTTACGTTTGGAAATATCCACTTCCATATTTTTTTTCTTTTCAAGGAAGAGGAATCTTCAAATTGTAACATTTCGTTGATTAGGTATATGAATGTCTTGATGAATGCTATCATGTGGAGACACTCAAATGACTTGGTTCGGTTAAATTTAAAGACAATGTTTTATTCTTGAGAACATCTTGTTTGCATAAACCCCCCCCCGCTGTAGTTCGCCTTGAATTAAAATGGCTTGGTGGTGTAACTGGCAACACACCTGACCGGCAATTGGGAGATCCGGGTTCGAATTCCGGTCAAGTCAAATGATTATATCATGGTGAATTTCTCCGTCTTCGGTGTATAACTTCGCACCCGTGCGCGTGACTGCATACCACATCATTTGTAAACGCAATGATTGGAAATTTGTCAGTTAGTCGTTCTAAAGCGACAATGTTGGGTTTATTCTCCGAAACTGTGTCATATCATGCACTACCACGTCTCCTGCGCTACAATGTAGACTGGGGACGAGAACATCTTGTCCCCCCCTCCCCCCGCTGAAGTACGCCTTGAAATACGAGGGCAGGGCTTGGTGGTGTAACTGGCTAGCACACCTGACCGCTAACACACCTGACCGGCAATTGGGAGACCCGGGTTCGAATCCCGGATGATTTTTTCATGGCGAATTTCACCGTCTTCGGTGTATAACTTCGCACCCGTGCGCGTGGCTGCGTACCACATCATTTATAAATTCAATGATTGGATATAATGTTTTATGATTTTTTCTTTGACCGTCCCTTGTATCAGTTATTGATTATGGTGACAATGCTGTATGAAAATTTTCATCTGTATGAAGGACATATTTTTCCAAATAAATGAAACAACTTAAATCTTCGGTCGTAGAATACGGTACCTCAGTCAACAAATTTGAAATAGTCTACCTAATTTTGATGAATAAACTTTCGTTTATTTTTATATTTTAGAATAATTCCTTCATCATTATATATTCCATTTTTTCTTGTATTTTCCTCTACTTTTCCTCATTTTTAGTCCAGTTCGTTCAACGTGCTCCTATATTTTTATTTTGCTGTTGGCGCATTTTATTTCTTTTTTATCGCCATGTACAGCGACACGTTTTCTGTTCATTTCTTCATTAATTCCTGGAAATTCTTCCGTTACTTAGGTGACCGCATCTAATCACAGAAACATGAAAAGTTGTTGCTCCCATTTTAATTTATGTATGGCCTACGTTACAATCGAGAATAGCTGTCCTGATAAATGCATTTTTTGCATGTTTCATTATGAATTATAGCAGGTTGATCTGGATGGCCAATCACCATTGGTATTTGGTGGCACACCCTGAACACGTGGTTTAAAATGCCTGCTACCAAAGATATGGGAAAGTGAGGACTAAATAAATTATAAATATTATTAAATTATTCTCCCCTATGAATAAATAACTTTTGCACATGTATGAATAATACAGAAATACTTTCGAGGACTGACAAAGGATAGGGAGTTAATTAAAGGGTGAGGGAGCTTTCACACAAATAAATGGTATTAGCCAATGCCAGCTAGCGCTGATTTTTATATCACTGCTACATGTACTGTTGTGCTGTCTTTTTATTTAAATGTAATTAATTGAGCATTATTTATAAGTAATCTTGGATATCGGAACAATTTAGCGCTTTGTTACTTTAATGTGCTACGATTTGTTATTAATAAGTAATTCTTTCGCATAATATTCCATTAATATACCCTCAAGAGAACGTGGCTATTTCACATAAACTTGTGGCGGCATCGTTTATGCAAGCTCTCAATAATTGCCTTGCTCAATAATTGTCTGTAAAGAGGAAGAGGGCGATTATGAGCGTTCACTGGCGGTGAATTCCAAGTTTTCCTCTATCTCATTTGAATGCACGAAAATATTCGCAGATCTTCGAGCTTTAATAACTGGGAGTCTTCTCTTCTCTTTTTTACTCGTACACCACTCAACCCAGCCTCGTAGTCTCCACTTTGAATGCGTTTATTATTACCTTTGCCGCAATTTTCTTCCGACTCCGTAATGTACTTTGAATGTCCAAGGTCGAGCGGCAAGGAAAGAAAGACGGCAGGATAGAAGGAGTGGTCCACGTGCATTACTGTGACTCCTCTAAAACCATTAGAACTGAATTCATTAAAAAGCCTTGTGTTGCGCGGGCGGGCTTTTAGTCTAACCTTGAAAAATGTGCGGTAATGCACTTCATAACAAATAACACACCTCAACACCACCCACATTTCTTATGCTGGTGAATTACATGCAAGCGTAATGTATGAAGAATGATGATTCGGTTTAACACTTTTGAAATATATATGTAACGTTACACGTTCATTATTCATTCATGAAATTGGATTCATAAAGTCAATAGATGGAAGGTCCTTGGACTATTATATGTTAGAGACATCTTATATTGCGCCTTTCCTTTGGTACACGACATTCTAGGCTAAGCCTCATCTTAGGTACACGACCACTACATATTTGGGACCCAGGATTTAATAGATGAACTAGGCAATATGTAAAGGAAAGCCACGTGCTTTGTAAAAAAGCATTTTCGAGTGAGCTGAAAATGTTAAAACGTTTTTGGGACATGCTTAGGAACAATTCGGGTCTCAGGAAAGTCATTCGCTGGGCTATGATTTTCAGCAAACTTTTGATCACCCATGTTTTTAGGTTGAATCGGAGGATATCAGTTTACTTCCATATTCCTTTATATTTAAAATAGGAATTAACGAAAAATTGAGTAATATACATTGTCGAAGTTGATCCGAAGGATTCCGCGGCATTTGGTTTCATGAGTAACAGATTTCGGGCGTTCCTCCGCGTGGTCTTCATTGCTGACAACAGTTTCTACAACCATGGTGCTGGCGTCTTCAGGTCTGAAGTGGTGATGAGTAATTTTAATCTGAATTATGTCTTAATTTCTGAGTCGCTGGATCGTCCTTGTTGGTGGAACAGTTTCCCGTGTCTTCTTCCTGGAAAATTCTCCTCCAGGCGCACGATAGGTTGTTCCCGCCCTCCCTGTTGTAGTTGTTTGAGTATTTGACTACCCCACTAGCCTCCCGAATAAATCTGGGGTAATGGTGGCTCTCATTGTAGGTAATTCGGAATTCTTTTTAATCCACCATGTGACCGGGCTTCGGCCAAACGTGTCACGAGACTGCGGAGAGCCGGAACTGCTTTTTCTCCGTGTTCCGTTCATGTGCCTGTGATCTGAACTGCATAGATTTTCCCGTCTGCTCGACGTAAATACACTGTCGCTCAATCCCCCTCTCAATGCCTATTCCCCTTTTTCGTAATTAGTGTCTTAACACTCCCCAAGTTATGTCCTTATGGTGTTTCTAAGTGTAGTACAATGGTGTAGATGACATTTAATTTAATTCCCCTCCAATCATTATCTTCATCCATTTCCTAGTGTCGGAGGATCCAGCGTCGACACCATTGGTATTTCTCGTTGTGATTTTAATAGGAAAATATTTCCGCGGTCTCTGAGTTATCGTTAAAGGCACTTGAAAAGGTGGAATTCGGTATCTGTTTTGACCCACAGCACCGGCGAAACCTCTAAAATGAGCTTCATCGCCACCAAACCTGAACACTAAAAGAGTTATTTTTCATGATATTCCACGAGGAAACCATGAGGAGGCTCCATCATGTTAATGCTTTAAATATAACTGCGTCTGACTTCGCTGCAATCCGCTTTCTCTCGCCCTACAAGCAATATGTACAAGTATATTGCACTAATATCACGCGCCCCCTCTAGGGCATACTTGCTCAAAGTGTTCACCTCTCAGTGGATGCTGTAGAGCAGATAAGAAAACGCACTTGCTCGTGGGACTAGTGATGATGTGAGTGGACCACACGACTTCTTGCGATCCGCCGCACGGATGAGCTGAAAGATTTTCGAAACCACTTCCTGCAATTCAAGGATTTGAACGTGAGCTGAATGTGAAGGGGGTCGTGAAATAAATATATAAACACGGAGAGCGTAGTGTGAAGGAATCACTGGGGAAAAAATCACCTGAGCTTCAGGATTGAGAGAAAAGTCCCCTAAATATATTTTCTCGTATAAAAACCACCCAGACCGAGTATAGCCTCGTTTCTAAAATATGTTTGTTATAAGGCGCTATTGTGTGGCCCAATTAACTTTGATTTTTCATTAGAGTGCAATTTAATGGTCCTTTTATGTTTATTCCATGTATTTCGTTGGAAATATAGCTATTTAATATTTTTAAGTAAAAGTATCTTCGAGAGTTACATACATATCTGCTGGTAATGATGTCCATATTTAGTTTCTTTGTACCTTCGCTGTCATCAGAATCACGTGTTTCATGTTGTTGTGTTGCCTTCATTTGCTACTTTAGGGCAATTATACTCTTTACTGAAATTAAATAAGAGTGGCAACCGTATATTTACGTTTGGATGATGAATGATGTGAAACCACATTCCCCGAGGAATAAGATGAGTACAAAAATATGGGTGAAAAGAGAGCGGAGAAACATTTCTGGTATAGTGACGAATATGAAACATGGCGTGGCAACAAGTGTTACTCTGGAGAGACCTAATAGGGGAAACAATATATTGAAAAGAAGTTGGAAATAACCTTTAAAGCCCCACATGTGACGATAGCTTATACGATAAATGTTCGGATATACAAGACTGAGAAGCATAAAATGACGTACAACTCAAGCAAAGTTTCCATTAGAATTACACTCATATCGGAAGTGGGAACCATGACCAAAGATACCTCAACAAGTTAATTTGAAAAAAATACCTTAGATTAAATTAGAGATTAAAGGTAGTAAGCAGGTTACACTGCCATTTTTTCATAATCAAATTTTTATTTAAAAACGCTTGTCATCTACTTGACATTGATAACGGAATTCGACGTTTCCTTATTAAATTCTATTTATCTATGAAATATTAACAAATACGAGCATGGGCATTTGCTGTGAAATATAATATTTTTATACAATTCACGAATATATTTTGGGCAAAAAGCTAGTATCAGAAGCGGACTCTTCAAGGAAACAATATTACATTAAAATGAAGGCACCAAGCCATCTTAATTTTTAGTTTTAAGCAAATTACTACAATTATTATGTGTTAGTAAAAAAGAAATTGAGCTGAAGTCGTCTGAATGAAATGAGGATTAATTAAAAATATATTCGTCGATTTTCCCGCATATTTACCGCTAGACTTTGGCCTACCAGCTAGTTAAGGCATTTCATCAGAGGAAGCTGCGTGTTTTAAACGGCGCAAACGGATGTGCGGGATATTTAATTTGATTCGGTTCGCGAAGCAGCAAGGTAACCTTCTTAAAGAGGTTAGGCAGACATATTTTTCGGGTAAAGACAATTGAAAACCGAGATCAAGTTGTCGACACGTACAACCTCAGCGGGTTGACCCCGTTAAGTAAGTCCGAGGGCAAGACGCCCCATTAGGGCCCCGCCTCCAATCCTCAGGGGATGATAATGTGGAGGTAGGAGTAATTGCGAAGACGTGAGAGAGCAGGATAGCACGGAGAAAGGAGCGGATGATGAATAAATGAAACTGGAGAGATGCGAGGTCGGATGCTAAGTATATAAAGGAGGAGGGCGGAAAAGAGTCCTGCCCTTGCTAACGAAATAATTAAGAGGATGAGAGAGCCTCCAGGAGGAGGTGGGACTGTGTTCTGGGAGAGGGGGGTGTGGGAGGGCTAGGTGGGGCGGGGGGAAAAGAACACTGATAACACTCATCCGGAGAGCAGGAAATGTTCCCCAGCATTTGATCCCTCGTTTTCCGAAAAACCTCATCACGCACCAGCTCAGCGCCCCCCTCCCCTTTCCCATAGCGTAAGTCGTGGCGCTCTCTTTCTTTTCACTTTTATTTCTTTTGCAAGAGGGGATTTACTTTCCAGGTGAGTGCTCCTCATCCTTGAGGTGCATCGCAAGATTTTTTTTCCCTTTAAGTTCTCCGAAATCCTTCGTCGCGTACGTGCAGGACCAATCCCTACGCTGTTGGGGCTGGAAAGCGCGGACCTAAGTTTTTCTTTTCACCGTCGAAATTTTGAAAATTTACAGCCAAAAGTACTTACTTAGTCCCTGTGGATCGTTGTTTTGCTGAAGTCGTCTGGTTTTATCTCGGGTTTGCATTATCTGTGAAGTCGTTATTTCATTTTCGAATAAGGTCTACATTTTCTGGCTTAATATGGTGGAAGTTATCCATTATGGAGAACTAAATTAAGAAATTTCATTCCCTCACAGAATTTTGTAATAGCTCAGCGTGCGTTTCCTCTCATGGCATTTGTACAAGGCGTCGACTAGAAGGTAAAATAATGCTGCATATACTCCTCCTGGATTGTATGTAATTGTATTTTGCCTCATCACCGATGACTTGCACCTTATGATGGCCTTGCAAGATGAAGGGTGCATAATGCTCAAATTGCATTTTGTTGTAAATGCTTTTTTTATTAGTTCTCCGTGGAATCTTAATTTATCATTCCATCGCATATTCTTCATGGTATATATTTTAACAAAATTGTAGTTTTGATGAGGTTTCAATGAGAGAATCCAGTGTAAAAGAATTTGTTGTTAACCCTCTGCATGCCCTTCTCTTGGTACTTTGAAAAACCCTCTGACTACCCTTTCTTTCGGATGACTTCACAAAAAATTGTACTGGTTTCAAAGTGCTGAAAGGTTCTCCGTTGATAGATTAACTCTGTGCTTGAGATGCGGCTTTGAATGAAGGGACAAGTTAAATGCGCGATAGGCAATTAGTTCATGCCAGTGTGGAGACTCTGAAGAGGCATGCACCTTCATCTGAATCAGCATACTCCTTCCCGAAACTGCGGGTAAACACCAGTAGTCTTATATCTCTAGTTCCGTTGATCTTAAAGTCTTCTTATTTGGCTTTTAACCGTAATTGAGAGGTGCTCTTAATCAAGAGGTTCCTTCCGCCTTACATTTTTTCATTAGACACAACGATCAAGTTTTCATGATAAAGTTACCCGCTCCCAGTTTGCGGAACACCTAACTAAGCATTCATCGTCAATGGCACTGTAATTTTAGCCATGTGGAAACAAAATTATTATCAAGGGGGGCAGGGGCAATGATAATATGATGGAAATTAAAATATTCGGTTCTATGCATAAAAGGGCTTCATAGTGAAAGCTGGTATATTGCCTTTTGTGGCATATTTTTACAGCAACCATAGTAAAATTTATAACTCTATGCAAAGCACACGTTACCGTAAATTTTTAGTTATGCAGCCTTCCGATTACTGCCAATGTTGACGTATAAAAATTGTTGCAATAATCGAATGATGAATCTTCAGAGAAACTCTCCGTCCACATTTTTCACTCCATAAGTAAGGCATTTGGCTGCGAAAAGCCCAGCCGCTAATTTCTCCCGGATTTAATGTCAGTACTCCCTCACTCAGCATAAACGTTAGTTGTCAATACTGTAATGACTTTATATGCGTTTACGTTGGATTTGGTTCTGATAGATCATGCTAAATCTGACCCGGAACTAACTACCTGTTTGCAGAAACATTGCACTACATAATAAGGAATGCATTCCCAATTACAAATAAATAAATTAATGTTACCATTATTGTTAAGCAAATTTAGGACTGGAGAGTCTTTTCTCACAATTAAATCATTTACTTTTACGGAGAAGGTTTGAGAATTATCTAAGATTTAATCTTTATTCTAGTAAGAACTGAACCCAGATCCTTTTTGTCTCTACTCCCTCCTAATTCCTTTTTTTCCAATTCTCTCCTGTTTTCATGAGTGGCATCTCATCCTCTACCACACACCCTTGCGGTGTCTCGTAAGGTAGTACGGAGATATAGAGCCTGTTTCTTTACATGTACCTATGTCCCATCCGATGGCTGGAGTACTTGACTCGAGACTTGGCACTTTGGGACCGAAGTGTAGAAAATCTTGGATTACCTCGGAGTACTCGTTAAGTGTTCGCATGCCCTTTAGCGACCGAATTTGTTTTTGCACGACAATTATATGAATGTGCTTAAGTAGAGGGAGTTTTAGAGGATGGTTTTGTTATTTTTTACTATTATTTATTGAGTGCAGTGCAAAAGGCCAATACGCCGAGTTGTAACGACAAAACTGAACGTATACTATGAAGTTTGTTTACGTACAACTAAGAATAAATTATTCACATTTTATAAGAAAGGAAGAGCTGCATACTTCTAATTACAACAAATACCATCAGGAAATACTTTAGAATGGATAAGCTTACATTAGCCAAATCAGTGATTATATGAAAATAATGTTAAATAAAAATATATGATAAAACTTTGTCCCAAATATTCTTAACATCTCTTCTTAAGTGAAAGTACACTTTTGGGAAAGGGCTCAAAAACTTTCTCAGCATACTCTTCCACTCTTCAATTCCCCGGTTTTAAAATGAAAACTTAGCAGTTCGTCCTTTGTGGCGCTAATCTAATTTTGCGAGGATGATTTTTTTATCGATGTAACTTGGTGTTTCCATTTCCTTCACTTAAATCTTTCCTGTATTTATCTCCGTTGATGATTTGAAATGTGGCGCACAGTCCCAGTTTCCATTTTTTCCTGCGAAGTCTATCCCTAATATTCGTATCTTGTCTTTTGCACTCTTTTCTCTCATTCCTTCCTAATACATATCTCGCAGCCCTCCTTTGAACCATTTCAATTTTTATAATATGCCCTTATTTCATGAGGGTCTCATACAGTCGTGTGCATTCTCAATAACGGGTCTTGCAGATACCATTATCACAGAAAACACCGAGGTTTCGGCAAACATTTGCCATCACCAAGGTAACCTTGATGATGGCATCGTCAAGGTTACCTTGGTGATGGCAAATGTTTGCCGGAAGGTAAGTCGGTTGAATATACTTTGTGCGGAAATTTTCGAAGTGTTTTCAGTGATATTGTCATCCGTCACCTATCTCCAACATATTGTCGGCTGACACAACATTTGAATGGGCCTTACAATTGTTTACGCCAGTTCCTTCGGCTTCGTGTTGTGGTGGAGTTAGGGTAAGAACCATGGTAGAAGTCTGGGGCAGCATGTACGTGGTTGTCGGTTGGTTTTACGACTGTCGGAGAGTGTGAATGACCTCGTTGCATGCTCTACCCGGGGGCTAAAATGGGGAAAAAAGCACGCTCTTGAAAGATAAAAAACATTCCCTCAACCGCCCGTTTTCTTTCCTCTCCTCGCATTTTTCTCGGTTGCCGCAGAGTCGTGCTCGGTTCATGACTCGGTGCGGTGGATGGTCTGATGAGGAGGGTGTGGAGGAGGAAAGCGCGACGCTAAGAGGAGATGGCCCGAGATGCGGGCGAGACAATGGGAGAGGGATGGAGTGTGGAGTTAGAGGAGGATTGTGGAGGTGGAGGCTTATTATTATTATTGCCCGGATCGGCGAAGGCAGGCAGGCGTGGCTGGAGGCAGAATAGGAAGTTAGGTGGAGGGTGGGAAGGATGGAGTCGGCGCATAATTTGAAAGTACGACATTTTGATTAGGCCTAATGTTTGCCTTAAGAATCCGCCACTCTCCTCCCCCTACCTTTCGCCATTCCCATTATTGTAATGTGCCGGGAAAGTTTTTATTTTCCTTTTGTTTAGGACTGGCCCGATCTTATCGACCGATGCCGACACTACCGGTAATCCATATTATCAGCTCATCCGATATTTGAAGAAGTATCGGTATTTTGAATATTTAGGAAGAAGTGAAAAATTTTGTTATTTTATAGCCAACGAGCAAACTTGTGCGCCACATAAGAGTCCCTGATTCTAGAGACAATTTTTTAAACGATCTATGGGAACAAAGTACATCTCAGTTCTTTCATAGTAGTTCAACAAGGATGACGCTCAAAAGGATTAGTTGGTTGTTTTGTATTTCATCGATAAAATGTACATTTTCACTTTAATCTATAAATAACACTAATGAGAATGCATATGAAAAGTTTCACATAATCTGTGAATAGACAAAATTTGCCCTCACCACATTAGTGAATGGTGACTAGGAGGATATTAACTTCCTATTTGATGACAGAAATGATACCTTTGAAGTTCCCGCCTTATTGCACTGCAGTAGGGATTGGGATTCCGCTGAGAAACATCTTTGCCATTGCTGTCGTTCAAATCCGGGTCCTCGAGGATGGAAAGCCAGTATTATAGCCACCGAAAAAGCTCGATAAGTTTTTATTACACCCATTAACGAAATGTTAAGAATAAAAGTGGTGTAGGCAAGTGTTTTTCGATATTCTCATGGGTAAATGTGGTGGAATAGGCATTTAGGGGGGATTTGTTAGGAGTCTTGAGAAATGGAGAATGCGCATGAAGCAATGCGTGAGTGTAAAACAAGCGAAAGAAGTACGGAGGGATAGGGCATAATGGAGGAAGGCATTATAAGAAAGCCAGTTGTTTAGGCTTAGCAACGATAAATAAGTTCTTTGACTTTGTCTACCCCGAAAGGTAATGACGTGACGGGTATGTAAGTTATTTAGTTGCGCGGAAGCATTCCTTTCTCTGCATTCTGTTTTTTGTGCACGCGTGGCGTGAAGCTATCTTCAGTGTTTTTCCACTATATATCAGCACTTAGGGTTACATTTTTACGTATTTTACTTTTATTCTCATTTTCCAATAATTAAAGTATTTGACTTACACCATTTTTGCTCTAAGTGGCTCATATTATAAGAATAAAAAATATACAAATGGATGTACGCAAGAAAAAGTACTTTTAAAATATTCCTGAGAAATCAAATAAAAAAAGAGAGTAAAAGAAAAAATATAGCAGAGAAATAATACTCAAATGTGCTAAAATGCTCACCATTGCTGTGAAGTTCATATTTATGCATGGGTTGTATCGGATCGGCAGTATCGGAATATCGGCTGGCATAATATCGTTTTCGAGCAGATCTGAAGCTAGTGTGGAGCCATGCCTGCTTATGATTATTACCAGGCCATTGAAGATGAGAGTCGAACTAATGCGACGGAAATGTCTGAAACCTCGAGGTTTTTTTTCCACTCCCATTCTTAGTTAGAAGAGAGGAGAGATCGCGGACGTTACTCGAAGACGACAAAAGAAATTTGTAATTCGATGCGCTCGCAATTTCCATGTCAAGTTTAATATCAATTCGATTATAAAGAGTGCTCCGGAGCCATTGATGCGGCTCCAAGGGCTTTTGTGCGATCAAGGCGCCATCAAGACGGCAAGCGTCTCTAATAATATCGGCAAGCCAAAGAGTACGGTGGACTCGACGTGGATCTAAAGCGGCCTGAGTGTATGCATAATTTCTCGGTTCTTCCACTAAAGGAAATCAATAAACTCTTGTATTGGCATTGATATCTAATGATGCATCACGATGGGAGGCGAATTGTTTATAATAGTTCCTTTGAGTAGTGATTTAATATCTGTAGTTCCATTATACTCGCTCCTTCTTCGCCTTTATCCCTTCGTTTAGTATTTCCAGGTGGGTAATGAACTTTTATCAAAGGGTTGAATACTTTTAGGTAAATTCTAAGGAGTAGCATGTACAGAAGAAATGAAAAATGTTTCATTAAATGTGAAATGAACTCTAAGTGATTTCTGAGCCCAGAATGAAATCAGTCGCAGAAACTATTCAGTCTAAAATGCTGTTTTATATTATAATCCAGTCGTATCTGTACGCTTTAAATGGACCGCATTTGTATTCGATTCTTAATTTCTAATTATGGGGAATTATGGAGGTTCAACCGCAAATATGTAAGTCAAAGCAAATACTAAATTCCAACTATTTCTTTAATTGGTTTAAAAAAATCCTGCTTTCGTCCAAAAATGATTGCGTCATTGTGTCATCATTTAGCTTTTAGAAACCAAAATTATGTAGATTATTCCAAAGATATAAATTTAATGAACACCTTTTTATGTTCAGTGTTATGCATCTCGACCTTGGATATTCAATAATAATAGTTTAATTCCGAAACGATGGCAAGTAATAGCTATTTTGATTTTTAAACCTACCCTCAATAAACTATTACTTTTTTAAGACCATAGAAGCCGAATGCAGCGCCATTTATATGGGAATGCCATTTTGACTTAAATTATCGTATTAATTAGCTAATAGGTAACTCAAAAAATAAGGCGGTAAGATGCAATTATTTTATTTTTAATCAATTTCCCGGGAGTTTTCTCTTCATTTAAAGTTTTCCGTGAAGATGTCATTTACATGAGGTATAAAAATACTATTTTTCTCCCTGTTTCTCCCTTTTTTGCATTCAACACCATATTATTTCATGTTCAATTTGCGAGAAAAATAGCATATAAAAAGGTAACATTTTGCTGTTCATAACAGATAGAGGACACGTTTTTCTATCAGTTCCCATTATGAATTACGTGACATTTAATTCATTTTGCCATGGAACCACCTTTAGATTAAATGGTTTGAGTGTTTATGATTATAAGATTGTTTTGATGGCTAGAATCCATCCATATCGCGCGCATTCGAATCCGAGCTAAGGCATAGATATTTCGTTGGAATTCTGATCTATTTTTGAGTGCCTCGTGGACAGTGATTCAAGTAGGTACAGAATGCCGTGTGCCTGATGAGACGTTAGACTGTGAGCAATTTGGCACATTTGTATACGATTGGTAATCTAATGCCGATGCTTAGTATATCTTTAACCTTTATCCACTTCCAACTTAATTCTACCCTAGCATTCATGGCCGCTTGAGGTGCAAATGTGCTTAGTAGTGGGTTAATGCCCTTATTTAGAATGTTTTCGTGTTCAGCAATATGAATGATCTTAGAGTTGTATGCTCAACCACGGGAGTTAGAAGGAAATATATTTATTCCGTGCCACGATAGTTGGTTGTTTTCAAGGAAGTTGAAAGCATGTTTTCACCGGCTAGAAATCGGAATGCTCCATTCTCTTTGGCCATTTGGCGGCCTCATATCCATATCACGCGAGCAGAGTCCGCGGGAGGCCAATTTTCAAGGCAGCCCTTCACAAGACTCTCACATCCGGATTCATTCGATAAATGGAACGCTACACTCTGATCCCGCGTATCCTAGATATTTCGTCGTGAATGTGTCTAGTACTGGCATAGTTATCATTGTTGATCATTTAATAGCAATATTTATTTAATACGACTTGAACATGTTTGCTCAGCATGAATCCCTTGGCGCCTTTCTTCCAGCGTAGACTGATTTGGGTCCCTTTATATAATCTGTTTCCGTTAGCAATTCTTCTCTTCACGTTCAGTTCATCTATTCTATATGACCCAATGGCTTCAGCTGTCAACCGCATTTCCTAGTTACTAACAATAAAATAATCGCTGTAACACCAAGCATAAATTGGGGCGACACTCTTTTCTATTGCTCTCCAACTCTTGAACAAGTACATACATATCAAGAAAAACATTTTTTTAAACCTTAATACACATTCTTTTCTCTATGAACTAGGCAGCAGTCATGTCTTGGTGGCAACGATCACAGCGTGAAACTGTGAGACTTCACCTACTTCACCATTTCTACGAGAGTTGGCTAATGAATACGTCGGGTTTCCCTCCACTCTTCCTCCAATGCCAAAATTGCCCATCCTGTCTCATTCGTACCCAACTATTCTCAATGATGCAAATCATCTCAGTCATCAGTCACCTCCTCAAATATCCAACCGACCTCGGGTAGGAGAAGGTTTAAGAAACCTGCAATCCTGGCTTGCTGTGAGTACGGAGAAGATTAAAGCAAGGGAAATGCGAGAGCGGTAAATCTACAAAAATGGAGCTACATTTAAAGAGAGCAAAGAGGGGAACGTACGTACGTGCGAGGGAATGGGTTGGGAATTCCTCAAGAGGTCGTAAAAACTTACTTATCCGTACGTTTTCCTACACCGTCCACCCTTCTGCTTCGAAAAGAAAATACATATGTATGTGCATTCATACTTTTTTTCTCCCTTTCTTTTCCTTCCAGGTAATTAGCTTCCTTAAAGAAGAGTTTCAAGTCTGCTCTTCTTTTCCACCTCCTCCCACTCTTTCCCAGTCCCACCTTTATATTTCCCGCTAATGCGTACAGGCCACCCTTCGGGGCCGGAGAGAATATTATTTTTATGGGAGAACCTCAAGAAGGACGGCTTATCTCGGAGGAATTAGATGACGTTACTCGTCGGATACATATCCCTTGGTTTTTCTCTTCTTCCACCATTCCCTTCTCTCCTCTGCTGAAGTATTTCCTTCCGGCGGGCATTAACTCGTACCTAGGGGTGTTCCGATATTACTGATACGATGCCAGTGTCGATGCTTTTGATTCGATACCAAATAATTTAATACTAAGCATTTGATATTTGACTGATATGAATTCTCCGCTGAATGTATCGGCCGTCGATATTGACGAGAGAGATCAGATTGACTAGAATAAATATTGATGCTGTGTTAAAGCATTTTTACGGTAAGTAAAAGAAGTTATTTACTTTTATGACTATTTTATTATTTACTATGATAACGCATGGCGGCCCTTCTTGTATTTAAAATCTTTTTTGAAAGAACATATTCGTATTATTATCAGGTAATTACTCTTTTTATTGCTAATTTTCTTAATTTTTTAATACTTGCAAAGGAATTTGAGTACCAAAAGGATGAAAATTAGCAGTTATTTTTTTTGTAGGGCTGATTAACTTGCATTCATAAAAGATAATGTAGGGGTATAAATTATTAACATTATACAATTATTTCTATGAATTATATGGTTCAAAGCATTCTGAAAAGTTGGGGAATTCTATTTTCCGTTCTGCAGATCAGACCTATTTAGGTATTTAATTCGATATCGGATGGCATTCTATGATTATTTCGATGTTCTAATAGGGATACATACACATTATCGCATATCCTTACTCATTTCTACCTCTTCATATTTTCCTCGTTTTCTTTCGCCTCCTTCGTCTCACACTCACCCACTCAAATACTTTCCCGTTCTGTTTTACTCCTTTCTCTGGCCTTTACGAGTTTATAAATTCCTGGAAAAGCAGTCAATAAGTCTCTCATCTCGTCTGCGGGAGGAGAATAAAGAATGGAGTATCGAGAAAAGAATGGAGGGAGATATATGGAGAAATAAATCTTGACTTTCAAACTTGCAGACTCTTTCGTGTTTTTTTTCTTTCTTACCTAAATTGTCCATCTTTCTTACCCTCCCATGTGGATGCTCGAGAGGATCTAATTTAGGTAAAAGTGAGAGATTCACGGTGAAAATGAATTATTCGCGCAGAGATCAAGGTTCGAACGCAGGTCCTCCAAAATCATGCCGAGTGCTTTAACATTGTGCAGACCATGTGTTTCGTCGTTCCTACTTAGCTCAGAACGAACTGGGAACTTGAGTAATTTTTCAAAAGTATTTGCGTGTGAAGTATATATTCTGAGATGTACTTGACATAAAACACACAACGTTGCTTTACAAAAAAATATATCTTGTTAAATATTAGACGCGCTTGTTTGATTCGAAACAGAACGTCATCTCAAACACGTCAAATGACGTCCTAAATAATATTGCTGCCAGTAATACGATGCGCTTTCGTGAGAATTTCAGCTGGTTTATACTTATTTGACGAAAATAATTGTTTATATTTCCTTTAAGATTTGGATGGCAAAGGTTATACTTTGATCATTTCTGCTGAAATTCGTGCAACAGAGAATGCATTACCGCGTGGTGATATCAACTATCAGTATGCCGTTTCGGATCAAGCGACTTTGTAAATTTTATCGCACTTTTTAAGGCAAACTAAAATGCCAAAAATCGTTCTCCGGTGCAGAGATTCGAAACCAGAGCCCTAGTCTGGTTCAATTTGGCCACAAAAGCGTCCACGATCAGGATGAATTTCACAAAGGAATTAAAGGGAAGGGGTCAGGGTATTTTGGGTAGCAAAATGTTTTTGAGTAGCCGGAGAAAAACCATTGGATCTAGTTTCGAATCTTTGTCTTGGCCTGTGATTTATTTCACTATTAATGTTTTGTGGTATACGATACACTGGTAATGCAGTCTTGGCTAAATCCGAGGTAGGTAAATTAGTCAAGCTTCTCATTCCCAATAAACAATTTCAGAATTGGTAGCAAGATTCGCTGCGCTGAATCGGACTGGAATGCTGATCTTTTCGCGATGATATTTTGCTTTGCCAATTTTTGGCCAAGGAACTTTAAATTGGTATTGATTATATTTTATAAATTACTTGAACACCGGATTAAAACTACTCTATCATAAATTATTTGTATGCCTGATTTTTTACGGTTTGCTCATGTTCGCTTAGCATTATTAATAAGGAGGTGTGTACTAGATGATTTAAACCTAGTAGCATGGCTAATGCTACTTATTCTCGTAGTATAGATACGAATCATATGACGAAATATAAACTAGATGTCCTCTATTATCATGCAAAAGTATGTGGAGATAATAATCAGCCTATTTAAATCTCGAAATTATTTCCTCCGAGCTTCTGGAACGATTATTCTACGTTTAATTCATAACAAGATTAGCTAATTTCTCAGCTTCAGTATAATTGCTCCTCATTTTAAAATCTCAAAAATTTATCTGAAATACCCAACATTTATTTAATGTAATTAGAGCATCCTGACTGGGCAATCAAACATGTTCATAATATTTACAATGGGCCTAGGTCACAGAAATCACTACATTAAATAGATAAACATTCCTTTTTCATGGTGGTTTTGGTGTTTTATGTTTCAATAGGTGTAACGGCTAAGGTTTTATTTGCTTCGGAAGCGAAGCTTACTTGCTCAAAACTATATCTCTTTTGCTGTGTCCATGGCTTCAATGACGTCACTTTGCTATACTGACAGCGACCTTTAATTGTCCAGTGGATGTAATTACTACCTATTCCTCTCGCTCCTAATAAATCAGTCGGTGCGACGCCCTTTGTAGTCAAAAGATCTTATCGTGAGGAAACGTTGAGGCACCCGAGAAAAACGACGAAGTTAGATAGAAATCCGTCGTAAATAAACAGTTGTGCAATCGGCGAACAGGAAACCCACTTAAGTTTATGAAGGCTAGAAGGTGATCATTCTCCGACTGTCCCAAGTTTCGTTTCTCGATTGTTTCTGCGACTGAATGTCTTAGGCGATCGATGAGGAATATTCCTTTTTGTATACTCTCTGTGATCATGGCGGAAGTCATTTCCTTGCTCTACATAGTTATATTATACGATATCTTGCCTTTTCTGGTCTATAAATGAGCCATATTTTAACGCAAAATTATTGAGTTTGGTCTATGTATGGTCGGTTTCAATAACAGCGCGAAATGGATAGCGGTAGTATACATAAACGCAAACAAAACGCCTATAGTATTTTACGCACATAATGTGTATGAGGCAGGACTTGAACTTGGGGCCCATTTTTTATTTGGCAGTGAGTTTCTGCCAGGGGGCTTACAATACGATATTAACGCAAAATCAATTGGTTCAGTAAATAACAAAGTGATAATCACTGTTGGACGCTACGTAAATGCCTTTACTTGTAACTTGTACTAAATAGATTGCTGGCGTGACCTTGTATTGCAAATCAAGATGTTTAGAATATTTTTTATGAGATGATTGCTGTGCTTTATTTTATAGATACCATCGGAAATAGGATTGAAATGGAAGACTGGACTCTTATATTTGATGAGGCGTGAATTCCTTCATTTTATTGAAGAACTCCGATATTGCTTCTCAAATTTCTCTTTCATATTCCCTTCTTGATAGTACTCCAAGCCACACACCCTTGAGTTGGCTCTCGTGGCATTATGTAGATGTAGATATTAAAAATAGCAGAGACTTACTGTCCCTTAGGCTCTTACCTACGAGTAAATAAATGAATGGAAGAGTGGAGAATGGGTATCATATATATAGGTCCTTGATCTGTAAGCTTTCCAACATGTCGTTGTAAATTAATTTCATTAACGTTGGTGGCCATAAAATTGGTTCAACGTATGAAATGAACAAAGCAGAGTGATTTAACTCATAGTTCATCGCTTTGAACTGCACTCATATCTCAACTTCTTATTATATTTTATCGATTTAGCGTGCTAACTCACCAGTCTCATGATTTTTATGGCTTCTTCTGCCATGCAGTGACCAGTTCCACATTTCTTTGAATTATATGATGGCACACATATTTCTCCAAGGGCTTCAAGAATATCTGGACCGCAAAAATGGATAGAAAAATTAAATTATGGCCTGTGAGTAAACATGACAAAGGATAATTGATCGCTCAAGCCGAAGTTCGATCCAGAAAAGGAAATTTTGTGAAAATTGAATGACATAGCATGAATGTTCATGTCCTCCCCATTTATTTCTATGTTAGCAAGTTATCGTAAAGCTACCGTGCTCATACACTCAATTGAATACCTCTTTGCATATTTTTCCACCCAGCTGTTGCTTCACAAATATATCCATACCTCCAAAACCTCTGTCACATTTTTAAGCGCTCTCCAAATGCCACGTGGTACAGCTCCCTTCTTTATTTATTTCCCTATACGTTGTGGAATGTTAATACACCTAAAAACATGTTTTTGTCTATCTATTTGTTGTGCAATTTTACTCCTTGTTCTTCCACTTTAATGTGCCCAAATATATCCTCACTTATGTGTTTATTATGTATCCTCTCTTTACATTCCTTTTAAACATTTTCCTTTAGTATGCTTTTTCTGGAATTTTCCCCAGATCAGATATTATACTAAAAAGCTAAATTGGGAAAATTATATGAACTTTGCGAAGTGAAATCTTTGGGCTTAATTCTAACTTTAAAAAGCTTCAACTCACATAAATTCCATGCAGTGTCATTATAATTGGTGAATTATTAGGATTAGGAGCATTGGGCAAATATTAAAAAAAGAAATAATTCCATTCAAGCTAATTAATTTTAGTTTTATTTTTATAATTTTTATCGCAATCTTACTTACTAGTATGGCGTATTAGCTTGAGAATATTTTTATTGCACTAATTTTCTCCCTTGATATTGTGAATGCCCACCTCTCATGAAAGTTCTTTTAGCTCTATGAGATGATATTTCTTTTTTCAAGAATTAACCGAATTGCTCTTACATATCCAGGTGATTCGGTAAGGAATGTTTATATTACTGTGTAGTTGCTTATGAGGTTTTTGCCATGAAATATATAATTTGGTATTTTACTGGTTGATATTTTCCTTTGTTTTTTCATAAAAAGTAAAACTGAAACTAAAACATATTTTGAATATTTGAAGATTGGTATGCCATTTCCTCTTGGTTACTCAATTTCTTCAATTTAAGAGGGTTATCCCCCACCAACGCTCGTAAGTAAAAATCAGCTGGTGACTCTTTACAAGCATAATTAGCGCTGGGAAGGCAGATTTTATTTATATCTTTATTATTCTAGATATCCTGTGATTTACGGAGAGAATCCGTATATATCAATTTCCTGTTGCAACAGAACTTCTTTTATGATAAGGCGAAGATGCAAAATTATTACCTCTAGCCAAGGACTATTTTTATAAATATATGTATTCCCACTTCAAGCTGAAAGGTGATCTTGAGGATGCCCATAAATGAGAACAGTGGTTTGCAGTGTTTTCTTCAGCAAGTGATGGGTAGATGCGCCTTTGTTGTTATAAGGACAAAGAGATAGAGAGATATTAATGGGAAGAAGAGGTTTTACCTCTATTCATATCATGAGTCAACGGATCACTTTACAAATGGTCGGCGTCAACGACCACGTCTACTTGTGGAATCCTGCCCGCTCATTCTGTCACTTTCTGCCTACATCACACTTCCTGCTTCAATCTTGGTAACTCCAAAGCTTGGCATACAAATCTTTTGATCTTGCCTAAAATTCCTCTTTAGTTAGGTATTAGCACAAGATTTCCCAAATCTGCTCGAATTGATGCTCACATTATAAGTGCAAGTTATCATCATAAATAAAAAAACGAACCATGAGCAGTGATTGCTTTGCTAGTTTTTTATCAAGACAAGGTGAGTTACTAAGCCCTTATTATGTTCCCACTGCAAGTTTCTCAGGAAATACTACCGTCCCTATAAACATCCAGTACGCTATGTTTCATTGGCAAACATTTGATTTATTGTTAGTAATGAAATGAAAAAAGTTGCCGCAATTTGCTGCTTTCCTTGTCGTTAAGATTTCACAAGAGCAAGAGCTTACACGAAACAACTTTCTGTAAGTGCATCACTACTTATGAAGTGAATGTACTCATAAACAATAATGCCATGTGAATATGCATTTTGTTTATCATTTGAATTTCCTCGTTACATTTAACGGATTTATGATTTTTTATGGACGATACCACCAGTCTAAAACTAAAATTTGCTGTCTTAGTTAAACTTAGTACCTACTTCATACTTTCAGCGGAGGGTTCGATAAATATTTTCCCATATAGTGAGCGGACCTATGTTCATTACTTAGTGGAACATAACTAGAATGTCGGAGCACCCTCATTACTCCGCAGCCATGTGTTGACCTGAATATTTGTCCCTTGTAAACAATCCATTTCCTCTGGCATCGTTACCTCCAAGAGAGTGGGTGCTCCGTCTTTATTGTGATATGTAGATCAAAGATGATCCAGATCTTTTGTTTCAACCTCCTTCATTAAAAAGCTCCTCCTTCTTTGATTTCTTTGCCCTTTAATCTTCCACGATTGGAGCCAAATTCAATCACCCCTCTGGACCCTTTCAGTTCCGCACTTCCTTCGGGCAACCAGGCGTACATCCGTGAGCCATACAGTAATATTTCCTGGGCAGGAGGGACTCGCGGAATATTTAATGAATGTCGTTACTTCACCTGGTCTAATTTTTTATAAAAATAAAACTTGATGGAAGTGTGTAGTTTCCTTCGTGCTAGAGAAAATTTTTCCATTAGTATTTCTAGCAAAGGCAATTATTTCGCAAATATTTATGTTTATGAATTCGAAAACCTTTCCGAGTTCAGCAGTGTTGCCCATTTGCCCCTTTTTTTAAACTTAATAAATTAGAGTCATTGGCATAAACACCACGTGACAGAAAAATGCAAAGGTTTAAAGAAATAGATAAGTCGCATATTATTCAGTGAAAGATATGTCATGGCCAAGTTTGTAATAATGTTTCAGATCTGTAAGAAAAGAAGAAAGATATCGCAGAGTGAAAAGGCAAAAATTTGGGAGAGTGGACGGAAGAAGATATAACGTGTTTATTGATACAATATGGTGTGTGCTAAAATTATGTGCATATATTTTTCACAAAGCTTTATCCCAGAATATTCTTTATTCAATACGAAAAGAAAGTAATAGTTTATTTAAATCCTTTGTAGTGATTCATCTCCCCTAAAATGTTTCTCTGACCTAATAAGATAATCTTGATAAATGACCTTATAAACAGGACCTAAGTTGGTGAATCTGTAGATTCTACATTGCCATTTCTTTCATTTTTAGGGTGAAAGTTCCCTAATTGACAATTTTCAAGTGTCCATCACCGTTTCTAATACCACGATAAACGTTTATCACGGGTGAGTATACGATTTCTCTTCGACATGCGCAACAAAGTACCCCCAGAGACTGTGCTCGGTGACCCTATTGCTGAAAGACACTATTGTTACTCTACCCAAAGCCTCTCCTCTGTCACTGTTTTAATTTAACTCGTCCCCTAGCGTTATTGTTTCGTTTCGAAGTCTCTGTGGACCTCCCAAACCTTTTATGCATGAGGGGATTATTTACTTCAGCACGCTTTCAAGCCCGTAAGGCTACCGCTCTTCGAATCGTCGATTAAAAGGATCTGTCCTTGCCCTTGTGACTTCCGCCCCTGAAGGGTCGGGCGAAAGGTTTCCCCCTATTCCTCCTTTGCGCGTGATATAAAGACACACTTTATAATCCTTTCGACGGACCTCTCTTCTCATCCAGATCCCTTTTAAGGTCCAGGGTGCGGTTCTTTGGTGGCGGTGATGGAAGGAGGAATTTCTTTGAGGTGTCTCTTGTCTTCACCGCGCATGTTTTCTTTTTTTTACGGACGTGCGGAAGAATAGGTGCATTTAAAATGATATCTTTTTCTTAAATAACGCTAAAAAATAAAAATTGATTATTCACCATCAATACTCTACTTCAGAGATCTATTCACATATGTAAAAATGGAGTGATGTCTGTCTGTGAGTATGTTGGTCACTATTCTCCTCGTTTACTACTAAACCGATTGAGCTGACTTTTTGATTAATTTTAGCGTGTATACTAAGGAGTGCTACATGACTATTGGAAGTTCAAAATTTGTAACCAATGGGGGAATTACCACCCACTCCCCCAAAGCCCAAAAACCATTTGTATTTTTAATAGACTTCCTGAAGTCGAATAGAATATTCTTATTTCCGTATTTAAATCCAAATTCAATATTATTTTTTGAAACTAAAAATTTCATGAAAACGTATCGTAAAAAGTGTTTACGTATTAGTATCCGTTTCGAATGCATGCTACCTGCCGCGACTTGTGGCTGCCTCAAGTACTAAGATGGCGAAAGGCCTTTAACCATGAAGTCTAGTATCCATGCCTTTAACAGTACGGTATCCAATATACGACTACAATGCTGCGTTTAGTGTTTAGTTTGGGAAATCGCTAATTTTAGCTCATACGCTTTGAAGGTCCAATTGAAAGGATGCCATTTTATCCTATACATTATGAATAATATATTCTTCCCCCCGTTGAATTCCAATGGATGACTTCTGCTACACTTTATAATCATAGTGGTATTCGATGTATTGACTCTATCTTGAATTCAGCTAAATCAATGATGTATAGCAACAAAAACCAACAGTGGTTGATTAAAATATTTTTACGATGCACCACTATGGCTGTCAGTGATCACTAATTTAAATGCATTTTTTCAAAAATCCGTATCCAGGTTTGCTTATCCAAATTAACGTCCTTTTCATACAGATCGATCATAGGCCAATTATGATTATGGCTGAAGACTCTACTTTTAAGGGAGGAGAACGCAAAAAAATAACACCAGAAACCAATGCTTCGATGAGAATATACAGAAAAAATGTACTTAAATATTATCTATAAATTTTTCAGGTTTGTTTTAAGTGACTAAACCGAGGCCCGTGTCAACTTAAAAGTTCGGCAGGGAAATCCACGAATGCTCCAGGGTGGGCACGTTGCCGCGGGAGCTTAAAGAGGCAAATTTGGATGACTGTCAGGGGGGAGGAGGGGGGAGGACGGGACAAATGAGAAATGGGACACGTCTCCCGAAGATAAATGAAGCTTTGAGCATTTATTGCAGTGGCGGAAGGAAGAACGGGGAAGGAAGAGGAACAGTTGGCAGGAGATGCTTCAGTCGCGGGATGTTGTTGGGATAGGAGGATTTGGAAAAGGACGGATGAGACTGAAAGAGGATAGATGGGTGTTGGTAGAATGGAGGATAAGAGTCGTATATCCTTGGTCTTACACCAAGGAAGAGGAGGTTCGTTGGAGAATGAAGAATCTGACTCCGAAAGCAAAGCGGGTTGACCTTCGAGCATATGCAACCTAGAGATGTCACGCTGTATCGTGCAATGCAATACCCGCGGGGAAGCTCGTAGTTGCGACGTCAGACACGATAATAATTTAATATTTTCATGATGCATGGACATTCTTCAAAGGCAGTGAAGCTTGGGCAATAACAACTTCAGTCCACAGAATAGTTGAATCAATGGAAATGTGATGTAATTGGAGAATAATTGAAGATAATATGGGTAGTGATACTCATCGATGAAAAATGAATGTTTATGTGTGTGTATTTGAGCTTATAGAAACATTTGAAAAATACTATACATGATTTTCCTATGAGTCTATAGCTAATAATGTTGCTTAGTATTTTATTGAACAATTTTTACATTTTGGTTACTGTCCAATTTCCAGAAGGTGATTTATTCAGGATTTAATTCATACGGATTTAATATGCAATACGCCGAAACTCGTGTCGTTAATGTAACTTAAAGTAGACGGCACTATATCTTTTGTTTTCATTTTTATAAAAAATGTAATTGAAAATCGTGCATTTGCACCAGTCTCTACCTTTCTAAATTTAACCCTGATGGTACCCCCGAAACAGAACTTCCTCTGGAGCACCTACATTCCAAAATGGCACATTTTCGGACAAACAGATTTTAGAAAAAGTAATGGAATGAATTAACGCATAGATAAGATTACTGAGGAAGACCATTGGACGGAATTCATCGGGGACGTTTAAATTGAGACTTATGAAGGGATGATACAGATGGTGGAATGGAGAATGGATGGAAAGACTGCGGCAAACCAGTCTTTGGGTTGATGACTCTTGTTGATGATTTGTTGTAGAGCGTTTTACAGCGTTAGAAACGTAGTCTTCGATTAAGGAAAATTGGTGTAGTCTGGAAGTCTTTTTTTTGGAATTTGGGGGTGAAGAATAATTGAGAGGGAAAACTGGGTAGCCAATGAAGCCAAATGAGGAAGTGTTGGAGATAATGGGAGAGAAAAGGAAGTTGGGTTGCGCTGATTCGGAGGAGACAGTGGTTGGAGGACGTACTGAAATTTAATAGAATACTGGAGACAATTATTGAAGGTTGAATAAAATATTTAGTGCTGCCAGAATATTTTAGTTCAGATCTTGGTGTGGATTAAATTAAGGTAGGACCATTCCAAAGATCTACCTCTCGATTGGTTGAGCACGAAAAAAGTGAATGTCTGGTGGAACGCGAATGCCTCGTGCAATATCCGGAGAATATGACTCTGGGAGTTTAATAATTATGGTGAAGAAGGTATTGTTAGATCTTTGTTGGATACGGTGGCGGCGGGGTTAAGTCCTCGATTTCCAACCTTGAGATCGCTGGTTCGAGTCCCACTTGGGTATTTTTTCCACTATTTAGAGCATGGTTGTATGTGTTACATGTCAAGAGTTAATTGTAAGAATGGACTATACATTCCTACATTCTCTCAAAATCCGCAATCATTACTATTATTTATTATTATGTAGCATTTAACTGCCGGTGGTAATGGAAGGGAGGTGGTTTCGTCGTTCCTCTGAGATTTATATCGTCAGAAGCTTGCGTCGTTCATTGATGCAATGATTTATTCATTCGGACACCTGGACCTACTCCATTGCAACGGTAGAGTCCAGGAATGAAATTAGTCAAAAATACAGAGGTAACTATTACATAGACTTTTTGAGTGTTGGTGGCAGTCTTACCGCGTGTGACGTCACGCGCCTTGGAGTTGCCATGGGAAAACTTACTCCGCTGAGAGGACGCTTCTCTAATGTTCATTTGCTCCCATAGGATTGGCCGAAAACGCGGGCGTGCTCCTTCGCGATTCGCCTCCGCTGTTGCCTCTGCGATTTCCCGAAAGCGATACGCAACCGTCGCCGTAAATCGTAATATATATGGGGCAATAAAAAAGACGACCGGAATGGATTCCAAGGGAAGAGGGAGCACGGGGAAGAGAATGACGCGGCAGTAACTCATGTTTGACTTGCGGCGTATAATAAGTTTTAATGACGATTCTTTTCCTTTTTTATGCATAAATGTCACGCATTCCAATCGCCCTTTTCACAGAGATTTGCATAATGGTAGAGCAAAATGCATGGGTGAGAACTTGAGCCGCTTCAGATTTCTTCCAAGGGCAACGGGACATTTTCTCATATTCGCTTCTTGCTCAGCACCACTCGCGTTAAAGTGACACTCTTCACTAAACGCAATCTTCGGAAAGACGTGATTAAAATTTATTTTTTTCTAAGTTTTAGGTTACCTTCCCTCTTTCGTTCCATGGCTAAGCCGTCATTTGTTTTGTTTCGATTCATTTATTGCAATATTAAATTTACGGCACCTCCTTTTGTAGACAATTGTTTTCGGGAAACAGTCATAATGTGTTGTTGAGCCATCTATATTTTAAATGATGGGGGTTGTGTCCGATGTGGTGTTGTATGACGTGCATGATTGTATGTGTGCAAATCAAACGTCTTTTTCATTGTAAAATTAATTTTCCAGATGTAAGCGTGGGGTTAAACCAGAATATTTTCACGTCCTTCCCATCGAAGTACTATTATGACACCAGTTGTAATCTGATTTATAGAAATCATTGTCACAAAAACACAGTACAAGTTTCCACTAATTATTTTATTGCTGTCGACCGGTTTCGACGACTAAAGCGTCATTTACAAGAAAAAACAGCAATTTTGTACCTTGTTTTTGTGACAATGATTTCTATCTTCAATTTCCACAAAGTATCGCCACAATCGATTAATTTGATTTATAAAAGGTTGTATGATCATCCTTAGGAGGGAAAACGACACAATGTGTATGAAATTGGGATGCAGAATGGGGACTGGCCAAGAATCTACCAATTAGCTGGTAGAATACTTGAATGATTGAATGCATATATTTGCTTAAGCAAACATGAAAATGTCTTCTAGATAGTCATATATACTGCAATACTTCACGCAACTTGTTTTGCGATAAAAGAGACTATTTTGTTTACTAAAGGTTTAAAAATAGAAATATATACCCCTTTCTCGTGACGAATTATGAAAATCGATGGCTAATAACCAAAAGTTCTTAAAATTCTTTATTTGAGAGAAATAATTATGCGATTTGGAAATATATTTTATTCTTAGATCATACGAGTAGGATCTGCTGGAGAATTTCGACACTTATTTTCATTTCAAAGGAAGAATGGAGCAATCAGAGTGATGTTACAGGTGCTCGGCCAATTCGCGCATCGGACCATAACTGGGCGCGAAGTCCTGGTTGAGGCGGTGGATGAACTCCCTTCATTTCGGACGTTTCTATCTTCTTCTCACGTTCAAATGATTACGGGATTGTGGGACCGGGGTTGGTAGAACCTCGCGTGCAGTCCTCACAAACTCCTTCGCCCTTACTCCGGGCAGGGTAGGCAGGAAAGTGACTTCACCCAATTGGAGTCGCTCAAATGGCAGCGATCTTAGCAGGAGGAAATGAGTTGCAGCGTAGAAAAAGAGGGGACTTGGGGTCAGTAGAAGAAAAGGAATTGCGACAGTAATGGGAATGGGACGGGAAATGGAGTAATGCCTCGTTTACATGACTATAGTCATATAGTAGACTTTCCTATAGGAATGAGTGATGGTTAACATGGTGGCTGTAACTTATTTACGTTCACAAGATTTCCAGTTTACCGTAGTATAAATGCTGGTAACCTCTGGTGATGAGTAAGGAATCACTAATAAAAACAACTGAATCAACCTGTGCGCCTGCTGCGCCTGAGCTGTGCCTGATCAGTATTCGCATTTTATATCTGTCTAGAATGTTAATTTAATCAATGCATCCTCCTTTGAATGTACTTGCTGGCTTTATTAGTGCCGGAGAACTTCAATTTCATTTTCAGTGTAGTGCTGCCATCATTCTGTTTGACCCTTCATTTTCTTAACTCGTATGTTAACCACGATTTCCTCTAACTTCCGTTTACACGCATTTCAAATGCCGGTAACCAGCGCCAAACCTAGCAACTCCAGCGTGGTAAACAAGTGTTCTAAGGTTGGTGCTAACTTACGTTCACACGGTGAAATTCTTACTAGCATTCAAGTTAATACTATTTGGTTACTAGATTTTAAATCTAGTAATGTAAACGGGGCATAAGAAGAATGAACTAGCAAAACTAACGGAAATCATAAGGAATACCTGTTGCGAGGCTACAATCAGTTTGACCATGTAGATAGCTTTGATATCAATAAAAGAAAAAATATATTTAAAACTTATGAAAACTTTAACAATTAATATGCGCTGAAAAAAGTCAAAAAGTTTGTTTTTATAAATAAAAGTTGAACACCAAAATTCACATGGAGTTGAAAATTGTCATACATACATCGTATGAATTGATGTATGCACACAAAATAGCTGATAACCCGGCAAAAATTACGGACAAAATACCCAGCCGAGAAAATCTCATAACTATAGACGGTATCGTTATATATTTCACTGTTAATAGCCAAATATCTGGAGGCATTTACTAATTTTTCAAAATATAACCATCTGTGCTTCAAAGCAACGTTATTGACGGTTGCTACCGTCAACACCAGTTAACATGGGGCTAATAATTTTGAGTTAAGGTGTGTTTAATTTCTCAATATACAATTTATCGGGGTAGAAAATGGAAATTCAGGAATTTTTCTAGCTATATTTGGTGCTATAGAAAAAAGACACAAAAAACTAAATCGGTTCAGCCGTTTTCTCCATCATTAGGATCATCCACCCCTCCCGCCGGACATTGGACTTTATCAGTGTAGATTAGTTTAGGTACTGCACCATAATCTGTGCAAGAAGCTTTCGTTCATGGTAACACCAAAATAGGTTAATTCCTAACACCCCCTGTCACATGAAATTGAGGTGGCTTGTGGGGTACAGCTTACAATTAGATGTACTATATGTAGATGGTAGGGAACGGGGAAAAAGCGGAGGAAGTTATGTGAGGCGGAGGAGGCAGCGGGGCAGAGTGGTTGAACGGACGGATAGGGTGAGGTGAGGAGCTTTGAGTCACGATCCGTGCCGGGCATTTGTCACGGTCGCCTTGCCGGACAAATTGCCCGCAATCATCCTGTCGACTTGTGGGCCGTGGATCCCTCTACCCTCTCTCCAGCCCCGCAATCGCCCTGGTATTCTTCCGCGGTCGCCGCCTCCGTAGCCACGAGTGAAGCAGATTCGTACGCCACGGAAAAACGGTTCGTTCCGAGAGCATGTCGGTCGTGTGAGACGTATGGGTGGGAGTAATATAAAAAAATGCGTGTGTATCTAACATAAACCGATATTTAGACTGGTATATTTTTCAAAATATACCAGCATATCGGTTCAATATATGGTGGCTACAGCGGGCAATAGATAATAGATGATTGATGGGAAAGTGTGGGGACAAGAGGAGGAGAAAATTTGGTATCTTGGACGGTATGAAGGTAAGAAAAAGATTTGATGACTGGAAACGGAATTTTAATTTGAAAAAGGGATAGTTTTGTGACTGTAATGTAAGAGAAGCTCCACGTTTCCTTGGAAAATAGTCCGGACTGAGCATAAACTGACCGTAATTTAAGGTAGAATACTTAGTGTTTAGACCGGTCTATAGGTCGAGGTATTTCAAAATTCTCATTGCGTTGTGAATTTAGTCCAGTCATCTTGATATGAAACAAGTAAATATGGTACTCGAAGAATGAGTTATTATTTTAAAATAAAATGCAACCAGAGATTGCAGATTTTAATTTATTAACCTCAGTCATAATAGATTTTGAAAATTATTTTAGTAAAAAATGATGTTTTGCAAATATTGACGAAAGGAAATATCACCGGGTGCTTGAGTTATCGGCTTCAAAATATTGAAAATATCGTGATATATTGGAAAAATTTACCGGATATATCGTTACATATATGAAGTACATCCCTAACGTTTATGCTGTGCGGTAAGGCGGAATGGCATAGGTAAACCGCTGGGCCATGGTGGTGTGGGTGAGTGATCGAAAGGAACGCGGAATTAACCAAATGTACAGGAGCGATTCCTCAAAACTCTTCTACAAACAAACAGAGAGTGTAACAGATCTGATGAAAGGATTAGGTTTAGAGCCGCTAGAGCTTTGAAGGCTATACTCTAGGTTAAGATTGTTTGGAAACATTATAAAGCGCAAGTTTCTGGGTGAACACGGAGAACATTATAATAATAAACATCAAGGGGCAACGCCGTATCCAATATTCGATATTATTATCAACATATTTCAATATAATTTCGTCTAAATTTCGAATACCGCGACAAAAATTCTAGTCATTGAATACTTTTTTATTTAAAAGACATTAATACAATACAAGTAAATATTAAAAATACACTTCTTTAATCAGTTCCATTACTACCTGTATTGTGAGTTCCAACGCATAAACAGATGCACATAGGTGAAATGTGGTCCATTAATTTCCTTTCGACTTCCTTTACTGACAATTAAAATGTGCACTCAATGACCCACGTTTACAGCTTCGACCACATTAACCTCGCGTTTCATCCCTAGAATTGAATATGGCAGAAGCGAAAAAAAAGAGAGATACGCTGCCGAGCGGATAGGTAAATATTTTCCCCTTCTCACGCAAAATCAATGACTGCAGCAAAAGCAGAGCAATACATTAACAAGACAGTTCGTCGACACATAGTTCAGTTTTCCGCCTCTCCCTCTCTCAATTCGTTTTTCTCATTTCTATACCATCTTCATGACTAGTATCCTGGATCCCCTTGACGCGTGCCTCTGCTGCAGGACGACTCTCAGGGTAGCATGTAGATGAAATGAGTTGAATACGCCGCGGCCGGTCCAATGGAAATGATTGGGGGGCAGGGACGCGACCTGCCAAGCCATGCTCATGTGCGCGGTGATTTCATATTCGGAAACTAATTCGAACCCCGCACGGGTTCGCCGAAATTCGCCAGAAATTATTGCCTCGAAGTCAAAATCCCGTGGTGGGAATTTGTCCTCGGATCCCGCCAATATTCTCGCCGCACGGAAGTTAAATGCTTTTGGAGCCCTGGTTCCGTTGCTGGACGTGAAAGACGATGTGACTGAATGCTAAACTTGCGCTCGAATAAATTCTCCGTCGCTGTACTTTCCTCCACCGTGATAATATGTTCTTTTTACGGACTAAATATAACATCCCACTTTAATCGATGGGCAGTATTTATTGCGCATGCTTTTATGTCTAGTAATCGTTGGTTATATCTAAAAAATATACTTCTCAAATGGTAATTTTGGTATTGATTGATACTTGGCTGCTTTTTCTTACTGTTGATAACATTCACCTTTAGAACCTAAACTCTTTCTTTTACCATAAAAATTCAAGTGAATAAACGTGTTGTGAATAATGCTGAGACCATTTTTATTCCCATGGACACAGCCGAAATGCCATAATTTCCCGCAGTCAGTAAATGAAAAAATGAAAAATCCTCGAATTAAATAGAAATTCATTTTTGTAATTAAAACAACTAAAAATTTACCTGTGTTTTTAGTGAACCAAATCTCACCCAACTTATTAAGTTATTTCGGTGGCATCTAAAATATTTTGTTTGCCTCTCCATTTACTGCTGCTTAAAATACAACTTTTCTCTCATTAGTATTCAATTTATGATTACGAAGAGATAAATCTGGCATGAGGAATTAGACTCTTGAAAAATGGTTGTACTTCATAAACTAATAGTCTACTTCCAGCCTATAACTGCTATCGAAATCCCTCTCATAAATCACAATGCTTCCGAGAGTGATTTGTATTTTTCACGATTACGTTACACTTGTACAGAATGAGCCACTAATTTTGCGATTTAAATACGTCAATAAACATAATTAATGAGAAGTATGAATAATAAGTAATAATTAGACGTATGAATAATTCGTAATAAGCGTAGGAAAGAGTAATGAAAGCGTAAATAATACTGCATAGGGAAACTTACTTCTTTTGCAATTTTTAGGCTATATTTACGAAAGACTATTACAAAAAATAGTTTTCCTTGAAAACGAAAGTTGTACCCGTATAAGGTACCTACCTACCTTATAACAATTCTGCCTTGAAAATGGCGACCATAGCTCAAATCCATGTTCTAACTTCAATAATTATACCCAAGTAAGTAATTTGTCATTTGTTGCAAAATAAATTATTTGTTTTCTGAAATTTTTCTCCGTCTAACCCTTAATAGGTTTCTGACACGCATTAGTACCACTTTTATTTTTCATTGCTGCACTTTTGGCTCCAATTATCAATATGCACCACTTCCCAAGCAAGTTCGAAATGGTATTTGTATCATGCTGCTCTTATTAGGGGAAGTAATTTTTTTAGAACAGAAGGGGCCCTTGGGAACCAAACAAAAATAAGAAAGGAAGTGAAAAGAATAAGTATTCACTTTTCTGTCCTTTGAGGGGTTAATAAAATAATTCGCTCAGTATTATTCCTTTTGACTCGCCGAAGCCTTCATCATTATATTTCAACGTCAAATCCTTATGAAATAGCTTTTCCACGCGTCAGTGATGTAACTGCGATTCTGTCGCACGAATAGTCTGTGTTTCGTAAGCGGTTAGGGCGTTGAATGGTTCCTTCGAATCATTCCTTCCTCCTCTACAAGTCCGCCCCTGCCATCGGTATGTCTATCATTGCTCCCCATTCTTCCCCGGCTCAAATTCCTCCCCGTCATTCGGTGATTTCTACTCCACCCCAGTCATTCTTTTGCATCATCTCCTCCGATCTCGCCCGGCGAGCATCGCCGTAAAATCTGTCTAATAACCGGACTCAACGATTCCAATCTTCTTGCCCATTCCCGTCGACGGCTTTAGTCAAATGTCCGATTGCATTGCTATCCGTCGTTTCAAAGTGCGAGGAATCGGAGGACTGATATATTTTCTCATCCGGGTCGAATGTGAATGGTATTGGTTATCTCCGAGCCTTAGATAAGGATGTGCGGAGTAGACGAACATTGGAGACGATTGCCTGCAGTTGAGGGTTGTGAAAATTGAGGAAACGAGTGTCATTGTTGCGAAATGGCCTTCTGATTTTTTTCATGCTGATTTGTTCGGTAAAAAAAGAAAGTAATGTTGCAATTAGCGTAAATCTACCTGTAGTATATATGTTCCTTTCATGATATTTTAACCGGAACTACGATAATATATAAAAATATTTCTTGTCTCTATCACCTCTTAGCAATTCTTGTGAGCGATAATTGGAATAGTTCAGATACGAGAGTTTGATAGTTGTAAAATAAATTACTTTTTTAATTTTTATGGATTAAGTCATGTACAAAAATGTAAATATGTGTCGAAGTCGTTCTGAAAATGTATGCGGTGTATGGTTTTATTGGTTAGACGCCATATTATAAAAGCAAAACAAAAATATTCGCCTTAAAAAATCATCCTGTAATTGACTGAAGAGTAATTAGAGTCCAAGAAGAGACCAAGAGTAATTTAACTGAAAGCAGATTAGTAAAAAAAGAATATCAACGCTTCTTAACTCCATTATTTGAACTTCTTTTTCATCCATTGGTTACAATAGTATATATAATTTTTGTTTTTGATGCCATGGCAGGAATATCATGTGCTTAAATAATCATCTGATTTTTCACATCAAGATTATTGTTACTTCATTTAGAAAAATAATTTCTTTTTTTTTTACTCTTTAAGGTACCAAATCTCTAAGCCATTATAACTTAAGCCATCCTTCAGTCTGAATAGGGGATAGTTTTCTAAAAGGCCATAAAGAGGTGATGCTGGTATATTATTTCAAATTACATTTACTTTGGTAAGATTCCGATTTTCTTTAAGTTACTTTATTTGGGTAATTCATTTAAAAGTTTAACTGTAATTTAACTGTATAAAAATCGACGAACAAACATTACTCATTGGAGCTTATTAAGCCATCCATTCACTTTCTGCCTCGTTATACTGATAGAAGGACTTTATAACTTTGATAGAAAGTCATGTATTCATTCATTTGTACGTAAACTACTGTTTTTAAATAAACTAATGCAGTAAATATTAATAAACGACTGATTGATTGGACTTCATGTTAGGAACAACTTTCTGCATTGTAGTTTTTCATCTGGTCTCTTGGCATCTCTCTTGAAGTTTAAACATTAAGTCTTGTTTTACTGTTGCACAGAAACAAAAATGTCGGATGATGCTTTCTGCAAGAGGTGGATAAAACTATGCAAAACACCCATCTCTGTTCGATAAAATTTTTCATCCGCTAAAAGTTTGGAAAAGAATGAGCTCAATGGGTGAGGATTGACTTTAAGTTTTGTAATTCACAGAGTGTTTAACTCTTGGCTGTATAGTGGCCGCCATTGTTTGTTCAATCGCATTGTCATATGGAGTGAATAAGGAAGTCTAGAATATATTTGAGGAGAGAAGCGACCTTTGTGTAATTGACTTACAATATGACGCTGATTGGAGCTTAAATCCAAAAGAAATCCGTTTCGAGAAGTTGGGATAATAGAACTAAACAGTTATGCCGTATCACAAGCTGCCTCAGTGGGACGAAAGGAAAACATTTGCTTATAAATGTCTCAATCGACTTGGAGTGAATGACAGCCTCGACACCTACTACCTCCGATTGCACATAGGGATTATTGCGATTGTCTTTAATTTACGCCTTCCGTAGTTACATTTGCTTTGTTTCCTACCCAAGTTGCCACATCAACTAATGCTAATCTTTTGAACGTTAGAAGGAAGTGTTTTGTGAATTCGAAAAGACGTTTGGGAGAGTTAGCATGCAATAAACGATTCAAGCCTGAGGATCTTTAAACTTTGTGTGACACATACAAACACACATTTGCGGCGATTAAACTGTATGCCCGTGGTGTTCTGTTCAATAATCTCATCTACAGTCGTTGCACTGGAAGAATAGTCAAAGCGTATGAAATTGAAACGAGTTCTCTAGCGCTTCCATGAAAAACTATCCGGGCGTATAAAACCATATTGTATGATATTATGGAATATCCATTGCATAAAAGTGGGTTGAATAAATTTAATACAGAAAATTTTCTTCACATTTAATTAATTTTATTTAAATATTTCTATATATTCTACAAGAAATAAAAAATAATGTACTAGCAGGGGAAGACGATTTATTTTTTGTGTGGTTTCATGGCAGCAATCTTTACATGGAATGTTATCAACATCTAATAGTTAAAATATTAATCATGAACCAATTAATCATGATTATCCATGCAAGGTTTACATTTTTAAGTTTTATGCTGTGGAGGTTGTTCATTGTGGCTAACTAAATGAAGAAATAGCAGTTATCCTCTTTAGTACTAGAGCTAGCTGGAGTACGTGAATTTCAGCTCACCAAGCCAATATTAGGTGCAAGACATCATGAAAATTTTTCATAACTTTTTAATGCTTTTATCAAGTATCTTTGTATATTAAATGACCAAATAGAGTCTACCAATAAAACAGAAATCAACGGGCAAGGAAATTAATGAGAAATCTATTATTTCCGCGTGATTTGTAAGGCGAGACCTACCATAAGCGCCATTCTTATCTACCTTGATTATCGTAACTCTTGGCCAAAAGACACATTGAATGGTCTCTTTACACGATTCAGAATACAGTATTGGGTGGATTTGCATTTCATTCTGGCGTTCTTCGGGCAGCCACCAATAGGATATCTCCGACAATCGATTTCTGTTTCAATAATTAGTTCGGTTCTGTCGTACTTGTTTTCTGCACTTGGAGATTGCGCCTTTGCGTCGCACGTGAAACAGCTTACCGACGAGAGCTCATAACTTATTCATACTCTCCCAATCGGGAATTTAAATTGCGACCGGGAAAAGCGGACAACCGGGCGAGGATACGATCAAGCCTTTATGGGTTGCTATTCCCGGTACTGCTTCGCGATATTTATTCTCGCATATGTCCACGAGCGAAAGGACGCACGCAGAAGTGTTTTTTAAATATCCAAGCACGTGTCGCCACTGCCGTTATTATTGATATTTATTTGGAGTAAAATCTTATTGGATATAATTATCATGTCAAATGACAACGGGGATGACAAATGATTATTGCTTTTTTACATATCCATCCATCTTCAGCTGCACAGGCCTTAAAAATTAGGTGAAATCTGAATCTATTTTTTGTGTCGCAGGTCTCTTCAAACATTTTTCAAAAACATTTTAGCCTACATTTTTATATCAAGAAAAATACTCTCTTCTGTCGAAATATGTTAAAGCAATCCTGTTTGGTTGGTATCAACGGAATACTCAGTTTTTAAGGCCGTTTTACACGATGAAAGATTTTGTAGAGACGAATATGGATAAGATTGTACGTTTGTCTCAACGAAATTAGAACAGGTTCTATTTCCCATGCAGACATTCGCACAAGCGTTCATACAATTTGCCGCTTTACACGATACATTTTACCTGATGTAAGAGTTCACGGAAGAGTTTGTGCAAACAAATGTACCGTGTAAAACAGCCTTTATACTCTGAAATTAGAATTTTTATAAAGTTCGCTTTTATTTAATGCCATGAAGTCGACTTAGCGTTACCGACAAGGATTTCATGCTGTCCATAGCCCCTTGCGGCATTATTTGGAGCAATTTAATGGTCAGACGTGGATTTGAATTTTCGTTTTCATTAATTATTATTTAGCATGACGGATTATTTAAATTAAAACTATTAAAAATAATAAATATAAAAAAATAATTAGTAATACTTTCAAGCTTTTCTTCCGGATAAAAAAAACTACGGTTTTGACAACTTGTGACCTCAAATCAGCTTTTTCGAAACCATAATTAGTTAAGTTCTTAAATGTATTGAAAAAAACATAAAATACTTTTAAATCTAGAATTTAGTTTATAAAAACTTGCACAAGACAATTTCATTTAGGATTGCGTGGGTTGTGCAGGTTTTTGTTGATATCTATAGATGTTAGTGCAAGATATGATACCGAATTATTTTTGACAACATTATCTGTAAATTTTTTACAGAGCTTATCTCACTGAATTTCAAGCCGTTGACCCTTTATCCTGGGTTGCACTGGTTTATTTTAGTAGCTCTAGACTTAACAGCAATATCTTATGCCTGCATCTTATCAGCGAATTAATCCGTGAATTATAATACTGCTTTTTACACTCAATCTCAAGCCGTTGGCCTTCTTCCATGGGTTGTGCATACTTTTTGTTAATAGCTGTAGGTGTGATCTGGCGATCCACTATGGTAGGAGCATGATCTGACGCCCACATCTTTTCAGCGAAATCATTCGTGAATATAGAACGGAGCTTAGATGTACTGTATTCCAAGGCGTCGACCATAATATGCGTGGATCAATTTAATGCTAAACCCTCAGGAGCGTGATCGCATCTACGCCGACCGCGCAGGTGGGCGTACGATGAGCAGTCTCAGACCGCGGAGGTTGTGTGGACCGAGAGCAGTATTTGAGGTGGGGACCGAGGATAACACGCTTGTATGTTGCGTGATCACCTTTCGTTCGCTCCGAGATCAAAGCGGGAAAGCGCGGAGGAGGACTTCGGGACCCCCGATGTACCCGCAGTCTCCCACTCCCGATGTAAACGCGGAATCCCCTCGTTGTCATCTCTTTTATCCGCTTTACCTTCGACTCCCCACGTCCCCACTAACCACGTCTCCCGGCCTACTCCGTAAACCCACCGGAAACTCTGAAATCTGCGACGAATTGCTAAAATTTTCGCTATTTTTCCGGGTGAGGGAACAACTGCCGCGCTCTCCACTTGCACCGGATCTCAGCTAAAGCGAAGGCTGTTAAGCGCACGGAATAAGAAAGACACCCAATGACGTGCAAAAAAATACTTTTTTATTTTGGAATTTTACTTCTTTTGCTTAAAGTCAGCAACACAAGCATTTAAACAGGGAAGCACTTAGTTTAAACATGTATTTGGAGCTTGTTTTTATGTGACAGTGACAAAGCTTGGACAATAACAGCTGCAGAGATAAAGAGATTGGAAACAATGGAAATACGGCGTTATTAAAGAATGTTAGTGATCAAATGGACGGAAGAAATCGACAACGAAAATCTACATCGAAGAGTTGGCGAGAAAAGAGTTATAATGAAAACACTGAGGAGAATAAGATATGGACTTATTCTATGGCACAATAGCCTGTTGACAACTATAATGGAAGAAGAAAACAATGAGAAGGATTAAAGAGGAAAACCAAAAATGGAATACATCGGACTAATTATGAAGAATTTCAAAGTGAACAAATATGTAGGAATGAAGAAGTTGGCTGTCAGGGAAGCGGAGTGAGTGAGAAACTGCAAAATGCCAATCTTCGGATTGATGACCATTAATGGATGAATTTGTATTCTTTAAAAAAACTGATGTTAAGCTAAATAATTCTTTTTCACTGGATTTCAAGAAGCAAATGTACAAACAATCTTTTTTCCCATGAAATTTGATTTTGTAATTTGACCCTATAGAACTTTTTTAAAATTTCTTTTTCACTCGACGTTCCTGCTACATTGTTTGTATTTAGCATCGGCCAAATCCCCGGAATATCTCTCTAAAAATGTTTTCAATCATGGTATAAGATAAGTTGTCAATCAGTAATCAGTCTTAAGGTTTCCTTTTCACAGGATATTTTGAATTTATTTTAAATCTTCAGAGGGTTAATGTTTCAGAAACATTACAACCGAATTTCTAGCTTCGCAATATTCTTTTTCAGAATACCTCGCCTGCCATACATAAAAATCAACATCTCTTTGTCGTATTATTTTAGGTCCTTTTATTTGAATGTTTAAAGCTTCGATATTTTGTACACTTCACACATTAAAAAATAAATGGAGGAATTTAAAAACTTGAGAACGTTTTATTTTGAATTCATCGTTACGTATCTCAGAATTTGAATACGGAAAAATGCTTTGATATATATTCTTCGCGATAGGCAGTTGAAGTTCTGTTTTTCATTCATCGTTAAATATTTCAACACTTGGAAACAAAACGTTTTTTAAATATTTTGCGGAAAAAAAACATTTTTTTCGTTATGTTCATTTGGAAAAAACTTTTCGAATTTGAGCTTTTTCTTTCAAGCTTCCCTTCACTACTCACGCTTTCTGCAAATCCTCAGAGGCCTCAGGAGGTCGCGGCCAATCGCTATAACTTTTGCAATCTTTCCCGGTGTAGGTACAAAAGTTGTTCTTCAACTCAAGCGCACGCATTCTATGCTACGCGCATCGGAGGGTGTGCCACGAAAAGGCTTCGGTGCGACAGGGCACCACGCTCCGACCTCTCTCCATCCCCTCCGGGGCCTTAATCCACTTTATCGTCCGAGCGGCCAAATACCCATGGCTTCCCTCGGAGGGGAGAGGGATATTTGTTATTTAAAGCAGTCCCGGAAACCATCGGAATGACTAAGAGAATCGCGAGGGATTGTAAGACGTGCTAGAATATATTTTTCCTCCTATAGGATGCTTTACGATAATGGTGCTGGTAGGTCTGTGTAAGCAAGATACAGATAAATGTTTGAGGGACGGTTAGAACAAATAAGTGTTGTGTAACTGCTAAGTACTGACTGTCGATGTGACTCGGCCATCAAAGAGCAAACACTCCTTGGGTGTCGCGCACCATTATTGGTAACTGTTGCCAACGTTTCTTGGCGTTACCCTTGAGCATTCTGTCATTATGAAGGGCAAAATCACTCTAAGAGCCACCTCAGGCCTCAGTCACACTTAAGAAAGATTTGCGATTTATCACTCCGATTACCTGCCTGTGGTCAGCATACTTTTGTAATCTGTACTGAGTGGGCTTCACAGATACGCTAATGTGCGATTGTTTCTTCGAAGTCACTGAGCTTAGTGCTTATGAATTTTTCCAACGAGTTTTTATGATTTATGGAGTGAAATAAAATGTTTCATCCATTATAAATAACAACCTAATGGGTAAAATTCCCTATTATTAAATGAAATGGGGTTCTTAGATGTGCTGCTGTTGAACATGCCAATTATTTCTCAAATTAGATAAGTTTACAATGGAAACGATCCGTCTGAATTTTAAATAATACCTCATCATCTTCATTAGTCTTTTAAGACAAAAAATTGGTAAGCTGTAGCTCTCCCTTCTTACCTAACCCTGAGTAACTCCTTTACTTCCCGTAGTTCTTCCCTAGATTAGTCTTCGTTCTTCCTTTGTATCTTTTTCTCGATATTGAGTAAAGTAATGCACTAGACGCAAATTTTTAGATCTAGGTTTTAACCCCGGTTCAGGCGAATGATTTGTTTTCTTCATGAATTCCGCACATTTGTACCTATTTCCTCAGCGAGTGATTCACACTAATATTGCAATGCTTTTAATTTGTTTAAGGCATCCACACATGCTGATGAAATTTGTCGTTTCTGGTTCTGGTGAACATTTCTGGTCAATAAATTCATAACCTTTATCTATTGTTATCGATTAATTGCATGTATGATTGTTTTCTTCGCGCAGGCGAGATCATCAGGTGATATGACCTAATGGTGTCACTTAAGTAACGAAGCTGGTCGCACATTTTAATAATCAATGAAAATATGCATAATTTATTTGATTCAGGTGTGTGATTATAAGTGGCTTTTACTTGGTGGACTGTGGCATCATACGCACAAATGCTAGTATTATGGTACATCATACATACGCTGTTTCGTTAGGACATCAAGTTCTTTAAAATCCTAATTGAAATTCGCAGTGGAAAGGGACTCCTGAGTAGCTTAATTGGCTAGAGCACTCGAGGGAATCTTGATTCGAATCCAGTACTAGATGGCTAATGATTTCGTTGTGAATTTCACGTGTTCGAGTATTTCCATAGCGGGTGACTATGCTAAAGTTACTATTGCGGCCAATCTCTCAGTACGACGAGCAACGTTATTTGGTTGAGCTCGACGGAATTCCTGTCCAGTCTGTAATTGATTTCTTGCCGTTGTCAATGGTGATCGAATATGGCGCGGTGGATGTATCAAATTTGTGATGAGATTACCCAAGCCGCTTCCCCGTTTATTTTTCCTCCCTCTCTGCCTCGCAACCGGAACGGTGCTGCTTTTTCATCGTTACGTTCTCAATATAGATTTTTTCTGCCGTTCCGTTGTCCACTGCAATTGCTTTGGGCCCTCACAATCTACCCCATCTGCTTTCCCCCTTTCATCATTCTTCTCTGTCCTTTTCGATCAATTCACCCAACTCCCAATGCCACATACATACTCTACTTCTCCTAAACCAGATTCGCTCTTCGGGAAGGATAAAACTCACTGCAGGGTTGAACTTAGACTAAATATTTTCTACTTCTAGGCAGTAACCAGCAAGCCATCTCAAGATTTTTAGCCGAGGAATTTCTGAGGGCAAGAGGTAAACATTCACCGAAGCAGATGCTGCAATGTGTGCTAGAAAATATTTTGGAACTAATTGTGTTTGAGTATTATAATGTACACATACATAGAGATGCATAAATGTCGAAAGTATAACAAGCATGCGAAACGTGTTGTAAGAGTCATGTTATCAACTGCAGAAATACGCGAATCCTCGCCAAGTTCGACAGCTTCAAACCAAGGCTTATTCGTGAAGCTATCGAAATATAGAACAACCAAAATATTTGTTTTTAAGACCGAGGTCTCAAAATCAGCCGCACTTGGGACACATTCATTAGTAAAATTTCTACATGGACCACTATCCCCCTATCCCAATTCCCTTCCCCCCCTTCATCGCCCCCAAATGAACCAACATTAAAAAATAAAAAATATGAGAGATATAATAGTTGATTAATGCGGCAGAGGGCATATTTCCTCTTGAAGAAGCGACCAGCAATGGGCACAGCACGTCAGACTAATCTAATCTAGCCTTTCGTGGCGATAATTCGATCATTTATCACCTTCTCGTAAGAATACTGGTTTGCAATTTAATAAAATAAGCTTTATGTTTCAATCAATTTGACAAGCTATCTAACGAACAACTTTCTTTTTTAGCCTTAAAAAAATCTATTGTGAAAGCTAATCATTGAGGAAATAACTTAGTTTTAAGTAATTTAGAAGCTTATTAATTTTCCTGGTCATAAAAAAAACACTTTGCCAACTCGATGAGATCATGAGCATATAATTAGGGAACTAGACTGCCAAATGGGGAGTTTTTTAATGCCACTTTTTTACAAACGATTACGAATCGTAATTTCTGCCATTAAGACGTAATGAAGAGGTCGTACGACAGGTAGGCTAATTAATTATTATGCTGTGGTAAACTTTTTTTGTTAACATGCCTGCAACAGCCAGTCTCAGACGCTTATTTTACTTTTGAAATACATACTTCATCGACATCTACATCTACAAAATACCCTGCAAGCCACCTCAAAGGGTGTGTAGCAGGGGGTGAGTATTCACCAACATGCATTACACTATACCCTAAAGTTAGTTTAACTACGACTAATTATGCATTAGCATAAATCGCTAATGCTTGTCACGAGGCAAAGCCTCACAAGGATGCACCATATCACAGACAATATCACAAAGGAGAGGGACCGTTAACACACATGTACCCTGTAACTACACAAATGGACAGAGACTCAAGACTATTGTAGAAAACATGCACGGCGCGATGCCAGTACTAGGTAACATAAAAAGATTTAAGTATTAGGGAGAACTATTACTACTAATAGCTACACTACCTATCGACAACCTAGTTAAATTTCTCATTGGCAACTATTATGGTCTCTTATCGTTCGTGGGAAAAATGACATTTTAAATCTGTCCGTTCTGCAGTCTAATTCCCTTATTTTATTCTCATTATCCTATCTACCAGAGTATGTCGGATTTCGTAAAATATTATTAGCGTCGTTAGAGAATAAATTGGTTTTGAACTTACATAATAGATTAAGTATAAATTTTAATCGACGGTCTGAAAGCGATTCCCATTCCAGTTGCTGCAAAAGGTCAGGTACACTAACAATTTTATCATAACGGCCTTTAACGTATCTTGCCGATCTTCGCTGCACACGTTCTAATTTAGTTCCTAAGCCTATCTCATAAGGATCCCACATACTGACAGCATATTCCAAGTGGGGTCTAACGAGGGAGAAGTAGCTGATTCCCCTAATTTTATCGTCGCACATGCCAAGTACTCTTTTAACAAATCCCAATTTACGATTAGCTTGACCGGTAATTTCTCGAATATATTTACTCCACGAGAGATCATTTGTCAGTTTAACTCCGAGGTATGTAACCGATTCTATAGTCTCTAGTTTGCTGTTTTTTATGCAATAGCTGTTACAAGGAGCGTTTTTCCGTTTCCAAATATTCATAACAACGCATTTTTTCAGGTTTAATTCTAGCTGCCACGCATCGCACCATTCCTGTATTGACTCGATGTCCTTAGTTAGCGCTTGCTTATCATTAAGGCTACGAATTTCTCTATACACCACTGCATCGTCTGCAAATAATCTAAGCTTACTGACAACTGTTTCACCGATGTCGTTTATGTACAAAAGGAACAGAATTGGGCCTATGACACTTCTCTGTGGGACACCCGATGTGACTTTTACCTCATTAGAGATAGCGCCATCTAATACAACCCTTTGCGCGCGATTGTTTAAGAATTCTCTAATCCTGGAAATTATGTCGTCGTATAAACCGTAGGATTTTAATTTCATGATTAGCTTAATGTGGGAAACTTTATCAAATGCCGATTTTAAGTCAAGAAAAATTGCATCAACTAGAACGTTATGTTCACCCGAGACTAAAATATCGTGGGCAAAAAGTGCTAATTGAGTTTCGCAAGATCTTCCCTTTCTGAATCCGTGTTGGGTATTTGTTAACAAGTTCTGCATATCGAGGTGTCTCATAAATGAACTTACAATTATATGTTCAAGGACTTTGCAAGAGATAGATGTGAGAGATATCGGTCTGTAGTTCGATGGCTGTTCCTTATCACCGCTTTTGAATATGGGAGTGACATTTGTAATTTTCCAGTCCATGGGTACTTTGTGTTCGTTGATAGATTTACTAAACTTTTCGGGATATATGTAATTGCATAGTTCTTTAAAAATCGCATATCCTTTAAATTTAGTGATTCATTTGTAATTTGACCAGTCTCGTTATTGTTGTACCCGACCTCGTATTGCATGTTTTGGTGAAAAAAGTTCAACCTCTGCCACATGCTCTCACGGTGGCTGGTAAGAAACTATGTAGGTGTGGATAAAAAGAAGGGAGGATCGGAATAAAACCCAGGGGTCAGAGCGCCCCGCGGTGCGGCGACCTCCTGCGGACTGCATACGAACCTCCCCCGGCGAGCGAAGCGCCCCTGTAGGGGTTCTCAACTTCCCGCCTTCGCCGCGACGGCGGCGGGTGGCGAAGTGGGGCCGGAGGGATATTATTCACTAGTCAGTCACTCCGTCTTTCGGCGGAAAGCGCCTTCGTAGACAGGACAAGGTACTGGAGTGAGGATGGAGCGCAGAAGGAGGATGGACGAAGTAGGCTTGTGCGATTATTCGATTAATTGAATCGTTGATTCAATTATTTTTAGAATTGATCGATTATTTCAGCACATCGATGTCGATTACGGTAATTGACTCGATTTTCAATTTTTTTTCAAGCGTCAATTATTGTTTAATTGTTATTCAATTCATAATTATTGTCCGGTAATCGATTAATTAACGATTATTGAAGGTGGTGACGGCCATCATCTACCCCTCCCTCCCTGCAGAAGTTAGCTAGCTATCCCAGCAACTAGCACTGCGTCCGAGAGGTTGTTCAGTCTCGGTAGGAACATTGTCATCGACACACGCCAATGTGTGTTGGATGAACACGCTGAGGATCTCATCTGCCTGTCTTCAAATAGCGATCTATTCCTTTAATTAATGAATAAAAGCTAACTGATTGAATTATTTTGCTGTTTTTAAATTAATTTTTTAATTCTTCTCATTGGCAAAGGAAAGCATTTGAAAAGCATGATCCAATTGAGTCCTGTCTATTAATTTTTTTATGCCAATTAATTGAGCAATGACAATTAATTGACACCCATTTCGATGTCAATTAATCGACCACATTTTCAATTATTCTTATAGTTGATCGATATCGTATATTTTCGATAATCGCACAGGCCTAGGGTGCAGAATGTGCCAAATTAAATTTCAAACCAACAACTACCCGGTATTATAGCCACAACCCCACTTCTTCGTGTAAAAACTAATTTTTGGAAAAATCGTATGCTGTATTCAGAGCGATTAAAAAATTTGGTTTGCAATATTTGCGTAAGCCTATCTTAGTTATGAATATTTTTTTACCCAAGCCGAAAATGGCAATGAAAATATGTAGAAATTGCCTTAGGATGACATCTACTTGAACTGGGACTCAAACCACGGCTCCTCGGCTTGTCGCGCCAATGCGCAGACCACCACGCTACCAAGGCTTTTTGATTCCTAAGGCAATTTTGGAAGGATTCAAGAGAACTAGGTTCTTAGCTTTAACGGTCGAACAAGGATCGTACTTGTCTTCAAAGAAGCCAGATTTCCGGTCCATGTCAATTTTTTCCTTGGGAAAAATAATACTAATTTATTAAAGCCAAAACTCCAATTTTTCATGTAAGAACTATATTTCTGGAAAAATATACCTGCTGCACTGAAACCAATTAGCTTAAAAAAGGGTTGAAATATTAGCCATAAACCTATCTTAATTACATAAACTTGCTGTATGATTGTTATTTGTTTGCAGGTCAATTAAAAAGTTACTATTTTCAAGGATTGTATTTGTATTTTTTGGCGTATTCTAAAATACATGATTCTGGTTTGCGGGCGGAAAACCTTATCATTGCTGGGGGAAAGGCACATCTGGTATTAAAGTCGAAATTTCGGGTTATGGGAATCGAGATGGTCGTAGAATTCTCATTAAATATGTGGAATCGGTGTTTGTGCTCATAAATGTTACCGCTGATATGGCTGTTTTATGAATGAGTGTTTGGAAATTCTGTCAATGCCAAGTTATTTTTGTTCGAATTGAAGAAGTTTGAACGAAGTCGTATCTCTATTTTTCTTTCTCGTGAAGCATCATTTTCCTCCCATTTTTTCCGAGACTAAGTATGACTTAATAATATATGAATAAATACGATATGACTTAATGCCATGAAATAAATAAAATTCTGTTCTCACGGTACCTCCCGCTTAGCTACGGCCATTAAATGACTGAAACTAGCGTAAATAAAGCCAATAAAAATTAAGTTATGGGAAGTCGTAGTACGAGGTAGTAAAGTATTACGAAACAACTATTAAATCGCTTTGCATTGCCACTATAAAATTTTTATTCAGTAAACCCCATAAATATCTATAAATGTTGCCTGGTACATAATTTGCTTTCATGATATACCAAGATTTTCACTCCGATGACTTATGCAGTATAGTGATGTCCTCTCCGCGCTCAGGGACCATTTAAATATTACGAAAGGTGATTTCTCCTTCTTTCTGACACCCTAACTTCCTTACAATTGAAACAACGTAAGAAACAACGAACCCCACTCCGTTCTCGTTTCTACTTAAGATTTACTTTTTGAAAGCATGCATTTACGTTGAATATTATAAAAACGCACATTTTGACCAATTTTTTTCACATGGTGGGCATTGAGGAGCAAAGTAAAATAAAATATTATTATAGATCTGCTTTCCGATGGAATATAAGTTTGCCGTATGCCGAGATCAGCCTTCAAATTTCACCGCTCTGTTTGCAGTGCTAAAAAAAGTTGGACTTTTCATTCGGTGGTACTTTAAAAAAAAACTAATTAAATATGATCAAGTGGGTGACTAAAACCTCACGGATAAACACCTCACATCCACTAAGGCAACATGTTATTCAACTTTGTTCCGCACCAATCTGTGATTCAGATGAGTAGGAAAGGAATTGCGGCATGAGTGAACTGTATACATACTAGAAGAGAAGATAGATGCTTGGCACAGTACCCTACTCATAGAGAATGACGCCAAAGATATACCTTAATTTAACGTCCCATCCAACGGACGGTTTGCTCTACTTGAAGTACCCTCCTCTTCATGCCCAAGTATGGTGCGGATCACCGATGAAAACTTTCCACCAACGCCTGGGTAGGTAGATCTCAGGCCCTCCGCAAGGGATGCCCGCACTATAGCCATGACATCAATTCCATCTCCTCGACAACTATGCGATAACGCAATTTTGCGCTACCCTAGAATATGTATCGAAAGATATATAGCGCGTGAATTTCTACGTTCGCTTCAAAGTACCCTTTAGGAATAGTCCCGAGGGAAAAGCACGATCCGCATGGATTAGAACTCTGGCCCTTCTCATGGAGAGCCGATAATCTAGCCACCACGCTGCTCCGTGCCAGTAGAGAACTTTACGATAAAGTAATAACGTGCCTTCTGAGCTCACGTATGGGAAAGTATGAATGCATATGAAAGCTTTCACTGCAGATACTTATAAAAATACAAAACGCGAAGGGTACGTGAGACTAGCTTGGACATAGGGGGTCAATTCACGAACGTCGTGATAATTATCGTAAGATTGGAAAATAACACGTGTTATCACGTGGTATCATAGATTCATTGTTGTTAAGTTATCACACTTACCCACAAATAATCCGTTTTGCATGGAAAATATTAAGTGGTGGTGTAGCATGCGTTACTTAAACAAAAACATTCGATACATAACGAAACCATGCGACAAATCTGTTATTTCCACTTGCGATAATTTTCCCGACGCTCTGAGAATTGACCCCCTGGATCTTGGCGTGGAGATACAGTGCCTACTCTAGCCTCCAAGCTAATCCAACTTACTCATATGCATACGTGATAGTTTAATAATGTGCCATCTGTCCATACACATTGAAAGATATATCGTGTATGTACTTTTAGGGTGGCTGGAGCGTAATCGAGGGTCATTGAGCGCACATTTTAATTATTTTCCAAGCAAGTAGAAAAAATACTCGAGGATCACATTTCATTTATGTATATCCATCTATGCTGTTGAACTCATTATATATGCAATAATGGAAATGATATAATAACTATATTTTACGTTTTTGCCGCAATTAAAGCACGTTATGACTTCGGTTTTCGGCGCTGTATTCGAAATTTAGACGAAAATTATGCGGAACAATGTTTTTTCGAATTTTGACTCTGCGATATTGACCTTGATATTTGTTAGCAACCATTATAATTGTGAGAAATGTATTTTTTCGTGTCTGAAAAAAATCTGTGCATTAGTAATCGAATTATTTCGAAATACATCTCATGTGCAATTAGTTACATTCGAAATATATTCTATGTGCCGTGTTAGAATAGCATTGAATTGCCAAGAAAGTAAATCGGTAAAATGCAATCTTTTACGTTTATCTGCAGATATTACCTTCTTATAAGATCACGTATGCAAAGTTTCACGCATACCTGTTCACATAAAAATCTCGCTCTAACCACCTTAAGTTCACCCTTCAGATCCCTGTGGGAATAGCCCTGGGGATGAAAGCGCGGCCCTCTATTAGCATCGAATGTTCGGGCGATGTCGGCAGGGGCTGTGAAACGAATAAAACGGGGGGAGGTGCCGTTTGGTGTTGGTGAGGACGGTGGTGCGCAGTGTTTCCGGGTGCGTGTGACGAGGGGGGAGCTGACCTAAACCTCCGCTCTCCGATCGCTCGTCGCCGGGACACGAGACTACATGAGGTCGTGCGCCCTAGCAACGCCCCTTGTCCCCATCCAGATTCCCACCTGTCGTGCACGGCAGCCAGAAGCTTTCTATCTCCTGCCTCCACAGCCACCCATATAGCCGCCTCTATGTCTCCCTCCCTATTCTTTCGTCCTACCTAGTGTCGGGCAAAATGTAAGTTTAATTTTTTCTGACATCAGGAGTCATCAATGCAAAGATTAGCTTATATACAGCTCTGTGATGCATTATCTTTTCAATCAACCGTTCAGTTTCTTTATAATATAAAATACAAACCGAAGCGTTTTGCAGTGGAACTGTCCCTTAATGAAAGAAAGAAAACGCTTGCAGTTTTCTACTAATTAAGGAATTAAATTCGACAAGTCTCGATGTTACTACATCATCTTCAAGGAATCTTTAATTATTGGGAAACTGCAAGTGTTTTGTTTAAGTATTATATAAAAATGCTACAACTTGGTTATTTCCCAAGTGGTAACGGTATGTGAATATACATAATTTTAAACAGGCAATTTTCACCACTACAGATATAGTTTTCCTGAGAAATCAAACAAATTGTTTTAAAAATCAAGTATGCAAAATAAAAATTCATTCATGCAAGATGAATTTTCTTCACCACTTCTTAAAAATATTAATATTTTTAGAAAAGGGCTCAATAGTTCCGCAGGAAGACTATTCTAATCCACATTAGTGTTGTTGAGGAATGAGAACTTTTTACATTGGTCCTTTGTGACTGGAATTTCACCGTTTGTTGATGATCATTCCTCTCTAAGTAGTTTTGAGTTTTCCACTTTCTTTCCCAGTTCCCCCCCATGCTTCTCTTTAATGTGTGTGGAACAATCCGCAGAGTCTGTTCATTTGTCTTCTGCTTCGCAATGAAGCCCATCCTAGTAAATTTAGCAGTTCAGTTACACTTTGTGTCTTCTTAATGCTTCCCCGTTACATACCTGGATGCCTTTCTTTGTACCTTCTCAATGTTTGTGCCATTCCTTTACAATCCCTCATTTTGAAACCCTTCATAGTCTGCTTTATGTATTCATTCCATCTGTAGACTTCCACGGTACCTCTTCTCAGTTGTCGCTCCTATTATGACTCTTCATTTCTGTCGACGCGAACGTTTTTGAGCCTCAAAAATGTTTATTTTTGTCACCGAAATTAGGTATCTGCTGAACTTAGAGTAGCAATTCAGGGTTGAAGTGGTGTAACTGTTCCACGATAGAGGAAAGAAACAGATACTGCAGTTTTCTACAAGTCAAAAGTTTATTTTACGACAAAGTCCAATGTACTACGTCCTAATCAAGTGTCGGTAAGTTTCGACGTACCTCTTGATAATGAGGTAGTACGGCGACATTCGTCGTGAAATAGACATATTATTTGTAGAAAGCTGCCACATCTGTTTTTTTACCTCCGCAACTGTTTTCAGTGATTACCAACCCAATGTCTTTCAAGATCTCCTCACACGTATATTTCGAATAGCTTACCTAACCCTTGACATTTTTTATTGCTTTTAAGCGGCTGAGAGATAAATATTTCCCTACACAAATTAGAGCGCCTCGTGCTTTTCTTTGTCAATTCTGCCCAAGAATACCTTGCCATTGTACTTACACCACCTACTATTTGCTTGAAAATAGTAACGTTTTTCATTATTTCGCCGTAGTCTACATGGGAAGTTTGCACATTATAGAGGAGATGAGGATATTGTGGAGCAGTGAAATGCTTCGTTGTGAATTCATTTATTTTGCCTCTTGCCCGCTTTAAAAAATGTATGCGTGAAGATGTATCTTCGAAGCATTTCTTTCGCAAATTTTGAACAAAAGTTCTTGTCCACTTTTTTCAAGTCGCCCCTCGCTTATTTTCTTTTCGGTTTAAATAAAGCTGTTTAATGCATTTTACTGTTATAAATACCTTACTTGTAGCATTTACTTGTAAAAATATTTCTCTGGTAATTTCATTTTTTCGATTTACCGATCGCAAGTCCTACCCCCGCCTACCTAATCCCTTTTCCGAATCCCTTCCAACTCCCACGTAGCTCTCCGATCCCCTTTTCCTCGACTTTGAGTTGAGACCCACAGGTGGACGGATGGACGGGCGTTGGGTGCTTAGCCTCTTTCTACCGCGTCATCCTCTTAGTTAACCCTCTTACCTCGGTGAGTAGATTTGTGATGGACTGGGGAATCCTGTGGGTACATCGTATGTACTTCAGTTACCCTAAAGTTCGTCCCTGTACACAGATTTCTTCGTTAGTGAATGATCAAGGCTCAAAGTGGGATGGACGTAGAATCTTTATACTCTATAACAGCTGGCGGTATTCAAACTATTTTCCATGGAACCCTAGGGTCCCACGCATCCTTCCCAAGGGTTTCATGAATTGTTGTTTATACTACTTAGTATTAAGCTCTGTGTACACGTTTTGCAAGAACATTGAGATGAAAATATTTTATACATGTGCCCCCTAGAATGTTTGGGAACATTTATTTTTTTGCGAGGAAGGGTTCAACATAATATTTTAACGCTTATAAAGGTTCCGTTAACTGCAAAAGCTCGAAGACCACTTCTCTATAAGAACACCTTGTACCGTTTTTCAATTTAAATTAGTCAATTACAAGTAATGCTGACGTTTTGCTGATATACTTTGTTATTTTTTTACATGCGGATTGGTGCGTTATGCATGTGATAATGCCATTAAGCTATGTTAAAGTAATATCTTCTACAGTGGTGTGTTGTTTTTTCTCTTTGAGGAACGGGAAGATTCAAAGTGGATTGAATGCGAAAGATTGACTATATGTTGGAAAGCTGTTCCCATATTTATTCCGAAACTTGACGGTAAAGTAATTTTGAGGTATTGTTGCATGAGCTAGTTATTTCTACGCATTAAGAAAGTTGTAATCAGAATTTACATAATTATCAAGTTAGACTATAATGGAGGCATTTGTTCATAAGTTGTATTAAAGTTCCTCATTCTGAAGTGATGACATTTAAAGTGGAACGAACGCTCATGTACGTTGTATTACTGTGCTTTTATTTTTGATGGAAAAATCAGATGTAAAGCAGTCACGTCGCATTGCTTATTTAATAAGTTATAGGAAAATGTGCGGAATGGTGTGGTTTGCCATGATTACCAATTTGATGGTGAAAAATCCATTCACTATTTATGATCTCACAAACATATGGTGTATAATGTTCTCTGCTGGTCGGTGGACTTTTTCATAAGCCTAGGCAAAAGTTAATCGACTAAATTAGATGGATAATATAATAATTTATGTTTAAAAATGAATATGAGTAGTAACATAATAATGGAATATTTCCTTTTATATGATATTATTTTATTAAATAACATTAAAAACGGTGCATTCAATGATCCTCCTTAGTATTTCAAAAGTTATTTTACAGAAATTAGTTGTATAGTCTTTTTTGGCCAAAAGCACTAAGTGAGACTTTTTAGCGTAGAAAAATAACTGGTTGCCCTTATCTTAATCTTGTATGCTAAGTACAGGCACTATTAAAATACCCCGCCTTTCCTAGTGGCTGCCCCGCCTACGTTCATTACAGCTGCAATTGTGAGTAATGGTTTAACACACGGTTCAGCCGTGTAAAGGATACGCCCTTGCTACGTAAACATCAAGGGAAAGAGTTATTCTTGCAATTACCTAACTTCATTAGAGAAACATGAATCGTTTTTCAGTTTGGCATGGAAATTAAGAAAAGAATTATCTACCTTAAGCGTTTTTTTTATTTTCATAGCACAAGATTCCAATTAACAGTACTCCATTTTAAAAACATGCATAGGTACACACTTTAAAAGTGAACTCATGTTAGTTTCACCATTATTGAAATTTTTTTAGATTGGTTGTTCCCTTCGTAGAGCTATTAATTGGACATCTTCAGCGGCAATGTTCCACCGGAGAAATGTAAAGAAATAGCATATATATATATCAGCTAAATGTATGTGTGAAAAAATATTCAACCCATGGATAGCTACATTAAGGAAACAGTGTAAATGACAACGTACAACGCGATGGATTTGTGCCAGAATTGATAATAATTTAAGGAGCAAACTGCCTTCGGTACTTCATTTTCCATTGCTTGAGGTTTACATGAATGAACCTCATAACTCTAAAACTTCCTCTTAATGCAAATGAAAATCATGCTTTAACCTATGTATTTAATTTATGATATTATGATTTTTCATTTCAATTGCACAATATTAATTTAATTAACAAATCTCTGAATAACAGTTTTAGTTTGTAAATTGTTACTCATTCCTCATAGAGATCATGAATTTAAATCCATGGCTTGGATGAAATTCAAAGCAGTTAAATTTTAGCGGGCATTGAGACATCAGAATGTTCGTAATTCGCAACCCGCTGAAGAGGCTTCAGAATGTGTGTGATTCGCTTTGAGAATATCAGTCGACTGGCCTGGGGTTCCTACTCATATGCCCCTCAAACTAAATGACTAAAATATTCGGCCCTAATTCGAGGATCTGTGTTCGAATCTTAGACCAATTGTCGCTGTGAATTTTGCACAGCGTAATTTATGCTTGTTTCAGGTCTCCTTCATTATTATGTACCATATCATGCTACTCTTAAATTTGTCAAAAAAGTGGGTTTAGTCAGTTTCATTAGATTAAACAACCTTCCTATTGCGTTTGCACTCACTCCGGAGAAAGCGAATGATATTGAATTGAGGGCATTCAATATTAAAACTGATTTCAATGCTTCTGAAATATTAGAGTGAAAGATTTTAACGCGATTTCAATTCGTTTTTACACCGAAGTTCTTTCAGAAATTATTGTTGTGCTACTTTCTTTCGCTTAGACTCAAAAATCCTATGATTACCACCTTCGTTTAAACCTTGCCCTGGGAAAGTGAATGCTTAAACTTAATTGAGAGCATTTAATATTCGAACCGCAGTCAATGTTTCTATGATATTCAAGTGAAATATTTGAACACAATTTCACTTCGATTTTTCGTAGCAAAATTCTTTCATAAACTAATATCAAGCTACTTAACGCCGGTGGCTCGTTCTTTCCTCGAAAGGGATTTTCGTCCTAAAAAGGCCTCGGTCTAAATTTAGTCGTTGGCGCTGGAGGAGGCTTATCCGTTTTACTCATCCGTTGCCCCCCAGTCGTGTCCCCGCCAATTACACATCACGTTGAAGAGCCGCCGCCGACGCACACTGTCCCCCATTCAGTGACCCTCCTCCACCCCCATCACCCCCCAACGACGCCCCCCAGCCGTCGACCGAATACGATTTGCCCTTTTTCGTTCCCCTAGCAACACACCAACCCCCCTACGCGGCGTGGCATCTCCGAAACTCCTGAAATCCGTTCGAATCTTCCTTTTTCCTCCGCCTTTTCCTCTCTTCTTATATCACTCTTTCCGCATTTCCCTCCGTATACATGTCTCTGAATAAGCAACAGAAGGGGTCGTGGGTGGACATTGATCTGCATTCGACTGATGAATTGTATCATTCTACCATAATTGGAAGATTATTTTTTCTTTTTTTACCGAATCGATAACATTTCCTCCGATCGAATTACTATTACTTTGTATTTGTGTTTGAAAGTGATGAGCAAGTATCAAGATTAAAGCTGTGTGAGGAATTTTCTCTCAAAATTGCATCCTCAAAATTGTGTTTTTACGTCTCATTTGTTTACAGGGCTATCTCTTTATTTTTTTGGCAATAGGGAATTTCTTTGTAATCAATGGATCGTAGTACCATTAGGAAAATACGCATTTTTCTTCAAAATTACATCTTCTTAATATGCTTTACTACTCTAATTACTTGAGTTTTATCCTTATTTGTTTTTTTGGCTATACGACATTTCTTTGCAATCAGTTTCTCATAATATCATCAGATAAATATCCGCAAGTACACCCGTGGCTGCATGAATATTTTTTTTTGTTTGTCGGCAGAATTTCAATCATCATCATCATCACTACCACCCTTTTGATTTCAATTCTTTACATTTCAGTCCTGCTAGCTGTCTGATTCATCTTTTTTAATTGAATAGGATATTCGATTCAAAAATTATTTTCTTACCAATAGCATGGCTGTAAAGCTGGCGTGTTTTCCCTAATCATTATTTATATAATAAATGTCTTTTTTGTTTCTTTAGCGTTAATGTGAAGCTAAGGGAATGCGCTCAGATTCAGGTGATTCAAACTGGCTTCCTGGTATGACCCTAAAGTTTGAGATCCGGGTTCGATTTCCTGCCACGTTTATCACTAAGCATTTTAACTATGACAGCAGTTTAACAACTTGTCCGAACTTTATGTCAGAAGAATTTACGATCAAATGAAATAAATTGAATAGACGTTGGTGTTTTGTATATTTTCTGCTCTATTAATTTGAAAAACCCGCGAGCCACACACAGTAAAGGTGCGTGACAGGGGGTGTTAGGACACCTGCTATGGAACCTGAGAACGGGAAATATGAATTGAGGGAAGAAAGAGATGATTAGCTTGTGTTTTATTTTAAATTATTTTCTAAATCTGTTCTTGTTGTTGCCATGAATGGTGAGCGGGATGAAGGAATTCTTGCTCCAATTTAGTGTTTTAGAAATTTTATTTTAGTGTTTTCGAATTAAGAAATTCTTAAGTGTATCTCCTTTATTTTGTTAGTTATTTTTACTAAATATGCACTTTTGGGCAAGAAATAATATCCGCAGTATCGATCTGGAACTTATTATACTAACCATTTTCTGGTTTGAGTACAATATTCTAATTTATCGGGAAACGCTTTTTACAATTCCAAGTATATTTTCTCCAAATTTGTATTTCTACTACTCGAAGCAATTTTTCAGCCCCTAGAACACTTTTCCTTACCTAAGTTGGACTGCATTAATTTGAAGCTGTCCGCAAAACTACCCGAACAGATAAGGTCGCTGGTGTTAATCTAGCATAACGCGGGACAACATAGCGTGACCGCTAAACAATGACAGGCAGCCGTGCGGTGGCAGTCGCCGAGGAATGGGTTGGCCGCGACCTTTGGGTTAGTCGGCTATTAGCGACGCCCAGCCCACTTCCTCCCTTCTGGCAGCGGGTAGTCTTCCTCTCTCCGTTGTCCATACCTTCTCCTTCACGCCGACAGCCAGCCCCGATTGCTCCCATGCCGCACCCTCTGCTCTCTCACCCCGAGGAGACAAAAATCGGTGGCACGGTGAGAATTATGACCCTTCAAGCGGGGCCCCACCTTCACCTCCTAGCGGGTCGACGCCTATCCCGAAGGGTGTAGGGAGGGGGGTGCACTGTGGCGGGATATGCGGATAGGGGTGGTGCCCTGCACGGAATACTCATCTGGCCTCGATCACGCGGCCCTCGTCCCGTCTTATTGGAGCCTAACGCTTCGGTTATTCTCACCTCTCTCGCCACTCCATTCGTACATTAGGTAGGCAGTGATTAATATACCCAACGACTTTTTCATGCGTTGCAATGGCGCTGGAGGCTTTGCTATGATTGATGAAAAATCGTGGATTAAATGGGAGTTCTCGGAAAAAACATTGCATCCATGACGCCCCAGTTGCTGGCTCCTTACCATTGTCAGGAGTTGTTTCGTATTCGTGAGCATACATGTAAGAACTGCAACACATTTTCCCTTGCTGCTCTTTGCTGGGCATGCATTATTCAAGAAATAATTCCATTTACGGCTCCAATTTTAGTACGAGGCGAATTTATTTCAAGCATTAGCAGAGTTTAACACATTTTCTTATTACATTCATGCGTGTAGGAAGTTTAAGGTGGATAATAAACCAGGAATTTTGCTCTTAGATGTGGTTATCCACAGATATAAGGCATGTAATTCCGATAACACATGTTACCGAGCATTTTAGTTGAGAATTAATAAATTAGATACGTTACAAATGTATTATTTTACAGATTTTTTGTATGTAACTGGCGATCCAATATGCATAGGATTTAATGTATAGTCATAATATGTAGTTATATCAAAACATTTAGGTATGGCCACTTTAATCAGTTCTTGGCAGCCTTCTCTTTAAATCCAATGCACATAAAGAAACTGTTCATTCATCTTTGATTAAGAGCTGCTCTCTTGAATTTTGGTACTTATTGTATGGTTATTCATGCTTAGATAGAATGCTAATATTGCTCTTTATTCCCATTCATGTCTCCATTAATATATTTAGGGTGGTATTCATAGTCGCAAATTATTTGGCAAAAAATCAACAATTCACGAATCTATGATTATTCTCCAATCTCTGATTATTTCGGCCAAGTATTCATAAACGGAAAAAAATCATTGATTCTAGAATCAGAGATTGGTGAATCTCTGATTATTGGCCTGGATCTATGATTCGTCAATTAACGATTGAATCTATGATTATTTGTACGTGCTATGAGAAATTCAAGGTACCTATGATTTTTGGTTCTTAAACAGATTGATTTTGAAGTTGTTTATACATTTTAGCTTGTTTATAAGTTTTAAATTATCCTAAAAATACCTCAATAAAGAGTTCCTTTGAAAATAATTCGATATTAATTTCAAATCGCAATTTTTAATCTCTGGCACACAATGATTTGTTCGTAGTTGTGATTTTTTAACAAATCACCATCGTAATATGGTCCATGACTATCGGAGGTATTTTGAAACCGTAGGTATGCGATGCGTAGTTTCTTACTCAAACATATTAATCGCTTAGATTGGAAGCGGAAAAGAAAGTTACCGGAAGACACTTCACTTCTAAGGATCTTGAGATCTTTAAAATTATTTTAAATGATTTCGTGAAAATTTTGTCAAAAATGGAAAGCTTATAAATGAATCGGAGAGACTTTAGTTCAGCCAGTAAACACTTCAGTGAGAACTTTGCACAGTTAATTTCCGTTATACACTATATTATTTCTGTGTTTATTGGTACATTCATTCATTTTCTCCTTTCATCATTTCCGCAAGTTAGTTATGTCTTGATTGAAACGTAAAGAAGCATGAGTGAATAGGAAAAAAATCTTGTTTATTATCAGTAATATTGCATTTATATTCATACCTACTATGCGGCAATTTTGGTAATTATCAAGTAATTAATGCCAAATATCTGTTATCGTGATGTAATGATATCTCCCAGACGAGGGATTCCGAATAATTCGCCTCAGAGACAAGTTTTACTGTTCAAGAAGTCGTTAATGTTTCATCTTTATTTTGCTGAAATAAAAAACGTGGCAAAACTCTCCGACATTCTAAAAAAATATTTCAAACCATGAGCGTAAAAATGAAGTTTTGTCAAAAAAAAAATTCGGGACCTGATGGGATCGAACTAGCAAAGCTATGCCTCCAATTAGAAGGTGGGTACCTTATCCACTCGTCCATTTCGCGTCTACACAGTAGTGGCGACAATATAATTTTTATACATGCCTTCAAATTTGCCTGTGAAGCATTGCTTCGGATAAATTATTTTTGCAGACTTTATATGGTTCCTGTGTGTCTTATTTACACGCGAAAACTATCACTTTTTAAATATCTCCGTTCAGGCTTCATGGTTTGGGTGAGAAATAGTACAGATATCGTCAATTATGATAAATACGAAAGTGTCCTCTTCGCAATTAGAACGTATTGAGGGAAATAATTCCATTAATTCTTATTAAGCGAGCAATTGACGTTTGATAAGTATCAAGCACGGTATTAATGATTTATTGAAATGCAAAACTCATTAACGTAAGCTAAAATAAACCCTGTTGAAAGTTATTTAGATAGTGGGAAGCGAGAGTCCTTTCATCGATAGAATTATTTTATCGTCAATTTCTTCCATAATATGGCTCGAACAGCCTACAAATTCCTTACTCAAATTAAAGCATTATAGCACTAATGTGTCCAGAATTGTTTTTTAAACATCAAACAACTAATTAATCATAAAACAACAGTATAATATACGAGGTGTTTCGGAGACTGCATGAAGAATGCGTCATCGAAACTTAAATTAATTAAGCTCCAGACCGTAGTTCATGGATCGTTGATTATTCACCCAAATAATCAATGATTATTTGACTATGAATACATACAAAATAATCAATGATTTTTTAACGACTATGAATACCTAAAAATCAACGATTGATGAATGTATGATTCATGAAACTGAGATTGGCCAACTGGAGATTTTCGAACGACTATGAATTGAAAACTGTAATTAATCAGAGATATAATCAATGATTGAATATAATCTGTGATTATTGTGACTATGAATACCAGCCTTAGTGTGTGATCAGCACTACTCGGAAAGGAAGGGATTATAACGGTCTTGTGTGTGAAGAAGTGTTTTACGCAAATGAGCTGGGTATTAAAACGAAGCCTCTCAGAATGAACCAGGGAAATCATCAACACAGTAACAGTTGGATTGTGAAGAATGCATTTGGTTCATGATATTTCAAAACACGAAATTTCCATTCCAGCCGCGTGGGTAGTCTCCTATTCATTTTCCCTGGTAGACTTAGCTGTCCTCAGCTCTCGGCATCAATGGGACGTATGGGTGGAGCATGTCTATGTGTCAATCAACAAAAGCCACTCTTAAACAAACCAATTAGACTCGCTGAGTGAAATACTTGAGTGGGACTGTGTGGTGAGCATTTTCTTCCATCGAATCCTCAACTATTAAGAGGCTACAGGAAAGCTATTGCACTGTGGGAGAAGTGTCACTCCTTTTACCCCACACACAATTGTGAAGTCATCACAGTTCAAACGCCCACCACTGCCATTCTCCCCGAAGTGAAAGAAAAATAAAGCTAAGAGTATCGTTCCGGGGCTAGAGTGAGTGCTCCAATGGTTGATGGATCTACATTTCCATGTATGCTGTAGCCCATGTGCCACCAAAAAAGCAAATGGCAAGCGATGTTAGAACACCAGCCATTTTTTAGTTGAATGTAAATAAAAAAATACGTAATCATTCATATACCCTTGAAAAATGTTCAATGAAAAGCAGCCACTTCCACGGTACTACACTGATTCGCTCCACCAACATTATTAATTCGTGAATACTACGGGAAATTAATTAATGTAGAAAATTAAATAAGGTGGCACGTTTCAAATGAGCAGCAGGATTTAGTAATGAAATCGATTGGTAAAATATAATAATGGTTAATAATTGGTTTAAAAAAGTATAAATTGTGGTGGATGGTGAAAAGTCCACTCAGGTGAGTCTTTTATGTCGTGACTTACCACGTTGAGTGTGGGTGTCACTCATAAGTGACGCACATAGCAGAAGTGGCTGGTGAGTGTTTCATATGACTGACAGCAATTAGTTATTGAAATAGCTGTATCGAAAAGTTTTGGATCTGTAAATGGCAAGAATATTTTTCAGGCACTCAATGTGTTACGGTTCTGGCAGACGAGGACTTAACCCCACCGCCACCGAGACCGACAAGTGTGGATCAGTTAAGTGGGTAAACTTATATACAAGGTCCCAAAAGTAATGAAACTGGTTCCATAAAATTGGCTCATTGAAAATATTTGCCAATACACTCTCAATCAACTCCTCATAGTTTTATTCTTGGGAATCGATGCAGCGTTTCATGGCATTGGTCATAGCGTTTTTTCGTCTTCATCCGGAATGCCCTTCAGGACCCACGTCACGATGGCTTGAGCCTCAGGAATGGTCGTACTATGCAGAGTTTTATGTTTATTTGTATATATTTTCAATAAAATGAGTTTTATAGAACCAGTCTTATTACTTTCGGGGGGGGGGGGGGGGGGACACATTGTGTCAAGCCGTAACTGGTGTGGTCTGAATTTGTCTAGAAATCTCAAAAGTCTCTGGTGCCTCCCAACCCAGTTCTTCTAATAGTTTAGTCACACTTTCCGTTCACTCGTGAAAGCATGAGGAGGGAGAGGGGAGTATTGAGAGGGAAGGCATTCACCACCCGTCCCACCCCTTACATTAGCCTAACAGGATACGGAGCCAATTTCAACCCTCGCTGCCGCCCCAACCCCTCTGGGCCAACATATTTCTGAACGGGAGATATCGGATATTTTTTTCCGCTTCCTCTCAATCGGTTGAAGCCTCTTCCCCTCTCTTTGCTCTCCTCCTCTTCCGTATCTTCCATTCTTCCTCTCTCTCTCTCTCTTCGTCGCTATCTGTCGCTCAATAGGTCTCTCCCCCCTCCTCCACCCATTCCTTCCACCATAAGGCGAAGAGTTCCTTTCTGTCCCTCCTGTTTCCCTATTGGATTTCCCTCCCATTTCTGATTTCCGCATTTGCCCTCTCTTGCCCACTTTTCTACCCTCTGCCTGGGGCTAAAATATTTCTGTCACCAACACGGAAGTGGACAAAAGGTTTACCTTTGGTCGTAAATATGGTACTCCGCAGTGAAGATGGTGGTCGTGAAAAAGTTATTTTATTCAAAATTTCATATAGGTTGTGAATTATCTGCTCCCTTGCTACACTGAAGCGAAACCATGGTTGTGTGCAATAACGTTTAAGGTAGAATAGAAAAGTTATGATTCTTTTAAAATTAAGCAATTCCACATAGTCAAAAATGTTTGTGTGCAATACATTTTAATGTTAAATTGACTTATGCTTTAATTCTTTCAATATAAAAAAGAAAAGAAAAGTTTATCCGCAGTCTTTAGTATTTTTGAAACAAGACGTTTTGTCCGAAAGCCTTTCAATCCTAAGATTTGTTGATAGCAGCCGTCAACCCTTCCCGACCCCGTGACTCCTTTACTTCCCTGTGGTTCTCTATTTACATTGTACCCCGTAAGACACCTCGATGGTGTGTGGAGAGGGCGAATTTTCACCAAAATGCACTACTTAATATGCTTCAAGTGTTGTAGAAACTTTAGGTACTAATGCATTACGCTAATAAATACAAGCGCAGAGATATAGGAGCTGTTCAATAAGCATGCGGAACTTGCTGTTAGCACTACGTAGCATGTTAGCATAGAAGCAGTAGATAACGAATTAACTAATAAATAGCAAACCAACTTCTTTCTGAGATTGTTCTTTGTTAGTCCTATATCTTTGTGTCCTCATCTTCCTAATGAGGCTTTCTCTTCTCTTCACCCTCCCTCAGTGTAATGTTTATGACAAAAATCTTTGTGGCTAAGATTTTACTTAATTCACCGTGTTTAGTTTTTCGCATATTGCTCCACAAGTTCTTTCTTTTATAGCTCCTTTTTTCTCTTATTTTTTACTCTTGACCTCCATTTTATTTTAAGCATTCTTCTCCAACACCAGGTTTAAAAAGACTGATATTTAATGCATTGTTTACCTCGCTTTGTTTTTGGTCAATGTAAGAGCGGTAAGCTCTTTGATGAAGCCGCATATGTTGTGGGATAGAGGTGAGATCTCATTAAAGCCGCACCCATATTAATTTTCAGTAGAAAGTTTCCCCATGGGCTAGATTTCTTTTCCTTTTTCAAAACAACCTATATTTCGTTTTGAGTTCATCAAGTCAGCTGTCAGCTTACCGAAAACGCACCTAATGCAGGCATTGATCTTGGTTATTTCACCCGGGGGGGGGGTGACAATGATGATGTATCAAGAAAAGTGAAAAAAAATTAAAGCTACCCAATATACGTACCCACGTTCGAGCCAACAATAAGGTTCATGTGGTAGCTTTGTGGTCCAACTTTCACAATTTTTCTTTCACTCGAGCTAAAATCCTCTCACTCTCTATCTAACTCGCTGGCGGCTGCGATCAGAGCCAACTTTTATTCCCCCCGTGACACATTGCACTTGGGCGTCTAGAGACTGCGCCGTGAATCATCTCCAATGGATTAATCTAGATAGATGTCAAAGAAAGAAAGCTTAAATGTCTGCCAGTGACCCGCCACTCCGGCTGCGAAACAATAGACCTGCTTTGCAAAAATGACGCCGTCCTCGTATCGAGGGCTGCTCGACATTCGACTTTCTATATCGATTTGTAATATTTAAGTCATATAGCGATATATCTCGCATCGCTAGATTCCACATATTACCATGATATCGCGTGTAGCAATGAAATCACATTTTTCAGGCATCACATTTGGATATAAAATTTGAAAATATTGGATACCAATCACATAATTCTTATGAAGAAATTATAGTTTAAATTCTGTTTGCTTAATTAATCGTTTTTCTCCACGCATTTCCAAAACTAATACACATAATGAATTGAAATTCGAATCATTGGCTGGGATTGGCACGGGACAGATAATTTTATTCTCATTGCTCAAGAATTCCATTACAAGTTTGGTACATTGAATTAACATTTACATCATCTTGCCCCCCTATCAGCCGTATCAATGAGATAATGGCTGGGTGAATTAGGTCACCAGCCATGAAAAGAAAGAGTATAAGGAAACTGGATTGGAAGAGGATGAGATAATTGGTGAGATATATTTTAGTGGCCATACTTCGTATAACTTCTTGTTCAAATCATATAAATATCGAAAATTCTATTCAAATCGCATATTGAGTTAATTTTCTCATCTTATTTGTATCGGATTTTGCATGTGAAATGATTCCACATATACATATAAGGTATATTTATTCCCCTTGATGCACATAAATATAATACAAAAACAACTCATAACAAACAAAGGAGCTGTATGTGACCCCTTAGGCGTTTCTTTGTCTGTAGATGGGAGAATCATCTTCATATGGGAGGGAGGACCACCTTCTGAGAAGAGGTGATGCTGACGAATCAGAGTGGAGAGAATATCAAGCTTAGTAAAGTAGTGAGATACCGAAAGACGATGTACCTTTTTACCAGGTCATTCAATATTCCGATGCGATATATCATGAGTTTCGAATTTTGTATTCAATACATCGCTATAACGCACACGCCTACGAGAGAGGGCCGTGATTCATCATCAATAGATTTATCTAGAAGCAATCGAAGAAATAGAGAAAAAAATTCGCCTCTCCGATCACGAAACAACTGAATGCTGCTTTGCATAACGGCATCGTCCTCTAATCGAGTTGTTTGCTCGGTACTTTTCGCTTCCTCTGGTGTAGTAGGCCAATGCCGTTTCCATTCCCGCCGATCGATTCTCTGCTGCCAGCTAAACGCGAGATCCCGTGGCAGTAAATCCGTCATCCTGAAGTTCAGAGGCCAGATATGATTAAAATATGGATATGAGAGGGTGAGAAGGAGAAAGAGGTAGCCGTGCAGTCGGGAGTGGAGATAGGTGACTGGAATGAAACGGAACGTTTTTAAACGTTTTAGTAGGTTCCACCGTTAAATGACTTTCACATTATTTTATTCATAATCTTGTTACTTACAGAAAAGCGTGTCTTCCGTTATGTAAGAATGTCAAAATCTCAAATTTCCACATTACTTTTTTTTGACAAATTGGACTTGAATTCACTAGGTGTTAAATGCGAGAATGGGTGAAATATGAGGAAATTAGTATTTTTAAATATGATAAAAATGCCATATTAGCGGAAAATTGTTTTTAAGAAGCGAATCCTCCCGAGGAATTAAATGGTGATAAAATCAATCCATTAGTCTATATTGTTTGTTCTCATTAGCAAATACCCACAGGAACAAAAGCCAAAATACGCTAGTTCAATATAAATGGCGCTGCAGTTGGTACTTAAGGGTGGAAAAAGTGTTAATTTAAAAATATACTTTCATACTTTATGTATACTTTACATACTTACATACTTTATGCCTAAATTTTGTTTTCTAATGTCTTAAGATAATCATCAATGGAAGCAGTACTTTTTTTAAAGAAGCAAACAAAAAGGTGCAATTCAATATTTTTTGACCCACTCATTGGCAGTGGAAGCGGAACGCTCGAACGAAACAAAAATTTGTATCACCTATAGGTGGCAGTAATCCTTGAGATAAATTAATGAAAGGTCTTTACTTCAGAGAGACCTTAAATGGTAACCTGAAGCGCAGGAGTTGGAAATATTTCCATTTTATTTAAGGAAATGACTGCGCTGTAAACTACCCTTAGGAAATTTACTTGCAACACATCTTGCACTCCAAACAGGCCTAAAATACTGAATTAAGCAAATCGATAAAATTTTTATTTTGTATGGAAAACATTTTTTCTAAATACATTTGTATGTTAAAAACTATCATTTGTTGTATTAGAAAAAACATTTTGATAGACATTTAAAACCACCGTGCGAAAAATATAATTTTTTTTCCATCACTACTGCCAGTTGAACGCGTACCTATTCTTGTTGCAGTAAATCCATCATCGTGAAGTTCAGAGGCCAGATATGATTTTTTTTAAATATGGATATGAGAATGAGGGAGCTGTACTGTTGGGAGTAACACCTCTCTCACTCGCGATAGCCACTTAATCTCCACAGTCTTTTTTTTATTCGCGGTGAAACACTCGCGGTCTCCTGCGTTCGAAGCATAAATCGCCAGCCATTCCATTTTATCCCTGCCTTCCTCCCGATGATGTGTGGCACATGCCACGGGGAGTTCGGTTTTCGAAAACTCTGTCGTTACCGAGCTATCATTAGATCAATGATTGAATGCATGTTTTTTTCCAAGGGGAAGATATATCCCGCCGACGCATTTTAAAACTTTTAAAAGCCTTCAATCCCACGTTGTTGTTATTTTAGATGTCATAACGATCATGGTTTGAGGCCGAAGTTATATATGGTTGAGTAGCAGGAATAAATCAGTAGCCCACGATTCCTCAAGGGTCTTAAAGGTAGCGCCTTGCATCTGTTGCATGTTTATAATCATATTTCATGCTGCATGGAAGGACGATTCTGCACCATCATTGGAAGTGAAACGTGATTGAGTCACGGCTTCCTGTTGTATTCGAGTTTATAGTTCAGTTGTGCGCGTTATCCTGGGAACGCGAATTCGAACCTCATGCCAGGGATGGAGGTCCCATTGCTTTGTACTAGTATAGTAATGGGTGATTTGTTTGTGAAACTTTGTACTTAACACAATGTGCCATACACAATGTGTACATACCACCAAATATTCGGTTCTTCTCGGGTTCACGAGGTAATCAGAAGTACATTCACCACGAAATTATATTTATTACGTTTAAATATTCTGTCGTACAGATTACATTAAAAACTACTACTGTAGTCCCTGGGATCTTCAAAATGGGGCAAGGCCTGTGAATTTTAGGTGAGTTTTAAATCACTTATTTGTATAATTGTGTAGGTTTTGGTGTGTTATCAATGAGATCTCATCGTGAATTCAGAATTACATGCTTCTCAAGATGCTGTCATTTCAATGTGTCCTTCTATCCGTCTATCTATATCTGCCATTTCATTTTCTAAATCAATGCAAGGCAGAGACTAAATTTAACTTTATTTTTTATATGTCACTTAAAACGTTTTGCAGTTTCAGCCACCTTATGAGTCGCGTGCCGATACTGAACTTGAATTGATGTAAAAATAACTTTGAGTTCGCCTTTGGTCATACCGACGCGACGTTTCATTATTGAGGCGTCGTCAAATGCAACCAATATTCGGTTATAGCTCCTATATTTTTTATCGTCCTCGTGGAAGTGCTCATGTGCAAGAGAATAGAGGAATCTTTCCAAATCGTTCATGTGCGTAAATGGAATTGCCGTAAATTTTCTCATCATCTCATTAAAATAATCCCTATTTCTTTTCTTTGTGGGTTGAGTAGCATCCATTGTTTATATTTATCAGGGTAGTTCATTTTTGATGCATTTTTGTGCCGCAAACAATCTTTATAATAATATTCCATACCTGATCCGTAGCTTTAGACACCTTAAATGTGTCTATGGTGGATTTTTCTCTTTCGAGAAGGCAATTTTTACGCCGTTGGAAATCCCATAATGCGAGTGGCCTTGTACTTTCAAGTTTGTTTTCCTATCCTTTCCAATCGGAAATTTCTTTAATTCCGGATCTTTTTACATTTAATTAAAAAATAAAGCTTGAATTTTGCACAGTCTCTAGCGGTGACGTGGGTCTTTCTATTTTTGTTACTGCAATATGGTAGGAATTGAATGATCCCTGCTTCACTGAACACAACGAATCATTATCCCTTTCGCTGGTAAGTCCAGTCAATATCACGAAGTTTTACTCCGCGGCTTTCGCGTAAGGTTGGTTCAAATCTCACGTCGGTCTTTAATGGCTGTGATGTAACCGTAATTGGTGAATTTGGTCAAAGAACATGTTCAACATCCTATGGTCATTAAGACTCCAGCAAACGTCGGTCCTTGATACGGAAGCTCTATAGGATATTTCTGGCGATATGGGGTTCCCTCCAGAGTCCCCTTTTAGTAGTAGCCATTGCATTAGGCGTGATAATGTTTCGAGTATAGCACACTTGAGCAGGAAAATCCGCTCACCAAGTATTATTTCACTCTGGGTTATTTAGAGATGATATTGAAAATATATGTATCATATTCGCTACTGGTGACGGTGATCTCTCCATTTTTTGTGAATTCGATGTAGTTTAAAGTTGAATAAACCCTGCTTCACCGCACTCTACGGATCATAATGCCTATCGTGAATAAGTCCGGTTGATTGCAGCGATATCCCAGTCGTCGGCTTTCACGATAAAATCTCGCTCCGTCTCATATCGGTCGTTAATGGCTGTGATGTTATCGTCTTAGATGATTTTTGCAGAACATTACAGTACACTCAACGGGCTATACGATTACGGTAAACACCAGATCCTGTTACAGTAGCTGAATGGGACATTTTTCTGACGATGTGGAGCTTTTGCGAACGCCCCCCTTTAATACTTCCCGTTGCATTTGACGTCGTATCTTTTCGAGCATTCCACACCAAGCGTTCAAAAATCTCTTCTCTCCCAAGGACGAGTCGACTCTTCTCTATCTGTCCCGGAATTGGGTTTTCCTTGCTTAAACCTCCTTAATGAATTAACCGACATCGATGCGTTCTGCAGCTCTTTTGTCATTAACGCACGCCTTGTTGTCTCATAGTCTTTCGCTTCCTTCTCCGCACTGTCCCTTTGCTCACTTGCACGTCTCGCTCTTCCTCCTCTCCCTCCTCCTTGACACGGATTCGATACAATTGTTCGACTCGTAAATCAAATCAGGGAGCTGGGTGGATTTATGGCCCGCCATTAAGCATATGAGGGCGGCTTCGCCTCGCAAGAGAGCGTTGAGCTTATGAATTTCTCTCCCGTGCGTCTCATTTCTCGCGCCCGGGAACGTCAAGGAACGACAAAGACGTAATTTATTCAGCCAGAAGGATGACATGGGTAAATAATGAGAATTTCTTTTGCTCTCGAATTCATTTGTGGAGATTTGCTCACTGCCGTGTGTGTGTGAGTCTACCGTTCGGTGCTCACGGTGTGCATTGCATTTTCAATGAGTAGAACGTCAAGCGTGTCACGGTTGAGTCGATATTTTTGTTTCTTCTCGCATATTAAGTTCAGACTATTGGGCTTCTCGTATTGTGTATCGTGACTTGGAGACGTGCAGCGACGTTATTCATAGCCAAACTTATTGTTTTTTGTTTGATTTATGGGAGTTTATATCCTCATGACTTATTAAAGCGAAGGAGTTATGAACAAACCGCTTCTAATGATATAATTTTCAGTTAAACGCCAGTATTCGAGACAAAGGTTTAAAGTCACCTCATTTGTGAAACGTCGACGCAACTCAGGTTTTTAATCCTCATCGTCTGGTATCGCTGATTCAGATTATCCCGTAAATTTTCATCGGCAGACTTTTTAAAAGTTTATCGGATCCATCCTCTTTAGAACGCTTGAGTAATAGTAACGGTTCTAGCAAATTTTCGTATCATCTGAAATCAAACTCCAGAATAAGTGGCCATGATTAGCACCATCACTGGTCAATGGCTTGGACTTAGTATTAATTGGAAGATATAAGTGATGACTATTATTCACGTCCCTCTTCCCTGTTTTAGTTGCAATTAAGTATGAAGTGATGTCTTCTCTTTTGCTGAAGTGGAAATGTACACAACTCTGTTATTCTGTTCATAAAAGCATATTCCAAAATCCTTTGACTTTATGAATAGCAGTTGGATGTCAAGTAACGTGTTCAGTCTTGATCTTCATGGAAGCTTTTGTGTTGGGGAAACAATATGTTATCTCTTTACTCATTCCATTACAGGAATTCTAAACGTCGGAGACTGTAAAATGCCTCATTCTTGGTCATCTTCATTATTTACTCAATTGGCGATAACTTCTTGTTTATAGAGATGTGCATTTAGCCAACCATTTAGAGATTTTTTGTTTTTCATGTGCAGTTTGGTCTCAAGAAATTATACTGTAGTCGACTGCGTTAACGCCTTTATTCATCCCCCGTTAATTTGCTTAAATATAACTTCATACATATTCTGGATTCTTACAGAAAAACGAGTATTTTTTTTATGAAAGCCAAAATTATACCTTTCCTAGCAATTTTTATGTAAAGAGAACCTAAAACTCTGTTCCTATATGCGAGAATGAGTGAAAAAAGGTGGTCTACTTAATATTCGAGCCATTTTTGTGAAAACCTGTTTGTAAAATGCGAATTCTCCCATGGAATTGGGAGAGAAGAAAATATAGGTACCAGCGACCCTTTTTATCATTTGTTAATTACTACATAATTTGAAGTTAAATGCGTAGTTTCAATGAAAATAGTACTCCAGTTGACTCATATGGCTAGAAAAAGTGTCCATTGAGAAATATAGTCGTCGATGTATCTCCATATTTTGTACCTCAATTTTGTTTCATTTTTTGAAAGCTATGAGTGGGTTTACACTGATAAGTTTATTCCGCAAATTTGTTCTGCAAGAGCTTATGGAGAGTTTTACTCTGACGAAAATATTTTCACACGAGTTAGCGTTAGAGCCAGATTATTTCCCGCTTACAACATGGCAAGATTACCCTTCTGCAAGCGAAATGCCGAAACTTTTAAAAGCTATGCAGGCGGATTTGCAGAGCCGCTTACACCTGTAATTTACATCAAAAGTCGCTTGCTGCAAGTAGCTTACGCAATGAACTTACCAATGCAAACTCACCTCAAAGCATGTCATCAGTGTAATAAGTTTTTTTTAAACAATGCAGACGAATGAATATATAAGAGAGTGCGTATTATTAATTATCCTTACTAAAATTTACTACCAACCATGGTTTCAGAAATTCATTGCAATTATCAAGGGTACTAAGCTATCGTTTTTATATTATTATGAATTTTTCTACAAAGTTAGTCCTGAATCAGTGTCTTTTGTTGCAAACCATAATAGGTAATATTCAGTTTTGCTTGGACTCACAGTGTCGCAGTGAAACCTCCTCAACTTGAGTTGAGCGTATTGTAACTCAACTGTCAGTGGTCAAGAGATATTTTTTTAAAAGAATGGAGATATTAATGCAGCTTTAAGCCCTTTTCCCACGGTAAGTTTTTTCGTAATTTTATTCATGAAACGATTTCCATGTACGTGCATGTCTCCATGTCACACGAGCAGGAAAAATTCATGAATTTGGCTCTGATGGGCTGACGGCCTGAACGAGAATTTTTTATTGTGAAGATATCTATAGTGCATTATTGGTACGAAAAGAACAAATAGTGAAGAGTTTTTCGCAAAGTCTACAAGCATAAGTATAGAAATTCCAAGTAAATAATTATAGTCTGAATTATCAAATGAATGAAATTGCATGAACAAACATACTGTCTCACGATAATGAAGGTAATAGATATACCAACATAGCAGTTCTCTAATAATAATGCGGATTTATGGATCAATTTACACGTGGCGATTTAACTACAGGTGTTTCCCCAAAATAATTCTGCTTCTGCCATACAATAAAGTAACATCAACAATTTGCTCAAATGTACGGTGTGTATAATACTTTGAAGGTTTGAAGTAAATGATGTTTAACGCGTCCCGTTTAAGATCAGCGTGTGATACAAGATGCTCCTCGAGACGATCTTCAACATAGTGTAACTTGGATCTCTTCGCCAGCTCTGCTCCATCCGTGGAGAGAGCTCGAAAGTCGTGACCAGCTTTCGAAAAAAAAATGGTTTCTCACGTTTTTGCCTGGAAAACCGCGTTCTTCGTGGTGATTAAACGATGATACGGAACCACAGGAGATTTATTTTATATCCGCTGCGGCGGAAGCATCCTTCCTTCACTTCACGGAAGTATCCTTCCTTCACTTCAGCACGTGGCCATTGTCCCTTGTACTGCAACGTCATTGTAAACCTCGTTAAAAGAAGAATCGATCACTGACTAGCGAGAATTGGTAGCATTTTCTCCAAAAAACGGAAGCATCGGAAGAAATATAATTCTGTAGTTATGCATGTTAATTTCAAGGTGTTACGCAGGTATATAAATATTATCCAAATGGCGTCTCAAATAATCGAACTAATTGAATCATTTTTATTGTAATGCCTTGGAGTGCTCGCTCATTTTACTATATTTAGAGGATTCACAAAATTCAGTTCGAGGAATACTAGAAAAACTAGTTTCATGTTAGCTAACTAATTCTATAGAATTATTTACATGATTGTATTCATGATGATAAGTATAATAGTATGTCAAATCTGATTTCGGTCAAAAAAACCGGGTGCATATACCTATTTCTTTCCATTTATTCTGTATTTGTTTCCGGAAACAAATGACTAATCGTGTTTCAAATATTGGGCGATAAAGAATGTGAGGTCTTTGACTTCGGTGTCACTCGCTCAGCGATGAACCCAACGATTGGTTTTGATTGATGAAGGCGGTGGAGCTCTTCATAAGAAGCTCAAATGAGCGTGAAGGTCAGTCAGGGTGGTGTGGAAAGTTCCTTGCCCTCGGTGTCCTGCTGTTTCCCTAAGTCTTTGTATCCGATTTTACGTCGGGGGAATCCATAAAGCCGGGTTCGAATCCGGGAAATCTTGGTTCGAATCCGGGAATCTTCTATCAGTAACCGAGCTCTTTTCCTCCCATATACCCCCTCTAATGTACCTACCCAAAAGAGTAAACGTATTCTAACAAAATTCACTATCGAGTTTTCATATGCTGTTTACCAGTAAGATTTTAATGCTGAATAAACGGTGAACATGCTGATTGGTATGGGCGTATTTACGGTGGGGGGACGAAAAAGCCGGACCACACTACCCCCCAGAAACAAATTTGTAAATGTGTGAGCTTTGTTTATGATACCATTATAAATATTAAACTTGCGGGCAAGGGCCTAGCCACGTTGAAACACCGGTTCCCATCAGAACACCGAAGTTAAGCAACGTTGGGCCCGGACAGTGGTTGGATGGGTGACCCTCCTCCGTACCTCAACCAGGCATGGATGGAGAGATGATACTCCCTCCATACCTATACCGGCAGGCCTGAGAGGCCAGGCCAGGCCAAACCGGGCCGGTTGGAGGGAGGACATCCTCTATACCTGGTACTGGGGTGAGGCAGGGGGAGGCCAATCCTCCATACCTCTACCGAGGTGCTCTTGTCCCCTGTCTGCAAGTGGCAGACAGGCATGGGGTTGGCACAATGGACCAAGAAATGTCTAAGTGCCCGGGCTCCTGACGAAGGCCCCCCCAATTACTATCTATCTAATATTAAACTTAATATCTTAAAATACTTCAAAAAGGGCTAGAAAATGCAGTTTTGTTGCTAAACTTTGCAAATATTTCCCGGACCCGTCTTTACTCCACCTATCGACAGTATTTTGGACCCCTCCCCTCCAGAGCTGAATTCTTGATATGCCACTGCTGGCTGGGTCCGCTCTTGTTAATGTTTACCCTTTTTAACGCGTAAAACCTTGCGCAGGTCGGGTGTTAGCCAGTTACAACTCCAAACCATCTTAATTCAAGCCAAGTTTCAGCGGGGATTTAAACGAACTCACGCTGAAATTCGTCTTGAATTTAGATTGATTGGTGGCATAACTGGCTAATACACCTGACAGGCAATTGAAAGATCCTAATTCGAACTCCGGTGAAGTCAAATGATTTTCTCATGGCGAATTTTATCCATTTTTGGTGTATATCTTTGAACTCGTGTGCGTGAATGCATTCCACGTCATTTGTACATTCGCAGTGAATTAGACATTGTCGTGAGTCCTTATTTTCAAATTTAAATGTTTTTAGCTGTCATTACCAGTTTTGAATCAGAAGATAGATTCAATGCCACCTTCAATTCCTTCCTATTTGATTCTAACTCATTTCAAAGAGTTGCCTTTCAACATCTCTCTTGATTTGATCCCTCTATATTCCTCGTGAGGCCTTCCTATCCTGCCTTCAGTCATATTTCTCACGACTTCTTTGAGTTCAGGGTGTACCCTATCCACCTTGTTCTTCTTGTCCGTAGGTATTCCATATTGTGATTGTGATTACTGGTTTAAATAGATTTTAAAAAGACTATGATTGTAAATTCTGTCTCAGTACCGCAAACCCTACTTGGCTATGCGATATTGATTCCTGCTAAATGTATGTAGTAGGTTTCTGTGCTTGTTTATTAGTTGCCTAACTAGCCAAAATAGAACACGGGAGTATTTTTACTCTGTATGAAAATTTTTATACTCAGCGTATCTCAGAGGAGCGAGTATTTTTATATTCCATAAGCCTATTAATGGCAATAGCGCACAAAAATAACGATCCCTCCATGCCAAGAATTTGACCTTTAAGGGTTGAGGATGTGAATATACTACAGGTGCGCAGAAGAGAGTTGCAATGTTGGTGAAATCTCATACTGGTTGAAAGCATCGCTCGAATATTTTCCTCGGTCCCTCATTGATTTTTAATGCGGCTGAGTATTCTAATTGGAATCGGTAATCAACAGCAAGCGTCGAGCGGCGCATCAACCGGACATACACCTGGAATGCGGGAGAGCGGGCAAGGGGGACTCGGGGGGTGGCTGGCTTCCGTGCAACCCCCATTCACCCTTGACAACGCCCTACCACTCGCAATCCAACCCCACAGACCTCTTCCCCCGCCCCGTCAAGTCGGCAGCGAACGCCCCTGATTCCAGTGTCCGCGGGCGTGAGGGCGGATATCCATCTCGCCTCTTAGGGTGCACGTCTCCTACCTCCAGCCACTCCCTCATCCTATCCTCTCTCTATTTCCTCCATCTACTTACATCTTAGCCCTACCCAGCGAGCTCCTTGACGGGATGTTAAGGGCACCCGCCATAAAATTAAGATGGAATACGAAATAGGAATTGGGAGAGCGAAAGGATAATAAGTGAATGTAAAATTTTCTGGGCTTCCAACTGGGTGATGTTCTCCATATTAACAGACGTTTCGAAAGGGGACTTTTCATTCTTCATCAGGGCTATTGATGGCTAAACAGCACTGATGACAAAAATAAATTCTATTATTGGTACGTCGGTAGATATGGAGAACATTACCTGGTGGGAAGCCCGAGAAAATACTAGTATGTACATACATCTATAAGTCGCCGGTAAAGCATCAAGACTTTCATGACAATAAGTGAGATTTCTTTCGATAGTTCATTGCTTCGCTCTTTTCTGTTATTGTCGTGAAGTATGGGTAGGAAGAAAGAATTTCCGCACTTTATATTTTCGTTGGTTATAAGTTGGTTGATTATTTGCTGGAGGAGACAGACTGCTGAGGTAACTTGCACCATGAATGAAAGGTGCGATGGTATGGTTTATAAAAAAAATAGGATTTATACAGGTGTAGGAAATTGGAGAAAGGTTGGAAAGATACCCGGCGTCGGCGTTAGCCTGCTATTTACGAAATAGCGCTAAGGAGACCACAGTGTAATGGGACGGATGGAGTAGTATGTATAGCTGAAGTGCCCTCGACAAGGGGCCCAATCACCTATCGTCCCCGTTCCCATATCGTTCCGCCTTTATAACTCTTTTCATCGCTTTTGTCTCTCGTAGCGTTGTGGTGGTGTGGAGATGAAAAATACCCACCGTGTCAGCCAAAGCCTTGTATGCTCTGAATGGTTCAAGTAATCTTAGCATTTGTATCCGAAAAAAGAGCCACTTTGGTGGATTTGGGCCGGTTGCGCAGAGTCTAGTTACAGTGTTAACTACGGCTACAGTCATGGCTGTTCGGCGGAATCTTTCGCCTAACCGTGACTTGAACTGATAGAAACGGCAAAATTGAGGTTCACTACCGAACTGATAGGTACAAAAGTCCTTCCTTTCACGGACCAATAATCCATTAGTGATTACAACAAAATCAGCGTGACACTTACATAAAACACATCGTTCACATACAATTTAACTCTGTCCTCTCCCCCTTACTTTTCCCAATTCCTTCCCCTTTCATGGCTGGTGTCTTGACACCGTCTGCCGCACCCCTCTGCGGTGGCTTGCAGGGTAGTATGTAGATGTAGAACTGATTTTATTAACCCCATAACTCTGGCCGTAACCGGACATTATGCATCAGTGCCTCCATTGTGTATCAGTGTCTCCTACCGAAACAGTTTTAGTCATGAATAGTGTGGGGAAAAGAAATTCTTAGTCTATCAATATGAGAGTGTTTCTTTCAAATCTTGTCGCATTATTTTTTCCACGCTAGCCAACTTCTTTTCTACCTCCCCTTGGCATGGATTTCTCTGCAATTAAAGTATGAGGTACACTATCCGTATTGTCTTCTTATTCAGAATTCAATCTTCGGTTCATAAAATCCCCAAGTTTTTTAATGTAATTGTAGGTTTTTTCCATCTATTTATATCTAATGTAACAAAAAGCCTTTTGATCTCACCTTGTTATTCAAAATTCAAAACTTTTCAAGCGTTTTTACTTTGAGGAAAACTAAAACTTAAGACATGATGGCCTCATTAATGCCCTTATGTCCTGTTCGTTTTTGGATCATGGCCCTTTCATCTTTCTTGAGACTTTTTCCCTTCTTTCATCATATATTTTTATTCACATTTTTCAAATATAATTGCCTTCAATGCAAACCTGTTTTAGTAGCTGGATGCTTAATAAACTACGTTATAACATATAGTTTCCTCTTAGTTCTTGGGATCGAGAAATGAAGTTGGCATTTTATATGAGCTAAGAACGAAATCTTTAGTTCTTCAGTTAAACCCAAAGATGTAACAAAAGAAATTATGTTTTCTTCAAATTGAGTTTCTTTCCTGCATTTTCTGGTGGATTTTAACAAATTGTGTCACCTAAACTTACTGTACAATTCTGTCCTCCCAAAAAATTTAAACAAAAATCACCGCATTCAGTCATTATTTACTGTTCTAAAACTTATAATCGTAAACTATATTGTTACGACACCTTTAGCTATCTACTATAGGAAGTGACACCACCTTCTCCTGTCACACATTAATATTCAGACGTTAATGCGACTTAAATTTAAGCTGAGCTCGACTCATTTGTATCCTCGCGTATCATCGTCCTCTTTCATGACACCTCACTTTCACGGCAGCTGCATCACACCGTTGACCTCTGTTGCTTCCGTCACCGGAATGTTTCGTATACCTCCCTGTAGGTATTTGTGCTCTCCAAGTACTCGTCGTTAGCCCATTGCTAACGAAATCTCTCGTTTTAAACTGTACCGGTTCAGCGATAAGCTATCGTCCCCTTTGCTCAGCGAAATTTCGGTTCTTAGTGACGAAACACAATATTTAAAAGCCCCTCGCATGAATGACCCGTTCAATTTTTCGGCAATCAGATGACGCTAAAACCAAGCAGGAAAAACGAAATCATATTTCTTGCTTCCAAGTGACGGTATATTTAAGACTGTCGCTTCTTCCGTACGAGTTTTTCGGTGAAAATCATTGAATATGACTTACAGATAAGCATTTTTAGCGAAAATGTTATCGAGAAGGATAACGAGCCGGCAGATGTCGTTACAGTGTCTTAGCGATTTAGAGATTAGTACTTGTGCGACCATATCTTTTCCTTACCTAGGGCTCTTTGATTGATAATTCATGGTCAATTTTCCCATAAAACAATCTAGTCCACGTAAAAAATTAGGCGGAAACAATGCATCTGGTTCTCATGATTACCGTCTACAAGACGTATAGGAAGAAACTGGTGTTGATTTCAGTCATGAACTTCTACAGAAAAGGTAATTGAAAAGAGCACGTAATTCAAAACAGACTAAATCAATGGAAGAATTTAAAAAACAAGGAAAGCATGTACATACTTAGGAGTCATTTTCGCGTATTGTCTCTCCTTGGGAGGAAGTATTAGAAGAACATAATAGTTTGTCATGAATGAACATGGATGCGTCCGGCGGTAGTGCGGTGAAAGTAATGATAGAGCTATAGAAAGTTTTTTTTAAATTTGTAACTACACAATTAGAATATGCAGCCAGTACTTGGAACCTATCGGTGAGAGATGGATGGAGGAATCAGCTGAAATGTGGATGAGATTCGTCAGGTTTTCCAAAAAAAATACTGATTAACAAGGTTGAGTCTCTGCTAACATGAAGGTAACAAACGAAATTGAATTCCAAGTTAATTACTTCAAACAATTGATCCGAGTTTGAATGTAATGTTAATTTAGTGTTACACTCATGTGATACCTAAGCTCCCTCTCCTCATTGGTAAACTCGACCTTTCAGGTGAAATGAATGAGATAAACGCTAAATCCACATACCGTCCCGACCCACTCTGAAGCGCTTGGCAGTGCGTGTTAGGACACAAGCCATTTCAATGAATAGGAATAGGGAGAGACAAAGGACGAAAGTGAAGTGTATGCTAACGGAGAGTCTCAGTGTCTCACTCTGTTTTTTGTAGCCGCTTATGATGCGTAGGAAGAATGAATTCGTTTCATTAGCGCATCTTTCTTATTTTGTCGCTCCTATCAGCTCTGGAGATGTAATGCGGGGTTGAAATAATATCCTCCGTGTCCCACAGAATTGAGATATGAATGTTTTCAATTGATTTTAGCTTAGCGTGTCGCCTGTGTTGGTGGATACCAACCTAGTCTTTCCTTTTGCTATTTTTCGCTCTGTTTGCTTGTAATATTTTTAACGAAGTAAGCGGCTTTCATTTGTTAATATTATTTGCTTTTGTTTAGTTCGCATATTTCTTTTATTTTGTATCTTCTATCAGTCCTGGAGAAATAGTATGGGGTTAGAATAATATCCGCTTAGTCGATAGATCTACTGGTGCTAGATAGCTACTCCTCTCTTCCTCGAACAATTCGATACCACAGCTGAAACACGACAAAGTATCTATAGGTTTAAGTACATAATACATACGTTCGCATCAAGCACTTTTTTCCATTCACGAAAACCCATAAATGGCTGCTGCTTCCCTAAAACACCCTACCACAAGCCCCTGGGTCGGCTGCCAGAGTTGAACGTAGATGTAGACGTGGATGAATCCACGGGCGAACGCCTCTTTGACTCGCGACAGATGCCGCACGATTCGCGCATTGATGCGATCCATTGCGAGAGAGTGGACGAGAGGGAAGCGAGGTAGAGTGTGGGATGGATGAGAAGAGGGGCTGTGGATGATGAAGGAGAGCGGTGCGTGATCAAGATGCGGTCGCTTGGGGAAATGGGGAGTAGGAGTGTGGCAGCAGGTGCGTACGCGTGTTTATCACAGCGGAAGCTTGGATGAGCCAGGGGTGCGGAGGGTGCGGGTGTGGGAGCGGGAAGGGCGAGGTGCATTTTTCGGCAGTTCGGTTTCTCAAAACGTTTACCTCTCGACGACACCTCCATATATTCGTGGGACGCCGATGTACGTTTGCCTGATGGATTTATTAGAAAGTAAAATAAGTCGAAAGTTATTCTATTTACATTCTTCTATTTACATCAATGCCGTTCGTTAATTGTGTCTGTCGCGTGTTTCCAATAAGTTGGATCACTCTAGGTGGGATACCATCTCCTAATCTCTTACGCTTAAGAAATGACTGTTAACAAAATTTCTCTGCATATGTAAATGGAATTTATTCAGTGGTTCGAGCTGTAATCGTCATACTTTAGGTTTTTTTATAGAGACAGGAAAGTACCTCAATTGCCCATTTCACCACATTTCCGGCATATTTTATTTTGGCGAGGAGACAAGTTCTCAGGAAAACAACTCTTACTTAGTTTTTCCTCCGTTCATTCATTGTGTCCAAATACTAGAAAGTGTTTTTGGAAAACTACACTGGTTTAAGATTAAGTAAAGGTGATAAATTAAAGAATAAACTCATCCATCTTCGTTAACAATTTTGATTTGTTTATATTATATTTTATATCGATCTAGGTGATTGATAATTTTCTTTAGTAATCGGTGATTTTGAAATGGATTAATATTTTCAGCAGAAAAAATATTATGACAATGTATTGTTCCTTGAGTGCGGACGTTCTATCTCATTATAATAACTATTAATGACGGTGTGTCAAGTGCATGCTGTGTAATTTTAACATTTTATTAAATTTACGTCACTTGTACAACTTTTTTGTGCTATAATTTTCACAATTTGAATCGCAATGTGCTGACGATATTCTCTTTTTTATTTCAGGTAAGTCCATCCTCTAAATCAAAGCTGTGAGCAGTATTTGGTGAGCCAAGATAGATGATAAAACAGTGCGATGAAATTTTTTTTTTATTTTCTCTACATAATTTAAAAACAATACAAAAAATTACAATTACAATACAGTCAAGCCATTTAACATACATATTTTTGGAGTAAATTCTTCACGGGTTTCTTTTTCTTCCTTTACAAAATAGCCTTTTAAGTCCTGCTAAGCCTTTCCAGGCTTGTCAGCAGGTGCTCTTTTTTATTTCTATTTATTTTCACTAGGTAATTCATTACATATTTAAAATCGATTAAATACAATATTTATACATTAGTTCAAGTTTAAAATAAATTTAAAAAAAATTTAAAAAAAATTGAATAATGTATTTAGTTACCTGTTCAATTGTCAGAAATTATCATTTATTAAAAGTAAAAGACAAACCCATTTAATAGTAATAAAAAACATAAATATACATAAAACAAAATGTACAATTTCTATCATAACATTAAAATCTACCTTTGTTTCGTTTAACTTTTAACTATTTTTATAGAATGCACAGCATTTTTCAGTCAAAAACAGAAAAATTTTTTAAAAGAAAACATAATTATATTCCAAAATGTAATAAAAGTTATGAATGGACATCTCATATTTATAAAATTTCTAAAATTTCATATGCAAACTTCTTAGTTTAAGAACGTGGTATATTATTTTAAAATTAAGTTCAGAACATTTAATTTTATCAGCTGTTAGCATACAATATTGCCTCAATTGCATATTTGTTTATTCAACAACCATTTTTTTACTTCTCTCTTTAATACAGAGATTTTTCCAGTTTCACGTAAGGGTTGTGGTAGCTTATTGATAATCTTTGGAACAATGTACATTAAAGAACTCTTACCGTGCTTGTTATTATATTTTGGAACATAATATTTTTCGATTCAGCGAAGTCCAATATCATGTTTAACAATTCTTTGTATTTTAAACTTGTTTCGGAAAACATTTTCACATATTATGACATACTGAAAAAGTTCCGGTAATGGTAATAAACCTAATTTAATATATATATTTGATACATTGGACTCAGTTACATCCAGACAGGCTACTATTTTATTTTGAATTTTCAATACCTCTTATAAAAAACTTCGGTACGTTGTACCCCATATTGTTAGTCCGTATCGTATGATAGCTTCGGCTAATCCTTGATAAAGCAACTTTTTCACCTCAGTTGACAACGTATATTTTAAAAGACATATAAATAATAAGAAAGATATAAAAGAGAAATAAATGGCCGAATTAAATTAATTAGACATTTTACTGTTATTTCTTCCATGTGTGATAACACTCTTAAATAAGATACAGAAGTCATAAATTTTGTCATGAAGAAGTAATTGTATTTCGAAACCAAATAGCTTAACTCTTTGCTTTTCATGCAATAGTTCTAATTTCTTGGGCAATTCTTTTTATACCATTCGGGAAAATGTTGCCAATCTTTAGGGCTTTATTCATCTTAAATGCTACGGAATTAGAATATTTGTGTCTATTAAGGTTGTATTCGCTATCTAGGGCCAGCCACTACCCGAAAACTAACGTACGCGAACGAAAAATTCGTTTATATTTTACCGTTTTTCCATACAAAATGGAAATTTTGTTCCTCATGAACCCGTCTCATAATAAATTGATTGATGAACTAATTCATTTAAGATATGATTCTTACTATAGTACATAATCAAGCTTTTAAAGTGTCACTAAACTGACTGCTGCTTTGCGGTGATGGTATTTTTTCCAGACACCAAAGCACCAAGCTGAGTGATGTCATTGTGATCATTGAAGTAGGAAAACAAAACATTTGTAAAGATTGTTTGCTTGCCCTCATTAGAATTCTGAAGGTATCAACTCCATTAATCTGCTGAGGTGTGATTGAACGAAGTGTTTGTTAGTTAGTTGACTTTATACTAGCTCAAAGAATAAATTTCTGCGTTTTCAGCAAACGGTGTCGGAAGAATCACTATTCAGGATTCTCTTACTCTATCTCTGATATTAGAAAGGAAATTAATGAACTGGGCTCAATTGATAAGTTTTTCTTTCGAAATTGCCAATATCATTATAATCTTCCTTAGAGATTGGAAACACTATTCCGGAGAACTTTGGTTATCATTCTACTCTTCTCATTCATTGAAGATGAAATTATTACCAAATTTGGATAAGCCTCTAAAAAAGCACTACCATCGAAATTAAAAACTTTGTTTAACTTGGGGGTTAACTTAGTAAATGAGACTTTCGGGTACGCAGTGTATTGCTTTGGGGATATTAACCTCTCTGTTTAATCACTCTAATGGTTGCTGGGATTATGAACCAAGTTATTACATTTGTCTTGAACTGGAAGAGGATGCTTTAATTTATTTTTTCTGCAGCATGAACAAAATGAAATCGTAATCCCTCATCCTTATATTAGATAATTGATTTTTGCTCTACCCGGAACCGTATTAACACCAGTGAGTATTGGCAGCCTTTTCCATCTCTAGCTGTGAGTTTCATACCCAGATAGGTTGGTGGTGGCACTCAATTAAGGTAATTGAATTCACTCGTTGGTAAACATGCCGTCTACCTTTCTCTCTCGAACGCTGTCTCCCCTCACCTCTTTCTTCCTTATACTCTCTCATGCACACACTGTCTCTCCCTTTCACATTGTGTTCCTTCCCTTTAACCTCCGACTCACTCCCTTAAGTCTTCCTGCAGTTGTCGCATTGTTCACCTCGCGGCTGTGCGAAATCGCGACGCATCGGCCCGCGATATGCAATGCCGAAGATATATTATAACTGTGGTATTGATCATCCAGGCTATACTAATAATTGCTTTCGATTTAATGTGATTGAGTAAAATTTGCGATTTGATTCGTTATCACACCATTTCCGATGTAGTTCGAGATATGGTAATGTTATATGAACTAGTACATACTGTGTATTGGGATGTAAGGCAATATCCATACTTATGCGATACCATGTGATATATTATGTGATACGGTATCAAACGATACGCATTGTAACGTTTGCGGTATAATGTAATATGCGCATTGTCATGTAATGCACTGTCATGCGATTTCGACATCATATTACGTGATATCTCACGATAACCGATGCAGTGCTAGGTATGTCATGCGATGTAATATACATGCTGAAATGATATGCCTGCCGTAAATAAATAATTGTGGTACGGATCGTCCGGGCTATGAGACACATAGCCTGCGATGTAATGCGATTGAGTGAGATTCGAAATTATATGCAATATTACTCCATGTGTGATGTAATTCGAGATAACTTAATCTTATATAAACTTTTTGCTATGCATTGGGTTATAATGATAGTGATATAAATTGTACTGAAAGCGTCCATTAACAAATCAATTCTTCTACTACGTGTTAATGCGATATCATGTGATATATGATGTGATACGGTATTGCATGATACGCACTGTTATACGGTAAAATGTAATATGCGATATTCAATGTAACGATAGCGATCACATAGTGCGATATCACGTTATGTGCGATGCACTACTATGCCATGCAATTTTCAGGGTATTTCGGTTAGATGCTGTACCCAAGTTGATGCGATAGTAACCTGAGGGCAATGTTAAACAATACGCGATATCACATATTGCAATTCCCGATACCTCCCATCTTATACGATACAAAATTGATATCTTTACGTGATATCGAAATTTTGAATATCGCACAGCCATCGTCGAACTCAAGAGTTCGACGATGGTAATTGAGGTGGAGTGGGTTGGAGGAATGAGGAGGAGACGGGATAAGGGGTCTGGAATTAAAGTAGGCAATCCAAACAAATGGAGCAATGGGGGGAGGGGGGATTGTGAGGACGGTATGAGGAGGGCGCATGGGAAGAGTTTGATGAATGGTCCAGCCGCCTGGGGAGCGGTGTGCGTGGGCCCTTAACTCCTCCTCGGAGGAGAAAGTGAAAAATCGCGGAATTTCTCCGAATGCGAAAATTATTCCAGTGACTGAGAATCCTCCGGGGTTCCAACGAAGCAAATGGGTCAAATAGCACCACCGAGGTGCGAATAGATTAGAGGGAATTTGCGATAAATATGCGCAACTTTCCCATTTCTTTTTTCCCTGGTTCCAGCTTCATAGTATTCCGAGTAAGTCCGGAACGCATTTAGGATAGGTATAATAAGCGTTCCTCAGATCCTTCTGCTTTTAATGTCTTGCGCTATATACATGAAAGGCGTACTTTTTCTCTATAGTATTTTTGTGAAATCTTTATGAGACAAAAAATCGTCCTTTCCTTAAGTTTTCTATCAGGTATAGTCTTGGAATTTAGTAACATCAACTACTTAATAATAAGGTTAAAAGAAACTGGAATTTCAGAAGAATATTTAATCACTTACGACCATGTTTCCGATTCTGCGAATCATCACCTGATCGGAGCCATGGTAGTAACTGACTAAATATTCTTGTGAATCGCAGTGTTTCTTTTACTCTTGTTTTCCTTTATTCCCTTCCCTAAGGAAGATGGTATGACTCCATCGAAATATTATACTTTTTTGTGTAAGTGTACTTTTTTTATTTTCTGTTTTACATCGGCCACCCTTTTGGTAATTAATTTATTGATAGTACATAGTCTCTATGTCCCATACCACTCACATATATAACATATACTGCTGGATGCTGCTTGGCAAATCTCCTTCTCCAAGCCTATCTATCCTGGGCTGTTTCTTCCTCTATCTCTCTATTTTCCATAGTTTTTCTGATTCCTTCCATCCAAGGCTGTCTAGATTAACCACGTTTGTTTCATCCAGGTGGAGTCTACTGGAGATTTAAATGATTTAAGGTCTGATGATGATAATAAGGTTATGATGGCTGAGTCAACCATCGAAACGTTGATACATTTAAAAAAATCTTACCCGGTGTGAAACCCGAGAAACTTTCATTCATACTGGAGATTTGTTTGGGCCATCGATTTTCTGGCTTTCGTAACAAATGATCATTACTATCTTAAATATGCTCATTTAATTTAAAGCTTTATTTGATTTCGTAAAAGGTAATTTAATTGCATCAATTTCATTCCATATTTTGATGATGCTATTATCCATAGAAAGTTACAATATCATATTATGTTAGGCACCCATGCATTTAATTTGGGAGACCATTGAAACCCCTGCACAATTAAGTTAAATTTTAGTAATGTGTGAATTGGCTTTTGAAATTGATTTGTTTACATACCCTCTAAATTGGGAGGTGCCTGGACGTGAAAAACACATATATCTTTCCTTACACGGTGCGAGAAGTGATGTAAATCAGGCAAACTTCGTGATTATGGTTATGGCGGGTGGGAGGGACATAAATCCGTCGAAAAGTGCGAAGTCGGCCTAATTTGCATCCCGAAATGATTTTTGACGAAGTTGGTCCGCGCGGGCCCGGGGATTGACTTAGAATGGGGGAACGGGATTCACGAACCGTAACTCCCGCGGCAGCACCTTACGCGGAGTGAAATGAACGAGCGATGAGGATCCTTACGGGATTAAACGATTCACTTAAGATAGCTTGAGCGATATATCATTTCACATAAAATTCAATTAATTTGGTTTCATCATCGTGTAAAAAAATATCCCTTCTTTCTAATGACAAAAATATCAGATACTCATCGCATTACGTTTCGGGATATCTGCCGAAAACATTTAGGCTGTTTTCCAAAGTGTATGGTACGGTTATAATCTCTGAAAACACAATCAAAATTATGAAACACTTCTGATACACATATTAGGTCAGAAATTTGACGGTGATTAGCTCGCTTTCTTACTCATTTCTTTTAAAAAATGAGTTCAATACCCATCTTATTGATTTTATAAAATCTTATCCATATGCTTTCATATGCATATGCAAACCCATGTGCTTACCCGGCCATGGAGCAAATTACAGCATCAATTCTACTGAACTAAAACATTTTATCTTTATTAATTGTGTGTTTGCTCGATTTTTTCCTTTAACATTTGCAGAAACTTCACGCCATTCTTGGCACGTAACTACTATACCAATTCAAATCGGGATTCATTTGAGTTATTTATAATATAAAATGGACTCGTTTTCAATGCCCGCAAGAATAACGTAATCTACTAATGAATAAAAAATTGAGATGATTGTAGTCTAAATTTTATTTCACATTAATTTACCAGAAGATTTTATATCTTACATCAGTTTTCACAACACTGTCGGTAATAGGCATAAGACAAAGTTATTGCTTTTAATATGCTTCAACATGTTCTTCAATTCAATTGAGGTAATAGTAAATTTGTGGAAAAGATTGTGAGGAAAGATTTGCTGAGTTGTTTGGTAAACGGTAAAGGTTTGGTAAAGTTGTTGTTTTTTTAAGGCTAAGACGATTATGATAAAAACTGACGGATTTCCCTTTCCTGTCGAAGCTCTTTAAACGATTACCTCGAGGTGGGATAAAGCTGGGATATGACGGCGAAGAAAGCCGCAGTAAAGGCGGAACGGGACAGGCTCGTATACTCTTATACTCTCACAAAGGAGTTCAAAAGCGAATGGATCCATGCGTAAGCTGGGAGCCGAAAGCTCTTGCTGCGGTTGCAGCATAACATTTTGAACGTTCCCTTGCGACAAAGTGAGTCAAAGCATGTAATAAATCCCATCTTTACCATCGTATATTTTTTATAAGTGTAATATAAATGTAAAAAATGCTGTAATTTGAAGACTGATATGCCTTAGCCCCTCTAAGCAGAGGTAATTCACTCATTAAGTATTGTAGGTAGCGCAGAGCGGAACACATCAGCGCACAAAAAAGACTATGAATGGAAATATTTGCGCAGGCTAAAGGTTTGGTGACCTGCAGGTAGGTAGCATTCAGTAGATACTCAGTAGTCACGGCCGAATGTTTTGCAAATAGTCAACAATATTGTGCCTAAACAAAGTATTTACTAAAAAACAATAGGTATGCCTAAAAAGTTTTTGTATGCCAAGACAGTGTATTTTCAGTTTTCACCCGTTCACATCTTAGATCTTATGTAACTTAAAGTTAAATTTGTAAAGTAATTGGTCAGCATAGGTTAAACTTCATTAACGTTATGAGACAGGAAATGTTTTCTATTAAGGGAAACGACCGTGAAAATGGCATGAATTCCGCTTTGCGGAGAACACCATTTTAGACGATTTGCTTCAGATGGGAGCAGTTCAATGAGATGAAGGTGTAGAAAGCTTCAGTGTACGGGTAACAGACAGACAGACAGCCCCGCGCACTCATGAATACGAATACAATAGTGACTGAATTCGTCCGTAAGCGAAGTAACAGACAGCTCTCTGCGGTTTGCAGCCTGACATTTCGAAAGCCGAGAAGTTTTTTTTTCATGAAAGGGCAAGGCCGTTTTGAACGTTAAATGCCTTGTGTTTCTCTTGGAGAGATGCTTGCAAGTTGCTTGAAGCTTGCGAAAGCTCGATGCCAAGTTTCCTTGAAGAGAAAATTGAAAAAAAAATTGAGGAGAGACATAAACTCCAGGACATGACTAATGGCTAGCTAGTTGGCGTTGATGTGCCATTCGCGGGGTTGGGATGGCGCTATTATTTCGCCCATGTTTAAAACGTTCTGGAGGTTAGAGGGGATTGCAAAACGGAGTATGGTTAGTGGTCTTAGCAGCGAGCGCGTGAGCTATGAGGGAAGGCAGGGTTGCTTGCCCTCCCCCCTCCGTTGTTCAGAACCGCTCCCCCATCTATGGAAGTTGCTCGCTCTGTATCAGTAGGATTGCTCAGAACTTTCCTCACACATAGCCGCGCGTCACCTCCGGGAACTTTGTCGCAACAGTCCATCGTCGGATCCCCCTGCGCAGGCACTCTAAATCAAGCAACAGTTATGCTGGGCACCGTGGAGATTCCTATTAACTCCCCAAAATTTGTGGCGGAAACATGCGTCCTCATTCACGGTTGCAGGATTATCAAAAGAATTTTTTGGGCCTTGACTAGTTTCACGAGTTGAGCGTTATCGTTCTACGACAAGAAATCCATGCTTGACTTCTCCTGCCTTTATATGTAATAATATTGGAATATATAACATCGTTAAGCTGTATAGATAAAGATTTTCAACCAAACATTTTTCAGTGATTTCATTCCTCAGTTTTTAAAATGTAACTTATTTCTTTATTTTCACTATATAAAGTAAATTTCATATTTGTCGAAACGTACATTTGTCTAGAAATGTTAATAAATGCGCTCAACAGCATTTCAGTTCATTTTTTCTGCCAAATTTATTGTCATATGTCTGATGAATTTACAGGTGCATGATGGAGTCGTAAATTGTGGCTTTTGGTAATCTAGTACAGTCTAATAAAAGTCGGTAGATTGGCTGAAAAGATCTTTAAAATTAATTATGAGCTTTAACATTCTCTATGGTATATATATGATATATATTCATATACATATAATAGTTGAGATACACCCATGCGATATTTATTTCCTGGATAGTGAATGTTTTCGTTGGTATTCAACAAAATTTTATTTCCTAGCATTTTTTCTGTGGTGTTTTTAATTTTGATGGTTTATTCTTGGATGACAAGTTGTACGCAAGCACACATCAAATATTTCATCTCTACATTTATCGGGACAATTTATAGGCTTATTCTCGGCTCATTATGTTAGACCGAACCTTCCGGCCGTTTGATATGCGAGATAACCGAGTAAGGCAATTTTTTTTCAACAGCCCATGCCGATGCTGCACGGATGCAGGATAACGACGTAATTACCGCTTCTGCTTCCCTCGATCCTTCACCAGAGGGCAATGTCATCACTATTTAAGAGAGTCTTACGCGAGTCCTTTCCTTGCGAATTCGGATACATGGATAGTTGTGCAGTCCCAATGCGTCGTGTGGAGAAGATAAGTGCGAGGATGTCTGCACGAATGCATAAATGACCGCCCAATAAATAGCCTCTTCTCCGAGTCCACATGGATCTTCTCCGCTTACTATTCCCAATAATGTCTGCATCCTCGATATGTATTGCAGCTGCAACTACTGCAGTGGTAATTACCGTCGCCTCATCTATATCTATTTCTCCTTCGAAATTGAATCGTCTGCATTAGAATGTAAATAACGCTGCGCAAAAGTATCCTACTGAGTAAAAACTATGTGTTGCTCTTTTACGGAACCATTTCACGGAACCATTAAAATATAGCTTTTTCAAAAGCATTGCGTTCACTCGTCTGCTTTCGTTCACGCAGTTCATTATTTCCCCACAAGCTGCGTGAACTTATGCTGCTTCAAACAGTGGTAAAATGCCTGGTTTTGAATGGCCTTTAAGAGGGCAGTGTCATTGTGGAGTTTGTCTTGTGATTGCCTCTATCAAAACAAGATACGCCACATTTTCGTTTGAGTCACATGAAAATAAACTTCTTTCACTGATTTCATGCTTAAGCTACTGAAAAGCAAAATTAAGATACTTAATATGCTGTTTACTCGTTGGATATGTTTTTGCTCTTTCATAGTATTTTTCTGCCCGAAGATCCGACTGAGTGGTGATAATGTTGAATTATTCATTTTTACCATCCATAATTTCAGTAATTTACTAACTATTAAAAATCAGAATAAATTGGTGCCTTTCTTTCATTGCCAGTTAACTTCTCGGAAACAATTACTTCTTCTATCAATGTTTTGCAAAGATGGCATTTTTTCTAGGAGGGAAAGTATTATTTTTTCGCAAATATATCACTTTTTCTATTAAAGTTCTTGTCGTTTTAATTTAATTTTTTGGAAACAAAATTCGGTAAGTGTTGGATCTCATCCGTGTAAAGGACCCTTTAGTTTACAAGTAACAAGAATATAAAATGAATGACATTAATTTCATTTTTCTTGAGAATCTCTAAACAGGCCATTTCACGCGAGGCACGCTTGTGCGATTAGATTCGTGTACAGCACTTGCGTTTGCGAATGCACACAGGACTGAGTCTATATCACTAACTAAGTCTTGCAATATGCGATTAATCGATGCAGTTTTTACGGGACCTTCTTCACGCATCCAATGGCACAGTTAAATGCCTCTCGTAGATAGATTAATGACTTCATAAAGTGGTGCGATATCGAGGCTTTAAAGTCCCCTCTTTCATTCACACTCAAACAAAACATTCAATTAAACCATAAATGCAGACTTAATATGTTAACGCGAAAGAAAAAAATATTATAAATTTTGCAGAAAAAAAGTTCAGCAGCTAAAACTGTCAGTAAAAATATTTACAAGCATAAAATATATGATAGAGTGTAACCAATAGTCCTACCCATCACAAGGTTTACAAACTATAAATGAACATGGTAGAATGAACATGGTGAATATGTCGAAACGTACCGTAAAATATTTTGTCCTTTTTATTTCCGTGTGCCTGTGTTTTTAAAACTATATTTGTGTTTTTATTCGGCGAGTGCGTTTTCTGAGAAGATATATATTTATATAAAATATTCCAAGAGGGTGGTCGATAAAAATATAGAAACAAGCGAACAAGCTCTTTCGCTTGTTTCTATATTTTTATCGACCACCCTCTTGGAATATTTTATATTTATCACTCGAGTGATTCTTCAAGAAGTTATATAGATTAATGGCCAAATTAAAATTATAAAAGCCATTGAGGGGAAAATATTAAGAATTAGGCTCTAATACTTAACTTAAAAAATCCTATGCAGGGAAACACCCACACAAGAAGGGGTGTGTTAAAAACCTACAAAAACAGGCCTTAAAGGGAGGCAATTGAAGCAAGGCCTCTATGTTGGGATAGCCACTCTGGTGGGCTATTCGGACTGTTGACGCCTTGAGGACTCGAGGAAATATGCACGTTTCTGCTCCGGGCTTGTTCCCACGCCCTCTTTCGTTTGAGCTTGGAAGCACTGGAGCGGATCTCAGAGGAGGGAGGAGGTGGGAGGAACATCCAACACACCCCTCACCCCTGTAACACACCTCTCCCGCCCGCTCTACCTCCCTCCTTAACCCTCCCCCAACCAGGAAGGAGTGAGGACACGGGAGGATGAAGAAAAAAATCCGTAGAAAAAGTGTAAAAAGACCGAATCCGCGTCATCTTCCGGTGAAACCTGTTCGTCTCTTGGATTTCCCGCGGGCTAATGGGCAGCCAGGCCATCCGTCCGTCCCTCGACCCCTCAACTCATCTCTTCTGTCTTCTTCCATCCCCCTTTGCTTTGGTCCCCTCCTCACAGCCCGGCCTCCGGACGCGAGGTCGTGTACGCTTAAAGTCAAGCTGTTGCTCCGATAGGAAAGGGGGACATTGAGTCGTGCCGGGAGTCCCCATGGTAGGACCGCATTCCTCCATAGCTTGCTCTAAATCCATAATCCCTGGATACAGATTGATAGGTGCCGACTGGGTGCGGTTTGACATCTTCCCTGCGGGTGGAAGGGCACACGAATTTCACGAATTCGGCGGTAACGTGACGTTGAGCAGTAGTAGTAGGAGCGGTTCTGTGTCTTTTCTACGGTTGGAATGGCTCACTTGTTTTTCTAATTCGGTAGAAAGTTAAAATTGCTGAAGCTTATGACATTTTATTTCAGTTCTCCAGCTGATAAGGTGATATTTCCTCGTCTAATTTGGAACTTTAATCCGAAGATAAACAATACAACCGGGGACAAAATGGGGAATTCGGCAGCAACGTGAAGTTGTAGTAGGAGTGGTTCTGTTTCGTCTTTAATGTTGGAATGGATCACACGTTTTTCAAATTCGGTTGAAATTCAAAGTTTCAGTACCAGAGGGTGTTGTTCTCAGATGCCTTGGCTGATAAGGTGATATTGCATCGTCTAAATTGTGACGTAAATCATGAGACAAACGTAGATTCCAGAAAGAGACGGGATTCGAAATAGCGTCCTTTTGGTCGTCTGGCTGATGCGTTACCAACTGGCTACTACGGTCTAAATGAAATTGGGGAATGAAAAAGTGTAATGGGTGTTAATTTTCATAGTGATTATTTTTTCAATTTAACTGTCATTGGGAACAGTGACTGGAACAAATTGGATGAGTAAGCCGTTAGCGTGCTGGTCTGGCAACTCGAGGGTCACTGATTCAGTTCCTTACTCGGGTATAGTTGTTGTTTTCGTATAAACATAAAGGTAAAAGTGTAGACGGCGCGTATTAATCTTAGCATATGCATTATATTTAAAATCAAAGTCTTCTGGTCCACTAATTCTTTCTCTTAGCCTTATCCATGTTGGTATGAAACGCTTTGAATTCTTTTCAAACAAATATACCGAGGTAACAAACCTGAAAGCCATTTGATTGATGCACATGACATATCCTTTTCCTCCTCGTTTTATACACTAATGATATTTGGCAACCTCATGTGTTCTCTTTTGTGAATGAACTGTGTGGATGCCTTCGAGCTTTCTTCACAATCCTTTATGCAGTCCTTAAATGGATAGCATCCGGTTGACCGAACCACCTATTTGGATCTTTTTTCTTCCCTTGGAGCCGAATGAATCGCATCTAATTATTGCTTCTTGCCTTAAGGCTTTCGTTAATTTTCTAACAGGCATATAATGACAAAGAGGTTTTTTCTAAGCAAACAACCTTTTGACTATTTATAGAAATCACAAAAGCTGTTAGAGAAAAAATACTAGATTGGGACGCTGAGAACCTTAAAATTAAATGTCATTACTCGCGCAAGTAGAACACGAAGGTGTATTTTTTGATTGAGTAATACGCTTCTCGATCTAGAAAAAGAATGAGAAATAATAACATTCTGACGATAATCTACTTTTAATACTTGTCGTGTACAAGGTTCACTTTTCAGAAGATCTTGAAGCTCTCAGGGTTCCTGCGTCTGTTTAATACATTCATTTTTATGCTCATTTTCAACTATTTACTGGTATATTAATGGCTTGTTAACATAAAATCTTGATATTTAATGGTGCATAATTTATGAAAATTTATCGAAATAAAATGGTATTTTCTCATCAATACATATATAAATTGCTTTTATACATATTTCAGTAATAACTCTCAACTCTCTCGATAGATAATATCTCGTCATCGGAGGCAAAGAGAGATTCATTCGTGCTTTGGGTGTATAGGTCAGTATTTTATCAAAGCTCTTGCTCACAAAAATATCCAGAAACGGAATGTGTTGTCAAGGCTCAAAGGAGAAGGGGTTAGATAAGCTGGGCGCGAATGATGATGATTATATTGGTATGCCTGCCAGAAGGTGCTGATCAAACTTGCATGTGAGTTACTGCGAAGGTAATAATTTCCATGCCTGTCCTCCGGCATTTACACCATCATCCTCACAAACTTGCTCCAACTAGTTCTTGCTTACTGAATAATCCCAATTTGATTAGAAAGCCATCCATCCCGGCTGGTATTGGGATCGGTGAGAAACGTAAGATGAGGGTCCATACGGAATTCAGACGAGGAAGAGGATGATGGGGAGCGTGGATAAGAAAGGACGGAGATGGCGGAAGCTCTGTAAGGAAAGAGACTGGCTCCTTTGTTGCATCTTTTCATTAAAACGGCATCGGGAAGATAAAGGGTGCGAGGATGATGCCCTGAGGGACTCGCTCAGAAAAGGAGGATACCCCTCGAGGCGGTGAAGCGGCTCAATCAAAATGCGCCTTCCTTTCCGTCTTCCCCGCTTCTCCATCGTGTAATAACTCGTCAATGCCTCAGCTTGGGGATTGGCATTTTCCGGTTTGCGTGTGAGGAGGAGGTAAGCGAGTAAGGGAAGGAGATGTAAGAGAATGGAGTGAGAAAAACAGAGGTATAGAAGGAAGTGAGCATGTGTGCGTGCGATAACGTGTAAAGGGGCCATTCAAGTATTACGTAAGACATTTTGGGGAGGGAGGGGTTTTTTTCTTACGTTGTCTTACGTAGTGGGTGAGGGGGTCTGAAACAGTCTTACGTAAGATATAAGTCACTTCTGAACTCGTATTTTGATCACTTTTTAAAAAGTATATTCGTAGGAAAATCTTATATTTTAGGTTCAACGCCGTGGCGGTACGCCTGAATGTATGCTAAACTATAGAAAAACGTACAACCAATTCGTAGGTCTCCTAGACAGTGGTGAATAAAAACTTCACTTTGCGGGATAAAAAAAGGCCAAAAATCAGTATATCAAGTCGATAAAAAGACCCATTTAATGATAAAAGCGGTAAAAAATCGTTAAATAAAACAACTTTGATGAAGTACAAAATAGAATTTTAATAATCCAAATGTGACTAGCTTCACACAAAACCAAGTATGTAGTCATAAACTTGGGTAGGTACTCCAAACTCAAAATGAGAAATACTGATCTCAAAGGTAGTGAACAATGTGGATGCTCAAAAAAATAACTTCAAAAATAACTATGCAACTGTCTGTTCATCAAAATTTAACGACCAATCTGGACATACATGCAACTCAATGGCATGTTATTCTTGTTGCTGATCAAACCATGCTCTCGACATGATTTCCGAGTTTTCTGGCATCAAAGATGTCTGTAGATCAGAGTAAACATTTCCATACTGTGAAAAGGCTCGTTCACAGTCCACATTTGAAGCAGGTATCCACAGAGCTTGCACACTGGCTTCAACAAACTTTGAATGTCTTCCTTTCAACCCTAGAAGCACAGAAACGGTATCAATCTGATGGGACATTCCAGCAGCTTGGATACTTGGGCTTGGAATGCCCCATATCCCTCGCACAGCTCCTTCAGGGGAACACCTGACAAAATTGGCACTTTTGCAGCAACAGTACTTAAGGTTTTATTAAGTTTGTTGGACACAACATTTCTCGTGTCAAACAAAGTGCTCATGCTGACCATGAATGCTTTTCCCTGATCTTCATCCATAAGCTTACACAGCTTAGAGTGGCAATGAAGTGAAACAGCTTTGATTTTCTCATGAAAATGGAACCTTTTCCCTCCAGTATCGATTTTTGGTATTGATTCCAGTGTTTGGTGACCAAGTACCCCACTGCTGATGGCTTTCAGAGATCGAAGGTGGTCCTGTAAATGTGCATGTACTTGATGGACATAAGGGTAAGAGTTTCCCTCAAGAACAACAATCATATCAATTATGGGTTTGCAATGTTCGAAAAGGAATGTTGCCATTGCTTTTATTATAGATATATCCTAGCTGGTAAGCTGTTCGAAATAGGTGATAGCATGACTCTTCATCTAAAGTTGAATAAAATTCTTTTAAGTCTTCACAGTAATATTTTACGCAATCTGCTGACTTGTTCCAGCTTTTCCATCTGGTTATCACAGACATAAGGAACAGGATGGCACTTTTTTCTCCATTTGGGTACTTGAATTTCAGGTACGACAGATATCGATGCTTTCTTTTGCGGGTATTCAAGAACAAAAGTTTGCATTGTGTGATACAAGTGTTGAGTTCCTGTAGTTGCGTAGACCATACACAGGCCACAAGTTTCAGCTTGTGGACCCAACATTGTATATGTACCATGTCTTCTCTGAATGGTATCGTTAAAGGGTCAACGCATGTACGCATATACCTTGCCGAACCTGTAGCTATTGCCACTACGTTTTCAAATTTTATTTCACGGTCTGTTACAAATTTCAGTATTGCCCTGGCACACTCTGCACCACTCGCATTCTCCAAAACCCGAACTCCACCTACATAAATGTGCTGCTTACTTGCACATGTATGTGGATTTATAAGCACGATGAACACGCATTTTCCAGATCGGTCTGTAGTTTCATCACTCATGATGCAAACTGGCTTATCCTTTATTGCTTCTTTTTATGTCCTTGCCTGATTCATGCCAACTGACAAAACATACTTTGTACAAAAGGTATCGGCATGACACAAATCCCCTGCCCCTGTAATAAATAAATCACAGTATTTCTGACAAGCAAGCTTCAGATAGGCCTAAAACCATTAACACATTGAAACAATATGTGTAGCACCGAGACCTAGACTAGTATAAAGCAAGCCTAACCTAGGCCTAGTCTAATACCACAATTTAATAGTAGTAACAACACTGTAATTCGGACTAAACTTCCATTCATCGAGTTGCAAGAATAAAAACCGATTGTAAAACGGCTTTAAAAATGGTAATGCGTGAACATGGATCGTTTGGCAGACATGCTTTGATATTAGGGACTAGGATAGAGGCAAAAAATTAGGTAGATGAATTTAGAACTAAAATGTTTTATACAAGTGCCATCATTCTTAAGTAAACTGATAAAATGTATGCACCCCCAAGTATTTATCTACTTTACACGACACAAATCCACATCTAAACGCGCATGAGACTGCTCAAGTTAATGCCTCGTATTAAAAACTTCCTTTGCATGCAGCCATATCTTAAAATGAAGACAAAAAACCTGGGGGTAGTCGTCATAAATAAACCATTAAAATAAAAGCGTCATCGTGCAGCTATCCAAGTATTTCTCTACGTTACAGAATGTAACCCCACATCTACTCGTGTATGAGAATGCGCAAATAAGTGAATGTGTAACACTGCTTTTGTAAGCGGACACGTATAAACACCAGAGAGCAACAGAGGGCAATAAACCTGCAGGGGGAGGGGGTCATCTTAAATAAACCAATAACATTAAATCACTATCGTTGCAGTTATCCAAGAATTTCTCTACACGACGCAGCTCCACTTTTACCCATGCATGAGACTGCGCAATTGAATGCATCGAATATAACTACCTTTTATAAGCGGCCCCGTGTAAACACGAGAGGTGAAGGAGGGCAATAAACCTGGTGAGGAGGTGAAACGACTCGCACAGTCCAGCTTTTCTTGCGGTACCCTAACAGGAGAAGAGCGCATTGGTGAAGGGGGTAAGGGAGGGGGGTTGGGCTTTGTGTGGTGGTTTTTCCTTCACAGATAGGACGCCCGGCATATAAACATCTCATTCCCTCCGATTCCACCCCTCTCTGACTCTCACCCATTCTTCCTCCCCCTCTCCTCCCCCGCTCCCTCACCAATCCATTCTCGTACGCACGCACATCCAGAGTGATGCAATGGCCTTGGAGCAAGTGACAAGATAGGCTAGCAGCTGCCGCCGCAGCCGCCAAGTCCCTTTACCATTAAGACCCTCCGCGGCCGCCGCCAACACCATTGAAGCACGGCCGTTGAACTTGAGACGAGTGGGGGGATGCGATCTGGGGACTCCGGGATACTGTGCCAGCCCACCCACAACACTAAACACACTTCCTCTTGTGTCTCCCCTAATAACTTCACGGGCTTATCTACGTCAACGTTGCACCCCGCGAGCCTCCACAAGGGCGTGCGGCAGGGTATGTTATCTTACCACTCATCACAGTGCCATTCTGAATGAAGAAGTATTTTATACACACGTTATTCCGTTTTTTGACGAAATATGCAGAATGACGTTCGTAAGAAAAACTAAAGACCTACATTGGGCTGAATCTACTGATATTTCTGTTCTGCACGATCGGTTCCGTCAACTGGCATATAACGCGAGTTTTAAGGTGACACGGAGGATATTGTTCTAACCCTGGGTTTTATACACTCTACTACTTCAGGCTTCACTTTATGGAAGCATTTAGTATTCTTATCAAAGAATAAACCCTTGTACTTTTCCACAGAATACTATTTTAACATGGTATAATGAGATTCACCGAATTGTACCAAGGTAAAGTGTGTTGTAACAAGTTAAAATACAATTCTGTGAGAAATTACAAGATTTTATTCTTTAGTATGGATCTTGAATTTAATCTCTAGAGCTGATAGAAGTGTCAAAATAATAGAGATACACTACCGATCTGACGGATATGAAAATTCTTTCTTTCCATGCACCATTACATACTGCAACAAAAACGGAGTGAAGGCATTTATTTAATCTACAATTCCCTATCGCCCTTCCCCTCTTCCAGTTCCTTTTTCCGATTCCCTTCCATACCCACGGCTTGTGTCCTAACACCCACTTACCCTGGACTCGAACCCGGATCTCTCCATGGACCATCAAGTGCTTTAGTCAATTAAGCTACGGAGGTGCTCTTCTCTTTGGCCAGTTTGCAATACACTAATAATAACCAAAAGTAAAAATAGCCTCGGAGAATAATTTTTGACTTCACTCTCGTGAAGGACGGCGCTGTGTGCACTATTTGACTGATGCAAACATTATATTTCGGGCAGTTGTGAAAATCTAGCTCCTTTGAAACCAACAAATATCCACAGAGGAGAATAACACCACGTCAGCTTAACAGGCTTCTCTGCTTCGTAACTTTTAACCTCTGCTCGATATGGAGGTCGGATGCTGTTTTTTCCTCTGTGAAAATTTCGCTCATAAAGGCTTACTTTATAGTACGCTGTGGCCTTACATCTACTACAATACCGTGGTAGCACACCAACGCCGCCCCGGGATTCAAAACTCAAGCCATTACAATAGAAATCTAGTGCTCAAGCCACCAAACCAACCAAATCCTCTAATGTCTTAAGGTAGATTGAGAGACATATCACTTAGCATTAAATTCGATGAATTTGGCCTCATTATTAATTTTAAAAACTCATATTTAGAATTAAAAAACAGGCAATTAACGTTATATGTTTTTAAATATTTGCCAACAAATACGTCATTTTAAATGGGAAATGTTACGGGTATGCCCTTCAAAGAGACTTTATTTTAAAAATGAGGATTTATAATGCAAAGAACTCGTCAGAAATTTAACAGTGCGTAGTTTGTATGCTTTGTCAACTTGTATGCTTACTTCTAAAAATAAATCAATTACCCACCGCAGAAATATTTTCAAAATGGCAAAAGAATCTTCAGTTGAGAAGGCGCCTTCAGCGTGCGGCGTGAAAATAATGAGTCAAGTTAAAATACTATACATGTATATTTACAAAGGAAACGGTTGTAAGCGTAATTTGGTGGAATTTATCCATTACGGAATAATTAAAATAACTTAGTTTACTCCATTACTATCTATTATCACGACCTGGGTTTCAACACTTATTGTTAGTGTCATCTTCAGGTTACCTGAAGATGACATCAAGTGTTGAAACCCGGGTCGTGATAATAAGTACTAATAGAGTTAACTAACAATAAGTTATTTTAATTCTTCCGTCATGTATATCTAGTTAATTACTGAGAATTTCAGTAATTTAAAATAAGTACTTGCGTCATCAATGCCACAATATTTCCTTCACGCTTCTTACATTGGCTAAGATTTAAAAATAAAATTTGAGTATGGTCTCTTTTATGAATTGGGAAATATCTCGCTCCAAGTACCTGAAAGAGTGCATCGAAATGTCACGTGTAAAACGGTCTTTAGGACCGGCATCATGTGTTCCCCCCCTTCTTCGATCCACATCATTTGTATTATCTCCCAGACACGGTTTCCACGTCAGTCTTCTCGTCTCGTGTCTCCTTCACCATTAGTATCCATTCTTTTCTCTCACTCCGTCTCTCTCTTCTTGAACCTCCGGCGCTAATGAACGGCGGGGAACGAAGGGACAGAGTAAAACGCCTATCCATTCCCCCACCCCCTTGCTCTCACTTTCTTCTCGCATCTCTTCTTTCCCGGCATGTCCCGAGTCCCATCCAGATATCTTCTCATCTCCTTGGTCCTTTGCCTTTTCTCAGTCGCGTGCATGCATTGACATGCTTGAATCTTCCGGGCAGTGCAAACGCAAAGGCAATAAGGGTCGTGAGGTAAGGTTAGTAACGACGACGCGCACGTCTGCAAACGAACCGAGTCGTGAAAACCAAACCCTGTGATGCTCGATTAGAGCATGTTGGAGATGGTGGTGGAACACCAGTGGTTTTTTGATAATTTTATAAAAGTATTTTGGGAAGCTATTTTAACGTAATGGTGGAAACGGATGAATTTCTGTCAAACATTTTAGTTTGGGATGATTATTTTTAGCTAATCACTAGTTATTATCCTAAGTTTGGAGTAGCAAATGTGTGGTATCGCAACTATGAGAATTGTAGACTCTTGGGATTATTTCCGAGTTGGTCCATTGTTTGACACGACAGTTTTACTAGCGTTCCAGCGCGCTTCTTCAGGTTAGAAGTCTACTGACCTGAAGAGTGAGCTGGAACGCTAGTGAAACTATCGTCTAAGACAATGGACCAATGTTGAAGTAATCCCAATAGTCACCAATGCTCTAGACCATTCCGCGGAAGCTTTCGATCGCAACTATGAGTCTATTTCTCATTTTTTCCTGTTATCTATATTTCCGATAGCTATTAGGTGTGCCATCGGGGTCAAAGGTGTTTTTTTTCATGCATAAGGGCCCCTTTGAATTTTCAGAAGAATTTAAAAACGTAATATTTTTAAAAGTTATTCTTTGAGTAAGCGTGAAATTTGAGTACCAACATTTGTTTAGGAAGTTGATTCATTGAGACGTATTAGAGATGACGCTTCGTTACCTCTTGAGACTTTTAATCCGATGTGTTTCTATGGAGATTTAGGTGGCTGAAATGGAATGATTGCTCAAATCAGCATTCAATTTGGCTATCAATATCAATTTGTAGTTCTCTAATTTTGATCTCAGACAGTCCGTATTACTCTCTTTGTATCGCTTATCACCTAACCTGCGGTCCATTTGATAATATATATACCATATATGAAATAGAGTATTGCATTGAAGTCATTGTATTTTCTGTTAGTACGTTCTTAAATATATATAGTAGCCATAACCTTTCTAATAACGGTCTATATTTGAAAACTAGAATGCTGCATTTGAGATGTCACTTTAACGCTATGAGCGATTAGTAATATATTAGGCTATTATTTTCCCCTTGCTATTCGCTTACTGAATGATACGATATAGTATGTATACTTCGCTAACGAAGACATTATAAAGTCTAGCAGGAACTATTCTGGGGTTTCCTACGGGTTTAAAGGCTCCATGCTGTCCAACGGTTCCACGTCCGACTCGGACAGGAATCCTCAGGGCGTGGAGCTGACTCAACTGCCTTGAAGACGATGTCCGAGTCGGACGTTGAAACGTTGGCCAGTAAAACTTTAAAACGGTGGGAAACCCGAGAACAGTTCCTGCACCTCATTTTCCGGGTAAGTACTAAATCTTACTTCAAAATTAAGTCTTCTTTACAAAAAATGTGAAAATGAAGATAGATTGTTGAATCTGTGTAAATGTTGTATAAACAAGCTATCTTGGGGTTGGAAATGCAGTTTTGTGTATTTCATAAAATTACGTAGAATGTCCAGCGACAAAAACGTTAATGTACATTCACAATCTCTCGTAGCGCAAGTTTCCCCTTAAGTGAATTCATCTTACTTAACGCTCTTTGCTTCCTTAGTCCTCTTCTCCCCTCTCTCGCTCCTTACACGGCAACTTCTTCTATCCTTCTATCCAACCACTCAGCTGCTTTTCTTCTCCCTCAATCTCCCTCACTCACTTCCTGGTCGGGGCTCCTCGTCGACTAACTGACTCACTGCCGCTCTCCCCTTAATCCTCCACTATCTCCCCCATCTTCTCTATTTCCGATCGCAAATTCTCCATTCTCCATACCTCTCTTTCTTTCAAGGCCATTCTAATCGATGCATTCACTTACGCAGTTTGACATCACCGTCTAATATTCTCGAAATACATTTGGGTACATCTAATCGCCAATCCTGTTTGAAACAAGCTAAAAGTGAATTAATCAGACTTCTGTTAAAAGTTTATTCTTCCGGGAAGTGCGAATGCAAAGGCAAGAAGTGCTACAGCTATGAGAGGTCATTCCCTTGCGGAATATGGTATTACTGTCTAATATACTCTTGAAATGCACGTGAACACACAGAGTAGCTATTTTCGCAAGATTCAAGGTAAAAGTGATTATATTGGACTCAGGACTTCAACTCAGCTCTATCAAAATGTATCGCTGCATCGGCCTGGTATTATTATATAGTGTTCTTGAAATACATGTGGGTCCACTCAATAGCCTATCCTAATATATTCAAGGTGAAATTGTTTTCATCAGAATCGGAATTCTACTAAACACTATGTGAACTACATTGCTGCAACTCACTAAGTCATTGCACACGACGCTTGTACTAACGCAACCTTATATTATTGTCAAATGTTCTTTAAAAACCATATAGGCCATTAAATATCCAATTTTTCCTTACACAAGTTTGTTATATGATGCATTTCCATGCGCACTTTGGTCCATGGATATTCACAAATGTTAATACCCATCACGCTTTTCTCTTTCGGGGTAAGGATTGTCAAATGAGGTTAATTCTCCGCGTTAGACCAGGAAAAATGGCTTCAAATTTGGTAATGTCCTCTATAATATCCTATCCTTGCAAACTATTTTTGCCTATGCCACATTCATGCATTGCTTCATACACAATCTCCTATTTTTAGACTAGAATTCTTCCTCTTATATCCACTGCATCTTTAATTATGTTTATCCTAGCATACCTACCCAAGTTTCACTACTATATAATAAAGTGGGGAGGAGTACAATTTTCCGCATTGCGATTTTTACTTCCCTAGGCTCATGATGATGTGCTGTCTATATTCGGTGGTGTAAACCCGAAAGTCACATGAACGACAGCTCGAATGTATGAATTACTGCATGAGAAAAATCCTCCTGCTCTGATTCGATGCATTCATGCTCCCTATTTTACACTCTTCTCTCTCGTCTGCTTCCCCGTTCCGTTCCGCTCGTCGACTGACTGACTCACTGCGGCCCTTCACTTGATCCTCCTCGCCCTATCTCTCCGCCATCTACCTTCACGATCGCAAATCCTCCGTCCTTTTATCCTCCATCTGCGCCTCCCTCAATCCCCGCTTTCAATCGAACACCCTCCTCCCTACACCACCCGCCTCCTCTTCTTCTCATCCGTCAGGCATTTTCCCGACAACTCCTGCCACACTCCTCGCCTCCGGGATTCCCTTTTGGGTCGTCTCTCTCGCATCCCACTTTATTAGCGAGAGGCATTTTTCCTTCTCCGCCCCTCAATCCGTGCCCGCGCTAACCCTCACCCGTACCTGAAAAATACCATTCAACCCTTCCCGGGTGGATAACTCCCGCTAATTTTTTATCCGACCCCGTTTATTACCTCCATCGTTCATCGGAATTTCAATTATTTTAATATACGTCTTTTGTTTGATCTATGGGGTTATTCATGTTGACGAATTTTTCTCCCATGGATTATGAGGTGATTTTTTTCTCGTACCGTATAAAATTCCCCTGTACACCCCTACTGAAGCACATGAGCTCCCCCCTTTTTTACGATATGGATCGCTAAAGGGTTTCGGATTGAATTTTTTAAATCAAATCGTAAATCGAATTTTATTTGCTTACGGATTTTGGTGTAATGACAGGAGAAATGAAGGGGTAGGACTTTCGAGAAAGACCAAGGATGGAGTACATCTGGCAAATTATGAGTGACTTTAAAATAAAGACTCACGAAGGAATAAAACTGTTGGAGAGATGCAGCAAAACAGACAAGGTTTTAGGTTCTTCTAATACTAAGGTAAATTGAACCAAATTTCCTAAAATATTAGTTCTCTAATAAGTAAAAAATCTGTACATCCTTGGCGAGATTCAAGATCGCTACCTTTGGGTAGTCAGGTGGCTTACCCTCCTGGATACAGCGATTGGCTGGAGCAGTATATATTTCTCGCTTACGTAAAAATATTTCTCGAAAAATAATCATACGAGCGCATTATAGATAATTTGTGTACCTACATTAGCCACTGCTAAACTTAGGCATAATTTGAGCGTATGGAAAGATGAATGATTATTTAAGTGTGTACGTTCTCCAAATTTCAAGGTTATATCGCACACCCTTGCGAAAGACCTTAAACCTTTCACCAACATGCATCCATAACTGTGTCGGGATTCAAACTCATTTGCCAGTTACTTATTTGCCAGGCTGTTGCGTTACCAGCTTTGCAATCTGTCTAGAATATTTGAACATCATACCTTGTTTCCAATTTAAGGTAACAGTAAACAATCGCCTGTTTTTTTGGTACCTACTGTAGATAACTCTGTTCGCTCTCCTAAAGACGCAATTCATCTGAAATGTGAGACATTTAAATGTAAAGCACTGATTTATGAGATAAGGAGGCCATTTTACGCTAATATTGTAAAATTTAACGCTATTGAGTGCAATAAAAGGCCAGGAATAACAGAAATCGCTACTTTTACAGCGCTTCCGATCCTGAATCATGAATTATTCTCGCTGGATACGAGTGAAATTAATTCAGGAGATTAAATGCCTCCGACGAGAAGTAATATATTTTGAAGTCACACACTTGTACGTGCTTGTGTGAAGATTTCTGCAGTTTAGGGTAATGTGTGAGTTGATTATGAAATCGCTTCACACCCAGCATCACCTAGCTGGTTTAATTTAAGCGAAGAACTCGGGTTTTAAGAGTGAGGAAAGTTAACATAAAGTTAATCCCGCTATCTCCACGGCAGGGATTGAGATCCTAATTAATCCTCCCATCCGCATTCCGAGGGTAATGCATAAAAAAGTATTAAAATGGCTCTTCACAAGCCCGTCCGGGGAAGATTGAACCCGCGGCTCCGGCTCACATGGCGTTTTCAATCCGCAATACAATCGCGCTGAGCATATTCTCTCAGCACGGCGCTTTCCCTCTGAAACGAATCGGTTTTTATGCAAATCGGCAGCGTGCGGAGTTGTTTGGATAGATAAATTATCAGCGGACTGAAGGGTTTTGCGTTTGGGTAGGGGGGAGAGATGTGCAGGAGTTACGGAAAAGTAGGGTGAGGGTGTTAAAAAGGGGAGTATGACAGGTGAAGACAAGTGTGGGAGTTGGGGAATGTTGGGAGTGAGTCAGAGAGATATGAGCGGTCGCATTTTGTGCTAAAATAAACAAAGCGTTAACAAACGCGCAGCGGGGACCGTAAATCAATTGGGTCTCCGGGAATAATTTGACGCGGTGGTGGGAAAACCCTACGTGGCGTAGTAATGGCAGAAGAAAAAAATGAGGAGGAAACCAAATAAGAGATGGGGAAATGAAGTACGGCAGTGGGGTGTTGGGTTTCCAAATCACGTGTATATTTGTAGAATGTGCGAATGGTATGAATCGGGCGATAAGGTATGCAGGGCGGTTGGGTCGGCAGAGGTCAGTGATGTCGCAGCAGGGTTGGAAGTGCGGGCACTTTGGTTGCGGGTTTTGGGGATGAGGTGGTGATTAAATATTCCCTCGGACCCCCAACACCTCCTTCTCTCTATTCCTCGCCATTCGTCTTGCAATCCTCTTCCCCATCCTCTACGTTCCCCATCCTTTTCCCTAGCTTGCAGCTGTTCAACCCACATCTCTCTAGTAAAGGGATTCCGGACGTAGTCCGTATCGGAACCTTTGCCTCGCTGGAATGCGAAGGAGGAGGCGTGAAGTTGGCAAAACGATGCAGAAGATAAAGTGGCTAGTGGTAACGCAAACGAAAGGGAAATTAAAATGCCTCGTTCAAGCTTCTTCCAGGGCTGAATAAAAGTTATTTGAAATTGTAAGAACTTCAAATAACAACTTTGCGATTCCACTGAGCATAATTTTTATTGCTTCAAATAGTTTTACTACGCTGCAGGATCTCCAGAAAACAACTCCTGGGCGGTCAGGGTTGTTTCCTGGAGATACTACAGGGTAGCGAAACTAGTTGAAGCAATACAAAATTATATTCAAGATAATCGCAAAGTTGCCATTTGAAGTTCTCTCAATTTCGTATATTGGAATTCCATGAAGCATCGGGTTCACCCATCGCTCTCAAAAGTAATTTGTTGGTCTAAGGCGGCACTCTCAACTGTCAGTTGCTAGTGGTTACAACTACCTGTTGGTAAAACTTCACGTTAATATTATTGGGTAACTTTCTACTGCTCACGACTTTTATTGATAGTACTGGTCCAGGCTTCAACTAATCCGAAGTCATTTTCGAAGTAACATTGAGTTAGTTAACCTTAAAAATGACTGCGGTGTAATGGAAAACTGTATCGGTTTAACCAATACAACCTGTACAAATTTATATTGTCAGTAATATAGTCAACATGGTGGCTTTAACTAACATGCTTTCGCACATGTTTCTACTTACCTTTGTTAAGAAGCTCGCATGATTGGCAAAGAAATAATCACAAGAGTTAAGAACTTTATCATTGTATTTGGTATTATATCATACTCAGTTTCATTACTGAAAAGCCGCTAGTGTATCAATCCAGCATCGCAACCGTCTACTTCTCTGTGTATTACTTACTGTATTATTCCGTCTTCAAATTTTTAAACATCCTTTCCGATATGCTTTTGTTTAACTGACTTCCATTCACGTACATCACATAATCCAATAACATTTACCAAAGATGGTAAATAAATCGAGGTTAAGCAATTTTATGAGTTTAGCACCAGCGTGCGTTTCCTCGGAAAACTTCTCGCTCTCTTTTGAGTTACCAGCGTAGAAAGCTTGCAAAGCGAACGGGGCATTAAGGTACGTCTGGAAAGGAATGGGGGGAATTTCTGATAAAAGGGAATCCAGGGTGGGGGCCTAAAAGGTGGGTTATGGCCGCCATAAAGGCCATTTATGCTTCAGCGAGACGATGGAAGAGGGTGACGTGTAGGTCGAAAATAATGGGTACGAAAGGGGATCGAATGACACAGTCGCAGGAAATGGGTGCGAAAAGTTGGAGATGGGAATTTCCAATAACACCATGAAAATGGCTTTCGGGAGCGACCGAGTTTGATTTGAGCCACGATGAAATCTTAAGGGAAAGTGGTGACTATTTGCATGGAAAATATGCTGACGTTTAGCTGGAGAGCCCTGAGTGTAAATTTATAGCCCTACTCTCTTCTTCAGGGTGAATGTACTTACTTCATGGGGAATGTAGTTTTTATTGTTTTCTATTAAATTAACATATATATTGCTACAACTCTAGGAAGCAATAAATCTTGAGGTTATAATGGGTCGTTTGCGTCGATATTTCGCTAAAATTCCATGACGGAATGACAGTTTGAGATTTTGGCGTTACAATTCTTCCCATTTAACGAGAAACACGTTCTTGAGCTGTCCAAAATAGAACGACAGTGATTTCCCTACGTGTTTCAACACCTAACCTTCATTTACGATGGATACTGACGTTGAAGCATGTTTAATTTTCAGTAACTTAAATTATGAGCCGTGCGAAATACATTGGTAGTTCACTTTTAACCCATACTCTTAATTGTAAGTTTTAATTTTTGAATCATTAGAATGTGATCAGTAGATGCTGAAAATCGTTTCCTTAAAATTTTCAAACAGTCGAATGATCACATCTTAAAGGTAGGTATATAAACAATGGTTAAAATGTCCACACTTATAATAACTACCGACCAAGGTTTTGGCACATTATTCCATCATTAGCGTTCACCCTCTGTTACCCTGATGATGGCAAAACGTGCCGAGACCTTGGTCGTTGGTTATTAAAAGTGTGGAAATTTTAGCCAGTTGTTCTCAATCTTTAAGGTGGATCCAATATGTTTCTACGAAATCATTTCCAATACTCTTGAATGATTCATGTAAAAGCAAATTCCACATACCTTTAACCTTTTATCCAACCGACATAGGTTTCGGCATCTAAATACCATTTTAAAGGTTGCTGTCATAGCTACCAAAACATAGTTGGTGTATGTAATAAAATTTTCGAAAGTACGAAGAATTTTCTTTGAGAAGAATATCATACATTTCCTCAAAGTGATGTCCCAAGATTATCATGTCTATTCGCGACCAGTTAAAATATTAAAGGGGAACTTTGACTGTAGCGAGTTTTTTTTCGGAAACGAACGAGGCATTGTGGAGGAGAGGAAAAGTACGGGGGTGAAGGAAGAATGCCAAAAGATGGAGGAAGATGAGAGAGATAACAAGAGGCGAAGGAAGAGAACTTGGGGTACCGTGGAGTGCAGAGGGAATTGACCCTCGGACGCAATTACCACGTTAGGTGGTGAGGGATGTGGAAGAGGAGAGTAGGAGAGTATGGTGAGGAGGATAAATAGAGAGATATAGAGAGGGAGGAAACAAAAGAGGGTGGAGAAATCTCGAGGAGAGGTTAATCCGCCCTCCTCACCTTACCCTACCTTTCCTTTCCCGCCACCTTTCCTCTCTCCCCCCGGCCTCCAAAGACGTAGGCTAGGTAAGAAGAAGCAGCGGCGACCATCCGCGGGTGAAACGACTCTTATGGACGACTCTGGCAGGTGGAGAGAGGTGCATTATGGCAGGAAACGGCGAGAGATAAAAGAGTCCGAGTGTGTTGTCCCGGGTCTTATAGTGGAGAGGAGTAGGGGTGAAGTAGGCGGAAGGAGAGAGAGAGAGAGAGAGCCTTCCCTTCTTAGCCTCGTGTCGAGACTCCTTCATTATAAGGTTTACTCCCTTGTTAGGTTTTCACCTCGGCGCTCCCATTCGTCTTTCTTTCTTGCGTCTTGGCTCTCGTCCGATTGCTTTATTTCCCCCCCCCCCCCCTCCCCTGCTCGTGATGCTCACGGCCTCCTCATTGTCCCGGCCAATCTATCGCGCCAACAATTCACCCAGTTAAGCGCCAAGAGGTTTGACGTCCTTTAGAAAACTAATTAAAGAATTAAACCCCAACGTCAAGCGCGAAGAAAAGGTCCGATTAATGATGGAAGAATTGATCGACAATCGAGGATAATTGATCGTTTTTAGTCAATCGTCAATTATTCATTTTCGATACATTATTCATGATTTACCGCAGCGCTCCGTTATTATTATGTGCTGGCATGTATCTACATGTGTGAAAATATATGGTGGATAATTTTTATTGTGTGATTTTGGTGTGATTCCTTTGATAAAAGAATAAGTTGCATCAGCAGTTCAGTCACCTAACGCCAAGGGATTTGGATCTTCAAGGAAACTGATTAAACGAATTAAATTAACGTCAAGCGCAATGATAGAAGTTTTATTGAATTAATTGGTCGATTGATGACGGGAGGATGACAAATCGAATTTTGCATCCTTTACTTCTTCACTCTCAGTCCATTATTTCTTATTTGCTAAAAATTGTGATAGTTATTTATGCTAACCAGGATCAGGATCTGTGACGTTTAGAGACGAAAACGTGTTATCAGTACAATTCGGTATTCTCTCTCTAATTAGAATTTGTTGTTTTTTTCAACTGTTTACCTATTCAATTCCAAAAATATTACATCCTACAGAAAAAAAGTTAAAGAATCCAACTCGTGTCAAATGCAAAGCATTAGGCAAACAACGTTAACTCCATGGCGCGGCTAACCGGGTTAATTCTTAACTGTCAGTATAGTATTTATGATTCACGGTAGCTTCCTATTGTCATTATGTGTTGATATGCTATATAAATCGCTAATTTGGTTCCGTGAAATAACTTGGCATGCGTATTTTTTTAACTTTGTCATTAAACCTTTGCCCTAGCAAAGGAACATGTGGAAATTGTCAACGAATTTGTCATAATATATGTTTGATCAATGTAACTAAGCATTCGCTGTCCAGTGCTACTGCATTGGTTGCTAACCACCATCAATAATATTTCAAAATAAGAAACATTAAAATATACCTACAGTCACCTAATTAAGTATCCCTACCGATAAGCTACCCTAGCTGTTTTATGAAGAGGAATCATTTTCATTCAGAGATCCATATCGGTTGGCAAAGCTAGAAGAATCACTTATAGAGGTACTTTCTGGTGATAGTAAAATATTTCGGATACACTTTGAATCACACCAATTAAGACACAAATACTTAATGTGATTGTTATATTTTGTTAATCAATGGGCTCTATAAAATTTATGAGGTAAATCTCTGGAATATGTCTTTATATGCAGGATCTGCTTCACACCAGGTAAGTGCAATTACTAAAAATAGTCCATTTTTGTCACATCAGCCTTCAAAAACTTATGTCCACACCAGTCGCTTCACAGAAAAAAAATTATTCATGACAAATAACCTAGCTTTGAGAGTGATCTTAGGATCACTTCTCTACCAAGTAATATTTCGTTGAGTGGAAACTCATTATATGATTTCACTGAAGTTAAGTTACAAGATAAATATTTATAAGAAATAGGTAAGGTAACTTGGGATGTACAATTTTTTAAGTAAAATGCAATTCACTGAAATTCCTCTTCCGGGTTTCGCGAAGCTTTTATTCCAATGACTATCAATGCAGCAGTTTACTAACTTCAAAGAGCGATTATTTGATTACCTAGATAGCTCCATGCAATATGTATTTTAATATTTCCACGAAAAAGGTCTTAAAAGCCATATTACGGTTTCATGGTAATGACAGTCTTTTCATTCAGTGCATTTTTGTAAATGACCAAATATTAATGCAACTGTTTTTGTAGCTGAGATACACAAATTCCATTTGCTGATTAATATTTGACTCTTCGGCAAAGGCGTTCACCGACATCATTTTCGGACTCTTCATGAGTGCACTCTTCCTTAGAGCACTGAGGATATGTGTATTTTTTAACTTCTTTGAAATTCCTTTAATGTTCTATAGTTTGATAACATTTTTCTCTGGGTAATTATTTTACTGCTACATCACTCAAAATTATTTCTTCGCTCTTTTACAAACAAATTACTTTTACTATAAAGCACGATTCATTCGCAAACTTTTAAAGTAGTTGGAAAAAAAGGTTGCATCTTGAGGAAATGAGAGATAAGATGAAAGACATATTTTTGAGTTTCGAATATTTAGAAATATATGTTTACTGTTTGGCTAGCAACAAATGAATATTTGTCTTTTTGCATTTTGATTATAACACGCCACTGTAGGAATTGGACCATTAGATTTAATTTATTGAAATTTTACATTCATATTTCATTGAATAAGTTGTTGCTAGCGTGACACTATTCCTTAAGGATTTCTTTAAAAAAATTGGAAATAACCGATTAAGAAACATTTTTACTTGCTCAATCAACGAATGATGTACAAAATCATTCTCAAGATGAACATGAAAGATGAACCAAGGTGAGCAAAATCATTCCCACTTCTCCAGTTTTCCGTCCCATGGGACTATGAAAAGGTTTAGTGCTAGGCTTAGATTACTTGAGCAATTGAGAATAGATATCTTTCAGAGCGACACGGAGAACATCATATTAGAACCCCACTATATTTCCAGGTCCGACAGAAACGATAAATTAAGAGAGATATTTTGCCGAACGGATAGGTATGGGAATTCGTTTTTCCCCCGAACAATAAGGGACTTTAATAAATGCAAGGCGTAATCTCATAGAGCGTTTCCTTTGTATATGTAAACGGCTGGTGTCCTAACACCCCCCGCCACACGCCTATTGAGGCGGCTTGCGGGGTAATATGTAGATGTAGATGTAGATTACGTAAAATCATCGAGAGAAAGGCTTTATCAAACTAGAAATAGAAGTGAAATAGGAACGAGTTAGACAGAGCTTTACACTTTAAAAAATCATTTTATTGTATATTTTAACCCTTTCCCTCCTTGTCTGTCTCAATTAACTCTCTTGTTAATCTCTTTACGCAAGATTTTTGCGAACTAACGGGATGAAAACTCCTTTGAAGTGATTATCTTAATCATGCGTAAATTGGATTAGTCTCGAGTGGAAATCCCTTGCGGCTAACTCCAATCCTCTTCAGTAGGTCCAACTATAGGTACAGTGGAAAAAATGAGCTCTTACCGATCTCTCTAAACAATGAAGAAACGAATCACAACACCCTGGACTCACCTCAGTGTTAAACTGGCTTTGTTTGTGGTAAACGCACGCATAAAAGCGTTCACGAGAGATTTTCATTACTATTTTTTAACTTCCTTCTATTCACCCCTTAAAATAACTTCATGTACGAGACCGCTATTTGCTAGTGACGAAATTCCATACTTTGTATCATGCGTAATTTTAAATATCACGTACAGTAATACTGGTGGTATGTTGCCTATCCTGGGCTATCTCTGGTGGCTTTGAGAATTTTTCATATGCTATAAAGTTTTTTTTTCAATCATTGCGATTGCACATATGACATGGTACGAAGTCACTCGTACGGGTGCGAAGACATACGCCGAAGACTTTGAAATTCGCCATGCCAAAATCATTTGACTTGACCGGGATACGAACCCGGATCTCCCAATCGCCGAAATTCGCGTTGAAGTAAGATGGCTTGGTGGTGTAACTGGCTAACGCACCTGAACGGCAATTGGGAGATCCGGGTTCGAATCCCAGTCAAGTCAAATGATTTTTTCATGGCGAATTTCACCGTCTTTGCTATAAAAGTTATTTAAGTGCTATAATAGCTATCAATACATTGATATGTATGTGTAAAAGCATGAAGGTGCGAGAATATATACTCACAGTTTTAGAGATCTGTGTGCATTCTAGTCCTGATTATGTACTCTTTGAGTTGTATAATAACTGCATGCAAGGCATTTTAATGGACAGTAATAGAGTTTCTGTAATAGCCAATTGAATGTATACGCGTTCAAATCTGTTTTTCGAATTAACTGCGTATCTTGTGATGACACGCAGTTGCAGAATCTTATAAGTCCGAGTGGTTAAATGTGAAATTTCATTTTCACATTTCAACGCAAACGCCCAATGCATATAATTAGGCAATGTAAGCGTTGCTTTACGTTTAAAAACTCTATCTCATTCAATGTATTTCTGAATGATGCTTCGTATAAATCAAGGCTCGAATGCCGCTGATTTTTCCTTTCATTTCACTTGATATTATGAAATCATACTTACGAGATAAACTCCTATTCATAGGTGAGGTTTTCTCCTCAGTTTTGTGTTTGATGCTTGCGTTACTAGGGAGATAAATTAAGAGTACTGTTTATACAAGCAGCGCAATTTGAATTCCTCAGACTATGAAAACTTATATGGTTAATCCAAATGACTCGAGAGGCGTTACCATCACAAAGATTTAAGTGTCGGAACGATGGAGTGATTGGCAATCATCTACCGCCTCCTCACTTTTCCCCGCTTTCTCTCGCAGAGCATGTAACTGAGATACCTGTGCATATTCATCCCACGACATTATCAAGTTTATAGCATGTCCGTAAGTCACTGTAAAGCACAAATTTGTTCTATAGAAAGTGAAATTGTAATGAAGCATGTTTTCCGCGTAGAAATATCTTATTGCAAAGAGATTTCGAAGCATATGTTGCCGTTTTAATATGTTAAATTATCCCCTTTTGATGCTGCTTTTTCATTTAGCCTGCCCGATATAGATAAAAGTGTTTTTTGTTTCAATTTAAGTTTCATGAATTTTTATTTAATAATGGAATTCAACTTTTGAGTTTCGGCTAACTTTAAATTGAAATTTTTACACGTCCTAATGCTCAAATTTTTTAAAAAGTGTTTGGCGAAACTGATATATCTGCTGTGAAATATATATTGAGGAACTCTCGATTCCTTTCAAACCTGAACGGAGTCTATAGTGGATAGTATCGGAGTGATCTATTTCGTTTTTTTTATTTAGTCCCTAACTAATTTATATAGTCCCACCTCATATGATGTACATGTGCGACGGGCGTTTCGCCGTGATTTGGCATAACCACATGCGTTTAAAGTGAGATTTATGCATAGATACATATAGGCAGGATTTGAGGTCAGGTCCATATGGACATAACAGTTAATTAACGGTATATAAGTTAAATGTAAGTTTTCAGTCACCATGAAGACAATGGCAGATTAAAATATCGATGCTGAAAAACACTGCTACCTGATGGGAAACCCAAGATCTCTTCCTTAAACAGTGTCTCTGTTAGCATATAAGTAGAGGTCGTGAGCGCAATAATTTTTTATTAAAAATACGAATAATTTTTAATTAATAAAAAAATAATCACATAATTTAATATATCATTTGTTAGAGCTAAATAACTGATGATGCTAGATGTTATGGTTCTTATGTCCTACGCTGTATGATGCCGTCGTTACGATGTGTCAGGTTATTTCCACATGGTAGTATTATATCATGAATTTTGGACCTTTTCCCTGGATTTTTATGCTCAGTTTTTGCTACTATTAGCCGGAAAAGTTACGAGACAAGGTTAAAAGAGCATCGCAGAGTGTATTGGCGGAAAAGAAGAGCGTGTAGGATGCTGGGTGGAGAACGGAATCGCAAAGTGAAGAGTTTCCCGAGGAAAGCGCGTTGATGATTTCATAAATGGATTCCACGGTGGAGCGAACTATGGCGTGTTACTATTCAAACATTTTTCGAGCGCCTCATTTTTTTTCCTTCAGCCGTTTTTTTTTGTTTTGATTGTTCCCTGCACGCGAGACGTTCGTCATTCTTTTATTCGCTCTGGGTTTTTTAAAATCCTTTTTTTCATCCCTGTTTCTTTAAGCTTTTTTATATTCCTTAATCCGCGACTTTTTGAATCTCAATCTCCGCTACCAACCACCAACCCTTCTTCGTTCTGGCTGCGCTTTTGTTCACCTAACCACTCGACATTTGTTAGCGGGAGAACACTTAATGCCTCTACCCTCCCCTCTCAACCCACTGCTCTTTCTCCCCTACCTCCCCCTCTCTCTCCCCTACCTCTTCTCCCCTACCTCCTCTCCCTTCATGTTTTCTGCTCTCTTTTTCTCACTCATCTCGCGCAAAAGAGCACTTACGGTAGGGCCATGCGATGCTAAGATGCATCGAAAGCAATACACCAGGGACATTGCATTGTAATATCAACCTTCCGTCCGGACTCTCGGTGAACCTGGGTTTCTGGCACACCTGACAAAATGGAAGGGGTGCCCCCCACTTTCATCTCCTCTATTTTCCTCTCTTCGTTATTACTTTATATTCTCTTCATTTTTCAAATTGGATATGCGGGTGAGATAATTTACTTCGACATTATCCTATTTGGGGGGGGGGGGAATCGCCACTGATGATATAAACCATGATGGCGCCCCTGGTGGGGGCCAGCCCCAGCACTAATTAGGTACACCACTGGTCCGGACTAATCGAGACATAGAATTTTGATACCTTTTGGTGTGAGACATAATGTGAAATACGATGTCAAGATATATATTAACGTCATTATATAAATTATTATATTTATTTTATTGAAAATTTTTCTACATAGTTATCTATATTTGATTTATTGATATGTTTGCAGTGAAGGGTTTACAGAGGATTGTTGTGGTTAAGGACATATACGAGAGAGATTGTACGCTCTCGCTTCGATACTTAAAAGTTTCCTTTGATTTGTAGTATCTGAGCGGGGACTAAATCGTTGGTAATAAATAGTTGTTCTCCAGGATTCTGAAGACTCATTGCAGCTCTTCCGTCCATTCTTTTTTCAACTAGCTAATAACATACTACCCTGATAGCCGCCGAAGATGCTTGTGGCAGGTGGTGTTAGGACACCAGTCATTGAAAAGGGGAAAGAGGACAGAGTTTGACAGTATATCTCTGTTACTTTTCCGTTCTTGTCTTCAATAGATTGAGGTACGCTTCATAAAATGGGTGTTTTCATTTGTTTAAAACCTTGCACATTGCAAAAGTGCACTTCAAAACAAATTGGGAGCACGGTTAATATGCGCCGGAGCGCTCTGGAGAAGAAAAGCAGAGTCCTCTGCGTAACAACTACTCAATTACAAGGTTGCAGTTGAGAAATCACTATTTAGAGAACTCTGAAGAAAAGCACTTCGATTACCACATCCACGATGGTTCTTTTTTTGTTGGTTTTCAGTAAAGACAAAAAAAACGATAATTTTAAGTTTTAGTTTACTGTGAGGTAGAAGTTCACACCTTTTTAACCATGTAGTTTGAACGAATTACGTTACTATTCATAAAACTTTCTGTTGTGTAACTACAAAATGTTACCTACCGGCGGGCTACCAAATATTTCGCCTGTGTACATAATATTTTGTGTGTACGCTGAAGAGCGCAGATGTGATCCAATATGTGCCACCTTCAATACCTTGAATGGAAAAGTCCAAATTAATTTTGTGTTGATTTGGATCTCGTGTGATCTAGTTTTCTCTGGTAGCCTTAAATTTTTCTGTGGCCTCCCGAGTATCCTGCGGCTTCCAACTCAGCCCATCAAAAAACTGTGCCAAACGTTTCCTCCATATTTTGCGATATCATGCCATGCGGTTTGCAATACATCGCGTCTCAGATAAATGGAATATTTATACTTTCACTGATTAATTTAATGTATGATCGGTTTAGTCATGAGGTACTGAATGGTTTAGCCAGTTCGTATGAATACCCTTTTCTCGAACGGGGAAGGGTTAGGGGATTGGGATGGATGGGAGCAGGGGAGTGAAAATGGAGGAAAGGATCAACTCGCCATCCGCTCTTCTCTGTCCCAGTCCCCCAACCCTCCCAGAATAGGATATACATACAAAATGGCTTAACTATTACTGCATCTGATGATGTCACCTGTATGAAGAATTGAATTAATCTGTGAAAATTAACATCGTTTATTTATTTTTGAGCATGAATTTTCACAAGTTTTTAGCCAGAAACAAAGAATTTTAACGTTATACATTGCGTGTATTGCGATCCAAAATTTTTATAGCAATGTTTTATTGAGATGTGAACATCGCGCAGCGCCTCACTTCAGCAATAACTTCGACCAGAATATCGGTTGGAATTGAGAAGGGATGTAAAGAGTCGTCGATAAGGGTAGAAATGGGATGAAGGGTAAGGTAAGAAAGTCATTTTTTACCTTAAAATGCTTCAAGAATTGAATGAACAAAAAATTCAGCCGATCGCCCTTCAGACTCCATTCAAAAAACCCGTTTTTTCTCTCGAATCCCATCCTCTATCAGCGCAATCACTTATTGACCCATCCGAACTGAATGCCTTGGATGTGATACCAGAATTGAAATTTTCGGGGAATGCACTCAATGATTTATCTCGAGATGTTTCATCACTTATTATTCCCCTGCTGTCTTTGCTTGATTTTCAGCTGGTAAAAGGTGATTAATGTAACACTATCTAAAAATCCCTTGGACATGAGTATTTATTTTTCTGGCTTATTATCTCAAACCGCCATTTTCTAAAGTTAACCAATTTACTTTTTGAAGGGTCGAAAAATGTTTCATTAGTTGGGATTGGTATGGAAGATATGTGCGAATACATTTTCGGTGAGCATACTTCATGATCTTTTTTGAAGTAATCAGTGCTGGCTCACCCCCTCAGGGTCGGGGTAAATGAGCTCTCCATTAAGCGATGTCTTAGAATTTATTTACCTCCTGTATAATACCTTTGTTCGTCAGTTTAATAAAGTTTAAATTGCTTTTTCACGGTATTTTAATATTTAAGATAATTTTAATGACTAAAGGCATCGCACTAAAAGCTTAAATGAGAGGAAATGGATTGCAATTAAAATATTTTTCGAAATTTTTACTGCAACATTTTCCATTCCTATGTGTTTTTACGTCTACTGAAAAAAGTTACTCCTCTATCAAAACAAAATTTATTATTCATGTATGTGTGCATATTGTGAATGTGTGCCTTTATTTATTCGCCAGAGAATAAAAGACATTTCACAATGGACGGTTCAAGACGAAGTTCTTATACTCACGCTCGCGCCGTGACGTTGTATTTCACATCGTCCTCTTGTGCCGTTCTGTTCCCATTTTCAGCACTTAAATTCTCAATGAGACTATATTTTAAAATTGACACTCAATTCCAGGCATGAGAATCCTCCTCCAATCTCAAACACATTAAAGGCACGTATTTTAGCTTATTTCTGGAAAATAAGAAGCAAAGCAAAAATGCAGCGAGATTCTTTCATGGAAATGGCATTGGAAAGCATTGGAGTTATGGCATTGGAAACACAGTCAAGTAGCTATCGTACTTTTGAAAATATCTTTTTTCTGTATCTTTTCATCATCACAGCCAATGAAAAATTGATCGTTTTAATCATTTTAATAATGTTATTTCATGTTTCTCGCGATAAACTTTAACTTCTTGTTACTCTTAAATTATTCATCGAAATTTTTCTTACAGGGATACATGACGAGATTTTATCGAGAGTTTCCCTTCGTACGATTACTTGATGAAGCAAATGGAACAGCGGGAAAACAAGTTGATATTTTATTCAGGTGAAAAAAGAATGAAATAAGACGACTGACTCTATTGGATATAAAAACGCCTAATTCTGAGAATTTTGAATCTTGAGAAGACACTCTTGATTCTTTTTCATTTAGCTTATCCTTTAAATCCCGGACGACCCCACAGGCTGGAGGAAAAAAATTAATAAGGGAAAAAGATAAGGAGATTTAAAATATTACCCAAAAGACCTCCAAGACACACAGAGTAGTAAGAGATGGAGAATTGTGAGGGTAAGGAGGGGGATGGAAAAGAAATTATATCTGGCAGAGATGAGCAGATGATGGGTAGGGTGCAGTGGGGAGTTGGAAGGTTGGGTTGGGAGACTTGGGGAGGAAGGCGTCAAAGGTGGAAAGCTGTGTTTCCGGGTGGCGTAGAATTCCCGACCATTTTCGGGATTTTTCACAATTTCACGTTACTAAGTCCCGAGAAAATTTGGTCGGGAAATCTCGGTCTCTCTTTGAATTAAATAATAGTATCATTTACGTTAAAAGAAGAAACTTATCTTGCCATTCTATTTCAGAGTAGGCACATCCAAAACGAATCGCACAATTGCTTGAATTTCGCAGTGGAAAAGTTATTTCTTCGTAAATAATCATTCGCCTGGACTGGGATCCTTACGAGTGGAATCCCAGCTCATGTGAATTAAGTTTTTCCATTGCGAATTTTATATATTCTTGAGATCACTAGCACATTACTCCGTTAAAGTTACTGCTCCGCCAGTTACACAGTTCTTTGAAGAGTCAAAAGAGTTTATTATTTGTGTTAGGCCTGTGAAGCTGGCTTTGTTTGAACCATTTTTTTCATTGCTGTCTTATCCTTGCATGCCTCTTATTTGTTCTTACTACATTAAAGCGTACATGCTCTCTTGTTCCTCAGAATCCTGATATTCTTCCTCTTACGAGTCTCCGTCGTCACAAACGCACTTGATTTTTACGGTCTATTCTTTCTTCTTACACTGTTCACTCTAATATCGTAAATTACTCGTTATTAGACTATCGTTCATCCATCTTGGTTGAAGCAATAAAACACGCTCCTTTCATACTTGTTCATCACCAGTGAGGCACGTAAAAATTCAAAGTTCTTTCATGAGCCACTCATTCTAGACCCGATCAACCTTGCGTTTCTCGTAAAATCTTCTCAGACACACCATACTCACTGCTTAGTCCTCAAACATAACAGAAACCAAGCCAAATCAATGCTGTTAATCCTCGCCGAAGTGGCGGTATTTATTATCCCGGTAAGTAGTCCTGAAATCCCGGTAGTCGTCTATTGAGGAACTTCGCAACCGTCATATTTCATATTAATCCGACAATTAAAAGAACATCTCCGCCTCTCTGCAAGACTGACCACTCCCTGGGGTGGGATCATGGTACCTGCTTTCGCGTTGCCGTTATCGCTAACCAAAATGTAAACCACCTTGTATTGGCAATGCTCACATCTACTGTTCTAAGAACGCACTTCCATAAATTAAAACTAGTGATTTGTAGCTCCTGAAAGCATTTGAAGAAAGACGATCTGGTTTTCGCCCTCATGAGCGCAATTGAAAAATAACTATAACGTAGAGACGCACGTGTTATGGAGAACCATCATCGCGCCCCTGGCCACATGCCCCGATCAATCAGCCGCGTCTTCAGCTTTGCTGCAAGTTTGTGGACATTGTTCAATACATTATACATTATGATCTCTGGAATTGAAATATAAAAGATGATTTCGGGACTTCTCGAGAATTCTCGGGAAATACGAATTCCCGGTCTTTATTCCCGAAAAATCCTAAAATGTCGGGAATTTGGTAACTCTAGTGGAAAGGGGTTTGAAAAGAGAAAATGAGAAATTGAAAAGGGGTTCTTCGTCTTCGCGATGGTGGTGGTAGGTCGTGTTCGTGGTCGAGGGGTTAGCCGCGTGAAGAGAAAGAAGAAACAGGTCAGCCGTCCTCTCGCCCCACTGGAGGCAGCTTGTTTGCTCGCGGTGAGGGGAAGGTACACTTTGCGGAGAAGAAGATTAGGCAATGGTGAGGCAGCGGAAAGGGAACTCGGATTTTTTAAAATTATATAAGAGATATAAAGAAATGAGATGGCTGTTACTTCGAACACATCCATGATTTTTTCTTAGCGGATATCTATAATCATGAACAACTCTAAAAATCAATAGCTATTGCTCTAAATTTCCTTTATGTCTTTTCCTTATTCACCTATTCCTTCATGACTATTGTCCTAACACCCCTGAAAAATGCCTTTACAACAGCTTGCAAAAGAGACGTAGATTCATTCACGAATTGACGTAGTCAATCGGCTATTCATCGTTATGAGTCCTCTTTGTGGCATTTAATGTTCATCAGATTTGATCCATCTTTTCAGTTTATCATTATTATGATGTACAAAATGTATGCTCTCATACCTTGTATTTTAAACTGTAATGAATCACTTCAATTCTCTGTTTCTGTTTTACAGGTTTTACACGCCTCCGTTAAGGATTATTAGAAAATTAGAGATAGATTTCTTATATTTCATTTATTCATCTATAATTACATGTAACTATTGTTTCAAGTCAATTCATTCGTCTCCAATAGCAAATTCAAAACTACTCGTGCAATGAGTGTTTAAATAAGTCTATTGGTCTCAGTTTTATAATGCCTAGTCAACGTTAACCGTAAGATGACGTAGCCATTTGGCTAACGCAATTGCAACTGAGAGTTCGGACTTTTAACTTCGGTTTTCATACCAATAAAATACAATAATGTCTTTATTCCACTCTAAAAAGTATAACAATCATATCGAGGTGATATAGTAACATAGGCTTCGGTGGAATATAGTCACCCCAGAGGAGATCCTGTTTTGAGGTTGCTTTTCAAATCCACGTAAAGAGGCAGTAAACTAGTACATGTTCTAAAGTTTTCAATTTAAAAAATATTGGAAAGCAAGCCATGGGTGTTCATATCCATTTAATCATTTCTACAGCCATATAAATCATTTAAACATGGAGTCACATTTTTTTCTCTACACAAAGAGAAATGAGGTAATAGGAATGTACTACGGACCCTTTCAAAAATTTCTTTGAAGACTTCTGAGATATTTACTAGGGATAATAAAACTGGACTTTTAAGATACTTAATTTCCTAAAACTATACTGCCTTGAGTACGTATCATCTCGTCGACTTGGAGGAAGCTGTGCGGCTTGGAATTAAAGTTTATGTGCTCATTTAAAACTACAGTCAGTCACTTTCTTTCTCACCATGTCTGGCAGATTTACATCCATCCCTTACGTATCATTAGAAAATTAGAGAAAAGTTGCGAATCTTTCATTCCTTCATCTATGATAATATTTTACTATTATTTCATGACAATATATTCGTTATTTAAAGCATATTAAAAACAACTGCTGCAATAACATTTGTTGAAAGAAGTCTCGTGAGCATGGTCTGATAATGCCAGGTCAACGTTAACCGCAAGGTGGCATAGCCTTATTTTAATCTTAATGTTAACTCAGAATTTGGATTTATGATATTACATCTGACAATCGGTTAGTTGACGTGAGCGTATCAGTTTAGATGTTTTTAACGAAAACTATTTGACTGTCAGGGATTATAAAACCGGGCCTCAAGGTGGCTGGATCGAATTTTGTCTATACATAGATTTACATAAATCTTTACATCGGGGTTTTATTTGTAATATCTCCGGATAAAAGTGAAAAAAATGCATTTTACCGATTTGTTTTTTTGGAAATTCAGTGCTATTATAACACGTAGTATCATGGCGCATGAGATACGTTTCGTAATAGCTCGAGATTTTCTTCTAAGCGCGAAATCATACATATTGTATTATTATAATAGTTGGTACCAACTGTCAAGGTGTCACTCTAAGTCAAAAGTTCGAAGAAATATATTTATAATTGAAAAAGGATTCCACAGGATGATATTTATGTAGTATAATTTTCACTTAAACTTCGAATACCGTTCCGAAAACTCAAGTAATAACATGATTTAAGAAAGGCAAAATCTTAAAATATAATTCTTGTTTTATTTAATTTTCTGCATAGATAGTGAATTTCTCTGCATAAACAGGTGTATTTCAATGAAATGTGATCCCAGTAACTTTTCGACTTACCTCCTTGTAAAATTATTGATATGTGCACTCAACGACCCTCGATTGCAACTCCAGCCTCCTTAAATATTCTTAAATGTATAAAACTGTATTGAATTTAGTACGCATCATGTCGTCGTGTTTGAGGAAGCTGTGGGGTGTGGAGTTTACGCGGGAACGGTGTGAGGAGGGAGCGGGAAAGAGCCTCTGGTTCGTTCGTGAAGTAAGAGGAGAGGTTAGCTGTGAGGGGAGGAAAAATTAAAGTGATGGATTAACGCTTGGATTGCGGAGGCATTGTCCGACATGAGGGGATACGTGCGTTCGCAGTCGGCAGGTGCGTGGTGCGGCCGTGTTGGGGTGTAGGGGGAACGAACGCAGATGAGGTCGCCGCGATAATCTGGGATGTGACTCTCTCACTCTCTGTGGGAGCTCTTGGGAAGGCCCCCGTAGGTTAAAAAGAACAAATTTTGAACGCTTTTGCGTTAAATGAATTTGTGGCTCTACGGAGGGAAGTTATTACTTCGTCTCGTTTATTGAAATGTCGCCGGGAAACGTTTTTTGGACGCGAAGAAGTGTTGTTCTCTCGGGTGGCTGGAAACGAAATTATTTACTCAACCGCGTGGAAATTATTTATGTTCATGTTTTATAACACACATATGGAGGTGAAAACGAAACTTATAGCAGTTATTTTAAGTCGTAGCTGGTCCATGTTCCTCGCTGGTTTTTAAGTTAGGCAAAAAGCTTTATTTGGGTTTTAAGTTTTTAATTCTCTGGTATTTTTTTCATCAGCACTTTACTCATCTTTCTTCCTCATTGAAGTTTTCTACCTCTCCACTGCATTGCATTTGGGTCAGTTATCCAACAAATAACACGGAGTATACACTTTTTATATTGACATATGCATTTTGATTAAAAATAAAATCGTTTATACAATTAAGGCCAAGGAGTGAGTATTTATTCTGGCTTAGTTTTTTACTTGAAAATGACGCTTTAGTGTTAAAACTGAGGTCGACATGGTTAGCAACCTTGTGGTAATACTAACTGAAGGTAGTATTCTTATTAGGTGGAGTATATCTTAATAAGGTATTAATCATTGACTATTTTCTAATACTTAATTATTTGATAAACTTTCATTGTAATTTCATTTTTTTATTTTTCCACCATTTAATTATTTCTACGGCCAGTTTCACCTATAGAAGGCATTTTCTATCCAAACTGGAATAAGTGTATCAACCTGCATCGAGGAGCATTAACGATCTGTAAAAAATACATATTGGAATTTAAATGCATATTAATAATTGGAACTAATGACATTATCCTTGCTGTAAATCCCTCGCAAGTGGAGTATCTTAATATTGAAAAGGTATATTGTCTGAAAACCAGTCACTGCAGATAAATTGATAAGTAGCCTTTGTTCAATTTTGACTACCAGGCTAGCAATGCTCCTAAAATTATAATTTAATGGCAAATTAGACGTTTTTATATTTTCACACACCTTTTATCCGTTCCTTCTCTCTGAACCTGAAATTAGATCTTGAGTAAACTATCTCCAGCCCATTACCCAGCACAGTCCCATGTGAGATTCGTATGCATACACAATGCGCCCGATACTTTTTCTTTACGTTTCTGCTAGGTATACCTTTCAGAAAGGAAAGAAATGTTACTTATTATTTTATTTAAAGATTTAAAGTAATTATTTCTATCAACTTGAAGCAAATGTTTACGAGGCATCAAATGTTACCCATTGCTTACTTACGTTTTTCATCGAATGACAATTCAATGACTTGATGAACTTGATACTCTCAGGCGTAACTTTGTGAAATTTACAAATTCTGTCAATTCAATGACTCTTTACTGATAATACACATAATATGTTGTTGAATCGAGCATATTTAAATTGATTTCAACAATGCTCATCACTCATTTTAGGCCGTTGAAGAATTAATTTTTGAACTATACAAATGATGTGTGAAGCATGTGTGAAGCTTGTACAACCACGCATTAGATTAACTCTCCCGTGATGTGGAGTTCTGCGCATCCAGCTGCCACCAGCTTGTGCGAGAGCAGCGCAATTGAATCCGCGAGATACAATGAATCTATAAATATTTCTCATGCAGCTTTAAGAATAATGCAATTTGATTTAACCAGTCGGTGAATGTAAAGGAGCCGACGAGACAGTAGACTTATAAATCAAAGACGTAGGGGAAGACGGCCATCAGCATGAGAGCCCCCGGTAGCTTAGGCAATGAGCCGCCCATAAAAAGTCTGCAGGTTGCATATGTTCCTCGCCGTTTTTAAAATGCGCACGGGGGATGAGAAATCTCCTGGAATGAATTAGAGATGTCTAAGCTTAGGTCTTCAAGGTTGAAAATTGCCGGAGGATATTTGAGACGAACTTCAGCTGTCTTGTTTCATCGACGGGGGGTCGCAGTTCTTTCCCGAAGAAAGTTAAGCATGGAGATGAAGGGAAGGAAGGGAGGATATGAGGAGAGAATGTATTCTGAATGGGGTAGTTAAATGTCTCACAGTTGCACGCTGTGAGCCTTGCCGCCGGGGCACGACTGCTGACTTGTTCATGGGGAAAAAGAAATGTAAAAAACAGTCAGAAGTGTTCACCTCTTCATACATGTACTTTTTCAAGGGATGGTAAACTATAAGAAGAGTAAGGCCATGTTCATTGCTATGATAAATAGCGATTATTAAAGTGCAGACGTTTGTATGACGGCAAAAAGGGATGTATTATATTTAAGTTAATAAGCCAGGAAGTCGGGGCCAACCATAATTCATGGTGTTCCGCATCAATGTTTTACACTGTAACTGGAAAAATTAAATAATCAGATTACAATTTCTTTCCAATTTACAGTAAAAGAATGCTTAAGTTCAACTGTAAGAATTTTTTTATGAAATACTTTTTGCAACCATACTCGTGGATTTATAAATACTTAGTTAACTAAGTAAAATGAAACTACATAAATTCTCCTTAGATTGATCAAAGATTCAATACCTAAATTTCAACATTTACTCCCACAAAAGTTCTGTAAACGCTTTGAGAAAAAAATAATTTGTTGTATGCTGTGGGTACTTATATTCGTCTTCCAAGACCATTTAGTCTTGTGCTAACCAAATATATGCACAACAGGCACATTGATTATCTGCTATGCATAGCAAAGGTATCTGAATAAATCTTCCTGCAGGGTGAAGCGTAAGTCTTGAAATAATAAAATCATTCAACTTCGCTTACGAATGGAATACGCTGCCGCATACTCGACCTAAGTCATCCTTCTATGAAACACGCTGCTAACAGCAGAGAAAATAAGGCTGGAAGAAATAAGAACATGTTATTGCAGCTGAATAATAAGGGACTAAGTGGCATTTTAAAACTATTCAGGAGAGAGGCTTCAAAGGGATATTGGCCTTAAAAAAACAAGGTCTTCACATTACATTCTCTGAAATACGTTTTAAGTAATGGAGTCACATTGATTACTACGTACGAGTCTCCCACAGACAGTGTAGATTTGCATATATCCACTTACAAACGTCGATAATTAGAATGAACAAAAATGGACGTTCGATGTTTCTGCAGTCTAGTATTCACGTCGAGATGCTATGATGAATCAGAGAAAAAATAACAAGGTTAAAAACGCTGAAAAGACAAAAGAGTAAGATCTCTGTGTTGCGTTTTCAGGCATGATCGCTTGAATTTTTAAGCAATAATGTCAGTGTTCCAGAGGATGTCTGGGCTTAGCCGATAACTGAAGGTTATTTCACTGAGCACACAACATGTTATCAATTAAAATTAAGTATAATTTATCATAAATAGCAACGAATGTATTTACATGGTTGAAAAGGTAGATGACGATGCACCATTTAATTATAAGTTAAATTAGTCCATAAATGGCAAGTTAATTGAAGTAAATTTATGTTTCAGCTCAGGCAATGAGGGTTGTTACCTTTAAAAGTATTCTAACTGTTAGCTTATGCTAAAAGGATTCTGATCAGATAAATAAAAAACAATGGTAAGGATGTAAGCAAATTGAGACAAAGGTGTTTTTATGTTTGATTTAGAATGTGTTTTCTTGAGTTTCGATTGCGCAAACATCACATATTACTTTGCATGACCACGCCAATGAAAGGGCTAAGGATGTTGAAGAGTACGGGTAACATTGGGAAAGAATAGAGTTATTAGTTGTCGGTACAGATTACCAATTGAGACAAATATATTTTTTTAATACTCCGTTGATATTTTCAGCCGGGTTAATATTTCTCAGGGTTGGTGGTGCTCAGGCCTTGATGAGCGCGTAAACGCTCAATTTCCCCCTCTTTGCTCACAACTCCAAAATTGTATCTGCCTCTCACTTCAATGACTTCTTCCGCCTGCGCTTGATATTCCCTTACTTTCTCTCCTCCGGTTCACTTGACCCTTCTGTTTCAATTGATCTATCACGTTGAGAGACAAGTACAAACTTCACTTTTTCCCGTGCATAATTAGTGAAGGCAAGGCAGAGTTGAGATAATGTAGACTGTGGACTCATAAGTCAAGGATGATAATGGAAGCACATCTAAATAGTCCGTTTGTGTAATATACTCCTGGAGACGTAAAATTAAAGAAAAGATATATGAATGAAGCAACTTTTACATCTCTCGTGCATTTGCGTCAGTGTTTTTCTCGTGCATTCGCGTCCACGCGAAATTAAGGTTAAAGAGGTGGGTCGTGACATCGTCAGTGTATCATTAGCGGAATTAAATGTCGCGTCGGGTATACGTTTTTTCCCCTCTAGTGCGGACTGAGTTATGCCCACTCAAATATCTTGATAGTTCTCTCGGAACCATAATTGGAGCAGTGGCTTGTGGGTCTACAAGTCGTAGCATTGCACTTCCTAAGATTAGGGTTGCTCAACCCATCCCTTAAAATATGTCTCTGACTTGGAGTCAAGAGTCTAAGTAAAAGTTGCTGGCGATTACTTGTATTTGTAAGTAAAAGTAATATTAGCCTTTTCCTTTCAAGCGTAGGAATTTTAAAGAAATTATGAGCTATTTGGTACGTTGTTTGTGTTTTTATGTTAAATTAAAGGAGTAAATGAGGAAACCTTCGTGGAATTTATTAGCTACCTACCTATCTCAATTTTTATTCTAATTGATTTCACTCCATAAATATATTACTATTTTAGTTTTTAGCTATTGGATTACTGATGTCAAACCTTTAATGGTTTCTAAATTTGACTTGTTCTCTATTACAAGGGAGGCAAGAAGTTAAAAAAATATATTTTCCCATTTACTATCTTAGTTTTGAATGTTGCTATCATTTATTTTGGGGTAAAAACGTTTTCTCTATGTCTCTTCGAATATCTATCACCAGCCCCTTGTTATTTTACGTGATATTTTAAAGTAGTCAGGCATCTGAATAGGAAATAGCAAATACCCATTAGCAAAGTCTTCCTTACTCTTCTGCCAACCCAGTACTAATACGTGAATTTAATGCCATTCTTCTTGTAGCCGCCGAATTTATGGCCGAAGATTGTTGAGACTTGGGTTTTTAAATGTATATAAAGATTTTCTCTCTCGTTTACTTTTTTCTGTTCACTTTAAAAGGAAGTACATTAGTCACACTTTCAATGCTCGCGGAAAAATTATTTCAATGAAATTAGACTTACAGTACCATTTTACTTTATTTCTGGCTTAATATATCTTCATTTGGTGAGAAAAATACCCACAACTGTTATTCTGTAAGTTGTGAATATATTTACGCGATGACGCACCATTAGTCAACATACCTCATTATATTCTTTATTCATATTTATTTTGAATGTTTAGCGAATTCTGATTTTTTTCTAACTTTATTTTTGCAATCAATTTTCTTCGAAGATTTCGGGGACGGAATCATATTTGTGGTTACATTCCAGGAGGTGCTTAGCAAAAAGGGAGCTATAATCCTTATTTTTTTTGACACCAATGATAAAGTAAACTTTAAATGTAAAAAATCAGTAAGTTAAAATAAAATTAAGTTTTGTGGTAAATACAAATAAGAAAGAATTCTTAAATCAGGCATTTATTAACTGAAATGCAATAGTTGTAATACTTAATATGTCGGTAATACAGGGAGAAACTTCATGATACGCTCCAAGGAACACGTTAGGAGTCACAAAATCAGGATTCCAGCTCCCTCTTTGCTAAGCACCTCCACATGGAATGCAACTACAAAAGTGATTTTGTCCCAAAATTCTTATAAATTTCCTCCAAGGGAAAAATGTCCCCTCCCGAGCAAATCGAGATAAGAAGACACTTGGTAAACCCTAGCACAACCCTTTGTAATGAGTTGTTGTTCCCGCAGCCCTCCCCACTTCTTTCCGAGAAACTAGCCTTAAGAAAATCAATCCTTCAAGCCGCTGACCGCGCCCACACTTCCAAGCTACGTCCAGTCTCCTCCCTTACCTAAACTAACCGTGTTACTACGACAACGAACAATGGTCAATAAACAAAACTTACTCTGAATTTGTACATGCCGTAGATCGGCGAAACGCGTTGTACCGTAAAATAAGTTCTGTGAAAAAGTACTCTGTTTAAAATTTAGTATGAATACTAAATACTTTCACGAAGTGAAGCCTGAAACTTTAGAGTGTATATCGAGTAGATTTTATGCAACTGAGTGTTTTAGTGGAAGTCATTTGGATTTATAAGTTACCGCAATAATCATCTGGGTCTCTCTCCATACATACTTCTTTAGATTTTTTTTCGTTCTTATGCTACAACAAGGTAGAATAATACAAAAGGTTGGCGGAGTATTCAAGGGGATAAGCCATTTGGAATGTAAACTACCTGAATTTGTGTGTGAGAGAGATGAGGAAGAGACAAGAAAACCGGAAAAGGGTAGTTTACGGAGGATTCACCACACCTTAGAGACCCAAATCTCGGGATTACCATCTGAGAAAACGGAGAAGAGTGAAGAGCGAACTAGGCTTCATCTGAGAAAAGAGTTCTTGAGAGAAGAACCTGTGAGCTTAAATCGTATTTTGTGTCTCGATTTCTGCCCCATATTCCCACAGCTAAGATGTGTATAAGTCCATCTTTAATGCCTAATTGCAATTATCTGCTTCAAATTGATTTATGTGACAAGGTGAAGAACGCCTAACGAAGCATTAATCTTCTTATACTCTGATATGTATATTGAAATTAAATTTTAATATTGTAAGAATTTGCATTGTGGTTTTCCCGTGTTTTGTTTTTCCTTAGAAACCAACGTTCCATCTTACGCGCCGAAGACTCGAGGGTCATATCTTTGGGAAAAAAAGAAGGATATCGACCCATCGGAAGTCTTTAGAAACTGCGAAGAAACGTATGCTTTCAGAAAAATCACGATTGAGAGAAATTAAAAATTAAATTCTTTCTCTTAAAATACTGCTAAAATTTTATGACCCTATTTTTAGATATAATTTTATTTTAATGTAGTTTGATTTACAAACTGCTGCGCTTTTACTAGAGAATATTCTGTAGTTTAAAATTAAATTTGTTGTTCGTAATCCTGTTTTTGTTCATATTTTTAAAACATACGTAGGTCCTAGATCGTGATGAGAAACTACTATGTCATGCTGAATTAAATTGTGGAAATTACAATTATACTATCCAAAATTCCTGATCCTATATCAGTGAGTAATATTGCGTAACATTAATTACATGTGCAATGAAAGTGCAATAATTGTGCCCCCAAATCGCTATTGCAGTGTTAAAGGGCGGATGGTGAAAGACCTTTCTCTTGACCGTATGAGTTAAAGCTATGTACTATTCCTTCCATAAATCAAGGTAGATGAGCTCTACGGCCTCTATAGATTAAACAGATAAAATATTTCTCCAATGGCCGTAAAATATATGCACCACTCGTCAAAAAATTAAATACTTACTGTGTTGGTTTGCGGGAATGAGGTTCCACAACAGGGACCAACCACAGCCTCTCCACCAGAATACCCTCCTGTGGTAGTTTACGGGAAAATAATTTCCTCGCCAGGGACTACCACAGACACACACACACAACCCAATTGGAATCCTTTGTAGGCTAATGAGACCTAGCTCAGGATTCCTGGGTTATAACCTGGGATCCTTCGGAGAGCTGTAGTGACTCTACTAAGGCTGCCAAGTTATTTACACAACCACACACGCAATCACACAAAACACTCACTCACACACACAGCAGGGCCCCAGATTTCTGGGAGAACAGCTCAAAAAGAGCGTTGTCAAATAGAAAAACAACAAACAGGGAACGAGGGTGAAATTCGTATACGCGTATTTCGACCACAAAGTGGTCCTCTTCAGCGAGCTGAAGGGAAAAACACTAGCAACACGAGGTTGAAAGTGAATGAAGAGGAGGACAAACCTAGAATAAATAGGGAAGGGACAAAAGGGTTAGGAAGCGGGGGGGGGGGTAAATTGGTAACGGCTAAAAGGTCATTGGTGAGCAGTGGGAATGTGGGTGAAGTGGAGAGTGGGGGAGGCGAGGAGGGGTGGGAGAAAGGGAGCCAATGGCCAATAGATGTGGTAGTGAAGAAACGTAACCGTTGAAGTAAGGAAGGGGGGTGAGAGTCATGGTGACCGTTGGCGGGAAGGGGGGGTGGAAGCTAATGACCGTTGTAGTGAGTCAAGAGGGGGGGGAGGGGGAAACAAAACAAACTGACCGTTGAAGTGAAGCGTGGGGATTGCCACTGATGAAAAACGTTTAAAATTTAAAACTAAATGTGGTCAGAGAGTGCCTAGAAAATTGTAAAAACGGTGAAAATGGAGAACTTCTTATTCTATAATAGAAAATAATGGAGAGAAAGAAATCGGGCCTTTGTCGCTGTTAAGAAGGTTTTTTCTAAGTTTGTATATATATAAGCTTTCATAGGCGTCAAGTAAATGATTATCTGTTTGTTTGATGAGTTGAAGGTTTTGTTCTGATGTTTCGTGTTCTGTGTCGATTAAATGTTGTGCCATGCTGGATTTTTCCGGTCGGTTGAATCTGTAATGGGCCATGTGTTCTTTAAATCTGGTTTTAATGTTTCTACGAGTTTGCCCTACGTATGCCAGGTCGCATGAGGAGCAAGATATTTTATATATACCGGACTTATTTATATTATCTATTTTGTCTTTGGTGTTCCCTAATATGTTTTTTAGTTTATAATTATTACTGAAAGATATTTTGGTGTTCACTGTCTTAAATATCTTTTCCAAACCTTTGGTGACTTTCGGGTGGTAAGGCAGTTTAATGTAGCGAGTAGTTTCATCTTTTCTTAGTGTAGTGGAATTTTGTATTAGTCTCTTAAACTTATGTTTTTTAACAATGTTGTCGATTACAGAATCTTTATAGCCATTTAATCTTGCAATGCGCTTTATGTTATTAAGCTCTTTAAGGTAATTATTCTTCCCTAGTGGGATGTTAAGCAAGCGATTGACAAGAGCATGAAAAGAAGCGAGCTTAGTGCTGTTGTGAACGAAAGAATCAGAATGAATGTAATTATTGGTATGTGTGGGTTTACGGTAAATATCAAATTCGAGTTTTTTACTGTTTCTGGTCAACAAGAGATCTAGAAAAGGGAGTTGGTTGTTGTTTTCTGTTTCGTACGTGAATTTAATGGAAGGAAATAAACTATTTAGATCACTCACGAATTGTTTTAAATCATACTTTTTAGTATCAAAGATAGCAAAAATGTCATCAACATATCTTAGATAAACTTTCGGGAAATAGTTAAACGTACTTTTGAAGGTATTCTCAAAATGAGTCATGAACATATTAGCTAGAAGAGGGGATAGGGAGTTACCCATAGCTGTGCCGAACTCTTGCTTATAATAAATGCCTTGGAAAACAAAGAAATTTTGGTTCATGACTAAATTAGTGAGTCTAATGTATTCGTCTATTTTGTAATCGTCTAAATTCAAGGAGATCAACCAATTCTTTAATGAATTTATGGCTATATCTATTGGCACGCTTGGGAATAGATTTGTAACATCAAATGATACCATAATTTCTCCCTCCGAAAACATATAGTCTTTGACTTTGTTTACGAAATCCAAGTTGTTCTTAAGTGAATGGGGGCTTTGAAAATTTAATTCTGAGAATTGGTTAACAAGCCATTTTGACAAGAGATAAGTTGGAGAATCTATCCCAGAAACTATTGGTCTCATAGGGCAACCATCTTTATGAACTTTTGGGAGACAATACAATCTCGGTAACACCGGGTTGGACACAGAAATTTTGAATTTTGTTTTTTTATCGATAAGGTTATGACAATCGTTAAGGACATTCTTAAATTGAGTGACCAACTTGTTGAGAGGATTTTTTAGGATCTTAATGTATGGTCCGGATGATAACAAGGAACTTACTTTAGTGTAATAATCCTCTTTGTCCATGATAACACATAGGTTGCCTTTGTCGGCTTTCATATAGAAGCAATTCCTAGATTTTAGAGACCGTAACACTTTGTTAAGATTGGGTACACTGTGTTTTGATGGTAACCTGAGATTATTTACAATTTGCTTTTCACAAGCTTTCCTGATAAAATCTTTGGTGGCATTGTCAAAAGGTCTTAGAGAACCTTCTACGTGGGCAACAATATCCTCGATAGGGATTGATTTTGGTTGAATACTGAAATTTAAGCCATGATTAAGCAATCTTAATTCTTCAGTGGTGAAATCCTCACTGGAAAGATTGCGGACGTTACTATGGTCATGGTCACAAATAACGGATTGATTTGACTCACCGATTAGTTTGGACAATTTGCGGTTGATACAGCGGGCCTTGTCCTCACGTTTCTTCAAATTCACAGCAAAGATCCTTCTGTCGGCTTCTAACCACTCCTGGAAGTCCTTTTCAGCTAAATTCTTGGTTAGCTTCAGGTGTAGGTTGTACGCTTGTAATTCTAACTTACTCCTTTTGGCAAAGAGGGACCCGATTTCAGAGTTGAGAGCTTTACGTCGTAAATTAAGGTCAATATTAGGGTTTCTTTTGCGATAAAAAGACAAGGTACTGATAAATTTCGGGAACACATTGTTAAGTTTACAGGATTTTAAAAAACGGATGTCCTCGGCTATTTTCCCAATTTTAGTTTTCAGCTGATGGAATTTGTTAAGCTCAGATGACTGGAAAGCCATAATTAAATCAAGGTAGATGAGCTCTACGGCCTCTATAGATTAAACAGATAAAATATTTCTCCAATGGCCGTAAAATATATGCACCACTCGTCAAAAAATTAAATACTTACTGTGTTGGTTTGCGGGAATGAGGTTCCACAACAGGGACCAACCACAGCCTCTCCACCAGAATACCCTCCTGTGGTAGTTTACGGGAAAATAATTTCCTCGCCAGGGACTACCACAGACACACACACACAACCCAATTGGAATCCTTTGTAGGCTAATGAGACCTAGCTCAGGATTCCTGGGTTATAACCTGGGATCCTTCGGAGAGCTGTAGTGACTCTACTAAGGCTGCCAAGTTATTTACACAACCACACACGCAATCACACAAAACACTCACTCACACACACAGCAGGGCCCCAGATTTCTGGGAGAACAGCTCAAAAAGAGCGTTGTCAAATAGAAAAACAACAAACAGGGAACGAGGGTGAAATTCGTATACGCGTATTTCGACCACAAAGTGGTCCTCTTCAGCGAGCTGAAGGGAAAAACACTAGCAACACGAGGTTGAAAGTGAATGAAGAGGAGGACAAACCTAGAATAAATAGGGAAGGGACAAAAGGGTTAGGAAGCGGGGGGGGGGGTAAATTGGTAACGGCTAAAAGGTCATTGGTGAGCAGTGGGAATGTGGGTGAAGTGGAGAGTGGGGGAGGCACTTCAACGGTCAGTTTGTTTTGTTTCCCCCTCCCCCCCCTCTTGACTCACTACAACGGTCATTAGCTTCCACCCCCCCTTCCCGCCAACGGTCACCATGACTCTCACCCCCCTTCCTTACTTCAACGGTTACGTTTCTTCACTACCACATCTATTGGCCATTGGCTCCCTTTCTCCCACCCCTCCTCGCCTCCCCCACTCTCCACTTCACCCACATTCCCACTGCTCACCAATGACCTTTTAGCCGTTACCAATTTACCCCCCCCCCCCCGCTTCCTAACCCTTTTGTCCCTTCCCTATTTATTCTAGGTTTGTCCTCCTCTTCATTCACTTTCAACCTCGTGTTGCTAGTGTTTTTCCCTTCAGCTCGCTGAAGAGGACCACTTTGTGGTCGAAATACGCGTATACGAATTTCACCCTCGTTCCCTGTTTGTTGTTTTTCTATTTGACAACGCTCTTTTTGAGCTGTTCTCCCAGAAATCTGGGGCCCTGCTGTGTGTGTGAGTGAGTGTTTTGTGTGATTGCGTGTGTGGTTGTGTAAATAACTTGGCAGCCTTAGTAGAGTCACTACAGCTCTCCGAAGGATCCCAGGTTATAACCCAGGAATCCTGAGCTAGGTCTCATTAGCCTACAAAGGATTCCAATTGGGTTGTGTGTGTGTGTCTGTGGTAGTCCCTGGCGAGGAAATTATTTTCCCGTAAACTACCACAGGAGGGTATTCTGGTGGAGAGGCTGTGGTTGGTCCCTGTTGTGGAACCTCATTCCCGCAAACCAACACAGTAAGTATTTAATTTTTTGACGAGTGGTGCATATATTTTACGGCCATTGGAGAAATATTTTATCTGTTTATTCCTTCCATATTTGAATGCGTTTCATCACGAGCGTTTTTTTAGGTAAACTCTTTAGTATTTGAATTTCCTTTTTATCTCGGTTCACTTGGTCAGGAGGAGGAACAAACAAAGACCCATCAGGCGGGCTCGTGATCTTTATCTGGGCCCCCAGCCCCTCACTACTGCTCGGCCGCGCTCTCCACGTGTACCGCGGAGCGTCGATCCGTATGCTGCACCACCTCGCTGCACAGTGAATGAGTTCCACTACGTTCCGTATTCTCTCGTCGCAAATGAGAACTCCCGACCTTATATGTCGGCGACATAGCATTCGTCAGCGTGATAGGAAAAGGAGATAGCGGACGAGGCAGCGCCGGCTGCGGTGGACTCACCCATTCAATCCCGACCTCGCACCAGCGGACCATTCCCGTTGAAAACACTGTTTTCTCCCCCCAAAAAACACTCTACGTAGATGCACCTATTCAATGATCTGTTGGCTGCACACCCAACACACTCGTTTGCAAACATACTCACCGCGCGCAGGTTGGCCCTCCGAGGCCGCTCAGGGGGCGAGCAGTACTTTTCCATGCATGGGCTGTAAACGGTTTTCTTTTCCGGGAGCTACGCTTGATGAAAAGGAGTTCTTTGCTTCGTTCTCGCCGATAGCATCGGGCAAATGCTGGACTTTTGTGATACTTCTCTTCGCAGAGAGAGGAAAAAAAAGTTGAATCAACGCTTTCTTGGTCTGGCAGGCAAATATTTACACGAAGAAGTTTATGGTGCGACTAACTTATTGTGAGATGAAATTCACGTTTCTTGGTGTGCATTCTATTCATGTTTCAAAATTATACAAAAATTAGGTGACCTTATTATGTTAGTTTTTACTGGTATTCTTATTCTAAAGAATATTATTCTACTTCTGTTTTTATTTACATTATTTCTGGTGAAGCACCCAGCGGAATACGTGAAGCGTTGATTGTAAATTTTAAATAAACATATGAGAAGCCGAATAATATTCTTTAGAATAGGTAACCTTCCATGATATGTTTTCTACTGATGAAATTGTAGCGTATGCAATCAATCTTGGGTGTAATTTTTCACGTTCTTAATTATGCTTCCTCACAGAGCCTCAATGTTTATCTATTTTTTCTTACCTTTGACTGGCACTAAATGTTTCCTTCTCTTTTATTTATTATATTTGGAGACTCGAAGGCTTCAAAATATACTTTTGATTATGGTTGAATACTTGTACGATAAAATTCACGGTTCTTGATATATTTTGAGCGAAAAACATTTACGTTTGCGATACAATCATGGGTAAAAGTTTGTTCATTTTCGAAGTGTATGTTTTCTTGAAAATCTTGCGACAATAATCAAATGACCTTTTCCTTTGTCGAGATATAATTGTTCCCTCTCTTCCATCGGATTTGCTTTAATTCTCGGCGGCTGTAAAATTCAGTAATGATTAAATGTTGTCTCAAATAAAAACCTGGAGCAAACCCTCTGCTAGCTATGAACTTAAACTAATAATAGCCGCATAGTAACAATTTATTTTCATCCAATATCAAGGCGATCAATCACTTAAGGTAGTTTGAGCCAGATATTTTCCTATTCATAATGGAGACCATATTTAAATTTATTTTTGAATGATATTTTGATATAATTGTAAAAATGACAGTTCATTTCTTTAAAATGAGGAAATATTCATAAAATTCTTTGAGAAGTGATATCTTGCTCAAACTACCTTAACGAGGTGTTCCCCGGAATCTTGGGTAATGACAGTATAGGTGTAGTGAAACTTGGTGGCACTCACTCGTACATAAAATAACGTTCGGGAGAGGAGAACAGACAAGAGAGGAGGGATTTTAGGTTCTCTCTAGAAGTCACCAACTTAGACCTTCCGTAACGTCGCCCGCTCATCAACGCGTAATTCATCCTCAGTGACTTTAAACTCTCCACTGGCTAGTGCCACCAAGTTTCACTATACCTATACTGCTCCTTGCTTAAAAATTTTGTATCCATATTTTTCAGAGGGAAGTGAATATAACCGTTCAACTATTTGTTAGGAGAAAATAGGTATTGTTGTTATTCTATACTTTCTCTCTCCATGTCACCCAATCTGGTATGAAATTATTCTGTTTCGCTCGTGTTTATTCGAATTTAATTCAGAGTGAAGCAAAGTCTAATTTAATGCATTTTACGGTTTAAAAAAAGGAAACACGCTATCTCACACTGCTCTGATTGCTTTTCCGTGTGGTATCTTAATTAATCGTAAATATTACACTTCAAAAATGCTCTTCTTCATTCATTTTGTCATTTGGAATCATTTCCCATGCCGGAGTATTTATTTTATTAGAATTTAATTAATGACGGCGAGTGAGAGAGTCACGTGCTTCTATCATTTTATCCCGATACGTGAAATTTGTATTCTTTACATTTTTTTGGATTCTGAAATTACAAAATTCAAATAGAACTCTAATATAATCTAAAATAGGTAAATAAATCTATCGTAAAAATGTTTTCAATAATTTAAACTAAACCATTACATTTTCATCCAAGCCAGTGACATTAATCGGCCGCTCTGACACATTTTTATCGCTTTAAGTTGAAATGACCTAGCTTCGAGCATATCAATATTTCACACGTTCATTTTAATAGGCCAGCCAGTGTCACATTTGTATGAAATTTAATTCCGGTGACAAAAATGTATCCGGAGGGGAAAAAATGCTCAATAAAACCGAATTTACGTTCACCAGTTTATTTTATTCGTGAAAACATATATTTTATTTGATACGAATGCAATTCTGTTTTAACGAGATACAGCACGCTTAAATAAAAAATGGGGCCATTTGTTGATCGAGGCTTTCATCTAAACTGTACTTTTGGCTTAGCAACTCTTTATTTAACGCTGTTATTATTCAGTGCTATTTATACGCAAAAGTAACTAACTACGCGTCTATTCTGAGTTTGTCAATGGACTCTAGCAATCTGGCGTGATTGTTAATTAATCTTCGGTATACTGATGCAGGAACTTGGAGGATTATGGGAATTAATTGTCCCAATATAATAATATAATAATAATAATGTATATTTACTCCATAGCTGATTACATTCTTTTTGGTACAATATTTCGGAGCTTTAGGCAGCCTCAAAGGTACAAGCACCTGTATCGAGACTGCCTTCCTTGAATAAGTACATGCAATTGCTATCGCATTTGCATGCATTGCTATCGCAAACGCATATCGTCCCAAATAACAAAGACATTTAATTATCCATCAATCTATCAATCTTTGAGCATAGTAGAGGTCTTTTCACCATTAACACCTCCCATTTAGCTATTCCTTGGTCGATTTCCGAATCGTATCAAGATAAGTCTCGATTATCCGAGGTAATGTGGACTGAGATCACATTGGATAATGAAATCATCGGATAGCACGGAATGCATTCTGTGCGAGAATAAATTGCGACAAAGATAAGTTATTTCCATTCTTTTCCGTGCTTCACTTTGTGGCATTATAGAGATAAAATATTTCTGAGAATCGCCTTTTATTTGGAGATCGGTTGACTGCCGATTTCTTACGCATGTTTGCATGAGTTTTGCTGGCTTGATACACACAAAACATGAACATTTGATCCTCGGATAAGACAAAACCTAGGTTAATTAGGACTCGGATAATGGAGAATCTACCGTGCTGGGGGCTTAAAATTCCGAAAAAGGCTGATTGTGAGTGGGAAGAAGGCATTGAGATAAGGTGAATGGCCTTTGTATTTTCTTTCTCTCCCACTTCCTTCACCCTCTCCCCCACAATAACATTTCTTCAGAATTCTCAACCGGACAGTCCGGTCCGTCGCAATTTTTTTCTCTCTCGGCATCCTCCGGAGATCTTTTCACTTTGTATTTCGATGGGGAAGAAGAGAGTCATCCACTTATCCACGTTTTTTTACGATTTCCCAGTGTTCTTTCAGCCCACCCAAAATGCAGTGTGTCCGCCCTTGCCCGTCGTCTCGTATCCGCGTGGTCATCTCCCCATATACGTATGTGTGTTGTTGGACGTGTCGAAAAACACTTTTTTTCGAAATCTTTCTGGGCATATGGTGGAAAAGTGGCCAAATAATGTGTATGTAATGGATAAAAATTATAAATCCGATTCTGATAAGTCCTTGGCCTGCTGCACAGCACATGGGATTGCTAATTTTTGTTAACAATGCCGAGAATTCTTCCGTGGAAGTTTTTTTAACCCGAAACACGCAGGCCTCTGTCGATAAAATTCATCCAGCAAGGAGTAGAACTTAAAACTAGATATAAAACTCTATTCCAGGAAGTTTTTCTTCCGCGGTATCTCTGCTAAAACCCTCCATTTTTTATAAGTATAATGCGTTTTGCCGAATGGCATCCAGAGCATTTGTGGTGGCTCTGTATTCTGTATACAGAGTCCTTAGTAAATTTCAGTGTTTGGCGTAAATTTGTAATTTTAATTTTAGTGAATATTTAGTTTATAGGGAGAAAAGAAAAATCATTAGTCACTTTCTAAATAACACGTAAAACTTTTTTATTCCTCAGCCCTGGTTTCGGCAAATTTTATTCAAAATTGATTTGATCTCAAAATAAATCTTCATCATAAAAATTTGCTGAGTCCCGAGTCAAGGAATACATTTTTAAGTGGTAAAAGTGTGACTCAAGTTTTTCTGTTCACCCATAATAGTATATAATGCTATAAACAAATCTTTCTGTCTTGGAAAGCTCTCTTTTCTATTTCACTCTTTCTCAGACTGTCTTTGCCTCTCTCCCCGAATTTGCGTTGCTGTTACCCCTTATTTGTGTGTCTGTCGTCCACGGATGTGACCTGGCTCTTAAATCAAGGTGTCACTGGAGTGTCTCTCCATCGCTAAAAACACCCCAGAGAGCCTTCCATCCCGCTAGCCTCCGCCTTAATTATCCCGCGACGTGAAACCAGACGCGCGCGGGCGCTCTCGGGAAGTTACGACCGAAACTCGGAAGGCGTGTGAGTCACGGGAAAGTGATACTTTTCGACACTTCAATTTTTGGGTTCGCCCCTCGGAAAGGAGGACTCTGGAGACACGTTAAATACGTGATAAATGAGACGTTGCGATTTCTCCGACTTCCTTTCTCTTTCTTTGGCGAATGATACGAGCTCTATCGTGAGGATTTTCCCCACGATGCTGGCATAATACGCCAAAAAACAGATACTGGGATTTCAGTATTTCTATTTATTTCTTTGCCATTAAAGTTCTTATAAATACGGAATGAAAAACTGTGTTGCAATTTGCAAAGTTAATGAAATCAGTTACTGGATAGTCTTTTCGTTTGCAGTAGGCTTATTTAATACCTATATCAGTTGCAGCTTTTGGTGTGTCGTCACTCACTTTTGCGTCGTTTTCATTTTTATACGACTATAGACCTCCACTTTTGTTTGAACCCTTGGCAGATAGAGTTTTAGGTTCAATGTATTTCTTCGTTGGAATATTTATCGGGCATTTTTTCTCTCTAATTTGTGATTAATCCTGAACCATTGAAGTTTGATTGTATACAATCACCCGTTGTGCATTTTTCTCGTGCGCAGTAGTATGTGGCACCTCTAGGTGAGTAATATGCCTTATCCAAGAAACTTTTAATGTGTAGGTAAGTCATGGTATGACGTCAATGGGAAAATAAACATATTTCATCTATTCATAATTAGACCAATATTTTTTTCTTTCCTGCCGATCTAACATTTTGTCGAATTATTATTCATTCATTCACCTGTGTTACGCCCTCACGGCTTGCAGGGTAGTATTTTAAATTATATTAACTTACTAGCCATTATAGGCTACCAGTCTCTTGGCGACGAGAGTTTTGGGCTCGCGTGAAGCCAGTTGAAGCCGGCATATTAATCATTGAGGCCGGTTTATGGAAAAAACAAACGCCAAATTCACGTTGACTTATTCTGAGTTTCCAGAATATTTCCGGCAATGGCGACGTCTATTGAACTACTTTGTGAGAAAGCCATCCGAAACTAGGGAAAAAAGAGTAGGATTACATTAGTTCGGAAGGCTTTGGCTTTTTAGGTAACTATTACATTCCAGCCTATATTTAACTCAGAAATTTGCGAAGAGAGGGTGAGGTTGATACATACTGGGAGAGAGGAGAAAAGGAATTCTGGCAGCGAAGGAGAGAGAGTGGACATGGGCGACGACGGGCAGATGATTGGCTTGTCACCGAACTGAGCACCGCCCGCGGCGAGGCCAAATGGGTTTCGGAGAAAAACAAAAGACTGGCGAGGGTCGAACGAGTTACCGTTTAAAAAAACCCGTAGCAGCAATGGCGTTAAAAAAAGAGAGTTTGATGGAGGGGTGAATGTGTGCGTGTGAAAATGTATGGAATTAAACAAGCAGGGGTGGTGAGGACAGAAGGGGATGACAGTGGTCTTGAGGGCCCTCGACTGAGGTTTTTTTTCCCCAACCTCAATCAACCCCTCAATCCTTCACCCGCCGGATTTAAATGAGCCGTAATAGGTGCCACGACCGATCACGCGGCGATGATTGCGAACCAAGTGGTTTTGCGAGTGCCGTTGCTCTTTTGATTTCGTTCCACGCGTTCACCGGTGACAGAAATGCTGCTCTTTTTATGCCAGATGACGAATAAAATTTTAAAATTTTAATTTAAGCTACTTCCAGTAGCCTTTTGTTCAAGCAAGAGCATAACGTTTTTCTTCTTAATCACTGACAATTTCAACTAGTGTAGGTGCTTCATTTTTTCTCTTACACATCTCTCATCCAGCCAGTCCTGCTTCTTAATTTAAGCCTAAGGAGAAAGCTTTGCACTGTAACTGAAGAGTGCACTTACTTGCTTGTTTATGGAGTTGTTGCTTCAACATCTTGAAAATTAGTATAGGTGCATTAGTTTATTTATTGGCTGCAATTGCGATAGAGAATATAAAGGGTTAAGTAACGTTTCTCTGAATGGGTGCTTTTTCAGTGAGGTCAAGTATACCAAGATACTAGTGTTCTCAACTATAAATACATTTTTTCAGATATTTATCTATGTTGGCAGATAAATATTTGTCGTAGTAATAATTATAAAATACTTATTTCACCAAGGTAAATTCATTTCCCGCGAATAACAGCTTTTACATAGTCTCAAAAATTCAATATAGAATAACTAACTGGTTGTGACTCACAATAACAGCAATGGAATCGTATAAATTATTCCTAATATCATTTATAGGTTGGAAATGTATTTATATGGGACTATTATATTTTCGCAAATTCATGAAAGATTCATTCTGGTGCTATAATATCACAGCATCAAAGTAAAGCCCATATTCGATCATATGTATTGGTCTTTTGTCTCAATGCGAAAATTAAGTATTAAAACTGTAGGTGCTTTATCTGTTTAGTCTCGTGCATCCATTACTTAATGTCGTTATGCAGAGTGGTTGAGAGGGACAGAAGAGAAAGTAGAACCCAATAGAAGTAGTAGTGAAAAAACAGTGCATGGAATTTATGAACAGGAAATGCAAAATGTATCTATTGTAATAAGCGCTTGCGGCAACATGTAGTAGTCTTTCAGCCGATTTTCTATCATGCTCCAAAAATATACAGCTGCTAAGGGGTTTTACGGTTCCTCTTCGCTATTATTGAAAATATTTCTTGTTTTCTCGTCGCGTATTGGACGCATTCTCAGGGAACAAAATCTCAACATTTATTTTTACTGGGCCGCAGAAAAGACAAAATATTCTTCAATATGAATTTCTCTCGTGAAAATCTCAGAAATGAAGAGCGTCTACATGTTTAAGGCAGGCCATTTTAAAAAAAGGTACCCCCTTGAGTATTCGCCGCGCAAATGTTTGTGAGCCCTCGGGTTCATGCCTTCACAATATTTCCTTTCTTTCTATCCAATACTCATGCTTTCTTCTTCCGTTGGATATCTAAAATAAAAATGACAATTCCCAAAAATCCAGAGAATAAAAAGAAGAAGACGATATTTTGCCGAAGTGATCTCGTTGGCATGGAAATGGAATTTCAGCGTGTATTACTCCGACGCCCAGTGTCGCGACACATTTTCCTGCCGGCAGAATGAGAAATTCGCTGGGAGTGTATTTTCGCAAGCAGCTGTAGGTTAGAAGAAATGCACTTCAATTCGGGAAAAACAAACGGCGTAATTCTGCAACCAATGTTCATAAATAGCTATATTGAGTACTAACAAGTTACAAAGAGCCAGTGAAGCCAGTTGCGACATGTTGTACATCTCGTTTTAAGAGCTGTGAGATGTCAGGGGTGACTTAGCGATTCGCACTACGTGTACTTACATTGAAATATGCGTTTAGTTTTTAAAATACTGAAAACATTGAGGCTCTAAATTTGTTTTTTTTCACCGAAGGCTCATTTTTCCACACAGTGCTCAATCCTGTTACACTATTACGCCAATGGGTACGGTAGACCCCTACTGCCAGTATTTATCCAGCAGCTGCTGATCACCATAAATTGAAAATCGGCCTTAGAGTGTTAGAAAGTGTGAAATACCACGTGAAAACCATGTGAGTTCAGAGTAGTTTATTCAAATTGTTGCTATGAAAGAGAAGTCATAATACCAAATAAACATTCCAATTAAAATTCCAGGTTTTTTGTTGGAAATTTAATGCGGTGGACTTCGTAAATTTAATGCGGTGGACTTCGTAGTTTCTCTTGAGCTCAAACGATTCACTTTGGTAGTTCCTCTTCGAGGGAAATAAAATTGCCAAGCACATTTCTGAGGATATATGACCTTATCACTGCAGTTTTTTCTGCTTCGTACGAAGTGAAGTGTTCGCTCATAAGCTTAATTAGTTCACTTAACTGTGGAGCGTTATATTTTTGCCCCCTTCGTACCATGCACACACTCTGTGAACTTTTTTCACTGATGTTTCTTGATAGTAATAGAATTCCAAATGAAAATGCGCTTACCATACCATGTTTGAATAGTATGAGGAAATAATTTGATGCAATTAGTAGAGGACCCGCCAGGTTAAAAAATATACTATCGAGAAAATAAGCGTAATTGAATTGGAAAACGAACTAGAATGATAGTCCCTCCGAATATGAAGACAGCAAGTTGATGTAAGGCATTAAACTGTGGCACTGACGATAAAATCAAGCTCCCTCGCTACATAGGCAGATTCGACCACTCAGATAAAACAATAAGAGATAGAAACTAGAGCGGAAATATTTAAATACTGCTTCTTGCCGATCACAGTGTGAGACCACAGAGGAACCACGAGAAGAATTAATGAATTCAAATACTACATCAATACCTACATGTGTCTTAAACACTTTTTTCATAAAAATACACAAATAGCTGGTGTATTAACACCTCTGCTACCCACCACTATGGTATCTCGTGGGATTTTACTTTTGAAATCGATTTTTTAAAAAATAAGGGAGACAGAACGGTATTGATAGGTATAAATGCTCATTTTTCCCTCGCACGATTCCGAACCGCGACAGGGTATCGATAAATTTCAAAATACGATTATTCACCATATATCGAATGCTTTTTTCATTTACATGAATCCAAAAATGGCAGGTTTCCTTAAACCCTCTGCCAGCCGCCTTTCCTGCGGCTCTAAGGGTATAACCATGAATATACATAGGTATAACGTTGATATAAATTTCACGAATCACACTTGCCACTGTAATGGTCGACGCGATCAGCTTCGACTGACAATCACAATCACAGAGTCGATTTAGTTTCTGGTGCCTTATAACTTCTTTGGGGTGCAGCCAGCAAGAGGAGGCGAGCCAGGAGAATAACAAGCGAGCACTCTTAACTCGCTAGGGGAGAGAATTTTGATATCAAAATGCGCCTTGGGTCTGTGCACGGCGTGAGACAATCAGTGGAATGGTTTCCTTTGGTAGGGGAGTGGTCGGGGATGGGGATGAGGGGATATGGGACCGTGGAAGGGTGCATCGGTCGGACGAGGCGATGAACAGAAATTCCATTAACTTATAAACGTCGATTGAATTTGCTCGTCAAAGGCATGCGAGCGTCGGAAGGAGAGCGAGCTCAAAAGACTTGGGGAGAATATTTTTATTTATTTTTTTTACAAATCACGTAGGTATTATTCCTTTGGCACACCGCGTAAAAAAATTCGAAAGTCATCATCTCGGCATGCGAAACGTCACTGAGGGAACAAAAAATGATCCTTTTGTTTCTCACCACTCCGTCCATGCATTCCATTTTAAGGCTCACATAACGCGTTGAGTTTTCTTTCATATCAACTATCTCATGCGAGGGAGTTCAGGAGTACGTCATCGTCTCTCAGTTTAAAAGTTTTCATGTCATCTCTCTCTGGGACGCCATCCAAATGTTTCAATAAGGCTGAATGAATGGGAGTTCTCTCAACCAGTATGGCCTAGCCGCGCAGGTAGGAGTATTTTCCATGGCCGACACAGCTGAAAGAAGCCCTCGAAATGTTTTCCCTTCTCTTCCTCAAGCTTTGGAAGTAAGAAGGTTTATAATGGAAGGATACTACTAGCAACGAGGAAAGGAACGTTTTAACTTTATGCTGTGCTGTGAGCAGTATGTTATCTACAAGGTAAAAGGTAATAATGGAAGAATAATAATAGCAATGCAGGAAGGAATTTTATGAATTGGTTTTGAGCAGTATGGTATCTACAAGGTACGAATAGCTTCAGATTAGCTTAGTTTTAGGAAATTAGTGTTGCTAATAAAACGATGGGGAAGACTACCTAAGGTTGGGAAATTTATTGGTACGAATGTTTATGGTCCTACGATTCATGGTCTTGAGTTTTTATGATGGTGCTATTATTTTGAACGCGGACAAAAGCTATATCTGTTTGCCGGAAGGATTTAAACATTTTAATCGCTATAAAATGAAGAAAGATTTAGATTCATCTCCTTTGCGTTTGACAAGGGAGCATAGCGAATTCCATCATAAACACTCTTCCCAGGAAAATTCAGCTTTCATTCCTATGTATAATAGCTTATTGCAGAAGTATTCACAAATGTGTAGCTGTTTATTGCTTTCAAGGGTACAGATAAATAACATTATTTACTGTTTTTCTTTTCAGCTGAACTGGGAGACTACGACCAAAGGCGGCATTCGCCGGGATACGTGTCTGAATTCAGATTTCTCTCCAATCAGACGGTGGAGCTGGAGTCGAGAATCGCAGAGCTTCACAAAGGACTAGTGTAAGTTCATTAAAGGGTTTTAAACATTATAAATTACTCGATCTGAAGTCCCTTTTGCTACGGATATGTTATAAAACCCGGAGTCAGAACTGTTGACGGTGTAATTAAATGGTTACTGTAATTTGAGTGCAGTACAAAAGAGTTAATGCATATTGGATTAACAAGAAATGATTAAACGTGGTGGTAGTGCAATAAAAATAGAAATTATATAATGACTTTTATAGCTTTAATTATTTTTTCATAAAACTGACGTTGTTTAAAATTTTTATTTAAAAATGGGACCACAAAAACTATAATATGTTTATTCAAACCTCATAATTAGATTTTTTCACCCAAATATTACTCCCCATTTGTAAAATGTAATAATTTTAAATCATTGCTGAGAAAATTAATCTCTTTATGATAACCAATTAATCAAGACAGTGCATAGATCCTAGATTATCGAATTTAAGGTTAAATTTTTCTGTAACATTATTGCAAGATAAGCCCTCTATGACACTATTCGTCACCTTTTTGAATTTTTGCCAATAGTTTAAAACAAAAATGCGTACATTCATAATTTACATATTTTCACGCAGATTCAGATTTTGAGACGGCTCAGTTAAGTTGTTTTGAATATGTTGATACAATTTTCTTCCTTAATTTTTGCAATTTTTAAGAATAATTAATATTTAGGGTTTCCGTTTTTTTCCCAGTGGACAAATTCCTGCGGTTGCAGAGCTCAACTATTTAGAGAAAGTCAAGTGGCTAGACATGTATGGAGTAGACTTGCATCCAGTACTGGTAAGAAGTTTGAAAACTTTATCCTTTTTTTACTTTAATGATAATATATATTATTGAAATCCTCCATTAGATATTAGGTTTTTAGTGCAATTATTTCGTCGCAACAATTATTTCTCGACAGTTTTGTACGTTTCTGGAAATGTAATATTTAGCATCCAACCACCTATATGTTAAAAAGGATAACTTCTGGTTATTTTTGCATTTTCAATCGTAGTTAATCAATCAGCTGGCGTTCTCTGAAATAAAAGGCGTAGGTAATCAAAACATCTCGGTCATTTATTTTAAAGAGTCAACTTTTGCAAAAAATCGGGGTGAATTACAAACCCCGGGGTAATCATTAGTTGTAGGATAGTTATCGCGTGTAATACTTTGTCATTACCGCAGTCAAATATTATTTAATTATTTCATTTTATTCAGCGACTATTGGTATCATGTTATCAAGTTTCCCGAATTAATTAGTTTTCAAGAGGATAGCAAACGATTCCTTATTAAATTATTACACCTATTTTGAATATTCCTAATTATTAGTAATTAATGATGGAATTAAATACGTAGCCTATATTGCAGCTTATAGAAAAAAACCCACTGCTATGCTAGAAAACAATCTCCTGTCACAGATAAACCTAACGATTCGAGTTTCTTCAAAACTTTTCCTCTGCTTGCACCCCGTTCTTCTTTCCTTTGTAAGCAAGCGTTTCGTTCCACTCTCCTTGAATTACCTTTGTGATGGATCCCCGGGGAGAAAAAGTATTTTCAACGAGAGACTAACTGAGCACGCGCCTCCGGGCCTCGTGCGTAGCAAAATGGAAACAGTAACACCCGTTTCCCGGAGACACGCCCAGTGCGTTTGTCACGTGATTGCCGGTCATTCCTCAAACTCATCACTTAGCCGTCTCAGCACGCCGGGGCGTGTTTGCTCTCGTTCCGGAAATCCTTCTCCGCCACTCGTTAAATAATTAACTCGGAATGAGCCGAGGGGTGAGCAAAATGAAGGGCGTGAGCTAGCATCCACACCGCCCTATCGTTTCGCCTCGCCTTTCGTGGAATTTAATATCGCCCCGAGTGGTTTGAACGCGGTCTTAGAGATTGAGTTCGAAAGATATAGCGCACGAGACGGAAATGTCGTGTTCTTAATTTCGAGATTTCGGTCCCAAAATGTTTTGGTATCATTTTTAGGAGGTTTTTGCGATGAACCTGCGATGAAGGCCTTTTTGAGTTTACTTTTTTATTTCAAAATTGATTTAAACCGTAGTAATTATTTTTTAGGTAGTTTCAATTTATTTAATTTATGTATGAAGTTTCAAAGCTGTTGAAATGCATTCATTGCTCATTCTTTTAACTCCGGAGTGGTTCTGAACCTTTTTTGCTCAATCCTCCTCTTTTACCGTAGTTCAAATTATCATTCCCTCTTCTCAATATAAATTGTCAAATAATAATTTAATTCCATAGATGATAATAAAGCGTAAGTTTAAGAATCTATTAACCTGTGGCATTTAATAAAAGCATCGAACACCAGAGATAAAATTTTAAAAAAACTACAGATTTACAGATTTTACCTTACAAACTTTACAGATTTTTCATTACAAACTTTAAATTTTTTTCCATTGTCTACAGAACATCACATTTTGCTTAATAATGGTCCCAATTCCATCCTAAATCCCTCTATATTTCCCCCTGGTTGAGAACCCCTGTTGTATCAGGATATATAACTGCAAAAGTGTGGTAGTAGTAGTTTTCCAGGTTAAAGGCGTAGGTGTAAACTGAATCTATTTTCCTTGGTGGTAGGAAATTCGTTTGAAAGCAGAATGTTGGGAATACGAAGGTTAAGCAATGAGAAACGCAGTATCGGTATCATCTCACTATTAACCAAAGGTGCCAATTCACCATCTTACGTCCTTTTTGATGGATGGTGGATGCTTGATTTGCTTGGAACTCGGAACCCAGGGATCATTAAACACTTTAAGATACTCCACTGCCGGAATCCAAACCCAGATCTTCGGGTTGGAAGATATATACATTGGTCGCAGCATTTTAAGTGCACCCAACTTCATCTGATGAGAAAATAAAAACCTACTGTTGGGCCTGCGATGTAGCTTTTACCATCTTTAAACTTTTATGCATGCATGCTATTGTTGCATTAGCTTCAAAGGAACTACTATCAGATTTGGTATCGTGCTCTCATGGCTAACAGATTTCCGCAAAGCTATCATTGATCAAGAATCATTGGTCCGCTGGCGTTTTTTCAGTACTGTCTCAGGGCGTTGGATGATCTTTAGTGAGAGGCATTGAGTACTTCGGCTGTCCCGCTGATTTCACATCGCACATGTTACTGAAAGCGAACTCTCTCGGTGCGAGTCAAAGAGCATTCCCTGGGCGTGATTCAAATCCGCAATCTGTGGGTTATCCAACCGTAGCATTCTCCACCAGAATGGAATGGTCAGCGTTAGCTTTCTATGCATCCATATTCTGCACAGTTAATTCTTCAGCAGTCACTTGTATCACTGCAACAGGATCTAAAATTTCGGGCAGGCCGGAGGTACGAAGATAATAGCAAGGGGTGGGACATTCACCCTCTTGGATACCGAAAATATTTGAAAATAACCGAGTTTCATGAACTTGAACTACTGCCTTCTTTCCATCCTTATAATATTTTTTCCAATCCTGTCAGCAAATAATCATTTAACGTTACAACTACATTATTTTCGGAATAATAAGTTTTATTGATGGTCATTAGAAGCGTTCTCTAAATTAATTGCATGCTTCAACTGGTTTCTTCATTTTATATTGAAGTTATCGAACTTCTTCTTGGTCGGGTTTGCTACCGGTGCCTCGCCGTCTGGGAGTGAATGAACGAATCATGCTACGAAAAATCGTCACGAAAATGGGAGCGTTACGAAATTCCGTCATAGAATCGTAGAAGTGAGGAAGTGGAAAAGAGAGAGAGAGAGCGAGAGATGGCTCGGTAAGGGAACAAGAGGGAGAGGAGCTTTTTGCCTGCTCTTAGAAGAAATATTGAAGAATACAGACTATATAGGTGACAAATAATCGAAAAAAATATTCGACCGCTACGTGTGATTTGAGGAGTACAACAACCGAAAATGTACCCTCTACACCAACTGCTACTTCTATAGCTACTGAGTATAAAGTGTTATTATTTTTTACTTTTAGAAATTCAATATCACTATACAAATTCCATACTTATGAACTTACACAGGCACACATATACGTAAATATTTGGTAACTTACAAAAATTCCAATAATATTTCTCGAAACTGGTGAAGTTTCACTTCAAGTAACACGCTTTATTTGTCTCTTCGTAATACAAACTGCTATTTTTTTACAACTTGATTACTAAATCTAAGTGTCATAGGAGACGCATACTTATAATGTGTTATTGATCGAGGCTTTTTATTCTTCTTCTTATGATTATTCTTAAATTAATGATTCTTCGATATTCTACAGATACAAGAACCTTTAAGAATTCGGGATGGTGAATGCGACATGATGTATAGGATTCGTGCCGAATTTATTAATTATAACGAAATGTAATTAAGATGAGGAATATTAATGGTGGGGATTTATGGGAGGGGGAGGGTAAATATGGGCTCGCCTTGTTTGGCGTTGGTCCCTTCCCTACTCCATGCGCCCCTCTCCCTTCTTCCCCAGTTTGGCTTTCACCCTGATGATTCCGCCACGATACCACGTACACGAACAGTACGTACCCCGCCACGTACTTACTGTTCCCTAATCTACTCGCTACGCATTCGCAAGCCTTCTTAGTGTCCAAAACAGGGGTGGTGGAGGCATTTCGACTTTTGAGATTCACCGTCGATCACCAATGCACTCAAACTCTCTCCTACAATCCTATCCCCGAACCAAATCGCTGCTGTGTACTCGTGGTGCACGAATTCGACAGAGGCATCCAGGGTGCCTCTTTCATTGCGTACGCACCCTCCCCCAAGCTACGATCGTGGTCACCACATCACGTAAATGAAGAACGGGGACGGATGTATGTGCTCCCCTCTCAGCAATTGTAATCTCTCCCATCTCAGTGTGTCGGTCCAGAGGAAACAGTACAGCCAATTTCTTTAAAGGTATGTTGAGGCGAGGACTCTCCCGATACCAACCAAAAGAGGTTCGTTGCTTAACTCTCGCTGGATACTTGATTATATTTGTTCTCTGATTGACACTGAGTTTGTCACCACATATAGGCAGTCGCATCCGGGAAGGTTCGGTGCCTGAGCACACAAAAATGGGTTGATAGAACTGGAGTTGTGATCGGATTCACGCATTTTTCCGCAGTTGGAAGTTTCTGACTTGGAAATGGAAGCAAGCTGCCCCTAGCAGCTATTTTCTTTTTCTCCTCAGTGATATAATTTACATTTGCAGGTACAGGGTCTCTCACTCGCTTTTCAAATTCTTTGGTGCTCTCTTTGTAATTCTGTAAAGCCAATTAATTCCTTTGTTGTGAGGTTAATGCCAGATACAGATATTTAAAAAAATACACACAAAAATTAAACTCGTTCGTATCTCACATTTTCAATAAATGCCCATTCCTCGAAATTTTTCTCGATCCAAAAGTGTTATTAATTTTTCAATCAATTATCGAGAACTTTATTCTTGGAGAAGACTTCCCTGGAGGGTGAATGTGTTTCCGTGATGGAAATATAAGTTTATGTTCTACTTTACCCATGCTCATAATAAGTCCTGTTTTTGCCACAGCTTGAAGTTCTTTGTCATAAATACTGTTTCAAAGTCGTAATACGCTACGATAAATATCCTTGGCATGAGAGTCTACCGTGTCAAAAGTAGAGTATATTTTCTTGGCTCTTTCCCACGTATTTGTAGCGCAAATGACAAAACTCCCCTACAGCTCTTTGTTAGGCGTGGATACGCGTAAAAGGTTCCAAGAGGTATCCGGAAACTGGTAATGGGAAATAAATAATGGGGCGTATGCGGAATGAAAACGAGGGTAAAGGGGAGGAATATGGGGCTATTACAGCTATTGTGCGTGCAGAATGCAGTCAACTTGCGTGGTTCGTGACCACTCATCACGTTCACTGACGCGTAAGGAATAAACGAACTAATAAAAGGCCCTTCATGAATGTCATACGCATTGTTTATGGGAAAACGAGATATTATAAACTGATTCAATTCCACTGGCCTTAACCTCGTCCGTTAGTAGAGTAATGGAGGAATAAACTCAGATTTCATACAGTCTTTAGCCATGAATTGTTATTGTGATGTCCTTGATTTGGACAAGTTATTGGATAATGCAATCGACTGGAATGTAAATACTGGCGAAATTTGATACGGCTCTGTCACCAATAAACTGGTTTTAAAGATGGAGAATAAAATCGTAAGACTTTTCATTTTCCTTATTCATTGGCTGCACATTCTCTTCTTCTATGCCTGGAAGTTTCCCCCACCCTCTACGAATAATTAAAGAATGAGACTAGAGAGAGATTGAGGTTATTTATTATTTCATCATTCACATACAATTGCTGGATACACTTCTCCGGGTAAATTGCAAACATGCGGGGAGCAATTAAAGGTTGATCATCAATTCATCAATCGGAAGATTTATTCACCATTCCTTCCCATTCAATGTTAACTTTCTTGCTCCCCAGATAGTCTTGATTTGGTCTATTTGTATCCGAATTTTCCCCTCCGTTTTGTCTTCCGTTATATTCCTTACAAATTCGTCGTTTACAGGCATACCATTTCCACCTGTTTCTTTTTTTCGTATGCTGTTCACATGATCCTATCCTCTTCTTCTCTTCTGTGTAATCACTTCCTCATTTCGTTCTTTAACTGGCCACTCGATCGTAAGCAGCCACTATAAAGCAACGCTCAAATATTGATATTTGTGGTTATTCGAACACAATATCTACGATGTTGTCGTAGGATACATTCCGGTTGAGTTTGGTGGTGTGCCGGTTGTTATGTAGATAAAATCACAGATCCTTTCTTGCCAGCCTTTTTCATAATTTTTAAATATGTCTGCTAGACAAATTTGGATAACTACTCGTAGATAATTATTTTCCGGTTGAGTTGTGAGTCAGTTTTCGTAGAATGGCCAGAAAACAAGCTATGAATATCTTGGATGTCTCAGCTTGATAAATCATGTGAATCTCCGGAAAATAGTATCGTACGTTTGATGAGAATAGAATCTTCAAAAATCTTATTGTGCTTGCAGAATTTGGAATACACTCCTGGCCGAATCCATATCACTGATATCGAAGCTAAAGTCATTTTTACTAGCTCTTAACAAGCGCCAAGTGACCAGAGCTTGAGCATAATAATCTAAGAGATCAACGATCCATAAGAAAAGGAATCAATCCAAGAAGCACAAGTTAAGCTTAAAAGATCTTTTTTACTTTTTACCCTTCCTTCTGTTCTAAAATCCTCCTTGTGTATAGATCGTCAGCTATCTAGCGCTACTCGTCAATAGCACACTCTTTACCATCCTCCTTTATGTACACTACATTTTCGTTCTTTTCTTGCGAGAATCTGGGCAAACTATCCGAGGCAAATAGCAATATCTTCCTTGTTGTTTTGAGGAGTTATGCCTATACATAATGAATTCAAGGTAATTATTTACATTGGCTACCACGCGACCATTTTTTCATACCTCCGTGACACTGGAATGCAGTTGCTGTTGCCTGAGCATCATCTTCTCCGTCCATTGATCGCATTTCTTGGCAAATCCCTCTCCTCGTCTCTCCTTCACTGCACTCTTCAAGCGGTCACTTGAGGCGGTGCCTTCCCACTTGTAATCTCTTGAAAAGAATTCCGACACGGAGTCGAGAACTAACCTCCCCATAAAGCGCATATTCCAATCATACTCCTACATGATCACCCTTTTCTCACCTCCTCCTCTCAAGTCTTGTAATTTGAGATTCCTTTCATCCTTTTTAATTTTCTTCTCCCGGTGTATCCAATTACTGCGTAACTCCCCGATACAGTGAGATATTTATTCACTCTTTTTCGTCTTAATGACTTTCACTTTTTCAATAGCGTGAAGTGGGGGCTATCTTAATGGAAAGCATTCTCTCTCCTAAGTTGTTATTTTTACGCGTAAAGTCTAGGTATCTAGTCATAATATGGTGACAAAACCAGATGGATATTGCAAATGGTTTCCTCCTGAAAAAATTAGAATCCTGTTGTGCTCTGATCAAGATTTCAAAATTTACTTTCCTCAACGCATTTCCTATCTTTGACAGTTTCCTCACCTCATGAATATTTCCTGATTAGTGAACTGAAATTGTATTTCCTGGGATTCCCTGAGTTACTTTAGTACAGTGATAAATGAGATTCACTTCATGATCACAAATGATTCTTACTCAATGGCTGAATCACAAATGATTTTTACTCAATTGTGCTCTCGTTAAAGACTCTCCATCCCTTCCCAGTATGTACTTTCAGTGCCCTCCTAGGTACCTTTCAATTATTTCTCAAAGTTAAAATTACTCGTGACCGGCAGTAGCTTCTTTCATGCATGATCTTTGTATGGGTAGGGATATATCTTATCTGGAAGCATCATGTATGCCTCTAGTCATGGAATAAAACTATATCTTTGGTAAATCTGTAATGGTAAGATGAAGTTTTATTTTTTCTATATGTCTCTTCTTATCCTAGATGTGAGAGCAATTAAGTCAACCTAATATCTTCTAAAGTAATAAAATAATTTTGCGGAGCACCCACCCAGGTGTCTGTATTCCTCTGGGGTCAATGGTTCCCACCACAATGGATCCTGAATATCCTCAACTCCATTAGTTATCTTATATTCAAGATTGTCGTTTCTTAGGCGCGTAGTCAAATCTCATCCGACAACGATTGAAAAATAGTCAAGCTTGTAATTTTATCTCTAAAAGCACGTAAATAGCTTTAACTTGCTAACGCCGCTGATATCGACTGCAATGTAACTAAGAAGTCTTGCGGTGATTGTTTATCATGTATTACTAGCCACTGAGGTATCATTCAATATTTATACTAGAGAGTCTAGATCAAATGACAGGAGCCCGTTGCGGGAGTCACTATTGGCTAGGCAGTTAGAACCATAGTAAAGAAGTAAGCAACCGTAGGACATGAACAAATGTGAACTGAAAAATTATTTCCAGTATTAATACATATGCACTTTGAGTTCATACTTCGGGCTGTGAAACAGCGTCAATTTGACACCTGTATTTTTCTTTCCTTCTTATGCCACGCAAATAAGTCCGAAATAATGGTAATTTTCTTCCGCCATTTCTCCTTATTACTGCTAATAATTGTTTTACTTTCAACTATTGTTCGCCAAAAGAGGAGTTCTCAGCGGAAACCCGAAGAGTTAATTATAAATTGAAATGAAGCCCTTTTGAGTTAATTAAAAATTGAAAAGGCATAAGCAAAATAATCTATATAAATTGTTTTTTTAATGCGTTCTTAATTGTTAATTAAATTAAAAGATTTGGAAAATACCAACGAATGATATTATTTTTTTCGGAGTAAATTAATAATATCATTAAGGTTTCAGGCTGTACTGTGTGGAATTTCAGTATTGTGACAAAAGAATATTTTGTATTTTCACGCTGTTGTTTATTTGGTCGACCTTATACTTTACTTAGTGTGTTTGACTTTATTTGGTTTATTTCTACGCTGAATCGTCATTTTTAGGACAATCAAAACTGTCTTTTAAATTACTCCTTATCCACTTAGCGTCGAAACCGAGATCGACGAAATAAGTATATTTCCCTTGGTCTTCGTCTTGAGACTTCTCCCTCTGTTTTTCCTTCAATTCTTCGCCAATTAATTGTGCCTCAAGTGTTAGACCAATCCATCGGGTTTTTCTTTTCTGTTTATTGTTCCATATCCTTCTTTCCTCTTTTACTCTTCTGCATACGTCTTCATTTTATATTTTATCCGTCAAGATGCAGCGTAGTATTCAAATAGGTACCATGAGAGATAAATTTCATGCAGAAACACTAAGTCAATGATCCTTTTCTTACACCAGCATTCAGCGCCATTCGATTGGCGAGAGTCAACTGCAATAGGGTCTCACTATAACAGACTGGTCTGATCCTCCAGCCACCGTAGACATTCGTTCAGTGAAATGGATCCTGCCCCCTGCTTGGAATGGGAACAATACAGCTCCATTCACTCCAACGAATATTGAACCTTTCCCCCACGCCTCCAATCCTTTCCTAAATGCGGAACCCCGCCCTCTTCTTAATTTTGTCCTCTCTTTTACCTTCCCTTTATTCTCTTTTCCACTCCCGTTTCCACCGTCTCCCACTCTCCCCAGCAACACATAACCACCCATTTCGGAACTGGCGGCGGCAACCGCGTTTGTGATCACCGGACAATTAAAATCGCGGCGGTGTGCCATTGGGGTGGGCGAAATAGGGGGAAGTTTGGAAGGGGTAGAGTGAGGGGTTAGGATACGGGAGAAACGGATTCGGGGAAGGGATGTGACTTACCCTTCCGCGGAGGAGTGGTAGGGTGAGGAAGAACAGCTCAGTGGTTTTGGGGAGATGGGGTGAGGGGAAATGGGAGGGGACTTGCGGACCAACTCCCACGAAGAAATAAAAATGTGCGTTGAAGATTAAAAGGAAAAATAAAAATAAAGGGTCGTGGAGTGGATGGAGGTGGTGTTAAAAAAAGGACGAATGTTTAAGGGTTTAAAAAGGGTTGTTTTTTTATTTTGGGTGTGGGATGTAGGGAGTTGAAAAATGTTGGGGATGCGTCAAAAGGGAGATGACGTCGAGGCTTTGGACGGACGGAGCCGGGGAGGGTGACAAAGAAATGCGTATTTGACGTCGCAGGGAAGGAAAAGGATTCGCACTTTTCTTTTGCAGAAATATTTGTGCGTTTGTGTGTTGGTGTGTGTTCGCTTATCTTTTTTTCAAAGGAAAGCGCAGAGGATGAGAGAACGACTTGGCACTTTTTCCTGACGCCAGTTGTTATGAAATTGAACGTGTTGCTTGCTCTTCGGTTTCGAGCTTCTTTTCTCCAAAACGAACCCATATTTCCTCTCATTCCTCTCTTTTTTGAACTGTTTCCCGTTCTGGCTCAATTTTTTTTAGCTCGATGATAACTATTTCTTTTACGCATCTCTTAATTGCTGGAACGAATCCTGTCAAGATATGATTATGATTCAGTCTGCTCTCCCTGGATGTCTTTTGTTATCCGCAAATCGATTGGGCAAAGTGCTGCTAAGAAGTGACGTTCATTTTCACCCGGAATTATTTAGCAATGTGCCCCTTGAGAACGATTACTCGGGAATTTCATGACGTCGTTGCCAAAGAAAAATTTGTGTTGAAATACGATCAATTTTCACCAAGTCATTATGTTCACCAAGTCAAAATGAAGCACTCTCATCAATGAAAAATAATATTTAGAAATAAATTTATCTTCGTTTTTATAATCAATTCTCGTCATTTACCTCCCTGGTTTTATGTTAAATGTATAATTATTTCACTTCAACGGCTATCATAAAATGCCTGGTGTATTCACGCTTTGGTGTTCATAGATAATTCTTCCCATTCATTCCAACTCTTCCATTGCTATCTTCAAGACACTGCTGTGTCTCAGAGAGTGCCCAATAATAGTTTGTCTCTTTTTCTTCTCAGAGTTTCCGTTGAACCTATTTTCTCTACAATTCTACGTTAGGCTGTTTAATTGGCCATTCTTTCAGTGCATTTGGCCATAACCATTCTTTGATAACATCACATTTACATTAATTCCAATCTTCTTTATTTTCCTGCTTCGGCTGCAAAATTATATTGGAAATAGTGACCTACAGAACGGTGGCTTAATAAAACCATCAGTAAGAACTTTTTAGACAAAGATTTTGTAGCTGGTGAACACTCAGAGGAAATATTTTCACTACTATAGTACTCAGTACATTATGTACTCTAGTTAGGTGTTCAGAAGACATGAAAAAGGGCTCAGAAACTCTATTAAAATCAAACCTCCGGAAAACTGATGGAATGTGCCATACCATGGTGTGAAAGAATAAAAATATTGTTGCCATGAGTATATTCAACGATATCAGGTAAACAAACTTGAAATATATCACTGTGCGTTCAAAATATTCTATTCAATAGTAATTTTTCAATCGGTCTTTAGTAAAACATGTGCTTTGAATTATTATTTCTATTCTCAAATTTATAGTGTACATCTAAGAATGACATCGAGGCCTGTAATTAATTTAAAAAATAGCGGAAAATGAGAAGAAGTTGATGGCAAAATTGTATTGGGACAAGTCACCTAGGGGACGGTAGCTTCATAAAACGGTGGGAAAATATTTTGGGGTAAAGATTATAGAGTCCGAAAAGATGGGAAAAATGTTTTACCCACCAGCTTCACCAGTGAACGCCTGTGGAAGTTTGAATTAAAAAGTGCACTACTCTTTGACGTTGAGAAAGGCAAGCTCGTCCTTCAGAGAGAAGAGCAGTGGAAGGAGGAAGATGAAGGGAATGATAGAGAAAAGAGGGAAAGAGTGTTGGGGGTGGTGGGTGGCAGAGGGTACTCGCGACGACGCTCTTAGGGGGTGTGGGAGGAGAGGGCGAGGGAGAAAAGGGACACGAGGAAAGAAAAAAGGGTACGGAGGAGGGGAGTTGGGGTGCGCGGGCAGGGTCTCGGTGTTTGCGCGAGGGTTGGATCAATTAGCGCGTCGCGAGATGAAAGAGTTGGGAATCAAAAAGGGAGGAGTGACAGTGAGGCTCCAAGGGGTTTTTCTCTCTCCCTCTCTTCGGAAGACGGTGTGTAGGGTATGGTAGGGATTCTTTGGAGTCTGAATCAGGGTGGAGGAGTATTCGGTTTCATGAAGACCAATTCGGTTTCAGGAAAAGTAGAGGAACGAGGAAAGCTATTTTAGCCCTAAGACTAATCATAGAGAAGAGGATTCAGAAGGACTAGCCAACATGTGTTTGCTTCATCGTCCGAGAAAAAGTATTTGGCATTGCAGATTGGAACATAATGTTGACCACACTATAAACCATAGGAGAATCATTTGATGACTGACGAATATCTAGTATTCAGACTATATGAGGAACATTATATATTAATTAAATGTGGTGATAATGCGGAGGAATAAAAGCGAGGAAAGGAGTACGACGTGGATGTGCATTTTCTCCCATGAACTTCAATATTTAAAATGACAGTGAGGCTCCTATAGTTTTTCCATCTACCTCTCTTTGGAAGACGGAACATTCGAAAATAACTATTTCATATTTACTTAACAGAAAAAAGAAACGAGTTGATTAGAAAATAATAAAAAACAAAAAATACACATCCTTTTCTCATTTAGTGCGGACACAGTCAGTTAGAGCAATTGCACAAAAAGCCACCTAGCACATCGATAAACATCCCTCTTACATATTTATACACACTACTCTACAAGTTCGACCGTTCTGATTTATAAACACATCATGCAACACATATGGCGCTACAGTTGAAATTGGTAAATAGCAATTTCGAGCGCTTAGCGTAAACATCATTTGTAGCATACGATGTGCTATGCATTGCGTCTCTTACGATGCAAAATTCATATCGCCATTCGATGTCAAAAATTAGAATATCGCACAGCCCTGGTGAGGGGGTCGCGAAGAAAGAAGGAAAATGTAGCTATAGAAATAAGACAGAGGAACAAGGATGAGGAAGTGGAGGTGGGGAGGCTTGGGACGAGGCCGTACGCATTATTTTCCGCCCTCCCTGAGTGTGGGCAGAGCATCATAATGACGAAAACGAAGGTTCCCTTCCAAATTACTCTGATCGATCACTCCTTCCGATCAAAGCGCCTGCTTCCCCCATCCCACAAACGCCCCCTTATCTCCCTCACCTTTGAAGTTTTTAACTTGGCTACAAGAGTATGGAATGATGATGTACCAAACAATGATATTACCTGCAAAAATCCACATAATTGTACATTTTAAATCCTGCTAAAATTATTTGCAGCAACCGATAAAAATTGACGTCATCGAATATTTTGAAGCATCGGGGATCACTAATTCGAAAGATGCAGGTGTTACTTTTGTAAACCTTTAGTAATCTTCAAAATGAACTTAGTGCACCGCATTCCCTTTCCCTATACTTTAGCAAAATACCCAGTTACAGCACATGGTTATGTCAATGCGTTATTGAAATCGAGTTTTGTACGAAACCTTTGCCGTTGGAAATGGCTGAAATTTAATTTTTTGTACTGGCATTTTTATCTTGTCACGTTCATTGATATATAACTGATTATTTTTCGTTCTTTGATTTGTCCATGTTGAGATAATGGATGATAGTGGGGAAATGTATCAGATATATGATATCGGAGTGAATGGTATGAGGGGGTAGACCGACAAAAACTTGGGTATATGTGGTGAAAAATACTATTAAGAGGATGAATACTAGAAGTCCTAAGAATGGGAGAGCGTGTGTGACGCAATGCATGATGTAACAAATATGAAAGTGGTATGCAAGGATAGGTCACAAAGGAGGAAATTTATTAAAATACAGCCAGTTTCCTTGGTCTAACCGCAATAACTAAGTTATTTGATTTGGCCAATCCCGAACGGAAATGGTGTGATGGTTGTGTACGTATTTTTTCACGCGTGCCTAAATGTGCTTAAGTTGTGCACTTAAGTTGCTGTGCTAACTTCATCTACATCTACATCTAAAGAATACCCTGCAAGCCACCTCAGGGGTGTGTGGCAGGGGGTGACTATTCACCAACATGCATTACACTATACCCTAAAGTTAGTGTAACTACGACTAATTATGCATAAGCATAAATCGCTAATGCTTGTCACGAGGCGAAGCCTCACAAGCATGCACTACACTACAGATATTATCACAATGGAGAGGGCCCGTTAATATAAGTATATGTATTATGCAACTACACAAATGGACAGAGACTCAAGACTTATATAGAAAAAATGCATGGCGTGCTGTTAGTACTAGGTAGAACTTAAGTGCACAAAAACATTCACTGCATATCCATACATTCAATGCATGAAAATTATTTACTCCGGTGTGGTGTTTTGTCCTGTTAATCCATCTTCATTTATGACGAATTACCGAGGTGGTTTTCTTTCAATCCAGTGTTGGAGCAGGCATGGTGTCATTTTCGCGATCTAAGTTGCTGGAGTGGTAGCCCTGAATCGGAACACGGCTTTAGTTCCGCGCGTGCTGATCGGAAGGAGAGTATTTTTCCGTGTTCTTTTTTTTCATACTCCCCTCTTCCCCTCCCATATTTCCTTCCGCACTCCTGACTGCAGCCCTCTTCCATATCCCACACCCCGCCTTGCTTTTCCAATCTGTTCACCGCCTTTCAGAGCAAGGGGGGAGAAGGAGAGCGTCATGGATTGCATGGGAATTGGGGAGAAGGAGAAAATGAGTGTTTTTTTTCGGGGGTTTGTAGTACTTGATGCCGCGCGACACCACTTCTCACATTCCCTTCCCACCTCGCCTCTTTATTCCTTCCCTTTTCCACTTCCCTTCGTCTATTTTGCCTCTCTCGACACCCCCTACGAGCAATCCGATCCCCCCTCTCTCCCTCTATGTCAAAATTTGTCGGCACCTCGAGAGTTATGTCTTCTGATCACCCCAGTGAGGCCCAATTCGACGGGGTGGGTGTCTCGTCTGGCACCGAGGCGTTGCTTGGACGACATCTTTCCGTCTCGACGAATCTCTCCCCGCCTTCCAATCGTGTAGCCCGTTCCGTCATCATCCTCTTGAAATTTTAGAGGGCTTCGATGCTACCACATATAAGTGCCCTCTAAAGTTTATAGCCCGTCTTCCCCTTGTTTCGGAGTTTCTTTCCATCATCGCGGTTTGCGTTCATTTGAAACTTCGGTTGCACATACGTAGTAGTAGTATTTTAGTTTTAACGTGCTTCGACGACTATGGTCATTCTGTACACAATGCCTGCCACTTGCAGTCAAGGGCAACAGCACTCGGACAAATAAGAGGATCACCCCTCCAAACCCGAGCCGAGCCCAACGATGACTACCATCGGTGACTGATTAGGAACCGGTGTTTCCATCGTGGCAGGCCGTTACCCTGCATTTATATATCACTTCGACAAAACAAGGGTAAAGCATGCCCTTATATGACAGTGAAACTTGAACGATTACAACAGTAGTTCAGGGAATGTTTGGCAACAGATACATGTTGTCGGAGAATGATTAAGACCAAATAAATGGTGAGTATCGCCAATGGAGAAGTCATAAGAAGAGTTGGGGAAGATGTTTGATAGTAATGTGTGAAGAAGGGACTTACTAGACACAACCTCAGGTAGAAGATCCTCCTGAAAACAAACGTGAAGAATAAATAATGAGAAGAAACCCCGAGGAATACCGAGGATAGAACACATCAATCAAATGGGGATGGATTTCAAAATAAGGAATTATGAAGGAATAAAACGTTTTACTCCATATAGAATGGAGAGGGAGAACTGCAGCAAACCGATCGTCAAATTGATGACTACTGACGATGCATTTGTGAATATATGCTCCGAGTCCTCCGTCTTCTTTTCAATTTTAACCTTATGTCACAGAGTGGTGAAACGCGTCGTGCCGTAGAAATAAATCTGTGGAAGATTACCAAGTGTTTTTATTCATTATGAATATCGGCTACTTCCTCCAGGTCCAGCCTGAAACAGTATATTTAGGAAACCGAGGTTTTCCTATCCTTGAATGAACTTTAAATGCTTCATAACCTGTAAGAGTCCTCATTTCACTGCGCATAAAATGGTGAGAATGATAAGTAAAGTTGTTAATTTGTTACATATTATTTAAGAGAGTGATACTTCTTTTGGCTTCACTGTCTTATTTTAACCGTGAATGGTCGAAAGGAAGTGCGTTGGATAGCCCTTATGGATTCTTTTATTCAGTGATCACGATTTCTGTTAACTACAATTACCAAGTACTGCTCATTGATACATAACTCTTTGGAAAAGAATATCCGTGATGAATACAACTTCCAACGGTATTTCATATGTTTTATAATATTTATTGACTATGTATGGAAGATACATGGCTGTAAACCATAAAAAATTCCATCTTAAGTCTTTGAATAATTTTAAGTTACAATAGTAAGTTATAATAATACAAGTAGCAATCAAAATATTCTTTCACCTGGTTGTTTTTGCATGATTGAGGATGCATGGATTACAATTATTTTTAAAATCAAACCAATCACCTGAGAATAATGGAGATCATCACTATGGTGTGCAGTAAAGATTTGTGTTTCCTTTGGATTTCGTCCACGGCAGTGCTTCTCATCGGTTACGTTTTCAGGAAATGCATTAATGCATTTACTTCATCGCACCAATGCCCTCTATCCTTCGGTGCATGTGATTATGAGTGAGATACGAGTGCGGCAAACAATCCTCACGAAGGGGCCTTTGGAGTAGTCTTGAGACCTGAGGGTGCTTCATTAAAAGGGAATCAATTCCAGCCCCAAGTCTCCTTCACCTCTCAGAGGCCCTCCTCTCATTAATTAGCCCCACTCATTGCTGCCTCTCGAGCGCGGCTAATGCGCCCTCTCTGCTCTTTATGACCTTTGGAACAATACCTCACACGCACACAATGCAGTGCGTTTTTCCCGTATTCCCCTCTTTTCTCCCAACCCTAAGGGAAAATTTGGTTTCGTCTCCCTCTGAAGCAGTGGGTTTGAATTTCACGCGGTTTTTAGGCGGCAGACCAGAAGCCCACGGCACAGCGTGTCTGGAAAGAACTATGTTGAAGGCGTACAGCTTTAGAAGTTGTCTACAACCTCTACTGCTTTATTTCAAAAGTAAAGTTTCCCTTGATCAAGTTTTCTTCGATTTATTAAGGCCCTGTTACACAAGATATTTCCTGGCTCCGTCTGTTGCATGACGTGGTTGGTAGTTGACCTTAGTTCGTTCATTTTTTTTTAGCTTTACTCTACAGCATCTCCCTTGGTCTTGTGGACCCTCTCTATCTTTTTAGGTACTTTACTTTTCATCTAGCTCTTATAATATTAGCAGCTACTGATACAGCAACTGTATTAGCCGTCGCTTCGTTGAAATCAATTTCCCTTTCCAGTTATAAAAATGACGTGTCCATAGACTTTCTTTTGTTTTAGACAAAGAAAAATGTGAATACTCAAGGCCATTGGATAAAAACAATTCTGTGCAACGTTCACCTTCTCTGTTCGAACAAAACACTCATTAATTGCGTGCTCATTTAAGGTCTAAAATGCAACTCGGGCATCTCGTTCGCGTGCACGTTGCAAAGCCATTGTTTTTTTTTTCGCACAGTGCACTGATTCGAGTTAAAATGCACGGAAAGAAGCTACATTGCACTGCGTAGTGAAGTGCCTATGGTAAAATGGTCTTCATCGTAAGCTACTGTTCAAGGAGGCTGGAACGGTAATTCTGGGTCATCGAGTGCACATTTTAATAATTTTTCAAGTAAGTCGAAAAAAAACTTCTAGGACCACATTTCATTTAAGGACGCCTGTTTCTGCAGTGAAACTCACCGTACATGTAGCAATGGAAATTATAATAGAATTTTATATGTTATTTTTTTCCTTAAATAAGCATGTTATGACTTGAACTATTGATAGTTTTCGCCGTGGTATTCGAAATATAAGCAAAATATGTATTCATATACGTTTTTTCGAATCTTTGACTCGGCTTGACACCTTGATATTTGTTAGCAACCATGACAATGATATATAATGCATTATTTGGCGTTTAGAATAAAATCTGTAGATCTAAATCGATCTATTACCAAATATATCCCATGTGCCATAAGGCTACGAGTTAAAACAGCATTGCATTGCCAAAAAGAAAATCAGTAAAATGCAAATTTTTCGCTTTCATCTATAGATATCACTAATAAGAGCACGTATGCAATCTTTCACGCAAATCTGTAAATTGACTAAAATCGCTCCAACCACCTTAATCTAGGTAATTGATATTCCTGTTGAGAATATCTACGTACTTTTAGTACCTCGTCTACTGGGGTCTGACGTTGTTTTCTTCATCGTGGTGATCCTCCTCCTTGAGATTGGACCGGGGAAAAGGCGAAAATTGAACAGCCCCAATAACGAGATTGGTCACGTACAAAATGAGCCCGATAGCTCCGAGTTGATCCCTAATGGGAATACTTCGTATGCGTCCCTCGCTAGATCTTCCTTCTCAAAGCGACTGTCCTTTTGGGACTATCTCGCCCATCTGTGGAGATTTGGCGTGTCTTGGCTCCAGATGTTACCAAGGCTGTTATTTTGTCGGCTGCGCATTCGAATTCGCAGATGTATCATTGTAAAATCTCTGCTTGCAAAGAACTTTTTAATTTTCGCAAAGTCTTTCTATTTAAATACTTTTAAGTATATGATTTAATTTAGAGTGAAGTAATTTCACCGTTGTGCATAATATTTTTGATGAACTTAATAATCTAAAATTTTCCTCTAGTAAAGGCATTATAATACATTTATCCTAAGTTAGAATTTGATTCTTGCTTGGAAATTGCAATAATCTGATCTTCATTTAAACACTCGTTTTATTTCATTAGCTCGTTGTCACATTCCAAAATCTCTTCTTTTGATTCATGCACATAACCCGCTCACTTTTGCCATGTAACTCGTTACTTTAAATTAGCTTCCTAGAATTCCTATAATTCGCCTCGTTGATTGAATATTTGATCCATATTTGCATTTTTTATTGTAATATTGACTTAGCAATATGTGAGTACTGCTTAGTTTGTGCACTGATAATAGTTCTTTTTACTAAGAGTGTCGAAAGTGTTTGGAGATTAAATTAGTGTTTTTACTAAAAAATGTTAGGCAAATTAAAGCATTAAGTTTTTGTGGTAATGCGTAGTTATAAAACTTGCGTCTTTCTTTGACTATAAATGTCTAAATTTAGTAGAAGCTAGAAGCTGGGCTGCTGAAAACCATGGTATTAATCAGCTATTTATGTTGTCTTGACTGATATTTAAAAATGAAAAGGCGAACTCATAATACACCTGCAGCTTCGTCGGTCTCAGTAAAGATTTTGAATCATTTTAAGTTTCATTACTAAGTTATTATTATTATTATTATTAAGTTTAAGCATTTTAAAGTAACTATTTTATCAAGTTTTAAATTTTCCCTTGATTTTTACATCAATAATCAACAGTGACTAATTCTTCAATTTCCCCTCATTTGAAAATCGAGACGAATATCTAAATAAATAATCATAAAGCTGAGTTTAATATAGGTGTAAACTAGCGATAAACTTGGATTGTACCATCAGAAGTTCGCATCTCCTTGTATTGCATTCAAAGCCGCCAGAAAGACATCAGCCGTGCTGGTCATCTCATCTTGAGAGCACAATAAGGGAGGATTTCAAAATTTATGTTCACTTAAAAGTAACTCTAAAGAGATAAAACATTTTGTTTCCAAACATTTTTCTCAACCTGGTATATGCTGATAACATCCTTTGCATCGTTTGATTAAGCGATAAGTAGCGTTCGTGCCTCCTTTTAAATGTAATGATACATGTCTGGGTTAAAGCATTTGATCCGGGAATGCTTTTCACAGCCTTGGATTGTGCCGAAACATTCACCCCGCGCCGTCCTTAGCAAGTCAGTCGTCGGTCTCTCTCCAACTCGGCCTTCTCCATCCTCCCTTTCCTCCCCTCTCCTCTTCTTCCTTCCCTTATCACTTCCATTCCTTCCTCTTCTTGTCGCGTCTCTTCCATTTACCCCTCCCGCTCCGAAGGGTCCTGGAGAGAGGGCCCCCGAGGCATCACACGCTTGACCACTCCCTTTCGTAAACGCGTGAGTTTTGTCGCCTATAACGCGGCCTCCTTTTCCCGCGCTGGACCGTTCCGACCCCCTTCCCCCCCCCCCTCACACCTTCTTCCTCGCCAACTCCCCTGCTCCCCAACTCATTAAAAACGCCGGCAGAAGCACACTTTAGAAGGAGAAAAAAAACTTCGAGGGAGTGGTCTCTTTTCTTTTCCATTTCTCTTATTCCCCGATGAAAAGTTGAGTATCCCGTAAAGCTCAGCTGTGCTAGTTATCGCAGGGCACGCATGGGTTTTCTAGACTTTCTTTGCTCGGGAGTCAAGTAAATGTGAACTTTTTAGTGGAAATCTAGCTCTTACGATGTTTATTGTCCGTTATTTTTTCACTTGTTTTGATTACGTGAAATGGTGGAAATTTACATGCAGCCTATGTAACCGAAAATGTTTCGTAAACATTTAACAGCTCTATGCTCAAGAAAACCGTTGCGTAGAAGTAGGTGTTATAGTTACCAATGACTTCACCAAGTTTGATCATAGCTGATCAAGTTGCAATTCAGACTGAGAAATTTATTAGTTCTTTGATGTTATTTTTTGTTGCTGGTCATCATAATGGAAACTCGAGAGGTCATAAAATATTGATAGATATTTCGCTTTGCAGCAATTTGTTTCCTTTCCTCAGCATCGGATATCGTAAGAGTAGGCCTTGCCAGTGAAAGCAATTCATTGTTTTTTTAACCTCATAATAACTCGTCACACTTTTCAGCAGCAATAGCTTGTCTGACATGAACTGTATTTCTTCTTCATTTTCTGTTATTGATTTAAATATGATCGCAGTATTAATACTGCTCAATCATTTTTTGTTGAAATTCAATGAAAATTATGAAATTATGAAAAGAATTATGAAAAAATCCCTGTTTTTATGAATTTTGATGGATGCCACTTGATGAGGAAATTTCCCTTAAAAATATACTTTTTTAAGATATTATGAAACCAGAAACTCATACGAATAGTGCAAAGAATTATAGCATAAACCGGGTAGAGTAAGATGTTTGACAAAAAAATGTTTTACCTATTTAGATGTTTGTGAGAGTAAATACAATCTGAAATACACCCTCATTCTGCTCTCAGAATAAAATGACCAACATGGCTGATGTCTTTGTATTGGGTTTGAACGCATGACAAGATGTGAGCTTCTGGTGGTGGTCTTCTCATCGACTGGCGAAGGACAATAATTACAGAGAGAAAGGGAATGAACTTAGGGTTTAAACTAAGAACCCAATATGTCCAAATATCTAAAATATATATAATCGATTTATAATATTGTAAAAGACGCGATGAAGTGCATTCGGAGTCAGAAAGTTATTCGATACCGGTGTTTTTTGTTCGAGAATACTCTCGGACATTAATCGTCAGTCAAGGCGATACTTTTCATCCGAATTAAAAATCTCACGTACACCAGTTCTTTTCATAAAATTATTAGTCATGTATTGGTAAGTAGCTTTGTTTGATGCTTTTTCACGGACTTTTATGGATCCCTCTTATGGTGGGCAATACTGTAACCTCGTTAATTTATATTATTCAAGGGGATATTTCATCAATTATTCAATCATATTATTTCAATTTATAGAACAACAATATTCAAGGGGATATCTCTATTAACTTAAAACAATAGATTTAATTTAAAGAATAATATGGAAAATGGGACATGAACATCAACAGAAAAAAAAACTATTTTCCAATAGGATAAGAAGGGAAAGATCCCCTCATGCCAATAAGAGAATTAAAAAAATGAAATGAGTAGGTATAAGTACCTGGGAAGCATCATGTTTAGACTATGTGAAAACATAGAGTGCAGAAATTTTCACAAATGTTTAACTCGCTGCTCTGGTAAAACAAGATGAGGTTGGGAGCAAAAATGAAAATCTACAGAGCTAAGGTTAAACCAAAGTTGGACCAACCTACACCTCAGATAGTTTACAGTTAACAGAGAGAAGTAGGAGTTACGAAGATGCTGTAGAAATGTATTTTTTAAGGAGGTCTTGTCGTGTATCTAGATTAGATCTTTTACGAATTGAAGAAATTTGGAGAAGGACGGAAAGAGTGTTCTCCACTATAACTATTATAGCAACAGGACAGCTTTTATGATATGGTATTTCATCAGAATGCAATATGATAGATGGCCAAAACAAGAAAAAACCTCTTCAATACTAACGGGACGCAATTGTCCCAGCGAATATCCCTGTTGTAAACAACTGATGTACACATCAGGTACAAAAATTCAGAGTTTATACTGTTCTTCTAACATGCAAAATAATCATTCTTGAACGGGTTAAGTTGCATTCCAGGTGGTAGAAGAAAAGAGGAAGACTGGGAGTAGCATAAATAGATACCTAGTGCTATGACCTGCAATGGAAGATAGGGGGCTATGTAAGACAGAAATTGGAGAAACAGAGAGAAATGGATATTAAAATGCAGGGTGCGGCAGCAGCTGTAGGAACCCGGCCTTAAGAAGAAGATAGCTTTCATTTTCTCAAATATTGTTCAGCATAAATATAATTTCGTTAAAACCCTCTCTGAGCATACAAAATGTTAGAACGCTGATTTAAAGTCACTCTTAATAATCAGTGACAAGGCTCCTTGGGTTCAATATTTCCCAGATCCTTTCAATCAATTCCTTGCCGCCCAATCTCTTTGATGGCCCCCAAAGTCAACCACTCTTCATCGCTATATGAAGGTGGCGATGAAAAGAGCTTGGGATCCACTTCTGCTCCCTTCTCTCCTTAGCCGCACAAATCCCGACCTTGCCAACCTCTTCTCTCCGTGGCCTCTCCAACTCCAGTCACCTCACCCTCCCCCAACTCCTTCTCTTCTGTCCCTTGAGCCTTTTCAACGAACATCGCCGTGATTCTCCACCATCTCCTTATCAATTTCCTCCACAACTTCTAACACCATCGGAATTCCTTCGCCCATAATCGGAAATGAAGACCCACGATTCCAATTCCCTCGTGTAGAATGGTGGAAAAGTGGAATGCGGTATTCAGGGATTGCTGCAGGCTTATAGCTTCCATCGTCTTCCCTACAGCTTCTTGTCAAAAAGTCACATTATTTCAAATCCTTTTTACTAGTTAAGTATTGACTGCATTCGAATTATTTAACTGTACTTTTCATCCACCATTCGGAAAATATTTACCTATTCAAACATTTCGACAAAGAATGCGATATAGGACGCGTATAAATGTAACTTTTTGTGGAAAAACGATTTTAAAATACCTCAGAGAAACTTGATTGGAGAGAGAGAATCAATAGTGCTCAGACGATTGTGTTATAGTTAAAGACTACCCGCCTGGAGAGTCATCATTTGACATCTAACCCCCTGAGTCGTTGGCTTCTCTTTGGCTTTTTCATTATATCAACATTAATTGAGCAATCTGGTGCAAAGTAAGGAGTAGCAGTTCGTTTATAACCTCTATTATATCCAGTAAACTTATATCCGATCAGAGCACCAATGGTTTAGCTCTTGTCGTCAGACACTGGCCGCAGTGAACAGATTGTCAATGCGCCAGTCTGACTACGCAATGGTCGCACAAAGGGTTGAATCTCATCTCGGACGTGGTTCGTATGCATGTGTCAGCATTAAGTTCTTGGAGTGGACGGAGCGATATAAGCGAATTAAATTTAATGTATCTAAAAGCTAAGTCTACAAATAATTGGAGCTTTCCATTCGCTCTATTGCGCTGCTCACGTGGCAACACAACGGCGCACTTGCTTTTCATTCGTTTCAGACTCTGCGGACTCGGAAGAGCACTTCAAAACTGATCGGGAGTAGAGTTAATCTGCGCTGGAGTGTACTTGGGAAGAAAACAACTTCGACAATTGCGTACGGGATTGTTTTTTATGCGCTGATTTTCATCGAAAGCGTCATAAATGGATAATGTGAAGTTTTTAATCACTGCTCGGTATAAAGCTTATCTTTTTAAGTACATACCTACACAGTTTGAATAATAAAATCGAGGGAAACATAGAGGTGAATATTCCACGAGGAAGACCAGGGAAGTATATGGGCTATATGTTGGGATAAGTAGGGATTATGTGTAAATATGGAGGGATTTAGGAAAGAAGAAATACCAGGGTGCAATAGAGTAAGTAATGAATAGGAAAGAATGGAGGGCTGCAGTTAACCAATCTTATGATTGAAAACAGTGAACAATGAAGTATGAACGAATTCTTTAACTATCAACCAAGAATTAGGACCAGACTGTCGTTTACCTGCAGAATGCTTCCTACCGGTAGATTACCGAAAGTTTCACCTCTGCACATCGTTCCATTCATCGTCGTTCGTGAGTGCTAAAGTGCGCTGGTGTGTTCCGATGTGTGCTAACTTCAACACATTGAGTGGAAATCTCCCAATACTTCATTTCATCTCCCTTACTCTATTCCGTTCGCCATAAACTGTCTCCGCTCCCAGACCGATTCTCGCACCCCCGGAAATAAAACTTTCGACGCATCCACACACGCAAGAACACACGATCTCTCGTGCGCGACACGCCACCGCCGCCCTCGACGACGACGGCCGACGAGGGTACTGCGAAACAAAAGCTGCACGAATTTAGGGGAGGGGGAAAAGAGGTTGGATGGAGAGGTATGTATCGAATGGACCAAACGAAAGAATCGAGTTTTCCGCCCCCGGGTGCGTGAAGGGTCGCTCTTCTTTTGTTTTTTCTCTCCTCCGGGAACGCGGCATCGCACTCTGCCCCGACGTGTCACCCTCCAACAAGCCGAAAGACCCCCCCCCCCCCAACACGCCCGCGCAATGGGCAGCATTTTCTCTCTGTCCTCACTTTCGCTCATTCCTTTTTGCTGTGGGAAATTCCCGAAATGTCCGCATCTTCTCATTCCCTTCTTTCGTTCCTCCTCATTTCCTTCTTTGCCCTTTTTCCTTTTCTTTCCTACTCTCCAACAATTCGGCTAACTCTTCTTACTCTTTCTTTACGCCGCTTTCCAAGTGCCAATCTGCCCAATCTGTCGCCCCAGTGTAATTATTATTCGATAACTTTACTAAAAGGGTTGAATATTTCAGAAATTTCATTAAAGACACCTTGAAAACTACCTTTTTTCATTTATCATGGTTTCACTATGTTGAGCCTGACACAAGTGAGTTGTTATTCGTGTTCTTCCTGTCATTGCAAAAAGAGTAGAAATACGTTGTACATATTTAGTTCATATCCATGACTTTATAGTTTTTCTGTTAAATTAAATATGTTTTAATGTACATTTTTTTTAATTTTCTAATTTGAGCTAACTGCTAGCTGGTTATAAATGGAGACGATCGGAAACTGTGGTCTCATGTGCCGCCAAGGATTGGTGGGTGGATTTATAAGGGAAGGGTTAATTTGGAAATCATACAAAAGACTTATGACGATGATCTATAAAAATGCCTCTTTTATATAAAAATATAAGCCCAAAACTGCTACATTTCCATGCAAAGGTTTTTCACATAAGTTGACCGACTTTCAAACTTAGGAAAACGTTAAATGTTACCACTATGCAGATAATATGCTACTTTTTGCACACTTAAAGTCAGAGGTGCGACTCCATCATTCACATCAAATACCATAAGAAACGCATGTAAGTTTCATCTTTACCACTGCAGGCTTTGTTTGTTTTGCTAAATTAGATATGAAATGGCTATCGCTTGAACTCAAGAGAAGATTCGTTAGAAAGGAAATTGAATGGAACCTCTTATTGTTTTCATTGAATTTTGTTTTCCAATTGAAATTGCGAGAAAATACACAATATTTTCCAGATTTTCCTCAAATTCATCGCGCTATTTTGAAAAGTGTCCTATTGAGCAATCCGTGCTATTATTGAAAAATTTACGGGGGTAAATGCCCAAAAGGAATAAATGGAGAAATCAATTTTATCGCCCACAGACTTCATTTTAAAAAATAATAAAAAGAATAGGTCCTACGAAATCGCGGGTCTTTAAATAAATTACTGTTTAGTATTATAAAATATTATTTTTTCTTCCTTAGCATGAGTGAAGCGAGGGAAGGCCAGGCCATAAGAAAGCAGGGGTCGTTCAATCCTAAAATTGGTTGATTTCAGTCCTCTATCCTTCCCTATCTAATGCTAGTTCCCTCACTCCCTGGTAGCTCTTCCAATGTAGGTACTTTCCGATTTCTTTGGTCTATGTATCTATTGGCCTTTGTCTTCCTCGTGGGACTTTCCTTCTGTTTTTCCTTCAATAATATTCCTCACAAAAACCCATTGTGCCTTAGGGTGTGCCCAATCAATCTGGTTCTTCTTTCCTATTTAGTGTCCCTTATGGTCCTTTCCTCTGCTACTCTTCTGTATATTTCTTCATTTCTTATTTTATCCTTCCGTTTGATCTTCAGCATCTTCCTCCATCACCAGGTTTTGAATGTCTCTTATCTTTTCTGGTCTGCTTTTCCAGTGGTCCATGTTTCCGACCCATGGAGTGCCACGCTCCATACGAATGGTTTCACATATTGTTTCCTCTTTCGTCGTCCTTATCTTCTTTGAACACATTAGTTGCCTTTTCATCATCAATGCCTTCTTAGTTTGTGGAATTCTACGCTCCAATAACAAATGTATCCCTCAACAATTCCTCTTGCCCTCCTTTTGCATGTTTTCTTGTGCTCTTCCGCCATCTTCCCCTCGATCACACTCATACTCTCTCCTTCCCTTCTCCACGATTCCCTTCTCTCCCCAATTCTGTCCGTTCCCAAACCCTTGACACCCTCACACTCCTTCAACCCTTCTCCCACTCCACCCCTCCCACCGTCACCACTTCGTTATGACACATCAACGAGTCGCACCTGAGGGAAAGTCGTCGTGGGGTGGGGTAAGTCAGTGGGTGTCTTTCAGTTTAATTTCCCTCCATTTTCTTCGTCCATGATTCTTCTCTTTCTCCCTCTCTTTTCTAACCTTCCCCGAACCACCCACCAGGGGTCCTCCCAACTCTCCCTCTCTCTGATGTTTCCACTCGGTTGGAGGTTACGTCCGTATTCGGAACTAGAGGGCGGTGTGGGGGAGGGTGGATATGGAGAGGGGTTCGTTTTGGGGTGTGGTTGTTTGAGGGGATGGCGTCGGCTGTGTATGACGATGAAGGAAGAAGGGGAATTCTAGTTATGTGTGGGTGGGGGAGAGGAGAGAAATTATTTGGCGTAATGGTGAAATGAAACTCCCCTCTGTGCGCTCTCAGTCATTCACGGCTCTGCCGGTGCGAAACGTGACGCCGTAAGTGTGGGATGAAACTTATTTGCGCAATGCAGTGATAAACAGCAGGCAAAGATTTGTTCATTAGCGTAGTTTCGGAACAAAACTCAGTTTACAGGGTGTTTCAGTAGGAATCTGAGTAACTTCTGGAGGGGAGAGGTGATAGATAATATTCCAAGCATTATTGCCTTAGGACTGTTTCACGCACGCGACGCTCAGGTTAGCACTGAAACCAGGGGGGCTATTCTGCATGGCGTCTAAATTTCTACGTCTCGACGGTGACGAATATTTGACGTCACATCCTCAAAAATTCCAAATAAGGCCATTCAAAAGTTGACATTTGTCGTGGGCTGTGACGTCAAATACACGGTTTTTCCAAGGGGCCGTGTTGAGTCCTTACTGAATAATGCTCCAGTACTGAAGTTAGCGCCGGAAACTCGGAATTGAATTCGGATTTGATGCCTCTGTCAACACTATGCTAATTTCAGTGCGCATTAGTCCTGCCCGGGTATTTGCTGAGCTTTGAAGCCGAAATATATCGCACCATATTGTTTGGCATGTGTACTATAATGTTAAAAAAAAACATTCTAAACAAGCTCCAGTCTGGGCGGATTTCTTAGTCCACGAGCACTTTTTCTCGACTACAGTATCTACAATTCCTCCGAAGATTATTTCAGTATATTCCAACTATCGGTATTCTCTCGAAACACACGGCTCGTCTGCTTGCCTGTGGCTTGCCATTGGATCCAAGAATAGGATGGAAAATAAGTATCGTACTTATTTCCGTTTTCAGCGCTGATAACCGAATTTGATTCATTCATTGTATATAAAAAATTGACTCAGGCCTTACTTTATGGAACCACGTCATTATAAAATAAAACAGAAATAACTTTGTCAGTTCCACACTAAATTTATTATCGACCATGGTTTCAGCGAGTGATCGCCATTTTCAAAGACCTTGGTCGTTAATGAATTTAGTGTGGAACTGACAAAGTTATTTCATATGCTTTATTTTATAATTCATTGCATACAATAACACACGTTACACGGTACGATTTTAAGCATACTGAATTAAGGTTAGTTTAATGAAGTAAGTATCGTATAAAATGACCTTAGTGGATAAGGGGTGGTCGCAACTCCTTGCTTACGTAGCTATGGCAACGCAAAGCATTTATCCAGCACACTCATCAGCTGTTTCAAGAACGCCGAATAACGTTGACATTCACCGATTGAAGAGATCGGAAACATGTCTCAGTATTCTGTCACTCATGCTTATGGTAGCTTATTTTCAAGATGGCGCCCGAATATTAAATAAATATTGTATTTTAATGACAACTGCAAAATTTTCTGGATAAAATGTTTGCCTTGCTATAGCTCCATAATTAAGGAGTTAGGACCCCATGTCCAGAAGACAGGACATGCTTGAAATTATATCCCCTATCATCTACAAGTACCACAGGTTCCTCCTGAAACACCCTGTGTGACAAATACTTTCACATACTGTTTGAGAATCACCAACTACAATTTCGACAACTCATGTCATTATCAAAATTAAATGTGATCATATAATTATGGCCAAGTAGTTGAAACGTTGGTCAGTGATTCTCAAATAGTGTGAAAATGTTACCAGCTTCACCGTAACTTAACTTTATTCATTATGATGACAAAAAAGGGATCATGAAGTGGTGAAAAAATTGTTTCCTGTTTTTGGTTTGATGTGTTATAATTCTGAATGAATTAATAACTTCGAGGAAAATAATTTAGAAGGTTATTTTGTTTCAAAAGTACTAGATACCGTTCTTAACGAACTTGCAACATTACACTCTTTTGGTGATGCCTAACGCTAATACGCTATTGTATGCAGGAAACACAATCGGATACGTAATTGTCATTTCTCATTCGTCAATGGCTACATGCGTATGGTATTTAAAGGAAGTCGTTCAGTATGAGTTTAGAAAATTTATTGACTATATTCCACAAACCCACCTTTCTTTTAAACTTTCAATAAATTTCATGGTGATTAGACCTATGTTTATATCATTAGTTGAATTTTTCAAGATGACTGTTTGAGAAATTGCGATGAAAACTTTGCGAAACGATTGCGATTGTGATAAATTGTTTGCGAAAATTACATCTATAACCAGTTCTTACGAATTGTTTTATATCCGAGCATAGCTAAATCTGAAGACCTCATCAGCTCAGGCCACAAATGAAAGGAATATCAGGGTCTACAAACAAACCTTCTCAGAAATCGAAGTTCGCTATTAAAAACCCTATCGAAGCAAGAAAAAGCGTTCGAAGATGCGGCAACCATATTGCGCACTTAATATTCGAATAGGATTCAAATGTGAGTCCTTCGGTAAACATGACCAAATAACTGGGCCTAAACTGACAAATGGAAGAAATGGAAATGACCTCCGAAGCTGTGCTTCCTCTCGTTTGTCTATAAAGAGCAACTCTTAAAATAACAGTGGAAGATGCTCTGAATATAAGGGAATTTGGAAGGAAGAGAAAGATGGATATTGAAGACGTAGAGGAAGAAGGAGGGATGGGATAGGGTTGAACTTCCGCATTTGGATGAAGGTTACGGGGGGTAGGGTTTTAGGGTCTGGGATGAATTGGAGAAGATGATGAGCCAAGGGATGGTGGAATGCTAAAGGGCGAGATTAAGGGACGAATGAGAGAGACTGAGAGAGGGAACCGTGATCCGAAAAAAGGGTTTGTTGATAGAGATTGCTAAGGGAGAGAAGGTGAAATAGATTGGGAGGATAATGTGCGGCGGAGCGTGATTTGAAGATCGGGCGGAAAGGCGGATGAAGGGGACCAGTTGAGATGGAAGGGAGAGACGGTAGAATAATGGGAGATTGAGGGAGACTAGAATGAGAACTGGGTGCGGAAAGGAAAATATATATTTGATGCGTGCGGGAAAATCTACGTAACTTTTGATATTTATGCATGAAAAAATTTTTTTAAATTTTTTTAGAGCACACTTGTCGGACTAGTCTTAATTGTTAATTTGTAACACACAGATTCGCGAAATATATGTGAATAAGGATTATTTTCATAGCTTTTTTCAGGAAATGTGTTTTAATTAAAATTTTAATCTTAAATATTTAGCCGTTTAATGGATTTACGTGCTTTATGTTCGCGAATTTTTTTGCTCGAACAAAGTTCCAAATTCCGAAATTGAGAGGCACATCCACGAAATGTTTACAGTATGTAATATATATGTACAAGTAGCTAAGCGATTCCCAGCAAACCCACGAAGAAATGTTAGCCATTTGCCCACAAATATAAAATAAAACTTACAGGAGGTGAGGAAAAGAAAAGAGAAATAATATTTGGTCTTACTGAACGAAGACATGTTCACCATTTGTCCACAAATATAAAATAAAAACTTACAGGATGTGAATAAAATAAAAGAGAAAAAACATTTGTTCTTACTGAACGTTTCGGACCGGTTGGTCCTTCCTCATCGTTAGAAGTATAACACAAACACATATATATATGTGTGTGTGTGTGTGTGTGTGTGTGCGTGTGGCGAGAGTTTGAGAAGTACCCACTGAAAGGGAATTCGCGAAGATCGAGGTACCGGGGTGAGATTTTATACACGCGCCATCATTGTGCGGGGAATCAGCGGTCCAAACTTTTGATCTCTGGACTCTCAGCTTCTCACACTCTCCTTTCCTCCCATCTTCCACCAATCCGTCTCTTTCTGCTTCCCCCCACCCCCTGCCATTCATCCTCCTGCCCCCCTCCCACCGCCCTCTCTCGATTAAGCACTTAAAGTGCAGGGGAACGCAGTTCGTTTGACTTTCGATGGAATTCTTTTCATCCACCCAACTGGTGGAGTCGTTAGCGACACCAGCCATAGTTCCTCGCAGAACCCTTCCTTCCTTTTTCATGCCCTTCCTCCCCCCTAAAGCCTCCCTCACCCTAGCGTCAACCAATGGCCCCCTTCCGCCTGCTTTCTCTCATACTCTACTCCTCAACTCATCCGCTATTCCTTCGATAGAACTACACAGAGAGTTCATGTTTAAGGCAATGTGTTTAAATATAGATTTAAAACACTTTTCAAACCCTAAAGAAATACATGTATTTTTACAGTGTTTGAAAAGTGTTTTAACCCTTTATTTTAGACAGACTTTCTAAAATGTAACAACCCTGTGTAGTTCTACCGAAGGAAAGCGGATGAGTTGACAAGCGGAGGAATACTTAAAAAGTTGTATAAAATTCGTCGATTTTGGCGATATTGCGTGGAATTTTTCCATAATGAATAATTTGAATTAAGAGCAATTTTCCACAAATAGATACACTTTATTTCACGTCCCGAGTGTTGATAGCTACATCATCTTCAGGTAGATGAATCAGCCACTACTATGGGACCTCAATTTCAGTACGTCATTACAACCAGACTTGAGTGTCAATTATTATTATTTTATGAAAATTCTTATCACACTGACCTGAGTGCAGTTAAATAATAAAAAAATAACTATTCTCAACCATGATTACAAAATATGACGCAAGAGTTATAGATTCCACTTACCCTTGTGAATGGGACAAGTTGAAACTATGGTTTGAATTCCAACTTAAGGTCATTTATGTATATGTACCAGGGGTAAGTGAAAATAGCTCTTTAACACTTGGGGAAACAAACGAAAATAAAATGAACAATTAAACATTAGTAGTGTTTACACTAACCCATATAGCATAAATCTAACACTATGTCAAACTTAATTTAGTCTCTCTTGGTCAACTGGTTGCGGTAATGTTTGAATATTTTTCTACTTGAATGATACTCCTGTCCTTAAATTGATCACAGTTGGCAGTCACTTAATATAATGGAACTAATTTTTGGAAGAAATCTACATAAATTGAAAACCAGAAGGATGAAAAATGAAATAATTCAAGTGGGTTCCATTTTTCCCACTTTATAATGCAAGCATTATTTTACGGGGCAAGTGTAAACTTCAAATTTTAATCAGAGGCCATGAACATATTATAAATCTAACTTAAAATTCATTAAAAGTACTTCAAGACCATTCAATTACCAAAAAGGAGAAATATTTCCAGAAGAGTCTTCAATTTAATATCACTTCATTCAAGTGCTTACAAATGTAAGCCAAGTCAGGTGTCGGAGTGTAAACGTAAGCCAGGTAAACATCTGAGAATCAAAAAATCGCCAGGGGATTCAGGAGTTTCCTCTGCAGCATACTCTGGCCTTGTCAATAACAATTGCTTCGGCTAGGTGTCAGCTCATTACAGACAATATATTACCATATAATAAACATTGGACACACTTCCCTCAAATTTCCACTTTCCCTGATGTACCTACGTTATCTATATTTTCGACGTATTAACTGCACAACTGACCCACTGGTCAGTATCCATTTATTCCACCCGCCAATATTGCCGATTGCATATTTATATGGCTTCAGTAAACCACTATTCCATCGTACCGGAAAGTTCCATCAATTATCTTCTGTAGCCTATAGTTCCGCATTGCCTTGAATCTGTCTAAAGCATATTTCAATCGTTTTCTTTTAACGCCAAAATTTCCTGCCCATTTTCCAAGTCCAGTCCGACTGTAAGCGGCGCTTCTGCTCCCAGTTTCCTCGCCTCGTTCGCCACATCCTCCCTCCTCTCGTTCCCTCTCCATCCCTTGCATTCCCATTTATGTCCTCCCCCAACTCGCTACCCCGTGAAAATCCGAGCGCAGGGACCCGCAAGCCACCCGTGAAGCAGAGGGGTGCGGCAGCGACACCACAAATTATTTCGACCAAAGAGGGAACCCCAAACTCCTTCACAGTCCCCCAACGTTCTGCATCTGCCCTCACCTCTGTTTACTCTTCTTGTCTTCCGCTGCCCTGCACTGGCGCTCTCCTCGGCGTGATACGCACGGTCACCTTTAGGCCTCATCACCTGTGCAGAAAAACATCTCTTCTTTTTCCGCTGTATTTTTCCGGTAATTACTCTGTTTAGGTGAGCTGTGTCTTTTCTGCGGCTCTATTCTATCTTTGGCTTTGCCCAAGAAATTTTACTTGCAAAGTCTATTATAAAAGTCCCACCTGAATTCTAGTAGATGCTTTTAAAACGCTTTACTTTACTCGGGACTTTAAAACGCGGGACTTTATTCGAGTGAAAAGACAGTCTGTAAGTTTTCTTGCTTTTTTATCATAAATAACGCGTGCCAGCGTCTTGGCGTCAACATCAGGAAAGGATGTGTGTGTAAATTTACATACTGGTGCTTAAAATTTTATTTAAAACTCTATTATTTTAACGGAGAGTAGGAAATAACCAATGGACACGTTATACTTAGTTTCATTTTGGAAAGTTTCTCGTATGTTGCACCGGATTTTGCAACTGAAGATGTTGCCACGCGATAAATAACGTATCGTGAGAAAGGAGGCATTTAAAAGTAACAATTTTATGCCTGTCATCACGTAGGAACGGGACTGCAGTAAACTACATCCCTTAAATGACATTATAACTATCCCTTTGATGGAGTTGCTGAGACTTGCTGTTTTAACGGTTTCATAGTTTCTCTTTAACTCTAAAGGTGATGATGCACATTTTCAGAGTTTCTCGATAGACTAGATAACTCCTTTCAGATTGATTGATTAAAATGGCTAGTGGTTCACCCACAAACTTGAAAATTCTTCACGTCTTACAACCTAGTTCTCTACTCCGAAGCTCATTGCTTGGAGGAACGTAGAGTGGAATTTTCAGTCATATCGCGCTCTCGGTCGTATTTGCATTGTAATTTCGGAGGGATGTGTGCTATGTTCAACGTTTATATTTTACCCTCTTACTATGGAAAACAATGTCTCTTACTGGAAAAAACGGACGTCTTAGTTGGCGCATACCAACAAATTTGTCTCTCCATAATTTTCTCTTTGCCATAACTCGATGTAGAGTGACGTTTGGAAGTTTTCTTCAATTTTTAAATCATCAAGTAACTCCAACTTTTATAATTCTAATACATTTTTTTTAATGTTAAAAAGTTTTTAATTCTTTTAAGTACCTAATAAATATGTGCATAGATGCTCAGTAACTAAACCTATTCAATTTTTTTTCCTCTTACACTCTCAGTGACAGATTTCTTAGGAAGACTCTTTATTCCTAATTTATATCACCGACACCATTCTCAAAATCCTTAATTTTGTAAAACATTACTGTGTGATTGTCACCAAGTTGATGAGGACTTTAAAATACCGTCCTATTTCGTTGAGATGCATCGAAAACAATATTAGCTTCTAAGTGACCTAATTACGTGTTAGGAAACATATTTTATACTGCTGGTTCTGTTATTTTTCGTGGACTAAAAGATATGGTATGCATAATACAATAAATTAACACGTCGCTTTCCCAAAATGAAGCCTTAAGAAATTCTATATCTTGCCCTTTATTTCTCTTGGAAAGGCTTGTTTTGAAATTCATGTTTATGTGAAGATAATTATACGTTATTACCCGACTTAATTAAAAGTTTATTTCATGAAACCATGTTAGAAAGACATTGATGCAAGTCATATCCTCGTTCGTTATCCTGCATCGGAAACGAAATTTGGTTAAAAAAAGACGGCGTGAAAGAAAAGGTATTGGATATTTTTGCTCGGGATATTTTGCTGGGGCGAGATGTGTGGTTTATTTCCTTTTTCTCGCAGGCGCTCGGAGCCATAATGAGAGGAGAGTTTTTCGCACCCCGTCTCGCCGATCCACACGCGACCCCAACCAGGCCCAACCCCCCTATTGGACCGACGGCAATGGACTTGCAGGAAAAAAATCGCGAAAAAATTCGTCCGCACCTTTAATCTAGAGTCTTTGTTGCTGCCCTCCCTTCGCAAACACTCAGTTCACGCAAGGGCCCCTTCTGCTGCAACTTGACGCCGCTGAAAAAATGGTGTGAACTCGGCCGAAATAGTCCTTTTGCGCATGCAGCGGCGGCTGTTATTTCGTTTTTACTTTTTTATTACTCGGTGCCCCGTCGCCATGGGGGTCTTTCTTTCACCCACCTTCCTCACGCCCGGCAGCCAACACCTTCGCTCCTCACTATTTTAAAAACAAAATAGGAATATTTATTATAAATATTAATATTCCCTTGCTCAGCAAAGCCATGGGGACCGCTGGGATAAAAACACAGGGGTGACCCTCATCGGTTGGGTGAGGGGTTCATTTTTGCCTCGCAAATGCGTGAAAAAACTGTCAAAAAGTGCGAAGAAAGAAGTAAATTGCAAGGGCTCGAGAGAGTGCATCGCTAATGACCGGCGCCAGGTGTCGGCGTGTGTGTGTGGTGACACCGGGGCCACTTGTAAGCATGTGAAGGCTTTCATTCCGACCGCGCACGGTATATCTCATTCCCGAGTCTTCTGGGAAACGTAGTCAATGTCTTTTTATATTCCAGCTTCTTTCTCTCTCTCTCCCTCACGCTATTCCATGTCCATCGGGAGCCCTCGTTATTAGTGGAGGCATCGCTCCGCCACCGATGTGTGATTTTGCTCCAACCCTTCCCTCTGAATGCCGACCAGACCCGCACAGCCCTTCCGTTGTGCATTAATTTAGTCGTTCACAAATGGATCTCTAATCATAATAAACTTTCCCTCGCAAAACGCTTCCGAGGTAATATTTATACGATTTATACAATTATTGGTTTTGGAGTATTTGTGCCGGTGTCCCGAAAGACTGAACGAAAATACATACTCACTAACTTATAAGTCTTAAAAATTCCTATTTCTATTAAATGAGAATGTCCTTAAAGAGTGGAATTAACGGATTTATCAATTGCATTAAAATTAAATATTCTTTTCCCATATGTATTTGATTTCTTATATTCTTCTCCTGGATTAATAAATGCCTGATACAAATTATTTCTACAATTATAATATTCTAATCTGTGAAGGAAGTTGCACCAATTTAGGTTTAGAAAAAATTAGTCTTTTTGGACTCAGGATGTGTCAAGTTTTCTAACTCTTGACATGATTAGAAAAACATGTATGGAAAATTGCCTCTATTCTAGGCGAAGCGAAAGTATTTCCCGGTTTAACGGATCAGATCTTTCTCTACCCTGTGAGCCTGGCTGGTGTTTTATCACTCCATGCCCCTTCGCCGAAAGGTCTTGATGCAGGGGATGTCAGGACACCAGCCAACGAGAAGGGATGGAATAGGAAAAAGGAATTTGGAGAGAAAAGGGATAAACACTGATATCTGTTTTGGTGGATCAATGCCTCGCTTGTTTTTGTTGTAGTCATGAGTGGTTCATGTGATGCATCCTTCCTTGATCTACCTGTCTGATCGATACTTATATCCCTTATTTTGTAAATTTTTTACGGTTCTCGGGATGTATCTTGGGGTTGAGTAATGCCCTCCATCTATTGGAGCCCACGTTTTAAGCGGAAGCTCATAGCTCCGTCACCGATGTTTAATTTGACTGCATTATTTCACAAGTGACGACTTAAGGTCGGACTTAATGTCTAATTAAGGAATACTTTTCTCTCCCTGGAAACATGCCTACTTAGGTGTCTTATATGTTATTTTGTGTGTTCTATCTTCGTTTACCTCCCACCCCGCGAGCCTCACTGCTGTTCCAACACGCCCTTGTGGCGTAGGTTAGGACATCAGCCAGTGAGAATGGAGGAATTGGGAAAAAAGAATTAGAATGGGAATGTAGAATGGGACGAATAAGGAGTTGCGTTTTGGTTGATAAGTTACTCAATATGATTTTGTTTTGGAGTATATAGTGCGTGGAAAAAAATAATTATTTCCTAAGAGCAGGTTGGGGCAGTAAGGATTCTTGGAGGATCTACAGAAGGGTGGTGAAAAATCCGAAGTTTCCATTAGCCTACTATTATCGAATGGCTCTCAGGGTTCCTCATTTTTGCGTCCCATTCGACTGACTGACTACCAGAATTGAAGACAATGATTTGAAGCAAGGAGGTTAGAAAAGAAATGGAGGCGACATACCACTTGATTCTTGAAGTAAATTCCGCCATTGCAGTCAGCACAGTATAGACCTTCCTCTGGCTTACGTGTCCGGCGGTCGCGTTCGATTTTCGTTAAAAACTACAGAAAACTACAGTTAAAAACTACAGGAAAGGCGATGTTTTGTGGCTGGTTTGGCAACACCTACTTGGCACAAAATCCCTCCCATGCACCCCTATTCTTGCTTCACTCTCACCCATGAGCGTTCACGGTCATGCCTCCTCCATTTCATTTTAACCTCCTTGATTTGAAGCTGAGGGCCTGAGAAACTGGCTATGAACATGGTGGATGCGCGCAACAATCATAACATACGGAAATAAACATAAAATAGCATACGGAACAACCAATTTGAATTGAATGAATTTACTCTGAGATCAGATCCTCAAGATTAGCCAATACCCTAGCTACCACAGCAATCCTGTCCTCATTTATCTATTATAATAATCACCGCCGTGCATTGATATTTATATATTCATTCGATGTCTGTAGCTTCCGTCAGAAATACAGGTTAAGTTGGTTTTTCGTTTCGTTGTAGATCTCTTTTCTTTTGTGAAATTCGTTTAAAAATTTTTATCGTACGAAATCAGGAGGGGTACCATAAGAAAAAAACTTAATGGAGAACCTTATGTTTACCGTTGATTGTTGTTTTACCAGAGGAAATTGCGAAACATTTGATGAAATATATTGGTTTTTCGTAAAAACTTGTGTTTTCTATAAACCGGCCCCGAAACGACCTATACTGATTGTTGAAGTCGTGATTTCGCATGTGTCCATATACTCTGTGAGTCCTGTACTAAAGATGGCCATACATATGGTCCGGAATACGCACATTATTATACTCAATCGAAATGAATTTTTCTGCCGTCATTTTTTACGACACGGGCAACTAGTTAAGTATAATTACTTAAGGTGGCTGGAGCGATAATCTTGGGTCATTTAGTGCACATTTTAATATTTTTATAAGAAAGTAAAAAAATTCTTGAACCCCATTATACATAAGTGAATCTGTTTATGAGTTGGAACTCATAATACAGGCAGTAATGAAAATGATACTATAATTATATATATTTTTTCCTTAATTAAAGCATGTTATGACAAGAGTTTTCAGTGCGGGATTCGAAATTTAGACTAAATTATATGGAAATATGTTGTTTTCGAATATTGGGCTCAACTTGACACATTGTTATTTGTTAGCAACAATTATAATGACGAGAAATGCATAATTTCGCGTTTAGAAGAAAATCTGTATATATGCAATCGAATTATTGCGATTTATATATGTAATGTGACATAAGGCTTTGTATAAAATAGCATTGAGTTGCCAAAAACCGAATAGGTATTATGCATTTTTTTCACTTTTATCTATAGGCATCAGTAATGAAAACATGTATGCAAATTTTCACGCAAATCTCTACATAGACAAAAATCGCTCCAGCCACCTTAGAAGGAAGCTTCCCTAAATGCCGTGAGTGGAGAGAGGTAATGAATAGGCGCACAGGAGAGATTCTCGAGAATTTCTCCTGAAGGAGCTTAAAATAAGGAGGAACCGAACAGTGAATATACCTACATATCGGGCGGGAGTGGATTTTCAGGTAGGCTTGTCATCGCTTGGCAGTGCTGCGGGCTACCGTCTCCTTTGGACAAAGGCGATGGCATGGCTCCTGAAGAGACAATGGGATTCTTTCTCGGATTCCGAGGCGGAGAGAGAAAAAAAGGGTGGCGGTATAACCTATTGTTGGCATGCCACGGCGACGCCCCCATGCCTCTGCCTTCTCTTTGAAGCTGCCACCGGGTTGGTTCCTTGCATTCCTTGTCAAGCGCTCCCCGAGGGCGGAGGAAAAATATTGTCCGCCGTATCGCGTGATGATTCGCTTGAAATTCCGGTGCAATACTTCATTTAAAGCGTGTGGCGGGCGTGTTTCAAATTTAATTGTCATAAAGGTGAAGACTTTTTTGCTGGACCTCTCCTCTCCCCTATCCCATTAACTCAATCGCTTTATTCTTTCATGATTCCATGTTTTTAACCATCACATCAACTCGCTCAACGCTCAATATATCATACATACATCGTAACGCCGATAACTCTACATTCCCTCGGTATTTAATATTGATGGAAGATTTTTAATGCTGTACATTGCAGCTTCCCTGACCTTCGAAATAAAAAATATTAGCGTAAGAGAAACGAATTCTCAGTCAATAAAGCACGCCCAAGGTACGCGTTTGTCGTTTTTACATATTTCCGCGGAAGTACTTATACACCTCTGTATATTTAGTGAGAGTTTACCCTAGTTGTAAGACCTAATTTTGATATATCTTTCTTCGTAGTCACTTGTCCAGTTAGGTAGTAGCAGTTTTCATTATTGTTAATCCACCCTTAGCTTCGTCCCTAAGTGACGTCACGCTGATGCTTCAGCTATAGTTATAAGATCGTCATGCAGTGCATGTTTCTGTTGTTTTTTCTGATTCTGGTAATGTTCGCTATCCATAGGTGGAAGCTATTTTTAGGTGGAAGAAAAAAGACATACAATATCAAATGATGAAGTTTTTTGGTCTAGGATTGGGAATTAAATACCTTTCCCGCATAATAGATAAACTATTTAATCTCCACGAATATTAGACAAGTCATAATGGAGACAGTATTCAAATTTTATTTTTTTATTTCAGCGTCTATAAGAAGCATGAAATAAATATTGTTATGTTAATGGAACTAAGATTTAGTTATTTTTGAACAAATTTTCAGTAATTATATAAATAAAGCTACATGAGTCTCTAATTTTTTTCTCTTTTTTTCCCGCCGTACGGCAGAAAACCCTTCAAAACAGCAGGTTTTTTTTCGATTCTGTAAAAATTACTTCGGTGAGTAATATATTAATTTTTATAAATAGTTGAGAAAACATGCAAACTGTACACCGTTAGTTTTTTGACGAAATCTAGGTGCTAGAAGTTCCTATTTTTTTAATATTCTTCCTCTGGAGCGCACAGCCGTAATCTATCCCATGGAAAACAGCTTGAATTTTCAGGGGAATTGCTCGAAAAGTAGTTCGAAAAGGGGTTTATATTTTGATATAATTGGAAAGATGAGAGTTTTTTCCTTTAAAATAAGGCCAAATTCATCAAATTGTAGGTGAAGTGAATTTTCGCTCAAACTACCTTAACCCGCGAGAAGGTTAAAATGCTAGAAATTTGATGATATAAAGACTTGCAACATTGTAGAAGCATTAGTTCAGTAACATTGAGTTATAGTAGAAGCTTGGGGTGTATGAAACACCCCGCGCTCCCTTCCTCATGTTAAACTCTGTAGTATTGTCAACGCGATGTTGACGAGTAAGAAACGTAAACAGGCGAATTGTAACAGCTACGTTACTTTGAAAGAACACCCCCTCCCCCTCGTTACCCGCCGTAGGTGGTGAAACCGGTCGCAGTTTTGAAAGAAAGTTGGAAAAGTACGAAGTTTTTTTATTAAAAATGGATATCTATCACTTCCACGAAGTCAAGCCTGAAACAATTAAATTTAAACGCGAGGTAATTGAAAAAATGTTGTTTATTCTCAGTAATATTGCATTTCGTAATATTATGTGGCAATATAGGTTTCGATTAATTAATGCCACATTGCTGTTATCGTAATGTAATGGTATTTCCTCAGACTATCATGGAATTGCCAATTTAAAGTTAGTTCTCGAAGTCACATTATTCCTCGGAAGCGGCCACATATATGATACTCGTATATAACAAAAAGCTTTCTTGACGCGGAAGTTTTGTGTGACGGGTGCGATAAAATGCGTGTAGAGCCGTAGGATAGTAGGACATGCGAATTAGATACAGTATAGTTAGGTAGGTATAACGAAGGAGAAATACATTTAAGCATGCCATCGCGTAGTATTGACATTCAGAGTCTTTAAAATGCAAATTTCCTTTTTTTATTTTGGGAGGGAGAGGACAATGGAGTTTCAGGGGAGTGGGCAAGGGAGTTTCAGTGTTGTAGGCAAGGGAGTTTCAGTGAAGAGAGCCAGGTCATTAGGCAGCAAGGGTGTGCCAGCCCATTATATTTACAAGGGTCTGTGGCCTCTGTGCCTGTGCAGTTGCAAGGCATTTTATCGCACAGCTTACCTGCTGCCACCCCACTTCCAAACTCCCTTGGTTTTGTTTCAATTTCAAGGGAGTTTCAGCGGACTAGCAAGGCAGTGTGATTCAAGGGAGTTTCAGCCCTGTTTCATTTGAGCTTCAAGGGAGAAATTTTTACTTGAGTAACCATATCATGGTGCTTTAGGGTGATGTCCAAGCCCTGTCCTAAAAAATGTGAGGCCAAGTTTTTGGTCACAGTCAGGGCAAATAACTATCAGCATTCAGGTTTAATTAAACCTATGCACATAACGAACTTTTCTGTCGGTCATTTCATTTTTTGGTTATTTGAGGAGGTGACTGACAACTGAGATCATTTTTGCCATTAAGAATAGGTGGCTTTTTGGTCAGAGAAGGATTATTTGGGAAATGCAGGAAGGGTGACTTGGCACTGGCATTAGCACACTTTTAGTGAAAGATGCTGAAGTAAAATATCTTAGTTTAATAGATTATTTCATTTCTTTTTACACTCTATGCATCAATTCAATGTTAATGAAATCTATTTTCTTTTTTCAGGGTGAAGATAATGTAGAATATTTCTTGGGACTCACACCTAGTGGAATAATAGTACTAAGGAACAAGACGAAAGTGGGAAATTATTATTGGTATGTAAATGAAATTGAGTGACCCATTATGTATTTTTTTGCGTGAAATTATTTGTTCTCAGTAGTCTACCCATGTATCTTACTTTAACTCATATCATCATTTTTTCCATTTTTATGCATATAATTCAGTGATGTCTGTGTATGCATAATTAAGTTTTTCGTTTTGAACTTTGTGATATGAAAACTTTGCAAGGCTCTTTGTGTGTGAGTTCTTCAAATATTTTGTGTATATTGGTTTGATTTATCAATTTTACCCTGAAGACTGGTTTTCTTGAATATTTCACGTAGACCATAATTCTTTTTTCAGGCCCAGAATAACCAAAGTTTACTTCAAAGGGCGGTATTTCATGCTGCGAGTGTGTGATAAAAATGTAAGTAAAATAAATCTCAATTTGCATAGTTATATCAATTACCTGGGAAATTATTATGGTTAGACTATATTTCATGAAATGGAGTTGCTATTTTGATCATAGGATTTTTGCATTTGTTCATTGTATGTAGTAGGTATTTATTTCTCTGAAAACCATGAAGTGTAATTATGATGTATTGATTTGATTCCTCAGAGTGAAGAGAACACTTATGGCTTTGAAACCCCGTCAAAGCAAGCATGCAAACACCTCTGGAAGTGCTGTGTGGAACACCATGCTTTCTTCAGATTAGTACAAGTCTCCCCTCCTCATGCAGCATCATCCGATGCACCAACTGCTGGCAATGGCAGTGTCTTCTCCATAGGATCCCGATTCAGGTACAGGTGTGTATTGTAATGCATGCAAGTCATTACCAATGTGTAATAACTTTCCCAAAAACTAAATGGTTATACATATAGAGTCTAAGCCTAGAAGGTATATTTGTTTGAAACTGGTTGCTGTGGAAAAGAGGGTTATAGCAAAATCCCTCTGTTACACTAATATGTTATTGACTCTGTTGGTCTTTAAGCAGACATATAGCAAGTCAAGTTAGTCACTGATATAGGACATAAAATATATAGATGCTAACATTAATGCAATCCAACACATTTAGTCCTGAGTATCATGCCAGAACTGTGATGGGGTGCTACCAGTTGGCTGCTACTGCTCCAGAGCAGCATCACAATGTGCAGTTCATCAACAGAACAGCAAACATTGAACTCCTTCACTGGTTAGATCCTTTAGAGTTTAAAGGGTTTAAAGGTATAAAGAGCATAGCATACAATCAATGCAGGTATTCTGAATTTGAGAGGTAGTGGTTCAAGATAATTGCAGATGAGTATCTTCATTACCAACTTTGTAATTTACCTACTCCTACCTGCAGATACCCTGTGGTCCAGCACATTAAAAGACTTAAGCTATGATATAATTTGCTTGCTACCTGCCATATGACAGCTTGAACCCAACTTACCTCTCTCATTGTAGTCATTAGTTTTTGAGATGCTAATGCCATGAAATAGTTTTTATGGAGTGATAACTTCAATATGTACATGATTGTAATTCTTGTTTGGGCTGGTCATACATAGACATATTCACTGCAAAAACTATATCTTATTTTGATTATCCTTTCTCCAAATGACTTATGATGAAATGTAACTCAATTAACTGGGAATGATTATTTCATTGATTATTTTAATAAAGATGTTCCTTGAAAATTATGCATTAACTTTTTTCCTGACTTTAATGAGGTGTCATAATATATTATGCAGTGGCAGAACCGAGAAACAGGCACAGGCAGATGCTCAGATGCGCCTTCGGAGCCCACCCCAGTTCACTAGAACTCCTAGTAGACGCTACCAGCGGCGCATCGTTGAAGGAGCACAAGACAGTAAGTGCTAAGACTAATGAAATAATGTGAATTCCAAGTAGAAAATAAGTTTTCAAGCTTCAAGCAAGCAAGAAATCATTAAGTCCACAATAAATATGCTCTGTAAAGAGCATTTCCTTATTGACTACCTTGCCAGAAAAAAGCTACCTATTTTAATAATTGAAATTAATGGAAAAACTACAGCTAGAGAAACTATATATGAAATATTTACAGTTGTTATTTCTAAGAACTGCGTAGTATTTAAGTTTTTTTATTATTCCATTTAAATATTTACAATACAAATTGTTTTTTCTTGATTTTTTTATTTTACATACTACATGATTTTTTAATTAAACCCTTTTAGTGCGGCTTTCTGCCAGCGGTACTTGGGAGGAATACAAAGGGTAATTTAATTAAATGAATCAAGTTAGGAAAAAAATGTTATGAAGTTATTGTTTTAGGTATCCATCGGTGGTTTTTTTCAATTCTATATAAATTTAATTAATTAATATTGATACTATTCTTTTACATTGTCTGAAAACTAAATGTAAGTCTCTCAGTGCTATGAAGCTGAACAATATTTTATTTGTGAGCCGATATATCGGCTTGCTGGACTTTTCCCCCAAGATCCAAAAGCCGATATATCAGCCCGTTGCACTTAGTGGGTTAAAAAGGTCTTGTTTATTAAATTGTGACCTCTGGAGATTGGGTTTTTAAGAAACAAAGCCTTGTGGCTTGTGTTAAAATATTCTAATATTGAATTTCCACTTTATTTTAGTGCCCACAGTTGAGGAAATAGTTAATAATGAGAACATCCCTCCTCAAGAAATGAAGACTGTATCGATCCCTCAGCCAGTGAGCACGTAAGTTACCTTATTTTTACATGTATTTTTTGCATTCTTGTGACAGGGAAACTATTCATAATAGTGGTGGAAATTTATACACAGTGAATCCACAATCTTTAATCTAAATATTGATTATCAATCTTTTCACCATGAGTTTCAAAATAAATAAAAACATAACATACATGGCAGCACTCCCATTGAATTAGTGCTGACTTTGTTGATGTTGAACATATGGTATTCTAAAATTCTATTTCTTAATAAAGATTGTTATTGTTCTGTCAATTTTGCTCATTATTAGTGCAATTCTAACATTTACATTGGCTCAACTTGTAATTTCATCTATTCTGATACTAATATATATTGTTTTGATAGGGTTACCTCTATGTATAGATCCACCTCAATCCCGAGTGTTCTGCCCCGTTCTGATTCTCCTCGAAGCACTCGAAGTGCACCTTGGTCAGCAGCAACGCATGCAGCCACAGGAACTGTCAGTAGTGGAATGTCAATGGCCAGAGGACTGTATTCAGGGGCTAGTCCACGATCAGTCCGCTCAGCTCCTCACCATCCACCAAATACCCAGCTTCTAAGTCGCCTCACAAGACGATCCAGCAGTGTTGAAAGCCAGAGTTCCGTAGATTCACGTTCATGCAAAAGGTGAGTAATATGTATATGGACATTGAATTCTCAAGCTTGAGTAGGTGGAACCACACTATAAAGGGAAATATCCTCTCCTGGCTTAAAAATTCCTTTCCTCCCTTCCTGATTCAATATACATATGTACTTTCCTATCTATCAAAGTGACTAGTCATGTCTTTTATGATTTTTCATAAGAAGTATTTTCATGATACTTAGCCTTTTGCTGGCAAAAATTTTCTGTAAATATTTAAAATTTGAACTTAACATAAAAATTCCTTTTTTTCACATAATGCATGTACACTTTTGGGAATGAAAAATATTACTTTCATCAAATAAGGATAAACCAGTCAAATCAAATATGAAAATACAGAGTATCACTAGCAGGGATAGGGTTTTGTGATGCCATGTTCCAAGTTCCTGATGACATAGTGTTTAATATCTTTATTTCCGGGTTTCCTTCCGCATCTGCTGTTGCTTTGCGACTACAGTTTTTCCAAGCAATGGCAGATGCAGGAGATGCCCGGAGATTCAATGACAATGAACTCTGTGGGATCTTTCTAGGTAATGACACAGTGTTTGGATGCAGAGAGAAAGGCACCTAATTTTGAATAAGAAATACTTTTGCAAAACATTGTTGTTGTCTAACAAAATTTGCATTACTCATATTTAAGAATTTTAACTTTATGTGAAAATAATTTTTTTAAATGAATTAAATGGATTAATTAAAATGAATGAATTAAAATGAATGAATTAAAATGAATGAATTAAAATGAATGAATAAAATAATGCAATCTCCGGTTCTAGCCCCTTTTCTACCCATTTTCTTTCCGCTCAACCCTCCTTCTCCCTCTTTCTCACCCCTTCTCCATGCTCCTTCCTTCCTACCCCTCCTCCAGCCTTATTTCTTTTAATCCTCTCCCTCTTCCTTCAGTACCTTTCTCCCCTTCCTAGAGGAAGACCAGATAGTGACTGGCCAAAATTCAGATTCGTGTATATGTGAGTGTCCTTTCTAATGTGAGCAATGTTTGAACTACCACACATGTGTATTTACCAATTGCATTTCTACAACTATGCATGTGAAAGTGGATGTCAATTACATTTTGCTTGTTAAATTGAAACATCTTCAAATATAAAATTGTGGGGAAGAGTATTCGTGGTTTGTATGTTTTTGGCGATAAAACTCCATGTAAAATGCTCTGTACTTGTAACTGTCTTCTATTAACTCTATTTAACTTACTTTGAATGACAACCTATTACAGCTCACTAAATTTTGGAGTTAGTTGATTCAAATCATTTGTAGTAATGGGGGACTAACATAATCCATATGTGTTCTTAAGGGGTGATTATTATAAACAAAAAATTAAGAAGGGGATTGTTTCAGTACATTTTCAGTGACCAAAGCATGATTCCTTTATTTTAATAGGCATCACCATCATCACCGCAGTAGACGAGGATCTGATAATGACAGTGAAGTGTCAAAGTCTTCCTGCCGTTCTCATAGTCATCGTAGGCACAGGTCTCACCACAAAAGGGACTCTGGAAGTGAGACTGATCAGCATCACCGTCACAGGCATCGAAGCTACAAGCACAGGTATTTATGATTGCAGCATATTTGATACCAGGGGCATGTGGGTCTCTCCCTCCCTCCCTCCTCCATAAAACCTGGTAAAATAGGAAAAATGGTAATCACAGGGTATTCCATAACCATCCCCCCCCCCAAAAACCCTAAAAAGTAGCAATCCCCCAATCCCCCACCCTCACAACAATGACCTTAATCTGCCCGTTTGATACTCCCTGGTCCACATGAAATTAGAGTGAGAGTTAATTATTCCTAATAAATGACATCTGCAACCTTTTGGTGTATGACATTTTCTCATTGGAACTTCCTTTCATTTACTTTTTTATCAAATAGCATTTAATTCTCCTTAACCCTTTAACTGTGGGAATCATATTTCCATGTTTGTTAGGTCGACTGCAGAGAAAATATTATATATTTGACAATCACTTTCTCCCATCATCTTATACTTCTCCAAGATTTATGGCCCAACGTTCACATAATGGTTCAAATAATCACATTTTCTTGTCATTCAGGGGTAGGTTCTTTGATAACAGAGTAGTTAAGGATGGGCTCATGTTTTTTGGACTTGGTTTAAGGCTTCATTGCTTTCTTACTTTTACCTCAGATATTACGCTTACAAATCAAGAAATTAAAGCATATACTGCTAAGTATCTGTTGAGCAGAATACAGCGTAGAAAGTAAATTTGGAGTGTTGATTAACACTTTCAATGCGGCGGCATTTTTTTCGAGTTTTGCCGGTGACTGAAATTAAATGGCCTTTAAAAAGGCAAAGCGAGCTTGGATGACAATTGTCATCTGCAGTCACCGGATAGCACCCGGCGGATGACAATTGTCATCAGTCAGCGTTCAACGTGTTAAATAATAAATTTATATTGAATAAATTCTTTGCAATTGCGTCTCCACCAGTTCTCAACAACGACTGCTTCCTCTGCCTCTACAAAAAATCAATCAGGGTAGTATAATTCCATAACAATCTACTCTCTGGTCTGCCCTAGAAAGAGAGGATACCCATGCTAACTTTTCTATTGCACAATGTGGTAGGTAAGAAACAAGGCTGCCTCAGGGGAAGGGTTAATTGGCACCAATTAGAGTTCCCTTTCACCTAGTGTTTAACATCTTCAGTCCTCTTCCAGCCAGAAAAGATCACCAGTGCTCATTATTTCCAGTGAATGTGATGAAATCAGAAAATAAAGATATGCATTGTGATTTTTTTCTCTGTTATATTTCAGGCATGGAAGCAATTATGAGCTGGTAGACTCAGAAGCACAGTGGAAGGAAGTGCAGAGGAAGCAAGCAGAAGGCCAATCTGGGATCCATCAAGCCACTGTCATCAAAGATCTTGGAAATAGAAGATCTGGTTACATGAACAGTGGAATGGAAACAGAATCTGAGCTCTCCTATCATCACAAAAGGAAGCATAAAAAACATAGGTAACTATATCATACAGTTTTTGCTTGTTGATTTTTCAAGGTCATAAATTACATGATCTGAAAATGAGTTTAGTGCATGTGAACATATGTATGGAAAATCTTAGGTGTTGTTTACGTCTAAGTCTGGTGCCATCAATATATTGCATGCAAAATTCCTCCCATAAATTTTCCAGGAAGGAATTTGTAGTTGAACTGTAGTATGCTCTTTGGTTACACTACATATGAAAGATGAATTGCAAAAATAGGAAAAGATGGGTGAAAGTGGCATTCAATCTTCTCTCCATTCTTGAAAACTGTCTTGAAAATTTCTTAATAATTAAACCCTTATGCTTAACCCTTTCAATGCATATATTACAATACATGAATGTGTATATACATATTTAATAGCTTAATATTTAAAACATTTCTTCGTGCATTGGAAAATTGTGGGAAAAGGATTTTTTTTTAAAGGACAGCAATAATAATCAAGGACACATTCCTCAGCAAAATTCCCTGAGAAAAGGCTGTCTTTAAGAATACTCTTGGAGTCATATAAAGAACTAATTGGGCACATATTTTGCATTCATAGCAAATTTTACTCTACTATCCTTCCAAACCTTCTAGTGTTTTATTATACTATCAGCACTTTTCACATAATAGATATACACTCAGTCTCATCATCATTCATTTTAATAATCTTCATCTCAGTACAGTTTAATTATTTTATCTAATTAGCATTGATTACTCAGTTACTTCATTATCAATAAGTGTATGTACTTAGAGAATATCCGTAGCACTCTATCACTCATCCTCAGCAGAAAATTGACCTTCACATTGTATCCCAAAAAATTTTGATTACACTCTGATGCAGTGATTAGTACCTATTTATCCATGGATGGTCGTGACAGCTGGTGTAAATTTTAAAAACTAACTTTTTCTACAATTGGAAAAATGGCTTTTGCTAATGATCTTGATTTGAAATTTTCCCATCATCTGCCACCAGTTCATCATCCTTTGTTGCTTCACCTGGTGAAAGAGTTTTCGGGCCCCTGGGTAATTGAGGTGTCCAGGCCCCTTAATCCTGGTACACTCCACCCCCACCCCCCCCCCGGGCCCGCAGGGGACCTGCACACCTGGGCCCCTGGGCATTTGCCCCCTCTGCCCCCCCTTGTCGCCGGCCCTGTGCTTCACATATGAGTTAGAGGAATTTGATCAAAGAGAAGTTAAAACTTTCAGAATTGTAATGAAATGAAAAGAAATATACAATATAACAAGTAGGCAGGTTGTGAATGCACATGTATTCATTCACTCATCCAGCGGCATGAGTTAAAATCCATGTGTATGTTAGACGCGTAAGGAAATATTATAGAAAACTGAAATCTTTTAAGCCTTGGATGGATGCAAAAGGCTAAAGGATTCTGAGCACCATGCACCTTTTGCTGGTTTGGTCATTGTAAAAATTTGGATATGGCCAAATAGGAGTTGATTTTATTTGTTTATTTGGTAATTAGGATTTTTTAAATTTAATCTTAACCTATCTATGCATATGGACAATGATTCCTAAAATCAAGTGTTCATAAAAAATGAGGATATATGTGAAAGATTATGCCCATTTGGCCAGGTTCCCTTATGCTAGCTCTCCTGTCTTGAGTTGGTGAGCAACATTCTGGGAAAGGAGGCAGAGATCCTTATGGCCTAGCTAGATAAATACATTTGAAATGTTCTCAAGTTCGACACTTGCTACTGTCTATGTCATCCATCTGTGTGTTTTTCATTCACTTGGTCCTCAAATGGGCACACAGAACAATACACTACACATTATCATGTGCAGAAGGAAAGAGATTTTTTTCTCTATTGAAGTTATTCACGTTGATGTTTTATTCCCATCTCTCCTACTTTCACTATGATCACTGTGCGTTGGAAATATTTTCTCGTAATATTCATTGTAAAAATTATAGTGTATGTCTTTCAGGAGACCGTATGGTACATACATAAATGTGGTACATTACTGTGATTTCATTTGTGCAAAGGATTGCATTGGTGGTCATTTTTTCCCTAGGAATAGCCAATCATGTTAAAATTTATTCAGGAAAAGGACCTTACTACACCTGAGTGGGGGAAAAATCTGTGCATTTTGTTTGGGGAAAGATGCCATGACAAGAGTTGGGCTCACACCTCTGAGACACGAAAATTTTATAATTCTCTTTGCCCTATATCCTGAAAAGTCAGTGGATGGAAAAAAGTACCAGCTGAACTGGTCAGTTTTCATTCAATGTTGAGGGTATATGTTTGAGAAAGTAGAGTAGTTAAGGGCCCTCCTTCATTTTCATTACCTAACAAATGAATATGTAGTCTCCCTTCCAACTGACATGCATGCATGTAAAAAACACTTCTTACTCATGCTTCACTCATCAATATGAATATGGTGGCAATTTTTTTCTACAAAAAAATGGCCTTTAAATGTACGGATTCATTACTTTAATTTCAGGTCTAGGTCTAGGTCACCTTCAGATACCAAAGCTCGTCTTCCTGATGAACTCAAGAAGCACTTGGAGTTTGATTTAATAGAAACTGAAGGAATGACTGTTGACCAACTTAGAGAAATTCCATACAAGGCTGTAGAAACAGACAGTAAACCTCCAAAGATAAAATATTCTCCAAACTCTAAGCGTAGGCAGAGGTCCCCACGGAGATCAAAGAGGTAAATATAAAACCAAACCCTAAGGCAAAAAGGTAAACCGAATTATTAAAGTTTGGAAGGCTGAATATTTTCTCTTGAAATATAATTTACTAAAACATAAATATCCATGCTACGAGCCTAAGTATTTTAAGCCGTTGATGCACGAAGTGACTTAGTAACACGATAGTCAGAGAACTGCTTCCAAGATTGTTGACCTTTTGTCTATAATTTTCAATGTTTACAGCTCCACCTTGGATGAGAGGTGTCAACCTCCAAACAGTGGAGATAGTCCCCCACCTCCGTACTCTCCACCACAGCAAGGAGGCCTTGGTCCGGGACCTCCAAATGGAAATCCTGTTCAGTTACAGGAAAACCCAACTAGCCCTCTCAGACCCTCAGGAGAAAGCAATGCTAATCTTGCTACCACTAACCCAGCTATGTCAGGAAGTTTAGCTGACCTTTTAAAGAATTCTAATCCGTCCACTACAAACCATAGTCCTGCTGGATCAGTGAGAAGTAACCACTTGCCAAGGTACACAGAGCCTCAGTCAGGATTCTTCATTTGAGGATTGCCATACATATTGTGAAATAATTGTTATTTATGAAAACATTGTTACTTGTGTTATCTATCCTTCTATTGTTTCTGTACTGAATGCTTGATTTTGTGTTCTTTTAAATCTTTTTAATGTTTTAGACACCTTTTAGCTTGTTGTTGTTTACTTCAGTGCATGATTCTCCTATTTTTAATACAAAACATGTGAACTTTACTATTCATCATAATGAGTGAATGAGGTTTGAGTAATTTCTTTGTTCTTAATGATGTGAAATTCATTGTGAAAACAAAAGAAAAAACCGCCACTTTATTTAAACCGAAATAGAAATAAATATACTGTCATAGTTTACACATGGCCTGTAGTATATTTCAATTTCTGCTTTGATCCATGATCTCAATTCTGTTGTCTCTTAACAAACTCATTGTAAAAATGTTGTATTTTCTATGCCTTTTACCTGAGTCAATAAAAATGTTACCTCCGAGCACATGGTTTTATCTTTGAAGAATGATGGATACCTAATTTTACTTGATATCTTGTCAATTCACAGAACCATTTTTGATTGCGAGAATTTATTCATTCTCCTCATAAAAGTTCACCATAAAATTATTTAAGAAATTGAAGTGGATAATGAACTGATGGAGCTTTTTCAATGTATCCATGAACAATTATTGCCCAAACACTGACCTCTTTTGGAAAAAGCTGTAATCTTCATCTTGAATGTGCCATTTTTATGATTAACTATACAGTGTTAACCTACATTTTAATACACATTTAATTAGGCTACCTATTATTTTCTTATTTTTTGTGAATGCTCACCAAATAAAGCATGAACATAATTTTTATTAGCTTTCTTCAATGACACTTGCATGTTAGTGCATATTTTATACAGCACTTTCATCTGTTTTACAAATGCATGAATCCACCATAGCTAGCACTAATGAAAATTAGTTTAGTTCCTTGCTCTTCTCTTTACTTTAGATATGTAAATAAATATCAGTGTTTTGATGCTTGGTTTTATTTTAACATTGGGTTAAATAAATGTTTGCTGAGTTTTGGAAAAAATCTTTATTGCAGAGCTGGTGTACCTGGTTCACTTCATCAGTCACCCAGTATACCACCCTCTGGACATTCATCTCATCGACAAGCAGGAATGAATTATTCTGCACATAAATTAACTAACAGTATATACACGCCTGGCATTACCTTTAGCTCAGCCTTGTATGGAAATGCAGGAAAGCTGTTGGGTAATGGAAATATTCCCAATGGCCATGTCACTTCAATGTCAATCAGCTCAGGGTTATCATCAAAAAATCATGATAGTGCCTATCATGAACACTCTGATTCTGGTTTAGGAGCAGACTCTCAAGATTATGTTTATAGTGGAAGGTGAGGCCTATGATTTAATTTATTTTTTTGAACCTTGGTGAACAATTGTGCCCTTCATCAAGTATCTGGTAAATTATTTATTTTGCTTATATGTATTTTTTCTGTAACTTCAGAACAAATGAAAGCTCCAGATATCTGCAGAATAGCAGAATCTCTGCAGCCTTTACTAAGCCTGTGAGTACCAGCAAAACATACCCTACACCTTCCCCATTGCCAACCATGAGATCTGGGCAATCTGGGCACATGGCTTTCAAATCTAGTCAACCCCTCAGTCACCATTCTTTACCACCACATAAGCACCAAGACCGACATGGGACCACTGGCTCGAACCGTAGCTTGGGAAACCACACTAACCCAATTGACGACCTCAAGCAGAGCCACCATGGTTTGGGTGGCTGGTTGTCCCCAGAGCATCCTTCTCCGAGGCATACGACTTATTCTCCGAGCAATTGCCCCACTCCTTCTTCCCAAAGACAGCAAACCTCAGCGATCAATGCCAGCCAGCATTATGCCAGACGTCCTCAGCTTCCCTTACCTCCTAGCAAATCAGCCAACCAAAGCCTGGTACCTCCTCCCTCACCTAGTGCTGCTAATTACCATGAAAGCTGGGATGATCCAAAGCAACAGCAGATGGTGGGGAGTGGGGGAGCAGTGGGTGGTGGTAATGGTGGTGGTGGTGGTGCGGGAGAAACATCTGCTTTGGGGCTGCGTGGGCCCTCCCGACTCGCTGGGAGCATGCGCAGTGTACGCTCAGGTCCTGCTGGGGCTGATGGAGGATGGTCCCAGTCGCAAAGACCACCCTCGATTAAGGACTCCAATAAAAGTAATGTGAGTATTTACCAGCACAAAAAGGCCTAATCAACTTTAACATTTTTATTAAAATTTTGCTTTTAATCCAAGCAACATAATCCTGCATAGCACAAAATATCTATGAATCTATCTTACATCTTCAATGTTTTAAAAATCTCAAATATTTATGTGATGTCAAGGCTATATAAATATGGGCACGATCACGGTTCTCCATAATGGGTCCCCTCACATTATCGTTATTTATCAATTGGGCTCATGAGAGCGAAAACATGATTGCCTTTCTTCAAATTTTGTCAGTCGATTTAAAACACTATTTTAAATTGATGGAGTGCTATTTTAGGACAGTAACTGTGAGCATTGTCCATCTAGAGTGGTTTACATTTTGGATAATAATAACTACAATGCAAAAGAAATAACGGTGATCCTATCCCCGTTTACTAGTATTGAAATATATTCTCTTTCATCTAACATATATTTATGCTTCTTATAAAGTAAGATTATTTACATTTCATAATAACAATAATATTTGCCAGACAATTAACTAGGATTTTCTGGAATAAATTGGAATGAGTTTAACAATTATGCATTTATAAACAATTGTGCAAATGTAAAAGTAATGTACCTAATCTATTTCTACACAGAGTAAACTTGTTAGGAGTCAAGAAAATGTAATTCTGAGGTAAATTTTAAGAAAATATCAGTGATCAATATAAAGTTTAATTAAGAAATGCTGAAACTAGAATGCTAGAAATTTTCTTAGAAACAGTAAGTCAAGAACTGTAAATAAATAAGCTGCAATGAATGCAATACATAGTTGTGTAAGAAGTCCAATGAACCCATAATGTAATGTTTAGAAAAAATTTATCAAGCTATTTTGTAATGCATGAAAACCTAACATTCTGATATCAACCTATTAAATGGTCAGAATATGTAGATAAATTATGGCAAAATATTTCTTAGAAGAAATATAATGAGAAGACGTTCTAGAAATATCATAGACATTTTGTGCTACCAAGGATTGTTCAGGAAAATTAATTGTTTAATTAACCTGGGAGTCATTTCAACATGATTGTAGATTATATTTTTAATTATTTCATCAAATTTTGTTTATTTTATAGCATAGATGCTTTGATGTAGTGGCAGAAATGCAGAAGCTTTAATATATACTTTAAAGCTCATTGGTCAAAACTGAATATCATGGTCTCATCTTGGTGGCTAATGAGCATGAAAAAATTATTTTAAATGTAGAGCTAAGCAATTTTAATTAGTGGCATTCCTCTTGTCCCTTCTTAAGAATAACAGCTTTTATTTTAATTATTTCCCATAGACCATAAAGGTTGTGGTAGGCTAATGCTTGCTTTGTGGCTCACCTTGCTAATATATGTTTCTAGTAGTTGGATGTTATGAGCTAAAAATGTTGCTTACCTAGTTTACAAAGAGTACTTATTTTGCCATTAATATGAGACATTCCAGACTAAGTTGTTCTGATGCAACTGACTGTCACACCATCCAACTGAATGACGGCCTAATACCCTTCATTGTATGATTTCATTTGGAAACATAGACTGGGGACCACAAAGAGGACCATAGAAATGCTCAGGGTAGACGTCAGGGTGAAGGACAGATCCTGCGAAGAGCACGATCGTCCAGCTTAGAGCTAATCTTGACTCCTATCATCCAAAGCACTTATCAGTGAGTATGACATAGATATAGGGAAGTACAAAAAATTACCAGTGACATCACCCAACTTGATGATCTAAATTATATGGCAACAAAGGTGATTTTAGAGGTGAGCATGATCTGCATGGCCTACTTGAATGATATTAATGTTTAATTAAAGCAGTGTTTAGCATTAGGCAATGACCACCCATTCATAAATTATTATTTTGCATGTCTTAGGCGTTCATAGCTTTGCTGCATGCCTTGACTTTAAGCCTATGAAGTGAATATGATGGTAGGTAGTGATTAGTTCACAAAAAGTTCATTATTTTCTTTAGTAACCCTATATCTGCCAGTGGGCCGATCTATCAGCTTTTATGCTAGCCCAAATAACAGCCTCCAGCTGATATATCGGCTGACATTTTTACAAATTTGAGTATTAAGTCATTAATTTTCATTGCATATTATCAAAATAAAATAACAATACATTATTTTTCACCATTCAGTTCCAAAATGTGTATCTTATCTTTGAAAAATTTATGTCTACAGAATAAATTAATATTACAAATTCTAAACATTTTTCAACTAAATCATTAAATATGTAGCTCAAGAGAGTGGCTACAGCAGTCTTAGCACATGTTACTTGGAATTTGCTGGCAGTGAAAGGATTAAACAATGCTAATCAGTTAACTTACCTAGTTGAACTATTTTTTTTACCTAACCAGTTAATATAACCTCATTAAATACATATGCTTGAAAATTTACTATCATGGACATTAAAATGCATAACTAAACAAAAATGGAATATAAATTGCATTGCACTCCCTTGCCAACCTCAGGTGAATTAAAATATATCCCTTGAGAATGAAAAGAATGAATGATTAATATAATGACATTATTCTCCATTTATCCAGCCAACGCAGTTAAATTCTGACTGGAGAGAAGACCAAGCTGGACGGCAGCCATGCAACGGATCGATTTCCTCAGTACCACCTTACGCCTCTGTACAGGAAGAGTCATCACCACCTACAGTAGCTGAAACATCTCATGAAATGAGTACAGAGTTATGAGAAAAAATGCTTGGATGGGAGCAACCAATGAAATTAACCAGTGGCCTCAGTTGATTCATCAGTGCCCCCTTAAGCAAGAAAATTACTATATACCAAATGCAGCCATATCATACCAAAACCACTGAGTAATGAACACATTATTTGTAACTCATCTCATAAAAGGATCTCATTTTTTTAATGACATATTGATATAAGTATCCCATAGCCGTGCAGGCATAAGACCTATGGAAGAATTAGGCAAAACTTTTCAATGCAGATGATTCGAAAGTCTCCACGAAAAGGCCTATTGTGATGACCATATGTCTTTTGTAGCTGTAATTAAGAATACTGCAATATTCATTTATGTATATAGATTTCATATGATGTGATTTCTTCATATGTCTAATAGTGTAAGGATGGTGGAGGAGAATGAAATTTTATATAAGTGTATGTAAATTTTACAAGTTATTTAAATAAGGTAATATAAAAGCTAAATGCAAGATTTTCCAAAGTAACCAATAATAAAATGTTGTCATATGATAATTGTGTAAGCAACCTTTGTATGATTATAGACCTAAAAATGTATTGTTACACCCACTCTTATCGATCCTGGACCATTTTTTATCAATATAAAAGAATGAATTCAACTTAACTGTGTAATTTTAAAAGATGCCATTTTCAATTTTATAGTACTTATTCACCACTTAATCAACACAAGTCCCAACATAACTATTCATCAAAGCTTTACGCCCTATTCACGTTACTAGTTTCTTACCATGGAAGTCCATAATGAGAGTGAGAGTTGGTAACACTGCAATGCACACCTGGTTGGAGCCAACTACGGTAACTTTTTCTACCTGGGTGAACTTAATATGGTTATGCATCTACATTAGTTGTTTTACGCTACCCAAATGCACGCTAGTAACAATGGTTGTGGGATAAATCATCATCGTCATGATGTGACCAGGGAATGTGATCAGAACTTAAAATGGCACATGCTAAAAGTTTTACCTAAATACTTTGAAAGCAATGATAACTGTAGAAAGGTGCGAATACTGGTAGAACTTATTCTTTTCTACCATTGTAAGAACCTGCTCTAGCAAAAGATTTCCCATGAGATGAGAAAAATGTGAGAAATGGGACGCTTTTTCACAAACTTCTCATAAAACTCCTTCACCAACTATGTAGTGGGATTACCCTTGGAAATTCATGAGACAGATCAAGTCAAACTAAGAAATTAGTCAGAACTTCATGAGAAATGTCTGAGACATACTATGTGAGACACTTAGAGTGTTGAGCCAAACCAGTAGAATGATGACCTACCAAGTCAGCTGAAGACTGCTACCGCTGCCACCCAAACTGAAACAGCCCTACTCCAAAACGTTGATTATTAATCCAAAAAATCCTATGTACATATATTCGGCTATGAAATTTTTATAAGTGGGCACATAATAGTGACCATCAAAATAATTTCCTTTCTTTGTTCCCAAAATAAAAATTTTAATATCCTATATTCTGAATGCCACTACTGAAGAATAGCAATGTCAACATATAACATATATGTAATAATCTTATCAACTATCTACCTAACCACAGTAGTACAACTTATATCGTATTTTTATCTAAGCTATCACCATACTCATAACTTAGACCCATTTCAAGAAAGTCTTACTGCGAGAACTAATTTTAAAATTTGAATGCCGTGATAGTTCTAGAAAATACCATTCCACCACAATAACTGTTATCTGACATTAGTTAATTGAAACCTACGTTGCCACATAGGATGAATATAATGGCAATATTATGTAATGAGAATAATTTAATTATTAGAATTAGGGGCTGCAAATTTTGTCAAGTATCTATTCTCTTGCTAGTTGTGATGTAATGGCTTGAAATCAAAGCTCTTCAATTTCATAGGTGGTGTTTCCAGATTAAAATTTAACCATTAAGCAAAAGAATCATATCCCTAGCAAAAAAACAATAATCGTAATGTTCTGCATTTTCAGGTTCTCCATCTGCGTTCGTTAACTTTGGCTGACAATGGTTTCGATAGTCATCCTGTTATTGTCTTCAGGTCGAAGGTAGAAAGAAGTTGTTTTGGCCACCTTACATAGTGCTGGTTCTCCTGGTGCTGTGCTGTGATTGGTCGGAGCGGATGATCCTTCTCCATGAACTACTGAGGGGATAATTGTCTCTGTTGAAATTTTCCGGCAATTTCCAGCTTCTTTCCACCTTCAGCCTGAAGACGATAGCAGGATGGCTATCAAAACCATTGTCAGCCAAAGTCAACGAACACCGATGGAGAACCTGAAAATGCAGAACACTAATGGACAACGCCACGAAAACCTTTTCCTGGATAATGATAATATTCAAGGTGTCACAACCTTTACCATTCTTGGCTTCATGAGGAAGATATTAGGTGCTCTGGTTATCTAAAAAGAGAAAATACAAAATATCAGAATAAGTACGTCATATAATGGTACAGCCTTTGAGAATTAGTTTTTACATTAATTTGCTTAATCTCAATACTTGCACATGTTCAACCTACAAATGAAGAGCCTATAAGTACATACATATACACAATAAGATTTACCCTCAGTTGATTCCACTCATTTCTGGACCACTATCAAATTTTTAATCTGGTGGTCATGCATATTGGTTAAAACCAGTAGATAACTGCAAGCTCATTTCTCTTGTGCTTAAACTCTCAATACTATTGCCCTGACCTCCAACCTTTCTCTTTTGAAATGGCGCTGCCACGTTAAGCCTATGAGGAGGACTTTTAGACAAATAGAGAGTGACATTTTGAGAATATCCTAAAAAACCCTGAAAAAAAAGTTTTCAGAAACAAATGGCTGTTTAACCATGGGCTTCAAAAATGTTAGTAATATTTTCCAAATTCTGGAATTTTTTTAGAGTTGCACATTGGAATATAAGCAGTTATAAAAATGATACTCATGATTTTTTTCATAAAAATGATTGTGGATCTCCCTTGTGTTTCCATAAATGTGGCTTCATTAAGGCACTCTTCTGGTTTTCCCCACGTCTGTTGCCATCCAAATCAACCAACACACACATACCCTGAAGAAGAGTTCCATCATCAGATAGTTCTAGAATTATTTCCCATCAGAAAATTTTGAAGCCACAGCATGAAGTATGCTAGATACATTTTATGGAGGTAATTTTTTTCTTAGTTTTCGCCTCAATTTTCCTGCTTGGTTGGTAGGTTATTTGAAGAGGCAAGAGACAATAGAGGTCATTTGTGCAGTGACAGGTAAATGGGTTAGATGCTAAGGGGATTGAAAGAAGGGTGGAGAGAAACCCAGAATCGGTATAAATTAATGAAAGTTGCCAAGGGATCCACACTAGAGATGGGCCACTCTGAAAATTACCTCGGTAATTTTCGTAAATTACCTCAGTATTTTTTGTAATTTACCGCGTCCCTTGTAAATTACCGTAATTTTCTAGATAATTCACCTATGTTTGAGATAATTTTTCATACAGATAAATTCCCAATGTGTTCTTTTAAGCCAAGTTCACATTTCCTACGTATTTAATAATAAATTGAGGCATGTACAACTCATTTTTGGAATATTTTACTTAAATTATAAGATTAAAGCTTCAGAATATTCTTCTTGAAAATTTCTCATACTTTGAAAAAAGAAAGCCAGATTGCGTGTTGCTGCCGTAGTTCTTTTTACAATTTTAAAAATTTCTAATACATTAATGTATTAGAAATTTTTAGGTATGGTTTAAACATGGTTATTCCCTTCCTATTGCTATTGGCTTTCTTATTTAACCATACATTTGCTGTTTAATACTTAAAACTAAAAATTACGGTAATTTTCAAAAATTACTGTAATTTACTGTGGTAATTTACCTCGGATGAAAATTACGGTAAATTTCCCATCTCTAATCCACACACCATCCGAAAGATAAGAATACTGTCCTTGGAAAGCTATCCACATAGCACCCAAGGAAGGGTCAATATTCCATTGAAAAATCTTCTCCATTGCTGGGATACAAACCTGGGCATTCGGGATAGATATCCAATAATTATGCCACCACACCAACTCCATCCTCCAATTATCCTACTGTGTTCACGAATAAGTCCAGCTGAGGATTCTCCCAAGGAGCTGAAATTGCTTTATCCACTTGTGCTGAACTGGGAAGGTAGTGGGGTTGGCCAAGTGTAGAGCAGTTTCAAACCTCCTCCCTTTTGCACAGGTTGAATGACAGCATACTATCCAGGTCTTTTTCTTCTACTCCTTAACGTCAGGCTTCTGCATATGCAAAGGGTCACTTCTGCATATGAAAAGTATAGCAGCCATAGGGGTGGGAGCCATTAAATTCTTGAAAATAATGTGCATAAAAGAGTAACTGTCACATAAAGACATATGTTTCAATCAGTTACTGTCATTACCATGAAGGATTCAAACTTCAATTTTACATAAATTTATTGACCACATATTCACATGAAGTGTACACAATATATATCTCAAAAAAATATCACAATACAATTGGTTCTTGAATTTTATACGGTGGTACGATTTCCACCATGTAATCCTGGAGTGGCATAGCACATACATATTCCTATTACGGCCTCTGAAATATTTTCATGGGTAATATTCCTTGTTAGGGTATCAAATGGAGATTGTAAATTAAACATTCTGTGAGTTGCAGGAAAAATTATTCCTAAACATTTGCCTAAAGTTGCATCATTAAAACTCATTTTCCGTATGATTAACTCTTAAATGTTTCTGGTTATGTCATTACTTTGTTTTCGCCATATTTCTGTGTCGCAATGATCCATATATTTTTTTCACTTTCTCGCCTCTTGGCATCAGTAATAGTATGTATAGAAACTTCACACTCCTGAAAATCAAAATTAAGTAAAATGATGTTTATCAGCTGATTGTATTTGAAAGAGTAACAAGTTCATAAAGCCATAGTTTTTCCATCCTCTTACCGGTCCAAACAGAGTCTTATTCCAAAAAGCATGCTCAACAGCTAAGCGTCTATTACTTGATGAGTGGCACACTATGAGTTTCTGATTTGGCTGAAAATAGAATTGCTTTATATTGGACGTAATTCATGCATATAACAGATAGACCTAATCAACTGGAACACAAGAAATTGATAACTAGGCATTACTCAACTTGATATTCATTTTTATTAAATACACTGGCATAAAATAGCATGCAATGAGCTTGAATGCATTGCGACCTCATCAAAACCATTTATTCATGTGTCATGTATTTATAAACAATCTACTCCACTTAGTAGCAAGAACAGCTATTTCTCATCTAGAGCCACAAGTATAACATTAAACTCTACACTTACAAGTACAGGTGATCCGGTTGTTTCATACCGATATTTTGGGTCAATGAAAAGACAATGCCATCGTGTATCAACATTTTTAACACTGGTGAGTTGCAGGCATGGCTCTCCTGATTTTCCAAATTTATTGTTCAACAGCCCAAATTTTGAGTGCACGCATAATTCCTAAGTAAAGAGAAATAACCCTTGAAAATAATAGCAAGTCTTAGAGCTAAGTGATCCACAGAAAGCTGTATTTACCTATATATACATAATTATTCAAATTATTTAAAAAATTAATGGATCTAAGTACTTCAGCCTTTTTTTATGGCCAAACTTATATTAAAATTTTTAATCCTGAATGGGATACCAGGACAGTCAGTGTCAGGAAAAATGACCATTTATATCACAGACATCTAGAAGACACTAGAAACAGAGTAATTAATGTTTTTACAGCCAAAGGCAGCACTAGTGGTACACCATTACACTGTTGGCACCACCCTGGAGATGGGATGCACATGGTTACATGATCAACTAGTGACCTATAAAGAGCTAAGTGAGAAGCAAACATTCATGAATTGAGTAAATAATTTACTGAGTAAGTTTTATATCATTAATATTTAGAGTTGATTATTGGTTTAAAAAATTAACTGGAACAATGAACAAATTCACCTAACATAGGTAGGTACCTATAATTCCAAATCTTAAAAAATATCCTAAATAAATTTTCGAAACAAAGGAAGCAACTATAAACACAGAAAATTCATTACCAGTCGTTTCGAATGCTCTCAAACGCGTATGTATTTCGCTGTTTGAAATTCTGTGGAAATAACTGGCAAAAGGCGAAAAGCATTTCCTCCACGTTCTGCTTTCAGTGAATGAGAGCGCTTCTGAGCAACTAATTGAATAAACTTTCTAATTTGGTTATCACGAAATCAATCCACGAATTCTGGCGAAAAATCGAGTTTATAAAGCGTATTTTATGTACAAGTTGTACAAAAGATTTTCATCAAATAAATTTAAAACAAAAGCCTTATAATTGTAGCCGGTAGTCCACTGAAAATTGTCAACAACGAGACCTGTGAGATAAAAAACATTTCTATTAAAAAAATTATAATGATTATTTCATAACGAAATTATACCTGAAAGGTTTATCTGGCAATGATGTTAGGTGATTTCACAACTGCTTTATTTGCCTTAGCTCCAATGATTTAATACAAAGACGCAAGTGCTACAGCTAGCGAATTTTAAAGGAAGCGCGCTTCGGTGACGCTGCTGCAGCTGCGCGTCGCTCTACAAGTCAGCTATTTCATCTTTCTTCATCATCATCTATAACTGTAGTTATATATACCAATAAGGGTTAATACAACACAGGGAGGTAAAAAAGAACCTTAGCAACATTACGTTTTAACCTAAAATACTAATATTTTAAGGCTCGGTACCTTTATTCTTTATAGAAACGTATTAGAAATTTGAGCTAGATAGCCGATTTAGGATCCATTTGCCTTGCCCTCACTACGGCTTTACTGGGACTTATACTGGGACAGTTACTGATATATCGATTATTAGTGAGGGTCAATGATAATTACAAAAAAGATGATGCAGGGAATCCAAATACAGCTTCTTTCATAACCATGCGTCAAAAACATTTGTGGCACAAAACACTGCTTCCTAAAACTAGGTCTACTGAGTTAATTACGGGAACGTGAATGACAACGTTTTGATACTAACAATACCAGAACAATTTAATCGAGAGGCTATTAAATTACAGTTAATTGAGTTACTATATATTCTTTAATATACAGTTGGAGGAATCAGGTGGTAGTGGTGGATAGAATATTGGTTTCCCTTTCCGAGACCCTGGGTTTAAATCCAGGCAATAGGGGAGACTTTTCCCGTAAAAACCCAAGGCCTACTTTGCTGTTATGTGGAGAGCACCTCGAGGGGAGCATTCCAACCGTCAAATGGGACTTAAAACTTTGCCCTCCATTGCCTCTTTCGTTAATAGTAGGCTGATGATGACCCCCTTCCTCCTTTGCCAAAATAATTCTTCCCAGCCAATATAACCACCAATTCTTTACTTGCGCAAATGATTTCAGTCGTTGGTCTCCTCTCCAAATGACCAACCAAAGGAGATCTTTTAATGCATGGCTTATCACCATAGTCCTGAAGATTCACTTTTTTGCTTGCTCTTCTTTTTCTTTCTTATTAGATTCATTTGTGATTCGACGAAGTAACTTGGCACATATACATTTTACCTGGTACGAGTTTAAAATGCTCAACTCAATCAAGTTATTTATTGCGCTGAAGCTACATTGCTGGGAATTCAGGACGTAGGTACGCTTTACGCTTTTCTGGAGGAGCGAAGATAGATCATCTATGCTACAAAGGAAGTGCATGAGAACTTGCTCAGCCTCGAAAAAAGATCGTAGATTTGTACAGAGCGAACAAAAAAAGATGGCTTGCGTATGTCAATTGCTCATTGCGTATTAAATTTTTCCATGCCTAAAATAAGCTTTCGAATCAGAACACACTCCCCGAAGGAGGATACTACAGGAAGGGAAAATAGCGCAGGCACTGTCGTACCATCCTCGTCCTCCTTCTCGCTACATCATTTTAATTGCAGATGAGTCGGATATTACCCTTTATTCTCAGACCATGGCTATAATGAGAGGAAAAATACATGGATGAGGGCATGAGACGATGAGGCGGCGACCCCAAGGGAATGTTCCCACGCTGGACAGGAAAGGAGCATAAGAGAAAAAGAAGGCGTTTGTTTTAAGTCCGAGATTATATCTCGTAAAAAGCAAACGGCGCGGAACATTTAACAATCCAGGGTATGTGGGAATGCCATACAGGGCGTTTGAATGTGGGAATAAACGCTCATCACCAGCTCACCTTTCTATCTCCGGTAACTGCCGGTCGGAGAACGAAGCTGTCACCGTACAGCAGAGACTGACCATCTTTCGCTGGGTCTTCGGCGCTGCAAGAGAGAAAAAAGGCGTTATAGTCATACCTTGACCCTAATGTCGCAACTTCTACCAAGAATATGTTCCCGGTGGTACATATAACCGGTGGTACGTACACTTAGTCCTAGTTTTATTTTTCCAATATAATTAATTACTATTTAAAACCTCTCTGGTTAACTGGTTAGCTTTGACAATTATACATTGCGTAAATGCGATTTTAAGTGAGAGTTCGGCTTTCATAAAGAACTTCAGACTATCAATTGGTTGATGTTTGTTTAATTGATGGGAGTTGGTTGTCATACCAAGGAAATGACTTACTAGGCTTCATAAAACCGGGACTTAAAGAGGCCCCAAGTGACCCTTGTCTCCAACTTTACATAGCCCTAATACCTATAATCGCTACTATAAATAACAGTAAGAAAGCGGACTTCTCACTAAAGCCCATATATAACGCGCAGTCATAAATAAAGTGGAGAGCTTAAGCTCCATCCCGATGATATTCTGAATATATTTTTTCATTATGTGCAGCTGATAAGATGACGCGAAAGCAAAGGCGACGTCTGGAAGGATTTAAGAATTCTGCCCAAAAGTGAGAGCTGAGTCAACGCCACCGGCGTTGGCTGAGTAGCACAAATAAAAATGGGAGAACCCTCTACATTTCATTTTGAAATATCCTTCAATTGTAAAAATGGCCAGAAGTTCGTATATTAAGGACCTAATAAATAATATCAATATCATTATTTAATCAAATTTTGATGATACTGGTAAAATTAATCATTAGATGAAGTATTACAGCAATAAAATATAAGGGCTATAAGGGCTAAATATACTATAAGTTGCGCATCAGTAAAAAAAAGTCTTCAAACCCAGGGGCGTCTCAAGAAGTTGTTTACCCGAGTAAGGGCGGTTATAGGCGGCTCTTCGCTTCGTCTTCCTAGCCTAAATTCTTACTAAGCTACCTTGTAAATAGATCTACAAATATAAATTCCTTATACGTTATATCGGGATCATTAACAAAGGCATCATTCAGCTTTAAATATATTATAAGCCAATTGCCTTGACTTCACCGAACCGAGCGTCGCTTTCCACCTCATTTCCTTTTTCTTGTACCCTTCCTTTTAATGGCCCGTGTCTTAACACCCCCTGCCACACATCCTAGCGGTGGATCGCGGGATAGTTCTTGGATGTAGAATAAGACTTAGGCCTGGCTATATAATCAGTTGGTACTTCTTTCTCGGTATGAACACCGAAGTTAATACGTTCTCCCGTCGATAACGCTTACGTCAACTAGCCGACAGTCTGACGTCATTCACAAAACTCGAACTCTCAATAAACATTAACCAGGTTGTAGCAATTTTTGTTAATGTATTGATTTGCATGAAACTTTGCATACGTCTTCTCATTACTGATTTCTGTAGATAAAAGTGAAATAAATGCATCAAACCGATTTGTTTTTTGGCAATTCAATGCTATTTTAACACGTAGCCTTATGGCACATGAGATATAATGGGTATTAATTAGATTATGTACGAACAGATTTTATTCTAAACGCGAAATAATACATTTCTTATTATTATATTTGTTGCTATCAAGTATCATGGGAACATGCCGAGTCCAATATTCAAAAACAACATATTTCAATATAGCTTCATTAAATTTCGAATACAGCACGAAAAAACTCACTTCATAACATGCTTTAATTAAAGGAAAAAAATTGAAAAAATATATATTTTTTGTATCATTTCCATTACTGCCTGCATGGTGAGAACCAACGCATAAAAATATACATTTTAGTGAAATGTGGTCCAAAGAATTGTTTTCCATTCACTGAAAAAAATATTGAAATGTGCACTCAATGACCCACGATTACCGCTCCAGCCACCTTAAGTTAACGAAGAGGTTATTTGCGGTTATCGCATTACACATTATAAAAATTGACCTTAGAGACGGCCCCACGGGAAGTCGCCCAGGTCACAAGCCAGGACAAAATATTTTATGACCCTTTAGAAAAATTTTCCCCTCTCGTCTATCTAGGAAAAACGGAAAGACACGGCAGGAATTTGTAACAGACAATAGTTTTTTCAATGGTGGTACTTCTATGAACCACTTTTTTCTTCTCTACTCCAAATCCACTGCTTTATTTGCGCGAAAGTTGGATTATTTTGTGACAAATACTTAAACTTTGATAACTGAATGCATTTCGAAAGCAGGACTATCACGACAATATATTTATATTATTATAAATTGGCTTTAAAAACTGAAAAATCTGGCAAATATACAGGGTATTTCGTAATGACTCTGTAATATTTTACGATATAATTAAGCAGGTCAAAATAAGAAAAAAATCAATTTGACATGTATCCGAAAGCGCACCGTTATTCAGCTGTCTGTCGGTAAGCGTTTTTCACGGAAACCCTGCTAAACAAAAAACTATTCAAGATAAAAATTTTTTTTTTTCATTTTGAACACCTTCTTTAATTATGTTGTTCTGTATTTTATTATTTTAATGAACGATTTATGTATGAAATCATGTATTTCCTTTTTTGATTGAGTAAATGTAAAAGTATCAGCTAGTATATACGACCGTGAGCTAGTTTATGTTTTGAAATCAATTATGGTTTATGTGTACTAAACTCTCTTTGTCGTTTGGTTTGAAAATCGGTTGACCAATGTCGTATAGGGTATGGAAATTTTATTGAACTCAAATTGTTGTATGTGTGCATTAAACTCTTTGAGATTGGTTTGAAAATCTATTGACTCTTTCATTATTTTAGTAGGTATGAACATTTTGTTGATAACATTTTATTTGTAAATAAAAGGCGCAACTTTGTTGTACTTGTACTTTTTAATACGATTTCTGTGTGCAAAGATATTAAGGATTAAACAGTTTGATTGTCCACCATTTTGAAACGGTTTTATCGAAAATAATAAAATATCGTATGCTAGTTTAAAACATTTACATTAACAGCTATTCAAAATATCAAGTCTTTATCTTGAATAGTTTTTTATTTAGCAGGGTTTCCGTGAAAAACGCATACCGACAGACAGCTGAATAACGGTGCGTTTCCGGATACATGTCCAATTTAATTTTATTCTTATTTTGACCTGCTTAATCATATCCTATAATATTACAGAGTCATTACGAAACACCATGTATAACATGCGAGTGATTCTAGTGGCTTTACAATCTCAAACACACACGCATTGATAGAACATCAGAAGCGTAGGCACTGAGTACGCATATAGTGCTTGTATAAATGTTCCTGTTGTATGTACAAGATTTGCGGAAGACACCGTCATATTCAGAGAGAGCTAGTGAAACGACTATTATTTTCTCATTACATTCCACATTCGGCTGTCTAGTTCATATGGTACATCTATTATCCTACGAGCGATCGTACATCATTCTAAACGCTAAACGCTATCAGAAGAGTTTTTTTTTTATTAGAGAGACTAACTTTATTCAATGAATATCCAGTCAGACGGCCGTACCTACGAGCAGCCAGAGTGCAAAAGAAGGCCATCGCTCTTCGAAAGCATACAGAGCATGAATTAAGCGATTAGGGGAGTAGGCCAACAACCCTAAGTCATTTGCTTCATTAAGGATAAGTGGTTGGACTGGTTTGAGTCAGGATTATTTAGGGAGAATGGTGTAATCACCGGTCTCGGTATAAGTCTAATAATAAAGAAAGCCACCAAGTGGTCCTCAATTTACGTCAAATTTGACGGACGGAGTAATGCACTTGAAGTGCTCTCCGCACGGCACCAATTTGGGATCGAAGTGCTATACGGTACGAAATTTCTTCCCCACCTATGGGGCTCTTTCATGAAACTATGCAAGCAAATTTATGTTTCGGTGAAAAAGATGATGCTTTCCACCGATTGCAGTAAGCATTTACGGAAAAAGTACCCGGGTTAATCCTTTATCATTGAGAGCCAAATTGAAGAATGCAAAAAATAAAGTATGGTGGTAGATGAATTTCAGTGCAGAGGTATTGCTTGTTATGGACGGTAGGAGTGTTTGCGATAAATTTTCTATTCGTAGCGGCCTTGCGTTTTACCCATACTCTGTCCATACTAAAATGACGAAAGAACCATTATGCCTGATATGAGGAAAAATAACAATTGTCAACACTCTACCATTAAATCTACTAATACTGGACGTCACTCCTGAAGCTCATCCACCATGCAGAGGTTTCTTATTCATATTTCTATCTCGTGACATCTTTTCGTATCGCCCATTGTGAAAGTATAGCACATATCTATCTCGTTGTCGTGCTTTTTATAATCTTTTATGGTGAAAATATTAAAGTATAACTAGTAACCGTTGTCTAAATGTCGAATTAGGCCACAAAACTTGCCATTGCTGAGCTGATGATGAGCTTCTCATATCCTAAAACGTATCTGAGTGATTTTGAGAGAGTCATTGATATTTATGAATACTGAACCGAGTCACAATAGTGGCAGAAGTAATTAACGCGTTTTTTTGCGGCTTTGAGCGATATGAATTACGTCCACATACGCAGATAAAAATGAATTTGAAAGAACAAAATAACTGTCCCATGAAGGGGAAATGGCATTACGTAAGGTTACTTCACCTGAGCACTAGACTAGCGACACCGCTATTACATGATATCCTGATAGCTACTCATTATCATGGCTCCTACCATTTCACACAATAAAAATAATCCCGAGCAAACTAGACTGAATGCAGCACTTTTCTCCAGGCCAACAATTGCAAAAACGTTACGAATAATATTCCGGAGAAAATTAATAAAACCATTATATCTTCTTCCCCAGTTGTCAATCCATTAGGATTGGTTGGCGATTTCCATTATCTGGCATATGATTATTATTCATTTGTTGGCAATTACCGAAATAAATTTAAATTCTAATGGCCACATTCTTATTTTATGGAATCATGCAATCATTTTCATTGAGCTAAAACAATAAAGTAGAATCTCAAATAAAACTGGCATTTCAGAAACTTTCTAGATTCCAGTTACAATGAATTTAATGCTTAGGACTTGCGAAAAACAACGGATGGTTGACCCTTGAAGGACGACAAAGATTTTACTGCTATCAGGTCACCTAACTTACAGCATGGAATCTAACACATTTAAATCCAGATGGTCATTAATTAATCCCATGGCGAGAAAAAGCTCAAAGTAATAAATACTTCATTCGAGCTACGTTTGCAATGGAGAACAGTATTTCGCAGCCTGCAACTGATTGCGGCAATCATTCCCCACAATTATTTTCACTAGTAGGGAGCACTAAAAAGGAGCTCCTCACATAAAATAAAATTATTTTTTTACAAGCACAAAGCTAAGTGCATCTTTAATTATAAAAAATAAAACGGTGTTCGCTTTCTATTGCCGCTGATGTATTATTTTTTAAACCAAATCAGGACCCCATAATCACTTCTTCTGACCTTACGTGAGGATTGGGGAATTCTCCTAAGGAAATATATTTGAAGACTTGTTTGGTTCTTAAGAGAAATTATTATAATTACATTAAAATCATGGTACGACAAAATTAGCGAGGCTTTTCGTACGACTAAACTAGTGTGGCTATTGAGTTCGATTCATAATCTAGTGTGCCTCTTTTCGCTCTAACGCTGAGTTTTTGTACGTAACAGCGCAGCATAGTTATGAATGCGATTAAAACTTCAAGTCGGGTTGAAGTATTGAAACTGAAAACTGCATCGTTGCAGGTTTTTATTCGCAAGTAGATGATGGTTTATCTTTATTGCCGATACCATGACCTTGATTCACTGCTGCGTTAGCAAGAAATTGTTTATGGCCATATTCGGGATGAGAGATGTGATGGTCATTAAGAAGCATGTGCAGTTGATTATGACCGCTTCAACTGTTCCAGCTATGTTGGAGTTTACTCAAAATTGGAAACGGAACCATAAACAGCCAATTGCCACGATATTAAAGGCGTATCCGTGTTCTTAATGGCCAATGAACAAGCCAAAAATGTAATATCTAACGAATCGTGAGTAAATTCTGTTTCCTAATTAATTGCAATCCAAGGAAATTTTAGGTATGTACCTACTTCGGAGTCTTGCCCTAAAAATTTAAATTTTCAAATTTAGCTCCATTTTTAGATAGGTAGGTGATATAACCATACTTCAAAAACATTGCATATAATTGACAAATAGGTAAAGCCTTTTTGTCTAATACTTATCACTCTGTTCATCAATGTTGGATTATTTATCTCGCTTCCACTACCCGAACACTCACAATGCACTGCATACACGCAGTAAGTATTACTCAAGTTACTTTGAGAAGTCCTGAGTGACACAAAGTGATTGACAGACGCAAGCGATACAGAATAATAAATGAAAATGACTGGCAATTTTCCACGAGAATATATTTAAAAAACGACCGGTTTCAGTGTACAACACCATCACGGTCGTTTTTTAAATATATTCTTGTGGAAAATTGCCAGTCATTTTCATTTATGATGTTATTCCATAAAATTAAGCCTGAAACTACAACTTTTATTCGATACAGAATAGTTCGAACCGATTATCTTTCCAATAAAGACTTCGTTTTTTTAGTGGTAATTGTTGCATAAATTAACGAAAGCAACTGAGCAAGTTTTAGCAAGTTTTAAGTGCAGATAATTCCTAAAGTGAAATACTCCGCATGGATGCCAGGTATTATCTTCGCGTCGGGGTGGTTATACGTTGGCCAAGAGATTAAGAAGGATGTGTCTGCGTCATTTTTGAGGTAAACATCCTTTGAAGATCTCGTTTTCAAAAATGCTATTCTTTTCGGTCAAAAACCCCGGGCTTCAATATTACGAGCCGAGTCTTATGCCAAGTTTTGGATAAGTGTGAAGGTTATTTGCACGGTAAATTTTATCTCAAAACAATGTATACGCGTACATGATAAATTCTTGTATAAACAGTCAAAAGCAGCGAACAATTTTAATAAATAATTCAGCTGTAAAATTAAAAAGGTAACCCTTACAAATCATTTATCAAATTAAAAAATCAAACTTAGATCTATGCTAAAACATACATAAACCAGCTGGTTTTAGCAGTCTCACTCACTTCAATATTCATTAGGAAATTAGTTATTTATGGAAATATAGTTATTTACAATCATATATAACAGTATAAACATTTGCAATCTTTCCTGATTAAATCAGTCAATGGTGGGAATTCGCTCAAGCCATCTGATGATGCGAGAATCACAACTGAATGTGCAATATAAGAATTCAAAATATTATTCCAATAGAATTCAGAAATATTCACAAAGAATAATAAACTTCTCGATGTGCTCTCCGTTCTATTGAGGCTAGTAACATGAACACTCTCAACTCATTCAGTACCTACTCCTCACCGATTACGTAAAAAAAAGAGGAGAACAGCTGCACATGAGTCGAACAAAAAGTGGTTTCTCAAAACCAAGACCTAATCAAGGTCGACAAGCCTTTTTCCTTTCAGCGCTCGTGAAGCTGGACTGCTTCTGGAACCGTTTCAAGAATCATTCATTGCAACAAAGCCAATCGGAAAGTTCTATGGAATTACCAAAAGAACAAATCCGTAATGCGCATAACGTTTTGCTAAGAATAGGGAACCTAGATGTTCCGTTCGAAGGCATCGCGCGGCAAAGAACTTCATAAATGCCACGGAATCGGCATGCCGTCTCATTTAGTCACACCGAGAGAGGTTATTCGAGGACATTCTCGCCGTTAACCGACTCAATTCCATAAAACTCGCGCACCTTGGAGTAGCCGATAGCTGCCAGATGGTTGGAAAGTCGAGAAGATGTTACTACCTAACGGTAGTTAAAATGGTACAAAGCGCTTATGATTGGGTGTCATAAACAGATGGCTGACGTTCAACCTATGCCGCCAATAAATCAATTGAAAACCTCCTTCATTGATGTGAGATTCTAACTTTCAATTTATAGACAAATACCAATGCACATCACAAAGAAGTTCGTAGAGGAAGGGTAAACGTGAATTAGAAATATAAGTCAGCGTGGCCACATGCCAAATTGAGTTAATCAATATATATTTAATTAGTCATTTTTGCTCTCAGGGATCTGCTGTAGAAGGGATCAGCATACGAAGAAGCTGTAGATATATGATGAACACAGCAGCCTATAAGCAAAGAAAGCATTTTATCATATGCCGAGCATACTAACAGATAGCAACACTAGCTTAAACGGAAGGAAGTATTTAACGGAAACCTATGTCTAATACATTGACTTATACGGCAATGAAGCGTTTAGGTGGTTGGAGCAATTCTTTGTCTATGTACAGACTTGCGTGAAACTCTGCATACTTACGTGTTCTTATAAGTGATAACTATTGATGAAAATGAAAAAATGCATTTTATTGATTTGTATTTTTTCAATTCAATGCTATTTTAACGCGTAGCCTTATGGCACATGGTATATATTTCGTAATAATTCGATTATATACGTGCAGATTTTCTTCTAAACGCGAAATAATACATTCTTTTAATTATAATAGTTTATAACAAATATGAAGATGTCATGCCGAGTCAAAGATTCGACAAAAAATATTTAAATATAATTTTCGCCGCAATTTCAAATGCCGTTTTTTGCATTAAAAATGTTTTAAATGTTCACTCAAAAAACAATGATTAACGCTCCAACCACGTTAAAGATAACCACCGCAGAACAGAGAATAGGAAGCAATTGGAATGTGGTGTAACGGAAGAATAGAGAAGATCAAATGGACGAAAAGAATCACTAACAAAGGGGCCTACGAAAAGCTTGGAAGGAAAGATGTTAATAGAAACATTTCTGTAAAGTAGATGACACAAACTTATTGGGCACGTTCTGAGACGTAACCGTCTCCGGGAAATGAAAAAAAAACACGAATGAAAGACATACCAAGTAATACCACGGATGGGATGCAGTAGAACTGGCAAATCGCAACGGAAATATGGAATATGGCAACTTGCGAGGAACTTTTAAGTAAAGCAATATGTAGGAATGAAGCGGTTAGCTTGCAAGAGAATTGAGAGGAGTTCAGGATTGATAGCTGCTATGATGATGGGAAGGGGGACCGATTTCTCCGAGTCCTAGAACGCCGTATATTTGGAGTAGTTCGCTGGATGTAGGAGTGGGAGTTAAGTGCAGGTTTAAATCAGGATCATGTAAAAGAAAATTCAATTCTAATGTGATTATTAACACATTTTACGTACGTAAGCGTCTCGAGCAATAGAGAATTACGGAGTCCAAGAGGTTATCGGGTGACACGCTATTCATTGATAAAGGCAGTCGGCGCTGTATAATATGGGTAATTACGTAAATTTTAATAATACTCGAGCACAAATTTCAGTACCCCAGAGGAGAGGAAAAACATATCCATGTATTCTCACCAGACACATAAAGAAATCCATCAATTGCCAAAATATACAGCAGATATTCTCAGCCTTAATGATGGTAGACTTTCCTAAATGTAGGATCTTATCGGTGGACAGTTATTTTTAACCTCCCTTTAATGTACGCATTCAGTGGTCGGTTATCGAACTACAGCTGATGACCCGGAAAAAAAATTTAAAAAAATAACAATGGCTTGACGATCGACAAATAAACAGGTTCTCCTTATGGCTATCCCCCCCAAAAACCGGTCCCATGTCACCACACTAATTCTTTTTCATAAACGATGGGCATTAACAGGATGAGTATAGACATTCGCCATGACAGAGGGAGAACGGGATCCTCTTGCTTCTCATAGCTTACAGGTGGCAACGTCGAAATATGGAGAAATGTCATACTGGGATAAATTATACAACATTTCAATCGATAAAATTATAATGAAACGTATGAAGCATTGTATTAAAACATGCGTTAATCTTTTAAAAGCCCTAGCCCAATTGCTCCGATAAAAACTTCACGTTCATTAAGCCCCTCTAGATGGAAAAGTCCACATGAGTTTCTGCTCTTTGACAAATAAACTCATCATACCGATAACTTATGAAAATTATATGAACTTTTTCCTAAGGTGGGTTTACATTGGCAAGTTTATTGTGCAAGTTACTTGCAACCAGCGACTTTTGATGTAAATTCCACGAGTAATCGGTTCAACAAGTCCGCTTGCAGAATTCTTAAAAATTTCTGCAAATCGCTTGCGGAAGATATTGTTGCTAATGTAAACAGTAGCCAATATGTGTCGGCACCAACGTATTAAAAATATTTTACCAGAGTAAAATCTCCCACAAGCACTAGCAGATCAAACTTGAGGAAGTAACTTACCATCGTAAACCCACCCTTATTGATATGCTGACTATTACACGCCTCGCGAGCCTAATATACTTTCAAACTTCTATTTTCAATGCATGTATCTACGTATGTGGCTAATTCATTAATGATTTAAAATACGATCATGAATCCGAAGGTAAGTTCGCTGCAACTCTCCACTCCATACTCCTATTAGCTGACCGTTGTAATCCTTCGTAAGTCTTGGTGTTAGCATTGAGATGACTTGCCTGACATACTTCAATCTTGGTCTTTCGCGGTAATTTTCTCTTTTCATATCTCCATCCATAATTGTTTCAAGAGGATGTTGCGTCTCAGAATGTGGGTAATAAGCTTTTGGCCCTTCTGTTGTGCTGAGTTTTTACTACATCACCTATTATCTCCCCAATTCTTATTAGAACTTCCGTTTTACTGATTCTCTCCGACCATTTAATCTCCATCTCTCCTCGATCAGACAACATTTCCATCACTCACAATCTTATACGTAAACATTTTCAATCTTACGCACAGTAAAGTTCCTAAAACTTTTATAGCTTGTAAGATCATGTTTGGTAAAAATTAATCCTTTGGCACACTCCTTTGAGGTAGCATTCAGAGCGCTACGTAGATGTAGAAGTATCTAAAATTTTATATGAAATTAAATGATTGATTTTATGAATATTTTTCCTTTCTCGCAATTGCGGAAGCGAGGCAGAATTTGATCCATAATTCGAAGAGATTTGTTTCGATTCTTCACCGGGAAATCTTTTTTTTCCTAGGTAGATCCCGTTGAAGAATCATGATTAATTTTTCCCCGATGAATCCTCGTAAGGAGCCACGCCGCCTTATACAGAAAAAATTGAAATTACTGTGAAACTTTCAGCAAGTATATTTCCATTCTTTCATGCACAAGAAAGAAATCAGTAAATTCGCCAGAGAGGACACCAGACCAAAATACCGGTTTCTTCGCGTCCAATTTCAATAAAGTAACCACTTGCCAAACGTGGTTGTCCTGGGGAAGGGGGAGGGGAAAGCCGAAAAAACAAAGCCCGCCATGGCAGCGTTGTTTCGAAGTTTCATACCATCTTTCGATTTGTCGCACTCAAAACTCCACAGCGACCGGAGGAGGGAACAGAAACAAGTCCAGTTCTGCTCGTCTCGGAGGAGGAAAAAAATGTCTGCTTTGTCGCAGCGAGCAAGTGAAGGAAGATGATGCGGGCGGCATACCTGTGTCGCCGCGGCAAAGCACGATGTTGACAAGAGTCAGAGAGAGAGAGAGGGGGGGGAGGTAAAGATGAGAATCACCGGAGAGCTTTTTTTCTCCTCATATGAGTGAGGGAAAAGCTCTAATGGTGACCTCGAACCAGGAATGCGTGGTGTGTTCGAGCCGGAGGAAAAACGGGAAGAAAAGACAGGAGGAGAGCAGATGGTATGGCGTAGAGTCCCAACGTCATCGAGACGAAAAGCACAACACCTGCTTCCCGGGCTCGTCTTCCTCCACGGCGTGCCTCCCACCTCCCCCACACCGAATCCTCAGGTCTTCTTCTCCTTACCATCCGTCCGCAACCTGCCACATGCGCGCTCTCCCCTTCCCCTCCTGTCCACTTCACACCACCTGCTCTACTCCCACCTCCAACCTCCCTCCTCCACAACCAAGGCCAGGACAGAAATCATCCTCGCCCGACTACCTCAATCAACGCCCCGAAAAAGGAGAATTGCCGCTCTGCGAATCCCACCGTGGAAGGCCCCGTCCGACACCGCCGGTAAAGGACTAGGGGGAGTAGGGCGAAGGAACTCCTGTGTTGCCCGGTTCGAGAGCAGTGCCAGGAAAAGATTTTTTAAATAGGCGGATGATATAAAACACCATCATCAACTTCTAAAGGCAATGCCTTGTCGTAATTGCCAAGGCTATCTTTTCATTGCAGCCTCCTTCAAGTCAGCGTAAAGGCGGTTGTACACCAAGGCAACAGACAGCAACGTTGTAGCACTCAAAATGCAGTCGAACGGCAACCGTTGCCGTTTGCTCATGATGAACAATAATGGCTTTGTACTATTTCAACAATTATTTTATTTGCCGACCAAAGTTTCAACACATTAGCGTCATTATCAAGGTAATACATCATATTTGGCAAATAGGGGGGGGGGGAGTTTGCAAAGGTGCAGTGGAGGGGTCATATAAGGTAAAGGTAAAGGGTCAAAATAATGGAAAAGGGGGGGAAACATGAGTCAAATACCTCAAATGGAAGAGGACTTGCGTCAAAAAGTAAACAAAAGATCACAACAGGACAACAAAAGACTTGAGTCCCGATGATAAAACAGCAATATCATTCGACGGAGCACCAAGCAGATTGTCATATAAGAAAAAAGGACTTACCTTTATTTTGACCTATCCTTAACTTTATATTCCCCCTCCACCTCACCTTTAGAAACCCCCCCTGCCCCGTTCTAAGAGGTGTATAAGGGCTCGATTAGCAAGATGTATTACCTTAATAATAATATAATTGTTCATTATGAAAAGGTAGAAATATTCGCAAAGTGACGCCTCAAGTTACTTCTTATTTATGTTCCCGTTTGTAGCATGCGGATACTCTTTGCTGCCAGCGTGGCCCTGTAACACCAATGCAACCAATATGTTTGTTAGGATCTGATTATGCCAATATACATTTCCAATCAGTTTTGCCCTTCTTTGTTCTATTACTTTAAAAAACAATCAACTTTCTTTCACTTCTTCTAAAACCTTTTCATTACTTTTTATATCTACCCGGCCGGTTTTGGTCAGTTTCCTCCAGTTCCACATATCCATTGCCTCAAGCTTGAGACTCTCATCTTTCCTGATGGTCCATGTCTCACATTCAAGTAATAAAACACTCACGACATAAAACGGCAATAAATTTTTTTATCGTACAATCTTAAGAGGGAGTAAGATTAATACTCCAACATATGGATGGTAGGTACTTTCTAGGACAGTCTTGCCTATTATTTCCCCGACATCACAAGGTTTCTCTGAGATTTCCTTGACAAAACCATCCATTTCCCATTATAAAGTCCCTTTTTAACTCTCTCGTATCATTTGCCTCCCTTCTTACCGTCTAAGCTCTTATCCCTCTCCTTCATCTTACTTTATTACCCTACATTATCCCTAATATTATCCTAAAAAGTAAAAAAAAAATCTTTTTACAATTTCGCGTGAACTGCTACGATGAACTGAGTTTCAAGGTGACGGAGGGATTTTAACTCCGCACTTAAACTACATCTCTAAAACTAACAAAAGAGACGAAAGGAAAGAGATTCACCGTCGAATATCTAGATGAAAGAAACCGGTCTTCAGTTCTAAGACCCCCAATGGAATGGGGAGAAGCTGTTTTCCGCGAAACGCAGGCACATGCATCTTAATTCCCCAAAAAAATGTAACCTAAAAAATAGGTTAAAAAATCCATCCCACGCAAGATTAATGACTGTAACAAAAACGGGCGAGGCACTAAGCTTTCGAAACGCATCGATTTCGCTCTCCCACTTCCTATCTCCTATTCTCGACCTTCTTCATGGCAAGTGTTCTAGCTCCCCCGAGTCGCACCGCCATTTAGACTGTAAGCAGGATATAGTATAAAGGTGCGGATGGACTGAAAGTTTTCCTGACTTTATTGTCTCAGTTATCCCCTCCGTAAAGTTCTCAAATACATTTCAAACCGCAGTCAGTCTTCCCAGATATTTTTCGGCCGTTGATGGCAGAATTGACGCCAGAGATTTCTCGACGCTTGAAGCTATATGATATCAGAATTAAATGCATGCTGAATAGGCCAGTTCACAATGTTGATCTGACCACAGGTAGACGATATAATCGGTCACTTGTCATTCTGCTGATGACGTCTCAATCATAACCGTGCAAAGGAAGAACGCAAATTCTTGGTTTAGCGGAAAGAAACAGCATTATTATTGCATCATTATCCGATCGAATGAAAATAAAAAAGTTTTGTTCCAACTTTAAAAAATGTTGGTTTCCCTCGAGGTGCCCATCCCTTGCCGCAAGGTAGGGAGCGTTGGCATCGGTGATTCGAGGAAGATCGCTTGAGGAAACTCGAGTCATCTGGGCGCGCGACCGGAGGAAGATTTATGCACAAGCGGGCGGTGATTATGGGGGAGGCGGATGGGTGGGAGGGGAAAGTGCCCCGGGTGATTGGGGGATAGGGAGGGGGGCTCACTTAAGGCGGGCAGCGACCGGTATGGGGCCAAGATGGAACTTACCTCTACGGGGCCTCGACACGTATTCCCCCATCCTTTGCGTACATTGAAATAAAAACCCGCTGATGCGCAAGACTACATAACACAAGGAAAGATGAAAGAACAGCTTCACTTGCTTTTATTTCCAAGTTCTTATATCTCTTTGCAAATATAAAAGGGGGGCATTTACGGCGTGGGATTAAAATGACCGAATCTCCTCCCAAGAAACAACTCTTTTAAGGGTTTTTAAACTCCTAAAATTTAGGTTTAAAGACATTAATATATTTAAAAAAATTACAAACTAAGGATCTTTGAATGCTTCAAAAAAGATGCAGAAAATGTGGTTAAAATGTAGTTAACATTTTCAAAAAATTTCCCCCATTAGGCTCGGCTTAACTATCAAAAATATTCTGGACAACCCCCCTCCCAGAGCCAAATTCTATACACGACACAGCATATGTGCAAGCATTCGCAACCCATTAAGACGCGTATTAACAAATACACTTGAAGAATACAGCACAGTGTACAAAGGTGTAAATTCATCACCAGCCCTTTCAGTGACCTTTAGGCTGCATATGGACAAATCCGCGAAGTCTTCACACTTAACTTTGTGTAACTCTTCCACGCCACTCAATAAATTAGTAAATATTTTCTATCTACCACGAGTTTTTATTCCCGACCATGTAACTATCATTATCAAGTTTGGACAGTAACGGCATTATCATACCTTGACAATGAGATTTACTGTCGAAACCATGGTTAAAAATGAAAGAGTGAGGAAAATACTAATTGATTAAGTGACAGGTTGATAGATGCTGAACAGTTTATGAAGGAAGCGAACTACTGAAGAAGAGCGGTATTAATGTTTGAACGTTTCTTACAAGAGAAAATTTCTCAGTCTCGGTGACGAAATTCGAAAAAAGAATATATTTACTTCAATTCCCGTTCCTCACAAGATAATTTTCCGTAGGAACTTTTACAAAATCATTGGTAAAAGAGAAAATGTTACAAAATTATACTTGCTTACGATTGAAACTTTGTTTAACTTTGTATTTCAAACGTCACATTGAATATAGCGGGTTCTATTTCCACAAAACCCTTCGATAGAGTGTTAACAAAAAATTTCATAAAACTTTTACGAACCTTAAGTAGACAGAATGAAAACTGTTAGGTTTAACATTCCTTTCTCTGAAACGACGATTGCAAAATATACGCGATCATTTCAGTAAGATGATTTTAATTTTTCTTGTCCCAATTCGGAAATAAAGCTCAAATAACAGAGAAAAAGGGTATGGATTTCAAGCAGGCAAAAATAAAATTTCCTCAATGACATGCCATTCAATGAATGATTGCAATTGAATCCACAATTAAATTGCCTCTGCTAAATGGGGTTCATACTAGAACGAGCTATACCATGATAACATTTTCCGACTTTTACTGAGCGCAGTCAGATAAGAGTAAAATGTATCGATATTCACAAAAAATTGAGTTCTGATATGGAAGTGATAGTGAGGCGGCTTATGTACCCACCATAAGCGTTACCCTTAGATGCCTGAAACAAAGAGGACGAGAAAGGTAATGATCGAGAACACTGGAAGGGCCAAGCACGACGTACACTTCTCCACGTTTCTTTCTACATCACGATTGCCCCGGGAGAAATAGAGCGTCTAAAATCCGTTAACGCACTGAATCGTGGAACAAGGAAAAATCTACTAAGTATGTCTTTTTTTTCAAATCGACCGTGCAATTTTTAAATTCCGCGAAGTGTACGTCTGTCGAAACATAACCCCACTAGCGAAGGTTTAGCGGCGGGAGGAAATAACTTTAATCGGCAAATAAGACCACTCGATACTACGGCTCCTTAAAATATTACGTACGCTGATCAGCACACTAAAGTCGCATCGCTTTTCTCCGTCTTACTCAACACTGTGGGATGTATATTTATACTACTTCACTCTCTCACGAAGGAATAAGATCAAATCTGTAAAAACTAAACGCCAGGACCATCACGACATTTCCCAGAAAACTTCGAAAAACAATGTTTTCCCCATGAAATACGTGGATGAATGTGACTCTGCTTACCTGCATATGATGAAAGCGTTGCGGACACAGGCGTGCAGGTGAGGCGAGGCTGAGATCATGCATCCTTCTGCCAGGTGTTGCTCCGAATCAACCTCCGCTTCGGTAGGGAGGCAGGAGAGAACAAGGCCGCAGTTCTTTCCCTCGCCGCCAGGTGCTCCCAACACGTTTGGCGCCAAGAGTTGAACGACGCTACCGTATCGGACACATTCATCCGGTGGGGAAAGCGCGACCTGAAGAGGGAATGGTGCATTACTTGGACTAGGAAAAGGAACAATAAACACTGGAAAGATAAATACAGCAAAAAAATTACTGGGAAAAACAAAGGTTTAACTAATCTACATAGTTTAAAGCACACGACCGAAGTCATTGATATAGCTCGAATTCTCTTTAGATACCCTGCGCAGGAAGATTTGATTCACAAAGTATATAAAATCCGAAGGAATTTCTCACTCTTCGTTAAGAGCCGCTACGAGCGAACGGAAAATGAAACACAGCCAATGGAAGGATTAGGCTGGGAACAGTTAGAATCTCGGAGGCCACACGCTACAGGCTTAGATTACTTGAAAATTTCAGATCAGGCGTGTTTCAGTACGACACGGAGGATATTATTTGGACTCCGCACTGTATCTCTAGAACTGATAGAAGCGACGAAATAAGAGAGACACACTGCCTAACTGATAGGCACAAAAATTCCTTCTTTCCACGCACCATGAGTGATTATAACAAGAACAGCGTGGCACTAACATAAGACACATCATTGAAATACAAGTCACCTCTATCCTCTACCCCCTCCTTTTCCCTATTCCCTCCCCTTTCATGGCTGGTGTCCTAACACCACCTACCACACGCCTCTGCGGCGGCTCGCAGGGTAGTATGTATGTAAATACCATTTTATACAATTATTATGAGTCGTGCATTCTCCGTTGCTATTAAATGGGTGCCGCAATCCATTTTTTTTATAAAAGCCTTTTCATGAAAGTAATGAAAAATTAAATCAATGAATCGGAATTGAACTCAAAATTAATCATGAAAGGTAATGGTGGTTTACGTTACTTACATACTCCTCGGCATTAGTCATTGTAGTGCCTTGGCCTTCCAGACAATGTTAGCTCAGTCTTCATGATCTTCTGTACAGTATTTATTATCCATTACGAAGCATGTACATCCTATTACGCCATTTCCATCTCTTTTTGAGGCCTCTTAGAGTACCTGGTTTATTCAGGGTTCGAACATTCCATGTACTTGTATGAGATATGAATGTCAAATTTTCGTTTGCGTTTACCTTTTGTTAGCGTGGCTCGTTTATCGTAATAACCAGTCCAGCTTTCATTATCTTTGAACCTCATAAAATGAACGTTTTTACGATATAAGGTCGTTAGCCCTATGCTCAAACCCAAACCTGGAGGAGCAGGGTCTCTTAGTCTGTTCTATCACCCTCGACCTGTCCGTCTTGGGTGGCCCTACAAGGAGCATACGCTCCAGCCGGCATAGATCTCAGGTTCACTTAGGCACACAGGCTCCCCCACCACGACAAGACGGAGGTAGTACCAGCGAGGGAGGTGTTTCAATGAGTTGAATATAATAGTTGTAAACATTTTTCACTACATTTAAACGCATTATAATAGCATTGATAAGAACTTTCTTAATATTTTCACATGCCTTTTGAAATTGAATTTATATGATTTTATAAATATTAGAAAATGTCAAGGTTTAAGATGTATTGTATTTAGCCTGTCGGAAATAAAGAATCGTTACGATGGCAATATATTAAGGTTTGCCGCATAAATTTGAATGGCTATCATTGCTAATTTGGAAATTTATTATTAACAGCAAATATTATATCAGTTTGAAAGGATTCTGCTTGGATTGTTCTCTCAAATGGTGTAACAACCTTTAATTAGCTCTAAACATTCAAGCTTTATAGTAATCCGATGGTTGAAAATGAGGAAACGAATTCTATTAGAGCTTCCTGGAAACCAAGTTGACCTCTACACTGCTACCAACTAGAAATGCTATCACTTATTTTGATTGCAATGAAACCATCTATACCAGAAACTTATCTATTGTCCTAATATTTCACCTTACACCACATAATTTTGATGGAAACCTTAATCGAAACATTTGACTTGAGAGCGAACTATTTAAATTTAGTGTGGTGAGCCATCTTTCTCATTTTTCTGTAAAGTCTTTATCGTATCTTTTGTTCTCCTATTCCATAGGAGACGGCAGGGGACAGCGTCTCATACGACAAGTATGAGCAACATAAACGCCTGACCCTCGAGCAGTCGCGCTGGCACACTGGGTGCGCCAGTGTACACATTTTTATCTGTAACTTTTTTACCTATTCTTATAATCATCCTGCGCTCCTCAAGTCTTCCTACAATAATGCTCTTTAAGTATGACCCGAGTTTCACATGCATGGGATACAACTTACGGTAACAAAGACACTTTTTGAAACATGAGTCGCGTCTGCGCACGGAGTGCGCCGGCGCGACTGCTCGTGTTAGGAAACCTTAAACGTTTTTGCTTAGCTTCTTCGCGGTTACTTACTGCTACCACTGCTTCTGCTAGCTCTTTAAATGTGCAAATATGTATTTACTTCACTACTTCCTTGTCTGACACTCTATACAAGTCAAGGTATTTCAGTAGTGGGTTTTTCAGAGTGCATACCTCAGTCTACAGCCAAGAATTCCTTGACCTCGTATCCAATGGGAGACGTAGTATTCTGTCATTCGAACGACGTGTGATTTTTCTGTCGCACATCGAAATATTCAAGCTCCTTTAGAACAAATTTCAAGCTAATAGTAGCGTTTACTCTCGGAAGGAGGAGTATTGGTGTGATTAAAAAAAACTGTGTTGCAGTCAAGTATTTGAAGGAGGACTCGTTGAATAATAATTATGTGAGTATAATTATATGGATGTAAATTTATTGGCATTTATCAATCCTGTGAAAATGTACACAAATTGTGTTTTATTTTTCTGTATTAGGATTTAAAAAAATAATAAAAAATGAAATATCAAAATTCCTTCAGGAACTTTCCGAAGAAGATGATCATCTGAAGCAAGGACCAGCACCGGAGGTAGAGAGTGACTTTTCAGACGGCAAGACGGTGAGGCTATAGTGAGGAGTGACCACGGCAGTGACCCGGAGCAAGATGCAAATGCAAGCCAATCTTCTGAATATGAGCTGATCACCGGGGATGAAGGATTCTACACGGGGAAAGATAAGGTGACGAAGTGGTCGATGGTCCCTCTTTGGTAGAAAACTGGAAAGATTCCAGGTAAAAACATTGCCAAAATTTCCCCCTGGGCCAATGTTTCCTTGCTTTCCACAGAACGTGATGCTTTCCATCAATTCATCACTATTGATATAATTGACCAAATTACTCTGTTTACAAACTTATTCATTCAACGAATCATCAAAGAAAGTCGTTATAAAAGAGAACGTGGTTGCCATCCAACATCGCGTGATGAAATTTGTGTTTGCATTAGACTTCTAATTCTATTCAGCGTCAAACGGGAAAATCATGCTAATGTCATTGATTTATGGGACAGAGATGGAACTGGAATAATGCTAAGTATAGCTGCAATGAGTCGTAGAGTTTTGGTCATCCTAAAATGTTTAAGAGTTCATGATAAGACGACGCGTGAAGGCAGGAAAAACATTGACAAGTTAGCTCCCATTCGAAAATGTTTAAGTCATTTGTTCAATACTGCAAAAAGGCATGTACCCATGGTATTTATATCACTGTTGACGAAAAATTAGGGCCATTTCGCGGGAGATGCTCTTTTTTCCAATATATGCCAAGTAAAACCGCTAAATATGACATAAACATATTTTCTTTCTGTGACTCTAAGTCATTTTACACAAGTAACATGGAGTTATATTACGGGCAGCAGCCAGAGGGTCCATTCTGCTTATCAACTTCTCCCTCAGACATAGTGAACAGATTAGTCGAGCCCATTATAGGCAGTAATCGGAATCTAACCATTGATAATTGGAACACAAGTATTCCCCTTGCACAGTCATTATTGAGGAAAAAAATACATCCCTCGGCACCCTGAGGAAAAATAAAACAGAAATTCCTTCAGAGTACTTGCCCAATCGAAATAAGGAAAAAGGGTCTTCAATGTTTGGTTTAAAAAAAATATGACTTGCTGTCTTATTGCACTAAAAAAATAAATCAATCTTGTTCCTATCCACACTCATGATGACCAATCTATAAACCAAGCCTCTGGTAAACCACATATGATTTTAGAACACAATAATCTCAAAGGAGGAGTTGACACAGTAGATCAACACTATTCCACATACACATGTGCTCGAATGACCCTGAGATGGCCGTTGGCAGTCTTCTATTCACTGGTAGATGTGGCTGGATAAATTCACAGGTGTTGTTCTTTATCGTCAACAAAGATATCTCAGCTAAATGAAGAACATTTTTTAAACAACTGCCACTTAAGCTTATGCAGGATCACCTTCTCATGAGGACCACAATTCAGTCTCTCCCAAGAGATATTCGATTGATTCTAAAGAATCATTTTCATATTGAGGATGAAATGCCAAAAAACGAACCTTAAAAAAAGAGGATGCTGTGTAGTATGTGGTAGGGCAACAAATATGTATACAATCATCAAATGCTCCCAGTGCCACAATTTCATTTGCAGAAGCCATGCGCAAATGGTAGTGAAGTGCCACGATTGTGATAATACTGAGGGAGAGAAATCCGAATGAATACGAGGAATAAGATTTATGCGGATACATCTTAATATTTTACTGCGATTAGGATTAACATTTTTTTTCATAATATGACCATTGATGTGTGATAATAAATGAATGTTAACTGTGAAGGTTTGTACACAACTTAATATACGAGTTATTTCCTTGAAGGTTTCAAGCTTTTCATAAATGCTAGATTATGTTATTAGTAAAATTATTTAGCTATGTTGTACACCTAAAATAAATAGTGTAAAAAGAAATAAAGCTGTATATGCACTTTTATTATGTCTTATGTCATTTTTTATCCTCAAGCCTAAGTCAGTAGTGTGTTCAAAATTGTTTGTGAAAAAAATGGATAGCTGGCATGCTTGTTATTTTTGACTGGAGGTATAAATACACATAACTCCAAAATGGTGCCAATTGAATTTTGTCAATGGGTTGTAAATTGTTATATTTTGGTGCATATTGCAAAAGGAAAGTAATACCTACGTACATATATGGAATTTCGTCTCGTTAGTTTCGAGGTAAGATTTTCAAATGTTTAAACGTGATTTATTTGACTTGTCATCAAAAATATATTAAATAATAAATGAATTCAATTGATTTTCAAAGCTTAAAATATTTTATGAATGCTAAAAGTAAAATTCTTATGGAAATTGCCTGATTTGAAGAAAATATTTACAAAATAATCACTGGCGCACTGAGTGCGCCAGCGCGACTGCTCGTGTTTTTCCATGGGGTAAAACTGCTCGAGGGTTAATTAAAGCTTGTAAATTATTTGTCATCATGAAAATAGCGAACGTCATCACTTATAATATATCTATGCCTGCGATATCCATCTCTAAAGACCGATTTTCTCGGTCATGAGAAGTCTGAAACTTTTCAGCTTTATGAATTGAGGAATTATTGGTTCGCGGCTGCTTCGCTGAAATAATAATTAGCATAATAATTAATATTACTATTCCCGGCCATTTTCTTTATACCATCACAGGTACAGACCAGGCAAAAACTCTCGGCAGGTACAGATCTCTCAGGTACAGATCTCGGCAGGCAAGTACAGATCTCGGCAGGAAAAAATCTCAGTGGCTGTGCATCCACCAGCTATCAGCTTCTGTGATAGCTGTTTCCGCCGGTGTCATCCGTGTCTTACTTCCAGTACTTCATTCGTCACTTTTACCCTTTGTTTCCTTAAATTTGGATAATCAATAGGCGATGGGAACTTTAGAAGGAGCCCCAAGATTTCCACTTCGTCTCGTCTTTCGTGCAGCATCCAAACGCCGCTAATCTTCTTCTACTTATCTTTTTTTGGTCACATCCCCTCGCTGTTCAAAAGGAAACTCCGCACGTTCAAGCTTATCAACTGTTTCCGGACGCCGAAGGCAATATTATTCTTCGTAAAGAGTTGCTTCTGGTGATAGGAATTCTTCGCTTGCGTAATCTTCTTCCCTCGTGTTTCTTCCATTGCATATATTCCTGCTTCCTCTAATCGCTCATTTCTCCACTTGTTCAATTTTGTTATTTGCGATAATTTTTACTTAACTTTGCAGCCATTCGGCTTCGGGACCGCTATCTTCTTTTAAAAGATATTTTTCAAAAACCAGCCAGTGTTGAGTAACTGGCTTCTACTCTTGTCATATCTTTTTTCATTGCCTTCCCAGTGTATACCTACCTTTGCTCTACACTTAAACCAGGAAGAAAAAGAAATCAACCAACTTCGTCTTTGAGAAGTTGATTGAAGAGGGATTCCAAATCCAAATTTGAAAGTTTTTTAGTTAGTCAAGCCTTTTTCATTTCAGTTTCCGAAAGAGTGGTTTTTTAATCCGATTGATTTTTGGCCTTCGAATTTCATCTTTTATAGCAAGTCGATTTTTGGCGAATTACGAAAACAAAGTCATAAGTTAAACACAGAGAAATTTCGGGAGTCGGTCTTATTTTTTAATGATTTTTACAATAGCGCACTGATGGAAAAGATTTTCCCATATCCACAATCCAAGTCATAGTAATATTTATACGGGCCAGTGAAGGGTTTGAATTTTTTAACCAGGAAGTAGATTATAAAGAGATTAGAATTAGATACCACCACAAGAGAAAACTTAAGGACTGATGAATGTTTTGAGATACGTATACGGCCGTTGGCGTTTGATGATCCGAGCGACGAATCCCGGAGAAATGCCACGTGGAAAGCCCTAATATTGAGTAGTGTGTGGGTGAATAAGTGGATTCGGTCAGCAATTTCATTCCAATTTCTGAAAGATACGCCTTCATCTACATAATACCCCACAAACCACCTCAAGGGAATGTCGCACGTCCTCCATTAGGGAGTAGTCATTGCATGAGCGAGCTAGCCATCTCATTATGCAAACGTCCTCTCCAACTCAGCGTTTCAGTGGACTGTTGGTACTCAGTATTTCAATTATGTTTTAATGCATAGCCCAAGGCAATTCTGGGAAAAGAACGCAGAGCGTAAGAACGAACGGTACTGCGTTATAGCCATCGCGATTTTATGGAAATTAAGACTACGCTTTTCCTGCCTTCTTGCGTGTTGCGAATGGAATCTGAACGGATAAGAGTAAACGGGAATAGCAGAGGCAATATCAGTCTCGTTTCTCAAAAAAGCCGTGCATTGACGCTGGCACGTCAAGATGATACTGAAAGGTAAAATTTCTTTCGAATACTTTGGTTGATTGCTTTTTGTGCATGCCCTTATTGGAAATTTCGTGGATTCATGAACGGTATTCGCTATCGTGCATCGGATTTTGCTAGGCCAAAGGCAGCACAGCCCCCTTTCCCAGAATGTTGCTGTTCCAATTATTTTCAACCGAGCAAGGACACTTTTCGGCACCTCCCTACCCCCACTTGGTCTTCCTAGCCAAACCTTTCGCGAGTCTTTTGCATAAGCAAAAAATATTAATATAGATGCTTTATAAATCACATTACATTTAATAAATACGGCTAAATAATAGTTTCATCATAAATGTGATTATCACCTTTGTTTTTACGGTCAGACTGCCATTAAGTCACTTGAGTCATAAAGCCGACCCTGAAAAAAGCTGTGAAATAAATAAATCATTCTGGTATACACCCTCTCACCTTATAGTAAACTAATCTAGGTAAATCAGTTTTTTAAATAATCAAGCTAATGTTAAGCATTAGGTATCAACCGTTCAACGTGATTCCGCTACAGTGATCGAGAACCTTCCCAAAGAGCACAAATTCAATCCACCACGATGACCATATGTGACTTTCGCGGCTGGACTAAAAGTTTCAATTCACTGAGTTATTTAAAATCTTTCGGGCACAGCGATTTAGGGCCTGACAAGAGAGAGTAATGGAACAACGTCTTATTAAAAAACACGAAGCCCATGCAGCTGAAGTATTTATTGATTGACTAAAATGGAACTTAAAATTGCTTTGAATTTCATGCCTTCATTTGAATATGCATGAGTCACTCTATTAATGAAGCTCATATATATTCGTAATAAATTCCGAAATTAAATTAGCAGGTAAGCATTCAAGAAACGCTCTCGGCGTTTTTATAATGCACTCTGTACTCCAATCCAAACATTATATGCCGTGCTCAGTGTTTCGATAAAATCTACACTCCTGAAGACCTTAAATGGCTAATAATAAGTGACGCAAAAAGGACTACCTGATAAGTAGATTTGGAAGTAGTGGTCGAAGAAGCGAGAAAGATATTGCGAGCATAACAGCCCAAGAAAAGAAGACATTTAATTAAAACATACATTTTGAGTATTCTCTTATACGTCGTAAGGAAAGAGATTGCAAGCAATGGAAATTTGGTGATATCGAAGGATAACGAAGACCAAATTGACGGAGAGAATCGCTATTGAAAATTTCCACGCCTGGAAAATTATGAAAGTATCAAAACGAAGGCTGAGGTGGTATCTAATGGTACTACAACTAAAGAGGACAGTGGGCAACTGCAGCAAACCAACATTTGATTGATGGCCAACGACGATGCAAAAATGTCTTATTTTCCATTAAAAATGAGCCTCAAGTTGATTATATGTGCGTTGGTAAGAAAATAATGCGCACAACTGCCTTCAAAATGGCATTGATTGGCAGCTACGATAAATAATGAAACTTAATTCATGATTTGCGATGCTTCAATCCACTAATATAATTTACTAACTAAAGAATAGAATGATTTTAGGGAACTTTTTGAACGTTTGATAAATACTAAAATAAAGTGCCGCACAAGACTTTTCATGCGCATGTGATCAATGTTCGTACGTTCAAACTTGGCGGTACCGCTAGGAGCTGCGAGCGGGAAATTTAAGCCGCACACATTAAAGGCATGTGCGTCGTGAATGCAGGACTCGTCATATATCCATCACTGGTTCCGCTTGAAGATGATTTTGATTAGAGTATGAGCACCGAGCTAAATATCGATTATGGAAAGTATAAGTATCTACTGGGATGATATCCTTATCCATACTACACATAAAATTAAATAATTGATCAATTCAAATGAAATTTGCATCATCGCTCATTATACACAAAAATATGCTTAATTTGAAAATGTCAATGTTTTAATTTATCTGCTTTACTTCCTGTCACCTAGCCATTCAAACTGCTGGAAAAAAACAAAAAGTTAATCATTGAATGATCTTCTAAAATTTGCATACACCTATGCATACACCTTCCATCTTTGTCCGAGTTACATCTTTGCCAATGATTAAATTAATGCTCTGGAACAGACACAAGATTAATGATATGTATCTTCTGTATTGTAACATCTGTGACGTTCAAAACCCGACAAACTTACTCTTTCTTCTTCTATACTGGACAATTTTCCAAAATATCAGGGCTTAACCCTTCATCTGTGGCAGCCTTGTTCACTTGCTCCCCACTGAATGCCAAAGAAAAGTGACAGAATACACACTACATAATTTTTCCTAGCCGTTTTCTGATTAACTTTACATTTTGTAATGTGGTCACATTGGGCCTAGTGCCCACAATATTTTAAGGATTTGACAAATGGCACAGGGACCAACACTCATGCATACCAGCACAATTTTCAGCACTTGTGTGCAGTCTTTCTTTGCTGAAAACACTGCAACCTAAGAGTTAGATTAAAAGGTCCTTTTAGTTCTCACAGAAAAATTGTACAAGGATAAACTTGTAATTTTGCCAAGCATTGAGTCATCTAGTACGACAACCATAAGGGCTTATGAAAATATCCAGTCTACAGTAGGGTAACCTGCCCGGTAATGGACACCCAGCCAGTAATGGACACAGGCGGACAAAAATGCTCACAAAATCTGTTTTTTGACTGCTTTTGGTTTGAATTTTGCACCAAAACATGCTGTGATACATGTGGTTCATAAAATAATAGAATTTGATTAGGTTAATTTGGTACACATCTGACAAAAAAATATTTAACATGGCCGTTACCGTGTAAAGGGTGTGTTTGCTGTCTTTCGTGTTTAGGTAGGTAGTTATTTCAATCTGATGTTATCCATTCAGTTTGTTGTTTCTTTTCATTTAAAATATAACCTCTACATAAAATATGAATTCAATTTCCATATTTTTTATTCACATTTCCAAAGTAGTGAATTTGAAGCACTTTATAGGGGGTGTCCACTACTGGCAGCCTACTTTAACTTGAATTCCAGAAATGGACCCTGGTGTGTCCATCTCTGGAGGACCAATTCCAGTAGTGGACACCCTCGGAAAACCTTTTCATTCAGTTAATACCCTTCTTTATTTAGTATGAATTCAGAACAAAAATGAACAAAAATCATTCTAAAAGGGTTTTCTTTCGCTACACGGAGCAAAACATGAACAGAGCCATAGAAGCGGTGAGAAATGGCATGTCAAAGAAAGAGGCCAGCAAGAAATTTGAAATTCCCAGGTAAGTAGGTTTTTGAAAATAAGCATATAAATATTGATTACTCTATTGTCCATTTGATGCCAATGCAGTGGACTACACCAAATGCATTGAAGTTCGATACCGTGAAGACAGTGTCCTGGAGTAATTGGTGGAAGTGCAATTGGGTGTTTCTTTTTTGACAGAATTAGAGAAAAGTATCAACAATGAATTGCTATGTAGTTTCAATGAATGCTTTCCAAACAATTGGCAAGGGAAGGAAGATGCAATGTTACTGTAGAACCTGTGGAGATTAAAGAAAATAGGACAGCAAACAACTAATGGTGCATCTGAAAGTGAGTGTGTTTCCAAGACTGATGGACAAAAGGAAGTCTCAGTTCCTTCTTTCAATGATGATTGTACTGTTGAGACCAGTGCTGAAACTGCTATGAGTGAATCAGAAGACCTATAAAAATTCACAGCCATTGGAACTCCCTCTCCATTTAAGAAATGCTTTTTCTACCCTAAAATTGAAGAAGAAAAAAAGGTTAGAAGGAAACTAGGCCCAAACCTACCTTCCATTGTTACATCAGATTCCTTTAAGAGTTTTCTAGAGAAGGAAAGACGAGAAAAAGAGGAAAGGGAAAGAGAAAAACTGATGAGAAAGCAGGAAAGAAATAATAGAAAGGCAGAGAAATTTAAGGAAAAGAAGAAAATGATGATTGAAGAGAGTGATGAAGATAAATCTTTTTCGGTACATGACAAATCCGATACTTCCAAGCTTTGGACTAGCAAAGAAGAAGATGAAGGGGCATCTTCCAAACCCTTCAATGGAGTGGTAGAGAAAGGCAATTTCATCGTTGCTGAATTTGTGTACAATGAAAAAATAAAAAGAGAAACCAAGAAAGTCTTCATTGGAGAGGTGATGGATGTAAAAGCAGGTCTAGTGACAGCAACATTTTTGAGAAAGTCCACCAAGGTTGACAATGTTTACATTTTTCCAAACGTTGAAGATGTTCAATGCATAAGCTTTAGTCAAATTTTACAAATTATACAACCGTATCAGATTTTTAGAGGACGGCACTACTTCCGATGAATTCAGTGTCAATAAAATGTAACTTTAAAGTTAACTTTATGTACTTAAACTCAGAGGACTTCAAGGTTGATGAAGTTTCTTTTTCTTTGTGTCATATCAGTGGAATTGAAAGTTATTAAAGCTACTCTTTCTTTTATTAAAACCCCCTCACATGTTCCTAACCAGTGTCCAAAATTGGGGTGTCCACCACTGGCTTCGCTATGTCCATTACTAGCCATTCTGAGCTGATTTTACAGATATGCAAATTCAGTAAAACTCTGAACCTACAGGAAAAACAAGATATGAAGATTTAATGAGAGAAGCCAGTAGTTATCAAAATCAATTATCAAATTTTTTCTAATGATAAATGGGGACCTGCAAAATATTTTTAAAGTTAAAATTTCCTTAAGGGTGTCCATTACTGGGCAGGTTACCCTAGTATACATGCTGACTTTAGTACAGGACACAATTTAAGTAAGCAGGCAATGCAGTCATAAACATCATCGGAAGATAATGTACCCATCCTTAATTACCTTAATATGTACATAATTATGAAAGTCGGACCATTTGAGTTAGAGAGGGACCTAATAGGGATCAAGAAGATGATCAAACATAGAAGAATATTTTCCCCAGTCACCCAAGCAATTGCAGAAATATGCTTCCCACAGTTTAAGGGTTAAGTTCCACTATTCCTGAGCTTAAGCTTGATACATATTTTCATTTTCACCCCTCACTTATCATTTTAGCAAACATTCTTAATGTTCCTGTAGCTAATGAAATATGCTACATGCAAAATTATCACGCTAATTGCAGAAATGCCCATTTATTCTCAACAGCAGAGATAAAAGTAAGAAATAATAGAGTAGTTCTATTCAAGCAGAAGAGAAACTGACTTCTCATTTATCATATTAGTTTTTTTATAACGTGAAAATTGCCCGTTTTGTCACTTAATGATGCATAGTGTCAAGCTATTTTACTGAAATGGATTTTTCTTAAAGCAGGAAAACTAAACAGAGTATTCCAGTCTCGCAATGGGGGAGGAGGGGGTGGGGGTTATCGTTATGAACTTTGAGCATATTTTCCCATAAGTGAGTTTGAGTGAGATTTTTTTTCCAGTACCAATAGACCCCATATTTGAATTTTTATTTGAAATAAGTATCATGTACCTACACTCAAAATTTCAAGATACACAGCTAACTACTGCATTCATTCCTAGGCCAAATAGAAAACAGTGGTTTGGGGACTTTGAGCCAATTGGAACCCCAGCCAACCCACTTGAGCTATAGGACTGTATTAAGGTTTAATAGGTGTAATACGTTGGTCTCTATCAATGCACAAAATTCTTTATAGTAAGCAATATAGAAGCTATGCATTTTGATTGGCCTTAAGTATAAGAATCAATGTGACATGCTAAATGCAGACTCTATATAAAAGCCATTAAGCGCACATGGAGAAGTTGGGGTACAGCACCCCAACTGAAATTTCACTGAAATTTGCTAATATTTATCATTTAATTCAATGTAAACTATAAAAAGGCCCAGGCGAAATTTCCCATTCATGGCATTCGCTCATGTTGCCAAAAATATACTACCTATTGTTGAAATTGTAGAAAAATTGGTAATTTTGGTATTGTACACAAAAAAGACGCATAAAACAAAATCTATGGCAAGAATTTAACACTTTATTATTTCAGCCATCTGATAGTGAATATTTCAACCTTATATCTTGATTGCAAGTAATTTTTAAAACATTAAAAAAAGGAACCTCTGCATTCAGGCTCGGCTTAAGACAAAATTTTAACCCGGACGAGAGAGTATTCCGGCGCCCCCCCCCCCACACTTATGAAACCTATTCACCAGTTAAACGTAGTAAAAAAATATTATGGCACCCCTTCCTTAGTGGTGCCCCGGGCAGTCGCCCATGTCGACCAGTCCTGACTGCACTGATTCCAATGCTTTTCTTATGGGAGTAAATAACAGTGGCCTGTTTTGGGGCCCATGGGGTCCTGAGGAATTTTTAATACAGCCTATGTTTGTCCCATTGCACTTAATTACTCACATGAAAAATTTAAAAGTAATCGGTTCAGCCATTTTTCATGATTGAATAACAGGCAAACAGACACCATATTAGATTTCATAAAGAAAACCCCATGCCACTCCCCTAGTAGCAGAGGACGTTGTCACAACGTTGCATCAACGTGCACAAGGTTACATGACAACCTGCACGTTGCCACAACGTTGCATCAACGTCCAAGCACAACGTTATCAGTCGACGTTGGCAACGTGCATTCAACGTTACAACACCCAACGTCAACGTTGTGTGCACTTGTACCTTTTCCCATTGTAACGTTGTCACAACGTTGTCACAACTTCCTCTGCTACTGGGGTCACTCACTGACTCAGGAACACTGTAAGATGGAGCCACAGTCACTTAAATTGTAAAATGCCGTTATTCAACTGCTTGCAAGAAATTTCATAAAAACGAGAATCATTTCTGATTTGGCTCCGACCAAGACAACGCTCCCTTTCAACTTGTGACGACAACAATTTCCAGAGATTCCGGCATATGCAATTACAATCAACAAGTCCAGGGTCAGTCGTTTGACAATGTTGGACTTCAACTTCAAACGGCAGTATTCTCACATTGACAACTGTATGTTGCTCTCTCTCTCATTCGAGAAATTTCCATCAAGTGAAAGTGTTTATCAAGCCCAACCCTCAGCAAGGACCACTGCTCAACGTGTGAGAAATAAATGGAAAGAATGTTATTTTTTTAGTGTTCGGAATAAACTCATGATATCAAGAGTCATTTAATTTTAATAGGTATCTTCCTTGAATAAGTTGGTGCCACAGGCACCTTTTAAAACCTAATTTTTATATATTAGTACAGGATTATAAAAAATTATGGAAGTTAGTCCTATTTAATTCATTCAATCAGGAAGACTAATGCTCCTGGAAGGATAGCTTTGATAAGAAAACCATGGCGAACTCATTTTTTCTGAAACCTTATAATTACCAATTAACAGACACACAATATCCAATAAATATCAATATAATATATATTTTTCACCTAATTACGTAATATGGATACCCATACAGTTCCTGAAAATGCCTCAGGTATCCATCAACGCCATATCCAACTTAGATATTACTGAAAATTACTGTTATCCTTTTCCTTCCTCAGCACTGCATGGGGAGCACATACAGACTGACTGTCATATAGAAAGTATAACAGAAGATCCCTCCAATGTTTTAATAATTCTTAAGAGTAGGCTTATGCTAATGCTGAGTTCTCTCCACCCCTCCTCCATTCCCTGACAATCCTACCTGGGGACTTAAAACACACCAACAAAACCATGTATCTTATAACCATGTCATGCTATTATCAGAGAAAATGCATTTTGGATATTGGTAAACCTTTTTGGGTATTGTATGGATATTAGTTTCTACTTCGGAAGTCTTTGGTGACACTGATTCCCTATACCATTCGGTAATACATTCTATGATCACTACATTCCAGACCATTCCATGAGTAAGATATCCAGCCTCGGAGAATTATACAGTTGGTCACAATCCCAAAAAAATTAGTTTTCTTGAATATATCCCTGGATGTTACTCTACCTTCCACTCCTACTGGTCATCATCATCATCACTCAGTATCATAGCAGTTGATTGGTAGGTTTATGAAAAACCCCTACCAAAAATTCCATTTTTGCCCTCACTTTCACTTTCCTTCAATTAACATGCCCACAAAGTCTTTCTCAAGTTTCCTATACTCTCAGCCCCTCTCTACATCAGGGGCTGCTCCAGACCAGAGGTTCAGGGGGGGCAATCAATTGCCCCCCCCCCCCTAAACCCTACCCTACGCCAATGCCCTACATATTCCATTATTCCTATCATTTTCTGCATTCATCAAGCAATCTTTTCTCTATCTCCCTCCTTAATGTGCACTCACCACTCAGCACAGAGCTTCCTTGGATAAACAAATTAAAAATCTGATGTACAGATGGAGCTCTTCCTCCTCCAAAATAGCCCCGAGAAACCTAAACAGTTTCAACTGCTTTATTTAAGCTTTTCTACCCTTATATTTAGCTCCGCCAACCTACCTTGCCTGAAAACAATACACATTCATTGACTGAGTACATCATTCCACTGTAATGCTATTATGTGACCAGTTGAACACAATTTGGACTGTGATGATAAGTCGACTTTCCAGCCCTGGAATACATTCATAATTCCTGTTTTTCAATGATGAAAAAACAATACTGCTGAATTCTAAGCTGCCAATTAGAAGCTTAGATTTCAGAAATTTAAAATAATTAAACTAAAATTTTCATTAATTCTCAAACAAAAAACATAGGTATAAATAGGTACATACCTTAAGGTACCTATTTATAAATATGGCAAGTGAAGAATCCTAAAAAATGAATTCACCCAGGAGGATTAACATTTCTGGGGAGAAAGCATTACGGTGAAGGTGAGCCTTCGTCTCGTCAAAATGTAAGGATCATAATTATTAACACCCTAAAGCGTGTGTAAATAAGCCAGTATGAGTGCACACTAAGATAAACCTATATACATATTTAACTTACACTTATAAGTGGATATATATAGAGATTTTGGCCTTCATGGTAATGAAAGACAAATGCCAGAAATATAAATAGCACAGACCTCTTTCCTAATAACAAAGATTTTCCTGAAAAAGCGATCCGTAACAATTACCTACAGCGTACAGATACAAAATCACTGACAGCAGTATATTAAGTAGAATAGCTTTATCTTCCGACATACCTCCTTTAACATGTAGTCAAAGAATCTACAAGCTTTCTGCGCTTTCAATTCTCCTTTTTCTTTTTTCTGCTCATGTATTCGTTTTCTCTCCTAGGAGTTCACAACGGAGCTAACATTAATCACCTATACCAGAGTGGTAGGGGCACAATACCAACTTACGAGTATATTTTCGGTTTACCTTCATCAAATACAGCTCTTCTTGCCAATTTCCAATCAAGACACGAGGATCATATTTAATAGACTCCATTCTGTACTTTTTTGCCCATCTAAATAAGCAATTTTGTCAAATAAAAACATTCGAGGCGAAAACTCGTGTAATGACATACCCAGCTGTTTACCGTTGCTAGGCAACGAAACGAGCGCAACTTACCACTGGAATCATGGGAGAATTCGTATGGGTTCGAGAGTAAAACATCAGTCGTCGCCATATTGAAGTTGGGTGTATGTGGCTGTTTGAAGAATGTCAACATTGGATAATTGAATCTAGCTGGGATAGGGTATAATTATCCTCTGCTTGGTTTTCTTTACATAACCATCCGAATATGAATCGTGATGGGCTCGTTCAAAGGCGGAGCGCTGTGAGAGAAACCTCTGACAGTGTCTCAAAAGATGCTCAAAATTCAGAGGAAAGGAAATGTGATAGAGAAGATGATATAGAAGATGGAGATTCCAAAGAAACTAGACTCACGCTGATGGAAGAAGTTCTTCTACTTGGACTAAAAGATAAGGAGGTAAATAAATATCTTAAAAATATCGTGTCGTAAATACAGGGGGTGTTATTGGGTTATACTTGTCATTCGTTATCAAAGGAGTTTCGTTTTCTTAGTTAGTCGTTTTATAATATTGTTTCATGTTGTAAATGTTGCAGGAAAGGATTTAGTGTTTAAAAATAATGTGTACACTTTCAGGGTTACACGTCGTTTTGGAATGACTGCATATCTAGTGGATTACGTGGCTGTATCCTTATCGAACTGGCTATTCGTGGACGCATTGAACTCGAAAAGGCTGGAATGAGACGAAAGAGTCTGTTGAATCGAAAGTTGTTCATGAAGAGTGATACTCCCACTGGGGATGTTCTTCTAGACGAAGCCCTGAAACACATGAAAGAAACGGATCCACCCGAGACAGTACAAAGTTGGATTGAATACTTGAGTGGTACGTGCAGTTCCGTAAAATACTTAGTGTACGAATTGATACTATTAGTTGTTTTCAAGTTGCGAAACAGCAGTCACCATACGTTACCTCAATGGTCGCGTTTTTTCTACTCTGAACCCTCTGTTCATGCGTTCTTTGTTGCCCTCGCAAAATTTCAAGTGTCAGTCTTTAATGTAACTAATGCTGTTAATTGGACCTCATTGATTTATTAATGTTTTTAGATGAATCGCACGATTCAGTGTCACCATATCAGTTCATGTTGGTGTGCAATTTAAGTGGACACATGAAAATACCGATCAGTAATTCGTTTCAAGTGCTGAGGCTGTTTCATTGTATTCTCTGTGTTTGAGCTGCTCTCGCAACATTCAGCGCCAGAGGATATTAAGTGATGTGATACCCAAACATTGGCATTCGATGATGCAAGGAATTGAGGTGAATGTTGTTATGTAATTGTACGAGTCCTCAACATTGTTGCTGAACAACAGCTGTGTTAGCTTACGCAAAAAGGTCTTACGAATATGAATGTTTCTACAACTAATTCTTTTCGAATACTTTTTCCGGATATCCTAGTTTTGGTGTAGGTCTAATGAATAGATAAAGTAGGGATGATATGTGGCAATTTATGGTATTTCCTCATTGTCGTAGTCAGCTGTTTTTGTGCAATAAAGGGGTAACGATGCTGTAGCTAATGTATAGGTTTTAGGTCTTTTCCCTCCAGTGATAATGCTATGAGGCTTACGAAAACAGAAAATGTTAATTGAAATTTCGATAAATGTCTGTCTGTACTTGAACTTGGTAATGGAGTTCTCAGGTAGTCTTATATTCATTGTCATTTCAAGTGGATGGCGCAAATGTCTTCAACAAGACACCACTTTATGTTGACGAGTGGAGATTATACGATGTACATGTCTTAATATTCTATTTTCGAAAAATTATGTTCCTCAGAGAAATGACAGTGATAGTCTTCAAGTATCAAACCTTCGACTCTTTTTAGATCGACGATATTATTATTAGCATAAATCATTTGGAGAAGAGAGTTATTTCATTATCAACTTTGAGATACTTTGGCTTCTTCCAAGCAAACAGCTATTTTTCCATTGAATCCATAAAGCACCTTAACTACAAGTTATGGCGTACTAATACCTAGGAAATCAGTATTTTTGTTTTTAACCTTTTTTGGGAGGATTCAGAAGTCTTATCAAGCTTCAACAAAACAAAATATTTGATTTTATAGTAACAATATTTCATTTGGTTAAGTAGGTATATGAGAGTAACATCAAAACCATCATTCTCGCTCTCCCCGTGGTCATTTGATGTGCTGCCAATCTTGCTGTTATTATCATGAGCCCTTTCACTGCCAACAGATTTTAAGTAGTATTTTCTTAACGCTGTTGTATAATAGGCATTTTATTGCAAAATTTGATGTTCAGAAATGGCAAGAATGCTGTCACGGAATTCGAACAGGCTGTTTTTCCATCTGTCGTTAATGCATGCACACATGCATTCTAGCTATTCACCACTTTACACAATGGAATTTTCAATACACATCCATGCATACATCAAATTGTGCCATGAAGTGCCTCGTGTGTCATGTTAAAAGAATCGTTTATTCTAAAAATGTTTGTTTCTAAGTTTTGGTAAACATTTGGCAATTGATTGGTGAAAAGTAATGATACTAGTTTTTTAAAACCTAAGGGTGAACATCTTCTTGTAATATAGAGGAAAACATTAGGGTTGCAATATATAGAGCAATAGTTAGTCGCATAAAACATGTATATGGGAAACATCAAAGTAGATTTGTATAACAGGGCATGTTACATTTTCTGATAATATTGCATTACAAAGTAAGTTGATACAGAGTATGAAGTTAAAAAATATAAAGATTTACATAATCAAGAGATTAGACTGAGACTACGTACTGGTCGAAAAAATAAGTAAATTTTAGGCGTTTCGTTTACTTCTCTCTTCATCTGATTGGCAGGTGAATGAAAGGAGTAGTTACAAGGAAACTCAATTTGAAAAAGCAAATAGTTTTTTATATGATGGCTTGGTAACCTAAACCTTATCAATTGAAGTACATAATCAGAATCAACCCTGTTTCTGAAGAGATTTTAGCAAAATATTATGTTAGAATTCATATACATAATATGTTTTTATTATAATTTGTTGTAATGGAAACTGTTAAATTAATATTTACACACAAGCTTGTGATTGTTGGATTGCAGTTTTCCTACAGGCACCAAGGGCTAATAAATTGGCACTACAACATCAAAAGGGTGAATGCGGCTCAGTATTTTATTTTTCACTTAATTTTTTATTCCAGCTGAGTTGTTAAAGATGAGGAAAATTTTGTATGAATCTGTTTGAAATTTGGGAGTGTGTCCTTATTTTGTCACTTACTTTCGATTCTTGAGATGTAAATGTATTGTATTCCAAATCCACGCCAAGTGTGTATTATGTTTCTAGGTTTTTCAGTATTGTAATCATGCATTCAGGCCTGTTTACACGGCACATACAACGGCACGGGTTCATGCGTAAATACATGTCCCTTCAAAAGTTCATCGGGTGACCACAATAACTTGCGGGAATGATTGGAAACACATCCAGAAAATAGCCCATGTTCTAATTTAGTGAACGTGTTCATGCAAGTGTTCACGCTTGTACCCCCAGGGGTGCATGCATCATGTAAACAGGCCTGTAGGCCTGATTGTTAGAATTTGAAATGGTTTGACAGTGAAAGGGCTATTGCCAAGGTGTTTACCTCATGTTAATTCAATTATTCCTGAAAATTACCAGATTCCAAGATTTGCACTAAACATTTATTTCTTCTAAATGAATTTTGTGTTAATTTCCATGGAAGCTTGAATTAAGGTAATTTCTAATTAAATTTAATGTTGGTGGTTTGTTCTATTTCATGGTGTTGAATTATAATTTTTGTTTTTTTTTCAGTGCGTGTTCGTGGTCATAAAAATAAAGCTAGTAGCCTCTAATAAACTTGCCTTGCAATGCTACTGTGTATTTATCTGGGTTATGATTAAAAGTGTTAAGCATCATATGCTTTCTGTCCTCATTTGATATAACTACCTACTTACAAAGGCATAGTTAATGAATTGAATGCACATTGTTTTCAGGGGAAACCTGGAACCCATTGAAGCTTCGTTATCAGCTGAAGAATGTTCGAGAGAGGTTAGCTAAAAATTTGGTGGAAAAAGGAGTTCTAACCACTGAGAAGCAGAATTTTCTTCTTTTTGATATGACAACCCATCCATTAACAGACAATGTAGCCAAATCACGTCTGGTGAAGAAGGTATTTTTTGTTATTTATTAAAAATATTTCTCAGATTTGGGTCATTACATAGGTATGCAATATAAAATTCCTGCATGTGTATAGAGAATACTCTAGAATATTCTTTAGTTGTGTAATACATAATTGTTTATATGTAAGAAAATTAGACTGATATCATAATTGTATAAAAAGTCATTCAATCGTTTGGGAGTCATCAAGGTAGATCTGTCCTGAGACAGGTTCCAGCTGAACTCCTCCAAACTTCTCTATTTTGTTCCCACATTTTCATCTCTTGATAACTCCTATTCTCCCTCCAATCCATCAACATATCAAATTTTCTTCTTCCTTTCTTCCGTTTTTCTTTCACTTTTCCTTTCATTATCTTACTCAGGAGGCAGTCATTCCTCATGATGTGCCCTAACCAGTTTGCCTTCCTTCCTTTTATTGCATTCATGATTGACCTTTTCTCGTCAATCGTTTGGGAATCACAAAATGACCTTATACAGTAGAACCTCACTTATGAAACTTTCAGCGGACCAACAGAAAAAGTTTCATAAGTGAGGTAGTTTCATAACTGAGGTTTCATAGTAAGGGAACATGAAACCCTTTTCAACTGTCCAATTCGGTCTGCTTTGTTTCATGGTTATAATTACATGTTTGGATGCAGGCAAATGAAGTGTAATAATTTATTGTACTTGCAAGCAACTCTACAAATGTAAGCATGTTCATGTTACCAAGAAAGAAACAACATGCATTAGCATTACCTAAATTTGGTAAGATCTATTCCCAAAGTTAAATTTCTTGGTCTAATAGTTAGCATTCTCGAATCTTGACCAGCAGGGCTGTTTCAGTTAATGATTGGCATGATGTTTATTGTCAGTTCATCTTCTACTAACAAGCACCAGCAGGAATATTGCTTACTAAAAAAATCAGCTGATTAATAGGTATTTTTCCATTCAAATAGAATGTTAATAGTTATGAACTGAGATATATGTAACTAAAAATAATTTTGAGATTCTATTAAATATAAAAGGGGAATTGGTATTAGAAGTTAGATCGTCGTTAGTCGTAGTTACACTAACTCTAGGGTATAGTGTAATGCATGTTGGTGATTACTCACCCCCTGCCACACACCCCTGAGGTGGCTTGCAGGGTATTTTGTAGATGTAGATACGATGTCTGACTGATGAAGTTATGAATACACACGAGAAAATAATTCAAGCGAAAAGCTACCCCGATGTATCTCAATTGTTGAGTTAAAGACATAACTTAATATTCTTTACCCCGTATCAATGATAAGAGTTAATTATGACATACCAACCGTATGGTTAAACTGATGATTTAGCTTCGAAAAACCAGAGGGTTCTTATGTGGACATGTCAATCAATGGGGGTCTATTCTCTATCTCGAAGCTACCGATGCGGTAGCTTCGAATAAGCTACCATAATTGGCTACCAACCGTATTCTCTAACTCGCGGGAGCTTTCTCAAGAACGTAATAGGAAGTGGAGAGAGGTTTGGCGAAAGGCTGATATAAGAATCTTTTTAAACCAAATCCGCGGAAACTTCATTTTTGGTGACGTCATTCTAAGAACCAATGGGAAAGTTCGTCTCCGTTTCGTCGTTATGTTTTTCCGTTGATAAAACTGGTGAAACCTGTTTTAAGGCCGATTTAGACGGTGAAGATGCAAGTGTATCGTTTTTAGCAAAAAATTCCACGCATTAAAAATTATGCGAGCAAAATTCTAAAATGTTTTATTTTTGCTAACATAATCTCAACAATCTCGTGAATATGAACGCACGACGTCCATCTTGGCTGTTTTGATCAATTGAAATAAGATTGTTCGTAAATATATTCGGGAATTAGGTTTCATGTCGATGATATGATTCAATATGATTCGTGCTATTTGCTTTCGTCAATTACTCGTTGCTTCAAATCATTTAAATAATATACGAAGATGAAACTTTCAAAAGAAATGCGAAGGTGATACACGTTACCACGGCCCACCAAGTATCCCATTATGGGCTGGAATCACGTAACTCACCGAAGGTAAATATGGCTAACCGTCACTCCAGTTAATATCTTTTTTGTGAAAAATCCCGCTAATGACGAAAAAGACAAAGTAATCCAGTGAAATTGCATGGAATGCGCATTGAATAAATGTAAGAAACATACCCGTGCGTTGGATAATTATAGATAGATAAGCGTAATAAAATGACCAATATTTAAGCAGGGTATTCGGAGGCCGCGCTTCGTGAGGCTACCGTGGGAGCTTATTGTGGCTACGGAAGTAGCTTCTTGACATTTACAGAATATGGGTGGGAGCCTAATATGCTACCGATAATTTCTGCTTGCTCTTTCTCCCGTTGCTTCCATGATAGAGAATACCGATGGGATCAAGTATATTGAAGCATCTTTTCGCCAGAAAGCTTCGATGCTTCGAGTTAGAGAATAAGCCCCCAGCTGGCGAGAGGAAAAAATTTCTTCAACGAGCACTTCGGCATCACCAAAAAGTACTAAGGGCATTTATGTCCACTAACTTAATAATAATTTTACGACAATTGTGTGCATTATCGGGGATACTGGACTAATAACTGTCGTCGACAAACACAAATAAGCTCTCTCCACAGGTCAGTTAACTCACTGATAAGTGGTATAAGTGAGGAACTTCCTACCATAGGACCGGAAAAAAACGGTTCATAATCGAGTTCGTCGTATAAATGAAAAGTTTCATAAGTGAGGTTGGAAGTACATGGGGTCTTATGGGATTATTCACCGGACCAAAAAAAAACGGTGTATAAATGAGGTCGTCGTATATAAGAGGGTCGTATATCTGAGGTTCTACTGTATAAACAATGCCACTCTTATCAAATCACGGAGTTGTAGGTGCTTTAATACGTTACTATCAATTATATAGCATTGCATTTAGTTGTGTTCAGTTGTATTACTATGAGTACTTACAGAAATAACCACTTAACCCTTTCACTGCTGTGGGTGTCTGTATTCACCCTGCCACAACATGCCCATTGTGCTGTGGACAGGTTAACATGCCCTGTGGATTTTGTGTCCTCCGTACAAAAGACGAGTATATTGCATTGTGTTTTGAGAATCGTGTTATGTCGCCGAATGCTCTGAAAAACTTGTGGGTTCTACATGATTCTGAGAAGTACTCTTGAACCACAAGGTGCTCACTCGTATTTATGGGCTTTTCTTTTGTCCACTTTCATTTTCCTTCTGAGCTTAAGGATTTCACTCTCTCAGGCACGTCAGCCTTTGATTTTCCCCTTCTCGTCCTAAGTAAATGAGGGTCCATGATTATCCCTTAGCTTTGCGATTGTGCTTCTGGAGAATTGTTTTACCGACAGCTGCTAGATTTATTGCCTCTACGGCTTTCTTTACCGTTATTTTTTTTGCAATACGCTACTCGATGATTCAGTCTTCCTCTGTCCTTGCCATTGTGAGTTTGATTTTCTGTGTTTCCTCTCGCTCATATTTTGACCCATCGCATACTGCTTGGATTTCCTCTTCGTAAAAATTTTTCCTCTGTGCATTTTATTGATAATATTCTTCTTTCTCTTCCGGCATGGGCTCCAGCTTTGTTTTGGGCATTCATCTCTGGACATTTTACAGACCTCTGCTTTTGGTTGGTAGTATGGCATTCTATGGATTATCTGAATAGTGTTTTATTCATTTATTATATAATATAATTTAAATTCATTGCTCTAGGATATTTGTCCTATGGAGCATGTATTCCATACATACATTCTGTAGACTCTATGGTGTTACAATGGTGAACAAACTTTACTTAACTGAATACAATGAAGAAATAATAGCAAAAATTCAAAATTAGATAAAAATTTAATAATACTATACAAAATACATTATTCCCAATGATATAAAATGAATATTTAGCAGGAATTTTCAGTTTAACATCCTACATAACAATAATATCTATCATATGTTATGAAAATGTCATGAGTATAATGGAATTGAGGAATGGAAGTAACAAAGAAGAGGAGGTATTCACCCACTGAAACTTACAAATACATATATTGAGGAAAAGTACAGTATGAAATATTTACAATAATTAAGTAATATGAATAGCATAATAATTGACAGGAATACATTAAGCATTTAAGAAGTTTTAAGAATTTAACAGCAAATTTATGGTTAAATAAGAAAGCCAATAGCATAAAGAAGGAAATAACGATGTTTAAACCATACCTAATACAACAATCTATTATAAATTTTGAAAATTGTAAAAAGAACTATGGCAGCAACACGCAATCTGGCTTTCTTTTGTCAAAGTATGAGAAATTTTCAAGAAGAATATTCTTCATGCATTGTTGCGCTATAATGTTATGATATAAGTAAAATATTCCAAAAATGAGTTGTACATGCCTCAATTTATTATTACACACGTAGGAAATGTGAACTTGGCTTAAAAGAACATGTTGGGAATTTTGCTACATATATGAAAAATTATCTCAAACATAGGTGAATTATCTAGAAAATTACGGTAATTTTCAAGGGGCGTGGTAAATTACTAAACATACCGCGGTAATTTACGAAAATTACTGAGGTAATTTTCAGAAATGTACATTGATAGAGTTAACTATGGTAACAGGAATACCGTTCCATATTCTTAGGCCAGAATTTGTAGTTGACAAGTAATATACATTTGTCCTACACTTCAGAATTTTAAATCATCTTTTGGCTCTTACAGATCTGCCCGAATCACTCAGGTTTTTAATTATGTAGTCATACAGATATTCTAGGGTTTTAGACGATAATATTTTGAAGATGAAAATACAGTTAAACCTCTGTATAACAAACTACTTGGGACTGGGAAAAAACTTTGTTGAAGAGAGAACTAAGTTGTACAGAGGTAGACCAATTGTACTTCATGAAATTAACCTTATGAATGGTCGAGTGCATGATGGCTCCTTAGAAACCTACCTACATTATCGGTGTGCTCTACTTCAGAGCACTAAAGAAAATTGTTATTTCACCAAGTTATAATAAAAGAATACAGTAGAACCTCTATTTTACGAAGTTGAAGGGACCCAAAAATATGAGCTTTGTAAATCAGAGGGTTTGTAAATTGGAGGTTATCTTTCAAGTAATGGAAACCTCAGCAATCCCAATCCAGTTTCAGTAGCTCACTTCATAAAGATAAATGGGATTAAAAGGAAGGTAATGTTTCAATAAAATGAATTGCACATCCAGTTAAATGTTCAATAGAACAAAAGTAAATTAGAAATCTACACTTCTTGTACATAGTGGCATATTTTTTATGCTCTCCTTAACAAAAATTAACATAAACTTTAAAAACTGGTAAATATTTTTCTACAAATTTATAATGGTGTGTACTTGGCTGCTGCAACTGAATTAATTTCTGTAGCTTCAAGTTGGTAGATATCATATTAAGGGGAATAAGTGAATTAATTCATCCCACGGAGTATTTTAGGTATATGCATTAATTAGCGCAGGGGATATGCTTAGTGCTAGTCGAATTTGTGTTGAAAGAGGCCATTTTAACATGGGATTGCCACGGATGCATTCTAACTAAGAAATTTCAAAACGAAGTTCCTATTGACCCAGTATATTTCAGTTTAAAGACTAGGAAATGCCTTTTTTGAAGAAAAACGTACCGTTTGAAATACCTTCAATAACATTAAGTAGCTGATGAAAGTCAATTTTAGAACTTTAGTTAATTTGAAATTCCCACATATGCGTTCTACAGCGCTGACATCTAGCGGTGATTTGCGAGAACTATTTACTCGTGGGTACTGATAGCTGTAAGTCGCGATCGCAAATTCTTACCGAACGACGTAAAACTTTAATGAAAAATTAAATATTCGAAGTGCATCAGAATTTGAACATAAGCAACGTATTATTACAAAATTAGTATTCTTAAATGACACTTGTCCCAAGGGGAATATTTTGACACAATTTCGTCGTGAATTTCATGCCACTGCTCAACATCTTCTGTGTTCACACGCCCTTCTTCTCCGCAGATGTTAAGTGAAGTGATTCAATGTCTTCTCTTGAATTTTTCTAGCCACCCATTTGAGCATTTAAAGTTCAGAATTGGTTATAGGCAAGTTGCACTCACGATCGTCGACACTTAAAAAAATAATAATAAAACATCTGCAAATCAAGCTGTTCAAACTTCAACGATGAAATTTACCTGGTTTTCGACGATGCTGTTGTGTGACTCAAAATGTTTTCTCTTGAATTCTTGATTGTTGTTATGTCGATAAAGAAATGCCATACTTCCGAGCAATTTCTGTTTTTGTCTGCGCGCGATCACGTACTTCCTTGATTATCGACCTTTTGGTAACCAAACTCACGGACATCCTCGTTTTTTTTGCTCAGCGATGTTTTATCCATTGTTTTACTTATAGGCACACGGGATATCACAAACACAGCCCACATCGCATTGAGAGTGATTCTGACTGAATGCGCGCGACTTCTGCTCGCTTGGAAACCAAAATATTTTCACTCGCTCACAGCTTACAATTTAATTTTCTGGCTTCAAAGAATTCTGGAGTCAAAGTTATAGGTGCGAGCGACTCTCGTGGATGACATAGGAACTGATAACAAGGGAAAGAAGAAACTCAAACCAGCTATTGAGAGCGAAGACATTGTAACGGTTACTCCGTGTAGGCTGTGGTTACAATGTAATCAGGCCATGGCCATTGCCCTCTCTGGTAGCAAGCGATACAGTAAAGCAGTTTCGTCAGCGTTAAATATATTTTCAGGAGAGTAACTTTCAATTTTCCTCCTTGCCACTGATCAACGGCATCAGCCGGCGTGGATAACTCTTCTCTCATTATCACCTTGGATAATATGTTGTGGCGGGTGCAAAACTTTTCTAACCAACCTTGCGATGCAGTAAACCCTTCTTCACCAAAAATTATGGAAAAGTGCTTAGCTTTCTGGCAAAGGAGCAGGCCTGTGATGGGAATGTTGTGATTCCGTATCTCTAAGAACTACTTAAATGTAGCTTCATCAACCTTCTCGTATGCTGCCGGTCGTAGTCTTTTTCTCAATGAATTTATGGCATTGTACTTCGTGCTTTGCTTAATAACTTTCCTGTTCTTCAAAATTGTTGATAAGGTTGATGGGGACATTTCGTACTTCTTGGCAACATGTACTGTCTTCATCCCATCATCAACATCTTTAGAAATGGCTAATTTCTGCTCCAGAGCTTTCTCTTTTATGCCATTCTGTGAAGTACGTGCACATTGAAATTGTATGGTTTAGATAACCAAAATTAACAGAAAGACATTGTAAACCTTTGAAACCATTTAAATATAGCCGTATTTGAAACCTTTTCCCTTTGAAGGTGTTTCGGAATTATATCGAAGCATGAAATTCCGCAGCTAACTTCATCCATCTGTGATCATCGGTAATCGATTGTCAGTGGTCGATATATTCGAGAGTTGAGGATTGCATTGGCGCATTGGTTTAGAAGATGAAAATTTATCATTAATTAGTGGGATAGATGGACGTACACGCTTCGTATGACTGGGTGTAATTAATATTCCGTTCCTCAATTGCTTCTTCTTAGCTTTTATAGAATGGCAAATCTTATCGTAAGGGAATGGAAAATTCAATTTAGGTATCTATTGTTGTTCTACCACGGTAATGACTCACGATTTCCTGCTATGGTTCTGATGAAATGTAATGGTTGCTGACGTTAAAAGTTGCATTTTATCCTGTGGATACAGCGGGATGTATGCCATGAAATTAAAAAAGACAAATGTGCTATATGAGCTTAAATTATTGATAAGTTATTGTTAGGGATAGAAAAAATTTAACGATCGCGAATTTTGCGAATTTAGACAAAAATTTCCTGGGAGTGGTAATTAGTTACAACATAGGTACTCCATACTGACTGGGGAAATGACTTTAACTCGCGAAATGTCGCGAATTGTGCCCCAAAACGTGAATTTTCATTGTTTTGTGAGAAAATTGTTGGAAGTACATTTCAAACACAAGAAAAACATTAAAATTGCAAGCAAATGTTCTCAATTCAATTTAAACGAACTCGCGTGCAAATATTCCTGAGGTATGCGGAAGTTTGTAATTCATCGTAGCATAACCGGTGTTACGATAACAATCGCGGGAGGATGACATCGGGTGCTTTCGATTTACGGCGATAACCGGCAATACACAGCTCGTCACGCCTCGGTGCTTTCTATTTACAATTAGTGGTATATCCACCTATCGGCATCTATGATCGGTGGCTCTCCGCTCGGATGTGAGTCGAACAAAGGAAAAGCAATATGTGCATTTATTCTAAGTAATCTGCTACAGCAGGGTTTCTCAAACTTTTCCTGCGATGGAACACTTCGTAAATCCTGAAATTTTAACGGAACACCTTGTGGACTTCACATATATTAAACCATTGCGTTTAGGTAGCAGCATATAAAGCTATTATAGGTTACTCGGAACACCCATTAGCCTTCCGCGGAACATAGTTTGGGAATCCCTGTGCTACAGATTTGAAGACGAGACAGACTGCGCATGTGTGAATAGCCGCTTTGAGTTGTTTCATTTCAATGGGCTTGTTCGCCAAGAGTTTTTTAATGCCAATTATAGTTTGAAAACTAAAGAGACACGTATTTTTCCCATTTTTTATTTTTTTCTGATTTGTTCATTAGACTCTACTACGGATTTGAAGATGAGACGGACTGCGCATGCGTGAATAGCCGCTTTGAGTTGTTTCATTTCAAGGGGCTTGTTCGCCAAGAGTTTTTTAAATGCCAATTCTGATAGAGTTTGAAAAATAAAGAGAGACGTATTTTTCTGTTTTTTTGATCCGTCGCCTGCTTTTCGAATTATCGGTGGCGAAAAATCGGGGTTCTTAACCCTTTCACCTAAAAGAACCAACATGAAAAGTTTTGAAGTCACTTGCTGCTCCGTCCAATCACAATGGGCTCTATGCAGCATTCCCCTTCCCTCGCTTTCCAGCGAGCGAATTAGAAACTGAACCGGATCTCTGATGACGTCACAAACTTTTTGAGTGGGCGGCAAGTTTCGTGAATTTTTGTTTTTGATTTAAGATGGAGTGGCTGAATATAGAAGAATTTTCTCTCCACCGAAAATCTATTTTCCAATCCGTCTACCAAATTCGTGAATTAAATTGCAATTTCGCATCATAGTGAACGACCTTATTGCAATGGTTGCGTAGCTAGCTTTAAAGCACCAATCAAGGCTAACTACGACATCAATATAATTGTCGATATATTTATTTATTGCGTGGCACCAAGATTGATTTTATTGTTTGAATCTCTAGTTTTTAGCCATTTCCGTCAAATGACTTTGTTTTCCAGTGACAATTGTTAATTATCCTAGTTTTATTCCTGGTTTCTGTGCTTGCAAGTGATTTTGACGAGTTATTGAGATGCCGAATGCAAAATTAAGTGCAAGAGACCGAGCTTTCCAGTATCAAAAAGATGGATTTTATTGTATCGATAAAAGTACGGTCATGTACATATTCTACAATTGTCAGGTTGCTTGGGAAAGACTCAATTGGAAAAATTTAAAATCTTTGAAGAACGTAACTGCAGCAAACTTTCACAAGGATGTAAATTCTCTAAAGTTACATACATATACACAAAATGTATTAAATTTTATTTTTAAATTTAGTGCCACTTTTCCAAGTTCCGCCACCGAGGTGTATGTCTTCAGTCATAACATGGCTAGAAGGGGAAGTGTCACATAATAGCCCAGATCATGTTTGGTTAAACTATAGTATAAGTGACCCTTTTCTAGACGTAGAAATAATCGGTATTTTATGTGTGTATACATAAATTTGTGGTCACTGTGAAAACACCGAAATGTCTTGTTGAAAGTACCAAATTACTAATTTCAAAGTACCGCTTTTCTCCCTCTCAAACCACCAAAAAATTCCTATCCCTAGTTATTGGCAGTTTTGTAATTTGTTAAAGCCTAACATGAAGAATTTGCATTTGAATTTTGGCGTTGATCTCGTATTCTATACATAAAGTGAGAGTGTCTTCTGTGTTTATGTATGTATTACTACGAAGTATTGTTACGTTGACAGTTACTTCGAGACTCACAAGCTTGTCCTAGTGGTTGTAATCACTGAAATATTTTCCCCGCATTCACAGAAAACGGAAACATCAACGAAGGGACAACATAACACAAATAAGTAATCCGAAGGTAATGCCATTATTAAAATTAATTTGCAAAGTAGATGAAATTAAGATTGGTGGACTCCCTTTTTTACCTCCATGCTTTCAACAATGAATATAGATAAATAGATTGTGATTAATCGATATAATTGACCACTTCCATCTGCGCTTCAATGCAATTGCAAGTCGTGTATGTAGGTACCAGAAATGGATAGTGTCTTAGTTAGTTCTTAAATTTTGTAGTAGAGGGGTTGAAAGTCATTATTGGGACCGAAAATCGTTTCGTTCTACAGAAATTTTCATTGAGATGAGGTTCGTTCAAAAGAGAGTGAGAATACATTTAACATATGGGAGAAAAATCGGAACCTGAAATTTTCTTCTTTGTACTGAGGGCTTGTCTTGTATGGAGGTTCGTTCAAAAGAGGTTAGACTGTAGATAGTTGGAATATTTTTCTGTGTTCCAGTTTCATCCCCTTTAACTTATCATAATAGAGGGTTTATCATCCTGCGCATAATCTTGGACATTTCTCGTGGTATTTTGAAACTTTTTATTGGTTTTTTATTGACTAATACTTTATTTTGGACTATTTTTGGGGCATCCTTATAACTTAAGGTGTTATTTTGCACTTGGATTAGTGTTGGTTTATTCGCCGCCATCCCTTTTGAGATCTTCATTTATTCTGCACAAAAATATGTAAAAAGGACATATGTCCTTCAAGAAGAGATTTCCAACGGAAGGTGTTTTAGAAATTCTGGAGGAAAATGAGAGCGTAGATGAATCTTTAAACATTTTTTCCGAAGATTACTCTTAGAGAAGGAAGAGGAAAGTGTTTCAAGAGCTGAATCTATCCAACCATCTATGCCTCTGCTAAAGAAAAATAATATCTGAGCTCACCTTCAAAATCTGAAGATAGCTCAGATGAAGATGATTTACCACCACCTTTAGGGAAGAAATTCGTGTGGCACTCAACTGATCTGAATCCAGAAAATTCATGAATTTGATCCCCAAGATATATTGGATGCAAGGCGAGTGTTGGCGAAGATTCTGCAATACTAGATTATTTCAATTTTTCTTTTCCTGTGGATCTCATGAATTTTATCGTGGAGGAAACCAATGGTATATTTGCTTGCTGGTATATTTGTAATAATACAAATATACCAGCGAGAACCATCTAAAGAATGAGCATTCATGGATCAAAAGCTGGAAAGATACTGACGATGAAGAGATGTTTTGCAGTTATTGCAGTTACTTTCCTAGTCTTTGCAGTTACATTACTGATGCCAAGGATGAAGAAATTATCCTACAATGGGTACTGGTCGAAGGACTCACTCATCAGAACAGTAGCTTTTGGTGAAATGTCATGGGATGCATACTGAAATCTGCTTCGTGTTGCATTTCTACGATGATGATGAATGAAAATGATCGCTTGGCAAAAATTATGAGCATAGTCGACAATCTTTGGAAGCTTATCAGAGATGCCTTTACCCCTTTCCAGAACCTTTGCATTAACAAGAGTGTGCTGTTGTTCAAAGGATGCAGAAATCTCAAATACGCTCCGCGAAGGAATTCAGCATGGGAGGGAAAAAAATCCCGGAAGTAATTCAGCTCTGGGGGAGTGACTGTGCTACCAAGTGCCCCACAGCAAAAGGGTTAAGTCACCAGTATTATTGCCTTTCTGACTGGCCTAGCAGTGGTGGGTTTATTGTAGGTAGTTTAAGTGCTATGAGTGCAAATTTAATTAATGAAATATGTCACCATCTCTTATATTTATCTAGATGTAGATACTATTGTTATATTTTACATGTGGAATATGAAATATTTGGCTATATTCTACAGTACATACTCTGTGGCAGAATATGCTTGAATGTTACACGTTTTCTTCATGTTATATTGCAGTTACATAACCCTGCTATTACTGTTGCTAATGCATCATATGTATTATGCATTAATTTATTCTAGGTGCAAGATGCAGTTCTAGGGAAGTGGGTGAATGATCCCCATCGAATGGACAAGAGATTATTGGCCCTCATCTTTTTGGCACATGCATCTGATGTGTTAGAAAATGCCTTTGCTCCTCTCAATGATGATGATTATGAACTTGCAATGAAGAGAGTTCGTGAACTTTTAGATTTAGACTTTGAAACTGAAAGTATGAAGCAGAACACTAATGAAACAGTTTGGGCAGTATTTGCGTCATTTACCAAGTAAATGCCACTTGCCTTGTGAAATGTTGGACTTGAGTGAACTGATTTTCAGCTATCAGATATGTTGACTGGAAAAATTAAGTGTGTAGAAAAACTCAATGTGTTGCAAATATTGAGTTACTGGGCCCAGAGTTGAAATCATAAAAGTGATGACTGACTTTAAGTGGTGTGTTTGTTTAAATTAAAACTGGATGTTCCTGATGTGATGCCAATGGAACCATGAAACCTTCTGGGTTAAGGTGGATAAAACTGCCTATTGGCGTGATTGTATAGCTACTTTAAGTCGATCGTTCTGAGAGACTATAAGGTAAAAAATTACCATTTCTGCATTTTATCTGTGCTATCTGGTTTTGTAGCTGCTCTTAGACACCTTCTGAAAGTATGTACTGTAAATGGGAATTACAACCTGAACTGTTCCTTGCGATTTTGAGGAGGAGTTCCTGAAATTCTAAGGGATGAAGTGAAAGTTCATTTTTTACGCCTTTCACAGTCTGTGATTTTGTTAGATTATCATTCCCTTTTCATTGTTTATTGTTTCATGGCAGTTAAAGGAATGCTGATTGTGAATCTTGCATCTCATTTCATAAAAAGATTATTATTTGCTCCAATATTTTTCTCCCATGATCCAAAATGTTGGTAGGATTGTACATTGAACGTCATAACCTGCATGCACATAGTAGGTATCTAAATATTCTTGTATAGGAAGGGAAGGATTCCTGATGTAATATATTTTGATTAATATTATTTGTCATATCAACTAACTATTATAGCTTTATTTCCTCAGCAAATGAAAATATTATTCCATACCATTTTTTCACACTTTATGAAACGTTTAAAGGTTTCATATTTATTTGTGTCTGTTAAGTTGTATAAACTTTATAAATGTTCTTCCCATGTATAATTTTAATTTAATAAATGAAAATTTAAATGCAGGTACAATGTGATCACCAATTTCTGGATATGAAGCATGATTTCTGAATTTGAAAGCAATATTTCCATTATGTACTTTCGTAATCATGGAAGTGAAGGTGCTTTTCATCAAATTATGTCAGCCTGAGACATGATTAGAGTCAGTTCATGGTTTGAAAGAATATCATGCCTTTCTTTCTAAGGTGAAGAAATTGTTGTGCAGTGCCATGGAACCCCTTGACAAGAGGTTTATGATATCTCAACTGTAATTATGTTTTGGAATCATCTATTGATTTTACATCATCATAGAGAATTGCTAATTTTTCATGGAGTCTTACGATTCCTTAAATTTAACATTAAACCCTTTTTTGTTTTGCATCTACTCACATTAAATGATGAGGACAGTGCCAATATGGCCAATACTAATTTTATATTCTTGAGCTGTATGATTTGATTTTTGTAGCTAAATATTTCCAAAGCTGCAAAAACATTTTTATTTTTTACTGGTGACAAACTTTTCAATGGCCTTAAAAGAATACAAACTTGGATGATAGCCATCATTCTCATTTACCAGATAGCACCCGAAAGAAGACAATTGTCATCTGTCATCGTTGAACATGTTAAATTGCATATTCCCGAAATAATGCATCACACAGAGGCTTAGGTCACTACATATGCTGCATTGGTGGGTCTCTGTGGAAGTGAATTTCTTGTACTGTGAGTTATCTTTATGCTGATGATGAAACTGTGTACATAATATAAATAGATGCATTTATGAAAAAGGGATTTACCATTTACTTATTTTCTAGAATTTTACGATTCTGGGTTTGAATTTTTCAAATTTGCATTTGTGAAAACATACGCAATCAATGTAGCATTATGAAGCTACATTTTTAAGCTAGTTCAGATAGCCTTATGAGGTCAGTCAGTGTTTACTTCTGAGACTATACTCTAGATTTTGAAGATCTTCGTACATATTTCTATTAGTGAGAGATGTAGTTCAGTGGATAAACAGTCATGAACTAAGTATCCAAGTGAAATATTTATTAATCATTACAGAACTATGTTTTTCCCTTTAATTGCCTTTTAGCAAATATTGTCTTATTAATAAGTCGTAAAAAAATAATCAAAATATAAACCTTTGGTGCCCATGTAAAAGTTTCCTTCATATGTAGGCCAGGCATTTTAATTCATATGTATCTCACTTGCTTTTTTCATTTTCTTGAAAGTGGATACGTTTAAAAAATACTTGATTATTGTTAAAAAAATATTCTACCAATTGTAGTTTGTAAAAACATGAATTGCTTTTAATTTGGAGTTTATTTTATAGCCATCAGTTCATTGGATATAGAGATATTAAGTTTCTCAATTGAATATCTCGATTTTTTGCAAAATGCATTTTTTTAACCATTTAATTCTTATTTATATCATGAATCTTTGGGAAAAAACAATGGATTAAAAATGTGCTGGTAGAAGTAATAACTACATACCTAGATTTACCACTTTATCTAAATCATCCGTGCATCCATACTCTTTAGGCTATTGTAACTGCAGGCAACTGATTGTGAGTTTTTCTCTAGATGCTTACTCTGAAGAAGAATAATTTAAACTTCATTTAAGAAGTAAATCAGCATCAGTTTTCCCAGTTACGGCATCTTCAGGTATACATTTGGCGGTAGGAACAAGTGGAATATGGGTGGTAGGAACAAATGGTATACATATACCACTTGTTCCTACTGCCGACTGTATACCTGAAGATGCCGTAACTGGCAAAATTGGTTGTACCAATAAAATATTTGTTGTGGAGCTTATAAAGTTTTTGTTACTGTTAATGTTGCTTGGTATTTAATTGTACCAATACTAGTGTAGCTCATTGTTGAGTATCTTGAAAATTCCATGAAAAAGACAAAATTTTAAATATGTATGCAGTTTAAATGTAAAAATTCGAATTTTTACCTTGATTTCCAGGAGCTGATCTACTATAGCCTTGGAAATTTCCTACGTTCTTGTAAATGCTTGAATTACACCAATACTAATAGGGTAGCTGTGGTGGATTTTAAAGCAGCAGTTTGAAAAAGGTAAGCAGTAATTCTGGGCTGTTTTTGTAATGCTAGGTATTGGTTTAGTGCTACCTTCAGTAAGTGAAATTTCCTCAGAAATCTCCCAGTTAACATAATTTTTACTATAAATTTTCATGTTTGTACAATGCGCACAATTAATTTTCATTGTAGCCCTGAAGAAGCATGTATAAAAATGCGAACCGTAGGTAAAGTGAAATAAAAATATTTAAAAATTAATGGATATCTTCCGCAAGAAAACAAAATAGTGTAGGTATCATTCAGCAATTATGAGAGAAGATGACGAGCTTGCTCCATGACTAACTCCGTTTTCGTGTTGAAGAGTGCGACATTGTTGGATGAAATCGTCGATTTGTCTGATAGCTTTTATCGTAACCTTACTAGCACCTCAGGTTTGTATTTCCCCAGTTTAATAGTGAAGTGACGTAACTCTCCTCGTGCTCTTGTAATAATAACCCTTTTTCACCTGGTACATTTGTAAAAGTAAGGGTTGCCATATAAAGAATTCTCTGGTGTCACTATTTGCTAAAGAAAAAGAAATTCCTCAGTGACAGTCTCTATTTCCCCTGCATAGCTATCTTTTGCCTTTACGGTGAAACTCACGGAGGGAGGACACGTTGCAGAAGCTTTAAATACCACGCCCACGTGGGCAAAATGTGTGTTGAAAAAAAAATGAGGAGGGAAGAGAACCCCATACCTATAATTTCCATGGATATAATAAAGGAAGGTTTATCATTGATTTTCGATTCGAAATTCATAAAAAAATAATCATAATAATGTAGTGGCAGAAAAACATTTATATTTCTCAGCTGCAGCTATCTATAAGTAAATTGGTGTCTCGTTCAAAAAAATTAAAGAATGCAATTACAAGTAGGTATCTATACATTTGAAATTAATATATAGACAGAATAAGTGACAAAAGCATTGGAAATCATCATTTTTCACAAATATAATCATCGTTTCACAAATACTTCACAATTTCTTGCAAAAAAATCATCCGCTTCCGCTCTGTGTTACAGTCTTATTTATTTTTTAAGACTTTAGTTTCCCTTGTAAACATTTTTACTCCCTGGACGGGAAAGTTTTTAAGGGTGGGGGTGCGTGCCTGTAAATTTCGCGTAAGTTTCTTTTTGTTTCATAATTGTTTCTTTTATCATCATGCTCGGGATTAATGTTATATTATATTTTTTTTTTAATTTTAAATAAATATATAAATATATATACATTATTAGTAATATATAAAACTACAAAACTGACTCACTCACTCATTGACACGAATTCCTGGGCATTTCTAATCGAGCTACAACGTTGAAATTTTTAAGGGAGGGTTTGAATTTGGTGTCGAGTCAGGAAAAAATCGAAAACTCTAATATTTTTCATTGGTTTTTAGTCCAGATAGGATTTTGTTTTTTAAAGGGTTTAAATGGGAAAAACGAATAAATTCCGTGTAGAGTAATTTTCATTCATTCATTAAAATATGAAATAATTGAGATAAAAGTTTCATTTGTTGACAAAAATGAGGCTAATACATAAAAGATTTTAATTATTGCAACCGATTTTTGTCTATCGATCGATAAATTGAATTATATGAAGTTTAAACGCAAAATTAATGCAAATTTCGATCTTTTTTCATTTTCGTTGCTAGGCAATTTTTCCATTGTTTCCGAGGCTTGCAGTACCTTATACTCGCTATAAAGCATGCATTAGTGCGTATTTCAATAGCTTTTAACGACAATATTCCTTCGACCTACACGATTTACAATGTTTTATGATGATACATATATAAACAGTAATTTTTAACATTGTATTCTTGCAAAATATGAGCGAAAGGAATAGAATTATTAATCAAAAATATATTCATAAATCTTGTTATTTTGGGGTTATGTTATCTTCAGCATTGCTCAATGTCATGTAAATTATAGAAGAAATCTAGCGATTACCAAGAAGAACAAAGCATATATATTATGTACCTATTCGTTTCCTGCTATATTCTCATAATTATATTCATAGGTCACAAATGAACCTCAATAATTTAATTTCCATGAGTAGTAAGACTAAACTGCTTTTGTTTTTAATGACTTACAATGTACAATCATACGCTCTACGCCTTCCGCTTGCAAACTGCAAGCACCCATTTACTAGTATATATATATATATATACATATATATATATATATATATATACATATATATATATATATACATTTTTATATATATATACACACACACAGGGAAAGTTTTGCCAATAGGCCACAACAATAAAAAATACACTGGGCAGGGGGTGGGGAAAGAAAAGTAAAAAGAGACGACATACTGGGAACGTTTCGAGCCTGTAAGCTCTTCGTCAGCAGGAGAAAAAGTATAGAGAAAAAGTATTGTATATAAGTATATATATATATTATTTATTTATTTATTTATTTTTATAATGGCGTGAGTAATGACATTTTTTTCAAATATATATATTTGTAAATCCCATTATTATTTTTTTTTTCTTTTTTTTAATATTTTTTCTCAAAACATTGTGTTGTGGTGTTTGCTTATGAGGTCTTTTTAGAATTATATTTAGATTACTAATTAATCGGGTACGAGAGGGTCGAGGTATCTTAGTGGCTGATGGGCTTTGGGTTGGTTGGTTGGAGATAGGTGGGGGGTGAAAAAAAGGTTAGGTGGGTCCAGGTGGATTATTGAGGGGTGGATTTTTACTTTTTCCGCTTAGAGGGAAAAGGGGGTTGTGGACGAGAGAACCTTTTTGGGGAGGGTTAAGGTGAGGGTCTATGTTCAAATTCCAGAGTTTGTTAAATAATGGGTTAGGGTGTTTTTTAAGGGATTCTTTGAAGGTTTTGGAGTTTTGGATGAGGTGCTCTGTAATGATGTTATTCCTAGTTCGTTATGAAGGCAGGCATTGGAGTGAAACCATCTGGCGTTGGTGATCATTCTGACTATTTTATTTTGAGTTGTTTGAATTTTTTTTATTTGGGAACTGGAGGGAAGCTGCCCAGATTTGGTTGCCGTACATAGTAGCTGGCCTGATTATTAGGGTGTAAATAGTTTTTTTAAATTAAGGGAAACTTTACTTTTTCTATTTATCAAAGGGAATAGAGAACTATGTGCAGCGTGAAGTGTATTGATGGTTTTTTTAAAATTTGGATGAAAGTGGAGTGAAGAATCAATGATTAAGCCCAGGAATTTAGTTTGTTTGACAGTGGGAATAGTGATTTCGTTGAGGGTGAGAGCAGGGCCTGAGCATCTGACGGAATTTACTTTATGGTTGTGAAAAAAGGGACTTCTGCACATGTAGAGGGATTGATGGTGATTTTCCTTTTTTCTGCCCAGGCGTGGTAATCGTTTAGGTGCTTTTGGACATTTCGTCGGGCTGCGATAAGCCATCTATGGGATGAGGTTATTGTTGTGTCGTCAGCAAATAGGTATAATTTTGTGTTGGGGGAGGTAGGAAGATCGTTGGTGTATATATTGTAGAGGGTAGGAGACAGGACAGCTCCCTGTGGAACAACAGCAAGCATGGGATAGGACGTGGATTGACTGTTTTCCAGACTGACTGAGAAAATGCGATTACTTAAGAATGACTGAATAAATTTGATGAGGTATGCAGGGCAATTTAGTGTTATTGTTTTATAAATAAGGCCATGATGCCAAACCTTGTCAAACGCCTTGTCGACGTCAAGGAAGGCTGCAGTAGTAAGTCATCCGTAATTTTTGTCGAGGAAGATGTTATCAGTGAGTCAGGCAATTTGGTGGATAGTGGATGTGTGAGGAGTAAAACCGGCCTGTTCAGGGATTTGAAGAGGAAGAAAAAAGTTTTTTAATTTGGTTAATAAGAGTTTTTCAAAAATTTTTGAGAAGCAGCATGTGAGAGAAATGGGACAGTGGTTGTTTGGGTCTTTTAAATTTTTATGAGGTTTTGGGAGAACTATAATTTTACTGCTTTTCCAGATAGTAGGGAAGTAATTAAGGTATATACATGAATTGAGGAGCTGTAAAAAGGAAGGAAGGAATTCGGAGGGTAAGAGTTTTCGTTCCGTTCCGTTTTGTGTTACAACAGTGTAATAGTATTTTTTAAAGCATAGTATCGTACGGTACAGAAAAACATAGTATGACTATAGAAAGTCAATGGAGAGTATCAGCAAAAATAACTGGTGAGGATCCATTTTTTTTACTAACGCCTTTCATTTCAATTCTTTTTGCATGCATTCTTATTACCCTTTTTTAAGAGTAGGAGAAGATGTTATTTTGAAAATTGTAATTATTCCGAAATTGTGAACTGTATTGCGTTCTCGACAACAATTAAGAAAAACAATAACTTGCCTTGCGGCCTTCTAATTGATCCCAAAAAATTCAACCAGTATTGTATGGAAACGGCCACATTTTATGTAAAATATAATGAGTGGTATTCTATGCCCTCTGTAGTACATAAATATCTGCTGCATGCTGCAGATGTTACTGAGTCGCCTGTACTGCCAATAGGTGAGATTTCAGAGGAGGCTTAAAGGAGTTGCGAAACAAAGATAAACGAAAATATTCCTCTTCATGAACTACAATTCATTGTCTGTTCCTGAGACAATATTAGCCTTGGTCGACCAAAATTGCGATGACCACTAATCTCGTATCCTATGGAAATTCTGGGGAGACGGTTCTGCTGCATTCTCCTTAGCACAAGTTGCACCAGTGTGAGAATGTTGCTCATAAATCCGTCTTGTTCATCTAGCCGAAGGGAGTACAAAATCCTGCGTATATTGAATCGCTAAACGAGCTCAGCCCATAATCTTGCTACGCAGAACACACATACATAGTTTGAAATTTATAGCAGAACATTGGAGTTTATGTAGAAATTTATTTTTCCTCACTCTCACCACCTGACGTGAAATAATAATAATATACGTATCTTGCTATTTTCATCGACAACAACCAGGAATAACACTGCCACTGTTATCGGAAAGAAAAATCATTGCGCAATAAAATATGAAAAATATTGGTAATCTGAACTTCAACTACGTTTATCCTGAAATAACGCAATTTTCAGTTAGAGACGATCAGAGGTGGGATCACGGTTCCTTCTTCCGCGTTGTCGTTATCTTTATCCAAAATACAAACCACTCTAAAAGGGCGATGTAAGGGCTGTAACTGGCCAAATAACGCGCAACTTAGAACTAATAATTTTCAGGTCGTGAAGAAATTTAAGAATAACTATCTCGTTTTCGCTCTCATAAGCGCCATTTGCAGTTGAAATAATATTAATGTAAGCGTACCCATAATGGGGAACCTTGATCTTGCCCAATGTTCGTGATTAGCATGAAAAATTTGTTATACGTTTCCTTTTATGTCACTTGTTTCTTAGTACCATCATTGTGTAAATTGTTATTCAGGACCAGCAGGATCAGACTCGTTCTGAGTCAGGGGTACTTCAGCAAGGGACCTTGGAATTCGCCCCCAGGAAATATATCAGGGGATGGTAGGGCGATTTATATGAAGGAGTAAGTGTGGAATGTTGAAGAAATAAAACACCGTATTTTCTGGTAAATAACACGCACCTACTAGATAACACGCATGTTAAAAATCTCTTCACTGTGAGAAATGTATAGATAACACGCATTTCAAAAATTTCTTCTCTGTGATATATGTATTGATAACGCGCATTTCAAATTTGTACTATTTTTCATAAAGCGCTTTAAAGATCGTCATGTTGCTGTTCAAGCCGCAGCGAAATCATTATAACTACCTTTCTATGGACAAATGAACTAGGAAATAAACAATTTTGAAAGTAGTATCGAAGGTATTTCAATAGTACCTAATTATATTTATTATTGTAAGGCCATGGAAGAAAGAAAAGCAAAAACACGCAAATCGTACACGGTTCGAACCTACGTTCGAACGGTAAACTGAATTCAACACGGTTGAATTCAGTTTAAGCTGGAAGTTATTCAGTTTGCAAAAGTTAATGGAAATCGTGCAGCAGGGAGAAAATTCAATGTAAATGAAGCTAGTGTGAGAGAGTGGCGAAAGAATGAGGAGGTTTTTAAGAAACTGCATCGTGGAAAACGAGCCATGCGCTACAGAAAGTGTTTCTGGCCAACACTCGAAAAAGAACTTTACGACTGGATTATTCGTGAACGATCAAGAGGAATGACTCTCAACAACTAGAATTTTACTTCAAGCAAAGCAAATTGCACTAGAGAAAAACATAATTGACTTCAAAGCATATCCCTCTTGGGGATTCCGGTTCATGATGAGAAATAATTTAAGTGTTCGTGCCTCTACAAGCATTGGTCAGAAACTACCTGTAGATTGGGAGGCCAAGGTGATAAAATTTAGACAGTTTGTGAAAGAGTGCATTTTCGAACTAGAAGAAATGCATTTGGGTAATATGGATGAGGTCCCAGTAAGTTTTGACCTTCCAACTTTAAGGACTGTGAATCTTAAAGGTGCAAAGGAAGTGTCCATTACTACGACAGGACACGAAAAGTCAAATTTTACAGTTGTATTGTGCATAACGTCAGATGGTTCCAAGCTATCTCCTATGGTGATATTTAAGAGGAAAACCATTCCCAAGGGGCGTTTTTCGAAAGACCTTATTGTTACCGCAAATGAAAAAGGATGGATAAATAAAGAAATGATGATGACCTGGTTGAATAATGTTTGGAAAAAACGTAAACATGCTTTCTTCAGCCCCAAATCTGTTTTAATTATGGATGCATGTCGAGCCCATTTAGTGCCCGAAGTAAAGAAATTGGTCAACAAATACTCCAAGGTAGCAATTATACCTGGTGGACTGACGAAGAAACTTCAACCCCTTGATTTAACGGTGAATAAATCCTTCAAATCAAAACTTCGAGCTAAGTGGGAGGAATGGATGATTGCAGGTGTCCATGAATATACAAACTCTGGGAAGATGAAGCGACCATCTTATGAGGAAATATGCAAATGGATATCGGAAAGCTGGAATTCTGTGACAGTAACTTGCGTCCAAAGAGGTTTTCATAAATAATTTGGGGATTTGCAGGTTACAGAAGCAACAGACTGAAAACGATGAAGCTACTGAGGAAAGCGAAGTTGCTGATCTTCCGGTGGAAATACTGCGAACTATGGATTCGTTCCAGTGTGACTCGGGAGATGAATGTTATGGTTTCGACTAAGATTTATGTTTGCAAGTTAGATAAAAAATTTATGTTTGCAAGTTTTAATGTAATTCTTGTACTAATTACTTAAGTTTCCTTTTTTATGCTTTCCTCCTTTGTGTTATGCAGACAATGTTTTTTCAACACTAATTTTTTGCAATAATTACTCTTATTTTGAAATTAATTATATAATTACATTAACATTTACAATATGTTGGTTATAATAAAATTGCCCTTGTAAGTGAGTATTGTTTAGTCATTTGTTTCCGAGTTCAATATTCAACTAAACTAGATTTTCCGTTGTATATCACGCACTATTATTTTTATCATTTTTCTATATTTTTTGTATAGATAACACGCGGGTTATCTACCAGAAAATACGGTAATAACCTTTCACAATTTCATGTGTAGCTATAACCGGCTTCCAGTTGGTTTTCTTTACGTCATAATCAAGAGGTGTTTTAGTTCTGGTACCTTCAGTGAAACTTCGCCGAACGGGGCTTTCAAATATTTACATGTAAAGACGTGTATATTCATGCACATACGTACCGATATTCGCCGAATGCAGGATAATGATTCACTTTTACGCGGTAACCCAATGGCATTTTCAGTATTTTTTCCTAGAGGATCGAAGCATAATTATGAAGTGCTCACCGGTATTAACTTTTGTTTTTTATTTTAGCACGAGATTCAACAACCATTTTATTAATGTGAAGGAAGAACTCTCGGGTTTGGCACCGGGTCAGCTTCTCAAGAACTTCCGACGTTTTGACGAGAGACTTGCCCATCGTCTTCAGGGGTCCAAGAATTCAATGCCAATTTCCCACTTTTATTAATTGTTTTACGCCATTTGAGAAGTAACCTTTGAACACCATTGCTAAAATACAGTTATTCCTAACGTTCTCCTTGTAGTACCCAAGACTAATTCCACGAAGAAGCAACTAAGGAATATTGAAGGATTTAAATCCTATATCATTGTAATTTATTTGTACACATGATCTTTGGATAATAAAGGTATTATTATTATAAACGCATAATGTAGTTAGAGAGAAATATCACTTCACATGATAGTCGATTAATTTGTACTAATTACAAAGAAAAAGATCTCTTCTTTCTATTGATAGCAAAATATCAGTCTCAACTATACATTTGGAGGGATTTGCCGAAAAATTCCAGCCATTTTCCATGGGAAATTGTACGCGTTTGCGCTCTAGAGACACTTTATTTAAAAAATGAGGATGTTCAAAAGATCTCGTAATAAACTTAACAGTGCGTAGTTTATATGCTTTCTCAATTAATTTTAAGAATGAATCAATTACTCGCTGCAGTAATTTTTACAGAATTGCAAAAAAAACCTTCGGTTGTGATGGCATTTTCAGCCTATGGCGTGAAAGAAATGAGTCAAGTTGAAACCTTATGAATGTATTTTGAGTTAATTACTTAGAATTTCAGTAATTTAAAACCAATATTTTTCGTGGTTCTTACAATTTCTTAAATTTAAAAATTAAATTTGAATATTGTCTCCATTATATAACGAAAAAATAAAACTTTTACAATCCACAATTTTTGGTCAAAAGATGTATGCACAATCCATATGCAAATTGGAATTTCACGAAGTCAAACCTGATCTTATTTCTTTTATTGGTCTCCAGTATGACTAGGAAAAAACTTAAACTACCTTATTAACCATTCACACTTTCATGTAAAACTATAAACTGTTTACAGTAGGTTTCATTAAAGACATTTCCAAGATGTGTTTTATTGCTTGAAAATTCTTCGAACGAGGATTCAAATATACTGTTTTTCTTTCATTTTGCTCTCTGCGCCAAAAAACTGTAGGTACTACATTGTTAAGACTACAGCTCGGGGTCGAGCCATTGCAAATATTGCTCCATCGAATCGGCTTGCGGCCGCGTCCGAGGTGCTCAGTAAACAGAACATACTATTTCCCCTCTTTTTCTCTCTCCTCCGGCTGCGTAATATCCGCGGAGTCGCGATAGGTCGAAAGAGGCATGCGTGTTTCGCGCACTGCTCGAGTGGAGAACGGACTGGACAGTGTTCCAAGAGCGCTCGGCGCGACTAGACCGCTGGCTTCCGCAATGGACGATGTGACGGAAACAGAGGGTTTTAAGTCCCACGAAGTGCCAAGGACAGGGTTTTGGCTGTGCGGCTTCTGTTTCCAATGTCCCGTACTATCTATTTTTGTGATTTCGTTGTTGCTACTCAGCTTTTATTTATTGGTGATCGGGGTGCAGTTGCAGAACAAGAGGAAGAGAGGCAATGCCCTCCTGTTCCACGGACGTTTCCTTCTCTATTACGGGATCATGTCGTTCGCGTCCATCGCGTTCGCTGTGATATTTCCGCTGCGGCCGAAGAACGTGGTGAACACTCTGTAAGTATCGCACGTATTTCCAGACGCCTCAATAATATTACCTGCTAAGACTAAGCAATCGGTTCATGGTGAGGATTTCTGCGGCAGATACGGTGGTCGGGATTGCTGTTGGGGGTTTGATTGGTGTGGTGGTTTTATTAACATACATATTGCCGCATGTCAAGTGTGTGAGCTGCCCATTCAAGGGCTAATTACTCGAATAACTTTTATTTATTTGCTCATTTTGTCACTTTTATGAGTATATTTTTTACACATTTTGTCAATTTCATTTACTTATTTATTTAAGCGCTGTCACTTTCTGTTATTTATTTATGTACACATTTTTATTTATTAATCAACACATTTCGTCAACTATTTAATTATAAATAAATTTTGCCACTTTTATTTATTTATTTAGACTTTTTTCTCTTTCATTAATTTATTTTTTATCAAAATTTGTCAGTTAATTGTCATGCAGTTCTTGGTTCCTTAGTGAAGTGTATAAAGAAAAAGAGGATTGTGAGTTGAGTAGACACGTTGAAGTAGGATGGCTGTGAGCCAATTGCCCTAGGTTGGAGAGGAGAATAAATAAATTTAACCAAGTATTATAATATAACTATTTTTGCCAGTGATAGATACTTAGAATGTATTGCAATACTAAAAGGTGGTTCTGGTGGTGAATTTCAACGGGAATGAGAAATAATATTTGCACAGGAATATAAATCTCCCCAGTTTGGCATCCAAAATGTATATACTATATAGAAGTTTTTAACCTCAAATTGAGAGGTTTGGGTGGAAAATCTACGCTGTAATTCTATTACATTGATCATTTTACCAAAGCCACAAGTTTCCCTGAAATTAGGTCCCAATTAAGTACAGTCTATGCTACAGTGGTCAAATAAATAAAAAATTTCTTTTTTTGAAATTGTGCAAAAATCGACGATTTTGAAGCCAAAAACTCAAATGTTACGAAAAAACGCGCGTAAGAAAATTAAATGCAAGAAAAAACAACTTCAGTAATCCGAAACTCAAAATCTCAAGCTTATATCATGAAACTACATTAGTTGTACTGCCCACTTAAATTTTAATGTAAAATATTACACTACACGTGTTTCGACGTTTCTTAGGGTGTCATCATCAGGTCTATTTGTAGACCTGATGATGACGCCCTAAGAAGCGTCGAAAAACGTGTAGTGTAATATTTTACATTAAAATTTAAGTGGACAGTACAACTATTGCAGTTTTATTTAAGTACTAAAATGCTGTTCCACCATATAACGCCGGAGACTGTCGAACTTATATCATGAGTTAAAGTAATTTTAAAAAGCAATAAAAGAAAGCTCTGCCCCGAATCCAATGCATTTCTTAAGGGAGTAGTAATTTGTAGATTACATTCATACCATTTGGGGCTCTGGGGTCGTTCTTATTTACCTATCCTAACAATCTTTCTAAGATCTAAAGAGCAGTTGTGCCAAATTTTGTTCGAATCTGTCAAGGCGCTGGAAGTCCATCGGAGGAGTGCAATGGATTTCAATTTTATAGATATACTAAGGTTTATTAAAATTTTGTTACAGTAAGATAATTAACTTGGCGGAAAAGTTAGATTGAAATAGATACGAGAAAAGAGAAAAAAAGCAATAACAAAAATTTTCTTAAAATTAATTGACAGTAATTTTTAAGTATGTTTACATGCACAGGAAAATTTAAAATGTCTTTGAGTAACGCATTCTTTTCTTTAAATCTTCGATTCAAGATGGAGTATATTAGAATGTTATTTTTGTAGCCTACATTTTATTACATATTAGGCTTTCCTTCCTAAGTACAAAAATTCCTGTGGTAATTATTAACACACAACCGTGGTAAATAATTAAAACATAGACAGCGGGATACTAAAGCAAGATACATCGTTAACATACACGATCCCTCTCATTTTCCCTATTTACTCCCCCTTCGTGGCTGGTTTCCTAACACCACCCGCCACACGTATCTGCGGAGGCTCGCAGGGTAGTATGTACGTGTAGATGCATAATGATCCTGTGCCTAGCACAAAAATGGTTTCCCAATGATGGATTTCTGATTCACTTTTGTTGAATCCCACTTATTTCATTAGTATCTCATTTATTTTCAATCCTAATAAGAGCTCCTCCCGCGCTTGCCTTGTCATTTCTTTGGCGTAGAACTGAAAAAGCTACTGCGATAATTGCTTTAATATTTTTATTATCAATTCCCAGACTACTATGTCAGCAGCCTTCTCAATTCAATTTTTTTTAAACTCATTTCTATTTACGTTATCATTTCAGTTATTTCGTCTCGCTACCACTCTTCCTATCCTGAAATGAAATCGTGATACATGAACAGGTTCCCATTATCTAGTTTCGAACCCGTTTATTGTCCGAACCTTGCGATTGAAATATTCATAAATGACCTGTGCTATCACTTAATGTGTAGGTTCAAGGTAATTCAAGGGCACAGCTGCTAGTGTGAAACATGAAAAGCGAGTTTAGGAGATTGGTCTACGGTCGTCACAGCTTCATGTCTGAAAGCGAGAGCATTCGATGCCTCCCAGGTTTTCCTGCCCTCGCTTTCATGAGACAACCCATTCGAGGCTGCGGCATTCAAATTAACCGTGGAGTTCACTACCTTCGTCTCTTACCAAATGGCCTTCAATGACTACGCTTATTTCATTGCTCTAAATATTCAATAGTTATAGTGAAAATTTGTTCATAATATTGTTCTTTACAGAGAGGTAACAAAGAACCATTACTATTTAATTTGAAGACGCTTAGAATTCGTGACTGTTCCATTAACTGAGGTCTTAAGATTCGAACTAAAATATGCAGTAATTTACTCCTTTGAAGGAAAAGTGGAACTCTGCTTTCTCTAAACTCGTTGACGTGTTTAATCGAGCTATTTGCATCACATGGATTGCATGTGTCACTTCTTTGTTAGATTTTATTCTGGATAGAACACAATTAATTTGGAGCTGCGTTGAAGAGGTTTTACTGCTTACAAAATGGGTAGGATAGGTTTCCGGTGGGAAAATACAGCGTTGAAAAAAGTGAAGGAGTGCTATTTATTTTAAAACGCAATTAGTATAACTCCAGAGTTAGGAACTGGCTCGGAAAAAATTGATTCATGACCTGTACAAGATCCGCATTCCTTCAGACTCAAAATCTACTTTGAAATAACTGAATTACTTGAAAATCGAAGGTGGAAACCCCAGGATACTTGACTACCGCGTTCTAGATCAGTTGCTACAGGCAAATATATTGCGGGATTGTAATAACGAAATGTACATAGTAGTCCAGACCTGTTCTACTTTTAATGGACAGGCAATTGTGAGAAAATAAGACACATGCTGTCGAACATGCAGGTTCTATAATTCATTATTCTTTCACAGAATTCACGATCATAAGAAAACATATGGAAACGTCAAAGTATCAAAGCACATATTCGTTTATTCCATTTTTCTGATTACTTCTTCTGCAATTATTCCCCTTGTCAGTAGTTGGAAACCCAAAATCCACTGACATACTCCCATAAAGAGTCTTGCAAGGAATTTCATGATGAAAAACAAATGTGGAAACAACAACCTTTGCGGGGATTGATCGAAGAAAGGTTTTTAGTTTTGTAGATATTCTTGTAATCAGACATTTCTTATTTCATTAACTTTATCGTTGACTTCATAATGAAGTAAATGCTCATAGCTCAAATTTACCCAACATATTTGTATAACTTTCTATTAGTATAAGGCACAATAGGTACTCAATGCATTTTCGCAATTTCGCAGTTATCTCACGGACGACAGTCAACGAGTATTGATAGATTATGAACAAATTCTGAAAAAATTGTCCATCTTCATGAGCACCCTGCGCCAAGTGACGCAAATATATTATTAATATTTTTCCTGTAAATCTTGATACTTGTTCTTAACTTAACTCGTGTCTTTTGTTTAAATGAATATCATCCAATTTTGGCAGGTAGCTGCTTATTTTTTTAAAGTCGCATTAATGAGTCTTCCGACTTCTATGCAGTCACTTGATAATAAAAAGATGAGATCGTTGCAACGGGATGCTACTTAAATGACAAAATAAGTGACATTTCGAAGGGAAAGAAATTGATAAATTGATTGACTTTAATTGGAATTCCTTTTGAACCCTAATGCTGGTTTATTCAGTGTGCCTACAATCTTCGTGAATGTATATCCCTTCGGCCGAATTCTTAGTTACGTTAGACTACGTCTAGGGCAGAATTAAGGAAGTTTGACCAGTGATTTCGTTAAACCCGTATCCATAGTGTCGTTTTAGCGCTGACCGACCATAACTTTAGTAGCTAACTGGTAGCTATAGTCCGGAGGAATTGAAACCGATGGAATTATGGTTTAACGTTGAGTTTAAGCTCCTCGCGTAGCCATTTTACCTTCAGCTTTTGTGGTGCTGTGATTGTCAAAGGTATTCTGTGATTAATCGTGAGTGACATCTTCGTTTCAGCTTGTTTATTATTACTGTCTGTAAAATGAGTCGAGATACAAGAGTTAGATATGATCTGTCTTCTAAACCGATTGATGGTGAAACGAACTTTGATCTTCCACAGTTTATTTTAGAATGTACAACCGGTATCGGCAGTTACGACGTATTCAGGTACATTGAGGTATATCAGTATTCCGGAACTATGTAGAGGTCTGAGGGGAATGGTGTGGGTAAAAAAGTAGGGGATGAGAAGGTGGGTTGAGAATGGATTACTGACTATTGGGAAAATGTCTGGTTGATTTAATCTTGTTGCTTGAGGCCGTCATCGTCATTGAGGAAACGGAATTCAATGCAGTAAACTGCTCAGAAAAGTTTGGTTTTTTTCTAAGTTTATTGATGTACATCAAAAAGATTTTGTCAACTAAGCTGTACTTTTACGAAATTTAATTTTCAGAAATTCACAGTTATTACACAGCGCAAAAACTGATAGCCCATGTTTGCACTCTTGGTATTATATCATTCTTCAATATGTTAACTTGCAATTTTAAAGTAAGAAATACAGGTTTATTTTTAACATGTATCTGATAACCACTTGTTTTTAATACAAAAATTGCCCAATTTGCTGTAAGAAGTGTAAAAATATGATAAATTTGAAGCAAATGGCACGATTGAAACTTGAGTGGAACCGTAGTGTGTTCTTGAGTGCCAAGCATTGCGGACACTGAGACGACAATAGTTGAATATTACCAGTATTGTCAATATTGATTTTTATTTATATTAAACTCGCAGCAGTTTGCTTTAGCGTGCTGTCTGGTCCGATTTCAGTAAGTAGGAAACAATTCGAAGTCCCTAGAAGTAAACAATGAGGAGGAAAGGTTTGTAGATAACGCGCAACTCCTCACGAGACACCAAAAACACTTCAAAAATTCAGGGAATTAGGTACCCTGTTACTTGAAAAATAGCGGTGTTGCCAATCGTTTCATCCTCACGCAGTAGGCAAGTCTTAGGGCCATATCCAGAAACCTCGCTATAGTATTATCTCCGCTGTATACGTCATCAGCGCGCTGTATACGTCATCCACGGCGGCTATAGCGGGGACGGCGCGCTGAAGCATGACCCAAACGCGTTCTGCAAGAAGTAGCGAACCCCAGACCATGGTACTAAGTACCATGCACCAAGCAATACGGAGAGTTGCTGTTGCGGGATTTCTGGATACCGTGTAGCGGAGATTCTGCTATAAGTTCAGCGAGGTTTCTGGATACGGCCCTTAGACTGTGTAAATCCCTGAGGCTATCTCCTTCGACGTGAGTTACTAATACCAACTTTTAGTCCCGTTCTACACCACACTTAAACCGGACTAAGATAAACCTCCGTACCCCAGGTTTAACTTGAAATCTATTAATACGGCCGCTGCGGCAACATTCATAGAATTCAGCTGCGGCTGGAGTCTTATGGCCTTACCAAAGGCCAGGATGTTCACAACGGGAAGGCCAGGATGCTCAAAAAGTGGCAAAATGTTGTAATGCTTTGAATAGCCCCTTAACAGCCCCTGATATCCCTTGGTTCCGGAAAGAGATTGCCCAGGTGGCGATTCCGAGTCCTAGCGAATGCTAGGCATTCGAACAACAATTGGAATATGGTTTCCTCATTCTCTATAATTGTATCATCTGCTCCTTAGTGTATCTTCTAATCCAATGTTTCAATGTTGTGGAGGTGCTTCTCCTCTCTATAGTGGCTGGTTATGGGGCATTGAAGTATTACATAAGACGTTTTAGGAGGTGAGGAGATCCGAGCCAATCTTACGTAAGATTATACTTACTTCTAAGATCGTATTTTTATCATTCTTATATTATTGTCGGACGAAAAATATTATTTTTCAGGGTTATTGCCGCAGCGGAATGCCTTAATCGATGGTACACTTTTGAAAAACGGATGATAAATCCATTGCGTTAATTAGTTATATCGTATTTTTAAAGATCACGTGTTTTGAGAGTCACGCCTACTGTAAATCGCGAAATCTCGAAAATCTTTATCGATATCCGGTGAAAAATTCATGTTTCTAAATTTCTCTGAAGGGCCAATGATTACGTAGGAGATAAAAAAACAAAGTGAGTGAAGTAAGTTTTTGCACACTTGGACATGGAATTGACCATATATTTTTATCCATGTGTATGGTTCCATAAATTAATAACAACTTGCGTAGGATTGGGAGGGGAGGGGTCACGAAATCTTACGTTGTCTGACATGGGGGAGAGGGTAAGGGGGTCAAAAAGTGGTCAAAATCTCCTTACGTAGTACTTGAGTCAGCAGTCCTATCATTGTTTTCAGTTTATTTCTCGCCTTGTGCTGATTGTCGAATCTCAATGTGTAGCTGTAGCCCATCCGTTGATCTCGGACTTCATCTGCCGTTTCATTCCCGGTAATAAATCCATGTCCAGGCACCCAGAAGAGTAAGACTTTGCTCTACATAAACGAAGTACTAAGGAAGCCACCTCCAGGGAGTGAGGAACGGGGTGATTGCACACTGGGTATAAAATACTCGTCCCTGTTCAAATTTAAACCTCGCACGCTCTCCTGGCCGCTGGGGGCAGACCAAAAATGCAGTCAGGAGAACAATGCCCAGCCAAACCAGAAACTAGGAGGGCGCTAGGTTGGCGAGCATGATAACATGCATCGCATACATCATTCTGTTTAACTATAGCGCCGAGCTTCTCTCGACGCTCAAGTAGCAGTCTCGATTTACACCAGAGATAGGTAATAGTATTCTTTCTCCCCGAACACCATTCACGACTTTAAGTAAAACAGAATCAGACGTTAATCCACTAAAAGCACGTCGCAATTCACCCCTTTTCTTTCCCAAGAATTGTTTTCTGTCCCCTCTGATTTCATGGCTGGTGTCCTGACTACACGTAATCGCGGCGGCTCGTAGGGTAGTATGCAGATGTAGTAAGTTACCTAATACTTTATCCTTAAATGCCAAATCGCATATATACGTATTCGTAATTTAACGTTATGGTCTATATTCATAACTTGAATATATCTGTTTCATCTCCTTTCATTTTTCATGTGGATACATTGAGATATCGAAATTTAGAGCCGTTGAGTTCCTGGCATCTGCTTAAGTAAATTAAAGCCCGCTCTAAGTGTCACGTCTCCAAGGCCACCTTCACTTTTCTTTGCCGTTAACGAAGACGCTGGTAGCCTTGAATTTATGACTATCAGCTCGGGCCTAATAATTTCGTATTTTTCGTGCAATATTATCGCATAGTCTCTAACTGAAATACGGATATAAATCTGAGGTCTTCGGGCTGAAAAAGGTCTTATTTTTTTATCAAACATTCTTAGATGCTCGGATGGAGTCTATTTGGATCCTGTATCATTGTCCTGAAGGTGTTAAAAAATCTCTAATATATTTAGAGAAAACAATTGCCCTTATATGGGTCAAAATTAGGCCACGACTAAAGTCTTGATTTTCGTCCATTCTTCAAATTTTAAATAATACCACCTGTGCTATCCGTCATTTTGTATGTTTATATACATTTTTGGGCTGAAATACAATTCTGGTTGTAATAAGCATTTTGCTATATTAATTACTTAACTTTGAGGCTCTATTTATTTATTTTAGTTATTTTTTTAAGAACTACCCTAAAAAAAGAGGTCAGGAGAGGCATCCAAATTTTCATCGGCGAACAAAACATTTTGGTTCGTATATTAGCTCCAACAAATATCTAAATTTCGAAAATTGGAATTATTTGCATACGATTTCATGCAAGCAAGAATACACATTTTGCCAAGGAGTTATATTATGATGGTGTAACATGGAGGATAAGAACAAGGAAGGAAATAGAAAATATTATCAGAGACGAAGACAGTGAGATTTGTGAAGACCCAACGGATAGCTTGGCTAGGGCATGTGGAAAGAATGAGTGAAGAAAGGATGCCTAAGAAGCTTCTACATGGAAATATGGATGGAAAGAGAAAAAGAGGAAGACGAAGGAAAAGATGGATGCAGGATTTGGAAGAAGATATAAAGGCTATGAGGATCGTAAGATGCTGGGAGAAAGTGCAGAACAGAAGAGAATGGACTGGCGTCTTGAGGGAGGCCAAAGCCCATACCGGGCTGTAGCGCTGAGGAAGTAAGTTATATTATGCATATGGTTTGGACTCATTAAACGGCAAGTCGATAGCGTTACGTTTGATAATCAATATAATAATATAATATAAATTTCGCACAACGACAACTCTGCCATCTCAATCTTGTTTCCATAGTTACAGGTGAATTAGTGACCTCATTTCAATAATATGCCAGTCATTCTAGTGATATAAGCCAATTTCAGTGTAATATAATATGCTTCGGGAAAAAATTGTATCCTCCTTTCATTTGTTTACCTTTATGGTGTGCTGTTGTCCCGGTACATTCCTAGTATCATCGTTCTGTCTGTGGAAAATAAGCAAAGAAAATTTAAAAAAATGTTGTATGCCTCGAACTTTGCCGCTTACATTGACGTCAGTGGTGCTTTAAGAGACACCTAATGCAATAAAATAATTATAATAATCTGTAGTTCCATCGGTACCGCAATCCGACATCCTCCATAACGTCATGCATATATATCTGATGACAAAATCTGGTATATGAGGGCAATCCTCATATTTCAAGTAAATAGGCCAGACTGATAAAGAATTGAGAAATGGTGATATCTCTTGTATTTCGATCCCACACTATTTTTCACGGAGTTCCAAAGTGCAAAGTGGCGTGTAACGATCTCAAATTTGTAATCAGGATTTTTCCGGAAACCATTTAACATCTACGTACACCTGAGGTGGTTACTCAAACTGTATTTGTTTTTACCTAGTGTACCCAAGTTAACAAATGTGTGAAGTTCATAATCCATTCTATAAACAAGTATATGGGGAATCAGGTTGTAGTGGTGGTTGCTTTTTATCGGCTTCCCATCCCGACGGCCTGGGTTCGAATACCAGCGGAGATGGAGATTTTCAAGTGGGATCCCGCTCTATATTAGCGTTCAATTTGAAGACCACTTAAAATTAGAGACGGGCAAATTCGTATAAAAACATATCATCATGATAACGACCTCCTCAACAATCAAGATCACGAGCGTTTTTACCCGCCAAAATAAAGATATAACATTTCAGAAGAAATTATCTTTCCCTCTGATAAAAGCCCCTACCACATTATTTCCCAAATATGTAATAAGCAACCCAACCAATTGAAAAAATTCGTAAAAGCAGGTACTTTCAAATCCCAGATAAAGAACTACCTGCGAAGACCTTCATATTAAACACTGTCAGAATACTTCATTATTTTAAATGGCTAAGTAGAAGCATTCAAAATTGTAACTTATTCTCTGAACTATTGTATATTAATATGTATCATCATTTTGTGTACAAAATATCTCATACATGCGTGTATAATATACCTATCATCATTGTGTATGCAATATTATTTTTTTATGTCCTACTCTTTTGGACTTGCCCTAAATCAGAACTATACCAACGGGGCTTAATTATTTATTTTATGCGTATTTCTCCATCCGCCAGATGACACGTTAAACTGTGGATACCTTGGTCCCTTTCTCACAAAGCTCACTTATGCTAGCGCCGAGTTTACTCCACCCTTCCTCCATTCTACGTGTAATCTTTACCAATCTACCCACCCATCTTCATTTGTTTAGATGGTATCAGTTGTCAGTCACCTTCCCAACTAATCAACCCACCTTTAATGAGCGTAGCATATACATGATTTGAGACTAAGAAATACGAGCCCAAAGCATTATATCTATGCCAAGATAAATATTTGTTATCCGGCGATAGCTGTCTGCTCTAGAGAGTATTATTTTTTTTAGCCACTATCTGCATCATTACTCTTGTGCAAGCACTTTCACCACAGTTGATGATATATTTCCTGTTTTGTCCGAGAGGTTGAGCACTCTTAACATAGCGTTGTTTTCGCGTCCTATCAGAAGGATAGAATTTATCATGGCTTTTTTCGTTAGAAACGTCTCACTACTTTAACAGCAACTGACAAGATTTAAGCAGTTCAGTATTATTTATATATTAATTATCTCGAGCTCGCTCATGTCACAGGCATTTGGTGAAAAGTATTCATCATAACTCGTAGGATTTTATTAAGAATTCGCTGATACAAAATTAAAATTGATGCACGTCAAGCCCCTGACAATAATAATTCCGCCCTCTTTGAACTATTAGCAAATATTTGTTCAGCTTATCACAGCTTTTACTTTAACCCACCGAATCAGAGTCGATATTAAATGAGTCAGAGACAGCTGTATCGTTCTCGTCACTTTCCTTAACGTTATTGTGCCGTGATATCTAGCAGAATAGCTGTCTGGAAGATGTATTATCCTCATGGCTTCTACCACGGTTTTATCTACAAAACACTCGACTCGTAGTCATTCAGTCAGCGATAACGAGTTCTCATTCAATCACAACGGTCAACTTTTTTATTACATAACGACAATAGCAAGAATGGAACGAATTATCTACAGGCGGTAAAAACGTTGATAAGATATTGAGTCTATGGGGCTTTTATTATTGCTCTTCTGGCGGAGTAAGGCGTGACCTTCATTGCTACTGGGAGTTTCATTCATATCAGTTGCATTTGTTGATGATGTTTTTTCCCACTATCTTTATGAATTTACATTTAAAGTTTTTTTTTCAGAACCGCATCTCCCCAAGATCAGAAACTCTTGATCGTAGTGGGAATTCGTGAGTAAACCAAAGCTACCTGTTAATCATACAAATGAAATAAAATTTTCGGCGAAATAAACGCTACCTAAACCCTTCTCTTTTACATCCTGGTGTTCTCCGATCACATTTCGGATCCTGATACATATGTATCACTTTGTGAACTCCCAACTGAAAATCAACTCGTCAGAGAGTTGATTAATTCAAATAAATTTTCAACGCTAGCCACAATTTGGGTAATAGTATTTTAATGTTCTACTTTGTAGCGATAGGTATGTTGTAAATGTTTCTTTAACAAAGATATCTCCCTTTTTGTTTCCCATTTCATTATTTAGAAACGTGGAATCTGAGAAAGGAAGACGAGAATAGGCTGCAGGCGTTTCATATGTGGGTGAAGAGGTGAATAGATAAAGGTTAGGGGATGGAGAGAAAGACAAACGAGGAAGTGCTTGGTATGATGGGAGAGGAAACTTGTGTTTGAGATTAGGAGGATGCAGAGTAGGTTGTTGGAAAAGGTAATGAGGGGCGAAGTGCTGCTGAAGGTCGCGATAGTGGAGAGGATGTTGGGAAAGCGGGGAAGGGGAAGGAAGAGAACAAAAGACGTATGCTGAGATGAAGAAAGAAATTGTGTCGGTAGGTAGAGGTCTGCGCCTGTAAAAATCCAGAGAATTTTTACTATCTTTCATTTAAGCCTACCTAAACCCATAGATTACTCTAATAATGATATTAATTGTCAGTAAAATAAATGTGATGCGCAAATGTTATCGTCCAGGAATGAAGCATAAGAATGTGAAGTTCATAACCGCTGGCACTGAATGTCGTCACCATTATGTACCTCGTTGTGAACCATTCAAATTTACATCCCTGCTCTTGACACCATACTGAATTTGGAATTTTTTTATCGTGAAAGCATTGCCTTTGAGATACGACTTCGGACAAGAATACATGTTAAGAGAAAGACGTATGGCTGACGGTTGTGCGATTGCGTTAACACGCATGCCTTCAATATGGTTATTTTTATGTCAATGCGTGTATTTATAGCATTTAGCTCAATGCATATTACTCAATTATACATTGCTTCGTACGTAGGAATTATGCTATTCAATATTAGTAACAGAATATTTTTTTACTTTTTTGCGGAAGATAGAAATCGGATAATTTTTTCCCAATATACCGTCAGCATATTTTTTCACAACGCCCCCTCTGGCTCGGGAAACTTTTTGTGGTCAATTTATAAAATAATTGTGAACATTTTCACAGATTTATTTAATGTACGACCAGTTTTGTCACATGAGCGACATCTTCTTTTTGAAAAACAATAATCAATATTTTTAGGTCCTAAACAGATAAATTAAATCGTAACCACCTTTTGATTTCTAACGAAGGATGACTATATTGTATTCAAAGGATGACTAGCCCCGTCGCAAGCTTCATCTCATTTCTTCTGGGTGTGAAGTGGGAACTGAGAGGAGAGGAGCTGTTGGATGACTTGGCGGGTCGGAGCGGCAAAGGCGTAAGGCCAAGGGGTGTCGTCTTCATCGGAAACCACCAGAGCACCCTTGACTCACTAGGTAAGTTGTCTCACCGTTTAAAGCAAGAGATATGTGAATAAATTGCGTTTTACCAATTTTATATTCAATTCAATGCCATATTAGTACTTAGCGTTATGGCAGATGGGATACATTTCTTAAAAATTCCATAACCTCTACGGATTATATTCTAAATGCAGAATAATACATATCATGTACCTATAAATATTGATAGCAAATATCATGGTGTCACACCGAGTATGATATAAGAAAAAAAAACATATAAATGTAATTGTACCCTAAATTTCGAATACTGCGCCGTAAACTCTTGCCATAACAGGTCTTAATGAAGGCAAAAATGTAAAATGAAATTCTCGTATTACCATTTCCATAAAAGTATTTATGGTAATTTCATCTTCATAAACATATGTACTTCGATGAAATGTTGCAATGGAATTATTTTCCAACTTTGCATGAAAAATTATGAAAAGGTTTAGGTACTCAATGACCCACAATTACAGCTCCAGCCATATTAAGTGAAGCGTATTGTAGAAAAAAATACATGGTTATTTGTCCAAGGATGTGCATAAAAACAACTAATGTAGTGTACTTAAAAGAAACCTACTGTATAACATTATAGCTTTTCGGATGGTCCAAAATCACTAATATGTAGCCTTGTCAGAGATTCCACGATGCATAATATGCTAGAAATTTTCAGTTATTAGATACATTCATGGCACACACAGTAAAAGTTACAAAAACTTCATTAACAATATCACAATTATTCATTCATGGAATATGATTTTCTACAGAATATAATATCTTCTTCTTCCTGAGTAATAGGCTCCTGTGGCCTATTTCTTCTTCAAATACAGCCTCCTATAGTTTAAGATGTTGCACTACTTTTTTCTTGGCCGACCCATCTTTCTTCCACCTTGGGACAGTTTATTTCTTGAAATACGTACAAATCTGTCGCTTGTCATTCTCTTTATTTGCTCATTCAGATCTTGGTTTCGTTTAAGTACCCAGTCATTATTATTATTGTATTATTTGTTTTATATGGTTTCCTTATGTTTTTATTTCTTACTCTGTCTAGCAGTGTTTTTCCTGCAATCTTGTGGAGTATTTTCATCTCTGTAGTCTCTGATAGTCTTATAGACTTATGTATCAGACCTCCTCTTTGTTGTATAATTCGTAATCGGTCTAATACTTGTTGTCCACTAGTGAGGTTTTATTTTTGGATTTATTGTAGCTTAAGTTTTTTTGTGAAACTAAACGTTTAGTTTCGAAAAAATGGATATAAATATTTGGTTTTGCAATTTAATGTTTAATGTCCTTCCCGCATCTTTTAAATGTTTAGTTTAGTTAGCAACTATTTTATATAGTGAGATTTAAATACCCTTTTGAGCAAAACGATTTGTAGGCGAACAGTTCTGTTTCGTTCAAGAAGCGGAACGCTTCCAATAGAATGGAATGAAGTTAAAAGATGCGAACCAAGGTGTACTTTTCTGTCTCAAGACTTTTGATTGAAGGCTTATTGAAAACAAATGGCACTAAAATGGAAAAAATAAGCTGCAGACAACGTAATGTACGTCCTAGATAGGGTTCCCATTAGGGTAAGGTGCTATACATGATCAAAGTGTAATTTCATTTAAGTGACAATTATGTGCTTTTTATCTCTATAACTTGCTTATTCAAATACAAAATGTAATAAAGTTAGAAAACCTTTTTCTCTACATAAAAAAATATACGAATGGTAACAATGTCTGTCCGAACCTCTTTTTCAACGTGCCGTAATTCGGGACAATATCGCTTTTTTAGGATGTAAGGCAACCCTGGTCCTACTACTAAACCGTGATAATTGTACCTGAAATTCGGCAAAAGTCCTGGTAAACCTCTCATTTTTACTACGGGCTCTGAATAGTGTCCTCCTATCGATACCTTAAATTAAATTCAATTCAAATGATCAGGACGCGGGAATCCGAACTAGAACATTTTTTCATTTAAAATAAATTTCGGCTGTGAAAGGCTACCCTATATTTAATTTTTGCGTCATTTTGGATCGTATTACTTCGGGTCAATCATCGTCGCTGCAAATATCTTGAAGAATTGGATTAAGGTTAAAATGATCCATTTAAAATTTTCTAATGATTTAACTTAGCATTATGATTGAAATATATTTAACGCTAAATAAAGTTATTTTACTTGTATCTTGTACGTCACCATACGCAATATAAGTAAAGTTTTCTTTAAACGGTAACAATTCCGACGCACACTAATGCGCTTAAAAGGTACGTACGTACTTCTAAGTTACTTCTTCGATGTCACGTTTTATAATTATGTTATCTGTATACTTCAATCCTTATGTACTATAGACAAGGTGCTGAATTGTTCCAAGTATGAATTTAGATCAATTAAAATACCCATCAACATGATTTACGCTAGTATTTCCAAGAATTTTGTGACGCTCGGCGCCGGAACATATCGTGCTGTTTTCATTGAATACATAAAGTTGACCACGTTATAACTTTTCATAAAAAATTAGGTTACTTACAACAACTTCTTCTATTCTCATTTCATGCTCAATAAAAAGCATGGAAAATATGTATTAATTGTTGACTTACATGCTTATTCACATGCCTGATCGGAAATGCCGGAATAGAATATTTTTTAAATTCGAAAATAAAGTAAATTTTCGCCTTTAACTGGTTACAATTCTGGAATTATTAATAAAGAAATATTAATATTTTTAGTTTTAAAGTGTGCTCACTGTTTTAAAGCATAGGGATTACTTATTATTGTGTTTATTGATCAAAAATACCATAAGAAATTGCTCTTATTAAAATTTGAATTGCAGGTTTGATGCACTTGTGGCCCAAGTTTCACCCCATGGCAGCTGTCATCAAGCGAGAAGTGTTTTACGTGTGGCCATTCGGTTTGGCAGCTTACTTTGCTGGGTCCATATACATCGACAGATCACGAGGAAAGACCGCATTTTACTCGATAGAGGCATCAGCGCACCGTGCTGCCGAAGAAAATGTGGGTGATGATCTATCCATCCCTTATGATCTAAGTGTCACAAAGATAAAAAGTTTTTGATTTGCAAGCAGCTATTTTAGGGGTCTTCCGGAAATAAGAGCACTTTTGAAGTCGAAACCGAGGTGAATTAAGAAAAGAAGTCAACATTCTGGATGCATCGAATTTAAATTTGAAATACAAACATAGAACAATATGGAGATATGGCAGTAAGTTACACACATTACACGTATGATTTTTTACACACTATATTTATCATTGAACATAAGATCGAGATAATATATAGAAAAAGAATACGAGGAATCGATCAAAAACTTTAGATTGGACTTTGTCTGACGCGAAGAAATAGCAATGGCATTTTTAGTCCCGGCGCCGATGTTCCCAGTGATTTCGCAATGAGGCGCCATGTGATAATATTTGGGTAGATTTGATATCGTATATGAAAGAAAAAGTTAACAGCGTTGATAAATGTAGGTGCTCTTTTTTCAACCGTATCCGGCGAACGACAGGTAGGTACCTGAATATGACGCAATTTTTTGACAGTCAATGTATACAAAAAGTTTCCATGAACAATGTGAACAATGTTTTAAATAAAATAAATAAATTAATATATTTAATTTTATTACTTTTATCGCCCCGTACGAGGTCATTAAATCATAAGAGCAAAGTACTAACCTCAAAATCTTTCCTTGGAGACTCAATTTTATTTAAGCGATCATTTTATAAAAACCTCGAATTATTCTCTTCTATTAGAGTTATTTCATTTCATTTCCCGTTAATAGCATGGGTGACGTTATGCAGTCTGAATAAAAAAATGTAACTTTGTAGCCATAAATCAAGAAAAGAACTGTTTGCAAGCCTATGATACTGCAACCTTTAAATAAACCACACAGTAGATTAGTTATAACCTGTTTCTTATAGCGTCAGTCATTTAACAAGTACTACACACAGGTATTTCAGTTTGGACAAGTTTCAGTGCGGTGGTTCGAGACCAATATGCATAGGGGATTACTTGTCTGGAAACATATTTTTCTTTCTTTTATTTTTCTCCTTAGGAGGGTCATATGAGTAGCACAAAAAACAAAGGAGAAAGTCTATGAGATTGAGGTAAAGGGAAGGATATTGGAGGTGGAGATACGGAGAAGGCAGAAAAAGTGGCTTTAGAGCGTAATGAAAAGGGGCGGAATGTTAAGACAGATGAGAATGGAGAATTTTGAGGGCATATGTAGGGCATTTGTATGTATGTTATTTTTTTGGAAGTATGTTCCCAATATCTCCAGCATATGATATCCGACTTCATTTCCTTTGAAAATGGGTTAAAATTGGAGTTTTTTATTTGAGTTTATTGTAGTTATAATTATGGTACCTATCACCATTATTGGTTATTTCACACAGTCAGAAAGATCCATTTTATAATATTTTGATGATGAAAACTTATCGATGGTTGTAATGGAAACGTTACCAAGTATGTTCAGTTTTTACAGCTATAAAATTTTGTTAATATTTCTTTTCATGGATTTTATTGCGAGTAATAAAAGTAAAAAAGGCACGATACCGAAAAGAAAACATTTATGGTTAGCCAAAGTGACTATGATTCGCACATGTCATGCCATAGCCATGCTTAAGATTCTCTCTCTGTTAAAGGTGAGTCAATTATGTGGCAAAATTTTTATCACTACCTACAGGTGATCGATATTCGCGTTTGCTTTAGCAACCCTACCAGCTATTCAATAGCCTTGGAACTTATCTTTTAATTTCCTTGAGGTTCCAGTTACGGGCACCGTTTAGCGCCTACAAATAAAAATCAGCCTTCTGCACTATTTCCTTCCTCCTTAAAATATCATTCCTATTATTAAATGAGGCTTGAGTTGACTCAAAGTTGACCTGTTGGAGATTGACTTCGGTCCAGTCCCACACAGCACATTTCCGATTCAAAACGGTTTTCCCTGGTGCTCAAATAGAAAAATCCCGTTTTTCCCCAATAACCCGAAAGTAGCCTCGTAGAGAACGTTTTCATTTACTTGTGCGTGCACCTAAAAGAGAACGTTTTCATCGCACCGTTTCAAAAGCATTTTCATTTGGTTTTTGTTCTGGCAACGAAAACTTTCTCAGAACGTTTCCAAGGTTTCCAAAAGTATATGCGACATAAAACGATTTTGAAACTGTTTTCCCTGTTTACAAACATATCGCAGGTATCGTACTTCTCGCGATCGGTCTCGTGTCCCTCGTGACTTCTGGTGCTTCCGGTGTTTGGAAAAATATCATTGAAGGTGCATTTGTTGGAAGTGTGTTTTTAATCTTTGTTGGCAAGATTATACGTGTGCTACGGTTAGAATTTCGTGATATCTAAGGGCATAAATTATATATACACTGGATTTTGTGAAGTTATACTAGTTCTACGCAAATGTTAAAGTGAAATAAGTGATTATTCTATGGCGATTGTCAAAGTCTGAACCCTTGTTGTGACTTGTGTAAAGGTGTGATTTTTTTAAATTTTGTTTTCTATGGAGTGACTAATCTTCATTCCATAATGATGAACAAAGAATTGTGTGTGAATTTTCTGATATGATATTTCATAACAATTTTAATTCTGGTTTTATATTAAATCATTAATGTTATAAGCATTCTGAGAACATATCTTTCTCCTAACCAGTAGTTGTTAAGAAATAAGTATCACGTACGCTAAGTACATGTTGATTTGTCGTTGTGCCTTATTCCTTAGTGTCTTAGGGATTCACGCGAGTATGTTTTATACGTAAAGTAATTATTTTTTAGCGTTACCATTTGCTCACTGCAAGTAATTGCCGTTGCTTTGGTCCCAGACCGTTAAATCAAGTTGAAGAACAAATACGCATGTTTAATTAAGTTACTTTGCAGTTTTTTAATAAAAGTTTCCCTAGTTTTCTATCTTTATAGAAATTACGGTCGTTTAATTTAATATTTAGCAGCGACTTGTATGTGATTTACGTCTCAGAGTTATGTCGTTGTTCACTCGCTTCCCAAGTGCAAATGCTCCCTGCTTAGAAAGAATGTGATAAAGTGGTCGTAAAGTCATCAGTCATAATGGTGAGACGCAATAAGGGCGAGTGATTTTAATTGTAAAAGGGCAAATGATGTTACGTGCTCTCGGTACTGCATTTGTGGCCTGATACCAGCGTAATTATAACGCTGGTATCAAGCCACAAATACGACGTAACGTCATTATTATGCCCGCATAGAATCAGTAGAAAAACGTATTATACCACCGGGAAACCCGTTTTAAAACAGAAATTTACGGCTTCCACTCGGCTGAAAACTGTTTAAAAACTGTTGTACTCGTTTCGAAACTAGCTGGAACCGGAGAGGAAGCGATACGAAAACGTGTTCTGAACAATCAAAGAAACATTTCAAAGACGTGAAGTTGACCAAAAGTGGCGGACATTTGCACCATTCCAGTATCATTTCAAAACGTTAATGGGCCAGTAGAAAACGATCCCGGAAAGCGGGATGAATGCGGAAATGAAACGATTTGTGCTATGTGGGGTGGCTTTCACTGAAGTGTTTTATCATTTATTAAACAATTTAAGTAATGGTAAAATATTACGATCATTATAAACTTCTCTGTCTCAGTCTTTGCGATCTCATCGGATAAGTGAATGCATGACCAGAAAATAGCCCCTCTACTAGTTCCGCAACTGTGTTCTTAAATGAATTATCGCATGAACCCACGCGGGTTCATGCATCGTGTAAACAGGCCGTGTAAACAGGATACATCCACATACTAGTGGCAGAGACGTGCGGCAGGGGATGTTAGGGCACCAGCCATGGAAGGGGAAGGAATAGGGAAAAGGAATGGGGAGAGAACGTTGTTGAATTGTATACTAACGATTATTGTTATGTTAGTATCACGCTGTTTTTTTATAATCAGTAACGGTGCGTCGAAAGAAGAAAAATTTGTCCCTATAAGTTCTGCAGTGTATCTCTCATATTTTTTCACTTCTATCAGTTACGGAGATATGACGCGGGGTCAAAATAATATCCTCCGTGTCGTGTTCTACCTCCATGTCTATACGAGGGTGCTTGGTAGATGCATGCGTAAATACGGATTGTAGCAACGTTTTCTCTCAGTGTAGGACGCCATTTCATTTTTTTCCTGCCCAACTTTCCCTCCTGATCACTTGACTCTCCTTGCAGATCAAGATGTTTGTCTTCCCCGAGGGAACGAGGAACCGCGCCAACTTGAACTGGGCGGCGGATGACGCCGCAAAGCAGGGACTGCTGCCCTTCAAGAGCGGCGCATTCCGCGCGGCCATCAGCTCGGGCGTCCCCATTGTGCCTGTCGTCTTCTCGCCGTACGTGTTTGTCGACGAGAAGAGGCACCTATTCGGACGAGGTACACGATTTCCAGTGTGCCTTTGTATTTGTTAGTTTCTTTTCTGAAATGGGTTGGAGCGAGATATTTTTCTAGCCATAAAGAGCATATATATTCGATTTAAGGCTTTCCCGGTGAATATTTGTGATGTAGATTTCTCGAGTTTCCATCCGGGTGATGTTGGTGTGTTGCACCGACGTTTCGACGGCGTAGTCTGCCATCGTCCTCAGGGTGAATTCACCCTGAGGACGATGGCAGACTACGCCGTCGAAACGTCGGTGCAACATACCAACATCACCCGGATGGAAACCCGAGAAATCTACATCACATATATATTCCAGTTTTTAAATAAATTTAAGCAACTATAAGAAGCATGAAATAAATATTGTAACATTAATTACGCAAAAACTTTGTTTTATATGACAAATTCTCCAAAATCTGAAACTTCAAAACTGATAGTGAGTTAAGATATACCTATTTGAATAAGAAATTATTATCATAACTGACATTTTTTTCTTTTATACAGTTGTGCATTTTACTTTGATTTAGGATGCTTATTTAGATGTTTTTACTCCACTTTAGCATTAATATGTTTTATAACAATGTGAGAATCGATATTTGGAACAGATCATTTGGAACATTGCCATTACTAGCTTTTAAGCATTGTATAAAACGTTGGTAAAATCTACCTGCATTCGCACATGTCTTTAATCACTGATGGCGTAACTGGTATTTAGTGCCTTTACGTGCACCATATTTTTTTCTTATCACCTACCGGTCACTTGTAGGTGATGACAATTAATCACTTGACAATTGTAACTGGCGTGCATTCGGAAGGCAGAAAACAACTGTTGTAGATAGATAACTATGTTAGGTGTACTCGGCTATAAAAAGTTACCATGGTCATTGCTAACTGAGCGTTCGCATTATTAATTTTTGCCTTTGTAGTGAATTACCAAGGAGAAAGTTAGCAATTTGAACGGACCATCAAGAGTTTACACTGAGTATAGTATGGAATATCGTTATGTGTCATTTATTTTGCACAAATACGGTGTCAAGGCAATGTGATTGTGTACAGCGCTGGCCGACTCACACTCAGTTACTTGCTGCACTTAGTGTGAATTGCTTTGCGGTTGACGAGTTGTAGTGGAGGCCATACGAGAGAAAGGCATTTCTATTTTCTTTCCGTATCTTCGGGAATGAGGGCGGGTCTCGTCAATTTCCCCTTGCGACATTTTGCATTGTGTTTACCTATTTCAAAGAAGGCTCGCTATTCTCCTCTACAGGTGATGTAACTGTGAGTATTGTCTCTAATTTGAATGCATGTCCTTGCCTTAACGTTCGACATCTTTCGAAAATCATCCAGGGTAAAGCAAGTTTTCATGTGGCCGTTTTTGCGTCGCTGCGTTGTGCGTCACGCAAATACCCCGTTCTCATGTCAGTAGCAGCATCCGTACTTTATGCTATTATTTATTAAAAATTTAATAGTGTACTGTTACAAATACACTTCTCAACAATATTCCATTTTGTTTCAAATTGAGAAATGCGTTTGTATTCTGTACGAGGCATATTATAGTCTAAATTAGCGATAAAATATTTCTACCGTAGAAAGGGAAACAAGGGAAATCCCTCACTTCGTATTTTCTATATAACTTTCAATTGGGTATTGGGTGAAACTTGCCTCAGCGATTCTTGGCGAATGATACATCTACAAAATACCCTGCAAGCCACGTCAAGGATATGTGGCTGGAGGTGAGTAGTCACCAACATGCATTAAACTATGCTCTACCCTATTAAAGTTAGTTTAAATACGACTATTGATTTATTAGTATAAATTGCTAATGCTTGTCATGAGGCGAAGTCTCACAAACATGCACTACATTATAGATATACTACCAATGTTTGAGGGACCGTTACTATTTATGTATTTTGCAACTACATCTACTAATACATTAATGGACAGATATACAAGAGTCATACTGAAAACATTCACGGCGTGCTCTTAGTACTCGGTAGCAGATAAGCATACTAGTATTAGGGATTAAATCAACTAACTAGCTACACCACCTATCGACAAACCTAGTTAAAAGTCTCATTGGGAGCGATTATATTCTCATATTGTTGGTGGGAAAAAATACATTTCAAATCTGTCCGTTCTGCAGTCTAGTTCCCTAATTTTATTCTCATGATTTGATCCACCGGGGTATGTCGGATTTCACTAAATCCGGCGTCGCAACATCGTCAGAAAACAAATAGGTTTGTAACTTACATAATATATTGAGACTACATTTTAATCGACGACGGTCTGAAGGCGATTCCCATCCCAGTTGCTGCAAAAGGTCAGTAACACTAACGAGATTATCATACGCAGCTACGTCACAATCAAGTTAAAGGCAGCGAGGGCGTCATCACAACATTTTCCTTTATGTATGTGTACTTATCACTATGCCTCAGGTCCCTAATATCTTAAAAATAAGAGTGATTATCCCGGATTTTCTCTGTTAGTTTCTCCGCCTTTGCAATGGATTGAGAGACTAAGCTCCTACTACAGTTCTATTATCTGAAGATGACCCACAATTCCTAGGGAAAGAACCACGTGATCAGAAAAGGAATGGCAGAAAGCGTGGATCCTCCCTCCCTGACGCCGCTCCGGCAATGCAGACTTCGTCGAAAGATGGGAAACTCCGACGGCAACACAACCTGCATTGAAGCCTCGCTTCTGATTGGCTACGCAGTGTGCGTCAAGGCAAAAACGGCCACATTAAAATGCAGCTTTATGTAACACATTCAGTGGGATACAAGACGAGTATGCATACCAATGTGTTTGTCTATGTGCCCCAATGACCACAGGGCCATTAGTTTTCAGACTTCAGATGTTAGATCAGGAGCTAATGATTGAAACGATGTTCACCCAGAGTGTGATTGCAAATGAATGAAGCGTTCACCCAGAGATCTAAATTGCAAATGAATGAAGGTACATGATTATTTTTTATTTTTTAGGATAAAAAATATCGTAATTCTTGGGTTTTCATCCTTACGTTATCCCTCATGTTTTACAGTATACACAACACCAATTTTTCTAACTAACCGAAATGCATAATCCATATATTTTTGATAATCAACGTTTTTTGTCGACAAAATTTAAGTCAAATCGATCCATGAATATCAACTTCACATACAAATAGTATTTAAAAATAATGCACGTTCCCAATTGAGTTGTGTAACCATGGCTCAAGAATGTTCGGGTTTCTGTACACGTATGTTGTTTAGAATAGACAGACGTACGTAAACCGAAACCCAAAAATGGAAATCGCCGCGGAAGCCTACGGAATAGCAAATAATAACCTTACTGAATGTTAAGGTGTATTGGTCTGCACCTTCACTTTGCCATAACTTTTTGGCGAATTAATTGCACATAACATCTCATCCGACGTGTAGAGAGCACATTCAAACTGACCGCAATGTCAGATAGGTATAACTTAAACATTCCAGTTAGGGTTGTTCAACTACTTAAAGTCACACTGATGGGATTGTCGTTTAAAATAATATTCATTATTCGGAGCTCAGTAGGTAAACAAAAGAGCAAATAACAATTTAGATATTTAATATTCCGTGAATGTGTAGTCCTTATGTTCCAATACGAGTATAATTTTATTTTTTTTTCAACATTTCCAACTTTCTTTGAGATTCGGGACCGTCAAGACGGAGATTTTAAGTAAAATGTTGAATATGATGAAAATAAAGAATGGATGTTTTAAAATGGTAAAAAAATTAGAATTTGATTTAAAAAATTGTATTTTGATGGATTTTCTGAATGGATACGAACATATTTTTTTTCTAGGCAAAGCTATTGTCAAAATCCTTCCGGAGATTCCTACGACTGGAAAGACTGCAGATGATATACCAGCGCTGATAGAGAAAGCACATAAAATAATGAATGAAGAATATCAGTCATTGAAGAAGGAATTGCTGTCTGAGATTCCTCCGGACCACTTCGTCATCAGCAATAAAGTAAAATGAGCAATCAGTGACCTAAAAATCTTCCTCGGTGATTTTCCAAGCAAAGTTCATCGTTGGTCATTGGACCATTATCACTTTGCATTGCACAAAGAGCTCGTTGCCCCATATTGATTTCGATGGAGATCAATCGGCAGATTGAATACTTATTGTTACACTGAGTTGAATCTGTATATATTCTCCTTGGCATCCGTTTACGTCAATGGTGTTGATATCACATCGTTTTAGCTTAATGAACTGTCAATAAATGTATTTATTTCTCTCGTCTCCGGGCACTTTCATTTTAAAATGAGTGCTGTGAGTTGAAAATCAGGTTTTTTTTGTTTTTTTTTTTTGGAGATGGAGAACCACCCGCAAAATGAAGCTTTGATGAACTATAGTCTTCATTTGATAAAAAAGGGTATCCTGTATATTTATATTTATGAGAAGTGAAATATATCAAATAATAATGTTTATTAACTATTTATGAGCACGATTTCCTCAATTCTCTCCTCTGGACAATGGATAAACTGGAATTTAGTACTACGGAGGATCCACTTGGATGGCTTATCGCATGCTGCAAGACAGAAGTTTCGGAGATGGTCGCACGAATGCTATATCGGTTGGGGATCGGTTATTCCTTGATTACTTGCTTTTGAAGACATTATCATGAATGTAAAGCCACCTTAAGGAAAGATAATAAAATGTCAAATTTTAACGGTTCATTGTATGCTACATAATTTCCATAACCTCACTTGTACGCGTTCTCTAAAAATGTTTGGACCTGATAGAGTCGACCGAGCTGACATGAGGGTGTAACACCGGATACTTTGGGATTTGAAAATGTGTGTGACAGATTCGCCCGTTCGTTTTTTTTCTATTTTTGAATAATTTGCAGCATTACTTACAACCAAGGACTGAGTGTTGTTTCGTGTGGAGATCATAATTCTTGGAATATTGGTGACTCAAGGAAGCACAGAAATTCATTGAATGAAGCGTAAATTTAAAATGCATTGTGTTATTATTTTAAAATAATTTATCTTCTTGCTTGCAATGGTTTGTCATGTACAAACCGTTATGCAGGGAAAGTTTGGTTTAGACAGAATGGCCTTCATTGAACGAATGATACCTAATACCACTTAATGAATAGTTCAGTTGGGTGAATATTAACCTGTCCATTCACCCCCTCCATTTCTACCTCCTCTGCTTGCCGCGCAGGTTTGCCCCAGGAACTTCTGCGATAGCTTTAAGTTCCTCCCTTACCTATCTAGCCTGTGCTTCGAGCAATTTTCGCCATTTTCGTGTTATTGTAAAGCACGAGGTGAGCTCCGTCAAGAGACGAAGCTCACCTCGTATTTTTACATAGCTAAATCATGTATGATATCAATATCAATTTCGTGTGATAATTAGGTTTGTTTTAGAGGTTTTAACGTTATTTTTAGTAAACTGTATAAGTTAATCTTGTGGAGAGTGTTGCTTATTTTTCATTTAAAATTAATAAAAAATATTTCACTCCCAAAACAACCATCTCGGGAAAGGATCCGTCCTAACATTCCTGTCCATCTATTGACGTAACCTTTGCTATTGTCCTCCACTAAGATTTATGGAGTTTTACTGGCTAATAAGCCACTCTTGAATCTTCCACAGGAGGAATTTGTGCACCTCTCTTCTTCCCCCTTCTTCCTCTCCTCTATCGCTGCCCCTTCCGCTGACCCTCAATATGTTGTCGAATATCTCTCCAATATTCTCGCGATGATGGACGCCACCGGTGAATACCGCATACATTTTTTTAATTGGACATTCCAAACGTTTCGAGTCAAATGGAGACTTTGTTGCCACATTATATTATCTCCCTAATGAGGGGAAAGGGTCGGAATATCCACAGTTACCGCATCAATTTGGCGAAAACAATGCGCCCTTTCTCTCTCGTCGTTCATCTGTTAAAGCTGCGAATACCAAGGGAATGAGCTAGGGATGAAGCGTAGCAGATGTTCCAGACCACGTCTTGTCATTTAACGAGAGAGAGAGGCCAAAGCCTAGAGAATTGTCCCGCCCCCAAATTCCTCCCCGATAACAAAATAACTTCTCAAGTCAAAATATGCTTAAGGAATAGTTTCGAGCTTGGAGAAACATTACGTGTACCTTTTAAGACCTCAATTTCATGTATACATCTATTAGTTGGCAATGGGATAGAGATAATAAGATCTCAGGTAGGTGGGTTCATAAAACCAGGAAAAATTCCAGGTAAAACTAATCTTGTCCCCTCTCTGCTTTCTAACTCCCTGCTCACTGTCGCTTCAAATATTTTGTATCTTTGCGCATGACTGAATTTTTTAAAATGATCGATCAAAACGCAGATTACAAGCTTAATCTTGTAGAAAATCTTGAATCAGACTATTTCTCGGAAGATATTCAGTATACATTCTTAACACCGACGTATTTCGGTGGAAACTTTCACAAGTATGAGATTAAGGAAAGAGATTGCAGCGCGGAGATCTTTGAAGTGTCTTTTTTCCGCGGACGATAAGGGACGATATTAGTTGCAAAAGATGTTTTATATGAATCTCTACTCGCGCCCAGCACATTATACCTGATGCTTATGCATAATGATTTCTTACATTATCACTAACACCTCACCCCACATGATTTGGTGTCCCTCTTGAATTTAAGTGCCTAATTAATTACCATTAGTATCTTAATCCGTGTTCTGCATTTGAGCATATTTGATAACGAGGCAGTTTCATAGTCCTAGCCTTGCATTATTTTCCTAACTGCGCTTTAGCTCTCAGCGGCCACGGAAGCGTGCGGCGTTCGGCCTTGGAGTGGGGTGAGTAGGTTGCCTGGTGTTTAATCATCCCGTACTACACACCCTGGAGGAAGCTCACACTCTATTTCACAGATTAAAGACATTTGGAAACAAACTTAAAACCACGAACTCCCAATTCACACGCTGAATCTCTAGGCAATGTACACTAGCTTTTAGGATCATTACCACCATATCTCACTTTTATAGTCGTAGTCTTTCGATTTGTGTCCAACCTGCAAAATCAATGCTCGCGACTGGATTCAAACCCAGGACACTTAGACTGCTAAGCTAGCGTTTACCAAATTGCCTATCGTGTCTGATCGTCGTCAGCTTTATCCAGGGCCGGATTTAGAATTGATAAGGCCCTAAGCTATTTGAGATATGGGGCCCTTTATAAGTCCAGATATTCTATGTCTGTGCCAAATATGATTTTTTGGGGGCCCTAAACTGTAGCTTGTGTAGCTTTTACGTAAATCCTGCACTAGTTTTATAGCACTTTCAAAGTTTACTTTGGTTGCCTAGCTGCTTCAGGTGTGCCGCCAATATCTTAGATCAGCGGTTCCCAAACTTTTTCTTTCCGCGACCCATTTTAGCTCATACGTTTTAGCCGCGACCCCCTAAAAATAACAAACAATGTGTACATTCAAATGATATTGTTTTTAAAGTAATTACAATCCTCATCTCGCGACCCCTTTCCGAACGGCCCGCGACCCCCAGTTTGGGAACCGCTGTCTTAGATGAACGGATAAATCAACGACACGGATGTTTTGAGGAAATGATTTTGTGCCAAAATTTTTCCCCCTCCCACTCTGCCAGACGAACCACCCTGCCAGAAAAGCCACTCTGCCAGAAAAACCACTCACGCCAAAAACTCGCAAACGCCGTCGCGAATATCCCCACGCGCATCGATGTCTCGCGTTTCGCTGTCTTGCGTTTCGCTGGCCGCGATGAGATAATCAACTCACTTTTATACTGAAAGATGCAAATTTATACTGCACTCTATTTCGAGCGACTCAATCGCCATTACCTTCACCAATCAACAAGGACAAGGATTTCCCCTACTACCCCCAACTCCTGCATCGGTCAGCTGACTCCCCTCAATCGCCAGCCGCATCAACACAGCGCGGCGCTCGCCCTCTTTGAACCTGACCGAGGCCGGAGAAGGACGTATCTGTTTGGTTCCAGTTGTGACTTGTGTTCGTCTTGTATAGACCAAGTCAATGGCATTTACCCTACGGGCTTGTTTTCTATCGTAATTATTTTGGTTGTATAAATGCTGTTACTGGAAGTTAATGAAACTGGCTAAGGTTGTTGTCATTTTTCTCTCGTTTTCGCACACCAATCGCAGTCAATTCACTCGCGACGTCAAGTTTCAGAGGCTTGCGTTGCAATTTGAGCTCACGAAATTACTCCTAGGGAAATATACGGTATTTGTGCGTGTACAATGGGCACGTTACGCGCAGTGTTTCTTCACAACTGATGGAAGGACTAGGCTTATGCTACTTGAGTAATTCAGGTTTGGCAGGTTTTAGTATGACAGGGAGGATATTATGTTGACTCTGCTATATATCTCTAGAACTGATATATGCCAAAAAATAAAAGATATAATAGCCCAGCTAATAGGAACAAGGTTTTCTTATTTTTAGCACCATTAGTGATTACAGTATAACGTGCCAGTTCCATAAAACACACCGTAAACATACAAATCAACTCTGGTCTCCTCCTCTCCTTTTCCTTATTCTGGTGTTTTATCACCTCCTGCCACACGCCTCTGCGGTGGTTCGCAGGGTTGTATGTAGATTAGAATGAAAATTTAACTTTGTGATTTCACATTACTTTTATTTTGAAACGACCCGGGTTTCGACATTCAACGTCATTTTTAAATAGGACCTACAGGAAATACAAAGGAAAGCTGTGTACTTCGTTAAAACTGCTACATGTGAAAAAAGTGTTTCACAGGTTCAAGAGGGATTAGGTTGGGAACCGCTAGAGACTAAGAGGCTACACGCTAGGCTTAGATTTCTTGAGAAATTCAGAATAAGTGTGTTTCAGTGTGATAGAGAGAATATAATTTTGACGCCGCACTACATATCTAGGTCCGCCAGGAAAGATAAAATAAGAGAGATACATTGCCAAACAGATAGGTACAAAAATTCGTTCTTTCCACGCACAAGTGACCATAATAAAAGCCGAGATACACTGAACAACTGCCTAAATTCACGTGAAGTAACATTCAAACATAACATGAACATTCCCTCCCTGTAACATTCTCCTTTATACCTTAACACGGCTGGTGTCCTAACTGTTGGAGAGATGAAAACGCCACCCTCAGCTGAGGGTGGCGTTCTCTTCTTATACTCATGCATTATCTAACCTCTTCTTATACTCATGCAGTTAAGAAAAAAAATGTTTAAAAAATACAATTAATTTATGTAAATTATGAATACTAATTTTAACCCTTTTGCTCCCATAGAATATTTTCATTCTCGGATATATGTTATCTAATTTTTACAAACGTCAGCTTTCTTTTTTAATATTTTTTGTGAGTCTACTGTGTAAACTAATATCCATGTCAAAATATTTTCAGATGCTCAAAACAAAATGCTGTTTGAATACCATAAATTATGAATACAAAAAATAACGCGAGATGAAGAAATATTGATGAGCCGATGCATCGGCACCTTGAGAATCTATCGGTTAAGAACCTCTACAAAGTGAAGTCTAAAATATTAAAGATCATTTGTTTATGCATGCATATTTCAATCATTAATTAGCATTGAGCTAGCGTATTCCTATGGACTTAGATGTGTGCTCACTCTGGAAAATCATCTGCAAGTATAGACATGCAGATGATTTTCCTGAGTAGGTTTATCGAGAGATACCGACGTTGAGAAGTTGACTTAAGAAGTTGACCGACGGAATCCACCTGATTCAAGAAGTCGTGGTTGAAGTGTAAAATGAATTTCTAATATCTCAAATTTGGGTACCTACTACCATAGAGTAAAATACCCTATGGTACTACATACCAGACTAAGATAGCACAGGAAATGAAGCATCTTTCCTCAGAAATACCTCACTGTACCCTATTTGATAAGACTGTACATATTTCATCAGGTTTTTACACCAAATATCAATCACGATTGCCATTAGGGAATTAAAAGTTATTAAAGTAAAAAAATTATTCTTGCAAGTTAAATTTTTTGCAGCCTGACGTGTCAACGTGCACAATGCAAGAAGTAGCCGCTATTTCTTTTTAACTAATTTATATTTATTTTCTTAGCTTAAAATTTACTTTCAGCGACCATTTTAGAATAAGTAACTGAAGGACTGACTGTGTATATTAAATTTGGCTATTGATGTTTTGTCATTTTAAAAGTGCACTCTATTTTATAACAGAGTTGTAAAGTTGATCAAACTTGAAAAGTGTCATTGAATGTGAAATAGTAAAACTATCTTTGATATTCCTTTAACCGATTTTATAAAAAAATCACACTGGTTAGAATATCTCCATAAAACTTTGAAACTGATATGACGCTGAACTCCAGTATTCATTATGTTAAAATGCTGTGGCGTAGCCAGGTTTTGGGTCTAGGGAGGGCCGAAAATTTTTATGAAGGCAGAAAAGTTTTAGGGGGGGCAGAAAATTTGTAGGGGGCGCCGACTCATAAATTAACCAGTTTACTATACTTTACAAATTTTGGTGATACAATAGGCGGCTGGGTTTGTACAAAAAACGGCAATTTACAACGTATCATGCACATTTATTTATACGTATTTGGTACCTAAGAATGGACAAATACTCAGACTTAGGGGCGCAAGAACACGGGGCTGGGGGGGGGGGGGGAATTGCCCCCCCCCTGGCTATGCCACTGTTAAAATGCCAATATTTGATGCTGAGAAATTTTGTACGTACACGCATTTTTATAAAACTCATGATGTAGGTTACTTGATATAATATATTTGTAATTTACTTTCTTATTTCTCCTCTGATTTATTTAGCCATTCTAAAATGAGCAATGTGTCTTTGCTTACCCCAAGTAGCACATAGTAAGGAATTTCCTTTAGTTTTCTAGATAGTACTCAGATATCGAATAGAAATCACTTCCCTTACGGGAAATAACTTCTGTATATTCTTGGGAAAGCAAGGGGAAATGCGACAGAAAGCGAATGTATGAGTTTCGGCAATCGAACAGATATCCCTTCTCTTCGGACGATTGTAGCGCACCTAGCGGACTATAAGTGAACTAAGAGCTTGCTCGTGGTGGTGCCTGACAACAACGCCATCTATAGGTCTAAATGTCACTTAATCACACCTAGCGGCCAAACATAGTACTTCTTGCAGCATCTAAGGGCGCCTTTTACGACTACAATTGTATAACAAGGATAGGAACTTAGGTTTAACACATACAAGTACTGGCAGAGTCAATTTATTAAAAAACATTTTGATACAATTGTCCAATCAAAGAATCATAAGAAAAACTTGAGAACACTAGAGAACAAAACAAAGGTGAAATTAATATAGAAACTAACAGGATTGATACATCACAAGTTTCATCAAACACCTAGAATACATTACACAATGGTTTTCTAAAACTAGTCTCATATAAACAATGAAAAAAAATTATTCCACGTCCTTTTCCTCTACGGCAGACTAAGTTGCCCCTCCTCCTGTCAACCGAGCTAGGCGGAACCATTTCCCCATACTTCTCCCAATGGTTACAAGATCTATTTGGGGTCCAGAATGCCCTTTCTTGCTTTTCAGCACCTCTGCAAATATAGAAAAGAATTAAAGAGTAATTAATATGTTTAGTTTAATGCAATTCCGGTATTTCACATACATATTTCACACAACATACCGAAAACCAAATGTATAACCAAAACAAAGGGGAAAAGTTTTTCGTTGAGGCTAAGTTGCTGAGTGCTAATTTTGAGGTGATAACGTTGCAATTTTAATATGCAATTATACCGCAAAAACAAAACTTTCATTCGAAACCCCATCTACAAATAAAGGCAAAACTTAAAGCACACTAAACACCATGCTAAATAAAGCCAACATTTGCAATCTAAAATCTTCACATATTCATAGCTAAAAACATAAATTGATAGTGCTCTCAAAATGTTGATAACCGTGGAAATAGCCATGTTTACATGCGATGCCCGTTCCCGTGTGAGATGTAGGATTATATCATCAAAATTGCATTGGAGAAACACCCACTATTGTGTATTACAAAAAATTTTCTCTCGTTCTAATTTGAACCATTAGTTCGCGCTATTTCCAGCATGTACACGAAACAGCCACCTACCATTGCGCGCGATTGCGGGCACGGGCATCGTGTGTGCACAGCTTGAGAAACTCAAAGCCATTATGTACCAAGAAGTATCAGATGAATAGGTATATGTTCAACAAGATTGCCATTGAATTAATTCAAATCACAATTAAAAGCGATGAAACTCATTTAGAGTCGTATACACTGGTAAAAATAAACAGCACGGATTCATATAGGCGAAAATTAAAAAAAATAAGTATAAGGATAGAAAGACTAGTACTCACTTCAAATCCGGATTCTCTGATCCAAATTTAATCTTCCACAATAGAAACGGATTTCGATTGATAACTTCACTTCACGTCGAGAGTCCAACTTCGTCAACTTCCTTCGCTGCCTTCGATGTGCTTCCGCCACCCGGTGCGATGTCTTACGGGACTTCCGGGTAGCTTGGGCGATACCACGCCAACTAGGAAAGGTTGAGAAAACTAAGTAGGGGCGGAAGCGGCGGAAGGGAGGGTGGGGTGGGGATTCTTAGAATTCGAAACTTGTCAACGTTCCTGGAATTCGACCCACGCCAGTGGAAAGAAAAAGCACGTCGTGACACTGTGTTTTGTGGATTCGTGCTAGCTTACAACTTTCTGGAGTAGAAATGGTGTATTGCAGCGTCGCAGGCTGTGGGGCCCATATTTCAGAAGGGAGATTGTTTCAGTAACCGAAAACTGTGGAAAGGTAAGTACAGTTATATGTTTTAATTTGAATATTACAATATTTTCATGCTCGGTTTTTATAGTAGGCATCGTTCTGTTCATCTACGAAGTTGACGCTGTTGACTTTCTTTGAAGTCTTTAGCTCCTCATGTGCATATTTACTTGATACACTTTAATTTCCTTGAATGCTAGTGTCTGATACTCCTCTATGTTCTTGTTTTCTCACAATCATGAAGCAATTTTACCTTGTAATTCGGTGACGAGGAAGTTTTAAATCTGTTAAAAGATGTGAAACGGTCTAAGCTGCTTGTGACATAGCTCATATAGATGCACAGTGTTGTAGTTTTCTTACGATTTTCAAAAAAGTTTCAGTGTATCTAAGTGAAACATTCGTAGCTGATTGTGATGTAGCTCCCTTGATATGCACTGTAGTGTAATTATACTTTAGTGTACTGTTTTCGCATACATATTTATAAATACAGTTATTCATTATAAGTTTTAAATTGTTAAAAGATGTGAAACGCTCCAAGCTGCTTGTGATATAGCTCTCATATATGCACAGTGCATTAATTATATTTTAGTTTTCTTACGGTTTTCACAAAAGTTTGTGTATTTAAGTGAAATATTCGTAGCTGATTGTGATAGCTCTCTTGATATGCACAATAGTGTAATTATATTTTAGTTTTATTACGGTTTTCACAAAAGTTTTTGTATTTAAATGAAACATTCGTAGCTGATTGTGATATTGCTTTCTTGATATGCACAGTAGTGTAGTTATATTTTTGTGTACTGTTTTCGCATACATATTTATAATTACAGTTATTCTTTATAAGTTTAAAATCTGTTAAAAGATGTGAAACGCTCTAAGCTGCTTGTGATATAGCTCTCATGATATGCACAGTATTATAATTATGTTTTAGTTTACTGTTTTACTCAAGTTTCAGAGTGAATGAAAGTGAAACACTCTTAGCTGTTTGTGATATTGCTCTCTTGATATGCACAGCAATATAATTCACTTTTTGTTAACTTTTCAAAATGGGTTTAAGTACTTTCCGTCATATCTAGAAAATGTTATATTGTCTGAATACTTTCACTGTTAAAGATATATTTTGCTCGAATTGAAGATTAATGTATTTTAACTCTAAACTTTTCAGGACAGAGCTGTGGAGGTCCGAGGTTATGCTGCTTGTGTGATTACCACGGAGTGTCCCTAGTTCATTATGTTATTAGTGTTTGCCAAGCACTTGAAATTGTGTAATGTATTTAACTTCTCACTTTGGAAGCCCTGCTGCTTGCTTTAGAGTCACTGTATGGCACTTGTACTTTAAATAGTTTTTGTGTAGCAGAAGCCATAGTCTAATGCCTTTTGATTCTCACCTTGGAGGTCCCACCACTAGTGTGATAGCCACAACATGGCCCTTGAATGACCACAGTGGTACTTGAAATGTTAATAATATTTGTCTAACGCTTGGGATGCTCTAACGCCTTTTGCTTTTTTGTCCGAGGTTATGCTGCTTGTGATTACCACTGAGTGTCCCTTGTTAATTATGTTATTAGTGTTTGTCAAGCACTTGAAATTGTGTACTGTATTTAACTTCTCACTTTGGAAGCCCTGCTGCTTGCTTTAGAGTCACTGTATGGCACTTGCACTTTAAATAGTTTTTGTGGAGCAGTAGCAATATTGTAATACCTTTTGACTCTCACCTCTGAGGTCCTGCTTCTGGTGTGATAGACACTAAATGGCCCTTTTCTGTAAAGAGTGTATTCCTAATACTACCATCGCCTTTTTGGGTATTACTACTAAAATCTTGTGTTGTAATAAGTTTTTATCCTTAACTTCTGAAAGTAAGTGTACTTAATCCCATGTGGAGTTCTTCCTTATTACTCAATTGCTCCACTTATGCCTAAATGTACCTAAATTTGGAGTAGATAAAAGATAGATACCTACCATTAAATGTGGAGTAGCTTCTTTGGTTGTTATTTTCTGTACTTTAATGATGAAAATTAAATAAACAAAGTAAAAACTTAATTCTCTGTTATTATTTAAATCAAATGCCTTTGAATTTCAGGAGTTGGTTGGAAAGCAGAAGAACAGGAAATTTTGGTACGCGTATTAAACGGTGAACTTTCTCCTTTTAAAAATTACCTTTGATTTTCAAAATTCGGTAAATAATACGAACCGGGAAATATGGTACGTGATTTAAACGGTGCACTATTTCCCGCGAAACCGCTTGTCCTACCATCTAGTGGCGGTTATTCGTACTGTTGGGGCAGCGGTGCTGCTGTCTGACGACGGTCGAGATACTACGTCGCCGAAGCAAAAAGGGGGGGAGGGAAGGTACCTCCGTTTAACATGGGAGATCCCAATCCCTGGCTTCCGCCCGGGCTTAACAAAAGAAGATCGCATCCGCAAGGGTGCATCCGGTTGAAGCAGACAGGGAAAAGGAATTCCGTGTCTACTTTATAACGTTGTCAAAAAGCGGAGATAAAATTTGTCACAATTATTGTGATAAAATTTGAAAACTGTAGTAATTTATACGTTTTTCGACAGGTAGTTTCTCCGATTAAATATAAAACAGAATCACCTTTAATGCCTTTATATACCTGTGTAGCACGTCGGGAGCCCACTTAGCGAATTATTGATGCCTGTATAAATATTTTCATTAGTTTTCTGCGCAGGAGAACGAACAATCAGTTATAGTTCGAGAAGCTTAATATCTTCATTATCTTATATTAGCACTATACGCGATGGATGAATGCTACTAAACGCAATTGAACTTCGAGACCCCTGAAATGGATAAGTCGAGGAAGAGTTTTCCTTTAAATACTCGTTAGCGTTCAAGAGTGTCCGGCTTTCCCCATGATTGCTCTTCTATATCTGTAAGGAATATCCGCTGTGCTACCAGGGTACGTTACTAAATTTCTTAATGGAAGTGTATATGTATAAGAAAATTTTCGACCCCGCGCAGAACAGGCCATAATGTCAATGTTGGGGAATGGTGCCACAGTTGGAGAACAGATGGATTATTTTTTACCTTTGGGGTAATGCTAGGGAATGAAGCAAGAAATACAATTATTTTTTACCATTGGGAAGTATGGTAAGTACCGTTATTTTTAAACTGCTGAACCAACACTGAGATATTATGTCATTGTTACATATTATTTCACAGTCAGGACTAAGTTGAAAATCAGTGAGTAAGAAGGAAAAAAATATTAGTAATGGTTTTTTGCCATGTTAATTATGTTCCTTATAGCTCAGGGAACAAATTATGAATTTTAATTAAGCTGAAACTGGGATTACTAGCACAAAATTAAGTCAGTGCTCTTGGAGTTTTAAGATATAACTCGATGAGCTTTTAATATATTCTCTTAAGTTAGAGTTATCACCTTTTCTTGAATTAAATACCTATGAAATGATTTTCTTAGTACATTGGGGAAATACGCTTAGTTTTACGATCCACCCACTGAATTTATCATTGAATCTATTGAATATCTTCTGGATTATAGGGGTGAGGGTCTTAGTAAGTGAGACTCGTCATTTTAAATTCCGCCATTCAAAATTTTGCTTTTGTTTTGACCGCATGACGATCAGCAATTGTTTTTAACATGGAAAACGTGGAAAAAGTAGAACATTCAATTTTGTGTGTATTTGAAGTTATTGAGTTTCGCGGTGTGCTTTTGCTATAATCTTCGATAGGTTAAGAATGTAAAATAGCGAGAAAAATACGTTTGAAATCTGTTGTCACTCGTAAATGAAGTATTTCGTGGTGCCGTAATTTTAGTAGTCTGTGATACTATATGTTGTGAAACCATCATAGACACCAAAGATCACTGATTACATGTGGAAATTGTCTGTGAAAGCAACATTAGTGGAACCGAGCTAGGGTCCTATATCTAAACAACGGTAAATGCAGAGTGAGGTGTTTAAAGATGCCCGGGTTAAACGGTCACTTTATGACGGTAAGATCAAGATTTAGCCCTCCTTTATGCCTCTGAAATTCGTGTATGGACCATAATATACCTGGTTTTTTAATTGCGTGCGCTAACTAAAGTCGCTAATTTGTTTCCTAACAGAAGTTGTTCAACTTGGCCAATGACCTGGGAAGAAAGTTATAATCATTTAATGACTTCAAGGACTGATCCGTTGCTTAGTAGCTGCTTAATATGGCATTGGAAACTAGAAGGGTACGTTGAAATATATCATAGCTTTTGCATACACATGAGCTGGTGAACGATCCTTTAATTTCTATATTTTAACAAATAATTCTTTGATTCATAATTTACTGTCCCTATAGTTCATTCAAGATCGTCTACGGTTGTTTACGCAAAGATTATGTATAATTGGCTTGATTTGTTGTTGATTTTGATGATCATGGCCTAGGTATTGATTTTATTACTATGTCTGCTTTCGACAAGACGTGTTTCCCTGTCGTAGAGTGAGATGAAAATGAGGTCTGAATTTGAAAGGATGTGTTACAAAATTTGGAATAACCTCAAGGGTAAGAACTTAATTCTTGATCCCAAAGTTTATCATCTATTCAAAAGAAAATTGATACCTACAATAGATAGCTACTTTTTTTTAAGTCTATGGTACAGTACAATTAAACGGTGGCAGTGCTGTTATTTTTATTTGGTGATCCTCTCATATATATATGCATTGAACTCACTTTGTACCCTGATCTACTCTATAGGTTACTAAATATGTAGTAGTGTGTTCCACATTCAACACGATTACCCTTGTGTCCCACACTAACTTTCTGTCTCTCATCGTACAAAATGTCATACAATTAATGCCATTACAAGCATCCTTTTGCCATGCACACCTTTAAATGAATACCTATTATTTTCATTGAACCTTGTTTTCAAGGCTAACAATCCTTTTTCCAAGGTCATACTAAACAAGTTTTCACCATTATCATTCACTCGAAGGTCAGGGTCATCACATGGTCCAGCCACTTTCTCAGAGGCATCCCTTCTCGCACCAACCCAGCCATTCATGTTGTCTAGATCTATTATTCTCTCACCAGGGTCACAGTCATACAAAACCTGTCTCTGTTTACCCTAAAAACTCATCTATCACATCATCACTGCCTATGTCCACAGGTCAGCAATCTGAACTCAATGAATACCAAGATTCATAACTAACACAGTGCAATCTAGTGGATACTAACTCCTATTTCCTCACTAGCATCTTCATCATCAATTGGTATTCTGCCTATTGGCAGGTCCCAAACACCAAAGCTGTCTCTAATTTTTCCTGTCCTGAGCTTCTTCCTTAGTTTCCTTGTAACTTCTTCTTATCTTTACTTCGTCTGTCATTTTCAGTCTTCTTCTTCCTCTTCTCTTTTCTCCCTCCACTGTTCCCTCGACTGCTGTATTTAAAATTCCCTTCCCTCTTAAAATATATCCCATCCAGTTCCCTTTTCTCTTCTGTATTGTTTTCAGTAGTGTTCTTTCCTCCCTAACTCTTTCCAGCACCTCATTTCTTACTCTATCCACCCATTTCACTCTATCTAGCCTCCTCGACATCCACATCTCAAAATCATTGATCCTATCCTTCTCACTTCTTACCAATCTCCACGTTTCGCATCCATACAACATAACACTCCACACACAACATTTCTACAGTCTCTTCCTCAGTTCAGGTCCATACCGCTGCATAACACATTTCTCTTCTTATTAAAAGTTTCCTTTCCCATAGCTATTCTTGACTTAATCTTTACCTCACTCTTCCAATCTTCTGTCAGCATTCTCCCCAGATATCTATACCTTCTAACCTGCTCTATTCTTCCCTCGTTTGTCATAACATTTACATTTCCTCCATCACTCACTCTCATAACTTTTGTTTTCCCAACTTTTATTTTCATTCCATACTCTTTCATTCCTTCCTCTAAACTTTTTATCATTCCTTGAAGTGCCTAGCATCTTACGTCTCTCATTTTGGATCAAACCTTGGCTGCCAAGCACACCATTGTCAACTCATGACCACAATGCCAATCTTCTGTTATTGATTGAAAGAATACTCCCCTGCACTTGGTTTTCACACACACTCAAAATGCCCACTCCTCTCATTTTCATTTCATTCAACAACTCTCGCTATTTTCCATACACTCCTCACATCCTAAGTCCATCTACGTACTGCCGTTTGGGCTGCTGCAGAGGTGTGTGGCAGGAGGTGTTTGGAAACCAGCCATGGATTGGGAGGGTATAGGAAAAAGGAGGGGTAGAGGACGGGTGAGTTGTATGTTTACGATGAGTTTAGGCAATGGCCTAGCCACGTTGACACACCGGTTCCCGTCAGATCAACGAAGTTAAGCAATGTTGGGCTTGGATGGGGGTTGGATGGGTGGCTCTCCTCCATACCTCTACCAGAGTGGATGGAGGGGTGATACTCCCTCCAGACCTGTACTGGGAGGCCTGAGGGAGATATACCTAGACCTGGAAGGTAGGAGGGAGGACTCCCTCCATACCTGTACCAGGAAAGTTGGGGGTGGCCCCTCCTTCATACCTCTACTGTGGTGCTCTTGGCCCCTGCCTGCAAGTAGCAGGCAGGTTAAACGTGAGATGGCACAATGGACCAAGAGGTCTGAGTACCAGGAGGGCTCCAGGAGGTCCTCGCCCACCCATGCAATCTACCCCTTACCCCTTGTTAAAATTTCTCCTGGTGGTTGGGAAGAATTTTTTTACCTATCAGTTTGACATTTTCTCCCTCTTGTTATGTAACTTCTATCTGTTCTCAAGATATAGCATTGAGTCAAAATAATATCCTGTGTCATACTGAAACTTACCTGATCTAAATTTCTCAAGTAATCTAAGCCTAGGGTGTGGCCTCCAAGTCTCTAATGTTTCCCAACCTAATCCTTCCATCAGCTATGGGACAATATGTGATCATTCATTGCAGTTTTTAATTAAGCGTGCTGCTTTTCTATGTATTTTTTTACTTTAAAAATGAAATCTTTCTGAGTAGGGACCCAATTCCTCTTGGCATATTCAAGATTTGGCTTGATCAAAGCAAAGTGTAACTTTATTTCACTTTTTCAATAGAGAACCTTTAAACTATTCGCTTAATAAATTCTAATATTTTTAATGTGGCACCACAAATGTTTCATATGTCTTTCCCCCATGCAAAGGTTGAAGTCAAGGTTATCCCCAAGTATTTGACTTCATCTGACTCCTTTATATTTCCCCTCCCACTTTATAGGTATATCGTTGGTGTGATTTATATCATAAGAAGTGTACTGTAGTGCATTTGCGTAGGTTATGTTTGATGCTAGACACCACATGTAAATGTTGTTGAAGTCTGATGAGAGAACTTTTAAATCAAAATGTGTGGCAATTTCTCGGTAGATATTAGTAATAATGTTTATTAATGGGCAAGACACCGTTTGCCAAAACACAGAAAACAACATACCAAACTTTGGAATGATTGAAAAAATGTACAAACATACAGCGAGATAAATACAGTCAATGAGCTAAATAAATAATAATAGCACTAAATAATAACATATAATGGGGTTTCCACAAATTGCAAAGAATTTAGGTCATCACCTGTATGTAATTCTTGAATGGTTACTTTGGGATAAGTTTAAGAAATTACAATCACAATGTATCGGTTGCTATCCCTCGTGTAGGCTGATAGTAGTAAAACTTATTTTGAAGAAATGGAATGTAAAATAGTTTGCATCTATGTAGTTGGAATAGTAGAAACAAGGGTACAAGTGATAATTAAGTTAAGCATTTAACATAATTATTTAATACATGGTATAAAATAGTGATCCCAATTTTTTTCTCCTAAGTTAAAGAGGAAGTTGAGATATATGAACACTATTAGCTCTTTATATTCACCATTATTCCTTGGACTATAGAATTTACTGGCAATTATTAGTAAAAATTAATTTTGTACTTACTCAAGAGCCAGCATGTATTTGTCATAGAAGGGACTCCAAACCATGGAGCAATATTTCAAAAATGGTCAAACAAAAAAGATGTACAACAATATGAAACAGTAAATTTTATTAAAATCCTACAGGTACAACTGATGAAACCTAGCATTCTGATATATCCGTACCTTAAGTGTAATGAGTGTCACTGTACTGACCCATGCGGTCTCCTCCTTCAGTCATATGAAGGAATTTGCTGTCTCCTCCTCCAGGTTACTTGATGGCTATTAGCTGGCTGCAGCCATTCTCCAAGTCATGGCATATTTAGGGGTTTTCTCAGTGTTTAAAAAAAATTTAATGCTAGCATGATTGAGCTCTAGAAATGGTCCCCGTAATGTCTGACTGCGGTGTCAGTCTCATATGAGTGTGCCTATGTAGATGCTTAGATTAAATTTGAAACATTATTTAAGATCCCAATGTATGTGCCGGGTAGACACTTCCTACAAGTTGGATTAATTTTAAATAATACCATTTAAAATTTTATTTTTTATGAAGGAAAGTAATTTTATCCATAACAGTATGCTCGTCAGTATTGGTTTGGGAACTACCTATTTTCGGGGTGGCCAAAACAGTTAATGTTCATTAAACTATTAATGAATATCAAATGTATGATTCAAAATAAAATTTATATTAAAAATATCTGTTGAGCATTTTTTACCATCCATATTTCATTCCTTCCAAACACTGGCCCTTCCCTTCATTAAAGCCTAAGTGGTTACAGGTAGGCAAAAATAGATTTTAGAATAGAATTATTTTCAAATCTATTTATTGTAATAAATTACCTTTACATACCTTAGAAGTATGAAAACTGCAACCGATGTCCTCATTTGAAATTGACAACCATTTTATCTATTCCTCACTTGAAACTTTACCGTCGCTGTCAGCATCACTGAATTGAGTCCTCTCTCAGATGATGCATGATGTACTCATTTTTAGGTAGGTGGATGAGCGGGACCCATTTGTTTCTAAATAAGGTGTGTCTTATATATGCACTCATAAATATGGTGCTTTTAAATCAATGTACCATTTAGGATAACTGTAATATTCCTCTCAAGCTTAATTAAATTGTTTTCATCTGCTTCATCCTCTTCTTCAGCCCATAGTTGTTAAAAACCTATGAATAATATTCGGGATCCCCATATTTTTCTCTTTTCTCCTCTTAACTAGCACATACCTTGTTTACCAAATTACCTTTGATCTCTGTTATCCACCTTTCATCTCCACCACACTCCAAATTTCCTCAGCAACTGCCTATCTTCCCGTATAATGCCCAGCATTCTTGCTTTCCTCTCTGCAGATGGTTCCATTCTTAAATTTTTATTTCATTGGTTTGGTGGGGTAATTGGCGAGGCAACTGACATCCGAGGTCATTTATGCCATCAAGGTTGAGATTGGTAGGATGGCAAGGTAGGAGGTTATTTGGGGAGGAGTGGGAGGCTGTAGAGAATCTGAACGTCAGCACACTCTTATTGAAATACACTTCGAAGTCATCAGTTTAGTATCTTAGCCTGACAGGGGAGTTATTAGGATACAGTGTGCTCCACATGGCGCCCGAACTGAAAAATCTCTGCCACAGCCAGAATTTGAACCCAGGTCCTTGGAGTGTGATGCCAGTAGTTTAGTCATTGCACCAACCCAATCCCTGCAGTATTTGAAATATGCACTTCAAATTCATTGATAGGTTTTTATGGTGTATGGATTAAAGAAGAGAGTAATGGCATCTATACTGACAAAAGTGAAGCCAGTTTCTTTGTGGAAAGTGATCCACCTGACATGGTTATAAATTGTAGTTTGTCCCTAAATTTTCTAAGTAGTACTATAGAACCCCGCTAATCTGTCGCCAATGGGACTGAGAGCATGGTCAGAACAAAAAAGGTTGGATTATCAGAGGAATACATTTATTTACATAAAAAATGATAAAAACTGTTATTTAAACAAAATATTGCTATATGTTCAGTTTTACAGATATAATATTACTGTAAACCATAAATAAAAAGTATACTGCGATAAAAATACAGTAAATGAATAGAAACATAAATTTTAGAGTCATGAAACATCATAAAACACAAACACTGTGAACGTTTCACTATGATACACTATGAACGTCATGAAACCATATAATGGAGATTTAAAGTTCTTGTGCTGGTCGAAAAAAGTCTGTAATGTTCTTTTGCTTTGCAGACAACAATCTCGATTTTGCTGCTATGTTCCTCCATTTTCGCATTCACAAAATGTCCATTGGTGTAAACATGGAAGTTTGTTCAATGCATTTTTAGCATCTACATGTCATACTGGTGTTGTGCGTTCATTGTATTCATCGTCGTCATCATCTTTCTCCTTGTCATCTGCTCGAGTTACAATTTCAATAACTTGGTCATCAGTTAATTCTTCTTCCGTTGTGCAATCGACGCCAGCTGTTCTGATCGCTTACTGAGCTCAACTTTCGGTTGTAAAGTTTGCAGATCTCTCAAAATTACTGGCGACAAAAAGCAACAGACTAACCGAGGAGTCGGACCATCCGAGGTCAGATTAGCGGGGTTCTACTGTATAGCCATTTTTCGGAAATTCTAAACATTTTGCATTTTTCTTGGAAATCATCATGGTACCTTCCCCAACAATTTCTATCTTTACACCAATGTTTTCGACTTATTAACTGCAAACTGATATATTCAATTTATGGCTGGTTGTAAATATGTATTAATGCAACAATGCTACCATTGGTTATCATACCATATGATTCCCATTTTTTTCTTTAATCTATGGTTCTGTCCTGGCCCTATTTTCACCATTTAATGAGGATATTTAAACCTGTATATGTACGTGAAACTATTTTCTTGCCATTAAGACTTCTCTACCTACCTTATTTCCACCAAAATTCAAATTATTTTTCTTTCGCTATTAAGCCTCCAAGCATTCTTCCCTCTCACCCTGTTAACACTTTTTTGCCGGAACTTTGTGATGGGAAAAGCTTTCCCTGTCCTGAGTATCGTGACCATTTCACTCTACCCCTCTGTGCATAACTTTTTTGTGATAAGGAATAGCTGAGGTGTGCATTCTGTTTGTTTAAGGATCCAAGTTCCCAGGAAGCCAGACCCTTTCCTTGGCCACTGGGTGGAGGTAATCTCGACCCTTCACCGGAGCACCACTGGAGTCCCTCTCGCAGTATGTGTTCATGATCAACTATTCATCCAGTCTGGGGAGTGACTAAAATCCAATTGTTCCCTATGATTTGCTCTGAATTCACAAATTTATATGAAACTCTTCGGTAATCATTCACTCACAAAAGTTTTATCAAAGGATTCTACCAACAACTTAGATAAAACTCGCATTAGAGGTTTGTTTAAAATTTGTAAATGATCAGTTGAACATAAGCAACGCACTTCAGAGCCTATATTTACAAAGTATGCAATAAATTGTTTTTAGTACATCCACTGCAAAAAAAAATAGTGGACCATGGCCAAATGCCATGACTGGAGCAGAGGATGAGAGAAAGGATGTAGGTTATCCCTACCCTCAGGCTGAGGATAGGGTTCCATATACAGGAGGGTGGGGTCCTTAATGACACAAAGGACATTTTTTTTCTCTGCTGCATCTTGCTTGGCAGCCAAACCATGGTAACAATGGCATTCGTCCTATTCTCTTTCTTCCTCTTCCCCACTTACCCAACAAACCCTCTATCACAGCCTAAAGCAGCCCTTTGCCTCTTTAAGCCACCTACTTAGCCTCCTAATCTCCTCCAGAAGTTTCCTAGCCTCCTATTTCAGAGTTATAACACCATACAATGGTGTTATAACTCTGATGATGATGTACTAAAACATCGAAACCGGTCAGGGAAAATAAAATGTGTGAAATTACCAAGTGTCTCGTCATTCCAGTATGTCGAAATTCCACAAAGTCACTTCGCCTACCATCGACTTATTTCACTCCACATTAAACTCTTCACCAGCCTAATTATTTCCTTACCCAAGGTCCCCATCATTAGCTCCCTATTATTTCTGAATGCTCTTTCACTGATGTCATTCTCCTCATAATGTCTTTGCAACAATGCTCATTTTATTCTAGTGTAATGTAACTACCCAAATGATCAAATTTTGAAAAATGATGCATTGAGTAGTATTATATAATTTCTTCGCTGTCAATCCCATTTCACAGCAAGAATTCCACCCTCTCCCATTTTCAAGTTGTAAGCTTGATCCGTCTGTTCTCTTTCCTGTACATGCCCTCATTTTCCTGTACATTTCCTCATTTTTAATGCCCTATTGTCTGCCTGGGAGGACTTGGTTAACATTTTTCAACACCTCGAATTCGGCTCTAAATATGTAATAATCTATAATATAATGCTGTATTATAAGCCCTTCCACCTCTTAATATATTTATGCCTTGTCTTGTAGAAACTCTCATAACCTACCTGCATATTCTTGATTTTCCACGATATTAGTGAAAACCATAAAAAGAAGCATATCCGATGTGGCTGTACTTACATCATAATTTGTTTGAAACAAATCTGTTTTCGGAGCTTTTAATTTCGTGGTCTAACATCATTTTACAAAATAGTCGTTAAATATCTTAATGTTTGTTGTAGCTATGGAAAACGTTTTAAATATTTGCTAACTTTGTAACAAACGATTTTTTTAAATTTGAAGTGTGCCTTATATTCCCTCTTCCAATTCCCTTTCCCTCCGTTTTTATCGCTAGTGTTCTAACAGCCCCTGCCAAACGCCCCTCTGGCTGCTCGTTGGATAATACGAAAATTTAGAACATCGGGCTGAGCACTCTCAACCATCATTAAGAACTTAGAAATTTAGAACATCAGCCTGACACTCGTTCTGCAAAATATTTGTTATTCATTGTAAATATTATCACAAATTAAAGTAAAACTTTTTAAACTTGAGACCAATAACTGTATCAGTTCTTAAATTAAAAATAATATCAAAAAATGGTGGAACTAGCGAAGGGAAAAGAGAAAAGTAAAATCCAAAATAATAATTAAAAACTACGCGATCGCAGTCCTGGAACTGACCTCTCTATTCAAAGTCCTAGAAGGTGAATTGTGGAGACGGAACTATGTGGAGGAAAAGGAGATATCCGATCGCGAATATAATATTTTTTTTATTTTCCCAACCGGATTCGCGAAAAAAATCTTAATTCCAGCAAAGAAGTTTTTCTCCTTGATTCCACCTCCCAGATTGTCGCAAAAAATCTGTTCTTTTATTAAAATTATAATTCTTTTTTTATTCTCTTGAATTTTAATTTGACAATCCAGGAGGAGCAATATATAGGAAAAATTTTCCCCAACCGGATTTAAGTGTTTTCGGCAATCCGGTAAATACTCTTACTGTAAGAAATATTTCAATAGGGGGAGGGCATACTTTATTTCTTATCAAGCGCGAAAGCTAAGAAAAGGAGCTTTACCCCAGTTTCCTGGTGAGGTAAGATCTCCCTAAGTAACCTGGCCGTTATTAGTAATAAGTAATCCGTGGCCCAAGTTTAACTGATTGTCTCCGAGTTAATTTAGGTTATATTAATTTTGCGACATGCGGTTGGATTTGCGATTCATATTTTGAATGTTTCTAACATATTAATGCAGAATAATTGTTCGCGTTCCGGAATCTGCAAGAGCTATGGACAAAGTTCTAGATTATTGCTAACTTCGAAACAATCGATTCCGTTAAAATTTGATTTTTGCCTCGTGCTCCCTCTTTTAATTCCTTTTCCCTCCCTTTTCGTGGCTATTGTTGCAACAGTCCCTCCCACACGTCCTTATTTCCCCTCATTCGATAATACGCAGACTTAGAAGAGTGGAACAGGCCTTATTTATGTGCCGATAAATTATTGCTTGCCGTTGTAACTATTATCAAGAAATAGAGTAAAACGTTTTATACTTGAGACCAATTCATTTCTCGGGTCCTAATTTTTAAAATATAAAAAAATTGCGGGAAAATCCCCGAAAAAAAAATTGAAAAATGCATGGCATGTGGAAATGATCACTGTATTCAAAGTCCCGGAAGGTGAATTATGGAGGCGAAATATTGTGGAGGAAAACAGGGCTGAGGGCTAGGTTTAGTCAGTCAGATAGGAGTAAATTGAGCAAAGAAAAATGTTAAAACTGTAGAGGAGAAATATGTTTTTATTCCGGTCGTGAAAATATTATATTTTAATACTTCTCGGGTTGTCAAAAAAAATAAATTTATTAAAAAATAAAATTATATTAAAAAATAAATTATAATTTTATTTAAAAATTAAAAAAAATTAAAATTAAATTTGAAAGATAAAATTTTCTTCTCGATTCCTCACCCCGAATTGTTGAAAAAAATTTCCATAGCAAAAATATTTATATATTGACACTTTTTCTAATAAAAAACCTTTTAATTTAATTTTTAATCGGAAATACTGGAGGAGGAATCCTGGAGAGAATATTCTCTACCGGATATAAGGTTGTTTTTGTGGAGTCCGGTAAATTATTTTACTATAAGAAAATTTTTTTTTCTAGGGGGAGAATATTTTATTTTCTCTTGACCACGAAATATAAAAAAGAAGGACCTATAAAAGGAGGTTGCTTGGTGAGGGTAGAGCTCACCAAGAAACCGACGGCGGTGAGCCATTCACTCAGTGAATGAACCCAGCGCCGCGCCCCCTGCAAGCATAATTAGCAGCTAATAAGCCTCTAATTAGCAGCTTAAGCCACTAATTAGCAGCTAATAAGCCACTAATTATCCCCATGAGGGCCCTGATGTACCCAAATCCCCCCACCCCCCTCAGGTCCTCCCGGAAATCCATCCGGTACCCATGGCTCACAGCTTGAGGTCGGCTTGAGGTCGGAGCTGGGATTTGAACCCGCGCTCTCTGGTTAGCAGCCCAGTGCTCTACCCACTAGGCCACCACGCGTCGATAGGAACTTGGGGAAAACTGGTATTTGAAGTTCACGATATAAGTCCTTAGAGAAGGGAGGCGGACCAAAAATATTCTATGTCCCAAAAAAGGAATTGAAGGCGAAACAGAAAAATGTTCGGAAATAATGGGAGTTCGTACAGGTGACGCTTTGAGGAACAAGCAAAAATATTCTAAGTCCAGACGGCAAGTTTTGAATTACGCGGTCAGTTTTGTTAGCTTATGTACTGATAATTATCGAAAAAGACCTTTTATAAATAATTTCAATGAACTTCTACATGACGGTTATTCGGGCAAAATATCCTTGCCTATGTCTGCTCTGGTTTGAAATTTATTTTCGTTTAAATAAACTCAGGGGAATCATTTAAAGAACTTGATACTTGCAGCAAAGCAGTTCGCAGTCAAAAAAGAAGGCCTAAACCTAGTTATTCAGGGTGGTGGGAGGGCTTCGGTTACGCGTCTTCAATCACCAACGCTACCCACCCCAGGTCAGGTGTCTTAAACGTGGGGCTTTGCAGTTCGTCCTCCCATTGTATCCATTTGATTTTAACAGTATCCATTCCATTGTAAGTGTCTCCACTTCATGTTTGCAACTGTATCTCTCCTGTGACCTCTAGCACTAAGCTGTCAAATGGGGGGGAAAGTGAAAGGCGGGTGTATTGAGTGTCACCTACCCACACAGGATAAACGTTTGGACTTCGTTTTTTTCCGAGTTTTTCAAGAGTGCGACGAACAGGAACACGACGCAGCACACTGCACCTCGTTTAACTTACCTCCTCTGTATTTAGGTAGTTGCTTCCATGACCAGGCAGGCGGTTGATCAGATTGGACATTTAAATGATGATAACAAAATTCATGCAATCTATTTTATTTTTAAATTGCTACACTTATTTCAACCATTAAAAACATCATTTAGGTACATTATAAAAGCTATATTTTAGATTCAAAAGCACTAAACTTATGTTATTTTGAAAACTCCGTGATATAAACTGGATGCTAATGCACTGAACACTACAATGTCAACTTCCAATTATTAATTATGAACAATAAAAATACAAAGTACTATTTCACCCGTTTCATGTTTTTTTTTCAGGCTCTGCACTTGATGTTGTGAAGATTGATGACATGCCAAGCTGCCACAGAAGATAACACGACCCAGGAAATCACTAGAAATTATCATCTTGGTACAGCACCCACAATGATGGCTCTGGGCTTGGAGGACGCTATCGTGAAGATGTTGCCAATGGCCTGCATGCAAAGAAAACTCTATGAATACCAGACAAGTTACCATGGACATTGCTAGCCTCATTACTAAATGCTTGTGACTTATTTCTCCTCGACTCCAATGTCACATCAAATGAGCTCATGGTGAGAAATGAAAGATAATTTGCATGAATCAGATGAATATGTAATGATGAATTAATCAAATTGATAAATATCTTTTGACTTGACTATTAATTGCTGTTAATTTAAGGGTAAATTTTAATTAAATGACAGCGCTCTTGAACTTCTGTGAAGCAACAAGTGGAATGGATTGTGGTTAAACATGTCAAATACCAAAGTACATAGTTGTTTTTGATACGGAGAATGTGAAGAATGATTGCATGATGAGGTAAAATGAATAAATAATTAGTGAAATATAGGTAAGTATGTACATAAATAGCTAGGCAAAAGATTAACAGTTGTGTGAATGATAGAAGGAAAGTCATAATATATGGTGCATATCAAGGAATGAGAAATAGTCTAGGGAAGCGTAAATGGCAGTGTAAAAAAGTAATTCTTCTCCCGACGTTAATATTGGGAAGCAAAACCTGGGACTATCCTAGGATAGGAATAAGTGTTTGCTGAATGCCTTGGAAATGGGGTACTAAAGAAGTTTTTGCGGCAGAAGTAGGATGGATATGGAATGTCCAGGAATATTAATTAGTGAGAAAGAAATTTCATAAATTAAAATGATCGTGAATAAAGCAGTTGGAGTAGATAATTACTCTGCATAGGTTTTGAGGAGGTGTGGTTGAAGTTTTCACCGTAGAAATCAGGAGTAGATGGGATGGAACAAGATCTCATCAGATAGCACATGTTAAAGACGCTGAGGGAGAAACAGGGTGGGCGGGGGCTGGGTGAGATAAGATGCTGTGCTATCACCATTTAAGTAGCGTTGCAAGTGTTGGATATGTGGGTGACAAGGAAAAAGGGTTTGATGCATGGAAAGGAAGTCAAAGAAACACTTTCCATTATTGGAATGGAAATGAAGTTGCTGAAAGAGATTAGGAGGAGACAACCCAGGTTAAAGGAATGTAATGAAAAATTTAGAGGCAATGGGATGCTGAAGATCACAACTTGTAAGCATAAGGCTCGGAATGTAGAAGAGCGGGCGGAGATGAATGGGCATGTTAGACCAAAGGAAGAGTTGAGCATGAATTCAAGGCATGGTATTAAAAATTAAATAGTAATTAAGTAATAGTAGCATGGTAAGTAATATAGAATTAAGGGTATTAAAAGGGGAACTATGCTAGTGAAAGTGTTCACCAGTACGAAATAACTGATGAAAGGACCTTTTGTAAGGATGCTATAAAAAATAGAGAGGAGTATAATGTTGAGTGTAGCACCGCATGGAGTGGAGATCAGATAGCAATAAAGCAAGAATGGTATCAATATTTTGTGTGAAAGTAATTATGTCATTAACTGCGGTAGTGAGATGTGAAAGGTGGGTTTCATATCACTTGACGATGAGAGTAGATTAGTGGTATTTAAGATAAGGGTGTGGAAGATGGAGAGGATACAATAAACGAAATGGAATACTAAAGGTAATGAACTTGGGGTGGTGGGTGAAAAGAGGAAGGAAAGTAAGGGAAGTAAGAATGGACAGAAAAAAGTTAGATGTGGCAGATAAGAGGGGGGTCATGATAGGGGGGAAGATGATGTGTAACTATATATTTTCTTCAGGGAGGAGAGAATCATGGATGCATATGCATGCATGAATGCATGAATCATCTCTAACATCCTGTCCTAAAAAAACTGTTACAATAAAACATACATTGTGCAATTCAATTTATCAGCTAATGCTACTTGATTAAATTCTACATAAATGGATTTGAGAATTAATTAAGGCATTTTTAAAGGCCATATAATTTTTTTCATGCAAAAGTAGAGATGGAAAATGACGTACAGCTACTTTGGAGAGGATTACATATATAAGTCTATTTATAAGTCTTTCTATTTATCACTTATAAGTTAACTCAATTCCTAAGTCCCGAGGACATTACCCCGACCTCGGTGGTGGTGGGGGTAACGTGACTGCTATTCCAAAGGTCGCGGGTTCGAATCCTGCCTGGGGAGGATTTTTCACTTCCCAGGGCATGGTTGTTTGTGCTTGTCCATTGAATGAATAGAAGAAAATGATTTATGTTCCACAGGACAAGGTCCTAGAACAATAAAATTAACAATAATAAAAAAAAAGTTTTCATGGTTTTGGGTCTTGTACCAATCATTTTTTGTCTAAACAGTACAAAATAACAATAAAACTAAGAACCTTCATAATTATTGAGGCAAAGCAAAACAGGGCTGTGACTGACCACAGTATGAAATCTTACGGTACTTGAATAAAACAGTACGGAAGTAATGTGACCATAGGAAAATGGAATAACGTAAAGTAACCCTCCAAGTTATAAGTTTAACGAATTCACAATTTAGTGGAAAGTGATGGAAAAATTAAGTTCACTCTGACTAATACGAGATATGTACAATTTAAAACATTAAATACAATTTTCCTTCACCTAAGTCAAACTAAGGGTCAGCATAGTCAAACCTTTTAGCGCATTTGCTTATTCTGGCATTTCCATTTAGTTAAAAATCACTCCCCTCTCAGTCAACCAGCAAAAGATTAGCTTGCGTTAAAAGGGTGGGTGACTGATGGCAGAGTTCTGTATCAGGTGCAACTCAGTTGGACCTCAAAGTTGTTAGCAATTGATGCTGGGCTGATTGGCTATGTATGCAGTAGTCACACAAGTACACTTCGCACACTAGGCTTCCACCGAGGGATTGGAGATTGCTTCTTCAAAGTTGGACCGGTGCGGAATTGATAAAATTCAGTCTGTCTGTACACACTGGAGTCAGATATGTAATGTAAGCCTTTTAATTAGTATTAGAGTGTGAGACCACTTTGGTGTTTTGGGCAGTGTTTAAAAGGGCAGACTTGGGCTTGGGGCCATTCAAGTATTACGTAAGACGTTTTGGGGAGGAAGGGGGGTTGGGCTTTTCTTACTTTGTCTTACGTATGGGGGTGAGGGGTCTGAGGCAGTCTTACGTAAGATGTAAGTCACTTCTAAATTCGTATTTTTATCACTTTTTAAAATTATTTTTGTAGGAAAAATCTTACTTATTAGGATCACCGCCGCGGGGGTACGACTAAATCTATGCTAAACTATAGAAAAACGTACAACCAGTTCGTTGCGTTCATTAGTTTGAAGATGTCGCATTTTCAAAGATCACATGTTTTGCAATTTGTGCGTATGGTGAATCGCGAAATATCAAAAACCGCAACCGATATCTGTGACGAGGTCAGTTTTAGCCAATTTTGACATAAAATCCCCCAAAGTTTACTATCCATGTCCATTTTGTCCATGGTTTCAAAAATGACTGATAACTTACGTAAGATTGGGAGGGGAAGGTTCGTGAAATCTTCTGTTGTCTTACATGAAAGGGGGGAGGGTAAAATAGTGGTAAAAATCTCCTTTCGTAATACTTGAATAGCATCTTACTTGCAGAGGATATACAGGTTGGAACTGGAATTATGGTCAGCTTTGTGCATCGCAGTTCAGAATCGTTGAGTACACCTAATGCAGAAGTCTGATTGACAGTTTGGGTCACATCTGAGGCGATATACTAAAGAAATCATCCGGCTGAGGACCCTTTGATTCATATTTAATTTGTGTTAGTCAACAGGACAATCAGTAATAGGAGCATGCAATAAATGAATTTAATGAAAATGCTTTAGTGAGCATTTCCCAGTTTTTATAGGGAAAGTATTACTAAAAATTTTTCTCAAAAGGTAAGTTTATCAATGATTATAAATCCATTGGGCATTGGTATGTGCTTGGAGACTAGTAAAAACTTACCTGAGGTTCATGGAATCACATGTTATAGGCATTACTGTAGTGCTGTGGCATGGGTCTTAAATGGCATCAAAATCGCTGGAAGGTCTCTGGGTTTACTGTCAAAGCCACACTGCAAATAGTAAAAGAAATAATGTTTTGTAAATTTTTTGTAAAACTTAAAGCGAAATTGGCACATAACGGTTAACTCATTTCTACTGTATTTTTGTGATAGTCATATTTCTCATTATTGCATAATATTTCTTGTAAGTGGACTAGTGAAAAAAGGATATTTTATAAAGTATTTTTTTTAATATTTGTATAATCCCATACAGCACAGGGTCGTGCTGTATGGGATACAGAGTCGTGTGAGCAGGGGGGGAGGGGGGGCACTGGCTCTGGAGTTTTGAAATACTTCCCAGGGAAAGGGGTGTCCGGGGGTCTCATCCCAGGAAATCGTAACAATTACTACGTGTAAAACTCCCCAACTCGCCACTGAGGCAAGGAGTGCCGACACCGCAATTTTTCTTTGACGGGGGAAAGTACCTATCTATCGCAGCGAATGATACTAGTAATGTCACAGTAAAACCGCTGAATACAAATATACCACTCTATTAATTACGTATTCTGATGGCATATTTTAAAACTATTTTAAAACTCCTTACATACAGAAAATTATAAAGAATTACGACGAAGAGTTCAAGAAACCTGAAATTAGCTTTGTATTTATCATACAAGTGAATTAAAATCAAGATGTCATCAGAAATGGAAAGAGAACTTCTGTTTATCAAACCCAAATTCCACACCCTGAAATACATACACTAAGAATTTAACATTTCTATACAGCAAATTATGAACTTTGATAGGTTATTGGAAAACAAAAATACTAATATGTGACACATGAATTTCGTCATTGTATAACAATATTAATTCGGATGATGTAAAATAATTTAAATGCTTGTCTCGCACGATATTTCGTAGATGTAAATGAACTAAGTTATTCAAGTTAGTTGGTAATTACCTGTAAAGATAGCAGATTTACCTCTATTCAATCAATGCGAAGCTCCCTAACTCAAAATGGCTGGTGGTTTAACTTATTTCAACAACTTATTTAAGATATTAATTTAATCCATTTAAGCTATATACCCTCTTAGTTTTAGATGGAACGTGGAAAATGATGAGATTCTCTAAATCCTATAAAATTTTAAAGCGAATAGTATTCTTCTGTAGCTGCCACAATTCCTCTTCTCCGCCAATCTCCTACTCTTAGATTACGTAAAATCGGCTTTTTATGTCAGTTAGTGCTATTTTCTATCCCAATTTAATTATGTTATATTTGTACCGTTGGAACGGACGGATCCAGGGTGCGCTGTCGATGATATCTTACCAGGGGCGAATCCAGGCAGCAACCTTGGGGGAGAAGGGGGTTTTGCGTTGGGTCACGAGCATTCCTTCGGCTGGGGGCTTATGCGAATCTTATGTCATCCATCTTATATTTACTCATAAGTATGCCTGTATATTATTACTATAACCATCGGCAATTTATTTAGCATCATTACAAAGGGTTTTCTAACTCTTCTCCGCCCATTCTCTCCGCGATCTGGTGATGCCTGTATGTGGCACAAGGAACGCCAGAATGGAAAGTAATCAACATTCAAGGAATTACCTGTCTGTTTATGCCTTTCTTCATACTCCCATACCCGTCACCCACTTGTTCTCAAGCCAATTACTACGGTCACTACTCTAAGATAACCTTCATTGCCTGCATCCCCCATTCATAGGAGTGTTATGGGAAATATAATTGTGTACTGGCTACGTTACTCTTACATCAGACCTCGGAAAATGTGAAAAAGTGAACTTAAAAAAACAGAGTTCACGAGCACTGATTCAATAACGGCCAAAGTATACGAAAATGAAATTAGATAGATGTCACATCAGTGATGTAAAAGTTAATTCCATTTGACGATCTAGCTAAAAAGTAATGAAATATTCCTTGAAAATCACTTTGTACTGCTGAAATCCAAAAAGTGCAAACTTAACAAGAAATACATAACAACTTGAATGAGAGATATCCAAAAGAAAGGGTGGGTTTCACAACTTTTGACGAATTTTGGTCTCCGGAATTCTTAAATACATGGCGCTTCAGGCAGGCACACAAGGTACGTACGGATTATTCTCTGCAACCCACTATTTCATATCTTACAGACAAGCTGGGAAGGTAATAGAAGTCAGCGAAAAGAACAACTGCTGTTATTTAAACCCTAAATTTAATGAAGTGACAACTTATAGGAGAATATTTCTTGCAAACGGATTCCAGAGGCGTGTAACATTCGATTTTTTGCGCATTAGAAGTGTCATGCATGACATTTACAGTGAATACTGAAAACTTAAATCGCCGAGTTTGAATGTAATGGCATAGATAGAGTGGACTTCGGTATACTAGTGCATCGTTGACACTGCTGTCATGAATATTACTTCTCTAATGAAACGGTTCTGGATATCTCTCAATTAGAGGTTTTGCGTGTGATTTCATCGTTAGCAAAGAAAGCGGAAATGTGTTAAAACATTTTGAAATAAAGAACACAGTGATCAGTGGAAGTTTTGTGCGACAAGATATTAACCAAGTTTTTCATTGGAATGACATCCTAGCCATATCTATGTGCAAGTGATAAGCACAAACGTCTGGGAGAATGCCGTTGAAATGCCAAGTTCTCATGTTATTTTTCATAGCTCCTCCCTCCAAAAATACACTAATTCGAAAGAATTCTTGTGTTTTAAGACCATGTTCTTAATCTATAACATAATACTTTCCTGCGAGGCGAACCATTTAAAGTTGTTACTACACTAGAGAAGACGCCCGTTGAATATCAATGGGAAGAATATTATCATTTACATTTATTGTAATAAACCATTCATATCTTATTTAATGCAAAGAAACACTGAGTAAATGGACGTACACGGAATTTCGACTTTTAAAAAAATAAGCATGGTCGTTGACTAAAAAACGCTAAAATATTGCAAAAATTCGTTACTTTTTAGCAAATATTTCGGAATTGACACTTTTTCTCTAGCTGAGGAAGGGCTTACATGCCCGAAACGTTCCCTGTGTCTTCTCTCTATTTACTTTTCTTTCCCCACCCCCTGTCAAGTGTATTTTTTATTGTTGTGGCCTTCAAGCTTGAGCCCGAAGCCGTGGCCACGGCTTCGGGCTCAAGCTTGAAGGGGCATTCTCTGGTAGCCCCAGCCGAAATCATGGTAAACCTAAGTGTCCTGGGGGCTTATTCTCTAACTCGAAGCATCGGAGCTTTCTGGCGAAAAGATGCTTCAATAAGCTACTTGCTCCCATCGGTATTCTCTATCATGGAAGCTACCGGAGAAAGAGCAAGCAGAAGCTACCGGTAGCATATTAGGCTCCCACCCATATTCTGTAAATGTCAAGAAGCTACTTCCGTAGCCCCAATAAGCTCCCACGGTAGCCTTACGAAGCGCGGCCTCCGTATACCCTGCTTAAATATTGGTCATTTTCTAACGCTTATCCATCTATAATTATCTAACTCACGGGTATGTTTCTTACATTTATTAAATGCGCATTCTTTGCACTTTCACTGTGTTACTTTGTCATTTTCGCCATTAGCGGGATTTTTCACAAAAAAAGATATTAACTGGAGTGACGGAAAGCCATATTTACCTTGGGTGAATTACGTGATTCCAGCCCATAATGGGATACTTTTCGGGCCGTGGTAGCGAGTATCACCTTCGCATTTCTTTTGAAAGTTTCATCTTCGTATATTATTTAAATGATTTGAAGCAACGAGTAATCGACGAAAGCAAATAGCACGAATCATATTGAACCATATCATCGACATGAACCCTAATTCCCGAATATATTTACGAACAATCTTATTTCAAGTGATCAAAACAGCCAAGATGGACGTTGTGCGTTCCTATTCAAGACATTGTTCACGAGATTATGTAAGCAAAAATAGAACATTTTTAAGATTTTTCTTGTATGATTTTTAATGCGTGGCATTTTTCGCTATACACGATACAAGAGCATCTTCACCGTCTAAAACGGCTTTAAAACATGTTTCACCAGTTCTATCCACGGAAAAACATTGAGACAAGCTTTCCCATTGGTTCTAAGAATGACGTCACCAGTAATGAAGTTCCCGCAGATTTGGTTTAAAAAGATTCTCATACCCGCCTTTCATCAAACTTCTCTCCACTTCCTTTTACGTTCTTGAGAAAGCTCCCGCGAGTTGGAGAATATGGTTGGTAGCCAATTCTGGTAGCTTATTCGAAGCAACCGCATCGGTAGCTTCGAGATAGAGAATAAGCCCCCTGGTAGCTCAACTGGTAGAGCACTCGGCGCGACATCGGGAGGTTCCGGGTTCGAGTCCCGGCCACGGCACATTTTTACCCTCTGATTTCTCGGCTTTACCATCTTCCACATCACCAGTGTCTTCGTCCAATTTTAGTTACATGTTTCCTATCTCTTTCTTTCACCTTCTGTTCAAATTACTATATATTTATTCGCCTAAAGGCGGTGTGTGAGTGAGTGAACGAAATGTATGGCCGAACCGGCTCTTTTCCTCTTCAGTTCATGTTCCTATCTCTGTCCGACTCTCTGTGTGAATGAATTCATCTTTGCTTTCTTCTTGTGTCCATGTCTAATTCTTCTCTCTCTTGGTGATGGAATAGCTGCCTTGTGTGCCATCCAGAGGCCACGGCTTCGGGCTCAAGCTTGAAGGGGCATTCTCTGTTATAAGCCCCAGCCGAAATCATGGTAAACCTAAGTGTCCTGGTAGCTCAACTGGTAGAGCACTCGGCGCGACATCGGGAGGTTCCGGGTTCGAGTCCCGGCCACGGCACATTTTTACCCTCTGATTTCTCGGCTTCATCTTCCACTTCTTCATCTTCCACATCACCAGTGTCTTCGTCCAATTTTAGTTACATGTTTCCTATCTCTTTCTTTCACCTTCTGTTCAAATTATATGTATATATATATATATATATATAGATATATATATATATATATATATATCTGGATTTGACTCATTTTCATCTTCCCCACCAAACCCTGTGTTCGTCCTTTTATGTGTACCTATCCATTTCCATTTTCCTATGAATGTATGAATTTATTCGCGCCTTTGAGCGTCATTTTTCGTATGATTGAGTATATATATATATATATATATATATATACTCAATCATACGAAAAATGACGCTCAAAGGCGCGAATAAATTCATACATTCATAGGAAAATGGAAATGGATAGGTACACATAAAAGGACGAACACAGGGTTTGGTGGGGAAGATGAAAATGAGTCAAATCCAGACAGAAAAAATTTCCACCGATTTATATTATATATATATATATATATATATATATATATATATATATATATATATATATATATATATATATATATATATATATATATATATATATATATAATATACATCGGTGATTATTATATATTGAATTATTATAGTAGATGGTGAGTACAACAATTAGGTCAATTGATGCTACAGTGACGCATGCATAGGAGGACATTATTATGAAAGCATTATTCAGCTCCTCAAAAGGATTTAAGTTATACCTCTTTGGAGTCTCTTTTAACGAGGAGGCTGAAAAATATGGAAGCAAATTGACTGGGTAAGATGAGCATGTGTTATTCTTCGAGATTAAGACATCGCTACGACAGCATTTTTTTGATTTGGTACTTTCCAATTATTACTTATTAGCTCAACATCAGCCCACAGAATTTAAACTATATGTGAATGGTGTTTTCGCTCGTCGAAATCCGCAAAACATTTATGGCGAACATGCGAACACATAAAAATTAATTTTTCCCTTAAGAGAAAAATTACCACTACACACAACTTGAAGGCTAGATAACTATGATATGTAGCTACAATATACAAATAAAATAAATTTTAAAAACATGGTTTTATTAAAAAATGTACTTAAATTAGTCGTAAATTTTTAATATGTCACAACTGATCTACAACAGGCAGAACGTGATTATATGTAACTAAAAATAAACCATGGAGGAAAAGCCAACAAATGTGACGAAAAATACTTAGTTTACCATTACTATATAGGTAACGAGGTAATAAGTCCTTAGTGATCCAAGTCGTTCATAACCAGGAATTTCCGGCAAGCGAAGTTTCCATCTAACTTTACAGTAATTTGTTGAAAATTCTTTAGTATCACGAGTTGAGATAAGAACTTGGGTGTTTCCATGGAAAAGTCTTTTGCATCAGAAATGTTGATTGCACCACCGTGGTTTTATTTTTAGTCACAAATAACCACCTTCTGCCTTTTGTAGATTAGTTATGACATCTTAGAAATTAATTTTTACTTATTAGTACATTTTTGATAAAACCAGTTTTTAAAAAGATTTTTCATTAATTTTATTATTTTTTTTATAATCTTTTTGCATCAATTTTTCAATCGATAATATTGTCCTAATTCTATGGATAAATTATTTCAAAATTTACAGTGAAAATTTTGAATAAAAAAGAATGGAACAGTTTTTGTGTCTAATAAATGTTTAAATTTTGTGTTAATTTGTTTACATCAAGATATATTTTATTGTCATCAAAAATACAAGTGGGAAAAGTAGTTCAGTTGACTTCATGTATAGGATCGGGCATCTTACATTATTTCTGAAATATATTTGACAGAAAAAAATTACCACAGGATAGCCTCGAAGACACATACTAATTCATTTCTACAACCACCTCAACTCACACGGCCACAGCGGTCCTTGTATAAAGCGGAGTAATGTGAAGGATTTAGACGGAACGAAATTCTATGGAATCGAACCCGGGCCTATGAGATAGAAAGCCAAGACTCTTATATTGTAATATTGTATTGTCACAATGATACAACTGTGTGCCGAATATGAAGGAAATCTGATAGGTGTAAGAGGGAGACACCTATATATTTTCGACAGTTCCGAGCAACGCCATCTCATCACCCTGAGGACGGCGGCAGAGTAAGCGGCCGAAACGTTGGCCATGGACCTCCCAACCCGGATGGAATCCCATGAAGACATTCTGCATAAAATCTACTTAGTTGACGAAACGAAAATAATTTATCTGTCCTTGCAGTAAAAAAAAGGCAAGGTAATAGACACCCATGACGAGGTGCCGAAGGAGACGTCAACGGGACAAACAATGTCATACATTCAGGAAACATGATTGCATATACGCGTGGCAAAGATCGAATTAGACCGCGTTAGCGCCAAAAATTCTCCAGAGCAAGGCTCACAGTCAGTCAGCAACCAATAAACTTAATAAATGCCGTTATTTAACCCGCGCCTACTACCACAGAAATAAGCCCTTACTTTTTAAGGGGTCAGGGGAGGCTGTTTTGACACAAAGTGACCGACACATGCCAGAGATCCCTTTCTTTTTAGGCGATGGGGGATGCAGCTTTGCAAGAGACGCAGACGTGGGCAGGTGGGTAGAATAGGCAAAAGTGGATTAGACGTAGCCTCAACTGTGACTCATCTACTCTCCGTCGGAGTCTGGTCTTCCGCTGTCCAACTCGAAATGTCCGAAACAACTCGTTTACGAAAAACACAGTTCATGCTCGTTGGAGAGAGAGAGAGAAGTATTTTTAGCATATTAATGCTATTACATTGTTGGTAAAATCTATGTCAATCCGTGTGTAAAATGAAGTTTACAAAGAAATCCTATGCTTTTTCTTTTTCCCGTCGGACCCCTGGAGGAGCCCCCCCTTGATGAAATATTGCATCTTAATGATGAAAATATTCCTTAACTCAAACGTTTTTCTGAAGCGTACTGTTTTTTCAAAAACTAGAAGTTTTAAATCTTTCAAATTTTGCACATTATTTAATTCCATCACTCCGCAAATAATAGGCAACTATTTGCACAACTTTAGTCCCATTATTGACTCCAGATCATTCACTTCATATTTCATAAGGAGTACATGCAATGTTCTACCGCTTGCAGGTTTCGTTTAATGGAAAAATAAAAATGAGAATTAATGGTCCTTTGGCATTTGTGAGTATGGGCTTGGAAACTAGTAAAAACGTACCTGAGGTTCATGGAATCGCATGTTATAGGCATTACTGTAGTGCTGAGACATGGGTCTGAAATGGCATCAAAATCTCTGGAAGGTCGGGTTGATATCTTTTACTGTCAATGGCGCACTGCAATAGTAAAAGAAATAGTTACACAAATTATCCACTATAAAAGAAAAATTCACGTAACTGTTAATATCTTTCTACTGTACTTCTGTGGTAGTAATTTTGCTTCTAATTGCATAATCCCATACCGCACAGGGTTGAGATATAGGTACTCGTATTGATTTGGTCAAAATGTCGTGTGAGACTAAAGCAAGCATACATGTCGGGATCGCAGTCGTGGAGGGCCCTTACATATATAATAATAATGATAGTATTAATTTATTTGCAATAAAATACACTTTCAAATATAAATACATTATAAAAACGTCAAAATATTTCAAGAACCGATAATGCAAAACATGTAATGGTTCAGATAGTCTGTTGTTCTTTCACCTCTTGTATTTTTTAAATATGCTGTTATTTAATACACCATTAGTTGTTAGGTGCTAATAATACACTTCTGGACATTTTAGTGCCACTGTGCTATAAATTGAGAAAATTGTTTGTACCAATTTTGAGGACACCGGGGCTAGCCACGGAATTTTATTTACTAAGTCACCCGCAAGTGCACATATGTGCGATATTCCACATAGGAAAAATCATTCTCCTTCACCGGGATCAGGGGACCACATGGGGAAAGGACTTCCTCGGTAGCTTGAACAGAGAGGACGTGTTTTTGTGAAAGCTCCAAAGTGCGGTGTACGAACTTTTGCCTCGATCCTCGGGCCGGGCCCAGATCGCAGAGAATGAGAGGGACTCAGTGAGAAAACGTGAATACACTTGTTTTGTTCGATTTCTTTCGACAACGAAGAAAAAAGAATATTCACAAGGTTTTCCTCGCTTTCAAAAAAGTTCAGTGGGGTGGGAGTGCTAAATTACCCTCAACTCATTGTAAACTCGACACTTGCAATACAGCAAATTGTCTGTGAAACGCATCAATACGATCGTTCTGCAGGTTGACGAAATAACCAAGCCACCGACGCCGTTATAGGTTCACCTCTTTTAGGGAGGCGTTGGGTTTCACCACCGAGGATGGAGACACGATTCAGTTTGGATTCACGGGGCACACCGGTTTCATTTAAACTAGCCAGTGAGACCATCCTGTAAGACATCATGAAAAAGTTTACGAGAAAGATGCCTTTCCCGACGCTGGAGTAGCAGCGCACAACGGTCAAAATGGACCAAACATTCGGAAATCCTGTTAATGTGATGATTCTCTGCCTCCCCCGGTGGAAACGAGCTATGACGACATCATAAAAGAACTTCATTGATACGGGAAAACACAACACATGAGACAGCAGCTCAATTTTCCCATAGAAAACGGGACCTAAAGTGGCTCGAATGACAATAGAGAGAGACATTCCATCTTATATACAAATAAACGGCAATCGCGCTATTGTGATCTACAATGGCCAAAAACGCAACTGCGCGCGTTGCAGCCAGGTAGGGCACGGAAGACGGTCCTGCCCGAGGGAAAGGAAAAAAAAGCTACGCGGACGTCACAAATACCAACGGCGGTGGATATAGAATTCAAGGAAGGGGAGGCAACAGAGCGGGCGAAAGGACTAATAGCTCTAGAAACATCAAATTGAGTGGAAGTAGAGATATTAGAAAATGACGAGGCTGACGCCGAAAGAAATGATAAGGGATCTTTTCAAAACTTCAGGAAGGAAAGAGACAAGACAACAGAGAAAACAATGAGTCATTGGAACAGCTCAAGAGAGGAAAAACAGAAACTGGAGCACGCTCGGTGGAGGAGGCGGACTTCGTCATCCCTAATGCGCCGAAAGCAGCCATCCCAAAGCCATTAACGGACGAGACGAAGGAACTCCCCTGCCCCAGTGTCGGGAATCCCGAGAACGAGTGCACAACTGAGGGTTTGACTTCAGCAAAAATTCCCGTTTCTCATAGACCCCCAGCTCCATCAGTATCACAGGCATCGGTACAAATAACTCTAGAACAATAATACGCATTTCCATCAGAGGAAAAGACAGCGGAGAAGGGCAATCTAAAGGGACCAGATACAACTCAACAGTTGACTAGGCGGTCCAAACTAGAGGAAAGTGAGAAGACGACGTCGGGTAAAGAGAAGGGAGAGGGGCAGAGAAAGAAGGAGAAAGCAGTGGGGAAGTCGTCAAAAAAACTTACACTGAAAGACTTCTTAAAAGCAGAAAAAAAGAAATCCCAATGACAGGAAGGGTAGAGAGAGCGTATCTATATCTACAAAATACGCTGAAAGCCACCTCAATGGTGTGTGGCAGGGGGTGAGTAGTCACCATCATGCATTACACTATACCATAAAGTTAGTGTATCTACGGCAAAGGATGCGTTAGCATAAATCGCTAATACTTGTCACGAGGCGAAGCCTCACAAGCATGCATTACACTACAGATATGCTACCAACGGTAGAGGGACTATTAGTATTTATGTAATTAGATAAAACTGCCGTAGTTGTACTGATCACTTATATTTAATGTAAATATTTACACTACACGTGTTTATTACAATTTGCACTACAATTATTTATACTAAATATAAGTGGAAAGTACAACTACGGCAGTTTTATTTAATTACTGAAATGCGGTTCCACCACATAACGCCAGATACAGTCGAATTTATTAGTATTTATGTATTTTGCAACTACATAAATGGACAGAGATTCAAGAGTTATCCTTAAAACATGCTGTAAGTACTAGGTAGCAGATAAGGATACAAGTATTAGGGAGAAATACTACTACTAATAGCTACACTACCTATCGACAACCTAGTTAAAAGTCTCATTGGCAGCTAATATGGTCTCTTATCGTTCGCGGGAAAAATGACATTTTAAATCTGTCCGTTCTGCAGTCTAGTTCCCTTATTTTATTCTCATTATCCTATCTACCATAGTATGTCGGATTTCGTAAAATATTATTAGCGTCGTCAGAGAATAGACCGGTTTGGAACTTACATAATAGATTAAGTATAAATTTTAATCGACGGTCTGAAAGCGATTCCCATTCCAGTTGCTGCAAAAGGTCAGGTACACTAACGATTTTATCATAACGGCCTTTTAACGTATCTTGCTGATCTTCGCTGCACGCGTTCTAACTCAGTTTCCAAGCCTACCTCATAAGGATCACAACTGCTGGCAGCGTATTCCAAGTGGGGTCTAACAAGAGAGAAGTAGCCGATTTCCCTAACTTTATCGTCGCACTTGCAAAGTACTCTTTTAACAAATCCAAATTTACGTTTAGCTTGGCCGGTAATTTCTCGAATCTTTTTACTATGCGAGAGATCATTAGTCAGTTTAACTCCGAGGTATTTTACCGATTCTAAAGTCTCTAGTTGGCTGTTGTGTATGCAATAGCTGTTAGAGCTAATAGAGAGTATTGGGGGAGGAGGGGGGGAAGGGGATTTTGGTACACCCCTCAAAACCCTCTCTTTACAGGTTCGACATTAGAAATCCTGAAGACAGTGCCGCATCTAGGAATTGCCTTTGGGGGGGTGGGGGGCGACCATACCGGGGAGTCTGGGGAAAACTTAATGTTTTCGTTCCTTGTAAACTCTATTTTAACGCATTTTTCAACCTTTCTAAAGTGACTTTTTTTTAAACTTACGTTTAAATAACTTTCAGATTTTAAATAACATGAATAGCAAAGTTATTTTGATGTTGCTATGAGGATACTTAGTGCTCATAGATATGTGGCCTAACTCCTTACATAGTGATTCTTAGGCCCCTTCACCCAGTAAAAAATCAGTGGATATGCTAAGGATAAAAGTGCGCTTTTTAACTTTTGGCAAGTAAGCCACGTAAACTAAATTTTATATAACAATTCTGTATTTAAAAATTTAATTTGTAAAAATATATGCACCTCGAGAACAGATTCTTCAATAAGATCTCTGATCTCTTATTATTTTGAATTTTTCTCAGTTTGATGTTTGAATATTTCATTTTTGAGCTCATCCCAGTATATATATTATTAAATAATTATATTAGCCTAGGCCCTTAACACTTATATTCTTTAGAACGAATGAAAAACTGTGACAGTACATAGAGCTACAGTATTTACAAAAGTAATCCAGGTAGGTAGTATATTCTACGTAAAATGAAAACCAGTACTAAGTGAAACTGAAAAATTAGGTTCTTTCAACAAAACACCCAAACTGATAAAGTTTAAAGTTGAATTCGCCTTGATTTTTTTGTCATTTCATCAAGGATTTCTTCAGGCGAAACTAAAATATCTTTATGTACATACAGCAAAGATAACCCTTTAACCTGGTTTCACTAGCTGTTTCTTAAATAATTCTTCAAATATCTCTGGAAAAGGATCTTTCAGCGACGCAAGAGATCACTGGTAGAGTTGCCATTATTTGTAGTAGTTAGTTCCCAGAAGGGTACATACATTATCTCATCACAGTAGCTGAAAGCTTCAATAGCATTATGTTCTCTTGTGTAGTTCTTCTGTTTCTTAAACAATTCTTCTCTCTCAATGTAATGTCTTCATGGTGCCAAATTTTCAACACCCCATTTAACTGACAGCTGTTTATTGCACCAATCGCATTTCCATGTTGATTGTACAGAGTTTTAACTTGATCATTACAGTTTTATTTTTTTTCGATGCGGCAAAATCTCAAATGAAGAGATAATTTATTTGTAAAAGAGGAACCGTTAATTTAATTGAGTGATAAAATTATCTATGAACGGGGTGAAAGAAGTCCTTTTAACATTTTTCTGGAGTGTCGTGAGGTGAATTTTTCCGTTCTGTTTGGTGGTTAAAAATTCTAGGAACTTTGATCGGGTAACCTTAATTAAGACATGGTATCAATGATTCCAAATATTCCTGAAAATTCTGTCCCAGCGTTGTCCCTGATTTTTTTATTTCATTAACAGTATTTTCAGCGTAGGTGACACAACTGGACAAATCAATTTTCTCACTCTCTAAGTATTTAGTTCGTGGCAAGGTGTATGAAAATACTTTCTTTTCTATAAATTAGGCAATGAGATAATCACATTTGTAAATGTTAAAGTGCATCAAAGTTGCGTTATTTGTTAGAATAAATAAGCCAATCTCTGTTTTTGATCCAACTACACTGGCACTGGTCTGGTGTCCATTACACGGCCGAGGCAGCTAAGTGTGTAGCTGGTAGTATTTTAGAACACTGCAGGCCTTTTTTAGGGTAGAGAGTATGGAAGAGAGTAGATCATGTAGTGGGTTATTAAGTAAAGGGGTCACCGTAAACATTGGTAGGAATGAGAGCTTTTTTCAAATTCAGAATGGCTTAATATCCGAAAGAAATAGAAAACGTGGCTCAGGTACATCAAAAACAAGTGTCATTAATGATATAAAAAACTCGATAGACAGGACTTGTAAGTCGTATCCCAGGGATTCCATTTCCATTGTGGTTGTTAATTGCCGTAGTATAAAAAACAAAGTCGCTGATTTTCACCATCTCGTTGGGAGCACGGAAGCTGATGTAGTAATAGGAACAGAAAGTTGATTATCGAATGAAATTGCGGATACCGAGATCTTCCCAAAATCATATGCAATTTACAGAAAAGACAGAACAGCGAGAACAGGAGGAGGAGTATTTATCGCAGTCAAAGATGAGTTCGTCAGCAGAGCCGAAATATTTCCAGATAGTAATTTAGAAAGTGTGTGGTGTTCCATTAAATGCTCAACAAAAAGAATTTTTATTTGCTCATATTATAGACCACCCGATGCAGACTTAAATTCAGTTCTAGAGTTGGATAGACAGGTGAAGCGTCTCACACGTCAAAATAACGAAAATAATATAATTATCGGTGGTGATTTCAACGTTCCCTCGATTGACTGGAAGACATATAGTTTCAAAATTGGTGGCAAAGATAAAGAGTTGTGCGACACTCTACTCCACACATTCACTTCTAATTCCTTACATCAATTAGTCACAACACCGACCAGAGGAAACAACGTTCTAGATCTTTTGGCGACTAACGTACCTGAAAGCGTCCTTAACGTAGTAACAGTGAACGGAATTAGCGATCACAGAGCAGTAAATGCTAGATTCCATATTAGTACTGACAAAAAGGCACCCATAAAGAGGAGGGTATATTTATTTCACAAGGCGGACTTCGAAGGCTTAAAACAAGAACTATTGACCTCGTATAAAAAATTTAGTGATATTAGTGAAAACCGTTGTACTGACTATACATGGAATACATTTCGTAACATCACACAACTAGCGATAACTAGCGAAATACCAAGTAAACTTAAAAAGGTCAATACTGAACCTAGGTGGTATAATGCGGACGTCCGGAAATCTCTCAAGCGACAACGAATACAGCACGCAAAAATGAGAAACGCACGTCAGGATCTCCCCGAAGAGGAGTATAAGAAGTTATGCGACAAATACAAGAAAACGAAAACAGCAGCTAAGGCAGCCTTTCAAAATGCATTAACGAATTTCAAAAATAAAATATTGGGCGAATATTTAGAGGACAACCCAAAGGCTTTTTGGTCATACGTGAGGGAGGTTCAAGGCTGCAAATCAACAGTAACATCACTAAAGAACAATCTAGGAGAAAGAGCAAACGACAAATTAGATAAAGCAAATATCCTCAACGCCTTTTTTCATAGCGTCTATACCAAATGCTCTCCAAACGACACCACTACAATGCCTAGGCTATATAAGCACCCAATGCAGTCTATTAATATCACTAGTCGTGGAATAGAAAGTCATCTGAAATCCATTAATTCCAAGACATCACCCGGTCCCGATCAAATTCCCGCCCGAGTTTATAAAGAATTAGCATCAGAAATAGCACCATACCTTAAAATTATATTTGAAAAATCTCTAACACAACATCGTGTTCCTTACGATTGGAAAATCGCGAACGTTACACCAATATTTAAAAGAGGCGATAAGGAAGAGCCCAGTAACTATAGACCGATTTCCCTTACGTCTATCTCGTGCAAGATATTGGAACATATAATCGTCAGTTCGATTATGGGGTACTTGGATAGTCAAAACTTGTTAACGCCAAATCAGCACGGATTCCGGAAAGGCAGGTCATGCGAAACCCAGTTGGCCCTCTTCCTTCACGACATTCTTTCCTCGGGAGAAAAGCTTGTCCAAATTGACGCAATATTTCTAGATTTTAAAAAAGCTTTCGATAAGGTCCCTCATTCAAAGTTACTCGTTAAGTTGAAAGCATACGGAATACACCACGACGTAATATGTTGGATAAAAGAGTTCTTAGCCGACCGCGAACAGAGGGTAGTTCTAGATGGCGTTAGCTCAGATGTAGTGAAAGTTACATCGGGTGTACCTCAGGGAAGTGTCATCGGTCCCTTATTGTTCCTTTTATATATTAATGATATCACTACCGTTGTTACTAGCAAAATTCGCCTCTTCGCAGATGACGCAGTGTTGTACAGGGATCTAGACAATGAGTCAGACAAGATTGCGCTACAAAAAGACCTAGACGCTATAAATGAATGGTGCAATACTTGGCAGTTAGAATTGAATTTTAAAAAGTGCGTTGTTATGAATTTTTGGAAAAAGAATAACTCGGTCAACGATACGTACACAATTAATCAAACAGACTTATCAAATGTAGAGTCAGTTAAATACTTAGGTGTAACCCTTACTCAGGACCTGTCTTGGGGGAAACACGTTCGGGAAATATGCGGACAGGCTAGTCGAAAATTGGGATTTATCAAGAGAATATTAGGAAAATGCGACGAGAAAGTTAAAGAGCGATGTTATTTTTCACTCGTGAGACCTCACTTGGAGTACGCCGCTAGCATATGGGACCCTTACGAAGTAGGACTAATCTCTGAAATAGATAGAATACAACGGAGAGCAGCAAGATTTGTGAAAGGTTGTTACGATAAACTTAGCAGTGTTACCGAATTGTTGAAGGAATTAGGGTGGGAATCTTTAACTGATCGAAGGGAGAAATACAGGTTAAATCTTTTGCGCAAACTCGGAGCAGACAGTTTTTTGCCGGACGTTCAACACATACTGCTAGAGCCAACGTACTACGGTAGAAGCGATCACAGGAATAAAATAAAGGAAATTGACTGCCGAACCGATAGATTCAAAATGTCATTTTTCCCACGTACAATAAGGGATCATAATAGTTGCGATAGATCAATCACATGAAACTCCCACCCTCAATAGGTAGAGTAGAATTTTCACTTGTGCTTAATAACACCACATAATTACTAACTCTTCACACCGGTCGATTAGTCCGGCATTATTTTCTTTTGTTCTTTGCATGAGGTAGCATCTCGTAGTATTCATAAATTAACAGTATCAGTAATATTAACCACTAGATGTGTCTATAGCATTTTTCTGCATGTTTGTATGTTCTTTTACGTATCACTCTCCCAGTTTCCGGTTGGACTGCGCACTGTTCTCCTGATTGCTTTTGGCCTGCGCCTAGAGCCAGGGGGAGCGTGCGAGGTTCGGATTTGTTCTGGGATGAGTGCTGCATGCCTGGTGTGGAATCACCCCGTGCCACACACCCCAGTGGTGGCTTGCACGGTACATCGTAGATGTAGATGTACTTCAATTTGCGTTTTCCGAGCTCTATGGAGGGAAATTGCCAATTTTTATCAGGTTTCCAGGCTTTTTTTTGACAAATTTTCTCTTTCATCAGCATTCAACTGAAAAATATGTGTTTAATTGCACGAAAACAGAAAAACGTTTATTTTAAAGAAATTGCGGTCAAACCACACAGTGGGTAGGATAAATACGGGTGAGAATAGGGTACTTTTTGAGGCGACGCAACATTTTTAAGACCCCAAGGTTAGGTTTCTATTTCACCGGGGAAGAGAAGGGAAGTGGGATGAGTAAGGTGTTTTACGCTTCTTTTACATTGTACTGAAACAAGTTTGCTAGTAACTAAACTCTCGGCCCGTCGAACGAAAAAACTACAATACAGCAGATGGCACACCGCCCGCGTCCGGCGCGGACCTCGGTGCCGGATCAGTCCAATGTATTTGCGAAGGGGAGTTGGGTTAGGCTACGGATACTATGGATGCGAATTCTGACGAAAATGTACTCAGACGACTTCGGACGAGTTCTGACGAATTCGTCCGAACAAACAAACGCCTGTTTTCCATTGAGAGTGTTTACAGTGGCAGCGACGAATACGTCAGAACATGCACGACGTCGTCAGAACCATTTGTTCGATCAAACGAGTTTGATTTTTCGTACGACCGCGGCCGAATTGGATGTATTCCTGCATTGACTTTCGAGTTTTTTGGTCACCATGGACATTGATAAACTCATTAATCTAGTGTGCGACAACAGGTGTTTGTGGGACATGAAAGATAGGAATTACCTCAACAGAGATATTTCTCGGCAAATGTGGGAGAAAGTGGCTACAGAACTGAACACTAGAATTAAGTAATTTTTTTTTATTTTGATGAAGGGTTCACAATACATAATAACATAATTTTCAAGAAAATAAAAGTCATCAAGTTTATCCATCTTTGCTGGGCGGCAGAAACGTACTGACTATCAGAAAACGCGCACAATGTAGCCACCTTGTTCTGACGAGGATTTCGGACGTACTCGTCAGATCACATTTTCGTCAGAACTCGCATCCATAGTAAACGTAGCCTTACAGGTTCGTCAGCTCAACTGTATTAACATTGAAAAAAAATATTGTTCGAGACGTGTACTCAGAATGGTGTGTTTGTACCTACAGTAATCAGTTGGTGTAATGACTTTGAATATTTCTTATTTTGAACGTAATTATGGACTATAAATCTTTTTGTACATTGTACTAATTTAATGTTTTGTTCTGGCGGGAGACCGGTCCCGTTCGTCTCCCCCCCCCCTGTAAATAGTAAGCCTGCCTGAAGATGGAGGACTACCAGGACCAGCTGACCAAATGTTCCCTGGCAATGAACCCGCAGAACCAATGGACAACAATCCATGCATCGGGCGATGACCCCTCATCTTCCATGGAGGGTGGAAGGGAGCACCAACCGATCCGAGATCAAAAGCGGTATGGTCTGTGGAGAGGTTCTCGACGAAGTAGCCTGGAAACCAAGGTGACATCAGAAGAAGACACCGTTAAAAGGATGTGAGTTGATGCGCGGTAATAGCTCTTGATATTTTAATATTTAAAAAAATTAATATGCGCAAAGGATCGACCAACATTGCGGGAATTTGAAGTTTCTTAAAAGTTCGTATATTAAAAAATTACATTATAAATTAACGATTAGATATAAGCCTACTACAAAAAGTTTAAGAGGACCTCCCGTGGGATACCAAAAACTTTCATGCAATTGTCAACAATGGCACAAATAATAGAGGCACAGCATTCTTCGGGCGTTAAGACTTGCCAATAACAAATACAAGAAGACACGAATCAGGACGCATCACGTCCATCAAAATCAAAGGTATATATTTTTAATATTTATGCCCCATCCGGAGAAAAATACCGGGCTCTCAGAGAAATATTTTTATACGAAACACTAGCTCCTTATCTTAAATGTTTTACAGGGAAGGCCATCCTAGCAGGAGACTTCAATTGTATTTATAGAAAAGAGGACAGCTCCTCTAACAGAGAGAGACTCCGTACGAGTCCGGAATTTAGACAACTGATCGACTCTTTTATCTTAAATGATCTCAGAGTCAGCCTTTCACAAGGCCCTTCAGCCTTTACCAGAACAACCTCTGTCGCAAAAACTTGTCTCGACTACATCCTTACATCAAGATGATTATGGAAAGAGGTAACTCGCTTTAAAACAAAACCAGTCTCATTCTCCGACCACTGCGCCGTGTTCACAGACCTCAGAACACAGTTACCAGGTCTTAAAGTAAATGCATTAAATGGCGCATGAACCTTCCAATACTATGAAAAGAGGAAATCCGTGAACGCATAAAAGAAAAAATAGAAAGTCTAATCAGCATAGCACCACTCAAAGATGACATTGCGAACTGGTGGGAATTAGCATTTAAAAATAAAATACGTCAATTCATTCAAACGGAAACCAAAGAATATAAAAAAGTTTAAATAGGACATACCGTGAAGCTTTGGAATAACTCTTGCTGACCAACAATAAATATCCTAAATTTGCTGAAAGAGCGAAAGATCTAAAACTTATTATCCTAAGGTTTGAACTAGAGAAATAGGCACCTGTAAACTGGCAAAGAGAAATTCATTGCGACTAAAGAGATCTCCTGACTTTATCGGAACTATGAAAAATAATAAAGTATTAAAGGAGGGAGGACACCTGCCACTGAGCCTGAGCTAATTAATGCGGAAGGCCGAGCGATACTCTACGGGACGAGTCAAGCATTTAAAAGTTATGTTATATCATCCGAATGTATATATTTAAGCAATTACGAAATTTATTTTTCACATAGTAGTATTTTTGTTTTCCAATAACCTATCAAATTTCACAATTTGCTGTAATTGCTGAAAATGTTAAATTCTTCTTATAGGTATTTCAGGGTGTGCATTTGAGGTTTAATAATAAGAAGTTCTCTTTTCATTTCTAACAATATCTTGACTTTAATTCACTTGTCTGATAAATACAAATCTAATTTAAGCTTTCTTGAATTCTTCGTCGTATTTTTTTATAATTTTCGGAACATTAGGAGCTTAAAAATATTTTTAAAAATGCAATCATAATACGTAATTATTGGAGAGAGGATTAGAAATCAGCCGTTTTACTGTGATGCAGAGCCATCTTCATGCCGCCAAAATAATTTTCAAGTAGAGTCGTCGCATACATTTCCACTATGGGAAATCCATCGGCCGCCATTGTTGGGACTAAAACACTCTTGTCCCTTATGGAGGAGAGGGACTTGAACACAGTTTTTTATTTCAAATATATCATGCTTTGTGGGGCTTTTATTTGTAAACCTAAGCAACGAAGTGACAAACTGCAAGTTGCCAATGATAAACACAACGGCGGCTGTTTTCATAATACACCGTGAGCCAGATTATGAAATGTTCTTTATAAGAAATTGACTCATGCCTTACTTTATGGAACCACGTCATTGTGAAATGAAATAACTTTTTCAGTTTCATACTAAATTTATTACCAACCATGGTTTCAAGGTGATTCATTTTTTTTAAATGTTCTTTAATTGAAAATAGAAAACTTGCCAGGAATTCTGCCAAGTGAAATGTGAGTGAAATGCGGGATGTGCTACAAATTAGCACTTTGTCTATTCATCTGAAAGCGGATAGTAACTTCACCAACTTTTCCCCAAAAATAATTCTATTTTTATCAACTAATTATTTTTTTCCTGAATTACGCGGGACACACGTATTGCGAAGTATCGAGATTACCAACTCTCTTTTCTGCAATCGATCTAATTGCCTAGGCCATTAGATATTCAAATGAGGACATTTTCACCACAACCCTTGGGAATCAGGTGTTGTTGTTTTTGTGGAATAGACTACGGGCAGAGAAACACCGCGTCTAAATTACGCTTCACACGTGATATTTAACAGAGGGCCAAATTTTAATGCTCCATCCGAAAAGAAGAACCTCTATGTCCTTGGAAAGTATTTCATCTAGTGGGTAGAGCGCTTGGCTACTGATCTAAGGGTTCCGGGTTCAAATCCGGTGAAGCCTTTGGACGCCCCCAAACAAAAAAATCCTCGGAGTGCGAGGTGGCCCAGGGAAAGGAACTGGCCCCCCTACCCTGAATGTGTGGAATTCACACGCCTGTGGCTTAGTCCGGGGTGAGCTCTACCCTCAACTATCCAAACCAACCTTCGGGTTGAATTACTGAACGATGAACGGAAGTAGGAGTTGGGATACCCCAAAGATGTCTCTGGGACCTTCTGGATTCAAACTCAGTACCTCTGAATGGGAAATATTAATTATTCCTTTGATATCCATTACGTATCATCTATAACTTTTTAACAAGGTACTTACTCAGTATGTTTCACCAATGTTGCGAAAAGTTTTATGGAATCCTTATTTGAATATTATATTATATGTGCTTTTACATTAAGTGCTTGCGTCTCGCTAATGGATGAGAGTGCTAAGTACCAAACTTCTCTTGGGTTTCTATCTTATCTGCTTGGGCATCTGCTATAAGGTGAAGACCAGGAAGAAGAAGAGGAAAGCAGTGGTAAAAATATTACCTTTGAATGTTTGGACAGCGATGAGGGCAGCGAAACAAGAAAATATTAAACATGAAGAAGATAAAAGGGAAAGAGATGCGATTGCGTTTTGACAGATGAAATGGAAGAAAAGTCGGGAGCATTGGACTTTTAGTAATATAGAAATTTGAGTGCGGGGACGGGTGTTACGGGGATGGCTATTGTATTGGAATCAACATTGGGGAAGAAGGTAGAAAACATTGATTAGACAAGTGACAGGATGCCAATGGTTGAAATAAATTCATACCCGGCAAATTTCATTTTGGTCCAGGTGTAAAAGCCTTCGAGGAACTACGGGAAGGAAAAGATAGATGTAGTGTAAACAAATTGAAAGATATAATGAGAGAATTGCCGGGTTAGAGAAACTCAGAAGTGATTGGGATTTGAATTGCAATGATGGGGGAAGTGGGGGGAGGGATATGAAGGATATGAAGTGGGAAAGTATGGTACGGGGATATGGTATGACTGAGGAGAAAAGGCATTGCATTTTACAGAAGAAATAATTTTAATAACAAACACTTGCTTTAAACATTACCTCAATTGTACTTACTCATGGAAAATTCCGGGAGACAAAGGGACATATGTAAGTGATCATATATGGCAAGGCAGAGGTTTAGAACTTATCAAAAATTGGAGCGGATTTTAGGGGACAGATGTGGAATCGTATAATAATTTAGTGCTCTTAAAATATGATGTTAGGGTCAAAAGGTTAAGTAAAAGTTAAAGAATGAAGAGGTGATTAAGGTATGAGAACTAAAAGAGGTAAAAAGAAGGGAATGCCAGGAGCTGATGGACAGGAACATAGGTGACTCAAAGGAAATGGATGCAATCGAAGGAAAATAGCAGCGTATAAAGACAGAAATAGTTAGCGAGGTAGAAAATGCGATGCGATCAATGGAAACGAGAACTAAGACGCCATGCGTTACAGAAGAAGTTATCAGAAAATAAGGGGAGAAAAGGAAGTGGTAAAACGTCAGCACTGAACTAGAAGTAGGAGGTATAAGGAAATAAATTAGGATATAGGTACCTTTCAAGGGAAAAATATTTGTTATTACTTATTAGGTAACTGTGGAAGTTACAAAGTTCGTTTCACTATCAATATGATGACCTTACACCAAGTAAAACTTTCAACTTTTTAACTTAAAAATTGCAAGTTAGGCACCCCTACGGCACGGTTTTCGGGGAGTTGATTGATTTCAAATTTCGTATACGTTATGTTTTCATCAAGAGGAAAAAATCACTCTTCAAGACCTGAAATTTACAACACTGAAATTGTAACCCACCCAAATGAACATGTACTATCTCGTAATACTCTTGAATTAATGCCAAGCCAATAATTCACTTTGTAAGTATACTTTTTTTACTAATTTAAGTTCTTACAAGAAGAGTATAAATATCTACACTCTAATTTAACTTCCTTATGCTTTTCAAGATGGTATGTTTGTGAATGTAAATTTTAAATTGACAAAACGACAAAGTTTAAGCGCAATATTTCAAGAACTCAACCGACGATTATCGAAATTTGAAGTCTCATCATCATCTTGATAATAAAAAACTTGGAATTGCATATGCTTTATATAGTAACGAATTGAACCCCAAAATTATTGTTTGCTGGGCGAGTTAACTCTCCAATATCGGGAGCCGTACCGACCCTCAACGAGCGTATAGTCTAAAACTCCATTCCTCCTGCTTCACCTCCGCTGAGGGGTGTTTATTATTCGTCATGTGTTTTTGGGAACTTGAGCCACATCGATAAATCCACCAGCCCGGGTATGCGCCATTTGACGCCGTACTAAACAAAGAATAATGAAACTTCACCTCGCTGTCCCATGACCTCAGCAATTGGCGAGCTTGCGAACCCGAATCATCGAGCGAACGTGCGTGTCCCCGTTTGAACGGATCCACAAAACCTTGAGACGAACAGCGAACCTTGTGCATTTTTCTGCGCTTGTTTACCTCTCTCGGTGTTGGAGGAACTTAAGGAGAAGGCCTGGTCGTAGGGTTTCATATGAAAGACATAGATCTGTTCTTTTCGGCCGAAAGGAGATATGGAAGCTCCGACCGAAGCCTCGTTCCGCTGGAAACACCAGCAAACAAAAAAATTCCATCCCCCACTCCCAAAATAATTCGCTGGCCGAAGAATTCGTGAAGCGTTATCGGCTTTGGGCTACGACTTATCGGTATTTCTTGTGCGAGGAAGATGGCAAAAAATTCCAGACTCTCCTGATGGTATGGGTCGCTGTGGCAAAGTGCATTAGTTCTGTGCAAAGGGGACTAATAGTAGCCTCGTTTGCGTGCAGGAAAACTAGTAATTTATGAAGTACTAGTAAATATGTTGTTAAAATCCATTGGTGCAAAATCAGATCAAAAACATTTCCCGATAGATAACAGAGATAATGTTAAGGGATAAGAATTTTTATTTCGCACGTAATAAAAATAACTGAGATAGCTAATGAAATCGGGGAAAGGGCGGAAGACTTTCTCGGTGAAAACCATTATTGGCTAAGGAAAGGGAGCGGGACTCGAAACGCATATCGGGTGATGAGCATGCTAACATTACTATAGATAATAGCCACCATGTCTCTATTTGCTTCTTAGGCTGCTGGAAGACTTATAACAAAGTGCATTTGACGAGAATAATAAATTTTACTGCAGAAATAGGGAGTAAGTACACTGAAAGTTTAGGCGATAAAACCTCTCCGGGATGAAGCGGTAAACGTAGGGATAATGAATGACGATTAGGAATGTGCATAGGTTGGAAGAAGATTCAGGCTGGACCATTTCTTGTTTCCAATGATTTTCAATTCCACGCTGAGAATTTAGTAATAGATGTATACAAAGAAATAAAATTGGGAAGGAAAGCAGCAGGTTAGCTGTTAATTTTGGTAGATTTGTAAATGGTCAAGATTTATTAAGACAGTCAGCCACGGGACTCAATGACTAATTTGCAGGTGAAAAAGTGCGTGATATGTGGGATGTGAATCATATTAAGCGCAGGTAATGAGGTTTTTAATGTAGTAATAGCCAAAAATGAAGAAAAATGAGGAAAATTCTGAGCTGGGGAAATAGTTTAACTTTCCGGAAAGTATTTTGAATGATAATTGGTACTGTAGCAAGGACATAAGCAGTAGAATTGTACCAAAAAAGAAACATTTGCATAGAAAAATGAATAGATGTTAGAGACTGAATAACTACGTCATTCAGAAAAGGATAAACAAATGTATGGAGCTTGGCATTACAGAGGATTTTATAGTTTTTGTTTGAATATAAATTTTGCCGTTTTCAAGTAGTATTGAGAGAAAAAAAGGAAAAGTCGAAAGGAGACATAAGAGAGATAGAACAAATAAAACGTGGTGTTTTCTAAGGTGCTATATATAGGATATGACTCAACGACGGGATTAGGATTAGATTTATAGGGTGCATCAACTGCAAAGGTCATTTTGCTCAACGATGGGAAAGGGGATATTACGGCAAATATCCATATTCGTCGAACACACTTGATGATAAATTTGCAACTACAACTACATTTTTATATCCCCACAGTAGCACAGTTGAATTAAAACGATATTGCGTTTTAAATTAAAACGACATAGTTGAGTAACGCTAAATTAAGAACCAGAGAATTGATAGTAAACGCAATATTTTATCTTGAGGGAAATTCGGAGTGATTAGTGAATAAATCTCAGTTCCCTATTGCAAGAGAAAGAACGGAATCCCATAAGTTACTCATTCCAGGTGTTTAGTCGTCGTCAATTTGTCCGTTTTAGGTGTTTATGAAATTCCCAACGGTCTGCGTGTAAAAGCAATATATTTTGCTAGAGTTAAAAAATGGGAAATCGTATTAGTATATAATGTGTTTTCTTGGGTCTTTCCTTAACCTCCGGTGTATGGGATCATATTCTTCGTTAACGATCCGCAATAGCTTAATTCGAGATATGACGAAATTGATTTCTCGCTCTCAGAGAAGACATATACTCCATTAAAAAATGTTTACGATGAAAAATTATACATTTATAAAAGTTAATATTTTGAAACAAGCAACATGAAAGATTTGCTCGTTTTTTATAATAGATTAGAATGGAAAAGAAGTGGTTGAAAATTTTGGTTGGCGTTCATTGAGCAGCTAAAATCAATGGGAATGAGTCAATAGTTAATAAGGTTAGGAACAAAAGTGCATTACTACATTTGGGGTAGTTAATTTTAGGATATGGTAACATAAATCTAAAATAAAATACAAACTCATCAGAGTACAACTTTAACATTTTGTAACATCGCCATTATTCTCAATTACAGATCGTAATCAAGACTGCATTGACCCAACCAAATGTTCTATTACTCGGGGACGTCGGCTAAAATAATTCCAGGAATCCCGTCTGAGGACTTCTAAGGCATCCTCGGTTCTTTCTTCGTCGTAATGCCACTCATTCACAATGATACCCCACACATTCTGAATCGGGGTTAGGTCCGGGGAGTTAGCTGGCCAAGGTAAAACGCAAAGTTGAGAATTATCCTCAAAAAATCACTTTGTGATGTTTGCTCTGCGGATCGGACAGTTGACATGGACAAAAATCACCTCCTTACTCTCGGAAACGATTTCGTATAGGTAAGACAGCAAATGAGCCCTTAATATTTGAACATATTCCGCAAAATTCATTTATCTCGGGATTCTAACCAATGGTCCTGGTCCTGCTGCAGGAATTCCCCCCCCCCCATGAAACTCAAACAGATACGACCAGTATTTTGCATTCTAATTATATGCCCTGGGCTTTATCTATTAAAGAAATTGTCAATAAGTTACTACATTACAAAATTTGGTAATAACTTCACACGCCAAGTCACTAGAAATATTACCTTGTTTTTCTTGGACGCCAAAGTTCAACCTTCCCATTTTGGTTGCTTCAGAATGTTTTCTCGTTCGAAAATAGAACAAGGTCCCAATAAGATCGGTTCATTTCAATATACCTGCTGGCAGAGTTTAGTCGGGTTTCTCGGTAAATTTCGGTCATTAAGGGTTTCTTGGTGGTCCTGTGGTGCTTAATTCCGCCCACTATAAAGTGGCGCCTTACCGTGGTGTAACTGCAGTTAAGATTGCTACTTCTCCTCAGCTCTGCAACACCACCGAAGGACATTGGATTCTGGCGAATGGCCTCTCTTATATCCTCATCTTGTTGCCTGTTAGTGGACCTCAGACTTCCACTCTTTGATTTAGATTCTATTAACACGTCACCCTCCTGATTTCTCTTAAGCCACTTATGAACAGTTTTTCGGTCAACATTTAGGTGTGGCGCTATTTGTGAAACAGTTTTCATGCACTCAAAAAGAACTCTATTTGTCCCCTCGGGGCTGCGCTTAAATATGTATTGCCACGCCGATCCATTTCCTCGACATATCAAGAATAAACAAGCCTGCTACTCGTTAAGAGTGAAAAACACCTAACCCGGAACCTTTCCCTTTTGCATTCTCCGCCAACTGTTGCGTACCACTGGGAGTCGGGGGAGTTGGTTGGGCAGCGATCGCGGGAGAATGTCATTAAGAAGATCTCCGTAGTGAGTGGAAATGAGTAAAATTGGCCCTTAGTAGTCGCTAAATGTATAGGCAATACCCGAAGTTTCTATTCAGCGAAATGCGAAGGTGGCCGTGCTCACTGCTTGGAATGAATTTTGAAAGTGATAACATGCGGGCAGAATATCAAAGTAAGTTTATCAATTCATTCATTATTATGTAATATATATGAAGTATGAATTTGGGGCCCCAAGGCCTATAAGCGCCTCACCTTTATCTATGGGCTCTTAGGCCTTGGACCCTATCGCTTGGGTATGATTTTTATGCTATCGTGCTGACTACCCATGCGGAATTGATAGGGCTTACGAGAGTCGCCAATTAACATCGCCAAACAAATTACCAGAAATATTGCAAAAGGCAACAAGCTATTGATGTGAGTTTGCCTCCTGATCCGTTAATCTATTTCTAGCGGGTTTTGCATAAGCCTCAAAAGAGAGGTGTCACATTCATTCCATTTAGCCTACTTAGTACATCATCCGGCCACTTTTGCCTCCTCCTTTCCATTTCTCTCATCAGCCTCCTTTCCTCCCCTGCCATACACTTTTTGAAATGTTTCCTTTTCATCTTACTCTCTGAATTTAAAAAAAAACGGGGTACATAAAACCCATTCTAATCGTTCTTGTTCAAGCACAAGTTCATGAACGCTTACTAGTATGAAATTTTTCCTGCCGCGTGATTTTCAAAGAGCGCGCTTAGTAAGGGATGCAGCGCAGCGTTCAACCTTGAATTAGGACACACATTTAATGTTCAGAGTTGGAATAACCCCGTGTCAAAGTACCTTGAACATGACCATCGTATTCTATTTAGTGGGTAAGTACATTAGTTTTTAAAAACAAACTTGCAAAGCTAATAATACTTTTTTATTTGAACATCATCGCGATTTTTTTTAAATTCGCAGGAAATATCAGAAAAATATTTTACCGGAATACTAAAGATGCCTTAAAATTGAGTACACTTGGGCAGGGTTAACTCAAAAGTAATGCTCCTCGTATAATTTTGAGCGAAATTTTTAAAAGATGAAACGGAATCTAATTATTTTACATTACCGATAAAGTGTCGGTTATCTAGTGTTTCCTAGGGAAAAAAAGTTAAGCTGCAAGAAGCATTTACCAAAATAAAGGCATTTCATTAATCTATCACCTGTAACGCATCACTGAAAATTTTCACGGTTACACAAATAATCCACTTTATTCAACGTTAAAAAGCTCAAGTTTTATCACATAGTATAGAGTTTGAATAGAAGTAAAACTATTTTTTCAAACTTGCTTGCACTCAAACTATTTCTAAAGTCATTAAAATGGGATCAAAATTAATATAATATTCTTTATTTAATATATATTTGGCCGTCGCCAGAGCTTGATGCGGTGCCACTTCTATGCAAGATAAATAAAAATTAAAGCTATTTATTGAATTAATTTTAATCTAATGGAATGATGACGCATAACAAATAGAAAAGGAGGAGGCGGGAATGTGTAGCCGCCCATTGGGGACCGCTGGCTTGCCGCACTGCGAGCCTGGGGCTTGCACTATTCAATTCCGGGCCTTCTCAAACTGAGCAGCTAGCGCACGCGGCCACACCACCCCTTACCGCAATGCCAATTGCGTCAATTACACCCATAATTGGCTTGAAATTTAGTATATGAAAGATGTGTACATATAAATCAATGAATTATAAAATATTGAACTTAACTCATTTCGTATTCTTTTAATTTCTTTTTTTTAGCAGGGTTGAATTTGATATTTCCTTAAGTCTTCAAAACTTTACTGTCGCCTGCACGGATGCAGAAAATTATGTAAATATGCGCTCATTTGTATGTTAAATTAGAATTTGCATTTACATGTTAAAATAGATGGACTTGTTTTATTGTATCAAATTTTATAATCACTTTGTGTGACCTCTAAAAATTAATAGTTAGAATAAATAGAGTCGCAAAATGTTATCGTGAATCGCGTCCCGCGCGAAAGGAAATAGCAGCCTTTTCTTCTCTTGGAAATATTATTATTACAGCCCTTATTGGAACGATTCCCATGTAAAAACAAAAAAGATATGCCAACAAACGAGTTATCGCTATTTCTAAATATTTTTTCAAGGATTAATTGATATTCATTCGGTTATAGTTGATTGCAATGTAAAATTACACATTAAAATAGGAAATTATGTAATATACTATTAGAACAATCTTACTGGACAATTAGATTCGCAAAGCGCTCCGAAAATTTAGCGGCACCTGTTTGTCTGAAGAGACAATATTAAGGATCAGAATGTTGATTTAGCACGTGCTAGAGGTTTCTGCAGTAGTTATTCATAGAGAAATGGAGAAAGCTAGGAAGGCTTCCTTGGTAAAGACAAGTTTAGTTTCAGGAAAGTAAGCAAACACGAAATGCACTAGGTTAGGAGAAATCTAACATATATTTAGACCATTGCCAATCATTTTTTATTTGCTTCTAAGACTCCTAGAATGCTTTTGATACTGTAGCATGAACGAGATCGATAAAAGTTACAGGATATACTATCAGGAGTTGACTGGCATGGTTAAACGACCTACGAGTTGGCCCGTTTGTTTGGGCCGAGGGGAATTTGGAGTAGCCGTTAAGTCGGGACGTGTCTCAAAGAACAGAACCCAATAGAAGAATATCCCGGAGTTTTCTCCTTTTAATTGGGGTAGCATGACATTTAATTACTAACAAGTATGCACTCGAAAAATATGAACGGGGAAATATAGTTTCTTCACATTGGGGAAACAATTTTGCGCATTCCCCTTCGTATTTCTTTACTTTCATCTATCCTGTCGTGTGGACACCTAATTTACCCATTTGAGTCAAAATAAATCACTCTGCAGACGATTCGGGTACCGTCGCGGCTACAAAGAGTCTCAGACAAATGTCAGTGCTGTGCATTTATGCTGTCGTTTAAATCGCGATTAGTTTTCTGAAATAATATAATAACTCCGTGTAAAGATCTTTCACTGGCTGAAAAAACTGCCATACTGGTCCAAATTACAGATAATTCACATCAAATTAGTCATCGTTTTTTGGCAAGAGTAGCAGGATTACGAAGATCTGTGTTTACTTGATTGGTACAAATCACGATAAACTTAGAGGAAAATGAGCTTTTAATGGAAAAAAGAAAATTATAAAAACGTAAGCGACAAGGTAAAGGTTCTGTAGTTTCGACCTTATATCAATCGCTTTTCGTTATAAGTGGGTAAGGGGTATGTTTCATTGGTCTTATGCTGAAAAAAAGTCTTGAGGAATTATCTCAAAATCTGTGTAATAAGGACTTCTAGCCAAGAGCTGGTTCTCTGTCTCGATGAAAATTAAGAAATGAAATTAAGTTTACTAAAGGGCATGGAGAAAATAATAGTGCCAATGTTACAAGTATAGCGGCCTGAAAATAACATAGCCCACCTTACTTCTGAGTTTCTGCGCAGACGACATCCACAACACTCATGAAAATATGCTATTTTACCGTTCTTCAGCGATAAACTCCCTGTGCTACAATTATGTAGAATTGAAGGGGTGAACTGTTTTATGCTGTTCAAATAATCCGGGAACTAATTTAATAAACTAATGAAATTGGAAAAAGTTCAATTCCTTCATATTTGAGAGGATTGATAATGAACAATTTACAAGCCAAGTATATCCCCATTGGTGATGAGCGTAGAAAAAAGCACTGCTCGCATAAATTAAAAACTTCTAATTAGGTACCCATTCATTATTTGTCCAATTTTAAATTAACTGCAATATTTAAATAAATAATATCCGAAGAAGATAGAACCATCAATAATAAATAGCGAGAGTTAGTATTTTTCGCAAGTTTGTACCTATTTATTTCATGCATTTCAAATTTCAATATGCATCAACCAAGCATTTATTTAAAATTCTCTCTACTGAAACGGGTAATAAAGTGTATCGGTTAGTAAAAGATCCGTAATCCAATTAGTGGCAATGGGGCATATATGCACTGGCAGTTTTTTAACGCATTTCCCACCACCGGATCGTTGCAATCGATTAAAGTTTACGCACTAGGCCCAAACGTAAGGAGAAGACTATTATTTTCCTCCTCGCGAAGGTCTGGGTTCACGACGACATTAGGAGACTAGGGAAAAGTTTTGCCATCTTCCTCGCCTAAGAAATACTAAACCTGAAAATGGGTCATTGGTTCTTATGAAAGTGGATTATTTTGGGAAGGAGTTAAGCGGGCAGTTCGTGGTCGGAGGTCATGCGAGGTCCTCTTGTCGAATGCAAAAAGATCCAGTTGCACCAGCCACAGTAGTTAAATTGATTCTCAGCATGCATGCAACGTATTAGGAATACGCGAATCTTCATATCGTCAGAGTACGGAGACGGTCGCGCTCGCCATGTGGACCGGCTTTTCAAAGTGATAACAAAAAAATACAAGAGCTTATTATGACTGTTTATTTGTCATTTTCACTATAAAAAATCGAAGTTGTAAACCCCTCTATTTTGGTTTGCATATTAATTTCTTCGATTTTCTAGTCGGTAACATTTATTTGTGCATATGCCACCTAATGTTTAGAGCCAGACGAAGGAATACTGGGTATATACACAGCAGAAACACTTAACGATATAAGTAAGTGTAGGTCCCGCAATTGATATCCGAATAGCTTGTGCAATTTGCGGCAACAACGCCAGAGAATTTTACCAATTCGACTGTGTTTTTGTGATTTTATCGGGAATTTATCAGCATCGCGAGAGATATTCACACTGACAGTACAATTACTTTAAAAACTAGAAGCCAGAGAAACATCAACAAACGTTAAAAGAGTTCTAGAAACAACCTAAATGAAGAACCTCGGAAAAATACTCGAGAGAACAAGAACATATCGAAAAATCAATAACAATAAAAGAGAGGAATACAAAACAACACCAATAAACACAGGATATATAGCGAAGAAATATGTGAAGTGACCACATAAACAGAATAGAATACTTGAGGATGGAGGATGTTTCGAAAGATCAGTGCCCAGAGGGAAAAATAAATGCTGGACGAACTAGGTAGAGATGGAAAAAATGCTTATGAGGAGAATGAGTCGGTGAAGGACAGGCTGCAAGCCGACAGGAAGAAGAAAACAACCTCGATAATTTTATTTTTGGAATTACGCCCATGTGCACGGTGCCGCGTAGGCCAAAGGGAACCTACCAAAACAACACTAATGTTGCTAATGCGAGCATGCTGTGATTAGAAAAAACATGGCATCCAATTGCTACTTACAATACACGGCCTCTAAAAACACTTCTGTGTTGTGGTAGTTTGAGCGAAATACCTCTACACTCACAAAAACTAATGAATTTGGTCTCATAATACATTTTAAAAAGGTTTTCTCTCTGATGATACCAAAATACCGCAAATCACGCCTTTTTGACACAAAATGCCAAAAAGTGAAAGCCGTTTTCATGGGATTTGGTACGGCTGTGTGCTCAAAAGGGATATAATTTAAAATATACTATAACTAAAATCATTTCTGAAAACCAAATGACTGCCTGACATTTAAAAGTAATGACTTCCCCTTCACATAGTACGTGCACATATACCATCAAAGATTTTTCCCTTTAAGGTTTACCGATTTCCACTTTTGTAAAACTTTTCTACGATACATTCCCGTGACGTTCTGGGAACTTCAATTCGGAAAAGTAATGTTATTATTCTTTCATGAAATTATTTTGCTCGAATGATTTTTGGTGCGTGTGAAAAATCGTTTAAAGCCAGCAATTTTAAGTGTTGCAAACCCCATTTTGAAGATGGGGCGCTCGGGAGAATATTTGCCAAATAACCTTATGTATCCATGTAAACTCCATCTTGCGAGGTAAAATAACGCGCCTTCAATTTGTATCTTCTGTTAGTTACTGAGAAGTTCAGTCATTGAAAACATCGGTTTTGTGTCATTACTATTACAGTATTTACTTCACACTCCTTAGACTTCTTAAATTTTAGATTAAAATTTGAGTATGGTCTCAATTATTACTGTACTCACCAACTAAAGTTTTCTTGGAAAGAAGCAAAAGGATCTCCGACACCTTTCTTTCGATCTTCTATCACGATTACGCTGGAACTACACTCCATATCACTCTGGTGATTGATGTCTGGTGAAATCACTGTTTGAAACGACGATGTTGGAAGTGAATAGAGAGCCTGATCACTACCCTCGAAGATTGCTTAAGGATCGTGTTTTTTTTATTTCACAGCACTTTATCACTCGTAATACACATGGTATTCCACTCAGTCACTAAGTTCCACTTACAACGCAAAACATCAACAACACCAACGTCAATTCTTTCTTCAAAACAAGAAAAACCAGTCCGCGTCGTCCACTCACGAAGAAGACATAACGTGATTTGCTTCTTCACGCTAGCAACAGCGGAAGAGGCTCGTGGCTTGCCTACGTCACCTCACACTCGCGTCGCCTCATAGCTGACTGGTCGGCAGTGAGGTGCACGCGAGGCAATGAGTGTTCTCGCTCGTCTTCGAATTGAATAGGTTTGCGCTAAGCGACCTGTTCAACCCCTTGAGCAAGATGAGCTGGAAACCTACGAGCCCTACAGCTTGGAATGAATGCGCCCCTTTGTGGAGAACATCCTCGTACTGAGTCCTTGTTTGAATTATAATCAGAGCTAGGACGAGGCTATAGGTTTTCGGTTGGTTAGTAGCTGAAGAGGGATTTTGATCGCCGATGCCATTTGTGCCGCTGGGTGCAGGTGGCCTTCCGTAGACATGTTTCACTTGTGATTGCCTTGATCTGGCAAGGATTAGAGTACGTTTAATATTTCTAGAGATCAGCAAAGTTGTGTATATACCCACCTTCATTTCATCTGTATCTACGTACTAACCTGGAAGCCACCTCAAGGGTGTGTGACAAGGGGTGAGCTGTAAACAACATGCATTACACTATACCCTATTTAAGTCAATGTAACTACGACTATTGATTCATTACCATAAATTGCTAACGCTTGCCAGGAGGTGAAATCTCACAAGCATGCACTACACTATACGTATGCTATCAATGAGGGACCGTTTGCATTAATGTATTTTGCAACTACGCAAATGGACAGATATACAATATTTATACCGTAAACATACGGCGTGCTGTTAGTTCTAGGTATCAGATAAGGTTACAAGTACTAGGGAGTAACTCAACTAACTAGCTACACTACCTATCAACAAATCTAGTTAGAAGTCTCAGTGGCAGCTGTTATGGTCTCCTACCGTTCGCGGGAAAAAATACATTTTAAATCTGTTCGTTCTGCAGTCAAGTTCTCTAATTTTATTCTCGTGATCTGATCTCCCGTAGTATGTTGGATTTCGTAAAATGTTATTATCGTCGTCACAGAATAAATCGGTTTGGGAATAGATTAATATTAAGTCTAAATTTTAATCGAGGGCCTGAAAGCGATTCCCATTCCAGTTGCTGGAAAAGGACCGTAACACTAACGATTATTATTGTAACGGCCTTGAACTTATCTTTCCGAACTTCGCAACACGCGTAGGTACTAACTCGGTTTTTAAGCCTACCTCATAAGGATCTCAAATACTGGCAGCGTATTCTAAGTGGGGTCTACCAAGGGGGAAGTTGCTGATTCCACTAACTTTATCGTCGTATTTGCCAAATACTCCTTTAACAAATCGCAATTTACGATTTCCATGGCCGGTAATTTCCCCAATATGTTTACCCCAAGAGATGTCTTTACTCAGCTCAACTCCGAGATATTTAATCGATTCTACAGTCTCTAATTGTCTGTGCTGTATGCAATAGCTGTGATGAGGAGAGTTTTTAAGAGTCATAAATATACCTACAAGATACATTCCTGCGAGAAATAAGAAGGTGGCGGCGATCCACCGAAAAATTTACATAACCCGTGTGTGTCTTTTTATTTTTTACCTTTTAGTCGCCCTTGTGACAAAGTTTATATATATATATATATATATATATATATATATATATATATATATATATATATATATATATATATATATATATAATTCTTGCAGGAATGCTCACTTCCTCTGAAATAATGATTTGGAAGCTAATATATATTTCTGCAAGATATATATTTTAGTTTCCAAATCATTATTTAAGAGGAAGTATGCAATATGAATCATCAAATCCTCTGGAAGTAAAAGGATTAATTTTATAGACTCTCATGTTTCGTCAGTAATTCGACAGCTTATCTCCATTATTTGATTCACCAGTTATGGTTTTTTCTAATAAGGTATTAAAATTTAGAATCATAATTTACAAAGGTGAATCATGTCATCCCTGGGTGTAGCAATTTTGGCTGATTACAAAATTGGACATTTTCTATATGTTGACCGGCTTACACGGTTTTTGGTTCCAATCCAGTAAAAAATAAAGGGGGGAAAATTTGGACTCGATTGGACAACGTATAGGGGTCGCGCAACGGCTGCAAATTATTGAAAATATCGATTTTCCGGGTTTAAAAAAAATACATATTTGCCTAACTCATAGGGACATGGTGGTTACGTGGGTGGGTGTTTCCCACGGGAAATGGTTCCACAGTGTTCCAGCAGTGTTATGACACCAATTACATCTTCTCCCGATGGGGGAGTGCGAGGGGTAATAGCGACTGTTTTTCAATATGAGGATTTTTACTGTCGTTCCCATGCTCCCAATATACAGCGACCCTACCCACGCCCAAGAAGACCGAAAAGTCGCTATTACCCCTCCAACGGCCGCACCCCCGCATCGTGCGAAAACGTAATTGGTGTCTTACTACTGCTGGAACACTGTGGAATCAGCTCCCGTGTGAAACACCCACCCACGTGACAGCCATACCCCTGGAACTTATGCAACTATGTATTTTTTTACGAAGAAAATCGCTATTTTCAACAATTTGAAGCCGTTGCGCGGCCCCTTTGCGTTCTCCGATCGAGTCCAAATTTTTTCCCCTTTCTTTTTTACCGGGTTGGAATCATAAACCGAGTAAGCGGGTCAACATTTCAAAAATGACCAATTTTGTAATCATCATCACACCATAGTAAAAATTCAAGGGCAGCCTTAAAAGAAATGGGAAAACAAGGAAGCCGAGCACAGATCAAAATCTATATATATATATATATATATATACATAAAAAAGCAATCTGTGATAATCACGGCATGCCAGATAGTCTTACAGCTAATAATCCTCTTCAGCTTACAGCATTTTCAAGGCTGAATATCCATGCGATTACTTTTATATACCTAAAATGCACACTCTCAACGTGAACGTTCCAAATTTTGAGTTGTTTATCATTTTCCGAAAAATCACCTTTTTCAACTCTCCCACCCACAGCGAATTTCAACCGTTAATAGCCCACAAACGCGTGACACCGCATCGCCCACTGGACTGAGAAATTTCATTGGCCTGCATGAAATATCCTTGTGGTAATTTGCAATAATACCTCCTGAAAATCACTAAAAGTCCACACTCTCGATTTCTTGTATTACTTAGGTACATGCATTATTTTCAAACCAGTGAATGCTGCATAGCTGATTCCTATATCACAGTCTACAATTGTTTAGACTAGCTATTCCAATACTACTTTCAACTTCCCCCTTGTATACTTAGCGTTAAAATGTATCATTTCAAAACAATTTACTTTTAAGCTTAGCTTAATGTTCCTTTTACACTTGATTTGTTTCAAAAAGGTGAACGCTACAACACAGATATTTTTGCCTTTGGTAGTCTTGCAAAACTCGTTGATATATATTTCTGTAAATCATTCATCAGTGAATTTTAATATTCAAGGTATAGTGACTTTTTCTGATTGGAATTCAAGTGAATTACTTATAGCAGCTTTTATTATTTCCATATTCAGCTGAAGTTTAATTTACGCTTTTGATGGTCGCATCGTGAAATTTGAGAGTGATGTTATTTGACCTACGAAGTTGTTTGTAAGTTTATTTACTCAAGTGGATTTACTTTATGGATCTAGTGATTACGTAAAATAATGTATTTTAAGCCATTGTCCTTTGAAATAAATGTTGTAAAGTTTTGAAACGTTAAATTGTTTCATTTCTGAAATAATCCTATTGATAGCTGCCAGAAGATAACCAAAAACCTTAAAAATATTTTTCTAGATTTCGTCTACATCTACGAAGTACCGTGCAAGTCACCACTAGAGTTTGCGGCACGGGGTGATTCCACACCAGGCATGCAGCACTCGTCCCAGCACAAATCAGAACCTCGCACGCTCCCCCTGGCGCTAGGCGCAGGCCAAAAGCAGTCCGGAGAACAGTGCGCAGTCCAACCGGATTTCTCACTATCCGGGACGGATGTGCATTCAGAGAGGTGTAACAGGGTCCTGTCTTTTCACAGCCGTTAAATGATATATCTTTGAGGTGATAGCAATATTTACGTCAAGCTTCCCCTTTGAGGTTAAATCCTAATGTATATTTCAACAACAACGTATCTTGGAGAAGCCCTATCAGCTGTCGCGACTATATATTTATAAGTTAATAAACGTTCAAGGGTGCATAGGCGGATTTAGTGGGGGGGGGGCACGGGGGAACGTGCCCCCCCCGCAGACGCTTAAATAATGGACAAGATTTTTATACGGTCCCGTTATAATTACGTTCGTTTTGTTTTGTGTATTACGGAGCCTCATTCATTTTAGCCTTAAGCACAAGTCAAGAAGACAGATTCGCTAGTCAGCGCTCGAAAAAAAACATCGCCCAAGTGGGAAGGAAGACATTGTGTCAAAAATGAACGTTAATGAAGTTCTGGACATCTTCAGCAGGAATCATAATAGAAAACTGCCGTTATTATATATGTAACTAATTAATATTTTCATGTAAGTAATCTCTATATTAAAATAAAAAGTATATTTCGTACATTAATTGTTGTATGTTGTTTTTTAATCCCAAATATGAGAAGTCCGTTTGCCCATCAGACCCTTGTGCCCCCCCAAAGAAAAATCCTCGATCCGCCCCTGCAAGGGTTCACTACTAGACAGCCATTCAATTGAATAACTAGTTACTAAATTAACCTAAAATTCCTTCTTGGACTGCAAAACGTGTTTTAATCGAAAATGCTGAGAGATTAAATTGCCTCAGTTCATCACTCGTTCACTTTCCATTACCAATTCTCACATATGCCTACAACACAATCGTATTAAAATACGAAATAGGTAATATAACTACTCAAATGATGCAACCCTATGTTATGCATTAGCATAACTGATGTCGGTCGCGGTAGTCACATCAGTCCCATTCCTATTTTTTTATTCCTAGGAATTTCCTACCCGCAACGATGACAGCTGGCGAAAAAACAACCGGACCCCAGGCGATGCAATAGGACCCCCGACGTCATGCAAAGCGCTGTTGAGAAATTGCATGTTCCGGCCTGTAGTAAAGGGGGCCATGGTTTAAATCGTTTGTATGAGGAGTTGAGTGATTGTGCAAGTTCTATAATTCTTTTACATTTGTTTATATAGTTCTACAAGTCACACGAGTCTATAAAATATCTTATGTTACTTCTCGGGCACATAATTTTTGCGCGATGCAAATTTCTTTCCATCATCACTAGGTAGCGCTGAGGTAGATATAATATCTATGTGCAGACGCTCCCCTGCATTTAAATGCCGCACTTAATTACACTCAACTTAAGTACACTTGTAGTGTAGACGAGGCATTAGAGAGGTAATGCAAGAAAGAGGAAAGGGAAGAAGGGGAAGAGGAACCCCTAGAGTGCACTCACCCGAACGTTGAAGCAAGGCCAGATATGTGTACACATATATATGGCCTTGTATTGAAGGAGCGAGGGGGGGAGGGTAAGCTGTACAATAACAAACCAAGAACATTCGCGGTCAAGGGAGGGGGTGGGGGGAAGTGGAGAGTGGGAGGTTTGAGGGGGTGGGGCAGTGAGAGGTTTAGAAGGGGGAAGTACAACAACAAGGGAGAGGTGTACACAACGTCAACAATATTGTCTTTTCTACGAACAATATTTATAATTTCCAGCTGTTCTAAAGCGTCCAATACCTAACCTTTATTTTCCTTAGGTAAAATTCCAATTTTAAAGTCACTCTTGTGATTTTGTTCTAATAAGTGCTTCGCGAATTTCGACTTCGTAGTCTTATTTTTCACACAGGCTTGGTGTTCTTTTGTTCCAAATAAAGATATGTGGAATCATAAAGTTAGTAGTTATTTTTGTTAAAAAATTCCACAAAGTTACACCTGAAACCACCAGTTAATAGGGTATAATGGGATACATGTTGGTAAGAACTCATTCCCTGCATATCTTGGGAGATACCTATGTAACCTAGGAAGTGTAGCGGTGTTATTCTGAGAGAATGGCGCAAATATACTTTGATGAAAGGAGTTGAGGATATTTGTATTTTCTAGTTTGTTAATACCTCCCTCTAATAGAGAGTTTTTCAGTGATTTTATCATTGAGTTTTTACCTTGAATCTCCCTAACGCATGACAAAACTGCTTTCGGGCTATTGTACAAACATGCGCCCAACATTTTACTCTAGAATTCCGTCAATAAAAGAGTGTTTTAAAGTTCATCATTAATACGAATGCCATAAATTAAAATTGAATTTCAATACCTATTGAGAATCAACAAAAATCAATTACCGCATTAAATTAACTGGGCTTAATCAAATTCCTACCCATATGGCATATTTCCCGTGAGGTATACACCTATGCCATTGATCTATTGCTCTAAATTTTCTCAATAACTAGGTAAAAAACACTACTGTATTTCTTATTCGAGGACTAGATTCACTTGTAAAATATTAGGCAAAGTTATGTGATTATAGAGAGCATAATTAGGAAAACAGCATAAAACACCCCTTGTCACGCACCCTTGAAGTTGCCTGCAGGGTAATGTGTAGATTTATGTTTGTAGAAGAGCCTAGTAAATGCCCGTTGCATGTAATTACCATTGTTTCCACAATCTACCTGCGTATACAGACCTATATCGCTAGATCTAGATATGCGTGGAAACACGTAAAGTGGCATAACTATCGCTTAACTCCGATGAAAAACAGAAATTAACGATCACAAGTTATATGCACGTATAATTGATAATATATATTGCTGGAATCAGATAAAAACTTGGAAATTAACTTTCAAAAGTTATAACCATTAGTACTTGCCTTAGGAACTAGTGGTTTGCGCGTACCTACTGAAGCACGTAAAATGGATAATATATATCGCATAACTGCGATAAAAAACATTTTCATCAGCATGACTAGTGCAATACATAGACGAACATACTTTTTCGATTGATTGTTAACTTTTAGAAGTTATAAACTACAGTGTGACTGGTCATTTGGTGCCATAACCCACCCGCAGTGAAGGGTTGGATCGCCATCAACGGCGAGGCTCGGACTCCCGAGTTCGGGCTTGGGCGGGGCCAGCAAAATGAGGTGCGAACCCTCCACGGGGCTTCAAGAGCAGGTAATAGCTTGAGGCCCCACCGAACGGACTGGCATTGGAGTTTTGTGGCCTTCGGAACCCTGGAAGTCAAATGCGGGAATAACCTACATTACTCCCCTTATCGTATGGAGCTATATCGTGGGCAATAGACTCTTCCAACGTAAAAGATCTTCTGTGCAACTGCTACCATGTCTAACTACTACTACCATGGGGCACATTCTGAAGCGAGAATGGAAAACGAAAGTGATTTTTTATAACAAGCATTAATCGGCTACACTTGACTGAAGTTACCATATTTCTCGAAAACTGAAAATTCATCTACATCTACATCTCCGAAGTACCGTGCAAGCCACCACTAGGGTGTGTGGCACGGAGTGATTCCACGCTAGTGATGGGCAAAGTCGGTCTTTTGCGAGATCTCGGTCACGCCAGTCACTCCCACTTGTGATCCGATCTTGAGTGTAAGGTCATGACTGATCGATGTTCCAGCTAGTGATCTGTTCAAGTTGCCTACAATCAATGATCTCAGGAAAATCGTGAGCGATAAAAAATCGTAACGAACGTTGCTCTTGCTGGCCATTCGTGATTTACATACTGTAAGCATGACCGATGTGTACAGCTACCTCGTTTAGTGCCGGTTTCCATGGAGTTGTGGGTAATTTTTTGAAAATAATTGAAGGCACAATTGTGCAAAACCTTGGAAGGTTTGTTTTGTTCTTACACGGTGTTCTTGGTTAGTGATTTTAAGCATAATTAAGAAGATGATTAGAAATATCCCTTATGATTACAAAACTATTGAAGAGTGACATATTTTATGGACCACAAATTATTCAAAACTCGTTGTAAAAAACAATGATAAATAGAAGCATAGAACGCTGAGAAAGTTTATTTTGGAATGTAGTGTGAACCGATCAACGTTTTCTTTTGGCTGTAAGAATTGAAAGCAAATTATCCGACTTTAGCACTTAAATTCAATTTTCAATTACAATCGGTATCACTAAGTTTCACTTGTGCAAGATACGTAATATTTTTCGAAAACATTGAAACGAAGGTTTATCGTGTATTTAAGTGGCAATGCAATTATGGAAATTCAGTGATTACAAATGTTATATGTACTATCCCAGAAAGCATGGTAAACTTGCTGCAAGTTTGCAAAGCAAGTCTCTGCAAACTTGCAGCAAGTCTGCTTCAAACTTACTAGTTTCCACTTTGTGCACTTGCAGAAAGTGTGCAGAGCAAATCTGCTGCAAGTGTGCACAGTAAGTCTGCTGCAAGTGTGCACAGTAAGTCTTCGGCAAGTCTACAATACATAGCACACTCTATGGAAAGTATGTGTATTTATTTTAAGTACCTATCGGCATTTGGGACTAAAAATTATATTTATTACAATAATAATATATCTGTCCAATAGTCCTCAGTAATATGTCTAGGGAAAGTGCATAAGGCACATCAGGTCAGTTAATGGGTCAGTAAAAATAATACCTAATATATGTAATAGGTATAACTATCTATAATATATAATATGATTACCTTCCGTGAGATATATGAGCCATTACAAGTGGGGAAATTGGTGTGGACAGTTGTTTTCTTTGGACAGATATAGTGAGAAGAATGAATGAGTGATGAAATAATTGAACAAGTAGACGAGTTTTTGTATCTTGGCCGAATCCTTGCGGAAAATGGAAATACAAATGAAGGGATTAAAAAGCGTGTGAATGCCCGAAAAAAAAGTCGTAGGGAGTACGCAGAGTATGTCAAGGAAAGAGCGTTTGTCAAGGGAAGCGAAAATCGTAGTGTACACATGTGTTCTCCTTCCAACTTGATTATATAGCAGCAAAGCCTGGGTATGTCACGACAAGCATAAGGGTGGACTAAATACCGCGGGAATGGGATATCTGAGAAGTTTTTGCGGCAAAAGAATTCACGCCCCGCCTACTCCCATATGGGGTATGCGAAACGTGCAATTTATTCATAGTTACATGGGGGTATGTACTTTAGTTTAACCACTTTTATTACACTAATATTTTTTATGATTTTCCAGTGTATTCAGTTCAATGCCTTTTAATCCGCCATGCCGCCTCCCTCCGCTCCGCCTCCCTCCTCTCGACCTCCCACCACTCAACCTCTCTCTTCTCAGCCTCCGCCGCTCTCCTCTCAGCATCCACCTCTTCATACTCAGCCTCTGCCTCTCTCCAATCAGATCCCGCGTACTGCCTCCCACCACTCAACCTCCCTCTACTTAATCCAACCACCCCCTCCGTTCAGTATCCTACCACACAGCGTCCCTCTATTCAGCATCTCGCCATACAGCACCCCTCCGCTCAGCATTCCACCACTTCCGCATAGCCTCTCACCAAACAGTGTCCCCTTATTCAGCCTCCCACCGTTCAGACTTCCTCCTATCAGCCTCCACCACACAAGGGTGAGTCGAAAAACAAAATTTTTAGAATTTTGATGCGCACACCTGGGAATCATTGTGAAATGGGCTCAAACTAATTATGTAAAAATTTCAGGTCGATCGAATGATATTTAGGGGTCTCCGTAATTTCATGATTTCTGGAAATCAGGGGAAAAACGGTAAATGTTTGACGGAATCAAACTGACGGGCATGCACACAATCGTTGCGGGTCAGGATGTGCGACTCAACGAGTAGAGGCGGCCTAGAGGTGGTCACAGTTCCTATTCTTTCACATACATGGCGTTAGTGCGCAGTTATGTGCGTTGCTCCCCCCTCCACGCTCCACGCTCCCCGGCTCCCCGCTCGTAAAGCGCGGTCTCATTCCGCCGCAGTTCACGCAACGCTCACTCGCTGCCCTTTGGTTTCGTATCACAGTAAATTGTTTACTTCACGTAGTGGGCAAGCAGTTTTGTTGCACGAGAATTTATGGCGCAAACGAAGAAGGAACCACAAAAGGGGCGAAGTGCCAACAAGTACCCTATATATGGCATAGCTCGGAAGCTTAAAATGAGAGTTTTGCCATCAGTTGACAATGTATTAAGACCTTAGTAGACACATACTGGCGCCAAGTACGAGCTGCCGTAGTCCGAATTTTTGAAGCGAGTTATTGAGCATTGTTTTTGGAAGCCGAGAGATAAAAAAATATTATTTGGAAGTCACTGAATGAAGCAGACGTTCAAGATGTGTGAGATAGTTCGGCGAACAGCATTAATATTGGTGTAATATTTATTGTAAGAAGGGTGGTTTAATGTAAACTGAATTAGGGCAAAAATTTACAAATATGTCAGATTAAACAACCCGAAGTTTCCAGATAAACCTCAATCAATCTTTTATTTTATCATCTTTTGGTGTACAAAGATAAGGGACATCATATCATTTTTTTAAAAATATTACATGATGGAAGAAAAGCTTCTACCTTTCTACTACCAAGGCTGGGCAGCAATCATAAAATCCAGGGGGTTTCCCTGTTTTCTAGACATTTAAACCGGGGGCTGAAAAAGGACATTAAAAACCGGGTGGTACCCGGTTAAACCGGGTGATTTGGTAACCCTAACTACATATAATGGTTCAGCCATTTTCTCCATCATTGCCATCGCCCCTATGAAAATCACAAAATTGTATTTCCAATCAAAATTAGCTTCTTTAGTATATCGTAGAAGAGACTGACACTCATGTCTAACATCAAAAAAGAGCACAAATAAACCTATGGACTAACAATTCACTTCATTAGCATTCTTGTCACCAACGTATTGTAAGGTACTATGATTCAAAATACACAACAATTTACAGTTGAAATTACATCCACCCACAAAAAGTATGTGAAAGGTAAACAATCCCTATGAACACTTTTCCTCATAAAACTCAGAGCTTGGAGACAGCTTATTCTTAAATTAAAAACTGAGTTCCTGGTGTGATAGGAAATTAAGGATCTTTCTGACACATGATAGTATCCCTCAGATTCTTGCTACATCTACATACCACCCTATGAGCCACTACAGAGGTGTGTGGCAGGGGGTGTTAGGATACCAGCCATGGAAGGGGAGGGAATGGGGAAAAGGAGGCATAAAAGGACAGGTGAATTGTATGCTAATGATTTGTCTTGTTACTGTCACGCTCTATTTTTGTGGTAATGACTTATAGATCATGGAAAGAAGGAATTTATTTACCCATCAGTTTAATATTGCATCTATCTTATTTTGTCGCTTCTATCACTTCTAGAGAGGGGTCAAGAAAATAATATCCTCCAAAATTCACCTGATCTGAATTGTTCAAGTAATCAGAGTCTATATCGTGTAGCCTCCGAGTCTCTAATAGTTTTCCAACATAACCCTAACAACAGTTGTGTGACACTTTCTGATCACTCCCGGCAGTTTTTAATGAAGCGAGCAACTTCCCTCTGCATTTAATTTTCTTCGCAAATTTAATCTTCATGTTCCAGGTCCCAAATATTTGCGACATATTTGAGATTGGCCTTACCAGATCAACTTAGTACACAGTTTAAGAAAACGCTTTCGGTAAATACATTTTTTGTTAAGACCAATTGAGGTGGGATGGCTGAATTAAATCTTGACCAAACTTGTAAAATAGCTTTGGGCTTGCACTGGAGACATTATGTATATACTTTAAGGATTATAAAACATCCTGCCACACTTACAAGAACCCTTAAATTGGGCAGTATATCAGTAATCTTGGTACATAAAATAAAATCATAAGATGGTATAAAAATGTATGGTGACAGACACCAAGAGAAGAGAAAAATTTCCCACAGTATTTAAGACTTTTATTGAAAAACCATGCCAAGTTTTCGAGTAGTTCTGCCTGTGTTAAAAATATTTTTTAAACTTCAAAAAAAGACTATTTGGTTAATTTCAAAAGCTGGCCCTAAATATCACTGCTAGTTATTATTTTTAAACAGTGGCACTATGACCATGCATGGTGAATAAATGTTTCACATAATAATGCATGTTAAGGAGACAAATATTCTGCCCACAAGAAGTGATGTAGATAACTAAAGCACTAGGAATTGAAGTAAAATCAACATTAGGTAGTTACCATTGGTTTGCAAAGACCCAGAGATCCCAAACAGGGGTGCATTAAGTTCATTGTTTTTGGGAGGGGTGGATTGCTAATTTCCAGGCATCTACAGGGTTTGGAATACCTTATGAATACCATTTTATCTATTTTCCTAGGAATTATGAGGGGAGATGCCCTCCCTGCACCCCTTCCTTGATCCACCCCTGGTCTCCGCAATACATGAGACCTAAGCTATTCAAAAAGCTTCCTGAAAAAGTTAAAGGCTTGTAAGTTTTTCAAGTTTGAGAATGCAATGTGCTTATAGTTACTGTCTAAAGCAGTGTTTCACAAACGTTTTTGAGCCAACATATTTTGGTTCCACAACCCTATACCCGAATTCCTCCAACTTATAGCTATTCCTCCTTAAGCTTTATAATCATAGACTGCTCAATGAAATTTAAATATTAAGTTAAAACAACTCAAATGAAATAAATGTTTCTTTCAAATCTAATAGCTATATAGTTAAGTTATTAATTTCAGAACATGTATGGTACCATTTGATCAGGACTGCTTGATGAAATTTAAATATTAAGTTAAGACAATTCTGATTAAATTAATGTTTCTTTCAAATCTAATAGACAGTTTTGTTATTCATTTCAGGACATGTATGGTACCATTTGATAAGGACTGCTCGATGAAATTCAAATATTAAGTTAAAATAATTCTGATTAAATTAATACTTCTTTCAAATCTAATAGATGGACAGTTTCATTATTCATTTCTGGACATTTATGGTACAGTTCGATCGGTACCCTGCCTTCAGCACTCCCCTGCTGCCCCTTGTATCTTTTCACCCTCTAGATTTAAGCACCACCCCCAAGTGGCAGTGCTTTAATCTAGAGTAGCACCTGCTTTGGGAATCACTAGACTACAGCATTTTATTCTGCACTAGAATACAAATTTTGATGATGATAACGGAATTTTTTTTGCATTATATAATAATATGCAGGTGTACATGCTTTCCTATCCTGTTTGACGATGTTATTTTGGTTTGTATTATTAAATGACGGATAAAGTTATTATTATTAACATAACTAACCAATAATATATCAGTATCCTTCAGTATAGGCAAAACTCAATTCGTATACCCCCTGAATGTATGCATAATGAGTTACTTCCACATTTGAAGTATTGCAGAGTTACCTGGGTTCAGTGGCGCAGCTAGCATGGGTGGCACCTGGTGCGGATAACGTGGAGTCACCCCAAGAATGAAAATTAAACATCAGACTTTTGGGGGAATCCTCAAAAATATAAACAACAGACAGTGTTTATCTGTAAAATATTTTTGTGGCAATATTCTACCTACTGGAATTTTCGTACTTATTTTCACGGTCTGGTGTCACCCCGAATTGGGTGGCACCCGGTGCAGGCCGCCCCCCCTAGCTACGCCACTGCCTGGGTTTAATGTCATCTCAAAGTTGACCACATTACGAAAGCGAATTAAAAGTGTTAAATCGAATAAATTTGATATGACACGACATGACAACGTTAAATAGTGCACAAAATTTGTTGGCTTTTCTGGCAGATGAATTATCCTCTCGATCATGAATATTCAAACATTGTTGGGCAGCACATGGAATAGAGCAGCTTATAAGAACTGACTATAATCATAAGTGTATCCAGGGGGGTTGGGGGTTGTAACCCCCCCCCCCCCCCAAATTGATAAAAAATATGTAAAAATGATGTGTTTAACAAATGCTAATAGTATACCTATAAATCACCCTCCATAACATCATAGTACACCTTCAAAATGCAATTTTAAGATATATATTTTCAAAAATTTCCGGACCCCCCATTTTACATAGGGGGTATTCCATACCTTGGTGGTGATCCCCCCCTTCAGATGCTTCTAGATATGCCCATAACTATAATACTACCAAATGCCATTCATATTATGAAAGTATAAAGAGATAGCAAATATTTACATTCCATCCTTTGTTTATTACACATGTAATGGAACATTATTGTATATTATTAAAAGTTTAGAATCGTTAAATTAGTTAAACTAAGGCTACATACTTAAGCTTAAATTAACTTTTTAGTAAACGTTTTTATTAATTTATCAGAAACAATGTTAACTATTCATTCATGACAACATATTATCAAAACAAATCAATCCAGAAGCACAGAATGGTGACTTCAAATAAAAACTGTGTACAAAATTGGGTGCAACACAACTCCATAAGGTTATGACAATAAGGATTGATTCCATTGTTTTATTTTTTTAGTAGAGGTAATCAAGTTAACATACAAATTTTCAAGGATAGAGTATATTAAGATTTCACATGGGTCTCAAAATATAACTTTCTATTGTCTTAAAACCACTTTAATGAAAAGTACAGTGACACAACTTACATAACCACAAACAATTCTGGTAGAATCTATGTTATAGAATATTATTTTTAAGCCTCATGGAACTAAACCACTAATAATCTTTCAATCAGGTCTTATCTTGGAAGTGTCCTCATTTTGCTAGAGCAGTACAGTGTTCAGAATATACTACAGCTAGCTCTTTTATGCCAAGAATTGATTGGGCCATTACTACAGTACAGCTACGATATCATTTCTAGGGTTCAATTTAGAGCTAGTCATTGAAAAGCAACAAAATAATTTTTATACTATCACATAATATGCACCAAGATATCTTGATATATATCTTTTACAATATTCTGTTTTCATCCTGAGATACATGGTTAATATACACTGGCCCAATCAAATATTTTTCATACATTCCAGTTTAACATCAACTTTTAAAGGTTCATCTTCACAATTAATAAATATCTTTTCCATTTACAAACACAATTCTCTTTACAATTCTAATCTCATTGTATACTATACAGCAAGTGGGGATGATATAGATATTCAGCTGATAAAACTGACCTACAATATCATACAATTTGGAAGATAGACCTCACTGTACCTAGGACAGTACGTAAACTCTTCATTGTGCTGCAAGAATCATACACGAATCAACAGGCACAAACACCCATATATAAATACTACTCACAAAATCAAAGGTAATAGTAAATAGAATGATTCATGATGAAAAATAGAAGTAAAAGTACTTACTCAGATAAAAAATGAAATGCAATAGATCCCTGATCAAGTGACCTCCAACATGATGAGATCATCATAATATTTTACCCATTATTTATAATGATACGTTACTTAACTGGACTTCTAGCAAGCTTCAGTATCTTTTTCATTGGATTTTTGATACATATGTAAAAAAAGTTTGTTGAAGAAACTGCTTAATGAGGCCTCATGATTTAGTCTTACTTAAGAGTAGTTCTTGAATTTTTAACTCTATTTTGGTGGTGTAAATGATCCTCTCTGTAGAAAAATATTAACAACAAATGAAAAGTGGATAAAATAAAAGTTGGACAAAAAGGGGTACCAATGATGCAATCATTGCTGAAGAGAGTTATAACTGGGTTTGATTGTAAATTAAAAGCAAAAATGGCATATCTTTATTGGTATGATATTATTTCTCTATATTATATATCTCAGATCAAAAACTGAGAATTGCATTATAACAGCCTAGTTTTGGTATCTAATTGAAATGGAACATGACTGAACTCTTAGCCAAAGAAAAACTTGTAAGCGGGCCATCCCAAGTGGTGACAGTTAGTAGTTATAAATCCTTTATTATATTTATATATTGGTGGTCACTTTCCAAGGGAAATACTGAGATTTTTCTAAGTAGCAGTTCAGAGGAAATGCAATACTTTCAATAAAAGAGCTCACCGGGAACGAGCATATACTAAAGCTAATTTTCTTTTTATTTGTTTACTTATTCCTTTGTAAATTTCATAAATCTTTTCTTAAAACAAATGCCCTCCTCTTGTTCCCTTTATTTAAAGGCAGTCTTGAAAAAGCTTGCTTCCATGCAAATATGTCAGGCAAAAATGGTCATATTCCCATTTACCATGGGTTATTTCTATCAAACCTAAATATTAATGGAATTACAAGCATTCCATTTTCAGTTCAAATATCTTGCTAAATAAAATACAATTTTTAGGAGGCCTGTTTTTAGAATGTTTTGACATGCTGGAAAGGATTTTTTTGGAAGAATGGCCACTCTGATGTGCTGCTATGAAGAATGTAAATAACCAACTGATATAACTAAAAAGTTTTTTTTTTACTATGGCAGAAATGATAAAATTTGATTATCTTCACAAATTGTTGGTATATGAATGATAAAAAAAGAATACAACAGACAATGACATACTTACTCCATCTGTTCCAAGTTAACTACAGTCATGCACATATATTTTCAACAAATACATTGCAAGGAAGCATTATATTTTTGGGAAGGAAGCAGAAATCAGATACGTGACTAGCACAATAGTTCAAATGTCAACAGTCTGACCAAAATTGGCAACCAAAATTGCTGTACAGGTGCATCAATATATAACCAGCACAAAAGCTAACCAAAACCCTTAAAAAATGTAAAATAATCAACTTCAGAGTAGCTGGAATGTCACAAAGGCTCCAGACCTACCACATTAATCAATAATGTAATTTCAAAAAAATTGAAATCTAAAATGTATGGAATGCAATGATTTATTCGAGTTTCACAAACAATGGCATCATTTGTACTGGTAGAGAACAAAATTTGAGTAAAAACCTTTCATGGCAAAAGACAGCTCTCATATTTTCTTATCTTTTGAGGGGTTACCTTATTATCATTTACTATGAAATGTTCATCAATATATCTCACTCTGCAAAGTAATTTTATTATAAAGATATCTGCCTTTACCATCTTTGTTCAAGGTTGGTCTTTTTCATTGAATAATTGCCATTGGTTTTAAAAAATTGAAACTCACTCTAGAACTTTTAACTTGTGACTCATACGATTCTGATTTGCTAGTGTTGTGGTGAATTCGTGTAGTTCTTCATATTAATTTATAAGTTAAAATGTCTATAAGTACTTAACAATGGTTATAATAAATTTTTAAACATTTCAACAAACACATTATATGGCATTAGTACTTAATAATTACAACTGAGTCATATATATTTATATTATATTTATGTAGCACCGACTGGTCTTTCCAGCAAACAGATGAGGCCATGCCTTCATAACAGTTTACCAATTATGTGGCATGCATTTTTTATTTAAGTTTCTTTCTTATTTTAGACCAGGTAACTCACACCAGCAGAACATGATAATCTAAATTTAATCACATAGCCAACCTTTCATTACCTCAGTGTGGCATAGTTAGATAAACCATGTTCTGTGTCAGAACTTTTTTATGATAATAATTTAATCAATTTTCAATAAAATAATTAAAAATGTCACATGTACTCCTAACACACTCATTCTCACAGTTCACTGCCACTTCTGAGAAATTATTAACTTCTCAATAGTGATTTAAGTTCGGATCAGGATGAAAACACCCACATGGTAAACAAAAACTCAATGAAGACAACACGACAACAGGCATATAAAATAGATACGGAAGTATTTTTGCTAACAAATTATTCGCCACACAAATGTGTTTTTTAGTCCATGCCAACTGCAACTATGCTTTCCTCACTTCCTACAATGATGTGCACAACAGTGCACGACCAGTGCCAAACCAATCACAGCATACTTGCTTTTCATAATACTTTTGGAGGTTGGGATCAACTATATTAATTACTATTGCATATAAGTTTATATTTTTTCCTATTCCAAAAGGCTGAATGATGTAACAGACAGCCCAAATCACTTTCTTAGTGAGTAGTATATTTCAAGATTGAAGGTTATACCACCTAGTCGTGAATAAACATGATCCCAATCCCTTTTTAGTCTAATGTTCAAAGGAGACCATCATGAATTAAACTATTTTTGCCCCAACTCAAGAATCAATGAAGCTCAAACACAATCCTTGTGTGTGAAACTTGTATGCACTGAGCAAGTATACATAGGAAAGCTTGTATACAGCTCTACCAATATGGATAACTTTGCTCTAAGTAGCTCAATCCAATGATTGGCTATTAGTGATCATAAAAATAATGCAGAGCAAAAATCCACTTGGTAACTGGAAGAGCCCAATACTATTTGCTCCAGCAGATAGCCTTTTTAGTACATGCTTATTAGCTTGCCAATTGGCTTATAAGCTCCAGCAATTTTCATTTGTTATTATGATAGGAAAAATTTAATTATTGAGAATTGTGCTCTTTTTGTTTCAGTACTATCAAAACACTTCCAACTGTTTTTTCTTAAGGTATACAAGCAAAATTGAAATAGGCATGCTGTTACAAATACAACTACATTTCATTCTCAGTACTATTATTAAAATCAATTAAGTAACAAATGAAGCCACAATGCTACAAATGCATAAATCTTGCTGTAAATGTCCACTGTCCATTTGTGCAAATATTTGGATCACTTCCCCCACAGATAAAAAACAGCCAAATGTGTTTGTACCAATTAATCAATAGAAAAAAAGGCTAAACTAAAAAATTCTGTAATTATCATTTGGCATTTATGGGCATCACTTAACTCTTGAAATTGATGCTTATATGAATATTTAAGGATCTTGTGTGAAAATAATCAAGCATTTGAGGTTGGAAATCCAGCAACATAACCTTATGAGTTTACATTGACATCAAACTTTCAGTACTGAAAATCAAGAATTTTCAATATTGCCAGCTATAATTCAGATCTCTTAAGTATAAAAATCAGTCAAAGGATCAGATCAAATAAAGTAACAGCTCAACCTACCAATTCACAAAAAAATTCATAGAAGGAAACTTTTTTCTGTTAGTGGGAGGTAGATTAAAACGTTAAGATACTTCCTGTAACCATTATTAAGTAATTCATTTATCTCTTCACCTGCAACAAAAACCTGAGATATGAACAACTTCCTCAGCAAAATTAATAGCATAAAGTAGCACTTCCAAAATAAGAATAAATCATGACACTTAGAAACAATTCCATAATTCCTCAAATTTTCATGCAGGCCAGAGAGGAGGAGGTTCAGAACCACAAACAACCTCTCACGCAAGCATTTTCTACCAGTGGATGGGAATCACATACAGCCTCAAGAGTCTTTTTTAAACATTAACAGCAGGAGTGATCTGGAGTCTGTTTTCCTGCACAACACGCTGAATAACTGGCCCTGTATGATGCTTTCTTGATTAACTCTCAGCAATACAGTCAAGGACACAATTGTATTGGAACAGATTTCCAGGTCATAAAAGTTGCTATCTCACTAATGTTTTGTTTGGCTCCATAAAACCACACCATATTCCACTGCAGAGCCCGCAAGATAATACACAATCCACAGACTATTTCAACTGCATTGCATTACCTTATGGATGTGCTTTACCACTCCAATTAAAAAAAATAATTAACGCTTTCATAGGCCATATCCTCAGCCAAATATTTCTCCTCTTCTTCACCCAATTACCTGTGCAAACATCACAGTCCCCTGGGATTTTTTATTTTCCAACTAAAGGAAGAGCATTAAAGCTTCAGAACCCACGTGGTACTACTACAAGAACCAGTTCAGTTCTGTTTGTGGAAATTCAAAATAGCACATCCTCTTCCTTAACTTATACAAACTATGAAATACTTTTTTTCCATTCAGCACACACCCATGTTATTTAAAAAAAGCCTAAATGATAGACCTGGTGCTGTCCCCCATATTAGAGAGATTATGACACATTTGGCTCCAAACACCTCTTTTTTCCCCTTTCACAGCTGGTACCACTTCTTGTCCTTATATTTGAGCATCACCTGGTGAGCAGAGGAGGAGAAATTCTCAGCTTCGTTCATCATCCTCTGGGATCTTTCCTCCAAGAGGCCCAGTTTCTCCCCTCTCTCAACAACTGCTTGGTGGGCTCTCCATACTTCTCCACTCACGCTCCCCGCCCTCTTCTCCAACTTCTCCATCTCGCTAGGCACAGTGCTCGGAGACGAAGGGTTCCTCCCTTCGATCGACGATGAGGCCCCTGAGGAACTGGGAGGAGTCGACGAGGATGGATTTGTTCCTGATACACTGGTGGCACAGGGTCCCGGTATGTGACGCGCAACACTCCGTGATGCCCTCCCACTGGCCTCGCCAACTAAATGTGAAACAGATTGATACCAGTCACTACAAGAATTGATGCGATAAATAACTCCTCTTCCTAAATTACCATATTTATGCATGTACCATGTGTATGTAAGACATTTACCCTAGTTTTTATGAAGAAAATCATAAAAATATATGTCCTGTACATCTACATCTTCATACTACCTTGCAAGCCAACACTGAGGTGTGTGGTAGGGGGTATTAGGACACCAGCCATGGAAATTCTAGCGGATGGGGAAAAGGAGGGAGGAGAGGACAGAGGTGGTGTGTATGTTAAATTTGCATCTTATGCTAGTGTCATGCTGTTTTTGTCATAATACTGGTGAGTGGAAAGATGGAATTTTTATACCTATCAGTTTGGCAGGGTATATTTCTTAATTTGTCTCTTCTATCAGTTCTAGAGTTATAACATATGGCCTAAATAATACCCTCCGTGTTTTACTGAAACTCACCTCATCTGAAGTTTTAAAGTAGTCTAAATCTAGCATACAGCCTCCTGAGTCTCTAAAGATTCCCAACCTAGCCCTTATATCAGTTGTATAATACTTTCAGTTCCCTTGTAGCAGTTTTTAATTAAGTGCACAGCTATCATTTGTTTTTTACTTACTTCATACATTGTCACTGTAACACAGCATTTTTAATGGATTTTCCCTTCTCCCTTTTTTCTCTTCCTTTCTCTTCTTTTGACATGTTCACCCTCTGTGGACTTTTTACCCTATAGATTTAGCCTAAGGACTTGGTCGAGGTACATCTGACATGCATGGTAATGAGAACTTCTGCTGCATCTTTGGCCGCTCCTTTAGCTGCCCCTTTCCCTCACCAGGTCAGCCATCATTTATACACCAGTCATTACAAAGAGAATTTCAGCACCACTGACCTTCGCACGGAGGCCATTACCCTGTAATCTGCAGCCTGAGACAGAAGCCAGTTCCTGATGCTCAAGCTGAAAGCTTTGACCCCATCTATACACCCTTAGCATTATTTCCTCCCCTCTAAGGCTACCAATCATCCATATGCTAAGCTCGCCAACTCCACCAGGTGGGAACATATCGCTACTTTGGAGGAAACTAGCACAACTCAAAACATTGTGATTGTTCGCTTATGTCATAATCAAAACGAAAGAGTGGTATATTTTGATGTGGAATATTGTCACAAATGTACTTCACATATCCGGCCACTTAAGAGTGCAGTTTACGGAGATAAGTGATATTCAGTTGAACTTCGGTTATATGTATCTTTAAATGGGATTTTCTCCAAACTAGTGGTTTTAGGGTTGTGTCGGTTTTCTTCCTAAGTAGAAATATGTATATGGTAACTGCTGGTTCAGCTGTAATTGAAATTTTTTAATACCTAGTCAATGGAAATAACTAATTTATCATGCTGATGGGTGAAGTACAAGCTATTACTAAATCATATAAAGTTATTACAATTAAATTATGGAAGATATTAGTTAAAATTTATAAAAAATGGAAAATTTGTGTCATATGTAACCATATGTAATCATAAACAACTAACCATTCATTGAACTAATGATAGCCAAACTTCACCATTTTGGAAAACCAAGAAAAAGTCAAAACACATATTGTATACGACCTGATGGTCGGGACCAAAAAGTGATTTCACCAATGAATCTTTCACTATAATGAATTTATTACGCCTAAAAGCTTATATTGATGGGTGAGACCACCTTCCTCATGTCACTACATTGAAATTTCACAAAAATCTGTTTCCTATAAAGGGACTTTACTGTATTAATTTATTTATAGTACCTATTCACATCTATGATGGCCAACACAATGTGAATTAAAATTTTATACATAGGATTCCATGGTTTACCTAGAATATAGGTTACAATGGGGTTGAATTTTACACATAGGCAATAACTAGGACTTCAATAGGTGGAAAAACTCAGTGCTGTGGTATTATTATCAGCTTCATGTATCGCTGAATGGTTATGAAGGACATATTAATATTAAAATAAATGTCTCATTAAATCTTTATTTGCTGGATTTAAATCCTGGTGTTTTTGTTTGGCTGCCAAATTTAAATCGATGCTTGCCCAGAGCAGGGATGTTTTGGGCATTCACGGCAAACAGCAAAAACACTTAACAGGACTTTTCGGACATGCTAGGCATTTAAGGACTAATGATATGTTAATGAAAATGGGGATTTTTCCAGCAACAAAGAATATCTCCCAAGCCCGAAGAGCAAAGATATTATTTCATACAGTGCAATGTCATAGCTTAAGCATATAAAGAACATTTCTAATCAGCTATTAACAATATTAAGAAAACTGTTAAACCTCTATTCCAAATCCTTACTGCATTATAATATGCCAAGAATCTCAGTTAAGGAATAATTTGAAAAAATGGATGTATTTTAAGTCACAATAAACCTTATACATATATCACTTTAACTTACACAATTCTTCTCTATCAAGAGTTCTGATTCCCCCACCAAAGAGCCCTTTGAAGAAACTTTCTTTTGGAGCTTCTGGCATTTCTTCAGTCATGAACAGTTCAGCTACCATCTCAGGCATGCTTGCACTAGTAAAATAAAAATAAAGAGAAAATTATGTACAAGTACATATATGCTGAACATTGTAGAACTGATTTCAAAATTCAAATTGAGAACTTTATTTTTGTTGAATAAATCAACAGGTTTGAATTGAGCACAAATAGAAACACCATCAAAAAGTCAAACATTGTATGCATTACTCTGTATTAGTGTATGTTAGGTATAAGATGGATAATTAGCCTTAAAAAGATCTTGTCTTTCAGATATTCTAGTGCGACCTTCCATACTTTTGGGACAACAGTTTTTCTGGCATTACAGTTGTTGTCTTCACATCAATTGAGAATTAAAAAGGAGGTCTTACATACATCAACTGTTGAAACCTGAAGGTGCTAACTGCAACACCAGCAAAACTGTTGTCCCATAAATATGGATGTTCATGGAAGAATGCCCGAATGACAAGATCTTTGTAATGAAATACTTCGTGGAAGCATTCACAAGGATTATTAACCTTTATCATACAAATTAAATTTCCCGCTGTGGGTGCTGCCAGCCAGATTTAACTTTGGGCTCTCAGTAGAAACACTATGGGCTTAAATACCACACCCAAAGTACATTTTTTTGTGCCCATGGAAGGTGAATCTATCATTCGAGTGTACATTTTAATGTACACTAATCATTAAAAAGGTTTATCTCTCATAAACTGGAAGATATTTTCAAAAGGTCATCGTACATGGGAATAAATAACTATTGAAGCAAAAGGGTTAAGTCATCTCTGTGTGGAATGTCACTCTTGGCGAATAAAATTGCAATTGGGTCAGGTTTCACTGCAACATAATATTGTAAGTAGGAGAACACTTTTGCACACAGGGATTTTCACTTCCGTTGAAAAATACTCATTCCTAGATATGCTCCAGATACTAACTACGACTTTCCTACTATCATTCACACATCTTTTAATCCATTCATCTATCCTTCCATCTTTTGCAAGCATTCGGAAATCGGCCAAGATCCACAAAATCATCATCTTGTTCCATTACATTATCATTTACCCTTATCATACAACCTTTCTTACCACCCTCTCAATCAAAATCTACTACTTCTGTCTTTGATCCATTCACCCTCAAATCCATTCTCCTAGTAGCTTTATAGGAGTAAACCTGTTGTTATTGAATCAATTTAAATGGAAAATACAGTTGAGCACCCCTAATCCGGAAATCCCTAATCCGGGAACACCCATAATCCGGCAATATTTCCCAGGCGTACTTTGTGGAAAACAGAAATTTTTTTGCTGAATCATTGCTTCGTATTTACTGAAACAGTAACCCACTCTTAACAAAAACTCTAATTAAAGAGCGAGTACTGGAAGATTTTTTGCATGCATTGTTGTCTATATTAATTATTGTGTGCAAGGAAGGTCATCTTTATTCTGCAAATTGAAGGTATATTGCATGGTTGCCAAGACGTGGGTGTGTGGCACCTCGGAGATGGACAGTACCGGTCTTACATGGTGTGTGCATGTTTGCTTTATACTTAGTGGCAACTTGAAGTAAAAACTAACCGTCATCTGCATAATTTTATCCGTAATTATGCCTAACGTAAGAAGTTATAGCAGCAGCAATGGAGCGAAGCGAAAGCACAGAACATTAACTATCGCAGAAAAAGCAGGAGTGTTGATAAAACTTGTTTTCGGTACATCAGTGAAGTGCCTGTACATGTAATATGTATTCCGTTGAATCTTCAACAACCTATGACAATAAAAAGCAGAAAGAGAAGATCCTCAAATTTTTCTGTGAAAGTGACACTAAGAAAGGGATGGCGATAAGAAAAAAACACGAAAGAAGGGTCTATATAGTGCCGTTTTAGAATGTGTACATATGCAGTGGTTTCAACTGCATCGAAGTGAAGGGCTCAGTATTTCAGGCCAAATGTTAAAGAAGCAGGCTAAAATATTTTATAGAATTTGATGGATTGTAGATATGTTCAAAAAGGCAACCAAGAATGGACAAGAATCTTCCTCCAAGGCTTTCTCCTCAATCGCTCCCAATGTATCGACGGATAGCCCCACAGATGGAAGCACCGGTAGCAGCGAGCGATGATGGTGCAGCATAAACAGCTCATTGAATCAGCTGATAACATATTAAACAAAGTGGCATAAGGATTGCAAGGAACATTGGAAGCAATGAAAAATTGTTATTTAATTATATTATTTATCAACTAATAACATTATACTGTTTGATGTGCAGCAATATGTTTATATGTTCTACGCATTCTTTTCACTCTGCCATTTTTCGATACTACCAGTTGACTGATTTTGTGTTTGTGAATTTAGAAACAGTTTATTTCTTATTTTTTTCAAATTATTTGATAAATTATACAGAATTTATTCAAATGTCATTGAGTTCGTTATAATTTATCGAGTTCCCTCAAAAAAACATCATGGACCATCATCATCATAAGTATATTGGTTACTACCACAGCATCCATAGTCCAGTAAAATCCCTAATCCGGCATCGATTGAGTCCCAATGGTGCCAGATTAAGGGTGCTCAACTGTAATGTCAAAATGTTTCCCGTGAACTTTTTGAAGCAATAATGTCACATACATGACTAAGACTACAACTATGTACCATGTACAACCACTACTTTTCCAAGCCCATTGGCCCATAAGACAAGCAGTGATTTTTGGAGAGGGTTTTTGAAAGAAAAAAATTATAACCAACATCCATTAATAGCAACAACTTAAAGAGAGAAAATTGGAATTTTCAACTAAAAATACAGCTGTACTAATGTTATTCATAAAAGAATTCCAGAAACAAATGATTGATAAAGAGTCCACCTTTAGCTTACTTCCAAAACACAGTCAGTGGTAAAATTAGAGAGATAGGCACCTCCGACGGCAATGCAAAATCAGATGCATGACAACAAGCAGTGAGCCAATAAACTTATTTTTCTGATAGCTGATATGCGATGCATTGTCCCAATAACCTGATAAACATTGTGTACCTAATGCGCAGTAAGGTAGCCAGGATTTTAATTTGAGATGGGGTTGTGTCAACATTGAAGAAAACCAGGGGGGAGGGGAGTAATTTTTTTCAAAATTAAAAGCAAATTTGAGTGCTTATGCTATTAATAGTGCAATTGTGGCTGCAGGGGAACAGTATATGTATTTCTTATTTTTTTTGCTGCTCAAATTTCTGAAATAGTACAATACATACCCCCAGTTTTCTTAATTTTTTAAACTTACAAATGTATTTTTTTGAAAAGCTGTTCAATCTGAATGATAAATTAATTCAATATTCTTAGTTTTAAATATAACTCTCTTTTGGAGCCACTTTTGAAAATATATTTCAAAATTTCAGAAGGGAGGTCCAAACCCCATGGATCACCCTCTACCTCACTGCTAATAAAATAAGAAGAGTGGTAGTTAGAGCTATCTTTATGAAATTAAATATCCACACCAAATTCCTGATAATTCATTAAATTGATCAAAATACATACTCCTGGTCAGTGCTGGATTAACAAACTTGGGGGCCTGTAGGCATGATTACAACCAACCACATTAATATACAAGTCACAAGAAAAGAAAGGGGAAAAAAATTCCCGGGGCTCATAGGCAACTGTCTACTTTGCCTTGTTGGTAGGGACCGGAAAAAATCACATGTTGCGATAAATGCAAATTTTCTGCGAAAATTAGGGATAAAAGCGAATTATCTGCAAAATTAGTAAATATGTATGCGAAATGAGGTTATGAATACAAAAAACTAGTAGGAAATGGCAATAAAAATATCTTTTCATGTTTTTATTTGTGAAATATCCCATTTTTATCCATTAAAATTATGATTATTATCACATGAACGCAACAAGTAAGCCTATTTTCAACTTAAACGTAATAATATACGCATATGTGCATTGATTATACCGTGCAATGAGCAGAGGAGCATTGTTGCGCATTTCGTTTCACCTTTGTCAGTAAACAGAAGTGCAGGCCGGTGACATTTCCCATCTTCACTTTTTACTCATGAAAGTGTGACAAAGGCCCAGCCTTTAACACGTTTGCGATGGCGTGCACCACTGGTGGGTCACGGCCGTCTCTCCTCACAGGCATCGTGACCCACCGGTGGAACACACCACCACAGCTTGGAATGCCGAGCCCGTAGGCACACACGCCACTTAATAAGGATCTATTCTTCATATATACACTCGAGAGGAAGAAAACATTTGAGTTTGGGGTTGTCATGGAAATATAAAATAATTTTCCCATTCATGGAAACATAATAATATTCCCGTTCACTATTTTGAGGGTCAACGGCAAATAACAATTGGCTCAAAAAAAGTGGCAATAAGCTTCCTTAGTCTAAAAAATTACCTTACTGAAGAATTTTCTGCCATTTTTACCATGAGTAAATGGATTACGATAAAAAAAATGGATGGCCTAACTCCCAGGAGAGGAAACATATATGTACGTAAAAATTGAAATATAAAGAGTGAAATATGATGCAAATAATAATATAATTAGTAACACTGGAGTTCTAAACATTCACATTGAACAAAAATCTCAGACATGTTGAATGTTTTTGAACAAAACTAACATTTTAAGATATATTCTTCCTTCTGCAATCGGTGTAAACATAGTATTTATATCATAATTTGAATTTTGCATTATTAAAGTATTAATTTGTCGGTACTTTATGTAATATTTTATTATATCACATCAGTAAATAAACCAATTATTTACATAATGAATTATTCATATAGTTTTAATACATAATCACACATGGATTAACAAGGAGAAATTACTAAGAAAACATATCAAGAGTCGTACTGCATATACAACTCATAAATGAGAAAAAGAAATGAAAAAATAAAGATAACAGAAATTCAATACTATGTAGAGTAGAAAAAATAACGGGTAAAATTCTTAACACCGGCAATTCATAGATAGTTGAAACAGTGGGATTTTCTAGATTTTGCCAATTGGAAGTCTGAACAGCATTTCCAATTATAAGTAAAATAGTAACTTGTACATACAATTATTTAAAAAAAAACAGGAAAAATCCAATCGATTCGCTTCCTAGCCCACATAAACTGTAAATAAACGGGCATTTAAAAGACTCCCATCTTTTTACTGGCACAAGTTCCCCTTTCCTAAGACTGGCTTGCTTTCTATGTACTTGAATGTGGAAACAATCTTTGACATGATCAGTGAGTATGTATTAGCATGAAGTCATTTTCAATTCTGAAATAAATCAGCTGTAAACTAGCTGAAAATTTTTTGACAATTTTTTTAACTCTTCATTTACTTTATGTTAGAAAAAAATTGTAAAAATGTCAGATTAATTAGTCATAAAAGAAGTTGCATGAGTTTAAATAAACTTATTGATTGAAGCAATGATATGTTTGCATATTCTGTAAACAATTGTTTAAGAATTGTTAGTTAAATTCAAGATTATTCAATGATAAAAAATAGATGCTAATTTCAGGACAATAGTAGCTTTTTTCATAAAAAATATATGCTAATTTTGAATAAAAATAGATGCTTTTTTCCAGTCCCTATTTATTGGTAATCAGGCACTCCTCCTGGGGTATAAATGAACAATATCTTCATAATTATTACATGTCATTGCATATTTTTAGATAAAAAAACAAGTTGCATATAATACTCTTGTTTAGATTCAATGCTCTCCTTGTCTTAGATTATACTAAATTTAGTTTCTTCTAAGACACTGAAGTTTCTGAGCTGAAAAACCTTCCTCATACAATAGATCCTCATGGCACAGCTAAAAATACTTTGGATACTCCTGAAGGGTTCATGTATTTTATACAATTTATCCAGTAAATAAGAGGGTAGAGAATATTCACTCTGGAAATATACAGCTCTATGAATTATTAATGCTATAGTGAATGTATGGAAAACATTATTGAATGGAATGAATTATTAATGCTGCACAGATGCCGATATATCGATAATCAAATATCCACCAGTATTTACATATGAATTTATAATCGGCTCAGTGCTAATGAAAACATAAGCTTTACCCTCAGTCCATACCAGTATTATAACCAGGGGAGAGGGAGGATCCATGGGGTCCAGATCTCCCCCTCCTGAAATTTGGAATTTATTTAAAAAAGTGGCACTGAAGGAGAAGCCTATATGTATTTATATAACAAAGAATGTTGAATTCATTTATTTTCCAGTTCAGAACAACCTTTTAAATAAATACGCTTGCAGCATTTGAAAGCATAATAAAACTGGGTTTTGTATTTTTCAGAGTTTAGCACAGCTAAAATGCTTAAAATATTGACTATTACACCGCAGTCATCCTGTGTACAGCTATTGCACTCTTAATTGACAAAACACACAAATATGCTACTAATTCTCAAAATTTTTTATATCCTCCCCCCTGAAATGCAGTCCTGGGTACAATACTCATCCATACCACGCAGATCAATTTTAGATCACATTTTCGAGAAAAAAGTTTGTTTTATTCATTCAGGAAATATGGTACTATTCCTTCAGGGTTGAAACAAAATTTGAATTTTGTCCAGATTTGACGCAAAATTTATATCAGCTCTGATGTTTACAATATGAGTTCCCAAGAGGGGAAATGGATATAATTGTTGTCCTCTAATTCACAACGACAATGGTTTTATAGCATTTTTAAAGTGGAAATGTAAATGGAACCTTGACATTGGCGTAATATGCCAAAACCTTGGTCAGTGCTGATTAAAAAGTGAGGAAATCATACTAGTGTGTTTTCTTACAACATGGATATTAAGTACTTCCTCCAAATCACACCTGTAACTCTCTTATATGGGAAATGGGATTTCCGTGCTACTCCATATGAAACTAGATTTTTTCAAATTTTGCCATGAAGCAGTTATCATCTCAAACATTATACACAGTAGAAGTACCGAGTAGATACTACTGTAATGTTATCACATCAATGGCACATAAAGAATTTAAAAATTGAGGGAGTGAAAAATTGGTATTTTCAAAGATGGAAATGTGATGTAAGAATAAGTAAAATGAAATTGCGGCTGAATTTATCCTAAAAAGGATTACAGATTTGATGAATGGGAAATTGCAAAGAGTTTTTTTTGCACCATAGTGAAATTGCTCAAAGAACATACTAAATCTGCAGCTGCTAGGCAAAATTGAGCAGACATATTTTTATTAAAATATTAATAATTAGATACTTGAAATCCATAAAAGCTTGGCAGCAGCCTGCCACTGGGGAAACACACCACTCGACCATCAAAACTAAGCACTTCTGGGTCCGGATCAAATTTGGAGTTGTGAACCTCCTATTCATCAGAGTGCTCTCACTCATGTCTGCAATTGGCAGACACCGTGTGCCAAATTAACTTAGCCATCGAGGTGTTTTTAAATTATCAGTATTTCGTAATACCACCCACTACTCCATTGACACTTATGTTGTATTGAAATTTGAAATACATTCATTTCACATTTCCAACTAACCAACAGCAACCTGTAGCAATGCTTTGTCTCTGCAGCCACTTTCAGCTGTGACTGCCTCAGGTTTAGGTGATCAATGTATAAAATAGATTGTATTACTCTAGAAAAATAAGGAAGTGTAACACCAAAATTTGAAGTGTTAACATACACGTTTGCCATTACAACTATGCCTCTTAATTATTATGATAACTTACCAAAACTCTGATGAAACAGTGAACTGCTGTACTTCTGAGGGAGAGCAGATATAAAGACCATGCCCACGATTGCTAAAGCAAAACGTCCGTGCTATCCTGTATTTAAGAAATGTACCCCAAGCCCAAACAGAAAAAATCTTTAGAAGGCAAATCATGAAATATTCAAAAACCAATCTGTAAAATGCACTAGTAATATATAAGGAGAATTTTATCGTTTTGAGTGGTCTGGTTGTGACAGTTTCTTGATTCAAATTTATATTGTGATACTCATTGCACGATTAAGAATTTTACTCAACAAAATCATTTTAACTGTCTACCCTTCTGCTCCAGTGACTGATTAATGAGGGACAACATGTGTAGACAAATGAATTTGACGTGTTAAGAAGGCATGAGCATACAGAAGGGGTTTCAGAATTTTGAATATTGAGCTGTATCAGAAACATTAAAAATCAGCAGTTTTTAAAAATACAGATATGTGAATGCATCTATACAATTTAAAGGTATAGTAAATAGTTTACTTGTCACAGTGAAACAATTTGTAAGGATTGGGTGAGCTATGAAAAAATATGATGCACTCCAAAAAGCAAGTCTGCCTTTAAGGAAAGGATGCAATGATAAGATTAAACATGGTTGCGGGGACAAGCACAGAGGTTGATGGGTAATAAGCGAGAAAAAGATTATTTTAGGCATTGCATAGCTGCAACCATCTCGTGCGCTTGTCAGACATCAATAGCTATTTGGCTGGAAGCTTTATTGATTAAAAGCCATGATGGTGCAATCATGATTTGAAAAATATATAGATGGGAAATTATGCTCTTTTAATAATAATAAAGCTATGATAAAAATTCCACAGTCCATTTTCAGCACCAGTTGCCATTCCGGGAACCAAAATGAGGTCATCTGTTCTTAGCAAGGTATAACTAAGATATCAAAAATGAACAAAACAAAAAATTTCAATTTTTCATTCCTATCTGTCTCATGCAAAAGCTGAAGATTATAATTAATCAAGTATTTTAATGACTACAATTATCCACATCATATTTGTAAAAGTATTTGAAAAATGTATACCTATTGAAGCTGAAAGTTATATCTATGAAATAAATGAGCAATTTCCCAGCTATTACATCCATCTGGCTGACTTAATAAGGCTGAATTTAATCTATGAAAGTAGACTTACATCTATTTACATTTTACTTCAGAACAGTTATTACAGAGATACTTATGTTAATGCCTAAAACATCATGAATGTGCAACACCATTTAAAGAAAAACACCAATTAAATCACACATATATGACACATCTCTTGAACTATGCATAAATCTCGGAAAAATATGTTTTACAACAGTAAGTAGCATAATACTCTGAATGATTTTTGTGGAGTTGGTATATGATTAAATAATGTTGTATTGTTGGTGTATTTAATGTATTGTATACAGTAAAATTATAAGAGAAGTCCAAATCTCATTATGAATATTAATTCCTGTAAATGATTCATGTAAATAAAATTTCCTTACATGTTACAATTAGTGCACGTTAGTTAAAAGTATTATACTTGAGATGGAGACCAAAGACTCTCAAATTAAAAATTTCAAACAATGAAACACTCCCCACAAAAATCTCTCAGCTAAAAGAAAGAGAAAGCACATTATCAAAAATATTAGAACTGCATACTTCTAAAAAATGGAGTGAAAAATAACAGGAGAGAAATTTACCATCAGATACATCATTTAAAAATATGTAAGAATTACATTTTAAAGGCTTTACAACAAACAACTATGGCAACCCTAAGAGTAAATTATTCTTAAGCTGAAAATCAACAAAAGTTAATGCTTTAAGATTAATTAATGTGTTATGAATTTACTGCCAATCTGCTTTTAGAGTACTAATGAAAAATTAAATATGGACTGGGGTATTTTACCATTATGTACACCTTTGAACATCTTAAGCAAATTGTTAAGAAAGAAGCAGTGCATGTTGGCTGAGTGTTATTGATTAAAGGAATGTTATAATTAAAAAGAATGCAGCATTTCGGACAGCATGAAAGATATATAGATTAAGTTCTTGTGACTTCCATGTGTCCTTTGGATGAATGATATTTTAAGGGGTGTTTAACTGTCATAGTTTCCTAAATGATAATGTATACTGCAGAGTAGAATTTAAATGTTCATGGATAATATAATTAATTATGTTAAGAAAAATTGTATTTATGGGAAGAATATTAAGGTTTTTATGGATTTTTATGAAAATCAATTAGGTTCCGTGGATTTATTCTGATCCTTATTTTGACACATGATGAATCTTGTTATATCCATTCATTCCTTAGTTTACCCACCTAGGTATGTATGCACTTGGATATTTTGTGTGCCTGGTAAATATTTCCTTAATAGGTCAATTAAATATATTCCCTTGCCTATTTTTAAAAGATCCTACAAGACATTATCATCCCTTTGCATACTAAGGAAATTTATTAAGAAATAGAATCTGATACAGAAGCAGGAAATTGATATTGTTCAAGGAAGAATATTTTGTGCACCCTAAGAAAGATAAAAAATGCTCAGTTTTGAAACAGGGTTCTTAAAAATCGGTCCACAAAACTCAATGCCAGTATTTAATCCATTGATGAGTGAAATAGACTGAACACCATATTTTTTTATTAACAGGTAAAGTAAATTACGGATAACAATAGCAAGAGTAGGATAAGAAGAATTTCCAATGTGGCATTTATCTCTACATGTTTGAGTTTTTAATTATCCACATATTAGTCAATTTTGTTGTAATTAATTATCATAGTCTAATATCTTTCAAATGGTTGGCTAGCTCTCAGGAAATAGGGCTCAAGAATAAAGTTGAAATTATAATTACTGATTCTGATTTATTGGGTGACTTCATTTGTGTTTTGTTAACCCTAAAGTTGCCCAATGGAAGAGGATTGTCATTCATGGTTATATAAATGCTCTCAAATCACAATAAGCATAATTGTAGAGGTCTACAGTACCTACTTAACTAAATATCGAAGGTTCTCAACCATACATATGGGAGACCAGTGCTGCATTACAATTTTCTTGATTTGTGAGCATTTAAATCACCCTGGATGACTACTTTAGGGTTAATTGTACATTAAAATTCATGTTTGATCTGTAAGTCTCAAAAGATTCACAATTTTAGCCTAATATAGGCAGTTGAAATGAATAGGTTAGGGGCAGTCTTTACACAGGAACAGTGAAGCATTTACAATTGAACATTCTGAATGTATATGTACCCCTGAATTTCAATCTAGTAGTCCCACGGTTAAATTAAGACAACTTCCCACACAATAACAACCCACTTACTAAAACTTAATTCTGGGTAGCTGAAAGTAGTAGACAGAGGCTTCTCATTACACAAAAAGGACTAAATATGTTGAGTGTGAACGTCTTACATGCCCCAGCCATTTTCATTTTTTATGAACTTAAATAAGGGGGCTTCTATTTTGACATATGCTGCATTCACAAGAATGTTTTTCTGATGCATATTTCAAATTCATTTGAAGAGTCTGGAAAGATGCACCTACAGAAAACACAAAATTCTGATTTTAATTTATTCTGCTGATATAATATGCTTTCATTAAAGATGTATTATTGTATATGTACAATTCATCACTGTTTGTGTGACTTGCCATTTACTTTCTAAACTCAGAAAATGAAGGCTCATTGAATATTTTACTTGAATTTTTTTACAATATTAGTGTATATTTTGTTAACCTACTATGCTTATACATATTCATGAAACTATTTTTCAACTTAACACGTTCAACGCGGGTGCTGTTCTGGAATGGAGTTGCTGGGGGCTATAGCTACGAGGCCACCGTTCAGGAATGGCGGCTGGTTATTTGAATGGATAGTATTTAACTGGTTCTGCATGGAAAGAAATTCTTTCCATATCACACTCACGTTGAATGAGCTAACTCAAGATATATGGTAATTATTCATCAAGTAAGGCCTATAGTATCTTGGGGAAGTTCTCAGTTGAAAAAATAGTGATATTTTACCTTTCCTGCTAATCACTATGAAACAAAAAAGTTGTCAGAACTATGTGCTTCTTATTTATGAACAGTAAATTCTTGCCTATCTGGATAAATTAGCAAGAGTAGAAAGCAGATTCAGTGCCATAACTGCTGACATTCAAAATGAATCAGTTGCAGGTACAATAAACTTTAAATCAAATTTAAAAAAAGTCATGGAACATTAGCTACTATTCAAATATTCTATGATGCTTTCAATTGAATAAACCAAATCTTTTTTGGCAAGATAATATGTATAAATGGCTGTTTAAATGCATCATGTCTGTGCACTCAATCTGTACTTTTTATCTCCAGAAAAACTATTATCTAAACAAATATTTTTTCTTATACCTTAATTTTTAAGCCAAAGCTAGAGTATCTTTCCTATGCCGATGTTAAAATGACACTTAAGCTCAGAACACAGATATTTTCTTAGTGGATGTCTGTTCCAAATTAAAACTATCCCAAAGCTTTTAGATAAATTTGAAGACAAATGTAAGACCTAAAGATATCTTACTTAAATTCTTCCTAATTCTTCCATTAGTATGTACCTACTCATTAATTTTGATTTTTAGAGGTGAACAAAATAATAATAGAACTTAGCTCATTTTGCAAAAAATTACAATAGAAGTTTTCTGTTGAACTAAGGCCATGCACCCAAATGGTATAAATATGGATGAGCAAAATACATATACTGTGCTGTCATAGGAAAATATTTGTCGTATAGTGAGAAAATATTTTTTTATCGTTCTGCTGAAAGTTTAGTTCAGGTATGGTGATATTGAGCCAAAAAAACTACTCCAGCCAAAGCTAGATCCAAAATTGCCTTCTTATCTCCATTCCTATGCAAACTGCTATGGAGATCAAGGTATGAGAATAGTCTGTTTCCATTGTAATTAACATGTTATTCTACAATGTTTTAAATGCTGTTTAGAAAATGTGCATGAAATAAGCAGCAATGATTTGTAATCATTATAAAGCTGGTTAAGAGAATTTGACATGCAACTCATGCAAAAGTGGTGAAGACTTTGCATGAACTCATATGCATATAGTGACGTTCAAGTGTAATTATCAATAAACAAGGGAAATTACTTCTTGTACTCCTCATGGAACAGGATCATTCTAAGGGAGAGTAAAGCATTATCAATAATGTGCTAAGATCCTTATTGAATTTTCATGGGATGAGCAAATTCCAGAAGCAATATTAAAAAATCAAACAGGGAGATGAAGTCTCTACGACACCATTTCTCAAAGTTTTGGCAGGAATGCCAATGGCAAAACTACAAGCGAAGTGGGAGTAAACATGCCACTCAGTGAGTCAAACATTTCACTTTTTCCAGATAATTAAATTATATATTTAATGAAGATCATGATTGATGTTTGTAAGCTTGTAACTTGGAAAGTTGATGAGTCATGTGGTGTTTTATGAGTAGAGAATATCAGTAGCCTGGAAGAGTCCCAAAGTGTAGCTAGGCCAATTAATCTTTCTGATTATTGTTTAATACTGAATTTTCCAGATTGAATACCAGTGTACCTAGGAATAAATTGTAAAAATTCATATCAATTTGTTTATTCAGCTCAAAATATAGACAAAGTTTTTGTTATAGCTTCCAAATCATAGTGATGGATAGGGAGGGGAGGGTTCATTAGAAAAATGCTCCTACATACATGAGCATAAAAATACCACTCATTAAGTACCTAATTTTCTAACTAAACCACCAAGGGGAACCCATTTGGTCAAACACTTCAATTAAGCTGTGACATGTCATATGAATGAGTTTTAACTTAATATAGAATAGCAGAATAAAATAATTCAAACTCTGTTAAAAGGATATATTGTGCAACAAAAGGATATGCTTTTCAATGATACTATTGAGAAAATGATAATGCTTCTGAATTTGTGCAAAATGGTATGCATACAAAATTACAGCACTACAGTTCTCAGCTAAATGGACCAAATCCATACCAATTTCGTGTGCTTCTACTCCTCTGAAAATTTTCACCATTATAAAAACTACATGTATAGATAATTTTGTTGGTTCATATATTATTTGAATGGACCCATGGAATGATGTTTTTAATTGCTTACAAATATTTCCTGAAAACTGAATATAAGAAGAAATTGCCACAAACAAAAGTCCACTCAGACTGAGAATCTAACCATTTGCCTTTGGCGTGCCACACCAAAGAACAGTTATGATTCTCATGGCAAAATGATGGAATAGGGTTAATCCCCATAGCTAGAGAATTTTTTGAAGCCCTCATGTCCACATTATTCTTGTGTTAGTTTTTCTTAAATCTGTCTGTATGCAATGAGAACAAGGATGTTAGATTATTTGTAGGGGGGTCCTTCGACAGGAGCCCGGGCACATAGACCTTCTCGGTACATTGTGCCAACCCTATGCCTGTCTGCCACATGCAGACAGGGGACAAGAGCGCCACAGTGAAGGTATGTATGGTCACCCATCCAGCCTCCATCTGGGCCCAACATTGCTTAACTTCGGTGATCTTAGGGGAATCAGTGTGTCAATGTGGCTGGGCCCTTGCCCCTTGAGAACAATGAAGCCTAAGGAGTATGGTGGTCTGTGCAATGGCACAATGACCCAAAGGTTCATATTCAAAATGTTGAGTAAGAAAAGACTTAGTTATTTCCACAAATTTTCAATTTCTACAACAAACCATAGTTTCAGCACTATGTATGTACAATGAATGGCACATAGAGACCTTGAAAATTAAACCATAAAAATCATGAAGAGACCATGAAAAGGACCTGTACATTGAAAATGGCAAATAGTGCCAAAATCATGGTCCATAGGGAACAAAAAAGTGTTGAAATTACATAGTCTTTTCTCACTCAATGTGTTGAACACTAAACATTTCCTCCAAGTTATAACTCAGATATTCTCAAATGTTCCAAAGGTCCGTAGTTTGATTCCTTGTCCAGGTGAATATTTTCCCATGGCAATCACTACATAGCCATACTACGTAACAACTTTTGGCAGAGGCGAAGACCTTCACTTAATTGTAAAAATGTATAGGAGGGTAACAGGGGTTCATATTTTTCTTTTAAAAGTCTGGACAGACTGTTTCATCTTTAATTAGAAATTGAGAAAGGATGCACAGAGGCAATGAAAAAGATTTGATTATTCAAGACCCTACATGAAAATACAGCTAAAATTTCAAATTGAATTGACTTTTTTTTCCAAGTGGAATATTTTCTCACTTACAGTATGTAGCTTATGTCATGGAAATTAGGTGTAGTTGTGGCTCAGGTTGGACATTTTTTTAAAATCCCCAAAATCACCCAATATATCATTTTAAAAGTTTCCCTACTCACTGATTTATCATGAGCTGCCTACTAAAAATCCTACACTCTCTTCAAAATGCATTACTATTTACCAATTTACTGAGGATTACACAAAAAATCCCACCAAATTAAATCTAAAGGAGATAGGTATATTAGCAGTCACTCTTGTTCGTTGGAAGTGATTCAATAAGAGAGACTGATGAACTAAACAAACATTAATCATTTTTTAAAAATTTACTATCAAATGTGGCATATTTGACATCAATGCATGTAGGCCTAAAAAACCCATAATTTAATCCCAAAAAAGTTTTAATGACACACTGTATGTTATGTCCTTTAATTGCTATTCTTCCTATATCCAGTGGATCTTAATGTCAAAGCTCATACTATATACTATGGTGATGCTCCTTGCATACTGTTTTCAATTTCAATAATGACTACTGAAGCACTATGACCAAAATTATTTGCATTATTTGTGAAAGATATTTTTCACGGCTATGCTGGTCTTTCAAGATTATGATATCTCTAGCCTTCAATTACAGACACTGCTCTACTAAACTATGACAATCAATGGACAGTGCTTGTGCCATCTCTAATATTTTAGGACAGAATTTCACTCTCAAACAACAATAGGTGCAACAAACACAGGATTAAATTCTCATTTGGTTGTTTAAAAAATCAATCGGGTATTCATTCATGTTAACTGAAAATTCCTCCTCTAAAAACAAATTTGCTAACTATTGTAATGAACTAAACAGCCACTAAAATATTAGAAGTAAGGTACTTCATGGGGTGAGGCTAAGTCCTCAAATATATATGGATAATCAGGGTATGCACTGTTAAGTGCGATATATTTTAGTGGTGCATAATTGAAGTAAACTATCCCGCAAATTTTATGAATGGAATTCAGATGGATTCATATTAAAACTGTCCAACAGCAAAAGCAATGCGAGATCATTAGCCAACCGTTTGACTGACAGAGTTAACAAAAAAACTCCTGCAAGGCCATGACCAAGCCAAAAGCAACTGCTTAAGTGAATACCGGAGCAATTATAAGGCAATATGCTTTGAGTTAAGATCTCTGAATTTTTAAACAGTGATCCACCAGAGTTATCACATTATTCTCATTTTATCATACTGGCAAAATGAATTAAAGCTCATTTCCTTGTTAGCATTAAGTAAAAGCTAAGAGTTGAACTTAATTTCTACAGTATTTCAACTAATTATGTGAGCGTAAACATAGACTTAATAAAGTTAGCATATAATGCTTAATTTAAAAAGAGTTTACATCTGAATTTTACAAAAAATGAGAAACTACCACAAGCTACCAATGTTCCTTCAACCAATTGAACATGCAAGGTGGAAAACTAATATTTTGTGCTTAACTTAAAAATATGTTGTGCTAGTACACTACATATTATAGCATATCACTGAATGTAAAGCTAAGAGTAATCAAAATTACCTCTCAGGAATACGTTATTCAATATTTTCAATAATCTTTCAGAAACGAGCAGAAAGAGAAATTTTAAACATCTCTGGGATCAAATCAAATAGAGAGAGGCTAATTTTAATTAAAGAAAGAATTGAGCTCATTAGATATAGCCATTTTACCACTTCTAAAAACAATATTCCAGGATTTAATATCGCATTAAATTCGTTTTACTCTTGATTTCAATTCACTGAACCAGTGGAGCTACATCCAAAGTTAGCTTACGCAGGAAAAATGATAGGTACATACAAGGGAATTATTCACATTTACAAGTAGGTATAAGTTATAGTTAGCAGAATAATAGTAATAATAATAGAGATAAAATTGTTAATTTACACATAATCTCAAATGATACTACACATTACTTCATTTTATAGCATAGAAGGAACAGTCAAGGCATACAAAAATAAACATGAAGATTTACAAAGACAACACCAGAAAAATACAAAAAAATCAGATTCTACCAAAATTAAAAAAGACCTAAAAAGCAAATTAAATTTATGGCAAAACTAAATTTTTTATTCATGCCCAGTGCCCTTTAAACAAAAGAGCACCGATGGGAGAGAAGCACTGGGTGTAGTAAGCTGAGAAATTGAGCAGAAGGAAATTAATAAAAAATTCAAAATGGGATATTTTCTGAAATTTCAATTAAAATCATACATAAAAAATGGGAAAACATACTAAATAGAGAGTCAGTTAGTTAAAAGAGAAGGAGCATTGTAAACATACACATGACCAACTCTCATTAGAATAATTCCTTTTAAAGAGGAGATCAATTTATAAATTCTATTTATAACAATTATCTTCTCTGACTGTTTTATTAAAAGTTGCACTAAAATGAATGATCACTACTTACAGTTAATACAAAAGATCGAGTTGGTTAAGAAACAACAAAATATAATTTAAAGTCATTATATGCAGCAGGTAAAACTTAAACATGAGCAATAGCATAAAGCAAGAAGAAAATATAAGCATGAAATACAGTTGAATGTGTTACGCTTTACTCTACAGCAGGTTTTTGAGGATAGGTTAACAGTACACTGAGAAAATTTATACTTAAGTCCAATAGACAATTATCATACAGCATGCAAAATTAACAAATACATATATATTACCTATACATAAATATACATTTACTTATGAGAAAAAGGGAAATTGTTGGACCTGTCACGGTTTATTGCAATATACCAACATCAAAATTTCTAAAAGCAATATCCACAGTATTACATAAATTTGCCTCTACTGTTCTATCAACAATCACAAATAGTTAAATATTAAAACCATGAGATATCATCTAGCCAAAAAAGGCTTAAGGTAATTTGAAAACTATCCTGCCTAATTACATCTAAATTCAGCGATGGAGTGATTGGATGCATTAACAAAAGCCTAAATATCTGTTGTTCTCACTATTGCATTCTAAAACACTCAAGCTTTCAAGTTCCATTTGCTACATGTAACAATAAAGCACCAAATGACTGCTAATTATCAGCATTCATTCGCCAGCATGAACATGCAATTACTGACAGAGCAACTTCATTTAAATCCCGAGATCAGCCTATCAAACTTAAAAAGTTTAACTACTCCTCTCAATCTTATGTTTTTGTAACTTAAAAAAATAAACTTCCAATTTTCAGGAAATTTAAGGCTCTTTAGATTGATGCTGGCACTTTTATCGAAAGCAGTTTTAGGCCAAAAACTGTTAACACTGGCAACTTAATTTATGTCCTTCCAAAAGCCATCAATATATTACATAAACTTAAAATTTCTTTAATGGGTTTAGAGCATCACATGTCATCTGTGTTTACATTTAATTTGAATGTTAATACCCATAACTAGCATTTGTTAGCATGTATTACAGTTATATCACTCAATGAGCCTTTGCTAATCATGAGAATGTGAATAGAATCTATGCGGAAAGTCCTCCCCACTTCGTGTAAGTAGATTTCCTCTAAAAACAACTTTTACTTATTTAGATCTCGCAATTTTTTAAATCTTAACTGATACTGCCCTTACCACCATATTTAGTTGATACAGATACACACATAACATGACATCTAAAACATAATGAGAATAATGCAACCTACCTCTATCAATAACAGCTTTATTTTCTATTCCTACTAACTCATTATTGCTACAGAGTCCAACCCTTCCACAACATTAATAGATATATACACAGATTCCACCACATTATCAATACACCATACAAATTAATATTTACAGATATCTGTGTGGTGTTGTGTGTGTAGACTTACTGGTCAGTATCTTCATTTACAAACATCTGTTGTCCCCAAATGGACAACATTGGGTCTACAATGCCTTGTTTGGTTGTCTGAAAACTGTTGAGAGGGAGAAAGAAAGTTTGCACTTTTGGTTAGAAATGTTTCCCCATTTCCCAGATGGTTTTAGAATAGTATATACACATAATATGAACAGGGTTATTGTTTAAATATATAAAATACCAGTATTAGAATGTGAAAAGTTTGTATGATGGCCATGCAAGAAAGTAAAAACCAAAGCAGTCTACTAGTGTTAAGTACCCCAGCTGTGAAGTTGTGCCAGAATTGAAGATTGTCCATGAAGAAAAGGTAATGTAATGTTTGTACAACCAAGTTATGAATCTAGGACCACTTTTCATGCTAAGAAGATTTAAGCCTATATGATTAGTAAAAGTGGTACAGGTTTTGTTTTAGAAAAAAACAAGTCAATGGAATTCCAGTTTTTGGAAACCAAATGCCAACAACATATTCTCTTGGTGAAAGATTACTGAGGCAGATTATTAATTTTAATTGCCTAATTCAATACACAAGGGCTTAAATCACACCCTTTTGTTCATCAAAATGGTTCTACAATTACTGTTAGTTAAAAGACACAAATTTATACATTCTAATTTATAGCATTCGGTTTCCAAAGAAAATGAGCAGAATTGAAACTGATCTGATATGTACATAATAAATTTGAGTCCTTTTCTCCACTGCTGAATAGAGATAAAGAACTAGAAGCAACTTTGGCACATAATCTGTTTAAATAAGGCAGTAAATAAGCTGATATCGAAACTAAGCTTACCTTAAATCTGCAAGGGGTAAAAACTCCACATCTATAAGAGGTCTTAAACTGGGAAGGCTGTATGCTGCTAAATGGCCATTAGAAATGTAACTTACTAAACAAACACTATCTGGAATTCAAAAGAAAATTAAGCATTAAACTTCATTGATAATTTAAATGCCACTTCATCCAATTGATGTAAACTCTCATAAGCTTGCATTTATAATTCTTCCTTGTTGGTTGAGTTTATGACATAGGTAACTAATTTTTTATCCAATTGTAAACATTTATTTAAATAAACTACACATTTTCTGGCTTTACTTCGTAGTAGATCTGAATAGTTTTCACAATTAAATTAAATGCTTGGTAGTTTTCTAGAGTTTAATGTACCTACAATTATAATATCCAACTATTGGATAAGCAAATGATTTTCAATTATTGAACACCAAGTAATAAAATAGGCAAGTAGAACAGAAAAACAAAATTTGCCACTTCTTTTGAGTAATGGTTCATTTTTCATGAAATTAATCAAACAGGAGAGATTGTCATATGAAGAATTCACCAAATACAGGCAGTCCCCGAGTTACGTAAGCCTCGACATATGCAAATCTGTACTTATGTAAGTGGCAACCTTACCCAAAAAAATACGAGAATTACGAAAGTTATGGAATTGGAAGGATAGTTGCCTATTTTCAAAGAGCGCATGTACCGTAATGTTAGTAGGAGCTGGCCTTCCCCGTATTTCTCCGAATCGACAGTAATCTTGAGAGTACGGACTCAGTTACGGGGTACGGACTGCTTTTTTTTCGACTTCCGTAAATTTTGACTTACGTAAATTTCGACTTACGCCGCTAGTGTCGGAACATATCTATTACGTAACTCGGGGACTTACTGAGCCTCACATTGATCTAGTCCTATTCCCAGTAAGTATTTTGTTCATTGGTAAGGTCTTAATAGGTAGAGAAAGAGAGTAGAGAAACAATCAAGCACTGGCCAAAGCAAAGAGAAAGGCACTTCTAAAAATACTTCAACCCCATGTATGCTTTTCACATAATGACCTCATTTATTAACAGCATTTTTGGGTGAAGGAGATGTTTTTACGTTGAATCCAACAGAAAACCACCATACACCTTATATGGTCAATGCCAGATTTAAAGACCTACTTGTTAATATTTGCTTGATACAAATCTTACGATGAGACGCAGGTAAAAATAAGCATACTGAAATTCAAGATCACACCATGCCACCAAATTTGTGTCAGTTTTCGGAAAAAAGACCGCTTCTCTGTTTCACCATGAATATTATCAAAGGGTAACAGGAAGGTTATTTATTTAAAAAAATACTGTTGTCAAATTTAGGGTGCATCTTAAATGTCAATGCATCTTATATGCCAGAAAAACAGAATTTATTTTACATTATCCTTAAAAAAGCTTCAAGGGCCATTTACTTCAGGCATTTTATTTATTTGATCATTTTCCAAAGCCACTGAAAACAGCTCATTGGGCCTTTTACATCAAGGCAATCAACATATAACAATGGATGAGCACACACAACCATGAGCAAAATTCCACAGAGGAAAATCATTCGCCTTGACAAGAACTCAAACCCGAATCCTTCGATATTGCACCAAGTACTTTAGTCAGCCAGGAACAAGTTGTTCCTTTAAAGGCCTCAAAAATCCAGACAGGAGAAGGACCCCTTGGCAGCTTAACTGGCTAAAGCCCTGGTGACAATATGGAGGGATTTGGGCTAAAGTCCCATCCAAGGTGAATGATTTTGTCTCTGTGGAATTTTGTACTTATGTGCACTTGCAGGTGACTCCAAAACAGTAATATTGTGGCTAGTCCTGGTATCCTCAAAATTCAACTCACAACCATGCCATCAGTGGTACAAAATCCATCCAGGCAGGATTCAAACCTCTCACCTCGGGATTGGCAGGCAAGGACTTTACCTTACCACCACCAGGGCTGGCTTAACAGCGGCAGTTTTAACCATCAACAACAGACAAATTCAACAGGATTCGAACCCGAAACACTGGGGTTGACAGTCAATATCCCGCCACCACTGATGCCATGATATAGAATAATAAAATTTCCTCTTAATAATAACCAAATATTATCTGCCTAATCTAGGTATCAGACTATTTAATCATTTACTTCTGTCAGCCAGAATGACCAGCTTGGCCAAATTCAAGTGCATGATTCACTCTTGGCTTGCCTCTCATGCATTATATTCTGTAGACAGGTTTTTTTACCAATATGTATTTTCAGAATACTCTTGAAAAAATAAAAATTATTATTTTTATTATTATTAATATCCCTTCAATAACTGCTTTAGGCTGAATCAGTCCCTCCAAGTAATCCTCCAACATGCTCTCACCGATTTGGCATTTTTTATGCATTCCCACCCTTTTTATGCCACAATTCCCCATCTTTGGACATGCTTTCCCTCAGTGGACTGTTTCCCTGGCGGACTTAGCCAAAGGACTTGCCCGAGGCACTTCCTGCCATTCGCATTAACGACTTCACTCCAACGAAGCCAACAATGCCTATGATTCCAAAATGCAGAGATTACTTCTTGCCAGCTACTACTCCTGCCAGCGATTCCAACCAAACTTTGGCCACAACCTTTCCCTCACCCGGTCATCTCTTGCTAATATACATAGTAGTTGGCACAGGAGAAAACCAAGAAACCTTGGACATCTGACCATGGCAAAAAGGCTTTATCTTCATATTCCAAGGATGCAGCACAAACCAGTTCCTGAAGCTCCAATTGAAGGCTTCCGCTGTATCTATGTACCCATCCCACTTTTTCCTCCCCTCCAAGGCAGCCAATCACCTCTACCCTATGCCTTACCCAAATCACTTCAACCTTGCCAAAAATTTCCCCTCCAAAATGTGAATCACCAAAGCCTCTTTCTCTGTTCCAGTCTAGTTGGCGAGGAGTACACATTGCTCCCAGCATTCAGTCAATTTTGACCTAGAGTGCCTGACAGCTCCCACTTGTACTCATTTGTGATTGATTTTGGAGTGGAAGTTATAAAATGGTTGGCTAAACCTTTGATTTATGGTTTGTAATTTAGTTGCTGCTGTGAGATATACCTGCTTTTATAAGTTGTTCATGGATAATATTTGTTATCACAATGATTTCCTCATTGGTCTCACCTGAGCTTGGAAAGTTTGTTTCTAGATGGGCGTTTTCAGCCCTCTCCTATTTCACTTCACCATCATTAATGAACATGAATTTCCTGGGGATGATCTCCTGGGTTTGAAAAGGTATTTATCATGCTAAACGAAGGTATCAGATACATTGCAAAAATACCTGCATTGAAATCCTGTAAGCCATATTACAAAGAGCTACAGATTCTGCATTTTCTCTGTTTGTATGTTTACTGTTTTTGCCTCTATGTGAAGGATAACATGAAAAATCTAACCACCAATTCTCAAACTTGTGGACATAACACTCACCTGGATGGATATACCTATGTTCTGTCATTCCACTGCTTTGTACAATAAGGGTCCCTTCCATGTGGCCATAAAAATATTCAACCACTTGTCATGGGCATAAAAAGAGCAGGATCATTTGAAGTTAAGCTAAAATGCTTTTTGATGCACAATATGTATTATAGTGCAAAGGAATTTCTAGAGGACTGTTCTGGACATTGATATTAGAGGTATATATGTGGCGCCAGCGGGCCTTCCCGCCGGTGGCACCGCCAATTTCCGCTGCGGCAGCGACGACGAACTCGGTCGGCGAACCCGTACCGTGCTCGCCGACTGTGGAGCCCCCATCCGCCGCAGCAGAAGAACGACGAAGCGGCCGAGACTGCTCCTGACATTCTGAAGGCAGCCACTCTAACCCTGTCAGTCTGCCGAGCTGGTCGTGCAAAGCAACTCACCTTTTGTAACCTCCGACTCAAAATAAAACCCCTTGAAGTGTTAACACGCGTCATGTACGTCATTTCGCTTTCTCCTCCTCCGGATAAATTAGAGGTTCGTGACGAGAACCTAAATATATATATATATATATGTATATCTGTGATTGTATATGACTTGCCCAATATTTTACAGCATAAAATCTTGAGGTCAATAAATATAACTATTATTATGGTAATTAGCCCAAAAAAATAGGTGCCTTTCTAGACCATGAAATTAAAAAAATATAGTTAATAAGTTATACAAATCACCAAAAACAAACCTCTCAATGAAACAACTTCTGCTTTGACAACAAATGGTATCTCAGCCAACTGCTGGCGATAAACACAACTATGAGAAGGAAGAGCATAAACTCTAGCTTGTTTCTCCGACACCAGAACCACGAATTGTCGGTCACCACTGCTTCCATCTTGACTTTGGCCTTGGCTTCCCTGTGGTCCACCCCAACTGGCACTCCCACTGCTCCCACCACTTCCACCACTCTGACCCTGTGTTGGTGTCGAGGAGGGGGACGTTCGACTGTTTGATGTTGAAGGCTTCGTAGGTGTTTCTTAAAGATGAAAATTAAATAATAATAATTATCATATTTTGTTCTGCTGGATTTTTACAAATCATCAAAGTTAACTAATAGTTATCCTGACATCTCAAACACAGATAGACAATGACATGGCCAGGATTACATTTCAGTGGGGGGTGGGGGGATAGGGGGCCGAGGTCCATTCTGAGTATAAACATGGGGAAGGGGGGGAGGGGGGTGAAATATTTTGAAAATCAGGAGCAAAATTGTGAGTTTAGACAATTGAGAGTGCAATTGTGACAGCAGTGCAACAGCCATTTTTTTCATTTATGCTCTGCAAATTTCTGAAAAAATACAGTACCAATAAAAATTACAAATATGTATATGTCCAAAATAAAGCATAGATGAAATCAACATTCTCAATTAAAAAACAAATTTGACTTTCTTCTAAAGTTCCCTCTTTTGAAAATAAATTCAAAATTTAGGGGGGTTCCAGAACCCATGGACCTCTCTCCCCCCCCTGGCTACATCACTGCAGATACAGAATAATAGTTTTTTTTTTAAAAGATGTTTACAGATTTCCTTCTAGAACGTTTCAACATTTCCAATTTCCTTTAGATTGCTGGGACGCTTATGATAGACAGTAAAAAGCTGGTACATCAGACTATTTTTATATTGTGCACTACTATTAGGAAATAGAGGTACATCACACTATCTTCTTGTACAATTAAGTGCACATTCACATTCTTTATAAAGCAATCAGTGTATGCCTTCACAAGTAAGGCACAATGTAACACACAATAAATCAGAGAGTTAGGAAGCCATTTTTAACAAAAAGGCTTACAGCTCACTCTGAGCTCTTGAGTATATTGGCTAGGAGAGTGTTCCACATTAAATGCTTTATATGTTGTGTCAATTATTTTTATTTTCTCCAAAGGCTATTACTTTTTAATGGGATTTAAAGAATTAGATTTTGGATGACGATCATTGTCCCCAGGCACCCGATAGCACCTGGCTATTGCAGTCTCTCAGCATTGAACATGTTAAGCATCATTTAAGTGACATTTATACATGCATACATCATACAACATAGGAATAGCACAATATCTCGCACACTGTCTGTGAGTTTGATTTTAGGATTGACTCCATTTTTTCACAGGAATTTTTTTTTGCAATTAACAACCAGCAATAAGGAAGGAGGTCCAGCAACATTCATGGGAAGGAATCGAACAAATAAATATGATAGATATCGAATATTACTTTAGAAGATTCTAAGGATCATATGTATATCCAAAGACTGTGATATAAATGATTGAAATAGGCAGAAGTTACTGCTGTGTACTTGCTTCCCTTTTACAGCTGCAGATGTGATTAAGAACAAAGACTTTTCACAGAACAAATACTTACAAAATGTACTATCAGCACTTTTTTACAAGTCAGGCAATACATGAATAACAAATATTATCCAGAATAAAAAAGGGCACATAGGTTGGTTCCTTGAAAAGGGCTCCTTGGTCATTTCATAGCACAGTCTTTGAGCATGCATTCATTTTGATTTGACTATGAATCTGCAGGTATAATTGGTACATGTACTTCACTTCTAACACATCAAATGCTTAATCCTTCAAGTGTAGAAGGTTCGCACATGTGAGTCATGGAAGTATGCTTTCCAGGGGCAGATTACTCAGCGTGAGTCAAGGGTAAGGGTAAACAATGCCTTTTTGTGTTTTTCCTACTGCAGAAACACTCCTTAGATAATAAATCCATATTGAAAGGGTTACACAACAACAGTCCAATATACTTGCTTTTTCACACAGGAGAAATTTTCCCATGGTGTAAATAAAATAAATGTTAGGTACATATTTAACTGGGGAATACAGACAGACAACTTGTCATTATTTTTTTAGAAGTGTTCAATGCCATAATAAATTGAGTGTTTTAGAAGGCACATTTTGAGGATAAAGAAATAAACTATAAACTTTCTATAATTATATGGCAACAATTGCTTTCTTTCATTAATCAGTATTCAGATAGCAAAAAATATCAGCAACAGTTAAACTTGTAAATGATAAATAAATATTTAAAAAATAATATAAGCACGTAAAAAATAATATTAGTAAGGATCAAAATTCATGAACATCATTAGAGTAAATATTATCATAGAAAGATTATACTCACTTATGCGACTTTCTTTGTTTTCATCCTTCCAAGACTCATAAGAGTAAGGTATTAAGGCTCCATTGCAGTCCAAAAATGACATGGCTAAAATACCCCCTTTCAGCCGAAATATGGTGCCTGTGAATTGTGAAATGATAAAATAAAAAAAACAGAAACTTGACTGGAAGTTTTTGTTTCTTTAATAAAGGAGAACATGGAAATTATGTTCAATGATCAAATTTCACTATCACCATTGTAAAAATGGGAATAAACATTATGTACTAATTAATAAAAATAACTCTTATGATGACATAGGTATTCCACTTTCTTAAGAAGTGAGAGACAATTAGGTAAGAACCAAGTTTACATGGAGCCTTATTAAAATTTACAATTCTACAATATTTGTAACAAATGTTTAGTCCCAATGACTATTTCAAACTGGTCATTTTTTGGAAGATTGCATTTCTCAACATGCTACAACTTGTCTACACTTTTATAAACATTGTTGCACCATACAAGAAACATCATTTGGCTTCCATTTTGCAAAGTCCTTCTGAAATTAAAATACATGATGGGGTTTACAAAAAGTATTCAATCTTCTTTTTTTAATAGCAATGAGTGATGATCCAGACATTGCAAATGTGGATGCAAGTAGAAAAGACAGCAACTGCTAAAGAGAGATGTGATGCAATGCATATGTTTTATATGCTCCTTTTCCTTACAATGACTAAAATGCAGCAGTACTGCATCAAGTTCAGTGCAAAGCTAGTGGATGTCCAAGCAGAAACCATATTAAAAATGCACCAGGCTTTTGACAACATTGCAATTAGTTTGGTTGTACAAATACTACAGGGATAAAAGAGTTACAAAGTTGGCTGACCTTGCATGGAGAGTGACAAGTAATCTAAAAGACTGACAACAAGCCAAAAACTGTAGTTATCAAGAAAGGACAGCTAATAATCATGGAGGACTATCATTTGACAGTCCAGGAAACTGATGATGAGGTTGGAATCAGTACTGGTTCAACAGATAGCATGCTGAATGATGAATTGGGTATTCAGGAGAGAAATGACAAAATTTGTGCCCAGGCCACTTTCCTGGAACAAAAAGAACTCCTTGCCAAGGTCTCTGAGGAGATGCTGCTGGGCAACAAGAAATATCCCGAGTCTCTGAAGACTAGTCACTGGTACAAGATGAAGATGTATGTACAGATATGACCGGGATACCAAGGTCCAGTCATAATCGAAGCACCACACTCTCCAGAAAAAAGTACAAACAGTGAAGGTGACACTGATTGCTTTCTTTTGACAACCAAGGCACTATGCATCAGGAGTATGCACCAGAGGACTACGCTATGAAGGAGTATCACTGAGAAGTCCTGTTATTTTTGTGATGCTATTAGGTGTATGGGACCAGAGCTATGGGCCGCAAAGAACAGGCAAGTGCATCATGAAATTAAACTAGATAATCACACCTGATTCCCTGACTTGACCTATAATAATTCCCTGCCCCATCATTGGTTTCTCCAGGTTTGCCAGGCGCCTTGTAATGACAGCGAAACTTGGTGGCAGTCATATGCATGAGGAATAATGTCAAAGATGGGACATGTGGAAGAGGTTGGCAAAGGAGTAGAGCGGAGAGAACAGCACATGGTAGGCAAAGCTGCCCACATAACTGCATTTTACTTAAAATGGCAGCAAAGTTATAGCATCCCATTTTATGATAATGCTTATGATCCAAGAGAAGCCACATAAAAGTACTTTTATAGAGCTCAAAACCCATTAGAGAAGGCCATCTAGAAGTTTTGATAAAGAGCCACAGTGAGCATTTTAGATGATGTGAATAGCAGATTGACTATTTCAAAGCTGGCAATGAAGTTTGGCAACCTTGGGAACCCTAGTCATCAAACACTGAGACTAACTGATAACTCCCCCATGTGGAGCCAGTTTGTAAACAATTAGGTACCTCTTCCAAAGAAAAGAGCCTTCTGTGCTACTGGCACCATGTTTTCCACCACTACACTCTCCTAACATAGCCTCTTGTATTTTCTAATCCCAAAGATGAAGATGACTCAACAAGGATCTCGTTTTGAGAGCCAAGAGGAGATAATGTGGAATACAACGGCACAGAAGCATGCTATGCCAAAAGAAGCCTTTTAGCATTACCTCAAGTGATCAATGGAGAGTTTTTGGAATCACAAGGAGCCTTTTTTAAGGGAATTAGGCATTGAGATCGATCTTTATCAACATTATCATTAGCAATTAGACATTGATACCAATACAAAACCTTTTCTTCAAAGAGCAATTACTTTTGCAAGGTTTACTTGGTGGTATTCCATCATAAGAAGGAGAAAAGGAGATTTTCAAAGTCCAAGGTTGAATAATTATTACACAGACCTCATATTACATTTTTAGAATGAAAGAATACCTTATTTACCCTTTTCCATGGATTTCTAAAGATAAATCGCAAAAAAATCATTACAAATTCTTGAAGAACCTTTACTTTTTTTTCTTAAGAGAAACTGTTCTCCTTGAACCTAAATATATTCATATGCACCTGGATAGTTCAGAATTAGCTTTTATCAACAAAATATTTTAATATAAGAGCATAATATGCAATGGCTAAAGCCTACAGGAAACCAAGGAGCCTGACTGAAAGGATAGAAGGGGATATGTGTAGTATCCTAGAGTTATGCAACCCCTCTTGCATATATGCAGTTTTGGAAGCCTACTTCTATACACCTCAATTCATAACTTTTTGGCCAAGGGCACTCTTTTGAGCTTCATAGCTATCTGTTTTATCTTAAGAATGTTTATCGTTGCCTACGCAAGCATCTGCCTTTTCATTACTCCTATCAGTTGAAACAGAGCCCCATTGTTTCTGCCACGAAACCTGGAAGAGCCCGAAATCCATTTGGGTGTTTGGGCTAGCTGTATTCTCACCAGCGAAGTGATGAGAGGATATTCTTGAGTCATCATGAAAGCCTTTTTGGAAGAGGCCTTGTTCGTAGAGAGCAGATGACACATGGTTTCACGAGTGGGTTGTAAGGGACACTTTATGGGACGAAAATAGAAGATGAAAACACCACGCCTGCCTTGGCTTCTTTAGGAGTGACTCTCATATCTACACTCTGAATTTTCTTCTTGGGTGACCATCATCACTAACTCATATGCTTCACAATGAGATAAAGCACAGCCCTAATGAAAAAAATATCTTCCCAAATGCCCCCCAGTTCTAACCATGGCTTCTTTGAGTGAGGACGCTATAGCGAGAGAAGTGGACAGAGATGATTCCCTTGATGATACAGGGTGTTCGAGTTCTTCGGATGAAGCAGAGGAATTGCTTGAAAGTGCCAGTTCAGGTGATAGTGACATAGAAGAGGATTATACTCCCAGTGTCAGTGGTGTGACAGGTGAAAGTGCACTCCCCTCTAAATGGGAATATTCATTACTTTATAACGATCCTTGTGTTTTTAATGAAGGAAAGGGACCAAAGCACGACTTGGCCATTGAGTTGAGTGAATTAGATTATTTAATGTGGATGTTAAGTAGTGAGGAGTTTTTTCACAGAATAGTAGAAAATGTAAATATATACGCGGAATATCTCCAGCGACGTTCAGGAAAGAATGATAGGCATTGGGTTAACGTTACCTATGAGGAAATCAGAGCATATTTGGGTGTCATGGTATATATGGGGGTATTTGATCTGCCTGAAATTGAAGACTACTGGAGAAGTGAGGATATAGACTGCCCTCTAATTCGAAAATGTATGACTTACAGTAGATTTACTGACATAACTAAATATTTTCATGTAAGTGATATCAGAAAAGAGAAAAAAGAAAGTGATGTTGTTTTTGACTTCCTTCAAAAGGTGAGACCAGTACTAGATGTTTTAGATACTTTCCATGAAAATTACCAGCCTGGTCATGATTTAGCTGTCGACGAAGCGAAGGTGGCATTTAAAGGACGCCACCATATAAAACAGTACGTCAAACCAAAGCCAACAAAATGGGGTTTTAAAATTTGGGTATTGGCGAGTCCGAGCGGTTATGTTTTAGAAGGGAATGTATATTTGGGCAAGAAAGAAAGTAGAAATAAAGAAATGCTGTTAGGAAGCCAAGTTGTGATGAATTTACTTGAAAAGCACCTTGGTAAGAACCATCACGTTTATTTCGACAGTTTTTTTTCAAGCGTTTCTCTTATGAAAGAACTTTATGAAAGTAAAACTTATTCTTGCGCTACTACTCAACCAACACATAAAGAATGGCCAGTAGAATTTAACATCCCAAGAGCCTAAAACTTAAACGAGGTGAAAGTAAAATTTTACAATTAGCAGAAGTGACGGCAACTGTCTGGCATGACAGACGAGACATTTGTGTTCTATCGACAAACTGCAATCCAAAAGTGAGTTTGATGATTCCCAAGAAAACGGGGCTGGGTAATAAACAAATTCAAATCAATGGTAAGATATAGCAGATTTATGGGTGGAGTTGATAGAGCCGATCAGAACAGGTCTTACTATGATTTCGGAAGGAAGACCAAGAAATTGTGGAAATATATTTTTGTGTTTGTAATGAACACCACCATTACAAATAGTTACATACTTTATAAAGAAACAAATTTTCCCTCAACCTTGAAGCATGGGACAACACAAAAGACTTTCGTCTAGCTCTATACAGACAGATGATAGGGAACTACTCCTCCCGCAAGATATTAGGTCGCAAAAGACATTACGCTGGTGTCGTTAGTTTTCCGGTCACCCCCCACCATCTCATGAAAATTGACGGAAGAAAAAGAGTGTGTGCTTGCTGTAGTGCCTAAAAAAGGAAAACGGCTACTGGAATGAGTGTAGAAACCTCTTGGAAATGATGTGATTACAATGAAATGACTGTGATTTACCATTGTGCAAAGTTGAGTGTTTCTTCGAGTACCACAAATAAGTCTTTGCAGAAATGGAGGCTACTCACGAGCATGAGCTATAAACCTGGAGGTAGGTCTAATAGTAGATTAAAACTATTTATTATAAAAATATTTCATGATATTTCCAAAACTATTTCACAATTTTAAAGTTAAATTTCAATAGGAAACTTACGAACATGGTTGGTCTCACTTGTGAATTAATAGGTTGAAAACTGGGGATACTGGGCATTTGAATTCGCCGAGTGGCCAGAGAACACCATACGGCCGGTTTCGGCCGAGTTAGGAGGGAGAGGGTTAAGCATTGACAGTGTGTGGAACTTGGTATTTAGAGAAGAGTCAAGACTAAGATACTACTTTCATCCTTATTTCAGATAGCAACATGAAAAAAAACATTCTTGCCCATTTTGCACGTGAAAATATTGAAGAAGTCTATTTACCCTGAAAATTATTATATTTTATTACAAAAATATCCTTGTTGCTATATTTACTATGCGAGAATTTGAAAATAGTTCCAAATCAGATTCCAAATTAAAAACCACAAAGAGGAATACATGTGGCTAAGGAGATATTCAGCATGCTATTATTTGCTGATGAACTGCATGCAAAAGACATTGAAGAAATACATGAATAATATTATCGTTATTGAAAAAAGAAACACTGTATGTATATCTTTGAGTATAATTCTAGGTAAAAAATTTGCTTGATCTCCTTGTTTCACGATTAAAAAAGCAAACTAATGAAGGCTTATTGATGAATATTGAAGCAAAAGGAGACAAACGTTTTTAAAAAACATGGACAAACTTTCGATAAATGTATCAATAATATCTTTAACTGCAACAAAATCAGCCTAATTGGGGTACATAATCATCTTCTGCATATCCATCATGGCTATCGTACCTGAAGTGTTGACAGAATGACAGTTGGTGTTGCAGGAGGAAAAACAATAGGTTGGTGATGAGGGATGTGATGTATGCTTGCAGTGTAAAATGCTACCGTGAAATTTAGTACTAACTTTGGAGATTGATTTGTGTGTGATCAGTTATCTTAACATTTCGCAAAAAGGATAAATAAAGTGAAGTTAGATGAGAAGGAGAAGATGTAGGTGTTTATTTTGGAGTTTTTTGCAACACAGACTCTGATAAGCTGCTTGTGTTTGACTTTGACAAATATCCACCTTCGGCGAAGATTGTAATGGAAATGTGAATATTTTCTGGAAGTGTAGGCTTTTACAAATATTTGGGACTCAGAAATAAAAATACAATACAGAACCCATGAAGCTAGCGGTGAGTCTTAACTGACTCATTTGGCTGCCTAAATGTGTAGTGTATTGGGAATCAGAGAAGCTGGGTGATTCCTCACTTTTCTATGAGAAGCCGACAAGTTTTTGTTTCATCTCATTATTGAGAACAATATTTAAACATTTTTCTAAGTTATTTTCACTAATGATGTGTAAAATAATATGCAACATATTGATCAATATATATTTGGAAATTTACATTCCCAGCATTGCCTGTAGCTATCATGAAATCCTAGGATTTGGGGTTGGTTGTACACGATATTTGTACAAAACAATTGGCCTAGTGGAATATATTACTATTGCAAAGCGGAAGTACCAAGAGTAATTGTTGATCAAAGATCCTACTATGATACATAGAGCATAAAAATGTTAAGCATTCCTTGGTGAATATTCTCAGTGGCTTATGAGTACTATGGATTTATATGGTTTCATGCAGCTGATTCATGGAAATATTGACCCTGAAAAAGTCACCTTATTTAGTGACTCGACTATAAGTTGGAGGTAGATTCTCATTCTGAAAAGAGGAAGAAATTTCTTGACTTGACTTTAGTATATATGGTAGCTGGGTTAGACACTAAAGAAAATAAAAAATTGTAACAAAAGGAAGAACTTAGCTATTCTGCGAAGATTACATGTACCAAGATATTTCACGTTTTCTTTTTTATTCAAGAAAACCTGAACAAATTCATCCTTTTGAAAAACAAAAGTAAAATTGCTTTTACTCACATATATTAGCTTGTAATTGAAGTCTTATAAGTAACTAGTTTAATAGTGAGTTAATTTATTGCTCATAATTTCAGATAGAATTTTTTATGCAAAGAGATCACAAGAGTAGTGGTAGATAGGCATTCCATCAAGATGACACTTACCACATGGAGAAACAATGACAGGCTGGGTAAGCCTTTGGTCTCCAGGTGCTGGAATGTTGATCATAATGGTCAACACTGAGCCCAAACTTGTGCCAACCCAAAGAGTGGGTGATGTCGTAGGTTCTGTAAAAAAAAACGAAAAATATTAAATAATTTCAATTCCACACAAATAGAGATAACATATTAAGTGAATAAGTATTTCATCTTTAACTGAAGTTCATCCCTAAGTCACATATGAATGCAATTTCTATACATAAGCATTTCCATTTGCGCAAAGAAACACTGACAATATATTCCCAAAAATTTCTTGACATCAAGTAAGACAGATTATGTTAATTTAAAAGTTACTACCATGAGTTATATTTTCAAGTTTGCTAGCAAAAATAACAAGTTATTGGATGCTAATATTGTTCATGTAGATATATTTATCAAAGACTTGTAAGAGTTAAATCATCAGGTTAGAAAGTGGGTAAAACTTCATAGGGTCCCAAATTTTGCAGGTGTTATGGCAAGGATGCATAAAAATAATACCCCAGAATAATAACCAAAGCTAGGTCCCATATTCTAAAATGATTTCTTCTTAAATATAGATAGAGATAGGATAAAATAAAGGAGGACGTATCACATTTCTGCCCTGCAAGAAAAAAAACAGGTGATATAAGGTGAAACAAGAATGGAAGTATGTACCTCGTATAGGCTCAGGAATTTTCAGAAGTCATTCTTTTCAACTTGTGGTCCCATATCTTTAGGCTACACTCCACACAAAATGTATTCTGAGATATGTTTTAAAGATATTGACATGGTAGGTGAGCCATAACCAAGCTATTAGATGTTGAGTTTCAAGGTGAAATGAGTTGAAAACAGTTCATCCAAGGATACTTATTTGTATCGCCTATTTTTTCCTTAGAGTGAGTAAAAATTATACTTAAGCTGATTTTTCACATTCCCTGTCTAAGTAATCCACCACAGGATAATTTTTTTCCCTGTTTTTTGTGTGTTGATTTAGAAATACATAACAATAAGAAATTTTTTCAGAAATTTCGCCCCAATTACAGCAATGAAAAGAAATACAGGTTGCCAGGTGGCAAACAACTTTACATGCCTTTTGTAAACAATAAAGCCTGAATAGGCAATTACTCAAAAAGGTAGATTAATTGCTAACTGCACTGCAATGGTAAAATAATGACTAAATAATACCTCTGAACATTTTTTACCCAAAACTTTTTAGTCAAAACTTGTAGTAATGCATTGAACTCTGACTTCTCAAATTGGTTACAATGGGATTCTGCTCACAAACCACCACTTCTTGAGAGATGGGAGTGTTAAAGTTTAAACTTTGAATTGGAGAGAAAGGAAAAACTTGATTTCTCAATTTGCTTTTATGCATCAATCGTAACTTTAACAGCCATAAAGAGATAAGAAATGCACAAGGAGCATCCCCAGATAAAATGATTAGTTCGATGCATGAATCATTCAACAAAGCTCAAACTCTAAGACCCAAATATTTGCTTACCCATTTGTATTGTTAACTTTTTTTTTGCCCCCCAGACGATTATGTTGGCCTATATACCCCTGTGATCCTGATAAGCCAATGGCTTGCCATCAGGTTTCACAGGGGCCGAACCACCAGAATTTGGCCGAACCACCGGATTTTAATTACCTTTATGATATTTCAGCCCCCCACATAGGCTACTTGGAACGTATGCTATCATTAAAAGCCAAAAATGGAATGGTTACTTCACAAGTCTCTTTTCCATTGCTTTGAATATGATTATAGCTTTATCTTAAGGGATAAATTTGATTCAATTTTGTACTTGATTTTAGGATAATAAAATCCAATCACTATAAAAATATGAACAAAAATGTACACATATCATTATGACATCTGATAGTGCTTCAGAAAGGAAGCATGTATATCAGACTTCATTGATACCTTCAAGCCAACAGATGTGGAAATATATAAACAAGGATTCCCTAAAACCATTAACACATACATTAACCTTAAAACTAAGCATAGCACATACCTGATTTTTTCGTGTAGGAATCAGCAAAGACTAGGCACTGTATAGCTTCTGAGCTAATGTTTTCTAAACTGGACATACTAGAGCTCCTAGACCTTGAAAATGAACTGTCAAGTTTATCTATAAAAAAAAGAAAGATCAGAATAAGTGGTTTGATTGAATTCTAGTCAATTACTAAGCATTCAATTGAAAAGCAAACATGCATGATTCTAGCCAAAGCAAACACATTATACAAGGTGGGGATTTTAGTTTATAGTTGAAAATGATATATATGCTTATTCAAAAATTAAAGATTAAATATATAAAATTTATTTAAGTAAAAGGGAGAACAAGCAATTGATGTCAGCCAGCCCATCATACGATTATTTTCTAATTCCTTATCGAATTACCAAAATTTGGTCCTCACACAAAGTGAACCATCTCTACAAAGCAGAGCTGACAGCTCAAAAAAATGTTAATGTTATGGACATGTTCTCAAAGTAAGGAAGCAACTATGCAGCGTTGAAAAGTTTTTAGATCAATGTATAAGTGAACTCAGCAACTATCTTCAGGCTGCATCATTTCAAGATTATTAAAAAACTGTTCAGCAAACACTTACAAAAAGAGTCCTAGTGATGCATGAGAGACTACTCAATACACATCTGCAGAATGAAAAAGCAATGCGTACAGGACATCATTCATTGTGGAAGAATGTTAGCATTGATGGCTTAGTAAGTGAGAGAGGAATTTCTGTTGAGTCCCTTCACCAAAGAAGTACTCCCATGCAAGCAGAACATCACATCTCTTAATGGTTCAGAGTCTACTTTGTACGGAAAAGATACAACTTCAAGGCATAGTGAATAGAGTAGGTAAAGTTTCATATTAGGTGAAAAGTTATCTCACGAACCAGAGAGAAACAAGCATCACTATAGCAGGTCAAGCAGTAATGACCACGGGCAAACAGCATATTGGTTTAAAGCATTTTTTAATTAATTCATATTGATGACATAGACAAAGTATTAACAAATACAAAATATATGCCCATAATAATATATTATTCAGCTGCACAAATAAAAATGTTACCATTAATCTCATCAGGAGTTAAATGAATGAAAGCACAGTAAGAGCTGACCATGAGAAAGAAATCGAAAACAGACAAGTATAAAATTACAAAAAGATGCATATTACAAATCAAGTGAAGCACCTTTAGTTTTTATTTCTCGTGCATTTGAATCACTTGATTTGGTAAGGCCATGCAAGACAGAGAAAGATAGTAGAGAAAAAGAGTAAAAGATAACAAGAAAAAGAGAGAAATTGAGGCTATGGGAAGTGTTGATTGGAGGAGAGAGTGAAAGTTGTGGCAGTCCTTTTGTTTGGGCCCAAATAGGTGTTGGAAGGGGAGAAAAGAGCTTTCCTGGCAATATCTCTGGCAGTAAATAAAAAAAAATATGATACTACACAACCCCTATCCATAGCTCAACCTCAAACCTGTCAAAAAAAATTGAATTTTTGCAATGCTGATGGATACAAGTGAGTGACCGAGTTTAATTTAAATTCAGATTTTTTTAAATTAATAGGAGACAAAATTTAAGTATGGAAACTGACCTGGTTAACAAAAATGTGATTTGATTTATTAAAAGATAGGGTGCTAAATCAGAGAGAGTGAATGCCATTCAGCAATGGCTAAATAAAACTGGAGAAAAGAAAAATGTAGGTGCTAGAACTGCTTTGAGAATACGCCAAGGTGGTATATAGTTCTCTCAAATAAGAAATAACAGATCAATGGATAGTGTAGAAAGACATATGCACAGAGTTAACCTGCACTTAATCCACAATAAATATGCAAAGGAGTTTATACATTATTACGTTAGTAGATATACTACCTATAAAGTATTATGATTTGAAAGGTTCGGGTTAAGGAAAGTTCAGCTGGAGAGAACAGTTTTGGATAGTAATACATCCACCGCCTCGGAACTTCTTCGTTCATGCTTAAGACAATAACTGTGAGAGGAAGTTGTAAAAACAGATGTGCCAAAAGGAAGAGAGGCTCACCAATCACTTACAGACTGTGCTACAGTGACAAACCATGAAAGATAGAGCAAGATAAGAATGAGAATCAAGAGAATGTCACAGAATTCTCCACATGAGACAACTGACAAAAAAAAATTACCTTGCAAACGCAATTTGTTTCATTAAAAAATTTTATCATGATTTAGAGTGATTTTTAAGGTCTAAATTATAAAGTGGCCTGTACTGCTTAGTCACTGCCTTGTGCAACAGACATCTATGCTAATCTATGCTACTTTTTGCAATGCATGTATTTTAATCACATGAGGTCATAAAAGTTTCAATATTTTGCATCAGGCAGCCCTATATTTTATGAGGGTAAGCTGGGAGGTTTTGAATGGTATCCCTCTGCAAATGTTAGGCTATGGGAATAGCATGTTTCCTTTTATTGATATGCATATTCCTTCTCTCTGGAAAAAAATATGCGCACTGAAGTATGACTAAATGAATAATCTTAGGGAAAATATGAGACTGCAATAGGTAGGTTGTTTGAAATGTATAAGTATTGGCATTAATATTTCATGACTGATATTTTAGGAAATGGAAAAGATAATATAGCATAGGTACACAATATGTTTAGTAAATTATTATCAGAAATAAATGCACTTTGGGAAAAATGTTTTACATTTGTAGTGTTGCTCAAGGGGACGTCGAATAGATGAGTGGAACTTGGAAAAGGGTTAAAGAGACTTATATACCTTTGAGTGTACGATGTCATAGTTTTATCATTTAATAAGGAAAAGCAACCTTAAAAACTTTTTTTCACAGTTGGAACACAATTTTTTAGACATGGTGACCGAGATAATGAAGTGCCTACCTAAACTTCTGCTAAAGCGTTTCTCAAACTCAAGACCTCAAAATCCTCTTTCCTCAAGACATTTTGGAAAACTAAAAAAAGCCAAACCAAGTTTGATATGCTAATCACTAACTGCATAATGAAACCAGTGAAGGCTTCATATACATGCATCAAACCTTAAGAAGTCCATATATCCTAGATTGAGAAACACTATCCAACAATGCAGTATTTTTACCACATTATACTCATATCCCACAATTTTAATGGTTAATTTGCACTACTTTCAAAACAGTCCAGAATGCGGTAATATAACAGAAGAACTCCTGACTTAGTGCACTATAATGAACCACAGACGTTTTAAGATTCGCGAGTCACATTTATAGTCAAACCTCAGTCATCAAGGAAGCCCACACATGCAGAGGGATAAACGTACAAGTCAAAACCACGAACAATGTCATATCAATATACATCACGCTACTCAAGGGAAATCCTCAGACAATCAAAAAAACGAGGGTCAGATTCATGGGAACATGAGACCAGGGCTTAGATAATACTACCAAAACTGCAATACTGCCGAGCTACTAGGAGATTGGGCGAGCGTGAATCCTGGGATAGGGATGTCGGGGTAGCACGATTCGAGCCACCAGCGACGCAGGCGACACCACTGCCAGAGCTTCCCCCCCCAACACCCATTCCTCCAGCCCCTCCTCCCCCCCCACCAGCCACCGACACACACCCCCACCCCTCCTCCAACGATGACGATGCTATGCTCAGACACTTCTGAAGCTGTTTCCGGGTACCTTGCGACTTTGACCGCTTGACGGCTTCAGGCCTGCGTGGGGAGCTTGTGCTGCCACTTATGTTCTGTTTGCCCGCAGTCGAAGACACACAGAGACCATTTATCTACAGAATGGTTAAGAGGAAGAGGGGGGGGGAGAAGAGGGAGAAAAGGTTTGTTTGGTTTTGTTGAAAAGAGGGCAGAGAGATGGGTGTGAGAGGGGGGAAAGTGGACGGCTTGGTTAGTATACAAGCAGCCAGCATTTATAAAATATGGGTGCATAATTGTGTGTTCTATGTACACTCAGGTTGCGAATGACAACTCTGAAGAATTTTTAGTATGTTAATTAAACAGCAAAATTTCTCTAGGATAGTCTCCAGGATGTTGAGTTAGTCACAAAAGCAAGTTATGTGTCTCCCTATTATACTAATGCTTGAGTGAGAAATATTATGCAGGAGAACTTATTATATTGTCACTTGAAATTTGATAATTATTGGTGATACATTCAGCAAATTCTGATGATGAGTTAATATGAAGAGTTATCTGACTCAGATGATGTCAACGTTAGATCATGACACTTAAAAAATATTGTTAAGATTCTAGATCAATGATAATGGTGATTTTCTGGGAATAAAAAAGGTCAAAGGAAACAAACGTGACTGATTACTTCACGAAACATGAGGATGTTTTTGAAAGGGAAAGGAATTATGTACTAGCACTTACAGGTGTTCTTACAACTTCATCACAATGATCAGCAAAGGTGCTAAGATGAAAAAAATATGGTAAAATGTTTCTTAAAACTATAACCTATACTTAACACAATACTGTTTGTTACAACCCAGCATCTATAAATGCTGACATTAGACTATCATGTCAAATCCTCCTACAATTGGTAGTTACAGACAAGGTTATCTTCATTACAAACACATGCTTCTACAGAGTGATGTAGTACAATACCACCTCCAAGGCATGATACCCACATAAGGCACAACTGCAAGGGTTAAATACAATTTGAAAATATCATTGTGTTTATTGGTACTCAGAGAATGTTTATAAATTTAAAATTAAATCATTTTGCAAAGCTGAAACTTGAAATAAATAATAATTTGTAGAAAATATTATTGACAAGTGGATTTTCCCTGAGCCAAAGTTGCAGTGACTTTTATCTTGGAAGTACAAGCAATAGATTTATAGGTTGTACCCTTCCTCACAAAGATTTTTCGACCAATTGCTCAAAATAAATAGCAGCTGAAAATTAACTGCTGTTCACATGATATCTTAATCTCATTGACATGATGATGTAATCATCTCTGGCATGTAAGAAATCTAAAGCAAAATGCCGATCTGGTCCCTTTCTTCAATCAAAAAAGCCTTTCATATTTAATTTACAAGAACTATATATATGCAGGTAAAGTTGTATTTACCAAAAACATGGATACGAAATAGGTATGTTAGGCAGCTATGGCCCCCATCACAGCCCTTGAAAGGAAATAAGACGCAGTGAGAAAGTGAAAATTAATAAAATTAAGAATTAGAGGTAAAACCAAAGATGATTAAGAGTAAATTTACATTGAACTAAAAGTTGCAAGTAGTCACATTGAAGTTACTAGTTGTCTTGAGCTATTGGTCAATGATTTCCCACCAAAAAACCAAAACCAGAGATAGGAAAAGAAACACCTGAAAATAAGAAGATTATATGTTATTGGATAATGCAAAAAGGTAGATAGAATGTGTGCATAAGTGGTATGTCATCAAAATTGCTCGGTTAATGATGAAAAATAACAAGATAAACACTCATCAACAATGAGTTTTAACTAGAAAAACAGCTTTAATAACAGATTTTCCAAGGTTTAGTTAAAACACAAAAGATTTTTGTTAACCAAAACACAAACATTTAAAGCATTTCCACATAAGCAACATAGGTGACACATAAATAAAAACAAAACAAAAAGCAAAAGGAAATTAAAGGTGTGGTAGAAGGAAGACCCATTTTAGGAAATGAATACAATAATATTTCATAGGATCAAAAATCCAGCCACTTGACAATATTGGTAACATATGAGTGTTAGTAATCAATTCAGGATAAATTACAATATTCAAGTTGGTAGACAGGAATTGGGAGACAATTTATATGGATGAGCTTTGCAGTACACAAATTATAAAGCATTTATTTCATAGCCTATGAAAAAGGTGACAAAGTACCATGTCCTTAAAGTACAGCCTTTTATCTTAGGCTGTAAATTATGTCTCATTAAAATAACACATTTGACTTCATCTCAGAATGTTCTCAAATACCATCCTACCATCCTAAAGATGTTATTTACAAAGCACCCATTCACTCACTGTGTAGAAAGAGTTAGAGGCTCATGGATAACTGGCTACCTGAGATAGATCTCTCTCGAGGTGAAAACATCAAAAACACTTCAGGGCAGATGGCTTTAATGTCAAATGGAAGAACATGATTTGGAAGAAATTATGTCAGAAAAAAGGAAATGCAAGCCCAAAGAATAATTTGAGGGAAGTATGATGAAGAACTTTTCAGGGGCAGGTACATTGGATTGAGTCAATCTTAACAGGCAGATATGATTACAGTAAGTCCAGGAAGGATATTCGATTTCAACACTTAGATCCAGCAGAAAACATTATACACCTACATAAACCAAAGACTCAAAGAGATGCCAAGATTTTTAGAAAAAATGAGCACAGTGATGCAATTACTACACAAAAACCTACCTGCAGAAGTTTATAGAAACATTTCAGTAAACACACAACAATTAACTCGGAAACTTTTGGAAAAAACAAAGTCAATAGTCCAACACTGAAATGCAATAAAAGACGTATCATATTGAGCATTGGAAAAGGCTAACTAACAAATAACATTATTCACAATTTTATTCACAACGATTAAAGATCAAGCTAACTAAACATGCAATGAAACTTCAACCCATTGTTACTATCAAACAATCTTGAACACGCAAAGTCAGGCTTTTACAGAAGAAAATGATTTTTCACTTAATTTTTTTTTTTAAAATCCAGCATGTGGATTTGTCTTCAGAATTTAAAGTAGTTGCCTTCATTGAAAGAAAAACTAAAATGATTAACAGGAAGGAAGCTTCTTATGCTTTGGCTGAATGATAGCAGTGAAACAATTTTTCAACCATGCTTTTTGTAATGAAAAACATTTAAAATTATGGTTCAATACGTTATAGCGAAGAATATTTATTTCATCCATTTTATAGAACTGAAAAATTTAAGACTCAACTAAGGCATCAAATGAATTTGTTTTTTATAATTGAGGTTTTAGGTAAACAAGGCATCCACGAAGAGGAGAGACTACGAACAGGCTTCAGAACAGGAAGAGTCAAAGGATATCCATCATACTCCAATCATCAGCCACCAGAAATTCAACAGCAAGATTTCGGGGAGCACAGACTTACTGAACCTCCGAAACAGATTCCCCAGGGGATTAGATCCATGTTGCTGTTGCGAGGGATTGTGTTGAGTTGGTGGCTGCAGCTGACATCTGACGGTGCTCTCTTTCTGCTTTACAGGTGCAACTTCAGAAGATGGGTTGCCTCCGTGGCGACTGCCCCTGGTTCGTGGAGGCCGGGTAGGGGGAGGATCAGGGGGGAGCATCAGGTCTGCAGGCCTGTTGGGCTTTGATGCACCCTCACCGGGGGCTGATGGTGTAACGAGGCAGGTTGGGACGTTGGGTAAAGGATCTTCGGAAGCTGATGGAGAGAACGTGGCCACAGAAGACTGCCTACGCTGCTGCATGCGATCGGAGGAAAACTTATCTTTTATCCTCTTCTTGAGACTGAAACCCTTCCACGAGTGTCTCCTACCAGTTCTAGGCATGTTCTCGGGGAGGGCTTCAACTGCTTCCTCTACTGCCTCCTCAGCGTCCTCATCCACACTACTGTCATCATCCCCTTTCACTCCTGTACTGGTAATCGATGAAATGGTTGCTTCCTCCACACTTTTTGCTTCGTCTCTCTCCCCCTCTGATTCCAGCAGGGAATCCTTGCTCCCAGATGGGTTAGGAGAAATGCTAGTAGGGGAGGGACTAGTAGACAGGGTAGCCTGATAGGGTGCTAATCCTTGGGCAGTCACCTTGGATGTAACCTGCTACCATCAGAAATCAAATGGGTCACAGGATGATGGATGTGAGTTAGGATGATGGATGTGAGTATAGGATATGGATGGAAAGGTGTTTGAAAAATAAAAAAAACGGAATGATATAAAATGAGGATTAACAAGTTTTGTGCCAGTGAAAGAATAAAAAGATAAATGCATGTCAGCAAAAAAAACATAACACAAAAAAAATTAAATCATATTTTGCCACCGTAAATTCTTGAGAGAATTTAAAAAGATCATTTGATCATTTAGCTCCTAAAGTCAGAATAAATTTCAACAGTGTTAATATTTCACAAGCATTAATATGAAATTTTGTGATGATGAATGAAAATACCAAGTATTTAATAACCACTGAAAAAATCTCTAGTGATGATAAACATCGAAGACCTAATGAAATTGAAGGAAAAATAAATTTGCAATTAGTTGAGTATATAGAGCTGATTTAATGTGATTATAAAACATTCCTTTAACTTCCTGTGGATAAAAAGCCACATTTGGTGGAAAAAAATGGCTATTTGCCCCCAGACAATAAGGGTTAAATATGTAATCTGGTTTCATACTCATTAATAAACTGATGTCACTAACCTGTTGAAATATAATACTTTCAATTATATCAAATAAATTAATTCCTCTGATTTCATTTTACTACCTCTTGAGATGCAGTAAAATTAAATCATAAGAAATCATAAAAACCTCTCTTCTGGGAAAAAATGCATATGATTAGATTATCCTACTAGGTAAACTTAGAGGTCTATGTAAGTTATACATAAATGGAGCCATCCAGAAAAGATGTCTGCAGTAACAGGAGGATAAGGAGGATATCAGATGAATACAGGCAAGTGAAAAAGGAAGGGCCAAAAACCTCAGGGCATCCAAAAGTTAAACATTAATGGTTGCACTTAAAATTCCAAATTCTCTTTAACAAATTATGAATATGATATGAAGGAAATTTTTCGACCCTTTCTTAGGCATGCACAAGAAAAATGTTATGATTGTGAACACTCCTGGAGAACCAAAATACTGAACCTTGCTCTCTTCTCTCAGTCACATCAATCAATCATATTTAATTATGGCCTGTAGTGTTCTATACTCCTACCATATGTTGTGAAATGGAGAAAATCTAAATTTCATCTATGTATATTGAAAAAAGAAAATTTTGGTAAAAATTACATGGCCTTTGATGGACTAATTTAGTCAGGTCAGGCAAGCACAGCACTGGCAACGCAAAGGCCATTGGGTTAGAAATCCTTAAGGGGAAGGATGTAACGCTAGGATTAAGATTAAGAGATTGGGTTATGTTGTGCAATACAGCACTAGCACTTAAATCCAAAGTCTACATCTACTGCCTATGTACTTTTGGAGGAGAGAAGATGCCATAGTTATGCTAATCCTTGACACCCTTAAGCTACTGGAAACATTTCAACATTTGCAAGGGAGATTACTGAGAAGAGATTCTTGTATGTTTGACCATTCTTCCTTCTTCCAGTCCCTTCCCCAATTTCATCACTCAACAATTCAAAAAGATGCTTATATTGGCACTTTTATATTATTTTGAAGTTGAGTCTTCCACTCCAGGGTATTAAGGGAAAGGCACATGTTCCTTGGATGAGGTTAACGAACATGTAACTTACTCATTTAGCATACGGTATTATGGAAAAAATAAAGGGATTCATGTAATGTTTAACCTAAAATTAATCAGAAATTAGCAAGGAAAGTAAACATGGAGTGCATATTCAGTAAAAGTTCTATCAAGAATATATTAATCTTAGCAATTTAACCCATACTAGTGTTAAAAAATGGCAGCTTCCACAGGTGAAAGGTTATGCCATTAAAATCAATCGGGACTGCCACAGCTGAAGAGCTAGTGTGGAGAAGGTTAACAAACGAAGCACGAACACAAGAACGAAGACAAACAAATGAAGGTTTCTTAATGAGGTGATGGAGAGGGAGTATTGAAAAATTAACTAAAACTGACGGCATCTTTTCTGGATATTTAAGATAAATATATTATAAGCAAATAATACTGGTGTTCCTAATACAAAATTCTTTGCCTCCATAAGCACAGCTCAAAAAATATAATGCACCATTCCCTCCATGGTGAAATTCAAGTACCATAATGATTTCATCACCATTTATGACATAGTGAACATGCAACAGTTGAAAAAGAATATAAGTATATACTCCAATTAATTCATGAGAAACACAAGCCTCAATGCCTCCATCAAGGTGTTTGTTTTTTGGACTAAGAGGAGCCAGCTGAATTAGATTTGTAAACACATGTGAGTGAAAGAGCGAACAAGGATTAATAACATGGTGATTTATTCTAATGGACAGTGGATATTCAATAATGAAAGCTGAAATAATATGGTGATTAATTTTCAATTACAATACCAAAATATTTATAGTGCCATAGTTAAGATACTGAAATATAGCATTTAATGGAAAACCTCATTTTGGTTCTGGCTCCCTAAAATGTAATCTATTACCTACTATACCTACTTTATTAATATTTAGAGTTAAACTCTCAGAGAGATTGAGCAAATGAATTCTGATTTTCAGTTGAAGAACTGAGCTGGCTAAGCAATGCAACTAAGGGTGGATTAAGGCCATGGTTTTGGTGGGGAGGGGCAGCAGATCACTACTTTCTGGGGGTCTGGGGGATATGGAATACTTTATGATTACCATTTTATCAATTTTCCTAGGAATTAAGGGGTATAGGGGGTGGGAGGTAGCTGCCCACCCTCAATCCCATGCAACTAAATGCAACAGATGTCTAAAGGCTCTGAAATTATTATTTATGATGACTGCACTTGGTTTTTCCTGATAAAAAGGTGAAAATGAGACAGGGAAAATACAAACAATAAAATAGGGAAATTATTAGGATTGTGGGCAAACTAATTGTCACAAGGAGCAAGTGATTATGATAAAAAATAATTCAAGTTCTTAAACATGAAAATGGCTGATTTAGGGCAACAATTTTTGGATTGTCAACACCTCATTCCAGGAGGGAAACAGACCTCCCCTATCTTCCCTTTCCCTAAGACACTTACTCATCCAGTCTATTGCTTGAATTTTGCTCATTTGAGAGCAAATAAAATAGCTCTCTTATTATCTACACTGGTGCAAGTTTTAATTAAAAATTAGATGATAAAGATAGTGGAATAGAATATAGTGAATGATCTGAATATATTAAATACCAAGTAGATAGTGTATATAAGGAAGATAGGAGTATATTTTTAATTAACTGTTGCAGTAGAAAATGCGATATATGTACTCATAGCTTAGTCTGATTTCTTAAAATAGCTAATTTCTTGAAATTTCGTGTATCTAGTAAGTAACAGCAAACCTTTTCCAAAAATAAAGGGATATTTCCCATAGTACATACTTACAAACTCCTAATGATAAAAAATAATTGGTTCATTATCCTATAAAGGATTAGGAAACAAATTATTTCCAAAGCTTGGAAAGTGAATTACAAATTAATTGCACATTTAGATCTGTATTTATGATAATGAATTACAATGTAACTTTAGAAAATTAAGGCTATTGCTATTAAATCACAAAGGCTAGGGTTTTGATTGATTGATTGTTTGTCGGGGGGGCCTTCGACAGGAGCCCGGGCACTTAGACCTTTCTTGGTCCATTTTGCCAACCCCAGGCCTGTCTGCCACTTGCAGACAGGGGACAAGAGCACCACGGTAGAGATATGGAGGAATGGCCTCCACCCTCCCCAGTACAGGTATAGAGGGTGTCCTCCCTCTAACCTTCCCGGTCTGGGTATATCTCCCTCCAGCCTCCCGGTGGTCTGGAGGGAATATCGCCTCTACATCGATGCCTGGTCGAGGTATGGAGGAGGGTCGCCTATCCAACCCAACGTTGCTTAACTTTGGTGTTCTGACGGGAACCGGTGTTTCAAGATGGCTAGGCCCTTGCTAAAGCTAGGGTTGATAGCAATGAATTTTTTTTCTAAAATTATGCCCATGATTTTGATCTGAGGTAATTTGAAGTTTCCTCTACATTACTTTTTTCACAAGTGCAAACATTTGTTTAGGACTGTTTGAAGATTATACACTCCATATACATCCAAGAAAAATCATAAACATGTTTGAATCTCATGCTAAAGAGGTCAATTGAAAATTGCTTAAGACATTTAAAAAAAACACCAGATTTGAAGAGGAAAATGAAAAGCTCCAAGGGCAGGCATACAAGAATGCAGATACCAGGATGATTTACTACTCATGCTATAAAACATTTTGATTTTAAGTATTTTTTAAATGGAAAAAGAAATAAAATGAATTTAATGATCACAATGAAGAAATTCTTAAAATAAGTGTACTTGAAGACGGTAGAAAAGCCAAAGTCATGACATTACAGTTCTACTTTTAAAAAAACAAGCTAAGTTTTAGAACACAATTTTGGATAGTTTTCAGAATCAAAGAATATTGCATATGAAAAATGTAATCAACTTCACAACAAAATTTAAACAATTAAAAAAATTGCATTTCTTGTGCACTATGTTTGTGTCGATTGGATTTTCAAAGATGGGATAAAAATGTGATCTGAGTAGTGCTTCCTCAAAAGAAATATTAGTCTCAGCAAAGTGAAATGACAAATGTATAAGTTCCTCTTTCTGTTTTCTCAGAGAGAAAAAAAATCCTCACGAGGAAATTTGTATATCACAAATCAGTTTACTCAGCTTCAGCTCATGAATTATTTTCACTATAAGGAATGGAATGTTGTGACTTGAATGGAAAAATCTCCACCAGCATGATTTATAGTAATACTCCCTCAGAAATATGGGATTTATAATGAAATGGAGCTTTTTTCAATTTTCCTGGTGAACCATTGAAGGGTGTCATAAAAAGCCAATTATGTAGTAATGATATTTGATTGAAAAAGAGGAAAATACTGCATTAATCTTGGATACTAGTATATTAACCAAAAGAAGGCAAGAGAATTTACATGAATCAATACAGAAACTACAAAAAATACATACCTACAATGGCAGTCTTGGATGCAAATGTAGTGAACCTTCAGATGTAATCAGCACTTTTACATAAACTTCACAGTGACCGGACTGATTCCATGTGAAAAATGTTATTTTATGCTATTGCATATCTACATTTTCCGGTCAATATTTGATTATGCCGTTAATTATCAAGGTGCCCAATATCAAAGAAAAAATTGAAATCTTCAAACCTTTTAATACCAACAATCCTGATTTTATTGCTTTCAGTTCCAGGAATTATGGAAAAATAGATTTGAGTATGACTTGAGAGATATCTATTATTTTCTTCAGACCAATTGTCCCATATAAAAAATTAAATATTTTTAGTGCATAGCAGTTATTTCCCACAGCCCCCAAGCTCAATTACTACTCATTTTAACTACCCAGTTAAGTTTATGCCAACTGAAAAAGGAGGACATTGGCTAGGCATATATATTTTTTTAAATTCTTTACCAGCTATTTCAGAAATTGCTTCAAAATAGGTATTTTTGTGCAGCATACCCACAATCAGGCAAGATAAACTAAAATATTTAATTAGCTTCCTTTGAATGATTAGACTGCTTCTTTTCTAGGCAATCAAATAATGTTTACAATTCAAATTTAAACATCTTGAATAAAAATGTCTCCCTAAAAAAAAAGAAAACTCAAGAAGTTACAAAGAGTGGAAACTACCTTAGTGCTAAAATAGGTACTAAAGTTTCTAAAATGTACTCTCCATTATGAAATCTATGAAATATTATCTTCCCTAGATTAACTGCAGCTTAACACGCCAACTAGTGTTAATGTTAGAAAATCTGTCAAAAAGATACAGAATGAGGGAGAAATGTAGAGACCAAAATGAAAGTTCTTGGTTAATAATACATGTATGCCTACATAACTACTAAAATTAGAGTTAAGAGTCTAAAACTACACACATGATGTTTTGTATAATTTGTATTGTTTCAGGGGGTTGTATCAGGCCCATATACTTTTTGATAGATTATGAAATATGAAGTTTACCTTACAATGTGTAAAATACAACGAAAGAAAAAAGAAAATTTCATAGAAGAGCTCAGTGAAGACAACAACACTATTATTAGGACATTGTATAATAAGCACATAGATCAAAATGCGTCCAAATGGTACACAATCAAACATTCTAAGGCCATGTCCATGGCATAAGTTCTGAGCTCAAAGGCAACAGTTCACACTTAACAGAGTGCACCCTCAAACCCAGCATGGAGGGAAAAATGTGACTATAACCTGTAAGACAAACACAGTGCTTTTGGGTTCGAAACGAAGCAGACATCCACACATTCAAGACTACTGATTCAGAGGGAAGAAAATGTGCAATAAAGCAAGGTTTCTCAGAATAAACAACCAGTACGTGAAAATACAGGGAGTATGGCCACACTGTTTCCTGCAGCTGCTCTCTCAGATTCAGAATGGAGGATACTGGTGCATTTCTTCCAAAAAAGACTATTCAGAAACGAAACAGAGATATCAGCAAAGATAAACTCTAAGTTATCTCACTATCAAATGAACTAAGTGTAGTTTTTCATGCTGAATAAGCAGGAGAGGATACAACTGACCTGATCACCGCTAGGGGAGCGACACCTCCCCTGTTCCTCCAACTCTTCCCAACGTTCTAGTCTCTCTTTGCCCGGGTCAGCGACTGCAGTGCTCTCTCCGGTAGCTGTTGACATTGCCGTGAAGGATGAACCAAAGCCTGACGAAAGCTGTTTCGGTGATCGAGGTACTCGCTGGTAAGGATCAGCAGCACCATAGAGATCTGGTGTCCCAACACTGAGCAGACAAACTCTCTGCACCATGTCCACAATGGCCAGGCCAACCTCATTACCATAAGCCATCCTGAAAAAAGGACATTGAAGGAAGTTTAAGAATTGATAGAAGTCATTCCATATGAAAAAGGATCAAATTGACCTAAATTGAATGAGCCCCCAAAAATTAGAAGTGACATGAAAATGTGTAACCCCATTAGTAGGGACCAGAAAAAAACACATGTAGCGATAAATGCAAATTTTCTGCGAAAATTAGGGATAAAAGCAAAATACCTGCGAGATTAGTAAATATGCGAAAAATATGCAAAATGAGATTATGAATACAAAACACTATTAGGAAATGGCAATAAAAATATCTTTTGATGTTTTTATTTGTGAAATATCCCATTTTTATCCATTAAAATAATGATTATTACCACATGAAAGCAACAGATCAGCCTATTTTCAACTTAAACGTAATAATATATGCGTATGTGCATTGATTATACCGTACAATGAGCAGAGGAACGTTGTTGTGCATTTTGTTTCACCTTTGTCAGTAAATATAAGTGCAGGCCGGTGAAATTTCCCATCTTCACTGTTTACTCGTGAAAGTAAGGCAAAGAGGCCAGTCTTTAACACGTTCGTGACAGCATGCACCACCGGTGGGTCACGGCCGTCTCTCCTCACAGGTGTCGTGACCCACCGGTGTTACACGCCACCACAGTTTGGAATGCCGAGCCCAGACACACCCACCCCTCGACAAGGATCTATTCTTCATATACACACTCAGAGAGGAAGAAAACATTGGAGTTCGGAATTTTTATGGAAATATAAAATAATTTTTCCGTTCATGGAAATATAATAATATTCCCGTACACTATGTCAACGGCAAATAACAATTGGCTCCAAAAAACAATGGCAATAAGCTTCCTTAGTCTAAAAAATTACCTTACTGAAGAATTTTCTGCCATTTTTACCATGAGTAAATGGATTATGGAAAAAAACTGATTGCCTAACTCCCAGGTGCGAAAACAAATACGTAAAAATTGAAAATAAAAGAGTGTAATATGATGCAAATAATAATATAATAAGTAACACTGGAGTTCTAAACATTTACATTGAACAAAAATCTAATACACATGTTGAAAGTTTTCGAACAAAACTAACATTTTTAGATGTATTCTTCCTTCTGCAATCAGTGTAAACATAGTAATTATATCATAATTTGAATTTTGCATTATTACAGCATTAATTTGTTGGTACTTTATGTAATATTTTATTATATCACATCAGTAAATTAACCAATTATTTACATAATGAATTATTGATATAGTTTTTACAGCATTTTCAATTATAAGTAAAATAGTAACTTTTATATACAATTATAAAAAACCAGTAAAAATCCAATCGATTCGATTCCAAGCCCACAGAAACTGTAAAAAAACGGGCATTTAAAAGTCTCCCTTTTTTTTACTTGCACAAGTTCCCCTTTCCTAAGACTGGCTTGCTTTCTATGTAATTTTGAACGTGGAAACAATCTTTGACATGATCAGTGAGTATCAGCATGAATTCATATTCAATTCTGAAATAAATCAGCCGTAAACTAGGTGATAATTTTTTGAAATAATCATTTTTTTTCTAAAATAAATTAGCTAAAAACTTCGTGACAATTTTTTGAACTCTTCATTTCTTTTATGTTAGAAAAAATTGTTGAAGTGTCAGATTAATTTGTCATTAAAGGGTGTTTTATGCATGAGTTTAACCTTTAAAGTACGGCTTTAAATCCCAGATGTATCACTGCATGGCCGGGCATTTAAATGGCCTAGGTTTAAAATATCAGCTCTCCAGTTAATTATAAATAACTGAAAAACTATTTGTGATAGGAAAATAAAACAAACTCTATTTTAAAGACAACAGCACATTGTGTATAATTTATTCATTCATATTTCCAATATTTTATTTTAACTTTACAGGAGCTTATCTAAAATCGAATATTCATACGTTTTTCCTATCAAGGAAATGTGATTTTCAAGATTTCATAAACTTTACGTTCAATTATAATATTATGTAATCAATTTTTAATCAAATATAAATGTTTAATTTATTTAGCTTTTTTTATAGTTTCTTTTTTTTATGATACTCCCGAAAACAGGGAGCAATGCAGAGTCCAACGTCGCACTTCACGCAGCGAATGTTCGTGCGCCTGACGATCTTCTTCGTTGAACACACGCGACATCGTAACTTGCTAGTTTTTTCAGGCCAGTGCTCTACCTCTTTAGCGTCTAATCTGGTAATGTTCATGTCACATGGGTTAGGTCTCCCTCTATGCGTAGCTACTGAACGATTCCCAACTTTTTCCAGAAGATCGCGCACCAACTGTAGTCTAAACGTACGGTGGGATACATCTTTACCTAGGGATTTAGAAATTATGAAGGAGTTCAGTATGGTAACGTCCATCAAATGGAAAAATACTTTTTTTGTCCACTTCCAGGTCTTTCTACTAATTGAACAGCTGTTCGCCATTCTGTCTCCTTTATCAACGAAACCCATGTTACGGTTGTAGTCCTGAATGATTACGGGTTTTATTCCATTCCCGTGTTCATCACAGAAATTGCCCTCTGCTGGTGGATTGTGCATATTAGTGAGTAGATGTACATCTCGCTTGTCCCTCCACGTAATTGCCGTCAAATCGTCTCGTACTCTAACACGTAAGTCGCCTCTTTTTAGTTTTTGCTTTCTGTCGAGATTTTTTGGCATTCCCTTTCTGTTGGGTCTAACTGTCCCACAACAAAAAATTTTTCTCGTCTTTAGGTCATCGAATAAGTCAGGAGAGGAGAAAAAATTGTCCATATATAGTTTGTGTCCAACACCTTCAACTCTCCTCGTCAGATGCTTCACAGTCGCATGTGTCGCCGACATTGTCGCAGTCGCCTTTTTTTTGTCTTTTCCTAAATAAACTACCATGTCATAAGTATAGCCAGTGGAATCACAATTTTATATATTTTTACTCCAAATCGTTTATGTTTTTTTGGTATATACTGCTTGAAAATGACTCTGCCTTTGAATAAAACAATTATTTCATCCACTGCCAAATTTTCGCTCGGTTTATAAAATTTTGCATAAGAAGCATTGAGTTTTTCAAAAATATGTCTCAACTTCCAAAATCTGTCATGATCATCGTCATTTTTGTCAGGTTGATGACGATTATCACTGAAATGGAGAAATCGGAGAATGTGCAAGAATCTGTCGCGAGGCATTATATTTCTGAAAAAAGGTGTATGAAATTGTTCCAGTGTTGACCAGTAATCTTTCAGTGTGTCACGTACGTCATGTCCCATTTGAATGACAAGAGACAGAAAAGAAAACATTTCATCAGTGGTCACCTCAGGACTTGGTGATGGTCCTTCGTGTTCACCTAGTGCATCCACGTACTGACTGTAGTACCTGTTAGTCTCCTCAACGAGCACATGAATAATCTCTGCGAAGAAGAGAAGAAATATTTCCCCAGGAGATGAATCTCGATGTACGTGAAGGGCCTCTTCTCTCCGGAATCCACTCTCCTTGCCCGAGAAGGGAATATTCCAGTTCCCGGTGCGGATGCGTTGACTGAATTTGATCCATTCACCGCCGGGACCAGGAGCCAAGGGGCACTCATCTTCTGACTCTCCGTCACTCGAATCAGATGGGTCCTTTTCTGCCTCCGAATCACTTTGAAGAAACCTCTATATCCTTATCCGTAAGGTTCTGAGCCATTGAATATATGGTATAACAATAATATAAAAAAACCTCACTCCTTTGGATAAAAACCGTTCTCGTGGTAACCGTCCGAAAAGACACCAAGCATGGAACTGAGGAATGGAAATAACTGAGAGAGTTCCATCGTAATCTTTGTTTGTGTGGTAAGGAAAAGATCCAACCATGTGCTCGGGCCACCCAGAAGTGTTTACGCCCAACGTCAAGGTCAGCTGATGAGAGGGAAGAAAGGTTCGAGATAACCAGGAGAGAGATAAGGGAGTACGCGAGTCAAATAGAGTTGGAAAGGCGAGAAACTAATATCAAATGCGATGACCAACGCATAGTCAAATGGCAAGTGTAACCTATTTTCTGATCTTAGCCAGTGTCATTCCAGGAGCCTAAAAAAATATTTACACTATCTCAGCGACGAAACTCATTATAAGCCGATTTTAAACGAAGTGTGTCTCAGTGGTCCCTAAAGGGACCGCAAGGCCATAAACGAAAACATTAGGTGGTCCTTTTTGGGACCGCACGGACGCTAAAGGTTAAATGAACTTATTGATTGAAGTAATAATATATTTGCATATTCTGCAAACAACTGTTTAAGAATTGATAGTTAAATTCAAGGTTATTCGATGATAAAAATAGATACTAATTTCATAAAAAAATATATATTATTTTGAAAAAAATAGATGCTATTTTTAGATGCTCCTGAATAACAAAAATACCACTTGGATAGCATGAATCTCATTGATAAATAGAGTTCAATTAACCTTTATTCTAATCAGCTCATATATATAAATTTTGTTCATGCAAGGAGTTTTAAAATATTTCCCAAGGAAAGAGAGTTCCTCCAAGGTTTTCTCTTAGCCACGGCTGTTATAATAAAATATGAGCTTACTTCACTCGTTTTCCTCTTTATTTGTTACAGTGGTATAAAATTATATTACTCTTACATTATTCTCTTATTAAATATCTCTTATTACCTATATTATATTCATAGTCATTTAGATACACATTCATCAGTTCCAAAATTAGGGACACAAAACTGTAAGGTAAGTACTCCTAAAGTTGGATTTTAATCAGGCCACTCATACCTATGAAAAAATAAATGTTGGAGGTACTGGCATAAGATAGGAAGAGTGTTCATGAATAGAACTTAATGTTAGAATCATGGGAGACACTTCAGGACAGTAAAAATTTTCTTTTATTTGTTGAATTATGAAATAATTAAGTAACATATATTTATCCCAGGAAAATGCATAACAGAAAAATAAAATAATCTAGGAAGCATCCAAAGATTACTAACGCTTGACTCAGGTACAAAAGCAATTCAAACGTGGGCAACAACTTTTAACATGTCAATAAAACTCCCAACTTATAACATATGCATCAAGAAAAATATTACTGAGTGCATCCTACATGCATGTATTTTCCAACGGTAAACATAAATAAAATAAAATCTTCCATACCCCCAGAAAATTTTAACCTAGATACTGTTGGTGCAAAACTATGTAGACTCGAGTTAGGATTAAAATCTAAAATTAACTAGTACATATGCCTCCATGAAAGAAAGTTACATCAAACTTTATTTTTTTATTTAGCATTGAACCATGCATACCATATATTTTTGTAATATGTATTCAGATTTTTAATAGCAATGAGAATAAAAATAGAACAGCTTTTTGGAGCTCCCTTTGAAGCTTCAAAAATACAAAACTTCATGTCAGATCCTAATGAAATTTAACACTGCACAAGTAAAATGCTTCTTAACTTTCAGCTATTTGTTATAAGTCAAATCAAAGTTTTTATCAATTTTATGAAACAACTTTTTCTTAAAATTGGATGATCCTAAAAACTTGATATTGATCTTGTTTCAAAGATTTTTATAGCAGAATTTAAAAACTCTCACTATCTTTAACCTTTATATTACGAGGTTTTTTGCCGGCTGTATATCTAGACTACCGAGGTTTTTTAAACTTTTTGCCACTAAAACGTGGTGTTTTAGAAAAAAAATTATTACAAGAAAAGTATTTGTTGTATCACAATAAAATAAAAAGTTCTTTTTTGAGTTTTTACAGGGCTTTCGTGTGACTTGATTTTATAGGGATGGTAAATATAACAATATTTTTAATCGAAGTTTTATTATTGTTTATGTAAAAATATTTAAATTATTTGGCTTTTTTTTGCCAAAGAACGAGCGATTCCTCAACAAAAATGGTGTAAAACAACGCCATTAGTACAATTTTAAGTTTTCAAGTAATGGAATGGTAAATAACCATAAAAAATGGAAAATATCCAAGGTATGACAACTGCCTTTTTCTGAGAGTCGCCGTTTTTCTCTTCCAAACACTCTGAAAGACAAATTTTTCACCATAATACTTATATTTTTTTTGCATAATAAAGTTCTTTATTTGAATTGATTAATTCATTTTCCAACTGCTGTTTTATTCCTTCCTTTTAGACAATATTTCACCGGATATTTGATGTAATTACGTTCGAACTCATGTTAGGTAGTAATGTTATTTTCGTGTTCCGAAAGTCTAAGAAAATTTTAACATAGAAAAAAATGTTTGTATCCACATTATGGATATAAATCCTACACGCAGTAACCAAGCAATAGATGTGACATAAATTGATTGTTTTTAGCCATTGATGGACCTCTTCTAGCTCACTTAAGCGGACCGTTCCAATTGCGTCATAAGTGAAAAACCGCAGTCGGTGTTGTGTGCTGAGCGGTGCTGTAGTAGCTGATGCTGTAGTAACTCACTCTAACCCTTTCTTTTTATAGACGATGTCTCCAAAAAGAAAGAGTTAGAGTGATGGAAAATATTCTTGATAAAGAAGGGGGAAGAGATAGGAGGAGGATGGGATGGGGAGGTAGGGGTAATTGAAAGATATGAAGAAGTGAGATGGAGGGAGAGAGATGGAGGCTCAAGGTACTGCTGAGGGTTAATGATAAAACCTAGTACGTACGGCAATATTTTTTTATATTCCTGATACGAAAACATGAGTGCACCTTGCATACGGAAAATTACTGTAGTCCAAAAACTAAAATAGCAACTTTGGCAATAAAACCCATATTTATGAGAAGTCATGTAAATTTCGTATATACCTGCACATTTTCCTTCAAGCTGAATATTATCATAGTGATGTCAGCCAGCTACGCATTTCATATATTGACAATTGTGCGATAGATCATGTAAAAGAGGCCTACACACAGCCCAACTTCACATTCCGGGCACCAATGTCGTGTTTCTTAGAAATATACTGATGAAAAATGACTCGTCCTTTGAACGACACAATCACCTCGTTCCAAAATAACTTTGTTTCCAAAAAATAATTTGACAAAATCAAGGAGACTATTCTCTATTGTGACTGGTGCTTGATTTTTATCTAATCTATACGATGGTGCGGTGAGCGCATGTACTCTTTGCTTGAAAGTCCGCAACGGTAAACACCAGGAGGGCTCAACATCCATGTCACTGTCTCCATCACAACTGCTCTCTGTCAGAATTTCTATACCTTCCTCTTATTCCAGAAGTTTACTTCCAGAAGCCATATTGCTAGAACTACGATATTACTAACAATATTGTCTCAAAAATACTCATGCCACAGCACACAACACCCTTGAATGATCAGTTTCAGGAGAGACTGTCACACCGAGCCACTATGCGATGATATGAAAATGTTAGTCACAACAGATTTGCAGACAGGAAGTACTTCGAAGTGTATGTATGCAGAAAGGCTTGCATGCTATCAAAGGCATCATTCAGCATCCTGTTATCTTGATTTGTGCTCACGTAAAGATTCCTTTTCCTCCTTACCAGCAAGATAAGCAAACTCGAACAAAGAGGATGAGTCATTCAGCGGACAGATGGACCAGCGGAACCTATTATGCGTATGGCAATAAGGAAAAAACCTCTCATGAAAGTAAGATGCTCCTATCGTTGAGTACTTTCTGAGAAGATAAGGATATAATTGGGCTGTATATCCTTCTCTGTCATGGCAAAAGGATGAAGTTTCCTGGTCTCACACCAAGTAAACAAACCTAGAGTAAGGAGATGCATCATTTAGGCGAAAGATGGTCGCAAAAAATCTCATTATCTTGACATAACCAAGAAAAAATTCTCATGATAGGAGGACTTTCTATATTCTGAATGCTTCTCTTATAGAAATATATATCTTTATGGGGTCTATAACTTCATTTGTACTGAGGAAATTATTCGGTTCCCTCCTCATACAAACGGCAAGCAAACCTTGTTGACGGGAGTTGGATTCTTCATGTGATATTACGTCAAACAACATTTAATACCGTGAGATATCCACAGAAAAAAATTCAGATGGAAGAAAGATACATTCTTAGTCGAATGCCCCCACAAAAATATGACTATCATTTGACAGTCCCAGGGGCTTTGAGAGCGAAAGGAGGACGCAGTGTGCCATATGAACATGCTCGGCAGTCTAGGGATATTTCTTTTGTGCCGGAGAGACACGCTCGGCTGATAAAGGTTAATGAATCAATATTTAATGAAGAATCATTGCGTACTAAGAACTATATTGAGCCAGCCATATTTGCGAGTTGGGTAGAGAAAGGCAACGCAACATTGCTACTTTGGGGGTAGGAGACCCTTAAGAGTAGTGAGTCATCAAGGGCTTCTCAGAATAACCTTAAGTGTCAACTGAAGTCAGTAGGAGGTTAGAGGAGCACTATGGCAATTATTAACAAATTATTAACAGTTTTTTTTTAAAGGATGCTCTCAAAAAACTTGTTTTAAAATAACATTAGTGCTCCGTCTAGAATTTGTAATGGATCAGTGGAGCATGAGGAATGCATTACTGAGCCTACATTTTCCATGGATGCAACATATAGTTTTTTAGTATATGTATTCAATGTAAAAACAAATAGTTTATCATGGACACATACTGTGTGTGGCGCTGTCACTAAGAGCTAACCTATGCCCACAAGCCAAGGAAAGGGTCTGGCATCCCAAAATATGTGATCCCTAAGGACATCTGAGGCCTTTTTCTTGCTTGACCACAGAGCCATGCACGACCTGTCATAGCATGGCATTCATTATCTCGCATTGAAAAATTTACCCTATTTATAAATGGCATTTGTTTGCATGGGAAGACAAATCTGTGACGTGTTAACACAGCTTTTCGTAGCAGAAGTGTTAGTTTGGGTTTAGATTGGGTCTCCCCCTCCATCTGAGTGCATCACCTCTCTATGGGGTTTTTATTTTTCATAAAAATTAATCATCAGAGGAAATAATTTGAAGAAATATGTAAATTCTTACAGTCCATATGAAGAGTTGATAGCAAGAGCAGTGATAGGGGAAGGGGGATGTCCATCAACCCATGGAGTTAGGCAAACAAGATGAGCCTGGAATCCAGGTGGTTTCTTCTGCTGACCCATTCGCACTTTCAGTCCACAATCTCCACCCTAGACATTGAGAGAAGGTCATTTTGTAAAAAAACTTCAACTTTTGCGTGAAAATGTCATCGTTTTGGATGAATTCATATTTGAATACCATTACAAAATTAAAAACTACAACCTCAAGGGACTAAATCAAATTCTGGATAATAGATTTTTAAATATCAATGAGAGGAGGTGAACAGTAATATGTATGTAAAATATTTATGAGGTTAACATCATTCATGCATCAATTTACCATAATTTTATCTTAAAATGTCTTTAGCAATACATGCTCATAATAAGTTCTCTCCATTGAGTTAATAGTAAAAAACAACATTTCATCAAGCTTTACGTATAGATTATACAAAAAATAGAACAAAAATCAACATTATTTGTTTATATTCTGAACTATCATTTGCTTTAAGTTTTGTTTGTCAAGTTATTTATATTTTACAAAGAATATCTTTCTCCCCTGAATTTATTTAAGCCATTTGAATATAAAGTAACTACATTTTGATAGTAATAAAGAGCAATTAGTATATATATTTTTACGACCATCATTACATAGCTTTATAAAGGTAATATGTATAACAGTTGATACATATACTTATAGATTAGGCATATAGTACTTAAGTCCTTCAGAAAATGTGCTGTGACGCTAACTAGTTAATCCACTGAGGTCATCAATTTTCATTGGAACCTTTCAGGTATGCCAAAGACGGCTTGTAAATTAAAAGTATACTTTGTTAAAAAACAGCATTTGGTGGTTCTATTGTAAATATCAATCTCCAATGTACTTTAACAGCTTCATATTTGTTTCATGGTTCAATAATCTCACTTTTCATCACAGTAAAAACAAATTTTGATTTTTAATGAAGAATTTATTAATGCTATATGCATGGACTGATATATCAGCTAGTGATTATTTTCCCCTAAGAAGCTGAAACCAATATATTGGCTTGTGACACTATTAGAGTTAAATCAAAGGAATAAATGTTATGCAAGTTTCCCAAAGAAATTTATCCCCAGGAATAACATATTTAATGGTACTGTTCCATTTTGATTAACCTTTTTGTTCTTTAAATCAGACCCATCAGCAGACTCAGGCCTGGATGTAGATATAGCAGGTTGTCGAGCTGGGGTAGGGAAATCTCCTTCAGGAGTGATGAAATCACCAATGGCTCCCTCTTCATAGACCTCATAGGTTATAGGAATTTCCAAAACCTATGAATTTAATGCAATAAGAATACCAGAGTTAAAAAAAACTACACACATATTCAATACGTATAATAAAAACATATTTAAACTAAAAATTATGCTTGTGAAAAATTATTTTTTGAAGGATGATGGGAAATCAAAGGGAATTTGAAATTGTGAATTTAATTTTCCAAAAACGATTTTCAATCCTTAATTATAAATTCATTACTATCCATTTACATATTAATTTAAATGTTATCCAGTGTCTCATAATCTAGATATTTCACTAAAACTGCATATGAGAAAATTCAGTAAAGATCAGCACAGACAAGTGTCTGAAATGTGCCACAATTACATTCATGGCAAAATTGTGCTTTCCTATATTAATTTCAATAATTGACTTGGCTAGCTATTAAATCTTTGATTTTAGAGAAATATAATTCAAGTGCTACCATTGATTTTTTTCTTATGCAAACTCTACCAAATATCAAATAGAATTCCATGAAGTAAAATATACTCCCCTCCCCATGGAATTTTTTGGAAATTTAGACAACCCATCACATACACATGTATATGACAAGGAGGATTAATTATTTGTTACTTGGATTTAAAATAATAAAATTCTTTACTTCCTCTTAGCATTAGATTTTCCTTAGCATTGAAATTTTAAGAGTGTTTCTCATAGGCACATATAAGACTTAATTCATGAGAGATAATGAATAAAAATCTTTACTCATTTGAGGATATCAAAGATTATGCTCAGCTATTAAATTTTATAAAAACCTTTACTAGAAAAGAAAATGATAAGAAAGACCACCCCTAAGTAATAAATATTATCATACATCTTTGAGTATAAGTTAATTCAAGTTTAAGTCGAAATCTTATTCTTGGGCCGAAAATGTAGGCTGAAATCCATAACTCGAGTATAAGTCGAGGTGAAAAAATTGCTAAAAATCTTTATTTTATATTGGTTATGTGATATTGCGCTATAATACAATTGCCTTGTGGAATGCATCATTATCACAAAGTGGAAGTGACAAGTATTTTTGGCCATGATAGGCCCAAATACAAAATTTAAATTTAATGCATTTATCAGCAAATATTCTCCATGGCTTAACAGTAATAGTGTAATATGGTTGTATACAGCTGATGTGCAAAAATATTGAGAACAAAAAAGTCACTTTTTAGTGACTTGAGTATAAGTCAAAGATAGGTTTTCATTGACCGAAAAAAGGAAGAAATTTATTGACTTATACTAGAGTATATACAGTACTCAAATCAGAATTCTTCAGCAGCTATAGCAAAAATTCTAACTTGTTTACAATACCCTATATTTGTAATTTTAAATAGTCATTACATTGCATTTGTCATGTAATAGATCATGGGTTAACTCAGTTGTAGTAACCACACTTGCCTGCAGAGAAGCCTCAGATAAGTAAGAATTACATAAGAAAAATGAAATTTTCATGCAAAAACTTATTTATCTTATTTTGCAAGGCATTTCACTGAATCAAAATACCCATAAGTGACAGAAGTCCAAAGATGTTCCCTTTAAAACCCTTTCTGCTGATTTTTAATTATGAATCAACTAGTGAATCACTTTTAAGCACAGAAAATAATTATTACACATCTTGAAGTACATAAAAATTGACATTTTATCCAACAATACAAATTATTAAAATCAATGATGCTCCTCGCAGAACGATGAAAAACAATTAAGTGTCTGAAGTGAGTGATTGCCAAAGTAACAGGCCTATTTCATAACTTGTGATCTAATTTACATCCGAAATGTGTCATCTCCACACATGCAAGTTCCTCAACATGAGCATTCATTACGAAGTATCATTCATCATTTACACACGCAATTAAGATTGAGAAGTTTTGCTAATGATTGGCTAAATTTATGATGACTGAAACAGTAGGTATATATAATAATTTTGTAATTTTTGCAATAGGTTCATTAGCTGTTGACCAGTTTCATTGCATAGGTGACATCATCAGGTTTTCTTAGTCTGTTAGATTTTCAGATGTTTGCCCATCATGGTTACCTATGATTTTATTGCTGTATGTTATTGTATTCATTGAGTTTTTCATAGTTTATAATATAGTGATCAATCATGAAGTATGCAAATTGTTTAATAAGGTTTTTTATTCACTGATGCAGTTCATTTTGAAGTAAATTATTGAAATGAGAGTGTAAATAATAGTGAGAGCAGGGCACATCATAGGCATATCATGCCTCACTCTACTTCAGTGCCATCTCCTGAAAAAGGCACACATAGTACTTATGTGCTACCAGTGTCTCCCCACCAAGGCAGGAACAACTACCCACTGTAAAAGAAAAATAGTGCTGAGTGGACACTCCCTGGTTAATATACGGTTTCAGTCATCATGAATTTTCACCAAGCCTGAGATATAAAGTTCAAATTAATGATGGTTTAATTACAGTTATCTCTCTTGGAAGATAGATATAATTAGAATTTGATCTTTAAAACTATACCCATGTGTCAGAGACAGATTCCTGACGTCGAAACTTGAACAGGATGACTTGACCCCCACTCCCTGCCACACACAGTCGTCTGCTCTCAGGGCACAAAGATATGAGCTGTATGGCGAATGGATCATCCTCTCCATTCACACCACTTGTTCCTCCACCTCCTCCACTGTCGACACTTCGAGGCCGAGGCTTCTCAAACACTTTAGCAGTCTTCAATTTATACAACACTTGTAGAGTTCCCGCTGATGCATCCCAAAATTTTATACTACCATCGGCATGCCTAGGGAAATAATTTTATAGAATTAATGAAATGTTTAGAGGCATGCACTTCCATGAGGCTGCATAAAAACTTTCAAGCATATGTATCATCAATTTATGACCTTTACCAAAATGAAACCTTTTGAAAACAGATGAGTATTCAGATAAGACAGACTTATAATGACACGGTGGCCACTCCTTCAATAAAATGAAATTATCATTTATTCACAGTTTTTTAAGGCCGAAAATCGAAATTTTCACAGCATTTTTTGGAGTTTAATGGAGTAAGATAGGTTTGGAGAATCATATTTTTTTGTAAAGCATGATAAGTCTTAATTAAATGGAAATATATGGTAGGTAAAATAAATCCACAGGGGAGAAGGATGCCTTGGTAGATTGACTGGTTAAAGCACTTTGCACGAAATCTGGATTTGAGTCTCCGTCAAGTTGAATGATTTCTCCTCTGTGAAATTTCGCACATATGGTAGGTAGCTCATTTACGTCCCAAGAATGTGCTGTAATTTCAATAAAAAGTTAGAATTTACATTTTCAAGTTAATTTTCACTGTCGATCGAATGGAGATGTTATGTGATTGAGTGAATTAAATGTATCTCACACTTGCTGAAAACTTGTCAACATAGGTGTCTTTCTATCTTCTCAGCCATATCACCATAAATCATAATGCTGGGATGAATTTCAAGGGTCCATTAAGGAAATATGATGAAAAGTCGATGTGAGCAGAATTAAATTAATATAAACAGCAAAAAATAAAAAACTCAAACTTAACAAAGTATCCTACCAATATTGTCAACTGATAAATTCACTATAGCAAATCTTTTTCAACTCTACTTTCTTGGCATTATGCTCATAACCAAGAAAAACACATCCGACAGGTCTCGGCTTGAACTTCCCCTGCTACTGGGCTACCAAAGCTCGACAGCCAAATACAAGTAATCATGACAAATATTTCTCACCATTCACTTCTTTTCAAAGCACACTCAGTATTGATTCTTAATTGAAGTGGAAGGACATAATTTCCTTGTGAAACAAGCTGTTGGTAGCTTTGGCTAAAAATTTTCAGGTAAGCCAGATTGGAGTATTCTCACCATTTCTGTTAAAGTTCTATTGTATCTCTCAGCTACTTGGTTCTGCTGTGGAGAGTAGTCTACCCTTTTCCTGTGTTGAATGCCATTTTCCAGCAAAAATGACCCAAACTCATGTACAAGAGCAATACTACCCCCCTCCCTCCATCAGTCTTTAAACACTTCAATTTTAGTCCATGAAACAATTCTGCATCTGTCTTATACTCCTTGAATTTGGCATAAGCCTCACTCTTAGATTTGAGAAACTTAAATGATTCTAACCTGGAAAAATCCTCAATGAAACTCATCATGTACAAGGTGCCACCATTATGTAGAATGCGTCTTTGAAATAAATAAGTCACTGTGAACAAGTTCTAGAGGAAATACATTCAGCCTTTCTTGAAAGTACGATAGGCCATTTTACCTTATGCAAATCGAGCAATGATCATTTACAGCACATATACCTTCAAGACCAGGATTTTTCTTCATCCAATCTCCATTCAAATGACCAAGTTGCTGATGCCATACACCAGTCATCAATGCCATCGCATCAACTGCATCAACATTCTCGTCACATTCATCATTTCCAAATGTAGCTACAGCTGCCGCAACCTCATCATGAGCACAATCATCATCATTGCTTTCTATAAGATACAATCCATCTTTTGCATATTCAGAAAACACAATCTCATCATTCAACATGCCATTTGCACAAACATTATTGAAATTAACGCTGCCATGAGCCATTAATTTTGTAACATAAACTGAACTGAAATTCAAAGCAGGGATGTAAAAAGTATTTTTCATCATAAAACGGTTTCCACCACAATCTTCAGAGAGAGGGAGCAAGACAGCCCATCCATACTATGCCAATATGACCTTTCCCTAGTGTAACACTACCTCTCTTTTGCACAAAATCAATCAACAATTCCCTCCAAGAAGTCATATGCTTGGTGACAGCCTAGTCTATGAACCATTCGTTACAGTTCTTTGTGGTGCTCAGAGTGAAGACACAGATACAGCCCACTGTCTTCCCCTATTCCACGAGCTTACCACCATCATTCTTTGGAGTTACTGTCCCACTACTACCATTTTTATAGTAATCAGAAGCCCAATGACCCCATTTGGAACACCTGTAGCACTGAACCTCTGGGCAAAAGTTACTGATGAGTCCTGGCTTTTTGCGTTTGTAGCAACAGCCTAACTTGTCACTGTCTTTACAATCTTTGCTTGTTTTTGGAGCACCTGGTTCTTTCTTCCATTTGAATTTTGTTTGCTCCTTCTTCCTCCTGTAGTGATACTGGCTGCCATGTACAGGACTCTGCTCCCTCCTCGACACCAGAATCACATGTCCCTCATTGGATGCAGCTATCAAGGTGTTGCCATCATTCCTCATCCATCATTCAGCCCTTAAATTCTCTTGCGGTTAAGTTTGGTTCAGCTAGAACATTTTGAATGAAAACCTCGTTCTATTGCAGTCAAGCAAGCAAAAAATTTGCAATTATTTCATCATCAAATACTATACCTCCTTTCTTTACCTTCTTGTTCAATTTTTTTATTAATATTATATCAAGAGTTCTTTATGATATTCCCCATCTCTTTCAATGCTTTCAGAGCATGGAGTTTTGGAGAAGTAACATGAATTTCTTCAAGAATTTTCTTCACTTCTTTTGCATGTTCAGTGCCTTCAATGTCCAACAGATAGTCATGGCCCACTGATCTTTGGATTGCTGACAGTTGCCTTTCTGTTCAATCTTTGCTAGCCTGACTTCAGATTTTCAATTTCCTCATATCTGGAATCAATGGCTATCCAACAATTTTCTCGACAAAAATCGCCCTCACTCTCATTCTTCATGCATGATAATTTTCATTCATCAACTTTGGAATACTGAGTGTGTCCTTTAGTTCACTTTCTTGTGTACACAATACTGAGTGTGTCCGAATCGCCATGGTTCTTTACTAAGGTTCTCTGTTCTCAGTCCATCACTTCCCCGTGCACTCGTCATTTCTATCTCAATCGCGATCCAATCTTTTCCATTTTCCAAATTCACTTTCTTTGGAAATCAGTCAATCGTTTAAATGTGCATCCTGAGCTCATAACCTGTTACTTCCTTTTCAATTTGAAAGTGGATTTAAGGCTTAACTTTTTATTCATACCATGGTTATTGACATTCTGTTCATATTAGCTTATTCTCCATGACAGTGAGTTGCCACAGTGACAGTAAATAAAAGAAAAATATTATGTTCACCACACACATTCTACTAGACAGTATGAGCCAAGGGTCTGACGGCATTGCGATATCTCGTATGGATTACTACTAGCACCAATTTTTTCAGGCGCAAATGGAAAAATACGTATGCGTGAAACAGATAAAGGTTGTATGCTTTTGCTATAAATCTTTTATTTTTTTGTGAAAAAATGCAGTAATTATTCCTTTTGTTGTAAGGCGCTTATCAGCTTCCATTTAAAATACGTCTGGGACCACACGTGACATTGCCATCGCAACCGTAAGTAAACAAAGAAGATGGCGGGGAAAGTACACTGCGAAAACGCCAAGAGAAGGACTGGATGGCATTATTGCGCTGCTATCTGGTTCCAGAATTTTTCAGGATGCAGAATTGATAATACGATTACCTTTTTAAGTTTCCACTGAGAAATAATTAGGTAATTTCCCACTTAAATCTGCAAGATACTCAATAAAAGCGTATACCTGTCATGCTGTTGTGCTGATAGTTAGCGCCTGACCGCTAGAGTACTCTGGTTGAAATGTATAACCATTGGAGTAATGTGAGTGTCAGAGCCTTGGTGTGAGCCTTATAGATTCTTAAAATTTATGCACCATGTACCCACCTGAAGGTCTTGTGGGCAACCATGTCCAACACCACGCTGAATTTAAGAAAGTTTACTAAGTTAGAGGATAATATTTACACATTAGAGGACTCCAATAAGTACAGCTAGTATAATGCATAATACTAAGCCAATATTTCTGCTGCTATTGGCAACGTGGCAACTCCCACCTTGAGGAGATTTACACTGGAAATGAGTCTCCATGAGCCCATACTGTCAACTACATGTGGAATAGACCATAGAATATTTATTCAGTCGTTCAGGACCATGGGTGTATTTACTGGGGTGGAGGGGGGATGAACAGGGCAAATTCGTTCAGGGTACCAACATTAAAAAGTATAAATAAATCAACAAACTAAATATCCTAAAATAGTTCAAAAAGGGCTAGAGAATGCAGTTTGTTGCTATAATTTTCAAATTTTTTTCCAGGAGAGGGCCCCCCTCCCACTGGCACAAGACTGATACTTCACCAGAGGATACTTCCCGTGGCCATTTAAGGTGGTTTTCGTGAGATATTTCCCTAGTGATAATAGAGACCAAGTTCGAATTATATTTTTAATTTCAGCAGCTGTAAGAAGCATGAAGTAAATATTGATAAATTAATAACAAAAAACTTTGTTTAAAATACTGAAATTCTCAGTAATTAACTAAAATACACATTTTTAAGGTTTTAATTTGACTCATTTCTTTCATGCCGTACACTGAAAGCGCCTTCACAAACGAAGATTTTTTTGCGATTTTGTAAAAGTAACTGCAGTGATTAATTGATCTATTTTTAAAAATAGTTGAGTTGTTGCACAGAATATATAACAGAATAGTTGATTAATTATACTGTTTAATTTCTGATGAAATCGATGCATAAGAAGTTCCTCATTTTTTAAAAGTGTCTCTGCATATCTGTACCATTTCCCATGGAAAATGGCTGGTATTTTTAGGCAAAAATACTAAAAATTAATGTGGCGATTGGCTGATATTTTGGTATCTATAGAAAGATGGGATTTTTTTCCTTATGATGAGCCATAATTCATTGAATTTAATGAGAAATGATATCTAGTTCAAACCACTTGAAATCGTCACAGACACTTTTTATATAATGTAACTACGGCTTACCCAGTTAGAATTATTTCATTATAGGAGCAAGAGGCAGGACTCCACTCTCCACCACAGATGGGCCATTCTCGCTCGCTGAATCCAGTTCTCTTCTGAGTGGACCGAGCACCAACGGAATAAAAAGCAGGGATGAGGTCAGAGGGACAGTCAGCTAGGTAGGAGCAACACGTTACTGCTGCCTCGTGAACATCCATCGGGTAAGGATTTTGAAAGCAAGGGTATCCAGGAGTAAGTAAATCTATCACAACAACATCATTGTGAAGTAGCACGACAATTGCATGAGGATCTTGAAAATCTGAAAATAAAGACAAGAGGAAAAGGCCTTGAAATTTTTGCTAAGGCTGAATCTGATTGGATGAAAATATTTTTGGGGAAAATTTGTTATAAACAAAGGCAGATAGATAATTAGCAATATAGTTTCCACAAAAAATTATTTTTTTTCCTTGAATATTTTTTGAGAATTTTTGATTAGTGAATTTAGTGCAAAATTCTCTTTTTTAGAACTAGAATTTTTAAATAGTTAATATGCGATTCACCAGTAGTTACAAACACTAAACTGCATTTCTTTGTATCCAAACTATGAGATTAAGTTTCATATGACTGGCTGTAAAACATGACCAAAGTAAATAAAAGACCAATAAACAATTACAATCACTCAAAATCAACATAATATATGAGCAATACCACCACTGACTTACACTGCTTGATCCACCAAGTATACACCATTTGATCCAAACCAGAAGCAATGGTAATAGTATTGCCATACTGACTGAGTTTAAATGCTCGTGAATCATTACTTACATTGGAAATTTCATTAAAAATCAAATCCAGATCATTCAACTCATATGAAATAATATATTCTGTAACAATAAATGCTCTGGTAATGGACAATTATGAAATGGACATGCTTTGTTGGTTTGGCCATGTTGAGAGAATGGATGAGAGTTGAATAACGATGGAGATTTATAATACAGGAAAGAATGTCCTGTGAGAAAGGAGTAGACCAAAAAAGTCACTGTTGAATGTGGCGGAAGAGACTCTCAAAAGAGGAGGAATATTAGGAGTCTTAAGAAAAGGAGAGAATGAAAGAGTGCAGCTGAAGGAATAAAAACTATTTTGATTTTGCCTACCCTGAAAGTGAATGGTGTGAAGGGTATATATTAAACTGATGGAGGAAGGCAACATTTTGTGGATCTGGTACTTTCTCTGCGTACTTACTGTAGGAATTCAGCTCGAGTTCTCCACTGGGAGAGGCTCTCCATACTGGCCAGGGTTTTGATGCCAGACTCGTGTATCATCATCAAATCAGCAGACCTGATGATGACGCACGAGTCGGGCATCAAAACATCAGCCAGTACGGAGAGCCTCGCTCGATGGGGAACCTGAGAAGAATTCCTACAACACTTTGTGGAATTTAGCTATGTTTAGCATGGGGAAAAGAAATCACTTTGCTCAATTCCAATTAAGTATTTTATTACCGATCAGTTTAAAATTCTGTGTGTCATTATCAAGGTAACATTGAATCATCATTGAGTCAATGTCACCTTGATAAGGATCCATAGACATTGAAATTAATTAGGAAAAAATACTTGAGTAGAATAGAGCATAGTGATTTAATTTCAAAATGCTAAATGAGTATATAAGTTCTGTAACTAACTACCAAAAGTCAATGCAACTAGTTCAGCTAACCAATTGCAGTGAAACAATAACAATCTTTTTCAGTTATTGACTTAAATGAATAAGACCATGGGAAGAGAAAAATAATGAATCATGGACAGAAAAAAACTAAACTTTCAAATAGCTATAATATACTTACCACTAGGCCATGGACTTTCACAAAGGGTTATAAAATCCACAACATTATGCTCCATTTCTAAGACAGTAGTCGTCTTCCCATGAATAACAGTGATACTAGGAGTCCTTCCAGCTTTATCATATGTTAGGCCTCCAGAAAATATTACATACGGCTCCCTGTTGAGAGTAGGAAATTTTGATTAATGAAAGTTTATCGTAATTTTCCATTCCATTGTGAAAAATAGAAAACTGGAAACTAAAGCAACTGCACACTTAAAAAAATAATTTGATACTTACCCCATTCTCGAAGATTTCCATTCTATCTTTTGGATAGGTTTACATGGCTCAAGCTTTCCATCTTTGTTAGTTTTAGCTAAACGAATAAAAGAACAAAAATTTATTTTCATATTCTAAATCAGAGCTTGAAAATTACATCTATGGGGATTGTGGTGATCATTCAATTGTGTTGGCACAACATAGGGAAGGCAAGGGAGGTATTACCAACAAACTCAAACCACTTCACTATTGAGCAAGAGAAATCAAGAAAACTGATGACTTAGGGAGTTCCGCCAGTATCAAAAGAGTGATCAATCCAGAGCTTCCAGATAAACTGTTAAATGAATTATTTGTCAAGTCTCTATCCCAAAAAGAATTAATTTTCCATTTCCATTATGAGGAAATTTGTAATGTACGAAAATTACCTCAAGTTTGGAGAAGATGGCTACAATACTATTTCTAATTTCCATTCTTTTTCATGAGATTCTTTTACTTGAAAAATTAGTGTCATTAACTTGTAATGTACTCGTACTCACATATAAGCAAACTCGCACGTAGAAAACATTCATATATATTTTTGAAACCCCGGCAGCCAAATTGTACAGAAGGTATGATGCAGATTATTCTATTATATTAATTTTGCATAATTAGAACGCCAATATTTCAATTTCAGACCTATTTATTCTTATTCAAAGAGTTACAATATTGCGCATTCCTCCATATTGAACACCACGTGGAGGGATTTAACGGTCACGTGAAAATTACAACAATAGGTAAGAACCGGTACCACGCTAGTTTTTAGAACATTCCAGATAAACGGAAGTACGTCAGTAGCGAAGCTTCTAGAAGGATGAAAATGCATCAGTGATCAGGTATAAAAGCCGATGCAGGTTAGAAAAATAAAAAGTTAAATAAAATGTTTAAATTCTACAAAAAATTCGTTGGTACCAGAGAAAAAAAAAATATATATATATTTAAAATAAAAAAAGTTATAAAATCAGTTCAAAGAGTCAAAATTTGTTTATTGTTTCAATTCTGTCAATGTTCAGGCGCCCGTTTTGCCTTAGGTTTAGTTCTTTTAAATTTAGTGTGCGGCATATAGCACCCGCTCACTAGTAGCCTTTCATCCTCTTCTCCTTCACTAACACTGTAAAGGTTAAACTGGTCCCATCACACTGCATCACCATTTTCCCCCTGTGTGCCATTGGACAGACAATATCGCTGAAGAGGTGGACTCAAGTTGCACCATTGCAGCGCTCTATTCTTTGGGCCGAGGGCCCTGCCATTGCCCGTGATCTGGTCTGGTCAGTCGAGGCTGTCTCAAAAATCCAGGTGCTATGAAATCCTTTTCATGATACTTTTTCCATAAAAAATTGCAAGCTGTTTTCGTACAGAACACCCAAAAAAAACAATCAAGTGATTTTTCATTTTAAGTGATTCCAAATTTCAATTTAGTCAAAAGATGCAACTTTAGTAGTTACACCTTAAAACTTTCTCGATTATAATTTAAATAGTTTAAGAAATAATTTTAATATATTGAGTACACATTTGTGTAATCCCAAGCGATTTCAATGGAAGATGTTTTGAAAAGCGCAACAAGGAGGGACATAGGGAGCGCCTCCATACTAATTTCTCCAATAATTTCTTAGTGAGCTGCTACATCATTAAAAAAATATTCTCAAATTTCTCCAAAATTATTCAAATGCTAATATCTCCAATCATTTCTTAGTGAACTGCTACATCATAAAAAGAACATATTCTCAAACTTTGGGGTAGTAACTTTAATAGTTTTGGTTGAGCGTTGAGGAATGAATGAGAGAGTTGATTGACTCTTTAATTCATCATAAACGCACAGCTTTATTCACCAATCGAGGAAATGATAGTTGATCACATTTTTAATGCCGTTAATAAAGTCATTGAATTGCATACTGATGCAGAAAAATACATAAGATAAATGATCAATCAACAGCTAAAGACTACTTGAAGTTTTTTAGTTGATTCCAATTAAAATATGCCAGTTGGATCCAGTTGGTCTCCATTGCAATGTTCCAGTTAATTCTAATGAAAAGCGGCCATAAGAAATTAAGTTGCATCTAATTGGGGGTTATATTTCAAGGTAGCTGAATCCAGTTGAGTCTGTTCTAGTTGGATCCTAGAATCTAGAATCAACTGGAATTTTCGGCAGGGAAGTCAGGGCATTGTTTTTTTTACAGGCGGACAAATGGAGAAGCAGGCATGCATCACGTAATAAAAAAGCATGGGTGTAATTACCGTGAGGGTATACATGCGATGCGGGCCGTACATAAGAAACCCGAGCCGTCCAAGTGGCTAGGGAGCCATCTCCGTGGGAAGTCATAAATTGCTTCCCTTCGTGGTGCCATGATGCCGACCGTAGAGGCTCCGGACCTTGCCAGCGCATCTCTGCCACACGACTCCTCAGATCCCAAAGTGCTAGTTGTCCACACTCGAAACCGATGAGGAGCTGAGGGAACGGGAAGAAGAGGAGAAAAGAATTGAAGGAGGCGTTGCACTAGTAATGAAGAATGTGGTATCGATAAACACAATCAGAAATAAAATTGATCGGCATCACGAGCCGCACTGCGATAACCCAGAACTATACCCAAAGTGTGGCACGGAAATCTTATAAACTTAATGAAAGAGCTGCAATCACGGCCAAGTATTAATGAGAATAGCTGAAGACTTAATTGTCATGAAGGCCACTATTTATGCAGTACATGCATTTTGGCGAGCATTTCTGAAAGAGACTCTTGAGTTCGTAAGAAAAGAGTTCATTTAGAAGACCTCGCGGTATTTCCCCTTTAAGAAGCTATTCTTATTTTCCTTCCACATTAGGTTCCTTGGAGAAGTTCTCAACAAGATGAAATAGAACCGGAAAGTATAACATGATGGTCACGCTCGGATTCTGCAAGGCCACCTAAAAAACCATTTATTGCTTTCAAGTACACTCTCTCCAGACATTGTTCCAGAATTCAGAGCGTGTTAATATTGCTTAATAGCGTTTGAACGAATAAATAAATCGTAGAACACTGAGACACTCGCCAGCGAACAGTTCGGGATTGAGGAGGGTAAACTATACGTAGCTGAGCGTGGAGAGGAACCGCGGTTCCTCTCCACGACATTCGCGAATGTCTCCCATGGACCTCCGGAGGGATTCTCGACCCTTTAGCTTTACCACCCTCGCATAATTTCCTCTCAAGGACATCAACCTCTCCTCGAGAAAATGCCACCAGGTTCAACGACGCCAATGCGATTCATTCATCACTTCCTCGATCATTTCAATTCATCGCAAAGGTATTTCCCTTGTTACTCAATGCACAAAAAAACAGGGAACAAGCACTTACTTTGCTGGCATCGACTGGATTATCACTAAGGTGAACCACTGGGCCCGGATGCGTTTTCCTGGATCTGAAAAAAGAGAACAGAAATGTTAATTTTAATACTTTTGTAGCTCACTGATGATACCAAAAATAAATCCAATTCAATATATTTGGACAAAAAAACATAAACAAGGTAGAACACATTAACCCCAGTACTCCGGTGACGAAAATACCACCAAAAAGAGATTCGATCACGCGACCTCAGCAGTCAAGACCGGCATTATTCATGCATAATTAATGTAATATTTCCTTTGAAATAATAAGTACAGAAAGTAATAATAAAAAACAAATCCAAAAAAACGTAGAAGAGGGAGGACTATAAGCTAATTATAGCACACAGCCATGATTAATTTTAAACGGGAATCCACTTAAACCGTCAATTCCCAGAGTCACCTACTGTTAACGCAACTCTGTTGCCTCGTCAAAATAAGGCCTGACTTCATTTTTTTAATGCTTTGAGTTCGATGGCAAATTTAAAACTTTAGGGACAATGAAGCAGTTTTCAAAAGACCAGACCTTCCCTCGTGGTAATATTTACAACTCAGTGAAGATAACTCACATGTAGGTGACAATGGGAATTGACGGGTTAAATATCACTTAGATAGGATGAGGATGGATTTGTTTTTTTACGACAATATCGAGTTGCTAAAAATACAATTTTCCGTACGGTGTACGTACACGTGCAATTCACACGAAACCAACAAAAGTTTGTCATCAACACCAATTTACTTTAGCGACCGCCAAAATGTTTTTTTTTTCGTTGCGAAAACTCCATCGAATAAAATTGGGAATGTGCATATGTAAGAGTAGATTTGCTTGCCAAAGAGACAATTCAAACATCAAATTCCTCAGAGACGAGTGCAATTGGAGTCCCAAGAGAGTCTCCGATGGCAAATGTATTCTTCCCAAACCGAAGCCACAACATTACGGTCGCTCGAAAACGCACGGCGCTCCGCCACCGGAAAAACTGCATGTGGTCCCCGCCGCTGAATAAAACAAAAGAAACCCATGTGTCCACGAATATGGCGGATCCATATCACACGAAGCAACCGATATTAAAATCGGGTTGCACTTCTATACATACATACTATATAGCACTGCGTCGGAAAACTTTGATCGAATTCTCGTATTATTGTTGTCACTGGTCCACCAGAGGCACGCTGAAAATTGTATTTTTTGGTCCAACTCCAAACGTACGTATCCATGACAGATCTAGGTTTAATTAGACACCCGTCGAGGGCGGTGGGAGAAAGGGATGGAAGACTGAAAGTAGGACTTAGAAATAAAAAAATGAGAGAATAGGGGTGCAGTTTTGGAGTAGGCGAAGAGAGGTTTGAGGGTGATACACATGGAGAAAATGATAGCACGAGCAAAGAAAAGAAGATATGAGGATCTGTGGTGAGACGCACAGTTGGGAGTCGGGAGTACCGAGTAGCTATGAGCGGCTTGGAAGGAAACAAACCCTACACAGACAGATTTAATTCGCAAAGCAAATAAAATTCAAAGGAAAGCCGCAAGTTTCGTTAAGCACTGTTGCGGGCGGACAGAAATTGTCATACAGCTGACGGAAGGACGAGGTTGGGAGCCGTTAGTGACTCAGAGGCTGCACATGCTAGGATTAGATAACTTGAAAAATACAGATAAGGCGTTTCAGCTGGATAGAGAGGATATTATATTGCAACAATAATTTTTATCGAGGGTAGGTCTAAAATAAAAATAGTTATTCCTTGCCTAAGTTTCGGAATTTAATTGCTCCCATCATCAGGGCTACAACCATGATACAGAAGGTCAACAACAAAACCAATAACCATACAATTAAAATACAGTTACACTTTACAATTCTACCGTCAATATTACCTTAGAATTGTATTAAAAAATTTTTGTTGAATATCCGAGGTCGATATGCATATTTATGGATACTGTTTTGAACCCACGCTATATCTCTAGAACTGACGAAACTGACAAAATACGGGAAATATACGGCCGAACTGATAGGTACTAAAATTTCTTCTTTCCATGTTCCATTAGCGATTATTACAAAAAACACCTTGACACTAGCATAAGTCACAGCATTAACATACAATTCACCTCTGCCCTCATCCCACTCCTTATCCCTATCCCACACCCTTCCATGGCTGGAGTCCAAACACCCCCTCCCACACGCCAAGTCGATGGCTCGCAGGGTATTATGTAGATGTAAACACGTTTACAATGCTTATTTTAATCAAATAAATTACGAAAAGTTTTTTTAGGAAAATTCATAAAAATTACTATCATAAATCATCTCAAGCGTCAGTCCATAATCTTTACACCAAAGGGGATAAATTGGTCATGAAAAAACCATCCTCATTCGCCCTTAACTAGGATGGCTTGGTGGTGTAACTGGCTAACACACCACAGCGACAATTGGGATATCGAGGATCGAATCCTAGTAAAGTCATGGCGAAGTTTATCCCCATTTGGTGTATTACTTGACACTAATTCGCGTGACTGCGTTTTATATCATTTGAACATTGGCAGTGATTTGGAAATCGTTGATATATTTTATTCGTAGTAATAATATATAATAAAATATCCAAAGAATTCTACAAATCCTTCGGTTTATTGCGACACCAGTTGTGATAGTCACGGCATCATCAGGTGAAAAACACGCTGCCCCCTTTAAACCGAAGTATACGTGGAATATAATGAGGCTTATTATTATAATTAAATCAGCATTCAAATTAATTTTTTCAAAAGGTGCTATGAGAACGATTTGGTAGGTAGATAGAGGAGGAGAAAAGATAGAGGAATAGAGCCAAATAGATGGGTGTGAGAGAAAGAAGTACAATTGATAAGAAGAGAGAAAAAAGGAGAGTACATGAAAAGGAAGACAGAAAAGGAAAGAGGAACAGGTAGAAAGAGACGTTACAGACAGGAAAAATGAAAATGGGAAAACAGGAGATTCTTAGAGACAGAGGTGGAGGAAAGAGGCAATATTTTTAATTGTAAGACAAACAACAGAGCTAGAGCATAAGAGGCTAGTGGCCTTCGAAAATTGGTGCTGAAGGCGAATACAGAAGATGAAATGTACGAGATCAGAAACGAGGAAGGGTACAGACGAATAGGAGAGGAGAAAACTTTATGGTACACTATCTGGAATACAAAGTCATGATGGATAGGCTACATTTTGACACATAAAGAATCTGTAAGGAACATGGTAGGAGGAAAAGTCCCGTGAAGAAGACCAAGGGGCAATACATAGGAGCGGTGGTAGGTAGCGGTGTCTTGATTTGTATCGCTGCTTGCTGGGCTTTGCATTTAGCTTACACATTATTTCCAGTTTTTCCCAAATAAATGAATGACGGAAGTAAATAAATAATTTGGTAATTTCGAAAATCGCCTAGTTTTGGATATCATTGCGTTCATACATCGCTCCGTTAAGAGTCCCACAGGCATTTGTGGCTTTTATAGATTCGTATAAATAATATAAAATATACATATGTGCAACATTACAGCGTATCAAATATGAGAATTGTAAACAGTCTTATTACTCAACACTAGAACAGTCATAAGTCTCACCATTGAGTTATCATTAACATTAGAAACATTTCTAGGTACAAATAAATATAAAAGGTAAATATTATTCCTCCCACTGCTAATTCATTCGCTGTTTACATTTTTAATCCCCGCGAATAGTTATGTGACCAAAATTTCACCGGATGCGATACAATTATATCGCAGATTGCCATCCACCGAGTCTATAACAGAAGCCGATCTAGTCCTTGCATGTGTCGAAGAAAGAGATGGAAAGGGAGGGAAAAGCGACAGGGCGTCGAACAGGCGCGTGCGAAGAGGGGAAGACCCCTTTCTCCAGAGGGGTCGGGGACGAATGGGGTAGGAAGTAAGAGAAGAAGTGGTGAGAGGCGGTGAGGCGACGCGCCGGGAGATGATGAGCACTGTGAGGTGTATGGCAGGGTGAGAAAGTAGCAGAGAGTAGGAAAACATAAGTATACGACTTCTGGCGAAAGGACAGTGCTTTTTCGGTAAAATATTATACTTTGTCCCATTGAAGAGTTGAGACGGTGATGAAGCAGCTGCTAGTTTCCCCAGTGTTCCAAATCCCCACCCTAAAAATATGATAGTGAGATCGCGCTTACCGATACGAATTTTGCCAATTAATTTGATTCCGTGTCAGTCGAGAGATAGTAGAGCTCAGAAAACTTTAAAAAATTAACATATGCGGGATGGAATTTTTGTTAAAACAATGTCCGTCATATACCGTGCACATGGGTATCACAATGCTGACGTTATACGGAAAAATTTTCCGTTTTCACTTGTTTTGACAATATGTTCTTTTTTGTCGTCGCAGCCCGTGACGATGGAGTTAGAAGAGGAATAAAGAAATCTAACTTGCAGGTGTGAGAATTGGTGATAACTGCCCTTCCCCCCTCCCTCCCTACAACCTTCAGCCCATCTCTGCGTCCTCCACATTATTTAGTCCCCTTTGCTTACTTTTATCTCGGGTTGCCATGGATACCGGAGGGACGGAGACGCTGGGAGTGGAGGGATTGTGGGAGGAAAGGGTTACTTGTCGGTGGAAAGAGTCGCTGGGGGGAAGAGATAAAAGAGGAAATGAAACCGAAGTCGCTTCCCCATTTCATAGGGCGTAAACTCTTAAGAAAATATTTTTCGTGCAGCTAAAATACTTTTGAGGAAAGTATCGGTGTGTGCAGCGTTTTATTTGCTGTTCTATCCGGGAAACGTAAACAAAAGATGGAGCAGAACATGAGGAAGATGTACGGAGTAGTTCTGGGGAGAGGACTGGGTGGATGAGGATGATTTGTGAGGGAGGAAATGGGAGATAGGATGAGGTGGATAAGGGTTAGGAGATTGTGAGGGAACGTTCTTGAGTGGGGACAGGATTCAGAGGGTGGGAGGAGGTTTGGAAGGGAAGTAAAGAGAGTATTGAGGAGAGAAGAAACAAGTGATAGGTAAGGAAAAATAAAGGTGTTGCGATCGATCTCGAATCGTCGCAGTTGAAAAAATTGGAAATTAACTCCCATTTTAGACTAAAATAATTCCTAATTTAAATGGACGGTCTCAGGCCTATGTGGAATTTCTCTACTAAGAAAGTAACGAAGAAAGAACTATGTAAAATTTCACTTTAGAAAATATAATTTATTTCGACCAAGGTTACAAGGGCACGTTATGTCATCATCAGGTGGGGAAATTTGTCCATTCAAAGAGTACCTATGTATACAAAATAGGTAGATGTTTAGTATTGCTACCCAATATTTAATAAATATTGTATACTCTTTGAATTGACAAATTTCACAATCTGAGAATGGCATGGCATCTCGAAACCTAGTTCAAAATAAATAATATTTTCTAAATTGTAATTTTACATACTTCTTTTTTCGTTAATTCTTAATTGGTTGAACGAGACAATTGATCGACCTTTGTTAAATTCAACTATTCATTAATTAAACATTGCGATCAATTATATCATTTGACCTCTAGTTGTCGCACTAGCATTTATCGTGTGTTATCTCCATCGTGGCATCAAATTCATGTGGATTAAAATCTTGTAAAAACAGTGCCTAACTTTTGTTAGAGTTGAGAGTGAGAGACAATAAATAAAAATTAAGATAAATTACACCAGTTGATTCTGTGCCGTTGCAGTGGCAGACGCATATATAACAGATCCATTTCAGGATGAAATAACTGCGGATTTGTTGAAATTGGCAACTGATATACGCAAAAAAGTGATCATTTTTTTTTCAAGTGTTTGCCTTTACTATACTACAGATGAAAACTACGATTAACCATATCAATTTATTTCGAGACGATACAGCGGAAGAAAGTTTTCTAACCACTCCATATAAAATGAGGAATGACCGGAGTACATAACTGGCTAAAATAAACTAAAATGAAAAAAATATGCGAAAATAATAGCTGAATGGTTGAACTAGCCATTTGATCAACTTAATCATCAGTTTACAAACCTTCGCTCGAATAAATAATATGGCATATGGAAATTTAAACGATAACAATTATTGAGCACAAAATTGCACGGCGAAAAAATTAATGCCGCCAAACAGATGTACCGTCAATTTAATTTGGGTCACAACGTTTTAAAGATACCATCAAGAAAAACTCAATGGTAAGAAATGAAGAATCTTAAACTTTAAAGCACATAAGTACTCTTAGTAGAATGCAATTAGTGAAGTATATTGTGGCATTTAAAGAAGTTTTAGCCGAAAAATACTCTCAGAGTAAAAACCAACTTTTTAAAATTGATAACAGACAAAACGTGGAAAAAATTGGATAAACCTCCGCAAAACTCAATTACGCCCAAGCAAGGGATGCTTCAGTAATAAATGGCTCGAACTTTGGTTCTTCTACATGACTAGGTTGCCGTATTCACTCATATGCGAGGCAGACCAGAGAGATTGAACGTTCATACAACGATACGTGACGGGAGCCAATATCAATTTGCGCGTCGGTGCATGCATAATGAGTAAGACACGAAGGGACGTGACCAACTCCTAAGCCTGATTGCATGGTGCATATTTACGGAATGGGAAATAGTCTATATCAACATCGGAACGGAAATAACTTCTCCCGTCAGACACAATACAGTCGGGTAGATTTATAGGGCGAGCATACTGATTCCGAAGAGAAGCCAGGCAAGAGGGGGGCTTCGGTTGGAAGTGGATAGCTAGCGATGAGCCGTGCGCGGCCAGTCATGGCAAAAAATTCATGAGCAGGCAAACGCCACGCTCGACGTGTGGCACCGGCATGTGGTGTTTCCCGTGTGAAAAATCCCCCGATCCAAGCTTACGCTCTAATCGCCTTAGTGGAATAGTTTTCCACGAGCCGCCGAAGAAGATAACATTAACGGCGCGCCCGAATTCGACATTTAGGTGCTTAAATTGCCAACAGCGACTTCTATCTATACATACAGATTCGCGCGAAAATTAATATACGTGTTCTTATTAGTGATATTTATAGTATACTAGAGAAGGTGCCCGTTGAATATAAACAGGAAGGAAACTATCAACACTATAACATTGTAATAAACCATTCATATCTTATTTAGTGCAAAGAATCATTAAAACATGGTCGCTATGGGAACGATGACTCAAAAACACTAAAATATTGCGAACAATTGTTACGTTTTAGCAAAAATTTAGGAATTTAGACCGGAATACAAAATTCGATTGAAGGAATAAGATTATTTATTTTATTTTCTTTCTATTGGTACCTTTCCCAACAACAGAAAAAAAAACTTTTGCAAATAAAAAAAGGTCTGCAGCCAAATGAAGATTCAGCTTCACGTGTATTTTTCTTATGTGAAAGTTACTGACACATATATACACATCGGTGATTATTATAGAAGATAAGTGAAAAAAATGTCATTGTACCCATTCGATTCTTAGGCTATCCAAAGCTAATTTAACACGTCGTCTTACGGAACATGAGATATATTTCGAAATAATTCGATTACATATGTACAGATTTTTTCTAATTACATTTTGTTCGTAATTGAATTATTGGAGAAGGTACAAAAAGAGGCGGCCAGGTATATGTATTGGGGAAACATAGGACGGAGAGCGTGACAGAAATGTTAAAAATACTGGGATAGGAGTCGTTGGAAAATAGAAGAAAAAGAAGCAGGCTTTGCGGAATGCTCCACGTACAAAGGGGAGAAAAAGCATTGGGAGTACTAAGGAAGGAAATGAAAACCCCGATTTGCATAGGGAGAAATGATAATCAACACAAGGTGAAACGCCGGTCACAAAAAACAAAGGCTAAGATATTTTCGTTCTTTTATTGAACCAATGTGGAATGGAACATTCTGCCTCCAACCAGTTGAGCCCTTTAAAATAAATGTCAATATTTTTAAGAAAAGTTGTAAAAAATACCTTGAAGGATTGATATTATAAAATATTTTGTTTAGTGACAATATTTTGTTTAGTGCTCACTCCAACTATGTGACGTGGGAGGCTCACTTTTGATGTATATAACTAGAATTTTGTTGACAATCTGTATGCATGTCACCATCTAGCATATAGCCAATTTGTAGCATTTTCTTAATAATAATACATTTCATATCATTATGATGGTTGCTAACAAATATCAAGGTCTCACATCGTGTCAAATATTCAAATAAACATATATAAATACAATGTTCGCCCCGATTTCGAATTTCGCGCCGAGCTCAAGTCGGAACATGCTTCAAATAAGGTAAACAAATTTAAAATATAATTCTTGTATAATTTCCATTACTGCATGCATGGTGATTTCCAACTCAGAAAAATATATACTTAAATAGAACCCTAGAAGGTCTTAGACATCATTTCCGACATACTTAAACAATTATTTAAATGTGCACTCAATGTCCCACGAATACCGATCCAGCCACCTCGAAGGCCAGGTCACGGTTCACGTTGAAAATGGGAAGAAACTTAAGAGCATGACGTAACTCATTCGAAGTAGCGTTAGCTCAGTCAGCAGTCGTCATCGTCGTCAAACCAACCTACGGATATACCTCTTTCTAATCCAGACTGCGGGAATTTATTTGACCGTTGAAGGTTGGCGTCAATTTTTTTTCTTCTATAATTTTCAACGATTAAATAATGGTTCGAATGCCACACAGTGAATTGGCTCTCATCACTTTGGTATTCTGAAAATCGCGATCTGTTTTAATAAGCAAAACAGGTGCCTTGCGAACTCTCAAAATGAGAATATAAGCGATCGGTTTGAAACAAAAAACTAATGTTTATTTCTACATTTCACTTTCTCTTCGCTGGTGGCGCATTTTAACCCCCAATGTAGCTTCTGGTAGTTAACTTAAGAATGAGATTTGAACTGATTTTTGAGTGGCCAACTTAACAACATAACTTGAAAGATGAATGAGAGGCATCTTAAGAGCCCACGTGCGTTGTGAACTCAACGCAAACTAATTAACTGAGAAATAGTTTGGTTCCCCTTCCTCCCTCTCTCGTAGCTTACCGCCCTTTCCCTCTGTCCTTTCCCTTCACCCCCTCCACTTCCACCTCCCCTCCTTGCCGCGCAGGGCCGCGCCAGTATCTTTTGCGAGTGCTTACAAAATTTCCGGCATGCATCGGTTAAAACTATATACATATATACGGCGCAGCACATGAAAAACAACTGCGAGGACGAAAATAAAACTGATGAAGGGACAAGTAGAGCATGAGGGGCTGGGGTGGAGAGGGAACGGAAAATGAGAGTAAAAGAGTGGAGAGGGCGGGAGGAGAGGTCTGAAGTGGAGGAGGTGGAGGAGGAGGAGGGAGTGTTGGCCGTTGAGGACAGGTGAAGGACGAGGAGGAGAGAGAGAGATACGGTGGAAGAATGGGAACAAATGAGGTATGGAGACGCAGACTCGAAAACTTAGAGACATGAGCCGTTTGAAGGAGAAGACGGAGATTGGATTGAAGAAGAGTGAAGGGATGAGATTTCCAGAAGGGGAAAAGAATCTACGACTACATAGTATAACCAGCATTGAAAGCTCATAATTGGATTCAGTCGCTAGTTAAGTTGATAGATGAAAAATCATACAAGTCATCAGCTTTGCCACTAGATAGGAAGGCACTAAATACATAATTTACTCATCATTTATACCTATGATTAATTTTATCTCGTAATCACCAGCAGCGAGCGTTAGAAAAGGGCTGGTGCTATGGTTTTTTATCGCGATTATTTAAAGGTATGCCATTGATATTAGCATGTTATTGATTTTTGAACAACGTTTTTAAATGGAAGAGTATTAGTATACTGACTTTGTAGAAGCAAAATATCTTGGAGAAAGAGAAACATAAACACTGGTTAAAAAGTAATTATCGTAACGCCGTTTTCACATATCTCGCAAATCTTTCCAAAATATGTTCCGACCTTGAACGTCCCAAATAACGGCAGTGTATTCTAAATGGAGCCTAACCAGGAAGAAGTAGCCAACATAGGGCGGTAGATAGAGAATAGTAACTGCCAACTCGGAGAACTCGAGTTCAAATCCCGGAAACACAGGAGAGTCCTTGAAATAAAGAGTTCTCCCTTCGTCCGATAGGACGTTTAACCGAGCCGTCTCTAGTTAAACCTGAATTACACGGTCATTTTTCATGTTAACTTTCAGGGGCAGCAGAAATGATGTTCAAATGATGCCGTTTTGAAGCCATCATTTCTAGAGATAGCGGCAATAATTGGGATCTCGATTTCTTTTTTCAATATTTTTGAACGTCTTGTTTTCCATTCCTGACCAAGTATTTGAATCGGAACTGCAGCCAATCAGGGAGCACATCTGAAAATGGCGAATATGACACCACATTTAAGTTCTAATCAAAAGAGTATAGTAAACATTACGGAAATGACGTTTTTAGGTACAGCAAAAATTGGAAAAAGCAAGCGTGAGATAGTGAAAATGATGGATGAAGCTAAGAAATTCCCTGTCATTGAAAAGGTATAGTTCAAATGATCCCTGGAATTGTACGTGAAAAATGACCGTATGATTCAGGCTTTTGAAGCAGGTCATTTCTGGCTCATCTCCTCTTTTCTACCCTCCCAATCCTATCCTAATACCTTTCCTCCTGGCCTGAAGTGCCTCGTGCGGAACAGACTTGAATTGCATGTAAACATCGTCAGAAGGGTCGAAGGAATTTGAGAGGGTGAAAGCAGACAACGGATTAAAAAAATAGCCTTACGCCTCAGAGATCCGCCGGCTGAGCATCAGTCAAAGCAAATATTCTTCGGGTTGAGGGGAGGGGCGGGGGGAGGACTTCATCAAACTGGTTGTTCGCGAAGAGGATACCTTTGCAAGCAGTCATGGAAATAAAATCCAAAGGTTCGGAATCCTTTCGTCTCCCAGGGCACTTTCTGGGGTTTAAACATTGAGCAAGTTGACCTCAGGATCATATTTGCCACGTTGCAGCCGAGTAATTGACTACTGGCGTAGATACGACGGGATAAGTTTTAAACGATAATCAAACAGCGAGTGCAGAGGTCAACTACCCTCCAGTCCCTTCTCTCTAAAAACAATACAATTCTCCACACATGCATTGCATCACGTAAATGATAGTAGAGAGTGAGCATTTTGTGAAATTACGAGGTAAAGTTCAAGATTTGTGATTCCACAGACCCAATTATTATTTTTTTCAATATATTTCGCTACATTGCAACCATTTGAGGAATCTCAACAGTGTTTGTTTCTTCAGCACAGTCAAACTCTGCGGAGCAGTCTAATCCCTTAAATGTTTTTACAATATTTCACGTTCACGCGCACTCTTACACGCCTGGAGAAAACAAGCATAGTAACAGCACGTAAAGCATCAAGCGTAGAACAGAACAAATAACGAAAAGAACATATCAGAGCATTTTCCTAAAAATGAAGGAAAATTTTCCGCAATATATAATAAGATTATTCTAGCTCTGGAATTATTGCTGATTGTAAAATGTATTTGTACATTTAATATTACTAATTAAGTAGAGTATTCAAATTTTATAATGAAAATATTTTGCTCTACACATGATAACATTTCAAAAAATTTAGTCAACAAAACGGTTCAGCTATTTATAAGAAAAATTAAAGCCTGAAAGCTCTTTGAAGAACAGCTGCAGTTCTTTAGGGCTGGAAAATATTCCATTTTATCCGGTATAAAGCAAAATAAAGCCCCATGAAACCTACCTTTCGTTAATAACTTCTTGGTTCTTCGCGATGCTTAAATCTAGATTAACGAATAGATCGCTAAATATCTTAATGGGCGAAATGTCTAGTACCTCCAAAATTGGAAAGAATTTTTCATCACACAAAAGGTTTACCTGAGAGAAATCCGACATAATAAACTGTGACCTTCTTTTCCTACTCGTAATTCGTACACGACAAGCCTCAGAGCCCTAATCAGCAGCTAGCGACCCGCAGTCTGAATTCAATTTCGATTGTTTCACTATCAACTCGTGGCCTTTTTGGATATGATGCTCGTGTACACAGTACATTTCCGGAACGGTAACCCTGTAGCCGAGGAGGGATTACCGCAATTTAAATTTTCATTCCTGAGATTAGAGCCCTTCACACTGCGGAGATTATGGAAAACAGACCACCAAAATGAGGATAAAAAACGGATAAATTGCTCTAGGAAGGAACATTTAATTCATTTCAGAATTTCTCCAGGTCAAGACTCAACAAACGGGTCGAGAGGGACCAGAGGGCCGTTTAGATTACGATATCACTTCCTCACCAGTCTTCCTCTTTTCAAGCTTGCCATGGTGAAGAATGAAACATATCCAACAATGCTAGTACCTGCTAGTGACGTTGGAACCGGCTACAAGCATTTGCGTACACTATACTCGAAACGTAAACAGTTTTCAGAAATGAATCGCGTAATTGAGAACCGTGACCTAATTTAATAACAATAATTAGTGCGCCTCATCGGTACAAATGAAATAACTATGTTTTAAAATTATCTTAAAAAACCAAGAGACTTTGAATGAAGGATTTCCACAGAGAACGCCGTTATTGTGTTCAGTGACAACATATTGAGGACACAAAGTAGCGGAGGAAAATTCCGGGAAGAAAGCGATAAGTAAATAAGGCAGTTTTACCCGTTATCGCAGCTGGTTTTGAGCTTATTAGCCAAGGGCATGGAAGTAGTGCAAGGGAATATCTCGTGAAAGGAATGTCACCAATTAGTCGTTGAACTAATTGTGCCATAGAGGTTTACCATGGCACGCATTGACGTAACTAGATAGCCAAATGATTGCATCGATTGTTGAGTGCACAACAGAATAAAAAGACGAAAGAACGAATGAAAATAAATCATAAAAATACGAAAGATATGAGATTATAATAGTGGGAGGGCAACGTGAGACAAATTTCAGCAGGCAACCTATGAACTTTTTCATCCTAGGAATTTGGAAGTTTTTTTTAAAGAATATAAGCGCAGCAATATGGGCGCTTGGAGAATCTTGCTATAGTTTATTAAAAAAGGAAAACTTACAGTAAAGGTTTTTAGCGAAAGGAGAAAATGAAAAAGGTAAGCCTGAAAGAGTAGAAGACTAAAATGAAGTGTGACAGGGTATGGTCTGGAAGAGGAGAAAGATGTTGAAATAAATTTGAAAAATAAGAAAAGTTACTGGGAGGCAGAGGCATGTAGACAGCATCATGAGAAGGAAGAGTAGGTATTAAAGGGGTGGGAAAGAAATAAGAAAAGAACAAGCAATTTTAACAAAACACGGTAGGGTAGAAACTCCATATTTCGAGCAGCAGTAGCTGAAAACAACGCTAAATAAAAGAAACATTCGGAAAAAATGCCTCAGAAGTTCACAACAATCCGCATTTGTGATAAGGAACGGGTCAAAACCTACCTCCAAAGAATGAGACAGAGCTGAGCTTAAAAACACAAATATCGACAAATTTAGACTGAAAATTTGCAAATGCGTGCGCATTCAAATGATCCAGAATTATGCAATCATCGTAATAGACGTACCCTCCGCAGATTTTTTAGGATTAAGACATAAAGCGTTTCTAAAACAAGCAAAACTTAATTTATGATATTTTCCCATTAGCCATACGACCGATACTTCTAGAAAATGATATATATAGTTATATTCTTACACTGAAAGGAAATATAAGAGTAGGTCTGGCAGTTTTTCCACTCTCGGCATCAACTACCGTGTTTCACTGAAGTACTGTTAACCTCCAGAGCCTAAGTAAAAAAAAGAGGGAGTTCTCTATTTTTTTCCTCACACACCATCGTTATTAGCACCGCAAAATTGACAAAAAATCTTTATTTATTTGGAAGTTTCTCTTCAAAATAGTTTTACTCACTGGTCTACTTCGGTGTGATGTGAAAATAAGGTTGGCATAAACATATTCTTATTTTTTTTAAACTTCTGTCATAGTATGCATTCTTGATGCAATCAACCAAATCACGCACCCTATTCCGTTCCCAGATCTAGAGACGTGTGAAACATGCCAATTCCAACCAAATCGAATCCGATAACGTTCGATTTGACTCAAACTCTAATCAAGATAGCTCGAATCTGAAAGATTCGTAGATTTTCGGACGCAGTGATTCGACTTTCGAATCACAGAAACACGTAAAAAAAACTAAGGACGTGATTATCGTTTTTTTTCAGAGTCAGCCCGCGTTCTGCCGTCATTTGCCCGCAGAACATCGAGAGCACAATGCGCGCGTGAAATGAAGAGACAGTTTTCCTTATAGATTCAATGAAGACGATCTCTGTGATTTGGTTTTCCTCCGAAATGGCACAACATAAATGCCAGTCGATATAGAAATGAAAAAATTTCATTAATCAGTTCCGTTTCGAATGGATAAGTATTTTTGCAAGTCGATTCGGATATTTCCGTGAGTTGATTCGGATTAAAAAGTATTTCAGATATTCGAGTAGGGATATATTTCATGAATGCCATTCAATTCACAAAGCATTTTCGAAAACGGATATGGGCTCCGTGATTCAATTTTCTTTCGGAATGACAAATCATTGATTCGAGTCAATTGAGAACTGAAAAAGTTTTCAGTAATCAGCCTCAATTTTGGGTCGATTGGGATAGTATCTCAATGATTCAAAAATATTTCATAAATTGAATTCGTAGTACATTCCAAGACTTTAATTCTATTTACAAAATATTTAAGACTATTAATTAAGACAGGCTCTGTGATTCGATTTTCTTTCGAAATGACAAATTTTAAGTTCGAGTCGATTTAGAACAGAAAAACATTTCAGTAATTAGCTTGAATTTCGAAACAATAAATATTTTGGCAATTCGATTAGCACAGGAAAAATAAATCTTTATACGAAAATTAGAACTAACCTAGTCGCTTGTTTTTCTACCGGAAATAAGTCTCGATCTAGGGAGATGGATTTCCAGCTGTCTTTCCACCTTTTTGGTGGTCTTCTTATCGGTCTCCTGCCATGGGGGATGTTGTTAGCTTCCCATTTAAAATGTTAAAGTTAGATCAGATCGGAACACATCAGCGCATTTTAACGCACACAAACGACAATTAATGGAATGTAGAGCGCTGGCAATACATATGGTAACCTGCCCATAGGAAGTATTCTGTAGTGTACAATAGTCATGCCTGAATGTACTGTATAGCTATCTAATCCTTTCAAAATAGGCATTTAAAAAACCTACGCTTTTTATCACGGAATGGTTAAATACTTTAAGATATCCATGTTTGACTCCTTTGCGGAAAAACAACACAAAAACCATTATTACGGATGCCATTATCGACGTTCTTTGGGTGTTTAGCGCACATCAACTCTTCTCCCGATCTGTTTCGAAGTGCGCTACCCAGTGCGCAGTGTCTGTAACGAATGGAATGCAAGTGCGCAGTTGCGTTGCGATGTTATTAGCGCACTAGTGCGAATGGAAAGCTCCCGTTATCTTTTGCAACGCGGGGGAGGAATTCTTCCGTCATTCTACCCACGTGCGAATCCCAGTATCCTCTCCGCTCAACAAAAAAAATATTCCTATCGTTCGAAAATATTTCAGAAATCCGATCCGGAGAACACATTCCATAAAATTCGATGCGATTCATGAAACACTTAAGATCTTCGATTCCGAAGGGAACAAACTGTGGTTCGCCAAAAAAAAACCTTCCCTGGACTTCAGGATATGTAGGCCGTCATTCGAAATGCGTGCGCCGGACGGGATCACACGCATGTCGTATTAAAGGCGAGATGCTGCGATGGAAATCCGAGAGAAAAATGAAGACGCGGCTCGAGCAGGGCGAGGAGAGAATGGACTCGGTCAGACGTGGCCAACGGAGCGCAAGAGATAGAAATCCCAAGCGAAGAGATTGACCGAAAGGAGCAGGCCGGCTCACACTGCGCTCAAGAACATAACTTAAGTTGGCTGGAGCGGTAAAACTGAGTCATCATTGAGCATATTTAATAATTTTTCAAGCGTAAAAAATTCTAGGACCACATTTCATTTGAATACATCTGTTTAATATGGTGGAACTAAACATACATACTGAGTATGCCACATTTTTAGGGAAACGCGCGTCGTGCCAGCGTAATAAAGTTTTATGGAAATAACAAAGGGGGTTTTCTTGTCATGGATGTCCATAATTTCCACGAGGTCAGGCCTGATATCATCAGTTTTATATGTGTAAATATTTTGCCTTGATTAAAGCATGCTTGGTTTTTCGACGCGGTACTCAAAATTTAGGTGAAAATTACACTTGAAGACATTTTATTCGAATCTTTGACTCCGTGTGACACCTTGATATTTGTTACCAATCATTACAATAATACGTTTAGAATACAATCTGTACACATGTAATCGAATTATTACGAGATATATTTCATGTACATAAGGCTAAGTGTTAAAATAGCTTTGAATTTCCAAAAAAACTAAGTCGGTGTGATGCAATTTTTTCCCTCTTATCTGTAAATATCATTAAATAAGAACCGGTATGATAAGTTTCACGTAAATATGTACATGTAAAAAAAATCTCTCCGATCACCTTTCAAACACAAAGTGATTCACAAACAAGCTTCAATCCTCCGTATCACTAAACCAATTTATGATATTATATCTCTTCTCTTTAGTTTACCAACGGGATTTATTATTCCATAATTACAAATACCCAAAATAGTTTCATTGCCATGCTATGAATAATGATTCAAAATACAGCAATCTATAAAAATTCGATCCAATTCGTTGAAACAAGCTGCGACTTTGTTTGATGCAGTTTTTTTTAAACAAGCTGCACAAGGCCGTATCTATAAACCAGACAGTAAAATTATTTCTTTCTTTCCCTTAATTTACCACTGAGATTTATTCTTCTATAATTACCAGTGTCCAAATATGGTTTCAATCCCATGCAAATAATAACTATTCTTTGAATGGGACTGAAACCATTTTTGATGGGATACCTTGCCATTGGAACCATACAGGAGTATATAAAAACTCGATCCATTAAGTTGAGCGATTGAGGTCGAACGCGAATCATTTCAATGACAAGCGACTACGTCTTCAATCGTCAGTGTTTAGTTTTGCGTTACACTCTCTCATCGGTGGATCGAATTTTTATAAATAGAAGACCCTGATATGAAAACAGAAATAGTCGTCTTACGCTGTTATAGCATAAACCTCATATTCGAAATTCCTTGTGCTGCTGTCGCTCCATGCAACAATACATGACACTGGTTTCTGTGCACCTCTGATCTCTAGGAGCATCGGATGGAACTAAGGACTGGATTTTCGTAAATAATATCAAACGCAGAATTTCGAAAATGAAGTTCATGCAATAACAGCGTAAGACAATTAACGCTGTTAATAGCTAGATCCCTAATTTATAAAAATTCGATCTGTCTCGTTGAAACAAGCTGCGGCTTTGTATGATGCAGGTTTTTTTTTACATAAGCTGCAATCTTCCGTGTCTCTGAATGAACAATTGAGAATATTACTTACTCTCTTTCCCAGAATAACTCGGGTTTAACCGACCAATACGTGGCCCGATGTATTGGTCTGACAACAGATATATCGCGCGAAACGTTCCAAAGTGATAAATTAAACCGCAACGCGTAGTCGTTTGCGGCTCTCAAGTGGTACCGGCCGTGACAGCCGATATTTAGAGACTTGGTTACTGCAGAAGAGAATACCACATTGGTCAACTTAAGGTAGTTTGAGCGAGCTATCATTGCATATAAATTTCTATGAATTTGGCCTCATCACTAAGGAAAGTATCTCATCTTTCCAAAGATAAAAAAATATCAGCCACTTATTGCACTACTATTCGAAATATTTCTCAAAAAATAACAGCCAGTTTCATGGGACATGGTAAGCGTATGCACACCAGGGAGAGTTCATTTAAAAAATGAGGAATTATGACAAAAACGCAGAGATATTGTGAAAAACGTAACAGCGTAGAGTTAATATGCTTTCTCAACTATTTTTAAAAATAAATCAATTACTCACCGCAGTTATTTTTACAGAATCGCAAAAACATCTTCGGTTGTGAAAGCGTTTTCAGCATATGGTGTGAAAAAATTAGTCAAATTGAAACCTTTTGGATAGTTGCTTAAATTTTAAAATAACATTTGAATATGGTCTCTTTTATGACTAAGGAAAAATCTCGCTCTAAATACCTCAAGGAAGGACAGAAGAATACACATCAATTGATTTGAAGGCACGGAACTTAAATGTATGTTCTCGCGTTCTAATGAGGACCGGCCTTAAGGGTGAGAGAGATAGGAGAGAAAAAACATAAGGACTTTGTGTGAGGGAGATGGGTGTAGAGAGAATTCCATCTGCTCACTTGTACTGCCAGCAAGGACTCGGCAAGAAGCACGAACGGCCTTGCGACGAGAAGAAAAATGTTCTTTAAAAAAACAGGAAACGGAAAAACACACGTACTATATTTAAAAATGGCGGTCAAGCCGCCGACCGTCGCTTGCGCCCCAGACCCAGATACAAACCCGCGACCTTACAGGCTGAGGGAGGAGAAGGATCAGGGCTGAGGGGGGGGGGAGGAGGGACACTGGGAATGAAGACGTCACACGGAAAAAATACAATCCTTTTCCTCGAAGAAGAAGGACAAGGGTTCAGGGATACTAGAGGGGGCGCGGCGCCGAGGAGAAGAAAGATTGGTGGGAGATTGGAGCTGAAGGGCTAGCGAGGAGATACGAAGGGTCCGGGAAGATTTTTGGACAGAAAGGACAGGAGAAGTGGGGAGAAAGAACGAAGAGACGAAGGAAAGAAACCACTCCCTCACTTTTTTCTCCTAGAAAGAAAAAAAGTAGATTCAAAAAGCCTGGTGAGAAGAAACAACGAATACCACTCCCTAGTAGAGGGTGTTTTACACGACGCTTGGGTCAGCATTGAAATTCGCACTTAAATCAGCGACCCGGAACCGAATTCGGAACTAAGGAGGTTCCATCACGGCGCTGTTAATGAAAACAATTACTCAATTCAACCATTTTGAATGCCTTGTTAAAAAATTGGTTTTTACTGATTCTGACGTAAAATATACGAGTATGCATATTATTTAACGAATATATTTTTAATAAACACTTTTTTCAGCCATCGGAGTAGACTGCAGCGCCATTTATATTGAATTACAGCTTTTTCACTTCAATTATTGCAGTTATTTGCAAGTAACAAAAAAATAGGATGATAACGAGCAAAAATATTATTTTTATTCGATTCCTTATGTTTTCACTACCTTTACACAGATGTAGCGAAAATGGCATTTATATTAGGTAGAAACACAAAATTATTCCCATGTTTCGCCCATTGTCACATAAAACAACAAGTAATTTCAAGCTCGATTTGCGGAAAAAATTGCGTGGAGAGGTATGATTTCTTTGTTCGTATCAATTAGAGAGCAAGTTTTTCGATAGACAACCAGAATATGCATTAAATGACATGGAATTCATTTTGCGGTGGAATCACCTTGAATGGAATTCAATGCCTCGGAGCCTGGTTTTACACGATGCTAGCTATAGAATGTTCCACTTTCTGTTGACATTATTGGCTCATAAGGAAATTCGATTCCTGGGTAAATCTCCATAACGACGGAGTTGCGATGTTGCCAGTAGTAGCCGGAACATTTACATAGCGCGGTACAGTGTACTGACTGCACGTTTTCGAGTCTTACAAAATTCAATCCTTATTCCCTAAAGTAACTTTGTTAAGTCTGTGATGAAAATGGTTGCCTACGTTGACAAGAGATGAGTACAGGGAGCACTAGTTTGACAACAGCGCTTTCCATAAGGCCAATAGTGTCAATTAAATGCGGAACGCTCCATAATAGGGAACACCATTTAAAAACAAACTACTTATATTTAAAGTACGCATTCTTAAATACACAGGACTTGAAATTTATTGGAATACAACGTTGCATTATTGAAATATTTCTACTTAAAATTAAGCGCGCTTGGAAAGACTACGCCATCGAAAACCAGGGGGATGACGTCACGGAACGGTATCGATTACAGAAATGCAACTTATTTCCCAGTCAAGTTTGGCTTGTGTTTCGTGATATGATGAAATAATTGTTTTCATTTCCTTTGCAGAATACCATGAACTAGTACGATTTGATTATTTGCGTTGAAATATATGTAGATTATAAAAGCGACACCACGCGGTGACATTAATACACCGAAACGGCATTTTGGATCAAGTGACTATTGTGCACTTTTGAGAGGCAATAATTAACATCTTCGGTTGACGCATACACGTATAGATTTGGGTTATTGTGAAAATTAGCTGTCGTGTACACCACTTAAATAAGAGAAATACATTTATTCATGTTTCCCATTGCAGTGCGCATTGGTGTTTTTCGAGCATTTCCTGAACTTTATAAACTGTTAGCTATCGCTGATGTTTTGTAAATGTACAATACTGTTTACAAAACATTCCTAACAAGCTCCAGTAGACCTGTTTTGCAAGTCTAAAGAGCACATTTTCTCGATTATAGTTCCCACAATTCCTTCGAAGATTATTTCCGTAGATTCCAGCTCCAACATCGATATTCTCTCGAAAAACTCGTAAGAATCGTGTAAAAGAGATCTAAGTAAAAGCCTGTACCAAGCTCAATTTTTTCTGTTTGAGTTCCGAAGTCTTTATCAAATTTATGTTCAGATTTCACGTTTTTGTTGACAAATCTATCAGTGCTTACTTTTTGGTAGCACGTAAATATGTTAAATTGGTCTACTGTCATTTGTTTCACCCTTATGCTTAAACTAATGTACAGAATGATTTTTAACTTGCCACGTGGAATGGCCAGTCTACTATTACCATCATTATGCAAACAACTGAGCTGAAATAGCGTAGCTTTAATTGAAAAAAGGCGATTCAAATACCATCTCATCGCATTATCGCTATATAATGCATTCATACCGCATATTACATTGAGTTTTAGCATATAATATAATAAAAAAGTTTATTACTTCCCAAAACAACATTCACCAAAAAAAAAATTTCATACATACGTATTAACATGAGATAACGAATGTAATCACACACTGTTTATACTATCACGTGACATATCATGTCAAACATGCAAGATGCTGCAGATCGAATAATATCGCGTCCTGACATATAGCACGGCCAGAAGCAGCCAGATGGCACAATGTTTCTTTTGTGATAGTTCGGTATAGCAAACGCGATATACTTTGATGCATCGAATGTGTTACGTCACGAGAATTGCAGTCGATGCATCGATATATCGCACCGTCTGCCCAGTTGTCCCACCTCATGGCTAAAGTGTGTCTACTTTAAGGGATGGTGACGTGGTAAGGGGGTGGAGTCGTGGACGCACTGCCAGCACTCACTGCCGTCACTCTCGTCCAACCCTTCTCGGGATTTCCCCCATCTTCGTCCTCCCCGCGGGCCCTTCCTCTCCATAATCCTGTCCTTCTCTCCCCCTCCTCCCTCCTCTTAGCGCTGACGCGCCCATGCCCGAGACAACAATTACTTTCCCATGTGGAGAAGAAGGGAAAAAATAAAACAATTCTTACCAGAGAGAGAATAAAAGAAAAAACATTCCTCGGGAGAGAGTGGAGAGGAAAGAGGCGGAAATTTAACGAGATCGAGGCAGAGAGAGAGAGAGAGAGCGCGAGCGAAAGATTAAACGTAAGTCGGAAATCCTATATTTACCACCACATACAATGCACAACAATTATTATAATAAATTAGAAATATAAACATTGGACGTTGTATGTTGTCTCCAAGTTCCATACGAACGAAATTGTTCCACTAACGTCAGAATGAATGCATGCCATAAACCGTATTTCTCCGAATATAAGTCGATAGCGTAAGTAAAATACGTACGCAACGAAAAATCATTCACATGGCTTGAGAGTGAAACTAAATACGCTCACATTTGCGCCGAACGCTTCGACCATTCAGGCTACCCGGGCGCGATTTCGGGGGATCAGGGATCGAATTCCAGTCCAGGCAAATGATTTTTTTATTGAGAACAGGAATGTGAGCCAGTTATTAATTAGCAGGTCATACTGTTAGTAACATTTGGGTTCGTCAAAAGCTCTCAGCATGCATGGCAATTCTAACGTAAAATATTCCAACGACCAAAATTGTATTCTTGTGATCAAAGATGGCACCTTGGTACACGAAGATGAAAGCAAGGTCGTAATACGTTAGGGTAGAAGAGCCTTGAGATGAAGCATGTTTTTGTGAAAAGTTGAGCACCAGATGGCTTTTATTCCAGAAAATCCATCCATAAAAGCAAATTAAAATGCAATCCTTTAGTAAATTATTTTTTTAATTATCCTTAAAAGAAACTATTTTCAAATAATAACTCTGCTTTCGCCGTACTAACTGCAACATTAACTCATTCACTATGTCTGATTTTGCATTTTAATGTATTCAATAATGAGCCATCGCACCGTATTGTTCCATCTATTCTCTTCTTTAATGTATGGTTGTGCAGTCAGTATTCTTAGGGTAAGCAATCGGTGGGCCACGACTATGGAATTTAAGAATTTAAACAAAATATAAAACTTAAGAAAAGATATGTATAGTGTGTGACGCTTGCTCCTGGAATTCGTCCGCCGTTAACCGCTTCCACAAGATGGAAGGATATACGACTTCACTCTCAATACCATAGGCATTTCCCGATGCTGCAAATAAACGCACACTCCAGAGTGGGCGTGGTCGAAGGCCAACTGGAGTGGCCCGGAGAGCATTATATATTTCGCGATATTGCGATGGCGGGGGAGGGCAGACAGAGGCTCTTTTTTTGCCGACGCCAGAGAAAAATTGGGGTTCGAATTTGAGTGGTAGGTAGAGCACGAGTTCGCACATGGAAGGTGAGGGTTCGAGTCCCGTCGGTAGAGGAACATTTCGCCGATAATTCTATCATGTAATAAAGAGAAAAGTCAGTGACACTTCCAGTCAAATTTTCCGTCAGTCAACTGGGACAAAATTGAGGAAAAAAACATTTTTATGCCAAAGATATTATAACAAACAATATTTTAAAAAACCACACATGTAATTTCAAAAACGCCCAAATAATAGATTCAGAACCTACCCTATCAAAAAGATTATTAAATTCGTAAACACGAGCGTGTTGCCCGTGATTTAAATCCTACCTGTCGATAGTCACCTAGATAACCGCAATGCGTAGGCGTCATATTTCCTTTGCTTTTTTGGATAATTTAGATTAATCTGGAAAATTTTAATTCGTTTGTCAACTACTCTCTTCTCAAGTAAACGATTAGTAATCAAAAGGAACGATAGAAAGAAGGTAGGGAAACAACAAAAATAATTGCGTCTAAATTTTGACTGAATTTAGGACTTTATAGTACTTTCTTACTGACAACTCATGAAATATTGTACATATACCCATGCCAAAGAGTGGGAGGAATATTAATATCCACAAAGGAAACAACACATAGCTCATAGCAATTCATTCACAATAAATACTGTCGATCATTGATGGTCACGTTTTTGAGGCTTGAATTTAAAGGGTATATTATCCAGAGAATTAAAAAAAATGTAATCACCAATGTCGGTTGGAAACATAAAAAAGTGCCTGGAAATTTAAGGTGTATTTCTGGAAAGTCCTGGAAAGGTAGAATATATCCGCAAGTACCAGAACTCAACTTCGAAAAGCAATGTACACTAATTTCCCTAGTTGTTTCCCTTTGGTTACAAAACCATACCGTAGAGTGTTAAATGTTTCACTATTAAAATAACTACTGCCATAATAATGGTTATTTGAGCGTAAATTATCCAATGTTTCATGCTTGGGAAGTCACAGACGTTCCCGTTACACAAATATAATTGTTCAGCCTAATATTATATTTCTACTCTGTTCCGTTGCTTTGAATGGTGATAAACCCACCCACGCGGGACTCGAACCCGCACCTTCAAGTTTAGCAGGCGACCACTTTTCCCCGTGGAATAGACCATAGGCAGTATGTTATTGCATTTGTTAAGTCAAATTACAATTATAAAGTAGTTGTAAGTTAAAGAGAATTATATACTATAGAGAACAGTTGCAGCGTTTGTAACTCAGGGGATTTGTACATGAAAACTACGGCTTTCACTACTACAGGTACTGCTCAATATAAATAGAAAAGAATTCTAGGATTGTTTTCGAGACGTTTATCAACTAGTGAAGAATATACTCAAGTTTTAAAAAACAACTGAAATAAATATGACGCCTATGCTTTAACAAATGAAGCCATAACTTTTCTTTTAAAAGCAGGAGCCCTTGTATTCCATTCGGAATACCAGGAATATTCTAGTAATAATTTCCAAAGTTAAATAACGATTTTCTATACAGAAAGAAGTTTTATGTATTATAGGATAACAAGATTTTTTTTCAATTCTTACAGCCAATGTGAGAATAAAATGCGGAAAATGAGTATTGCAAGTTATCTGAAAACTTCTAAAACTCCGTCTACGAATACGGAATACGAGAAATAAAATGATCCATTTAAAGGAAAAGGTCTAGCTTCGCTATTTCATTGGGCCCGAGAAAACTTCATAACAACCACTTACGGATGTTCACCCTTGTTTTGAAAGCGAAACCCATTTTAATGGAAGCCTTCTATAACAAGCTCCATTGAATAACGGACTTAACGGTTTCCAAGTTAGATTACACAAATTGACTCGCGCTTCGTGACAGAAGAAAACAACTCAGATCAAGGAATACATACCTACGCAGAGTATTTCCATTAAAAGTTAACTATCTAGGATTTCACTGATTTCAATTTAAGTATCTACTAGTCTCCCAGTTATATATTTAAAAAAACAAATTATGACATTAAAAAGCACTCTTTTAACTGTACATCAGGACTTATCGTAAGAACGGCGATCCTTGGATAAAAAATGAAGAAGCTAGATTACATTTAATGTCAATATATACATCTCTGAATACGCTGGTTTCCAAATCAATAAAGCTATGCCAACTACTCCGCAATCGATAAAACTTCATAATTCGACGACTGGAAGCAAAACGTCAAAACGAGACAGGAAAATGATTCACTAACTCTCCAAGCTTCCAATACTAATTGAGAAGAAAGATGTTTACTATATTATATATATACTAAGAAAGATATTACTCCCGGAAAAAAATGCCGCAATACTCACGGTCATTATCATGATATATTTAAGGTTTGATGTCAATAGGGATAGGTTGGCAGGATAAAATGAGTCAAATTTCGAGGTAAAAATCAGATGAAATATATTCAGTAACAAAAAATAATCGGTTTAAATAAGACAATTCGAACTGTGTACTTCAAGAAGTCACATCTGTCCGAAAAAGACAATACGACAACTGACTAAACCTGCAATGGAAGCATTAGGAAAATTTGCGAGAACAAGCATAAGAAAGGAAATACTATCGTGAAAATAAAAGTGGAATTAAAATTATTAAAAGCGGTAGCTCATACTGTGGAAAAATAATAACAGAGTTTAAATAAAGTAAGGAAGAAGCTTGAAGTATAATGAATGCTCCATTGATTCTCATTATGAGTCAAAAATCACAGAGAAAAATAATGGAAATTAAACATTAAATTATATTTAAATACTTTATTGTTTTTTACTGCTTAATGTGTCTGATGAAAATCGAAAGATTTCGGCAGATATGAACGTTTTAAAAGAGTGCCCACTAATGTGGAAGACTGATTCAGGCTGAACTTTGAGCCAAGAAGTCATAATCAATAAATACGATAGGTTAATATTTTCCATAATATAATTTAGTAATAATCATGGCTTCAGCAATTCTTTACCACAATCATTACCTTGACAATGGAAATGAATTGTTGAGGCCGAGGTCGTAAAAAAATATTGTGTGAAAAATACTAAGCTATCGTTTTCATGAATTAGCAGCGACTGACTTATTACTCCACACAAAGTAACTAAAAAGCACCACCTCTCGTGCATGGGCCTTTTTTCAAATCAATACGTGCCTAAGTTAACTCAGATATCCATGTATTTAAAAGCCCACTGAATGCATTTAGCCAGAAACCTTCCTGATAAGATCATGGTATATCAGCGATAACAATTAGCTTAGGTAAAGAAGAAATTCGAGTAAAATAAGATATACTAGTAATACAAACAAAGAGGGTACTATTAGTCAGATTGAACAAAAAAATTTAAATATTTGGAGTACGCATCAAAATTACCAACTTAGCAGAACTAAAAGTAGTGAGTATATAAAACAATAAGAAAAAAGCTGTGATCTTGTAAGTTCTAGTAAAGAGAGTAATGCAATTATGTTTTAACAAAGCAATTCGAAGTTTTCACTCAATGAAGCCACCGCATTCGGAAAACGACTCAACCGGCTCAACGAATACAAAAATCAAGACAACCAGTTGCATGAGCACTACATTTACATCAAAGAAATACCGTGCAAGCCACCACTAGCGTGTGAGGCACGGGGTGATTCTACACCAGTCATGCAGCACTCGTGCCAGTTCAAATCAGAAGCCCGCACGTTCCCCGGTATCCCATAACCAACAAGAACATATCACGAGTCAGATAAAATCCAAACTGGTAAAGTTAAAAACACTTAAAAGACACATCATAATTTACCGACAGAGCAGCATTGAAACTTGATATTAAAAAAAGGGCATCCATCTAAAAAAAAGTTCTAAATAAAACATTTAGAAACTCAGACACGGAAGATAAATCACAGTGAAAGTTGGGCCAAAGATCAGGAAAAAATTGACGAATGGAGAGAGAAATATGGATTTCTGATTTCTTATTGATATCGTGTATCTGCGACATAACCAGAATTGGGACTTTATTGCTACCCATTTGAAATTCAGGTCATAGGAGGTCACTGAAACTTTCCAGACAGGAGCCAAAATTGCGGCGCCGACGCTGGCCAGCAATTAGGCAGTTGTCTATCTTTATCGGTATCGACGTAACCCGAAGAGCTTGTATAGGTATAACGCATGATTACCGACATGAGCAAAGCAATTCAAATGGACGCGCCAGCATGAAGAAACTCCATACGGGTTTAATGAAACATTCAATCAAAGTAAAGGGTTAGCTCCACCACTCAGTTCCTTAACACAGAAGACACACGCTAATAACAGCTAATGCTATTGTCCAATGATATATTGGCTGTAAAAAAGCTCGGCACTTTCATCACATGGCTATACGAAAATGGCGATGTTCGAGTAAAAAAGTACATCCATATTATTAGATATATTGCATAGTATTGCACACATCCAAAGCCATATTTTTTTACATGTACTCCTGCTCATTTTTCAGAAGGTTTGTGTTTCTATTTCATTCATGTATTGATGCATTAATGATATATTTAATATGGCTCGACTAATGAGCGCCAGGATGAGAAACAAATTAACCCGTTACAGAGTAGCAGTGCTATACGGTAATAGCTGTAAGCATGATTTAAGAAATTTTTTAGCAATAGTAGTTGACATTTTTCTTAAATACTGACTAATTTCACTTCAAATAAAGATAAATAAATGCAAGAAACTTAATGAATGGAACTAAAATTGCTAAGTTTCCACTATACACCAATTGAAATTCATGTGTCATCAAAATTTATTTGATAGGAACATGGTGTGATATTTTAGGTAGTTATTTAAATAAAGTATATGTTCACCTTTAAGAAAGAAAAAAATAGAAATGTCACCCAATAAAACCAAAACTAATTGCGAAGAGAGGGATATTGAGATGATGTCGTATATTACTATATGGTTACCACATAAAAATATGTTGATATTATAATGGAATTCGCAAAAAAATAAATTAATTTCGCATTAAAACATTACATGCATCTTGCTTCCATCTAAAAATAAAATGGTGAAGATTTTGTGGTAAAATTAATTTCGCCCGTAGTGGCTTCACTGGGAAGAACCTTAAACATTAGGGGACGGTGAAATATTAGAGAAATTGTACACCAGATAAAAATTTAAGAAATCGAAAAAGGAGCAACAGAAGCAGAAAACACGGAGAATGAAGGAGAACACCTGGATCACATGAACAAGAATGGAAAAGCATTGAACTTATAAAGAGAATTCACGCGAGACATAGAAGACGGATACAGTTAGCACTTAGTCACTGATTTATATTCTAAAGATAAATTACATACGTGCTAGAGAGGTGGGGCGTTAAAGTTGGGATATTCAGCACGCTTTCTAAGAGTAAATAAATATTTATCTCCGGCAAAATAAAACCTTAAAACACGCCAGGACTACTAGTAGTTGCAAACACTGAACGGAAATATTTTCCGGAGAAGTTCAACATCTTAGAGATAAGAATGACTGTGAAGTATAAAGAGCATTTGCGGATTGCATTCTATATTTCCTAAATACATAACATTTTATTATCAACTAGCAAAACCCGTGCGCATGTAATTTTATCAACGTAATGTAAATTTAGACAAAATAAAAAAGAGCGTTATTCCTCCAATTTTAAAGTTCCATTACCGGTAAGAAAATAGGAAGAAGCAATGACGGTTGCCAGGGGAAGGATTGTTAAAGTCTGAAATATCGAAACTTCTAGTATATTAACTGAATTAGGCTTGGGAAAAAAATATCGATATTTTTTTTTTTAATATATCGATATTTTTCATGTCGATATATCAAAAATTGATTTTTTTCCGAGTATCAAATTCGATATATTTGTTTAGCACGTCACCGTTGTAAATTTGTTTCTCCAGCTGCGGTGTTTAGTGCTATAACGAAAATAAGTGATGATATTCGCTTAGAACATAGGCGAATGGGACAACGTTCTCCAGAAGTACGATCTGCACAAACAGAACAAGAAAACGCTGATAGAAGTTCAATTTGGTCCAGACATGAACACCTATTATCTCTTAGCACTACCACGCAAGAGGTTCCTAGCTCTGGCTCTGTCCCTAATGAGCTGAAGCAGTATCTGGACCAACCACTACTGGAGAGGAAATCAGATCCAATAAAGTTTTGGGTGAACTCCCGACACTTCACACTGGTTCTTTCGGAAATCGCGCTGATGTACTTAATATGCCAAGCCTCATCTTTTCCATCCGAAAGAGTGGCTTCTGCAGTTAACTTGGTGGTACCGGACAACAGGAGTAGATTAACGGGGGAACATGTAAAACAGAGTTTTCTTCTGATGTCATTATCAGACAAATACTGGTTTGATTGATTAAAATTGATTGTAAAAATAAAAAAATAAAAGATTTTTTATTACTTCTACATGTCCATAATTTTCCAAATTTTATTTCAACATTTTTTATATATTTTGGTGAAACTTAAGGAACCACTTGTTTTGGGAAAATTATCGATATATCAAAATATCGATAATTTTGGCTCGATAACTATCGATACATGTTTTAAATATTTATACGATATCTATCGATATATTTTTTTTACTTGCCCATCCCTAAACTGAATACTCATGGCCTTCATTAATTATGGATTTGTCAGTCTATTTACGTCAGAACTAAATAAATCGTTTTACTTTTATGTATTTTAATACATGAAAGAAGAAAGCACTGCACTCTGGAAAACGGTAAATCCAATGTAAACTTATGGTAAAATATTATTGTCACTCGGGCTATTATTATTTATGAAAATTAAAACAGTTTTACTTTGGCTTTATAACCTGTATAAACACAACCCAAAAGGTTACATTATATGTGATTTTACCAGCGGCGGGTATCAGAGGTTTTTAGGTTTGAAATTAATGTTCAAACCATGACAATATAAAGGTAATAATGCGAAATCATCGACGTGTTAAAATCTGAATACCCATTTTCGAGGTTTTTAGAGGGTTGACGTCATTTTTGCGTCAAATTACGACTACATTTCGCAATCATTTTGTTGCTATCCGACGTAAACAATTCGTCGTTTTACATCAAGTTCTTCTATCACTGCCCCGACATCTCGCGGAAAATGCGTTAAAATCACGATTGGCCAAGATTATGTGGCTTATTATGTAGGGTATGATCGATTTTCAACAATTTACAAAAATAAATCTTTACCGAATACGTGCTAGATTTATTTTTGACAAAATTCGGTGGAGTTTCTTGCACAACGATCGCCGCGGAATCCGTTCGATCAGATTTTGGAGATTTTCATTCTTCTCGTGACATCACCGCTTTTATGACCAGAGTAGAACGAGGAATGGTATTACGAAATTTTCCCAATGTCTAAGTAACTGAAGAAACTTTCCAAGAAAGATACAGGGTAAACGGATTTTCCTTTTGAAATGCAGCGACAACTTCGCGTGTGCAAATAAGATAGATGAAAGAGGAATGAAAACCAACAAGCTACATCAAGCAACGTCGAGTTTGCTCACAGAATGTCTCTTCTGTTCTTACAAACACCCACTTCTGACCTTGGCCTAAGTTGATAAGAAAGAGCTCCCGGCAAAGTCGAGGCTCAACTTCTGGGGCAAGTAAGCGGCAGAGACCCAGAGTAAAAACTGCGAGAGGCAAGACCTAAAGGGACCCGCTATTTTGCCGTCTTCCGTTAAGTGTTCCCCGGTAGAGGGGCCAATTTAAAGTCTATTCTTCTTATTATTACAGTACACTGAAGCTTCATTTGAGAATAAAAAAGTGAAAAGCTTCCAAAACCATTACAAAAGCCCCTAAAGGCAATCAATCATCATTTGCCGCCCCATTCTTGAGCAGTCGTTTGTTAAGATTTATATTTTTTTAGCGGTATTGTGATATGTATGTGGCATATTCATAATTATCAACGCTTTTAAAACCTAGTTACTTTACATGAAACAGCCATTTATACATGAAGTACCTAGTATCTATTCGAAAAGAGTTATTTTGACATCTACCCTGATTTCTTCCATCCAAATTTTTCCTCTACGATCATACGTAACATAACAAGGATAGTTTATGTGAAACAGCCATTTATATTTGAAGTAATAATTCGAAAAGAGCTACTTAGATACCGACCTTAATTTCCTTCACCCAATTTTTTCATTTATATCATTAGTAACCTAAAAAAGTAACCTTCCGTGAAAGAGCTATCTATATTTTAAGTACCTATTCGAAAGGACACACACCAAGTTACTATGAAAGCTATCTAAATTTCTCTTTCCAAATGTTTCAATTGAATTAACACCGGATGGATAAGCGCGGAGGCTAGAGAAATATTGACTTCCTGCGTGGAAGGCCCGGGTTTTAAATATTTTATCGCTATTACAATTTGATTGGTATTTCATATATTTTTACTCTCATCGAAAAATTTATTATAATTAATTCATAGATTTATTTTGGAAGAAGAAATATCGAAGGTTAAAGCCTACGCAATACCAAGAGTAATCGGTGGAAAATGTAGCCCGGAGAGATGGAATAATCTTGAAGAAAATACAGAACACTGTGTTCTAGTACCCGCAAAAAGAATGACAATGTTATTTAACGACCCAACCCAATGGAATGAATGGAAAATCTGAATATTTCAAGGTGTTTTATCCGAATTTCGTTGTATTTAGCCAGAAATGTGCGAAATACGCCTACGAAACAATTATTTTTAATGATACATCCAAAGGAGTAATGCATTTTGACGGATAATGACGTGGAACGAGCTTCACGTGAAATAAATTCATTGAGCGCCGTCTGCTACTTGAAGGGACAAATCCGTTACTACAGGAACCTAATCTATGATCCTCCGGGAGCTGAGGAAAGGCGACCAGGCAGCCAAGGAAATCCTTCGGATGCGGGCCGTATCAGAGGGAACCCTCTCCATGTCAGTGGAGCCAAGAGGAATCAGTTTGGACGAATGAAATGGGGCGAAATGTAAAAGATAGGCAAAGGGTCAGAAAGTTGCGGACGAAAGGTTCTACTTGGAGAAGAATCCTTAGTATGACAATAAAGTTTTTTCCTGTGAGGAAACATATGGCTTCATATCTCACCGCTATTCCTTCTGACTTAATGTAAAAAGGCAAAAAGATATTATCTCCCATGCTCAGAGAAGAAAAATCACCTGTAAATCGTTCGCAATGGAATGAAAATACCACAGCCTTTTACGATTTCGTTTATTGAAAACTTAGGCATCGGTAGATGCCGTACAACGATTAATTGGGAGCACCATCAAAATGTAGTACTAGTGGCTTGGTAATGTAAATGTGGTAATCAATACCGTTCGGCCCAGTTATTCCAATTGGTTGTATTCTCGCATGCTAGCATGAAGGCCACAGTTTGAACCCCGCCTTTAATAGGGAAGTTGAGTTGGGGCTCCAAAAAGCGTTCTCAAATGGATATAGATTAGCTGCAGCAGCTTGACCGTCACAGTAAATATTTTACTGATCTTAATTTCAACCTGCAAATAACGACAAAAATAAAGCAGATTTCGAGAATCTGAGCAAAAATTGATGTTTTTTTTTAGGTTAAAATATACCTGAACAACCTTCAGGAAATTATTTTTCTGATATTACGGATCCGGGCAATGTCAATTATTTCTCCATATTTTAATATGGAATTATCTCTTAGAATCATTTCAGCACCCTTTTATTTTTTTAAATAAAGCAAGTCCTTTGAATTATTTTACTCCTAATACAGCACAGTTTACGGAGAAAAATCGATCTGACTGCAATGTCCTCGAACGCGTGGTGATCTGCAAGAAGATCATGCAAGAAGATCAATTACGTAAAAAATGGAAAAAGGTTGCATTGAACGGAGGGCTCAAGCGTAAAAAAGGTTCAAGCCCATTTTTTAATTTATTCATTAAACTAACAACTATTTATGATGGCTAGGAAGGTATATTTTTATATCAAGAGAAAACGAAGCCCTAAGTTCAAATATTTACATCTTCACGGTAGCAGTTCTCGATAGTACTGAGTACTGCTGAATTTTAAGAGGAATATACAGATCTTTAAAACAAAATTCTATTCGACGGGCTCAGTCCACTTCAACACTGAGTCCTCCAAATATGTATCAGAAAAGAGTTATTCTTACGTTATGCATAAAATCCACCACATCGGTCCAGATACAACATTATTAATAACGTATTAAATTACGTTCTCATTAATAATACCTCGACTATGATGCCTCGTTTAAAATGAATAGCTCCACATATCAATGACCTGCGTTACGATGATTCGAGAGAAATCCACGTTTTAGTCATCCTTGGGTGGGTTCGTGGGAACTTTGATTTATTCACGTCATTTCGCATGGATGGGAAACTGGGGCGCTGGGTTATAATTAGAAAAATGGTGCAGAGAGACGCCGGCATGTTGTGTGTGTGGAGGCGCGGCCAGCGGAAAGGAGTTGCCGGGTGCAGAGTTTAATGTCCACTCCAACGGACGGTTGGCTGCACCAACAGCATTCTCTACATGACATCCTCCCGAGGGATAAATGCGAAGGACAAGTCTTGCCACTCCCGGGAATCAATATTAATAGCTCCGCGTGGAGTGCCAGAGCTACTAGGCCAACGTAGGCACTCCAAATCCCGGAAAAAATTAGAAATATAAACATAATTCTGACCTGAATTCTCGGACACCGACACAAACTTCTACGCCCAAGAAAATATTTTCAATTAATACATTGTCGAATGACAAAATCTAAAGAGCAACTTTTCCTGAAGTAGAGGCTTATGCTGTCAACATGTTCAATAGTAAATACGTAACATGTAGATAGTAAAATACGTAAATTACCTAAAACTGGAATTATAACCTTAATCCTGACCCAAACTTTCCAACAGCTTACATAAAAACTACTACACCGAAGAAAATATTTTCTAAGCATACATTTTCAATTTATGAGAGTTGAAAACGAACCTTCTCTGATAGTGGAGGCTATATTTGTAAACGTGCTCAGGTATATAGTTTTAAATTGTAAATGTCTTGGTCAAAAAATAAATTACTACATTAATAAAACTTAAATTAACGTACCAGAAAACAGACAAATTTATTTTCAAAGGAAAAAGCAAACCAGCACTTAAAAATGAAAATGGCTTCCATTGAATCGGTAAATCCAAACCTCAAGGCCATTCTACGTTGGCCTAGTAGCTCTGGCCATAGGAGTTAATATTCCAAATTCAATTCAATATGGATCTCCAATGCAAATGTAATTTGGATAAAACAAAAATATACACGTAAATAGACTACGTTGTATTCTATCATTGGAAATTCCGAAATAAAATGTTGAAACTACATAGGAAACGAAAGTTTAGCTACATACTACCTGCTTGAAAGCAAATGAGTTAGAATACACCATTACACGTGACCTGAATACATAGTAAAACTATTATGGCGATGCGCAACCTATGGCACAAACAACCTTTCATGCGATGACGAACCTTTCGAGTGTCACCGGGCGGCACTAGAAAGGTTTGTTTGTGGCACGCCGAGGTAACGACGATTAATGTTAAATTTCCGATATTTTATGCTCTTAATCAAGGATGCCAAGCGCCTAACTTGTGTAAAATATTTTTTAATGAAAAATACGGAATTCAATCAATTATTGGTTGCCAACCACTGACCTACAGCAAAATCGACCCAGATTCCTGAAACACACTGAAATCTGGCCAAAAATCAGTCAAGCAGTTTTTCATGTTTAAGCAGTCCTTTCCAAAAAACTATTATATATTATATGTCGGATATCATTTCAAGCATAAATTGCAATAGCAAATGGAATGAAACTAAAATATAACTTACGTTGGACAACCACGGCTAAACCGAGGCCCATCTCGTATAATCTGCAGACTGAGATACGGAACGAAAACAAAATTTAAGTAAAAGTGTACGAAAGTAATTTCATTATAATGTAGTTTTGCATTCTTCACATGCATTAAAGGCTGTTCGAGGGAGATATTATTTCACATAAAATTCAATGAATTTGACTCGATCATAAAGAAAAATATCTCATCTTTACAATAATAATAAAATATCAGCCTCTATACCTTTGGAGTTATTTTCCAAAAAAAGCCATTTTTCACTGGAAAACGTGCGGGTATGCACTACAGAAATATTTGAATTTAAAAATAAAGAATTTATAACGCATAAATCTCGTCAGAAATTTACCAGTGAGTAGTTGTTTTAAATACAAACTATTATTATTTTTTAATGTGAAGGGGTTTTCACCGTAGCGCGTGAAAAAATGAGTCAAGTTAAAACATTATACATGTATATTTAGTTAATTACTGATATTTTCAGTCATATGCAGCAATATATTTGAACCATTAATATTAAAATATTTACTATATGCTTCTTACAGCCGCTGAAATGAAAAAAATGAAATTGGAATATGATCTCTATTATGACTTGAAAAATCTCTCTCAAACCACCTTAACCTTGAAATATTTCAGCAGAACGAGCGCACATGAAATGACTAAGTCCATTAGCATGAAAAAAGTCATAATATTTCCAAAATTCATGATCTTGAATTTAGAAATTAAACTGGTTGAGTCAACGAGTGACGTCACTTTAAAGTAGATTATTTCAGCGGATCGCTATCGAGAGAGGGCATGCGATAAGAAGGCATAATGTTGCTTCAATTCCTCCAAAATTAAACGTCAAGATTCTTATGAACGCTTGAGAGTTGATGGAAAAGCCAGGGGAAAAAAAGTGCGGAAACGAATATAAATGACGTAAGAAAACCGCCCGCTTAGGAACAGAGAAGGGGGAAAAATGTTCCAGAAAGCTTTCAAGCGAACAATCAGTCAGATTATGAGAGAAAGACGGGCAAGCGGAATGGACGCGTCAGAGATAGATGGAACAAGGCGATGCGGCAGGATACGAAAACATAAGACAGACGAATAGTGCCAAAATAAATCGGGTGAGAAACGGAATGACGCGGCGAAATGATGCAAAAGGCGTCCCTACACGTATCCCATTTGAGACAGCTAACAAGCTCCACCCTAGTAATATACACTGTATGTCTTCTGGAAATCGTTTCTAAACGGTTTCCTGGAATAAAAAAAAACTCCAGCCGAAATGCTGTGTTTTGAAAACGAGGGTAAGAAACCATTCGACAGGACTTTTGGGCAGGCAACAGATGCGTGAGATAGCATTTAAATTAGGATTTTTGAAAAAGAAAATGAGCGCACCATTATACCTTCTCGGAATAACAAACGAACCCCTGGGTCTTGATCTAGAATCTATGCATACAATTGATTGGCACGAGAAAAGCTTTGAGGGCTGAGAAGATATAAAATATCTATGACAAAAGCATCAGCATCAAGAATACATAAAAATATTAATTTGAAATAATATAAAATACACAACATACAATACCACAACGACTTCTAAAAGCTCAAACAACCAATAGGAAAATTAGCTCTACTGATGGTTAAACAAAAACTTGGCTGATTTACTTTTTGCTGCAACCCAGTGGAGAATTTATTGTCCAAAAGATGGTCAAAGAACGTTCAGTAAACACTAATAAAACGATCAAAGATCATTCAAGAAGAACATTTAATGAACGTTCAAAAGCCACCCATAGATAGTGCAAAGAATATTCATTGGAATACTTCATAGATAGTACTAAGAATAGTCAACGTAGATAATTCTCTAAGCGTAAAAAGTTTCTTTATCTCCTAAGTCTACTACCATAGAATCACAATTGATACTCTAAGAAACATCATATCTCCTTCTACCTATCGGAAGAATACGATAGTAAACACATGTCTATCTATGATATGCCTATACATACCTATACTCGCAACTGATTTGAAATACGGCACTCGAAGTAACACAGTAGTTGTCATTGGAATCAAGATACCTGCTTTTTTGGCATTAATTAATTGAAACCTATGTTGTCACATAGGATGAATATTAAGTCAACATTATGTAGCTACTCGAAACCGCTTGAAGCCAATCAATAAGTAAATATGGAAACAAGACCACAGGACAAAATTCAACACGCCGTACACACCATGCACATTTCAGGATCACAAACCACACAGCTGACTCCAGAGCCGGCAAGTCAGAAGTCCAGAGCCGGCAATACAAGTCAAAATAAAATAAATGAAAATATTTGGCCATTGCCATTTTAGTTTTGTTTAAACTAAAAATTACCACGAATATTCCTAGAATGTAGAATGAACATTGTCGTACGACAATTCAATTATACATGGATTAAATATATTCCTAAAATGTTCAACCTGGGAATATTTTTGAATGATACTTAGTGGACTGAAAACGAACGATCTATTGACAGTCTCAAAAGAATAGTTCACACATGAAGAAACAATAATCGTTCAATGGTTGTATACACAGGATAATTCAATCGTGGTCTACTTTTGAATTATTTTATGTATGTCTTCTGCATGGTCTATCACCACAGGGAACATATCAAATTTTAGCTTGAACTTAAAACAATGAGGAAGCAAATAATATTAACTTTAGTTATTTTTTGAACCATAACTTAAGCCGCCAACATTATTGCAAATAGTTGACCATGGCATGGGTGCATGAAGCCGAACGATAAAAGCACTATGTCTATTTAAATAATAAAATTAGTAGTTCTCATTGAAATGCAAATAAGATTCCGAACCAAAATGAGATTTTATTATGCATATCAAGTTCACCTTTCCAATAATTGGGTTATATGACGAATTTAAGGGGAGAATATTCTAGCATCCCACATGAAATTTAAATTCATAGCATAGTATATAATTGGAATTAACGCGCAAATTATAATAATTATCGAATGATGGATGATATAAACGGTTACGAAAATACTGTCCTTAATCAAAAATTGGTGGCCAAATGAGATTAAAGCTAGAAAACTATAATTTCAATTTTATTTCTTTCTTGCTTTCATTTACATTGAATCATGTTTAGTTTTCATCGCACTCATACGTTCATTACGCAAGATTGGAAAAGTAAATATATTTCGGGTGTACTTATTTTCTGTACTAAAGCCTGATCATAAGGTAAGAATGATAATTGGGTCGTATTCACGGGTAAAATTGACTACACTTTCACATTTCCCCATTTAAAATTTACTCTTAGGAATGCAATTGGTTCTGAATTTTAACTCCTAAAACTTTATGTATTTTATGCATTAAAATCCGTGCTTTAAATGATGAATTACGTTACTTAATCAACGGCATACCTATTTTAAACTAATGTTACTACTTATATAATAACGAAGTAGTTAACTTGACCGTTGCAAACTTCACTTCGTAGAAGTTAATTATCAGTGGTACGTTTGTCGTAAATCATGATTACTAACGAAGTAGTATTTTTAATTAAGTAGAGATTAAATGATTAAATTTTAACACACCCGATTAAAATGATGGCGAGTTTCTTAAATGCCAAAGAGGAAGGCTAAAATATTTTCCCCTCAAAACATTATTAAGGTATTAAGGTCATACGCTATAGGTACAATGCCTTTTACTGGTGATAAAATTTTAGGAAAACTAGAGGTTCCTAAAACTAAAAACACAAACGTTTAGTTTAAAGCAAGACAAGTGTTAACCGTATTAACAGTGAAGTCTTTTTGGAAAATTGTAAAAAAGAAAGTTATAATTGAAAAAGAGAGGGCATCAAAACACATAGCTTATAGTTAACAGATGCAGAAAGTAATACGAAATGGCAAATGCGCACATTCATGTCATCAGTGTGAAAGGTATAACTCGATAATATAAGAAGTACTTTATATATTAAAAACATAATTGAGTGTTAAGATACACGCCGAATATGTCTATGCTAAGTCAGACATAAATCCTTTCTTTAAGCATTTTTCATTCAGCAGTTGATCCTCTCTGTATTAATAATACTTGATATTAGCTGATAGTGGAAAGTAAATCAGACACCAGTTTTCGTTAAGGCGTCAATTAAGGTACAAGCTTGAAGCAGAAGGAAACATTTTTACGAGTAATTATCAACTAAAACTGTGAGCACATATTTCCACGACAGGAAATGTGCCCTTTTCTCCGTGGAAAAGTGCTAATTCTCGGAAGGCAGCCCTTTTATAAGTTACTTAAAAAGTTTTGAGCAGGGAATTTAAATACGTACATTTTCATGCAAATACCTGGCCTTAAAAAAGTTATCCTGTTACGAAAACAGCAGCTGTAACTGACACATGATATCTAGACCACTCATATCCCCAACGGACTTAATAATGGCCAACCCAAAGTTTCCCTGCTACTCGTGGCACCGTCGAGGGTTGACATCACTTCTTTGATAAAAAAAATATTTTGAAAAGGAGCATAAAAAATTAGATGCTACTCACACGTTAATAATGAGTGAAGAGTCTATGGTAATATTTACCAACATCAAAACAAACAGCTAAAACAAAAGTGTTAGCGGCATTTAAAAAAATAAGGTTTTGCAAATCCGTATTCTGCACAAACTAAATTAGAGAATAAATAGAATTTTTGATTGACTCATCGAAAGAATACACAACTCCATTTGCTAACATTGCACATTTACTATAAGAACAAAATTATAAACATTAAAAAAACACTAAAATATTTGTTACGCTCAGCAATTTTATATAAAAATGAATAATTAACACTGGAAAATGTGTCTAATTGGTCACTGACTTTTTTATGAAAAATTTACCTGCGTTATTAAAGGTGTATGGTCTTCCCCGAACGACATTTTTTTTATTTTTTTCAATTTCCCTGAAAACATCCTTTAATGCCTTTTACTTCAGGTGCTACAACGTGAATCAAAGGACGAACTTAAACAACTATGTCTTAGATGGTGAAAAAACCCACCCAGGCGGGACTCAAACCCTCGACTCTGGGTGATAGTCAAGGACTTCACTCCTTCCGTAAGCGGGGACGACCTTCAGGACACACGGTCAGAACTAAGCTTAACACTTCTAATCTAAAGCGTAATAAAATACGATACGATACGAGAGCATTCACTATTGTTTGGACGCATGGGTCGCATGTCTCACTGAAGTTCCTGCGTGGCAAGAAAGGGAGGTAGAAGCGGAGGGGGTGAAGGGAAGAACGGAGGGAAAGAGAGGGAGGCAACGAGAGAGATGCAGAGGAGCCAAACTCTTCACGAAAAAAGCACGAGGTACACACATGCAAGGCCTTATCTTGAGGTGTCATTGTGAGATGAGTCGAAACAAGACTGCAGGTATAGATGAGTCACTCCACTTCTCGAAGATCTAGTGTTGGCAGCAATTAGAAAGGTTTTCTGACTGACCCTCCACACTGAACAACCTTCCTCCCCCGTTTCGCAGGATTTTTAAAGTTCCGAAGCCCATGTCCCACAATCTTCCACTGCGCAGTGCTAGGAATTTTTGCGAGAGCAATACAATGGTTATTAGATATTTTATAGATAGATATTTTGTGCGATAGATAGATTAGATATTTTGTGCGAATTTCACCGCGGCTTTCTGAGAATGTCGGCAAATGAGGCTTATTGAGTGAGATTTCTGTTATGTTTTTGCCAAAAAGGAGTCACTCTGGAAATAAATCACTTTATTTAGCGAAACAAATCTAATTCGGCCAAAACATAAAGATATACAATCAAATTCATCCTCAAGGCTCTAAATTTGAACTCCCTTTTGTAATCGCAGAGAAATAGTGACTTGGAAAAAGGAAGATTATTGTGAAAAAATGCCACAGAAATTATGCAACGGTAAACAAAGATTACAACGCAAAAGACCAATCGACCTCGGTGCGGGAGAAAATAAGAATGATCAAAGCAGAGTCCAAATTCCATAAGTCGTTCGGAATTCGCTATGTCCTACTATTCACAGAAGGTACTAAAATTTTCCGATGACTAAAAGTTGAATCGAGGCGAAACTTATGGTGATAAATGCTAACTTTCTTGAAAACGATGACTCATGGCAGTGGGATAAGGTCATCCGTGTCCTATTTCCTGCCTTCGTGGTTTCATCAACCTGCATTTTAGCATTTATGCGCGGTGTTCTAGGATTTTCCATAAAAATTGAGCAAGAAGATAAATTGTTTGCATTCATAGTAACGAATACTAAGATGGCATCGTGAAAGGGATCGCTCCCTTGTCATACGGCCAACATTTCAAATGACTGAAATCGGTGGCAAAATTGTTTCATAAAGTATTATGAAACCAATCAATACGGCTTTTACCCTTCGAAGGGTTAATTTTGACGCCCGAGCCAGCATCCGACGGAGAGGATATGAGTCACAGCTGAGACCTCGTCCATCCCACTTTTGTCTCTCCTACGCCTCTTGCAAAGCTGCTTCCCCATCACCAAAAGAGTTAGCAATCTCTGGTGTGTGTCTGTCACATTTTTTTAAACTGACTCCCCTGACCTCTCTAAACGTTAGGGCTTATTTCCCTTGCAATTGGCGTGGGTTAACGCACGACATTTATTAGGTTTGTTAGTTGCTGACTGATTGTGAAATTTTGGGCCCTAACGTGGTCTCATTCGTTCTTTGCCGCGCGTAGATGCAACCCTGTTTCTTGAATTTGTCACTATGTTTTGTCCCGTTGACGTCTCCTTCGGCTCCTCGCCTCGGATGGCATCTTAAACGTGTCTCCTTTATTTTACTCTACGAGCAGCTTAATCATTTTTGTTTCGTCGACTAAGTGGATTTTTGCTTTGCTGAAGTTTACCAGAGTAACTATTTCACTTAAAAATACAGTCAAGTGTCTGGGCATAGTGATTTATTATACGATTTTTTCTGGAATTTATACCTCTCCTCACAGCTGTCGTATCCTTAGGTCGATTAGCTTCCATTTTTTCAGGCCCCTCGTTGAGATCGGTGCCAAAGAGGTTTAACTGAAGTTCTTTTTAGGAGCTGAATAATGCTTTCTAATAATGTGGTTGTATGAATGCACCTGTTGTACTAACCATGTTGTAAGAACTTTAACTGGTTTAGTTAGATATTATTTTTTTTATATGGAAATTGGCATTAAAAGCACCGAAGATTTCTTTGGAATAGAATTATGTTTGGAGGGAGAGACAATCAGAAATAACATGAGAAATTGGCGATTCAACGGCATTGTCCCACATGACGTATGCACTTACCACATGCGCAAGTACATTAGTGGCTTGGCTACCATTCAAATGAAATCCTTGATTCATATCTTGGAGCACAAATAAGTCCTTGACCACAGTGGCCTTTGTTTTTATAGTTTTTAACACATCTACGCTTGTTTTACTGGCGATGAAATCACACCCACAACCTCTCATGATAAGATATCTAGAACTGTTTCATAAAACAAGTAATATCCATGGCAACAGTCTAGGCTGCACTACTTTTATTTAGTAGTCTACTAGAGAGTCCACTCATATCAAACTTACAAATTCCACCCCCCCCCCCTTCCTCACAAGATTGCTTTCTGGATCCGCCCCTGGTGTATGGAGAGTTAAAGGAAGACAAATTCGGGTGGGGTGAATGACAAAGTGGGAGGTCAAGAAGGGGGGAGTAGGAGACGCACAAAAATTCATTGATCACTTTACAATTATAGCGTCCACTTTTTAAAATTTCAAATAGTTTTTGAACATCCAGTCGTTGTCCTTTGTTTTCAATGAGTAAAATATCTGGAATAAAAGCATACTCATGTCCACTTCCTAAAAGGTGTTTCGCATCTTATATTTTTTTATTTTTAAAACATGCCTGGTATTCCGTGGTCCGTTTTTTAAAAGCCCTTCCAGTTTGTCAAAAAAAACACTGCGCTACAATCCATGTACGTTGATGTAAACCACTTTTTCCAACTTAGCATTTTGTGTGTGAGATCAGTGGCGCGATCACGGTTCTCCATAACGCGGCCACCCAAATTATCGTTATTTTTCAATCGCGCTCATGAGAGCAAGAACGTGATCGTCAACCGTAAAAGTTTTCAGGTGCTTTAAAATCGCTCATTTTAATTGATGAGGTGCGTTCTTAGGACATTACCTGTAAGAATTGCCCTTCTGGAGCGGATTGCGTTTTGGATAACGGTAACGACAACGCGAAAGAGGGAACTGTATTCCCACCCAAGGTTATTTAGAGTTGACTGGTTATACAATTTCACATTTTTCTTTCGGCATCCTATTACCTATTGTTTGCGATTGGCTACCCAAACAGAGAATATTTCTCCATTTGGCAAGATTCACTACGGGTTGGGAGCAGTAAATGTCATTGGTTGCTACTTCCGTCAGTAATTTCAAAATAAGTTTGTCGATGGTGTAGTAACCATTATTGAGGACTATTTGTTGCCACCCTGTAACCCAAATTTCGTTTCGCGTCAAGTAATTTTTCTCCCTCAAACTGGCTGGTCGTGGAGGGATTGTTTTCCATCTCTTGAAGACCTTAGGATATCACGGTTCGATTGATGGAGAAATATGGCAATGGATCCCATCGTACCCGTGGCATAAATAACTAATCAAGACGAGGTTTGAGTCGGTTGGGATCCTGGGATAAACATTTGCCATTCACCCCGGCGACAATGAGTGAGTTGAACCGAATACGCTTACGTATTCATCAAGTTTACTCCAGAATGGGCGACTCTGCGTGATGTGTGCGTGAGTTTGGAGGTTTCCTCCAATTTTTTTTTCATTCATTTGTTATTGTTTCTCGAACGTCACTCGACGAAAGGGATACTTAAAAACTCTTTTATTTCCCAACGACATAAATATTTATAAAATTCCAATCCCCCTCTCATGGTGCCCGAATATCGGCGATTCGACTGGATTCATCCAGTGAGCTCATTTGGTGCATCATCCCAAACGGTGAAGAAAAAATAAACGTCAGTCATTGGCTTGGCGGATTGTCGCAGCGCTGGTGGGGTATCACCAAACCAGCTTTGGAACTCGTATTAAAAAAAAGACCCTATCGGAATTCGACGAACTTATCTGAGGGGGAGGGCTTGCATGTAAATGGATCCATTAGCTCGCGATGGCGACTTGAATTGATAATTAGCCCGTTTGCGCCGTTACGGACGATTCACCACTCCCCGACTCAATCCAACTCCCGTTTTTTCTCTCTCTGTTCTCTCCCTCTGTCTTCTCTGTATTTTTAAATCCTCCCCTAAAGCGGGTGGAGGCTATTTTCACTCTCTCTCCTCTGGGATGCTCATTCGATCCGTATTTTTGCAAGGAGTCGATTGGTCCCACCCTCCTCTACTCCCCATTCACCCGATGTATCCACTCCAGATCTCCGCCTCCCAAAAACCCTGGGAGCAGGCGAGGAGTTGAATAAACCACTCGCTCAGAGCTAGGAGATCCTCGTTTTGTTATTCGGATACTATTAGGCGTCCCCATTCTTTTCACCCGCACCCAACACGACCCCCCATCTCATTCACCTAGGAAGCCTCCTCCCCCCCCCCTTGCAGAACCTAGTGGGGAAGGATTGTTAATGTGGAGGAGGTTGAAGTACATTGGAGATAGGGTGACCACTCGTTCAATAAAGTCAAATTCACGGTCATCCACGTTTTTTCAAAGTCCAAAATAGCCATTTTCACGATTTCTTTCGGAGTTAATGACAGACTCATTCTATAATCGTATTTTTTATGAGCATGATAATTCTTAATTGAATGGCAACACGCTGCTGGAAAATAATTTACCCCCCAATAAGGCGACGTTATTTCAGTAAAAAGTTTGAATTTACATTTTTAAGCAGACTTCCGTTATCAACCTCATTTTTGTTGGATAAATAAATTTATGGTCACAAACACTTGGTTTAAATCTTCACCCCCACCATAGGTACACATGGAAAATGTTGCGTGGTACTGGGATATATCAAATTGATTACACAATGACTACACAAAATTTAAGAAAGCGGTACGTGAATTTAAATCATCCGTCACTCGCTGAAAAATTGTCGATATAGGCATCTATTTATCTTTTAGACATTCTCAACATAGATCCTATTATTGCGAAGAATTTCAAATATTCGGAGGAAAAGTCGATAAGAGCCAAATACAAATGGTTTGAAACAGCAGGGAGTAAAAAAATCACATTAGATCGCCAAGACTTATTTCGAGGAAAAAATAAAAAAGATGTGCACCATCTCAAATTCTGCTAATGATAATACCTTTACTCATCAAATCAATGTGTTGAACATTATAGATGTCGTCACGTAAAATAATAAAAATAAACAGGTAATATAGAAGTAAAAAACTGAGGTAGCTAATGTGTGTTTAGTGTGGAGCAGAAAAACTAGTATAAAAAAAGTATTTCATTTATCTTTGTGCTCCCAAAATGCAGCTATAGAGTATTGGCCTTAATTTGTAAGCCACGAGCGCATAACTAGCTGAATTTCTTATTAAAGACTGACCTGGCTTCTTGAGGTATTACGCTAAAAGTTTTTACACCCATGCTTTCTTGATGAAGTAGGGACTCACCGAGCCCGCAATAAGCACCATCAGTATGGTCTTTCTTCCTGGTAGTGTACAAATGAGCATAAGATCTAGAAGAATATTTACATAAATTTTCTTTGACAAGGGTAAGAATTTTATGTATAAAGAATCTGTAAACTGTTGGTATGCCTAGCTTTATAAAGAGAGGCCTACAACGTTCTGCCGGCGAGAAAAAAGTAACAGCTCGGATTGCCTTTTTTTCTGGAATAAAAAGACTTTCCGTACATAGCAATTAAGGGCCAACATATGCCCTATACTCCCAACGGCTGCATAAAGTTTTGAGCGCCACACGCCACGGATCGCCCGAAAAGCTGACGGGTGCATACCGGAAACTAAAATTACCGGAAGTTTACTATGCTCCATCGTGGGAAACAATTTCCTTAGCTAGTACCACCGTTGCATTGAAGTGATAACATCACAAGACATTCATGATGAATCCACCACACTGGCACATGATTACGCCACAGTGTGGTGAAACGCGTCGCGCCATCTAGTTAAAAATGAAGAAGATTAAATAGTGTTTAATTCATCATGTATATCGACAACTTACACCAGGTCCAGCCGGATGCAGTTATATTTAGTCACAAGATATCTTTAAAAATGCACAGATTTTCATTTATTAATTTATTAAACATACAGCATGCTTGCCAATATACAGTGGCACAATGTAACAACAAAAAACATAGCGAGCGAGAGATACACGGGTCGTTCTACTGGCGGACATGGAAATGGAAATGAAATGCAATTGACTGCATGGTGCTGAAAAACTGCTAAGTTGGTCAGGCAGGAGCGGCCAGGGAGGAAACCATGCTGATTCTTGGACAGAAAAGGGGAGTTAAATAGTAGAGTCTGTTAAGGATAATCCTTTCACAAACTGAAGATAGTATTGGTATTAAAGATACATCTACATCTACAAAATACCCTGCAAGCCACCTCAGGGGTGTGTGGCAGGGGGTGAGTATTCACCAACATGCATTACACTATACCCTAAAGTTAGTGTAACTACGACTAATTATGCATTAGCATAAATCGCTAATGCTTGTCACGAGGCGAAGCCTCACAAGCATGCAACACTACACTACAGATGTCATCAAAATGGAGTGACCTCAATATACATGCATTCTACAACTACACAGATGGACAGGGACTCAAGACCCATGTAGAAAACATGCTAGGCGTGCTGTTAGTATGTACTAGGTAACAGATAAGGATTCAAGTATTAGGAGTACTACCACTACTAAGAGCTACACTACCTAACGACAAACCTAGATAAAAGTCTCATGGCAGCTATTATGGTCCCTTATCGTTCGTGGGAAAAATGACATCTTAAATCTATCCGTTCTGCAGTCTAGTTCCCTAATTTTACTCTCATGATCTGATCTACCGTAGTATGTCGGATTTCGTAAAATATTGTCAACGTCGTCAGAGAATAGACCGGTTTGGAACTTACATAATAGATTTAGTCTAAATTTTAATCGACGGTCTGAAAGCTTTTCCCATCCCAGTTGCTGCAAAAGGTCAGTAACACTAACGAGATTATCATAACGGCCTTTAACATATCTTGCCGATCTTCGCTGCACGCGTTCTAACTCAGTTTCCAAACCTATCTCATAAGGATCCCAAATACTGGCGGCATATTCTAAGTGGGGTCTAACGAGGGAGAAGTAGCTGATTTCCCTAACTTTATTGTCGCACTTGCCAAGTACTCTTTTAACAAATCCCAATTTACGATTAGCTTGACCGGTAATTTCTCGAATATGTTTACTCCACGATAGATCATTAGTCAGTTTAACTCCGAGGTACTTAACCGATTCTACGGTGTCTAGTTTTATGTTGTTAATGCAATAGCTGTTACAAGGAGCGTTTTTCCGTTTCCAAAAATTTACAACAACGCATTTTTTCAGGTTTAATTCTAGCTGCCACGCATCGCACCACTCTTGTATTGCCTCGAGGTCCTTAGTTAGCGCTTCCTTGTCATTAAAGCTACGAATTTCTCTATACATCACTGCGTCGTCAGCAAATAATCTAAGCTTACTGTCAACTTTGTCACCGATGTCGTTTATGTACAAAAGGAACAGAAGCGGACCTATGACACTTCCCTGTGGGACACCCGATGTGACTTTTACTTCACTAGAGATAGCGCCATCTAATACAACCCTTTGCACGCGATTACTTAAGAATTCTCTAATCCAGGAAACTACGTCGTCGTCTAAACCGTAGGATTTTAATTTCATGAGTAGATTAATGTGGGAAACTTTATCAAATGCCTTTTTAAAGTCAAGAAAAATTGCATCAACTGGAGCGTTATGTTCACCCGAGACTAAAATATCGTGAGCAAAAAGTGCCAATTGAGTTTCGCAAGATCTTCCCTTTCTGAATCCGTGTTGTGTTTTTGTTAACAAGTTTTCTATATCGAGGTGTCTCATAACTGAACTAACAATTATATGTTCAAGGACTTTGCAAGAGATAGATGTGAGAGATATCGGTCTGTAGTTCGATGGCTGTTCCTTATCACCGCTTTTGAATATGGGAGTGACATTTGCAATTTTCCATTCCATGGGTACTTCGTGTTCGTTGATGGATTTACTAAATATATTCTGCAAGTAGGGTGCTATTTCACAAGCTAATTCTCTATACACGCGGGGTGACAGTTAGAAACTTAATATTTAGGGCCATTTTTATGAATGGGAATGATGTTTACGATTTTCCATTGGGAAGGAAAAGTGCCGAGGGAAAGGCAATGGTTAAAGAGGAGGCACAAGGGGAGGGAGAGGAAGGATGAACAATGTTTGATGAGTATGAGACTGAGGCCATCGGGACCAGGAGCACGATGGAGAGGGATTTTGGAGAGATACTTAAATACCTCACGAGGATCTGTCTTAATCATGAATAAGGAGTGGTCACGAATTGGAGTGAGGAAGTGATCACGATTAATGGGGAGATTAGATAGAGGGGCCAGGCAATCTGAAAATAATTTATTAAATAAATTTGGTCTATCTTGACCCGCCGCATTGACATTTTCATATGACATCTCAAGGGGGATGCGCGGCCGATTACGGCAACTATTTACAAAGGGCCAGAATTTTTTTGGGTTGGACGAAATGGAAGAGGAAAGGCCCAGCACGTATTCTTTGTGATCACGGCGGATTAGCTTCTTAGAGCAGCGGCGGATATCGTTGAATGATTTCCGAGTGTTCTCATTCGGGAAAGCTTTGTACAGATACCAAGCATGATTCTTGTTTCCAAGAGCGTGAATGGTATCTGGTTTGAACCAAGGAGGGAACGTTTTGTACTTGGGTTTGACCATGGGCACAAAATCTTTAACCGCACTCTCAAGGATAGTGTAAATAAAGTCCACACCTTCTTCCGGAGACATGGAAGTGACTGTAGAGGCCTGCAAACGGGCTCGAAATCCGGGCGACCCTCGCCCGCCCATGCCGGGCGCCCTCACCCGTGTTCGCCTCCACCCGTGTGACGTAGACGCCCGACCGTGCCCGTTCGCCCCGGGTGCCCGTATCCTAGGCGGGTGCCCGGGTCGTTGGCGGGCACCCGGCTCCTTGAGAGGTCTCTCTTGTGCGCCCAAACTGAGGGAAGGGGAGGGGCGGTATATGACTGAGCGGGAAATTCACGTCGTGCAAATTGCGGACGGCAAAGGCCCTCAAGCTAGAAGCCCTGTGGTGAGGATTAAGAGACGGGCGCCCGGCATAGAAGCGGTCGCCCGGCGTAGAGGCGGGCGCCCGGCCACCCACCGGGTGACCGCCCCTTGGGCGGCTAGTTCTCCGTCAAGCCTCATTCGTGAGACTTCGGAAAAGATCGTCGAATGACTTCGGGAGATGCCTCTCTCTTTATCTCTCGCACACAGGCGGGCATGGGCCGCCCGTATTTTGCGACCGTATGCAGGCCTCTAGAAGTGAGCACATTCCAGGGGATGAAGTCGAGGCTGCGGTTAATGTCGTCCCAACATGCCTTCGACCAAGCAGGGAAAGGCTTAGGGGGGGAGTAGGATCCCTGCGGCGTTTCTTGGAACGGGGGTGGAGGAAAACTGTATCTCGGGAATCGTGGTCCGAGTCGAAGATATTTCACCCAGGGGTGACTGCCTCCGGGGCAACAGTGGAAAGAACGAAGTCCAGTGTTGCCGCGTTTCGGGTACCGTGGAGGCAGTATTGGGAAAGGCCAAGAGCATTTATGAAATTTTGAATGAAAAGGTCATCGAGGGTGTCATGAGGACAACCAGTAGTTGGTGAGTCCCAACGAATTGATAGGTTAAAGTTACCAACCAGAATAACAAGGCCAAGGTTAATGGCTCTAAGTAAGGAATCAAGACAGTTCTAGAGCTGAAATGTCACTGGTGGGGGGTCGGTGTGAAACACGCAGTAAAATATTCACACAGAGTAGCTATGCAATCAGAAAAACACTGAAAGGTAGAGGAGCGAGAGATAAACGTGTCGTTCTACTGGCGGCCATCTTGAAAAGATCTTTTAATTAGCTTCGACATTTTACTTAACTATCATAATTAATTCAATACTCAAATGTACTCGCTCCTTGTTTAATCCGGCACAAGCGAATTTCTGTTTCATTATTGAAATGAAAATGTAATTTTGTAATTTTTTATATATTTTTCTTATTTATACGACTCGTTTCATTAATAAAACGTTCGTCAGGCCCATTATGACAAAAGGTGCAGTAATGCCGGTTTTAATTTTATTTCCTTAAATTTTTACTTCTTCTACTTTCTCGTCTCTTTTTCTTTTTCTATTTTTTTCTTTTAGGTGGGAGTGGAAAGGAGAGGAAACGGAATGGACCTTTCACACCCGAATAGGCACTGTTTTGCCTCAAGCCATTACGTCCCAATTCATCCACGGTTGATCATGTCGACGACTGTTTCATTTCGTGGAAGTTAAAAATGTCTCGGGGGCGGGGGAGAAAGAGTTTGATATTCAATTTTCTCACACGCCATGATCAACTCGGCATATTTTTGCGTAATTGCTTGATCCTTTATTTACGCGTCGTTTTATCACCAGACTAATAATAGAATAGTAAATGGAGTGAGAGGAAGAGGTAGACCGAGAAAGTAATGGGTGAATGAGGTGAAAAATTTACTCAAGAGGAGGGAAAATTGGAGTTTTGAGAATAAGAGAGCGTGTGCAAAGCAATGAATGAACAGTTGAAAGAAAAATCCGCAGTAGATTTTGCAGCTTCCACAAAAAAATCATGCAAGTACGGTATAACTGATTTCTCCGACTATGGCATCGTCAGGTACACAGTTCACAGTACACAGGTTGCAGAGTATTTTAATAAAAATTTAATGGAGCTTATAAAGTCCACTGCGTAGATTTCTTTAATAATTCAGTAGTTCCGGATTAAGTTTAGTCTTTTCGGGAGTAGCACCGGGTTATGCTTTCCATAGCCGACATTTCGACGAGCAACTCGCTCATCTTCCTTAGGGAAAAATGAGTAATGCTTCAGTTATAATCACTAGTGGTACGAGGAAAGAAGAAATATCAGTATCTATCAGTTCGGCAGTGTATCTCTCTTGCTTTGTTGCTTCTATCAGTTTCAAAGATATAGCGCGGGGTAAAAATGATACCCTCCGCGTCCAGCTGAAACCCGCCTTATCTAAAATTCTAGACTCTAAAATAAGAAGGTATACTAATTATCGCCGTATCTAAAACTTATACTTGCATCGCCAGATGAAGAGATACATTTACAGAGGAACAGCGGTTTTGCCACAGAAATCACGTAAGTCATCCACTACCTTGCCAGTCCCATTTTATTCACATCTATGTATGCGAAACACTTCGGCCGCAGAGATTTTCCCCTCAACTGGTTGCAAGCGCCTTCGTCTATCATCAATTACAAAAAACACACGGTAATATTTCATTCACTCCTACTTTGCACGTACATCCTAATTTGATGCCAGGGATTTAATGCCAAGGGAAGAAAAAATAACCAGCTACCGTCCATATCAGTCATGATGCTGCTGATGGCATCGAGATTCAAACCTTTCTCTCTCTGTACGCTTCGTCACTTATACCCTCAGCTTTACGAAAAATCCATCACAAGGGCATGGTACACAAAATCGATCAAGGCCGCCATTGCTGGCAACAGAACCGTGGACTGATAGTTTTTGGTAATTTTGCCCTCCCTCTTCTTAAGTAAAAGATTATTCCCCAAGGAGATTTTGGACGAAAGACACCTTGGCAACCGAGATTTAACGTCCCATCTGTCGGACGGTGTACTACACTTGAAGATCCCACTACATAGCATCCAAATTGAGATCGGAATTTCAACGAAAATAAGGATGGGAAGCCAGTACTCGAGTCACCTCACCAACCCGATCCCCACTCATTTTGGCTAGGTTTCTGTTATATTTTACAAAAATGTTAACAAAATTATTATTGCTAGATTTAAGGAACAATTTTTTCCATCTCCCGAACAACTCTTCTCGGGATTTGGGAACGGAAAAATTCAGAAAAATTCCCAGGAACGGACGGGAATGTATTCCCAGCCAGAAACATCTGGTCAATCACAACTTAGTACTATATAGCACCCAAGTAGGGATCTGAATTCGAACAAACCCCTCCGCCTCTGTCGGGGTTGAACCCGGGCCCTCGGGTTGGAGGATATCACTATAGCCACCACACTAACCCAATATCCACTGATTAACATCATCGTTTTGGCTTGCTTTCCGTTGTATACGGCGTTTTCCTAACCAGCTAACAGTATAATTATAGCTAGCTTCAAGGAACGATTTTCCCCATCTCCCAACCAACTTTTCTCGGGATTCGGGAACGAAAAATTCTGAAAAATTCCCGGGGATCGGCGGGAATTCCTTCCAGTCCGGAAACACTGATCGAGCATAACTGGTTTGAGCTCTGAGCGAACAGCGGACAGCTCGGGACTCATCGATCTGAGAGGATAAAGCAAAACAATCCCTTTCAATGATTCAATTTTTTCTCCCTCCTAACTCCACTCTTGTCTCCAAACCCGAGTCTACCCTCCTACTGCTACCGTCCGTTCGTGAAAACACATCTCTATTTAATCTCCCAGCCAATTCGACGAGCGCTGGGGAATTGTGGATGAGTGCCGACGCAACCAACGCATGACAATGAGAGGCCCTTTCGCTTTTATCGGGTGGGATCCATTCGGTGAGGTGAGGGAGGCCATAATATCGGAGGATAGCTATTTCAACCACCACAACCTACGTCCCGAATGAAAAATGCTACAATTAAGTCCCAATGAATGCACATATTAAAACGGTCCAAATCGAATTCCGGATGAATATCCGAGAACACGTGTGGACCTCGCCAAAACACCGCAAAGTTGGATCCGAGGGACGGTGGGTTATAACGGGATATTAAATTATGAGCAGAAAATTTAGGGGACATTTTCCTGGGATACGAACTGCCGTAGGTCACGCTGAAAGTAATTCATCACGTACATGTCAAGTGATTTAAACATAACAAATGCACGAATGTGGGGTACTCACGAAAAAAAAAGCATTCTCATGGGTTGTGAATGTTTAGCATTGTGGATTTCACGCATTCATGTTATCTCCAACACGGGTGACCTTCGTTAATACTTTGAATTATAATTTATAGTACTCATAATCTGAATAATCCTTTGATTTGAAGAAAAAATGATCATGCGTCATCCAAGAAAAGTAGACAGCATGGCAATTCAAGCACATTACGTTATTTCATCCTGTTGAAAACTACATTTAATTAAGATATCTAAGTACACTAGTTAGGATTGGATCACTGTACCCATTAAAATGGGTAGCTTCACAACATTATGTTATTTTCCACACAAAAAATCTAACGAACATCAAGATTAATTAAAACTGGGTATACGTGCACCACTTAAGATTTATTCTTGATCTTGCAGTGTAAATGATGCTATATAAAACACAATAGCAAAACATTTACAGAAGCAAAACAACTCGCCTTCATAACAAAAAATATTTATCCACCACTTCGCCAAAAAGTACTCTTAAGTAAATTATTTCGAGCTCACCTCCCAATCTGAACAGAAAGGCCTTTTCCTGTATTGGAGCTTCTACAACTCTCAATTGGGTTATTCCATGCCAAGTGGTCTGATTTTAGAGAAGTGCCCCACTCGACCATCACGGATTTCAATGAAATTTTACATGGAAATTTACATATACCTCCAATGAACATTTGTAAATTTCTACGTTCGCCGATGACATACTTGCTAGAGATATAGTACTTTGCTTGACCCCGTGTCGCAGCCTTCTTCAGTATGACTATGAGATTTCAGTAACTTTGAGGCATAGTATCTCAGAGGATATTTCGATGAGAGAAACAAACATTGGCTATCTTGTATAACTTTTTAGGCTCTATTAAACAAAATAATAAAAATAACTGTAAGAGGGACCTCCTTGCAGAAAATTCATGGCGAAACTGGCCCGAAAAATTGCGGATCGAAAAAAAATTAAAATTTTGGCTTTTTATATTTCAGGAAGTAAAGACATAATCAACTTGAAACTTTGTGCGTGATAACATATTAGCATATGGTTTATGAATATAAAATTTCATCTTCCTAGTGCTTTCCATTAGTTTAAAAATTGAATCAAAATTTGGCAATTTTTGTAAAAACTTTAGAAATAGGGTATTTTCACCCCGCTTTTACAAAAAAAGACCCTCTGAAATTTCTTTCGGATGATTTTAAAAAGAAAGAGAATGATTTCAACCCTCTAAAAATGTATATCTGGTTTTTCATCGCGGGCATATAAGGCCCTAAAAATAGGACAACTTTGAGGATGACATTTGTAAAAACGACAAAAATAGTTTATTTTCTGCCCGCTATTACAAAAGAAAGACCTTCTGGATACTCTTTTGAATCATTTTCATTTGAAAGAACATGTTTCAAACTACTTAAAAAAGTAAAATTGGTTTTTCATCGCGAGAACTTACGGCCCTAAAAATATGAACAACGTTGAGAACGTTGCTATGGTGGCGCTACATGCATTCTGTTGTGTATCGTCCTGTTTGTTTTATGTATACATTTTTAGTATATTGCGTTGGTCCATGGTGACATTGTCACTACCAGTTCAGGCATTTGAACCAGTAACCCCATCGCCGTAGGGGTCACGCCCGATAGCTGTGCATACCAGCCATGAATGGGTTTCTTGGTTGAGGATCCAAAGCCTGCAATTTGGTTTCTTCGACAAGGTTCCAAATCCTTGAGTGGGTATCTGTCTGGTTCCCAAACCAAAGGTTGGGCAGCTTATCCTAGGTTCCCAATCCTACATTGAATATCTTATATGGCTCCCAAGTCGAAGCTCGTATGGTTCTCATGGACTGCCAAATTCCACAGACATCTGATGATTTGAAAAAATTGGCGAAAACAAATGTCAATCTTTTTCGCACTTACATAGTACCGTTAAAAATAAAATTATGTAAAATCATCAGAATAGTTATAGACAGGTCTGTGAAAATAATTCAAATACGATAGCTGTTTTGGTATTTCTCAAAAAGAATTGATTTTCTTCAACTTTGTTTTATCCTACATGAATAACTCTCACTCGAATCTAATGCCGATGTAATATATAAGGGTTGCTTTCTAGGTGACCAAGGTATCAAAAATCATACCATACTCATCCTCTAAAACCACTCAATCTAATAATTTGGCTGAAAACACCTGGAATATTCATTAAATATGGGCAAATGAATCCCACCAGATAGATGCCGAAATGTAGGATGATTAATATTTTTTCCGTTGCTTCAACTTCATTTTAAGCTAACAAAACGACAGTCTGATTTGGACTAGAAGTGTCTTTTATACTCAGGACTTAGTACCATTTAGTCTGATTGGAATCTTTATACTTCATCTGGGTGAGTTTCGTCCCTGTCTAACGATATGCAATTAAAACTAGCGCGGTAAAATTTAAGCGGGTCCAATAGTAAACGAACCCTGAGATACAAACCGAGCATAATACTTTATCAATTCATATGGGAGGTTAAGTCCACCGTTGTTGTCAGTGGACTGAAATAGGGCGATGCTGGCAAATTTATGGCATAGTGCGCACGCATTGATATTGAAAAGAATAGTTTACATTCCACTAGAATAGGGAACTACAAATTTTTTCCGCGTTCTATATTGCGGCTAATTTAATAATCAATCCTAGCCTTCTGAGTTGATATGTGATAAGCGATCCCCAAAAATGGGGGTCATGACATAAAGTGCGTGATACAAATAATTTGAGGGGAGGATCATGGGATTTTAGGCGATTGAAGGGGGAATTTTGAAAATGGGGAATGATTGATTGAGCCTGGGATTTCAACGGGTGCCTTCCGCTAGTAGTCATAAATATTTGTCATAAATATTTCATGCGTGCAAGTGTCCTGAAAATCAATCTAGAGGACTGCTGAGGTCTACTAAAGGTGCTGTCCAAATATTTATAATTGATTATGGCACGGAAATATTTGACCTATCAGATAATACTCTTGAGTCGATTGATAATTTTATGAAATCATTATATCTGATTTACTGAAAACTTTCTAAAAATCTGTGTCACCATCATACCAAAACACCAACGATAAATAACTGTATGAAATGGTCATATGTTCAAAAAGTGTTATCGAAGAATGATGAAGATCGAATGGACGGAGGGAATTGCGATCGACGAAGCCCTACGAAGAGCTCGAGAGTATAAGTGCAATGGAAAGAGAAGAAGAAGAAGAGACAAACATATTGGACACATTTTTCGACTCAAAAACCTATTGTAAACTATAATGTAAGGAGAAATAAATGGGAAATATTGCAGAGGAGGAGCAAGAATAGAATGCATCAGACAAATTATGAAGGATCTCAAAGTGAAAAATTATGTAGGAATGAAGCGGTTGGCCAGTAGGAGAGTGGAGTGGAGCCAAGCAGCAAACCAATCTTATGATGATTACCAAGAAAAAAACAAACAGTCCCTCTTGCACTGCTGAGACAGAGGAAAGGTTTATTTATAATCACGGATGGTTTGCGCAGCAGAATATGATAAGATGGAGTACCACGTTCAAGTCCCTACGTTACCATCTGAGGGGCAAAACAAGCGTGCCCCTTCGTTGATTAATTCCCAAAACGGCGAGATATTTTCCGACGACGGATCAATCGCCGGCGGTTTTTCACTTCTCTCGATGAGGTACGCATCACGCGGACTTGTTGCAAAACGCCACGATTTTGTGGAGATATTTTCAGCGGTGACACATGACGATGATATCATCCATTTGACGAAAGAGGCGCGGCGATTGCGGCGAGTCGATCGCGCGCGGTGGAAAGCTTTCGCCCGACAGAGGAAGAATTTCCTCCTGCGGCACATACATTGAAAGAATTTGTGAGTCATCCTTAAAGAAATACTTGAGTTCATTAGACTGGAGGCGGGTATACGTAATGAAAAGTCAGAAAAGGGTGTAATTTCACGCTATCAGTGCCGTACATTCGATACGCAACAAGAGGGGCGACTATAGCAATGCCTCCAATTATGTTAGTGGCAGAAGTAGATTGATTTTTCGCAAAATTTTAAGGATACCGGGAATAGCCACGGTATTACCTTTTACGGAGTCACCCGCAAGTGCACATTAGTGCGATATTCCACAAGGAAAAAATCATTCGCCTTTACCGGGATCCCGGTCTAGGCAAATGATTTTTCCTATGATTTTTAGCTCTTTAATTTTTTTCCTGTTTTCAATGTCTGCATTGGATACTAATGATTTTACGCGTCTGTAATTTTGTAATTACCTTAGAATTTCAGAATGGCAGTCGAGGTATGAAGACGAGCAATTTCGCTGGGTAGACTAGACTTGGTACTTAACTAATGTATACTTAACTTGGTAGTATATTAACTAATGATTATTACTAACACCACACCCCGTTTGTGAGGTCCCCCATAATTTTGTTTTGTGCATAAATTATAATCTCGAATTATGCATGAATGGGTAGTATTGGTAGAACTAATCAGTAGAACTAAGTAATTCCTAGACCCTGGAACTACAACGCAGCACTCTCCTATTTTCTGGTTAGGCTTTGCATTGTTCTTCTGAGAGCTTTTGGTTCGTGCATTGTGGCCAGGGAACCGTGCGGGGTACGATTTTGAACTGGAACGAGCCTTGTGTGGATGTTAAGGAATCACACCGCGCTATTATGATCCCGAATCGTGGACAAAATGACATTAAAAACCTGCCAATCCAACAATCTACCTCCCTAATTTTATGCATGTGATGTGGCGCGGAGTTTATCAATAGATGGTCGTTGCTCGGCATTTGTAGCACGGAATGGTCGATGAGGAGTTTTTTCCCCAAATCATTGAATTGTGGGAGAAGGTATAGTATAGAGATAGAAGGAGATAGAGAATGTCCGTTCTTGAAGGACTCGAGGCGGAAAAATCGATGGGCGAGCCGTGCCATGATTTTAGATGCGTAGGGGAACGTGAAGAGAGTCACGTCACATTGTTCCACAAAGGACGAGGACGAGAATGTGTAAAACCTGGGCCGTCGTTTAATGACCTTGGCTGGGCGAGCGACGCAACAAATTGCCAATGCGGCGACCCCCATCCCTACCGTAAACTCCATCACGGCAATCAGCGACAACAAAGGAGGGCGCTCATTCCGACAAAGATGATTATAACGGTACGCATTGTTGCGACGTCGACTCTCCACCGGGATGACCCTCGGACCGAGGCACTAAAGTCACCCCACTTCCCGGGCCTAACGTCCAAAGTGATGAGCCTCACGTGACCGACGTCCTGGGCGATGAACAAGCGGTTATTTTGATGGGGACTCGTTATTTGCCGCACTGGAAACACAAGATACCCACCAGTAATCCGTGAAGATTGGACCAAAGCTATCCCTGAAGTCAGCCGCTCTTTCATTCACTAGGCAATATAACTCGGAGAACCAACGTGCCCATTCAACAGTAAATAAGCGCCACGACCAAAAAAGTAACACGTTATTACGGCCGTAAGTTCCATAGTATGTTAATTTGAGCGAGGTACTTCTCCGGTCATAATAGAGAACAAAATCCAATTTCAATAATAAATTTAAGCAAAACGTATGGCGATGAGTAATAAATTAATTTTTAAGTCGAGAAAGCGCACGAACTATACACCGTTAAATTTATGACGCGATCTATACGTCAGAACTTCCTCATTTTTTTAAATTTGTACTCTCAGTCTACTAAACCCCATGGAAAATGACTTCCATTATTTAGAATATATATTGGAAAGCTGATATTTCGGAATCGTTCAAAAGATGAGCTCTTTTTATTTAAAGTGAGGCTTAATTCTTTGAATTTTATCTGAAGTAGTATCTTGTTCAAACTACGAAACCTCTCTCCTCACTTCTCTGTTCACGAGGCAGGTTCCATATACTTTGCCTCCCCCTAGCCTCTTCCTTCAGTAAGTATCACGCCACTCCTCCATTATTCTGTTTTGAATCCACTTTTTCCATCTCATAATCTTCAGCTTAAATGATATTTCTTCCTTCATTATATTTCAAAGTTCAATTATTGATATACTTAAAATACCGTAATCATTCATGGTCATCGTTTAAAATGAAAGTGCGTAGGTACTTATACTATCGGAGCTCAAGCATTTGAGCTCCGATAGTATAAGTACCTACGCACTAATGACAATTATCCAGTAATACATCGACAAAAATCAATGAACTCAGGAGTATCTTTGTGGAAGGACAGCATTGCCACTCTGTAATAAAAACACGTCGTTACTTTCGCAAAGATTTTAAGGAAAAATTTTTAAGATCCTTTCACCTTAACAGGCATCATGAGGCCCCTGGGGATGAAATTTGTTGTACTTAAAAATTATTTAATTTCAATAATGCGTAAAAGATACAAGTTTAAGTATGTTTTTTCTCACAGTTCATTAAAGAAACTCACTGAAGTAAGTCGTAGTCGGTAAAAATTGAATTAAGACATTCAAACCAGTTCTTAAAAATCCATGTAAAACTCATTCATCACTTTTTTCTTTAAATTCTCAACTTAAATGCAATAGACAACGGAAAACGCCGAGCATACTGGATGAAACGAAGAGGAATTTTTTTTGGACGTTTTGCCGAAGGAATTATTTCAGCTTTAGTGAAAACGGTAATATGAAGGCATTCTTCTGCAAAACCTCTGGCTCCTGCTGAATGATTTTGACAAAACGTGCATTATGGGATAACGCTTATCATAGCCACGGAAAAATATAAAATTCATATACAGAGCCGGAACCGAAGGCTTTATTTGGAAGATTATGTTTGGTGATGGTTTCATGAAGTGTTGACGAGGACTGTGGAAAAAGAAAGGACGAAACTCATAATTTCACTCCAAATTTCCATTTAGAGCTTAGAAAATTCAGACTTGAAACCCAAGTAATTGATGCCTTTAATTTAAAAAAAAACGATGAAAGAGACTCTTACACCTTCAGGGAATGAGTAATTAAAAAAAGATAATTAACTTTGACAGTTATCGACAGAATAACAGTGAAATAAAAGGCGATGGAAATGAATTGCGTTAATCTCGGGCTGAGTAACTTTTCTCCGACAAAATTCTAGAAAAATAATTAGAAATTTCATCGCATGAATTCGCACACCTTTGCACAACAGTCACCGGAAATGGGGGAAAATCACATCATTTTACCCGAACGATAAATTTGAATTCAAATTCCAAAGGACGTCTAGGATTATACCTTAAATTTACGCCTGCCTTCGCGAAATAAAAAACTCTTCGACATAAATCGTGATGAATACCTACCGGAAACACCATTTGAAGGATAAATATCCCGGAGAGCGCTGAATTAGAAATGATTACATGAGTAGATTAAACGAAACATTACCGACTTTTAAAATTTTTTCTACGGGCTATAGTTTTTTGAAGAGGAAAGGTAGTGAAAAATTTGAAGGACATGATTTTTTTTAAATTTCTCTCCCTCCTGTGCTACAGTCCTGGAAGAATTTTGTCCTCTCGGGCAACAGCCACAGAATACATCCAAAGAAATCAAACTGATGCAACGAATGCTGTATCACAGGGAACGGCTCAGTGTCACAGATGACCAAGCGTAATTTTTCAAGTTTTCAGAAAATGAATTACAGTAAAGTAATCTACCGGTTAAATGTTGGAAGTCGGTGAAGAACCTCCGGGTTTTTACACGTGTAGGGCCCTACCTACACCTAGCATTTCGTACTTCATCTCCGCGTAGTTCCTACCCTTCTTCATCCCGTCCATAAACCTATTTTCTTCCTTCCCCTTCCCCACTTGCCCTACAAAAATAAATTTAAAAATATAGCAGGTTCCAAAAACCTCTATACTGGAAGCACTTTGCTGACAACGTAAGGCTAATTGTCATGTGTGGCATACAATAGATCACTATCTTTTCTGATCATTGCATTAAACGTTTCAAAATGAGCCGAGATGGTAATTAGCTTAGTTACCTATGGAATCGAGCAATCCATATTGCTGCACTAAATCACAGTATTTATTCAAGCACCTCTTTTATTCTACGATTTATTATAGCAAGCTTTGTTATAGCAAGCTTTATTAAAGCAAGTTCCTCCAGAGAAAAGTTTGGATTAATTACCACGCGTACCAAGCTTCTTTGACGATTTTGTTTCAATTCAGTTTCTTGATTAATTTTTTGGGTTTAATTTATATTTAAGTAAATTGATTACAGTACATATTAAAATCAAATAAAAACAAAAATGTCAACGATTACAACATAATTCATCAAATATCGGTCAGTGAGACTCACGTCACCGTTTACGTAACTTTTTTTCACATCACGGTTCGAGGGTTAAATCACTCGATCGAGGATTTCTCGCAGATGTCTCGTGGGTAGACGTTAGGTGGGCGATGGGATAGGATTGGGAGAAGGGAGGATGAAGGATGATTGGCGGGTTTGTGGGTCTCGGGAGAAGTGGATGTGAGAGGGTGAAAGGGCAATGGGAGAATCACCCCGTGAAGAAGGAGAAGGCACACACTGCTCACCCACCCACCCATCAGAAACCCTCCCTCCCACACCTCCCACCGGCAAACAGCCGAGAGAGAAAAGTCTTACCGACAGCACCCCTCCACACCGCTGGAGCCATGAGTGAGTGGCAAGAACCTCCCCTATCTTCTCCAAAACCGGAGGGGAAGCATTACGAGGCTGACTTCAAACCAATCTCCGACGCCAATCCTCCATCTCTTAGTCTCCTCCCATTTTCCACCCCCCCTCCCTCCCTCCCCCACCCCCCAAAAACCCTAGAAAACCCTTTCTTTCCTCCGACTGCTACCCCTCAAAGCCACCCTCCCTGGTACCCTAGTCCCACCACATTTTCCCCTTCAAGCCCATATCTCTTTCCCTTCCAACACTCCTCCAGTCAGTTCCAGGGCTTGGAAAACTCCAGCCCGTCGTGGGTCTCGGAAAACCCAGTCCGCCAAACAAACCGCACAAGCTTCATAATTCATTTGCGTAGAGCACAAATCAGCATTGAACGCATTCACGCGCACGGGTTTAAGATACGACACCAATACGATTAAACTCATCTTAAAAAACATAATCTTTCGGATTTCGCCTTGAATGGAAATGGTTTGGTGGTTTAACATGCTAATGCTCCTGAACAGCAATTGAGTGAACCGCGTTTGAATCCCGGAGAAGTAAAATGGTTTATTGGTGCGAACTCCCTCATGTTCGTGTTAAACAACCGCCAAACCAGTGCATAATATTAAACCCCGATTAATCGGTTAATTAGTTAAAATTGTTTTAAATCATTAGTAATCGCAGAAATCGTTTAACTTATTATATAATATTGATACTTTTCTTGAGGAGATCATCCATTTACAGTAAAAAAATCAACAAAGTTCAAAATGACCTGAAAAAGCGTTACGAACTGGGAAAAATTTAAACCAAAATTACAAGCCCTTAAATGGGTAATTTGTCGCATGGGCAATTCGTAATTAGTTCACCAAGCACTAACAGTTGAAGTAATGAAGTATTGAATAAAGGTTAACATTCTTCATATTATCTTTCCAGCTGTATTTACCTAACTTCAGGGCTCGATAGACCCAGATTACTAAATACTTCTTCAACCTCAAGAAAAGTTTGAATCTTTCCATTTAAATAAAAATTTAATAGCAATTAGATTCTGAAAACAAGTCATCTTATTTTTGTAAGATATAAGAAAATCACTGCAATAATTGATGCCAAATGCGTTAGTGAAATGAAAACGGCACTCTTGTATAAACACAGGCTTATATTACCTGAAAAAAGTTTTCATCAAAGATATATTCGTCAAATAATCAGCAAATTAAGTAGCTTAACCTTGTCTTCTGATTACTAAGGAAAGTCATCAATGAAAGCAGTATTTTTTAAAACAATCCTAACAAAAAGTTTGAATTGAGTATTTGTTTTGACTCTCGGAGTAGCAGCGGAACTTCATCAGAGATCCAAATTGAAATTCAATATTTGTTTTGACTCGTGCAGTGGAACCTCTTCATGCGGTTAATCTGAGACCCGACTAGAAACTCAAGCATCTGAAAGCATGACTCGTTTTAAATGTTTCCTACAAATAACGAAAATTTACATTAAACGAAAAGGTTTTTTATCACGTTTTTATTATTTCGGTTTCCGTCATGTCTGTCTGTCCAGGTTGAATATTGCAACCGAGTTAAAACTAACTTCCCGATCAGCTAGATACTTGAAATTTTAACCATAGCTCAGAAGTGGATGACAATGCAATATTAGCTATAATAACAATTAATTTATTAATTAATTGTTAATACATTAAAAATTAATTAATTAACATATTTCCTGATGTGCTAGTAGAGGCTTGTAATTTTAACCATAGCTCAGCAGAGGATGACAATGCAATGTTAGCTAGATGTTATAACAATTAATTAATTAATTAGCGATTTATTAATTAACAAATTTCCTGATGTGCTTGGAGAGGCTCGAAACTTTAACCGTCGCTCGGAAATGGATGCCAATGCATCATTTGCTATATGTTACAATAATTAATTGATTAATTAATGAACGATCAATTAATTAATAAATTTCCTGATTTTCTGGTAGTCTTGAAACTGTAACCATAGCTCCGTGCTCTCGGACGAACTTTGTTGAATGGATTCGTCTCGAACGAAATCATGTGCCATGACGACCAAGGTGAATAAATAACTATTTCACCACAATCACACGCATACGGGGTATTACTGACCCAGTTCTCAGTATGGTATATGGTCTGAATATGTGCTAGTCTCTCGCTCAACAGATAATCATACTCAGCCAAGAAGGAAGTACTTCTGGACATAATAAGGATGGCGTATAGAGCTGTATACGCTACGCTTTTACTAGAACGTACAGGATCTATAGAGAGATCTAACAGTTGATAGTTCCTTGCGCATGACTCATGGTAAAATATTCTATATGCCACTTGGTCGTGTATGTCACATGGTTAACTAATAAATACCTATACCTATCTGAGTGTGACGTGCCTCACCGGCTCCTTTGGTTTAATTTTCTGGGTAGTAAGAGTTACAGAATTTGAAATATTATAGGTAGGGAGAGGTAACATTTTTCAATTCCCCACACTGTCAGCTGAACAGAATCTGAAATACATCGGGAATATCCTATGTGTCCCTATCAGAGTCTCATCAAGATGTATAAAATCGATTGGAAACTTTCACCCGGGCATAAGACTAAAAATCAGAAAATAATTAATTAAATAAAAACAATTTTTTAATATACCACGTTTTTAAAACGGACTAAGAGGTATAAAATAATTTTTCCTGGGCCCTTCTAATTTTTTGAGGGTGAATTTTTAGTGGTTATGGAGATATTTGTAAGACTTAAAGAGAAAAACGTGGGGTGCAGGCAATCCATGATAATTAAGGAGTAAAGGGACTAGGTGTAGTTGAGCTCCCACAGTTAATACCATTTGAAATGCACTGAAATTGGTTGTGAATTCATCCGGATTATCTACTTCTATTATCTACTGCCTGCGCCCCACGTTTTTCTCTTCAAGTCTTACAAATATCTCCATAGCCACTAAAGATTCACCCTCAAAAAATTAGAAGGGCCCAGGGAAATTTATTTTATACTTTTTAGTCCGTTTTAAAAACGTTGTATATCAAAAAATTGTTTTTATTTTATTAATTATTTTTATAATCCTGCGACAATCGGTAAAATTCTCTTAAACTCAAAAGACCATAATAGTAACTTCATAGAAGTTGCATTCGATGAATGTGGTGTACAATATATCGACCAAACAGGTCGTAATATGAAAACTAGAGTGAATGTACATAGGATTAGTCACATCAATGTTAATTATAATTAATGTTTTGCCAAGTACTTGTGCACTTACAATCATTTTAGTAATTTTGATGCCGAATTCCTTCATTGCATGGACGAAGGGGATGAATTGGGACTTTAATAAATTGAAATGTTTACTGGTAATGCTCAACTATGTAAGGATATTGTTGTAGCCCACCCCTCATAAACCTCAGATGTCCTAGGCTTGTGAGATCAAAATTTTGACCTTCACCCATCCCAAAAATCCTACTTCCCCACACCCACATCACTTCCCTATTTTTCCATAACCCTCCCCCTCCTCTCCGTTCACCTGCGAGAATCAACCAACCTTCCCTTGTTTTTCCTTATCCGCCTTTCCCTCAACGTCCTGCATCATCATCAGTAGGTATCAATCCGAAGATAGGTTTTCATCAGCTCTCCACTCCACTCTCCTCTCTGCCAACCGCTTCATTCCGTCATAAATATTAATTTTGACGCCCTTCATAATTTGCTAGATGTATTCCATTCTTGATCTTCCTCTGTAATTCTTCTCATTCAGTTCTACTTCCTTTATTGTCTTCAATTGGCTGTTTTGCCACCAAATATGTCCTATAAGTTTTTCTTTCCTTCTTTGCAGAGTGCTTATTATGCTTCATTTCTCTCCAGCTCTTTCGTAGGCCTTCTTCGTATGCGATTCTCTCCGTCTTTATAATTAACGTCAATTTAATCTTTATAATTATTCGGTTACACCACATCTCCATTGGTTCCAATCTCCTTTGCTCTGCTGCTGTAATTGTTCTGGCTTCATTGCAATATAACAGCATGCTACAAATATACGATTATATAAAGGGCTTCCTTATTTCCACGCTTGTGTTACCAGAAGTCAGCAGACTCCTCTTCTAATAGAATGCCTTATTTGCTTGGGATTTCGCAGAGGTTTCATCAAAATGCTCAACTTCCTGCACCACCTCCAATTTTGTGATAGACCATGCCGAGAAATTTGTGAAATTGTGCCCTGATGGTGCCACAACGTTGTGAAACCCTGGTTGGTGGTTAATAGTGGCGTGGACATTTTACCAGTGGTTCCCTGTCTTGAAGATGGATAAAAATTTAAGGTTTACGTCATTCCCCACTCTCAGATCCATCTACAACTCCACTCAACCCCCTTCCTCTTTCACGTCCTCACGAGTTTTCACGCTCCTTGTACCCTTTCACACTTTCGCCGGACGCACCTCGCATGGTACGGATAGAGAGAGAGGGGCAGAGAGAAGGGCAGAAGCGCGTGGGTGTGTATCCCCGGACTATCGGAAAAATAAACGCGGCAACCTAGCGCCCAGCGAGTTGATTTATCGGCGACACGGGGGTTTGCAGATTGGATGGGATATTTATGGGAATGCGGGAGAGGAGGAAGGAAGACTGCGTGGGCGGGACATGATCTCGTCAAGGGGAGAGAAATGCCGACGAGAGAGTGAGATAGAAGGCGATAAGGAGAATGCGAGATTGATAAACAACAAGCGGGAGTACAGACATGCAAAGGAAACAGGAAGAATCTCCCATCCTCATACCGAAAGATCTCACCAAAAATATTGAAATTCCATACAATATGACTACTTACACGAAGGCAGCAAAGAATAATGATCATGGTTAATTCAAGTAATTCTTGCATCCTTGTCTGATACCCAGTACTAAGAGCACGTCGAGCATATTTCCGGTATCTCTTGTATCTTTGTACATACATGCAGAAGCAAAATACATTAAAACAAATAATTTATATAACAATGGTGGAATTCCTAAAGTGTAGTGCTTGTTGGTGAAATGTCACCTCCTGACAAATATTTGCAGGTTTTTGCTAATGCAATTAAGAGTCTTAGCTTCATTAACTTTATAAGGGTACAGTGTAGTGTATGTTGGTGATAACTAACTCCCTGGCACACACCCTTGAGAAGGCTTCCAGGGTATTATTCACATATAGAAGTAGTACTTCAGTGTAATGTGCTACGACGACTATGCTCATTTCGCACTTACTGTGTGCTATTAATTCAACGTAAGGTATAACACGTGGTCATGATTACAAAAATAAATGTGGATAAAAGACCATACAGCAATGCCAAATGAAATATCCAACAATTCAGTCCTTCAAAAAATTCAGGAACAGCCAATACTTTGGAAGACTTTGAAGCGAAAAAGAGATGAATGAAATTCACAAGTTTTACGCCACGTAGACTGGCTAAAAACTATAATAGAGGGTAACATTCCGGGGGAAAACTGCACAGGCCGACCTGGATCGAAATATATAATGCAAATAATATTAAATATTGGCTGCATATCCTGTACCTCAATGACAGAAGATATGAATCTATGGAAGAATGCGATATCTGCCAACCAGTTGAGGACTGAAAATAACAGGAGAGGAATATTTATTTTAAACATATTTCAAGGCTTTCTTCAGCTATCCATTGAAGGCATGATGGCACGATGTCAAATACTTAAGTCTATTCGGCTACCCTATTAAGCCCCAGCAACACATTTCGATATGGTTGATGTTTTGGTTTTGGGCGCCACCATCACAGTTGGGCAAAGGTTGTCTGCCCCATTTATGAAGATTGGAAGCGTATATACACTGCGTCCTGTATGGATGCGATTGAGTTTTCTCCAGGCATGCCTAAGGGGTTCAAAATCTTAAAAATGTTCAACAAGAAAACAGAAGGGGCACTTTTATTCAAGAACATCCGTCACTCGGAGTTGATATCAAACTGATCAGACACTAATTGTTGGGCTGGGAGCAGAGGCGGCCTACTGAGGCGCAATATGTTAATTTCCAGGTTACAATGCCCCAATGTTTGGGAAGTTGATGTTTATTCGGTATCTGGTTGTATTCGTTCACCAGGGCACCAGGGCAGTTCACCTTAGAACAAACAGTGATACGTGGGAGAGAGTTACTGTCCGTCACCTGCAGACGGAAGCAACAGCATCCGGAAAGGTAATCATTTAGAAATATTCCCAATGTAGTCTCAGGGCTGATGTGGTTGAACTTTGATGATATTTTTATTTCCCTCATTTAATTCATTTTATTTAATTCATTATTTTCATGAAACAAATGAGTTAAGCTAAAACTTTATGTGTACATTTAGTTAATTACTTAGAATTTCAGTGATATAAAACAAGTCTTTTGCGTTATTAATGTAACAATATTTACGAAATGTTTCTTAAAATTGCTAAAATCAACGCTCATTATACATCGTCGAAGTTTCCTTCGACCCTGCTTCACCCCCAGCCCGCCTCTTCACGCCGCCGACTATCCCACTCCGCTGGTCGACCAACCAGTGACGGGAAACCGCACGACACCACGAGATAACCTATATCGATTGTGTCCATGGCGATTGGCCGCTCGTGCAGCGGGGAAAAGAGAGGAGTTTCGATAAGGCTTGGGAAAAAAAAAGAGTGCACCCTCCACTTATGACCGCGTTATCCACAACCAAACAGAGACACACTACGCCCCCTTCGGTTTCATTTCGAAATGTATATACCACGCGCTCTCCCCGACACCCTACGCGGCCAGTGATATGCCGAGTCGTTCGTTCATTTCGGAGAACTCATCCGCAATGAACGTTCATTCTTAGCGAATCGATAGCGATTGTCGATTCGCGATTTTAATGTGGCTGACAGCACATGTGATGCGGTCCACGGAGAATTGACGAGCACAACGCAGGAGAGAAATGACGATTCCGAGTACATCAAAGTTCGATTCAAATGGGAAACGAACCCGGAGGTTCCAATTTCGCAGCGGGCACTCAAACCAGGGTCAATCCACGAGAAATCATCCGGGCAATGTTGCTCAACATTTTAGATTTTTTAAATATGTTTTCAATTTGCTTGCCAATAATTTGGAAGCTCAAAACGAGGTATGAAAAAAGGTTCAACACCGTAGATTTTTAGGCGACCATTTTTAAATAGTGTCGTAAGTATTTCTTGACTATAATAATGTTTTGGGGAAAGTCTTGTAACTTTCCTTTACGACGATAACAAAATAAAATAAAAAATTGAATCTAACAAAATATGATCAATATTTTTTGTAAACGGTAAGTTTCAGCTATTTATTGAAAAAAATGCCAAAAATTGATACAGAATACTGCGCTTCACTTCGTCAAAAACAATATTTTTAGCATAAAAATGTCAAATGAAGGAAGAAAAGCTTGCTTTTATAATTTTTATCAGAGGCAGTTGTCTTGTAGATCTACCCTGAAAGTCAGGTAAGAAAAAAATGTTGGGAAAAATGTTTTTTAAATTTCGGTTGATTTCATTTGAATAGAGCCTCTACTAATCTGACTATCCCCATCTAGTTCGTTCAGTTGGAAATTTTATATGACCCCTAACTCTTACTTTCCTTATATTTTAGTATTTTATGAATTAGCAGCGTTTCACTGCAAAGCTATTTTTTAATGGTACTCATGTTCTCAAGCTCAAGTAAATACGTTTCCTAGAAATGGACAAGCAGAACCCAGGGAATGAATGTTGAAAGATGGTGATTTCAAACGCAAAAAAGTTCGATTCAACCGGGAATTGAACCCGGAGCTTCCAATTCCGCATCTTATACTCACTCAGACCACTAATCTGTCCATCCTCAACTAGTACGTTGAATTTACCAATTTTAACATCTCCCATCCCTTCTCAAAATTATCATCAAAATCTCTTCTCCCAAAAATGAGTAGCCTTTCAATTAAATAATATTTTATACGTAGCGTTCTTAAGCACAGGGCTTAAGAACATTTTCACGAACGGTCAATGACTCGCGGTCTCACTATTAAGTCTTTCAAAACTAAAACTTGTCAACTTGTATCCCTTCGTTCTTCGCTATCCCAATCTCAAGTGATAAGGTTTCCCAAAAATGTACAAACACAACGTAAATGGTGAATTCAGCAAGATGTCAATTGGAAACATTCGATTCAACCGGGAACCGAACCCGGAGATACCAATTTCGCATCAGATACTCAGACCATTAACATGTCTATCCCCACTTATTTTGTTGAGAGTATTTGCCAATTTTACCTCTTCTCCATCTCTTATTTTTATCATATTTTAGTACTTCACGAATGAAAGGAGGTTCAATACAAAGCTATTTTACAATGGAACATGCGATCTGAGCAGAGGACCTAATAATATCTTTTCACCGGCCAATGACTTGAGATCTCGCCATCAGCCTTTCAATCCTAGGCTTAGTTAATTTTAGCCTTCCATTCTTCCCTATTCCAACTCATTATTTTACTTAACATATTTCATCTTTCCCAGTTATCTCATGGCTTGTTCTAGGTACTAGTGGATTTAAATTCCTCGTTGGACTTACCTTTCTATTTACCCTCCAGTATATTTACAAGGGAACTCTTCTTAACCCGGATATCTTATGCTTATGACACTTTGTTTCATTTAGCGAATTTAAGTAGCAAATTATTTACAAACCGTTCAAAAGCCAATAACTAATGAGTTTAAAAAAAAATGTTTGATGGTACAAAAATGAACACGCCGTCGGCGCACAAGAATAAACGAAAGACTCAGTCCATATGAGTGAATTGGTTCACTCCGATGAATCTAGACCCGGTCGCATGAGTGGAGCATGCCAGACCGACTCATCACTACACTCGTGGCGGACAAAGCATCGACCTCAGCCGTTTTATACCCCTCTACCCCCATACTCACTTCCCCTCTTCCACTTCAACCTCCGTCCACAATGGCAGAGAGGAGAGAGGGAAAAAAGAAGAGATGACATAAATATTATGCATGCGTGCGTATACATGCATACGCCCATGCCTTCCCACAACATCGCTAGCGGGTCGCTCACGTCATAAGCGCGAGGGGCGAGGCCGCTCCTCCGGTAAAACCTTCCTGCTTTATTCAACCGCTCCGCACCTATCCGACGCGGCGCGGCGGTGGTTTACATCCCGACAGACTCCCAAGGCCCGAAAACCACCCGGCAGTTGGTGTAGGCAGTTCATCTCCTCTCGCCACTCACCCAAACGCACGGACGAACGCGCGTCTCTCCCCTATTTTATCCCGACCGGAATGCGAAACGATTCCCATGCATAATTGCTGCGATGCGCTCACGTGACGAACCCCGGATTGAACCGACAACGCGGGCAAAGACATTGAGGTTTTGATGGGTTGGCAACACCTCCGACGCAGAAGACTAGCCGTGCGGGTGAAGAAGAGGTGTTGAGGAGGTTCCAACTTGAAATGATTTAAATACAGTATTTTTTCATATCCTGGCTAATTTGAAGGACTCTTGACTGGAAAATTTAACCACTAGAACTCCGAAAAGCAAACACAAGCTCTTGTTAACGTCAATCCCGTTTTAACTCCAATAATCGATTCCCAGTGTATTTATTTTCCCAAGCAACCACCTCATTAACAAAGTACAAGCACGTTCAAACAAACTACATGCGTTAATAATGTTTTCCAGGTTCATCACAACTAGCCTGCCTCACTTTGATAACGTGAAAAATATCCAACCTCTCCATATTATTTTTTTCCCAAAATTTAACTTGAAATTAACGTGGGCATAAAAATGTTATAGGTGCACCAGAGGAAATAGAAGTATCTTTTCTGCAATAAACAGTTGACATTGCATTAAGACTTGAATGAAAAACGACAATTTCCCGGAAAGTGATCAATTTTTTCGCCAACTGAACTTGAAATTACATGGGAATGACAGCCAAGGAAACAAGGAAATTAAAATAATATTCCATCGATTGCACGGATGAAAGCATCACCTAGCGGAAACGCTCCAAAATAGTAGGAGAACTTCGTACTTTTTCCACTGATTTTTTTCCAAAAAGGATCCGACCAAAATTTCAAAAGATAGCAATCATTTTCAAGATAAGTCCTTGAAATCGTCAGTCATCCGTAAAAACCTCCCTAATTCACGACAAATGACGAATCACATGTTTTCGATGGTGACGTTTAAAATATGCAGTTTCCGCTGATAATATGCCTTGATTACTGAAAGGCATAAGTTAAGAGTATATATGCAGATTATTCGACGAGTATATTTTAAATGAATAATTTTTTTCTACCCGAGGAGGCGACCAGAGCGCTTTTTTTATGAACTAACACATTTTGACATCAATAATTGCAGTAATTTGCTAATTGCTCAAATGCAAGGTGAATAGATGCCTTCATAATTTTATCTCCCGGAAGAATCAGCTTCTTACATAGGTAACTAATTCGTAAAAAAACTTTTAACGTACAACAACAAAAATTATTTTTTTCACATTCCACATCCATTCACGCCTTCAAGCCCATCTATCTTCAATATAGGAATTGAGGCTTCTTTCGTTTTGATTATAAAGGTTTTCAGGGTTTTCTCCTGCGTTGAACCATTTCCTCATACGACCGTTTCAGCAACACTCCAGGTAGCTTCTTCAAACCTGAAGTAATGCTGCAGTTTTCTGTCCATTTTATACAAGTCTGACCGCATTACATGCATGAGAGAGACACGCATAAAAGGCGAACAAAAAACTGAATCGGTACTTAAGACTTGAAGAAGCTATTTGGAATTCTGGCGAAACTACCGTCCGAGTATTTTAATCATTGTGGACGAAAACCTGGAAATGCTTCTTTATTATGTGACTACATATATAATTACTGAAAAGAGAGGCGGTTGGTTCTTCCGGTTTTCGCAGCTTACGCCACTTCGTTCCATCTAGTAGACAACATTTCGTCGACTATCCTGCAAAATTCTTCAGTTCCGGTTGTATTGACCACGCGGTGGAAAATCTGGAAATCACAAAAACCAACCTCCAACCAGGTCCCGCGGAAACTTAAATCACAACTAGAGAAAACATTAATATCAAAAGGCGAGACTCGTTTGACGTTATGAGGTAGATAAAACGTTTTCTATACGAGAAACATTCGTAAAAATAACGCGTACATCACTCAACATGGGATCTTCCGTTAACCCATTAGGGTCTGAACTATTTTAATCAATAATTTTGAAATTTTCTATTCACAACTTTACTAGGATACATTTTATGAGTTAAAGCAAAATAAATGTATACTGTATAATTTTATTTTGATAAATATTTGTATTTTATGCTATAATTATGTGGTAACAGACAACATTTCATTATCACCATTTACATTCTTAGTTTTTGTGTTTAATGGTGTCATATATTCCTACTGAGTAATACGCTATTTTATTATAGAATCTGTTTTGTGAAAATGGACACAATCAATTTAAAAATAAGTATAAAATATAACACAGAGATATGTAAAACTAAATTTTGGTGACGTATGAATAATTATTGGTACACATTTTAAATTTTTAGCTTCATTCGTTGAGTTTCTTGTATTCATTTACCTTTAATTGAATTAAATTTTACAAGTTTTAAGAAAAATATCGCAAAATATTGTTTAAGTCCGGGTTTAAAGCGTTACCACATGGTGACACAAGTCCATAATGGGTTAAGGGAGGTGCATATCATGGAGCACGTAAGACAAAAGGGCTGGCCACCGAGACTCAACAGCCCTCTCGAAGAGAAGAATCTTTCTTCGAGACTTCTTTTTCTCCACCCTCCTCCTCCGGCGCGTGAGGTGCGGATTAAAAATTTACAGCGCCGCGATCGTTGGCTAAGGAAGGCTCATCGTTCAAAAACTCGGCCGTCGCTTTCATTCGCCGCGCCGCATAATATCCCACCACGTGTATATGACGCCTTCAGTAGGTTCCCACCGTAAAATGATTCGCGCGTCATTTCTCATATTCGGGTCGTTTATAGAAATAAAACAGTCTTAAAATTGACCACTTCAACTAATTAGTACAACATTTTGACATTGCATTTGTCCACTCTGACTGATGTTCCCCACTTCCAGTACTAATCCACACCAAGAGATCCTATTGGAGAACTATTTCACCACCGGAATATTTTACCGAGAGGAATGCCATCACGTCATATATTGGTGAATGCAAGGCTGCATCTTCTAGGCAGCGCACTTCAAAACAGATCGGGAGCAGGGGCGCGATCACGATTCTCCATATTGCAAACGCTCGTGTTATCGTTAATTTTCAATTGCGCTCATGAGAGCGAAAACGTAATCATAAATCTTTAAATGTTGTTAGGCCCTATGAACCACCTGTTTTAACTGAAGAAGTGCGTTCTTAGGACAGTAACGGTGAGCGTTGGCCGTATAAAGCGGTTTATATTTTGGATAACGATGACGTCGACACGAAAGAAGGGACCGTGATCGCATCCCTGAGTTGAGGTCCGATAGGCAATAAAAGAACTACGATATTCGCATCTGCGATTGTTTCTGATGTGTTGATTTTCATCAAAGGCATCAAAAATGGATAATATTATGTTTTTAAATACTCTCTGGAAGAAGTTTAACTTTATAAGTGTGTACTTTGAAAGTATTCGTGAAAATTTCGATTACTCGCAATTCGATTTATAAAATATTCGGTCGTAACCGTTGAGTAGCTGCAGAAAGCAACCTATCGACAAGTGGATGAACGTTTCGACAGAGCACATCGTTTCATTCACGTCGTTCGCGTGCGCTTAATATCAGTATCTTAAATGGAAAGCTCCCAATAACTCAAGATTGAATAAGAAGTGAAATACATCGAGTGAAAAACCTTAAAACTGGGACGGTTGGAGGGGGAAAAGCTTTTATTTCTCTTCAGGATCCCACCGTGACGGCATTATTTGAGCAGCTCAACAGAAGTCTTCGCTTCGCAGACGGAGGCAGTACTTAATTACCCCGCGTGGATAGAAACTGCGGAATATTCCCTGTAGAGTAGGTATACATATTTTATGCCAGACATATCCAATCTCCAGAGGAAAATAACTTGCTACCGAGTGGTAAATGATTTTTAAGACTAAATTACAGTCTGCCCTCCAAAAAGGCAATTCAAGCGATGGCAAACTCCCAAACCTATATATATTTTTTTGTTCACCCTCTTGCTTTTGAGTAATTGAGTTCCGCACCACATAAAAATAATGCTTGCTTCACACCTTGGCTTTGCTCCAGCGCATGATAAATAGATTAAACCCGCATTTCACTCCCACGGAGTATCCCGGGATTATACACCATTATAACTTTAAGGCTAATAACTTTCATGTTTACCAGAAGCAATACATTTTTAAAAGATATATAAATGCATGGCCTAATCCTCGGAAGCATTTCATCTTTCTCAAACTACAACAGCTGGATTGTATTTTTGGGGCTTAAGTTTATAAAACAAGCGCTACTAATTACAATGAAGTTTATTACGGTGAATCATTTTTTAATGCGGTGTAAGGACTAAAAGCTCAATTTCATATATTTCACATTCTGCTATTCCATTTCATGTTCAGTTTTGTTCATAACAATCTCAAACCTTCACACCACCCCACCTTACTTTTCGTGAGCGCCTTGGTAAAAGGTAGATTTTCTGTGGAAATGGGCTGATTAAAGAAATAAATATGGACATAATTATTTTATAAGGGAAGGCCGGAAGAAACTGAACTAAAGTGAGATTGCTACATTCTACCAATTTACAGTATTGAAAAATAAATCGAACATGGAACAATTATTGATCATATCTGCTCTTTAAACTACCCTAGATCTGTCTCTAAAAGCCACAAGTCACAAAAGAAAATATGAACTTCTACGCATGTCAACTATATATAAAACATAGGTGTAATTTAGTTCAATCTAAACAAAATATTTCATAAAAAATAAAGTGTTGAGCACAGAAAAGGTTAGTGACATTTTAACATTCCATCCGAGGAAACTATCAGCCCTCGCAGTATACCTTTACCTTTTAACACTTAAACGTGGAGTCATTTTAGCAATTACCTTTTCGGAGACGAAAATATGTTTCATGCGTTTCTCATGCAGCTAGACATCCAGCCTCCCGTTATGCAAAGCAACATTGAAAAACTGTAATTCCAGTCATTCGCGTTAAATGTGTAATAAAATAGTAAAAATAGCCTTGATTATAAACAAGATTAGGTCGAATACACGTAACAGTGACATATCATTTGTAACTCATTATATATGTGAATGAATGCAAAAATATCCTTTGATAGACAAAAACTCTGAGATATTACACAATTCATTAGCAAAAGATCAAGGCAGTGCTAAGAATATGCCTTCCCGACTTCTGTGGACTGTCAGCCCAACAAGTAAATGCGCGGCACAGAGGCAATACAAAACTAAAACAGCTAAGCTTCCTCCACGTATACATCCGAATTGGTATTTTTAACACTAGAAACTATGTTATCGGACGTTAAAGTTAAATAAAAAATGAGAAGTACGGCTCCCACCAAGGTTTAAACCTATTTCACTCACATAATATCGTGATATTCGTGTACTTATGTACTCATTTCAAACAACTAGAAGACAAGGTTCGTAGATCAGACTGCTCAATCCACCAGCCGCAAACACTGGCTTTTTCCCAGCCTTAATCGTTTAGCGGAAAGGAAATAACGGATTTTCGGAGGTCAACGATCATAGATTACTCTGCTTAAAATATATACATTTGGCGCAGAATCAAAAAACGAGTTTGAAATACTATCGGGAAAGTGATTAAGTTGAATATTTCATCCATTTGGAGATATTTCTTGCTATTTTTGATATATCGATATCACGAGACGAGTGACAAAGCATTTTATTGGCTTTTTACACCTTAATTCTGGAAAAGCTGTTTCCCATAAATCAATGCCTAAACTTAAAAGACTAACAGAATTCAAATTTTGCAGAGGGCCAAAACTGGAAATCACAATATGAGTTTATTTAGCAGAAATGTAGGTATAATATGTAGGATACTAGAATCTATGGCGATATGAATATAACGAGGATAAAGTATGGTAAGGTTTCCAGCATTCTAAGATAGCAATAGTGTATTGCGATAGGAAATTGATGACCTGACATATTCACGCCCCTTAATTCAAATGCAACACATCATGAAGCCTTACAATGAAAGAAAACACATTCTCTGAGGACAGTTAACATTGGAAGTAAAGAATACACTCAGTATATCTTATTTGGTCAAAAAAGTATCTGGGTTCCAATTAGAATTCTAAGCATGACTGTAGAAACAGATTCAGTAGAAAAAACCTGTATTATTTGCTACTTTACTACACTTCTTCGTTTTTGCAATTCTGACATTCAAATTGAGGATATAAGAAGCATGAAAGAATCTTCCCCGACAACTTTCAAGAAAAAAAGAGAACAAATAGACTTAAGAATGTAAAATAATCAGAAAGACACGCTCTAGACATACAAAAATATCCATTGAGAACTGAACTTTAGATGGAGAATTGGCTCACGTGTTACATACTTTCAAACTTGGGCAAAGTGTCTCACTCGTGAGATATTCCTGGAAAACGATTCTCTCAAAATATTATTCCTGGAATGGCTATATATTTATCAGAAACGTATATCATCAAATCCATATTAGGAGGTAAAACAACCGTAAAATTCAGTAAGAGACAACACCGAGGGTGAAAGATGACAATTATTATGGCTTTTAATTGAAAACACATTTTTTTGCTTTCCGGAAAATTGTGGTGTTTTGTATGCCCCTGAGATCCTAATAAGCGACTCTGCTTGTCATCATGTTTCCCAGGGGCTGGACAGATAAAACTTGATAGAGAAACTCATGTCCTGGATGGAGAAAAACCAACCCAGGTGGGACTCGAACCCGCAATCCCAGGATTAGCATGAGCGGGCTTAACACCGACGTCATCCGGGCCGGCTGGCAGCTGTGTGTAGAGCTGACAATGTAAACTGAAATTACCAGTTATTCATTGGCTATATTATTTCCACAGCTGCCATCTAGTTCCTATCTCTTTAATTTCTTTCAAGACTTTCGGTTCTCATCGAGAAAACTCGTTGTATATATTTTTCAAGCCAGCCCTCAACAATGGAAAAATGCGCCTTCAACTCCCTGAGGGAAAATAAAAATCATCAGCCAACATCAAGTTACCTCAAAAGTCCATCTTTCCCCAGTCAGCTTCTTCGTGAAAATTGGCACAACGATTTTGAGCTGACTGGGTTGCGTTAGGAGAATAATAGCAAAAAATTTACTCCACGAATAACGGTAGAGTTATTAGTTTTGCACGCAAATCGCGTGTTTTGTCAACCCAAAAATATTGCCGCGATGAAAATGGCGAGGTGTTTTTCATCGCGACGTGGAAGGATGGATGCAAACGACCGCAGTAGAGAGCTTATTCCTTCCCCGGAATGAAAAAATGCCGGGGGTAAGATAAAAAGGAGATGACAAGACGTTTGGGGGGTCATAGATATGTATCAATCAAAATTCGCTACAGCTCGGATTTATAGGTCGAAGCTTACATAAATATTCAATGAAACTTTTCCTTCGACTTCGGCAGCATGGATGTTGTAACGGCTGACTTCACATTGAACAATGAAGGAGTTTAAATAGGAGATTTTACGTCGTAGATAAAAATTCCTCCTTGTTTATCCTTCAACATATCATGGTAATTAAAAGGAACATGCCATTGAATATCGAACCTTCAAAAATATCTTCACAAACTGTACACCACGCAAATTGAATTAGTGACATTTTCAAAAGTATCTATACTTGGTATTTTTTCGTTACTATTTGTAATGTTTTGGAAATAATACAAAGTTACTTTTAAAAATACTTAAATTCCACAAGATGTGGCCTTTTAATACACCTTTTTAAAACATTAAATAAGTGGCATTTTTGATCCATCTAGTGTATTTATTTTTAAAAGAAAAGTTGCAAAAACTTCTCGGTCAAATCTCGTCTCTACTTTGATCTATGTACGTAAATACTCGTACCTCAAAAGGCGTAAATAAATTAAGACTAAAAATATAGTAACAAAAGAACATAAAGGGAGAAATGTGAGACGTAAGTCAGCTTACAGCTAAATGATAGAGACCAGCTCTTACGGGTTATTCAGTCTCCTACATTTTTCATTCATTTTAAAAGAAATGCATGATGAATATACAGCACGTTTACTATGTAATGCAGAAAAATCAAGGCTTCCACGATCAAACTGCATCCCACTGCTATCCCACACGTACTGATTGTCTCACAAGTGTGGAAAGCTCAAAACACCAACTACATTTTATCGTATGTCTAGAACAACAAAGGTCTCATTTAAAAAATAAATAATGAGAGCATTTCCCACTCAGGAAACAGAATGTGGATTTCGTTCCAGGAAAGTTAACATCTACTTTGAAGGTCGTTCGCGAAGGGAAAAAATACATATATCGCTCAGAGGAATCCCTGTTTTGGCACAATACTGCATCACATAATGAAACACAAAATGCGTTTCGGTGACAGGACTAATCCATTAGCAAGCAAATGCTCCCAAAACTTTTCCCTGACAAATCGTTCGACGCCACCACTCCCGGTAGCGTGCCCACCCTTTCTCCAAACCTCCACTCCTCCACATCCACTCTTCCCAGCATGCCACGCACCATTCCCCTACTCCAACACCTACCTCCGTCCCAATGAAGAATGGGTCCGGGAAACTCTTGAGGAAAGCTCCGGCACGGAGGAGGGTAAATTCAACGATCAAAACTTCCCAAACTAAAATGATACATTGTCCGTTACGGAGAGCGTTAAAGAGTGGCGCAATGCTCCATCAAAACGACCCCTACTTTACATCGTCGGGATAGGAAGGCAAAAAAAGTAGCGCTGCCTTGATACCATACTTTTCTACACAATCCGATACCGATATTACACTCGCCAGTGTCATTGTTGATCCAATATTGATGCGCAAATATTTATTTTGCATCGATGCTTACCATTTGAACATCTTTTCGAATATTTTCTTTCTTCTTCTTTCTGACAGTATTACCGTATTCGGTAGTTTTATAAGACAGTGACAACTCCTAGAAGAATATAGGGCCGTTTTTTCTCCTCAAGTGAATTAATAACTTTGAAAACAAAAGAGTTCCTTCTTCTTCTTCACTTAGGACCATGCTTGTTCAAGTATAGGACAGCTGAGTCTGATTTATGCATACGCTGAAAATTGACCAAGGAAACTAAAAGTCTTTACTTCTAGTTGAAGGGAGTGGTAGCAGGTTTCAAAATCGAACCGCATTACCATACTAGCCGCGAGACAATATCAGTTCCTAACTTTTTCCTGAAGATCCGAAATGCTGAAACGTCTGACTAGATTATCTGCTCTTCCTAAATTTTGACGATGTATGCGTGTTATATCTTTTTTTGCTTGGAACTGGTGACCCAAAATAGGAAAATATTTATTGCCTTTAATCACTACCTTTTTTCACTTTGGATAGCGCTCAATAACAACAGAAGATGCACATCTGCATGGAGTTTCTATGAGTATTACGGATGGGCAGATATATACTAAATTACCGTATGGGCATCGACCAGTAGTATCGGGAAAGCTAAAAAGATAAAGTTGGGAGGTAAAAAAAGGGACATGAAACGAAAGAAGGGTGGAAAAAGTATGAGGGAAAAAGGACACTTTCGAGCGACCCGGGAGACAGCCCTTTGGGGAGGAGGGGAAGGGAGGTGGGAGAACAACCCTTGACGATCCGTCCTTAATGACCGAGGATGATAATAGGAAGTTGACGAGTTTTACGGCGAGAAATCTGGACGCGTCACTCCTGGGAGGCGGGAAAAATAAATTGATCGGAAAAATTAAGTGGGCGAAAAAGCTCTCGTCTCTCTTTACTTTTTTCTCTCCCTCTCGTTATATATGATTCTCTACGTCCTTCCTGGCTTTGCTTACCGCTCCCAATACCACCTGCCACATTTCCCCCCTCAACTTGGAGAAATCTTGAGGGGATTTTTACGGGTGAGGGAGGGTTGGCCGAACAGTGGGAGGAGGTGAAAAAGAGAGGGTTGACACGAGACTGGGAGATAGAGGTTGACGGGAAAGCCTGGGGATGAGCTGAGAGTGCTCTAGGGGTTGAGAAGGAAAAAATATACGGGACAAAGAGAGAAGAAGTAGAATGGACCAAATGTATGACAGTGATTCCTGCGCCGAGATTCTGGTCATATTTTTTCGTGCCTAATTAATTGAAGAATTTGTAGCTCACCACGTACAGTAGTCCGAGGAATGGATTAAAAAGCAGCTCAACACTCCATTCTCTTTTACACTAAATGATATAAATGCGAATGGACCATATTATTAACAGCATTTCCTGCGTAGAGATTCTAATATTTTTTTCGCGCCTAAATAATTCTGGTATTTATAGCTCATCATGTACAGCAGTCATCAATCCAAGGATTGGATTAAAGCAGGTCACCACTCCATTCTTATTTTAACTAAACGATACAAATGATACATGGACCACACTTTTGACAGTAATTCCTGCGTCGAGATTCTGTTCATATTTTCCTAAATATATTTGATATTTGTAGCTCATCATAAGAGACGGGACGTTTATGACTTTTATTTTTACATTTCATGACCTTAATTCTATGACTTTCATGGCTTTTATTTTCCCGTTTCATGACGTCTATTTTTTTAAATACGGTCATTACGTGACGCTTACGCTAAAAGTATGACATTTATTTTACTGTAAAATTAAAACTAATATTATGATCTGCATAGTTACAATAGAGTAGGTAAGTGATTCAAGAGAAAATATCCCCCTCACTTCCCCTCTTACCCCTAAGCACCAGTATTTCTGTACATATACGGATGTAAAAATTATCAATGTACCTGAAGATGTCACTACGTTATTAAACCAGAGTCGTTAGAAATATATTAACTTAGTGGACCATTACAAAGTGTAATTTTTATTTTCCGATATGGAGAGGGGTATTTTTATGGAAGCGTTCAGTATGCGAATTCCTCCAATTCACCTAATTTCCGCTCACCTTCAACCACCTACTTCACATATTTTGCTATGGTACATATGCGCATTTATACTAACATTTCATTTTCTTCTAGAGCCCTTTTCCTTTCCAATACCATTCACTTAAATCTGTGAAGTGAATTTCTTTCTATGCGCCACGTTCGAAAATCTTAGCTTTTCCTCCTATTCCCCCGAGATGGCGAAGCGGTCGAGCAGTTACTCCTCTTCGCTTTACACACCTCACCCTTTACACACTTATCTATATTCGTGACCTAACCCATGACTTTTCCCGCCCTCAACTTAAACTATCCCCGCTTTGCGACGCATTTTACACAACCTCTTCCCTTACCATTTCAGCTACAACTTTGACCATACTACACCACACCCTCCTCGATTCACCAACCCACTCAGGGGATTTTTTTCTTTTAAAAAATAGGCTACAACTTTCACCACACTACAACTAAACCACCCTCAAATCACCAACCTACTCGGGGGATTTTTTTCTCTAAAAAGGTACGCTACAAAATTTACAACACTACAACACCCCCCTCCTAATACTAAACCACCTGTGGGATTTTTTCTTTTTATAAATACGCTACAACTTTGACCACACTACCACCACACCCCCCCAATAACCGACCCACTCGGTAGATTTTTTTCATTAAAAAATTCGCTACAACATTGAAAACACTACTGCTACACCTCCCTCCAAATACCAAACCACTAAAGGGATTTTTATCTTTAATAAAATACGCTACAACTTTCACCACACCGCAACTACTCCACCAATAATCACCAACTCACTCGGGGGAGTTTTTTCTTTAAAAACATTCGCTACAACATTGACCACACTACAACTACACCATCCTCTAATCACCAACCCACTCGGGGGATTCTTTTCTTTAAAAATATACCCTACAGCATTGACCACACTATAACTACACCATCCTCCAATCACCAATCCTCTTAGGGGGATTTTTTTCTTTGAAAAATACGCTAAAACTCTGACCACACTACAACCACACCCCCTTCCAATCTCCAACCCACTCGGGGTATTTTTTTCTTTAAAAAAATACGCTACAACTTGGGCCACTCTAAAACAACACCACCCTCCAATCACCAACCCAATCCGGGGAATTTTTTTCTTAAGAAAATACGCTACAACTTTTACAACACTACAACTACCACACCTTCCAATCACCAACCCACTCGGGGAATTTTTTTTAAATATATGGCCATTTCCATTAACCTCCTAATGCCTATTTCCTCACTTTTCCCCGTTTTTCACCACTGAAAAATGTCTATTTCCGTCTTCACGTTTTCTCAAAACTGCATTTTGCCTTTCCTCAACACCCAGAAATTTTTCGCATTTGAAAGTGGCTATTTCCAGGCCGCGCACCGTCCCGCCCAAGCACCCCTGTTCCACTCCATAGACCTTGTTGGGGGGGGGGGGGGGGTTGTGTCCATATTTTAAATGTGAAATTAGTCCGTATCCCTCTACCGACATTTCCAAAAATAAAGCAAATTTGCCTCAAAATCTCACGAATATATCTTCATTTTCGTAATTTTCAATCTTTCATACTCCAAAGTTTAGCCTCCCACGCCTTTCATTCTTACATTTCAAAAATGCTCATTCTTTTCACTACCCTATGCCATTTATCTCTTTTCCCTCAGTTTCCTACGTTTCTGTCAGAAAAATTTCTTCCTCACTGGACCCTTCGATGTACCTGGAGAGGTTCCACATACTTAAGCCTGAAGTGATTACTACCATTTTATGACGTTTAGTCCGCAAAGTCGCTTTTCATGACTTTTTGGCAAAAACTGTCTATTTCATGATAAAAGCCTATGACTCTGACGTTTATGACTTTTTCCCGTCTCTGCAGTCATCATACACGGCAGTGATCAACCCGAAGATTGGATCACAGCAGCTCAACACTCCATTATCATATTAATCAAATGCTTTATTTCTATCAATTAAATGATGTAACACTTTGGAAATTCCACACTTTATTTTAATCTCACCGCCCATTATTTAGACATACAATGTTACCATCAAGGTGCATATGAATTGTTCATTTTTTGGGTGGATCCTTATATATTTTAGCTCCAAGGAAGTGAGAATGAAAGGAGGGAAGTATATCCATATCTGTAATTATTCCGATGATCTCAATTTACAACTTACTCTACTATGTAATTACACATACCCAGTGACACACAAATATTTTCTCTGAATATCCGACTATCTGAGTCTCGATTTTCCGAGGTTCCTTATTGCCAAGATAAGGCTTTGGCTTTGACTCTACCAAGCAGTTCGGCTCGTGCAAACGAACGCAAGAATGTGGCAATGGATTAAATCTCCATATAGGTACTTAAGGATTTAAAGCACTTTATTATATTTACGTCAGTTAAATACGGATGATAATGCATGGATAAACGTATGTACAAAATATTTTGATAGTATCTACAATGTAGAAATGTTATTAATAAACAAACTTTGACACGTGAGTGCACCGTTCCCGGAGCAGAGTTTAATATCGACATTAGTTGCTAAAATACCGGTACATAAGTATTTACTGCAGCAACAAATACCATATAGTAATATAATGTAATTTGGGTTCAGGTCCTGCAACATCGGCGATTTTATCGCACTCCCTATCCTAAGACCTCTATCGAAATATAAACACAATGCTCACGCCCTAGGTCGGATACGATCACCTGACCTTTAAGTTACTCAAAAGCTATCAATTTAACTTTTGATGAATTAATAAAATATTTGCTATTTTCCATTAATAAATAAATAAAATCTTTTATTTCGACCTAGGTTTCAACGTAATGATATCATCTTCATGTAATAACATTGAAACTTTATCCATGACGAGAAAACCACTTTTGTTATTTCCACAAAACTTCAAACTAACAAAGGCGGTTTTCTCATCATGGATATCCATAATTTGCCTGATATCATCAGTTTTATTGAAACTTTAATTCATTCATCATGTTGAAATTCCACACGCTATCGCATGATTCTCCTTAATTCTAGCTGTCATCAATGTATATTAATTTTGTAACGAAATACAGCCTGTCAAATACTATACTTTCATGCGTGTTACACTGATGCCAAAGAAGTAATTTCCGGAATATAATAATACCGTATTGCAGGTGTAGAGAGCTTTCTGCCTGTAACTGGAATCACAAGACTGGACGCGGAAACTTTTCAAGATTTTTTCGCCCGGTGGTTTTATCGTTATTCGGATTTTTTTATATTTCCGACACCCACGTATCTCCCTATCTTTCTCATTTTGACGTGGGAGTTAAGGGGGATGCCCCTTCCCCTTTCGACGCTCTCCCTCTCCTCCCCCTAATCTCCCCCCCCATGGGGGATAACACACACCACTTTCAAAATGCGCCCTTGCTAGCTTCCCCCGGGCGCCGCGGCGTGACTTATAACGTAGGGCCTTCCGCCGCACCGCCGCCGTACGTGCGATGAGACGAATGGCTTACTCCGGACAAATTTCAGAGGCGGGAGGAGGTATCCCTCTCCATCTCCCCCTCGCCTGGCCTCTCCAGCTACCGTCCGGCTGTGAAAACTAATGCCACTCCGACGGAAGTCAATGGTCTGAAACTATTAAATGCTGGACCGTGAAATAAAAAGGTAACGAAGAAAGAAGAAAGCGCTCCCACTGATGTTCACATAAAGTAGAGCGGTAAAGACGGGGTAAATCAAACCTGAATAATTCTCAAATTCCAACGAGTGATTTATATTTAATGGTGTTGGAAAAAAATAATGGGATTAAACCAGAGGAGGAATATCCTCCCCAGCAGTGGTTCTCAAACTTTTTTTTTGTCAGATCTCCCCTTTCATCATAGTTCAGAATATCGTACCCCTTCCTCAGTTGGTCTTACTCAAAAGACGCATACTTAAGGATACGAATTTTTAAGATTCGATTTTAATCTGTAGCATCAAATGAACTTTATTGAACGCCGCAGAATAAACTGAAACTACAATTGTCAAGATATTGCATAGGTACTCCAGATAAAATCACATTGTGCTGAATAGTGGTCTCAATTATCTCTTTAATCCCGTTAATTCCCTCCAATGGGGAAAACTCCCCATTGATCGAGTACCTCAGCTCTACAGGATATGGAATTACTTTTTTGAAATTAAAAGATTACGCTAACCTAAAACAGTGACATACATAATTTTCGTTATAATATGAACACTTAATTCTTAATATTAGTGATACAAAAAATGAATAAAATATTTGAACAAATAACTACTTGATCATGAAAATAGATAGGAAGGAAGAACAGGAAATGTTTCAAGAAAAAGAACTTACAGTACGACAATGGAGGCTAAATTATTTCGGAAAAAAGTTCGGAAGTCGTCCATAAAAGAACTTGAGGTGAATTTTGAAATAGCATGTAAGGACGGGGAAATCATACGTGAGTACTTCTCAAATTTCTAAGTGAAACTCAGAATAGGGGTCTCATAAAAATGTTTTTGGATACTCCATAATCATTATCAAAAGCAAATTCTATCTAGTTAAAGAGAACGTTGACGTTCACATCAAAATACCATCCCATTGCTAGTTTAAAACACCTTCCTGCTTTTTATGATTCGGCAATAGTCACCACAATTAATTCAAAAGGATTGAAAAAAATTAAGAGCTGAGTTGAAAATAAAAGAAACCATCCCAAGGGTAGTGTGCGAATAAATTCCACACATTTTCTGAAATTATCAATCATAAAATTTTAAGCATTGAAAGTAACAACCAAATCCACAAAAATACATTTTTCATCATGCTCAAAAAATACTCGAAAGTATCCTGGAAACACTAAGATTAGAGGCCTTGAAAAATAAAAAAAATTAGTATCAATAAGTTGCAATAATTACTTTCTCATATGAGTTGGTTCCCGAATGTCTCGAATTCCATATTTGACCCTAAATTTCAAATTTAACCCCTACGTTCATTTTACCCGGATAACAGTCTTTCTCATGAAGCCAAGTTTACTATACCTAATACTATTATAAGATGGGTCCCTTAGTTTTTCCAGTGTTCATTTTGATAGTTTGATAGTGAGACTTTTAAGAACGCGTTAAATTTAGAGCTAAAGTCAACTTCCGAGTTTTGCATTAGAGAAAATGCAAGGGCATTTTCTCTTAGGGAGAGACCGAGTCAATAAAAGAATATATTCATAGCTTAATCAGTGATTCGCAGTGATAATAATTAATTTTGTAACAAATGATCTAATACGACAGAAAAATTTAAAATATACGATATTTATCGGTTGAAAAACACGGGATGATTAAAAACAGGGAAAACTGGCGAAATCTTAAAGAAACAGTCAAAACCCATAAAAAAAATTTATTTGATGAACAACTTGGATTAGGTGGAATTTTCTATAGATAGAAAGACTTTATTTGACGAACCGGGTTTAAATGTTTTACATCACCTTAAGGTGAGGAAAAATATTCCTCTGTGGAAAATTGTACTTAATTCAAGTTATGGAAACATTCCACATAATATCGTCCGAATCTACGAATTTCATTATGTTTATTTACTTTGAAGGGACTTCAATTTAGTCGATGAAAGTAAATAAAACCCAAAACATATTTAGACTTTTACGTGATAACACTTCTCACTAAAAATGTACATCATCGCGTCTGAAGAGAAGGATCCTGAGGCAAATACTTTTTGATAGGGATCAAATATGAATTTTAGATCAAATGAAAGGACACCTGAATAGGTATATTTTACACAGAAAAAGTTTTATTTTAGCGACTGATTCTCATTGAAGGTTTCAAATAATAAAAAATAAAACCTACTCCATGCTATCGATACACTGCAACAGAACGAATCCAATCCTCATACGTAATCACTCCTGTGCCTAAATGCCAAAAGACGCGACAAACACGATTCGTCGATGTCCAACATTTGAAATCCTTTGCTCGTTCTTTTGTGTAGTTAAAGTTAACGCGAATTAGGAAGCTGGATCGCCATTGGGAGTATGTGTCTGATCTGAAAAATTTGCTTTTGTCCACGAGAGAATTATCCGAACGTTGATTCAACGGAAATGAAGTTTTCCCACCGAAATGAGGATGTCTTTTGATCGTTCGAAAAAAATCGGCTTACGGCTAGCATTTCGAATGCAACCCCAACTGTTTTCATTCCCCGATAGCGCTTGGATCCTAACTGGAACACCATTCCACAGCGTGTTTGAGTGAAAAAAAAGACACACGACAGGACCAAATTACTGAGCCTTCAGCACGTTTTCACGGCAAGTCAAACAAATGGAAATTGCACGGCAAAAACGAGATACACAAAGCCAGAATGAAACTCGGAACGCATACGACAACAAAGGTAAGAGAGCCTGACCATTTCCAGTGCGAAAATGTTTTTCTGAAACGGTAAATTAATCTGCAAAAGGTTAAAGGTACCCATGATAAAAATCAATCCAATGTCTAACAAGTCCGGTCTTTCAATGCATATATTGAAAATTTAAGAACGGCAAGGCCAGATGCACAATCAACATTGGAATGAAAGACGTATAACATCTCAAATGTACATTATTTGTGAATACTATTACACGGAAATTTAATTGAAAATCATGACGCTGATGAAAAATTGAAACGCAAAAAATATATAAACAATGGCTAAAACAAGCAGGCGGCTTGTTTTAGTCCTAGGTATACTGGTAAAAAAATCTCTACGAATCTTGGAACATGGTTTTAGTACATAGGCACTTAATATGAGAACACATGAAGAGTTAATATATATTTCATAAACATTCGTGTATTTTGCGTGATTAAGGGGAAAAATAGAGCTAGGAGATGTTAGAAACTAGAGCTTTATAATTCTTTGTTAGTTAGACGTACGCATGAAAGTCATCTCGGACCTATGTGACAGAAGTGGAAATGTTATGACGGAGTGCTAAGGCTGGTAGCACAAGAGCACTTCAACAGGGATGTTCATTTACTAGGACATCTTAATTCGATACAAAAAAATAAAAAAGACCAATGCTATCATATTAAAAAGGTTTTAAATACTATTCAACATTACTAATTAGCTCAAGATTGATTCTTATGAAGTTTGGAACACGATTATCATACGAAACAGCTCTCGAGAGTCAAGCATTTCCGTAACGGCTACATTACATTTTTTAATCATATTCTGAAAAACATATTTCAGACATCCATTTCATATTTCCATCCAGACGGCTATAATCACACAAAACAGCAGGAAGTTAATGGTTTCATTCAATGCTTTTACCTTGGGGAAACATGAAGGATCATTGTAGAAAACTAAATTTACAACAAAAAAATGAGCAATCGGAGTCAAATATTGCCTTTATAAAATATTCTTATACCCCAATAATCGAAAAACTCTGATTAAGAATGAACAAAAATTTGATTTTATTTTGATTGTTTCCAACACAATACATTCCCTAAGTTTTTGCTGCATATCTTCTGTTAAAAAATTAGTTAAAATTACTCATAAATATAGCCAGATCTCTGAAGACATATAAATGAGTTGGTGGTCAAATGATTTCTTGCCAAAAGAGGTATAAAACCTCATTCGTGCGTAAAATATTAGGAATATTATCATAACAGATGACAAGAATTGATTTTTTAAACCTTATATGATAAGGTAAAAGTGCTATGGAGATAACTGAGAAGGCTTTAGGCAGCTCGCTGCATCACAGCCTTACGACAGTTAGACACGAGTTAGACATTCATTGTTGAAGCTATACAAATACGGCAAAATCGTTAGCTTCAAGGGAGTGAAATACGATCATAAATCAATGCCTGTTATAAAAGCCATCGGATATTTATGTAATTATAAGAAAGGCACGAATAGGCATTATCATAGAACTAGCGACGAAACCAGGCTAACAATTCAGGCTAAGCTCATAGTTTAATAACATAAATAAACCAAGCCCTGCACAGAGATGATTGTCGAAACATAGAAATAATAACCCACCTCTTTCAATAGATAAGAAAGCCCAACCAAACCTCAACGTACTAGAAATTTTGCAACGCCTTCACTGCTTCGCCCAGTCAACCAAAGGTTAAAGATGAATGGATCAATTCATTACCACTATTCATAACTAGGAAAAGGTTTTAGTCTACATCCCAGAGCTCTTAATCAGGAATACGGTGATGGACGATCCATCAAAACTCATTCATTACACGCTCAACATAGTCGGGCGAAGTGAGAGACTGAATGGATTCCGCCGAGAACTAAACGGTGTATTAGCTTCAAGCCATCTAGATTCGGGTCACGCAAAAGAATGCTATTTTCGACCATAACCAGGGGAATATCTGGAAATATTTTTCTGCTCCTATCTGTGCAATGAGAAATTATGATTAAGCTTGTATCGTCCTTAGTATCAGACAAATGGGTCCAATAGTTTACAGCACGAAGTATCACGAAAAACATTTTTGAACACGCTGCCAAATTTCACTCAACTTGGGAGCCCATTTTGATATGCAAACTAATGCAAACCAATGCAAACATTAAGCTCCTAATGATTCTCGAATGAAGAAAATCATTCGTATAAAGGTATTCCATAGTACCCTAAAATACGTTTGTAAGATGATGCAAAGGAAAACGCAGATGAATTTTATTTCACATCCAAACATGAGTAATGTTTGTGATTGTGAACACCAAATATTAAAGTCCACGTAAGTGTTTACATGAAATGTTACCCCCCCCCCCTTTCCTTGTTTTTGGCTATCAAAAATCAATATACATAGGTCTCACACGGACAATTCGTTTCTAATGAGAAAATTAATTTTAAAATACTAAAATATTTACCCATCTCTAAAGTGGTTACTCATCTTACGCGTAACCAATGGAAAAGAAAAATAACAAGCATGTATATGAGCAAGCATATACTGACATTTCCATACATTTCCCAAGAACGTTCTGTTCGCAATTAGTTTTTTCGCGACAATTCTTTTAAATTCATATTTTGAATGATAAAATTGATTATTATTGAAGTAAACCGTGCTACACTTTATTTTCACTGAAAAGGAACTAGCGACATACAATAATGACAAACTTTGCTTCGGGTTTTTTTTCATGGTGTAATAATGGTAGCACAATATTTTGTTCAAATCAGTTATTCCTTTTGACTTTCAAATACAAGCTCATAAGGCGGATAAAAAATACATTGTAATATTATACGCATTGCATAAAAAGATAATATAAATGTCCTGGTCCTCCAAAGCCAAGGGTTTGTTTGATGGTGCCAAGTTAGTATAAATTAAGGTTGAAAATGCCTAACTTACACATAAGATCCATCACACATTAATATTATAAATATTATAGACAGAATAAATAAATATATACACTAAACACACCACCATACACCACTCATATACATGTATATATTTCCTAGAGTTCTTTTTTGTTCAAACGTTGATACATGATTATGACCATTAAGCAATATATGATCTTAGGCTTTCCCGGAGAATAATGCCGATGAGTTGTTCTCGGGTTTCCCACCGGGTTAGGCTTTCCAACGTCGGCAATCATGGAAAGCCTAACCCGGTGGGAAACCCGAGAACAACTCATCACCATTAAGTAAGTTTTAATCAAGTAACCACGCAACGTTTCATAACGCAACTAGTGCAATTAAATTATTAAAAAATCCATAAATAGGGACCAGCCAAACTACAAGATTTAACACCAATATAGATAAAAACTTGACAACTTAAAAGCTTAGCTCGGCGCTCCTACGGCGTCATAATTTCGTAAGAGAACAGGAAGGAACGGCTATACGAGCCCTAAAACTTGCAAGGATACATAGATGCTCTATTATCACCACCCTTAAATTCCGCACACCTCCGACTTAGCTCGACGAGGTACGAGGATGGACCATCCACACACGCTGGCCATCTGCGGCCGTTAACCATTCCCCAATCCGGGAGAGAATTCCTGTGTTGGCATTAACTTAATCTAAACAACTGAGCCCTCTTGAGGGCCGCATAAAGCTTAACTTCCCATCGGATGGACCTCGTGCGCCGTGGTTAGAACTCGTAGAATACACAAGAAGGCCCCCGCCGTTTATTCCCGCTTAAAAACCCGATAGAGTGGAAAATCGAACGCTTGACCCATGGACGCGAGGAAGTGACAAGCTAGTCGTTTCGACAGGGGACTTTCCCTCAAGCTCATCGAACTAAATAGTTTACGAGAACAAAACCAATATTATCGGGTTACGTCGAGATAATCTTGCGGAAGTTTGAGAGAGCGGTGATCGACTGGAAAACATAACCACACTGAAATTTCGACGAGACCCTCAACGACCAAAAATGGGTACTGCAACAAAATACGTCATTGATTACCAAAACCTCCTTTTGTATCCAGATGTTAATTATTAACGACCTAGTTCCGACAACTAATTGTCATTATCAAGGTAGGAACACGATATTCGCGAGCCATCATATTTGGTAAAGAGAATAATCTACGGTTTTAAGTTAATCACGAAAGACATTACTTGGTAGCATTTTCAAACAAGGAAAACGTAATGCCTCACGTCCTCTTAGTATGACATGATTTCAAGCCAAAGATTTTTTCGTTCACCGCAAAATATTGGTAAAATCAAAAGACACTAAAACCTTAAATGCAAACATAAACAATACAAAACAATAACATAAGCATAAGAAAAAAAATCGACCAAAGAAATCAAATCGAAAGTAAATTAGTTTCGAGTAAGGACACAAAAAATAAATGAGAAATCAACATACTACCTCCAGTTAGACAACTCTTCAGATAACGGAGCAATTTTATACGCTACAAACTAACTGTATCGTACCATCAAAAGACACCGTTCATCAATAATGTTCAATTTAAAATAAGGGGAAAACCATTGATTAATTTGAAGAGGATATCGCCCAGAATAACATCTATTGCCAAAGTAACCAAGTTTCAAACAGTTATTATGACTCGAGATACTAAAAAATTATAAAACAACTGTTTTAGAGCAAATTGGCAATATCTTGGGTATTGTGATAACTGTCAGTTTAAGAAAGCACTTTGGCACCCTATTTCCTAGGGTCCCCATTAGTCCTGAAAAGATCCGGTTATTTTGTCACATGAGATCACCGAAGCAGGGCCAAGCGATACCTTAAACCTAGTTACTTGGCTTATCTGGATAATCTGGATCGTAATATCAGATGATTCGAGTCCGTCCGAAACTTTGAAACTTCGGAAGTTTAGGTCCCAAACATCCGGAGCAAGGAAGTAAAGAGAAAGGTGACGTATCCAGACATTCTCCTTGCAAGTAAAATTTATAATTCAAGGTATGCTATTAAAATCTCTGTTAAGATTTGTATACGGTAAAAGAATAATTAATAAATCTTAATTTTTAATCGTAAAGTGTAATTGATTGCTGCGTTTCACACAAAAACTCGAGATTTGTTCGGAAGAAAAATGTACGGGTGAATGTTAAACTATCTTCTTACTTCGAATTTCAGGTTAGTGAAAATGGAATTCACTTGAACCATATGCACAACTTGTATTCATTAGGTATTGAAGACCAAGACTCAAATTTGTGAGTAAAGGTTGACAGAAAAATGGTTAAAATAGATTCGGATATGCGGACTTCACTTAAAAATTCGGATTCAATCCAGATTGACGATCTTAGATCCTGGTTAATTGGATATCAAACTTGAAACAATCGAGTAACCTGAACTATCAAATCACGGCTATGATCTAATTCCAGTATAGCATAAAATATAATTAGAGCCCAGGATTTTTTGTACATGCTCCCTTAAAGGCATAGTCATAAAGTATAAATTATTAGTACAAAGTAATTGTTGATCCTAAAATGTTAAACATGATGTAAATATAAAATAATTGATTGTAATGAACAAGTAAAATCAAGTTTATGATAGTACGAGAAGTTTCTTGCCCTCCACACGATCATATAAAAATTCAACACTTTTCAAGGCATGCGGATTTTGAATGCATTAATTTAAAAAGTTGGGATTTATATAAGGAAAATCTAATGTTATTAGTTTATTTTATATTTTCTAAAATATTCCATAATTCCTAATCTACTGCCACTAACAGTTCTACGGCGCTTCTAGCGATTTTAGAGGAGCAGTTACAACCAAACTATTACAGGTAAAGAAATGCAATGAATACACCGATGTTAGAAAACGTAAACTGAGAACACATAAATATTTTGAAATATTTCTGAATGACATTTAGGGCAATAATGAAAAACATACCAATAAAAATTTCAAATCCTGGACACTGCGATACGTTATCAAAACTTTAGGAAAGTTGACCTGACTATACTTCTAGCATAAATAGAAAATTATTTCCCGTTGTGTTTAAAACGATGTCAACACATGATAATGATAACCTGATAATTAAATCTAAGCAATTAGCTTATTGGCTACGCAAAAAAAGACGCCCCATTTAAAAAGCAAATATATTTTCCATGAGATACACCCTAATTAATTTGAAAGAAACTTTATCACTTCATCGCAAAATCAAAAGTACCGCTTTCGAGCTCGTATCAGCGACGATAAACAGCTATAAACATATTAAGTAAGCAACTCAAGGAGGGCTAAAATCGATAATGGTCTCATACGAGGGATAAAGGTACACTCGCCATATTAAATAGTTAACTACACGATGAATGTAGGGTGTCTCAACAAATATCATGATTCGAATATTAACATCGTGTAAACTACGTAGTTATTCACTGGGCAACAAATATTGCTATACCACCCTTTGATATCTATCACACGATCCATAGACACGATAAAAATGGTGACATTGTGATAAAATAAATAAAATTATGAATACTATCAAAGGAATCTCGTTTATCTATCACGGCCTGTCACAAAGAATTATACAGCAAGCTCTCATTTATTTATCTCAACCAGGCAAAATAAACACTTTCCATGGTCAAACGGTGAAACTTTCAATCGACACCTCGCTTTTATCGTTCATTCTGTAGTCCGACACAGTTTGACGACAGTGAACTTGATCTAAAGAGTAAAAACAGCCTTCCGTTAAACAGTGGGTTTAAGGTTTAACTCAAAGGTTTACCCTGGCAAGTTTATTGCACAAGTTACTTTTAGCAAGCGATTGTCGACGTAAAATGCACGTGTAAAGGGCTCTGCTTTTCCGCTTGCAGAACTTTACATGTTTTGGCAAGTCGCCTGCAGAAGCATATTGTTGCCAGTGTAACAGCAATCTATCTGGCTCTGCACCTGTGAAACATTTTTCGTCAGGGTAAAATCCCCTGCAAGCTCTTGAAGAAGAAACTTGCGGAAGTAACTTGCAAGTGTAAACCCACTCTTAGTCAGGGGTTCTTAACCAGTGGGGAATTAGGGGGGAATTGGGACCAATATTCAGCAAAATGTAATGTTCTGTAGACTTTGTAAAATAAGTAAAACTGTAGTTTGTTTTAATTTAATTTGTGACGTACCATTAATTTTATTGAATACCACAGATTAAACTTGATTCTCAAGCATGCACATTATTTTCATTTGCGGAATTAAATTGCAATTTAATGCTTTACATTCGGAAGGAGTACTGATATTCTGAACCATGGTGAAAGGGGGTAATAGAGCAAAAAATATTGTGAAAAGCTGGTATAAGACTAAAACCGAAGCCAGAAGGGTTCTTTCCAATCTTTTTCCATTCCCTAAGATAATACTCCCGTCACCATCATACCTCTTCATTCTTTATGCGGCTAATGACCTCAGTCGTCGATCGCCTCATCAAATACCAGCCGACGAACCGATCATGCGTTCTGCAGCCCTACACGGCAAGGATGGAAAGAAGAAGTGGGGAGAGGGGTGAAGAGAAAGGACGGAGGGGAAGAGAGGGAGGTAGGGGAACCAAACTACAGCTCTCGCGAAAGCTTATGGCGTTCGGATGCGCGATCTGTGTTGTCCGCGTCATACAAATTCCATTTCTTGAAATGCACTCAGGAATTTCAAAAAATGGAATTCTCTTTCCCCTACGTCCCTTTTCCCTACCCCTTCAACCAAACTTTACCCCTCCACGACGTCTTATTCTGCGCATCCGAACGCTAAAAGCTTTCGCGAGAGCTGTACTTCACGAAATAGGGACGAGACACACACACACGCGCGCAAGGATGATAGGCAAGTGGATAAAATCACCCATCGCTATGACTTCAACAGAGACCCTATCTTGAGGTCCCATAGTGAGACGAGTTGAAACGGAACGGCGGGTAAAGGTGAGTTATCCCACTTCTCAAAGCTCTTGTGTTTTCAGAAATTAGAAAGCTTATCTGACTGGCTCTCCACGCTAAAAAAAAACCCTCCTCCGTTTCGCCGGATTTGGAAAGTTCCGTAGCCCATCTCCCAAAATCATCCACTGGTTGGCGTCAGAAATTTTTGCGGGAGCTATACATGGCAGCACACTATAAAACAGATCGGAATCAGAGTTTATGAACGCTGGTGTAGGCTTGAGAAGAAATGAACATCGTTAAAATGCATCTGCAATTTTTGCGAATACTGTTGTGTTGGTTTCCAGTAAAGGTGTGGCATAAGGATAGCGTTTTTTTATTACTTGTTGGTAAAAAGGTTAATTTTTTAAGTACACATTTTTAACTGGTTTGTTCACTATTTACAAAACGTTCGATCGTGACAATTTTGTACTTACAACTTGAATGGAAAGCACTCATTGAATAAACGGTTACTTTGCTAGCCAGAATTTGCCTATCTCAACACCGAATAGGCTGAAAAATGCAATCTTTCGCCGGACGGGTATCGATATTAGGTTATAGTGCGCTCCACGCTTTCGGTTTACCACTGCGTTAATGGATAACAGCGTTTCCGTTTGCTACGCCATTTTATCTCTCTTTCCCCCCCTTCTTTGTCCTGAGAAAAGTAAAAAATTGAGAAATTAGCAACGCAGAATATTTATCACTGATGTTGAGTTGCTTCGTGAATGAGGATGAGTTCTCCCCATTCACATTTAGTGTCAATTGAATAGTGTGTAGTGGTGATACTTAAAAAATATCGCCTGTCTGGCAAAACTGTGCTTAAAACGCCCTATGATAATACATTGGCCGTATGACGCCAAGATAGCCCGTAGTAAATTGAAAACGTGTGGAACGCATTTTAGTATCGGTCGCTCCATACCTTCGCTTTGCATCAGCAAAGAGAAGAGCCACTTTAATGGAGCACGGACCCAACTTTTAATGACCACGAAAGTTATAATAAAAATTATTGACGTAAGCCCACACAAGACCGCAAAAACCGAGCAACATTCCCAAAATTCGCCTTCTCCTCCCAACCCACCACTCTCAAAATTTGATCGACCATAATACCTACGCGATCCCCCAACCACCAAAAAGGTGACACCGACCTTGCACGCAAAGAGGGCACGACACATGAAAAATTTCACACCGTGGTGGACATGGAAGGCGCACTGTCCGAACATAAATCCTACACGCATTAAGGTGGTTTCATCGCAAAATGACTAACATAATTGCCATTTAATTCATATTCTGACAACTTTCAGAGAAACGTGTCCTCTGTTTGACATGAAATAGAATAATCCTATCTTTCTACTCTGCTTTCTTCGCAAATTGAACTTGAAATTACTAGGTGTTAAATAACGAGAATGGGCGAAACATGGATAAAAATAATATTTTTTATCTAGTGTAATGAATGCCATTTTCGCGTCAAAAACATTTAATAAGAAAAAAATAATCACATTGACTAGAAAGGCAATGAATTATAGGCACCAATCCATCTTGGTTTATGAGTAATTAGTAGTCGCGGGGGAACCTCTAAAGTCGATTCCTTTGCAAAATGTAATTTTCTTCATTTTTATCATATTTGAGTTACTCAGAGGAGTTAACCATAAGTGTATCCTCAATCAGATAACGGCAACAAAATTCATCCTTACCCCCTTATTTTTTTCCGTGCATTACTGGAAATCATGCGTAAAGACAGAAATCGCTGAAACTGGCCAAAATAGTATCGTTTATAAATTTATTTTTTTAAATAATGTAGAAAACATGCGAGCTACTCAATTTCATTTCTAATGCATTATGTGCGTGAAAAATTCGTCAATTTCTAAAATTATGTCCACGCTTAGCTGTACCATATCCCAAAACATTCAGCGTCAATTTTTGGCAAATATACCGTACCATACTCATGGAACACAGCTTATAATTTTGGAAAATATGATGACAAGTAGCGCTATATTGTAATGTGTCACTATGTACATAAAATATGATAATTAGAACTTTCGGTCATACACCATTGAGATGACTTGCAGAGTACTACGTTTATGAATATGAAGGTGGCATCAATAACTAGGAGATAAAATTCCACAAAATCTCCTGGATTACCTATTTCATTTTCATGAAAGTTAAGAGGCTGTTATTTTGGCATAATTAGCGAAATGAAAGCTTTTTCTTAATAATGAGGCCAAATTCATCGAATTTCCGTCTCGGATTGGTTTCTCGCTCAACATACCTAAAGGTAGTTTGAGTGAGATATTTCCCTAGTCATAAGAAATTGAAACCATATCGAAACTCTATTTTTAAATTCAAGAAACCCTAAGAAGCACGAATTAAATATCGAAACATTAATGAAGTCAAATCTTTGTGTCAATTTCACTGAAATTCTGTTATAAACTAAATATACATACATGAGTCTTTAACTTGACTCAGTTTTTTCACATTGCACGGTGAAAAAACCTTTACAACCGAGGATTTGTTTACGATTCTTTAAAAATTACAGCGGAGAGTAATTTATTTATTTTTTTAATAGTTGAGAATTAATGCAAACTACGCATTTTTAAATTTCTCAGGAGATCTACACGTTAGAAATTCCTCGTTTTTTAAACTAAAGACTCTTTGGAGAGCATACGCGCACCATTTCCCATGGAGAATGGCTGGTATTATTCGGCAAATAAAGTATAATGGTAAGTGAATGATATTCTCGTATCGTTAGAAAGATGAGATACACGACTTATGACTTCTTTCCCTTCAATGGACCTAGGGCCGTGAAAGTATGCAGTGACCGCTAGAACGCGAGTCTTTTCCACGGGAGCTCCGATTGGAGAGGAGTTTCCATGGGTCCCTTGCGTGCTTCGCACATCGACGGCGAAGAAGAAACCGACACGCGACAGAAATAGATCACGCGGAACGTTAAAGTTCTCAATGTCCCTCGCGAAAATACGTGACCACAACAAAAACACGGTAAAAAAACACTCATAAATTTTAATTATGACACATGATTATGTATGCATCATCGAACACATTTTCATTCACAAAAACAATATAGGCTGTTTTCCTTACACCCTCGGCCACACGCTCATGCAACGGCTCACTGGGCAGTATAACGGTACAAGATAAATGTCAGGTTGAAACGGTGGGCATTGTTCTGCCCCACACTATACATCCTTGGGGCAGAGGGATGTGAAAAATTTAACTTTCGAACACATCGGTTCAAGAATTATTTCTTCACGCGTACCTATCATCAATGAGTGCAACTGTAACTCGCGTCACTAATCGGTCATAAAACATCTCAATGCTCGTATTTTCCCTCTTCCAATGTATACTCCTAAAAATATCAGGGCACCTAATGTAATGCAAGTAAAGGTAGGGTTGTCATACGTCATGAAAAAGTGGGAATATCCTGAATTTAGGCATATAAAAAGCCTTGTCTTAAGTATCATTAATATACAATGGAAAATAGTGTTCTATTAAAAAAAGTTATCACATTTGGAGAAATATGATGGATTTGAGTACTGAGGGTAATTAAATCACATGTATGAATCAATTATCAAAATTTTCTGAGTATAATTTCACTCAAAATAATTTACTATGCAGAAAAACAAGTTTGCTAAGCCCATTTTATTTTGTATTTAAATTGCAAATTATTTATCCCTAAAACATATTTATGTTATTATTATAAAATTAACGTACTGATGCTGCGACGTACTGATGACCTAAACTCATATCTAATTCTAATGGCATCCCTATTTTGGAGGACATTCTACTTTAAGCCATGCACCTTTGAGATACAATTTCCAATTTCAAATAAATTAAATTACGGAGAAGTTCAGACACAGCAAGAACAAGAAGGCTACTGGAGACTTGTTATATGAAAGTACTAAGGAAAATCACGGGTAAACGATTACAGGACAGAGAACGAAACAAAAACATAAGAATAACTTTGAAAGAAGAACATATTAACGAGTGGCCCTTAAAAAGAAAGCGCGAATGGAATGATCACATAAATCGCATAAGAGGAGAAAGAAGAGCAAAAGTAGCAAGTGATAAGTTACCATGGGTAAAAAGAAGTATAGGAAAACTGAAAAAAGATGGTGTGATAACCTTACCGTCGAGCAAGTATGAAAGGCAGAGGGACGAATAAAGAACAGGCAAACTGCCACCTACATAGAAGTAAGACATGACTTACTGTGTATTACTTATATTCAGATGAAGGTGGCGGCATTTACTGGGAAGTTAAATTCCTCGAAATGCCCTAGATTAACTATGTTTCTTTTCAAAATCACCGAGTCCCATACCCTTCATTTTTTAAGGCTGGTGTCTTCACACTCCCTAACAAACGCCATTGTGGCGACCAGTGGTGACAACAAATATGAGAATGTTACCACCCGAAAGAGGTTAAGTACCGCGCGAACGACCGAAGCCCGTCGGTACGAATCCCTCGGTCGGAGGGAGCTGCGATTCCCGCTGAGCGGATTAGCGACAGGCGCTTAAGAGATCTGTCCGCGAGGTGATGAGCGACCGATTGGAAATGGACCCGACCCCGACTGGGCCGATCATTCTTCCCTTTCCGCGATGACAGCAGACACCTGCGCCGTCAGTATAGAGAAAACCCCATCAAACTTTATGAAAATGGGAAGCTTATGGGCTAGTGCGGCGATAAATCAAAGGAACGTCGCTGTTCCTAGTTCGTTAGACCTTATTTAAAATATGCCGAAAGTACAAGGGATGCTCACAAGTTAGACTAGAACCGAATGATAAAAGTTAGCAGAAAAAATATGGGCAATATATGTTAAAGATCGTGACAGTAGTTTTACTATTTGTATTATTACAACTTCAACAGAGATTACTAATAGGAATGCCGATTAAAATTGAGGTTAAGTAGTCAAAGTTATGAGGGTTTTATTTTCTGTCGACTTCAAAAACATTATACGACCCTGGCATACTACCATCGATTAGATCATAAACATAAAGAATAGGGAATAAACTTCCAAACGGACAGTTGAAAATGTATTTATTCACGATTAACTAGGAATAGCATAGCTGTCAGTAATAATTGGCAAATAGGTAGATTTTTCAACACGTGGAGGAGTTAGTTATGTCAGTTTTGAGATTGTATTTTTGTTGAGTAAGCTAAGACCACAACTGCTGGACTGCTTTGCTTTTCGTTATTCTAATATTCGAATACCTTCGTGTGACTATAAAGTTAATTGTTAACACGGAGTTGCTAAAGATAGCAGAGCATGTTTGGGGAAATTTCACTTCCACGCATGGTACATCCATGATGAGACATGATGAAGACTTCGTAAATGCAGACAAAGGTGGTGGCAATAACTGAAGAAGTAAATACTCAATATTTGCTGAATTCACTAATGTTTCTTTTTGGAATTCTCTGATTTTTTCACCGTTATGGAATAAAATAATTTCATTCTCTCAAATATCTATGCACTATCATACTATTTTCTGTCCACAGGGAACGGTAACATTACCAAAAGGCCAATAAACTTTCTATGCCACGTGCTTCTGCAGCAGACGGTGATAAGCAGGCCAGCCTTGAATCGAAACTTCAGAATATGGTTGAATACTAAGAAATTATACAATTTCAGTCCTAACTTCACAGATTAGTTTTTAGTTACAATTTTAAAAACTTTCATTTTAAATAATGTTGATACAGTGCTTATGGATCTCAATACAAAAACAAAATTTACAAATCCCTCAAAAGTTCATATAACGAGTATATCAAATGTTTTAACAAAAGTTGTAAATATTAAGGTGTAATCTAAGGAAGCCTGAGAAAAAGTATCAAGCATCGTTACCGAGATATACTCGATAGACTTGTCACCCGAAGTTATTCGAAGTTATTCGTCCTCAAGGTTTGTGCTAACATAGCACACATGAAGTATTTTATATATTTACATGTATACCCTGAATAATACTACGGAAAAAATATTTTGAGAAGAAAAAGGGAATAAAGTTAATAAGAAGCTAAATACTGTATGATTTTAGGCTTTCGCGGCGAATGATGCCGATGAGTTGTTCTCGGGTTTCCCATCGGGTTAGGCTTTCCATGATTACCAACGTTTCGGCAGGAGATTTTCCTGCCATTTTCAAGGCTGTGGATCATCCTTCTGTGGATCATCCTTCTGTGGATCATCCACAGCCTTGAAAATGGCAGGAAAGTTTCCTGCCGAAACGTCGGCAATCATGGAAAGCTGAGAACAACTCATAAGCTAAATACTGTCAGAGTTCCCATCATATTATCATAATTGTGTGAAATTCACAGCGAAAAAATCATTCGCTGGACTGGGATTCGAACTCAGACCCCCAGGTTTCGTGCCGAGTGCGTTACCAGTTAAGCTACCCAGGCGTCATTTCTCACTGTGAATTTTATAGAGGTTTTAAGGAGCGAGATGTCTTCACAGGTATCATGCATACAATGCCAAAGTACCCGTGTGTGAACGCTAAGCGCTACTGTCCACGAGGTAAAACCAAACTTTAAACACAAGTGTTTACTTTGACAAATTCAAAGAACTGCGGAAATGGCCGCGCAGTAACTTTAATGGAGTCACTCGCTGATGGTCACACAATTGTGTGACGATCAGCGGGTGACTCCGTTCAAGTTACTGCGCGGGCAGTTTCAAAGTTCTTTGAATATTATCATAAGCCAAGATCGTTTGATCCGAACATATACCGAGAAATTTAAACTCATGTCCTATTTAAAACTGATTATTCAGCATTTTAATTCATACGAGCTTAGTTAGCCCAATAATATGGCGATGAAAAGCAATGCCTAATAACTTTTTTTTTTAGTTTGCAGGACCTTGAATGAAATGAAGTTCCCAGTTATCTCGACGGTACTCGTTTAGGAGTGAACCAACTTTGTTTGAATTCCGGGTGAACTTTGAAAAAGGTAAAATGCTGATAAGGCCAAAAATATTACCGAAGGATCAGGTGACTCAGGTGGGATTATGGCCGCAGCCAGGGGATTTCTACGACCTCTCACCGATGGACAGCTCTGGACTGTCCGAGATAGAATGATGGCACGTCATGGAGGCCTCGAGAAGTTAATGCGCAGGGTCTGAAAGAGACATATGGATGCATAAATGGATGGATACTCACACTTCAATGGCCTTGTTCCAGTTGATGACGTAACCGGAGAGGGTAAAGGTATCCAGGTGTACCACGTGGATATTGCCCCTTTCCGTGCCAACGTGGATCCATTTGCTCTGCAGTGGAAGGTGTATGGCCGTTATCCTGTGGGAAAAAAAAGAAAAAGCGAAATTGATCCACCTGATATCTTTCAGTGAGTCTCACAGAGAGACTGAGATGTCAATTTAATGGGGAAGATGCATTATTTTAAAAGCTACTTGTATGTGAGGCACATAATCTTACATGTACAGGACCAAATATAGTCAAAAGAACAACGCTGTTTTTTTTGTTAAATTTACACATGCTCTGCGGCGTGAAAACGCTACGTCATCAGAAATACGGCGTATGACGTCATAAAACAGTATCCCTGCCAGTAATCCGACGAATTTACATGTGAAGTTTATACGCTTAAAGCATGAAAAATGCAAATAATAGTTTCTATCTCCTTGTGAAAGAAAACGAAATGATATGATTTGATCCTTGTTGTTGAAATATACGTATAGCAAAGATGTGATAGTTGCAACCACAGTTCCTTTCAATGGGTTTGTAGGAGGAATGCTAATGAAGGAAATTGTTTGTCCATAGGTTTCATTGTGCTCTTTGTTGATGTTAGTCATGAGTGTCAGTCACCTTTAAGATATACTAAAGAAGGTATATTGTATGAAAATACATCCTGGAATTTTGTTCCATTTTCCGATTATCATACTTTCTGTCCACTTTTCACGTTCATTAACAAGCCGTAGATTAGCCGTCCTTACGAGCGAACACCTGCTGTTTTTGCTTACGTTCCTCACGCTTTGGGCAGGAACTGCTTGCAGTTATTAAGCGAAAACACTCCGCTTCAACTCTTTCTAAGGCTTCGTTTACTATAGGCTGTCGATATTTGGTATCCTTACGAAGAAGGCTGAGGAATATACAGAAGAGTTAAAGACGGAAATACCACATGGAGCACCATACTGGAAAGAAGAACTGGATGGATTAAGCACACTTGGAGACTTGACAATTTCGTAAGTAATATATCAGTGGCCGCAATAGGAGAGACAGCCTTTCGTGGAAGCCAATGGAATGGAGTCATGGACCAAATCATGAAGCCTGCAGGAAGGAAGCGCTATCAGAGTCCAAGAGAGTTGCAAGGGATACGACGGCATATAGGGCTTTTAAGAATCAATCTTCGTGTGAAGGCTTACGTGGCTTGATGAATTCGAAAATATAAAACTTCCGGGTTTCCCTCCACGTATGTCCATTGCGCCTGGACTACAGTTTTCTACAATGGGCTTACACGGAGGGAAACCCGGAATACATCTTAAAAATCAATCTTCGTATTAAACAACTGATGATGATTTCGCGATAGACCAGGAGAGAATCAAATATTTTGGTTAATTTTGGGACCATATACTCCATTTATACCAAAAATGACTTCATATTTTTACTGACATAAAATACCATTGAATCGCTCGTCATTTCACCACTGAAATGGGTTTTAGGTAAAGTAGTCGACTAGTAACCTGAAGATTTTACATTCGAAGCTAGGTATATGGTATTATTCAAATAGGAGAATTCTGCATTTCTAAAAGAAATTATGTTTTGAAACCCTTTCCTTGAACACCCTTCCGCGTGCGTAACGACTTCCCTACAATTTTTTCTAACATTACGACAACAACCGGTTGAAGAACACAGGCGTCAAGTGCTTTGTTCTCAAGTAAGAAACAAATTTTTGAACTTGAAAATGACACAGTGATGCGGCTCTCAAGTTTTGATACGTATGGATCATATTTGGAATACCATTTCTCTCGCGTTAGCTTATTTCTCTTCGCTTCGTTCCTGAAGACGCTCGCAACAGCGTAAGAGAAACGTTGAGCAAAGTATGCTCCAAGCGCAGCGAAACTCGAAAGCCACACCAGCATCTACGAACAGTTGCGAAAGCCTACACTCATGATTTACTATGAAATAGTACTGATTACCTATAGTGAATTTAAAATATGCCTACAATTTAAATGTGAAAAAAACAATTATTACAAGGTAAACTACCGGTTTAGGTACGTTTAAATGGAAGTGAGTAAAAACCCTCTGGATATTTACATGCGCAGGGCCTTATCTACCAGTAATATTTTTTCTTCACCAGTGCACGTCCTACCCTTCTTCAAACCGTCCATAAAACCTGTTTTCTTTCATGCCCTTCCCCGCTTACCCAACGTCATCCCCCCCCCAATCATAGCCTTACGCAATCCTTCGCCCCCTCATCGCCTCTCCCAACCACCTACTTTACCACCTCCTAATCATGAAAATTATAAAATTAACCCCTGCCACGCAGTCTTAAGGAGTGACTTCAATGACTACTGTGCTGAGGAGACAAAAACGGGTCGCCGAGCGCTAAAGTGTAAGAATATGAGCGTCGAATGGCAAAAAGGTTCACACGGTCGCGATGGGACCACGAAAATAACCTCCTCGAAGGAACGTCACCTGCTTTCGAACGTCCATCAAGAGAGGAGGAGGGGAAAAAACCTCTCTAGTGGATACACAGACAGGAGGGACATGAACCGCGTACGCCTCGAGAGAAATCAAATCAGTCCCAGAGGTCAGGGAGAAACTACTCTCATTCCGTACTTCCTCTTTGAATTATTTACGCCACTGGACGAACGAGCGCTGTCATGGTCGCAGACCGGGCAAGCGGCCGCGGCACGCAATCGAGATGGAATTGCATCGAGCGAATTCAGACTTCGAAAAAGTGAGAGTGCTCGCAGCCAAGCTGCCGAGCGGTCAATACATTTCCGGGGAGAAAGTAATAACAGGGATATTCGGGGCCAAAAATGAGTGCCTACCTTCTCTTGAAAACACAAGATACTTTTCATAATTCTTACTTAAGTAAGATAAAGCAATGTCTTAAAACAACAAGTGATAGAAACATTTCATAAATCTCACCTTAAAGGTCATAAGCATTTATTGAACGAAAAAGAACTTAAATAAAAAGTAGTAGGATACATATTTTTGTGAGGGCACTTAAAATGCTTAGACGCATGTGTAAAACTCGTTCACTAATTCATTCAACCATTCACAGACGTAAACATATAACTGGTATAAACAGTAGACGTGAAAGAACTCTCTTTAGAATAGAAAGAAGAACAGACATTCACAATGGTGGTGTGATGAAACGATGGCAAATTCTAAATATAAAAAACTATCCATTAGGAATTTCATTTTTCACTTCGAAAAAGTTTTTAATTGGAAAAGGCCACCGTTCTTTACACCACCGTTGTAATAGTCTGTTTTGCATGTTACCTATTCCCTTTCTTTCACCATCTGTTTATACAAGTTTTATATGTACATATATTTTTCTATCCGTTTATAATATTTAGACTCCTACAGTACCAATCATATACCTTATACTAGCAGAAATTCCGGTTAATTCTAAACAGGAGAGATAAAAGTAAGAAATAATATAATAGTTCTATTCATACAGAAGAGAATTTGACTTCTCATTTCTCATCTTATTTTTTTTTAATAAGTGGAAAATTTTCCACCCGTTTTGTCACATAATGATAAACAGTATTAAGCTATTTCACTGAATGTTTTATTTTTAAAACAGTAAAACCTAGAAAATTAATCCAGTTTCACGAGGGGGGCATGGGGAAGATCGCCATAAACGTCGAGCATATTTTCCCTTAAGTGAGTTTCAGCGAGATTTTTTTTCCAGTACCAAAAGGGAGCATGTTCGAATTTTTATTTGAAATAACTATCAAGTACCTACGCGCAAAATTTCAAGATAAACGGCTAATTACTTCATTCATTCTGAGTATAATAGAAAGTAGTGATTTGGAGACTTAATAGCCCATTGAAACCCCAACCATCCGTCTTGAGCTCTAGGACTAATATGGTTTCATAGGTGTAGTACGTAGGTTCAAAGCAGTGTGCAAAATTCTACATATTAAGCGATACACAACGCACACCGATGGGCCCTATTAATAAGAATCAATGTGAAGGGATAAATTTGGATACTCTGTAAAAGCCATGACTACGGACCGATCGGTTCAAAAAAGCTCGAGCCCAGACATTGATGACAGGTGTACTTTCGCGAATGTTTCATTTCGAGTACTTACTCCTAAGAAATTTCACCGGGAGTCCATCTATCGGCAGTCTCTAACAAAGCTTATCAGACAACTCATTCCTATTCTGTGTATTGAATACCAAACACATCAGGGGAAACCCAATACACGAAAATTGCACACTTTTAGAGCCACCTCACCTGACACAAGAATGAGTTTATTACTACCGTGAGAAATAGCCGACTCATGTCGTTGTGTCCACCGGAGGTTTTATTTATTCAATAAAAGAATGTATAAGTATATTTCTAAAATGAGGTTAAAAATCGTATGAATTTTATGCCATTCCGCAATCAAAGAATTATATACAGAATATACTGCAAATGTAAAGCTGCGATGATTCGCCAACGCCGTATTGGAACTGGTTCTATAATTTTGCGTAAGATAACAATGGTTTGCATTTTAGGATACAAAGGTAAGTTAGAATAAGGTAAAATGACAGCGCCATTTCTATTTCTGAGTGCAATACCATATGCAGAATATATTGTAACTATAAAGCTGCGATGATTCGTCCACTCTGTATTGGAACTGGTCTTAGAATTTTACAGAAGATAAAATTTGTATTTCATGTAAGGATAATAAAGGTAAGTTAAAATAAGGTAAAAAGACAAGAGCTATGTCTATTTCTGTGTGCATTGGTCATCTTTCCTGGATCAGTAGAACATAGTCGTGCAGCAAATCACTGCACTACGAAGAATGCCTACAATTTTGAAGGACAAGAGTATCTCGATGGAGCATGATAAAAATAAAAATATTATACCAGAGAGTGATTATACGCTGTGCAAGTAAAACGAGGAGAATAAAATGTCAGGGTTTTGAAAATAAGGGGAAGAGAGTGTCTGCAACAAGGGATAGTGGAGGTTAAAAAATTTGACAGAATTTTGCAGGAAATTGTATAAAATAGTAACCACCACTTGAATTAAACATCATAAAAGATTGGTTAATATGAAATATCGTAAGTCGATCCGGGAAGATTATACTCTACATATAAGAGATTATACTGCGATCAAGATTTATGAGCGGAGTCATCAGCTCGCAGTACGGTATCTGTAACACAGAAGCAACGTGAACAAAAAGGAAATTTAGTTTAAGAAGACACAGTCAACTGATATAACTGAGTTAGGAAAGTTACGTGGGGTGAAGAATATACCGTCAAGGGAACAATAGAAGGGGTAATACAAGTAATTATTGCGAATTAATGGCCTAAAGGAGAATTGAGTATCAACATAGCAGTAAGAAAGACATGGAAGATGTGGAAATAGTAATCGAGTTGCAACGGCCTACATAAAAAGAAAAATGAAAAAAGCATAAAGCAAAGAAAACGTGTTTAAAATAACATTAAAACCATGTGAAGAAATTACAGAGATGGAGTTACGGCATGGCTACACAAGAAAGCCAAAATGACTGTCGGGAAGTAAAACAGGAAAAAAGATACCGACCACAAGTGATAAGGCAGGAAATGCATTAATCGAAACGGATAAGATTCGAGAAGGGTGGAAAAAATATGTAGCATAACGTAATTCATATGATGTGATTTCTCGACCTCTTTCATTATATGATATAAATATCAGGAGTTTAGGTAAAATAAAAATGGATAATTATTTTCGGATATCTAATATATCCGGAACGTTGGAGGAAGTTTTGAATTTTTATTGGACCTAAATTCCTGATATTTATATTGCAAAACGTAATAAAAACCAAAGAAATATAGAACCGGTGAGCTCAAATTTACTAAAGGAATAGTTTGCGCATGTGGCAAATGTTTCAGGAAAACCAGAAGGTGAGAAGGAAAAGTATGACATGTAAATTAGGCAACGAAGACAACAGTCATAGATAATATCCCCATGAAGCTAAAAAGAGGGAAAACAAAAAGTTATTATGGACTTTCGGAAGAAGTTTTGCGGACATTTACGGGAAAAAATTTGGCTAGAAGGCAATACAAGGTCAAGAAAATCCCCCAGCAAGAAAAATACAAAAACAGCACTTTGTGACGACTATAGGAATATAACTTTAATTTTTCAAGGCGCTAAGTAAAGAAGTCATTATCGGAAGACTGGAAAATGGAACAAGCGACTAATTAAGCTAGGGTCAACTAGGGTACAGGAAAAGAACGGGAAAGCAGGAATACCTACCGGTAATGAGAACATTTAGACACAGGGAGCTAGGATGTAATGAGAAAGTTATATTTTTCATTACAAAGAATGGGAAAGGGCCTTTGACAGCGAAAGACGGCCACGTGTGATTAAAGTACCGCAGTTCATTGGCGATGGGTGAAAGGGTGAGCTAATTCAAATCTCTATCATAATGTGCATGTAAACCAAGCAGTTATGAATTGATAGAGACAGAGACAGACATAGTGCATCACATTTTCGTGGTAAAAATGCTAACAGGGATACAGCAATGGCAGGGGGGTCGTATGGAAGCAGAAATTTGTAAATGGCCAGGTATTATATTGATGCCAGGATCTCACTTTTCATGTACTGCAACCTTAAAAAGATTAATGGGATTGGGTACCCTGATGAGCACGAGTACGAGCAGTAAAAGTTATAATGGCGGGGCAAAAATTGCCAAGTAATTGACGGCAGTGACGTCTAATGCGCTGCAGAGCGAGATAGCGGTTGAACATATCACATGTCATGATATGCTACTGGTTGAACTCATGATGGATGCTACTGATAGAACTATTTACTGATAGCTAGTAAGCCATTCTCCTGGCATCACTACAAACCACTAAAAACAAGTCATAATTGCTCACTCAATAAATTCAAAAGAATAGTACATAAAACCTAAGATTTTCTCTTCCTAAGGAACATGAAATGGTGGTGGTCGAATACATCAAGGCAAAATTTCCAAATTATTCTTCCTCGCAGCGAAATATAAAACCGGCTAATTTTCAACAACAATTTAAGACAGTTTAACAATTTGTATTTTTCACTTTTCAATGTGACATAACTGGATATTTTAACAGAATGTTTAGGTGCTGATTGTTTATTCGATGGTTACCTGTAAAACAAAACGCAGTACTACCAACGGAAAAAATATTAATTAATTTACCTGGCACAAAATTCATCAGTTTTAATTTTGACCAACCATTTTTATCTTTTCTGTGAATATTCTTAAATAAATCCCCGGTTCTTTTCTATTCGTTACACCTGTCGATCATAATTAAACAGGAGATAACCAACTTAAGCCGCGTGAATTATCAACACACAACCTCTCCGACAATACCCTGGGCTATTCTACTTAAAAAAAAGGCAAATAGAACATATGCCCAAGCGAATTAATCGAAAGATTTTGAATTATTACAGTTTTAAACTGACATTCATGAAAATGCAGCTAAAAGTGTATTAAGTAAAATTAAGATATGGCCAGTATGCCATTAAAAAGGACAGCATGCCATTTAAAAAAATTAAATTATGATTTTTACTATATCTCTATTATCTAGATGATTCCTTTTCATGACCTCTTTTTTATAATTTATTTTCTTCTTCTTCTTTCATGAGATATAGGTCAAATAAGATGGAATTTTTATTACTCTTTGCCAACGTTTCGCATTTTTATCTTATTATCAACGTTCTGAATCTCTTATTTTTGTGTTACAGTTAAATCCAAAATTCAATTATGTGCCCTAGAAGATTATGCAATCAAAAATAACCACACATTCAATTTTCAACTCACAAAAATAATAGATTCAGAACCTAACTTATGCAAAAGATTATTTAAAGAAGTGGTGCACATTACACAAACAAAAATCCTGCAATAAAAAAACAAACATCGCCAACTTAAGCAAAATTTATTATAATCTAATATGCTTCAACAACATTTAATTATATTCTGATTTTTGAAACAACCTAACAATAATAACAACAATTGAAAGAAACAATAAACAGCAACGAAAATATAACCAAGCAGTTAATTTGGAAGGAACTCTCAATGGGTAAATTGAAAAATTAAATGTTCATAAACTTTTTAACATAAATATGTACTAAAAACTGTAAACTATATTCCATTTATGTAAAAACGCCCCATATTTTCATTGTAGCCCTGATGAAGCATAGATAAAAATGCGAAACGTTGGAAAAGAGTAAAAAATATTCCATCATATTTGACCTATATCTCCTGAAAGAAGAAGAAGAAAATAAATTATATCTCTATTAACGAGTCATTGATTAATGGCTTCCCCAGCAGCAAAACAATTATTTGTTTAGTAAAACTATATTCGGCACAACAACGCAATAGTTGACGAGGATAGGTAAAAAGACTCATTTCAATGTTTATAGAACGATCGAGTTAAATTTTCTCATCAAATTAAGTCGCTCTTTTCACAGTACCTATCACAAGTTTCTTCCGATCGTAAAAAGCGATGCGATGCAAGTGATGAATCTATTAACGGCCAAAGCCAGATTAATAATTCAGCGCGTTTCGAATCAATGTATTCAGTGAACTAAGCCTAGATAATTACGCGTCTGTATTTTACGTGATGCTCAATTTATCCATTGCATGCACTCCGTACACGTAATACTCTTCAGGCTGCCCTAAAAGCAATAGGTGTTCGTCGGAAACAATTCCTGAGGGTTTTCAATCAAAATAAGGCGCTTTTTTAACCAATTAATACATCCAAACATGGAATTATCTTCAGCAAGAGGAAATTTCCCAGCGATCGGAGTATGGCACTGCGAGTTTAATCCACAATGAACATGCAAATAGATAGGGTCATCATCGGAACACCGGCCACGGAAAGTTTGAAGTCGGACAATCGGTACAGAAAGCCAGTGCATTAGGAGGCACCATCTACCACGGCAATAACACACTCATTACTGATCTACGTACAATAACATGACAAAAAAGCTTTTACTGAAAATGTATAGCATGGAGCATAAGTTAATAAAAACAAATAAAAGGTGGAAATTATTACTCCATCCACGTTAACGAAAAACGATGGTTTTATATTTATGCTGGAAAATGCACAACATGCGAGAGAATGCCGAGACGTAAAATTTTGTATTTTTCAAACATGAAAACAAAAGAGCCATGTCTAAGTAAATAGTTTCCAGATGAAAAACGGTATATTGCGCCAAAACTAAGAAAAAAGGTGACTTTGGCGTTAATTTCAGCCCAGAAAAATACTAGATACCTCTAAACAAGGGCGTATATTGGGGAAAATAAATATTTACTGGAAAATATAATTAAGAAGGGAAAAGATCCCGTGATTAAGAACGGTAAATAAGAGACAAAAATGAAAAGAGAATAAATTATAGAGGGAGGAACAGCGAAGACAGGACGATTGTAGTTATCTATGCATTAGGAGGCCTAATCTTTGACGGAAGAATTAAAATAACTTAGTTAACTCCACTAATTATTTATTATCACAACCCCCCGGGTGGCTCGACAAGATCAAGTCTACAACAGTTTCCTTTGTCCTAATCTATGAATTAAACGGCTAAATATCAATACTTTCCCTAAATAAATAAATTTCAAAGTAAAATTTTTGAGATGATTCCAGAAAATAATTGATTACAACTAACCAATGAGGCAAATAAAAAGCCAATTCGTATGAAAGAGTAATTTAATTATGGATATAAAATAACGATTGAGAGATCAACAGATTCTGTTTTAAACGAGAAATTGTAGCCTTTATTGACTTAAAAATTTAACTAAAATATTTCAGTCTCATATTGATGTTCTTATTGCTCAAATTTGGCTTCATGCACATTTTTATTTGTCTTCAAATTATTGTCAAAGTTGGTAGCATTTTAGAGAATTTCTCATTTACGATTTATTAATAACATGATCTGATTTGAAAGAAGAGGTTAGATTATACATGTAACATAAAAATAAATGACCATGTGAATTTTTTCAGTAACTTAGACATGTTATTGAAAAGCATAGTTAAATAGGTCATTAATTCTGGAAAATCTCTGCCGTAGGTGACAGATGTTTTCCAAAACGTTAGGCAAACGAGTACAGAACTATATGACATACGTTTAAAAGCAAAATTATTAATATATAGAATATTTTACGTTTTTAATGAATAAACAAAGCCCGCAGTGTATGACAAAAACTTATCTCATTCGATTTCTGGTGTTTAATCGAATAAAATATTTATGCAAGAAAAATACATTAACAAGGGTAAGAATGTAGCATTCGTTATACATGGCTGATAAATGTGTTTATGTCAAAGCAGCCGGCATTTACAACTTAAATATCGCTGATTGAAACGAATAAAATAACTCCTATGAGTTCTTCACAATGAATATCAACAACTTCTACCAGGTTCAGCCTGAAACAGTTATATTTATCTCATGAGGTCCTTCAATTTTCTGCGAGAATGAAACAGTTTTATTTTTTTAATGTAGGGCAAAACATGCTATAACAGCTACATACATTAAGGCTTCCTCAATATTTTCCTAGTACAATTACTGACGTTCAGAACACAAAATTAACAAAAAATGAAATTAAGCTCCAAAATAGTCCCCAGTAAAAAGGCTCCAAATCAAATCTACTGTAAGCAGAATAAAACAGAGCTTCATACAACAAGAGATATACGGAACCATCTTGAGATTCAACAGGTTTTATCCAGTAAATAATTCCTATCCCCTACATTCTCAAAAATGACGGTGAAAGCATTCCATAAGTCAAGATTCTTAGGCTGTTCGATGAAAAAAAAAATCACCTGTCCAGGATCGCAGCATGTATTCACACAAATAAAAAAAATGGAAGAGCATTCAGCTACGCCCGCAGGTTTCTTGCAAGGGGGAGACATTATAGTAGTGGTCCATACTATCCTCTAATTGGGGGATGACCTCTGCTCCCTTTCCTCAACCCTTACAAGAGAAATCTCCCCTGGGGCAGAGACTTAGCAAAAGGCGACGACCTTTTCCCCTGGACTCGTGGCTTAGCAGGGATGAGGAGTTGAGAGGTTTTTGAAAAGGGGTGTACGTAAATGAGGGATAGAGAGCGTGGGTTGGATATAAAAGGATTTGAAGAGATTAATGGGATACATAAAATGGATGGAATATTCATCATAATAAAGAAACACGCGTACTTTCCACACTTATGGAGGCTTGGGAGGCGACCGACAGCTCAGGTCTTTTGCTCCATGAAAGGGCAGGAGGGCAAGGTAGATTGGAGAGTGTAGGTTGTGCGGGGGGCATGGAGGAAGGGTGGAGATAAGCACGTCGTCGGCGTTAATGCAATCTTAAAAAAGGCGCCAAGGTGTCTAAAGTATAACGCCTAATCCACTTTAAAAGCTCTCTAAACAGCACTCAGGATTCCGCTGAAAATAGTATCCTCCACCGTCGAGATTCTAACCCAAGCACTCAGGATGGGAAGCCAGTATTTTCGTCTCCATACAAACACATTCTCCTCCACACTTTTATAAAACGTAAACTGGCCTAGGTTTCAGCATCTGTACGCTATCATCAGGGTAATTAGATAGTAAGTTATATACCCACTCACAAATGCCGACCCAAGGCGTGAGCAAAACCACAGACGGCCGGTCGTAGGGGCGGCCAGTCTGCGACATATTCATGAGTGTGAAAAGGGGACAGGAAGTATGAAAATAGTCTCATTTTCCAAAAAGTTACAATTTTGACACACCCCATTCTTGTTCTATGCGGCTCCAATCACTTTGACAATGGAGCCCAGCTTATATAAATATCATTTGAGTTAATTTCGTTGCAGTGTTTTTAAAAATTGAATGCACCGAGTCGTTCTTTTAATGTTATATTAGTATTAATTTATTGTCAACCGCATCAGCCAATGTAAAAGGCGTTGGTGCCGCTTTCGATCAACAAATAAAATTAATTAAATACTAATAGGTATATACACACCTCTCCCGTTGGAACTTCAGGGAGTGCACCACCTCGGGCCTCTTCTGCTTGAAATTCCACAGGTGGATCACGTCATCCGCGGTGGCCGTCAGTAGCAGTCCCTCGTTCAGAACGAACTGCATCTGGATGACGGCCCGGGAGCCGCTCCCGCCGCCAAGACCCAAGCTCTCCGCCGCCGGATCCGCGTTCGTGTCCGGGTGCATGACATGACAGTCCACTCCCGGCCGGCCCACACTGAGATAGCATTCCGTCAAGGATAACCACAAATATTTCCAATGGCTTACACATGTAATAATTATGCATAATCATTATTGAGCACATCACACTTAAGTAAACTATTACTATAACGTGAGACAAATTGCATTAATTTCTTCATCGTGGTCCATCAGATTTTGCTATTTCGCCATCTAATAAATCGAGAAATTATTTATTTTATTACTAATAATAATTTTATCACAACACACGCGGACTATGTGTACAACGTGTGATAAACCGCGTCACTTTTCCGAAATGGTCTATTAGATGTTTCTACTTCGTCAACTATTTAATCGATAATTTCACTGCATTACCGAGAATAATTAAAAGAAAAAGCATTGATTATTTAAGTAATGGCAACCAGATAGGACTTCAGTGTACGAAGCAGAGAGGAAACAAGCTTTGAAGGTAAGGCAAACTGAAATGGATGAGAATTTTCTCAAGTAGTTTAAATTTTACTAAAGACAACGAGAACTACAAAAAAGAGAGTTAATAAATAAGAACGGAATTATATTATCCTGCCAAAATTGCGTATGTTTACTCTTTCTACAGGTCATAAATATAGAAAGTACGAGCACGAGTTAGGCACCGAAGATGCATATGGGAACGAATCCAGATTAAGGGCTTGCACGTGAACATTAGCCAGTCACACATCCTGATTTTATATAAGATCACAAAATCCATCAGTCGTAAATAGTCATCATATTATATAATAATTATATAAAATATTCATCAGTGTATCTGACTAATTTCTACGCTCAAAAAATATTATAGTGAAAAATGAGAAAAAAACACCATTCCAAACATGCATGCACGTGGTTATAACGCTGACCATATTCATACTTCAACAAGGTTCTGCATGTGTTTTTAATCAGCAATTCATAGTAAAATTCTCTATTATAATTTTCCACCAATTGATTACAAACTCACAAGCACACACATAGGTGTGCATAAATCCTCAAGACACTTCATGAAATCAGGAAGAGAAAAACTGTGACAACAGTTCCTTACTACGAGTCCAAATTATAGCTACTTCAAAGTAATGCGCTCGCAAAGCATTCAAAATGACAGCTATACATTATACCAGAACGGCGTTGATGGCGATGCGTAGACATTATGTAACGCAGGATACAAGCTGTTTTCCCACCCACCGCAGGTAAAATATTCATCAGTGTATCTGACCACTAAGCCCTTAATGACGACCAAATCCTCGAAAGTCGTTTCACCATCCATGCACCCAAAGTTCCTTGAGAACAATGGGGGTTATGACCATGGGATGGCTTAGGATTGGACTTCATCTCCTTGGAGAAGTCACTACACAGTCCTGGCTTCAAAAGGTCTTTTCCGAACAAAAGCGGAGATGGAACAAACGGAGACGTCCACTAACTTTCTAACATCAAGGGCAATTACGAGCCATGGCCCTAAGTACACCTACACCACAACCTTTAGCCAGTAGCTTCCCTTAATTTAAAATCCTTCACAGAGCCGACATGAAACTTGGGAGAGCTTTTTCCCATGACAAAAAAAGAAATTCTCATAACTCCTCAAATCTGGACGGCCTCAAAGGCATTCGGATCTCTACTAGTGCCGTCGGCCATTACGGAATTTACTTAGATCATAATGAGCCGATGTTCTTAGCTTTCGGAATAAAGATACGAATCTGTCAACTTCAGCATTGAAAATTCCACTCCCAGTGTCATTCCGCCGGCGAAGAAAATATTTACATTGCCCTAGTGATTTCCGTCGGCAGAGAAAATATACTTTTACGGAAGAAAAAAAAGAATTCCGTCGCTGCAAAATTAATCACAAAACTCCGAGGCCGGAGGAAGAAAAAGAAGAAAAAAATGCACTCAAAAGATAATCCTTATTTGCTCCCACTCTCCTGAACTCATCCAGGAGTTGGGAATAATTTCTCGAAAGCAAAGCAAATAAGAAGTACGAAAAAGGAAAAAAATTAAAACAGAGAGAATAAAAAGCCGCAGCTATATTTAATGAGAGCACGTTTTTGGGGGAGGGCATTATTATCCCGATTCTTTGATGGGCCAAATTAATCCCCAGCTCGTGCACAACATTAGTTCATTCGGGAGCCCACAGCACACAGGGATGGGAAATATAAACTGAAACCAATGTATTAAAAAAGCAAGAAGTTCGCTAATTAACCTTCAAAGGCCATTTGATGAAACAAAATAACTGCTTAAAATACACCCTTCACTCCCCACAATGACAAATCGTACACGTGGGAAGGGAAATGAGTGCCGTTAGGGTATTTCAGCATATTTCACAAGCTCCAATGTATTTCAGTAGGAGTTATCAATAGTGCAAGATGTGCGAAATGTATGGCAGAATGGAGGGATCGAAAATTTCATAGCCCCTTATTGTCCGCAGAAAATGTGAGATTTTAAAACTTAATTAGTTTGATACAACTTTGAAGAAATTATCCAGAGTAATACAACTTAGATCAACTTTGTAACTCCCACTTTTATTTTGTAAGAAGTGAGTACGAATGCTTTAAGCCGCTACTCCGTCATCAGATACTCTCCTGATGAATTACAGATGATGACAGGTAAACAATCGACATTGCCGGTATTTCACGTATTAATAAAGTTTCGGATGTTGAAGATCGTATGGACGAACGGACCTAACACGAAAAATGAAGAAGTACACAGCAGGTCAAAAGAAGAAAGGTTCATTGAGCATGCAGTAGGACTAAGAAGATTCAGGTCGATTGCACATGCCCAAAGAGACAACGGACTTGAAAGGAAAACAATTGTGGGAAGGAATGAAAGACTTGAATGAAAGAATTGAAAGAAAGACTTTAAAGAGGAAGAACGAGAGAAGTACTAATGCCAAATAAAGAATGGATTAAGATAAAACAGTCATCAGGATGTTGCAGAACTAGCGACGAACATAGGATAATATAGGGATGCAGTAAACCAACATTAAGATTGAACCATTGATTAAGAGAATCCCTCAGGCGTCACTTGGTGGAATCGTTTTCAGTCAAATATGATAAATAAGAAGAAAAGATTCTATTCCACACTTTAAACACCTATTAACCGACCATTGGTTTCGGTACTATGTACCATTTTCCGGGTAAATAGGTATTAAAAGTGAGAAATATAACATAGTATTTTTATTTATCATGTTTGAATCACTGATGATGACGACATCGTTGATTTCGTACCGCTCGAAACTCACCAGTATATGAAAGGCAGTGCGGAGAATAACCGACAGAAAAGAGGGATTACGAAAGCCGAAAAAAAAATATAAGAAAGCGTAAATTATTGACGTACCCGGACTAACTCTTCCTCTCTCACCCTAACCCATACACACTCTCCTCACCGGTATGGGAAGCAAAACTTTTAATTTTTCTTTTCATAATCCCCCCACACACGAAGCACAACCGTGCCCCACCATCCAAACTCACCCTAACCATTCTCCATACACCCACACGAATACACCCACGTACAAAGGGAGAAAGAGAGGTATGGAGGAAGAGAAAATGGCAGCAGTAATTCCTCGTAAGCCTAATGGGATAACTCCGGGCAAACCAGGGGGGTGGAAGATGAGTGGAGAGTGAAGTCGGATATGGCGGGAGGAAGAGGAAAAGTCCAGGGTGGTCCGGTTGGTGGAATTTCAGGACGCTGCTGTCCCTTTTTGGACCTCAACCAGGGAGGGGGTTTGGGTGGGGGAAGGGGAGAGGACTCGTTGGGGGTCAAGGGTCACGGAAAGGGGTCCACGGCGAGATGGCACACGGTGGGGAGAGAGAAATAAATGGGGGAACCTAAGGCTAGGGGAAGGAGATAAGGGCGACGCGGGAGCGGTAAAAGCATAAGTCGTCCTTGGCAGCTTCGGCATACGTTGCGGGCGACCAAAGGAATCCGGGGGGGTGGACGATGCTAAAGTTTTCTCCATTCAACGAGTTCCCGCAACGACAAGGGAATGGTCTCTGTGAGGAAGAGGTGGGTTGGAAATATAGAGATGAGCGAGGAGAAGAAAACGTAACAAGGCTTTCGTGAAAGCAGGAGGACAAGGAGGAAGAACGAAAAGGTACAGGAGGTAGGGGATGGGAAACGGATACAATTTACTCCTCTTATTTGAATAGCGCATACGATATAAAATTTTCCTACATATTCAAATATGTAATCAAACTCAGGCACACCTAAAATTATTTAAATAGTGCCAAAAAATGTAAAAGTTCCCGTGATTAAAAACGGAATCTCCAAGGCCTGACGCTACTGCACGGTATCGCATCTCCACTATACGTATATTTCTACAGGAAGGATTGAATCACATCATTTTGTTGTCTTACACAAAGAAAAAAACAATAATTTTCGTCTTTTATGATTGAATTAGCTGAATTTTACATGAAAACGCGTCGGATTTCTGGCAGTAATACCGTTCCGTCACGTCATACATCATACTCCCGATAGCTTCGCTTTTCAACGACGCAGAGCGCGCGTAATTTTGAGCAAAACATATTTTCATAAAACAACTTCGTTTGTCGACCACATTTTAGTCCTGTAGGTACATTAAAGAATATGAACTTCCCATTAAAGTGGCTTCCCATTAAAAAAACGTATGCATTTTTCCCATTGGGGTAGGGATGTGACGGGAGTAGTTAGTACCACACACCCCTGAGGTGGCTTGCAGGGTATTTTGTAGATTTAGATGTAAAAGTTAAAATGGGATTTAGGTACCGTTGTACTTAAGTGCTCTACACCTGGCACTCAAATTGGGATCTAGATCCTCCCGCTAACAGACTTGGGTGTTAGGAGCTCCCAATGCTAAGGTTACAACGCACTGCCGAACTTAATATCTTAATTCCTAAGATAAACACAACATTCAAGCGTTGGATAAAGTCCCGATCCATACTCTGGTGCGACGTAAAACTGACCACGTTGGCACTTCTCTAATGTCGACGCCTAGTTTCTCTTCACTCAACCTCAACTCTCAAAACTATCCTTCCCTCGCCAACCTACCCATCTAACCTAACATATATTGACCAATATTATCTAAGTTGTCGGTTGCCACTTCTTATAACCAACCAAACAAAATAGTATAGAGGAAATGAGCTCTTCCTACAGCGGACAGATATAGGACACGCGATAACTTAGCTGGGGAAAGGAATGTGTATGGTTAATAATGTTGTCTCAGGACTGATGTGGAAGAACTTATGCATAACGAAAAATAACTCTAGTTTTCCACTGAGAAATTTTCAATGCGGCCGGTATTGATGTGTGATATTTTGATACAACGCAACGAAACCGATCACATAAAAAATTTCAAAGAGGAAAACTGCAAAGATTTCTTTCGTTATGTATATGGTGTGAGTTTTTGGATTACAGCGACCAAGAAAGGGGCTTGGGAGATGCACGGGTACTCACGGAGGAAGGAAAAATAACGGCAGCCGTATTATTAGAAACAATCACGGAGAAAGCAAGGAGTTACGAAATTTTAATTATTCCTAAATCAGGATAAGATTTTAGTCAGAACAAGCCAAGGGCAGGTCTAAGAAAGTCAGTCCAGTGCTTCCATGAAACCAGGATTCAAAGCGTCGTTTTAGCGCTCATTGGTGCTAGTCCCTACAGCTCTAGTCCGGAGTAAAATAAGTTTAAAACATCATGGCTAAACATTTGCAGATTAATAATGAATCACATAACAACTTAGGTCCTATTCCAATTCTTACTTTGACGGAGACTAATAAATAAAACCTCTTTATGTTACGTTCACTTAGAAATTTATGAATATGATCGTAAGGTGTTCGTTCATCACGCCATACGTTTAACATTCTCCCGACTGAATTTTCCGGGAATAACGCAAGTCAGAACAAACAACGCTGAGATTAATTTTTAAATGAAATTTCTGGATGAACCTCCTTAGAAGTGCTTTAGACCATAACTAAGGAAAATATGAGAACAGCCGAGGGGGTTTGAGAACTGAGAGCCATTTTTCATTCACGTGCCCGTTTTGATTTAAGTTTCAATATCCCCGAAGAGTGTCTTTTAGCCTTAATGCGATCATCAAAGCCCAACTAGCAAAGAGATAGTTTGACAGGAGGGAGGTGGAAAGGATACCGAAAATTTGGCTCTCCCGCCCAGAGACGCCTCCAGGGGATCGGGCTCCTAGCAACGAACATTTCAGCATCAAAACGTTTGCGAGGTACGTCTAGGAGACGAGCGAAGTCAAAGCCATACAAGTTTCACAGAGTCGCCTCGAGGATATGAGACGCGTGCCGCGGAGTAAGGACGGAAAAAATAGGCACTCTGGAATTTAAATATTCCGGTCCCTCCCGGGCAAAGCAGCGAGAAATTTCATGTTTCAGGAATTCTCTAAAAGAATGAGGAAGTTTGTCCAAATCTAAAATTATGTTTATAAGCTAGAAAATCAATACAATTTCATTTCCTGCCAATGCGTACTTCGCGTCACAAATCTTCTGATTTTTGAGTTATTAGTTAGCAATCATAGTACTGACATGAGCAACCATAGAATTCGTGTTTTATGGAGAGGAGCCGGAAATGCTAAGAGAGCTCCTCGTAAAGAGTAGAGATCAGTGAGACTCAGACAAATTAGCTTTGTAAAGATGCTGTTAAAGTATAACAAGAGACAAACTGCTTCCTGAAAAGCAATTAATGGTAGGCCTCAATGAGAAACATCTTTGACGGAATTCCATTCATTACGGGATGGCGCAATCATAATAAATTTAATGGGAAAAAATAAGCTGCGCGAGCCATGGCCTATCAAAAATTAATACTTCAAGACATAAAATAGCGGAATCATGAGGCAGTTGGAATTAAGAGACTGTCGGAGTAACACAACTCACTGCAAATGAGGCGTGTGAGACACATTTATGACGCTAATCGCTCAGAAATCAAACACAAAGTCTACAGAACACGCTCCAGAGGAAATGCACTCCCATATAAGTCTTTCTGGCTATCACGTGCACCATCATAGGGGAGAGTCACAAAAAACCCTACACGTTCACAGAATACGGGAAAATTTATCAGAATTTCTGTCAAGAGATAAATACACCTTTCACCCCAAATCCCCCACATCTGTATTTATTAGCGCTTTTCATCAGCGTTATCTTCCGGAATGTCGCCTTTTTTACTTTCACCTCATCCGATGCGGGCAGACTGTGCACAGGTGCTGATAACATGCCAAAAAAGACAAAAGTTTCTGTTAAAATTAAAACTGGTATCTTCAACGCTTATTTCGTTTACCTTCGACTGAAATAACGGAAAAAGATAAGAGAAAAATATTCAAATGTAACGACTGCCAATCGCTACGTCCTGATACAAATAGCGTTGCCGGTAAGAATGAGTAGTTGCATACACGACCATAGAGTAAGTATATACTCACTCTATGACACGACTTAATGGCACCGATAGCCAAGTGGGGACTGTGATGGAGTGCAGCGCTGTATGGGACAGAAACGTGGTATTTGTCGAAGGAGAATCTGCGCAGAATGGAGACTTTTACGACGTGGGTGCTGAGAATATTGGAAAGGCTAATTTGATAGGATGAAAAAGATAAAAACAATATTTGATAAATATACACACTATTTGACAGCTATTATGTTTTACAATAATGAAAGTCATCGAAACTGGTCAGGCTACCAACAATAAAATAGAATGGAAAATTACCAATTTTTAAAATCCTCGTTATGAGCGTATTCCGAGCGTATTACACAGAGATACATCGCCAACAATTGATTCGAATGGAAAATCTAAGCTGAGAAGCGAGAAATACAAACGAGGAAGTGCTTGATATGCTGGAGAAATATAGGAAACTACCGTCGGAGATTCGGATAAGCAAGCTAGGGTAGATGGAGGTTAGGGGATGTAGAAGAAGGCAATTGATGGAAGAGAACTCGGTAAGTAAGGAAGAGGTAGGAAGAGCACAGGAATTTTGGACAACATAAGGAGATGCAGGAGGTACGAGGGACTTAACCCTTTAAGTGTGGAGTTATTTTCCCAAAGCTTGTTCTTGTGGGAGGATTAAAAAAAGTTACGCATGGATAAATTTTACTGAAAAAAATTAGAATGCATCTACCTGCAAAAGATGTGCACCCTCCGACGGCTCAGTCCAAGCTGATGACCAAGAAGCCAAAAGAGAAGCTATAGGGGATGGCGGGAGCCTTTCATGACACATTGTTTACCATTACCAGTTTGACTCACGCTCTGAGTCATCCTAAGAGAGACTCGATGGCGGGAGAGTAAATTTACGATCAGGAAACTTGAGAGATGACCTCGATATCGGGATGTTAAGGTGGGTATTGTCCAAAAAACCTACCAATCAGCCGGCAGAGTAGCCAACTGTGAATGTCCTAATGATGTCTTTCGTATTAGTTAGAGAATAGCAACACAGAGGAGAAGACGCGGCGAATTCAACACGGCACAAGGGATGTAAGGAGGGCAGGCAGGTGGGTAAAATGGACCATTCTGCGACTCAAGACGTCAACCGTGAAGGACAGTAGATACGGGCTGCGGGCGGGGCGGGGTGGAGAGTCAAGGGAAGGCTTTCAAAAGCACCCAGCTCGGATGTTTCAACCAGAAAGCGTGCTGGCGCTAGGGGGATGACTACTGGAATGGCTCAAAAAAGGACGTAACTCTCAAGTCTTTTTTTTTTTCTCTTTTTTTCAGTTTCTAAGTTACATTCTCCGGCACGGGTAAGAGGGGCCGCTAAAAAGAAAAGGAGGGAAATGAAGCGCCTCTAACGTCACGAGATAGGAGCAAAAGACTTGTGTGAGTCCTGAGGAAGTCCGGAGAGGAATCAGGGGGAGCGGAGTGTGGAGAGATAAGGGATTAACCCGGTTCGCAAGGAGTTTTCAGCTGGGGAGAGGTGTTCTGCGGGGGAATGGAAGGGGGGGAGGGAAAAAAAGGAACTTGAACGGGATGGTGGGTGGATTGAAAGGAGGCGGCCTCTCCGCGTGTGGGAGGAAGACGGAGCGAATAAAAAAATAAGACAAAAAACATGGCGTGGAGACAAAGGAGCACGAAGTGGGGAAAGGAAGGAAGGACACTGAAATGCCAAGTGATCCCTGGGATTCAGAGACGACGGAAGTAGGACCGTACGATATTCAAACTTCAAAATCGCATCGGGATCTAAAGTATGCATCGGAAAAAATTATATGCATCGCATTTCTCATGACATAACATAACAAATACTACACTACATAATATGTTGCTATATGTTACATATGGAATATCGTATGGTAGAGAACAGGGTTCGGTAAAATGTGGCTCACGAACCACATGCGGCTCTTAGGTAACGTACATGAGGCCCTAAAATAAAATTGAAAATTAAAACAAACAAAATTAAAGGTTTTATTAAAAAGTTTTACATAACTTGTTAGAAAAGTAGTTAAAATTTGCATTAGCTACATATATATATATACATATATATATATAGCTATCGAATTACTTTTACTATACTGCGAGGGACGGATTAGTTTCTTTCGTCTCAAAAGTTGACTGATACTGGGAACATAATATCACAAGATGGAGAATACCAAATGATTAAGTATTGCTTAATATCACAAGGCGACGTATAGATAAAGTTGAGGATAAACATCGCAGTTCCACTTATCGCATAACCCAGACGATGAATATGAAAATGCAATGCATCGCTTGGCTAGTCGCTCAATATCGCAACTTTATATACCACTAGACTCGACGATAAATATCGCATATGCGGTATACATACATATGCATGCTGTCCATCCATCCACCGTATCGCAGTCGATGTGTGCCGCACAACCCTAAATGGAAGGAGTCGCGGCGTTCTCCTTAAGGGGTCCGGGCCGGGGGACCAAATAAAAATGTACAAGGGGGCAGACGGAGGAACGCATCCACGGGAGGGACTGGGATGGACCCGAAGGCTGGAGGGGATGAAGGGAAGACGAGACGGAATATTTTATGGCAACGTTGCGAGGGGAGGAGAGATAGAAAGAGTCCGTCTGGGATGTGGAGTAGGTAAAAGATGCACGGCGGTAAGAGCCAAGAGAACCTGACCTGGGGGTCAATTCTAGAAACGTTGTGATAATTATCGCATGGGGAAATAACAGTTCATTGCACGTTTTTGTTTAATGATCGCATCCAACACCACTACTTAATATATTTCAAGCGATAATTATCACATCCGGGAAGGATGTGGCAACTAAACAATACTCGACGAAACCATTGTTATTTTAGCATGCGATAATTGTCGATTCGTTTGATAATTGATCCCCTTATGGTGTCGTTAGTCTGAGATACCAGTTCTGCTACATTTTATTGAAAAAGCCAAGCAGCCTTTTGTTAACTGGAGATTAGTCCTGATTTTGGGAGATGGATTGCCAGCTTTCTTTCCATGTTTTTGGTGGCCTTCCTATTAACCGTCTCATACCTGTTATCTCTTGTGTGGAGGGAGAGTCTATCTTTCGTCATTCTACCGATGTGCGACTCCCGGTTTCTTTTTAGCTCTCTTGTCTATTGACGACGTCAGTGTTATTTTAGAAAACGATCAAAATGACCACACCTTTCGAGAATATACCTGCAGGACCCGGTAAATTTGGAATTTTTTACAATAAAACATAATTTGCATTATGACTATTTTAGAGAAGCGTATTGTTATAGCGTATTGTATCGTTGAGTTAAACTTGATATTTATTTGGTAAATGCTTATTTATCCGATTATTACACCGACTAGTGCTTATATATCACTTTTCAAATATTTTTCATTTCTCAACTGTCTAAAATGCAAAAAATTGACAGCTGTTTCATCTTTAAACAGTTTTTTTAGGATAAAAAATTTTAATTCGTTGTTTATCATATCGACCTCACTATTTGATATAAGGAAGTAATATCGAGTTTAGGTATTGAAATTAAAACATAAGGTCATTAGTGGCAATTGAAGGTCTCAAATGAATGTATTCTAAGCCCTGAAGATGGAATAATTAAATTCCGAAACGTCGGCAAGGAATAGCTGTTTTAATTTAATGACCTGAACTAGATATTACTTCCTTATCTAAAATATTTTATGATAGATTATTAAAGAGTGAAAAACATTTGTACGATCTTATTCGCCCAATTATCACACCTGATGGCAATTGTCATTCACGTATCAAAAACTGTCCATTAGTTTTTGCCATAGACATGAAAATATCGTGAACATTTTTATCAGTAAACTTTTTTTAAACCCGATCCTTTTACTCTGTTTTAAACATGTATTCAAAGGGATGAATAAAGCATATTAATATAAGGGCCCAAGAGTCACTGGTATGAATCCAACCTAGGTAAGATTTTTGCATCTAAACGCATGGTTGTGTGAGTTTGTCCGTAGATGCCTGCTAAAATGCATCCATTGAACGGCCCTTGAGATCGTTTTCAGGATCATTTGAGATAAATAAATATTTAAAAACAGTGAAACGGTAAAATATTTCTACACATGTTTTCATAGGTTTGGAAAAAGTTTAAAATCAAAATAATGTTAAGTATGTTTCAAACCGTGCAAATAGCACATGCGTCAAAACACAGTTTAGTCACAAAGTGATTCAATGATGAATGCTGCCGGTATGATTTAATACATCTTGAATGGCGTTCACTCGCACAAAATTAAATGATGAAACGATCTTAACACGCGTACCAAGCACATTGTTCAAAGGATGACAATCCTGGGGGCGACGGACCAGGAGACGGAGCGGGTTGGCAGGAGGGTCATGTCTGACCGGAGGGGGCGGGATGGGAGATGGGAGACTCGCAAGACAGTGGGGCGGTGATGCTAGGCGCCCGCGGGGGAGGAAAGAGAGGGCCTGAGGGGTTGCGGGTTGGGGGAGGGGAGTAGAAGGGAACAAGAATGCGGCCATGGGAGGACCGGGTGACACTCCGCCAGAGAGGAGATGGCTACGTCTCACGAGCCACGTGGGAAATGAAGACGCAACGCGATGAAAACACGAAAGAAATGTCAGTTTGTGAGCGTGGGTGGGCATTTCCACGAGTAAATAAATAAATTTTTAAAAATATATACATACATGTAATGTAGGGACACTCCTCAGAGGTGGATCCCATATGAGGACAATCAAGGCCCTTTTCCACATTAATACAGAGTAAACAATGCAATATTCATTAACGGTACCTACATTTCGTTTTTCATGAGTCAATTTTAATTTTTATCAGTCTCACAATTTCCTAGAATTTAACACTGTCCACATTAATGAGGTCGGTTTTATAACGACTACGGAAAGTAGATCCACTAGGCTAGGAACAAAATAGGCGCAAAACGTTGACCTGATTGATTTGCCACTCATTACAATGGAAAAGACAACAAATAACGCAGGAATAACGCAAAGAAGAAAAATAAAGATGCATTATTTAAGTTCATCATCATTGCTCATATCCCGCAAATGGTTGAATTCATTCTGCTCAACACAATACAAATAAAATGTTTCACTACATAGAGAGAATTTTAATGTTAATAAGTCATAAAAAACATTTCAACAACAAAAGTAAACAGTCCTTGCAACCTTTTCTTCGAATCCCGATCGCTCTGAATCCCTTCACTAATACCAAAAGTACATATTCTCAATATTTCCCCCACGCACAGCAACTTACTGACGAACTTACGCAAAAATCAAGCAAATGATCAACTTTTCCCCATGGTAAAAACGTGTCACGGCATAGAGTGCATTATGTAAGTTCATCCGGTAAGAATATAAAGCATTTCTAACAAAATTAAACAGTCACTGCTACATTTTCTTCGACTGCCTATCGGCTCTACTCTTTTTGCTCAGTTCACAAGAGCTTCCTCTCTATATTTCCCTCACGGACAGCCACTTGCTGATAAACGCAGGCGAGTAAACGGGAAGCCAGCCCTCCCCTGAGCGAGGTACGAGAGATGTAGCCGGAGGGAGTGTTCGAGACGGCTTAAAAGCCAAGGCAGCGGAGGAGTAGCGGTGGATGGCTGGTTCCGTTCCCTCCGAAGGAGTCCCAATTTCCTGTTCGCTCCTCTGTTGCAACTGCCGAGACGACAAGGAGGCGTGGGTGGATGTGGAAGGTGATGGAGAGCGCAGGGGGGTTGGACAAGGTGGGGAGGCTGATATTAGAGTTTTTGATCACATTTCGATATTAACTTCGAATCGAAAATGAGGCAATATATATCGAATATCGCATGACATCGCTTACACCAATCGATCCGCATGTAGAATACCATGGTGTGCCGCATAAATTCCTCGTCAACAGTAATAAAAATGTACGAAAACTGGTTGGTCGTAGATCCATACTCATATAACATCAGATAACCGCTCAATTTCCAATATAAAACAAATCAATGATTTCTTTCGGGAAAAGATGGGTCTTGGGAAATAATAGACGCTATTACCTCATCGCCTACGATTCGCTATTGTATATCAGCTTCTTCTTGGCTTTGAGTATATTTTTCGAAAGTGATTGTGCACATTATTTTTGTTACTTACTAAATTTTTGGTGTTTCTTCTACCGAAGGAAGAATAAAAAATAAGTTCATAAAATATACCATCTGAATAAAACTACTAATTTCAACAGCCCTCATGATAAACTTGATAAATCCCATCCTTGGCCTTCCTAGGATATTTTCCTCATTCACTTCTCCGCATAGTCCTCAAAAATAAATAAATCTCAAATTCAATTTATTCACTTCGTTGCTAAATTGTCCCACTCTAGGGCCTGACATAATGCAGAGAACGAATTAAAATCCGAAAAATGGAATGCGAATCACATGTAATAACAAACGCAGGATCCCACTGTGTATTAGAACTTGAAACTTCAAGTCATGTCACTAATTACAGCAAATAATTCACATTCGAATCATAAATACGTAGCTCTTGCATATATGTTTATGCTTTTTGTGCGAATTGTTTATTACGTTATTATTGTTACCAACCTACGTTATTTCACCACTTTCCTCGTCGAATTCATAGCGAATAACAAGCGTTGTCTCAAGGTACGGTAAAATGTTTGGATTCAACTCGTATAAAAATCGTTTATATGGAACAAATTTAGAATATTTAGGAGATACTGCGTAGCATTCAAAATTCGTAAAAATATGCGCAATTAGCCGCATAATAGAACAACTTCAATAACGATCCGGGTTTCGATGTACTATATCATCATCAGATGATTATCACTACATTATCATCATCATGATCACCCAGGTCGTAATTTAAGTTGCTATTTCATGAGGAGTGTTGCCCATCTTTTTATTCACCCAAAACTTATGCATAGAGAGTATGTAGAGTTTAAATTGCAAAATACAGTACTTTTATTAGGATCGCATTTGCGTCGAAGATATCATATAGCAAGGAAATGTATAGTACTGGTGACTCAATATCCCTATTGCATACCTAGCTAACATCGCTCATCTCGGTCGATATATTTGCGATATCGCACGTGGAAATAAAAAAATCCCTACTTCAAGAGGTAGCTTAAGACGGAGATGAAAGCAAGATGGAAGAGTTGAGAACGGTGGGAATGAATGAAGATGGCATTGGCCCTCCTCGAACTCCTCCCCCTCCGTCTCAGCACCGCCACCCACTCTAGACAGCACTTGAGCACCTTTCTTCACGACGGCTCCCGTGTCGAGACGACAAAAGAAGGCGAAGAAGGGTGTGCGAGAGAGAGAGCGAGAGGTGATTTAAGGATCGGGGAGATGAATGAAGAGCGCCGAGCGAATATCTGACGCCCCAATATGACGCCGCCTTTCCGATCCGCACACAATTCAGCCGAGCGCCCTCTCAACCTTTAGCCCCGCGTCTGCTGCTTTGGCAGGCAGCGTCTTTCTTCCTTTTATCATCCACATCTACATATTACTTCCCCCGTGAGCCGCCGCGCCGCAAGTGCATGCTGCACGGGATGTAGGATACGAACCATGAAAAAGTCCGCGAATACACGGTTTCTCGGGCGATCCACCGGGTTGGAGGCTCCACATCTGTCGACGTTTCGATGAACGACTCGCTCTTCATCATCAGTGCTTCTGAATGTCGTTTCTCAATTCGGCCGCTTCTTTATAATTTCGTCTTCGGATAAGGAGTCTTATTCAGCGAGAACCTGACATGGTCAAACTTCGGAAAATCTGTGGATGTGACGTCACAACCCCGGATGATTTTTGAATGGCTCTATTTGAAAATTATGTAACTGTGACGTGAACATTTCGTCACTGTAGAGGCTCGGAAATTCTGAGACATTACCAAATATGGCTGCAAGAGTCCGGTTCAGTATGGCCTCGGGATATCCGAGCCTCTACAGTGACAACATTTTGACGTCACAGTTTCGAAAAGTTCAAAAAGTGCTATTCAAAAGTTGAGATTTGTCGGGGGTTATGATCGAATGGGGAACAAGCATTTTTTAGAAAAAAAAACTATTTGTATCCGAAGCACGCATACGTAAGTGACATGACATGAATTTTATCGGAATACAATTATGTATTAATAAAAAAATTCTTTTTAAAAATTACGCGCGCTTACCGGCAAGTAAACATTACGTCATCGGGAACCCGGGGGTTGACGTCATGAAACGGTATCTCTTACAGAATTACGATTTATTTCCTAGTGAAGTTCGGTTTGGTTTTCGTATATTGAAGAAAATATCAGTTTGATTTCTCGAGATCCAGTTGATCCAGTTGAAAACAAACAATTTCAATGGTATGATCCTTCACGTTTAAATATATATGTAAAGCAGAGAAGTGATGTGCGGTGACGTCAAGCCACCGAGATTCCGTTATGGAGCACGTGACGTTTTCACATTTTTATGCACTTTTGAAGGGCAATAATTAATGTCTGAGGTTGAAGAATCCAAATATTACATATAATTAAGCACTTGAGGAGATTTCTCGTCATGTACTAAACTTAAATATGAAAAATAATTTTTATGCAGATTGATGAATTTTCATGCAATTGGTAAAGGTAAAGACGAATTGAGGTGTGCTTCGATAACCTTGTGTCTTTCCCTATTTAAAGACGTTTCCCCGCAACTGTGAATCAACAACAATGAAAATAGTCGCGGTGGTAGTACGGATAACAACACGGAATATTGCATTCTTTCCGTCTGTGTCTAAAGTCATTGTCTCTGAAAATTTTCAGCAAAATCTGATAAGAAATTTAGTTTCCGAAGTAAAATTCTCCTTATTCCCCCATAGTAGCATTCACTTAACTTTGGAAGTTTTCACAAACATAGGAAACAATGGAAACAGGATGAGTAAATGTACATTTGAATGTTCACGCTAAAAAATATGTATTAATCGTGAAAAATGGGAATCTGAGAGTATTTTTTCAAGATTTAATAATTTCTCGGGGACTAATCCACCTCTTACTCCCTTAGATCCACTTACTCCTCCTTTACGACGTATAACTATATCCTGGGTCAAGACAGTCGTAAGGCGCCTTCTATTGTAGAACCATTTGAAAGTCTTCCCACCTCCTCCAAAATGTACAACACCCAAAGAGTAAAATGTAAAATAAGCACCTCATTGAATAGGACTCCATATTACCTTTGCGCACTTAAGGGAAAAGTTGGCTAACAGTCAAATAGGGAGAGAGCAACAACATGAGGAAGGGACATTAAAAGCGGGATAACTCCACCTCCGCGAGTGCGGGGGCGCCTAACGGGAGAACTAGGTACTAATGCATGGTACACGCGGTCCCACGCCATTGCTTCATCTAAGCATCCGCCTTAATTAAAGGCGGAGGCAATATCCCTGAAGTGTCACACTGGTAACTCGGGTATCAATTACACGCGAGACGCGCATCGTGAGTTTCAGCCGTGGTAGCTAGAAAGTATATGAGATATAAGTAATTATGATAACTCAAGCGAAATCATATTCCCGACGCGTTATTAGGTTTGTAAGGAATCCCACACCTCGTGCCTAGATGTCATACGTATATTACAACTCACCGCTAACAAGCAATGGCTTTGTAAAAAAATTAATGAAATTGTGGGTCTCCTTGCGTATTCATGAACGGAGCTAACATTAAGGGGTTAAGTAAGCCTTTGGACAACAACGAGGAGTGAGTAATTTTCTAGTAAAATGGAGAGAAACTTCTACACATTATCCATTTCAAAATTATAGGCATAGTTCCTTCCAGGGCTAAAGAAAAAGTTAATCTCGGCTAGCATCACTGCTTCCCTCGTTATAATGAAAATGGTTCAACACACCTCTCTTTAATTCTGATTAGCTGTGACAGGATACATTACGATTGTAATTATTTCGTCTGTACCTTCAGATTGATTACTTATACAGATAATACATGTCAATTTGCAGATTGAACTCCAAAGCAGCACGCATTTAGTTTTACTGAATATATATTGGGATCAATATCATAACTCTACAAGACCTTGCGATTGAAAATCAAATGTCCATCCACATTAAAAATATAGTTATATACGAGTAAATTTTATGACAAAAATGAGCGTGTGCCAAGTCGGTAAAAAGAATGATACAACAAGCCTTGTCCTTTTTTTCTAGTCTAATTAAATTAGGTAGTCACTCCGCATTTTGGCAAACATTAAACGACCTATTAGTATCAATCCTCATCTCATATTATTTTGGCTACAGGAACTACTTCCCAATAGTGCTATAATTCCCTGTGTTGTTCCAGCTTTCGGCTCCGTTTCTCCCTTGGATCGTGAAACCACCACATCAATGAATAAAAAAACTAACCTGAACGACGCTCGAATAAATTGACGGAGCAGCATTATCATTTACGAATATTTTTTTACCCAAACAAATGGTATACCTACCTCCCCGCATTTCTCACTAACCATTACAAAGAACGACAAAACTCGCTGTGGAGATTCATTTTTATTCCCCCATTCTCTTCCTCTCTCTGCACCCAAATGAAGAATATGAATTTTCATTACAAGAGAGAATACGCGACACGACCGCGATTTTGTCATCTAAACGTGGAACACGGCGAGGTAGAAATAAAAATTAAAAAAAAGACCACCAAGATACATAACCCACTCCACCCGCCTACCTGCTCATTTTGCACGACATGATTACGCCCTTTTGGTTCTTTTTTGAAAGATAAAAAAAATAATGCATCAACAACAAGAAAAAACAATACACTCGGAATTGGAAGTGGCACTTTTTTATTTTTCGTTTGTTTGTTGGGTGAAGGGAGAGAGGATAAAAATAAAGAGATGAGAGTCTTGCACACAAATGAAAGTAAAAATAACAGCGCCGCCTATCCAAAACAGTCCGACAAAGAGGAGAACATGGGTTTCACGGAGTGACAGCGGGAGAGTTAGAGAGAGAGGAGAAGACAGGTGTGACTGAGGTGTACGTTGGCAGGGGCGGGGAGTATGGACGATAAGGGGGAAGGGAAGCACTGGGTACTACTGCAAGGGGTGGACGGGAGCAGGCCGAACCATTACGGTGACGGAGAACGAACCAGCGAATTACAAAACGGGACCAAGAAAAAAATGGTCCAACATGCATACCTCATTGGTCGGTTGGTCATTTAGGTAGATCGACTGCTGAAGCATGAACATTTCAATAACGAAACGGAGCAGAAAAATATCTAGGATTTGATGCTTACCCAGCGAATTATTGCAATAAAGTTCTCTCGGGCTTCCGACCGGGTAAAGTTCTCCATCTTCGCCGACGTTTGGATGTAAGACCTTTCCATCGAAACGTCGGCGGAGATGGAGAACCTGACCCGGTAGGAAGCCTGAGAGAATTTCATTGCAGAAAAAACTGGTTCAAAATGCATATTGTTACCTCATCGGTTGGTTGGTTACTTGGGGAGAATATCGCCACCTGAGGTCATTAGGTTGGTTGGTTAGAGGAGGATTTGGAACTTGGAAGATGAGTGGAAAAAACTTAGTGCCGGCATTAGCCTACTCTACAAAAGACGCCAAGGGCTGTTCAGTTCCGATCCTTCTTGAGGGACGCCAGTACTAAAGCCACCTAACAAAGGCAAACACCTAGCAAAAAAAAAGGAACAGATAATTCATTCACACCCCAGCGAACGGTTTGCCTCCACTCTTCCCTCTCTTTTGCTCTGTTCCTCCATCGTCGCCCACCCAGTTTCCTTAGACCATCCTCTGTGTCATCACACCACCGTTACCTTGGTCGCCCTCTTCGAAGTTTACTACCAGGCTTTCTAGTGGGTCTTTCATCTACCATGCGCTGCATGTGACCTAAACATCTTATTCGTACACCTTTTTTATTAACCACTCCAGGTTTGCCATATAGATTTTCCAACTCCTGATTTGTACTGATCCTCCATATTCCATTCTCCTTCACAGCTCCATAGATCCTTCTCTAAACCTTCCTCTCCCATTGTATCAGTAATTCCTCATCTCTTCCTGCAATTCTATCTCTGACCCATGCATAAAAACCGGTCTAACGGTGGTTTCTTATGTATCCACTTTTTTTCCTACTCATATTTGTCGATGAGTAGATCCTCTGAAAGGTAAGGTAACTTCGGTTTCAAGATGCAATTCTTGCCAAAATATTTCTCAAACACATCGTTGTCTTCCGTCACCACTACTTACATTGTTTTACTTTCCCAATCCATAGGCCTCCTAGGGTGACTAATATTACCTCATTACTTCTTTGTCGTACTGATGTCAGCATGTACTTGGTGTTTTCTACATTCCTCACTAATCCCATTAACCCATCTTTTAGGAAATATACCGATCCCTAAATTGCCCACTGAGCACCCGCCAAGAGTTTTGCGAGGGCTTTTGGTACATACCACGCCATACTGCTCGTCCAAACCCCAAGCCATCCACGCCTACCTACTCGTTTCAATCCTCCACACCATCCTATACCACCACTCTTTACTCACAGAGGACGTACGTAAAACGAACGGAGTATGCCTCGTCCTACCTAACTCTCTCGAACACACAAAAGTGTGCACGCAAATCCACAAGATCTTTCCTTCGGCCTCGTTTAAAAGTTCCACGGTGATACAATGCGACATCCTCCCACATGCGAGCAAAGAGGGTGGCAAACACCCAAGACCACGAGCGACAACGATAACGACCTCAGCACACGTCCACGGAGGCGCCACCGAGCATAAGATACTCTCCCTATCTCAGTCCTCCCACACATTCTTTCTAGGCCCGTCTTTCAACCCATCAACCACTTTCTTAGACAAAAGTACAGCGTCTGCACACGTGTACGGTATTTCCCAGTTAATAAACCCGCTTTATCCCCAAAATTATCCAGGGAAATCCACCCTACGTCTCATTAGGTAAATTTTAAGGTCGGATTTTGCCTATAGACTACTGGCAATGGGATATCACCCGACTCTGTTTCGGTTAAAATAATTCCGAAACAGGCAGTAAATATTTGCATCAATTTTACTTAAATATTTATAAGTTGACATCTTTCAAACAATCATCACTGGTTACAATCTACGTTTCACTAAATATAGAGTAGTAATCTTTTTTTCGCAGAAAATTTGTTGAAATCTGCGGGATACATAATATCAAGAGTAGATCTAGGTAAAACCGCATTACGACTTCCGATCACGCCATTTCGCCATATTTGTTCACATCTCTCTATAAAATACCACTTCTCAACTTTACCAAAAACAATGTCAGAGGGTAATAGGAAGGCTTATTGATTTTGCCATTACATTAAGCCAAAACAATGGCGCGTTATATATCCCCATGCGTCCTATGCGTAAGAAAATACAGTGAACAAAAAATCACCACGACGGACGAACCGAACATAACACTTTCTTAGAGAGGGATATCAAAGAGATTTAGGTTCTCACGCGGTAAGCATGCCATAATTTCCATACAGCGAAGGTCGTCCAGCATTAAATTCAATATTTTGACTCTGCTTGCTAAATTATATCAGCGTTACGATATTTAGATTTGATTTTCAGTTGCTCAAATTCTGATGCTAAATTGCAACATCTAACCTAGAATTTCAATCCTCAGACAAACACGAGTATGCCCGAGGAAATCTTCGAACCCACTACCTTTGGGTTGCATTACCGGCACGTTACCGACCAGGCTACCGCGTCCGGCATGTGGCTGCGAGCTGAATTTGGCTTCTACCTTTACACAGGTTCACCTTTTGAATTTTTTAAATCTTTTTTTTTATTTTCCACCTTTGAGTAATAGCATATCCATAAGTAGGCTGTAAGAATACTTTCAGAGTAACTTACACGTGTAAATTTATTTGCGACATAACAGGTATAGCATTCATAACAACGGTGCATTACTTACATGGCTGAAAACTTTAAAGCCTGCGATACAGAGAACCTGGAACTCCGCCGTGCGTACACGCATGCGTTCACTACCATCAAAACAGGAAGAAAAAAATGTGTAGAAAGAGATAGAAAGGCAGAGAAATGAGATGAGAGAACCTCACAAAATGGCAAGGCTAAACTCTTTTGTCATCTCCGCAAGCCCCCTCGGGCAACGGGTAACGTGAGCAACAATGAGATGGGTGGGGTAGGGAGGTAAGAGTTGGGTCGGGGAAGCAGAGATACAGACATGTCGGGATACGAGAACGAGAAGCGTTAAGGTCGTTTCAGAGAAAACGCTGAATTAACATTAGCGTTGACTCATATAACCTTCCGCTGCAATGACTGCATGGAGTAAATAAGCGTGCAACTCGAGTTAAATCACGGAAAAAATTGACGTATGATTCGGTCGAATTTGAATAAATTTAAAATGAATTTAAGATCGAAGTGTAGCAGACGCTTTATGTAAACTCTCACAGTGTCACTAATTAAATTTTTTAGGGTATCACGGAGGAAAAATGTAAAGAGAAGAGCTTATCAATAAATGTAATATACCACGAAGGATAATGAGTTACCAATTACCCAACAAGTTTATTACAAACCTAACAACTGATTTCCAAAACAACAAGAAAGCTGTAAGAATGGTGTTTGACATGAATTCAGTAAATGAAAACGGATGGCATTCTGTCTTCAATACGTTTTCATGAAAACTCCTTTATGTAGTTCCATTAATTTCCATTGAAGTCTCGGTAATTCAGCGTTATTTTTCCATTTATCTCATTTTATGTAACACGGAACGCTGCGGTAGATACGACTGGAAGCCAGTTCATGAAAAAATAACACAGCATTTAAAAAATCACTAAACACTTGAAATTCGTTTACATTAGTAAGTAGACTGGAAAATAATATATATTTTCCTCTCCTTTCTCAAGTTTTCCTCCTCTGATGAACACGAACGTTCAGCTAACTACTGACTAAAATTTCCAGCAAATTGACCACAGATCTTCTTCTTTAAGCTCACGGCAATTCAAACTCGACCACATTCTACACAATGTTTCTCCCGTAACTCAACAACTTCGCTTTTTTCGATAAGACAGTTTTGACGCGCGTTAGGTGGCTTCACCGTAAAATTACTTCGATGTCATTTTATTCATATTCTGTTAACTTATATATAAGAGGTTTCCCCTGTTTCAAATGAGCAACAAAAGCACACCTTTCCACGATATTTTATTCTCGAATTGAACTAGAAATTACAGGGCGAGAACGGGTGAAACATGGGAAAAGTAGTATTTTTCTGATATAATATAGAAGCCATTTTCGCGGAAAACCGCTAATAAGAATGTCAGCGATCTTTCGGGGTTAACATCGGGTAGTTAGGTCCATGGCGGCCAACGTTTCGATGCTCGAGTCGAGCATCGTCCTCAGGGCAGAGGTGCTAATAAGAAGCTCTCAGAAAATCCAATAAAAATAAAATATACGCACCTAACTAAATTATTTTTTGTTATTAGCAAATTAAAGCAATAAAGTCTCAATTCAGTAATTCCATAGACATGGCGTTAAATTCGGTTCCTATGATCGGAAAAATATGTCCATTAAAAATATATTAGTCGAATATTTTTAATATATTTTACCCAAATTTATTTTTTTTAAAGCTAAGGGAGGTCATCAGTGAAAGAAGAAAATTTTAAACAAACGAAAACGGTTAATTTAGTAATTTTTATACTAAGACATTTGCGACACACAAGACGTTAATTTGGCGGCAATTTTTCTTACCAAAACGGCCTTAAAAGTAAAAAGTAAGCAAAAGGAATGCGGAGAGGATTTCAGTCTTTTCCAAAGTCTCCCCCGGTGTTGTAAAATTGCATTTGAAGGGCTGCAAAAGGTCTAGAGGACGTGGTCATTGTCGACTAACCCAAAGCGGCGAGGATATTTGTCGGTACCAGGAGGGAAATAGTGACAAAGAACGTTGATACTGAGTAAAAAGAGGCCGTAAGAGCAGAGACGGGAAGCCATAAGATGCAAGACGATGGGTAGAAGAGCACAAGGGAGTTAAAAGCGAGTCCAAACACTCAAAAGAAGTTTAGAGAGGGTCCACCTTGCTGGTGATTTATACTCAAAAGGAAGCCCAACGATGGTACCTCCATTGAGAAGCATTGAGGGACAGAGAAAGAAGATAGTGAGTGACGTAATGGTTCGAGTGGTCCAAAAGGATTGGGGAGTACGTAAGATTGTCTTTTATTCTCATCCTACAGTATTATGTCACAATCCTGTCATGAATCTCTGAATATGTTTTGCATTTGTCCACATTAAATGATGTTCCCCTCCCAAATTTTACCGGGAGGAATGCCATCACGTCATATTTTGTGAATGCAAGGCTGCATCAAGGCTGCATCTAAATGTGGTGGTTTCCCGTAGCCTTCCACATCGCAGTACTGAGACCGATTCCATTAAATTAAATCTCACCCTCAGCCTTGTGGCAGTTGATACCGGACCGATCCTCTAGATATGCACCATCAGTGCTTACAAGTGAAACTGCTTTGTCTCTTTACAATGTACTACTGGTGCTGCCACTCACCAGTGGTGCTACGTGGTTAGGTTGCCAATTTCATTTCTTAGTTGTCTCAAATCGGAGTAGGTAAAGAGAAGCTGAAAAATATTAGACCTCGTGGGGATATATTTTTCTGCATCACAGATTAGATAAATGGAATTACTAAGGACATTCATTCCTTGGTTGGATCCTTTCAGATTAAATAAAGAGTTAAAGTATCTAGTTATTCAGAGGCCTTTGTCAATGCAAAATACTGAATGTAAGAGTCTATAACTAAACATTTGTCCGCGATTTTACTTATGTTTTATGCATGAGTATTGACGGCAATGAACAGCAGAATGCATTATTTTTCGGAATCTAATATAGGTACTCAATGCCGTGCAATTAAATATAAGAAACTCGAGGCGCATTAGGTAACAAATCATTATTCTGTATTCTACGAGTGCATATGAATTCTAATTTTTCGTGTGCCATTGATGGTATATGCCAAGAATACTCCTCATCAATTCTTTTATCTGTATTTCTCAATTTTTCTTTCATTCTCTCTTTCTTTTCTTTCATCAATTCTTTTCTCTTTGGCTGGAGCTAAATTTTTCTCCTCATGTATTTGCCACTAAACCTAGTTTCCTTTAAAAATGTTATCGGAACACGTAAATTGCTTCACCTACGGAACGAGGCAGAGGAAGAAAATTCTCCTCATTGTCCCTCGGGCGACGTCACGACCAGATCTCCAATTTAAAAGATTTTCAAGTGCAATCCGACCTTCCGATTCCATGGAGTGCACTGGGATGGATCAGCGATTTGATCTATACTGAGTCGTTTCTGCTTTCATACAGGCAGCAAAAAAATAGAGGAATGTACCTTGAATGCTGGTAACAGAGACAAGGAAGTTAAGGATTTGAGGAGCAGAAAAGAGCCATTGAAGTATTGAATAAAAAACAAAGTTTCAAATCAACCTAGGGCTGAACCGAAAAGAGATTTCTGGGGCTCTATTGAAATTATTTCCACATCGTCGTGTAGCTGAAATTTCAATTTTGATCACCAGACCCAAAAGAAATTGAGCTCCTGGCATTCTTTAAAGCATCGTTTTAGACTCTGAGTAAATCAAATTTCGCCGGAGACTTGTTAATAAGAACTTATTATTTTATAAAGACAATTTTCCAAAAGGCATTTAGTTGCCAAGTCGATATCCTTGAAAGAACCTTATCGAGAAATTTACTTCGAAGCGGACCCAGGAATAGAGGCACAACGTAAAAAGCAGATATAAATTAAGTAATTGTGCATTAGACAATGCAGAGGAATTTGCCGCATATTGTAAATGCATTAGGGAAAATTAACCTCTAGAATACGACATGTCAACGCAGAATGGGTAAAAGAATTCCCGATGAGTATTCCAATACTTCAAACTGAAACATGTCATATCAAAGGAGGCTGCTGCTCTAAAATTTTAGCTCTTGATAATAAATACTCACAAGGAAAGATTCAACTATATGAACCAAAAGCTAAATTACAAACCTTTACCAGACCAATATATATTTTTTCATTTAAACCGAGAGAAAAATTCAACAATTAATAGGTTGAGGAGGGTAACAAAGAAGAAAGATATGCGACACTTTCCGGGTATTCACCATGATTTTCTCAACTTCATTACTTTTCACTAAAACCCAAGATAACTCAAAAAGGATTGTGATACATTGTATATAGCATAATTAGGTCTTCGACAGAAAGATATGCTTAATTATTTTGAACAAATAAATCAATTAATTCGAAGAAGCGAATTGGAAATAAAAATTGAATTTGTTTTAATATTTCTTCTCCGAATGAAAAAAACCCTCAAATTCTACCTTGGTATACCTATCCTTTACAGGGTAGTAAAATAAAATGTTTATGTGCAAAGTAAAATAAGATAATATTGTTAAAGACTCTCTAAAACTAGGGAACGTGAGCTCCACGGCCTCTTAAAGTTATAAGGTATAAAAAAAATCTCCAATGGCCGTAATAAATTTGACGAGTGGTGCCAATTTATTACGGCCATTGGAGATTTTTTATACCTTATAAAGACTCTCTACTTGGAAACAAGTCTACTTTCCGACAAATTAGGTACAAAGATCAAGGTACTGAAATTTTAAACGCTAATTAGTAAGACAAAAAGATAATTGAAGAGTGTCTAATAAGCATCCCAAAACTTCCTACAGAGCCAAGTCCCGGAATAATGAGGTCAGACACAAGGCGAGTGCATAAATAGATTTACCTAAATTAATGACAATGACAGTGTAATAACAAAAATTTCAACCGAGGGCAGGACTCAAAAATTTAACCATATTAAAGGAATCTTAAGAGAGTACATACAAGGAAGTTGGAACTATATGCAGCCATTTCAACATTAGAGGCAAGCATTAAAGCTATTCACTTCCCCTCTTAGAGCGAACGAAACGCCAAAAAAGTAAACTTTGCAAGAAAGAATAAACGAAATCGCCTTACGACTAATAACTCTGATACATGGCTCATTTAAACTTTGCCATAACTTTTCCAGGAAAACCAAAATATTCAAAACAATAAAAAAAACACCAAAGAAGGAAAGAAAAAATAAAAGAGAGAGTACAGCGCGTAAAATAACCCATCCCACTCCCAAGCTTCCCCTAAAAACAATTAAAAAATCTTGAAAGTCAGCGAAAGCTGGGGCAAATTGAAACAAATGACAATGACGAAAAGAGAAGAGGAGGAACGATCAAAAAAAAGTCTTTTAATGAGATGAGAGTGTCTTGCCTCTCCCCACCACAAGCCTTTCTTTCTCCTCTTCCATCTCTTGGCATGCTCTCGTCTTCGCTCCGCTCCAAGGAGGAAAACTAGAGACGCAGAAAAGATAACATCCCCGCACCGCCTTTTGTTGTTTTTCCTGAGTTATGGGAATCTTTCAAAGAGGCTGTCCAATAAAGGCTTAAAAGGAATTGATCAGTCCCGGGGAATTCTCTCGAGAGGACTGATGAACAACCAGGCGACGAAAGCAAGCCGTGTAACCGAGGAATCCTCCCCCCTCCCCAGACAGACCCTAAGGGCTCCACCGATCTCCTCCTCAACCTCCAAAGACCCCTTTTTCTTTCAAGACCCACCCTCCCCCAGGCCCCCTTACAACACCCTCCCGGCCCCTTCGCCCACCAAACTCTCCGCCGAAAGTTGGCTCGCGGTCGGCTCGGAGTGCTGAAGCAAGGGCTGGAGAGTGGAAGAGGGGGTAGGAATAAGCAGGCGATAGACAAGACGTTGGAATGGGTAGACTCTGAAGATGAATCAATTTGTGGAAAGGGGACGCTTTTTTTGGGCACAGGAGAAAGACAGAAATGGGCTTAAAAAGGGGGTGGAAGACGAGGGTATATAAGAGGTTTTCGGAATGTCTCGCACACAAAAGAATCGGTTTTCCCCTAAGGTCCCCTCAACACGTGCGAAAAAGGTCCTTCTTCAGTACTTCTTTGCGGATGGAGCGGTCGGCCGAGGGGAATATAAAGGGAGGATGAGAAGCAAAGCGGCGAGAAAAATCTCGTGACAAGGGAGACAGAGAGAAGAGCAAAGGAAGTCATGACGGGTTTGAGATGTTTGGGGGTGGGCGTAAGGAGATTGGCGAAATTAGGAGCGGAAAAAAGGTGGATGCGAGCGAGGGGAGAAAGGTGAGGGCTTTGGGAGAAATATGACGGAAGGTGAAGTGGTTGGGGCATTGGGGATGGACTAAGGTAGACGCGGAAAGTGAACGCATTAAGGTTCCGCCGTAAAATAATTTCAACGCCATTCTTTCATATTTGGGCTACCATTTGAAAAACGAAAAGTCGCAAAGAAAAAACACGCCGACGAAAAAAATTCCCTGTGAAGACGTCCAACGTAGAGTTGAGTAGAAAAGATGCTTGATAAAATTGTGCAAATTAGAAGAGACATCTAGGAACTACGACGACCAGGGATGGAAGAAGCAAGAAAGATGCTGGGAACAGAAAGCCCGACTAAACAATGCATTCCAGAATATGATTCTTCTAATATATTACAGCCTGAAGCAAATGCTTGGCATTTAGGAAAAGCCGCAAGCTTATTGGACTCATTCTGAGACAAAACAGCCTCTCGAAAACAATAACGGAAGGGGATAAAAATGAGAAGAATTACTGTGGAAGGCAAACGAATGATTAATATATGAAACAATAATTATGATACAATAACAATGAATTAGGAAGCCTAGGTAGCGTCTGTAAGTCTGCGCATTGGCCCGGCAAGCCAAGGGTCCGTGGTTTGATTCCCGGTCCAGGACGAATTTTTTCCTGTGGTAATTTCTACGTTATTCCATCGCCGTATTGGCAGCATATATGTATCCACAAATGATTAAATTATATACATCAGGCAAATCGTGATGGATGTAAAATTGAAGTTATATGAAGGAATCAAATGGTTTGCGGAAAAGAGTGGAGTGGATAGCTGCAGCACACCAATCTTCAGATTTAACATTGATTGATGAGATTGCTGATGAGGATGACAGTAAAACCACCTAATAACGCCAACAAAATTATTTTCCTATTTTTCCAACAGAATGAACTCAACGTTACATGGGATTAAGGGCAACATTGGATGATACGCAATAAAAATTGTATTTTTTATACCTTATACAATTGAAATTTAAAGGAAAATTTATAAAAGAAGCGAATGACTCCTGGAAATTACATCGCAATAAAATTAAATCACCAATATCATCTTAGACTTCGCGTTATTAGCAAATGAGAGCAATGATAGGAATGAAAGATAAAAATAATCTGCATATATAGTGCCTAACTACTGGTTGTTATCAGCAACGATATATCATCAACGAAAGCAGTATTTTTTGGAACGACTCTAAAGTTAAATATGGGATTACTCATTTTTTTCGACTGGCATCGTCGTGATAAAACCTCCTTAAAAACGTCAAGGGGTAAACGGTGGGCGGGGGAATATAATGAGTGCAAGACACCGTCACAACGATCCCTGGAATGGTGCGGGAAAAAGACCGAAGGAACGTCCTGCGGGGTCGGGAATTGGGAGCAAGGGAACGGACAGGGGGATGCGCTGATGTCGGCGGGGAACGGGACACGCCGGTCGAAAAATTCTAAGAAAGGATTACGTGGGGGCGAAAGGAGGTACGGTAGGAGGGGTCAGGGGAAACTGTGTCGTGAAGACAGGCTTCGGGACGGAAGAATCGCAGGGTCTCTCGGTGTGGGAGCGGTTAGCTACGAGACTCAGGAGGAATGGAAGGGGAGGGGAAAGATCTTCTCTTTGTGATAAAAGAGGATGGAGGGAAAAATACGGCTACAATGGAGGAGTTCTCTCTCTCTCTCTCTCTCAAAAAAGAACGGGAAATATTGGTTTATGACTTCTAAGGGGATTCGAAAGGACATGGAAGACCATTAAAAAAGTGCTGCATTACATACATGCCCGTTCGTATCAACAAATATTCCTCTCCCCTGGAGATACTCTAAAGATGTACATTTTTTTCTTTTTCTCTTCCTCCAGGAGCTCAATCGTGGAAGAAATATGTTCAACACGTAAAGAGGTCTTTCGAAGAGGAGCTTCGGAAGGGAGCCACTTCAATGAGCTTAGCTAAAGAGACACAATAACTTGGAATACACTCGACGGCAGTCTATTTAGTGAGCCCAATTCTGTCTCGTAAATAAAGAATTCAATGAATGGCGAGACGATTTATTGCATGAAACGAAGAGAAATCAATACAAACTATAATACAGAGGAAGGACTTAGCCACTGCGTTTACAGCATCGGTCGTCGATTAAAGATAAAATTTGGTCTCCTGCATCTCCGATACTATATGAAGCCTAAAAGAAACTTCGACGGCGCTAATTTTATCTAACTTATTTAATTTACTTTACCTCTTATTTATTTCAGATAATTTTGCCTCAAAAAATGAATTAGACAGTGGAGAGAAATAATTACAGCCCCGAATTAGGGTGCAAAGAGGCTATGAATTTAAGGTCAGAAAGAGGATGAATATTAGAAACAGAAGTGTGAGCTTAAATGATTCATTTAATCTTTGATAAATTTCACTGACTCACAACGGAACTATGAACCCTTTTAGAATTCTAATATTATCCAAAATTATTTTTACTTTCAAGTTGGGAATGCAAATACCGATAGTCATAAAGTTCACTAAATATCATAAATAGTATCGGCACCACTTTGAAGGTACCCAACCTTAATGAACCGTACCCATTAGCAGCAAGAAGAAAGAAAATATAGCATCCGAGGAACGAATATTAAGGAAAAAAATATGTACTTACGCATCAATATTAACGGCTTTATGTTTCACAGTTATTTGCAAATGAAAAGAGATACATGCGAAAGAAGAGCCTATGTACTGTTACTAACCCGCGCTCATCATTCGGTACACAGGCACAACTATCGTAAGATGATCAGTTCCACCAGACATTGAGCACTAGGCACATGTTAGAAACATTCGACACGCGTAATAAAACGAACATCATGCGCAGCTAGTGACAAAATTGAAACATTCTATTAGAATTCGGACTGAAGATGCTTCCTTTTAGACAATAACGAAAATCAGCCGAAAAAATAGTCGAAATACGTTAATTTGAAGAGCTTTGCGGAAACATTACCGTGCTCCGATAAAAAAATAGACAGTTAACTTTGTCATGAAATGGAGTAAATTTGGAGGGATTTCCAAATAAACTTCGCGAAAATGTTATTTATGTCCAGGGCTACGGACCATTCTTAGGCAACACATAATTCAAGGCGTATTTGGTAAAAAATTAAGCAATTACATCCTTCACATCGGTAGTCATCTAGATTGTGTTCACTCAAACAGTCGTCCTCGTCGTGCCCTCCAATCTAGGAACTCGCATTTTTAGCCGCTTATCGCTACACGCATTTCTGCCCTAAGACTTCCCTTGGGACAAATTTTCAGCCCAAATTTCCACGATGGAACTCGCGAATCTCTCGGAAATAATGTGACAAATGAAGACGACGATGGGTTCGAGCTGTGCGGACACGAAAAGTCATTAATTTCGGCGGGGGCGACCCTAATTTGGAGAAAATTCTGTCACAGCATCCCCGTCGGAAAGATCTCTCCGGATGGAATAAAAAACACTGAACGTCAGACGGACTTCAGTGACGCGACAATGAGTTTAAGTTTCACAAGGAAGACTGCTCTCCGCGCCGGAGCAGCAAAAAACAACTCCCGGACCCGTCGATTAATTACCTGGACAAAAGAAGCATTGACCGTCCTGACACGAAAGATTCTCCGGAGGGGGGAGGGGGCACGAAAGAAGGGCTAGGGACACGCCGGGCGATAACAAAAGCGGACACCATATTCGCCAACTCGTGCGCGCGCCACAGTTAATCCACCAGCGACGGAGATCGCAGCTTTGACAAGACCACATTCTATTAACGCATTCATTAATCATTCGGGAGGGTTATCAGCGGCTAATCGTCTCTATCGGATCAATTCATCCACGCTCAGCTCGCATAAACACTAGGGGCAAGCGGAAAACAGTGGCCTGAGGGGCAACCCGAAAAGCCCCGTGGCCCAAAACGAAAAACATCCGATGGATAAGAAGAGAGATGTGAAGGGAGGATTGTACTGAATATTGTACTGAACGACACAGGATCCGTACTACGTATTATGCGCCATTTGAGATTCCATTTTTAGGATCGCCTCAATAAATTTTAAATGAAAATACTCTGTTATGAGTTTTAAGCAAAAACATCTACATACTACCCTACGAGCCGCCGCAGGGCATGTGGCAGGGGGTGTTAGGACACCAGCCGTTATAGGGGACGTAATAGGGAAACGGAATGGATGGAGGACAAAAGTGAAGTGCATGATAACTATGCGTCTTATGTTGATGTCACGCTGTTTATGTTGTAATCGGTCATGGTACGTGGAAAAGATCAATTTTTGTATGCACCTATCAATTTCACAGTGTATCTATCATATGTTTGCTTCTACTAGTTATAGAGATATGGCGAGGATTAAAAATAATATACTCCATGTCATACTAAAATTAGCCTGATCGGAATTTTTCAAGTAGTCTAAGCCTACCGTATAGCCTCAGTCTCTAACGGCTGTCAAACTTCAGCTTCAGCTGGTGGAAGACTAGGTGGGGGACAGAGTGTGTAACTCAGGAATTACACCCTCAGTTCGTTCAAAATAGATTTTAAGGAAGCGCGCGACTGTCCTTTATGTTTTGTTTATTTGGCGAATAAAATTTTTCTTGGAAGGAACTACTCGAAGGATCTGCAAACAAATTTATCCAATCGCAATGAAAGACAGGTGAATAGTATAGTATAAAATATATATAGTACAGAAAAAGTAGTGAAATGCATAGTGAACATTAGAAAACCGGAAAAAGGAGCCAGCTCAACTGCACACGAAAGCTTTCAGAATAGGCAGCAGAGCCGTGTACGCGTTGCAGTCGTTAGGTTGCTAACTTTTGGCATCCAAAATCAAGAAGGCTTCGTTGATCAATTGAAGCATAACCCAATGATAATTGGCCGGCTAGGGCAGCCAGCATCTAACCACGCCCGGTAACTATCATCTAGATCTATAATCTATCCTCAAAATGGCAAGCCATCAGCGAGTCAAGTCACAAAGCACGTTATCCTTCAGTAGCGCTCGACGTCTACAGCGAGCTAGCTAGCACTGAATCCATCAAGACACCACGCTAAAATATCGTCATGGAAAAACACATCGCGATCAGTACTAAGTCATTCAAGCCTGAAGTCCGCTGAGTGCGAGCTGAACCTTAGGAAACAGAAATAGGCAACATTTCCAGCAAGCGAGGAAGCGCTGAAGCCATCAGGACTGGGGAACATGCATGAAATTTATTTCTCATATTTGAGTAGCGTTCACAATGGAACATTTTCCTACTAATTTATAATCATGTGCGTATTACACAAGGCATTAGTAATAGCCTTTAAAAAATTTGAAAAAGTCACGTGTTCCAAAACGGTATCTAAATTGTCGGACCTCACTGCACGGTATCGTATCCCTGTTTTACGCACATTTTTCTAAATAAAATAACAACTATTCTAGTTCGTCGTCTCCCACAAATAAAATAAAAACGACTGCCTTCCTAAAATGCGAGTAAAACAGCTGAACTTCACACGAAAACTCGTCGGATTAATGGCAGCAATACTGTTCCCTAACGTCATACGTTACATTTCTTATGACGTGCTGTTTTGACGCCGTGGAGCACGCATAATGTTTATCAAGAAATATTTTCATTAAACAGCGTAGCTTGTCCACTAAATTTTGGCCCTGGAACATTTTAGAATAATGAAATTCACATGCAAGTAGCTTGTAAAAATAATCCACGCAACATATTCATCGAAGGAGATGTATTGAGTGGAGCGAGTTTTATGAAAGAGTGTGGGGAGTGATGAGGATCTAAACCGGGAGGCGTGAAAGGTGTCGAAAGGCGAGCAAAGAGGCAAAGCGAGTGACGGGGAAGTGAAAAACAAGGCGAGATAAAAGGGCGAGAGAGAGAGAGAAAAAGTACGAAAAGGGAGTTTTAATTTCCGCAGCGGGCGATAAAGGAAGTGATTTCTGGAGGTCGATAATTTCAGATAATAACACAGTGGGAGCAGCAGTAGGGAAAAGGGGGATGGTGTGAGGAGAACTCTTAGCTGAGGAACGGAAGGAGGCCTGGGACGCGGACGGAGGCCTGTCGACGGGGGCTGAAGCTGAATCCGTCCGTCGGGGGCGGCGGCAGAAGAGGGAGGGAGTGGGGGTGGCGGCAGAATAAGCGCTTATGAGGCAAGAGTGAAGGGATGGTCCGGGGGCGTAGAAGATGATTCCCCTCGGAGGGTACGTCGGGGAGGAAATATTAAAGCGAGGAAGAGAGAAAAACGGTCAGGAATATCCAGGGCGCGGGTGGGGGACGTTTGATGGGACTTGGGGACCAAGGGGGGAGCCTTGAGGGACACAGGGCCGGATTCAAATGAAACACGTCGGGTAATAAATGAAACAGATTGATAAAACGTGCGTCAACGCTTAATGAAATTTTTCGAACGCGGCACGGAAGGAACGGAGACGACGTCCTGACAGCGTCTTTAATAGGGGAGATAAAGGAAAACATTTAATGAATTCCGTTCATTATTTGCAGGGCTTTCTCCTCCTTATAAACGGCCTTAATTATTGGCATAAAAACAAATGATTGAAAACTGGATCTCTCGGGTAACACTTGGGAGGAGAGACTATTTTTCGAAATTAGTTCTCCCCTGCTGATGTCAAATCGACGGTTATTTTTTCTCGGATATCGTCACCTCTTTAAGTCAACGGAGATAACTCAAATGACAGATTTATGTGAAGGCCGGATGTGGAGAAGACTTTTCTTATAACCAGTATATAAAGATATTTTACTTTCCTTCGGGCATAATTAGACTCAGATTCCTTCGAGTACAACAGATATTTTAGGCACTTGATTAATTAGCTCTCAATATAGTAAAAAATGTGGATTCTTGAATGGCAATGTGAAAAACCTGGTTTGAATGTTTTGGCCATTAAAGAAATAATCTCAAAAATAAGTGGTAATAAATAAAATAAGCTCGTTGGTGACTTGGTGGTATTCCATAATGTAAAACGTATTTATTAAAAAACTTTTACAAACCACAGAGAAATATTCGTACAAACACGACCCGGGTTTCGGCGCTAAGCACCATCATCAGGTGAAAAGCAATACAAGCAACCTGTATATATACCACACTGGAGGAAGGGGGTGGGTTGAGTGGGTGGGGGATGTAGTAGTTAGGGGGTGGACACGGATTGAACTGTGGGTAGTGGTGGATGATGGGGAGATAAGCGGTGACGTGCAGGGCTGGTAGCGGACCTTGAGTAGAATGAGGGAGGAGCGGAAGCAGCGACTGCGTCAAGGATAGGAGAGGAGGCAGGGTACAAATATTCGTTAATAACGGAAACATTCGGGTCATTATATGCTTTTAAAATCTCCAATTGCTCAAGTGAGTTCAACTCCCTTCTGTTGTTAGACAAATGTAAAATTTTAACAATAAAATCACTAGTATGGTCACAAACTAAAAGATGTTTAGCGAAGTTGCTCTTGTCGTCATTGTTCTGTTTAAAAGCTCTAAAATGTTCTTTACCTCTAGTGTTAAAATTTCTGATGGTTTGGCCCACATACACTCCATCGCATTCACCACACTGTAGAACATATACCCCACTTCTTTCCTTGGAGTCCACTGGGTCTTTGCACTTAACAAATAATGTTTTTAACGTTACAGGGGTTCTATAGGAGATGTTATACATTTCTGTAGGGAATATTTTAGCCAATCTATGTGTGATGTCACCAAGGTATCTTAACGAGCACCACCGTTTTTTGTTATTTAGCAAGCTTTTGGTGGGATAAATAGACTCGAGTGCCAGTTTCTTTTGTTTATTAGAAATTAATTTCTCTATTAATCTGTTCGTGTATCCGTTATTCCTAGCGATCTGTTTAATGATACTGACTTCCTTATTGAAGTCGTCTTTTGACATTGGTACGTTTAACAGGCGGTGAATTAGGGAATTGAATGCAGCTATCTTTTGTGGATACCAATGTCTAGAATCGGCAGGAATGACATGGTCGGTGTATGTTGGTTTTCGAAAAATGGAGAATTTGTGGTGACCGTTCTCAATGGATATGGAGAGATCAAGATAATTTAGCGTGCGATTTGACTCCTTTTCACAGGAAAAGGAAATATTCTGATGGAACTGATTCAGGAACAAGGTAAAAGAGTCTAATTGACGATCTGTGCCAGTCCAGAGTACTAAAATATCGTCCACATATCTGTGCCAGTATAAAATGGACCCTAAAAGCTTATTCCCGGAGTTAAACAAATTATTTTCGAAACGGTCCATGAATATTTCTGCAAGCAGGGGAGAGATAGGCGATCCCATTGCTAAGCCATCCGTCATAGTATAAAAAGAATTGTTAAAAGTAAAGTAATTTTGGTTCAGGCAAATTGTGAGTAAGGTGGAAAATTCTTTGATCACGTTGGGTTGAACATTGGCTTTCTTTAATAATTCCAGCGCTATACTCATGGTTTCTATTACAGGCACTTTCGTAAATAGATTTACGATGTCAAATGACACCAATTTGGCGTTATTGGGAACTGGAATGTCTTTCACTTTTTCCACGAGTTCTAGAGCGTTCTTGATGCCATGTCTGGATTTAAATGCCGTGAAATGAATGAATTGGCGACTTAAGGCCTGGGCTACTTTGTGGGCTGGAGCTCCTATACTCGAAACTACTGGTCTAATAGGTACACCCGCCTTGTGTATTTTTATGAGTCCATAAAGACGCGGGGGCAATGGGTTTGTGGAGGGTAAATAGAAGATGTCTCTTTGGGAAAATAGTTCTTTCGTTGAACGAAGAGCATCTCTAATTGACTGTTGAAATTTGTTCGTCGGATCTTTTGGTAGCACAGCCGAATCACTTTGATTGATGAAATCCTGGCACTTACGAATGTAATCTTTTTTGTCTAAAATCACCAGGCAATTGCCTTTGTCTGCTTTTTGAATCACAAGGTTCTCATCTTTAATTTGTTTTTGAATGGATTTCACAGCTTTCAGGACTTTGTAGGAATCACCATAATTAGCAGTATTAAGGGTCGAGTGAAATCCGCGGATTTCGTGGGCAACGATATGCTTAAGATTGAGAGACGATCGGTTAAGGGCTACATCACAGTCCACTGCTAGGAGTTCCACCTCACGAGAGGACACTGGGGCGGGTGGGGCGTATTTCAATCCTTTCTTTAGGAGGTTAGAATCCACATCGTTGAACTGATGGTGGGACAGGTTAAGTACTCTTGCGTGAAACACATGAGGGCGGTCGTCGGGGAAGCTGTTGACAGCAGAAGGATGACGACGTCCCTTCAGTAATAGCAGCTTCCGGTTCTGGATCTCACGCTTCTTGAAGGCTGCGACACTGCTGAGTTGTCGCACGTAGTCATCGATGGTAATCCATTCCACGGGATGCAGGTTATGGGTGAGTTCCATGTGCAGCACCAACAGATAGTGGGCGATGTTGTTCCGGATGGCGTACCATTTGCGAAGTTCCTTCCGTACCCAGGTCTCGGATGCCTTCTGCACAGCATACTTGGCCGCTGGTGACTCGGATGTGGTCCAAATCGTCACATATGATGGTGTAAGGTTGAAACGGAGGCATTGGCTGTTGTAGTATATGTTCAGGGACGCAATGCGCTTCTTAATAGAAAGCTTTCTATATAGCTTAACTTGAACGGCTGTACTAGCCTCACGTATAAATAAAATAAGCTCGTTGGTGACTTGGTGGTATTCCATAATGTAAAACGTATTTATTAAAAAACTTTTACAAACCACAGAGAAATATTCGTACAAACACGACCCGGGTTTCGGCGCTAAGCACCATCATCAGGTGAAAAGCAATACAAGCAACCTGTATATATACCACACTGGAGGAAGGGGGTGGGTTGAGTGGGTGGGGGATGTAGTAGTTAGGGGGTGGACACGGATTGAACTGTGGGTAGTGGTGGATGATGGGGAGATAAGCGGTGACGTGCAGGGCTGGTAGCGGACCTTGAGTAGAATGAGGGAGGAGCGGAAGCAGCGACTGCGTCAAGGATAGGAGAGGAGGCAGGGTACAAATATTCGTTAATAACGGAAACATTCGGGTCATTATATGCTTTTAAAATCTCCAATTGCTCAAGTGAGTTCAACTCCCTTCTGTTGTTAGACAAATGTAAAATTTTAACAATAAAATCACTAGTATGGTCACAAACTAAAAGATGTTTAGCGAAGTTGCTCTTGTCGTCATTGTTCTGTTTAAAAGCTCTAAAATGTTCTTTACCTCTAGTGTTAAAATTTCTGATGGTTTGGCCCACATACACTCCATCGCATTCACCACACTGTAGAACATATACCCCACTTCTTTCCTTGGAGTCCACTGGGTCTTTGCACTTAACAAATAATGTTTTTAACGTTACAGGGGTTCTATAGGAGATGTTATACATTTCTGTAGGGAATATTTTAGCCAATCTATGTGTGATGTCACCAAGGTATCTTAACGAGCACCACCGTTTTTTGTTATTTAGCAAGCTTTTGGTGGGATAAATAGACTCGAGTGCCAGTTTCTTTTGTTTATTAGAAATTAATTTCTCTATTAATCTGTTCGTGTATCCGTTATTCCTAGCGATCTGTTTAATGATACTGACTTCCTTATTGAAGTCGTCTTTTGACATTGGTACGTTTAACAGGCGGTGAATTAGGGAATTGAATGCAGCTATCTTTTGTGGATACCAATGTCTAGAATCGGCAGGAATGACATGGTCGGTGTATGTTGGTTTTCGAAAAATGGAGAATTTGTGGTGACCGTTCTCAATGGATATGGAGAGATCAAGATAATTTAGCGTGCGATTTGACTCCTTTTCACAGGAAAAGGAAATATTCTGATGGAACTGATTCAGGAACAAGGTAAAAGAGTCTAATTGACGATCTGTGCCAGTCCAGAGTACTAAAATATCGTCCACATATCTGTGCCAGTATAAAATGGACCCTAAAAGCTTATTCCCGGAGTTAAACAAATTATTTTCGAAACGGTCCATGAATATTTCTGCAAGCAGGGGAGAGATAGGAACTCCTAGCAGTGGACTGTGATGTAGCCCTTAACCGATCGTCTCTCAATCTTAAGCATATCGTTGCCCACGAAATCCGCGGATTTCACTCGACCCTTAATACTGCTAATTATGGTGATTCCTACAAAGTCCTGAAAGCTGTGAAATCCATTCAAAAACAAATTAAAGATGAGAACCTTGTGATTCAAAAAGCAGACAAAGGCAATTGCCTGGTGATTTTAGACAAAAAAGATTACATTCGTAAGTGCCAGGATTTCATCAATCAAAGTGATTCGGCTGTGCTACCAAAAGATCCGACGAACAAATTTCAACAGTCAATTAGAGATGCTCTTCGTTCAACGAAAGAACTATTTTCCCAAAGAGACATCTTCTATTTACCCTCCACAAACCCATTGCCCCCGCGTCTTTATGGACTCATAAAAATACACAAGGCGGGTGTACCTATTAGACCAGTAGTTTCGAGTATAGGAGCTCCAGCCCACAAAGTAGCCCAGGCCTTAAGTCGCCAATTCATTCATTTCACGGCATTTAAATCCAGACATGGCATCAAGAACGCTCTAGAACTCGTGGAAAAAGTGAAAGACATTCCAGTTCCCAATAACGCCAAATTGGTGTCATTTGACATCGTAAATCTATTTACGAAAGTGCCTGTAATAGAAACCATGAGTATAGCGCTGGAATTATTAAAGAAAGCCAATGTTCAACCCAACGTGATCAAAGAATTTTCCACCTTACTCACAATTTGCCTGAACCAAAATTACTTTACTTTTAACAATTCTTTTTATACTATGACGGATGGCTTAGCAATGGGATCGCCTATCTCTCCCCTGCTTGCAGAAATATTCATGGACCGTTTCGAAAATAATTTGTTTAACTCCGGGAATAAGCTTTTAGGGTCCATTTTATACTGGCACAGATATGTGGACGATATTTTAGTACTCTGGACTGGCACAGATCGTCAATTAGACTCTTTTACCTTGTTCCTGAATCAGTTCCATCAGAATATTTCCTTTTCCTGTGAAAAGGAGTCAAATCGCACGCTAAATTATCTTGATCTCTCCATATCCATTGAGAACGGTCACCACAAATTCTCCATTTTTCGAAAACCAACATACACCGACCATGTCATTCCTGCCGATTCTAGACATTGGTATCCACAAAAGATAGCTGCATTCAATTCCCTAATTCACCGCCTGTTAAACGTACCAATGTCAAAAGACGACTTCAATAAGGAAGTCAGTATCATTAAACAGATCGCTAGGAATAACGGATACACGAACAGATTAATAGAGAAATTAATTTCTAATAAACAAAAGAAACTGGCACTCGAGTCTATTTATCCCACCAAAAGCTTGCTAAATAACAAAAAACGGTGGTGCTCGTTAAGATACCTTGGTGACATCACACATAGATTGGCTAAAATATTCCCTACAGAAATGTATAACATCTCCTATAGAACCCCTGTAACGTTAAAAACATTATTTGTTAAGTGCAAAGACCCAGTGGACTCCAAGGAAAGAAGTGGGGTATATGTTCTACAGTGTGGTGAATGCGATGGAGTGTATGTGGGCCAAACCATCAGAAATTTTAACACTAGAGGTAAAGAACATTTTAGAGCTTTTAAACAGAACAATGACGACAAGAGCAACTTCGCTAAACATCTTTTAGTTTGTGACCATACTAGTGATTTTATTGTTAAAATTTTACATTTGTCTAACAACAGAAGGGAGTTGAACTCACTTGAGCAATTGGAGATTTTAAAAGCATATAATGACCCGAATGTTTCCGTTATTAACGAATATTTGTACCCTGCCTCCTCTCCTATCCTTGACGCAGTCGCTGCTTCCGCTCCTCCCTCATTCTACTCAAGGTCCGCTACCAGCCCTGCACGTCACCGCTTATCTCCCCATCATCCACCACTACCCACAGTTCAATCCGTGTCCACCCCCTAACTACTACATCCCCCACCCACTCAACCCACCCCCTTCCTCCAGTGTGGTATATATACAGGTTGCTTGTATTGCTTTTCACCTGATGATGGTGCTTAGCGCCGAAACCCGGGTCGTGTTTGTACGAATATTTCTCTGTGGTTTGTAAAAGTTTTTTAATAAATACGTTTTACATAAGTGGTAATACTTGAAGCTTTTCTTAATTATGTGTTAATTGGAAGCAATGTCATGCCATTTTTTTCATTATATATAAAAATATTAAAACACGGTTCATATAGAGCAAAAAAATTGAAAACCACGAGCTGACAGCATTCTAGTGGATATGAATCACACTCCGAAAGAACTTCAAGTAAATTAAATGACTTTCTTTAAATTTACATTAGAGTCAAAATGTAGGTACCATAATATATATTAATCATGATTTTCCAGGTAAAACTTGAACTGTATCGCTAAAATAGGATTGAAAAAAGCTGTAGTGGTTCAATTCCAAGAAATTTTGCTTTCTTCCAAAAAGTAATATCGCTCCCACAAAAAGGGATACATTTTTTTGCTTCCTCAACTGTCCCCTTTAAGGTTTTGGTTGACATCCGCAGAAATGTCTTGCTGGCACGCCCAACCCTTATGTGGAAAAGATGAGGCCCTTCGTTACGCAATTGGGATAATGCCTAAAACCAAAATTACACTTGGCGCACGAGCATGGGAACTTTGAAATATGAGCAAGATATAGCACATACTTTCAGAGTTCACAAAATTTATACTTAGCGCTTTCATCCAAGAAGTGAACTCAAGTTTTTTTCTTTAGTAAAGGGAATTTTCTGTGACAGACTGTGGCCTAGAAATTCATTATATTCATAAAACAACGACGGAAATACTAGTAATTTTTCAACGGTGGAAAATAGAAGGAATGGCAATAACTGGTGAAATAAAAGAGAGGTTCTAAAACATAACGTGATAAAATAAAATGGAATGAAAATTAACTAATCGTTAAAATATTTACCGGAAAACATAAAAGGCATCACAACAAATCATTTTTAATACTGCTGTTCAGATATGTTTAAAAAAAGGAAGCCTTAGTTAAAAAATAAAAGGATTGCAATGCCATGAACAAGGAAGTGTAATCATAGCTTCTCAGACGTTTACATCAAAACCGCGTAACTCAACAAAACTGTAAACCAGGCATTAATACAATCTTTTAAAGCGCCGGTTGCTGAGTGAACATATTATGAAAAGTGCTTAGGCAGACGCCATGACTTTTTTATAGCCGTCCGCTCGTACGCATATAGACTCAGGAACTAATGAACCGCTTTGCATTAAAATTTCGCGCGTGCGACATTAGTCCACGGAATATTTAAAAGGTTCCCATCATTTCTCTCGGTTTGAGCCTTAAAATTTGCAGATACACCGGACTTAAACGGACGGACACGCCGGCTTAAAGAAAAGCAATATAGAGGAAAAACATGAATATTAATGCTCTGTACAGTTTCCGCTGCACAAAAGGACTACAATATAATAGAAGCCAATTCAAGAGGTCTCAAAGCTTTCAAGACAATTCTCCATAAATTAGACGTTATCTTCTTCAGAGAACTGATCCATCACTAATTTAAAAAAAGAACTAGTATCCACCACTATTACTTGTTAATTACTTTAACCAAATTTTGCATGTAACGGTTAAATTACCCCTCAGTCAATACTGAGCCACTATTGAAAATTTATTCTTTATAAACTTTCAGGTGCTAGTAACATTTTAACAGTATGCTCAATAACGTTTTGTGTTTTATGCATGCATATTAAATGCGGAGCAACGGAGTAATAAACAGCAGAATGCATTATTTTTCGGAACATATAAAAGTACTTTATGCCGTGCAATTAAACATGTGAACTCAATGCACATTACGTAACGAATCATTATTCTGTATTTTACGAGTGCATACCAACTCATATTTTTCGTGTGCCATTGGTGGTATAAGCCAAGAGCTCTTTTACGATTTGTTTACATCATCTACTCAATTGAAACCAACAATAAACAGCAAATTGCTCAATGTATAAGAAGACGCTAGAAGTAATTCTGGTAACATGGTTAAATATCTTCTACTATTAAACGAGCTTTTTTTCAAGATATTGGGCAATATAAATTTGCATTTTTAACATGTGAAAAGGCTACGCTACTCCTTTCTTGTTATACAGAGGTTTCTTTTATTGCTTTGTTTAATTGATTACACTCCTGATAAAAATTTAAAATGTTACTTTTAGAGAAATGAAAGAACCAATGTTTTAATTATTGCATTCAATTTCCGTATACCCATCGCATTTTCCTGGAATTTTAGTTTTTAGCTCGAAAATCGCAAATTTTTGCACTACTTTAACAATTGAATATTTTGTTTACTTGGAAACCCCAGCATAGGCGTGGAATGGAAATTCATGCCTGAGACATTTACGCCTCTTTAAAAAAATCTCTTTTACATCTGTACTTTGAAATTTTAGCTGGAATATATTTCATCCCAATCTCTCCATATGTGGTTAATGGCTGCTATAGAGTAAATGGTATTGATCACGTAATTTTGAAAGTGTTTACGTGAGTCCTCCAGGGGCTGTAGAATATTAATCTGATCTACAGAACAACCTGAAAGGGAACTTCAGGAGCAAATGGTACAAGGTGATGACCTAATGTCCAATACCTCAAAGAATTTTATTCCGGAGGAAATAGAATAAGTAATGAAAACAATGTAAATATTGAATTTATTGTTGATTTCAGAATTTCTTTAGAAGAACATTTTTGTTTTAGTGGTGTTTTTGAGTTTTCTTTATACTACCTAATTGCATATCACAACTATATTGTTAAAAATAAATATCCGTTATGCTTTATAAAATTTGTTTTATTAAAACATTTAATCGCACTATGTAAATGCCCAATATAATTAAAACAGACAATAAGTAGCAGAATAGGAGCATAAAAGTTCTTAGTACACCAAATAAACATCGAGCAATGCTCGGTAACCAGGTAATAAAATTAAACGCACAAAATATGACGATTAAATATTCTTTTATTTATCGGGCCATCAGCTCTTTTTCCTAATTTTTCTGACATTTCAACCAGGAAAGTTCTAGTTTTTTAGTGCTTAAACTCATACTTTTTCCAAATGGTAAATGAACACGTGGATAAGTGATATTTGTATGCTATGCAATAACATTTTTTAAATTCAAAGCGCAACACATAACGATTAATTATTCTTTTTTTCCTCCGACTATCAGCTCTCTTTTCCATTTCTTCTGAAAAATCAACGCAGGATATTCTAATTTCTTCGTGTCTAAACTCATAATTTTACCTACATATAAAAATTAATGGAGCGTTGAAAAACCGCATCAGTTGATGGAACACTCAACGTGACTGGAAAAGGCAAGAAGCGTATTGCCATTATTAAAACGCGACATCCAGCGAGGCTTTAACAGTACACAACGTAGCCGATTGAGACCAAATTGGCTCGACATAACTTCTGAATCGGGGAACGTGGGGTGGAGATAAGGAGATACTTCGGGACTGCTAACCGCATCGATTTGCGACCGTGACTCCTTGAGCAGATGAGAGTCGCCTAAATTTCCTCCGGGAAAAGCAAAAGAGGTCGAGCGAGGGGGGTCACAACCTTTGCCCATTGGTCTCCGTGCGTATTTTTCCCCCAACAGGGCGGAGCAAGAGAAATAAGGAACGGAAGAGAGGGAGAGGAATACAGAGAAAGAGAAAAGCATCTGCAAGACAAGGGTATTGGAAACTACTGCAGTTAGACCCGAGTGCTAGAAGAGGATGGCGGCTTTGTAGACAAAGGACTTATTCGGTCGGAGTAGAGACCACGTGGTTTCCTCCCAAGTTAAACGTGGCATTTATGACGACGAAGACGCAAATCGGATGGGAACAAGGAATATTTCGACCAGAAGAGGCCGACTGTAACGCCGGCGAAATATTGTCTACAAAAAAATGGACCATTGTGGTACTATAACAGGAAGAAGAATTTCTTCAAAATCAAGCCTTCTCAGAAGCCTACACTTTAATGATGAATAGAAATAAATCTCTAATTCTTCTATCATAATTACAGAACATATTTATGAAAAAACATAATGAATATTTAGGTAGCCTTTAAGAATATGTAGCACGGCAGAAATTCGCTGGTACCCGAGTAGAAACCAGTTATCGGTCTAGGTGAGTCTAATTCAAGCTACATGGGTTGTAAGTGATATTAATTGTTCAGTGTTATGCGTATCGACCTCATTGTCAATAATAGGAATAGCTTTTTTATTTTTGACCTACCCTCGATAAATTATTAATATATAAATGAAAACATTTATGGAGGGGCATAGCCATTGTTGGTTTCATGCTTATACAGAAAGGGTAACTTTTTATCGATTTTTCATTCACCATAACTGTCCTCCACAAATTTGTCCCGTTCATTCATCATAAAAACATCGCCATTAGACATCTTGAAGGTTTATTACCCATATGACTCAGAAAATCATAAGCAAATAGTTATTACTTACTCCTTTATTTGCAGAAATAGATTAAATTACATCCCATTAAATTGATAAAATACATCCAAATAACAATATTCTGCCAACGGAATGTAAATTTTACTTGTATTAGGATCAGTGACTTAAATTAAATGTTGTGATATAACCTCAGCAGTCTTGAGGTCCAAAAAGCCAAGCTTTGTACCTCAAGTTATTAAAAAATATTAATTTCAATATATTACTTACAGTAAACTTAGTTACGATAGTAGCTAGATAATGATTGCTTTCTCATTAAAGGGGAAAAACTATTCGGAAAAACCTTGATAGACGTCTTATCGACTTATCGACGGGGCAAGATGTAATAAAATTTGCTCAGCATTTCTCCAGCACTACTCCTTACCGCTATCACACTGAGTATCTCGCCATTTCATATTATTAGATGGAAAAAACGATATCGGAGAAACTACCAAATACCTTCGCACAAACGTAATCGTTTCCATACACGAAGTTCCCAAATATTACACAACCGAAACTGTTTCCATAAAAAATGAGACCTCCGAAATGTGACGCTATCGAACCGTTAACGGTGTAGATTGGCAACAACAACGCAAAAACCACCCGCCGAGATTGTCATTTCCCATCCCATGAAAGTTAATGCATTCTCCACCTCCAATTCACCTTCCCACGCTCCCTTACTCATGAGATGAGAGAAAAATATTTCACATTGGCATCTGCTACCCTCGTTATCGTCATGCCGTAAAAGAAACAGTGGTATGATTTCAATAATACTAGAAACGATATTGCCATTATCAAGGTGACAAACACATGACTTTTGATGGGGTAGCAATTGATATGTTCGCAACCATTACACACGCTTATCTATAATGAGGATCGCAGGATAAGAGGTTGACGAGAACTGGGGAGATGGGAATGTGTGGTTAAAACAGCATCGTTACAAAGATATATATTAACTGGGATATTAGGAAATTCTAAATTTTCTAAGATATTTAACTTACGTCCATAGTCAAGATACTGTAAAACGGCCAAACAAAATGTCTATAGAGCGAAGGCAAGTGTGTACTGAAATAAGGTGGGTATTATACTAATTTGGTTCTTAAAACATGGATATAGAGTATTTATACCAAGTTACGCCTGTAATTCTCGTATGTACGCTATTTTTTCAAGTTAAAGTCCATTTTTTTAGAGATAGCCACAAAAGCAAAACAAAATGATGGGGCCGTAACAAGTCTTAGCTAACTTACACACATTCCTCCCACCTACTTCTATGTATCTCCAAGCCTTTCAGCAGTCAACACTGCCGCTACTTCCAAACCCAAGTCTCCCCCTCCTAATCCTCCTGCCGAACGCCCTCCTCTCTTACCTACCGTGTGCGTCGACAATTCTGAGAGGCAGTTAAAAAACAAAACAAATATGGAGATTCCAAATACTCAACAAACGAAACTCCGTCCATATGTGTCAGAATTGTGCGAATTTTACATAACAAGTACCGTTTTCATGAATATGAGACCTTCAAAAGCCACACTAACGGACCACTGCCGGAGTAAAATTGTAGAAATAAGGTGGAAAACGGCTACTAAAATATTAATATTCTGAACCGATTAATATAACGATAGTTTATGTATTTCTCGTCCTGAATTCGCCTTTAACTACCCCAAAAACCATGATTTTCGTGAATGAATTGGATAGAATAATAATAATAATAATGCAAACAAAGAGAAAAAACTTGAAAACAATTAAAAGAAAAGTACATAGCAGAGTCTTGAGGTCAACAAGAATTGACCGCCCACTCGTAATACTCCATATAATTGCCAAACCAGAACCTAGTCAACAGATAAATTGGATTTCTTCAGCGAAACAAACGGTTACCGAAGAAACAGAAACTTGATAATTGCTAAAAAAAAAAAGAGTATACGTATAGCAGAGCCAGTGGGTCGGCAAGCATTGACTGCCCGCTAGCAATACCCCATTAACTTGCCAAATGGGAACGTAGTAAATGGGGAAAATGGATTTCTTCAGGTTTTTTCGGAAAGAAAAATCCACAAAGGCGAAACTAAAGGATTGGGCTGTGAAGTCGGTGGTTCGGTTACGCCCATTCCTCCCACCTACTTCCATACACCCGAACCTTCTCTAATATTTCTTCCTCCCCTCTCCGCTACTTTGCCGCTTCCAAATCCACGTCTCCTCCACCATTGCCACACGCCCTCCTCCTCCACCATCCATTCCCGCTCCACACCTCCCTCCACACCCCCAAAACCGCCCCCAGATGGCGTTCTCGTGTGGAAAGATCGATGCCCCGCATTCCGCCTCCACGGAGTTTCCCAATGCGTATCGTGAATGGAGACGAGGAGATTCTGTTCGATCGGGGGAGTCGCCGCAAGGGGGCAGAACAGCCCCCCTCCCCCGGTCCCGTCCCCGCACCGCACCTCCCCCCCAAGCCTTTCACCAACCCTACAACCCTCTCCTCTTCCCCCAATTCCCTTAAGGGTATGGTGTGGGGAAGCCCTTCCGGGGACTTACCCTCCCACCACCTCCCCCCCCCACCCCCGAACCGACTCAATGAGGCGACCAGGCCACCATAAACGGAACCCCCACACGCAACTCAGTCGCCGAAAATAAAAAAATAAATAAAAAAATAACAAAAGGAAAAAAAAAACGTTCTGACCCACACACCAACGCCACACAAGGACGCAAGCATTATACTCCTTCCACGTTATCCTGAACCCTTGGCTTTCTCCCGCTCCATCGCTGCACTGTGATCCCCCCTCTGCCATTACCATTTTCTTATTTCTCCTTCCCCAATACCCTGGCTTTTTCCCATCCCAAAAACACACCGAAAACGACCCTCTTTCTCCTCTCGGTCCGTCGAAAGCATTACGACACACGCCTGGATAGGTATACGGATACAGCATTTGTCTTTACGCGTTATCCGTGGCGATCATTACTCGCAGATATGCGTAGTGATTATATGTGATTTTTTTCTGGCGCATGCCCCCCGCCCTCATTGGTCTTCCGACGAAGCGACGAAAATGAACACGATGTATTCGGGGTAAATGCCGCACCACGGTCGAAAATTCTAACGAAGATTTATTTCAGATGAGCTCGCTAACGTAGATTTATTAGGCTGAAAATTTTTAGGGTAATGACAGGGGGCAAAAACACACCGTGAAATGAGAGGATAATTGTGGGCACATGTGAAACAGTATAAAGGTAAAATTACAGGCAATGAGCTCCGAGAGAGAGAGATGCATCGCTAGATAAAAAGTGCGAAACAAATTTAGCGAGCAAATTTTCATTTGCTCAAGTGCACATTAATGGCATTTACTTGACTAAATAAGGCCAATAGTTACAGCGAATAAAAGATAATTGCAGTGCACTTTGGCATAAGAAGAGTATGCTCTTAATACTGAGTAATACTGATTGCAGAAGGCTTCACTTTGTGAAATTGTTTCATGATAGAAACGAAACAATAAGTAACTTTATTTTGAGGTGCTGACCAGTATCAAAGTATAAATGTTATATTTCAAGGGACACCACCGATTTGTACCGTTACAATCACATTTACGAGTTGAAACCGGTTGGTGCTGCCAAATAGGGTGCAGAAAATAACAATTTGTTCCGTATTCATAAGGAGAGTAGTTTTATTCTCACACAGTACACCGTAACCTCATGGAAAAGGTCAGAAATCTCGTATATTATTATGTAGTTGAAAAGGATACGCATATTATCTGCATGCACATCAAATGTACGGATATTATCGTAGAAAAATCTTCTTATTCCCCCTATAAATTCCCCCTCCAGTCCTATTACTGAATTCTGTCGCATTTCGGCGGCTCGATTAGGACTTTCACCACGGAAACTGCCTTGGACCTCTAGAAGCCGAAGAAATGAGAGCGAGGAACAAGGGAGGGGCCTGGGCCTGGATTTGAGGAGGGGCATAAGGCGATCAGAGCACTAGTATACGCCTACGGCCGCTGCAATGCACGGATATATCCAATTCAGCAGATATCTCAACCGGAACGGCCTTAGCATGCTCCCGCGATGGGGGAAGGGGGTTCTGGTTTCTAAAGGATAATCCATGCTTAATAATTGGCTCAGCTGACCGCGTGAGAAGTGCTTACGTCACGAATTGTTGGGCATGTGCAATGAGATGATTGGATGGGCTCTCCCAACACGTCCGAGCTGACGTAATCTCCCACAATAATGGAAGGTGCAAGGATAACTATTTAACAATTCAACGCAAAAAAACGAGGTTATGGTCTTGATAGGGGTACAACACCCCAAGCAATGGAACGAATGAGATTCATCATCAGCAGTTATCAATCCGAAAATTGGCTAGCCACATCCCTCCAATCCATTTTCTATTCTGTCTATTCCTTCAAAGCCTTAAGTGATGCATCATTTCGCATTTTAACATCCTTCATGATTCCTTTATTGTACAACATCTTTGGTCTACCTCGATAAAACTTCTCATTTGTTGCTCCCAACACAATAGTTGTCTAGAATGTGTCTAATATGTAAATTAGTCTTATCCACTTCGCAATGGTTTCAATGCGGTAACTTGAGTGAGTTATCACTTCGCATAAAATTCAATGAATTTGGGCTCATTAAAAAAAACGATCCAACCTCTCTGATTTTACAAAAATAGCATCCAATTTCCATAATATTTTTCTAAAAATTTGTCTCAAAATAGAAGCCTTTTTTGAAATGGGACACTTTACGACTCTGCCCTCCAGAGAGACGTTAAAAAATGAAAGAAATTCTAATGCACAAATCTAGTCAAAAATAAAAAAATTAAGTTCTTATGCTTCGCGAATTATTTTTACAAATAACTTTACTGCTAGAATACTTTTTATATAAAAGCAAAAAAAACCTCCTTAATTTGTGAAGGCGTTTTCAGCGTGCGACGTGAAATAAATAAGTTCAAGCCTCAAATACGTAAATGTCGGTGAATAACTAAGAACTGTAGTCACATTAAATTGCTTTTTTGTGATGAAGACTTCTTTATCGCTCCTTGATTCTTACAACTTCTTAACCTTAAAAACTAAATTCAAATACTATTATCACTAGAGAAAAATCTTTTCTCCCAAGCTTTCTGTATTACTTCACTATTGGTGATTCATGATATTCCTTTCATATTCAGCAAGAGAGCATGCTACACAGAATGTTTAATCATCTCAAAAACAATTTCAGCATAGTAAAACAGTAGCAAATAAATAAAAAAACAAAACAAAAACGTTACAGGTCACGCAACTAAAATAATGCATGACGTCATCACGAAAGGACAAATGAACCAGCAGTAATCCAATAACAGCATCATCGGATTAAATACATTAGCATTACCACATACGCAGTAATTCAAGCTCCCGGCCCTCAGGATAAATTAAGTTATGGAGAATGACTATGTATGTATGCGACAACTTGTCATCGGAATATCTCATTTGACGTTCTGAAACTGGTCATCATTTTATCGCCTGAAGCATCATTTCAACTGCACGGGAGTGGAATAGCTAAAAGGCATTAATGACGGGACTATCCTAAAAGGGATAGTATTAGTCAAAGTTTCGACAGTAAAATTAAATTATCTACACGTGCAGCAATTTCTAGTGATAGGTACCGTCGGATGAAAAAATATATCACTTATTACACTTCCACAAAGCCTGTTCTTGCCTCCCATAACAAAGCCATAGCTAAAACTCATGCCAGCATAGACTTTTACGATTTGAAAAGGAAAACTTTAGTTTTTAGTTAAAATATGAACCAAAATAAACTGACTTCGCTCTCCGCTTAAAAGTCGGCTGGAAGATGCCTAAGAAATATTGAAATATTAGGAAGTGCTGCATAATGTTTACGACTTCCTTCATTACATAGAAATTTGCACTTTTTACTGCAAAGATTTCCAGCTCGGAATTTGATGGTATTTCCAGCGATAAACAAATTGTATCTCTGAAACCGTAATTCCTTAACGGCAAATATAGCATTAAAAATACCCGAGTTGTAATACGAAACATACGATACCTTATGGTATAAAGTACGAGACCCAAGAAAAGCATTACATACGCTGTACAACGTAGCTAACAACATTAACTCCATAAGCACTTCGCAAGGTTTTCTTTGTAAGCACTATTGTAATAAGTGATACTCTTCAAAGGAACAACCAGAATTTATCAACGATGCTTTAGAAAACACGGAAAAATTAGCATTTTCGATAAGTATCAAGTATCAACGATGAAAAGCTAATTATAAAAGTGATCTGATACTAGTGACGTCCACTGTTTCGGGTTCGGTACGCTGGACGAAGACCGTAAATAAACAAATATACACAGGCAGTGCTCCACTGACGGCGATGCGACTACAAACTGTTATCGTCAATTTCTTAAGAACAACCGGTGATCGGAGAAATACAATTGCCGGCTCCTTTCGAAATTTTAATACAGTTAAAAACTGCCGTCTTCGGTCGGGCGATATCAAAGCATTTCATGGGCCAACAGGAAATTGCGTAACTATGCTCACGGTATTCTGGTCTCAGGAGACTCCTACGTTAAATTAAGAAGGAGTTTGCGCAAAGCGCTAGGACTCGCAACACGTGGCTTGGTAACTCAATCATCGTCCACTTGAAAGCGTATTTTTGAGACGTCAAGTTATCAAAAATAGAGTGGCAATCCTTATCAATGTAATACATCAGCGAAACTTCTCAAAAATTTGAGGAAAGTAAATATTTAAATATCCCAAAGACGGGTATTGAGGACCAAGGGAGGGCTAAAAATGTCCATCACTTTCCATTTTTAATGTTATGTACTTCTGCGCGTAATACAAATTAAAAACTTTGTTACATTGTCAAATGTAGAATTTAAAATGTAACTGCATGTTATAGCATTTTGTAGAGTTCTTTTTAGTATTATAATGTGAAGGGAAATAGGTGGTGGACATAAAATGACCCTCCCTTGGTCTAACTTGTTACCATTTTTTTTAACTTCATTGAATCGTATTTTTGGACATTTTATTATATTATGCATTGCAGTTTATAGCTTATTTGTTGTAAATTATAATTCAACTTTCCATTGAATTGAAAACAAGTTCTCATATTGAACTTAGGTAGATATAACTATAGAAAATAATAATTAATTTTGTAATTTTTTGAGAAGTTCTTATGCTAGTTTAAATTAATAATATATTTATAATTGGAAAAACTCCATAAATACTGCATTACGAAATATGTTTTTTGCTACTATATGTTCAACATTTACTTTAGTACAAAATATGGAAAATAATAAATTGTTACAAGTGAATTTTGCTTCCAATTGGATCTGCCTTTTACATGAGAGACTCATATTATTCCATTTACCTTCTAAAATTTAACAATTTTTTTATTAGCTTACTGTGTCGGGTCACACTTTGTAGAAGTATTTAAGTGAGTATTCATACTGAAAAAAAATACTGAGTTCTATTCTGCAGTTCGTGAGGCATAAGGAGGTTCGTGAGGCAATCATGAGTCCCTGCCTGCAGGGTATTTTGTAGATGTAGATGAGGCATTTCTTTCTACATTTGCATGCTCTATATTCTGACTTCACTAGAAAACATTATGGTAACCTATCTGGCGTGATTCAGGAGTATCCCACGCCTTGCCTGTTTACGTTGCACTGGAATGCTATTGATGTGAAAAATATGGATGAAGACATGTATTATCCCATTCTCCTACTTAGATGTGAGAGTTTTTAAATTTACCTCGTGCAAGCTAAACCTGAAGAGTAAAAATAATTTTAAGAAAAACACACTGGCTCACACGCGACCATCACCGTACATTTGCTCGGAAGTGAACTGAGGTAAAAATATTTCAAGTTAAAAAAGCTCTTCTTCCTTTGATACTATGTGAGTATCAACTAAATAGGTGGCCAAACAGCTAAATAGCTGGCGTGTCAAGAATGTACTCAATGTTGCAAATTGCCGCGAAGGATAAATTATTTCTGGGAGGGTGGGGTATCTCCGCCCACGGTTAAATTCTCTTCCACTTCTCAGCTGAGCAAGTTAACCTGTGATAGCATGTGCCAGCAGAAATTATACGCTTTAAAAAGTATACCTTTCCGAACAATTTGTAACACTTTTGTCTTCACTGGAACATTCTACCTTTAACCACAGTCGGTACTCAATGCAATACAGGCTTCTCTATGGACCGTCATTAGTTAGTTTCTTTGTCACGCTTTCTATATAGTAATATTTTCGAACGCGCGTCCCCGAAGGATAACCTTGTTCGTCGCGGCAAAGTGAGGTGGTTGCAATCCTTTATCAGTACTGTTGTGAATTTTGAGTGAGTGTATTCATATCTTCGAGAGGTTATTCTGACAAGATATCTGCATTTCTACTTGATGAGGGTAAGTATTGCACATTTTTGGGAGTTAATTTATGATATATCATCCCGTCGCCGTGAGTTTTCAATCATTTTACTGAATGTAATTTTCAACTTATACAGGCAAATACAATACATTTGAATCCGTCATGCGAAGAAGTTGAAGAGTTGGGAAGCCTAGCAATTAGATTCTGCATTTAAATATTACCTTCCTGCTTAATTTGGCGTGGTTGAACGGCTGAAAATAAAGGGAGTGAGTAGGTGTGTAATTTTTTTGTGAATATATATTGATCCAGTTCTTGATAAAATGCTGAATTTTGCCATTGTATTTCTATTACAGCTGGCATATTTGAATAATCATAATTGATGAATTGGAAATTTTACGGATACTCGAAGGGTTCGGGAAGTGGTAAAAAAGATACATATAGTGACATTCACCTATTATATATAAATCTGTGACTTAAATTTATAATGATGAATGACTATTTGGATCTCCATCGACTGAATCCTCCCTCGAAAACAAAACTCCCCCTGTCCCTCCATTTCCATCCAAAAGCGATCGCCTACCCCTCCTCTTTACGTTCCTACTCCAAACCTCTATACTTCGGCCGATACACGAGCCATCTGCCGCCACTCACACCGGCCTTAATGGGCCTTCAGCCTTATTCTTCCGACAGGGAGGAGCTACAAGAAAGGAGCGTTCGGCTGGGTAAGGAGGGAGAGGGAGGTGGTGGAGGGAAGAGAGTGTTCAGGGGAGGGGTGAAGGGGCAAAATAAATCGTAGGACAAACACTCTTGCGTTCCACAGGCCTACTTCTTGCCCTCCCTCTTCCTGCCCTCTTATCGGCTACTTAGCTCGGTGCTGTCCAGCTATCATCCCTCAACACGCCTATACGCTCTTAAAACCCATATAGCATACGCATTAAGTTTAAAACAAAACGTAAACGCCTTCAAGGGCTTATATCTCCAATAAGGATGACCCATACATACCCATCACACCATTCCCTTTCGGGGTTGGCACAGCCAAAAAGTTTAATAATAGGAGATAGGCCTGTAAAGCTGACTCTCCTTTTATAACTCTTTTGCTTCAGTTACATTCATGCATTGCTTCATTCACGCCCTCCTGTTCTTACGACTCCTAATACTCCTTCTCTTAAGGGTATGCTCCACCACATTTACCCATGACTTTCTCGGTCTTCCACATCCATTCAAAATATTACTTCTCCATCAAAAATCTGCTTTTTTTTTCGGCTTTCATAAATTTTCTCGCATTCTATCAGCCATGACGAAGATAACAATGCAAGCGAAAAAGGCTTGGAGGACGTATCAAAATATTTTTGTTGATACATGCTGCGGACGTAATTAGACTACTATTAAAAGTAAACCGATTGTCATCATACCCTCTTAGGCCAGGTTTAATAATACCTAGTCAACGTTAACCACAAGATGACGTGACCTTTTCGTTAGCATGATTTTAACTAGGAATTCGGGTCTTGTGTATTATATCAGACTGGCGGTTAGTTGACGTGAGCGTCATCGATATGGGTATGTATTTGCTTCGGTTTTGAAACCGAGAAAATATTTAACCAAAGATAATAAAACCGGGCCAAGACTTTGGTTTGTGGATGATTAATTACGCCGCTAAAATTACGTCGCACTTACTAACTGATGATTAGTGATCGAATCAATTAATACTAGTGCTGGTAGTAGAAGTAAAAGATTTGAACGTCATATCCTGAAATTGAACCTTCTCACATATCTCCTTAATCCTAAGACAAACACAAAATTGATGCCTGCGGCTGGATTCAAACCCACGACCTTGGTTTTCCAGGCCGAAGCGTTACGAGCCTGACTGGTAGATTCATACCATTTAAATTTCTGGCTGAGAGAGCAAGGTGACAAGCGCAAAAGATTTAGAGCACCATATTCTACCAGCGGATGACAAATACATACACTCAATACTATAACGCCGATATGTGTCACTTTCGTCGCAATTCGCTTCTAGAACGTGATCAAATAATAGTACAATGGGAAAACAAGAAAGAGGGACTTCAGCCGGTAATTGTAAGCTTCACATTCCACTGGACGGTGTTATTCCTTGCTGGTGTCCAAGCAACAAAATACCGGTGGATTTGAAAGACCTCAGGCATAGTCGTAATGCTTTGTGAAACTTTATGAACGCGTCCATAGAGTAACTTGGGGATGGTTCGATGGACCAACGCTGAGAGCTTGTCAAGCATCTGGGTCACCACGTGTCCGGCGGCATACTCAAGATAAGTCGAAGTTAGAGAAATTCGGGTGCTCAAAATTTTCTCCTGTTTCGAGACATGAAATGAATGGCCTACTTCATCCACATTATAGTAAATTATCCAATCATTCACGTGTATACTTAGATTAAATACGCAACTATGCCGACCAATTTTATGACGACTTCGAAAAAGTTTAGCGAACCCCTAGATAGTACAGTATATTATATTTTAAACGTAAGATAAATTAATACTGAACGGTAGAGTTTAAATATCATTTATAAGCGATGAATTATGCATCGTAAAAACTACCAATAAGACTTAATATTGGTATGGGCTGTTTGGCAGGTAGCATAAATATTTGAATTGTTGTATTAAGTTTATTCATTCATACGCTAACCTTCACTAAGAGCACGTCACACATACCTGATTTACTTTTCGAAATTCAAATAGCGCTTTACATGAACGTGTCTTCACATTAACACACGATACGTAGAAACACACGAGCACACGATAACTAAAGTTTTTTCCCCAAAACTTTCATATATCTTGTTGTAGAGCATGTTCGGTGAAACTTCGATACCTTCCACACACCCTTAGGCGTAGTTTGCAGGATACTTTGTGGATGTATACTCAATCACTTCGTAAACAAAGGTTAACGCTCAAAAATATCTCTCAAATGCGATGAGAACTACATAGGGACCATTAAAGTACTACGTAAAGCAATTTGGGCCACTTTTTAACACCACCATTTAAAACAGCAGAAGATTTCATGTACCCCCTCTCCTCTCCATCTTACTTAAGTTGCCATTGATTTTAGATACATGAGTATAGATAAACCATTCGTTGAAGGATGTTTAGTACTATATCGTTTACCCAAGGGAATATTGAACATAAGCAATAAAAGGGCTTTTTTAGCCTTGCGGCGAAATAACGAGTGTTAGCGATCTGCCAACATGCAAAACATTCGACAACCGGAAGCGCGGAGATCAGAGGCGCGGCGTGGGGACAACTTTTAAGAGGGCAGATCTCGCGCTATTCACAGTCCCACTAAGGTTTTTCATTCGACAGTAATTCAAAAATTTTACGTAAAACGGTCTTTCAGGCCTAAAATCCCTCAACATAAGACAATGTAAGAAGAACCCAACCCCCATCCCACCCAAAACGTCTAACGTAAAACTTGAAAAGCCCCAGAGCATGAAGTCGTCTGCGCATTTATCCGCAAATAAGATTTCCCACAGGATGTAAGAAAATAAGTCAAGCACCATCTAAGACCATGGAAAAAGTACATGGGACATAAGCACCAATCCGACTGACAACCACTCCCGGATTGCAAGGAGATCCTGGATGCTCTGCCACTTACAAAACGCCGTCTCCACGCCCTCGGAGGCTTTTAAGGCCACGGACCGACTCTGGATGCCGTTTTTCTTCTCCGATTCCCCCATGTCAGAGCTCCTATCCTCTTAACAATCCCACCCACCGATCAGGCACACACCAACGGACGGCGCCATTACCCAGAAAACAATTGACACGCCTCTGCCCCGCATTCAAACCCTTCCCTTCAGCAGCCACGTCCCACACTCCCAGATACTTCTACTACCATTCATCCTTCTGGGTATTATTCAACCCGATCTCGGTCTTACGAACGCCTTCCCTCCGCATCGACACTAATGCATTGTTTCAATTGATAACATCCTACCATGGTAGTATTCGTTCGCATATCCAAATTGCGTTCCAACTAGCTATGCCCTACCCCGGGAACTCGTTCGTTTTGCGACGAAGCTTTTACCAACATTCCAAGCCTTCCTGTTCATAAACAAATGAAATAACTAAGTATTGGCCTACGACTTCCCGACCATTTGTTTACTCATCAATTACATGGCATACAGATCAGAAATTTGAATGATTATTTTCGCATCGCAAATTCATTAAATACAAGTTTTTATTCCAATGCCACCAATATAGTTCATAACCTTGAAGATACCTCCGGAATTGGAAGAAAAATGCAACTTTTAATCAACTTTGGACGAAAATATAGTCATATTACCATGGTAACATGGTCCACTGAAGCTTTAATCATAAGCATAGACTGATAATATTTTTAAAAAATAACAATAATTTATTTTTAATCAAAATATTAATAAAACAAGGAATTTAAGTCGGATCGATTAACTATAAAATGAATGATGAAGGAACAGCATGATTAGTGTATGTACCCAAGAAATATTTTATCTAGAATGTTGAGTGTATGGTTAGCAAAAATCTTCGTGTCCCACTTCAGCAAACCTACACCTTAGAAACTACAATTTTTTTCTCGGCCAAGCATGAGACAAATCAACGTTTCTCAATTTTAACCGTTTTCCCACGATGCCATGTCAATAGATTTTGCCTCACATGCGTTCACACCTACAAAAATTACCAAGTTCTAGCGTAACCACGGCGGCACTACTCTGGCATACTTTGGAAGGCTCTCTCGAGCGCTACCTTCACTAAAATTACGCGTTGTAACCATGGCAAGAATGAGAGTAACCATGGTAAGAATGAGAGAAACCATGGCAAGAATGAGAGTAATCAAGGCAAGAATGAGAGCAACCATTGTTAGAATAAATACCCATGCTAAGAATGTTGGTGATGGAAACGAGACATAAGGACTGTGGACTGCCTACTCACACTTCCGCTATCTTAAGGGCGTTCCCACAAGGTCCTTCGTTCCTTTCTCTCCACAGGCTCACGGCGTTACCGTGGGAAACACCATGTGTCAACCCTTCGCCTCAACCCCAAAGGACGACAAAATCCACCCACTCGCGGCGCCCCTGAGAGCCCGATCAACTCCCACAACAGCCTTCCTTAAAGAGACCCAACCGTAAAATGAAACTGATACCATTCGTTTGGTATTCGCGTTATATAAAAAAACTGCCCTCTCCATGCACGTAAATGTTGTCAAAAATCCTACCCTTTCACACCTTTTTTTTTAAATAAGCTCACGATAACATGGACTCGAAGGTGAGAATGGGTGAAACAGGCAAAACATGATCTTGTTAACTTCACACAAATTCAACTGAAGTGAAAAACTAGCACATTAGCATGTTTTCCAGAAAAATAAATGGATAGTAACTTTAATCTACCACATTTTATGAATTATTAGCAAATTATTGAAGCTGATCACGAAGAAGTAGCATGAAAGTGCCCTCAGAGTATCAACTTACCCACCCATCCTTAATGACGCAAATGGACTTAGTTGTCGATCAACTCTCGAATTAACCAAACACCCACGAAAGTTCATTTTAATGTTCACAAAAAAATGTTTTCCTCACGGGTGAAGTCTTCACAGGTTTTCAACTGGGTGAGCGATTCAGCTCGAAGGCTGACTTCACTGCCGTATTAGAGGCTTTGAGGGAGAAGTTTTTTACTCCACTTTTTTCGGTCGGATGAAAAAAGTTTTTTTTTTTTAAACATATATGTTTCTTAAGTTACCCAAGCAGCACGTTTCGCAGGTTGACTCCACCATCGACTTCAGGGCTTCAAGAGAGAATTTTTTAGTCGAATGAAACAAGGATTTTTTAAATAAAAAAAGTTTTTATTTGAAGTTGCCCATTTATATCCACCGTACATACATTCAGCACGTTTCGAAGGCTGAATCGACCATCGGCTTTGAGAACAATGTTTTTTTTCCAATCGTACGAAAGAAACGTTTTTATTTTTTTTAGTTTCTTTTTTTCGAGTTGCCCATCTATATCCCGCATACTTACAGGCAGCTTGGAGAAAAATATATACGTAACCACCCTACAAAGGCACGTAGACTGCGTTAGAGAGACAGAATAGCGTTACGTTTTCCTCGGCGCCTTTAAGACTTTTTCCACCTCGTGAACAACCATAAGACCGCAAACCGAGGGTGCCTTCTGAGAGCAAACTCTCTCCTCAAGACTGTTCCATCCCTACATTTCTCCACAAAAGACAACCCTTCTCCCACTGCTCAGCGTCTCCACGCGGAGAAAAATAAAGAGAGAGAGAGAGGAGGGAAGCAGAAAAGACTTAGCGGAACGATGGCGTCTCCAACGTGAGTGAATTGCACTCCATGGCGGTGCAAACAGATTCGCCGAACGAATCCCTTACCTCTTTGTCTCTTGCTGCTCTTGCTCGCTCTCTCTCACTCTTTTTTTCCTTCTCCATCTCTCTCACAGCCAACCTTTGGTCCGAGCCTGCAAACCAAATCCCCCTTCCAGCAAGTCTCACGAAATTCTTCTCCCACCACCGCACCCACCATATATTCTCCGGCATCCTCCACCCTCAGTATGTACACACACGAGGCTTCACAATTCCGAGAAAGACTCAGGGAGGAGGAGAATACGAACGAAGGAAGAAGGGCTGTACGATATTTGGATTAACGTGGCACATCGCGATGTTAATACCGTATCGAAAACACGAGATATGTCGAATTAATTCAAAATATTCCGGCGATATGGCGTGGAATTTCAACATAATAATGTTGAAACGTTAAAAGCAATTTTCCACAGATAAAATTTTAAGACTTATTTACCGCCTAGGTTTCGATATTTTACATATCATCTTCAGGTTGGACTCTCACCTGAATATGATCTGTAAAACATGTAAACCTATGTCGTAATAAGTCTTTTAAAATTTTTATCTGCGAAAAATTGCTTTTAACTTTTCAACATTATTACGAGATATTTCGCATTAGAGTGGATCAATTTCCGAGTTTCCACAATAATTATCGCACGCAAAAATGGAAAAATGTCTTACGATTTCGGTAGAAGTTTCGCATGACACACAACCACTCAATACTATCCAGTAAATATAATGGTTGTGCACGACTTTCTTTTTATTTGTGCATTCGAAAGTTTAGGGTTAAAAAAATGCTGGCAATGTCCTTCTAAATTTTTATGGCCAGCGTATTTACTTAAAAACCCTCAAAGTGTAGCAAAATTTTATGTTGCACCGAAACACCCTACCGCTATGTTGGTTGGATGGTGACGTCACAAGGCAGTACAGTATCGCCGTCACCATAGACTCAGTCACCGTGTTGAGATAATCAGCGATATACCTTTATTTTTATGATTACAAATGTTTGGGTACGCTGAAAACCATAAAATGACGAGCTGTAAATGGTGCCTTGCTCCACATTGTTCCTCAGAATCAATCTGAACGCGATAAAAAGGGTTCCTTTCCGAACCTAAAGCCGACACCGTTCGAAGGAAATGAATTAATGGATTCGTCTGGTTTAGGGAGCAAAAAAAGGTATTTTTGAGGTGGTGTATCGTATGCGGACAAGATGTGACGACTAGAGATTGTTGAATCGACGAAACCATGGGATAAATTATAATTGTCTCAAGCGATAATTTTCACGGCGTTTCGAGAATACAGACCCCAGTAATGCATGATATTGGAAAGAAAATTATCACCAAATTATCACCGATTGCAGGTGTATCAAAAATATACATCACATGCTGCATTTAAAAGTCTACATACAGTCGCAAAATCTTCAACAATATTCTAATCTGAGAATTAATTCGTTTGCTTTATTACTCGCTTCTGCTTCGTCCCATCACATGAACTAATGCACGGAATGAAGAGAAATTCGTGACATAGAATGCAGAATTCGTGACAGCAGGCATGGAATGGTCAGATTTAGAGTTTGATTGCTATTAATATCGTATCGAAACCATGACAAACATAAAAGTATACTAAGGAGTTGATTCGAAAACATGTGCTATGATTATCGCACGAGAAAACAGAAAACTGTTGTATTATTTCGTAAATGTGGCACAGGCCTAAACTGGGAGGGAAAGAGATTCCACTGCATGGTGGAAGTAGAGAAGATAGGAGAGGGATAGAGAAAAGTCAGGAATCAAATCAGGAGAGAAGGAAAGATAAGAAGCGCTGCGGCCTCAAACATGTGTTTAAACAGTCACGAATATAAACTGGAACTGAGAGCATAAAACCGCCATTACTATAATGAGCAAACAAGTACGTGGAGTAAACATAACCCAAATGAAGATACCTACAATCATTAGGGAATTAAATATTATGGATGGGTTTTCAACTTCCGTCCACTATGCAATACCATAATTATTGGACAATACACATTGTGACTTAAGAATAGTGAGGAAAACTACTAAAAACATTGAGAAAATGAGGGAGTAGATTGGTTGAGCAAACATGAGGTACTATTGCAGTACCTCCAGCACCATTATGTTAATTTTCAAAGAACACAGAGTGAAATCATTCCAGATGGAGACGTCTAAACACAAAAGAGACTTCCATTTTCTACTACGATTTTTTACCACCTAAAATTGCGCCATACCAGAATCGTAGGACAGATGTACCTTTCACCATAAGCTTACTCAGGAAACAACAGAAGGAACTGTGTAGATACCAAGTTCGTACATGGGGAGCAGTTTAAGCACCTTCATTACGACAGTGAGAAAATGAAGAACAAGGAGAAAATATTATCTAAATGAAGGCATCTACACTCGACGGAAAGAACTATTTGATGAAATTACGGCGGTGTATTTTTACTTCTTAGAATTGCACGATGCACCGGCACTATAAAAAAATGTCCCTTGTGAATTACAACCACTGGAGAAAACTGCTAGAGAGACTAAGAAGAGGGCTATAGAGCGCATGAAGACCAGTTTCATCAGTAAAAGCTTGCTGATGCAAGAAAAAAGGAAAGAAAATCAGAAATGACAGATGTGTCCCAGAGACCTGCGGGCGTAGATTCGAGAATTTCGCAAAAGGAAGAAGGACGAGAGCTGTGACACGATCAATTTATTGATTAATCAACGCCTTCATTAATGCGAAGAGAAAGGATCTATCATCTTCTCTCCCACGCCTCAAAACTAATTAGGAGTCGGAGACGCCCGAAATAAGGATACAGAAAAGACTCCAAGAAAAGACTTTTCTCGGAAGAACAGCAAGGACTCACTTTTGTTCATCACATTCCTCTCCTTCTCAACGATTCAACTATATCATAGAATTTACTACGCAGTGTATTATTTTTTTAATATACGTAATATTTGACACGTGGCATAAAAATGAATAAACGCACTAATATTCCAATTTTGAGAGAAGTTCAAAACACAATTTCCACCGATGGTTCATGATGATGAAAGAATTACGGCCGAATTTGCGATGGGAGAAAATAAGCAACATTTGTAAATAAACCAAGAGAATTTAGAAAACGAACCGATTAGTCCAACTCAGAAGACACTCAGCGTCTCCCTCTGGCTAATTAAGTTCTACTATTCCAAAATAATTTAAATATTTCACTGCACCCACTTCATGAAGGCAATTTTTTATAAAAATCGTCGTATTTTCCTTTTGGTACGTTAAGGAAACCTCCCACAGATATTCTAATCACGAGAGGCGTTGACACAATTGTCCATAAATTAGGGGTGAATGATTATGCAAATATTACTGTAAATATTTATGGGAGAAAGTAACACTGGGCGCAATTTGCAAAGTAAATTGGAATGATGTTAAGTTCCTCCTTAAAGAAAACTCCAAGTCTCAATTTTGTTCATTACATTTTACTCTTTCGAAATGGTTCTACTCTTTCACTACACTCAGTCTTTGGTTCATTTTTCCAGACGCAATACTTTCATCACCATGCAAAATTAATATCACACAGTTTAACCGTGAGAACGCTTAAGAAAGGAGAAAGTTTATCCCTCTATCCCTCTATAATGAATGGCTGATGATGATGAAAAACATAGTCTAATTTTCGTGAGGGGAAAGTAAGCAACGCATGTAAATAACCCAGGCGCTTTTCGCAGAGATTATGCTCCTCCCGTAACTGAGAGAAACTTAGATTAGAAGCTGCAGATTAGATTATGAGAATAAAATTAGGGAGAGAGACTGCAGAGCGAACAGGGTAAACATGTCATTCTTTTTCACGTACGATAAGAGGCAATAATAGTTGCCACAGAGGCTTTATAATTAGGTTTCTCGATAGACAGTGAAGCAAATTATTTGGTTTTCACTCAAATGGTTGTTTCTTAAATTGCAACGTATAATACTCGCATATTTCCTGTAAAAGTTTTGTATCTTTGAACATTGACTGTAACACTCATATTTGTGAAATTTATAACTCTAATACACATAGTTTCTACAACATTGGTAGCATACCTGCAGTGTTATTCACGTTGATGAAACTTCACCCCCTGGTAGGTATTTTTAGATTTTTGCTAATGCATTAACGGTTGTAGTTTCCTTCAATTTTGTTTTGTAGCAACATTAAAGTGCAGTGAATGTTGGTGAAAATTCACCCCTTGCCACACACCGTTAGCAGGGTATTATCTAGATGTAGGTATATATGTTAGGTTGAAGGGAAACAACGCTGAGGAGAACGCGTAGAGGGAACATAGGAGGTGAAAGGTAAACGGGGACAACCGAAAAAATAGACGCCTCGGCAAGAGTTCCGACTTTAGTACGAACCTTGTTACGACCATATTTTCCGACACCTAACCTGCTTCTGTCCTCGAATTCTCCCACCTCCTCCACCCGCCTGCCCACCTACATTCCCCCGACCCCCCACTACTCCCCCCCCCCCCCGATCCCTAGCCCCAACAACGAATCGGCAACAGCACGTTCCTAAGACGCAGAGAGAAAAAATTCCCGCAGCCGATCGAAGACGACATTGAGGGCATCGCGAGGAGAAGGCCAAATAAAAACAAGATATGAAGACAGAAAAAATACCGCACCGACTCGCCAAAAAGTCCGCGAAGAATGACAGGTGAGACTTAGGAACTGGGAGAAATGACGCTCACTTATAGCGTAGGAATTCGTTGGGAATGTACGGGTAGCTAACTTCTACACACTGGGTGCTATTTGTAAGCACAATTTACGTAAAAATTCCCATGAGAAAAACCCACCAGGACCGGAAATCGAAGCACGGACCTTTAGCTCGCCAATGTGTAGACTAATACGCTTCCCAAGTTTACTAATTCTCATTGTAAAAATTGTAGGATTCAATAGAAATAAGATTTCTGCCCTAATGTTCCATCATGAATAGAGTTCACATGGTAGAAAAGGTCTTCAAAGAGGCTACAACCCAAGAGGTAAAGCCTTCTACAACTACTTGCTGTGATAGGCAACGGAAATGATTCGTTGTAATGCAATGCTCTTCGTATTTCGTGGCTTCTATTTGCGGCAGAAATGAAGACCTTCACTGATTTTTCACCAAATAAGGTTCAACAAATGACGTAGATTTTAGTAGAGAATGCACGGGATGATACTCTGCTATTTTCTTCGTACTGGTCACAGTTTCTCAAGAACACTTTAGCAAATATGAGAAAACAAATTAAGACACCGAAGACAATATTGCACTGACTCAGCGCAAATTCCATGAAGAATATCAAGTGGCATTTACAGACTGGTTATAATAAAATGCATTCACTGAGAGGGATGTCGTAGAATATGAAAGGGATAATACCCGAATGATTTCGACGCAAAATCCACTACTCAAATACACTCGAACTAACGTTTCGTGATTTTTCGCATTCCTAAATAGTAAAATAAATGGCAATTACAAATATGTAAAATGATAGCCAATTCATGGCGTGAACCATTTTCGGACATTGGACATTGTAGAGGGTAAACCCCAAGGGAATGAATAAATTGCCTCACTCGTTCATTTGGAGACACGAGCTATCGCAACCTGACCTAGAGTTACGCTGTATTCTTAAGAATATGAACCGATTTCTTCACGTATTTAACAATGGACTAAGGGGAAGGGTAAGAGTGTTGCCACTCCCAATTTTCTCATGACACATAAAAGCCTTTTTCCCTGCCGACGCTCCCAGTTTTAGGGTACACAGTGAAGAAGGGACGTTTTTCTGCTTGAGATATTATGATTGTGCGTGCCCTTAACAGAACTGGAGGGGAAGAAACTAGATATAATCTACGTTTGGTTACATGAAGCTTTTAGGCCGGCTTGAAGAAGTAATAATTTAAGCGAGGCGAGATGAAAACCATTTCCTCGTAAGCGAGGCTGCGGGACGCTCTCACAGCTCCTCCTGTAAACACCACCGGGGGAATTAAGTAAAACTCCACACCCGCCCAACCTCTCCCTCCCCCTCCACGAACACCTCCACGGAATTTCATTAATGGAAGGAAAACACCGCAGAAATATTCCTCCCCCCACCTCTCCACCCAACACGGAGAGCAGCGAGCAAACAAACGGATTCGTAACCGCGCAATACTTTTTCGACCGAATAACCATCAATTTTGGAAGCGGTAGAAATGGAGTGCAAGGGACGAGTCTATATAGAGACGGTCGCGAGGTAAAAGTGCCCTTAAATTAAGTTTAACCGGGCTTGAGAAAACAATGCGCTCCATCTCCCCTTTACCACTCATTAACCCGGATCATTAAGGCGGCCGCCGCGGCGGATTCCGCAAAAATGTACCCCACCCCCACAAAGTGGGTGTCGGAGGTGGGAAAAGGCTGAAGGCAGTGATGACGGAAAAGTTTTCAGATCCCGTATCCGCGGGTGCTCGCCGCGAAATAGTTCGGGTGAGTCTCGATCAAGCATTCCAGAGAAATTTTGAGAGAGAGAGAGACAGAGAGAAAGCACAGCCTGCAGAGCGCGGGCGAAGAAGAAAATAGACCTCCGCGCGCATAAGGCATATATGTATTACTGCCGATAAGTAAATGCAATGAAGAGAGCTGCACCATCTTTTTGGGCGCAAAACCTGAGAAACATGCATATATCTACGTACAACCTGCCCTAGAAGCCTTTTTATGGTCTGGGGTTCCATTGTTTTCCGGACTTTTACTGGCCCTCACCTAGCGGCCGGTAGAGCGTGCAAGTCTTCATCTTGATCTGGGACCAAGATGGGTCCCAAATGCCTGGTGTGGAATCAGCCCATACCACACACCATGGAGGTCGCTTGCATAGAATTTCGTCGATGTATAGGAGGCAAGGGAAGAGCGAGTGTTAAGCGAGCGGAAGTGAAGATAATAGCCTGAAGGCCCTTTTACGCGATCCTTACTTCAGTTCTGAAAATCGAGCTGAAATAAGAATGATCTGATGATTTCCCGACGTATGATGTTGGGGAAGTCTATTCGGGTTCTCCACCGGGTCAAACTCTGAATTTCTGCCGACGTTTCGATGTGCGAGTTGTCCATCGTCATCAGGCCATGTCTCATCGTCATCACATGCCCTGATTACGATGGACGACTCGCACATTGAAACGTCGGCAGAAATGCAGCGTGTGACCCGGTGGAGAAGCTGAATAGACTTCACGAACTGAAATCAGTTTGTTTAAAATCGTACCATGTAAAGGAAGTCATCGTACCCGATGAAACAATCGTTATCGATTATCAGAACTGGAAACAGAAATAATTACGATATTTTCCATCCGATTATGGGATCCAACGAACGATCACAGATATACAGGCGAGACGCGTGTTTCGAGGGAATACCGGGGATAGAACTGGAATCTACCATTTAAATCTATCGGGTCTTCGATGCCCAACTCACTATGGCTAATAATAAAAGTTCAGCAGAACTGGTTTACTTGAGCTTGTTTAGAATGTTTTGTAAACAACATAGTGCCTACATATACCAAAAAATCTGGTGCAGTATATTTATTGTAAAAGATAAGCAAATTCCACCAAGTCACGCTCGAGACAACGGCAATATATTTAGGTTGAGTAGTTCAGCAAATGTCTGAACAGTGATACTGTGGAATGAAATTAGCAGCGTGTAAACCAAGGAGAACAGAAGAACTATACACTATTCTCTTTGGTGTAAATACAGGCCCCAAGGCATCGAATTTGATTTTAGTTCCAAATTTGGTAATAATTCGATGGAAGGCGAAGTGACTTTGTGGAATTTCGACATACTGGAATGACGAGACACTAGGTAATTTCCACACTTTATTTTTCACTGACCGGTTTCGATGTTTTAGTACATCATCATCAGAGTTACAACAGAAATTACTAAGTGTCTCGTTATTCCAGTCCAAATTTGGTTCCTAGTTTTTTGTGCTGATTCCAGTACTGACTTAACTACTATACGTCTAATGGAATGGCTTACTGGCTTTAGCATCTTTCTGTTGCTTGGCAGCGTTCAATGCAGTTCTTTATATACATCAACGGTATAAGGCCATTATTAAGTGCCGACCCAATCGCCGCCTTGTCGACGTGGAAGGGAAATAAAAAGAACATCGAGATAAATCAAAAATGTTATGTTTCGAAACAGCCGATCCAGTCGACCCATTTGCCGAGAGGATAAATCCACACGCGACGGGGAGAAAAGAAATGGAGGTTTGGAGGAGGAATAAGGGAAGTTTTGGAAGGGGAACATAGTCGGAAAACCCTTAAGCGTAAGAAGAAGAAGTAGACGAACAGAAGGGGAAGCAGTAGTACAGGGGAAAAGAGAGGGCTATAACCAAAAGGGTTAAGATTGGGAAGAGAAGAGGAAAGAAGTTTACGTGCATACATACCCAACAGGCCATTCCCTTTACGGGTACGTAAAGTCGAATAACTCAGTTATTCCTGTTATGCCTAGGAAACTAGCTCTCATTTTTATAATTTCCTCCATAATGCCCTATCCTTACACACCTCTTTCGCTTCTACTACATTCATGCATAGCTTTATACACGCTCTCTCCAATTCTTAAGACCCCTAATATTCATCCTTTTTATAGAGTCTCTCCCAACACATTCACCCGGATGGCTTTCTTGGTCTGCCCCAACGTCTCACACCATTCACTCCACTATCATAAATCTGTTTCGTTTTTTGACTGTCATTCATTCTATCAACATGACAAAACCAACGAAGCACACTCTCTTAGAAGACCATTTCCGGAGCATCCAACCCACATTCTTTCACCACCCACTCATTCCCAATCCCGTTGCCGCAAAAAATTCTCAGGTATCCCATTCCCACTGCATTCAGTCTATTCTTATGCTTATTTTAATATAACCAGGTTCCGCTGCATTAAAATATAGTCAAGTAAAAATGTTTGACGACCAAAATGGAGATTACTGAGACTCAGTGGAAAGGAGGAGGCACAATAGGAAGAGACGACCAAGGACAAAGAGAAATGCATGCAGACACGGTGGGGTATACGAGAGTGCTTCTCCGCTTTTACAGGTCTACTACAGTGTCTCGCGGCACACCACAAACACATCCTTTGCTCTCTAATTTCCGAGAGAGAGATTATGCAATATGCAAACCCTTTATCTAGCGGAGCACCGTGGGCTTTTAGGCGATGCGGCACACTAGTTATAAAGAACTTTGGTCTAGAGATGGGATTCCCTGTGCCTGTGATAATACAGAGCAGCTTGTAATTAGACCAGCCTCCCATGACGAATAAAATATTCGTAAAATAAAGCAAAATAGTTATCGCGGCTACGTAAAATGGTCACTAATAAATGATTTTACCTCCATTCTGGCCCACCACAACATTTTTTATGAATGTAAAAAAATATGCTCCATTGCACTGGAACCATGCTCCATATCGTGAACATGAGGATAATAAGGATTTGAAAAAAAAGTAAGAGCGCCGGTGAGAAATCTAACGTTAGCTTTAACCTTTAATCAGAGACCCCAGGGAAACAAGCTTAAAAACTTCCGTAAATAAACGTACTATATCCAATTCATGGCACGAATTGGGAAATGGAAAGGAAGAAATGGGGAAAATCCGAACGCTACTTTCGGGCCCAAGATGTAAAAACCACGGGGGAGATCCTAATTAAACGTCTGACGGACGGTTGTGGTGGTCGGTTGAGGTAATTAAGTCTTGGACGTTCAAATGGTTGTGGCCGAATCACACCAAAACTCCCTCGGATTAGATAACTGCCTACAGCAACGGATCAATTCCCGTGCAGAGGGCCTCGAGGCCATTCAAACTAACGCCCATGGCTACCGCCAGGAAGTTGGCGAGAGCATTACCTGCTAGGATAACCTTACCGGGCCTAATAGCCGGTGTAATGTGGAGGATTCCTCGAGTCCAGTCTGCACAGAAGAGCAAACCACTAAGGAGAGGACATAGGCATGCGGGCAAAGCTTGAAATAAACTCCTTCGAACTATTGAAATTCAGAACGTGAGATTCAATCTCGCAACCTGGTCTCGAGTCTAGGTCACAAGAGCGAAATCTAAACGAGCTAATCACCGCATAAACTCGTTCATACCCAGTTGATGGGCTCTTACTTCGTCACGTTCGTGATGTTAGGTAAAACTAACCGGAGAACCCGACTTTAAAATCCTTATCGACGGCATTTAAATTACGTTTATGAGAATAGGTAACATCAATCCTATTCATGAGCCTGACTTTATCAACCATATGTTAATTACCGAACGCTAAATGGGAAACGTCAAATGAAAAAAAGTCTATCTCCCAATTAAACGACACCTAGGGTGACTTTTACGGGGAGCTGCTCGTAATTCTTGTAATTCATCGTCCCGTGTGGTCTATCTAGTTGGTTTCCACGGTATTAATACCTGGGTTGTGTTCAAACAGAGGGAAAAAGTTAGGAGGGTAGCGTAATCACAAGGGCATTCGTCCGCAACCAGATTCGCGCACAGGTGCAATTGAGTAATTAGAGAATCAGTTGCAATATAACACTTTTACGGTAGATCGACCCAAAAGCCATTTTATGCCACGATTGCGCCCAGGATTTATCGGTTTCCCCGCTAATTATTCGGAGGGGAAAACGCCAATCTAAAATAAACTTTACGATATCGGGCGTGACTTTATGGTTCTACATTTGAACCGAAACTTAGCATTGCCCGCAAAATTTTTATCCAATTTTCCAGCCCAGGTATGTGACTTATCTCTATCATGATTACGAAATATCATTTCTCATTGCTTTAGCCAGGCTTCCTTCCCCACATACCCTAACATTTCCTTTCTCTTTCCCATCCGTTTGACTAACGTGGGTCAGATATATAAAACTCTGACTGTCATGCCATTTGTTCTCGCCCTTACACACTTTCACCCGCTCCTTAATCCTGCACATATATAATGTGATTCACTTACGTCGTGTTACCCAATTGAAAAATTGCAGAGGAAGCCCAAACTTGAGTTTAAAAAATCTGTGGATTAGATAAGTTTTGGTCAAATTTTAAAACCATTCAAGTAACTTTCGCGAGATGATGAACTCAACTTTGTCGCTTAAGATCAAACCTTTTTTAAATACTATTAAAATAGAGAAAATGACACAAATTATATGGTACGTAATCACGCAAAAAGGCTCAAGGTATAGCATCAGTTGGGTTCATCCTTTACCTGGATTCGCCATTCGCCAAAACTTCAGGAAATTTGCATTAAGCTTAGATGGTTTGATGGTGTAACTGGCAAAACACCTGCCGGACAATTAAAAATTCCTGATTTTCTGATCCCATGATTAGCGATTGAGAATTCCCTCACGTTAGCTTTGAGCGTTACTGGCATACCTTTTGTGCAACCAATGGGCGAGGCTGTGTAAAATGTCAATCGTACCATTTTCACAATTAAATTGATTTAGACTTAAGTTTTCGCTCTAAAGCGACAAGGTTGGGCTTCTCTCGCTCTCAACTCTCTCTCAAGGATAACTCTCGCGACCTTGGGATGAAAATAAAGATTTTTTTAAACTTAGCACAGCCCACAGAATGATGAAAGAATGTAGCTGATTTTAAAAGGCTTCATTTTGTGGAATTGCTCCATGATAGAGATTAATCTACAACTTGTTTCGTTTCTATTATGAAGAAGTGTGGTTTATTCTGGGTTTTACTTAAGTTCTGCGCCAATCTAAAGTATGCACGCAAACATTATGCACGTGAGAATGTACATGATATCAACTTGGGCGCCCTTAAACTGAAAAGGAATGAAAAATCGCGGCGGGGTGAAGGTGGGGCTCGTAGCATAAGGGAAATACGATGGGAAGAAGCCAGTGTCGAGGTGGAAATGGGATTTCCGTCGGTAAGGCGGAAGAAAAGGGAGTGAGATACGGAGAAAGATTACACGGAAGTGGAGGGAGTATGGGGTGGGGAGGCGCAACTTTTGCGGCCGTGCCTGGAGGGGTATCAAGAGAGAGGGGAAGGGAATAAAACAGAGTGGAGGAGGGGGGGGAATCCTAGCAGATAGGGGGCATATGGGGGGTTAGGGGATATACCACAGATCGTGACTTACAGCATTGTGGCGGCCTCAACCGAGCGAAAGACGGAAACAAATGTGGGAAAGGGAATTACACGAAATAGCACCCCGAACCCTCGCGACTCCAAAAAAAACCTCACTCTCCCACTCCTTCCACGAAAACATTTTGACCTATTTCTCTATACCTACCCATTCCGTGAAAAAAGCACAAAAACACACACACAAACACACGGGTACAAAATCACCACCACCTAAGTCCGATCTCCCATTGGAGAGATCCGATAGAAATCCGGGAGGAGACTCCTTTCGTGCGCCGCGGAGCGAGACAAAAGGATTAGCGGACGGCGCGGCTGCATCCACGTTTCATTGCATTCGCCCCTAACCTAAACTGCATGCGCCCGAGTAAGGTCCACGTATGGGCGACAGTTAACAATAAGGTTTACGTTTTTAGGCTTCACTTCGTGGTCGTTTGAACAAAGAAATTCTTAGCGTTTTCACGCGGTTTCAACGATATCGCGTCATTTTCAAGATACGACTCCCAACATTATTTAGTTGAAAAACGGAATAATGCAAAAATAGGAATACATATCAATCTTTAATATCGGATTGACATTAAGACTTCAGATATTTAACCACTTGTCAATGTATACGTAATAAGTACGTCAATACAAACAAGTATTTTTATATAAACCAACATTACATAATTGTATGATTAGTATATAATCACTAAATACCTCATGGTTATGTAATATCACTAATTAGTCTATAAAAATCACACTTAATGGTGATATCACTTAAATCAAGCAAAGTAGTCATCGGCACAGGTTGATATTTCAGGAAGAAATACAAGGCAAAAAGGCACAAAAGCCGTAGAAGTCTACGCAATTCATCCATCAAGAATAACCGGGATTATATAATTTCCGCAAAAATAACTACATCCGAATAACTTTCATTAACCAACTGAAAGCAAATTTCACGAACAAAGTAAACGTCGTATTAAGTCCACAATATTATATTGAGTACAAGCGGTTCTGTAGGTTAAGTCATCATCAGGCTCAAATTTAAGCCAGTGACCTGTCCCATTCCGACATTAGCCTTAGCTGCAAGTTTCCGTTCACGATACCTTTCCGTAAATTTCTTTCATATTTTACCATTAACTCTCACCTCTCCACCACCAAGATCCAAAACCCATTCCGCTAAAAACTTAAACAAGGAGTGTAGTTGTACCTTATGACACCTCAGCACATGCACCTGGGTCGCAGTTAACTAAAGACTCAGCTGAATCGCAAATTTTACTTTCGATGTGAAGAGCGAGAGGGAGAGATAGAGGTATTACTGCATGAGACGATGACATGGCCAGGATACCGTTCAAACCAATTGTTAATACAACAATCGCACTCGGCAATTTTTAGCATTAATTGAAATCCAACTTCCTATGCCCGAAACATTAAAAACAACTATTTTCTGTAAACCGCAATCGTTTCAAAGGAGACAGCCGACACCGTTTAAATTATTCAATGCTTTTAAAGTCCAAAACATTTCACACGACCCCAACGTCATTTCGCTTCGCACTTGGAGGTGAAGCTCAGGATTCATGTGATACAGTTAATTATTTCATTAAATTTCTCACTCCAGCCAGCCTTTCCAGGGTTTGAGATGCGGGGAAAGATATATTATTCTCCACGCCAACGTCAGGCACCCCCTTCTTAATTAATGCACCGTGTCGCTTCGCTGCTTGACGTACATATTTCTCTCTGTGCGGGGCACTACGTTTCTTGGAACCCTTTCCGTTGCACACGAGAAATGGTCCGCCACTCGTTGAAAGGGTTCGCTACTTTAGGTATCCCGAAAGCGGAGCACACTGCCACGGAGAAGTAATGTTCTCAGTTTCGATGAAACATTGCACCGGCTGGCGGCAAGTCAATAGTGATCCCGGCACGTAGTAAGGCAAGAGAGTATAGCTATCGCAAAAGAACCTGGCGCAGACCTGCACAGCAAGGAGGAAATTTAGAATAGGAGAAGATGAAGGGAAATAAATATGGGGGGGATAGAGGGAAGCCAACAACAGAGAGTGAGCAATGTGAACGAAAGTACTACGCGAAAAAAGGCACAAGGCACACCCAAGGCTAATAGGAAAGTCATTAAATCACCCATCGCTATGACTTTACCAGGGACCCTATCTTGAGTTCTAATTGTGAAACGAGTGGAAACTGGAACAGCAGGTAGTGGTGAGTTATCCAATTTATCGAAGCGCTTATGTTAGCAGCAATTAGAAAGATTTTCTCACTGACCTTCCACATAATAGAACTTTCCGTCCCCATTTTGCAGGATTCAAAAAGTTCCGTAGCCCATGTCCCAATATTGTCCACTGCGCAGCGCCAGAAACTATTGTAAGGGCCATAATAGAGCCATTAAAACGTCATGAGACTGATTAAGGAGGCCAAGACGCTCAATTCGGCATTGAGAGAACCATACGTAGCTACCTTATCAATTCACGCCCCAAAGGAGGATGAAATTATCACGGCAATAGAGGCTGGTAGATTATTTGGGGAAATGACTGCCAAATAAAGCCAATTGAACCTTTGAAAATACAAATTTAGGTAGGATCTAAGAAGAAGGATTTCAAGTGGAAAAAATGAAGGGATGAGAGAAACCTAGCGTCCGATTTAGCCTAATTTCAACTCTATGGGGCCCACAGTTTTGCCATCCAATCCGAAGAAAGGCGTGCCAACTGAAATTGGAGAGCCTTCCACGCGGGACCTAAGTGAGGAGCGAGATTTCATTGAAAAACGTTTCTACAGTCGGGATTAGAACCCTGTCACCTGGGATAAAAATTCAGTCTGGCCACCACCAGTACCCAATTACCACGGAAATTTATAACTTGAGTTAGAGAAAGTTTAAGAAATATATATTTTTAAGGTAACACTAGCGATGATATTACAACATCAACACCGGTTCGCAATAAACCTGTAAGCGGCAATATACCAAGTGCTTCGTTCATTAAGGATAGCTTGAGGATACTAAAGAGGTATTGAGGATAGCACGAGGATCTGAGGAACTTAAATCTCAGCAGGCATTCATCTTCCTGTCCCTGGCTTTTAAGGGCCGAAATCCTTGCACCCATCCTATATTCTGAACCACTACCTCTTAGGGAAAACCACTGCGGTGTCAACGGGATCAATGGAATTGAAAACTACGACCGTGTTCGTAGAGGTTCAAAACTGTACAAGGAAGTACGGAGCTCAGATGCACATCACTTCCACTCCAACAGCTGCCGCGGGATTGTTATCCTAGATACATAGGTAATTGCGGATACACAACTCCTCTTTGTACCACTCCAGTCCCTCCTAACCGCCAAGGCCAGACGAAACGAATGGAACACGAAACAAGATAATTAAATTAGATAATACTTTTTTTAAAGTTATGTAAAATTTTTTCTTGTTTCAGGCCGGTGTTCTAAATCGTCAGCAGAAAACATTTTTCATATTTTCCCGGTTTACATTAATGATTGAAGATTCTAATGACTTCGGCCTTTCCCACGCTATTATTCAATATCCGATCATGGTTCCGGCATCGAGCGCCATTTTCAAGATAAAGAGAAGTCTCCATTATCCGATGTAACGTGGAACGAGGCCACCTCGGATTATATGGAAGGCTTATGTGGCTTCATTGAATAATAAGTTACATAGGATTTACGATAATCGAGACTCAACGGTACATCTTCATAATACCCTGCAAGTCACCTCAATGGTGTGGCAGGGGGTGAGTTTTTTTACCAGCGTGCACTGCAATATATTCCACTAAATTTATTTAAAAAAAAACAAATTTAACGAAATGACAGTTATGCATTAATATAACCCTGCAAATAGCTGACAGGATGTGAAATGTCACCAGCATTCACAACATTATAGGTATGCTACCAATATTATAGAATCTATGGGCATTAATGGGAGTTTGGCAACTACATAAATGCGCAGAAACTTGGCTGCATTTGGATGTTAAACAGTAGTGAGGAGAGCACTTATTACTCTTCAACCGAATTAAAACTAAGCTTTGTTTGCAAACGTACTTAAACGATTCTTTTTTCTAGAAGGTGCCCATCTTCACTTCAAACGTCCGCAGGGACCCCTCCATTAGCTATTTCTTGACTCGAAACCCTCCCGTCTGCTCCTTGGTATGGGTGCGACCTTCCGAGTCGATCTTTTCCCCTGGTAAAAAGGAACCAAAGAGTCGCCCGCAAAGAGTCCACGCAAGCTACCGCACGGCAAACACACCGCCTTCCTCGCGACCCCGCTTCTCGAAATGTGGGAGAGAGGAGAGGTGGGAGATCAGGAGGAAGAGGTGGGAGGAAAGTGGAGGGGGCGTGGCGGAAGTCGCGAGGAAAAGGCTCGGGCGCATGATGGGAATGGCTTTTGGAGGAGGGGAAGGAGGAGGAAAAGGTGCAAACCCCCACACTTCCACCACCACACCCGGTTGGGAATGGGCTAAGGAGAGAACGTGAGGGGAGAGAGCCATCTTTCACGTGGATCGTGTGGGTAGTCCTGTGTGATACTGCGAAGCATCGACTTCTACATTAGATGATTCGATACATCGATCGCGATATTTTACGATGCATCGAATCATCGACTTCGATGATTCGATACAACGATCGCGATATTCACCATTTATAAGGAACTCGCGATATTGATTCGCTGTCTTGAGAGATATATCGCCTCGTGATATCGTATGATATACAATAAAGATTGTTAAACATTCGAACTTGGTTCATGTCCCGTTGCGATTTTAATTTCGGCGAAGGAGAGACAAACTTATTGGGTACATTTTACGACACACAAACCAATTGAAAAAAATAATTGACGGACAAATTAATGGTAATGACCAAGAATGGAATAAATCAGCCAAATTATGAGGGAAGTCAAAATGAATAATTATGTAAGAATAAAGCGACTGGCCGAGTGGTGAGTAGATTGGGGTGCTGTAGCAAACCAATCTTCTGATTCACGACCGCTGATGATGATAGCAAGAGAAGCGATATCCCGTACATCGGATTTTACAAGATGCTGCGAATTGTAATGAAGTCTCAATTACATCACGATACACACACGACATACCATAGTTTCGCAGACTCCTCAAGAATATATATCAATCGAGAAAACAGTGTGTCTGTTTTCTTGCTCGTTCGCTTCATTTCTAGCCCGCAGACTAATAACCAGAAGGATTGGAATTCGACACACAGGTTTCATAGAAGGGCCACTTCAGAATTCCACATCATGACCCTAGTCATACGCTTTAAATAATTCAGTACGCTACGGAGGATATTAGACCCCGTGCAATTTTTATAGAACTCATAGAAAAGACTAAATAAGAGAGTACACTGCCGAACTTATAGGCACAACAATTATTTCTTTTCACGCATCATTAGTGATTATAACAATAACAGTGTGGCACTGGCATAAGACACATTGGTAGTATTTAATTCACCTTGGACCTAATTATTGAGGATACCGGGACTAGCCACGGTATTACCGTCACGTAGTCACGCGTAGGTGCTAATAAGTGCAAAATTCCACAGGGGAAAAATCATTCACTTTGACTCGATTTGAGTTCGAGTTTGACTCGAGTTCGAGGGACTAGAACCAGAATCCCTCAATATTTCGCCGAATGCTTAAAGCCAGTGCAGCTATCGAGGCGTCATTATCATAGATATAGATTAATACACAATATATCAATGTTGTATTGCGTATTACTCTATGCCTACGGTCCTTATCCTTCATACCCAGGGATGGTGGAGATATGCAAGGAAGACTGACTTGTTATAGCTCTCGGCGCCATATTGAGGGATCAGTGTTTGAGTCCCAGTCAAGGCGAATAATTTTTCCTCTATAGAATTTCGCACCTCTGTCATCACCCCCCTCATTTTCCTCATTCCCTTCCCTTCCATGGGTTGTGTCCTAACACTCACTGTCACTTGTCCCTGCGGTGGCTCGCGGGGTAGTGTGTAGAGGATGAGTTGATTTTCCCACACAATCGCAAAAATATTGCATTAAAAACATACCCTGATCGCATATCGCTTCATATCGTTCTTAAATCGCATAATTCTTCAATTCCCTTATCGAATTGACGTTGATCATAGCTGGGCATAGCGAGAAAGTGGAAAGAGGGAAGAGAACTAAGCAGGAGGTGGCACGGAGCCAAGGGCTGCAGCCGCTGGCACTGATGGGCGCGCCCATGGAGTGGATGTGGGGGAAGGGGGTGAGAGCCCTACGGGAGAACGCAGAGGCTGTATTTGGGTGAATCAGACAGAATAGGGCGGGGTGGAGAGCGCATAGTGGACGGGAGTACTGGAGTGAAGGGAGGACGCTAGAAGAAGAAAGGTAGAAAGAAAAGAAACTAATTATTACCATTACGTTCGGTACATTTCAGTTACGAGCAAAGGGCAACATGAAACCAAATTCCTTCCATGGTGAAAATTGGCGGAAATTATGCATCATCAGTATGTAGTCTTAAATCCTAAGGTTGGTTTGATGTAGCACTTCCATCCACTCTCGTCTCAACCAATCGTATGGTTTTAAGTTTTTGCGAATGTTTACGCCAGACGTTGACATATGCCAGGCAAATTTCAGGATAACGAAATAAATGAACTGAAATCTACGATTCCAAAACCACGAATAACATAGCATAAAAGAGTGCAATTTTTGCCTTAACTTCCACGTGTGGGGCCAAAAACATTCATATTATTGCCTGAAATAATAAAAATATGCAAATCTGATATAAAACTTTATAAAATGGTTGAAGAATTGCATCTATCTTATGCAAATGTTGAATGTTTTTTTCTGATTTGGTACTGTATAAGTATAAATGTCCATTAAAGTACTGAAAAAATGTAAATGACATACATTAAATATTGATGGTGGCTAAATTCATACAATGGGCCTCAGAGCCCATAAAAAGCCGCTGTTGCTAAATATTTGTAATTACACATATGTATATTTGATGTACTGGAAGCGAAAGTAAATAAATTATTATCATTACGCCACTTGAAGTGCTTTCCACATGGCAAGTAAGATTGGATCGGGATTCCAAATAGAAATCTCTACAGGATTCGAACCGGGTCCCTCGGGATGGGAAGCTAACATTCCCGTAGCAAGTTAAGACTTCAGTGCATAAGCCACATCACTGAAAATCGGAAGCCAAGCGAAATATGAGAAGGAAAACGGAATAGGACAATGAGGCAGAGAGAGAGAGCAGGGCTTAAGCATAAGTTGGCAAGCTTCCTCAAAAAAAGGCAACATATCGATCGCCATTATTGATTTTGACACTGACACAAAAATGTATTGAAGCTGTCGGCCGCCACTCGACCGATCCATTTCAACAGAATAAGGGAAAAGGAGCGGCGCGCAGAGAATTTATGCCCAAGTCTTTCTGTTTTTTTTTCCCAGCACCCGCTTCTTTCTTCGTTTCCCCTTAACCGCTCTATACGTCACACACTTTCCAGCGGCCTCTTTTTATCTCGCATTCTGGCCGTGAGAAATTGGTGGCATGCATATACGAATCGTACGCCGACGAGAGAGAGAGAGAAGAAAGGGTCTGGAGGGAAAAGAATCCCGGGAAGACATATGGAAAAGGGACGGCCGACTAAATAAAACAAGAGAGGAATGAAACGACGGAAGAGGAAGAAGGAAGAGGAAATATACGCTCTTGCGAGTGATGCGGTCAACTGTTCTTCGGCGATCCAAAAGGTCCCCGAGAAAAAACAATTTTTAAAGTAAAGGCGTAGGGCCGCGGTTTAAAGGGTTCAAAGATTTTGCAAGCGCCATTTTTAGGTAGAATATGCCACGAGAAAAAATCGGCCTGGGCCGGGAATAAAACCAAGGAGCTTTGGCTGGCCGGGCCATTGCGTAGGCCACCACGCTACCCAGGCTCCCTAATTCCCGGGGCAATTTTGGAGGATACATTGGAATCATATAAACAACTTCGGCCTTAGCTTTACGGAAGTTATCCATAATCGAGAAAAACACAACTTTGTAATATTCTACACAAATATTGATGATCCAAGGGAACTAGATGTTAAGCCCTTTCGGCCCATCAAAGATGGCAACGCAAGGAATTAGAGGGATTAGCACTTTTCTTTAGACGCCAAAATATCGGGCGATCATATACGGAGAAATAGATAATATAAAAGAAATTGGGGAAACAGACAGCCGAACGGACAGGTTTGAATGTTATTTTCCCACAAGCTTTTAGAAATAATAATATCTACCATTAATATTGAGTAAATGAGTACTAGTTCAACAGCCTAATGTGTTCATTAGTTCAAGCAGCTTGATTCAATCGTATTCTTACATGTACTAAATGCACGTCTCACAAGCTTGCTTCACTAAGGAAATTCCAATATCCCTGTACATGTATGCATGTAGTTATTTCATACCCATAATAAACATGGTATATAATGTGGGGCATGTGTGGTAAAAATAATTTACCCCCTGCCACACTCTTGAGGTCGCCAGCAGGATACTATGTACGTATAAAAGGGCACGAGTAAGGAAAAACGTCCTCCCAAAGGTTCGGGAGGGGAGGAGGGCAAGGAATGTGAGAAGAATGCCGGAAGTTACAACAGGATTACAGAGTAATAGGGAGGGAGAACGAAAGAGGAATATGCGGGAGGATGAGGCAAAGGATACAAGAAGAATTTTCGACCAGAAAAAGCGACACGGGAAAGAAATGAGACCAAAAAACAGCTGAAGAATCGTCTTCGGACAAATAACACAATTTAATTAAGGTTTTCAAAGAGTTACACAAAGGAATCTGTCAAAGAAGCCACCAAGAGACTTTTAGCAATGAAAGCAAGACGAAATAGGTCGTCCCCCATTGAACCATCCGAAAATAGTAATCCCAGCATCTCGGGAAAGAAGTATAAAAGTGAAGAAGGGATATAGGACATGGGAGTAAACAGAGGGAGAGAGGATTTTGGGGATTAAATGAAAGTACACTCTTGCACTGGAGTCATCTGGGTGCAAAATTCAAGAGCTATTCCGCCCTAAAAGGTCTAAACGTGCAAGCTGTCACCTGCTACCCCGTGCTGGCCACTTCGGAATTGGACTAGGTCAGCAGATCCTACGCTGTGTTCACCCTCTTGTGGAAAACGTGAGGTGATGCTGAACGGGTTATGAGTTAGTATCCACACACGCATATGAAAAAGGACACAACAAAGGTGTTATTTCCACTAAGGGTAGGCATGGGCTATTAGATAAATTTTTAAAAGTAGGAAACGGTAGAAAGACGCATTTAGAATTGCCGAATAAATCAAAGGTATACCGAGAGAGCGATACCATGGGTGCATGAAACTTAACACAGTGAAAGGAGAAAAGGACACAAAGAAGGGAGGTCATAAATTCATACAATAATTTAACCCACAAGAAATCTCAAGCGAAAACATACACCTCAAAGAACTAATTAAAATGTATCCCTCCGAGAAAATAAAAACTTTGCCATATTGGTAATGAATAATGGGCATACCAAAAACACAACAAGTAATACTTTTAAGCTTAGGGGCATGAAGTACAAAGTATTTAAATCTCCAATATTCTGACGTGTACTTAGTAAAATGACTTCATTTAGGATCGAGGCATAATGAAGGAGAAAGACGATAGGAGTCTATAAAACGCAGTAATTCCAATTTCAATAGACTTAATAACCGAGAGTTCATTGACGTTCGATTAAGCAATTCCAAAGGAAAAAGATGAGGAAATTCTAACACTCTAGACCAGCCTGAAATTCAGAGTAAAGTAATAGTATTAGGTCCTAATATTTCTCAAAAATATGACGATAAAAACGATAGGAGTCTATAACATCCTATCATTCCAATTTCAATGAAACTAATTACCAAGTTTTCAATGATCCTCGATTAAGTAATTTCACGGAAAAAGACGAGGAAATGGTAACACTTGAGACCAGCCAAAAATAGAAGGGAAGTAATAACATTAGGCCCAAATATTTCCCTAAAATAGGGTGAAATTGTGGAGTCCACACTTTTCCATTCACGTCTTTACGCCATCAAGTGAAATTCGGAGGACAGATATTGAATAGAAGAAGTTCCAATGCAGCAAAAACAGCTATCGAGGGAGTTCCGTCAGGGGAAATGGCCCGCTGGAGCGACATTACGTAATGAGGTAGAAATTGAATTACTCCTTCAAAAACCACTAGCTAAGAAATGCCAGCGAAGAGAATTTTCCTTCTCTGCGAGAATTGGAAATTAAGGAGCAAGGAATCAGGGGATAAAAGGAGGGTTTAACTTCATTAATTCACACCAATTCGTTCGGTCATTTAAAAAAAGCATATTCTACCTAAGTCCTGTTCGCCACGCAGGGAGCGTAATTTTCAAAAAGGCCTATCACCTTCATAATATTTTTCCTTGATTGCACACTTATTCAAATATTTGTACCATTTTCCGCGAATAATTTAAAATGATAGTGCAACGATGGCAAAAGATAACCTATGATGTAAAACTTCGCCCTAATAATATAAGAGGCGATAAAATTGAGCTAGATTTTAACTATTAACCCGAGTAATTACTCCAGTATAAGAGGATCCGTACATATATTTTCCCAATTCTACACTGCCAAAATGTAAAAAAGTATTTTTATGGTTGTACAATCACTAAGTTACCCGAAATGGTATCAAAAACAAAAAGTTTCACTCAAGTAACTAGATAACATCGCCCAATGCTTATAAATAGCATATTAATATAATAGTTATTATATACATATGAAAATAACATGGCTTAACTAATCAAACAATTTAAATAACAGCAATACCTGTGAAATTAAAAAGAGAATTGGTCAGAAATATATATCCATATTGCTGATGGAAAGCTCACCCAGCTGTGAGAATATTTTAAAATACATGTGAAAACTCAATTCCTTAACCCCAGCAACTCGGAACATCAGGACAGAATTGCAGCATATTTTAAGTATATATATATTATAGTGCTTGAATAACTCTTAGCACACGTGGAGTGCTTCAATTTCCATCACATTTTAAAAGATAACATTGATAATTATATAATATGAAGAAGAATTACAGGGAACAGGGAGTAATTACAACACCTAGTTTTCGAGGCGTGTCATAGCACCTTGCTCCCACGTTACCGACGTTGTCTGAAGACATCTGCTATTTCAGGAAACAAATGGTGACCTTGGGAAATAAATATCACCAATTTAGGCTCATATGCACAGCTATCCATATTTATGACGCATGAAAAAGTATTTCTTTAACGAGGAAATCATGTTATTCCTTTCCACTCCACTCAAGCACGTTTGGATATTCTGCCCGCCGGGAGCCAACATTCACTCCAAAGAGCAATATGACCTCCAACTCGGTCTATTGACAGTATACACCCCCGCTACCATAGCGCAAACGTATAAAATCTAAGTACGGTTGAATTTCCTTCCCTCTGTGGACATTTTCTGATCCGTTGTTGACTGAATACACTTTCACTGCTAAGTCAATACGCCACGGCCGTGATTGCATGCGCATCTGTGGCTTCGTGAGGGCATTTACATTCACGAAATACCGTGCGAACAATCTCTTGGGTGAGTGTGGCACATGATCACTCCTCGCCAAACATGAAAGGGTCGCCCGAGCACAATTCCGAAATCAGCAACGAAGCACTACTAGCAGTACTAGTACGACGATACTAATACTATTATTAGCAATCTAATATTGAATTAATATTGTAGTAATAGTTTCCTTGACTGCATAGTGAGGGTCAAAAGGCAGTGGGGAGACTAATTCAAAGCTCTGCAACGAACGAAATGCACTAGCATAATGGAGCACGGAACTACATATATGCTATAAATCCTCCAAAACTTTCTATGAGAATTAGGAACACTGTGAAGCCAAGTGATGTGCACATTAGCCCGGCAAGCCCAAGGTTCGACTCCCGATCCACGTGGACTTTATTCTCGTGACAATTTCTATGTAACTAAAGAAAGAAGAAACTTCAAATAGTATTTATACACACCTTTATTGACAAGACCGACCCAGGTTTCAACGGATAACCATCATTTTCAAGGTGGCGGTTAATGACAGTTATCCGCTGAAACTTGGGTCAGTCGTGCCAGTAAAACAGTGTTGATACTATTTGAAGTTTCTTCTTCCTTTAATTAAGAAAAGATTTCCTAAACTTCAAGCCTGAAACTATTTGTTAAATTTCTATGAATTCCATCACCCTGAGTCGACAAGGATGAAACTCATCACACACGATATAAGTGCAAGTTTAGGTACATAGTAATAGTCATAATTTTACAGATTATATCCATCGTAACTATAATGGCCCCTCATTTTTCGCTCGAAAAAAATGTTAGGCCACATTCGGAGCCGCCTGGCTGACATGCTGACAAACAAGGCCATTCGGATGGTGAGTCTATATGAAGATTAGTCTCGAGACGACACAACGCACGTGTAAACCAGAATTAGTGTCAACAGACAAGGTAGACGGACGCTGGCATCGAAAATGTGGGACACAGACAAAGGTGCGCGGGGGGAAGCAAAAAAAAACCTGCACATCCGTACAACGTAACACGAGGGTTTGGAAAAATAAAAAGGGGGACCCCCATCACGCCAGCGGTATAATTCCTACAAGGTGATAAGCAGCGCTCGTGATATATACACAAAATACATGCACACAAACAAACACATACGACCGCGAAAAGCCAGGCGGAGAAGAGCTCCGAATGCATTACCAAGCGTGCCGTACAGAGAGAGAGAGAGATGGCGCTGCGCTTGCCAGGCGATGGAAATCATGTGTGGGAGAGAGAGACAGAAGAATCGAGTGAAAAGAGCACGTACCAGGCCAGCCTCCCGCACAAAACGGCAATGTTTATGCAAAAATGTGTAAAAATTCGCGAGAGAGAGAGAGAGAGAAAGGAGCGAGAATGAAGCAGGAGACGGCAAAGTGAGCTCTGGCTATATAAGAGGACTCGGTAAGCGGGGAAGGGAGAGGATGAGGGAACGAAAAGGTTACGGTAGGGGTGAGGGAAGGGATACAGGGAGGAAACATAATAAAAAAACGACACGCTCAGGGAATCTGTCACGTTCTCATACCCTGACTCACTTCTCTTCCCCTCCCTAAAGGCGGCTTTCACACACACGAAACATTCTCCACGGCGCTATTCCCTGCGTCGTCCCAAGCATGCCGCCTTGAGATCTGCGGTGTGTTTCATCTCGAGGCTTAATTATATACATTGTAATGCTAGGAAACGGTTTCGGGCGTAACTTTGCAGAAGCCCTTCATGCTAAGAAAGTTTGACCAAGTTTCGACACAGCGTTTTCCACATGTGATTTTATTTCCCACGACCATGGTTTCGTTACTAATTGTAAGTAACGTCATCGAGTACCTGATGGTGTATGGTGGTATAGTAACTAAACTATGGTCGTGGATAATATAATCACTTGCTGAAAAAGCTGTTTCGACACTCGTTAAACTTTCTTAATACGATGTTATATTTTATAATAAGTGGAATTTTCTGCTCTGTGTTTTCGGCGATTTCATCAGAACTGTGTGACATGAATTCTTGCCACCATGTCGTACGGTTAAATAGGAGTAGGTATTACCTCGCAATCCCAAGAAAAATCTGGTTTTGTGGCGAAAAAACTCAAGGAAACTGCACCACGATAATACCCCTACAAACTTATCCCTGTCTGTTTGTGAAGTTTTGGCTAAAAACCACCGTTATGATACCTCAGCCTCAGTATCTGGCGTCTGTAACTTCTTCCTATTGCCGAAGATAAAAAAACATGAAAGGACAATGTTTTGCCTTCATTGAGGAGATAACTTTCCTCGTGATGCCCTATCCTTGCATACCTCATTCGCTTCTGTTACATTCATGCATTGCTTCCTACACGCTGTCATATTTTAAAGACTCCTAATATTCCTCCTTTTAAGAATCTCTTTACCTACATTCACCCATGGCTTTCTCGATCTACCCCTACCTCTCAAATCATTCACTTCAATATCACATATCTGTATTATTATTCGACTCTCATTTATTATTTCAACAGGCTAAATCAACGAAGCACGCTCATTTCATATACGTCAATACTTCATACAAGCATCGAACCTCGATTCTGTCATCGCCCACTGAATCCTAAAGGATTTATCAAACGCTTGATTTCATCATTACGCTATATTTCGGCATCCTTCTTACTCAGTTCGAGGTCTTCATCTGTCGTTCTTCCCATTCGTTGCTCCTATAAATAAAGGTTTCGAGAATTATGAGTCGAAGAATGCGTCCAGTTAGTTTGTCTTGCTTACAAAAAGAGTAGATACATTTTTTATCCAACATCTATTATCCCAACTTTACAAAGGAATTCCTCATTAATAAATGAAATGAAATATCGAAACTTAAGTACGTAGATTCTCGAAAATCATGAATCGAACGAATATTTATCTCGGAGTCATTGCATGAGAATGACTGAATAGGTATGTATAAAAAACTAAATACGGTTGTAATGTAATTGTAATCGAAAGAGAAATATCGGCCCAGATTCATATCAAACATACATGTCGCCCAACCCTTCCCGACGATGGCATGACGATATATGACGACCCTGAAATGAAAAACTGCACGCGGAAAATAAAAAGCGACTGTCGCCTGCGTTTGTGTGCCGGGGCTTTTTTTATCAGCGCACATGTCACGGTGAGCGTGGAAGGGGTTAAAAACGAAGGGATGGGTAAAGGCGAGAGGGGGGAAGGGCAAACTTCAATCTGCAAATGGGGCCACTCTGCCCCTTCTTCCCCCTTTTCCCCGCACACATCAACAGCCCAGCACACTAATACGTCAACTCGGGGACGCGAATCGAACTGTACGTTGGGACAATGGCACTCGTGGTGATGAATTTAAACCCTCTGCCGCTTTCCCTGTACATTCTCTCTCCTTGCATATCCTTGCATGTCCAGCCGCCTCCCACTGGAAAATCTCTATTCCTATTACCCATATCCCCACCTATGATCCCTCTAACTCTTATCAACCAACTGCAGCAAACCGCCACACACCGACTAGAGGACCCCCTAACATTGGACGCAATTAGCAGTCATGCACACATTACGAAGTAATTAATCCGTCCAATAGGCTAATAGTACCTGCAGGCGAAAACGAATACGAGTAAGGAAAATATGCAGAAAAATATCAACTTTGCCACTTCTTCTTGAATGTTCTCGGTGTAAAGAAAAAATTAAAAGCATGAAGTGCAATTGAGACAGCTTCTACCAAATGTAAGGTTACTAGACTATATGAATCACACAATTAAACCCTAATAATTGATTCCGTTCCCATCTTCTCACCAGTCTCTCCAGTGAATTCAACAGAGCACCACCAACCAGGACCGTGTCGTGAAGGGGCTTAGCAAATAGCTCTCACATCACGAGTTCAAGCTTTTCCATTAAAAGACCGCTAAGAGAGGACAGTGATGGAGACCAGACCAATTGCGATGGAAGGATCGGGCAAAAATTCGACACCCTCTCTGAAAGTTGTTATCTCTACTTCTAGCATTACAGACGTCCTTGCTCGGTGTAGTAAAATGGAATGGCATCAATTTTGGAGAAAAGATCTTATAATCTCTTCTACGACAGCCAAGAGGCTAGGAAAAAAAGTAAATGTCTCACTTGGGCAAAAAAGGGTTCATTCCGAGATATCTATGACTACTATCAAGGGAGCCGAGCGACAATTGATATCACCTGCGCCATTTCAGATAGGTGGGCAGAATGACAAGGGGAGGATACTTGGAGGAATGGAAGACAGATTGAAGGAAATCCTGAGTCTGTATTAGACTTCCCTTCAGAAAATGCAGCAATGTATACCACAATTAAAATTTTATGGCATTTAAGTCATCAATAACCTCTTTCGTCCAAATATTATAGATATCAGTCATTACAAAGTTACTTTACGAGTATTTTACAAGGAAACACTCCAAGAAGCTCTCCATTGCAGGAAAGAATTGAAGACAAATTTCTCTCAAAGCATTAGCTACGACTGTATTTTGCTTCTAAATATTGGCACAGTTTTGCATCGTGACACGCGGGCGAATAGGTTGGCCTGTCGGAGATGCTTTGATCCCTGTGGTGTTCGCAGTTCGTCTCATAAGGTAGTAAATAAAATCAAATAGGCGTTTACTTGACATTATGGCTGACATAAAGTATGTAATAAAACATAAAAAACAACAACAGAAAATACCTATGGAGAAACAATTCCACAATCGCGCCCCGTTTTAAGATAAATCTCCTCTTCAGGGTCAGTGAATTTCTATCTACGAGTACAAGCATTATTTACTAGCGTTCACCTAAAAAGAAAAAGGTAGCTAAGATCGCTAAATATTTTATAGCGGTCAACCCGATACAGAACATTAGTGGCGTCTAGAATCACGTGTTTAGCGGTCCAGTTTTAAATCCTATCCAGCAGGCGCAATACAAGGGTTGAAATATTTTCCACATAACACCCAATCAGATATCCTATTTCCCCTGAATAATATATATTGCCGATACTCGAACTCAATCCTCAGGGTGTGAAACCAGCACCGCATCCAGTACATGACTAGTGACTAGATATCCCCGATCTGGCCTCAACTATAGTACGTTCCACATTAATTTGACAGTATGGGCCTAATCGAGAACGCTGTTACCGGACGAAAGCTCCATGTTCTCACCTCTAGGCCATGCAGGCAACCATTTCCAACAACGCGTTAAATTTGATTTAGTTCCTTTTAGGAATAATATTTGCATATTGGAAGGCTTATAGCCATTGCAGTCAGTACACTGCATAGCACCATGTTAATTTTCCTGTAGCTAATGGCAACATTTCACCTCCGACCTAATGGATATTTACACGGGAAGTGAGTCTACATACCAGCCCATACATTAAACTAAATGCGGAACACACTATTAAAGAAAATAAGGAACAGATCTAGATGAAAATAACCGAAATAAATCCATGACACTAAAGCCAGATTTCATTAACTCCGGTTGAATATTTTCAAGGTGTGAAAACCGAGATCATCTAACTGAAAACCTGATGTAATATACAAAACCTGAACTTTAAGTTAACATCAAATTATCGAAAATCCTACGTCATCTTGGGGTTAAAGTAAACCAGGCATTATAAAACCGAGCCTTAGAGGTGGTACCGCAACGCTTTGGTCGCATCCCTCAGCATTAAATCCCTTCACGATACGGCCCGCAGAAATCCCTCAATTAACGATGCGCATCAACCGTCATCAGCTAAGGGAGGAGGAAGAGGGGCTTCAACCCCCCTCTCATACATCGTCTCCTCCAGCGGCACTTCGGGAAAGTCCACCGTTGGGGGACAGCTCACAAGTGCGAGGGACTAAATGCAAACGGGAGGAGGGAAAGGGTGGGGATGTGGAAGGAGAGGAGATAGCCTGCGTGTGCAGGAGACAACAAGGGAGCTGAGTGCGTTAGGAGTGTAGAGTATGGGCGTAATGGGGACGGATAGAACCACGGCGAGTCTCTCTCCACGCTTACCTCCTTCAGTCCTCCACTACCCCTTAAGTCCACCATCCATTTACCCATCCATCCCACTCATCTCCGGCAGGGGGAGAAGGCACCACACCACACCGACCGTGGTGGCCATTTCAATCCAAATGCATTATGGGACGTCACGGGCTTTCACGAAGCGGGCAGAACCAGATTCAAATGCCATTTTCAAAGTGGGGAGGAGGAGATCTTCATTTGATAGGCTTCAAGGAAGACGGTGACGACGACGCTCGAGGACCGAGTAAACAAAGATGACTAAGAATGACGAGCGATTTGGGTTCCCGACGAATCGAATGCAAAAGAGACTCAATTGACGAAGGAATACCATTTCAACGACGAGCAGAATCTCGGGCGGCTGAAATTGAATTCGCCAGAGAAAAACCTTTATTCAATAACAGACAGATTTGATCCACGAGCTTCATAAAATTCAAGGAAAACGCCACACGTTTTGTTTAACAAAAGGCACAAAGGGAAATAGGACAACTTGGTACGAATCCACAGAAAAGTTTAATTTACCAACCTATGCTTCGACTAACTCAAGGTTAAGGATGATTGAATAAGTCGAAATAAAGCCTGTGAATTAAAATATATTGTGAAGCTTTATCAGGTCATCTTATTCCCCTTCGTTAAGTGGTTCCACCAAGTCAAGCCGGACAATTAATACATGAACAGCCACAATTAAGCAAGAATCTAGCTAAATCTATTAGGACTGGGTTGGGGACCGCAGGAGACACGAATGTTGGACGCTAGGCTTAGGTTATCTTCTAGAAAAATGTGCACCCTATAGATTTCAGGTCAGCAGAGTGGATTTAATTTTACTCACACACTAAATCTGCAGGAGAGGAAAACAGAAAAAATATAAATACACACGGTCGAACAGATTCATTTTGGTATTCAACCAACTGATGGGCAGGTTTTTGGACAGTCCTTATCCTAATTTCCTGGGACATCTTCGCACTTTTCCTCACATAGTTGGCTTGACATCACACCCTCTGCCAGTTCTGAAGTCGTCCAAAATTCCTACTCTCTTTTTCCATCTTCAACGTTTCCCTAGCGATCTCCCCACGATCTCCCGCTTCAAAATGCCCGCACATATCAAAACGTCCACCATCCACCTTTTCTGCCTCTTTCGAACCACATCCACCAACTTTCTTACCTCTCCCACCACATCCATCGCCACCTTGTTCGTCATTTTCCCACCCAGCTTGCCCTCTCTATTATTCTTCAAACCCACAACTAAAATTTCTCTAGTCCACGTACATCCTCTCTCCACAATGACTAAGTTTCCGACCCATACAGTGCCACGCTCCATTTTAGAATTCCTTCTTCCCGTGTACCATTGATGATCAAAAGAAAAACAGCAAGGCAATAATGACACCAATCACTACTCGTAATTTCTCATTTCCTTTCCCCCCACCCTTCCTTTCACTGGACGGTTACCTAACACACCCCCCTGCCACACGCCCTCGCGGGAAAGTATGCGGATGTAGATGAACCTTACCACGAGTCCGGCAGACAAACTCCAAAACCGGAGAGAGCTAAAAATTACGACCGGCGTTGTTTTACATAAAAGCGAATGTCCATCAACCGCGCTAGAATAACAAAAATTCGCGCAAAAATAATGAACACATCTGACCGGAAAATAAAAAAATAAAAAATCGCACGCATGTATCGGAGTAGGGGGAAAATTTTTAAAAATGAAGAGGGACAAAGAGCACATCGAAAGAGTGACAGGAAACAACAAAAAGGCACGGGCTTCAAATTAGGGAGCGAGATGTATTATTAATTTCATTACGGAATCGATGAACAGAATTCAATTGCGAGAGGCCTCCCCTCCTCCCCAAGAGAAAAGAGATGATCGACTATATCTCACGTTGTATCGTGCACACACTATAGAGTGCTACGGAGGGTGGCGGGGGGAGCTGGGGAGGCGGTGAGATTGGGCCCGGGGGCCGTTTCGAGGGGCGGGACGGACTGGGTGGGGCTGGCGGTGGAGGCAGGGTTGCGGAAAGGAAGGGGCTATTCGGTCAGGGAGGCGGGAGGAGAGGCAGGATGGAGCGTGGAGCAAGTGTATTAACACGCTCGGCGGAGCGCGAGGGGGCGACTCCACGCCGAATGCGTGCGGGGTGTGCGAGCAGGAAAGCCGCGGGAGGTATTGGGGCGATCCCGGGGACAGAGGGGAAAAGGGTTTCCCAGGGGAGTGCCGAAACGAGGGAACGAAAGGCTACAGTCCTGATGTTGTCCCTCAAACTCGCGAAGGGTAGAAGCCCCCTAGGGTGGCAGAAAGGAATAGATGCACGAACTTTCAGCGGCGGATGATAAAAATGCCTTTCCACATCCTTCGTTTTTAGTAAATATTAACCCTCTCGATATGAGGACGTCCTGGCCCAAACCAATCTGTGACGGGGGAGGTCAACAGACGCCTAAAGTAATGTATTTATTTACTTATTGAGTAAATTGAAAGCGGGAAATACCCCGGGTGGCAACGACAAAACTGTACTTATGTGTTTAGTTTGTTTGTATGCAATTAATAGTTTATTTAATTAGTCACACCCTATAAGAAAATACGTAACAAAAAATACAACAGATGTAATTACAAAAATACAATCACAAAACACCAAAGCATGGATGAGCTCCGGGAAAACAATGATAAGACGAAAAACTAATAATAGAATAAAAGGTTTATGTTAAAAATATCATAACTGAGGTACAATAAAACTTCGCTAAAGATATTTTTTACATTTCTTCCTAAATGGAAGTAAACTTTTTAGGAAAGGGCTAAAAATTTACTCAGATAGACAGTTACAGTCTATGATTTCCCTTAGTTTAAAAATGAAAACTTCTCTCGGTATACCTAGAGACCATTCAGCCGATGGAACAAGTTCTAATTTTTAAACAAACTAAGTGTAAAGAACCTGGTTTTCAGGTTTACGTGAAGTAAAGTTAATGACTGTTTACCTACATTTCGGGTGTTGCACATCAGACCTCCGGTAAATTAACGTCAACATCAATAATGAAAGAGCATATCCACTACGATTTTAGTACTATAAAACGTTCAAACGTACATTATAAACTCTGGGCCCTTGCTTTGGGTATACTGCAGCCCCGTCTCTAATCAGCACTGTATCTGAGCCACAAGCTGGGAAATGGACTGGCTACTGGATTCATACACCCCTTGCCATTTCAAGATTTCTTTTAAGTACTTCATATACTCTTGGCATGGACTTTTCATATATTGCACTTATTCAACCAAATAATATATAGCCATTACATTTTCATTTACGATATTAGTCAAAAGATCAGGAACTCTTTCCTCGGAATCATTCAATTCTTAGTTAGCATCAGATGTAAAAAAATGTTCGCCTCCGCCATTCCATTTACATCAATTCATGAAAGCAAGCACTGAGACGGCGAGGTTGCAAAGGATATGATGTTCCGCGAAATTCTCCCATCAAACCTGAAAATGACAACGAAGCAAATTGCAATAAGTGCGTTTTCTACATTCCCGCAAAAAAGGAAAAAAATCGATTTGAATTCGGAGGGCTCTCCTCATTGGTAGTCGAATAGAGAAGAGGAATTTCGTGACGATTTAAGTGACAGAAAATCGAATTCAACTACCAACCGAAAAGCGAATTCATTTCACGCCAACACAATACAATTTTAAGAATCCACGTCGAAGTGTAGATTTCGACGCCGAAATTGAGATGGGTATCGCTCAAAAAAAGGTCTCCTGCCATATCCATGGCGTCGCGACGTTCTCTTTCCGGGCGTCAGGTCGCGGGTACTCCCCACCGACGCCCACCCACCTCCCCCCTTCGCGAGAGAATCGACGCTTCCAGAGCGTCCCCGGCGCCATCACAAGCCTATTGGCTCAAAAGGACCTTTTGAATGACTAAAGTACACAGTATGAGGAATCATGCGGCGTCCGATAATTACTCCACAGTCAATTACGCAGGCTCTACTATTGACCCTATGACCGAAGGACAACATTGTGTGTCAGATCGGAGAGAACTGGACTATAGCTTCGGAAAAACAAAGAAACGATGAGAACGCAATGCCGGCTGGGAAATTATTGTCGAGCCGAACGCGGAATAAATACGTTCAAAAGTCGCCCGAAAACGCGAGGCATTCCAACAGGATTCCGCAGTCGCCCTTGGATGTGACAAGAACCTTAAGCGTATTTTCATTCCGCTCGCATATTTTATCAAACGAAAGGAATGCCTCAAATCGCGTCAAACCGGCGGAAAATTTCACCACATAATCATTCCCTTCCCGTTACACCCAGTTCAAAAATTCTTCCCCGATGAATTTTCCAACGCAGCACGGGGGCCCGCTCGTGATCTACGTTCGCGAGGGGTGCGAGGGGTCCGAGTGGTCGCCAGGCGGATGGAATTGGGAAATTACCCATCGATCTCCTCCGCGTCGGAAATTAGTGCAGTTTGGAGAAGGAGAAAGCAAAAAGCATTATCCATATCAGCCAATTCAATTAAAATATTTTTTCCATGTTAAATTTTTAATTGTTCTTACCCTATCATTCATTTTTTACTTCAAATAGTTGAGTTATTTTACATATATACAATTTAGGGCATGAGAGTCAAAGTAATACAAGTTACAAACATCGTCCAGTGTCACCTGTATCACTTTACTCCGGTAAAAAATGACAAAAAGTGAAGTACTTAGATCGGCGGCTAGATCGCACCAACATACGGTCGAACACTTGTATTACCTTTCCTGTAGCTACCTGATGGTAGGTACCAACTAGGAACATATGTACTTATATCATATTTCATGTTTTGATACTTTGCCTCTCAGACCCTCAATTATTTTAGAGATATTATGACGAAAAACCTGTCAATTTCGACTAAAGTAGCAATCATGGGAGTTTTAGTCCGTTACAAAATCGGCGTAAGATCCGTAATCAAATCAAATGATACAAAATTTCTGTCAGAGCTGAAATTCTTATTTATACGTCAAGAACGTGAAAATTTATTGCAGATAGCAAAATATATTTTTAATGATTCATAAATATTTAAGTTTTTCCAGACTTTGAGGAAACTGTAAAAATGAGTTCGGAGTTGTGTAAAATCCGTTACACAGCAACATTACTCAAAGCATTTTTCTTTAGGTGTCCATTTCATTCTAATAGTTTGCTTTTTATTTGACTTTACCTGGAGACGCCTCCAGAAATAGATGCGAAAAGTGTTGCTTTAGCAACCCAACGCGATGGACTCCGAAAATAAAGCACATTACTCATAGCATATGTTACCGTGTAGAATGTTTTCAATAAAATGGCAATGTACACAGAATATAATGAATCTACCTCTTTCTTCCTTATTCCGGTTCTAAAATGACTAAAACGCCGTATATGTGATCAAAAATAAATTAGCACGAGTTGAAATGCAACGTTCGTCACATATAGATTGAATGATCAACGATTATGCGAGAAGCTGCAACGACAATTTGCACAGCATTCTAATAGCGATAACGGACAACGGTGAACTACGATGGTCGGACGCGCAGCGGCGCGAGAATATTCAATTTAGATCCGCACGCCCAATCATAACATTTGTCTGATGCGTTTTAGGAAATCAACACCACCCACCGGCATTAAGTAGACACACACAAGGGAGGATTCGGGAGTCAACAACACCGGGATAATTACGTGCAAGCACTTTGAGCTTGTAGATGGAATTCAGAAGAGGTGGAACCATCCACTTTAAGGAAAGAGCGTAAATAGGATCTGAATGATGGGTTTATTCCGGACGAAAAGATATGAGATAAAAGGTACCTGATTTTCAACGTATTCAATTGAGTCTAAGCCAAGCACGAATATAAGCCAACCCACTGAAAAATGGTTTTGAGAAAAAGGCTGATCCATTAGATGTCCTAAAAGTGGGTTTACACGGGAAATTTACTCCCGCAAGTTTCTTCTGCAAGAGCTTGCGGAGGATTTCACTATAGAGTAAATATTTTTCACGAGTAAGCAGGGAGCCAGATAGGCTGTTTACACACTGGCAACTATACGCTTCTTCAAGAGAATTAACGAAACTTTTAATATTTCTGCAAGCGGAAAAGCAGAGCCGTTAATACCCGCAATTAACGTCAAAAGTTGCTTTCTGCAAGTCACTTGCGTAATAAACTTGCCAGTGGAAACCCACCTTAACAGAACTATATGCGGCGAGATTTTAGTTAGAGTTTTCTTCACCCCAGCCCCTCCATGTGTAGTAAATGACCGCTGCATAGTGAATGAATTTTGAATGTGTCATTCGGAGGGTTCTTTTAGCAGTTTTACTTTTTCTTCTTCCCGTTGAAATTTAACGGGCGCCAGAACGAACGATTCTAGACAGAAGGTTTGATATAAAAGTGGTAAATTAATGTCTTTATAAAATCTTCCGTCAAGTGATTACATTACGAATAGTATTTCGGTTATAGTTCAAGCAGAATAAGGAGAGATGCAGCCATCTGTGCATGTTACGTTGATTAAGTCACTATTTTAGAGCTCGAACCCAGGGCGATGGATGACTTTTATCGGGATACATTTTGACCAAGAACTATCGGCTTATTCTCGGTAAAAAAATATGGTATTTGAAAGTGAATGCCTCGCACAATAACAAAGAATTTTAGAAAAACGAAATTCAATACGGGAAGCTAATGCGCCGGAATCCGTGAGCAGAAACCATTAATGCGGAAGTAATGAGGGGATGCTTCGGGGGTAAATATAAACAGGGGTGGGAGGATCGGAGAAATTTCGGTACGGGGAGGATTCCTCTATTTGATGATTCATTGTTTATACCCAACGTTCGCTTCACTGAGCGGCTCCGGGGAACGAGAGGGATCCAAGCTTTATAGAAATGTGCGAAGCATCGAAGAGAAAAGGAGCCTGTGATTGAGGTGGAAAAGCGAGATAGAAGGAAGGAAAAGAGAGAGAGAGAAACTGGGATTTAGACTCAGATGAATCGTAACGTTAGCACGCGTAAAGCACGAAGAAAAACCTTCTCCTCCGGGGGAATACAAAAGGAAGTAGGGAGAGGTGGTATAAAACGAGTCTGCGCTGAAACAGGAGGCTTCGCAGGTACGAGACAACCGTTCACCCGACTCCTCCCCTTCCCCCAATCCCTCCCTTTCCCAGCAGTTCACACAATGGCGTATGTCACGCCAAACCAGACTTTCCCAATCTTTCTCTCCCTCTCCTCCACGTTATTTCGCAGGCACAAAACAAGCACACGAACGGTCGGTAATGTGAATATTTCCGAATTGAAGCGCGGGGAAACTGCCTTAATGAAAGGATGATTAAATCCCCACCTCCACTACCGTTAACGCATAACGAATTCGCGACGAAATACGAAATAAATCACTAAAAGAGCCTTTTCATCCTACTAGAGCAGACACACCCATGATAACTGAAAATGAGACAGAGAAATGATGGCGAGGGTAAGCAGCGGCGACCGCGAGGTAACAGCGACGGTTAATTAACCCGAGGGTGTGTATGTATGTAGAGGTAAAATTGTTCCGATACAATCGGTCCCCATCCCTTCCCCACCTCCCTAGAGCAATTTATTCGTAGCGGTGATGCCAAGCTACTAATTAACTATGGAGCAATACGACTCGAAATTTATAAAACGCCCGTGACCCAGTCCACACATTGACGTCATCGACGCAGACGCATGCTTCCCAAGGTCTCGCCCATTAAGTTTATGGAGAGAAGGGTTCGCTTTCGCAGTCCCCCCCTCCCGGCGTCATCTGGTCATAATTCCGTTTAACAGCCCGAAATTGTTAAAACGCAAAATAAAGGATAGAATTTGATGCACCGGCGGCACTTCAACACTTGGGAAGTACTCGTTCATAATTCAGGAGTAAACACACTCAATCATTTAAGGCAAGACAATAAAGTTTCAGGCATTAGTCCTGATAGTTGGAAGGAGGCTTCGCACCAGATCACGGGCGACGAAGGACGTTAAAAAAAGATGAGAAAAATTAATTCACCGGGTATAAGGAAAAGAATTCTCGATGAATAATTATAAAAGGAATGGCCCGATACTAGTTTCCCGATTCAATGTGGTACCGATATTTTACTTGTCGTTAGGTAATTCGTTACTGCTAATCCACTACTGATGAAGTGAAAATATTGATGTAAGCATTTCCAAATCGTAGGTAAGGATTTAAACATGCTCTTGGATTTTTCCTCACACATAGAAGTAATGTGCCATAAAATGTCATTCGTTCATACTAATGTGAATACCTATGATTTTCTCATTCTAACGAGAAATCCATTTTCAAATGCCGAGTACAGTTTTCAGTTTTAAATAGTAAATATTGTGAAATACGAGGACATATGAACGTTAAAATATTGACAATATAAATTGGAAGAAAATTAAAACAACAATCGACACTTCCCTGCAAAAGCAATTCTGAATGAACGAAATTGGCACACTGTAGCTCTTTCCAATGGATCCTTCAAATATGATTTCGAATTCAGGAATTAAAGGTTTTTGCATTGGCCCGGAAAGAGAAAAAATTCATCGATTTTCCTAAAATGTAGACATTTCTGAAACTTCTGCCGATATTTCCTTAAATATCGGAGTGTGGCCGATACCACGGATAATCGCCAGTATCGGAACTGAACGATATGTGTCGAGCCAGCCCTAAATTTATACTTTATCCCCAGTAATGGGCTCTCTATAAAAAGGTAGTCATAAAATGTTTTTTTTCGATCCGCGGCTCTTCGGTTGAATTGCAATATGGGAATTATGGAAAGAGTTCAAAGAGGAGGCAGGCAGGAGGGAAGGTTGGGAATTCCGAGGAGCCACAAACCTAGTGAGAGGAGAGGGGAATAAAGGAGGGAAGTCAAAATGAATAGTGGCAGGCAAAGGCTGAGAAGGCAAACGCATATATATGTATGTATATAGAAGGGAAAGTGACGAAAGGCAATGGGAGACGAGGAACACACACACTCACGGGGAAAGAGAGAGATTAACGAAAAAGGATGGGAGATTAAGAGGTTGAAGAAGTAAAAAAAACACAAAACCCTCCAATTTGAATTTTTATCTTTCTTATTTCAAAAGGGGGAGGGTTAGCGAAAGAGTGAAATGGAAGAGATTTTGAGGTGCGGGGGGCTTGTGGGTGGGGATTTATACTAAAGGTGAGGGAGGGCGTGGCGTGCAGAGAAAAAATATACAAGAGAAGGAAAAGATGGGAACGGGGAGGGAATAAGAGAAGAGGAGATAGAATATAAAAAAGCCTTCCCTCCCTCAATACGTATCTCTATGGAGCAGAGAGAGAGAGAGAGAGAGATGGCGGTAAGGAGAGAGTGGGAGAAGAGATGGCATCGCAGTGAGTTATGGCTAAGAGGCGAAAAGCGTATTTCGGAAGAATCGAATGTGGGAAGAAGCCTCCGGGACGCGTGAGGAGATAAGGACGTGGGAGGTTGAGTGAGGAGGTTTATTGAGAGAGGGGAGCGGGAGGGGGATGGGAGAGGTGGGAGGTCGCGGCTGGAAGCGTGGAGGATAAATGAGGACAAAGGAGGAGGACGAAGAATGGATGAGACGTGCAGAGGAAAAAGCCTCAAGGGAGATGAAGGAGTAAACGATGGGATGAGACGGAAATGAGAACGAAAAACGAGCAAGTTATCGACAGGGAGCGACTGAGGTTCTCATGAACACTTAAGGATATGTGAAACGATTAGGAAATTATGACACGAGAGCTATGAGAAACACAACTATGGCGCTAGATTGCGCCTTTACTCCACAGATCCGCATCTCGAAACACCACGAGCATTGGGAACCATGCACGGAAAGATTTAATAAGCAAATAAAACAAAATACAAAGAAAACCCGCACGCTTTGTGAAAACTGCTACGAGCGAACAGGGTGTGTGACACAGCTGATGAAAGAACTTGGTTGGGACCCGTTAGACACTAGGGGGACAACACGCTAGCCTAAGATTACTAGAAAATTTCAGATCAGACGAGTTCAGAATGACACGGAGGATGTTATTTACGCACTATACATCAAGAGCTGAGAGGTGACAAATTGATAGGGATACACTAACGAAGGAACACAATGTTAATACCTACAACATCTAAACCTACTACGATACGCTCAGATCTATTTACACCTATATATTTACAGCTTTTTCGATAAGCTCGTATACTTACTCCCTAATTCCATTTTAAGTGCCTTGATGCGAGTCATTTCATAGAAAGAAATTTACAGTATATTTTCTAATATTAAATATTATCATTACACAGAGAGAAGCCCGCAAACGTAGTTACACTCAGGTCAGACCTTGGTGGCAGAGGTGTGACGTCGTTAACGAAAAGGGTACATGTATGATGGGCACAAAGACAGTTAAGTTTTCCGTGCACCACTATCCACGCACGGAGTCTCCTCTCACGTGGCAGGCTCAAATAAGGCGAGTGCTGCCAAGTCCTCCGACGTCTACCGTCAATGTTAATCCCAAATTCCATCACAGAATGGAAGAAGGCGAAAACGGAGGAATGACAAGGAGTGGAAGCAACGCGCGAGAAAAAAGGGGAAAAGGACGGCATGAGACGAAGATGAGAGAGATTTGAGTGGATGGCAAAATGAGCAATTAATCGACGGCGAGCGACTGAGGTCGTTTGCCCCGCATGAAGGTTTTGAAATTTCGAGGTACTCCACTGATTAAGGAAAAACTGGCCCGATATAGAAAAGCGGACGTTTTCTCATGAATCTCTTGTACTTAAGGCTCCTATTACATTACCCCTATCTCATTCTTCAGCTCGGCAAGCATCTCACTTCCCATATGTCACTCAGGAAGCCCATTATTTTTCTCCCCACTCCTCTTTTTCACAGCATCTTCCTCTAACACAGATCACGCTTAAGAGCGGTCTTTTTTTATCTCCCCTTCCCCATGGAGTTGAAAATGTTACTATTGTAATTGGATGCTAGATATAAGAAAAATTAAAATGCTTCGCATAGTCCACAAACAATTCACTACCGACCCGGGTACAGAAGTTACAAAATCATTATATAGCTTTTGGAAAATGAGTGACGAAATAGCTAACACAGGTTAAACGATAAATTATTAATGGAAAATAAGAGGTATTTTGATTGGTGCCAGAACTCAGTTCCTCACAACATTGGGTCAATGGCACCTGAACACGGCATTTTGAGCCTTTTCCAGGTGGAAATGCATTCAAGCACAAATAAAAATACTTGTTAAAAATACCGATCATAGTTTCCACCGCTATGCAGTTATTATCAAGGACCTTGAAAACGGCCGAGTAGCATTTGTAGCCCACACGGGTATTAAATTGTTTGCGGACTACACCAAGTATTTCTGCAAGCATGCACTTCCACTTAACGCCACAAAACATCAAGTTCACCACCCATCTCCCCAATCCGAACGTCAAGTTCCCATGGATGGATCCGATTTCCCGATGCAGGATTGTAACGGATCGGAAAAGCACGCCGGGATCCATCCAGCCTTGGAAAACGTGATAGGATTGTCTCTGCAAGGGTAAGCATACAGCACTCGGTGGCCACCAAGCCGGTCAAGAGCTGATCGGATTAGCTCGGCGGAGAGTGTACCTACTCCTCGGATAATGCACAGGCAAGGGGTTTAAATCCCATTTCGGTATATTATGCTCGGTCATAATATTAGCGCGTAATGGCGCCGCCGAGTGAAACAACCTACTGCTTACCACACGACAATGGAAATGCAGAAGATACTCGACGTTCCACCACACAGGCGAGATTCAAATGGTACATAAGAAAGCTGACAATGGAACGACAATATTGCAACGGGGAAATAACGTTTAGGACCGGTTTTACAATGTCTGGTTGACGTTAGCCGCTGGATCACGTAGCCTTGACAGTAACTTGATTTTATATTGGAGCCTGAGTTCCGTATATCACATAACACTATCGGTTAGTTGATGTGAACATAATTGACGGGAGAATGCACTCGCATCGGTTTTCATACCCAGAAAATATTTGATCAGAGATTAAAAAGCCAGGTACTTAAGATATTTTCAATCTTTTTTGGACCATTAACAGCGAGAGAAGAACATTCGGCGAGAATATTCGAGTGTCCACGAGGAAGTTTATCACTGCTGTTGAACAACAAAAAGAAAGCAAACGGAATGTGAAACAAAGATTATTTTGCAGATGTCGGTAGAAAATTCGCACGTAAGATGTGTTTTTGCGTGAATTGAGAGTAGGAAGAATTCCTTTTAATGCAGGACACCACCACAAAGTGTTTTCCCATGATTGTGTACAACAAGATAGAACGAAAGTTGACCAGGAGGATATTCTTGTGAGCACATTTTACATCTCACGGACGGAAGTGGTAAAATAAAAGGGTAATACTGTCGTGCAGATAGGTGCAAGACTTTCTTCTTCCTGAATACAGTTCGTGATTGCAACAGAAGCAGAGTGATAGACTATTTCACCAAAACATATCCCACTTAGGGCGTCTCAATGCCTCCATCCTGTTCCCTCCCTTTTCATTGTAGGTGTTCGGACTTTCCTTGCCACCAACATTTAAGGCGGCTCGCAGTGTAGTATATAATGTAGATAATAGTATAAAATGTAAAAACCTTAGTGAAGCTGATACTAATGGTTAAGAATTCCATAGTTTCTGGCTCAATTTACTAACACTTTTATGATTTTAGCAAAAATAAACACTGTGCATGTGAAATTTAGGTACTTCATTCAAACCCAAATACTCTGAAAAGTTACAAGTTTTTTCTTTTCCTTAAATTCTATTTCAGAAAAATGGCAGGGGTGTCGACGCCAGAGGCAAGTGAAAGAGAATAAGCGGCCGTGGAGGAAATGAGAGACTTGTGAGAGGTAGATAAAAGGCAGGAGGTGGGGAAAAGGCTAAAAGAATGAAGGGTGGAGAGGTACACGGGGTGCAGATACGCGATGCTGGCAAAAAAAATGCCAACGAAAAATTTCCCAAAGGCCTCGCTGTGTTTTGAGAGCGAATGAATATATTGCGAGAGCGACGAAATGCATATATTTCACAACTATCTAACGATCAAGTCGATATTTATTTCTTGCCCCAGGAAAGAAAAAAAAACAGAATTTTCCATTTAGAACCAAAGGCCTCCTATACCCACAAAACTGACAACTCCCCATCCAAAAGTGGTAGAAAAAGTTCATCAATTGGAACAAAAAATTAAAACTCAAGCAGCACGTTTTTCTCATTTCGATACGTTTTTACTCCAGGGAAACTTTTTTTCTACTTATATTTCGGGCCGAGCAAAAACACCATCGAGGATTGGACGATGGATAAGAATGAAGCCAAGCCAGAAGCGAGCATTGGCAAGATAGCGGCTGGTAGTAGTCACCTGGATAAGAAAGGCCATCGCAAGAAGCCTCGACTCGTAATACTGGGCAGAGTTATCTCCGATCTTATTAATAAAGCTACGAGACAGTATATTGACTTATGTACAGAATAGACGATTATTATTTTTTAGATCAAGTACACGTAACATCCTGCGGTCCAAAACATCCAAAAACAAAAATAAATCGTGGAACGTGCCGACATAAAAACTATTTTAATGGGATCCAAAAGCCAAGGAAAATTAAATAGAGTATTTCACCGCCCTCAATTACGTAAATGGAAAAAATTCAGAATTAAATATTAATAAAGATGATGCTTCAAATATTCACGGAAGATTCTCTCATTTGAAACCTTCTTAACCCTGGGAAGTTTCTTTTGAAATGATAAGAGGATCCCAATTCCTCGTTCCAGCGAGGAAGTTTGAGACGTATTTGGATTCAGCAAAACGGAGAGGATCTTTACCTCACACAGACTGAAATGAAACATGCACTTCATTCAATTACTTTGAGTTTTTAAAAATCCTTGACGTCTTCTGCCGGGGAAGACGGCAAACATGATTGAGGAAGGGGAAGACATAGACGCGAAGAGAGAAGCTGGGTGGACATAGAAAGCAGAATCAGAGGAGGAAAGGTAATGCAAGCATTGACGTCGAGGATAGGACTTCCGTACGAGCAATGGGAAGTCAAGTGAAGGCGGGCGAAGAGAGCTTGAGAGTGGAATATGACAGGAGAAAGGAAACGTCAAGTTATTTGAGCCAATTACCGCCACCCGTCAAAGCTAACGATAGGGCTTCAATGCTTCAACAGGAGAGCGCCTAAGGATTTATCGGATGAGTGGGAACAATGGGGTATATAGTTCATCACTTATTTGATTTGATAGCTCTTATTGGGTCAAAAGCCTATGGATATTTGTGGTAACGAAACCCTTTTCCAAAAGGATTTCAAGAAAATAGCCAAGATAAAAGGAAATAATACGTGGACGTAGAGTACCACCAACTCTTTCATCAAAGCGCCAGAAAATATTGGGCAAGTACTTCGCAATATTTTCAGGCGTTTACCAATTAATTTTTATATTTATTTACCAATATTTAATGCAGAAGCGATAACATATTCAGCAACGTGAACGCGAGAAGATATGGCATTATAGGATTTATTCCGTCATACGATAGCAAGTCATAAATTTCATTCCTTTTCAGGAGGACTGTAGATTATCTCAAACGCCGTCGGAAGGTTCAAACTAAATGGTAAACATCCACTCAATGGAGAATATTGAAAACTTAGGACCGTTGCGAAAAGGTCCCAAGAATTGGGCAGGATTAATCAAAGCCATTGAAATGTTAAGAGAAACATCAATATGCTTAAAAGAACTTCCATCCGCAGAATACCCTCAGGAAAAGATTCGAAAAGCTTATGATGATTTTCCTTCGGGAAATTAAAAAAAAATGATCCATATATTCTTCCGCTTACTTACTTTAATAGGAAATTTAAAAAGGCTAAAACATGTTAAAAGATTTCAAAAATAAATAAGCGATCCGAGAAATACGCTTTCAAGAATGAAGAAAGATGGTGCTCATGAAAAAGTAATTTTAGTCCAGCGATTTCGGCAGAAACGGAAGAGAGTTTTCACACTCAAATAAAAAACTTAGATGATAAATTTTCTGTAGCACCTCCTAATGAGTTTTTGAGAAGGAAGCGAATGAACGACAAACTAACAGAATAAAAAAGTAGCAAATTGGCTGTCAAATCGAATTGAAAGGACTCAAAAGGGTAGATCCTAAAAATCTCCAGAATGCTTTTTAATTACTGATCTCATTTCTGGCTACGAAATCAACTCAATTTTATCACTATTGCATGATGGGGAGCTCATTCCTACAAAAACTCGAAATTCTTAAAATAATTGTAGCAAAATAGGGAAAATTCCTCTTAATAGTTACATATATCTTGGTATAAATTATAGGAATTTAAAAACTGAGATAGCATACTTAAATCCATACGTACAACGAAAATATCGACTTAACTATAATTGAAATTTGATGCGTATTTCCCCATATATCCACGGTTTAACGGCAGGTGTATGATATAAAGCGGATTATCAATTTCACATCCACCACCGAAACTGGAGGGACAATTTACGCGATATAAAATGTATTATACGTTCAGGAAATTCAATTTAAATTCAAATAAATTATAAAAGGCATATATGACACAGCACAACCGTAATTGTAAACTCAAAAGGTTACCACTAATTTACACCGTGGTTTTCCGCATGAGTGATGTGTATCATTGATAAACACTAAAGTCTATGGAAGGCAAAATTGAGTGTCCCTTAATCTTATCATTTTTTCCAACATAAATTTGCCATCACTTCAATAAACAATACGGAATTATTAAAGCGTAACACATTTAATCAAATACTTAAATGTTATGCCAACAAAAAACCTCAATGGATTGTAAAAATGAAATTATACAGCTGGATTCACTAATTCAAATTAAGTTACGCTCAAGGCGAAATACGAAATCCGATTATCCATGAACTTAAAAACATCATAACAATGACAGTCTGTATTAAATAAAAGACACAAAAATACAAATTATGTGTAAACTATATTGAAATAAATCATGGAGGAGAGGATTAATTGCTACTCGGAAATGTAACGCTTAATTTTTTTACTAATAAAACATATTCCCTACACATTGGGATGCAAACGTTTTCACTGAATAGGTATACGAATTCTGTCAGTATGTAAACGACACTTAAAATATACTTATTCATGAAATAAACAAAAAGAAACATTTATGCACTGCATCCTGAATTCTCTACGCCCCTACCAATGCCATACCATTCAAGATGAATAAAGTAATTCCTGATGGAATACAGAGGGTTTCATTCATCATGAATAACTACTGCTTCTACTGGGTCCGGCCTGAAGGAGTTATATTCAGTCCATTCTAATTATTGAGAGCCATAACATGAGTTTGTGAGAAGAATGCGGGCAGAATGGAGATGAAAATAGTTCTAAAACACATGAATGACTAATTTATGCACGTGGATGGAAATTTGCGAAGAGGAGCTTCCAAAGAAGCATCCTCCGGTTAAATACAAGCACCGCACACAAGTACATGCCAGGTAAGCCTTCTCGGAGCCGCGTTCGCAAGCTAAAACAAGGTCGCATCCTGCTTATAATGTTCAAGGTAAACTGATGACTAAGCCGCTTAGGAGCCTCAGTTCAAGCAAGGCTCCAATCATGATCCCTTTGTGCTTGCTAAGGAGTATTTTCTTCTCATGAGCAAAAGGATGGCCACCTTAAACGGTAAATTCTACCAGGAAGGGAAGAGACGCAAGCAGTGGCTTAACACTTTCATGAAAATTTTAATTAAATATGCTATTTAAGTGCAGCATACATTTCCTGAAGAACGTATTTACCGCCAAATTTTAGGCTTTATAAACTCCCCCAATATTATGAGGATACAAAACGTATGAGTTGTTTCAATCGATTCCTTTAAATTTTCATACTCCAAATATTAATATTTAGAGGTTTGTTAAAATTAATATGACATTAACTTTTTTTTCACATAATAATGGCGTAAAATGTGACTCTCAAAATGAAACATTTAATTACACATTAAATATAAATTAAAGATTGATGTTTATTATGCATTCATGGAAATGTTTCAGCTTCATATATATCCCCAGCAAAATTGAAAATACCTTTACCCGTCATCAAAACATGGATAAAACAATTTGCAAGGCATTGACGTTGACGTCTTAAAATGGTAACATTCCTCTTAATGGACTGGATATTTTAATATTCTCTCGGTAAATTATGACGTCAAATATGATTTCTTGAATTTGTTCATAAACCAACGAGGAAAATTGTGACGCAAAATTGTGGTATTGACAATGCTTTGCAAATTTTGTAGCTTTCTAAGGATAAAACACAATCAATAAAGTAATGACAACGCCAATTTGGTCCATTCTTATTGAAAGAGAGAGAAAGAGAGTGAAAGAGAATAATGCAATAATTCAATAGAGTTAAACCACTTCGGTAATGAATTGAACATGAAGAAATGAACTTAAATGAGTCAAAGAAAATAATGTTTTCATTAGCACAATAATGATATTGTTTAGGATTTTAGGGCGTATTATAACATTCTCATTGCAGTAATTCACTCATTTTGCATACATTTCAGCTCAGCGACAGCTCAAATGGTAAACACTTAAATGATTTTTCCCCGTTCAAAGGAAAAAGGTACCTCAAACTTAAAGTTATTCAATAATGCGTTTCAGTACACAATAATATTTTTAATAAGTATACGCAATTAGCTACAAAACTTCAACCATCAAAGCAACAAGTTTTCAAAACACACTTAACTTCAACCATTGTTCTCGAAACTTACCGACACATTACCTCCCTCTGAAATGTCAACCCAACAAATTCAAGGAATGCTCTAATTGAAACTCGATAACGCTGAAGAGGAAACTTCTAACCCTGTGTCACCGTAAGTCAGCCAACTTCCTCCCACGTTTTCTGCCCCGTAAACCCTTCGAAAACTAAATGTTCGCTCCTCCTTGCCTTTGGTTCGCAACCTTTACCCCCCACTCCCCATACCCCTCTCCAACCGACAAATCACCCATTCACCCCCCCCCCCTATTACCCTACCCCCTCAGATCCCCCCTAGGCTTCCTAATTTTTTAACCCAATCCATAAATAATGAGAAATAGAGCACATCGAGTGAGGATAAGACTTCCTCCGTCGGGCACACTGAAGAAAATGAATCAGCAAACCAGGAAAAGGACCGAAAATTTTGAACTTTTGATGTATGTGGGACGAAGATAAGGGGGATCTGATTACTGTACTGACTTAAGCACTGACTTGCAATCCTTGCCACCGTATGTCAGTGGGTTCGAAGCCCGTCTCTAGCATGGGTATTGTGTTTTTCTAAGGATAATGGATTTAGGTTGGAAAACATGATAATCGTATGATAACCGTATAAACATGGAAAACATGATAGCCGTAAAAAATTATCATGTCCATCTTCCGGTTCATTCGCGTATGTCAGCGTTGAAGCGACAACAGTTAGTTTGACCAGAAGACGCCTGCAACGGGAGAGAAACTGTCGTCGCTTTAACGCCGACGTACATAGCTGAACCGGCGGAAGGAAACTAATGAATTAAGCCGCTGGGAAAGCCTTCTTTCCAAAAACGATATAATATTACCAACTGGAACTCCTAAAACCACTTATTTGCATGTTAAAAGAATTCATAGACAAAAACGATATTTACAGAGGATGCATAAGCGCCATAACCCTTCTCCTTTTTCCGACATCCATAAATGGCGAAATAATTCTGCAACTGAGAATTATGTATGTTTGCACCGAAATTTTGCAGAAATCTAAGCATCAGCTCCAACAACATTTACAGACAATTGAGGATAACGTGCATAGTAGGGGACCACTCGGCACCTTTCGTTAGCATTAGGCTAATGCCACCCCAGCGTTCCTCTCCACCTTTGCACCATTTTTCAATCATTGCATTGAGCAAATGATGTGGTACGCTGTCACGCGCAGGGGTGCATTGATGTACACCAAGGTGTATAAATTCGCCATGAATTCCGGGTTCGAATCCCAGTCAATCCAAATGATTTTTTCATGGCAAATTTATTCACCTTGGTGTATATATTTCCACAATTTCCCGAATAATCCTCTCCTTCTCAGCCCAACCACCTGGCCTCAATGGTGCAAAAGACTTCTGCCGTCTCACACCTAAAAAAACCAACAAAAGACGCAGAGAAAAACTAACTAAGGGCCACCACCAATGGATCCCTTCAGCCTGCGCTGAGGTATAACTCTCGGGACGGAATGAGTGAAGTGAGGCAGACTTCCAACCACACGTCGAGTTGACAAGGTCAAGTGTCGCCAAATGTGGGACTCCCGCTTTCTCTGAAGGGACACACTGCCTGAAGATGACGAGGTGACCGGACATATTGGGTGGGTGGAGGGAAGAAATCTTTTTCTAGCCGGGGAGAGATCGGAATGGTGGAGGGCAAGAGCGACGGACAAGTCCGGGGTTTGAGCAAGACTGGCAGGGTTAAGAAGATACGAGACGAGAAGACTTTAAGTGGATTGTGGCGGAGACAGAGAAGAGGAGATCGGACTTTATCCAAGGGAAAGGGAAGACTCACGATGCTTTTCCTCCTCTGGATTTTAGGGGAGCGGTGTTTTGGGGTGGGAGAGAATTCCCGCCTTTCCCGGGATTTTTTTTTACCATTTCTCCTTTCCGAATTCCGTGAGAATTTGGTCGGAAAATCGAGAGTATTGCTCCCTGCTCCCAAAGATGAAAATAATAAATATGCACCATTCATAAAACTACAGTGGACCATGGTTTAAGAACTTCCGATTCGTTACACTATATTTCGAGCCAAAATTTCAAAAGAGCGTCTATAGCCCTTGAACCATATAATGATAATATTGTTTGCAATTTAATAAAATCTCAAATGTAAAAGATATCAAGACAAAATGCTAACTGCTTTTCAGAGCCAAAGTGACCCTATTAAGTAGCCCGGGAAAGCAAGATACACATGTCATAGAACTTCTTACGTTCGACTTATCTTTTGAACTTCTGACTCATCATACTTCATTTTGCGTCAACCTTTTCATTAGAGCTACTCCGCTCCTCTGCAAGACTGCTTATTATATGGAGCTGGGGTTGAATGGAGCTTTACGTGCGGCTTAGAGCGCAGGGATACCCATTCGATTGTGAACTAGTGAGTACGTCCGTTTAGGACGTTCAATTGTGGACTGCTTGACGTCTGTTCATTCATATTTAACATTACTTGCGTCATCGTCACAGCAGACGTCCCGCATCGACAGGGCTCAAAATGACTAGGCAAATTCGCTATTTTCAGATATATATATAAAAATTCATACATTCATAGGAAATGGAAATGGATAGCACCACATAAAAGGACGAACACAGGGTTTGGTGGGGAAGATGAAAAGGAGTCAAATCCAGACAGAAAAAATTTCACCTTAGCCGGGATTCGAACCCGGATCTCCCAATTGCCGGTCAGGTGTGCTACCAATTATGTATATATATATATATATATATATATATATATATATATATATATATATATATATATATATATATATATATATATATATATATATATATATATATATATATATATACATAATTTTCCCAAAATGGCTGAGCCCTTGTACTCGAATGCTACGGAACTGCGATGCAACTCTTCATGTATATCTACAAAATACCATGCATGTCACCTCGAGGGAGTGTAGTACGGGATGATTCCACACCAGGACGCAATACTCGACCCAGTTCATTACTCGCACGCTCCCATGGCCACTAAGCCTCGACCAAAAAGTCGAAAGAAAAATCTGCCCTTAGCTCACGCCTCCTGGCATGGTGTACTATTTGCTCCGTCCTCGCTATCGCTTCAACGTGAATTTACAGTTACTGCAATAATTAATAATAATAGCACGTGAAAATTAAAATACTCATTTCATGAATTCTGGAGAATTCGCGGGAAATACGATTTCCCAGTCACGACACCCGAATGCTCAAATATGTCGGGAATTTCGAAACCCTTGAAGGAACTGTGAAGTTATGACTGCGAGGAGGGCTTTGAGTGAGGGGAGGGGGTCGAGTGGGCGGGAGAAAGGATAGATGGGGCATAAGACGAAGCTGTGAAGGATGAGTCTTGTCGTTCCGGCTCCCAAAAGCAATTACTCCTCCCCACCAAGTTAGGCTCCATTGATGCTATTGCGGCAAGTCGTTCGTCTTCGCGGGATTCCTCACCCTACCAACACCACCACGGGCGTACCCTTTCTCAAAGACTCATCATCTCCGTCGTTTTCCACTCCCATTACTCCGCGACTCCACTCGCTCAAACAGTTCCGCTCCCACTTCCCTCGCTGTTCCATCTTTACACTCTCACTCTCTCCCACTCCCAACTCCTTTCCCGAACTATAGTCTCAACCAGGGATGTGATCCTGAATGAAAAGGCACTTCGTAATTCAAGCGTTTCGGACTGCATGCACTACAAGGTAACCGGAAAGGCACGAAATGATAAGTCCGAAACCGTATTCGGTCCGAAAAGGCACGGCACGAAATGGCAGACGATCCGAAAAGGCACTATTATAGGCACTTAATAGTGTATCTGGTTTCGGACCTTACCCAGCCGGGAAACTGGATTCAGTGCAGTTAGGTGCATGGGATTATCTCAATTGTGAGGGGCGGTTTGGTGGGGCCAGAGAAACCAGGCAGGTCGGACAATGGTCACAAGTGGGGAGCGTGGGCAATAAAGGGAATTATTGGCGTTCATTTTCTTGAAGACGGAAAACCCCGAACGATCCACCCTCTCTCCAATCTCTCAAACCCTTTGGAATCTTTTCTTCCGGAAAAATACCATGCAAATGACCAAAGTCGGGTCGACATCGAACCGGCGAGGACGAGCGGATGTTGATACAAAAAAGGATTGTAAAAGGATCATTCGAAGGGCGTCAGTATACAAGCACACGTGCCACTTCAAAAGGGTGCGAGGAAAGGGATGGGGAGGCAATAGTTGAGGCGAGCCGAAAGACGTCGGGAACTTCTGGGAATGTGCATCGTGGAGGGTGGCCTGAGAGAAACCAGGATGGTCATCTCAGAAAGAAATGCTAGCTCCCTACCTCTGACCATAGAACGAAAGTAGGGGGAAAAGGTGAGAGACGAGGATTTTGGCCGAGTTGGTGAGATCATATGCGTGAGGGAGGTAGATGCAGAGCAATGGGAGTTAGGAAGGGAGGGGACAGTTATAGTTGGAAATATGCACATGGATGGAAACGCACCCACCGAAATAGGATTACGAGGGAACCTGAGAGGAGATCTCAAGCTGACCCTAATAATTGAGTTCAGAATCCTCGACAAGAAAAGAACAAAAGAGAAAAAGCGTAAAATTTTACCACAAAATGTTTCTGTATGTGTACTATTTTCTTAAAAACAATTGTAAATGCTTTATTCGACACCTTCACAAAACCTATTAACAAAGTAAAATTCCCTCCTGGCTGAGTAAAAACGTTTTGACAAGAATAGAACAAAAGAGAAAGCGTAACACAAGCAATATCACCATAAATAAAATGGAAGTTAAGCCTATCAAAATTGCCAAAATATAAACAGTTTAGTAAAATACTTTTATTAGAATAAGAATTTCTTTAAAATACTAGTCAGTTGAGAAGAATTGCAGAAATAATTTTGGCCGGCATAAAATGCTTTGCTTGACGAAGAAAAAAAATATGTTGAAGGAAGATATTGCAGATTTACCACTTAAAGGATTATATCTTGTAAATACACGACGTGCTTAGTTGTATACACAACGTTTTTAAGTGTCATATATTATGTTTTCAAGTGTGTATGCAACGAAACGCGCCGTGTGAATAAATCCTTGAAGTGGAAAATCTACAATGTCTTCATTCAACATTGAAAAGTTTTATCACATCCTGCCTGAAACAATATATCTTTAAAAAACAGATGCCCTATGCATAAATTCCGTCATCTCCTCCGACAGGTATTAACAATAAATGATCTACTAAAACGTAACATTATCGAAAATTAATCGCGATAACAATAAAAAAGGTTAATGAGCACCAAACAATCTGTTGCACTTCACCAGCTAAATTTAATTAATGAGTTTGGCGCTTAAATTGTATCGTAAAGTCGGCAACTTCTGTCACAAGTGCGAAAAAAGGGGGTTGACGCTGATTTGTGTCATCGGGACCGCGAACACTGTGGAATCCAACGCCGATAGTTGCGGGTGGGACTACTTCCGCTCTTCCCAGAAGCTAAGAACACTGAACGATTCCGTAAGTTTAACTCCCGGAGTTTTGGAGACCTCATACATAGTATGAGTGGCATCCATTGACCGCTACCCTCTTTGATACCAAACGTTGATTTCGGCTTCCTGGCTGCTTAGCAGGGATTCCAATTCATCCTCGCCTTCGCTGCTCTCTTGAGACGGTGTTTTTCCAGGAGAAATTTCATTTTTCTCTCCTCCCTCTGGCTCAGTTAACTTCTCCAATCTGAAGAAGAAATATCGTCGAATGAACTCCAGCGTAGGTCGCACCCATGTTTCTACTCACCGTTTACACTGTAAGAATGGTCACAACTGGTCGCGGTGCCGTCGTCGTTGGGTTTAGCACAAGACTGAGGAGCCTGACGGTGGTGTAGAACTTCCTGATGCTTGACAAATGGCGGACGGACGACGCAGGAAACATGGTGGGTTCGCGTAAAGGGACATTCGCGAGCCCCAAAGAATTCGCAAATACCCTGGAGGCGGTCGGCGGTCTGTGACGCATGAGAGCAAAGGAGCGGCGCCAAGGTCGCCTGAGTGGAAGGAGGACTGCTATACAAGCGGGAGTCCAGCTATTCGTATTTAGTTGGTCAGTGAAGAAAGGTGGAATTCCCTTTTTTAACCCCGGCACACTCTAAGCGGAGTGTACATTCAAAAGAATCGCCGCATTGCTGTTGGATGCCTTTGCTGGCGCTCCATTCATCGACCCTTCAAACCCATTTCGGTAAGTTCCGTGAACTTGGGGTTAACAGTTCGGTTCATTCGTCGAGAAAACTTCGAAGGACCGCGGCTTATTACCCACGAAGACGGAATATCATATCTTAGGAAATTCCAAGAAACGGGGGAAAGAAATTCAATCCATCGATCCTTGTTAACTACCGGCACTGTTGATGAACATTAACAGGCTAGTGTAAGCTTTTGAAAATAAAATTGCAAAAGTATTTAAGAACCTAAGCGGTATTTATAAGTACCGAAAAGGTATGGAAGAAAACAACATAAATTGACGTTAGAACTAAAAACCGGAATAACACTACCTTGATCTGCGTTTCGCACCGGTCGAATCATTATTTTTGAATTTGCACATCTTCAATCCGAAACTCTTTAACCTAAACGGGTAATTTCTTGCCTCCGGCACTTAACCGAGACGGATCATTCCGTGCCTCCGGTCCGAAACTTAACAGATAATTTCGTGCCTCCGATCCGAAACTTTACCGAAAGGGACTTTTTCGTGCCCCAGGCACTTTACCGAAACGGATCATTCCGTGCCTCCGGTCCGGCACTAAACGTTAAGTTTAGTGCCGGATCACATCCCTGGTCTCAACACACCCCCTTCTCTTGCACCCCCGCCACACTCCAACACGCGCCATATTCTCCTCATCCGAATCCGACCTTCCTCTCTCTCACGCACAAAGTCCCCAAGACCCCACACAAGTCCCACACCGAGGCCGAGGGAGAGGCTCATCCCATAACGCGGGGCCCGTTACCGCTCCCTCTCAATTTCTTCATATATATATATAAACGTACACGCACACCCTTGAAAATTCACCCTACACCGTCATTTATCTGCCTCGGTCCTCTTCAGCCCCTCCATCTCCCCGAAAATGAAGGGTTGTACAGGAATATCTGTAATCGCATGCATGAGCAAGCTTCAAAAGAGGAGATTGAAGCAATCCTAAAGTGTTGGTCAGTAGACACAATATACAAAAATGCGTACCAATGAACTTAAGGAATAAACACAACTCATCCTTTGCCTATACTACATCAAGTACCGCGAATTGAAAACCATGAAATGCAGCATAAATCTCGCAGAGAGACTGACTGATGATCTCAGGTTGGTTGAACACATCCAGGAAATACGTGGTCATTTAAGCTTCAACGAAGGACCTTGAAACTATTGTTCGATTAAGTCCCCGCTGAAATTCGCCTTGAATTAAGATGGCTACTTAGGTGGAATAACTGGCTAACACGCCTGACCGGCAATTTGGAGATCCGGGTTCGAATCCCGGTCAAGTCAAATGATTTTTTCACGGCGAATTTCACCGTCTTTGGTGTAAAACATGGCCAAATGCCAAAATGTTGGTCAGCTGACACAATATACAAAAATTCGTATACATTAACTTAAGGAAAAAAACAACTCCCCCATTGCCCTTACTACATAAAATACTGCGAATTACAAATCATAAAATGCACTAATTATCTCGCAGAGATAGAGACTCATGATCCCTGACAGTTTCAACACATTCGGGAAACACGTGGTCACATGCAAATCACAAGTTAGGACGCATGGGAAGGGTACTGGACGATAGTGGCGATAAGGTAAGGGACCTTTTCTACTTCTCCCTCATTAGACATCTTAATAGAGTCCTCCTCCTCAAGAATAGAATCTTTTTTCCGGACTGCTTCAACACTCTACAAACCTGAGGTACGACGTTCTATTAGATGTAAGAATGTGATTAAAGAATTAGTCTGCCGGACGAAAGGCTTTAAAATGTAATACTATCTTCGAATAATTAGATATCGTAGGAGCGGTCACCAATGCTGAACAGATTTGTTTTTTTATCTAGTATCCTGTTAAGTTAAATCCCAGCATAAAGCTTTATTTGTTAAATAAGCTACCCAATACTAACAGCTGGTCTTGTAAGCCTGCTTTAATTTTCGAAACTAATGTCTGAATTCGCATATTTTTATTGTGGTAATCCACCGGTTAAGGTAGGTTTAAAATGAAGAGAGTAAAAATCCTCTAGATTTTCCCAGGCGAAGAGACTTCTCCCCACCAACGTAATTTCTTCCTTATTCTCTTCCTCTCCCGCTTACCCAACACCCTCCCCTCAGTCACGGCCTACAGAAATCCTTCGCCCCTCCAACCATTACTCTTTATCTCTTAATCTCCTTCCGTCAAAAATGAAACCAAGTAACATATTTTGACTACAATATAGTTCCGGAGACTTTCATAGCATGCCATGTGGATCATGTAAATTATTCTCGGGTTACACACAGGGTTCTTCACCTCCACCGACTCATCGATGTGGAACTCGCTCATCGTCTTCAGGGCTTATGACGCTTCTCCGCGAAAATGACTGTCTATGACGGGCTGAATATTACGGGTTATGATGTCACAGTCGAGGCTCGGGAATTTTAAGGCCATACAGAATAGGGTCCCTAGCGCCTTAATTGGTATGGCCTCTGTATTTCCGAGCCTTGACAGTGACGAAAGTTTGACGTCACAGCAACCAAATTTTCAAATATGGCCATTCAAAAGTCGAGATTCGTCGGGCGCTGTGACGTCACATCCACGGATTCTCCGAGGTTCGACAATGACGAGTTCTTTCTGAATAAGGCCCCTGAGCAGCAGAACCACATCTCTCTCCCCCCCCCCCCCCCAGGGCATCCTCCCATCAATCCACTCATCGCAAACACCACGCCCCCCTCTAGTTGAAGCCGAGCTCGCGCCCCGTGGCACCGAGTTATAATGTCCCGCTTTGAATAATCCGCGATGACAAATGACGATTGGAAGCGAAAACGATTGGAAAATAAAATTCCGCCCGGAATGCCCGCCGAAAATGACACACTTTCTGCGCCGTGTTGGGGCGGTCTCGCAAACCACGCCACCCAGATCCTGGGATAACGACGTCAAAACAAACGGGATTAAAGCAGGGGCATACGGATGGTGGTGCGGAGGGTGGTAGAAAGAGGGTTGTTTCGTGTGGGAATGGCTGTCACATTACGCCAGACAAAAATAAAACATCCCCCTCATTTCTCCTCTCCAAACCTCCAACGCGCAACCCCTACAGCAAATGCACCACCCTCCCACGAATCCCGGGAAAAATGAAAATGAAAACGCTCCCGACCACCATAAACTTTTCCCGTTTCAAATTTTCGCCCTCGTCTTTTCTTCTCCTTATTCTTCACACCCTTAGCCACCCCTGCCCTCACTTCTTCCACTTCTCCACCGATCCCCTCCCCCTACCTTCCATTCATCTAGAGTCCTTTAAACCCTGCCACCACGCACGCAACCCCTCCAAAACTAAACGACTTCCCTCAATCTGTTCCACTTCAAAAACTCTCATATCTTTCCGGACCTTCGTCTTCCCTTTTATTTTTTCAAACCCCCGTATTTTCCTCCATCGCACTCTTTTTTCTTTACTTTCCCTTCCACTTATTCTCATTCAAGTCACACCAAACCTTTTCCTTTCCTCGATCCGTCCTACTGCTTTTCACGGTCCCGCGGTCGTATATTTTCTCCGACTGCATCGATTCCGGGTGCCAACCCTTGAACGGATGTTCTACTATCAAAAAATTGAACACCTATATTTATATATAATTTCTGAATTGTCCGTCCATCCCCATCTTTTATTTCAGAAACGGTTTGATCTAGAGGTCTAAAGTAAAAGTTGTTGAGTTTCTACGAGGGAGAGAGTCCCAGAAAAACTGTTAATGCTTATAAATAAATAAGTTCGAGCCTGAGTGACTATAGTATTTTAGATAAGTTCACAAGGGATTTGACATTTTTCAGAGTGCAATGCTTTCTTCTTCCATTACTTAAAATACATGAATTTGAACCAGTTTCTTTCGTTCGTCAATCGATAAGGCTGGTTAATCTCCAATTCAGCTAATTCTTACGATTTTTTTACTTTATGATGTCAAGTATTCAATAAGTATACATGAAGGTACGATATTCATCGGCTAAGTTTTAGTTGACAAGCCTTTCTACGACAATCGTCATTGTTTCCTCCGATCCTGTTCGCGTTAATTGAACTTTTTTGCATAACGTAATTTATTTCTCCATAGCGTTTACAAAATAACATAAGCGCAAGTACTCCGCATATTCTACTATTTTTCCATGAAACTTTTATCCGGCTATAAAAAAATATTAAGACCTAGAATTAATGTTAATTTTGGATGCCATAAACTAGAGCAGTTGGGAACAGTTTACGTTCTATGGGAGTATCATCGATTAGAATGCGTTAAGTTGTGAGGACACAAGTACACAAGTAGAAGGATTGCGTTAGCAAAAGAAACAATGAAAAAGCTAATGAGGAGGAGAAAACTGAGAAAGGCTATAAAAAAAAGATTAGCTAAAACCACAATATGGTTCAGAAACTTGTCCAATGAAGAAGCAAGATGAAAGAAGACAGGAGGACTTGTAGACGTGCGTTTCGAGAAGGATGGAAAGGGTAAGCTGAATGTAGAAGAAGAAAAATGTGTATGAGTTACGTCAGATAGTGGAACAGATGAAGCTGATAGGAGAAATTAGGTGAGGGCAACGGCATTAGTTAGAGGATGTAATGAGGAGTTACAACAAGCTAAAGCGGGTTGAGAAACAGAAACCTAGTGCAGAGAATACTGAACCAAAATAAAAATTAATACAGTGTCACCCAGTCCCATAGCGAACATCCGTTTTGCCCAAATCGTACACGCATGAATCCTTTTTGTTCGAGACCGCATTAAAGGCATCAAGGCAGCCTAGGCAAACTAATAAACTGGCCCACTACCATTACTCTCTGATGCTGTGTCCTTTGGTCAGTGTCCACGTGTGGGTCCTTAAGCGGAGACGGCACTGACTGTATCCAAATTGAAACCTGTGACACCAGATTTTAGCGTATTCCCTTCGTTTTCCCATCTTCCACTCTGGCCCTGATTCCCAGTCAGGTCGCAGCGACTCCCATATTTCGGACGGCCTACTTTTGAAGTGCATGCTTCCCCTATTCCTTTGACGAATCGCATCGCAATCCACGAAGTCCCCGTCGAGACGCGTGACTGCTCCGAACGTCTTAAAGAAATTTATTCTCGCTTTGTAGGGGGTGCGGGATGTGACCGGCAAGGCCGTCTTCCTAAAGTTATTCGCTCAGCTCGCGTCCCGGCAACCCCCTCAAAGGTTTCGCGCTCTCCTCGTTATTTCGTGAGAAAGATGGAATAGTACGATGAAGCGATCGAGTCCACACGAAAACGGGACCGGGTTCTTGATTGAGCTTCTGCGGTTCATCGATAGAAAATATCAAATTTTCGCGACTACATCCATTATATATTCATACGAAGACTGAGTACATTTTTTTATCAAAGCTTCCGTGGTTGATAAACAGAATAAGTTGAACTTCTGCGGTTACATCCAAAGTTTTGTTACACCAGCACTGAGGCAGGTTAAAAGAAGTCCGTCAGACGCTTATACAAAACCAGTTCATTCGTAGCAGTTCGTCCATTCATAGCGTTGACTGTAGCGTAATTGGGTCTCTAGTTGCTTCAAAATTATGTATAGCACAGTCTAAGATGTTAATCCTGAAAGAAACATCGAAGACTCTCGAGGCAGGATTCGAACCCTTGAACTTAAGGTTGCGAGGCTGGAGGGTCTCCTATCTGGCCCCCGCAGTCGGCGTAGCGTTAGTTCGAGTGTAGCAAGCGTAGAGCATATTCGTTTAGCGACGCGATTAAACTCGCGGAGGAGCTAATAATTCCCACTCGAATCTCCATTTACAACAAGACTAAATTAGGTAACTTCCTAACCCCGGGTTTAACATGAAATCTCTGAATTCGGTTGCTGCGTTGCCTGGCACTACTCTTGCTCTACACCACCGTTTCACCACCTCTGTAAGAGAACTTTTTATAATTCCTTTGTGTTTACGGCATTCGTCATCGAACTCAAATAGTTTTTCAAAGTTTTAATGCAGGGGATGATGTGATATTGAATTTTGAAATGGAAAGAATGAAAGAGATGGAAATAAGAAATTCGGTAATGACCTTTTTTCGAGAAAGAGTAAAATCAGGCATATATCTCGGCCCTTTAGCCTTTGGTATTACTCGAAATCGTCCCTTAGCTTCCAAAAAATCATCTCCTAGATCAAGTTTTCTTTACCTCTTTTAAACTTTACTACCTCATCATAGTTTACCCCAACTGCACTAAGCCTCTTAATGAGAACAGAGAGTCAGCCAAACAAAATAGATAAACTTTATAATAGAGGAGGGCATAGTAATCCGCTAACCAATATTATCGAGAGGAATCCCAAAAAAACATATATTTTAAGTCATAAAAGGTTAATAACGCATTTCACCTAGAACAACATACCTGACTGCTTAATGAGGGAGGAATGTAGTTATATTCTGGTTTCCAATCTTGCAACTGAAACATGAGATGGAATGTACAGCAATGTTGACCTGACTCCAAAACATCCCAACTTCCAAGTCGCGGTAAATCCTGATTCAATGACGAAGTTCATGGCGTCCCCGTAATTGAAGGATTGTCACATGGCATGCATCTCAGTGAACTTACACGGTATACGGTTGAAGCGTCTCAAGACTTGAGGAAGCGCGGGGCGTAGGCTTAATAAGGTTAAGAGTTCCTACGCTCGACTTCCATCGTCATTTGCTAGGAATAAGCTATTGCCAACATTCCTCTTCCCTTATCTCTATAGCCCACGCCTCTATATTCCTTACTCCTAATTACCACCCTTTCCAAATGGCGCTCATGACTCAGCAGGCGCCCGCTTCCCGCAATGACTATTAATTTCACTAGAGGAATGCTTCGGCTATAAATGACAAATCACGTTTGCCAACTGAAATATCAGCTGTCTTTTTCACCTTAAATCCTCTTAAACACTTAAACACCTCCTTAAAGCTGAGAATGAAGTTAACTTCGCTAAATGTGTCTCTTTTATTCCCCCAGATGACTACATTGACGTCCCACGTTGGTTCTCGGGGCGGATATTTGAAATAAAACAGTACAAGTCTGAGACTTTCCTTTTTTTAACCAGGTCTTTAGAATGAAGACCACAAGAGAATACGATCCACTTTGACTTGACTCATCAACGAATTAAGAAATCGTTTTAATTGGGGGAATGGATTTACACTAAGTTAATGTAACATACAAAATCAATGCATTTCGTAACGCAACGTGCATCCGTAAACGCTTGAAAAACCTCTTTGAGTAGAAGAGATATTTCTAAATCAAAATTACAAAATATGCACTTGAAACCATAAAAAAAATTCTGCTAAATATTATCAAATGAAAATTCAGGCTTATGATTCATTCATCGTGCAACGTTATCAACTGCCAGTTAAAGAAGCGCGCTAATTCTTCAATTGAGAATTAGGCAAAAACCTAATGTAACATTACAGAATTACCTATCTCGTTAAATATAAAATAGAAAATAAGCGTTTAGTTTAGTAATTTTTTATCGCATCTTTGACAAATTTAAGGAAATTAGTTCCGTGAAAAAAGTTTCAGGAGCCTACTTAATTAAGATAGAAAAACTACTTTAACACTTCAATGAAAGCTATGGGGCCAGTGAGCTGCAAACCTCACAAGTTAATAAAACCTATAAGAATGAGCGGCAAATACTTAGTTGGGCGCTTTATAGCTCTTGACTGAAGCGACTCCACACACGATCCATTTTCAACGGAACCGGGACGAGGCAAGCGAAACGGAACATTCAACCGTGCCCCTTCGATAAACTGGTATTCTGACGCTAACAGTTAACCGCTGTGGTCAGTGGGCGTCATCACCCCAACGTAAGGCCAAAATACGTACATCCTTCGATGAGGGGAAAAATAAATTCCCACGGCCGGCATGAATAGACGCTTAATGAACACAGAATCGTGTTCACTGTCCGTCCTCTTGTTTCCTCCGTTCATTCAACCTTCGCGGTCCTTCCACTCCCCCACCTCGCCCACATCCACCCACCGAAACTACGGCCTCTTAACCAATTTCACTCCGCAACTCTCCATCCCTCGGTTATTCAACATCCCTCATTCCGTCACCAGAACCTCCCTCCACCTCTTCCCTCCTCGGAGACTTCAGCCTCATTAACGCTTTCCCTATTCCACCTCAACCTCGCCCACCCCCAACCCCACCAAACACGCCCCCAACTATTCCCCATCCACCACCACCCACTCCCAAGATCCGCAACCCCCCCCCACTTTCCTCCAATTATACGCACAAGGGAAAGGCACCCTTTCCCTTGCCCTGGACAGGGTCCATTCCTCCAAGCGAGCCGTGCCTTTATGCAGTCTACTGCGACGGTGACGAGGGAGAAAGTTTTATTTACGATTATTATAATTATATTACATGATACGAACAGTGTTTCAAGCAAGAAAAGTATTATAAAGCACTAGGGAGCGATATAGAGGGATTCGGGTTCGAGTCCCGGTCAATATGAATGATTTTTTCCTTTGTGGAACTTCGCACTTATGTGCATTTGCGGATGACTCCGTAAAAGAAAAATTTTCAAAAAGAGCGAACACTGTTCAAAGTTTAATCTCGTGGACTGTGGCGCATAGCGCACGCTTCGGACTGCTTCGTTACATTGTATGCACGGCAATCTTAAACTTCTTGTTCGTTTAAACCCTAAAATAATCCACAGGGGAGAAGGACGCCTCGGTAGCTTAATTGAATAAAGCACTCGCCGCGATATCGATGGATCCGGGTTCGTGCCCCGATAAGTCGAATGATTCTTCCTCTCTGAAATTTCGCACTCAGGTGCACTTGCGGGTGACTCCGTAAAGGTGGGGTCTGATGCTGGTATCCTCAAAATATGTCAAAAGTATTGTTTTAAAACGTTAATAAAAACGGGTTGTCAACATTTATCCCATTTTTAACTGATTTGAACAAGACGCTTAATGAAAACTTCGTAAAGTTGATAAGATAAACCATTTACACATTGCTGAAATTTGTTATGGCTCAACTTCGTGAAAGTTCATGGCCACACACAAATAAACTACGTAAATTTTCACTGATTAATTCAATTCACCAATGGTCTCGTCACATAGGCGACATTATCACCCGCCCCCACCGGGAGTGGACCATCATGACCTTACCCGCAACCATCATCCCACCATAACTTAAAACCAACTCCCTCTCCTACCTTCCCACCCACCGTCTCCTCGATTATAATCTCCCAACCCTTCCCCCACGAAACCGGTCGTACATTAATCAGCGAAAATATTCATACTTTAATTTATTTGATTCTATTATTAACCCTGATTGCCAATTTAACTGAAAAAAGTGTTTTAAGGTTTTTTCTCGTTCGACTGAAAAAATTGATAACTCGAATAAAATAGTTCAAATAAAAAAAGCATACTAAATATTTTAAAAGGTTAACTTATGCACATTTCCCTTCTGCCCTTCTGTCATTTAAATTAAAGATTAATGCAAAGTGCCAATATATGCATAGGAATTTTGACTCCTATCCATTAATTTCGGTCATTCAGGTGACCATCGACAGGGTGGTTTTAAATCTCGTAAACACGTGGATGATCGAAAGGCATGCATAGCAGTCAAAATTCCTCTGGTTTTATGGACAATTTGGATTAATCTTCAATTTAAATTGACTAGCCACTTGCTCTCTTCTTGAATCTCCCCTCATTCTTCCCGCCAGTCACTCTCCTGTTACACCACTTTTATTCCTTGTGAAACCACCCACATTCCCATCCATGTTCTAATCTCGGGGTGTAAAGTTGGACCTTCTCAGGATAGCAGCAGCATTTACGACGGAAGCGGTCCACATTCAGGCTCTTTACTCCCACAATTCAAACAAACAAGTTTGATGGGATCCCTTTCATTCAAACTTAAAAAGTGTTCCACAGTGAAGACAGAAGGAGTGATACCAACCCGATCGTGAGTGTTCTTCCATCGGTGATGTGAGAGTGCGAATAACTAATCCACGCCTGTTCACGCACGTATCCTAGTTGCAAATATCGCTTCTACAGATGCCTCGATGTGGGACAAAGAAAACAAGATTATGCACTTTAGCTCTTCACCATTAACTACAAAATTTTCCGGAAAGGGCTTAGTTATATCCCCATTTTACTCGACGAAGTGATTTACTTATTCAATGACTCATTAAATACCGCTGCATTCAAGAGTACACATAGAACGTGACAGCGCTCTTTAGGAGAATTCTAGGTCTATATTATTTTTGCACTTGCATAGTTATTTCACATTTAAATAGGTATAACATTTAAATAGAACGCTCCTCGCAGCACTGGGATTTACAAAATGCAGCATACCTGGTATCGCTGAGAGGTAATTATGTGAGTCAAGAGTTGGAGGAGGATTGCGGGTACGATCGATCCCCGGCAGTAATTTGCAAATCGAGTTCATTTCTTATTTTTTGTTTAGCATAAGGAATTAATTATCACGGTTGGAAAACTTTGCAAAGCGAAGAAAGCTTGGCTGGCAGCACAGATAAGCGTGTTTTGCATATCATTCAAAGGAAATACTCGTGATTTTCCCCTCTAGCGTGGAATGAGTCCAAATTAGAGTTAATTTAACCACGTATGGTAGCGCTGTTGAGCAAAATGGCAGGGAAGCTAACGCTAGACCATACCTCGAGGGCTAATCGCAACGGTAATGCCTGCAATGATACATTCTCTGAGGAAAGCACCGTTCTTGTTAGGTGAAACTCCCAAGTGATAAATATAGATTCAGGGAAATGACGCCATCAGGCGGAGGGATATGCATGCGATAGGCAGCTTTTATATGCATGTACCTGAGACGTCATATTTAAAAGGGATGATTTTGACTTCAATTACATTAACTTGAATGCGATGTCGCTTCAGAGAATGTCCTGCACAGGCACGGGCAACAAGCATAGTGATCATGCACCTCTACTATAATCACTGAAAGCACTCGATCGTAACGCCACTTACCGTATGTGCACAATGAGATGTCTCTCTTATGGCAACAAAGGCAATTTAGAAGTAAGATTCGATTTTTGTTTTAATTTCTTCGAATTAATATATAGTAAAATCACAAATAATTCTCAATACTTCTGCGTGTACTTAGCAACCTGAGAGCTATCACATAAGTAATTCCACTTGGGGGTGTTTTCGTCTCATTGTGACCTAACAAGTGTCTTATAACAGATAAAATGTTGTAAAATATCACAGAATATGCAGTAAACGACCGGTTTTATCAAACAGTGGACATCATCAGGTTTCGATGCACGTTGTGTTGATGAAACACGCTGTTTATTAAAGAGCCAGTGACTATTTACAAAATTTTTATCTTTTTTTATAACAATGAGTGTTCACGAAGTTGAGCCTGACCCTATCAAAAAGCACTATCAAGCATTATGGCGCGTTGCATATCACATTTTTTGTGTTGCAATGCTTTATTTAAATTGATCAATTCCCCATCATGTTTCCGCTGCGGTCAAAAATTATGCAAGAGAAACGAGAGTATTTGAACCAATCAGTTATTAAAATCTTTACTTTTTCCCATTATAGTTTATCTCCTTTATTATCTGAGGGGCCGAATCTACTAATTTTCCGATCATTGCGATAGCCCAAATGATGTGGAACGCAGTCACGCGCACGGGTGAAAAAATATACACCAAATAGGGTGAACATCGCCATGAAAAACCATTTCATTGACCGGGATTCAAACCCTGAATTAAGATGGCTTGGCTGCGTAATTGGCTAACATACCTGACTGGCACTTTGTATATCCAGTTTCGAATCCCGTTCAATTCAAATGATTTTTTTCCTGGCGATTTTCACCCTCCTTTATGTAAATTTACCAATGTTGCATGCAATACTTTAAATATTTTTAAACAAAGCATGGATCAAGACAAAAAGAATTCTAATTTAGGCAATTTTAAGCTTTTCTTGACCCATCGCACTATCATCACTCGCTTCTAATATCATCTAAACGATATTAGTTAAAGTTTCAGGCTTATATTTGTGCAACTGACTCACATGTAATAATCTCTTTCATTCACTGCACTCCACACTTCTTTATTCCTTCCTACCATTCCACATCCATAATGCCCTACCCCTGATAATGAAATTACAGATGTCGAAACCATGGTCGGAATGAATAAAAAAGTGTGAAAAGCACAAAAAGAGAAATTATTTTAACGATGACTTCAAATTGCAAAGTTTTATTTAAAGCTGTAAGCTACGCTGGAGAATAACCCGGAGGCAAGGGAAGTGCACTCGGAAGCCCGAGGAAATGGAGGGTGAGCAAGAAACAATAAACTTTGGGATACTTAAACCCCTTTGCCCCTTCCGCCTCTCCTCCTTCCATGGGGTGGCGCATTCATCGGCGGCCGAAAGGGAAGGGTGCAAAAGTTGCCCCACAGTCGGCCCTCCTTCCGGCCGCCAGCCTCCCGATAGAAACCCCCAACCACCCGGAGTTCAATCCCTTGCGGAGCGAGAGCAGGGCCTGCGCGTCGATAATCGAAGGGATGGATGGATCGATCGCGTGATTGACTGCGCGGACCCGAGTATCTTTGTAGAAAGAACGACGTGGAAAGGGGAAAGGATAGAGATAAGAGCGTTTTAAAGTGGCTGGAGCGGTAATCGTGGGTCACTGAGTGAACATTACAATATTTTTAAAAGTATTAAGGGCAATTCAAGTATTACGAAAGACATTTTGGGGATGGAGGGGGGTTAGGCTTTTTTACGTTGTCTTAAGTAGGGGGGTGAGGGGGTCTGAGAGAGTCTTACGTATACATGAGTCACTTTTGAATTCGTTGTTTTATCACTTTTTAAAACGATTTTCGTAGGAAAAATCTTACTTTTTAGGATCACCGCCAGGACGCTTGAATGTATGCTAAACTATAGAAAAACGTACGACCAATTCGTTGCGTTCATTAGTTTGGAGATGCCGCATTTTCAAAGATCACATGTTTTGTGAGTTGTGCGTACATCGAATCGCGAAATATCAAAAACACTTATCGATATCCGTGATGAGGTCAGTTATTGCGCATTTTGACATAGAATCTCCATAGTTTACTATATATGTCAATGGTTTCCAAAATGTCAGATAACTAACTTAAGATTGGGAGGGGAGGGTTCGTGAAATCTTACGTTGTCTTACATGGGGGGAGGGTAAAAAAGGGGTAAAAATCGCCTCACGTAATACTAGAATACCGAAAAATATTCTTGGACCACATATCATTTAAGTGTATCTGTTTATGCGCTGGAGCTCACCATATACGCAGCAATGGAAATGATACAAGAATTATATTTTATTTCCTTAATTAAATCATGTTATGACTAGAGTCATCCCAGCGGTATTCGAAATTTAGACAATATTTGCATGTTTGTTTCGAATCTTGGACTCGGCGTGACACCTTGATATCTGTTAGTAACAATTTTAATAATATTATTGTAATATTTCGCGTTTAGAAGAAAAAATGTGCATATGTAATCTAATTATTACGAAATATATCTCATGCGCCACATGGCTAAGAGTTAAAATAGCATTGAACTGCCAAAAAGCCAATCAGTATGATGCAATCTTTTTCACTTTTACCTATAGACATCACTAATGAGAAAACGTATGCTAAGTTTCAAGCCAGTCTATGCATAGACAAAAATCGCTCCAACCACCTTAAGCGATTCCGCGAGTCGACTAATTTCGAGCGGACTTCCCCGTCTACTTGGCCTGAGAATTCTAAATGGTGATTGGCTGCAAAGAAAGCCATGCCTCGTTTCCATTGATTTGCATAGGTATGAATGTTGGTAATGGAAGCAAGGCTTAAGGCCATTTTGGAAGATCCGGACACTTCTAAGGGAATAAATTAAATTTCAGGTGCAAACCTGCAAAATTCTAAAAAATACATTACGAGCAAATATCACGCGTACTTTCTGTTACTCAATTAGCATACTATTTCTTGTTTAAATGTATAATATAAGCACATGAAAACGGAAATAAATAGCATATAAAACGCAAAATGTTTCAGCAGAATCCCGATTTGTAGTTGTGGAAAGCACTTTAAGTACAGTACTCCGACTGTAAAAAGGGATGTAAAACAGTGGGCCACACGCCGCACTTAAAATAGACCAGTCAAAGCAGGTATATTTCCACCATTCATCCGTTCTCCAAGCATCCCTTCCCTTACCGATCTTCAAACATATAGTGGCTCAAATAACCTCAATTTCGGTCGTTTAGTATTCGGACAAACCAAAAGCTGCTTAATTTAAAATCAAAATAATAATATTTCGTTTATTCCACATTTTATTGAGTACCTGGATCGGGTTCACCGCTATGCCCGCGGCATTATCAAGAGGTTTAATACAAAGAATATTCTGTCTTTTATACGCTTGCTTTACTCAAGATTAGAGAATTGTTTTAATTTTGTTGTTTTGCTGGTTCTTTTGATTTAATTACGTCTCAATTCAACAGAGTGAATTTATCAACTATCACCTCTAAAGCTGTGAAGATGGATAACATTTGAGCTTCGTTGACTCCTTCATCCCATCATCCAAGGTACATCCAAGGTACCTGGGCGTCATGTTATCAAAGGATCTGGGATGGGGGCCCCACATAGAAAAGATAGCTGGGAGAGCGTTTAAAAACCTCCACTACGTGATGAGGAACATAAAAAAATGCCCGAAAAAGGTAAAAGAGCTGGCATATTTCACTACCGTTAGGCCAATGCTTGAGTATGCCACGAATGTCTGGGATCCCCATGATAAAGGAAAGGCAAAGAGCTTGGAAAAGGTCCAAAGGAAGGCAGCAAGGTACGTTTTGGGGAGACAAAAAATTACCGATAGTGTTAGCAGCATGTTAGAAGAATTGGGGTGGAGTCCACTGCAAGATAGAAGGAAAGTAAATAGGTTATTGGGAATGTTTAAATGCTACTCAAAACATCCAGCCTGGTTGGAATTGGAGAAGAGGCTGGAACCACCAAATTTTTTGGGAAAAAATGACCACCCGCTGAAACTAAAATTAAGGAGGCAAAAAACGAATGCTGCCAAATACTCCTTCTTAAATCGTGGGGTCCTGGAATGGAATGAATTACCAGAAGAACTCACAAAACCTTTACCAAGAAATGTAAATATTTTTAAAAAATTGTTACTCATAAAAAACAAGAAGAGTGTCTGATGTTGTATGTAGGTATATGTATTTTTTAAACCTTATTATTAATTTTTTTTCAACCGAAACTAATGATATATTGCCACCAGACAATGTCTAATTGCAGTATCAGTGTAATAATAATAATTATTATTATTACAAATTATATGTTTTCTCGACTTCTTATACTAACACGGTGCAAATATCAGGAGTTGTAGATCAAATATTTTTTCCAAGCTTATGCCAATGTTTTGAATCTTTATTTATCCATCTTGAGGGCTATAAATAAATGATACATGAATCATATATCTATAGTCCTGAAGATGGAAAAATAAAGATTCAAAACATTGGAAGAGGCTTGAAAAAGAAATATTATTTGACCTTAAACTCCTGATATTTGCACCGTGTGTATAATTATTACAAGCGATTGATACATAATGAAACATCGGACGAGAGACAAAAACACGTTATCACGGTGCGGCATGAGGATGTGAGAGCAAATCCTACCACGGCCAAATATGCTGTTTGTAAAGTGAAAAGGCCGGGGATAGTGGGAATGCAGCGGCGAAGGTGAAGCAAGCCGGATGGAAGATCGACGGGGGCCAATCAAGTGGAGGAAATTGGGAGAAGAGCTTTGGCGAGGAAATGATTAAGGGGCTAATAAGTCGCGACAAGAAAGGTGCGATCGAGGGGAATCTAATTAAAAAGTTTCCCGAAGAAGAGGGGCGTTGAAAAATAGAATTTAAAAAAATACTCGATTTAAAAATAAAAAAACAAGCTTCTGAAATAGCTTCTTTTCTTGCTCCGCGATAAGGGGTGACCCGAAACAAATGGATGCTGACTACAAAAAAAGGAATAATACTAAAAAAATAAGAGGTAGTAAGAAGCTGAGAGAACTTTCCAGGAGTTTAATAGATTCAGTATACGAGATAAGAAGAGTTTTTTCTTCCCTTACTCAGCCAGGATAATCGCGTATTTTTGTCGTGAGAGAGAAAAGTGGGTATCAGGAGTAAAATATGTAACTCGATTATGTGGACGTAAGTGCCTGAGAGTTTCCATGTAAAAAAGGCACCTACTACATTACAACGGCGGAACGAAAATGTAACATGGTAGTGAAGGAAGTTAAGCAACAAAGTAGTCCATTTTGAAAGATGATTACCGCTTAAAAGTACGTGGAAATACCTTAGAACGAATTGCTACGTGATCCTTGACACAAGTACTTTAAAAAAACAGCCACCCCAACGTATGAAGCTTTTCTAAAGGCTCTTTTGAATATAAAATTCAATGAAAAATTTTTCGGGCATTGAATTTTGGGCAATATTCCACCATTATGCTTTTGCTCGAATCCACGAGAAATTGTCGGAGCTATTTTTGGGACGCAGGAGCCGTGTGTGTTTTTTATTTACTTTTTAAATCCTTTTCGACCTGCGATATTCATTCGGTCACGGAGTGTAACCTTTGGGTTGCCCGCGGCGAATTTATTCATTTTTTCCACAGCACGCCTACTCCTTCAAAGAGGTACACAACACACACTGGGCAATTTACTTTTTTCAAATTTATGGCGCTGGCATAACAGCACAGATTTTTTCCCTCCTTTGAGACCGGTATCCATGCTACTGGAGAACAAATGTATTTTTTAAAGCAAAATTATCCATTAATTTTTGCTAAATTAACCGATACATTGTGGAAAAAAGTCCTCATTAATTATTCGCGACCCTTAACCAACAGCCACAGGAAATATAAGCCACGTAGAAATTCATTGAAACCTCCTAATAATAATTAAACAGAGTGAATCAACGTGCATGAAAATTAGGCCCTTCATGAATAAATACATAAATGAAATTCACGCCAAGCCACGACCGAACACTGACTTTCCAAGCCACCTACTACCGACTCTTGGAAATTGGATTTAACAAAAGCTAAAAAAGGAAAATAATCGCTGGCTCAACGATCAAATCAAATGGAAAGCGTTAAAAAGTTTCGGAGGACGGTAAAGCCTGGATTGGTGAATGGAAGTTAACCCGGTAAGACGCCGTAAGAACTTCATCCTCGCAGTTCCCTCGCGAATGGAAACTATAAGATGCGCCAGGGGAGCAATTGAGTCGGGTACGAGACTAGTATTAGGAAGAACCGAGGTTCAAGGAGTTGAGCATTGAGGAAATGGAACCAACGAGAAGACGTGAAACCATTTCTTCAAAAGGTTTGACTGCAAACGAGGGAGATAAAAAAGTAAAATGAGTTCCACCCACACCAAGAAACGGTTTTTAAAAAAATGAAAAGATGCTCGTAGTCACAGGAATATTATGATTGTAATAACCAGGCAAGATGAAATGGCATAAATAAGGATCTAAAACACAAAAAAAAGAAACGTTTTGCGCACAACCTGTATTATGATTGAACGTGTTAGGGTTGATTCATGGAAGGGTTCCATTACAAATTATTCTCTTCCATTGAGATGCAACGATTTCACGCATCTCAGCAGTATACTGAAATGCAGATGGAATACCAGATATGCATTCCCGCTCTAAATATGGAAAAGATCGGTTGATAAAGCTTGGATGTGGCCAAGGTAAAAGTTAAACGTATTAAAAATTGATGAAGAGATCTTATAACTTGAAAGGGAGATTAAATTGAGAAGTCTTATAAATTCTTAAAACTCTTAGACCATGTTGATGGGTATCTCCATTACCTATTTGAGAAATTTCACATAATTTATACAACTGAACTGGGGAGAAAACAACTTGCGGGAAAGAATAGTATGAAGTGAGGAAGATTGACATAATGCTAACAATACACAATAACCGGATATTATAAAAAATGATAGTGGGGAATAGCACCAAGTTATATTACTTTATCAACATAAGTGTAAATTATTTTTTCATATTAAATCCTGACTCTTTAATACCCACAGGTCGTTTTATACCGTTATGTTAAACATCCTCTTCGATAAGAACCGAGGTAAATTCGCTTTCCAATTGATAACGCTTACGTCTATTTACCGACAATCTGATAGTCTTAAGCAAAAAAATCTCGGTTAAGAAATTTTGAGGATACCGGGACTAGCCTTTGCGGAGTCATCACGGAGTCCCGGTCAAGGCGAATGATTTTTCGTCTGTGGAATTTTGTATGATCTCAGTTGAAGTTTAGCCAAAGTCTACGTCAACTAACGGTAAAATTAGGCCAGACATTATAAAACCTGCCTTTATTTAGGAAAAAATAGCACACGTCCTTCTGAAACTTCGTGGTCTTCCATATCCCAATTTATTTTCGACCACAGAATATCACAAACTACACGACTTGGGTTTCAATGCTTTAGTATCATCTTCAGGCGATATACAAACGAGTCTCTTCCTTATATATGAAACAGTAAAAGGGTGTGGGCAGGTAAATTTAGAGGTAATAAATGTATGGATGAGAAAGAGTGGAAGTAAGCTTAGTTAACCACAGCTGAGAGGCTGAGGGAATGGCGGGTAACAGAAATTCATTAATGAGTTTAACTACGGGGTCAAGAATTCTTTTTTTAAATTTCAAGCTCTTCTAAAGCATTGAGCTCACGTCGGTCATTGGTAAAATTTTGTCATTTATAATATAAGACAGTAATTTCCCACGAAACTTTGAGGAGACCATCTGGAATAGCGGGATAGCTTCTCGCGGTTTAAGCTAAGCCAACTCTAGCTCATGATGAGGAAACAAACATTATACTACATCATGAGGATGACCGTAAGAAATCCGTTTGTCTTTCTCATCTTTAAATGAGCCAAGGGAATCAATGTGGGGTGCGACAGAATATTCAGGCAAGCCCATCTCGGTCCTTGGACGATGTCGATGAACCACGATTCCGAAGAGATGCGAACTGGGAAGGACGCTCGCAAAAAGATATGAATGGGACGCATCAGAGAAAGGCGGGAGGATTTTCGAGGGGCAAAAACAAGACGCAGGAGCGCAAAAGGGACCTCCCCCTTCCGAGTTTAGGGGAACTCTTGAAACCCAGCGATACAAGTGGCGTGGAGAGATACCGACCGGGCGGGGAGGGTAATAGAGATAAAGGGCTGTCCCAAGGATAGTCAGACGAGATAGAAGGGCTGGGAAAGCAGGAAGGCGGTAGAAATGGCCAGCGAGAGGACGGGAGAAGAGACATAAGGACGGAAGGGAAGACTTAAGGGAGAAGGCAATCGTTCAAAGTCACACTGCGCCCATTGGCTTTTTATATCAACTTTACTACCTATATACTCTGCACAGACGGATGTCCCCGCGCAGTTCCCTCCCACACAAGCCCAAAACCCTTACATATTTCTCACTCACTCACCCGAACGCAACACACCACACCCCCGCCACTTCTCTTCGCCGCCTCGTCCGCCTCATAACCCCCAAAGAGACATCGGCCTGACCGTTTCGGAGGGGCCAACCAATTGCTTAGAGACGAGTGGCCCTTGGAGGAAGACTTGGAGGGCGAGTGGGGAAATAAAACATCACTCCAAGAGGACGGTGGAGAGGTAAAGTACGGTTCACACTGAAGACAAAGTACGAATATAATGTAACTTAAACTATGCCTGCGATACCGCGTGTCATCAAACCAACCAAAATATTTATCCTATCCTTAAAGTCGACCAATATGACTTTTTCTCCCACCACGAGAGCGTTTGGTAAATGAGAAAAAGGAAGGAGAACATCGGTTATCTTAGATGGTATGACGGGAGAGACTAAAGATACAAAGATAATCCAATGCATTGCGCACTAAAAGTGTAGTTTTTGAAGGGAACGTCAAATAAAAATCCCGGCAGTTGGAGAAATTACAAGCAGGAATTTTAAGTGCATGAACCTACCATTTAAGTGATAGTATACCTATGAGGGTGAAGATGTAATTTTGCCCAAAGATGGTTCGCGTTTCATGTTATGAATCGGCATTCATTTAAGATTTTTTTATTTTGATTAATTTTTGTGTGCGAATGTGGTAGCTCGCGAACCATCTCCAAGATAAGCGACGTTATCTTAAATGGCTTGAGTTTATTGCGCATTTAACTATTTGTTGCGGGTGGCGGGCGCATTCGAGACCACAAAGGTAGCTTTTAATTGGTCAATGTGAGAAAATATCCTTCTTCGTGATTTGGCAACTCCTCGGCGTAACTTTAGAGATAAGCGAGAGCTATCTTTTAAATTAATTTCTTACAACCCACTGCAAATACCATGTGAATAACTCAAGTTCGATCGATATTAAGTTACTTACTTATGATTCATGTACAAGATGAACCAGCTTTCAGAAGAATGCACGAGATATGAGGGAAGAAAAGTAAGTGCGGGAAAGCGATACGGGCAAAGTAAAAGATTCAAACTGGAAGGAACAGGATGCAAACCCACCCGGAAATGCTGCAAAAAATAAGAAGGGAAGAGGAGCATCTCAAGCTTAACTTTATGGCAATTTCTTCCACCTTGAAGGAGTATTTGTCACAGGCGGAGGTTGTGAGAGATGAAGTAGGCCCCCACGAAAGTGGCCATGTCTTCGACAGATTCAGCCCGCAAGCAAGCACGCAAAAACAACGCCAGTTCCTCAACCCTCTTTCCCTTCACAACTCAATAGTCTCCCCATTCGCTCCCTTTAAGAGATCATGGGTACCCTAGCAAAATCACCTTGGCCTTAAACCACCCCTCCACTGTGTTTCCCTGCCCTCCCTTCTCCGCTTCCCTATTCAATTCTTCCTCTTATACCCACCATCTCACTCCCTTACTGTCCTTCTTTCTCTCTCCCTCTCCACACTACAGGACGATTCTCGAACAAAGCCCTCCAGATTTCCTCAGCACCTCGGCCTTCCACCCCATCTCTCCCAACGGTTAGATCTCAATACTCATGGCTCTGGGCTCGGGAAGAAGGGTGCTGGTTGGGGTGGAGAAAAAAAGTGACTTCTCCAGACGCTTTTCGCCAGCTCCTCCCTACACAGGACCGGGGAAGGAGGGAAGGGACAATGCGGAGATGGGGAAAGAAACACAGGGTGGGCGGAATCGAAGGCTTCGGGAGGTGCGCTGGCGAGCAAGGGGCGTTATAGAGGGTCTGAGAAAGAACCCTGAGGCGAAGTGGGACCCTGGGGGGGAGAGGGGGCGCTCTTCTCCACCCCTGGGGGAGGAGGTAGTACAGGAATATCCTTCTCTCCCACCTCCTTACGAGATCCTCCCTAACACAACCGCTTTGAGTGGGACGCTCAAGCTTACAGACACTCACGAGCCGTCCCACACGGGGAGAACACACAAGCCTTCGGGGGGTAGTACCCTAGGAGCGACTCCATTGCTCCCGGGCCACTGCCTCTCTCCCGGCAGCCATCCACCTTTACCACCCTTTCCCCCACAGTCTCCACCCTTTTCACCTCACGACCGAAAACTTGGTCTTCCCAGAGAGATAATCCTCTTCAGATTTGGGTCTGATTTTCCCTTCTCCTCACATTCCGAACACCTCCCCCCCCCCTCTTCAGTTCCTTCCCTCTCAACCTCTCCGGCACTCATATTACCCCACTCAGCACCCGCTATCCTATAATCTCTCCGCAAAGCTGTGCCTCTCTTGCCGCACACCTCACTCCTCCGTTCCTTAGCCTACTCGAACCGTATCAGTCCTTTTCCCACCCTCTCACACCTCCCCCTTTCTCACCTTTTCACCAATTTTCATTCATGATCCGGGACTGCTTTCCCATACCCCACCCCAGGGAGCGAGCTTGATGGATTCAGCTGTTTGAGCGCCCGCACCCAATCAAAATCGTCCGAGGGGTAGTCAAAGGTTTTCATCCATCTTGGCCGCGAGGTAACGAATCCTTTTTTTCCTGGCGCGCCGGCTCTAATTACTACGTCAAAAAGGTACGGAATGCACAAAAAAGTATGGAGAGGAAATCCGAAAGGTCAGATTTCCAATGACCAAACTCGGATTTTTATAGGATCAGGTATATTTTTTCACATGCCACGAATGACAAGAAAAAGCAAGAAATTTCCTGAAACGGAATTATTATTTATTTCAAAAAGCATTAAAATGCGTCCACTGTTTCTGCACACTTTTATCTTTCAATGTTAGCGTAAAAGGCTGACTAAAAATAACTTTGTAAAAATCCTGCTAAACGATACCACCCTCCTTCGAAAGATTTATCAAATATTTTGATGATAACATTACAATGATTCATTAGCAATTACACATTCTTCTTAAAATTAAAAAAATTAAACAAAAATGAATGATTTCCATTGTGACCTTTTCAAACCCTTCAATGATCCAGAGCATGGCATTGCATTTAAGTTTTGTTGCTTCAAAAAAAATTTTAAGTTCACGAGTTAAACATGGAAATCATATTGAAGAGTCAGTAAGATTTCGGTGTTTTATCATACCAAAACGCAAAACGAAAACGAAGGAAATTGAGTTCATTTGCGAATCCATGTCCAGAACCGCAGCAAAGGCTCTTTACCCCTCTTATTCTTAAAAGCCGTCATTTCATGGGATAATAAAAAATCTTAAGCTCCGGCGAAGTTGCAAAACCAACAACGCATTAGACTAGCACAAACTTCTTCAAATTACCCACGTAATTAACCCTTCTTGAAATCACGAAAAGCATATCTCGCCGCTTCATTGCTACACGATTCGCTCGGTATACTCTCGTACACAAAAACTTTCTCCACTACAATGGTCACCATTGGAGGGACGAGAGAAAATAGTCCTCGCTCTCATCACGAAAGAAAGCACCACTCACCTCAAGAGATGTTCTCCCACTGAGAGTGAAGTTATCGCGAAGGGGGAAATAAGTCAATTTTGACCACATAAAAAAATCCCACTGTCCTCCTCCTCCCATGCACCCGCCTCCCTGCAGACTAACGACGCTTAATTGCCGTGCCCGTCATTCCTTCATGTTCTGAAAGCCAATCCCGACACATCCCCACACTCCAAGCTCCCACACACACACTCTGCATCCCTGTCCTTCAGCCGCATCCGCCGCACCACCATCACCTCGACCATTCATCGCCGATTTCCGATATCCAACCCTCCCTCCCCCCTTCACACACCTCCACGGTTGCCCTCTTCGCACCCCGAACGAATACGGCCGTCACCCTCTCACAAACTCTCAGCCCACCCTCGACCATCGTCGCCTTCCCATTTATCTCCAAATGCCTAACGTCCTCTGTCATCTATCTGTCTTTCAGGGCTCTCATCCTCACCCACAAACCCAACAAAACATCCGTCCTCTCCCCTGCATCCACTGCTGTATTCCCCCCGCGACATCCTCCTCTATCTACCTGCGACATTCATGGCTGCGGGGAACCGTTTCGACAATTACATTGGCGCAACGCGACGTAGCTTCTGGAATCACTGCCATTCGAAGCAACTCGACACAGCTACTCAAAACGCTGTGACTACAACCTCCCCATTCCCTGCAATTGGGCTTATGCAATATTGCGGTGTATTTAACCCGATATGCATCATCACAATATTGAGCCACCGGGATATTCAACGAATAATCACGAGAAGTGAAGCGATATCGGGCCATTTGGAAACTACAGTAAAATTAATCCGAATAGCGAAAACATGAATACATGAGGGGCTATGGGATGTTATATGATCTTAATGGAAATTTCTTTTATTGATTAATTGACGCATGTCATAACACTTGTCCGTCTTGCAACATGCGATGGAATTCTTAAGTTGTCGTTTACCGCCAACCGCATAGCAGGATTCGAATTTCAATTAAATATGGACATTGTAGCAAAAGCGATGGAAAAAGCGTATTATGATGAACAGCAATAGATTTTTTATTCCTGTACAAGTGAGGATGATTTAATCCCAGACAATACATTAAAATGAGATAATTAATATGCACAAATGAACTGTTGTAATCTACGATGCCATGCAATATGTGATATCACGCGATACATCACGTTTTTCGTGATGATCGGGCATTTTCCTGAAGTGGATTTTTTGAAATGATATATTTTTTTCCCACGTGTACAAACATCTTTCTTTAAGAAATTTTATGTTTTTACGGCATTAATTTTTTATGATTTTACGGCAATGACCAAATAAAAGACATTTATCTGTCTAAAAAGCATTACCATCGCAATTCGAAAACAAATTTGTCTCCTCCGATACTGAATTTATACCGTAACGCGATACTGAAATTGGAATACTACACTACCTCTCATCTGTCTATCACAGTTGTCACCCTCACGAGCACACACCAAACTTCTCCCCCGAACTTCCCTTCCTACATCCTGGTCCTCCAATCCACCTAAAAATAACCTATCCCTGCAGCATCCACGGCTGGGGAGTACGAACCGTCGCTAGGGCCGGCCAGCCAGTTCCGCCAATTACAGTGAGCCAACGGGACGCAGCCACTATCCAATCGCCCCGTCACCCACCTCTCTCACACGTCCCTCCCCGTGTTCTCCTTCCTGCGTCGTCTCCACACTTCGTCCCCCCGGGGATGCTCCCAAAATCGTCCCCTCTCTGGGTGGTGGCAGGGGTTGATTTTAAAAAAATAAAAAGAATCGGATTCAACGAAAAAGGGGTTGAAATGGAACGGGGGTGTGGAAGAAGAAGAGTCATCGCAAAGCTAATGGTCGTCACGCTTGGAGGACAGTGCCAATTCGACACGATTTCGGGATCGGAACACACATACAGACACAATGCAGAGCGGTCCGTTATCCGTGAGGAGGCAATTGTAAAAGGCTCGATGAAGGCGCGGTTCACAGAAAAAATCCCGAGCCGAACTCAGTGACAATCCAGCGTAATCGGGACAATTCTAGAAAAGCCTGGGGAGCGAGAACGGATTGAAAAGGCCTGACTGTTTGAAGTGATGCGACGGGACGAGAGAGAAGACACACGACAGAAAAGTGCATTTAAATGCGAACTCAGGTCGACTTCAGTTATTTTCTATTTTTAACCTACGAGCAAATTCGTTTCAAAAACGACCAAATGAGAACACTTTTGAGTACGTGACGAAAATAACGATGCTATCTACGATACGATGAGATTTTCCCTAACTTATTATATATTAATCTTAACTTCTTTCACCTTTGTCCTTCGACCGTTAGCAAAGCCGAGAGTCAGGTAACCTACATAAGATTAAGATAAAGAGTTAGAAATAGATCGATAAGGCACCCTCGGAAACAACTACTTCGTTATAAGTAAAGTCAAAATAGAAGGGAGGACCTTTCGGTCAGGGCAATTCAATTAGAACATAAGAGGGTTAGCATTGAGTAGAAAGAATCATGGAACTGCAGTGAGCCAATAAACGAGAAAAACTAAATTTTACGCTCGGCTAAATATCATCTTCAAAATCGTGACGAAAATAATAATGCCAACAGTGATACGATCCAATTTCCCTATTGTATTAAGTTCAATTCATCTTGTAATTGCTCCTCAGTCATTAATACACCGTATAGCAAGTTCACCTCAAGCTTTTTAAGAATTATAGCCAAAGCATATAAGAGGAGAGACATTGAGACAACGAATCAGTACGAAACTACGGTAAAATAGAAGGAAAGGCTCCGTGAGGGAGACCAAATGGCAGTTATATGGGTAGATATATGAATCATGAGAAATATAGAAAAGGAACAATGGGGCTAGCAGGATGTGAGAGAATCAGCAACTGAGAGGAAGAAATGGCTGCAGTGAAGTTATTAAATAAAAGCATCTTTGTTTTACAAACTCCTTGCTCAAATAACTCTTGAGAAGGTGAATACTCTTGAAGGTGAAAATAAAATGTCAGCGATAATAAGACGCGACTTTTCTTGTGGCTTCTATGTCAACTTTTTTTGCATTTGTTTCTCGGTAAGTAGCACAGCTGAAAGCCATGTGACCTAACTCTTCACCAGAAAAGTGATTAAGTTTAGAGCCAGAACCAAGACAGAATAAGACATTCCATAAGGCAACAAAGTAGTAAGAAAAGTCATAGTGGGGGAAATAGAAAAACGGATGCAAGGTCCAGCTTAGGAATTTTGTAGAAAGGGAACACCATCAGGGTGTTAGGAAGTATCATAAGGAAATGGGGGACTGCAGTGAAACAAAATTTTGATTGAAAAACTGATGATGATTAAAGTTAGTGAACCTCACTATCTAATTTTATTTTGTCGTTAAATATCAGAAGTTTTCTCAATGCGTCTGAATATCCAAGACAGGAAATAGCTAAGAGCACCTCTCTTTAATTCCAATGCAGACAATAAAAAAAATCTTTAAGGCAGCAATCAATCACAGAAAACCGTCCGGGCAACCGCCATGTCGCCTGCGAAGGAACAACGGAAATATTTTATTCCAAAACGAAAAGAACAAAGTCGAACAAGGATAACCGAAAAAATCCTCGAAATGCTTCGATTAAAGTCTCTTTTGTTCCCCCGAACTTTCAAAAGCCAGCGGCGTTTATTTACCTAAGTATGGGAGTCGACGAAGTTCTTGCATAAGGCAGGGAGGGGATTGGGACAAGAAGAGAAAGTGGAGGGAGAGGAGATGTAGGAACAAAGAAGAGAAAGTACGATAGGGCGCGATGGAGGGTATCTATTGTTACGCTGAGCGATATAGCGATATATCGAATTGAAAATGCTGTTTTAGAGATAACGCGATGCGATATTTAGCAACCGGAACACGCCACTTACATACACATCTACAGGCGGAATTGAGAAGGATGGAATGGATCAATTCTAGCGTTCCCAATTCGAAACGAAGCTTGTTTATTGAAGTGTTAATACAAACATTTTGGCTCATAAATAGTAAATAAGGTAAATATATCGATAGGGTAAACATTCAGTAAAATGTGAAATACGATAGCATGTGATAAAAGATAATATTACCATATTCAATAACACGTTATTAGCGGTATGGTGAAATGTAATGCACGATATGCACAACCACGAGATCAGCAATGTTGTGTGACAAAATACGATACGCACAGTCGTGGGAAAATGGATACATTTCAGATCTAAAATGCTGCATTATGCGGCGATGTTTTCATATTCAAGATCACATGTTAATCAACAGAACGCGATACTGTGCGGAATGCGATGGCTTGTGACATCATGATATTTGCGTCGCACATTTAAAAATGCAATATTAAAATGTGGCACTGTAGATAGAATATGATGCAGTCCATAGATTAAAGAAGAGAGTATGTAGATGGCGTCTTGGCGCAAGAAATGAGACCGCATTTTGTTAAAAATGATCCGACTAACATGGCCATTGCGCGCAATTTGTTTAGTGATAAATTCCGTGCTTTTTCGGAAATTATTCCCATTTTCGAATTTTTACCGAAGGTATAGTGAATGATAATTAGTATGGTAACACGATAATTCCGCAACAAATACCAACCTATGCATTCGTTGTATTAACTGCAAAGCTGATCTATTCAATATGAACGATTTCTCATTTTAATATCTTCAATATAAGCCCTGTGATATCACTCCATTTGGTTCCTATTATTCTCTTCTTGAAGGTGGCTGGAGCGGCTAGTACGGGTCACTGAGTGCATATTTCAATAGTTTTTCAAGTACGTCGAAAAGATATTCTAGGACCATTTTCCATTAAGCAAGTACATCTTTTTATGCGGCGGAAATCACCATCTATGCCATGTGTAAATGGAAACTATACAAGAAATATATTCCACATTTTTGCTATGATAAAATATGTTGACTTTAGTTTTCGTTGAGGTATTAGAAATTTTAGCAAAAAATATATTTAAAAATGTATTTTAGGATCTTTGACAAGGCGTGACACCATGAAATTTCTTAACGACCGTTATAATAAAATGAAATGTATTACTTTATGTTTATAATAAATTCTGCGTACATGTCATCGAATTATTACGAAATATACTTTATATCCTCATCATCCTCATATAGGTATCTCATTTATTACATAGGATACGTGTTAAAAGAACATTGAGTTGCCAAAAAAAACTAAAATCGGCAGAACGATTTTTTTTCAGTTTCAGCAACAGATACCACTAAAAAGATCACAGATGCAAAGTTTCACGCAAATCTGTATACAGACAAAAAAACGCTGCAGCCATCTGCAGCGACCAGGAGTTAAATATAACTGAATTGCCCAAACATTAAATCGGTCAAACGCAATTCTTTCCAATTTTTCTCCACAGAGTTAACTAATAAGAACACGTGTAAAGTGTCACGCATATCTGTCCGTAGACAAAATGGCACAGTCCCAATTTGCAACCCGTCCCATGTCACACCGCAGCTGTAACGAGGAAAGCTGGAAAAGAGAGAGGGGACACGAAGTCAAACGGGGGCTGAAGAAAGGAATAGCGGCGAATGGGGCAGAGCAAGAGAGCGTAGGCGCGCGCTCCCAGCAGGCCCCGCACCGCACCGATCTGGTTGCCCGGGAGATCTCCGCACTAGAGGGTTGAAAATCCATCCGAACACACTCCACACTAACCCTCGGCCTTCGTCCCCCCCTCATTCCCCCAATCTCTCTGTCTCCTCTCCCCTTCATTTCTCTCTCTCCTTATCCCATGAGTCAATCACGTCGACCGCTCTTCTCCCTGCATCTCCCACGCGCCCGGGCTATGGCATGCGACCCGGCCCAAACCCCCTCTGCGAGATGATGATAAAAAATATCCCTATTATCGAGGGAGGGAAAGCTCCATAAATCCAAAGCCAATGAGAAACAACTTCAATCCCATTTTTTATGGGAGAGGAAAGTGGGGGGTGGGCAAGATCATCCGAATGGAGTGAAAGAACGGAGGGAGGAGGAGAAAGGGTTAGGAAGATAAGAGAAATGAATAAAGGGAACGAAAGAGAGGGATCAATTGATGAGGAGAAGGGGGTTTGAATAGGAGCGGATGGAAAAAAAGTAGGAAGGGGTGTATGGAGGCGGGTGATCACCGCTGGGTGGTGGGAGGATGCAGAGTCGGAGGAGTGGATGAAGCGATGAATATCTCTTGCCATTGCTCCTAATGAGAATGAAAAAAATACATAGACGCCGGTCCCCCCTTCCCATTCGAAAGGATAGGAAGAAAGCAATAGAGGGATTTTTCCTACGTTGTCGAGAGGAAATATAACGAAGAGAGCCAGCTCCACACAAAGTTTTCAATCCGGGGGAGCAGGTCTAGCTAGCTACCAGTTCGTTAGCAGTAATCGTTTGAAGAAGAAGAAAAAAAAAGAGGAGACCCGTTTGAAAATTGTAGACCCGCTCCAAAAAATATTCCGTCATATGTCGCAAGGAATGAAACGAAAGACGTAAGTTCAATTAATTTGGCAATTTGGCTCCTCCAGCATGGACTGACAATAGTCACCACACTAACAATTCCTTCTCCTCCTTTCGCGTTTGATGAAAAAAGGCCCATTTTATAGTGTACTTGCTCGTGAAAGCAACCATCTAATGTCACACTGGGTGAAAAGAAAAAGATATCTTTCATTAATTTAACTTCTTTATAAAATACGGGAAAACTTACACAGATAATTTATCGTACCTTTAGCGCGGATAATTTTTCTCCAGGTTTCAATACGCTGTATCAGTTCCCTAGTGTGAACTACACCGTTATCCTTTCAGTTTACGTAAAATCTTACCTGTTACATTGACCATTGGGGATACCGACGACAGAGGTCATCAGAACCATTAAGAAAGATTGGTGTTAAGGTGAGGGTTTTATAGGGTAAGAAAAAAGGGTAGAGAGAAACCTGGCGACGACTTTATCCTACTCTTAGAGGAAGGAACCATGGGGTGCACATTCTAAGTTCCCATACGAAGGATGGCGTATTGCATTTGAAGGACTGCCCCTAAAGGAAAAAAGTACTTTGATCATTATTACTTTGTTAGTGATCACAAAGTGCTTTTTATTCCTAACTTATTGATCGGGATTTCACTGAACAATTTTCACCACAGCCGGTGTTCAAAACCGGACCCTCAGGATGGAAATCTAGAACTCTAGCCACAATTCAAACCCGACGCTTCAATTTTTCTCTTATGATTTAATGGCATGATCACCAAATCCATTTCCTATCGACGATTCCATCATTGTCCCCTTCGTTTTCAGTAAAATGTCGGCTTTATGACAGCAGCAACTTACCCTACCCTCTCTATCCCTCTCTTATGTTAGTTGTTTCCCGGACATCGCGTAGATGTATCGATAGATAAGAGGTCTTGCTCCTATCTAACACAAATATACTGTTCGCCGTTGATCTTCTCTTCCATAAAATATCCTGTTGAACATACACTATTTCCGCTTTATTCCGGGTTACTTTTATGTAAGAGGTTGGCAGCTTCATAGCACTTGGACAGCCACCAATTCGCGTAACTCTAAAAAGGACCGAGGGGGGATGGAGAGAGGAGGAAACCGATCGATGTATGGCTTTGGACAAAAGCCGATTCATGGAAAGATAAAGGATTACATTTATAAAATATGGTGAACGACTTAAAACAGATTTATGCGGCCATTCATCCGAGTGATTTTCACGATAAAATAATCCCCGTTCATTCAAAAACTTTCCACAAATATACATACATATATCAAGTAATGATAAAAACGCTGGCGTCCGCTATTGTCGACTCAAAATATATTTACTCCCAAAACTTTTATGTGCGCGGTTTTGAAAAAAAACTTAAAAAGATTTCTTCTTCTCGTACAACGAAATTCACAGATATGCAAAAATCGCGCATTATAACTTGGGCCCCCGCGCCTAGGGACTTCTTTTTATACATCTATTACATTTCAGAGAGGGATCCAATTTCCCGTGAAGGGGAAAGAACTTCCGCTGGAGGTGGAATAAACGAAAGAGCCGCCTTCCCTACTAGCTGGCGTGCCTCTCTTCCTTCCTCCATGAGAGGATTCCTCCCGGGGGATTGAGAGATAAAAACCAATTTCGCAATTCTGGAAAACTGAATCGACGTCAGCGCTCAATCAAGCTACCATCACCACCCACACCCTATACCTAAATCCTCTCCCCCCTCCCCCTTCACTCCAGCGCCAATGTAATGAAATAAAATAATGAAAGGAATGTACGAATCCCTGAATGAGACTCTGGAAAATGCTCCATTGAAACGCTTCGAATCCGGCATGACTCATCTTCTTCTTTGCAATAAGTTTTCGTCCTAATACAAGGCGACCAATGCATTTCTATGTTCACTATCAAGGATTGAGACAGGTATTCAGCAGGAGTTTCTTATTGCAAAGCTTTATTATGTAGGCAGCATGCTCATTCTAATTAATTCCCGCTTTTTTAATCTAACACCTCTTTGAAATATGCAGTGCAAAGGGTTCTTTATATTTGTTCGGTTATTTGGAGACGTGACCGACAGGTGAAGTCATTTGTACAACTATGGGCAGGCGTATACATAGAAAAGGGAAGACTGCTGTGGGGAGAGAGAAAACGGTAGAAATAAACCGGGTGAGGTGATAAAATGTCCAGCGCTTAACGTACTACCCGACGGCCAGAGTATCATACCCACAGTTCTCTACACGAAGCACCATAGAAGGGATGTTTTTCAGCGAAAAATATCCACCATTATCGCGATTCAAAGCTGAGCACTCGAGATGAAGCCAGACCTTTAAAACCACACCTATCTTACTTCATGGACTTCAAGGAGACCTCGGCGCGTCAGACACAGCTGATACATATTTTATTATTGTAGATCTGGAGATGAATTACTATTGATCTCGAGGAGGTTGGCCACCCTGTAATAATCCATTCGGCAGATTTGAATCCATCCTTACGAGTCTTTCATAAAGATACGCAAGCGAAGAGGAAGATGCTTATTCCTTTTGAAACCTTTTGAGGAGGCACTCGCAAATGCTATACGCGGAATGAAAAAGAGAAATCCCTTTGATGCAGCCGTGCCAATTCTCCCGCGAAATACACGCTCCCAGTCTTTATGAGGTATCTTTTAGGGACAACATACTTGCAAAAGGCTACGCTTCAAATGAGATGAATTCGAGGTTATCAGGAACGAGCGTAGCAGAGATACCGACAAGACTTAATTTTCGATATTTTACAGATCAGTAGAGAATATGATTCCACAAATTTCGAGCTTAACTACGGCTCTCAACGATAACCCCAGCGTTGATACGGTGGCTAGAGCATTGGCCCATCCCATCCCGAGGACTAGAATTCGAAAAGTTATGGAGATCAATTCAATGGAGTCCTGACCCATGCTTGGCTATGCTTTTTTGAAGGATATGCAAGTAAAGAACACCGTTCGACATTACAATATGTTGACATCAATAAAACACATAATAGAGCATCGGCATACATTTGAAGTGCGGAGAATTAACATCGGTCGGTAACAAAATTAAATAAATAGTGCAAATTCGTTCATAAAATGGGAAAATAAAATAAATGAAGAAGATAATACCAACTATTAGAGAACGAGGAAATAGAAAAAGTATACTACTGACCATACGAGATAAAGAAAGAAGAGGAAAGAATGACACCTATAACAGATAAGAACGACATGACAGTACAAAGAAGAATACTAGAAGATTTCATGGCATCGCATGGCGATTTGTGGCATTGCATCCGCGATTACATCTACATCTACATATTACCCCGCAAACGATAATAGTAAACAAAGCGACGCAAATGGTTTAATGCTCGGATAAGAATAATAGTTTTAATTTCAAATTAAATATTCAATAACTGTTATCAGTTAATAATAAATTTGAAAAGAAACGTTTTAAATAAAGAATAAAAGAGGAGAAAATAACGGAAGAAAACCTAATAAAAGTAGAAGCCTCTCCAGTCCTGAAAAGTAGACAAATGCCTAGGCCTGGTTTCCCCCCAATCTTCATCTATTCGCCAAACAATCCCATCTACACCATCCCTCTGACCGATCGTTGAATGGTGCAAGTGACTTCAGCTGCCAACACCATCTTCGAATGACTACTACGAATAAAAACCCTATGGAAAATCAACGGTTTCATTCCTCTTCAAAATCGATTAGTAGTGACGGACTCCACGGAAATTTCATCACGACATGTATGGTATCCTCCCCCAAGGGTTAACTGAGTTACCATGAATTCGTTCAATGACTTGGAATTTAAATGGCACAAAACACTAAGCGTTCAGAGAGAAATTCGCAATTCCGAGCAAGGACATAAAACCAGAACTTGCTGAGAAAGACGTTAGGAAACCTGAGATCGATTTGGTCAAAGATATCAACGAATACCGGGCGGGTCCGCCTCATGTCTACGTATGGCCATGCACAAATGGTCTGCAGTGAAAGGGAGTTGACGCCCACTTAAGGTATATCACATTCACAAGTACGAGGCAAAAAAATCAACCAGAGGCATGCTAAAGCGAGCAACATGCAATCAGCGATCGGAGTCTTTTCCACGGCTAAAGCACCTGAGGCTTAACGGTGGAGATTTAAAAACTCAAGAGAAGAAATAAAAAAAAGAATTAAATTAAAATAAAACCGAATTCATGAAAATAAATCACTCCGAGAAAGCCCCGTTAAATTTGATAACGTGGCATTGTGCCTCGGCAAAAGGTAAATTAACATGGAAATCGAGGCCCTCTTGGAGATGAAGATGGTGAAACGCCATATCAGACGGCACAGCTACCAAATGAAATTTAATGTTTACTGAGGAATGTAATTTTTCTCAGCGGTAGGAATATCAGTCACCTCCTCCATCCTCTCAAGGTTCTCCCAACCACCCCTGAAGTAATCTGACAAAGTCTTTGAGAACCTGAGCTGTGGAATATCCTAACCACAGCGAAATCGCATATTCTGTGCTCCCGCAAGAGAAGGGAATCCAACCACAGAATCATCCACGCATTAACAGTTCTCTCGTTCGTGTTCGGGAGATGAAATGGGATAGAACTGCAATGTAGACCCTCTTGCCGAGTATGAGAGAAACGTGATACGAAAGAGGAAGTTTGAACGCACAAAAGATCCTGTGATAACGCGCAATATCCCGATGAGGTAACCCAACTCAAAAGTTGGGCCTAAGACTTCATTTACATTCACATCTACCGACTACCTACTACCCTGCGAGCCACCATAAGGGCGAATGGCAGGGGGTGTGAGGACACCAGTCGCATAAAAGAAGGTTACAGGAACAAGAAATAGAGGAGAAAAGGGACTATAAGGCCCGGATAATTATATATAAAAGTCTTATGCAAGAGTCGTGCATTGGGCCAATAGAAGCGCGACTTGACCAAGGATAGTCAAGCTACACCAAGATGGAGTGGATTCCTCGACTCTAGTGACGTGACAGAAATTAGGGAAAATATCTATAATCTCCCTTCTCTCGATGTTATAAGGCATAAAAAATTTGATTGAAAATACCAGCACTTAATCCTTAATATTAAAAATCCTTGAGGAGGCTTATTGATAGTAATATTTGTCACAGTAAATAACTAAGTTAGGAATGCCTATTCACGGAAAAAAGCTCAAGAGCATGGCTTGAGCAAATGGTGAACTAAAAGAATTCATCATTTAGAATTTACCATTTAGTTGTGTTTTCCCTACCCTAACTCCTCTCAATTTACGATTCATCTTAAACCTTCTCGCAACTCATCCGCTACATATACCTACTTCCCCCACTTCATAAATGTGACCTTCGGAAGTGGAATAAACTTCTTATAATAATCTCATAAGTCCTGCGCATACTTACTTCAGTTCTCAGTCACCGAGCAGAGGGCATGGTGCTAGCTATGCTCGAGAAAGCACCAAAACAGGAAAACGGTTCCGCTGCTCGAAAATGATTGGTGTCTGGGTGTGCTAACGGAACTTGGCATGCAAGGAAGCAAGAGAAGATTTCATGGACACCTGAGTTTCCGGTGGGTGAGCTAACGAGCTGAAATCGCAATCAAGTCCGCGTTAAGTTCACAAGTTTCGGCGAAAGCCGTGAGGAGAAGGCAATTAAACTGGTGGATAAAACGGAGGGCTTCACCGTGAAGACACCACGTTCATTCCTTTCCTTAGGTGGAAGTAAGAACTAAAGTCACATCAAACCCGTGCACATTTACATTGGAATATGCTGATTAGCAAACATTTAAGGAATTTATAGCGAAATATTTTTTTAAGTTTCTAAAAATAACAGTACAAAAGTCTTTCATAATGGGAGTCTACGATAGCTGGCGTTTTGTTAATCGATGTGGGATCTCTTATAATTTCAAGGGTAAATATTAATAACTCCACAATTATTTTCAATAGAATACAAATTTGCTGACATGAGAACGAATGAGTCTAATGAGAGAATGTTTCTAATTATAAAATGAATGCTAATTAATAGATATTACATATACTAATTATAATTTATATCATTAGCAGTGCAGTTGACTATATCAACTAAATTTAAAGCAACCTTTTCATCAGTTTCAAAATAATCAACTCGCAAGATAATAACCATTATCATTCTAATTTTAATGAATATTATAGGTTGCATACCATTTACTCCTGTGATCCAAGCCAATGGTATACTTTCAGATTATAAATTCTCAAATTGGAATATGACAGGCCGTGATGACAAAGTAACAGTACACAAATATATTTACAGTTATCAGGGTTGTAAGCGAAAAAAACAACAAATGGGTCTGAGAACGAATACCCTTACAATATGCTCGAAATTGTATCTACCTATACTTTATCGCGTTCTAGACTAAAAACTCATTTTAAACCCCTCTATTTCTTCAGTTTATGAAATAATTCCGAAAAAATTCACAAAATAACTTTTTAAAAGTAATTTCGCTATAAAAGAAGGTATTCATTAGAAGCAGAAGCATTTAAAATAAAACAGTAATCATAAAACGCACCACCAGTAAAATTCGTCCCCTGAAAAATCTACCGTTGACCTCAATTTATATCAAGAGATAAGGTATATATTTTAGCTGCCAACAAAGAGCAACAGTTTAACGAAAACAGCTCCAAAAGAAAACATGATCCCTAACGTTAAACCACGTCATTGCGAGATAGAACTGCCGTGCAATAACGCACACAAAGGCACGCTGATGCATGGGACGGCCTTCTGGCATGGACACGAATGACGTCACGCTGTCATTCATTCTAGGGTCAGTTGCTCCGCGCGGAGAAGAGCCGCACATTCCCCGCATTCCAACCTCCACCTACTGGCGTGAATTCGCGACAGCACTGGAATCCGACAAGAATCCACCCCTTAGGTTTCGGGGATCAACCACCACCTGGTATCCAACACAATTTAACGGAATAAATTCTACAGACTCCGCTTCATTGCAGACTGAGAATTTCGTGAGCTGAGCCTAACAGGATTAAAAATTGATATAACGCATTTTCCTTCATTTTCCCTCACACAACTTCATCAGAGCTGAAGGTTAGGCGTACTGTATGTCGTAAACAAAGGTTCAACATAAGAATTACAAAGGGAGCTGCTATTCCGGTGAGGAGTCAGCGAAAGACATCAACGTAGGGGCTCACATTTACATCTAATTTGCATTTCGAATACATGGGTGAGTTAAGGTTGGATGGAAAACGGAGTTCAATCAGCTTCATAAACAATTCACCTCAACGTCTGCGATCGACATTCGATCTATAGCGATTATCATCGTCGCTTGAGGACTTTGTTGCCGCTTGATTATTTGCATTCTTCACACCGCAAGAAGACGTCCATTCCTGTTTCGGATGCTGATTATGCCTTTGGATCTATTTAAAAAGAGATACGTAACCTTCAAGTGGTGACTTCAATCATTTAATTGCAGAGTTTTTTTTTAATTTTTGGATAACTAAACGCCAGTTCCGTGCATTGGGGAGAGCTGTCAGTGAATGTGCTCATGTAACAGTATCACTCAAGATGCAATATATCCGTTAAAAATTAAGAGAGGAAAATAATGTTTCCAACAGTAATCTGATTAGAAATTTGAGCTTGTGGCAGAATAAATTTCAAATAACGAGAGAGAACCAATGATTCGCTTCAGGGAATACTAAAATCATTTGTACAAATTATGGATTACATAATTATCTTTTAGAGATTGCAACTTTCACTCACGTGGAATTTGAGAACATCTTGTAACATTCGAAAAAAACGCCGGTGAATTGCGCAAAAGAAAGAGTGGCAAAAATAAATCTTACTGCAATATTTCTGAAGAATCGACGAATTCCACGGTAGGAAGAAGATGACCGTCTTTATAATCGTTAAAATGTGAGGCGCCATTCAAAGGAATTAAAAAATTAAAAAACGTGAGTGTAAAACGGTATTCTTATGCAGCTTCGTAATTACAACTCTTGGAAGCATATGTCTCACGCACATAATAAATATCTGAATAAGTAGGCAATGCTAAACTTTGAATGGACAGGACTCAAAATTTCAGCTCTTGATAAAATAGACGATCATGATAATGCGGGAGAACACTTTGAACACGCTGTGTTTTAAAGAATACCTAAAGCATTTCCACTCCTCACCGGCTTCAAAGCTATTCCTTTCAGATGACGGTATTCCTAGTAGTAAAGAGAGAAAGACAGGCAATGACTAAAATGACTCCCATTCTCGTCGAATTCGCAGAAAACTTGGAACATCCCAAAATACTGTCGGAGAACTTGGAAAAAAATTAAAACTGACGAACAATTTCGTACGGAGACAAGGGTTATCTTTCGAGTACCTACCTAATTCCCAAGTTCCGCCCCAAATCCCAGCTCCGACATGATCCAAGTGCACTCTTACCTCCAGCTATCCTTCCGAGAAGACCAACTTCCTTTCGTTTCTCCTTCCTGCCTCGCTCCGCCTCACATCTCCCGGCCTTGATGCATTTTAGAAAACTAGATGAAAAAATAGAGACGATTCGTTCATGCTTTCATAGAGGTGAACAATGCCGTTTACCTGAGACTACCCATACCTAGCGAAAAAGGCCAGGCCTGCTCATTTTTTACGATAGTTGTAACCGGTTTTATGACCTCTTCAGTATAAAAGAAGACAATATAGCGAGTGAGGCCGTGATGGCACACGTACTGCAAGCTCAGGTGTAAACAAAAATGGAGTTCGGGTAGAAATCAAATTGAGCATACTCAGCGCAGGAGTACACAGGAATGGTTGGTGAACGTGGTATATGAAGTGGCAGGCAAAAGAGATTTGGATTTGCAACACGAAGAAAATGATGAAAAAGACGTTCACAACTATGGGGGTTATCACGTAAGAATGTATTCTATATTTTTAAACTTGAATGGATTCTTTTTCGATGTAAATAATTCATTTTTAACTCCAAAAATGAGTTTCAAATCTCCAGTCAAGTAGAAACACAATATTTAATGGAATCCGCCCATAGCTCCAGCAACGACTGGCACTCTCTAAGAGTCCTGTGCAAAAAGAATCCGTACAAGGTCGCTCAACTGAAAGTTGAAGCACCTTTAATACGGCGATAGTTGAAGAAATCAAAGAAAAAGTACACAAACCAATGTTAGGAATAGAATCCATCGCGTCTAGTTTAGGTTAAAGTTCACTTCAACTAGTTTAAGATAAAGTATAAGTTGCTCTTTTTCAAGTAAAAAAAATAAAGTTGTGATTAAACATCTTCCAAGAGTCGAAAAGAAAAATTAAATTCAGCTAAGAGCACCTGAGTGAGCATCATCTGATACATGATATTCTCTCTGAATACCTACGGAGCAAGTTTGCGACGGCAAGTCCCTAGCGAATGCATAAAACATTAAACACCAATTACGAAAGGCACATGCCGAAACACACTGGAGTTAATTCCCAGCCGAAAACCTTTTGCGGAATAAATAAAGCACCCAAGACAAGCAAAGCCGGAACCATATTTAAGTACCGGGGAGAGTACAGGCAAATTCGCGGAACGTGATTTAATCCAGATACGCATCATGGAGAGCACTACCTTATTTTTGGGGAAGGGATTCAATATTTATCAGCCGATCGGGAGGAGAAACATCAAAGGGTGGACCGCTGTGAAAATTATTGCGTCTAAAATTCTTGGAAGTGATTACACAACCTCACTCGCTAGTGAGATAGAGGGAAAGGGGAGAAAGATCCCCACTGATCCCCACCTCAGGACTGATATAAGGCGAAATAGGGAATCGACTGAACTAAAAAGGATCAAAGTTGGGATGTGCTGATAGAGAAGGACGAAGACCTGGCGGTCATGTTGAATGCAAGGAAAAACAGTACGTAAATACAACTTGAATATAAATGTAAAGCAGAGATTATCAACCAGAGGGGAATTCTCCCACCAGAGGGGTGGGGGGATTTAGAAGGGAATTGGGACTAGTATTTATCAAAATTTGATGCTCTGCCGATTATGTAGATTTGTTAAATTGAGGTTTGCTTTAATTTAATCCGTGCCGTTCAATAAAGTTCATAGAAAATTACAGATTGAAATCAATTCATAAATATGCGCATTTCTAAGCAAACATACTTAAGAGTTAGGGGAATTATATCATAAACTACAGAGAAAAGGGAGAAATGAGCTAAAAAGGTTGAGGACCACTGATGTAAAGGACACCAAAATACTAGTTTTTGGAAGAAGTAAAAAAATCAAAAATCATCGTCAGGCTCCGACTGTAAAAACTGGATCGAGTAGAAGAATTTCTCTCCCTAGGAAGTATCAGCGCCGATGGGAGAGGCAAGAAAGACAGTGCGATCAGAGTAGCACGAGAAAAAAGGGCTTCCATCATAAGAATAGCCTATTAACAGTTAGAACCAAAACTTTGAAGTAAGAACGCACTTCATTATAACATAAAGACGAAGCAATCTTTCATGTGGAAAAGAAGCTTGGACGATAACTGCATCGAAGCAAACCATGGAAATGCATTTCTACCAAAGAATGATGAAGATAAAAGGAAGGAGCTGGAAAAAGAGGCACTCGATTAAGGGCGCTTTCCATTCGCTCTAGGGCGCTGCACACATTGTAACACAATGCCGCACTTGCTTTCCATTCGTTTCAGACCATACACACTGGGCAGCGCACTTCAAAACCGATCGAGAACATCGTTAATGTGCGCTAAACAATATAATTACTTCGATAATCGCATCCACGATTGTTGTTTATGTGGTGATTTTCAGCAAAGGCGTCAATCATTGATAATATTAGGTTTTTAATTGCTCCGCAGTAAAAAGATTACTCTCCCAGTAATTTGAACGAATGCCTAAAATTTTTTTTTTTAATTCGGCCGAGACTACAGAATACTAGCAATGTTACCCACTGCACGTTACGAAACGTTTCCCCTGCACACATCGTTCGTGTGCACTGAAGTACGCTGTAAGGTGCCGATCTGCGATAGCTTCAACAAATCTAAAGTAAATCTCCCGAAAAGTCTGCAAAGCCAAAGAGACAAACTTGCTGGACGCACTCTGAATGAAACATGGAAAACCTCCTGAAAACAGCACTGGAAGGCGTAATAAATCGAGAGAATTACCGAGGATGGAATGCAGAAAGCAAATCTTGAGGGGTGTCAAAATGAGAAATCAAGCGTTTATATCCGAGAGGAGAAAAGATAGCTGCAGCAAACTAATCTTCGGACAGACGACTGCCGACGACGTGAGGAGGGAGGAAGGGTTTGGAGAACCGGAACGTCGACTCCACGCGCATTATAACCGGAAACTTTTCCTTCTGTCCAAGCGCGCACATTGGCAACATGAGCTCCGTATTAGTTCCCGCCCTGGGGTGGGGAAGGGGGAGGAGAGGAGCGGAGAAACCCCCTCCAAACTCACCTCGCTCAGTCCTTTTTACCCCTCCATCTCTCTCCCTCCCCTCTCTCTGACTTGCTATCCCTTAGAGAGGGCGCAAGAGAACCGAAATCTTCCTCGGGAAGGTCGTGTCGGCGAGGCGAGTTATAAGGGGAGGGAAGTGCTATAGGGGGCGGGGGGGTGGGGAAGGTGGGGGGGAGGAAGAGGTGGAGTGGAGAAAGGTAGTCAGTCGGTCCACAGAGCGCGTGCTCCACAGGGTGAAGATTGAGAGGGGCAAGGGCCGAGGGGAGGAAAATGTTTAAAGGGTAGGTAGGGAATGGGGGGAAGGGCCCTTCCCGCCCCTTCACTCTCTACCTCTTCGTATTTCCACCTCGGAAACATCTCCCCCAGACGTCTCTTAAAACGTCCATCACTCCTACCTCTCCCCCTGAAGAAGTATCCCGCGGGCTAAGAGAGATGAGTGAGATTTAGGTACACGAGTGGTTTTTTTAGTGTGTGTGTAGTTGTGATGATAAACACATTTGTAATGTTATAATGGGAGTAAATAAAATTGCTTGTATCAGAATTTTATCAAACAAATTATAGCCATTCTCCGAAATGACACCCATTTTAAACCATTATGAGTGTTTTCGCGTGTACTTGGGATAATAAATAATTTGAAATAATGATTTTGGGAGTATTAGCTTAGCTTAGAAAACAAAATTACTTGTACCAGTATTAAATCAAAAAATCAACCATTTCCTCAAAAGCACCCATTGTAAAACCATCAAGAGTGTTAACGTGAGAGATTGCGAAGGTACGAAAATAGATACGTTCGAAATTCTATTATGGAATTCTTACCTAGGATTAGAGTATAAAATTACTTGACTCAGAATTTTATTTTTTCAAATACAACTATTTCCTCAAGTGACGCCCATTTTAAACCCATCGTGAGCGGTTTCTTGCTATGTTCATAAATACATTTGGAATATTATTGTGGAAGTATTAGCTTCGTTTATAATACAAAATTACAACTTTCAGAATTTATTTTTTTAACACAACCATTTCCTCATGTGCTACCCATTATGAGTATTTTTGCGTGTAGTTATAATAACAGTCACATCTGGAATATTATTGTGGAAGTACTAGCAAAGCTTAGAATGAAAATTTACCAATGTCAAAATTCCATCAAAAACATTCAACTCTTCCCTCGAGAGAAACTCATTTCAGACCAATTATGAGATTTATCATGAGTATTTACGTTAAGATGAAACACAACTTTTTAATATTATCAACGAAAAACTTATAATAAACATGATTACTTAGTTTCAGCTAAGACAACAATTTCATTGTAAGCCTATTACGAGTAATTTCGTAAGTGAGCGTGTTGTCATGATTACGGATACCTTTTGAATGTCAAGAAGGAAGAGCTCAAGAAAACAAAGCAAGCTGCACCAGACGGCTATCATGGAACAAAACTATTTCCTCAAATGACAAATGTCCAAAACCCAAAATGATAATACAAAAACCCGGATTGCCAACTCTTGTATAACATTCATCATGCAATGTCGGCACATTGATTTGCTTTCTCGATAACGTCGCACTTAAATACATGCATGATGCATAACCTCAAGCGTGGTAAACTAAACGCAGTTAACAGAGAAAAACAAGCATGATTAATCCGCATTTTCAACGAGGCAACACACCTTTCTCAAGGATTGGATGAGCAAACTAACAAGGGAGGAAGTAGTTAATTGGAAGGGAATGTTTTCATCGTAAATTCCTAAATAATCCATGATACGTGCTATATAAAATATCGCATAAAGTCGGACATGGACTGATATCGCGTGGCGATAATTCGCATTGCTCAGGGGGTCACTCAATATTGCTCTGCTTAATTTCATGGATATTGCGCAATGAATCGCATTTTCGCCCAACCCCAGAGAGATTAGGCCGCTCCAAGCGAGGAAGAGGTGAAGATTAGGGTTGTGCAGCAAGAGGAAGCGGAGATATCGAGGCGGTCATGGTTGCGGGATTACATGAGTGTTTGAGGCATGGAGAAATACCACCCAACCCAACACGTACACACAAACACGCATTTCTACCCCATGACTCCCACTCCTATCTCTCTATCGTGTTCTTGGTTCCTCACTAATACCTGACTGACGCATCATATCAACGATTTAACCGCTTAATCATTACAAATGACCTACCTCAAAGACATTTTCGCTAACATGCCGCAACGAAAGATGAGAAACCGATAGATATCGTGAACAAGCCTCAAAGAATTAGAGAATAGCGTTCCAGCTCATATTTATCCGGTCTCTCTGCCTCTTTCTTCTGTCATATGGCAAAGGCTGTCGTTTTCTCCCAATGTCGTCATGTCGTCGTGTCGTTAAACATGACCACAGAATATCAATTTTTGTTATCGGGTCATTAAAAAAATTGTGACGCGACAGATGTTGCAAATATGCCTTAACGAGTGAGACAGCAAAGCTACCAGCTATTCTTTCCCAGCCTCTCTGCGATTCTTGGTCTCACTCCTCACTCAGGGAGTCGCTTCCTACCGACGATTTTACCGAAAACATATCGTTAAACATGACTCACAGAATGGAGATTTTCGCAAAGGAGTCGTTAGGAAAATAAATGAGGTCTCAGCGATGTACAGAATAGCGCTACAGTTCATCTTTCCCCAGACTCTCTCTCATTAGTAGTCGATGTCTGTCGCTTTCTACTGATGAATGTCGTTAAATATGAATAGTTAATTTCTTTAGCAAGTCGCCAAGGAAATAACGAACTGTTAGGTGTCGCTACCGTGTCACGACCAGTAAGAGAATTGGACCGCCAGGTCTTTCCCTTTACACTCACAGAAATCGCAGGCTGTCCCTTCCTACCGATGAATGTCGTCAAGACTTCACGGAATAGGAATATTTGGCATCGAGTCGTCCAGAAAATAAAGAGCCAATAGATGACGCTAACATCTCTTAACGAGATACAGAATGGCGCAAAAGTTCTTCATTTTCCGGCCTCTCTCTGCCTTTCCACTTCCATTAGTCAAAGACTGTCGCTTCCTACCGATGATTGTCGTTAAACACGGCTTAGGCTCTTTACAAAGAGTCGCTATGAAAATAAACGAGGTCTCAACGAGGAACAGAATAGCGTTAGAGTTTTTAATTTACAAGCCTCTTGAGTCTCTTCCCGCTCTCAAAAATCGAAGGCTGTCTGTCGCCTTCCGCCGATGTATGTCGTTAAATAAGACTTCACAGAACAGCGATTTTCGCTAGCGAGCCGTTCACAGTATAGCGAACCGTTAAGATCCCGTGTCCCGACGAGTTGGAGAATGGGACCTGCCAGCTCTTCTTTCCCCGGTCTCTCTGCGACTCTTTCGAGTCCCTTTTCCACTCCCAGGCGTCGACTTTACTCGACGCATTCCTCCCTCCCTCTTCCTCATTCTCCCTCTACACATCTCTCCTTCCTCTCCACTCTCCCCTATCCCTACATTCTCTCCTCCTCTTGCTCTCTCTCCAACCTCCCCTCTCCCTCTCTCTCTCGACTCCCAGAGAGCTCGGCCGCCCTTTTCGTATCATCCACCCTCGGAGCCGCTCTATCTCCTCTCCACCGCGATCAATATCTCCCACCGAACATTCTCCCTCTTTCTCTCTCTCCCTCCTCATCCCTCCCTGCCATCCCTCCCTCCCTTTTAACTCCCTTCCCTTCCTTTCCGCCTCAATGCACTCTCCTTGGGGCACGCACACATATGTGTAAGCGAGGAGTTAGTCTTCTTCCTAACCCAGAGAAAAGGTGCGCTAAGTCTCCCCGAAAATTCGGGTAAATCACGCATGTATTTTTTTGTCTTGAACGAATGGACTGCGACGCCTGTGGTTGCATACTTAGCTTAACGTATCGCGCTTAAGTGATAGCTCCCTAAAAAGAGACACACGCACGTATACAGTTTAAAATTTGGCATCGGTGGAAATATTTGTAAATGCTCCACGCCGGTGGTTAACATACTTTGCTAAACGTATCGCGTTTAATTGATAGCGCCACAGAGAGACACACGCACACACTTTGTGAACTATTGAACTTCGACATCGGTGGAAATATTACTAAATCGTGATTATTTTAAAAGTGTTTCCATTCCAAAATTCAGGATATAAATGTTTTCAACTAAATGAAGTCGAGGCTATTTTTTATAACTAAACCTATTACGTATTCTATGAGCTGAGCGTTGGAACTCAGAGGCTGTTAGTACACTAGCCATCTTTGTGACTTCATGAATGAAAAAATGTTTGGTATTTATTAAATTATGTTGTATTAAAATGCTTGAATGCCCTGCCGTGATTGTGCTGTGGCCAAGAACTATTAGAGGGAAAACGGTGTATTTTGATCTATCAGTTCTTGTTGCCAACCTCACTTATTTGAAGTGGGTGATCGAATGCAATTGTTTATGGAGAGATTAATAATCTCGGCAGTGTCAGAATCAAACTCGGGACCCCAGTACCCTTCCAGAAGTCTAAATTTCACTTGCCGACCGCAAGGACTCCGATCCGTGTTCACCTACTGACTAAGATAAGGTTGGCTCGTTCACATAGCATCTTTTTATGAATATAGAAGATATTTGGAACTTTCAATTAAAGGTGTTGAAGTTAGCGGAGATCGGAACACACCAGCGCACACGAACGACGATGAATGGAACAGTGTGCGTACTCAAAACATTTGGTAACGTGGCGGTAGGTAGTATTCTTTAGGTTCACAAAAGTCACGGTTGAACGTTGTGTGTATAGCTATGGAATTCGTTAAAAATACATATTTAAAACGGTAAGCTCTATAAAAATGAGAAATAAAAAACTTAATATTACCCATGTTTGACGCCTTCAATGAAAATCAACACCAAAACAACGGCGGATGCGATGATAAGACATTTTTCTTTGTTTAGCGCACATCCACTCTACCTCCCATCTGTTTTGAAGTGCTCTGCTCAGTGCGCAGGGTCGGATAAGAATGGAAAGCAAGTGCACTGTTGTGTTTTGAAGTGAGTGGCGTACTAAAGCTAATAGAGACCTTCCATTGTTCGAACTTAATAAAATCCTTTAATAAACTCTTTCTCCGAAAGAATATTACATACCTACTACGAACACTCAGTGCGTCCTTACCTTCATGTAAAACAGCATCCTTCTCTGACCTTCTCAACTTGGACTTCCTAGTGTCCTCTCTCCTCCGCCTTTCCATTCCGCCAAACAACCCTTCGCATAAGCACACGTTAAAGCTCCCATCACTAGCACCCCAAGCGCCGTCACCCCCGACCCTGCTTACCTCTTGCCCTCCCATACATCTACGCCTCCCTCTTGTCCTCCCCCTCCGCTCACCCACCCTCAGGGACAGCCCGCCTCAGTTTCACTTAAACCACCCCGCACACTAACGCCGATACTCAGAGCTTTTCATTTGCTTTGGCTCCTTTGCCGCGAGGCAGACAGGCTTAATACCCCTTAAGACTTAAAAATTTAACCAGTGTGAAATGAAAAGGTAATCTGCTGATTAGAGGGAAGCTTAGGACGGATCCAGAAGGCCATCGCCCAACGCCGCGGTTACCTTAAAGGACTCAGCACCTCGAAAGCATCTGCGAAATATTGTACTCCCGCCTAACACTGTACAAGTTAGTATAGTAAATATGCTGATTTGGTCCCTAATGCTTGTTTCTTAATCTGCTACGTAGTACTAACAACAAGTATTGCAAGATTCATGTATCCATCTTGAGTCTCTACGCAATTATGTAGTTGCAAAATACATTACTACGAACAGTTTCCATAACAATAGTAGCATACCTAGAGTGTAGTTGGTGAAATTTCACCTCCTGACTATCACCAGGCATTTGCTAATGCACTAATAGTCACAGTTTCATTAACATTATTAGGGTATAGAGTAGCGCATGTTAGTGATTACTCAGCCCTTCCCGCATACCCTTCAGATGGCTTCCAAGGGTATCATATAGATTTATAAGTGCTATTCTCCAATTCAGCATGGCACAAAATTTAAATTCCCTTTTCAAACAATCTCTTCCACTCTCGCCAAACATTTCCCGTGCATCACGGCCCTCAACATCCAGTTTACCTCCTAATACATCCACAATTTCCTTCTTCCATTTTCTTAGAAATCCCTTCGTTACTTATTTTCTACCCGTAAGCACACAAGCTTGTTTTTCTTTCTGTTCTTCTTATTTCCTCTCTCCCCTGATGTTAATCCTAAAATGTTCTAATCATCCATTTTCCTTATAGAAAAGGTTACTTAACCACTCAACACTCATGATAACAGCTTTCACAAGTCGAAGCACTTTGCAGGTAATTCCATTAGCTTGTTTAAATATGAGTTGACTATTGAATAAGCACTACCTAGAGTATATGTTGAGGGTGCGAAGTGCATTCAACTTTCATTATTGACCATAAATTACAAATTTTCAGATTTAAAAAATCCTTGACGAGAAGTTATAAGTCGATCAAAACGATCGAACAATGAATTTCTACGTTGCCAGCCTCGAGATTGCCAACTTTAAAAATACCTTAAATTCGTAATTTTTCACTCTTTTTTTCATTTTTGTCCAAACATTAAAGGAATAGATTACATTTAAATGGAGTTAGTGAATAAAATGAAAACAACATTAAAATGGATGGAATATAACATAATTATCATGGATGGATCATACTATCATTTAATGTGTTTTCAAATAGCAAACGATTAATTTTACCGTATCTGAATGACAGCCTGTATTCCTAACAGATTGGATTCATACAGAGTTCATCCGTATCACAAAAACGAATGCGGCGTTCATTCCACCGAGTCATCAAATTTCATTCTCTTGGACACCAATCAAATTCAAGTCTGCCGAACGCAACAGCCGACAAATGTAAACGTCAATGGAGCTGAGGATGCCAGCTTACACTGACAAGTGTCCCCCCCCCCCCCTCCACTCTCTCCCGTTCCTAATTGCGCGGGAGCGCAGCCGGGATCAATGGTCCAATCTACTGCCGTAACGGATTCAAACCGCCGAAACGAGAGAATATATCAGCTCGAGGACGATTCATTCACTCACGGCCTCCTGCAATCACGAGTCGAAAAGAAGAATCTTCGCAGAGAGAAAAAAAACTAACTCCCGCGCAATTTTATTACGAAGGAAAGGTGCAGACCCTCGGAGACTTTTAAGGGTAAGTTATGCTAACAAAGACCGTGGAAATTAACGGAGAGGACCCGGGAATATCCGAGGGCAAAGCTGAAAACCACCTCGGGGAGAATGAAGATGCTACGAAATGCGGGGATGAATAAAAGATATGAAAAAGATAAGGTGCACTGAGAAGATGAAGCGTTACGGATGAAGTAAAAGACGCAGAAAAAAACAATTTGAGTCCGCGAACGCTGGACGCGGGCACAATTTTACCTGAAGATGAAAAAGCTTTTTATAATTAACAATTCCATTTTCCTAGAGCTTCCTCAAATTATGGCATGCAGGCCCAGTTTTATAATGCCTGGGTAGTGTTAACCGCTAGATTATGTAGCCTCGTCAACTTTATGCCAACTGAAATTTCGGGATTTGTACATTTCATCAGACTGACTGTTAATTGACATGAGTGTTATCATCGAGATAACGTATTAACTTCGGTTTACATATTGAACCGGAGGTTATAAAACCGGACCCTCATCTATTTATTTAGAGAAAAAATAAACTGATTTCCGTGGTTTGGATCCAAATGTTTGTCCTTCTCGCGCTTCACAATTCCTCCACATGCCAGTCTTGCCAGCTGGTAATGAAAACATGGCACGTAATAATTACTCATCCATCGCGTCCTTACTTCAATTCTCGTCCACTCCCCTACCTAAAGACGCTTTCTTATACCGCTAAACCATTCCCTTTCGTCTCAGAGTACCACCTTCCAGCTCTTACAAATTTGAAAAGTGAACCTTGAGGAGGGTTCCCCACAACTGCCAGAGTTAAGAAATGTATAACACCAAATTTTCGTATGCGTCGTTAAAAAAGTACCGATTTCGCTTGTGACACCCCAAAAGATAATGGGAATCAAAATGGAAATACTGAAAATGCGTATCATTGAGTAATGCATACGTTAATTTTAATTCCGGCTCAAGATAGCGGCATTGTAGTACCATGCGCCATAATGTAGCACAATGTCTATGAAACCAAAGCATTTAAAATCAGTAACTGCAACTATTTGCTAGTAACTGTGAATCTTAAGTGTTTTAATGCCTCCATTTCACTATCATCCAGTTTCTAAAACATTTCTCTCCTCTTGTCAGTGTTACGCGAAAATAACGTTTATTTAAGGACAAATACTATTTTTTGCTCATGTTTCACCCATTTTTTCTTACAAGCATAAGCAATTTCAAGTTTAATTAGTAAAAAAATTTAAGAAACGTAGGTTTTTGTTTATGTTATCCTACAAGAGGACACGTATGTCAATAGGTAGCACGTATACTATGAAAAAGATAAAATTTAAATTATTTTACTTACTACCCTAGTTCCCCGGGACCGGGGAAAGAGAGAGAGAGACACACAGGGTTTCTTTAAAATAAATTAAATAAACCCAGACGGAGATGAATAAGACACTTATCCGCATTCGCCTCCTACCTTTCTACTCCTGCCCTTGTCCCCTTACTCAGTCCTGCGACGCTGCTTCGGGACTAATCCAACTAGCAATTCGCTGGGTACCCTACGGCCCATTCCTACCACGAGCTCAGTCGCTCAGTCATTTATTCTTCTTCCAGTTTCCTCTTTATTTTTTAAATTTACGACAGGGATGCGGGAATCTGGAATGTTGGTGGTAGTGGGGGAGCCAGGGAGTAGCGAAAACAAACGACGAACGAAACTCCTTTAAAAAACGGGGGGGGTGGGGTGGGGGAGAGGAGAGATTTCCGGTAGGAAATAAATGTCTTCCACAGAGAATGGATTTCTGCCGAAAAATTCAAGAGAGGCTAATTTCTGAGAATTCCCGCGTTATTTCATGAATTTTATACCTTCCTTTCACATACCCGAAGAACCTTCATCCTTAACAATTTTCCTGCATGAAAAAAATGAAGCAATAATATAAATTTATGTCGCACCTTCATAAGCGATACGAAATCTCATTTATAAATCGACAGTGTAAGACTCAATTTCATGGAATCATATTAATTACAAATTTAACAACTTTGAGGAATCCGCTTACCTGCGTATTTTCGATTGCGGTACTTGAGTAATTTAACCTGAGTACTTGAGTACACCCACCTGGTGAAATCGAAGAAACCACGATTTTTGTTATTTTGGAACTGTCGGAATAGTCACACAGGTGACATCTTTAGTTACCATAAGTACCATAATAAAAACGGAATCGTCGAAATGTTTTTCTCACCACTACATTCCATAATGCTACGCCTCATGTCATGTAGGAGTGTAATGCAAGAGGCGTTTTAGCCTAAGGTTTTACCCACAGTAAGCACCAGTGTCTTCATGTATCATCTAGTCCACCTATCCACTTTCCTATCCTCCCTAAGCCTTCATCCCTATACGCTAACGTCTAGTTACAAAATCACTTCTATGTCTGTAACCATCTATAAAACTGGATCTGAGGTTCTGACCTGAAGACACTTCTGACCTGAAGACGCCAGCAGGATGGCTGGAGAAACTGTCGTCGCCTTTAGACAAGACATCGCGGAGGAACGTCCGAAAGCCGTTACCAACATCTATAAAACTCATTTCTGGAAGTCCGATCTTCGTTCGGATCGTAAATTTTTATTTAGGTGAATTCTTGAAGAAATCAAACGAAATGAATATATTAATCTCGCTCCAATAAAACCAATCGCTCACTTTTCCGGTTACGGCATGTGTCCTTCCTATTCCGAAAAAAGAACAAACAACAACGGCTAACATGGAGCTAACCTTCAAAAAGGCGCTAGAAACACCAAAGTAGTTTTTGATCTTATTCATACTCAAATAAGTAACACGAATTGATTCCACACGTTATTGCTCTAACCGACCCAGGTTTCGGCTAATTGTACCATTTTCAAGTTGATAATAACATAAATTAAAATAATGGATAAAAACCTTGAAAATGGAAAAATATGCCGAAAACTGGGTCGATTATAATAATTAAGTGTGGGATCATACCGAATTAATAATTTATATATAAAGTAAATCAAAGATTTCCACAGGGTATCGCCGGAGACAGTGTCTTATATGTTTGATCTTAACAATCAAATCTTTAGTCCAGTACATCCGAATCGAGCGCAAGAAAAATACGCTTTCAATTATCGCGCGTAATTTAGATTAATTTTGATGGAACAAATTGTATTATATCATTATTTAAAGTCTTAAAATTAAATACTTTGCCTAAAGTCCGCACGGATTCCCATTCTTATCATGAATCAGCCTGGAAATCCTTTCTGGAGTCAATTCGGTCCTTTTTTACGAATTTTCACAAAGATAAGGCCTATCCCTACGAGTTTCTTAAGACTAACACCTTCAAGATACGGTGTCTCATCAAAATAATTAAGAATCTCTTTCGAGATAAATTTTAAACAAATGTCCTTAAATACAGTTACCACTCGTTTAAGAGCATAAGATAAGACACATGCAGACACGCACAAACAAAATAGAATGCACGGAAAAAAATACGCCGAACACCGGTGGGGCACGGAACGGGCAAAGTAAAAAGCTATGGTTACAGTTCTTAAGGCCAGCACAGAGGAGGAAAAAACCACCCCCCCGTCCAATGAACAAACTCGTTAAAGAGCGCTGCATAAAAGAACAAAACAAAAATTTTAACCGTCTTTCCGATTCAAAACCTTCAAACGAAAATACGGGGCGAAGAGGCATTTCTGTCGCGGAGAGTGACGTCCGTAAAAATAGTAACGGCTTGGGGTGTGGTGGGGACGAAAAAAAAACTTGAACGGTGCATAAAAAAAGAAGAAAAAGAGAGGAAAAAACCCGACATCTGTTCGGTGGCTGGAGTCGTAAAAACCTTATCCTATCAAACCGTTTCGGATACAATTCAATACGTGCGCACAGGCGCAACTCCCGCTATCTTTATTCCACCCCTCCGTCTGTCTCTCCTCACTTGCGGCCTCTCCCCCCTCATCATGGCCCCCCTTCCGCAACCACCACGACGTCACCAATTCCGTCAGGCGAACGGATTCCTGTCCCCCCACCCCAAAAATCCTCCCCAAACAGCACCGCTGTCACCAAGCACATCACCTTTTCCTTCCTTCCAACCCAAACTCAACAAACATCTCTCTCGTCAGAAACAGTTTCAACTCAACCGGCCTTTAATCTACACCTACATACTAACCTGGGAGCCGCTGCAAAGGCATGTGGCAGGGGGTGATACGGCAACAGCCATGAAAGGCCAAGGACGAAGGAAAGAAGAAAGGGGAAAAGAGGGAAGTGAGGACAGAGGTATGTATGTCTTTTATGTAAGTGTCACGCTGTTTTTTGTTATAATCACTAATGGCCCGCGGAAAGTAGAAATTTGTGCACCTATCAGCTCTGCAAACCTAACAGAAGAAACCGATGGTTTAAAGTAAGAGATATCGGGTTTCCCACCGGGTGCCAGTGTCGTTCAGCATCGACCTTTCGAAGGCTGTCTTGCTATCTTGCACAGGGCGAACCCCTTCACCCTGAAGACGAAGGCCAACTGCGGCGGCGATAAAATCTCGTTGTCAGCGTAACATGTATAAAATTTATTTCTCATACTAGAGTAGTGTACATGAAAAAAAATTTCCTAAAGAGCTAAAATATATAATCGATATGTATATGCATCAGAAACGCACCAACTCAAATACCTCCCAACCCTAACTCACCGCATATTTTACTTTGTGAGAAAATGTTTAAAAGAATTGGATTCGAATAGAAAAAACCGATGGTTTGGATGAAGATCTCGGGTTTCACCCAGCGGGTAACAGGGTTGCTCAGAACCGACGTTACGAAGTCAGATTCCTGTGATGACTTCCATGGGTAAAGCCGCCAATACTCTCGACGCACAATCGTATAAAAACAGTTTTGAACGTCCCTTATAGGTAATTCTTGGTGAACTTCAGCTCAAGTGATATTGGAAAGTGTCACATTAAGAACTAGGGATAAACCAGTATGAGAGATAGAATTAAGAAGAACCAAGTTGGGGGTCAAAAACGTCCATGGGTTCAAGAAAGATTTCCTAGCTTAAAATAACACTGGGCTTGAACAAAAAGTTTCTTTTGCATCATGGTGAACCACGTTGATCATGTTTCTATCCTTTCCTCCTATCACTTTAATGATGTTTGCACCTGAGGATCGACATTTCTTGATGTTTATCTAATTTGGTAATATCCTTCGTTGGACCAGCAATATAGTTCACTAGTCTCAGGCGTTACTTTGAGGCACTTAAGGATATTTGCCGAAGAAACACTTCGTACAGTTCCATAAGTTTATTAACTCATAAACCTTTCCTCACAACCACTCCCCCTTCATTCTTGGAGCCGAAGGGATAAAATATCAAAATGACATAATTACAAGACCATTCGACTCATTTTCCTATCAATAGGTATATAAAAATGGTTTTTAACGTCCCTGTTACACGCACTTGCAGGGCACATCAAGGATGAAGTAGTTGAAATATTAATTTTGGAAGGCTGCGGAGTCAGATGAGGTAAATTGCGCTACAAGAAATAGGGGTATAGCTAAATATAACTGGCCATCTTCCGCAACGGAAGAGACCCGGCATCACGCATCAATCAAGTCATAAACAGAGGGAAACACAACATAATTATAAATACATAAAGCAAATTTCTCATCGAAGAAAACACACAAAAATACCTGGTTTTCCAATAATTACCGACACCCATCCTCGTAGCGGACAGCGACGGAAAACGCAGATGTAGACTTAGATTTTTGCACCTAACTCTCGTTTCCTTGGACCGATTTCGATTGATTATTTCTCATATTTCAACCCGCCAGGCCGTTTTATCAGAGGAGGAGAGTGATCTGAGGACAACGCAGCCACCGTCCTCCGTAACATTCCCCCTCCCTGCCATACACCCCCCGCCCTTTCTTCTCCATCCCGTAGGTTTTGTCCGTCCGCAGCTCCACACCCCTGAAGGAATCCCCTACTGTCCCCACCAGAGCCGTATTTACCCCTACTAGGATTGCCACGCCCCCTTCTCAGGGCCCTGCACCCTCCGAGGTCCACTACGACGAACGCCTTGTGCCTTGACCAGTCATTCACTCTCGCCGCCAGGAACATTCGTGCGAGAGCGACGACGACCGAGGGAGTCAGAGTCGCTCTAACCAACCGGAGAAAGAGATCGAGCATAAGGGTTGTACACTGGACAGTAAGAGAAAGAAAAAATGTTTCGTTTATACGAATGAATTTTTTATATTACTATTAAAGTAATCTACCGGTTAAGGTAGGTTGAATGGAAATTAATACAAATCCAATAGATTAATACGAGTGCAGCGCTCTAACAACCTACTTATCATATTTATTTTTTCATCTAAGCGTACGTCCTATTCTTTTCAATCCCGTCCATAAAACTATTTCTCTTTCTTCCCTTCCCCGCTCACCCAACATCCTACCCTCCAGCTCCCCATTTACACATTTTTGTAGATACGTTGCATCAAACGTTAGGAGTGCTTCGCCGATGTGCAGGTACTCCGATCGTAGTTCACCTCGTAGTCTCTACGCTTCGCCTTCTTTCATTAGGGTATTTTCTAAACAAATCTGGCACATCTTTGAGCTCCATCCAACTTTATGATCAACACCATCTTTGATTGAACCCAAATGCTTTCTCTATGCGCTGTCTTCATAGGTAATTCCCTCCGTTTATTTGACTATTTGACCTTCATCATTCTTCTACAGTATAACATTTCCATTGGTCCCTATTGCCCATGTCCTTCAGCAGTGACCGTCCAATGTCTATTTACTTTGAACTACATGACCAATGAGTTCTCTATTTCCGAAGTGAAATCTACTTAGCGGAGGGGGGGGGGGGGCTACTTAGCGGAGGGGGGCGGAAATCTACTTAGCGGTGGATAATTTTCTTAAAATATGTGACTGCCATATTGTTTTGACTCATTGAATTAAAAATGAGTATAGAACACATTAAAATTACACAAAAACAGTATTATATGTTACTCATGGCCATGGCGATGACAAATAGCTCGTCAAGTCCGATGGTTATAGCAGAAAATAGCATGAATAATTCACTCGTCACACCCGAATTGTTAGCATACATGTGGGGACGAGTATACTCCTCAATACACAAGTGGTTAAGAGCATACTTCATACATAAGTTCCAATCAAGTGGATCCTTACTTACAAGTTATAGCTGATGGCTACTAGCAGAAAGAGAAAGAGAGAGGATGATAAAGTAATGCGGCTAAGGGAGGAATTGGGAGGAAAATGAGCAAATTACAGGACAGTGGAATAGGAGGAAGGCCTTTGCCCAGTCAAGGGCCACTGCCGTCGAGAGGAATCGATAGAAACACACACGCTAATCACTGCGGGGAGGGACGGTGAGTGTGTGAAGGAGCTAGACATAGCGTGGGGGCAGGGCGAAGGCTGCGGGAATGGAGGACGTGGACTAAGGGGGAGCGTTTTCGAATTGGATATTAAGGAGGAGAGGACTACTAATGCTCACGAGCCCGTAAACGACCCAGGGCATTAGTAACAGAGTGCCTACCGGCACGAGAGAGGGCCATACTTACGTGCCGAGGATGTACGAGACGTTTTCAAAAAGTACTCAACCGCCGTGATAAGTAATGGAAAGGGAGAGAATTATCGAGAATTAGACGAGATCGTGTCTTGGAAGCTAGTTCATAATTTTCTCTACGAAACTAACTGTGAGTCACTCTACGGGAGAATCAACAGTGATTATCATCAATAATGGCATTCGAAAAGGAGAGCCAAGGAGTCACGTCGGGACGAAATGGGCTTCATCAAACGCAATCATCTCATCAACTCGGCCCCCATGAGGTAATACAACACGTTGAATTAAAAAATTCGCCGGACGATTAAACTTATTCGTCAGATAAAAAAATAGACATGAAATGCGCTCGTCGGATGCAAATGAAAACATGGAACAATTAGACTGTGAAGCAGAAAGTGGATAAGAAAAATTGAAAAATAAAAAAAACTTAAGCTCCATTAGGGGAGGGGGGTCGACAGAGAATGCAAATTGCCTCGTTGCTCCTTGGGAGGAGGGCGGAGTTAAGTGCCCAGCCATGCAGGATGCTTAAAGGCGTGCATGTTTAAAGCCGTGCTTCCGCATTGAATCGATCAAGGGGCCCACAGAGACAAAAGGCTGGGCACATTTAGGGGCCTCCCGCAACGGTGGAGCCGAGGTTAAAACTATGGCAAGAGAAAGTAACGGAGATAGAGATGAGAATTTGAAGAGGGAGAACAGGAACGGAGAAAGAGTTATTTGAAAGAGCAAGACAAAAAATACGATCAAAATGGTTGGTGAACTGGGCAACCCGGTGATATGACAATGAAGAAATAATTTGGCACGTACGAAGGCTTTCGCGGCGTGTGGAATGTAAAGGCTGCATTCAAAGATATTCCGGCACTTTCCACTTAAATTTATTCTAAAAACCACCACGCAAAGTTTGCGACAGATACCGTCATTTTCAAAGATATTGAAGGCTTCTTCTAGGTTGTCTGCAGTTATCTCCTGAAGTCTAGGTCGGATCCTTTTTAGAATAAAACATTATGGAAAGTAAAAAGTTATTTCTTCACCCTGTGCGTATACAATTATGAACTTTCGCCTCCGTGGCGACAGGGTAAGGTCGTCAACCATAGGGTCGCGGGTTCGAGTCCCGCCTGGGTGGATTTTTCACCACCCAGAATGGTTGTGAGTGTTCGTCCGTTGTTAAATATTAAATCCCCGATGGCCATAGGAGCCAAATACAGATAGTCGTTCATTCCATCCTATGTACGTTCTGCCAGTTTATTTAACTCTATGCCTCCACAAAGGGACCCCTAATCACAGAGTAAAAGGGCTTAAAATCAAAAGGAAGGCATCTCAACAAGGACACGGTTAGTAGCTCACCACTAAGCAGCAACAGATTCAATGCCCTGGCAAGCGCAACACCACGATGAAGAAAGGGATCGTACTGGTTTTAGAGCCAGAGTACTAGATTATGCCAGAGTGAATGCGATTGGCCTGAGATGTTGAAACATTCTATTCTTCACGGCTAAATAACTTTTAGTACGGCCAAACAACTTCACGGCTAAATAACGGCATTAGTTAAAGGGATGCACAACATATACTGTGGACACCACAGAATTATGTATCCAGTAAGCAACCTCCTAGCCCTGGGTAAGCTTCGACCAATTATCTTCACTTCCTGTAGTACATCTATTAGTTTCCCAACGAGCCCCCATCTTTGGATAGAATATTTTCAGCGACAGGGTAAGTTCCTTCCCATCCTCGTGTCCGTCGAATGGAACGTTACACTGTTGGCCACTTGGTGCTTTTCGTTAAGAGCAGGCAAAAGCGAACTCCGGGTTCCTCTTCACCCTTCCTCCACTCCCAAAATAATCCTATCCTAACCGTGTTACCCACCAATTCCTGTGGGTGAAAAAGTTGTCGGTCGCCCTCACAAATAACCAACCAAGGGATAGAGAGAGAAGAGAGGGGATGGAAGCAGACTGGAGAGGGAACAGCGATGGAAAGTGAGGAAATAGGGATGACAAGGTTTACGAAGCAGAAATAAAGGGAGTTAGCAGGATCGAAGAACAAACGACAGAAAGAAAAATCATCATGTCGCACTGCGGCGTGGTAGTAGTGGTAGCAGTAGTGGAACTCTTTCCTGACCGTTCTGAAGGAAGAAGGGAAGAAAAAATTGAGCCGAAGCTTTTTCTTCCTTCCTCTTCCCCATCTGTCCGTCTTGTTTGCTTCTCCTTCCTTTGACTGCTTAACTCTCGGGGGTTCTCCCGGATATCAAAACGCTTTCGTGTCAAAAGAAAACGAAAACGAAGGCAAAAGATTGAAAGCAAGCAAGGGCGACGGAGACGGAAACAGAGAGGAAGCGGAAAAGGCAAGGATAACGAGGGGGATTGAGGAAAAATCAAGAGAGATGGAGAAAGATAGAGGAGTTTTTGGAATTCACAACGATTTATAAAGCGTATTATTTGTGTGATAAAAAATGGAAACTCTCAGCGCTTGAAGGTACGATTTAAAGGAATTTTGCCCTGAGGAAGGGAAAAGGGTCGGGAGAAAAAGTGTTGGGCAAGCGTAGGGGGTTGTATGAGGGGCGTCGGGGGGGACGGGGTGTAGAACAGAGGAAGGACGGACAACCGGAGGACGAGGGGGGAAGTACGGTATGGGGGGGGGAGAGAAAGGACGAGCAGGAAAACTGAGGACGAGAATTGATGGCTGGTGGGCGGACTCAAGCTTTTATCGGATTTAATTAATACAGTGCTCACTGAAAATTCACTGAGTCGCCGATGATGCCAAACTGCGGTGATGAAGTGAAAATATCTCCGAAGGGCATGGCTCAGATGAAAAGATAGAAAGGGGAAGGGGGATCCGGGTGAACAACGCGGGATTCGGCCTTGTTTAATCCGAATCGACTGGATTGAAAATGATCACAGGAAAAGAGGAGGAGAAAAGGAGGAAAAACTGTCGCATTTATTACTCTTATAGAGGTCTATCACTTGCCTTAGTACATAGACTAATACACAGATAACACATTTATCTGGGCTCTTACGTTTGTAATTCAAGATGCGGGCAAAATTTTGAATTTATTTTATAATTATTTCTTTGGTTTGAGAATAATGTGTCAACAATTGATCCTCGGATTTGATGCGAGAACCCCCAGTCAGAAACCCAGCGCTCTACCAACTGCGCTACTATGCCATCCATTTATCGGAGAGCCTTCAACTCATTCATACTGTTTGATAATTGATACCGACAAGACCACGCTATATTGGATATTAATATAACACTGATAATGAACAGTATAGCGTATTGTTACTAGTTTAAGTACCAGTTACGGTAGGGTTTCATGGGCCATTGCTACTCTCCCGTAACCATTCGTAGGATCACACTACATCCTCACATAATGTCTCTTTTCATATCAGGACACTTTTTACTTCCCTTCATTACAGAGATAGTGTACACTGCCAAACTGAAAGCTATAAAAATTCCTTATGTACACGCACCATTAGTGATTATAACAACAACCGCGAGGCACTAAAATAAGACACATTATAAACAAACAATTCACCTCTGTCCTCTCCCGCCTCTTTTTCCTTATTCCCTCCCGTTTCTTGGCCGGTGTCCTCACACCCCCTGCCACATGCCTCCGCTGCGGCTCGCACGGCAGTATATAGATGTAGATTAAATCCAAAATGCATATACTTCTAGCATTTCCCCTTCCAAAACGATCTTGATTATGCCATCCCCTTTATTACATGCCCCATCCATCTATTTTGCCTCCTCTTGATTTCCTCAAGCTTCTCTCTCTCCCTTCCAGTCATGCCAATAACGTCTTCGCTAGTGTTTCTCTCGCTTCATCACACTTTCTCTATCCTCCTGCACACTCACTTCTCGAAACTCTTTTCTTCCTCTCCCCCCAAAGTGCATACAAGTTTCGCTACCATACAGCGCTACGCCACACCTCAAGTCCTCTCGCCGACCTCTTCCTAACATCTTGACCCATGATTTCTGCCACTGAAGTACTCCCAACAAGAATGAGAATGAGCGCCTATTTTGCTAACTCTCCATCTATTCTCCTTATAAAATCCTTCTGACAAAATCAATTTTCGTCCAGAATGCTCCCAACTTAACAAAATAAATGTGTCTTCTCGATCAAAATCCCAAGTACTCTGGACGTTTAATTATTTTGTATCACCTTAAAACAGCCCTTTCTATAGTTTAATAGCTTGACGACCTCGGTGGTGGCGGGGTTAATTTCTCGCCGGCTAACCTCAAGGTTGCGGGTTCGATTCTCGCCTGGGTGGGTTTAAACTATTCAGAGGATACATGGATGTGTAAAATGTTAGATGGGACTATAAAGACGTAAAATTGGCTCGAATGACGGAGCAATTATAATTATTATTAAGAATAAACGCAGATAAACACATCAGCATGGAGAAAAAACCCTCCCCGGGCGGGACTGAAACCGGAGACCCCAGTATTGGAGGACAAGGACTCTGCCCCATCGCCATAGAGAACGGCAAATTTCGTTTTAGCTTCATGCACGAAGGGAAAAATACACTTTGTTGCGACGAATAATATTACAACGATAAATTACTTTCCGAACGGATTTTTCGTATCTGAAGCATTCGTGGCGGAGAAGAGAAAGTATGAAGAGAAAGCACGAGGACATGGGAGGAAACAATACACTGCGACGCAGTTGCCGGGCGAAAGGCTAAAAAGGGAAAGCGAATGAGAGAGAAGGAGCGTATTCTGCAATCGAAGAGAGAAACGCTTGTTTGAAGCGCTAGCCACTCTCAGACCCGGTCGGTTTCCATGCGGTTATTTCCAGAACAATCAACTGTGCGGTCGTAACCGAGCATGCCTGAACGTCCCTTAAATCCGGTGGATATATATTTTTTATCAGTCCGCTTCGAAACGAGCAATATTTTCCGTCGCTCGGGAATCTCAAAAAAATACGTTCCACAACTCCCATGCATGAGTTCAGATCTCAGTTTACTCGCAATACAACTTTCCTTCCTGTTAAAAGTTAATCGATACCGTAATTTATTCCATCAAAACCATTAGAACTTAACCGAAAAATGCCAAAAGTTTGATGTCTTAGGGAATGGGGAAAAAGGTAGATTAAAACTTTAAAACGATGAATGAAACGTTTTCAAGTGTACATGTATACAAGTACGGTCCCTGAAATGTAACTGTACCCTTAGAGCAAAATTTATTTCGTGCCTAACAAGCGGTGAACACATTTATGAAAGGCGGACTCATTTCCTCATTCAAAGAAGGCTGGCAAGCCGTACACCACCCGGGACTCGGGTAAATCTAGAATGATAAGGAAACTCTCGGAGTAAATATTTATTTAAAGCTGGCTACTCCAAATCGCTTTAAGCATTTAAATATTTGCAGGAGGTTGTAAATCAATTTCTTTGAAAAGCGGAACATTCATAACATTCTACACATGTTTAATCCAACACTTCTAACATACCTTGGCATTTCATCACTTCGAGATAAATCCAGGGCCAATTTTTATCCACCTCCAATAAAAAGCGATCCCAAATGCAGTCATTAATCATGCTATCCTCCTATGCTGTACTCCATATATAATAATGTATTTTGCGTTCTGTAAGGTAAAACGGCAAGTGTTAACGCACGGAAAATAGCAAAAACGATACAAAAAGTAGTCGGTAATAACGCCTCAATACAAAGAAGTAGGCCACAATAGTCACATCCCGCAATGTGAGGACAAAGAGGGATAATTACACTTCTACAAGGAAGTAATTCCAAAATGAAATCTCCGAACTCTCTTGCGTTCTTAAAAAACTGTAATCTTTGTAGCATCACGTCGACACACTCAGAAACATAAAACTCAAGGCTCCAAAAAATCTGACGGCGTTATTAACGGTCGCACCTACGAGCAATGACGGGAAATTAAGGCCCCCTCTAACCCCCCCCCCCCCCTCCGCCAGTCAAAAAAAAAACATGCACGGAGGAGAGAGCTACCTGTTAGGGCCCTGGAGTAATTCATCGTCCCATTCCCGCACCACGCACACAAACAAGAGAGAGAGAGAAAGGCAGGGATCGCTCGCCTAAGATTTTCCGACGCATTCCTCACGGGCCACGGGCAAAAGCATCATTAGTAACGTCGAGAGGAAATGAGGAGTGTCCCAGCAAAAAAATTCCATATGGTGGCTTCTGCGCATGCGTGCGGATCAGGGAGGCAGGGATGGACAAGAAGGAAGAGAAGTGAAGGGGAAACACTGGGAAAAAGGGAGAGATAGGATAAATGGATGGAAGAATTGAGGAAAGAGGAAGACAGAAGGGAAGTAATACGTATAGTTGGAACCAAGATCGGATCCTAAGCCCTCCTCCTCAACATTTACAGAAAAGATAGGTCCAACAGAACCGGAAGCGGAGTATTTATAGCTGTAAAGAATACCATTGTCAGCCAAGCGGAAATCGTCCCAGATACCAGCCTAGAATCTGTAGGTGCTCTATTAGATGCTCTAAATAAAAAACAATACTCGTGTGCGCATAATACACGCCACCTAGCACCGACGTCACCTCAATTTTAGAACTCGAAACACAAATAAAGAACAACACATCCAGGAAAACCGAAAGATATTTAATCATACGTTGAGATTTCAATACGCCCTCTATAGATTGGAGGACCTACAGTTACATATCACGGGGAAGAAACAAAGATATATGCGAGTCCCTGCTGTACACGTTCTCATCAAATGCCCTACATCAGATAGCTACGACGCCTAACAGAGGGGGCAACATACTTGATTTATTGGCAACAAATATGTCGCAACAAGATATTAAGGTAAACCTTTTTGAGGGCATTAGTGACCATAGAGTAGTTACCGCAAAGTTCTATTTGAATATAATTAACAGTTTTAAACAAAGAAGAAAGTTCTTCATTTAAAAAAAAGCCGATTTCAACGCGTTCAAGAGTCATCTAAAAAATTCTCTTCCCGACTTCCAGGAATCAAGCGTAAAGTTAGACACGGAGGGCAGTTGGAAAGCTTTCCTTTCGATCGTACATTCGGGGATCAGAAAATATATTCCAAGTAAAGTAAAACAAAAGGACAGCGAACCAAGATGGTACAATGCAGAAATGAGAAAATCGTTAAGACGTCAGAGAGTATGCCACGCCAAGATGAAAAAAACTCCGTAAAGATTTATCCACTGGTAATCAAAATTTAATAATTGAAAAATACAAATTGTCTAAAGCCACTACAAAGGAAGCATTTCGGAATGCATTCATGGATTTTAAAAGAAAATCATTAGTAGAACAGTTACAGGATAACCCAAAGGCATTTTGGTCATACGTAAGGGAAGTTCAAGGCAATAGATCAACAGTTATTCCACTACGAAACGAAAAGGGCGAATTATTAACAAGCAGTTCGGACAAAGCCAACTTATTACATTCTTACTTTCAGTGTGTTCACCAAGTTATCACAGATTACATCCGTAAAGGTAAATGATCACTTCCAGCAAAAGATGCCGCCTATCGATATTTGCACTCACGGAATAGAAAACTTGCTAAAATCTATAAGTCCAAATAAATCCCCAGGTCCTGAAGAAATTCCTGCCCTCGTGTATAGAGAATTAGCTTGTGAAATAGCACCCTACTTGCAGAATATATTTATTAAAGCCATCAACAAACACAAAGTACCCATGGACTGGTAAATTGCTAATGTCACTCCCATATTCAAAAGCGGTGATAAGGAACAGCCATCGAACTACATACCGATATCTCTCAGATCTATCTCTTGCAAAGTCCTTGAACATATAATTGTAAGTTCAGTTATGACTTATGAGACACTTCGATATGCACAACTTGTTACCAAAAACGCAAGACGGATTCAGAAAGGGAAGATCTTGCGCAACTCAATTAGCACTTTTTGCCCACGATATTTTAGTCTCGGGTGAACATAACGTGCCAGTTGATGCAATTTTTCTTGACTTTAAAAAGGTATTTGATAAAGTTTCCCACAGTAAGCTACTCATAAAATTAAAATCCTACGGGTTAGACGACGACGTAATTTCCTGGATTAGAGAATTCTTAAGCAATCGCGTGCAAAGGGTTGTATTAGATGGCGCTATCTCTAATGAAGTAAAAGTCACATTGGGTATCCCACAGGGAAGTGTCATAGGCCCACTTCTGTTCCTTTTGTACATAAACGACATCGGTGAAACATTTGACAGTAAGCTTAGACTATTTGAAGACGACGCAGTGGTGTATAGAGAAATTTGTAGCCTTAATGATAAGCAAGCGCTAACTAAGGACCTCGAGGTAATACAGGAGTGGTGCGATGCGTGGCAGCTAGAATTAAACCAGAAAAAATGCGTTGTTGTGAATTTTTGGAGACGGAAAAACGCTCCTTGTGACAGCTATTGCATAAACAACAGCAAATTAGATACTGTAGAATCGGTTAAATACCTCGGAGTTAAACTGATTAATGATCTCTCGTGGAATAAACATATTCGAGAAAATACCGGTCAAGCTAATCGTAAATTGGGATTTGTTAAAAGAGTACTTGGCAAGTGCAACGATAAAGTTAGGGAAATCAGCTACTTCTCCCTCGTTAGACCCCACTTGGAATATGCTGCCAGTATTTGGGATTCTTATGAGATAGGCTTGGAAACTGAGTTAGAACGCGTGCAGGGACCGTACGATAAGGGACCATAACAGCTGCCAATGAGACTTTTATCAAGGCTTGTCGTTAGATAGTGTAGCTCTTAGTAGTAGCAGTACTCCCTAATGCTTGAATCCTTATCTGTTACCTAGTACTAACAGTACGCCGTGCATGTTTTCTATATAAGTCTTGAGTCTCTGTCCATTTGTGTAGCTGCAAAATACATATATATTAACGGTCCCTCTCCATTGTCATAATATCTGTAGTGTAGTGCATGCTTGTGAGGCTTCGCGTCGTGACAAGCATTAGCGATATATGCTAATGCATAATTAGTCGTAGTTACACTAACTTTAGGGTATAGTATTATGCATGTTGCTGAATACTCACCCCCTGCCACACACCCGAGGTGGCTTGCAGGGTATTTTGTAGATGTAGATGTCCTCTTTTCAAGTACATGTATTTGTTAACCATTACTCCCAACCATCCCCTAAGGTCTTTCACATCGGGTATTACCACATTACAAGAATTACAGGACTGAGGCCACTATGTATAATAGAAAACTCGGATAATATGGAAGGCTAGTCTGGTGTACGTAAATTATTTGATTTATCTAGATGCTATTTTAATGACTTTCCGTAGTGCTACGTATATTTATGTATATAAAATCACTGAATAAATAGCCTCTCTCAACAATATATTTATCTTTTCTTCCATTAGATAGATGCCGATAGTTCAGAAGCAGTTACCAATTATTTTCTCTGATTACCTCAAGGATCCTACGCAGCAAAATATCCGTAAGGACGGTATTCTCCAAATTAAGGTTGGATCAAATAAAATAAGCATTAGAAATTCAGACAATGCAACACCATCAAAGCACCAAACATTGAATGGCAGAGCATACAGACCTGTCTTAAAAATGCGGTGATCTAACTAAATATGTACCTCGGAAAATAAGGATTTTTTTTTAAATCCGGAATAGGATAATCGAGACTTCACATGTCCAGGTTGGTGAAAAAAACCCACCCAGGTGTAACTCCAACCCGCGACCCTACCATTAAAAGACGAGGAATTTTCCCTGCCACCATTGAGACCGTAAATTAGATGTAGCTTTATGTAAAAAGAAAAAAATACACTCAGGTATGATGGGTAAAATTAAAGCAATAAATTACTTCCCGAACGGACTTTTTCCCATTAAGGCGCACACTGGAGAAGTGAAGGCATGAAGAGAGAGCAAGGGGACAAAAGAGGGAACAATGCACTGTTACTGTAGAGTGTGAAGTACTAAGTCATTCCTTTATTACGGAATGTTTTCACAAAAGGCAGCATTCGTCAGTGTCGCCATACTGGAGGTAGGCCGAAGGAAATAGGAGGTAATAATGATGACCTTGGAGTCAAAGTCGAGCAAAATAATGACAGTTTATCCATCCTTATATTAGGCTCATCAAAATTGAATAAACACCCATTTTCTGGGTCTTGAAAAACCCACACGCGTGAGATTCGAACCCAAAATTTCAGGGTTTGAGGTCAAGACCTTGACCCCGCTCTCACCCAGAAAAACGATGAGGTAAGTCAGAGGTGTGTACGAAGTGGGTAGGAAGTCGGTACGAAGTTAGTAGGAAAAGGTAAGTAGGAGAGGGATCAAAGGGAAAAAAGGTAGGGCGGGTTGAGTTGGTGTGAAGGTTAGAGCATGCCTTCTCATCCTGAGGTCTTGGGTACGAATTCCCAAAGATCCAACATTGTTCGGGGGAATTCCAATCCCTGCTTGGCGCTAAATGGAGAGCAAGTACAGCACTCCGCCCGTCGAGTTGGTCGCTAACCTGTGAATCCCTTGACAACTTTTATTAAGAGTTAATGTCAGTATTCTCTCCATCCTACCTCTTTTCCCATACAATCCTTGCCAACCCATCTACCTATCCTATATGGCGCAAATGACCTCAGTTTCCTGTAACCTGCCCATTTTACCAACAAGTGAAGAGAACACGTACATAGGAGAAGGTAGAAGATCACACAATTGGGTGAAATCCAGTGAAAAATCATTCGCCTGGACGTGGATTTGACCCAGACCCCTCGATTTCGCGCTATGTGCTCTCACCACTAAAGCTACCCAGGCGTCTTCTTCCACTGTGGATTTCATGGTAACATAACTGGTTAGAGCACTCGGCGCCAAATTGAGGGGAGGGGTCTGAGTTCGAATCCAAGACCAGGCGATTGATTTTTTCACAGTGAATTTCACACACCTGTGTGACCATCAGCGGATAACTCCGTTAAGGTTACTGTGCGGCCAGTTCCGCAATTTTTTGAGGTAGAAAATATGTAAGAGTAAGTTAGGTGAGAGAGGTGAAGGAGAAGAGAAGTTAGGTGAGAGAGAAGGCAAGAGGAAGGTTGGGAGTAGATATGTGTAGTAGAGGTTGGAGGAGGTAGAAAGAGGGTAGTAAGTAGGAGGGATATACGAGGTAGTTGTTAGGGAGAGAAAGTTCGCAGCGACAGCGGGAACCGCAAGCCTTCGGGAAAAACGAGCGGTCGAAGGACGAAGGGAATTCGAGCGTTGGAAGGACGAAAGGGACGAGAGGACAGAAGGAGAGAGATTTATCAGGGCCCTCCACGTAAGCCCTTCGCAGAGATGGTGGCGATTCATTCAAGCGGCATCGACTCCCGACGATTGACCTCAAGGCGGCGTTGTGCTGCAATGAGAAAGAGCCGAAAAGTTTCCGTCGTAGTCCCTGGAGGATCGACGTTGAGTGATTTGGAGGGCACTCCCGAGGGGGAATAGAACCGAGGAAGGACAGAAGTGGCAAGAGAATGAAGGAAAGAGGAGATGAGAAGACGGGAGGGGAGGAGGTCCTCAAAGTCCAAGGACACACAGACACAAAAACACTAACAACACCCACTTGACCACGACCCCGAGATAAATAAAAATAAATAAATAAAGTCACACCCACAACTTAGCTGGATTCTGAATGACTCGAACCGTCTTGACTGTCTCTGTCGTGTGACTGGGATACTGCCAGAAACGCAAATTACAACTACGGCGCGACTGGTATCTCAGTATGGAACTGATGAGGGGAAATTTGAGTGAAAAAAAAATATGAAATTTTATTTTGATACAAACGGCTATAAAAATGCACGGAAATATATACGAGACAATTATATGATTTATAGTAAATGGGGTGAGAGGAAGACGTAGACCGCTTTAGTCATGTGTGATTATGGCTCTAAAGGGAGACTCTCAAGAGGACGAATATAAGGAGCGTGTACGAAGCAAATATTGAGTGTAAGAGAAGCCAAAGAGGTATACAAGCAGTGGGCATTATGGAGGAAGTTATTAAAAGAGAGCTAGATTCCTCGGCCTAACAGCAATAACTAAATTCTTTAACTTTTCCAACCCGGAAAGGGAATGGCGTAATGGGTATGTATGTAATATATGGAGGGCCACTGCGTTAAAGTGAGCCAAGTCCATCGATGTGAGTTTTTGTGGAAAACCCTAAGTTTCGTATATACCTTCCGTAGATCGGCTGTGCTCCGTGCTCTTGAGAACTGCTGTCATGTAGAGGTAAATTCGAATTTTGGACATGTTTCTTTATAGCACTAAAAATATACGACTCTAGCCATCCTATACAACTCTTAGTTAAAAATGAAAAAAATGCCCTCCATGTGAAAAAGAGGACACTCGGTCTTGACAGAAAGAGGATGTGAGCAGACTTGAAGCCTCTGATATGTGGGTGTGTAGAAGAAGAGAGATGGTACGCTAGATAAAGAGGCCAAACGAGGAATATAAAAGGCAGAAAAAGAAAGGAAAATAGGCGTCGGGGATACGGGTATGGAAACAAATATATATTGAGGCAGTATTGTGAATAAACGGAATGCTGAAGAGAATGATGGAGAGGAGAATGTTTGGTGAGCACCGAAGAGGAATATTTGAGAGTGCGGTTTTCTGAACGGAATGAGGTTAAGCAAAAAGTATGCAAGCTCATGGGATCAATTCTCGAACGCCGTGATAATTATACAATGCGAAAAAAAACAATGTTGTCACTTCATTTCTTCGATTCAGTATCGCACCCAGTCCGCATAGGATGATTATTGTAAGAAAAATATCAACCAGTGGTGTGGCATGCAATACTTCAATGAAACCGTACGATGATCTGCTACTTCCGCAAGTGATAATTATCACGACTTTTCGAGAGTTAACCACAAGAGATTACCTCGTGAGTCACCGGAGGGGCGTGTGGAGGGGGATGTTAGGTTACCAGGGATAAAAATGAATGGTATCGTAAACGTCAATAGGAGAGGAAAATTGTTTTGGTATAAATATGTTGGTGAAATATGGTCGGCAAATAAGAGTCACACGTAAGAACTTTTGAACGCATTCCGGAATCGGGTAGCTCCATACAACCTACCAATCAACTGGAAGAATACCGAATTATGTTTTTTTCCACGCCCAAACTGATCTCTCTACGCTTATTCCCTTTGTCCCTACATAATCACCCCACTCCGAACAAGTCCGAGCCTCAAACATTTATTCCCTCTACAGAGGGACCACCACATCAACCACAGGACAAACCGCCCCATTTTGGGACGGTCGCAATATGAGTCGACGACGGCAAAAGGTCGCATTCTCTCGGAAAAACCCCCCAAAAGAGCAGGACCCTATCAGAGCCGTGAATGCGACCCTACAAAATGCGCGCGTGCCAGTCTCGGATTCGCAGAGCCGCCGATTCGGAAGCCGGTGCTTCGGTGTGGGGAAGATGGCTCGGGAAAACGGGGGGAAGCACATGGTTTTGGAAGGGCTTGAATTTTTCATCCAAAAAGGGAATGGAGTTAAAAGGATGCTTCCAGGGAGAGAGAGACAGAGAGAGAGAGAGAGAGAGGGAAAGAGGTAAAGAAAAAAGAAGAGAGCAAAGCGAGAGGCATTTAAAACCGAGTTAAGGATAAATTTGTATAATTACTTATTCAGAAGGAGGAGTGGATGCGGTGAAACATTACGGAGCCTCAGAGAAACATCCTCCCTAACCGTTGCCTTGGTGAAAGCAAAGGAACTCAGCTCATCAAAGGTAAAAACGGCGATACTGCCCCCCCCCGCAACGTTTCCTTCCGCCTTCCCCGTAACACGGAGTAACAGAGCCAAGGGCCAGAGTGAAGAGAGAGAGAGAGAAAGACATCGAGTAAAGCGAGTATTTTTACGGCTAAGCAATAGAAAGACGGAAATAGGGTACCGGGGAAAGACATGGGCTAAAAAAGATGTGAAGACGTGAAATGAGCGATGGAAATACGTAACAGAGCAAGTAAGAGAGTAGTGAGGTACCGACGTCAAATAAATTATTTCGAGCTTAAAACTAAAACGCTGACTTGAGACACAAAATGTGAAACTTGAAATGTTTCCGTTGTATAACGATCTTCAGACGGCCGTAAAACCTTTTGTTCTCTAGCTCAAAATATTCTTCTTGTCTGTTTCAGGAGACATTGTTCCGACACCGGTTTGCAACAATAAATCTGAACGAGGAAGGAACAGCATTGACGCAGCGTCATAATTTCAGACTGAAACAAAATTCAGGAATTTGAAAAAGATATTTCCCATCCATCAATTTTACCGGTATTGAGAAAGTATTGCAACTATAGAACCTGTTTTGTCTTGTAAATGGCGCTTTAGTCGTCGAAACCGGTCGACAACAATAAAATAATTAGTCGAATTCTGTACCGTGTTTTTGTGACAGTGAATTCTATCCTCGGAAATATTCAATAATGATAATAGTCATAAAATAAGTCATTTTGGATGGGTAACGCATTTATTGAGGAATGAAGTACGTAAACTGCAGTAGCAATGAAACCGCAATAATGAATACTCAGAATTAAAGCCTGTAGTAATGGCTGCATTGAAACTTGAGTCAGACATATCTGACGGAATCGTAGGACATTAAATGTTACTCCGGCTTCCAAAAAGAGTTGCTTTGAAAGTAATCAATTTCCGCTGCATTCACAATTCCATCAAAAACCAAGAGTTCGAGGGATTGCCTTCCATTTCACGGCAACTGTTACGATATTTTACACTCCCGCTTCGACAGGACGCCGTCAACCGTTTAAGCACAAGCGGCAACATGTCACCTTTGGGAATTGACGACATGTGAAACATCAGGAACACCAAATTTTATCGACGCACGCGGCCCACGTCCGGAACTAGACTTTATGGATGATGTCCAACTCTATCCAACTAGCTCCAAATAGATTTCCTCCGTCTACATCTCGTATGATTACTTCGATCCCGTTCCAGTGGCAAAATTTCGATGCATAGAAACTATTAGACAATCATCAAAATCCCAAAACCGCTTAATACCCAAGGTGGCTGGAGTGGTTATCGTGGGTCCTTGAGTGCACATGTTAATAGTTTTTCAAGTAAAAAAAAATACAGGACCACATTCCATTTAAGAGCATCTGATTATGCGGTGAAACGCACCACACATGCTGCAAAGGAAATGTTACAAGAATTATACTTCATATTTTGGCCTTAATTAGTATGCCGCAAATCAAATGATAAATAAGTTGAGCTATTGATAGTTTTCGGCGCAGTATTCGGTATTTAGACGAAAATTATATGCATACATGTTTGCTACGAAACTTAAACTAGGCGTGACACCCTGATATTTATTAACGACCATTGCAATGATATAAAAAGCATTATTTCGCGTTTAGAAGTAATTCTGTAAATATATTTAAGTAAATTATCACGAAATATATCTCGAGCCATATAGCATGTGCTGATGTAGCATTGAATTGCCAACAAATTAAAACGGTCAAATGCATTTTTTTTAACTTTAGCTAAAGATATCACAAGTAATACGTAAAAAAGATACGAATGTAAAGTTTCACGCAAACCTGTACTTACAAAAAAAAAATCCAGCAACCTTAAAAAAATAAATATTTATGCGATGGTAAAAAATAATTCAACGTGAGAGAAACATTCATGAGAGAATTGGTCGAGTACATTATCTTTCATCAACTGATATAATAAACATCAAGCTGATCAAAGAATAATAGGATAAAATATTCGAATAGGCGAAGAGACTTTTGACCGTGCGCGAGCTTTTAATATAACTGCTATGATTTTTTAAGAAAATGTCTAAAATTGACTAACGGCTGTGCTACCAAATTGAAGGCCGATAACGTGAAGAAATAGATTCAATTGAGGGTCCAGCAGACTCACAAAATGATTGAGAAAAACACCGTCTTTTATTAAAATCAGAATATAACGCTGACGGAGACCTAAGAAAGTAGGTATTTGGGATATGGAGAAACAAATGAAGGAAAAGGGCGTATTTATATGCAGAAATCATAGAGCGAGAAGAAGAAGGGATAAAGACATCCATATAAAAAGGCCGAGAAATAATACAGCCGGAGGAAATTACACGAGAAAACACTTAAAATAATTGGGTGGAGAAACACAGTGTGAAAACATGCTGCTCATAATTACACCCTGCTGAATTTAATAAAATCCAAGCATTCAGTAAAAACTAAATAAAACATTACGATAAGTTAAACTTAATTATCTAAGTGCATGGCGGTCGGCATTTCAATAGAATCTCAATGGAATAAAAGAAAACCTAGGAATAAACCAACTAATTACTCTCGGTCTAGTTTTAGAATCAAATATCACAGTCACTAGTCAACAAAGGTAAAACGCAGCCATTTTCTGTTTCCATGCAAACCTCCGAGTATACGTACCAGATAGAAAGCAAGTCATTACTTTAATGAACCACATAATGGAAAAAAAAACAAAAAATTAAGTTATTGCAGATGAATGGAGACGATACGTGAGAAATAGTGAGCTGAGAATTGAAACAGAAGAGTAAAATATGAGGAAAGAAGGAATCACAGAAGAGAAAAACGCGAAATGTTGGTCATATTTGGGCATGCTTAAAATATCATTTTCCCCGCAATATTTTGAAAGAGCAATAGCTGCATTTTATACTGAATAAATGTGTTGTTCGGCAGATAAGCTGTCTAGTTTATTTACTGTCCTATAGAGCTTATTTGTTAAGATGGTGTCCACTCCCAACAGCACGTGCACGCCTGTTTAACCATCCAAATTCTTTAACCCCTAAGTATGTGCGAATGTGCTAATGCTATCAATACGCGTTTACTACAGATTACACAGTTATAAAACTTTCATAGCTTGTGATGAATTGCATTTTTTGGGACAATAAACCCCCTGCCACTCACCCTTGAGGTGGCTTAAAGTTAGTAAGTGGATGATGGAGATGTTTTTCAGACGGCGTTTGGCGGAATCCTATTTATTTCGCAGACTGAAACTTAAAATGGGAGCAGTGAGAGGGCAAGACAAGAAAACACCGTAGATTAAAGAACAGAGAAAATATAACAATACGGCACCGTACTTCAAGGGGATATTTTACCCGCTAATATTCACCGTTGGCAGCACTGATTGGATCGTTTACGCTGATATTACGCCGAAAAGAGAGACGTTAGTCGAAGAACTGTCACTTTACTGCAGCTAAAAAAACTAAACAGCCAAAGAGACCGAAAATAATCCACAGAGAGGATAGAATTTTATAAAATCCATTTCATCAAAAAGAAACATGCTTCGATTCCTCAATCTAATACTTCATCTGCTTCCTACACTAATCTGTGAATGAGAAGGACCAATGATTGCGTAAAAGGGTGAGAGAAGAGCTCATTGTTTGACCGTAATCAGGTGAACACACACACACACAATCGCGCCATGGTGAAGCGCGATTGCCTCGGCTCATAATGTTCCTTTCCCCCTCTCTCTTTCTCTCTATTCTTCTTATTCTATTCTCTTTCTCATCCTGTTTACTCTCACGGCCTCGGTGAAAGTAGAAGAGAAATGGGATCAACAAGGAGAGTATAGGGAGGAATAAACTGAAATAATTTCGTGTTGCAAAATAACGAGAAAATAACTTCTTGTATCTTTTCATACGAATATAATTTTTCACGGCGTAAGTTTCCTTGTGATAAAGCACCATCTGTTCGATGACCGCACACCATTAGAAGTTATTTACTCCTTTCTCATGATGAAGTAGTTCCACACAGTCACGCCTGAAACAATTCTCAAGAATCTCGTGTGCTGGAGCGACAATACTAGTGAGACGCGGATTTAAAAAAAGAGCGTATGAATTTACTTTTTTACTTATTCGAATTAAAAAATACGAGTTTTGACAGTTTCCTTTTTTCAATCCCTTAGAAGTCATTTCCTGCTAATTTCATAATGAAGGCAGAGTTCCAGAAAGTTACGCAATCAAATAAAATTAGGAATCTCGTGCGTTACTGAGTCAGAACTAATAATATTGAATAAAAAAACGAACGCTTGAAACAAGTTTAATTTACATACTGAATTTACATAAATACCAAAATATAAATAAACGTTTCAATTGTTACCTCATTTCAATCCCCGAATTACTAGTTCTACGCCACTTCGTTCTTATGTCAGATTCAGAAATAAAATCATCTTGCAAAAAAAAATATTCAGAAAGTTATAAATACAACCCTTTCACGAAAAAATACCAATACATACCGGACAATGCCAACACACATGTTTAAAAATTCTCAGAAACATGACAAAAGACTTTCCAGGGTTTTCTCGTAGATATACACATGTCTTACCTATTATAACTAAATTGATTTTATTTCTTTTATAATGATTTGACATATTAAAAAAAAGGCACTTAGTTGAAAGAAACTGAGGTATTCACACTTACTAAAGTACTTGAGTAATTTAGGAATTCTCAGGACATGAAATGCTAGCATGAATAAAATCTATATAATGACAGCGTGGCAAAGATACCCACATATTTTACCAGGTAATTTAAATATAGGTCGTTAGATCCGGAGCGGGAAAGTTATAGCTTCGAACTCCGGCCCAGCAAAACTTTAGAACTCCCGGTTGCTGAAGCTTCGGCTCCAGCTACAAAGCCCTGCTATACGGCTAAAAACCTCTGAACGGAGTTGGTCCCTTATATCTTCCACCACCTCCACGCAGCCACCACCCAAAAATCAGGGGGGCGAATGACATCACTTTAAGGTCTACTTCGCGCCTAATTGCCCACGCCTCGGCAAGGGAAGAAGGATGAAGGTCGCGGACGCCTAAAGGCAGGAGGAGGGATAGAAGGAGGAGTAGGGGAAGAAGGAGACCTTAACGCGGAGAGGGAAGGAGAAGGTTAGGATGGACGAGGCAATAGTAATTCACTGCGGTGGTGTTATTGCCCTCGATGATTAAAAAAAAGCAACCCGAGAGACCGACCGTTGGAGAAGCGGGCGAGGAACGAGAGAACGAGAAGGGAAGGGAGGCAGAAGGACTGTGGGTAAGCAGGAGGGCCAAGGGAAAACAAGGGCCACTCAGAAATGGAGACTAATGGGGAGAAATTCATCCAGGGGCTTGGGCAGGAGGGACACGGGTTCGGGAGGGGAGCACAAGAAGAGAATTCGCTTCGGGAAAACAGTTGTTTCCGTTTAAATGAAAACAATATCACAAGACTTCCCCCACTCCTCCATCCTACTGGAATGCCAGCCAGTTCACAATAATCCCCAGGACCTCTCCCCTACTCTGAAAATCTCGAGTGAACATACATGAAAGTGTTACGCATCTTCAGAAAATTATAACTATGAAATAGAAATAAATATGACCCGAGAAAATGCCAGGATTAGCATTGGGGCGGTGGATATAGTAGGTACTGGCCTCCCATTCCGATGACCTGGGTTTGAATCCCAACAGCGGCGGAGATACTTCCATTACAGTGTTTATCCCGTCTGATTGGGTGTTGAACTTTGGTCCCGTTGGTGCCTTTCGTTAAGAGCAGGCTAATGCCGACGCCGAGTTTCTCTCTACCTTCCTCTATTTTCCACGTAATCCTTCCCTTACCAAAGAATCCGACCGACTGCAATGGTGCAAATGACCTTATCTCCCCAAATAACAAACCTAGTAAGAAAATGCTATTTGAACCAAGAATAGAACCATGGACCTTTGGCTCGCCAGGCCAATACACAGGCCGCTACGAAATTCAGGCATTTTATTCCTCACAGCATTTTTGCCTGAGCAGCGTGGCGACTTACACTTCGGGCTGGCAAGCAAAGGCCCGTGGTTCCATCCCCGGTCAGTGTGGTTTTTTTCTCAAGGCAATTTCTTTGTATATATTATAAGAGAACCCTTGAAACACCCAAAGTTCCTTCAACAACAACAACAAAACACCACATTCTTCATCCAGATTGGTTTTTGCAGAGGCGACCGACATCTGGGGTCATTAGTACCATCACGGATACGAGGGTAGGTGGGTAAGGGAAGGTGTAGTATATTGGGTACTTGAGGAAGGGTTGAGAGAAACCTGGTGTCGGAATCAGCCTGCTCTTAACGAAAGGCGCCGAAGAGTCCACAGATTATCGCACCACCCCATGGACGGAATACGGCACTGAATGACTCTTCACATGCCACCCTAGTATAAATTGGGATTTCACCTGAAAATTTTCCCACATCCGGGACTCGTACCCGATACCACAGGATTGAAAGTCAGTACTCTAGCCTCAGTATCCACGCTGGGGTTATTGTTGAAAGCCATTGTACAGCCCGAAATTTCTGGAATCTTGTAATTAACTTATGCGTAAAATATCGAAAAATTAGTAAGTCCAGCAGGTATTTCCAAATCACTCCGAATACAAAAAGGATATGATACGCAGTCATGCGCTCGGGAGCAAAGATATTCACCTAAAGGGATGGAATTCGCCATTAAAAATCATTTGACTTGGCCGGGATTTGAACCCTGATGTCCCAATTGCCGGAGTTGTGTTTTTGCCAGCTACACCCCCAAGCCAGCTTATATTTGGCTGATACCTATACTTGACCGGTAACAAGGAGATCCGGGTTCTAATCCCGATCAATTCAAAAACATTTTTATGGCGATTAAAACCCCTTTGGTGAATATTCTGACGGTATCCTAGATACCTTACTCCCGATGACCTGAAATTCATCCACGTAAACTGTGCGAAGCTAATGATTCTATTTTCTTTTTTCTAATGCCGCCTAGTTGATCAATCACGAAGAGGAGCATCTTCCCAAAGGGGTAAATTTGCGCCACTGGCAACAAGAAAGTGAAATACCGAAGTAGGTAGCTCTTTAAAAAGTATTCTACCCACAACACCACCCCGAACCCCTCGTCTCCGTTTAAATGAAAACAATATAATCAGATTTCTGCCCCACACCTCCATCTTTGAACACCTCTCCCTCTCCAAAATTCCCCCGACTCTGCGCCTCTCCTTGCTCCAAAAAAATCTCAAGCGCCCACTTGAACCGCCCGGAGAACTCCTCCCTCTACAACCACCACCACCTTCTCCCTCTCCATTCTTTCCTCCCTCGGCAAAGGAATGTCATTAAGGAGCCCTGCGATGGTTATGAGATGAAAACGGAAAGATGAGGAAGGGTGCGCGGAGAGGGAGGAGGCCGGTAAGGAGGGTTATTCCGCTGAGAGGTTGGGGGGACGGACGCTTCTTCTCGCGAGGACTCAAAGGAGAAAGACCCGAAGAGTGAAACTCATTCCGGGCTGTGGGCACAATTGGGAGGGAGGGAGGGAGAAAGAGAGGGGGGCAGAGGGAGGTATAGGTTGGTGGGCGTAAGACGGAGGTGTCGGCAGAGTGAAGGGCGACTCTGGAAGATGGCTTATTAAGTATGTTTCCCTCGCATCTCAAAACAACACAGATATCCCACATTATCGTTCGTGACGTTCATAACAACATATTCCTTTCATTAAAAGCGAAGGTTTCCGGCATAACTTTGTGGAATTGGTACACGTCACTTAATATAAGTACTTTCATATTTCCCATTATGGTTTCAAAAATAATTGTCACTATGAAGTGATCGTACCCATCATTGTTTTTGCTAGGTGATAACAATTACTGTCGAAACCATAGTCGGAAATAAAAAAGTGAGGAATATAAAAAATATTATTTCGGGTATAAGACGGAGGTGTCGACAAAGTAAAAGATGACTCAAGATGATGGCTTAATAAAGATGTTTCCCTCGCAACCTAAAACCAAACAGATGTCCCACATTAACGTTCGTGTCGCTCATCACAACATATTACTCTCATTAAAAGCGAAGGTTTCTGGCGTAACTCTGTCGGAATGATACAGGTCACTTAAAAAATTAGTACGTTGCTTATTCCACACTTTTTTTTATTTCCGACCCTGGTTTCTAGAATAATGGTCATCATCAAGGCAAGGCATCAATGATCGTAAATTAAAAAATGTAGCATATACAAGGTACTAAGATTCTAAACATGAAGCTCAGTCTATGACAATACTTGTCCAGACACTCCGCTAACAGTTTTCGTCTTTGCCCTCTTTCAATTCCTTATTCCTCCCTATTCCTTGTCTTTATAATGAATGTCATCCCAACTAAAACCCCCTGCCACACGCCCCTGCGGCAGCTCACAGGGTAGTACCTAGATTTAGATGCAGATTAATACTTTTTTCCAGTCAGAATGGCTATCCGTAGTGCCATTTTTTTATCAAGGTAACACACATTGCCTTCAATAATTGCAGTCATTTGCAAAACCAAGGATGAATGTCCGCCTTCGCTTCTGGAAAGTTCCGCTGTTCCGCCTACGAAATTTTATCGCAGAAGTGTAATTTTCGTAAAATTAGAGCCTATTACTATTTTTCACCCGTATTTACAGAGGAGACTAATGTCTCGAGTTTAAAAAAATAATAACCATAAGATGGCATTAAGTTGACGTTATCAGACGTGTCTTAAATTTAGGTAGAGCGAACAAGAAGAAAATTACATTTACTTCAGTCCATTAACGGATTCCATCGAATTTTGTTGCGTCATAGACAAATCTTCATATCTCCTCCTAGATGGTTCTTTAGGTCAAAGAAGATTCAGATCGAAGTAGAAGGTTGTAGTAATCAAACACATTTCACGGAAATCTGTAGAATAAAATTACATTTACTTTATTCTACTTCCTTTAAGCGGGAGATGTAGATCACGGAGCGGTGGGTGAACTTGAGAGGTGAGGCTTGAGGGGTGATAAGACCAGATGAGAGTTTGCGGGTAAGAAGGCGAAAGATAATGAGCAGAGTGTGCGGAGATAAGTGACGACAATGTCAATAAGTTAAGGCTGATGGAGACTCAAAGAGATACCAGTCAATCGCATCCACACAATACGCCACGCGAATAATTGACAGCACACAATAAGTCTTAAGGATAAAGAGCATCATCAAATGAGAAATTGTAAAAATGATTTCCAGCCTTACCCCACACTGAAAATAGTGAGGAACTAGCCACAGGAGAATGGAATTGTGGGGTGCCTGGAGGTATGTTTGTAGGATTAATTATTAAGGTTGCGTCGGCAACTTAGGCCATTTACACCGCGCACACCCCTATTTTTTTGCTAATTTTTTTCGTGAAAACTAAAACAGAATTACACATTCAGTGTACGTAATGATGTATTAAAGAAATAACTTCAGGAGTAGGCAAGGAAAGTCAGTCACGAATAAGAAATTCAAAACTCGGCTAACATAATCAGGGTTGTTAAATTTTAAGCCATAAAATTTCGCACATTTTTGCGTTACTCAGTACTACTGCGTACTTTGACATTTTCTTCAATCCCTCACAAAGCTCCCTGTATCAAATTTTCCCGTGAATTGCTTTAAGTATTTATCCGCATTTCCTAATTTTCTCTCTTGCCTTTCCCTGACCTCTTCCCAAATCTTTCCTCCCACAGTTCTTTTCATTACGGTTTCCGGAAACGAGTCTAGGAATGCGCCCAATTAGTTAACCTCTTTTCTCATCAGTGTCTTCCTGATTGCTTTCTCTTCTCCTACCCCTCCCCAAAGGCTACATAAATTAAAAGAAGGGTATAGTTTCCCATGTCAATATCTCACGACTCGTTTAACAACTCAAACCTCATAGTCTCCTCACATAGACTCGAAAATCACTCGGCTAAGCACATCATCACTGATGCTGTAAGATTATTAAATGCGTACTATTTTCACACATTTTATTTACTAATCTAGAGTTCAACATATAAGTGTCAATATCAAAGTAAAGTGTTGAAACCTTGGTCAGTAAATAAACTAAGGGTCATTTAATTAATTTTAACTTCTTATATTCCACGCTTTTTTATTTACGACCATATTTTTGACAATCATTGCTATTATCAAGGTATAATAGTTAGCGTTCGTAGTTCATATGTATAGCAACTCAGAGAACTTAGATGGAAGGACGTTAATTTTTCAAGGAGGTAAGGAATGGAAAAAGTAGGGATTTTGACGTCATAACATAACTGTAGAGGAATGGTAGGGAAAGGAAAGTTAACGCCGGAAGCCTTTGCTTTTATAAAATAATTGCGACTATAGTACACACTTGTAAAATAATTATTCATCATGAACGATAGACATTTTCATAAAAATATGCCTCAAGTTACTTCTTTCAGAAAAACTCATTTTGGAACTGCAACGAACAGCGCCAACTTATATCCCGATGTCCCCTGATTGGCTAAATTTTTCTCTTCTACTTTCAATTCAAATTTCCCAATAACCTACGGAGCTAACTCCTCAACACAAATCCTTCGAGGGACTGGAAAGATAATTCTTTAAGGTACACGAGGCTATCCACGCAGAAAGACCGAGAAATGGGACGGGAAGAGAATCTCTTGAATATATAGTGCGAATCACAGATACGCACGAACGATGAGGCCGAAGGAAAGAACGGACTAGAGAAGAGAAAGTTATGAAGAAAAGAGCCACAGCATCTTGAGGAGCCAGAGGACCGATAGAGAGCCGAAGGCAGGAGGAAAGCGAACCCGATGAGCTTAAGAGATAGACACTGGTGTTCATTATATATATTTTTTTGTAGGGATGTAACGAGGGGGAAGGGCTCGAGGGCTGATGGAGAAAGAGAAGGTTCTCCGCAAAAGAGGATTAAGGCTCTCAGAGAAGTACAAGAGACAAAAGAGGAGGAAAATTGAAGTGAAGGACGAGGGAGGAGAGTATAAGGGAAGAGCAGAAGCGAAGAGTGGCACACCCAAAAGGATATTGGACGAGGGAAGAAGTCCCTTACTCCTACGCCACTAACCCCGAGTTGATTTTTTTTTCTTTTTTCACATACGTGCCCAAGATATATCCACAACATATTAATTTTCTGAAATTTGAATTACCTAAAACTATCTCAGGCACTGAAGTGTAATCCAATAAAAAATATCTATTCAATCTTCAAACCAAGTGATCAAAGAACCATTATTTCATTATTGCACTCGTCAGAAAATTGGAGAATAGGGTCACTTTTTCATTTAGACCCGGTTATATAATGTCTGGTTAACGCTAACCACAAGATGACGCTGCCATTACGTTAAATAAGAGTTTGAGTTCAGCATAAAACATAAGATTAACCGTTGGTTAACGTGAGTGCTAATACTGGGAGAATGTATTAACATTATTTTAACGAGTAAATATTTGACGGGATAATAAAACCGGGCCTTAATACATAGCTAATATAAGTCCAACCACAGGCGTTAAAATAGACAGTGAATTAACAGAGGATTTTTCGAATATGCACCAATTCAAGTTACAGCTGGCTAAGCCCTAATAAAACCTATTTGCTCAACAATACGTGCACATACATTTTTAGAATTTAAATAATTACTTTCCTATCTCGACTTCAAAAACTTCTTTTTAAAAATTACAGTATTTGATAAGTTTTAATATGTAAAGATAGTCAAAGACAGTTAACAGGAGGCAAGTGAACCAAAACGCATTTTTGATAACTAAGAAGAGAAACTGCACCTCGGACAAAATGAAAATTCCTACACTTTCGCGAAACGAACAAGGATTCGCACACTCCTCACAGCACAACTTCACCACCACCTCCCCTCGCCCGAAAAAATAAAATTTCGGATTTCTGGGAGGCACAACATACAACAGAAAAGGAAAATTGAAGGGAAGAAACGAGAGGATGGTATAAGGCGAGAGAGGTTAGGAAGAGGGGTATACCCCAACGGACAGGTACGAGGAAAGAAATCTCCTCCTCCACACAGTCTCAAGAACCCTAAGGTCGGGGTTTATTCCGCGCGAGGGTGCTGCTTGAACGGACTGGATCGAATGGAAACAAAATAGGCAAAGTTGAAAAGAGAGGGAAATGGAAGAGGAGCAAAGTAGAGGAAATAGTAAAAGGTAGAGGTTTGGGAGAGCTAAGGACCGAGTAAGACGATTCCCACCATAAGAGGAGGGATGAGGACAGAGAGAGGAAAAAATCGAGGGTAGCATTGCCAATCCACAGAATTTATGGCCCTCACAACTTAGTGAGTAGAATTTTTCCACAAAACCGGATAACTACTCGGGAATACCAGCCAAAAATCTGTTGAGCTCCATAGTGAGGAACCTTTCCTCCACGCACCATCGTTCCGAAATGAATTGAATGACCCTGTCAAACATTTCCAAATCCTGTCCAATTACTGGTCAATAAAACGTCGTATTTGACAACGTGATTTTGGCATTCATTCAAATATACACCGCCACCAATTCGAGGAATTTAGCAGACTATAATGTTAATTTTCGCATGAAAAACTCTGTTAGAAACTTAGGGGAAAATAAATCTTACCAGCCGCGGTAGTTAGGTGGGGAGTTTATAATATCTTAGTAATAAATATTTGATTCTGAATTGAAAAATCAACTCGATTCTTAACTAATTAGTTAAGAATTGAGTTCGAGAATCGAGAAAGATAGGGCGGAAACAAGCTAAAAACAACCGGTAGAAGGTTACAGCATAGCTTAGTTGGACAACTCGATCCACTGCGACATATATACCGAATTATAACCTATAAACGATCGGCATGATAGTTAGATACATTATAATTTCAGGTTCGCAGCACGCCAGGCTGGCAACCTAAGGGTCGCGAGTTCGAATCCTGACCAGGTGGAGCTCGATTTAGGATTGAAGCCTTGGCGTTAGACAACCAACTAAACATGCAATACCGAAGTACTTAGAGCGTCCAACACCAAAGTCTACCAACACTAAATAACATTGTGATAAAAAAAACACAAAAACATTTTTCTCACAAAAATATATAAAGAACTTTGCATAAATGAGAAATAAGAAGAGTTTGTAGAAATGTATAAGTAGTTTTTACTCCAATTATGAATTCGCAACAATATACTAGTGACAATATAGTACCAATATAATCTTCGGTCGTTCAATTCTAAGAAGACTGACTGGAGCACTCCATCCTTCCCTATCTATTGCTAGTTTCCTTACTTATTTACAGTCCGTGTTATGTACTTGCCTCTTCACTTGGTCTATACACTTATTCCTTAAATCATTATACATTGACTTTCCTCTCGGAAGGACAATATATAAGAATAGTAAATATTAAGTATTTATAGGAAGAAAAGCCTCATATATTGGAGTATATTAGTATTAAATAACTTTCTCAGACCAAGAGCATATGGTAAAGACTACTTTTTAGGAATTACATTTTAACTGAGACGGTAGCCACCGGCAGGGTAGTTCGGAAGACTTACAAAATCCCGGAACAAAAATCAACGAAGGATATGACTGTACCACGGAGAAGGAATATTTGAGAAAGGAGCGGTGAAGCGAGACTTCAAGAGAAAGGAACGTGAAGACGGGAGGATTACGTCGCTTGCGACGGCGCGCTGAGCCGATATGAGGCGTGGCCGACGACCTCCCGCGTGCTCTGTAGTACGAAGCACGTACCGCAGAGTTAAAAATCGAGGGACTCTCGAAAGCAAAAAAGAGAAAGAAGACGGAGACTACAAGATAATTCCCTTGCAAAGACGTAGCCAGGGGGGGGGGGGGTAAGGTCAATGCGGTCCGAAACCCTTCCCGGGTTATTATGATATAAATAAAGGGCAAATGAAGGAAAATATATTTTTTTCAACAAAAACTTTGATTGATTCAGTTTATTCTTTTTTGAAAAAAAATTTTAATTAACAGTTTTTGCTATATTTAAGCATAAAAAACAATTGATATTGAATTACTTAAGATATTTGAACAGCTTGAATCTTATTACTCGGCTGTCACACTGTCAGTTGATATTTCCCTCTCAATTGCCAAAACACGCAATTAAGCTCGTAATTTTAAAATATTTTAACCCACCCTCCCATGCTTATGCTCAACATGGACAAAATTCTGGCTACGTAGCTACCACCTTGGACATTGGGTAACTGACAGCAGAGAGAAAAATAAGTTTGACCAGTCCAGTCCGGAGATTCTGCAGAGGAATAATGAAAGGAAGGATACGGGAGAACTGGGAATAAAAAATAAATATCGGAGAAGAGAGATGGAGGGAACGGTATGTGAGGAGGGAAGTAAATATGAAGGTGCCCTCCGGGTGGTCAGAAAGACTAAAGAGCAAAGGAAAGACTGGGGAGATGTAGATGCAGGGGGGAGGGGGAGCCGGTCGGAGAAAGGAAGTGGGTACAGTACACGCTTTATTGGATATCTCCTCCTTGGAAGGGTACCTCTCCTCTTAGCGTGGAGGAATTTGCCCGGCCGACCGTAACAAGTCCACGAAAGAGATGGGACGTCAAAAGGTTGACTTCTGTATAAAGTCCCCCAGGGCGGCAAAGGGAGGCAAAGAAATCGTGCCTAGAAAAAGGGTGAATTTTAACAATGTAAGTGCGATTTTTAGTATGTACTGGTGCAGGACATTGAAGTTGAATGAAGCATTTGAAATGTGGGTTCATCACAGAATGTTGCGTTTTCCATGGACAGACATGATCACCAACGCTTAAGTATTGCGAAGGGCTAGCATGAAAAGAGAATAATTATCCAATATTAAAACAAGAAAGATGGCATACTTGGGACATATTCTTCGCAATAACAAATAGCCTGCGGCACCTCATCATGAAAGGAGAAATTGAGGCTAGACGCGGTGCGGGATGCACCGGAATTCAGAGAGTGGAGGAGCTGTCTACGTTAATACAGGACAGAGAAGCCTACGCCAGAGTGAGAGCCGACGTCAGGGGGACCTGATATGGCACTCAGAAGAAGACAGATTTAGCATGTCAAGTTTGTGAAATGGCACTTCATGGGCGAATTACTCAAATCACTATAATTTATTTATTTGTTAACATATTTTGTCAGTCAATTTTCATTGAGTTCTCGGTTCCCTAGTTATGTCCCTATAACGTAAAGGAGATTGTTACTTGAGGAGACATATTGGAGTCGTATCGTTGTGAACCAATAGTCCTAAGTTGGAGAGAAGAATAAAGAAATTAAGACTAATAATCACAATACTTTTTGCCAGTGATGGATACTTAGAATTCATTCCTGCACGACGTCACAGATTTACGTGAAAAGTTGCACACGCGTTCTTATAAGTGTAATTTATACTTCACACCTTCTTCGCACGTTAGATACCACTAAACATAGCGAGATATTAACACATGACGCACCGTTTACATAATATTCACCTCCGTTCTCTTCCCCTTCCTTTCCCTCTTACTTCCCTTTTCACGGCAGGTGTCCTAACACTCCATGTCACACGCCTCTGTGGAGCCTCGCTGGATAGTATGCAGGTGTAGTCCAAAAATGCTAGGACAATTACATCACTTCCTGAATATGAGGAAAATTAAGTACACTTAGGGTTTCTGGATAGGTACACGACCTAAGAAAAGTAGGGTGGACTAAGGCTATCTTAACGATGCGGTTACCTCACCTCAACCGACTCGTGAACCCGCGGGGGCCACGGTGTTATTAGCATAACATCCTAGTCTCCACAGGAAAACCACGGCATCGAATTTAGAATTCATTATTACAGAGTAACCCGGAAGCAAGCCGTAAATTGGATTTTTTCCTTAGCCTGAAAGAGACAAATTGGGCGAGCAAACGAGATTTTTAAAAGCAGCACCACAGTAATTGCTATTCGGGGGGCGAGAAAATAATTGAGGATGAGGAAACATTAACTTTCTTGTAGACGTAGACTCTAGAGGGTGTATTATAATGCACGCCTATGATTATATCACGTCATCAAGGTAAAATTACGACAACCGTAACCGTGTTGCTTGAGGCAGGACTCATAACACAACCCGAGCCGGTCTTAGGGTTGCAAGGCATTTGCGTCACGGCTACCTTGGCTGGCTCTTGTATCTTCCAGGAAACGTCACACTATGAACAATAACACGAACGCATAATAATCTACCTAAGGCGAGAGATCTCAGACTTAGTCAGACTACTCATCAGCCAAAATAACTATAAAATTTTCCTGGAATTTGAGTTTTCTAACAGGATTCTTCAAGGAGTTTCCAAGCACGCATTACCTTTAACCCAAAAATAAGATGAGTTAGAGAAACTACAGTGAGAAACCAAATTTCATGAAATTGAAAACATGCAACCATCGGCAAGTGCGTCTCCTAGCTAAAGCAGTCTGCCGATTGACTGACCGCAGCAAAAACTTTCTTTTGAAAACAAATTTTCACAACATAAGAACAAGAATTAACTTTAACCATAAAAAACTCATAAAATCAGGAAATATTTCATCATTAACGAATTCAGAAATTAAGGGTCAGATGCATCACATGGCGTAGATGGACGCAAAGCTAACCTTAACGAGAATCATCGGCGCAGCATTACCCTCATGGATTCAAACAGCCGAGGTCACTACGTACCATCAATATCTATTATGCTCCACAAAATCAATAAATAAAACAACGTTCGTGCTGGAGGCGGTACTCTCAGACACAAAAATTTTTTAGCCATCAGCGGCACGCTACCTGACCACGAAGACCGCCAGATTGAGTGAGACAAGACTTTTAGTCGCAAAATCACACGAAAGCCATCTAGATGTGCTCACATCAAAACCGAAACCAGAAATTAGCAGAATGATTAGTCCTCCGCGTGGTCTGAATCAATGCGGGGAGTCCGTCCGTCCGGGGAGGTCGTGACAGGAGGAGGACAAGGAAAATCAGTTAAGTCGCGAGGCAGTTGATGCAAGTCATGAAGGGTAATGGGCTGCATGATGGTGGAGTGTCGAGAACTGGGGCGGGAAGGGGGGAGGTGGGGAGGAGGGGGGATACAGGAGAGGAAATGGAAGCACCAAGACTGGGAGAAGTAATGGCTAGCACTAAGTTGGCAGAATGGAAAGGGGAGTACGAGGAGAATGGGAGATTAGCAGGGAGGGAGTAGAGGTAGAGACGGCTGACGAACCTAAAATGGTATGGGAGGGGACCTTGATGTGCTCTTGTGTGTGCGGCCGATTGTACAGGGTGGATGCCCGGCAAAAGGTCGGGCTTTCGCGGGAGGGGAAGTCGGAAAAAGAAGGCCCCCTAACTCCGAGAGGGCATCGGGGATATATAGAGAGGTGGGTGTGGCTGGACAAGACTGAGGGAATGAAGGTTGAGGAGAGAAACGGACAGAAGGGAAGAGCTCGTAAAGGCCTCGGAGAGTGAGGAGGAGAGATTAAGAGTTTTCAGCGTGGTAAGCTCGCCGAGGAGAATGTTAGCACGAGTGAATGGCTATGCGGGAGGGTTTATTTAGTGTATTGTTTCGAGTGGGATTCAAGAACTAGACCCATCGGTCCCTTAAAGGTTGATGGGGCGACCGATGAAATTGAGGTGGGTGGAGTTAGGGACGACTGAGTGGAGAAACGAGAGCGGTTCCCGACAAAAGAAAATCAAGGGCCACTCTGAGGGTCTCATCCAAGTCACCACAAAGAGTCATGGCGTTCACAGGTAAGGCGCTCAGCGAATTCCTTCTCAATGATTGAGTCAAGATAATACTTCAATTTTACCTCAATTTGCGATTGAATAGAGAGAAAAAGTCCCTGTGCTGTGAGCGGGAATAAGCCACATTATTGCTTTCTGTAGGGAAAATCTCAACCCACCAAGTCTAAGCATTTTAGCGTAGGTCGCGGCATCGAATCTCTACTAGAGCATATATTGTGTTTCTCTTAAGATACAGTGCGATATAATCTTACGGTGGGTTTACACTGGCAAGCTACTTCCCCAAGTTTCTTCTGCAAGAGCTTGTGGAGGATTTTACTCTGACGAAAAGATTTCAAGAGTCAAGTTTCGAATATTTAGATCCGCCTTTACACATGGGAGTTTCTTCCATAACAATAGCCTGAGCCGCTAGTAAGTAGTACTTCGATTTATAAGCACGGATTTCAATGGCAGTATGGGTCCCTATGGGTAGTAATAGGTACACGATCGACCACGGCTCGCACTTGCACGGAAAATAGACTGGCTTCCATTTTGCCTTCCACAAGAATTTCGGCACTCCGATAATATTGCATGACTTCCAGCAAAATCTTGATCACATGACTGCGAGCGGGAATCAAAAGTGTACACAACAAATTAACTTGTAAGAGGAGGAATTGTTCCGCATTTAACTGTTTATTTTTACTCGGAATAGTTTTTTGTCGATAGAGGTTAGTTAAAGGTAAGACTTGTGACTGCTATTTCAATGAATAATACAAAATGAAATAATTCACTCACCTAATACGCTTTATAGCTGCACATATAGGTATATAAATGTAACTTATACACATTAATAAACTTTTGGAATGCCACAGGAAGTCAAAGAGCGCTACGTTCAAACGCACTGATTGCAGAAATTAGGCAATTATCAATATTCCCAATTTCATTGTTTACGTCCGTTTCATTTTTGGGAAAACAGAAGTAATGAGATATCAAAACTATGCACATTAAGTAGCAGTACACATCAAGATCTCGCTACATTTGCACTTTTATAAAAGTCAGCCATCATGTTGAAACCACCTTAATAGCCATTCTCAAAACTAAAATCACATATATTGCATGACAAGTTCAAGTGTTTGACAGACCTCAGTACTACCCCTGCGTCCCCGAGTTTTACGTTAACGTGTGTGATTTTGAAGTTTATTTCTGTCTTCTCCACGGCAAAAGTTTGCTGAGCATTACAACTGCGATCGCTTATGTCCGCGCTGTCATAACACATTTTAAACAGCGTCGATTTCAAATTTAAATGGAGAGGAAGTATCAAAAATATCCTGGAGAAACGAAAAAGATATCATGCGTAACTCCATAAAGCTACGCGAATCTGACGGCAAATTCAACTCATGGGATGAAGATAAAGGTCTTTATGCCAAGAGTCGCTTATCTGAGGTCGCTTTCGCCTTTATTTGCTGAGCTCACACGTCAAGCGAAGGTGACCTTAGATAAGCGACAAATTGTACGGCGCTCAGAACTTTTACCATTGATTCAATGAAACTCATGCAACGATGATGTTAAAAATATGTAGTCATGCGATGAAGAAACTCTGGACCCAGCACTCATCAAGGTGCAACGAGATTTGATGAATGAAAATGAATATCTGAAATTAGCGAGACGAGTCTCGTAACCGAAGTTAAAGAGCATAGAATATACTCGAATCAAAATAAAAGCTACAAGTGCTCAAAGCTAAATAAATAGGAGACGCTAATAAACACTACAGAAACAGGAAAATGGACAGAATGAATCAAACGCTAAGGATGAAAAATGATAAAAGGGCTTCACTGAAACGAAAATTATTCGTTTCAAAAGAATCGTCCAATTTCCACATCAATGAAAAAACTGATAATTAAAAAACAAAATTACTATTTTGCTTAACATTTCACTCACAAAGGATGTGCTTCCAAGGCTTTCAATATTTTTCAGCGCAAAACATTTTCAGAAATAGATGACAGCCGAGTGTATTGTAGTCGTGTCAAAACAGCCAAGAAGTTATTACAGGATAAATTGACGTTTCAGATAAGAGAAAGGGAGCTATTACCCAATCCCGGAGGCGAAAAGGAGCGATAAGAAAGCGAGGAAGTTTTGGGAAGGTATTATGAGATGATTATTAGACCTATCAGAAACGTCAAAAAAATCAATGTGATGAGGATTAGGTTCGCGAGCAAAAGGAGGCCTGACCTACACCATGAATATGATAATATTTTTCATGACAAGTTAACAGGTAGATAGGAGAGATACGTGCAGATACTCAGCTCAATTTTTTTCAGTGGCATTCATGGAGAGAGAGGTTTCAAGTATATGTCCCTAAAATTAAAATTGCATTAGATAAATGATACAATGCTATTCAGCTGATAAAAAAATGCTATTCAGGTTTTTACTTTACAAAAGTAACAGTTAATATCACACAACAAGAGATTTTGTTTTGTGGCAAGAAGGTAATTATGAAATAAAACATTTTTCCAAGAGAATAATTCAGTCACAATACAATGATGACAAGAAAATGGCCTGCGTGATATTTAAAATTTCCTTATAGTTCCAAATGTGCAATAAAAAATCCTAGGACATAGCAAAAGTGCAACACAATGAGCAATCTAAGTTTCTACATAGAAGGGCGTTTTTTCCAGGGTCGATGCAAATTTTATCTCATAAAAACCGATCTCCGAGGATTTGACTAAAGACCCATTCACCTCTACGAGTTTTAAATAGCAAAAGGAATGAGAAAAGACGTTAAATATTAGAAAATATTATTGACAGGACTTTTATTCAGATTCATAGTTGAATTCAAGCAATGGAATAATTGGCCATCGAAAGTTGTAAACCAAGTAATACTAGTAATACTAACCATAACTATATTCGCGAGAGAACTTATTTCCTCATTGGTCTTCAGAAACCAGCATTCCATAGGCATTCACTGAAAATTATCAGAATAAAAATATTGTTGATGCCTAAATGTAAGAAGCCGGTAAGCCACGAAGAACAGTTTCAGAACAATTTCAGTATGCTGTGCAGCCTGCACCCCTGCACATTCTTTATTTTTCAACGAAAATAGTATTCAAAACAGAATGAGAATGAACCTTTAAAAGCTTCTGCGGAAGGAATACGGTTTCCTGCACTCTTCACTGAAAAAAATAACACTATCTGGGATACTTGACACGCCGGGTGGCGTTTCTTTCGATTCAAAGTCACGCAACGAGTCAAATAGGTCGCAGAAAGGGAGAGGATTCGAGAGAGAGCAGACAAGGAGCTCTTGTCGACGTCGACACAATTAGTTGGAGATGGATCGAAGTTGGATGGTAGGGGGAGGGAGGAGGGTAAGATAGATCCAAGCGCGAAAGTGCCTTTTATCACCCGCCGCGTATTTATAAAAGCAGTCTCCGACGACTCGGATCTGCGACAGAAGGGAGGAACCGATCATGACGGTTGACGGCGAATGGGATAGATAGAGTGGGAGACGGTGGAGTGAGATACGGTGCGAGACGACGACTATACCCCCTCTTCCCATGAGAGGAGGATAATAAAAGTTTCCCTGAGCAACACCCTTTCTCTCATTCCTCCCTCCCCGCCCCCCAACTCGATAAACACAAAACATCCCCGTGCCCTCCCCAACAAGTCCCCTCTCTCCCTAACGTTTTTCCAGCGGGAGATATATACCCTGGCCGTGTGTTACGCAGCTGACGTGTGATGGAGTGGAGAGCTCTCCGACCAACAAGACCACCAACCACTAGGCATCCCTACCCCGCACCGAATAGATGCAGAGACGAACTCATGCTCACACGAAACCTGAGGTAGAAAACAAAATTAAGTCAACGGGAAGGAGATATAACGAAACGAAATAAACGAAAAATGGACAGAGGGAGAAAGAGGATGAATGAAGGACGGATGAAGTGATGAATGAAGGCTCGTCAGTAGAGACGGGCACCTTGGAAAAAACGAAGCGATTTTAAAGGTTTCAAGCGTATGGAAAAAAATTTCATTCAACTAAAAAAAACTCGAAAAAAACGTAGTTTTAAATAATTCCAATTGAGTTAGACTAAACTTTTTGAAATCTAGTAAGTATTCATATTTATATAATATACTTAGTAATTTTCTACAGTTTCAACTGTGTAAAAGTACTAATTATTTTAATAAATTATGAATGATAACGTTCAGACCTTCTACAGTTACGCCAACGACAGCAATGTTTATTTGTGAAATTTCATCGTAATGGAAGATAAAAACTAACAAAAATTTCACTGACTTTAAAATAAGACGAACAGTTTCATGCAACAGTGGACATCATCAGAGGCTATCACCTGATGATATCCACAGTTGGATAAAACCAGTCGTCTGGTCTGTGAAATGTCACCAGTTTTTTTATCTTCTAAAAACGTAGTTTTATATCGAAGACTAAATAACTAAATTTTTTCCCATCGCCAGGGTTTTTTTCAGGGTAAAACTCAGGCTTCCACCTCGGTCTGATAGGTTCTCAGACGGCATACTACCGTTTGTGATGCATACGAGAAATTTACGAAAAGATGACGCGTCGTTGCAAATATCCCTTAATAATTAAACGGAACAATTACAGAAGGGAAAATTCGAATATCACAGCAAAAGTGTAAGCAAAAAGATAATGTTTAGCTAAAAAAAAATAGGCTTTAAACTGGACCATTTAAATGGGTAAAATGCGCATTTAATTGAAACCCAAAAAACGAAAGGAACAAATGAGAAAACAACTCATTTATAATGATAATTACAGACGTTTTCGTGATAAAAACGTCACTACTGGCGTTAAAAAAATAACGCCCACGTGGAAAATAAACGTTCCCTCCCCCAACACACCAGTCATGAGATAGGGGAGAGGAGAAAGTGGGAGGGACCTTGGGTGTAGGAAAAGAGAACGGTGTGGGGTGAACGAAGCAAAGGTGGTGGTATAGTGGTAGGTGCCGACTTGACGGTAGACGTTATGGAGGACGCTGGGCAGGGGAGGACAGGATAGAGGGGGCAAGGGAGTTGGGTCGTGGTGGGACAGATGGGGAGGGCAATTGGAGGGGGAAGGAAAGAGGATTGGGTCAGGGAAGCGAAAGAGTATATAGAGGTGTGAGAGTTGAAGGGGAGGAAAAGGAGGAGGGAGAGAGAGGAGAGAGAGTTGGTTTGGTAGGGGAAGGAGGTTAGAGATAAAAAAGAGTACGAGAGAGTGAGAGGGCGCATGTGAGAACGCGCCGCCACGTCTGCCCGAGTTGAAGCGACGTTCCTTCCCACACTCCCCATGTCTTCCTCCTCCTCTACCTCACACGCCCTCTCTCCTCGCTCCCTCTCACTCCCGCTCTGTCGTACCGCAGTGCAGTCTGCAGGCAGGGGAGTCATCCGCAGGAGCGATTCCTGGCCGAGAGCGGGGAACGAAGCGGCTCAGTCGGCTGGTGGCGGAGGTTTTTGTGAATCCCTTGCACGCGTTCGTATGCTACGGGCGGAAGGTGAGAAGGAATGCATGTACACAAAAAGACGATGTATCTTAAAGAAAACGCTACGTAAAAGGGAGAGGAGGGCTCAGAAGAAGCACACACCGTGGTGGCAACGGAAGATGAAGAGTAAAATTCCCTCGGAAGAAAGGTTTTTCTGTATACCAAGCGAATCCTCCCCTATTCAGCATAGACCTTTAAACCGTAATCACACAGTGACGACCAGTAAAGCACCTCCGAAACCTTGGAGAAAGTTCGGACACTTCCCTTAGAATTCTCCGATTTTTGGTTGACACACCTACCAAAGATAGTTAACTTTGTAATTATACAGGACATTTTTACTGAGCCAGCTAAGCCATCATCAGGTTAAACAAAAATTTTCTGATGACGCCGTAGCGAGATGTTTCACTCGATAATTCCATGACTATTTGTTGCTTCGGATGAGGTCTGAACCAGTAGTACCCTGACAGTGGCAGAACAACAGTAGTACCGTATGGTGGCTGAAATATTCATTGTAAATGTTGATGCATCAGCTAGGAGTTGTACCTCATGATGCCTGAACTAATTTCAGCACCTGATGATAACAAGAAGTAATGTTCGTACCTGATGATGACTCAAAATGTGAAAAGGGTTGTACGCAATAAAAAGTTCATACGAGATTAGAAGATTAAATCACACTCGTGAGTGCTGTAATTCCACCATGACGTTAATTTAACACATACACCTCCGTGTCCAAAGCTTTAAAACATCCTGGGAACTGGTCTCCTTTCCCAGTTTTGTCGCCGTCCTGCACACAAACACACACACTGGGCTTCACGTGGGAGACGCTGGGACGTACCGATTTGAAACAAAGGCGAGGGAATGCGCGCCAGCGGGATTGGGGCACGTGATATTAAAATGGCGCGCGAGGGGAGGAACGAGAAAACGATTGAGCCAGTGCCAGTTTGTATGCGTGGGGAAGTGGGGGGGGGGGAGAGGAGGAGGAGGGTTTGGGGAGGGGAAATTCCAGGGGTAGGGGGCGAGTGGCGGCAGCGGCGTCGAAACGCTTTTGAAACGCGAAGGACACGGCCGGATTGATCGACAACCGTACGCCGCTGAGGTTAGGAGCCATCGAGTTCCCACCACCTCTGGCCTCACCCTCCCTCCCTCCCCCGACCCCTACCCTCTCACGCTAATACGAGAGGCCCGAAGGAGGCGATGGGGTAAGGCTGTACGATGCTGCTATGCATCGGCTTCGATACGAGATATAACGCATCGCGATATTGACCACCTGGTCAATGCGATGTATAGACATGTGTTTCCAAATCACTGCGGAATACAAAAACGAAATGGTGCGCAGTCACGCGCACGGGCGAAAATATATGCACCAAAAGGATGAAATTTACCATGAAAAAATCATTTCACTGGAATGGGGTTCGAACCCGGAAATTGTAAAAGTTAGTTATTCTAAGTCGACAATGTTGGATTTATCTTCCGCGACATTGGCTTATCAAGCACGACCACGTCTCGTAAGCTAAAATGTGGACTAGAGACGAGAACATCACACGCACGAGTTTAAAGATATACCCCAAAGGAATGAAATTCGCAATGAAAAATCGTTTGAATTGACCATGATTCGAACCCCGAAATTATAACAATATATTGGTTCTAAAGGGATAATGCTGGGTTTATCCTCCCCAGACAGTGGCTAATCAAGCACGACCAAGTCTACTTCCTGGGCTATAACGTCGACAGAAGACGAGAACTTTTAGTTCGTAGAAGCACCCGCTGAAATTCACCATGATTCAAGATGGTTCGGCAGTGAAGCTACCTCACAAACCTGACCGGCAATTGAGAGGTCCAAGTTCGAATGCCAATTCAAATGATTTTTTTCTTACTAACTTCATCCCTTTGGTGAATACACACACGGTGTTTCAGCAAGAATCTGAGTAACTTCTGGAGGTGATAGGGGATGTGATTTTAGGAATTTTTGTCTGCTGACCATGAGGTCGCACCCCTTACTTAATTGCCATGAAGGATGAAATTTCAACGAATTTTCTAAGATTTCTACGAAATTTCTTGAAAATTTGGGTTACGATAAGGGTCACTTGAAAGAGTTTTATTTTGCAACTGATGTCTGAAACAATAAAATCTATTATCCTACGCTTTTCCATGACAATCAACGAAAGTATTTTTGTTACTCGAAGATCACTCTTTACAATTTTCATAAGATATATAAAAAAGATGCATTTCTGTATTTTCCTAGGAAACTCTGAGGAAAACTGAAGACGTGAAAGAACGAATTAGTTAAGCGATACTTAATATCGCGCGATATTCGATATCATGCGATATCACAAGTCATGCGACATCATACGACACGACATCCACATTTGAGACTCAACACGATATGCGTGATATCGCATCATTGGCGATGCGAAATTTATTCTATACGAATATCGCACAGGCCCAGAGGGGGCGCCGAGAAGGCTCGTGGAGTGAGGGGGCGGGGCAAGAGAGACGAAAAGGGGGCGTGGCAATGGAAATGAGTTACGAAGCGGCGTTTGCATTGTACGCGGTGGAAACAAAGAGTCGATAGCTCACCCAGCAGGGGGGGGTCGGCGATGGGGAGGGGTAGTTGATAGGGGGGTCGCAAGGGGGAACAGACAAGGGAGGGGAGAACTGGAGGGCGAAAAAGGTATGTCACACTCGACATACCTTTTCTCATCTCTTTTAACCCTATCTCCGACGCAATACCGACTCTATGTGGCATATGCGTCACAGCCGATAACTAATTTGATTCCTATCAGTTGACAAAGAAAAGGTATTCTCTCTCTGGTTGGAATCCATCGCAAACGTACCAACTGTTATACCGACCTTAAATAATACGCCAAGACATTATTGCTACGTGAGGCTGTCGCGACGGCGCCCGTCAAGAAGGTTGGTCCCAATTAAGCAAATCTATGAGGAGAAAAACACTGATTGCTTCGAATGCCTCCCGCAATAAAGTAATCACTTCGGCGGCGCGCATCAGGGAAAATTATTCCTCAACAGCACTCTTCAAAAGCATTCGCAGCACAAAAGAACGACTGGGGATGTCATTCTCTTTGATTAAATATACTTTTGGGAAATGTTAAGAGGAAATAGACGGGAAAGAACCACCAACGAAGACGTCCACTGAAGAGCTGGTGGGAAAAGATACATGATGAAAACAAAATGACGTAGAAGAGAAAATTTAATTGGTCTAATTCTAAGAGATAACAGTCTCCCGAAAAGAACACTGGAATTAGAAACTAATAGGGAGAGTTTCCGAGAAAGACCGAAAATTGAACCCTCAGAAATCAGTCATTAAGGAATATTAAGATGAGAAATTATGAAGGAATTAAGCGGTTAGCAGAAAATAGAATTAAGAGACGCAGCAAGCCAATCTTCAGACTAGTGATGTTATTCCAATTATCATACTATCGAAGCTATCCATCACAAGAAGGGTTAAAGGAGCAATAAGAGCTGTGTGCGAATTTCCAGCCCCTCACAATACGATAATATTAAACTAAGAGCTCAGATTGACATTACGATAAGACAAAATGCGTAAAACAGTGGAAAAATAAAATTCTCATCATATTATAAGCTACCTACCTCAACAAATCGGACTGCAGCATCTGCATATATTCGTTTAAGCAACCCGTAAGAGCGATGGTATCCAGCTGGGCATTACTATGCCATCAAGCATTTAGAGACATTCCCAAAACTTTCCCAAGGATTGAGCTAGCGAATTCCTACTGCGGGTCATGACCCAAATAAAGGCCGCGGAAGGTCCTTAGTAGAATCGCGAATGGCTACCGGGAGAAAACTTTCTCAATTCTACCCTCTTCGTCATAGGAAATTGTGTCGTGGAATTCTATTGTAATGAAAAATACCGACAATAAACTAACCGAAATATCACATAATAACCTTTAAAATACCATTCGTATCGCATGAGTTGAAAATGATGGAATAGTTTACCGGGAATCGGGACACGAAATCGAAATCAATTGTTGCAGCCATTAGTAACATACCTTGGATACCTTGACCATGCAGAATTTAGCATTTCCTTCGATAGCAAGCGATCGTCATTATAAATATATTTAGCTTAGTCATTTACCAAAATACATGTATTTTCATTCATTTCTACAATGGTCTGACGACCAAAAACCCCATTCACTTCGAAAGAAAGGTACAGAGTCGTAGTAAATATCAAGTTGCATGTATCAATGCAAATGAAGGTTCTGAAAGCGTAAGTACTTGGAAGTCACGAAACATTTTAAAAATATACATTTATCGCATTATCGTGAATTTTCTCACGGCGCCGTCATGTTCATTCACCTTCAACTTGGATTACAGCAAAGAAATTGGTTATCACTGCGAGTTATACTCTCACGACAAGTGTATTTGGTAAGTCTAAATATTACCTCACGCAGTAGATTCCCATTTAGCCATCACCTTAACGTCCGTTGCGGATACCTCAACCCGATTCAGGAGACAATACTGATTATACTTTAGAAAGAATCGGTCTTTCGGGTATTCTACCGCGAACGGCCATATGTTTGGGACATCAGTTTCGCCGGAGTTGCAGTCGGTCTTCAGGTCAATTGCAACACCGACTGAAACGCCGGCGAAACTGAAGTCCCAAAAATATGGACGTTCGCGGTAGAATACCCGAAAGTCGCTTCATTCTAATGAAATACTCCACGGAAGCCTTCACAAGGATGATTGTACTTAGCTTCCATTTACTAACGCCTTGCTAGATACAACTAATTTTGAATTACGATCCATATAAGAAAAGAGGAGTTTTGGATATGAGACAAATAATGGTAATCTCACAGCACATGATCATTAACAAAATCCGGTTCCTCAAAATTTTACTTCAAGAGTAAATAACTTAAGTAAAAGTCTTCCTTTTAAACATCCTTTAATTCATCATTTCCTCGATTTAGTGCATGGAACTCTGAAGGCGTGAGTAAAAATTGAAGTAGCACCCATGCAAAAAAGCATTTTTGAGAGATTAATTCAGAAACTGTGGCAAAAAATACATATTTTAATCTCAATGGGTTAACTCTTAAGCATGAGGTTTAATGAAAGTTTAAAAAACCCTGATTAGCACGGAATCCCTAATCGCAAATGAGTGACAACAGGAAAAAACGTGGAAACACGGAAAATTGATTTTTCAATGAATTTGTATCGACAATAAATCTGAATGATATTTATTTTTCCTACGAAGAACGGAAAAATGAGTGCCTGAATGATAACTAAGCTATAAAAATCAGACAAAAAATACGAGAGCTTAAAAAATTTCACAATTTCCTAAAACTGAACGGGATCTATCGTCAAGCACCAGCCAAAAAAAAGCCAAAAGTCGCAGGGTAGTTAAAAATCAAACCAAGGATGCCATTGTGTTCATGAAATACGAGCACAATGTGGTATTAGCGGCGAAATATTTTTTTCACCACGACTGTTTTTTTATCGGCTAACGTCAATGCCTCGCATTCATTCCCAGCGGTAACTAAAACAAATAGTAATAAAACCATACATGTGAAACTCGATTAAATTCTCGTATCCGCAGCGAAAAACGGCATTCTCAGAAGTGGCCAGCCCTTTCTCTGATCAGCAAAATAAACGTAAGCTGAAAAAATACTCCACGGCAGTAGATAAGCCAAACCCCATCAATCTATTTAAGTAATACTATTATCTCTCATAAAACGTTAGATATAGATTTTACAAGCAAATATTTCACCAGCGTTCTTACAACAGTGTTAGAACTCAGTTAAATCGCGAATTTAAATGACAGCACTAATCAAGTCACTTTATTTTCGGTTATTGAAATTTCAGAAATTTTTATATTCACAATACAACCCAGGATTGAAAAAATTATCCGAATAAAGGTAGGTCAAAAAGAAAGTCATCCAACGGTTTTTTGAGTCACACGATTGCAAGGATTGACGACGGTGGACGAGAATGTTTCAACATCGAATCCCACTGACAACCAAACCACAAAAATTTTCATATTCGACAAAAATAGTCCTCATAACGTGTTGAACATTTTTAGAAAATCAATCAGCCAAGAGTTTCAAAACCAGATAGGGTTACAGCGGCGTTTTAAATTTCGTAAAAGGAAAATTACGAATGAATGATAGCAAAAAAAACGGCTTTTCCGAACGTCATTTTTCAGCCACTCTTCCCCCCCCCCACTTCTCCCCGCCGAAATGAGGAATGACATTATTATAATAGCTCGAAAGGTAACACACAGCGAATCGAAAAAAGCATAAACGAATTAATTTCCCTCCTTTACCACTTCAAGATAAAAAGGACATTCAAATTCACAGGAGGTGAAAGGGGGGATAAAATATCGAATATAAAGTCACAACAAAAACATACAATGCGTCGGAGAGAGAGAGAGCCCTGTGTATCCAATCTATTGGAATGCACTCCCCATCGGGAGCACTTCATTGGAAAATGTTACCCCGAGACAAAGTAAAAAAATAAGCACATTTTTCCGATATCGATTGAGCCGTGGATGAAGTATTGCGCCGATATGTGTTCCTCCTCCAGTCGCCCATTAAGGATTTTTTCCAACTCTTTTCGTTCTCCTTCCTCCCCCTAACGAGAAAAATGCACTTCTCCGTAGATGGCTCATCCTATACTCTCGACCTCCTCAATCCTCCTCTCCGAAACAGCATTAATTCTCTCCGGGATGAAGACGAAGGCAGCGTTCCGTTGTTCGTCAAATATGGTTAGGAGGAGGACTCGTCCTCATTGAACAGTTGAATCTCACGTCTAGAAACCTCACGGGGAGGAAATGCTGCAATGCTTCAGGAGGAGCCATTGTCAGATGATGGAAGAGGCGAGGGCTTAAGGAAGCCAAGAAAAAGGAAGAAACAGGGATAGGAAAAGGTGAGGGATTCGAAGAGTTTAAAGGAAGCCCTAACGTAAAATCGAATTCACGTATTCAAATTCAATTTATTCAAATTGGTGACACACACTAAACTTTTTCTCTTACCTGCTAACGTCAACAAAAATCCAAAATTTCCACACAATGTTCTCCACGAATTTAACTTGAAATTAAATGGGCTTAAAGAGGAAAATGGTTGAAACAGAGAGAACGTATTATGAATCAGAATAAGGATAAACTTTGCTCGTTCCACAATTAATATATCACTTGCGACCGGTTTCAATACAGGGTATCATCTCCTAGCATTATAGATACAGAGGATCATCTTCTTTGTATTGCAACCGGTCACAAGTAACAAATACAATTGCGGCACGAGCATAGTTTACCGTTTACCCTTATTCTGAATATTCATGAATTAATTCCACCAAGTGACGCCTCAAACCACTCCACACATAGAAATAAAATAGCTTAGTGAAAGACATAATTTAGCAATTTTTTAATTTTTAATGCGCATTAAAAACTAATTTCAAAAATTGGAAAATTAAAAAAAATCTATCATTCACAATGACTCACATATGTACCAAGTACCAACACATCTGCCCTGAGACAACATCATAAAGGAAATAGTTTTGTTACGTCCGACATAAATACCATTTTTGCTAAAAAAAACTCTAATGAGGTGAATTCTTACAAGAAACTTCTTCGGAAATAAAATGATTGAACTAAACCATTTTAATAAATAAGTTATGAGGAGATAACCGCTAATAATGACGTCAAAATGCGTATAGTCAGTAGAAATGGCGCTGCAGCTGGGGAAAGAATTAAGTAGTTCTTAATAAAATATTCGTCATGTAGTTTGCAGCTTGATTATCTTATTCATTTTTCCCAGTAGCTGAATGAAGTGTGTCATCCATGAGTAGTATTTTTTTTTGAACGGCACAAGCGATAAGGTAGGATTTCTCATTTGCACTGACTGACGAAGTCGCGAAGGTAACGATTGAATGGGAGTGAGAAGGAGAGGGAGAGCAACCGGAAAAAATTACAGAAGATGGTGCAATCAGCCTGTGGAAAGAGTAGGACGGAGCTGGATGTAAGAAAAAAAACATTGAGTGAACTGTAACTTGGAGAGGGGAAGGACAAAGGAGGTTTATTCCGAGGAGCAGAGGCTTAGGAAGGAAACGAAGAAAAAAGGACGGCAAAGAGTGCAACTAAGAGAAGAGATCTTCGAAGTTTGAGTCTAAGCAAGGACCGAGGGTGATTAGAAAACAACGACGCAAAATAAGGTTTAAATCAATGCATTCATTAGGTACACAATAACCGCTGCACTTCTGTGCATGAGAGTCCATTCCTCAGCATTACAAGGAAGAGTATAAATGTGCCAATATGTCACTTCAAATCATGTAGGGTGCTCAAAGAAAAAACCTATGTACAATAAAACAATAATTTAAAGCCACATAATGCTGGCGTTGAGTGAATAATGGAACATAATCAGAAGAATAAAGTCATCAAGTGCACCCAGTCACGCATCTGCGCTTAACTGTTGCAATCTGTTTAGCGCAGAACGTGTTCCAATCACAACTCTTAACGTCATCAGCGTACAGCAGACGCAAACCGTTTACACCGTCGTTCGTCTGTGTTGGCAAGTACGTAGGTAGACCAAACTTAGGATGGCGGGAAAATATGTAGCAACGTAAACGGAAATATGCCTCAGTGTTCAAGATAATTGTAATAATTACTCGAAAAAATTATAATAATTCCAAGGTGTGTCTTTTAAGAGATAAGTTTCAGCAATTCTGCGAAAAAGTTGAATATCGTCCCGCAATGTTGTTAACATTTCCGCGCAGATCGTTCCAATAGTCAAGTTGAATGTGCGCTCATGTGTTCCCATCTACAACGATGAGTGCTTAATTCCGCAATATGGTTGGGAAGTACCAAACGTTGTCGGAAAGGTGATTGGCTAGTACCAACAACGAAGGTATTAGAAAAATATGTGAAAATAGGAATACCTCTGCAATAGATTGAAGACTCTTTGGTGTTAAACCTAAGGTAGGGCACTGAGCCTTGGAGCGTGCATTCTAGTATTTTATAATCTAATTCCTACGTATAAAATACGACTAGTGATAATGGAAAAACACAATTTGTGCGACTGAGGGCACTCTGGATTGAGGTATCGTTAATTACAAAAGTAAAAGCACGTAAAATCGGAATTAATAACTTGAACATGTTACTTTGCCCAGGAGCAAAAGGGCGGATAAAATAGCGGGGAGCTGAAGAAAACGAAAACAGCAAGCTTTTAGCCTCAGACATCAATAATGAAATCCAAATCGTTAGTCTTCCCTCTCCAACTCCCCCACCGAGGCCATTACACGCGTTTTTGTATCAGAACTTCCCCGTTGAATGGGGGTCGCCTCGTACAAGCACGTACCAAGAGGTCAAAAACGTTTCAATGCCCATTCTGATGGAAAGCTCGCTCCACTTTGGCGAGACCCGCTCACGAGACACGCAATCACGGAGTGCCGCGCGGTCTCACGTCCCGAATGAACCCGTGTAAACACACGAACCGAGAACCACCACTGAAATAGACGGCACTAATTTAAATCATTCCTCCCACGGATGAAAGAGTCGTGATAATGGCCGGTTCATACAAAAAAGTTGGCGAAAACTTAAGAGTAACTTAGCATAAAAACGTATCACCAAATTAATGCAACAACTTTACGGCTTTCACGAAAGAAATCAGGGAGGAACGAACGAGCATATACTTTCTCAACATTCTAATATGAAAGTTTGAGCAAGGTGCACCGAAGGTTTTCGATGAAATATTGCCGCCATGACTTTCTGGCGACAAAAAAATAATTTATACTGGTCTGGTCCCAAGAAATTCCGCTTTCAAGAGTAAATTGATTTTTTTTATTTTCAAACAATTTACTTTAGCCTTTTAAGTAAAAAATAGAAACAGATAACCACAATCATGTACATTCTAAAAATTCTGATATTTCTTATGAATTTTTTGTTCATATTTCTTGAAATGTTGCCAAACTATGTTCGTACATCATCGATGTTACGACAATTGGTATGTATTTGAGGCAATTGAAAGTAAATAGAGAATCAATGTCTTCCTGGAACATTTTTATTTCTTCTTCCTTTAAATGCTTGACTTCTTCCTCGTGATGCAAACTACCTATAGGCAAATGTCTGAAAAGGGCTAGTAAAAAGGAATGCAATACTTACAATACGCCCTTCAGTTACTTTCACAGTTTTCCAAATTCGACCGACTACTACGCCAGTATTTTCTGCTTTTTGACACCACGTTTTTGAGTAAGTTTATCAAAGACATCGACGACATCATCACAAGTAAAGCATTAGAAAATAAAGCTGATGGTACAAACTTACGTTAATTAGCCAAGAGTTCTGTTTTCTATAAATTCGGCTTTTAACCCTAAAAGGTAATGAGGGAGGAATAGCAAAGAGCTCTGCTTCTGACACGGCTTATTAAGCATAGCATTTAAGAAAAACAAATTAAAGCATAAATAATATTAAATGATAAAAAAGGGGACAAGCATTAAAGTACTGCTTTCATGTGAGCTCACAGCCTAAGATGAAATTCAAAAACATACCTACGCTTCGCATGCCCGCGCAAAGGGTCGAAGGTCATGGACGCCGTAATGACGTCACAAGAGGCGGGTTAAAAGCAACGCCTCAAAGGACGCAGAGCGACTTAACAATTAAACTAATGTTAATTTTCCATTAAGTACGATGAAAGAGCCAAATACCCCGCGTGTCCTTCCGTGGGAAGGGGGTGGAGGGAAGCATAAGACTGTCAGCAACTTCACGTGCATGGAGTAGCAACAAAAAGCTTTTTCTCGGCCTCTGCATTAAAATTCAACGCCCGCGAAACGGAGTGGAAAACGGCTGAATTACCATTTTAAGGTGGTTGGTTTATAAGAAAAAGTGAACAGAATTTCTTGAACACAGCAGCATTTGTTCCCGGGACACCATCCTAGACCAGGGGTGGACAACCTTTTTGAGAGTGCGCGCCAAAATCGGCCAAATCTCTTACAAAATTTTTCCACATGCCAACCAAAATTTGTTGAGAATATATTATTTGATATCTTTATATTTTATTCTTAAGTGATTATGTAAATCATGTAAAACTGACTGAATTAATAAAATTAAGACAATATTTTACAAAAAACATTTTGTGGATATTTTTTATAAGCCTGTAAGTATAACTGTATCTGCCATACATAACGTTGCGCGAGGCGCTTGTATAGCATAATGAGAAAGACTGTTTTTTTTCTGAAGTAGGCTGGCTTGCACACGCCGCGATTGTCCCAACCACTGAAAGATGTCCCCTAAAATTTGCAAATAAATTTGGCAAGGACTTATTTTGCATGACATGTAAATTGTCTAAGCAAAGAAGCAAATGCCTACACAGCATTGGTGCCGTATTTCTGCATGTAGACGGTTGTCAGAAAAAAATTAAAGATTGAAATACATACAAAGATTAGAAAAGAAAATGTTTATGACATATGTATCATATCGCTAATATTTGCCATAAAATGATTATGCAGATAATTCATTTGTTCAACATTCATACATTTTCCGTCGTGATACGTTAACTTCAGCCTTCAACATCAAATTATTACAAAGAATGAAAACACTGACAAAGATTATAAAACTGGATAAATTCACGATTTACATCATAAGTAAAATAATATTTAACATTAAAAATGACCATAACTCTTAGTGCTAAGGAGTGCTAAACTATCCGGTAGCATATTATTTACTACTACCACAAACTTACATTTTTCACGGTCTTTTAAATTTAAATAATACTAATCCTCAATGACTAATGAGTACCGAACCAGCCCCTTAAAAAATCGAACGGGAGTGTGCTCAGGAATAGGAAGCAAGAGAGTACGAGAAGAGGACGAAGATTTCTGCTACTTCAAGCGAGAGATCAAAACGTGAAAGGAAAGAAAAAAACGCGTGGGTAGAGATGAGAGAAAGAGATTACTTAAGACATTAAGCGTGAAGAAAGAAGGGTGGGAGAAGGACATACACAAAAAGAAAGAATAAGGAAAGAGGAAGAAGAAAAAAAGTGAAGAGACTGGCAAAAAAAAGAGTAAGATCGCTACGGGATCAAACGAGCAGAAAGGGTTAAAGGCACGAGATTCATTTCTCGCAGCCTGATCCTTCTCCTCCTCCCACACGCCCTTAAAAACTCTCCTCAGTCCTCTCACCCCCCGCCACACACCCTCCGAGAACCAGTAGCTAACTTCCCCGGCCTCTTCCCCGGCATCTTCCCCGTACTCCTACCCAAAGGCTCGACAGCAAGCGCTCCGAGGGATCTCCCTCGCCCAGATACGAAATCTCGAAGCGTGAATCCTCTCTCTCTTGCCACCCCTGGACCCCTCAAGCCATGTAGGCGGGGTGGTGGGGTCTCAAGCGCCCTCCCAATTCCCTTTCCTTCCTTATCATATCTTTCCCTTTCTTCCCTTCACGTCTCCTTCCTATACCTCATCTCTTTCCCTCATGCGAAGATGCGAACCGAACCGTGCGATTTAAAATGTTTTCCAGGCATTGCGAGATTGCAAGAGGAAAGCGTAAGCTCTTCAGTTTTCTTTCGTATTCCTTTATAGAAGGGCTGGTAATTTGGGGAGAGGATCTACAACTTAGATCGTTTATGTCTCAAAGGATAGGTGGGTAGGTTGGCTAAGGAGGGATTCCTTTGAGGAATGGTGGAGAGAAACTCGGCGTCAACATTATAGCCTACCTATGACGAAAAGGTACCAATGTGTCAGTAGTATAACGACCCATTCGAGGCATAGGCATTGGCTTTCATTTATTCTCGGCTAGATTAAGCAAATAGTCCCCTCTTCTCCTAACTCCGCGCTCTTCGTTATACGGTGGACAGGTACATTTTCTAATTAAAACGGAAACTTTATTAAAGATGTAATAAGGTTTATTTCACATTGATATCAGTTCTTTTGCTCCAATTTGTCGGCCCCGGTGGTGACGGGGTAAGGTCCCCGACCTGCTAATCCAAGAGTTTCGCCATATAAAAGCGTATCAGGCTGAAATTTGTGGAAATACTTGACATCCATATCAAATGAAAAACTATTGTAATTTTCCACACAATACAATATATTTTCACCAGTTGAGTACAAGTTAACCGACCATGGTTTCAGCAGCTAATGCCATTATCAAGGGTTCATATACCGCCTGAGTGGACTTTTTACAACTCAATAGCATAGGTATTTGTATTCGTCCGTTATCACTTGAACCAACAACCGATGTAAAGGACCAGAGTGGTTTTCCAGACATTGGAAATAAATAAATAAATGAAATATGGTTCAGTTTAAGTTCATCCATATTGTTTTAGTTTTCTCATCACAAAAAACTTAGGCCACAGTCTAATTTTATACAATAAATGCTGGATATCGAAGGGTTTTGAGCAACGTATTTTGATTTAATTTTTACGAGTGATGCATGATCACTGGATTACATACTAATGCACACTGGTAATTTAAAAAAAATGTCGATTACGTTATGGTTAGCTGTAGTAACAGGGTGTCCGGTGAATCTCAATTTCTTTTTTCCCTGAGTTTTCCAGGTTTTCCAGGCAAATGTTTTGCATTTTCCAGGGTCTTGCTGCACTTTGTTTCAAACATATTTTTAATGAATTTCTAATAAAATCGTCATAATGTTGCCAACATGAAAAAACGAAAAATTTCGGTCCCTACTTTGAGTTAAAAACGTAAGAGTATACAAGGAATGTGGAGTATTACGGGTTTTATTTCAACCAACAAATAAACAAAAACGGTTAACTGACAGCAAAATTCTGAGTCAGGTGCAATTTGGACACAATAAAGTAGATTCAGACTAGTTTGATAAAGAACATGTAAATAAAAGAAACTGGTGTGACATTTTTCAATTAGTGCATTTCCGATTCAATTTCAGCAACAAATTTCTCGGCTTTTCAAGAAATTACGTTATTTTGGTTTGCAGCTCTTGAAATTTTTGCAGTATGTACCTCTTTCTTATTCTTTTTCTCTTGAGACCTTGGTACCTTTCCTCTTCTCCCCAAAGGCTTCACTGTACTTTACATGAACATTTTGGAAACTGTGAATTAATTGCTTTGTGATAGGTACGGATCTAACGCCCAAAAGCATTCGATTATGTAAAACAAAATTGTATTTTTTGGACAATTCACGAATTTTAATTAGGTTGGATTGCCCCTGTACAGTGGCCTTGTCGACTACGACCCCGAGGGCCGTGATTTCCATACGCAGTGACCGAAAAATGTATTTCCGCTCCTTCAAAACATTTCTGCAAACATTAAAACGAGGAGGGTTGATATTATATGGAAAGGATTATCAATTACATATATAACAATACCCAATTATCCATTTAGGTTGCCGGCCGAATGGTTTTCGTATAATGCGGGAAATGCCACTGCGCATGCTCAGACGTTTAGATTTCTCGTAAATTCGGCCACACCAAGAATTCCATTCGCACGGATCTTCGAACAGAATCTTGATTTCCGCGTGAAATTCTGTTTCCGGGGACAGATTTCGGCATCAATTCCGATTCCATTCGTAGCGGCCATTTTACATGGGAATTATTCCGTGTGGAATTTGCCTTGTTATGCAATCGGCCCCCTAGACTGCATAGGGAGAGTGGGGTGGGATGACGAAGCACAAGCTGCAAGCGGGCAAACAGCTATGAAAAGAGAATCAAATGAACAGGGAGCGTAAGGCTACGTTGAGCCGAGTATAATGCAAGCAAAGGCGCAGGTTAAACCTCTCTCTCTGCCTTAATGGAAATCGGCTGCCATGCATTTTCCAGGGTTTTTCGGAAAAATACTAAAATTCCCTGAGTATTCCCTGAGTTTTCCAGAACAAAATATTTCCCTGAGTTTTCCCGGTTTTCAAGGTTTTCCAGGTCGCCGGACACCCTGAGTAAACTGTAAAACTTAATCTCCAACACTAAAACTGTTTCTAACACTTAATCTGAGTTAATGCACTGTAGTAAACTTCTCACAAAACGCCACACATATTGTGTAAAGTAAATATAAAGGTGCCAGATGAAGTCTAAATCACCGTAACTTCATACATAGCGGATAAAAAGTACACACGAAATATTTGCAGCTCAGCAGAACGGAAACTTGGCTTAAGGTATCAAGCAAACAGCAGGAAGGATGAAAAAGTGAAAGAGAGATATGCTCCTTCGCTCTGGTTAAGTCACATCTCCAATACGCCGCGAGAATTTGGTACTCTGTACAGAAATGTTTAATTCGCGAAGTAAATGAGACACAAAGGAAATCCACACGCTTCGTTAAAAACTGTTACAAGCGAGCAAAAAGTGTAACACAGCTGGTTTAAGGACTAAGTTGGTAGCCACAAGGGACCCGGAGGCTGCACGCATTGCTTAGATTACTAGAAAAATTTAGACCACGCGAGTATCAGGATGGCAAGAAGAATATAATTTTGACCCCGAATTGTACCTCTATAACTGATAGAATTGACAAAATAAAGAGAAAAAATTCCTAACAGATAGGTAAAAAAGTTACTTCTTTCCATGCTCCATAAGTGTGTATATAACAAAAATAGTGAGAATACAATACTCCGTTAACATGCACACTTTCGTTATCTACCTCTTCCTGTTTCCTTTTCCTATTCCCTCCCCTATTCATGGATGGTGTCCTAACACCCCTTGCCACACGCTCCTGCGGCGGCTCAGAGGCTAGTAAGTGGATGTCCACGTCCGTTAGCGAAAAGGAGAAATGAGATCGATGGTATTACGAATGAGTATGGAATGCTAAGCAGCAAGGGATGCGATGAATGACGGGTAATGAGTCGGCAACTTAACGGCTTATTATATGTGAAGCCATTTCGCCATGCATTCTCGAAGCTTAATATCCTTTGTGTGTGGCTCTCTAACGATGCCATTATGATTTTGTGTAACGACGCAAGATTTTTTAAAAAATAGAATCGCCGGAGGCCGTTCTACGTTCCTTCCAGACTTAGGACAGCAATTTTTCATATTCAGTTTAATAAATTTTAAATGATTGCTAATGGAAGGTTTGGCCAACTATTAATTAAGGAAACACATCACTTTTATTAACTTACGGAAAGACTCCGTTAAGTTAAAGCAAAAATTAATAACTAAACTCAACGTTAAATAGTAAAAACATACGAATATAAATGCTACTTAGTTCTTTCCTCTTCTGATTATCCACATGAGGAAATATTTCAATACCATTCACTTTAATTATTACACCTTCCGAGACATGATACGTCACCCTTGGTTCTAAATAAAAGGCAAGTTAGCAAATAAAGAAAGCAATTATCACGTTCAATTCCCTGCAAACACGAGTTTACACCTGCCACCACTGAAATCACATTATACTTACATGGGGCTCCTAACACAGAGGCTAGAAAGGTGGCACAAAAAACAACTTCACGAGGATGGTCAGGTCATCTCGAAAGACTTCCAAACGCACAATACGACGGAGCCAAGGGGGCACATGACGGTTTTTTTAAAGCAGAAAGCGAAGAGAAATGGAAGGCCTTAGAAACGGATGCAAAGGTCTAGCGAATAAGAAGCAGAAGAGCGATGTATCTTAGGAGCGCGCCCCTCAACGGCAGACGACGGTAACAAAAACACGCGCCACACCCGCCCTTTGTTTTTTAGATTCAGGACAAGTGCGAAGAGAATTCAAAGGGTTGAGAGAAATAATGATGGGTATAAACAGGGACGTGATGAAAACAACAACGCTACACCAATTCAGGTATACCACTCCTGTATACTTATCATTTACAATAATTTGAACGAGTTTTTACCATAATACTTGCAAAATCCAATGGACAACTAGACCTAACACAAAGATATAACTGAAAAAGAGATACAAAAATGATGGACGATGGCCGTCACAGCTTTCGAAGCTCAGACGAAAATGCGAAGAACAGCAACTTAAAGAGAAATTTTCATTAACAATAAAGAATATTTCGACATTGATCTCTGCATTTTTTCCTGGTTTTCTTACGCGTTAGTTGACTTGTGAATAACAGTCGCTGGCTCTCTTACCAGTGTCTTCAGGTCGAAGGTATCGGCGTGTGGTTTCTGCCTAGCTTATATACCATAGGCTAGCTGGGTGCTGCTCTCTGATTGGCTGTTTCTTGGATGAGTCTTTTCCAGGCGCTGTGAAGGAGATATCCGTCCACTCTGTTGAAATTCAACAGAGAGGACGGATATAAAATAAAACAGCCAATCAGAGAGCAGCACCCAGCCAGCCTACGGTATATAAGCGAGTCAGAAACCACACGCCGACACCTTCGACCTGAAGACGTTGGCAGGAGAGCCAGCGAAACTGTTGTCCACAAGCCAACTGTCGCGGAAGAAAACCCGGAAAAAATGCAGTGATCAAACCATCACCGCGGAAACCTTCACTCTAATATTTCGACTTTTTAGACTCAAAAGTAACATGATACTTGACTTGCGATCTCAAAATTTTCTAAGCAAAATTTCGCGACTTCTGAGATAAGATAATGAATGAGAACGATTGGTGCAACTCCTACGGCTGGCTAGTGAATCTTGCCTCATACTACCCCGTATTATCGGCCGTATCGCCGTCGTTAAGTAGATACAAAATTAGCCGTGAAACCCACTTGATTAATTTGACGAAAACAATTGCACGCCTTTATGTTGAATGGGACATGGTCAATGCTAGAAAAATTAGACTTTCACATTGTGAACTTCCAATTATCTATTCTGGAAGGAAAGGAAAAAAGTTCGACGAGGAACACGAACGGACTTGAGGATTCTTTCACGAGGGTATCAGGCCGGAGAAATAAAGAGAAAACTTCGCTTTGGGATAATTTAGAAATGTACAGCCGTTATACGTTTGATACTGATGGGATTTGGTGCCATGGAGACCTCCAACAAAAGATTGAAAATGGAGGGAAGCAAAGGAAACTCCTTGAGAGAGAGATATCTGTATTTAGGAGGTAAAAAAGTAAGGGACTAACCCAGAAGTTGGAAAAGTAATCATATATTGGCTCAAGGTGTCCAGGGAATAAAGAATGTCGAGGATTCTACGTGACCAGCTTACAAGTCCTCAAGGGACAAAGAGGGGAGCGATGACAGAATTCGAAAAAAGAGGGCCGGATCTACTAACACCTTACGCTGCACCACATATATAAAACGCGCAGCAATAATAAGAAATATTGATTTCCGCTCCCAATAGAATTTGAGAGTAGCTTTACAGTGTGCGGCCATTGGACAGAAAACTGTCTCCAAGGAGGATTAACCCCATTTCGAAAGTATAAAATGTATCCATCTTGTTCCACTACTGTACAAAATCCATAAAATTCCAAGACCTGTCCGCTTGTGCTGAAATAGCCACTCCGATTTAAGTATAAACAGAAGAGAAACTCGTAAAAAGAATGCTTTCTTTGATATAAAAAGTAACTTCCAAGCACATGCAATTAAACTGAAAAGAAAAATACACAGTTGGAGCTAAGAAGCTTTTCCTTCGACTGAGAGGAGCATTGACTTCTCTATTATAGATGTTTTAAACATACGGCCATGAATCAAATACAATTTGTATTTTTGTATTTCGATAGGGTAGTAATAGACTAAATTTTTATTGTGCAAAATTAACGACACCTACATAAAAATTAAATAGAAATCCAAATAATAATATATGAAGATATTGATGTGTCATGAGGAACAAATGGCAATGAAGTTTTTCCGAGTTATATTGGAGGATAGTTTCGCAAGCATTCCAACAACCAGCAAGCTTTTTCAGGTCTGATCTCCAAATCTTCAAACCTGAAGAAGCTAGCTGGAATCCTGGTGAAACTGTCGTCCAAGGATATGGATCAACACGGAAAAAAAGAAAGAAAACATGCATCACATACACGATCGGGGTGTGAGAGCAATGCTGATGATGGAGAAAACGGCTGAACCGATTTGGTCTGAGCGTCATTTTGTTCGTATAGCTTTAGATATATCTATGTCCCCGAATTTCCATTTTCGACACAGATAAATTGGAAATCGAAAAAATATACACGCCTTACCTCAAACTCCCATACTAGCCCCATGTCAAATCTGCACAACAACCGCGTAATAACCGTTAACTACGTTTTACTTTAGCACAGATGTTTATAATTTGTAAACATTAGTAACGGCATCCAGGTATTAGACCTAGTGAACCAACAGTGAAATAACCTACACAAAATGTATAAATAATATATATACTAATAAGATGTGCATGACTGAGAATTATGACCGTCATTTTTCACAGGTTATCAGCTAGTTCATAATGTAAAAGTGAGAAATAATTTTTCCCTGACAATGTAAACCGTTATTTAAGGAGTCTCCCACTGCGACTGTTTGAGTCCGAAAAAATTCTAAATACCAGCTTCTTTTCTAAATACAATAATAAATCCTCCCTTCGCTGATGACATGCGCTAGCTATTGAAAACCAAAATTTAGGTAAGAATAGTATGCAGATTTTCCCTCGAATATATTTTAAGTAACACCTTTTTTTACAGCCATAGAAGCAGACTGCAGCGGCATTTATATGAAATTAAAACTTTTTGAATTCGATTATCGTAGTAATTGGCTAATAACTCAAAACACAATGAGGTAATATGTATCTTTTTTCTTTTTGATCAATTTCCCTGGAGTTTTTCCATAATATATGAACAGTTTTCCGTATAAATGGCATTTATATAAAATAGAAAAAATACTTATACTTTCCCCGGTGTTTCTCTTGCTGTCGCATTTACCACTACAAAATTTCAAGTTCAATTTGCGAGAAAAAAAGCGCGGAAAGGTAACATTTCGGTGTTTACATTAGATAGAGGACATGTTTTTCTTAAAGTACCCAGTGTGTGAATTAAATGGCATTTATGTATTTTGACGGTGGAACAACCTTAAAACAAGCGTCCCGATAGTGAACTGACCAAAATCAATAGCCCAACTATTTTCCCGAACGCTAGATGAGGAATCCAAACACCACGCCCGCCACCGCTGACTCGCCATACAAGGCCACCCCTCACTCCGCCCACGGCGACAAGAGACAGCGGCGGTGGGCTAGGGAGACTCCCAAAGGGAAACTAAAAAGTCAACCACTGCGGAAACACCGCGCGCCGTGAATTAGTCAACTCCGGGGAAGCGGCGGAACGCACACAATCGAGTTTCTCCGCCCCAACTCGTCCCGCCTTTGTTCCCCTCCCCCTCCCTTCCTCCCCCCCCCCCACGCCAACTCCCACATCACCACTCCCTCCCCAATACTTCCCCCATCCCCCCCGCTGAATAGGTCTAGTCAAGACTCTTCCGTAACTCTGTCCCCACCACTTCGCCACTCATTTTTCTTTCCTCCCACGGCAGCTAACTCCCCAGTTCCTTGAGGTGCGGCCAAAACTACACAGACTTACTTCATCTCCAGATAACACACACACTCAAGCCTTCATAATTCACTGCGCTAGCGAGCATATTTCCTCAGCATGGTAATGCGGTAGAATAGTACTTTGGACCGGAACATTATGGATAATCGAAGAGTCCTTTGTTTAAGGTAACGGTCAACTGGTCTGGTCAACCAAAAGAGTTTTTGGCGATTATAAACTCAGACATATATTACTACAGTGCTACTGGTACACTGAAGAGCGATAATTATGTATTTATGAGGAGGCATTAAATACCTTTCTGTTATCAAATATTCATCTCTTATGTTGGCAGACCAATTTAAACGCGCCGAGTGAATAATAATGTTGGCTTTATTGTGGCTAGAATAAGAGTTCAGTCCCCTCTGCCTCCGAACTCCTTGTCAATGTAAACATGAATTATATAACAAATAAAAAAACAAAATTTGAAGAGTGAAAAAACACTTAAGTATGGCTAAGTTAAATGTGAAGACAAGTCAATAAACATTCATGTACACAAATTTATCTTTGTTTTATTCTACGACAAGGTTCCGTCAAAAATGCTTAGTAGCTGTAGATTTAGTGGCTGACTCTGCTCCACTAATTACCTCCACACTGATCTCTGATTATGTATCTTTTGCTTTTGTCGGATTAACGCTTCGGTTAAAACATTTTCTCTTTCTATGAGCTATACTGATAATATTCCATCCAAGTCATTGAGATCAGATGAATTCTCACACCCATCAATTCCTCTACCTTTCCTCTTGCGTGGAATTTCAGTAAACTTGATCAGAATAATCGAGGTCTAAGAGTGAAAATATATAAACTCCTTCAATTTATACAAACATTTTTACTAGGCTCGGTTCAAACTGTTAGGTCTCATTACTAGGTACGCCTTCAAAGCCTTATCATTGAAGCCAATGGGACCAAAAATACAATTCCTGTCAAAATTCCAATTGATGTAAACTCTCACTCCAGATGAATTTTCAAAACTTAGAAGTCAAAACCATCCATTTCATAGAGCCCCTCCAGTAATTTTGCGCTAAACATGCACAGTCTCAATATAAACACTAATGGATGGGCACAAATCAATGTCATTCAAGCTTTCCAAATTATGCACTGAACTCCAGGCAGTAATGCTGGGGACGGCAGAGGTGAATTAAAGAATCTAGGACTGCACACAACGTTCGTATGCAGTGCATTTTCATGTTTCCTGCTTGTGTAAGGTTACCGATGAAGACGTCTAAGCAAGATCACAAGGCCTTGGGTTACTTTCGGGTGAAGACTGTACAATCACAGCACTTTGAAGGGTCAAACAAAGGAGTAGTATATTTTTCTAAAGGATAAGCAAGTAAAACAACCACTTAAAAAATTGCTTTGACGTGTCAGTCTCTCGCAATTAGGGCAAAAGAGGAAAGGACCAGCGGTCATCCGTGGGCCCCCAACATTAATAAAAACACAGCCCGTCCCCTGGTGTGTTCGCATGTGCCCATCCTTATTGGACGGCTGGGCAGAGCCACAAGAATTTCAACACCCACGTCCCAGGACGTGAGTGGGCGCAAAACCGGAGGAGTCCGAGTATCCGCGTGGATGTGTTTTGGACTCGGGAAAATAGATAAAAACGTGGGGGGTCGGGGGGTAGTTTGAAGGATAAAACTGTGCATAATGGGGGGTGAAATACATTCACCCTCCTCTCCCCGCCTCTATCCGCCCTCTCGTGGACCTGTGGCGAATCGGAAATTAGGCAAAGGGCGAGGGGATGGGGGAGGAGGGGCAGTGGGGAGGAGGTGGCAGAATAAGAATGAGGTGGGACGGGGTAGAATGAAAGCAGAAAGAGGAGAGAATAGGGAGAGAGAGGAGAAGCGATAACGTGATGAGAAAAAAGGGAACGAAGAGAAATAAAAGGCATCGCCAGCGTGGAAGAAGAAAAGACAGAAGAAGTACAGAAACTCGAGAGGTCAGGAATTGAGGGCATGAATATCGTCAATAGACCGTATCGGAGAGTATATTGATAGAGAGATTATTTTCAAAAAACTTCTTACTGCGCAAAAGTTGGAAATGTAAATTTAAAGCTGGAAATCAGCAACACCTCCCTACTCCCCGAATATGATATGAGACGCCTGTGCAGAGATTATAAAGAGTAAGAGAAGGAACTGGTTGATAAAAGGACCCCTTTTAATAACTGTCATAGGTAGACGTAGGAGAGGAATATTTACTCGAGAAAAAAGGAGCTGGGGACAGGTTTAACGCCAACTTAGTGCACTTCGATAATCTGGTTATATTACATTCTCCGGGTCAGATAAATGTAACTCGGAAAATGTAAATCCGCAACCTCTATCACATACGGTCCCATACAACGAACGGAAGGTATCAATGCACACGTAAGATTAACATGATAGAGAATGAATTTTCGAAAAACAAGGATATCCTTCCCAGTAGGAGTCATCGTCGATAAGGAATAGTTTTAAATCATGAATACGTGAGAATTTATGGCTGGATTATAACCAATATTATGGATAAGTCACTTGGATAACCATACAAACTACTAATATTTTTCCGTCCATCAAAAATTGCTATCAGAAACACCAATTATAAGCGTGTTCCCTGAAATGAATCGACGTTGCCTATTCATAGGCAAGAGTAAAAATAACAGCAACCGAACCGAGGCAGAACAAGGACCCCTCTGACCATCGCAATCCTGCGTCCGCACCTCTCGCCGTAGGAAATAACCCAAATTTGTCGGCGCAAAGGTGTTGCCGTCACACTAACCCCGGCACCAATTCTATTCCCCAAGAGGAGGAAAGAGAAGACAAAAACTGAACGATGCCGAGACCGGAGGGACCGTCTAAAACGAGCTTTCCACGAATGAAAACGAACAAAGGAACGCTAGAAAAACAAGAGAGGAACGGACACGGACGAAAAGCAGAGTCAAAAAGGCAGAAGGCGCGAACAAGGCAAAAAGAATCAGGGGGTAAAAAAAAGTGGAACTCTGGGCCGAACACTCAATGAGCCATTTCACAGCCAAACTCTCCCATCCAAATCGCACACCAAGTTCACGCTCATTCTCCTTCCTCCCCCTAGCCCCCCCCCCCAAATCCGGAACCAACCTACCGTACACCTATCCCAACATACACACATGCACATACAGACACACAAGGGCTAGGGAAAACACACAGGCGTCACACACAACCCTAACACCTCCAGGGCACAGAGAGTGGAGCGCGGTGGACGGGGACCCTGGGAGGATCCTGTATACAGGGACGCGCCCTTTCCCAACGTTTGCAGAGGAGGGAAGCGATATATATGTATACACGCGGGGAGGAACGGAGGGGAGGCAGGTGCATGCATTGGGCCGTTCTCGGCATGGGAGTATGCTGGCTCGCCCGTGTACTCGTACGTGGTAGACGTGAGATGAGAACAGTGCACTCTCTCTTCTCTCTTGCAATAGCGCTCCGAATCGCGCATCACCCGTCCTACGTTTAGAGTCCACAATGGGCATGCACAGCGGGGGAGAAGGACTCGGGGCCACGAGCAAGCGACAGAGGTGATGACCGCCTACTCCCACAACAATCCTCAAGTCTCCAGGTCCAGACCTTCCACCTTCATCATTATTTTTCTCCTAGTTCATTGCTACGGCACAGGGTCCATTAGGAGGGATTACTTCTCAAACGTGGGTAGGTTTTGGTATGGTACTACTAATACAAGGTAGTTATTAGCACATCGAAAGCGATTCGATATATGGTATGGGCCGAACGCTTCGGCGTAGTTTGGAACACATCAAGCGCTAGCTAGGTACGGAGTCCATTGCGTATTTAATACTAGTGTTGTATTTGCGAGGAAACATACGAGGGACGAGATATTTTTTAGATATCCCAATGAGAACAAGACACATCTACACGGACGAAGCGGGTCCGGGTTTGCCGGAGACAAGACACCTTTAATGTTGAAAATGGTACGAGTTTCGGTTATTTCCGCTGTAAGAAAGATTGTTTACTCAAACTTCTACATGTAATAATCATAACCGATCAAATATGTTGTATACCAGTACTTAAGGATGCAAATATGTACTTGAACCCATTCTGTTGTCGCTAAATACTACATGATCGAAGCTTTAATCCATTATTCCAGTGCTCATTCTCGAGCCATCTGCTGCTCGTGTCACCTGGATGACGTCAAACGCAGAACGGATTCATTTTTATCACGGGGACGTCCATGTACTAGTAGCACCATGGGTTTCGGATTATTGGGAGCGTCGAAAACATCGATCATTTGCACCTCAGGCAAGCCATGGTTAAGGAAAAATTGAAAGCGACATTTCACATTACAAAAAAACAATTAAGAATACCACAAACTAGCCATGGTATTTTCTTCGCGGCGTCACTTAAGTGCACAAACGTGTGAAAAGATTCACAAGGGAGTACGTAGCTTAACTGGCTAAAGCTGACGGAACAATATCGAAGGATTCGGGTTTGAGTTTTGGTGAAGGCGGATGATTTATCCTGTTAAAATTAAGCATAAGTTAGAAAATAAAACAACTACTTCACTGCTTCGTCCTATGTAAAACTATATGGAATTAAAATGCCCAATTTCTTTTAAAAACGTTAAAAAACTGGTTAGGCTTTCAGGGTTGTCACCTTTTCTAAGTTACCCCTGAAAACCTATCCTGAAAGAAGAACTCGATTGAAATTTCTGGTTGATTCTTCAGAACCATCTGAAATTTTATTTTAAAATTTAGCAATAAGTGCACACTCACAGCGCTCTCCTCATGGAAACCAATTACGATTCAGAAGACCAATTAAACATTTTCTTCACCACCTAGTCCTCCTTAAGGATACATACTGACCATGATGCTACTAAGCAACAGCATTATTTCCACATGGCACTAGAGAAAGATAGACAAAATAAACAAGGGTTTATCAAGAAAATAGTAGGTAGGTTTTTCAATGAATAAGTGAAAGAGAGATGCTAATTTGCTCTGGTAGCTCTGGCTAATTTGATCTCAAATAGGACGCGAGAATTTGGGACCCTGCACAAAAATATTCAAATTGCAAAGTAAATTGAGTACAAAGGAAAGCCAAACGCTTCGTTAAAACTGCTACGAGCGAACAGTAAGTACCACACAGCTGATGGAAGGACTAGGTTGGGAGGCGTTAGAGACTCGGGAGTCTGCACGTTACCCTTCGATTACATGAAAAATTCAGATCAAGCGTGTATCAGGATGACATGGAGAATATAATTTTGACTCCGCATTATTATTATAGAGCTTTTAGAAGCGACAAAATAAGATAGATACACTTCCGAACTGATTGGTACGAAAATTCTTTACCACGCACCATTAGTGATTTTTACAAAAACAGCGTGGCAATAACATGAGACACATAGTTGAAATACAATCCACATCTGTACTCTCTCCCCTCCTTTTCCCCATTCCCTCCCCTTCCATGTGAGGTGTCCCAACATTCCCTGCCATACGCGCCTGCGGCTGCTCACTAGGTAGTATGTAGATATTTAGATGTAAACACTACTGAGCAGTAGCATAACAGCTCTACCGGCATTACACTACTTAAGAGGTATCACGCCAAGTCTAGCTAACCGTGATCCTAGCACGGGTGTTTGACGTCATCCGAGACGCTAATATCTCCTCTTTCCACTTTATAGATGTGGCGGTGATGGGTGATGCCCGGGGGTATGGAGGGGGTCGGCAGGATCGAGAAGACCACCACAGCGCCCAGACGGAAGCGCCGTGTGTGGGATTAAACGTGGACGGTGTTGGGAGGATGGGCGCCGCGCTCATTGGTATGCCGGAGGCCATGGGGGTGCGGTAATTGCCGGGGCGGCGAGTGATTGGCAGCCGGGCGGGCACTCGCCGCTTGCCGCACCGCCCGCCGTGATGCGCCCGAGTTGAAGGCTAGGCGAGCGAGATGGGAGCAGAGTTTGCCTGGGGGGAAGTGGGGACCAATTACGCGCAACGGAGTTCAGTAGTATGTCCACTTAACCAACGGCTGATAGAATTCTCGGAGGGGGGAAATAAATTTGTTAGCAAGCGGTCCCTTTCTCTATGCGAAAGATTTACTATTTCTGCCACTTATCGATTTTTTTAATTGAAAAAGAGCATTGGGAGAAGAAACCGATAGTCTTTCTCCAGGAAAAGATCTTCCAACGCTGAGAAAATTTACGTTCCTAACTGATGTACAGCTGCGAGTAAATCAAAGCCACACCCTTGAAACTATTTGAAGCAACTGTTTAAAATGAGAATGGGCGAGTCCGTGCCAAGTGCGATGCTCATGTATATTTATTGTTTCTCATTGATTTTTCACATTACTTTCCAATTGACTTGATTCTTTTTTCTGTAATGTGACACTATGTAATGATTGTCTGTGTATGTCCTTCGTAAGAATTGTCTTAAGGTCTAAGACAATAAACGATATCATTTAAATTACCACAATCCTTTATCATCAAGGTGATTCTTTCATGAAGTCCAGTAAGGAAATATAAATTTTTAATAAGATTCCAGTTATAATAAGCACAAGGATCTTGAGCATTCCTATTCATTTTTGCGACTCTTTGAAAAATTGGATACGCAGCAGAAACAACTCATTTCCAACAAAAGAATTTGAATTGCAGAGAATGATATAGTTCCTCATTGTCACGAACTAAATAAATTCCATTTGCAAAGAATAATAAATTTTATACCCTAATCATCTTTCATCATCCTATTAATTTCATGAATTTCCTGTGCGAGAAAGATTAATTTTCCTTTGGAATAATACATTCGCTGGAGAAATTCTTAAGCAGAAGAAACCATATGACCTCCCCACGAAAATAAGTTGCATCGCTACGTATACCTAGGTTCCCAAATGTTATAGAACAAGTTAATCACAGTTGCATAAAATAATAACTTTTCAACCATAATAATTTATTTTTCTCCATTGGCCGGAAAGTCTCATTCAGTGTTAGTTCCATAAATATCATGCTGAGCACCTTGACTGCGTGACCTCTGGATGGACAGCTACGACCAGGCGTTAGGCAGTCTTTTTGGTTCTCATCCGACTTTCCTCTACGTCCGACCTGTCCCTACTCTTTGTGGCTGAATTTTCCACCTGTCGGGCTCAGTTAACTTCAAGCCCAACGAGTAATGACATGTTTTCTTTATTTCACCTGAACAATGGCAGGCCAAGTCTATACGAAGACAAATGCCCGTTTTATTCTCCCTGCTCTACAACTGCACGAGCTTTGAAAAACTTCAAAAGGCCATAGAAGGGTAGTTTGCACTCGAATGGCGTTAAAAGTCTAAAGGCGATACTAAAATATTTAACGGGTTAGTAAAATTCTCTCATTTTATGCTGTGCAAATGCACGTGCTTGCAGAAAATTTAAAAACTATACACGAATGGTGGTTTTTTAGCCAAGTTTTTTACCTAATAAGCGTTAGGAAAACATCCGATTAGGCATGTTTTCCTGCTCTAAAATAGCATGAGTAAAATACTGGGTAAAAAGACGACAAAAGATAAATTGCACTCAATTCAGGGCCTAAAAAAGATAATTACACGCCGGTCGCGGTAGCCATGTTGGTAACTTGCCGGTTTGGCAACCCAGAGGCCGCGGGGTCGAATATCACCTTTGGCGAGGACTCAGTGTCTTTCTTAAGATTACAGCTGCATGTCAGGCGCTGTGATAATTGCTCAGCAGTTGGAACACTTAAAACCAATGTCCACGAACACCACTAGCGATGAAAAAAGAAAACTTGGCGAATTTCACTTGTAAGATTTTATTCACGACCCGAGTTCGACAGTTTATGTCATCTTCAGGTGGCCCATCAACTATTTCATGTTTCTTTCCAGGTGAGCGGCTCACCTGCTCTTTTACTGGTGGACAGTCCACCTGAAATATGTCCTGAGGAAAGATAGAGGGTTAGGGAGACCCATCTCCTTTTGAGTTCTAACCTCTCCACAAAAAAAGCTCAATATAAATACTCGCAACGCACTCCATTTATCAATATAGATTACAACTTGATGCCGTTTCTAGTTTCAAACTCCTCTCCTATAGACTGATTCAAGGCGTGCTTTTACATTACGCTCCTAATTCTCCTCGATCTTCTAATCGTCCTTTCATCCTCTTGCTTCAAACTCATCCTTTGTATCGTCAGTCTAATGGGTCAGACTTGAGTCACCTCTCCATAAAAATTAGTGTTTCCGGGCCGGAATTCCTTCCTGTCCCTTCCAAGGAATTTTCACAATTTTTCCGAAAAAATCCGGTCAAAAGTGCAGGATTTTTGCTCCAACTCAATAGCAATAATCCGGCTAACACTCCAAGAAAGTATCAAAAATAAAAGAAAATAAGCCACAATGATAACGTTCATCACAGCCAATAAGCGTCCTGGTCATATGTAACACATAGTCATGAAATTTCGGTACACCTTTCTTTATGAACTCACGAGTCGTTTTACTTCATTTTACGCCAACTTTCATGAGAGTGTATCCTCTCCTCAGCAAGGCGGCGTTTGCCTAAACTACGGCTTCACTGAAAATTAACTATTCGAGTAATAGTCTTTATGACGCATAATTTGTACGAAATAAAATGAAAATGAAATTTCCGGAATTGTCGGGAGCTCATTGGATACTATTATAATTGAATACATACAATACTACTAAGCCGATCTCGATTCCCAAGTTTCTAAAATGACGGGAATTCGGACACCCTAATCGGAATGTTGAGTGTACTGGATGAGGGAGGAAGGAAAGGGATGGGGAAGATTAAAAGATTTGTATCCAACGGGGTTCGTCCCTCGCGAATGTTCCCCAACGATTGACGTTCTCTCGTTGTTTTTTATTTAAACGTAACTCTCTTTCCTCCACCCTTCCCTTTCCCGCTGGGCTAGCTTCCTAACCCCCCACTCCCGCCCCTCGCCCTTGCGACACCTAGTCAGACTAATGGCATCCAATAGATTAAGCCATTTACATCGCGCAGTTGGGTCTCAGTCGCTCAACAAACGTGACGTAATTGCATGTTAATGTTCCCGATACGAATTAAAGATATAAATAATGTTTTAAAAGTCGGACTAACGCTCTTACGCTGTTTTGTTTTTTTTCTTTACCTAGGGATTGCATTCTGTATTGTTTTTTTAACCATCCGATACACACACGAAAATTCTTTCCTTAATGCCCCATTTGGACCCATGGACCGTGAAAGCTATGGGAATGGTAAAAAATGGAACTAAATTAGACCTGTGCGGGGAATTACGATTTGCCACAGCCGGTTTAGTTAAAAGAGAAAATGAGTGCACTCTGATTTTTTTAAATAAAGTCAGAAACTAGATTTTTTGTTTTCGATACGATTGTTCAATTAAACATTGAACAAGAAAAACGGCATTGCAAATTGTAACTAGGACGAAAATTTTCCAGTCCTCGTGGAGAATCATCTTCATAACGCAATGCGCAAACATAAAAAGGATATAATCGAAAATACCTCCAATATAAAAGTGACAAAGCTACAGAGAAGATTTCAAAATGAAGTAATGAACAACACTTAAAAGTGGCGCTTTTACAATCAATAGAGCAAATTACGAGATTTAAAATCATTTCGAAGAATTAGCGACTGTCAATCACACATTTCATGCCAATTACTCCGCGTCAGAAATGTAGGTTTTCTCGGCGATCGATGAATCTAATCCAATATGATGGATAAACAGAAATGTCGCATTTTTTGCCTAAACTACATACACGCTCAGCATCGATTATGAGGCATTGGCCCTGTTTCGTAGAGACAGTCGGTTTTAATTACAATGATCTATTAAGGCAATCACACTACATTATCGTCAAAACCTCATCAGTTCAATAATTTTCCTTACAGATGCGACACTCGTCCGCCAAATAACTAGAGGTGAGATGAATTAGGGCTCAAATAAGATTAAATATTCTATTGAGCAATATCAAGGATTAGATGAAGAATCATAATTCTATTCGCACGTTGCCCCAAAGAAAATTAATCTAGCAGGACAAGAGAGAGGGTCGATTCAGTTTACGGATGCAAATTTAACTCCCCGCAGACAAGGTCGTGAATTCAACTCGACAGCGACCGCTACCTATCCACAAATGGATTGAATAAAACACAAGCTGAAAGCAATGGAAGAGTAGATTCAAAATTACGCCACAAACGTCGCCACACGAAAGATATTCACGCATGAGCACGAAAGATATTCACGCATAATTATTCCCTTCCTCCCTCTCCAAACCACCACTGTGAAACAAACAAAGCTTTCAACCGACCCCAGATACCCATCCGCCACAAAGCTGACAGCATATTTTTCAAACCCATTAAAAAACGCTTCCTTCGGGAGTTAATCACCGCTGGCTGTGAAGTTTCCACAACATTGCCCCCTGAAGGATGCCATCCCCATTGCTCAGGAGAGACAGGGGATGCTGCGAGAATGATTCCACAACATTGCCCCCTGAAGGATGCCATCCCCATTGCTCAGGAGAGATAGGGGAGGCTGCGAGAATGATGACGAGGGACACAGAATGAGAGGGGAATTGCGGATTTAAGAGAGGAGAGGGATTATGCCGAGGAGAGAGAGGGAGGAACTGCAAAAATTACGGATCCAAATCTCGCCCAGGGGAAGGAGGGAGGGCCCGCGGGGCTTAAGGACCCGCCGACCAAGAGGAGGAAAATTGTCGGTGTTTGCCATCATTTCCCCCTCGCGACTCGGCGTCCGTGTCAACAAGGTGGTTGCAGCCGAGGTGTCTCTCTCTCCTTCCTTTAAGAGGCACCTTACCTCCAACCCTCCTCCTAACCTCTTTCTTTCTCTCTCGTGTTGCCAAGCATTCCACCCCATCTCATTCCCCAGCACACCCACGGCCATTCATCAGAGAAGAGTAAAAAAAAAGCGTCAGAGTCATGGGTGAGGAAGGGTTCAGCCGGGAGAAGGGGGGGAGGGGATGTAGTGAGACGTGGAGGTCGAGGTGAGCGGAGATCGGCATTGTGAATAAGGCTCTGCGATATTCGAATTCCAGTATCAAACTGCGATATTAATAACGTATCGTAAAAAAGTGAATCGTACATCGCACTGCATCACATGATATCGCACATAGCAATAAAATCGCGTTCATACCACATTAAGATGAATCTGAAAATCATCTAATGTACATCGCATGACATCACATGATGTATTATATCGCGTATTGCAATAAAGTCGCGTCTATGTTACACGATGATGCAGCTGGACATAATCTATAACTCATCACATGATACGTATCACGTATTGCAATTAACTCGCGTTCATTTCACATAAAGATGCAGCTGAACATCATCGATCGTACATCAAATGACATCACATGATACATAAAATCGCGCATTGCAATAAAATTGCGTTCTTGCTACATTAAGATGCAGCATCTATGATGATAATCTATCACATATCACAAGGTACCACGTGACACCACATGATACGTATCGCGTATTGCAATAAACTCGCGGTCATATCACATATAGAAAAAAACTTAATTTGCTTGGATGCTCATTCACTCAACTCTAACCGCCTGAACCGATGCAAAGAATAATTTGATATTCTTAACATGGACTGTGACTGACAAAGAATGGCAACACTAGAATTCAATTGCCTGTTGAAATTTTGATGCACTGCATTGCGTATCACGTAATAGTACGAACTCTGTATCATGTATACATAGCTTATTATTTTTGTTTCCTTACTTGAATTCCCAACGTATATTGTACATACTTCGGCTTTGTGTTTCACAAGCATATTGTTTCGCAAAGCCCGGAGACCGGATATTGTAATGCGACATCTCATTAATATCGAACATCTCCATCGTCACTTGGCCATATCGCACAGGCCCCAAGGTGACGTCCAACAAAGCGGTTCTCACCTTCACCAATGCAGCCTCTCTTCGCCTCATTTTTTGCCGCGACTTCACACACACCCTTCTCCCCGTCCCACCCTTGCCTTAATTCCTTCCGCCCACACCCTGTTTCTTTCCCTTCTCACCCACGAGCGCCCCGGCGAAAGGCTCATCCCGGCAGTCAGAGAGAGTTCCCTTTCATTAACGCCTTTCTCGTCCGCCACCTCCTTTCCCGACGATGCCGCGGCGCCTACGACAGAGCGCAAGAGCGGAGCACGTCGGTGGAGTATCCAAACCCCTACATCTCCCTCAGATATAGGTACTTTGGAAAAAATAAATGACAAGTTGTTAACTTTTAGAGAGCCAGAAAACGATACCTTGTCCACCTAAGTTGAAACTATAATGCATACAATGATATCACGGTATGACTAGTTTCAACGTATCAGCGCCATCATCGGGTGCAAAATTTCAAAGTTAATGTCGATGGTTTGGGCACAAGAATACTAAAAAATAGGGTTACCATATTCTGATATCCCAAAGCCGTAACATAGTTACGGCTTTGGGATATCAGAGGCATAGAGTTAAAGAGTACACAAGCGATAATAGAATTTTACCCGGGTTGATGAAATTCCTTTTTTCAAGCTCTACAATTGTTTAGCTTGGCAATGAAGGAAAAATGGTGAACTCTTCTATATTCAGGTTTTGAAGAAACCAAAACGGACAAAATCGGGAATTTTTTAAAGTTAAGTTGCTGATATTTTAATCTTTGATTGCAATTAAATCATAAAAAATTTAATAATAGCTGCGGTGTCTAGATTTAGTACCAAACACTGGGGTATCGAGTTAGAATCTCGTCAATATTGTGGTGGCTGAACCAATCTTGGCCTCGGCTGAGTAATTCCCCTGGGTCCGGCGGAAAAAGTCAGAGAATGCGTTGCTCTGTTCGGCTTCTATGACAGGGCTCTTCCCTTCGGACAAATGATAAAAAGTCAACAGTCAATCGAGAACCTTCGAGGATACGTGATATAATTTGATACAATGTTCTCGTCGTACTTAATTATCGCCATACATTTGCCGCTGCGCATTTCTCCGAGCATTGGACACGCAGACATTCCTTTTATTGGTTCCGAGGTGGAGAACTCTGGTTTGGTGGAAGAGCCGGAAAGACTTCTTGGCCCTGCCCTATGCTGGTCTATCAAAAGTATGAATGGAGCCGCGAAAGTTTAAGATACCTATGGCCCGCGAAAGCTCCAATAAAAAAATTCGACTTCGCCTGGATTTGCATTGGATTATTTTCTTCCACGGGTTTTATTTCAAAGCTGTTACTTATAAAACTAAAATTAATGGTGTCTTTATAACAGCAAAACATTTAATCATTCACTACTCTCATACACTCAACTATTACACATCACATTTTACTAATACTATACTAATATAAATAATAACATCTACTTATGTAACACTATTTAATTTTTTCCACTAACACAATATTTTTATAAATGAGTCGACTATGAGTATATTATCAGTATAATAGTAGATAAAAAGAGCAGAAATGTGGAAAACAAACCGGTTTTTATGGTCAAAACCATTTTTCATCGACTTTAAAAAGGCGCGCTTTCGAAAAAATAAGGAACGATTTCTTTTTTAATAGGTAGGATGGAGGTGCTAGCTCCTCTTAATCCCCACACCAAAGAGGCATGGAGAGAAGGGAGAAAGCACCATCCCCCTCCCACCTACCTCATCCCCTCCCACCCACTTCTCTCCCACTCTCCACATGGATACACGCTCACTCTCCGTCTCGCAGCATCCCCACTTCTTCATCTTACATGCGCCCCGCCAGACATTACCTAACGATCCCCCGCCGAAGGATGAGAAAGGTAGGAGAGGTCGGGGAGGAAGGAAAAAGCCTTGGAGCGAGGCGGGCATGGAGAAGGGAGCGAGAGGAGCCGTATATCGAACGCTTTCAAAAGGTGCACGGTGGAAGGATGAGGGAATGCGAAGAGCTGAGTGGTGGACGGGTCAAAACTCATCAAGAGCGTGAGGAGAGGGGAGAAGAGGGCCCCCCCTTTCCACACATCCATCATTCATGAGCTGATGAGGATCAAAAAGAAAGAACGAAAAAAAATATTAAATAGTTTTTTTTCCTTCTGGAGATATAGGTCCATTTACAATTACTTACATTTAAAATACATATAATACATACATATAAAAAGACCCAAGCTGTTTTCCGTGATCTCTTGCATCGTATTCCATGCATATGGTACCGTAATCATGTCATATGAGTATGTATGTATGTATGTATGTAAAATGTATCATATGTACATCCACTTTTTACTCGAAGCTCCTTTAATTTTCGATCTTAATTTTTTTGAGTTCCCGATAATGACCGAACTCGGCTGAAGGTTGTTCTACATCCTCCACATCAATGTTTCTGTGGTATTCATCCATGAAATGGCCCCCTTCTTAATTCATTGCGTCTCCTTAAATGGTTGTCGGGAGCGATGACAAGGTTGGTAACAAGTCAGTCGGATCTCACCGCGGGCATATATGTAGTGTTTGCCTAAGAATTAGGTATTATGTTAGACAATGCGACAGCATTGGGTTGACGTTGGGACATTGAAAAGAATACACAAGCGATAATAGAATTTTACCAGGGTTGATGAAATTCCTTTTTTCAAGCTCTACAATTGTTTAGCTTGGCAATGAAGGAAAAATGGTGAACTCTTCTATAATTCAGGTCTTTAAGGTGTTAACATCCGTCCTGCCGAGGAAGTAAATAGTTAATTTGTCGGTCTGGCAACTGTCCTGTAATCCAATCCTAATGTGAGTACGGAAGTTTTATTTGTCCTAGGGCTGAAGCCTAAATTTATATGGTGCGAGTCAATCTTAGCGAATGGATGACCTTAACCTAGTGGGAATGGGGTAGCTGTAGAAGCTAGAGAACTGACTTCCCGAACCATTGGCCCCGCTTAAACTCCAGCAGCAGAAACTTTCCACATCCCTACTAGTAATGCTATGATTTAAGATGATGAGATCTTAAAATATGACCTCTTGGCGCCTTTCGTTTAGAATTGACTGACCCTAACGCCGAGTTTCTACCTGCCCAGCTCCAAACGAAAAAATACATTCCCTCACCGTCCTACTTACCGATCCTTAAAAGCTCAAATGCCGCCAATCGTTGGTCACCTCTCCAAGTAACCAAACAACCCAAGTATACCACCACCACTTAGTTTCTGACGCAAATGTCACTCTCCTGATCGGAAAAAACCCTAATCCTAAAGGGAGTGAAGAATAACGAGTCATATACGGTCGATTAATGGCCAAAGGAGTCTATTTACTTCATGCTCCGTTCCGAATCCGCTGATGAACGACGGGGAGGTCGGCAGGAATGCGGAGGCATATGCACGATGCATGTTTCAACGAAGCACGGAAGATGAGAGGAGGATTAAAGAGAAAAAATGTCGGGAGCGATACAAAGCCTTATCGATCTAAAAAAAGTTTTAGACGAGTTTTAGGTCATTCGATAGTTTGCACCCAGTACCGTACCGTAGCAGTGGTTCTGTAGCAAGCGCAGCTCTTGAGCAACGGATATAACTGGCAGAGGGGACTAAAAATAATAAATAAACCCAGGATACTTGAACCCCGCTACTAATCACAACAAGTAGCACGAATATTTTGGAGCATAATAACTCAAATGTTCGCACTATGTTCCGCTCATAAGGACAGCGTTTAAAACCTAGCCATGGCTTCTCTGTCCACGCCAATTCCATAGAAACGTTTCATCCACAGCATGAGTACATTAATGAGTGATGTAGAGTCCATGAAGTTGTTGAAAGGTAGCAATCGGAGAACCTTAATGTTATGCTACGAGTACGCTCCGTTAAATATTAAAACCTAGTGAGACCACAAATATTTTCAGCATCACATTTTTCAGTAGGATAATTATTACTAGAAATTGGATTTCGTATCCTAGCTGCCATCGAATTCCGTTAGGTGTGACACTAGAGACCTTTCCGCGCGATTATCAACACTATCTCCATCAGTATGCAGCGAATGATGATTCTATTACGGTTTATTTCGAGCCCATTTAAAATTCAAATTCATAGCCGCAATATACATATTAAAAACTTTATTTATGACAGACATCCTTCAAATACGCATTAATGGACACCCTGATTAGCAATACAGGTTCCATTGTGCGATTTTTTCATCTCCCGCTCATGAATTAACGTCAATTAATCCCTTTCAATTTTTTATGTGTAATTCAAACCCGAGCCGGTGTGATTAAATAAAATAATACTGTATAAATTAAAAGTTTTGTTCGACGGGTTTTTGGAATCTTTGGAAGGTCCTTTATTACGAAAAATGAGAGAAAATATTTTCGAATAAGACATCTGAGGTACATTCAAAAAGAAAACTGTAGGTAGAGCCGGAACATAGAACTAGATGTTACGTAAGAAATTCGGCAAATTTTGGCTACGCATATCTTCATAATTATCTCGGAGGTAAAAGTAAATACACAAAAGTAGAGCATCATCATTATAAAAAATACTAGCATCTTATTTTCACAAAAACAAAAAGAAAATTTTTAACTAAAATTTCACGGACGAAATTTTAACAGCGAAAAGAGATAAGAGCCTACCCATCGTGGTCATTCACAAAATAACAAAAGCTTGTTAACTGGGTTTCATGCCAAAGGACAAAACATATCCAGCTAAACATTTAGCCATATTGAAAGTATAAAAATGCAAAACAGAGCAGCTGTAAACGGGGACAGACAATTGCGTCTCCCAACGAGGGACGACAATCATTCTATAAGCAATCCAGCATAATATTCTGTAACTCTATGATGCTACAACGAGGTGAGATATTGTGCATAACTATTATCTCTGAAGGCATGACATTCAAGCATTTATTCGATTACTTCAAAAATGGTAGGGTATACTTCTTTATCATAATACAGTACCAATGTGCCTGAGGAGTAATTTAACCATTAACCTTTCCTTCCTTTTAATCAGAAGGAATTTCTTTAAGATAAAATTTTATTTTACTTTCTTGTCTAGATGTCTTTCACACATCTAGACACGGAAAAATACTACTCTTCTCAAAATGTCTATTGAAGAAAGGGGACAACCTTGCTCTTGGAAGAGTGAAAGGCCTCACCTCTTGAGATATCCACACTTGAAAGAACTATTCCAAGCTGACGAGATACGAAGGTCAAAAAACTTCCCGATGGGTTAAAAAAATGATTCTGCAACTCAAATTCGAGAGGAACGGACAAAAAAATGAAATCTCATTAAACTCCATCATCAGTGACTGAGCAGATATGCACACGCTGCACATTCTCACCAATTACATATTCCGAGACAGAGAGTTATGATGGAATAATACTGTGTTAATGAATTTTTTTTCGCCCTGACATTCAAACGACATCCACGATTAGTTCCGAGTAATTTTCGACGGTGTGACCTGGTAAATTACGCTTGTCGAGTCAAGTCGGACGTAACGAGCGGAAAATGGCGCCGGATGCAATTGAAGCACGGCGAAATCAACTAACGCTCCACTGGATGGAGAGAGAGAACAAACGGCAAACAAAATAATCAATCGATACAAGATATTACACCGTGACAACTGAGCAACGCGCTAAGAAAAATAATACATCGGCACCTTTTAGCATCGCTCCCGGAGGGGTATGACGCAGCCACACTCCAAAGCAACGAGCAAGGGAAAGCCCCGCGGAAAAAATGAATGACGCATGCACGAAAAATTGCCAGCTTCGCTCCGACGCCAACTCTAAAAAATAAATGAAGAAAAAATGATTTTTTCAAGGTGAGCGGGATGGAGGTGGAGGAATAGGAGGGAGGGGGCGCTTAGCGCTTAACGAAGAGGAATTGAGGGAGAGGAGTGAGGAGTTCCCCAAACTGGAGAGGATCGCGGAGCAGGTGAGACAGTGCAGGCTACTACCCCTGACACATAACCCGCACATTATATAAGAACTGGAAAACACACGAAGCACTATATAATTATAATTTATTTGCTTCCACCTCTATTACATTCCGTATATACAATTAAAATATTATCTGCTGAAGCCTTAGGTGGGCACAAAGGTTTATGGCCTGAATTGAGCCACCATCAGTATTGAAAGTATGCCATTAACATTTTAATTTACAGCACAATTATACTATTTTGATATTTAGTAAACACAAAATCAGAAAAAACATTCATCATTTCTACGCGATAGAAGACATTCTTCTAACATTTAAAAAAAATGTATTTCCACATTTGCATCTTTTTATTATTTTACACAATAAATTTAATATTTTAGGCCCCAAGTACAGAAATGATTATTTATAAAAGGATAGTCTTGGTTTGGGAGTCATATAATTCAATACATTTCTAAAGATATACTGACTATTACCTTCGACACCAGGCATATTACACTTCTGGCATAAAATATTAGAAAAACCTTAAAAACATACAAATGTCTAAGTGGTAACATTCTGAGATATACAGATGATGGAGATAGGGGAGCATAATAGTCTTTTGACGCAATGACCCTTGTTATTTTTTTCTACAATTTCAGTAATTTCATTGCATGTTTTGAGATTTTCTCGCTAAATCGCAACGCTTCGTGATGATAACAAATTTTAGTTTATTCTGGCTCTGCCACCGGTATTCCATGTAACGCTCTTCTCACCTGTGTATGGTAGTTTGAAGCAAGATATGGATGAAAAATAGATTTATTATATTTTCTGTTTTCAGAACTGAAAATCGAATTCGACGCATTCATCGAATGCAACGATACGATTTTTAGTACGCCGAATTTGGTTCGATTTTCATGGTTGAAATTTGTGTCACACAAAACGACCTCAAGGCGCAGTGAACGCTCTTCACTTGATCCACACATAACATTTCAGGTGTCTTAAGTTACTCATCTAAGTTATCTTATGCTATGCTCCAAAGCTAATTTCAAAACCGGCTTTTAGAGGGGAAAATACCTCAAGAGTTCTAAAGGCGTCCGGTTGACATGGAACTTGAAATGGAAAACTAATTAAATGAAAAGGTTCCACCCGACCGTAAGAATTATAGAACTACCAAATCATAGCTCCAGATACAATATTTTTGTTGGACACACATTTTAAATGATGATCTCGTTGACTGCCATTGGTCATAAGGCTACGCGGTGAAGCTCAAACAATTTTCACTTGTGTACTAAATTAAATGAACGTTGTTATACAAAAATTGAACACTAAAATACGTATTTTTAAAAGAAAAGGTGGCTTAAATAGAGCAGGAATTCCTGATAAAAAATAATTGAATATTTATTTCGTGATTTTGACAAATTCAGTCATCTGAGAAGAAAAAACACACACCCCAATCACACTCTATAAGGTCCATTACATCTAATTCCTAAAGCAAAAAATCGCATTCCAAGTAAACATTTGCGCCGTACTATACCGTATTCCTACAGTCGATTTCGGCACTGTAATTAGGGATGCGCGCAACTACAATTTGTAAACTATACACTAACTCCGTAGCAACTTATAGTGTATAATCTTGTAACTTTTTCGGCGTGGGAGGAAGACACTGGTAAACGACTTGAGCACATAGCTAAGAGGCTTGCCAGAATGGAAGAGCCACGCGGGACTTCGCGAGCAGCACTTGTGACCACGGGCCCGCCAATCGATGCCCACGGCGGAAGAGAAAGGCCCCTACTTGGTAGAGGGAAAAAATACTTGGAAAAAAAGAGAGAAGTGGGGGAAAAGGGCCACATACACAAAAAAGTGGAAGATTTTTCGGCAGAAAGAATACAGCAATGGCGGCGGATGCCAAACCAGAAAAAGGATTGGGGGCGACGTGAGTAGGGGTGAAGCTTCACAATTGTGTCGAATGAGGGCGCGAGAATGGCGAGGAGAATAGACAAGGGTGACCAATGGATTTATTTATTTTTATTTTTTAAATCAAGAAATATTCCAAGCTTTTCAGGAGGAACATCATGTTTTCCACAGAGATTGTGGCGCACTACTGTGCCCTAGATCGTTTTACTTATTGATGTTCTATTTCAATTCAATAGAAGAATTGGTGAGGATGTTTAAACTAGAGAAATATTAGTACAAGGACAATCTCTGCCGCAGAAAATCAAAAGCGTGTTCAAACAATTTTTAGTGAATTCAATACCAGAATAAGCGTCAGAAAGAGGGTACAAGGTGACAAATTTCAAGATGGAAATGCGTGGTATGCCCACTGGCCTACCATATCTAAACTAGACATATTGAACATGTCATATTTTTAATTTTCCGCGATGATTGAAACTTTTTAACAGCCTTCAAATAATAAGAACTCAGAAGTCGAACGTCATTTTTAAAATTTTATCTTGTAACATTCACCCATTCCAATTTCGATCTGTTACGCAACCAGGAAAAACCAAGCAAAAACCCTAAATGATTCCAAACTGTTAGGGGTTTTACCGGTTTTGTCGGACTTCAAGGCGATTGAACATCCTAAATTTTGGAGTATATCGGGGAAAGGTAAAAATGAGCAAAATCGTAAAACTCACAGCGCGACAGATAGAGGAAATATCGTTTTATTCGTCTCCATCCTTGACCCTCAACGTGCAAAAGGGGAAGAAAAAGAACGCATTTGTTTAAGGAAGCGGTGTGAAGCGGAGAGAGGTCGTGGGGGATGGCCTCAATACCTCTAGGGTCACCTTAATGCCTTTAGGGCCATTAAGAGTACGAAACACACAACCGCGGAGGAGATAGACCTTAAAAAAGAAAGAAAAAAACTGAACAATCGTTCCCGGTGGGAAAAAATGCAGGGGAAAAAGCGCCGCAAAACGATTCCGATGGCTCGCTGGTCAAATCCCCTCACGGTTACCATGACCGCAAATTAACCCAGAAGACTATCCAAATGAAAAAGGACAGGCGATTAGAGCGATGACCCAGTTCTTTTAATTTAGTACCCATTAGAAACGTGGATTTATGCATAAACAATCAGTCTCCTCATTACCTCTCCACTTTCACTTATAATGATTGTTCTCGTAAAAATTTAATTAGATTGGAGACACCTAACAGTCAAAAAAAGACGCTAATCGCTTGAATCCACATAACAGGTTCCATGGCCCACAGACAAAATCCTACCTGATCCTTACCTCGGCCACTAATTGACCCAGAGAAAAAACCAAACAAAGATACAAAACATTAGGCTGATGGCACAGATCTCTATATCTATATTAAATTCCAATTTAAAAACAGTCAAACTTCCTACTACATCTACACTCGTATCACTTACACCTCATTATCGAAGAAATATTTTCAATCGAGTGAGGATAAGCATCAGGAAAATACACAAGAATGTGCTATTAAACCTCTTCAAGTATTTAGTATATACAATGCCACAGTGGGCTGTTTCTAAATTAAATTTAACCCCTAGTTCATAATGAAAAACAATCAAATTTCGACAGTGGAAGGATGAAGATAAGGAAAATTGAGAGGAAAATACGTCCAGATATGTAGTAAAATTAAAGCGACAGCGCAGAATAAATCGAAGTCTTATAATGAAATAGATCAAATAAAGGAAATTAACGATTATTTTAAAGATAATACCAAACAATATTTACTCTCAAAGGTGATAATAAAGAAATGAGTCTCAAGTAGTTTCCTATAGGGGATTTTTTTAAATGTGCACCGGAAAAATATTGATGCTGAAAAATAGTTTGTCAACATTTCCTCAATCAAACCACACAGGTAAAGAACACTGGGTACCTACTCAAAACAAAAACTATGATTTTGCGTCTCCATACTCCCATTCATATTCCCACGTGCTGCAACAAATTCAAAATGTTAACAAGAAATTGAGCGGAGCCAAGTTTTGGCTAACGCTTTAGCAGTATGATACATGGCTTTCATCCAATAATGCGTGCTCAGCTCCGTCCATCGCTTGCCAGGAGCTGGAGCATCGCAAAAAACAACATGCACGTCGACTCAGGATTTAAGGGACGAGCGGATGGGGGCACAACTTATTCCGAGGAGCTCCGGAGCTAAGTGGGACACATCCCCCCGTGCTAATATTGTCTCGCGAGTTTAGGTCATAACTAACCCCGATCTCACTGATATTTTAAAGTTAAAATGACACAAACGATTCAAAGATGAAGCATTCATGATTTCACAATGAAAATATACTAAGTTTTCAGCTGAAAAACTGCATTCACCAAGCCACCTTTAGTTTCAGAATTTGCTCCGTTAAAACATTAAAGGTTCACCTTTATAATAAAGCGGCGTAAATCTTTAAAAAAAAACAAGAGTGGATGGATAAATCTTTGAAATTTAATTTTTCCTGTGCTTCTATCTAGAGCACCACGTAGTTATGACAGAAAAATGCTGCTCTTGGGAGGATTGAAACGCCTACCGTAACATTGATAAATCGCACTTTGAATTTGCTCCCCGTCACGATAATGCGAGAAATTTCAAATTTTGAATCGTCAACCATGTGTTTATCTAAAACATAAAATACCCTTGAAAATTTGAACTTTGTTCCAATACAACTCAATACCTCTCTCTGAGAATTACGTAGATCATATATATTACAGAAGATGAAGAAATAATTTTCGCCCAAACACACTCGTATGGAAATATACGGTATCCCTTAATTTTATCCACATAATACATTAGCACATGAGTGTAAAACAGACTGCGCACGTAACAAGTAGGTACAACATGCATTCATTAATAAAACGGGATATTACAAACTTCTTTAATTATAATAAAGGGCCGCAATAAATAAATGGCAGAATACAGGGAAGTAAAGCAATAATTCAATCACGACCCTGCGGAGTATAACATATCAGCTACATGAATGAAACTGAGGCTTGAATAATGCCCGCCGGTATCACTAGTTGAACAGCTGCCCCGAAAACCACCTGAAATTTTTCCTTCTCGTTATTACCCTTTTTCCACGCCATGCGACTGAGGATATTTGCATGATGGAATAACTCAAAATTTTAATGTGAATCTAACTACCGCAGACTTCGAGACTGATTTTATTTGCATTAATGAAGAGCTAGCGGTGTTTCTCTCGTCCCAGGGACTTTCCGGTGGCATTTGACGAGTATAGATTGCTACCAAACACTAATATAAGTAAGCCCATTCCTTTAAAACTGCTACTATGTCTAAGAGAATTAGAAGGAAAATGAAAATGAATCACATAAATGGAGTGAAAGATGGTAAGGCTGAGAAGCTAAGTAACCGTGTTAACATCGGTAAAATAAATAATGCAAACTTTAGCCCCGGTTTTATAATCTCTGGTTAAATATTTTCTCTGCAGGAAAACTGAAAGTTCTCCATCTCACGTCAACCACCGCTAGTCTGACGTAATATACGAAACCGAAACCTTAACATAAAGTTAACGAAAAGGCTACATCATCTTACGGTTAACGGTAATCAGATATTACAAAATCGCGAGTCACATGCTGCAGAAATACTGCCAATTAACATATTTTAATCGGAAACATCAGAATTATTATTATCGGATACATTACGTCATCATTGAGATACATAAGAATCATCCTTATAAATTAATTTGTAATGTGCGGTGCATGTTCAATTAAGGGCATAATTTCAAGTATGGATAATTCAACGACTTTTGCAGAGTCTCCGGGTGTTATCACTTCCCATGTTTTGATGAATCGTGGAGAGTACTTCAATTAATGTAAGTGCACTGTTTATCAGAGGGAATACTATTATCTTAGGTATTTTTTCCGTTCACAGTAAATTAATTTCGATGACACGTTCCTATTCTCATCTACTTCCGGAAATATTATGTTCTACCAAATACACGTATACCCAGCTCAACACAAATTTCTTCAAGTGTCCTATTTTCCACTTTATATGTGAATTTCCCATCTTCTACGACAACCCTCTATCATACGACAGCCAGAGAAACAAAATGTTCAGTAGTTAACAGATGAGCGCCTGCAAAATACAATAAGCTCTGAACCCAGTTATTTTTCCGTTAAATCATTCAGCAGCGATTCCACGCAATATTTCATTTTCATCGACAGCGGTTTCAAGGCTTTAGAACACGTCATTATCAATCCATCGATTATTTGTAATCTTGATAAATATGCGTGCATAAATGATGACATTGCGGTCGACAGAATTAAATTATTGAGTGGGATAGAAACACGTATTTAATTTAAAAATAATGCCTGCTTTCATGAATATGAGTAAGGGGTTTGAATTTATAATTCGAAGCTACTCCGTGCGTCACAATGCCTCGAAATTAAAACGTGCGCCATCATTATGATAAGTAAGAATTCACAATAGAAAAGCGAAAGTGGAAATATTCTTATGACGATACAATAAACTGAAACAAATATTTGAGCGAGAAAACCTCCACGTACCTAATTAAAACCGTATTTAATCACTGTTATAAGTATATTAACCCGAATATTCAAGTTTTCGCTAACAAGAACAATTCTAGTGACCAAGTTTATTTATGAATTTGATTGTTCTCGTAGTAAAAAGGAAATAAAAACAATTTCCATAAAAGAGAGGAAGATTATTTCGTAATTCTAAGAGCAAGACTGAAATAGACATCAGAAAAGTAATGAGATTAGTATGATACTGCGACTATAAGATTTCCACATTCACCAAGGTCCTTAGATAAGTTCATTATCAATCCAAACGACATGAGAGACGGAATCCCTTTCCCTCAATTTCAGAATTAAATGACTCTGGCAACGAAATAAAATAATTTTCTCAGACATAAAAACATAAGGGATATCAACATTGTGGGTGCCTATTTAAAAGAACAAGCTGTTTTTTGCTGAAAAGTAAAATTTTGCTTCTTAAACTCTTGAATGCTCAAAACCATTCCCGGTAGGAAAACGACTTTTATATTGACTTTTAATAGTTAATCTTTAATAAGGCAATGCTACTTTCAGTGATTAACTTAAAATAGCATTGTCTTTAATTCAGCTCCAAGGATGATAAAACGAAAAGACTCAAAGAAATTAAAAACTTGATAAAATGGGAAATTGAAAAACTAGAGCCTTAAGGAAATCTTAATGACAAAAATGAGATAGTGAACACGGGTAACATTGACTTAAATCTGAAATTGGAGGGCACTAACACACGAGGGACTAATAATTGCCATTAAAAAATTACAAAAGATGAAAAAATGGAAAAATGTTTGTTATTAAAATATTTCTGGCGTTAAAGAAAAGAGGCGGAATATAAGAGTCATTGGGAGCGAACGTGGTGTGAATCAGTTATTTGCCACACTTCGGCTAGATGCGCACCAGCATTCCTCTACCTGTATTCTGTTTAGTGCTTCAGTAGTGATTCTACCTTCAGTATTATTTTTTTCAGAAGAAAGGAACACTAAGGGTTTAAATTTTTATTTATTCCACTTTCCCCATTTTCCAAATCGTGGCAATTTTTACTTACACCATTTCCATTCCCAAATATATATTGAATGTATGACTGAAAAACCATTTTATTAGCACAAAAGATTTTTAAGACGACAGATTCGACCCTTCACTGTACCGCACGCGGATTGAGCAAAAAAATGACCCCGTTCGAACCACTGAAAAATTCCAACCCGGCAACAAGCATATAGAAAACGACGCGACGGTGTGTTGAGACCAGAGCAGCACGGCAGTGGGAGGCTACATAAACGAACGAACGTAGGTGGGTCAAACAAGAGCAGAGAGTGAAGCGGCGAATGGCCCAATCAATCTCAACAAATAAAAAGCGGAATCGCCCGAGCCTTTTTCTCATTCAGAAACGCCGTCCATGGGACATAAAATCGTACCCGTAACACACAAGGAAGGGGGGGGGGGTTAGATCGGGGTGGGGGATAGAATGGGAGAGAATAAGGGAGAGAGATGGAAAAAATAGCATGTATACCGCAGACCAACCGTCCCGGCGGGCTGAGAGGGCAAAAAAATGCACACAAGCGGCAAACGTGACCTGGAACGCATGACAATGGGCGAGTGAGGCACTACGAATAGAAACCAATGGGGAAGAAGAGTATGATTCCCGCAATGAGATGACGCACCGCCACTATCCGAACGAAGCTGGTTCCAAAAGCGGCGATTTCACTTGAGCACTCTTACTTAGGTGGGGTGTGACCCACGATAAAAATACAACTGGTCGTCGCAATGATCGAAGCACAAGAAAATTTTAAAAAAATCAGTATATTTTCAGCTACAAAATGTAAACACAAAAAAACGAGAAGAAAAAGTTTTAGTTCAATTGATAATAATGAAAAGTATAAGTATTAACCCCTAAAAATAGGCCTGACGTTGGCACCTCCAGTAAACGCGAGGATCTGTTTTGAGACTACATATAATCCAATATGTTGTTCATGATGTTTGAGTATTTCATTTCGTTGTTTCAAAATTCGTCCAGGTAGAATTAAACCCTAGGGATTATAATGTGATTTTGAATTCACGATTTGAAACCTTAGGATCCTTATTCATTTTTAATAAGCAACTAACCATGTTGACTAGTTTAATGCACTTCGTATTGGGTTATATTGCAGTCGAAATTTGTCAAGTTGGAATAAACATACGATTTCGCCATTCAGTACATTTGTGTGGACCAGAATTAAAAATCATGAAATTAAAAATAACGCTTAAATTCACCATGGCTAGTTTTGAAGCTATGTAATAGAATACAATACGTAGATAAACAATACGTTATGTAATACTGGAATATATGCGCTTCAAAGGTTATCTCCACATGTAGGTATCATCGCCAGAACTATATGCAGCGACAGATGAGAGGTATTAATACTCATTTTTCAATATTATTTTTAAATACCTGATAATATTGCCTCTCATTTTTGTGCAATCAATGGAAATACTTATTAACTTTTTAGATTCATTAAAAAGGATAACACTTAATTTTAAACGCTTATTCATTACATTTTAACATTGTTACCGAGAAACTCATATGCAAAAACATTTTCCTGCGTTTAAGTAATTCATAACACCATTTTACGAGGACGTACTCAATTTAAATGCGCAAGCATCAAATTATTCTCATTTAATGTGAAATTATTATCATTACTCGAATGTTCGCTACTTAATGCGGTCAAAGGGTAAGGAGAATAGGCGGGGAAATAACTCAACCTAGTTCGACTGAAAGACATAGAAGAGGATGTCGGAAGCGTCTGAATGAATTGCTAAGGGTGGATAATGCACATGGACGAAGGAGGAAGTATTGCAGCTCATACATCGAAGAATACTAGTTTTTGATACGCCTGGCTGCTTCAAGACTCCCCACGTCCGACAAGACACCCTCCCATACTTCCTTGCGTCTGAGCCTCATCCATTTTTTCTCCCACTGCCCCCATTTCTGTTTCCATTCGCACGCAGTATCCATGGAATACGGCAACCCGCTCGACTATACAGTTGCACGGGTTGCATACACACCCAAATATAGCAATGGTGGGCCAGCGTCGGCGTCGTGGGTGTTATTAACCACGAACTTAGAAAGTTAGTGGGTGTTGACGCAGAGGGGATAGACCATTGAGGTAGTGATGTAATAAAAGTTCAATTTTCTCATAAACAGTTTGAAATGATAATTTTAAAACAAAACAACCTTCTCACAAATTTATTCTCAATTTTCTTTCACAATGAAATGCAAATTTCCTGACTCAAGGTTTCAAGTAAATCTAATATGGAAGAACCATTTAAAGTGATGCGTCGTCCTTGCAGCGAATTTCTCGAAGAACTCGTAAGGGGGAAAACTGAAGCTCTAATAAAACATAGTTAAAACGAAGATAACGCAATTCAATACGTTGGGCAATTATAAGCAATGCCGTCCTGTAGGGGCGATTTCAGCTACTTGGTACAAAGAAACGCTCACCTAATGCCGAGAATCACCTAAACGAAATTCACCAGGCGTAAACTAAAAAGTCTAACTCTGATGAAGTTTTTAAACTTAATAATTAGAATGAAACATGAAAAATAAGACTTAAATTTTAGCTATATTATGCCATCAAACTAAATTTCATCGGCAGTTTTTCGAATTATAAAGAGCAAAACTCAATTTTACAAGAGAAATAATGTATTTTTCACGCTTTGACCTGTAGAGCACAATAAAAACATTTTTAACGTTTCAAATATTTAACACGAATGATTGTCTTATTAAGGTGGCCATCCCTGGTTTCTCGGGGTTGATAGCATTGAGAGCTGCTGCAAAAAAAAAACCTCCCAACGGCACTCCACACCCCATCGTCCTCAACCAACCCAAATCAAATTTACGCAACCCTCCCTACGCCGCGCCGTCACAAAACTGTTCTAAATTGATTGCGAGTTTGTGAATAGTTTTCTTTAGAAAAATTATTTTCCAATTCCGCGTTCGCTTTTGTGACCGACATTGCCATTTTGGCGAACTGCACTCTTTTGATTTCACCTCGGGACCCGACGATGCCTTCAGTAATGAACGTCAAAATCAATCAATTTCTCCTCCCCTCCTACGTGTCTACAAGGCTTTTCTTCGTCCTCTCACACCACCCTATCACTCCCCTTCTCACTTTTCACTTGAATGTCAAACTTTGCCATCATTTGATCTCGGGAGCACGCCATAAATTTTCACTTCGGTCCATCTAATTTTAGCTCTTGCCAACTTTGAAAACACTTTGTGTCTCTTTCCGTCCCTAATAAACAGCCCTCGGGACTGTTGATGCACATGGGCCACGAGACCGAGAATGAGAAACATTCTTCAAAAATTCCGTTCCCTCGTTACTTGCCTCGTAACGCCATGCGACAGAGGAAGTTTGTCTTCAATTTATATGTAACTAACTATGAACATTTTTAGTCGTGTATAACTTCACTCTGTATAAAATAATTGACGAAATGTGTTCACCGAAGTTAAACAAATTTTTACTGCCATCTCATTTACAAAATCACAACTTAATTCACTATTTACTTTCAACTTTTTCACAGGTAAATATACTCGTATTTTTTTGGGATTCTCTGTTTTTTAATGCAAAGTTGAGCGACCTCCACTGGGCGCTTCGTCAGGGAAAATAATAATTCCCGGCAAAGCGCACCATAGAAACCTCGACACCTGGAATTAAAATTTACAAAATCACCGAGGAGCAGAAAATATTCTTCAGAATACTTAATTTTTCTCATATCAATTTTTTCATTCGGAGGTATTAAATTATGCCAATTTGAAATGTTTACGCTGGGTTCTCCCAAAGGTTGATTCAACCTTGAAACATATTCTACTTGAACTCTCCTCACTAGACGGGAAATTTATTTAATGAGGAAAGATACTCATTTTCGCACGGTGAGCAACGTTTCAACGTTTACCCAAATCTGTCCCGGTATCCCGCTATTTTTACCTCTCGCTACCAAGACCTACGCCTTTTCCCATCCTTCCAATCATCCTGTGTACTTGAGGAGAAAGGAATAAGGTACTAGGGAGTACTCACGTCAACCCACCCACGCAGTGCGCCCTCACGGCTCTAACCCAACATCCTTCCCACCAGTCCCAACCCCTGGGGGCTCGTTGGTGCTTGCTTCATACTCACGAAATCAATTCACGGACGCACTGACGTCAACTTTCATGCATAGCTTCCACAGCGCACCTCGCATCCAAGGAGACTTATTAGACGTGCGGAGAAATGCAAGAAAATGATGTCTGGGTAGTGGTAGAAGCAGCAACCGAGGAATAGGAGAGGAGCAAACGGCGCTTTGCGACCAAATATTTGAAAAAAAGTATATGTACACTGGAAGTGGCTAAACGGCACTAGCGTAGCAACTGCAAGCTACACACGTCCACCATAATAATGGCAAATGCGCTCAGAACACAATGGTACACTAAATGAATTTTCACAAAGACAAATAATTGCTCAAATAGGGTGATAGATCTCTAATCCAGTTTATCCCTGATATGTTTCTGCGTCACGCAGTCGAGTGTTTATCAAATATGAAAAAGAGGTGAAAAATTAACGGATACTCTGTAGCATAAGAAAGCTTGACCACGACTTCCGTCATTGTTTCCACATTCAGAAAGCGTCTCAATGCACGAGTGAAGCCCGATTTTTGGAGAAAAATGATTGATAGATCGTGATCACCATTGATCACGCGCAAAATAGATTTAGCAATTAATGCAGTGTTTTTTGAAAATTATTTCCATTTTGCATTTTCACAGGTAATTCATTACGGAACCGCGGTAATTCCACCACTAATTCCAATGTTTGCGGGATATTACCTGCAAAAGTGATATATTCAATGTGGCCGATTGCGCATATTAATGGATTGGATAGTTCCCTATGCTATCGTACCGTACGGTTCCATCCATATAGTTTCAACCGATCCAGTCCTCGTAAATTGAAGTTAAAAATAGGAATTCACGGGTTCGGCAGTTAAAACTAATCGTCAACCAGCTAATTTTGTGAAAATTATCCATAGTAATAAGAAGTATTGACATCGTAATTTTTCACACTCTTGATGGATTTCAGGCTTTCCCGGCAAACATTTATGTCAGCGATCTTTCGGGGTTTACACCGGGTATTCAGGTCCATGGCGGCCAACATTTCGATGCTCGAGTAGAGCATCGTCCTCAGGGCAGAGGTGAGTGACTCACAGGCTGACTCACTTCTTCCCTGAGGACGATGCTCGACTCGAGCATCGAAACGTTGGCCGCCATGTACCTTACCCGGTGCAATCCCCGAAAGATCGCTGACATTTCACATACTTTATTTCTTCCTCGACCGGTTTCAACGTTTACACGTCATTTCAACGAGGCTATTTTCGAGTAGCCTCTTGAAAATGACGTGTAAACGTTGAAACAGTTTGAGGTAAAAGTAAAGAGTGTGGAAAATTACAAAGCCAATACCTCTTATTATTTCGGCTAGTATTAATAATTTACCTACGCTCCCAAGTAATCAGGACATTCATTGCTCTCGAATAAATAAATCAATCAACGCATTCATATTTCCCGCGGTCTTTTTGCCACTCTAATGGTGCCTTTCAATTTGTAGTGATCAGCAGCTGCTGGTTAGATAGCAGGGGTACAAGGGGGGGGGCGAGTTAAGGGTAAGGGAACGAAAACTGCCAAAAGGGGTGTGGGCTCGGAGGGCTGACTCAACGCGAACGGAGTTGGGGAAGTCGAAAGGGAAGACTGCGAGAGGTAGAAAGAGGTGGTGGGGATTGAACGACTGGGGTTAAAGGGGGAAGGGGAAAAAGGGGCGTAGAGAGAGAGACCCTGAGAGAGGGGTTTTTGGTGGGGGTAGGAAAAAAAGAGGGCGGTTCTTTGCGAAAGGGGGCGGGGCGCAGAGAGAGCGCGAAAGGTGGCCGAGATAAAAGAGAACGTGCAGGCACGGCGATCGAAACAAAAAGGGAAAGCTTCGCGTGGAAGCAAAGAATAAGGTCGAGGACGCACGGACGTGGGTCGGGGAAGGAGGAGGCGAAGGAGGAATGGGAGCAGGAATGGTGAATGGTGGCTGGAAAAAAAATGACCGTTTAAAAACCTTTTTTTCAATCGAATGCTATGAAATAAATTTTTGCAAAACAATTTCAAAAAACGTTCATCTCAATTAGGCTTCTAAAATCGACCGATATACCAGTACCGCCTGAGAACCGCAATCGACTATGCGTTGCGGTTTAAATTATCGCGTTGAAGTGTATCGCCCGATACATCGTGACGCCACTTATCTTACGGATAATCCCTAGTTATTCTAAATATCATAGGACGGAATTCCCATTTACTAATTTCTTGCTACTGAATGGGCCATTGAGCACGAATCTAGAAAACCCTCGGAGTGAAACAATTAGAGGGGATTTCTTCTCACCGCTCATCAGTAGTCACGCCGCCAATGCCATCTCCCCTTCTTCGCACCCATCACCGCCCGTGAGATTGTATCGCCCGATATCCGGTACCTGATATGCCGGAACCAAAAAGGTATGAACCCGAAATCCGCTATTTAGAACCTTGATATCAATACATAGGTATATTATATCCATTACGCAGTTCCCTTTAGAAGCAAGCACAGTCAAAAGCACTTTATTCTCAGTGTCAGGCCTATAAAACTGACAGTGTTTCAAAACAGTCTATTTTTGTAAATTAGAGGTTTAGGGGTATTGCACATGACAAATATCTATTTCACCGCGAACCGAAGTGTCAATACACCACATATACCTCCTAGAGGTGGGCGCGGGGAACGGTATGCCTGCTCTCAAGGTAGTCCTTGCAGAAAAGATCCTAGCTCGAGTAGAATGGGGGATGATGAGGAGTGATGATGGTCTGGGGTATTACTAGGTTTTGGTTTCTCTTGTGGCACACTGGCGAAAAGACGCTATAAAACTAATAGGTAGAGCGCCGTAGCCGTTTTTAGGGAAAGCTGCACGTGGCACGGGTTATGCAAATGCACCTTGAAAAATCTATTCCTACTTACAGCGAAGCGTCAAAGCTTTTCTATTTTTTTATTTTTTATTCTGATAAAAAGGACAGTAATTCGAAGTAAAATGTTTTGCAGCTTTTCAATCGTCTGGGGCCCTCCTATATGTGTATACTACTCATATGTAAACCAGTACTCTTTTCGAGGCTTAACCAAAAGGAACAGCAATATCTTCGACATAGGAAAATTCGTTGTTATTGAGCATATAAACTGTTGATAAAGCTATTTAGAAATTGCCACGAAAATATAATCCACCTGCACTGAGAATGGGACCACAGACTGGGAATGACTTGCTGGGATAATGCGCAGATCACTATGCTACCTAAGCTTCAAAGGTATTCCATAGGGGAAGCTAAAATGCGATAAAATATCCGCGCTAATTATCTGAAGTCTTCCTCCTCAAATCGCTTAAAAATGATATACTCTTAAGTGCACAGCAATTCGTAAAGTACACGAAAGGGAGAAGGAGGCAGGGGAGGCCTAGGGTTGATCATAATTAAAACAATTACGCGGTATCTCCAATGTAAACAAGAAAAAAAACGTTCTTAAAGCTAAAACAAACGTGTTTCTTCCAAAATAAATAAAATATCAAAGGAGAACTAAACGTTTTTTTCCCTAGCTCATGACTTTTTGCACCTACTCATGACAGAGTGGTTGCAAAGGAGAAGGAGAGGTTAGAATCCCACCGATTGAAGATTTCAAGGGAGAGATGGGGGGGAGGACAGAAGGAGAGAGTGAAGAAAAAAGGATAAACCCTTTCGTCCGAGGTGATTTGAAGGCATTAAAAGTCCGTTTAAACGGAGGGCCAATTAAGGGGCGTAATACTCGGCGACATAAAGTTGAGAAAATTTGGAGAACAAGGGTGCGCATAATTATGGTTGCAGGGGAGGTGGAAACAGGGAAGCAATCCCCGTGAAACAGAAGAGTGGAGGGGAAAAATACCTCAAGGAGCTCCGAAATTGAGGGAAAGAAAACTTGATGACCGAAACATTGTGCCGTTGGTTGGATTGAAAACTGCAAGGAGGTGAAGAGAACGCCTTGATTACAGTCGTGGCTTCCGAGCGAGGTTATCGTGGCATTTCCATCTGATAATAAAAAGGGGAATTTTAGCTCAAAAACATCCAAATCATAAGAAGCCAGAGCCGGCCACGTATCAATACCGATTACGTGCCGTGCAGGCAACCAAGAGGTTGCGGGTTCGAATCCCGCCTCGGGCTTATATGTTCTGGTTGTCTTCGCGTTAACGTCTTCTCTATACGCTATAACTCTGTAACGGATATTATAGAATAGTGTGAGCATAAACCCAGCAGTTTGTGAACCTACAGACCCATGTCAACTTCTACGCCTGCATACCTATAAGCACATACAAATGTTACCCTCAATCGTTACGGGGTTCAGTAATTCCATCTGAAATCTTCATTCATATAATCACAAATAAACATTAGCCCAGGTCTATTGACTACCAACCAACTCGATTGGTTGAAGAATAGATAAAACATGATGAGAAGGGATTTAATCAGAAGATTCTATACTAAAAAGAAGCAGAAGATCTGCAGTACCACTATGAACGTATTGTATTTACATAAAATGGACCCTAAAGCATTAACATCTATTCGTCCATTGTGCAAACCACCATCATGAGAATTTTCCCCTGATGCCGTATGTCCTTACCGAAGGCTAAGATGTTTCCAATGATAAAACTCTTAATATCCCTCAATCCCTTGAGCTTCAGAAAGGGAGTGCCCACGTACCGATTTCAAGGGAATTTGCACAAGAGATGGTATGTTGGGAGCGAGACGGAAAGAAAGGGAATAATAGGTAAAAATAAGGAGGTGGTTGGGCAGAGAAAAGGGAAGATATCAGAGAGTGTCGCCGCATGAAATGCAAATTGAAGGTGGAGGACAACAGCACACAAAAGAAATGCACTTTATGGGGCACCAGTCAATAAGAGGTATGCGTTTGGCTGCGAATGTGAAATACGCAGCCCATGGACCACCGGAGGGTCACACGAGAACTAAAAATTCAATTACGGCATGGACGGACATGAGATTGAGTAAAATACATAACTTTTTTTTAATCTCTACCAATCCCCGTCCTGCACCCCGACTTCCCTCCGGGAGTAATTTATAATAAGCATCACGCGATCCGATGCAGTAAGAAAAATGGACAAAAACTCTGTGATGAGAGAGAGAGGGAGCAAAAGCTAAAAAAAAGCATGAATAAGCTGACTCGATTATTCAGCGAGTGCTTATAAATATTTGCGTATGTACGTCAACGGAATGTGTTTTTGTTGCATTGGTTCCGTCCCGACACTAACGAACTATCGATTGCATACACAGCCTGAGGGGTAAGGGATCACCAGAGTCACCAGATATAAATAAATTATTCCGTCGCCATGATGATTTTTCACATGCAAAAAAATGAGAAAGAAAATGCATGGAAAGGTTCATTTGTCATCATAACGTTAGGTGCCCACTTTTCGCCGCGCCTGCGCACTCCGTGCATGAAAAATGATAAATGGCCGGGGAGAGACGAGGAACGACTTGGACCGTGATTCACGAGTCACGCAAAATAAGAATAATGTGACTAGGAATGGATTCGCACACAATTACTACAAATAGTTCCAATCTTGAAGGATAAACCAAATTTGATTCTAGAAAATGGTACCCATGAGAGATCCTGGATATTAATGGAAACGCTACTACCTTCTCACACGCACCCCCCTTCACCATTATCTTTTGGTGTTTTTTCTTCACTTTTATGGCCCCAATGAAGTTAAACTTTGTTTCAGATGGCACGAGAAGGACGGGAAAAATACGGAAAACCACCAAATACAGCATGGCCTTGACACAGGGTCAAAACTGCAAATCAAAATTTCAACACAGAGGATAACAAAGGCATAAAATTTTAACGACACCGTCAGCGGTTAATATATACATTTTTTATAACCAATTCACATATTTCACAGAAACTCCATTTTGGCCGTAAATAATCCACTTATCTCGCCATAAACAGGTGGAACTAAAATTCCGACACAGCGCTGAATCTTGAGCATGAAACCATCACTAACTCATTCAAGTAAGGGTGCTAAAGCAGCTTGCATCTATTTCACCTCCCTTGACACCTTAACGGCTATCGACTGTTTAAACAAAAAATCACGGCAAAAATGTGCGATGATCCCAACATTCGAGCGTGTACTATAGAGGGCGCGGGCTAACTCGTGCAGTGTACTGCTCGTTGGGCAAGAGCAAGTCGATTGCTGTGACATCACACACGGTCAGGTATGTGGCAATTTGGAGCTCTGATACTTCGCGTAAAATAATTGTACAAATGATTTAGAAAAAGAGGTGGGAAAACTATTTTTTAAATGCTGCTCTAATGTGTAGTATTTAATAGCTAACAGAAAGAGAAGTTTTACTCTTATGGATGCATTTCGGTGACCATCGACAGGGAGCATTTAATTCGCGTAAACACGTGCGTGTTGTCCAAGGCTCAAATTCCAAGTGTTCGGCTCGTGGGTTTACCGTTGCTGGAGTGGGTTTGCCAACAACGGTAGACCCACAATCCGAATACTTGTACTTTGAACCTCGGACAACACGAACGTGTTTACGAGATTTAAATACTCCCTGACGATGCTCACCTGGATGTCCGAAATGCCTGCATAGGAGTCTTAAGTTCCTCTGCTTTTATTGACATTTTGGATTAATATTTAATTAAAATTTACTCTTCAATTGCTCTCTCTCTCTCTTTGAATTAGAAGGAGAAGCATAACAATCGCTAATGTTCATGGCGCAAACCTGCGCGTCTAGTAGGGAAGTAGAACAGGAGGGAGTGAAGAGAAAGGGCGGCGGGGGATAGATGGAAACAACGAGAGAGAGACACGGGAGCCAAACAACTTCACGAAAAAGACACGAGAGACACACAGGTGATTAAAATCAACCACCGCTATGACTTAACGAAGGATCCTATTTTGAGATACATTCGTGAGATGAGTCGAAACGGGACAGCGGGTAGTGGTGAGTCCCATGCCCTGTCGCATTTTTTCTAACGAACACCCATGCCCTGTCGCAAAAAACGGTGACGCAAATCATTTTCGAAAGAAATAAGAAACATACACTTAGGATTACAAGGGGCTCTCACCCAGTGGGGGATTCCCAACAGGGGCGAATTTATGAGGGTTTAGAGGGGAATTGGGATGTATAGGTATCCAGTAAAATGTGATGTTCTGTAGATTATGTAAAATCTGAAAAAGTTTAGTTTGTTTTCATTTATTTTTTGGTGCTAAATAAAGTTTATTGAATGCCACAATTTAAAAGCAATTGTTAAACATGCGCGTTATTTTAATTTGTTGCAAAAAATGTTCATGCAATAATTTACATAGAGGACGAGGAATGATATTCTGAACCATGGCGAAATGAGGAAATTGAGAAAAATGTTGAGAACCACTGCTAAAAAATAGCTATATAAGCTGTTTCCCGTGTCTGACGTCACGCGACTAGGTGCAACCGTGGAGACAAACTTCTCCGCCAGCTTTACATGCTCGAAGACCTCAACGGTAGACTAGCGTTTTCATGGGCATTACCTATCTCACGTACGAAAGATGATGTCGCTTTGCAAAAACGCCTCCGAAAACCACGGGAGAGAAAGTTAAATTATCCACGTGGAGGATCTCCCCCTCACAAAAAAAATATCACATAAAACACGATGAACTTTAATAAACTCCATAACGGCAGAGAGGAACGCCGACATTAAGGGGAAAGACGATACCGGCGACATGAGAAAAGGTTAAAAGGCACTGGCATAAATTCCTTTCTCAAAAGACTCGGGCCTGACTCACCACCACCACTCAGAGATATCAAAGGTCTTAGGGGAGGGAGGAAAAAAAGAACAGCGGCAATGGATGGAATGAAGGGACATGGAGTAAAGGAAGACTTTCGGGGAGCGATCATAAAATCGCGTCCTTGATGACGCAGACGACTCCACAAAGACGGAATATATGTTTGCTCGGAGGATTAGATGATGCTGTGTTGCTCTCTGAGAGCCCGCAGGAATTACAGGGACTTCTGGGTAACTTTTTTGAAGCAACAGGGAGAATGGTTTGAGGGTGAAGGCGCCAAAGACCAAAGTAGTTTTTTTTGACAAGGCAAATGGGAAGAATGACTACGTGACAATGGTGAATGGTGAAATAACTGAACAGGTGGACGATTTTGTGTATCTTGACTGAATCTTTGCGAAAGATTGAAGCATAGATGAATATAATAAAATGCGTGCGAATGCTGGAAAGAAAGCCGTAGGTAGTGCATGGAGCATATCAAGGAATAAGTGTTTGTCTAGAGTAGCGAAAATCGCAGTGCACAAAACTGTTCTCCTCCCGACTTAATTATATGGCAGCGAAACCTGAGTGTACCAGGATAAGCATAAGAGTAGCCTCATTGCAGTGGGAATGAGGTATCTGAGAAGTAAATGGATATGGTCAGGAATGAGTGAGTCATGAAAGAATGTGAGTTGAATGCTCCTGGAATTAAACTATCAAAGGAATTTGCTTCGCTAGTTTAGCTATGTGGACAGAATGGACATGAGTCGAATAACGAAACAGATACATGATACTGGAGTAAATGGGCATTAGGTGAGAGTGGAAGGGGCAGACCGAGACAGTCATGGGAGAATGTGGTGGAAGAGATTCTTAAGATGAGAAATATTAGGAAACTGAAGACAAGGAAAGCGTGTATGAAGCAATACATGAATGTAGCAGGCGTTAAAGCGGTATGCACGGACAGGGAAATGTAGAAGAAACTATTGAAAAAAGAGCCTGTTTCCTAGACCTAGCAGCAAAGACTTAAGTTCTTTGACTTTGTCGACCTCGTAAGGGAATGGCGTGATGAGTACGTATGTACGTTCGGAGGATGCAGATAAAAATGGAAGAGGTAGGGATTTCTTGAAGGTGGACCACGGGGAGACGAGGGAGAGCGTTAAAGTTGGTAGATGAGCTGGATGACGTCCGTTCTCAAACAAGGAACGTTTCTTGTCGAAGAGTTGGAGGGAAGCGAGCGAGGAGTGGAGGGATGAATAAAGATGAGAGGGACGTGAGATGGGCGAGCTTCTGCAACGGACACATTGACGGAACGTAAATGCTTTAATGCTCCATTAGCCAAGAATGAATTCACTGATCACTCAGCGCCAGCCTAAACCACTTCCTTTATCCGAATCCGTATATGTATACATCAACGCCAATCCTTCAGCAGCTAACATCGTACCATCTTGTTCCTGACGCATTTCGGAGGGGTTTTCAACCATCTAAATCTTCCTAATCGTTCAGCGATAGTAATTCTGTTCGATTAGCGAGGAGGTCGAGGTGTCTCCTCTTTAAAATTGTACAAGAGGAAAAAAAGCAAGCGGCAACAAATTACGTACCCCTTATCCCCGCCTTTTAAATATAATGGAAATCATCGGGCATGGAATGGTATGTTTACAAAAATCTAAACCTTGCATGATGATCGAAGTGAATCCTAAAATGGACACATATTCGGCGTTGATACACATTATCATATAAATCACCATTTCCTCAAGTCTAGGATACATGTGTGAAGTATTAAATAGCCGGAGATAAAATTTCATATGCCTAAAGGATTCCTAATTTTATCGTATTATTTATCTAATCGCTCATATCAATCCAACACTGGTAAAATCAATCCCAAGAAGGCAAAGACAAACGTGGATACATTTAAAATAGGTACCCAATAACCCTTCCCTCGATCGGCAAAAAGTTAAACGCTCAAGTTATATGGTAGGAAACAACTCCAAGTTACTCTTGTTAATCTCCATAAACCCTTCCTCTGAGTCTCTATACCTAAATAATAAAGTCTTCTTCCTGCAAATCGGATGAAATCACTTTAATGAATATTAAAACAGATATACCTGTATGCTAATGGTTACAGATAAACTATAAAAAGCCTCCATTATAAACGGCTTTGTAGCTCACACGACACCCATCACAGAAATATGTGAGATGACTAACGACAATACAACAAAACACCTCACATTAACATTAAAGGAACGCTAAAAGATCAAAAATAAACAAGAAAAAACTCCATCCTGGAAATTAAAAGCGATTCTTTATACAGACAACTTTTTTGGCTTTACGTCATGTTTGAAGATTTTATCATCAATTTCACGCCCCATAAGGAAATCTATCAAGTCGAGTTCCGTGAGGTTTAAAAAAATAATAAAAACAGAAACAAAACACGGTTGATGTTTTTCGCAACACGTGCGTGGGAGCCGCAAGGGAGAGAGAGAGAAAGGAAAACTATGACTTGGAAATAGTTTGGGGCGTCAGAAAGTTGGAAAAAAAATGAAGGAGCGAGTTAAAAAGCTCGAGGGACCGTCCATATACTTTTCCATCCATTCGCAGCAGCGGCGGGATCCCATCCACCTCTCTCGCATGTCGCTCACGTACCGAAATTTGTAAAAACGGGGAATAGTCATTACTCCAATCCATTTGAGGATCAGGGAAGCTAAGGGGTTGGCTTAATCCTTAGTTTACCGCCGCCGACGTCGCCAGACTACCCCCGGCGTGAAAAGGGATTTGCAGGGCAATCATTCAAGGAGGCCACAAACCGACCGCACCTCAAGCACCAACGCCACTCACCCTTGAATCGCCCTGTTCTCTTGGGAACCCGTTTCCTCCCCACATCCCCAACCCACCATTTGGCAGCGAGAAATTCAGCAATTTCCGGGGATAGAAAAAATGAGAATAAAACCCGTTAGCTAGACTGCACAAAAATACTTCGCAGCGGCACAAAAAAAGACAAATGCATGAGGCACGGCCTGACCTCTTTTTGACGCACCGAAAAGAATAGTATTTTTTTTTTAAAATTGGTAATACGACCGACAACCGAGGCCATTAGCGCCACTGAGGGCAGGTGTGTAAGACTGGCATTGTTCTTGCAAAAGTTCCTGGCGCTGCGCAGTGAACGATTTTGGGACATAGGCTACGGAACTTTCAAAATCCAACGAAACGGGGGAGGAAGGTTGTTTATTGTGGAGGGTCAGTCAGAAAACTCTTATTGCGGCCAACACAAGCGGTTCGAGAAGTGGAATGTCTCACCAAAACGAAATGTCTCGTTTCGACTCGTTTCACAATGAGACCGCAAGATAAGGTCCCTGGTAAAGTCATAGCGATGAATGATATTAACCATTCGCATATGCTTTGCGTGGGTGTGTCTTGTGTCCTTTTCGCGAAGTAGTTTAGTTCCCCTGCCTCAATCTCTTTCTCTCTCGTTGCATCCCTCTCTTCCCCTTTACCTTTTCCACATCTATCTCCCCTCCTTGCCAAGCAGAGAAGTGCCAGGAACTTTTGCGAGAAATATAAGTAAAGGATAATATGGGAGGATTACAAGAAGGGAGGGTGAAAGAAACTCGACGTCGGTATTAGTCTACCCATAACGAAAGCCACCTAAGAGTTCTTAGTTTAGCGACCTATCTAACGCACGGGGCAATACGCTTGAGGTGCTCTTCACATATCACCCACGAAGAGATCGAAATTCTAGTTGCAAGTCTCCAAAACTTCCAGAATCAGAACCCGGACCCATTGGGATGGGAAGCCGATACTCCATCCACCACGATAATTTAACCCCTTCTAGCAGTTTGATCGTATCGCATCCCATTCTTAAGGCATTGATTCTACCGCGCCTTTAGGAGTATTCTTGCAGTACGTTTCCTTCGATTAAGTACAGATTTTAGGGGTGGGATTTTGTAACGTTTTCCCACGTATATTCGGTATGTGGGCACTTTCCCTCGCAGTTTGTGCTGCGCACTGTCGTCCTTAGTAGAATGCCATACCACCATGGCATCAATGACTCCTGATAAAAGCCAGCAGGAGTAGTTAACCGTACTATAGTTCGCATTTCCGACCAAAGAGAGAGCTACGCGAGAGAACCGACCTCTAACGCGACCGTCAAAACGTCACGACCCCCCAAGCAAAATCTCATTTCAACATGGTTTTCGTGTCAACGCCTTCCACCCCAGAAATAAAGCAATCACCCAAAAAAAATCCCGGGGAGCACTTGAATCGACCAAGAGGGATAAAAAGCTACTAAGTGAAACGGAGCAATTGAAAACATGGAAGGGAGGATGGGATAGAGGTTACGTTGTCGGGGATTTCATTTCCTTATCCCCCTACCAGGCAAGCGAGAGCATCCCGGGGAAAGAAAAGGGAGAGTTTTCCTCCACTCCTCTCCTCTTCCAGGGTCTTCTCCTCCTCCACCCCCAGTCCCCATCCGGAAAACCCTTCTTCCCCCTGAACCTAACCCCTACTACTACTCCTCCACCCGGCCTGCTCGTCATCCTCCGCTGCTGCTACCCACGCCATCACCGGGACCAAGTCCTATCCCTTTCCCCCTTAACGCCCCCGCCAAGGCCTTTCACCCACCCCTGCACCCCCACTCGACAGCCTCCCCGAGCAAACTCTCCCCTCTCCGTATCCCGAAGCCAGACCACCCTCACCACCACCCCCATTCCTCCCCTTCCCATCGTCCCTTTCGCTTCAGACGCACGTGAAAACCTTTTCCCTCTTTTGCACAAATAACGTTTCTTTACTCTGCATGCCCAATCCTAAAGCGCGTGTCCTCTCTCTCTCGACCCTTCGCCAAATATCCACCCTTTGGGCATGAGTGAGCTCATTCGCTACCCCACTCACGGCCGGGTCCACCTAAGTACACACACAGCCTCACTGAGATACATTATATACACGGATACATGCGCGCGTATAAATCTTTTCAGACTGGGGAAAGGAAGACAGGGCCCCTAAAATGATACTGGCCGTTCCACAGTAGTTATCTCATACCGATCCGACCAAGAGTACTGTCTACTAGGCAGTAAAAGAAATACTTCAGTTTAATGCGCTACGACAGATAATGATTTCTTGTATTCAGGGGCTAATATCGCACACCAAACCACCCTTTGCCTTATTGAGGGATTAAAAGTAGCAGAAGTAGTAGTTAGGTGTAACGTACTAAGACATCTAAGATCACTCTGCTTTTACTGATTTAAACTTGAAGAAAGGAGTAACAGCACAAATGACGAATTGTATGATCAAAAAATCAGATTCGAGCCGAACCGAACGATGCTTAACTTTGGTGGTCGAGCGGAAACCGAAGCACACATCATGACAGGCTGTTACCAGTAATGATTCGCAGAGGGCTAAGAGAGTCGAGCTCATTTGCTCCATAAAAGATGGGGGTGGATTGGTGTCAATAGGACAACTTGGATAGAGGAGGAAGTAAAGAGACAACCGGCGTCGTCATTACTCAACCCTTAAAGAAAGGCCCCCATGGGTCACATGGTCTCATTCAAAAGACGGAGTATTACAATAGAAATGCTTTACAAAATGGACGAGAGGGAAAAGTTGGCATCAGGATTCCACTCAGAAATATTTCTGTCACAGCCCAGCTTGAACCAGGGCCTTCAGGATGGAAAGATTCCCCTCAGGCCACCACACAGGCCTGATCCCCCTCCACCGGGGATTTTCTTCCACTAAAATCCTATTAAAGCTCACACGACTATCCTGCTTCCGAGTCAACAAGGATCGAGTAGCCTGTAAGAATTTCGGATGCCCCGCCTCCCGTTATAGTCCTCGATATCGAACCATCTAGCGAAATAACTTTATCCTAAGACAAACTTAATATCTATTCCTGAGGCAGGATTTAAACCCTCTACCATTGGGTAGCCACACATGCGCGTTACCTACCAGGCAACCGAGTCAAACTAATTTACTAGTTGTAGACTTAGTTATAAAGGTGTTCCTAATGCTACGTTCACATCGCAGTCTCACCGAAGACCATATTCCAAAGAGAAACAGAACATGCACCCTCAACGCGGGGTTCGAACCCGCCGGCACGACTAACCAGGCTACCGCTGTCGGCGCACATGAGAGTTTGAGCCACCCCCTGTTTCCCCAGTAAGCGCGTTCGTAACCTCGTCCTCATTTGCCTACACGCTGGACACCTCCCGCACCCCAGGCAGCCTCCACCCCCTCATCCGATCACTCCGAGCCAGACGCAAGGCCTCAACACTCCTCCTCCTCCCGTTCCAAACTCCCCCTTAGCCCCCCATGAGCACCTCTCCCCTCCATCAATTTCCCCAAGCATCCGCGGGAACTCTCACCCGAACACCACCCCTACCGTGGAAGAGGATTCTCCTCGTCATCTTTTGCACCTCCTACAATAGTCTCGGGTTTCGTTTATTCATTTCTTTTTTATGCACATAATGCCTTCCAACCACCGCCCACCGTTCCTTTTTACCCGACCTCTTCGCTTTATCATCCGTCCCTCCCCCCCAAAACGCCATCTTTTCATTTATCTTTCCCGCGTTCCGAGGCAACAGCGTACCGCGGTTCTTCCTCCCTTTCACGCGGCCGACACTGGGAGGACCGTGTTTACTGTCGCTGGCAATGCTCGCAGTTTACACGCAAGGCGAAGGTCACTGGGAATATCCTGATCACACCAGTCACAGGCAGGCATGATGGGCACTACTTCACCATTACGCTACATCGGTCGAACAGACAATACCGAGAAAATAAGAGAGAAACACAAGAATCCCGTAAATGGGTGCTGGAATCCCATCTTCCCACGAACCATTCGTGGTGACTACGACAGGAAGAGACCCAAAACAAAAAACAAACTCATATCACCATTCGTCCCTGCCTTTTCTAATACCTTTATCCTCTTCCTTCTCGTCTTTAAGGATAGCGTCGTTAAACGCCTTGACATGCGTAGATGTAACCTTCCTCTTTTCTCGACTCCTCTTTTGTTCCTTCCTCCCCTCTTTCCTACTTCTTCCTTCCACCCCTTTAGTGATACATTTCCCTCTACACTCCACCTCATCCTCACTCTACCCGGGCCATTTCTCAGTGTCTCATTCTTCTCCGCCTTTCTCTCTCTATCTTTACGTCCTCTTTGGTCCCTTCCAGACCCTTCCTTTTTAACTTCCGCCGCTCCCTTCTAGAAGTCTCCCATCGTGTTCCATACTTTCTTCTCACCCACTTTCCATCATTTTCCACCAACCTAATTCTTCCCTGTGCCTATTTCTCTCTGTGCCATTCTACACCCTCTCTCTCTCTTCAAACTTTCCGCAGTCCTCTTTACTGTCCCATTTCCTTCCCGCTCTCCACCAAAGACGCCGATACTCTCCCCCACGTCCTTCATTCTTTCCATTCACGTCCTTTCATTTCTTCCTCTCCTCATTTCACCTCTATTCGCTCTTCCTAACTTCCAACTTTTTTTAGATCCGGTTTCATGTCTGGTTAACGTTAACTGGAAGATGACAAAGTCTTTTGGTTAGCTTGATGTTAACTGAGACTTTGGGTTTCGTATAATATATCAGAGAATCGGGTAGTTGAAGTGAGCATTATCAATAGGATCACGTTATTACTAGGTTTTCATGCAGATAAAATATTTAAACAGAAATTATAAAATCGGGCGTTTGTGTTATTCAACCATTTCTCTCAAACATTCTTCCAGTCCTCTTCTCCAACCCATTTCCTACTCCTTTCCCAACAATGACGCAGACAGCTCCTTCAAATTCATCCTGGTTGGCGAGTTGGCTTCAAGTTGGTTGGCGAGACAACTACAGCACTGGCTTCCCCACCCGAGAGTCTGGGTTTAAGTTCCGGCAGCGGTGTAGAGTTTTCAGTAGAACACCTCTACTAGGGAACATTGTGGAGAACACTTCGAGCACAGCAGTCCGATGGAACCTTCCATCGGATGGAAGGTTTAAACTGCACCCCTACTGCGCCTTTTGCAGCGACGTCGAGTTTCCCTCCACCCTTCCTCCAAACCCCACATAATCCTCCTCTCAAAAACCAACCTACTCACCATAAATGGCGCAAACCTCGGTAGTCAGCTGCACACCATCCTAATTTCGCCAGCATTCACTCTCCCAGCATCGTTTTTTCCTTCAGTGTCATCCTGCATTCTCTCCCTCCAACCTTCACCCAGTCCTATTTACTATCCGATTTCCTCTGCTTTCCTCCCCACCACCGTCCATGATACCCCATCCAAAATTCTTCATTCTTCCCTCCCACACATGCCAGCAAAAGCTTTCCTCACACACACACCCTCTTCCACCGTTCTCCCCCTTCTCCCTTGCCCCTTCCTCTCGCATACTACGTATTTTTCTCTCTCCCACTCTCCCAAGTCTTTCTCTTCCATTGACCCCCTTCCCACACTCCCTTCGTTCCCCTCGCAGCTTCACACTGTCCCCCACCCCACGCTCGCATTCTCTTCCTCCCTGTTTCCCCACCCACTCTCCCCGGCAGTTACTCCTCTTGCACCGCCCTCTATACCCCCTACCGTCCTCTCCGCCCTTCCCCTCACCCGTCCATCCTCCAGCAGCATCGCGTGGCGACGATCAATACCCGGGGGTGACCGACTCCCCCTCCCCCCCTCTCACTCTCCGCTCTCCCTCCTCTCTCCTCCCTCCTGCAACCCCTCCCCCCTTCCTCCACCCCACCACTTCTCCTCCTCGCATCCTTCTTCCCTAGCGAAAGGGTAGGGTAGCTGAGCGGTGAACGGTTATGTCACCGCGCTCTCCTCAAGTCACACGCACACGAACGCTATGGCATATTAAACCTACCGCCTAACACACACACATAATTGTGAATACACACGCATTTCTCCTTCCTCCCCTAGTTTTTATTAAAAATAGCTTTTGTTACCACGCTAATTACTGTAAACAAAACCTAAATTGCGTAAAATGGAGGGAATTAAGAATACAAAGTCATCAAGAGTCTTGAGTTGTTTGCACTTGGAGGAGATGAAGAATTTTGCCACATGGGAAGTAGATCACCAGGAATGGTAGAAGCAAAAAAGATATAGTGAATATTGATGCTCAATCAAAATATAGATTTTATCATAAGAGCCATCTAATAGCCAGAATCACAAGTTTGGAAGAAGCACTTTCTATACACGCATGACCATGTCATGCACAACTAACAACAAGTTGCAGAACAAAGAAAGCTATAAGCATAGAACATGTAACGTCAAGGACGTAGGATGGATATAAAATAGAATGAATGAATTAGCAATGGAGAAGCTCTACAAAGAGTTCGAGAAGACAGATTCTTAAATAAAACTTAAGAAAAAAGAAGAGAAAAACGTATTGGACAAATTATGCGACATGGCAGCCCCTTCGAGACAATAATAGAAGTAAAAATGAATTGGTAGAACTACCGATGAAGACCAGGAATGGAATACATTAAGCAAATCATGAAAGATGCTAAAAGGAAGACATGGCATAGAATAAAGCGTTTTTTTTAAGAAAAACGGAATGAAGAGGTTAGGTAAATCAATATTTGGACTGATAACTAATTACGATGACCAATAAAATATCAATGATGATATTTACTAATCAATGGGAATTTAAGCTAATCTCGCGGATGAAATTTTTTATGGATTTTTCTGGAGTCAATAATGAAGGGATGTTTGCCCAAGTAGGTAACATTTGAGGTACATATAAATTAACTTCATGAAAGTCAAAAAAGAAAATTTACAGCAGAGCGTATGTCGGTTTAGGTTGGTTAAATAAATAACCCACACAAAAAAGGACAAAAGAGCACGGATAAAGCAATGCCATAATCCTTAATAGTTGCGAAAAATGCAAAAGCCGACGGAACTAGCTGTAAAGACTGGAAAACCGGGATGAGAATCCCTCCAAAAAGGAAGAAGGCAAGCGAGATAAAGACTTACACAAAGCTCCAGGAGATGAGTTCATTTAGAACTGCACATAAAGGACTGGGGTCACTGCACCCCTACCAGTACCAGCGCATGTGGGGGTTCGGGTGAGATCAACTAAACATTACTGAACGACGCTGGACATCACGAGCGAGGATCGATGTTCGACAGCTAAGAGACATCGATAGCCAGAGTTCAATGGTCGATATTATTTCCGGGGATAATTTGTCACCAATTTTTTCATACCATCAATGGTTTCCTATTAACGGTTTCTTCCAATTATAACTAATAATGTTTCTATAATTGCTAGAAATAATACAGTACAAACACCGATCATGGATTCGACACGTAGAATCAGTCTGTAGGACAGAATTCTTGAGAATAATAATACGTGTTTTTTTCACCAAATATTTCCACCGAGTTATACCTGACACTATCTTTTATTAAAATGTTTCATAAATATAAGACGCAAACAATTCATTTTTCAGAGAAACAACAAGAGCAGATCGAGTTACTACTTCTATTAAAATACAACACATTGATAATCCCTTCCTCAACAAATTCTTTCTTCCTATATTATTACTGTTTATAGATGTTATCCTAAAATCCCCCTGCCACACTACCCGGAAATGGCTCGCAGGGCAATGTGTAGATATGGTGGTAGATTCCTCTTCCTCCTATATTCTACCCATCCCATTATCATCATCGTATCTCTCTTCCCCACTCTCATTCTTCTCGCTAAATTTCCATTCCTCCCTATCCTTCTATCTTAACCCTCATTCCCGGGAATGAAAAAGAAGATCGTGCTTGCAATCTAGCGCGTAGATGTGACCAAAGATTCCTCTTCCTCCAACATTCCAGCCATCCCATCATCATCATCGTATCTCTCTTCCCCACTCTCATTCTCATCGCTAGGTTTTCCCTTCCTACCTATCATTTCATCCTAACCCTCATTCCCGGGAATGAAAAACGAGAGATCATGCTCGCAATGTAGCGCGTAGATGTGGCCGTAGATTCCTCTTCCTCCAACATTCTACCCATCCCACCATCACCGTATTCTTCTCGCTGATTTTTCCATTCCTTCCTACCCTTTCTTTCCTCTCCTCATTCCCGTGTTGAAAAAGGAGAACATGCTCGCAATGCAGCGCGTAGATGAGGCCATAGATTCCTCTTCCTCCTCCGTTCCACCCATCCCATCATCACCACCGTGTCTCCCTTCCCCACTCTCATTCTTCTCGCTGAATTTTCCATCCTTTCCTTCCTAACCCTCATTCCCGGAATGAAAAAGGAGAACAAGCTCTGGATGGAACACGTCCCGCAAGCAGTTCCCCCCTCCCTCGACTCACCCACATGCAACTCTCCCCACACCATTTCTTCTACTCTCCTCCTCCCCTTTTCCTTTCTCCGACAGACCCCTCTCCCCCCCTATTCTCCTTCCTATTCCCCCTATCGCCGCCACCCCCTATCCCTACTCCACACACACGCCCCCTTTAGAGAAAACTCTCCCTTCCGCTGCGGCGGCATCCGCTCAAGACGTCAGTCCGAAAACCTAAGGAGGGGGGAAGTGGGGGGGACGCAGGAGTGGGGAGTAGGGAAGGTGACTGAAGGAAGCGATAGTGGGGGGGGAATCACTCAACTCTAAGCGAGGAGGGGTGTGGGGGAATTGAGGGGAAGGAGGGGGATGGGGTTAGGTCGGAGTTAATTGCAAGCGCGACACAGGGCAGAATTCGAAAAAAAACTCCCCTCGTCCGCGAATTAAACGGGGAATAGAAAGGGCAGACTGGATTTCCCGGGATTAAAACAAATATTGGCGAGACATTTAGACAACACTTATACGGTGAAAAGGTTCTCTCATTTTGAAGCATATTATTTTTAATAACATTTACGAATCCTAATTAATATTTTAACATGCGAAATGAGAGAAATGTAGTGCTATAATTCGTTCATCGGAAAGATAAGTTAGTGTCATCAGCATAATAATATTGGGACGATATTTAGACCAGACTTAAGCAGCGTCAACCCGAAAAGAATATCCTATTTTGAAGCATCTTAAATTCTCACTAGCAGTACGTAATCCTTACTGAATTTTAAAATGGTGGATTTAGAAAGACATAGTTCTATAAATCATTGCAAGACAATATAAATAAATATTATGCATATAGGTGTTTAGGTTTGATAGTTGCTACGACAAAGAGGTCATTTCGTCACACTCCAAAATCAAATATGCAATAATAATTTACTGCAGGATCACACTATGTAAGTCATTTAACTACCCAAATTATCAACAGAAGCGTGCACTAAATTATAAATTTTTAATTCTTCAAAAATGTTTTAACTAGTTTAAATTATTTTCAATGCATTTCTACTAGTCAAGCTCCCCTACACTTTGAATAATATATCATGGAAATATATTAAGTTACCTTAGAACGTGAATATGAAGTCCGACTCACAAAACCATTAACAAAGGACTATAAACAGAAGCATATCATGCTTCATTAAATTATAGCTTAAATAAAATTCACAGGGGCCAAAATTAACCGACTTCCTTTAAAAATAGGAGAAAAATAAATATAGTTTCAGCGCTGAAAGTGGGATGCTTAATTTTTCATTACAATGGAAACTTAATTGGGTGTGCATTGTGAAACGCTTGCAGAGTAATTTTCATCACCACGATAAATTTGTCTTTTATTGACGTTGCAATGTTCGGAACAGTACAATAATTTTGCAATAATTTCCTATAACTTATTCCAAAAAACGATAGATAATTTTAAAATGTTCATGATATCGGAAAAATCTACGATAACATAATTCCAAAGCACTTGTCATGGCACAGTAACTATCAACACATAAAAAATCGTATAATTATGATAAAATACATGGAGCAGCTCGATTGGAGCAGGTTTTAAGAAAATTTAAAAAAACAGTTCACTTTAAACACGTCTCCGGCGACAGGGATGTAGCACATCTCTTCAAGTTCTTGTCCCAACCCTTTCCAATTATATACACTCTACGGCCGTGAAGGAAAAAGAAACCGCATCCCCCTTTCACGCTTCCCAGCTCCCTTCCAGCCCGTAGAAAAGACGAAAAAAAAATATTTCCTTTAAGAACCTTCTCGCCCTCAGAATCCCAAACCATCTCCTCATCCTTTCCTCCCCGATGCTCGTCTCGTCCTTCGCACTCCCGATTCCAAACTATCTCCCCCGTGTCTCCCTTCCCCCAAAAATACTATTCCCACCACCCTTCTCTCCGTGTCCATCTCTTCCTCGCTTTCACAAAACACCAAAGCGGCAACGCATCTCGGATCCTTATACGGCTGAAGACCCCTAACACACACGCACACATACGCACCAGGACCTCTCGCAACTTTCACCCACGAGTCTCCTTCCTAGTTCCAATCCCTTGCCCCTCACCACCCCTCCTACCCCATTCCCCATCCCACATCGGACAAACGCTCCCTATGCCCTCAAACGTCCCTTTAGACACCCTTAGTCCAACGCTTTCCGGTCCTCACCTCATTTATCCCTGCTCGAATTTCTACCGCCCTATCCTCTCCTCACACTACACCATCCTTTCTAAAACCAGTATGGCCTAGTTAGGTCGCACTTAGGGTACATAGTAAGTATTTTTAACTGATCGGGGATAAAGATGCCCAGAGAATTAGATTAAGTTCAAAATGGATACAACAGATCAGTAAAAAACTGTTTTGAATAATAGCTAACTGAGTGGAGCTTATGACCTCTATATCGAATCACCTATCAATTATAAACGTCAATATACCTACTCTTAATTTACCTTTTCTTAATGTGAGTAACACGGCTATTTTTCTCTCAATACGCCCTCTTAAATGTTAGAAATGATTCCATACTTGCTTCAAAATGAGAGATTACCTCACCTCATTTATCCTGGATATAATTTCTGCCATCCCTTTCCCTCTCACTTTACCATAGTTCCTTGTATATCCTTGTTAGGCGGCACTAACAATGCATAGCAAGTATTTTAAACCCTATTGAGTGCTCAAAGTAGATTAGGTTCAAATAAAATGAGCTAGATTCGAACAAAACTGTTCTGAGAAAAAGCTACGTGTATCCGAACCATTGCATTCAACAGGATGGCAGTCTACGCACAAACAAAGCAAGCTAGATTAAGTACATACTCAAAGAATAGCCTCAATCGCATATAAGGGTGGTGGGTAAGCACTAAGCGAAAAACATTAAGATTTTATTTTACAATTAATAAGGCTGCAGGTAAAACGGCAAGTTATTTCGTCAAAGGGGAAAGGGTTAATGCAAAAAGGGGATTAAATTCGAAGAATATCCTCTCCAGTGCGAATCCCGACTGAGTTTTACGATTTTTTCAGGGGAATAATATTCTCACTCAAGAGCCGTCGGACAGAAAGTAACACTGAGGACCACTTCGCATCTTTCACTAACAGTCGGCCAATTTTGACGCCAGGTTTCTAACCATCTTGTACTACACTGTTATAAAAACTTTTTAAAATTTTAATAAATAAAACTCTTCATCCCACTTCGGTCTCGTAATGCTCAATCGGAAACGTAAAACTTTAAGCATACATCGACATGCAAAGTGTTATCAATGCATATAGTATTAATGTAAGGTATTTTCAAATATTCAAACTGGAATTAAGCATGTTCACATAAAACTCTACAAACCTGTGCATTATTTCTTTATTATTTTTCGCTATTTTCTAACAAATTTATTCATTTTTAGTCTTTTTCTGTCATGACAAACTGTTGGTAATGCTATTTCATATTTATGTCATGGGTCAGATAGGCCTATCGTAATTAACGATATTATAATGTAAAAAATAACCGCTCAACTATGCATAAAACATTTTTTCATTCAGTCACACATGGCTTAATTACGCCGCTCTTATATAGGAAGGAATATGTAGAACGTATTTCATAATCAGTCAATGGCTGGTGTCCAAACACCATTGCCACACATCCATGTAGCTGCTGCTAGCGGGGTACAACGCAGATTTAGATGTAGGTACACATCCTCCCTCTCCTTCAGCTGTCTCCAGACCATTCGTTGCCCGACACTCCCCTCAAAATCTTCCTCGCACACTCTTCCCGATTCCCGACCATTTATCTTCCCTAACCTGAAACCCGCTGACCCCCAACCGCTCGCCGCCATCCGCCTGGAGTGTCCCTCGCTCCGAGTCGAGGGCGCCCTCGCCTCTTGCGGGCGGCGCAGTCGGCACACTTTGACAAGCTACACGGCGGGGTTGGAGGAGAGAAGGGACTGAGGAGGATGGCCTTCACGGACGAGGGGTGAGAGGCAGGGAAGAGCGTCTCTAGATGGAGGTCACTCTCAGCCGTCGAGCCGTACTTGCTAGGAGGAGAGTCTGGCGGACAAGGAGCAGGATGGGCGGAGTAATGACCAAGGAGGAGTAGAGGAGAAGGCGAATGAATCGTGAGCGGAAGTCCTGTGCGCGATATTTTTAATTCTGTATCGATATGCGATATGAACTTTACCATGGAAGCGATAAGTACCACATAGTATACGCAAACAACTAAATCGGAACTCAAGTCATCTGTATCTATAAGGTGAAATTATTTTGTTTGAACACTGTAGACTTCAAAACCGTTTGACAGATTCGAAGAAATATTTGGCACATAAGTTTAATAGGAATTAAGACGGCTTTAATCAAAAGGCCCAAGGGCCCCAGGCCCTATGTAGGTTCATATTTAGCCAACTTTTAATTCCATAAGAAATTAACATAAAATGTTTGGTCTGTTTTAACAATATAATTTTTAACTGATTGGCAACCGTAGCATACGCTTTGAATGAGAACTTACACCGGAAAAAATAATGACTTAGGTTTAATTAATATAAGAGAATTACAGTAAAATTATGGTTAGGTATTTTTCACCCTAACCACTCCATGAGTGGATAATGACTGCTAAATAGTCCATGAATTTGGCACGTAATTTTTGGAGGATCCATTTCAACTCCTAAGCAAAAAGTTTATTTATTTCTTTCCCTATGAAATTCAACGGGCAACATCTTCTAGTATCAAATCCAGTAAGATGTCGCATGACTAACATCACATAATATCGATTAGTCTCATTTCGTAATCCTCATGATATCGAATAAAATGTTAGAATATGGGAAGAGATAGAACAATTTAATTATTTACACCTACATACTATCCTGCGATACACCGCAGAGGCGGGTACCAAGAGGTGCTAGGACCCCAGCCATGAAAGGGGAGGGTATAGAGAAAATGAAGGGGAGGAAGGAATCACTATATCTATCAGATCGGCAGTGTATCTCTCTTATTATGTAGCATCCATCAGAGTCAGTGTAAATTTAGTGGTACCTAGGAGGAAAATGGAAACATAGATCCGATATTAGGAAGACTACCGCGTAAGCAAAGGAGGAGTTTACTAATAATAGAGAAATGATGACAAGGGCCATCTGTAAGTATGATCAGAAAAATCTTGAGAAAAATCTAATCTGTGGCTTATCGTTGCATGGTGCGGAAACCTGGAAAATGGGGAAGAGGGATGAAAGTGGATTTAAGGCTGAGTGGAAGGGAATGGGTTACATCTCGAGGCAATTGAGGTTGTGGTTGTGGAGGAGAATGGAGCAAGCGCAATGGAGATGAGAAATACGTTGAAGCGTTGAGCATTGTGGGTGAGGAGAGGAAGGTGATGGAGAAAATCCAGAGAAGGTAGAGTGAGTGGATGAAGCAGGTAATAAAGGGTGAGGAGATTCAGAGGGCCGTGTGATAGGGGAAAAAAGTTGGGCAAGATAATTGGACGAAGAGAAGAGGTTTTTTTTGTATGGGATATAGAGAGGTAGGGTGTATTCAAAGCTGAATAAATTAATCTAGTATGGTGATAGGCGCCTGCAGTTTTTAAAGTAGGAGGATGTTTTACCTCCATCTAAATACCACAATCGGTGGACCAAGTTCGCATATAATCATACTCATTCGCGGCCATAATCGCATATGGTATGAAATCGCAAATTCCGTGATACAAAAAAGCGCACTCTCATACTACATGAACAAAACTAAAGGTATTATACGTCATTTTGTGGAACTGGTTTACAGATTTTCTTCCGGAGCACTGCGAAACGAACAAATGATACGGTATGCAGGAACGGGTGCAAAGATGGTGCACCCAAGGGATGAAAATCTCCATGAAGCAATCCCGGTCAAGTCAAATGACTCATGGTGAATTTCATCATGTAACTGTATATAATTGAGAGAGTATATATTCGAGACAATCTTTGTTTTACTCCACAATTGTTGCATTTAATCAGACTAATGCTTCCACAATTTAACTGTCATTATCAAGGAAAGAACAGCTGTTAGTGACAGTGAAACTGTCGAATTATAGGTCGGAGAAAATTAAATGATTGAGGATTTAAAAGAAAAAAAATCATATTATGTTCTCGAATGTGGTATAAGAATGTAAATGGCATCGAAATGTAAATCTATCGTCCAGAAGATTAATACCGCAATTCGATATCTTCATGGTATCGAATATCGCAGTTGGTGCAACGCAACATTTCGCGTAGTAAGGGGTCAAGATGAGCAGATCCCCAGCGGTCTCCATGACGAAGAGCAGGCGGGTGTAGTACTCGCCCCCTCAGAAACCTCCTCCTCCTCCACCCAATTCTCGGGTAACTGCCTCTACTTACGCTCCAATGGCCGAACTCACGGAGGCCCCGTTTTTTCTCTCTCGCTCGCAAGATAGAGAGAGATACAAGCGGGCGAGACCGCAACACTCCCAACCCCTCCTCCCCTACCACCTTCCCGCATCCGCACGACGAAGGGCTGCTCCCTTCCGGTACAACTTTAAAAAAGAACTGCTTCAAAACGTGAGAAAAAGAAGTTATATTATAATTAAAATATTTTTTTACATCACCTTCCTACTTCACCAAGCTTTACAATTATCTAACCCGTAGATTAAAGAAGCAAATGAAACCATATGCAGGGGAATGTTGAAGCAATTAAAATACGCTCTTGGCCATGTTGAGTGGATCAGTTGTACCTTAATTACGCCGAAAACATAGGTAATGGTAGTGTAGCTGTTGCGGTACCGTCATGATTTGTCTAGAAAAATGCAAAATCGAAATAATTTCCAAAATATTTGTGGAATTATTAAAAAAATATCTGAAGATTTTGCGATCGATTTCCATGTTAGTAGGATCATTTTCGCAACAAAAAAACAGGCTTCGCTTTCGTGCGACAAGACACCATCTACTCTCTTCTCTAATCTACGAGCCAAACCAGTGGTTCCCGAAGTGGGCGCTATGGCCCTCTGGGGGGCTGTGCTTTACTCTATGGGGGCGAAAAGAAACAAGGGGGAGGTCGGGAACGCTGAATTTGGGTCTTAACTCTACCGTATCATAAATCCACGCCCTGGTATGAATAAACTATCTATCTATGGGATTTGAAATAAGCGTTAATTTTATCATAATAGTTTTAATTTGTGCGTCCTTCCCAAAGGCCTGAAAATGGACGCACTTGAACAAATAGACATTATCAGAAAATCGAATAACCTTTGTAATTAATTGTTATTTCCGCATCCCTCCCCACTCCTTTCCGATAAAGTTAACCTTTCCCGCCTCACCAGCCCTTGAACTACATGTATTTCTCAACCCTACCCAAACATTAGTTTTTTCTCCTCCTCCCCCGTAACTACAATAATTAACGTACAAAACAAACTTTCTGTATTTTGGAAATTTCCTAAATTGGGGAAATACGGCGTACAAATAAAAGTTTGCAGAAAGTACTAATTATTTTAATTAATCATTTATACAAACAGTTTTTATATTACTTTGAGATCCGTCCTCATTTGGTCATGTAGTCTATAATTTTAAAGCTAACGGTTGGGGGGCGTTGGATATTGGTAAGAGGAAATAAGCGTGCTGTGAACAACCAGGAGAGGAACCAAGGTGGCTTGGATTTTGGGAAACACTGAGAAAAACTAATACAATTAGGTACCCCCTCTTACTCATCAGTTGTACGGGCTGCTTTTTCACGTAGAAATAGGCATGGGAGGGCCAGCGACGTGGAAGGTAATTGGAGAAAAGATAGATAAGAAACGTATAGGCACGTATATAATTTTTTCACGGGCAGAATTTAAAACTTCAACTGAAAACGATTTTTAATATAAATTTTTTCTTTCCACTTTTTACTTCGAATCTAATGAAGCACAAATTCACCCGATTTAAAGCCAATTTGAGATGATGCGTTACGCTTCCCATAATTTTCTAAAAGATATTTTACAAAGTAGTCACTTAGTTCTTAATCTTCTGACCAATGAATACTAGACATCACAGAATTTATAGGAAAAAACCTCTCTCCTGCCTAGGTGTTTCAAAAGTCTACAAACCGATATCAACCTAATAATAGTACCGTAAAAACAAACTTGTTACATATTTACATAGTTATCATTCCATTTTTCAATTTAATTATTGTAATCTAATTTTTTTCTAACCCCCATAATCTTATAATAGTCCCTGAACGGGCAATTTTACCCCATTTAAATCCCAAGTCTAGCTGAAAGGATAGTGAGAAGGGACAGAAGTTAATACATGGAGTTGAAGCGAAAGAGTCTTTAACTCAATGTTTTGATTTGCTATGTAGGTAGAATGATGAATGCATAGTATACAGAGTAATTAAAAGTACACGAATAATCAGACCGAAAGTCTCACGGAATGAAACTCTTCCGGTTTTAAATCGCTTAGGTATTGCGGATCTACCACGAGGGCAGTGTAATACTAGCCAGCGGACCGACGAAAGGACAAGTGGCATGAGGTGCTGCAACACCAATCAAGGAGAACGGAGGACAACGGCTTTCCACGGTGGAAACACCGGTTCCCACTTGATCACCGACGCTAAGATTCATTAAGATTGGCTCACATTTGTAAGTGTGATCGGCCAATTCGTCCGCAGTTATATGGTCCTTGTCTGCAAGGGTCAGTAAATACGAAATAGCCCATGCTGTCAAGACAGGTTACGCTGCAATTCAACCGCTATGAATAAGGGATAGAATATGAAAAAGAGATTCGGAATGGGAATAGACAGACATTGTAACTATTCAGAAGGATTAGTGTGTCGCTGTCTTACTTTTTTGCAGTCGTGAATCCTTCGTGGAAAGAAAGAATTTTTTCACCTATATTCCACAGCGTGTCTCTTATTTTCTCATTTCATTCTGTTTACAGATCAAGTTTATGGATAATATATTACTCTATGTATCAACCTAAACTTCATGTACACTACAATTTTCAAATAAACTTAGCATGTAAAAGATATTCGAGTATCTAACTCAGTCTTTCCAATTACTGCTTCAGATATTATTTTCGCTGGTAGAAGTTGTCAACGGCTTTTCTTTGTAATTTGTAGATTTTGCGATTAACACACTACTGGGATTGGTCCCAAATCCTTGCAGCGTACTCAAGATGAGGCCTAACTGCAGTGTTGCAACATTACCTAAGTCACAGGTTGTGTTCGATATTTGGTCCCTCGCGGAGAAAATCGGCCTGTTCCAGCAACCCTCCACCTCTTATCCATTCTCCCTTCTATTCCTTCCCTCACGGATACAGCCAGGACCAATGTTCCTCCTTCCCCTAGCTCACGGTAATCCCACACGGCATCAAAAAAAAACCTCCCAACCGCCCGATTCCAATTTTATTTCGCAACCCGCACCCGAATCTGCCGTCGGAATAAATGCAAAGCTGAGCAAACGCAGGCGAGCTAACACGACCGAAAGAATCAGACGAAGCAGACAAAATAGAACGCTAAGTGTGGGCTGAATACAAGTTAAAACCCATACACGTACAAGTGAATATATATGTATGTATTTAACACAACTTTTCTTTCTTTTCCGTGTATATGAAAAGAATACTAACACACAGACACACAGGGACTCCGACAACACGCAAAAGCTCTCAAGCTTCCCACAACTTGGTTGAAGACGCGTTATTTTTTTATACTCTATTTTTATTTTTTCTAGGGAGATAAAATTTGCTCCAAGGGCGAAAGACTCACTAAAATAAGGTAGGCGGAATGGAGAAGGAAATGCGCTGGAGACGTGTCCTTTTCAAACTCATTTCAAAATACATTTTCGCTATCGGGGAGCCGGGAACCAATGGATGTTTTCTTCCGACGGCTAACGCCACAACAAACGTTTTCCAGGATCTCTCCATTAGAGTCCATCCACCGTAGAGTGAAAAGTACATCCGCCCGAATCGTGAGCCTAAGTCCACAAAACATAAAAGTCGATGAAAGGATGAAAAGAGCCTCGGACGATTGTCAAATCTTATGATGGTTAAGGGATTAAGGGAAACAATATAATTCCCTTTGAACCGACCGCGAAGGAAACACAGGTTTGACAACCCTTCATGATTTCTTTCCATCATTTAACCCCACGCTCCATCGATTTCGAAACGAAAAATATATATTCCCCATTTTCCCGAGTAAAAGGCGAGCATTCGTCTAACTACACCCGAGGAATTTAACCATCGTCCTCAATCCGATGTCTTCAATAACGATGCACTCAATAACGTCCAGCAGCACGTCTCCTTGTCCTGTCACTTGTCACAATGCTACGATACTTTCGCGAAGTTACTTGACGCATGTTCACACTACCTGACGTAAGGATTAATTTTCTTATATATTTCGACGCAACTAACAATAAGTTACAACTCGATTTAAAGCATTGCAAGAGTTTCCTCCTATAATAAATATAGCTGCTTCACGCAGGACCTGGTAGAAGTTGTCGATATCCATAATTAATAAAACACTTTGTAATCTCCCACAAAATAAATATGTGGAAGATTACAAATTGTTACACTCATCATGAATATCGTCCAAGAATATTTCTGCAAAAGCCTTTGAAAATACGCTATCCGTTCGGGTTAAGTTTTCATTTGTTTCCTATTTCTAGTAACATTTTGAAGTAGGCATTATTACACTGTGATGGACAAAGATTCATAAGACGGCTATATATTAAGAACGAGCGGGGAAGCCACAAATCAATGGTAACTTCTATGCGGTTCGGCTTTAATTCCTAAAGATGTCGGCTTACATTCGGGAAAATACGGTACATCAACACGTCGAGACTCGAGCATCTTATAGTTTCGGGGGAAGGCGAGAAAACCCACCATCATCACATTTGACTTAAAACGCACCCTCGCGCCCTCATCTAACGCCCTCATCGGGAACGGCTTTGGACGGATGAGCGAAGTGGATTGTCGCGGACACGCTCCCACCTCCTTTTCTTCCCTTTGCCCTCCCCCACCTTCATTTCCACCTCCGTCATATCCTCACAACCCTTATAAACGCCGTCCCACCACCCACTGCCTCACGGTTCGCTTCGGCGATAATGGGTTGTTAGAACCCGGTAAAACGGCGATTCGAAACACACTGAGCCGGACCCCCACCCCCTGTTCCTCGGAACAATGAGGGTCTCCTTAGCAAAGGGTGAAAATGATGGCCTTTCAATCCTCCTCCCCTTGCTGTCCCCTTACACCTCGCCTTGCTCGTGGAGACCGCGATCTCTTGTCAAAGGAGAGACGAGAAGAGTGGAGCGAAGCATTTAACCCGAACCCTTCGGTGTGGGAGGGTTCGAGGAAGGACACCCGTGAGGACGACTACTGACTCTCGTCCTGCCGTCGTCTAGTGAAAGACGGACGTGGGGAGATGAGAGAATAATTTCTGCCCAGCCTCTCCCTGGTGCTATTTTCTACTTGACCTACACGCACTCCAGCACCCCCAGCCTTCAACCTCTTCCGCACAACTTGCTCCCTGTCTACAACCTTCCTTGCCGCGTCCGCCTAACCGATATCATCATCCTACCCTTCCCTCTTCTTCCAACTCTCAAGATCCTCTCCCTTGTGCTATGACGTTCAGATGTATTCGAATGAATGTTTTCATTCACTGATTGCCGATTTTGACTTCAGCGCACAAGCTCAAATATCCCTTCCTTCTACTAGGAAGTATACCCCTACAATATAGGTAATTTACTACCAATAAAACGGTTTAACATAAAAATGTCTTCACTGCATTAAAAATCACACATTATTACGTACTTCAGACGGTTCTATCGTAAATTAACTTACATTTCATTCAATTCGTATTTTGGCTACTTGTAGAAAACGTTTTCTCAGTTTGAAACGGATAACAGAATCCTACATTACCACGCAACATTACTTTATTCGTAAATTGAACTTGAAATTAAAAAGTGAAATGCGAAAATGGGTGAAACGGGAAAGAATTATATTTCACTTCAAACATAAATAACATTTTCGCGAAAAACCGTTTATAAGAAAAATATATGCTCTCAGGGAATTGAATGTCACTAAAATAAGTGCATCCATTACTCTTAGTTTTTGAGTCATTAGCAAATGACTGCAGGAACTTCGATCAAAATACGCTCGTTTCACAGAAATGACGCTGCAGTCGGCTCATATTGTTGGAAAAAGTGTTCATTAAAAATAAAACCGTCGAGTAATCTGCATATATTACATCTTAACCTTGTTACCTAACGGACATGGATTATCATCAGTGAAAGCAAGATTTTTTTAAAACAGTACAAGCGAAAAGGAAGAATTCAGTATTTGATTTGACTCACAGTCGCGGCGGAACCTCCTTCAGGGAGTCGCCACACACTTAACTGCCCACGTCTTATAATTCTCTTCCCCTCTAACAACTCCAATCATCCCAGTCTCCTTATATCCCTTATCGCCAAAATCACAAGCCTTCCCCTTAACTTTCCCTTCCTCCATACCCTTCCCGGCGACCCTCTGCCATCTCTCTAATCTTTTCATCTCTCATCCATTTCCGCACTCCACACCCACGCACGTCCTTATCAATGGATATCAGCATTTCTTTCGGGTTTTAAGCACGAGCGCTCGATGGAATACTTTTTTATTCAACGGAGTTTCACGAGTGGCGTACAGCGGAGGGATTCTCATGCGATAGTACAACTTTGTTTTCGTCGGCTTGTGACTTCGTGTTGTGAAAGACTACTTCACACCTTTTTCGGTGTACCTTCGCACCTGTAATGGCTACGACCTGAATGATTCTCCATTTATTGAATGGAATTGGTTACGACAAATTCAATTCCAACAACGTGAAAAATTTTAAACACGTTTTGCAAAATAAGTAACAAAACCAAAATTTAATTTTGCCAATTGAGAAGGTCATTTAGAGATCTATCGTACATCATAATTTCACAGTGAAAGCGGCACAACGCAAATAAACCATAAAGCGTTTATTGAGTTTTTAAATTATTAAATTTATAAAATTGCCCACAAGAAATTATTAGGATTTGAATTATCTTTCTTTCTTTTCCATTCCATTAACTTTAGAGTGAAAACCTCTACGCTTCACCGCTCAACATTTGTTTAGTTTTTTTCGTGTTTTCTTCAAGGATTCTCCTTTTTCCCGGTACTTAAAATGATTGCAGTTATTTCAAAGTTCCAGCGGCACAATGTAAAGAAACCATGAAACCTCTACTTCTTTTTAAAATGATTAAATTTAAGAAACCATTAAACATTTATTTTTTTATGATTAAATTCATCACGTCACCTTGGAGAAAATAATTAAGATTTTGACTTCACTTTTCATCTTCCAGTCCATTAACTTCAGGACATAAACATTATATTTCAATGATCCACGTTTTACAGCTCGATATTTTTTTGTTTTTTTAAATAATGTTTTCATCAAGGATTCTCTCATTCCCGGTACATTCAAGGGTCTCCCCGGTCACCCTGCCATTCCGTTCATTCATTTCCTCATCTCCGCCCACTCCCTCGTAACCCATCCGCCGTAGATGGGACGGGAACGAAATGGTCCCCTTCTAGCCGTTAAGTGCCACCACACCACCACCTCCCCCTTCGTCCGGCATTCGCGGTCCGACCCCCCCCCCTTTTATATCGGCCACATAAATTCTCGCGCGTTCGAAATCCAGCGGGAGCCTACCCGGCGTCCCACGCGGTTCGCACCGCGCCGATGATGGCGGAGGCAATAGAGAGAAACACACACTCACACACAATATATATATATAGTACGTACGGGAATGTACGTATGTATCCCTAGCTCCGGCATAAACACTCTCCCACTCACACACAAAATCCTCACAACAGATCGATCCCGCCCATATCGCCGCAGCGGCGAAGAGTGACGGGAGTGCATATAAAACTTTTTATCTGGGTTCTCTCGCCCACGCCCTAGTATCAAATTGTCCCACGCGGTCGTCCGTGCCACTTTTCTCTATTTCTTTCTATTAGAGTTCCACCATCGGAACGAGAGTTACCCTACGATAGACAAGAGTAGCGGTGAAAAGCGCTTTCCCATGACCTGACGAATACCAATGGTACAAGGACCTAGGACCAGTTCCAGTATCGAAAATATTTGCTAATTAAATAAGATAGACTCTATAGGTATAGCGAAACTTACTACTACACATCAGCGGAGAATTAGAGGTCACCGATAGTGAATAAATCGTCGATCAGTGGGCAAAGGTACCGAAGGACTTTCGGAAGGACCTCTGGAGGAAGACTTGGAGGCTTTATCCCACGTCTCTAGCATGATTTCCTCTCGCTTGCGTCATGCTCTTCACAATCGAGTGCGTGGCAGCACTTTACAAAACCTAAGTCGGTTTAAATAAATCTACTGCGGAAATGAACAAATTATTTTTTTTTCGTACGATATCATCCAATGTAATAGCTTGCGATACGATGACGGTGACGTTCCATTGACGATGTATTGCGCCACTAGCGGTACAACAGTCAAATAGAACTACAATACAGAAAAATTGAAAATCGCAAAACCCAATTGTAAATTTGTACACAATTTTACGTTCCATCCCACCGACGGCGATCTGAATTGGAAGTGCCTTCCACAAGGCATCCATTCACGGATCGGAATTCCAGTAAGAGTTCTTCGCTACCTTTGCCCGCTCATCAGCGCTTGATTCTCAATTAGTGACATTTGATCCTCTGCCTTTTGTGCCACCAAGTTTTCGTACGCCTATACCGGCCTTCCCGCCGTCGTAAAGCTTTTCTAAAACACACTTCCCTTTCCAGTGAGAAAACTAACGAATCCCAAGTACTCTTTCGTTTCAAACCTAAATCAGTACGCAATGAGCAATTTTGAGCAATAGACCTTGACTAGTGCTTCTACAACCACTTTACTGCCTCGAGAGTAAAAATTCCACGATTTAGCTGCATTTAGTCCCACAAACTGGACACAAGTTCAAAAGCAGGAGCTGATATACATCCATAAAAAAGATTTGTGTTTAAGGTTTAAGTTGTAGATACTGGAGAACTCCAGACCGTAAGCAAGAAGGGAAAGTATAGTGTCAGCGAAACTTGGTGGCACAAGCTTGTGAAGATCATGACGCAAAGGAGAGGATATCATACACGATATGTGAGATAAAGTGGCCGAGTCTTCTCCTAGAGGTCCCTCCGGGAGTTCTTCGGTACCTCAGCCCGCTCATTAGCGCTTGAATCTCCCCAGCGACTTCTAGTTCTCCCATGGTGAGTGCCACCGATTTTCGCTATACCTATACTGGCCAACGTGGCAGCGACTTGTTTTTTACCGCCGCATACCTGGCGAATCGCGTGGTAATTTGCGACCCCAGGGCTGTAAACCAGAGAGGACAAGAGGGGTGGATGGAGTGACTGCGGGAAATGGCCGTAGCGAAGTGCAATAGAGGCAAACCCTCTACGGGGATACACACAGTAGACGACTCCTGCCCCTTGATTTACATTGACACCGTCAGAGTGTGTTAGCGACACAGAGCGTGACGGGGATCGTGTAGCATTTTAGCGGCGAGCCGAGTGCGATTCCGAACGAAAATGGACCGAAGGGGCGCGGACAAGGTGCGAAATGAAGGTGACAATGGCGCGGAAACGGGGTGCCGGAGGTCGGGCACGAGAAACGAGGGCTGGTTTGGCTGTTCGGCTTGTGAGGGTGGGCACTCAAAACATTCAGGCCGAAAGTTGTGCACCTGACTGACTGGGTAACTGTGAATGGATACAACGTTGGAAAAAACCAGTGCTTCCCGAACTTTTTCGAGCCTCTGCTCTCTTAGTTTCACAAACTTATTTATTTATAATAACCACCGAAAACAGCACTCATTGGCCTTTATATCGGGGTATTAACAATATTAAAAATGGACAAGCACACACAACCATGGCCTGGGAAGTGAAAAATCCTCCTCAGGCGGGATTCGAACCCGCGACCTTTGGGTTAGCAGGCGAGGACGTTACCCCGCCGCCACCGCCGGCAAAACCCAAAGCCCCCCAACCCTAAACTTAAAAACCATAGACAACATGAAAAAATAAGAAAGATTATAAAAATATAGCTAAAACAATTATGGTTAAATTGACCTTTATTTCAAATCCAATATTTCGATAGTTTATTCATCCCAAGACATTTATAATGTATATATGGCCACCCTTCGATCAGGACCCTACCTCCAGCGCCCCCCTGCCGCCCCCTTGTTTCATTTCACCCCCCTAGATTAAAGCAAAGCCACAGCAGTAGCGCCCACTTAGGGAAACACTACCACAAACTGTTTGATAACATACATACATACCCAACACGCCGTTCCTTTTCGGGATAGGCATTGTCAATAGACGAATTTCCAATCGTTGCGATTGAACAAATGATGTGGTAAGTGCGAAAATTCCACGGAGGAAAATCATTCGCCTTGACCGGGACTCGAACCCGGATCCATAGATATCGCGCCAAGTACTTTAGCCAGTTAGTTAAAAATCAACAGGAAAGTAGAACACTTCGGTAGTTTAACTGGCTAAAGCAATTGGCACTACCGTTAAGCCAACGAGATGTTCTTTTCTCCGGTGGATTTTAAATTAACTGGCCAAAGCACTCGGCGCGATTTCGAGGGATCCGGATTCGAGTCCCTGTCAAGGCAAATAATTTTTCCTCTGTGGTGTTTTCGCAGTTGAGCAAGGATTTACACATGAAACTCACATTTCGGTAATCGAACTCTGGCTTATGATGGTCGGGAATCCAGTACTTCGTCCAGTAGACCAACACGATCTTCACAAGGAATTGAGGCGGATGACACCACGGTAGGTAAGGAGCGAAGAAGAGGTAGAAAGGACCACTTTTTCATGGTGGAGGTGATCCACGCGATGGCATAAAATAAAATGGGAAAATGTAAGGAGTTTGAGGTAAAGGGCACAATTGCCCCACGCTATTTCTTCTTCGCATTTCCATCCGGAACTTCCTACTCTCCTTTCTACCCTCTTCTCCTTATTCTTCCCCTCTTCCCTTGTCCTCACAAACCCTCACGACTACTCAGCGCCAATCCTCATGCACCCTCTCCCCTACCATTCCCCCCGCTTTTACCGCCACCCATACCCTCCTTCACATTCTTTAAACTCCTATCCCCTCTCCCAAGGATCCTTTTCCGAGAAGGACCCATCCCCATCCCTTCCATCCCCCACTTTCACATCCTCCCTCTTCGTTCCTCCTCTTTTGGACTCAATCCATTTGCGGCGTTGCCGCGCTGTTCGCGGGGAATTTCCCAGGCTAATCCGTGCGACAACAAAAGAGAACCCGGAGTGGCCGAAAAGATTGGCTCTGCGGGGTGGTCGGATTATCGTGGTATTATCATACTGGCTTCCCCAACGCGAAGAACCCAAGTTCGAGTCCCCCTGGACACAGTCTAAAGAAACAGTCATCTCGGCTAGCCGAAAAATGGTAATCAGTAGGCAGACAGAGCGCCAGTCAATATAAATATCATACTTGTACATAAACGATTGAACGTATATATCAGTATCAAAAATGCTCTTACATTTTTCAAGGGACGAAATTATTAATTTTGAAGACGCTATCGATGAATGAATGAACATTTAAGCTTGCGCTGGAGTAGCATAATGGCCAGCTTGAAATTCAAGGCGGGAAACACCGGGAGATAACGGAACATGAAACGTGCTTTCACCTTTGAAACCCCTCCAACTCGTCCCTGGCTGCAAAATTCCACGAATATCCGCAGGCTCACTTCTCCTTCGTCCAACTTCAGCTTCAGCGTTCAATGCTCCGTGATGTCTTAGAAAGCTGGTGTGTTGTTTACCTCCGTGCGTTCTGTGATTTCTAACTTTTGAGTTTCGCTTTTTAAAAAACAAAGTGTTTTGCGTGAAGTACGGAGGAGGATCCGGGTGGGCGTGTGAAGTGCTCGTACCACATCCTAGCGAAATGTCCAAAAAGATCGTCTACCTACTGACATCCGATTCGTGGATTCAGGACGATGTTTTACTGTATTGTCGTTCGCTCGTAAGTTCCGATTTCACTGTATTTACAGTAGTTTCCCATTAGGAATTTCTCATCTGAAGTACTCTGGGAGGTCGGAACCAGCTGGAACTGCTTCCAGCCAATGGTTAGTATATTCTTTTTCTGACCATGTACGTCTTTGTGTAGCGAAATTTTAGTGATTAATTTTTTTCTTGATCCCTTGAATGTAGCAAATTTGTGTAAAAATATTAAAATATGAAAATTAATAAAGTTAAAGGATATATATATATATATATATATATATATATATATATATATATATATATATATATATATATATACATGCATAAATAAAACAGTGATACACTAAACAAACACAGAAACACGCAAAAAGGACACTCACAAAATAAAACTTGTACGTTTCGGCGTCAGGACGCCTTCCGAAACGTACAAGTTTTATTTTGTGAGTGTCCTTTTTGCGTGTTTCTGTGTTTGTTTAGTGTATCACTGTTTTATTTATGCATGTGCATCGTCGCCGAGAGCGATTTTCTACCAAGACATTATATATATATATATATATATATATATATATATATATATATATATATATATATATATATATATGTAAAATATGTACTAGTATATAAAAACATCAAATATACCCCCTTGCAGTATTTGTGACGCCCGAGTTCGCATCCAGGGTCAGCTTCTTAAACTCCCGCCTGAGCCATATTGCTGGTTTGAATTTCCCCTAGTAGTAAGCGTGGCAACAATTGAGCGACCATAAAGAGGCTGACACAGGGTGTGGCTCTTTCTAAGGATTTCCCATTGGTCTACGGTCTAAAATACTCTACTTTCGTGAATAAGTAGCTGGACAGAACGATAGCCCGAAAATTATGAAAAAACAGTATTTGACCAACACACAACCTTTAGAGGTGAATATAACCAATAAGTTATTTATGTGGTCAAAGGTGGAATTTACCGTAGTTTTCTTTGTCGCTATAAAAAAATGTATCCCTATGCATGCTATTAAAAAAACTAATTTCAACAACATTTTTCCAAAATGCGATGATTTGACCTTAATTTTTAAGGTCAAAAACTAAATATTATTAATTCATTTTAATTTTCCAAGATTCCACGTTAAATCCTCTTCATAATTCTTTTTGGTTTATCTCCTAATCTCATTTCTGGCATCAGTTATTAGGTTTAAATGCAAAAAATTCAAATGCCACACTTTGCGCCACCTCTTCTATACATCCACCGCCGCCCGTCAGAATGAATGCATTGCCCGATATCCGGCACCCGATATGTCGGAGCCAAACTGATACGAACCCTATTTCCGCTATTTAGAATCTTGGTTGCTAGAGCACCGGATGAAAAAGTAAATAACGATTACGTAAACGGATACCCTCTTGCATTGTTCTCTAGTCTAGTCATCTAGTAGTTCTCGAATCCTATGGACTAGTTCGTGCTTGAGTTTCACAAGGAGAGCACTCCGTCCGTCGGATGGGACGTTAAACCGAGATTCCCTGGCCGTCTTTCATTAATAGCAGCCCAAATCCGGCGCCGGGATTCTCTCATCCATTCAATCTTACTTTCCACTCTTGTCCTTATACCTTTTCTACCGGTCTGAACCGCTGATTCGTGCGGAACGGGGTTAAATTACTTCGAGAGGGAGAGAGAGAGAGAGAGAGAGAGATTCGTACTCCAATCCGCTGGGTCATCTCCTTCCGCCCTACCTTCAATTGCGTTAGTCGACCTCCGCTCCCGCGACCGTCCTTCCCCTCTGCGGCCAAACACCGGAGACGGCGACGGAAAGGTGCGCGATCCATTACCGGTTCGTCCCAGAGCGCCCATTGTGGAACGCGGGGAACGATTCCGTGCTCGCGAAAGCGGAGGTGGTGACCGTTTGCGAGCCCGTCTGCGACCAGGTGATGCATCTCTCCTGCGCGCGTGAAAAAATCATGCGCCCGAATCTGGCAACTAAGGGAACGGGTTCGCTCGGCAACGTCAATAACACCACTAATTCACGCACGAGGTAACGCGTGGGTGAAAACAAACCCAACAGGCACTCCAAATGCAGTTGCTTTTTTATATTTTTGGCATAGCGTTTTGACAATGTCACTGCGAAATGTACTAATTACTTAGTAGCCAGTCACGCGCATGAGTGCAAAGATATAAACCGCAGGGATGAAATGTGGAATGAAAGAAATTATTAGACTTCACCGGGATTTGAACCCAGATCTCCAAAATCCCGTGCAGGTGTGTCAGTCAGCTACACAACCATTAGCCAAGATGATTTGGTAATCTAACTGGATAACACAACTGAACTAGGTAGAGCCGGGTTCACATTCCAATCAAGTCAAATGATTTATCACAGCGCATATAATTTCGTTGATGTATGTTTTTGCAATGCATATATAGTAAATCAGTAGCTTACACATCTGAAGATGATTAATTATTAACCGAAGCTCGAATCGTGAGTTTATTCTATATTATGGTTGGTTAACGTTTGTCACACTATAGGTATACACTCCAGATCTTCCTCCAGAAAGAAATTGATTTTTTCAATCAATTTTAAGTACAAACTACCTTAAACACACTGCTAGGAGTAAACTTTAACCTTAATAAATTTCATAAATATGTACTACATTATATAGGAAGCCTTGACAAGAAATCAAGTCGACACAACTAGAAAATATCAGTGAAATCTAGGAAGTTTCCTTTACTTCATGCATCGTGAGATTTCACGAAGTAGAGCGTTAAACTCGAGTGCACTAGAATCGTCTTCAAAAAATTCAGCAACCACTTGTGAGATAAAAGAGGGAGAAATTGAAGAAAATGCTGAAATATTAGTAATATTTTATATCTAAATATGAGCATATGCCCATCGCAAGCCATGACGGGGCTGTTTAGTGGATCTTTATCAGCTGGCATTGCTCTACGGAGATTGGTAATTTTCATTGACGTGTCTAAATTTTTAAGTCGAGAATGGGCAAAACATTTAGTAATGAAAGGAAGAAATATTGCGAATTTTTCGAGTTTTACTGATTTAGTACAACCGTAATTAACCATGTTAGAAACATATCTCATGATCAGAGGGGGATAAACTGTCTCAGATACTGGAAAACTCCTTTGTATTTCCCTCACAAGTTAAAAACAAAATCACGCACCTCTTCATAGCATTTATTTTTTTATTTAGAATAAAAAAACTAATTGCTAACTTACATTATAGATGGAATACGTCTCAGATTAAGACGAGAGAATCATACGATTCATATGACGCTAATGCGTACGAAGAAACATATTCCCACTCAAAGAAATTTTCCATCGGTTTTCACATCGATACGTCAAAATGAAAACGAAGCACAATTCTTCCTGAACGACAAGAATGCACATTCAGCAGAATTCAGCGAGTAAATTCCAAACCGGTATGGAATCTCTGTTGTATCTATTTAGGTCTCCATCCTGCAGAGTACGGGAATTTTTTAGAAACGGATATCATGGATACAGGGATAAATCTGATTTTTCCTGCTCTAATGGACAAAACTGTTGAATAATCCGAAGAGGGAGTTCGGTGGCATGGACGACGACTCAGGTGTACCCTGGCAAACGCTCTCGCAATTCAATGGGCGCTAAAAAACAACAGACTGAACGATGGATATATCAATCGAAGTATTTTTCTCTTTAAGTCCTTTTCGTACATTTTCGATTGAGATACCACATTTCACGGGCCTGTAGTACGCACCGACCCATGAGACGCACTGTGATTTTCTAGCTGGGCTACGTTTTCATCCAGCCGTTTTTGCGTCGTTTTTCTGCTGCGTTGTGCGTCACACACATCCCGATTTCATGGCAGCGCTAGCATCATATGAGAAGAAAGACGATGAAAACCATGGAGCGTTCAGTCTTCCAAATCATTCCGTTTCATAGTGGAGATATGATCTAAAAATGGATGTTCACGAAGATCATCGGCGATGGGCTGCAGCGATTAAGTTCAACCTTTCTCAACAATCTGAAGATGACTTACAATTTCTCGGGAAATAATCACGTGACCGACAAATGACAGGAAGAAAGCGTCAGTCCTTACTCCCTTGTGCGACACCTCCGACAACGAAGCCTGCGTCAAAAGTTCAAAAATGGGCAACTCCCACGGCTACGCAGCCTGCGTTGAAGATCTCGCTTGTGAATGTCGACGAAATGTCCGACAACACTAAGGCGGCTGCATGAAAACGTATTTTTAGATTTTAGAAGAAAAAATTATGAACACCCGTTACGGTTTACAATTTGAAGGAATAAAATGGGATTTTTAACTTCCGGAAATAGCAACTGCATTCAAGTTATTCAGCTAAGAATTCCATAAACAAATGAATCACGGAGAGCGCATCTTTAGCTCGCGTCCACTTCCCAGTCTGCGGTAAAAGTAGAGAGATGAACACCTTCGAATGCACCGCTGAATCAGATGCATGAAAGGACAGTTTTAAGGTGCGAACCGATTTTAAAAGGCATCTTTTATTTTAAAAGAAGAACGCCTAATTGGCCGGTCAATCAGTCATCGCTATTTAGAAGAGAACTATTTTTTTCTCAACGAATATTCCAATATGAAACATTTTCCACCCAAAGTGCTATAAATTAGGAATAATTAAAATAGAATATAATCACCTATTTTTAAAGGCATGATCAGAAAAATGCAGGAAATGAGAACATAAATAACGTCCTGACAAGGATCAAGATTAAGTGAGACGCGACAAATTTCGAATCATAGCTGGAATATGACTGTTCATCCGCCCAAAGCACGCTATCACGTCAAAACAAAAAATAATAATTAGTGAAGTCGAGCGTAAAAAGCATTGGAAATCCTTTCTATTAAAAAAATAAAGAGAAAACGATATCAAAGTAATGGTCGTGTAACGTTTCCGAAAGGCACGCGGATGATAGATAAATAATAAACACAACCATTCACGCGCCAACCTGCACACCGTTCAGCTAAATATTTCTGACACCGACGCATGCAACTTTCAGAAGTACACAAACGCTGGGAGGATGAATAATTGAGCAGTCGGAAGTGATTAAAGTGGAGGGGTAACCCAGGGTTATTATCTCAGCTATTTATAAACCTTGCGCCATCAGGTATGCATCACTCTCTGGCGAAGTTGACCCGTGAGAGACGCGCCGGCACAAGGCCCATGGTCTCGGCACACATCCTTCTTCCTCACTTTCTACGTCCTTGATTTGGACGGCATAATGGCGGCTGGGTGAACCTTTCGCCCATACCACCCAAATCCTCCCCCTCCCATTCGCAACCCACCACCATTATTCTCCTCCCTTCTCTCCCCCCCTTCTTCCCCACCCCCTCCGTCTTTCGCCCTTACCATAATAATCTTCCAACACCCCGCGTCCCTTCCCTCCTCCTCCCCGCCCCACCGCCATGCACCCCCGTCTTCAGCCAACTTCCTTCCCAACTCCCAATTCGATCGTACTCCGGCCATGAACCGCCATATCCTTTCTCCCACCCACAGATGGGCAGCTTGGAGCATAAAGCGAAACGTTCAAAAATAGTTTGAAGAAAAAGTATTTTATATTCCATTCATTCATAACCATTCTGGAAATTAAATACTCTTATATAATTCCCAACAACAGAATGAATTGGCAGAATCAATTTCCAAGACTAACGTGACCTTTTTACAATGATTAACTTAAAAATGTCGCGCAAGTTGTCGTGCGCTGATCACCTTGATTACTTAGCATTGGTCGTTGAAATCGATTGGTACAAATATAATTTTTATGGACATTTAAACAGTCATTTCATTACAAGAAATATGATTTCTACTTTTTATAGATAAAGAGCCCAGTCTAACAATTATAAATGTTTTAAATTCCACTAACTAAACTTAAGAGTTGGCCTCAAAATTTTCTGAAATTGTTATAACGATTGTTTCCGTTAAAATATAGCTTACTAGGATAGAGACTTAGTTGTCGTATTTTACTCTAATTACTAAAATGAATGTATAAATAGACTAAATCTCTTGCTTAATCATGACGAATGCCATTCCCGAAATTAAAGCTAAGAGCATTTCTCCAGAACGCGGAAATAAACTTGCTCCTTTGAGACAGGTACGTGGCCTGTGATCGCCAATAGCACCGAATTCCGTAGTTTCCGCTTTTAGCGTATTTTTTGAGGACGTTTTTCACCCCTTCGTTGTCACCAGATAACCATTACAACCCAATCGAGCACGATTCACCAAGGACCGATAAGTTTCTTGCTGATGTCATAGTTTCGAGCGTCAACAAATCTCTAGCCTCTATCATCCAATGGTCAGGAGGATCTGGGAGGACTAACTACCGTTTGAAAGGCCTTTGAGAATTTTACAAAATGATGACGCATCACCTCAAGAGTAAAACTGCGTGAATTAAATTTTTTAAAAAGCTTTGTAGTTTAAAAAATCTGCGTTTCATAGTCAAAGAAGCGGAAATACTATACAGGAGCATGGGGATATCAGGGAAGACCACCATTCATTTATAAATTTACGGAAAAATTAATAACTTTAAAAAGGCTTTGCATAGTAAACTGAATCGATAAATCTGAGAAAATTAGCGTTTCATTTTGAAACTTGATACCGAGGGGAAAAAAATTGGAAAACATTTTTTTGTAAAAAGAATTTTAAATTGACATTTTAAAACGTCCGCGTGTTAAAAAAACATTTCCCATCACTGTGACCACAACCCGTATCTTCTTACCACCGCCCTGCGCCGTCTTCGGCTACTTCCCTTCCCTGTCCAAAATTCGATCGTCCTCCAGCCATAAAATCCCTTACCCTTTCTCCAAACTCCCACAAACCGGCCCATCTGCCTCCTTATTTCGTGAGAAGTTTATTTATTTATATCCCCTTCTCTCTCTCTCTCCAAAAAAAGATTTATTCTGCCGCTTCGCCAGGCGAAATCCATTTCCTTTTCCGAAAAACCGCGGCCTTGATTCATTTCGTCCGAGTTAAAGCACACACACCCGTACTTAATTTGTTGATGCATTCCCAACAAGCGCACATACGTGTCGTACATTATTTTGCGTGTGTCCGGCGTATGCATGTGTGTCTATGAGAACCTCCCAGTCCACTCTTTAAAAGCACAGTCTCTTTCTCTCACCTGTTTACTCGGGCGTTGCCCCGGCATAAATGAAATACGTAAAACAGCGTAGAAGGACATGAAATACCGTTCAAAACGGATGTGATAAATTAACGGAAAATTACCAGACAACGTTTTCCTTACTTTCGCCCATTAATCAAGGGGGATTAATCGCGGGGATTTATCTACAACTCGCGGCGAAAAAATACTCGGGAGTGCTCGGGAAAAATATATTGGAAACGTGTTACCCAGGTTATTAATTTCAATTCTTGTGCATAAGCAATCCAAATTCTGAACTCACTCACACACATTAGGTTATGTCTTAAATGGAATAAAAGCAATCCACATTAAACTTGAATTTAACGCTTCTTTAATTTAGACCTTACTGTGGATCGTCACCATTACTCAGATAAAAGTTATGCTTGAACTTTTCAGACGTATAAGTAATATGTTTCTCTTTAATATAATAAAATTTAGCAAAGCACTTCGCTTCATGCAGGTACTTCTTTTGCTGCTGAACTGGAATAAAACAATATAATCTACTGTCGTAGCAGATATTAACACGAAGATTAACAATCTAAGGCAACGATACTGCGAGCCCGATTAATCCCATAAAATCATAAAATTTCAAATAAAATAAGAGATGCCCAATGTACAGTTGACCGTAGCCAACTATTTCATTTTTGGTACGTAGGAAACTGAAAACTGAAACCGGAGAATACCATTCTTGAATTCTCAAATACGCAACACATTGTGATATGCTGAAATAATTTTTTGCACTTGATTAAATGAATGAGATTCAACACAAGAACATTGAATAAACAGCACGCATCAACGAATTCATGTTAATGAGACGAAAACATTAATTGAACGTCGACAGGCAATTATACACTCATATAAAATGATGCCAATCAATGCAAACGCAGAATATAAAGTGGTTGATGTAATGAGGACATTTTTGCTAGCAATTGTTATTAATATTAAATGCTTGAGTTACTTGTTACCTTCATCAATAAAAATAAACAAAAAAAACTACAACAAATGCTAAAGAGTTACAGAGTAATATGGCACGTCAATACACAGCAGGCGTATTTAACAAATCACTGGTAAATTTTCTCCAAATTAACTGAAGTTTATCTCTATCTATCTATCGCTTTTGGGTTCCAGGTCAGACTTTCTTAACATAAATTTTATTGAAGTTCTATGATTCCTCTAAAGACATAGGGCCGTGAAAACAGTCTTCCTTTAATTAATCATCTTCTATCTTCAAATAAAAAAAGTTTAGAAGCGGTCTAAGTAAAAAAATTGTAAAGAAAAAAAAAACTCGATCACGATGAGCTCGAACGGCTGTGGCCGATCTATAGAATGAATCTTTAGCGATAGTAAAAACGCTCAGCCACCTGGGTCAGTCATCAGCGGCGTTCTGCCGATAATTCAATGAGACATGCGATGTTTTTGATGAATGACAACGTACATCGGGAGAGTTTTTTGTAGAAGTTGAACAAGAGTGGAAATCCGTGCACGAGGGAACCCATGTTCTAAATCTAAGTGAAGTAGTGGAGTGAATCACGTCTCGGATAATGGAGTCTCAAAACTTAAGCGATAAGACATCTGGCGACGAAAGAAATGGCCTACGTAAAATACTTTCAAGAATGAGTCCTCAAGCAGGTTTTTATATTCCTTTCCTTCAATTTTACCCATCAATAATAATAGTAGGAAAAAAGACGTTAGGTGATTTTATGGACTATACCCTGCATAGGATTTATTTTTATAACACCAATATGGCAATAATATATGATTAAACTTCATTAATACTATTAACTGCTCTAAATACATACTGATAACTCGCATCACAACCACTTGTAGCGAGGATAAAGAAATACTTCGTAATTTTCCCACTTTTTATTTTTACGAACTGACCAGCTTCGATGGTTTCACATCATTATTAAAGGTGGGTCATGCCTTTGATAAAATGAAAAGTGAGGAAAATAACAAAGTGTTCCTTAACTCCTGAGACAAGTAGTGAGTCGATTCCACAAAGCTACGTCACCGACAATCACTTCTAACTCGTATCACATTTTGCATACCTACAAATTATAGTGAAGAAACGAGTGAATTTTTATTAAAATTAACTATCGGCCCTAAGGCCTAATCGGTCTTAGACAATATCATATACTCGCCTAAGAGTCGACATGCCCCACTGTGGCGACCCTTGCCTTGCTAAAATAAAAATGGAGTGAGTGCTACAAATACTGAAACTGTCTAATTAGGAAGTAAGCGTTGCTAGGCATGTTAATTAATGTTGAGTGACGACACATTTGCAAACATTCACAGAAGTTTCGTGGAAATTATTAATTGTTTGTTTTCTGAATTAGCTCTTCATTTAACAGTAGAGAAAATATAAAAAAATCTGAGAGGGGAATGGAATTTTTCCGACCGAAAAATTATTTCCTATTCACGTTACAGAAATAACGCTAAATTGCCGTAACATTTGTCTCGATTCTGAACTCATATTACTTGACCATTACATGAACAATAGCTTATGTCGTAAACCTTAAACCACAAATTACAGAATCATGGTGTATTTTCGTAAGAACTTTACAGAATCATAAATTATCTACCATGACGGGTCTGTGTTATTTTCATTGATTCGACTAACCTAGAGAAGTTAGCGGTATCCACAGATATTTGCTTAAAAAATAAAACGATTATTTCGGATTGGTTACATAAATATCACACTCACAGGTATGGCAAGAACTTGTCAGACAAACTGGACAATATTTTCCATGGTTACAGAAAAGAGGGATAAAGTAAATACATTAAAAAAAGGGTAGAAGTTCTCTTTCACACGAGAAGCTATCATATTACACACGGCGCACGCCAGCAGCCCTTATCCCACTTACAAAATCTCCCACTACAGACTCGTAAGCACAACATTCCATTCATAATTCATCATTTAATTCAAAACAACATTTTTTTCTCGCAAAGAATCACACGCTTGAGATAAAAACAACCAAGGTCAAAAACGACTGCATTTCTCGAGTATGTAATTCAAGAGCCACACACGCACTAATGTTATGCAATCGGTGCGATCTGGAGTATTAATAAATGAAAAAAAGAGCCCCTCACCCTCAGCGATACTCGCATGAAATTATCAGTTCATCTACGTTGTTCCAACATCCAATGATATTTACAATAGTTGCCAAGTTTACTCCGGAGACGCGGCAACGTCGCCTTCGACTCGCTTTCCTTCCCACTCCCTTCCAAAACCCTCCCTTCCCGGCATTCACCTCGTGGCGCCTCGGGAGAGCCACAATGGGGTTTGGTGGGGTTAGGGAGAGGTGGGGTGGGAGTTCGGTGTCGGTGGTGGGGAAGGAAATGATATGACTGCGGGGGAGTGAGGCAAGGGGGACAAGGAGTGGACGGGGTAGGGGGCACAGATAGGAGGACAGAGAGCGGTTTCGGCATGGTTAGCGCAAAGGAAAAAAGTACCAGTAAAGCTAAATTTACGATTATCTCAGCATCAGAAACAAGAAGGAAACTACATACCCTGTGCACAGTGGGTTACTCCTTTGGAGCGGTTAATATGTAAATAAGAACCACTAGGTGACATCATGGATAGAGAAGGGCACATAAAAACCACAATCACAGATAGAACATTGGCAGGAAATAGGGCATAGTATGCAAATATAGTACAATATTGAGCTGCAAGCTCATTAGCCGCAATACAAAAATGAGAATATATGAGGTACTTATTAGACCTTCCGTTCCTATGGAGGTGCAAAACGGACAACTACAAAATAGAGCGAGAAACGCAGAGAAAATTTAACAGAAAAGTCACACGACGTATTTTCGGCCCAGTTAAAAATACTGTGAAAAGACAATTATCCTAACCTGCTAACCCAAAGGTCGCGGGTTCGAGTCCCGCCTAATGAGGATTTTTCACTTTCCAGGGCATGGTTGTGTGTGCTCGGCCATTGTTGAATGTTAATGCCCCGATATAAAGTCCAATGAGTGCTGTTTTCGGTGGTAAATAAATAAACAAATTATTAGTACAGCAGTCATCTATGGAGGTGAAACTCGGACAATTACAAAAAGGAGCGAAAATAGCTGAGAAAATTTAAGTGAAGACTCATACGATATACTTATAGCCCAGTTAAAGAAAATGGTGTTCGGAGAATAAGGCATAGCCGGAAAATAGATTAAATCTAAAAACACGAAGAAGATCATTAGATTCATAAAATATCAACGAATAAGATGCTTATGCCACGTGGAAAGAATGGATGGGCAACGAATCCAAAAGATAATACTGAAGGCACAGGTCTACAAGAACGGAATGAGGGGACAAATTATAAGAAGATGGATGGATTATGTGATGGGAGACCTTAGAAGAAGAATGAGCGTGAGAGGGTGAATGAAGAGATGGAGAAGGACAGTAAACGGAGGAAATTGGTGTTGGGAGGCCAAAGCTCACACCGGGCCGTAGCGCCAGACAAGAAGAAGAAGAGCAAAAGAAAAATAATCATAAGGAAAGGGCAGCGTGGAGGGAGGAGAGTTGAAGTTTGGCTGGAGAAAGGCTTGAGGGAAGGAGAAGGAAGTCGCGTGATTCCACGGCAATAATAAAGAGAAAAAAACACGAAAAAAATAGAAATCATACACGTTTCCATAATCTCAGCCCCCCCCCCTGGAGGGTACAAAAAATGTATAATTCACCGTGAGAATAAACTGGTGCCTCCGTTCCAATCCTTACTCTAAACCCCTACTTTCCTTCCAAAACTATCTCCCTCCCTTCATCTCTCTCTAGGGTATAAGGGATTTTGGGGAGGGGGTCTACGTGGTGGGGTGGGGGAAAATGAAACGACAGGGACAAACACACCAAAAAAACCCTAGCTCTTCTCTCGGCGACATGGCGCACTGAGAATGAAATATACTGAAATGTCATTGAAATAACAGATGGTAGTCGAGGAGAGGACACGGTCTGCACTAGTGGTTAAATCCAAACGACTCTGTAAGGGAGGGGCGGAGGGGGAAGCATATTTTTTTTCTCGACTCCTTCCATGACTGAGGGAGAATTTAATAGTTCGTTAAACGACGACGGACCCCCCTCCATTATACCACGAGGGATATCATTTTCTCCGGAGAAATTCGGCTGCTTTTTAGGGAGAAAAAAATATTAAAGAGGCGCAGTTATTAGACATAATTGCGATAAATGCGCGACTTCGTCATTCCCCAACGTTAAATCCTCCGTAAATGGACCTTTATCAGGGAGATTATTATTTTTTAACTCTTTTTCCGCGAAGACCATCTCCCTCTGGCAATTCTTTTTATTTAAGCGACGAGAGCAACAAAACACCAGGGGCGGCACCAAACTCAGTCTACGGGACTTAAGAGGACTCGCTAGCGACCACGTAAGTCAAAACAAGTTCGTAATCCTACATTATGGTTTGATGCATTTTAAAAATACCGCTTTCACTGATGAAATACCGAAGCTAAAGGAAAGCAAAACTAAGATACTTAGACGAAGATTATATCCGAATTATAATGGCGAATATGTGTTTAATTAATTATTTTTCCTGGCCAAGTTACCAACTGCAACGCCGTTTCTATTGAACTATCTTAACTTCAATAAGTGAAGTAATTTTCTAACCACTCAAAACCTAAGGGGGATAGGTACTTTCACATTACCACTATTAAACTCCCAGAAATAATTCGCTTCTTATTTCACTTATTTTTCTAAAACAGCATTACTATGACATATATTCTATTTTCCGTTTCATTTCCCCTTCTCACTTTCACTCACATTAGTTTCAAGCATAGTTCATGGAAAAAATAGAATTAAAAGGTTATTAGATTTTTTAAATACAGATATATAAAACTGTTTTTAGATAAGGGGTACTTATTTTCGTAAGTGATATGACCGTGAAATGTAATGACAAAAGTTGACGGCTTGGTACCTTCATTTTACTGCCATTAAATTTCCCGAAATAATTTGCTTCTTATTTCAGTGTTTTCCAAAACGGCATTACTATGAAGCTGATAATATCCTACTTTCCACTTGTTTCACCCATTCTCACCTTCAAGTGCATATAATTACAAGATATCCTTTTAATTTTTTCAATTAGAATGTTTTAAATATAGGATTTTTTAATTTAGAATTTTTTAAATAATACAGTATAGGATTTTGTCGATGTTTTAAATAAGCCACTCGCTCTGTTTGTATCAAGAACATGAAACCTAAAGTGTCTAGTTTATTCTTTGAAGCATAATATACATAAATTCTGATTCACGACATCTGATCTGGGAATAAATAGCGCTCATTAATTAAACGTCAATTGTCTATTTCACCCGTTATGAGCTCTTAATAACAAAACCTTATAAATGACATATTTTTGCTATTAGGAGTTCTAACATCAACGAGTACAACACACACCGTCAAACCTAAGAGCTTAATACGAGGAAAAGTATAACCCGCATGTTTCGAACCCGCATCCTTTGGATAGCTATACCAGCACTTTACCAACCTGTTTACTATGGCAGGCTCCTTCTTTTATAGTTTAATTTGCATAGTCATTTCTATAGCATAAATGACACCTACTTCGTTCTACGCCTGAACTTCCTCTAAAATCCCACTGGACAATCGATCCAGCCGGTTTGAGTCGTTGCAATGCGCGTCGGGACGCCGCCGTGCCTCAATGGTTTTCTTCGTGCATGGCCAAAAGTGGAGAGAAGAGATCCATGGAATGGGCATTGCAGGTAATCACATCAGTCGGACGATTGATTCAACGAGTGTGCTGGTTGGGGCTCGAAAACCTATGTGGTGATGGGATACGAATGTGTTCCCGCACGTGCCCACGTCACAGTGTGAGTAAGCACTCGTGTGATTGCGTGTCTATGGTTTCGAGTCACCCCCACCCATCTGCCCCCGATACACACACACACGCCCAGTGTCACGACTGGCGTGATGCTGTTGGCGTTAAGACGTTAAAGAAACGCTTCAACATAATTTATTTTACGTTTTGTTTTCAAATTTCACTTTCACGGAATTATAAACTTGTTCATAAGTTACAACCGCGTCTCACAGGTCAAAAAAGAAAAATTAAAAGCAAGTTTATATATATTTTTCCTTACTTTTAATTCGCTCACGCCATAATTGGGGGAGGGGGGAGGTATTGACGTAGCCTAGGGCGGGAACCGTGGTGTCTGGAGCCCACGTCCCCTCTTCCTCCCCGAAATTATTAACTTACTTTGAAAAAGGGCACTGAAGGAGAATTATTTGACTAAGAACGTTGATTTCATTTATTCTTTATTTTGAACAATTTTTCAAAGAATATGATAGTAATTTTCAAACAAAAAACCGAGTGTATTGCATTATTTCAGAAATTCATACCGCAAAAATGCTGATGCACTGCAGTCGCAACTACACTCTTAATTGCCCAAACAAGGTTTTGCTCCTAATTTTAAAATTTTACGAAACTAAATCCTTGCTACGTCACTGGTGGGAGGGAAATTTTCACTTGATTCCTTAAGAGGGGAAATATAGACTCTTGTGTACGCTCATTTCTTTGCCACGAATTTCCCTTATGACGTTATGCTTTATACACCGCCGAATGTCACCTCAGGGAATCAAAATAGGGTCCCTCTGTGCGCCCTCGTGCCATAAAGGACATCACGATCAGCTGGGGGAAATAATCAAGGTAATAAGATTCTCCCATAAAACGCCATGCCCAGGGACAATGATTGCGTTCTGTTTTCATAAGAGTGAACGAGATTTTGATGTGACATAGTGTACATAATTTTCAGTACTATCAATATGCTGAACATTTCCTGATCTTAAATAAAAATAAACACTTCCGGAAACGTCGAGAGGGCAGAGAAATGGAGGACGATTCCGGATATTATGCATTTGTCCAATATCAAATAAATAAAGATGTTTCCAAAACTTGTTAACAATGCTCAGCCGAGAATTGTACTTCAAAATAAGATCATGATTACATGAGAGTAATTAACAGGGAGAGTTCATGACTGAATAAATAAAAAAATCCACAGAGCATACTATAGACCTAACTAATTAAAACAATGCTGAATAATGAGAAACACGTCGAACAAAGCAATTACTGAGATAATAATTAAAATTTAAGGAAGCATGTCAGCATTTTAATAATGGAAATGTCTGAAATTACAAAGACCCATTTGAAGTTAAATACATAGTACTTACTACACAATAAGCTGTTTCTGGTACTTTTACGTTAGACCAGAGATCCTACTCACCGAGTAAGATGCTAAATGTTTCACTTTGGGGAACTGCGTCTGCTTACCTACCCAGCAATAATGCTCGAAAATTTACGATGCCTCGCTAAAGCTACTCTATTTGTATGATTCGGCGAGCGAGGAAGGTATGTAGCAAAACTATACAACTTCAGGAAAAATGCTCGCTTGATGAAACAAATATGCCATCCTTAAATAAAAGATAATTAGTGGGTTAATACTTCCACTCAATCGTATAACAATTATGCATCTAGACTTTTGAGCAATAGTAGTTTTGGTAAGAGTTAGGATGGTCGAGTTCATTCACCACAGAGTGCTACCAAACTATTTATAGCTTATTTAGTTTATTAATAACTATCAAAATATTGTAATTCATATAAAAATATCGTAGTAACTAAAATCCTGTTGAAAATCAATTCCTTCCAAAGAAACACCATTTGGAAGATAAAATCAATGCCATCATCAATGCTCTGGAGATACATCGTCACCAATATTTAACACGTAACAAACTGCATGATATTTAGTTGCGAACTAACTTTCTCGAAAATAATAACCGCCATGGAATTAACATCGATGCGAATCTCATGCATACACAAGACGCCAAGAGTTAGACCATATAGCAACACTAGCTGCACACACTGGCAAATTACAACGCACGTAATCATGTGCACTGCATCCACGATGCGGTAAAATTAGCAACCATGTGGCGGGAGTCAGGGCGGAGCTAATTAACATTCCCTGGGTCGCGTGCGTGAGGGCGGTAGCATGGCCGAAGGGGCATTGTATCGCCCAGGAGGGCTACTTCATCATCGCTAATGCAATTCGGATTTCCACGAACGCCCAAACGCTAAATATACAGTCTTTCATCTACGATGCCTAAATAGGAATAATGTACTCTCCGGTCATAAATTGCATTCCCCATAGACGTGAGAAGACGCTACATGACAAGAGCTACTCCTACAATCCCCGTACTATATATATTCTCTTAAATAACTGTAACAATAGAATCGATATTTCCGAGGTCGAGAGATAGACATCGCACTAATGACACCGAAATAATTGAGTAAAACGTCGTTGCTTGATGAACATTCTCTCTTTTGAAAAGATGACTGTAAGTTACAGCTCTGAATAAAGAATATACGAACTAAAATTATAAGTAAAAGGTGGCTGTGATATAAAAACGCATATATATTATCCGAATAAAGTTACAAAAATAGCTATGATAAAATAGGTAACATAAGCCAAGTTCGATGAATATCAACGATGAAAGGAACTAAGTCATAATAATAATTAACTTTACAGCTGAATATTTCGCAAATTTCATCGCTGTGTCACGCAAACACTTAGTTAATATAGATAATACTTACAAAACAAGTGCGTATTCGCGTCACAAAAAGTATGTGAATAATTAAAGGCTGCATGCAAATTTGTTCGAAAAGGTAAAAATAGGACAAATGTACATGATGTCGCAAGAAGATTTTTCTTAACAAAGTGGCTATTATCGAAGAAAAAAAGATAAAACTTATGAACTACATTCTCATCAATTATGATTGAAAACAGCTTCCATATTTTATTGATGCTTTGCCTAAAGAGTAATTATGCCTATAAAGAGATAATCGATCAGATTATGAGAGAGTAGAATTTCAGCAGAGTTTCAAAGCACTCAAACAATAGTATCTTTAAACATGAATACATTTCGTGCATATAGAGGCAATGGTTTAAGATACCTTTTCTCACTGCGTTTATGATCATCGTTATCTGCACCGTGCCAAAGAGTAGTACGTCCTCGTCTTTCATGAAACCAACCTCTGCTTGACTTCTCGCGAAACACAGGGAATTGAATGGAGAATCACAAAAAAATTGGTGAATAGGAGTCAAGAAGGAAACACCTACGGAAATTTGTCATCGATGCATTATTTGAGGAATAATACTTATAGGACAGTATCAGCGCACGGAACATGGATAACCCAGCGTCCACAAACTCCAGAACATTGTAGGGTTCAGCCAAAAAAAACCCACAGTGGCGGACTACGCCACGAATATCGCTCCCATAATCCCGAGCGAATAAAGCAAGGCTCGGGATTCGGCCACGGAAGCCTCCTTCGGTTCGGTCGGGAGCCCGCACAAGACCATAACACGACCGCATCCAACCACTATTTCTCCAGGCGAAAAAATCACGCCGGGAGACCACATTCGAACCTCGAGAAAAGGAATTGGAAACGCCTCTCTTTCCCACCTTATCGAACCTCTTCCGCCTCTCACACGACGACTTAAGGCCACACACACCAACACACATATTCATCCGCTCTCACTAGATGGCAGCCCCTGTTCCCTCTCCCGGACCCACTCTCTCTTCTCTCTCCACCTCACTTATTCCACTTCGACATTTTTCCCCCTAGAGCCCGGGCCATCGATAAAGGGTTTAACTCATGAAAGAGCCGGAGCACTGCGGCACGGAGATAGGAAGGAAAGACGGGGAGAAAGGAGTGGAGATATATCTATTTATATACATTATATATATGTATATATGTATAATATATATATGCATATAAACATTTTCCTCCCGTTAGCGGGAGCAGAGAAGGAACCCAGTAGAGGAAGGGACGCGGAAGAACGAACTAAAAGACGTGAATCTGGGTTTCCAACGAGGTTTAGCCGTCGGCTGAGGCGGTGTTTCAAGTCATTACAGCATTAATAGGCTCAACAGATCGAGAGAAAAAGGAAAAGGATGGCAATGGAGGAAAATTGGATCACCAGAGACATAATCCAGAATCCAGGATTCCTTAGGAAGGCTCAAGGATATTTGCAGTTTTTCCTTCGTAATACAGTATATCATCTACCTGCACTAAATTATAGTCTGAATGGTCGATTCCTGAAATTTTTGCTGAAGTGATATTCAATCACACCAAGATTTACTCCAGTTGACAGCAATGGCAACCCCATTATATCTTCAAGAAAGCAGTTAAGAGATCAGTGTATAGCCAAGCGTAATGCACAGTCGATCAGTAATCAATGTCAGATAAATTTCCTCGATTCGATTTTCGACATTCCTGTTGCGGTGATGTTTAATCACGATGAGAGAACATGCAACTATTCATTATCACTACCTACTCCAGGAGACACGCCAATTTATCACTCTTCTCATTATTTAGGAATAGTAGTGCCTCTTGGCTACGCCGAAAGCAACAGCCATTTAGAGCAGCCTAGAACGAAAAGACAATGCGACGTAAGTGATAAAGTTCGACAAATATACGCCATTCGGCTTGGTGCCGTAGTAGGATACATATCCCAAAACTAGTGTTTTTCCAGTAGGTAATATTTTTCCCGCTAGATATTTATTTTTAAATACCCCGTGGGTGTATTTGATAGGGAAGAAAACAATATTGATTCATAATTTCAATGCATGAATGAGATTCATCCTTGTTGACTTCAACACCTAACCATTGATGTTTCCCACAAACCGTGAGGTCAAATGACGAGTGACATAGTCGGTCAAACCGTCATTTCACGCGAAAGATCATCATAATTGTTTGAGCACGTGGTGATTAATGGTAGCATCTCAATTAAATGGCATCACTAACATAAGTAACAGGAGTAGAAGCAGGGAAAATTTTCAACACACGCTTAAACAGAAAAAAACCTATCCTTTAACCTTGATTCCCACTGTGAAGAGCCTTAAAACTATCTATAATTAGAAATATGACCAAAAGGACAAATGAAAGGAAGTGAAGGGTACGAAGGAGATGCAATGGGACGAATGAGAAACCAAGGAGAGACATATAAGAGTAATGGGTTCAAACTTGCATCCCGGCAATGAAAGGAAACTGTGGGGATACGAGAGAAGTATCGAGTGGGTATGGTGGGACAGGGAAAAAATGAGTGGGAATTGCTAGCTGCAGTGGCTTGAGAACTGGCTTGCAATCCCGAGGGCCCGTGTTCGTATATTAGCAGTTGCAGAGTTTTGTTTTCAGTTAAACCCCGATCCCCACAGGGATGCCATATGAAGAACACTTGAAAGTCTAGTACAATGGTAACTCGCCAGGCATGGTATTTTTAATAGTAACGCAATTAAGGCAAACTCGGAGGTCAGGTAAGTTTGGTGGCTCCGTTTTCCCAACCCGAGAGACCAGGCTCTAATCCCAGAAGATATTGTTCAGTGGAGACCTTGCACATACTTGTGTTGAGCACTTAAAGAATACTACTCCAACCGTCGAATAGGACGTTAAAACGTAGACAACTTGATAACCCGACATACTATGGTCGATTAGATCATGAGAAAAAAATAAGGAAATAAATTCCAAAGTGGACGAGTAAAAAATGTAACATTTCCCGCGAACGATATGAGACCATAACAACTACCAATAAGGCTTTATAATTAGCCTTGTCAACAGATAATTATTGGATTTGCTCTCAAATTCTTGTTTTATAATCAGCTCTGTAGTAACTAAAAACTTTAAATTATTAGTGTTTGACGTCTTCACTGAACACCAACACAAAAACAAGGCGATTATCTAAGTTCTTTCTTTTTGTTTAGCGCACATCAACTCTGCTCCCGAACTGTTTTGAAGTGCGCTGCCTATTGTGCAGGGTCTGGAACGAATGGAAAGCAAGTGCGCAGTTGCGTTGCGAAGTGGGCAGCATATTTGAGCGAATGGAAAGCTCTCTATGATTCATCTGAAGTGCGCTGCCTATTGCGCGGTCTGAAACTAATGGAAAGCAAGCGTACAGTTGCGTTGCGAAGCTAGCAGCGCATTAGAGCGCATGGAAAGCTCCCTATGATTAATTTAAAGTGCGCTGACTAGTTCGCTGGGTCGGAAACGAATGGAAAGCAAGTGTGCAGTTGCGTTACGAAGTGAGCAGCATAGTAGAGTGAATGTAAAGCACCCTATGATTCATTTGAAGTGGGCTGCCTAGTGCGCAGGGTCTAAAACGAATGCAAAGCAAGTGCGCAGTTGCGTTGCGAAGTGTGCAGCGCACCATAGCAAATGCAAAGCTCCCTTCGAGTGGTTTGGGGGCAAGGGAAGGTAACATGGAACAACTGAGGAAGGAGAGTCGTAACAAAGGGCGGGCGGGAGGTATATGGGGAAGTAGGGGAATCGAACGTGCGTACGGGATGAAGAGGAGGGGAGAGTGCGCCGCGGTAATCGGACCATAAACACTCAAAAAGCTCAATAATAGGATGCGGCGGTGGGGATGGGATCGATTGCCTTGAAGGGATATATAAAAGGGTAAGGGGTGCGGCGTGTGGTGGGGAGTGCGCGCGCGCTCGAGGAGGGATATTGGCAGGGGAAGTAAGGGATATTAGGGAGGGAAAGGGGTCGAAATCACGAGGTCTTTGGAAGAACGGCCGGGCACTGCGGGGGCGTTGGGCCGGGCGGGGGGGAGGGGCGAGAAGGGAGAACGGTTGGCGTAGGAGAGAAGGTCCCGCCGTTTTTTCGGTTACGAATCTGGCCGCACGAGGAGGAGAAGGGGAAAGACAAGAGTTTAAGACGCACAGGGATAAGCGTTGAAGGAGAAGAAGCAGTGCTAGATAGAATGAGGAAACATAAAATGGATTCAAGGGGATGGGGTGTTGCAGTTATCCCTGTCCAATCCTAGAGTTTACAACTAAAAGAAAAACCAACATTTACTATTTTATAAATTAGTTTCATGCAATCTTCACGGACATAGGATGGCGTCAGACTCACACGTAAGAAATGAAACACAAAGACATATGCAAAAAGAAATAAAGTCGCACATAATTTAACAGATGCATTTGTTTATGAATCAAAAGCCATGGAAAGCGTCATGGTTTGATAAGAGCAACAATTGAAATTTAGAGATATTCAAAATAACAACTCAGCGATTTCACAGCATATAATTTTTATTGTTTCAGCTAGTTACTCTACACAGTAACATCGTCGGGAATCATAAATTGATGTATTTACAGGCATAAATAGTTTCCTGAATACGCTAGTGTGTAGCGAAACTAATTAAAACACAAAAAAAATATATTCAGTGGAACCGCAGAGTTGTCGTTCTAAGTTCCATCAATTTCGCAATGGAAGTCCACTAAGTCAACCATCGCTAACAACAATAGAATTACAATTAAATATTAGTATACAGCTGCTTTCTCCCACCTTAAGTGTTAAGTTTATTATTTGAAGTATTAAGTACGCTAATTCTAATGTACGACGTCTAGTTGGGAATAAATGGCGTTCATTCATTGGACGTCGGGTTCCTGTTTCGCCCTTCATGAGCACTTCACAACAAAGCCTTTATTTGTGCTCTCAAGAGTTTTAACAGCGAAAATTATGACACACCGTCCAACCTAAGAGCTTAATCCGAAGACAAGCCTATCATCCGCGCCCGAGAAGAGTTTCAAACCCGCGACCTTTGGATAACGATGCCGGCAATTTACCAACCTATTTACCACGACTGGCTCCTTTCTTTACGTAAATAGTTTACTTTGCATAGTAATTTCCACAGTATAAAACCATTATCCTTTAAATTTACATTACTGAACCACAAAGCACGGTACCGTTATAAACGCCTTGTTTGGGTATTAATGAGCATTTTCACCATAAAAAACCTTTAAAAGGCCACATATTTTAACAAAGAACGCTCTGAAGTTAGCATTGCTGCTACGGATACAGATGGAATACGTCGAAACTGTAACAAATCGGTCAGTTTGAAGCAGATGCTCTAGCCACCAGTTTCCAGCATGGGAAATAAAGTCACAAAATAGCTAACTGATACCTATCAAATTTCAATCAACATCCGTATTTGAGTCTCATGAGTCTCATTCTTTATTTGCATAGGCACACAGGGAGTCGGAATATAACGAAAATTGTCCCGAGCTTGATGATTAGTTTATAATTAACTGATCTTCATTAATATTAATTAACTTACAGTTAATTTATAGAAAAGATAATTAATTACAAACTGGGTCCGTTCGCCATCAGTGCGGTGTAATTTATATTTGTTTATATCTAAACCTGAAAAATATGCTCGTAACTTCTCACCAAATAATTTCCATATTTATACATTTCCAATTTCATCAATTCTCTATAAGAGCCACAAAAATATATACAGCCCTACTAATATCCATAAATTAGCAAATTCCCACGTGAACCCTCTATCGCAGCGGATGAACCCTGGATTCACCCAAGGGCTGAAGAGAGAGAGACTTTAAGAAGAAGGGGGAAAGAAAAGCGTCGTAGATAAGGGGAATGGGTGAATGCGTGCGGACTATGTGGGGGGGGGTGGAGAGGGGTATGAGCAGGTGGGGGGAGGGTTTTCGGAGGCGCACGTTTTATATCAAACGTGTGGTGGGGTGGTAGCATGGGGTGGGGGATACAGCCCCCCCCCCCCTACTTTCCCAACCCCCCACCGCTTCAGCTGGGGAACCCTCGGAAGACGACGGTAAGATAGCGGACGCGATACTGCGGATAGCTAAAAGGAGAGGGTGGAGGTGAACGACTGAGTGGAATGGGGAGAAAGAGAGGGGAGGGAGGGGAGGGGGAGGATTGTGGGCGTGAACGCGTTGGAAACAGTGAAAGGATTCGTGGTCGGAAGAAAAAGCCTTGAGAGGGAAGTTGAGGATGGCCCGATATCAGTTATTCCGATACGATACTATAACGATATTTGACGCACTGATGTCCCGATACTATCGATTCGATGCTAATGATACGATGCAAACGACCCGATACTACTGAAGTTTGCTGAAGAAGAAAAGGGTATTAATAGATTTAAGGTTTACCGGCGAATCTGATTCAGGAAGGTTTCTCGAGTGTTCCACCGGGTAACAGGCCGACGTTTCGAAGAACGACTTGTTCTTCATCTCCAGGGGTTCTGAATGAAGTACTCACAAATTTCACCGCTGATTAAACCAAAAACTTAAGATCAGGTGTCTCCTGATTGGTTCCGTCGTAGTCTGATTTTATCGCCTTCCCTTACATTCTTAATGAATTTAATAATTGGTTTCCAGGCACTATACTTTATTGAAAGCCAGTGTCTCGATTGAAATTTAGAAAAGGGTATTGTTGGGAGTGTGAGACAAGAGAATGGATGTGCTTTGGATTCTTGTAAGAAGGTAGCTCCTGATTGTATCAAGTAATAATGAAATTGCTGCATAATGTATTGTGATTTCACCAAAAGTGGCCCGAAGTTACAAGATGCATATGAAAATGATGGATCGGTCGCTACCAGGAATTACCGTCAGTATCGCCACCAGGCAACACGCATCGGGCCAGCCACACCGGGAAGGAAGAGTTGGTGTAATACGTACGAGAGTTTGCGTTCCAGGGATGAAGGAGTAGACGGAAGGATGGAAGAATAAAGCGGAGCACATTGCTGTCGGGGCGAAAGAAAAAGGGTATAAAGGGGATGGAGGCGCCGAGATTAGCGGAAAGTTTCTCGCGAGCGGTACGAGGCATTCGCTGGGGATAGGAGGTCTGTAATGTGGGCGGGGGGGGCGCATACTGTCTTGCATCGATAATATTGGACTATTCACGACTTTGTATGGTGGGAAAGTGGTGGGGGGAGGAAGTGGGGGTTTTAAAGTTTTGCGGGTTTTATTTTTTTTCTCTATTATTCAGTTTTCCCCAACCCCCCTGACAGTCGTCTCCGCTTTCAACTTCTCTCCCCTGCCCAATAAAACTCCCCCTATCTTCCTTCCTTTCCGACGTTCTCCCACTAACACGTACCCTGTCTCTCTTTCCACAACCGCCGCGGCGCGCACACAAGACCGCTACGGGAAACAACGTCGTATATCTCAAAAGGGACCGTCTTGGGGAGTGATATCTACATCTGAAAGTCGCCACACACGGGCGTGTGGCAGGGGGAGAGGTTTGAGGAGAATAGCCATAAAAAAGGGTGTAAAAAAGGAATTAGAGGAGGAGAAGGATGATTAGTGAGGTGAATTTTCGTAAGAACTAACGTCTCGATCTTCTCTCGTTCTATTTGGTTGGCTTGTAGTGGGGTTAATAGGCGCGTCAACTAAGTCTATCAGCGCCTCATTCTAGGCTTTCGCAGACATCTAGAGGTGCGGATGTAAAACTTGGCTTACCATCAAAGAAAAATATATCTTAAAAAAATAATGCTCAAGGGAACGTGTCATACGATTGTGTTAAACTCACAGGGAAAAAACCATTCGCCTGGATCAGGGTATGAACCAAGACCCCTCGATAGTTTCGAATTCTGGTCTAGTAGAATGATCTTTTTACAGTGAATTTGACATAATTAAACGATCACTAGCGGGTGACTCTGCTAGAGTCACTGCGCGGCCAGTTCCGCAGTTCTTTGAATGTATTATAGTTTGTGTAAAATGTTAACATGTTTTAAGAAGACGAGAACACTATCAATAGTAGCTGGGTCATTTCCCTAGGATAGATAAATATGCTCGGGTATTGTTTTCTCGGTAGCTCGGTTGCGATTAATTGCTCGGGTATTATTAATTGTAATGTCATTGTCGGCCCCGGTGGCGACGGAGTAACGTCCTCGCCTGCCAATCCGAGGGTCGCGGGTTCGAGTTCCGCCCGGGTGGATTTTTCACCACCCAGGACATGGGTGTTTGGGTTCATCAGTTTTTAATGTTACATCACCCGATGTAAGAGGCCTTTGCGAGCTGTTTTCGGGGTAGTTGAAATAAATAAGCTTAAAGATGTATATGTAGCTGATCGAGAAGGGACACAATTCCCTAAATCGGAGAAGACTTTCAAATGGCATTTGATGCAACTTATACCAGGAAAGCGCCACAGTTCTTTTTTACTCTTTTACCGGCATAAAATATAATTACATGTTTATTAGCAAAGCGTTTAATACGCGGAACGCCAGAATATATAGGTCGATCGCGCAAGAGAATGATTGAAATCAAAAATACAAACGTAAGTCTCATTGGTGCACAATTCAAATCCAAGAAATAGTTTTTTAAAAAGCAAACTATTAAGACGTTCTTCACCATTTCTCATTACCTTCAATTTATCCCACAATATGCAACACAAATATATCTCTCCACTACAAATATGCTTTATTCTCAATAGTCGGGTGAATATTATAATATTAAGAAGACTCGAGTTCAATGTCTATTTTAATTGCGAACATCCCCTTTGAACTGGATATGTATTCTTAAGTTTAATTATAGCGAATGGCATCAATGGGGGCAAAAATTGCACATTTAATTTACTAATAAAATTATTTCAAAATACTTAGAAGAATATCTCCCATGGCTCTCTTGTATTCTGTTATGATTTCCACCTTTAATATTAAGAGCAAATAAATTACGATTCTCACTTTTTGTGCATCGGTGAAAATAATCACACACGAATGAGAATTATTTTCCAATTAAACCGCATAAAATATGAAAGTATTTACTCATCATTATCTCCAAAAATAAGATCTAAGGAAATAAAAAATACTTGTACTAGCTAAGTCCATACCTATTCTCGGAGTGATTTAAGTATCCACACCCTGAAAAGTCTGTCTCACTATCCCTCCTGCATCTTCTCTTTTTTAATACGGTAGAGAGGAACTTCACGGGAAGAACTAGGGAGACGCCGGTACGACGATGGCGACAAACAAGCATGAAACATGATTTCCCTCAAGTGGGTCAGAGAGTATACGCGAAATTGGAAAACTTGGAAATGAGTTTTTATGAAAAGTTTATTGATGACTTCATCGAGAATTTAATAATGAAGCACTCAAAGAGAGCAACGTCTCCGTTTTTTTGATTGAACTACGAATACACGAAGAAATTAAAGGAGAATGAGTCATAAAATAAGACTTTAAGGATTATATCGTCATAAGAAGACTGTCTTCCGATATTTTTTCCAATTTACTAGACATATAGGGCCAGATTTTTCCAATGAGTGAACCAAAGCCATATGGCAGCGTAATTCTCAAAAGAATCAATATAGCAAATGCAATTCTTCGATAATGACGAAATAAAAATATGGAGCATCCATGTGAAGCTACTGAAAGGGTGTGTTTTTTTTCCTTTCCATTTCTTAGGATCTGTTTGGCTACGTCGGATTCCAGCCATCCATACGCCCGCACGGGAAAGCGACACCAGAAGCATAGAGGTAAATTTATTAGAAGGTAACACCAATAAATGACCACGACTATATTCAAGAAGAGTATTTTTAGCACCCAAAAATACCACACTTTATGACTAATCACAGCTTTGGCCACAGGAGGACCTAAATTCAGTGCGAAAAATAACCTATACGGGAAAAAAGAAGTAATTTACAGCTCAGATACACAATAATACAATAAATTCCATTATGCTTTGCCTGAAAATTTTGCACTCTTCCGGAATGAATGCAATATAATTCGAAATTATACAATAAATTATATGCCACTATAAATTAAATTCAGCTATCCGAGGGTAACCTTCCTACCAGATGAACTTTGTAGTTTAAAAAAATACCATTATCAAAGCCCGATCAAAGTTCCAACATAATTAAGTCATTTCCATCCAACTGATATATGTTGCGAATTACAGGATGTAAATAATTCATATTAAAAATCCAAGTTTTTCAACCTTATAACATTTTGCACAGTTATTCCAGAGGGCGCTAAAGAAAATTATTTTGGATAAATTAAACTTTAGCACAATTAAGCCAAATATTTAAGCAGATAACGTCTTGGACTACGAAAATTAGGCCGGTTTTTCTCGTGAAATTTGTCCAGATATCATATAAATCTCATGATATTTATCCAGTAAATTTACATGAATGAACGTTTTCTATAAAACTTATTTTCGAATTGCATGTATCCTGAGAAATAATCAACGTTTCCAAACAATTTAATGGCAAATAACTCATTTCGACGTATTAAATGCACAATTGATATTTTTTAATATCGCCGTTTGCTAATTAAGAATTGCTTTAACATTCCCCTGAACAATCGCATCGTGCGATTCCGCAAATTCTCTTATTTATACGAACATTGTATCAACGAACGATATCAACTACCCCCGGGAATCATAGCTTGGACTCGAATAAAAATACGGCTCTCTTATCTCTCACAAAAGTTCTCGGCGCTATGTAGAGGACGATTTTGGGATATGGGTACAGAGCTTTCAATATCCTTTGGTGCGTGAGAGGAAGGCTGTTACGTGTAGATGGTCAGCCAGAAAACTGTTCTACGAGCTGCCAGCACATGAACTTCAAGAAGTGGGATCCTCACCACTACCTGCCGTCCCATTCCGATTCGTCTCATGATGAGACCTCAAGATAGCGTCCCTATGAAATCATAGCGATGAGCGATTTTAACCACGTTCCAACTGGCGTGTGTGTGTCTCGTGCTTTTTTCACGAAATAGTTTGGTTCCTCTGCCTCACACTCTCTCTCTCGCGTTGCCTCGCTCTCTTCCCCTTCACCCCCTCCACTTCTATCTCCCCTCTTCTCCGCAAAAGTCTGCACAAGGAACTTTTGCGACAGCTATACTATGCTAATCCTAAGCTCTTTGATGGAAGGGCGGTGCAGTGAAACGTCTCCAAACGAAGAAGAGAAACCGTTTCGTCCCATCTTTCCGTTCAGATGTTTCCCAAACAACAGCATCCCGACCCACTCACTCTCTCACGCTGGTATCCCCTTCAATGTCATCAACCCTGCTCATCCCCTACGGCTCCTCTTTCACTAAAAAAACCTTCGGTCCGTCCCATCTACCTTCCCTCGCTCACTATTCACCCTCGCTACCCACTTGCTTACATCTCTCCTCCATAACACACACCCCTCCCAAAACAAAAACTTCATCTCCTATCCCGCCCGGCTCAAATTACCCATCACAGCCGTTCAACTTTCACTCATCCCTGCCTTTCGGTACCTTCTTCCTCTCCACTACTCGACCTCATCCACCTCTCATCTCCGTTATCCTCTTCCATTTTAAAGGGGGTTGGGTACTATACCTGAATAGATATTTCCAGGCCGCTGGGGCATTCATCGCCACGTTTACTGACTATTCGATTTTTTAAAATCCCGTTTTCACCGTTCGACACTAAATAGATGAAGCGAAATCATTAAGTGATTGAGTGAATTCAACACATCAGAGACTCATTGAAAAGTAGACGATATAGACATATTTTTTATCTTTTCAACCTGCATGTCATAGATCGTAATACTACGAAAAATCTCAAGTATCCGGCAAGAAAATACTAAGAAAAGTCGATAGGAGCAGAAATAAGCGGTTAGAAACATAGTGCACCACCCAGACTTATTCCAAGGACGAAATAAGACTGATTTTTGTATCATCCCAAAATCTCCTAGGTTAATTGAGGGCCCACAGATAGCCAAATTAAAGGTTTACACACGAAATACACGACTTCGTCGTGTATTTCGTGGGTCAGTGACCACCCTGTAATAGGTTCCGCTGCATTACAACCTACACGCTTCGCGAACGCCACCGTCAGTGTCCGTCACGTCAGGCAACGTCGTTCGTTATCCCACCCTAAGAGGCCTCGTCACGACGGTTTTAGTGCGGGGGGTAGGGGGCTCCGGCAGTGGTCTTTTGTGGAGAGGGTCGAAAGAAGAGTGGGGGAAGAGCTGAGGGTAGTGTTATGGGGAAAGAGAAGAGGAGAGAAAGGGGTATGGAGAGAGAGGAGGAGGTCCTTGGGTCTTTGCATCCCCACCAATGCGGCGCCGTATAACGCTTCACTCTTACGTCAGCGGTCCCGTGCCGTGTTCCTCTGCGACGGAGGAGGGGGATGATATGAGGACAGGCGGTTAGAGGAGGGGAGAGTTGGAGCAGTGGAAGGGTGAGAGAAAGCTGGCATCACGGGAGGGGAAGGTTTCGGTGAAAGGGTTGGAAGAAGGAATGCTGGATAGGGAGACGGAAATGAGGCTGGTTTGTAGATTTTTTTAGGAGCAGCGAGAGGAACTGGAGTATACAAGTCAGTTCACGCAGGGCTAACGGAATTAAAGACGTTGGATTAGCGCGGTGGCTGTATTATCACGTTTCCTGGCCGAGGGCCCGCGTTCAAATCCCGGAAGATGGGGAAAGGTTTTCAATGAACTCGATATTCTCATGCTTAATTTGGCGAAAACAGTTATGAGTACTATTTGTCAATATTTAAGAAAAACGTGCACTATTAATGGTGAAAAACTCATTCGAGTTTGGCTTACAACCGGCGACTAAAACGGCACTACAATCACCTCGACGACCGCTAAATACTACCCGATTTCGCGGACATATCCAGCGAAACACACGGCCGTAGGCAAGGCACAGTCATCCCCGAATAATTTATTTCCAACGCATTATTCAAGACTGCAACAAAAACAGATCGAGACAAAATCCACCAAAAAAACACAGCTTCATCCCTTCTCTTTCCCAGTTCCTTTTTCATATTCCCTCCTCTTTTGTAGCAGGTGTCCTGAAATCCCCATCCACACGCCCTCACGGCGGCCCGCTGGGGGTGTAATTAGACGAGGACTACCACCGCACAAAGCCCGACTGTCATCACTTCGCCATACTCCACTCTCGTGCCCTCGGAATAAACTCTTTCTGGGTTCGTAGAAAATGAGGTTAAATTTCGCCAAATGAGAGTGTTGGGGGCCAGAAGAGAGTGTCAGGGAATCAAAATAGCAGGAGCAAAACGACCGCAAAAACAACGGGAAACAAAACAAACAAAAAACAGAAAAAAACATGGAAACATCCGATTATAAGGGACGGAATCGATGCGCAAAGCGGATTGTGGGAAAGCTGAGGGGAAAGGGTATAAAAGACAGAGGGGAAATATTTTCTGGGTTGAAGATGAGCATCGATAGTCGATAATCCATTAGCATCAATATTTGGGTTCCAATCACTGATTTTTTTTACCAACGACAGTCTCTCACCGATGTTTTCACACTGATGGTTTTATTCCATGGATTCCACCACCAATCATCACCATTTAAATTTTATAAACACCTAGCGAAACTTTTTCATATTTAGTATTCACAGCGCTCAATTTATAATTTTTGAAGACAATTCAGTTGATAGTCTTTCTGATCGACAACAGACAGTAAAAGTAAAAATTTCAAGTGATTTATGGTTAAAATTAGTCGCAAATACCACAGCCGTATCTCTGACAACTGTTACGTACACCACCAAAGTATGCATCGGAACTTTAACTTTAACAATGTATTTACTATTTTTCATCGTTTGAATGAAAATATGAGGCCTGGCAAAAAAAGTAGATGAAAAATTGAAAGTGGAGTAAATTGCTCACTCTTTCGATAATTATAGACCGATGTATTACCCACATCAATGCAGGAGCTTCCACGGTTAGCTGATGTCAGCTACTAACTGTTTCTTTCAATTTTTCTAATCCTTAAGATCTTTCTCACGCATTGTAATGAGGAAGGGTAAGATTCGTGTGTGAAACTGGAAGAAACACTTATCCCGTCCTCATCAAGACGGAAGAAACATGTATCACATCATCGTCCAAGTCTTTCGATTTACCCATACTCCGAAATAACTATTGGTTACATTTGTGGAGGCGATTGACTACTAAGGTCATTTGTGCCATCAAGGGGAGGTGAGTAGGGAAGGTCAGTGAAATATTTAGAGGGTAATAGAGGAGGCATGGAGAGAAGAATGGTGTCATAATCAGCTTACTTTTAACGAAAGGCTCCTAATGGTCCACAGTTTAACATCCCATCTGATGGACCGAGTACCAATAAAATTAATCTTCGACGAGCAAATTTTGTGGAAATTGTCCATAGAATTAATAAATAGTCACTTAGCAATTTTCCACACCATTTATTTCTCCCTCTACCAGTTTCAGTATTTACACGTCATTTTCAAGATGCTACTAAACCAAGGAGCAGTCAGTCTCTTATTTATAACGTGAAATGGAGTAGAAGGGAGGGTTGGCGGTAAGGTAAAGAGGGAAGTAGTCTTATCATAGTTCGTAATCACCCGAAAAATATTCGCCAGTGTAGTAAATAGCATCCGGGACCTCAGAATGGGAAGTCTATAAGCTCTTTACCAAACCAAACATATCCCTTCGATCTGCGGCCGACCTGGTCCCACGAACCTGGAGGAGCCCCTCAGAATCCCAAGCCAAGACATTAAATATTTATCCACATGCCTAAAACTTTTTCAATTGAAGATATATAACTTTTTTAACGAGTCTCCCGCGTACATTTTGCACGCAGAATAGCAATCCTTGAATGTGGTTTTACTGAGTGACTTTTTTTAACATGTAAGTTTTGGTATCTTATCAAAAAAAATAATCGATTTACAAAACTAATGTTATTTTTATACATATTTTTGTTATTCATTAAATGCCGTGTTTATTTAAAAAATAAAACTTAGCAATGCAGCCATCATAAAAGTGCATTGTTATAGGTCTTATACATGGTACTCGTAAATTTATCAAATTCCCTTTAAATGAGGCCTTTTTTAGTTCCACCCGGGGTCCCAAAACATCGAAATCCGCAACTGGTTAGATTTAGATCCAATCTGGTTAGAATCCAATATTTTAGCAACAACGATGGTTTTGATGCTCACCCCCTAGCATGAGGAAAGGGTACGATTCGTGTGTGACCCTTGAAGGTACACGTATTCCGTCCTCGTCAAGGAGAGAAGGATTTACCCAGACTCCGAGCGAATTAATATGGAAGCTTTGCAAAAGGGTGCTCCACACACACGCACGCATATGCAAACACACAACACGCACGACGAACGAAGCGATGGTACACCCTGCGAGGCGCTCGCAAGAAATCCCAGGGAAAGGGAGTTTTAGAGCGATCAGAGTGAAAGCCTGTTAGGCCAGACGTGGAAAAGGACCTGACACTGCCTTTGCAAAAGGGGGTAAGGATAGTGGGAAAGACGGATCTCTTGCGGTTAAGCCACCACGTGCTAAAGACAGTAAATCAGAAACACGACACAAAACGCTGTACGCACGTTAAGCGCCCATAAATGCGAGGCGTGGGCTTCGTTTCCACCGAGTTTGAAGGCTTCGAGGGGCACGAATCTGGCTTTTAAGTTTTTGCTTCATCACGCAGCAGGTAGATTTATTGTTCTAGAAAGCGTCATTAAAACTTATAGCACAGTTGCCAAGTGTTTTCAGACGAGTTGAATGAAGGACAAAACATTTTTAAAGTGATCTCGGAATTTTAGCATTAGATGAAATATTAAGTCAATTATGCAAAAATATAGGTACATGCTAAAATACTGCGCGGATGTACATTTAGGCAGAAAATATACATTATATTCAGACACAAGAAAACCAGGAGTTTCGTACAGAAAAACATATCAGTACTTATTCAAAAATAACGAAGACAACGGGAAAATAAATTAAAATTATTCAATGCTAAGGAAATCCTATCTACAGAAGAAATGCGTACAGAAATGATTTTTCAATCTTCTTATTCTTCATCTTATTCTTCTTATTCTTCATAGACTTCATCAACCTTAACCTAGGTAAGATTAAATACGCTTAAGAGTGCATTGCGATTATCCCTATTACTCAAAATATTATGGAAACTCGGACATCAAAGAGCCAGAGGCATTCATAAATTTTACAATACTGAATTTTAAGTAATCTCACAACTAAATTCTCGTTCTTTCAGAGATATCACAAAATTCTAGGTTTCAGGAGAATGAAAAAGATCAAGGAAACCTCTAAAACTCATTACAGAGTATATTTAAAAAAAATCAGAACATTTCGAACGGCATTTTTTATTTTTACGAAGCTTTAGTTTTCTTCAAGCAGATAATTTAAAACTTTAATACATAGGCGAGAAAATCTATTAAAACGCTCATTATTATAGCGGAGATACCTCGTTTCACACTGAGATGTTATGAAATAGAGAGAAACACTGAATTAAAAATTGCACAAAAACAGCATTAGGAATCAAAGAAAAATTCAAAATTCTTAATTAAACCCAAACAAAACTCAAACGAGAAATTGCATTTAAAGCCATTAAATATTGAAAATCCCCTTGATGAGTTTCCACAAGTGACAATGCTATGTTTAAGCCCTTGGGAGGTTTTCTTTATTTAATCCGATTGGTGGAGAGAGGACCCCTTTGTCCCTCAAATACGCCCATCATTTTTTTCCCATCGCGTTCGAGTTACGAATTACTCCGTCCCTAAACAAAGCGAAAAAAACAAAAAAAAGATGACTGCTCTCTCCTCCATCCAGGAAATGAAACCTGAATCATCGTGCGGAGATTACGGCGAGGGGAAGAAAAACAAAGGCATCCGACGAAGAACAACGTATTTGGGGCAAGAGAAATTAAATACGCCCTATTATTTTCGCCGCGAGGCGCTTGTAATCTCACTAGTGAGGAAAAACGTATGTAGAGTAAGAAAGGGGTAATGAAAAAATGTTAAGAAAGAGCGGAGAAAGGCCAAAATATAAGGTGAGCGAGGTGCTGGAAGGAATAGGGCATAGGGGCCAGAAAGATGATCATCGTAAAATGTGGCGAAGTGGGTTGCAAGCTCAGGGAAGGTTTCTGGAAGAAGTAAGATACGAGGCCAGAAAGGACAAACTGAAAAGGATAGAAAGGCCGAGGGGAAAGAATGAACCGTAAGACCGTTTTAAACAAGGTATTCCCTCGTGCAGTCAGATGCGTGGATAGAGGCGCAGTGATAATTTCGTCGAGTAAAGGGGACAAATGCTAGGATAACTGTGCGAGTATATGAAGGGGCGTGATAAAACTATCCCCTTCTTTAATTACATGCGCTCACTCTCGCAATTTTTACTTTTTTTATTCTCTCGATGTCGCATTAGTAGCGACAATAAGAAAAAAACAAGAAAACAAGCAAGGAGTCGGAATACGATTTCAGATAACTTGGAAGTAGCACAGTTCAACTGCTACTTGAGTTGTACAGACGGAATTACGTGGTATCCTTAACTCTGATAGCGTAGTTCGTCCACTTTCATTCTTTCATTTCACAATGACTTCGAAGAAACTCTCTGATATGGATTTTCTCCTCCTATTCCAAAAATTCATCAACCATGGAACTCCAAATGGACAAATTTAAATACAATTTTGCGATAAAAAAGCAAAAAAAACAGTATTTTGAAGAATAACATCTTTTAAATTTCAGTTACCATCTTGGAAATTAGTGGCAATACGTGTGAACATCGGCAAGAAAAGAAAGTACAACTTTGATCAGTTTTTCTTCGTTAGTATTGATGGATGACACTGCTTTTTGGCGTACCGATGGTAGCTGCAGAATGCTTCAAACAAAATGTTTGCGTTGCCATAGCTTCGCAACTAAGGAGTTGCGACCCAATTTACATACGACAACATATGCTCAAAATCAACTGCCCTACCTCCACCAGACGCAGATTCCTTAGGAGACACTTTGAGTATACATCAAGAAACGGGACCAAAGCAGCGCAGGTGGGCGACACATTGGATGGATTTTAAATAAAACGGAACATGAGAACTGAGAAAATGGATGGAACGAAAAACCCTCGGAGGGTTTTCGAAGCGATGAAGAAAACAACGAGCCTGCCTAGGTTGGTCCGCTGGATGGAAGGAAAACGAAATCCGGGCTAAGTTCATAATTCATACAGTGGGAGGATAAACAACGCTAATACCTCCGGTTTCAGGAGCAAGGGGGGTGGGGGCATTTTACGGCGAGCCGTCTTAAAACGCGAATAATAGCGCGGCAAGAAAGGAAAATGTAATGGCGGGAGAGCCTTACGACTATGTGAAGGTTTAGGGATATATTTAGAGCCTTGCGCACAAGAAAAAGATATGAGAAGAGAGTAACGGGTACGGGCAGCGTCCTTGAGGACGAACGAAATATGCCGAGAATTGAGTAAAAGACCGACGGCATTGCCCGCTGAGAACCAATGCTAGAAAATGTCAGCCAAGGACCTACATTTTCGCGTAAAATTTCAAGGCGTTTCTTCACCAAACCTAAAAATGAAGGCAGTCAAGAATAAAAAAGTAAAAAAATATAATTTTCCTGCAAGTTGGAACAATATGCAATGATTGTTTTTTTCTGGTATATCCCGCATTCATTGCAACGAGAGAGTATCTACAAGAAAACTTTTAGTAAATGAAGGGTTTTCGGTGCTCTGAATGCTACGGTTAAATCGCTCTAACCTAAGGCTTAATTCTAAGGAAAATACAACATTCGTGATCGACGCGTGATTCGAACCCGCGTCCATCCGCAAGTCATTAAGGGCGTCTAACTGATATACTTTAATACATTCGTAGCAACTGTGGTATGCCTAGCTTGACAGTGAGTACGGCACATAAGGAATACTTGAAATGAGCACATAATTTTGCAATCTGAATTCTCTTCTTCACCTTCAACAAGCAGTACACTTTTTTCACCCACTGGTCACATTTTATTTCAAATTTTGGACCCAATTTTTACCTACTACCAGAATATCTCGCCAATTAAGTATACAAAAAATGCATTTAAAAATATAAACTTAGAATACTCCTCGTACTATGTTTTTCTGCCTTACAAACATCATTTTAATACATATTAAATTTGTCGCTTCCAACTTGAAATCCACATTCGTTTATGATCAGACGTATCCTGCTGAAAAGGAACTCATAATTCCTTTTTTCCAAAATTTATTTTCCAGTTCGCCTCGGCTGCTTATCCACCTAGGTGTCTGACATTCGATCCTCGTCTCACAGCGAAGAGGCAAAAAGTCGTGACAACAGGGTGGATGGCTGGTTATTGCTGAGTATAATCTAAGGCTTTACTAGATTCTGCCATCTTACAGAGAGAAATACCACTACCTTCATCCTGCCCTCCTGAACCACTTCCTTCAATGTCCGATAACCTCACTTCAACGTGCAATCTGAAGGCTTGCCGTTCTTTTAAAAAATATACTCCCTAGCGACAAGGCGTGAGCATTGCCTCGGAAATAAGTTTCCGAAGTAGAGCGTAAAATCCACAACCACAGCATCATCGGCGAGAGAGTGCGGGGAGAAAAACCTATACTACGCCTCTTCACTAGCCTCCCGTAATAAACAGCAAAAAATAGGAGAGAGCACTTCGAGAGAAAAAAAAGACAAGCGAAACAGAAAAGTGATCAATATTCCGGGCTTGCTACAACACAGAAGCAAGCGAAAAAAACTCGCATGCCTACACTAAGTACTGCGATTCCCTATCTCCTACATACATACATACATACATACATACATCCACACACATATTAGTGACTAGATGACAGGAGAGGTGGGAACGAAGGCTAAAACCGAACATGGGTCCCCAACGATTCACATGTGTCATTGACTCGACTTGGCATGCAAACGATCTTCCCTTTTACCGCAGTTTACACACTGACACGTCGTTCAGTCCGCTCAATGTTACTTTATGACCATTCCCACCATCCAAGACGGAGAAATATCGAAATTTTCTATTCCCGTTCCGCGTCTTCTACGATTGCGAGGGTGCCTCCTCTTTAACTTCTATTTGGTCTGCAAAGGAATTAGAATGGAAGAGTGAAGAACTTAAGTACACCGATTGTGAGCCAAGAACTGCATGTATCGAGAAAACTAATGTCCCTATCTAGCTTACAACCCTCTAGTCAACCCAGCCCGTAGAAAACAATTCGCTTCTATTCCCCGCCTGCTCTTTCAATGCTTGATAGGATGAACAACCCACGTCGTACACCATATTTTGAAAGTATGACAGCCATGGTCGTCCACGATCGTTGATGGTTGACATACATAAATAGAAAATGGTATTCGTTGGGGACAAGATGAAGACTTAAGTAGACCCTTCTTCCAACCAACCCCTATAAATATACGTGAAGCAACGTGGCTACTCGGGGCACAAACCCATGACCCTGATATTAAGATCCTCATGTTCTCCCAACTAAGCTAGCCAGATGTTGATTACTATATAGTAAGATGTCCGCACTAAACGAGACTGAGGCTCATTATGTCTCGTTTTCCATCGACTCTCGTCTAACGTTGGAAAAATAAGCGCTTAAATAGATTATGCTAAAACGTAAACAGAGCACGTGTATGTGAGCAAGTTTTTAAAGCAAAGAATAAATGTTATGAGCTAGACTTATGTCAAAGAAATATTTAAAACCCGGAAATACAACATTGACAGCGGTAGCATACTTGTCATCACAGTCATGTGTAATAAAGCCAATACGATATACCTAATGCAGCTAAGAAAGATATACATTATTTGATGGAAGAAAATAAGGATTCAAAAATGAACATAACCACTAAATTTCCAAACGTGAACAGAATAATAAGCATGTAAACAAATTTTCAAAGTAAAGAACAAAGTTTAGGAGCTAATTTTAGGTGAAAAGAAATATTTACTACCACGAAATACATTTTCACGGCGGTAATAACCATGTAATTGCAGTCATACGCAATAAAGCAAATATGATATTATGCAGCTAAAAATATATAATTTTTTTCAGAAAGAAAATAAGGACTTAAAGATGAGGATGGCTCTATCTCGGCGGTAGCGTAGCGAGTAAGAGAAATACAAACAGCATCGACACAAGGTGCCACTCGAGAAAAAGAGACGACGGAGGAGATGCTGTGGGGATGAGACAGGAGGGAAGCAGTAGAGGTGAATACAAGGTGGTTCGGAAAGAGGAGCGGAGACCACAATTTACTCAGGCCGGAACGCCCATGAAAAGATTGCCGGTAGAACGATTTCCATTAGTGATGAATACACGCGGCGGTGTGGGACGACGAGAAGGCAAGAGGGGAAATGTATGTGACGGAACTTGCCTCACGAGGACCCTAACGATGGGGTTATGAGGAATGCGCATGCATGGAAGTAGGGGGAATAAATGCATAAAACGTTGAACAAAATAAAACAACACTATTATGTAACCCATATGACATGGAAGCCTTCCCCCGGCAGACGGTTTGGGAGGGTTGGTGAAGAGTTTTGGGTAGAGTAAAAATAATTGACGAATTGGTATTGTTTCCCTTGACTTTTTAACTTATTATGGACTAGAGTTACCATATTGCCAAACTGATAGCAATTTTTTCAACAAACATACACAACAAAAATTTTTCTTAAAACTTGACAAATATTACTTAAAATGATGATATTAAATCCGAGTAACTCAACAAATGAATTCAGAAACGCAAAGTTTTTAGCCAATTGTAGTTCACGTGTGGCCAAATTTAGTTTTATGGAGCAAGGTGTTACACTTAATGTATTTTTAAATTCGAGTATTTGTTCATTTTCATAAAACTGTTGCTGATATTAAAAGAACATATTATTAAGGAAGAGAAAACATCACCGGTCAAAACAAAAACAAAGAAATTGATTCGTCTGGTACGTAATGGTTACAGAATAACAATAAAAATATTTATAGAATGAAACAAACATTTTAAAAGTTAACTACCGCAACATTGACTGCATTGCATCCTTGTACTATTTTTAACAGAAAATTGTAAATATTCAAGTGTCAAATAAATTCAGTCTCAAATGGGTTAAAGCCAGCACTCTAGGGAATAGGGGATCTTTAGATCAGTTTACATTTAACATAAGAACATAACTTAAGGACGTAACTTAAGAAGTTGACTTGGTCATTTCAGTCAAACAGTGCTTTCACAACGTACCCTCCGCCAGCGATGAAAAAGTATACGCAGAAGTAAATAGAATAGAATATTTATTTATTCTGCTCTGGATATCAACCAATCGCGCAAGTATACGTACAAATGAAATTTTGGCTTAACAATATATATAAATACAATAATATCACTAATAAAGTATAGACATAATTATTTAATCATGCTTAGACGCAGTACAGCAGTAATGCCATTGGGTAATAGCAAGTGAAGGAAAGTTCGACCAACCACATCTGTACACGAAGTCGCAGGTCGCAGAGATCGAATTTCAAAAGCTGGAACACTCACAGACATTATACATAACGGAAGCCACAATTCCATTAGCCAAATTGAAGGAACGGTAGATGTTCCCTCATCGGTTGACATGGAGACACGGTCGATTGCAGCATTATCTTAAGTTACGTTAAGTGCTTCAGTGACTTTCTTAAGTTACGTTCTACGTGAACCTGCCTCGACGCTATTCTTGACATGACCTTTGGCGGGGCCACGTTGTAATCATGAGGCGGAGAAGGGGGTTATATAATCGGACCCATCCTTCTGTAGCAGACTACACAAATCTGTACGCTACTCGAAAAAAAGGACAGAAAAGGGGAGTTAAGCTGCGTCTTGTGTAGGTGCAAATGGAATGAATACGAGAAAAGGAGAGATAGCGCGCGAACCGTCCCCTAAACCTGACCGTATGTTGATATGACAACGTGGCAAAACGGGCCGGGACCCGAGAAGGCTCGCGTGAGTGAGTTTGTGTGTGTCCCTGCGTGCGTAAACTGGACGTTTATTACGAGCCAGCGAGCCGCTTATTGGACAAGTGAAAATGATAGCGGCCATAAAACGGGGGAAGACCCCGCACACGCAGTGACGCTATGTGGATGAGCTGAGGACGATATAGGGAGGAATAGCGAGAGGAAGGAAAGTGAGAGAACGATCCTTGAGTGTGTGTGTAGGTGGACGGAATGTATGGGATGTAAAAAGGTGAGCAGAGAATAAGTGGCGATAGCGGAAGATAAGGGATCTACATTTTACACTACATGCTATCTTCAGAAGGACGGAAAGGGCGTATTGGCATGGGGTGTTAGGTTAGAAGACCACTGCCGAGGAGGTAGGTTTTAGAATTCTCTCTTCCCGCATTATTAATGGTTACAACAAAAAGTAGGGAAAAAACTGTAAAACAAAATCACACGATCCCTTCCCATTCTCTTCCCTGTACCTTAACATTTCATGGCTGGTGCCCAACCGAACAGAAAGTGTTACACAGTTGATGGAAGGACCAGGCTGGGAGCCGTTATAGACTCGGAGGCTACACGATAGGCTTAGATTGCTAGAAATATTCAGATCAGGCGAGTTTCAGAGTGACCCTAAGGATATTACTTCAATCCTGCGCTATAACTCTAGAACTGATAGAAGAGAAAAAATAAGAGAGATACACTGCCGAACAAAAATTCCATCTCTCCAAGCACCGTTAGTGATAATAACAAAAACAGCGTGACAGATCAGGCGAGTTTCAGAGTGACCCTAAGGATATTACTTCAATCCTGCGCTATAACTCTAGAACTGATAGAAGAGAAAAAATAAGAGAGATACACTGCCGAACAAAAATTCCATCTCTCCAAGCACCGTTAGTGATAATAACAAAAACAGCGTGACACTAACATAAGACATCGTTAACTTACAATTCACCTGTCCTCTCACTTCCCCCCTCGCATTCCCTATCCCCTACCCTTTCGTGGCTGGTGTCCTAGCACCCCCTGCCACACGCCTCTGCGGCGGCACGCAGGGTAGTTGTAAATGTTGATGTAACTCCCACTGCCACACGCAATTGTGGTGGCTCGTGGAGAAGTAAACATATATTGACAGGCACTAAAAACGAAGAAGAGAGGAAATTGGGACAAGGAATTGGAAGAGGAAAATTACGATACGTGGCTAATTACCGGATTTCCTAGTGGAGGGTCTGTGTTCAATTCTGCAACTTCATCCACATACCAACCTGCAAGCCTCCGCAGAAGTGTGTGGCACGGGATGTTAGGACATCAGCCAGGAAGAGGGGAGGGTACTGGGAAATTGAACTGGAAGTGGGAAAGGACGAGAATAGAAATGAGTTTTGTAGGATCATTGACTTCCTTTATTTAATTAATCATCTCTAAGGTGCGAGAGCAGACGGTACTTTTGTACCTATCAGTTCGGTACTGTATTCGGCAATGAAACAGTGAATTTTCCCATAAAATCACTTAATGCGCTCCAAAATTATTCCTACTTATATACGAGGTAAAATAACTAATACCAGGTAATGTTAATTACAATAAAAACTCTTGACATATGATTATTCCTCGGTTTTATGTCTCATTATACTGTTATGAAAAAACTTGAGAGCTCTTATGATATCATCTGTGTTGTCTCCTAGGATTTATGCCACTTCGCTCCAAATCAGCCTCTCGCGTGCAACCTATCACACAGCGGCAGGATATGTCGTACAAAAATGGGAGAGTTACAATCGGATGTTACTTGTAGTGCTTCAAAACAAAAATAAAGGAAATGTAAACAATTTCCGTTAATTTCCGTAAATGTGAATTATTGCTCCATAGTATGAACTTTTTGGAAGAGCAGCGATCATAAATATAGCGTGGTCACCCACTGATATACACTTATTCCGAGAATTTCACGAACAAATCAGTGTTTTCGCCCAGGAACCCGTCAGAAGATATTATCTGCAATGCTATTCTCAAAGTAACCCCATTTTCGGGTAATAGATCTAAATGATTCTCCCAATTTTATGAATATTTTTCAGCATTCTTGCTGAAGAAACTCGCGTTTTATTTTCCCCTGGAGACGTTAAAATCAGTAGCACTAGCTTTACAAGCGATCCCCATTTAACTCGGAACTATTTCTAATCATTTTGTGAGTGAGGCATATTTTTCATAAAAAGTGAACAAATATTATTACATTCGCCTCCATTTGTTCCGTAAGAATATCACTTGAAATGCGTAGAGAAACCCATTAACTAATCTAAAGTAGCAATTAAAGAAAGTACTAGTCCTAACTTGCTTCAATTTACATTTATCTCCGCTGAATTCCGAATAGCTAAGGGGTGATGAGGCTGAATACACGTGAAAACGCGAGCAAGGCAAATCTTCTGTCACATTCGTTCCAGAATAAAATAGAGGTCTTCCTTTTTTTAGCAGCAGCATTGCAGCTTCAGAGTAAAATTCATTAGAAAAAACGGAGCATCTGGAGAAGACAGAAGCAGGAAAAAAAAACCTTTTACTTTGAGAGGAAGCTCAATTGTAGCCAAAACCGAATGATCAGCAGGAGTAGAGTGCACGTAGATAGAACTGACATTAACGAAGAGATCATTAAGGATGTCAGGTAAAACTTCACGAAATTACGAAGGAAAAAACTTAAACGTTGAGGCCCTAATTGCTCACGCACCAGAAAAACTGGGCCAGTCCGACGAAAAGAAAAACGCCCAAAACGAAGAAAGGAAATCTGAGATTTCTTTAAGAGCACCGAGAAATTTCGGGAAACAGTGAAGTAACGCAACCAGATGTGCACGAGAGCGTTGCAGTCGGAATGCATTCACTAAAGGAGGATATCGCTCGACTAAAGGTCAATTAGACGGTCCGAACTTCAACGAGCTTCCAATATTCCCTTCCAGTGCCGCCAACGCTACCAAATCGTTTCATAATCAACTGTCGGTACCGCCCAGTTACCAATGATGTCGTTGTATTGATGACGTTCCACACGCGTGATATACCACGGCTACTAATATTTTACTTTATTTATCACCAAAGATTAATACATTCGCCAAAAGTCAGCTTCTCATGCACTTGGCGCTAATCATTTAATTTTATATTCTTCTTCGGTGGTGTTGCCTTCAGTTTTAAGTGCAGATAGATCCCGTCTTTACTTAAATGTATGCTTAAATAAAGTGTGCATTTTAATAAAGCTGTAAGGTAGACAAGAAAAATGACTTAATAACAAAAAGATGAAGATCGATTAGATCAATGTTTCCATTTCTACATACATGCAAAAATAATTATTTGCGCATTATAAGCCATTAATGTTTAATAGTTTTGCATGGTTAGCATGTTAGCATGATTGAACTGTTACTAATGGTCCGCATAATATATAAGTGCAGTGTATAAGTCTTCCCTTTCTGTAGTTAATACCCCTCATCTTGTTATTGTGATCTTACCTTCCATTATGCGTTCAGAGAGAGCTGCTTGATAAAGTAGATTGTTTTTTGAGTTTAATAACTTACCACTACTACTATCGCCCCATATCGCTTGAAATGCCTCGCATAATTTTATTTTCTGTACGAATAAATACCTCGTAAAATACATGAATTAAAAGTAATAGTAATACCAACCATTAGTACTATGTTAACCCGTGCACTGCATTTTAGCATCTTTGCCAAAGTAGCATTCTCTTGGTGTCTGGTTTCACCGTTCATTGTTCTCTGGACTACTTTCTGGTCCTCGCCTATCGGCCGGGGTAGCGTGTGAGGTTCTGACTTGAACTCCGACGAGTGTTGCATGCCTGGTGTGGAATCAACCAGTGCCACACAGCGTTGAGGTGGCTTGAACGGAACTTTGTGGACGTAGATGTAGAAGGGAGGATAAGTGGAGACGATAGAAGAGCTGGGACAGAGGAAGATGGAGAAGAAGATGATGACGTCTTCCACGGAACAACCGCATTCATACGCGGAGACGACGGGGAAAAATAGTGGTTTAATGAAGGGAAAATAACGAAAGCGCGGAGGGGGAGATAATGGTCGGGATGGGAATATTTGCGGGATGTGAGGAGGAGTGAGAACAAGCCCGAACGAGGGCCCGCGGTAAGCGGCGAGGCCGATGGGAACCCGTAGGGGGGGAGATGATTTCTGTCCACCCAACCCCCCATCCCACCCACCACACATACACACACAGTGCGATGCCCAAATCGATTTCCAATGGAAAGGAAGGGACGACTCACGGTCCGTGGATGGAAAGACATCGCTAAAAAGGGGAGAAAAGAAACAGGGGAAGAACGTGGACGAAGAGACGAGAAGACAATCGACTGAGACGAGAGGGAAACAGAAATGACACAGCAGTAATTGTGAGATGAACGAGAGGGATGTTCCTTCTGTTTCGATATGAATTACTGAAATCCTTAACAACGAGAAAATAGTGAAAAACCATGACGGACGCAATATTTATCCATGAGGAAATAACCAGTTAATTTTAATTCTTCTGCAAGAATGCAACAAAGTGACAACAGGGGTGAGATTACGGATCCACATAAAACCGTCACTTAAAATCCCCGTTCTCATATTGCAGAGCGAGAAGTAAGAACTGTGATTTCGGTAAATAGTTCGTAACAAGACGAGAAGACAATTGATTGGGACAAGAGGGAAACAGAAATGACATAGCAGTAATTGTGCGAGGAATGGGAAAGATGTTCATTCAGTCTCGAGATGAACGACTAAAAACCTTCAAAAACAAGAAAATAGTTTTCAAAGAAACTGGATCGACACAATAAATATCGTCGAATAAATCACCAATTTATTTTTGTGATACTAGTAGTGAGGTTACGGATCCATGAAACGCGCTTTTATTATTTTTATCATTATCCTTTCACAGCTCTCACGGATGAGGAAACGGAATAATCACTCTCAAAATTCGCACCCGTAACTCAAAATCACTGCTCTTACATTGAACAGAGAGTAATAAAAACTGTGATTTCGGTGAACAGTTCTCAGCAAGACACGAGGATAAGTGCGGGAGGAGAACAGAAATGACACGGCAGTGACGCGCGGAACGGGAAGGGTGTTACTTCATTCTCGGCGTCCTTTCAGTACATATCCCTGAGGAGTTCACCAATTGATTGCATTGCGTGAGCAAGAATGCTGTTCCACGAACTGATACCGAATGTGAGTTACAAATACACCTAACGCACTCTCTCTTGTAATCGCTATCTTTTCATAGCTGGCGAATTAGTGATTATTCTTCTTAAGAATTGCTAAACCGTTACTTAAAATTACTGTTCTTTCGTGAAAGAGGGAGACGTAATAACAGTGTTTTCGGTGAATAATTCGAAACAATATAAGTGTTAACGATATTACTACACCGTATTTCTGAAAAAAATATATAAGCTTGCGGTCCTGTTTTATAATTCCTGGTTAACGTTAATCACAAGATGACAAAACCTTTTCGTTAACCTATTTTCATACGTCATCATTCCTATAAAATATTTATCTAGATGTTATAAAACCAGACGTAAATAGTATCAAACCTGGGTAGATACAATAGATATTCCTGTCGAACTTATTTCATTACTTGCACATACAATTCTCACAGTTGTGATTTATTCAGATTCTCACTGCCACAGAACAGATTTGTTTAAAAGTTTACCTGCTTCCTCCTCATTATGATTAAACAAAGAATTGCAGTTTTCCTAAAAAAACTTCAATTCCAAACTAGATTGTGACCTTACTAGAACATCTCCAGGTACCTAAAAATGATCAGGCATCATCGATACCTGGATTCTAATTAAAGTTTAATTTATTTATATGGGGATTCAATTGAAATTCTTCATTCAATCATTATGTTGAAATTCTACGCGTTATCGCCGGAATATTCTGAATTTTCTTCCTCCTCATTTATTAATTCAGAGCTCGGGAGGGTAAAGAAGACAGAAATTTATATTTCCCTTTTATACTGTTATACTGTTAAATAGATTGGTTTCGATGTACCACATCATCCTCATCACATGATGATGCAGTACATCTAAACCTAGATCTAAATAAATCCTTTTAACAGTGAAAAATTGTTACTTGTCTTCATTTAGTTGAAATTCCACCACATCATGCCTGAACTCTAGATAGAGTAAATAAAGGTACGATGGTTAGTCGAGACGTAGTGTGAGCGCACAGCGATTGGGCGCGTCGCTACGCACGGTGGTGGTGTGAACGGGTCGTAAGTAGGAGAGAGATACGGAATAGGTTCGAGGGTGGAAAAGGCATTGAGGGGGAGGGTGTAGGCGGGGCGGGAGGGGAGCGAAGGCGAAGGTGCTAAGGAGCGAAGGGACACGGTTAGCGGAGCGTGGAGGGAATGAGGACCCGAGGGCAAATCCAGAGAATGGGTTATGGATGAGGAGGAGAGGGGCAGGAAGGGGGAGGAGGTGCGAGGGGTAGGGCCGTCCGTGAAAGATGCGAGCCAGCAGAAGAAGGGATGATGAACGAGTGGGCATAAAGGGATGGAAAAGGGTAAAGGGATTTTCGTCCAAGGGCTAAAATTCAGCCCGGATTGGTGGTAAAAGTGCGAGAGAAGGTAAGAAGAACAAAATTGAATAATATATCTCAGCTCGCCAGAATTCCGATTCCAAAAACCTGACGGAATTATGTAGGCACGTCTACAAATTAAAGCAAACAAATAAATCTATAGCATTATGGGCATATATAAATATACTCGTAGCATTATGCCGAATTATTGATGAAAGCAGGCGATTCCTGATGAAATTTTGTTAAGCATAATAAATATAGACCACTCTGTACAGTTCCACTGATGTTTTTTACTCCAAAGATTGGTTTCAACGTCTATTGCGTCATTATCAAGGTAACATTGCTACGTCGCTCAACGTTACCGATCTGTGAAATAAAACCACGTGAAATTGTACAAAGTGATTTCAATTAATCATGCTGATTAATAAAAAGCCCAAGGATAGCATTAATACGACTATACATTTTATAATGTACCCAGGAAAAGATAACTATTTGAATGAGGATCGGGAAAAAGATACCACCAATTTAGCCGATACTACTATTTGACCGAAAGTAAGTTTTTTTCCCTTTCGTTATTCTGTCGGAATATGCCCAGTCCTGAGCAACTACTCTAACAACACGCAAATACCTCTCAAGCATCTTTCTTCATCCTGCAAAACATTACAACGTATAATAATATAAAGCTAAGGCTATCGAACAAACTAAGCGAGTTTACATTACCAGGCTGCATTATGTGGAAGTTCCGAGGGAACCAAAGTATTAAGTGTTTTTGTACGGAAAGTAATTCGACAAAGAGAAACCAAATAAAACGACTCTTTCACAGGGGTTTATAATATCAGTACGCGAGTTAATAACCCCCATAGCTTTCATCGGGTGCAAGAATGGCACTTGTAAATTAAAACGCAAGTAAAAGATTCAATTATATCAGGCGAAACATGATAGAACCGCTTTATGATTGTTTATAAAGGAAAGGCACAATCAGGATTCGACATATATTTTATTTGATCAAATAAAATATCAGTCAAACATTGCCAGTGGATTTACTTTTCGAACAACCTAAAACGCAAACTTCGTATCGTCAAATTCTCCGGAAAAGTTCAATTTCCATTACTTAGTCCTTACAAAAGAGGAGTGCTTAAAGCACCGGCCTTTATTTACTAATGGGTAAACGTGCAGGGTATTTATGCAGAAGTTGATTAAAACGACTATCTCAGATAGTGGGAGAGAAATGAAGTCTCCACGATCTCATAAAAAAACAACTGAAAGCAAAATGAATTACGGATGTCGAAAATCATAACAAATGCATCACAAAGCGCTGAGCCAAAGTTGGCACTTGAATCCATAGAACCCCTGGGGATTTTCAGCAAGTCAACCTGCGACGAAAACATTGGGATAACGATGAGGCAAGAAAAAGGATTTGCCAAGGAGATCAGGTGGAAGCAGGCAAAGGAAAGAAAACGGGAGGAGATCAAAGCAGAGGGTCCACCTAGTCCACTGGGGTTAGAGGGATGTCAGGAAATGATGGTTCATATGACGGATACGGAGAGAAAAGATCGGTTCACGCTGAGCACAAGAACATAACATAAGAAAAGAACGTAACTTAAGGCCATTTTACACCATGCTTACTCCAGAGCTAAAAGTGTGCTTAAAAGCATACAGTGTGAAGGGTGTTATCGTATCCGATGAAAGAATCAAATTAGTTTATCAGTCCTGAAAACAGAAACAGATGTATGGTTCTTATTTTCCATCCGATTCTTGGATTAAACGACCAATCACGGGCAACCAGGCGACTCAAGAGTTTCCAATACTCTTGAATATGCTTGTCTATAATATTTTGTAAGCAACATAGTACATATGCCAAAACAATATGGCACAGTTTATAATAGTGGCGTAGTTCAGCAAATTCTCGGATAGCGCAACTGCACGCTGAAATTAGCATCATGGAAACACAGGCTCCGATGCATCGAATTCTATTTCAGTTCCGAATTTTGTTCCTAGTTTTCGGCGCTGATTTCAGTACTGAACTAAGAGCAGACTTACTACTAGTCAGTACCGCATAAGTAGCCCTTATGCTCAAGCAACTATCACTTTCTTCTTCTAATTAAACAATTATACTATTTCTTTATTTCCTTAAGTTGAAAAATGGCATATTTTTTCCTAAATTGTCCATAAGTTGTTAAAATTCCGAGGCACGAATAGTCTTCAATTTGGAATTTTATCATTGTAATCTAGTGCGCAGCAACAATGTGGCCGCTCGTGAATCAACTCACTGTGAAGAGACGCCGTCTTAATAAATCGTGTTTTCTCCTGCAATTCTGCTTGTGCATTGAAAAAAGTACTTCGTGAAACCACTTTAAGTACTCTCTAACGTGTTATGTGAAAACAAAGTGGTTCCAGGGTGAAATCCTGTTCCTTACCAATGGGAAATAAGAAATTTTACTTTTATGTTATACCTTAGTATTGTGGTATCGGGCCCTCCAGCGACCCACCGAGAAAATTACGGCTACCCGTCGATGCCTGTGTCGGTAAATAAAACTAAAGACCGTGGATAAATAAACTGGATAGTTTATTTTCGTTTACCGTGAAACTTGAAATATACCTACAGTTAAAATACCCCTAAGTTAAGCCTAAAGCTATTTGTTGTGTACGAAACTCATGAGATGAACATTAGCCATCATCTCCGTTAAGTTCATAAGGCACGTTATGAATGCAAATTTCGCCGTTTTAAGTCACATTCTTGAGGTGAGTTTATAATGGCAAGTTTATGGTGCAAGTCACTTGCAGCAAGCGACTTTCGACGTAAACTACAGATGTAAACCGCACGTCCACCTGCAGAACTTTCGAAAGTTTCGGCAAGTCGCTTGCATAAGCGTATTGTTGCCAATTTGAACAGCAACCAATCAGACTGCACTATATCGTGAAATTTGTTTTGTCAGAGTAAAATCCCCCGTAAGCTCTTGCAGAAGAAACTTGCGGAAGTAATTGCCAGGGTAAACCCACCCTTAAGTTACGCTCTTATGTTCAACACGAACCGGTCTAATGAGTAAGGTAAAGAAGCTGAGTGGAGGATGAATTGTAGGAATCGGGGTGTCTTGGTGAAAAGGTGTAATGAAGGAGGATTCGGTGCAGAATAACGGAAAGGCGATATGACGATGGCGTTGGGAGGGGACATGGGAGATCTCCATGGAGTAGGATGGCATTTGAGAGAGAGAGAAAAAGATTGAGGTACCGACAAGGTAATGAGCTTGGATGAAAATAAGAGGGAATGGACGACATCGAGGCGAGTTTGAGGAGTAAATCGCAAGGGTGTCCATCATGGAACAACCAAGCAAACGAAGGTAGCTCTTCTTAACTACACCAATTTCCTTACGATTTTTACGAGCATCTACGGTAAAACCCACCGTTAAAATATCTCTTAATTCTATGTATCGGAAAAAGTGTAAATCATTTATACATGGTAACGTATTATCTCTATTATATATTCAAGTCGTTCATAACTCATAATCAATGTAAATAATGAACATTGACATCTCGCAGACTTCAGTCAAAGTCATGAGATATGACGACTTTCGTATGAATTTGAGCATACAAATTTCGAATAATTCATGTGACATAATAGTTAAAAATAAACTGTCAATCATGATAGGAGAAATCATTTCGATCGAGCACTATTTTTTAATAAACCCCAGGGGAACATACAATGACTTAAAATTATAGACGCCCGCTGGTATTCTAAGTTCCGAAATTTACAAAGGCAAAAATCACCGTAGTTATGAGAAGTTTTGTTTCTAGTACTACTCGACTGTATCTGCACGATTTCGGCAATTAATAGGGGATATGTTATGAAATAAGAATCATATATCACTGGAACGAAGAAACATTCAGTAGCCTTTGGTTGTGAGACAGAAAAATGAAGAATTCAGCTAAATGAAGCACTTAGACCAGAAAACGAAACAATTGAAAAATTATAATTCGAATAACTTCAATCTCTACTTAACAAACGACGGATGAAGAGGATATTTTTACATTAATATCACTATTAACTATAGGTTATCTTAATTCACAGGTTTTCTAAGGCCTTAAAAATGTTTTCTTATTTTATAGTATTTGAGGAAAAATTACGGGGCAATTAGCTGTCATTTTAACAATTACATCACACGAAGTTATAATTTTCACCATTACATCAGACAAACGTAAATATATTTTATCACATTGTTCACAATTATTTGAGCAACAACCTGAGGCTAGAAATCTTTAAATTCGCCTCACAGCACGAAGCAATCACTAGCCTCATCCTTTTCCCTTCCCCACCCTACAGGCATCCCAACACAAGCGATGGATGAGTGGGTGAGTTTATCGAGGCTGCGGAAGCGGACCTAATGCATTAAAAAGCGATTCACCCGGGGAGGAGCCGGAGCGATAAGAAGAAGAGCAATTGAATCTCTCGAGGGGGCGAGTTAATAATCCAAAAGATGCGAAGTGAATCGAGACAAAAAGAGAAAGAGGGAGAGAGAAAGTAATTATCGAACTGATGGAGAGTATAACGCGTTCAAAATCCTTCCATAAACGACCTCTTCGAGCATCGAAAGAAGAAAAAACTGATGCATTATAGAAGAGCCCCCCCACGGACGCCCAGGATGTGGTCACGAAAATCACCTCATTTTCCAATAATGAGGAACTTACGTCCCACTAACAACGGCTACTGAAAAAAAATATGAGTCGATATAAACGTCGGTTGAAAATATTACGGATTCAACAGCCGACTCAAACTTCTCTTTCCCAGCACCGCTAGGAGAAGTAGCACGTGCTTTTATATGTTGCAGAGGGTTATCAATTGAACTGGAAATACAGCCTTCCTACAGCCAATTACGAGCACCATATATATAAACGAAGAGGCTACAGCAGTTTAAAATAGTAAATTAATGAAACTAATACTATCAATAGCAATTATTTTAAAAGTATAAAATTGAATAGTATCTCAAAATAGATACAAACTATTATTTCATTTCCTACATTATAATCACAGGAGATGCAACAACATAAAATGATATTATGCACGGAAATAGAATTGCAAACCTTTACTTGAATTTTTTTTTTACTGAAATCCAACTGACTTAATGACTATTCCCGGTTTATATCGTAGATTCTGGAAATATTCACCACGTGAATTGCTTGACGTACTGGCGACTGGCACAAAAAACCTATGCAAAATGATGAAGGCATACCTTCGAAAAGCACGTACAGAGATGGAGTCTAAATCACCCATCCATTTAGGAAACACCGCAGCGGCGTTAAATTCTATTTGCTTAGCTGATTTCCACAAATCCTAGCTGACCCAAATATAAGGAAATTCTCCTCGCTAGGTGAATAAAAAGGCACAGACAAAAGAGCGGTGGCGCGCATGCGCCAGACGTGTTCCGTTGCATAGATTAGCTCTGTATGACGCCCGACTTCTCCGCGTATTTTTTTATCCTCTTTGCAATGCGAGAGAGAGGAAGAAAAACTTGTTAGCCCCGACTTCTCTTAAAACAATCGATATACGGGTTGGTGCAGGAAACGGAGGAGATATATTCGTAGGGGAGAAAGGTAAAAAAGAATAAATTTCAAGTGTCGGAATAACTCGGTGGCTTGAAGTACTGGCTTCCCACGTGGTAGGACCCAGAATCATATCCCGACGGAGACGGAAATTCGAGGGGAATCGAGTGTTCGTCGTAGCTAGAGTACTGGCATCTCATCCCAAGAACCCGGGTTCAAATACCGATGATGGCGGATATTCTTCAGTGAGATCACTTTCCCTACTCGGTCGTTTTAAGGATAACACTCCAAGTGCAGAATTCCGCCCGGATGGGATTTTAAACTGTGAGTCCCTTGGGATCCTTCGTTAATAGAAGGTAAATGCCGACGCCGGGTGTCTCTCCACCCTACTTCCCATCCCAAATAACACTTTTCTTACAAATTTTCCCATCTATTCTTAACGGAAAACGGACCTTAGTTGTGAATCGCCTCCCCCCTAATAACTCACCAATCTGTAGGATTCCCATCACGGCCAAAAATCTTTCACTGCTAATCCATCCCTATACGGATACAATTTTGCATATTGAAATAAGTAACTTGGTCTGATTCCACAATATACTGCTCTAACTGACCCAGGTTTCCGCATATGATTCCATTTTTAAGGCATTCTAACTTCGCAAATCTTGAAAATGGCAGAATATGCAGCAACTTGGGTCGGTTAGAGCAATTAAGTTTGGAATTAGATCAAGTTACATATTTCAATATGAAAAATATCAAAGACTTCCACAGAGTAACGCCGGAGAAATATAAAAAGCATTACAAGTTCATGCATTGTCCGTCGGAAATGAAGCTAAACCAAGGTCCCCCTGCTATCTATCCTTGATATCCTATCCGGCAGGATAATGCCAGCGACGGTCTTCACTAACCCCTTCTGCACCACCTTCCTCATTTCCAGCATTGTACTCACACAACGAAGTGGCATAGTGCTATCATGTGTGTGTACCTTCTACACCACCTTCCTCAATATTTGAAGTGCCGATTCGTTCGGAACAGACTTGAAATACAATGATGACGAAAGAAAGACTCGCTAGTCCCGACTTTTGTTAAAACAATCAATAAGGGTTAGTACGGAAAACGAATAAGACGCATAAAGGAGAGAAAGAAGAAAAATATTCCCGGTGAAAAAGATAGCAGTACTCCGTCCGTCGGGTGGGACGTTAAACTGTGGACACACATGACGCTTTTCGTTTAGATGAAGCTAATGTCAACGCCGCGTTTCTCTCCGCCTAATCTCCATTCTAAAATAATCTTTCTCTCATAAGTTATTCACCTATCTTAATGGTTTCACGGAAAATGAGCAATGAAATCCAAGGAATTCATTGATTCCACTAGGAATCACCCGTTTCGTAAGGGTTGAAACAATCAATACGGGTTGGTGCGGAAAGCGAAGGAGATATAAAAGAAGAGATGTGAAGAAAAATATTTTCCGGAGAGAGAAAGATAGATAGATAGAACGAGGAATGTAAGGTTAAGAACGAGGTGAGTGAGGTCGTTAGAGAAGGGAGCGGGGGAAGTAGGGAACTGAGGAATTATTGCATGGAGTATAGAGGGTTGAGGGTGCTGCTTGGGAGGGGACGGAGGAGGGGGGAGTGGGAAGGGTGCAGTAGGGGTATGGGGGCCGGAGGGGCCAGTAGGGGTTGACTATTGAGGGGAAAGAGTGGGGGGCTGTGGGAAGACACGCGGAAAAGCGCCATCAGTTATAGGGACCAGATTAGCGCCTCTTCCCGAAGGGCCGGCTTTTCTCCCCACCAGGCATGAAAGGGGTCCCTCGCACGCCACTAACCGACCGCCGCGCCAAAAAAACAGAGAAGTAATAAGCAGGGGGAGCTGGGGGAGACAGTGGAAAAGTATAGGAAGCAAAAGAGAGAGAGATAGAGGAGATGGGAGGAAGGTACACTATTTAGGCCTTTCCGCGGAAATCATCTTACTTTCTCTCTTCCTCTTTTATAACTGTTTGTTTTTATCATTCCTTCGCAAGAAGTCACTCCAAAATATGTATACGCATGCGAAGGGCGATAAAGACTGAAGAGTGATAAAAAACCTAAGGAGGAAAAAGGTGAGATGAAAGAAAGATGCGAGCTGAAGACAAATGGGTGATAGGATGAGTTCATTTTGGACGAAACGCTGTGAGGAAAAAATTCACGACAAATCTGGCGCAAAGTTAAATTGTTCAAGAAAATGAAATTTTTCACCGATCATTTTGGCCTTAAATTGTTTGTTTCCCTACCTTGCAATATAACTGATATTGATAAAGAAAGAAATTTTTTTAAACTTGTTAATGTATGGTTATTCGAGAACAAGGAGGTAGAATATTTGTTTAAAAGGAATGAGTAAAGGTATTTTGTTTGGATAGTGACGATATTTGCGATATTTTATTTTGTATTGTGCATCTTATGCTTGCTTGCAATTAAATCATTTTAAACTCTTTTCCTGCAAAAGGCTCATGTCAAATGTTTTTGTCTCTGTTAATTACAGTGATTCTAATCAGATTCTGCTGTGTGTTCCAGTGTTAACAATGTATTTTTTCCATTTTCATTTTCTTACTGTTTATATTTTTTGTATCCCCTAATAAGTGATTTTTAATTGGCGGCACAGTAACTGATTTTGTTGTTTTCTACGTTGATGTAAATTTTGTTAGACTAAGAAGAGTCAGTTAACCCCAAACAATGTTATCCTAAGGGATCCCCATATGTCTCTCGTAGTGAAATTTTTGTAATTTATACCGTTATGTGTTTGACCTTATACGAGGACAAATAAATAATAATAATAAAATATGTAACCATTCAAGCCGGGAAAACGGTTTTGGTTTCACGAAAACGGTTCCCAAGGTAAGCTCGGCGACGATCGGAACGAAACTCCGACACACAGAGACCCGCAGAGCATAGTATTTTTATATGCGTCATTATTTCATGACATTTACTTCAGTCTCCAGGAAGGTTTAATATGCCATTTTCAGTTATGAAAACTTTGATCATCTTCGAATTAAAGACGTTGGAAATACGATTGAAGATCAAATATACACTTGTATTGAGAGAGTAGGAGAGAAAGGTACGCCTTTCCGTGGAATTCATCTCTCTCCTCCCCTTTCCCGTTTGTTTTTTTATCTAATTCCTTAGCACCAAATCGCTCGAATATATACATATATACATATATATATATATATATATATATATATAATCACTTGGCAGAAAACGCTCTTGGCGACGGTACGAAGCGAAAGCGAAATGAAGAACAATTGAGTGAAAGAACGTGTTCCTCATTTTTTTATTATTTCCACGAAACGCAGAGAGATGAAAAACTCAAGAGGAAAGCTGAAGATAAAACGCATTATTCTGGAAAAATATGGAGAAAATATTACCATCTTCGCAAATTCATCGAGTACACGGTTTCGTATTCTTGAAAAACGTTTCCATAAAAATCACCGATGGTAACTGTGATTCGGGCACTGTCGTAAACTGCAGGGTAAATTAATGTTTTACTTTTTTGGAAATGGAATAAGTAGGTAAGACTGTTACACAAGTAAACATATCCATCAGAAGGTTTACTGAAGAAAACTATAGTCCACTGCAATTTACCCTTTCCCAACAATTAACTTCTCATAGTTGATTTGATAAGGAATAAAACAAGGAAAAAGTAAAAATGATAACTCTCCTAATACGAGATATACCGAATTATTAAAAATAACAAAATTCAGACCACAAATGCATACCGGATAATAATGATGAGTTTTACTTATGTGTTTACGCTTAATAACGTAAATTCCTGCCAATATCTTACCTTATGAAATTAATTGCCATTTGAATTTCCTAATGGGCAAGTAGGCATTACTTTACATGGCATTTTCACGTTGTAACAAAAATTGAGGAAATTTATTCATGCTACTGCCATTCCATAAATGAGACACCTTTTTCCCACATAAAAATCAAATCAAACACGGTGTCAAATTCAGATTTAAATATATGTAAAATATTAGAAAGAAGGATCCCACCTTGTGAAGCCGTAGGCCGCAGCGAAGATCATGTCAAATAACGAGAGTCAAATAAGACAACTTCGCAAAAGCAAAATACCTAAATGAAATGAGCCTTAAAAATCTCAGCGTGCTTGAAAATCACTTCGCAGTCTGGATTAAGCTGTAGCCATCGGTGCAGTCAAAACCCTAGGATCAACAGTCTACATGTCAAACGAGAATCCACTTGTGCACATGGGTTGAAAGGTACATTGAGAGCAGAGTGCCTTGGCGGAGATAAGACCAGCACTGTGGAATGAATTACCCTAGCGGATAAACAGCGGAAAATCATTTTATGAAAGCAGCAACAACAACAATTAATTAGCTCCTTGCGCCGAAACTAAAAACAAATTGAGGGCATAAATCTAATTACGTCGATGTGAAAGAGGTCACTCCAACTCGGCATACAGGCCTGTGGAACATTGGAGGAGGGAATAAAAGGTACGGGGCAGGTGTGATAGAAATGGGTTTCGTCGGAGGGGGGTTTAAGAGGAGAAAGGTGGGTCTGATGTACGGGCGGCTGGCGGGGCCGAGGGAAGGGGGCGCGATTGGGGAATCGACGGGGGCCGTGGAGGGAAAAGGCCAAGTGGGAGGGCAGATGAGGAGAAGGCGGGAGGAGGAAGAAGCAGGATAAACGAGAGGAAGTCACGCAGGGCCCCTACCGCATCACCACCACCGCCACAGACCATTGGGAGAGTCACCGCGCCGCCATCTGATAGTGAGGTAAGGGGCCGGGGGAGCTAGGTGGAGTGTACAAGGAAAGGAAGGGCCTCCTCCTCCCTCATGGGTGCAAAGGGGTCGGATTGGCGCGGTTGCTAGAGAACTGGCTTCCCATGTAGAGGGTCTGGACTCGAATATATCAGCGGCGGCCAAGATGTTTCTCGTGCCATTCGATCACTACTTGGTCACGGCTGCTTACCGCCTTCACTCACCGGGATATGACCGCATTCAACATGGACTGTCTCCGATAGGAATTTAAAAATATCCGTAAGTTCAGCTTACAAAATCTGAAACCTCCTTATCGCTGAAGGAAGAGATCTCACAATCAGCAGCACGATCACGGATCTTTCATGTGCGTTGTCACTACTGACATCCAAAAACGAGCGTCCATTGTTGCGAAATGTTTTCAGTCGCAGTTCGTGCGAATCGCTCTGCAAATGCGAGAACAGTGATTTTTAAAGAACAGGCGCCGTTTGAATAACGTTCATCGCATATTTCTCATTCGTTAGATTTGTAATAAAATTACAATAACGCGAGCGCACACGCTATCAAGATCCGTAATCACGCCCCAGGTTTCCCACCGGACAGGCGTGTTATTCAGCACCGACGTTTCGACGGGTGAAGGGTTCACCCTGAAGACATTGACGGAGGACTTAGCCTCCGAAACGTCGGCGCTGAATAAACTCCTGTCTGGTAGGAAACCCGAGGTATATTCTTCGAATCTGATCGCCGAATAAACCTGAGATCCTTCACTCCTTATCGTCACTCAAATTCGGTAACTGCGGCAGCAGAATTAGCTGCGATAAGCACAGGAATCCTGGAGTCCCGAGGGTCACGGTTTCGAGTACCGCCTCAGGAACGGTTGCAGTGGAGGATGAAAGGATGAAAGCCATCGGCTTAGGATGAAAGCCATCGGCTAGACGATACTATAAGGCGAAAATTATGGATTCAGCCACAACGCTGTGAAAACTAGCTGGTTTCACACAAGCTCCGGACAAAATTCCTAAGGCCTGACTAAGACCGGGTCTAAGAAAATCATGAATACAGCCGTGAGAGAGGAGATAGGGAAGTAAAATTAACAGATACGGACAAAGATGGCAGGTCTGACGGGTCTGACGAAGGAATGGAGCAAGCAAGCGGAAGGGTAGGAAGGATGTTTGTGGGATCGTCGGAGGAAATCTAGTGTGGAGGGCGACAAAGGGGCATGAATGAGCGACGCGACGGGGTGAATTCATAGTGCTTCCCCCCTCACTTTAAAGGAACCCGCTCCCGCAACTCCTTCACCGCACACACATAGAGACGCACTAACAGGACGATCCGCATTGAAGATGGGAGCGTTCACGTCGACTTGATAAGGACGGGGGTTCACTCGCGACGGCCTACATTAGGTCGGTCTTCATTAGGGTATCATGCCGCAAGAGAGCCACGTGAACACGCACAAAGGCAAGAGAGGCTCCCAGGGTCATGAACACAAAATCGAGACGCGGTAGAGGCAAATACAGCGCGCAAGAAGACATCGACGGAATGCAAGGGCTCGAAAAAAGGGAGGACTTGCAAAGGAGTACACACGCAACGATAAGTTTGAATGAAACCGTGGGCACGTTAAGGTCCAATATGGAGATTTTCCTACAAGAGGGGGGTTGGTGGTTGCGTTGAACACTTAAGCCATTGGAGAGAAGCCAAAAAGGCATGAAGCAAAGCTTGCAAGGCATTACAGATGCGAGAAAATTTTCCGAAAGCCATTAAATCTCTGGCATCACTCATGAGACACGACTGGGCCTCACAACTAGGGCGCTGAGAGGCACTGAGGCTGTAAAAAAATAAAATAATGGGCAGAATATTAAAATGGAGGCCCTCCACGTTGGTCCTTATCTGGTTGCGCACTGAAGCAAACCACAGTTATACGTACACCTCGAAATTCCACCTCGTAACTCACGACGATTTAAAATAAAGTGCCGGATGATACGGCTAAAATGGTCGGTTTAGCGCAATAAAGCACCGGCGATAAACCAGAAAATTTCCATAATTTTCTCCTCCCCTCCCTCCCCTGTATCGCGATGCTGCCCTTCCACTATTTCAGACGTAACACTCGAGACAAAGTAAACATAAGGCAATGCACGCTGCCCTTGATACGAAGGACACCACACAAAAAGGATGCCTCGCCGACCATATCCTGAGTACTTATTTTCCTTGTAAATTTCGAGTTGTAAAAAAAATGTGAAGCAGAACGTGTGAGACTGGAAAACGGCGCTCGTTTGCAGCAAGGACGTGTGCTGAAACCGCATTTGCGGAATCGTCGGCAGGTATGATTGTGTGAGCCGATGATTCAAACGGAGGAGAATGAGAACTCAAACGGAGTGAAATGACCTTAACGTTAACTAAAGAGGTGAAAAAGACCGTTTCCCCAGCTGCAAAGGGGAAAGCCGACCTTCGCTGCATGTTGCATTAGCCACACCGCTGGATAAACAAGCACGACAAGGTCTGTAATCACTTCCCCCGCTTTGAAACTTCGTGGGAGAAATTAATGATTCTAAAAGGGTGAAGTCGACACACACATGGCGAACGGTGATAAAGCAACAGTGTCCGTGGAAGTACTGTTCTCCACGACAGTAAGCTTGAAATAGCCCCTTCCATCGAAATGTACCTCCACCATCCACAATGTAATGGCTTATACCTGTTTGTGCCTCTCTATTCATTTGTTTGGAAAGTGCCTATCTTTCGGCCCCCATGCATAAAAGTTGAAACCTGAAGAGAAGTTCAACTCCCACACTGTGAAATAATTCCAAGGGCGAAATAATAATAATGGCACTCGCTTGAGTGACGGTGGAGCCACGGATAGAGAGTAGTGATTTAATTTCACTCTAATTCACCGGCCACTTTCATTCCACGGGATTCGCCACCTTGCATTTGTCTGTGTAGGAGCCTAAATGTTCAAAGTTTTCTTTTAATTAGTCTCGACCGTGCATACTGTGCAATTACTTGCACATAACAACATTTTGAGTTACACTATTACGTATAGCGTTCAGAAACAATTGAAAATTATAAGAACAACTCATAAGGCAAATTAATTCGCCCTAATATATTTATAATTCTGAAAACGATCAGCAATTAGTTACGCGTTCCAATTCTTCAACAATTATGCTGATCTTTTTCTACAATTTTTAGACATAATTTCACAGCACGGCATTTTACAAATGAATTGGTGATTCTGACCTATATTTTCTAACTATTTGCGAATCTAAGCATATGAGCCGCGCGTTTCGAAAAAGTTCAATAAATTATTTCCCTTCGGGGTTTAACTGGTCACTGCATTACACTTGCGATACGCACTAATATGTTGCTTGCCATTCTCTTTCTATATTCGCTCCATCTTTGCTTTCTTTTAAGTTGCCAGTCATTTACATTTTCAGTTCTACATGATTTACTAATATTTTCACTTCTTTCATGTCAAACAAAGCTTAATGTCATTGTGACATTCCGAACTCAGATGATGATTATATGGGCTTTACGGCCTAGGGTTGTGTAAAAGAGCGTTTACCTGCTTGGTTTACAACGCACCCCCGGGGCTTGGAGCAGACTGTTAGATCCATAGAAAAGAGGTGAGGAATAGGAAAAGGGTTAGACCCAAATCGTAATCCAGTTAAAAGGCTGGATTACGATTTGGGACCTTATGGAAGTAGCTTAGGGTAATGGAAGGAATTACGGTGTCTTAAGGCGTCTTTTTTTTAAGTTTCCTCAATCCAAAAAGGAGAGATCATTAAAATGTTGAGATGATTACCCAAATGTAGCACCCTGAGTAACATGTCGAAATGTATTCCCCGTAGTAATGGACCCGCTGACATAAAGGAGATGACCCCACGCAACGTAACGAACTCCCACATTTCCGTGGCGATTTAATTTCGCTTTCGTGCAAAGTTATTATTTAATCCGAAAAAAACTCAGCGACTGCAACGAGCACGCAACGGTCGCTGAACACTCGCTCACCTAAACGCGAGAATAAAATAAAAATGAGACAGACCCATCGACCCGCATGATAAACGAGGACACGCGAAACAAAAACACGGCAGAAATCACTTTTTGAAAAAAAAAATCCAGTCTCTCTCCCAACGGATTTTTCAATCCCGCTGGAGTAGAGGAGGCGTGGGTGGCAAGAAGCGAAACGAGTGAAGTCGCGTTCGCACCAAGAGGGAGATTTTTCCACGGAACCCTTTGCAACATGATGGAGTGAAAGACGGAAACATCAACAAACGCAATTCAGGTAATCCGCTCTCTTTTTTTCGTTTCGCCTTGCGTTCTGCCAGCTCCTGTGTTTTTTTTATTTTAATTCGACATCTGCGCCGCAGAGAAGAATAAGTGTCACCCAGCCACCGGTGTGGGGTGTTTTGGGGGAGAGAAAGCTGAAGCAGGGGGCAGGAGGAGGAGGATGAAGAGAGAGAGAGCTTAAAGGAGGTTCTCTACAGACTGCGTGAGTCAAAACAACCGAAAAAAAGTACTACTCTATCGTTCGTGCCATTAAAAAATACTACTTCGAGCTTCCTAACCTCCTGTAAGCAGAAGTGAAATATTAAACATGCATTTAAAAAGAAGGAACCTATAATAATTGTACGTATGTACGTAACATTTATCTCGAAAACAGCTCCAACAATTATGATAAGACACCATACCTTGAGGGTCCATTGGGATAGGTCTAATCTTAGAGAAAATTCCTTAAGGGGCCGTTACGTCGAACATAAGTTCAAACATGGGCTCAAACTTAATGTCGAACGTTAGGTTTGAGCCCATGCTTTTAATTGTTTGGCCCGAGCAAGGCCAAATCATGAAAATAATGGGAATCAATGAGGACGTCAAAGTAATTTATTTTACGATTTTGAGGTTACTAACGATTTTGGATACATCTCGGTTAATCATTACAGCACCGCGACAATTACGCAAATAATACCTATGTTTTTTGCGTATAAAATACAAAACTTTTATTTTTCATTATTATATTTCATTTCATCTGATTATTACTCTGCATTATGCTTTTTATAGCAAATATTAGTTTTCTATATTACGATTGTGGCTCAATTCAGGTAGCAGCTAACTTGAGTCCACTTTAAACTTCCAAATATACCATACAATGTTTTGTACAAATATACATATATTTTTATATTTTGGGAGCAATAATACGCATGGTGATTTTTTAACTAAAATAACTTATCAATTTCATATGGCCAATGAACATTTTAATGATTTCAATATCTAACCCTGTGCTATCGTACCGTGCATGGTTCCATCTACACTCTTCTTTAATCTTTTGTTGGGCCCAAGGTTCAGAGAGGGCGAGAGAGATAGAAAAGAAAACAACAAAGCGTTGGAAGCGAGGGGGATGAAACGTTGGGAGAGAGTGGGAGGGAAAGTTAGTTTGCCCGCGTCCTCTCTCACAGAACCTCTCTCCCTCGCACCCACCCTCCCTCTCAACCTCTCCCCTACCAGGCAGCAACCACTTGCAAAACTCCTCGCCGAAATTATGTCCACCTGGACCCAACCTCCCTCCCTCTGCACTCCCTTCGGTCCATTTGCCTCTCAACCCCCCCTCCCCCGGGCCACTCCCCTCCCCCACTCTTCACCGTCTCCTCCGGCCTCTTCCCACTGCCGCCGGATCCATACAACGGCCATCGCACTGAAGCTCACAAAATCTACCTTCCCCACCTTTCTCCACCACGGGGCCACACTCCTATCCCACAGAAAAAACACCACCGCCAACCCCTACGCCACCGTCAAAACAAAAAGTCACAAAAACACATCGTCACTAAGAAGGTGAAGTTGCAAATCTGAAAAAATTACGTATCGAATCTGAGCTAAAAAGACTTGAAGATGATGTAGTCGCATCGAAACTAGTCTAAATTCATTAGTTTAAAACTGCAAGCGTTTTGTTTATCTCATTACGGAACGGAACCACAATATCATGTCTGAGACTGTATTTTATATTAATATAATTCATTGAGATTATTTATTTTCAGCAAAATTATTCTGCACGTTTCTTTGCGCCACCAACCTAAATGCAACCACTAAACAGAGGCTCACAAAAACACATCGCCATTAAGAAGATGAAGCTGTGAATCTGTAAAAATTACGATTCTATACTAACAAGACTAGAAGAAGACGCACATATCTCAGTGTGACACTGGAAGAGTAAAATATTTTTACACTCTGCTGAATGTCATACTTAAAAGTCAATATGTCAAAAATTCCAACGAGTAAAGCATCCTGATAGAATATTCTCGGTCAATGGATTCGGGTCGCACTCCACGAAATACACATGGTAACCATTATTAGCTATTAGTAGCAATAGTTAGCATCAATAGCAAACCTAATAGCTATTATTCTCTCCCATATATAAATAATATACCCCTGTATCGGCGAACAGTGTGAAATCGGGCTACGACGTCACCCAAACTCACGCTCCGATATACCTGCAGTGTTGCCAGATGATTACCCGTACACGTGAGTGGAAATACCGTGTCTGGGTATTCAGAAATGGCCGTCGAATTACCCTTAAACGAACCCTTCTTTGCTACCCGAAGGGTTTTCACAGAATGATTACGCATCTCGCAAGTCAACATGAGAGATGAAAAGAATGGATTGAAAAGCTTCAGCAAACCTTTTGCTGCCGAAAGAGGTTACGTGAAATGAAGTGGAGATCAGTAGCACCGTCGTATTAAATTTGATTAAATTTGTTGTTTCCGGCTCAACTTTGAAAACATTCATGATCAGAAATAAATAAACTATGAGAATTTTGACTGATGAATTTAATGCTCTATCCGTTCCGTCACATAGGCGGCATCATCAGACACCTGATCTGATGGTGTCTCATATGTGATGAAAACGTACGTGCATGTAAGTAACCAGTGAAAACATGCATAGTTGATCTATTTGTTATCTACGTATTGATGACCATTGCTGAAGATGAATATGATGAAGGCAGGGGGTGATTTTTCCTTTACATAATGTCAAAAACCGACATTTTCCAAAAAAAAACTCCACCAAACGCCTCAGTCACCCCTGAATTTTCCATGTTTTGCAGTTTGGCGGACATCCTGGAATGCAACCAGTTGGTCCTTACCCTCTTGCCTGCATTACAGAGCTCTCGCTCCAGCCAACTCGCCCACCCACACACAAACCACATGCATCTTCACTTTAACTCTCCACCATTTCACAGCCCTCCCCCTTCACTCTCCTTTACCCTTTTCCCCATCACCCGCATTTACTCCACAAAACATTTCCCTCCCCACTTGTCCCTTTCTCTCTCATTTTTCCACAGCTTCGATCTCTCCAGCTCTCTCGCTCTCTCTCGATCCTGTTTTTCTCTCATTGCAGCCTTTTCTGGCGTTTCCCTTCCAAAAAATCCTCTCTCTCTCTTATTCTCATCTCTTTCCTCTAATCTTCCCGCTTTTTAGCAATCCATCAACCCACACCCACCCGTAACACATACACACATTCCCTAACTCACCATTCCACCTCAACCATTCTTTCTCTCCAGTCCCTTTACTCCCTCTCTCCGACATTCCCACGCGTGCTCCTCACACCCATTACTTTTAAAACGACTCTGTCGCTCCGCTCTCCCACGATGGCATACTCGCTATCCTTTCATTGTTTGAGCCCCCCGGATTTGAATATTCGCTTTCTAATTTATATTTTTTTTAAGCGTTGAGCACGGGCAGTGTGGCTGCGGCCAATTTACAAACCGGCCTCTCCCCACTATTTGAACGCGCCGGCTCTTAGGGGGCACCTCTCATACGTGTGGAACACCCCAGGTAATACGAGACCGAAAACGATTCGTACACGTAGAACTCGGCGAAACCCAAACTACGTGACAACGCAATGACGAAAATTAATCCATTTGTGCCAAGAGTCGACATATCGCCTTCAGCTTTTACGGCAAATGGTACCATGCATGGGCCTAATTAAATATATCCCTATTAATTCATCGAAGATCAAATGGACGGATAAATTAAGGAATGAAAACGTAAACAGAAGAGTAGAAGAGAAAAGGATAATACGGAACAACACACAGAAAATATGAACCAGAAGTACTTGAAGCACACTGAGGCACAATGAGTTTGTGAAGAATATAACTGAAGGAAAATTAGAGGGTAAATCCCCAAGAGGAAGGCCAAGGGAATAATACGTTACCCCAAATAAGGAGAAAAGTACATAAAAATATCTAACAGAGAGTAAGGAACATGCTCCAAATATGGAAGGATAGAGGGACTGCAGGCAAGCAGTCTTAGGATTTTACGACCAATGATGATGCATGAAATGATTCATCCAAAATTCAATAATATTCAAGTAAAGAATTGTATTTCCTGTCGTCCCTATGACGAAAATCAAGCGTATGATTGTCAATTGCCAAAATATAAGACAGCAAGTGTATAAAGGCGGATAGAATACGAATACGAGCGGAATGACGTTAGCCATCGGATGACTGACGCTTGCAGACTGAGGCAACAGAACTCAGGACGAATTGGAGAATGTCTTCTGAATTCGAATCTAGCCCAACGATGTTTAAACTTCGGTGATGGAGCGGGAACAGGTAGTTCTAACGCGACGGGGCATTGTCCACTGCAGATGGATATCTAGAGGGAAAACTCCTTAATGCTTAAATTTCATGAGGTTGCAAACTGTACACGCTTTAGCACAAGGGACCAACGGCTCTAAGAGCCTGGGTACCAGAGCCAGGAAACTCCACCAACACGATCTATCTAATTTTCTACGCTTTAACCAATAGTTCCAAAACAAACCAGATTTACTTATCCCTTGCAAGGATATGAAAAGCGTAGACGACGATTTCAAATCGTGACCTTGTGTTACAAGTTTAATTTTCTCTAAAACATATATCCCACCCGGCAGGAAACATAAATCTGCAGAACAGCGACTCCTTTTTTATATCAAAAGCACTTTTGTTCCCCCAATTCTTCCTACATATCCCTTCATTTTCCCTCCCTCCATCTCAACTCAATATCGAGAATCCGCAATACCGAAGCATATCAAACGCACGGCCAACTTATCCAAAACCCCTTCAACTTACACCTTTTCGCCCGCGGTCTTCCTCCAACGCATGCATTCTCACTCCTTCTACGCCACTATCATCCTCCTCCTCCCTTATCCGCATCCAACCTGGGAGGAAAATTTTCGAGGGACGTAAAACAAAAAAAAAACTGAGAGGTAGGAGGCACATCGGAAAAAGGTGTTTTAAAACTCGTCGACAAAAGAGCGCCGTAAAGTTCTCCCGCTCGGCTGGAGATCAGGAAGGAAGGGAGGAAAAAACAACGCTGGCGGTAAAACTGAAGGGCAAATAAGAGGGCACGGAAGCGGGGGCGGAGCAAAATGAGAGAGCCGTGTGCTCGCTCCCCCCTGAATGTGCCCACGACGCAGGTAAAATGGTTTATTTTTCGGGTTTAAGTCACGCAGGCGGAGGCGATGGCGACGATGAGTCGCGAAGATCCCGACCGTCGGTGAAGAAGGCTACACAAATCTCCCACCCAAACAAGACGAGCAGAAACAGCGTATTCGCAACTGCTTTCGCGAAGTCAAAGAGCGATTTTAAAAAACCGCGACGTTCTGTACGTGGGATAAGAAGGAAAAAGATGGAATGATGAGGAGAGAATGAGGAAGTAATTCAAGCTTGTGCTCACCAATTCCATAAAATTATCCTAACGTAAAGTTACACAGTAATTAGTAGAACTTTGGTGTATAACCTCGAAGTGGAACCGACAAATTACGCTAGTCCGGAGATGTGATGGGACTAGAGTGAGCGTTAAAATAAAATATATATTATTAAAATACACAACGTACTTTTCGAGCTTAAAGTTAATTTCGAGTTTCAATTTGAACGAGAAATCACATACAAGCACTTAATTAAAACTGTTTACAAGAAGCGAAAAGTCTTGAAAAATTTAATAAAAATAAAATATAGGAATCCACCACCTATTTCTTAAAGTTACTGGAGAATTACCGCCATATTTAAGTCAAAATGCAGTAGTTCCATACGAATAGCACTGAAGTCGGCTCCTATGGCTAGACAAATATGGTCATTAAAAATGTAATCGAGGAATATTCTGCAATTTTGTACCTTAATTTTGGTTTTCAATAGGTAACCCATTTCATCAGCGAAAGTAGGATTTTTTAAACCAAATAAATTAAATGTGTAATCTAGCATTTGTTTTGACTGACATAGTAAGTGTCAGCCACCTTAAGGTGGATGGGAACATCACCCAAGACTCACCTCCCATAATAATGCTTCTCACACTCTGTTTTGACGCTAACCACTAATCGCCACCGTCAAGCTCACTACGCTGCATTAAGGGAATACCTGCATTACAAGAGGACTGTCGTTCCACAATCGAACCTTCCCAAAAGATAGCAGGAAGAAAGGGAAGATTGGTGGAGCGGAACGCGACTCTCGAATCGGACGGCTCACGCAACAATTCCCGAATGAATCACACAAATTGAATGGCACTCCCGGAAGACTCCGCGAATCCAGATAGAATGTTGTATTCAGCATGCAAAATTAAAGCCGGAGGGGAAAATAAAAATGTTTATCACCACTGGGAATAGATCTCCGGACAAGGAAGCTAGACAGTTCGAATACTTAACGCAGGCATGTCTAACAATTCGCCATAAACTGGGGAGGATGAAAATAAATACAACACAAGCCGTGGGTATAAAAAAGGAAGTGTTTTTTTTATTTATAGCAAAGGATACGCACTAGATTACCATGAGGAATAAAAGCATTCCTTGGCTCAGAGAGCTGCCCTGGTTTTATGGATGCTTCGTGGAATACCTTGGCTTTTCGAAGGCATTCTAAAAATGAACACCAGGAAAAAAATCACTATAAGTCTAAGTATACCGCTGTGATGATATATGTGTAATCCTACGAGGTCGGTACATGTCGTTCGCTCCTTTTTCTTCCGCTAAGTTTAACGGAGTTTACATCTCTCGCAAAAGCTAACGGCAGACGGATGCGCAGAATGCTACGTCACGAAGGGAGTGAGTCTAGCGAAAGGGGTGGAGAGAGGGGACGGAGGGGAAGGTATGCTGGAAGTGAAAAATTCTTTAACACTCGGTAATTCTGATTTGCCATTTAGTTTTGATGGAAGGCGCAATGCATGCAGGGTAGCCCAAAGCAGTGAATTAAAGTACAAAGCTATACAGCGTTCCACATTTAATGACAGTATGGGCCTCATGTAGAACGCTGTTGCCAAATTTACGCTTTGTGTGACCACCTCTTGGCCACGCAGGCAAACACAGCCAACACCTCGCTAAATTTAAGTACGTTACTTTAGGGAACGTAATTTGCATATCGGAAGACTCCTATAATTGTACAAAGTATTCAAAAAAAACACAAAGTTAATTTCCCCACAGAGTTGGCAACATCGCTCCTCTAGCCTTATAGAAATTTACACAGGTAACGAATCTCCATATGAGTCCAAAATGTCTACTAAATTAGAAACGCACTATGCTACAAAATCACCCGAATGATTGGTACCTAGGAAATAGATACTTCTACAACCAACGAGTCCGCTGTGCATGCATAACAAACTTTGACGAGGGCTGCATTTTGTAACGTAAACTATAAAATATCCCAAATATTGTTTCAGACCTAAATTACAGAGTATATCTACCCCAGTCTTCCCTAACTGGCGGTGGAAGAAGTAAAGTACTAGAATAGAACAGATCAGGCACAAAGGTAAGGTGAAGTTACTCGTGAGAAAGGCATGTTATGACCTGCCACCACGGAAATCCAAGGACCTAAAATAAAAAGGTTGAAGCGTTGATGTATCCACGAGAGATCACATATGCATGATACGGAATCAAAATCAGCGACGTTGACCGCATAGCTTAAGAGGTCCGCTTGTTATGGGGAGAAAAATACATTCCCCGGATATATACCTAGGCGAAGGTAAACGCTTTTAAACGACGTTTTTTCACGACCGCGGTTTTTTGAGCAAACAAAAACCCCGGCCAAGGGATGGACGTAAAATTCAGACGATGAAACAGTGATAAGGGGATAATAATACTGGAGGACGCCGTAGCAGCCATTAACTCTATAACGTAGGAGAAAATGTCCTCTCAAAATCGTGAACGTATCACTGCTTATACATCCAGGGGCAAGAGATAACCGTAAAACATATCACCAGGGAAAAAAGTTAAATTCTGCATATGAGGCACATGAAAATGGCTATCATCTCGCTAGCTAGTAGAAAAGGAACCAAAAAGCAGCCTAGGAATTCATGTACGCACAATGAGACTCTCAAATGTTAAAGCTACATCAGATCTGGATTAGGCAGTCAATTTTGCGAATGCGCAATTTTTTTAATTCTTAATTCAATTGCTGCCCTATGACTGCCACAAAAACAGAGTAGACTCAAATTAAAGGAAAATAAAACGTTTGGGATCGATATCGGGAGACTAAGAGATCAATCGAGAAATAAACTTCAATAATGAAGATTAGATAATAAAAGTGAGTCACACGTGAGTGAGGAGAAAAATAAGAGCAAGAGACCTCGGAAGTACCATCACGTGGGACGGAAGAAGTACGACGGACATAAAGCGTAGAATAGCCCAAGATAAGAAAGCGATCATGATGAAATGACTACTGTGTCCAAAGAAGATAGGACTACGAACGAGGAAACAGTATGTGAAGCCATTCGTGTGAAGCGTGGCACTCTATGGATCAGACACCATGAACCATTGGAAAAAACAGACCAGAAAATATTAGAAGCATCCGAAACCTGGTGTTAGAGGCGGTAGAATAGGAATGGACCATATGGAACACTACACAGAAACGAAGAACCAGATGGATTGGGCACAACCTGAGGACCAATGGATTTGAGAATAATATAATTGGAGGAAAAATAGAAGGAAAAGTCTCAGGAGGAATTCCAAGGGATAAATACATAAACCAAATAAAGAGTACACAAGAAGAACTACCAGGGAGCAAGGGAACTAGCATTAGATTGGGAAGGATGGAGGGCTGCAGTCAACCTATCTTGAGATTGAACGAAAAATGAATAATAAAAGTATCCAAACAAAACACACCATGGAAATCGGCTCTCGAACTTCCCATCCTGAGGGTCCGGGTTCAAATTCTGGCTTTTCCGGGGATTTTTCAACGAAAGTGCGATACCTGTCTGGAAGCCATGAGGAAATACAGTTCAAGCGTAGTACTCTGTCCATCGAATGGAACGTTTAACTGTCGGCGCCTTAAGCTAAGTAACCGTTATGAACAATTTCATGTCGACGCCGGAATTCCAGCTACCTATCCTCCATTCCTCAAACTATCCTTATCCACTTACAGACCTTTACAGCAATGTTTAATGGCTCAAACAGTCTCAGCTATAGTCACCATTCCAAATACATAACCAACCAAGACAATATTCCCGAGCATCTTCTTCCTTCTCTCTAGTTCCATTTTTAACTGAAATACAGCTCTCGCGAAAGCTTATGGCGTTCGGATGTGCAGAAGAAGACGTCGTGGAGGGGTAAATTTTGGTGGAAGGGGTAGGGAAAAGGGTTGTAGGGGAAAGCGAAGACATGGCATTTGTAACATTTATGATTGTATTAAAAAAAATAGAATTTATATGACGTGGAAAACACAAACGCCGCGCATCCGAACGCCATAAGCTTTCGCGAGAGCTATACGACGGCGTACGTAATTTTAGGTCCTCCATGCCCTAAAAGGAACGATAAATCCCCACGTGGAGACCATGCTTTATACACATAACAGGCTGATGAACGATGTGGACCGAGCTTGATCAACCTCCGGACGGCAACGAAGGCCTCGGGATTCGAAGTCATGCGCATTAACCCGACTGCGCAAAGCAATTAATACTCTGCAAATCCGCCATACGAGTGAAAGCCGTGTTTCAGCATGCCCAACGGACTTGAGAAGTCAACATAATTGTCCGCTGAGAATAAAAAAGGGAAAGCTCCGCAAATAGATTTGGTATGGTGACGAAAAGGCTGCCCAGGAAGCGAAGTATAGTAGGAGGGTTACTGTAACATTATTTTCTTGAGTATTAGCCGATAGTTTTTATTAAAAGGTTTCAGGGTGTACTTTGTTGACCATCAGCATTGTGAAAAAAGAACACTTGATATCTCCGTACCTATTCACGCCGATAGTTTCGTCAAATTATACCCCGATTAAAGCATCAAACGCCTTTATTTAGAGCTCTTACAGAACAGTGTAATGAATGGAAGCAGTTTTCGGCGACTTAACCTAGTGTAATCGACGCATTACTTATCACAAGGATAAATATATGCTTCGCTATTTTCCATACCTTTCATTTTTTGACCTGATCGTCAACGACCTTTGAGGATAGTGTAAACGTATCAAAGCCGGTCCGGTAAAAAATATAGTCCGAAAAATTACGACTTAATATTTCTTTATCCTTGTGATAAGTTACGGGGTGATAACATTAACGCTTTTAAATGTCAGCACCTCTCCTTGACGTTCTTGAATTGCGGTCAAAGCTTGAAGGGCATTTTATTTTCTAAAGTTCATAACTTAAGTGTAGCTTTTGTACATTCCACAGAGGTAATCTACAGGACCAACTTAGGTTTCAGCTAAAACATCAATATCAAGGCGTCGAGGTCAAAACATATTTTTTTCACACGGGGTTACTAAAACTGAAAATACAGAATTTAACGACAACGTAGTTCCAAAATGATTACTTCTTGAGTTTCCTCTAAGAATGACTAAATCATTTTCTATTCTCAAAACTGCCGGAGGTCTTCACGGAGGTCAGCTTAAATTTGAGTAAATACGTTCATTCCTGGAAGAAAGAGGAACAAAGGGAGCCTGAGTGCATTTATGCGCTGGTCGAAGGAAGCGGATACGGAAGGAGGGGAGAGGTGTTTTTAGGTCATGTGACGATGAGAAATGGGACCTTGATGAAGAATAATAAAGGGGGAAGGGGCAAAGGGGAACGGGAGGGGACCGAAGGAATAGCAAAAAACACGGTGGGCTCCAGGGGATACAGCAGCGAGGGGTCAACCTCACCACAGCATACTGAAAGGATAGGGCGAAAGCTAGAAGCATGAAATAACTGCCCAGCCGCCGCTAATGATTTCACATAATTTAGGCATCAACGTAGCATTTACAATGGCTTCTTCGGAGGTGTTTATGATCGAGAAGTAGCGTCAACCGAGAAAGTCAATTGCCAACTTCAACGTTCAGCCAGTCCAGCAACTTAAGGAGCATACATAGTGAGGGTCTCCGACATCGTTTTCCCCTCGTCAGCCTGGTATTTTTTCATCCGCGTATTACAGACACCATGTTGAACTGACAGACACTTTTGTATATGCTACTAGAATAGTCTACGAAAGCATTATATATGATAAACATTATCCTTTCTCCTCCAATTAAAGAAGCTTACTCATCAATTTCCCCACTCCTATAAAATCGACATTAAGGGAGGCGCTCTCCATCTTGTAAACACTCGGCTGCAACCGAAGGTTCACGAAGACGGACGATAATTTCCGATACGCATTCCATTTGACGGCCAATCGTAAAACCGAAAGTCGTCAACGTGAATCCAGTTCACGGAGTTCGGGAGTTGACGCCAATCGTAAAACGAACTTTCAGGAAGTTTTACATAAAGGGGTAAAGAAGGGAAAAAAGAAGATACGCATGTGCGGATGTGGAGGAGGCGAAGTTACACACCCAAGAGAGTCCAGGATAAAAGCAAGACGGAAAAGAGGTAGACGGTAGACGGAGAGAGTCCCCCCCCCCTTTCCTCCTTTGATGAGAATTCCGGCTTAGAAACCTCACTCCGGCTGAGTTAATTATCAATTAAGCCCCATTAAGGGAGAGACAAAAGGAATCTTTATTTGGGGCTGCTCGCGAATGGGTCTTATGAGGTGAACTGACTGTGGGAGAGACGGGGCAGGGGAGGAAGTGGGAGGAAAGAGTCTACGAGGGAGGGAAACCTAGAAAAGACGATGGTGAATCGGCTAAACTTGTTGAGCGGAGAGAATCCCTTTTACCGAGGAAGAGATCTCCACTGGACGGTATAATCGAGTCATACCCTTCTCAGGTTCACAGAGGGTGGTCAAAGAATTACACCCTTTATCGAAAGCGAGAGGGGAGAACATGATGAATACACCTCGAGCCATTGCTGCAACAGATATGAAGGATAGAACATCGATAATCGACCGTCTAGAAACATCGATGTTTGAGGTATGATGTTCATTGTACCTGTCATCGACAGTTTGCAGCTAATGTTTTGATTGCATACCATTAATGACCAGACACCAGCGGTGACAGCATGCCATTAATGGCTTCCTAACGAAATTTTCTTGAAACCGTAGCTATTATACTTGCATCATTATTTGGCGTAAATGTTTCATTTTTGATACGTACATTACATCTTGATTTATGAAGATTGGTCAAGCATCAGTAGATAGTATTTGCTAGTGAAAACAGATAAGCAATGGCACACCTCCCTAAGACTTTCGTCTGAAATCAACTAAAAAGCCCTAATAACGTCAAATTTACCAGCATGAATCCAGGTTTAGCTGATTGACAGGTTATCTCGCGAAACTTTATTTAAATGGCGCTTTTAATAAGATTAGAGGGGCATCGTATATCGGAGTTTTTCGTCTGACATCGGCCGAAAATTTGGCCACAAGTTAAACGACACATTTTTTTCGTTGACAGCACAATGATCTTTCCAAAATTAATGTGTTTGCCTGCCAGTCCAGCGTGAAAATGTTTGTTATAAAAAATAAAAATACGCCACACAAATTAAATGTATTTAGAGAGGAACATGGCCATTATCATAAACTCAGAATGTCCCACAATATATATGCGCTCTTAGTATACAGCATATAAATGAAATCTCTGTTGCGGTAGTAATTATCTTAAACTTCCCAAAAAAATCTCTCACCAGAGTTCCACTTACCACCTTCTCGCAGTCCACGTTGATGTCTGTTAAATCGGCCGAAAAAAAGCTTTTGAATTCACCCAATCCACGTCAGATGTCGGTTGTAAAGGGCCAACGGCATCAGTTATGTAGGGACCAAACGCGAGGACCCCGGCTGGACTTGGAAATATCGGGCGACATTGAACGTATCGTCCCATATCTTAGACACCCTAACCGCAGCCTAAGGTCTCCATAACGTGTATCAGCCCGAAACAATAGTCTGACGCAAGCTAAGCAACACTCCCGGCTGTTTCAAAGCTATCAACTCTCCCATTTATCTCCACTTTAGTTAATTAAACGCAAAACTAGCTGTAGTTATCGGATACGCGGTTCAATTTGATAACGAAATTGCTTCCCGTCGGCTCAAATAGGCAATTTCCTAAACTAAGATAGAAATTTGGCAAAGCGAGAGAGAAAACATTTTGATGAACTAATATACATGCAAATAAAATATCCACATCAATCACACACGTGCACACAAAAAGCAATAGTTGTCGTCATGCTTGCGGCGTTAAAAACTCAGCTACGCCAATTTTTCCTCGACACATGCGTTCAAAATATCATCCAATATTATTATTTACTTCTAAAAAAAAGCTCCCCTCAAAACATCCAGGTCACATGGGGTCTGGCATCAAAACACGCCCGGAGTAGCAGCAGGATAAATACAAGGGGGCTTCGCAGATATTGCCGTGAGAGGGGGATGTATCAAGTCCCTTGAGGAACCGAGCCTCTCCCCTGATAGCAATTCTGTGGCACAGAATATAAGGCATTGTCATTCTCGCCACGTAATGGATATCAGCACAATCAACAGCACTTTACCCTTGATATTTACAAACATACATGATTACAGAACGTGCACAAGAACATGACAGCGCCTGCATTTCTGTTGGAGGTCAGCAAAATGACATTTCATGGCTAACTGGATCGACTTATGCTTATTAACACTCAAAATTACTGATTAGGTAATATACCAACGCACTTTTTCCAGTGCCAGATTTATAAAAAAGAACGGAGAGCTACGCAAAATACTATCCTTCTTTCAGAAGTAATGAGAAAATAATGCCAAATGTATTTTTTTATTTGAGTGGGCAAATGGATTTGGCATATATTGAAATACACGGTATTACTATATGTATATCACAAGAAAAATCCCAATTTAGTGCCTACATACTGTCAAAATATATTTCGCAAACTTTTCCGTAATGGAATCACTTGTTTTATCATAAACGTAATCATAAACACTTGTTTTATCATAAAATCTGTTTTATCATAAACGATACATGCAACAGCTTTCATGTTCGTAAACAACTTTTTAGGCACCAGGTATGTTACATGTAGCCCATTACAATCGAAAGAGGAAGGCTACCATACAATGCACAATGAGGAAGATAGGATTAGCCCAGTTTTCTTAGTAAAGGGTAAACTTTCAGGCTCTAACTCGTGATTTCAGTTAGTAATTAGCTAAAAAGTATTGAATTCTCAGAGAATGATCGGCTCACTGATTGCAGTCAACGTCAAGAATGATTGCTCAGTCTGCAGCCAGGAACGCTGGATTACTCAGCTTAATTACACCATGTGGATAAGAAATTAATTTTACGTCATTAAGGGAAGACTATCGCTCGAGTAACAGAAAGAAGCACTCACATCGGCACGGTAAGTTCCATTCCTTGGAAGATGAAAGCTGAGCCATCCTCGAAAAACAAATTAAGGTAGATTGAAAACTTGAGTAAAAATGCGCGCCGTTTGAATCCAGCGGATAGAAGTTTTCAGCATGATAAGGGAGACTTTTCAAAACCATTCTCAAAGTCGGAAACAATATAAAGGCTTCCCACACCCACGCGCTCCGTCTCCGTGGAAAACTTCCCCGAATGAACTAACGTTTATCCCCCACCGTCTTATTGCAAGACGACCGGGAAATCCGGGCACGCCGAAAACAACAAAAACTGAAAACTCGAAGAATAGAGAGAATGTTCTTCAGCACGGATGTCGCCGAGGGGGTGATAGCATGACGAAAGGAAGTGAAGTGAGAAGTATGCGATGACGGGAGCGGGGAAGTATATTCAAAGAGTATAGCCACGGTCGTGGCAGTCAGAACATGACACAATAAAAGAGACACAAGCATTATTTATTTACTTTTTAGGAGGAGCAACACGCCTCTCTCAAGGTTAGGATTTCTCATATTCTTTATCAATCTGCCCCTGACAAAAGTGTTTTCTATCACCGTAACTTTATGCAATAATTACAACTTTGTAATGTTCCACACTGTTTTTATTAATGGTACAAGCCTGACCGGTTTCAATGTTAACACATAATCATCCGATGATGTGTTAACATTGAAACCGATCAGGCTTGTACCATTAATGAAAACAGTGTGGAACATTACAAAGTTTTAATTATTGCATCATGTTGAAATTCCACCAAGTCATCCCTTCAATCATCTTGTATATCCGTAGCTTTAGATAAATCACGCTTGAGTCTCCTTTTTGTATTTCCTACGCTTAGACTGTCAATCTTGCGGCTAAACGCATCAATGTATTTCACTAAACTCCCTCCACTCTTTCCCTATCCGAATCTCTCCCTGCCTGCTCCTCTCTTCTCCCCTAACATGTTCCATCATTCGTTATTATTTCTTCTTCGAAAGAAGGTGGTTGTGCTGCCGAAATTTCAAAAAGGTAAGTGTAAGTTTATTTTTTCTTTGTGTGCCTGTGTTTGTGCTTGTCACACCTGTGACGTCTTACATACACACATAAATGCATTCAATAAATATCAATATCACTCAATAAAGAAGCACTGGTAAGTATAAAAATAAAATCAAACTTTGTGAAATATTTCCAGAATTCAATGAACATAACTTTATGTTTTCCACGGATTTATTTCTCAATACGACGATCGGCATTGGCTGATAAGCCATGAACAGGTTTCAAAATCCAGAACATTTTTCATTGAACATTGTGAAGGCTAAACAGCCGAAACCATGTGGTTGAAAAATAGAGCCGTGAGGACGAGGTTGCATAAATTGAATTAGCAGTTTGTATTTTCTATCTTTTTTAATAAAGTGGGGAATAAAAAAGTGTGGAAAAACGAATTGAGTACTAATTTAAAGAGTACTATTTCACAAAGTTAACCGGAATCTACCGCTTTCAGATATGAAAATAGTGATTTTCAAGCACAGAAACAAAAAGCAAAACAAATGACACTCACTGGAAAAGGCGACGTTTCAGCGATCAAGCCATCTCCACCGGTCGTAGCGGACATTTATTGCGCTGCGATTCAATACTTGAATGGATTATTCTACTAGAACATACTCATAGGTAGGAATATATATTCATTCGCAAGCGTCCAGCAAAAAGAAGTTGCGACTACGTCAGAGGGGGGTGGGAATTCACGGAAAGGTCGAAGGGTAGGGAAGGCGTCGCTAAGTGGCCTTAGGCTGAAACCCCCCCATGGGGACCGGCAAAGGAGAAGGGGGATGAAGAGTCCGACTAGTTTTGAGAGAAGGGGCAAGGAGGAGGTAATTGAGGGTGGAAAGGGGGAACAGAGGGGAGGATTTAACTTTGCCTCCCCGTTTTGGTCTCAAAGTTTTCCACCGAGTCAAGAACCAAGCTCCTCTTCCACCCCCCCTACCATCACACAGGCGGCCGCCTAGCTTACTAACATCCCCCCAATCTCTTACCTTCCCTCTCAACACCCCGGCCGTACTTGGCACACACGACAACCCAACCTCCAACCTAGGGGCCGAAATAACCTCCTCCCTACCACCCACCCTCTCACCACCCCTGTCCCACCATCCCTTCAAAACTACCATACCCCCCCCCCCTGCTGCAGCCTCCTCGCATCCACCTAATTGCATTTGGGAGCGCGGCAGAAGTGTCCGTGAATTTCTGCGGAGGCTAAGTCGGTTTCGAGTGCGACGGTGTGAAGGCTTGAGCCGGCGGCGCGGCGGGGGGAGAGCTCAGGGGGGATCGGTCCGGACAAGGGGGGGTGTGGGGGGGGTGGGGAATGGTCCAAATTGAGAGAGTTAAGGAGGGGGGTTTAAAGGAAGGAGTGGGCGCGGAGACTGATGGAGAGGAGGGAGGAGAGTACGGGGGGTACAAGAGAAGGGAAAAGTGGATTCAAAACGGAATAAGAGAGGGATGGAGTGATATTTATAGAGGGGAGAGGCTAGGAGAAGGGGAGAGTATGGGACCTCCCTCGTGAAAAAAGAAAGCCAGGAGAGAGGTTTCGCAGAAATATTAGAAGGATGGCTCAAGGTGTTGATTTTCCAGGTATCCAAATTCAGGGTACTGCGAGACTGGCCATGACAGTAATTATAATGGGAGTCACTCACTAAGTATATACATAAAACCCCTGCTGCTTCCAAACTCACTTCCTCACCCTGTAATCGTGCTAGATGCAAACTATGTCCTATCTTTACCTCACCCCCTCCTCCCAACTCCTCCATCACCTCACTCCCTCCCCCTCCCCCATCCTCTTGCATCACCAGTAATGTGGTCTTCCACCTACAATGTAAACTCTGCCCGGCTTTTTATATTGGCAAATCCTCGACTCCCCTCAACATACGCATCAATAATCACCGTGCTAATTGTAAAAATCCCTCCCAATCTGCTTCCCTTCCTGTTGCAATACACGCCTCGTATCACAAAATATCCTTCAACCATTTCTACAATGTCTCAATTCTTTTTTCCCTCCCCCAATTGTTCCCCCACTTGAGCTGAAATCAGTCGAATTATCATTAATTTGGTTGTATAAAGATTTCCACCCACCGGACATCAATGTATTTCATTAAACCCCCTTCCCCTCTTCCCCCTCCATTCCCTTCCCTCCCTTTCTTCCCCTCTTTCCCCTCCCCGCCTGCCCCTCCCTTCCTTTCTCCTCTCCTAACCCGTCCCTTCATCCATTACTCTAAAGAATTCAGAAGATGGCAGTCTAGCTGCCGAAATATCAAAAAAAACGTGTGAGTTTTCAATTTTTTGTGTCTATATATTTTTTAGCTTGTCACGCCTGTGAAACCTTAGTTGATATATATATATATATATATATATATCAAGGTGGCTGGAGCTGTAATTGTGAGTCGTTGAGGGCACATTCTAGCAACTTTTCAAGTGAGTCGAAAAAATAATTCTTGGAACACATATCACTCAATTACACCTGTTCATACGTTGGAAATCACCATACGTGCATTAATGCATATGATGCAAGAGTTATATTTCAAATTGTCACCTTAATTAAAGCACTTTTTTACTTGGATTTTCGGCGCGAAATTCGAAATTTAAGAGGAAATCATATCTAAATACGCTTTTATTACTCGGCATGATACCTTGATATTTGTTAGCAGCTGTTATAATAATTTGAAACTTATTATTTCGAATTTAGGAGAATATCTGTACATAAGTAATAGAATTGTTTCAAAATATATGCCGTGTGCCATAAGAGTACATGATAAAATATCATTGAATTGCTAGGAAACCAAATCGGTAGCATGCTGTTTTTTCACTTTTATCGATAGATATTACTAATAAGGACACGTATGCAAAGTTTCACGCAAATCTGTATACAAAGAAAATCACTCCAAACACCTTAATCTACACACTGCCCAGCGAGCCGGATGTGTGGCAGGGGGTGTTGGGACACTAGCCATGGAAGAGAAGGGAATAGGGAAAAGGAAGGGAGAGAGCATAAAGGTGAATTGTATCTAAACGGAGTGTCTTACAATTAGTGTCATGCTCAGTTTTCGTTACAACCACTAATGGTGCGTGAGAAGAAGGAATTTTTGTACCCATCATTTTGGCAGTGTATCTCTCTTATTTTATCGCTTACATCAATTCTAAAGATATAGCGCGGGGTCGAAATTATACCTCCGGGTCATTCTAAAACACACCTTATCTGAAATGTTCAAGTGATTTCAGCCTAGCGCGTAGCCTCCGAGTCCCTAGTGGTTCCCAACCTAGTCTTTCTATCAAGTGTGTCTCTTTCTCTATTCGCTCGTTGCAGTTTTGGATAAAGCGTTCGGCTTTCCTTTATACATGAGTGTGCAAAGTTCTCAATGAAAGCATCGCTCAACTGGGAATGGATTCAATCCCATGCTTACAGAGCACTTTAGGTGAAGTTATTCGTACAAGGCAAAGTGGAGCTTAGCCGGTTAAAGACCTCGATGTACATGAATGATGTTTTCATGATGAATTTCGCAAATACCAGCATCTAAAGATTTTGATGGTTCAAGGTAAGTATTCCATAGATTCCATGAAGCTACCGTTAGTGATTAGAACCCTGGAAGATTGCCTGCAACATGAGCTACACGAATCCTTCTCCTCCATCTCAGAGGCCATCAATTAAAGAAACTCGAGACCCTCCTAGTACCCATTACCTACCGCCCGGATCCCGAGCAAGAATGATTAGATTACCGCGATAAGGACCCTCTTCAGCATTCAAAGGACCTTTCCCGTGCATACGAATCGACTGTTAAATTTGAGACAAAAAAACGGGGTGAAAAACTCCAACAGTTTCTGCTCAAGATGCCGTAAAAAGGTGGAGAAAAAGAGACATCGTAAATTCAGATTATGCCGAGATAGTGGCACTAGATAGATGAGGTTCACGAAAAGGAGGGGATTGATGAGGACTCTTATACTAGAAGATGGTAAGAAAAGAAAGTTAAATCTTTAAGATGGAGCGTAATGTAACATGGTCCAGAGGCTAGGTCATTTTAAAAAGAGGGTTCGCGTGGACAGGGACTTTTAGACATGTGGATGTTGACAAGAATGGAGAAGATGGATATAAAAAAGGCAAAAACGTGAAAGTGTAGGAGATAATTTATTTTGTACCATCCAGAAAACAGCCTGAAGTGCCTTTTACACTAGAGGTTTTAATAAATAACAACGAACAAAGGTAAGACAAACAAAAAAAGCCTTAAGGATAGCTGGATGCTTGAATGAAACGACATGGAAGAACAGACACACACGGATAGCAACAAAATCTACAGTATATAAAGTTACTATTAGACCAAAAATGACCTATATGGCGGTGACTCACGTAGACACAGCAAATTGAGAGATAGGATACTGGTGAGATGAAAGTGCTGAAGAAAACCACGGGTAAAACTTTACTGTACACAGAACGAGACGAAAACAAGAAAAAGTTTCAAAGTAGAAATCCTTAACGAGTGTACATTCAAAAGAAAGAGTAATTTGATTGATCACATAAATGGGATGGGGTAAGAAAGGATAGTAAAAGTACCACGTGGTGAGTTACCGCTGGGAAAGAGAAGCATAGATCCTGCGAGATGGGCTCTATGGAAGGACTAATGGCGTACGCTAATGATGGTCCAAAGAATATTTCTGAAATTGGGAAGCCATGGTAGGGATTGCATTAAAATCTACCAACCAAATGGTAGGTCTTAATTTGAGAGCAATATAAGTAAGATTACCAAAAGAATGAATGAGATAGATGAGCACGACACGGTTTAGTTAAGAGGTGAGAAAGTGGTAAGGAGCGCCCGGGAGGTTCGTGCGGGAGGACTAGGTCTGGAGGACTGAGGGTCCAGGTGGGAGAAATCCCAGAAAAGACACTTTCATCCTCTTTCCGCTTATTCGTCCACTGCCTCCCTCTTAAGACCCCTGAAAGTTAAGGTTCCTTTAAAGACGGATAGGCTCGCGTCGCAGACTCCCTGGCATTTTCCGTCCACCCAATTCACCTCCCACCTTATAAGTTGTTCCCTGGGAGTGAGCAAGAACTGGTTAATTTCACCGGAGGGGATAGCGACTTTACTTTCTCGTGTGTCCCTTACCCTTCTGTAGCCATCTCTCTCTCCCTCTAGCCTCCCTCCCCTCCCTTCTGGCCCTCTTCCGTCCTCTGTCCCTTCCCCACCCAAAGAAACCCTACCCTACCCCCTTCCCGGACTCGGGAAATGGAAGGAAGAGGCCCCAAATTTTCCCTCCAGCCGCCACTGGCAGCTACAATGAAGGGGAAGGGATTGGGGATGGGGAGGGGCATGGGGGCTGCGAGAGAAAATTCCGCAGCCTGTTACCAACAAACATCAATCCCGTAATAATGCGAGTTTCCTAAATTGCAGGGTTAGGGTGCGACGGGCAAGTTAATGGAGGAGAGGGAGAGAGTGAGAGAGATCCGAGGGAATGGGGAGGGGATGGGAAAATGAATTTCAGAGAAAAGAGTTATTTCATTGCGACTTGAGTTAATGTGTGAATTTCTCTTCGAGTCAGATGGAGTACGGACTGAACCCATGGGGAAACCGAAACTGTTTTACAGTGGAAACTGAACGGATGCTTGAACACAGCCTGCAGTTGAGTAGATTCACATAAAAGGCCAGTGTTACAGGCGAAAATTAGACTAAATAACAGTACGAAGGGAAAGCTTTATGGAGTTTTCCACTGATAAATGTTTAATGTGACCGATTCCGATGTTTTACCTCATTATAAAAAGGCTTGATAATGACATAAAACATGGAAACCGGTCGCATTAAACATTGCTCGGTGGAAATTGCAAAGAGTACTTTTCCGTCATGTAAAATTTCCGCCACATCAGTCCTGAGATAACATTATTAAATAACACAAGTATACATATACCGTAGAAACGTACCATAACCCAACAGTTAGATGTTTTATCCATGCAATGATGGCCCGTCTAAAATTATCAATCGATAGAAAAGTGGAATCGTCAGCATGATCATGACGAGCACCGAAAACGAACTAGTTTATTTCTTCTTTCAATCATCAAAGTTTCACCAATATTTACCAAAACAAACAATGTCCAGCACGAAACTACTTCCACTAATTACAGCCATTGACTCCCCATGAAAAAGTATTCGGTCAAAATTGATCTTTACTGGCATGGAAAGGATGATTTGACCAAAGTAAATACTGCCTTGGGCAAAGAATAAAAAGCTAAACCGTGCAATCATCAATGATCACACATTCGGGCTTCAAACATAACGGAAGTTTTTTCATCATCACAACGATTCATGGAAAACTAAACTTCGGTGAATTATCGCAATCGTATAGTCAAACAGCAACTTTGACCCGAAAAATGACCATGGCCAAAAAGGCTTGGGGACATTAAATTCATTCAACGATCCACTTTAATCGACGGGACAGGGATCCGAAGGGAAACGATCGGTTAGCTGATTTATTAGCGACCCACAAGGATGAGTGCTGGTACACTGGTGCTAATGGCAGAAGTAGATGCACAAGGGATGGCGAAGTTATCACATTAAACCGGCGGCAATTTAGCCAAAACAAATGAACTCCCTCGACGGAGGAGAAGAAGCAGTGGAGGTAATCAGGAAATTGCCAACTCGACAACACAGCCCGGCTTGAAAATAGGTAACCATTCCCAATCCCGTCAAACCGGGCAACTATTTTATAGCTAAATCCCCAAGTTTCCAGGGTAACATCTTGATGCGTCATCAGAAAGTTCAGGAAGGCTATAAAATACGAACATCCACCCGCCACTGCAAAGAGGCCTCAACGCCATACATTCAAAAAATGCGATGCATCACTGCTAACCGAAAAGATGTATAGCTATAAATAAATCCAAAATACTTTTTTTATGAACTAATAACGTACACTCCAAGTAATTTTCTTTAAAAAGCATAAAGAATATTTCCCTGTAACTCAATGATGTGCGCTATGAATAACATAATGCACATTTCGGTAACACTATTGTTCACTAGTTGTTACACAATTTATATTTTTATGGTGGAAGTCTTCACATAAGTTTCCATCAAGACTACCTCAAGTTATTCATGCTACAGCCTCTAATATTCAACATAATAGTAATAAGTTTTATGTAGGAATAATAAACTTAAATGTCTCATTTAATGATTCATATTTGATGCAGTCATTGTTCTTTATATTCGGAAACCTTATACTGCATATTTATCCCGCGAATTTATTTTCCCTTCTCCCAATAAAAGTAACAGTAGATTTGATATCAAATTGCCATTTCAACTCCTCGATGATAGAAGACCAATGTAAAAGGTATTTACTGCTTTCCATTACTCGTAAAACCTCCAGTCTTGTTATATATGAAACATAAACATTAAATCAGGAACTTTCATTTCTTATATTATTATATTTTATTTATTAATTATACATTGATGTCGTTAAGGTGCACAGGCATTGTAAACCTATTTCCGCATGAACAATTTGCGGGACAACTGCTACGATTAGCCAATATGGCATTCGATAAGAGTCATACTACGTCACTACATTCAGAGCCATCTGCAAGCCACCATAATAATTAAGAAGTTCTGTGACGGCGTATAGATAACTCTTGACTAGAAAGAGACTGTTATCTAGGAGTGGATTCCCTCACCTAAACTCTCGAGCTAACCACGTCTTTATGTGTGCTCTACGAGATACCTAGTTAAAGATCCTATCCGACAGGCCAAGTACTGTGCTTGACGTGCCCTCCACATGGCACGCAAGTAGGGATCGGAATTCTTCTGAAAAATAATCACCAACACCAATTCGAAACCAAGTCGTATAAATGGGAAAGCAGTATTCCAGCCAATGAACCAACGCGAACTCTAAGGAACTCCGCCCACCTTAAAGAGTTACATCCAACACGCCCACCATCCGATTGCGTCCCGCTGAAATCAGCTTAAAGAAGAAAATTACCCCTAAAAGCAAGGCCCAACGTGCGCCACCCCTCTCTTACGTGAAACACCCGCGCGAGTACTCGTCAGAAAAAGACGGAGAAAAAAAGAGGCCAAGGCACCGAAAGAACAGATGGGCAGGTTAGAAGGCTTTGGAAGGTTGGGGAAGAACATTAAACGAAGACAGCATTAGGTTTTTCGAGAACGAGGAGAGACGAAATCAAAAGACCAGCCCCGAGGAATGAGAAAGAGTGTGTTAGAGAAGGAACACAGGAGTCGCGAGAACCCATTCAATTGTCAACGTGGAACTAAAAAAAGAGACCCCCTGCGATAATGCGTACCCTGGCGGAAATTCGAACAAAGTGGAGAGAGAGAGGGGGGGAGAAAAGGCTAAAATGGAAGGAGAAAGGGGGGACTGAACCCCCCGTTGTCTAAAAGGGGACTGCCTTTCCCATCCCTACCACTTCTCCTTCGCAGCATCCTCGATGTTTCAAGGTATAGGGCGCGAGAGGGGGGGGGGACCGAGAAGACCGGAGAATGGGATAGGAGCAGCAGGCGACGTGGAGAAGGCCGGAAAGCACTGCGAGGCGGGAGTGAGGCACAGCACTGAGGCACGGGGTACGAGATGAGGCGGGAAGAGAGGCCTGAGCTCGGGGGATGATTAATTCTGCTAATGGATTCCATCGAAGGGGGCAAGACGGGAGGGAGAGGGGGATGCGGAGGGGGGGCGGCGGAGGGGGGGTGGCGGAGGGGGGGTGGCGGAGGGGGGGTGGCGGAGGGGGGCAAAAGTGGGAATGGCGGAGAGGAGGCGTGGGGACAGTAGGCTGAGAGGGACGAAGAGGACAACGCTAGAGGGCATCGGTAGATTCGGAGGGGTACTACGATACGGGGCATCGTAGTCGGAGGCAAAGAATCCACAGTACGTAAGGGCAAAGATAAAGCACCCGATGCGAAAGTGGAGTGCCTTGGTTCGATTACCAGTCAAGTCGAATCATTTTCATTCGTAACCTGCATCCTTCCACCGCCCACACTGTCTCAAGGGTCGCTGAGCCTGTGTGTGGCCGAAAAAATCTACTTTCCATAAATCCTACAGTTTGCGAAAGTTAAGGGCAAATACATTTAGTTCCCTTGATTACCAATATAATAACCACGAAACCTGGGTAGCGTGGTGGACTACGCATTTACCCGGCAAATTAAAGTTCAATGAATTCATTCCCGATCTAGCAATCAAATGATTGAGGCGATACTTGGTGGAAATTAAATATAAAATTCATAACGACAGAAAAACACAGTACAAATTCCACTATTTTTTATTGCTGTCGACCGGTTTCGACGTCTAAAGCGTCATTATCAAGACAAACAAATGAACCCGATCTAGTAGTATTTGTCCCCTCTCAATGTCCACATTTTACATCCCATTTTTTAAACACGAGCTTGGCACCACTTTTATGTCCATACCCACTCGTGAGTTCCTAATCTTGGTCTTTCTTTTCTTTCTTTCAGTTTGAATGTTTGGAATAACTACGTATGCATTCACTTTCGCGGTAAAACTATCTCGGAGTAGGGGGCAGTTTCTTTCCCTTTGCTGCCTGATTTTTTCAAGAAAGATATGGTACCCGGAAAATCACAGAGGCTAACATCAACTGGATATGCCAAAACGGTATCTCCCAGTTTTAAACCCAAGACCTCCGGTCGGAAAACCGACGCTCTACCAACTGAGCAATCATGCGTTGTCTTCAACTACCTATCTAATGCATGAATATAGCAAATCATGAAAGCAAATCATGTACATTAGAGAACCGTCAATCCGAATAAATTGGGACCGAGGCCTGATAGGATTGCGAGATTTCCGAATTAACCGAAATTAATAGGCAAAGCTCTTGGAAGCAGTGTAGGTACTGATTTAAGTGCTGTAAACAGAGGCTAGCCGATGGTGATGTTTGCGACTAAGAAAGATGGTCGGCAAAGGGCTGGATCATTAACCTGTCTCTATTGTTTACCTTCTTTATTGTATTTCCTAAATTCAATAACTTAAGCTTTTCGTGAACTGTTTATTAACTTTTCCCATTTTGGCTTCAATTTTGATCCGACTAACGGGATTTTTGGATTGTCATGGTTCGTTTTTCCGGGACGCTACTGATTTTCTGTATCCACTCTTTAAATTTAAAACATCACAAAATGTTCCAACATCCGTACGTAAAAACACTAACTCACAGAGCCTTCACCCCTGGAGAAACCGTATATAATGTTCCTCATTTAGTTAATAATTGGGGCCTTATGGAGAACGCTGTTCCCTAGTTAAGGCTCCGTCTGCTCACCTTAAGGCCACGAATACCACCATTCCCAAAACCGCGCTAAATTTAATTAAGTTACTTAATTTGGAATTATATATGCCCATTGGAACACTCCTAGATGTGAAATAAGCACTACATGGAAATATTACTAATTTAATTTTCCTGCTGTCATTGGCAACATCGCACTCCGGCCTTATGGAGATTTACGCAGGAAACAAATAAAGGTCCACACTGTCAACTGAATATGGAACAGACTAACCACGCAGAAACAAGGTTGTTCAATAAAATTAGAAAAACTATATATTGTCGAACTAACAGTACGGTATATTTCTGACCGATTTACATAGGAAAGAGTAAAAGTTAGCGCCAGATTTTAGGGCCTGCTTACAGACTAAGATGAACGCAATATGAATGCAAGCCTAACTTTGAGGCAGGTCCGATCAACGCTTTTTGAGAATTTGCTTCTCATAAACAGTTTTTCGCGAAAATGGCAATTTTATTAGATAGATAAATACTATTTTCTCCAAGTTTCCCCCAGTTATACATTTAAAATACATATTTAAATGTTATTTGAGAAGAAAAAATTACGAGGAAAGGTATGATTTTGTTGTTCTCGTCATGAGATTTGTTTCCTACATCCAATATACGGAGGTGCGATGCTGCTAATAACGGAAGAAACATTTACATAGTGCTACGTAGTATACCAACGGCACATTTAGGAGTCCTCCGATGTGCAAATAATATTCCCTTCAGTAACTTAGTTAAATACTATTATTAAATACTTAATAAATGGTGTTGAAATGGTTCCCTGCGTGGCCTAGTGATGAGCTAACAGCCACAGTAAGTTTGGTCACAGCGTTCTACACAAGGTCCATACTGTTAACTAGATGTGGAACGGATTATAGGTTACTGCAAGAGCGAGCGTACGGAGTGAGGAGAGGGGACCGAAAATCCGATGGGAATGCAGAAACAAATACCCAAGGTAAGGTGGGAGACAATGGGGCGAGGGCTAGTGCTAAAGAGAGGAGGATGCAAAGGACCCTCGGGATGGATTTTTGCGAAGGAGTAGCAGAGAGAGATGGTGGAGCGGGGGAGAAGGAATGGGAGCAGCGCCAGTCGCAGGTACGGATGAGTCGCAAGATAAGACACCCCGCGCGCGCGGCGCAAGAGATCGACAAAGCAAGTGTGTGACATTGGACGAGGGGAGATACGAGTGAAGTGGCACGGGAGGAGCGGGTTACACAGGAGTAGAGAAAAGCCCCCCTCGCCTTTTTTTCCCTTCCACACACGCCCCGCCGCCGAGCAAAAGGTGTGCGCAACAGCGGGTACGGTGGCCGCGATGGCGTTGGAGAAATCTGAGACTTGAGACTATGAGACACTTATGGGTGAATGAAGTATGTTCTACGGTGGAATGAAGTATGTTCTACGGTGGAATGAAGTGAATGTTATTTTTCTGCGTTGCTCAAAGAAAACTAATCCCTCTACCTGATATCATCGACAAAATCGTACTTTACCAAGCCACATTTTTAACAAATAAACTTACATTCACCTGGACCTTGGAGCGAAACAATTGGAGAATCTTGATAGAAATAATTGGGAAAAAATGTTGTAAGCTCTTACATAAATTTTTCGAAAAACTTACGTGAGACGTAAATTTTAAGGGCGCTTGGTGGTAATAAACCTGGGCTCCGACCCATATCACTCCATGAGTACGCGTTCATACGCGAATTACTGTGATTATTGAAATCAAAATATATTTTTTTAGAAATAGCGCTTCATTCGAATGGAGAAAGTATGCACGAAAAATATTTCCTCAACCAGTCGTCATTTATGGATATTCACATCCACAATTCAGTACCTTTAGGATTCTAAAGATGAAAGCAGTATTTTTCGAACGACGTGACCGAAAAGTTGAAATTTTAATTTTTTTTGACAAACCGGTAAAACTTCTATGCCAAGTATGTGCGCTTGAGACTGCGTGAGTGATATCAAATGGCAACTTTCACCTTCAAATGCAGGCCGCATAAAAAATACTTCTAACACGACAAATTGTATTGGAAAAAATGAAAGGCAAAATAGATGCAGGCAAATCGAAGTAAACATTTTTCGGTAGCTTTTTCTAGTCCTTGGAGGCTTCTAAAGGGTCATTTCCACACATTTCCTCAAATTAATCACAGTAAATCGATAATAACTCAATAACTAAGACATTTTCCACGTCATTAACATTTTTGTCGCCAGTAGAATTTACTCTATCATCAGTTTTACAACACGAAGACTCTTGAACACGATGTAAAAAAAAGTTTTTCCAATTTTTCACCTGTTATTGACTTGAGACAAACGTTATTTCTAACGCAATTTGTCGTAAAAACAGTGTGGAAAGGTTTGTGTCTTGTCGGCGTAAACGTGTAAAAGATACTTTTTTATACAAGTAGTAAAAATGCGAATAAAAAAATCGTATGTAACTAAAAGTTAAAGATGGAACCTCCTTTAAGTAGGGCGACGATTCCAACGTTGGTGGCAGCGTTGGCAGCCGTGGCGCCAGGGGAAATGGAGAGAAGGGAGTAAAGGAGGGAGGCAAGGGGGGGAAGAGGGGGATTGGAAGGGAGGGCTCAAAAGGGAGAGGAGACTAAGGGTTCAGGGAAAGCACGCGCGTGGGAGAGAGAAAAAGGGGGGGGGTCACACGGGACGTAGAACGGGGAGGGAGGTGGGGGCAGAGATCCTCACGACAGAGCGGCGTATTTGCGAGGTATCTCGGTCACGGAGTTGTTTGCGGAGCCACGGGAATGCAGCGCAAACGGCTGGCGGGTGGAAAAGTGAGTAGAGGACGAGCAGAGCGAGAAAGAGGAGAAATGTCTCTGCGATACTCAAAAAATTAGCATATAACACTACAATATTTATTTCATATCGCTAGAGATGGTATGTATTGATCCTTATTCACACGATATCGCACACCTCGATGATATCGCGTGTGATAAATAAGTTGAATTCGTATCCAAAAAAAACGAGGATGACCAACTATAACATAGATTTAGCATATTACGAGAACGTTGAAGAACAATGCGTAGTACACTTTATAGATCCCACAAAACAATGTATATTACTTAAAATACAACCGGTTTCGCCGACTATGGCATCATCTGGAACACATGCTTCACGGTTAAAACTTATAGTACCGGTTGCACATTGTTATAAATAGATTTGTGGAACCTACAGTCTACTCCGCATTATCCTTTAAAAATGCATTGGTTCCAGCAAGTAACGCCTAACAACATAGATTTTAAATCATGAGAGATTTGATGTGAAGGCTTCCGCGGTGATGTGCAGATGACACCAAGATTTTCTGGTTGCTCCTGCGTTACTCCATTTGACTGGACGTCGGTTTCGCTGGCGTTTCAGTCAGCACTTCAGGTCTACAGTTTTCAATTTCGCATTCAATTTACCGAATCCGGGTTTCTCGCCAAACATCCCTAAACAACCCAAACCTTACAAACTAACCACCAATCCTCAACGGTCAAGTTGTCGGTCAACTCCCCAAAAAACTACTGCTGGACATTTGGATCGTGATCAACTCCCAAAATCCCTAGATTGACCATTAGTGATTGCACGGCATGGAGAATAATAGCAAAGGAGCGGAGAACGCATACCTACTATCTCATGCATGCACTCACGCGGCAGAGCGAGATTTGAAGTGGTGAAAATGAAGGGGGGGGGGGCAGGAATCTCATAACTCCGGAGAGGAATGAATGTTCTCCCACCCGCTCTCTCAAATGGCCGACGACTCCGCATTAGTCCTATTTTGCCTAAAAGGTTTCACAGCCCTCCGCTACAGCTCTCCTAGCTAGGGGCCCACACGGAAGGAGGAGGGTGCTATATTCCTACGGGGCAAACACGGAAACCTACTCCTCGAAGGAGGAAGGGACGGTTGCTAGGCGTCAGAAAAGAGAATTGGGGGGAGAGGAGAGGGGGGAAGAAGAGGACTACGGCGGAAAATCGAGGCGAGTTGGGACGGATGAAACACATTCAGGGACTGGATCACCTCCGATGAGAGAGGAAGGTAGACTGGAGAGCCGCTGAAGGACGAAAAGAATGTGGACTAACTGAGAAACCAAGACGTCGAGTCTTGATTCTTTCCTTGAGCCGTTAAGGACGATTTGTAGAGAAAATCAACGCTGAATTAAGGTGTTTTCAGCGAGATTTTTTTCCAAGTCACAATAGGGAACATATTCGAATACGGTCAGTTTTCCTCAAAATTTAAATTTGTGCATTGCAAAAAAAATTGTAATTTCTGCTTACATTTCACCCACTCTTGCTTTCAATGCCAAGTGGATACAAGTCTGAATCGCCAAGAAAATAGTGCCAAAAGGTAGGATTTTGTTGACGTAATCAGATCAAATGATACGCTTTTTATTACTTATCTTTCAATAACCCCGTAAAAAGCCATCTTATACAGTCCTTCACACCAGCGGCGTGATAAAAATAGCATCGATCACAAACACCCATGTCCGGGATGGTGAATAAAATCCAACCCAGTCGAACACATGATCTAGGGATTAGCAGGCGAGAACTTAACCCCGCCGCCACCGAGATCGAAATCTTATCTTTAAAAATCACATTTTTCTCTCAGTGATGCGGATGTGAAAAATGACGATTTCATCTTAACGGTGTAACCAGGGGAAGAGAAGAGGACAACGAAGATGGTGATGGCAAACGGAGCGGGGAGGAGCGGAGGGTGATAGTCCGGGAACCATGAAGAAAGAAGATCGTGAGAAAGGGGACGAAAATGGAAAGAAAAGTAAAAGCTAGGTGGATGGGAAAAGATTGTAGAAGGAACGGGTCAAGCTATCCACTGCACCCGCGCCTCCATCTCGTCCTTTGCTAACACTCCAGAGCATCTTAACCCCACAGAGAGATTACCTGAGAGGGTGCGTGTTCAAATTCTACTCACAGATGTGGGAGGGTCGTTCTCAATTTTTGATGAGGGAATCCATAAACAAACATCCAGTCTCTCACTTCACCAGTTCCACGGTCGTATTACGCATCACTTGAGTCGGATAAACTTCCTCGATACCATTGCTTGGGGAAATTGAGATTCGTTGGTCAATCCAATATGATAGCGAATACGGTATCCTCAATGACCCTCCCAAACATAACGTTTGTTCTAACACCATGAGAAGGCGAATAAGGAGACAATTTTATACAAAATCACAAAATATATTTTTCTAATAAGATTAGTGGTTAAGAAATAAATGCTAAAAATAACATTAAAGGAACCTAAAACCCTGAATACACATGGATGAAATTAGACCACCACAATCGTCGAAGGTTACATTCTCGGAATATTTTAACGCATTGGCTCATCACGCAATCCTAAACGCGTGAATACCTAAATGACACAGATTAAGACTGAGTGAGGGGAACGTTGGAGATATCACTCAAAATGCTCAAATATTTTTATGGACAAAGCTTCATTCCGAGCTCAAATATTTGGGCTTCACGAAATACAAGCAGTTTTTGAATTAAAACACAACTTACTTCTCTTAGAAAAGTGTATTAGCGGCAATACGCCTATGGCGAGTATCAAAATAGCCATCTTATATAATTGCAGACTCGAGTCTGAAAGATTACGCGCCAATTTCAAAGCAACTATCTTATTCTACTAAATCTAACTCGGAATAAACCCATGAATGTGTTATAAATATTTCGCTTCACGGTTACTTATTGATAGTTTTCTTTAAGAAAGAAAACGAATGGCAATGAGTTATAAATACGAAAATTATACAGCAAAAAATTGAAAACAGACAGCTATATTTGACAGTAGTGTCATGTGGTGCGTCTACGTGGGACTTGTTATGATCTTTAATGCCCCAACTTTGGAGTTCTCACCTTACAAGAGAAGGGGAAGGCAAAAAGCAACAGAAGTGAAAGTTTACGGTTGACAGAAAGTCACTACACATCAGAGGATTTAAAAGAGAAAGTAGGGAAACAGTGGAGGAATACAACGGGTGCAGAGGTGAAGCGCCGTCCAACAAAGAAAGAGACCCCATTTTCTACAGAGCAAATTTCCAAATAAACAGAAAATTTGGTTTTAAAATATTATTTTTTGTTTCCAAACACACCTAAATTCTTAGAAATTCTAGCAAAACTTCTACGAGCTTCTCAGTCGTAGTCATCTGTTTGTAGCATATTTACATGAGTGTTTACGTGTTATGTAATAGTTAATTGTAAGAGAGGACTACAAAGTTCCAAGTTCACTCTGAATAAAGACGCCATAGTGAATATTAACATTATCATTTGAATCCGTACGAAGAAATTGGAGTGCAATAATAGGATAAGTAATCCAAATGCTAAGGTAGTTACCGCAGGAATTGTTCTTGCAAGTATTTTGGCATAGCGCTGGTTTCTAAATACAAGCTAAAAAACTTTGACTTGTGCTAATCAAGGATTAAGAAATGTCAAATAAGTAGTGTTATTTAAAGTGGCTGGGTCACATGCTTATAAAGAGTGATGATATAAGGATGGGGTACTAAGTTTTTGTTATTATGCCGGGAAGTAAGATGAGAAAGACAAGAGCCGGCAAACAATGAACACACCATGTTGAGGGTGATTTAAGGGAAGATAGGAAGGAAGATTCAAGAGAATGAGGAGTACGACGCTACATAAAAAAGATCAAGAGTGTTGGAGGATATAAGAATGTGGCGTCAAATGATGGATGGAACAATTTAAAAAATATGTTAAAAAACCTATTGGATACACAACCTTACAAATCCACGTATCAAACTTGAAGGTGAGTTCGCGTTCAAAGGCTGAGTCATCAAAAGCTTTATACAAATATTATACGGGTCTACAATAAGCTGAAATAAATTGATCTAAAATAATGCGAGCCTTTCCAAAACCAAAATCATTAAATATAATTTTAACTTACAGAGATTTTACAATAAAGTAAGCGATAATACCTCGAGCATCACTCATCGGTGACAGATTATAAAACGAAAATGTTTTAACGTACGAAACGAGAGACATAAAGACATCAATCATCGTTAGCAGCACCTCAGGAAAATTTTCAAGTAATACTCCCTCCTTATGAATAAAAACGATAAAGCCGACGAATGACATGCGTGATTCTGCTAAGCCTCGATACATTCCTCCTTTAAACCTTATTTTTCGGCACAAAATCGACGTAAACTATCGGCTTTCACAAATTCAAACGCAGTACTTTTATAGGCGTTATTAAATTATTTAATTTAGCGGGTTTGAACTCTATGTGAAGTCACATGCTCTGCAAATCGAAGTTAAAAATTTCATCTACGCATCAATAATGTCTCTCAGTGTATTCCCACAAAATCCTCTCATTTGCACACCATGAAAGTAAAACTAAGAGCAATACTGGAAAATGTCCGCAACGTGAATATTTTAATAAGTACGACTAACTTTACGCAGGTACGCAGTTTATTCTAAGTACGGCACAATCCCTTCAGAATTGATGAGGTTGAGCATCACAGTGAGATCCGTGGACCTAAAATAAATCATTTCAGCAGGTATCAAACACTCAAATGTTGATTGAACTTGGAGTGTAAATTCCCCAAGGTGAAATGAATTAGAAATTTCTTCTCGATTTTAATGAATTTAAATTTTTAGATTGTATGCGTAATTCAATGCGTACGATTAATAAATGAAATACTGAACGAATAAAAAGCACGAGCTTTTTAGAAGCTTGTACCTCAGTAGTATTTGGTGAGCAATCTATATTAAATCACTCTACTTAATACGCAACCAATTGATTGCCAGGTTTATGACAGTTTCTCTCAAAGTTTCGGAGTGATCATTGAACGTACCTTACACTTACCAATTTTTACCCTTAAAGTTTCTCTTAAACTTCTCATTCTTTCTTCTTTTAACAGCATAGAAAATATAAAATTTCTTTAAAATATTTTTGACAAAAAAGATAATTACGAATGAAAATTCTATTTAATTGTTACATCATACAAAAAATTGTAAAAACTATCAAAATTTTATAACCGTAATAGATACATAATTATTGTGAAACTGAAGGAATTACGGTAGCTTATAATAGCGTCAAAAATGTGCAAATCTTATAATTTTTAAGTATGTATGATGCTGATCCATATTTATTGCGGTTTAATTGTAATACCGATTTACATTGCTCGTGATTAAATTTAAATACTTATTGCAATTTTTCTTAACGCTTTTTTCATTCTCTGCTTTTGTTTGAGAACATGAAAAAGGCATGTAACTATATTACATTCTTGTCCCATAGGGGCTTTGCTCCTAAGAGAATAAATCATTTTCTAATTATTTTCGTAATTCTTTTTCGATTCTTTCCCTCATAACGTCAAGAAGTCTAATTCTTCTTTCTCTTCCGAACCAAACAATATCCTTCCCTCTATTACCCACTGCATAAAAAAATGTTGATCTCTTTCAATACGTATGCATAACATTTTCCCTTTTCCTTATTTCTCTCAATTCCTTAGTCATCTCTCTCGCTATTCATTTTTTTCAGTTTCATATCAGTAATAGTTTAAATCTACGGTAACAAATTAGGCCATGACGGTACATCATTTTAAAAGTCCATTAGTTAATTTATTTTCAACTAGTACCGAAAATAACACTTAGGGCCTTTTGCAAAAGGTTTTTATCAACAGGGATATCCGTACATAAACACCGATATCCTGGGTGGAGAATAATTCATCCTGGACGGATTCGAACCCGCGACCTCAAGGTTATCCGGCGATGTTTTTATCCCGCTACCACCTGGACCACCAAAATAGGGGATCGATGCAAGTTTTATTCACCCCACTTTCATGAGTTACGCCACAAGTCCTTTTTCGCCGAAGCACGGCTACTGGGCTATTAAATGCTCGCGTACTTTGTTGTCGTCCAGACCAGCTCCTGAAAATGAAGCCACAGAACTTACTCGTCAGGAAGCAACACGGCAAACATTAAGCGACGACGCGACGGAGTGAATAGCGAACGGCGTTTGGAGGGACACACGATAGGAGGGAGGGACAACTAGGGATGCAAATGCTCACTGCAAATTTGAATTTAGGTACCCTCCTGATTGCAACGTCGAGGCCCCGACGAGTTGTTCTACATGCCCACGCGTGTCCACGTCTGAAAATAAACACGGGCGCGTATACCGTGCGAAACACGGACGTGCGGGACTACGGGCAAGAGACACGCTCGTTCCCCGAAGGCGAACGCCCAAGATTGTGCACAAGTTCCCCCAGCCCCTCGCCTCCACTCCCCAGGCTAGCCAACTTCAGCTTCAAGTCCCCTGAAATGCCACGAATCCATTACCCAAAGCTTTTGTATATTGGCCGCCCTAGATCCCACGCAAAGGAAATACCTCCCATCCAGTAGTGCAATTCTATTACGGAGGTTAGAGGCATAAGGAGGTAACAGAAGATAGAACAACATCGATAAATATCACTCCTCATAATGCACAGGAGACTAAGTATTTGACAGTGCAAGGAACCGCGTCATGCCCAAAATAAAACTAGCATATAAATTAGTAAAAGATTATACATTAGGTTTTAGAGGATGGTATCACTTCTCTAATAGCAATCATGCATCATCGCCGAGGACGTTCTAGCCAGGTTTTTCCATATTGTGGCGATTACTGGAGCCATTATCCGAGCAGCAAACCATCTATGGACTTGAAATTAGCACTTCCTCATTCATTTCATACTGGTAACAACGCACTTCCATAGCATTGCAATTATATCCCATATAGTAATAAAACAAGATCTTTTCACCACATAAACCGAAGTAAAACTCACGAAGCTGGGAACGACAATTTGGCAAAATGCGCAAGTCTAACTCTGATACACACTGATCATGTTCCACACGTCATGATTCCGCAGTAAATTTTAATAACTGAGAGTATTATTACCAGGAATAACGAGGACTTTTTTTTGGAAAATCGGATTCACTTACACTCGGAAATAATTTTTAAAATCAACATAGACGCAGGAATCAAGTTCGGCGGTATACAAGACAGGTGATGTGGCATATATGTCATTTTTACCACTATATTTACCATTTAAAGTCTAGTTTAATGAACGAAGCACAAAACGACACAGAATTTTGATGGACTAATAAATTTAACAGATTGGACGTAGAAGAATATGAACTGCACACACAAGCAGCTTTTAAAAATAATGCTTATTCCCCATTTTCATTTACGCTTACGCAAATGAAATACCATTAAGAACTCCTAAAAAAGAATGAAGGCTTTGGTTCAACAGTCGAAAAGAAAGATAATGAACCGACTAAGGCGGCCAGCATGTCTTAACGAGTTACAGTATGGCGCCGGAGGCGAAAACACAGACATGCGAGAGAGCAGAGCATGGTCTGTGTTCGCGACAGGCCATCGGGAGCAGGGGTCAGACTTTCCATCACTCCCATGGGAGGGTGCACCGCCAATGCTCCCAGAAGGCAAACAAGCAAGGCTTTTGCGAGCATTCGATTCGTGAACTTTAGAGGGAAGCCCGACTTTGGCAGCGCGCTTGGTCTGCCGCAAGGTTAAAAAAAACGAGCCTTAATCGAAAAATTTGCTCTATTGCTCCAAACTCACAGAGGATCAACATTTGGAGGCAGCGACAACCGCCGTCGCAAACACGTGCTCGCATGAACAAGTGATATGTCCGTCGACATTCAGCGGGATACCTGGATCGAAGTCACGTAATGACACAATTCCAATGAAGTTGTAGTTAGCGTAAAATGAGGCAGAAAGACAAAAGTGCTTACACAACGTTTTTGAAGTGGCTTTGACAGGTGGCATTGAAGGTATAAGCGTGTACATCACATTCAAATTAAAATAGAATATCAAACAGGAAACTACGCTTTGCACAGTTAGCACAAATACGTTAAAAACCGAATTTTGTAGCCTAAATCATTGCAAATCAGATTCCCTAAAATTAAAGACATCAAAAGAATTGTGTACATAAGAATGGAAACCAATAAAGGCGATAAAATAACTCCAATTCTCTAGTAAACAATTAATCAACCATCCAATACCTGCATTATGTATCTATAGATTTGCGCCAAATTAGTCATCTAAATTCCATCAAAATCAATATCATAAAAATTAATGTATAAGATAAATAGAGCAAATAAGTAAAATATTTAACCGAGAAAGGATTACTTCAGAATAATGATAAAACGAACACGTAAACGAGTTGAAGAATTAAAATTAAAATCAATGTTTAATAACCACAAAATAATTCATTTGAATCTCCAATTCATGAGCCATGTTCCTAAGCTATACTACGGGAACATACCTACTACAAGCAGTCCTTGCAAAGATCATTGGACTAGAGAGGCGGGTTAATTTTTTACGGCAGTGGTTCAGGTGCAACGGCGCTCACGAGGTACATCTGTATTGGTGGAAGGGTACACGCCTAGAATGCAGCGTTATCCGGAAACTACCTTTCCCAAACTATCGACCAAGGGCCTCCTCGAACACGTTACTGAGCCCTGCGGCTCGGTTGGCTTACAAGATAATATAAAGGAAGCTGAACTGCAGTGAATTGTTATGAATCCTAAAACACACAAAAAGCCAAAATTAACGTTCAAGCAATACCACTCCAGAAGAGTTATGTAGCCACGGGCAGAAGCGTATTTCAACCACGATATCACGTTTGGGGATTCCATTCCAAACAGACCCACACATACAAGGACGAGATACATGACTCCACCAAAAACAGCGATATAAACAGTCCACGGAGATAGGACACGTGTTACTTTCATCGGGAAACGAAATCGATGAGCAAAATTGGGGAAACCTTGTACACATAAATTCATTCGAGAATTGTCTACAACGGTCGTTACTCATACAAGACCCGCAGAAACTCTAACTCGCGTCAAAATCTTTCATATTCTCCGAATAATCTTGGCCCAAAGGTTTCTAGGGCTGTATTTTCATTACATTCCCGTTTTCATCCAGGGTTACCGATCCAATAGCAGCGCTTCTAGGACAACACATGCACAAGGAGAGAGATATTATTTTTACAATATTTAACACGAACAGATAAAAGAGTAAGGCGGCCTAGTTTCGAAATAAACAGTTAAATCTACGACAAATCGCTGAAAACGAAAAGGCTTCCACCAATTCACTACTGGCTGCTTTAAACACAAGAAGAGCCTCTCACCAGGATAAAAATTAAAACAAATATTTAAAAATACTCCGTTTGAACTAAATGTGGGGAATTTCTTCAAAACAAATTAAAGCTACAGGGAAGGAGAAATTATCAACATCAATAATAATAAACATGAAATTTCGGCAGCTATTGCCGATACTCGAATAACTGCGACGCTATTTTGTCAGAAAGTCATTCAAATTGTTTTTAACTGTTAGGGGAGAGTTTACATTCGGATATCAACAAGCGCACAACGAATAGAATCAAACTTGACCACTTCATTGCATGAGCTAGTAAGACACAAGGGAGGAAGTAAATCAGTGTAGCTGCTTGGACGCTCTCCATATAAATATAAGTCAAAAGCGATATACATAACGACCTGACATTGCACCACGACAAGCTACATTGTCCTCGATAAAACAGATATAAAAACGCTGGGACAGAGAAATAAAAGAGTATAATGAATGTGATGTGCTTAATCACCTTACCTTATCACAGCAGCGAAAACTTGATGCATGAAAAAGGATACATTCTGATGGATCCAGATTTGGTGCCGATTGCCAGAAGATGCTGGACGGGATCGTAGGCCAAAGCTGTAGGTTGGAACGGGAAGCCATGTCTGAAGGTCTGCAATAAGAGAACAAAGGAACATTACATCTCTGTCAAAGGATTGACCCATGATGATATAAGCACAATAGCAACATCAATAAAGAAGAAGAAAAAGTAGGCAGCATTCTCAGGTTTTCCACCACGTGCGTTGTTACTTACTTTGTTTTATAATTCACATCTACAGCTAACCAAACAATTAAATACCACTATGGCAATTTTCACGGTTTGGTCTAAAAAAGCTTAACTTATACACCAAATTGACAACGCTTCGATAACATTTTTTAATCATCTTCGGGAATACAAAGGATGGTAACACATGTTTTTACCAAAACACCACTCAACACTCGTTATATCAAACAAACATTTCTCCATTATTTTTCCATATTTTGCAAAATTTCTAAAGTCACATCAATCCATGTCATTACATAATCCATGCTCAATCAATCTCATCGTAGAGAGATATCAGGTGAAATTCGGACAAAATATATCGAGTCATTTAATTTCGGGCATAAAACCAAGAACCATGGCAACTTAATAACATAATTGAGGCGTCAAAATGATCGGAAAGATATATATTACCTCAATTTTAATCGAAGTACTACCCCATAAGCCGCCGCAAGGCCGAGTGACAGCGGGTGCTGAGACAACAGTATTAAAAAAACAAGGTTAAGGAAAAATAAATTAGGGTAGAGTAGTGAAGAAATTTTTCGTAGTTGGAATCTCGACTTGCTCTCGTTGTAGTCACGAATGATGTGTTTACATCTTAGGCAATGGATGTATGTGTGAAAGCATATGCACAACAGTGAGACTATAAATATTCGGCAGCCTCCATACCAAGTCTATTTCTGCCTCATAGCTCTCCTAAGGTTATTTCCTCTAGATGTAACGAAATGAAGTCACATTTACAATTCCCATCAATCAAATGTCATCTCAAAGGCTGCAACAAAGAACAAGTGCACATTACGCCTTCGACAATGTATGAATGCCTTAAAATATATTCGCAATAACAATATTTATGCTGAAGAAGAAAATCGACATATGTGGCTTTCACGTCACGAGGAAATATCAGAGAGAATTCCTCGACGGCGAACGACGGTTGAATGTAGACACAGAAAAATATCTAGTCATTCCATTACTACATGCTATAAAACATGAACAATGATATGATGAATCAGAAACTAAAAAACAGCAACATGCATCACTGACCTCAATGTTATTAAATTTTTTTATGTCAAAGCATTCCTTTGCTTCATTCTCCGATAATTTACCAAATAAAACCTGACCATGAAGGCATTTCGTCCATGACGACTGTGATTATATCCTCCCACTCACATTCAGTGTAAAATAAAAAGAGCTAGCCACATACCTCATGTCTATACAAATGCTTGTGCCCCACGTGAAACGCCACCATATGGGTACATTTGAGCAACACCGCGGAAAATATGTACAAATATTACTGCGAGGGCCTCTATGAGCATCCGACGAAATTTCCGATTCAAAAGCCTGAAGCAAAGCTCCCGAGTAAATATTTAGTGCCTTCAACGGCGTAGTTTCGAATATTCCAGACCACACGAAGAGACATCAACTCAAGACAACTCAGACGACAACATAGCAAACATCCAGCCGTAGGAGGTAATAAGACCATTTCAAACAAGCTTTCACAACCTTTTCCAGCAACTAATTTCTGCTCTTAATGAATAAACATCGTCCTGGGCATGTTATATAGCCCGGCATTCATGTCACAGCAATATTCTCCCCGAGCGCTTTGGTTTCCTCGTCTCAATGAGTATTAATTCGCACTAACTTCGTCGAGAGGTCTCAGGTGACCGGAAAATAATGAGAATGGGATATGGATAAAGCAAGAAGAAAGTTTTCCATGGGAAACAGAAAGGAAAGAGAAGAGAAATGGAAACGAGAAGGCAGCAAGACACGGATAATTTACACCACAATATGGAAATGGAGAAGTACCGGAGAAGATGAACGGCAAATTCATGTTAGCGGCATAATAAAATCTAAGCCCTTACATAATTTTCAATAATTTAACACTCTTATAATATCTTTTCATAATATTGGAACACACAAAATCTCATATTTAATTATTGGCATGAAATACATCTCTTGATAAATCCAAAACGGGACCAATTATACAGAATAAATAATTTTACGCAATCGAATCACATGCAGCATTCAAATATTTTAATAAATCCCACATATAAATTTGAAGCATTAATGCAAAAATAATACCTCACTTGGCAGGAAAAAAAAACAATATGCCGACCATTTCGTTGAATATCGCTAAAATATCTCCAATAGGCCACCACCAATAGAACTGAGTGATTTCTTATAACTCCAGCGTCTAGCCAGACACCGGATATCTTCCTAAAGAAGAAGAAACGCCGAAAGTGTCGTATACATCCCCCTCCTCCATGATAAAACACGCAATTGAACAAGTATCCGGCTTTACTTTACTAAAGTAGGCACGATTTTCTAAGAGCAGAATAATTTATTATGAAGGGAGAAGAATCTACTTCCGGGATAGAGGACTCAAAATCGTATAAAAGTATAGGGGGAAATTAGCGGTAAACAGCTTTACAAATGATTATACATCAAATTCAGCCCCAACTTTATGCTACAATATGATTTTAAATGGCACTAAATCCCAGGCATTTCATAACTCCGTCTTTTGAAAAATTGCTCACAGACTATCCTTGAGCAGTAGGCAACTCGGCCCATAAAATCACGTAAGGAAGAAACAGCATCTCTTCCTGCGGTAATTTGGCCACTAACACCCAAGATATTAATGCAGCAACAACACACGTTTTCTCCATAGCAGACAATTAGTGTAATACGTAGAATGAAGAGAAATTAGTTAACAAGGGTAACAAAATCAGTTATCAGTAAATTAAGTTCATAGAGATAATCTTAAAAATGAAAACAAATTGTTTACACTAGTGGAATCAGGTCAACGTATGTCAAATACCAGAGAAAATTACGAGAAAATTCCATTGAGAACCAAAATAAAATAACCGTTCACCCCAACCACAAGTTTTCGCCAGATGAAATAATGCAGAATCTTTCTCCGCCGGGTCAAACTATAAATTCCAAAAATAATTTGATAGTGAAGTAGGTATGAAATGTAATTATTTCGAAATATTTTCAAATTTAACCGGGTGTATTTTGACCGCAATGTGACTTAAAGGCGGAAACTTTGCAAGCATCATCACTAATACATTTAGACGACCTTCGACTTCATTTGAAGGTAGGGTATAGCACCAGGCTGTCAGCGACATATTTATTTATAAACTGAGTGTGATGTAAGAACTGTCTAAACTCAAGAGTATTTAATGCAACACCTAGCGCAAGTACTTCACAGGTAATTAAGTACATAAAAATTAAAGGGTCTCAAGATTGTTAGAGAGATGGAAGAATTTTGTGTTTATATCGTGTGCAGAGAATCCAAGAGAAAAAGTTAAAAAATGAATTGATCCGAAAGAGCCTTCAAGTGAATACATCATGAACAGTTAAACAAAATAGAGGAAATCAAGGATAAAGGCCAATATTATGAATAGAATCTACGCATGTCGAATTCCAGAGAATATGAGGTGTGAATTCCATCGTGACGTTTGCCTTCGACACAGATGTGCCATGGTAAAAGGACGACACCTTAAGACTGTTTGACAAATGAACTGGCAACCTCATATGGCATATAATATCTGGCTATAGCCCGTGGAGCTTACTTGGTAATCCACACGGGGGTATACCGGGAGCATTAGTGGTGGGTAAAGGTCACCATAAATTTATTATATAAGTTTCAAAATCCCACATAAGCCATTTTATGTGGATGGGCCGTTGCATTAATGCAGATAATCATACTTTAACGCTAACGAATAGGAAAGAAAAATCCAAAAAGAGCATTTACAAATTTATATCTTAAATGGTTTTCCACCAGGCAATCGTCATTCACACCACGAAAATTTAGGTACACGAATGTTAAAAATTTTATGGTGCAAGTAATGAACCAACAAGAGTAAAAAGAGCTTTGATCTGACAAGAGTACAAATATATAGAACTCTAGCGATTTGTGCCTTTGCTACGATAAAATCAAATACCTAATGCAAGAAAAACGCTAAAACCATGATTTTCAATGCATAGAATTTTTAACCCCAAAAGAACTCTCAGCAGTATATACTGAGAAAATAAGTTTAACCCCTGAGTACGAAACAAACTGCTTATAAATAAAAATAACCAGTTTTAAATTAACGATCAGATTTTTTATAATCGGCATAACTATGTACTTGCCTCCAGCTACACGCAAAGTAATCCATGTCTGCCTCAATATTTTAATGCATTTTTTAGATATGGAGAGAAATTAAATTAAGCATACTTTAAGTGCTTGGACGCGCGACTGCATTGCTCCTAATTCAAATGAATGGTGTGATACCAAAATTAATGACCGAATTTGAAGATAGCATTTTCATGATTACATTGAATAAATGTTTCCACTTGTGCGCCCACACGCCTCGTTTACCATGAAAGCCTTGCTACAAATTTTTCATAGCGAAAGATTTACTCTAAGGTAATTTTGAAATACATTATTTATTCGCTGCCTTCATTTCCCCACACACATTTTACAACAAATTTTGCTTTGATTTAATGTACTTCGAGTAATAAAACTTCTCGGAGTGAAAGCACACTGATGCGCGTTCGCACTTTTCACATCAGGGCTTAGTGAAAGAATGACAACGTCAATGCACGTACATACCTGATGATGGGAGTTAGAGAGGCAAAAATACCAGCACATGAACGAGACTTAAATTTAGCAAGTTCGATCAATTCCCATCCAATTCGTAGCATCACTGAAAGGATCCATTATCTCAAGTGAACAAGGCCAGAGGCATCGGAGCCGAAACACAGCTCGAAACTCCGGCGTCGAAGAAATTAAACATTCCTTTCAGGAAGTCATTGATGCGTTATGCTATCCATCAGCGGAGGAGTGCTCCACGAGAGGGTATTTTGGGGAAATACAGCACCGAACCCAAAGGGGAATGGGAGAAAAAATTGAAAACACACAAGGATTGAAACATATGGAGATAGTCATGCCGTGGCTCAGAGGTCGCACAAAAGTCGGCAGGACGATGGCCGTGTCACAATCCACGATATGGTGGCTGTCCAGATCTAGCAAATTCTTACTCACTATTTTCAACGGCATCCGAAATAGTACTTTTAAAATAATACTTCGATTCTTAACAACGCCACCCAATCTAAACATGATAATGTATTACCCTCATTAAGCTTTAAAATAGTCATCATGAAACCAAAAACATTGACTCAAGGTTGACTTCAGCCTAAGCAATGACGAGTTTTGGAATAAATCGCGTTTAAAAAATTCCAAATACTTATATATTGCGCTACCATATTCACCAATAAATTATTAATAATAACTGAGATAAGTAGTGACGAGGGTATGCATCGACGAAACAAAAATTGCTACAAGCGAATAATTTCAAATGGCACACTCTAAAATAGTTTCTAACTTAAAATTATCACGGACGACAACGCTCACCTCAGCCAAAGCAATGGCATGTTTTTGAAGAAATCGCGTTGAAGCAATTCCACAAATACATAACGCGATCATATTTTTGAAATAAACCTTCAGTAAAAATTAAAAGAAGTAGTAACATACGTAAGAATCGACGAAACATATAATAATTGCTATAAGCACTTAATTTCATTCCTGTATGCACTCTTAATCAAATTTTACCATTAGGAAAAAAGGATTAAACACACGGAAGCGACCAAATTAGCGGAGTTGAAAAACAGATGTGGAGTATGGCGCCGATGTGACAGGAAAATGACAGATATGAAAATATCAAACTTGAAAAAAATATTTGAAAAGCCAGTTATGGTTTATATGGATATATTCGATTCGATATCATTAAAACCTATTTTAACACACCATTATTTTTTGAACCACAATTACCTTTTTGCATTCAAAGAAGAATGGTTTTCAAGAAGATTTTAATACAATGCGGATTTTGTAGTCGGAATTTCTAAACTATTAACTCAACCTCTGAAACATCCGAAGCAAGGTGTTCTATTACGATACAACTCAATATGGACTGGAGATGTTTAAACAAGAGTAAAATACAACTATGTAAATACGTAGGTCAGAAATGTAAAAGCAATTTTATAACACCCGAGACTTAGAAACTATGCACAGAGTTGTGACACAAAGAGCTGCATCTGTATGGAAAAATCTGCGAAGAGATTTTATCTAGCAAGCAGTTGAGATGCTTTGATGCAAGCAATAATAAAAGTAATCAGAGTGTACGTAACAATAAATAGGTTCTAGAGCGTTATTCAGGAGAGATTAGAAATTTCTGAGACAGTCGAGCGTGTGGCAGGGGGTATTACAACACCAGCCATCAAAGGAGAGTGAATTAGGGAAAAGTAATGTGAACTCGCCGAATGGGACTAATTGTACGCTGACGATGCGTCTTTTTTTAGCAACACGATGCTTTTGTTAATCCCTAATGGTGCGAGGTAAGAAGGAATATTTGTGCCTGTCAGTTCGGCAGCGTATCTTACTATTATTGCCGCTTCTATCAGTTCTAGAAATATGGTGCAGGGTCAAAATAATGTCCTACGTGCCGTACTGACACTCGCCAGATCTGAATTTCGCAAGTGATTTTTTTAAGTTCAATTTCAAATCCCGAAATGTTACATAAAACACACAATCCACTAAGATTGGTAAACGGCCGATGTTTTACTATTGTTAGGGGTAGCCAATGAGCAAGCAGGGTCGAAGAACCCGGTGGAGCCAGGGTTTTGGGTAGAACGCATTGGGGGAGAAGGGAACATTCGGATGAGGCAGGCAGCTCGGTGATGCAACTTGTTGACTCCCAACAATCGATACGGGGGACGTTGTCGGCGGGGTAGTCACGTGGTCGAGAGACACAGACACTGCAGAAGAGGGAAGGGTTGTGGGGTGGGGACGAGATAGAGAACGGGCTGGAGGATTTTGCGATGGTGGTGTTGGTGGGCGATAGCAGTGGGATGGGAAGGACTACGTCGAAGGTGCGGGTGGTTATCAAAGCAAGTGGTATCGCTTTGAGCTACGGGAGAGATTGGCATGATTATCGAATTTCTACATCGCATTACCTCGAATATCGCATTGAATCGCACAAAATGCATTTAACAATGCATAGCGAATGGAAAATGTCCTGATCAAGCAAATTTTTACTCACTATTTTCATTGGGATCCAAAGCAGTACTTTTAAAATAGGTAATATATACATTCTCGACAAAGCTACCCAATCTAGAACTGACAATATATAACCCACATTTAACTTTAAAATAGTATTTAATTTATAACTACCGTAATGTCATGGGCATTGACATACGGTTGACTTCATCTTCAGGTTTATGACTTTTTTTTGGAAGATGTTGTATTGAAAAAATTCCAAATATACATTTCCCTATCATATTTTACTAATAATTAATCAATAACTATGAAGAGAGGTGGTAACATACGAAAATATCCATGAATCATTTAAAATTTACTACAGTTACCAAACTGAAGAGCTGCAAACACTTTTTTTTATCTGAAACTAGGGAAACAGAAGAGTTGAAAAACGAATGTGGAGTACCTGTGGCGCCATTTTGACGAGGCATTGATAGATCTGAAAAGGTCAATCTTTGCATTGCGAAGTACAGAATATATATAACATTACAGAGTGAATACAACCGCATGTATAAAATCACATTGCATTGCAATAAATCGCATTATCCAAACGATCAATACTGACATCACATACCTCTCGTATATCGCACATCACAGTCGATGAATCGCAATATCGCATAGTCATACATCTACATCAGGGGTTCTCAACCAGTGGGTAATTCCCTCGGGGAGTAATTCAGGGGTATTTTCGGGGGAATTAGAACCACTATCCAACAAAGTGTAATGTTCTACTGATAACGAAAAGTCTGTAAAATTGTAGTTAATTTTAGTTCATTCAGTGTCGTTCATAAAAGTTTATTGAATGCAACAGGACAAAACCCACCATTAAACGTGCACAATGTTTCCATTTGCAGCATACAATTACTTAATAATTCAAATTGGGAAGGGCGAATTATATTTTGAATTTTGGTGAACGGGGGAATTGAAGAAAAAAAGGATGAGAACCATGGATCTACGCACTAAGTTGCGCGCCTCCTGATGCGGCAGCGAGGGTTAGGACACCAGCCGTGAAGAAGAGGAAGAGCGCAGATAATTGGGGGAGGAGAGGGATAAAAAGGGTCGAAGAGGGATACAAAGGGATTAATGAGGTGCGTTTTGATCGTATTATTCTTCCGATATGCTCTAGCTGTATTCGTGAATGGTTAGCGGTTGCGGTACGCAGTTCTGAACCTGTCACAAACCAAAGTGACAAAATAAAAGACACCATCCAATAGACAAGTTCAAGAATTCCTTCTTCCCGCGCATCATTCGTGACTACAACAAGAGAAGATAGTGACAAAATTCCTCACTAATTACCTCTTTTCCTCCAACACCTCCATCTCAAGGCCTTCTTTTTTATGGATTATGTCCTAACAACTTCTGCCACACGCCCTTGTGGCGGCTCCCAAGGTAAAGCGTAGATGTTTACAGTGAATCTCTCCGAATTTTCATTTTTGTATGACCTAAAGACGGAGCGGAAAGATAGAAGAAAACCCGCAGACTCGCCCCGAGTCTCGAGATACGAATGTTTCTAGCCAGCCTATCGAGTCTCTCGCGCGGTGCTTTCCAAACTGCGTGTCGCGTAGTAGCATGGTGTAACTACTTGACGGGAGGCGGAAACGTGAAGTTTATTACCTGTGGAAAAGGTGTATGACCAACTATACTTGACAAATCACCCATAAAAAATTAACATTTCTTTAAAATAAATCTCGTCCAAATAAAAATCAAAAGCGTGCGTGCGGGCTTCTTCTGTGACATATGTCCGGCAGCCCCGAAGAGCTTGTTCCTTTAAAGCCCTAAAAAATCCTCTGGGAAAATGACGCCTCAGTAGCTTATCTGGCCAAAGCACTCGGCGTGATATCGAGGGATCCGGATTCAAGTCCCGGTCAAGGCGAATGATTTTTCCTCAGTGGAATTTTGTACATAGGTGAACTTACGGGTGACTCCGTAAAAAGTAATCCCGTGGATAGTATCCTCACAATAAGTCCCAATAGTTTTTTAATGAAATATTGTTTGATCGCTCGTAGCAGCTTTTAGCAAAAGGTTTAGTTTTCCTTTGCATGATTATGCCATTTGGCTCAGGTTAGGCCACGACACGAATACAGCGCGAGCATTTAGGACCCTACATAGAAACACTGAATTCGCATGGTAAATAAAATACAAAGGGAAGTCGCAGGCTTCGTTCTAAGCTGCAACGAAAGTGTCAAACATTTGATGGAAGGACTAGGTTGAGAACCGTAAGAGACTCAAAGGCTACAAGCTAGGCTTAGATTACTTGAAAAATTCACATCATACGAGTTTCAGTACAACACGGAGGATATTATTTTGACTTTTGACCCCGCGCTGTATCTCTAGAGCTGATGGAGGCGACAAAATACGAGGGATACAATGTCAAACTGATAGGTAGAAAAAATCCTACTTTCCGCGAACTATTAGTGATTATATAACAGCGTGATAATAACATAAGACAGACCGAAAACATAAAATTCACCTTTTATCTCTCTCCCCTCCTTTTCCCTATTCCCTCCCATTTCATGACTGGTGTCCGAACAACCCCTGCCGCACGCCCCTGTAGCGGCTTGAAGGGCTCTAGGTGGATGTAGACACGACGAAAGGGGTTTGCAGGGGCGTCCTTGGCAAGTTGCGTGGAGGTGCATGGGAGCACAGGAAGCCGCTGGGCCAAAGTGAGATGGCAATATAAGCGGAGCCAGAGAAAACAAGGCAACTTTAATGGCCGGGATGTGAATGAGCAAGGGCTTCGGGGGAGGGGGGGGGGGCGAAGAATGAAGCCAAGCTATTGCTCCAATTTCGACGGGAGCGTCTCCAAATTATATAGGTATTAAAATCTAATGAGACGAAATTTCTGGGATATTTTTCTCAGCGGGAAATAAAAACAGATGGCGGAAACCAACGAAAAATAATCCCTCATTCAATTCTATTCCGGTGTCTGAGATAAAGTGTACCTACTTATAAAAAAATGAAATAAAAGACACTAAAATAAATTTACGTCAGGGGTAACTGAAGAGCATACTTCGACAAAATGAAACCGCAGGTTAGGAAAACTGAAACTTCACTGGAAATCCAGCGTCCGTAGAGACAAAAGGAGACCCTCTTATTGTCATCAATTTCCAGCAGGGAATTTGAGCAAAGCAGCGGGGAATAACGCTGTAATCTTCCGCATAATAAAAGCATAGGTATCTTTTGAAATATCTATCTTGAATTTATTATTACTGCCTCATCTCCATTAGTGTCGAAGAGTCATATGAGTAAGGCATGTATGCACGCCTTCCACGGGCGGATAACTCATAGGGTGAGTCAAGCTCACATCGATAAACAATGCCCTTACGGTTATTCCACCCACATAAACACCCTATGGATAATAACTCCACTCTGAAAGAGATATATTTACGTACATGTATATAATACTCTAATTTTTCAACCCAGGAACAACAAAAACCATAATATAATAATAATAATAATAATAATAGTTATAATGGATGAATTAATGACATATGCGTTATCCGCCAGCATTCTGGGCTGGAGAATCTGAAGCCGATACATGGGCTAGCGTCACTAGGAGATTTAAAGAACTTTGACACCATCCACTGAAACTGGGAGAAAACTGCAGTCTAAATGAAGACTTCGCATCTACAAAATCTTAATCACAACTAAGTACATCATTGGCCGGCATTCTAAAGTCTTAAATCCAAGGATGGTACACCGCTCTTGAGTAGTTCACTACAATACCTCCTATAAGGATGTAAAAATCTATCGAAGATTCCTATCCTTTAGATCAAACCAGGATTATCACGGTTAGGAGTCTTTCCAGTCGCTACACAACAGAAAATTTAAGCTGTTTGTCCTGTTATAACTGTAAGATATGAAGCGCATTAAATCAGGTACACTTGAGCGAAAGGAGCCTTACCAGGGATACAGGACGCTCGTGTACGCACAAGTTGATTCAAAATCTCAAAGTCAAACGCACCAGTTTTGCAGGTAGGTACATCGATTATTTCCTCGATATCAAAACGAAAAAGCCAAAGTTTCTACGGTTTCCGGCATCCATGCTCGGAAGCGATGAAAGTTTAAATGCTACAGCGGAATCCAATCGCAAGTAACCCCTACGCACCGCGAAACGCAATTCAGAAACCGTTCGCGTAAGGGGTGTGAGGGGAAGGGGGGGTGGGTCCGCCAATGTTTTTCGAATCGCACCGATGGACGAAATCTGATATGCAAATTAAATCCGACCACCACACAAGGCCTTCCGTCTCAGATTGCAACGTAAAAATTCATACCGTCTTCCTCCCCCTCGCCCCCCCCCACCCCCGTTCTCTCTTCTTTCCTCTCCACTAAACCCTGCCCTGCCCCTTAAAAATAAACAACGGTATAAAAAGAAACTTGGTCCGGGTAAGTGCTTGGAAATAAAATACAAAACTTTCGGCTATTGAGATGACGCACTTACAAAATTCATGCGGCGGAGTTCCCCATGGGGAAACGAGTAAGAGGAAATCGAAGGAAGTGGGAAGGAGAGGATAAAGGAAAAAGGCCGTTTCACACTGAACATATGAACGCAACTTAAGAACTTACCTGGGGGAATACTACTCCCTAACATACTAACCTACGTCACGAAGTAATAAACTCATCTTTGAGCATACAGCCGTTAGAGACTCGGAGGCTACACGCTAGGCTTAGAGTACTTGAAAATTTCAGATTAGGTGAGTTTCAGTACGGAGGATATTATTTTGACCCCACGCTATCTATATCTCTAGAACTGATAAAAGCGACTATATAAAGCAGATACACTGCCGAACTGACAGGTACGAGGTTTTCTTATAGCCACGCACCATTTGTGAAATCCTTCTACATCTACACCCTACAATGTGAGCCACCACAAAGGCATGTGGCGGTGGGAATTAGGACACAAGTCATGAAAAGAAGCAGGAAGAAGGACAAGAAAAGGACGAAAGTGAACTTAATGCCGAAGGACTGTCTTTGTATCTCGCTCTGTCACTTGCGAGAGTCACTAAAATCAGCAATTTTTAAAATCGCGATCACCTGTTTTTTGGAAATAGGCATACGGCCAAAATTGAACCTTCTCAATGATAATGACTCCATGTAAAGCAACTCAAGTTTACCAATGTATTTCACTTTCTCGTCGCTCGTGACGCACGCCAACCTGCCAAGGTAGCAACTATTTGGTCAACTTACGAGACCTCTCTTCTTCCTGAGTGGTCAACTTAACGACAAAACTTAAAGAGAGATGAACGAAAGTAACCTTACGCGTAGTATTCTCAAGGTCCGTAGTGAACGCTCTCTATCTTCATTCATGCCACATTCACACTAGCGACCGTAGTTCGTACCGTCAATGGCGCTAAATAACGCGTGAACGCGCGTTGGTTATCGAGGGATAAACAGTTCCTAACGCTGCCACTTGTCAGTGAACAGCGGTGGTGTCATGGGCGGAAACCAAGGTCCTTCTACAAAGGTCGTGACACGATCCCATGATGCTCCTTGATTTCACCATACTGGTGCACGCTCGCATACAGTAACATTCTTGCTCTTAAGTAAGAAAGGAAAAATATATTAAATTGGGCTGTTTTAAGTGCTTCGTTTTGTGCAAACTCATCGAGAAATTTTAGATCAATTCGTTCTTTTGCTGAACCTAAAAGAAGAAAGCTGGTGAACTGTAGATGGCACAAGTGGAAACGTACTGATGGATTGCGCTTGAGGGATTTCTTTGTTATTACTTATTTAATTCAGGTTCATATCACTGAGGGCCAGTATGACGTTCACAGAGTAGTCACAAACTGCCGAAAATTTCTGCTATTCCTACTTCGTTTACCTTTCTGGGTAGTTCTGACAAAAAATTCGAAGCGAGCCCCTCCAGCAAAGAGTTCTCACAGAAGGTGTTGAAAGGATAAATTACGACCTTGGCGGAAACCTGAAACGATGAAGCACGATAACCAAAAATGGCAATCAAAATGGAGAAGGGTGAAGCGTAATTTTAATAAATATGCAAAGATTCGAAAGTATGCACATTTCGAAAGTTACAAAACGCCACAGAGATGTGAGAATATTTCGTTCGATTCATCTCTGCATTAGTTTGTTCATTGCAATTCCTGGTGAAGACAGCGCAGAGTTACAACAGCGCAAGATCGTTCGATATCTCGATCGTCTTCCACCTTCGATTATATCGATCGATATATGTATCGAATCAAACGACCCTTAAGCGGCGATTACACACAGGAGTTGACTCCTATAGGAGTCCACTTGAAAGGTGAAACTTGGACGCCTATCATACCTACTCCTATAGGAGTTCACCATCGATTGTGGCGGAATTCGATACTTTGACGGAGTAGCCGCCATCCTAGTTGTGGTTCCAATGTGAAGTCGTCTCGATATAAATCGATCAGATAGGAGTCAACTCCTGTGTGTAATCGACGCTTTACGATAGCGTAGTGTGAATGCGGGTATGCCGGGTACGTTGGTACACACGAAAGTTACCTGAACCGTGAATCACATGTTCAACCGTATTAACTTACGCTCTTAAGCGTTCTTGATTAAACATACTAAAGTTACGTTATGTTTTTAAGTTACGATAATCTTGAACCGACGCTGAGGGAGAGTAGTTGGAAGACAGGACACGCGCTACGCGGGGGAGGAGGGAAGGAAGGGTAGAGCTCAGTCGTGTGCGAATAAAAAAAGCAATGACGGTGGAAATGTAATCTCACTGCTCTTCCACAACCCAACACACACACAGACCCGCGTGAATTTTTCATCAACGCTAAGTTTCGCATATAACATTACCTAATGTCCCCTTCGTGAGACGGGGACAGCCAGAGGATAAGGAAAACCCGAAAGAGACGTGCAAAACATGGTCTGAATATACATCTACGTACTATCCCCCAAAGGAGCAAAAAGGGCGCATGGCATGGGATGTTAGAACACCAAACAACATCAGAGTAACAAGAAATAGTTTCATAGAAAAATAAGAAATGGGTGAGGAAAGGGATTAGGCTTGTTTTGGTATCATTAAAATTTCAATCTGCTCTTGATTTAGCCGTGACTAATGCGCGGGAAAAAAGAACTCTTTAACACATATATGCGACAGTAAAATCTATATTAACCCATTAACTCAGATACCAAATAACACATTCTAACTCAGTTTTTTGCAATTTCTTTGGTATTTTTATCCAATTAAGGATATTCGAAAAAAAATAATATCTCGTGTTACAATGGAGGTAAATAATGCTGAATAAACGTGACACTCGGAAAACTCGTATATAATTTAATATACCTTACCTAAAAATAAATTGAAAGTAATTTTACGTAGGGTGAAAAGTTTGAAAATATACAGTATGGAGATGTACATTACACTTGACACAATACAAATTGATGGAGATTTGCATTTTCTGCACCCTCTTCTTGAATTTTCAGGATTAATTTGGACTTGCTCTATTTTGTGTTGACCTATTGCTTCAGTTACGTCATTGCTTTTTGGATGTCCCAGTCGTATATTTAGGAAATAGTTCTGCATCTGGCCATCACTCACGCTTATAACTACTACCTTCTTTGGTATAATTCCAGCTATTTCGGATCGGAACTCTAATTGGAAGATGTATTTTCCTAATACTATGATAAAAAACTGTTAATTTAACTTTTCACTTACTCTATCTTGCAGATGCAGTTTCATGGGTTACATATATATCACTTGAAACTCAGAAGATCTGAATATTCTTATAGTGCGTTCCACGTTTTCAATTAACCACAGCGCTTATGGACAACAAGTGTTGCCGGCACTACGCCATTTAATCTCCCTATCTTTCATGATTCCTGATCCCGAGAAAATGTATATATAAGAAATTAGCATACGTGAATTGTGATAACACAAAGAAATGCCGCTCGTCTTGTTAACTTCTTTCACAAGGAAACAAAAAGGGAGCATTAATTGCTGAAAGGAGTGAAATCGTAGTCGCTAGAAACTCGTAGGTTACACGCAAGGATAAAATTACCAGAAAATTTTAGATCATACGGGTATCAAGTTGACGTGGAGGATTTTATTTCACCCCCACACTACATGTGTAGAACAGAAAAAGAGGCAAGATAAGAGAGTTAATGGGAGCTTTCCATTCGTTCTAGCGCACTGCTCGCTTTCATCCAAGTGACCGTGATGCTTACCATCGTAAGCGCTGAACGCTGCGTGAACGCTCGTTCGCACCATCGTAGTTTTTAGTTCCTAACTCAGCCAACTTACGAAGGTTGGTGCTGGCATCGCGGGGGGGAAATTGAAAAGATGAAGCACGTTAATGAAACTAAGAAAGTAAAATTGAAGAGGGCAGTTATTGGGAGCTTGGTATTCGCTCTTGCACGCTGCTCACTTCGCAACACAACTGCGCACTTGCTTTCCATTCGTTTCAGACCCTGCGAACTAGGCAGCGCAATTAAAAAAAAGATTAGGAGCAGATTTGATTTGCGATAAACAGCAAAAGAACGTCGATAATCGCATCCGCGGCTGTTGTTTTTGGGCTGATTTTCAGTGAAGGCGTCTAACATGGTTAGTACTGTAAAGTTTTTAACTACTCTGTGGTAAAATGTCTACTTGTTAAATACTTATTTTGTACAAATTCATTAACTATACACAAAACATTCGGTCATGACTGTTGTGCACCCACAGAATGCTACCCACTGGCAGGCTACCAAACGTTTCGCCTGCTCACATTGTTCCATTCAACGTCGTCCGTGTGCGCTGAATAGCGCTGATGCGTTCCCATCTGTACTAAAATCAACATCCTGAATCGAAAGCTCCCAATGTTTCGAGCAGAAGGGTTCACGAATTATTTTTTTCTGCACACGTCTATCGGCTACAACGAGAGCACACGGAGGCACTAATTCCAAGAAAATACACCTGACCAATCATCCATTTCCTCCCCCAATTCCAATTTCCTGTTCATTTTATTTATATGGCTGGAGTTTTAACACCCCTTCCCACACGCTCTCCAACGACTCGCGGGGAAGCTGGTAGATGTAGATGTAACTCCCTCCTCCACACTTTTCCATTTCCCGACAAGCTTCATTTTCCCATTCCTCGCCAAACTTCACCTTCCACCTCTTTTAGCTCTTTAACTCTAGGAAATGAACTCCTTTCGCTCTGCCCTACTCGGCAATGAAATGGAAACGATCTTAAGAAAACGTGCCACAGCACATAATAAATGAGATCACCATCCACTTGCGCCGGCAAATATAAATCTTTACTCCTCCATAGCCAAGGAAGCCATTTGCTGGCGGGATGACTTTTAACTACCAATACTACCGCCTTCCGTTTCATAACGCAGATTAAGGAAATCTCATTAATATTTCACTCCCCTTAAGATATCTACATCGTTAATGCCTATGCGTCATCGGGCGTCACGCAAGATACCACAAAAAGACGAACCTATTTCTACGGACACAATAAAAAAGCAGTCAGAGACTCAAGATAGTCGGAGCGAGATCTTTCTCCAGTCCGTAATGGAGGCCATATTTGAATTTCATTTTTAAAGTTAATCAGTTGTAAGAAGCATGAGGTAAATATAGTAATATTAATTACCAACATTTTTGTTTTATATGACCTATCCTCAGTAACTAACTAAAAAAACACATTAGAGATTTTAACTTGACTCTTGTTTTTCACGATGCACGCTGAAAATGACTTCAAAGCCTAAGTTTTGTGCGATTTTGTACAGAGTATTACGCTGAGTTACACAATAATTTTAAAAAAAGTTGAGTAAGTATACAAACTACGCACCCTTACATTTCTGACGCGATATATGCAACAGATTTTAATGATTATTAAAATTAAGTTTTGTCTGGAGCGCATAGCTTTATCACATCCCATGGAAAACGGCTTCTAACTTTTGACAAATATCTAGAAAAAAGGTACGGTTAAGAGGCTGATGTTTTGGTTTCATTATAAATACGAGATCTCTTTCTTCATGATGAGATCGATTTCATTGAAGTTATTGGGAAGTGATATCTCGCTCAAAGTAACTCAACTGAGTGGGAACGTTGAATTATGAATTCAAACACTTCATACCTTTCCACACCTGTATTTTAAAACAGACCATGATTTCAAGATGATTATTTGTGGAGGCGAACGACAACTGAGATAATTTTCGCCATCAAGTTGGGTAGGATGATAAGTTCCGCTCATGCTTAAGGGTATTTGGCGATGAGGGAAGAGTAGAGAGAAACCTGGCGTCAATCTGGCACCTAACTCTTTAACGAAAGGCGCCAAGTGGTGCACTGTGCACATATTAACGTAACATTCGACGGACGGAGCGCTGCCCTTGATGCACTCTCCACATAGAAAGTCAGGCAATGAATCAAAATAGTACCTTGGTAATGAAAGCCAGCTCTAAAAACCCGTGATCGCTTTTTTATTATCATCCAAGTGAGGAAAAGTAAAGAAAGCAATGCTTGATTTCATCTTGACACATACACCGATAAAATAGCCAAAAGCTTCTCGAGACGGAAATCTTCACGAGCAAGGAGTTGAAAAATACGTTCTCACCCTCGAGCAAGGTTACTTAATATTCACGCTGTGATAGGCAATAATAATACGGTAGATATCACCTAGGAACTCAGCCAAGAGTCTAGGCCAATCTAAAGATAGCCTTGATTCTTTTATCCCGCGGTCTTCTTCTAGCTCCTCGATCGAAGCGCATATGCTTCCCCGACGTCACACTCATGGCCTCATTCAAAATTTCTCCACTTATGGACAGCTGGGTTCGTCACAGTACTTGTTACGTAAGACGCTCACGGATAAACTAATTTACGTAAGAATAAGGAAAGTATATTAAAATTAATTGCCATTTCCTTTTCCTTTCTCCTTTGCTTCCCGCATTCACAACACCCATCCTCAAGTCATCATTTTTATACACGTAGATATGCTTATTGAACCTTTCCTTATAGCTTGAAGTTTCAAACAGAAAATTATCCCTACCCAAAACATTATAAAGTCTTCCATCCCCGACCGTATCATCTACATTTTACGCGGACGAAATAAACCCAATTCCAAGTAGTACCATACTGTAAAATCAAGTAAAAACAGAAGTTATAAGGTTCAGCCAAATATAGCCATGACACGGAAAGATAAACCTCTACATGAATACAGAAGAAAAAGAACAATACACACCTACATTAGGGATCGTTGGTTAGCCTCAATTTGTCTAGGGCAAATGTAATAGGAACCAGCCACATGCCCACTCAAGGCAATACACGTTCCCCTCCTACGCTGGTGAACGTCGCGCCTGGTGTGAGAGAGGACACAGGCAGCGAGACGACGCCAACGACCGTAATCCCACTATAGGAAGAGTAAGAGCTAAATTGGGATACGCTCTACATCCGATGCCATTTCCTGAGTTAACGAAGGATACTCCGGGTAATTAGGACAAGGACTACAGTAGAGAGAATGTGCGGATAGAGGGATCCATAGAATCTTCAGCATCAGCACTCAGACGATCTAAGTTGTTAAGGCGGATGACGAATCGCTCAATGAACTTAACATCATAATGCACACAAAAGAGAACGCCGTAATCCCAATCAAAAATAAGATTTTTTCTTAAATGGAAAGAATACCACAGAATCACCCCGGGCATCAGATCAACGGGATATCATTACCACTTAACACTACTCCGAAACCACAGTCCCATTACCAGAAGAAACCGAAGACAATCGTACGAAAACGGAAGTATTTGTTCCGAATTCTAAAGAAAACCGATAAGAGAGCTCCGTTGAGAGAGGTTGATCCTCTTCAACCAAAAAAAAAAACATTTGCGGGTAACTCGAAAACTACCTTCGTGATCGGATTAGAATTTTTCTTCCACATATCCAATGGTGTGCATGTATGTATGTAAACTAAAAAACACAAGTAAACGTCGGAAGCGCAACCACGCTACGACTAATGCCTCGTTAAGTTCATAGATATACGCTTTACATTCTGAGCTGTTTTCTCGGTCCATGTGTTATTTCCTACAGCTGCACATAAAAGTATGACGAACTTACTTTTTTCAGCCCCTTTTAAAAATGGAGTTTCGTCCAAATCAGTATCTCACGATTACTTATGCAACCTACTGTGCATACAAAGGTACATAAATGGATTCACATTCACAAATATGCTATATATACGTAAGCCTACATACCTCCCCAAGTCCTACATACCTCCCCACTCCCTTCCTCCATCCTTTACCCCCCAACCCCTCTCCCACTTCCGCCAACTCATAACCATACCACCCCCCCCACCCCCCCTCCTTTCCGCATGTATATATATAAGACTTCTTGATGGAAACCTTGCATTTGTACCTGATGATAGCGAAGATGATTCGCTGAAACGCGTCGTACTATAATAAATACTGTGGACATACACAAAGTTTTTCACTTTTCATTTATCATTGCAATATGTTCCACAACATCTCGCCGAACACCGTTGAATAAATATTTCCACTCCATCTCCTCCCTTCCTAACCTCCCCTTCCATTCCCGACCCCTGACCTGTCCTCTCATTTCCTCCTCCGATTCTGACGAAGGTGGTCATGCCATCGAAAATTTAAAGGCTAAGCCGAGTGAGCTTTTTTATGGGTTTCTGTTTTTGTGCTTGTCATGTCTGCGACGTTATTGAATATATTTATTCATCACGAGAGTGATTTTTTAACGGATCGACATGTATATCATAATATGTATAGCTATATTATAATAGGAGGAATTAAGGATTAAATAATATGTATGTGTATAATATACCTACATACCTATATACCTAAATATATAACACACATGCACCTTTCCTCATATTCCTCCTAAAACATTTTCTCGACAAAAGGCACAAAGTTTTTGTCGCAGCTAGTCTCGCAGTACTACGAATATTCCAATCCCTCTTTCCTCCTCCTCCTCCTTCAATTTCCTCCCCCCATTGGGTCATCCCAGGCCCCTCGTCCTCTCCATTTCCTATTACACCTAATCCCAAGTGTCCAGAGCAACATGGGCTATGCCTCAACTCCCCCCACTCGGAGGAATAGCCTCGGTAAGGCCAAGATTGAGACTCCACATCCCTTCTTCCCTAGGCCCTCCCACAAATCCCCCGAGTATCCACTACCAAAACTGCAATCTCCCGCTTATTCCCGACGGTAGCGCTATTCTTCAACTCGTTAGCAACTCGTTGTGAAGCCATCGGTATCGAAAATCGTCGTATGGAACGAATATTTCCGAAATAAAACGCCAATCTGTATCAGAGCTTAATGACAGACAATGCTAACATTTCAAGAATAACAGCTTTCGGGCGTTCCTCCGCGCGATGTTCATGGCTGATAACAGTTTATCCAGTCATCCTGCGGGGGTTTTCAGGTCTGAAGCGGCGATTCGTACTTTTAGCCTAAGGGCCGTATCGTCAGTCGCTCCTTCAAGGCTCCTCCAGCCTCCAACGGCTCCTAGAGGAGAGATTTCAGTTCGAGAGACGAGCTGAAGTCCCGAACGAAATCGAGTCCCGATACCTTGGCCCACAGTCAACCGAACCAGCCCAAATGGGGATAGCATAGCGATTAAATAATAAGTAATCACAACCACTGTCATTATCTGTTCCGGAAACTTATTCTGATATTCTCTGATTAAGCCTGTAAATACTTTTTAAGTTAGTATTCACTAAAAATGTATAATGATGGAAGTATAAATCAATTTACCTATGGGTTATCATAATTTGCAGTATCATGTCTCCACCCGTTTTTGCATCTAACCTGGCTCTGTATTAACCGGAATCACGCTATTTTTTCCTGAAAATAAGTTATTAAAATACCATTCCTCTAAATAAAAAGGAAACATATCGGCACATATGAAATTTTATTATCAGAAATTAGGATTCGCTGATTAGAATAACAGTTACAAATATGTGCACGAACATGAAAACTGTATTTCAAAAACAATTCGGTGAAAACACAATGCCGGATGAATACACCGGTGATTTTAACACGCCGGTATCTCGGAAGACATGGGAAGAAAATTCAGACGAAAGGTAAACCACTGGACATCCATACTGGAAACATTCTTGATTGACAATACCATCAAAGTCTAGAAAAAGTGATTGAAGAGAGAGCGGCGGAGTTGAGTTTTTAAAATGCATTGGCTATATAAAGCACAGCTGTTTATATAAACGGCCGATATGTATTATATCACGGCAAGGGTATCAGATTTGATTTCTAAGCGATCACGTCATAAACTCATATATTTCTATATCACACAATTAACGACTCGTCGCGGCAAAGGAAATTAATTCATAAACAATAGTATTATATTGTACTAATTACAGGTGAATATTAACCTATTACACGTAATAAATAACGGCACTACATAGCCAACGCAATTACAAATAAAGCATCGCTTGACGAATAAAAAAACAAAATTACCTGGATCAGGTTTAATTTCCATTCAATTCGTCTTGTATCTTAACCCAGTCTCTTTGCCGACAATGTAACAGATTCGGTCTTCATTATTATGTTATTATTTTAAACTAAAAAGCGAGCCTACTAAACTTTCTCAAAGCAAGATATTTACAACGTGATGTATATTGTTGACTGTCATGTAAGTAACGCTGCGTCTTTGTTTGCGCAACTGAGCGGATCTCTAAACGGGTCGGTCCGTGAACGAGGGAAACAATCGCGTAGGCCTCCTCCTATTTGGAGGAGAGAGGAAACTTCATGAAGGTTCGTCTCTCGAACGTAAATGCGTCCTCGAAGTTGTAAGTCACCTTCGTGAAGGAGAGATTTGAAGGAGCGACTGACGATACGGCCCTAAGAAGTCGTGTCTGAGCCATTATATCGTCTTGTTTTTCATCAAGCCAAACGCCGCGGACACCTTCGGATCAATGTTAATATTTGCCATCGCAAACTATCTTTTTATTGCAATAAAGTGGAGCGCCTCGCAAGGAAGTAATTATCTTTAGCCAATCGGATGAAGTCTTAGCAAACAGGAATGAGAAAAGAGTAATATTTCCGCTGCGCAGACTTGTGATCACTTCCCAGTCAACACAAAAAATGTGGCCACACTATGGCCCTATTATGGCAAGCCATTATGGCACCATAATGGTTTTGACCCCCGGCCACACTGTGGCCGAAGTGCGGCCAGCCATAATGCGGCTGCAGCATGGTTAGCCACACTGTGGCCAAAGTATGGGCAGGGGTCAAAACAACAATGGTGCCATACTGGCAAGCCACAATAGCCATATCCAAGGGGAAAAAATTGAAACGAATTCCTTTGGCTGAACTGCATTCACTGCAGTTCACCTCGAATCCAATGCATTTTAGCTTGTTTTGTGACTCATATACCCTGTAAACACCTAGCAAAAAGGTGTGTGAATTTTTCCTGTGTACAAGGGAAACAAGCTGACACATAATATCTTCCAAAGGTTCAAGAGCAAATATAGGTAATCTCTATCTTGCCTTATGAAACAAGAATAGAAGAACATTGTCTTGGCTCGTGAATGTTAAGAAGTAACGTACTTGTTATAGCTTGTTGCCCCTGTATGTAGGTAACAATTTGCAACAATAAACGAATGCAAAATCATCTTTTTGCAAGATTCACAGGAGGGGTGATGAGCCATAACCGAGCTCATACAAGTTAGATTCAAGGTGAATAAAGTGAAAACAGTTCGCCCGAGGTAACTATTTTCAACTTTTCTCCAGAGCGATAATGGCATGACACAATAAGGCAGCTGCCACCCCCCACTATATCAGGTTAACGAATGATAGTAATTCATAAAAGGGAGAAAGAAGATGTAAGTAGGATGTACCTGGACCCCCACCCCAAAATATAGGCCTCCCTAAATGCTGGTTTCACCCATGAGAGCTGCCATTCAATCAAAAAATAACAATAGTTTTGGAAAATAAAATGTACACCATAATTGAGCGATAAATATATTTAACCAAGCAAAGGCTAAACTCATCCAAATCATGCGGGGAAAAAAACAAAAATTTTATAAAAATTGATTGACAAATTTAGAAGTAAATTTGCAAGAAGTGATGAATGTTGCTGCACAACACAAAAACGCTTTACGCATAAACTGTGTGGATTGCATTTTGGAGGATTGCATTCCTCCTTGAGATACAATATGGGCACAAATAAGCGAGTGATATAAAAAATATAGAAAACATCCATTAACTTTAAGTCACTTAGCAAATACCATTGTTTTCTCTGAACATATCCAAAATGTAAATAAGTAGGTACAGGTGCACCTAAAGACCACATTATCTTCCCCACCATTAACATAATATAGCACAAAAATAATTTAGGTACAAACTGCGTAGATTGCGTTTTGGAGGATTGCATCCCTCCTTGAGACAGCTGCATCAGCAACAGCAAGGAGTGAAGCAGAGACAACAACTCTTGATCTCAATGACTGATAAGGCCCACAGCAACAATTCACGCCAGTACAATGAAGCAGGGTTTGGCACCGAAATTGTAGTGATGGTAGTGATCGCGGGAATGGCGATTTGCGGGCAGGATGTGGCTAGTCACAACGAAAACTATCACGCACAATTAACCTTTACTCGGTCAAAAGTCGCAACATTTACCGTGTTTTAAAATTGTTTAAGGCTAAATTATTATATTTAAGGCATAAAAGAAAACGTACCTATGTTAAACAAGTTTTCACTAGAACTAACTTGATAATATTCACTTACCGCGGCCTAACATAGACGATTCAAATTGTGGCCATAGCTATCTGTGTGTATGGCAAGCCGAACTACGGCTTGCCGGATAAGGCCCAAAGTAGGGCCATAATATGGCGAGCTGTGGCTAGCCATACCCATAATTTCCACACACGAGCCACAATTCGTCCACAGAGTGGCTCGTGTGTGGCAATTATGTTGACTAGGTTGTGGTCACTCACTGAAAGTTACTCAGCCTTTTCCGTGTTATCGACATGTCACTCTTCCCAGCAACAGTCCAACGAGAGTAGCCGCTTCCTAAACCGAAGATTTTACCAATAAAAATCATTAAATGACTTACCTAATACAGCCAATAAACAATAATATAATCACACAGGAAACGGTTGTAGGCTTGACCTTGTGGATTTGATCCGTTACGGAATAATTATAAAAACTTTGTTAACTCCACTAATTTATTTAATTCAACACTTGGTGTCATGAATATGACACCAAGTGTTGAAACCCGGGTTGTTTTATTAAATAAATTAACAAAGTTTTTATAATTATTCCATAATAATATAATCATTTAATAAATAATAATAAACAATGCCTGGGGATTTCGGCTAACCATTCACTTCTAAATATAACGACGGGAACTGCAAGTCATATCTACAGACGAGACATGTAGCGTATTCCTATCGGGTTTCCGTTTGCCATATTTCACGATTGCAGTCGGCAAAATCATCGAAAGGAAGTACCTGCTTTCATAAGACAGTCGTTTGAAAGCAACCCATAAAAAGATCACGAAAAAAGAGACGTTTCATTGATTAGAGTTTACATTCATTAAGATATGATTAATAGTATTGCAATTTTCGCTTACAAGTCGTCACGAAAAAAAACGAACGAACCAAAGGAAGTCGCTAGCAAGTCTGGAGAATGTTGCAATATGAGTACAATATATATTCCACTTTTTCGTTTGTATCGTTGATAGGGTTACTGCTTTTACTGGCGACATGCCAAAACTATTTGAAAAATAAAATTAATAAATATGCAGATTATTCCACGAATATGTTTATAATGGACGCTTTCCATTAGAGCTACCGAGGGGTAAGGGAGCTAGCATTAAACAGGGAAGGATTGAAGGCTGCAGTCAACCAATCTTACGATTGAACGGCCAATGATGATGACTGCCCCAAGTCATGGGATCCAACGTCAGCGCCTATTCCATTGAATTAGCGCATCTTGGCTTCAGTTATTGCAGTAATTTATTAATAACTCAAAAGTAAGATGAACACAACCACTCATTTCATTATCATTGAATTTCCTGACAGAATTCAAATCTTATAACAGATATTCGTAAAAACGGAAGGAATAATAAATAGAAAAATATTATTTTCTCCCATATTTCGCCCACCCTCGCATTTGACACCATATACTTTCAAGTTCAATGGGCAACATGCACTATTTTATAAGGCTACGTACGTGGAGTTCATTTTCTTACCTGTACATTAACAAATGTAGTCTAAAACAACATTGTTTTGTGAACAAATTTCTAGCCAAAAAATACGCGCACTCTGCCGCATCAACACACTCCGCCAACGGGAATACAGCGTATAACGTCACAGAACGGCACTGCACCCAGTAATCCGACTCGCTTTCATGATAAATTTAACTCGTTTAATCATATTAGATGAAAATAATCGTTCTTATTTCCTTTGAGAAGACAAACGAACAGGTATGACCCTTCCTCTCGAAATACACATCGAGCAGGGATGCGATAACGTGCAGTGACGTCAGACCATCGAGGTGCCGTTTGGGATCACGTGACTTTTAAAGTTATCACACCCTTTTAAAAGGCATTTTTACATTGCCAGTGATTGACGCGTATACATATGAATTATATTGTTGATTTCGTAGGAAATTTTTCTATCAAGCGTTTCAAACTAACACTCAACACTCAAATGTTGCAACACTCAAATATGAGTAATAAATTTTATACACTTTCCCAATTGGCAAAAAATGTAGCGTGCAAATATTGGATGTTGTTGCTCGTATCACGCAGAGAAAACGCTTTTTCATCAGTAGCCAACATATGAATAAAACATAGATTAAAAGACAATAAATGGAACCATACAGTGCGATAGCCGAGGAAAATATTGAATCCATTAAAATGCGCAATCGTCCATGTTGAATGGATCTGTTTTGCAGTTAATACGCCGAAATTACAAATATAGGTGGTGGAATTGTCGCATTGTCATAACAATTTATCCATAAAAATGCGAAATAGAAATAATTACGAAAACAGCACTGCATTTTCGATAAACTTTGTGGGTAAACTGTACGCGATAGCCATGTTAGGTCGATCATTTTTCGCAAAAAAAACAGACTACCCTTTCGTACGTCAAGATACTGTCTACTCTCTTCCATAATCTATGGAATAAAATGACATTTAAGTCGTTTTACGGTGGAACTATTTTAACGAGCAGCAGAACAGCGCAGTTGGCCTCCAACCACCACCCACCCCCGTTTCTCCCTCCAGGACAAAACCGCCTCGCCCGCTGGGCGCCGAAGAAACATCCACTGCGGATTGGAGACGAGCATTCGCACGGAGATGGGCGGTTAGCTTAAACGAACGGGGATGAGCTAGAAGGGCGGGATAGTAGGTGGTGGTAACATGCTCAGGAATCACACATTATCATCTTCTATTGTTCCGTGGGATTTTACTAATCATAGAACACAGCATAAAATAGTTTACAGATAGTTATCCTGGCATCTCAACCTCCGATAGAGAATAATACTTTTTTCTTAATAATATATTTACTAAATTCCTTCTTGAGCATTTCTAAATTTCCAATTTCCTTTAGATTGCTTGGAAATTTATTATTTATTGTACATACGAAGCCGGTACTTCGGACTACTTTTACGTAGAGCACCATTATTAAGAAAATATATGTACGTCAAACTTTCTACTTGTACTGTGAGGGTGCATATCCACATTCTCTGCAAAGCAATCTTCATAAATAAGGTACAATGTAACACATAAATACATGGGAGAGTAAGACATTTTTAACAATGAAAGGCTTACAGCACACTCTGGGTTTTAAGCTGAGCATGGCTCGTAGGGCACTTTGTAAAACAAATGCTCGTTTAACAAGACTGGAGTGACCCCAGAATATACCTCATATTATTATAGAAAGGCGAAAACATAAAGACTATAGTTTGCCATTTTTAATGTGTTGCATGAGGCAGTATTTCTCAAGGATCTAAGAATAAAGACACCACGAGACAGTTTTGTGAAGACGAAATTAACATGATCTCTCCATTCTGACAATACATTCAACTTAGTGCCCAGGAAAAATACACTGTGTGCATGATGGGATAGACCCATGAGTTTCACACAAAGCTTGGTGTTGGGCGGTTAGCGTATAGGAATGGGTAGGAGCGAGAATGGCGGGATAGAGGGCGGCGGAAATAAGCTCAGGAATCACACATGGGAGATACCCGCACGTTTCACACAAAAGCCCTGATTGGACACGTGTTCGTGCCGGTGCGCAAGTCGAGGAGGAGGGCGGCACATGTGGTATGTTTTGGTTTGTATGTGAGTGTGGGCGCGGGCAAAAGCAACAACTGTCTCAACTGGGACGAAGAAAATGGAAGGAAAAATCTGAGAATATCAGAGTATCACGAGGAGGAGTATTTGAGGTTTTTTGGGGGGGAGGGGTGATGAAAAAATAAAAAAGGATATAAATGAAAACAAGGAGGACGTGACGGGATGCGGTCGTGGGGAATGTTCCAGGGGCTGGAAAAGGAGGGGGATCCCAGGGTTAGGGGAGTAGGGTTAGACTCAGGGATAAAGAGAGGAGGGGAGAGGGTGAGGGAGAGATGAAAAAGCTTTCAGGGCTTAATAAATAAAGGGATTTATTTCGGAAAAACCTCCTCGCGGATAAAATAAAAAAAAATAACACAGGAAACTTTATTTTTCCCCAGCCTCACTTGGGTTTAAATATCTGTATGAAGGACTCGAGGAAGAGAACTAGCAAAAGAGATATGAAATAAGAACGAAAAAACGGCTAATGGGTGAGACAGCGGGGATGGGATATTTGGTTGGAAGGGTCCCTGTCGTGGAGGGATGAAAAATGCCCCGACGGCCTGGCACGCGGGCCAGGAGAATATTTCTACGAACTCTCCCCGCTTGCTTTTTCATATTTTAAATGACAAATCAAAGGAAGCGGAATGGGTGGTGCTTTTGTTGGTGTGAGGTTCACGGGGATATGGCGGAGAGGTTATAGGTGTTAGTATTTCGGTGTGGGAAAAGTTTTGTGTGATTGTGTGCTCACAATGGTCGGCTGAGACCATTTCAAACTCCCCCTTAACAAATGAGTCCGGCGTCAAGAGACCGTTTCCTCCGCTGACACCTTAGGAGCGGAACACCGACCGTGGGACAATAATGCTCCAAAAAGACCAGACGACAATGTGAACACACGAACGGACGCCGTGATTTGCTCGCTTGATGAACTAACAGTTTGGAGGACGAACCTGGGTGAGGTGGACGAGGAAAGATGTGGTGCAGAGAACCCTAGAGAGGGACTTCAACTTTAGATATTGTTACTTTACGGTTTTCTACCAGTATAGCTCTCACAAAAGTACCTGGTTATTGACGATTTTTGGAACAAGGGCTTCGGAACTCTCAAAATCCTGTGAAACTGGGGAAAAGGTTGTTTTGTGTGAAGGCTCGATCAGAAAACCCTTATAATTGCTGCCAACACAAGCGCTTCGAAAATTGGGATGACTCACCACTGCCTACCGTCCCGTTTCGACTCATCTGACAATGAGACCTCCAGATACGCTCCCTGGTAAATTCATAGCTATTTGTGATTTAAACCACTTGCCTATTAGCACTTATTAGCCTAGCGTGGGTGTGCCTCGTGCCTTTTTCGTGAAGTAGTTATGTTCCCATCTCTTGATCGTTAACTCTCTCTCTCTTCCCCATCCGTCCTTTCCCTTCGACCCTCCACTTCTATCGCCCCTCGTTGCCGTGCAGGTCTGCGCCAGAAACTTTTGCGAGAGCTAAACGAGCCGGAATCATTGCTACTCAGCTCTTGCCCCTTCTAAGGTTGCATTATTTCTTCAAACGATCTCTATTTTCACATAAGCATACTCCTTACTTCTCATTATATCCAAATGTCTATTCTTCTCCTACATCTTCTCTTTCCCAGCATTCTCTCTTCCAAAACGGCCTTCAGCACCCCAACCCCACCATTAATCGCTCCATCCACCTACTTTGCCACCTCCTGATTTCCTGAAACAACAACATATTCTCCTTACTACAGAAATAACGTCTTTGTCTGCCTTCCTTTGGGTCAATTGTACTGAGTCCATAATCCACATCTACCAAAATACGGAGCAGAAGATATGGCTATAAAAGCCTGAGTAGAGAAACTAAAGAATAAGGAGGTGTTCCCCAGATTCGGAATTCTTAAACGCTTCATAAAGAATTTGAAAAGGAGAAGAGATTGATTGATGGACATATTTCGAGACACGATAGCCAGATGAGGAGAATCGTACAAGGAAATATACATGGGAAGACCATAAGGGAAGGGGATACCATTTTAAATTCACGCGCAGGTTTTGAAGGGCATAAACTGACGTGCCAACCACGAATTAAAAATCCGACATCGGTAGCCTGGTTAAAAATGCTCCGGTCTCGCGACCCTAACACCGCGGGTTTAAGTCCCATATCGTGAATATACAAAACTCTAATCTTAGGATTTTTAGATGAAACCGTGTGACAGAATCTCAGCAGTTGCAGCACCCAGAAACCCACGTCTACCATTTCGAATCGATAATGATGGTAAGCAAGAAGGAAGAGTGAAGAGCGGCTGCTCACTGGCTTTCAACTAGGATAAGTGAGAAGGAATGAGATTGGAGGAAGGTCAATAAAGCAATAAAACTGGGTGAAAAACCAACATCATAGTGAGAGGTTTCGCAGAGGGAGAAGCTAGAAGGCTCCGAAAATAATTAAAAAGGAAAATAACCCGGGTAATTGGACATACAGTAGAAGATCCCTAATGAAGAAAGCTCGGGATCTTGCCTCTTCCACAATAATGATATTTCCATTTTTTACATAGCATACCTTAACTTAGCAATATGACAGGTGAATAATTACATCCATTAGAGGTTACGAAAATAAACTTTTACAACCTCAAATTAAATAATATTTCATCCACAATTAAAATGTCATGCCAATTGATTAATTCATGAATGACTTGTCTCAAAAACAGGTAGAATAACACCTTCAGAAATACAGAAATACATCACTGCATGATTTACATACTAAGCTGATTCAACGGTGTGAAATGAAGATAACTTTACAAATAGTTCTGTAGTTAGGATACTTCCATTATTTAGAGTTCTGGATTAGCGATATTCAACTGTATTTTAAGAAATAGCAGAACGGTAAAAAGAATATAAGGGGATGAGAGCAAACATCATATAAAAAAGAACACACTCGAAATCCATGGCCCAGATTCTGAGGGTAATGCATTATCCTGCCAGCCAAGATAACCAGATTGGTAACCCTTCGGCCTGACAATCCATATGTCACTGCTTTCAGTCTTGTCTCGGAAATCGATTTTATAATAGCATTAGCATCAAGGTCTTGGACGGTGCGATAGGTATTACATTAGCAGGTGGATCAACTCAACACCATTACTACTACTCAAAGAGAAAATCGAGCCACAGGAAAGAGTGGAAGGCAGCTACCAACAAGCTTGCGGGCTGTTAGCTAGAGGAAAAGAGAGGATGCGGAATCGGAGAAAAAACCGGGGCCGTCAGTGGCGAAAGTCGGGAGGCGAGCAGTGGCGTCACCTCGCAGATAGGGATTGCCTCCGCGGGAACGGCGGAAAATGGAATTTAGGGAAGGCTCCAGCCACCGCGGATATGTGGGAATGGGGGTCGGTCTTCGTCCTGCGGGGACCCCTACGCCCACGTCGGGAGGCGACCGAACCTTCCCCATCTCCTCGCGACGTCGACGCCATAGAAACCCACCCCCCGCTCTCCTTCCCGGCTCGTTCAAAATCGCGCTAGCTACGTCTCCTCCACATCTATATGTCCCCTCCTCACACACACCTATCTCACTCGTGGGGAGTAGGAAAGGTTTCGTCTGGCTAGAGAAGGGAACTAAGGGCGGGGGGGAGGGAGAATGCCGTCGAAACGATCCCACGAGCGTCAAGGCTGTTGATGGGAAATCCTTGGAGAGGCGCCACTGAGACAATGCATCACGCCGCGCTCATCACGGAAGAGAGGTGACTGCGACAAAGGAGCGGGTTCCAAAATGGCGAGAGGCGGTTGGAGGGAATTTTTAGATGGCCACACGGATTCCCGTTTTATACGTTTCCGGATGATGTTGATAGAACATGAATGGGATTTTACTTCAGAATGGGACATTACGATCAGGAGGGAAGTCGAAATTTTCACCTGAGAGAGGTTTTCACAACAAATCAAATATTCTCCAATCACTATGACCTTCCGAGTCGCCGGATAGAAGCTTGTCTTTCGTTGGCTATGGAAGCAAACGAATTAGATATGTAACTTGCTAGAAACAGACTGTTTGTGAACATTTGCGTGAACAAAAATTGCTTTCCCACCCAAATCTTCCAGTGAGCGTTGAGATGGCTGAATCCCCTAAGATCTCACAATCTGCGCCCCTGAGTACGATCATTATATGTTGAAATTATTCCATTGCTGCTCGGATAGAGAGTATTATAAGGAGTTCAACAACGGTACAAATTTTCCTTATTCATGTATTGGTGGGGTCCCATAGCAGCCAATAATCGCATCCATAAATGGTAACATCTTTCGAGTTTAAATCACGTGTAAGACACCGGAAGCTGCCAAGTAAAGAGTAAAAGAGACTACTACTACACAGATCCACAATTTCCACACAGATCTAAAATGACACTGATGACCATTCTTAAAAATGACCCTTTCTGCCACTATTTACTGAGTCCAAATGACTCAAGCACAGAGATAGGACGAGTGGTTTTCCCCCGCAGGTAATGCTTGTGGTGGACAGACTCCCTCGCGCGCCTTACGGACAACCCTCTGACTGGGCAACAGCGCGCGCCTCTCCCTTTCTCTTCCGTGCAGGCTCCTGGCAGTTCAACGCGTTCTTTTTCGAAAATAAATGTTAATCGATATTGATTAACCAACGAATTCCTTCAAGATTTTATAAGTAGATTCATGATGATGAACTCGAGAGCTTGAATAAGGTCCAAACGGCGGTTTTCAGGGATGCGCGGAACGGAATATAACGGATCCGTGCATTTGCACCTATAACTAAAATAATAATGCATTAAATAATATGAAACTTCGTATAATTGTTAAAACAGATCTTTGCTACAATATTTGAAAAGGAAATTTCGATATCTTGATCCGTGTTGTTTTTACGAAACCGTAAATGCGATGCATCCGTCCGGTACCCGGAAAAATGCGCTAAAATTCTGTTTTTAAGCACACACTGAAATAAATATAAACAGTAAAGAGTTTTGTGCGCCATCAATAAACGCAGAAATAAACAAGCTTTAATGTGATGTACTTTATTTTAAAATCGATTGAGCCATCTATGAGATATTCGTCTTCAAACTCGGGTGACAGAATTTTGCAACGGACAGTAAGCGTATACGATGGCTGTAATTGAGCAAAAAGTATCAGGAGACTTTCAATTCTATCATGCCACCTTACTTCACTTAGTAACCAACCCACCAGCGTGATAGGAGAGGTTTAGAGCTCACCTTGTACCAGGCCTAAAGTCATTTGATATTCACACACTTTGGGTGGAGGGTTAGGGGGGTACCTTAACCTAGACCACCTGCGGTTTCCTACGAAGTTTTAGTACCCAGGAATTTTCACCGAGACGGTTTTAGGTGGGTAAATCCATCGAAGCTTCACCCGGATTTGGACGCGAGACCCTCCGGTTCGCAGATGAGCGTTCTATCCATTAGGCATCCACGAATCCGGCTGCTAAATAAAACACCCAGAACAATTCAAGCAACTCACAGAGACAAAGTAACGGATCAATTTGGGATATTTTCGAATTACAATTCAAATACGGGATAAAATTTCATAAAACAATAACATGTTAATAGGTACTCGTTCATATTCAGAGGGATAACTAAATACTTATTTCATTAACCTAGGCATGTCGATATATGATTAGTGGGAATTATACCCATCATACATAATATCTACCACAGAGAAGAGAACGAGTGTTCAGCGACGCCACCCTGAAGAAGTGATCATGTTTCTAAAGGTCGTTTTACACAAGGCACCTTATTGCACAATCTGATGTACGTATCGATGTGCATTGAAAATTGCGCCGTGTAAAGCAGTGAATTGCTGGAATGCATGCGCAAATGCATAAACAATAGATGGGAAAATAGATTCTGCACTAATTCCGAGCGTGCATTCTCGCACTGCTAAAACAGATGCTACTTCAAATTGTCCAATAAAGAGCCTCGTGTAAAACGGCCATATGACACAGCGATAAAAGAACGCGGTAAGAAGGTGAATGACTGAAGTATTTTTCTGTATGCAAATACCAAAAATACACTAACCGAGTTTACTGAGACCATCATAAAGTACATCTTCAATCATGACAAGAAATACAAATAAATATCCGCCAATTTTGCGAGCCACAGCCAACGAGAGCTAAAAGTTTCACGATAGAAGCCTTTAAACAGATAAAATATTTCTCCAATGGCCGTAAAATATATGCACCACTCGTCAAAAAATTAAATACTTACTGTGTTGGTTTGCGGGAATGAGGTTCCACAACAGGGACCAACCACAGCCTCTCCACCAGAATACCCTCCTGTGGTAGTTTACGGGAAAATAATTTCCTCGCCAGGGACTACCACAGACACACACACACAACCCAATTGGAATCCTTTGTAGGCTAATGAGACCTAGCTCAGGATTCCTGGGTTATAACCTGGGATCCTTCGGAGAGCTGTAGTGACTCTACTAAGGCTGCCAAGTTATTTACACAACCACACACGCAATCACACAAAACACTCACTCACACACACAGCAGGGCCCCAGATTTCTGGGAGAACAGCTCAAAAAGAGCGTTGTCAAATAGAAAAACAACAAACAGGGAACGAGGGTGAAATTCGTATACGCGTATTTCGACCACAAAGTGGTCCTCTTCAGCGAGCTGAAGGGAAAAACACTAGCAACACGAGGTTGAAAGTGAATGAAGAGGAGGACAAACCTAGAATAAATAGGGAAGGGACAAAAGGGTTAGGAAGCGGGGGGGGGGGGTAAATTGGTAACGGCTAAAAGGTCATTGGTGAGCAGTGGGAATGTGGGTGAAGTGGAGAGTGGGGGAGGCGAGGAGGGGTGGGAGAAAGGGAGCCAATGGCCAATAGATGTGGTAGTGAAGAAACGTAACCGTTGAAGTAAGGAAGGGGGGTGGGAGTCATGGTGACCGTTGGCGGGAAGGGGGGTGGAAGCTAATGACCGTTGTAGTGAGTCAAGAGGGGGGGGAGGGGGAAACAAAACAAACTGACCGTTGAAGTGAAGCGTGGGGATTGCCACTGATGAAAAACGTTTAAAATTTAAAACTAAATGTGGTCAGAGATGTAGAAATGTAGTTTTAAATTTTAAACGTTTTTCATCAGTGGCAATCCCCACGCTTCACTTCAACGGTCAGTTTGTTTTGTTTCCCCCTCCCCCCCCTCTTGACTCACTACAACGGTCATTAGCTTCCACCCCCCCTTCCCGCCAACGGTCACCATGACTCCCACCCCCCTTCCTTACTTCAACGGTTACGTTTCTTCACTACCACATCTATTGGCCATTGGCTCCCTTTCTCCCACCCCTCCTCGCCTCCCCCACTCTCCACTTCACCCACATTCCCACTGCTCACCAATGACCTTTTAGCCGTTACCAATTTACCCCCCCCCCCCCCGCTTCCTAACCCTTTTGTCCCTTCCCTATTTATTCTAGGTTTGTCCTCCTCTTCATTCACTTTCAACCTCGTGTTGCTAGTGTTTTTCCCTTCAGCTCGCTGAAGAGGACCACTTTGTGGTCGAAATATGCGTATACGAATTTCACCCTCGTTCCCTGTTTGTTGTTTTTCTATTTGACAACGCTCTTTTTGAGCTGTTCTCCCAGAAATCTGGGGCCCTGCTGTGTGTGTGAGTGAGTGTTTTGTGTGATTGCGTGTGTGGTTGTGTAAATAACTTGGCAGCCTTAGTAGAGTCACTACAGCTCTCCGAAGGATCCCAGGTTATAACCCAGGAATCCTGAGCTAGGTCTCATTAGCCTACAAAGGATTCCAATTGGGTTGTGTGTGTGTGTCTGTGGTAGTCCCTGGCGAGGAAATTATTTTCCCGTAAACTACCACAGGAGGGTATTCTGGTGGAGAGGCTGTGGTTGGTCCCTGTTGTGGAACCTCATTCCCGCAAACCAACACAGTAAGTATTTAATTTTTTGACGAGTGGTGCATATATTTTACGGCCATTGGAGAAATATTTTATCTGTTTAATCTATAGAGGCCGTAGAGCTCATCTACCTTGATATAGAAGCCTTTGGAAAGAAGAAGACTTACACGTGCTCACAAGACATTGCACTGAGGGGTAAATTGAGCGACCCTACCCGCTAAATTGAGGTAACAATTCAAGTCTCGAATTATATCGGCAAGTCACGCAACAGTGATTAAATACGAAACAGCACACCAAAGATATGCAAGGAATGCTTCTTTCCTCTAAATAATACCGGCCAAAATAATCACTGAAACAGCATTATTAAAGATATGGATATAGAATATACATTAGTGCATATAGAAGTGGATAACAATATATTTGACTCCAGATCTCTTATGGATAAATAAGAAGATACGAAATTTTCCAAAAATAGGGACAACTTCCATTACAACCCAGGTTTCGATATGCTATATCATTATAAATTACATCAATAGGTACATATTGTGTCCTTTTTTATCCATCCACAAGGCTCAAATTTTAGGTTGAACCTGTCACCTGAACCTTCTGAATATACCTACCCTGAGCTCTAGGCTCGACACATACTATCTAAAAATCTAATATTCAATCACTCCACCAATATTTTATTAGAAATATTCCTTAGAAAACTAAATTATATTATACTATAGTAATGTCATTCCATGAGACTCTTCCTCCCTGTGTTTACATAATTTTGGAACTTTGGCTCCATTCTTCTCTCGAGAATTTCCATCGGGTGTGATTTTTATTACAACAGTGTATCCTCAAGTCCTGGAGGGGCCTTCAGGTGTAAATGACTAGCGTTGCATTTTGGCCACTATTTATGGACAATGGGTCGCAAAATGCAACGCAAATCACGTCGAAATGAAGACGCCTTCAGGAGTAGGGGAGAAACTGTTGTTATAAAAAACAGCGTACGCAACGGAAATCTTCGAAAGAAGAATGGAGCGACGAGATGTCGCGGAAACCTAAGGACCGTTTTTGAACCTTCACAGTAATTATCTCCGTTCACGATCTATGAAACTTCCCATAAGTCCATGGAATTCGTATCAAGAGAGGGAGCTCAGGTGCCGGTGAAATTTAAGCCATGAAGTTAAATTTTCAGGAGGATACGGACATCGGAAATCACTTTTGTTAGGTTTTCCAAAGTTTAAAACACAAACTCTGAATAGTTTTCCCGTTAGCTTTAACAAAAATAAAGAATGACTAATGGCTCGTGTATCAATTACTGCGTCTTGGTATTAATACTTCAATTTAATATGCTATGACGGCTAAGTCATTTCACACTCACTGTCTGCCACTTGTACTTAGGGGCAACAAAACTCAGGATGAAAATGAGAATCATCCTCCGAATTCGATCCGAGCCCAAGGATGCTTAACTTAGACGATAGAGCGGAAACAGGTATTTCCATTATGGTAGGCCGTTGCTCTTTTAATAATTGATTACAACATTGTATTAAGGAAGACACTTATAGCAAGGCGGCCATTAAATATCACTTAAACATCCATAAGTTCAGCACTGAGATATCATTCAGCTGCAGAGGCCGAATTTAAGAATTGATTTGGAATAAAACCGACTGAATAGATCTTGAAAACATGTCTATTCCACAATGTTATGTAACACATTCGAAAGAGCGATTCAGCAATCGATTGGGCACGCATTCCGACATTATTGACAAAGAAACTCACGCTAGGCAGGCATTTATCTCGGGTTTTAGACCTTTCAGTCAGCAAGATTTCTAGCTCCGTCACGAAAATACACTTACTAAAATAATATTTAATATCGACATTTCCCAAGATCTGTTTCTTAGACGACTTTTTCTCAACAACAAGCGAACCTTTTATACCACTTGGGAGCAGTAACTATAATTTTCTGCATCATTTTTCATCGGGAACTCGTTTCACCAAGGCTTTCTTAAAACAATGGCATCCCACTGTGGGGAACATAGATCTAAGAAGAAAATAGATGGGGTCTTGGGGTAGGAAAGTGAAAAATGCTAAACATGCACAACACGAGAATACTGCGTGAAACTTTTCCATAAATAAGTTAATATTCTATGTTTTTGAGCATGGTTATCGGTCTAAATAGGATTCATTAAATCATCACGATACTGTAATAATCATTTCAGAAATATCATTGTTTTCGCCACATTAACGTCACAACTGATCCATTAAATGTGACCGATTTCGCCTTTGTCGCGATAGCGTGATCGGCTCCAACAATTACCAGGGCTATCGTGCCTCATTGTTCCACCTATCCCTTTCTTTAATCAATGTCCATGTATGACACTTCCATGATTCATCATTACGTAACTTTCGTTCATCGTACACACAGAAAAAAACTGGGAAATTTCTTGAAATTCCACAAGAGCATTTTCAACGACCCGCCATCTTATAAAAATCCGCCTCGCCGAGTTCAAACGCCTTTGCAGTCACCTGACTGAGGTGCAGACGCTACGTGGACGACCTTCCGTCTGGTCCCTAGCCTTCGATCTATAAGGCAAAGGCAATCCCCAGCAGAATAATCTATCCGCGCTTTCGTCGGTACGGTTGCAGGAGTCCTAGGAATACTAAAACGCTCATGCTTAAGAGCAAAAAGAAATATCATCACAGTCATTACGGATGATTCAGTCAGTGTACCTCGTAGATAATTATAATTCAGACATATAAATATATTCCTCGTAAACATAGTGATAGGAACTAAGAGACGAAGAATAGGGATGTCGATAAGTCAACCTTAGCAAACAGAAAATATTCAAAATGACAGCCACCGTTGGTAATCCAAAATGCATTCGAAGTTCACCTCTTAGAAAGATTTTCCGACTTTTCTAGTTGTTAAAACTCCTATACCTTGAATAAAAATTGAAAAATGCTCAAAATTATGTTTTCATTATAACTCGGAGGATAAACTAAAATCTAAGATCGATTCCTTTTAGCCAACAGATTCAGTTTTGAATTAAATTATCTGAATTAAAAAAAGAAAAATTAATGTGATATTGACATGTGTAGCCGGTTCGTTAAGTAAATTATAATGAAGTAGTAGCATTATAACTCATAATGGAAGTAAACATTTTGAGAGGAAGGGTAACAGGCTTAAGACTGCCGAAATCATACAGACTCATCTATGCTAACGCCGTACTGAAAACGTTTCGGTCTCCATAGTAAACTTTCCATTTAGATATCGTCAAAAGTAAAAATAATATAGCTCTACTTAACAAAAAGTAACAAAACATTTCATAATATTGTGATACTTAGATCCATTATGTTCACAATGGAATCATAAATAAAATGTCCCTCATAGGCAGGGTATTTATCTTTCCTAAATAGGCCCACAAAACCATGTTTTTGTAAAAAATATTCGAATATATTGAGGTGAGAGCTATCATCCGAGGGTAGTCAAGACAATAACAGACTTAAGTTTCAGCTTTTTTAAATGGTTGTAAGGATTCTTCCATGGTCGATGACTCCAGTGCTCACCTTCCTGAGAGAGAAGCCGTATAGCAATATCTAACCTTGATCAAGGCTACCATAAAGTGTTTCATGGAAGTAAATGTCACCTGACCTTCACCTAATAAACCAACATACGAATGGAGAGCATGGCGCATGAATGGGAGGAATAAATACCGATAATAAATACTTAAATCTACCAGTAATCCAATGGTACTTTTATACATCAATACACAAAATTTTGTAGGGGTATTCATCATTAAATAAATAGTAATAAATAATACTAGCATTTTTCCACTAAAAAAATAGCAGCTCAATTACTTTTATTGCGTTTTATACAACGTACCAGCGTAGTGTAAGAATTGTCTACCACGATTCTGAAATCAATATGATTCATTTGGTGTAAGATGAAAAGGATCCACTAATTTAAACCCTTAAAAGTACTGAGCTACCACGGATTATATCATTGTTACCATAGACGTTCGACATAACTATATTGAAATCTGCTTCACTTTTACAAACCAAATTACAGTCTTACTCGCAAAATGACGACGTCGCACTAAAAACGAAATGTCCACGGAAAAAAAGCATACAATTTAAGTACTGAAACTCAGTGTTCCGGTATCTGACAGGTTATCATTTTAGAGTATAGTTAGAGTAGTAAAAATATTTTAGAGCTTACTTTACAGAGCATCTCATTCGATACAGAATACATAGAGCGTAAAATGATTCCCATTGTTAAGTTCAATTTCTATTAGAAAAATTCGATAAACACCGAAGCGACATATGGCACCACTAAACATTTTAAAAAGTAATGTTTATGCATACTTGCTTTTCTGAAAATATGATTCTGAAGATGCATAAAACATGCCTCCGAGTTTCAGCACCCTTCAGCAAGAGCCTAGTTTCCAGAGACATTTTTGAGATTCACGTTACATTTAATGAGAAACATACTCATGGTACTAAATTATCTCGTGGAATAAGACCAAAAGAGAGATATACAATCTCCTTTTGCTTGAACTCAGTTCACTGTAAACTAACTTTTATAATCGATAATTCTTAATATTTTTTCAAGGTTTTGGGCTAAATAAACTTTATTACACGATGAAAGATTCAGGAAACTCAATTTAGGAAACTCCTCCTAAGGGGTACCTATATTTCTCATATAGACCTTAAATGGCATCGAATGTTTATTTATGCATATATGTAAATTGAGGAATAAAATATATACAACTATACTATAAAAGTTTCCTAGGCGTAGAATTAGATATCCACCTAAATGTAACTGTACAAATTAACTCAACTGCTCTAAATAGGATGAATCTGCCAAAACTGTTCTTTACCGGAAAAAAGAACAGCAAAAGCCTCATTTTTAAAGCAAACATGCCACTTCCGAAACTATGCATAGGGTGGAAAAACCTACGTCAAAACGTGTCCAACCTGAACATGATGCATACACCGAGCGTGATGTAATAGAGTGTCACAACAAGAGCACCGCAATTCACTTCCTATCAACAAGACCCCCGATGAAGGCCTCGCCGAAACGGTGTCAATGCTGAAGATTACATGTCCAACGAAGCGAACAGGGAAAAAAACGCACTTCGCAAGGGAAGACCTTAATCCGCCAATCCGCACAAAGTAGGAACAATACAGCGGGCGGCTGCAAAAGTGTCGCCTGCCACGAGATATGAAAGAGAGAGGAGGGGGTTGGGGGGGACGGGAATGGGGAGGTCTTGGTACGGAGAGCAATTTGCGGCGGCCGATGAAAAGTGGGTCGACGAGGTGGAAGACGTGAAGTCACTAAAGAGAAAAGGCCGGGAGGTCGACGGAGAGAGACGGCCACGCAAACACAGAGGAAGGAGAAGTTCGGAGCATGAAGCAGGATTATGGAGAGGGAAAGGATGCTGTAGATATGGCCATATTCGAGTTCAGGTACGTACACCACCCCAATACGAACATACCACATACTCAGGATGCCCACCGGATTTAGGCTTCTCAATTCCATGACTTTTCCAGGTTTTCTAGGCCAAATTCCAACTTTTACGGGTATAATTTAAATTCATTATGCATGAGAATGGGGCAGAATTATGGAGAGGGAAAGGGTGATGAAGAAATATCCGTATTGGAGTTCAGGTAGGTATACAGACGCCAATTAATTATTAATATTAGTCTGGCCGACACTGGAGACGTCGAGCGTACAGCTGGCCCTAGTAACGTCAGTAAAGACTTTACATAAGCGCCGATGACAACGAGAATATAAGTTTATTAATCAGTTTTAGAGTAGTTTATTGAAAAAAAGTCGACGTATTTTAACATTTATCAACCAAAAGAATGGAAAAGTAATACACGTACGAAATCTATGTAACTCACATTACAGCTTACAACATTCGGAAAATTTGTGAATAAAATAATACTATCTAGTTTACAATATCTACCGAAAATAATTAAAATCTATTAAAGCAGAAGCATGCCACAGTTATTTAAGCTGAGTCGGCTTAACAGACCTATCACTGAGAAGTAAACTTTATAGATCGTTGCAATCCCGAAAGGGAACGGCGTGATGGGTATGTATGCATGTGACTAAATCCAAAACTTCAAACAATTTGGTAAGATACGTAATGAGAAAAATTAAAAAAACGTAAACATTGTATCGGCTTTTGCGGTCATTATGAGTCACCAAGGCAACCAAAACTGTCAGAATGATAGTATTTTTCAATGCTAAGCGTGACGAAAATACGCTCGAATGAAAAGCTCTGAGGGCATTTTCGACCATCCCATTCAGCGATAGTCTTACTACGCATCTTGCTGAAGGCAGCTGAGAGGCCAGAGGGGTAACACTGGGAAGAGAACAGGAGGGAGGTTAATACGGAAAGGTGCGTCGGAGAAATCAAAAAGGGAGGTGGCTGGCAAGATAAGAGACGAGACGGAGATGAAAAGTGATGGGGTGGGGATGGACCACTCAACCCTCTCCACAGTTCTCTCACCCTCCATAACTCATCTGACAGATAGAACGTGACAGGCTATCTCCTCTCTCATCCCCCTGGATGCGGAATGGTCCCTCTTCAGACCCTCGGAGGCTAAAACCCTCGACAGGGTCATGTAAAAAAAGGTGCGTTTGTTAGAGGGGAAAGAATTAAGGTCACCCGACGAACAAAACGTAGCCACGGCCAACAACAAAATGTTAAACCTCCGGCTTGGCGATTGACGTCCACCTGCCGGTCGGTAATGAATGATCCGCAGTGTGGGCAATCTCCTATAAGCTGTACGTTTATTATTCATTAATTCCAAAGGTCCAAAGGGGATTGGATGAGTGAATTCACACGAAATTAGTTTCCCGATGGGGACCCTGACCCACGATACATGCGACATTGGAAGGTGACGACTGAAAGCCGTAAATGTAGGCAACCCATTGTATACCAATGATGTGCGCGCTGCCTACCCATTATTCGCAGGGGCTAAAGTCAACCGCAGGAGGCCCACAGCAAATACAGGTGGAGAAGGATAGCTTCAGGGATAGATTTGATTACAGCCATTCCAAAGCATTATTCAGACAATATGTACCTCATCAATCATGGCATTAGCTAAATGATAAAAGCAAAAGTTGCGACTACCGTCGTTAATTATCTTATTTACAACTGGAATCTGCAGCTGAACAATCTGATTCTGCGAAGTAAACAATCAACTTTACCGAGAAAAAGGGTTGACGATGTACTTCTCTTAATGAGAGTATTTACAGATAGCTTAGTGGTCAAATTTTATAGTAGCTCACATAGAAAAACAGAGGAAGTCACAAAGTTTACATTGATCATGAACCACGACAACCTTCTACATGGTGGAAGCTTCAACTTCTGACTTAATTCTTGTATTAAAACCAAGCGTCAGTTGACGAAAGATGATGATATTGGTAAATTTTTCCAGGAATTTGACACAGTTCTCAACCCTAAGAGCGAATACATATGTGACAATTGAGTTTATAGGCAAAAAGCCCCAAAGCATTGCATATACGTTTAAATGAAGGGAGAAAGAGAAGGGAGCCAAGGAGCTCTTCCCTCCGTCACCACAAGAGCTTTCCTAGAAGATTCTCGCGTCCGGTACCATCTTATACGGCTTACGTTAACCTTAGGGCGCTGCTGAGGCATAAATCGGATTTAAACAGTATACTGGTACAAAAAATATTCATAGTAACATTTAGAAAACAGTCCTCTTTAACTTGACAATAAATATGGGCAGTTTAAGGGTTACAGGCAATTTATTATCAAGTGCATTATATTTGAAGAGAGTATAACCGAATAATACGTAATCAGGTATGGCCAACTGGATTAAATAATTGTATAGCCTTTCAAATGAAAAACCTTTAACACCAAACAATAATAACCCATATGGATTAAACATATAACGGTAAATAGTTGCCTAAAGATGGGTACTAACAAGAAGGAGTATCCTACTTACTCATAAGTTCTGACTATAACCACTGACAAAGGCACGACCAGTCAACCACACATCGAGTATTTTAGTCTCTTGTACACCCTTTGATAAAGGTATTAACGCAAGGCATTTTTTTGAAATGCGTGAAAACCTAACTGAAAATATAAACGGCTACACATAGAGTAATTAATTTTTAAGATGGAATATTTGCACGAACATGAAGCCAAACATTATCGGTAACAAGTCTCTTATCACAATCATTGACTTCATCAAATAATTCTCGCCTGAAATACTACAAACATTAGAATAATTATACTAGCGTACCCTTCGATTCGACGGCCTTAAAGAAGACGTTTTAAGGCAACTTTTGTAATTGAAGTTGAGCAAGAAAAAAATAAACCTCCATGGCAAGAACCACGACAAAAGAACAGAGGGAAAGGAATATTCTGAGATACTGGAGCCAAAGTTATCACAAGCGATCTCACTTGACTGAGACTGAGCACAAGTAGTGGTGGGACAAACGGCCACAAAACCTTTCTCCCCTCCCATCCGAAAGAGAGCTTCACCAAAGAAAAACTGCAAGCGACAGCGGAGAATAGAGAGACTTGGCACAGACGCAGCTCGGCCACCCAAGGAGAGATAAATGAGTGCAGTTGCCGGGACGAAGAGAGAGGAACAGACAGAATCAGTAAAGTATTGGAAGAAGGAAGCGGGAAAGAGAGCAAACTCTGCCCTTCGGAGATGGGAACTCACTTGAGCACTAAGAAGGTGTAGAAAGAAACCTAATTTACCGCACAAAACATGACGGCTATTTTAACTTAAGAGTAACACACGAACAACAGAATTTCCACTAAAAATAAAATCTGGTTTCTTAATAAGGGTCCATAAATTTCACAGTGAAAGCGGGCGGTAGGTTAACTACTTAAGACATATATGACGGTACATGGGGAAACATTGTGGGATATAGACATTAAAGAATTAACAGCTTAGTAACAGTCCCCACAATTTTTAATTCACTGACCGGTTTAGGTGTTCATAACATCATCATCAGAGTATAAAAAATATTTTAACACTGCTTATGATGTTATTAACATCAAAACCGGTAAAAGAATTAAACACAGTGCGGACTATTACCAAGTTGTTGAATTTAATTTAAGGTACACGCCGCGGATCAGGAGTATCTGGGTTTGATTCCCAATTCTGGCGAATGATTTCCTGGTAAATTTCTCAAAAAAGGAATTCATAAGCACGCACGGCATTCCTCTCAATCCCCCATACCTGTTTCGACACTATAGCAAGAAAAATCCATAAGAAGGTCGGAATAATTTCTATAAAAAGATGCAATGTGCATTTTATACTGTTTCACTCAAATTTAGAAAATCAACATCAAAAGTACAAAAGTAAAGTAAAATTGCATATAACTATTCAGCTGGACTATTTGAGTGATCAAAACGTCGTCGATCCACTGTTTTAGTTCACTGAGTATTGCTAAATAATAAAATAGCATTGACAATGGATCAAAATTTAGATCCTGACAGAGTAAAAATAGCTTTTGCAAGTGCATAGCAGCTATTAAGTCACACAACTCTATATATTAAACTATTCTGTCACTGAAAACAAGTATTTTTTGCAAAAACAATAAATCCAGCCAATACACAATTCCGTTTCGCGTCGCATCACCTCTACTCTGTACTTTTCGGTCGAATAACAAAACGTCGCCGCGTTTATACCTGTTTGCATTTTCCTATTTTATTATCATGACTCATGCATTGTATTCCCCATGAACCATTTTCCATTCCCTAATAAATTTGGACGGAATTGTAATGGTGAACGACATAAAAATGCATTCATGTTTCAACTGAATTAATCTCTAGCTATTCTCCCAAAGATACTTATTGATAACCTTTTATACAGGCTATCTGCATAAAATATCACTTTTAAAATAACGACCAGTAACTGTTCACTCCGTAGTAATTTTTCCAATGAATTGAAACAGTTACGAAAGGGAAGCTTTTATGCGTTATAAAGATGATAATGGTAAGCCAGGAGAATACCAATAAAAACGTAAATCACGCTAAAAAATATTCAGCACAAAATTTTAATGACTCGCCTCAGGAAGCGACACGTGTATTCCTTTACTCATGGTACCAGAGAAGAGTCAACGAAGATTGAACGGTTAGGTTTTTAGGATGTTGTCAGTCGCACCCATTAACACGGATAAATGCAAACCCGTAGGCAGATGCTCTGGGTTGGATGCAGAAAATCACGAATTCAATACATCACAATGTAATGACATTACCGGTAATTTCCAATGATTTTGCGAAATGAACCACCACATATTTTGATCAACAAATTTAAGGATAGGTAGGAAGAGCAAATATAACTGCATCCCAAGGGTTCGCGAAGCAGAAGTAATGGCTGACAAAATAATCTTCATCTCATGCAATTTTCTTTTTATTTCAAACTATCTCTGCCCCGCAAAAATTCTACGTAGATTAGACATTGAGATTATTCTATAAGTATCGCCAAAGATTATTATCTCGAAAAATCCTACATTCAAAGCAAAAAAATGCCTACATTCAAAGAATGGCACAAAAAAATAAATTAAATAACTTGAGAGTTAAATAACTGGTGTGATAACCTCTTCAAAGATTTTTTTAAAGCTTCCCATTCTCGAATTAAGATGCTCTTCTATTACCAAGGGTCGTTCAAAGAGAAATACGGGATGAAGATTAATATAAGAAAACAAAAGTAATGAGATTCTCTAGGAAAAGAAAGCGAGGCTGGTCATAAGAGTAGGAAGTCACAAACTGGAGCAAGTCGAACAATTTAATTATTTGGGTAGTACGCTAGAAGAAACATGACATAGTAGCAAAGACATTAGGAGGAGAATAACGCTGGCGAAGGAAGCGTTCAATAATAGAAGGGAGCTGATGACGGGGACCTTAAGTAAGGATGTAAAAAAGAGGCTGGTGAAGAGCTTGATATGGAGTGTGGCGTTGTATGGGGCAGAAACGTGGACCTTGAGAAAGGAAGACGAAAATAGGCTGAAGGCTTTCGAGATGTGGGTTGGAGGAGGATGGAGAAGGTGCGCTGGACGGAAAGGAAGACAAATGAGGAAGTGCTTGACATGGTGGACGAGGAGATGAAACTTATGGATGAGATTAGGGGGAGTCAGGGAAGGTGGCTGGAAGTGGTAATGAGGGGCGATTGTTTGCTGAAGGCCGTGATAGAGGGAAGGATGTTGGGTAAGCGGGGAAGGGGAAGAGATTAGGTTTTATGGACGGGATGAAAAAAGGTAGGCCTTATTTTGAGATGAAGAAAGAAATACTAGAGGTAGATAGGGTACGGCACGTGTAAGAGTCCGTTGGATATTTTCTGACATTCATCATAATGAATGATGTTCAAAACTAACCTTTAACCGTAATTATGATTCCAATCAAAACATATTACAGCGGAATTAGTCAAAGTTTTGCATTGACAATTTTATGCAGTTGTGCTGAGCGTATTAAATAGAGTACCACATTTACTTTTAAAATTGGAATGAACACTTCTTTGGCTAAAAATAGGCGAATCTAACTCATATTCACTTTGGAAAAACATTGGCGCACTAAGCAGGGAGATATCGGTTGAAATCAACTCTTTTCGTGAATTTCTTGCTGATATTGATTTTTTCTCTGCACGTGAAAAGCCTGCCGTCGTAGTTAGTAATTAAATCAGGATAGTTAAATGACAGATGTTTCGTATTTGATTGATTATATCAAATCGAAGTTCACAGTTAATTTTTACTATTTAAACTTTAAAAACACAGAAACGCACATTTTGGGTGCACACATTATGGATACGAATACGCAACCTAGAACACATGAGGCTACTTGAAAATAATTAGCAGAAAATTTTAATTTATTTATTACGGACTAGAAAAGGGGTACATCTCCCATTCAGACAACTATGACAGCTCATTAGGTAACACATCAAAACTCGTTCAATAGGTAACTCGTTCATCAGGTCAGCTGCATTTAATAATGATGTAATATTTTGTTAATAGGTACCAATTTACGCCAATTACTACCAATATATTATATTGACGAACAAACGGCCATACCCTGGATGGTGAAAAACCATCTAGATTTTATATGATACGTTTCTAGTACTAAGCAAGGACAAGCGGAACTGCTGAAAACAGTAAATATCCTTTATGATTAGTTTTCTAAAACATCTTAACGATAATTAAATAGAAAAAATCGCAAGTTACGACAAGGAAGTAAGACGAACCAGTAAATATCGTGTACTGGTAGTAATAAAAATTATAGCAAGGAAATATGATTCCATTATTATCAAATTAAGAAACCATCCAATGCAAAGAGAACTTTTAATAAAAGAGCTATTTTTGAGAAAGCATCTTTATAAAATAAGTGAAACGTGAGAAGAGAGGAAAATTACTGGAAGGGCGTTGGTCTCGTTAAAATAAAACGCAATTATGGAAGAAAATTTTCCCAGAATCCGAGAGACATGATATCGACCGCAGTGGTAGCATAAACGTCACCGAATGGTAGCCTACTCATCTCTCCGAATGTCGCATCTTTACGACGTGAAAGGGGTCATAACTGGTGTGATGACGAAAGATAAGGGAACAAAAGAGCCATAACATTGTATTAAAGCTTTAACTAAAGGTACGCGGAGGTGTTAATCGCAATTATACGCCCAAGTATTTGAAGGACGGAGATGTCAATGAAAATAAATGATGGAATTTGGGTCATCCTACTAGCATTGACACAAAAAAATCGCCAAATCTCGTCGATATCGTTGTTGAAATTAATTCAAGTGGGTTGTTAACAATTCAGCGGAATAAACTACAATATGTGTATTAAAACGGAAGTCTAGCCTTCAGGACCAATGATAAGAATGATGAGAATAGTCGTTTAATTAGTTTAATCCAAGACGAAAAAAATTCCAATTAATCTGTAAAGGACGACGAATAAATATAACTTCTTCAGGCTGAATCTGGTGGAAGCTGCCGATATTCGTGAGTAAAAACACATTGTACTCCTCCTAAAAATCTATTTAACCGGCAACACGCATCTCACAACACTATGGCACACTCATATGACAAGATTACGGACGAGTAACGTAGCTCGTGTCCGAGATAAAAGAAATAAGAGATGAGGACTCAAACATAAAATTTAAAAAAAATAGTAATTCTCATATGTCTCTTTGATTTGCCCTCGAAACGAATTAAACATTTTCATAGACATCTTTTGGTAGTCTGTAAATCAAGAGGGAAATAGATTATTTTGCAGAGTGATAACGACATCTATTATACATGGTTACGTGCGAATACTAAATATTTCGAATACTAAATATTCGAAAACCATTACCATTTATTTCAGGTATTTTCAAATTTTGTAGACATTCAACAACCACGAGCTAAAAAGAAATTGCCCCTGAATGGACGGATCGGGAAAAATAAATCCTAAATATTCACTCTCACAAATGAAGAAAATTCATTGGGAGATTTGACGACCACGTTATTCATTTTTTGCGATCAACATATATAAGAGGATTTATGACTGCATTGCTTGTCATCGAAAAATCGTGTAAAAACATGGACGCCAAGTCAATGCTATTAAGAGCTCTAATCAATGGCTCGGAGTGAGAATACAAACAGTCAGGGAAATGATTTGGTTGCATTCACGCATTAGTACAGTTTTAAAGAATCAGGCAAGAGAGTGATCATCACAGAGGACGAAAGAGAATTAGATTGCAAAGTGCTCAATGCAGATAACCAATGTGAAAACGAAACGGGAAATGGTTGAATTAAATTTAAAAATACGCGTACCTAATTAATAGCAAATGTCCAACGGTGTTTGAAAGGGTAAATAGGGAATCCAGGGAATTAACAAATCTTCAAACAATTTCTCAAAAATTGCAACGCAGTACATTTACCACAGCTACGGCAGAGCGGAAATAACTACTTGGTATAACCCAACGAGGGTAATTAAATGACAGAAGGTGAACAAGAAAGAAAAATAGAGGGATTTCCGTCACTCGAGCAGCAGGATAACAAAATGGGAATGAGAATAAGAACACGATGACGGCTCAAACGGAGCGTGGGTCCTGCTGCAATCCTTGCAACAAAAAAAGGTGTAAATTAATGTGTGCTCCACGAGGGAAGGGAAAATTCCGGTCACTTCTATGCGGCGGGACATAAAACTGCACGTTAACAGGATGAAGGCAATCATGATTCATTCTTCTCGGGGAGCTGTGGAAAAGGCCACCCCCTCCATCCGAGTGGAGGACGTAAAGCCATGGCGCGCCCAATAATTAATGCTCTCTGACCCACACGCATCATCATCATCCACTTCCCATTCCTTCCCTAAACCCTGCCCTCGGATTTTGAACCAAATTAATGAAGGGCAGCAGGGAGCCGAAAAGCCTCATGCACTGCGTCAACCGGACACCACCTCCCCCCCCCTCTTTCTCTCTCACATAACCATACCCCAATATGTAGCCGTCGCGAAACTTGGTGGCGAACGTTTGAGTGAAGCATGACGTCAGGGAGAGGAGGGAACGCGTGAAATCGGCTGGCAAATGAGGGGAGGAGAGCTCATGGTACGTATGGCTGCCAACGTAATAGCCTTAGCCAAAGAGGACGGGAAAGTGCCAGCAACACGTTAATACCTGTTTGTGGAAGCTTTTTGGCAAGGGAGATTTTGATCAATCAGTCCTAATTTTCTTACCTCCCTTATTTTATCTGATAATCAAATCTAACGGTTTATGGATAGAGTTGAACAATTTCGGTACTGTCAGAATCAAACTCGGGACACCAGTAACTTATCAGAAGTCTAAATTTCGCTTACTGTCCGCAGAGACTCCAATCCTTGATGTCTTAATAACTCGGGTACAGTATTTTTTGTTCAGATAGCAGTTTTTAAAAACAAATCTAGCACATATTGGAAGTTTTTCATTCAAATTGTTGAGCTTAACGCAGTTTCAGAACACATCAGCGCACACAGGTTCACACGAACGACGAAAAATGGAACTAAGTGCGCTGGCGAAACGTTCAATACCCTGCAGGCAGGTAGCATTCTTCAGATTGACAATAGGCACGCCCAAATATTTTGAGTATAATAATCGTATCGTTCAAAATTAGCATTTAAAAACGCTAGCTTTGTGCATTTCAGAACGCATGGATTAAATTTTAGATAATCTATATTTGACAACTTTCCTGAAAATCAACCCTGGTAGTATCACGCGGAGATTGCCTTACTCCCCCACGCGGAGGTAGCTTGTAGAGAATGGACCCTTCCGCTGAAAAGTAGGGATGGTGGAGAAAAGGATATCGATATACCGGTGCAATTCCTGTTATTTTCTAAACGCCAGCGCTCGATATAGTTTAAATAAAGTCACTTTGTCAAAATTAGCACTAATAGATAAAATTAATAAAAAATCTTACGGGACGAAGCAAAAATCGTAAAAACCCGTCATTTCCAATTAAATTTTGTTTGAGTATAATCTTTCACGCTTCTATTATTGTAGGTATTCTTTCATTTCACGATGGCTGATAAAGAAAGAAGCACAATATCATATGCACATACAATTTAAATGTAAATCAATAAATGATAAATCAACACGTCATTGTAATATATTGCAAATTTTTATATTTGAAAACTATCACTTTCCGGAATTTAGTATGTTTTAAATACATCTCAGCTGAAAATGGTCTTCAGCACGACTGCCAATAAGTCTCGCGGCACCTGTACTACCCAATTCTACCACGCCGCCTACACCAAACTTCCGGCTCTTGTCATGGCCCCCAGCAAACACACCGTTAGGGACTTACATATCGAACACACGGTTCCCTCCAATCAGGAAACCGCCGTGATGCAACGCACAAAGGAACACCGGCGCCAATATGAATCTTTGGCTAAGTCATCGAAGCAAAGTAGCACGGCTGTACGAACCTATATTAAATCCCGGACGAATGAAGGCACAAGGGGTATGTATGTTACGTGCGGGAGAGGAATGGAAGTGCAGAAGCGAACAAGAGGCAATCTTCGCGCGACGCGTGGGAAGCGCGGAATAAGTCGGCCAAAGTGGCTGAGGCGATGCTTTCGAGGGCCAAGGGGAAGATGGGTAGGCTCGGCTTAGAAAGGAAAAACAGCTCGGCCCACCGTTTTAAGGTGGAAAGCAAACACAGCACACAGGAAAGGCAGCCAGGTGAAACACCGCCAACATCCTGTTTTCTGCAGAACTACGAGAAAGGTCGACAACCATGGAACGAGAGAGAAACATATGACGGTAGTCTGCAGAACTCAGAAAGTAATTACAGCTGAATCAACAAAATATTTTAATGTATAGAACGCCTTCAAATTTTATCCACATAAGGTTGAAGTAAAGGTACTAATGCCCTCATAATAAACTCAAGGTAAAGATATTAGAAGAAAATGTTTGTAGAACGAACTCCTGCATAAACATTAAATTTATTAAAACACCTTAAAAGCTGTATGCATAGGAAGTAGGTAAATTACGATTTTTAATATCTCTCATCAAAGAATATTTACAAGGAGGATTGAGTCAGAAAAAGATGTATTTATTAAAAAGGAGAGCTAGTGACAGGAACTCTGAATAAAGAAGTCTTGCAAAGAAAATGTTATCAATGAGCCTAATATGGACGGTGGCGCTTTACAGTACCTAAACTTAAGACTCCAGGGCAATGGAACGATAAGTCACTTGATGCTACAGACGCGGGTGTGGAGGAGGATGGAAAAATTAAGATGGAAATAAAGACAAACGAAGAAGTCATAGGCACGGAGGGAGAGGAAATGATGTTCCTTGAGGAAATAAAGAAGAGGCAAAGAAGCTGGATGTTACAAATACAAAAAAATGGAGTTTAGATACTAAATTTCTTTGTGGAATGGAGAAATCTGGGCAAAATATGAGAAAGGAGGAGAAGAAAAGGTATTTTGGATGCTAAGAAAGAGAAGTTAGGAGTATGCTGAACTGAAAATAAATATCGTGAGAGGAGGCTATGCCATCAAAGCAAAGGTGATAGGAGAGTGGTAATGATTTATCAATAGCGTACCCTTATCAGAGTAAATCATATAATTAATGGAAGTTTTGTATTCGAGGTGTTGAAGTTAGCGCAGATCGGAACACATCAGAGCACTTCAGCTAATTTCGTCTTTCCACAGTAATACTAAGTTATAAATTTTAACTGTGTTCCTTCTTCTCCAAAAAACGACAGAAATCTACTTCTTCAGAGAGAAAAACACAAATCTAACCATTTCAGCGCTTCTTCTAGGTGTTATGGCCCAGGAATTCCACGGGTCACTCACCGGATTTGTATAAAAAATAGCCTCTAAGTAACATAGCGATAAGCAATATTTTTCAAATAATAAAGTAGAAGTTTTAATTTTACGGGTAAAAATATAAAATTTTATCCTATATTTGTTTCTATATGAACACCATGAATACTTGAAGGCCACATAGTTAAAATGTCACTTTGTGGCATTCCATTGGATTAGTCATATTAAACATTAACACAGCCTTAACGGAAAACACGAAAAATGGACACTACCCGGTTGCTATGCTATGGCATCATCTTCTGGTGTATGCAGCTGAAAATGACAAAGGATCTAGATATGCCTAAATATGATGATATAGAATCGAACTCTGGGCAGTGACTATCATTTGTGTTCCTCTTTAGATATTGCGTAAAATTATAATACTATGATCCCTTATCGAAAATTACGACACAAGAACAAGGAACGTTGACATTGAAATTAAGATACGAAAAAGGATTAAACTTGAAGTCACTCGAGCGACGAAAGTTAGTTTCAATTCAAAACATAATCAACCACCACCAAGTTACCACGATCCAACTCATAATTTAACCACTGGCGAAAGCTTAGGAGACTGAAATGTCACGAGCGCTAAGCGGAGATTTTGAAGGTTATCGTTTTTTCCACTGATCTCCGGCAATTTCCGGAGCAGTCGACTCAACTCCGTCTCCGGTTCATGTGTAGTATTGATGGGAATCCGTCAATCCGAGTCTTCAAACGATAGGCGTTTGATAATAGGAAAGATAAGGTCAATCAAGCTTCAACACAGCTCTTAAGAAGATTGCGTTGTAAGGATTGAATCAGAAATCTTATTGTAAAAAGCTAAAATATCATATTTGTAACTTAAGATGAAAATGAGGAAAAAATAAACAATATAAATTATACTTCTAGCGTTTAACATATTAATTGCCTAACTGGAAATAGCGATCCACGAACTAAAATTGGTAAAAGCTGAATCAACGTCTACTAATCTGATGACAATAATTTACATCAATGTCTCATCGTCCAATACGATCCCTCGAATCTGAAATAAAATGTGATAAGTTTCCGAAGAACTGAGTAATAGTCGCAAATTTCCAATTTTGCTTCTTCTGTCGCAACAATGATTAAGCCAAAATGTAGAATAAGGTACACGCTCAGATCAATAACTCTCAACTCCATTTTCCCGTCTTTCAGTTACGATAGTCATTGAGTGACATGTGGTAACTGTCAAAAACTTTTTAAAAATACAAATTCGCCCTAAAGCATTCCAGCATTCTTCATATAACCGCAAATAATCGAATGGAGTGGATAATAATAAATTAACCTTAACCAAAAGTGATTCTACGTCGCTTTTGGAATAAAAAAAACGGGTCACATAGTATGAAATACCATCAAAGGTCACGATATGGATAAAAAGTAAATAATAACAATGAAGAGTATGAAAAGAGGCGTTTATATAAGGGAAGGTAGGGCAAAAACAATCAAAATATGCGATTAATGGAATACCAACACTACTTTCAAGAGATTACTAATGCTATTTAGAAAAATTTACAACCGATTATTATGATTTACCACAGCTGCGATATATCTAGTCCTAAATAAATAGCTATAAATATGAAGATGCAAAGAATTTAATGAAGAACAAAAATATAGTGGAGGTGATAACGTGCCATCACTGTTTATCACGCGCTTGATTCACCAAAAAAACAATGACCAAGATTAGAGTGCTCAAAGCACCTGGAAGCACGCAGTTTTCCCATTTCAAGATATCGGCAAATCCCTTCACCCACCATATTCTTTCATGAACCGCGAATCCTTGAAGAAGACATTGCCTTCCATTTCTCGACTACAGCAACCTCATAAGCCGAAGGAAAGTAGCTTCACCTCATCACTCCTCCCGAATCACATGCAAATAACTTCCAACATGCAAAGTATCATTACGTTCACTCCATCCTTAGCCCACTTTCCACTCTCCGCTGCCTGTGCTTTAATATCGCATTCATCTCAATCCATCCGAACCACCGTTCTATTCCTCATTCCCTTTCAGGGCCGCGAGAAAATATTCAATCTTAACCCTTACCTCACCTCCACACAACACAACCAAGCTCCACGCATCTTCTCCTCCCGACAATTCCGCTCCAAGGCCAGGGAAGGCATTTCTTAATGGAAAGCATTTCCCTTCCATCTTATTTCCCCATTACGTCATGGCTCGCGAAGAGAATGCAATAAAGATAAAAGAACACTCAAATCGTCCATCTTTCTCTAAAGTCATTTAGTTCAATGGAGCAACAACATCGACAGAATATGCTTAAGTATAGTTGGATAAACACCTGAACTGCTGTCTGAGGTGGATGTACAGCAATTATCCCCATAATCACATAACTCATGCGCTCAACTCCGAAAACATTAACTTAAATGGGAACCCTGCTTTTTAAGATAAATTATTCAACAATAGACCGTCGACTTTTTTACCATCGCGTAACCCTCATTTTCTTATAAATGTCAGAGTATCTGATGATGGGGTAAAGGACAGCGTTTATCTCACCCAGTGAATTCAGAAGCCAAATTGGATTTGCAATTAAAACATTCGCATTTCAATAATAAATACGCGAAAATGTGTTTCCATTATTACGATTTTGAGTGAATTCCGCATTCGAAATAGCAAAAGAGAGAGTTTGCAATGTGGTATCTAGATTTCTAATCACTAAATAAAGGACTATTCAAAGTTTTCCACAAGAAGGATGGTAAGTTTAAGGCGGTTGAAATGCATTTCGGTGATAGTTTATGGCATATCTAAATCATTTCCTTACTTATTTAATTGCACCCCTGAATCACCATTGCGTTCGAGTTAATGTCTATATGCTATGTAGCCCAGATATTTAAACGAGAGAAAAACAGTGCAACAAACTTCAGAAAACAGAGCATATTTTTGTAATATCCCTGAATTGTTAACCATATGTGCTATTTTGGCAGATTACCTTTCCTCTGTACGGAAAACACCATGAATGAATGCTATAAAACGAGCACCTATGAATCTTTGATGCAAAAATTAAAAGTATTAGATTAAATCAGGGCGCAAAACGATATAAATTGGTTCGGAACACAAGTGAATAGATATCGTCCAAAGTAGCGATTTCGTGATTTGAAGTAGAAGAATATCATACCCTTGAATACTTTACTCGGAACTTGGACCGTTACCTAGCAACATTACCCCAGCATCATTCCGTTCCGCAACAAAATACAGTACATTCTCAGACAAATCCCCAAACTCTCCCTATAAGTGGATTATTCGAGATGGTAGCAAATACTGGAGGTTTTCCCAATTTCAGGACTTTAAGCTGGGTGACCACCATAATTTTACGTGAATAACACGAAAAAACTGTTTCAAGGAAAAACTGAGAAACAGCAAGAAAGTAACAAATGATAATAATGTTGTCTCAGGACTGATATGGAGGAACTTACACATGACGAAAGAAGAACTCTTTGCAGTTTTCCAAAGATAAGTGTCAAATGTCTTGATAATTGCGGTTGACAATGATGTAAAACATCTAAACCGGCCGCATTAAACCTTTATAAGTCGCATTAACTGAAAAGTGTTTACGCAACCGCAAGATTACGAAGTCTTTACGCTAACTTCATGTAAACTGAGAGTTCGGATTTTGTATATTACATTGTCGCAACTGAAACGGTTAGTTGAAGCGAGCGCTATCGATGGGAAAACGTATTATTTACGGTTTTCATTTCTACGAAAAATTTAACGAGAAACCTGGACTACAACGTTTTGCTAAGGGTAAAATTTTTTGCAAGGCATCCATTGAATATCGCTTGAATATAAACTAGCCTAGAACGTACGTACGAAAAATGGACATTTCGATCTAAAGGAAATTGTCAGAAGTTAATATTTTAATTTAGTTTGTTTTGAAGCAATAAAGGCAGTTCGTTCATTTAGAGGAATATAAGTAAGAATTTTGTTAACGTGATATAGAATTTAGACAGAGTTCAATATAAATAAAGTTTCGTCATGCATTACGTGGTTTTTTACTAGTAATATATAATATTCGAGAGAGCTACTTAACGATCGATTGGCCCGTTCATGCCGAAACTATTGACAAAGGCTAGGCACGCGTTCATCTTCGGGTTTTAGACCTTTCAGTCCGCAAGATTTCTGGCTACGTCACGAATATCCACCGACTCATATCATACCTAAAACTCTTTTTCTTTCTTTCCATTCAAAACTTTCTTATCCAGAGATTTAAAAAACAGGTCCTAAAAAATCAATCGGGAGCCATTTGGAAAAGAATGATAAAACTTGCGTCTTCTGCATCCAACGAGTCCGGATTTACCCGTCATCGAAATGGAGTTATGGCAACGTGAGTTCCGGAATGAGTATCTCAATCATGAGGGTGGGGGGAGGGGAGGTTTAACTTCGGCCACTTTGAAAAAAGAATTTCGGACACAATCCTGAGACGAACGCAGGGGGAGGGTCAATGATGAGAAGACGGAGATGTACAAGAGAAGACAGACCAAGGAAAGGTAGGTGCAAGGATGGAAGGAGGTCGAAGGACTATATATCGGAAATGTTGGTACAGGAAAAGGCACGCGAATAAGCGAAAGGAACAACTGAGATGAAGAGTTACTGCTTTCGGACGTTCCTCAGCGTGGTCTCCATTGTTGCCTGCCGCGTGGTCTCCAGCCATCCTGCTGGCGTCTTCAGGTCTGAAGTAGCGAAGCGTTATTTTGGTCCGTCTCATGTAGTCGTGTCTGAGACGAAGGATTGCTCTGTTTGGCCGGTTTACCGCGTCTTCTTCCTTGAAAATTCTCCTCCAGGAGCTGGATAGATTGTACCCGTTCTTCCGGTTACATTTGCTTGGGCGTTTCCACTATCTTGATAGCCTCCTGGATCTATCTGGTATAGTAGCGACTCTAGGTTCCTCGAAGTCCACCTTGTGGCCAGGCTCCGACCAAACGTGTTCCAGGACGGCGGAGAGCCTGAAATCATTTTTCTCGGTGGCCAGAACATGTTCCCATAATCTGCACTGCATACATCTTCCCGTCTACCTGACGTAGGACTTGCCGCAAGGACACGCCGATTAGTACACTCCAGGAGAGCAATGGACACCACGCAGAGGTAAGCCCGAAAGCTGTTAAGCTTCAATCGAAACACCGTGGAAACCTTTATATCAGAATGACTGCGATATTAGGAACAATGGAAGAAACAATTGCGCATTCCAGGTCACATCAGCAACGGGTAATGAAAACGTGAAAGGAAGAATAAATGAAAGAGGGATGTCACTTCGCTCTACTTAGGCATCATCTCGAGTATACCGAAAGTGTTTTGGGCGCAGAACTCGCTTAGACCTTGAAGTGAAAGGGATAATGCAGTCCTATTTCGAATAGTACCAACGAGTTATCCCAGATTAGCCCTTTTAAAATTCACAAAACACCCAAGTGTGGTCATAAATAGTTAAAAATTTCAATACATTTTTAAAAACCTAAAACGGGAAGGCAGGTAGTAGTAAGTCACCCCACCTCCCGAAGCGCCAGTGTTGGAAGCAATTAGAACGGTTTCCTAACTGACCATCCTTACCGCTCCACAGGATAGAACCTTGTTCCCCCGATTAGCGGAATTTTTAAAGTTCCGTAGCCCATGTCCCAAAATCGTCCACTTCGCAGCGCCAGGTACTTTGGCGAGAGCTATACGCTTCATTTTCAAAGGTGCGTGGACAACTGATGGCCCTTTTGCACCTCAGACAACATATAATTTTAAAATATAAAGAAACAAATTAAAAAATAGCAATTACAACGTAGGTATAATAAATATCATAAAAATGTTCCTCACTAACGTAGATAGATTTTAAATAAGTATAACGTCTAATTAGTTTAAAAAGAATAATATGCTAAATAAACGAAATAACTCGGCTTAGGCTGATCGGAACGTATTCTAAGACCTCATCTGATCCCTAACAATCTCTGAATTGAAAGACTAATGATGAACCTAGCCGTCTCCAGGCCGACGCCCAAACGACTCTGCAGAAGGGGCTTAGCGGAGAAGCATCGCAAGGGTATAGAGGCAGCGCCTGGGCGCTGCAATTGGTCTATACCCTTGGTAATTCTTCGAAAAAAAAACAGCCAGACCAGACGCGAAGAAATGAGAAGGATTTAATTTGGGGAGTGCGCACGGATCCGCGGGACAAGACTATCGACCTAAGTGCGAAAAGATCCTCTCTCCTTCCCACCGAAACGGTATCCGCCAACTGAGGCCATTGATGATTCCCAGAGATGCTTTCAGAGCACATGTGCATAACATGAAAAGAACATCGAAAAGCTCAAGGATGATACTCTTTGAAGAATCAAGAAAATGCCAATCAAGACTTAAAAGGGAGCATAAATTCTTCATAGAAATATGTTCCACAAAGAAAGCATGAAAATTTTAGATGCTTTCAACACAAAACCAAGTATGCATTTGGTAAACACTTACTGAGATTATAAGAGAATAAATCTCGGTTTTATAATAGATTATTAAATATTTTCTCGTTATTATAACAGGAAATAATATATTCTCCCAACGATAACGTTCACGTCAACTAACCGACAGTTTAACGTAGTATACTGAAGCCGAATTCTCAGTTAACGTCAAGTGAATGTAAACATGATGTCATCTTGCAGTTATCATTCACCAGACATTATGAACGTGGGCATAAGAGATTTGACCCTGTCATTAAAAAGCCGCATCCTTCTTGATACGTCTTTCCGATTTTACTGTGCGACGTAGAGGTCACGGAGAAGAAGAATAAAATGTGGCTTTGAATCGTGACTCTGCAGACACATCATAAGGATCTCTTGAGCAAATCATATGACGAATAAAGAAGTCCTCCATAGAATGGGTTGTGAACTCGAACTAATGTGGACAATTAAACAATGTAAATAACAATATCTTGGACATATAATGAGAGACGAGGACAAAAATCGACTTCTTCAGTTAGCTCTCCAAGGGAAGAGTGCAACTCGTGAATTTCATTCTCTATTAGTAGAATTTACATTTAATGCTCTCACTCTACTAATGCCCTTACAGAAACGCTAATTTTCGCTTAAAATATTGAGAAAAATAAAGAAATATTCTTCTTTCACTTCAGCCCTCCGCCTTAAATTAGAACGTGGCCGACCAACTCCCAGAGTATGAACGGTTTTGATCATCTCCTGATTTCATTCCTATTGACTTCTGCGTAACAACCGCTGACGTTAGAGAACGAACACGTTCTCTGTCACAGCTAAGCCTTATAAGTCCTAGCTCTACAACCGCCACTCTTAGCTGCGCTGTTAATGTAAAAGTTTCAAATATTCCCCTTCTCTTCAGCTCCCTCCTACACTCAGATATGCTTGGATTTAATACGTTCTCACAGCTCAAACATAAATTTTCTCGAAACCCGTGAATCGAACAAAAGAAATATACGCTCTATATCCCTTTACTCCCATTACTGCAAGGAAATCGCATGCTACCCCTTACCTTAACCCAGATTAATATGAAATTAGGCAGCTGTTCGGCACCTACTCTAACCGTTCTTTCATTACGCATAGTTTGATTTATATCATGGAATATAGTATTCTCGGTCAGCAGTCCTCATATCGTTGACTTCATATTTACAGAAAAACATTTGAGCTATTCCCTATGACAGGGTATCTCTATCTATGTTCCTCGGAAAGTTAATAGGTTTTCCGTGAAAACCTTGAATGGTTCCATATGCTGCAGCGATTGCTAGAAATTCAAACGTTCCACTAACCCTAGAAAATAAACAAGGTGTTCCGTTTAAATTTCAGGATTTGCGAAGTGTTCCTTCGCGGGAAAAGTTGGATAACCTAGAATAATGTCATCGCCAGACACAAACCCTCATAAGAGCTACGAATATTCCTGAAAGAACTATTCCCTTTTCCACAACTCCACCGTATTTCTGGGATAAATCAATCGAAATCAAGTACCTTTTTCACTTTGAACAACGACAGAAATATTTGCATTACCAAAACTTTTAATTCTCTTTAATCAGACTTTTTCTTTTACTTTGAATACTCCTTCAATATATCTTATCATACAGATGCACTGTCTTTAACGCGATATTCCTTTGACATAGCCTTAATCTCTTATGATAGGATTGGCACAACAAATCCAGTTCCCATGTTAGATAAACTATGATAGACGCATTCTATTTTGGTGGGCCGAATTCTCCTTTAACATCAAGGCATTCTGGCATATTATTTTCAGCCAGAAATTATTTATGGTGTTCTATTCCTTTAGCCCATCCTTCATCTCCTATGCATCAATAAGGACGGGGATTCTGTAAATAAATTGAATGAAGATTGATTTTTTTTCTATTTTAGCCTGAGAATAATCTTTCATCTCTCGTCTACTAAGCAGAATAATTGGATTATATCCTTGCCATGTCACGTTCATAATCATAGTATCTCCAGTTCCATGGCTTTTCTATTTTCTTAAACGGCGCTCATATCTTTTCCCTCACGCGTAATCCCTATTATTGAGATTTTCTCGTTTATCCTCTACTCTTATTATCCTCTTAACCTCACTCATAATTATAAGAGCTGACTCCTGAATACCTTCATTCACGTATCTATCTGCCTCAACAATCCACCTTCTCACCCTCCTAGTCCCATTTATCTCTAATCTTCATTCATAATTCGCGAGGAGAAAGGGTTGGTGAGGTGGTTAGAGTACTGGCTTCCCAACCGTGGTCCCTGGTTTGAATCCCAGAGAGCTGAGGAGATTTTCTCAATGGAATCCCGATCTCTCCTTGAGTACCAAGTGGAGAGCAACTCCATTTTTGTAACCTAATAGTCGGATGGGACGTTAAACTGCGGCATCCCTTGAAACTTTTCGCTACGAATAGGCTAATGCCGACGACGGGTTTCTCTCCATTCTACCTCCCTTCCCAGTAAAACCCTTTCTTTACCAACCAACCTATTCCCCTTGGCACAACTGACCTTGGCTGTAAATCGCCTTCTCAAATAACCAACTAACCATATTTTCCCAACAATAAATTATGACCCCAATCGCCATCAGCCATGGTAACCAGTAAATTAGTTTTTTTTCAAAATTTCAATGAAAATATATTCTATAAGGTATCGTTCGGTAGCCCCCGGCACTGTTTACATTATCCAACGCATTGGACGGTATTTAAGCGACGGTATTCATTACTTACCCTATTCTCGTGCACAAAAAACACGAAGACGTAATTTCTCATACCTAGTCTATTCTTGCCAAATACGCTCCTTTGTTCAGCCCGCCATTAATGAACTACCGATAAATTAACGCAAGTATGAATCACTTGTATTAAATATGCCTTTAAATAAATATATACCCACGCGCTTTCTTTAATACTATTTTGTCTTTCAAAACTTACTTGTCTCCGGACTGATGTGGTGGACTTATACATGAAGAAATAACTCTTCACAGTTTAGCATGAAATAACTCTCATTGTAAAACTGCAAATATTTCTTCATTCGTCAATTAATATCACTGATCCGACTTAACTTTGAAGAGAAAAACGTAAAATTGTTCGCATACGAATCAGTCCTGTAAGTGAAAATTACTGTATAAGCAGCATTCATTACCCAAGTTCATTACCGTTTTCTCTTCTATAATAATAACTTCAAAATAATCTATGATTGTGTACAACAAGTTTTCCGTTGCTCAAATTTCTTACGACACTATAATTATTATCACTTAACTCGTTTCTTATCGTGCGGTAGGTTTAATTCCTCCAATTAATCTAGTACATGTTTATTACATATCGAAGGAATCGTTTCATTTTTGGAATTTGGAAATTACACCCGAGCCCACCCAAAAGGAACAAACTAATTCCCGAACGAGTAGGAAGACGCAAAACGATCTCCTTTTTCAACCAGACATAAGTCCCTCCCTTCATGCTGGGACATAATTCACCAAGATCAGGATGACTTTAATCTTCTTCCTACCACCTATTTTTATAGGAGCAATCACGATATGCTGAGCTAAGCTGGGAAAATTTATACCTAACACTTAATAAAATGACAATATTAAGGGTGAGCTTAATTACCGAATAAAGACGTTAGTGATTTATGGCTGAGCAAAAGCTATAGGCTAGAGGGACAGTGACACCTTGGAATAGAGTGCCGACTATGAACCCCACCCCAACAAGCAAACTTTTCAGACATCCATCAACAGCTCACTTTCACAAAATGATACTTGGGTAATGAATGCTGCTTATACAGTAATTTTCACTTACATGACTGATTCGTATGCACGTTTGTAATTTTTCTCAGAGGAAAAATAACATACACAACCATCACGCCATTCAATTTCGGTGCACACCAATGAAGGTGAAATTCGCCTTGAAAAAAATAATGACTTGACCGGGATTCAAACCCGGATCTCCCAATTTCCGATCAGATGTGTTAGCCAGTTACACCACCCAGCCATCTCAATTCGCGGCGAATTTCAGCGGGGGTTTATGCGAACAAGTTGCTCTCGTCCCCAGACTACATCGTAGCACAGGAAACGTTGTCGTGCAACGGAGGCGTTGCGTAGATGTATATCTTTGTACCCATGCGCGTGACTGCGTACCCCATCATTTTTGCAATCAAAGTGATTATAAACATTCCTTTTGGGAGTTGGCACAGTCAAAGAACTTAGTTATTGCTGTTAGGCCTAAAAAAATGGCTCTCTTTTAATAATTTCCGCCATAACACCCCATCCTTGCATACCTCTCTCACTTCTTTTTCACTCATGAAATGCTTCATATACGCTTTCCAATTCATAAAACTCCAAATATACATCCTTTCTAGAACTCTTCCACCACATTCACCCATGACTTTCGCGGTCTACTCCTTTCTCTAACATCATTCACTCTACCATCAAGCTTGATAATTTATTATATTAATTCTATACGTTTCATAGCATTCAGCAATGAATGAATCAACGCATGAATGTAACTTAAGCAAAAGAGGTATGTAAGGATAGGACAGTTCTGAGGAAATTATTATCGCAGAGTCTACATCCACAAGCCAATTAATCGGGTTGGTTGGCTTGTCAAAATGTGTCATTATTTTACGTAAGTGTCTTGAAAACTTGTGGATGCAAACACGTAACATTAAGAGAGCTAATACACAACGTATGTTACATTCGATCTGGCAATAAAACGAGAAACAACATCAGTGTACGAGAGAGAAAATCAATCGACATATTTGTCTCCACCAAATTTAGAGGAGAAAATTTTTAAAATACTTTCCCAATCAACTCTTTACGGAACAAGCTCATTTCCGTACGAGCAGGGAAGCGACGCGAAACCTTGCTCGGCCAGACGTCGCATAACCCCTCTCTCACTCTCTTCATGCTGGGACACATACTTCTCTATCGAGAGGAAAATCCCGGGCCAATCGCAATAAATGGCACTGAAACGCCTTTCGCGAGGATCCGGGAGAGGCGATGGGGTTTGGCGCAGGGCCCTATACAGCGCCGTGGGGCGGGAAGGAGGCTCGCGCCTGGCGGAGGCAGCGGTGCAAGATTAGCCGAGCAAAGTGTGATTGGGACCGAAGGGGATCGGTATATATATATATATATATATATATATATATATATATATATATATACGGAGAAGCGAAGCGGTAGAGGTGGTGGTGGTGTCGGCCGCACCGCGCGAGTGGCGAATCGATTTTCGATGAAAGTATTCCGTTACGGTGGAGGACACTCGAAAAATGGGGGATTATAAACAAAAGGAAGGGCTCAGCGGCATTTTTTTGTTTTCTTTTCACGTCCACATGAATTGCCAACTTCGAAAGAGACGCCAGCCATTATGGTCATCAATGTAAAAAAAATCCCCGGGCTTTTAAAGGAGGCTTAACGTTTCAGTGCGTCAAACCTGTCTTAAGGCGTGTTTTACTGGCGTGTTCACAAGATTTTCTTCAGGGAGCTTAAAAAGATTCAAAATTCTGACTTCCTCCTCCTACCCTTTTGCCGATACGCATTGTGCCCTGACTAAGGGTTAGAGCGGTGCATATAGTTTTGGCTCCCAATTCCGAGGGTATGGATTCGGATCCTGGCAGCGGCTGATATTTTTTTCATAGAATGCCGATCATTATTTTGAAGCTATGTGTAAGTGTGTGATTACGACCGACGTGTTCTAAAGTGACATTAACGGACTGTGTCGTTCAGTTTTTCGTCGTCTTCCCGGAAAGTAGGAGTGTATTACGATTGACGGGAGTATCAACGCCAATTGTTTACCATTTTTGTACGCTTCGTCAATTGTTTACCATTTTTGTACGCTTCGTCAGGCAATAAAGAAGCCGGCCTGAATCAGGCAATTATTGCCTGACGAAGCCGGCAGAAGGGACGGGGAAAGCTCGCGCTTTAAAAATACAATCAGTGTAACCGAAATAAAGAACGTAAAATCATGCAACACATAACAGAAATCAAAACGGAGTTGTAAACGGTGGCGAAGGGAGTGTTTATTTTCATATTTTAAAAACGTAATATAAATAGTCCGCAAACAATACTGACAAATAATCCTTCAAAAAGGTTAATAATTTTTCGCTATAAACGGAAGAATTAAAATAACTTCGTTAATTCCACTAGTATTTATTATCACGACCCGGGTTTCGACACTTTGTGTTATTTTCAGACCTAAAGTTATTTTAATTCCTCCATGATGTATAACTTCCACCAAATTACGCCTACAACCGTTTCCTTTCACTATAAAGTTAAAAAGTAATACGGACAATCTGAAAATGAAATTTATCAAATATTGAAAAAACTTTCTCCTCTGATTGGCTGCCGGTAACGTAGCGTGACGGAAAAGCTCACTTATAGTCCGTTGACCCCACCGTCGAAGTCCGGCCATCGTACTACTATATCACATTCATCAAGCTCCGCAAAAGCAACCGTCCGTATCCCTCACGTCAGGAAACGTCGACCGTAATCCCGGCCTTAAGCGCTTAAAGCGAAGTCCTCCGTCCGCTGGATGGAACGCTAAACCTTATGCTCCGATTACATTAATGGCTTTATACCATAGTTACTCAAATCTTAGTAAGTTAATTTTTAAGACAAGTAAGTTAGTAAGTAAGTTTAATACAGCCAGAAAGTCCATTCAAATGAGGGAGCATTGATTAAATGAACATTCTATACAGATACGACATGTAAATTCTGCTCAGTACTGCAGTAGGCGAGTAGGTTGCTTCAGTTGTTTTTAGAGATTCCTCACTCTTCAACAGAGGTCACCAGCATTTTTACTACAGTAAACTGGCAATCGTGTGAACTTAATTAAAACCTCCCATGTTAACCATCATTCAACCCTAGTAATGCACACGGGGTATTAAACTGGAGTTTTGCGTTAAGAGTTGGCTAATACCGACGCCATGTTTCTCTCCACTCTTCATCCGTACCAAATAGAAGCCTTTCTTTACCAACCTACCTATTCGACTAGGCGTATATGACCTTAGCTGTCGGTCGCCTCCCCAAATAACCAACCATCCATAAAAACCAGATAATAAATAATGACCTGAATCTCCATTGGCCTCGAAAATCAGAAAACTAATGATTTTTTTCAAAATGTAAATGAAAATATAACCCATATATTTATAATCCCGTAACTCCCAGTATTGTTCAAATACGTCAATATCGTCAATTCAAACGTCTAGGAGAATATTTAAGCGATATGGTCAGCAAAGACTGGGCGCTCGTCCCTAGAGTCCCCAACCTCAGAATTAACCGCGTCCAGGAGCCGACCCCGCACGTGCTTATATGCGGCCGGACAACTAATATTGGTGATATATTGCTGATCCCATTCACCAGCAAAAGAAAACATTTACGCAGACGTAATGTATTGCCTCTAGCCCATTCTCGACTAATTCGCACATCTCTTCAGTCTGACACTAATGAAATGCCCATGAAATTAACGTAAGCACGAATCAATTACGTATAGAATAACAAAACTTAGATTTCTTGGCTTATATTAATTAAAAATATACAAATGCTGCCGCTGGCCTTCTCTCCACTCATTCTCCACTCCCCGAAAAAACCTTCCCTCACAAGCATACCCAAATATTCTAAATGTGGCTAGTGACGAAATTTACCGTCCGCTCACCCAAACAGTCAACCTTAATACAGTTAAGTAACAATTGTCAAAGAGTTAACTACTACCGAAAATTCGTAGCAAATCCAATTTAGATTTTCTGGTTTTTTGGTGATGCGACCGTAAAATAAAGTTGAATTGAAGAATTGGGCAGGAATTCGAAGTCAAGACCTCGGAATGGAAAACCATCACCCTAGTCTGTATGTAACCAACCAGTATGACACCAACTCGATCCCTGTTAAGATGTCACGTGCATTAAAAAATTATAAAATTATTCACAAGGAAATTCGCCAACTTTTCTTTTTTATTGTTATTTCTTATATTTCAGCATTCAAATAGTATTTTTTAAATGGAATGTAACACACTGATCACTTTTGAATTGCACATATTACATAGTCTAGAGTCGGTAACACCATAAAAGGACTATTGTCCCTAAAGGGTATCTATATTCCTATATTTTGCATATGGTATATTTTTTCATAGATATAATGCATCATAAAGAATAATTTATTACAATTCTATGAAAAATAGGAAAATTTTTGCGCTGTATGACATAAAAAGTACATATAAAAGAGGAGGGGAAAAATTTGCAACCATTTACCATCTATCGGATAAAACGTTTAGGATACAAACTTTCACGCACTTGGAAATCAATACTACATACAAGGAGTGCGAATAGTTCCCCAAAACGCTCACTTCCAAGTCACAAAAGAACGCTATCCCTGCATTATCCTCGCAGTGAAAGGATATTAAGTTGCAGCGGAAGGCGTAAAAACGTATAATTGATATGCATTTCCAATTCAAACATTCAAATACCAAAATGCCAGGAGAGCAAAGATTACATAAATACCTGAAACAATAGCCAAATCCCGGTGAACGCAAAGCGTAAGATGTTTTAAATTGCAACTCGATTGAGTAAGCACAATGCGTTGCTAAATTAATGCATGGGTAAAAAAACTACGTTAAAAATGACACTCTCGTAGATGACTTCCGAGGGCTAATTCTCCCACTATAATAATAAACATTGAACCACAACATTGAATGAACACTAATAATAAAATGATCAGATAAGATAAAAACATCAGATACAAATTAGCTAAAATCAAGGTTGATTAAAATTGAACAATAAATAATATTTGTGAATGACAAGAGGAGAAAGACGTGACCAAACATCTGGTCGTTATATCATGCAACAACAAAGAGACACAAAACAACTGAAATCATGATTTCATTGGATAAAACATGCATGTTGATAATTGATTTTATAGCTAAAAACTCACACGCCTATCACAGAATTGTTTTTGCTTTTCTGATAGAGGTAATCAGAATGAAGATGCTAAGTATTTTTAAAGTATTTCCTCGTCCATAACCACATATTATTAGTCTCTTTTGTCAAAGCCATTCAGGGAGATAGGCGATCGGGGCACTATTTCCCCAACCTGATCAAAATTTTTCAATCGCGAATACTGATCAAGAGAAACCTAACGAAGGGACACACTAAAACAATTTGAAGTAAGAATCAACAAGCGAAAAAAATATGCGGCCAGCTTACCCTTTCATTTTGCCATAGATTACAAAAAGGAGAGACAACGTTCGCCAACATATAGATAAGGAGATACTGGAAAATACACATTGACAGCTCCCTTCCGAGTTAACTGCAGCCAGGCCACAAAATAAATGGACTCACTCCAATCCGGGTCGATTAAACTGGCGGGGTGGGATGAGGCAACACGAAGTTCCCTCTTCTTTCCCGTCGGAAAGCAAGCAAACAAAAGCAACTCAAGAGATAGCAGGGAACTTTTAAACGAAGCACGATGGATCTGACACATTGCTGGAAACGCGGGCAGCGAAATTAGGACAGAAGGGAAAACGGGCAAGAAAGGAATGGAGAGAACTGGGAGAAAATATAAAAAGTAGGATATGTTAGTGTGTCCACCTCTGCTTGGTCATCAAAAAAATTCCTTCTAGTTTTTTCAGGATCATTTTTTCGGTTTTCCTGAAAATTCTTAAGTCCGAAACTCTATCATCCCTGGTCAAATACTGGCCATAGCGTAATACTTTTTGACTAAAAATGTCAGGAATCAGAAGGAAAGTAGGCTCGCACTTATGTTGGATAACTAACATCTCCTAATATTCCATTGATATTATAAGTGTGAAATCTTTTTGAACAGTGTTGTATTCAAGACGTACACGTGAATGTTTTACTCTCCCTGACTTCACGCTGCACACAGACTAATGCCATCATGTTCTAGCACATCTATACAGGGTGCCCATCATTTGACCATTAGAATATCCCCGATTTTTTCTGTTTATTTTAATATTGGGTACCTTCCCACCGTTCTGGAACATTCTGAACCCACAAATTAGCGAATCTCTGGCCAACACTGGTCACGGAGTAATTCTTGCCAATTGAAAATTTTACGAATGAAACGAAGAGAAGGGTCACTGTGTTAATTTCCTATTGCTTGCAAGAAGTAAACATGGATGAGTAAAGAATATAAAACAAGTACACCATACTATCAAAATTTTCCAGTAAATAGTCTTGGATTCTACTCCGAAAAATAAATGGTAGGCAATATTCTCGATTCACTACTCTTCCATCCCATGCAGGAACAAGACAGGGCTTCCACATTGGCCGATTGCACATACTGATATAATTGCAAAGTAGAATCACGACTTGAGGTATTGCCACATGATTAACAGTGGGAATAAAGAAATGCATCACCACTGATAATTGCTTTGTAAGAACAAAGGAGAAAGTTTTTCACATTAATTGTTTTCCAATACTCTAGGTTGATACATAGAGAACGATTTTTATACCTAAATCCGTTGACTACGACGGAAAATTTATACCGACGACGCGATGGCTATCACTTCTACTGAAACAGGGGTTCCAGGATCCGAGCTCTAAATTAATAATCGAAATTGGAGTACATATATTAACTCGTGGATAAAAGAATGGCCTCTGAGTCCAACTCACTTAAAAACGACCGAGAGAACTCCAATAAAGAAACAAGCTGTCGCGAAAAAAGTAGTGTTTAATTCATAATTTACGAAAACAACTACGTTATCCCTACTGTCACACCAGATAGTATATCATCTATAAAATTTCCCAGGGTTTTGTTCACTTCAGAGGTGTACAAATTCTCTCATCTTATATCTATATTCATCCAAAAGGTAAAAACCATTCAAATTGCGAGGAATAGTGCGCGGATTAGAGCGGGGATTATTTCGCTCTCTCAAAGTCATGCATTCGCGCACTATTTCATACCTTTCTCCGCTTCGTACGACGCAGTTTTCACTGCTCATCCATACATTCATCCGACAGCACCATGAAATGTCTAGTTAAAATACGGCCTTGGGCGGGAGCACTCATTGCCAGATGCCCCGTAGGTATCCATCACAACAAAATCGCTTCAAAACTAGCAATCCGCTGGAAATTTCCACCATAAACATGAGTCATCATGAGAAAAATAAATTCATTAACGGTAAACTGTTTCGTTCCTGCTCCTGTATTTGCAGAGTAACAGTTACAGTTATCCGCTTCCTAGGACGAAATTTCTACTATATTGCGCAAATGAAGCGGGGTACTTACGCACTCTTCATCATTAAACTGATAAGACTCACTTGCATAGTGAATCTCACTCGAAAATCGTATTCTACAGAATGTTGGTTTCTCTTCCGTTCGCACTTTATTGCAAAGTTTGGTGCACAGATACTGCAAGGATAGGAGCACGGAATGAAAACAAGGGCCACTTTCCCATCTCTCGTTCATGCAATTGCGCTGTCATTCTAGCATTTATTCGCTTAACTCAACGCAATTTTATCTATGAATCCATCCATAGATAAGATTGTATGTACAATAAAATACCCCTGTGAAACGGTCATTGCAGTTGTCCTCTTCAAACAACGTAATATTCACGGCACATTTCCCATGCATGAGACTGCACAAGAAATTAATTCGTGCAAAGGCTTTGTGAACAGACAAACAAAATCTTGATAGTATAATTAGAAAAATAAACTATCCTTCAGGTTAAAGAAATTACCGAACATTCTCCACACAGTTTAATTCAACAATGGATCCTATCCAGGTTTCAATATGTAATTTATTTCTAGTGATGTGCTAAAACCCTTTCCGGATCCATTTCTGAATAAAGCAATGAGTAATGTACTAGGCCATATCTTATTAGTGGAGCGTCCCCAAAAATGTATACCTTGTGTAAATTAAATCAATAACAACTAAATTAAACTGAAATTGTGGCAAAATAACTTATATCAATGATAACTGATACCATTTGACCATTGTAAAAAAATGTTTAACGTTTATGTTAGAAATTGTACACCATTGTGTATACCTGTATACCAGTGAAGGCCCTGGGTAGGGATAAATGGAGATATATGTCTCTTTTTGCACAAACAAAATAAAGCTAATGTCAATGACCCATAGATTGAAGAACATATTATAGCAGTTGTTCCTTAAGTGGGCGCTACCGCCCCCCTGGGGAGCGAAAAGAGCGGCAGGGGGGCGCTGAAGGCATGGTGCTGACCAAACGGTACCAACCAGAAGCGATAGTCTTTGGCAACCTTCCTTTTGTAATTTGAACTATACATTGTTCTCCACACCTCTTAATTTACATCGTAAATTAAACACAAAGTGCTAACAAAAATTTAATTCTTAAAATAATTTGTTTCGATAATTCTTTTTTATATGTTCATCATCCCACGTAATTTCCCTCTTGTGTATATATAAGCCTATATTTACATCTTCAGGGATAATAACCAATCCATCTATTGAAAGTTGAATAAACGTTAAATTAATCGTAGTTGTTTATTTTTATTATCTTATTGATTCGGTCATTAGGTCTATGATTGCAAAACCAATGGTTGTGGGGCGTTGGGTAAAGGTCTAGGTACGGAAAAAAGGGGCCGGTGGCTTGAAAAGTATTGGAAACACTACATTCGATGAACCATACGGAATGATAGTCATTGGAAGTATTGAAGTCAATATAATGAGCGATAGGCCACATTGAATGGATCAATTATGCAGTTAACACGCCGAAAACAAAGGTATTAACAGCAAAATGGTCGCGGTACCGTAATGATTTATCTAGGAATTTCCAAATTGATATGATTTCCAAAATAGGCACACTGCATTATTTATAAAATTTATGAACAAATGCACGCGACGGCCATGTTAGTTGGATCATTTTTTGCGAAAACAATAGACTTCAATTTCGTGTGTAAAGTAGCTATCTACTCCCTTCTTTAATCTATACAATGCATATAAAGTGAAGCCTTCGTCAGGGCTATATTCCTCACGAGATTTGCTTCACTTTTCTTCACGCATTCGCATATCATTCCTTCGTTTAAGGTGGCTGGAGCGGTAATCGTGGGTCACTGAGGCACATTTTAAGTATTTGTCGAGTAAACTGAAAAAATAATAAAACCACATTTTATTCAAGTAAATACATCTCTTAATGCGGTGAAACTCACCAAAAATGTAGTAATGGAAATTATGCAAGAATTATATCCTTTTACATTTTTGCCTTAGCCTTTTAAAGCATGTTATGATTTGATTTATCGGCGCGGTATTCGAAATTTAGGCGAAAATTATATTTAAATAGGTACGTTTTTCCGAACCTTTGACTCGGCTCCGACAAATTTGCCGGATATTTGTTAGCAACCATTATAATAATGTGACATGAATTATTTCACGTTTTGGAAAAAAATCTGAACATATGTAATCCAATTACTAGGGTATCTCGCGTAGCACAAGCCTTAAGTGTTAAAATAGCATTGAATTCTCAAAAAAACCAAATGGGTAAAATGCTATTGTTTTCACTGTAAGCTATATATATTAATTATGAGAATACGCATGCAAAGCTTCACGCAAATCTGTGCATAAACAAAAATTGCTCAAGACTACATTAAGAAGCATTATTCACTGCGCATCCTCTACAACGCATTCTAATGCACAATTAAATCCCTCGAGGAAGAATGCAAAATGAAAAAATGTAATTATTTTCACATCTATCCATATACATCGCTTATTATAACACATTAGCGAAGTTTAACCCAAATCTATTCATAAACGAAAATTGCTCAAAACCAGAGTAGCACGAAGCAATAATTCACTGCCCACCATCTACCAATGCATTCGAATGCAAAATTAAATACCTCTAGTGAGAATGCAACATACAAATAAAATGAATTAATTTGCACTTTTATCCACTTATAAGAACACGTAGTCAAAGTTTAACGCAAATATGTGCATCAACAAAAATCGCACCAACCCACTCAACACGAAGCAATGTTGACTGGTCATCTTCTATTCGTGCATTCGAATGCACAAATAAATGCCTCTCGGGAAAAATGGCCTCGGGACGAACAGGGCGAAAGGTAGGGCAGAGCGACGTTGGAAAGGGGGGAAGGACAATAAAGAGGACAGGTCCCGCGGCTTGTGGAGGAGGGGTGGGGTGAGGAGGACGGCCCCGTAGATAGAGGGCATTGTAGAGATAAGCACCATCGCACCAGCCGAGGCGTTTATCACCGCCACCACCAACCTCTCCACCTCCCTCCCCCCCGCCTTGGATATCACGAACCAGCGAGTGATGTCGACCGGAATCGCAACTCCGCATGCGGCGAAATATGCCCCCCTGCCTCCCTTTCCACAAGATTTCTCCACAAACGCCACCAACGTATACATATATCCCTTTATTAATACGCTACGTGTCCCGCTTTATTTGCACATATGCACGAGAATAGGAGGAGGATGAGATAACCACGGAGGCGATGCGTCCAACTCAAGAACGAGATATCGACATTCAGGAGGCCGATTCAACAGATTTTAAGGTAGTTTAAGCGAGATATCACTTCACATAATCTATATACATACATAAAATTGGATGTATATATATATATATATATATATATATATATATATATAAATGTATTTATATATGCTCCAACATAACTCAAAAACTGCGGAACCGATTACTTTGAAATTTTGCATGTGGGTAATTGAGCGCACTGGGACGAACTTAGGCTATATTGAAATGTCCCATTTATTTTAATCCTTCAAAACACCATTGGAATCAGTGCAAAGATTGTTTTTTTTATTGCTTGCACTCATGATATAGGACTGAAATATTCACTATCGGATGGCTAAAAGAACGAAGTATTTAATTTTTGCATTCGATTATGTTTTAAGTTTCGTTTTTGCTTGAAAATTAGGTTTTCAATTCCAAAAGTATCAATTTTTCTCCCATTTCAACAATGCCATTTTTCCCACGGGAAATTTGCCCGGGCCATTCATGGCTTACGTTAAATGATCAGTATTAGCGAATTTTAGCGAGATTTCAGTTGGGGTATTTTGTACCCCAACCTCTCCATATGCGCTTAACGGCTTTCACATAGTACACATCTGCATTTAGCACGTAATATTGATTCTTATAATAAGGGCCCATCAGTATACATAGTATATCGTTTACTACATAGAATTTTTCAAACTGCTAGAGACCTACGTACTACACCTTTTAAACCTTAACACAGTCCTAGAGCTCAAGAGGGATTGTTGAGGTTCCAATCGGCTCTAAGTCCCCAAACCACTGCTTTGTATTTAGCCTCGGAATGAATGAAGTAATGAGCCGTTTATCTTGAAATTTAACGCGTATGATACTTATTTCCAATCAAAACAAATATGGTCTCTAATGGTGATGTAAAATAATCTCGCTCACACTCACATTTGGGAAAATATGCTCGAAGTTTATGGCGATCTTCCCCACGCCCCCCTCGCGAAACTGGAATACTTTTTTAGTTTTACTGTTTTAATCATTAACAGTTTCATTAAAATAGTTATATACTACGCATCATTAAGCGAAAAATCAGGCAATTTCCACTTAGCAAAAAAACTAAGATGAGAAGTCAGATTCTCTTCTGTATAGATATCTCTACAATATTATTTCTTACTTTTATCTCTCCCGTTGAGAATAAACGGGCATATATGCTAGTATTAAAAATTTGGTCTTATTGTAAAAAATATATCTCATTTCTCCAATGATACCAAAATATCAGCCACTTACCTTGCTTCTTTTCGACGTATCTTGCAAATAAAATACCGTATACCGGCCCTGTTACATGGGATATGATATATCGATGCGCTCTTTTAAAAAATTAAAAGGTTCTTACAAATATATCAAGTCAGAACTTTAATGATGTGTAGTTTGTAGGCTTCCTCAACTACTTTAAAAAATAAATTCACTACCCCCCGTAATACTTTTTACAAAATCACAAAATATCTGCTGTTGTGAAGGCGTTTTAAGCGTACGGCGTGAAAAAAATAGTCAAATTAAAGCCTTGCATACGTATATTAAGATAATTATTGATATTTCAGTGATTTAAAACAATTTTTGGGTCAATAACATTACATTAATTACTTCAGGCTTCTTGCAGTTTCTTAAATTAAAAAATAAAATTTTAATATGACCTCTATCATGACTAGGGAAAAATCTCGTTCGAACTACCTTAAGCCGTTCTCTCCTTCCCACGTCCTCACCACAAGTTACCATGATTAGCTACGTTTTTCAAGTGTCAAAATAATGATCTACACTAATAAAAGCTAATCCCCGGGAGAGGGGGGCGATACTAATGAAGGAGAAAATGGCTGAACCAATTTAGTTGGTTTTCATCATTTTTCGTGTCGCACCACATATGCCTGGAAAAACCCCCGAATTTCCATTATCGACTCAGAAAAATTTTTAATTGAAAAAATAAACACCCCTTATCTAAAACTCATAAACCCCATGTAAATGTTGCACTTTAGCACAGATGTATATATTTTGTAAACATTAACGGCCACCATATATTAGTATAAGACACTGTCTCCGGCGTTACTTTGTGGAACTCCTTCATTTTTAATAATAATAAACACTTGGTTGTTATTCCACACTTTATTGGAAACAAAACGACCCGGGTTTCAGCATGTCATGCCATCATCAGGCATCTGATGATGGCATGACATGCTGAAACCCGGGTCGTTTTGTTTCCAATAAAGTGTGGAATAACAACCAAGTGTTTATTATTATTAAAAACCATATATTAGACTATTAACAGTGATTGCCAATCGGCGAAGTCAATTCACTCGTGATTGCCTTGCGGCAAAATGCATCAATAATCGTAGTTATAAGCAGAGTGGCCTAGAGGGCGATTGAGTCGTGCGGTAGGAGGCTCGGGACCAACCTGTACTATTAACAGTGTTAAAATAATATTTGCATGACTGGGCATTTTCCCGTCATTGTTGACGGGACGGGTTATCAGCTAGTAAAACAATAAATTTTTTTCACCACTGCTCCCAAAGTTACACGGTAGAGAGAAGAAAAATGTAACTATTGGTCACCTCGAAGAAAAGATCTGTCGTTATCATTCAATGGTTTCATTCTTGACTTTATGGGAATCCATAGTTAGCCGAAGTAAAAACTACAATGTATTTTTCCACCAGAATAATTTATTATTTATGAATAAATTATTTATTAAGATGCGGCTTGTTTCAACGCACCAACGCAACGTCACCTTCAGCTACGGTATGGTAGTATAGTACTGAGGAGTGCCTGATGATGACACTAATGCGTTGAAACTCGTCGTACATAAATAAAATCTGGTGGAAAAATACATTGTAATTTCTACTTTGGTTAACCTGTAGTGAGTTATCTTAAACCAAATGGCGCCACGCACCCGGAAATAACAAAAAAAATAAACTAGCAAATTTATTAGTTGCATATTAAAAAAGTATGTCTTCTATATCCATACAAGTAATCTCACTTTTTAAGAAAGAAGCCATTGCCTTTTTACAGGCATTAGCTAGAATATTAAATACCTTTGGCCTAACACACAAGAAACTTCGCCTGAACAGTGGCATGTTAGAATAGGTCCAAGGTACTGATTCTCTTCGTAGGCTACTCAAGCAAGGCTCATTCACTACTGGTATTTCGTCACCAAATATTAAATAGAAATAGAAAAAAATCATCCCCAAATAGAAAAGTCTCAGCACTTCAAAAATGTACAAGTGCCGCAGTGGGAGCAACTTTAGCATTATGAATAAAGGAAAGTAAATATTTAGGGCAGAATTCAAACGTGTATGCAGAATACTATTATGTAGCAGTGAAGCGCACATCTCTTCTTTCTAATTCTTCATTTTCCACAATTTACCATCAGTACCAACGTTAGTCAAGGGTCGACATTTAAGGCAAAAGTAAACAATATGCATATGCAACGGCATTGTACTGAGGGATTAGTCAGTGAAGCTTGGACGACAAGTGCAGCAAGACAAGGAAGACTAAAAGCAATGTGGAGTTGTAGAAAACCGATGAAGATAAAATGGAATGAAAGAATCACCATTGACGAAGACCTACGAAGACGATGACCACTTTACAGCACCAAAAAAATATCCAGCCGTTCGCTCCTTACGCTCCTCCTAACTCACAAGTTACTAGCATTTGCAATGTTATTCAATTCTCGAAATTTAAAGCAAAATTGAAAGACGTAAAGAGAATGCAATTACATGGCGTTGATGTATGAACGATTACAATCGCATGGAAGCTACGGAAATGTGGTGTTATTGCACAATTATGAAGATGAATATGAATGGATAGAATCGCCACTGAAAAAGTAGTACAAAGGGCTGGGGAAAAAGATGCTTGTTGAAAACAATACTAATTCTTCTTAAGTTTATAATATCTTAAGCTCTCAGGGAAGGCCAAGTGAGGCAAAGATAAGTTGAGTCATGTAAGACTCAAGAACAACAATTTTTCAATGCTTCAGTTGATCATGGTAACATGTCTGGAAGAAACTCCTATGCTACAGGAAAACAGTTTTTTACCCGGTTTTGACGGATATAAATCTGGTCACCTTCATTATAAAGGATGCTAAAATGATTATGAGAGAACAAAGCGGTTATTTGAAAAGAGAATGGAGTGGAGATATGAAACAAACCAATCTTCTGATTGATGATCGCCAATGATGAATACGAATAGGAAAAACAACGATTCTATATCACGAAAGACTGAACGCACTTTAACTCTATACGAAGTCAATGGAGGCAGGCGATACTTGGTGGAATTTAGTTGCACTGAACATGTTAAAAGAAAAACTTTGTACAATTCCACAATATGATGTATTTTACCGATCGATTTCAACGTCTGAGCGTCATTGTCAAGGTATATATCTTAGAAAGGAAGAATGGATCATCATAGGAAGATTTATAATTATATAGAGAGAAATTAAATAAATACCCATGACAGAATCGGGTTCCATTTTCCGGTTCTGCTGCGTATGTCAGCGCTCAAGCGACAACAGCTCTTCCCCAATTACAGGAGGCGTCTTCATGTCACTTCGACCTGAAGACGCCTCCAGCAACGCGGTAGAAATAGTTATCGCTTTATCGCTGACATACGCAGCTTAACCGGAAGATGGAACCTGATACATCAAGCCGCTGCGGAAAGCCTCCGCTCCAACCCATTACAGAAACCGCAATGGAATGATATGTCCGCAAATCACAAGGTCTCCACCTCTTAAAATTAGTCCTCGTGATTACATTAGTACAAGTGAGTAACCAGAAACGTAAGACTTCCCGACAAACAACACGAAGCAATTCACTCATTAATAAAATCCATTAGGCAGCAGTGTATCCGAAATGAAAAGATAACGTACCCGGTAGGAAAATTACGAGGTAAAACTGATATGCTTCTTGCTTATGAAAAACATTAAATGCATTGAAACACATGCAGAAAAATGTTTTTGTAACAGAGAGAGAAATTATTTAGCGAGTTATCCATTTTGCTACCTGAAATAACGATGTAGTCAAAGCTAAAGATGCGAGTGGTTATTTGGGATCAATTATCACAGGTTTGTAAGAAGGGTATATTTTTTAATTTTGAGTGGCCGTCTTTCAACGGCAAAAGGGATTTAGAGCAAAGGCAAAAGTTTCAATAAAAGTGGACGACTCCAACAAAAAACATCGACCTTTCAAAGACCCATTAAAAGCATGCACACAAATTGAATAGAAGGAGAAAAATCCACGGAAAAATCGCCTGTTGAACACCAAGAGAACTATCACAGAGCCATCAAATTTGGAACTTCAAGCGGCACACAGTTCAATGATGATATAGAGCATGAAAAAGAAGATATATATCATGGAGAAGTGGTTGTACAACGAAGAAGACACTAACAAAAAATAATATTAACTTAAGCATAAGAATCGACGTATATAGTAGCTCAAACCTAAACTACTCCTAAATTACAGTTAGTCCGAAAAAGCGATAAGATGCCGGCATTAAGACCGCAACCAATGCTGTGTTTTTCTTAAATCAAAGCAATAATGGCATTACATTGGTGAAAGAAGTATTCGTACGAGATACATTAGTAAACCCTCAATAAGCCAGCCTATTTAGCTCCAAATAGGCTCAACGGCAACATATTCATTCATATTATTAATCATTATGACAGTAAATAACGCTGGATTTCAGCTTTTTAAAAACGCACCTTCTCTAGCAGGCATAAGTATTAAATGTCTAGAATAAAAAATTTTCCCGAGCTTAGAATAACAAATCTACAGGAAAATAATTAATACTTTCTACCAAAAAATAAATTACAGAGGCTCCCTTTAGTATCTAACAATGCATTGCGGATGCAAAACGCTGCATGAACCTACTGACATTATCCCTAAAACTTCAGCATCAGTGCATTAAAATATCTTAGATGCACAAATTTTAATCCACACGTGTATAGAGCATGGTGCTTAACCACTGCAGTTGACGTAGGGAGTGAACACGATAGAGTTGACACAGCAAGATTACGACATCCTGGTGAGACCAAAAGAACAGATGAATGCTGAGTTCCAATGCGTGACATGTGGGGACAAGAGCTAACAGGCTATGTGACGTAAGGATAGAAGACAATGATTTTCAATCCAGGCACGCCGACAGTCCATTTCCTCCTATTCCCGAAACGCTAGGCTTAGATTGCTTGAACAATTGAGAATAGATATCTTTCAGAGCGACACGGAGAACATCATATTAGAAACCCACTATATTTCCAGGTCCGACAGAAACGATAAATTAAGAGAGATATTTTGCGGAACGGATAGGTATGGGAATTCGTTTTTCCCCCGAACAATAAGGGACTTCAATAAATGCTAGGCGTAATTTCATTAGAGCGTTTCCTTTTTATAAGTAAACGGCTGGTGTCCTAACACCCCCGCCACACTCCTATTGAGGCGGCTTGCGGGGTGGTATGTAGATGTAGATGAATGCCAATCAACAGCGCCCTATACATTGTCAAATCAAGAGATGGCCTTAATCGGATTAAACTTGGTACACAAAAACAACAGTATCGTGCTAACCGAAGGAAGTGAATACAAGGAAGGTCCTCGAATGAAAAAATGAAAGAGAGATGCCGCTTCGCTTGGGTTAGGTTACACCAGCAGTTCTCACCTTTTTGACAGCAAGGCACACTTGAGGTGTTTGGAAATGCAGACGGCACACCAGTGAACAAAAACTGTGATTTGTTATGAAATGAAATTATATCTAATTGTCAGCAGTTTGACAGCTACTGACTTTAAACATTTATCGATTATAAACAAAAATAAAAAATGAACAGTATCTATTAGTTTAATAATTTTATTTATTATTATTATTAGTATTTTATGATTTCTATGAGCGTTGCGGCACACTTGGCGGAGGCTCAAGGCACACCAGTGTGTCGCCACACACCGGTTGAGAATCACTGGGTTACACAGATTCCCCGAGTGCACCACGAGCATTTGGGACCCTACACGGAAAGACATGATACGCGAAATAAATGGAACACTAAGGAAATCCACACATTTATAGTGAATCCACTGCAACTAGCTAGCAGAAAGTGTAACACAGCTGACGGAAGGATTCAAAGGTCAGAAGTAAGCTTAAGATCTATACTACGCGAGTTTCACGCTAACATCTAAGACATCACTTAATCGCATAACACCCAAATAAGAGATCGAAGTTAGATTAATAAGAGAGATGCACAGTCGAGCAGATGAGTACAAAATTCCGTCCTCCCACGCATCATTCATCACTACAGCAAAAAAAGGTCGAGACATTAATCAGCCAAAACACATAACACCTTTCGTCCTTTCCTTCATTCGATTCTTTTTCCATATTTTCCTCCCTCCAAAAAGGTTGGCATCTACCCCATGATAACCACTAAAACACAACCTTTCAGCGAAACGCTGGGCAATGTGCAGACGCATAATACTCCAGCGATGAACTAGCAGTGTTTGAACATAGATTAACTGTTTTATCTCTGTAGTGCCTTCAATAAAGCCATATATGTTTCAAGGATCCGTGGGCACTCATCAATTTCAACACTGTTTCAGAGTATCATCAAAGCGAGGAATATGAAAGTCAAGTTTTGAAAATCGTATACAAAAAGAGGGGTTGCAAAAAACAAATAAGCCTCTGCCATGCACGATTTAAAACCTACATCCAACATCATATGGTTAATATTATTGACTCACAGGAATCTAAATATATATTACAAAAACTCATCAAAATTAATATTCAAAGGGAAATTCACCGCTGGTCACTAGAATATCCTCAAATCATGGACAAGAAAAACAAAAAGAAAGATTCAATTACAAGTTAATAATAAATAAGTAGGTAATGACGTACACAGCGTAGGCTACAATAGCTTTATATTAGAATTACCGAATTCCATCATGAACTTCAAAGAATCAATCAAAGAGATTGATTCAAAGAGTAATTGGAAAGTCTTCCTCATGCGTCTGTGAGTCAAAAATATGGCTCTGTGAATTTAAAAGAGAGAGCACAGAAACAATGAGGTACACCGTGAAACAGAAAAGATCATTAAGATAACAACAATCATTCCAGACTAAATAAATTATAGGAGACTAAAAATATCTACATTCAGGATTTTCATTCAGGATAAATGGACTGATATTAAATAAAAAAAGGATAGGGGAACAGTTTACACGCATTTTGTCTTGAATTGGAGTGATTCTTCGCAAAAATTCAACACTTACTCTCATAATTACGACAACGAGGAAAACTGTAACAAGCACTTCAGAAAAAGCATTTTTAATAAACTTCTTTTTCTAAAATATTTCCGATAAGTCTTCATTAGCTGTATCCGTTATGCCACATTTCTCAGAAACCGATACCGCCGGTTAATGTTTCTAGTGGTGCCATATAAAACTTACTGAAAATCATTATTCCAAATTTATCTAATGATACTGTTCGAATTTATCCCCACGAGTATGGTGAATTGGATTCGGAAATAGCTCGATCCCTGGTGGTAACGTATAGCAAATCTCAATCTAAACCACAGGCAATATACAAGACTGGGAAATAATAGGTATAAAGCTCACATTTAAAAGCGAAGACAAATTGTAACCGTATAACAAAAGACAATATCACAATATATTTATTTAATTTATTTTTTTATTTATTTGACAACTCCCCCGAAAACAGCCACAAATTGGGCCTTTACATCAGGTGAATTAACAATTCATAATGTACAATCACAACCACCCATGCCCTGGATGGGAAAAACCTACCCAGGCGGGACTCGAACCCGCGACCTTTTGCTTGGCGAGGACTTTACCCCGCCACCACCGAGGCCGGCAACCATTTACAACCATTTTGCTCGAATTTTGATAACGAAATAAGATGAGATTTGCTGATAGTAAAATACACGAGTCAAAAAGGATTCAAAGCTCAACACACTCTTGATTCACCATAACTTAGTTTTGACTGATGATAATGTGCAAGTTGACGCAGTCTTCAAAACAGCTATCGATAGTGATTCTCCGAAAAAGTCACCAGCGCAGAACAAATGCTATGAGAGATAATAGGTATTATACACTGGGTTAAGTGAGGCCTTATATCATCATGATTACACCTCCACAAATCAGCGCTGCAGACCGGTAGGAAAAGTAGGTAGGAGGTGAGAGGAGGAGAAAAACCTGGCGTTGGCGTTATCCCGCTCTGAACGAAAGACAAGGTGAAAACGGTTTAACGTCCCAATACCAAGTTCTGCCTTGTCCTTTCGAGGCTCTCTTCATAGCACTCACAAACGGATCGTATTGCAAGAGAACATTTTTCTCCAAAGCCGCATTTGACCCTCCACGCGGGAAGCCAGTACTCTAGCAACCGCACTATTCCGACCCCCAAATGATCGCAACCGAAAAGCCCTACTGGAAACAGAGTTAGCTCTTAAAGAATGAAATTCTCATCACCTATCCCACAAGGAAGTGTAATCAGCCCACTCCCAGGTTCTCCAATGCACTCATGGCATCAACGCCGTGGTTAACATTCACCGCCTTCAATTCGTCACTGGCGCAGTGCTTTATAAAGTTCTAAGTGAAAACCACCAAAGCCAAAAGTTATCAAAAAAAGCAAACGGCCCCATGAATAAATTTTTTTAGAAGTATAGTGATGAATTAATGGAAAATGGGATAAATCCCTCGAACACGCATTTCATCAAATAAGACTTAAAAAAGCAAGCCTATTACTCTAAATCAAATGCCATAAAAACACTCAATCAAGATCTTTAACGGAGAAAGATACCTAGTAAACATGTGGTCAACCAAACTCTATACGAGGCTTAATTTTTAGGAAAGGTACTAGGTAAATGCTACGATGAGTTAAGAGAACAATGGAAATTACATTTGAGTACCGCATTCGAACAAGTGCAGCGAAGGTCAGCGACATTCGAATAATGACATCATAATAACTTCACTAGCAGACACGCTTGACAAGAACTCGGATTGGAAGTGGGTATTTCAAACTGAACCGGCGAGGATAAACTATTACGTAAACAAGATATTAAACTATTACATAAATTTGAAGCAACCTAATTCTTTTCAGACGATTGTAATGAACTTCGATTTTCATAAACTAAACAACTCTGTCATACTATGATACATACATTGATCACAAGCACAAGACTTTAGAGACAGGTTTTCGAACGGGTAGGTTTAAAATTGCCTTATTCCCGCGAAAGAGAAGAAATAAAACGGATAGGCAGATTGTTAGAGGTGTAAGCCATTTTCAGGTTCTCTGTACACAGCCGTTTATTGTTCAAAACAATACTAACATCAATTCTCGTATTCGCATCAATTAACTTCTACGGAATTTTTAGTTACTTGAGCCCAATCAATATTAGCTCATCATCAGCCCTTAACCCTTGAACACCATGAAGCATCGCATGCTAGGAGAGGACTTAAGATGGAGCGATTGACTTACAGGCACTTCACGCATGTAAAAGTTTCTGTTCTAAAACTTAAAAATTCCGACGAATAAAAATTCTGTCTTAATACTGAATTTATGTGGGTAAATGAAAAAAACTATAACAATGCACGTCTAAAAAATAACGGCTTCAAATTGCACTAGCTTAGAATTAAGTTCGTTGTACTATCCCACCCAATTCCTCGATATTTCATGCACACGCTCTTTGCATAGAATTATGCAGGCAAGGTCGGAATTATGAGGGTGGCCAAGAACTGCCCCACATCACTGCATGTGGATAATTATGGCTCCGTAAGCCCTTCAAATTAAGACCCACCACATTTCACATTAGCACGGACCGAAGCAGCAAAACCTTCTTCATAATTACCTAATAACAATCGTAAAAAATCATTCAGAACTAATAAAAAAAATTAACCATATCCATCTAATCCTGACCACAAAAATATGACGTGGAAACTTTTCTCATCATGAACCAAGAACTCGTGTGATTCGTAACCACAATGGATTATAAAATATAGTCCTAACAATTATCATGACTCCATGCTTGAGTTCAAAATGATACTTACTTAATTTTCTTAACACAGTTTTACACGATGAAATATTTTGTACAAACGAATGTACGTGAGATTGTACGTTTGTCTCAATGAAATTAGAACAGGTTATATTTCCCGTGCAGGCATTGAGACATTCGCACAAGCGTTCATACAATTTGCCGTTTTACACAATACATTTCGCCACATTATCAAGAGTTCTCGGAAGAGTTTGTACAAACAAGTGTACCGTTTAAAACGGCCTTTATGCAGACCTTATAAAGCCACAAATTTTACTCGACGCTCATTCTTTAAAGATATATTTGCTGTACGTCATGTTTGTCACTGCCAGTTCATCTTCACATCATAATATGTTTTTCATGCTGGTAAATTGTCTTTTATATTTTTGTATTTAATCCTACCGCGTATTTAAATCAAAATATGTTTTATGTAAATATATGATTGTGTTAAAAAGGGAACGTGCCCAGAAAATTAATAAATAAATAAAATTAACTTGACTCCGAAAATTGATTTCGGAACAAATACAACAAAACCGAGGAGAGCTATTCTCAAAAATAGATCAAAGTAAGAGAATCGGCCCCTTTCAAAACAAGTTGCCATCTTCAACTGGATCAATTGTCCTTCACGAAAATTATCACACAACCTCCCGCAAATACCACTTCCAAAGCAACTCTTGCCGGTTTCTCTCCTCCATAGCTGCTACATGAGATGAAGGGGTAAAATTGGGCGAAAAATCACATGCTATTCCTTCTCACCCTCTCTCCACCTAAAGGTTCATCCCAGACGGCTAACGATGTATTTTCAAGGAAAATCGGCAGGAGAACCGAAGCAGAGGTGAGGACATGACGTGCTGAGTTCAGGTAGGCCAAGCGAAGAGGAGCATAGCTGAACGAAGAGGTCGAAGATGCCGCCTACTTCTTTGGAAGAAGGAGGCGTTTCAAGAGGACATGAACAACAACCCTATCCATTATCCCCATTGAAATATCCACTAACTCTTCAAACAGGAGGCGGAATGAAGAAAACAAGAGTCACATCGTCAACCATGGTAAACACATGAGATAAACAGGCATATCACGACGATTCAAGATTAAACAAACTTAACCTTCGAGACTATAGGAGGTTACAAACTATGCTAAGATCGCATGAAAATTTCAGATGACGAGAGTTTCAGGGTAACACCGAGGATATTATTATCTTAACCCCGCATTAAATATCCAGAGCTGATATAGGAGAAAAAAAAGATACACTGTCGAACTGCTGGTTACAAAAATCCCTTTTCCTTACGAACCATTCATGACTAAGAAAAGCAGATCAAGAAACTAAGACATCCCATTAACATACTCTTTTACATTTAAAAACCGGGATAAAGAGAGGGACCGAAAAAAAATCGACACGAGACAATCGTATCCATTGGTGTGACAACATATTCACATCCGTAGAGAAGAATTTCCTCCACAGAAGCATAAATAAGTAATAGAATTTTTTTTTGTACCAGGAAAAAATATTTTGCATTAAACAAAATCGGTTGTAAATCTCGGAGAGGGGAGAGTAGGTACAGTAAGAAACGGCTTCATCCTGATTTAATAATCGTTCGTTCCATGAATACGGGCTTACGGAATTACTGATAAAACGATATCCTAACCGATTAAAATTTGAGCGCATCCCAAAAAGTCGATTACAGACCCTGGCTCCGTCACTCCGCGCGACATTCAGTAAAATGGAAGTAATTTGCGGAGAAGCCACTTCCAGCGAATTCATTAAAGTCTTTCAAAAGTCATTTCACAGTCCCGCAATAATGAAGTAGCAACATTAGTACGGCTAGAGACTGTGGAGATATTTTGCCACAAAGCACACGCGCTGTAACAGTAGAGATGAATTCGACAGATGGCAAGCGTAGGGAAAGAATCCCTGCGAACTTTCAAGCGAAGAATTGGCGCCAAGTGAACTCCATTTCAATTCGAAGACCTGAGTGCACCGCGGGCTTCACGCTCACATCGATGGAAAGGAGAACTCTGCATTCATCCTGCCAACATTGCGAATGGAAACTGATGCCCGTAGCAGGAAATCAGATCAACAAAGATCTGAAGTGACGAGAAATTTGGGCAAAAACTAGAAACGAGACCGATAGAACAAGTATTTGACACAACGCCTCTCCATTAACCCCGTAACTATGCCAGCGCTAAGGTTTACAGGATAAGTTCCTACTTAACACCCAGATGTTTAACGTTGAGATTGAGCGGCAAAATGCCATCTACATCATGATACTCGGTGGCCAAAAATAAATGTTTCCACAATAGGACAATAATCATCGGCACGCGCACAGCGAATGAGTATCAACGACGGGATTATAATGTTCACTATTCAGAGCATTTTCCCGTTGATCCGTTTGCATGGTCAGCTAGCATTGCGGATGAACAAATCACTTGCACATTTTTACGAAAAGAAAAAATATACATAACTAGCAAAAGGCTTACGACGACGAAACAAAATTATTATCTACAAAATCAAGATTATTCATTATGAAACCACCGTAAAACTAACGTTTTAAAATGAACTCATTTCTCATTTTCTCAAGGTCTGCATTTTAACAAAGATTCATTTTGAGATGAAATGCGTAACAACATTTTTTTTTAAACTGCCGAGCGAATGCGCTTCGAGAAGAAATGTTACATGTACTCGCAATAGCGATTGGGTATTCACATTTTCAGGGAGAAATGTTTACCCCTAAATCAAAATGAAAACTTTACATAGGCGCGAGAAAACTTGAATTTCAAACTTGAGCGAGCTACCACCACAGAGGGATACGGGCGTCAATAAATTCAAGATATAATTTATGGTAGTATGTAGAAATTAGGCACTTGAAGTGGGCATATTCCCATCCCAACAAATGAAGGCTGTAGCTATAACTGAACTTATGTCGTTGAAAAAGAATGAAAGATCATACTTACTGGAGCGTCCCCGAGCTAGGACAGACTAATATTATCCTAGAAGATACATAATTACGAAAAGTGAGAGTGTACTCACATAAATCCATCAAAAATAGTTGCATGTTCTTAAAACTGCATGCAAATGACAACAACAACAGCATTTTTTAATTAGGTCACGAAAATTAAACAAATGTCCCATGTTGTGGACTGTCCCAACATTAATGATCAAGTCTATTTAGCATTTAAGTCAATTTGAATCACTGCCGAAACAAAAGTTAACTTCCTCACGAAGGGTAGGTCAGAGGTCTCAGGATAAGCAATGAATGGATTAAATCTGTACCATTAGTCTTTGAGATTTCAGAAGTAATTAAACGGGGTTGTTTGTATACAGTTGTCAGCGTATTACGCAAGCCCGAAAGACACACCTCTTCCGCAGTACGTCACAAGGTTGTCAACTGAAAACACGCGAAACCGGGTCTGGGAAATTATTTAACAAATGATGCAATATTCAGACCGAATCAATGATGTAAAATTATAAAGTATAAATTCTCGATTCATATAAATGCAAAAGATACTGCATAAATAAAGCAAATACATAAAATCGAATCGTCAAACACCAAAACATTGTCCCATCAAAGCATGACAAGTTGCGACGACCATCGAGCACGGTTCACGAAACGTTAGACACTCTCAGTCTTCAATTCAGCGGTTGTGACTGCTGCAAAGTAATCCTCCGTAAGTCTATCCGCCCGAATAAACAACTACGAAATCTGAGGGGCGGCAAATAAGGCGCCATCTTAACATAGCTATGAATTACCTTCGCTACTTGAAAGTGTTCGGTCCGAAGAGTTTCCACAATCTCTTGATCAACCCTCGGCTGCTGGCTGACAGATGATCTGAAGCCGTCTAAAACACCTTTAAAGGTGAACTTCTTCATTTTCTAAACACAGAACCAACGATCTCCATTTACCTATCACAGCATCGCAATGCCCCGTCACCACATTCCAAATCCAGAACCTCGTCTGCTGGGAAGTGGGAACAGACACCACTGCAGCAATGCATTGTGGGTAAACACAGGGGTTGGGAGGATATAAGAAGAAATTTTTCTCTCAGAAATGGTTACTTAATTATACTTAATTCGTATTAGATACGTAAATTTTATTTAATTGATTGTTTTTGTCATTGTATTATATTTTTACTATTCTTTTCTGATCTTCATAGTGCGATTGATTTTTTCCAAATCCCTAAACAAGTGAGGTTCGAGAAGCGCATCAACCATCCTACGCGGCGGATATCTCTGTTTATATCAAGGGTTGATGAAAATTAAGTCGCCTGGAAAATTTTACCAGAAAACTTATCTTATGTTGACCCTACATCAAATTCGTGATTTTTAAAAGGCTTTCTTAGATGTATTTTGAGCAATATCATTGCCCCAGTTATATGAATTTCAAAAATGAGCAGCTCACTTTTAAAGTCTCTTAAGGCAATCGGTGCTGTAAGTTTTTATTACTCTACAAGGAGAACTAAAATAAGGTGAATTGGTGAACTGATCAGGGTAAACTAATATTTTCTAGTCGGGTGCAATATTTCAAATGACCCTCTTTTTTTGCAGATACGCTGGTGGAATCCTCTTAGGCTGGTCCCTTTTTTCTTCTAAGGATTCCCCCTCTGATTATATAAAGAACTATGTTAAAGGAGGTGGTTCTAAGCTCGATTTTTCTAAATTCATGGCCGAGCCTATCACCAACCCTGAAGCCATCAAAAATGCAATGGATGAAATGACCACAAAAATGGAATTGATGATAATGGGAATTCAGGTATCGTAAGAATTGTTTTGCTCTCTACTTTTAATTTACTGTTTTTTTTAAGTAAATTTAAAATTGTCTGTGACAAGATACCTTGAGCCGCGTGCTATAGTTTTTAAATATGCTACATCACAGGAGAGGTAATTGAGTTCGGCCTAGAGCCGGCATCAAATGTTTTTAACAAACGACCGCAAAGAGGAATTTATTTACCAAATACACTGGCCTCATGGAAACCCATGAAAAAGGCTCATGAAAAGAAATGGAGATATTGGTATATTCTTGATAAATTTACAGAATTTGTAATCCAAGATAGACCTGCCATAATGAATAACTAGTGAGTAAAATTTCTTTACTGATAGCTTTTTGGGATTTTAACGTGGCTAAATGATGTCGTTTGACTCAGCTAATGTGATAATTTCTTTGGATGAATCATTTTATACCGGAGTAAAGTGGGATCAAAAGTCCTGAAGAAGTGTTCCATATGTTGTCAGGCAAACTATTCAATTTTTATGCCCTTTGGCCCTCAATGCCTGAACATATTTATTGTAATGTTACTTTATCCCTGAATAAAAAGAACTTTTAGTCATATGCCATAGTGCGTGACGTTTGGAAATGGTCTCAATCATTACATTATCATCAAAGACTCCCAGTAAACGTATAGTTCCATATATAAAGTTATGGATTGTTGTTTGATTTGGAAATTGGATGCAAATATGAGACATCTATGTATTGAATTTCCATATTAGCCGTTTATTCTGAACTTTTGTGTTGTGTGCAGAGCTGAATAATCAGCAAAAGGTAATATTTATTAACTATGTAGTTGGATATTTCACTCTCATGATTTGGAGAATACATATTTTTTAATTGTATCAATTATGTTGATACGTATATTACAGGCAGACCTCTGCAGAGCATTGGAAGCTGAAGAGGAGGGTGGTGATACATTTACAGTTGATAGATGGTTACGAGAGGAAGGTGGTGGTGGCATAACTTGTGTTCTTCAAGATGGTCAAACCTTTGAAAAAGCTGGTGTGAACATTTCTGTTGTATCGGGACATCTCCCTCCAGCAGCGATAGCCCAAATGAGAGCAAGGTAACTTTTATTTGTCCCTGCTAAAAACTGTGGTTACTTTTATTTCGTTTTTGTAAGTTTTATATGAGATCATATTGATGATATATAGATCATAGTGAAAAAGGAAAATTCCAAAGGAGTGAGAGTGTTACATTGAGTTGTATTGGTATTGAAATTGAAAAAATGTATTATAAATGTTGTGTATCTGCAGCAAGATGGTCTACGCTTTTCAAACCCATATGAGTATCTCTTTGATGAAGTAATGAAACTATGTATTGCCTACAGCTAATTAATTAATATTAAACCCTGGATATTAACTCTGGATAGGGGAAAGAATTTTAAGGAAGGATCATCATTGCCTTTTTTTGCTGCCGGTGTAAGTTCTGTAATTCATCCCCGCAATCCTATGGTTCCCACCATCCACTTCAACTATCGATACTTTGAAGTCAAGGATCCCACTGATAATTCAGTACAGGTTAGCTTGTGAAAATATTTAATGGCATTCATGTTAGGCTAAATCATTGCAATTTTTAATCTTACGTTGATCGTTTACAGTGGTGGTTTGGCGGTGGCACAGATTTGACGCCATACTATCTCAATGAAAGTGATTGCAATCACTTTCATGTAACTCTAAAGAATGCATGTGATAAACATGATAAAACTTATTATCAAAAGTTCAAGAAGTGGTGTGATGATTACTTCAATGTGACCCACAGGGGTAAGTTGAAACTGAGGATTGTTCCAAGTAAAAAATTACTATTTTATTATTAACAACGAAATTTCTCTGTGGAATACTTGAAGGGGTGGGGTAAGGATAGTATCTTTCATTATTGTTTTCTCATGTTTAAATATATTTTTTGAAAAATTGAATCACCAAATTGAAGTTTCTTCTCAGTTTACGACTAAGAGGCCATTCAAGTATTATGTTAGACATTTAAGGGAGGGGAGAGGGGTAGAGTTTTTCTTACGTTGTCATAGAGGAGTGGGGGGTTCCGAGACAATCTATGTAAGATTTTAGAGACTTTTTTATTATTGTAGGATGAAAAATCTTACTTTATGGGATTACCACTGCAGTGGTATGCCTGAATTTGTGCTAAACTGTAGAAAAGCTTATGATCAATTACATACTCTCGTTCATTAGCTTGGAGTTATTGCATAAATAAAAATCACGTCTTTTACAGGTCCCGCCCACTATAAATCACAAACTCGAAAACCATTATCGATATCTCGCTAAACATTTATGTTTCTAAGTTTCTCTGAAGGGTCTATTATTATGCAAAAAATTATAACCGGAAAGAGTGACGTCAATTTAGGCACACTTATACATACGAGTGCCTGCATATTTTTCTCTTATGTGCATGATTCTAAAAATGTATGACAACAAACATAAGATTGATAGGGAGGGCCTTCATGAAATCTTACATTGTCTAATTGGGCAGGGTAGGGGTCAAAAAGTGAGCAAAATCGCCTATTATAATACTTGAATGACCCCAATCTAAGATAACTACTTTATCCCTGTTGAAGATGACCTTAGAGTAATTTTTATTACTATGGCATTACTAGACTCTTGATTGAAGACAATTCTATATTGACAGATCATTAACTTTAATGCAGGTGAAAGAAGAGGTGTAGGTGGAATCTTTTTTGATGATCTGGACTCTCCCTCCAGAGATGAGGCTTTTGCATTTGTGACTGAATGTGCCAGAGCAGTTATACCTTCCTACTTACCATTAGGTAAGTTCAAAGTGCTGTGAACGCATAAACAAATTTTTTTGTGGGTAAAGGATGATTTATAATTGCTGAAAATGTGGTCTTTATGGTGTGAAAATCAGAAATGACTCATAGGTATCTTACCTAGCATACATAATGTTACCAGTATGGTTACCTTCCTGTATGTAATTAATGTTTGGAACCCTGTTTGAATGTGGTGAGTCAGTCAAACTGCAACATTGTGAAATACTAGATTATGATTTACTTTCAGAGGCAGGTTTTTATGTAATTATGAGTCTAGAGTCAGCTCGCATTGTGAAAGCACGTATCTGTTAGTCGCTCTTGTCACGGAATGCCGATTACCTGTGTTAAATGTGGTGTTGCCATGAAACGGCATTTAAAGCTTATATCTTGCGGTAAATGTCAAGAGGTGTATCACCTAACCTGCGCTGAAGTTATGGAGGTGGAGTTAAATGTTCTTGAAGAACAACAACGATCCTGGTACTGCATTTCCTGTACTACCCATGCGAGATCTTCCTGAGTGGATGACACCCCTGTGAGGGCAGCATCGTACAAACCAGAGGCCCAAAGTGAGGACACCAAGTCTCTACTGAGGGAGCTGTTGGCAAGGGTGAAGGCTATCCAGGACGAACAAGGCGAGGTAAAGAAAACTCTGTTGTGGTGCAAGGAGCCAATTGAGGAAAATACCAAGGCAGTAACTGAACTGCATGCTGCCATACAAACTATAAATGCATATTGATAACTTATATGTGATGTTGTTCACACTAACTCGTGGGTGAGTCAGCTTGAATCCTATCTACACCAGCTTGAGCAAGACTCACTAAGAAACGTGGTGGAGATCCTGGACAAACAGTGAATCACTTACAGCCCTTGTCTGTCAAATCGGGGTGGCACTTGGCATCACATTGAACTGTTTAGATATTGATTATGTTTATGCTATTACATCACGTAATGATACCTCGCAGCCTCCCACAATAATTGTACGCTTTGTAAGACAATGTGTTGCAAAAGACATGATGAATGGTAGGAGAGTAAAGCAGAACTTTGAAACATGGGATCTGGGGTTATCTAAAGAAAATAGTTGCCCTATTTATGTTAACGAGTCTCTCACCCCATTATACAGAAAACTGTATGCACAAGCAAGGGAGCTAAAGAGGGCAGGTAAATTTAAATTCCTATGGATAATAAATAGCAGAATTTACGTTCGCAAAGGCGAGGGGGAAGAATGCTTAATAATTACTTGCCTTGATGATCTCTCGATATTCTCGAAATGAGCTGTGATCAAAGTGAACTTTTGGTCTGCCACATGAATGCTCAGTCACTGTTCTGCCATGTTGACGAATTTAGAGAGCATTTTTCAAACAAGCAATACCACTTAATTGCCGTCTCTGAGACATGGTTGAATACTAAAATACCCTCAATTGCAGTTGAATTGGATGGATATGCATTGATTCATAATGACCGGATTGGAAGAGTGGGTGGTGGTGTCTGTGTGTACGTCCTGAACTCCCTCAAATATCGAATCGTAAAATGCCCCCGAAAGTGTTCCATTCAAACCTGAATACATGTTTGCTGAACTGGTGAGCGAGTATGAAAAACTGCTACTTGGGGTGGTTTATTGCCCACCAAAATCTGGTTATCTGGGTGAGGGGTTGGAGACCTCTTTGCTGACCTTTTTACCAATATACACAAATGTCATATTGTGTGGAGATTTCAACTGTGATACGCTAAAAATATGATCTAATTTTTTCCTGTAATCTTTCTCTGGTACCATTCAAACCTACTCAAAATTTAGCAAAAAGTAGTACTTTTTATTGATCTGTTTATTGTGGATGATATTGATAAAGTCTTAGAATATGGCCAACATCCAGTCTCCTTTCTCTCTGAACATGATATGATATACATCAAGTACCAGTTTAAGTTGAATGTTTATATTCCTATAGAGTTGAGTTCACGAGATATTATTCACATTGATGACTGTAAACTCCAAGAAGATTTCTTAATGCTGAACTGGACTGAGTTCTTAAATTCTTATTGTGTTGATTCCAAAGTTGAGATTTTTAACGAAAATGTTAAAAAGATACTTGATGTTCATGCCCCACTGTGCAAACAAACTTATAGACAACCCCGGCACCCTGGATAACTGAAAATATTAGATATATGATGATGCAAAGGGATCGCATGCGGCGAAATTTCCAAAGAACCCATCTTCCTGTTTTTCACGAACAGTACAAATTATTTAGAAATCGTGTGAAACTGATGCTACGGAATGCAAAACAGAAATACTTACACGAATGTTTTAAAGATAAATGGGACATTCGGTCAACCTGGCAAGAACTAAGACGGCTAGGTCTTGCGAAAAGTCAGAAAAACTCTTGTGATTTAAATTTTAATCTGGATGAGCTCAACACATTTTTCCTAAATACATTTACTGACGAAGACCATGCTGTAGTAAACACAAGGATGCATACAGAGACAAGTTTGCATGATGAGCTAGAATTGACACCAGAAAATGGTTTTAATAGACTACCTACCAAATTATACGCCAAAAGTATTACTTCGGAACTTAAAAATGATTAAAACTGATCCCACTGGTGTCGACGGTATCAATAATAATTTTTTTTAAATTCTACTCCCTGTTGCTATGCCTGTAATACTAGACATATTCAACTGCTCGTTAAATTACTCAACTTTCCCAATTCTCTGGAAGTCTGCACAAATTCAGCCGATTCCTAAAATTTCTCACCCAAAAGTAATGTCAGATTTTCGGCCAATCGCGCTTCTAAGTACACTGTCAAAACCACTTGAGCGATTTGTTCATGATACCACCTTGGAACACCTTTCTAGAAACGGGCTATTAGATCAATATCAGTGAGGATTCAGATAGGGGCATAACACTCAGTCTGCCCTTTTAAAAGTTACAGACAATATTAGACTCTCAATTGAGCAGAAAAAGATAACCTTGTTGGTCCTAATAGACTTTACTAAAGCTTTCGATTCAGTGAATCACAACATACTAATAAATCGCATGAATGATGTCGGACTCTCAAATTCAGCTGTGTTTTGGTTCAAGTCATACCTCTCTAACAGGAAACAGGCCGTTAGAGGACCGGAAGGCGAGCTATCAAACTATTGCCCTATAACCAAAGGAGTGCCACTGGGGTCAATCCTTGAACCCCTTCTGTTTACTATTTATGTCAATGATCATTCTAAAGTTATCTTAAACTGTAAATACCACATGTACGCTGATGATCTTCAGTTCTGCATTGACTGTTACCCTTCTGATGTAACTGAAGCCATTACTAAGGTGAATGACGATATTCGAAATATATGTAAGTGGTCACTGGAAAACTGTCTACAACTAAATCCCAGCAAGACCAAAAGTATCATCATTGGTAGTAATATTTATGTTAATAGAATTATACTTAATGTCCTGCCAAAGATAAACGTAAAAGGTGTCCAAATTGATTATTCTGATAGTGTAATTAACTTAGGAGTTACACTAAATAAAACCTTATCATGGAATGAACACATAAAATCCATTTTGCAGAGGGTGTTTAAGACTCTATATCAGTTAAAACTATTTAGACACCTTATCCCTGTCCCCCTTCGCCAAAAATTAGTTGATACTCCTGTTTTCCCACACATAGACTATTGCTGTGTGGTATATTCTGCACTTATAAACAAACTAAATCTAAAACTCCAGAGGATTCAGACCTCCTGTGTGAGGTAAGTGTATCTTTGACATCACATATTATGAACACGTGACACCATATTTTGAAAAACTCATACGGCTAAAAATACAAAATAGGCGCTTACTTTATAAGGCAACATTCATGTGCAAGTTAATAACAGAACTTCCCACATATTTACACCAAAATGTACAATATAATGCCAGAACAAATAAACGTCCAACACGCCGCATGGAAGAACTTTATATGCCACACTATCGAACATCTGTCTACGCTAGGTCTTTCCATGTCACTTCTTGTGAAGTATGGAATCAATTGTCAGACAAAGTAAAAAAATCTGAAAATGCAAGTCAATTCAAAAAGAAATACCATGAAATGTTACTACAAGTAAACTAAATATTGTGCTACACTGTACAAAATCTGATGTTTTTTGTGTATTCATACATTTGCCTTTTTGTTAAATATTATGTCGGATTCTGTGATATTGATGCATCATGTAAATCTTCCTATTGTATGTACTATTTGTTGACTCTAAGATATGTATAATCATGTATGTTCCTAAGGGACACACTTGTCCCGGAATAATAAATTTCATTTTCTATTCTATTCTAATTAAATGCATGGAGAACCAAAGATAATAAAATTACAGTACCATATTATATCTTGGAAATCATATTTTTTTCGGTATTTTTGGGCTGTCAAAGAAGCAGATGATGCCATAAAAGCTTTGCCTTTTCAGTCACTGTCATTATAATTGCCTCATTTTCTTTAAAATACTTCTGTGTTTCCATGGGAGTCTGTTAAAAAAATTTGAATGAATTAAGAAGAGGAGTGTGTGTAGTGCAACTACTAGAGATTATGAAAATCTGTAGTCCTAGCTCCCTTCATGGCCTTAACTTACTTAGAAAGTTTTGATTTTAATATAAGATACACTTTTAAACCATTTTTATTTATCTTTGGCACTGGTGCAAATACTTATAATAAATAATAATAATAAAATAAATAATAATGTTTATTGTCCCAAGACTTTACAGAGGTATTGGAGGCTTTATGCTATGCATCTAATGAAGCATATTGCAAAAATATAGATTAAGCTATTACAAATGTTTACAAATTATCAAGAAGTAATCATTCATAGAATAGTAAGATTACTTGTGCAAAAAACTTTCTCTTAAATTGGCATCAATGCCAGATGGTAAAAAATTAGTGTTATCTCCAAAATAGAGTGTACATTATCATTGCTTTGAACTGATGGTAGGCTGTAGGCCAAAGGAGAAAAATTGGACCTAAAACGGAACCTTGAGGATAAAGGAGGAATTTTCTGTATTTCAGTACAAAAACACAAGAATGATGGCTATGGATATGCTGAGAGGCAGTGGCAACTACTTAGAAGAGGAAGATATGTAGAATTCAACCTCATCTATGACAGGGGAACAAAATTTGGACTCTTCACCCCTGGAGCTAGATATGAGAGCATACTCATGTCCCTCCCACTGGCAGCTGTAGGTATATGCATAGCTTGAGGCATTTTATTTTACTGAGGCTATCATTTATATATTCTTTTCCATTTTACAGAAGTGGGAATACATGCATTCTCCCAAAGAAGGATCAAAAGAGGCTCTGCTGACTGAAATTCTGAGAAATCCTAAGGAGTGGGTGTAGCACGGAATAATATTGTTCAATGTGTTTCACCTAAGAAAACATTGCAAGAATGTTTAAATTTCTCTATCTTACTAAAAATGTGTTAAAGGTGCTGTTCTTTTATAAATTTGAATCATGATCAATTCCACTTGATGGTGGAGGTTTGTTGAAGTATTACTTTGAGCATAGAGATCAAAACATAATGCACATCTGCTTTTGATCAATAAAGGAAATAGTTTTTTATATTTTACAATAAACATTTTGATACTGTTGCGGTTGTTTATTTATTTTCTCTTTAGAAAGCAATTCTTCATGTTGAATGTTTAACAAATGCCTGGCTATTTTTTAGAAAAGTTTTTTAATAAAACGTTGAACCAAAGGATGTATCCAGTCTAATATAGTTTTGAACAAACTCCAATGCATAGAGATAGCATGGGAAAAAGAAAATTTTGATATTTTTAAATGGAATAAATAGTGCAACTCCTCTTCGTTTGAAAAGTGGGAAACTAAAGTCCTTCAATGGTCATGACACCTGCAGTTGCACAGATTTTAAGGAAGACAAAAGTCAAATTTAGATTTTGGGTAAATATTTTTTTATCAATTTACTAGAGACTAGTTCCTGCAGAATAACATTTCTGAGTACATATTGTTGTGTGTAATTCCACAAAGTAAAATCATTTGCCTTGACTAGGACTCAAACCCAGATCCCTAAATATTGGGCCGACTGATTAAGCTACCGAGGTATCCTCCTCCCCTTCATCCTTATGGCTACTGATATTTGTCCAAAAATGAGGGGCATGTACGGTAGAATGTTTCAATTGATTCTGTGGCATTGAAGAACGATATATCGTCGCCATATAATACTCCGCAATACTATGCCCCTAACATTGGTAATACCAGACCAAACTAGTAAAATGGTCTTCAAACGTAAGGCATATTTTTCCGACACGGATTATAGCGTACTTAAATTGTAATAAATGCCGAAATAATGTTAGTATTTCGGAAGACCGAGCATTTAGTGCTGTATTTTCTGCATATGCTGTAGGAAAATGGAGTACGAACGTAATGGAGTAGGAATAGTTATATGTACTTGCTAACATGCTGGAGTTGGCTGTTGTATTCAAAAGTTTTGCTGGAACTTATTAAAGAGAAATATTGCAAAACTAGGTAATAATTAAGAAAATTTGATTGTAGGGACCGAAGTATGACTCTAAAGAACAAAAAAATAGGTAAAATCAAGTTTACCCTTGAACTACCCTATGCTTCCCAGCCGGAACGAAAATGTCACCATGTAAAATGAGAGTTACGCAAAATCGAGGTTTTTCTGTATTGTAATTTCTTTCTCTCCTATGAAATGTATATCTGCAGTTCTTGATTAAAATCAGAGTAACATTCATAAGAATTATGAAGGATGTTAAACAAAACCAAACCCTCAACTTTGGATTGGTTCAGATCGTACCAGTAGGGACACCGGTGCAAAACACTAAGTGGTTACAAAACAAGAAAAAAGGAATGTACATATGTATTTTGAGAGAAAGCTCTACCGAGCAAGAATGAACTTCCAGATAGGCTTTGTGCTTTGAATACAGTTTTGTTCTTACTCCTCTCTGGTTCCTAATTACTTTCCATAGAACTTATAATGCTGCTATGACAATGGACACTTTTCCATTAATGTCAGCTTATGGAGAGATAAACACACCCAGAGAGATAATTCTGAAAGGATTGTCTTGCTCATGGGTTTCTCAGTAATGGTTTTTATCTTTTGAGCCATTTGCTGGCAGTGGGCTGATCTCTGTGTGAAGACTGCTACAGTCGATACATCAGCCAGCATTTTACACTGACTAATATTAATTCATTAAAATTTTCAGTGCCTAACAAATGTATCACTATTTGTCATTAAATGCCCAACTGTCTCCCCAAGCTTTAAAAATTTGCCTCAGAAGGATAAATATCTTGATTTAAAACAACTTAAAAATTATAACATGAAAAAAGTACAGAGTCATGGTGTGTCCTTCATGTAATTTGGTGGAAGTAAAGGGTCACCTAAACATTTGAAAAACCAGTTGTTCACTTAAGGTTTACCATTGAGTGTTAAGCTCCCATCTACCTCTCAAGGTCCTCAGTCTACATCATAGATGATATACACAGGAGAAAAGGCATTCCAGCCAAATAACATGTAATGTCTCTCCAGAACTCTTTACCCACTGAAATTACACTTCAATCTAATTTTAATATTTTATCACCATATAGGAAAATTAGTTAACAGCAAAAGTTAGAGGTAGCTACATCATTAACTTTTCCAGAGGGTATGTCTAACTTTTGCCAACCGTCGACAAACATCAATTGTCTCCTTTGCAGCTGAATGAACATTGGCAAGTCTATAAACCTTTTTTTTGATAATCTAGCCACCGCTGAGCTCACCTCACAGTTTTTAAACTTTTTTGCACAGTGAGCATTTGCATTGCTGATATTTTCTCATTGTAGAAATGTCTCTAGTTTGAGAAAGAAACAAAAATTTTTGAAAACTTCTAGAGAAAACAAACGCCACTGGAGCAAACACTCCACGAGTTCCTAATGTGCACTTTTACCCAAACTTTTATCGACGGTAGACAAATGTGACGGTGCTATTTTTGTGACTTAGGACACCTGCCTATAGTACAACTCCGATCATAAATTGTCAAAGTGCACACAGACTTTTTGCTTTAGCAGCTTTTGGTTTTATTTGAAGTTAGTGAATTTTTTATGGTTACTCTCTCACTCAAGGTCTGCATTTCCTTAATAAGAAAATTTAAAATGTCAATACACACTGCACAAAAAGTTGTAAAACTGTGACGTAAGTTCAGGGGTGGCCACCATGTTGCATTAAGTCTTTTAAACCAGTCAATGTACATATAGGCTGCATAGGAGACAATTGGCATTTGTCGATGGTCAACAAAAGTTATAGACTTACCCCCTATAAGGTATGCTTGGTTACTGTCTTGAAATCATGGTGATACCATGGACTCTTTCAGAAACTTAATGACTGAAGGACAAAAAAGTGGGAAGTATGAAAATTCATCACATGAAAGTTGAGCACTAGTCTCTCACTCATTTTAAAAACCTCATGCTCAGTAGCACTCTATCATGGGACAGTCTCACTAGTAATGTATCTCATGTATAAGTTTCCTCTGACTCCCACTTCCAGGGAGATTTTTGAAGCATTCTATATAACTGGAATCTGGAGATCAATGCCTTATTTTATTATATACTTTTATAAATAAAATGTATAGCATTGGTAATATATAAAAAAATTGTTAAACTTGTCAGTCACTTTTTGATGACAAATGGAAAATTGAAATCACCATCCATAGAAAAAATATTTCATGATTAAAAACAAAATAATTGATATATACAAGTGATAATCTTAATATTTATCATGTAGCAATTCTAATAAAATTTTCAACATATTTTTCATTTAAATGTCATCAATAAACTATACCATATGTCAAGCTTATATAAATTATGTATTTTACACACTGTAAGCCCTGGCTAATCCTGACTGCATGGAGCTAAGGATTGTCCAGAGTATGCTTTATCACAAAAACAAACAAGGATTTCTCAAATTGACACATGACAAAATACGTATTCCTAAAGAGTAAAGATGAACAGAATTTTTGTAGTTACTGGGAAGATTATTACTTTGCTGAAAGCCCTAAAACAATACTACCCAGCAAAACCTTAGCTACCACTGGTGAGGGACAGCAGTCACACCGAAGGACACTGATGGTAGTCTGGTATCAACTGCAACAGCTATGGGCAAGAGTTTTAGTTCATGGTTGACTTCGTGCCATTATCAGTGGCGTAGCGAGGGGGGGGGGGAGTCCAGACCCCCCCGAAATATTAAGACATATAAAACAATAAATTAAGCTTGGAGCAGGGGAAGTCTACAAATAATAAATTATCATACCACTGTTAAAAAAGGTTTGTCCTTTTGTTTAAATAATAAATTATCAAACGATACGCTTGGGCTTGGCTGCTCGAGTAGTGTAATGGCGGTGTTTGTGTAGCTGGCCGAGTTACAACTGTGGACTGTCTACTGTCTAGTTCGCCCTGTTTTTCAAAAATTTTCCCCTGGTTTTGGACCCCCCCCCTGAACGAAATTCCTGGCTACGCCACTACTACATGTATAAGGCAACAGGAAACCATGGCAATCTCCCTAGAAGATGAAGCTTAGCATTCATAGAAGGTGCAATATCATTCCTCTCAGTACAATAATTAGGGGGAAAATAGCCCCAATAAAGAAATTAGCAGGGTGCAGGGAAAAGTGGAGGGCTGCAGGTGTCCAATCATAAGATTGAATGACGTGTGATGATAGTGGTATAAAAGTAACATTTTAAAATATAGCAATCAATAAGATTCAGATGTTTTAGATAAATATTTCATCTATGCTCTTTCTTGACCATCTTCTTTGTGATTAGATTTTTCACTTTTCCCATACCCTACATTTTTCAACTGAGATTTGTATCTTTAGTGCGGCTTTTATACCTCCATATTAATACATTGCATTTAGAATAAGCAAAGTTATGAGTGAGCTTTTGAAATTCTTTATTTTTTTAAATTAATCACGCCCATTCATTACTTATGTACATGTATACAATAACAAAATTATTATTTTGAACTAAACCTCAAAATTCCTGCCATTACAAAGACGATAAAAGAGGCAATTTTACATGCAATTCTCCGGCCCATAATAAATTAACAAAACAATAAACAACATAGTGCTTTACATAACATGCATATTTTGGACAAATATGCATAAATAATTTAATAACAGATATACTACCTCATTTATCAAACTAAAATATCAACTATAAATGCAGTTCATTTCCTGCTTAAAATTTCATCGTATTTAGCGAGTATATACAAATTTTCATTGAAAAGGATAATGACTATCTTGTATTCTTACAATTAGTAATGGCAGACTGAGGTTCATGATATCACAGTTAGATTATGGCTTATTATAAAAAATAAATAGCTATCAAAATTGGCTGAAAAATTACATTTTTTCAGGGAATCAATTGTCATCCGCCATCCTTTTCTCATTAACAATATCCTCATCCTCGGCTCCTGTTGTGGGTCCAGTCATTTTTCTAAAGAGACTCATGAGCTCATGAAACCTGCTTGCAATCTGAAATGTAAAAAGTAATGATGAATGAATATGAAACACCTGCAAACTTTTGATTCAACATCGGTTTAGAGAACTCTATAAATATACTAAGGCAATATTTATGACAAGATATGACTGTATACCATTACCAAAAATGAAAAACTCTCCAAGCTTCCTTTCCACAATGCAACCCTTTCAGTATTGAGATAATTTATTATCATACATGGCCAATTTTAGCCAGCAAACAACAATCCTTTCAATGGCAAAGAGTAGACAAGATTTCTCTTAGAAAAAATGATTTTACCTCAGAAACACTTCTCTCAGGTAACTTTTGCCTTATTTTGTCTAACGCATCACTCTTTCCTCCATCAGCTTGAAATGTTTGAAGAATAATTCTATCTTCTTCTCTAGTCCATGGAATTCCATCCGCATTCACATCTCCTGGTTCATCACTTGGATTACTAAGGTCATTTTTAGGACTAGATTCTGTTATGATGCTACAGCAATCCATTGAGTTTCTTTGATTTTCCTGCTAAAAGCGGAGTAAATACCTTCATTAAAAATAGGCTGTATACTTGATTAAAAGTGAGTGTAGTGAGTCTTATGTGCAATCCACACAGGTATTGAATTATGATAAATATTAAACATAATGGTTAGACAAAGCTTAAAGACATGAATAGTTGCTTCAATTTTTAAAACTGAACTGTGGCAGGATACATGATAATCAAAGGAAAAATAAAATGTAAACCAGTAGTTTTTGCATGTTTTGCGTAACTACAAAGGTATGATAAACGGTACCTGAAGTTTACAATTGAATGATACTGGATAAAATACCATATTTTATCGTAAATAGTGGACTAGCACCTAGTGGACTTAGCAAATTAAAAAAAATTCCCTAGCGTGGTAATTCCTTAATAATGCACTTATACCAATTTTGATAGTGTTTTTGCATAACAAGCATCAAAATTTATCTAGAAAATACCTTTCTAAGGACAAATGACAGAGGAAATCCATTTTGTACAAGATATCACAATGTTTATTTTATATTAATTAAGAGATAATGAAAAAAGAAAATCAATAGCTCGCAAATGATACATGGCTCAGTATTAGTAAGTTGTTCACACAATGAAATGGAAATTCTGAAGTTTGAATAACATTAAATGTAGAGGAAGCTAGTGAGAGAGGATGTTGGGTTACTGGCAGCAGAGCAGGGCCACATCTCAGGTAGTCTATATTTGGGTCTCAGGTAGTCGGTCTTTGGGTCGACACTCGCTCGCGAAAGTCATAATCCTCACTCGTGGTGGGGCCTTGCTCGGCCTAGGGTCTCCTCACTGTCCTCGCAGCAGGAGGGGAGCCGCACGAACCTGACCATGTGTAGTACATTTAAATGTTTATAAACGTTAACAGTTTGCTTAAATATGTCTTTTTCATCATGACTAACGTCCGAAGATGTTTGCGAGCGTCTTTTGATCGAATTTCTACTGTGAAAATTACGGTCTTCCATGCTGCCATAGGAAATATGGCGATAGGACGTGGCAATGTAAGTAATTGAGAGTTATTGCTACCGGTTAAGGCAGGAAAACGCAAGAAAATGATGCAGAAGAGTCTTGCATCCCTGCACAGAGATGAATTAAAATGAGCATGGTCTCGTAAAATTGCAAAATACCAAATATTGTTCACTTCACATTATATTTAACAATTTTCTTTCACTGTTCAAACATTCGGCCTAGTACACAGAATCATCCACTTGCTCAATTATTTCACTATTTACCTTCATTGCACAATTATTCTCCCCATTCTCCATGCCAAAAACCACTCGTCTTACACAGTGACCCTAAATTCCAATCTCTCTGTGGCTTCAAAGGATGGAATAGATCAAGAAAAATTATTAGGAATATTAAAATGAAGATTTATGCATGGATAAAGCAGTTACAGGCAGTCATTGACTTTCGTACAATTCGCACTTTCGTATGATCCAAATTGATACCTTTTACTTGACTTTCGGACACCAAATTCTGACTTTCGGACATTTGTCGAACAATATTTTTGAATTTCCCGCAATGGTACATGGCACATCCCGGTATTCAACTGTTTCATCTGGCGTTCTCGCTCGCTAGTATACGCGGCTGTGGGCAGTGTTAACTTAGAGCAAGGTATAACTTGTTTATTTACTGAATTTAATTAATATCACATAAACTTAATACTGTCGAGCAAAAGTTGGGAATTATTAGACGTGCTGAACTGGGAGGATCTTTTGCCGTTCAACTGTGTGTCCAATAGTAAAAGGGAAAGATAAAATTATAGACCATGTACGAAATGCTGGGAATTGCAATGCGAAATTCACGAAGTTGCGTATGGCATGTACCTAGGAAACATCATTCCATTTTTGCTTGTCTTTTGTCCAGTATAGGAAAGCAAAATTTTGTTGCTTCTTTAATTGTAACAAATTAAATGACATAGAGTTTGAGGTTCCAAAAATTCAATGTCGTGATGCTTCTTGTTTTGTGTCTTTATAGTGATAGTGGACGTTATCAGTGAAATGTTAATTTCTGCTAGGGAAAAATTAGAAATGCGCATGTATATATTGAGTCTAGGTGTTACTCAGTACACAATGGCATTCTTTTAGAACCGTTTATCAAGACTACGTAGTTTTAAAAGTAATTACGTATTGTTTGAAATATAATTAATGTATTTTTAAACTTTTGCATCAAAAATAAAATTTCCTTATGATTGATATGAGGTTTAGTATGTATATTTAACCCTCCGGGAACGTATCCCCTATTTAGTATGGGACTCTATTGTTCGACTTTTGTACATTCGACTTTTGTACACGTCTTCAGGAACGCATTGTGTACAAAAGTCGAGGACTGCCTGTAGTTGAAAGGAGAATGAAGTAGAGATTAGCATAAAACTAATCATTGGATTGAAGACTGCTGATGATGAAGGAAAGTACACATAAAAAGCAACAATTAGTGACACTTGAAAAGCTAATCCACATACACCCTGAAGACTGACACAACAAAAAAATAATTACAAAAAATATAATTTTAGAAAAGAACCAAGAACAATTTACATGCCCATGCAATTCTTTCCTGAGATTCTCATACTTATGGCACTAGCTGAAAAATATCTGGCGAGTTGATTCATAAATAAGCAATATACATTTTTTTTGAAAAAGCACACACTTAGAGAAGCAAGCCTCAGGAATGGAAGAAATTGAGATTACTTGAAGTTTGAGGAGATTAAGTAAAAAACTACTTGAGCTACATATATAGAATTTCAAGAAGTTACTTCAATTGGTGAAGGAATAATATGAACAAAATTTTGTAAAAATCCAAGATAGTGGGTATAAAACCCTTATTTTGGTGTTTAAATTGACTTAGAATGACCTACTACTAGAACAAAAATTTACCAAGTCCTGAGATAGGCCAATGTCTCCTTTATCAGCAACTTTCCCTGAAACACGTAAACTACCATCCTTTGCGACCTTGAGCTGCACTTCAGATGAATTTTTATTATTTCCCATTAATAATGGTAAGTCTTTCGAAACATTTGCACCAGAAGTACTTGATTTTTGCAAGGAAGAAAGTTCACCTGACTGACACGGCACACTGGAAACATTTTTCTGGGACAGGGATGTACCTTTGGTATCTTTCCCTTTTGATGACACACTTCGAGCTCCCTTACCACCTGCTCTTGATTGACTTCCTCGAGGTGAACTAGTAAGGTCTGTCACCCTGGTGGCTAAAGTATCATCTTCCAACTCTGCACTTTGAATTATTCGTATTTTGGGTGGTGGTGATGAACTCTCATCTTTACTCTCAGAGGTTTTGCATTTTTTACGAGAGCGTCCTTTATTTAGCCGAGGGGGTGGCACTGTATCCTTGTTGACCACACGTTGAAAATCAGCTGGACTATCAAACATAACTTTAGCTGGCCGAACTCCTTTGGCTGTTTGTAGAACCACTTTGCCATTGACAAACTGAAAGAGGATTTAAGGAAACAACATTATGAGATGAAAGTAAAAGATCACAAAAATAACGATTAAGAGTTGAAGTACAAACTTAAACTTCAAATGCGACAAAATATTGAAAGTCACACATATCTCGAGAGAGAGAGAGAGAGAAAGCAGCAAAAAAATTGAACCCCATTCCAATAATTCCAGATGGAATATTCAGATTTATTTAGACCACAGGCTCTAATTATTCAGAATATAAATTAGAATATTTGTCAAACATTATCTCCATTTAATTTTTCCAGATTTCAGGGGGCAAATAGAGGTTGAACTTAACCTATCCTTAAGCTTCATGTTCCACAAATATCAGTGGTTCCTATAATTTCTAAAAGAAATGAAGTTCACCACAATTTAAGAGTTGATTTCAGAGACAACAATAACTATGACTCCTGACAGCACACCATTTAACTCACCCCCAAGGCTTAGCATATCATCCATCAATGTCATATGGTAGTAATTAGAGATATTGTTCATTTACAGTTCAAGATCAACCTCGCCAAGCAAAGGCTGACAACCGAAGCAAAGCTCTAGTCCCTGTTCAAAAAATCTTATTGCCTCTGTAGCAAACAATTTCAAATTGCAGTGTTGACAACAATATGGCAACTACTGCACCAGTCCCCTGGGGAGTAGAGTAACAAATTCTCTGAAGAAAAAGTCCCCCCTTGAACATCCACTGGGCATAGGGTAGACTTACAATTAGTTAAAAAATGGCCTGCAGGAGACAATATGAGGAGAGACCTTGAACTACTCACTACAAATTGCTAGCCAGAAAGAATGTGGTGGCCTTTGTTTCAATCTCAGGAAATATCACAAGTGTTATCTTTCACTTCATTATTTTCTTTGCTTTGACCTTACAGAGTCCTTTTCACTCATTTGGAGAAGAGAATTTCTCTTGAAATTAACCAGAATTTCCTCTGTTTTATATCTTTTCCTCACCCTATTTAATAATATTTTTACAATGATTAATTCTTCCTTCAAGTGATTCATCATGATATTTTAAAATGAATGCAAGCATAACATCAATTAACCTTTATATAAGTAATACATACCTTTAAGTACCATTTAATATACAGTCTAGTTGGAAGTATGTAGCCCAATAACTTGAGATATGGCACTCAGTATAAGGCTGGAGAGAAGCCTCGAGGTTTATTAATGGAACAAACTCAGGATATGCAAATAAAACTCCTACCATTAGATAGACGCAAACAGAAAAATGGTAGTACGTAATGGCCGTGACGTGAAGATGCAACTTCACATCTAGGGGCTTGAAGACGCAGCAAGTGTAGATGGTGAAAAGAGGATGAAACCACACCCCACCTATAGTTCATAAGTCTATGCTAGGATTCTTAAATGTTGACAGGGGTGCAACATTCCTATAATCCAGGGACACTTGGGATTAACCCATAGTAGACATAATAGTCTATGGTAAGACTGCAGAGGGCACTACTCAACAAGGTATACCATCGATCTTTGCCACCATGGAACACTACCAAACCTATTAAAATCTAGTCTAAATATCTGGTTGAATGGAAACTTTAGGTACCATCAGCTATTTCATAGATTTAACTAGCTCAGAAAAACTCATGCTGATTGTGTAACTTAAAATATTTAAATGTAAATTGATAAAGGTTTACAAACTGATAAGCATTCCACACACTTTAAGGCCACACCGGTTGCAATGTGAACTTCGAGATGATTCCTTTTCACTGACAGGTGGACATGATGGAGATGCAGAGTGACAAGGGCATTCACAGCCTTCCCCACCAAAACGATCTCCAAGCTCTTTTTCGGGCAGCCTCACATTTTCAACAGGTTCAAGATCTAAGTTTAGATCCAAATCTTCCCCAAATTCTAATTCTTCAAAGTCGGTCATCAGGCTGCCGGGATAGAACAAATAAAATCATAAGGCAAAAAAATTAAATGATGTACAGAGGCACCAAATGCAATTCCTTGCCTTTCTCACTTGATGTCCAGCCTACTATCCATGACCCTAAAAAGCATGCTTTACTTCTTCCATCACTCTTACCTTACCCATCAGGAAAGAAAAATTTGATTTGGTGCATATGAACTTACTAACATTCAATAAGCTCTGTTAGGTTGGACTACCATGAACATTGTACCATATGGGCAGATAGCATCACTCATCAATCTATACCTTATATTTCCCCCAAAAGCTACCTCTAGTTGATGCTTGGCAGGTGCTAAAAGTGAGTGCATCAACAATTGATACAAACAATGAAGAAAGATTAATTCCATGCAATGATTAAGCGCTTTTATTCAAGGAAGTGAACAGCTGCATAGATCAAAGTTGAGTTGAACAAAAAGGACTCTGCACCAGCATTACAGGCTGTTCACTCTCGGATAAATGAATTCAAACATGGCCGGATATCAACCAAAGATGATGGGTGACTGGAACCTACAGTTAAAGTCACTACGCTAGATGCGATCGAAAAAATCCATCATATCATCATGGAAGATTATGAAATGAAGGTGCATTACATAACTGAGATCTTAGGCATCTCACATCAGTATATGGAGTGCATAACATGTTACCTACACAAAAAATTGGAAATTAAAATGCTGTGTACATTGTGGTTTCACTGATTCCTGACCATTGACCAAAAAACACACCTAAAAAGACATTTTGGAACAGCTTTTCTCCATGCTTAAGTGCAATTCCTGATAGTAGTCAAGACTTGATTCATAACTTCACTAAATTTTAAGCAAGCACCAAGCTCCATGCAATGATACCCAGGATTTTTTTGCTTTTGAAAAAGTCTATAAATGTCTAGAAATTAAAATAAGAATTCTGCCTAACGTACCAAGCTTGCCTTTAATTCAAAATTAAATGCAAAAGGAGAATTCATTAGAGAGACTATGATTTCAAGTAAAAATAAAGGTGGTGATCAAGCAAGACCACATCTATCTGAAAGAAGCCTGCCTCCCAAATGAGAAAGGAAACAAAAAAAAGAAGAGCAATACATTAAATGAAAAATATTCCATTCCATTATGAGCTAAAGAAAATAATGTTTATGCTGAAATTCTGATCATAAAATTATTTTCTAAATGACTATAACAGAACTTTAAGGCACAATTTAAAAAAAGGGTAAATAAATGCCATTATTGCCTTTAATCATTTAAAAAATCTTTAATGATATGATTGATTCAGTACATGCAGGAATAAATACATAGACAATGCTGAAGGCATCTGGGGCAAAAGCAAAGGGTCACTTTGCTATGGCAAACATTAAAGTCAGCAGATGAGAGCATGAGGGACAACACTTTAGAGAACAATAGTCATTGCTGAAATCCGTCCAGGAAGCTTTCATAATCGAGGTAAATAATAAATATTCAAATATAAACAGGGGCATAAACATCAGTTACACATGGAATATCTTATGATAAAAATGTGCTACATCAATGAACTCCAGCATAGGAATAATTAATCACAGCAAAAAATTACAGAAATCCTTCAAACTTTTACAGCTTGACAAATGTAAAGCATAACACACAACATACCAACCAAACCTACCTGTCTAAAGGGCGCTCTGTAGGCAGTAACTGAAGCAATTTGTGCAGTAGAATTAAATTTCCTTTTAAAAGTGGTACTATAACCTCTTTTATTTCCTCCAAAGTAATATTTGGCCGTGTAGACAAATCTGATATAGCATCCATAATTTTATGAACATGATTTGGTTGCTTAGCAAAGTACACCTGAAATTTTAAAATTATTACAGTTTATATATTTTCATGCCCATAAATGGATGCATGGAAGTATTTCTGCACCAGAGGAATGAGCTAATTCAAAGACTAAAAAAAACAGCATTAACATGTGAAAAAAGTGATAGTCACTTCACTCTTTTACATAATTCTAGCAATTAAGGCCCAATGAATGATTGACAACTACTGCTGCCAGGAAAGCAAGGATTTTTCAAGCACATACAGAAGCTGTGGGCCTTATAAATAGTCATGTACAGAATTACATATTGTCAAAATAAGTGTGACAAAATAACTAAAACCACTTTATACTAGAAGTAAATGTGGGACAAAATCATAACAGCTAGCTAGTGTCATCTTAATGCATGGGCCCACCAGGGCACTGTTCAAGGGTCTCAGGGGAGTGGCATGAACTCATGGAGAACCCAAATAGCCCATTGAAAGCTCAGTGTGAAATCCATTACCTTTCTTAGCCCAGGAGCTCCTGATACTATTAAGACAGCCATGGAAGCAACATGCTCCTTGTCATTATTTTCTATTTATGAAGTATTGTATTATCAACCTCTTCATGAAACGTCAAATTTGAATCTCGAGCATAGGTCACAAAATTAAAAATAAATAACTATGACTCCTTGCCGACGTTTCGGTGTGTAATTAATGCCCTCTTCAAGGCTAAAATCACGCGTACAACAACATTATTTATAAAGTTACATAAAAGAATATCACCAGTTTCACCTTAAAAATCAAAGTATCGTTACACGTCATTGCAATATAAATAAGAATTACCTCGGATTTAGCCAGGAACATCATGTTTCAACAATCCACATCTTCTGATAAAATTATATAATATTTTTCCGGATAAGGAAATTTTTCCGTTTTAGGTTTTCCAACACCATCTAAATATACATACAAAGGTATAATTTTTATATGTATATTTTTGTGCAATATGTTGTTCTGTGATCTACATTCGTGTAAATTATATTTTTCAATTTTGTAAGGTGTTTACATATGCTCTGTAGTTTTATTCATGATTTGAGTTGGTGTAATGTTTTCCATTATGCATCCATAGATGTCACGGTTCTCGTATACTGTTTTATAGATGTTTTAAAAAAGAACATTGTAGTTATGAATTATCTCTCATTAAGATATATCGTAAAAGTACACTAAGGTGTTTGTTTTTCAAATTTTTAAAAAAGTGTTTTATAAGATCGGTTGTAGTATTAATGATATGATTTTTTTGGAATATTTTTGGCTGTACATATAGATGTCACTTTTAAAATTTTGTTTGTCATTTGTCTTAAAAAGATCATTATGGTTATGGAATTGGTACCCATAATGATATATGGTCACAATACAGTAATATACCATTCCATAAAATGGTTCTGAAAGCTCCTTATCCGGAAAAATATTATATAATTTTATCAGAAGATGTGGATTGTTGAAACATGATGTTCATGGCTAAATCCGAGGTAATTCTTATTTATATTGCAATGACCTGTAATGATACTTTGATTTTTAAGGTGAAACTGGTGATATTCTTTTATGTAACTTTATAAATAATGTTTTTGTACGTGCGATTTTAGCCCTGAAGAGGGCGTTAATTACACACTGAAACGTCGGCAAGGAGTCATAGTTATTTATTTTTAATTTTGTGACCTATCCTCGAGATTCAAATTTGACATTTTCAATTTATTTTGTTATTTTTTTATATTTTAATAATCTTTGTTGATACTCATGGCATTAGTAAAGAATACTACACATTAGTAATGGACTCTGATATTGCAGTGACTAATATCAGGGTGGGGTAATTTCAGGTGCAATATAATACATATTTTATTTACCTGTAGAAAACACTGTAGAAATATTACTTAGGTTGTTACATAATTGTTAGATTAATAGCAATCAAATATTAAATCCAAAGAACAATATACACCGATCTAAATAGCTTACCTCCAGTTTATGAATGAAATCACGCATTTGTATTCCAGAGAGGTGACTGGCTAGACAGCCATGATGCAAAGCTTGTTTAGAATTAAGAAAGCAGGAGAACTCCTCCACTAAATCACGATGTGGACCAAGGATTTGTAGAATGCGCTTCAATAAATTTTCCACTTCATTACTAGGCTTTTCCTCTGAAAGTTCATTAAGGATATGAACTAAGGTCTCAAATGAAGAGGACCCTTCCTCAGTATCGTTTTTCAATCTTTCCTCTAACTTTTTGAAGAAAGCATGAGCAAAAACTGAAAAGAAAATATAAGTGCTTATATACTTTTTTGCAAAAGACACTTTCAGACATTATCAATATTGCTGCGGAATATTTTATGGCACTCAGCACCCAGGGATGATTTAAAACTCAAAAAAATAATACAAAATTGGCAAAACCATGAGCTTACAACTTTTCAGATTCCTCTCAAGCAGTGTGTCAAATTTATTTTTCTACACATCAATTCAAATTACAAAAATAGTCTTTCATTACAATATTTTCACACACGACAAGCATTTACTAGGCCAAGAATGTTGTTTTCATGTAACCAGATATGTACATATAAACAGTTTACAATTCGTCTCCACTAAAAGATATTCACTGGGTAAGAACATCTCAAGATTTAGTGATGCAAAGTGGTGCAGCAGATCATGAAACTAGGAGATAGGGCACATTTTTAAAATGTTGATTCATACTCAAGATGTGGATTTCAATCCATATTTTCATAGAAAATATAGACTTCCACTTTCAATCTAAGATGTTCAGTAGGTATTTTGTACAACTGTAGAGAGGATGGGGGAACTTGCAGGCAAAGATTTACACTTATTGCAAAATGGTACTTCAATCTAAACATTTTCCAACTTCAAACTAAATTTTAGATACATGAGCAGTATACTATGATCATTTAAAACATTGATAAATATTAGGAATGATTAAAAATTAAGTTTTTGTTTTAACTTTTGTGAAATTCACATAATTTTTAATCATTCCTAACATGGAAAAAATTCACATAATACACCCTGAAACCGTAAATTTTCCTATTGATAAATATGCTGAAGCCTGAACAGGAGAGGGAAAAAAATTTTCTCACAGAAAACGTCCTTCTATAAACTAGCTCTTTCCAAGCTCAGGTGAGACAAATGAGGAAATCAGCATGAAAACAAATATTATCGATGAACAGCAAATAAAAGCAGGTATATTTCACAACAGCAACTAAATTAAAAACCAATAATCAAAGGTTCAGCCAACCATATATGTAGTAATGTTCACTCCAAAACCAATCACAAATATGTACAAGTGTGAGCAGTGAGGCTGTCTTACAAGGAGACATTGCGTAACTGATGTTCCGGATCCAAACAAGGCAATTATTTTCTGAAACTATAGAGAGAATGCGGGAAAAGTATCACAGCTTTCTTCCACATAGGCCTGGGTTCGAGAGAAAAACACTATTAAAGAATCTTCCTCCGTATAAATCCTTTACAGTTCATGCCTCTCTGAATAGAGGTTGTAGCCCAGTGGGTTGAGGTGCTGAGCTGGTTATCCTCATATAGTGGCTGGGGTTTGATCCCAGGTTGCAGCATTTTTTTTCTTTCAAATATTTTATGGAATTACTGTAAATTGCCCACTCCCATACATTTATGGCAGTAGCAACAAATTTACTTAATTTTCAGCCTATTTGTGGGATTTTCAATCAATCTCCTTGGGAGACTTTTGAAGCTAATTTCAGGATTCTTGTTCAGCTGAAAAGAGGCTTCACATGCTGACAGACCTACTATGTTTAGATTTTGAAAATACAAGGATACTTCCGTGAATAGGATGGGCTTTGATTGGTCGTGTGTCTTTCTCAAAGCCGTACACAATGAACGGATTATTACAGTGGAAGCCCGGTATAGTGAGTACGGCTTATTGCGAGAATCCCGTTTTAGCGAGTGATTGTCTTTGTACCGCCAAAAGGCCTATGTTTTACATGTAAAATAAAGTGGATATAGCGAGGCCAAAAAGTTCCTTCCACGGTATACGCTCGGTATTACGACAGATATCTCTCGAGGGCGATGCACCACCTAGCAAAAATTAACTATTTTGTTTTGTATTATCTGTTAATTAAACTAAATATTCAAGATGTGAGCCATATCTGCAACACCTAAAGCCAGTTATGTCCAAACAGTGATTTACGGCCTTGAGTACGCTGTGCATGCTCCCATTGTATGTTCTTCTTTTGTTAGGCCCAGTCATCAGTGAGAGGAGAGTGGGCGGACGACAAGCAAGGTGAGAGTAGAAGAGGGAACATTCAGCAGAATGAGAGCGATCTGTTGGAGCGATTGCGAAAAACTCAAACCATTCCGTCAACTCGATGCGCCCAATCACACTGCAGCAGAGAGTTGTGATGTAGGTAAGGGGCGGAGTTTACTTGGTCAGAGGGACGGAGTTTACTCGGTCGGAGGGGCGGAGTTAAATCGGTTGGAGGGGCGGAGTTTACTCGGTCGGAGGGGCAGAGTTTTCTCGGTCGGAGGGGCGGAGTTGTCTCATGTGGTTTGTGCGGCAGCATCATGTCTGCGAAACGTAAATCTTTGGACCTTAAAACCAAAATTAAAATTATAGACGAGTGCGAAAGTAACAGGTCTTCAAATACTGATATCGGGAGGCGGTTTGGTGTGTCGTCATCTACGTTGTTCACAATATTAAAGAACAAAGATAAAATTCGTGCAGCAGTGAACGAACTAGGACGACCTAGCAGCCAAAAACATTTGCGGCATGGGGAACATCCTCAAATGGAATCTGCACTATTCAAGTGGTTTTGTCAGCAAAGGTCTGCAGGACTGCCCATAAACGGTCCGATGTTAAAGGCGAAAGCTGACTACACTTGCACGAAACATGATGTGCTAGCCAATCGACTGAGGTATTTTCTTTACTAGTGTAAATAAATACTCGATGACACTAATTTGCGGTAGATAATTGAATTTGAATCATAGAAACTGCTAGGAATAGGTGACTATGCGAGAAATATCTTCAACCACCGGTACATGCCATATTTCAGTGAACCTTCAGGCCAATTTTCCCAACTGATGGAAGTACTGGTTAACATTCGAAAAAGTTGATATTATCGTCATGACATATTCGCAAAATTATCCAAAAACTACAGTATACCTAATATTTTAATTCCGATTAGTTACGGTGTCTTTACAGCTTTCTTCGGCGATCGAAAAATAGAAAAACTGGAAGAAAAACACCGAAACTGGAGGAATTAATATTTTATGTAATGGAAAATGTCCTGTTTCTTTCTTAAAATTAGTTGATATTCCACCAGATTGTGCCTGAAACGACTTTTTTTGCTGTTTACCTTCGTCAAATACCATGGAAACAAAAGAAAAACGGTAAATACGAACGACTATGAGAATTAGGTGGCTTTATTCAACACTTTCGGATACAACGAGCGCTCGATTTAGCGAGTGATTTCCGAGGGATTATGAGCACTCGTTAAACCGGGCTTCCACTGTACTTATTAATTAGCAACGATGCACTCACTTAAAATTTCCCAGGAGCCGTGTTCGAGTAATGACTTCTGTAACTCTATTTCTTGTTCAATAGTGAACATGATATAGGTAAAAAAGGGATGGGAACTCTTTCTGAGCCCCCTCGCTGGTATCTCTATCTTGTCGTGATGAGGGGGCTTGCGTGCCTAAGCAAACCTGAGAGCTATGCCGGCAGGAGCGAAAGCTCCTGGTAGGGCCACCCAAGCCGGACAGGTCAAGGGGGATAGGACTGACAAAAAGAGGTATCCTGGTCCTCCAGGTTGGGGGTTGGGCGTGGGGCTAACAACCCCACACCGTAAAAAAATGTTCTGTTACGAAACCCATAAAGATGCCTCGGACTACGGACGGATTTAAGGATGATGAAACTGGCAAACGATCAGGAACTCGAAAACGGAATGCAACATTGACCTTAGCTACATGGAATGTAAGGACCATGCTGAAAGCTAGAAAAATGGTAGAAATCGCTGAAGAAGTATTGAAATATGGGATGGATGTAGTGGCATTACAAGAAATAAGATGGAACGGAAATGGAAGAGAGGATAAAAAGGACTACTCAATGTTCTATAGTGGGCCTAAACTGAGAACTGGACAATGTGGAACAGGGTTTATCCTTAATAACAAAATGAAGCAAAGCTGCTTAGGGTTTAAACCTTTGGGGGATAGAATGTGTAAGATAAGGCTCAAAGGACGTTTTAGAAACTTATCTATCATCTCAGCTTATGCACCCACAGAAGATGCTAATGATGATGAGAAGAATGCTTTCTATGATCAACTGGATAGAGAATGCAGCAAGATACCTAAATATGATGTGTTGATTCTCCTAGGAGATTTCAATGCAAAAATAGGAAGAGAGGACTTCTTGCAGCATGTAGCTGGAAAACACTCTTTACATACCGAAACCAATGAAAACGGAAGGATGCTAAGCCAGCTGGCATAAGCTAAAGGGCTAATAATCAAAAGTACCTGTTTTGCACACAAAGATATTCATAAGGGAACGTGGAAAATAGCAGGTACAGGAGTGGTCAACCAAATTAATCACGTTCTGGTTTCCAGAAGACATGCATCTTCAGTCATTGACATAAGGTCTGCAAGAGGCCCGAACTGTGATTCAGACCATTATTTGGTAAAGGCCAAGCTCAAGGAAAGAATTGCAAATGTGGGACGTATTAAAGGACCCAAGAGAATACAGTGGAGCGTGGAAAAGTTCAGGCAACCAGCAGCTGTAGCCCAATACCAGGAAACCCTGGGTAAGAAACTGGAAGAAGGAGCAGAGAACCTGAGTGTAACTGACTCAGTAGAGAGAAAATGGCTTAATATAAATAAGGCTATGGAAGAGGCTGCAAAGGAGACTGTAGAAGAAAGAAAGAGAACAAGGAATGAAGATTGGTTTGATAATGAGTGCAGAAAAGCTATAGAAAGGAAGAATATAGATCGAAGGAACACTATCCAGAAAGAGACAAGACAAAATGTCGAAAGATATAAAGAAAGCAGAAGACAAGCAAATAAAATACTACGAAAAAAGAAAAAACAATTCTTAAAGGGGTATATTGAAAAGATTGAGGAACTGAACACTAAATGAAAGTAGAAAGTTATACCAGGCAATCAAACGGATGACAAACAAATTTCAACCAAGAACAAACGCATGTAAGGATAAGAATGGGAGGTTGGTTGGAACAGAGGAAGAAGTACTGGGAAGATGGGCTGAGTACTTTAAGGAATTGCTGAATGTCAAAGAGATAGATGAAGAGGATGGAGAAATGTTGGACATGAGGGTGGACACCAAGATTAGCAGCCCATCAACAGAGGAGGTGGAGGAGTCGGTAAAGCAGCAGCGGAATTGGAGAGCTCCAGGGGAAGATCAAATTGTACCGGAGTTAATCAAGTATGGAGGAAAAGATTTAATAAAGAACCTACACAGACTGATATGTGAAATCTGGGAGAAAGAAGAGATGCCTGAGGAATGGAAGATTGGTTTTATTTGCCCTATCTTCAAGAAGGGAGATAAGTTGCTATGCAGCAACTATAGGGGAATCACATTACTAAATGTCACTTATAAGATACTTTCTTGTATACTGCAGAGGAGACAACACATATGCTGAAGAAATCCTTGGTGAATACCAATGTGGCTTCAGGCCGGGAAGAGGAACAACCGACCAAATCTTTGTAATGAGACAATGCATGGAGAAATGTTATGAGTACAACATTGACCTACATATGCTTTTCATTGATTTCCAGCAAGCTTTTGATAGTGTCAATAGAAGAAAAATGTTGAATGCATCGGAGGGATTTGGAATACCAAAAAAACTAATTAAGTTGGTAAATATGACAATGGAAGGATCTCAAGCTAAGGCTTATATCGGGGGCAAGACTAGTGAACCTTTAAGATAACAACTGGAGTAAGACAAGGAGATTCTCTATCTGCAGTATTATTTAATCTGTGTCTACATGAAGTCATGAAAGAACCGAGGTTAGAGGGAACAATTGTGCATAAATCTACTCAAGCCTATGCCGACAACATAGTTCTAATGGCACGAAGTATGGATTCTCTGAAAGAAGTATTCAAAATTTTAGAACAGAAGAGTAAGAATATAGGGCTTAGAATCAATGAAAAAAAAACGAAATACATGAAAATGTCGGCCACGGAAGACAGAAGATGGACTCAAAACGTTACATTTGGGCAGTACCACTTTGAAAATGTAAAATATTTCAGTTACCTCGGTACTAATTTAAACTGTAAGAACTCAATGACCGAAGAGATCAACAAGAGGATAATGGCTGGAAATAGGGCTTACTTTGCTAATATTAAGCTCCTGAAGTCAACTCTGCTATCTAAGGAGATGAAAGTCAAGATCTATAAGACACTTATCAGACCGGTCGTGACATACGGAGCAGAAACGTGGACCATCTCTGCTGGAAATGAGCAAGCTCTGCGGATATTTGAATGGAAGGTTTTGCGAAGGATATATATAGCCCCGTGACAGATGGGGTAACATGGAGGATAAGAACAAACAGGGAAATAGAAATTATTATCCGAGGCGAAGACATAGTGAGATTTGTGAAGACCCAACGGTTAGCTTGGCTAGGTCATGTAGAAAGAATGAGTGAAGAAAGGATACCTAAGAAGCTTCTACATGGAAATATGGATGGAAAGAGAAAAAGAGGAAGACCAAGGAAAAGATGGATGCAGGATTTGGAAGAAGATATAAAGGCTATGAGGATTGTCAGATGGTGGGAGAAAGTGCAGAACAGGAGAGAATGGACAGGCGTCTTGAGGGAGGCCAAAGCCCATACCAGGCTGTAATGCCGAGGAAGTAAGTAAGTAAAGTAACTGTTTCTGAGGTTATGTAAAAACATTTTGCTATGACCTTTTTGCGGAGCAACATATTATATTGAAGCAAAGCCTGTATCATGGGGGAGAGGAAGATATTCCAGCACAAAAAAATATCACATAATGATAACACTATTTCTTTTCCCACCTCATGTTTATTTCAATTGAAGGGATTTAACTTTTCATTCATGGTGTGGAATTGCATACTTTTGGATGACAATTGTCAATACTCGAGCGTGGCTCCTGGAAAATTTTAAGTGAGTACATCGTTTCTAATTAAAAAGTAATAATCCATTCATTGTTTACGGCCTTGAGAAAGACCCACGACCAATCGAAGCCCATCCTATTCACGAAAGTATCCTTGTATTTTCAAAAACTAAACATATTAGGTCTGTCAGCATGTGTAGCCTCTTTTCGGCCAAACTTCAAGTAAATAGTTCAATTAACAAAGAAAGACCACCAGAACAGCACAAAACATGCTCAGAAGCCCTGTATAAGCACTTCAGTAAAATACTCCCGTTGAAAGCACCCCGAAGTTTTAATGAAAACATAGGAAAAGGCACCAGAAAGTTTCAAAACACCACTGCAGCTGAACAATAGCGCACAAGAGAACTATGAGAGATAATGAATGAAAAGGGTTGTTTTGGTGATTCACATGCATGTGACAATGTTGTATGACCAGGCGAGGGTGTGGGGTGCATTAGGGGGACAGCGATTGGCCGCAAACCAGGGTTTTCCACCCCTCCCAACTTTCTCTTTCTCGCTGTCATCGGACAACCTTCACTGGCTGGACTGTAAGCGCTTGGAACAAATGGGGCTTGCACTGGCCATAGCCGCAATTGCATTGTCTAGGGTGCTCACCATGCCTACGTTCCGAGGAGGGCAGAATGAAAATCCAAATGCCTTTGTGAGGGCAGTGGAAAATTATCTTAAGAGTTTTGTCAATACCCCATCGGCCACTCATTTTTTTAAGCAAGTTAAAAGAAAGAATCGACATGTCGGCTCAAATTTTAACGTCAATCCTTGAGGACTATGAAGAACTGAAAAATAAATTTTTAGAAAGGTATTGGCATATAGAAGCTTGATACAGATTTCGGGAAAACATTCTTCACAGTAATTTTTGGAGGGGAAAAGGGAGTTGATGGAAGGTTACCTGTTGAGAAAAACTGCCACAGCTAGCAATTACTAACCACCAATCGAGAAAGAGGAACTAGTCTTTATGCTAATATGCCAACTCCAGATCATGGTACAAAATTTGCTTTGGAGCACGGAGGTGTTCATGGTTAGTAAACTTTTGAAATTATTAAAATGTTACGATTCAGTCTGTGAAGAGGAAAAGAGGCAAACAGCCCCTACAGTTAGGGCAACCTTGCACAATGGGAGTTATTCCTGTTTATGGGTAAAGAGGGCCGAGATTGCAAGGAATGACTCAAGCGGGAGGATGGGGACAGCAGGTGTTGAGTCCTATTTTACCCACCTTCTCTACCTCTCCCTCACCCCTTGGTTTCATAAGCGCACAATGTGAGGAAGTGGAAGGGTTTGATTCATACTCCACAACCGCTGTGCAGAGAACCACCGGCATGGGTCCCGACCTTAGGTGAGACCATGACGTGGAGTCTTTAAACTTTTAAAGCCCAAGTCGCACATATAGAAGCGTATCAGGCTTGACATTGTGGAAATACGAAATGTCCATTTTAAATAAAACAATGATTGTAAATTTCCACACAGTACACAGTACTATTTACTGTGTGGAAATTTACAATCATTGTTTTATTTAAAATGGACCCAAGTCGTACGATTCACGCAGTCCAGGCATTTTAAAAGAAGATTTGCACAAATTAATTGCCATGAATACTCTCGAAGTAAACACTTTCAACGATATAATGAATGAGGAAAGTACGGAGTCAACCCCTATGGATGTCCATTTTGGACGAAAATCATCCTGGAAGGATGATGATTTTGAAAATGTACCAGGTCAAACTCTCAAATCTCATGAAGGTCTGACTCACCTGATATTTGGAAGCATGGACGAATCTGGTCATAAAAGAAAGTCAAAACAAAGTGGGAAAACGTACTCCTTCCATGTTAACAATCGAGTGTTACTTAGGACACCTCGATCATCGGATACACGGATTAACTTGTTTCATAAGTTCTTCGATTTACATACTGTCCCGTTCCGCATTTCCAAATTATTTGGGCCCAACACTTGCCATCTCAAAGACGATTCTGGGGACCAAATTGGGATTTTCAATTTTGGGAACCTAAAACCCTATTATGGGCCGCCTATATCAGGATGGGAGTCATGTTGCAACGGACACATGGGCTAGGTTTCATTAGTTATTCTTTTTCTGATTTGACAACCGACTGATGAAAGAAGTTTGCCTTCCCCTCAAAGTTTCCTCCCACAAGAACACCCTCCATCCACTCGTCACCATCCTGCGCATTTAGGGGCCAGGAGCTTTCAAACAAGCTGTACTGGTGTGTGTTGGGTTAAGTTGGAAGCAGAGGAGAAAGCACAATGAGTCAGGGTCAGGGCCTTGCAGAATGGCCCACTCATGAACTTAGGGCCCATAATTTCAGGAAATTTTCACTTCTAATTGCTAAGTCGAGTGAACTGTGGATAATCGAAATTGTGAATTTGGGGGCTCCACAGGACATACAAAGAAATTTCCAAGAGAAAAAGTTCACTTGGACCAAACAAATCATAGAATATTGGCTTGCAGGGCTGATTTACAGACCACATAAATGCAAAACGCTTTCTCATTCTCATGGCAAATTTTTGCAAGATTTAATGGAACTAAATTAACTGACAAGCCAAAGTTTCATGGTTTAATTCTTAGTTCAAGAAGATTTTTTCTCATGGTAATTTATTCATATATGTATATAGCAACCTGGTAAGAAAAACAAGTCACGACTTGAAAGTAGTACAGAAAAATTTTTAGAAGTCCTTACTATAGTCTCGCTCCTCAGTAGCAGAACCTTTCTCTGGGGATAAAAGAGCCAAATTTGCATCAGTATCTCTTTGCTGTTTCGATTTTCTCTTTCTCTCCAAATTGGCTGTAGGGCCACGGATAGTTGAACTTGCAAGCATTAAAGCAGCCAGCTCATCTTCATTATCCTAGCAAAAGAAGAAACATAAATGAGCGAGATTTACTGTACAAATTCAAATGTAAGCCCCCCATTTTCAAACAAACATCACCTGTAAAAACTAGACACTTAAAATTATTGTTCTAATGGTCTACTTACATAAACTTGATATGTTCATCACTGAATCTCAATGCCAATGCTTTCACTTTGCTGTTTGCATTGCAACACTTGAATATTCACTTAATGTGAAGCCTATTCATTGTATTCTGAACAACTTTATTTTGATGTAGCACGGTAAGCTGCAAGCAAAACTTTAATATATGTAGAGCCATTTTTTCATTCTGATTAAAATGCACCTGCTCCTGACTAGAATTTGATATCAGATTTCCATACATAAAGATGGCTTCCCTTAGAAGTTAAAAGGCAAGGTTGGATAGCAGAAGCTAAGATGTGTTAGCATTCTGTGTTTGCTTTACACCTTAAGGCCTGTCAACAAGATGCATGTAATCATGTAGGTTCACATTTGTGTGACCACATTTACTGAACTGGTACAGGGGCTATTTTCCAGATGATATATTCATGCAAGTTGTTGTGTTTACCTAATAAAATTTAGAAAGGATAAACAATCACACATGATCCCATAAAGGTACATGCACTGGGTCAACACAACTTAATGGTGTACTAGAGCAACCTCAAGATTAATAATCACCAACATTACAAATTCTCGGGACTAGTTAACCACTACCAAGATCCATCGAGTAGCTAGTAACACAATCCTGGAAGGCAGCACTTTGTTAAAACTTATACATGGAGCATGCCGTTATATGACAGCGAATCTTGAACAGCTTCAGAGCAATAGCGCATGGAAGCAAAGGAGATATGGTGTTACCAATGAATGATGATCAAATGGATGAAGAGAATCATTAAAGAAGTCTTCCGAAGAGTTAGAGAGAAAAGAAGTATAATGAAAACTCTGCAAAGAAGGAGAAAATAAATTATTGGGCACATTTTGCAACACAGCAGCCTATTGAAGGCAATGTTGGTAGGAAGAATGAATGGGAAGAATTAGAGAGGAAGAATGAATATTTTGGAATTCTTTTTTATACCTCCAGCAATTTATGCTTTATCTCATCGATTGTGACAAATATTCATCCCTTGATGGAGAACTTGAGCCTAGGAAATTGAAAAAAATCTGCAGAGGCCAAATCAGGTAAATTCCAGGGTTAAAGGACCACCATCCCATTTTTTAAATGCAAAACTCACAAATGACAAGAGTTGAATGAGCAGGAGCATTGTCTTGGTGCAACATACATTCATCACTGTGGCAAAGTTCTAGTCTCTTCCTTTGGACTCCATGATAATAAAAGCGATTGTTTGACTCAAAACTTCAAGAAAATAAAAACGATTGTTTGACCTTATGAGAGATTTGTAGGGGACAACTTCTTGAAAAGAAAGGAGTTACCAAAACTTTAAAGTAAAGGATGTTATCCATGAGGTTGCCTTCAAAGTATTTCCGCCAACTACATGACACTAGGAAGACTGATGGTCGCGTAATTCAACCAGTCCTGGGATTTTTTAAACAGACCTTGTGAACATCACTAATTGAATTTTTAATTTGTATATTTCACGCTTTTTTCATTTCTGACCATGGTTTTGACAATCTTAGTCAGAAAAAAATTCCATAGAATATACTAAGTTCAAATTCATTGGGTGACATGCACCAATTCCATAATACACAGGAAACCTTAGACCTAGTAAATTTACTTGCAACATGCAAACACCTCTATGTCCAATTATATATTCAGGGTAGGCAAATGCTGGAAATGACTAAAATTACAGGACTTAACCAGGGAAAATGTGAGTTAGCGTCCAGTCTGGGAGAAAATTAATTTCACCTGCTTCCCGATCACCTTATACCAACCTTTTCACTTATATTGCTATGCTACATATGCGCATTTGTACTAACCTTTCATTTGCTTCATAATTCCTTTTTCTTTCGTAAACTAGTCACTTAAACCTGTGATGTGAATCAATTTCTCGACGCCATGTTGGAAATACTGATGTTTTCCTCCTACTTTTAGTCCTAGACGGTGCAGCGGTCGAGCAGTTTCTTCATTTTCTACACTCACCACCTATGACTACTCCCGCCTTCAACTTAACCCCTTTAATGGGGAGCGCGTCTACAGACGCGCGTTGGAGACAACGCCGAATTGGGGAGAGCGTCTACAGACGCGCTTCATATGAAGATTTTTCCCTCCTCGGGGAATGCGTCTAAAGACGCAGATCTTTCGGAACTATGCTCTGCATGGTTCTGCCATCTAGCGTGATTTTTTTGAACGCAGTGGTCTTCGCAGAAGTGGTATAGAAATTCTTTTCTTTCGTGGAAGTTTTATGGTAGTTTTGAGGCCAAGGAAGCTCTAACGGTACTTTTTATTTCACTTACCCTCGGTCACATTTCTAAGGGAAAAGGATTCAGTTTTGGAGTGCCTTTTTGGTGGACGAATGTGTTTCTTTTTCGGTACTTCTTCGGAGTTCTTTTTGTGCGAATAGTTACAGGTGTACTTTAAACATTTGAAATTTCTTTGATATCTGCTCTTATTTTTCGAGTGGAAATTCAGCTTGTAGGTTATCCCAAGTTTTGCTGCTTTTTTTATTTGAGTTTTCTTTCTTCTGTGTAGTAGATATAGGAGTACGTGTGTTACCCATTATTAGGTTCTCTTATTTTGTGATAGTCTCCTCTTCGAAAATACCTCATCTTTGATCTGGTCTTCTTCTGTGTTTTTGACGCTGTTATAACATTTCCGTCAGTGTGTAGTTTATAATTTTTAGTAGTCACTTCCATAGAACTTTTGTTTCGTGTATATGTACTTCATAATTGTCAGTTCTTAGCCTAAGTTATCCATAAAATGGCTAAGAGACCGCCTACGCTGCCTCCTGATGTCATAAATAAAATGTTGGAGCTTAGTGAAGAAGAGGAAAGTATGAGTGAAAGCAGCTCACAATCAGAGGAGGAACACTCAAATGTGTCAGTGGGAACTATAGCGGGTACCAGTGGGACAGCAGCAGGGTTTCCTCGCAGGATTCAAGAATTGCAGGTGATTTCTGAGAGCGAAACCGAAAGTGAACCGGAGGATGATGATGATGAGGAAGGCGATACATTGCAATCACATTCCACCATCTGGATTGAACAAGGTACTCCTAGACCTAGATTCCCGGCTAGATTTGAGGCAGGTTCAAAAGGTGATCTTGTAGAAAAATATGAGTCTGACGACATTTTTGAACATTTTATTGATGCTGATATATGTAACTATATACCACAGCAACCTAATTTGTATGCGCAGCAAAAAATTAGCGAAAAAACTTTGCAGCAGAAAATGAAAAGGAGAAGCCGCGATAAAGACTGGGTTGATACCAATGGGGAGGAAATGAAGTTGTTTTTTGCAATGATGCTGTTGCAGGGTATAATACAAAAGCCCACTAAGTTACTTCACCCACAACCGGCTTTTGGCAACCCCCATATTTTACGAAATAATGAGTGAGAAGAGGTTTTTTCTCCTCTTGAGATTTCTGCATTTTGCAGATAATGAATGTTTTAGTGACACCGGACCAGTATCCCCAAAGCTATATAAAATCAAGCCTTTCTTCAATCACTGCATAAGAAAATTTTCTGAGAGCTACGTTCCCGAAGGACACATTTCTATTGATGAAAGTTTATTACTATGGAAAGGCCGTCTTGGGTGGAAGGTGTATATTCCAAAAAAAAGGTCGCGTTTTGGAATGGAATCGTATAAGCTTTGTGAGGCAAAAAGTGGGTATGTTTGGAATATGATAATGTACACGGGACAAGATACGGAACTTGCAAATGATGTGGGTGGAGTTGATGTTTGCAGTTTCACAAAACCCTCACGAATTTTGCAAACACTTTCAGAAAAGTTACTAAACAAGGGTTATCTGATAGGCCTCGTTAATTACTACAGCAGTCCCGAGCTCTATGATTTTTTGAATTCGATGGAAACTGATGCGTTGGGAACGGTGAGGTCAAATAGAAATGAGCTGCCAAAATTTGTTATGATGAAAAAATTGAAAACGGGAGAAGTTGCAGCCGCCTTCAGAAATAAGTTGATGGCTTTGAAGTGGAAGGACAAGAGGGATGTTTGTATATTGAGCAGTATCCATGATGCTAGTACAAAGACAGTGCGGGACAGGAAAGGGAAGACAAAGGATAAACCTCTCGCCATTGTGGAGTACAATGACACCATGGGAGGAGTTGATCTTTCGGATCAGTACATGGTGACGTACAGTACGGCGAGGAAGAGAATGAAGAAGTACTATCAGAAGATATTCCGACACCTTGATCTATGCGCTTTCAACGCTTATGTAATATATAAAAAGCATGGAGGGAAAGAAAATCACCTGAATTTCCGTTTAGATCTCATTTACCGTTTATTCCACAAATACGGAAGAGCGACTTCTAAGGTGCCAGGAAATCGCTCAAAACTAGACTCTCCCCTAAGGCTATCAGGAAGGCATTTTCCGGACCTAAATCCACCAACTGCCACTAAAAAATATGCACATAAGAGATGTGTAGTGTGTTTGTCACACAAGCAGAGGAAAGAGACAATATACTACTGCAAAGAGTGTAATGTTCCACTCTGTCCTGCTCGCACGTACCACACCCAAATGCAGTACTAGGTGAAAGATGGAACAGTGTGTAAAAAGTGTAAATATACCTTTAAAAAACTATAAGCAGTGGTGAACAGTAATGGAGAAATAGCCTCATTGGTAAGTAAAATATTTTTATCAACAATTTAGCATGAAAAAATAGCATGAAAAATAGCATGAAATTCCCTAATTGTTGTTAACAAAAATTGTTTAAATAATTTCCCAGACCGTTAAAAAAAATTTTTTTTTTCATATTTTTACTCTGAAATTAATAACATTATATTCCACCAAAAATTAAATGTATCTATCAAAGGATAAAAAACCCCCACCAGGGGAGTGACTATTCAAAAAATTGTACCCATTAAAGGGGTTAAAGAAGCGGCGCTTCACGACGCGTTTCACACCCCTCTCCAATCATCAACCCTCTCGGGGGATGTTTTTCTTTAAATAAATACGCTACGACTTTGAACAGACTACAACTACACCCCCCTCCAATCATCAACCCTCTCGGGGCATGTTTTTCTTTAAAAAAATATGCTACGACTTCGAACAGACTACAACTACACCCCCCTCCAATCATCAACCCTCTCGGGGGATGTTTTTCTAAAAAAATACGCTACGACTTTGAACAGACTACAACTACACCCCCCTCCAATCATCAACCCTCTGGGGGGATATTTAAAAAAATACGCTAAGACTTTGAACAGACTACTACTACACGCCCCTCCTATCATCAACCCTCTGGGGGGATATTTTTCTTACAAAAAAATACACTACGACTTTGAAGAGACTACAACTACACCCCCTCCAATCATCAACCCTTTCGGGGGATTTTTGTCGTAAATGCCAATAAATTTCAACTTCCTTTACCTCATTTTTTCACTTTCCCCATTTTCGACCGCTGAAAATTCTATTCCTCCATATTCCCATTTACATATACTTCAATTTTAACCTTTTTTCACCTATAAATGCCTTTTTACCGTTCGAAAATCGCCATTTCCAGGCTGTATACCATCCCACCCTAGCACCCCTGTTTCACTCCATAGGCCCGCAACCTTGTTGGTGGGGGGGGGAGGGGTTAAGGGCATATTGTAGACGTGAAATTACACAGTGTCCCTCCAGCGGCACTTCCGAAAATCTCGCAATATGGCGTCAAAATTTCACGAAAAATATGCCAATTTCGTCTTATCAACATTTATTTTCTCAAAAACTAAGAATCCCACGACTTTCTTTCTTACATTTATTAAATGACCATTCCTTTCACTTTCGTTTCACATTTCTCTGATACCCTTCACTTTTCTTTGTTTCTCACAAAAAATTTTCTCCCAGACTGGACCCTTACTCAAATTTACCCTTAACCAGTTTTCCCAAATCAAAGTTAAAATTTTTTGGGTGAAAATATATGTTCCTTGGTGTGTATTAAGAATAGGAGCGTGCATGTCCTATGGAAGAGTAAAATTTCCCAAAAATGCACCATTGGAAATTGCCAAGGAGGAAAATCGGCTTCTTCTCTGATAGCACACTATTCCCAGGTCTCATCCATGATGAGGGAAATTCAAACACAGTAATGTGGAGGATTCATCGTCCACATTGGTGAAGGATTACTGGCTGCTCGCCTGCCCCAAGTGCTTCTCGCTTCATTTGATAATCTTTTATACATTTGAAATACTCCATTTACCTCTCTCGTTCTCACTGTACTGAGAGACATAATTAATTGCAAAACACAATAAGAGCTCCACTTTCTTTTTCAGGGAAGGTAGGTACTAAAACTATAATTTCACACACCCCTCAAGTGGTAATCCTCACTTATCGAAGAAAACATCAGATTTTTACTTGGAAAAGCAAAGTTCCATGCTAACTTCTCGTTCTCCAGGTTTTACAGGCTCATTTTCAACTTCCATGACATTTCCGTGTATTCCAGGCTAATAGAAACCCTGATATTCATGCAATAAGGCATACTTTCCATAATGATTAGATAGGTTACAATTACCCATCAACACTATAATTATATTCAGTTGAAATAATGGTCAATTAGGAACACCAACAATTAAAATGCTGATATAACCTAGTAGTAAAAAAAAAACCAAGAGGTAGAGAGGAGTACGGGTGAGATTTGAGAGGACTTTCACTTGGCTATAAATGAAATATGAATTTCAAAAGCCTTGATTTGATTAAAACACATGTCAATTACCTTTTTCCCCATTCCCTTATTTGAGCCTTCAACAGTTGAATGGGTTTGCTGACCACCGCTAATTGAAACACTCGAAAGGGTTACACTTTGGCATGAATTCTGAGAACTTTCTGGGTTGAGAGGAGAGGACACAACACTTATTGCCACAGAAGAGTTAGAAGTGTTCTGTGCCACACCAGCATTCACTAAATTCTCTTGGCTGAAATCAGATAAATAAAATAAATTCAAGCTTGAGTTTTAGCGTTTATACAGCTTGTTTTCAATAAGCAGTTTATTTTACCTCAAAATATTTGATGTATCCATTGGTTCGGGTGTAACTAGTTCTGGTAGGCCAAGTTCTTCAGTGGGCACATATAACACTAATGGTTTAGGAGCTATGTTCCTAGGGGATGGTTTTCCCTGTAATAGAATAATAATCAATAGAAATATGGAATACATGCACATAACTGTCACATTACTATGATCAAAGCCATAAGAACATGTACATCACATACTCCCAGGCAAGAGTAAAATTAGTGATAGCCATTTATGTGCCTGAAGCAGCATTAACGAAATGAAATTCATTCAGATGACGTCACTTATTAGCCCTAATATCAACTGGAATTGTGAAGATACGTATAACCATAACTTACCGGAGTAGTGTCAGCTCCTTGTTCACCGGACGAACAAATGACTTTCATGACATTTCCACCCTTTCCTTTACGATGACAGTTATACTTCTTTAAAATAGGAGTTACTGTTTTCAGTGGCGACGCCTTCTTGCTTGTGCCAATAACAGGAGAAGTCAAGATGGGCAAAGACATCGGTGAATTAGGCTTTTTTGTCTGGGTAGCTCTGCTCACACCTCCCACAGAAAACACCACTTTCGGAAGTTCCAAATGGGTTTTTGGATTTTCAATAATATCTTTACTGATGTTGGATATCAGAGGCATACTAGGAAGCATTTTGAATACTTTTCCCGATAATCTCGTGTAGTCCAATGTTCCTTCGCCGAATTCCTTCGCAGTTTCAAAATCGGGAAACTCTCCAATTAATAACACCGGAATAGCAAACTGTTTGTTCCATTTAGGTCTTTTAATTGGGTCTCTCCTGAACCTAAGGAACTGAAAAGAAAAATATCAAGTAAAATAACTGTACCGCACAATGTCACAAACTTTTAGGTAACTATAGGCGCAACTCCTGCTCTAAAAATTGTACTCATATGACAAAAAGCAACACAATTTATTGAACTCGCCATTCATGACTGCCTCGACGCCCACTAAAATCTCAACAATGAAATAAATACTTTCGTAAGTTATCGACTTACACAATTTAAGGAATACGAAAGTATATTTCGACAGGAGAAGCATACAAACACTACCTCAATCTTGATGTTACGAACATGATAAAATTAAAGCCCCGACTGCGCATTCAAATAACGTATTATGAATCACAATCAATTAATTCAAATCACCCTGACTCAATGGCATATTGCCTACAACTATCCGGAAGAATTAAACTCACCGAGCTCCTTCAACACCACCCAAAACACCATACAAATATCTTTGCAGTTTCCGCAATCGAAACAATAACAACTATATCGACTTTCTTTTGTTAAATTTAACAACGACGCCAAAGCATGGCGGCAACTTGAAAAATCTCACAGGAAGGATTGATGGAGGAGCAATGGCTTTTCACCAAGATCCGGGTTCAAATCCCGGCGGAGGTGGAAATTTTTCATTGGTAGTCTGATCCGGTAAAGGTGAGCTTTCTTCTCGCACGGATAACATTTTTTCTAGAAAAAGTAGGAAACTGGCATAATTGACTATGATATTTATATGACTATATTGACTAAATATGATACCTAGGGGTAGGGGAAGAATGCGCATTTGTAAAAATGTAAGAATCATATCCGTGTGACAAGTGGTTATAGAGATATAAGTGTTCCAAAATGAGGAATTTCGCGATTTTTAAATGTTTAAGGCTTGCATTATCAGTGAGGTGAATTTGGTGTCAATATGTTTGTTGAAAGTGGGTGAAAATCGCGTTTCCGCTGGCTAGACGAAAGCTCATCTTAAACCTCGGAAGCCTTGAAATGAGCACTTTCACATACATAAAATACATTTGCCAGTCAGAAGGGAAGTTAAACCGTGCTTACCCCGGCATCGTTCATTAATTGCAGACTAATTCCAGCACCAGGCTTCTATCCACCTTAACTTCCTAACTTATCCTTTTAATATCCATCCAAGTACAAAAGCGCCAATCTGCACAAAAAATATTTAAAAGGCGATGATAATGATCCACCAAACAACCATCATCGACTACGTCCTGCCTGATAAAGACATCTCTCTCGTCAATGCCCAACCAAAACTATGTACATTATAAATATGAAATTTAGAGAATATGTTCTTCTTATGATGTGGGTGCTCACCATACAATTACTACTCGAAACTCAGTTTCTAAGTGGGTACATAAGGGGTTGAAATTAGATTTATATCTTTTCATTGCCATATATTATAAGACATCCCTTAGGAAAAAATACTATTAAAATTAAGTAGTTTTTAATATTTAACTATTAAAATTTAGTAATTTACAATAGTTAACTACTAAGAATATAGTAGTTTTTAATAATTTACAACTCAGAATTCAATAGTAAACTATTAAGAATTTCCCAATACTACTAAAATGTCAGTAATTGCTACTAAATGGACCAATGGTAACTACTAAGAATAATATTCGACTACTAAAAATCAAATAGTTAATTATTAAGAACGTTCAAAAACTAATAAAATGTTAGTAGTTACCACTAACATTTCCTAATAGGTAGTATATACTTATGTATTTGGTGTTTGGGCTTTAATGGTAAACTTCAGAAATTTCAATGGTAAATTTCTAAGGAGAGTATTCCGAAGGTTGAGTACACCCAGTATCAAAAACACTTTACTTTCTTCTTGGTTGAAGCTTTCGCGGGTCATTATAAATGTATTGCTCTTGTTGTTCGGGTGTTCCCCACGTACTTATTCAGGTGTGTTGTTACCCGACGTTTCGTGGCCGTTGCTGGCCACTTTATTTTAGGGAATGAGGATCTGTCGAGTTGGGGGGGGGGGGGGGGGGGCATAACGGTTCATGGAGGGAAGAGGATGGGAAGGGAATGTGTGTAAGTATTTGTCATTGAATTTTTATATATATTTAAGATTATAGCCGTGTCCCACCCCAGGTGAAAATTTCTATAAGTAACTATAGGAAAATCTATCAGTCACTATAAGAAAACCTATAAGTAACTATAAAATACTATTAGTAACAGTAGGAAAACCTATAATGCAATTAGTGCATTTTCGTTAACCCCACATGAACTTAGTATCATAACAAATTAAAAAAATACATGGAAGTATATTGATGTTTAAGAGGCAACAAGAGAAATCGTAGTTCCTAAAAATATATTTCAAAAACAATATTTAAATTACTGACAAAGAAAAAGTCTTTTGGCTAATGTTACTGATAATTATAAACTTTTTAAATCACAAAGATTAGATAAGGTCATTGTTGGATTTCATGAAAGCTGTTGATTTTTCCTCAAGTATTTCGCTAGTACATAGTTGATTATTTCCTAGTGTCCGTTGTCCCTTGCAGGACACTGAAGGTAAAAATCCTCTTATCACATGACCCTGGAGAATGGCCAATAAACGTAACTGCCAAAGACAGAGACATCCTTGTTCAACGTGGGCCGGAGCAATCTATTAACATTGACTTTCCTCTGAACAAAGATGGTCGCCAACTTAGCATCAGCAATTTTCGTAGGTGAATGAGCACTGGGGAAGAAGTTCCACATCCATGGCTTGTGAATTCAGTATATGCTAGACTTCTGCAAGACTTTTTAGCTAAATACGCACATCGTTGTCTTCAGACTCAGGGTACTCTGACTGGAAGCACATGTCTGAACTTTTGTTAGATCACGAAAGGTCTCCAGGACATATGAGGGCATTTCAGTCTTGGGAGGAATGTTCTAAAAGATTGCATTTAAGCAAAAAGATTGTTTCAGAACACCAAAAAATATTCAAGATTGAAATGGAATGCTGGAAAGAAGTTTTGAAGTACTTTGCACTATGCCATGGAATTTCAAAAGAGAGCCTTCACTACTGCTGGCAATGACAATTACACACAAAATGTAGGTGATGGGATAAGGTGTAATACATTTTATTTTTGACCAACATTTCCATAGTACCTGAAGATAAAATTGTAAACTATTCTATAAAAAATCTAGACAACATTAGTGATAAATGAGAGCCAGAGTGAAATCACCTCCACCATACATGCAGTAGAAGCCCCATATAACGTGTAGGGCATATAACGAGAAGCTCGAATTTGCAAGAGATGGCCAAAGAACAATTTAAAACCCTATGATTTACATGTAAAACAAATCAGTATTAGCAAGGAGAACAACCAGCCTTCACTGGGGTCGTTTACTATTACGAGTGGTAAATGTCTGCTTCAATCTCGGCAAACGTGCACAAACTTGTGCTCATGACTTCTGTCATTGGAAAATATATGGCTAGCAGTATTTTTTCAGCACCATTTGATGTTCAAATGCTCATTTCGGACATTCACGGCATGCCCATATTCACACAAATAAATTTCTTGTAAGTCCGTGCATTTCATTGTTCTTTTGTCATCCTCCTGCTTTTTTATCAAGTTTAGTCCGACTGATACAGCATCATGGCAGGGAAACAGAAGTAATTGGATCTGAAAACTAAAATATGAATTATTAATGAATGCGAGATTGGCGATACGTCCAAAAGCGAGATTGAGTGGTGAGTTGGCCTATATTCCTCGACCTCATCCACAATTCTGAAGAATAAGGAAAAATTTCGAACGGCAGTGCTTCAAGAAGGACGTCCAAGCGGCCAGGAGAGCATACGCAGTTAGAATTTTCCCCAATATCATGGTTTTGCCAGCAGAGAGCAGCAGGAATTCTGATAATGGCCCATTGATAAAGGCAAAAGCGGAGTATCTAAGTGAGAGGCTCGGTATTCACAAGTTTAAATGTCCCAATGCTGAATACGCAAAGTTATGAATACGGATTCCCTATACATATTTTAAGTTGTATTGTATTGTCTACGTATTGCAGTCTTTTGTAATTGTTTCAAAGAGTATAAATATTCAATATTGGTCAAGGATGATTAATTTCGATGTGCACGAAAGGTATATACTATAAATCATACATCTATCTCGCAGTAGGGAGTGTAGTCAAGTACATATTCATGGTATTCATTATCAACAAGTTCCCGCTACCACCGCCAGATGTAAGTACAGCAGAAGATATTATGTGTATCTAGAGGCCCTAATAGAGGGCCTCTATGTGTATCGTGATGGAACTCATTCCGGAACTTACAACCTTCAGAACTTTCTGCCTCACTCTCAAAACTCACAGCAGAAACAAATCAAGTATATGTACATACCATGGAATATCTGAAAAATAGTGAATCATAAATATCCCACCTAGAGAGGATTTTTAGGGGAGCGTGGTGGCCTAGTGGGTAGAGCGCTTAGCTACTGATCGAAGGGTCCCAGGTTCAAATCTGGGTGAAGCCTTTGAACGCACCCGAACAAAAATACTCGGAGTGCGAGGTGGCCCAGGGAAAGGAACTGGCCCCCCTACCCTGAATGTGTGAAATTCACAGGCCTGTGGCTTAGTCCGTGGTGAGCTCTACCCTCAACTATCCAAACCAACCTTCGGGTTGAATCACTGAGTGAGTGAAAAATGTTGACGTGCCCTGCCACCTAGCAGCCGCCACGTGCACTATCGTGCACTATTAAAATACATGTGTTTCGCGGAAGTCGATAACGTATTTGGTAAAAACTTTCACAACTTACCAAAACGCAGTCTACTCTTGAACGTCCGCGTTGTGTTCCCGCTCCATGCTTACAACTGTCGTAAGTGGGCTTGCTTGTAACAATTATGTTTCCATAAATTCCAGAGAGCATTCCACGCATAATTATTGTAATACATAACACAAACGTGAATGTTAAGGGCTAATCATAAATGCTGGTGATATTGGGCTCTATGATTCCGAAAAGCCGAAGTCAGCTGTTTTCTGAAGTGATTTTACAGACGTTGGAGTCCTCTTCTTTATTTTCACCTTTTAACTTGATAAGATAGCAGCCCGGTGCTTGCGTGGAACAAAATCCTCGTAGGCCACATCTTTGTCATTAAGTTACCTAACATTTTTGCAAATTTTAATTAATAGATGTTACCTTCTCCCTTTCACACATTTTTCTTTCTTATAACAAAAAATTTAAAAAAACCTTCGCTATTACACCAAACAGGGTGCCCACCAGTTCTCTTTTCCTCTTGTCCCTGCATTTTCCCAGTCTTCGACTGACTTTCCCTATCTTTTTTAAAGCCCATTTTTCACAATGTTTATAGTAAATTGGGATATTTTTAGGTATGAAAGCAATATTTCGGTTTTCATTTTAGGAAGGAAAGGCATTTTCCAAGAATAATATGTAAAAGCAAAATAGAAAGTTAAAAAAATGTAATCATGGTTAAAACATCTTATATGTAATTAAAAACTGAACAAGTGCTGGTAACCATTAGGAAACTCGTAATTACCATCTTTGGTTTCTAAATCAATCAAAGCAAATCTATTTGACATTAGCCCTCTGATTTCCTACTTGCACGAGGTAGGTAGGTAACCATTTTAAGAATCCTACTTCTTTTTAAGTTTCTTAATCTTTGATTCAAACTCACGCTGTTTCACTTCGAGCTCATTCTTTTACTTCTCAAAGTCTTCCAATTTTTCCTTCTTTCTTTTATTCTCCTCTCACTCATACCTGCTTAGCTTTTCTAATTCACTCTCCTTTTTTCTCCTCATTTCCAGTGCTTCCTTATATTTTGAGCTAGCACCGCGAGCGTACCGGACCATTTCTTGGTCAACAACAATAGCATGCTCACCCCCTGCATCTTGTATGCCATCCTCTTCTGAGGGCTATCAGGGTCTCTTCATGCAAGTTCTCTACGAGTATTTCCTTATTAATGGAAAAGCCAGCTTCAACAAAGGCATTTCCATGGGAAAACAAAAGAAGGATTTTTACAGCTTCCCACAAATCTTTGAATTCTTCCTAGCACTTAAGATGTCCAGCAAAGAAGTGGTCAAGCCTCGATTTGCTACGACTGAACTTAGAGAGCTGAGTTTTACTAGCTTGAGAGACAAACGACTTGTATTGGACACTGGCGCGATCTGATTGTAAGGGGGGATAGATGGCGATTCGCCATAAGTATCCCCATGCAAGTGCCGAAATCAGTCTTACACTGCTCTGGCCTCGTGGTAATTTTGCTGTGGTCCAGGGATGTAGCTGCTTTGAAGATCTTATACTTCAATGGGCTTCCCTCAATGATTTTTTGAACAATCTTCACCAAGCAGTTCTTGGCCTCTGAACGGTATTTCTCTGCATCAATGTCTTTGACACGAGCTTCACTTAGTGCATGGTGCGCTGCGACTCCAATGTTGACATGTTGCACTTTCACACAATTATCGGAATTATCTACATTAATGCAGGTGAGCTTGTATGTAGACTTCACACCTTCAAGTACAGATGGTTTGATGAACCTCCCCATCAGTTCCCAGGTGAGGTCTTCTACAGCAACATGCAGAAAAGGAAACATTGGCTTAGAGGTCTGAAATTCTCTCAGGAATGGCTCAAATGAGATGGCAATAATCATAAAAAAATGTAATTTAGGAAGAAGGAAAGGATCTTCAAGGATCTCAACTTATTTCTTAACAGAGTGTCTGGCAACACCGCTTTCTTTTCCTTGAAAGGCCTTCTTCATCTTAAGATGAGGGAGTATCTTAAGCGCCCTTTCACATGTTGTGGCATTTTCGAGCCAGCGACAGTTGCAAAATTTTAAAGGAAAAGTGTCACATTTTGTTGAAGAAAAAAAGTCAGCTCTCCGGGCAGGAGACTCCTTGAATACATTGTGTATTGCCTTCAAAAATTTGTCTATGTCCCAACCAGTTTTCCTGAAAGCCAGCTGGAATGCTCCATGAAGAATGTGAAGGCCCCATGATCCTGCATCAATTATATCCTGGACTTCATCAAACTTTTTCATTTCTTCATTCAAAAGCCTGATGAAAGCCCAATTGACATTGGGGCCATCCTTAGATATCTGCAACAGCTTCTTTATCTCAATTCCCTCTCCAAGGCTCTCTTTGAACCCCTGCAACTGGTCCGCTGTGGTTGTATGTCCGAGAAACAATGAGTTCCAGTATCTTGTGGACACCTCATTATTCCAAAACCTTACTGCAATATCCATTTGTTGCAGCTTGGAAATTATATTAATTGATTCATCAAAGCATATCATAAACAGAAATAGCTTCGAGAACAGCACGTCATCCGCAAGCTTGTGGTGAAAATATGGAGCGATGCCAAAGGACTCCAGATACGCCGTCTTTGTATGGCTGAGTTGCATACTTTGGGCAATGTGGCTGTCCTTAAACATTTTGGCAAAAACATTGCATACCCCTTCTTGAGCTCGAAAGCTTTCTTTAGTACTGATCACATGTATAACCCATAGTAGCTCGGCTGCCTTAACCCTTTAACGCCTAGCGTGTTCGTATGATCACAGCAAACATTTCTTGCTCTAGATTGCCCTCCTTTCCACATTTCTCAAATTTTTGTAATGCGGTTTTGGTAACAATATCTTGATAAATTTATCGTCTACAAGACGAAATATTAAATAAATTCAACTGAATGTATTTGATACACAGCTTTCTCAAAGTGGTGGCCTACCCTAAACTGCTCCCGCGTGAATGCATGACTTTAGTTTACTATGTACATAGTACAAGAGCATTTTTCCTCAAATTCTCATGCACTTCAGTACATGTGCTAAAAATGCTACAATATACTCTACAGCTTAATATTGTAACAAAATTTTCATCAAGGATAATATTATTTAGAAGAAATGTTACGCGTGATCGTATGATCACGCTAGGCGGATACCGTGGCAATAGGGTTCCACGAGGAAGGCAGCGTTACGAATGCTTTTTTCGATAAAGGTAATAAGATATTTCTTATTCGGGACATTTTAATAAAGCACTGGTGTTTTATAGCTATCATGTTATTCTTTTCACTTTATGGTTGTGAGTGAAAAATTAGATACCAATCATTCTTTGACGTGTCTGCATTGAAGCTACTTTGTGGCACATTTTCACAACTCTCGGCTGAAGCATCCCTACAATTTATATGCAGGTGCTATTTTACAATATACCTAGTAATAAAATGAGGAATGAAATACTATTATAAAACAATATCAGTTAGAAAGCCATTAAATCGGAGTGTGGAATGCTATAATGTAACAAGGGTGATTCACGGTTTATTTTCTCTGCACAACGATTCAACTGAAATTTCATTACTATGTGGGCAACTTCAGGAGGTAGATGCTCCATTCTTCTACTAAAAGGCTGAGCTATTTTACATCAATTTACTACTGCAAATATAATGGATATGTTTATAAATTATTCATTCAACGCGTCTGTTTTCATGGGAATGACTCTTCAAAAAGTTTTATTAGCACTGGAAGATGACGACGACATTTTAGGCATCTACATAGAACCTCCGGAGAGGAACGTATTATCTGATGAAGATTCTGCTGAGGATGGTAGTGGCTTCATAGATATTCTGTCAGGTCGTCAATTTTGAGTGGGTGCTGACATATTAGTGAGTACTCAACGAGGGGAATGTGAAAGTGATGGACTCGAGATGAATGACAAACAGGTAAACTCAAAATCAAAGAGGAAGAAAGTGAAACGAGCATTGACTACTTGGGAGAGATGAAGATCTTTGTGTAAAAAATTCATTATTTCCGGACGCAAATTATTGTGACATTGGTGAGAAGTTGCAGACTGAAATTTTCGAGTTGATATTTGATGATGAATTAATTGACTTGCTAATTTCGCAGTCAACAGATTATGCCGCATTGCAGAATTTTCATAATTTGAATATAACACCTGCTGAAATTAAGGTCTTCCTGGGAATTTTGATTCTCTCGGGTTAAAATAATGTTCCCAGTAAACGTGATAACTGAAATTCATCAGTGACTTACGTAATTAATTTGTTGTGAATGCTAAGCGCCGGGATAGATAGCCTGAATCTGTTGAATTTATGTAGAAAATATATAGGTTTTTACACTGTGCAAATAATTCCCAGCCTAATGCGGAAGACAAAATGTGGAAGCTAAATCCAATTATGAATCTAGTGAAAACCCAATTTCAATGAGTGCATGGTTGAATATTTTGGATGACACCCTTGTAAACAGTTCCTACGCAGTAAGCCAATTAGATTTGGCTACAAAATATGGTCCCTAAATACCACTGCCGGATATTTAGTGAACTTTGAGGTTTATAAAGGCAGAAACCCTGCATCGAATTCCGAATATGAGAATATGGTTGGGAAATGCGCTGCTCCTCTTCTGCAAATTCTGGACGAAATGCCTCAAGAAAAAAGGAACTATGCCTATATACTACATTTTGATAATTTATTTACCAGGTTCGAACTCCTAAAAGAGCTTAGGTTGAGGGGTTATGGAGCCACAGAAACTATTAGGTAAAACCGTATTCCAAAAGGCTGTCCAGTAATGCCATCTAAAGAAATACGTAAGAAAAAATAAGGGGTTTTTTATGAGAAATGTTTAGTAAGGAGGACGATATCCTTTTGGTAAAGTGGGTAGAAAATTCCACAGTCAGCGTGGATACTACCTGTCATTGCATTCAGCCCGTAGCTCTTGTGCCGTGATTTTCACGGGCAGAAAAGAGGACTGTTTGCATTCCTCACCCATTAGTGATTTCAGAGTACAACCATTACATGGGTGGAATGGACAGAATGGACGGGAATATGTCATACTACAGAATAGGGATAAGAGGTAAAAAATGGTGGTGGTGGCACCAACTGTCACATGGCTAGTGTGGTCACATGGCTAGTGGACGTGGCATTTCACAATGCGTGGGTTCTCCATAAGAAGTCAGGGTCACTAATACAGTTTCGTCGCAGCAGCGTCCAAATGTATTTGACAAAATACAAAAATCCTCCCCTTAGTGTAGGGCGACTTTTGAAGTCAAGGAATAGTAGTATCCATGTCTGAGTAAGTGACAAAATTTGCCTTTACGGTATAGGCTAGTTGATTGAACCATGTAATCATCACCGCTGTGCATGTGAATATTGTCAAAGTACTGTTCGTACCCAATGTGTAAAATATGAATTAGGGCTGTGTGTACCGTGTTTTGCAAATTTTCACAAAAAAATTAATTTCTTTACAGGTCACAATACTTTTATGTGTTTTTGACATACATATTTGCAAACTTTGTTAACGCAGTTTAATCCTTATGTACAAAAGAATCAATAAAAGTAACTTTGAAAAAAATTATTTTTATATATTTTAAAGCCTTAACCCGGGGAGCAAGATAAATTTAGCGATTATTTGAAGAATTGAATGTACGCAAATGGGGATGCTATTGCTACGGTATCCGCCTAGCGTGATCATATGGACACAGGTCATTTCCATGAAACCGCTGCACATATTACTATAATATTTGGGATATAAGTTTTAAATACAATAATGATCAACTCCTGAAAAAAGGAATAAAAATCGGAGGAAGAAAAAATTCCGGCGTTAAAGGGTTGACATCACTGTCAGGTAAAAAACCAAGGCCCGAGGTGGATGCAGTTTGAGAGGTGGACGCAGATTTCGAGGACGCCACCATGCTGGAAGGGAGCGAAAATTCAGTTGCGGTAGGAGCTGAATCATTCGTAGCCGTCGACGACTGGACGTCAGTGCAACAAACATCTAACGCAGCACTGGTGACCGACGTTCCCTAAGAAATGCATTTCAGTTAATTAAGTTTTTCAATGCAATAGAATAGAATAAAACATTGTAACACTGAAAATAGACCGTACCGCTTAAAATCCAGCAACGTGAAAAATAAGCCGATAACGCTTTCAGTTTAGATTATTCACTATCTAAATCATCACATCAAATTACTAATTATAGCTTGCGATTTGCCCTTTCCTGCCACCGTCCCCTCGAGGTATGAGCTACTGCGCTCGCTGCTGTACTATCACCTGCAAAAGGAATGTTGCACCCGTATCGAGTTTCCCTAAATGCGCACTGAAGGGCTATTATTTTACACGAGGTTAGAATTGCCGCCCACCTAGTTCTCCCCAGTCCTTCTCGTCTCGCGCGATTATGTAACTGGGGGGCCAGAAGGATTTCTCGGACGAGAAAACGAGATTCTTGTGTGAAAACTATAGGTATGAAAAGTTTTGGAACAGTCCGCTAAATAGTCTCCAAGCCAATGAGAACATACACAGCTATCACGTGATGAAGCAGACAGCTGTCGACTTTAAATTGAAGTTATATGGATATTGGAATATGATATGAAGTATATTATTGTGCAGAAATTATGACATAAATAATTAATGAATTTCAAAATGTATTGACTTGTAACAAATGCAATTTCATGACTGCAAATTGATGTTGTAACTTGCCCCAAACAAACTTGCCCCAGACAGATTATTCGGGCGGTCATTCAATTTATTGTGGTAATTTAAAAAAAAAAAAAAACAACATACATAATATATTACCTACTTTGCACAAAATGTCGAAACGAAGCTGAGATATCCAAAAAGAAAAACAATTTTAAGCTCCATTTTTAATTATAGCAATTGAAAATATGGCTTACGGTAAGTTTATGCTCTAAGTTTGTTAAAAAGCACCTTATTGGATTTACAACCAAAATAAAGCACCCTTTGAATTAACATTGCATGTTGGTTTATCTAATAATCCTATTTTTCTTCATGTAATTACATGCATAAATAAAATGAGAAATGAGAAAAGTCTGAGAAATATTAAGACAGCAACAATGATTTGTAGTTGCCTCAATACTGGCCGGTGTGCGAAGCATAATGAGTGAGACTCATTAATCTTTTTCTACCATAATATACAGTGAGTGAAACAATGAATTATCTTTATCTGTCAATTCAAGAGTTAATATCTCATATTGACACCCACTCACTACACCCCCTCAATGTAACAGATAATCGAGTTTTCGCTGCATGTGTCATTATACGCTAGAAGAACTTCGACATCCATTCAGTAGTTCTCAATAAAAAAATATTAAAAAAAAGTAATGGAAGAGAAATCCAAGATTCTGTAAGTAGAATTTATTATATGTCAATAAAGATATATTTTAAAGTTACCCTTCTGACATCTAAAATGCCCAATCCCATTTTTAATCCTCATCCTAAACCTTTCTCATTGATTATACAGCATGTTTAGTTATAACTATAATACATATAAATTTATTAAGGTGAAAGAAGATAAATTATTTAGCATCATAGGCTTGAAAAGTGGTGTAGAGGAACAACAAACTGTCATAAGGCGAATGATTCGCGTTGTACGACCCCTTAAGCTGGCCGTGAGAGAGGTAGGCGTAAAGTAGGATGCTCGCGCGGGGCGAGAAAAGTTACAAAATAGTAAAAAGCAAGAATATGATACAAATGCAAGAACAAACTGTCATAAGGCGAATGATTCGCATTGTACGACCCCCTAAGCTGGCCGTGAGAGAGGTAGGCGTAAAGTAGGATGGTCGCGCGGGGCGAGAAAAGTTACACAATCGTAAAAAGCGAGAATATGATACAAATGCAAGAATACTAACGAAAATCATAGTTCACGCCCGGAGAAAAAGTTACATAATAGGGGTACTGCAGTCTGCCGCTACATGCTACTATAACCCCCCACTCCTTCCACATACAGCTAGCTCGCTGCTTTCATCTCCCCACCAGCAGGGCTATTACGCAGATCATCTCATCTGTTCTATCCGTTCCGTCTTGACCACGGCCAGGTGGATTTGGAATGCACAGCCAATCAGCTTCCTTCATGCGCCGGAATCCACGTGGCCATGGTGGAGACGGAACACACAGAACAGATGAGGTGAGCTGCGCAATAGCCCTACAGGCACGCACACAAACACTCACACACCCACGGTCGCCTCGCAGGAGGCAACAATGCGTGAATAGATAAGCTCTTTATTCTGCAAGAATTGAGAACATAATTTTGTTCTCTTTGAACTGAGAGCTCGCAGCTTACCTTAGTTCTGAAAATTTAAAACTTATGTTGCGGGTGGAGCTCAGAAACAACTCTTAGTGCAACGATTGCTGATTTTCCCTGTGTTATTCCTGTGATTTCTTCCCAAAAAAATTCCCTGTGTTTTCCCTGTTTTTCCAGAAAGTGGGCACCCTGCCAAACATGAAAAGCTTACCCCCGTGCTGACGGGATAAAAGGTTATTATTACACAAACACATAAATAAAAACACTTCGTTCAACCATTGAAATAGCATAACGCTTTCTTTTAATGAGATATACCTTTGTATAGGCAACAACAATATTCAGAACTTGGTAAATGATATATTGGGCCCAATTTACAATATTAATCTTTCTCCTCCAATCTCGTTACATTTAAGTTACTTTTCAGATTAAACAATTTTAGTTCATAGAGATTATTATAGTTCTTTCTTTCCTTTACTGTCCTTAAAGGCTACATTTATCGTTTGTCTTAAATTCTCCTCCTCACTTCATGCGATTACGTGTAAGGGCTTGCGTTATCTCTCCTTCCTTATCGTCAAATTTATGGTCCGTTTTGGTTTATCTCTTGGGCCTCCTGCCCGATTCCTTCCTGGCTTTCCAATATAATTTTTGGTTCCTCTTTCGTAACCTTGATACCGCCTGGTCTCCGCTCCCTGCCGCCTATATCTCCAGACTTTATGTACTTCTTTCTGCATGCCTTTCCAATCTTAACTCCTCCACTTATCTCCTGTTATTGTTATCTTTTTTCCTTCTAAGCATCCCCCATTACTGATTGTTACTTGTTCATGTATTTTCGTCGTCCTGAACTCCTCCGATGTAAATATTGATTTATTTAGGCATCCTTGGTTATCTATAGTCATAATGTACTTTGTTATGATTTTTCTACTATTTATTTGAATTGTGATTTAATTCCGGATTTTGTTTATGGTAGTTTGGTTACATTAGCCCCATTAAAAGAAATGTTGTAAGGGACTGTAAAAATGTTCTTTTAAAGCCTTCGGATGGTGATACTGGACCATATCCTTTTTAAATCGTAGTCGAAGCCCCATCGCCTTCGGTTTGAAACCTCCCCTTTCATTAAATTCAATCCCTATTGTCAATTTAAAGAAACATATCATTATATTTTACAAAAGAATCTTCCATTCTTATATCTAATCATAAATTTATAAACAATTACATGCTAATATGGTATGTCTCATCGATCATTTGGATCGGACACAAAATTCGGCATCTGCAAGTATTCACTTTAAATAATCAACGCAACAAATTCAAACAAACAAATAAACAACGCAAAATTTCAAAAAACATTAAACTGTAACATCTGTCAACACATTCATACTTCTTGTTGCACAGAACTCACTCCCCCTTCTTTGAAATACACACGCCACTTGTTCACAATACATACATCATTTCTCCATATGCCACGCCCACTTCACTTAATCACTCCCCCTTTTATCTGTTCGAACCACCTCTTTCCACTATTCTCATTCACACCACATACACAAACATCAATTTTTCCGATTAAAGTTTCTCCTACCCCACGTCCTACTCTCAATCAGTCTGGCTCTTTTTCCGGTGTCATGTGCCTCTGTGGTTGTTTCCTCACTGTACTTTTTGAAATTGCTTATGTGGAATGTTCCTCTTATTGCACCTGTGATGGGATGTTCGATGATGCACGTTGTCGGCCCTTTAAACTCCTTGATGACATATGGCCCTTCGAAGAGTGGAAGGAAACCTTGGTATATCCCTCAATTCTTGTCTGATAAAGGGCAGGTATTTACAAGTATTTTAGCCCCCACATCGAATGATATCAGTCTCTGCTTGTTTCTCTGTCTTCCATTCTTTAGAAAAGTCTACTCGCGATTGCATACCCACTAGCATCTGTTTGCACGTAATATGTTTTGTGTGGGTCTGGATGATGTAGCATGATTGAGAGGCAAAATTTTTCCTTCACCCTTTCAAATGCTTCTTTGTGTTGCTCAGTCCACTCCCATTTCCTGTCTTTCCTAGTTAAATCATTGAATATGGCTGTTAATTTTTTGTGCTTCTAGTGAAATTTAGCGTAGTAATTAATCAGTCCTAGGAATGATTTCATTTGTTTCCTATTCTTTGGTCTTGTGTATTCCTTGATTGGTGTAAATTGTTCTTCGTCGATAGAAATGCCTTGGGTAGTTATCTCGTGCCCCAAAAATCACATTTTATTGTGATAGAAGACTGATTTTTTAAAATTCATTCTTATTCCAGTTTCTTCCAACCTTTCCAACACGTTTGCTAAATGTTCCAAATGCTCACCAAAGGACCGTGAAACAATTAACAGATCGTCCACAAAATGAAGGCAATATTCATCCACCTCACTCCCCAATACATGCTTTAAAGCTCTGCATAAAGCGCTGCTACTGATGCAGCACCCAAAGGGTACTCGCATAAATTGGTATATCCTTCCCTCGAACAAGAAGGCGCAACATTTTTTTGAGTCCGGATGTAAGCTTATCTGGTAAAAACTCTTTGTTTGATCCAATGTTGTCATAAATCTAGCGTTGGCACATTGCTGTAATAACTACTCCGTCATTCTTGATGTCGCGTAGTCCGGTTTTATAAGACGATTAATGGCCCTCGCATCTATGCATAGCCGAATAGTTTCATCCTTCTTGACCACACATACTAGCGGTGATACATATCTTGACATGCTGTCCACAATGATGTCTTGCACTTGTAATTCCCTGATGGCTTCACGTGCTTGTCTTCTAAAATTGAGAGGGACACTATATCCTCGGGTGCAGAATTCTTCATTTCTCTCTACATCTATCTTGTATTGATACCCTTTTATTAAACCTGGTGTCTCTTTAAACAGATTGCGATATTTATTTATTACTTCCGTCAGATCTTGTTTTTCCTTTCTGGATATTTCGGGTGTCATGGTGACGCTGTTTCTCACATCATCCCTCGTGATTATTTTCTCTTCCTTTTCATCAGCATGTATCGTTTTGCCCTGTTGCCATTCCTCCATATACGCCATCAGCTGTTGCATCCCTGAGTCCGATTTCTTAAATGTGCATGCCACTTCGATCGTTCCTTGCTGTATGACCACTGTCCTGTCATCGTATCTAATCCTTGCTGCTAAGGTCATGTGGGTCGTCCCAATTATTACTAGTTTTATCAACCCCGGTATGATTATGCAAACTATGTTAGTGATTATGCCTCCGACTTTCATATTAGGCCATATCTGCTTTTTTATTCTCCCACTTTTCCTACCAATTGCTCCAATTACCTGTATCCCTTTCACCGGCAATTCTGGTGTTCATCATAATATGCCTCGCTAATACAAGTTAACTCCGATCCTGAGTCTATCAGTGCCGTCGTTTTCACTCCTATCTCTATTTCGATTTCCGGTCATTTAAATTCTTCTGCAGCGTCTTCCCCTTCTTCCAACAAGAAATCCCTGGGTGATTCAAATATATTGAGCACCTTCCTTTCTACCTCTTGATAGTCACTTTGCTTGTCCCTAATTTTGCTATTTTCAGCCTCTGACACCATGGGATAATGTGGGTGCCATGCCGCTCCTAATTTTCTGGCGCCATCTTGCCTCCTCGGTCTGCCCCCTCACTGTTTTCCACCACTAGCAAGTTTATTGGGTGTCTTTGTCCCGATCTAAATCCTCCCACCATGTCATTACAGCCTTGCCATCGGTCACCTAGTTGCTTGTCCCTCTCATTTTCCCTCTCGAACCTTGGGTAGTATCACCCGCGTATCATATAGTCTTCTCTCATCCTGTCTCCTTGGGAAAGGACATCTCCCGTATTGCTGAGGCTGCTGGTTTTCCCACCTCCGTTGTCCGGTAGCCTCGGGTGGAGGCGTCTCCTCTAATCTCTTCAGCCCCGAGTGTCCTTGGTTTTGATGTGGGTCCCGGCTTTCCCATCTCCGTGGTCCTGCTTCCGGTCGCCTTTCTTCTCTCGTGACTCTATCATATCGTCCTAATAGTGTTAGCAGCTGTGGGAGCATCTTGGTGTTGTGGGATATCATTCCCGTGCTAACTTCTGTCTCAAAATGCTGCCTGAGAAGATATACTAAATTCTCGTCGGCTATTGGTGGTGTCAATTCTTTTGCTGAGCTTATTTTTGCAGTTGCATATTCTACCCTTGTCTGATTCCCGGTGTTTCAGTAGCTTCCTCTGTCCAACGCTCTCCTGACCTCCATCTGTCTTTCGTTGTCCCAATATTGCGCACGAAAGAGCTCTTTAAATGTGTCTAGTCGCCGTGGAGGTGTGATGTGGTGGTGAACCAATCCACAGCTCAGCCTGTCATCCCCTGCCTAGCGATATGCAGCATCTCCATCTCTAATAGCTCTGGTATTCATCTAATTCAAGGACGTATCTCATTGGCCTTGAGCCATCTTTCCCGTCGAAACTCGGTGATTTCAAGTGCACCATTCGCGTCATTGGTGGTCCACTGGGTGATCAGATGTAGTCCTTCACTTTCTTCGCTATTTCCTTTAGCGCATCTTCATCCATCTTATCGCTCAATCGTTGTGTCACCTTCATTGATAACTGCCTGATCAACCCAACGTTCTCACCTACCCTATCACTCACGTTCTGCAATTCTCCTTTATTTTTCTGCACCTCTTCCTGTATCTGTCCTAGCTCTTGGTCACTCTTCTTTATCTTTGTTTCTAGGTCTTTTATTTCTTCTTTCATCCAGCTCTGCGTGTCCTCAATTTTTCTTTCCTGAATTTATTTGAATTGCGATTTAATTCTGGATTTTGTTTATGGTAGTTTGGTTACATAGAACTTTCTCCGAACCATATATCTGTTTTCATACACTTTTTAGAAAGGTAGGAGGTATGAAATTTGTTCTTGTGGCCGAAGTGTTTGCTGTTTATAGTCTGTTTCATTGCTATTACTTGCAGCCACGACATATTTGGCACACCCAAAACATCAGGGCAATAACAATACAGCAATGCGCAGCACAGTACCAGTGTTCTGAAGTGTCAAAATTTGCCGTTAAATATTCCAGTGTATGACATCTAACATGGAATTTGATGTCATCGAAAGTTAATACAATTATAAGTATTTGAAGTGTTCGAAAATATGATTTCTAATAGCTATCTCAATAGAATGTTTTCCCCACTCACCAAAAATTCCCACAATAATGGCTAAATTAGCGTTACAGTTGTAGGAATTGACTGTGGAGTGATTCTTTAATCATCCCCAGTATTAACGAGAGTTCCATTTAGCGAGTGATTTTTCAGATCCTGAGAGCTCTCGCTATATAGAGATTTTACTGCATTTGCATTGGGAGTTCATTGCATTAATTGCACTGAAGATGAATGTGAATCACAATAGACAGTTTACTACTCACCGCTTCTTCTTCTTTGGTAAAGCCATGGATATGTCGAGCCCAGTTCTCTGGAAGATTCTTTTTAGAAACTTCTTTTGGGCAAAAAGCAGTTTCCCAGTCCATGGGGAAAACATAATGGTGAGTCTCAGGAGCCCTCCCATGCACAAAATAATACTATGGAGAAATATTTGTCCATTAATATTAACAAAAATCAGCACAAATCTGTTTCTTAATCAAAATGATACTCACACTTATAGCACCACCCTTGCTTATGTGGGTCCTAGCATATGTTATATATCTCTTGGTATAAACGTAAGTTCGCAGAGGCAGAAGAAGCTGATGCAGCAAGCAAACCACCTTGTCCAATGCTTCTTTTTTACTGAGATTTTCCTTGGACTTTACATAGGGGAAAAACTGTTCCAAGCCTATGGCAATCAGCCTAAAGAATAATACATAGTATTAATTCATGATCAATGGTCTTTGGTTGACAAAGTTTACTTCATTGGCATAATACATACTCCTCTTCTGTAGGTATGTAAGAAACGTGCTCCAATTTATCATAGCGAAATGCCACAAAGGGCAACAATTGAGGATAAAGAAAAACTTTACTTTTCGCCATGAAATCCATTAGGCATTCAGGCAACTTCTCCCTGTGCAGTTTTCTATGCTTTTTGTTAGTGTCCCTTTATATTGAAAAAAAAATATACATATATATATCATAAAAACAGGATTACAGAAAAATCATTGGAATAATAAAATTGTAATTACAGTAATTATATTTAAGTTTTTTAGCTCAATTTCACCATTTCACAAATTCTGCAACTATAACTGTCACACTTTAATAAAAAAACGCTAACATTAGCCTTATTTTATTATTTAAGCAAAGCATTTGATATGGTTGACCATAAAATCCGACTTTATAAGTGTAATAGATTTGGCAACAAGGGCATTGCATTAAAATGGTTAGAATCATACCTTACCAATAGGTCCCAATCAGTTATGATTCAAAACAGAGCCGGTAGCTTAACATATAACAACTTGCCAGTTACAAGTGGAGTCCCCCCAGGCTCCATTTTGGGACTGATACTTTTTTTATTTTTAATAATGACCTTCTTGATTCACTAAAGCAAATGGGATCTACTCTGTAATGTATGCAGATGATATCAATATTCTACTTACTTCCCCAAAAGTTCTTCAGGTGAATACACAAATTGTGGAGTTTCAGAATGGTGCCTTAAGAATACCTAACCAAATTTTAAACCATGATAAAACCACCTGTAATAACTTGAAGTTAACATTGAAGATGTATATGATGGTTATACCATGGCTTTATGATGGTTATACCATGGCCTGTGTGCCAAACTCAAATCTTTATTTTGCTATCTCGTACGATTCTGGTGGTCCATATGCCCATGTGATCCTGATAAGCCATTGGCTTGTCAACAGGTTTCTCAGGTGCTGAACCACCAGAACTTTACAGAAACACCCATGTCCTGGGTATGCGAAAAAAAAACGACCCAGGAGGGACTCAAACCTGCGACCCTGGGATTAGCAGGCGAGGACTTAACCCCGCTGCCACCGGGGCCACCTCAATATTTTACTTGCTTTGCATTTTAAGACAGTCTGTCAGCCAGCAAATTTTATGGACTGAATACTTTGGATTCTTTTATTTTTGCGTATTGTATGGTATTATATTTTGTGGTGCTAGCATTATTTAAGTATTCAGGATCCAAAAGAAGATAGTTTGGATTATGACCAATGTTCCCTTCAGACATCCATGCAAAAATTATTTCAAGAGTTCAAAATTCTTCCTGTTCCCTGAATTTATATACTCCATATGTTGCTGTTTATTAAAAGGAATTTGTCTTTCTTCTGATTAAATGAGTACTAACACAACCACAAGACGAGAACAAAACAGGATCTGCACCATTATAGATCCTACGTTAAACCACATTCCAAATGCCCTCAATGTATGGGGATTCGGTTTAATGGTAATCCCAAAACAGGTTTTTCTCTGGGGTACCTATATTCCATGTATTTGTTAAAATTGTACTGTATTGCACTGTAAATTCTTTATGAATGGAATAAAAGATATATCATTATTATTCATGCATACAATAAATTGCCTTCTAAATTAAAGGATATAACTAGCCTAGCAAAATTTAAGAAAGAAGTTTTCATACATTTAATTGATAAATGTTTTTACTCAGTCCTAACACTTAAATGATTGATATGTATGTTTGATGTAATTTTATATTGTATACTGTCATTTCCTATACATTGTAATGTCTTTGGATAAATAAACAATCTAAATTAACAAAACTTGAATTCAAGCTGCATCAATACCTCTAAGAGTTTACCTATGAAATAAAAACCTATTTCTATATGTTAAACAGCTTATTGACTTAACATTAACGTAATTTATATTCACTTGGAGTAATAAATATTTGTGTTTGTTATATCAAAAATGGAGGATTCTTTTCAGTCAATTTTTTCATGTCTTGAGGCTCTAGTAAGACAGGGTGCATTAAAAGAGAAAGGTTTTGAGCTATTCACAAGGTCATAAATGGAGTTGAAATTTTTATCATACAAATGAGTATGGGTCCACCCATCAGCAGCTGGGCATACAGTGACATGGTTACTGCATTTTTTATGCTATTGATACATATTAATCAGCTGACTGTCACATATTTGGTACAATAATAATAATAGTGCTCCTGATTAATTTAATTTAATTTTATCAATAGCAAGAAAAAGAATAATCCTATATGATAATTGTCAGCTTGATAGGCATTATTTGTGTTCTATTGCTTTTTAATCAAACAGTAGGAAAGACATCTGAAATAAGAGTCAATTTAAAGACTCTCAAACAAAATACATATTATTAATTCCAATGATTCTCACAACTTGATTTTTGTGATGCATGGTATGCATCCCTACATTCATTATATTAAATTGACACCATTTTCAATCATTAGAAAAAATACTCATTGGAATGCCTCCATTGAGCTAACTGCAGCATTACTGTACTCAAAAATACACATACATATGTGCATACAACTTTAAATAAGATGAGACTTACAAAATTAGCAAGAGATGCTGCTTCAAAAAAAAATCACCAGACAAGAAATGATTTATCATCTATGCAAATATTAAAATTAGACCCCAAACCAATATTTAAATGCTTCACTTACCCAATGACAATTTCATTTGTGATGAAACTGAAAATAAAAATAAAAACATGTAAGTAAAAATGAAATGAACTAGACCATAAGGATAATTTTAACCCTATTCAATATCCTTCATGTACCGTCAATCTGTCTTAAGTCGGACAGGGACTGTGGAGTTCGACACCGAGCAGAGCTGTCATAAAAATGTTGTGAAATCATTACAGTTCGTGCCATGAAACCTGTTGCATAGTATCGTGTAGCATACAATGTACAGCATACGTACAACATACAACAATTTCACTACATTTAATGACAGCTCTGCTCAGTGTCCAACTCCACACCCCCTGTCCAACTTAAGATGGATTGACGGTATCTTATTATAACACAATAGTTTACTCAAACAACAGGAGCCATAGAGAATCTAATCAAATTTAAAGAGATAAAAGTTATCATTGTAGATTTCAGGGCTCTTGGAGATTCAATGATAATGCAAACACCACATGCTTGCATCTTGGTGAGGTTTTTGCATGGTTTTGAGGGAAAACCTCACAGAGTTATACATGGCAATCACCCGATTATAGAATAGTGAAATGAAAATGACAACCATAAATCAGTGGTTACAGAACCAAAAAAACTAGAAAATGGTGAAAATAATATACGCATTCCCCAGATCACAAGTTAAAGAAACAAGTGGTAACGAGTGTTTTATTAGGTGACTCTATGTTAAAACACGCCAATGTGAAAGACGCCGAAAAACAAGTGTACAGTGGCATCAAAGCAGAGTAGATGGTGATGAAGATTGAAGACCTGGTGGAAAACAGGATTATGATTCCAGAGACTCTTAGTTCTACACGTTGGGGCCAACAACATAAAAAGAGCAAGCCAGCCAAGGGTGTAATGGGTGAAATCTACGGCCTCATCAGGAAGACTAAAAAATCCTTCCCAACAGTAGTGAATTCGGTCGTGTACAGGAGGGATGCAAAACCGCAATTTATAAAAAAAGATAATGAGAACATAAGGTGGGTTTGTGAAGCCGTAAATGCTACCTTTTGTGACTTAAGTAAATGGTCAAACGATTCATGTATTGGCAAAGACGGCGTTCATTTAATAAGAAAAGGAGCATTTTTGCAAGGTGTAGTTATTGAAAAAGTGTTAAAAATTAAGAGAAACTAATAAATGTTCCCACTGGTGACAAAAATCATCATCTTGTACCAAAAAACAATACAATCATGCCATGTAAAAAATTCCTATCAAGTTAAATAGCTCGCCTTTGAAAGATGAAAACAAGCCTACACCACAGGAAAATTTTTCCAATGAAGCTGTAATGTGCAGCAATGTTTTGGATGTTCATGGACCTAAAAACAATTGTAAAAAGTTTTCCTTCCTTCGCCAGAAACAAAACAATCCTTCACCAGAACGTAGAGTGTATTAGGAACGAAATTGTTAATCTTCAGGTGTTTTTAAATTCTCAATCCATTGATTCAAATGTTTTATGCTTAACTGAACATTGGCTAACCAAACAAGAGGCAGAGTATGACATACTTCCACGATACAAAACAGCTAGCATTTCTGTTGCACAAATTTAAAAAATGATGGTACTGTTATTTTAATCAAGGAAGGCATTAAATATCAGGGAAAAAAGCACACTAGCTATTTAAATAATCTTTGAGCATTCAGTAGTCGAAATGTTTGCCAGATAAAAACACTATTGTTGTGGTATTGTAAACACTGCCGCAAATACATTTAACTTGGTTGCAGTAATCAAAAGTGCTACACAAAATAATGCTAGTCTAGACCAAATATTTCTTGATTGCACTCTTTAACTATTACAGATCAAACATTAACTCTGGCATTGCTGACCATAATGCTATTCTTGTTACATTAATCATACAAACAAATGATATGCACTCTGTTATCACATAAAAATACAAATCTTTTAGCATTAATTTAGAAAACCACTGAGAAGTTCTGTGGCTAATGGCCCAAAATAACAGAAAAATGGGTAGTAATATGCTAGTACATATAACTGATATTGGTAAAAAAACTAACTACATTTTCATTAATTAATGCAAAGTTTTTATCATTTAATCAATATTTCTTAATGTCAATGTCGTGGAATTACAGCCGTATGGCATTACAGTAAAGACAGTATGCAACCTCCAATGCACCAGGGTTTTAAATATTTTTCCTCTCGAACTGAGGTACCCTCGCAAAAAGGCAAGCAACTTTACCCACATATTCAACAATACCTCTAAGAATTTGCAAACTATTTTTAACAACTCATTAATTAACCATCATGACCTAATTTCTATAGGCTTACAACATCGAGGAAAAGTCAATATATGCAACCTATGATAAAATTATGTCGAATTATTTTTTTCTTTATGTCGAATTTTTTTCTATCATTAGTTCAGCAGATTCATTTCATTACAGTAATCTACCAGTTAGAGGTAGGTTGTGATGAAATTCAGAGAATATCCAACGAACTCTTACACATGCCGTGCCCTTTCTACCGCTAGTATTTCTTCCTTCATCTCAGCATAAGTCCTACCTTTCTTCATACTGTCCATAAAACCAATTCTCTTCCTTCCCCTTCCCCGCTTATCCAACATCCTATCTTCTATCACGGCCTTCAGCAAACCATCGCTCCTCACTACCCCTTCCAGCCACCTACCCTGTCTTCCTCTAATCTCATCTATGTATAAGTTTCCTCTCCTTGCCCACCATGTCGGCCTCGGTGGCGGCGGGGATACGTCCTCGCCTGCCAACCCAAAGGTCGCGGGTTCGAATCCCGCCAGGGGAGGATTTTTCTCCTCCCAGGACATGGATGTTTGTGATTGTTCAAGTTTATTGTAAGAGAGGACCCAATGGTCCTAAATACACTTGATTAAATAAAGATGCTATTATTATTATTATGTCAAGCACTTCCTCATTTGTCTTCCTTTCCGTCCAGCCCACCTTCTCCATCCTCCTCCACACCCACATCTCGAAAGCCTTCAGCCTATTTTCGTCTTCCTTTCTCAAGGTCCACGTTTCTGCCCCATACATTGCCACACTCCATATCAAGCTCTTCACCAGCCTCTTCTTTACATCCCTACTTAAGGTCCCTGTGATCAGCTCCCATCTATTATTGAACGCTTCCTTCGCTAGCACTATTCTCCTCCTAATGTCTTTGCTACTATGTCCTGTTTCTTCTAGCGTACTACCCAAGTAATTAAATTGTTCTACTTGCTCCCGTTTGTGACTTCCTACTCTTATCACCAGCTTCGCTTTCTTTGTCCTAGAAAATCTCATTACTTTTGTTTTCTTAGTATTAATCTTCATCCCGAATTTCTCGCACTGCATTTCCAGTGCATCTACTAAAGTTTGCAATCCTTTCGATTACTGACTGACCAACGCCTGGTTGTCTGCAAATCTAACAGACTTTATCCGCTGGCCTCCTACTTTCATTCCCACATCTAGCTCATCCCATGCCTCTCGTACCATTTCCTCAGCATAGATGTTAAAAAGTAAAGGCGACAACGGGCACCCTTGCCGCACCCCGCGACCTATAACTGCCCACCCTGATTCACCGTCAGCTACCCTTACCTGAGCACTCTGCCCCATATATAAGTTTTGGATGAGTCTCCTATCACGCCAATCTATTCCTATTTTCCCCAGTATCTGCATTCGTTTCTCCCAGTTTACTCTGTCAAACGCCTTTTCGAAATCTATGAGCTGTTCGAAATCTAACTATGAGCTGTTCATGCAATTAGAGCAAATCGAGCAAATTTTGTGGTGATTAGCTCTGCCACCAATCAGCACCAATGAGATAATATAATGTTCCTTGAGTTTCAGGATCAAATCTACAATAATTCAGATTAAGGCTTTCATTAGCCTCCATAGAGACATCATTTTGTTTACCAACATGTAAAAATATAAGAACTTCCACTGAAGAGTAACTTATTGTTAGAGCGAATTGCCTACCAACGAAGTGATATGATTCCTTAATGGATGCAGCTGTTGGGAGATAATAAACCACATCAATGAAGCAAGCTAAATTATTTTGTTACATTTCTTGGTGAATGATTGGGACAAACTTTAATGACTTATCTAAATTTGAATTAAAATTCACGCCTCTTATGATCTGGTACCAAGATACCATGAGAATCTGAGTTGCTCTTGGTCGCTTATGCGGAATAGCCTTGGCATTTCTCGCTAGTACCACTCAAGAGTAGGCAGGACTAAGAGGATCAATATGCAATGAAGAGACCTGAAAATGTTATTAAATCATGCACTTTTGTCAACCTTCGATTTTACACAATTTGATTTTACATATTGCCTCTTTTTCCACCCCTCAAATTATGCTAAACCTAGATTATACCGTAGTCATATTGAGCACTTTCACATGCATTATCCAATCACTAATTTCAAAAGTTTAACACGCATCAACAAAAAAATATGATTATAACTAAGAAATTAAATATGGCTCACTTCTGCATTTCAAATTTCTTCTCCGGGTTGGCCTCCAAATATTTATCCCACTCCTTGACCAACTCAATAGCACAATTTAAATTTTCTCCCTCAAAATGACTATTAGTCTTATACATTGACAAGCACTGCAAATTTATCTGTAAGAAAATCATTAAAATTCATTTTAAAAATATCATTAAAATAAATATCAATATTTTTATTTCATTATAAAATACTTCCTAGAAGAGATTTAGGATAGAATACAGAGGAAATATCAAACATAAGTACATAAATAATAATTATGAGATGCATGGTCAAAAGAAATGCACACACTGCTGATGGGCATGCATTCTCAATATAAAATCCAAATATGAATATTTAGAAAGTCACATCATCGACTACATAATTGAAACCAAACCAGCCTATGCCTAGAAAGAAGATCTTCTGAAGTGGAAGACAGACGTGCGATGGCGATGCACATGTAAATTATTTGTCGTGGAATGGATACTGACTGATCTATCTGTCATCTAAGTATTACCAAGAGCTACTTCTAACTCATACTTCTATCGCTATTATAACTCAAATGCCAAATTTTGTGTACATAATTTCAATAAGCTTGCAATGTCACTTTCTATAAATGCGTTTCTTCGGGTATCGTAGAGGTAATTATGATTTAGAGATGATGGTGATGAGATTTCCAGTCATGTTAACTCATTTTTGAAAAAAATGGTCCCACAGAAGAATTAGTACGTGGCAATAAAATATCCTGACCCATAATCTCTACAAGACTTGCCAATGCTTATGAACTCGTTCCTAGGTAAACATGTATCTTGCATGAAAAATCACACCCGTGACAAAATCATAGATTTTTGGTGCTTTTACTTGGTTGGAGTTGTAACGGTCGGAACTGAGATGAAAAATTCCTGTCACATCCCATACCTAATGCAAACACATGCTGTTGCTTACAGAAAGCATTAATTGTTAAGTGATATTGCCAAAGGAAAAAAACAAATATTTTAGCAAAAGAAAAATCAGAAAAAATTAAAAACATTCAATTTTCAGACTGACAATCATGGGATACATTGCAATCAAGTTTGGAACAGATAATTTGGCTTTGAACAGAAAAATATGAATGTCAGTGAAAAAAAATGTTACATTAAATTCTACCATAATTACAATACAATTAGCACAGATCCTTCATTGTACTCCCAAGAATTTGCATGAAATGGAGCAAAATAATTATTTTAAAAAATGCCATTAGTACACACCAACAGTGATTTGAAGCTATCGGCATGATGGCTCAGATAGGGATGAAAAGTAAGCTGTAAGTAATGTTGAGTAAGAAGTTGAACATGCTGACGCATTTGCTGTCTAAGAATAGCTAATTGTGTTGCACTAATATCTGGAACGGGGTGTCTCTCAGGTGATGGGGGAGGAGATAATGGTCCCTTGCATGCCTCCCCTTCCACATTTTCACTCCTGGACCATCCACTGTGGTTCATCACATGAGCTTCACTAGGGTTCATAATGTGGCCAGATGCACTCTTGCCGTGGTCAACAGTAGCCCAATTTTGCCCCAAGTGTGTAGACTCTATGTGCTTTAAAAAAGAATGACAAATATAAGTTAAAGATGGAAAATAAAATAATAGTTTCATTCTCATTTAAGCCCATATCCCATAGCACACATTTCTCTCACATTTCCTCTTGTATACGCATTCAGGTTAAGCAACAAAAATATCAATGATCATGTGTTATAAAGAAATTTAGGTGGTACAAATGTGTTGTAAAGAGAAATAGCTAGTCTGAATCAATAACAGGGAAAATATCAGGGATGTACCATTCACGCAATTAAGTAAATACAGACTGATGGAATCAAATGCATGCACTAAAGAAATATTCTATTATGTATTTTCATTTCAAATCCCTTTATAACCTTATGAAAGACCTTTGTTAACAGTTGTGAAGCTCATACCAAATTTAGCGAGGATTGAGTCTCCGAATTGTCCACACTGGGGAAGAACTGCAAGAGGTCAAAATCATCATCATCACTAAACAGGGGCTCATAAGCTTCGGCCATTAGAACTTTCTTTTCCTTTCGGCTGATTTTCACTGCCTTATCAACTCGAAGCTCTTCTTCATCAACTGGATCATGAAATAATGTGTGATAAATATTACATAAACTCAGGATTACAATCTTAATTGCAATTTTTTTAAACCATTCATACAGCACAAAAAATATATATATACCTTTTTGATTGTTAAAGTCATCTAATACATTATACTCCGGGTCAGTTACATCATCGTCATCAACATTTTCATTGTCCCCATTATCTGTAAAAGAGCAAGTATCTTCATTATAAATAATATACATCTTTAAGAATTCATACCATCCGTCCTAATATAAAATTAGAAACAAAGAGGCTACACCACCTTAAACTTCACAATTCTCATTTCCCTACTCTGAAAATAATGTTCGTGATGGCAATGAATATACATGTTAATTTTATATCAAGACATACAAGTCTACCACCCTCAAGCACTATTTAAATATTTTTGTCATTGCTGCAGAAAAACAGAGAAAAAAAGAAAAAAAAACTATTCATTCTGCAGGAACTTTTTTATTTGGCAAATCTTTTGCCTACATCACAATTCTCCACAGTACAACAGCTATCTTCTAGGCTACAGCTATAACAGTAGGTCTTCCATCCATCAACATTTTCCCAGACATGTACTAATTTCTTTACAAGCACATAATTCTTCAGTGTTTGGGACAAATTTAAAATGAGGTTCAAATTTGGCCCTCAAAATCTGAAACTTCCATATCCATCGCTGATTAAATTAGAAACTAGTGTCAGCAACAGTAGACGTATGGTAAAACTGTGGTGAATATGATGGATGATGCCAATGTGCCGAACTATTAACCCAAATGTTGCAGTATTGATGATTGAAATCAAAACACTTAAATACTTTTCTACAATTTTTTCTTGTTGGAATAATGCATTTTGGAGACCTACGGTACCATCAGGTACAAAAAAATGCAGAGAATGTTTTATTTTTTCTTGTTTGTTGCCACCCTACAACTGCTGTGTATTGGTCAGATTTATCACCTTGTGACTTATCCTTGTTCCCAAAATTAAAGTTGAAGCTCAAAGGGTGATGTTTTGACATCAACGAAAGTATTCTGAAGGAATACCTAAGTCCTAGGCAGGCTGCAGCTGACATAATAACATAAGGTTGCAAGGAGACTTCTTCAAAGGAGATGGGTTGTTGAAAATAGTATAGTAAGTTCAGAGTGTTTTAATTGTGCAGTCAAGGGACTTAAAGGCAGCACCTCTAAATCACAAAATTCAGAAAATGAGTTACGACATCATATCATTAAATTCAGTAAGAAATTAAAGCATCTAAATGGCAGGGTATTAGGGAAAGAAGTGACGATGGAAAAACCAAGTAGTAAATAGGAATGACACAAATGGAGGAAAATAAACGCAGTTGTACTCTGAAGAAAACTGATAAGCAGCATAGATGCATGCTGAATGGTAGAATATAAAATTAGAAATAAAAAAGATAATGACATACTTGTAGCAAAATCCTTCAGAAAAGATGTCCAGTCTTCATCATCACATTCAGAATCGTACATGTCAGTAGTAATGTCAGGTGGAACAAAGGTACTTTCAATAACTTCCAAGGGTGTGTTATTCAGGCAAAGTTTAGATCTTGTGCGCTGTCCGATATTTTCCTGCTCAGAATAAAAATCCAAAAATGATCAATTTAATAGAAAAACACTAAAATATCAAATATGATCACATGCAAGAATGAACAGAAGGAAGTCGTACATGAAAACAACAGATTATCCTGATACAAGCAGATGACCAGAAAAAAATCGCTGAGTATACAGAACCCACCATACCTCAACCTTCTCCGTTGTCTCCTGTCGCACCTGTGGTATCTTGAAAAGGCCATCATCTGTCCAGCATGTTTGAGTACCACATTCAACATTAGTTACAGTATCGTCATCACTGACATCCATGCTTTTGATTTCTGAAGTTAATGGTAATGTAGGTGTGGTAACTTTCCTAACGGGAGAAGACAGTGAGTCTGCCACAGAGCTTTTTTCATCTTCACTCTATGAAATATAAAAAAATAAACATATGAAAAATGAAGGCAACTGTTACATCATCTAGAGAAGTCTAGTATGGCATGTAGCAGTTTGATGGGTGGATATGGAGGAGGGTGAAGAAGGAGCCATTTACATAAAGGAAGACCTACCTATAATTGAATATGTGTTAAAGCTGTAGTTAGTTCATTCAAAATAACTAATTGCCACTAAGTGCCTGAAACGGCAGATGAACAGAGGAAGCTGCTGAAGGAAATTATGATAAATAAGAAACTGCATTCCTAGGTCAAATAATTACAACATCAGGATAAGAAATAGCTAGTGAAGATTTTTTATAAGAAAGCTAAGGCAATGATACTTTCTAGGTTAGGCTGGATCCAGTAGAGCAATTTAGTTACCTGAAAAATTGATAGAGTAGTGACAATATTAGGAGGAGACTTGTGTTAGTCAAGGAGGCATTACGTAATACGAGAACACTGATAATATGGACATTGTATACGAGTACAAGAGCAAGGTTAAAAGTTCTTGGCTTAGCAGGAATATGGCTTTCCTATCGATGATTTTTTTTGTTATTATTATTATTAGATGATACAGATACAAGTTGATCCTATGGTCAGGTGGTAACTTAAAAATACATATAAAGGAATTACATAAAACATATTAAAAAAAACAATACAAATACATGTCATAAATTAGAGTGTTGAATCCAATTTCAATCTTTTTGCGAAGCACGTTGGTACATGTGTCACAAAGTTGTTAGTCTAGTTTCTATTTGATCTGTCAAATAGTTTTCTTTATATATATCTTAAAAAGACATGCTGTGTGTGTTTCATTGAAATGGATTCTCTGCAATAAAGTTCTATCTTAAAATTCTTTGCTTTTGACGGTTTATTGCCAATATATATTTATCCTAAGTAGGTAAAGTTTTATAATGAGTTTCCTTCTTCATCTCTGACAGTGAAGAAATAGATGGATGAATTTAAACCTGGTCATACATCTCTTGAAGGATGGAGATAAACTCTAACCAGAGATGAAAACATTGAGGAAGTGCACAATATGGTATTGGCCAATCTGCAATTGAAGGTGTATGAGATTGTACAGGTCATAGGCATATCAGAAGAAAGATTAGAGTATATTTTACATTAAGAGTTAAATATGAGAAAGATTTTCGCAGGATGGGCACCCGATTTGTTGAACGCTGGGCTAAAATTTATTAATTCACGAATTGCACAACAGTGCTAGGAACGTTAAAAAAATGAATCTAACTGATTTTGTGCAACAAATGGTTACAATGGATGAGAAATGGATCCACCACTGCACACCAAAAATGAAACCTATCAAAACAGTGGTTGGAAGTCGGAGGCTCAGAAACAAAAAAGGCAATGTCACCTTCATCTGCCGAAAATCTCATGGCCAATGTTTTCTGGGATGAAAAAGAGACTAATTTTATTATCCTGAAAAGGGTAAAACCACAACCATGCAAGCAGACCAAACACTACACAAATTTTAGGACCAACTGGATGAAAAAATTCATGAGAAGAGACCTGCATTGCAAAAGAATAAAATTATTTTTCATCCATAAAATGCACCAGCCCACAAAGGTATGTACTCCAGTAAAGGAAAAACTTAGGAATTTTAAGCACCCTATTCACCATTTTTGGCACCTTCTGACTACCACCTATTCTAAATTATAAAGAAATTTGCAAGGGGACAATGTTTTGGATCAAATGAAGAGATGAAAGAAGCCCGGGCTGGGTGTTTTGCCGACCATCCTGTACTTAGTGCTTTTCAATTGTGGAATCCATTCATTGAAGAAATGTTGGAGAATGCATTGCACAAAAAAAGACTACACAGAGATTGTTGGAAATCATGAAAGAGGGGAGCAGGAAGAAAAAGAATAGGCTGGATAGAATGAAAAGAGGTAGGATGTATGCTGAGCTGAAGATAGATATCATGAAAGCAAGTGGGTGCCAAAGGTTTCCTGAGATTTGTACGCAGTACAGTTAGAGGTAATCTTATTTGGCGGGATCTGACAGAAGGAGGAGATTTAGTTGAGAGTACGTAGAATTATAAATTATAATTAGAACTTTATTGTCCATGGGCAAATACATTGTACAATTGAGAATGGGGTTCACATTTCAACGAAAAAGCCATCAAGTTTTTATTTGAGGGATGACTGAAGAGCTACTTGATCGGAACTTCCATATGCTTGAAAATTTTGGAGTCACCAGCATGTAAAGATATGCTGCATCCATAAAGAAATATATGACTGTGGCTGATCCCTAAGATATAAATAAGGAAAGGGGAGCATTTAGGAAAGTAGTAAAAGAAAGCTAGATCCCGCCACTGTATGGTTAACTTATGATTATAGGTTATTTCCTCAAAATAAATGCCATTAATCTGTTAACAGCAGTGGTCTTTCCCTACATTGTGTAGGTTATACACCTTACTGTGCATACAAACAGATATTCTTATATCATGCAATAGAGTAACCAATGGCAATACATACCCATCACATATGGTAAAGGGCAAGTTAATTAATAGCCTTACCTGTTCAGCTTCATCTTCCACAGGCTGATACTCATCATCATCACTTGAGTCCTCTGACAACTCCTTTTCAATGAGTATCTGACATTCTGATTGCTTCTTAGATGGAGTTAATAAAGATAGATTCATCTCTGGCTGAGATTTCAATAATTCTCTAATTGGGTAAAAAATATGGGTTTACACAATCCTTCATGAACTATTCCACCCACAATAAAAAAGAAGTACTAATTTACATGGAGTTACTCACTTTGCCTTTGATCTAGTTAATTTAGGCTCATATGTTAGCCAGTTACCATCCCCTTCATTCAGCATTGAGTGGCGAACCATTGCCATGACATCTTCATTGGTGATGACACTCTACAGATAACCAAATCAAACCAAATTTAAATATTAAATTGTTTACACATGAATAATATCCTGTTTTCTATGAATTCACTAACCTTCAATAGGTTTTTCACATTTATAACGCTTAAATTGGACTTTGCAGCCTTAGCATCTAACTGCCTTTCAATTTCATCCTCCATGTCTTTAAATGCAACAGGAATGTCATCACAAAAAATAATACCCGCTTTCCTAAATATAAAGTACATTAATGCACAACGATCAATGAAATAGAGAATAATTAATAGTCGACAAAACACTGAAATGGGCATTCCTTCGTTTGAAAATACATAAATGAACAACTTTTGTATTTACCTCTCCTGCCCCTCATCATAATTTTCAATGGCATTCGAATTAGATGCGATGACTAAATCGCTTGTCGTAGAGTCATCTTTGTACACTTCATCTTCATGAACTTTTAAGTTAAGGGTAAATGATGCATCAGAGGCACTATCAATATCATTCCACTGTCCATTTCTATCCATCACCTCATCTTCTGTATCCAACTCGCAGTCTTGATCTGCATCCATTTTCCTTTAGTGTAAACAAATGGCACATTATGTGAGAGGGAAATATAAGGTCAATTACTTTTAATTATTATAAACGGGACACTTCAATTTCTCTGTCTTAAGACTTCAGTCTCCAAGAAGTATATGATTCTAAGAGTAAGGGCATGAACATAGGCAAGGATTAATGGCTAGATTAGGAACAGCTAAGTTAATACATAAATGGGAAAGCATCAACCAATTTTTGGCAAATCCACGGTGTCATTATTAAGCTGCATTCATACATTTACTACCACTACGTAACGAGCATCAAATATTGAGGACGGGAGATTTCACATATCGAACCTATTAATAACGTTGATTCCCCATCGAAGGAATATTTTTCAAATTGTGGCATCGCATCAGCCAAGGGTGGCAAGTCTTTGAAAGGATATCCTTCAGGGATGATCTTTCAAATGATTATACCCAAGATTGCTTATCGTCGTAATCTTAGGATAATCCGTTTGTCACGACCTTTCACGTTTATGTTAAGTCATGATAATTTAACAGTGAAAATTCAAATTTTGGAAAGATTTCGGGTGTTACGCGCGTATTCTGTCATGGGTTGAATGATGTCAATATCATTATCTGAATTACTGCAGATTTTGAGAAAAGCTTTAACGTATCACAACAAAAACATGTCGATCGAACGATCCTTCGGTGCCAAAAACTTCAATAATTTATAGCAAGAAAGACAAGAACCACCATCTGTATTTATTAGGACAGCAGGACAGTGAAAGTCATAACAGAATTGACTACTTACTTTTTAAAGCCGAAAAATGTATGAAGATGCAATATTCGATTATAATTTATCAGCTACTCACGGACACACGCATAGATAAACTTATAATCATTTCCTTGAAAGTTAGAAACACCATTACCGCTTGAAGTGCCCCCAAATCGTTTGAAAACTGAAAAAAATTGACAAAAGTGAAGCGTAATGAACTTCGTTCTCCGTCCGATGTCTCTTGCGTCGAAGCTTCGCAGCGCAGCGTGTTATGCATTTGAGTTAAATGTTATTATAAATTTAAATCGGTATTTTGTGAATCAAAACGACACCAATTTCAGTAACTTGTGAATTAAGTCATGACTTCCGCACTAACCTCTAGTTCGTTTAATGCTGGTGATGACAGTTTTGATTATTTATTCAAAATAGTCTTGATAGGGGAATGTGGAACTGGTAAAACTTGGGTTGTGAGAAGATTCAAGTCAGGAACCTTTGTAGAAAGCCATGGTAACACTATTGGTGTAGATTTTTCAATGAAGACTGTGATAGTTGATGGAAAAAGGGTTAAGGTAAGGTTTCCTATGTTAATTTTTATCGCCATATCTTTAATGAACATCAGCAACAGACTTAATGAAATTTTATTTTAGCTACAAATCTGGGATACTGCTGGTCAGGAAAGATTCAGAACCATTACGCAGAGTTACTATCGATCTGCAAATGGTGTAATTATTGGTATGTATTGTGTTTTAAAGCTGCCCTGAAATAAATCTGTAGTGTGCACCTTCCTATTAGTAATATCTGCCATTGCTATTTCTTCTAGTTTATGACATTACCAACAGATCTTCATTTCTTAGCTTGCAAAGGTGGATTGAAGAAGTAAGAAAATACACAGCTTCAAATGCTTTGACTATATTGATCGGTAAGTTTAATTTCTATGGAATTCATGTTGATGAGTGCTGACCTTATGGTTTGTGGATATTTTCAGATCATTATATCTGTGGATGTTTCTTCATACTATTGAACGAACTATTTCTTTGCACGCATTAATTATGTTAACTCTCAGTGTGTACAGTGGTGGCTCAAACTTAACCTTAGTAAATGCATTACAGTACACTTATTACAAAAGAATTCTTGCCTATGTCATAAAATAGAGTGGAAGGGATTTTATATAAAGGAGTCAGATGAAGTCAAATATATCTGGGAATCACCACAATTATAAGCATGGGGGAAACACCCAAGAAATATATGCGGCACTGCATTAACGAAACTGGGATTTATCTAGCAAATACTAAGTAGTAAGGTTCGGCAATGAAAAAGTGAAAGAGAGATACTAATTTGCCCTGGTTAGGCTGCCTCTCATTGTACACCAAAGAGGGCCAAATTGCCATGAAAAAATCGTTTGACTTGGCCCACTTGATTTTTCATGGCGAATTTCTCCCTCTTGGTGTATATCGATTTGCATTCGTACACGTGACTGTGTACCACATCATTTGTACAATGACAATGTTGGAAAGTCTATGTCTTGAAAGTGCAGTGAGCATTTGGGACTGTGTAGAAAGGTACTATTTGTGGAGTGGATAAAATACAAATGTAATCCACTTGCTTTGTTAAAAACTGCTATGAACAAACAGATAGTGTTACACTGATGTTTTAGGCTACATTTTAGGCTTAGATTAATTGAAAATTTCAGATCAGGCAAGTTCCAGTTTGACACAGAGGATATAATTTTGACTCTGAAGTATTTCTGTAGAAGTAATAGAAGCAAGAAAATAAGAGAGATACTCTGCTGGACTAATGGGTTCAAAACTTCCTTCTTTTATTAGACTATTAGTGATTACAACAAAAACAGCATGACCCCAACATTAAAATTGATGCTGAAGCAAGGATGGTAACATGCCATCCTGGAAACCTGTAAGTCGCAAGTTGGCATCCCATCCTTAGGAATGGCTGTTTCATTTCCCGTGAGATTAGGTCTGAGCTGAGATGGTGTAATAAAACCTAAGCAGTCAAGTCACCTAAACACTGAAACCTATTACTGTGTAAAAAACTGTCTGGGCAGTTTTTTAGTACAGATGTCACTACAGTGAAAGATCCGGCCAAGAGTGCAAGTGCTAGTCATACACTATTGTATTTTCTACATCCACCTTCTGGGAAACTGCACTAAAATATTCACATGCTGATGCAGATTTTTTATTATATGTAATTACTCTGAGCCCTGAAGATGAAATTCATTAAATTCCTAAATAAAGCATTAGCCAATGGTAGCTGAGTTTTTAACTTCTGATCTACCCTCAAGAAAATGATAATCTTATATGTATCTGGCAATATTTTAGAATGCACCTTAACCAATGGAAATTTTGTGACCCAATTTGTAATATCTATTTGTGTCTCTTCATAGGCAACAAGTGTGATCTTCAAACCCTCAGAGAAGTTGAATTTGCTGAAGCAGAGGCAATGTGTGAATACATTCCTGAAATAATGGCTGTCATGGAGACATCAGCTAAAGAAAATACAAACATCGATGAAGCCTTTATGTGCCTTGCTACTGAATTAAAGGTAACAATGAAGGAACATGACAATTTTAGTATGCTTTCTGATGTAGATTGTATTTTACACTTTTTTTGTTTCTAAGAAACATGATCAGACAACAAGAGTGCGTTCCATTTCACACATCGATCGCATTGATGCGCTCCAAGTTGTTCCGTTTCACGCATCGGCCCACTTTGATGTGAGCTCCTTGAGGCCCCGCAACAAGCAGTTTCCTTCGTCCTAGTCGTCGAACTCCGACCTTCTTTTTCTTCCACCCACGTGAAGTTTCATTTTCCTTTTACAACTGGATACAAATTATTATATCTTTTACATCAGCGGCTTCAATCTGCTCCTATCGGCAGATGGCTTGGGACTCCCCTTTACGAGATATAAATTATAATATCTCCCGCACACGCGGTACCGGTCCGGTCTCAACGGCAGATAGCTTAAAACTCCCCTTCTTACTCGTTCTTCCTATTGTTCATCTTCGCGTCCTCCTCTCTTTGTTATTGTTGCCTGTTTATATCCACTTGGCGTCCCTAGTGACGACCCCCATGTTGATGTTGAGTATATTACAAGGGGTTGTACTACTCTAAGGGGATGAGGAATGTAGAGAATTTTTATGGATGGCAGGGTTCCAGGTGTAGCTGATTTTGAGACCGTCTCTATAGCATTTTTTTAATGCTTATCTTGGTGACCTTTCGGATTAGTTGGAGTTTGAATTTTTCCACCTTGGCGGTTATTTTGGTTCTTTTGAAGTCCACTGCATGTCCCAAGGCTTCATGTTCAGCAACTGCTGACTTCATTGTTTGTCCCAGTCAGAGTTCTTCTGGCCAAGTTTTAACTGAGCATTCTGCCTCCCCGATATTTCTTCCCATTCATTCCTCAGGGAATTTCAAACATTTTTGAGTTTGGTCCTTCTTGTTTCTTAGAAGATGTTTTAAATGAAAACGTGGCTTGAAAATAGCCTTTATTTCATATTTGCAGAGAACATTACCTATCTTGGCTGTCGAAGCATTTATGTAAAGAAAGGCTTTCTCCTAGGTGTTCATGTCTTCATTTAGCATGGCCACAGTTTCCGATGGGTTGCCTAAAAGAAAAGTTGTCTTTTGCATGATATTATTGAAATTTGTAATCTTGTTCAAAATTTTATCACTCTTCAACTGATTACATAGAATGAACAGTCATATAAGTATTGGTATAGTCTAAGTTTGTATATTAAAATCATGCAAAACTAACTATGTATGTACAGTGTGTCCTCGTTTAACGTTGTTAACTCGTTCCTGAAAAAGTAGACGTTAAGCGAAACAACGTTAAACGATGCAGTATTTTCCATAAGAAACAATGTAAAAAATTAAAATCGGTTCCAAACTCACCAATTCTTCATTTCATAACAATAACGATTTCTTGTGTGAGAATAGTAGAAAAGTAAGGCGTATTCGATGAATGGGAAAGGAAAGTGAAAGAAATGCGCATTTATTAAATGTAAGAAAAAAATGCGTGAGATTCTTAGTTTTGGAGAAAATAAAGTTTGAAAATGACCAAATTCGCGTATTTTTTGTGATATTTTGACGCCATATTGCGAGATTTTTGGAAGTCCCGGTAGAGGGATACGGACTAATTTCACGTCTGAAATATGGCCTTACCCAACCCCCTCCAACAACGTTGCGTGTCTGTGGAGTGAAACGGGTGCTAAGGTTGGACAGTACGCGGCGTCGAGAAGGCCATTTCTGAACGGAAAAATAGGTTATTTGGCGGATAGTTACGATTTATTTTCACTAATACCCTTTTAAACCAACCCACCCCAATGGTGATTGGTTTGCGTAAAATTACGGGGAGAGGCGAGTTGGTGATGAAAGTTCCGTATGGAGGCAGTGGAATGAAGTACCTCCAAAGATTATAGGGTAGCTCCGAGAGGTTACCCGTCCCTCCTGAGTGTGATAAAGCCGTCGAAAAGCGGGAATAGTTTTAAGTTGAAGGCGGGAAAAGTCATGGGCGGTGGGTATAGAAAATGAAGACACTGCTCGACCACTGCGCCATCTTGGGGGACTAGGAGGAAAAGGTCAGTATTTCCCATGGGGTGCCAACTCCACGCTATATTTCATTCCCAGGGGGTCGTAGTTCCTGCCCCAAGGTTAGATGGCTCTAGTGTAGTGCAGCATGGGCGGTGCCGCGAAATTCAAATATAGGAGCCTGTACCAATATAGCATTACCTTTCTAGCACTCAAGGCAGTTAAAAAACCTCAAGCACCTTACTTGACAATGGAATAGTCAACGGAAAATAATCGATTTTGAACCTTTTCAGGGCTTAATGAACAGAAATGAACAGAACACTATTTGCACGTGAAAGAGGAAATCAACTTTATTTATTACCATTATACAGAAACATAAGCATGCAAACAAAATACTAAATGTTGAAAAATTTTGCAAAATAAGTCACAATGGCCATTCATGCGAGGACTGTGAAATGGATATCAGCTCCTCAGTTCTGAAAAGGGAAAAAATTTATAAATGGTAATAAAATTAGCTCTTTACCTTTCATTAGTAACAGGTGAATTTATCGTGGAATAATTATTTTTCTCAAAAGAGAATATTATATTAATGTCATGTAAATGAAATCTTATGTGACAGATAAAACCCAAATTACTTATCAAAATTTGAACATGTACCTCCAAAAATTTGTTAATATTTACACTTTGAATGCAGATAGAACTGAGCACAGGAATTTTAAAAAAATTAAGTAAAAATTTAAAAGAAACCTGTATTTCTTAAGGTTGCAAATAGTACATGACACATCAAAATATCAATTTCCATTGTCAGAGCAAAAATTACATGCTGTTGATAAAGATGAGCAAAAAATTCATGCACAGGATAAACAATTAATGAGATCATTACTTTGCAATACTCATAGGGATGATGTCACTCTTCCAGATGACTTTCTTTATTAAGGCACCAATGCAGCTTTATTAACAGCTTAAGGTTATTCTGCAAAGAGGAAAAATCACATGAAATTTAAGGGAAAAATAGAAAATAAGAGTTACTCATTGTTCGTCAATGCTATATAGTCAATGTTAGTATAAAGCACCTATAATGATTGTTTAATTTTTTCCCAAAGCCTCAGAGCAATGGCTGTCAACAAATTGCTTTCATCAGACATCTAGCAAATGAATGCATTCGACAGGAAATGCCTAAAGCCATTTTTCATCACAGATGAAATAAAAAATCAAAATAAGAAATAGAAGAATGAACATAGGAGGAAAGGGATAAGAAGACCAAGATGAAAAGGAAGAGGGGGACACTACGGACTCTGCTGTGGCTATCTCAGCACCAGGAGTTGAGGTAGTTGCATGGAATGACATGGCATCAAGATGTCTGTGTGATGAGAGGATGAAGCAGCACTTTTATCAGCTAAGCAAGAAACATCAACAGATGCTGAGGTAGCATGGATGAAGGATGATTGCAATGGCAAGAAGCGATTTGGTATAGCGTTCAAGTTTAACCTGATATGTGTTGCATTTGTGAATTGCTCATCTGAAAAATGCTTCTCACAGATACAAGTGTGTTTGTGAATCTTAGCAACATTTTAGCCCAGTAAATCTGAATTGCAACACAACTCTCGTCATTTTTCAGCTCTACTTTCCAGGCATAACATGAAACAGAGGAATAAAAGAAAGCCATCAAGATAAGAGGAGTCCCTATTCTCATGAATGGTTGATAGTAGTCCAAAATGTAATCAGCACAGAATTGCAAAAGAATACTTACATGTCTTCCAGGGAATATTAGAAAAAAAACTCACATAACAGCAAGAATACCTAACAACCCCACAGTAAAAAGTTCCCATATGTCTGTTAGAAAAATTTATGGGACTTATAGGAGTCTTATAGGTATGTCGAGAGTTTCTGAAGGAGCTTAGATTTTTATAGGCTCGTTAGAATTTTCTGTGGGATTCCTATGAGTCTAATAAGTCCCATATATTTCCTATAGGCACATGCTTAATGCAAACAACAACTAACTAAGACCTCTAGTAACTAAGTAATATAAAAAAGTATAACACAGTAAACCATGCTTACACATGCACAAAGGTGGTAAGTTTTCATATGGTTCAACTGAACTTTCACCTTCTCTAAACAGAAATAAATGAACTCTGCTGACAAAGATGAACATTTGACATTTACAACTTGGTATAGTGTGGGCTACAGTCACAATGCAAAAAATAAATTATCGCTACAAAAGAAAACCGTTAGAATATTGTATAGTCTGAAGTATGATGAGTATTGCAAACCTTTTTTCATGCAATCATGAATTATGACAGTGTATTCTTCATAAAGGTATGTACGAGCACACACCCTTCACAAGATGTAAAGATGACCTAGATATATATTTTTTTAAATCAAAGAAGACCAATAGAAATTTTCAGGTCATGGCACCAGAAGCATTCTCTACCCTTCAATTGAAATTAAAAAATGTAGAGATTTTTTGAGCTCTGTAAAGAAAATGCTTAAGATTGAAAAGATTTTCTTTGTTGGAAGAATCCTTCAAAGTTCTGAGACCTATATAAATATACTTCTCAGAACTTTGAAGGACTTTTATATCACACCTAATTACAGCTATTTGTCATATAACTGTATTTAAATGTTATGTCATGTCATGTTCCTTGTACTTTTAAAGTTTGACGAGATTCATACTGATATACTTACATCTCGTTTACGATCACTAAATATTTTTTGTATTATAACCCTATATGATGCCTGGTGTTCTTCTCCCATGGCCTTGTGTTCCTACATTGTAAATGAGCCATTACTAATATTTCAAATTAAAACTGCTCTCCTATAAGCAAGAGAATATACTTATAAACAATAAACATCGAATCCAAGCAATAACTTAGTAGGTACTCAACCATTTTCGATGCAGCATGCAGTGACATTAACTACATTCTGGAATATGAACTGCAATCAGTATACTATTCTCATAATATGAACTCATAAATAAAATTGAGAAAATGAGAGATGTTAAGTTTATTTCAAAACACATTAAGTACCCCAATTTTCTAATTCTAAATATGGCATCAAAATAACAAGACTCTGGGCTAGGAGAAATAATACTTAACAGTTTTGTGCACTACATTACTCGCCTGGACTGCTCAGTCACTTTGTTGGTAACTGTAATAGCATACTTTTTAATGGTAGCTAAATTAATGATACATATTATGACATATTAGGTCACTCGGTCCATTTCAAATGACTATGTCTCTAGATTAGTACTTAAGTACACATAAAGCAGGTAATATACATACACAACGTAGTTAAAAACTATCATAAGTTATCACATTAACACATATAGTTCAACCACTATATCCAAGAATGATGAAGTAATATGTAACAACACGAAATACCATTTTCTAAGACAGGCGTCAATCATACATGAGGTATAGCTACAACACTACCATAAGTTATCACATGAACACATTTACTTCATTCATTACTTCCATGAATGACGACGTAACATGTAACAACATGAAATACCATCTTCTAATACAGGTGTTAGTTCTTATAAATTGCTATATAGTTGACAAGTACAACATTATTCTACAGTCAATGAAGTCTTAACTTATAAGATTTACCTTGACACAGTTCGCGGAAATCTAAAAAACTTACACCCCTGGTTTTCGCATCCTTTAACTACACAAGTTTCGCGCATTTTAGGCACCTTCGTGAATAATCCCACACAGAAAAACTAGATTCAGTACCACAGGACAGACCAGCTGATCACCAACTCTGCACGTTAGAACTTTCGAACGAATTTCACTTGCGTTTTCGGACAGCCAATGATTGACTATTTTCATTTCATAAGTTACTCAAAGTTTAAAAAAAAACAAATGATGAAAAGTACACCGTTACGTTTCAATTAAAAATTATTGGATATAATTATTTAACAAATATAGTTAAAAAGGTGTTGGTTCCTGCCCCAACTATAGAGGTCACCTGGAAACGTTTCGCCCATTCCAGTCGGACCCCCATGGTATTTCCAATATGGCGTCCAGAAGTAGATTCACATCACAGGTTTAAGTGAATAGTTTACGAAAGAAAAAGGATTTATGCAGCTAACGAAAGGTAAATGCGCATATGTAGCGTAGCAATATAAGTGAAATAGGTGGTATAAGGTGATCGGGAAGCAGGTGAAATTAATTTTCTCCCAGACTGGACGCTATGATACAAATACCACGGCGTATTTTAATTACGCAGGCAGTCGAACAGATGATTTCAATAGTCAGAGATCTTCATATCTTAGATGAAACAAACTGAAAAGGCATTTTTAAAAGAATAAGCACCAGGTTTCCCTCCTATATTTCTGATATTTAGTGTTGTTAGCACCGGCTTCCCTCTGAGTAAATAGAAATTTTTGTTCTTCACTGCGGGAGCATGCGAATGCAGTGAAGGGCAAAAATTTCGCTCGCTGCGATCGCGAAGACGTAGGATATCAATTAAAATAGTGAGTGAACTAGGGAAACTCGGTGCTGTGTGCAAAATTTTTGTTATTTCGTAACAATGTGTATCACCCTCGACGATTTACTGCATCATGGAGGGTTTAAAAAACTTCCTCTTACACACTAATTCAACACGAAAAACACGTTTTCGATTCACCTCAAACAGCAGTAAATCAACTTTTTCTTCCACCAGATCTACCTTATGGCGGCATGGGATTTTCAGGTATTTTTTCCCGTAGATATCTGCCCCTGGATCTACCATTCGGACATGGTATTATTAATACCATGCGATTCAAGATGGTACACTAACGTTGGTTTGGGTTTTAAATCACCCGGTGCATTGCCCCCAATAACAGCGTAGTAAATAATAAGCAAACATACAGTTAAGAAACAAAATAACGCAATAATTATTCGCTCAGGTGAACTTTTGACACACGCTATGAGGAGTTAACGTTAAACTTTTCCGCCAAATGGAAATTACGCATCAGATGCGCCAAATTCCTATTCGTTATTCATTTTTTTTGTTGCGCAAAATTTGAACGACGTTAACGCGAAGCACTGACGACGTTGAACAATTAAGGGTTTTAATTGTTGGACAACGTTATCGCGAAACAACGTTAAACGGGACAACGTTAAACGAGGACACACTGTACATATTTATCTTCTGTGTATTTCTGGGGAATGCAATCAGGAATTTTACACTTGCAGAAATAGGGTTCTGACTGAACAGTTGAATTTTGTGTAAAAACTCTTTTATCATTACAACCCCTTGTTGTATCATAATTGTGTGCATCAACATTAGGTTTTGATACTGGATAAAGATATATATTGACACACAGACGACAATAGTTTGAAAAATATGTAAACGGGGTAGGATCAACTTCAAAGTGCAACTTGCAATAGCTCCTCCTAGGAATATTTCCTGAAGTTCTTATAAATTTGGCTTAGGTATGGGCAACACATAGCCTGTGGGCCAGATCTGGCTCACTAGATATTTTCAAGAGGTCATGTGTCTATTCCCAAGTTGTCCGAGAATCACATTAAATGCCCTTAAACATACGAGTTCTTTATGACTTAGCTTTTGTTTTAAATTGTATTTTTATACCTCTTCCAAGCACCATTTTCCACCAAAAGGATCTTAATCCTGTTCTTTCCTTAAAACATTCTTCAGTCAGGGATGCCATTATGGAAGCTGAATGTTGTGATGTCATCCTTATATGATAGGAAATCTGCTGAGAAAAAAATGTGTTAATACCTTATATATACAGTGGACCCCTGCTTTACAATCTGCATTCTAGGAATTTTAAAGGGTGATGATTTTGCATGCGCCCTTTAAAATTTCCAGTTTCGATGGTATTTTTCTCCCATAATTTGTAATCCATTCTGTATTCTAAGCCTTATTTGTAAACGGACTGCATTTTTTATCGTAGTAACATTTTCATATTTAATGATACGTTTAATTAATTATAAGCTGTTTGCGTGATTAGAGCAGATTGAGCAAATGTTGATATGATTAGCACTACCGCCAATCAGCACTAATGAGATAACGTCACATTCCTTGCGTATCAGGATCAAATCTATGACAATTCTGATTAAGGCTTTCATTAGCCACCATAGAGACATCATTTTGTTTACCAACATGTAAAAATATGAGAACTTCCGTTGAAGAGTAACTTATTGTTAGAGTGGATTGCCTACCAACGAAGTGATATGATTCGTTAATGGATACAGCTGGCAGTAGATAGTAAATCACATCAATGAAACGAGCTAAATTGTATCGTTACATTTCTCGGTAAATGATTGGGACAAACTTTAATGGCTTATCTAAATTTGCATCAAAATTCACACCCCTTATGACTTGGCACCAAGATACCGAGAGAATCTGCATTCCTCTTGGTCGCTTATGCGGTCTACTGTTGAGTAGATATCAGTCTTCCACACAAAGTGCTACATATTGGTGGTGAAGGGTGTAGTTTGCATGGTGATTTGTCTCTTTTCCAACCGCATTAACCATTTGATAACAAAAATTGCAAGAAGTAACTGGTTTATTGTGGGAAGTTTCTATAGCGGCCATGCCCCCTAAAGTGCAGCTCAAGCAGAAAATAGCAAAGAAACCATGCAGGAGATAATGAAGAAACACGATGAGGGTATTTGAGTTATCACTTCATGTCCTCTTGAGTGTTTTGCGTTCTCTTTCTCAATGTTTGGATGCCTCTAAAAAGGTTGTGAGTCCCTAAAGTAAACAACCAACCCCACCAATTCTAGCCCTGAAGAGTCAGGTCAGCTGTTCCGAGAAAAGGGCTTTGAGTGAAGGTTCTCCCCTCTGCTGATATCTCTATTGTTATTCCCCCATTCAATCTCCAATCTCTACCTTGACTGGGAGAATCATATCAATTCTGCTGGTTTGGCATAAGGGGAAGGAAGATCTTATGAAGTGGAAAACAGGTATGCGAGGACCGCAAAACGCATGTAAATTATTATTTGTGGAAAGGTTACTGACTGATCCATCTGTCGTCAATGTATTAATATAAGCTATTTATCACTCATATTTAGCCTATTTCTATCATAACTCAATGTGTAATAATTGTGATGTAGAGAATCGCGTGAGACCAAAAGACAGATGCCTAATTGTCGACGCCGAGTAGTAAGCATAGGTATAATGAGAGTTGAATAATTTTTATTCCATGTTTTCTCCTCATTGCTTGAAAATGCAGTTAAATATTATGTTGCTGAGATTGGCTCACGGTTTGATGGTGAGTACAAGGGCGAGGTGCATCTTGTGTATTCATGCAATGAAATTCGATGTGTTGGCAATTTACAACATCTTATTAAAGTTTAAATGGTGGTTAAATGACATTTTAAATCATTTTATTCCAGCGTAATTCATATCTGTACTCTATTGTGTACCCCTGAAAGCACTGGGGTTGATGTAGTTATTCTGATCCCTCGTCCGATAATATGTACATATATTAGTTCACTTTACGACAGAATTCACATAATGGTCCTGTGGAACGGATTACCATCAGAAAGCGGGGGTCAACTGTATAGTGAGAGCCCCTTGTAGGAATGTATCCCTTGTGCATAGTATAAATAATAAATGTGTATTTATAAAATAATTAAATAAAAATTAATCAAAGTTTGATTGTTTACAATTAGTGGTCAATTACGGAAGAATTAAAATAACTTCTTTAACTCTACTAATATTTATTATCAAGACACGGGTTTCAACACTTAGTGTCATCTTCAGACGTAGTCATAGGTTGTTGTTAAATAAAGGGTGGAAAGGGGGAAAGGAGAGGAAGTTTCGATAGAGCAGGAGGGGAAGGAGGGATAGTGAATGGAAGAGAGGTGGGAGGGTTTGGAGAGAGACAGAAAGAGAGAGTGTGGACCCAAAGATGACACCCAAGTGTTGAAACCCGGGTCCTGATAAAATGTAAATACTAGTGGAGTTAACAAAGTTATTTTAATTCTTCCTTTTTGGATAAATTCCACCAAATTAGGCCTACAACAGTTTCCTTGGTGAATAGTGGTCAATTTTTTTTGTTTGTTTTAAATAATTTTTTGCCAGTTATATATTCTCGCTTATTCTATTGACAGTGTTATTTGTTTTTGTCATGATTAAACATGGCGAAAATGTATGCATTTTATACAGTGGTGGGGGGTGGCCACATCCCCCCCCCCTCCTGTAATTCCTGGTGCAATAGAAATGGTGGTCATAAGGTATTCCATTCCCCCAGACCCCTGTTAAGTAGCACAAACCCCCCCCCCCCCCCCATAGCGGCCTTAATGACTCCCTCCCCCCATCCCAAAACAGCGACCTTAATCTGGCACTGATTTTTTGTAACTGATTTGCATATGCTTACATTTTGTACGCATGTGTGTTTGTACTATTTTTTTGCTTGAGGTTGGGTATAATTTCACCATGAAAATTCTGCTGTTATTTCCAACAGAGGAGAAATGACGGCAGTAACCTTTACAGCCATGGTGCTGATCGGGATGGACTTGTGAATCTTGGAGAAGGGAAACCTGTTGGTGGCTGCAGTTACAATAGAAGTTGTGCAGGTGGAATGGGATTTCAGAGAAGGTGATCCCATCACTGTTTTGAATGTGACGAGAAGTGTGTAACCAATAAAGTATGCTGAGCTTATGTTTGGTAATTATATAGGTGAGGTGAGGATTACCAATTTAATTTATGTTTAAGTAAATAATGACTGGAAAGCTATTGCACATGTAAGATGATGTATTTGGGAGATTTATTTTAGATATATATAATTATGTATAACCAAAACAAATCCCAGATTTTGAGCTGGTATTTTTATAATAGCATTATTGATTTGTTGTAGTATACATTGTTTTTTAAAGGCCTACAGACTGTTTCAGCCTTGGTGCAATTGTGAATTACTGATCCATCTTGGTATCACATAAAATATCCCTTTTTTATGAAACATCTAGAATTCGTTAAGGCTCCTCCTTATCCGTAAGTGGTCAGATATTATTTAGGAATCTGGAAAATTAATTTTATCACTCTTCATAACCAAATGTAAAGTAGCTTTATGTGTTCTTGGTAGCTAATACAGTGTTATTCTGTATATTTATTAGGTTCTTTATTGAATGATATCATGCTGTGCCTTTTATACAAAATCATTGATGTCTTTGAATCTGTCTGTTGTGTTTGCCTGCAAAAAGTGTTTTTGTCATTGTTTCAAGTGGTTGTTGAATTTTATTTATGTTTATTGGAACCCAAATTAGCAGTTAAGCTTACAAACGACTAAGTTCTGGTTGATAATGAATTTTTGTGCGTTGCATCGGTATTGCCTAATCTTTTGAAAGCATAAGTCAAAGTATGCATTATTGCCCTTTTGTGTGTCTAATTGTCCTATCCCATGCATAATTCCTTCAGAGAAGTATTTCTCAGCCAAACCTCATCAGAATAATGGGAACAGAGATCAATTAGGTCACTTATGCTGTAAAATTTTAAAACTTTTGCTGTTTAAGCGTGAAAATCTGAGAATGAAAATGATGGTGCTAATTTTCATTGTTAATTTGTGCTATTAGCTATCCTCAAACAAACTTAGCATAATTAAGTAAATCAAGCTATGGCATAATAAGCTTTGGAAAAATAATTGACAACTTTTCAAATTTGACTCATGTCGGATGTTTACAAATTTCATGACGGAACTATTAATGAATTATCATGTTTTTTATTCTTTGAGTATCTGTTTATTGTTTTATTGACACAATATACATGCCAAGCTTCGTTGCTTGGTCGAATAATTTGCTGTGGAAAAAAATTTGGTGTTTTTTGGAGAGAATAATTTCATATGAATCATTTTTTTCTGTTCATTGCATTTCTAGTCTATATTTGTACTTCGTTACTGACTTGGAGTTTCTCACATTTGTATTCCATTGTTCTCAAGAAGAATTTTTTGAGAATATGTTTTTCTTTAAGTCCCGTATTTATAAAATTCCATACTTAATTAATACAAATTCCAGTTTTATAAGGTTCCTAAAACCCTACCATTTTTCACCAAAGGTTGAAACCTAGCTTTTGGCTTTAGAAACAATAGGTGTGCTCATCTTCTTTTTTAATATTTTGCCTTTTTTCCCACTCTGACTTCTGTAGCTGTATATTTCTTTTAGGTTTCAGTTCCCTGAACCACTTGAATGTATTTTCCATGACACTAAAGTTCTTCACATTCTATTTTCAGCCACAGACTCATTACTGCTAGTAATCATTTCCACCTTCTAATCAGTAGAAATGCTATTTTTTTACCTTGGCTATACCCTTTGGCTTTTTCCAGAGCAGTCAAATAGTCAAGTATCTTAAGTATTCTCTTATTAGGATCAGATTGGAAATACTTCAAATAGCCAACGAGTATGACTGATCAAGTTATCTCTTGTTTGGATCAGATTTCAAAAGTTTTTAGAAAATGAAAAGGGCCATAACTTGGGAATGAAACCAATGGAAAAATGTATGTTCACTCTGAAACTATTGTTTAAATATTATATTCAAATGGTTAGCTGAAGAATTGTCTTCAGTTAACCATTTAAAATGTGTAAAAATGATGCCAACATATTAGGGGCTCGGATTAGTGAGGAGAGACTAGTGGTGGGTGCCCATCTTTTAGACCAGAGTTCAAATCCCAATGGTAGTAGAGATTTTTCTGTTGAAACCTGATCCCTTCATGAGTGCTGTGTACATCTCTTCAATTGCATTACTCCATCATATCAGACATATGGTGGACTCATGAAAATGAAAAAAAATAGTCCTCACATAAAAAGAACTTTATTCCCAACCTGGGTTTCGACTGCTCTGCAGTCAATATCTAGTTACAGGTAAGAGGTTTCAAGCCAATATATAGAAAAATCCAGAGGTGGTTGAGTGAGGGTTTCTGTTACGTCTTTGCAGAAATCCAACATATGTCACATGGTAGAGGGTGAGAGAATATTAAGGAGGAAAAAACAATGGTGAGGTTTGTTTGAGGTGAAATGGGAGGGGGAAGGCTATTGATAATAGTGGCGAGTGAAATGGGAAAAGATTCATTTAAAAGGTTCATATTTTTGGCATTGGATGTTTTAACAATCACCAATTTTTCGAGAAAGCCAAGTTTGGCTCCATTTCTCTCAGTACAGAGGATTTCAGGAGTAAAATCACTCAAACGATCGTGCTCTTTCCTGTTCTTTTTTATGTGTGGACCATACGAAGTCATTTAATTTTCATGAGAATGCAGGTCTACCCAGTAATGCCCGAGACTGAAGTATATCTCTGTGGACTCCTTGCCACCTCACGTTTAGAGGAGACAAATGCTGATTATGAGTTTCTCTCCACCCTTCCTCCATTCATCACATTATTCTTTACTAATTATCTTACCCACTCATCCTAATGGCACAAATGACCTCATTTTTCAGCCGCCTCCCCAAATAACCAACCCACCATCAAAGTATGACTGTACTGACATTGTTGGCATTTTTCTTTGCAAGGCAAAGTGGTAGTGGCCAAATTTTTTATAAAGATATGAAATTGCTGCAAAATTGCAATTTTCAACATCATCACTGTTTGAATTGTCATCGTGCTTGGAAATCCACCACTTGTCACTTCTTTGATCCATATTGCCTCTGTCCAAAAGGTGAAATACTGAGGATCGTGCATCTTTTGTTTACATTCATTGCACAGTTGTTTGTGTGCAGTTTACTTGCTTTTTTATCTATTCTCATCTTGTAAACATTTTGGCTAGAAAACTTATTTTTCTTTTGGTAAGCATCTCGTGCTTGAAATATGTTTTTGAACTGGGCTTAAAGATAAATTTATCATTTTTTAAAAAATAATTCTGTGAATCACTCATTAAAAGCAATACTAGGGGTACCTCCAGTAGGAAGTAGACCCAAAAAGTAGATATGCACCTCAGTCATGTGCAATTGTCCATCACTTAAGAAACATAGTTTATTTTGTAAAACAATGTTGTCAGTTAAGACCAGTAGAGAGAATGACCTACATCACTTTACTGTGTATGCCATACATGTGGTCCATTCCCTAAATCCAGAATATCGTTTATTAATTAGCCTAGCTTTGGTCTTTCAGTGTGTGTGCATATGATACTAATATGTACTAATTGTACGTTTACTTCACTATAAAATTTATGCTTAATACTTAGAAGAGATACATAAGCTGAAATGTCCAGTAGTAGTTTTTTCTTGCACACAAAGCTGCAATATTCTAGAAATATTCACTATTTGATGAGGAAAATTGAGCCATTTATTGAGCTTTTCGCTTGATTGATATAACTTAAGTCAGAGATCTTAAGCCTTGCGTTGAATATTTTTTTCTGGCTTCTCTTTGAAAATTTTCATCTAATTTTTATGAAATATTGTTGTTAAGAATCAAATTTTGTGAACTCATTGGTTCACAGAAAAGTGCCTTTCTTACAATACTACAATAGTAGTTCATTGATCTGAGAGCTTTGAGATCTGTTTAATTTCTGATAAAAGATTTTATGGAAAGAAATATACCATACAATATAAAGCAACCAAAACCTAATGGCAAGTCCCTCAGATTTTCCATGAAAAAAACATTTTTACAATGTGGAAAAATACAAGTGTCTTAATTTCCCGAGATCTGAAAATTATACTCAGTTGGATTTGAAAATGTGCTTGTTGAATTGGGCAAAGGGGGTGGAGAAGTACTTGCACTCTGTAGGATTGTTTTAAAACATATTTTTTTCTTGGTAACGGTATTTCAAACTCAGCTCCACACTCTTTACCTTGAATTTCTTGTTATAACATAGCAAGACGATTTTATTTGCTGGAAACTAGAATGATTATGCAGGCAATTCATTAATGTGTGTCTTTAATTGTTTAAATAGAGGTGTCTGACATTTGCCTTATAATACTCAACCCAGTAGCGTAGGCAAGGGGGGCGAATGCCTCCCCCCTGCCGCTTGTTCTGGCTCCCCTAAGCCTGTGTATTTTTCCACTCTTAATATATACCCAAATACGTATAAATAAATTGTATAATATGTTATCAATTGTCATATTTTGTGCAAACCCATCTGCCTATTGCATCACCAAAATTTGTAAAGGTTAGTAAACTGGTTAATTTATGAGTCGGCACCCCCTACAAATTTTCTGCCCCCCCTCCACCCCCCCCATACCCTGGCTACACCACTGACTCTACCTGTGTCTTACTATTCTAAAAATGACTGAAATGGCATAATATATTAGGTTAACAATATTAAATGTAGAAAATATTTTACTAGAGGGCATCACTGTGCTATGGTTAACAATAGTTAAATTTATGCTAACAACTATGACCAATGATCAGTTATGGTAAACAAATATTTTATTGAATGCTACCAAAAGTTAACTTTCCATGGTTTAACTGGCTAAAGCATTTGGTGCAATATGGTGGGATACAGGTTGTCTCGCTCAGGGCGAATGATGTTTCCTCTGTGGAATTTCTTACTTATTCACGTTTAAAGTTGATTGTTAAAAAATGGTCAATTATGTATACAGTTATATTTGAATAACATGCAATAAGTCAAAAGCTTGGTTGCCAAATCCTATAAAAAGTTTTTTGTGGACTATACGAAGTGTTTCTGTTACTAAGTAATGGATTACCAGCAAGTAATGCCTGAGAATATAAAGCCCAACATTCAATTTCTCAACCTCTCTGGTTTCTTGCTATAAATTGTCAATTTTTTAGCTGTAGAAATTTATTTTTCTTGTGTTTCAAATCACTAGTAAAGAGAATTAACCTTTTTTCGGGCACTATAATCATTAATGCAAAAAGTCATCAATACAGGTATACCCTGCTAACGCAAGAGATTCTAGATGAAATTGTGCTGAGCGAATATATTAAAGCATTAAGAAGTTGTGTAATTGGCAAGAAATAATACCTATGTTCTACAATGTCAGTCATTGCTGAACCCTTACTTATTTATTTATTTAAACATCATTTAATGTGTAACAATGCACATTTTGTTAGCAATAAAATTTTTTTGCAATTTTCAAAAATGCAGTCCAAAAAGTGCCTACTAGACTATAATAATTATTAACAAAAAATGTGAAATTATTCTTATTACACGTGAAATAAATCATTTGAATCCTCAAGCTAGAAGTACTGAATTTACTGCAGAGGGATATCAATCAGAAAGATTAAGCATAAAGATTTAATTTAGATTGGCATGAAAGCTAACTAGTACAACAAAAGAGTAACTATAAAGTACTAATAAATAACATTTCAGCTTGCCACTAATAGAAGGAAGATGGAAGTATGAAAAAATTCTCAAATTATGGATCAGTTATAAATAACCGAACAACATTGTTGCGCATACAACGTTATTAGTGCCATTCGAATGCTCAGGAGCAATCATCAATGGTCAAGTTCAGTCCAGGAAGTGCTTGTTAGCCAGTGGTGATTTGGAGGGGGGGGGGGGGGCAGCTGCCCCCCATGTAATTCCTGGCAAAATAGGAAAGATGGTGGTCATTAAGTATTCCATACCCCGGAAAGTAGCAATCCACCCCCTCCTCCAAAACAACGACCTTAATCTGCCAGTTGTTGCCGAGGGGTAAGCAATGATGATTTTATGCCTTTGGAAGAACTTAATAGCACTTTTTGCCAGCTAAGTGATTGCTTGGCTGAACAAGCTCAATGCATAGTTTCATCCGATGAGTACTCCGGCAAGAGGTCACGTGGATACATTACTCTCCGAAAATTCTTAAAAAGAGAGCATCCATGGAGGATTACTTTGCTCTGTAGCTATTTTCATTAAATGTGTCTGTAATACCTCTCTTTGCTTTAAAAGCATCAATCTCTTATTTTCATCTCTAACTAAATACTTTTTCTAAATCTTTTCCTTGGCCCATCAGTTGGCCGATTGTATGTACCCTTTATGCATTTTTCAATAGTCGGCTAAGGTTAATTCTTTTTTAAGGAATTTACATTTCACTTTAAGACTGCTGTCAGGAATGTATGCTAGGAATTGAAAAACCCAGTCATCCTCTCCTGATGTCGTTATGTGGCCATAGTTAATCTTGTTCAGCATGCAATTTGAGATTATTCATGCCTATTATTTTTTCTTAAAATGTTGCAGGAACATGAAATATTTCATAATGATCCCTGAAAATGGATTAGTGTTGAATACCTCATCCATTATAAAACTACACTTTGTATTTTGCATGCCACATACTTCATCAAACCAAAATAATACAAGCCAATACTTCTACCCATGACAGTGACACTTTTGTTCTGAAACCCAGGTTAGCATAGTAATGATAGAACTACCCTGCAGGTTACCTATGTTTTAAGGATTTGCAATGACTGCTTCTAATGTTACGACTGCATCAATCCCCCATCTAGATGTGTAATTTGAAGGTCTAGTGAGGTTAAATTGCTTGAAATGGATAACTTTGGGTTGAACTCAATATTCTCAGGCGTGAATTTGTGAAAAATCCATATTGACAAGGTCTGTAAGTACAAACCATGTAACTTTCACAATGAATATAATAATAATTAGTATTAAATAAAATTCATTGTGAAAGTTACAAAGTTGGTATTGATTCTCTCTATGGGTTGCTTCTGTATTAAATGCTGCATCTACTATGCACAAAACTACAGTGGATAGTAATTGGAGCTTACCTAACCAAGATCATTAACCCCTATAATTGTGTTAAAAGAAATTGGTTGTGTTATGTCCATATGTTCAGAATTGGCTTACCATGTTTTAGAGAATATCATGTGAAACAAATTGTGTTAAATGAGGGATACCTGTATCCAATGGTACATGTAATTACAAAACTTCCCAATTTATTCAATATGGCATTCATGAGAAGAAGTGTACGTACAGTATCTTGTTGCCAAAAAAATAATGTTACAATATTGAATGATTGGCCCTTTCACTGTTTACCTTAGCTCACATGAACAAATGGACTTTATTTGCTAAGATAACTCCCTAACCATGTAATATGCTGGGTTGAAATTTTGTGTTTCTCTTAAGTGTGCAGTTGTACACTTTGTAAATGGTAACATATTTATAGCAATGACCTTTTCGAAACACAAGGAGATTTCTAGCTAACTAGTACAAATATGTATGTGATCATGTATTGCTAGAGAAAAAATTGAATGTGCTACAATTTTGTTCCCATGATCTTATTTTGTAAGAATTCCCAGAGGTGAATGTCTCCTTCTATTCTTGTGATGAAATTTATTCAATCTCTGATATGTATTTTTTAGGTTTCTCTGTGGGCTCAATACTCTAGTTATGTGAAGAATCTCGTAATAATTTTTGAAGTATTATTAACATTTAGTTTTTATGGGCATTCCTGTTGTGCGAAACAATAATATGTCCAAATTTTAATTTGTTGATGTTATCCAAAGAATATGTAATACCTATTGGGCTTATACAACTTCATGTTCATGGTGGTAAAATATCTCTGGAAGCAGTCTGACGGAATTCAGCGAGTCAAGTGTTTAAAAGGTTCTCTTAAAAATGTATCATTTATTCAATTCTGGAATCTTCCCGCCTTTAATGTATGTTTTGGCTCAGCGTACAGGAATATATTCTCAGCGTACAGGAATATATTCTACATTATTTTCTATGGAACCTGAAAATTGAATTAGAGAGGAAGCTGAAGCTTGTGTGACTGATGCAGTAGACTCATTTTGTTGGGAAGATCCCAAGTCCTAAAACGGTTGAAATGTTTGCTATTGGGTACAGTTTCATTCCTGGAAAGGGGTCTCTCCTGACCAACTTAATGGTCCCATTCACAATTTTAGTTCTCCCCCTTGGTCCTTCAAAAAATGAAATGATTAAATACTGACAATTTTTATCCATGGCTGGTGGATATTTCTCCTTCCTTGCCCAACTTCCTCTGCTTTCCCCACAACCCTGTACATACCAGAGCCACAAGTTTTGGTTTCTTTTGAATATCCCTACTTTATCTATCCCTATCTTTGTGCTATTTCCATTCATTGGACCTTGATAGATCTCTGCTTTGAGAGAAATCACGAGTTTGGCATACTCTGCTCTATCTAGTTCAACTTGGAATCCTGCATGCCCCATGAACATGGATGATAATTTATATTTAAATAATTTCTCTGAAATATTATATAACAAATCTGAACTTACCTGAGTGCCTTTCAGATATTGTAAAATGAAGTGCAATTAAGGTGCGTAATAATGTCACTCCTAAATATGTAATTTTTATATATTTTATTTCTTACTCAGGTTCAAAATAAAAATAATATTTTTGGCCCTACATACCTTCATTAATTTACATTGGAGTGCATGTATATATTGTGTAATAAAGTATATTCTGTTGAATTTATTGTAGTTTTACTTGGCCCCTTTTTGGATTTTAGAATGGCTGACTCTCACTACATATTAGTGAAGGGTGACAAAATGCTTGTGATTGTCATCCACCTGGAAATGGCTGTGGATTGTCATTAAATCAGCTCCAAGACTTGTAAATCCAAGCTCACATTAGCTTAGAATAAAGATTCACTGGGGTAAAAGCACATTTCAATTATTAAAAACCACAATGAAGATGTTATTTTCATGAAAATACTACTAGTTTTACAATTTCACGGCCCACAATGCACCTGGCGTGGTTGTGTACGTCTGTTACCCTGAGCCCCCAATGCACCCTGCTTGTTCACTCTCCTTCATTAGCTACCTTATGTTGAGCCAGGCACACATACAATTTTTCTGTTGATAGGGCACAAAAGAAGGATACACCTGATAGTAAAAGTGTTTGGTTTTGTAATAAAATTATTTTAATTATAGATTTCATAGCAAAGAATAAAAACATCAGGGTTGCTAAGGACCAGAGATTATGAAACTCCATGACTTATCCAGGCCAAAATTTTAATTTATCCAAGTTAAAACATCTATTCTTTGGTGTGTATTTTAAAATAGGTGCCAGTAAAGGAGTACAAACAACATATAAACGTATTTACTGTTGGGGAATAGTTTCCCAACATATGAAGCACTGCTACTATCATCCCACGGGAAAATCTGCTTCCTTTCTGATGGCATACTATGCTTAAGTCTCAGCAATGATGAGGGCCACGAATTACATGTTCAGTTCTGCTAAAAAAAATTCGTACCGCTTTGGATGCAAAAAATTTCACTCCCAAGTTGATGACAATGCAGCTGAACCACGCCCCCCTGAGCAGGTGAGCAATAATCTCTTCATGCAGAACAAGGGCCCTCCTTCCAAACTCACTTGCAGAGAGGGAACCTCTCCAGAATGACAATTTTGACCTGCTCTGGGAATTCTTATGCTTATGTGTGAGTGAGAATGAGTAGATGAACGATCCGTCAGCAACAAAGATGGCCTACCTCTCTTGTTATCGAAACACTATGCAGAAGCCAGGACTCAAATATCGAATAATAGTCTCAATCACAGTACGGGAATACGTTGAGTCTGTAAACTGTTTTTTAAAGACACATAAGCATATATGAGAAAAACCCTTGTCACTCACTCACTGACTCAAGAACGCTGTTAGATGGAGCCACAGTCACTTAAATTTTAAAATGTCGTTATTCAACTGATTGCAAGAAATTTCATAAAAGCGAGAATAATTTTCTGATTTGGCTGCGGCTGGGACAACGCTCCCTTTCATCTTCCGATGACAATAATTTCCAGTGATTCCAGCAAATGCTATTAATCATCAAGTCACAGGGTCAGTCGTTTGACCACGTTGGACTTCAGCTCCAAACAGCAGTATTCTCACACAGACAACTGTACATTGCTCTCTCTCTCTCTCTCTCTCATGCAAATAAACCGAGAATGTATTTTTTTGTGTTGGGAATCAACTCATGATATCAAGTGTCATTAAATTTAAATTTCTTCCTTGAATAAGTGGGCGCCTTTTAAAACTTAGTTATTTAGATAGAAGTATGAAATCAAGTGAGGGACTCCCATCAGAATACAACTTTATCAACTTGAATAGTGTGTGATACATTAACCTTAAACTATAAACACTAAATAAATTAAAAAAAAAACTGATGTTAAAAAACAAAACATTTCATGAAATTAAAATCAACTAATATAATGAAATCATACTTTCTTCAAATGTTGAAGCATAATACACACCATTGAGGAATTGAATGTTATTGACAGAAATACAACTACAGCTGAACGGTTTAAAGTACAATGAGATTTTAAATAACAGATTAAGTAGGGTGTAGACCATTTAGACACTCCTAATACAGCAGGGCTGACTGACAACCAAAGAGTAGATCAGGATTGAAATCCCATTCATTTATGCATTTCTTTATAAAATAACCCCCACTATTGTGTGTTGCTGTCTTAGCTTGCCCAGGATGCGAAGTAATATTTCGTGAATAAAAACGTATTATAAACATATACTTTATTTTGCACAAATCTTTACACTTATTAGTAAATATGAGGCATTTTTAAGGTATTGGATAATTAATTTATTTCCAGTAAAACTCTGAATTACTTTCACCAAATCACTTGGCATAACATTCCACTGACTTCCTCACCATATTTTTCATTTCTTCAATTCAAACTTCAATTTTCTTTTCGTTCCAAGCTTGTTCCCAGAAACCTTACCTTTTGTGCCAAAGTTTGAACCTGAGCTTTTGGCTTTGGAACCATTCGGTATGTTCATCTTTTTCACCATTTCTCCTTTAGACCCTACACTGCCTTCCATGGCTGAGGATTTCTTTTTCACTTCAGTTGCCTGGACCAATTCATCCACTTTCCATGAGTTACTAAAGTTCTTCACACTTTTTCTATTTTCAGCCACAGACTCATTACTGCTACTAATCACTTCCACCTTCCAATCTGTAGAAACCCTGTTATTTACCTTACCTCTCTTTGGCTTTTTCTCAGCAGTCAAAGAGTCAGACTTTCTCTTATTACAATCAGATTGTGCAATTTTTGGTCTGCTGGTATGTGACTCTTCAAGTTTTTGCTTGCTAGGCTGCAATAAAGAGAAAAGTCATTTGTATTAAACATTCCATTTAAATTTTTTCATAATTTAAATTCAATGATTTTTTTGTTGAAACAGGTAACTGCTAAGGATCCACAAACACCTAGTAAGATCAAGTGCAAGATAGCTAGAGTGTAACAAAAAATCCAAAGCTTAAAACCCATGACTTGAATAAACACATATAGTGGCTCTAAATGACTGACCATTTTATGACTGTGGATTTTAACTGCTGGCTCACAGGAAATAATGAATGAATATGTCAAGGTACCAGAACACCCACTTGCCACAATTTAATTATCATAATACACAGTTGAAAAATTTGTGCTTATAGCAATTGTTTGATTAAAAGCTTGACTAACATTGACATCAGGAAGGGGTAGGGTAAGGTGGAGAATTTTTATGGATGCCTGGGTTCCACATGTGAATGATTTTGAGACCACCATCGCCACTATTTCAGAATTTTCAGATTTTTCAAGGAAGTTGCATTATGAAGGAGAGCTGTTGTCCCAGTTTAAGGGGGGGTCACTACCCTCATTATTCAATAAAGGAGTTTAATATTGTATCTCTCTCCATTTACGTAGAGGAAGTTGCAAAATACATTAATGCTAACGGCCCCTCTAACATTGGTAGCATAGGCACCTATAGTGCAGTGCATGCTTGAGAAGCTTCACCTCGTGACAAGCATTAGTGATTTATGCCACTGCATCAATAGTCGCAGTTACACTAACTTCTACAGTGTAATGCACGTTGGTGACTACTCACCCCCTGCCACACACCCTTGAGGTGACTTGCAGGGTATTACGTAGATGTAGATGAATATACTAATTTTCTGCATGCAGACTACCAATGCTGTAGATGCAAAAGTTAGCAATAATTTAGGCTATAGCAAAATTACCATTTTTCATTCATTCATAGCTGCTCTTGTTCCACCACATGAGGGTCTATGTATCAACCAAGCTTCTTCATTTTTATCTGTTATTTAATGTTCTCTCTCCACACAATTCATCCCAGGATTTCTCTACAGTAGTAACACTCATTTCATCTATCCATTGTTTACTAGCCTACCTCCAAGCAACTTCCCAATTCGTCCCTCTTCTTCCTGTATTATGGGGATTCTACCATCATCAGCTACTCGTTACAATCTCATCTGTAAAGCCTGTATTTCTTTCAGAGTATATCATCTTCTTTCCCAAAATAGGTACTTTCAGAAAAAGCAGTGAAAGGCTTAGAATTGTGGAATTTTTCTTTTTGTAAATCATAAAGCTGTTTTCATGTGTCCAATTTTACCTTAACACTGCAGTGTGTCTTACACAGACCCTCTTTCCAAGGTTATGACAAGTCTCAGCCTCTATAAGGTTCTGACTTTATTAATGGTAGACTCCACATTGTAGGAATGTGACTAGTTGCACTGAATTTTAAATTGGATAGACCACGGCCATTGTTTAAAGATGGCCGTGGATAGACCCATAAGTACAGCAGCAAATTATGACCTATACCACCATTCTGGTCACATGACAATTACAACAATTTTTACTGAAAAGCTACATATAAATTCATGGCTTTTGTACATTCTTCCTAAATGTTTTAAGAAAATATAAATTTTGAAATTTCTTCCAAAAAATATGCTTTTAATTGTCAGGTGACCATCACTATGATAAACATATTTTTGCTAGACTTATAAGTTTATAAACACAGTGAAACTGGCCAACTTCCCCTGAAGTCATTGAGGATTGGGGACTATTGGGAGGGTAGGGCAGACTATAGCAAGGGTAAGAGCAAGAACCTTACAATGAGGACGGAAATCTTGGAGCGCTTCCGATCGTCATTTGCTCAAATTACGGGTCGCCAGTTAATGCGCTGGTGTTGCGAGGGAGGCCTCGGTAAATGTGAGCTTTCGTCCCACCAGCATTTTTGTAAATTTCACCCACTTTTAACAGGGATATCGGAACCAAATTCACCTCACTTATTATGCAAATCTTGCGCATTTGTAAAATACTTTCAACACAACAATGCATCATTTACTCTAGGAATGGGAAACTTTCAAACCTGAGAAGTGTGATTTTTCCTCTCCGCCATCTTGTGAAAAAATGCAGTTTCCTCTTATCCACTGTACGTGGTGCAGCGATCGAGCAGTTGCTTCTCTAGCATATACACACCTCTCCTACACAGTTTCTTCCCTCCTTCCACTAAAACTCGCCCCGCAAGAGCCATTTAACACAATCATTTTCAGACTAGAAATGCTTGGCCTCCCACGCGGTTGCAGCCCCTCTAGCGGCCGAGGTTGAAACTTGATTTCTTTCGCGGCCATTGATAACACGATCGAAGGAGATAAACGTCCTCTTATAAGGTTCTTGGGTAAGAGTTTGAAAGACTTGCATATCTAAAAGGGTACAGGGACAGGTAAAAGAGGTTAGGTTGAGGGAGTTGTCTTTAGGTAGAGTTTCCTCATCATTCAGGCAGGGCGGGGTAGTGTAAAATGGGTTGATTTAGCAAAGGCCTTTGTAAGATTGATGAGTTCTTGTCAAACGTATCTAGAGCCTTCTTGTAAACACATCAATAGGGTAGCCACAGACCACAGATAATGAAATCCCAGGATTTTTCCAGGCCAAAATTTAAATTTTTCCCAGAGAAAATATCCAATAGGTATTTGGTGTGATGAAGACACATTTTAAAGAAGGTTCAAGTATAGGAGCACAACAGATATGTAAAGCTCAAACACAGTAAGGTAGTGGATTCATCATCCAAGTCGGTGATGGATTATCAGCCACTAGCCTGTCTTGTGTTATTCGTGCTGGCCACCAAGGCACATTAGGTAACCCTGTGAGCATTTAAAATTTCAATTTACCTCTCCTGTTCTTGCCGTACTAAGGGGCATAATTAATTGCTAAACACCAAATAAGAGGATTTTAGGTTTTCCCAGCAAATTATATTCGTAAAGGTTTCTTGGGTTTGGCACCAGGTAAGGTTACTGAAATACATCAATATCTCGATGGTTGACTCAGCCATTGTCATCAGGATAATGAGTCGAGCGAGGATGCTGGCGGTTATATATAGCCGCAGATGCCCGATTTATGTGAGAGCCGTTATGATTCTTTTGAATTTCATCAATTACGGGTGTGCAAGTCTTACGTAAGTTGAAGCCATTATCTCTACTGATGCTATTTTGTATATACCTGTATCAATATGGCTTCTTTTGTTATTCTTTCCCAATATTTGGATGCCTGGGAAATGAACGTGAATTAGGGAAATTGGCACGATGACCAAGGGTAAGGCTGTGCTCTGCTAATGCAGACTTTTCCAGTTGGAAAAGCCTTTTGTTCATTTCATGCTCTTTCAAAGCTTTTATGTTTCAACTTAAGTAAGACTTGGAGACGGGTAATTGACAAAATTCAAAAGAATCACAACAATGGGGCATCTGCAGCTATATACAATCACCAGAATCCTCGCTCGACTCATTCTCTTGAAGACGATGGCTGAGTCAACCATCGAAGCGTTGATGTATTTCAATAACCTTACATGGCCTCAAACCCAAGAAACCTTTACGAACGAAATAAGGACTCCACTGCCTCATTCAGGCAAGGTACTAAAAACCCTATGTCCACACTCCAGCAGAGAGTGTCTAAAATGGTACTCCCCACTAATTGAAAAAAACTCAGATTTTGACTTAGAAAATCAAATTTTCAAGCTAATTTCTCTACTTTTCCAGGTTTCCTAAGACCATTTTTAAATTCCATGACTTTTCCAGTTATTCCAGCCCTGTAAGAACCCTAATCTAGCACTGCCACCACTACACAGATGGCAAAAAGATGAAAATGGCATCATCCCGAGTGATGGCTGCCCCTCTTGACTTTCAGCGCTAAAACTTAAATAACTTCACCTAAAATCACCATCCCTCTGCATATTCTTTATTAGAGGTCCTATCAAAAGGCCCTTCAAATCAATTGGTAGAATACCAAAATATGACTTTGATAAGGTTGTTCCAGATCAAGATCTAAGAATATTTATCAGTCCAAATCTGCATTTCACCATATTTTTACATCAGGACTCAACAATGAGATTTTCGAATAGGAAAAACAAAAAGAAACTCACCTTTGTTACCATGCCTGCTGACAATTCTTTGAGATAAGCATCCTCAGCTGCTTCAACAACAGCTTCATCTTCTTCTGAATCAGAAAATTCATCTTCCTTTTCTGGCTTAACTTGCTCAACACTTTCATCTTCTTCCAAGTCTGACATTAACTCATCACCTCCTTCATCATTAACCTCATCATCCTCATCATTCAATGGCTCAAAGTCACCCAATCCTTTCAACTCGAGATCACTCAACCATCCTATTGTCCCATCAGATTTTTTGCCGTGGACTTTGACATCTCCACTGGGGAGCACCATCACTTCATAGCCATCAGGCAAAGTCGATATCTCATCCTTTTCCGTTGGAATAGTCTTCCTAAAATGTGGCAGGGCCTGTTTTGGCACTTTCACACTATTTGGATGGGCTGAAAAGAAATTGAAATTAATTTTTAATCCAAAAAAATAAGTAATTACCATTCAAGAGTAATCATGTGAAATCATTCAGGCATGCTGCTCAACATTCAACACAATACAATTCACACACAATGCAATGTGGACTCTACAAATGTTTCTTCATTTCATTTGCACAATGAAGTACACCACTTTAAGTTACATATATCAGAAAACATTAAGCTAAACATTGATTTTCAATCAGTTACATACCTAGTTTGACAGTGTGCTGAGGGTTCAAAGCCACGTATGAAAAATTTTTTAACCCTAAAGATTTTTAGCAGCCATTTTGAAATAGTGTCACCAGTGTTAGATTAAAATAGTGTTTTACATAAACCCTTAAGATTTTTTTATTTTCAAAGATAGCATAAATATAAAAAACATAGCATATAGTAAGAAGTGAACTATTTTTCATGCAAGGAACCTTTCACCAAATTGTTGAAGAAATTACTTAAAAATAAAATAAGAAACTGCTCTTCAATGCAGTAAAGTAATAATTTTATCGGCATAAACATTTCAATGGAAGGACATATAGGATTCATAAGATTTTTCTTATATGTATAGTTCTCTTAGAGAAGAGCCCTCAAAAAAGTATGAAACCTAAGAACCACTTTTTTATACGATTCATTATACATTGCACCTCTGACTAAAACTGCAATATTGAAGGTGAAATATCTAAAAAGTGACAAAGTGAAAAATGATTAAATAATAAGGGGATGATTATGACATAGATTCAGGCATAAATTTTATGACTGAGACTAAAGTGGCTTCAATGTTACAGTGTGTCCAAAGAGGCTTAAAAATGCATGAAAATATTTCCACCATAACTGCAGTGAAGATTTTTTTGTAGCCACAGTTCCCATGAAATTAGGGGAGCCATTGTCAAATCTTTATCACAGAGACTAGTGTTAACAATGAGGAATCTAAAAAGTCTAAAATTTCACACAGTTTATATTAACATGTCTACACAAATCAATATTAGTGAGAAATTCCTTAAAATTGGGCATTATATGTAGATGTGGTAATTCATCATTTCTGCTGCCAAAAAGGTTTTCATTGACCCTTTGTGCTATAGTCAAGTTTATAGAGGCTATTTTACTGCAGGAAAGGTGAACAAGTGTATATTTTTGCCTCGTTAAGCAGTAAAATTTCACTTTTAGACAGAAATAAACCTAGCTCATGCATTTTTAACATCTTTCATAGAACAATTATACCAAAGTCTTCATAGTAACCACCAAAGCATCCCGAAAGAGTGTGGCAGGATAGTTATAGGATATTTGCTTGAGGTCTCCAAATTATAGTAGACACTTGATTAACCATAATGCCCCATAAAATGGTTATCTTAAGAAGCGATGTCATTTGCAAACTCAATAATCCCCAATGGCAAAAAGATATTGGCGAATCCAATGGCCACTGATGGCAGCACTTTTGTCTTTGTTTTGTTTTTGGAAAGGTGATCGCGTGTGAGCGGCTGCAGGGGATACTATGGAGTTTGAGTTCTTCTATACTCCTCGGGGGAGACATTGAAACCATTTCAGCTCTATAGTCATAGCTACAATAATGAGATTTTTGATCTGGTGAATTGCATTGATAGGTGACGGGGCTTTAATTGAGGGTAAAGAAGAGCTCAACGCAAATCGTTTGGTTACATGTGGTACCAGTGAAAGGTTTACTGAGGGATTTTATGTTATCATTTGTGCTCAAAGCGAGCAACTGAAATGGAAAACTGCACGAAATAAAATTTTTGGTGTTATTTGGAGTGGATGTCAGATAGAACACTAGATCAGCTGCCCTCTGCACATGCAAAGCGGGTTCAGGGAAGTGCAAGTATAATGTTTATGCCAGAACAAAGGATACATTGTACAACCTGTTTATTCAGCAAATAGAGTATTTGCGTAAGTGAGGTATTTTGCTGAAATTTATTGTAGCGAGTAGTGTTTGGTTTCGAAATGCCACGTACGAAATACCAAGGTATAATTCCTACTAATTAATTTAATAAATAGCTTTTAATATGCGTTGTTTTAGCATCGAAATTTCCTAGGTCTAAACGTAGTGTGACATCATCTCCCATATTAGCAGAAGCGAAATAGCCTAGCTGTGCGTTGAGAGTGAAATAGTATTTGCCTTTTCGAAGTTATTTCGATATTTGAAATAAAACGTTGGTGCTCATCATAAAAGTTGGATTCGCAAAGGCAAGTTCCAATAATCTTCCGGGTGTGGACGCGTTAATGATCGGAGATTTCCTGAGCAACATTGCATTATGGCACGAAACAATACTCTTTGTAGCTCTTCTTTTTCGCAGTAATTTTTAATTGATATCATCAGGCATCTACATGGTAATTTTTGGAACTATTTAGCCTGTAAAAAAGGATATTTACCACACAAGGCAGTAAATAGAACACAGAACGAATGTAAACAAACCCGGCAGCGATTGTGGAGTAAGGGCGATTACGTCACAGCAGATTCAATATGGCCGCGGTCCGTTTGTGCGCAAGGTTCGAAATGTGATTTTAAATAGCTTATTGTTTAAAAAGTAGGAAAGTTACGACAGTAAAATTTTGGATTTATGGTTTTTACGCACCAAAGCAAAATTTAACATAGTTTCCAAAAATTGTGCAAATACTCTATTTGTATGGTGGCCTTTTTTTATTTCAATTACAACTTGTGTGGCACTATAAGGTTAGCGACCCTGAAGAACCTGTCCATTGTGATATAGGTAGCTTTTGAATATTAAATACCTCCACTATGTTCTTATTTCTAACCAAATACGAAGTTAATATGTTCGATTAGGCAGTAATGCCAAAGGATTTGAATTTTTTAAATTTTTTCGTAGTTGAATTTTCCTTTTCAAATCATGTTAGTTTGTTTATGTTGTTATGTTTCAGATAGTGTCACTAAGCTAAATAGTAATTGGAATCCCTATTAAGGACGTTTGGTGATTTCACTCAACTTAAGGGAATTCGACGAAACTTGCTGGAAGCATTAGTTATGTTTTCCTAAAGCTACCTGAATTTTTACAAAATTATTTACCGTAGATTTCTTAGGATATTTGATGTGGAAGTGGGCATGAAATTACATGGGTTCTTATGGGAACGCGAGGCGCGACGAGCTTTATTCATCGAAAAGAACGTTTTATAGTTAAGAATAAGAAAAACTGCTTCCACTTGAGTAGTTCAAAAAAAAAGGAAAAACACCAAGTTCACGTCAAGAGCACACCAGATAGAGATTGCCTGCAAATCAGACCGCATGTCTGCTAGTAATGCTGTTAATTACATTATATTACCACTCCCAGAGTGTACCCACATACTTATATTTACTATGCAAAATATTTATACTATAAACTGCCAGCATATACTATAATTGTATATTGCACAAATGGTGATAAATCAGTGTATTTCAAAGTTTGTATTAAAGTTGATAAATGAATTTGTTTATCAATCTTATTCATTACCATAAAATAATGTAAGTGTGAGTTAAAAATAAAATAACCTACCTTCAAAACAGAATGTATGCTTGAAATTAATCATACACACCACCGAAACAAGAGAAAACACCTACCGGTCAAAATGACCGCTGCCGGCGCTTTTAGGTATGGGAAAAATACGGCGCTTCTAGTGCTAATGTTGTCAAAAATACTATTGTCAAACTAATAACGAAAAAAAAAAATAGTTCAGTCACCGGCAAAAATTAAAAAATTTACTGCCGCGTTGAAAGTGTTAACATTATAAAATGAAAAACTTAAACTTTGTGATTCCACAATGATAATTTTATTTGCACGACCCGGGTTTCGACGTACTATAACGTCATCTTCAGGTTATAGTACGTCGAAACCCGGGTCGTGCAAATAAAATTATCACTGTGGAACCACAAAGTTTAAGTTTTTCATTTATACAATGAATAAGTTCCACCAAGGAACTGTACTTAGGTCAAGAAAACAATCCAGTTTATCAAGTAACGCCTGAAAGTACCAGTGTTAGCATTAATTATGATAAATGTTCCCAAATTATCCCACTATCTTTTGGTAAAACCTGTAGGGATATGAAGCCTGACACTCTTTTGCTCTACTGTGGTACACTATACACCATTTAGTTGAGGCAAACTTATCCTGCACCAAAGCCATAAAAAACGATTATTTCAGCTGGTCACCAACTTTAAAAATGATAGAAATACTGGTAGCAACTAGTCACGCGATCACCTTCCTGACGCTTTGACTATTGGCCGCAAAGTGTCAGGCACTTTGTTTTGCTTTGCCAATAGGGAAATCAGTTTCCTGAAGTATAAGCAACCTGGAGCAATACCTTTTTGTAATTTTTTTCATGTCTAATAATTCATAAACATTCATTTGTCTCTGAAAGTTCCTTCGTTAGAATGTCCACAGCCAGGTAAAAGTGTTAGCAAGTAAACTGGATTGACAGATAGTACTTGTCCTTGAACTATACAGAAAAAAATTACATTCGACAGGCCTTAAAATGAAAAATAAAATTGCCACAATGCTTTTTCCAGTCTTAAGTGTATTAACCAGGATTTTGGATTATCCAGGAAAAATATTTACCTTTCAGCCCCGATAATCAAGAGTCTACTGTATTTTTTTAAATCTGTTTTATCTTCAAATGCATCAGTGTGTACCACAGCTATATGTTCCAAACAATAGGAATGATAAAACCTTAACATGCCTCTTGTCAAGATGTACAGTCCTGTTCATTAAAAAATTACCACCTCGGAGCCCTGTTCAAAAAAAAGTTACCACCTCGGAGCCGAAAAAGTTCCAAGTCCGCACTTTGGGGAAATGTGTCAACACTGCGCCCCCCCCCCCCCCCCCTCCGTGAGGGAGGGGGGCGAGAACGAGAACCCCTCCTCCCCGTAGTCGGGCAAGTAGCAAGGCAGACGGAAGGAAGATTTTGGCCCGCGAAAGGATATTTTGTGAGGGGAGGGGTAGGGTCCGGGCTTCCGTTTGCTTTATGACTGGGCGAGAATGAAAGGGCAATGGCTTGGTTCGGTCGCTCAAAGATCTTTCGCAGTTGACAACTGCTACATGAAGGAAATCCTAACACGGCCCAGCAAGCTACGGCTCGTTTCGTTTTTTAACATACTTTTTTCTTACGCGAAATTATTAGCGTCAAAAATGATTGAAGTGTTGATGTATTTTCGTTATATGTATTTCATTGTGGTGCCTACATTCCTATTATTATTATTTGTTGAGTTTGTTTAACATTTTAGATAGTGCATTTAAGTGCTTCTTCAATCTCGCCTGGTGCATGGATATACGCGGCATGAGTGGAATTTGATGACGCAATTTACTTCACGAATATGTCAAATTTCTAATGAGAATAATCAATTGTCTGGACTAGGATTCGAAACCAGATCCCTTGATTCTGCAGTACTGTAGCTGACGATGTCAGGCTCGAATTGTAATACATCCTATTCTCGCGAAAATTACGGGCAAAATGTTTCTAGCGGCGATGTATAAATGCGCTAGGAATATCCTCTTAATGGTTTCAATAAAAAACAATGAATTTTTCTTTCATATCCAGTTCTTATTCCTTTGTCGCGTTTAGAATAATGCGACTACGCGTCTTCGATATTTAATTAGATATTTTTCCCTGCGAATAGTAATGAAACTTTCACTTAGGAGATTTATTTACTTCAAATAATGATTAAAATAGCTTAATGCTTATCGAATGCTTTGGACACCAATTTCGAACAACTAAATCTTTGAATTATGCCTGCGCTCAGTTTTTGTATTGAGGTAGAAATTACTGGGGAATAAATTTACTGGTTGCCGGACAGACACATCTTATTGCCATGCAATGTCGAAACTTGGCACCACTACGTCTCACCGGCTTTTATTACACTGCGACCTAATGACCGAATGCTCCATAATTCCTAATGATCTTGTATCGAGAGGCAGAGACTTATCAAAATGATTACCCAGGACACCCTTCAATTATCAACCCTTGCGCTTTTGACAGTCGGACTATGTGTTGCTTACATCGCATTTGAAAAACGTAGCATTAGCTACTGGAGTTTGCATCGCATGTTTTCTCTCGTTTTTGTTTTTTTAACTTGAATCTGCAAGTGACTCTTATGAATTCACCTTAAAATCTCTAATGCTTCTTCAGTCCTCTCAATTAGTGAGTTCAGCTTTCACTCAATTATCCAGGATCTTTGCAAAGAGGCAAGATCCTGACGACCCCATCCATTCTTTTCTGGGCGGGCAATAAATATTCCAAACGAAACAACCCTCCCCTCCATCCTGGCTTGAGGAAAGGCTGTACCCCTCTAAAAAGTGACCTGAAAGGGGCCTGCGGCTTCTTTTTCGGCTGGAGGCCGAAGGAAGGAAGAAGTGGTGTTTATGCTGATCGCCCCTTCCATTCGATCTGGTCGTTTTAGGCTTCCGTTTGCTTATGAGTGAGGAAGAAAGAGGGAAATATCTGCGAATTTCAGTGGGGTAAATATCGCTCGTTCACAACAGCTTGGCACCACTACGTCTCACCGGCGTATATTACACTGCAACCTAATTCTCCATAATTTTTATTGAACTTGTGTCGAGAGGCAGAGACTCTTTTATCAAAATGATTTCCCAGGACACCCTTCAAATATCAACTCTTGCGCTTTTCACAGTCGGACTATGTGTTGTTTACATCGCATTTGAAAGAAGTAGCAAATAGTCTTTATTATTTTTTTACAATGACTATACAAGTGACTCTTATTAATTAACCGCAATGAAACAAAAGCGCATTCAAACACGCCGAATCATCGCATTGGAACCATTATGAATACGGTCAATTGTATTTCATATAATACATACTTTCTCTGTAAATAAAAAAATGAAACTATCACGAAACGTATTATAGAAATACTATGTTTCCAAAGGTTTGAAATAGTTTAGAATGGTAAGGAAATAAACCTGGCGAAGTATAGTTTGGAAACGTAAAGAATTAAAAAAAGGTGAAACGAGGGAAAGGTAGGGAAAAGGTAATCACATTTGTCACTATGTTACTACCTAGCCTCACTAAGTTCATTATGCCATACCGATTGATGGCAAAATGGCATGTGGAATTATCATCGTTCCTCCAACTCCGCAATGGGAAGAGCTGTGGCAGATACGAAATGATACGTGTCCCAGTTTCGCGGGTAGGTCGTTGGACTTCCACATTTATTTTGCGAATCTTTTCATATAAAAGCAAGGAAGAGGAGGGACGTGCGGATTTAAAAATGAATTTTCGCACTCTTCCTATGCGTTTGGTGAAATCGACCAATTTGTTTTTCAATGCTTGTTTTGCTCAATTTCGAGCGTAAATCTATCGTGGACTAACAACTGGCTGTGCTGGATTCGCACACTCGCCAACTTAAACACCGGGTGGGCAATAAATGCTCAGAAGTGAAAGAAAGTCCCTTCCACCTCCTCAGCTTGTCGGAAAGGGTGGACTTCCCAGCGAGACCTGCGAAGGAATTTGGATGGAATGAGGCGGCGACATTGTATACTGCTGGGAGTGGGAGAGAAGGAGAGGTCCCGTGGTCGGTAGGTCTTTTCACCCGAGTTTCGTGAGGGCGGGGGTTCCCCCGCATCCCACAGTTTACTCCTCGGTCTACCTGATTAAAGAAGGGAAAATATGCTATTCCACTTCCTTAAATAGTCTTCTGTGGTATTCATAATACCATTTTCGTTGCATAAAGACTGTCGTGCCTTCATCGTTTTCCAAAGAAAACATTCTACTTCGACATTCTAATCGATATTTCATACATATGTGAGTGTAACGACAACCTAAATTTTCCTCCCTCTTGCATATACTTAGAATTATATTTCCTCTCTCTCGCTTATACTTGCTTAGACTGATTTAACTCAACCATCCTCAACAGCTGTACAGTTTATTGCCCGCCCAGAAAAACATGGATGGAGTCGTCAGGGTGTTGCCTCTATGCAAAGATCCTGGATAATAGGGTGAAGGCTAAACACAATAATTGAGAGGATTGAAGAAGCACAAACTCAACAAATAATAATAATAGGAATGTCGGCGCCACAATGAATGACTTACAACGAAAATACGTCAAAACGTCAATCATTTTTAACGTTGATAAATTCGCGTTAGAAAAAAGTATTTAAAAAGAACGAAACGAGCCGTGGGGATATGTTGGGCTTTCCGTCATGTATCAGTCGTCGACTGCGAGAGGTCTTTGTGCGGTCGGTTCGCCCTCTCATAAAGCAAACGGAAGCCCGAACCCTACCCCTCCCCTCACAAAATATCCTTTCGCGGGCCAAAGTCTTCCTTCCGTCGGCCTTTCTACTTGCCCGACTACGGGGAGGAGGGGTTCTCGTTCACGCCCCCCCCCTCAGGGTGAGGGGTGGGGCGCAGTGTTGACACATTTCCCTAAAGTGCGGACTTAGAACTTTTTCGGCTCCGAGGTGGTAACTTTTTTTTGAACAGGGCTCCGAGGTGGTAATTTTTTAATGAACAGGACTGTACTAGGATAAGTGTTCATAAATTCATTTCCAAGGCATGTAAACAGACTAGGTTAAGTTTTCACAGGGTTCAATACACAATCTTTATGGCACAAGAATATGTACCCCTACCTATAACATATGTATTTTAATTGTCTAGTACAGCACACATTTTACTACATACTACAGTCCACGTGGACCATATCCTTATCTCTAAATGAGGCATGAATGTATACCATTTTAGTTAGCAAAAACATAATTCATATCAGACTGAAAAATCAAGTGAATAAATAATACAATGTTTAACTTACCAAAGGAATAATAAATAGGTACAGCTATGGAATCCTCTGTCCGGATAAGCAGAGACCTCACATTTCTCCACTTTCCAGGCATTGTGTATCTCAATCCTTTCACAAAAGCTTCTATATTTTGGCAAATTTGTTCAACAGTCTGCTTTGTGTGACCAATCTATGGAAACCAGAGTGTGATTTTATTAGTAAGCAATCAGAATAAGAGATATGAAAATATAGGCAGAAACACTCACAAAATCAGAAAAATGTAACCCTGGATATTTACCTTACACAGCACATTAAAATAATAAAAATAACAGTTCTAGCGTTAACCAAGAAAATAAGAAACAAAAAAGAATGGATAACATAGAACTCCAGAGTCTCAAAGATTTCCATGCTCCACAAATATACTTAAGTACTCCCTGGAGTAGCCTAGCTGCTGGATCCAAATGGATGCATACCCTTAGCTGGATAATTTTGGACACTCACGTCGTGCAGCGAAAACATTTAAAGGGACTTTTCGGGCATGCTAGGCATTTAAAAGTTTAAAAAATGTCTCAACAGGGAAACATTTTTTTAATACATATTATTAAAATACATACAAAACTTTTCCGGCAAAGTTATTACAAGTGTGTCATAATTCACATTGGAATAAAAAACCATACAGTTGGAAATGGTTTTTTAGTTTTCTCTGGTTTCACTAGTTAGGGGCACAGCTTTTGTAACAATAGAAGTCATAGTTGTTTAAGTAAATAATGACATTTTGAAGAAGGAATGGGTAATACTGACATTCTGGGGTGAAATTTGAAAGAGTAGTGAGTGCCAGAGATGGCTTCAGCCAACGTAAGGACTCACCTTCACATATTATACCTCAGGGAGATTTTTGAGCTATTATTTAAGGAAAAAAGTGCCTCTTATACACCATAAAATACATATATTTATATGATTGCAGTTGGATAGGGAGATTTTAAAATCATTCTCTCCATAATATTTTGGCTAAAAATGGAACAATGTGTATTGAGGTGACATGACGTGCAGAAACTTGACACTTGAAAGCTTGGAACTACAGCAGATTGATGTATCATTTGGAGTTTCTTTTTTCACACGACATTACATTACAGAGACTGATACAAAAAAGATTACGCAGAAAACTTACCATGGATTATTACAAAAATTTTATGTATTAGCACTAAGTTAAAGATGTTTCTAGTTTTGTTCATACCTTAGCCATGAATTGAGCTCCATGCCCAGATACAGTCAACGTAGTTTTCATCAAAGCTTTATCAATTTCATCCTTCAGATTTTTTTTATGCATGTTAATAGGATTTGGCTGTCTAGAACATAAAAACAAAGAGAAAAAAATTAGCCTGATCAAACACCTATCAGATTATAAGGTGTATCATTATGAGAAAGAGCCCATTTTTAGTAAACTCATTTTTAAACGCAAAGTAACAGGTCTTATCATAATAGGCATGCCCATTTATTTTGCTAATTAAAAGTTCTCCTTTGAATGATAAAGTGTATCACATTTTTGGTAAAAATCAGTACTCCTTACAATCCATGATGCACTGCTCAACATTTTACTAGTTACATATATATAAGCAGCAAAAGGTTTAATAAACATACCACAGCATAATAAATGCAGATACCTCACTCCTACTATAATAATAATACATAAAGCATGCTTAAGGAATCACTTTGAGGAATTACAGAAGGCATGAGTAAAGAAATAACTACACAAAATTTACAGCAGTATACTAATTGTACACACCAAGGCTCAACCTATTAAGACATTCTCAAAGTGAAGAAGAGCATCAAAAGTGATTTTAACTCCATGGTATTAACCCTGAGCATGACTCATACCTTGAATTGTATTTAAAACACGGCAACACAAAGTGGCACATGGGATGCTTTCAATGCTTCTGTTTCCAAAATCTTAACTCCCTGTGATATTTTATACACTCTTGCCATTTCACAAGATCCAAAGAATATCATGCAAGTACTAATTAACGTCAGTGACAGTAAAGTGAACTATTCACTATGAATTATTTCCGCACATGTTTCTCAATGCATTTCATGAGGAAATGCAATGTGTTTAGGTAATCTTTCCATCCAAAAAAGTAAAGCTGATGAGGTTAAATAGGAGTGTAATGCGTGGAGGGGATATAAGTAATATGCATGAGGAGAAGGTAAGAGGAATTGACGATAATCAAACCTTGAAGAAATAAAACAAAACTGATCTAAGAGGGCTAAAAGAATGGTGAAAGGCCATTACTGAAAATTCTTGAAGACAAAATTGGGAGGAAGAGGTATATTGCTGATTTACTACATGCGTCTATGGATAGGTACCTCACACCAGCTAGAAGCTTTTAAGTTCTTTTTAAATTATTTTCACCAAACCATTAATTTTACCATCGAGGCTGGAGGACATAAGATAAATGTTTTGGATATTAGCATCTGCAGTGAAAATGGAATCCATGACTTCTCAATTTACAGGAAACCAATCTCCACAGACATCTTTATACCAAATAACTCCAATCATCATCACTCACAAAACATAGCTTCGTTTAGTTCAATTGTATAGTGAAAACTGTCTATAACAGACCCTGTATACATTGGAAATTTGTCCGTTACGGAAATTTTTCTTGGTTCCGACCTGAAACAAAGGAATTCCCTAATAATTTAATGTGAATTTAACGGAACCTACTCCACACAGCAATGGAACAATATTTGTGTAAAGACATGAGTTTTTCACCTGTGTATTACAAAATTTCAATTTTCACTTGAACAAATAGATTGCCACGCTAAATCTATCCAGAATTTCATTTTCAAGGATAACCTCAAGGATGGGAATGTATCGCTTTATTTAGATTTTTAGAAATAAAAAAAATCATCTTGTTAATGTTGTTAGTCTACTAAGTTTGGCAAATGACTAAAAATTATGCAGAGAAAAAACATTTGTGCGCCATGAAAATTAAACAGTCCATTATAATTGATTATTTTGTGTGAAAAATCTAAGGGCAATGTTCTCAATATGAATAAAATGCTGAATCAGTTAAGTTCACTCAAAGAATGTTATTTCTAAGCAGCACTTCAAACCTGTATATGACGGAAACTTGTCCATAAGGGAAAATTTTTATGGCACCATGCGACTCCACTATAGGAAATTTTCATTGTACATAGCACTGGAAAATATCTCTATGCGTCAATTAGACTTCCATATAGAGTTTGCTACCATCAAATCTATAGCCTAACGAAATGGTTTCGATGCTAAATTAATTTTTTCAAAATTGTTAGAATGCTCACATGTGAAGCAAGTTTCAAAAATGATAACCACAATACTGTCGAATAAAGATAGCAGATTCCCTGGTGCAACATAGCATTCATTCACACAGAGTTATTCCCACAGATAGGACCAGAGTACTATTCTATGTACAACCCACAAAAAAACTCAAAATGTCACATTATAAAGACTGTAATAGTGTATACATTGGCCTATTCAAAAGGAACTTTGAAACTAGGGTGAAAGAACACAAATTATTTTATAAATATGGGTGAAACATTTGGTATCAGATAGCATCTTTGTGAAAAAACAATTGATGTGATTTTAATTTCACATCTTTAAATTTTATAAACAAGGGGAGGATCCCTCCTCGATGTTTGCCTACCCCCTAACCCTTTACATATCACTCACCACCCAAGGTAAGTCGACTTAACCTGGACCACTGATTTTTTAAATCTCATTTCCTAGACCTTCCTTCCCTTCCCGAATTATGCTGTTCAAAACACCTCCATCTTCCAATTTGGTACATATAGGCCTTCCTACTTATGTGACAAACACCTTGAAAACTGTACATAATGCCGAAACCAGAGTACGCTATTAGAAATTAAAAGTGCTGAAGATAACCTTGTTATAATACCGCTGGTAACCTGATGGTTAGATGCCAAAAGGTTGGCAGTACACCCGCCAAAATAATGGGGACCAACAATACGCAAAGAAAACTTGAGGTAGTCATGGTGAGAATTGAGGTTGTTGTTGGCTCGCGGGAGAAGAGAGAGAACATATTTTGGGGAGAATGCCAGCTTGGTGACAAAGTCAGTATAATTTTGAAAAGTGGATGTGACAAAAGATGAGTGAGGGCACCCAAACAGGTGGAGATGATGATACAACCGATGGCAGGGAGAGAGCAAACACTGGGAGAAATAACCGCCTGCTGCAATTCACCACTTCAAATCGCTTCCTGTAATGCAAAACGGGTGGGGGCCACCGGACTACTAAAAATCCCAAGGTTTATTTTATGTATTTATGTACGATGTGCACGTGATACATCATGGTATTTATTTGAATTGGACCCAAGCAATGAATAAATTCACTAAATAGCTATTGAAGGAAAGAAAGTGAGATATTTTTAATTTTCCACCTAAATTATTTAACGCAAATAAACCTATTTCATGTTGGATAGAAGGCTTCCGCGGAGTAGCATGGATGAGTTTAGTCTTCCGGGTTCTCTTCTGCATTGGTTCATCTGTGATGACGACATGTTTTGCAGGCATTACAGTCTACTTCTTCAGGGCAGAAGTACTTGATGCAGTTTTGGTCTCCTTTATAATTACCTCTCAGTCAGTCAGGCCCGAATCTTTTTGGCCCGCTTTCTTGTTTCCGCCAAAAACATGTTTCCAAGTGCTGGGGAGTGTGTAACCTTCTTCTCTGTAGAAGTTATTTGAGCACCGATCAAGACCTGATTGTGTATACTGCATGCAATCTCTCAGTAATGCTGTTCTGGCTCTATGGAGAATCCTCTTAACCTTGTAACAAGAAGGTTACACACTCCCCAGCACTTGGAAAAGTGTTTTCAGCAGAAACAAAAAAGCGTGCCAAAAATATTCCGGCCTGACTGATATACATATATGTATAAGGAGACCAAAACTGCATCAAGTACTTCTGACCTGATGAAGCAGACTGTGACGCCTGCGAAACGTCATCACAGATGAACAAATACGGAAGAGAACCCAGAAGACTCAACTCAAACCTATTTTATGTTGTACTTGCACTTTAGTGAATTTATTTGTGAAAAGGTGATATTTATCTCTCTCCAACACAGTAAATTTAAGCAGGACCACCATCCATTATCAAGAGGGTAACATAATAAAAATATATAAGTATTAGCCTCTTTAATGGGGAGATCATCAAAAGACACACCCCCTGTTTTAATGCACCCGTCCTGCTAAATTGTTTAAACAAAATTTTTGTTCAAAAATTTTTATTCAAATAAATTAGCAATACAGGTACATTAAAACATTATGAATTTATGCTCAAAAATGTTTTTCTTTCAATATTCTTACTTGCAAGTCAATAAGATGATAAAGACCCCATTAAAGGGGTTAATATTCAAATATGATAGGTACGTTACAATCTAGTCTACTTTTTTAGAAGATTTTTGACTCAACTTGATTCTACCAAGTGACACTTGAGACCTTCTATAATGTTGACAAGTTTGTTTTTAACTTACAACACAATTTCTAATTATTCCTAAGAGTTTGGCATCTTTTCTTTGCATTCCGAGCACTTTGGGAACGATATAATTGTGGCAGTCTTCTTCCAATATGTATTTTACCAACTGAGATTTTCCCCAGTTGCCTCTCACATTGGGCCCATATTGGCCCAATATTGGGCCAATATGGCAATGTTGGCTTTCATTGGCCATGGACTTCCAATGAAAGCCCATATGGGCCCAATATCAGCTACCCCATGTAACCCCAAATTGGCTACCCCACGAAACTCAATATGGGCTACCCCATGTAACCCCACATTGGTTACCCCATGAAACTTAATATTGGCTACCCCATTAAATTTATAATGATTACCCATACAGCACAGGTTTCGTGATACATAATGTATTTATGACGTATACTGATGTATATTTTACATTATTTTTTCTTGTTATATTGCTGTATTACAGTGGTATCCTGCTCGAATATATACATTATGTAAAATAATGTATCTGCACAGCAAGCATACACAAAACTAGAATCATTATAATAAGAATGATTTTTTTAATATTACGATCTAATGAATCAATAATATAAGCTAAGAAATATTACTTTCATGGATCTTAATGTACCCTGGAAAATGCTATCAGATGGAATTTAAAACATGCGTTGTGAAAATCATGGTGAAAACATGTGGTTTTGAAAAATGCGGGCCCAGGTCGCAGAGCTGAACAAATGAAGATAGATAATTTTTTTGCATTTTGGCGGTTCTGGGCAGGGACGCCGTCCAGGGAATAGAATTATTTCCTGGTTAAGTTAGTTTCTGGTTATCACCTGCAACTAATGTAACCATGAACAGTAGATTTACATAAAAAATTATTTAGATTTTACGCATGCAACCTTTCCTCGTCCATTTTGGCATTTACGCGAGCTGGGATCAAACTCTTGCTGAAACTGAAGTGCCCCCCAGAATTTTTAGTTTCATTGAAGACACTTTGAAATCAGTTCCCCAAACTATTGAAGCAAGGTAAGTAGTTTTCCTTATTTACTTCTTATTATTACCCTGAACACGATACCCCGTCTCTCCATCGCTGTTTAAGAAATCGTGCCCCTATTAAGATTAAGTTCACCATGTTAGTTTTAAGCGTTATTCTTTCACTATATCCACAGTTACTTTTTACTGCATTGACCGGTGTATTTTCACGTTTTTTGGTATGTACAGAGAAGAGTTCCACCAGTTCCGTCTAGTACCACAAGTTTTGCTTGAGAGGATGAAGCCGGTTTATTAGGATTGATCTGTAAAGAAAGCTTGTAACTATTTGTGTTTTGGGTAGTCATGTTATCAAAACGTTGTTGGTATCCTAAACATCTTCACCTTGTGTATCAATAGAGCTCTAGTCTTGTGGTCACCTGTTTGAGAATATCGCCCAAAGATTTTCTACTCTTGGAAAGGAATTCATTTGCCTTCATGAAAAGCAAATCTCTTAAGAGTTGATATCAGTGGTACCTAAAGTGCTGGAATTCCTGTGGTTACTAAATTAGTGGAATAGAAAATCAATACAATGAATACAACAATGTTTTATTGTAATTTCCGTTGAATGTGGTTGAATCGTGAACTGTTTAATCTGTTTTATTTTAATTTTGTGATACTTCAATTCCTTCAGGCATAACTTTGTGGAAGTCCATTAAGAATAATGACAAGGCATAATATGTTTAACTCCACAAGAGTTTTTAATGGCACCTGATGATGACACCGTAGTGTTGAAAATAATTGTACCAATAAAAAAGTCAGTGGATTTAAACATAGTTGGCATTGTCATTATTTGTGATACTTGTTTAAAACTTGAAGCCACACATCCAATTTTTTAACTTATGAACCTATGCTATCGAGAGTAATCATTTTCTGTTTGAGGCTTTCGCAGCACTGGATTGCAGTTCTCCCCATTGTTTTCGGGTGAGCTGCATCAAGTTTTATTCAGATGACGTTTCGTGGCCTATGCTGGCCACATCTTCAGATTAGGTCTGAGTGCCGACAGATGGAAATGACCCTCTATACATACCATCCTCAGGTTGGCCTACCAGTGGCGCGACCAATCAGCGTCGAGGACCCCGATTTTGGTGCGCTTTTGCGTTTGAGTCTTTTTCAAGCGGTATTTAGTCTATGCCCATCATCTCTATTGAAATTGTCTGCTACTTTTTCAATTTCAATAGCCTCCCGGATGATGTGAGGGAAATAATGCTTCTCTTTGGCTCGGACTTTTGCTTTATCATTCATAATCTGATGCCCCGGATTAGTGAACACATGTTCTGCCACTGCTGATTGTTCGCAATGCTTATTTTTGAGAGCCCTGCGGTGTTTGTTCAGTCGGACGGAGATGGCTCTCTTAGTTTGCCTGACGTATATCTGGCCGCAGCTGCAGGGAATCTCGTACACTCCTTATTGCAAAGCAGGGATTCTGTCTTTACAGTTAGGAAGACCGTGGCCAATCTTCTCCATAGCACTATATCTCGGTGTTATGCTGTGTCTTTAAAGAATTCTCCCGATCTTTTCCGTGGTGCCGGTGATGAAAGGGAGAGTTGCAAATCCTCTTGGTTTTGGAGTCGCCGAGAACACCTACAAGCGCATAGAGAAGGATCCAATGCCAACAATTGAGCGGCGCATAAGGGAACTGATTAAGCATTTGTCTCTCACCACAGAAGAGCAACGCTCACTTCTCTCTTCAGCACCCAAACCACCTGGACTCTACGGACTACCCATATACACAAGGAGGGAATTCCACTACGGCCCATTGTGAGCACAATTGACTCACCTACTTACGCCATTGCCAAGTACTTGGCTAAAGTCCTCTATCCATTCACCGGACAAACAGAGACCTACATAAGAAATTCCTACCACTTCACCGAAATCATCAAAACCATCCGACTGGGGCCCGAAGATTTGATGGTTAGTTTTGATGTGGAGTCTTTATTTACCAATGTACCTGTGGATGATGCCATGAAAATCATCAAAACGTTTACCAAAGAAGGACTTCCAGAGGACTTCACAGAGATTATTGAATTCTGTCTTAGGAATTCATACTTTCGGTGGAACGATGACTACTACCGACAGATTAGCGGCACCATGGTGTTTATCGAAAGAGGACACACACAGATAGATATTTGCACTCCTCCCCGCATCACCACCCCCAAATTAAGAGGTCTCTTGTGAGAACACTTCTCCATCGGGCTGCAACAATATGCAATCAGAAATCAAGAGGAATGGAGGAACAACACCCGATGGTTCAGCCCTCCGTCCGTCCGATAGGACGTTAAACCGTGGTCCCCTTGGCACCATTCGTTAAGAGTAGCCTAATGCCGACGTCGGGTTTCTATCCACTCTCCATCCTCTGATCCAAATCCCTAGCTGATCCATTTCAGATTCCCAACGGAAGCATAAGCAGTCTTTAGGGTGGATTTCACCCCCAATTACTTATTCCAATGCCATTATTTTGTCCCCACCCCTATATATGACAATTTATAATCGCAATATCCTAATATACCTTTAAATGTAACAAATAAATATATAACCACTGTTGAAAAGGTTATTTTAGCCATTGCTCTATTCCCTACCCTGTTAACAATTCATTAATAGAAAAAAACAATTGCCTTAAAAATGTTTTAAATTGAAGTAACGATGATAAGAGAACAATATTTATTTATTTCACCACCAAAAACGGCACAAAGGCTTTTACATTGGCTGTCCTCAATAAATAAATAAAAGCTTAGAGAGAACAACATAAATTAAAAAAAACAAAATAATTAAACGTAAGAAAGGGGACTAAGGGTTAGAGAGCGGTGGATTTTTCAGGTGGCATTAAAGGGAGGATTTGAAAATAGCGGTAGAGGGTCATTCCATGGCAAATCATCACAGCTCCCAACCCGACCATCTCAGATTTACTTGAAATTTGGTAGGAAGTAAAAGTATGTGAAGTAGTACTCATACACAAAATTTTAGCCCTCAGCTATTCACAATATTCATACAGCAGGGTTGCAAACATGACAAAAAATGCAAAATATATTCCCTCGCATGCTCTACAAAAATAAATCATTACTTTGCTTCTAATTGTGATAGAACCTTCATGTTGGTCTTATTTTAAAGCTAAAGTAACATAGTTTCCATTAAAAATAGTTAGATTTTAAAATACTGTTATTTTTATTCCGAGGTCACAATATGTGACCTTTGACCTGGATTATCTAAAAAAATGTATCTTGAATTTTATTGGGAAAAAGATACGTTAAACAGTTAAATGCATTCTAACTTTGGTATAAATTTCATTTTGGGATGGCTTTGGGAACAGGAGTAAAAAAAATGATGGCTATACCATCAGAGAGAGATTCATACAAGCATTTGCTCACACATCCTGCTGAGATGAAGAAGAGGATATAAGTAGGCTAAGAGTTAGTTTATTCTTTGTCCATGGCAAAGTTTTAAAAAACTGAAATGCCAAGATTTCAACAATATTGGCAAGCAATACACTTGACCCTGTCCATTTCAAGTTTAAATATGGAAAATACGAGCTCTATGGTCTCTGAAGTAGCTAACTAAGGAAAACAACTCCAATGGCTGCAAAAGTTTGAGCACCACACATCATAACAGGTATATGCCAGAAACTAAGATTATTCCTGATAAGCCCAGCTGTGGTGGTTTACGGTAAAACTTATTCCTCGCCAGTGACCAACCCACAGGGCACAAGCACTCAACCCAATAATGGGATCCTTCAAATGGCTGTTATGGGGTTCTTTTTGAGTCAGTTTTTCACCTGAGGTTGTTCCTGATTGAGTGAGTGTATTTCTGAGTTGTTGTCAGAGTGCTCTGTGATTGTTCCTGGAGCAGAATCCCATTCCTGTACACAATCTCAGATGGTATGCTTGGGGATCATAACCCAGGTGTCCCAAATGGGACCCCAAGAGAGCCCAGGAGGGATCCCATTATTGGTTGAGTGCTAGTGTCCTGTGATTGATCACTGGCAAGGAATTAGTTTTCCTCTAAACCACCCCGGCTAGGATAATCGTGAATTTTTTTAGTATTTACATTCCTCACATGTGCCTGTTCTAACATGCAGTGCTTGAATTTAATAACCATTGGAGTGTTTTATCCTTATTTCATAAAAATAAGTTTTTAACATGACGGGTCCCTGTGTGTGGAGATCGTGTTACTGGCTTCATTAAAATATGTACTTAGGTTTTTTTGGAAAAACGCAACTCTTTAAGCCTAAGTGGAGGGGATTTGAATCATCTCAAATTTGGAGGGAAAAGCATCATAAGGGTTTGGGGATAGGCACCATACTTAACATAGGTAAGTATAGTTAACAAATTGTGAATAATGAAATAAGTGGCAAACAGCTTATATGAATGACAGTAACGAGTCACTAGGAATAACATCTGGGAACATTCTTTGCCCAATCCATGCCATGATGCTCTGCTACAAAGAACTAAAGAGAACGACTAGGCTACCCAGATCGTGGGAAAATCTTAGAAGCCTCACCAATTTAGAGGAGCCTCAAATTCATCGTCAGGTTCAATGGTATGCAACTAGAGGGGCAAGAAAGAGATCTGCAACAATTAAAAAATGGTAGCAAGATTTTAATGCCTAGATGGTTATTGATAAGAAGTTCAAAGATAAGGAACTGCTTAAATGAGCAGCAGCAGAAGAAAGATGTTGACAAACAAACAAAGTTCAAGTTTCTGCCATGGGTTTTAGTGGTGTTCAGGTTTGCGGGATTCATCCACATTGCCATCTTTGGTGGCAACGTTTCACCTACTGTGCTGTAGGCGTCCTCAGGCCAGGCTGAGGTGGAGAATGCATCGAAAGTGCCAGTATTTATGTATGTGGTTCAGTGGGGGTGTCTTCCTGCCTGGGGGGTTATTTTGTAATCTCACTTTAGTGAGAATACGTCATAATATCTCACTTTTTCGTAGTTCAACTCCCCCACCCAGGCGGCGTGACCATCTTCCGATCTCAATCGGTGAACTGCCGGTCATGTGCTGGTCTTTTAGACGATTCATCCGCTCTGATCCGTATCTTTCGACTCTTGATCCGTTTCATTATCTCCGCCTGCCATTAATTCCATCTCACCTGTCATAAAGAACGTGACATGGAGCCACCATTGTTCCCACTTGAAGCTTGAGTTTGAAAATAAACAAGGGCGCGAAAGATACAAACGATTTCAAATCGTATTGTTGTAATTTTCTAAAAGTGAAGAACTTCAGCATTTTCAACTCCAATATATTGGTCACTTAAAGGTATGCTTTGTTTGAAATGCCTACGTTATTATTAGCTTGAATTACCTGTGTATATATTTCGTATAAATATTTCCCAAACAATGTTGCTGATACCTTTGTTTTCGTGTGCTTATCCGCCAGTGTATAGAGAATGGAATTCAGTTATTTATACCATAATTTCATAATTTTAACAAATATTGCCTTATAATCTACGTTCTTGGTAGATATTTCCCGTACTTGTGAATCGAACACTAATTAGATGCACTTAATTTTTTTTAATATTGAGTGATCGCTCACATGTCGCTTGTAGTTTTGACTGTATTTAGATTTTCGTGGTATGTACAGTGTAAGATATCTTCCGTAAGATGTTGAGCAATCTGGGTATTCGCTAGTCTCGGCATCTTTTATTTGATATAACGTAATTGAAGCTTCGACAATTCACGAACCATTCGTGAGCCGCTCATTAAGAGAGGGAAACAGATCTCCCGCCTTTCCACTAAGAGTCATTAAAAAGGTGAGATTACAAAATAACCCCCCAGTACTTCACTGATTGGTCCATGGCTCACATCCACAAAACGAGGGAAGTGGAAAAGGTCCTTTTTGGGGCCATGGAATGCACGTTTCCAAGTGTTGGAAAGGGTGTAGCCATCTTCCCTATTCATGTTGTGTGGCCTCTTGATTACCGCACTACCAAGGAAGAAATAGTCACCGGAATCGAAGGAGGTATCCAGAAGCTACCTAAGCTCACAGCCAACAAAATAAGGGACGAAGTCACCCGTATTCTTCGTGACGCTGAACCACCAAAGTCTAATATCACCACAGCAGAGAGACGAGCGATCAACAAACTTTGCGAGAACCAGGACATTTTAATTCTCCCAGCTGACAAAGGAAAAGCTATGGTGATCATGAACAAATCTGACTACGAAGCCAAAATCAGCACAATACTGGCAGAACCTTCCTACAAAAAGCTACCTTCCGACCCAACAACCAAGATTTAACAACAGACAAGGGAGTTAATCAAGTATTCCTCAACCTCAACCGAAGAGAAGAGAGATCAAATTGTCAGCATCATAGACGCACCTACCAACCAACTGGCTAGACACCTGGCGCAAATCCTATACCCCTTCTCAGGCAGGACACCATCGTATGTCAAGAATTCAGAGTATTTTGTACAGATCATCAATGACATAAAACTGGAAGAACAAGACATCCTAGTCAGTCTCTTTTCACCAATGTTCCTATCATGGAAGTCGTACTTCCAATGGAAAGGAGAATTCTACGAACAAAAGGAAGGAACTGCCATGGGCTCACCACTGTCACCAGTAATCGCAACCTTGTTCATGGAGGAGTTGGAAAAGAAGGCTATTGAGACTTTGGACAAGAAGCCCAAGAAGTGGCTCCGCTGCGTGGATGACACATTTGTTGTATGGCTGCACGGGGAAGAAAACCCCTCTGGTTTTCTTCAACACCTCAATTCCTTTCATGACTCTATGAAATTCACCATGGAGGAGAAGGCCAATGGTCGTATCCCCTTCCTGGACCTCCTAGTGACAAGTAAAGGAGATGGTTTTCTAAAGCACTGTCTTCAGAAAGGCGACCCACACGGAAGTGTACCTCCATGCTAACTCCCACCACCACCCGCAACAGAAGAATTCTGTAATAAGCAGCCTACTCCATCGGGCCCGATCCATCTCCTACAAAGACTCGCTGGCTATGGAAAAAAATCACGTTCTTACTTCCCTGGAGAAGTACGGATACAAGATATCTATGGTCCTGAAAAGTGCCTTTCGGATGGGAAACCAAGGCCACCAATCATCAAAGGACGAGAACCTGGATCCAGTCGCTCGTGCTTTCATCCCTTTCGTCAGTGGCACCACAGAGAGGATATCACAGGTCCTCGCTAAGCACCGCATCCAAACTAGGTTTGGATGCAGAAACAAAATAGCCAGTTTCCTCACGCAAGCCAAAGACCCCCTCCCACCTAATTGGCAGGCATTAACCTCCCAGGCTAATTGGCAGCTTTTGCTACCAAAATGGTAACAACATGTAGCGCACTATCGCTTTCTTCAGAATTACTGCTAGGAGTGAGTTTCACATCATGAAACTACAGCAATTGTACTTGTGGTGGAACAATTCTGTCAGTCTTTAGTGGCCAGTCAAGATACTGGGCAAATTACACTTATCTGCCATGTTTTGCTGATCTAAATGGGAAACCAAGGCCAGTGCAAGAAAAATATATATTTTGTTTTAAAAAGATGATTTCATAAAAGAATTTCCCTTTCCTTTTCACATTATTTTGCTTCATTTAGAAGGGAAAAATTTCGTTTATTTGATACCTAGTGTTGAACGGACAATATAGTCAATGATACTTCCTGCTGGTTTATACTAATAAAGTAAGTAATGCAACATAGGTCTCGCCACTTGTTGATTCTATCGTCTATTGTCTGTTATGGCTGTCGAGGCAGATGAGGTACCCTTCCCTAATCAATATAAGTACTGAATTTATCACTTTTTTAAGTTGTTGCAACGCATTCGTCCATATCTAGTATTGTTAAGAATGTGAAATACGTGCTAAATACTATTTTTTGTGACCATCCAACAAAAACTGGTGACTCGATAAAACCCTAATATCACCCATCTTTCTTAAGGAGAACAAGGACCCATAATATCACTCGGGTTAAGTAAAGAGAGTCAAACCACGTTTCAACTGAATTGGAATCCACACCATCAGATCAGTATTTAAAAATCCACCCATTGGCTACTATACGTCACTTGCTAGTTGCAAAAGAATCAACAAGTTGTAACAATAGAATTAACAAGACTACCACGTAGGCATGACATTTTGAGTGTTTTGTTTGAATGAACTCCCATGAATGGAATATTCCAACTGGTAGAAAGCACAACATACAGATCCGTATGTGAACACCATGCGAATAGTTTTTATCTCGCAAATACTTAATCGCACACCAACACTTTAAAAGACTAACCACATAATTACCGTCTAGAATAACACCTCTTTAATACTATAAATATGAGTATGCATACTTCTGTAATAAAGAGAGGGGAAAACCTATGGTAAGTACTCACTTTCGGCACCGGTGAAAGCCTTTTCCGACAATACCATGCAACATGTTGCTCACAGCATTGTCGGCAAGAAACATATCGAATCTTGCCGCCAGGCGTCTTTTCATCTCATAAGTCTTATATTCCTGCATTAGTTGATTTACGGATACAACCTATGGTCAAAGGTACAAATAATTAAGACTTGTCAATCTTCATTATTATGATGGGAAGAGTAAAAGGAGCTGTGACTAGCAACAAAGTGGTTGAGAATGTAAAGGAAAATGTAAGCAAAGACTTGTCGCAGGTCTAATTCAGACAAGATGTACTCACCTCCGATACCCTGGTTACACTGGCTTCAGATAATAAATTTTTAAAATGACGGACCGTAATTTCGTACTCTCTATCATCCTTCGAAAGATTTTTCACAAATAAACACACTTCAGCTGTGTCTTTAAGGAAGCCATTTGGGAGAACACTAAAAGGGAGATGGATAAAACCGGTATCAACGAAAGATTTTTCCCAGGATGTGACCAAAGGATATGTATCAAAATAAGACTTACTATCTATAGTGCTTCTTCCTATTTTTGGGAATACGGATGGATGACACTTGTATTTGAATATATTCCCCTTCATCTTCAAAAAGTGATTTCTTTGTTGCTTTCTCAAGCACTTGGAAAAGCACTTTGACACCGTTCTCAACCTGCGATCATATATTAAAATGGCAATGATTGGTCATGTCTCATTCCTTAAGTTCAGATTATTTGTTCCATGATTCTTACCTGTTTTTGGCAATACCCATTTGGCAAAGGGTGTGTATTAGCTTTGCCTTTCACCCCTTCCTCAACTACATCTATTTCCACCATTTCCACGATGTACTTCGATACTTCTTCCAAGTCTCTTCCGTCGGTCCAGTGTGAATTACAAAAACAGCCAGATAACAAATTCTGACTGTGCTAGTTAAAATTCTTAAAAACACACACCATGGACACTATCAACCACCAACACTGTATCGACCGTATCCACCACTGGTATTCACTGCCTACACGTGTTTATGCCATTCAAAATAGTCGCAAATCGTGTTTCATTTCACTTCAGAATTGCCAAAGATCAGGAGATTCACGTTGTAATCGGTCCATTGGTTCCATTCCTTCCATTGCTGGCCCTTGAAAGCGTAATGTTGGTATCTGTTGGTCCACTGCAAAACCCGTGCATGAATAGCAAGGTTGCCGCATTTTTTATTTACATTTTTCGAAACAACTGACCATTATCCCACGGAAATAGCCTTTTCCGAAAATGTTTTAACTGCTTGATGACTATCTGTAATCTGAGAACTTATCGACGAGGGAAATCTTTGCATATCTTTACATGCTTATCGTAAATTGCATTACATGACGTTCAGGTTAAATGTCATGAAACCGTCGCGACCATGAATATACATACGCGACGCTGCCGGTGAAGTTTGTTAGGGAATGTTTGACAACACCGCGACCGCGACACAATAGCATCGAGTTACCGCGAACCAAGTGAACTATAGCAAAACGTATTGAAAACTATAACAATTTCCATATAAACGAGTGGAAAAATAATAAAACTTAACTATCTGTTGGTGACTGAAGGAGGAAAGGAAGAAGTTTACGGATATCTAATGTGATAAGGTATATTACTGTCTTAATTCCCTTGCCTTTCGTATATATTATATTGAACAGCATATTGGTTTGTACTGCATAATGTTATTCGCTTGTAGTGTGAAATTAAAGTGTCTGAAATCCTGCTTCCAGTGTTGAATGTCGTGAATATACCTCTGGGTTCTATCCTCATTTCGTGAAAATCGATTCGTTTCATTACTTGGTGTGACATACTAGCAGCTCTCAGAATGGCGAAGAAGTTTTCTCCTGGAGACATAGTATTTGCCAAAGTACGGGGGTATCCAGCGTGGCCAGCCCGGGTAAATATCGTTTATGTGGTAATAGTGATATAACCTTACCATTCTAGTGTTATACTCATCATGTTTCTTGTTTGTGAAGGTGGAAACCGTTCCTGATCCTTCCGCCGGCAATAAGGCCCAGAAGTATAACGTCTTCTTTTTTGGAACCTACGAAACGTGAGTTCATTGAATTAAGTGGAGTTTTCTGGTAAATTGGGGGACCTGTTTTTCTGTTTTGCCATTATAGGAGTTCCCTGTGTGAGCTAAGGATCGGATCAACTCTCAACCGTGGTTTCCATTGTGACTTGTAATTTATTAAGTTAGTGTATTCTCTGGGCATATTGAAAAGCTAATGTTATGAATTTATATTATTTTTAATTTGTACGTTAGATTTTAATTAAGGTCCGAAAATATTGCTGTAAATGGGAGAGATCACTCAATCTTTTAAAGGAGACACTAAATCTTTACAGTCGCTTTTACAGTACATTTGACAGTTTCAAATTTAGCCTCAAAATTATTATTATTTGTTTAATAACAGCTGATTCTTACAATTTAGTACAGCGTTATGCATTTTTCATAGTAATTTTGTATTTGTAGTGCTAAGGTAAGTTTATTTGCTCACTATCTTCAACCCTGTTGCAGGCTGAGGCCATTCATGGTATTAGTAATACTATGTTGGTGAAAATGGGAAAACTGTCGCTGGCCAAAAAGTCCGCTGGCATTTTTATGCATAAATATCAAGTACATCAAGTACTGTAAACATTTTTGGCTTCTTTGTCTGCAAACGTTGTTGTTTGGAAAGGCATATATAAACAAAGAACCCGAAGATGCTGATATCATTGATCAAGACTACTCCTGAAAATGAGTGTAGATATCAGTTTGCTAATCCAAATTCCCTTCAATAAGTAATATTTTTCACCATTTAAGACCTAAATGTTCAACCTGCCTTGGAAAAATTAGCAGTATGAGTAAATGTATTAGTTGTAAAAAATAAAACTGGTATTTTAAAACCACAGGAAAATCGTCTTGGCTGCCTCAAGTATTGTTTCCATTGGAGTTGAGAGAATTAGGGGGTAATACATAGTTTAGCTCTTAGGGTTTTAGTTATCGTTTGCCAAAAAGCCATCTTTGAAAGACCATGGGCAGTGTAAAGTTGAGTACTTATTGTGTTTTATTAGACAATTAAAGCCACTCCCTAGTTATGACATGGGTACAAATCAATGCATATGTACTTCCAGAGTCATTCTGGTTATAGGATTTTGCTTTGGGCACACTCAAAAGTTCAACACAAGTACAAACAAATGTCTGAAATGCCCAATATCAATGTGCAAATGACCCCTGCTGTCGACACACCAAACAACCTGATTCTACTATGTACTCCCAAAATTCACTTAACACTTATTGCATTCAAGCTATACTTAAAGGGCTTGTTACAAAATATATCAAGGTGATGAGAAGGCTTGTCTTCTGGGGATTACCATCAAATCTGAAAAACCTGAATTGATGGCATTCATTAATGAAAATTCATATATACTAACGATGCAAGGTGTGTTTTAAAAACCTATATTGATTTGCTTTACGCTTTCTTTTTTATATATGTCTTTTTCATATGTACCCCTATCAGGCGCACATATTAATCATGCCTGAATGGAATGAAAAACTTTAAATGAATAATTTTGAAAATTTCGTCAGCAATTAATTTTTCCTAGTGTTTTTAACACTTTGAGTGCTGAATAGGCCATGTCCTGTTCTCGGCTCAGTGCTAGCCATTTTTTGCATTGATCAAAAATCACTCAATGATAAACCGTTATAGATATTTTATTTTTCTTTTCGTAGTATAATATTATAAAGCCTATTTCAAATTCTAACATAGTTGTTTTTATCAATCCATTATGTTTAATTTTTGTAACTATCTTTTAAAAAAACATTTTTTTCTGATTTTAGAAAATTGTCAATAAGCATATTTTTAGGTTCATTGATTGAAAATAACAATTTTCATACAAAATAAGTCTGATACATCAACATATATAATAGGAATAAAGTTTTTGTTCACCAAAAGAATTAGCACCCGAGTTAGGTCATGCTACAAAAATGAGCAAAATTACACACATTATAAAATGAAAACATGGTACATACATTTCTAATAAGTGAACACTGACCTTTATGCTTGTCACAAAATCTCAATCCTTAAAAAGGTTATTTGGGTATTGTGAGTAATCAACTCAAATTCTGAGTCATTAATTTCAGGGTTCAAGTTATAAAAAAAATATCTACCCATATTCACAGGGTGATACAGCACCCATGAATAAACAGTCCAAGTACGTAAACCATTTGCAATTGAATATTAAATTTTGTGTTTCCAGTCTCCTCAAGTTTCTTTTTTGTATATTTTCACTCTTTTAAGCAAACCATATAGTTATTCCATAAGTAGTCAGGTTTCCACATCTTCTTACACCATTGCTAATTTCATCCTTCAATTTTATCAAGTATGCCCTAATACACTACATGTAAATAATGGAAACAGACATTAATTATCACGGCTCCTGTTTTATTTACTTTTAGTCAAATATTTTTTATGAGTGATATGATCAGAATATTTGGGGAACTTTACATTTTTGTGGGGGAATAGATTTGTGTCTAACTAGAATTGAGCTCCAAATTTTATTTGTATGGGAGGTAATATTAGCAATTACTTCATAAATAAACAAAATATGTACCTCGTTACCAAATGTTTCCAATTCTCTGTGGTAATTGGAAGCTATATGCCTTTTTATTCATGTTCTAGAGCTGTCTGTAAGTTGGAGGACATATTTCCATACGAGGAGAACAAGGAAAGATTTGGGAAGCCTCAGAAGAGACGAAAAGGATTCAATGAAGCCCTGTGGGAAATTGAAAATGACCCCCAGCTTACTTTCAAAAAAGTGCAGGTAAATGAAAGTTTTGTATGAAATTACATGTCATCGATTAATCTTAATTCTGTTCCATTGTCAATATAGCTGAGGGACTGTGATGGCGTATACTGTGACACAATTAATGTGCTTGCAAAAGAAACTTCCACCGAAGAAAAATAATTGTCTTCACCAGGACTCGAACCCTGATCTGTTGATGTTATACTGAGTGCTTGAGACAGTTAAGGTTGTTTAATTGTTGTCTACTGAGATGGACAATCAGAAGGCACATGTTCCTCTAAACTTTTATTAGGAACCATCTTGAACAAACTTAGTTCTACATTGCTACCAACCTAAGACATCCAAATCATATAACTCAAAACATAGGTACCAACCTATGACACAAAGGTATGTAGCTGAAAATATTGGATTAACCTCGTGGGCGGTGGAGCTGTGTGCCCAATTTGACTGCTTCATTGTACCATATGTACGTCATTAATGAACAGTGAATGTGAACAGTGAATTTAGCTACTGTAAATCCTACAAAAATCCAGAGGGTTGAAGGGTTCCTCAGTACCTTGAGAGGATGTAGTATTTGCTTTGATATAAAGAGATCTGGGTACCAGTCCTGGTCAACGTGGATGATTTTTCCTCTGAAATTTTTACACTATGCACTGATGGATGACTCCATTAAGGATATGCTGAGACTAGCTGTTGGTGCCATCAAAATAATTTTCCAGCGTTCAAAGATTTTTATTTTCTTTGTGAGCTATCACGCATTGAATGGATTGAATATTTTTTATTATAAATGAAGTATTCATGATTGAAATAAAATACTTTGTACTTTTCTACAGGCTACAATACTTGAACATAATTGAAACATGTAGCATGCTTTGTACTTTTCTACTATCTAAAGCTATATAAAAGTACCAAGTATTTTATATCAATAATGAATACTAACTGTCAAAACTTCCAGAAAATGAAGCCAGTAACATCAGAATTTATAAAGAAAGTGTTAAATGTTTAAAGTGCCACATTAATTTTAATATGTAATGATTAGATTGCTCTGCCCATTATTAAATTTGGAGTGTTAATTTATCTTCATTTTCATCTCGATACACATAACCCGGCCTATTAAGATGCACTGTTTTACTAGAAAATGTGTTCTCTAATCACCCTGCATCCATTTGCGTGATGGTAAAGCTACATTTCATGCATCCAATTTTGCATTGCCAGTGGAGGTGCTCATCTACATGCTGTCACTGCAGGGCTGCATTGCAACAGTAGGCTAAATGTGTGCCCTCCATCATTCATTCTTGGGATTCTGCAACAAATGACTTTAATACAGTTCATATATTTTGATCCTATTTTCTTTTTCATAATCCTATTTTCTGCCCAAAATTGTGAATAGATGATTATTATTTCTTTCTTCTAAAATCTAACCCAAAAACTCACACTGCATCCTATGGGCTGGGAAATATGGCATACTGGAGTACATATTCAGTCCATTAACTTGGGGCAAAAATTAGATTTTTAGGGGAATTAAAAAAATAATAGGATTACAATCAGGGTGTCCTCAAAACTGGGTACCAAGGCATTATCATGAGGTGGCATTAAAATTAAATTTACTTACACCAAATGAAAGGTTGAACTTGCAGTTAAAAAGTATCTGGCAATAAGGATCCATTGCATAAAGAGCGTAAACGCGAAGTGTTTTTCTGTTTAAATTTCAAGGGGTTGATTAGGAAATATTTTGCCTAAAAACCCTTTAAGGGGGCAATTGTTTAAAAAAGTTTGGCTTGGGGGAAAAAATTGCTATGATTGTAACTTTAAAAATTAAATGTTGTCCTAATATCTCTTTTTTTTCCTTGATGTAAAAGTCACAGAGTCCGGCAGTTAAACCTCCTCCTCCAGCTCCCACCACTCCTGCTCCTGCTTCAAAGGAGGAGACTGACAGTGAGGCTGAAGGAGCATTAGTTATAGATGAGACTCCAACTCCAAGGATCGTGCTGAAGCCAAAAACTCCTCAAATACCAATGGAAACCACAAGTGCCACTCCTGTGATTGTTCTTGATCAAAAACGAAAGGTCAACAAAAGGAAAAAAGAGGAAGAAAGTGGCTGGAGTGAATCAGATGTAAGTAAATGCGTAGCTTTGTCTCATTTAGTAAGCATGACTGCTCATCAAGTGGCCATGAAAAGGGTTCATTTGTCAATCGGTGTAATAGACAAAGAGATAAATAGAAAAAAGAAATATTTGCGTAATTACTGTCATTGTCCTGATGTTATTTGCCTTTGGCCCCCAATATCACATCTATTTACACCGTATGTGTGTGTTAAACCTAGTTTGAAAGGATCAGGCGACATCAGCCTTTTTGTCCATTGCTGGTGCCAGTCAGACATCAGCCTTAGATTGAACCAGATTTGACAAGCAGATGCTAGTACTGAGTACAGAAGAGATAGTAAGCATCCTGAAAAATATGGATACAATGCTAAGGCAGTTCCATTTTTCTGCTATTTGTATTAAATGGGAAAAATGAACCACCTTCAACAACAAGATATTGAAATAGTTCATTATTTAGAAATTTGTTTGCCAGTTACCCTGTTGTGCTATTCAGTGTAGCACCACCAGTTCCAATTACTTTGGATATTTAAGCTATTTATAGTAGAGGAGTGAATGGTGTGAGAGGGAGTGGTAGACCCGGAAAGTCATGGGTAAATGTGATGGAAGAGACTGTACCTACCCTAAGGCCATTTTCACACACACTGGCACGGACCTAGCGTTGTTTTCACACACCGGCAGTACTGGAAAGTAGCCAGTTTCATTTTGGACGTGATAGAGATGAGGTCGGAAAACGAAAGACCTGCTTGTGCTGTTATACCTTAAGTGGAAATATGGGAGACACGAAAGACAGTATTGGGTTCATCCACTTTTAAGTGTCAGATATTTAGAAGGAAGTTTCTACACCACTTAAAAATAAGAAAAACAAGTTTTTTAATTATTTTTGCATGAGCATTCATAAATTTGATTTCCTAGGAGTTCAACTTGATGGAATTTTGGCTCCGTACGCTATTGAAATAACGAGCAGACTGAATTTTGAACCTGTCTCCTCACCGGCACGGGCGAAATTGGTATGTGTGTGAAAGTGCACATTTAAAAACATTGAAACCGACAGCCGGCTCCGGCTTCAAATTTGTTGAGTTCATCACCACCTGCAATTGCCGGTGCTGTTGCTGGCACCAGCAATAGTGCCGTGCCAGATATTGTGTGAAAGCTTCCATTTGATAACATTGCATCCGGTACCGGCACCGGTTTTGCCAGTGTGTGTGAAAACGGCCTAAGGTAATGGCGTCATGGGCATAAGTTTATGTATTTATTTTTTATTAGTTAGTGTGCTTAGAGCTTACAATATTCTCTACTTTTTACAGGAACCTGAAAGTAAAATTAGGCGTATTAGTCGTGGTAGTACATCTGGTATCAAAAGGGCATCCACTGCACCATCCCTCCCAGCTCCGTCTCCTGTTGAACGTCAAGAAACATCTCCAGAGGCTGAACGTGTGAGTCGTAGTGGTAGGAAGATAAAGCCAAGGCGGTTTGCTGATGAAGAAGAAGGTGCATCACAAACTCCTCTTGCTGCTGATGGCACTGAGGTTGTTGAGGAGGAAAATGCTTCTCTACCTCCTCCAGCTGTGCAAGGAACCCCAGTCACCACTGTTGCTGCCCGTAGGGTGTCTGGTTCTGGGCGAAGGTCTTCTAAAGGAATACCGGCAGATAGTGAGGTGAATTGTATTTCCTGAGTTTATAACATTTTTTAGTCTCATTGCTGTTATCAGTGGGTGTCTTTTTTCTTGCTTAACCCATCAGTTGTGGCACCCTTGCTTTTTTACTAATGCTCAAGAGCAGTAAAAATGTGAGGTATGTATTCTCCCCTGCTGGCATAGGCCAGGGAGATGCAAGTAGTACACCCTAATGCCGGTTTCTAACAGTAAAACTTTCTATAAAAGATTTTTTTTTATTGAAACTTTTATAAATCATACATTTGTTTCGTACAATCGTACTTGTTTGCTCACGGTAAAACTATTCATTGAATTGATTTCAATAAAGTTTTGTACTTTTCTACACTTTTTATTTTTTTTAAACACTATGTGTTTCACCAATTTTTTGGCATCGTCAGGTTTAGTAGTTTGTTTACATATGGTATGTACCACATGTTAACAAACTACTACACCTGACGATGCCAAAAAATTGATGGAACACATAGTGTTTTTAAAAAATAAAAATTGTAGAAAAGTGAAAAACTTTATTGAAATGAATATTAAAAGTTTCTACAAAGTAGAGCCTGAAGCTGTGGATTTTACTATTCATAAAACTGCAACGTTGACCAATCAGCCATCTATGACACACTTTTTGAACACGTGAAGTGATAAATGCACACTCTTTTGGATGAATTTTTGGTTAAAAACTATGTGTATTGTTTATTTACTTACTTTCTGATCACCCTCAACAGCAATAAGGCTTTGTTTATGTGTCTACGCTCTTATTGTTCTTAATATGAGAGTATGAATGATAATTCGAAAGAATTAAAAGCAATAACAGGGTGGCGATTGTCTGGGAAAACTGGGAAAACCTGGAATGGTCAGGGAATTTTGAATTTCTGGAAAAGTCAGGGAATTGTCAGGGAATTCTCGTAATAGTCAGAGAAAAACTGAGATAGGAAATTCTCGTTATTTTTCTACCATTACGTTTATCGGCTAGTCATTCTCGCCATTTGTTTCACCAAAATATTACACCAACTAAAACTAATGTCCGTCTGAATCCGTCCGTCCGCTGACGTGCATGGAATAAGCCCCGTCAATTTGAGGGACATTCAGTGGTGAATCTTATCAGTTGTGAATCTTAATTATTTAGTTGTGAATCAGACGTACAATGTATCACTTTTTTATATCCGTATTGCGATATTTGCCTAGTAGTGTTAAAATTCATGGTCATAATGTATTACGCTCATCACAAGGAATCCGAGGATATGTTATTCGGAAAATTTTACCTCGCGTTTTTTTTAACTTCCGAGACTCAGGTCGAGAGGTAGCTGAAGCACACTAGCTTGTAGTAAATAATTGCTTACAGTGTTAAAAATACGAGACAATGATTATTAAAATGGTAACACAAGTACGATCTCACGTGTAAACAAAGTCTTACGCAAGATCATTATTTAATTAGGATGTAATTTGTAGCTTTTAATGTATTGATTTCAGCTGTTAACATTTTCTGAGTTTTGACGAAAATTTAATTCTGCAGGAATAAAATATTCCAATAATAGGTGACCTCGTGGCAATCAGTCAGGGAAATTGGTGAATCCATCAGGGAAAAGTCAGGGAATTTAAAAATTGGATATCAGTAGCCACCCTGAATAATTTCCATGAATTGATAGTTCCATGAACTTCCAGCCACGTATGTTCTTTTTCCTTGTTTGGCTTCCCATGGATACGAGATTGTCAACGCGATGAGCGGAGCTTCTCATTGGTTGTTGCATAAAACGGTTTTATGGAAATAGAACCTGTCCTATTCCATAAAATTTTTTATTAAAATAAGTTTAATAAAACGGTTTTATCATTTGCAAGATCATTTTTATAAAATTAGTCGATTTTATTAAAAGTTTTACCAAATATTTTACCGTGAGCAACAGGCCGAAGACCCTCTGCTCATGGAGCTACTTAATGGAAATGTAGCTGGTTTTTGAATGAACTCATGAACTAATTAAGAACTGGTTAGTGCCTTGGCCTTACACAAAAAGCTACTCAATAGTGATGATTTTTCTCCAGTCTAGTGCATAGTTTTGTGTTGGTCAGTGGATGGCAGGGTGCTACGAAATGTCAAATACTGACTCGAATGATAGAGTAGATGTGGTTCTGTTTTATTATTTAAGAACAAGGAGTTGAAGAAGGCACTTGGTTCACTGATATGTTGAAAGGAACATTCACTGCAGATTATACTTAGTAGCAAAGGAGCTTGAAGTATAGTGCAGGATGTTTTTCAATTTCCTCCACAAAATTTATAATGAAAATTTTTTCTGTTGACATTTAAAAAAATGAATATTTAATGGACACTTTTGCAACACCACATAACAATTAAAAACGTGTCCTGGGTTTCAATGCGTTTCATTCCAAATCTAAGCTAATTCCAACATTACACATGTCATCACCCATGAGTTTGGCCCACAAGCAAGCATGCGGCTCTCATGATGTACTTAAGAATATTAGTTCCATGAAAAAGCAAATTCAATTACTGACTCTTGTTCTCCAAAATGCAGACAAAGGCAATTGGCTGGTTATTTTAGACCACGACGACTACCTTCAGAAGTGTCAACAGTTCATTTACAATGCTACCTTTTCAAAGACCCCACTTGTAAATTTCAACAATCTGTTAAAGGTGTTCTACGTGTTTCTAAAGATTTGTTCACCCTCAAGGACACATTCCACAAATGTCCATCAAATCCTTTTTCCCCACGTATGTACAGACCGAGGGGTACCCAACTTCAAAAACAAGTGTACACGGCATTTCCATTTCAAACATTTCCATCAATTTCTGTCCATTTCTTCCATTTCACAACATTTATATCTATTTTTGTCCATTTCTGGCCATTTCTGACCATTTATTCCATTTAGTTATATTTCCCCTTACAGCACAAATGGCCGCCAAATGGTCTATAGGCCGTGTATTACACAGAAGTTATAATGTCTGAAAACAGTTTTCACTCGTGAGAAAGTGGAATATATCCCGTATAAATTCGGTTGTTCATCTGCCCCAAACAAGATAATACATGTGTATGGCAAAGAGCTAATGAAGGCATTGGTGTTAGTTGAAATCTCTCCAATAGCGGCGCCACTGATCACACGCAAGTTACTAATATGACCTCTACAATATTATAATTAATTACAATATTAATATAATACAATATTACAATATAATATTTGATAGATACTAGCAAAATCCAAGGCTGGTTTGAATTCATATTCAACCTAAAAAAATATGCTGCAGGAGAGCTGCGAACCCAAGAAACTAACTCATACCTATTTCCTAGCGCCTGAACCCACTTGATCCGGCAGTTACTTGAATGAAGAAGAGTAATGCAAAGAGCTATTTCCATTCCCACGTGGTTGCAAACAGTCGCGTGAAGTTGCGAACAACCTTCCATCGGTGTTGATTTATTCAAGTATTCTACCAACTGATTGGTAGGTTCTTGGACAGTCCCCATTCTATATCCCAATTTCATAGACATCATCTCACTTTCCCATATATTGATGGCTCGCAATCAGATATTTCTGAAATTCGTCATATTGTCTACTTCTTATTATTTCGTCCAGAATTCCTATCCTCTTCCTTCCTCTTCCACGCTTCCCCAGCATAGCTGGGATTGACTATTTAAAAAGTTAAAGATTAAAATTAATCGTTAATAATTTAGTTAACTACTAAACTTTACCACTGCTTTTTAGAAGAGTTAACTTTTAATCGTTAAAATTATACATTTACTGATACAAAACTAACTTCAATTAATTTTTTTCGTAAATTTTTGGGGAACGTCTACTTGTTCAAATCATCATTTTTCTTTTTTCAGACAGGAAAGGTTTGATACAAATTTAGAAATGAGAATATTATTGAAGTTAAATGACTTTTTAAGTAAAAGTTAAGTAAATATTTCTTGAATATGAAGTTTGTATTTATTTTATCCCAGTTGCAAAAAATAGCTTTTAAAAGTTTCTTGAATGTAACTGAAAAAGTAACTTTTAATGTAAAAGTTACTTTTTTTAACTTTAACTTTAATCAGTTAATTTATTTTGGTAACTTTCCCAGCTATGCTCCCCAGTGTTATCCCCTCTGTTTCTCTCTTCAACATTCCCTCTCCTCTCAAAACCTCCTCCATCCATCTCTTCTGCCATCTCCGCACCTCTACCACAAGCTTCCTCTCCTCCAGCCATATCCAATACCTCCCCGTTCATCTTCCTTGCCACCCAGCTCACCCTCTCCATCCTTCTCCAAACCCACATCTCAAACGCCTCAAGTCTATGTACATCCTCCCTTTGCAATGACCAAGTTTCTGACCCATACAGTACCACTCTCCATATTAAAGTTTTCACCAGCCTTTTCTTTACGTCTCTTCTCAGATCCCCCTCATCATTTCCCTTCTATTCAAAAATGCTTCTTTAGCCATGACAATTCTGCATCAGATGTCCCCACCACTAAACCCATTCTCCTCCAAAATACTACCCAAATAAGTAAACTGCTCGAACTGCTCTATCTTCTGCCGTCCCACTCTTATAATCAGCTCCACATTCTTACTTCTAGAAAATGTCATATTTTTCGTTTTCTTGTGGTTTATCTTCATCCTATACCTCTAACGCATTCACCATTGACTGTAACCCCTTTGCAGACTGACTAACCAATGCTTGATCATCTGAAAATCTCACTGATTTTATCAGCTCCCCTCCTACCTATATTCCTACCTCCTTATCCCCTCATGCTTCCCTTACCATTTCTTCTGAATACACTGTAAAATTCAACAGCGATAGTGGGCACCCCTGCCGCACACCCCGTCCTATCATGGCCCATTCCGATTCTCCATCAGCTACCCTCACCTGTGTCATCTGGTTCATATACAAATTCCGAATGAGATGCCTGTCCCTCCAATCAACCCCTAATTTCTTCAACACTCACATTAATTTCATCCAGTCCACCCTATCAAACGCTTTCTCGAAATCTACGAAACAAGCAAAAACATCCTGTTCATACTCTAGGTTTCTTTCTACTAGCATCCTCATCACTGCTATAGCGTCTCGCCTTCCCGTCCCTCTCCTAAACCTGAACTGGTTGTCAACCAGGTATTCATTAGCCTTCTTCTCTAGCCTTCTGTTTACAATTCTCAGAACTACTTTGGCCGCATGGGATATTACACTTATTGTCCCATAGTCTTTACACGTTTTTGCCATGCACTTCTTTGGTATAGGAATTAGTGGTATAGGAATTAGTATCTAAGATAACTGGTCCGATGCCATCTCTGTCGATGTCATCTTCGCTTTCTATATCTAACGTATTTGGTCTTATTTATTAACTATACAGCTCTTCAACATACTCCTTCCACCTCTCCTGGATCTCTTTCGGTTCTACGATCACCTCTCCCATCTTGTTTGTTATAGTGGTAATTCCCCTTCCGTTATTACCACCCATCAGTTCCTTTACTTTCCTATGTAATGCATCTGTTCTTCCCCCTTTTTGGTATTTCTCTAAGGAGTCGATCTGTTCTTTCCAGCATGCCTCTCTTGCTTTCTTTTTTTCTCTTCTAAGCCTTTATTCTATTCTTGGTATTTTCTCTTGCCTAGCTCTGAGTTTACACTCTTCCATTTCCTTCTCTCCTACATCTCCACAATCATCACCTTAGTGATCCACGGTTTTCTAATTGTTATCGTGAATCAAAACGTAGATGATTCAAATAATTGATAATTTATAATGAAGGATAAATATAATGGATGCAAGAAAAAGGGTGACGTTATGTACAAGGAACTGAGTGCTTGAAAATGTCTATCAGAATCTTACGAAAGAAGATAATATTATCGTTGAACAGAATATTAATTCTGGTTTGTTACAATTGTACCAAAATGCAGTACAGTGTGTCCTCGTTTAATGTTGTTAATTCGATCCTGAAAAACTCGACGTTAAGCGAAACAACGTTAAACGATGCAATATTTCCCATAAGAAACAATGTAAAAAATAAAAATCGGTTCCGAACTTACCAATTCTTCATTACAGCACAATAACGATTTCCGCACACACATTATTACAGCACAACGATAAAAGGTTGGATATATGCCATTATTGAATGAAACATACAAACTAAATTTCTAAAACATTTTAATGGCGAAACTTTCATATTTTCACTTTCACAAAAGAAATTTTAACTGCTTTGACTGGATGATGAGGGTTTGGGTTCAGGGAAATCGGTAGCACTTCTGAAGTAATCATTAAGGGTTTTCTGAGTGGTGGCCTTCTTTTTCTCCCGGTATAGTTCTCTGTAACAAGTCACATCACTCTCAATTGCCCTACACACTTTTGCACTCCTCTCAAAGTCAGGGTCACGATCTCGCAAAATGTCCATTGCGCACTCTATATGTTTCATAGCGTCACTTATGTCTTTCGAAGTTAGTTGTTTCATTGCACCGACTTCGCCAGCATCTTCCTCAGCATCTTCCAGAATCCTCTGTTGTTCCAGCTGGAGAAGGTCCTCCGTTGACAGTTCCTCTCCATGGGATGCCAACAGCTCCTCCACATCATAATCGGAAATTTCAAGGCCAAGGTCCTTCGCGATCTCGACAATGTCTTCGTTAATGGTTTCCGCTGCATCCTCAAAACCGACAATTTGATCTGGAAGAACCTTTCTCCAGGCTTTGTGCATAGTAGAAGATTTTATTTCCGCCCAGGCGTGAGCAATATTTTCGATGGCATTTTTAACATTATATGCCTTCCAAAACTCACGAAGAGTAATACCAGACTCGCCTTCAGTTGCAGTCATTGCCTACAAAAAGTTTCTGCGAAGGTAATATGATTGAAATGTCTTTATGACAGCCTGGTCCATGGGTTGCAGGAGTGATGTGGTATTTGGCGGTAAATAAACAACTTTCACATTTTCACTATAATCATCGAGGTTGGGAGGATGACCAGGGCAATTGTCCAACAGAAGTATTTTATTAGGCAGATTCTTTTCTTTGCAGTACTGTTCTACCTCGGGACAAAAATGATCGGTAAACCATTCTATGAAGATCTGTTGCGTAACCCAAGCTTTTTTGTTCGCTTTCCATATCACAGGCAAATGATGTTTGGATAATCCTTTAAGTGCCCTAGAGTTCTCAGAGTGGTACACTAACATTGGTTTGAGTTTTAAATCACCCGATGCATTGCCACCCAATAACAGCGTCATGCGATCTTTAGCCATCTTAAACCCAGGAATGGACTTCTCTTCCATCGAAATGTAGGTTCTTGTAGGCATGTGCTTCCAAAATAAACCTGTCTCGTCCACATCAAATATTTGCTGAGGTAGGTAACCTCGAGGTTACCTACCTCAGCAAGCTCCCTCAAGCGAGGGAGCTCCCTCCTCGACAATTTCCCTATAATGTTCAATAAATATATTGGCAGCCTCACTATCAGCACTGGCTGCCTCACCGCTAGTTTTGACAACACCACGCAAATTTGCACGTTTCTTGTATCTGTCAAACCACCCACGACTAGCAGTGAAAGGCTCAGGATTAGCTATGTCATTAGTTAAGTCACTATAAATAGCCAGTGCCTTTCTTTGAAATCTAGCCAGGTCAACTGGCTGTTTTTTCTGAATTTCATTTTCGTACCACAAAGTAAGCAATCGTTCCATCTCTACTAAAATGGTGCTTCTATTGCGTGATAAATGCGCTGCACTTAAAGGAGTAGCAACTCTTCCAATTTCCTTAATTTTTTCTTTGTCTTTTATAATTGTCCTTGTCGTCGTCGCCTGAAAACCTAGAACTCGGCCAATTTCCGCAGCAGTTGCACCTTGTTCACTTCGTTTAATTATGTCTAGTTTTTGCCCTAACGTTACCGTTTTCCGTTTTTTTTCACCTCGGATGATATGCCAGGATCACCACTTCTTTTTGAAGACATAATTTTGGTTTATGCACTGCAAATATAGCAGGTATAAAACAAATAACGCGATAATTATTCGCTCAGGTAAAACACACCAAAACACACGCCAAACTCTTCCACCGAATGAAAATTACGCATCAGACACGCCCGGCGCGCCAAAAACCTATTCGCCATTCATTTTTTTTGGTCGCGCATAATTTGAACAACGTTATCGCGAAGCACTGGCGACGTTGAACGATGTAGGGGTTTTAATTGTTGGACAACGTTATCGCGAAACAACGTTAAACGGGACAACGTTAAACGAGGACATACTGTACGCATAATCAAAATAATTAAGTATTGATGGCATGGAAAAATCATCATTTTTGGTAAAAAGTATATTCAACCATTGTGTACTAAATAAGGTTTTCACGGTGATTAGGAGTGCAGAATAGACAAAGTTCTTTGGTAGGTACATCTTGAAGTAGCATCTCTTCGTAACAGAATAGTATAGCTCATCTTTAATATGCAGTTTTTCCCATGGAAATGTGAAAAAACGGCAAAGTGTCATACCCTGACATTCAAATACCCTAAGTTGTAACTTCTGAAAAAGTTCATTCATTTAGGGCCAAAATTTACACCAGAAAAACGTGTAAAAATGAGTGAATTTTGGATTTATTCCTTATCCCATATTTCGACCAAGGGTGCACGAGTATATCTCGCCCTGTGCTGTATGGGTCTTCCATGCCTGACCATTTCTATCCATTTCAACCATTTCTATCCATTTCAACCATTTCTAGCCCACTTTCGTCCATTTCTGAACATGTCTAGCCATTTCTGGCCATTTATTCCGTTTCGTGACCATTTCTCAGCAAGCGTACACCATTTCTCAGAATATACCCCTTGGTACAAACTAATTATAATTCTAAAACATGAGTCATTTTTGACTTGTGGTCTCTTGTATTGGATCTTCTGCCTATTAGTTGGCCCATATCCCTAATAAACTTATTGCACAATATAGTGCATTTAAACCCAAATGTGGCATAATGAATTTGCTGCAGTTGATTGATAAGGTTAAAGACACAGTGGTCTCTCCAAGGGCTAGGTTAGTTCTCCATTGATATTAAAGATTGTTCACCAACCCAAGGAATCTATAGATGTAACCATCAGTTTTCTTAAAAATCTGGTGTCGCCAAAAATGCCATTAGAGAATTTTCTTCCCTTCTTACGGTCATTCCTTCTCTAAGTTACTTCCTTTAACAACCAGTTTTATCAACAGACAGACAGCCATGGATTCACCGATTTCCCCCATGTTGGCAGATATGTTTTAAGATAACCTTGAAAATAATCTATTCAGTTCTGGTAGTTATTCATTAAATTCAATTGTTAATTGGTTTACATATGTAGATAACATCATATTTTTATGTGAAGGCACTGATCGTCAACTAGTTAATTTTACCGAATTCTTAACTACAATCGATCCTAATATTTCCTTTCATGCAAAGTCAATTTTTACCGCACCTTGAATTTTCTTGTCCTTACAAGTTCCCTTGTGAAATATCATAATCTGTTTTCCATAATAATTATTAAGGTTTATTTACCCAGAAGATACATTACAAAAGTTAAACACAAATTTAAGTACATAAGGCAAATCATGAAAAAAGCACATATCAATTAAGAGAATTCAAATAGTTGTTGAATTTTTAAAAACAATTCTATTGAAGATAACAGATAACCAAACTTTTGAGCAGCATCAATTTTTTTTCATTTTTTATAATTAGAGGCTATGTTTATACATTTTTACGCACATTGGGTATGGTCCTTTCAATGCTGTGCTTAGGATCGATGTAATCATGTGTAAAATTCTGGCAAAGGTTTTCGTGGCATTGTCCATTAGTGTTCCGCATTTTCGGGTTCTCCATCATGGGTTCGTTGACTTTGGCTGACAACAGTTTCGATAGCCATCCTGCTATCGTCTTCAGGTCAAAGTTGGAAAGAAGCTGTTTTGGCCACCTCATATAGTGGTGGTCGTCCTGGTGCTGTGCTGCGATTGGTCGGAACAGATTACCCTTCTCCATGAACTGCGGAGTGGATAGCCATTGTCTCTGTTGTCTTTGCTTGGCTAATAATTTTGCATCTTCAAAATTAATTCTGTGTCCCGGCTCACACCAGGCATGTTGAGATAGGAGAAGATCGCAAGGATCCTAAAAAAACACAACATTGTCACAAGGCTCAATTGTGTGACCAAAATAAACAACATTATGCTTGGACCCAAGGACCGTATTCCACAGGAGTTATGTGAAGGTGTGTACCAGGTGCCATGCTCCTGTGGAAGATCGTACATTGGCGAAACTTGCAGATCCATGGGCACGAGAATAAAACTTTGAAATCCTTTTTCCCTAATTCAGAGGCAAACATTTCAGCGTTCTCTCTTTATCTTAGTCATAAAAACTTCTAATTAACCAAAAAAAATACGAATGAACCACTTTTTAAAAGTTGTTTTGATTCAAAATGCTACAGGCCTACCAAAATGTTTGAATGAAAGACGATTTCAAATTATAAAAGTTCGAATTATCCAAGTTCCACTGTTGTAACATTTTTCAGCCAATGTTCACATATACAGATGAAATCTGGATTTTCTCTCATTGCAACAGCTTCAAGATCATTTATCTGGGGACTTAAGCTTTGTATATTAAGGACAAGTACTTTAAACTGACTTGGACTAATTGAGGAACTGGAATGGTTATCACTTTGTAGCAATTTTTGTTCCCAAACTATGCTTTTGAATTGATTAGGCTTGGATGCCGAAAAAAAATAATTTCCAATCATAATATACTTAGGCCAGAAGCTGGAACTGGACTTAGTCACCATCTTGAACAGCATGTTCAAAACCAACTTATACGGACCACAATATTCCGTCTGTATTGAGGCATTGCTGCCTGCGTAAACTTTCGACTTTTAATTCCTCTGTTCACTGCCTCCTTATACCTCCTCAATGTTCCTGAGACAAAATAAAATTTCAATAAAAAACTAACATAATAAAAAAATAGCCTCTGCCATTGGTTATAATCCTAGTTTGATGTACAAACTGATTTTTAAGAAACAGAGGAAAATTACCTTGAGGCAAATATATTTGGGACCATCTAGTCAAGGTGATACATATAAAGAAAAATGGTGTTCTATCCATTATCTAGGCCGTATTTTAAACTGAATTGTCAAACACTTTCCCAAGGATAAATACATATTTTTATTTCTTTTAAGACCCCATCAAATCTGAAGAATATGTTTGTCGAGTGACAGGACCTTATTGACTCAAAGAAGTGGTGTTTATGCTCTTAAATATAATTACTGCAACAGTGTCTATGTTGGACAGACCCAAAGAAATTATAATATCAGGACCAAAGAACATTTTAGCGCTTCTATTAGCAATTGTTACTATAGAAGCAACTTTGCCAAACACCTTTGAAATGCTGATAGTAGTGATTTCAATGTCAACATTTTATATTGCAGCAACTTTCGATGCAAGCTCAATGCTCTAGAACAACTTGAAAATCAAAATGACTTCATGACCCTGATACACATGTCGTCAATGTGTGTGTAAGAGCTGGTGTTTTCCCGGCAGATAAGAAATGTTAGGTGTTCTCGGGATTCAAACCAGATTAGGTAATTGACTGCAGCCAGCATTTCAACAGAATACTCTTTCATCATCATCAGGGCATTGATGCTTGGGGCCAAACTGTCCATGTTTATATACCAGTCTTGCAGGTCAGGTCCTCCCTTATATACTCGGTCGGCTCAGGGTCAAGTCAGTTCTGATTGGCTGTTGTTGAACTTTCATTTTCCTGTTATTATTTTTTGGAGTAAAGGCTTCCAATCGTGGCTAAGAGCATACCCAGAGTCACGATTAACGTTATTCATTTCCAGCCTGATTTCAATGGCTTCTTTTACTTTTGACTCTCCCAATGCCCATTGGCTTTTGTGATGAATTGGGTATCACAAAAGAAAATGAGTGTCTCTTCCCTTTCCTCTCCCTTGTCCTTGAGGCAGTTATTCACTGTATCCCCTACACCCTCTTCCTTTTCCATTCTTTCTAACCTCCTTTCCCTTCAGTATACATATAAGAGAGTTCCCGTTATTTGTACCAACCTGATGATGATGCCTATGCATTGAAATCCAGGTCGTGATTTTGTGTTGTTTCGTGGTGTTGTAAAAGTTACAATACATCTACATCTACATACTACCCCGCAAGCCGCCTCAATAGGCGTGTGGCGGGGGGTGTTAGGACACCAGCCGTATACATATAAAAAGGAAACGCTCTATGAAATTACGCCTTGCATTTATTAAAGTCCCTTATTGTTCGGGGGAAAAACGAATTCCCATACCTATCCGTTCGGCAAAATATCTCTCTTAATTTATCGTTTCTGTCGGACCTGGAAATATAGTGGGGTTCTAATATGATGTTCTCCGTGTCGCTCTGAAAGATATCTATTCTCAATTGCTCAAGTAATCTAAGCCTAGCGCGCAGCCTCCGAGTCTCTAGCGGCTCCCAGCCTAATTCGTTTAACATCTGCGTAACGCTGTCTGTACGCCCGTAGCAGTTTTTGACGAATCGCGCAGCTTTCCTTTGTATTTTATTAAGTTCCCGAATTAATTCTTTCTGCACCGGATCCCATATGCTTGCTGCATATTCAAGGTGTGGCCGGACGAGTGCGAAATAGCATCTCTCTTTTACTTTTTCATCTGAGAATCTTCCCACAATACGCTTGACGAATCCTAGCTTCTTCAGAGCTCTGCCACAAATATTTCTTATATGTGTTCCCCACGATAGGTTTGAGGTTATCGTAACTCCCAGATACTTAACTTCATCTGTCGCCTTTATCTTAACGCCATCCACAGCATATACACGGGGATAGTTGGACGACCTCCGCAAGAAATGTACCGCCGCACATTTGCTCAGATTAAGTTCGAGTCCCCACTCTTGGCTCCACACATGAACGTTGTTTAAATCCGATGATAGAATTTCAAAGTCAGAGTGATCATTAATTTCGCGATAGATGACAGCGTCGTCAGCAAATAAACGTATTTTACTGCTAATTCGAGAGCATAGATCATTTATGTATATAATGAACAAAAGGGGGCCGATTACGCTTCCTTGTGGGACACCTGATGTCACTTTAACTGCATCAGAGCTAATTCCGTCAAGAACTACTTTTTGCTTACGATCCCTCAGAAAGTCGCGTATCCAGTTTACTACTGTTTCGTTTAGGCCGCATGACTGTAATTTGTATAAAAGTTTGTTGTGAGGTACCGTGTCGAAAGCTTTCTTAAAATCTAGGAATAATGCGTCCACTTGTGTTTTCGATTCACCAGATTTGAGAACGTCATGAAGAAAGAGCGCGAGCTGTGTTTCATATGATCTACCTTTCCGAAAGCCGTGCTGACAGCCATGAAGGAAGTTACGACTGTCCAGGAACGTCATGATATTGCTAACGACGATATGTTCGAGTATCTTGCCTATAATAGACGTTAATGAAATTGGTCGATAGTTCCCTGGGTCATGTCTGTTTCCCTTTTTGAATATCGGTGTAACGTTTGCAATTTTCCAGTCTATTGGTATCTTTCCTTCAGACAATGACTTCTTGAATATTATGTCTAAGAACGGTGCGATCTGTGGCGCTAATTCCTTGAGGACACGCGCGGGTATTCCCTCCGGACCCGGAGATTTACTATTTTTGATCGACTGTAGCTGTTTAGTTATCCCATCACATTGAATAGTGATTTCTTTCATCGGTTCCTCAGTGAATGAAATGTCGAAATAACATGGAGTATCGTCTGTAGTGTATACACTTTCGAAGTGGGAATTTAACGTGTTAGCTTTGTCAATATTATCGGTGACAAGTTTGCCATCTTTATCAAATAACGAATCTACGGTTGAAGATTTTCCCTGAAGCTCTCTCGCATATGACCAAAAATATTTCCGATTTTCTTCGAGTAATTCACCAAGTACTTTTTTCTTGAAATTTCGCAATGCAGTACGCATTGATTTCTTGGTTTTTGAGCGTTGTGCAGCGTAACTTTCTTTTGCTTCAAGTTCCTTCGATTTGTCACCTAACGTAATGGACTTTTTGAATAAGTTGTACAGTTTTCTCTGTCTCTTAAGGTCCCTCCTAACATCATTGTTATACCAGCGAGGTTCTTTACTATCACATTTCAATTTTCGCGGAATATATTCGTTGATTCCCTGGCGTAGAATTTCTAAGAAATATTTCCATGATGCATCAGTGCTTTTGTCCTCTGTTTTAGCTACGAAGTCAGTGTACGAATCATTAAGCATCTCGCCAAATTTTATGAAGTTGCATTTATCAAATAAATAAATATTGCGTTTCGGTTTTACAGCTGACTCTACTTCAAGTTTTAAGGCTGCAAAAATTACTCTGTGATCACTTATGCCATCAATAATATCGAGTTGTTTTATCAACCTAGGATGGCTTACTGCAAAAAGGTCTAATATTTTATTTCCTCTCGTAGGCTTGTCAACTACTTGGGCGAGTGAGTGCTTAGTAAGCGTGTTGAGTAAGATCTCGCTGATTTCCCTATTCCTTGAATTTGGCTTTACAGTGTAAGAATCCCAATTTATAGATGGCAGATTAAAATCTCCCCCAATAATGATTACACTTTTACTGTCTCTCAAAGTAAATGCGGATATTTGATTTTCTAATTGGTAAATAATATCAGCTTCGGAGTTTGGAGGTCTATAAAAAGAGCAAACATGTATACTCCTTTTGTTTCGTTGTTTAATTGTACACCATACGCTTTCTATTTCATTATCAGTTATTTCATGGGCGGTGCTGTGTAAATGTGATTTAACTGCTATAAAAACTCCGCCTCCTGTCCTATCGCTTCGATCGCATCTGTAGATTTTATATCCTGGAGGAAAAACTTCGCTGTCACTTATATCCTCTGTAAGCCAGCTCTCCGTTCCTATGACCACGTCTGCGTCCTGAAATATATGCTCGATTTCAGCGCGCTTGTTTTTAACGCTACGGCAATTAACTACTACAAAGTTAATGTCATATTTTGTAGATTGAGTGTCGGTTGGTTCTTTTCCACGCTTATGGGTATTAGGTGGGCGAATTTCACTGGAAGTGCTTATTACATTTGATATAATTTCTTTCGCTGGAGTACGCGTTTTGGGAATATTGTCGCTATTTTCCGGCTTTAGTCCTTCTAAGTTTACTTGGATGTGAACATTTTCGCAATGCGGACTTCCTCGGAGGCTACGTTCGGTTAAATCTTTACAAATCCCACTAGATGACCTACCCTCTAGTCTAAAAAATATCTACAGTGCTCAAAAATCCTACGAGCTACCCGTTCAGACGCCTCGTTGGAATAATACACCCCAGACGAGTTGAGGGGAGCCCGGCACGATCTAAGCACCGGCCGAAGATCCACGAACTCTGCCCCAATGCTCACACAGAATTTCCACAGCCTCTTGTTGATCCAGGCAATCCTGTCCCAAACTCGAGGGCCGCAGTCAGTCCGTGGAACAATGCTGCAGATGGATAGTCGCAGATCGACACCAGTGCCCCTCCGAACGCGTTCCACCTCCGAGTTTAGATCCCTAAAGGAATCCAAGATCTCATCGGCTCTACGCTCGGAAGCATCATTGGTGCCGACATGGGCCACCACCCGCAGTCTAGAGCAGCCCGTGTCCTTCACCGCTGCTTTTACCACCGCCGTAGAATTGGGTACGATTCCCCCTGGTATACACCAGGAGGTGACCCGTTGGTCCGCTCCGTCTCTCCTTGCCCTCTTCTCTAACTGGGGGAAAATCCGCCGGACGTTTGAACTCCCTAACAATACTATCCCTGCCCTCCCAGCCCGGCTGCCGTTCGAAGTTGAGTCCCTTGCAACGGGGGGTGCGTTCCTGACCTCGCTAACTGGCCCCCCAGAATTGTCCTCCGACAAAACCGCGAAGCTGTTGCGAACGGGGATGGGATTAGCCTCCGCTTCCCCCACTCCCCGACTCGGCCGAGCCACCGCCCCCCGCCCTTGGGGCACAACCACCCACCCGGGCCCCAGGCTGTGAGTCATCCCCCGACCCGAAGACTGTACCGTCTTCCCCAGGGCAATCGCACTTGCTTTCGCCCCCGAGCATGCCCGGGACACCACCTTGGTGCTGTGCAAGGTCCCGGGAGAAACACTACGACCACCGGATCCCGAGAACCCCCCACAACCCGCAACCCGGGCGTGCATCTCCGCAACCAACCTCTCAAGTTCGGCGACACGTGCCTCGAGGAGGTCGCTCTTCACCTTGCTCTTGAGGTTCGCTACAGAGGAACTAGGGCCGGCCATACTATTCTACAGGCTTTAGCACTTAAACGATGTGAATTTACACTAAGTCCTCTAAATGTATAAGGCGGGTATAAGCGAATCAAGCACGATACGCAAGGTTGCGTAAGAAGTACTTTCTAACAAAGTAGTTAGACGGTTAAAGAACAAAAATGCGATGGATCAGTTACTAGAACACGCACGCACGTATGGGATCAAATGATTATTAAGAGTCAATATTAATACCTAGGAACTATTAATAATTTTAAGTTCTATAATACTACTTAACCACAAAAGCAAGACAAATTATAACTAAGCAATCACGACAAACTAGTAAGACACTTGAATAAAGGAAAATAAATTAAAGAAAATAAGATGGTCAGCGACTACTTATCCGTTACACCGTCAGCTGCAGGACCAGGCTGCTTCACAACACTACTTCACATCACAACACTACTTCACTTCACAACACTACTTCACTTCACAATACTACTTCGCAAAATGCGATTTCAAAAAATAACACACTAAAATCACTGCTGCACAAATCTAGGTGATCGGTGCCGCTGCTGGTCAAACAGGGAGTCAAATAGGTGATCGCTGCCGGTCAGAAAAGAAACCGGTTTCAGGAGCGCTCAGTAGACACAACCTCACCCTTCGAGAGCTGGTTGAAGAAATCATTAAAATATTCATAAAATAGAATATGTACCACAAAGTTACCAAAGTAATATTTTTATTTTTAATGGCATACAAAAATATTCTGCAATGCAGGTAAACTGGCAAAAACTTCAGAAACTGGACTCACTAGTAACCTGCTGGGCAAGTCACCTGGAACTGATCTCAAGCTAATTACTAACAGGTTACTAACTGGTAGCAACCTATGCAGCATTCAACAGTATTATGTACCTGGGAAGTGAGTCCCAAGCGATAGGCAAGAAACTTGTTTTAGCAATCAGTTTTGAATGAGTAGCTTAAGAGAGTTTTGAATCAGTCCTGGGTACTTTGTATATTTTACTACTTGGGTTCATTCTTCATAGATTAGATGTACTCTAGGGGATTAAATAAAATGGGGTTTCCAATGTAACTTTATGGATTAAGTACACACCACTGAATGAAAATGTACTTAGTATGTTCTACATTTTTTTTATTTCTGACCGTGGTTTCAACATTCATTTTCACTATCAAGCATAGGCGTATCTAGAATCGTCTGAAGGTGGGGTCATCACCACTGAAGGGGGGGGGGTTTACTTGGGGGGTATACCATACCCCCCATGTTAACTTTTTTATCAATGGGGGGTTACAACCCCCAAAATCCCCCCTGGATACACCTATGCTATCAAGGTATTGTCATTATCGAGGTTAATGGCATTGGTTTTCAAAAACCATGGTCAAATATAAAAAAGTGTGGAATGTACAAAGTAAAAATTTATTTAGTGATGTGAATGAAATAAGATTGCATTTAATGGTGATGAATATCAAATAATTATAATTATTTGCTTGAAAAAGCGAGCTGATATATCAACTGGTGGTAGTTTCCTCACGTGCCCCAAAATCCAATAGGTTGTCCAATTGGAAGCAAAAGGAATAGCCTATCTTGATTCTTTTGTGCTTTGGGTTCTTTCTCGCATTGATGACAACAGATTCATTCCTCTTCCAAGGACCCTCTGCAAGTCAAAGTCAGACTTTGACCTGAAGATGTTCTCAAGAATGGGTAGCTATGTGAATGTAATCATCAATGGAAAACTCACAGGAAAGCACCAGAAGCCCTCCAGCATCAAGTAGAAAAACACTGTGGAAGCCTTTGCCAGGTTAACCAATGTAACTGATTGGTTTAACCCACCTTATTTTCCTCCTGGCTCCTGATTTGTAGTGACCCTCTTTGGCAGAGTGAAATACCTATATGAAATAATTCAAAATAAAACAGCCAAAATATTTAGACATTGAAAAATATTGCATATAATGAAAAATAATCAATCATATACATATACATACTATGTATTGGAGGATTGAATTTCAATGTATGGCCTCCTGGAAAACTTAGATACCCTGACTCCAAAATTTCCAAAACATTGCATTTGCTGAAGGCTCCTATAGCGGGAATTTGAACTACAGTTTATCTAGTAGTCAGCACCTAAGTTCTTTATTCTTCTCACTTATTTTAATATTATTATCACATATGTCTTGGTACATTTATGCTTTAGTTCAAAATCTTGTTCTTAAAATCCTGGTTTTCAATATTTCAGGTGGATGCAAAGAGGGAGAAGATGAGTGAAAAACCAAGTGATAAATCTAGTGCGAATGATGGTAAGTGCTCATAATATATAGTGAAATTTTGCCAAATGTGGCTTCCTGCCAAGCAGATTCAAATTAATGCTGTTTCCAAACATCAGGGTGTCTGCTGACTTGGAAAACCAGGAAAAGTCATGGAATTTCTTGTATATGGAAAAGTCTGGGAATTAAGTGAAAACACCTTGAAAAATTTCAAATTCACGATAAAATATTTTATGTCAGTGCAGGTGGATGAGAGAGCATTCTTAATAGAGGATTATTGTGGGCAGAAACAATTGAGTGGAATAAGAGGGATGAAATCTTCCATACTATGTAAAACACTGTATACACTTGGATGGATTAACTTTACGAAGAAATTAGATAAATAGAGCACTGTAGATTTATGACGATTCTTCTCTAAAAATGATGTCGTCACGTACACTTTTCTGCTATACATAATGCACTCCTGTAACTCATTTTTATGACCGTAAAATGTTCATGAACTACTGTACTTTCCACGAATATAAACTCAGATTAATTTACAGTACTTTGCAGTTCATGTAATTTTCTTAATGACCATTGTTAATGGCACTTGACACTAAATAGAGGACAGCCAGTGACAACCTGTGAATAAATTTCCCCTTTGGTTGCATTACGCGAGATTTTTCAGTGAAAAACAAAATGTTAAAAGTATTACTTTTATACATTTATGAAAAATTATGGAATGGTTTTGTGATGATAATAAGTAGTCCTACTTTATTGGGCATGTAATTCGGAAATATTACTGTATTACAGTCATTTTACAATCGTATTATAAAAATGGGGTATTCGTATTCCAATTGTATTACGATCGTAATACTGTGTCAAATGCCCGCTAATACAATTGTATTACAGTGTGTATTACAGAGCCAAATTACTATAGTTTTACAAAATGAATTTCTTTCGTATTACCACCCACGTGGAAATTTCTTGCTCTGTAACTGGAATAGAACTAAGTAACTGGCCTGTATGAAGACTTCTGTAACTGGGAATTAATTGAAACTAACTCCACGGCCGAGTTGGACCCCAGCTACAGACCAGCAGGGATATGGAACTGGGGTATCTTGTCCTTGTTAAAATTTGGTCCTACTTTAAAACGTTGATCATCAATCTAGAAAATTCTAGTGTCTTTGGCAATGAAATTTTTATTTATGGAGGCAAAATTGTAACCATCGAAATAATTTTCTTTCTTGGATACCAAAATAAAAATAATACAGTAAAACCTCTACCTAGTTAACCTATTCTTATCGTAAACCTCCAGTTATCGTATTATCTTCTAGGTCCCGCCAAATTTGTATGCAACCATATAGGGAAACCTCTCCCTATCGTACCTCTCAAATTTCGAAAAACCTCCGCTGTTCGCATTGAGACAAGACTCCCCTGACTGCCCAACTACCTCTACGGTACAAAATATTCAGCTGCAATTGTTCGCCTTACTCCCACACTTCTTATCTCATATTCTTTGGAAAAGTTACAACTTACGAGTGTTGTAATATCAACTTCTTACAACTTTCCGACGAGTATCATTCATGTGAATTCATTCACAACAACGTACAAGAGTAATTATCAGCCACAAATGTAACTACATCGGAATACTTTAAATAGCTTAGCGTTCAATTGATAATCTAAGAGATTTTTTTACCAAATATTACTTCACATTATTATTACTAGCCTAAAAATTTCGTTTTAGTTACGAAGATGACCAGTATTCAAAATGATTACCGCTTGGTCGCATTCGCGCTCTTTCACGTGCGCATTGTGGCATTCGTTTGTTTTATCTGAGTATTCACGCCGCGAATTCTAACTTCCATGATCGAGACGACTAGTATCCATGATCAAGACGACCAATTTGTCATATTATCAACCCACACGCAGCATTATTCGTCATTTGAGACGTAATTTAGTGTGTGATATGAAGTCGGTCGATGAAATATCCCTATCGCGTTGCTAATCTAACTCTCTCACTGGTTTATCCCTTTGCTGATTCACCAAAGTTCGTGTGTTGCAGTTTGGAGCTCAATCTATGTTAATTATAATTTGAATAGTTTCATTTTGATTAAACCACCTACGAACTATTTATAATCAACGATTAATTGCCTTTCAATCATGTGAGTGCCATTTATTGTTCAATAACCTTATTACGAATGAGCTTACCTATTGTCTATTTCTGATATTTTTCTGTGCATAAATATTGGCATTTCTTATTGGTTATTTCCAATCGCATTTTCAAATACTGTGATGATAAGAAAGAAAACAGCGTAAATGACCTGATTTATTTTAGGCCTAAAATGGACTTGACAAATCTCAGAAATAGGCGGCTGCTGAAGACTGAGAGTTAATTAGCAATATTCCAAGCCATTGATGAGGGGAAGTGGAAGATACACACAGCTGAAACCTTTGGAATATCACCATCCACCCTGACATCCATTTAAAAAAACGTAAAGAAACTGAAGAAGCTGCACGTAGAGGCTGCATAGATAAAAAAATCTCGAGAAGTGAAAAGTGAGCAATTAGATAAACATGTATTTGACTGGCTGATGGAAGCTTGGACGAGAAATATTTTAGTAGAAGCGTCTGTAAGTGACACAGTGGTAGAAGATTGGAAAAAAACTCTGCAGACCATTTTAGTGGGTTATAAACAATGTGACATTTACAATGCTGATGAGGCAGGTTTTTTTATAACTTGTTTCCTGACAGAACACTTTCAGTTAGAGGCCAATCTTGCCATGGAGGAAAAGAATGCAAAGAAAGGTTCACAGTGCTATTCTGTGCTAATTCTAATGGCTCTGAGAAATTGGAGCCACTTATCATTGGCAAATATAAAAAGCCTAGATGCTTTAAAAATATTCAAAAGCTTCCTTGCTTATAGAGAAACTCCAAAAACTCATGGATGACATCACCTTTATTCTGTGAGTGGTTGAGCATGTTGGACTCGAAGATGGGGGTGAGCAACTGGAAAATAGTACTCCTCATTGACCAGTGTGCGGCACATAAAACTGAGGGGATTGGCTTACGAAACATAAAAATAGTGTATTTTCCACCAAACACCACCAGAAGATTGCAACCCCTGGATCAAAGAATAATTTCCATTGTGACAAGAAAATAACAGACAGCAATTGGTGACATACATGTTGAGGACAGTTTATAAAAATGGCATAAAGAAGTGTTTGTGAAATATACTTCAAGCAATGCATAGGCTATGCCTTTCATGGAATTGTTTGAAGTCTGAGGTGATTGAGAAATGTTTCACCAAGGCAGGATTTATGGGGGGCAGAAGTGAGGAAGACAGTGAACTTCTGGATGAGCCAGCAGAATGGCATGAAATAAAAAAAATAATGAATGTGCAATTGCTGGTTAATGACTTTGTGAATGCTGATGATGCTTTGCTTACATGTGCCCCAAGTGTGGGGGAGACGGTGGGAGAGGTGGAGGCAGAAGTTGGAGGGGTGTCACCAGCAACCAATTATGTGGAAGAAGAAGAAGATGATGATGAGGAATTAGTTTCCGCTCCAACCAGAAAAGAGGTTCAAGAAGCTTTGGAAGTCATGGAAAGATTTTTTTTTTTAAATGGAGGACTGCAACAGTGAGAACATGACTTTATTAAATAAGATAGAAATTATAATTTAAAAGAATTTTCATAAAAATGAAACAAACACATATCACTAATTTTTTCAGCAAAATTTAATTGAAGTATTGCTCCTTTTTTGTTACTACACTCATAAAACTATCAGAAGTATGTATATTTAAAAATGTACAAATATAGTGGTTAAAATACAGTAGCAATTTCATTTATTTATTGAAAGGGCTATTAGGAAGAAATTATGTCCATCCCGCTAAAACCTCTTTATAGTGAACTCCACTTATCAAAATGTCACAAATGTTGGTCCCTTCCATTTTGATATAAAGAGGTTTTACTGTAGATAGTTTGCTATAATTTCCGCTCATACAGAATTTCACTGACAATACATGATGTGCATTACTTTTACCTAGTGCTTACCTAACCGTATATCACAACTTATATAACGACTATCGATGTTCACTCGCAATTGAAAGTAGCACTTCTAGAACGTCTTATATATGTGGCCATTCCCATGCGTCAAAGTGACTTTGAGAACTAATTTTTAAATGTCAATGCCGTTATAGTTCGAGGAAAAACCATCCAATTATACGATAACCGTTACAAGGCATTATTTAATTGAAACCTATGTTGCCACATAGGATGACTACAAAGTCAATATTAATGAGAATAAACAAGATTATTTCCATAAAAAATACTTTTTTTTGCATTTCAATGAAAATGTAACTTATCCAATTGTATTACAATCGTAAAATTTCCGGTACTAACTTTGTATTACAGAGCCTAATTACAATCGTTTTACAAACTGAAATATGGTGGTAATACAGAGCCAAATTACAATAGTTTTACAAAACAGAATCTCTTTCGTATTACCTGCGTGGTGGACTGCGTGGTATAAATTCAGGAGGACTTGTGTAAATGTTACGGACATGAATAAACATACGTTTATTCATAGTTACGAATGTGGAAAGGAGAAAAATGATGACTATATACCAATAATATAATGTACAGCAGAAATAAATTACGCAAAGCTATCAATGTAGTGTTTACTTGCTCTCCGAATTGTTTGCAAGCTTCCCAATTATGCCAAATTTTTGGTCGAAGGATGAACCACAGGCCAGCATGCGATGAATGTTTAGCAGTTGAATGGCGATTAATGGCAAAATATCTTGATTTTACCATGGTTTGGTGATAGTTGCTCGTGATAAAGCGTCAACAGCAACGATTATACCTATTATTCTTGGATTACACATAACAAAGATTATATATTTCAAAGATAATACATACGTATCATACGCATTACGCATTTTGGACAAAAGAAGCACATAAACACCTAATGTGCACAAAGCCTTGTATTATTTTCAGCCTTACAATTGTAATACAATGGGTTTACAAATTGTATATTCCTGGTATTTTGATGCCGTATTTCTATTGTATTACCACTGCTTTGTATGAAAGATGCTGGAATACAATTGTATTACAACATTTTTTCAAAAAATTATACAATTCGTAACTGTACAAGAGATTTCCCATTTGTATACCAGTGGCTGTGCTGTCTGGGCCTTAATAATATGTATCTAAGCTACTCTCTAATTTATATTCTTAATTACATTAGTAAAAGTGCTCTTTCCATATCAGCTTTTTGCTTCCTTTATTTATTACAAATTATTTCATCCTCAATTGATTAGCAGACACTTACTAATGAATTTTAATTTTAAGTAAACTTGACCGGGGCAGGTTTCACTTCGTAGAAGTTAATAATATAAATACTCATGATTAAAGACAACTTAGTAAGTACTTTTCTACACAATGGTTAATGTATGACGTGTTTCACTGCTTTACGGTATCCTCAGGTACAGAAGTTTGTTATTTAAGTTAATTGTTATTGTAGTTACATTCTCTCCTTTTCTTCCACTCCTTTCCGATAAAATTACTCTTTCCCACCTCACCAGCCCTTAATCAACATGTTTTTTTTTCTTTTCTCAACCTTGTCCGAATATATTTTCTTCCCCAACAACAATTAACTTAAATAACAAACCTGGTCTAAACAACGTCTATACCTGACGGTGCCATAAAGTGGTGAAAAGCATCGCACATTAAAACTTTTGTAGAAAAGCACTAAGCTGTCTTTAATCATGAGTACTGATTTAATTTTAAGGTTTTGCAAACCAAGTAATTAACATTTTGGATAAAAATAAATAAAATTTTGGTAAAAATGACTAATAATTTCATCACATTAATTAGAACTCTACGTTAGGCTACAAAATGATACTTTGCATTCCCTCAATTATGAGTTGATATCCATTCTTTGAGTATTTCTGTAATTGGCTCCTGATTTGACATTTCTTTCACACTATTGTATTCTATATTACATTTATGGATCCTCCAATAGCAACTCTTCCCTTTCTCTCAGTGCCATTCCCTGTTTGCATTATTAGATTTTTACCATGGTTATCCATTACAAGGGTAAGACTTAATAATGTAAATACCTGGTTGGCTCCGACCATGGTAGCTTTTTCTACCCAGGTAAACTTACCATAATTATCTATCTACGATATAGTTGTTCTCTGCCATCCAAATACAAGTTAGTTACAAATAATCAATCGTCATCATCTTCAAGTGACCAGTAGGTGATGAAAAACAAATATGGTGCTCATCAAAGGTAGTAAATGCCGGTTATACCATGGTGATTGAAGACAGATGCGATTGTCGGTAGAAATTCCTTACGTTTTATACAATGGTAGGAAGCTAGTAATGAGAATGGGGTATCAGAAGGTCACAACCCAGACATATCGTGAAGTTACTTCTTTAGAAAATTTTGAAGTGCATCATTCTCTAATCTTTATATTTGTTACTAAAAAAATGTACCTACTCCAAATTTTGATTGTGCTTTCCAAATTCCTGAGGGAATTCATGAGTTATGGTAAATGTCCCACCCCCCGTATTCCCAATATTACGTAATTTATCATATATTTTTCGAAATATGTGCATATATCAATATTTTGATGAGCGATGTTTTGGGCAATGAAGGCCACCCGTAGGAATACTGAAAATGAGCACGGGGTGGCGATGAAACTTAAGTTTTGCCGGCATGAAACATTCGACGCTCATGAGTGCGCAGATCACCTTCTTGGAATCGTGTTGAAATAATCTGGAAACACTAAAAGCTTTATTCGCCGTAGTTTTCAAGCCTTTAAATAATGCACTATCAGGGCATGCCGGGGATACGCCAGGCTATGTCGTTTGATATTATTATTTCTCATCACTTAAAATATAAGGTAGAATTATTTATCTTTTGCTAGAGGGATTAATCACCTAAACCCCTGCCGGCACGACAGTATTCATTCTATAGGTGAACCCTGCCCATTCGAAAACCGCTGTTAGTTTTATTTTGCGGTACTTTAACTGATAACGTCATTATGTATTCACGAACCTTTCCTACGCGCTGTTTGCAATGCCAAGAAGTGCTATTTTTAGTACTATCACTTAAAAGTTATGCATTAAGATCCCACGGGTAAATATTCTAGTTTCCTTGGGTAAATAATACCTTACGTAAGGTGATCTCAGACCCCATCAGTAGGTTGAAGCGGTAGAAGCTACATTGTACGATAATCGCCTGCCTCAAAAGTCGTAGCAGGGGTGCAACCACTAAAAAGCGGCATAGTTATCACAGATCATGTTTCGGGTGGGTTAAAGCAAGTTCTGTAAAGGAACGAAGTCATTAATATAAATATTTTTCGTTCATTGCATTACGTTACGCATTATTTAAATCGATGCGTATTTTTTTTGTTACGTTCCAATCGGAATGGCGCTGGCGCGCGGTATGGTCACAGCTAACTGTGGTACAGTTGTAATCGCGAGATAGAGTAACAGGCTTTGATTTCATCGTAAGAAAGGTTTGATTAATTCTGTTTTCCTTCAATTAATGACGATTAATTCATATTATACGACCTAAATTATTATTTATCCTAATTATTACCCACCACAGTAATGTGTGGGTAATTTTCCTAACTTTTCAGATCTAACTATTCATGAACGCCCTTAAACAAAGATGAACGCGATGGAATGACGGCAAAATCGTCTTTTAAAACTATCATTAATTTGTTTTTTTAATTTTTCATTTGCTTACCCTTTCCAGTGTAAACTATTTCAATGAATTGAAGCCATAATATAAAAGGAGCAACAATGTCGAAAAAATCCAATAAGAATGAAAAACTCAAGTTTTGCGAAAAAATGTCGACTTTGTCCCTATGGGATGGATATCCATTTCGAGGCAGAGTATTGAGAGATAGTAAGTGCGATTGTTAGACTATTCTGATTTAGTTTTTCGTGTCTAGCCTATAGCACTGTTAATTTACTGGCATTTATTACTTCCTGGTATTAAATAATACATTATATTACTCGTGTTCATAGTCACAGTGATTGTATTATTCAGTCCTGTCAGTAGGTAATTGGGCAAAGAACATTCTATTAGTGTGGATAAAGTTAATTCAGCTATGAAATTACTATTTTTTGGGTACCACTCAGTATCTTTGTATTGGGTGAGATAAAAGAATGACCGCATTTTTAGGTTGTAATATATAACCTATGAATAAGCAAACTAGCTGATTTTTTATAGAAGATTTTCAGAATTCACATAACCATGACTTCATGCATAGAATATAATCAAATTACAATTTTCTCTTCTTATTTTCATCACCAAGTTATTCTGTCCTGCAGTTTGCTATTTGATGGTTGGAAACCCAAGTGAAAATGGCCATGGAATACTGGAATGGCCGTGAAAGGCCACAATGGCAATGGCCATTATCTCAACGTGGCCACAATCGGCCACTGTGGCCATGGCCATTAGCTATAGCCTAATTTCCCTTTTTAACCACTTGTATTTTTACGGCTATGAGTGGCCATTTTCACAATCTCCCTTATTAGTAGCCAAACAATTATATGCTCACGAAAGAAACTTATCATTATAAAAAAAATTTACTTTTCCCTGATGATGTCGGTTGATCAGAGCAAACTTTTCTTGTTAAAACTCAGGTGACAAGAAAGGTAAGAAAATATGGCATAATTAATGTAAAATTAAGCATTTACAATGTCAGTTAATTGAATTGTGGTTTGTGTTTTGGTCTTCCTAATCCAGCAAATGAAAGCCCTCTGGTTAGAATCCACAGGTTAACCACTTATTAGTGATATCCTGTTTTCCCTATAAATTTATCCTGCAGTTGACTTCCTCATCAAATTTGAGATTTGTATCTTGTTGTCAGAGCCTCAAAAACGCATCATTGACTGGACAACCCATGTTAATCATTAGTCAATGTAGGTTTTGGGACTGCCAAGTAAAACTATCAAATTTCATGGTTGTTCAAATAATTATACAGTGAAACCTGTCTTAAGCGGAATCTCTCGGTGCCATCATTTTTTTCCGGATAAGACAGTTTTCCGCTTAACCCAGGGTCTCACATTTCGAAAAAGACATTGAAAAGCATTTCACGCCCATAACATGCGTCGCCTAAAAGGTTGGTTTCACTCTTTACTTGTAGACAAAATTATTACGAAATCATGAAAGAACAGTATCACATTGTGGTTAAATTTGTTTATCTGTTTATTAGATAACATAAAAAATGGTCTATAAAATACGCATATAATCCGTCATTTTTGTCTGTTTTTCCTTTTTTCCCTGTTTAATAAAATTCTCTACGTTGCCGATAGCCCCGTTTAAGATATTAAATAAATCAGTGTTGCCTTTGGTAAGACTACATTCTGCTAATTCTTTTAAAGAAACCAACATTCTTCTGTAGGACTTTTTGTTTTCTTCACATATTATGGTTTTATTTACTTCTTCGTCGGATTCACAAGCTTGGCCTTCTTTCATACTGTCTGTCAGCGAGACATCTTCATCGCTCGTCAGAAGATCGTTGTCTAAGTCTACAAATCTCTCAGCATCCATGTTATTGCCTATAGCCTGCTGTAATTTGATTAGATCGTCCATTGGTTGTGAAATAGAAAAGGTCCTGTCTATATCTATATTCCTTTAAGTGCATAAATATGCATTTGCATTGTTCATATGATTTGATGGAATTTGTTTTCCTTACCTGCCTTGGGGTCCAGTAGTGGTATAAATCCAGCTTTAGCGAAGTATTGTTTAACCGCTGATGTTTTATTATCTTTCACTGCCAAATTAATCCAATTTATGGCATTCAGCGCTGATATCTTTTTCATTACCTCCGACACTGTATTCGCAGTATCTCCAGCAGCTAATAATGATCGCATCGTGTACTTTGTATACTGTGCTTTCAGCGATATAATTATCCTCTGATCCATTGGCTGAGTGATGCTAGTTGTGTTTGCCGGAAGCCAGGCTAGCTCAACATACGTAAGGCGAATTTTAGGGTGGCAGGTTGCGTTATCGAAGAAAGTATGACTTTCCTATTTTTCCTCTTCATTTCGGCATTGAAACTTTTCAGCCACTCTTCCATGATTAAAGCCGTGTTCCATGTTTTTATATTATGTCTCCATGTGACTGGTAGCTTCTTAATGCCAAAATGTTTGAAACATCGTGGTCGAGCGTGGTTGCTTTTTAACGTGTATTCAGAAAAATGGTAAGGGAGGCATGGGTGGAGGAGAAGGTAGGAATAAAGGTAGGAGGGGAGCTGATAAAATCTGTGAGATATACAGATGATCAAGCATTGGTTAGTCAGTCGGCCAAGGGGTTGCAATCAATGGTGAATGCGTTAGAGATCCAGTGCGAAAAGTATGGGATGAAGATCAACCACAAGAAAACGAAAGTAATGAGATTTTCTAGAAGTAAGAAGGCGGGACTGAATATAAGGGTGGGAGAGCAGAAGATAGAGCAGGTCGAGCAGTTTACGTATCTAGGTAGTATTTTGGAGGAGAATGGGTTTAGTGGTAAGGACATCAGATGCAGAATTGCGCTAGCTAAAGAAGCATTTTCGAAGAGAAGGGAATTGATGAGGGGGGTTTGAGAAGAGACGTAAAGAAGAGGCTGGTGAAAAGTTTAATATGGAGCGTGGCGCTATATGAGTCGGAAACTTGGTCAATGCGAAGGGAGGATGTGCGTAGACTTGAGGCGTTTGAGATGTGGGTTTAGAGAAGGATGGAGAAGGTTAGCTGGATGGCGAGAAAGACGAACGAGGGGGTATTGGATATGGTCGGAGAGGAGAGGAAGCTTGTGACAGAGGTTCGGAGAAGGAAGAAGAGATGGATGGAGGAGGTTTTGAGAGGAGAGGGCATGTTGAAGAGAACGATAGAGGGGAGAACACTGGGGAAGCGTGGAAGAGGAAGGAAGAGGATAGGAATTTTGGATGAAATAAGAGGAGGTAGAAGATATGAAGAATTGAAGTGGGATCTAATAACGGGCTATCCTTAGGAGGGAAAGCGAGACAATGTCTATGAGGTTGGGATGCAGAATGGGGACTTTCCAAGTACCTACCAATCAGCTGGTAGATTACTTGAATGAGAAGATCTGAAGAATTGAAGAGGGATCTAATAACGGGCCATCTTTAGGAGGGGAAGCGAGACAATGTCTATGAGGTTGGGATGCAGAATAGGGACTGTCCAAGAACCTACCAATCAGCTGGTAGAATACTTGAATGAAAATACGTTTCTTGGCATTGCGGAAATCAATCTGCAGTTCCCCTAAGTTCCTTAGCATTCTCTGGTGTGGTCTTACCCCATCAGCAGAACGTAGGAAAATTATTCCGTCTATTTCGGTAGCGAGCAAGGCTACACAACAATGTTTATGTACTCTTTGCGGAGAGGTGAGAGGGTTCTGCGAGTTTGAGGGGAGGTAAGTGTGCAAGAGTGGGTTGGTGCAATGTTCAAGAAAGAGAAAAGGGGAAAAATTTTCCTTATTTCAAAAAAAATGTGCAAAATGTGTAAATTGTTTTTTGCAATTCCGCTCAAACCAGGTTCACGTTCTGGAAATCGATTCCGTTTCCGCGTTTGACAGTTTCCGTTTAACACAGGGTACCAATGTAAAACCCTATTACGATCGCCGGGACCAACATATTTTTCCGGATAAGACAGGTTTCCGTTTACCTCAGGTTCCGCTTAAGGCAGGTTTCACTGTATATAGTACTTACATGTTATCACATTCCACCCATTTAAATGGACTCTCTTTTCTGTCATTCACCATGGGCGAATCTGTCAACTTTCAACAAATATGTGAACACTGACTCTAGCTGACATGTTGGCTGGCAATTGGATGTGTATAAATATCATTTTTTATTTTAATTACCTTCAAAGTGCAATATAAAAACAATATTTTCATTACCTATTATTCCCAATTATATTCCTGGTATTTGAAAAATCAACCTCAGGGATTAGTTTAAAAAAATGTTAAACCTACTCCACAGTCTCGATTTTATGAGTACCAATTTACTGAAGTTCTGTATCATCTGGAATAGGGATATTTGTGGCTGTAATACATATGTTGTGGCTGTAACAAAGTGCTTCAGCTCATGTGAATGAATGTCTGACTTCAGAAATGAATTCGATCTCCATGTACTTAAGGATTCACAGTACTATTTCATTCTTGCAATTACACAAACTGAATGTGGAAAAACATGGAAAAATCTGAATGGGATCATTATTAATATTAACCTTCTGCTTTATCCATGTTTTTGATATTCCAAGGTGACCTCGTCCACAATACCTCTGATAATGGAGACTGCTTTGTAATAAATCAAAAACCACAAAAAATGGGCGCAAGCAGTCAATGCTTGTCCCACCTGGAATTTATTGGCTGTGAGAGGGTTAACAGAATGCATGCCTGAGTTTTCATAGATACTTCCTTATCGGTTCATTTGTATAAATCATGAATTGCCACAGTTCATGTGTATCATTTATTGAATATTAATTTTCTTTTTGCAGAAATGATCTATTTTCTGAAGCACATAACTCTCCCATGCAATTATATGTCAATTGTTTTTGTTTTTTTTTATTTTTCAATCACATTCTGACACAATTTGTCTTTTTCTCTACTTTATTGATGTCAATGCCTCTGAGTGGCTGTAGGTCAGTTGCTCAGCTATAGCATTGGAAATTTGACTATGCATTTATAGCCAATATCCAACACCCATTCCTATTTGCTGCCAGCACCCCCCTCAAGTTAAGGCAGTTTGAGTGAGATTTTTCCCTAGGCATAAAAGAGACCATGTGCAGATTTTTTTTAAAATTTTAGCAGCTGTAAGAAGCATGAGGTAATTATTATCTTATTATTGATGCAAAGAATGTTTTAAATCACTGAAATTCTCAATTATTAACTAAATACACTCATACCTCGGTAATAAGGACCTCCCTTTAATGGATTTCGGAAGTAGTAGACAACATCTGGAGCAGTCAACTCATTATAAAAGTCCTGCATGCTATGGAGGGAGCTGTGGCAACACTGGACACGAGCCGCTGCTTTGAGAGCTGACTGCTAGTTGGGAGGCAATCACTTTGTTTACATTTGTGTAAAAACGTGTGTAGTCATTGGTCCATTGTTTTTGCCCTTTTTCTCTTGTATTTCGTGATGTAATAGTTGATATTAGTCACTCCTAAGGTAACCTAACCATAGTGTCGTTACCAATGGACAATCAGCTTTATCGGTCCAATGTTTCACCTTACAATCTGTAGTATAGAGGTATAAGTGTATACCTATATAAAGCTTTAATTTTACTTTTTTTCATGCTGTACACTTAAAACACATTCACTGTGGCAGATTTTTTGTGATTATGTAAAAAGTATAATGGTGGGTAATGAATTCATTTTTGTAAATAGTTGAGAAAGTATACAAACTACCTACCATTTAATTTCAAACACAATCTATGTATTAGAACTTCAAGTCTGTGTGAAGTACAAAGACGTACCATATCCCATTGAAAACAGCTCGGAATATCTCGGAATGTAGTTTGGAAATTGGGTGATATTTTTGTATCATTGGAGAGGTGTGACATTATTCTTTATAATGGTGCCAAATTTGTTGAATTTTATGTCAGTGATTTCTCACTCAAACTACCTTAATTGCTAGAAAACAATTTTTCCTATGTACAGTCTCACCGTGTATTCCTGTAACATTTGTGTTCTGTTTGTAGGATTACGTACTCAGGCAGGAAATTAGCCATAGCACTTTTGTTGCCAGGATAATCCCATACCTTCATACTTCATGCATAATCTTGTATCCCCTGGTTAAGGATCAATTTTTTAAAGGAACTACTGATCTACCAGAATAGCAAACATATACTTTGGTTTTTCGTTTTAACAGACTCACAATCCAAAAGAGGTGGAGTTAAATTTGGAAATAACCTGAACTATAAATCAAATTAAAAATCCATGATAGTAATTGACTACAGTTAAAGGTAATGACACCTACGACAACTGCTTTGAGAATCATAAGTTCACTTGATGACAACTTTTATGGGATAGAAACAAAATGGCTCGGAAAAATGGCCCCTGGTGCATGCTATTCAAATCAATTACAACTTTTAAAGTAACTTTTCTTTTATGACCTTTCGCACGCTCCATAGCAGCTTCTTTCAGTTTCTGCCGTTATATCCTCTTGGATTTCTAGGGAAGGGTTCAAGAGATGAGAAATAAAATTGAACCAGCTCCTCAGAATTTATTAAGAAATGATGAAATGCAATTTAATTATGAGATATATGGCCTGCTACCCTTTCTAGGGTCAGATCACATCAGTAGATGTGCACTTTAAAACTGCTATGTGCACCTTTATAAAAATTTCTGCTGTAAGGAAACACCAAACTATGAAGTTCTGCATTGAAAGTGCCCTAATGTGCATGAGGGATTTTTAAATTATTTTTTTACATTATTGTATTATGATCATTACATATATGTTTTATTGCTGTATTTAGATAAACTAACAAAGTTAATCTATTAAAGTAATTTTCTATCCCTAGTATTTTTATGGCATGAAGATGTTGCTTTTGTAACTTTAATTTCAGTGCTCAAATGGACATTTTCATGATTTATCATCTTCCAGAATTAATATTGGCCCTTTGAGAGCAATTATTTTGAATTCAGCTGAATGTGTTTTTATATAATTTTGTGAAAATTTTTTTCACATTAAATGCTGAAACATTATGAGGTTAGATGATGCCTTCTTTATGAACCACAAATATTTAACCTGTCCGTGCAACATATGCTTCTTAATGTCAATTTTGAGTTAGTTGATATGAGAATGACTGCTATAATGTATATATGGATTCTGTTGATTGCAGGGGCAAATGAAGATGACGATACTGTTTCACGACGTAGGGTAATGGTTGTTCAAACAAACCGGCCTCCATTAACTCATGTAAGTAATTTTTTAAAATTTGTTTCATCATCTACCCACCTAATATTCAGGAAGTAGAAGAAAGCTATCAATATTGTGTGGTGTCTCCATTAGAACTCACAATTAACCCTTATTTATTAGTCTGAAGACTATCTCTCCCTTCAATTTATGCTTAATAATCATTCTTATAATGATAATGATGTTTATTCACGGGTTATAAAAACCCAATTACAAAATTTGCAGAATTTTACATTGCCAATAAATAAAAGGATACACATTATATAAGAAGGATATTTGTATAACATAGAGATTTATCAAAATATCAAGAAATTTGTACATAAAAATACTGTGATAGTAGAAACATAGTAAAACAAAATTTTAAGAACTTAATAAATCATAGAAATATGTAAATAGCACAGCTTCTCAAATAGTATCAAAGAGGGTAAAAATAATAAGAATAGTTTTTTCACAAATAAAATACTTAGAATAAATATTAGATATGTTAATAATGTTAATGTCAGTTTTTCATAATCTTGTAACTAAGTTTTTAAATTTTACAAAAATATAAAAAAAGACTGAGGATAGAGCATGAAAATCTAAGATGAATTTTCCTGAGAAATTTTTGTGAGTGTGCATTAGTTTTTCCGTCATAGAGAAATTGGAATTAGAAATAGGAAATTGGAAAAAGATACCAATCAGCAAATAGCTCAAGAGGCAATAAGGCAGCCACTGTGGCAGAGCCAATGCAGAAGTGAGAAAGAGGGTGCAAGTTGTAAGCCACCCTGCTAACTACCATCCCTGCTCATACACTTAAAGTGATGGCACTTCCACTGTGGCTGCCCCATTCGCCTCTCCCTAGCCATTCAATGATTAGTACATTTTTCCAAAGCTCCATTGCAGAAAAAGTATCGCACCCTTACAAAAATTTCTAAGGGAAATTGGTTTATTTGTGGAAAGATTTATACTTGTTAGTCGATGGTACATAAAGCTATGTTACTTTTTTGGCACTCTGTACAGATTTCATTGTATGCTTGTTTGTTTGTTACTTCAAAGCAAACAAATCACCGCCGGGCTGATTATCTTGAAAATTTGTATACAGGTACTTGATAGCAATGGGGATGACGTTGGTTGTATCGGAAATTCCCCATGGACCCTCCCAGGGTGGTAGAATTTTGCTAAACCTAGATTTAGCACACTGTTGGAAGTATATGTAGTAATCCTTCAAAGTGGTATGAAGGCTCGAGAGCTCACAAATAAGAGTAGGGTCCTGATCAACCAGAACTGGAAACTCCATTTTTTATGCCTCATAATGGATAAGCTGTTTAACTTAGTGTTTTGAATTATTTCTCACAAGTAGTTAAGAGCATTAGGAAGGTAGGATATGTATGAAATGCCATGGGGGGGAGGGGGTAAAGTGGGCTCAGTTGGTTGTTGGATTTTGCTGAACTAGGATTTCACTCTGTTGGAGATTAGTGATGTAAACTTTTAATGGGGTATTACAGTCCAAAAGCTCAGACATAAGAATGTGGCCCTGATCAGCCTTAGGATTGATTACCAATTTAGGATTCAACATAGTTATAGCCTTGATACACTGTGAAACCTTCAGCATCCAAGCCTTTTGTTCAAGTCAAGCAGCAATTTTAATTTTTTGCTCCCATTACGGAAGAATAAAAATATGTAACATCTTCATGACACCAAGTGTTGAAACCTGAGTCGTGATAATAAATTATTATTAGAGTTAACTAAGTTATTTTAATTTTTCCGTAATGGATAACTTCCACAAAATCAAGCCTACAACCATTTCCTTTGTTTAGCCCTCATATTTGCACCAAGGGCTCCAAATGGGGTGTTAGAGGTTTTTTTGTATAGAGACAATAGACTCCATTTGCTGAGAGAGGTATTGGTATAACTGTTGTGTGTGGGGACTGGGTCCCCCACCACTCCTTGAGTGGGTGCTCCATTTCCATTTTCACACATGGGTGGAGTTATTCTTTTGAAACCTTAGCAGGGGGGTAGAGAAGTATCCACACTTTCTGGTCATATGTTGGGACATCACTGTTTCCTCGTCCCTTGGCTGCCCCCAGGGTTCTGTTTGAGAGTCTTAATTGTATTACAAGGGCTTTTTTATTTTTGATAACCACAAATACCATACTCAGTTCAAGATATTATGATGAAATTGTTGCATGGGGTTTGAGCTTTCCAGCTTCAGGTAGAGGCTAGTAATGTGTGAGATGGGGCGGCCATACCTCCCCTGTAACTGTGCTTTGAAGTAAAATAGCTACTTTCAAACATGCCATAGTGCGAACTCACCAGTAGCTAACATTACTATGGCTCCTCTTAAGTTCGTTTGTCTAACTGTTGGCAATGACATAAATAGTACATTGTCATTCTCAATGGTATTGCTTGGGAAAAATATTTAAAATTTCCTCCACCAATAAAACATTCTTGATGGACTTGGATTTATATGGATACAGCAGTTCTAATGTCTTATGTCATAATCACTTCTTTTACTTTTGCTTATTTTAACTTTAGTTATCACATATTTGACTGAAAATAGTCTTTGAATGTTCTTTAGCAAGGGAGTGTTACCAATCATCTAGATTTTAATTAATTTTATGGGGAAAATTTGCCCTTTTTTTCTTAGACAAAGAAGGCAACTTAAACAATTCCATCACTGTTAATCTAAGGGTGTAGAATCCTATGAGCAGTGTGTGCAGTATGGTGCATTCAAAAAGCTCCTCCACTGGTTGATTATTTACTAAAGTACTTCTGTCTCGTATACTTTTATCACTACCTTGTTTAGAATCTGCTTCAGTTTGGTTAAAATGCGATCCATGCCCTTTTCATTCTCTCATACACATATTGTGATGAGAGTGATAAGTTAAGGGTTTCTTGGTGGTATTAGTGGAGGGTTGTCTCGAGTCTCTTTCTTTTGTATATATATATTACCTCAAAGTTGCATGTAATTTAAATTATTTTACAGCTAGACAAAGTTCGCATTCGTTGGGAGACTGCTGTAGCAAGGAATGCTCTTCGTATTAAGAACTATGATGAGAATCCAGATAATGTGCCACCACATCTACGAGCTGAGCTTGAAGAAAAGTTAGCCTTCAAAGACAGTGAAAAGGAAGCACTGAAGAAAACACGAATGGTCAAGTTGAAGCAAGAAATATTGGGGTAAGAGTAGTGAAAATGAGAAATATGTATCTGTTGCAATCCCAAAAGTCTGCCAAAGCTCAAAATCATAAAACCCTGTTAATAAATTTGGAATTCCAGTTACAGTGAAACCTCTACTAAACGAAATTCAAGGGACCAATAATTTTCCAGTTCGTTTATCGGGAGTTCGTTTGTCGGAGGTGCTTTTCACGTTGCATCACTCCAGGGGCAATGTAAATAATCTACTTCTTGTACCTTGAATTTCAGGAAAAAAGGTATGAAGGACTCAATTAAAGGTAAAATTTCCACAGAGGATAGAATGCTTTTATCCTTACTGCTCCCTTGCCTCATAGAAAACCGTGGAATAGCAACGAAGGTATTTCAGCAAGTCCTGCTAATTATACCATTTACTGCAATTTCTAAAGGCCGATTTATAGTTGGCATGAACGTCAAACTTTAACCATGAATTGTTTTCACGTTGACGCCATCCTGTTACGATCGCCGTCAACTAGAATGTGTGTCGGTAACCATTGGTCGCCTTCATTCATCTTTGCTTGGATGCAGATGTTTACATGCAGCCGATCGCCAACATGTGTTGATTTGTTTACTATCTACAAAAGAGCGAGAACATGGACGAGTACGAGTATTATCAACTCGTAATTGCTGTGATAATTGTAGTAGTGGGTTGGAACCTGTGTATTCAGCTCGAGGGTGAAATACGCGTTGACGCCAATCGTAAACTGGCTTTATCTTCCCGCCCAATGCATCACAAACACGCTAGAATTAATGATAGTAGTTTCTTATGCCGCAACTTTCAAGAACTCTAACTTAACACGGTCACATCCGCGGTTCATTCAAGGTTTTTGAGAACTGCTCCGAAAATACAGCACGATATATTTTGGTTTTCGTTCCGCCTGCTACTTTTTTTCGAGAATTATTTTCAAGATGGCGGCGAGCAAAAAAAAACAATCACATTTGAAACGTTCGAATTAAAAAAAATAATGTTACTACAGCAATAAAAATATTTAGGAATGCGTGCAACGTAAATGACCACTGAACGGGATTTCTTTGCATTAGATGTGTTTCAAGTATGCTAAAGAAATTTTCAAGCCCGCGATATGATTGTCAACATTTGACATTTTATAAATCAAGCATGGATAACAATTTTTGCAAAAGCTTGGAGAATAAATTACGAATTTACCTTGCAAATAAGTAGATAAATTACCAGATGTAATAATTGCCACATAAGGCAAAACCAGGCTTCAATCGCAAAGATTGTAATTATTCATTTAAGTATTCTACCAGCTGATTGGTATGTTCTTGGTGTTGAGGTCCGTAGTTTTAGCGAAAGAAAAGAAACGTCCGGTTAACTTTTTCGAGGTTTTATTCACGTGACCAGGTCATTTTGGTACAACACTTCTGTCACAAATTCAAATTACAATCCAGTTCACGAAAAAAAAGAAATGAAAATCACTTCGCGTGACTTGCGCTGCCAACCTATAAGTTCCATTCTTTTCATTACCAACCAAAAATATTTTTAGCACTTGGACAGTCCCAATCTCACAAAATGGAACCGCAGTTACACTCGAGAGCAACCAGTTTTCACTCGAAAAGATAGAAATTATAAACTCACGATGATGAACCGCAGTAAAACTCAAGAACGCCGACCAAATCACTTACCACGCTGCTAATACTTGACGCAAAATACTGGAAATGCAATTAACTGAATAAACAACAACGACATTTCTGATTGGCTTGTTTGTACGGAGTCTCTGATTGGTCCTAGTCACTTTGAAATCAGCAAAAACGGCAAAAACTTCGCAACATATTCAAAATTAGCCTTTTTTTTTAAATACGTTATGAAGAGGTAAATAATATAATACAGGGCTAATCTTTCAATTCGTTTATCGGGAGTTTTCGTAGAGCAGGAGTTCGTTCATTAGAGGTATTTACCAATGCATTTAAATAGGAATTTGGCGGGACCAATAGCATTTGTTCGTTCATCGGAGTTCTTCGTTTATCGGGAGTTCGTTAGGTAGAGGTTTCACTGTATATGAGTGCCAGAAATCACCATAAATGGATTTAAGAATCATTCATTCAAGATTAACTTAAGCCAGACTAATTCACTGTGCACTAAATATTTACTTGAGGTGTGTAACCCACCTAATTTTTTTAAACTCAGAATAAAATTCTCAATATTTACTTTTATTGTAAGTACAATTTTTATTAGCATTTCATTATTTTAAAAATTAATTCGTTCTATAACTTTTAAGTGTTGTATTTGCCCCCAGTAAAATTTAAGATACTACAAAATACAGTAGAGCGCCGACTATCCAACATTCGGTCAACCAACCGTTGGATAATCCAATGGTCAGTCCCTCAACAACCCCCTCTCCTACTCTTTCTGTCCTTCCCCTCCCTCCCTCCCCTCCTTCTACCGCTTTTGTTCGCACTTGCAGCCAGCAGCCGTGTTCAAGTCTACAAAATTGCTACACTTTGCCCTCGCCCTGTGATTGGTGGCGTTGAATTGTTTACTTTAAGAGCAGACTGAGTAAGCACGAAGGTGTATGGGACTTGGAACTCTGAGAAGCCACTTTTAATCAACGTGGATCAGACATGCGTAGGGTAGCCATAGCTTTGGATGGAGGAATCTGACTCTTACGAGCTGTAGTCATCCAAGTGTGTGTCAGCTACCTTGACAGAAGTCCTGAGAATTAAAAAAAAACAAGGCAAATTTTACCAATCGGTATATCCTCAGATTCCTTGTGATGATCATATTGCACTGTGATTATGAATGGAAACACTTATTTCAAGCCAAATACCAGGAGTAGGTATGTTAAAACTGGACGCATTGTGCTTCTGAGAATTAAATTCAATAACATATGCATACTAATTTTAGTTGGTGAAATATTTTGGAGAATTTGATGGAATAAACGATCGCCCAATGAAGGACATTGTAGGAAAAACAAGTATTGCAATGCAATATGTGCAAAAGACTTTGAGAATGAATGGCGCTGAAACCAAGGCCACAACTAATTCAAAATTGAACATGAGTGGATTATTCGTCACTTTTAGTAATCCGATTGGGTTGCCCCCGTCATTAGCATGGATAATCGGCACTCTACTGTATATATGTTTTTAAAAAAAGAAAAGTTAGCACCTTCAAGTCGTTTTGTAATAAATGTGTCAAGTGAGTGTTAATTACTGTCATATTTTAAGGAAACACTTCAATATCCAAGTGGGAAAGTGTTAACCTATTTCACCATTCAAAAGGCTATGACAAATTAATTGTATGTTTATTGATATTGAAAGTTATTGTATGTCTTATTAAATTAATCTCTTGGAATTGAGGGAATTTTAGTCTCCTGGAATATGAGAAATAGTGAATCCTGTCACTTACAAAAAATGTAAATTTTAGGTTGAATCCTGGAAATCTTCCAAAATGTGAAAAGTCAAGGTATGATTTTGCAGTGGTTTTGGCAGACGACATCATCGATAATTTTTTCCTAATCTTCTTTTTGTATGCAGCTCTGCCTGCAGATGACAGCGCTTTTAACAGTTACCTAAATATGAAATCACTGGCAATATTTTTTGACCCAGGGGGTCATATTTGTTAGAGAAGTTATAAGTCCAGGTGAGATGTGAATGTGAATCACTCTTATTTGTGCATGAGTATTGATACTCATGAAATAAAATGTACTGGATTAGGGCTGTCATTCATATTCCTACATTTCAGGTATATGAACCCTTTTACTGCAATTAACTATATATTTGCCATTGATTCTTGTACAAAAACTGCCAATGATCTGCTGGCATTTTATAAATTTCATTTTGCTAATTTTCATTGCCTTCGTGAAGCATTTTAAATGTATTTTTTCCCGTCCAATCTCCAAATGTGTACTTAATTTTGCTAACATTAACCTTGCCAGATTATATAAATGTGCATAATTAATTCAGTGCCATAAATGTGGCGGATAAAAATTTAAATACATACTTATAAAGGGAACACTCATTAAGAAATCCTGATTATCTTACTTCAATGGCCAAACCATCTTTCTCCAGGGGAAAAGTATCCATACTCTCCTTTGCGGATGATGGTGGCCAGCCGTTGAAATTAATCAGAATCTTTTTGTGTCTTTCTTAATATGTGTCTATATTTTTATCCACCACTCTTGAGACACTAGGTACAATAATTATCATTAATTGAGTGATTCTTCTCCTCCTTCTAAATATGCATAGTAATTTTTAAGACTTTATGTGAACTACTGCAGTAAAAACTACTCAAAAATTGCCTGGCAGTTGTAGCATACCATACCTTGAATCTGTGGGCAGTGAAAGGGTTAATTGTGTAGTAAACTTTTGATATTCAAAGATTACCTTGTGTTACTAAAATTTTCTATCAAAGTCAATTGCTGTCATATATTAAGGAAACACTTCATTACCATTCTTTAATGCATGTCTCATAGCTTATATTATTATGATGTATGGTATGCTTATCTCTACATTTTGATTTTAGTCCTCCATTTAGAGAAAATATGGATTATTTGATTGGTTGTGCAAGTGTAGGCATGTGTTTTAGGGTGACTTATCCTATTTCTGAAGATGCACACTTGAATGTACCATAGTAGAAGGTTGATTAGAAGTGGCAAAGGTGTAAAAATAGAAATTAGACTCAATTATCCAGTTAAGATAGGCACCTGATACTTTTCCTTAGTTCTTCTTGGTGTAGCCTGAGTATTTAAAATTCAAGCATGAAGTCCAATGTATGGAAATTCCAAGTTTTTCTTAAAGTTCGTGTATCATGCCTTTGTGCTGCCCCTAAAGCCTCAGCAAATAGCAATAAGTAATCTGGTCTGATACTACCTTCCGTATGAGTATTGTGGTTTGGTGTTCAAGCCTCTAGGAGATCCATTGACAAGCAAAGGCTATCCAGCATGTAAGAGGACATATAGACCTTGTTTACTTAGGCAGGCTTCAAGAAATAATGAAGTGTCTAGTTATTTTCCATCATATCAAATGCATGAATGTTTCTCAGTATCTCCTCTGGGATAGCAGCTTCTTGGCCTCCAATATTTCAAAGTTATAACTTTAACATTCTGAAGCACTGAGGATGATGTGAAATTAAACTGTGAAACATCGGTGACAATGGACTTGATTAGACAATCGGTCTTGGTGGAAATCTGAAGAAGAATTCATACATTAGAGAAATTATGCAAATTTAACTTTTTTCATTTCGTACTCTGGATTCCACTGAGAAATCACAAACACATTATGTATCGCCTGAATCTTCAGATTTTGCTCTGGATTCCAATTTAGTCAAAATGAAATCAAATGCATCAACTTGTGGAATGGCATTTCATAAAGGTGTTATTTGTATTTAGTGATGTCTTTCCTATATGCCTCCCAATCATTTTTAGTCTGGTCAGTTATGACAGGGATTTAGTATCTTGAGTTTTGTTAATAAAATAAGTTAAAGATGTTTTAACTACCCTTTCCCCTTTATTTAGGATGGTGACTCAAGGAAAAGCACTTTTTTTCCTCTCTTGAAACAATCTCTTAATTAAGACTTATCCTTTGTAAATATGCCTTGCTAATCCTCTCTGTCCTTATACATACTACTTCCTTCATTTTTATGGCTGGTGTCTCAATGCCCCCTTATTGTTCAGCATTGTAGCAGCTCATGGTGTAGTGATATTCACAGATGTCGAAGACAATGAAAAATAATAGTAAACCGTTCCTCTTATTTTCCATTTTTTTATGTTCATTTTAGACCCTGTCAACAGTCTGGAGCATCACTCGACCATAAATCTGAGTTTTAGAGTTGATTTTATTTTTACTATTATTTTTTCTTAATGATACCGGTGTAGAATTCCACCAAGGAAATCATTTCCCTAGACCACAATTTAAACCTACATCTCTCAATGTCCATGCAGTTTTGGAGAATTGAAAGCAAAATCATTTACCTAGAATACCATGGTTTAGTGGAATAACTGGCTAAATCACATAAATGGCAAATTGGAGATCCATGTTCAAATCCAGGTCAAAGTCAAATGATTTGTTCATGGTGAATTTTCTCAATTTGGCGTAATTGTTAAAATGCAATTTTTCCATATTAAAAAAATATATGTGGATGATTTTATTTTATCATGTCTTATGTTATCTTCTCCATGGCTCTGTAGTCATTAGGCTGTTTTGATCATGAGAAGACTGCCTCACCCGGAAAAGGTTGGAATCTGTTGCAATTTACCTATTCTCAGCTAATTAATTTTATTTCATTTATGTTGCTCTTAATTGTGATAGCTCAGTCCTGAAATGAGGATAAACCCTTGAATATTTTAATAAGAAAATGAGGGATATTTTATCCCTATTTTGGTAGTCTTTTTTTCGTTATTTTCCCACTACATACATATTAATTTCACATATTTCTCTCTGAGGTTTAACTACTAGACTTTGGATGACAAGATCGCTTGTCCTACAGAAGTGACATTTAATGAGAGACACAAGATATCATCATGCATATTTTTGTTGTTTCAATGTAGTGTGGCGAGATATCTTGTATGAAGATTCTTATGTAGCATAGTCATTCTATTACACATGTTTTTCAGTCATCAGATAGCAGCTGCATGAAATGCTTCGTACAGATGATACGTTTCCATTGAAACCAGAATCTTTATATAAGGGTTGCATGACTCTAAGTCCCCATATTGCCTTTTTGAAAATACCATCTGCAAGTCATGTGGTTAAGATTCAAAAAAATTTTTAAAGTGTCTTCTCCACTTTTGGCAAGTTCTTGTTTGAAATGACCAATCTACATTCTATAAGATTGAAAAGAAATTGATCTGAATATCTTCACCTCAGCCAAAAATATAGCTACGAAATGGATAGAAACTGATATGGAAAAAAATCTAGCTGGACTGGGGATCAAACCTCTGACCTTTGGCTTACTGAAGGAATGTAAGGGTTATGTAGCTCCCCTGAATGCTACTAAAAATGTCATGAGAATCAGGAATATTTAGTTGTTAAGGTGTCTGGGCATTGTCCCAGCAATCAAAAGGTCTGATTCTTGGTTTGGGTGGATATTTTCTCATGGCAATCATTATGTATTTCGCAGCCATATTTTCAGTTAAGGTTAACATCATAGCTAAGTTATGCATTAGGATATAACCTTGCCGCTAATGGCTTCTTCGAAGCCTCCTCCTCACTTATTGTGAACTAGCCATGGTATTACTTATACAGGTACTAATGGGTGTGAAAATTCTGTTCTTCTTGTGTGGAGTTTTTGCTCTTTTGTGCACTTGCAGGTGATGATATAGAAGTAATATCATGGCTGATTCAAAGTATACTCTAAATCTGTATAAAGTGCTCAAATTTTGGTTTTAACTTTGTGGACTGTGGTGCAGTGTGCACTATTTGACTGCTGTCCGGCATTGTATGCCTGGCTGTCGGGGTTGTATGCCCGGCTGTCAGGAAACATCTAAACAGTAAAACCTCTCTAAATGGACACCTCTGACAACGGACACCTGTAACTTACGGACAATATTCAAAACCCAGGCTGAGTTACGTACAACTTTTCTTGGCCTGACCATCTCATATACAGGCACTCTGACTTAAGGACATGGTCACCTTAAGGAAATACATAATTTTTTTCCATAATGGGAATATTTTGGTTGAATTCTTTAAATTTTCATGACTTTTGTCATTTGTATAGTTTCTCACAATAGCATTAAAATTTGGTGGCATTTCGGCAAGGATAATGCCACGCCAGCCTCGGTGGCAGTGTGGTAAAGTCCTCCCCTGCTAACCCTAAGGTCGTGGGTTTGTGTCCTGCCTGGCTGGATTTTTCACCTCCCAGGGCATGGTTGTGTGTGCTCGTCCATTTGAACATAATTAAATAAATAAATTTTCAATTGCTATACCCATTTGCTATACCCGTTTTCAATTATCATTTCATGGAATAACCTTTGGGTATTTGTCAATTCCTTTCAGATTTTGATGCATCATCTCCATTAATGAGGCAGAATGTATAAATCAATGTGCTTGTTAAACCTCTAAATTAAGGACACCTTTCACTTAAGGACATATTATTATGGACCACTGCTGTTTGTGAGATAGGTTTTACTGTAGCTTCTTTAAGCCCTCAAATATCCGCGAGGAAGAGGGATGCCTCGGTAGCTCAACTCAATAAGCACTTGGCACAGTATCGAGGGGTCTGGGTTAGAGTGTCAGTCAGGGTGGATGAGTATCATATATGAAGACTACATTCCTGGCTGAAGCTGGGAATCTATACCCAAACCCTTAACCAAAAATGAGCACTCACTACGTGGATAATTCTTCTGCATTTGATCATTATTTTCACCATGGTCATTGATGTAAAAAGAATGTTTTAATCATTCCTGCATTGTTATTTTTTGTTATCTGATAGCTAGCCTTGGTTCCTCTCTTGGATGGATGAGAATAGTTTTCATTTAGGATGGCCTATATGAACTTTAGCTAGGTAGCAGTATTTGGAGCCAGAATGCACAATGAATGTACACTTCATTGTTATTATAGTGGGTACAAAACATTTATCATCTAATAAGAGTTAAGTATTTACTGTTATGATCACAAATCTCCTTTACTATTTTTATATTCTACAAACTGAAGATCATACACGCAATATCACTGTCTTAAACAATGTTAGAGATGGCTGCCTAAAATAGAACAATTTTTCTCTCTTATAGATCAATTAGAATGCATCAACTAAATGCTTGGTTCTGATACGGGATCGACTGAATCAAGTCATAGCTAACTGCAGTAATTTTACCACTGGCTAAAAAAATCTGATTGTTCACGTTTGAAAAAAAATTGTAATCCCACTGTCAGCTATCATTACTCTTGTTGTGGTTGATGGAGAAGACTTCATTAAAATGCCATTCATCATTTTTTATAAATTTTGAGGCGTTGGTTTGATTTTTTTTCACTTTTCTTGTGTCCTTCCCCAGAAATCCAAGAGGAGATAATGGCAGAAGCCTAGCTGGTATGGAGAGTGCGTAAGTTCAGAAAAGAAAAGTTACTTTAAAAGTTGTATTTGATTGGAATAGCATGCACCTGGGGCCATTTTTCCGAGCTATTTTGTTTCTACCTCATAAAAAGTTGCTATCAAGTCAAGAACTGAACTTACGATTCTCAAAGCAGTAATGTGGCATAGTTGTTTGGTGGTTGCTTTTAATCGTGGCCAATGTCTATCTTGGATTTTTAATTTGATTTGTAGTTCAGGTTGTCCCCAAGTTCTAACTTGAGCCCTTTGGATTGTGAAAGTTTGTTCAAACCAGTAACCAAACTTTTCTTTTGCTATTCTGATAGATCAGTAGTACCTTTAGAACAGTGGTTCTTAACTAAGAGTGCATGCACCCCTTGGGGTGTGAGGAGCTTCTGCAGAGGTTGTACGATGTTATGATAATAAGGTATTGCATATGAAATACTCACAGCACTTACCCTGTAGAGGGTATTTTGTTTGTAGTTTTTTATTTAATTTCAACATGTTAAGATTACATCAATACATTTCTAAAAGCGCTAATGTCTTACATAGCTCAATCCCATTTCCAAAATACAGTTGGGATAAAGCAATAGCAAAAAAGTCATTAAGAGTTCATTACTTGAATATTTATAATGTAAAACAATGAGATATATTAGGTAGTTTATTTTATATATTTTTATAAAAGCCATTGTTAAATAAATTGCATTAAAATTTTTAGTGTTCCGAGATCCCTAGATCCATTTTCTGTGGTGGACAAAAATTCTATATTTTTACAAGGGGGTGTGAGGTCACATGTTTAGCATTTGAGATGTCTGCAGCTGGAAAGGTTAAGAACCACTGTTGTAGAAGTTTTACTTTTATTTAGACCCCACTCAGTTAATATTATTTGTAATTATGCTTTGCTATCAAAAAGGATAACTGTCAATGAGTCATATTTCTCACGAGTGGCACCTGTAGGACATTTGAAAATTTTTATTTATATATTTTATTGTTTATTTTGAATGATGAAGTAAAACAATTGTTGCGTCAACATACTTTCTGGTCACATATGAAAGGCATAAGCGAAGGAAAATAAATCATAATAAATTATATCTATCTTCTATCACCTTGGACCTGAGATGTAGTTTCATTCAACCATCTGTGGATTCAGTGAGAATATACATTGGTTCAGGATTGGGCATATTATTAGTAGTTTATCCACATACCACAGAAGAAATCAGATGAAAGTTATTCGGTATTTAGAAAAGAATAATATGGCCAATTAAATTACGTAGGTACTTTCTTCGATGATTTATTCGTTTTCCATTTCAAACCTATGATATTCGCCTTCTAAACAGTCACTTGAAATGAATATTTTCAGCTGATACATAGTTAAAAACTCATTTGACTCTTAGTGGAACTCTTACGACCATCATTTCCATGAGGGTCCCTGTAATTCTTTTTGATCAAAATTATACACCAAATGGGAAACGTGCATTAAATGAATTTCTCATATTTGAATAGCATACACAATAACAAATTTTCTGAGGAGCTCAAATAATTAATCCTGACATATATTCATCTTCTACAGGTATATGTTAAAGCCTTCAAAAAGTGAATCAAGTTTTTGAATGGCCATGTGATCCAAAACAACTTCGCAATGGTTTGACGTCGCCATACAGTTAGCTTCTTTGCTCTACATGTATTTTGACCAGAAAGATCAAATCATACTATGTATTTAATTGTTTTCCATGAAGAAAACAGAAAAGATTTTATTCATTAAATTAGGATAAACCACCAAAACTTCACTTAGAAACATGTTGAATTACTAGCAGTGATACTGTTCCATGAGGTCAACTGCTGTAATATGGGAGACGTAATGTTTTGCTGCCACCAAGCTAATAATTTTTACAAGCAATATTTTCATAAAGGAATGTTGTTTGTTAAGAAAACTTTTGTCCTAAATATGTCAACTTCATGTACGAATGATTTTTTAAAAAATTAATATTATTATTTCCTGTAACGGAGAGGTAGTGAATGATGTTCATTATTGTATCAGTTTATTTGCATCGATGGACCTTGGTTGGTTCTGTAAGAATCACATGCTAAACTTATTATTTGCTCCACATTTTGATGTAGTTAATAGAAGCTGTTGGGACTTCGTTAACGGGGAATAAAATTGATATCTCCCTTGATTGATTTTCCTCCATTGGAAGTAACTACAGTGAACGTTGAACCTGTTTTGTGTGTTAACTTCGGAAAGTAAGTCATGTACCTTTTACTTTGGTGAAACTAGGATATAGTATGGGGTGCTCTCAACTCATCCTTAAGTCATAGTTATTACAGAATGGCATCGAATTTTGTAGTTAATTTTTAACTTTTAAGAATTCTTATATGGTGAATATCAAAATAGGTAATTTATAAATAAAACCAGCTTTTTCAGCTGCTCTTTTTTTAATCTGAGGCAAGTAAGATCTTAAAGTAGTGGCAAAAGATATTCTCATTTCTAACTTGATGAAGAGAAATATGATTTTTGCTACCTTAATAAAACGATAACTGAGTACTTATCCTCACGTGTAATTTATTTCAAACCATAGTTTCTGCAAATAATTGTCATTTTTAAGGCTGATTCAAGTTTTTTTTGACACTTGTTTGCTGAAACTATGGTGGGAAATAAATTTAGTGTGGGTAAGTACTTAGCTATCATTTCTATTTGAATGACAAGGTTCCGCAAAGTTAAACCTGAATCAGTGTCTTAATTTTTTTTATTTAAAATAGATTAATTAACTACTTACGTGGTAGTGGGTATAATTGGTTGAATTGGTGGATATTCTTCCTACAGGAAACAAAAAAAAAACTCATAATATTTTGAGATAAATTAATTAGCTTGTATTACAAAATGAATTTTAAGAAAATGGTATGCCACTAAATTCAAGTGATGTCATGCATATTGCTTATGAGTTAATTTCCCCTGCACTCCATATTTTTTAAATTGTAGGGTTCGACAAATTCAGTCTCATCTTTACTGGTCAGTTTATAGCATTTCTCCAGAAATATTATAAGTAGGGCTGCCTTGTCCAGAGAAGAAATGCAATGAGCTTTAAATACTTAGTCATTATTTAGATGCCATACTTATTTTAAAATTTTATTGTGATTATTAGTTTTTGTTTACTTTACAAAAGTTAGAGTTCTTTATGCAAATGGTTAACTAATATTGATTCCTCTCAAATTTAATATCAATTTTAATTTATTAGCAATTGGATGATGTTGTTTACAATACATGAACAAATGTTTCTTAACAATAATGTTTGAAATCTTTGTACTCAGATTAGTTGCACAAAGTATAAAGATTTCCAACATTATCATGCAGGGCTCCTTTGCAAGTCCTTTTGATCGCAAGTTTCCTGGAATCCCTTAGTATCCTCCTTGCCATAAAATATTTAAATATTGTTAGTAATCTGTTGTGTGTGTATGTGTAAATGATGTGTTTTATGTGTCAGATGTTTACATTTAAATTGCATTACCATGTTACCTGGCAATGCATGAATCCTTTTTGAAGAGAAAATGCATGTTCAAATCCTGCTATTGAATGTTTCTGTCATTCAGATATGTTCTCTAATGGTTTTCATGAATTTTGGAATCAGTACTTCATGTTGATTTTTCTCTGAGAGACAAGAGGTTTTCTCTTTGTAAGTTTTAATGTGGGGTATCATGAAAGTGACCAGATATCTGATCCGCTGAACCAGTACCAAAACATGCAATTCTACTGGAGCACAGGCAATTTTCCAATATGTTTCTCTAATTAAGTAAAGTGTTGAAAAACCTATCACTCCTGTGTCCTACACGGGTTACTTTTTCTTAACCTCAATTGTTTCTACTTCATTTAGAGCTTAGGATACGATAAATGTAGGAGGGAATATATATATATATATTTATATATATATTTCTGTAGTGCACTGCAAATATCCAGTCCTAATCCAAAAATTTTATTCAAAGGAGACCTTATCCCTATTCTTTTCTAGTGATCCGTAGTTTTTTTGTCCATGAATAGGGCTGCCAAACCATTTTCTTGGCCATGTCCTCATTTTTAATTACCATATGTTTTCGCAATCATAGCTGACTGGAAAAAATAAATTAAATACCCACAATTTTGGTTATTTTAAGTCTTCTTTCTTATCCTGAATTATTGGTTAAACTTGAAACTAATGCCAGCTGCGGTATCCAGAATGGGAATGCACCTGGCTACTCAAAGGTCATGGTTTTGAATCCTACTTTAGATATGGAACCTTTTGTCTTGTGGGTAATCCATGATTGTGATGAAGGTCTGTAATGGTATTTTTAGAGAAGTTATCCTCAAATAGTATTAATTTTTTACCAAAATATCCTCATTTAGCAGGGATAGAGTTGGCAGCTCTATCAATGAGAGCACTTCTACTGAATTGTAAAGGAAATTAAATCCTGTAATTTTTTCCAATTTTGAACAACAGACAGTATCCAAATTGATTTAATGAACTCAAGCTAACAACCTTGAGTAACGTACAGACAAAGTACCTGAGGTGACTTAGAATGTTGTCAGTATCTTCTTCTGGTGTGGAAAAGTAGGACTTCTGGAGAAGTATTATCAATGTGAAGCACATTCATAGAGTTGAGATTTATGCTTTCAGAATATGGATGAAACCTGCCATTGTCATCATATTATAACAATTTCTTAACTTGCTTTATGATGGTGGGCAGTCATATTACATATTTTAAATCCTGGAAAATCCTTTTTGCATGTTTCCTTACACCTGGTTATAGAATAAACTTTTGGTTCGTTTTCCATGAGAAGCAATGAATATCCTTGGAAATCACTCTTGGAGATGGATGAGGAGGAGAATAGATGTTTAAAATTCACACAAATATTTTTCAAAATTAAGTTTGAAATTGGATAAGGTCCCATTCAGTGGTGGATTAAGGGGGGGTGGCAACCCCTCTCCGCCCCCCCTCCTAACCCCCTGTAATGCCTGGTACAATAGGAAAAATGGTGGTCATAAGGTATGCCCCCCCAAAACAACCACCTTAATCAGTTGCTGTTACCATTAGTATATAGTTGTAAAATTAATTTGTTAAAGATGCAGAAAAATTACTTTAGGATGTAGTTCACATTTATTATTTAGTACATGTACTATTATTGAATTTGTCTGAAATTTTTATTGATGCAGAAAAGAATTATACATTGTTTAAGAATTAATGTAGTTTAGAATTCTCTGAGACTCATATGTATAAATTCCTTACAACTTTGTTTTCATGTTCAATTTTTAATGCATAATAAATTGTTTTCTTCCTTACAATACATGTATAGTTTAAATATTATTTTAAATGCTTTAAGTGGTTCAGTGAATCTAGTAGGGAATACTTTCTATCCATTTGGTATCTTATTAATCACATTAAGTTTAAACAATCACTGTCCATATATATTTTAGGTGGCTGCAGATAGAGTGTCGAATGGTTGAACTTGATGCTTACATCAGAGCTAACATGAGCTTGAATACCGCAGACTGCGATAAGGCCATTTATTACATGGATGAGATGGACAAGTTGACAATTTCTCCTCTCATGCTGAAGAAAAATCCAATGGTGGTACAGACTGTCAGAATGGTAATAAAACAGGGAATTGAAAATTTTCCTTGCATAAAATTAAAGATTGTGTTTTCAAACAAGAAATCATTTATACATTTATATACATATGGCTTACTTCATCATTTAGATCCATTACTTTTCTTATCTTTGATTTGTTTTATTTATTTTCCAGAACAAAAATATTCATTCACTAAAATGTATAGAATGTTTTTTCCCAATCATATTAGAGAAAATTTTCACATTCCTAGATAAAAAAATAGATGAACATCAACTTCATCTAATTTTTAATCATTAACACTGTATAATTTCTTGTCAACTCTTTTAAATATGGTGTGCCAGTTTCTTCTGTCATTTAATAACAAGGCCATTTTTTTAGTTCATGAAAACTTGTGTTAAACTCTCAGTAATTGAAGGTAGCCCAATGATGTTGTTATTAATGTTATTACAATGTTAACATATTGATGAGTGTTAATGCTCTATTATTCTGTGTACTTTCAGTTAAGGTTTTACATTGGAAACCACAACAAATGGAATATGACAAATCAGGAAAAGGTTAGTTTCATTTTGGAATCTACTTGTATTCACATGCCTTACATTTCCTAAAAGGATTGTTGTAATTTATGATTCTCTAAAAATTCTTTACAGGCGGACTTTATTCAGAAAACAACTATTGTTCGAGCCAAAGCAGAGCACTTATTCAATAAATTCAAAGTTTGTATTTTCACTACTGAATGTTTGTATTTTTTTCAAGAAATTGGATTGAAAATCCAAGTTAAGAGATCATTTTATTCCAGTGTAATGTATGAGTAACTAGAATCAGTTGCTCATAATAGCTTAAAACTCTACAACAATGGTTAGATCACACTCTTGGCTGGTTGCACAGTGCCTATGTATGGAATTAGCTGTGGTTGTAAGCAAGATCATTCTATATAGCCTGAACAACAATGTTCAGAAAACTATTGGCAGAATGACGAAAACAAAGTTCTTTGCTTAGAATTCATCAAATTGTTTTTTTTCACAAAACATTGGAGTTTCAACTTGAAATTGGTTGTTAGTTCTTATTTTTAAGGTTAAAGGAGTACTTTTAGCCTTCATGATGTGCTCAAACCTAAGTGATTTAATTTTAAGTATGGCCATGTTTGAAAAAGTGAAAAAAAATTATTTCTGCATAATGTTTTACTTAGGATTGTTGTTATTTGATGTTTTTTAGCCATAGTATTGAATTTTATATTAGTAAAACACTTCATTAATATTGCTGTTCTCATCTTCTGTTATTGATTTTCAGTCTGTGTTTGTTGTGCCTGAAGGTAAACCTTTTGTCAAGGCTTTTGGTGAACAAGTGGAAGTCTTTCAAGAAGCTACTAAACATTTAACTAAGGAACAGAAATATGCCTTGGTTTATGATCCTGCTGGTTAGTACTCTCTTTATCTTCATCATTCCGTATCTTTCTTAGCCTCTGTAGGGCCAAGCCACATTGACACACCGGTTCCCGTAAGATCACCGAAGTTAAGCAATGTTGGGCCCGGATGGTGGTTGGATGCGTAACCATACATACCTTCACCGTGGCACTCTTGTCCCCTGTCTGCCTGTGGCAGACAGACATGCGGTTGGCACAATGGACCAAGAAGGTCTAAGTGCCCGGGCTCCTGACGAAGGCCCCCCCTGCAAACAATCTAGCCTCTGTAGCTGAGGGATAATAAGGTTTGGCACCAAAATCAAATTCAGTGAATCCCAGTCAAAGTAATTATAGTGGAAAGTAATGAAAGTAAATCAAATCATTCTCCATTCACATAATATCTAGTTTTCTGCTATATTAAGACTATACACCCTGTTGGTACAGACTATAGTTTATTATGGTGTTGTCGTTACTATTTACCCTGTGGAGTTACATTGTTTACTCATCAAATGTTCAGTAGTATTGGCTGGCTGTACAATCTTGCATTAAATGAGGTAGTTCTCTATATTCATTTTAAAAATATGCTGATAATCAAAATGTTTCATAATGCCATATAAGAATTAAAAAGTTTATCACCCCATAAGAGTGCAGTTGTCTCAAATAAATGTCTAAGGCCCAGTTTTATTATCTCTGGTTAAATACTTTCCTGGTGTGTAAACTGAAGTTGATACATTCTCCTGTCAATTAAGCAAAAGTCTGATTTAGTACACAAATCCAAACTCTCAGTTATTATCGAGTGAAATAATAGTTTTTAATGTTAATGTCATGTCATCTTACAGTAAATGTTAACCACATATCATAAAACCTGGCCTTAGAGTCTGAAATAAATAGTTTGGCATGCAGTATCTGCTGAGGATATTGTCCAAGTGTTTCCGTGATTTAGTATAAGTCTCCAGTGGCAAGCCATTCCATTGCAGTTTTTCTTATTTGGCATAAGTCAAACAAGTCACAAGTGATTGCGTAATGAGACATTTTTTTGGCCATTTCACTCCTGTGATCTCCTTTTCTTTACATCAGTTGTGCAATCTTTTTTTCCAGTCATGCCAAATGATGCAAAGAAATCGGCTCAACAAGTAATTTTTGAAGCTGTAGGAGAAGTGGAGAATGGTTCACAGAAGGACAAGGAGAATGATGTGTCGTCAACAGAAAAAGAAATTAACCAAAGTGATCCTAAGGAATCGGTGACTAATCAGGGGCAAAAGTCTTCGAAAAAAAGTGGAGGAAATGCTCCCCGGAAGAGTGCCCCCACATCAGATGTGGCACCAAAGAGTGCTCCTCCTGAGAAATTAGTTGAGCAAGGAAGTGATTCTGCAGAGGTAAATTTTCACTTGCAATGAGCTGCTGACATTTCTCTGGCTACTGATAATTTGTTCCAATGACCCAATAAGTATTGCATACCTAATATCAGTGACGTAGTCAGGGTCTGTGGAGTCCAGACCCCCACCCCCTTTCCCAATAACTTTGAATTTATTTTTAAGGTGGGTCTATACTTCCGAGCCACCTCAATTTAACGGTCACTGCCTGTGGTCGCCTACTGGGGTAGTAGAAGCCCAATGGGAAACTGTGAAGGCGGCACTGACAAAAATGGAGTGGGGAACAATTATCCTTTGGTGGGGATGGAAAAGGTCTACTCCGTTGTCAATGCAGGCTTGAATGTTTAACATTGCTATAGCCTTAATACGAAAACAACATCAGGGGTTGTTGATTTTTTGCGTTTACGAAAGACGATTCTTTGATTTAAGTAGGCTGAAATTCCTCATTTCGGAATCTAGCCTTTGAAACGTGCCGTGGAGTATTACCAAAACATTTCGTAAAAACCAAAGTTTTGTTATTTTTTATTTTAAAAACACAACCACTTCATGATAAAGTTTCTCCACTTAAATCAACAAATAACTCTTCATCTACAGAAGATGAAAATTGCAAGTCTCCAGCTGTCACGGCAAAGCCGTTACTGGGTTAGAGGGAAACAAGCTTTTTAGCCCCGGTACCTTAAAAAGTGGCACTGAAGGAGAAATGTATATTTGTCGTATGATTTCGAATGAATCTGTATTTAACTGCAAAAATAACCATAAAATTGTTATTATCTGTGTATTATGTAACCTTAAGAAACTGTATAACCGTGAGTTTGACTTAATTGAAACAGTGTTGGCCCAGTTAACTGATATGATGTTCTGAGTTCTTGCATAATTCCACGGAGGAAAAATCATTCACCTTGACTGTGACTTGAGCCTGGTCAATGCGAATGATTTTTTCTCTGTTGAATTTCACACTTATGTGCACTTGCAGGTGACTCAGTAAAGGTAATACTGTGGCTAGTCCCAGTAGCCTTAAAATTCATGCTTGGGTTTGGTTTATTTTCAAAGTAATTTATTCTCTTGGTCATGTTTTAGCATAATGTGAGTGTTTCTTTTTCTTGTTTAATTGATGTAATAAATTTTTCCATGTCAGAAATCTGTAAGTGAAGAGCATTCAACAAATGATGAGGAGCAGACAGCTCAAGAGGACCTTAGCATGCAATCAGACAAGGAAGTATCAGAGTCAAGAAATGATGAAGATGAGGTGGATGAGAGCTCAAAACAGGATGAGAGGTGTCAAAAGGAGGTTGAGGTCAGCGAAGGAGAGGCACCTGACGAAGAGGAGTCGAGAACGAGGGAGGCTGAGGATGTGAAGGATGCTGAAAAAGCTGAAGAAGACAGCAAAAAACCAGTTAAGAAGAGGACAAGGCTGATGAAGTCTGTCAGTTGAATTTCAGGTGAGTAAAACCATGGACAGGTAGTTCCCGAGTTACATATTTAATCAATGCATTCCAGTACTTACTGAAATCAGGCTTTTGAAATACTTCCTGATGTGTATTCAAATGCACTTAAGTCGAAAATCTCTTCGGGAATTATGGTTCATGCTACAAAATGCAGGTCACAGCTGGTGGCCATGTGAAATTCACTGGAAATTTCTAAAGTAGTATTGTGTTCATTTCATTTGTCTTAATCAATGATTTAATCACCTGGGATTTTTTGATCACTAATCACTCCTGAAAAGTTTTTTCTGCCTTTACATTTTTAAGTAAATGTATTAACTAATGTCTATTACTATACTGTCAAACCTCCCAATAGCGGACACGTTTGGGCTCAGAAAAATCGTCCGCTATTCAGAGGGGACCAAAATTAGGACACGCTTCTCTATGCAGTAACTATGCCAGGCAATATTAAAATATTAAGGCATTATTAAAATATGCAATGCATGAAGGCAAAAATAAAAATATATAAAATAAAAATATATATTTCATTCATCTTTTGTGTCAAATTTGAAAAATTACACATTTCAACAAAAATTATGAATGAAATCATTAAACAATTTTTATTTAGAGAGCAGCTAGTAGTAGCACATCACATTCAAAATAAAAGTCGAAAACATGGGCCCTTGAAAAGAGAGTATGTACTTGCCTTTTAGAGTTTAAAATAGATTAATTACAGTAACTGAATTATTTGTATGCACATAGTTTATGAAACAAATCAAATAATATCAGTTACGGAACAATGTCTTTCCTTTTGCCCTATTTCCTCATTTTCACTGAGAAATATGGAAAAATTAACCTGATTTTTATTTTAAAAAGGTAAGAATTATGCATCCCTTACGGTTGTCAACAGCATTTTATCCAATTTCCCATACTTTTCCCGTTGCAAACAATATCAAGCTTCAATATTTTCATGAAACTTACCACTATTGCTTGAAGAAATCAGTAATTTTCTGCTGCTTCGTGTTGGACTCACTCAGTTGTTTCTCTACGTGCAATTCTACCTGCAAAATCAACTGCAGTACTGTGGCATCTCCTTTGTTCAAAAAAACTTGGTTTTTATCTTCGATACTCCACAAATTCTCTTTCACTGTAAGAATTTTAATCTGACATTCTTGCGATCCGTCAACTATTCAGTGGAAGAATTTTTAAATGATAACTTGTATCCAGAAACAAGATCACCTTTGGTAAAATCACCTTTCATCAGCCCTGATGACGATGACTGAGTCAGACATCGAAACGTCGGCCTACATGGAGACCATCACCCGGTTGGAAACCCGAGAAAGCTTCACCAAGTTAATACGCCGGGAAAGCACTAAATCTTAAGATCACCTTTCTTCTTTCCCTTCCCATTTTCTGGTCGAGCCTTGTAAGCCAGTCAGTCATCGCGAGTCATCCACGCTTTTTTATTAGCTCGCCAGTCCACCCCAAAATTGTTTATGTTCTTAAAGCAACATGGCCTGGAGGCTCTTCCAATCACAAGTGGCCGTTCAAATTCGCCTACCATATTAACACACAACAAGATTGTAATTCTTTCTTTCGATACTTTTCCATTTTTCATTTTTCTTTTTTTAGACATATGGTCTTTTCTGGCAAGGCTCAAAAGAAAACTCCCATATCGTCACAGTTAAAAATGTTCTTTTCGCTATAATTCTCACATAAATCCTTAAGTTTGGACCTCCACTCACACACGGTTTTCTCACTTACGGAAGCTGATTCTCCGCAAACACTCTTGAATGATATGTTATGACTAGGGATAGGAAAATTTCGCGAATTTAGAGGAAAATGTACTAGGAGTGGTAGTTAGTTACAACATACTCCATACCTACTGTGGAAATGACTTTTGAACTCGCGAAATGTCGCGAATTGTGCCCCAAAACGCGAATTTTCATTATTTGTGAGAAAATGGTTGAAGTAAATTTCAAACGCAAGAAAAACATTAAAATTGCAAGCAAATGTTCTCAATTCGATTTAAACGAACTCGCGTGCAAATATTCCTGAGGTATGCGGAAGTTTGCAGTTCATCGTAGCATAACCAGTGTTACGATAACAATCGCGGGAGGATGACATCGGGTGCTTACGATTTACGGCGCTAACCGGCAATACACAGCTCGTCACGCCGCGGTGCTTTCTATTTACAATTAGTGGAATAACCATCTAACAGCATCTATGATCGGTGGCTCTCCGCTTCGAGGTGAGTCGAACAAAGGAAAAGCAATATGCGCATTTATTCTAAGTAATCTGCTCCAGCAGGGTTTCTCAAACTTTTCCTGCGATGGAACACTTTGTAAATCCTGAAATTTTAACGGAACACCTTGTGGACTTCCCATATATTAACACGTTCGCGGCGAACGTGAAATTGCCGTTTTTTCCCCTTGGGCGAACGTGAAATTTGCCGTTTTTTTGCCGCGGGCGTCAATTTTCATAAAAATGAAATCGATCCATTAGTGTTTTTCATTAATGTACATTACTTTGGTAAGATTTAAAATGATGAATTTCAACAAATTTTGGAAAACCGATGCGCCAATATCGAGTAATTAATTAATCCCCTTTGGTGTATGCAACCACTGCTTACGCGTAGAATTTTCTTCGAAAAAATGAAATCGTTCAATTAATGTTTTTCATTAATGTACATACTTGTATGCAATTTAAAATGATGAATTTCAACAAATTTTAATAACTGATGCGCCAATATCGAGTAATTAATTAATTCCCTTGGGTGTATGCAACCACTACTTACGCGTTGAATTTTCTTCGATATATGTTTACGTTCACCTTAAATACCTTAAAAATATACAAATGAGCAGTGTTTTTAGACATGGAAATTGATGCAGCACGAAAGCATTCAGTGTTACATCGTTTTTAGCAACTGCTTCGAATTTTTCTTCCAGAGCCTTCACTAAACCCTTCCTCTTTCGCTACGATGCCTTCTTTGGTTTTATGGCTTTGAGAACGAAATGCAGCGGTAGGACAACTTAGTCTTATCTATGAAAGGACTAAACTGTCCTCCCCCTGCCATTGGTAAAGGGTCTAAGGTGCATACTTGCAGACGGTCGTGAAAACGATTATCCCAAGCACCCACCAGGAAAACCTCTACCCTTGTGATGCTGGTGACCACTGGTGACCGACACGACGTCTCAGTCCAGGGATTATGCCAGGGTTGCCTTTTCTTGGGATTTCCTAGAGGCTGGCGACCGGCCTCTCTGCACGTGTCCCACCCTTAGCGTAGACCTAGTGTTTGGCCATTTCCGTCAAATGACTGACTGTTTATTTTCCAGTGACAACTGTTAAGTATCCTAGTTTTATTCCTGGTTTCTGTGCTTTCAAGTGATTTTGACGAGTTATTGAGATGCCGAATTCAAAATTAAGCGCAAGAGACCTCTAGAGAATTCTAGTATCAAAAAGTTGGATTTTATTGTATCGATAAAAGTACGGTCATGTACATATTCTACAATTGTCAGGTTGCTTGGGAAAGACTCAATTGGAAAAATTTAAAATCTCCGAAGAACATAACTGCAGCAAACTTTCACAAGGATGGAAATTCTCTAAAGTTACATGTCAATACACGAAATGTATTAAATTTAATTTTTAATTTAGTGCCACTTTTCCAAGTTCCGCCACCGAGGTGATTCTCTTCAGTCATAACATGGCTAGAAGGGAAAGTGTCGCATAATAGCCCAGTTCATATTGGGTATAGTATAAGTGACCCTTTTCTAGACTTAGAAATAATCTGTATTTTATGTGTCTATATATAAATTTGTGGTCACTGTGAAAACACCGAAATGTCTTGTTGAAAGTACCGAATTCCTAATTTCAAAGTACCGCTTTTTCCCTCTCAAACCGCCGAAAAATTCCTATCCCTAGTTATGACGCATTCTAAATTTCTGAAGCCAGCCATTTGATGCCACAAAGTCAGAAACATCTATCTCTTTCACAATTTCAAGAGCTTTTTATTGGATTAATGGTCCAGATATTGGAATTTTAAATGATCGAGCACTACAAAACCACTCATACGTGAGACTACCAATTGCTAAACCATCCATTTTCAGAAACTGCCTCGTTACATTTTCACCTTTGTCCTCAGCCCATTATTTCAGTAATCTCTCCTTGCTCTTAATGATGTCACTCACTTGCATCTTCCCAATTCCAAATTTTTCACCGATTGCACGTACACTTAACTTTTCGGTCTTCTAAAAGTGCAAAATGTCGACTTTCTCCCTTTAACACAGCCTTTTTCTTTTGTCAGCCATTTTTCTATGCAACAAAACACTTGTTGATGTATGGCTTCTAAGCACTTGCTCGCGTTTTTACTTGTTACCTTACGACGTTCAAGGAGATACTGAGGCTAGTGTCGCAAGGACATTAAGTGACTGCACTCCTCACCTCCCCCCCCCCCCTCCCACCAGAACCTTTCCATTAGAACCCTTTTGGATCAGGGTCCAGCTCCAGAAGTCATGTTTCTGGGAGACTGACATCCGTAGTTTTCGGGCTCTGACAGAGGAGAGACAAATTGGGGGCGTATGCTCCTCAAGTGAGGAGCGTCGACTCTGTACCTCCACCCAGAAACCCTGGGACACTTCCACTCCTCGGGGATGACCAGCGCTGACCCTGCACCCTCAAGCTTGACACTAGAAGATCTAGAAGCCTTTATTTTGCCCCCTTCACCACTTGCACATTCCAATCTACATCCCCAGGGGGTCCACCTTGCATTTCTGCTCCCAGGCCCCTATCTGTCTTCCTTCCCTTTCACTTCCTCCTCTCCTACACTCCTTGCTGTGCCATGCCAGACCCTGACCATCATCTCTCTCGGTGATCACGTCACGGCCCCCTACTCAAAGGATTATCCCACAGCAAAAAGGTGCTTTCTAAGATAAGCTTTGGTCTGGAAAAGTTCCTGAGTTCCTTCAAGAAATGAGGTTTATTGTTCAGGAGAGGAGACATTTTTACATAATAGCTCGTTGTGAGTGTCCGTTAATGGAGGTTATTTAAGGAAAAATGTTTCTCTTCTGTTGTCCGTGTCCATTATTGAGAGTGTCCGCTATTAGGAGGTATTATTTCAATAAGTTTCCATGCATTACTGCCGGGGATTGAAAAACTGTCTGATTTTAGGAGTCCGCTATTGGGAGGTGTCCGTTAAGGGAGGTTTGACTGTAATTCATTAACTGGAGTATTTGTATCTTCCTGAATATTGTGTATTATCAAATTCTAGTGCTGTGTGAATCAGGAATTTTCATATCGGATCGAACCGAATCGAATCTCCAGAAAAAAATTTCAAATAAAATTGAAATGAATTTTTTTATATTACTAAAAAAATTCGCTTGTGAATCGAATTTGAATCTAAATAAAATGCAGAAGCTTATGCAGAGTTAAAGTAGTTAAGATTTTTCACAATATTTCATGAAATTACTTTAACACTAGAAGGACAGGATGGGTCATTTTAACCCTTAACACGTGTTTAAAATCAAATTCAACTACTCATTTGTGTTTAGATTCTTTTTAGATTTTGTGCATTTTTACTTATATTTTACTAATATGGAAAGAAAATTTCGTAATTACTGTTGCTTAATTTTGTAATTGATTTTATACCTAGAAGGATGGCTATGGGTCATTTTCACCTGTTGCTTCTCTCTGTATTGGAGTCAAGTTTTCTCACCATTTTCTTCTCCTATAGATCACTGATATACAATTTATATCAACTAAAATATATCAGCACACATTTGGGTATGTACTTGAACTTAATGTTTCATTTGAATGCCATTCGTTGATAGTGGAGCTCTCCTGGTTGCAGCTTACCAAAATTACGGAAAATGTTTACTTTCAAGTCATCTTCGATTTTGACTTACAATAGAAGTCGCCATAGGAATAGGATTAAAAATATGTCATATTCATTCTGCCGATGTATACATTATTATCGTCTTCATTATTAAAATATTAGCGTAAAATATGACAGTTAGATGATAGGAATGTGAGCAGAAAGCTTCCATTCCCAGAATGAGAGGTTACAGTGGCCAGTGGTGCAACAATGGAAAAGTATAGTCCTGAACATCTCTCGCCAAATTGTTTTGACCTGCCAGTATAAATATGCACGTTTGCCCAGACCTTTTTTGTCACCGAATTGTCGGCACAGTGCTTCTCAAAGCTGTCTAGAGGATGCACCGTGCTCAATTTGTAAAATCATTTCTGAATCCCCTATTCTTTAGCTGCAAAGAGAAATCACTCCGTGGGATGCAAATGAGAGGAGGAAAGAGTTTTGGCTTGTATGAGAGCAGAAAAACCTATTAATTTTGCCCCTCCTAGGTATTGGATTAGTAGGTACATACTCGTACATTTTGCAACGCCAAAAAACTTGCTACACCTTCAGAATGCTTTCTTTTTGCCCTCGCGTCGGCTCCTATCACCGCAGATGGCCGTGTACTAGAGCCCTACCGTAGTGGCTGGCGGCGAGCGTCGTTCATGTACTCCTAGGACCGAGGGGGTTTCCAGGAAAGAAATATGGCTACCAGGCAGTGCCCCACCTTACCTCCCCTTTCAGGGTTTTTCCAAGCTGGGGAAGAAAGGAGAATGGGAGGAGTTTCTCTACAACACCCTGGAGATGGGATTTGTAAGGAGAGCGAGAAAAATAGGAGTTGTGCTCCAGCTCTCATTGAAACAAGTGTGATTTCCGGCGTTACAGGTACTATTAGCATAAGCATCATCTTTAGTAATGTCCCGGATGTCAAGCGGAGAGTATTTCTCGGAGATGGCATCTAGGCGACTCCAAATACGAATGACGAAAAGCAAAATAAGTAGAAAGTTTGCATATTCAAAGACTGGTAGCAAAAGTGGTGAGGATGCCAATTGCAACGAAACCCTACTCTTTCCGGGAAACACACACTAACACCCCAAAGAGTCAGAAAAGAAATCATTGTCAAATTTTGAAAAACTGCACACACACAAACTGCCAAACTGTATGTCCTCAGTGCAATAGAAGTAAGTGTTTGTGGAAATTGTTCTGAAAAATAACTATACGTGTAAGTTGTGAAAGTGATCTTACATCTTTCCAAATATATGCACATGTATATGTCTGTGTATGGATGTGATTCTTATGTTTACATATTTTTTATTTGAAATAGGTGTGTAAAATTTAAATTTATCAAATAAAAGGATATTTATCTAAACATGCTCAATTTTCAGTAAGGTGTCATTATTTTCAAACTGCTATGCTTGAGAATAGCCTAAGATGAGCACTGCTGAAGAGGATCAATGGAAATAATTTTAATTATTAACAATTAATTAGTAAAAATAATTTTTATTGCTAATAATCTTCATCATCAATCTTTATTTGCCCAAAAGATTATGATACAAACCCATAGTAGGGAGAGTACAAAATATAAGGCACGTCAATAGTAATCTTTCTACCAGTGAACATTCTTTACAATTAGAACATTACATTACATTAGAACAGTAAATTATTCAGAGTCACAAGTATCATTAAAATATTCTTCAACAGAGTAAAACATTTTATGATACAAATACTTTTTCAGATTGTGTTTAAATTTATTGATACCATTAATTTGTTTTATACATTCTGGCAGATGATTATATAACCTGATACCCATTTCAGTCGGGCCCATTTTTATTGCTTTTGTTCTTATGGTTTTATAATGGATGTTATTCCTACCTGTAGTGAAATGATGATGATAATCACAATTTAGTGCTTAGTTACCAATATTATTTTTAATATGAACGATTAGTAACATTATATATTTTTACAAGTAAGTGGAAGTATTTCCTTGAATTTTGAAAATGGGGATGGAAATATGGGCAGAACCCCAAAATATAATGCTGTAAGCAATGTGTGAATAAAATTCACCATAGTATAAATTTGATAATATCTTTTTACTAGTTGTTTTGCGCAGTTGCCTTAGCAAATAGCAAGTTAAACTTAGTTTATGGCGCAGAAGATTAGTATGAGTTTCTTTAGAACTTAAAGAAATGCCTAAAAATGTACAGATTGTAGTTTGTTTTATTGACCGACCATTTATTTTAACAAGTATACTATCATTAACATTTGCACCATGTGAAAAGTAAACCATTTTGCTTTTCTGACCATTAAGATCAAGATAATTATCAGAACACCATTTATTGATAAGATTCATTGCAGACCTTGCATTATCATTTAGACTGTAACAATTGCATGAGGATAATATTACATTTGTATCATCAGCATATAATATAGGTAACAGTCCAGTCCAGTAGATCATTGATGTAGATTAAGAAGAGAAAAGGGCCTAGGATTGATCCTTGAGGCACACCTAGAGAAATGCCCAACACGTCAGCTGAGTATTTACCCCCATCAACTGCTAGTGTGACAATTTGCATCCGATTATTAAGATATGACTTCATCCAGTTCAGTGGGGTACCCTAATTCCAAGTCTTTCCAATTTCATAATGTGTAGATAAAGCCTTCTTAATTTCATTTGTGGGAAAAAATAAAGTACCGGGAAAAAAAAGTTGCTATTCAATGCTGGAAAACTTTATGAGTCAAAATGACCCCTGCCTGTCCTTCTAGGTAGTGCGAAACTCCTGTCCTACTAGTGTTTTGAAAATTTTCTTGAATAGGCCATTACCACAACAAACTTCACATACAAAGGTAAATTTCATTCTGAAACTTTAAATTTTTGTTTTGCATGAGGAAAACATCCTCTAAACGAATGACGTGCCATTTGGGAATGAGTGACATGTTTGAATGCATGTAACGATTCGAAGATGAATCTATCAGATTCGAATATTTTGAATCATTCGGTTTCGAAGCATCCTGATTCGCAGGCAAATCGAATCTAATTAAGCCCGATTCAAGTCAAATCGATTTGATTTCGAAGCATTCGCACAGTTATATCAAATCGTATCCTTTGGGTATGGAAAACCCTTGGGGCATCTGGTGAGGCATTGGCCCTCATTAAAATAAAATTTATCATAAAAATCGTTCAACCTTCAGTGGGGATCCACTGGTTTGCTGCTGATGTACATCCTGGAGTTTTGACCTCTTGGATTTTCTCTGACTTCCGTCATACTCTACCTTTAACTGGAAGATTACTCAGATGATGATGTGATAGAGATTTTATGTATGCCAAGCTGTGATGCATCACAGTACTGAATGTACCTCTCTACAGGTGTTCATTAGTGTCTGTGTAATTTATCAGCAAAACTTTTGGTGTGAAAACCCCATAGAGAAAAAATCAATTGCCTTGAGCAGAACTTGAGCCCAGATTCACCGATATCACGCTGAGTGCATTCTCCAATTAAGCTAACAAGGCATCCATCTCCACTGTTGATTTTTGTGGGCTTTAAAGGAACAAGATGTTCAAGACTGCCAGGCATATGGTGCCACAGAAGCAGTCAAATGCTTGTGCTTAGCACCACCATCCATTCCTTTAGGTAGAGCCCATGAAATCCATAGGGCAGGATGCCTCGATAGCATAGCTGGTTAAAGCACTCTGTGTGATATTTAGGGATCTGGGTTTAAGTCGCTGTCAATGCAAATGATTTATCTTCTGAATTTTTCGCACTCATGTGCCTTGGCCAGTCCAGGTATCTTCAAAATTTGTCAATACCTATTGTGTTATGAAATAAATTTCTCTCTTCCAAACTTTGATTACTATGCTTGAAACACCTCATTGAAATTTTCATACATTGTTGTTAGCTTCAGAAATTAATTTAATGGTGATAAAATATATGGTGTATCATATGACAGTTTTCTTATAATGTACTATGTTTTGACTTAGAAACAACAGGAATACTTAACACTACCCCTTCTATTTTATTCCAGATATGTAACTTCACAAAGTGTGGACTACTCCTGGAATTTTTCTTGTATTTGTCTTTGTGATAGATAAGAAAATGGCATTCATTCATCTGTGACGTGTTAAAAATCATTCCATTTTAGAACATTGATGTGACTCATTCAGCTACCTTCAGCTTTTCTGTACAAAATGAAGCAGGAATGTCAGTTTTGCTTGCAGAATGTCAAGAGACTCAGTTGAAAATAGTTTATTTGATGTTATACCTGATTAAGTGTAGTAAATATTTTTATCGAGCTCATATCAGAGAGCTAATTTTGAATCTCCTTTCTGAGAATGCAATTTTATTTTCATCATTACAGAGTATGTACTTTGCACAGCATGATTTTGTAAAATTGCAATTTTTTTTAATCTCTAAAAATTGTGAATTGCAATGCAATGGTTTCATTGCTCATGCAGTTGTTCGATATTGTATAAGCTCATAGTTGTGGTCATTCATATTGAATTCTTAGCATCACAGCATCATTCATCATTTTACTTTTCCTTTCTTCACTGTGTCATATGTAGTTATTTAGAAATAAATTTCTTTCTTATAGAACTTGTTGATTCTTACTGTCAGTGATCTTACTCAGTGACTCCCTTTTGTACTCTGCTTTCAACTTTTGTTGAAGTTGTCTTATTAAACTGATTTTAACGTCACAATTCTACATCAAACATCCAATCCTCTTGAAAGGGATAAGTGATTTCTAAGAATCTCCTGTGTATTACATATTTGGTTTTAGATGGCATATTTATGGCTTTTGTTAATATATTTTACAATATTCAGCCATCGTATGTGTGTCATCTTTTTGTTTTTTTTTCATGCAGGAATGTCACGAGTTAAACTCATTTTTGTGTCTTAAGAAGTGATTTCTAAACCATCTCTTTAGCCCGATATATTTGGGAATCCGGTTTTAGACTGCTAAGATCTGTCCTTTTGAATAATACTCAATGATTCTTTATCAATGTTCCCTAGTGCAGGTGTTTATACCTGCCAGAAACAGAGGAATTCTCCTATAATAATAATAGTTTTATTATCCAAATACATTCGTATAGGATCCGTTTATGAGAAAAAATAACTTCGAACAAACAAACAAAAATACAAACAATCATCCTAAAGAAATTCTTTCTGGGAGTAGTAAAGTTTTTCAAAGACAAATATTTGCAGTTTTGTTTTAAAGATGTATAAACTCACAATTTCTTAAACTAAAAGGCAGGCTGTTAATAACATGTATCCCCTATGTTTTTGGTCCTTGTGAGGTCGATTTTGTCGTGACATATTTGTAATGAATCACATCTTGCCCACTCGTATAATGGTCATGGATACTAGAATTTTTCATAAAAATAATCTTAGTTGGGGTTAACATACTAGAGTAGGGAAAAAATATACACACAGGGGAGTGGGAGAAAATTGAGTTTTCTGTAAACTGGCCGGCAGGGGGCATCATAAGGTGCAAATATCATTAAACAATCAATTTCTTTTGCAGTTTAATGACTTAAACAGAAGAACGTAATGATCCCCAAAAATTATGCTTGAAATCAAAGGGGAATAGAATGGATCGTAATAGAGGGTTAGTAATATATCAGGACGGACAGAAAATCTTATGAAACTGGTTGAACGAAGTTCTTGAAGAAGATAACACTCATGCTTACCCTAAGAAAGATTCAAGGTGATTTGAAGACCTAAAAATTTGACATCAATGGCCTGATGCAGGGGGTTACTTCAGGTCAAGCTTCAAGTAAATCTGATGAGAATATTTGTACAATCAGAGACACTTCATATCATCTGCTGTTAATAGGTAATCAGATAGATCATTGATATAAATCAAAAAGAGAACATGACTCAAGATGGATCCTTGTGGCACACCACAGATCAGTGGCATATATATGGGGGGGCCCCTCCGATAAAGGGCCGCAGGGAGAGGTGCATGCGTGGATACCTTAGAGAGATTGTATGGGTGGGCGAGGGCCTTCTGGAGCCCTCCTGGCACTCAGACCTATTTGGCCCATTGTGCCATCCCACGTTTTAACCTGCCTGCCACTTGCAGACAGGGAACAAGAGCACCACGGTAGAGGTATGAAGGAGGGGCCACCCCCAACCTCCCTGGTACAGGTATGGAGGGAGTCCTCCCTCCCACCGTCCCGGTCTGGGTATATCTCCCTCCGGCCTCCCGGTATCGGTCTGGAGGGAGTGTCACCCCTCCATCCACCCTGGTAGAGGTATGGAGGAGGGCCACCCATCCAAACACCGTCCAGGCCCAACATTGCTTCAATTCGGTGATCTGACGGGAACCGGTGTGTCAACATGGCTAGGCCCTTGCCTGCAGATACCTTAACTACAGCCGGTCACCGCTAGCTAGCTGGTCTTGCCCCCCTCCCCCCCCCTCCAAAAGTTATAGCCTATATTCGCCAATGCCACATATCATGTATTTTAATATGGACTTAAACTGAGCTCCATTAATGTTCAGAATAACTGTTAGTGACCTACCTAATAAGTAGGATTGGATCCAGCTATTGGGAATGCCACGAATTCCTAATATGTTAACTTTCTTTAGGAGTAACTGATGATTAATGATGTTAAAGCTTGTGAAAAGTCAATGAATAAACCCAATGCATTTAATTCATTATCTATGTGTGCTAGAATTAAGTCCACAGCTTACTGCACTGCTGATGCAGTTGATCTATTTTTCCTAGAACCATGCTGGCATTTTGAAAACAGTTTTTGGGATTCTAAGAAGGAAGCTAGATGTGTATGGAATACGTTCTCGAATATTGTAGAAAGCTGACTAAGTGAAATAGGATGGTAGTGTTGCAAATTATCAGTATTCCCCTTTCTTTTGAAGAATGGGATAACTTTTGCTTGTTTTAAGTATTTAGGGAATATCCCTAGTTGAAGTGATTCATTAATTATGTACAATGGGAGGTCTGCAATATGGAGATAGGATGCAGCTACGATATGTCCTGGAATGTCATCTATACCAGCTCAATGTTTTGCACTCAAATCATGTATTATTGTTTTGAGTTCAGTGACCATGCATGGTATCAAGAAGAATGAATGAGGATTACTTTGAATATGCAGTGCATCTGAAGAAGAGGATCCTAGTGGAATGGGTGGAGGGGAGAAATGCTCAGTAAACGAATTGGCATAGGGTTACCATATTTTGAATCCCCAAAATGAGGACACCCTCAACGGGATCCTCCCCGACCTCCACGGTGCACCCCCCTCCCCACCCCAGCCACCATCGCCCCAACCCCTGCCTCGTGTCACAGAGCGACCTGGTAGCCAAACTATGAACTATTTCCAACCCATGGTAGAATAGTAGTGCCATCTATCAAGAGTTTGTTTAAATTTTTGTGCAGAGAAAATAGCATACCATGAAGCGCCATAAATGAATCCGGCGATAGCGTCTATCGCCGGCTATAGCCCTAAATAGAAAGCACCCAAACAGATTCCTAACGGTGTAAGCCAATAACCGATATGAAAATATATATATCTAGTTGGTGATACGAGATGAAAAATCAAAAAAAAATTAAAAAATGTGGACATTTGCTGAAATCGTAAAAATGTGTGAGGGCGCTACGTTAAAAGTCAAAAATACGGACATATCCGCATAAATGAGGACGTATGGTAACCCTAAATTGGCAAGCTGATAAAAATCTGACAGAATTACTGTGAGAGTTGAGAAATTTGGGCTTAGGATTACTTCTGACAATATTTTTGTTACTGTTAATATGTATCTTCCAAATTTCTTTTTATTAGTGGCTGCTGTTCTATTATTACTGAATGGTCATTTGGCATTGTTAAGAGTTTTCCAATAGTTCTTTTTGAGTGATTTTTACTCCATTTTAAGTAAGTTTGCTTACATTTAAGGGCAAGTTCTTTGAGCATGACTGAAATTTGCTGGATTTCACTTGTTATCCAATACCGCCTTTACCATAAGGGTACACGTGGCCCAAGCAAAGGGCCCCCGACCTCATGGGGGCCCCGAAATGCCAATTTTTTAAAAATTTATTATACTTCCATAGACTACCACCAAAAATTTTTATTTGAAAGATCTTTTGATAACATGAACCTCAAGTGTTGGGTTTAGGATAGGATAGGGTTTTTCGAACCTATGGTCAAAGAATAGGGTTTTTCGGACAAAAAATCGAAACTTCATTAAGCAGTAGGCACTATGTCAGATTCATTTAAAGTTATTGTAGATCTTCTAAATATTATCTAAAACCTTTGTTAGAGACAATTTTTTATATGACTAACCCTCACTTGAACAAATTGAGCTGAGTCTCTTAAAATAAAAAATTTAGGCCCGGCCTAGAGGCACAGGTAGAATTCTAAGGTTGTTTTTAATAAATCTCAGGCAAGTTCATTAATGGGAAAATCGGACCAATGAAATGGGGAAGGTTTTCTTAAAATCTGAAAAATTGCTATAAATCCCTTAAAATTAAATTTTTGCATTTGTTAAAATTTATTATACTTCTAAATTTAAAAAAAAATTAAAAATCTATCTATGCTTCTAGGTCGAGCCTAAAGGTATTATTTTCATGTACTGCCTATAGTTTGCGGGGTCCAAATTTGGGCAGAACGAATTTAAATGGTGCGATATCGGAGTGCGCTTTGAATGACTGTGGGTTCTATGTGGCTGGGGGATCACTATAGTAGAAATCCCTGTGTGAATTAGGACAATGCACTTTTGCTTGCTTTAGAAAAATCTAATGTTAATCTCTGCTTGACTGTTGATTTTACTTGACAGGTTTCACCCATTTAAGATAAATAGTTGGATAGTGTGAATTCTAAATGCATGCGAGTGTTTTAGGGGTAATTTTTTACCTCAGCCTTACTTCCCTTTTAGATATTCTAAATGAAGACTATATCTTCCTCTTTATGGAAGAGGACCTTTTGCAAAGTTATGTTCTCTTTGGTATCTGTAGTGGCTCAAGTACATTTTTTTCATCTGGGTATGGTTGCTACCTTTTTATACTCCACTCCTCTATTTTCTTTTCTGAGCTAATGAGGGACATGAGACTTTATTCTAATTTTTCCTCAATTCTCATAGATCTATGATTGAAAATGTACCTTAATTTCTTTTTAATGTGAATTCTTCTTGGGTTTCCCTCTGGGTTAATGTCTACATGATGGCTGACATTTCGACTGGAGACTTTCCTATCATGCTAAGGGGTGGGAAAACTGAGGAGAATGCACTAAAACCATTTGCCATGTCAAAAGCAGGAAAGCTATGGCAAAGGCTATTTATTCCCTTAAAATTTACTTATTTAGAGATCAGTTCACCCTTACAGCTGGAGAAAAAAAAAGGAATCACTGAAGTAAGCTTGTTGGTAGCTCTCATCTACGGTCGAAATTGGAATGAGGCGCCCAAAGCTGAGAAAGCTGTCATGAATGACGCAATTCTTTTAAAACATAATGAAGCTTATCCCAACTACAATGTTAAGAAGGCTGCTTTGGTAGCTTTTCACCGCCATCAGTGGTTCTTTTCAGAGCATTTGGTTGGACTTGCCCTCTTTGATTCCCGATTCTGTGACTCTACCAAAGTTAAAACGGTTACTTACTTACAGTGCCCACCAAAAGCTAAGGCTCTTAAGACAGTTGAGAGTAAAACATTTAAACATGACACTCCTCTGGAAACATATGTGACACAGCGAACTGCAGAACTCTTTTTTACTTTCTCCATAAAGATGGGAATGAAAAGGCTGCTTCATTTCTTTGCAAATAATGTAGTTGTGGGATTCGGATCCCAACTACATAGAACTCAAACAGGCTGTTCGCAAGATGAAAGTAGTTAATGACTGTGCTGAAAGGGGTGCAAATTGCCCTGATACAAAAATTCAATAATTGTATAACCAAGAAAGAAGACCTGTTTCAGTATCTTCTTCGGATTGTTCAATCAAACCGAACCAAGTATCTAACTTGTAAGAAGGCATTACTCATGGCTGATGATGGTCATGGTGCTTAGTGAAGAAAACATATTATAATCTTGTATTTTACATATCTTTTACCTTTTCAGAGACTTATTTATGATCACAGTAAATGCATCATGATCATTTAGCATTATTTATGTATTCAGTCATGTCACCATTAAATTTTTTCATTAAAATACCATTGTTTTAGCTAAAAATCCGCGTTCACCCAAAAAGTGCTCAATCATAGGGACCTCTAAATATTAACCAATTTGCCTGAATTTTTTTTCGTAGCTTTCTAACACCAATTGGAACAGGGGCAAACATGTGGAGCGGATGTTTAAAAAAAATTTATTTTGGACCACCCTAATAAACATATATATATATATTTTTTTTTTTTTAAATACACATGGCGCAGGAAATGCTTCAAATCGGGACCCTGCTTTTGAGTAGAGAGGAAAATTCCATCGTAATGAACCTTTACTATGAGGCGGGCGTTAGGAATAGCTGCATTTTAGCGATGGCGAAATTTAATGGTTCTCGCATGACGCAGAAAACTCAACGCAAATATTGTACGTTGAATCTCAGTGCTGGCACAAAAAGCAATAGTTCAGATCGGTGAGTTTTTCAAATTAGGTTTTTATCTTCCTCAGAAAAATGGTGGGAATGGCGATCGAAAAAACCGCGTAAAATTGAATTATGATCGCGCTTTGCGTAACCAACGAGAGAGAAAGCCTGCGCAAAGCATGAGCAGGGAATAGAATTCTATTCCCTGGTATGGCATGGCAATTTATTATAGGTGCCCATAATGCTCAGATGAAAGCCAGTATCCCGAAGGAAATTTTCCGAAACGTCGGCCAATATGAAGCCAATTACCTGGTGCAGAGCCCGAGAACAATACCTAAATATTATTCACAAGGAAAAACTTAAACCGTATAATGCTACCTTTAGTTAAGCCGTAGCCTCTGACATATGTTGCCTTGGTCTCAGATACACGGGTTTCTAATCATACGCGGGAAAAAAAGAGATCACGTGACATTTGTCCACTAATGGGAGGCAAGTGAAGAAACAAATGAAGATTATTTAACATCTACCGCCAAAAAACTGAAACATGGAAGGAACTGGTACGTAGTCTAGACTAGTAATAAGAATTTTTGTTTGCTTGCTGAAAGGAGTGATTTACATTTAGTTGATTTTTGTAGCATCCTTATTCGTTACTCTTCTAGAACATGTTTTGTATTAATGCTCTGAGTTTATATAGCGAAGGGAAAAATGGTGCAACTCCCAAATGGAATTTTGAATTAACGTGATCTTGTCTTAATGTTTCAGTGGGTTATTTAAATTTTTTAGCCATTAAGGTTTCTTCATGTTTTAATATTATTGTTGGATAAGTCTGTGTTCTTCTTACCATAAAAAGTTATCTGGGAGTTGCTTACTTTCATTTAAATATTGTCGAATGTAGAATGTGCTGCTTACGGAAGGTGTTTTTAAACAATGTGGCGTGCGATGGTTTTAAGAAATGCGAGATAAAATGAATTTTGAAAAGAAAGGAAAAAATCGGGATGTTTATAACCTATTCCTCAGTTGTTGTGTTTCTTATTTCCCATATAGCAATGCAAACTTGTAGCAACCTTGCTGCAAGTTTGTCACGTCAAGTCTGCAAGCTTGCATCAAGTTTGTCGCGACAAGTCTGCAGGCTGGATTTACCCTTGCTATAAGCTTGCTAGTTACATGGCATCAAACTTGTGACAAACTTGTCATGTCAAACTTGTGGCAAACTTGTCGCGTCAAACTTGTGGCATAATTGCCTTGGCAGACCTGTGACAAACTTGTCATGTCAAACTTGATGCTTCCTTGTCGCATCAAACTTGTTTTAGACTTGTAAAGTCAAAGTTGTGGCAAACTTTTAATTCCAAAATTAAAGCCAACTTGTCACGTCAAATTAGAAGAAACCATCTCATATCAGCCTTAGGCAAACTTGTCCTATAAAATGTGTCATGTCCGACTTTCAGAAAACTTACACGTCCAGTCATATAAACTGGGTATTAGATATTCAACTAGGTGTAGACTCTTGCTACTATGCTGCTGCAAGAAACCTGAGCAAACGATGAACTCCAAAAAATTGGTTAAGTCCAACTACTATTGTTAATTGAGGGGGCAAATATGGAATAATATAATATTGAATCAATGGAAGCTGGAAGGTGCCAAATGTAATTCGCAGAGTTATGTATGTATCAGATTATAGACAAAACACCATCCTGTACGACACATTGATTTAAGGGATTTTTATGAAAGAGCATGCTGAAATTCCACTCTCATAATTATACTAAGTATTAATCTCAAGTGATTAAATGATGGTAAGGTTTTATTTAAACATGTTTTGTGCAAATTTGTGCACAAAATTATTTGGTACTTTAATTCTACAGTAGCCTCTTCTCTTTGCTCCCCTTCCAATTTATTTCTTATTTCATTCCTAGTAAAAGAAAGAGAAAATTTAATGCACGCAAAAAAAACAAATAAGGTTAAAAAAAACGTTTCACCATAAAATTTTAATGATTATGAAGGAGGATGATTGGGAAGTGGACAGAATGAATTCTGGAGATTATTATATAGGTGTATAATTAACATTACACCATATCTTCACGCTGATTTGAGGTAAAATGTAGAGAGTTCAAACTCTGCAGGCTTATTAAATTACTTTTATTGATGCAATATTCAAAAATAGAATAAATACGCTTATGAATATTGAAAATCACTTGGTTTATTCCACACTTTATTTACTAAAAAACCGACCCAGGTTTCGGCAACTCAGTGCCCTTTTCAAGGTCACTCTTGAAAATGGCACTGAGTTGCCGAAACCTGGGTCGGTTTTTTCGTAAATAAAGTGTGGAATTAACCAAGTGATTTTTCAATATGCATATTACAAAGTTACGCCGGAAACGTTTTCTCATATTAATAGGCTTAGCTTACTAAATGTAAAGTCTGATGATGTTCGAGATCACAAAGAAATACCAGCATGGCAGTCTAAGAAATGCTCTAGCGGGCAATATTTACCCTTCAAGTGTCAGAAACGTTCTGAGAGAATTACGGCTAGCGTCCTCCAAACCTGGCTCCTCCGTCCTCCGAAGCTAGTGTCCCTCTCGCATAGTTCTCATCATCTATAAACCATTGACTGGAACCCTTCCTCCCCTTAAAAGCGGACTGAAGTGACCCGAAACTCTGCTTGCCTCTGGCGGTTGCGTGTGCCCTAAGGGCCGTGGGCACTGCTTGGACCGGAGGGAGTGCATTCCTCTGACATCGAAAATGCAAGTGGTCAAGGGATGAGAGGGTGAGGTATCTGGTTAAAAAAAACCTTAGCCCTTTGTTAAGGGAAGTTGGGGAGAAGACGACTAAAAGCTCAAGGACCAAAAATTTTGATGTGAATCATCGTCGCTGGCAACTTATGCAATCAAGTAAATTTCATCGGTTGCCTCACTTTCATGTTGAGTTATTATTGGTGTTATAATTAAAGATAGTTATCAATGGTATATTCAAAGTTTCTGCGCCGATGTATTTTGATTCAAGATCGCAAACTCGCAACCTTTGATGCATGATAAGTACACCAACGAGTTTCTGGTTGGCGTGACGATAAATGTACACGAAACAGAGCTTATTTATGTATTTCCCCCACAACAACAAACAAACAACATTTTCAACATTAAATTTTAACAGTTGTTTTCATCATTTCCATCAATGACAAATATGCTATCGAGAAGGGCACGGCGGTCAGTCAGGCATCAACTATATACATGCACCCCTATGCATATGTTTGCTATATTCGCAATCAGGCAGAACAAGAAATAGGTTGCTTTCTGTAATCACGATGCATGAACCCGCATGGGTTCATTCGTGAATGCATTCATGCGCATAAAATAGAAGCAAACCGGGAAATATTCAGGAAAATAAATTCAATTTCGAGCATCTCGGTTGCTTTTTTGTGAATGCAGTTGTCAGTCAAGTCCCACTATCGAAAATACATATAACGAGAATACATTTATCTAAGCACTTCATGACGCAGAAGACATGCAGAAATAGATTCTTAATTCAGTAGATAGTTTTACTCTGTGTGCAGGGCCGTAACTACCGCCGGGGCAAACAGGGTGCAGCCCCGGGGCCTCCGAGACACGGATGGTTTATGTTTTAAATATTTTTTAAAACTAAAATTCACGGTTTACTCTAATTCCCGCTAATTAGCCAGCCTAGTAATAAAAATACAAATTAAAGCACCCGCGCACTAGACACTCAGCTGATAGTACAGACACTTGATTTTGGCTTCTAGTGTCAAATGTCATACACATGATTTTCTCTTGCCCCCTATTGAAAATGCCCCATTGGTTTCCTATAGGAATTAAAATTTCCTACAGGAACAATAAAGGTTCCTATAGGAACAATAAATTTCGTATAGGTACAAGAAAGTTTCCTATAGGCACGAGAAATTTTCCTACAGGAATGAGAAATTTTCCAATAGGACGAATATTTTCCTATAGGAACGAGAAATTTTCCTTTAGGAATGAGAAATTTTCCTATAGGATGAATATTTTCCTATATGAACAAGAAATTTTCCTATAGGAATGAGACATTTTCCTATAGAAATGAGAAATTTTCCTATAGCATGAATATTTGACTATAGGAAAAAGGTTTCCTATAGGGATTAGCAATTTTTCTATAGCACAAATATTTTACTATAGGTACAAGAACGTTTCCCATAGTGAAACATTCTAATTAGTTCGAAATTAAAAAAGAAAACATTTCATTTTATTAATGGATCTGCATTCTCACAAATATAATGCATACATCACCATACATGACAAGTTTTTTTCAATATTTCATTTCAAATTAAAACATTTGACAATAAAGACATTTTAAGAAAAAGTTAGAAATTCATTAAAAAATGGTTCACCAGTATGGAACTCACATAGTCAGTTCCATTGCCAAGTTCCATTCCAATTCCAAGACTCCTGACGAATGGTCAAGGGTAAAGGTCGACTATGACTACAACCAATTTGTGTTTCATTCATTACATAATAGAGTGTATTTCTTGTAGTCATGGCAAGATTGGAGGTCGGACATGAAGCAGGAAGCTGACAAGCTACAGCGTTCTGCTACCAAAACGGGGGAACAGCTACTGTGGTGCCACTGACTGCACTGGAGGAGAAACTAATGAGCTTCATAGGGGAAACAACAGTCAGTGGCATTACTGGGGTAATAGATCCTCTTGAGGTGAGGTGTTGAGTAGTGCCCTGTAGCAGTGAAGGTTAGAGGGTCAGCACATTAAGTATTCCAATGTAAGCTTTATGTTCTAAAGAAGAGTGGTTTAAATATAATAGCAGTACTTCCTAATGTGAACATCCCAATTCAGTTCTTTCCAGAGGAGGGAGAGATAATTATTGGCTCTCCAGCTGTTGCCACCCCTAACTCCTCAGCTACATCACCACCAGCGAAGAGGAGGAGGTTGTGTGGTGAGTGATGCTTTTCTAATCAGTTATGGACATTGCACATAACATCCTTTAAAATAGTACAGAAGTCCATTGATAGGACTCATTTTTCAGTTTTCTTTTACCGCTCTTTAGAGCTGGAGCACGATGAATTATGTTAGAAGTAAGGGCCTTAGCCACCAATGAGAAGATGGCAGATGCGATGCAAAGAATCGCATCTGCAGTGGAAGTGATGGACACCAACTCCCATGAGATGAAGGAGATTGTTGCAAGCCTCTCCTCTTCTGTAAGGGAGACATTAAGTGAGTAAAGGAGTAGTACAGATTATTATACAGCCTTTCATAGAAATGAAACTGACCTTATTTTGGAGGTGTCTAATGATTCCTTCTCGCATAGCCCATCCTGAAGCATGGCCCTTGCTCCATGTTGCATGATTGATATTTTATTTTATATAGTTGATTTTTAAATTATTTAGTTTATCAGGAATATTATATGGTGTGGTGGTGGGAATCAATCATTTAAAACTATATACATACATTCATGTAAATCTTAACTCCTGGCAAATAGCCAACTTGTAGCATTTTTTATAATAATAACAAATGATAGTGCCTTAATGTCAATGGGGGTGTAAGTCATCCTGCCCACCTATCCTGTGAGCCACCAGCTGCTAGTACTTGATGCAGCTCTTCTATCTGCCTTCGTTTCATATCTTTTGTGAGGCAATACAATCCACGGAACATCTCACTCATCTCAAAGGGATTTGAAGTATGTTTCCCTAAGGTGCTGCAAGTGGTGATCCAAACTTCCCTGATAATTCTGAGGTGCCTCTTTCTAATGCATCTCCTGGATATCTGCAAAACTCCTACAGCGTCCATAGCTGAACTTCATCAAACTATATACATACTATGCATACGTCGACGACACCTTCATCGTTTAGCTGCACGGAAAGGAGACACTCGACCAGTTACTCAAAAATATGAATAGCCTCCATCCAAATATAGTTTTCACTATGGAAATAGAGAACTGGAAGCTACCTTTTGTAGACGTCCTGGTTCAATGTAAGACCAATGAAATTTTGGCCATATATGTTTCGGAAACTGATGCACACAAACTGGTACCTACGTGGCCAGAGCCATCATCATCCCTTGCAACATTGGGATGTTTTGTCTACCCTATTTTACCGGGCTACCAGGAATTGAAACACCTAAGGGATACCTTCCAGCAAAACAGCTATGACAACAGAGTCATCTCTTTGGCCCTAAAAGGACCTTTAGCCCTCAGGAGTCCAAGGAAGAAGAGGAACCTCTGGTGCGAGCTTGTCTTCCATACGTCTCCTCCATCTCCTGCAAGATCTCCAGAATTGTAAGGAGACACAATATCAGGACCATCCACAAACCCTCTGCTAAAATCAGAGACATGGTCGTACGTGCCAAAGTCCCTTTTGGACTGAAGACCCCTGGCGTTTACCACATTCCCTGTGGGTGCGGCAAAGCCTACATCGGGGAAACTGGCCAAACAATCAAAACTCGACGTAAGGAGTACCGACGGCACATGAGATTGGGACAACCTGAGAAATCGGCCGTGGCTGAGCATGGCACTACATGCAACCATGATATCAACTTTGATGCAGTCAAGTTGTTGTGCCGCTCCTCAAATTTTTGGGACCGTCTGATGAAGGAAGCTATTGAGATCCAGGTGGAGAGAAATCATTTCAATCGTGACGCAGGATTCTCCTTGAGCAACACATGGCTGCCTATTCTAAGAGAAGCAGTGGCGGATACATATGGGGGGCGCGTGCCCCCCCCTTGCGGGGCCGCCCGCATTGCTGCCCGCGCCGCCCCCGCCAGTCAGCCCGCACGCTATTTGTTCGTGTCTTTCGTCAGTCGACTCTGAGTCGAGTTATCGAGTAGTTGTACTTTCTTATGTCGCACGCACGCGTCATCGTATTTTATACATTTCTGTCTGGCACATAGATAGCTAACCTACGAGAAAAGTCACGGCCATTCTAGTGATCTCGATACGTTATTCCGTCTGGCATTTGTTCGAGAAAAGTCGCGAATATTCTACTGTTTGTATTTGTTCACACTCCTTAAAATTCTGGAAGCGAACATTCTGGCACCGAATGTTCTCGAAACAACCGAGCTACATATATAAGGGAAGCAGAGTTGCTGCTAGGCAGTCAGTTTGAAAGCTACAATCGTCGCGATAACTTGCGCCCCCCCCTCGAGTTTTTTCTGTATCCGCCACTGAAGAGAAGTGAAGATCAATAGGGAATATTGGTACCAAAATGACGACCACTCAGAAGATACCTGAGCAACTATCTGATGCGGACATCCTGTGGCATCACCATACCTGATGACGAGGGCCGTGTCGGACCTCGAAACGTTGGAGACTATGGGCCATCTCACCCGGCTGGAAACCCGAGAACCCTAATTCAACAGATTCGCCGGGAAAGCTCATCTTCCATAACTTCATTGTGGTTGTTATTTTTGTCCACAGTCTACTTAGCAACCTTAGAAGACTTTTTTATTACCTTTACTGACTTTCCCCAATATTTTTGCTAGTTATTTTCCTATTGTGAGCATTAAATTAGCCTATTTCCAGGTGTTAATCTGAAATAAACACACTTATCTCAGTGTTCCGAATGCCAACCGACTGTCATACTGACAGCTTTTGCATGTCGGTAGGATCCACCGAATGGAGCTCGCCGGCTTACCGATTGGATGCGTACAGAATCGCACGGCTGCTCTCTCTGAGTCGGTTTGACGGCCCATCCGGCGGAAAGGCTTCCGTACCGATCAGTTGAGGGATACAGAATGACCCCCCAGAACCTCGAGACTTAAAAATTAAATGACTTAGCAAAATTTCAAATTCCAAGCCTCTAGGAGAAAAACTCTGGGGTATTTTCCGCAATCTTGAACAACCATATAATGTTGATGGGCATATGCAGTTTTACATATATTATTGAGGGTTTTAAGGAGATTTAAGCTTTTTCCAAAATTAAAGGTAGTTGAACTACTCCTTTCAACCTTTCTCCCTCCTGGCTCCCTCGTATCTAAGGCTTCCACGGTGAATGTCGACGACTCGGATATTAGAAAATATTATTTTTTATACTCCGGTCGACGATATTGCGCCCATCATAGTGGATTCAAGAAGAAGCGGGCTGCACACGGAAACAAGTGAATCGACCTGCCCGAGCCGACAACAGGTTTCAACTGTTTTGTTGTAGAGGTTTGTCCACTGCACGGAATGTTCTTAAGTTTTTGAGTGAAATGACTAAATCATTTGGAACTATGTAGTGGTTACATTTTAACTAGCGTAAGTTATTTGATAGATATCTTATTTCTATCACTTCCGCCTTTCCTGTCGTATTTCCTGCGGAAGTGAGAAAAAGCCTTTGCCTTGACCTGTTTGTTTTGGTTAATTTTTCATTACGTATTATCATAGCCAAATTTTGAATTTTGTAATGCTGTAGTATTTCCCATACTTACAATCTATACAATTTAGGAGATCTGTGTAGTTAGTACTTGAGTAAAATGAGAGAGATGTCTTCAGAGGTGAGACATAAACGTCGTCATCGGAGTCCTTCGTTTTCTTCTCCAGAAAGTAATCTTAAAGTGTCGTGTAAGGTAAATAACTCAGAAAGTAGTGCTTCAAAGCATGAAAAGAAAATGACAAAGCGCAAATATCCGCAAAAAGTAGAATCAGAAGACACGTCCGAGTCGAGCTCTGAGCATGACAATGACAGAAACTTGGAAAAGAAGAAAAAGAAACATTGTCACCATCATAGAGTAGACACCAGGAATTTTGAAAGTGAAGAAGAGGACTACGCCACTTCCAAGAGGAAAACCTCACAGCCCTACAGGGACGATGGGCAAAGGAGTAAAACTGAGGGAGACAGAAGTCGACCCAGGGAAACGGAGAATTCCAGATGTAATCATAGGAAACAACAATTATCTTCGGAGTACGGATCATCAGATTATACTCGTAGAAGAGAAAGGTATATTTTTCTTATATTATTATGATGACATTTTTTGTGGTTGCAGATTAGTTATCGAATTTTACTACTAAATGATCAAGCTGCTTCAACATAGCATATTGCTTTTTATACCCAAAGAAACACTATTATCTCTAATTAGTTGCTATTCATCGTATTATAAATCAAAAGCGTACCGTTTGGTATCGTAAAAAACTGTTATTAAATGAGGGTCATCCGTGTATTATTCGATTTGTCTACTAGACTACATATAACGCTTAAAGGGCATTTAATCGGAAACTTTAACTGCATAAGTTGGTTATGGAGCAAACATTTTATGCTTAACGTGGTTGTATGTCATGAGTATCATGATGGGTCATTTGCAGATCTCAGTCATATCTTCCAAAATGAAAAAAATACATTGTATGTAAATGTATTTGTGCTCGAAGGGATCTTCCATATAATTTGACATGATCGTTAATTTTTAAATTAATTTTTGTATCATGCACTTTTTATATCTACGTGATATGTAATATAGTTTTTATTTCTATCTGCTACCAGATTGCAACATAGAAGTTGTAAGTTATTGTTATTTTCATAAAACAGCTCGTATTCATACAAGCTAAGAGACTAACTCAATAAAATTTATGTGGTTAAGTGCCCGCTCAACACACAATTTACATCAATGTGCACATGTATTCACGAAAACCATAGTACCCTTTACTAGCAAAAAATTCTTTGAATTGTCTTTTGATTTTTGGGGTTAATTCTATTGCTTCTATGTTTGTGGGTAAGTTACTGAAGGTGGTAGATGATGATGGTGTAATTTTTGTGACAGTAAGATATTATAATTTTTTTAAATTTATTTTTTATTGCTTTGTGAATGGTATGGATAGTATAATGTAACTGAAGAAGGACACCATGTTTTTATCAATTTTAGGTACAATGAGGAAGATGGAGGTCATAAACGGGATAATGGTGGCCGACATGGTGACAGAAGAGTTGTTTCTTCAGATGGTGAAAAGAGAGTGCACAACAATGATCGAAATCAAGATAGTGGTGAGGGGCATGTTAGGAGGAGGAATGCAGATGAAAATGACCGAAGGGAAGGCAATAGAAGAATGCAGGAAGGTGAGGACAGGAGAAAACGGTATGTTGCCCTAAGTGATAAAGATGTTTCACAGTTTTTAGTGCAATTAATGTTAGTCCTGCATGTTGTTTAAACATCCTACGTGACCCACCTGTCAATGCCATTTTTCCTTTATTTCATTGTGCGTGCCTTGGTACTAATTTTTGTCATTTTTATCTACTTTGCTACTTTCACTTACAAGTACATATGTGTGTACACAAGTGTCAACATACGTATGTGTGAAAACTGAAGGATGTTAAAATTTATTTTGTCGATTCTATCTTATAATTTCATTTGCAATCTGCATTGGTGTATTATTCCTCTCTATTTTTACCAGTACTAACATACTTTATGTATTTATTTATTACATGCATGGCTACATACCCAATTAGACAAAAACTTGAGACTACACACTAAAGGATATACATTTAGAAAAATACCTATGTGTACTAAAGTACACACATAAAAAATTACATAGGTATATGATTCATGAATACAAATTATGACAACCATAAAATAGAGTGCATATATGATTATAAAGAACAAACATATGAAAATGGATTAAATTGAGTGTAAAAGAGATTTAATAGTTCAACTCCAGTGATAACAAATAATCTGAGACCCAAAACAATCAGACACCCAAGAAACTCAAAATATGCATTTATAAACGGAGTAAATCGATTTAGAAAAATCAATGTTTCTTGCATACTTTTTTGCTCTTAGCATTCTATTTATGGGCAAGTAATAAAAATAATTGGTCCTATTATAATTTAAATGACTAGAACTAAAAAAATAATAAATGAGCAGTATAACAATTTCTGATGGTGTATTAAAGGACATGGTAGTCTATGATGTAAGGTCTATGGAGTGAACTATGCTATTTACTAACCTATAAAGAATAATGAAGTCTAAAATGTCTCTTTGTTTTTCTAGAGTAACCATATTTAATTTACCTAACAGTCCATGATAGGTATAAAGGTCTCATGGAATTTATAGCTTATAGGCAATGTGACGTAGAAACTTGCATTGAAAACGTTCAACAGCATAGGTGTATGTCATTTTCATATTGTGGAGACCATACATTAGGGCAATATTCTGCTTCACTCCTGACCAGAGAGAAATATATGTAGTATGTAATTGAATTACCCTTAAAGTCTGAAAATCTTTGAGTTCCTGAATATACAACCAAGAGTTCTCATAGCACTATTAGTATAGTTTCTATATGTACCCATACAAAAAAATCTGTACTGTGACTGTGCTAAATCTGCACTCCAACTGTGCTAAGGGACTGTGCTGTGGTTGCACTGCAACTGTACTGGAATTGAAACACCACAGTGCAGTTGTCATAGCATTGTTACAGTACAGTTGCCATAGCAGAGTCACAGTGCAGTTGCCATAGCAGAGTCACAGTGCAGTTGCCATAGCAGAGTCACAGTGCAGATGCCAGAGCACAGCCACAGTACAGTTCTCAGAGCCCATCTCTGTTGTTTACCGTCTAAAATATAATAAAGCGAACATGTTTTTAATGACAGTCGCAAAGATGGAGAAACAATTTGTAAAGATAAAAACAAAAAAAAAATACAACGAAAAAAAGAAAAAATAATGTCCATGTCTGAGATTCGAACTTATGCCCTTCCGCTCCACAATCCAACACCTTACCACTACACCACCATTTCCTTAGAAAAAGGTGCCATTCAAAGGTGTTAAGTTTTATTTTTATATATTCGGACTTAAAGATTGGTCGGTAGGACTGAAAGGACTCCCTCCGTTTTAATGCCATAGCAATCAGTCACTTAACCCTTAATCGGTCGAACTGAAATGCACACGGATATACAGTAGTTTTCCTGATATAGATCTCCTTTATTTATCCGTCACAACCATGATTAAAACCCTAAACTCTTATAATATGCTCTCGCTGTAATAGAATGGTCTCATGTGAAATAGGTGTAATTTTTGCTGAGGAAAGCAGACTGGATGCTTGGAAAGTATTACCGAAAATTATATTCTGTCATTATAATTGTCAGCAACTGCAAACAGTTATGGGAGGTATTCGGGCGTCTCTTAAATTGCGTAAATCACGATATGATCAGGTGAGACGTGGAGTCTCACATGAAAACTCGACTCTTCCTAGTCTAGATAGATAATACCAGCACCTCTTGAAATACATTTCTAGCATCATCCCAGGTGACAAATATTTTCTAAAGGGTTTCTGAAGAAACTTTATAAGGATGGTTTATGTTACTATGAAGTATTTTATAAGTAAACTTTGAAATTTTAATGTAGGTACCAAACTTATAACAATTTTAACAATTGATATTCTTGATGGTATATATAGCTGTACGATATGGATCCATAGTGATGGGATGTAATTTATTACAAATAATATGAGTCCCGTAACGATTACATGTGATTTACTTTTACTACTAAAATAATTTTTTTTTCAAATTATAATTTTACTCGTGATTTTCTCTGACATTTTTGTAATCGTGACTCTCGGGGTAATTTTTAATTGACGTGTAGTACCTATACTTGGTCATTGATAGTATGGATTACTGTTTTTTTTATTGTGTTGGACTGCATGACCAACGTTGTTCACAATCGGTTTTTCTGGCTATAATATACTTGTTTCAATCACTATCCTCTTCAGCTTATTCTGAAGCTGGATCTACACTAGAAACATTTTCCGCGAATACGCATTATACATATTATAATATGTTTCACGATTTACAGAAGCTCAGTCACAGTGCAGTTTGAGCTACAGTGCAGTTACAGCCCTCTGACACAGTTGTGTTGCAGTGCAGTTTGAGCTATAGTGCAGTTACAGCACTGTGATACAGCTGTGTTACAGTGCAGTTTGAGCTATAGTGCAGTTACAGCCCTGTGACACAGCTGTGTTACAGTGCAGTTTGAGCTATAGTGCAGTTACAGCCCTGTGACACAGCTGTGTTACAGTGCAGTTTGATCTATAGTGCAGTTACAGCCCTGTGACACAGCTGTGTTACAGTGCAGTTTGAGCTATAGTGCAGTTACAGTATGGCGATTAAGCACAGTTACAGTACAGTCCTCTCCAAAGACCAGCTGCCACAGTGCAGTATAGTACAGTTAACTGCACTGTGACTGTGCTAAATGCTGAGTTTAGTCCAGTTTTAGACCAGTTACAGTGCATCCACAGTACAGATTTTTTTGTATGGGTATGTACTTTGAAATTCAATGATGAATCAAGCCATGCTACAAGGCCTTTAATAACTCATTAATATCTGCGTTATCATCTAAGTCGATTTATTGTCTATAGTATTTCTGAAGAGTAAATCTAATGCCCTCACTAACTCGATCCCCATAAATGATGAGGCTGTTTTAACAGTCTGTAGTGGTTAACGCTCTTGCACCAATGACTTATAGATCAGCCCACTGTTATCAAAAGTGTAATTGACCCAAAGATATAAGGTTATAGGTACCGAAAGTTTTTTTTCATTGCTTACATTTAAAAAGTAGAACTCCCCTGGGATTGAATCCTTTTCGCCCTCTCTAAGTTTTGTTCCAATTTTTTGTATGCATACCAGATGAACTACAACCCTTATCTTCATATTTGCTGACCTTGGTGGTGGCAGGGTAAAGTTCTTGCCTGCTAACACTATAAAGTCCTTTTTAGAGTCCTACCTTGTTGGGTTTAGTTGGTCATAAATAGAACCCTGATGTGAATGGCTTTTAGTGCTGTTTTCAGTGGTGATTGGAAATAAATACAAATTAAATTATCAGTTTTAACGTATAATTGTGGAATTAAAGTAATTTCAGAATCATGACCATTACTTTCCTCTTTTGGAAATGGCAGAAATGATGGTGGTGAAGGTTCAAGATCTGGGGGCTCAAGAGGACATGGTTCCAGCGAAGGAAAACAGTTTACTAATTTTGACCGTAACCGGCCCATCAAACAAGAGCCAGGGATGAACAATGATGAAAGTGAAAATTATGAATGGGGTAGTAAAGCGACAGGTGGACCTAAATCGGGAAATAATACGAAAAAAGGTGAGCTAAATCTCTTTGTTTTCTTTTGTAGTATGTACTTTTGAATTACTGGAAACATGTAAATATGAATTTAAGTTATCTACATCTACATAATGTGTACCCTGCAAGCCACCACAAAGGTATGGGAAAGGGGGTGAGTTATCACCAACAGGCACTACATAAGTAGTACTACGTATTTTGAAACTACATAAATGCATAGAGATACAAGAGCTATACTGGAAAAATGCAAGATGTGCTGTTAGTAATACAGTGGACTCTCGTTAGGACGTTCCTTAATAGCATGTTTTCCTCATTTGGACGTTCATTTCCTCAGGTTCGCGTCACAGTGCATGTAAAGAACTATGGTTAGCACGTTTTGGTTACAACTTAAGCACGTTTGGAGGAGGACCATGCCAAATTTATCCTAGGGAAATAACAGCCTCGTAGGTTAATCAGACGATGGATAAATCTCAAGAGGTTTACTTCTCGCATTAAAAAAGATCGTTATCGCTTTCAATACTATTTTGATATATCATATTATGGTTAAAAAATATGTTTATGAAGTAAGAAAAAAACAATCTCAAACAGAATCACCTATTCAACGCTTGGCAAGGTCCCCACAAGAAGTGCATTTTATTGCGATATTCGTTTGTTTTATTGCTGTTGTGGCTGTCGTTGTTGTTGCCTATGAAAGCAAAACTGTGTGAGCAACATCCCATGTGATCATCATCTATGTCATCATCAAAAACTACAGCCCGAATAACATTTGTAATGCTGATGAGACGGGTTTATTTTTTAATTTGCTTCCTGGTAAAACACTGGCATTTAGAGGAGATAAGGGCCATGGAGGTATAACAGGTAAAATGAGTAAGGAGAAGCTGACTGTCCTATGTTGCAATGAAATTGGAATGGAAAAACTGATTCCGTAAGTGGTCGGGAAATATAAACCTCCCAGATACTTCAAACATGTTCAAACATTACCTTGGATGTATGATTGCAACTCTAATGCCTCCGTAAGTGATCGGGAAATATAAACGTCTCAGATACTTCAAACATGTTCAAACATTACCTTGGACGTATGATTGCAACTCTAATGCCTGCATGACCACCACAATTTTCGAAAAGTTCCTGCGAGCACTGGATGCAAAGATGGGTGGATAAAATCGTAAAATTTTGTTGCTTATTGATAACTGCACAGCACATCCAAGACACTGTATTTTTAAGAAATGTTAAAGTGGTGTTTTTTCCTCCATATTGCACGAGTGTTCTTCAGTCCATCGGTCAAGGCATCATACGATGTATGAAGCATAAGTAGAGGAATCTACTTGTCAATGAGAGGTTGGCCAGCCTTCTCGAGTCAGGAAGAAAAGTAAATATTCTGAAAGCGATGTACATATTTTGTGAAGCATGCCTGTGACTCCGTCGAAGCCAAGAGCATAAGAAATAGCTTTCGGACCTCTGGATTTCATCGCAGCACAAACGAGGACGATTCTGCCTCTCCGAGTGACGAGGCATCACATGAGCACACCCTTGAGGGCTGGGATCAGCTGTTCGGGGAAGGGGAGGGTATGACCTTTGATGAGTGCATCGCCTGTGACACCGATATCGAAGTCTGCAGGTTGGTTGTTGGAACTTGTGACTACTAAAAATGAAGCTTTATTTGTGGAGAAAATTACGTAACAAATGAGTAATAACTATTCCAAACATAATCTTTCATATGTATTCCTAAATATAATTGAAAAAGTCGGTGAATCTCATTATCGCATATTTTTATCAGTAGATTGATGTAAATAGATGATGTCTATGAACAGAAAGGAAGAAGACACCAAAAAAGATGAAACAGAGCCCAAATATCCTCCAACATTTGCAAAAACAGGGGGAGCGGTGGCGACACTTAGTCAACAGTCACGAAGTCGATGAAAGTGTGATGGATACTTAAATAAAAATGGACTGTAGTATCAAAGAATTAGGGCTCAAAATGATAAAAACAAAGCAAATTGGACAGATTCAGCTACCATAAGTTTATATGTATATCCATTAAATTCTGTATTTTTGTTTGCAATATTTGTGGAGAACACGTGGGGAGTTCCATTTTTTTTACAGGCAATCAAGTTTATGCCATTACGCACGGGAAAGACGATGTTTTTGGGGCGGGAGCTCAATTTTTTGGAATGTTTTCAAGGAGTTCTGACATTCCTTATAATGCTACAATATTTGTTCATGACATTAAAATGTTCATCATGGTAAACACAAATATAGCATTTTCAGTGCAATCATTGTAATTTACTACAAGCAATATAAAGCGCTATTAAGTGAGAAGTGAACATTCGTGCCTCGGATTCATCTGTCCTCAGACCTAATTATTTCATTGGAAGTGCAAAGAGAAAAATATCGCTAGGTTGCTTTGCTAACTTTGCCGCTTAACTTTGTTAAATCAGCATCTGAAACTAAACATGCTGTTTGGTTATTAATGATGACTACAGTAGTCGTCATCATTAATAATTGAGTACACATCAGCGTTAGGTATCATTTGTATTTTCTTGGGAGGCGGAATAGGTGGAAAATAAACTATTTTTACGATAAATGATCACCAGTTATTTACGGCATGAGCTAAAATGAGTGGCAGGATAACATTCCTCCTCAGCTACCATAAGTTTATATGTATTTCCATTAAATTCTGCATTTTTGTTCGCAATATTTGTGGAGAACACGTGGGAAGTTCCATTTTTTTTACAGGCAACCAGTACGTATTTGACTTTCCATGGAATGCCTACCCTGTTTTGCACATTTTCCTGGTTACCACGTTCAGAATCCCGGGTCCCTTCCAGAACGTGCTAATGAGAGTCCGCTGTGTGTAGCAGATTAATAACAAGCATTAGGGAGCAAATAAACTAATTACTTGTAGGATTTGATGCTTTCCTGGTGAATTATTCCAGTGGAATTTTCTCGGGCTCCCGACCGGGTCAGGTTCTCCATTGAAACATCGATAGAGATGAGATTGTTTTATATAATTAAATGTTACGTACATCTTTCTTCTTATATCCCTTTGTTACAGATAAAGATGTGGAGAAGGATAAACCAAACTTTGGCCTCTCTGGAAAACTGACAGAGGATACAAACATGGTTAATGGTGTGGTGGTCAAATACAATGAGCCGCCTGAGGCTCGCAAACCTCGTAGACGGTGGCGTCTCTATGTCTTCAAAGGAGAAGAAAATTTGCCTACATTGTACTTACACCGCCAGAGTGCATTCTTGATTGGACGAGACAGAAAAGTTTGTGATATTCCTGTGGATCATCCATCATGCTCTAAGCAACATGCTGCTTTCCAGTTTAGGCTAGTGCCCTATCAAAGGCCTAATGGCACAATGGGGAAGAGGGTAAGTGGTAATTTTAGATGATTGATCCCCTCCATTTTAACACTCACTGAAAGCTCCCTAATTGTCGAATGACTAATGAAAATTGAAGAAAAGAAAAAAAGAGAAAAGAATTGAAGAAATTGATAAAAGGCATTTTCTCTCTTTTTTGTTTTACATGTGGTTTACTTCGAATCACTTTATTTATATTTTGATATGCATTCCTTGCTATTTAATGCTTGGTTGTACAGTGAACCCTCAATTAGTGAGGTCTCACAAGATGCAATTTTGTTAAGGTGCAGTTATAGTTTTCCACCTGATTTTACACGACATGATCATTCTGCTCAGTAAGATGTAGTTTTACGTGTCACAGTCAGAAAACACTTGAGTAACGTGCCATCATCATTTTCTACATAGTTTCAAGGGTTTGGAACAGTGTTTAAGTGGAAAACCTGTCTAATTATAGCCATATAGTGAATAAATAAAATCATAATCCATGACATTGCTACGCATTCATCATTTCATTACGATAAACTAGTGTTTCCTTAATAAAGCTAATGAAATGACTATTAATGTATAGCAAAAACCTGCAAATACTTGTCAGAAGGTGAAATTTCACCAATATGCCCTACTCTATAGGCATGCTATTACAGTGTGTCCTTGTTTAACGTTGTTAATTCGTTCCTGAAAAAGTAGACGTTAAGCGAAACAACGTTAAACGATGCAGTATTTTCCATAAGAAACAATGTAAAAAATTAAAATCGGTTCCAAACTCACTAATGGTAAAGGTATCATAGGGTCCAGTCTGGGAGAAATTCTTGTGTGAGAATTGTAGAAAAGTAAGGGGTATTTGATGAATGGGAAAGGAAAGTGAAAAGAATGCGCATTTATTAAATGTAAGCAAAAAAGGTGTGAGATTCTTAGTTTTGGAGAAAATAAAGTTTGAAAACGACCAAATTTGTGTATTTTTTGTGATATTTTGACGCCATATTGCAAGATTTTTGGAAGTCCTGGTAGAGGGATACGGACTAATTTCCCATCTGAAATATGGCCTTACCCAACCCCCCCCCCCCCCCCCCCAACAACGTTGCAGGTCTGTGGAGCGAAACAGGGGTGCTAAGGTGGGACAGTTCGCGGCGTCGAGAAGGCCATTTCCGAACAGAAAAATAGATTATTTGGCGGATAGTTACGTTTTATTTTCACGAATACCCTTTTCAACCAACAAGACCCGCAGGGCCGCCCCGATGGTTATTACACAACCCACCCCAATGGTGATTGGTTTGCGTAAAATTACAGCGAGAGGCGAGATGGTGATGAAAGTTCCGTATGGAGGCAGTGGAATGAAGTACCTCCAAAGATTATAGTGTAGTTCCGAGAGGTTACCCGTCCCTCCTGAGTGTGATAAAGCCGTCGAAAAGTGGGAATAGTTTTAAGTTGAAGGCGGGAAAAGTCATGGGCGGTGGGTATAGAAAATGAAGACACTGCTCGACCGCTGTGCCATCTGAGGGAACTAGGAGGAAAAGGTCAGTATTTCCAATATGGCGTCCAGAAGTAGATTCACATCACAAATAGCAGTAAGTAAGTAAGCACTTAAATCAACTTTTTCTTCCACCAGTTCTACCTCATGGCGGCTTGGGATTTTCAAGCATTTTTTCCCGTAGATATCTGCCCCTGGATCTACCATTCGGACATGGTATTATTAATACCATGCGATTCAAGATGGTACACTAACGTTGGTTTGAGTTTTAAATCACCCAATGCATTGCCCCCCAAAAACAGCGTAGTAAATAATAAGCAAACATACAGTTATGAAAGAAAATAACGCAATAGTTATTCGCTCAGGTGAACTTTTGACACACGCTATGAGGAGTTAACGCCAAACTTTTCCGCCGTATGGAAATTACGCATCAGATGCGCCAAATTCCTATTCGTTATTCATTTTTTTTTGGTTGCGCAAAATTTGAACAACGTTATCGCGAAGCACTGACGACTTTGAACGATTAAGGGTTTTCATTGTTGGACAATGTTATCGCGAAACAACGTTAAATGGGACAACGTTAAACGAGGACACACTGTATTATTATCTGTATTAGTGGTGATAACTTCTATATTGTATGAGCTTGACGTTACATTGTACATGTTCTGCGAGCCTCGGATCCCCTCTCCTCCAAGGTTTCACAAGTGATATTGGTAGGTGGGATGCATTATGAGGAGAGAGTGTGGCAGTATCCCTTTTACATTTCTTTTATTCTCAACTAGTTTACCGGTTTTTCCGGGCTTTTTGTGTTAACGGTTGCTTTCATTTCTTATTTAGAATGTAAATTAAAGCCTGGCGTGCATCGGCTATCATAACAGGAGTTCATTTATACATTTCCTTAGTGTAACCAATATTCGTTTTTAGATCCATTAAAATTCCATATCTAGTTCTCATTATGAGTTATGAGCATTTTCACTTTCTTTATGCTCTTTTCTGTGAAAGCCCAATTAGCTTGGTATTCAGTTTTTCTTATAGCCTGATAGTAGGCCGGTTAGCAGCAACAGCTGATTATTCATGAGAGACTTACGGCTTTCCCAACGAATAATTCTGGTTAATTCTATAGTTTCCCACCAGGTTAATGTCTCCATGGTGGCGAGTGGTTCTGGTAAATTTTATGGTTTCTTACCGGGTGAATGCCTCCATGATGGCAATCGGCCATCTGGGTATTAAACCGGTGGGAAACCGGAGGATTTACCTTGAGCTGATAAATTAATCCTCAGTGGTCTCATCAAAAGGTACAAATAAATTGTGCAGTTTATTATTTTACATGGTTTGTCAAAACACTTGTAATAAATAAGAAGGACTGCCCCATGTTGTAGTGGCAAATTATAATAAATATGAAGGACTTCCCCACGTCGTGGTGGCGAAATACAATAGATATTAATGTATCTCAAGAGATTGTTGTTGGGCACCGGAAACATACAATGAAAACAAGAGTTAAGTTATCTCCTTAATTAATCTCCCTTTTTTCTGTAGTAAAGATTTGATTTGATATGCCCACATCTTTTCCTAGGTACAAATCCCCCTTTTGCTGGCACCCAGATACTTTTACCCCTTCTCTTTCCCCGCACACATAGTCACTCTTGTTTAACTCCCACCCTTTCCTCTTCCTATCCAATCCCCTCCTCTCCCCTACCTTTCCCCCGACCCTCTCCTTACTTGCAATATACTGGACTTTGCGTGACATTTGTTACCTGATGATGATGCAGTGCATTGAAACTGGTCAAATTAAAGTTTATATTGTGGAAAATTGCCAATATCATTTTATTTTATTAACAGAGTTGCCACAGACTTGGAAAACCGGGAGAACCGGGAAAAGTCAGGGAATATTTTAATGCGACCTGGATATTTCTTAAAGTTTCAACCTTATCCGTGTCATTTTCATTATCCCGTGATTTATATTGCAATTTGTCAAGTGGTTGAAATTAGTGTGTAAACGATTTACTAAATCAAGCATAAATAATGCCGTATACCCATTTAATTCGTCTGCATTTTTGGAACAAAGCAAAAAATGAAGTTTCTACTCATTATTTCAGCTCCTCTTTCTTAGGTCACAGTACAGCTACAGATCTGCTGCAAGGTTTTTTGAAAGAACTTCCTGGTCTGAACTTAAAGAATCTCCTCCAAGTCTCAATGGATGGGCCCAATGTCAATTTAAAATTTGTGACAGATCTGCAGGCACACCTTCAATCCATGCATGATGTAGATGATCCCTTGCTTGTCTCTATGGGCTCATATGGGCTTCATACTGTACATAATGCTTTTAAAACTGGAGGAAAAGCTACGGGATGGAATGTGGTACCCTTTCTTGGAGCTTGCTATAATGTGTTCAAATATATGCCTGCGAGGTGAATTGACTACAAATATTATAATGAGAGTTGTATATTCCCTAAGAAGTACTGCCCAGTTAGGTGGCTCAACAATGCAGAAGTGGCAGAAACAGTGTTGAAAATTCTCCCAAATTTGAATAAATTTGTTAGTGCCATGGAGAGGGATGGAAAAGGGTGACTTCACACAGCTACATATAAGGAAATGTGCGAAGGAATAAAGGACAAACTCATGGGACCTAGATTAGCTTTTTTCTCATGTTGCTCTCATTGTGGAGCCTTTCCTCTGTTATTTCCAAAGTAATGATCTATTTTCCCCCTTTCTGTACGTACACAGAACTAACTCGTCTTATGGTGGATTGAATGTATTTGTTTGTGATGGAAGACATACTCAAGAATGCCAGCAGTATTGACCAAGTCAATATTGAAATGAGTGACAATCTAGTCCCAGCAAAAGTTTAAAATTAGGACATTCATTCAGAGCAATAATATTTGATCTCTAGTTAATGAATAATAATTGATTACCCATTCAATAATTTTTCTAGTTCATTTCTAGTCACTAAGCTACATTGTACCTTAAACTGAATGCATTTTCATTCTTAATTTTACTTTTATGTTTTATTTTCGATTTTTTAAAATAAATATTAAAGATGAGAGTAAGATTTTCCTTCTTACATATTGTTGCAATAGTATGAACAAATTATTAATTTTATAAATTTCACTCAATTTTTACTTGTTCTCTTTAAATCTTATTGTGGTATTTTTGGAAGTCTATCAGAACATTCCCAATGACTTATAGTTGTGGGAAAGCCCTCTGGAATTTCCACGTTATCATGTAATTTTAAAATACCTATTATTCAAGAGCAATTTTACCAGTTATCAAGAATTCCTTTTTACTTACATTTTCCTCTAAAACTCCTAAGCAGTGGCAAAGGCATAAGGAAATGTTAAATATATACGGAGGAAGGTAGTGTCTTGTATCAAAAACACATCTCTTCCCCACAGGATAATTACTGCTTCTTAGTTTTGGTGTTTTACTATGTAATACTATTAATTTTTGAAAAGGTCAGGGAAAATGTTACCAAGCACCTAGAAAACCTGGAAAAGTCAGGGAATTTAAAAATTCCGATTTTGTAGCAACCATGCTTATGTTATTCCACGACATCAAGTCTGAAACAACTCTTTTTATCCGTTTTCTTCATCTTATACACATAAATATAAAATTTGTTTCTTATAGTGTGATTTTTTAAGATACGACAATTTCAAGGAACCTAACCTCGTATTATGTGAGGGTTTACTATAGTTTGAATTACTGGATGTAACCTACTGTAAGGATTACTGAAAGTTCTCTTTTGTATATTGTTCAGGGAACCTAATTTAATTGAGAAATCCTTGTTTGAAGTTAGAAGGGAAAAAATATGAATTAAGTTAGTTGAATTATTTGATGCATCACAAATGCTCATGAGTATTTATACTCAGACAGGCATCATTATGGAAAAATTCACATGCTCAGGGGAACATACTTTGGTTGCTATCTAGAGTTGTCATTTATTACCATGTAGTATTACTTTATCCTACACTGCTTTTGGCAAGTTCGTCAATAAACTTTTTTAAATGGAAAACTCAAGCTCTTTACTTTCAGACCTTGTCTGGTGGATTACCATGTATATATATATTTTTTTGCTCTGTGGAGTAGAGGGTTTTGTATCCTGTGGTACTTACGTGTATGTGTCATGTTTGTAAAAAGGGAAAACTATTCATAGTAATCAGCTTGGATATGTTATTGATATCTCTTTTTCTTTGAACACTTTTGAGTGTTCATCCGCATTGCATTAAGATATACATATAGCTTGTACATTTAGCATCCATTCCTGGAAGAAAGTCCTAATTATTATTGTGTATTCCAGAAATTTACTATTTAGGATAAAAAGTTACTTATTTTTTTCCCTTTTTTCCTGGTTTAAATATTTTCATACATTTATATTGGCAATTTCAGTCGTTATATTTATATACAAAGAAAGAAACATTCATTAATCTTTATCAGTCCATTTCCTATAATTTTCATGTTGTTTCTGTATATTATTTCTCATAAGATATAGGTTGTGGCATCTTAAGTGATGTCTATTGACTTTGAGTGTAGATTTTGTTAGGGGTGTGCGGGTAGCACTTTTTCATTTCGGGTCGGGTTCGAATTCGGGTAGTGAAGTATCTGCGGGTATCGGGTAATTTTCGGGTTCGGGTAGTAGAGGTATTCACATTCGTGGGTGCTGGATTATTAAGTAAAATAGATGTTTCGATGGCAAGACAAAAATTACAGTAAATGTTTGCCTTGTAAAGACCTGAGAGTGGGAACATTATTGTTTTAGCACAAAGTAGTGCAACCCAAAAGATTCCAAAGCAAAATTACACACGGTAGCTTGTGCTTTTTCACAATAAAATATAAATAGGATCGGCAGGTTAGCTGGAACACACCTGTGAACAAGATAATGTGATCTTTAGCTCTTGTGGATTTATAAAGCAAATACTTACTTTAATATTTTTTAGTTCCACCACTCTAGATCAGTAAGTTAGTCAAATGTTTTATTTTAAGCTCGCCGTTGAAATCAATGATCACTTGGGATTTAATATTGTCAATTTTCATGAATGAAGAAGTAACATATGTATAATAAATATTAATAGGCTATAGCTAGGGATAGGAATCTTTCAGTGGTTTGAGAGGGAGAAAAGCGGTACTTTGAAATTAGGAATTCGGTACTTTCAACAAAACATTTCGGTGTTTTCACAGTGACCATAAATTTATATATATACACATAAAATACCGATTATTTCTAAGACTAGAAAAGGGTCACTTATACTATAGTTTAACCCAATATGAGATGGGTTATTATGCGACACTTCCCCTTCTAGCCATGTTATGACTGAAGACAATCACCTCGGTGGTGGAACTTGGAAAAGTGGCACTAAATTTAAAAATAAAATTTAATACATTTCGTGTATTGACATGTAACTTTAGAGAATTTCCATCCTTGTGAAAGTTTGCTGCAGTTACGTTCTTCGAAGATTTTAAATTTTTCCAATTGAGCCTTTCCCAAGCAACCTGACAATGGTAGAATATGTACATGACCATACTTTTACCGATACAATAAAATCCATCTTTTTGATACTGGAAAGTCCGGTCTCTTGCGCTAAATTTTGTATTCGGCATCTCAATAACTCGTCAAAATCACTTGCAAGCACAGAAACCAGGAATAAAACTAGGATACTTAACAATTGTCACTGGAAAACAAACAGTCATTTGACGGAAATGGCCAAGAACTAGAGATTCAAACAATAAAATCAATCTTGGTGCCACACAATAAATAAATATATCGACAATTATATTGATGTCGTAGTTGGCCTTGATTGGTGCTTTAAAGCCAGCTACGCAACCATTGCAATAAGGTTGTGCACTATGATACGAAATTGTAATTTAATTCACAAATTCGGTAGATGGATTGGAAAATAGATTTTCGGTGGAGACAAAATTCTTCTATATTCAGCCACTCCCTCTTAAATCAAAAACAAAAATTCATGAAACTTGCCGCCCACTCAAAAAGTTTGTGACGTCATCAGAGATCCGGTTCAGTTTCTAATTCGCTCGCTGGAAAGCGAGGGAAGGGGAATGCTGCATAGCGCCCATCGTGATTGGACGGAGCAGCGAGTGACTTCAAAACTTTTCATGTTGGTTCTTTTACGTGAAAGGGTTAAGAACCCCAATTTTTCACTGCCGATAATTCGAAAAGCAGGCGACGGATCAAAAAACAGAAAAATACGTTTCTCTTTATTTTTCAAACTCTATCAGAATTGGCATTTAAAAAACTCTTGGCGAACAAACCAATTGAAATGAAACAACTCAAAACAATTCACGCATGCGCAGTCCATCTCATCTTCAAATCCATAGTAGAGTCTAATGAACAAATCGGAAAAAAAATTTAAAAAATCGGAAAAATAAGTCTCTTTAGTTTTCAAACTATAATTACCATTTAAAATCTCTTGGTGAACGATCCCATTGAAATGAAACAACTCAAAGCGGCTATTCACGCTTGCGCAGTCCGTCTCGTCTTCAAATCCGTAGTAGACTGTTATGAACAAAATCAGACCCAAAATAAAAAATCGGAAAAATACGTCTCTCTTTAGTTTTCAAACTATCATTGGCATTTAAAAACTCTTGGCGAACAAGCCCATTGAAATGAAACAACTCAAAGCGGCTATTCACACATGCGTAGTCCGTCTCGTCTTCAAATCTGTAGCACAGGGATTCCCAAGCTATGTTCCGCGGAAGGCTAATGGGTGTTCCGAGTAACCTATAATGGCTTTATATGCTGCTACCTAAACACAATGGTTTAATATATGCGAAGTCCACAAGGTGTTCCATTAAAATTTCAGGATTTACGAATGTTCGGTGTTCCATCGCAGGAAAAGTTTGAGAAACCCTGCTGTAGCAGATTACTTAGAATAAATGCGCATTTTGCTTTTCCTTTGTTCGACTCACCTCGGAGCGGAGAGCCACCGATCATAGATGCCGATAGGTGGTTATTCCACTAATTGTAAAAAGAAAGAACCGCGGCGTGACGAGCTGTCTATTGCCGGTTATCGCTGTAAATCGAAACCACCCGATGTCATCCTCCCGCGATTGTTATCGTAACACCGGTGATGCTATGATGAACTGCAAACTTCCGCATACCTCAGCAATATTTGAACGCGAGTTCGTTTAAATTGAATTGAGAACATGTGCTTGCAATTTTAATGTTTTTCTTGCGTTTGAAATGTACTTCCAACCATTTTCTCACAAAACAATGAAAATTTGCATTTTGGGGCACAATTCGCGACATTTCGCGAGTTCAAAAGTCATTTCCCCAGTCAGTATGGAGTATGTTGTAACTAATTACCACTCCTAGGACATTTTTGTCTAAATTCGCAAAATTTGCTATCGCGAAATTTTCCTATCCCTATCTATAGCTTATAAACAAAATTTCAAATGAGACATGAAAGCAATATTATAGGTTTTTTAGTACTGCAATGCAGTAATTGCACGTTCCGTGCAAATTCAGCAATTGGACGAAGTTCACCCGGATAGCTGCCTTACTATTCTGCCATGGCGGATTTCCACGTGACCGCGATTTGTCATTGCCATCAACATCGCTATCCACACGTCCTACACCTAGGCCAGCTTGTATCATTCTCACACGTCACGAAAATAGAGATGAAATTGTCAAAAAATAAAATCGGTAAATATCACTTAAAGAGAGCAAGTGGATTCACTGACAGACAGGCCTACCGGAAGATCGACAGTCGATAATCTATTTTTTCTAATTGATCGATGTTTCATTTTGGGTGTCTTCGATTTGCGGCGATATACGGCGATTGCCACGCCGTAGTGATTACGATTTAGCTGAATTGCCGGCTGTTGGTGGCTCTCTGTTCCGAGGTGAGCCGGAGATCGACGGCACCTGCGTCCGATAATCGGCTATCGCCGTACTCGAATGAAAAGCAGTGATAGTGTTTTCATTGCTTAGAAACTTCGGCTTCGTTGCAAGTGCCGCGATCTAGTAGTGCCCCCTTCACTCAACAAAGCAACTAACCTAACAACCTTCGTCCTTACCGTTGTAGGCGCTAAAAACCGTGTGAATGTGCGTTGGTTAACGATGGACAAGTACTTCCGGACACTACCACTTAACAGTTGTCAGCGCTCGTGTAGATGGCGGAATTCGGAATAGATGATGTACGATAATCAAATAAGGCAATCAAAATGGAGAAGGGCGAAGTATTATTTTCGTAAATAAGCAAAAATGAGTGTAATGTGATTTTAAATTCCTATAAAAAGTGTTAAAATGTCACATACATCAAAGTAGCACCGTATGCTTCACTATTTTGATTGATTTTTTTTGTAGTCGTCCTTAATCATTTCTGGTTTCTGCTCGTGACACCAGCGCCTGACCACTGTTTAGTAGCAACATTAAGAACTACGACTCTATCGGTAACCAACGAGCGTTCAAACAGTGGTTAGCACCTACAACAGTACGAACCACGGCCGCTACGTTAGTAGTGTAAATGCGCGTAAGGTTGTTACGGTGGTTCGTACATTAGTTGTCTGTACGGGTGCATAGCCGATTTCAAACCGGAATTTCACAATGGATCAGTCGATTAAATTCAAATTCGAGCGCCAAGTACCCGACCTGAATTTTTCGGGAGAAGATCGAGTGTTCGGATTGGACACTAAATACCCGACCCGAATTTTTCGGGAGATGATCGAGTGTTCGGATCGGACACTAAATACCCGACCCGAAATTTCGGGTACCCGCACACCCCTATATTTTGTCTATACTTGTGATTTCCATAATCCTCCTGATGAAATGTTGTATTTTTAATTTTTATCTGATTCAACTAAGCCTGGCTTATTTGATGGCTCAAAGCATATTCTTTTATTAGCTTGCCAACAGTTTGTCATTGACTTTTATGTTTTCAGGTTCGACCGTACATTATTGATCTGGAGTCATCCAATGGGACGTATGTGAACAATAACCGGATTGACCCCAAAAAATATGTGGAACTGCTGGAAAGGGATGTGGTGAAATTTGGTTACAGTTCACGTGAATATGTTTTGCTACATGAGCAGAGTAAGGAAAGTGATGGCGATGACGATGATGTCGTGGGCACAGAAGTATAATTGTTTTGTGTTCATTTTTCTATGCTAGTGTAGGTTATTTGGAAAAAATGAAGATCACAGCTTCAGCCTGCGATTGAACGAAACACAACTTGGATATTTATGGAATTTTTTTATTTCATTTTTTATGATGACAGACCTGAAATCTTGTATCTCTAAGTAAAGTTATAAAATTAAGAATGGTGTAAATATTTATTACAGTATATTTTCTGGCACTCAATTCCAGAAAACAGAACCAACGAAGTCACTTAATTTTTCATGATGTTCTACGTATGGATTTTGGAGGTTCAAAGGGCTGTTTGTTTTGCTGTCAATCAAATTAATAGAGTGCCATGAAAGATGTTTTTTTACAATTCATACTCTTGAAGTAAACGAGTGTTTGTCATGGTTTTAATGATATAGGTATGTCACTCTTATTGCTTTATTAATAGGAGTTCCGTGAGCACACGTGTGTGGAAGAATAGGAATGACGGAAATTTTAAAAGTACATATTCTTTTTCCATGTAGAATCTATTTATCTTTTGGCTGTTTTGTCGCTGGGAGTTATAAAGTAATAGCCATGACCTGTGCACAGCCAGGAGCTACCATTTGCTCCACACAAAGCACAGAGTGTTAATTTAATTTTTTATGCAGGATTAGTAATATTTTATGTACATTATAATTGGTCATTTTTCTGCCATTGTTGAATGTTATTGTTTAATGTTCCAGGCTCACTGTGAAGTATTTATAGATGCGTAAATCTATGTTGATCAGATGTATTTTTGTTATCTCCTCCAGATGTCACAGACATGAAGTAAATATATTGTTGTGGTCATATTCGTTTGTTTTCTTTGTGAAATGATGTGAACATAAACATACATGCATCGAGACTTTGTTTAGAGTACTCTTTAAATAATGTTTATTAATGAATTGTGATCACCTGTCGCAAGGTCATTTATTGATGTTTCTTTCTAGGACATTGTAATCATTGTAATTGGAAAGTTACTCATACAATTATAGTGGGATTTTTTTTCCAGTTTTACTGTACTTGGTTCTAAGACACATTTTCCCTTTCATGAATATTTTTTTCTTTGCTAGTTTAAATTTGATATTCTATAATTCTTCAAGGTTACTGGACTCACCCATGGGCAGCATAATCGAAAGAAGCTTGTGGAACTTAATAAAATTTCTATTGTGAGTACAATCCATAATATTCATTCAGGGTATGGAATGCATCTTTGAACTCGTGTGTACTTAGTTATTGCATTTTATAAAAAAGTTGATAATATTTAAATATTTGCTTTTAGCGAGTGCTCCACTCATGTTTACACCCCAGCACTTGTTTTAATTTTTACAAGGCCTATCATAATGACCCCTACAAACTTTTTCCCTCATGAGTAGTGATACGTGAAAATCGCAAATTGCGATAAATGTGATATTTCCGCGATGCACGTGAATAAATGCGACATAGGCGCGATGACTGGACTTTTTTGATATTTTACAGCAAATTTGCCTTTTCGACGGCAAAATTCGTAAATTTATTGCCGAGCGCAGTTGAAATGCTCCGCCGACGCTCACCGCTTATAGCACGTGAGCGTCTGGCCAGTTGCTCGCTGGTTGGGACTCAAACTAGACGTGGGCGCCGGCAAGCTACACCGCAACCACCGGCCCATTTTTGCACGCCGCCGAACTCATAAAAGACGCGAAATCGGCGAGTTCACCAACCTAGGCGATAGCTGCCGGAAGACAGAAACGCTTCCCTCTCTTTCCATTTCTTCTTGGGAATGGTGTTTTTTTTTCAAACTATGACCTTGACTACGGTTATTACAACGCTACTAAAGATCGTTAGCGATCTATATCTAACGGTAGTGACATTTTGTCATTTTGTGTTTTGCCTTTCTGCCATTTGCATTTGACGTTGAATTGGGTTCCTTCATGTCGTCATCACGCAGAGATTGCGTCGTCATGACAAAATCCGCTCCTGGAAAGTATGTAGTTACATTTTATTTACGCCGCATGTGCCGCCGCCGGGTCGGAAGAGGGTCAGTCGCCGCCACCGACAAAAATGTCGTCGGCACCCACGTCTGACTCAAAATCGTCGATCAGTACGCACCACCCTGTTCCCCCACCACCCGACCGCCCGACGTGCGTTGTTAGCATTTGCACAAGGCGGATCTTTCTAATGGTATAAGGAAATGCTCCAAAAGCCGTAACGTGTTATCTGTCTTAGGATTTGATGTGCTGTCCTACGATTTAAGAATAGCGTTTGTGGCGGTGACGCGTTGGCGGAGAGCGATATTGGGTGGGAGCGGCAACACGTTGGCGGAGCGCGGGAGTGGCCGAGTTTGATAGTGACGGGAAGGTGACAATGTAGATGCGGCACGGCTCCCGTGGTTTGGGGCGGCAGCACGCGGGAGGAGGCCAGTCGGCACCGCGTGAACCGGGACCAGGACACAGAGAGTTCGTTCGGTGCTCGCCGCGAGTGTGAAAGTCACGCGGGAGACTTTTGCGTGAGTTCCGCCGTTATAAGCGTACAGAGTTTTATCTCGGTGTAATCGCCTACTTGTTCTGATTTTACTGGCGGTCATTTATACTCAGATGATCTCGACACATGTTACCGGAAAAATGCCGCGAGTTAAAATAACAATTAAGCAACGTGCGGAAGCCTACAAAAACGAAAATTTTTGTGTAAGTGAATCCAATATTCTCATGTGTGGGATATGTAACCTCATGAGTAGAGATACGTGTAAATAGCACTTTCATTTTTATTTTATAGCACTTTCAATTTCAGTTTATAGCATTTTGTAGCATGGACTGGAATAAAAAAGATACCTTAGACAAGCATATTTTAACTAGTTCACATTTGGCTAAGAAAGTGTCTGTTGCTCAAGATCTGCAGGCAAGCAACAAGAGGAAAACCAATTTATTTGAGGCGAATGAAAATGCCAAGAAGACAAAAACAGAGAAACACGATTTCATACATGACACTGTCAATGTGCCTCAAGGCAAATATTCCGGTGAACAAAATAGATGCTACAAAATGCTATAAACTGAAATTGAAAGTGCTATAAAATAAAAATGAAAGTGCTATTTACACGTATCTCTACTCATGAGTTCTCTTAATAATATTACAGGGTGTGATTTTTGTCAGCAAACACAGGGTATGACCGATTTCCATGGTGGTTAGTAGCATACCATTGCATTCAGCAATCTAATGCCACTCGACTGAGTTGTCAAGTTGCCTGAGAGAGAAGTCGTGCTGAGGGGATCATATGAGAATTTGTGTGATTTTTTTGTAAGTAGCGAAACCTGGAACAGATGTTTAGTATTTTTGCTGGAACCATTTTGTATCTGTTATTCATCATATAATGGAGTGGAAAGAAGGGCAAAATACCAAAAGAGGTACCGTATGTCACATATTCCTCAGTAAATACACATTGAGTACAAGTCATTCATCTTTTTACCAAAAATAATCTACTAAAATCCATGACTCAAGTATAAGTCAGAATGAAAAAAATACCTCCTAGCCTTGCCATTGAAACAGTGAACCACTTAAAATCATGCGAATAAATATTGTAACAAAGCATGACTAACATTGAAAAATAGTTGAATTTCCCACAATTCATCACAATGCTCTTTATCTCCTGCTTAATACACCATGTAGATGTCTGTACTGTGTCCAGTGATATGATTGCCAGCATTGTTGGATGATGCAAGTGCATTGTAATCTTGATTCAAGGTTTATTCGATCATCTTCTGCACCATACATATTTTTTTCTATTGCACCCACACAGCTGACAGTATGGGTGTTGGTAGAGCTTTAGGCGAAGCTATATACAGTGACGAGAGGTCATGTGATGCTTTATGACGGGCTTTATGCTTGATGCATAAAGCCCATTTCACACGATACTTGATCCAGCACAAGTTTGAGGATACTCGCTTGTATAATAGCTTCCAGTATAGTGAGATATAGAACCAGTATGCTGGCTAGCCAGTATAATTGCTATCATACTGGCTGAGCTACTTGATTTCATAATTGATGCGGTACTAGTTTGCTGCTAGCTCCCAGTAGGACCTAGTAGCTGTCGACCAATCACGTTAGCTTTTACTGTTGCAGTGTGATCTTCACTTTTTTTTAAATCAGTGCCTCACTTATTCGCGGGTGTTATGCACTCTTTGGTGGTGAAGTTAATGTGCTGTGAATGTCTCATCAATCCCTACTATTACTGCAGCAGCCAAAAGTCTCCTTTCATGAAAATCTTCCATTTTCTTTTAAAAGTTCGCAACAGTGGATGACAGTACCGCTTCATTGCAAGCACAAGTTCAATGATCATGTGAAACCTTCTATCATGGTTTCTATCATACTGGGTTCTGTCTTCAATATCAAGTACCAGCTAGCATACTAGGTCTTGTGCTGGATCAAGCATCGTGTGAAATGGGCTTAAGATGCATCTATAAATAATAATCCAGAGTTGTGATTTTGGAATACAATCAGATATCCTTTCATGTATCAGGTATCTGGCGATGAGGGTAAATATGGCAGAGTTAGATGAGAAGAGGAGATGAGTGAATCTTTGGAATTTCTCTCAACATGGAGTCTGATAAGTTGCCTGGGTTTTTACCTTTACAGAAAGTTGTAATCAGAAAGTACCTGTTGCAGCAAATGATTGCGGTAGTATGAATTGTTGCCGGAAGAGAAGGATATTTTTCTTTTGCCTCTAACTGAAAGTATAATAGATATAAAACTGCATTCAACAAGTGTCGAGTCGCAACTCACTCAGGTGGTGGCGTTGGTGTTTCCTGAGTGTACTTGGAAGCAGAGAAGCCATATGGTTCAAGATTTCACTACAAGAAGTCAAAACATTTTTGTTGCATTTCAGTTGGGAGTGTAATTTAGCATATTAAATGCCATATTTCCCCAAGTTATTTTCTTTGGTAGCTTGTAAAAAGTGCCCAGTTAATATATGTCAGGGTTGCTACAGACCTGGTATCCCTTGTGGAGTCATGGAAATTAAAAATAGGCCTATAAAACCTGGAAAAGCCATGAAAAATGAGAAGGTCAAATCTTGTTTTTCATTAACAGATGAATACTATTTTAGGTACTGTCTATTGGTGTGTGGACATATGTTTATAGTACCTTGGCTGAATGAGGCAGTGGAGCTCTTATTTGGTGTTACGCAATTATGCCCCTAAGTACAGCAAGAATGAGAGGTGAATAGAGCGTTTTAAATGGATACAAGGTTGACTGGTGTACCTCCGTTTGGTGATCAGCAGAAATAACAAATGGGGCAGGTAAGAGGCCAGTAATCCATACAAGATTGATATGGGAGGCCATCGAAATAGCCAAACACTAAAGCAATGTCAACAGAGAAGATTGTTATACGCTTTCGATCACTTGGAAATGAGTTTTCCAAAATAAGGTGGGAAGAAATGACCTATCACCAGCTATGTATTGTGGCCAGAATGCATTGTGAGCACTTTAGACCTGAAGAAGCGAGCTGGAACGCTCCCGAAACTGTTGCCAGGAAAATTTCACAACACGAAAGTTATCCAGAAAGCCACCATGTGAAGAGTTGAATTATATTGTAACAATTCTCAGTGAATGATAGGGACGTAATGTAATGGCTTATCTAAATTTGCATCGAAATTCACGCCCCTAATGACTTTGCTCCAAGATACCAAGAGAAATGGCATTGCACTGCCATCTGGGTTTCTGATTCTACCGTAGTGTGAATATCTGTCTTCGTGTGTCCTCCATTCAAAGTGGTATTGCAGGACTGCCAGTGGACTCGCTATTCTCACTTTTTGAGACACTTTTTGTTTCTGTTAAAACTGAATGTGAGAAATGTGTTAGACTCTTCTAAGCGATATTTTAAGCATGGGTAAGTGCTTTTGGACGGCAAGATAGTGGCCCTTGCCGGGGTTTGTTTTCTCAGTGCAATGCAATGGCATGCCTATTTCAAACACACGATGTAAGGTGTATGTGTGCATCTTACCATCATTTTGTACTTAGGTTTGCTCGATTTATAAACTCATAGGTTTATGCACAGATTTCGGTTCTGCTCTTCTGTCGATTGCACTTATTTTTATTTTTCCTCCAACTTGCTGACTACATTCCCTGGCATGTCCTCTGTATCATGCATGTATGCTGTTAGTAATTATGAAGTCATGTATAGTCAAACAAAGTTTTCTTTGACTGGTCGCTTCGTGTCTCGACTTGCTTTTGCCTGCTGCTACTGCTGTGCAGAAAGCAAACAAGGGGTTCGGCTAGAAGAAAACCAGCCGGTGTCAATACTCTCTTGCACTATCGATATGTCAATACTATCTCATACTTGCCATGCTGTCGCCAAGTACTGAAGCATCCCGTAATTATTTTCTTTCTGTGTCTGTGATGTGGTCTATTATCATTCTAGTCGAATAGATAGTTTTTTTGAGGAAACCGGGACTAGCCACGATAGTAACCTTTACAGAGTCACCCGCATTGCGGGTGACTCTGTAAAGGTTACTACCGTGGCTAGTCCCGGTTTCCTCAAAATTGGTCAAGAGCGAACACCTCCTTGTGTTCTATGTACGGCTTTATCCTCGCGGACTGTGGCGCTTAGCGCACGACTTGGACTGCTAATGACATCATATGTCTAGCAGTCTTGACCACCATGCTCCTATAAAGCCACCAATAATCCACAGGGGAGAAGGACGCCTCGGTAGCTTAACTGGTTAAAGCACTCGGCGTGAAATCGAGGGATCCGGGTTCGAATACCGGTCAAGGCGAATGATTTTTCTCCTGTGGAATATCGCACGAGTAGATAGTATATGAAACATACTTTTACGTCTCCCTCTAGGACGCATGATGGCGCCAAAGTGCTCAACAATTGAGGCTTGGCTGAAAAAGGAAGACTCGCTGGGCTACAAAATCTGTGATTGGGCATCTATCATCCAACGAACCATAGTGTATTTTCGGGTTTGCAAATGCAACATCAGCGTTGAACGGAAGAGGTCGCAGGCGCTCGACCAACACGTCAAAGTGGCAAAGCACAAGAGTTGCATTGTAGTCAAGCTAAATCCACGTCAATTGGTTCTCACCTAAGGACCCCCTCAACTACCAACTACATCCACGGACTCCTTGGCAAGCTTGTCAGCAGTTGTGAATTCTGTCTTCCCCGCTGTTCCAGTGTTGCAGATTGCAACACGGAAGGATAGCGCTTATAGGGTGGAACTCCTATGGACTATGAAGTGTATTCAGGCTTTTTATTCTTCCTCTTCTTACGACGGTGTCGTATATCTATTCAGATGTATGTTTGGAGGAGAAAACGTGCCACAGGACATGTCTTTAGGCAGAATAAAGGTTACTTATTTGTGGACGGATACATTAGGCCCCTATTTTTGCGATTCAATTTTAGAAGATTGCCGAGCCGCTGCTAGTTATACGATTTGTTACGATGAAACGACAAATGGAAAACATATGAAGGAGTTGCAAGTGGCAGTCAGATTCTTTTCAGACATAAAGCAGCAGGTTGTGTTTCATCATCTTGAGATGCTTTTTATTGGCGAAGCTACTGCAGAGATTTTATCTAAACTAATCCTTTCAGCTGTAGACTGCGCTCTTTTGTCGGTAAAGAAATTTCTGATGCTTTCTAGTGATGGGCCTAATGTGTGAACAAAGCTGTGTTTAGAATAGTCAATGAGCGACTAAAAGAAGAGCGCGGCCAGGGTCTTTTAAACATAGGCTTTTGTAATCTACATATTCTTCACTCTTCCTTTCAAATCTGTCTCAGTCAATTTGACTCGTAGGTGCCAGACATTATTATTTTAGTCCATGATTTTATAGACTAGCCAAGCCGATTTGAGGTCTATGAGTCAGGAGGAGAAGAAAGTCCCTAAGCGTGGTGTTTTGAAGCATGTGTTTTTAAGCTGGGTCACATTGGGGTCGGTAGCCAAGAGACTATTGGAACAGTGGCCAGCACTCACCCACTATTTTTAAAAAGTGTTACCAAATGACAAAATCTCTGAGAAGCTCTTTACAATCTAGGTGTTACCGAGAAATAACCAGTGTGCTGAGAAGCACGAAATTCCCTGCACAAATTGCGTTTGTAGTGTACAGTGCAAAACTGTTTGAGTGGTTTACAAATATTTTTCATGTGGAACAGGCAATGGTCCATGTTTTGCATGAGGAATTGTCTAATCTTTTCTTTCTCTTATTATGTAGATACTGTAAGTTGAGTTAATCAAAAACGAAAAAGACTGTTTGAGCATGTGTTATATCAACGATACCAAAAATTTTGTTGAAACCGATAAAGTTGACATTGGAGAGGATGTTGTCAGTCTTTTGGATAAGAGCAGTAGTGACAGAGATATTCTGTTAATGCTCGCTAATACTCGCAAACATCAGTCCACGGCATGTAATCTGTTAGAAAAATCCATTTTGTTGAAGGGATCAGATGCCAAACATCTAGAATGCCTCCAGCCACGGAAAATAAAAGACAGCAGAAGTTCATGCAGCACTGTAGTGGTGCACAAAATGGTGCAGTTTGATCTTGGTATTGAAGATGACGTGCTTTAAGATGAATGGAAAGTTTTACAGATGTAAAATCAACCACCTTTTGATTCTAGTATAACAATTGGCGATTATTGGAGCCAAATATTTTACTTGAATGTCTGTAATCTACTCGTGACCATAGTCTTAACGACCATTCCGATGGCTCATGGAAGTGCAGATGTTGAGTGGCATTTTTCATTTTCAAGGAGTCAACTTCCAGCAGAGCGTTCTGCCATGGAGGAGCGCACTATGAATGCACAACTGAATATAAAAGATAGCTTAAGGTATTATGGAGGCAAACCAGAATGGGTGCCCATCACCAGGGATCTTTTAACAGCGGCTCAGAATGCGCAAGGCAAATATCATGTTCATCTAAAAGCTAAAAGATGAATTGGTTAAAAAGGATTTAGAAGAAAATGACGTCGCAAGAAAGAGGGAGAAGAAGCAAATCAGAGGAAGCATAAGAAGAGCTTAGGAAAGCTGCAGGAAGATCTGAGGGCTGCAAAAGTGGCTGAAGAAAGCGAACGCCAAATGGCTGACAAATTAATTGACGAAGCCAACCAAAAATTAAAGGATGCTCTTAAGAAAAAGGATTTTGAAAGAGCCAGAGTTGCCCAAGGTATATTAGAGGGTTCCATGGCTGTCTGTGCATGTTCGCGAGATATGCACTTAAAGAAAACCAAACCCTAATAATGAATGTTGAGAAGTGCACTTCCTCCCTTTTCGCAAAGCTATTACAGAATCATGGAAAAAGGTGGTGGGACAACATGGAGGATGCAGATGATCCTCATCCAGCTTAAGAGACATTACCTGTCAGGTGAATTATTAAGTGACTTGTCTGTGGTTTATTTCAGTCCTTGATTATAACACACATACATTTAATGTAAGACTTGGTGCTTTCCTGGCGTACGATCTGAATAAAGTCTTCACGGGATTCCCACCAGGTTGGATGTTCAGCCAGAGCCGACGTTTCAATGGCTAACTCTGCCATCGTCCTCAGGGCGTCCTCAACGCCCTGAGGACGATGGCAGAGTTAGCCATTGAAACGTCGGCTCTGGCTGAACATCCAACCTGGTGGGAATCCCGTGAAGACTTTATTCACATACATTTAATGTTTTCAGTTAGTTTTATTTATTGATGACTTGAGAAAATCTTTTGTTTCTAGTTGAGTCAGTACTTGTTTATTAGTTAACAAAATTCCTTTATGTGCTACCATTGATGTCAACATTTATGGACATTACCCGTCATTTGAATTCTTTAATGACTTAATTTGTGTTTTCTTTGTGTATGCTTTATTACCGTGCTGATTTGCAACATATGCACCTTTTATTTACCAGTTTACATCTTATATATTGTTGACTCAAGAAAATCTTTTGTTCCTTGTTAGTTGAGTCGGTCTTTGTTTATGCGTAGCTGAATTTGATCTCAATATTTAGAGATGTTGCTCATTACATAGTTAAATTCTTTGATGACATAATTTGTCTTGTCTTTGTCTATGCTTTATTACTTTATTTACATACTGATTTATAACATAAATTCATTTTATATTCCCTGTTAACATTCTATTTGTTGATGACTCAAGAAAATATTTTGTTCCTGTCTTTGTTCATCAGTAAATAATACTTGTCTTGTATGTGCTATATTTTATGTCAATATTTACTACGTTGTTTTTGCATTCTGCTCATTGAAACATCTTCGTGTTGACATAAAAATTGCAAAATCACATGACTACACTTGCAGTATGAAGTTTGTACGTAGAATACGTTCATCAATGACTTCAAAATCAAAATATTGCTGAAATTCTTTAGTTATGTTCCTCAATATCGTCACTATTTACTCACTTTTTCCATGTAAATCTCACTTTTTGCTCACTTTTCTTGGGAAAGACTCACTTTTCTCACAGAAGACTCACTTTTCTCACTTAATTTTGGAATCTACTCGCTGGAAGCCCTGTGGTATTGCCGACACGTAATAGTTTGTATTGTGAACCATCTCTTTTCCAACCGCATTAACCAGTCAATAACAAAACTTGCCATAAATAGGTGGGTTATTGTGGGAAGTTTCTGTAGTGACCATGCACCCTAAAGTGCAACTCGAGCAGAAAATAACAATTAAAGCCAAGCAGGAGATGGTGAAGAAAGACATTGAGGGTGCTTGAATTAGCACTTTTATGCCTTCAGTGTTCTTTGACGTGTTATTGTACTTGATGTGTCGATGCCTCCGAGAAGGTTGCGAGCCCCTAAGTAAACAACCAACCCACGATAACTCTACCAGCCCCGAAGAGTCAACTGTTCTGAGAAAAGGGTTTTGCGTGATTGTTCTCCCCTCTGCTGCTATCTCAATTGTTATTCGGCTATTCAATCTCCAAGACATGCCCTTGACTGGGAGAACAATATCAATGCTGCTGTTTTGGCATTAGGATAAGGAAAATCTTCGGAGGCTGAAGACAGGCGAGCAATGACAGCGATGCGCATGGAAATTATTATCAGTGGAAAGATTACTGACTGATCCATCTGTTGTCTAATCATTATTATTTGCTACTTCTCTCATACTTAGCCTATTTCTATCATAACTCAATGCCTAATTTTGCAATCATAATTTTAATAAGCTTGCAATGCCACTTTCTACATACTCGTTTCTTCAGATATCGTTGAGTCAATTGTGATGTAAAAATGATGGCGTGAGACCAAAAGAAAGATGCCTAATTGCCGACGCTGAGTAGTATAAGCAGAGGTATAATGAGAGTAGAATAATTTGTATTCCATGTTCTCTTCCCATTACTATAAAATGCTGTTAAATATTAAGTCGCTGAGACTGGATCGCAGTTAGACAGTGAGTACAGGGGCTAGGTAGTACATCTTCCATATTCATGCAATGAAATTTGTTGTGCTGACAATTTACTGGATCTTTTTGAAGTTTAAGTATTGTTAATAAATTTTTAAGCAACATTTTAAATAATTTTACTCCAGCATATTCCATACCTATACTCCATACGGTACCACTGAATGCACTGGTGTTAATGTAGTCAAACCGGTCTCTCATCCAGTAATACAATGGTTCACTTTATGATGGAATTCACATTACGAACGGTCCTGCGGGATAGATTAATATCGTAAAGTGGTGATCTACTGTAATGCGAAACATAGAAGATAAATTTAGCATACATTTTGGCGTATATTGGCCTATGCGTATAAGAGAAAAGGATAATTTTATGCCAGTTATAAGCTGAAACATTTACCAGGAAAAAAATCTCGTAATTTGGTGACTAGACCATAAGTCGAAGGTAGATTTTTATCTGCAGAATAAACTAAATTTGTTGACTTATAGGTACTACTTAAAGTTGTATCGTGTTCAGAATTTTAGAACATAGTATGCTCTGATTTAGCCTGATAGTCAATATGAAGCTAATAAAATTAATATTTATATGCAACCATCAATGCTTAATAATGATGGGTATAATAGTTTAGTTTAGTAGTTACAATTTATGAGTGAGACAAGGAATATATTTTAAGTTTGGTGAAACTAAAATGTTTTTTTTTGTGGAGAGGGGGAACTGCAGTAGGAGGTTGCTGCAGATAGAAAGAAAGCTACATATTGGCACGCTTGAAGTTACGATGCTTCACTATTCAGGGACTGTTGCTCTGCATCTACTCCATGGTTTTCCTGCCATTGGAACCTTATGGAGCGTACTTATTGTTATCTAAAAATCTCAATTTCATTGGCTGGCAACCTATAGCATAAACAACTTCACAAAAGTGAAAATGCTCTTTGTAGAAGGAAGTGGCTTTTCCTACCTTATTCATAACCTGAGTGAGCTGTTAATTGGGAGGAATAGGAGATAATTCATGATTTTGAGATGCTGGTCATATGATGTTGAAATATTTTTATATTTGAAAAATTATGAATTACCTTAGCACGTACAATTAGTGCAAGCTTTGCTGCTAGTGTTCATGAATGAATAAATAAGAAACATTTAAAATATTTTTTTTCATGTTTTAGTTGAAATATTGACTCTACCATCTGTAGGAAATTTCTCAACTTATACTTGAAGTACAGTAGACTCAGTTAACCAGGATCGGGTTAAACATCGTGGGTTAACCAGGATGCCCCCAAAAATGGTCATCTTGAGAAACAACGTCATTTGTAAACTCAATAATCCCCTATGCCGAATAGATATTGGAAAACCTGTTTCCTGAAGTAAAGGGAACCCAAGGCAATACTTTTTTTGTAATTTTTTTTGTGACTGATGTTTAATAACTCTGAAAGTTCATCCTGAAGTCTCTGAAAGTTCATCCTGTATAATAATCACGGCCAGGTATCACTGTGTTAGCAAATATTCTGGGTTGTTGGATAGTTTTGCCTTGAATTATAAGGAAAAATTACATTCAATAGGCCTTAAAATGAAAAAAACCCACCATAATTCAATGCTTAATGCCTAGTACATTTTTTAAATAATGAATTAACTGGGATATCTGATTATCCCGGGCAATTATGAAATATATTTCCCTTTCATCCCAGATAATCAAAGAGTCTACTGTATATGATACTATAAGTTTGGTTGAAGATTTAAGGTACTAAGAGTTTGCATAAAATGATGAGAACTGCATAATTTTTAAATTAGATAATAAAGTTATAAATTAGTTTACCTCTTTAATGGCTAAAACAGTGGTTACGACTTAATAGGGGACTGAGTATTAAGATCACAGCTTGTCCATGGTATGTGATCCAAGTAAGAACATATTTACTGAAGTAAAACACATTTTGAATATTCATCATCAGTTTATATTACATTATTTACATATTTGCAACATAATGTACATTTTTCATTAATAACGTTTATTCAACAGCTCAAGTAGCTTGTGCTTATATTTTGATGGGTCAAATTGGATTTTCGTTCACGATTAGATTGTGCTCTGAGGTAGATACTATTATTTTTGCAGAATGTTTGTGCAATTGAAGTTGGTAATTCTTTACTTAAAATTGATGAACGGTATGTTCATAACACCATGTTGAGTTTTTAATACTTAAAGGAATAATATGAATAAGGGAGATAATGTTGATGACTGGGCAATGAGATGGATTTTTTAAAGCTCACAGGAGTTTGAAACCAATTGTTGGAAACGTTTAACTTTGAATCAAAGATATTTTTTCCGTGTACTCATGAAGAAACGTTTCTCATTGGAGCTAGAATACTCATTTCAATGATCTGATAATTTCATCATGTTAAAGCATGAAACATGTAAACCTTGATGTGGTACACTTGAATAATTTCCACCCTACAAATATTGGCTGTAGTACTATTCAGATTATATACCTGAATTGTACTACTGTTGATGAAAAATATATTTTTTGGTCTATTCTGATTGTTTTAACACATTTTGTATGATAAGCTAAAGGTGTACTATTTTTGACATGCATTTCACAATCATTTAGGGAAAAAGGGAATGTAATTTCAAATTTTATGGTGAGAAAAACTGCTTATTTTTATCCATCCAAGTGGAATTAATACTATTATCTCATTATATTTTTGAAATTTCTGATTCTCTCTTAGTGAAAATGCTAAAACACAATACTAAAGTTTGCTCTTTTAAGTCAGAATGAAAAAATACAATTAAACTGAAGTTTTGATTCATGGAATATTTACTTCATGATAGCTTAGTTATTGTTAATATGTACAATACTAAAAATAGGGCTTAGAAGTGCTACATTGAGCATAGAGATTATGCTAGAAAATTTGAACATTTTTACTCATTGTATGAGCACATTTGACTTCAATCTGTGTTAAAATCCACAGATGTCTTCGAACAGAATACTATCAAATTCTTAGATACCAAGAGTAAAATCTGTCAACAATTAAACAAGACATGCCACATTAACTAACATTAAAGCACCATTTATGTGATACCCGGAATGTTCTGAGAAGTTAGCAGTAGAAAACTACGTATGCTGAAATACTTTACCAACCCAAAATGTGAAATTTCCCATTCATAGGAAATCAATCCTTAGAGTTAGAAGTGAGACTTCATTTGTCTCTTCTGGATGAGGTGAGGAGGTTTGAGTAGACTTTGCAACTTAAGAGTAAAATCATAAATAAGCAAACAGAGGTGTCAATATGACAATCAGGAGTCATGGAGCTATGTTGCTCTATGAAATGAAGTTCACATGAGGCAATGATTGAGATGAGAGGTTCATCGCTTCACTGTAATGATAAAAACCACAACTTATGTAAATGGACTGTGGTGCAAACATATCCACTTCATTACCTTCCTAATGGATGTAGATGCCAGTGTCATCATTCACCATTAGTCAACTCAATCTTCCAATACACTACTGTACCTTCATCACAGTTACAAAAATATGGTTTGATGATCATTATCAAAAAGCCACTTGACTATATTTTCCCCGGAAACAAGGGAACTTTATCACATGAGCACATTTAAGTGTTTTGATTGCTAGAATTATGCCTTTGTCCATCGTAAACTCACTAGGCATTTTGTCAGAGTGTGACGTCTGGAAGACCTCTTAGTGATTGCAACAGAGGGGTACGATTTGCCACATTGCAATAGCCCCTTTCAAACCTCTCATCTGTTGTAGTATCTCCTTCCTCCTCCTCCTGTGAGGCACTTTTAACTGTGCTGTCTTCCACCTCATCTCCGGCCACCCTGTTTTGAGGCAATAGTTCATCTGTACATGAAACTGGGGTGTCCTGTTCACTCCAGGAGCCTGTTGCTGAAGTTTGGTCCAAAATGACCTTTTTGTCCTTCCCACTACTCTCTCCTCCCTTCATATTTTGATAGTGAGAATCATCGGAAACACCACATACATCACTATCCCGGCTTGCACTAACACCCTCTTCACTCACTGTCGACGCCGTTGAGAATGTCCGGCTTATTCTTGCTCCTTTCTGGTTGTCACCATCATTTGATCTTTCGGGAAGGTGACTGCTTTGGTCCTCCTGTGCAGACACTGGTTCTAGTCGTGGTGCCCTTGGCACTTCATAGCCACATGTGCTAACACTTTCCACTGCATCATTGATTCTACTGTCCACTGTTGGCTCTTCTCCTTCATGCAACAGCTCAAGGTACTTGGGGATACCTTGGGAATTGCTGGACACTTCACCTTCTTTAAAACCATGCAGCGATGGGGAGCCTACCCCTGGAAGTGTTACTTGTCGCATGTAATGACCGTTCTGTACTGCACCTATGGTACCTATTAATGTATTGCTTGTCTGAAGCTCTTCCAGTGCTTGCAAACAGTACTTGAAAGTGGGCCGAGACTCTGGGTTATAGCTCCAGCATTGGTTCATCAGTGTGTGCCTGGAAAAATATGATAAAAACAGTATTGTCAGACTAAAATTTTGACCTGAAGAAAGCCTATTTATGAGACCTTTTAAGGTATTTTGAGCAAGATTTTTCTGTAGCCATATTAAAAATATGTTCTAATTTTATTTCAAAATTATATGTAGAAGGTTCCAGGAAGGATTATGTATGTATTTATTGTAATATTAACCTTTAAAAGCAAGAATTTAAAATCTCAGTGGTGGTTACAGTAGCAGGAATAAAAAAAACAAATTTAATTAAAGTTCATATTTTAACGGAAGAATTAAAATAACTTAATTAACTCCATCAATTATTTTAATTCTTCCGTAATGGATAACTTCCACAAGATCAAGCCTACAACCATTTCCTTTATATTGTAAATTTTTTAAAATGTAATTTTTGCTTATTGAAAATGTATTTGAAACAAACATAACCAAGTGATCCCTAATGTCCCCTACTGGTAAAATGGACCTGTTTTTTTATGAGAACTAAAGTTCCTTTAAGGCTAATAAAGCAAGAACGTCATTTTTGTGACAGCTGCTCAGTAATTAACTAATTATACATATTTAAACCTTTAACTTGACTTATTTTTTTCACGCAGTACACCAAAAATGCCTTCACAAACAATATATTTTTGCGATCCTATAAATATTATCACAGTAATAATTTTTCTTTTAAATAATCCATTATTCTGCAGACAGACACAAACCAGTTCCTGAGCTCCAATTGAATTCTTCCACCGCATCTATGTACCCATCCCACTATTTCCCCCCCTCCAAGGCTACCAATTGCCTCTATCCTATGCATTCCCCAATCCACCTCAAACCTGCCGAAAATTCCCCCTCCAAAAGGTGAATCACCTCATCCTCTGTTCCAGTCTAGTCGGTGAGGAGTACCTACATATTGCTCCCAGCATTCAGTCAGGTTTAACTTAGAGAGCCTGACAGCTCTTACATTTGGAGTGGAAGTTAGAAAATGGTTGGCTAAACCTTTGATTATTGGTTTGTAATTTGGTTACTGTTGGGAAAGGTACCTGATTTTATTAGTTGTTCATGGATAATATTTGTTTCATGCTGATTTCCTCATTTTTCTCACGTGAATTTGGAAAGAGTTTGTTTCTAGAAAGGCATTTTCAGGCAGAAAAGTATTTCCCTCTCCTACGCTACGTTACGCTTCAACATAATATTAGGATAACAATATGATATCAGAACATATAATTTTCTTGATTATTGCTTTCATATTAATTGATAATGAGGCATTATTTAATTAGTAGATTCATTATAATGGCAATAAGGCAATCACTTACAAAACATCAGGACAGTTAGCTGGCCGAGACAATCTGCCTCCATTGCGAACAAAGTGCAAAACCTCTAGATTGTTGCGTGCTGGGTATGGTTGCTGTCCCAAAGTAAGTATTTCCCAAGCCAAAACACCAAATGACCACACATCTGATTGGCAAGTGAAAACGCCATCCACGAGTGATTCTGGAGCCATCCACCTGTAGAGTTGAGATTCATATGAGAAACACAATTAGCATATGATGTCAGTGGTTAAACCATTTTCATAATGCATGATGCAGTTCTGATCCGACACCAAATCCTGCATCATCAATGGGTGAACTCAACTTAAAAATGTGCTTTCCATTACTTAAGTTACACTTGCTCCAAGTGCCTCAACTATTGGCTGAGGAAATTCAACCAGTTAATGCATTTATTGATGTATCTTTTTATTTTCCTTCTTTCCAGTAGTTGTGAATTTGAATATTGATCCTCAATTTTCGGCATTGTGTTATCAACTAGAGAGTCCAGATAGTGAAATAAAATCAGTGAAATGCTCTGAGGGACTGAATGGAATGCTTTATACATTCTTGTTTAGCACATCAGGTGAGTGTAATACCTATTAGGATACATTTTTTATCTAAAATGTTTTTGTCTAGAGTGGCCCATTTGTAAATAGTGCTAATGATTGTCACATGATGGCTTTGAAATTGACCAACACCTGGCTCTGCTTAACAAATACATTGCTATTATAACTCCACAAAATATGTGACTTTGAGCTTGTAGGTACCCCTTGATTTGAAAAATTCTTAGGAAGATGAATAGTTACTTACCTCACAGGCAAAAGACCTTCTCCTTCCTTTCGATAGTAGTCACTTTTGTAGATATCTCTTGCTAGACCAAAATCTCCTATTTTGACTAGAAGACGGTGTCTCATGGAACTATGTGCAGGAGTTGTATCTCCAGAAAGTGTGGAGACAAGACAGTTCCTGGCTGCTAAATCACGATGAACGAAGTGCATTTCCTCCAAGTATCGACAACCTCTGGCTACATCGACACACATAGCAACCAAGTCCAGCAGTGTTAAGGCATTGGGTGTATACTGAGAATGAAATGAAAAAAACTTAAATTAGTTATATCTTAGGTATAGCTCTCACAAGAGTTCCTGGTGCAGGCCTGTGCAGCAAGGAGGAGAGGTGGAAATGGAGGGGGTGAAGGGAAAGGACAGGGGAGGAAGGGTAGGCTGTAAGACAGAGGGAGGCAGTGGAACCAAAGTACTTCTATGGGAAATAGGCATTGACATGACTTTATTAAGGATCATATCTTGAGGTCTCATTGTGAGATGAGTTGAAATGGGAAGCAGGTAGTGGTGAGTCATCTCAAAACTTGAAGTGTTTGTGTTGGCAGCAATTATAAAGGTTTCCTGTCTGCCTCTCCACACTAAACAACCTTCCTTCCCAGTTTCGATGGATTTTGAAAGTTCCCTAGCCCATTTCCTTAAATCATCTACTGTGCAGCACCAAGAACTTTAGCAAGAGCTCTACATATTGCCAAGCCTCTCCTCCCTGGGTGGGCTTTTAAATTGAGTTCATGTTACACACTAAACAAAGAAAGGAAAATTTCCTGATCATAATTGTGTATTGGGTTGAGAAAAGGCCCTGGGATATTTATGAACGTTCCACTAAATGGGTTGAAACAAATTTCCCAAGGTTGCATAGAATTTCATCAGATTTTAATTGTCATATTGTTAATTTATTTTCAAAATTCATGCTGTCAAAATTATTTTCAATCATTGCATAAAGTAAACTTAAATTTGTTAATATTTGTACCAGATCTTAAAATATCTTATAGTAATTTTTGTAGTATCCTTTTCAGTGGACTCTTCTACAAATATTTCCAATTTATTCACAATCATTGTATCTACTCATGTATAGTTTGGTCCCGGGATGATAATAAAATTTATAAGTGTGCCGTGCCATCATCCTACACTTGGAAAGCACATGAGCTCTACTCCATTATCCTCTTACTATGGGAGGGGATGTGGCTGGCAAGGAGCAAGAAATCTTATCTTATCTTAATATCTCTTACTACTGATCTTAGTCCCTTACCCACCTATGTTTTGCATTGCCTCACTTTTATAACTATTTAATGGTTAGAGTGATTTTAACCTGAATCATGTGTACACTACTCCTGTAGTCACTTGTCAGAAGTATAAGTTTATAACCTCATAGAGTCACATTTTCCTTTCATTTGAAATAAAATCTTTATCCCTTTAGTCCCTTCTTGAGGACACAAAATATCAAATGTTTACCTCCTCGCTAAATGGGATTTAAGCGTGATTATAACACAAACACATAAATAAAACACTTTGTATAACCTTTGATATAGCACTCAATACTTTTTAATGAAAAGTAGTTAAATCTTCGTTTAAATAACATCAATATGAAAGAATTTAATAATTGGTAGATATTGGGCCCAATTTACAATCTTATCCATTTTTATTCCAATTTTGTTACGTTTAAATTACTTTTCAACCAGCAAACAATTTTTATTCACGGAGGTAATTATAAAGCTCGTAAAGGTACTTTCTTTTACTGTTTTTAAGGCTACACTTATTGTGATCTGGATCTTCCTTTCACTTTCTGCGGCTACGGGTTGGGACTCCCGTCTTCCTCTCTTTTTATCGTCATATTTGGGCCATGCATCTTATATCTTGGGTATTCTTTCCGTTTCTTTCGTGGCCTTTCAATTACATTTTGGTAATGCTCCTCCTTTGGTAACCTTTGTACCTTTTATTCCCCGTTTCCTACTGTCTCATCTCCAGAATTTCTCACGATTCTTCTCTCCGCGTGTCTTTTCGATCTTAATGCCTTTACTTATCTTCCCCTATTGATATCTGTTTATCCCCTAAGCGTTCCCTGTTACCTATTATTACTTATTTATTTATTTCTGTTGTCCTTAACTCCTCTGATGTAAGTATTGATTCGATTTGGCATCCTTGGTTATCTATTGTTATAATGTGATTTATTAAGATATTTCTATTATTTATTTGATTTGCTCTTTATTTCCGGATTTGTTATGGTTGTTCAGTTACAAGTTATTACCAGCAACTATAGTTGCTCTTTTAATGTGTTTCCTGTAAACATCAGAGTTAATTATTATGGCTGAAATTTTGCACTTAGAATTGGTGTGGCATATCTCATTTTGTATTGCATGTACAGTACAGCAAGAGTAGTGTTTTAGTAATAACCCTTAAGCTGCGGAAGCTAGAGCGCATTTCGTCCACCCTGTGCAGCATATATCTATTCGGACGGAGACTGTCCCTCCTTCCCACGGGCCGAGGCTGGGCAGTTATATGACCCATGTAATCCCCTCCCGATCCTTTTCTCGGGATCCCAGGGGGTGGGCACCGGAACTTGTTGAGGGATTAGTGGGACTTGGAACTAATTTTGAAAATTTGCTCATAGGCGTAATTGTTAAAAACAAGTATGACAGTACTTTTTCCAGCAACTTTCTGTTTAGTTTGATACCAAACACCAAAAAAATCCGTTGATAATTGAGCCGGGCGCGAGCATAAGACAACTAACTTTTGAGATAACCGTAGCCTTTTGAGCGAACATTTGGAAGAAAGGGTCGCACCTCATTTCGGTGGTATGCGTTCCCTAAAGAACGTGGGAATGGAGTGGTTTGGGTAAAAAGCGTGGATTCCCAGATGTCCACCGCTCGAAAGAAAGAGTTTGGGTCATAAAAATATGAAAGGACTGAGGGAGCAGGTAGACAGAAAGGGTCAAACGTACAAGAACGTTCTCTCCGCAGTTCCCAGTACACACGTACATGTACGTTTCCCGCAGCCTAAGGGTTAATGCCCCAAAAAATATGAATGATGGCAGTGCAGTATTGAATCAGTGAGATAATAAATCAGGAGTATTGGTTACTATCAAATATGGTTTATCAAGCTTAAACTATTCAAGAAATATACGGAGATATGGATGTTGTATGTGTACTTACGATCAAAGGTCTTGATGATCTCAAATAACTAAGAAGGTCACCACTTTCCATTAGCTCCATTATTATGAAATTAGGGTCATTATCCAGGCATACGCCAAGTAGCTGCAAAATATGTTCATGTCGGAAGTTACTCATCAGCTGAGCTTCTTTCAGGAATTCTCCTTTCTCCATTGCAGTTGCTCCTTTTCTCAATGTCTGTGTTGATGATACAATGAAAATTTTTTTAGTTCATAAGATTAAAACAGGTATTGAGTTCAATTTTATTTACTTGTGTGTGTGAGCAAATATGATAGTCCTTTTTGCTATACATGTACATAATTTAGTTAAGTGTTACATGGCATGCAATCTTCAAATATGAGTTGTGCCATGATTTTGATTTGTGATGTACAAAAGTATACCCTTATGACCATCTTTAACTATAACCATTGACAGGCAACATAGATGTACAACAGTTACAGATTCTGAATAATCCATTATACATTTTAGTTTGTTGCCATTGCATTACTCATATGAAAATTTAAATATTCCTCATGAAAAATTTGTGAGAAACTCTTATGGTATTTTGTTTTTTAGGGATGAAAATATGTAATATTAACCCCTTGACAGGAGACAACTCCTTTCATTCTTATAGCCTTACAGGAACTATGGCCTTTTGCATATTTTACTTGGTGACAATAATCCTGGGCTAATAAAAACTGGTTACAAAATAAAAATTGCAGCATGGTAATATTATTTTTAACATTTTTTTTGCTATAACTGCATTAAATACTCACTTTGACAGCTACTCTAGTTTCCCCTTGAGCCTCCCCATTGGCCGGTGATAATCCTCTTGCCACACCTTCAAAAACTTCTCCAAATGCTCCACTTCCAAGGAATTTAGTTAGTGTTATTTGATCTCTGCGAATGTGTGGCAAAGAAGCTATCTCTCCATCTTCCAGTATGTCTGCACCTATGCCAGGTATAATTGGCACTTGATCTTGAAGTGCCAATATGCTGGGTATATCGGGTAATTGCGATGGAGAGTACAAAGCGTTTCGAGCGTGTATGAAGTTTCCATGCCGAGGCAACTCTCTGAGTGTGGCTAATTCAACATCTGCTGGAATTGGAGGAGCTGTGCTGATTATTCCTTGATTTTGGGGATGTGCTGAGTGAGTATGAGAGTGTAAGTGAGCATGGGGGTGATGCAGACTATTCGGATGGCCATGTATATGATTGGGCAGCAGTCCTGTGTGGCTTAGTATGTTATTCCCATGGATGCTTTTTTGCTCTTTCTCTCTCTTTCTGGACACTGAAAGAGAAGTAGTAAGTTAAATAAGTATTTTTAATATCAGCAGCAAACTTCATTGCGCCTTTGGCTCATAGGTATATGGTTTGTTTCCCATTATTGAACAATTGATGCATTAAGAAGTTGACAGGAGCAGATCTGGCAATGTAAGTTATTAAAAATGTGCATTTTTCTTGAGAAACTAGCTTTATGTGGCTGTGAAAGCTGGCCATTGGTATTGGATTTTCTGCTTAGTTCTTCCAATGAACAGAGTTATTTTGAGGCTCTAATGATAAAATACTTATGTTCATTAATCATTACAGTCCATCCATCCCTCTAACATCAGATTATTTCTTTGATGGATGAGGATGGGCATCCAATAGTTGATATCTTAGTGGACATGATTGCTTAATACATGAATTATAAGTAAGCAAGCGCAGCATCAAACATTAGATAAAAGATAATAGTAAATGCATACTTTTTATTCCACTGTTAGATTAAACCTGATTTCAGAAATTTTAGTTATTTCCCCCACTCACAACGTTCTCTAAATTAGTATTCATTCAAGTGGAAACTTACAGCAGATGAAAATGAAGAGGGCTACAACCAAAATGACAATCCCAGCAGTAAGTGTGCTAAAAAGGACTGGGAACAATCCTTTCTTGTGCCCTCCACTGTCAATGGCTGGAACTGCTGAGGCTCCGATGGCTCCACTATTCCCTCTTCCTGCTGCAATTATGCCTGAAGATCCTTCAGGTGGAACAGTGAATTCTGATGATACTGGACTAGGCTCTCCTAATCCATACAGATTAGCAGCTCGCAATCGGAATTCATACTGTGCTCCGGGTACCAGGTTTCTTATAATCCAGTAGTTTTCTGCCAGGCACACAAATAGAATTTGCAATTTTAAGTTAATTCCTTTGGATAAGTTATCTTAAGGCTGGGTGTTTTAGGTGATTACACCACCTTAATAGAGGTCCAGAAAAATGCTGGCAGGTTTGGCTTGAGGAGTTGTAACTTACAGTCCCTCCAATTGAAGCAAATGAAGAATTTATTTTGTCATTCGCTGAAGTTTTTAAACACATTTAAATAAGTTGTAAGTCCACAGAATTTTCTACATTTCTTTTTACATAACTAAGTCTTGAAAGCTGTAAGTTTTCTTATTTTCCCCCATAAATCTTGAAAATTAACTATTAAGAATGAAAAATGTGCATACATAAAAACATATTCAATACATGATATGTGCATATACGCTTTCCATGGATATATCCATGGAAAGACAAAGTCCTCAACTTGAATTCAGCACAGATGTGTTCCATCTTTAACATACATATAGCTAATGAACAAAAATTTCCATGCATTGCACACCATAACTCTTATAAGTTGAAGAATCAAAGCAAAGGGAGACAAGAATGGCAAGAATGATGATGTGGTACATTGAAAACTGGATTGTAATTAGTTTTTCTTTTTTGTGGAAATTTTCAATTTGATTGACATCTCTTTTTCCATCCATATTGTTCAAATTCCTCACATTATCACCGAAATGTTCTGAATTTGTCAATTACTCTGGCTGTAGATGATCGTGTTATTGCACAAATTCAGCAACTTAATTAAAGTCCTTTACTATGCTTAACAGGAAATTAAACCTTGTAACTCGTAGTCATGTTTAGAAAGTTCATTTCCTCATGTACTACATTGTGAGAATCCCACTGTTGACTAACTACAGAGATAATCTGAGATTTTGCAATTAATATTGTAATTTTGTCTTACCACTTCCATTGTGTAGATTCACCCATTCTGTTGGCAGTGTTGATCTAGATGTGATTCTATCTCCCTGAACACCTTCTGATGTCAAACTCATTGTTGATGGATATGTGTCTTTTGGATTGCTGCTTACTCTACTTTGAATCTGTCTGCCTTCCAGGATGTAGTAGAGGATTGGTGCTCCATTGTCATGAGCCAACTCCCATGAAACTTGAAAGAGCCCTCTGCGAAATTCTACGACAGGAGGCTTGCCTGGCATACCTGGCTTATCTCCTATACATTTTCAAGGGGAGAAACCCAGATGTGTGTAGAAAAGTCATTGCCATGAATTAATTATGAACAAAAATATTTGAGCTTTTAAAATTGAGCCATAAAATTACTAAAGCCAAACGGGTCAAAATCAGAACTAAATGCCTTTTTAATAAGACCATGATTTGATTATTTTACAGTCAGTCATACATGTGAAATGGTTTCTGTCATGTGATAGCTTCATAATTATAGAACGTGTTAAGTACCCGCTATCTGGCATGCTTAAGATCAGATGATCTCTGGTATTTTTTTTTTTAATTTTCAGGCATCAGTTCTCTTTGTAAAATACATTTGATTCATGAAAGTTAAAATCCATTTGTAGTATTATATTTTAGACAGGTAGTCAACTGAGTTTATTGCAGGCATCAAGTCAGATTCCTGATAAATTGAATCCATTTATTGTTTAGGATTTACCATGTTGAATTTTTGTTCATAATTTTAAAGGAAAATTGGCCCTGATTTTAGGGTTCCCGTGATGTATTACTTAAATCTAGGATATTAAGAAATTTTTACTTAAAAGGTTGGGTTGTATAAAATGGGGCATTTAAAAATTAAGGAGAACAAAAACAGAACTATTATAGGTATTGAACATGTTGCACTTTCAATTGAATATTTAAAGATTTTTTAAACCAGGATCACCTTTGCCGTTGCAAATGATCGAAATGGCATTAAGCATACCTTAATCTCAAACTTATTCATGATTGCTTCTGCAAATATGTATGCTTAACTAAACTATATCAAATTCTCAAAACTATAATTGCACTGTTAATAATATCAGCTTTGTAAAAGCAATTGGTACTGAAATGGGATTAGTGCCATTTATCTATTGTTTGTTGGAAGATACTGAAAGACTGAGCCTCAAGCATTCGCTAGGGATATTTTCTTAAAAAATGGGACTCCACTTTGCTGTTCCCTTTCCAGTAGTCTCCAATGGGAGATCCAACTGGAGAACTATTTTACCTCCAGAGTATTTTACCAGGGAGTTGCCATCACATCATGTGAATGCAAGGCATCGTCCTCCAGGGAGACTAATGTGGTGGTTTCCTATTGCAGACATAGTTTAAACAGGACAGATGGGAAGTATACTATACATAGGTACTCAACATACCAAGTGTTTCAAAGGTAAATCTTCCATCTGGTGGCCATATGTATGGTTCTTTAGAGAGTGGGTACTTCAATGATAACCGAAAAGTATATCTTGATTTGGGCTGCAAACCATGGATAGAGTAGCTCAAGCTTCCCTCTTCATTTCCACTTGGTTGTAATAGCATGGCACTCTTTGATTGAGGATTTATGTTCTCCCATTGGTCCATACCCATTCGTGTGTATTGGATGGTGTGCCTATGCAGAAAAAAATAGCTTAGAATAAATTTTTTTAAAGAAAAAAGAGAATACTTTCCTTTTTACAATTGACTTCAATGGAATACTCACATGGGTGTATGAGCATGAGGGTCAGCTGTTGGCTGTACTGGCTTCCAGCTTATATTCAGCGTATTCGAAGTTGCTGTCAAGAGTACTAAATTACCAGGCTCAGGAAAGGTGGCAGCTGATATGATTTCACTCTCGCTGTATTCTTGATGGTCTTCTGAGAATGCCCTCACCTGAACCAATTTTGAATGAAGGATTGATTATTAATGATTATTGTTCTCAGAAAAGGTGTTGAATTTGGTGGAGGAGAAAAAGAGGTTATTGGGGAAATCTTGAAGGAGGCAGGAATTCTTTGAGGGTGTCATTCAAGGTGAATGGGCTGTTGAAGGGAGAATGTTGAAAAAGAGTGGATGATGTGGAATAAGTGTAAGGATTTTGAATGCCACAATGAGGGTAGGTTAGAATGGGGATATTGCAGGACATGATTAGTGAATCATGACATACCCATGTTTGAAAGCATAGAAGATGCATGTAAGAGTATTGGCACTGACTTGGTGGAAACATAACATATCCATTTTGAACACAGCGAAACACTGGTAAAAATTTCTACAGTTACGGAATAATTAGTGTAATACATATTACCTCAAATGGATTGTGGTTATCATCATTATAACCAGTGTTATTGCTATAAATAGTATTAGAGTCAATATACAGGTATGCCTCCACTAAATTAAGGCATTAGAGTTTTGTCGATCCCACAGATACATCGGTTTTTCTGACTTTTTTTATGGATGAAATGGCTCAAGATACATCAACATTACTGAGTTTGGATGAAAATACTAAAAAATAAAAAAAAAAACAATGAAAATATGAGAAATCATAGAAATTAAGTAATCGTTGGACAATCAGCACTCTACTATAATATGTATATTGGTAATGCTACCAACATTTTTCCCCATTGAAACTAAGTACCTATGTAGTTTTAAAAAAAACATAGTACCTACATAGTCCCAAAATTATCAACTGAATATTCTACAGTGCCACATCCATGTGGAGTCGAAAACTTCTTTTCCTGAATACACTTCTCAAAAAATGGTGCTGGTTCTTACATACCATCAAATACGGTATGTAAATTGAAAAGAGGTGCTTTGAAACCTTGTCTTTTAACTTCAATTTGGTCCAAAGCAACCTCATGGGAAATTGTTCCTAAAAGGCTTTCCTACCTACTTTACATGCACATTGCTTTCAGGTGTCCCACTTTCCTACAGATATCACATCTGTAGGTACAGTAATTACATGCAGCCCTTCAATGTCTTGTAAATCCACAGCAGTGGCACCTTTCCTCATTTACATCCAGCCGGGATGGTGGTGTATTCTCTGTTCCCTCTTCTGTCTTGCCATCTGCGTGTGAACTTCTGGTCCTCTTGCCCCGTAGACCACCTCCTCATGGCTTTTAGCCCAGGATTCTCCCCTTGTGGTTCCGGTTCCACTGTCCCATTCCACAAAATGGATGCCATATTTTGAGCTGCTCTGCAAGTTGCAACGTTGAGAGAGGCCTTTTCTCACAACAAAGCTATCTTGACTGCCTTTTCAAAGGACAACAATTCATCTTCCAAGTACAAGGCTTGCACAATGGCCTTATCACTAAGCCCCAAAACAAATTGGTCAAGTAGGGCTTGGTCCAAAAAGGGTGCAGATTTAAAATATCGTGAGCTCTCTCTGAGACCTGCCACAAATTCATGAACTGTTTCCCCTGGTAACTGAAATTGCTGATGAAAAATCTGTGATGTTCCACTATCACAGACCTTTGCAGACTAAAGCGCTTCCTTAATTTAGTACATATTTCAAAGTGCACTCGAATGGCTTTTTTGGCTCATACTGGTTTCTTAAAACTCCATGTGTTTCTTTTCCAAGAGACAAGAGCAATATGGCACATTTCTTAAGGCCGTTTTACATGAGGCACCTTATCGCACAAGTTGAAATAGCATCTGTTTTCACTATGGGATAATGGAGGCTTGAAATTAGAGCAGAGGCTATTTTCCCATCTGTCGTTTATGCATTTGGGCATTCATTCTAGAAGTTCACCACTTAACATGATGCAATTTTCATTTTGCATCCATACATACATCAGATTATGCAATTAAGTTCCTCATGTAAAATGGCCTTTAGTTTAATGCGTCTTTCTGATGCCAAATTTAATGCAACAAAATATTCTGCCAATCTTTCCTCGTGCAATTCTCCTCCTTGAACAAATTTTTCCTTGAAGTTCGGGATCCCATCCTCGTCACCTTTGTAATGACTTTGCACATTGACAGCCAATGTGCAAGTTATATGCTAGCATCACTTACCGTTTATTGGGCAAAAAAAATTGCTCAGCAAAGTGCATACGAACATAATGAGGCTACAAATAACATGAAACCAACATAAATACATCTCACTTCCAAATTTTTTCTTCCATTGTTGTTCTCTCTTGGGACATTCAGCCTCTTGTATGTATATTAGCTATATAAACTATTATTACAAAGAAAGGAATATTTTGGGTCCCTTCAATTTCACCAAGAAGAGACTATATGTACTGAATTCATCATATGTTCATATCATATCACATAGCCAGATCACCATGGTGTCTAGACTCCCCAAAATTTTGAATTTTGAAACTGACTTTAAAGTAGGAAATTATTTGTTTTTCACTACAAATGTAGAATTTATTTATTCTTCAGTTGGAACAACTTTTTGAATAAATATGCTTGTAATTAAAAAAAATCAATAATACTCTGGGTTTTGTATTCTTTTAGTTTGCACAGTTAAAATCTTCCATGTAAGCTGTTACACCACAGTTGCAATTTCATTCATTTGCAAACATTTTATGAAATAAATAATATTAGGTACTAAATTTTCTAGATTCTCATACACTTTTTTATTTTATTTTCAGGAAAACAGTAATGTAACGTTTGTTGTGCAAGGAAATATGATCTATGCGCACCAGGCGCTTCTCTCAATACAGTGTCAGAAATTATAGAGATCTTTTGAAAATGAGTATAAGGATGATTCTAATCGGATGTATCTTTCAGTTATTATTATGCAGGCATTTAATAGATAGGTAGTATAGGATGGCATATCTTTGAGCATAGTATTTAGCCTCTTTAACAATCTGCAAATACTAGGCAGGGTGGGCTGTGACTGCCCTGCCATTTTCATTGGTAATTATTATGTACCTATAAATAAACTTAGTTATTCCCTGGGAATTTTATTTTAACAACTGCCTAGGTTTGCCTACATACTTTGCCAAGGTTTCCACGACAGAGCGTCATATACAGGCCCTTTTTAGGTAATTAAAATTCTTTTGGAGCATACAGGTTATTTTTAACAACCACAAATAGTAGATTCCACCAAAGCATGCCTCAAACAACTTGCAGTAGACTCGTTTTTACATACAAAGTTCATGGGATAAAAAAATTGATGGTTTGTGATATCGATCATCATTACATTTTATTTAGAAAAGTCATAAAAAATACAGTAAAAACTTCCCCGAATGCTGGGGTTATGTTTCACAACTATGCTGCATTGCGCAAATCCACGTTGGAGTAAGCATTAGTCTCATGGAAATAAGAGGATTACGTTCCAAGGTGAAAAAAATACTCTTATCAGGACCTTTTTTTCCATAAATATGACGAGCCTGTTTTTATTTCTTTAAGAAACAGTTGTTCACCACTTAAACTATTCAAACTGTATCCTCTCGTATAAAAAAAAACTACGCTATAAATTAGAAGCACATTAAGTTCGTGAATTGACATGATTTTACACTGTCTACTCATTTTTAGAAATGTGTGCAACATTTTTTGCAACTCATAAATACTAATGAACATACGCTGTATCAACTCAACTTATCTTCATAGTACTGAAAAAATAATATTACAATTAGTGGGTAAACAATAATTACATTTCAAACTTGCTGATTCTCATTAATGTTATATCCAAAGATCGGCTCCTGAGCTTCTGCATTCTGTCGTTAGGCTGATAAATACCGGCAGTATGTTTGCTATCACTATGAGGGCACATGCCTGCATTTGTATTTTGTAGATTTTTTTTCCTCTTTTGGTTATTAATTTGGTTTGATTTTTAATGGAGCTCAAACAAAACTCGCATGAATGAAATGATCTATTCTTGATTGAGTGATTTTGATGAGTTCGTATCTTCACTGGGGATGCAAGCTGGTGTGAAGAATTTCGTGATCAGGAGCTGCTTTGGCTTTTCCCCTCCCTAAGGAGTTCTACAAAAGGCAATACAGCTACATTGATGCAAATTTTATTTCTGGGATCATTAGGAGTGCTTTCCCCTGGTTTTCTTGGGCCCATTTCGAGAAATGAAATGGAGGAAAGCACACACGAGAAAAATAGTAGCCTCACACGATGCTCCGCAAGTCACTGCCATAGAATAAGCGATTCCCCTCAGCATATTCGTTGGCTGGGGAAGTTTGTGCTTACTTCGTGTTTCCCGAATAGTACCACACGAAAACAACCTTATCTTCATAAGTGCTGACCTTGTCAATCAATAGGCCCTTCTTGAATAGGAAGTAGGGTATGCGCGATCCCTTCCCGGAGCAGGAAAGAGGGAAAAAAGAAAGGAATCCCTTCTTGGAATGGGAGGGAGGGTAGGAAGCCCGGGGGTACCTGAGGCAAGACTGTGTTGACATGGTATTTCTTGAATAATGGCTGGTCAAGGCAAGATGCACCTCTGCAGATGCTGACTGGCCGGCATGTGTCTCTTCAATTGGCTCACTCCACTGTGATTTTCTTAATGTCATGACAAAGTGAGATCTTAGCACGGATGAGTGCTTTGTATGCATGTATATCCACCCAGATGGGTATACCAAATCCTGTATTCATTGTTCTGCAAAACAATCGGTGTAGCATCAAATGCTAAGATAAAATGCAAGACTGATGAAAATGATAGAGCATCACACCAAAACACTGACTCAATTTCATTCTGACGAAGACTTCGCATTCTGCATTTCAATGCAGAAAAGGGAATTTCTTCAGCGGGAGCACAAACAATAACTAATTTTTGTGTTGGTAATTATGGAATTTCCTGAATCGTTTTCCCCATTTCTTCCCACAGATATAAAAATGATTAATTTTAATCAAGAACTCACATCAGTATTGTACTTGAGTTGATAATATGTAAGGTTGGGAAAATGTAATATTTGCATGTCATTCCTCATGTGTAATCACTCTGGGTGGCACCCATCGGTATGAATAAAGTTGTTGATTGCCCACTACGGACGATTAAGGAAGCTTATTTCAATTCACACCAACTCAGCACTAATGGTTACAGCTGTTTAGCTCGGAATTAATTAGTGATATACAACAGTTTCTTTTACTGACGTATAGGTACCCCTTTGATCGGGACTAACGATTTAGCTTCGTAAAAACAAAGTTCGTATGAACGTGGTTCGTAATAACGAAAGCCTACTGTATTTCATTTTCATGGAGTTTTTAATGTTCTGGTTTCATGAAACAATTACATTTATTTATTCCAGTCAAATAATTTATTAAGAGATAAGATTCTCTATTTTACAATAAGTTGCCTGAAATTATTAGGAGCTTGGACATTGTGAAATTTAACTGTTTTGAATTGCAAATGGTTTCTTAAGAAGCATTCTATTAGTTTCAAGAATGCTGATAATATTTTGCTTTATGTAAATACAGGCACTTAAATGTATAGTGTTTTTGCTATTATTACTTTTTTGTAGTTAATGATGCCAGTTTATTTCACATCATCAGGTACATACATAATTGGATTTGAATGGACCAAGGATATTATAAAGGTGGGAGTTAGGTTGGAACCGTTTTTGAACCTACGGATAATCATTTGCGGAACACCTTGAATAAATGCTCTTAAACAAAGGAATTATGTACCTCGACTATAAGATTAAATCAATATATTGTATTACCACAAATAATAATCATAGTTTTACATTGCCTTTTCGTAACCCTTATGAAATAGAAGGCAATGAGAGCTGATTTACTTCATTTTTGTTCATCGTATTATATGCATATCAAGATTGGTGCTATCTAAAATTGAAAACCATTCCCATGTGTTAGCTGTATCTATTCCGAATTAAAGTAAAAAGTCTGTCAGTAATTTTCCACTCAGTGTTCTATCTCAACAAAACGTTTCAACGTCTTGGAATCATCATCAGCTATACAGATTTCAGAAATATTCATTCTGCTGATTGATGAGGTGATGGATATCTATTCAGTGAAAAATAATTCTTTTAAATTATAAAAACTTGTAACTTACCCAAATCAAGTATTTCTGGTCTGGTAGCAAGTTCTGAATTGTGTATGACAGAAAGTTTTTATCACTTCCATCACTGCTGCGACCAAGGTGAACTGATGGGCTAACTGATTGTGCTCCTGTCTGTCTTGTCCCTGCAGAGGAAGCTTCAACTTTCCAATGAACCTCATATTTCAACTGATGACCATGTGGTTGGACAGGAGCTAGCCAATGCACCTCCGCAGTTGATGGTCCATTCACTGTGACACTTAATTCTCTAGGAGGAGGAGGTGCTGAAAATAAATTAATGAGAAATATTACATGAGAAGACGTGCATTGTAGCAGTGTGACTCATCACAATATGAGAATAATATGTTACAATTAATATCAGCAGCATTTATAGTCAAGACAAAACAGGTATATGTTTAAAAAAAAACATATGTAGTTTATTTTTGGTTCCATATTGAAACAGTGGTAATCCCAGTGATATTCTGGGGGCCTTCATACCAAACCATTACATCCTGGAAATTTTCTGTCCCCATCTAGTGAGTGTCAAGTAAACTCATTGTTAAAAACCTGTCTGAGGAGGTGGGGCTTTAAAATACTACAGCTAACACAGAAAGGTTAATGAGATAATAGTTTTATTTTAGCTTGGAGGAAGAGGATTACTTTCATCTCTTACTTTTTTGGAGTCGTGCTAAGTTCAAATTTTTTTAGACCTTCAGTTACTCAAAATTGTATTTCTTGTTATATCAAAGTACGTATTCCCAAAATCGTAACTAACATGCTGAAATAATTATTTTGTGATCGTTTTCATGCACATTGGGAATAAAATATGTGAGCAAATAGGTATTACCTCCAGGTGAAGTCTCAAAATACTCGGGTGAGCTGACTTCAGGCAGGGTTCCTTCGAGCTGCTCATAGTAGTTACTCATTGAAACAAAGAAGGCATATCTTGAAAATGGTTCCAGCCCAGTGACATCAATTCTTCTTGAGTAGGTCAGCTGAAATTAATATCATATCAAAAAATTAATTTGAAAATGCTGATATATTGAATGATTTCAAGCTGTATGGCTTTGCAGCCAAACTATGAATTTAATATTTACCATTGTATTGCATCCAATCAAAGTCAGGCCGCATGTGTGGTTGCGGGAGGTTGTGCTGTTGTTTGATTCAATTTCTGACTCCCTATCATTAAGAGAGAGCAAGTCGACATCAATTTTCCCATAGTGGATGGTGTATTGAACAGATGCAAGGCTAACGGATCCACAGCCGGGAGATTTTTCAGGCATTGGCAGTTGGAGGGAGAGGGAGTGACTGGTTCGCTCCAGAAGTTCCATTTTTGTTTTTTTCCCCACTTCATCTCTCTTCCTCCAGGGTGACAAGCAGTGTGGTGCTGTAACATTCAATGTAAATTTTTGTTGCATGAAAGTATGACACCCAATTTTTTCAATATTCTACGGAGTAAAACACATATGTGATCCAATCAAGTATGATTTCTGTAAAAAGTGAACGACATGTAATTCCTAGGTACAGAGTGTATTGAATCATCAATAATACTCAATGAAAAATGGATCTCAAAATTTACCATTAACTTCTAAAACTTTAAAAACCATTTATTATGTGACTTATTTAAAAAAAGGTAAACATTTCCTTGCCAGGAAAATTGTACCTATTACTCCATTCATAAATGTCTAATTGATACCAAAATTTGAATAATTTTATCTCGACCATTACGTAAATATAATGGTTGAGATAAACTATGTGTTGAATTGGACACCATAAATATCCATTGCAGCATGCATGCATGCAAGTAATTATGTATAGTATTTTGGCATGTTTTACATCTTCTTTGTAAGATTCATAAGGAATAATATTAATTTTCATACAGTATTTTTGGCATTCATGAATTAAGTATTGTTTTTTGGGTATCACAGCTTTTATTTTGTTTAAATTGGACATGGATAGTGTCCACTGACATCGATGATACCAAATTCTGTTATCACATTTCATCTTAATGAAATTTGCTTGATTATAGCGCCCACAAATAATCTATATTTACATATTTCTACTACAAAGAATGTATGTATTGACTTCTCCTGTTAGGAGAGGTTTATGAGGATGGCACCAAAAAGAAATCCCCTAACCACAAGGAAAAGGTTTTGGCTGTGCATCTGGGGGCATGAATTATAAATTAATTGTTTTAATTGTCTGTGCTCCATCGTGACCAAAAATGACATGCATACATGCACCACTCCCAGTTTTAATCAATATTAATGAGTTATTTTTACCTGGATATGGTTGTAGATGTGGCCCGAGAGCAATTATTCGGCGGACACCAGAAACATCCATTGCAGTAGCTCGGTGAACTGAAGGTTCAAGCAATTTTTGTTTGCTTTGGCCATCTTCCTTATTATCAAATGCATCAAACACTCTTGGTATGGAATAAACTTTTCCTTCAGTAGAGTTTGACCAGTAGACATTTCGTCCATCACTTGTTACAGATGTTGGAGGTAAGCCTAGTAGAGAGGTTAACTCATTTCTTAGTTCATTAATCAATTTTTGTCATAATACTCTAAAACTTAGGAATATGAATGAAAAATTTAACATGAATGAGCTAGAACATGTAAAATTAACACTTTCAGTACCAAGCCCAAATAAATAGTGCTCCACCATATTTAAAAAAATATGTATCTGAGACCTGAGAAAAATTTTTCATTTTTGAATAAGATCATGTCACAAATTTGGACCATTTAGGACCATTTTTTTGTTCCACAGAGAATGAAATACTAGCATTTAAAACTAATAATTGACATAGGGGGAAAAGTATGCTTATAAAGGCTTTGACTGAGAGTATTAAACATTTATTATGAGCAAGTAAGTCTTATCTTGGAGAAATATCAACATACCTTTGTTAAACGTTGCATTTACCACCAACTGGCAGTGGCAACCTTCAGTGTCAGCCAAGTACACATGGCCCATTATTGCATCTACCCAAAGTACATGAGGCCTAATAATAGTCATTTCATCCACAATTTCACTTTCGTCTCGCTGTTTGGTGTTCACTTCATGAGACTGGTCGACTGTCATCGCTAACCCAACCGATGGATCATTTGGGCAAGAGCAGTAATCCCCTGATTGGGAATCATCTCTTTTATACCTCCTAAATAATAAATAACGTGCATTTAAATTTAAGAAAAACCTTGTTTTTATGGTGTCACTATGAAGTACTTGTTGGAATTGCAATATTTGTTATCACTCTCATTTAAAGAAGACCACCAAATGTAAAAATTAACAATTTTTGATACTCTTGTGGAATATGCCTATAATTTTAAATATTCTTAATTGTTTATGGTATTTGATAATTACCTACAGCTATTCTTATGAAATTACCTTGCATGAATTTTATTTGTCTTAAAGAATGGCTGGATACCTGTCCCATTGATGTGACTTTTCATCAAAGTACCTGAATTTTTCTTTCCAACTTCAACCCATATCAGTTCACTGTAATTGAAAATATATTATATTACATTAAAATTACATATATTGAATTATATTTCAGTACCAGTAATGTTCTGCTGTTTAGCAATGCATTAAGGTGCTATATTTTAAGTATACTTCTGTGTTAGGTAAATGTTCATAAAAAAGTCTATAATGAGTTGGTTAAGTGCTTACCTATATTTAAGAAAATGTATTTAATTTTTATTGATAGAAAGCAGTTGATATAAACTTAGTTGACATTTATTTGCAAAAGACCTGAACAAAAACAATTTCTAAAACAATTTTTATACCGTGGCTTGGGCACTGCAGCCTATAGCTTGCATTTTGTCACACTTCTGTTAATATTTTTGCAGAGATGTTTTAACAATTAGTCACCACTAATCAATGCACTAGAATGCTTACATGCAAAATATCTCAATATGTAGCTTCTTGGTAACTTACTTAAATTGTGTCCAAAAGTGCGGCATTGGGGGTACAAAGAGATAATAATTATTTACAATGAATTAAGTTTTTTGTTTCATTCAATGAAAGTTTGGTAAATCCACATTCATGTTTTAAATACAGTCCAATATTACTCAAATTTTGTTCTACCTGTGCTCTAGGAATCATTTCCTAAATTTCTCTGGTGAAGAGATTAAATACAGCTAGTGGTTCATGTATTTATTTGGCTGTGATCAACACATACCACCTAAAGGGATTGTAGTTAGATTACCAGAAATAACTGAAGTAACATATGATGGGAAAATTGATACCATTTCCAGGTTTTTGTGAGAAATATTGGCTTAAAATGCACAAAATGCATTGGCATATTATGAGGACATAAGAGAAGTGGTATGTAGATGCTAGTCCAGATGGATATGAGTTTATGCTAATGGGTGACTTCAATGAATGAGTTAAAAGGAGACGAAATTATGATTCTGCAGGTCTTGATTAACTGCTCTACAATTACTTCAGATGATGGAATTTTTAATGTAGCTGCCCCATGGCATTGCTATGAAAAAAATGACAGAAAGCAAAAACTACATGTTGGCTTCTTAAGGAGAAACTACCTAGGCAAAAATTTCTCTTTTGTTTCTGGAATGGAACTGGGATTATCTAGGGATGCACTGGTAAAATTCAGTCTGTATCTGATGGTGAAGTCTACTTGGGTTCTCCACTGGGTACACAATGCATTTCTGCCAATGTTTCGATGTATGAGTCGTCCATGGTCATCAGGGCATCATGCCCTGATGACCATGGACGTGCCCTGATGATGGACGACTCGTACATCGAAACGTCAGCAGAAAAAAGGCAGAGTGTGACCCGGTGGAGAACCTGAATAGACTTCACCAAAATTATTTGCCGGGAAAGCATTAGATCATTCTTCAGTCTGAATCTGGTCTGTAACTGGACTGCTAAGGGGTGGACATGAAAACATGAGGTTTAACTGGTTAAAGCACTTGGTACGAAATTGAAGGATCCGGGTTTGAATCCCTGTCAATGCGAATGATTTTTCCTCTGTGGAGTATTGCACATATGAGCACTTGCAGGTGACTCTGTAAAGATAAATACTGTGGCTAGACCCGGTATCCTCAAAATTGGTCAAAAGAGTGAACACCTCATTGTGTTCCATGTATGGCTTTATCCTTGCATACTGTGGTGCTAAGCGCACACTTTGAACTGCTTATTGACATCATACATCTAGCAGTCCAGAACACCTTGTTCCTATAAAGCCACCAAAAATCCACAGGGGAAAAGGACACCTCGGTAGGTTTTTGGTTAAAGCACCTGGTGTGAAATCAAGGGATCTGGTTTACAATCCCGGTCAAGGTAAATGATTTTTCCTCTGTGGAATATCACACATATGTGCACTTGCGGGTGACTCCGTAAAGGTAAATACTGTGGCTAGACCCAGTATCCTCCAAATTGATCAAAACATGAGGTATTAGAGGTGTGGAACTGGGGTGCATCAGGGTTGTAACTTCTCTGTATGACAAGGTGATTTTTCCATCCCATATCTACCTGTGATGTCAGTGGTATGGGAGTGTCAACTCATTTGTAACTGGGGTCCATTTATGGATGCACCCCAGAATTCACCCCAGTTCCATCCCAGCTGGTATGTAACTAAGGTGTAACTCGGGTGGAGCTTATTTCAATTTGTTCCCAGTTGCACCTCAATTACAGATGATACAGATCAGATACACCTCAGTTTCCATCCCAGTTATAGAGCAAAAAATTTCTCCCTAGGTAGTGCTTATGGTCTTGAACAGTGGGCAGACCTCTTACTATTTTTCTTATGATATCTTTCTGTCTGCTTTCCTGTGAGTGAGTTGGATACAGGGGGATAATATTTCCCTGCCTTATATCTCTTTAATGCAGTGATCTGGTTGTGCCATGAATGTTTAGTTGCAAACTAATGGAAACTCTAAATTGTAATTTTTAGAACTATAGTGCCATTCTTAGCTTCGTCTACCTTGTCAGTGGAGAGACATCAATTTTATGGATGACCTTTGAACTTTGAAGCACTGAAAAAGGCCTTATTCCACCACCATCAGCTTCACTGAGATCAAGACAACGGATGGAGGAGCCTTGATTTACTCTGCTATTTCCTTCATTCCAGTCCCAATTTTCTTGCATGCTGTTGTCTCTCCCAAAGCTTTCTTCATTATCGTAATTCATTTCAGACCAATACAGGAATCTCCCCACCCAGTCAACAGCAATACTCATTCCAGTGCTATTCAGTGATATTATCTATGGATAAAATTAGAAATAATTACCATTATTATGATGATGTTATGCATAAAACAATATATGTAAATGCTTTAATATAGAATTTTTTGTTGGGTAAAACTAAAAATAAGATCATTGTGGTTAGTATGTAATCTCTACATATTCATAAAAATGGGAATTCTCATGGAAATGATCAGCTGCCTCACTAACTTTTACTCAATCATCTCTCAATTATTTCTGTTAAAGTCAGCTGCCAAATATTCTTGCTCTTTTCCTTGTCTCAGAATCTCACTTCAGAAAGGAAGAAATTACCAAAATACTAATGATTTTGCAAAGTTTCTATACAAAAATGCTATTCAGTGGTATTATCTACGGATAAAATTAACAATAGTTACTATGATTGCAACAAGTTAGGTGGAATTCAGTAATCATGTATTAATAAAAACGTGGTCTGCGTCGGACCAGACGGTGGAAGTTATACTTCTTTGGCCGGTCGCACACACCTGCTCACACACACAGGCAGACAGGATATATAAATGAAATAAAAGACATTTTTTCTCTATTATTCAATATATTTCTCTTCGATATATTGTTATGAGTGATTTAATTTTTATAATATACACCTATATATTATCTGTTATATACACCTATATACTATATGTACGTTTTTGTATGGTTTTTTGTACGTTCGAACTTTGAAAAGAAGTTTTGTTTAAAAAAAAAATCGCCCCAACCGGGAATCGAACATGGGACTCTTAGGTGAAAGTCGAGTGCGCTACCGACTCACCCATCGATGCTCTTGTTCAAAGTTCGAACGTACAAAAAACCATACAAAAACGTACAATTGTGGATTTTTCTCACCCAAAAAAGAGCGTGACGCGGTTTCTCGACCAACATCCCATCCCAAAAGTCTCCAACAGGCGCAAAGAAGTATAACTTCAAAATTAGGATTTCTTGTTGGAGAAAACTAAAAATATGGTCACTGCGGTTAGCAATCACTATACATATTAAGAAAAATGTGAATTCCTTTGAAAACATTCAGCTGCTTCACTAACATGTTGTCAATCATCTCACTATTATGTACTTGTGTTTAAAATCTGCTGCCAATTATTCCATCTCTTTCCTTTGTCTCATAACCTTACACGAAAGGAATAAATCACCCATGTACTTATGATTTCACAAAGTTTTCGCATCTACTTAGAAATAGCCAAGCTCAATTTATTTCCACAGCCATTGCTTTTTAATCTACTGTTTCTTTTGGTAATTTCATACTATTATTTTTGTTGGGCTTCCTATGATTTTATAATAATAATATAGTGTGTAGGTATGCTTTTTACAGTCACTGATTTCCATTTATTTTCTAGTTTTTCTAATACAAAAGAATGGAGGGTCACAAAAAATGGTGGATGTTGTAGAGGGAAATGAGTCATTGCATGCATTATTACATACATATGCACTATATTACTCTCCTGAATTTCGTAACTATTACCTTAGTGTGGTTTGAGCCATCCAGCCTTGAAGACATAATGGTTTGTGTTTCACTCAACCAAAATATTCTGTTTTCATGGCTTATAAATGCCACATCAACCGATGCTCCACTCAAGCCTCCTTTTCCCTTCATGGTATAAGCCTCTTCTTCTGACTGTCTGGCTATACCTTTGTGCCTGTCAAAATCAGCCACCTGCACGGCACTATTTCCTGTGGACAGTAACAACTTTGGAACTGGGCTTTCCTCCCCCGTGTCGGCTTGAATTGTTGCAGTGCGTTGTCCCCCTCCTACAATGGTGTATGCTCTGACCTGAAAAAATTAATGAAGATGATTAGAGATATGTACATGTATCGCAACAGCTATAAATGCAAAATAATTTTTTCATTTTTTTATTATCATTTTTGGACGTTTTGGGTAGCTAGGATCACACTTTCATCAAATTTTGCAGCCGTTATAAATTCAAATTAATATTTTTTATGCTTATTTTTCTCATTTGTCGATGTTTTGGGTACTTATGACCACAAATTCATCAAATTTGAATTGGCGAAAAAGTGTGATTAAACGTGAATATGCGATAAAATGAAATAGCAGCGATATATTTGCAATTTTACATAATTCTGAGCATGTAACAGTGAAATTATTGCATACAAAAATATTAAACAAATAAAATAATACAAAAAGGCCTTGATGGAATATTTTGATGAAACGTCAAAAATAATTGCATCGTAGTACATTGTTATAAATCTTGCCGTTCACAAGCAGCACTATTGCACCATGAAAACCAAGGTCCGTAAAGTCCTTTACGGACCTTGATGAAAATTCCGTGATGGCACGCCGTGCTTGGTAACATCATGCGTAATGTTGAGTTGTTCTAAATCTTTCCGTCCCAGCGCAGCACTCACTAATAAAAAAAATTGGTGGTGTGCCAGTAATAAGGTTGGTAGTTCTTTTAGACCATCTAAACAAGTAGACCTGCTCTCCCACCCATAAGTTGTTTCAAATGGCGTTACTCCCATTTGCTACAATGCAACTCAAACGAGGCGGCTCCCGCTCTGCTCGAAGGATGGGAAAGTAGGGGAGGGATGTTGGCAACATGCTGAGCAGGGGAGAGGGGTAACCCTAGCCATGTCTACTGGTATACATGGTCTAAGGTAGTTCTTTGAACCTCATTCTGTGTCTTAGACCGCTTTGTTGTCATTGTAAACGTGATCGGGAAGTAAACAAGTTGAGTGGTTAAAATTCCGTGTGCTAAAATATCAATCCATAAGCTTGCCAAAATTGGGTGAGGTCGATTCTACAAAAAGTGTTAAATCTGAACAGATGTTCTTGTGAATCCTGAGGCTGTTCTTTGCAACCACCCGCCATGTCTTCATTGGACTCTAGGATGTATAGAGGATTGTCTGCTTTTTTGTTCTTGACATTCGAAGAGGGGGCACTATACATAAATAACAACCACTGACATGGTATGAAGGTTATCGCAAATTGGAAAGGACACTGACAGTGTTGGGAGCAGTAAAAGGCACTGACCATTCTGTATTCTTTGACCAATCACAATTGGAATTAATTTATAGGCATTATATAAAATACGTGGCACCCAGGGTTTATCCTCATCTACTTTACAGTTTAAATAATTGTAATACATATGCTGTCTTTATAAATGGAGTAATGTCATGTTTTTGAGATGCAGATGTCTCCTCACAAGACACGTAGAACAAAAGTTATCCACAGTATTAACACATTTAGGCAGCATATTAAAGCTAAATTAATCTGCAATGAAAATGAGAAATCAGCTCAGTAACATGTAGGTTATTTTTGTTTCTTATGTGCCCTTAAAGTTGAATTAACTCAAGGTTAGTGCTAGTTATGTGTACTTTTTCCTTACCCCTGAAATTGACTCTTGGTTAAACCTCAATTGTTGCGAATTTGTAAGGAATAGTGGAGGATATACAAGATTGAAGTTTCCATAAGCACTAGTTCCAATTTTACGCTGCATATATCATACAGTCAAGCCCTACGTTTTCATGAATTAATGAAAGCTAAAAGCATTACTTACATCATATTTGCTTCTTTTGTAACAAAATGAATAGGAATTGATTATTTCTAAGTAAGAAAGAATTTCACTGCTAACCAGTGTCATCAGCGTTAACAAATATTTGAAGTCTTCCAATTTTTGAAATATTGAAGTAATATTTTTATTTAAAACATTACTCACTGAAAAGTAGTATGTAGCATTCCTCCTCAAGTTCAGAGCAATGAATTCCAGGTGCTGTGGATCCATTCTATGGTGATCTGGATCAGTGGAATTTCCATCACAGTATCTCAGCATCTCTTGAGTGTCATCATACAGCATTGATCCTGTTTTCTCATTTTCAGCTTGAAAAGAATTTTCCAGCCAGCAGTCTACTCCATAACTGAGGATAACTCCATTGGTTGATGCTGGAGGATCCCATCTAAATGTGGCAATGGTTTCCTGCAGGTTAAAAATTAATTTCTATTTGTGAAATAGTTTGAGCTTTTATATATTATAATATTCTCTTTTCTTTCAACAGCTGAAGTAAAAAAATCAGTGCTAACTTCCTGTGCAATACCTTGGCATAAAGACAATATCTAAGCTAATGTACAAGTAATGTGCACATCAGAAACTGTTTCAGGAAAGCTTCAGAAAGGAGGCTTCAGGAAAATTTGATAATTCGAAAATTCAATCTCTTGATAGGTGTGTACAGCACATGAGCTATTGAATATGACTAGAAATAATTTTTATTCTATTTTTCAATTCTAAAATCATTAGAATTGACAAGTCTGTATTAATACAGACACAGACATGTAAATTTACATATATTTGGGGGGGGAGAATTGAAGTGTCCTCTACTATCCTTGCAAAAAGTTGAGATATGTTCTCAAGTTAGATACTTGAGAGTTGTATCTTGATAACCAAAGAATCAAATGCAACAAAATAAACTGAAAATTTAAAGTCATCTGCATCTTTTCATGGTAGTGGCATGCGTAATTTTTAAAATATAACTACTAAATACGATGAGGGTTGTTTGAATAACTTGTAAGATTTTTGCCCCTGAGAAAAGAGTAAAACCGCTTTGAAATTTAATAACTGGGAAACTATGCATCCTAATCTCATTAGCTATTAAAAAATTTAGGATACCTATATCTATTTGAAATAAGTAACTGAGAGAGAAAAAAACCTTGTAAATATCTTTCCACTGATTTTTAATTGAAGAAATAGCACAACTAGTTTTGATGTAAAGGTGTCATCTTCTGGTGCAAAGTTTGGTAATTATTTATCTATGACCATTTTATTTATTATATATAAATAACAAACTTTGCACCTGAAGATGACTCCTTTGCATCAAAAGTAGTTATGCATTGAAGATCTAAGGCTTTCCTGGCAGTTGGTGATGTTAGTGGATTTTCGGGTTTCCAACCAGGTCTCTCTCTCCATTCCTGCCGATGATTCAGAGAACGAGTCTCTCTCAGCCCTGAGGATGGAGAGTGACTCGTTCTCCAAAACATCGGCTGGTATGGAGAGAGAAATCCAGTCGGAAGTCCAAAAATAGTTACGCATTGTAACTTCTTTAATTAAAAATCAGTGTAAAGATACAAGGTTTTTTCCTCTCTTAATTAAAAATGAATTTCCACATCGTTAAGGCTGAAACCTTCTAACTTGAAATAAGTTGTTTGAAACATAATGTGGAGGATATGAAATTGACATCCTATTTTTCTAATTGCTATTTGTTTGGGGAGAATTTTTAATTTTAAGCCGTCAAGGGATTGGATGACAGTCAACATGACAGAGCAGCCCTTTAAACAGTGAACTTTTCAGTGGCTATGAGTAATGCAACTTGGGATAGAAGAATACAAAAAAAGACTATTCATTTAGGCTCCAGTGAGGATCTCCATAAAGTGACCAATGATAAAAGGTACTAGGGCTGGTTAAACGATGTTTTTCCTAGATAAAAAGGAAACCAATCATGTAGGATTTAACTTAATTGAAATTGAAAAAGATCTGACATAATTCAGAAACCTGTCTGATGCCACCTGACAGCAGGCAGTATCAGGCATCACCGAGATAGGAGCTCTATATAGTGGATTGCATCAAGAGGTGGAACAATATTTTTCATGTGCCAGTACATATGCTTTACTAATACTTCATCTGCTCCAAAACCTTCGGCTGAAATAGCTCAGCTCTGAAGCTCAGACTGTTCCTTTTATTATTCAAAATATTTACCTGCTGCAATAATCCCTTCAAAGGATCTCGGGAAAATGAGATGAAGGCTCGTGGAGAAATGGGGGCTGATGGAAGATGCTGGGGAGTTCGGAGGACTGCTCGACGTGCTCTGCCTCCAGATCCAACTCCGCTACTCCCTCCCCAATAGGTGAATGGTCGCACAGAGATGGCCAATTTTGTGTATGGCCTCAGCTTTGCCTCATGTGGCCACTCAACCCAAGTTTGTTCAACAACCACCTAAGTATTGGAAAATTTTGACTTTTTAAGCTCCAAAAAATTCAAAGAACATCTCATCATTTTCACAATTTCCAAATCACCACAGGATAAAAAAAATGATATGGCATGCAGTCACTTGCACTGGTGCAAAGATATACACCTAAGGGATGAAATTTGCCATGAAAAAATCATTTGACTTGACCAGGAATATCTAGTTTGCATAAATCCCCACAGAAATTCTCCTCAAACTAAGATGGATTTGTGGTGTAACTGGATAACACAGCTGACCTGCAACTGGAAGGTCCGGTTTTGAATCCCAGAGTAGTCAAATCATTATTTCTTGGCAAATTCCATCCCTTTTGACATTTTTCCTTCATATAAATAAATTTCAGAAAATAGAAATTTAGGATTTCTAATAATTCTAACTGGTAACTCATAACTGATTGACGTAGTTTTTTTTTTTGCAGCGATTTGTTTTGCAGAATGAGTTGTTGTACAATGGAATTTATACTCACCACTATCTCTTTTCCTGTAAAATCATCCATTTTCACTTCATAAAAGACTTTCCCGTGATTAACATTGTTTACAGGAGACCAACTTATCCTAAACAAGTCCCATGTTCCAGAAATACGAATTGATTCGATGGGGACAGGGTTTGGAATGACGCTCACCTTTCCTCTTTCAATGGAATCTGTGAAAGCCCATCACATAATCAATTTTAATTCATTAAAATTTTCAGGCATAACAGCAGAAGGTTTTCCTTGATCATGAAAGGAATGCAATAATGCTAGATTGAATAAAATCAGAATGTAAGAGAGAAGCACTTGCCTGGAAATGTGTATAATGCAGGATCAATTACTGCTGCCGTGTGAAGTCCAGTGAGACTTTCTCCACTGACCAATGCGGCATTTTGTCCAGCCATATCCCCAATCACGGCTATCCGATCCCCTTGTAGCCAAAGAAGATGGTTGCTAAAATAAAGAAGTGGACCTGAAAGGAAGAAAATACCAAGTAATTGGTGGATAGCCCACAAAATCAATTCGAACATAGATGAAGTTAAGTATCTGGGAGTTACGATAACCTCAAACCTATCGTGGGGAACACATATAAGAAATATTTGTGGCAGAGCTCTGAAGAAGCTAGGATTCGTCAAGCGTATTGTGGGAAGATTCTCAGATGAAAAAGTAAAAGAGAGGTGTTATTTCGCACTCGTCCGGCCACACCTTGAATATGCAGCAAGCATATGGGATCCGGTGCAGAAAGAATTAATTCGGGAACTTAATAAAATACAAAGGAAAGCTGCGCGATTCGTCAAAAACTGCTACGGGCGTACAGACAGCGTTACGCAGATGTTAAACGAATTAGGCTGGGAGCCGCTAGAGACTCGGAGGCTGCGCGCTAGGCTTAGATTACTTGAGCAATTGAGAATAGATATCTTTCAGAGCGACACGGAGAACATCATATTAGAACCCCACTATATTTCCAGGTCCGACAGAAACGATAAATTAAGAGAGATATTTTGCCGAACGGATAGGTATGGGAATTCGTTTTTCCCCCGAACAATAAGGGACTTTAATAAATGCAAGGCGTAATTTCATAGAGCGTTTCCTTTTTATATGTAAATGGCTGGTGTCCTAACACCCCCCGCCACACGCCTATTGAGGCGGCTTGCGGGGTAGTATGTAGATGTAGATGTAGATGTAGATGAAAGTATGACTGAATTTTATCAATTCACAATCTTTTAGGGAGACAGTTAATTACTTACCTTGTACCATCGATTGTTGCAAATTTGAAACTCTTTCGTAGTGTATTTCGCTGTTCTGTGGTGGCCACTGACCATCATTAGCCATGGGGGCTTTGAAGAGAACTGATCCTTCATAGCTTCTCACTATCCAATATGTTTCTCTTCTGTCCACATCCAATGTCAATCCCATCACTGCAAAATAAAGTAAATTATTATTGCTGCATGAGGCCTTGACTGAGTTACCATACTGCTGTAACACCATCACAACATTGAAATTAAGAAAATTAATCAAATAATTAAAACTTGTTAATTATTCTGAATGTCATTCGTATTTTACTGATATGAGTTATATTAGGGAATTATTGCCTAATATTCTCCGTTAATTAGGGCCAATAACCACGGAATTTCTGAGTGGTTTTCTCTTTTCATGGTTGAAAATAGCTCCCCTCCCCCCTTTTGACTACCGATATTTGGCCAAAAATTAAGGGCATGCACAGTATATTGTTTTGATTACTTATGTGATATTGAAGAACAATATATCAAACGTCATATCATCATAATATAAGACTTTGTTATTCCCTGCCCCTTAAACCTAGGTAAAACCAAACAAAACTAATAAAACAGTCTCCAAATGTTGGGAATATTATTCTGACACAGATTATGACATACATACTTGTAATAACTGCCAAAATAATTATATGTTATTTTAAAGACCGAGCATTTAGTGGTGTATTTTATGTGCATGTTGCAGGAAAATGGAGTACATTATACATAGTTAGAAATAATTGTTAACATACTGGGGTTGGCTGCTGTATTCAATGGCTTTGTTTGTACTAAGTTCAATGTATTGCATAACTAAGTAAAAATGAGGAAAATATGACCATAGGGACCAAAGTATGACTGCGTATAAACAAAAAACTTCGTCAAATTGAGAAACAACGTAAAATCAAGAGTTTATCATTGAAATACCCTATGCTTCCTGGCAAGACCATAATGTCACTATGCAAAAGCAAGAGTAGGTAACGTAAGGAACTTTTCTTGGGTTTCCCACCAGGTTCATGGCTCCATGTTCGCCAGTGTTTTGATGATGAACATGGAGCCATTAATCCGGTGGGAAACCCGAGAAAAGTTCCAGTACATCATTCGCTGGGAAAGCACCAGATCTTACTGTGCGAGTAACGTAAAATTGAGGTTTCACTGTTTATAAGTTATAGCAATCTCACTAACAAGTGCTGACAAAAGTTTTACAAAAACTCATTCTAGCTAAGTTGCATAATTATAGAGCCCATTCCCAGTGAATCCTGGGCTGAGAGTGGGTTATAAGTATATATATTTGAAACAGTTCATTCATGTGTATGCATCAAGTGCATTTTATTTAAAAAAATTACATTTCATCACAATAAATTTCATGTACTTGTTGCCAATATTTGTCCATGATAGTTCTTTTGTACTGTTTCAAGGCAAGATAACAATGGGAAATTTCTGGAAAACTGGGGTATACCAGAGTGGTTTCAAACAGTATAATTCATTACACAAAGGATGCACATCATTGTACACACATCACTACAACGAGATATATGAGATTTGAGAGGAGTGAGCATATGAGGAGTAGATTGCTCCTCTGATCCAGCTTCCTAGCTCTAGGAGTAGACCAGAGAGCAAGTGCTGCGTTGGTGAAGAGAAAGGAAGACCTCCATTCAGGAGTGGAATGGAGTGGAATCTTCCTTTCTCTTCACCAATTTTCCTTCTTATTAGGCTGCTTTAATTATGCATGAGAATAACACACTGAAAAATTCATTTCCCGCCCACTGGAGTGAGGCATTGCAATCAAACAGTCTCTCCCGCCAGTACTGCTATGTACTAGGGAAATTTACTATGGTGACGCTAAACCAGAGCAGAGCAGAAATACAGTACATTCACTCCCCTCTAGGCTGCTATGAGTCTTGAGCTCTGCAGAATTTTCACCTTTGACTTACACCTCTCCACAGGGAGTGTTAGAGGAAAATTATGGTCGAAAAAAAATCTACTTCAAACTATGGTTGGGATCCCTGTTAATAGAGAGGAAGCAGAGGGATTCTGTCCTTTTTTCATAAAGCATCAGCAATGAAGAGGGAGAGACGTGTATTGTCGCAGAGGAGTGAAAGAAGCAGGGTAAGGATGAATAGGTAGAAAGTCCCTGTGGTGTTGTTATCACTTTCTCAACTCAATCTTTGACTCTGAATGAAATAAATCCACTCCCAACCGATATCTCAACTTTATTTTCCAACAACATCTCCCCATCTACACCAAAGGGGTGAAATTTACAATGAGAAAATCAGTTGACTACTCCGGGATTCGAAACCGGATCTCTCAGTTGTCGGTCAGTGGTATTTTAGCCTATTACACCACCAAGCCATCTTACTTGATGAACTTAACCCCTAGACGAATTTCAGCCACCTCACCTCACCAACCTCCATTACATATGTATTCATTACTCTGTCTTTCGCGTGGCTATTTAGAAGTTCCTGCCTGCCAAAGAAACCTGCGTGACAATCACAGAATAAATCTCTCTAAATAGTGGTGAGGCAGAAATATCTGAAGGCCCTCTATGGTTTTGTTTTGAAATAAACAGTAGTCAAAAACTGATTACTTGAGCCATATGCTTAATCCTTGTAGTAATGGATTTCTAGCACTCCTGAATACTGACTTTTTTCATAAGTTTGTGCTATGCATTGTTTACTGATTTTACTGACTAATTGACTGTCCTCTTTGGGGAATAGGCAGCCTGACATGACCTTGAGATCCGTTGCTGGAGCTTTATGGTTTCCCCCTTAACAATCCGTTTTTGTAATATACCTACTTCCCATTCGCCGTCAGATATACTGGGGATCTCCTTCCTTCACTATGACCCATTGAATGAAACTAATAGCACCCAAACCTTTGATACTCCTACTTGCTTTAAATTACTTTGGTTACTACACATACCGTATTGGCCTGAATATAAGACAGTTATTTTTTCCACTTGGAAGAGGTCAAAAATTGCTATCAGTCTTATTTTCGCAACATAGGAAAATAAAATTTCTGGACGCAACCCGCACAACATAAGTGCGTAGTGGGTGGCGTAACTGCTGGTTCCTCGCTATTACGAATTCAAACTTGATTACAGCTTTACAATAAACAAAAATATCACATAAAAGCACGCCAGGCATAGCACGACGACTGATGTTTGACAGCGTCGATTTTATACGAGGGTCGCACAGTTTAGAAAGATTTTAACCACTTTTACGTAGATACGAGGGGGTACCCAAAAGAAACCGAACTGATGTTGTGGTGGGCGGAGTTTTTGAAGTACCATGTTAAGCCGCTAGGTGCATATAGAGCTACCACTTCTGAGTCAGCAAGGCAAGCGTCGTTGCTAAGGAAGGTTCTGTTTTGTTTATAGGCAATTGTTAGTAACAATTGTTTTATGTGCTCGTCGTTTTTACAATGCCTGATTATCATGAACAGCGGGCGTAAAGTTTTGCTTCTTGCTCGGAAAAACTGGCACAGAAACACTTAAAATGTTAAACACAGCCTACAAGGATGATGCAGTTGGGAAAACTCAAGTGTTTGAGTGGTTTTCCCGTTTCAAAAGAGGTGAAATGTCAATTAATGACAAACCTCGCTCGGGTCGTCCTTCCACGGCCCGAATTGATGAAAATCTGGAAAAAATTCGCAAAATCGTCCTGGAAGATCGACGAAGGACAATTGAATAAATTGTGGCGCTGTATGAAGTGACTTGGAGTTCAGTACAGCGATTTTTAACGGAAGATTTGAAGATGAAAAGGGTGGCTGCCAAATTCGTGCCTCGACTGCTGACTGCTGAACAAAAACAAGGTCGTGTGGAAGCATGCTGTGCTTTGAAAGAAGAGTTTCGAAATGACCCACACTTTTTTTCCAAGGTTATCACAGGTGATGAATCATGGTGCTACGGCTACGATCCTGAAACAAAACAGCAATCAAGCCATTGGAAGTCTTCAAGTTCACCTCGCCCCAAAAAAGCTCGTCAAGTGAAATCCAATGTCAAAAAAATGCTGATTTGTTTTTTCGATGTGAGAGGAGTCGTCCATTCAGAGTTTGTTCCGCAGGGTCAGACAGTTAACCAGGCTTTCTACCTGGAAGTTTTGAAAAGATTGCGAAACAGTTTGCGGCGGAAGAGGCCTGATTTGTGGCGGTCGGGCGACTGGTTTTTCCACCACGATAACGCCCCTGCTCACACAGCCCTGTCTGTGCGCCAATTTTTGAGTAAAAATGGCATGACCCCTGTTCCCCACCCCCCCTATTCACCCGATCTTGCCCCCTGTGACTTTTTTTTATTTCCCCAAATGAAAAGAGACATGAAAGGAAAGCGTTTTACCGACGTTGCTGAGGTGAAGAAAAAAACGACGGAGGCGCTGTCGGGCATCCCAGAAAATGAATTTCAAAATTATTTTGAACAATGGAATAAAATATTGGACAAATGTAATAGTGCCAGTGGAGAGTACTTTGAAGGGGATTGAAAGTATTTTGTTTAAAAAATTAAATTTTAAAAATTAAAAAAAAAAGTTCGGTTTCTTTTGGGTACCCCCTCGTAATTTGTTGCATGTGTCGGAGGTAATTTGCCAAAATTGGATTGAAAAAATTGAACTGCAGTGTATTGCCATGACAGCCATGACCATGGCATGGTTTACATTTTATAACTTATTTTGTAACATCCTGGTACTGTTACGACGTGACGCACTCAGGACCTGGGGATGAATAAGTGAGGTATTATGTTTCCTATTATCTACCGCCTTTAGACTTAGCGTACTATTTTACTTTGTAACAATCATTCACACTTATGCCACACAGCGGTAGCGATAAAGTGAACTAATTTTTGTTAGTAGAATGTTCAGAAACCGAATGACGTGTAACTTTAGTTTCATGTCTTATTGAGTTCGGCTATCACCAACAATGAGTAGGATTGAAAAAGGTGGTACACAAATTGGTCGGGCTCCCAGAGGAGAGAGAAAGAGTGATGATTCTAGTTTGTACGATGGATGTATGTGTCATTAGGGTCTTAAAAAGTAACCTAAAAATATATTATGCTGAGTGGCTGATGAGTGGGTTCTTTGAATAAACATCCTCTGGATGTATTCGAAAGCCATATTTGGCACTTATTAGCCAGTGGGATTAAGGCTTCTTGGGATGCCATCCCAGAAGAATCAATAGTGAGAGGCTTTAAGAAATGCTGTATTTCAAATGCATTGGATGGTACGGAGGACGACGTCATGTGTGGGGACTCCGATCCGAAAGATGTGGAATGGAGGCCATGGGAAGTTCGAAGTGAGAAATCTGAAGAGGAAAGTGAATATGATATTTAAAATAGTGTTACAAGGGTGAAATAAATTACCATTGAGAATCCAGAAGTCCATATCATCCTATTATAACCCCTGTGATCTTAGGAGACCATTTTCAATGATAATCACTTTAATGTCAACAACTGATTGCAATAAATAAGGTAATATTTTATGTCTACTCTGTATCCTCATATTTTAATCCCTGTCACCATTGGAGGGAATTTCTATAAAAACCACCTCAGAACTTGATTGCATTTAGTAAGGTTACACTGTAAGCAAGCATATCTAGTTCACTGATTGAAGCATTGTTCTCAAATATTTAGTAATAAAATGCATGAAAATCTTTGTAGCGAACACTCTGCATGCTTCTTTCATCCTATATATGCATTACATTTTTTTCCCTAAAATGGCACCTCTAAAACCCAACCCTTCTTACATTCGGTGCCGTCTTATATTCGGGCCAGTACGGTATGATTCGAACTCCTGACATATCATGAAAATCCTAAAAAATTGGAAGGTGGGTAATCCTTGTCAAACTAAGATGAGGAAAGTAGCATAAATAAATTTATTTATGTTACATGCCTTCTCTATGACAGTGATAATTATCTATTATAGATGCTTTTTACTTATTTGCAAATTAGTGAGATTTTGAATCCCAAATAGTTTTTGCCTTTACCTTGTTTGCCAGAGAAAAGTTTTGCATGATAATATGTTCTTCGGTCTTCTCCATTGAGACGGGAGCACTCCACAGCATGACCAGTTGACCAGTAGATGAAGGCATGCACTGCGTCTATGTTTAATTCTTTTGCTACTGTCAGGATGGGCAGTGATTCTTGCTGTGTCCCATTCAAATTTCCTCGGTTAATCTGAAAATAAAACCTTTTAGATTTAATTTCTTCTCATGAGTTATTGTTGTACATAAAAGCTTGTTCTATGACCATGCAGGGCTCATTGAGGATACAATAAACATGAAATGTGGCCCATTAATTCCCTATCTTTTTACTCTTAACTGACACCATGCCACTGACATAATTTATAGTGCCATATTTAACTAAACATACCTAATATTAGACATAGCTTACCCACATTTCAGAGAAAATGCACAATGAAGTACCAATAGGTAGGGTTACCATATTCTGATATCCCACAACTGGGACATATCTAGTTTTAAAGAGGCTGAAAACAGGAAAAAAATTGGAACGTTGTTTATAAAAGGTTGCGGTGTATGGTTTTTGTATTCTTTGATTGCAATTACAAAATAAGATTATTACATGCAGCAGCAGTAGCAGCTTGTTTTTGTACCAAACCTTGAAGTACCACGTTCGATTCTAATTACTAGTGGGATAGCTGAACTTTTATTGGCCCCTGCCAAGTAATTCCTCATACTCCCCTGAGAAAAATTGAAAACTAATATTAATAGGTTTGGCTTCTATCACAGGGTTCCATCAAACAAGTGATTTAAACTTGATATAAAGTTAAGATCCTCCGAGGATGCGTGAAAGTTCTACTATATGTACGGTTTTTTATTTCAGATTTCTTGCCGTACATATATTGCTGCACATTTCTATGTGCAGTGGACAGTGTCCCTAACCAAGACATTGTGGGACATTTCTCTGTCAGCCGGGACAAATATGCCTACCAAGCAGGACACACCAGGACCAATCCTTCAAACTGGGGCTATCCCAGCCAAACCGGGATGTATGGTAAGCTTACCAATAGCCACATGACATTTGCCATATGTAGTACCCAGAAGAGTGCAATTCTAAAATAATGCTTGTTGCATTGCTGTCTACTTTGTAACTTAACAGATACAGATAGTGATGAACAACAGGTTAATGATATAACTTACTAGCTGCTGCTTTGGGTTTGACCAATAGAGTCTTAGACCAATCCAATCAACAGCTACACTTCCAGCATGCCGAATATCTCCAACACTTCCCCAAGCATGGGATGTTGTGTTTAACCAATATAGGCGAGATGTATTTGCTACCAAAAATAGCATGTCGGATCCAAGCCATGCTGCATCTTGGACATGAAAACTACCCCCATTTGGAGATGGATCCTGCATTAAATTAGAGAAAATCATGATTAAAGTTAACTGCCTTAATATTTTCAAGTTTCACCCTGTCAATGAAAAAATGAATTAAAAATGGTAAATATTTATTTCAATGACCCATAAATTAAACATATCAGCAAAATATGTTTGACTTATACTAATGATATTTTACATAATATCATTCCAATTCCATTTGAAGGTATAGTACTATGTCATTGCTTGTATATACAGTCACTTATTAAAGTATCGTGACACTCCTTGCTAGCAGTTTGTATAGGTCGGCTCTCGAAGCTCGAAATACATTGGCCATCCTGGGCCGTCTCTGGTGGCTATGAGAATTTTTGGGTACACTATGATATATATTCTAAGTCAAGTGGGACATAATTCCGACCGTGCTTTCGGCTTCATCCGCGTTAGAATGCTAACAATGAAAACGAATTCATTGCGGGTAAGCAAGGGTATTGGCAACTCAATGGCCTCATAATCTTACTCGGCAGTTCTCCTACAAAGTCGAAAATGGAGAGAGCTCCATTTTGCGAGACCAGGACAGCCCAGCACGCTCATGGTGGGTTTGGTGAAGGACTGGCTCTCGGAGTCCAAAGTGGCTACCAAGTTCGGAGTCCATAGATCGTAACCTTCTTCACCAATGGCTAAGAAGGGCAAATATTGAGGATAAGACATTTAAAAGTGGAGCTAGATCTGGAAGACCCCGCTGGACCAGGATGAGTTGATAATGAGGGATTTCCGCAATGAAGAATTCTCCCTTGATGGTTCATATTAAGCGACGAAAAGGTTTTTCAAAGCAATGGAGACAGAAAAAATAGTCGGTGGTGGCAAAGAGGAATTCGGTAATTGAAATCATTGTTCATTTTAACCCCCTTTTTTATGAATAACATATGCACTGTTACATTTACTTTTTACAATTACGATATTACTTAGTCATGACAGGATGCCATTTCCTTTGCTAAGCTAAAATTGTTTAAGCTTGGAATTTAGGCAGAAATTTTGCATTTAGTCTAGATTGGACTTTTTAAATCTAATTTTATGTAAAAATATTTTCCCTCAAATTCCTGTAAATAAATAATCCCATTAATTTGACGTTACAAGTTCTGTATTTACGAATGTAATACGCCCACGTATTTCCTGAAAATAAACTATAAAAAGCAGGAGCACGTTATACTCAAGGATGTGCTCAAAAGACTGCACCCGTTTCGCCCGACTTTTCATTTTCTACAATAGTTATTTACATCTACCTATACATAATTCCTACCTCTTCCGCTTTCAACAATGCGTGAGAAAATTGTTTTTATGGATTTTATTCGTGAAAATTGCGATGCCTGTTCCACAGGCGTGCTGCTGATATTTACAAGAATAAAAACAGTATTTACATAAATATTTTTGAACGTAGTGACTCAAAATTGTTTTCTAACAGGTTTTCGTCTTCCCATATCTAAGAACGAAACAAATCTGAGAGTATATCAATAGGTTTTTGGGGTGCAATGTTGGCTGCGGGGCCTGGGTCATTGATCAAAATACCTGCAAGAATGATGGTGCATTGTTACATCAATTTGTTATTGCAAAATCTTGAGCCCTACATTAACAGTGTGGTTCCGGAAGGTGAAGATGTTATCCTCATACAAGACAATTCACCAGTCCACACAGCTAGGGTGTGGCGGGAATATTTTGAGTACCACCACTATAGTAATCATTTATTGTGACCAGCGAGGTCACCGGACTTGAAATACATTGAAAATCTATGGGGACTAATGTTTAATGAGTGGCATGGAGAGGATGACAGAGGCCTTGACAGAGGCTACTTTAGAAAATAAAGGGAGAGAAATTTGGACCTCATTTCAAGATAGGCCATTTTGTGCCAAAGATTTGTGTGGTCAATGACCATGAGGTTGCAAGAGGTAATTCATTATGAAGATTAGCACACGTCTAATTGAAAAAGAAATAAAAATTTACAAAACTATATTGTGTCTTTATTTACCCATTAGTAAACAAAACCCCGTCAAGCATGACGAAGTCTCTTATAATATCTGTGATACGTGAATGGCTCAAAGACTTCAGAGTCCAGCCGATAGCAATCTCGGCAACTGTATGCTCCTCCTTCATACGTAGGCAGGAGGTCGTTTTCCTGTATACTCTGCTCTTCTTCATTTTTCCTTCCAGTGCACTCACTCAAGTCGCTCGTTTAATCCATTCAATATTGCTTTTTCACCGCATTTCCCTCTTACTCCATTCCTTTTTTGCTTCCTTCCTACCAATACCATCCTCAAGGCAGCTTTTAGATGCAAGTCCGTTCTCGCCTCTGAACGAGAGCACTCCCAGAATACGTAATGCCTCATGGATATTGAATAGTGTACCCGTTAATTCTCACAGTCACCAGAGACAGCCCAGGATAGCCAACGTATTTCAAGCTTCGACAGCCAACCCATTCGAACCACTAGTGTAGTGAGTCACGATACTTTACGAAGTGACTGTACATATTGACATTACTCTTTTTTCACAAGCTAGGGTATTGTGACCTTATCATTTTTTTTTATTTTAGCCAATTTATTTTGACAATCAGCGTATAGACCCATCTAACTTGTTTCCGATCTATGACACACTATACTAACAGACTCAATTTTTAAAAGTTACTTTACATTTTTGAAAAGATAAAATATTCTGCTATAGAGGTATGTAAATTGTATGATTACACATAAGCTTATTATACTAATATTGCAGGTATTCAAATGATGCTCAGACAATAAGAAATACAATTTCACCTTTAGGTTATCCTTGTGAATAAGCATGCAGACAGAATCTCCGGTGATATCTGAAGCCATCAACCCAGCATCTGCACTCCACAAGACCAATGGGTCACCTCCATCTGTGGAAATGGTCTGTTGTTCCTCTTTTGTCGCATTTAGAGATATGCTTTCTTCATCTTCATCAATAGCACTAGCAGGAACCGAGCCTTTCCAGCCACTAGATCGTAAAGTCCGACCTCGGAACTCAGTTGACCATGGTCCTCTCCCCCTGGCTGTGTAAGCTCTAGCTTTCAGGATGTAGGGAGTATCAGGCTTCAGCCCATGCACAGTGACAGTTATTATTGGCATTGAAGTAGCAACACTCATGAGAGGCATTGAAGGTGGTGGTCCATCTAATGGAGTGTAAATGTCCCTTCTGAGAGCTATTGTACCCGTATTTTCTTCTTGAACTTGCAATTCATATGACCAGTTCTGCCATGCTCCTTTGCCTGTCAATAAACAATTTGTCAAATTAAATATTTAATAATTTTTTACATGCCAATGAAGATTATCTTTTGAAAGCCCATGAGTTTCATAATGGTTTCAGCAAAGAAACCCAGGTGTTTTTGGGTATATACAAAATGCCACATTCTAATATGTAATCAAAAAGCTCTACTATTAGGCTACAGGCAGCAGCACTATTCCAAAAAAGGAAACTTTGATCAAAGAAAATGGCTTTGGTAACATCATGGTAAAAAAAAGCACATAATAATGTATTGGGTCAAACAATAGAGACTTAGTGTCACTCAGGCTTGGGATTTTGATTGATATTATGCATCCCTAGCTACACTCTGGCATGAGCTTCAAAGGGTTAACCTTCTAACTGTTGGAAACCATACTTGTATCACTTATATTTGTCGGGTTAATGGCGGGGATAGTGTTCTTGAACATTTAATGGTCGCCTTTTTCCTAATTCATGTCCCTCCCCAAATTTAACGGCCTGGGCTTCTCGAAAGAGGTTCAAATGGGCAAACCAGAAAAGAAAGGAAAGTACTTGCATATTCAATTTGATATTCATATGAGGTAAATAGATTCTCGGAAATTGCATCTCCACTTGTGCTTTCCAACTCCCCCTGCCTTCAGTTTAAGTCCAACCTGGATAATGAGGTTTGTAGAAATAGCCATGAGAGAAAAATCCACCTGAACCAGGAATCAAGCCTTTGGCTTGCCAGGCCATTGTGCAGACCATTGTGTTACCCAGGGTTCCCAACAGGAAGACTGGGTAGTGTTGTGGCATGCCCATTGGCACAACAAGTCAAAGGTCGAAGGTTCTATTCCCATTCCTGGTGGATTTTCCTTATAGCAGCTTCTCCATGCACTTATCATTGACATAATTAGGCAGGATGAAAATCGTCATGAATTACAAGGGTTTGCTGATTGCTACTCAATTGCTTACCTTAGAAGAGGAGGAAATTCTCTTTACTCCTCTGTACACAACAATAGTGAAAAATCCCCGATGAAATCATCATTTTCCTTATTTGGCCTCTCAACACTTTGAACCCCATGCCTTTGATCACCTCTGGCATAATATGGATTAAATTATTTGTATAAAAAAAGGGTTTGGAAATTGTCAGTGGGCCAAATTCTATTTGGGGAAATTCAGTAGTGATGTAAAGTAGGTATTGTTAGATTAGTATGGATGCTTATTGACTTGGGGATGTCCTATATAATAATACAATACTAAGAAAGCATAAAGAGCAGTCACAAATTAATGTGGAAGTCTCTATGTTTATTACACTCAGAATAATTACCTTGAACTCCAATTAGATGAGGCACTTGCCAAGACACCTTGGCTAGAGTTGCTCCCAAGACTGCTTGCAACTGAGTTGGTGGATTCACTGGAATTGGAAGAGGCTGTGCTGAAGGCAACGCCAAAGCTACCCTGGAAAATGGCTGATCCCCTGACAGGGCTGGATATGTGTTGTGGAAGTAGGCCCGCTGACCCGGATGGAATTCTTCGGTGAGAACCTCCTGACCATCTGTCCAGTAAAATAACCCAGCTGCCCAACTGAGAGAAACAACGTGACTGAACATAGGACGTTGGGTGTTTCCACGTAGGTCCGTTTTTTCTTTCCTGCATAGAATATATATATATATGCTTTAGTATCAGTAAGAACATTTGATAAATGAGAATGTTTTGTTTTAATCATCAACAATGCCTTACCCATCTAAAGAAACAGAGAATACAGTGTTGCGTGAGTGATCAGGTACAAGGATTCTAAAGCCAGAATGATCAACAGCAAAAGCTCCGAGATCAGGAGCTGCCATGAGCAGAGTAGGGTTCACCTCATGTCGAACTCCATTGCTTATATCAGCTAAATCAATGCGATAAAGCCCACCTCCCCAAGGTGGTGGTGATCCTCTAGGCACAACCCAGAATAAATACCTATGGATAAAGGAGTTATATGTGATATCTTTGGCTTATATGGTCAAAACTTGGCATAACATAAGTCAGGATTACAAACACACAAACGAACATTAGATAATAGAGTACAAGTTTAGTCCCTTTCGAAATATCCTTTTAGTAGTGTAACATGTAACCATGTTTGTTCAATTGATTATAATGCACTCATCGAATCAATTCAATCAGGATAAAATTATTACTACATATTCCACCCTCTCTCAATTCCTATTCAATCATTATTAGCACAAAAAAGTTTTTTTTTGCTATTTTTTTTGTAAAAGGTATGGTGCACATCTTAGATGAGAGTGTATGTTTTATGCCTAAATACAGCATATTGTTTAATAAAGTTTAACTGAGAACTTCTATATATGTAGCTGAATAATTTGAGTGATAGATTTTACCCTTTCTCACTGAATGTTATGCATACATGATGTGGACTTTTGATGCAACAGGCTTAATATCTATCATGTATGATTAAGCCATGTCTCAGAGTTGACTGAGATATTGATTAACATGATACCAAATAGCTCTTACATCAGTAGCTCATAGCTCTAGTATGAGAACTTCACAGTGAGTACATAATCATTGTATTTCATAATTAGCATATAATAAAATCATATTTCTCAGATGATATGAATAATGCTGCACAAGGCCAGGCACCCTGGTTGCATGGGCATGGTCTTTCACGTGTATGTATCATTGAGTATGATGCACACCAGGGGAGAAATTGTGGTTCTCCATAACACTTTCACTTACATTATCATTATTTTTCAACTGCACTCAAGATGGCAAAAATGTGATCTTCATTTTTCAAACTTTGTCAGGTGCAATCACTAGAGATGGGAAAATTACCGTAATTTTCATCTGAGGTAAATTACCACGGTAAATTACGGTAATTTTCAAAAATTACAGTAATTTTCCAGTAATTTTCAGTTTTAAGCATTAAACAGAAAATGTATGGTTAAATAAGAATGCCAATAGCAAAAGGAAGAGGATACGATGTTTAAACCATACCTAATGCAACATTAATCTAATAGAAATTTTCAAAATTGTAAAAAGAAATACGGCAGCATCATGCAATCTGGTTTTCTTTTGTCAAAGTATGAAAAATTTTCAAGAAGAATATTCTACTAATAATTACTCAATAATGTTATAATTTAAGTAAAATATGCCAAAAATGAGTTGAACATTCCTCAATTTATAATTAAACACGTCAGAAATGTGGATTTAGCTTAAAAGAACATCTTGGGAATTTATCTGTATGAAAAATTATCTCAAACATAGGTGAATTATCTTGAAAATTACCGAAAATTACGGTAATTTTCAAGGGGCGCGGTAAATTACGAAAAATACCATGGTAATTTACGAAAATTACCATGGTAATTTTCAAAGTTGCCCATCTCTAGCAATCACTAGTTTTAATCACTAGCTTTCTTAGGACAGTAACTGTGAGCAATGCCCTTCTAGAGCAGTTTGCATTTTGGACAATGACAACGACAATGCAAAACAAGCAACCATGATCCCACCCCTGATTTGGTATGATAATTTTTGGGAGGAAAAGTGTTCATGGTACAATTATATATATGGTATTGAAGGATCTTTATTCACCCATTGTAAGGATCCACTTCGAAGTGAGTGGGCTTGGCATGGAATCCTGCCACTGCTGTGGTCAGTCCAGTTCCATCTAGTCTGCATCTTGCTATCTGCCAGCTCTCGATCACCCTCACCTGCTCTTCCACCTGGACCTTATCTTCCCTGATGACCTCGCCCAGAATGTAGAGTTGGTCGTTCAGCCAATCTACGCTGAGATCAAGGGGATTGGACCCCAGTTGGGTCGAAGTTATAACCATGGAAGGTGTCATGATACCTCCAGAGACACCACCAATACCTCTCCTATTATTTCCATTTGTTGTGACTGTGGGACTTCCAACTCCAGGGAGAGATCCACCAAGAGGCATACGCCACACAAGGCCAGCACCATCTGACACAAACAGAAGATCCTTGGAGATGTGCAGTCCCACTCCTATGTTGAAGGTGATTATTAGAACTTAATTTATATTCTGATCAAGACTAAACCTCAAAATCATAGTTATTTTTCATGGTATGGTATAATAATTTATTGGTTACAATGGTCTTTCAATATTTCATTCAAAATCAGTTATTCTTTTGGAATTTCAAATACAAGCTCATAAGGTGGTTAGAAAATACAGAGCAATATTATTCACATTGCAGAAAAAGGTGTATAAATGTCCTGGTCCTCCAAAGCCAAGGGCTTGCCTGGAGGTGCCAGGTTAGTATAAATTTAAAATTTTGGTCACAATAAAAAAATATTTTATTGTGACTTATACATAATAGGGGAGCGTGGTGGCCTAGTGGGTAGAGTGCTTGGCTACTGATCGAAGGGTCCTGGGTTCAAATCCGGGTGAAGCCTTTGGACGCCCCCGAACAAAAAAATCCTTGGGAGTGCAAGGTGGCCTAGGGAAAGGAACTGGCCCCCCTACCCTGAACGTGTGAAATTCACATGCCTGTATCTTAGTCCGTGGTGAGCTCTACCCTCAACTATCCAAACCAAATTTCGGGTTGAATCACTGAGCGATACATAATACATAGTTAGTATTCAAATGGAGGATTTTTCAGAATTGGCATTCTGCTTGAGGAATCTTATGATTATTATTGAGGTCAGCCAAATATAATCAGAAATTTGTAACAGAATAAACTTGCTGTGACCATTTTTGTTTTCCTCTCCACTAAGTGTGATATTACCTTTGATAAGATGAGAGCTATTATATATCACAGTCGGCTCATCTAGCATGTCAGCTCCTTGCCTGATGACAGAGTGATGAGATCCAAGGATGAGAACGGGCTGAAAATTATCTTTCTCTGAAAAAAATGATAATTCCGTGAAAAGATTCAATAGTTTGATGCTCCAATACATTTCATATGATTCCTTTAAAATATGTTAAAAATCTAATTTATAATGTGTGAACACACAAATATTCTCACAGTCATTAATAAATAAGCATTTATTCACAAAAAAGAAATCTGTCAGAAATGTTGCTTTACATCACTTGCTCTCTACATGTCCTCATTCATTATCCTTAATTGTATTCTTTCAAATAAATTTATCATTTTGAAAACATATTACACTACACCCATTCTAATTTTCTCCTTGATATTTCCTTAACAATCTCAGCTCAGGATTCCTGTAATTAGTGTTCCTCTCTATTTAAAAAGTACAGTGCTAATTTTTAACCTTGATGAAGATTTAATAAAAAAGCGAAACGTTGGTGAAGTGGTGGTTTCCATTTGAATTGTAAACCAAAGCTCCAGAAAAAAAACATTCAATTACTCATTTTTAACCTTAATACTGCACAAAGTAAAATGTTCCTCTATCTGTGAAACAGCCCATCTAATGGATGAGGTGAAATGGAAGTGCTCTCCACATAACCCCCAAGAAGGGATTAAGATTCCACAAAAAATGTCCACTACAGTTGGGATTCGAACACAGATCAACGGGATGGGAAGTTGGAGCGCTAGCTGGCACACCAACCTAACCCCCAACTGTTCTACCAGTTCTATGCCCTATTGCACTTATTTAAAACTTTGTCCTATTTTATGTCATAGAAAATTTACATTATAGAAATAAATGTAGATAACTTACCAGTGGGCTCAGGTGGTGTTGATACAGTAGTTAATGCAACTGGGCCTTCTCCAACTCCGTTTCTCATTCTTACAGAAACTGTGTAGTTCCGATTGGGTATGAGATTTTGGAACATATATGTGTTTGCATTCTCCGAATCTGGAATGTCCTAAAATCAACAGAGAAAAAAAATATTGAAGAGAATACCACCTTTGAGCCAGGAAATGATTTTACACACTACAGGTTATTGTGAAGACTTTAATTTTAATTCATTCTTGAGAGATTGTTTCATTAATGAGATATACATTTCTTGAAACATAGTGAGCATTTTATGAATAAGTGAGAACATGGGTGTTGATAATCATCAGACATTATTTTCACTGAAAATTTTGTACGTAGGCCATCAAAGAACTCACTGACAATATGCCTTCATTGTAATTTGGTGGATGATGAATAGTGTATCAGAGTTCCAAATGAAAATGTAGAGAAAAATTGGTGTCTCATCATTACTTCTTAAAATAATAGTTTTACAAATACATTAAATGACATTGGTGTAAAGGCAGGGCCACAATCACGGAATTGGAAGCCTTGGGTTAAAGTTAATAGATTTCCAAGGGCTAGTTGGGTGCCCCATGCACTTGGGACCCGTGGGCTGTGCCCAGGTGAGCCCATGCATTTAGACAGCACTGTATTAAGGTTAAACCCATATTTCTGATGAAGAAGTTGTTCACACATAGCCATATGAACCAACCATCTCCCCAAATTAACTCCCACATGCAGTGTTAGTAAAACCATATGTATACTAAATGTACAATCATGAGCAACAGATAATCATTAGATACCACATATATAAAGACACCACACAAAACCCATGACATGTTTGTTTGGAAGCATTTGGAATGTTAAGAATGACTTCTCATAAATGATAAAACTGACATTATTATGATACCTTTGTGAAATAAGTAAAACTTTAACTTAAAAATGTAATTTTCAATTTCCATGCAAGATAAAATTTTTAGAATTTTTCATTGATGATTATTGAGTACTAGTTAATTTGAATATGCCATAGTAATATATGTAAAATCTATTGTCTCTAAGCTGATATTTGGGATATCATATCATAAGGGAAATAATAAATGACAATATAGGCAAGGAATTTCATCTCTAAAACTGAAATGGAGTTATCAATTATCTATACTAAAATTTCGTAACCAAATGAACCTTTTTACTATCTACAAATTCCACATAGGGTGTGTTAAGACTGCCAATTACTTTATCATTAAGTTTTTAATGTCATAGTTTTTTAAGTTTAAAAAATATTGCATTTATTTATTCTACTGAGATAAATACTTCAAAGATCAAGTAAACATTTGGATATTGAATGACGCAAAGGAGTGCACTTAGAACATTTTTTGAAGATATGAAAAATAAGTTAACATTTATGTATATATTATAGGTTTATGACTGTCAGCTGATATATTGGCTGATGGTAGTTTTCAAATGAGCACCAAAGGCTGATTGATGGGCCCTGATGCCAGCTAAAGGATCAATTTGCTTGGAATGTGTTAATTCTCATCCAAGGTAAACAGATATTGGAATCGAGGAAAGATGGATTCGAATTTTAGTGAATGAAATCAGGGAAGGGACTCAGGAGTACTATTCAAATCATGGCACTGAATGCATCTGAGATTGATTCCCTGCCTATATTGTACTTTGTAGGAGGCTCCTTCAAACAGCAAACCTTAACAGCTGAGAAGCCCGGAGGCAGTTCATTGGTTGCATGAAAGTTCCCATTCCTTGTCAGCCATCCATTCCCAACACCACCACTTTGATGCATAGACAAGCTTGTATTGGTTGAGTTTGCAATGGTCTCGGATATGGCAAGCACATAGGAGAGGACTGGGCCATTGGGGAAAGGACCAGATTCCCACGACACGGACACACGTGTTGGATCAGCAGCTGTAGCTCTCACACTGGCTGGGGGAGAGGACGGTGGGCCCTCCCCTAGTGTTCCAACCACTACACTTGGCTCAGATACGGCCACCACTTCCGGCTCGGCTAAAACTCCACCGCTGCTCAATCCTTGCATCCCAGCAGTCAGCCCTTTAGATGGTGGTCCAAGCAGTACAGCAATGCGGAACTGAGGTAAATTTTGTTTTTGGCAGGGAAAAAATATTTTTTATGAAAAAATCTGTAATCAGTACCGTAATTCAAGAAGAGAGCAAGGGACTAGTAAATTTAAATTAAAAAGTAAATTGTCAATAAAAGTAAAGGAATTTTGACTCTTATGCATGCATTGTGGTCAACCAGGTGACCTTCGGCATGGAGAGTAACTCATAAACAAGGACATGTTGCCAGAAATTTAAATTCTTCCTGTCAATGGTGACCTAGATGACCAAAATGCATGCATAGGAGTCAACATTCCTTTGCTTTTATTGACCATCTCAATTAAGCTTTAATTTAAATATTACCATAATGTGGAGAGAGTTTGAACACTTCTGACCCCTGGCTCTTAAACTATGTTTTTTCTCACTGCTGCCTTTTCATGCCATTTGATTGTGTCCCTTTCAAGGAGAGATACTTTAGTACATACATATATGTAACATATTCCCTGTAAAGGAAATGACTCAGGTACCTCATGACAGAGAAAACAGATATTAGTGCCAGTGGTCACAAGTGTTTGAAGTTACTCTATCTGTTCGAAATTACCCCACATTATGGTAATGTTTAGATCAACTATTAAATATCTAGTATTTTCCTGATAAATGTCAAAAATAAATTCTCAGAATGCACAACGTATCAGGTTCTCCATCTCTGCCAACATTCTGATTCAAGAATTGATAATCATCTTCACGGCTCCTGAAAACTAAGAGCCCTGAAGATGATGAGCAAGTTGCTCATTAAAATGTTGGATGGTGCAAACATCCATGGTGCAAACAGAGAAGAATTCACATGTAATCAACTCCCTAATTTTCAACCAGAAAATAGTGTTTTTAAGTGCAACAGCATAAAATGTTGCCTAAATCCCAGGTAAAATTGTATTTATCAATCAAATACAAAATTTTCTAACTCACTTGTAGTCACATGCATAGTCCTTAAGGATGGCTCAGGTTCTACTTTTGTTTGTATAATTTAGGTTATTTTTGTAATTGTATTTATTAGAAAATATAATCAGAAGATTCAGGTTTTAGTGGATTGGCAATAATCAAGCAGTTTGTATGGATAAGAGATAAGAACAATTTAAAGACACAGTATGTAGGTGCAACCAATGTGAAGTGGGAGGAGTTTGTGAGCTATAAAAATATGAGTGGAAGCTAACAGTAAATGACAGCTTCAAGTGTTTTACCTCTTCAAAAATATTCTTTGCCAAGGTGCCACAATGTTTCTTTAAACAGTGATATTCATCTCATAAGTCTCAATGCACTTAGAGGAACACAATGCAAATCCGGTGAACTAACTTGTGACTAACAATAAGCTTTTGCTTTATTTATTTTCTAAAATCAGCATTTAGTGAGTATTATATTTATCCAATATCTATGACATACTACACAAAATAATGTACAATTCCGTATGTTAATGAATTTCTTAATTTAAAGCTTTCTGATATTTCCAATATATTCCTCTGATATTTAACAACTTAAGTATTTTTGTTCCTATGTAAGAGTTTCCATGGAAGACCACTTACCCTGTATTTGGTGTAAGGTTGAAGGCTTTCAATTTTCCTCATGGTCTCTGGACCCCAGCTCATATTCCTACAATACTGCCATTCATTTTCAGTGCGGCCGTTGTGTGGAGATGGTGATTCATACCGCCACTGCACTAAGTATACAGCTCCAGGCAAATTAGGGACTTTCTCCCACTCCAAACTGAGTGATGTTGGTCCCAAAGTATCTGCCACTAATGCAGGGGCTTTCAGGGTCCCAATTCCTTCTGTAAATTATGACAACTTTCAATTGGTTTACATTTAAGAGAAAAAAATGTCACTTTAATGATAGTAGCTGGTTCTCATACAAAAAATAAAGCCATGTTTCAGTAATAATATTAATTATGACCCTAAAATCTTGAGAGATACAGATTTTATATGCCACCGCCTTCCTAGTACCACTCAGGAAGTCAATTCACATCTTTGAGATGTGATGGAAATGCTGCAAATTTCAATGGAAATGTCCCCTCTTTCAAACCCACTCGCTCGGACCAAGGTATGGTATTCAGATGGCTCTAAGATCAAGGAAAAGTCAGGAATAGGGGTTCTTCTTCAAAACACCCAAAACCATACTGTCTATTCCATTGCAAACAAATGTAACCATATATTAGGCCAAGGTGCATGCTGTATTAGCCAGCCTGCTTGCCATTAAAGAAATAGGGACATCAGGCCCTAAACATGTGAGTACAGATTTTCAAGCCGCTTCGAAAACTCTCCATGGTGCAAATCATGGCTCCCACAGTAGTGTCAGGAGAAGCTCAACACCTTAGTTAAAACAAAGTCAAATTCTTTTAGGGACCTGTACATGTAGTTACATACTACTGGAAATGAAATGAAAGATGAGCAAGAAAAAAGGGTAGCTCACTGTAATCCCTGACACCCAGAGCGTATACATAGTACCCATTATGCCTTCAATTATGAAGTCTGAGATCAAAGGGTGGGATACAGCCAATCACCTTGAGATCTGGTCTCAGTACAAGCTCAGATCCTTACTGAATGTTATGAATACCAGGCGAACCATAACAGACAACATGGGGGGTGACTTAGCTGGGGCCATAGGGGACAGTATCGAATCAATCAATGACATGATCATGTTTTCAAAATAAACTGGTCTTATAAATAAATTATAGTACCTAATTGCAAAAACATTCACATATTATTACTCTTGGATTGATAGGTTCACTATGCAAATATAAACTGAAAAAAGATCTGATGCTTTCCCGGGGTATGCTGGTAGTGAAGGCTGCTCGGGTGCTCCACCGGGTAATCTCCTCCATGGCTGCTGACGTTTCGGGAACTTGAGGCCTCGGCACCGCTATATAAGGCGACCACTTTTCGGGACACAACATTCAGCCCTGAGGATGGAGTACGACTTGTACCCCAAAACGTCTTCAGCTATGGAGGAGATTACCCGGTGGAGCACCCGAGCAGCCTTTAGTACCAAATATGAACTGTGCTCCATCCTCATTCATATGTATCTACATGCATTACATATTTACCAAGGAGATCTATTGAAATATTATCTTGAACAAAAATAATACTGCACATGTGTCTGTTTAAGTATTTGTCTTAATGGGTAGGTTGAAGTAAAATTGTGGAATAAATCATGAAATCAGGAAACAATTTGAAAAACCACAGTCAAAAATAAATTTAAAATAAAATAAATGTTAACTCGCTGAATGCCGAGAGATTAAAAATTTTCCCAATAGAGACGAGATTAAAAAATTGGTGACCTTATTAATATTTCTTCTAATTTTCCCGTGTTTTTGGTTGAAGTGTTAAATTTAATGATTACCTTTAATCCTGTGAATATACTGGCTGACTGCATCATTACACCCCATCACACAATACAGTTCTTTTGGAGCAAGGAATGTGTGAGTTCCATTCTGCAAAAATAATACACAATGCATTTGTTATTAAGCATTATTTCTGCATGCTGAACCAGCATGTTTTTACATATACAGTATTATCGTTTGTACTGCCTGATTCAGGCAGATTATTATAATAGGGTTTAGGAACCCTATAGGGTTTGCAGTGAAATTGAAAATGTACTGTATTTCAAGGATTTCTGCTGCATTTAGTCATGTTTTCTTGTTGACATTTTGGATTTCATCCAGGAATTCTACAAAAAAATCCCTACAATACACTCACTGAGACAATGCTGTGAAAGCCTCTATTGGTATTGGCTATTAAGGATTTTGATCAATTATATGGCTAGAACAGGGGTGCCTTAGCTGATACCAGTTGATATTACTTTTCCTTAGTTTTATTTTATTTAGCAGAGGTATGGCAGTAATATCTCAACATTAATTGCCAAGTGGCATCTGCCCGGTGCTTAGTAAATGGATTCCTGGTTTTAAGTGAAATCATTGAAATAAACAGTGGAGATTAGAGTGAACAATCTCTCTATTAGTTACCGGTCATACTTTTGATCAGGGATGATATTTTTTGAGCCATTAAATGATTGACTCCTCAGGTTCCTTAGCATGAAAATATGAACAAATTCACTCATAATGCTTTACATTGCCAGAGTTCCTAGATTTGGCCTTATGAATTCATAGTTATCATATTTCTCCAGGCAGTTACAGTGATTGGGCTGTATCATTTAAGTTTATTTCATCTGCATGGCTGCATGCTGTTAAGGACCTTGTGAATAGAAAATATGTTAATTAATCACATAAAAGATTTGTACTCACACAGACATCTGGACAGCTGGAGTCTAAAGCCTTCTGCCATGCTTTACATCCTCGAGAGCACTGAAAAAAATGAGTATTCAAATGATTTTATGTCATTCATTTCTCTTGTCTACTTATCACTACTATCACTTTAGGTGGTAGATTTAGCAAGTGGATTTAATTGGCCATGACTTAGAAAACTTTGCTCTTAAGGTAATTACTTTTTCATGGTAACTTTCATTTATTCTCTGCATTGCTCATAACTTTCAATTTAAATACAACTTATCGAAAGTATAATTTGCTTAACTTTAAATAAAGCATAATTGATAAAGATATGAGGAAGAATTGTTTCTCACATGTTCATCTGGCAAGTTTGGGTTAACTAGTCACCGTCTTTTGGAGTTAAAGTTGCCATGCATCTTTTGAATTAAACAAAATGTAACAAAATATATACACTTGTTTTCTGCCTTGCTTATGATAGATGGACTACTTCAAACAAGCAGAAGGCTATTCTATATGTATTACCTATGTGCAATGATTCAGCTCCACATCCATTTTACACTAATCATGAAGTCATGAAGCAATTTCTCCTCCTGTCATCATCCTAATGGTAGCTTGTTTTGGTTTATCTTCTTTGCCTTGATTTACATGCTCACTTCAAACTAACAGCAACCTTTTTAAAAATAAGAATATAAAACATATGTCTTGGCTCATTTTTTTATGAGAGATAAGCCATTTGTGTACCTTGATATTCAAAGAACAGATTGTTTCCAGAAATCATGTAAGGCCTCAGAGAGAAGTAGGATAGTTGATTTGGATATTCAGCTCTAACTCATAAGGTCATATGGTACTATCCAACCTATGACCTTAGTCTTCAGATAAACATAGGATCCATGCCATTATCCCCTAGCTGGGACCCCCTCCAGTGATGGGGCCCAAAGCAGCTGCCTAGTTTGCTAGGGAAAAGTTTGTTGTTGCTTACCAATCTACCTACCTATCTTTATTGGTGAAAATGACCTCAGTTGTCAGTCACATCCCTCAGTAACCACATAAGCAAGGATCCCCTTGGAGAAGTATTGTGGGACTTACATGAGCCATCTCTGCTATAGTGGTGTGCTGAAGAGGCTTCAACTCTTTTGAGCCTATTGTTAAGAGCAGACTAATGTAGACGCCAGGTTTCTCTGGACCCTTACCAACCTTCCTACATATCCTAAATGGAGCAAATGACCTATTTTGTCAGTGGCCTCTTTAAGTACTTAACCAATCAACTAACCAACGATCCCCTTGGAGAAGTATGTGGTACATTTGAGACTTCTATTAGATGCCTCTGGGAAATCTTTGAAACGTTTGTCAGTTATGGTAGTGGGCTGGAGTGGCTTTGACTCTTAAGATCCTCTTGTGGTATTAGCATTACTTTAAGAGTAGACTAATGCTGACCCCGAGTTTCTCTCCACCCTTCCTCCATTCCCCATATGTTCCTTCCCTAACCAACCTACCTACCTATGGTCGCCTCCCTAAGTAACCAACCAACTCACTGACGATCCTCATTCAGAAGAATATGTGAGACATTTGAGACTTCCATGAGACGTCTCTGAGACGTGTCTCCAACGTGTCCTAAATATCCACCTATTGTAAATGGTGCAAATGATTCCAACCTATTGATCCTGAATGACACAAAGGACTTGGAGAAGTTTTATGGGACAGTTTAGACTTCTAAGAGGCGTCTCTGAGATGTCTCAGAAACGTGAATCTGTGGGTGTATACGATTTTCATGTCGTTCGTGAGTGAATTGTGACATTTGATCGATATTGCAGGCGTTATAGTGTTTTTGTGATGGTTTCTCATGTTGTATATTATAAATTAGTCTGCTATAGACTAAAGAGGAACTAAATATAAGGTTTTTTTCTTCTGAGGTGTGATACTTATATCCGGCTCTAAGTAGTCATGTGATTTTTAATGCATGTTTTCATCAAGTTGAATCGGTATTATTTGCTTCGAGTGTCTCCTGATTTATTCCTTTCAATGTCCAAAATAAGCAACAGTCTCTCCTATGGTGGTGGCGGTGGGCTGGAGAGGCTTCGACTCTTGAGATCCTCTCGCGGTCTAAGCGAAAGGTATGGCTCGCCCTTCGGTCATTTTCCTCCTCCTCGGGAGGTCCTCGCGACCGCACACACCACCCTGCGGTGCCGCCGCGACCACCGTTGGGCACGCGTCGAACGCGAGCCCCTACGCGCATGCGTTAGCATACATTCATCGACACAAGCATGCTCGCACGCACTCAGCACACACGTATGCATATGGATGGAGGCATTATTGTTGCCCGCTGCTGGTGTGATTGGTCGCGTTAAAGCCTCTCACCGGAGGAGCCCTTCCTCTCCCGGTCGTGCTGGGCCCTGCTAGGCGGAGAGGGACCACGAGAGAGACCCCAGTGGCCTAATTGGCCTGCATCCTGTTCCCTCTCCCTTTCCACCACCACTCACTCATCTCTCCCTTGTCGTGTCCTATTTTATTCCTGTCGTTCGTGTTTTTCATTCACCCTCAACCGTAGCTCTCAACCCTTCAACGCGTGCGGACACAGAAACGTTTGCCCGCTTCAGTTCGAATTAGCGGGGAGGAAGTTAGCCGGGTCGTGAGCAGCGATGGAAGAACATTAGCAACAAAATTGGACTCCACTAAGCAAACGGAAACGTAAGAGTTTGGCCGGGAGATCGGATTGATACGGTGGGTATAGACGATAGCGCTGGTGAAACATGATGGTAGTTTCCCAGAGGCAGGACGTAGCCAGGGGGGGTTCATAGGGTTGGGACCTCCCACCTTTAAATTTTTAATATTATTTCTAAAAAAGGGCATCAAAGGAGAAAGTTATATAAATGTTTATGACTGAGAATGTTGATTTAATTTATTATTTATTTTTAATGACTTTTTTAATTAATATGTCAAATAAAAACCTTTGGGTATTGCATTCTTTTTTAAATTTGCAGAGCAAAAATTAAGAAATCTGTTCTCTCTGCAATCGCAATTGCACTCTTAATTTCCTCAACACAATTTTGCTCCTGATTTTCAAACATTTTCAATTCTCCCCCTCCTGCTTGTACTCAGCGTGGGCCCCTCCCGACACGAAATCCTGGCTACGACACTGCGCAGGAGACCATTTTCAGTGGGAGAATCCATTCCCTACGAACTGGCAGCGCACGGAGGAGTAGGTAGTCTCCACGTTTGCCTACCAGGGTTCATAAGGTATTGATGAAAACAATAAAATTTTAATTTTACGTATTTATGGCATGGGTACGTCAGGACTATTATATAAAATACACAACAAAAAATCTAATTAAAAAATTAAATTATAAATTTTGAAACAAAATTGACAGATATGTTGCATAATTACATGCTAGACAGTGAGTCTTTCAGATATTAGCTGACACTGCAATAAAAACTTTTTTCAATAAATTATTTGGCCCTCTTTTTAAATATTGCTGGGGATAGGGAAATTTGTTAAAAATTCCGGAAGCAGAATGGTGGGAACCCTTTTGAAAAAGAGAAATAGAGTATTGGTTAGGAGGAATGTTATTTGTGGTAAGGGGCATTCTCTCCGAAGGATTCCCAGAGATATCAACGTATGCTTATCTATTCTTGGGTTTTCATCGGGTTGGTTGTTTTCAAGACAACAGTTTCGCCCGTATTTGAACAGCCGTCTTCAAGTCAAAGTGCCAGGACTGCGTTTCGGCCGCATTAATCTAGGCCTTATACTCCCTTCCGTATTCTCGGATTGGCTCTCTTTCTCTCGCCAAATCCCCTTACACGGGCCTGATTTGGTTACGAAATTCCCGTTTGTTTTGGTTATCTGAATGGATTCTCTAATCGGTCTTGGAAAGCAGGAACACATCAATGAATTGTGATATAGCTTCGTTTTTGATCGTATACTTACAATTATGAAACACGCTGCTGACACTCTCCCGTCCTCTCAAGTGAAGTGCAGTTATGTTGGCAGCGTTGCCTACCGTTTGCTCCTACCCTTAATCTTCCGCTCCTTATCCGACCCCTACCCATACCTCACGCTCCTTCTCCTTCTTAACGTCACCCTTCGCACAGGCGACTGCCACCATGTTTCGCTACAACCATAATTTCTACTTCGTAAGTGCGGATACTTATCGTTCAATGCCATATGCTCGTGAGGCCATTCACGAGCGCATTCATGCCGAAGAGGTTAAAATGAAGAGGAGGAGGCATGGTCGCGAACACTCATTGGCAGTGGTGAAGTAAGGAACAGGGGATGCAGTGGAAGGATTTTGAGCCAAGTAGGCGTAGCCTACCAGTCACAAAGCATCGCATTTACCTGTGATTTTAGCTTCGATTTTATGAAAAACAAACGCGACCGCCGGAAAACGTAAAAGAGAGTTAGGGAGCTAAATTGTGCCGACTGTAAAGTCACATTGGCTTCAAGAATCAAGCAGAATTTCACTTCCATTTTTTCTGATCCCCTTGATTCATGTGCACGAGGAGGGTGGCGGGGTGAAGTTGACCCCGGATTAAAGGTGACGAGTGAATGGGGCCGACACGGCGGAAGAAGGTAGGTATATCGAAAAAAATATATGTGCGAGTTCGTATGCTCGTCCAATATCGTCTATTCTCCCCATTCTTACCCCCCTCTCCTCCTCCTACCTCACCCTACGTCTTGTCCCCTGCCTCCCCACCAGTATGTTACCTTCCTTCTGTGAAAAAGGTTGCGAACGGCAACCGAAATATCAGAATTTTATTTTGTGAGTGTTTCTTTTTTGTTCTTCTATTCCTTGCAGATGAAGAACGTGTGTCATGTGCTAGAACCACAAACATTTAATAAATTTTTATTTTGACTTTATAAGCATTGTTACTGTTTAATAATAATGTTTGAGTACAGTGATTGAAAATAGTTTAATTTAACAGCCCGTTGAACTTTTGACAAGCATGTTGTACACATTAAAGTTTGAAGTTCATCCTTTGTATTTCTAATTTCCTAAATATCACCCTTGGAATTTCAAATTATTTTGTTATTAATATAATTTAACATGCTTCATCTATATTACTAAGTTCTTTTACATTTTTTAAATAAATACTTTCAAAAATGTTTTTCCAAATATCTTACTCTGTTCTACTACTACATTATCCGTTGTCTTCGTCAGGCATCCACTCTTTTGTTATTTAAGTGAATGGGGGACCTCCGCAGCCCGCGAGCCGTTTCACTACTCACGAAATATTTTATGCGGCCCGCGAAAAACTATATATTCGGCCCACATGGATTACAGTTGCTATTATTATTTATTTAAAGACCAAGTCATTCAAGGTAAGAAGTCCTTGATCATTTTATTGGCTTAGATATAGCACATATCCTTCAGAAGTATGATAAGGTTCATTAGCATATTGCTCTCGCATTTCACGACTTACAGAGAAACATCTTATTTAAAACTTGCTTTAATTAATTTAATGAAGTAACTTAATTTCCATGAGTAGTAAGTTTCGTTTTTCTGTAACTGCTTTCGTTTATAATGACTTACAATGTACTATCATACGCTTTACGCCTTCCGCTTGCAAACTGCAAGCACCCATTTACTAGTATATATATATATATATATATATATATATATATATATATATATATATATATATATATATATATATATATATGGGATGAGTATATATATATATATATATATATATATATATATATATAACCATTCATTCATTCACTCAAACCGCTCACAGGCGTAAATAATAAATATTTCGTTCAAACAGGTGGTGAAAGAAAGAGAATAGGAAACTCATAAAATGTGATGACACAATGGACACAATCTTCACATCACCATTGTGTCATCACATTTTATGAGTTTCCTATTCTCTTTCTTTCACCACCTGTTTGAACGAAATATTTATTATATATATATATATATATATATATATATATATATATATATATATATATATATATATATATATATATATATATATATATATATATATATATATATATATATATATATATATATATATATATATATATACTCATCCCTTCGAAAATCAAACGCTCAAAGGCGCGTATAAATAAATAAATAAATAAATAAATATATATATATATATATCTATATATAATATACATATATACACACACATACATGTAAACACACACAAGGAAAGGTTTGCCAATAGGCCACAACAATAAAAAATACACTTGACATGGGGTGGGAAAAGAAAAGTAAAAAGAGAGAAGACTTACAGGAAAAGTTTCGGGTATGTAAGCCCTTCCTCTTCCCAGCTAGAGAAAAAGTCTTTTTCTCTAGCTGAGAAAGGGGTTACATGCCCGAAACGTTCCCTGTAAGTCTTCTCTCTTTTTACTTTTCTTTCCCCACCCCCTGTCAAGTGTATTTTATGTATATTTATTTATTTATTTACGTGCTCTCATTGTGGTTTGGAGGTCGTGGAGTCGGGTCTAATGTGAGCCACCGTTTCCTGTGCGTGGTGAGTTTTTTTTTAGGGCGGTCACCGAGGGGGTTGGGTTGGCCGTGTGTGGTGCGGACATTTCGTTGAGTGATCGTGAACTCGTCTTTTCCTCCTTACTTGGGCCATATCCCTTCCCTTTCCTCTCGTCCGTCGTGCTCCTTCCTCTCTGTATATACTCAACTCGCGTCCCCGGGAGACTTCCTCTTCCTATGCCGGCGAATGGCGGGAAATCCCACTCAGACCGGCACACAAGTGGCGTTGGTGTTTGTTTTTTCTCTGCCTGTGCACAGGACGTAGTGGTCTCTTCCTGACTAATGACTGGCCCCAAAAATGATACGTATATAAGAGAGTTAAGAGATCTATAAGTCAAGGCATTCGTTAAACGCGTCACGGAAACATTCGATATGTTCTTTGGACTCGTAAATTATTGCACCGAATGGATCGCGTTAACCTATGAACTTCGTGCGTAACCGAAATGGTGGATTTGCAACGAACCATTTAAAGGAGTAATTATTTCAAAGATGGCTTATTTTGTGACTATTAACAAGTTTTTTATTCTTGCTGACGACTTATAATGTGGATTAGCAGAGGAATAGTACATGGATTTTGACTAGTAGTAAGAGAATGAACGAGAAAAACAAGTGATAGCTATTTGCAGATAATTATGTATGTACCATCTCATAACTATTGATTTCATCGTTACATGTTTGAGAAACTGACCATAGTTCTTTTCTTCACTAATGGCCGGTTGCAGAAACGACACACATGTATCCAAAAGAGATATGGAATCTGTAAGTCAAAGCATTCTTTCTATATGCGTTGCAAAAACATTCGATAAATTTATTGTTTTCATAAATGGTTTCATAACTTATTTGGCAGGATGGAATGGAGTTCAAGAGAACAAAGAGTTCTATAGTTGACCTAGATGTCGAATCCGCAATGAACCACTTGGAGGCTTTATTACTTGATAAAAGAGTTATTATGCGACAAATTACGAGTTTATTTGCTCAGGCTGCCTATCAATAATGTGCATAGTCAATTTCATATGCAGGATAAACTTGTATAAATTGTATTTAATGGTAATAGAACAGACCAAACTTTCGAAGCGATAACTATAGTTCCTTCATCCCGAGTGTGGTATTGAGGTCTATAACGTCATTGACCCCTTAACTAACGATCTTGTAGCTGAATGTATGTGCACCCAGCCATTAGCCGTTTGAATTTTTTGCTCCTCGGTATGCGGTATTATTATCCGTGAACAGGACCGAGATCACAGATATTTTGAAGCACGCTATCGTGTTACCAAAATTTTTCCAAAGCACCCGATCGCCGTACGTGAAACCATTCCTATTCCTCAAAATCTCAGCTCTGGAAAGATCATGATCGCGCCATTGGAGCGCTCCGATGCTATCTTAAGACAAATCTACGCGACTCAAGCTGCATGCATTTATGTAAGAGTATTCGCTGCGGCGGAGGCACACTTTAATAGAATTTAGGCCGCTTCGTTTTTTAATTAACTGCGTTTCAAGTAGATGTAGTGAGGTAGAAGTAGATGAAGTATGTAGGTACTTGAATTCTTTTCGTCATCAGCGTTCAGATCTTAAGGTGGTCCTACCGTAAACTGACCTTCATATTCTGGCTACTTGTGGAAAAACTTGTACTCTATCTGATTTGAACAACAAAAGGTTACCTTTTCACGCTATTTTTATCACAAATTGAACTTGAAATTACATGGTGCTAAATACGAAAACGAGAGAAACAGGGGGAAAAAGTATTTTACCACGTATAATAAAAGCCATTTTCGCGGAAAACTTTATGAAAAGGAAAAACTCCCAAGATATTGAATAAAAATAAAATATGCGTACAAGTGTTACGGTAATTTAATTACACCCTTATTTTCTAAGTTATTTGACAATTACTGGGATAATTGAGGTCAAAATGCTGCGATCCCTTAGAAATGGCGCTACAGTCGGCTCCTGTTGCTGGTAAAAAGTGCCCCTTAAAATGTATTCGCGGAACAGTCTGCATATATTTTGTACCTTAATTTTAATTCTCAATGAGTAACGCATGTATTCTCGGAAAGTAGGGGTTTTAAAACAAAAACATATGGAATTTGGTATTGTTTTTGACTTACACAGTCGCGGTGGAACCTCCTTAATGTTGGATGGTTCGTGCATTATCGTATATTAGAGGATCTCAACCTTTTTGACACCAATGCACACTTGAGGTGTTTGGAAATGCAGGCGGCACACCAGTGAACAAAGACAAAGTTAATAGACTTATAACAAATGAAATATAAACAAACCGAGAAACAAAACTTATCGTTTTCAATCAAAAATAACAAAATTTAAAAGTATCTATTAGTTTAATTATTTAATTTATTATTACTATTGATCTTTTGTAATTGTTTTATAAGCGTCGCGGCACACTTGGCTGAGGCTTGCGGCACACCAGTGTGTCGCGGCACACCGGTTGAGAATCACTGTCGTATGTCCTCTCCCTTTGTCATGTTTTATTTCTCTCCATTCTCCTTACATTCTTCCTCAAGCATAGCTAAATTTAGTCCTCCCTCGTTATTCTTACATCCCTGCGTACCTTAACGAGTTATTTAACCGGTAATATTCCGTTTTTCCTTCAATTGAAATTTTTCCAGTTGTTTACTTCCATTTGATGCGTGTCGGATTTAGGTTTTTTATGATTCAAATTTCGTTTCAGGAATTTTTACCCGAACCAATGTAAGGCATGCATTGAAGACTTCTTCATGGCGGGAAGAGATAAAGAAATTTGACGCTCTGTCTCCCAAACGACGTTCCATGATTTTGGCACAAGCATTCTTTTGATTGGTTTCCGGCACCGCCGTCATCGGACAGACGTTGCATATGGGTAAGTTTGAAATTATTTAACACATTAATCCTCCTTGGGAGAAAACTCCTAGTATTAAGAATCGGCAGGATCAATGGCATGCTATTTCCAACTGACCTCCAGCATCATTGAACTTTTTCCCCCGTACTCCTGAACTGTCGAGGGCGTACCTCCCAGGGCTACGCGTACCGCGGGATGAGGATGGCTCCTTTAGAAAATCCATCTTTATCGCAAAACTTCGAGATTTGCAGGTCGTTTTGGATATGTTCCTATAGTGCAACAAAAGTTTTATATTCAAGTTCAGCATTTATTGAAATTCTATTTGCAGCTGCGATAGATTCCTCTACAATTAGTGAAGGTAATGCTACTAAGCAATTTGGCTTCCGTTTAAGTCAGCTACCTTGGGACAATATCAGGATTGTCTCCCAGAGTTTTTATTTCGAGCTCTGCTGCTCTGGATGAGTCTAGAAATACTGCAATAATGGCATCTCAGAAATCCGCTCTACTCCACGTTCTAGAGGAAGTTTGAGTTTCAAATGATTTAGTGGGGATCATGAATTGGTTTTTCTAACTGGGGCCCCACGCTACTTGTAGTTGATAAATTATATTTAAGGTGCTTCAACAGATAAGATTATGTAGCGTGACTAATCACACAGGAAGTCACACCAACGCCATATCTGAGACGTGGAGGAGTGAGTATAAAGATGTCAGATAAAGTCAATTATCTTTGATTCATTGTCACTTCAGACCTAGCGTGGGGAAACACATACGGAACATTAGCCAACATTGGCTAAAATTATATTTTTCCTGTTTCATAGTGTATAGAAATATAATCTGGGAACATATTTATAAATTATCGCTTAAACTATATGTTACCTGAGTGATGGTGTTTATTGTTTCATAATCATATGAGTAGGATAAGGGTTAAAGTAATTTTTAGAGTGAATCATGTGACCAAATTTTTCAAATTTGTTAAAGTGTTCAAAATTACTAATTTAATAATATAGGTTCGATGTAATTTGCATTCATGTAGATGTAATAGTTAATCTTAATCGGTATACAAACTTGAGTCTACATAATTTATACACCGACTGTAGTTTTATGATGCGGTTTAAGAAAATCAACGTTCTCATTCAACTGGTTCATCTGCACTGCTTCAAGGGTTTCCGAAAGCCTTAATTTGTACCCTCTAATGTTTCGTGTACATTGTTTAGACATGCAATGTTTGGCCGCGGAAAATATGTGGACGTGTGGGCAGGAAAATTTCAAGGGGAAAGAGGGATGGTTTCTGAGGTCAGGGTAAATATCTATATGATGTCAGGTGCACACAAGGAGTGGAGGGCACATGGGTGGGTTTTCCTCGAAAGTTAGCAAACAGCCAGATGTGACTGGGAAAAAATGTTCCCTCAGCGCTTTATCCACGGTGACGAACTAAAAACTACGTTTTCAGGTTGTTTTAATTTTCGGGGACCACCCCCGTTGTGTTTCTTTCGCGTGGATGATACGCCTTCGCCTCATTTACATGATATTGTCATTCTCAATGTTGTGTTGCGGTCTAAGTGCGTTTTTCTATTAATGAAGTAGGTATATACCTACTTCCTCCCTTTCACCCTTATTTCCTCTCTCGCCCTTTTAACGGCAGACTACTGCCATGCTGAAAACGGAAATAAAAGTAACCCATAACAGCGATGAACTGCGAAGTACGAGAGTGGCGCGCATCTTCGAGCATTCCTCTTCTTCATTAAAGGAACATTCCTTTGAGGAGCATTCCTTTGAGGAGCATTCCTCTAATACTTGGAGGTGCACATTGGCGAGGGAGCGTCTTCGGTCCCGCGATCATTTCCTCTTCGTTCCCTTGCGCCCTCACTGGATTGGTATCTCCCTGTCTCTTGTCACTTCCGGAAATTGACGATAAATAAATTGCACAGAGTGCGAAAAATGGTGGATAAGAAAACGACCAAATGTACTTTTAAAAATTCGATAAACTCGAGTTTGATACGTCGTATCGCGTTTACCAATGATCTCATTGCAAAAATATAACGACGTATTAGAGACAATTTATTTTTGCGTTCCGTGATAGGTGTGAACATAAAAAAAAATGATAGCTTAATATTTTTAATGGGACTCCGATTGGAAAAAGTCACGTGAATGAAGTTCTACAAAGGGTTGGGGAGAAAGGATGTCAAGTGAAAACTCGGTGAAGTAGAAAACTTACTGGGCACGTTCTGAGACATTTCTGTCTCTTGAAAACGATACCGGAAAGAAAAATGAATTGGGATAAATAGGGAGGAAGAGACTGGAATGAATAAAGCAAATTATCATAATTGGTCGTTCAGTCGTAAGATAGGTTGACTGCAGCCCTATATCTTTCCCTAACTAATTCTAGTTCCCTCATTCCTTGGTGGTTCTTCTTGCATACTTTCCTCTTAAATTTGTTCTCTATATTTATCCCTTGGCCTTCCTCTTGGTATTTTCCCTCAATTTTTCATCCAGTTATATTCTTCACAAACCCATTGTGCCTCAGTGTGCGCCCTATCCATCTGGTTCTTCTTTTCTGTATAGTGCTTCTTTTCTCTTCTAATCTTCTATATACTTCTTCATTTTTTATTTTATCCGTCTATTTGATCTGCAGCATCCTCCTATAAAACCAGGTTTCGAATACATTTAATCTTCTCTGGTGTGATTTTTCAATAGTTCATGTGTCCGATTCACTAAGTTCCACGCTCCACGCGAACGATTTCACGTACTGAGCAAGCAAATGGTGAGGGATATTAACAAAAAGAATTCTGATGGGATCTGACAGCTGGCTGCAAAAAGAATGGAGTGGAGGGTTGCAGCAAACCAATATTTGGATTTAAGACCTCTGAAGCATAAGTATTTAAATTTTAAGTAGCTGGAATTTTTTAAATCCAATATCTCTTGATGTCGTACATGTTCTTTGGGAATGGAACTTGTTTCAGAGTATTTCCCGGCTTACCTGAGCCACCTTCACTCATTGTGAACGAAAAGAAAATTTGGCGTACTGATTATGCATTTGTTTTGTAAATACCCATGCCCAACTCCGTTAGACTATCCCGTCGCGTTAAAAAAATCTCCACCCTGCCATCTGTATTTACATGTCACGTGCTGAAATACTCAGGCACGACTGTGTGCTTAGGCCTGCTGGGCTGAGTTTTGTCCATCAAAGAGGCGGCGCTTGTTGAAGTAGGGTGGAGACGCCGACCTGCCAGCTTGGGTTGGTCTCAGAATAGGGGTCTGCTATATGGTCCCTGGGCGGGTCCTTGAGCCGGCAGTCATCTTAGGGACTCGGAGAAAGTTGACCCTGGCATTCATTTTCCATCACTTCGTCAGGGAAGGGGGGAGGAGGGTAACTCCACCCTTCTCCCTTGACCATCTCCTATTCCATTCGTATCTTTGCTTGCGTCTCCCTCGACAGCCTGTCAGTCAATAATCCCTCCTCATACTCATCTCTCCAGAAATTCTGTCATCCCCTTCTTCCTACTTCATGCGTGGGGTCTTTTTTTCTATCACTGTCTCTCACCAAGAGGAAAGGAAAAGAACCGAAAAATATGAGTAGAAAATTTTCGGCTATGGTAGAGCGAGATTTTTTCCTAGTCATAATAGAGGCCATATTCAAATTTTATTTTTAAATTTAAGCAGCCGTGAGAAGTGTGGAGTAAATATTGTAACGTTAATGGCGCAAATACTTAACTAATTTTTTCACGCCGCCCGCTGAAAAAGGGCGGCGTGAAAATATTAACAACCGAAAATATTTTTTGCGTTTCTGTAAAAATTACTGCGGTGGGTAATTCGTTTATTTTGCGCGCCCTTGCAGTGGCTTGCAGGGTTGCATGCAGATGACATTGAAAAAGCTTACTCATCGCCACTTGGAAAAGACTTACTCATGCCTCGAAACAGTTCTCAAACATGCCACACTATCCTTTAATAATTAATTTTTTGAGATACACAAGGGGGTGATGCAGACCACGGAATCAATTACAGGACAAATGGGGGGAGACCCAATTTAAGCACAATAGAGGATCTTGAGGATGGAGAATTACCCTCCCACGCAGGTGAACAAGGGAGAGGAAAAAGTATAAATTTCCTCCAGTTTAAGTATTTGCTTCTCATACTGCTGCGTGCAATGGCGGTGTAAGGTCGATCTCAAGAAATAAATAAGCAGCAGAAACCAAAAGCCCTCCCGAAAGAAAATAATTCACATAGCAGCAAAACTCTACGTTCTAAATTTGTAATAGTGTCTTTTGCAGTGATACAGGGACATGCACAGCGTGTCGGTGAATTTAAAACATTATGGCCCGTTTTTGTAATGTCAGGTTAACTTCACCACGAAGTCACGTTGCCTTTACGTTTACTAAATGTTAACTGAGAGTTTGGGTTTCGTATAGGTATTACATCAGGCTGTCGTTTAGTCGACATGAGCGTCATCAGTGAGATAACAGATGAGCGTCGTTTTTCATACCGGGAAAATATTAAAGCTGAGATAATAAAACTGAGCCTTTATGTTACAAGTATGGTTCTAGAGCAGTGATTAACATCCTTTTGTACTCGACTCCCCCTTTCACTAAAGTTTAAAATGTCAATCCGCCTTCCCAAGACAGTTCAGCTCAAAATATTCATTTTAATGGTTGTTTGGTTGGTTATTTAGGTAGGCGACCGACAACTGAGGTCATTTGAGCTATTGGTAGGTGAAGGACTATTGGGAACTGGAGGAAGGGTGGAGATTAACTCGGCGTCGGCATTAGCCTAATCTTAAAGAAAGGCATCAAGGGGACCAAGGTTTAACGCCCCATCCGTCGCACGGAGCGCTGCATTTGAAGTGCTCTCCACATGGCACCCCAAGTCCCCTAGTAGGGATCGAGATTCCACTGAATCGTCTGAATCTCCACCGTCGCCGGGAGTTGAACCCTTGTTTTCGGGGATGGGAAGGCAGTATAATAGCCACGACATCGACCCGACCCCCATATTAATTTGAAATAGCATCCAAAGCATTTATTTGTTCAGCCTGTGGATGCATATTTGTATTGGTATTTGAAATAGAATAAATTAAAACAAATGAAAGCTTTACTCATCTTACATAATCTACGGAACGACGCATTTTGCCCTATTCCCCCTAAACCTCCTCTGAATTCCCCAAAGGGGTAATTCCCGACTGGCTGAGAAGAAACCCTGCTCTAGAGCTGGATTACCCAAACTTTTCAAGCAGTAGAACACTTAGTAAATCCTGAAATTTGAACGGAACATCTTGTTTATTTTGCGCACATAAAACAATGCCGCCAAAGGTGAGGCATATGAAACCATTCCAGGTTTACGCGGAACACCTACTAACTCCCGCGGAACACCAGTGTTCCGCGGAGCATCGTTTGGGAAACCCTGGTATAGAGGATATCAAAAGCTCATCGAAGGAGGGAATCTGTTCTCCGAGATGGCCCGAGCAAACTTGTGCCCTTTGTGATTGGGAATCCTTATGTTCAGCGCGTGGGCAATTATTATCGTCAAGGCTGAATCCGTTGCGTCGGAGAACGACCGTCACGCCACGCCATAGAAAAAAAAGATAAGAAAAATCAAGAGATTTTTTTACGAACATCGCTGGGTGTTGATCAGTCGCGTCCCCAATTCTCTGTGGTGGTATTCTGTAGCTCAATTAGACATTGAAGCGACATCTGTTAGTTCCTTTTTTACTTTCTCAACGACTTCTTAGCGAAAATCGTTTAATGAAGTGTCATAGTTGACGACAGTCATCGCTAAAATCTTTGTTAGAAAGTGAATTCCTTCAATAGACTATCTTGGAAGCTAAAAATATATTTCTATATCTATGTGCATGCGAAAAACGGGAGGTGTGGGTATCCGACCCCTACAATTGTCCTACTTGTTGAACCTTTCTGGCGATAAGGACTACTGTGAGAGGACTGATTGTGCCTGTAAGAGTCGTTGGAACATTACAAGGGTGACTCTAGCGGAAAACTCACCAAGTGGTGGCTATATGAGAACAGTAGTACTATTGAGTAAACATTTATCATAGAGGGCTCACCACGTAAGCTGAAACTGTGATGACGTATTTAATTTCCTCATAGACGCTACATGATTACCCTATGATAGTACCCACACTTCTTTCCTCAAAGACCAAATATTGGAAACACGTACCGCATTGCTGTACATTTAAGTTTTTGATTCTCAGTTACTACTTATGAAGTGGGAAACATTCATAAAATTTCCTCCTCATAAAAGAGTAAATTTCATAAGGATCTGAATGTATATAAACCACCGCTCATGCGTCAACCTCAGACACTAGTAATTGCCTTAAAAAGTGTATAACATTTGAAAATTCCACGTGATACAATAGGCATCTCCAAGGCTTGACGTCACCGCACGGCATCACTTCTCTGGTATACATGCATTTCAACAGCAAGTGCGTGCGTGTTCACTTTACTATTGGCTCTTATGGCCTCAGGGATTTCTCGGGTTTCACACGGGGTACTCTGGTCCATGTTGGCCGACGTTTCGATACTCGAGTCGAGTATCGAAACGTCGGCCAGCGTGGAACATTGCACTTGGTGTTTAACCCGAGTAATCCCTGAAATACATCTTCGTCGGGAAAGCCTGAAATCTTGCGGCTCTTATGATGTTATCTTTCCCATGTATTAGCTTAGGGCGTTTCAAGCGCATGAACGTTGCCAGATATGCGATATATTTAAATTGTGACTACATGGTTGAGGAATCGCCATTATGTAGTGAAAATGTATCTCCATTTGGTTGGTAACTTTAAAAAAAATGTAAAGATGTTCTACTTTGATATTTTTTATTTTTGCAAATTTTCTCGGGATGGCGATACTCCAGAACATTTTGGTTTAAACTGCCATAAGTGAGCCGATAATTGCTTAGTTGCATTTTTAAAAAGACTTTTAAATTTTAATCTCTACTTTCCAATGGTAACATATGCGTCTCTTTGATAATTGATAAAAGAGAAAATCACATCAACCTCTTAAAATGAGCGCGTCGTAAATCTTCGTGCGTGGAATAAGTCAGCCAGTGAGAATTTTTTTCATTATGGAGATACTTAGATAATTAGTCAATCTCTACGGGTTGGGCTTCTAACGGCAGTGTAGGAGCCATTGACTTAAGGAGAGAGGGAGATGTAGAGTCGGCAACACTGTTGTCCATAAGCGCCCTGGTAAAGTGAAAACGTGGAACACACAATAGTTCATTGTCCAACAAAATAATTACTCTTGGAATACCCCGCGTCTTGGTTAGATAAAAACCCAACGTTTCTACTTTTCTACCGGAGACTTCATCAAGGGTTATGAGTTGTTTGTGTTGTTTCTTTCTGTTATATATAGGGATTAAAGGTGGGTCCGGGAGGGGGTAATGAGGTTGGGCATGGAAATTTCGGGAACCTTTTTCTAAAAATGACTAGTGGCCATGAATCACTAATTTTCTGTCCCAGTTCTCTGTTTAAGTTCTTTTCATGTTTCCAGATTTCTTGAGCTTCTCTTATTAGTTTTGTTTTGAAGTGCTTTTCCCAGGAAAGTGTTTTGGCATGGCTGACGTCAATCTCGTGGCCTTCGGCAGCGTGTTCGGCGAAGGCTGAACTCTAAAATTCTCTCCAGCTTCCGACCGGGTCAGGTTCTCCACCGACGCGACGTTTCGATGGGAGACTTTTCCATCGCCCTCAGGGCTGTTAATGGAAAAGTCTTCCATCGAAACTTCGGTGGAGATGGAGCACCTGACCCAGTCGGAAGCCCGAGAGAATTTTACTGGAATAATTCGCTGGGAAAGCATCAAATCTTACGACGAACTCTAAAATTTGCGTAGTCGAAAGACCGATTCATGCTCCCTGGATCTAGTCTAAATTGATTGTCCCTCTAACCGCACATATACTGTACCATATGTTTTACATATGAGTTTGTGGTGGAGAAGAATCGTTAGGTTTTTAACTAACCAAGACGCGCAGAATCCTTAAAATAATTATTGTATTGAAAAATGGACCGCGATAGTTCATTTTCATCCGTAAAATGTACAAAAACTATTAATTAATTACTTCTCAAATTAAATACTAATCAAATTAGAACCTATCAGTTCAATTTTATATGAAATGCGTCGTATTATTGGCTCCGATAGATACTCCGGATTCTTGATGGTGGAGTGGTTTGACGCTGCGAAGCGCACGTAACTTTGAACAAGAAATATTTACACCAAACAGCGTGTTGCTTGTTGAAAACGTTTTTGTCCTATAATTTATTTAACATTTCGAACAAAACACAAAAGTTGTTAAAAATAAAGAACGTATGTTCCTCATTCCACGCGATCGCCGCATTCATCTTTGTGTTAACGATCATTTAGTTTTCTTCTCATTTCTATTTCCAGCATCATCATTGGTCATTCAATCCTAAGAATGGTTGACTGCAGCCCTCTATCCTTCCTTATATAACGCTACTTTTCTGGTAGTTCTTCTAATGTACTTTCCTCTTAATTTGGTGTAGGTATATATTTATCCCTCGGTCTCTCTCTTGAGACTTTTCCCTCTACTTTTCCTTCAATTAAATTAATCAGAAACCATCTGTCTCAGAGCATTCCCGATCTATCTGGCTATTTTTTTCTGTATAGTAACGTTCTGTGTGCTCTTTTCCTCTTCTGTATATTTCTCCATTTCTTATATTTTTATCCGTCCATTTGATCTTCAGTATACGCCTCCAACATCAGGTTTCGAAAACTCCTAATCTCTTCAGGGGCGCTACCATGGCTCTCCATAACGCGTGCCCTCGCGTTATCGTAAATTTTTAAGGAGATTCCGCCGCGACTGTGTGAGTCAAAACAAATACTAAATTCCACATTTTTTATATTTTGTCCAAAAAATTCTGCTTTCGCTGATGAAATGCGTTACCTACAGAAACCAAAGTAGAAAAAAATACAGATTATTCCACGAATGTATTTTAAATTAGCACTTGTTTCCAGGCATAGGCCGGTGCCGACTGCAGCGCCATTTCCTACGAATTACCGCATTTTGACTTCAATTACGACATTATTTCCCAAATAACTAGAAAAATAAGGAGGTGAGATGCCTATATTTTATTTTTATTCAATTTCTCTGGATTATTTCCTTCATATAAATAGTTTTCCGCGAAAATGGCATTTATATTTATGGAAAAATACTATTTTTCCTCGTGTTTCTCTCATTCCCCCATTGAACACAATGTAATTTCAAGTTAAATTAAAGAATAAAATAGCGTGGAAAGGTATTATTTTGTTGTTCATATCAGATAGAGGAGAAGGATTTTTACAAGTAGACAGAATATGAATAAAATGATATTTAAGTCATTTTACGGTGGAACAACCTTAAGTGGGCTCGTGAGAGCTTACGTGATCTTCCTTCTTCAAATTTTGTGAGTAGCTTTAAATCACTAGTTTTAATCAATACATTGCGTTCTTAGAACACTACCTAGGACACTACTAGGGGTTAGGTGGAAGAAGGGTCTTTTAAAGTCTCAATCCCTCCCCAATAAAGACGTTTATCTATCTATCTACGAGCATTGTCCTTACAGAGCGGTTTGCGTTATGGACATCGATAAAGAGAACGCGAAAGAAGAAACTTTGATCCCACTTCAAGGGGAGTTGTGTTTGAACTATTCAAGATGATTCAGATCATGTAACTAAAGAGTCAAGTGGTACATTCGCAAACATTTCTAGATTATTTGAACCACTCTTAAAAATCTCACGCAGCCTTCCCGATGGAGTTTCCATCACCGGAATATTGTTGATCGAGTTCAAAGTCTTGATTAGAGACTCAATAACTAATATGTCGGGTGCTAAAGTTATCCATCCGAAAGGTTTAAACACTCCAAAATATCGAACCCTTCGCTTTTGTACCACGTGACTCATTAGTTTTATGATTGGAATTATCTCGAAAGGTTCAACACCCCCCCCCCCCCCCCCCCCCCCCCCCAGGTTTACTTTTCTAATGATCCATGCTTCCGGATCCTTGGTGTGCCCCGCTCCAGACGAATGTTTTCTGTTTCCTAATTTGTAGTCCTCTCTCCTGTGAACACAGTAGCTGCGTTTTCATCATTCACGCTTTCATAGTTCGGGCTATTCTGCGTTTGTAGTCCGTCCTTTTTCCTGCTCTTTCCCTGAATTCCCCCCTCCTCATCCGCGGCCATTTTTACCCTTCCATCCCTCCCTCTATCTTAATTAAGTGGTACTTTACTGAAAGCAGTCCTTCTCCCGTCCCTTCCCCATTCTCCTCTTGCCTTCGATTCGACGCTGCTCTCCGCTTGTACCCCGCTGCCAGCTGCCCCTTTCACGGCCACTTGGTCGAGAAAGGAGGGCACCCTGCGCCGAAGATTGTCTTTTCTTTGTTGTCTTGTATTTATTGCCCCAGTGCCCCCAGTGGGTTTCCAGCCCTGCCAACTACTCCCGAACGCATCTTCCTCTCCTTGTTCTCCTCTCATGGTCTTGCCACACGAGAAAAATCTCCGCGCAACATCTCGAGCGAGAAAGCTTAATAAAAGTCCAGTGCACACGGAGACATTTCTAGCGCTGGGCATTGCTCGCAAAGCTGCCAGCAACAAATATTCCAACAGAAGAGGTGCCTGCTGACAGCACCAGGGTTGATGAATGTCGCATCGTCTGCTATCGAACGTGCAACAAGCGAGATATCGAGCGACCTTGATGTACATCAGAGATCTCAGGGTTGCCATTTTATTACTGCTATTTTGTAACCGTAGCCTCCGTGATATTGGCAGTTTTAAGGAAATGCAGGTGACTGCACTTGAGTTGGTGTCATGGCCGATTAAGGGGATGGAAAGACGAAAAGTGTGCGTACGTTTGTTTACATTGGTGCATAAACCGAGAGGAATAGATAGCAGCCTAAGAATAGGTGGTTTTTAAGCTCAAAGTAAAGGAGTAGTGTTTCTAGAGTAAGAAGAAGTATTAGATTTAAAATAAGTTGCATGTACGAATGCACCGATCATTCAGAAAAACAGGAATCTTTCAGGGTTGGAGGATGAACATTGATTGTTATAATTCTCGCAATGAGTGCATTCATAACGAAGTAAAACTAACTTATAAAACTTCTACGAGGTGAAGCCTGCCACTGTCATGTTTATTCGTTATGACTAGAATAACTTGCTGAGACGGATTACAATTTCGCTGGCGGACGATATGTGAGAGTTTCGATTGTTGCACTCTGAAAATGTTTGCATGATTAAAATGTAGACTGCTGCTAAAATTTTGAATTCACTCTTCTGAATGTAATGTGTTGAAAGAAACAACTTCAGATTTCAAGATTATTGAAGTTATACTTCTTTGCGCCCGTTGGAGACTTTTGGGATGGGATGTTGGTCGAGAAACCGCGTCACGCTCCTTTTTGGGTGAGAAAAATCCACAATTGTACGTTTTTGTATGGTTTTTTGTCCGTTCGAACTTTGAACAAGAGCAGCGATGGGTGAGTCGGTAGCGCACTCGACTTTCACCTAAGAGTCCCATGTTCGAATCCCGGTAGGGGCGATTTTTTTAAACAAAACTTCTTTTCAAAGTTCGAACGTACAAAAAACCATACAAAAACGTACGTATAGTATATAGGTGTATATAACAGATAATATATAGGTGTATATTATAAAAATTAAATCACTCATAACAATATATCGAAGAGAAATATATTGAATAATAGAGAAAAAATGTCTTTTATTTCATTTATATATCCTGTCTGCCTGTGTGTGTGAGCGGGTGTGTGCGACCGGCCAAAGAAGTATAACTTCCACCGTCTGGTCCGACGCAGACCACGTTTTTTTTAAATGAGTCAGTTTGACTTACTCATACCTAGGTAGACATGGGGGATAAAGATGTAATCTTTATTGTTCGTAAAAATTTATTTTGCTCTTTTTCACTTTCTGGGTAATGAATCTGCTTCCATCTTCGTAATTCCCTTTTATAAAGGACGCCTGTAGTCCATACCTTACTCGGTGTCATGTTTTATCGTTTATTTGTTTCCCGAAATCCCATAGCATGTTTGTGCTTCACAGAAATCGAAGCAATCGGTATTAATACTGCAATTGATTACGTTTGAACGCCATAATGTCAATAGTACTTGTGGAACTTAAAATTTAGATCGGCAAACACAGTCAAAATTCTTTTAAAGGTCAATAACTCGTGATCATCATCTTCGTGTGTGCATAATGGCTTCGCTGGTTTTTCTACATTCATTAAAATACTACGGCCACCATGGTATTTAATTGCTTCCCAACAAGGAGGTTACATCTTCCCACTCTACAATCCTCTACAAAAGGCATTCGGAAGTCTTCGTAGAAATACAGAATTTCGTACTAAAGGAAAATTATGTTACATCAACGTGACTGGTTGGGGTAGTTCACTAGAATACATATTAACAGCCGTCCAACAAGCAATGAACTCAACATAAACCCAGGGCTAAAGAGAAGTCTTATCCCCTTTATCTCTGTTCTAAAGATCGCCACCAGATGTCAGCCACTTCGCTTATATCGCTATACAACACCTGAAAACCCGAATTTCGATCGTCATCTATTTGTAAATAGAAGGCCCAAGGACAACTCCGCAAACCCATTTTGAAGCAAATTATCCTCGTTTAACTGCACAAGCACACTTCAAACTCCATTCCCAGCATTGCAAAACTGACCGTAAACATGCCTCGAGCCTCGCATCAGTGCCACCTGTCGGCAAGCTCCGAAATCCAATTAAATTGCGACAGCAATTTTAGCAAAAGACGGTCGAAAGCGCATCAAGAGCTATGTCCTTATCAAGGAGCCTACATAAGGAGGCTCCAGAACGGGAACGGGAAAGCGTATTTCTGCTGTCACTTACCGCGCATTTTTCTCGTTCGCCAAAATCGCCCGCCAAGCGGCGTTGATTGTATCGACCGATCCGGTCCTTTCCGACTTCCTCCATTAGCGGTAGTGCAAGTGTTTATGTTTTGCTCGGCCGAAATCGTGTTTACGAAAAGTTTTTGCCGGTGAAAACTGTTTAAGTCTTCTTGCAAGAATTTTAAGATGAGGACTAACCGCCGTTGTTGTGTTCCTGGGTGCGACGCTGGGTACGAAAGTGCCAAAAAGCGGAATAAGGAGTTGGGCTTACGGAACGGAAGCCTATTCAAGGCGAAGGTAAGTAAGTCCCTTCATGTGAAGTATGATAAGGTGAAATTGCTTACATTGTATCATATATTAATTACTCTACGCAAGGTGAATAGTATGAGGTCATTAGATGATTGTACTGGTTAGCTATCGCCAGTGAAAGTAACGCGTTGTGTGGGTTGTAAAGGTATTGTGTGTGTGACAGAGAGATGGTTGCGATGATCCTCGTGGTATTAATATTAAAATATTAATTTCAAATGGTAGTAAATCAAATGTTTTTCCTCATAAAATTATATTTCGGTGTAATCAAGTCTATTAAAATGTGTTCTCCAGTTACGACCCACGTGTCCGTTTGTGTTCGCCATGTTTTTTGGAGTAGGTAATTCATGCGGCGTGGGGATTATTCATTGCACGAATATTACATTAGGCTCCTTGATTCATCGTGTGCATTTGATTTAGACGTAGGTTTATTTAGATTTATTTTTCCTGATGGAATACTGTTGGATGTAAAGGCGGAACAGGAGAAGGGAAGGGGACTGGTGGTAAGCGGGAGCGAGGGGTGGGTGGCTCTTGGTCGGTGGGCCAAATTTAGCCCGGGCGATTCAAATGCTTTTAAGATCAAAATGAATGCCTTCTCGCGAGTCCTCAATTCGATATTTGTTGCTGATTGGTTTAATTATACTACACGTGTCAACGTCTCTGGACCACAATCAGATACAATGACAGGTGGCAAATATTCACAGAATTTACAATTATACTAATTGGGATTGGAAAAAGTGAAAGAGGGGGAAGGAGAAGGGAGGCTGGTACGTTCGTAATGAGGGGGGGGGTTCTATTTTATTATTGAGATTTTGTCCCTATTTTCTTCTCCTGATTATGTACCATTCCCCCATAGCGTCGAGAGGGCGCGGTGTCTCTTGTCCTCAAGCTGAAAAATCTAGTGTGCAAAGGGAGTTTAAAAATAATAATGAATACATCCCTGGATTAAGAGGAGGGAGCCCTGTTTAGGGGTAGTTGATTTTTTAGGGTTATTCATCTACATCTACATACAACCCCGCAAGCCGCCTCAATAGGCGTGTGGCGGGGGGTGTTAGGACACTAGCCGTTTACATATAAAAAGGAAACACTCTAATGAAATTACGCCTAGCATTTATTAAAGTCCCTTATTGTTCGGGGGAAAAACGCATTCCTATACCTATCCGTTCGGCAAAATATCTCTCTTAATTTATTGTTTCTGTCGGACCTGGAAATATAGTGGGGTTCTAATATGATGTTCTCCGTGTCGCTCTTAAAGATATCTATTCTCAATTGCTCAAGCAATCTAAGCCTAGCGCGCAGCCTCCGAGTCTCTAGCGGCTCCCAGCCAAATTCATTTAACATCTGTGTAACGCTGTCTGTTCGCCCGTATCAGTTTTTGACGAATCGCGCAGCTTTCCTTTGTATTTTATTAAGTTCCCGGATTAAGTCTTTCTGCACCGGATCCCATATGTTCGCTGCATATTCATGGTGTGGCTGGACGAGTGCGAAATAGCACCTCTCTTCTACTTTTTCATCCGAAAATATTCCCACAATACGCTTGACGAATCCTACCTTTTTCAGAGCTCTGCCACAAATATTTCTTATGTGTGTTCCCCACGATAGTTTCGAAGTCATCGTAACTCCTAGATAATTCACTTCATCTGTCGCCTTTATGTTAACACCATCCACAGCATATACATGGGGATAGTTGGACGACCTCCGCAAGAAATGTACCGCCGTGCATTTGCTCAGATTAAGTTCAAGTCCCCACCCTCGGCTCCACACATGAACGTTGTTTTATTCCGATGATAGAATTTCAAAGTCAGAGTGATCACTAATTTCGCGATAGATGACAGCGTCGTCAGCAAATAAACGTATTTTACTGCTAATTCGAGAGCATAGGTCATTTATGTATATAATGAACAAAAGGGCGCCGATTTCGCTTCCTTGTGGGACACCTGATGTCACTTTAACTACATCAGAGCTAATTCCGTCAAAAACTACTTTTTGCTTACGATCACTCAGAATTATTATTCATGTCAGCCAAATCATGAATATTTGTATAAAATATTCATGGTTTGGCTGTTATTATTTGCGGCATTTGTAGTCGTAACATACTGTATCCTTTCTTTTAGGAGCGGCATATGCTTGGCGTTCACACGAGGTGATGGAAAAACCCAAAAAATCTTCACAGGCTACACGAATAAGTGATCATTAATAAATAAATTTGAGATGATAATAAATGAATCTGTGAAACTACATAACACGTGATAAAAGTAAATAAATCCCTGGGTATATGTTTGGGAGCTTTTTCCTGATCACGATATCGAGTGTAAACAGTCAATTCTCTGGTTGCTTATCGTATGAATGCTCTTATGGTTGTCTTTTGCTATCGCTCGACTTGTATATATACTAGTATGTACTATATGCACAGCCGTACCTCCTTAACCTCCCTAACCTTTGGTGGAACCTACTTAACGACGACGCGCTCGAAATTTAGGATTGGCGTGGCGCACGCCCCTCTTCACTCGTTTGTTTTTTTCCTTCTACGCACTGGGCTCACCCTCCCATCAGTCATGCCACATAGTTCAGCCGGCCGATGGTCGTTCCCATCCTCTTTCCTCCAGCACCATCCCCGCCTTGTCCATCTTCTCCCTCTCATGCAAATTCCCCGCTGAGGGAAGACGACTTCAAGTGCTTACTGCCATCTTGCGGCTTCGTTTCTCCGTCTCTCGAGACATCTGCCCGAGACAACCCCCTGTCGTGCGGGAAGAATTCCTAGCTCATACGACCGACTTCTCAACCCACCACCCTGGCTCCCAAACCTCTCATTTCTACCCTCCTTCATTCATTTTCTTTCATCTGTTTCAAGAGGCTTGCTTCAGACTCCTGCCTCGAAGACCATCGCTTTACCTTTCCCAAGCTTCTCAGTTTCCGAGGGCATTCGGAGTTTGTAAGAAGTATGTACATTACCAAAACCTGGCGTGTAATAAACACTCGTGTGAGTGAACATGTAAAGTGTAGGCACAAAGGTAACTCAACGTCGAACTTCTCCAAACTTTTTTTATTGTAGCCGTTATAGTTATTTTATTTCTCTTGTTCTTCATACATATTGTAAAGGGAGAAAATTAGATTTCTTGAACAATTTCAAATATCTATGGCACATCAAAACAACAATGTATCCGTTGTAAAAGACCATTCGTACCCCTCCCGCTCCTCTTCATTACTTTATATTTTACTTGACCATCCTTGATAAATCCAGGGCTTGAATCCGTCATAAATTCCTGACCCAGAACAATCGCGTGATAACATCCCTAATCCTCGCCGTTAACCTCCGTCCAAACAACCTTCCCTCCCCCCCCCTCTAACTCTCGTTGCGTCATTGCATCCCCCTCTCACCTCTCCCCCCCTCAACTGTCCAAAACATATATAAAGCAAGCTAAATGACCTTAATAATGTTACCTTGATAATGGAAAATATTTACCAAAACCTAGGTCGGTTAAGTAAACTTTGTGTGGAAATTTTTTTTGTCATCTGTCACCTATAACCACAAGCTGTCACCTGATGCGTTAAAATTTATATTAAGATAGTATGAGCGAGATTTTTCATCAGTCGTAATAGAAACCATATTTGAATTTTATTTTTTAATTGAAGCAACTGTTAGAAGCATGAATTTAATGTAGTAACATTATTGACGCAAATAATTTGTTTCATATGACTGAAATTTTCAGTAATTAAACTAATAGACGCATATAAGAATTTAATTTGACTAATATGTTTCATGCCGTACTCTGAAAATGCCTTCAATAACGAATATTTATCACGCGGTGCTCAATATTCACGGTTTGTGTGTTGATTGATTGTTTTTATTATGAACCAGCTCGAAAGTTATCAGTCCTGTACAGTGAAATTGTGGGTGTAATTCGTAATCAAAGGTAAGCTGGAAAAGACTGGGGGGTTAGTTGGTATTAAAATTATTTCAAAGAACTGCGGAACTAGCCGCGCAGTCATTTAAACGGAGTCACTCACTAATGGTCACACAATTGTGTAAAATTCACAGTGAAAAAATTCTCTTCAAGGGAACCCCCAAAATATTTAATGGGTATTACCAAACTGTGACAGTGAAAATGAATTAGGGAGGATACACACTAATGACATTCGCCTGAATTTGTGTCAGATTATCCAACAATAGAAATCCGTTCGTTGCCTCTGCGGAGCGGGAAAGAGCTCTTTTCGAAATTTGGTTTCCGAAGCGTTATTTTTTATATTTAGTTGAGGGTGCTAAGAGGAACCACCCTGATTTTAATGTGGAATTATTGACTTAACTCACTTAGGAGTACCATACGGCCTTAACCATAAATATACAAGCATGTATATTCATGGCCTTAACGTTCGTAACCATTAAAACGAGGAACGAAAAAGTGTCAGACATGGAAGATACTTGTGATACTATTTTAGCATCTTTGAAAACTTGAATGCATTGAGCCTCAGTCTCCATTCTTCAATGAAATAGGATTTGAAACCTCATGCCTTGATGGGATGTGGCGTTGGCAACGGCTATTCGATTTATCTTTTATACCCAGTGCCTCAAGCTCAGGTGGTTGGTATCATCAAGAAGCGGCGAGGAAAATTTACTCTGCCAAAGGCCATTGCTGTAAAATAGTATCGTAATCTGATAATTCTTCATACTTCGCCAGTTTTGCTCCTTCATTCCATCTTATCATAGTTTATTCTGAGATAGTAGTAGTACGTGTAAATAAACCGTGTACACATCCTCCGTCGCTTCCTGGACATGAAGATATGGAATTCCTAGTTGCAGAAGTCAAACGTTTTCAGCTCAGTCTGCTGCAAAAGCAAGAAGCTAAGGTTCATTCAACAGTTAAGATGAACCAGAATTCCGAAACTCACTCGGGCAAAGGTATCGTCTCAAGGCTAGAACTCCGTCCATAGTCGGAGAGGCAGTGTTGAAAGTGTTGCGAGGTGGAAGAGTGTTCTGGTGCTTGCTCTCCAAATAATATACTGTCTTTTTTCAACAAGGCAGTATATTATTTGGCAGAGTGTTATTCCCATTCAGGAATCCTGTAGTGCCCTCGCTGTGACAAAAATCGTGTAGTGCTACGTTTCCTTGAGGGTTTGAAGCACGATTTTCAATCCCGGAGGCGTTTTGTGTGTGTGCAGTTTGTGGATTGATCGCGATGTAAGAAGCCTGACGGAAGACGGAAGGATTAGTATTTTAGTCGTTCTTACAAGCCCGGGGTCGGAAAATGGGCGTGGAAGGTGTAACATGAGGTGAGTGAAAATATAACTCATTGCCCCATACATTTCTTTCCGCCTGCTTTATCTTGGTTTGAAACTCAACCCCGTTTCACGCGATACTTGATCCAGTAGAAGATCTCATATGCTAGCCAGTAAACACTTGATATCGAGGGCGGAATGCAATATGATTTCATCTGTCTTAGAAGGTTTCACGAGATCATTGAATTGCCCTGCTAAGAAACTGTATTTTATTTGATGTTCCGAGGCTTAAATATGTGGAAATCCATTATCACTGAAGTAAAACAGTGAAAATTTCCATTAATTTTTATTATGGTACTCATGGTATATATAAAACTGACCCTGACAATATGAATTTGTACTTGATTATGTTCCAGATGCGTCTAAACTAGTTGTACCATAATAAATATTGCTGGAAATAAACATTGTATATTTACTTAATTGGAGCGGTATTTTCATTCATACTGTTGCGCGTGTCTACTACAATTTTACAATTAACTAATCTATCGCTGCAGGTGACCAAAAAAAAAGCTGTCGGGACATTTTCATCTAATTTTGATTTCACGGTGATAAAATTACTATTAGCCACGGGGAGGTTAGTATAGATGGCGCTAATTTTGAAAATTGAAGACCGCACTGCGACTGTAAAAGCTTACGTGATCAAGGAGGTTAGAAAAGAAATGGAGGCGACATGGCACTTGGTTCTTAAAGCCAATTCCGCCATTGAAGTCTGTACAGTTTAGAAGTTCTCACGTGCCCGGCTCTGGCTCTGGCTGGTTCCTCTGGCTCACGTGCCCGGTGGTCGCGTTCGATTTTCGTAAAATCTAAGGTAAAAACCACAGGCAAGACGATGTTTATTTACTGGTTTGGCCACATCCACTCGGCACAAAATCCTTCCCAAGCACCCCTGTTCTTACTTCACTTTCGCCCATGAGCGTTCACGGTCATGCCCCCTCCATTTCATTTTAACCTCCTTGAACGTGATCGGTGGGCAGCTACTAGATCCTACTAGGAGCGAGTTACTAACTAGTACCGTCTCAATTATGAAATCGAGAGCTCATGATTGCGATGATGAGAGAACATGATAGCGATCATCTTGGTTTACCAGCGCGCCGGTTCAGTATAGCACGATACTGAAAAACTATCATACAGGCGAGTAATCTCGAACGAACCTGTGCTGACTCAACTATCGTGTTGCAGGCTTCAACCCGTAAGCCCTCGCTTTCTATTCCATTGTACGTACCAGTGGAATGTTGTATTGGTAGGCGAAGATGGAAAAGGTTGAACAATTGGGAGCATTCCATTACCTTTAGTGCGCTAATAACTTCGCAACACAACAGCGCACTTGTCTTCCATTCGTTGTAGACCCTGCGTACTATCAAGCCCACTTCAAAACAGATCTAGAGCAGATTTGATGTAAGGTAAACAACTAATGAACGACGATAACTGCATCCGCGATAGTTGTTTTTGTGTTGATTTTCCGTAAAGGCGTCAAACATGGATATTGTTAAGTTTTTAATTACCCTGGGGTAAAATATTAACGGTTTTAAATACTTATTTTGAACGAATTCGATAACCATACACCAAACATGGGGCCGTGACTTTTTTGCACCCACTGAATGCTACATATAGGCAGATTACCGAACGTTTCACCAGAGCACATCGTTCCATTCATCGTCGTTCGTGTGCGCTAAAGTGTGCTGATTTGTTACCATGTGCGCTAACTTCAACACCTTGAATAGAAAGCTCCCATTGACTTGGGTTTTAGGTGCTTCAACTCCCGAGGTTATATCGTACGGCGTAACTTAAAAATCAAAGTTATCAGCACTTTGAGTCCTCCGGGAAATTTAGCGTTCATGCCCGTGGCGGAATGCGAACCCACGATTTTTGAGTCGCCCGGCCACCTTTAATGGAACCTGAAAACCGTGTCCAGCAGATATCTCAGGAGCAGAATATTGGCCTTCTTTTGATTTCATTTCGTATCAACTCTAATTAATTTGTGATTTTTTTTCGTGAAGAAAGAATAAAAACATACCTGTGGCAACAGTTTGATAAGTGAAATACGTAAGAATCAGCTCACGGCATGCGGAAAAGGATTGCATTAATTATTTCGTCGCCAAGTGTCTCATTTTTTTGTGATGCATGCTCATTTTCACCCTTAATACATATGCACACCTGTAGTTTATTTGGGGGTGCGGAAGCAAAAAGAAAAAAAATCGCTAACTCACTATCAAACACTTAAGTGCAAATAGTCTGCCTGTTGAAAATGGAATACGTACATATTTATTGCTTTCCATATTTATAGTAGTTGACAATATGGGTACTTAAGATTCGTTTTATGTGTAAATCTCTACAAGGCCGAAGGTGTGATGTTGCCAAGAGGAGAAAATTGAGTATATAGCTATATAGTATACTAACTATATATAGGCATAGTGCTATGTAGTGTACTAACTGCGCATATAGGATCCTCCCAAAATGCAAATATTACTCATAATTCAAACTAAGCGCGGTTATGGAAACGGTTGCCTACATGGACTTAATATTAGCATACATGAGCATGAGAGGTAGGTTTGGCAACAGTATGCTTCGTAAGGCCTATCCTGTCAACCAAATGTGGAACGCTCCGTAGAATTTGCTATCAGAGTAACGACTGATGTTTTTATCGTAATTGTTCGATTAATGAAATAGATCTCTTAGAATAAAAATAAATTTGGCACCTCTTTAAGTCGTGGCCCAAATTCGAGCCATGCAGAGTTAAATAGGTATTCATTCTATCAATTTAGAGGAACGTAATTTATTTCCAGGTTTTGGGCTAAAAAAAAAGCCTGAGAACGTGTTCGTACAACATAAGGCGTATGCGTGGACTCCTAACGGAATAGGCGTTGTCACTCAGTGCAGATATTTCCGTTTCAGTGTGTCTTCCTCAACGACCTCAAGTGAAACGCGTTTTCGCGGGCGATATCAAGTATTCAGCTCCACCCCTCTTGAACGCTTACACACAGCACACGACACACCGCACGCCACTGAAGGCATTTAAGAGGCGCGTATCTAAGTCCATTGTTGTCTTGACAACGCATTAAACCCCGCGGATGCAGTTGCAAGCGGTGTGCACGGACTGCGCGGCAGGGGGGTAATTGGAGTCGTCGCGCACGGCACACATGTGGGGGCCTTGCTCGCGCTCAAATAGGCAAAACACAACACCGCGGATCACGTATATCTGGGGAGGGTTTGTGAGAAGGGGAAAGAGGGGTGGTCGTATCCCTCCAATCTACCGAGAGTCATGGCCGTCTAACTATAGGGGCAAAAGACCGCAAAGGGGGGTCTGAACGTGATTCAGATGAACTCATTCGAATTGATTCTACCTGGCAGGAAGGAGCAGGAAACTACTTAATTAAGTTGCTCGTAAAATATTGTTTTCTCAGAATTTACTGTGGTGACCTTATGAAATTCTTGTGGTCATGGTGGTGATGCTCGAACGGGTTTATTAGCATTACCTCACGGAAGGGAACAGGTATTGTTATAATTTATCGGAGGATATTGTTGCAGCATTATTAGTTCCGGTTTATCCGCTGAAAACAAAGTGAAGATTACAGCTGTTGCCATAACTAACTCAGTGGCCTGTGAAACGCTGTATTTCATGCCGTGTTCATGACGTACAGACACTGCGGAAACACTAAACAACAATTATCAAGGAAGGAGTCTACTTTCTTGAGAAAATTAGTTAAGAATACCATTTTATTTATTTATTTTATTTATTTGACAACACCCCCGAAAACAGCCACTCATTGGGCCTTTACATCAGGTGTATTAACAATTCATAATGGACAATACAAACAACCATGCCCTGGGAAGTGAAAAATCCTCCCCAGCCGGGATTCGAACGCGCGACCTTTGGGTTAGCAAGCGAGGACGTTATCCCGCCGCCACCGAGGCCGGCAACCTCTTTCTTCTAATTCAACCTTTTTCCTCTAATTCAACCTTTTTCCTCTAATTCAACCTTTTTCCTCTAATTCAAGGAGAGAATTCATGGAGCCATACATACGAGAGCAATAAAAAGTGAGGCGGTCAATATACGCAATCGGCCATATTGAATAGATCAATTATGATATCCATTCGGGGAAAACAGAGGTGTGACCTCTGTTAAGGTTTTTATCATAGCATTATAGTCCATCAATCACACTTATGCCGAAAGTGAAGCGCGAAGAACATGACATATTATGTAAATTTTTCCGAAAAATTTCGCGCGTTAGCCGTTTGGGTGCAGCGTCATTTTTCGCAATAAGAGATAGAGAGAGAGTCTCCGAAAACCTATGAAAGTAGTTCTTCAGGGGAATATTGGAATTCCAAACGAAATTTCACGTTGTGTGTCATATTTTGGGACCCTTCACAGAAAGGTTTAATATATAAAGTTAATAAAATACAAATGAAAGCCCCCACGCTTCGTTAAAAACTGCTGCGAGCGAACAGTGAGTGTTACGCTGTTGGAAGGAAATATTAGGTTGGGAGCAGTTAGATATTCGGAGGCCACACGCTAGGCTTAGATTACTTGAAACATTCTGATCAGGCGAGTTTCAGCACGACACGGAGGACATTATTTTGACACCGCGCTACATCTCTACAACCGACATGATTGATGACATATGAGAGATTCACTGCCTAACTAATAGGAAAAAAAATTCTTCTTTCCAGGTACCATTAGTAAGAATAACTAAAACATCGTCGCCCCAACACATTACACACCATTAACATGCAATTCGCCTTTGTCCTCCCTCCCTTTTCACAATTCTCTCGCCTTTCGTGGCTGGTGTCCTATCACCCTCTGCCACACGCCTCTGAGGTGAATCGCAGTGTAAATTGTAGACGTAGATGCATTCTTCGTTTTGATTTTGCTTGTACGACATCGAACGCGTATGCAGCCTCCAATCTGCAGCCGCTACTCTGTAGTAGCACAGATTCTATTGTGTGATATTATGACTTCCTTGGTTCGGTTCTGCTCAGGATTCTATTAGTCCGCTGGGGTTATCGGATCCACTCTACTGCGTGTGGGTCATCTGATTCCTTGTATTTCTCTTCGCGACCGACGAGCGTAATGACTGATGTAGTGGCTGGACGGAGGGGAGTGTGGATCGGTGGCTCCACATGCGACGTTGTATCTCCCTCGTCATTTCTCATCCTCTACGGTCTACTCTCCCTCCTCTCTCTCTCTTTCTCTGAGAGTTTAACCCTTTTTCTTCCCTCTCCACCCTTACAGTTTAACCACGCCCTTCCATCTCTCGTTTGGAGCACGCTAAAAGCCCACCCGTGGCTATCGTCGAGCATATTATACGCAACGGGACGGTTCGAGGTCGACCTTTAAGGTGGTTGGAGCGATTTTTGTTTATGTATAAACGTTCGTGAAACTTTGCATACGTGTTCTCAACAGTGATATCTATGGATAATTTCATTGTACCGGTTTGTTATTTGGCAATTCCAAGACATTTTAACACGTAGTCTTATGGCACACAACATATATTTCATAATAGTTTGGTTACATATGCGCAGATTTTCTTCTTAACGCGAAATAATACATAAATTATTGTTGTAATCATTGCTAAGAAATATCAAGGTGTCACGCCAAGTCCAATATTCGAAATAAATACAAATTTCAATTTAATTTCGCCTAAATTTCTGATACCGCGCCGAAAACTAGTCATAACATACTTTAATTGAGGAAAAAATTTAAAATATAATTCTTGTGCCATTTCCATTACAGCCTGTATGGTGAATTACAACGTATAAATAAATGCAATGAAATGTGGGCCAAGAATTTTTTTTCGACTTCTTTAAAAAAATATTAAAATATGCACTCAATGACCCATATTTCCGCTCTAGCCTTTTTAAACAGCGAAATGATTTTCCACCATCGTAACACACTCTTTCCCATTAATATTAGAACTAGAGTTGATAGTATCTTGTCTTACGAACGTGATGCCTATTTTTTGCGAAAAGTAATCCTCCTTACATGACCATCGCTCGCAATTAGTCATTCAAGGAGGTTAGAATAATGGAGAATTAGAAAAAAATCGATTCTTGAAGCCGATCCCGTCATTTATTCGGAACAAATAGACCTTATGCTTGATTGAATTTAATTTCTATGCGTGAACTTTTAGAAATAATCACACAAATCAAATTTCGCCCATTAGGTTTTGAAATAGAATAATCTGCGTCAGGCGCGACGCAGAAAAAAGTTAGAATGTTCAAATGAAAATGTCAATACTTGTCAGAAATTTAAGTTGCCGCTGGAGCTTGGAAGCGCTTAGTATTTACAGTTAACATTTACCAGTGGAGATTACTAAATGTTTCGTTTCGAAAATTATATACATATAAAACTGAGAGTTAAGAGAATATGAGGGTACCATTCAGAGTAATGAAAATTTAGTTTCTTTTTCATTGATAACTACTCTCGGGACACCTACTTTTGATCACTATTCTTTTCTAAATTTAAATTTTTTTAAATCAACCTTAAACATTTTTTTCGGTAGCATTTCTGCATTCTCTTTTCAATTTTTTGCATTCAATTTCTTTTGATCACTACATTTTTTCATTATTTGAATTTATTCTAAAATTTATATTACCTGCCTCGTCGCAATTCTTTTGCCATTTACTTCAAGGGAAACTGCGCAGGTCCATAGTGTCACGTCAAAAATCGCGCTTTGCTATGGCGCGTAATATTACGTTATCAAAACAGATTCCGAGTTAAACCCCAATGCAGACTTATTGCCATTTAAATTGGGATTGTTTCTTACTGGGAATGTCCGTCAGGCGATTTATATATGCGTGCATGAACATAATCAAGCTTTTCTTGTTGTATAATAAATCTTGGTCTGTGCACAGGATATTTAACTACTCTTATTTACTAATCGAATAACAAAGAAGATTTGTTGCTAAATGACAGAGGATCACGAAGTGCCTCGTGTTGCAACAATACCCAGATCTGTGTAATAGGTATGTGTTATATACATCTGTTTAATTTTCTCCAATGCAAGAGTGACTGATGTACGATAAAAGATAGAACTATTCGGAGAAGTTAATAACGCCTTGTTATCCATTTTGCGTTCAATGTCAACGAAGTGGCACAATTGACGTCATACCTTTGGAACAAGAGAATTACCATAATTCCACTTCTGAAGTGCTTTCATTGATTTCAAGTGCCTTAGCTTTTAAATTCAGAGTTTCATTCAAGTTCTGTTACTTCTTATTATTAGATGACAAGGTGACGAGAATTTAAAAGATGTGTACGCAATATTACTTCTGACTTACTCATTCGTCCCTTTCTCTGCCCAGGTGATAGTTTTCGGCGCGGTATTCGAAATTTAGGAGAAAATTAAATTTAAATATATTTTTTCGAATCTTGGACTCGGTGTGACTCCTTGATATTTGTTAGCAACCATTATCATAATACGAAATGTATTATTTCACATTTAGAGGAAAATATGTACAAATGTAATCAAATATTTATGAAATATATCTAACGTATGATAAGGCTGCAGGTTAAAATACCATTGAATAAAAAAACATCGATAAATGCAATTTTTTGTCACTGATACGAACGCACGTATGCAACGTTTCACACAAATCTGTACGTAAAGAAAAATTGCTCCAACCACCTTAATGCAAGGGTAAACGTCTCTTGTGAGGCCGGTTTTAAGAATGACCTGTGCGAGAATCGAGACGTAGCCGTTAAACAACATTCCTCTTCGACGAGAGAGTGAGAAAAGGACTTGAGCAAATTCTTGCTATTGATATATCAGGGGATCGCGCCATTAAATCCTGTCTGGGGACAAATGATAACGACCGTTAATTCAAATGGCTTTAGAGCTGAAGGAAAACAGCAGAACGCAATCAACCTTGGCGAGGAAAACAAATGGAATGGGATGGATATGAACTCTGACTCCGAGAAGTGTATTTTTATGCTGTTCTCGGCGCAAATCCTCCATATACTATACACCCATATGCCGGGCAGGGCGTATTAGCGAGTTATTTACGCCACTTATCGGGGTGATTAAAGGCCGTAAATAATAAATATAACTGTTTCAGGCTCGACCTGGTGGAAGTTGTCGATATTCATTATGAATAAAAACACTTGGTAATCTTCCACAGAGTTATTTCTATGGCACGACGCGTTTCACCACTCTGTGCCATAATCATGTGCACATGATCATGGCACATGGCACATGATTATGCCACAGTGTGGTGAAACGCGTCGTGCCATAGAAATAAATCTGTGGAAGATTACAGAGTGTTTTTATTAATTATGAATGCCGTAAATAATTATCCCGTGTAATTCTCAAGCTTTTATGAGGTCATTAAGTTTTGATTGAAACACGTCGTAATTTTTTGTTAGTGTTAAGGTAGTCTTGGTAACCTGGTTGGAGAGGCCACTGATTTTTATTTACCGTTATCAATTTCAGTCGTGCGTGTATTACTCTGTTCATTACAAGCAACCGAACATCATTATTCATCGGCTTTCAAAATTATTTCTTTGTTCCTCATATGTTTTGTGTTTTATCATTTACTTCATATCTCATACTCTCAAGGTTATTGGCGATGGTGGCTCGGGTGACAATTTGGATTCCAATTGAATAATGAATTCCGAAAAGGGCTGATCTCTGTATTTTTTTAATTTTTTTTTAATTTCGCCTGATGCTTCAAACAGCTATTCCATGCTGAAACCCAAAGCACGCGTCCCGGATATCGTTTTTCAATCGCCAGCCGTTCTCGCTGTCGATAGTGTTTTGAGAAATATGTTGGACAGAGGACATTCTCCGTGTATTACTACACCACGTACACCCGATCTTCGCCATCAGCCGCTCGGCCTCAATGTCAGTAGGCTGTGTTTGTTATTTATTCTAGTCCATTTTTTGCGTTTTTAACTTATTTTCTAATAAGTTATTCTTTCCATTTCCCATCATCTTTTGCTATGATCAGATGTTAAATCGCAGCTGCTGCGTACGTTTTTCAAGCATTTTTACAGCAAGCAGTCCTGGGGAGAGCGCGCGAACTGGGCAACAGCGCACCCCGATAACGGTAAGGCCGGCCGAGCCGGTCGCTAGCTAGAGTTCACGAAAACGCTTTTCAATTAACTCTCCATGTAAAAACACTGGTTTTACTAAAACACAAAGAATGATATCAATGAGTATTTCATCTTTTACGCTCCAAAACGCGACCAATCTCGCTCTTGTGCGATATTTCAGTGAAGAATAAAAGTACATTTAGTTATTCGATCGCAACTTTTTTGGTTATACATAAGGATCTGAAACTTTGAATTACATTAGAAATCATTTATAGCCAACTTGTGTTAGAGTTTAGTTTTGATCGAATACAAGTTTTTAAGTTACACATTTTCAAAGTGGAGGCTTGGTGGAAAGGCGTCAAAAACCGGTACTTTTTTATTGTTGATGCCATAAAAATAGAAGAAATAATAAAATAATTTTTGCTTTTATGAGTAAACGCAAAATTAAATAAGCCAAAATTTGGTGTAACTATTGTTCATATAGGTGTATTCGTTCATTAGCTGTCAGGCTGCAAACTCGGGGCTCCTTAATTTTTATTCCTACAGTAGGTTACTGCGAGAGTGAACTTGCTGAAATCTGACAAAATATCCTATATTCTCAAATGAAGTGACTACAATATTTCAGTTTCCTGCTCGTTAATGGCCGAATTCGCCGAAGTAAGCGCTCTCCATCTGGTGAACATTCAATTGTCAACGGTTATTATCGCCGACGCCTCTTTTTGCTGACGACCTATCGCAAACTGAAGTCGTCAGTATGAGTCCAATTTATAATTAAAGTTGGTTTTTATCCTAATCGTTATCCAGCTGCTTACGCCGAGATACCGTATGTCAGCCCATTTCACTGCTATCTAACCATCAGCTGTCGCGGAGCGCTACAATTTGGAATACGCGAATCAGGGTGGGGAAATATTTCTGGGAAACTACATTCGTGCAGTGTAACTCATTTTAATTGGTACTTTGTCACTAAGAGAAATAGGAAAAATATATGTTTTGGAGTGAAATATTTTTGTTTTACTTTTTACATGGTTGCCTTTTTTGTTGCTCGTGGTAATAAGTACTGGAAATAGTGTGATTAGTATTTCCTTATTGAAAGAAATTAATAATTTCTAAGTTTACCTTTGGAAAGTGTTTCAGTTTCATTAGCACAGATTTATTTTAAAAAATAATTAAAAATTACGGCCGTGAGCTTCATTAATTCTGTTATATAAGAATCGCTATATTTATATCCTTACCATGCCATAAACTTACTTTGCGAACCCTCACCACTCATTGTTCATGTGGAAATTCGAACTTCACATGAAAAGTCACACAGCAATTATTAGAATTTACTCCTCTGGTAGGTATTCCTCCGTTTTTTTTTTTAACTACAGCGGCAGTCGCGCTCAACCACGAAGCGCAGTAGCTATCCAAGTTCCATTTCAGTTTATGTTGCATAATGCCCTGAAAATCTCGTATCTTATGACTTCCTTGGCCGTATTAATACGAACTTTCCATTTTCTTTAGTGCGGTGCTCAATCCGCAATAAAACAGCGAACTTGCTTTCCATTCGTTTCAGACCCTGCGCACTACGTATTTCGCTTCAAAGCAGATCGGAAGTAGGGTTAATGCGTGCTAAACAATATTAGAATTCCGATAACATCATCTACGATTGTTGTTTTTGTATTGGTTCTCAATACAGGTTTCAAACATGAGTAATGTAATGTTTTTAATTACTCATTGGGGAAAAGCTTACGTTTTTCAATGCGTGTTGTTAACGCATTGAATTTCTGTACATAAAATATTCGGCCGTGACTATTGCGAACCTTAAGAATGTCAACTACGAGCGGGTTACCTAGCGCCTGCGTACATTGTTGAATTCATCGTTCGTGTGCGCCACAGGCAAGGAGAATAGATTACAATCCTTGGCGTGTGCGCTAAAGGGCGCTGATGTGTTCTCAAATGTAAAGCTCTAGATTTATAGATGTAATCCAGAGCTCCAACTATCCATTCTAACTTCCAGTATCTTGAATGGAAAAACCTCCAATTTTTGCGAAATTAACAGCGACAACGGTGAGGGGCCGGAAAAAAGATCCACGTACGTCCCCTCTAAGTCACGCAGGGAATTTAAAACGCCTGAACATGTCCACCTATGTTCGACCCCCCAAAGTGTTGAACCGACACGCGCCTCATGCGGGCTCTTTTTGGCTATCAGTTTCGGGCGATCACTTTCAACCGACTGACTGTCCGACAGATGTCCCACTTTTTTTCCTGTGTGTGTGAGCGCGTCCTTTTGATAAGCATCACGCCACACGACTCGGGGAGGGAGCGGGGGTCTATTGGTAACGGGGGGAGCTGGTCATCCTCCTTCTCAGTCCCCTTCGCGTAGCGTCCTCGACGCCAGCAGGCCCGAAAATCTTCCGCCGCTCTCCTTAATTCCCTCCATTGAATCGTAATTGGCGCCTTGGACGACGTTCGCATCGCTCGTGTCCATCGGCCGGAGTGCGTGGGATCACGACGTTAGGATAGGTTAAGGCCCCTCATCATCTCTCTACCCTACCCGATGATCGTCTTCTCCTTACGCACTCTTGCGTCACGCATTCTCTTATCACAAAACTTGTGCACAGGGGAAAATCAGTTGCCAGAATTGCCATGCAATCCTACGCCCGGCTATGTCAGTTGAGTTGGGGGCAACCGATGGTGAGCAACATTTTTTCGCTGTGTACCTACACGTGAAGCCACGGGCAGTGACCAAGACGTGGGAAGAATCAAACCCTTGTATCCTTGCTTCAAGTATGAAATGCGTGTCGTTTAGATTATGTCAGCGGTAATTAGTGATTTTGTGATATTAAGAATTAAATAGTGTGCATCTACATCTGATCCCAGTTAGAGATTCTTCTCTGTCAGTCGAGCCAGCCTCTTCCTCCATTCTTTCCTGTCCAGTAGTATCAGATCCCTTCCGAGAACGTCCAACCTCAGCATGTTGCATCTCTCCAAGGTCTCTTCAACAGCTTCACTCCATCTCTTCCTAGTTGTCCTCTTGGTCTGCTACCATGCGGTATCTATTCCCATCATCTTCTGGCAGTTCTTTTTCCATACATACTCACAAGATGTCCAAGCCATCTCAGCTGAGCCGTGTCAATCTTTTGTAAAACTGGACAGACTCCTACTGTTTCTCTTATTTTCTCATTTCTGATTTAATCTGGTATTTTCGGTGATCATTTTTGTGATTATCAATTCGGCTACTTGTACTCCACTTCGGTCCGTAGTACCTGTTATCCAATTTCAGCTCAATATATTAGCATTTGAGTCAGAATACTTTAAAAAATACATTTTGTTTGCCGCTAAAAGTATGATTCTTGAGGATGTATATCCTTAAAGTATAATGCAGCAGATTCCCTGTAGCTTTATCTCGGTGTCTTTCTCTTCACCCCTGCATATTTTCAATTTCACGGTTTTATCGACGTCCATTCTTAAACCAGCTTCTGTCAGTATTGTCCCATATTGCCAGTGCTTCCTCCTCCCTTTGAATCCTAGTCCAGGTGAATGATTTTTCTCACAGAAAATTTCACAAAAGAAATATTTTCATAAAACAATATCGTTTTTCAACAAATCTCTTGTCCAGCAATTTAAGAATATCAACTTCATATTAAAATAGTTTCTGAATATAATCAAGAATATAGAGATCATATTTATTACTAATAAAATATAAATAATGCTCCCTAATTCCATTCGAACCAACGGGGCAGTAATGAAGACACAACCCTCCACAATCGCCCTTCATATTTGCAAATGTATGTAGGTAAATATGATCAAAGGAAGTCCGAGTCCTATTTCTAAAAATGATCCTTCCTTTGATCATATTTACATACATTTGCGGATCTGAAGAGCGACTGTGGATGGCTGTCTTCATTACTGCTCCGTTGGTTCGAATGGTGGCAGGGAACATTATTTATTTTTTATTAGAATAACTCTTATCTCTATATACTTGATTATATTCTGAAACTATTTTAATGTGAAGTTTATATTCTTAAATTGCTGGACAAGAGATTTGTTGAAAAATAATTTTGTTTTATGAAAATATTTCTTTTGTGAAATTTTCCGTGGAAAATATCATTCGCCTAGACTGGGATTCAAACCCTAATTCCAAAATTTTGCTTCGAATGCTTTAACCAGTTTTAAAGAACTTTGTATTCTCGTGAGGTATCGTGCAAATTACGCCTAGAAATACCTATATTTGTGTTCATAGAGCCACGGTTCTTGAGTTCGAAGCCTGTTCTAAACACATGGATGTTAATCTAAAATGGATTGAAAGTGTTAATATTTAACGTGAGTTAAAGCGGAACAAAAGACTGAGAACGAGGATTTTTCAATTTGACCCACTGTGGAGGAATGTATGGTAAAGATGCCGGCGTGGAATTGGGGGAGCTGGGTTCGATGCCCAGAGTAAGCGGTAATTTTTGAAAAGTTTGAATACATTTCTCATAGCGAGTTTTGACCGTCAAAGTTTAATGCTTTAAAATAAAATATTCCTTGCTATAAATGGGGAACATAGCATAAAATTTATTTCTCATTGTTGAGCAGTGTACTTGACAGCAAATTTGCCAACGATCACAATAAGTCCATATGTATATGCGTCAAACGCAGGCATAAATTATTGCTTTTAAAAAGGGCATTCAAATTAAAAAAAAGTTACGTGATCCAGATTGGTATCTCAATTGTTTGACGTCACCACAATGTATCGCTTCTTTACTCCATATGTGATTCCGCGGCAAGGATATAATCATACTCTTTCATTGTATTTCGTAACGGAAATAACAGCAGTTACTTTCGTTAAATTCGGATAAACCACCTCGATAAAACAAGAAAATTTGTCGCTTTACTGGAGGGTTTATGCCGTTCTGTGACGGCAATAACTCAATTCTCGATGACGTAGCGTTGTGATGCCGCAAAATGCGCGTAAATTTTAACAAGGAATATCTTCATAAAACCACGTCGTTTTTCGCCCCAATTATTGATATGTTTATTTCAGAATATTGAGTTCGCATGCTAATGTTTGAATAAAAAATATCCATGTTCACCGTTATGCGTGCTTGGCGGCGTAATATATCTATTGCGTCATCACAAATCCAACGGATTTTTCCGAGTGATTTGACATTCCGGTAATGGTCTCGAAACGGTATCGCACCAGTAGGTTATACGAAGCGTTCCCACGTGAAGTTCTGCTGGTTTATCCCAATTTGACGAATTGTTTTTATATTATTTTATGGGATACGGTGAAATAGGATGATTCGGATACTTAACACCGCTGAAACTTCGCGTAGAGAGCAGAGAAGCGATACCGTGTGGTATTGTAAACGCATTGAGTTGTTGTTTTGGATCTCGTGACTTTTTTTTAAATTGAATGAGCTTTATGTAAGCCATTTGAAAACCCATAGGTTGATGAATGTGCGTATACCTTACATGTTGGAGTTGATTTGAAAATTTGTAGCCACACACACTAGATTTGAGAAATATTGGTCGCTGTATACGTACGAGAATAACTTAAGGCTCATTTTACTGGTACACACGATTTTCTAAAGCACATTTAAAGGTGTATTTTTTACTGGGAGGCTAGTATTCATTATATACTTGGATTTTGGATCATTGCAATTGTATCGATATCAGTATAAATGAAATATGCTGCAATGACGTTACGAATCGTGGGGCAGCATAATCAATTTCACGACGAATTATTCCTCGTCCGACGGACATTATGGCTGAAGACAGTTTTGTCCTCTTGACTGATTGAAGCCCGATTTAAAAAATGTTTTGTTCCTAGTTTTACTACATTTATTCACCCTTTCAGAGCAACAAAAACGCGTTATTAAATGTTTGCTGTATGATTCTGAGTTGTATGAATGCACGTATTGGACGTTAAAATGGGTTTACCGCGAAATTGAGGGAAAATGAGTCTCTAAATCCTAAAGGAGTATATTACATTGGATGGACTTATTCTCGGCACTTGGTTTTTGCATGAGTCCCGCTGTATTGCTTCAAGTAACCTTTCGGTCTTCTGAGTGATTTTTCTCATTCATTACTCTTGATCTCTATCGTACAGGCATTTACCGAAGCACTACAAGCACAGTTATTCGTGGGTTTACGAGGAATTTAAACGTTTCGAGGGTGCTAGGTAAAAGTGTGCACGACGATTATGTAAACGAAAAAATGCTACTTTATTTATTCAATAGTAAAGTCTAAACTCCACTTTATGCGCCGATATTTTCCGGCAACGACGAGGATCAAATGCGCTGCTCTTGTTCTGTCTTCATCGAATTCATCCTCTTGAACTCGATTCTCTTGCGTGTCGTCGTGTGAGATTCCTTTTGCCTCAAATGGGAGAAGTATTGGCTAGCACGCACGGAGTTCGTGTGAGGATCGTGCTCGATTTTTAGATCCGTGCATGATAACCTGTGGCTTAGGCGTCATTAGAAAATTTTCCACATTACCTGAGAACCAATCAAAAATGCCACCCGGCTATTGAAAGCAGTCTACCTCATTTTCCTCCCCTGCCACTTGAGCGATGGTCATGAGGCGTAGAAAACAAGGCTTCCTATATGATAACCAGATAAAAGTCTTCTCATACCGGTACTAACTATTGACCGTTAACGTCGAAGCGCCGATAACACACTTGAAAGCAATATATCCTGGATTTATTGTAGGTATCTTAAACGAAAGCATCTGCATTATTATGAATTTTAGCTTCCAGCGGTTGGAATTGACCATTAAATCTTAGGAAATGGTACGCTCTTTCCCAATGTAGCTGTTATTATTGACGAATTGGGGAAAAAATGCATCCTTCTCCATCAATATTTATTTTAATAATTGGAATCGCTTCATAATAGTTTGATCTTGGCTTGTCTCACATACTCTTTTAAAATTACCTCTTGTCACTGACCTGCAAATAGAAGCCAGGAAAGCATTCCCCTCTTAACCAGGGTTATAATTATTATTTTCCAATCATTGCGGTTGCACAAGTGATGTGGTACGCAGTCGCGCACGGGAGCGAAGTTATACACCAAGACGGTGAAATTCGCCATGAAAAAATCATTTGACAGAACATCTTGTTCGTATAAACCCCGCTGAAATTCGCCTGGATTTCATATGGCTTGAAGGTATATTTGGCTTACACACCTGACCGGCAATTGGGAGGGTAATATATAGAGAGGGAAATATTTTAATGGCGAACAACTTTCCTCAATTTGTCTATTTCCTTATTTCGTGTTTTCATTAGTGTCCTTTGTTGAAAGCCGTACTCAGAAGATTTTCTAATCTAGAGCCTGATCTTAATCTCGAAACTTATTAATTGCCAGTGAATTCCTTACAATGGTCGTACTACGGATAAGCGATACACTCTTTCAGTCGTTAACTTCTGTTCCATATAAGAGCCTCAACTGAAGATAAAATTACTTTTAGGTGCTGTTCATTTTTATCCTCAACGAGAGATGTGGTAGGAATGAAGAAATGGGCTGATTAGAGAGATAATTGAAGAGCTGCAGCTAACCAGTCTTCGGATTGATGTCTGCTTATGATGATGATGGGAAACGAAAGAGAGATTCTGATTCTTTCTCAATAGCTCAATGCTCTTATGTAATGTTTTATTCCATGTGTTCCGTCTTATTTTGACTCTCATATCTCACAAGTCGTGCATCTGCCCATTCCTCGCACCCGGTTCGCTCGATAAAACCCGCCAAACACGTATTATTTTAACACCCCACTCCTAGTCATCCAAGCCGACCGAATCTTTGATGTGGCCGCCACCCTATGCAACCCCTATGTAATAACGTGTTTCCCCCGAATGATACACACCCCCTGCCCATTCCCCGTCTCTCTATCCTTTTTCCCCACTTGCTCCGAATAACTCAAGTGGAACGCCCTCATGGAAGGACCTCTCCAAATTTTCAGAAAATTATGCTTTTCGTGACGTCAAGGGCGACAACGCTTTTCGGAGGAGTGGGTTTTTTTTTCTTTCCTCCTCGACTTTAACGATACGCTGAACCACGTTCGTCACGGAATGGGGGTTAAATTCCATCTCCCGCTACTGTTAACGTAATGACTCGGTTAATCCGACGGAATGGATCATCAAAATTTTCTTCGGGGAGGTTCGCGTTTTAACTGCTGCCATCATCATCCCCCGAGGATTTTTATGGCAAGTTTCCGATTTTGTTGCCATGTTGGACATAAAAGTCACTGCAAGTATCTGTTTGTGTAGATTAATGAGCGTTGACCGTCATGCAGACGTCACCCCTGGGGCATGACGTTCAAGCAGAAAATGGAAGCATGAGGAATGTGAAAAATACACAGTGATTCGCCTGAACTGGTATACAAACCCAGGCCCGGATGGAGTGTTTGGACCAATATGAAGTTATTTCTGTTTCGCAATTCCTGTGTTTGCAAAAAGTTGTCAAATCAACTGGTTTTACTCTTCTGTATCATCCTCGGGATCTTGTCTGCGAGTTATCTTAGGTGGAACATTGTTATAAGTGGAATTGCGAAGTTATTTATTTTTTCCGAGATAGGGGGCAATATCAATTTGGACATCAGAGCAATTGAGATTGTGGGTCCCTCATCTCGGAAAAATTAAATAAAAAAGGCATAGCGAGGCACCAAAGCCTCGATATACCTTTTTCCGGGTTTCAGATTACCTCATATAAAATCCAGACACTTGTGGTGGTTCTTTTAATGGGATCTTACGAAATAATGATCATCAACTTGTACATGTTCCCAAATTCCGGCATATCTCAGAGATACCTTTTCTACAAAATTCCAACCACATTCAATTTCCTTTCCGCTAAGCACATACTCTCATAGGCGTGCGCAGGATTTTGCTATTGGGGGTGACAACGATAAAATTGCTGCATTTTGCCCATGCTCATGACCGTAACCATAAGTCTTAACCCCAAGTGCTCGGAGGAAAGTCAGTTCCATAAAGCAACTCCCACAACAAAATTAGAAGGCCCCAATATTTGTGTTAAACAAAAAATCTATATATTACATTTCTGCTTTAATTTTCGATGCTAGGATAACATATTTCTTAAAAAATACTTTTAAAAACTGCAATTAAATAAAGCATTGATAATATGTACTTGCATAAAATATCTTAACTAGTCCGTTATTTAATTTTTATCAAATAAAAGCAGAGTAACTATTGGGAAAAAACTCGATAAAAAATACGAAAACCTTTTTGTTATCAGCTTTATCTGAATCATGTTTTTAATATACTAATACTATACTACTTCTCGTTTTTTCGCACCCACAATTGGGCTCCGTACCCTATTTCAAAGAAACACATGCAATGATAGTTTGAGTAGTCTTATTACAGATCAAAAAATAAAATAAGACCTTTAAAGTCTTTTAGATTGATTGGTTTTCCAGTTACTTTCAGCAGGACTCGATTTCCCCCCCCCAAGTTTTCTGTTCCATCCAAATTTTTGCACCCCTCCAAAACTTTTTGGGGGTGCCACGGCACCCATGGCACCCACTGTGCGCATGCCTATGCCTACTCTTGATTATTTCTACAACCTCATGCAACTCCTTTTTGCAAGATATTTAAGCAATCGTGCATATCATTTTTTGACTTATATGATTTTCATGTGATTGTTAGTGACTCTTCGTAGTTACTTTTTCGCTGTTAATGTACTGTGTTATGTGGACCACCAGGGAGTAAGGCATCTAGCATTAGATAGGGAAGGATGTAGGGCTATAGTCAACCAATCTCATGATTGAAAGACCAATCAATGAATGCATCATTTCCACCAATGTAAATGGCCTTTGTGCTGTTATTATTATTATTATTATTATATATTAGCTAAAATCGGTAAGTATAAAAGCCACCATGCCAGGTCCTTCGGGGATCCGAATCCGGGTCCTTAAGAGGGAAAGCCGGTACGTATTCAAGGAAAAATTCCTAAAGCCTGAATCACACGATCATTTTTCAGGGATAGCTCCAATGATAGCTCAAGGGATAGCTTAAATGACAGCTCAAGGGATAGCTCAAATGATAGCTCGAGCTGTCATTTTTCCGGTCACACGATCATTTTTTCTGTAGGTGCTCGCATCATTGCCGGGAAATTTGTCCTACCAGTTTTACGTTTACCGAGCTAGTTCGACCAGAAGTCACTTGCGGCGACACAATCGCGATTTGCTTCCCTTCGCTCTGATTGGCTGAACTTCAGATTCATGTACGTGTTCAGGGACGGAAAAAGGGACAGGACCAAATGATGGAAAAAGGGATGGCAATCCCTATCATTGCCGCTATCCCTGAAAAATGATGACGTCAGAGCTGTAGGGAAAGCTATCCCTTGAGCTATCACTGGAGCTATCCCTTAAAAATGATGGAAAAAATGATCGTGTGATTCAGGCTTAACCGATCTTTTTAAAAACGATTTTTTAGTGTGTACACATGTGAAATGCTGTAGGTAGGTGTTTTATTTAACGCGTGAACGTTAAGTATCGTTGCAAGCGCAGGACAATCTATTCCCATGAACCATACAAGCTGGGGTCGAGTTTTTTTTCTTTTTTGAGGCGTGAACGGGAAGAGTTGCCCCACCCGAAGCATAAACACTTAAAAAGGGAGGAGGAGAAAAAAAAGGTCGAGTCCCGAAGGCGTGGGGCACATGCGGTAGTTGTGCGTTGTTTTCCTACCCCTTTGGCCTTCCCCGCAAATTAGCGCGGGAAAAGGAAGATAGGGGAGGGCGGGGGGCCTGGGCGGTAGTAGGGGAGTGGAAAGGCGAGCGCTCTCCCTCTCTTGCCGCAGCAGCCGTCTCCGACGCCGCCTTGTTCTTCCAGATGTCGGGAAGGAAGATCCTCCTTCATTTTCTTTGAAATTTCTCTTCATCGTCGCGTATTCCGCTCGCCAATCTAAAGGTCGTGATCGTCGCAAAGTGGACAGGACAGTCGAGCGCTTCGCAGAAGGCACTTGAAAGGGCGAGATTTTGCCTCCATTAGCTGATTTCCTCCGTTTGTCACATCACGGAGTATTTTAGGAAAATTCACCTAGCCACTGATCGTCAAATTGTAATAAATTGGCAAGCATGCTAAATCCCAGCCATTCTGCGCTTTTTTATCCATTTATTTTCTAAACAGAACGAAAAAAAGTGAGTGAAACGAGGCGAAAATGAGTAAGAAACTTACGGTTGGTTTCTAAACGAAAACAAAAATTGAAAATCGGAGAATTTATCGCTTCCCTGGAATTCAAATGACAATGGCAGTCATTAAGTTCCTTGGGATTGGCTCGGAAAGTGTTCAAGAGGATTTCTTGAAAAAATGTTATACCAGCTTACCAAATAATTGTATTTATTTAAACAGTTTAAGAAAACTCAACTTGACGCTTATTTATAAATATTGACCTTCGTGCGGATTCCCAGCCCTGCTGCACTTTTTTATCAATATAATTAATTTTTCTATTTCGAACGAGATAGTGAGTGGTGCGAGACAAATAAGAATCTAAAACTTTCGGCAGGATTACACGGGATGGCAAAAAATCAAAATCCAAGAATTCTTGTTTACCGAAAACAAGAATTTACCATTGCCTGTTAAAGTCGGTAGAAGGGTCGGCGAAAGTTTGCACTTTTAATATTTGATATCAGAGTTTACCGAAAACAAGAATTTAACATAAAAATGCTACGCACGGAAAACTTAAGATAAAAAATAAACCGAGAATTTATTTTTTCTGAAATTCAAGGAATAATAATTTCTCTCGTTTGGTTCTGAAAATGTACAGGGCATCTCAAGGAAAGAAACTTGTTATGCCAGTTTACCAATTTATTAGCAATTATTTACACGAATAAAGAAAAGTCGCCTTGACCCAAAAAATTATACTAACCTAAATTACAGGAAAGATCTACAAAATAAGAAGGTCTTCAAAAGTTAACGAGGATACAACTGACTGTCCAATTGTTAATTATGAAAAGTAGTTGCATTAGGAGATGTTCGATTTTGCTATAACCAACACAGGAAGAAATATTTCTGCAGAAGGAAGTGAGAAATAGGAATAAATACAAGCAAGTATTTACCTAAAAATATTGACTAGCTTTTTCTTATAACATTCAATACATTTGAAAAGGGTGCTAAAGAAGTACAATAATGAACAAAATACATTTATGGGAGTGGAGATGGGTAATATTATCCCAATGATCTGTTAACGACTGACAAGCAACGTATTGCGAACGTACGCGGCCGTGAAAAATTAGCCCAAGGTTCTCGAATAGATTCGATTAGAATGTATTAGTTTCTTACACAATATGAAGCCATTAGGTACCAGGGACGGATAGGTACAGAATATTTTCAAATTTTATCGGGAATATTTATCGAATACTGCCTCTAAAGTAGTTTTAATGATTCCCACTGCTTGCTGATTTATTTGGAATAGTTCAATATACAAGTAACTGTTATAGCATGCTTAACACGTAGAATGAGAGCAAGAATGCCTCTTCAATGAGCTCACTATCTTGACGTGAAGTGATCTTGTGGAGAAGTGGTACTCACAGCTGAATACAATATATCACTATACAAATAGGTACGCATAAGCTTTAATAAATATTGTCAGAGTGTATTGAGATTATGGGCAATATCCGTGGATAAGCTTGGAGTGAATCTTCTATTTCATCACAGCTACTGAATGAAACTGTCATGATTCATAGGGACCATTTAGTGTGAGAGATCAATTGAATTGAGGTTGGGAAATAATGAATGACGGACAACTACGGCTCGCTCATAGGATTATGTTTCATGAATGTAATTTCTATCGATTTACTCAATCTGATAGAGTGAGATGAATTAGAAACTCGGACGTTACAATTGACGTATATAATAAAATATGACGGACTAGATTAATAGAAAGAACTCATCATTTGTCGAGATTGTGAGGAATTAGAATTTTTAATCTTGATCCGGGAAATAGTTTATTTCTCTTAGATTTTTTGGTTAAATATTAGACGAAGCTTTAGGTAGGTAGGTACCGCATTATTTGGTGCTCTTTCTTTTCTTTAAATAAGGTATCTTTTAGTGAATAAATAAAACAAATGGTTCATTTGTTGACTGAATCTAAGTTAGTGATTTTATTATGCTCGCCAGCGGTAATTAGCATTGGTGAGGGAAAGTGTAATAATTAACATGGAAGTTTGCCTTACGCAGTTTCGCTGAGATTTGCGGAATATTTGTATGAGAATCAAACCGAATACGATGATTTTTCGATTTAATTATAACCCTTAAGATTCTAAATTTTTAATCGTGGAATCGAAACTATTAAAGTAAAAAAACTAAAAATAAACTTAATGCGTGAATAGTTAAATAGCCTTCGTGGAGCTGTCATTTTTCTGTGACTAGGTGAGCGCAGATGAATGAATGTCTTTCGATTTTTTCGCATGATTTAAAGAGAATAGTTGGGTTTAAAAGAATCACCTTGAAAGTGAGAGGAGCCTCTTTTGCGAACGGATGAAGGTTTGAACATCTTATTCCTTCCAATGAGATTTTTTGGCCGAGGCATATTCAAATGCCTATTTTGTGAACTGGAAAATATTTATATTTCTTAGGCTTCAGATCCTTAGGTTTATTCTTAAACAAATAAAAATTATCCCATTCGTATGAGCAGTTTTTGACACGTATGGTTTTTTATATAGTTACATTTCAGGCATAATGGTTCAACTGCTTTCCTTTTCTGGTTTTCATCAATATATCCAATTGTATTTTTTTTAGGAATGAACTTTGGGCTCGACTTTTTTTTCAAAGATTTGCAGGGCTTAAGGCCATTACCTGGAATTCAGCACATACAATTGTTTTTATCTTCGTTAAGCCGCTATGGCGGTGATCTAGATTTGCTTAAGATTGCGTGGGTTATCTACTCTCTTTTGTGAATTTCTTCTCGTGATTCAAAGAAGCCCATTCTTAGAAAGATCTCTCTACAATCTCTATTTGTCACACATTTTTTTAACACTAGTTAAAACAATGATTGTTTGTAGGTATCTGCGCAATTACTAATTAGATATACGAATGAAGTAATTCGTGTAAGGATAAAGCATTCATAACCTAATATATACATTGACTAGTCAGTTAAAAATTATATTAGATTTTAATGATGAAATATAAACAGGAGAGTCACAGAAATAAATTATTTCAGAATAATACTCCAAAGAATAGCTCATACAGTTAAACAAAACTTGGTTAGAATGCTAACTAGTGAAGTCATTGCACTTTAGCATTACAGAAAATAATTTCAGCATGCAAATCATATTCCACAATAAGAGCCTCATGCTAAGCTTACAGTAAGCATATTACCTTATTAGAGGTACCTACTAGTAATAGTAATGTGCTACTGTAAGCGTCGTTAACTAGAATAAATCATGACATTTTGATATAGACCTCCATATAATACGATAGAAATTTCTTTTTGAATGAATATTAAGAACCAAAGAAATCATCAACTTCAACGTCATTAGAAGAAATGTTGAATGAACGCATGATCCTGGTAACAATATTATTAAATGGCTACCTACTTGATTCTGCAGCATTTCAAGAAAAACACTCTATCTACTAATGGACCTTTTTGGGATAATTCTTTCGGATTCCGCAGTAACCATTCTTTGTAGATAATTCCTGTACAGAGTTCTGAACTTCTAATTCATTATGTGATACTTATTTTGACTCACGGCTTATTTATGAAATTAGATTAGATTCAATGGTGGAAACCCATGATTCCCACTTATGTAAACTCAGTTTACTTCTCAGTTTCACTCTTATCATCCGCCCTTTCCTCGTCCCGAAGTTTTACGGACACTGTTGCTCCCCAGGAGGTTGAGGTACACAGGAGGTGGCATCTAGGAGATTTACGTGTGGTCGGAAGTGCGCCATCTTGGTTTTGTCAACTATTGTCGCATTGAGGTGGGCGTCCTTTCTTCGAGAATCATGGTAAGCGTACGATGGTTTTCTATCCTGCCCACGCTGAACGACGATGGAGATTGCCTCGAGAAAAAAATTTGCTTACTAATCTTCTTGGCAATTTGGGTGAATCCAGGGGAACTATACATTATGCCCTTGTGGTCCATCAACGCTATAAACGCTCTAGGGAGAAAAGGACTTCAGAGAACCCGAAACCAGTAAGGTTGGATCGAGAAACATACTGAAAATAAGATCATTTTTTCATGAGCCACTTACCCTTAGCTTGCGGGACCAGTGCGCAGACCCCTACACTTACCAGTAATCGTAATTCTTGTGAAAATTGTAGAGGATTAAAGGGAAATTGATTTTATGCCCCTGCGGTCCAGAAGGGATGGCAACACAAGGGAAAACGGGATTTAGAAGAAGCCGCAGCCCGTTAAGTTGGATCCTTAGCAGCACTTTCGCCGCAGTTAGCTACGTGTGTATTTAAATTTACCATAGCTTCTGTGTAGGTAAATTTCAGGGAGATTTCAAGGGATAAATACCCACATTATTCCAATTTCTCTTAGTCACTACGAAAAATTCTCAAAAGCACAGTGAGCGTCAGCAGTTTTACTCCGCGCTTTGCGTCAGAACTCGACATCCAGTGTTGTCTCACGCCTACCAAGCAATGATAGAATAAATATTTATGGTTTTGTGATAGTTGAATGAATATTTTGAGTAATAATTCATCCTGAAATGAGTACCTAGTTGGAAATTGTTGTGGTGCCATGTATTTGACTTTGGTTGGGGCTAATTGGGAACCTATTGCGATTTCATTGTTTTGGTAAAAGTTGGCATCACCCATATTACTGCCACGCTTCCGTTCAATGCATAGTACCAGTAGCCCACCCTCCAATGTACCATTTCAAGCTCCAAGTCTGCTCGTCATTCCTTAAACCCATTCGCAACCCCTTGCCGCGGAGTCAACTTCGCGTCGCGCGCGCAGAAGCAAGCACGCAAAACAGATCTGCCTTCGCAGCGGCCGCCCCGCGGTTTCCAGCCGCGGCGCTCCCGTGCTGTTGAATGGCAGAGTGGGATATGGCCGAATGACGGAGAGGATGGGGACGTCTCTTCTCTTTCTCAATGTTATGTGCCACAACTATCCTTGTTTACGGGCGTATGAGGGGGTGGCGAGGGGGGAGCTTGGCTTGGGCAAGGGGTCAAAAGGGAGGGAGGGAGTATGAGAGAGAAGGGGGCAATGGAGAGGTACGGCGATGGATGTTTTTTTCTCTCTTCTCCCTTGCTGTTCGTCGTATTCGGCGGGACTAGAATGGGGAGGGGACTGGGGGAGGCAGGAGATGATGGGGAGGGTTTGACGGCCCCAAGTCAACGGGGATCCGCGGCCCCACGGGGGCGGTGGATATTGTGGGGGTGAGGCGAGCGGGGTTGGGGGACAAGGAGGGGAGTTAGGGAGGGGGGGACGCTAATTCCCGACTTCCTCATTAGCGAGGGTCCGACCCCTTGCGCGAGGTTCCAACCTCCCCACCCATCCCCATAGCGCCTCGCTTCCCCGTCCCATCTCGTGCCCCATTCAACGCCACATTCTACGCCCCATACTACGCCCCATTCCCTTGCACAGACGACGCTTCCCCTCCCTATAGAGTCACGCCAGCAAAGGACCCTACCTCCTCCTCCTCCTGGCTGGGGCAAACCAGCAGCCATCCCCCGCCCACTCACCATTTGAAAATTTTATAAAACAAGTGAGATGTGCAGCTTTCAAATACGGAGACGAGAGGACTCCAGGTTGTACTGATCTGCAAAATCGGGAAGTCTCTTAAAGGAAACAAAGAAAGGAAAAAGTTTAGATAGGAAAGGGGAAGATGCATATTTGAAAAAAATAATTTTGTCATTGGTGGTAACTCTGACTGATGTTCCCCTCGTCGTAATTTTTACTCTGAGATCCGATCGGGAGATAACTTTACGTCCGGTATATTGAGAGGTTTGACATCACGTTATATTGTAAGGCTGCATCTTCTAGGGAGATCAATGTGTAGGTTGCCCGTTGCCTTCCACGTCAGAGTACTCCGGCGTATTCCGTGAATTTCGCTGACATCCAATTCAGTGGAAGTTGTTATCAGAACGATCTTCTTGATTTACGCCAGTGCCTGCCGCTGAGACTGCTGCCTTTCAACAGTGGGGTCCGGTAGTTCGGGCAGCATGAAGAAAATTTTCGTTCCAGGAATTCAATTTTTCATATTTTCCGCCGTCACGCCGTCTTGGAACTTATGGACCTCGGTTTGGGAGTCGATCAGGGTACCACAGGACCACCCTCGTCCCATCATAAGTACGTATTCTTAAATATAGAGGACAAATTTATAGGAATGCAATATTGTATTACTTATTGAAATATTTCTTCTTAAGAGTTTCGCTCGGCGGCGTAGATATCCTCCGTTATCGGGAACCAGAGGGATGAAGTTAAGGAACGGTATACCTTTTTTGCTGTACGACGTGTTTATTTGGAAAGTTCGGAATTTTTTTCGTAGTTTGACGAAACTGTGGTTTTAATTTCCTTTGTGGAAGTCAATGAACTATAATGATTGAAACACATGTAAATCAGAAAAAACTATCCTGTGCGGTGACGTCGAGTCACCGAGATTCCGTTTTGGTTCTTAAGACTTTTTCGTTTATAGTGATTTTTTCAAATTTTTAGACAGTTTTTTATATCTACAATTCATAAAGACTTAGGTTGACACATACAAATATGGGTTATCCATGTATGTTTTTTGAGGCCTCGAGGTAATTTTTGTCGTGTGCACTGCTTAAATATGATAAATAAATTGTATTCATGTTCCCCATTTTGTTCATCATGGAAAAGACTTTAAAAAGGTCGGTTGGTTTGTCCGGGTGAGGGTGTCCGATAACTGATGTATCGTTCATCGAAGAATCCTAGGTCGTCATTAAAACTTATTTACGTTGAATTTATTAAGTTTTTCATTTCAATCCCACGTTTATCCTTCTTTTTTATCACCTTTGTACTTCAGTGATCACAAAATATCTGGTAAAAATTAGAACAGAAAAAGCTGAACACTAACATATGACTCACTGTTAGTATTCAATTCACCTCTAACCTCTCCCGCTCCTTTTTCCTTGTCCCTCCCCTTCCATGGCTGGTGTCCGAACACCTCCTGCCACACGCCTCTGCGTTGGGTCGCAGGGCAGTATGTCTATGTAGATGCATCCAACTGTGGACCAAAATTCTGGCAGGGACTCGCATTCCTTGCTATTGGTGTGGTAATATTTATAAATTGTGGTAACCATTGCTTCCATCGAGCACGGAGGGAATGAAGCGATATAAAATTTAATTTTTAATGTAGGTCCAGAAAAAAATACAAGAACTTGAGCTCTAAGTTGTGTGTTGGTTTTTCCGAGTCTAACCACTCGCTCGTGGTTCACTTCCCCACGGTTTAACTCGGCGGATGGTATGCCTACGCCCCAGAATTCGGTTTGTCCGTTGCACCTCTCATCGCTTCTGCTTCACAACTCTCGCGGCGATTAAAATATTCTCGTCCCGTTTATATTACTCACAGCGTCCAATAAGAATGCTTTATCTGCCAGGTTCATCTAGTCTTCGTCGGAAGTTCCAGAAATGAGAAAGTTTTAAAGGAGCATTTCTGACAGGAGACGAAAGGTTATTTCAGCTAACTAATGAAATTAATTCAAATTACTTTGAAATTACTATCACGCGATCTTCCTTGAGCTAAGTGAAGTCTACTCACCGGAATAATCCTCGAGGCTTCATTTTCTTCTGCAATAATTTCCCTTCGCAAATTAAGCGGTGTTTAGTATCTTCATCATGGAACTTAGGTACCTTTTATCTTGAGGTGATATTCATATGCATTTTGGAGCAATTGGAACATGGTGATTTTATTAGGTATCTTTTGAGAAAAAATTCTTGAAAATATATGTATACACCTATTCGTTGATGGCTCGGATTATCTGGAACTCGAAAGGTACCTATTCAACGTCACATTAATACTTTTCTCTGAGCAAAAAAGTTTACGTGCTATTGGTAATTTGCGCACGCTCATTTTTACTTTGATATAAAACGGTTTTTCAAGGAATAGCCGGTAATTCTACTAATAGTATTAACCCTCTACTTTCCCTGTGGACGAATTTGTCCACTAAGTACTTCGAAATTGCTAACGCATTATATTTACCCGGATCTATTCCTAAATTAACTATCTTTCCCGCTTGCAGGATCACTAAAAATGGCAAAAGTATTATAAACGTACTTTTTAGGCAAAAAAATATAAAAGAAAGACCAACTCACTGAAACAAATTAATGTGCTGGCCAAAACATTTGGACAGGAGAGGGTTAAGAAGCCTACCCCAGTAAGTACGGTCCTCTCAGCTTTGTCATTAATTAAAGAAATACAGGTGCTTAAAAGCATGAAGTTACTCAAATGCCAAGAGGAAATATCGTTCAAAAGGCACGGATTTAAAACAAAGAGAATGATAATGGCACTTATGATTAGAGGAATGTTCACTTATGTTTGATTTGATCGGGATTAAGACTGGAATCCCCTAATTTCATATCCTGTAAACTACCCACGTCAGGAACGCCTTGTAGTAAAGAGCCTTTGGTGTGAGTTAGTAGCTCATCAAGTTGACCATGCGTTTCCGGTGCCAGCTTTTAATGTAAATATTTCTTGATTTTTCTTTTTCTACGTGTCAGTATGCTCACGTATGGACTCATCTATTTACTAATACAATTTGCGCTATTGTTTTCCTTCGGGGAGCAGTTTTTGTATTCCCCAGCAGTGATATTTTATAGTAACACCTTCGTCTAACCCTCTTCCGTTCATTTATGTTGACTTGTGTATTGGTTACGATTCTCTGAGGAGAGGTGGTAATAATGTCTCTCATTTTCATTCTGTTTACCAAAACATCCTTTGGGCCCAAATCGAAATCATCGACTCGTGCGAAACTGCCGAACAATGGTGGTACTTCGTAAAATAATGGATGACTCAACAAACCTCTAATAAAATTATTATCTGTCATAATTTTGAAAAATAAAATAGCTAGTTTGTAAGTGGTATCGCAGGGACGTCTAGCTAGCCCTTGATCATGGCGATGTTACTGATTTAGGTGAGTCAAGTTTGATGAGCCTAAATTCCCCGCTGGTGGAAGACCAGTCGTAGTTCTTTTGGAATAATATCCTCAACACCGTTCGTACTGTCGTTCTTCATAAGTTGAGCGGTCAATACCCCCTCCGAGAAATTTACATGAACGTGGATGCATTGCGTAAGCTAAATGAAGGGTTGCCGTCAATGGAAACGTGAACGCTCTCAATGAATGCATTTATGGATGTCTTTGGAAAAAAATGAGATGAGACGAGCGACTCAAACGTTAAATATATTTGCTTGCATGTAAATAAATTGTCATATCTGAGGTAGAGTGTTGAATGACTGAGGAAGAAGTAAGAACATTTTCTCAAAATAAATTCCCTGCATAGCAAATTTTAAAAAACGCATCGTTAATACTGATAAAAAATCAGAATTGGGAAAGATGGCAGTGATGGATAACCTTGTTTATTTCATTTTTGAGTTTCAGAACTTTTTATCTTGCGTCAGCCATTGCCTCTGGCATCAATCTGTGCTGTAAATGAGTATTAGATTGAGTGAATCATGTAGGAAGCGACATTTATTGGTATCATGTAGGTTCTCATTTTAACCGCATGATAATTGTAAAAAGGTTGGAAACAATGGGATTTAGCTCGCCATTTCCCCGTTCTTGCGAATATGTGAACATCGTTGAACGAAATGCTTTATATCCTATCATGTAAACAATATCTTCCATATGACTTCGCGGGGCTGTTTACCTAGAGGGAAGATCATAGATATCTTCTGTGCGTTTTCACTATAACTATCCAGAACGAAACTGCACCCAGTTGCAGCTATTGCGACTTTCACTACAATGAGAGAGCAGTGATTTTGCCCCTGTTCTTGTCATGGTCCAATTTAGCTGCTATTAAGCGATAATTCTCATATTAGGCTTCTCACTGTACTTGCTTGAAACTTCTAATCCAGTGTTTTCTGTCATTAGTTCTGTCCTGTTAATGACTGCATTTTTATGGAACATTAATTTATCTAGTATTCTTTTGTTCTACGTCCGTTTTCGCCCTCAATTCTCCGTAAGTAGTAAAATTAAATTTCCTGTTGCTATAATCAAATGCCCAGATGAAGGAAAATTACAATTATTTCGGAAAACTCGAGAAGAGGCAGACTGTATGAGGAAATTAAGAAAGACAATACTTAAGAAGACTCGGCGAGAAATGTGTCAGAAAGTTAAAAAATAACCGTAAAAAGTGAAGTTAAGGTAGACACAGGCAACAGCCTGCCAGTCAACCTGGTGGAATACCCATCATACCTTTTTGAAACTTTTTTCTGTTGAATCGTGACTTGCTTTTATTAGAAAATCATAAGATCTTATTGCTTCTCCCAGCTAAGTGCATTGATTAAAAATGTCGATAGATAATGTGTGGGCAACCGTTAAGAAGATAAATGTGATCAAGTTTAAGTCCCAGCTCACTGCTGCATTGAATCGCTGCTGTCATTTAACGATACCTTATAACTCCTGTTACGACCCCATTTCTACGACCGCTCGAAACTCGAATTCCCGCTGTCGCTCCACTTATTGGACTCGAATGAATTGGATTTCCCTTTGGCGATTCTTGCTTCCGCTAGCCACGACTCATATTCTCCCCAGAGACGAACGGGAGGAAAAAAAATGAAGGCCGTAGGGCGTGGAAGGGAAGGGAGGGAGGCCTCTGCGGTCGGGGGGCGAGAAGAGGGTGGAGGAAATACTCGACGGGGAGCTTGTATCACTACAACCCGCCCGCCCTCCCCACCCCCCCAGACAGCAAATCCCGGCCGCCCCCACCGCCCCCGACGCCGCCATACCTCAGTCCATTCATCTTCACGAGAGCGGCGTTTGCTGCCTCCCCGAATAACCTCTTTTCATTTACCTTCCATCCGCTCCTGGAAAGTGATCCCCACTCAAATCTACTTCTCTCTCCTCCGTCTCTCTTGATTTTTCCCGCCTGCCACTTTACACCCCACTCCCTCGAAATCCCCACTACTGCTCCTCCCCCCGTCCACACACCCACTCCAAAACACCCTTCGCCTACTCGAGGAACAGAGTCGCACCCGACTGAACTGCAACCTTCGTACCCGCCTCTATCTCTCACACCGTGGCCGTGTTCTAGTGATGTTGTACCACCCCAGGACAGACTGTCGAGCTTTGGAAAACGGGGAACGTGCATAAATTAATTTCTCGTCGAGTAGAGTACACGAAATAAATGTTCCCTTAAGAACTCAAATGTATAATCTATATGGGAACCTCCCCGAAGTCTGTGAAACCACGGGGGACACAGTGTCACTTTTTCCTCGCTATCCCCGCAGGTTCGTTGGGAACAAAAAGGAAAAACAAAATGCAAATAGTAGTGGGTCACCGTCGGGTAACACGTGCCGACGGGCAAACGGAAAGGAAATCGCGCGAAGTACTAGAGTACGTCCAAGATAGCGGCGCAGTTGACAGTAGGAAATGCAGCCAATTTGTAAACACGTCCAATGACGTTTGGGGAAGGGAATCACGTGACCGAAGAATCCATAATGGTGGCCTTAGTTTAAATCATACGATCGTAAAAAAATTGTTTACTTTTCATTTCTTTCTAAGCCTAATCAGTATAATAAAATTGCGCTATTATCTTGGACGGACTCTACTCACAGTTTCAAAAAGATACATCCAACAAAATCACAACAAAAATTTGGTATCGGTACTCTCCTGTTTAATGATGCACGTTGGACACGAAGGAAGAAAAGAAATGACACAAGACAGAACCTCAGCGGTGCGAAAAAAACAAAACTTTGAGTGATTCTTCTTCTGGGCCTTGATAGAGAGGAATTCCTTCCGTCTGCAATACTCCTTCTAAGATCTCTCGGAGGTCGTCGGCGCTACCACTCCGAAACTTTGGTCGTCTGATAACAAACCAACGGCGAAGGTAATCCCCTTATGTTCTGATCCCAGGACTTATGCCACAATATGTACACGCGTCAACCGTAGACATTAATAATAATAATGGTCTTTCAAAAGTGCATAAAAATTTGAAAAATACACGTGATCCAAAACGAATTGTCGGTGGCCTGACGTCACCGCACGTTATCGCTTCTCTAATCTACATATATTTAAATATGTAGGATCAAATCATACAAGGTCATTGTCCACTACAAGGGAAACTAGAGGGATGATATCGCCATATTACGAAAAAAGGGCCGAACTTCACAAGACAATACGTCGTATTTGCTGTGAGCGATACTGTTCCGTGACTTCATCCACAGGGTATCTGATGACGTAATGTTTCCATGCCGCCTAGCGCGCGTGATTTTTAAAATGAATTATTTAATAACTTTTCCTAATAATTCATGCCCTTTATACTTAAGAATGTTTATATAAAATATAAATGTTATTTTTTTAAATAATGCATGTTCCCCATTAGGCATACCCCGGGTACTCAAAAATACTTCAAGTTGCCGAAATTTCGAGTCAAAGTATGGTACATTGAAATTTTGGTGAAAATTGAACTTGGTGATTCTATCGAACAGTTTTGTAGTGTCGGTTGGAACGGACGATCGATGGTTCCCCGGTCTAATTTGGGTTCCTGCATCAAAGTTCGATTATTTCTTTTTGAAGTTCAAATTTCAACCTAAAATTTTGACTTTACCATTACTCATTTATAGAAAATTAATTTTCATAGCATTTACCGTAAGGAAAAGGCAAGGCTAGTTGTTAATATTGGAATAAATGTAGGTGGCCAACCGATAAAGTCGGTAAGATTCGCGGATGATCAGGCGTTGGTTCGACGATCATAGAAGGCATTGCAAGCCTTAGTAGACGCAGTTCTATGGGTTCAGTATATTCCTTCGTGTCGTAACGAATGGCTCATCTATCCTCGGCTCATCATTTGGCGTAGCCATGGGTCCGCCCCCATGAAAATACAAATTTATTTAACTAAAGGGTACTGAAGGAAAAGTTATATTTTTGGGCAAAAAACCTCAATTTTATATATTCTTCATTCTAAAAAACTTATTTAATTAATATTTTTGTAATTTTCCAGCATAAAAAACCGTGGTTATTGATTTCTTTCACAAATTCGTTCAGCAAACATCTTTGAAATTTGGTTGATACACTACAGTTGCAATTACACTCTTAGTTGCATTAGCACACAGTTTTGCTCCTGATTAAAAAAAAACCTTTCTTATTCCCACTCGTACTCAACATGGACCCCCTCAAAACGAAGTCTACGCCAACATACGTGACTCTTCGGTTTTGCCCCGTTCACGTATGTTGGCTACGCCAACATACGTGAACGGGGCAAAACCGAAATCCTCTTTTCCTTCGCCCACACCGAAGCTGGGTGTCGCACTCTACTAAAACGACCACCTTAGTTCCCGCCACCCTCTAGAACCCTGACTTTTCCCATTCCCCAAAACCCCTCCCCCCGAACCCCTCCACCCGTTAAACGAACCTCGGAATCCAGGCCGCGCTCAGGACAATCATTCTTACTCTGCCGAGAAGTAACTCCTTCCGTTTCCTTCCATGATTCTCTGCGTTTATGTAGGAGGTGTCGAGTTAGTGTGCGGAGAGAGAGGGTAGGTTGGTTGTCGGTCCCCCCTTGCCCCCCCTTCAACCCCCCCGCCCACCCGCCAAGGGTTTGGGGTTCCCGCCGTTGGGGTCCTCCGCGCCTGACTCAATCAAGACTGACAGCCCCAGCGCTTTACACAGATTGACTTTTTTGTTCCTCCCTCCTCCTCCTCCTACCTCCCACACTACCCCCGCCCTCTTTCAACGGACACCCTGAGTCGATTTATATCGAGCAGTTGAACGTCGAGAGTCTGCGGAGGAAGGACCGGATTTATTCTAACCCCTGCGCTCATTGTCTCCTTCAGGATAGTTAGTTACAAGCGTTCAAGGTAGTTTGAGCGAGATATTTCCCTAGTCATAATGGAGATCATATTCGAATTTTATTTTTTAACTTCAGCGTCTTTAAGAAGTATGTAGTAAATATTGTAATACTAATGGTGCAAAAATATAGTTATATATGGCATAAATTCTCAGTAGTAAAATAAATATATCCACGTATATCTAGCTTAACTCATGTTTTCACGCAGTACGGTGAAAACACCTTCATGATAATGTTTTTCTTTGCGATTCTGTAAAAATTACTGCCGTGAGTTATAAATTTTATTTTATTTTATTAATAGTTGAGAAAACATGCAAACTACACACCGTTAGTTTTTTAACGAAATCTTGTCTTTAAAAATTCCTAATTTTTTCAATACTCTCTCTCTGGAGCGCACATCCGTAGGTAATCTATCCCGTATCGAATTGCTTATATATTTTGGCGAATTTCTCGAAAAGTGTTTCTGCGAGGGGTTTAAAGGGGTTAAAAGTATAATGTTAGGTGGCTGATATTTTGTAATCATTGGAAATATGAGATTTTCCTCTGCATTTTGAGGTCGATTTCATTGAATTCTAATTGAAATAAGAAAGTTAAGATCGCACAGCATCTAACTAACCCAAACTAAGCTAACGTGTTCGGTCGAAGGCTACTAGGTCCAACTAGTACCGATTAAATTATACACGATACTGGAAAGCTATCATATTCGTGAGTATCCTCGAACTTGTTCTGGAATAAGTATCGTGTGAAGCGAGCTAAAGGGTTCACAGCAGTAAAATATGAGTTTTCGATTATCTCGTGTATAAATTCAGGCATTTCCATTCATTTACCTCTTTCTTATCCTATCATCGGTATCTGGTTACAACGTCCCATTCTTGCCAATCTGTCTGTTTCTTTTACATCACTTCCGTCAAATATTTATTCAGTCATCTCTCATCAACTCGAACATATCGTCGTTAGCAATATCATGACGTTCCTAGACAGTCGTAACTTCCTCCATGGCTGACAGCACGGCTACCGGAAAGGTAGATCATGTGAAACACAGCTCGCGCTCTTTCTTCATGACGTTCTAAAATCTGGTGAATCGAAAAGACAAGTGGACGCATTATTTCTAGATTTTAAGAAAGCTTTCGACACGGTACCTCACAACAAACATTTATACAAATTACAGTCATGCGGGCTAAACGAAACAGTAGTTTTCTGGATACGCGACTTTCTGAGTGATCGTAAGCAAAAAGGAGTTCTTGACGGAGTTAACTCTGATGCAGTTAAAGTGACATCAGATGTCCCACAAGGAAGCGTAATCGGCCCCCTTTTGTTCATTATATACATAAATGACCTATGTTCTCGAATTAGTAGTAAAATACGTTTATTTGCTGACGACGCTGTCATCTATCGCGAAATTAGTGATCACTCTGACTTTGAAATTCTATCATCGGATTTAAACAACGTTCATGTGTGCAGCCAAGAGTGGGGACTCGAACTTAATCTGAGCAAATGTACGGCGGTACATTTATTGCGGAGGTCGTCCAACTATCCCCATGTATATGCTGTTGGTTGGTGTTAACATAAAGGCGACAGATGAAGTGAAGTATCTAGGAGTTACGATAACTTCGAACCTATCGTGGGGAACACACACAAGAAATATTTGTGGCAGAGCTCTGAAGAAGCTAGGATTCGTCATGCGTATTGTGGGAATATTTTCGGATGAAAAAGTAAAAGAGAGGTGCTATTTCGCACTCGTCCGGCCACACCTTGAATATGCAGCGAACATATGGGATCCGGTGCAGAAACACTTAATCCGGGAACTTAATAAAATACAAAGGAAAGCTGCGCGATTCGTCAAAAACTGATACGGGCGAACATACAGCGTTACACAGATGTTAAACGAATTAGGCTGGGAGCCGCTAGAGACTCGGAGGCTGCGAGCTAGGCTTAGATTGCTTGAACAATTGAGAATAGATATCTTTAAGAGCGACACGGAGAACATCATATTAGAACCCCACTATATGTCCAGGTCCGACAGAAACGATAAATTAAGAGAGATATTTTGCCGAACGGATAGGTATAGGAATTCGTTTTTCCCCCGAAAAATAAGGGACTTCAATAAATGCTAGGCGTAATTTCATTAGAGCGTTTCCTTTTTTATATGTGCACGGCTGGTGTCGCCACACGCCTATTGAGGCGGCTTGCGGGGTAGTATGTAGATGTAGATGAACTCCTTCTGAGCCTTTGTAAGCACTACCAGCTCCTATGCTTCATTTTTTATCTGTTGCGCATTTCTCGGTTTACCTATATAAAATGGTGAATTTGTTAATCCTTTTCCCTCCGGCTACCGAATTTAATCCGCTCACGTTGTATGAAATCCCGGTTGAAAGTAACATTTATTTCGGTGGGCCTGAGAGTAGCTAGCTTCTTACAGAAATAATTCACTGTTGGGCAGAGTGTGCAACTTGTACAAGTTTTATTCCATTGCGAAACTTGCATTGGAAATGGAAATTTAAAGTAGTTGTAGTGCAGACGAAACAAATCAGTATCCTATTTACTCTGATGTGAAAACAAAAATTTAAGAAGGACTTCTAGTTTCCCCAGGTGAAAGATTAAATTGAAGTTTCGTCAAGTTACTGACCGAGTAGCTCGGTAAGAGAAAGTTATTTTTAGCTAACTCTTCATTCTTTTCTGGGAAATATTTATTTTATATCAAACAATATTTTCCTTCTGGATATATAATAGATTGCTGATTCAGTAGTCACTCTCTGGGGAAAATATTTTTTCTCTTTTAAGCTGCCTGCTACGAAACAAAAAAACGTCATGCAAAACAACTTTATTGCTCGCGGACCATCATTAGAAACCTCCATCATTGATGATCCATTTTGATGGGAAGAAACTCATCGATTGAATGAAGCGATTACTGATACGAAAATGATTGTTGCTCAACGAGAGGGCTCAAATTGCCAATTGATTAGTAACCGTTATAAGTGTCCTTTTAACTTAGGCACCGGTGATTTGATAGCTTGCATCCCTAGGATAGACTGCTCTCGATCCCATCATCATCACTGAAGTAATTTTATTTAAACCCAATTGGGCCTCAAATGGCTAGCCATGCAAGCATTTTCCTCTTTCATCAGTGCACCAGTACTCGCTTCCAAAATTATGCAATGCATTCGCCATGCGCATACTGGCACAGAATATGGGTGCACCCGCCTCCTGAGTGGTTTATCTAAAATCGTAGCTTATATGATGAAATTGACATTTGTTGGTACTGATTAAACCGTTACTAAAGCCTCTCTCGATGGATCATCTAGTGCACTCAACATTTCAGCCAGAATACGATAATATTTGGAACGAAGTAAGAAGACACACAGGATTGATTGATAGATGCTTTAAATAGTTACTTCCATGATAACTGACACAAACTGCAAGTCTTATATTACTAATGTATAATCAAGAAATTTGAATACATTTCTGGATTTACTTAATAATTCCGTGGTCATAAATTTACTTGCCGTCTTAAGCCTCCTCCAAGTTTACTCTTTAGTTTTATTTTCAGTTATTTCACCCCTATTGCTAGCCTGTAGCTTTCGTTTCACGGTATAAGCTTTTTTTTAAATCATTATGGTAACTCAGCCATTGGGTATGTCATCAAAATGACCAGGATTGATAATTTCTAATTTTGTTACTCTTGAAATGGATATATTTCTATCCGAGGGTAGCTAAAAATGTTTGAAACTATTGTATATGTCCGCTGTTCGTCTCTTTTCCTCTCCGTTAGTCTCGTCCTCTGTCCTGAAGACTTATTTACGTTCTATGCTTTTAGTATAAAAGGAAGTACAGCCCGGGCAACGGCCTGTCGTGATGGAAACACCGGTTACCGATCAGTCACCGAAGTAATCGAAGTAAGTAAGCATCGTTGGACTCGACTCGAATTTTGAGGGGTGTTCCTCCTATTCGTCCGAGTGCAGTTGCCCGTATGTAAGTAGCAGAGACGCTATGGGTGAATTACCTTAACCATGGGAGCATGATAAACAATGAATATTCAGCAAAAGACAAGAATACGAAGATCTTCACCCTCACCAGCTTTGTCCAGTACCTCAGGAAGCTTCCGGTTAAGTGCATGGGATGTATTCCATTACGTTTGAGATGCGGTGCAAATGATGTTGAAGATTTCGTGGTTGGATAGCATCACAAAACGAGGTTCTGCAACGGATGGCAGAGCTTCCCAGAAAAGTGGAGTATGTCTAAAAAACGAGGCACACACGATGGGGTGTTCCTAAATAGAGGTACCCAGAGTGGTCGATATAGACCTCCAGGGGTTGATACGATATTGAGAGGGGCCCAAACGGGCTCGGGGGGTCCATGATTGGGGGTCCATGAAAAAAAGGTTATCAAAACATTTTATAGTATAAATAAACAAGTATTATTTTCGACTTTCCATGTATGGATTAACGTGAACGTTTAACTAATAAATATTTTTTAATAATTATTTTCTGTTAAGTTCAGAACGCCAATGTATTTCTTTTGTTTCATTTTAAACTACGAATAGCTTTTCGACAAATCATAAACATTGTCAAATTAACGATCTAAAATCATATGGGTGTATTTATGTGCTTGCCTTATGTTAATCACGTAGGTAGTAGTAAAGATGAGTGTCATCAAACAGGGGGTGGTAAAATGTTGAGAAATTTTTGAAGAGGTCGACGGTCAAAAAAGCTTGGGGGAAAAAACTCTCTTCACTAGTTACACACTTACTAAAGGGGGTGGTGGAAGGGAACCGGTCGTGAGGGAGACCAGGACCATATCGGTCGCCTATGATGTTGGTTTAACACTGATATGAAAAAAAACCAACGGATGATCGCCTGACTTGGAGAATTTACGCAAATAAATGCATAGGTTGATAATCAATGATGACGGTCCTTTTGTTGTAAGTTAACATTTACTGAAGGGGTGGGTTACTTTTGAACTTTCTTACCGATTGTTTCTAGGCGAAAAGTCGATTTCTACTTTACAGTCGTGCGAATTATCCGTATCGTGCTATTTTGTAACTTTCTTCCGATAACAAGACCCCAAATTTATCTTTTTTGAATTATCGAATTTATTTACGAAATACAATGAGTTAGCAACCTAAATCGTTTTTATATTTGGAGCCGAAAGGTTACAAAACAATCCCCTTAACAGTTTCAATTTTTTCGATTATCTTCTTCCGAATAAAATACATCGATCAAGTCCGTCTCAAGTTTACATTTTGCAATGAGCTCTCATGGCGTTGTCCAGCCAATGTATTAGCATAGGGCGTCTGTAGCACAGCATCGCCAGATGTGTGATATTTTTAGTTATAAGTATATGAACGGGAAAGTTCCAATATGATTTGAGAAATCACCTTCCCATTTAGTAAGGACCTCAAAATCGTCAGTTTGATAATTTCTTTTTTCTACTATAAATTTTCATGGGACAAGAAAGTTGAGAATAGGGAGTTAGAATGGTGTAGAGCCGGCAACACAGTTACCCATAATCACTATGGTCAGCTGAAAACGAGGAACGCACTATAGTTTAAATTTTTAGGAAGGCACACCTGTTGCTCACAATTTCATTCCCTGGCCCTTCATTTCGGCAATGCACACAAACCGAAATTCATCGTATACATTTCCGCTTTTTTTTCAGGTCATCTCCGCATATTTTCTCTCCTGTATATGCTTCTCCGTTTCTTTTTTCTACTCCACCCGAAGTATTGCTTCCCTCAACATCCTGCCATTTCAGCCACACAATGAAAGTCAACCAACCTCGCGTCCACCCTCCGTGCCACGCTCTGCACTGCGTGTGTGCGTGAATTATCCATTTATAGCCCTCTCACCCCCCCCCCAATCGCTTCCCAACTCTCACCCTCCCTCCCGGTCACCGACTTCACGCTGCAGACGCTCTTAAATCATCCCCCGCTCTCCGCCCGCCAGCTCCCATATTTCATCGTTTGCGACGCATTTTCCAGTCAATTCCTCGCTATATTTTTTGGAAAGGAAATCCAAAGTTGTTTTTTTCCACAGTTCATCCACGGTGAGATCACTCTCCCCATGACGACGAATTATCCCTTGTGCGAGTTAGACTATTCTCTCTTTGGGACGCATTTTTGAATTTTGTCTCGCCATTGTGTTTCACGTAGAACCACAATTCAGCGATTTGTGGTAATTGCGAGAAGTTGACACGGTGTATTATCTGACCATCTACATCTAAATCTACATACTTTCCTGCGAACCGCCGAATGGGCGTGTGGTAGGGGGTTAGGACACCAGTCGGTGGGAAGGTGAAAAGGAGAATGTTGTAGGGAATCTGGATATTATGGTTATTGGCGCGAGAATGGAATGCACATGCGAGGCTGGTGGAAAAATGGTTGAGAAAAAAACTCGGCCGGAAATTAGGTGTCATCACGAAAAGAGGAGCTCTTCAGAGGGAGGAAAGAATAACATTTCCAAAAATGTTTACGGAATATGTAAGGGGCCGTCAATTTTGTCAATTTTTTACCTCAATCGCTCTCTGTGAAACACTGTGAATGTCCATGAATTCACTGCCTGTAATAACTTAAAAACTAAAAAGAATGTTTTTATCCTTCCAAAAATTATGGCAAGAAAATGATCGTCCTCAAGTTCAGTGTTAATATGCAATCGGATACATTTATACGCTTGTGCCAAAAATATTCACGACTCTCAGCGGGAACCTCTTTTAATAAAATTTGCCGATTGGATTTGGTTTACATATTATTATTTTGTCTTCAGTTTTCACTAAATAATTTTTATCATCTCAAACGTTTCCCGTTATTTACCACTAAAATTGTATGCTTAATTTCACAGTACTTAAAGAAGTTGTTATTTCCAGTAGGCTAGGTGGTTAAGGTACTCGGGATACATTGAGATAAAAAGGCTCGTTATAAAATTTATTACCTCTGTATTTATAATGATAATGATCTTAATATGTAGTATACAATCTCCATCCCTCAGTACTTAATAAGGCCCCATGTTAAAAAACTTAAATATCTCAAAAACTACATCGAAAACCTCCAAATTTTTTCCGTAGAATACTAGACCATAATTGAAGGAACAAATACTGCGATAATGAAGAAAATATATAAACTTCAAAATTTCGAACCAAACACCTTTAAGGATTTTTTTTTACTAACCAGTTAGTTCTTGGAGGTGCATTACAGATTTTTGAAGCCATGAACCTGTACTTACTCTTCCCGGCTGGTATAATGCCAAGGTAATTCATTTTCATATCAATGTCATTTAGTAATGGTCATTGAAGACTTTGTATGGCTTGACAGAATGGTTCTCTGGGTGAAATGAGAGAAATAATTGATTTGTAAGTACAGGCGTTGTATTGCTTTGCTTTCTTTTCTTCTTCGTTAATTAGTCAACTTTGATTTTTCTATCCATGTAGATAAAACAAGTGACGCTAATTACCTTGGGTGCTTCCCCGCGTCGCAGCAAAGAGGCAATCAACCTCAGATATTATTGCAGATAATTTTCCAATTATCGATATATTTTCCTAGCATCGTGTTTTCAGCGTATTTCTTCCTCTGCCTACCTACTGTTTACTATTGGTTGCCCTAAAAAGGTCATCCAGTCATTAAAACCAGAACTATAAAAACATGATGCATACAATCATTACTTCGTTCAATATTACTGCTTCATTTCCTCGACCTTGGAAGTCGTAAGAGTGCTGCATTAAACGATTTACGAGACGTCATATTGTTAAATTCACTGCTAGATATTATCATTTGCGGCGATGAACGGCAAATAAGTTTGACAATTTTAAGAGAAACATATTTTCGAGACCGGGAATTGAGTCATGGACCTATGCAAATATTACCTGATTTCTGTACTATCGCATGCTTTATTTATTTTTTATGTATTCATACATTTTACGGATGCGGTTATCGACGTTTTTTTGTTGTTTAAGGTAATTTGAGCGAAAAATCACCTATCCAATGTCTTATATTTGAGCTTAAGTTCATTTGAGGGAGAAATCACTTCACCTAGAATTTGATGAATTTGGCCGCATTTAAAGAAAAAACTCTTATCTTTTCGATGATATCAAAATACAAACCCCTTGCCGAACAACTTTTCGAGCAATTTGCCTTAAAGGGTTAGCTGTTTTGCATGGGATAGATAACGGCTGTGCCCTCCAGAGGGTATGTATTGAAAAAAGTAGGAATTTACAACACCTTGATTTCGTCAAAAAAACTCAGTGTTTAGTTTGTATGTATTCTCAACTATTTATAAAAAAATATCTATTACTCACCGCAGTAATTTTTACAGAGTTGCAAAAAAACTGCTGTTTTGAAGGATTTTTAGTCGTATGGCGTGGAAAAATTAGTCAAGTTTGAGACTTATGTAGCTTGATTTATTTAGTTACTGAGAATTTTGGTCATATGTAACTATATTTTGCGCCATTAATACTACAGTATTTATTTCACACTTCTTAGAGACGTTGAAATCAATGAATAAATTTGAATATGGTGCCCATTATGACTAGGGAACTATCTCCCTCATCACCTTAACGGACATCAACTTAGCTCCCAATCTGTTTTAAAGTGCGCTGGCAGGTGCGCAGGGTCTGTAACGAATGGAAGGCAAGTGCGCTGTTGTGCTGCGAAGTGATTAGCGCACTAGAGCGAATGGAGGGCACCCTCTGTATTATCGAAATACAGAACTTAGTTCTCCGATTCAATCATCGGAGAACTGCCTTCGGTAGACAACACCACTATCACGGCCGCATGAAATCGGATCGGTTGTGTTTGGCAGAAGGTCGACGCATCGGTTGGGGGGAAGCTAGTCCGCCGTGGAGAAAAAAAATGCGAAGGCAGGTATAATGGAGCGTGGAAAGAGAAGGGTGGCCCGGGAGCGTGGTAAGGATTCCGCCGGACATTTCCGAAACGGGTGAACGTGTGACTTGATTTTCGGGGCGGGGGGGTCGCGTGTAAAGGAGAGGGTGAGGGGGGATGGCCGAACGGGAAACGAAAGCTCGCCAGGAGGTGGGGGGCACAAGGGGCGACGCAGGTAGGTATGTATGCGACGGAGTGCGTGGAGTTGCGGGAGTCAGGTGGCGTGCTTCCCTTTCCGGTCAAATCTTTTCGAATGCGACCAGGCGCTGTGAAAAAGGGAGTAGTAGGGGGGAGAGGCTGACGTTGCCCACTTTTCATTCCGTTGCATGGAAACGCCCAACCAGACGCTCAACCTCCCGTCACCATCGCACGAATGTTCGAGAAATTAATGTAGTTTGAGCGAGATATTTCCCTCGTCACAATGGAAACCATATTTGAATATATTGTGACAGTGGCTGGCTTCTCTTCGTAAAAGTTATTTATGTTAGTATTCATGATTACATAAAATACTTTGTACTTTTCTACAAAATTCTATCTGTACGACGCCTTTCATCAATTTTTTGGCATCGTCAGGTACAGAAAGTTTGTTTTATTCTTTAATTGTTGTAGTTTCGGAAGGAGGAGAAAAATACAAATATTCGGGCAGGGTTGAGAAAGACTCGTAGATCAAGGGCTGGTGAGGCAGGATATTTAAGGTTAATATTTAACAAGGTAATTTTATCGGAAATGAGAGGAAGGGATGCGGAAATAATAATTCATTTCAAAGTTTATTGGATTGTCTGATAATTGCGCAATAATATAGTTATATATGTCAAAAATTCTCAGTACTTAAATAAATATATCCACATAAGTCTCTAACTTGACTCATTTTTCCATCCGTACGGTGAAAACGCCTTCTTAACAGATGTTTTTTTTACGAATCTGTAATAATTACTGGGATTGGTAATTGATTATATTTTATAAATTGTTGAGAAAACAAGCAAACTACAAACCGTTAGCTTTTTGACGAAATCTATGCATATGAATTTCCTAATTTTTCCAATATTCTCCCTCTGGAGCGCACATCCGTAATCTAAACCATACTAAACAGCTTATATTCTTAAGCAAATTGCTCTAAAAGTAGTTTTTAAGGGGTTAGTATTTTGAATTAATTGGAAAGACAAGAGTTTTTTCTTTGGAAATGAGATCAAATTCTAAGTGAAGTGATATATCGCTCAAAGTACCCTGATGTAGTTGGAGCAAGATTTTTCCCTAGTCATAATAGAAACCATATACCTACTAATTTTATCTTAAAATTTAGGCCGTTGTAATAAGCATAAAGTAGGTAATAATAATAATATTGATGACGCAAACACTTTCTTTTATTTTTACTGAACCTTTCATTAATATGCTAAATATTCACGGAAGAGTCTTCAAACTTGACTAGTTTTTTCTCGCCGTATGCCGAAAGTACCTACCTCTACAACCGAAGGCTTATTTTTTTGCGATTTCAGAAAAAATTAATCCGGTTAGTCATGAATGTATTCTCAAAATAGTTGAGAAAATATACGAGATACCCACTGTTAAATTCCAGACTCAATCTCAGCGTCAGAACTTAGAAATTTGTTTTTAACAATTCATCTACGGAGGCTAAAGCCGTGTTACATCCCATGGAAAACGGCTAATATATTTTGTAGCAAACATCTCGAAAAGTTATGCGGTGAGTGGTTGACATTTTCATATCATCAGAAAGATGAGATTGTTTTCTTTAATATGAGACCAAGGTCATTGAATTTGATGTGGAATGATGTCTCGTTCAAACTACCTTAACTATGAACAACATCACTTCCTTGATCTTAGACTCGAACCCAGATCTCCCGCACACTCGGCTATGTCCGTACATGACACTTTGGTGGTCATTTATTCTCACGGACTATGCCAGTATATGATATCTTACGTATGATGTAAAAAAGCAAGTATGTAAAAATGAAAAATATAAGTGTACGGTGTGAAAAAAGTGAGTCAAGTTAAAGACTAATGTGTGCATACTGTATTTAGTTAACTCATGAGATTTCAGTCGTGTAAAACAATATCTATTAATATTACAATATTTACTTCATGCATCAGCTGCTGAAATTAAAGAAATTAAAATCGAGCTTGGAGTCTATTATGACTAGAAAAAAATCTTTCTCAAACCACCTAAAGTGGTGTTGTGTTGTACTGTTGGGTTGTGTACTAATCAGGCTTAAAACTGAGAGGAGTAAGGTATTATGACGATGTGCGATTGAATAATGACGCGGGAAGTCGCGGGAATAGGACTCACTACAAAACGGTGACGCCGAAGTGACATATAATCCGTACTCGGACAAGTGCGCTATTCTTGTTGTGCTGCCTCCTTCCGCTTCTGCCGCCTCCACCCCTCCCGCCACCCTTCCCCGCCTCCTCCCACCCCCCGCCCACCCCCCGCCCAACCAATTGTACTCGCTTCAGGCCGGAAGTGAGGCGAGAGAGGAGATGAATGAGCGGACGATTCGCCCGTCCTTGCCGGCGGTGGCGCTCAAAACGCTCCTTCTGATCCTATCCTCCTATTCTTTATATCCTTAACTCTCACACTTCACCTCTAACAAACGCTCACGTTGCGCCAGGCAAGGGAGTTTCATCTACATTATACCCTGCAAGCCACCCCAAGGGTGTTCGGCAGGGGATGAGTTATCACCAACATGGACTACATTGTAGCCTAATAAGGTTAATCACCCTGCGATTATTGGTGCATTAGCAAAAACCTGCAAATACTTCTCAGGAGGTGAAATTTCACCTTAATGCACTGCACTATAGGTATTACACCAATGTTAAAGAAACTATTTGTATTAATGTATTTTGCAACTACATAAATTCACGGAGATACAAGAGTTGTACAGGAAATATGGACGACATTTTGTTAGTACCTACAAGATTGCAGATAAGGACACAAGCATTAGGGAGTAAATCCAATAACTAGCAACACTACCTATCGACAAACCAAATTAAAAGTATGTACGATGTGAACAATGCTTTCCTCCTCACGATGTGAAGAATGTTTTCTTATTACAAGTGGTAGTAAAGATAGCGGAATCCAATAACGTTTTCTTCTCAAGTAGTTGAAGTAGGGTCATTCCATTTTTAATCGACCAATTTAAAAAAATGGCTCCTCACCAGCTCAGATTTCAACGAAATTCGGCAAGTGGGTAGTGTCTACCCTTGTAACCCATAATCCGTTGACTAAATTCATAGAAAAAAATCCGCCCTTGAGTTATAGGCAAATGTACATCACTTGGACGACTAAAAAACGTCATTATACGCCCTTTTTGTATAAGCTCCAGAAAACTTATTTTACTTAGCACAAATGTAAAAATGGTATCCTTGGAAAGGTATAAGACAGTACTTGATACTATTAATCTTTAACGTCGACTTTGTCCAAATTTAAATGCTTCTTCAACTGCTCTAAGTCAAAGTTCAAAAATTTGTTTTTTTGTAACTTTGGGCAATAAATAAACCCAGGAGGACTTCAAGTAGCAGGCTGTTTTTTCTCGTATTAATACACACACCATTGATGTTTTGATTGAAAGTCACCGCAGTTAAAATCCCAGAGTTATGATCAGCTATATAGATCAATTTGCAATTGTGACAAAAATCAATGATGGCGTGTTCTACAGATGAATGTGTTTACTCTATACTATCGTGTTTAAAGCGATGTATTTTTGTAATTGAAATTACCCGTACACTCAGTTTACGAATGAATTCACGTAAAGGAATATAAAATTTCTCGTAAAAGACTGAACTAATTAATTTACGCTAATGAAACCCTACTTTAATGGCATTCATATTTCTTTGCTTAAAGATATAATAAATTACTGCCGTAAGATTGCTAAGCAGATTAGCAAACTACTGATTATCGGTAGGTATATCTCACGACATATAGAAGACAAGGAAAATGAATGATTTAATAATTGTAATACTACTGCATACTGAGCTATTTTTCCCTTTCCGTTTTGAGTCCTTAAAACCCTATGCAAAAGGGTCCAATCTAAATCCAAGGCAGTCCATTAAAATAAAATACCAAATTTATGTAGCTTGCATTTCAATCAGTTTAATCTGCCAAGCTGTGTCTTTGACAGAACAGGCAGATTCCTTTTGATGATTTTGAGTGATATTTAATAATTGCCACCGAGTTTTCAGCATGTTTATTTTTTAATCTGTTTCTATGTTTGTATTGATGGTACTAAATATAACCTGATTCTTTTTCAAGCAAAATCAGAAAGGAAAAATGCGAAAGGCAGTGCTCAAGGATTTAAAACTTAGCTCTGTGAAGGCCTTTACTACAAATTGATGGGTTGGTATGTTTTGTGAATTTCCATGCTGACCTCCTGAACCTAAAACATAGTGGCGTTGCCTGCAAATGTGCAGTTATGTAGTTGCAGGTGCTATATTTGTTATTGATGCCACATTTTCTCAACTTCCACGATAAATGGCAAAGAATTCGTTGATGGTATACGGAAAAATAGGCTTCCTAAACTTAGAATCAAATCATGCACATTCGGCTTTCTGAGAGAATAGAGAATCCTGCGTAGCATAGTATGTAATCTGCACGTTTTCCCGGAAAACCTAAATAGTTTGATTCTATGTCCAGAAAACCTTTGTTCCTCCGGAAATTTTCAACAAATGTCATAATTGAATAGCCATTCACTTATGTTTGGAGGGTCTGACAACTTCGCTGACATGGATATGGCTTAACAGCATAATTATTTCCAAACTGCCATTAAAAAGTTGTTTTTTTTTCTGGTGAAATTAAAGGAAACTCTTATGTTTATGCTGACATGAACTTAATTCTTTGGCCAAAAGCTGAGGAACATCTGAAGTTAGAGATTTGCCTACTTCAGCTAATACAGCAGAATAAGTAGGTTACAAACTTTGCAAGGAATTTTTCAATATCATCCATAAGCTATTATGATTCAATATTATTCGTAGAGGAGAATAAAGAGAATTCATTAATAATGCACTCATCTTATATTCAATTAACATGAAGGTAATCAATAAATATATTTTTCTGAAATATTTCTTTCCCATTTTGAAGACTTCGAAATGCATTAAATGAGCCATTCCATCTAGTTTTATTTGAATAGTAGCATTTCCATTATTTAGTTTTTATTGCTCTCCCGTGAAAACAACAAAAGTGAAGTGGGATTTTTTTTGCACATTAATGGAAGTGTAAGTAGGTGTTTGAGGTGACAAGAGCACTGCCTCCATATCCCTAAGATCTTGGGTTTAAATGTTCAAATCCTGACAGTAATGAAGATCTTATAGCAGATTCCTAATCTTTATTCAAACAGTATTTTTTCCTATAGTCAGCTATGTATTCTCCCCTTTATACCAATCCAATTTCAAGTTTATTCTATAAAAATACAGGGCTAAAAGGTACGATCATTTTTACGTTGTTGTGTAATATGTATATATATATCGACTAGTACTTATCTAACAAGAGTATGAACACAAGATATTAACTTTTTGTGATTTTCTTGAGTCTTCTGTATTTATGAGAAATTCAAGTCCAACTTATCTTTCAGGAAGCATTTCAACGTATATTTCACAGGATTAATGACATGTTTAGATTTTTTATCGCGTCCAGTTTAAAGATATGAGCTTACACTAATGGGTTAGTCATGGTTTATTGTCAATAATATTTCAGCAAATGTCTGAAATCTTAAAAATATGACATTTGAACAATGTGATCGCCTGTAAATAATTCAATTACGCTTCTCAAAGGTTATCTCGGGATGAATAGAGATCACTGAAGTTTTACACTTTGTCTTTGAAAGTGCGCAAACCGTTGGAAGGATGTTTATTTCCATACTGCGGGTAACTTCAATGCCATCAACTTTTTCTGCCACTCTGAGAAAGATTTCTGGGTTTACTATTTCTTATTCAATACCCTAAGCCAATAATAGATGATTTTCTATCTTTTCAGCGGGGCGTGCGTCTTACATGAGTCTCACATAGGCACACGTTGCCACTGATAATGCTTTTCCTTGAACTGCCTAATCTCAGGTCAAGACCTATTTCTTTGGAGCTAAAGACTAGGTTAAGCTTAACAGCATAAGTGTCATAAGAGATATTTAAATAGTTGTAATTTTTTGATAAATCATTTCTGAGGGTTGGAGGAATTTCGCAGGTCTAGCCTGATATCTATGATAATCTTTTGTATGCATGCTAATGTATAAGTTCTTTTAGGCCGCGTTGTTTTACCTTTTAGGATTTAGAGGACTGGCAAACTATCGTTTGCAATATTTTCAAGCTCTTTTTTACGAAGCTCGGTTGTCATCTCGTTTCTCAGCGTCGAAATGTATTGCCACGGATGGCTGCCTCGTCCTCACGATTTAGGCTGCTTACATCAGCATTATTGAAAGAAAATCAATGTTGCATTTCTGATTTTGCTATAAAAAGTGGTGCAAATTTGGAATTATTAATGGTCTCGGAATTTACTCGGGCATCAATAATTATAACTTGATGGCTGTTTGAATTGCTGATTAGTATTGTACGAGGTGTGCAATGAAAATTTACTTTGTTATCAGTGTCGTTTACCCCGAGTTTTAATAAATGAAATCCAATGTAAATTAGGTGCTAAAGGAGTCAGTAGGTTGACTTTCTTTTTTCCGGATTCATTCCGCGATGTTTAAAATTGCAAAAAACAATATTTCGCTGGTCCTCCTGCCAGGTTCATCAGGTTAACTGAACTGATTCCTTATGAACTATGAGTTAGTAGGTTATTTTTTTGTTTATACTCTCATTTACTTTGTATTTTTATGCGTTCTATTTCTAGATAATATAAAAAATGACCTAACCACTAAGAATGTCTATCAATAGTAGTTGAGTTATTGGTCTCAGAATAAATGCTGTACTTGTGATTATTATGTAAAGGAGGAATTATCTTTTTGGTGTTAATTTCTATCATCCATTTCATGACTTGCTACTTCGATCGCGTTCTTAGTTTAACAATGTGCTATCATAACGTTAAATGTTGAGTCCTATTCCAGATAGCCGCTTCGTATGTAAGTCTTTTCAGTTGAAAGACTATTAATCATGAACTGTCAAAAGATCGCTTCATAAGGTCGAGTGATAATGTGATGACGTGGGGTATGTTTAGATATAAATTTCAAGGCTGATATCCACGCAGAGCATTGTTGGATAGTCCTTAAACGAAAGATGCTTAGGAACTAAGCAGCTACCCTTGAAAGGATGCATTTGATTTGTTAGTTTAGACGCAATTGATTAAAAGTCAAATGTACGAGATATGCTCAAAAGGTCTCTGGGCTAACTTTTAAAGTAAATTTATTAAAATTCATTACAAATAACTATTATCCTCTTGAAATTATTTCCCTTGCCTAGCCACACACTTCTTTTTAAGGGCTATTTCACTGCTGAAGGCATGAAGGAAACGCGTTTAAAAAATTCTGTTTCGTTCCTTCAACAATTTTTGTTTTAACTCCTCGATTATGACAAATCTTCGTCTCTTGAGGGCGGACTTGAGCCTAGGAAATAGTAAAAAGTCGGTAAGGGCCACAATAGGTGTGAAAGGGGGCTGAAGAAAGACTGCCATCCCCATTGAATGCAAAAATAGCGAATTGCAAGGATCGATTGATTCATAAGGAACAGTGGACGCGTTATTCTCTGAGTGTCCAATATGCGAAATAGATGACACTTGAGCCTTTTTACCGTTGTACCACCTCATGATTTTTTTATTTTTCCTGCCCTATGGATAGGCATTGAACAGAACTAAAATAATAACCGCCCAGCCGACCTCATGGGATTAGAATTATTCCAATGATCTTGACAGACGGCGAGTAAACTTATCAATTGACCCAAAACTACATCATTCGGTCCAGCAGGATGTCATCTCACTTCATCCAGTATAAAGAGAGAGGATAGCTATGTCAAAATGGTTGATGACAACATACCGACCTGAATCTCAAGAGATAGGAATATTTCTAGTAACATCAATAGACAGTGAGTAAACTCATTAACCGATTATAAATTACATCAGTCGGAGTTGTACATAATTCGTTGTTCTTTTTGGATTTTCCATCTCCTTCTATCGAGTATGAGAGGCTATCTATGTGCAAAATTACATAGAGGAAAAATCATTCGCCTCATCCGGTATTCGAACCCGGGTACCTAGATATGGCGCTGAGTGCTTTAGCCAGTTAACCTAACGATGCATTCTTTTCTCGTGTAGGTTTTGAGGCCAAAAAAAGGAAGAAAGTGGCCTCCACTACTGAACATACGATGTGAACGAAGCAGTCCAATGCGTGCGCTTAGCGCCACCGTCCACGAGAGAGAGAGGACTGAGGTGAAATGTAGGTCAAAATGTGTTATGGCTCCATTCCGACCTGAAACTCGTACGATCTTCTTCTTTCTAGTAACATCAAAAAGCAGTGAGTAATTCTAGAAGAGAGCAAATTGATAAATGAATTTAAATGAAAAAAGAATCCATATTTTCGGTAAACAGAAAAGGAAATATGACTCCCATGCATGCAGTTTTCGTAAACACGTGCGTGTTTATAATATTCTAACGCTCCCTGTAGATGGTCACCTGGATGACCGAAATGCATGCATAGGAGTCATATTTACTTTGCTATTTATGGACAATTTGGATTAGTCTTTAACTTGAAGACAGTGAATAAACACACCAGTCAATCAAAAACTACATCAGTGGGAGATGTACTTCATAATTCGTACTGCCAATAGGTTTTATCATTTCCTTCTATCGAGTATAAGGGGAGACAATACCTACGTCAAAATGGGTGACGGCTCCATCCGACGTTTGCGAACTTTGAAAACATATGCAAAGGCAAAGCTGATGTGACTAAATCCGCCGTTTCACGTGCATCCCATCGGTGGGTAACGAGCATCCCGGGGCGATGACCCTGCACCGTGCACCTATTCACGCGAGGCACCACTCCGATTGAGTCTGTCGCCTCCGGTCCGCGGATGTTGGGCCTATTGTGCACGCTGCAATTGCCGTTCCCCTTTCCTCCTCCGTTTGGTGTGTTCGCGTTGCACACGCGAAAGGGGGGAGCAATGTCGTTGAAGGACTCATCCTCGCCGCGCCGCCGGAGCAGACGCCAATCCAACCGCATATGAGGATCCCGTCACGCGATATACTGCTGCCCTCTCTCCTACACACCCTCCCCCACACCTTTTCATCTACACTTTCGCATCTTCAAACCCCTTCCCCCCCAACGGACTTCTGCCTTTCTGAACTCTTTTGCTACGACGTTCGGGTAAATGTATATCCGAATGAATATTTTTATCCGTTGACTGCGGAGTACGGCTTCACCCCACATGCTAAAAAGTCTTCTTCCTCCACTGCGTATGTAGAGGTGTTGTATCAATAGTAGTAATTTACCACCACTTACACAACGGTTAACATAACTGATACGTGCTGTATGAGAAAGGCAAATTTTTATTATTTTGTGCAAAAAATAGTGGACATCTTTTTATGAATATTTGACATACATTATGAATGTAATCCGAAATAAGTTTTCGCAGTGAAAGGGTTAAACTCACTTTGCCAAAAACATTCGCGCCGCGCTGTTTTATCATGGAGTAGATAGATTGATAGATAAATGGATTTATGAGGTTTGGTATGTTGATACTCATAGATTCCCCTCTTCCACATAACCTCTCATCACTTGGTAGATCAAGATACCTACAAGCATTCAATCAAGTCATAAAATACAAACAAAATATTAACGCCAAAAACAATATCAAGTTTACAGAAAAAAGTTCAGCTGCTTAAACTTTGTTACCAGATTATAGCGGATTATACTTAAAATCAGGAAATACATGCATTTCCGTAACCAATGGTCCTACTGGTCTTAACGTTACATGCTAAAAATTAATACGATATGAAGTACATACATAATAATGACTATAATGAGAAAGATATTGGCTCTAATACTTAGCTAAAAAATCACTGCAGGAAAACACTATTTCAAGGAAGGTGGGAGGAGAATGAAGGATATATTCATGTTATTCTTGTGTCCGCAAGATGCCGGTAATTGAAATACAACTTATCCTTGAAACATTTCCGGCGTTTCTTCTTAATTTGCATACATCTTCATGGCTGCATATATATTTTTGGGAACATAAGTGAACGAGAATAACAATTTTATATTATCATAGCATACAGTTAATGTATCAGAAGAATTACCTTGGGGTGGATTGAATTATTATCAGTTGAGCATCTAGATATCGAGGAAAAAATTCACAAATAAATCATAAAAAATCACGAAACCAATTCTGAGCGTGGTCATCAGGTAAGATATTTGTTAATTAGAAAATCCACCGCCTTTCAATAAATACAATCAGTTCAATTCTTAAGGTGACTTTTCTTCCTCATTCACATTATCCTATGCATATAAAATTGTTGTGTTCGTTCACTAACATTCCCTAAAATTTATATGTAGCTCGGAATACAGAAAAAAAACTTTCGACTGTGGTGTATTAGGTAATTTCATTTCAATTAACAAAATCTCGCGAACCCTACAATAACAAAGATATAACTGTGGTTGAGAATGTCCATTTGAGGATATTCCTATTTAGTAATTCGAAAAATGTTTCTTATGGAATAGACTAGGTTTATTTTAATGCTTTGGGTATAAAACCCCTAAAAGCGAAATAGCAATGCATTATGACGTACATGTGGTTTTACGTGATAAAGGGCAACATGAGATGCAACAATCTACAATAATTATACCATTTAAAAAAATGGAGCGTAATTCGCCATCTTCCGGGTAACAATTTAGTTAGGTACCGTATTGGTGGAACAGGAAATTATAATATTTACTCTTAAAAGATCGCAAATGATCACATTTTTTAAATTCATAGTGCTTTACGTTCCATATAACGATAGACTCGACGACGAAGGGTTTGCAAAACATTGTGATTCTGTTTGTATAATAATAGCCGAATCTCTTTGGGCTTAAAAAATGTTTAATAAACGTAATTCAGAGCGGTAAAATTTAAACAGCCGTCACCCGATAGGATATACTAACAAATTTGGGACATTTACAGTAAAAGAAAGTCATTCGCCTGAACCGGGAATCGAACCCAGATCTCCTGTAGTCGCGCCGCCTAGTGGTAGTTAACCACCTGGCGCGAAGTTGTGGGATTGTAGGTAGATACTAGTCCAGTTAGTGTAGATGAATAACTTTTCCGTTGTGAATCTCCCAAATTCGTGCCTGTCCGCGAAAAAATATATGTATAGAGCATACTTTTATAAAACAGTGAAGTTTGGACGATAACTGCAGTATCACAAAGAAAATGTGGTTTTATTGAAGAATAATGAAGATAGAATGGACGGAGTGAATCACCAATTAAGAAGTCCTACAAAGATTTGGGGAAAAATATGCTTAATGGAAACTCTGCAAAAAAGAAGCGCAAAATCCTTGGACATATTCTTATACATAACAACCTCTCGAAAAAATTAAAGGAGAAAAAATGAACGGGAAAAATCTGAGGAAGACAGAGTTTGCGGTATAATGATAGTGAAACTTGGTGGCAGTCGTCTGAGTGAAGCGTGTCTGCAAGAAGAGGAAGGCTCACGTGGAAGGGGTCAGCAATACAGCGGAGAGGACAGCTCACGGTAGGAAGCGCTGCCAACTTAGCTGCATTTAACTTGAGATGGCGGGAAGGAGTAAGCAGTGCGTTTCACGACAATATTTACGACCCTAACAAAGCTGGATAATAATTCGCTGAAATTGTTCGAAACCCATCGGAGAAGCTCACATAAACAATTGAAAAGATTAAGAGCTAAGACTAAGATAGCTGATGCGGATATTGATCAATTGAAGTTGGCAATTATGGTTTGCGACTTTGAGAACCCTAGTAGTAAAAGTCGGGGGCTACCTTACTCCCCCGAGTGGAGCTAGTTCGTAGGGTAATGGACTCTTCCACTGTAAAGGGTCTTCTGCGCAACTCCCACCATACTTCGCTACTACTATACATGAACCCAATTATGAGTAATGTAAGAACAATGATAAAGTAATGGAGCAGTAAGCTGGCAGGAGACTGATGTAGAGAGATGCAGCAAACCAATTAAGATTTATGATTACTGATGTTTATTAGGTAGTGTGCGCTATTTGCAGGGTGTCCAACTCTGAAGACAGCTGTTTCTCTTAAACTCATCAAAGTTTTTAATGATATCGGAACTTAGCATCTTATATTTTCCATTTCACCGCGAGCATAGCAATGTGAAGAGGAAAGGATATCTATGCAAGTCCCTCAATACTCTCAACGCTCTCCACAGAGAGGTTACTTCAAAGGAAACAATAATGGGAAATACGAAAGTACAGATTTGAGTGACCACGACCAGGGGTCTTATTCATAAAGGCGTCGGGATTTTCCGAGCCTCAACTATGACGAAGTTGAGATCATAACATCCTCGAGATATTCTGAAAATTACTCACAATCAGGAATGTTGAGGTTAGTGAAGAAAGGATTTCACATTTACAACATTGCTAGGGTACTACAATTTCTAGCATTTCCAAGAAAAAAACCGTATAAAGCATGGCAACTGACTTCCTCGTACATTGCATTCAATGATAGGAGTTTCTAACACGCTCCTTTTTTTTGGCTCCAAGTTGACATCGCGCGGGGAAACAAAGGAATTTCGTAATTAATCGCTATCCTTCACTTCCACAGTACGTGACGTCAGCTGCTTTAACTTCGGGAATCTTGGTGGAAAATCTCAATTGCTACTTTGCGTGTTCTGCGTAACGTGGTTTCGCGGTCCGCGAAGTTATGCATCGAGTATTTGCCATTATGGAGGTGAAATTCCTTATCCTTCGTGAATAAGACCCCGGTTAATTCAATATTTTCGCCACGGAACTATCTAGCCGAGCAAGCTTCCTGCCCTTCCGTGCGGAAGTTCCGACCGGTGAGAGATTCAGCTTGGTAAGGCTTCATCGTGGGATAGACTGGGGCTAAGGTTTCGTCCGTGGGATACGAGATCCGCAAAGGAACGAGCGTAACCAAAAGAAGCCAGTGAAATAGATTACGCTTTGCCCTCTTTTATCACATCAGCGGTCAGTCGACTGTCAGGTCCCACGAATGTCTGCGGTTTGCAAGCAATTAAAAGCGCTCAATGTTTTGAGAGGGATTCTCATATGTATGGTAGTTGAATATCAGATGGCTTTTTATGTCACCGCTAATTTGTTTGTAGCGAGATAAACTGGTTTCATAAATAAACGAACCGTTCGGTTTGAGAACTGTTTATTACTTGCGAATCAGATAAGGAAATCGTAAATTTCGACCAGCACAATCGAGAAACGGAGGGATGGACCACTATCATGTGGAAAAATTATTTAGTGTTTGACCTTCAAAATTTTAAGGTTCTTGAACTCGGATTAGTTTCTATCTTTTCTATTGGTTTTTTCTATTGGTTTTGCTCATGACTGTGTATAGAGCTTGTGTAAACTTACTGAAGATGATATTCACTGGAACAGTTACTTCTAAATACGACCAACTCAGTTGGCAAGAAATTGACAAGCGGAGCCAGAAATTCCTTCTGGCGATCATTCATTTGAAAATGACTTGTGTTCTCATCTACTGTTTTGTGTACCAGTTCACCTGAAAGCTCAGGATGATAACATAAGTAACAGTGACGAAATTAAGACCTCATATATTATTATCTTTATTATGTGTAATTTATTATCGTGGAAAGAGTGGCTTGAGTTGATTATGAGCCTACTACTTTATGTGCGTTTAATGTGGTAAGTTTGCCGTTGTCATACCCAAGAATTTGCTTCTTTCTATCTATTTCAAGAAGTGAAATTCATTGGAAGCTATCCCTTCTTTCCTCATTTCAGAAATTTGACCTTTTAATCAATTACTCTGTTCCATTGCCTTAGAATATTGGGATAAAAGGTTAAACTTGATAACCTCACCGACCATAGCGTCTTTGCGCTCTCAAGGAAATCTTAGGATGAATTCATATGGTAAACCATTAATCACAAAAATTTCGCGCAAGTTTTCTCACTATCCAAGTCTCTGAAATGATGGTGCTTCGTCATCCGATGGGGGCTGTGTAATTATGGACTGCGACCCAAAATGAATGTACATACCTTTACTAAAGTATAAGTAGTAGTGTTTTACGGCATATATATTATACTTATTCTTTTTTAGTGTGCCCCCTTATACAATGATATCAAATTGGGACTTACAAGAATGTTCAGCAACCATAACCACACAATCTCAATCCACGTATGAGTCCTCATTTATCTTTCCTTCACGCATTTATGGAAAAGAGTGTATCTTATCAATTCCCGTATCTCAGTTAACGGAGCTATTATTCTCAGGCATGGTTTCATAATCTTAGGTTAAACATTTCACCGGTTTGAAAATCACGGTTAAAACGTTCTGTCGTCAACGATGACGCTCACAGCAACTAACTAATCATGTACACTAATTATGTTCCTAAGGGACATTTTGTCCCGGAATAATAAATCTCATTTCTATTCTAACTGACAGTCGAATGTAATATACTGAGCCCAAACTCTCAATTAACATCATATTAAAGAAGATGCTACGTCATGTTGCAATTGAAGTTAAACAGGTGTTATAAAAACCAGGCCCTACTATTTTTTATGTTACTATATCCAATTTCCTGCAAAATGCCACAAAAATGCATCAAGTTCGTGAATTCTCCGTCAGACACGGGAATATTTAGGGAGTGAGCGAGGGAATAGTTGTGGTATGGTCAGTGGAGTGCTGACCACTCTTCCCTAGAGCCAGGGTTCGATTCCTGGCTGCAGAGGAGATTTCTTATTGGGATCTACAGACCCTTGCTTGGGCACAAAATGGAGATCGCCTCAGGTGCAGCACTCCAGTCATCGAATGGGACAGTAAAACTCTGGACCCCTTGGTCTCTTTCGATAAAGAGTAATCGCTCTAATGCCGACACTCTGGTGTCTCTCCGCTCCTACTCGATTTCCGAAACAATCCTCGCATTTTAGCGGTAGCGAAACTTGGCGGCAGTTGCATGTGCGAAGCTAGACTTCAGGGAGAGCAAGGCTCATGTGAAGGGGTAGACAAAGGAGAAGAGATGATTGGAGAGCACATGGCAGGACATAACAGCACTTGACCTGCGAGTGCGGGTGTCAGCAGCACATAACACGACAATATATACGATCCTACGCATCCCTATCAATATTGATGATATTGTTTACTACCCATTGAAGAATCTGGGTACTTGACATATATCAAAACATGTTCTCTTACTGATGTGAACAGTAACATTTTGCCTCTCCATGCTATTTTCTCGCAAATTGAACTTGAAATTACGTTGTGTTAAAGGCGACAATGGGAGAAACGCAGGGGAGAATAGTATTTTCCTATCTAATATAAATGCCAGTTTCACGAAAACTGTTTATAAGAAGCGAAAACTCCCAATAAACTTACTAAAATAAAATAGATTCATCTTACCACCTTATTTTTTGAGTTGCCTATTTGCTAATCACTGCGATAGTTGAAGTCAAAATTTGACAATTCCATAGAAATGGAGCGGCGGTCGACTTATTTGACTATATAATAGTGTTCATTAAAAATAAATACGTGGAATAATTAGCATGTGTAGTAGCTTAATTCTTGTTTTCAATGGCTAACGAATGCCATCAGTACAATCAGGATTTTTTTGAAACCAACTAAACAAAATGCTGGAATTTAGTATTTGCTTGACTCACACATTCGCGGTGGAACCTCCTTAGGAGCGATAGAAAGCTAGAGAGTAGATATGAATAACAAGTTGAGAATGTTAAAGTCAGCACGGAAATATTTTGGCCTCGGAAACCATGGTAGTCGAATGAACTCCCTTACGCACGCAGGCAATGGACCCTTCCACTAAAAGGGCCTACTTCTCAGCTGCCGCCATGTTTCGCTACCACTATACTACTCCACCTTCATATCCAGGGCTGTGCAAATGACATCAGTATTCGGTCGCCTCTCCAAATGACCAACCAACTGACTAATCTTTTCCTAACGTCCTCATCTATACCATAATTTTATTGAACTATTCCATGTGTTCTTACTCTTTAGAGTGGCTGGAGCGGCAATCGTGGGTCAATGAGTGGGCACATTTTAACATTTTTTTTAGTAAGTCGAAAAAAATTCTCAGACCGCATTTCATTTAACTGCATCTGTTTATGCTTTAGAACTCACAGTACAGACAGTAATGGAAATGATAAAAGAATTATAATTTAAAATGTAAGTAATTAGGCTTATTTTTGCCGCCATCATGTCGATGCTTTAATGTTTTGATGTACAGCACTCAATGGTGTGTTACTAGGATCTTAACTCGTCTGTGTTGATTTCCATATAAGTTATCATGAGCTAGTTTAGATATTTTCTGAATTTTAAATCTTGAAATTATTGTCGTTAACATCGAATAATATATCGATTTCCTTTATTGAAAATCGCGTCGGCCGCTACTCATCCATGATGGCGTCGTGACTGCGTCATGTTTGCATCACCGAAAGGCCTTTGCACGCCGGTACCCTTTTGGCCGTATGTTTGAATGCTCAACTTCGCTAATATCTCTGGGTTGACTCTACCCAACATTCTATTTCAGATATGCTTGTGACGAATGAGGTGAGAAGCCCTTTTCGAAAATACGTGCCTCTATTATTGATTGTTTAATTTTTTCGCGAAACCAACTCATGGTAAATGATTTAAAGTAATTTTTTTCGCGCGGGCAGGAGTGCTTGCTGATCTCGCCGAGATGCATGCAGCGGGAGTTGCTCCAAATGCGGGGACGGTGGGTCGCTGTAGTCTACCCCTTCCCCCGCACCCAACAACCCGCCCCCTCCCCCACCCACCCGCCCACTCCCCCAACCACCCGCCCACTCCCCCCACACACCACTTCCCCGCCAAGTGTGGCATAGGGAATTAAGGGCGGCAGCCAATATAAAAGTCTCGGTCCCGCTCATTTGAACACTTCCTCATCTCTCCCCACCCCACCCTCCATCTCTCCCCCTCCTCTTGCCCATCCCCTCCCTCCTTTCCTCCCTCCCCTCATCTCTCTGTCTCTCTCTGGTTCCTCCACCATTCTGCTTTTTAAGGTGGGATTACGATCGACGCTTTCTGACGTGACGTTAACGGACGGTGGCGTTCAGTTTCCCGTCATCTTCTCTTTATGGGCGAGTGCAATACGATTGACGAGAGTATCGACGCCAATTGTCTACCATTTTTGCAAACGGAGTTGTAGTAAACGGTTGCAAAGTGACTGGTTATTTTCATACTTAAGAAATAAAATATAAAGAATCCGAAAACAGTTCTGGCAAATAGTGCTTCAAGAAGGTTAATTATGTTTCATTGTGAAGTTAAAAAGTAATATGGACAATCTGGAAATGAAATTTAGTAAATATTGAAAGAAAAAGATCTGTTCTGTTTGGCTGCCGGTAACGTAGCGCACCGGAAATTTTATGCTTTGACAAGGTTCACTCATTGTCCGTTGCATGAACACATATCATAGGACGATCATCGGGCATATGAAAAGCCAATAAAAAGTGAGCCCAAACATTATGCATTTTCCGCACCCCGATCTACACATACTACGCGGCAGAAAATGGAACCACCCTGCAAGTAGCATTTGCATGTACGCCGAAAGAATAACGCACGTAAATAACAAGAGGGGACAAAATACATGATTACTATTATTATTATTAAATAAAACGTCATTCTTTCGGCGCACTTGTTGTGACTAAGCAAATGCTACAAGTAGGCCGTGTTTACATATGTGGTTCCACTTTCTGCCGCGTGGCGGGATATGTGTAGATCGGAGTGCTGTATATGCGGAATTTTTGGCGGACTTTTTAGTGGCTCGATGATCGTCCTATTATATATGTTCATGGTCCGTTGAAGACACCGTAAACGTTAGGAAACGCCGATCGTAATCCCGCCCTTACTACCTTACCTTCACGGAGAGGCACCCCACCTCTGGATCTCGACTCCGCTGACATTTGGGAAGAATAGGCCGGGTACACCCCTTAAGTATATACTATGTACTACTATACATTCAGTGCGAGCCTGGGCCTTACTTAAGAAGTGGAGCGGACAACTAGCGCTTGTATGTACGTTGATGTGCTCGAAAAGTACGCCAAAAATAAGTGACGACAGAGGTCACATTGTCATATCTCGTGAAAACGCCAAGAAATTAAAATGTACTGGCAAAGGGAAGTTTATTAGCTCTCGCAGGAACATAATAACAGATCTTAAACTTAATAATGGCTGAATATGTAACATATACATTCATTTTCCCTCACTATCTTTTCACGACGTTCTCAAGTCTTGCCATAGCGGACGACATTATGATTTAGTACGGCTGGTACGCCTGGCTAATAAGCCTTTTCTCTTACTCTATTCTACATTCTATTACTGTTCCACATTATACATTCTATTCTTTCATAAATTTGCATACACAAACTAAAAAACTGTTTTTACACTGCAGTCAAAACTGCATTCTTAATTGCCTTATCACACAATTTTGCTCCTGATTTTGAAAATTTTCATCACCCTTTGCTTATACTGAACATGGACTCCACCCGAAACGAAATCCTGGCTACGTCACTGGATAATACGAAATGCTTATGTTCGATAATGAATTGCGACAAACTTGAGATTCTAAGTTTTTCCGTGCCTCATTTTTGACATGGCTGAGGGAAAACATTTCTTTGGATCGTTTTTTATTTCGAAATCGAACTGATTGGTAAATTATGTTGAATGTATATTCATGAGCAGGGCATATATCTCGTTATATCCAGGTGTCATGGATTTCAAACTGGCCGCTATGCCAGTTAAACGAAATCCCTATGCGTATTCATTCACCCACAGCATCTTAAAAAATGATAAATGCGTCCATGTAAAAATATTTTAGCACTGTTGATACCTAATGCACATCACTGATCATTCGTTTATTTACAATGCGATATTTAATTGGACTTTACCCACGCCAGCCTACTGATTTTCATTTCGGTTAACTGAGATGACTGTTACTTTAGACTTGAGTTTCAGGATTGGTGGCGGGGAGAGAGTTCGGTTAGCGCAGAACAGGGAGAGAGAGGATAGATTATTATTAGCTATAGTTATAAAAGAGGAGACTGAGGCAGATATTATTTATCCTTACTTATTGATATACGTAGTTTGATCGTTGGGTGTCACATTTTAGTTATAGTTAAATATAATTATTTACCCTTGAATTAGTCTTAATGTTCAGCCCCAAAATATCTTTTTATAACTAATCTTCAATTCAGTCGGCATCATTTACTGCTACGTTAAGTCTTGCTTTGCGGAAAGTTTACTGGACTCCAATTAATATTGTCTAGCTTGTGCATTATTATTAAGATTAATGCATTAACAAGCTTTAAAGGAACATTTGTAAAGGATATCAAATTGATGCAAGCATGTTGCATGTTTTACTTTTACCAAGTAGGTTTCAGAGATCTTACTCCATTTATCCTAACGTATCTATGTTCCGGCTCTAACCGTTGATGTTGTGAGTAAGCTATATTTCATTGTAATTAATAATACCCTGAAATGAGCACTAATATTCAGCCACAACATATATATGAATAAACAACTATTCCATTTAGTCGGCATAATTTACTGCGATAGGAGTTGGTTCTGGCTTGAGGGCATTTTATCTTTTGGAAATATTTCGGGGGCGCTTCATTCCTGTATATTTGTGTCGAAAATTAGTTAATTAAGAAAAATTATTAATATCCACAAATAAGTGCTAATATTCATCCCCAAATATGTATTAAAATATTACTATTCCATTTATTTGGCATAATTTACTGCAAAAGGAGTTGGTTTCGGCTTGAGGGAGTTCTATCTTTTGGAAATTTTTCCGGCTCTTTATTTTTGTACCAATCTCTGTAATGGTGTGACGAGGCTGACATTTTAGCACCAGCGGGCGGCCTCTATCGCAGTCCGCTTACGCCTTTCGTCCACTCCTCCCCTGCCTCCCCCCCAACCCTTTCCTCGCCAGAAGGCCAACCGGTCGTGAACCCAGCCATGTCCCCGACAGTCGAGTTCGTATGGCGACACAAATTCAAAATAAGACGTCTTAGAATTTAACTATCTCTCTCAACGTCCATTCGGCGACCGAATTTTCTTCTCTCGGGTCGTGGCGATAAATCTCCCAATGCTATTTATATACGTTTTTACGAAAACTAAGGGGCGAAAAAATAAATTAAGCATGAAGGTCGAAAAAAAGAGCTTTGATTGAAAAGCAAGGGGAGTATTATTTAGTCAAATAGGCGTGAAAATGTATTGCAGCTCTAAATATGTTTACTGCTCAATTGAGGCTGAACTCATTTGTTTGTTTATCGTTTTCCGACTCCGTTTTATTTTCGTAAAAAGAGGTTCCATGTGAAGCTCTCGCTATTTTAATTGAAGGGAATTAATAATTCACGCAGGGAAAGAGATAAGTCCAGGCAGGAATATAATGTATTTATACCGCAAAAAACTACCCCTTGATCTACTATGTGGAGTTTCTTCAAAGGCAAAAAATAGCAATTCCTTTGTAAACCTGCAAAAATAAAAAAATCGACTATTTCTCCATTAATTTACTGGAGAATTGTAAAAAAAATAAATTTATATCTCCACACTGTATCATTAATGATTTCCGCAGAGTAGATTCAGATACTGTTTCTCGTGGTTAAGGTAAAAATATATTCCTATCTAGAAATCATTTTAAGGTATCCTAGTTTGTTTCATTGCAAGTGGAACATGAATAAATTCTGAACAATGCATATTTGAGAAATCGTAAGTATAGTTTGTAAATAAAAGTTATCAACTGGGTTCATAAATAGTCAGTTTGCCCAATTCAATGGTAGTTCTCTGCATTTGGTGAAATCTCTTGAATATTTTACCGTTAGGAGATTAATTTCTACTGTAAAATTAGGCTATGAAGCAAAAATAGTAAAAAACTCTTTCCTATGTTTTGCTTATATAACTACGTACATTTTCAGTACAATCCGCGAACCGGCCATCTTGTAGGCAAGGCTCCTTGAATTCCTCTTCTGGAGAGGCTCATCAACCTGATTCTACTGAACGGGAGGAATTACGTCAATGCGGAATAAATCATTAACACGCACAAAACACATACCATGTAATTAGTGGAGTAGGAAACTGTGGTTAGTCTCATCATAATATTTTCATGCTCGTCATGAAAGTCCTGTCGTGATATGGACGTATTATCTTATGTACTTTCTTTTGATATTGGAATCATAGGCTATTGCATACCGTTGAGGTTTTAGAATTTTGCTATCAATGTGTCATTTCACGTTGCTGTTGCCCTATTCAACAAGTAATGATAGTACTTCTGTCCCCAATTCAGAAAGGACTGTAGCCTTTGGAATTTTTTTCAGTGTATTAGTTGGTTGGAATAAGCTAAAATGAAGAAAAAGAGGTTGAAAACTTATGCAAAATTGAGCTAATATGGAGCGCGATAACGCTTGACATGGGGGTGTAGGCGCGGGGAAGGATCAACAGGATCAGTCCCCATCTTTGGCCAGAGTTTTTTTTGCCTGCACGTTATGGGTGACCGAGTATAATTGTTTTCCAACTATTATTTTTAAGAATTGAGCTCACTGGTTGTACACATATGAGCAACTGAAGTACTAGAACCCCAATAACATCAAAAACGTTCACCTTATTTTTAGGAAGAACGTGGCTACATCCATGTCTCGGCAGTTTAATACAAATTTTCAATGTTAATGCGAAATAGGGGAGATTAATTCATTAAATATCTATCGATTCGCCCCACCCCCATAAAAAATTCGTATCTACGTCCACTGGCTTGGCAACCAATTCTTAATTGAAAACAGATCGAGCATGAGTTAGTAATTTAGTATTAATGAAATTGGTTGGCATAACAAGTGATCGTTTTCAACTTAGAGTGGCTGAGTGGCTATAAAAATCACGAGAATTTCAGTAAGCATTAAATTCCTCCACTGCCAATATTTTTGCGACAAATTTCAGTATTTTGAATAATCCAATGATGGCGTTCCATATTTGATGATACCATCGATTGCGCTACTTAATTTTATGCCTTATCATTGCATGTTTTTTATCATTCGGAGCAATAGAAATAATTTTCGCTCAAAGGCAGACTCATCTTTCACGCTGTATGAGAGAGAGAGGCGTTATATCTCACTCAATCATTTACGCCTGGGACAGCAGAAGAAAAAACTGGGTTATTATCCTGTTATGACCCCCCTCTATGCGGGTGATAATTCTGCATGGAAATTATTCGGCCTTGCCAATTAAAGGGTGTGTTCTTGCGTTGTAATCTTTAGCACTCCGCTACGCTTCCTTCTCATCGGGAGTGGCAAGGCTCTTCATATTCCTCCTTCGGCTTCTTAAATGCTTAAAAAGTCCTCAGCTGCCCCAGTCTCTTAAAGACGATGAACGAGTCCTCGCAGCACCGCCCAGTGCACCTGCTTCCCCCCGGTCCATTTAAGAAGGGTCTCAGTTCCTCGACGGCCAGCAACTACTCTTGTCGCCACAGCTCCCTTCCTGTTGTCCTCCTCTAATGATGCTAATAGGTCCCATTCACACATTTTTAGGGTATTTTGTCTGCTTATGAGAACACCCTTGCCTCTTCGCTCATAAACGCTCCTCAAATATAGTGGTAGCCATGGTTGTGGGACTGGAGCCGGAGCTGGAGTGAACCGGAGCTCAAAATGTTTGCTGGTGACGGAGCTCGAAACTGAATAATTTTCCCGCTCCGGCATCGACCAACGATTTTTAAATAACCTTGTGAGCAATGCGGGTATCTGTGCCACAGTGTAATAACACACTGTAATAACATAATAATAATTCCCGTTAGCATTTATTTTGCTAAAAATTTCTAAATTACTCAAGAGTAATTTTGATGGTGTCTTAATATCGCCTTACCTTTGTGTGAAAAATAAAAAGTGATAGTGAATCTCTCAATTTCTTCCTTTCGCTTGTCATTTTCTCACGAGACTCTACCTCACTAGATTTTTCTTTGGGCACGAAGAATAAATTTATTTTGTTTAAAATCTTTATTAAGGTTTACTTGATCTGGTGCATGCTAAATTTTACTTGTAAGCGTTTGAATTAATTTGGAAATAAATAAATGCAAGTTAGGTAACGCAGGGAACTAATTTTGTATTTTTTGTCTCCTTCTAGCATATCGCTTCATTCCTTTATTCTTATATTATCTACTCATAATTGGCTTCATGTACATGTGGTAGCGACACATTTTGGCAGTTGCGTAGTAGACCCTGTACTGTGGAAGAGTCAATTCTCTATGGACTGACTCCGCGCGAAGGAGTAATGCAGTCTCTGCGTTCGACAACCAGAGTTCCCAAGGTTGCAAACCTTTATTGCCAACTTCAAAATGATTCATCAGTTATTCAAATCAACTCTCTAGCTCTCTACTGCTCTTAGTTTGTCTAATTGTTTAGATAGGTTCCTCCAATGAGTCAGGAGCACTACCTGTCGATTTTAATGAAGCTTTGTTTGAGTTGTAATACATTGTCGTGAAACATGTTGCTGACACTTTCCCGACCTCCCAAGTTAAATACAGTTATGTTGGCAACGTAACCATTCGTGTGCTGCACTCCCCTCCACTCCTAATTTGACACGACCCCGTCCACACGCGCCTTCCCTTCTTGATATCTCGCTTTGCGCAATGTTTCGCTTCCACTATAGTTTTCAACCCCACATTTCCCGTTAATTTTATGAAAATAATGAATTTTCTCTTGAATTACTGTGGTAATTTGTTAACAAATGCTGGCTTGGAGCTATCAGTTGATAATCGTCGACTTTCCCGGGAGAGCTCGAGTTATATATAAGTTTTCGCAAAAATTACATTTTTATGTGGCAGAAATATTTTTCAACATAATTCATATTTTCCTGCAATTAGGCCCCTGGCCATGTTATTTCAAGTTCAAACTGTGGAGCCAATATCGCGGGAAGCAATGATTTCGTTGGCGTCATCAGATGGACGTTTTTCTCAATATAACGCCAGTGTGAAAAATATGACATTAAATTAATTTAACGGCAGAAACTCGTTTAGATTTTTACATTCCGTCTTTAGCAGCTCTCATTCCTAAGTGCTTCTCAGCAAGTGCTAAGGGTGTTCAGTATTCACCGAAGCGCACCTCCTTTCTCGGAGGGTCCTATTTCCACCAATGGTCCAGCAGTGGTATTTATGGCCTTTTGCGAAGGGACTGGGAAAGTAATTGGGACGATGCTCTTTTGGAGATGCTAAAGGGAGGGAGGGGTGGAGACTAAAGGCAGTTATAGTTACGGGGAGTGAGTGAGGGAAAGAGGTCTCATTGTCCTCTCTCATTATTGCACCCTCAAAGCCTTCCACGCGTGGGAGCGCGCGACGTTTATCCATTTTGCATGTCGTTCGGAGGCGCCTCCAACCCCCCCCGTAGAGGTAATTTGACCGCAGTCTCTCTGCAGACGACGTCGCCGGCTCACTGAATGGCCTCTTTATGTTGTTAGTTCCTCAGCTATTCCTTGGCACCAGTTAGCCTTTGGACGCGGCAAAGTACCAACCCAAGTAATCCACGTGACGGAAGTTGTGCAAAACTTTCGGAAATAATGATTCATTAAAATATTAGATCCCATGAATCGATTGTATCGGGTTCGATTAATCCATAAGATCAATCCAATTCGGTCATTATTCTTTTTGAACATTAAAATATTCGATTATTGATCGAAATACGGATAATATTGGTTTCGATTGGTCAATAATATTCGATTCTGTTTATTTAAAGTTCGATTCGATAACTTGATTTAAAATTTAATGTGATCAGTCGATAATATTTGATTAAATAAGCAATCAATAAGATTCGAACATTTTAAGATACCATTCCTACAAACGATAGTCTTGGATTCAATCACCCTTTTAGAAACGTTTCCGATTATGCATGATTTGATTAGATAACTACATCAAATTTTAAATTATATCTATTGATTCAGTTTCATTCGACAGTTAATCGATTTGAATCGAACCTTTTAAGAATCGATTCAATCTAATTCATGGGTTCTATCAATCGATGTGATCGTTGTATAGCAGTCGATGACATTCGAGTCAAGAAAATGTCTAAGGTGAATTATTTGAAGGTTTCGTATCGTAGTGATTGGAAGTGCATATAAAGCGGTGATTACACAGAGGAGTTGACTCCTATAAGAGTCCACTTGGAAGGTGAACTTGGACGTGTATCATACCTACTCCTATAGGAGTTCGCCATCGATAGTGGCGGAATTCGATACTTGGACGGAGTAGCCGCCATCCTAGTTGTGGTTCCAAGTGGAGTCGACTCGATCAAATAGGAGTCAACTCCTATGTGTAATCGCCGCTTAATGGTGCCGCGTAAAAAAAACTTGGGAGCGAATCGTGTTTGTTACCAAGTCAGCCGACGAGGAGCACTAATTCATTCCGTCTGTTATCCGCGGATTCTTCGTGATTAGTGGGTCACTAATCACGAAGGCTTCTGAGCGTTGTGTGGTGAGCTCACTGCTACTCTCGCCCTGCCTTGATGAACGTATTAGGTTCCGCGATTCTCATACCCCAGCACCCGTCTCGCTTGCAGTGATGGGCGACTTGGAAAATGAATGAAAAATTATTGCTTACTTTTTTAAGTTACTTGCCTATTGTAGCAATGTTTTCTTAAAAATTGGCTGTTTATTTCAAATGGCAAATAAATAAAATTGAAATCAATGTAAAATGTCCTGCGGCTTCGCGGTTTTCTTATTCCCTCAATGAGGCGAAAACGGCACATGTGGAGACCATCGCCACTTTAAATGCTAAGCAATTAAGGAATGAAGTACATACTTGAGTCTGTGATTTGAGATACACGTTGCATTAAATAGTTTATCTGCTACCTTTTTAAAAATGTTGTTTACTACTTAGTATTTGAAGTATTTTGCTGTTGTCCTCATAAAATTGTTGGCAACAGATATAATCTTGTGTAATAAATTAGTCATAAGGTGTGTGCGTGCTAATTTAATTTTTGAAAATGGATTCAAAGTGATTTTTGATGGAAGCATTTCGGATATTTGGTTGATTATGATTGAAATCAGGGCAGCATACAAGTTAATGCGAGAAAAAGGTGAAACATAAATCGTTGGGCTTCTACAACACGAGATTTTGTTTGCGAAATGGGTGAGGAATCTCCTTCCTCTAATCAATCAACAGCTTAATAAATCAATCTCAAGAGCTTAATAAGTGGCATGGGAGATACTTTCTGACCTATTTTTCTTATAAAAAAGTGGTTATTAAATATATTATATCGAGTGACGTGGCAGTCCTTGGTGAAAGTGAAAAAGAGAAAGAGATAACTGACTTCGGTGAGGAAAAGGTATGAGAACTTTTGGCTTAAAAAAACACTACTTGCAAAAGAGTCTAAGGAAAAAAGTTTTCTTTTTTTGCTTCGCCTTTCGCTACTTATTCACCACGCTTTGTCGAAAGCGGATTAAAATGGAGCGGCGCACAGTGGGCTCAAATCGAAAATCGCCGGACGAAAGTCCAAAATTGATTTTTTGAGATAACGTCTTGAACCTTGGCACATATACACACAAGTGATTAGTGATTATACTGATTATGGAATGGTAAGCATTTCTCATAGGTCTTACCCGTTACTTCGATACAGAGGCTCAAACACAACCAAATTTTCTAAAAACCGCCCGCTCTCATTTTTCTTCTAAAATTTTAAAAGTTGAGCAGATGTAGGAGTAATGGAAGGATTTATATGAAATTAAAAAAATTACCATTTGTAAACAGGGTACTTTACCTATACTATGCATAACTTTCAGACATTTTTGCCCATATTTGAGTACTATTATGTCACAAAATGGTGGACCCTTTTTTTTAGACAACATTGTACATAAAGTAGACAGTTAGAAGTAAACATATTTCTAGATTATTCCGTAAAAATATTTGAAAAAAGTTTGCGACGCCGAGAATAAACTAGATTTTTCGATCGCGCGTCGCGGCCCGGCTCAGCGCAGCGGGACCTGGCAATACCGTGACTCTGTTGGATTGTTCAAGTTGTGTGGACATTAACTCCTCGAATTCAACTTTTTCAGGCTATGCATGTTCTCACTGATTTCTAAAGATTCTAAACTGAAGATTTTGCGAGGATATTGGATCGAGAGAATCTTCACGCGTAGCTGCGGTACATTTGCTTTTCTTTGAATAATTTTCGGAATCATGTTGCAAATTATGAACGTCTTTCAACTCTTGAGAAGGAATGCGGGTTCTCGGGATACCATGCATGTTTGCCATAAAAAAGGCAACATTTGGGTTCCCTTCTTTCCCTTCACCCTCTCCTCTCCCGCCCGTATTTTACTCCCAAAGGAGGGTGGCGCGAAAAGGAACGTTTTATGACACCGGGCTGCCGTTGACGGTATTACGCGGGTATTGCCAGTGGCGCCCTTCCTTTAAGAAATACATGTTGACAGGCAGTTGTAGTTTGTTTTTGGTGAAGTAATGTTGTGCCTGTGCTCTCGTGAGTTTGGAAAACACATAGTATGTGGTTATTTGGCTCGTGAAATACTAACATATTTCCTGCTCCAGTTCCCTGTGGTGACAGAAGTATTGTATATTTTCTTAAAAGTATACCTCTTTCTTAAGGTAAGCAATTTTTTTTTATTTCTTCTTTCTCACCAATGACGTTTTTTACCCACATTATGCGTCGTAGTTTTCTCATCTGTGTTCATATATATTTTGTTAACTTCTCTTGGTTTTTCTTTTACCACGCGACCAAACTGCTTACTTTAATTTCAAAGTATCATAATTTTTTTCTTTTATTCTTCGTATTTTATATTTTCTTAAAATTTTGGACAGTTTTGCAGGTTTATCCTCAAACTTGAGGTGATGTGCCTTCACACCAGAACACCTTGTGTGTATATGTGCCAAGTTTCAAGACGTTTTCTGAAAAAAAGCAATATTGGACTTTTGTCCGGCGATTTTCGAATTGAGCCCACTGTGCGGCGGCGCGGCGTAGCAAGAAGTGCTCTATTTTACAGCTTCCTCGTTTGAAGAAGATTGGTGCATTTTGCACTCCTTCGTCTATGTTCACAATTTTGGAAGCGGATGACGTCATCTCTCCGCGATGCATCATTGGGAGAGAAATGAGACATCGCATTTAGACGGTCGAGGCAGCCATAAAATGCACGCGATGATGATGTCCGACGGGATCCTCCCCGTTTAAAAAGAGGAGTGAGTGTCTTGTCCTGTAGCTGTTCCGTCGAAAACAGAGCGTTGAATGATTTAAGTGGTGGCGAAACATAACCTCTTTTTTGTAGAAAGCATTTTTCTGTGGAAGAGTCCATTCCCTACGAGCTGGCTCCGCATGGGGGAGTAAGGTAAATTCCGCATTGATTACCAGCGTTTACAATGTCGCAAGCCTTCATTGCCAACTTCAAAATGCTCATTTTGTTATTCCCATCACATTTATAACTCTTGTTTATATGGGATTCTACGAAATTTACGATCAATGTCAGCGTGAGTTGATTGCATCGAGTTGATTGTAAGGAAGACCTATATTAGTTCATGAGAATAAAATTATGAAAACAGACCGCAGACAGAACCGGTTTAAAATGTCATTTTTCTCACGAAAGATAAAATTGGCCATACCATGATAGCTGCCACTGAGAATCTTTAATAAGGTTTGAGGATAGGTAGTGGAGATCATTATTTGATTTTATCTCTAATGCTTGTAATTCAATCTACGTAGTACTAACAGCATGTCTCACATGTGTCTTCCTCTTTGTGTATGTATTCAGTTGCAAAATATATTAACTCTCATAGATTTCTATAACATTGGTGGCATATATAGTGTTGTGCATGTTCGAGAAATTTCTACTCCTAGAAGGTATTTGCTCACGCATCAGCAGCCGTACTTTCATTACATTTTGTGGGATATAGTGAAGTACATGTTGATTAAAACTCACCCACTGCCAGACACCATTGTGGTGGCTTGGAGGGTATGATGAAGATGTTGATGAAAGGACAATTAAGTCCTAAATGATCTCACCAATAAAGACTCAAACATTATTTTTAATGTTTATGATAAATTATCATGGTATGACGATAGTCATTCAACTAATGTACTACAACTATATTAAGAAATAATATTTCGGCTTACTAAATGCATGATATTCACTCAGTATATGGCTAATAGTGCATTTCAACGATATCAATATTTTACTGCGCCATTGTACCGCAAGTTACCATATGTTCCCTCCTTCATCATATTATATCTGTAAAAGCGTGAGTAATGCCTTATTTATCAAGATTAGTAACCCTCTGTTACTTCACTCATACCCTCATGCGATTTCATTGACATGCCTTTAAATATACCAAAGATTCCAACAAAAAAAAACCTTTTTAAAAATTAGTGTCCATGCAGTTGCCTCTATAAATTGTTGCTTTCTTCCAGAGACCATGCGAAAGTTGCCCTTAATGCGATGAAATTACACGCATGTTGGGGATTGAAAAAAGTGCCACTTATGTGTCACTATGTTAGGATTGATAGTGTTGATTTTTCGTTTCCTTGTAGGGCATCTGCTTTGAAAAACAAGGCTATCTCTTACCTGTTCTACGCGGCATTGAGTCCCGCAGCCAACGTCCAGCGTCAGCTCCTCCGTCTGCTTCTGTGGATCAAGAGAGAAAAATATGTGAGTACAACTCTTTAGTTGAGACTTATGCTAATGTATTGATAAACATATTAATACCCTTTTATTAGTAAATGCTGGTGACGAGAAATTATTTACGTTATTCACTGCAAGGCCATTTCATTTCAATTCAATATTCAAGGTTAATTCATGCCAAATTCAGTTATACCGAACTGTGAAACTCTACTATTTTTAAATACCTATATTTGTGATTCTGGCCTTACCAGTCAAAAAGTATGTACATACTTCCCGCACAAATACTTGCGAGACATCAAAATGTCTCGGCAACGCCTTACTGCGAATTCCTTCCATCGAGGAATTTGGACGGATACATTTGGTTAAATAGGCTAACCTTGACTATTAACAATGTGATTACTGTTAAATGTTCAATATGAATATTTCTATAAAGAGAAAAGTAGCGCTTGACAATGCTCCACACGATGTTTTAATGCAGTTACAAGTTTCAATATTAGCGTTGTTAGTCGAAGGACATACCCTACATGGAAAAGGCCCCAGGGCCCTTAGGGTCCCAAAGTAGTAGATAGATGCAGAAATCCGTATTAACTTATATTGTTTTCATTGCTTCAGCTTTATTTCAATTTAATTCAATGGTAAATAATTGATTCGGGACAGAGATAGATGTATTCCATGAATATAGTCACGAGAAATGTTCACATAAGATAACCACTTCTACTCCTCTTCAGGTCAAACTCATGACTAATTCAAATAATTTCAAATAATTTCAGTCGCACTTAACTTGGTGAGAGTTGGTTATTCACCCCTTAATTATACTATGGTGTTTTATGGTGAGTTGGTCATCATTAAATTATATCATATAAGTACTCTTGTCAAGAGTACTAATATAATATACTTCATTGATGGCCAACTCTCCATAAAACACCCTAGTAGTTACACCACATCTACATACACGAAGTACCGTGCAAGCCACCACTAGGGTGTATGTCACGGGGTGATTCCACACCAGGCGTGCAGCACTCGTCGCAGCACAATTTGGGACCTCGCACGTTCCGCGAGCACTAAACAAATTACAAGCTGTTGCCTGTGCGAACCCGGGTACTCCTGGTAACAGTTTATAAAATCACGGATGCGGCAGAAGATACATAAAGATAAGTTATCATCCTCCCCACCCCTTAATTATTTACTATAAATCGTGTTGAAAAACTATGACTAATTAAATAATTATTGTATATTTCTTCATGCTCCAAGGGACTGAAATTTCCTAGTGCAAGTATTATTGTAATTATCCCTGCGTTGATATCTCCTTCCTTTCTTCCCATTTCTAAGTGTGTCCTTCCGATTATGAAGCCCGGGTATTAGGGAACAAATTGCTATATCCTGTGTGGAGAATATTTTGTCCGCAAGAGAGCAACGAGTGTCCATTGATTCACCATTTCCGTTTCACCGACGATTACACGCATTTTGTGCGGCCGCACGCCGCTCACCCCACCTCACCCCGGCCAGCTTAGAGCCCGAACGGATTCCGAGGGGAATGGTGTGGGGGACAGGTGTTTGACATGCGGCGGGGGTTGAGTGAGGGATTCGCTGGGGGCGAGTGGGTGGGTGTGGCAGGGTGGAGGGGGAGAATGGGGGGAGTATGGGAGGAAGCGGCCCGGACGGAGAAGCGGACGCGTATGGAAGAGGAGAGGAAATGACTAGAGAATCATAGCACTAGAGGGAGAATGGCGAGGCTTCCTTCCTATGCGTTCCTCCACATCGCCTCCGCTTAGGTAAATAAAGCAAATAAAGTGGTCGTCGCGGATTGAATCGAGCGTGAAAAGAAGGCCAGAGGGAAATATCGGAAAAAGATTTACGTTTCAAATCTTCCAAAATGACTCCGAAGATCGGAAGACGGCAATTTCCAGTTCAAGTCGCTCGCCGTGACCAAGCATCAACAAAGCTTAAGGTCAATTCGTGAATTATCCTTGGCATCCTCAGCAAGTGTTTTCGATTGGACATATATGCCTACGTTGCGTTGTCAAGATGCACTCAGCCATTCCATTTAAAGTGAGCCCAAATATGGAAAAAATAAAAAAAAACAATTTAAAATAATATAAATAAAATATTTGAAAGCATGGCAATATTTGAAAGAAACACTAAATTATCACACCATATAAATTTTTTAAACTTTGTATTTATTTTCTGCCTTAAAAAGTGAACTTTGTGTCATCGATAAACGTAGACCTTAAATCAGCTGTTGGTAGATATTTTGTTTATTTCAAGTATTTGCATTGTTGATCTCCTCTTTCCCTGCATCAGCTATAGAAGTGGTTATTTTGCCTTTGAAGTATTAATCCTATAAGATTTGATTCATTGGAGTAAGTTTTTATTTAAAATCCGTGCAAATTAGTTAATCAAATCAAATGTGTTAAGTTAGCAATGAAAAAATTATCTACCCAAACTAACATTGGAATGCTCTTGACTCGAGTGCTCTTAAGAAATTAGGTACGTTTTTTGTCCATAATTGTAGGCACACATGTTTTTAAGTGGTCATAAAGAATAACCAGCAGTTCGGGTTTTGATTTTAATTTAATCTACACTTTACCTTCTTTTTGGTCCCACCTCTTATTTAATTTAGTAGTGGTTCACATCAGTATACATCAGCTCCCTTCACTTAGCTGAGAATGAATCACGTATCCAGGGAAGTTGGACATGATTATTACAGTTTTCATTACTGCCTCCTGTCGCCATTACTGAAGAAAGACCTAACTCTAGCGGGAGACTAAGATGTGAAAATATGATAATCCGATGGCCATAAGATTTGAAGTTGTCAATAGAAATTGATGTCAGAAGTTGTGTACATCGCCACAAATACTTATTTCAGTAGAATAATCTATGAATACTTGTGGAAGACTAATTGTACAGGATTTAGCTCTAATCTGTCAATGGCTTGAAACAAAAACCTCTCGAGGGGCCTGCTCCAAGTGCCAACTTTCTAGTTATGTAATGATATTCTTCCTGTTACAAGAATTTAAGGGAAGTGGACTTCTGGAAGCATTAGGGAATTGGGTGTAACAGAGAGCATCCGAATAAGACGCTGCGCTCAGTGCAGGATCATTTATTCTGGCTATCCTGCAAATCACGATGAGTTGTGGACAATCAGCAAAAGTAGGATGCATAGGGCTGGCAATTTTGAGTGGCAGGGACGCAGCTGCCAGTTGTCTTCTCATCGTGGCACACATAACGTGCCAAATGCTGCGTTCGAACTCTTCCTTACGCCCTTGATTCCTATGATTATTATCCTCGATAACATTCCTAAAAGTATTCGCAATACTGACGACATTTATGAATTGTTCCCGAGAAAAAAAAAAGATTTTTGATGTTACACAGGTTTTGTCATCCTTAAAATGCTAAAACATGGGTCTTACTATGTTTTTAATCATTGGATGGTATTTCAAAAATACTGGAGTTATTTTATGAGCTTGGGGACTGTCAGGAAATTAATTAATGGCCGTTTTAATCCCTTAAGAGTCAGCTCTTGTGATGATATTTAAGTTATTCACGCAGAGTTTTATTCAGAGTAAGGTGAATACAGTTCAGCGACATTCGAGAAATGATTATAATTTTTTTTCATCCTGAGCCATTTCACTCTCCTAGTGAATTACCTACTGAAATTTTAAATTATTTTGTGTTATCACTACCAATACTACTATTACTGATGTCTCAATAGCATTTAACTGTTGGAGAACAACATGTACTCGTATGTAATTATGATTGTGAAGTTAGGATGTTTAGGCCTTGGTTTCTTGCTCTTTACACCTAGGTTTTAACACCTAGAGCATGCCTGTCATATGAAATTTAACAGTGTGTAATATGTATTAATTCTCAAATATTAAAAAAAAATCAAATACTCTTCGCGGCAATGATTACAGAATCGCCAAAAAATCTTCGGCTGTGAAAGCATTTTCAGCGTACGGCATTAAAAACGTGAGTCAATTCCTTATACGTTCATACATATTTAGGGGATTACCGAGAATTTTAGTAATTTAAAACAATGATTTGCATAATTAATGTTACAATATTCACTTCGCGCTTCTTGCAGTTGCTTATATTTTTAATTAAAATTTGAATTGTCTCTATTATGACTAAGGAAACATCTCAATCAAACTACCTAGAACGGTTTGTGGATTTAGGAAAACTAATATTCTCCACAAGAATTGACGGGCTGTCAAAGGCGGAGCATCAAAGATTTGAACACAGTCTTCCAAGTCATGCCGGACTGATTTCCTCCTCTCCTACTCGATTATAACGCTTAAGCATTCTTGTAACCCGATGCCTCTTCCGCTCCGACCCTTCCTCTCTTCCTCCCACCCTCCCCTATTCCTCCGTCGTCGCCTTCTCCCGATTGATTTCTCCGCTTTCCGCTAAGGCGTTCCCCTTCTCGGCCGTCGACAGGTGGCAAACGTAACCCTGAGCCTCCGTAATCTTCTCCAAAACAAGCGGGAGGGGTGTGGTGCTAGTTGCCTGAGGAAGGGTTCTCGAAGGAATGGGACCACCGCCAGATTGCTCTGAAGGGAAGAGGAGGAAGGTAGATGGACGTAATGGACGAGTCGTGAATGGGCGGAGCTTAAGGTGGTTCCACCGTAAAATTACTTAAATGTCATTTAATTCATATTCTCTCTAATTGTAGAATTAGTTGTCCTCTATGTGATATGTACAACAAAATAATACCTTTCCACGCTATTTTATTCTATAGTTGAACTTGAAATTACATTGTATTCAATGGGGGAATGAGAGAAAGACGGGGAAAATAGTATTTTTCCATAAAATACAAATGCCATTTTCGAGGAAAACTGTCTCTATGAAGGAAATAATCCAGAGAAATTGAATAAAAATCAAATACAGGCAGCTTACCACATTATTTTTCTAGTTATTGAAGAATTAATGCCGTAATTGAAGTCAAAATGCGGTAATTCGTAGGAAATGGCGCTGCAGTCGGCTCTTATGGCTAGAAAAAAGTGCTCATTTAAAATACATTCGTGGAGTAATCTGCATATTTTGTACCTTACTTTTGGGTTTCAATAGGTAAGGCATTGCATCAGTGAAAGCAGGATTTTTTTGACAAAATATCAAAAATGTGGAATTTAGTATTTGTTTTGACTTACACAGTCGCGGCGGAACCTCCTTAAGCAGTTGCTTTTCTTACCTCTAGTGTGCTATCTCCGGTTTAGGGATAAGTCCCTTGCACTATGGACTGGATGAAACCTGTGGATGGAATAAGGACCAGTCCTATGTTTGTGTGTGGGGAAAATATCTCTAACAGCGTGATACTACATCATTACTGGATGGTGTCAGGTTCTTGTTGCACAAAAATTATTTTTTGTTAATTGTAATGGAGGGAGTAAGGATTTATTGAGTCTCTTGGAGGAAGTTGCTGAAGAAAATGAAGCATTTTAACTGAAGTTGCAGCATCAAGTTTAAGGGAAGCTGCTGCGGTTCCACGAGACTTTCCAAGGATGGGTGTAATCTTTTTATTTCGTCCTACTGTAAGGAGGCTGCACTCAACCCAACAATGGGCTCCTTCTCTGGGCTGTCAAAGGGGCTACTTTTAGGAGGCATATGATCACTATTCACTCTTTCTGTGATTGTTTACGGGAATGGGATTCCACTTCAGGGACAATCACAGAGCAATCACACTTCACAAATACTCAGTAAAACACTCACTCATACACTCAATCAGACAACTTCGGGAGGGAAACTCACTCAAAAACAGCGAAGTCAACAATTGAGAGAGTACTTATTCTTTCACTCACTTTTCTAAGTATTTTCCTTATTCCTTGTGTCGTCCCTCTTTTAACTTTAGTATGGTCTGGTCCCCTTCCTCGGCGAGCTGCCGTGCGAGCAGCGCCGTTTTCCTTCCAGGGCCCCGCAGTCCGCCCGAATTCTAACCCCTCCACCCCCACCTCATTGTTCCTTATGAAATCCTTTTGCATTTCGGCGAATTTTATTTCTGCAATTTTTTTAAGGTATCCACTCCCCCTAATCCGTGTGCACACGGCGACATTTCTGGCACCAGAGCTGGCGTGGGAAGTGGTCAGCGGTAATTTTTTTCCATGTGAACAAACAAATCGCATGCTATCTGCTGGATTGCGATTGAATCGGTTTTGATTACCCCGCTCTGGTATGGAATGGAGCACGTTCAATTTTTCGAGCAATCTAGCTGAAATGTTGTGCGCATTTCCGCCTTCATTAGTTTGTGAATAGAAATAAAATTATATGAACGTAAATATTGTGAAGTGGAAGTGTTTAACATTGATCCAACCTATTTGTGTGCAGTAAAATCCATTTTTAAATTTCTCATGCGTGTTACTAATTATTTTTCTGAGTTATTGTGCACAGAAGCATGGTCAACGGGTAAATTTTCCGTTAACAAGCATGACTGTATTAATGATGATGATCAATCAATTCTAGTCATGTAAATAACGCATAGTTTCGCCATTATTGCCATGATGCAATGTGAACTCCATCCATTTCATATGCAAAGCAGTCACCCGCGCTTAATTGTTTTTGCGACGTGGTCTTTGTCTGTGGCTTTATGTGAACACAGCAGTGAAAGCTACTCTGCCGCCATTGTATCCGACATGGTCGGGCATGTATTGCATGCCAATTTGGCCTCGGTAAAGTTTCCTGTGTTCAGGGCTTTTATAGTAGCTGGAGTGGCAATCGTGGGTCATTGAGTGCACATTTTAATAATTTTTTAAGTAAAAATGTTTTCTTCGGCCATATTTCACGTAAGTGAATATGTTGATGCGTTAGAACTCACCAAACAAGCAGTAATGGTAATCATGTAAGAATTTTTCTTTCCTTAGCATTTTAGCTTTTTCCTTTAACTAGCATTTATGACCTGAGTTTTCAGCGCGGTATTCGAAATTTAGACCGAATGTATTGGAATGTTTTTTTTTCGAATATTGGAATCGGCGTGGCACCTTGATATTTGTTAGCAACAGTTACTACTGTGAAAATGTATTATTTCGCGTTTAAAATAAAATCTGTACATACACAATCGAATTTTTACGAAATATGTCTCATGTACCGTTAGACTACGTGCTAAAATAGCATTGAATTGGAAAAAAAACATGCATCGGTATGATGCAATTTTTTCACTTTTATCTATGGATATCACTAATGAGAACACGATTGCTAAGTTGCACGCAAATATGTATATCTAGGAAATTCGCTCCAAACACCTAAAGGAACGCCTGAGAGGGGGGGGGGGGCGGTTGGCCGACTCCCAGTACTCCCGCAATCAACGCCCGTTGCAACTGACTCCTGTCGCCCCTTCACTCCGACGGCCGACTTCCTCCATCCTGTCCCTCCCTTTCTTCATTTCACACTGCTCCCCGTTCCGTTCTCCTCTCGGGCGAGACCCTTTCTGCCCCTTTCGTCTCACAGTCCACAGGGCGGCCCTAATTATCCGCCCTCCCCTCCAACGCCTGCTTTCTACTTCCTCCCCTATACCCGCGTCATTCCGACCATAGTGGTTCTACCTCCGTGATTCAAACCATAAAGGCCTTCCATACCTCTAGAACCTAACCGATTGGTTTTTTTCTCCACATATTCCTCCATCCGTCGCGTGCACACCGGGGAAGCTCTTAACCTTCGTTGCGGGAATACTTCCACTTCCGTCCCTCACTTGGTCATTTCCTTCCTCGACGAACGTGTTTTGTATTCCCCGCCTCCGAGGGAAATATTAACGGCCTTCGTGGTGTCCACCTTTCCGTGTTCGTTTAGGTCACCCAAACTTGTGTTTCTTCTGCAGGAAAGGAGGACTTCCGGTGGTACCAAGTCCCAATTTTCGTCGGCGATTAATGATTTGCCCAAGTTTCGATGGTGCTGGCAGAAGCCAGATTTACAGATGTATTATGTATAAACATGAGGAAACAAGGATGTTGAATATTCACAGTCGTCAGTTTTTGGATATATACATTGCTACAATATTAAACAAATAATCCTCATAAATCCTGATAGTGACAACATATGCGCTTTGCTTGTGTAAATAACGATTATTGAATTAGTAAAATTCTCATTCACTCTCTGTTAAAGACCTTCAAATATCATCATGCGTTTTCTTTCTTAGGCGGATAGTAAATTTCATGGGAAGCGGATTTTAAATGCGCAATTATAGTTTGCAGAGGAAATTACGGAAGTAAACACAATAATTTGTAATTCTGTAGTAAAATATTGGTTCAGGGAGGCAAAACATCCTGTCCGATTTTCCTTGCAGCCGTTATGTTTCCTTTAAGTATCACTTTAACTCTGATATCTTCGTGAAGTGGAGCGAACTATAAATATATCTTGAGTAACCTTTTTGCGTTCAATGTGAAGACTCTTTTTGAATTGACGTTTAGATAATACTGATAACGGTTTGCGATAATTTTTGTAGAACTGTGTACCGCTTGGGCTACATTATAATAAAGACCTTTTGCATAACTTATTGGATTTATTTGTGAAAGAAATATACGTAAATGCATGGGTCATCATTTTGGAATACGTTGTATTCGTAACAAAGGTAAAATACTAACAAAAGTATCATTATTAGATAATTTTAATAAAACCGTCGTCATAAATGTAATAATTTATTTTAGCAATGATGCAAAGTACCCTTTTAATCTGCTAACTTCGTATTCACTATGACATAATGTGGAGAAGATCAGGCAATGCAAATATCGCCAATATAGCCACGTCAATTTCATTATGTGGGCCTCATGGCGTAGTACAGAGGAGGAAATCAACCAGAGAGCGTTGAAGTTCTCATAACACACGCAGTATTCTGCTCCATGCATAGTACATTCATATAAATACAATTCCCTATCTGACCCACGGAGGGCATTTAAACGTTTTTTCTTTAATTTTGATGCAAATTTTACCCTTAAAGTGCGAAGTATCCCGATCTTGCGGTACTTAAAATGTTTCAAAAAACCGATGAGACCAAGAATGTACAACAAATTTGACTCGCTAATTATTTCCCAACATATGATGAGTCACTAGTCAACGTAAAGGTACATACCAAAAGATTAATAATAATCAAAACCTTTAATTTTATTCCTGGAATTATTGGAGATCATTCATTCTTACTGTCGTGAATTTGTTGAAGACCCGGGTACTTACCTTGCGTCTTAAAGGATATGAAATTGAGAACGTGTTCGTGGCATGAAAATGAACTTCCTACTTATTCTAGTCAATCCTAAATTAAAGACTAAACATGATCACTCTAGCCTAATTACAAAACTTTCCCGCCTCCTTAAGAAGCTGTAGAGAGCATGAAGAGAATTTATGATGCACGTTTTCCTCCAATTCCTCCTAATTTATAGCGCTTAAATCAAGTGATAAACAAATTGGCTCGATGCATCGTTATGAATTAACGAGCTTCACGCGTCTGGACACCCTCCACCCACGCCAGCTGCGCGGGAGGTCGGTGACAGGCTCGAGATGCAGAAGGAACAGAACGACGGAAAGGAACTCCACGAGGCAACAATTTCATCTACATATACTGACTACCCTGCGAGCCGCCCGCCGCGGCCGCAGCGGCGCGGCGTGCAGCAGGTGGTGTTAGGACACCAGCCATGGAATGGGAGGGAATAGAGAAGAGGTGGAGGGTGAGGATAGAGGTGAATTTGTGCTACGTTTACGATGCTAGTGATGAAGACACGCTGATTTTTAAATGGTTTTATTTAGCTTGAAATCTGTTTGTTTGGGTAAAATCTTTTTATCAATTTTTCACCCATTTCCACCACATCGATTTTCTTGAAACCCTTCCCACGTGTGTATTTTGGATGACAATACAATATTTTCTTGATTTAAACAAATTAACACAAAATTTAAACTTAATTTTAACACAAAAAATTCGTTCTATTTTTTTCATCAAAAATGTAGCAGTTAATTTTTCCATAATTTATCCATAGAATAGCGACAGTAATTGAATGAAAAATTGATGCAAAATCATTGAAACTATTTAGTAAAATAAATTTGGAAAACTGTTTAAAAAAATAGTTTTAGTAAAAATGTACTAAAAATTATAATTTAATTTTTAAGTTGTCATAACTGGCCTACAACAGGCAGAACGTGATTATTTGTGACTAAAAATAAACTAGAACATAAAAATAAATTAAAAATAGGCATGGGGTCGCAACCAACATAAGTCATGCAAAAGACTTTTCACCGGAAACACCCAAGTCCTAATCACAACTTGTGATACTAAAGAATTTTCAACAAATTACTCTAAAGGTTGAGACAAGCTTTGCATGCCGGAAATTCCTGGTCCTGCACAACTTGGAATACTAAATATTTTTCACCACGTTACCTATATAGCAATGGTAAAGTCTTTTGTATCACAAATGTTGGTTGCGCCCCCATGGTTTTATTTTTAGTAACAAATAATCACGTTCTACCTGTTGTAGGCCAGTTATGAGAGCTCAAAAATTAAATTATACTTTTTAGTACATTTTTTGATAAACCATATTTTTTTAGTTTTATTTATTTATTTTATCTTATAATCACTAAAGTACGAGGAAAGAATGATTTTTAGTACCTATCAGTTCGTCAGTGTATCAATATTCTCTCTCTTTCTTCTCTGAGTCTCTTGACGCAGTGATTCCCAACCCTTTTACGTTTCTGGCACCTTTCAGTCTGATGTTGGGGCACCCTTATTATATTTTTTTATTTAAAAAATATTTATTAATTAAAGTATAGAAGCATCAGGAAAAATTTTACTTTACATTTAAATAAATACTTCAGATTCAGTTCTGGAGATGAAGCGGTGGAGCCTAATAATCTAGTCAGTGTCAGAATTCAAGTTTTTTCCCTGTAGGTACTTTTCTAAAAGCCTCAATCTAGATTGCTCTCTTCATGAAGCATTGCTTCGCGGAGTTCAAATTCACTATTATGTGTGAGTTGGCTTTAACACGGTTTTAAACTCTGGAACCGCTAGCCCACTGTCTAGCGCCATTGCACCAGTTGAGGTAATTTTCGTTGAGTGTTTATACAAATGCAGGTCAAATGCCGCTCATCTCATATCTCACCACTTCACGCTTCAAGTGATCTCGGGAATAGGGAGCGAATATATCCTTTCGTTCCCACGGCATGTTTTCCCCAGGCAGGTGTAAGCAAACTACCTTATTTGCATTTTTATCTCACTCATTGAATCAGCTGTTTGCGCCCCGACACACAAACGGTCAAGTCCGTATCGCACGGTACTCGATCATGAACGAATTGAATTTGAGAATAGCCAAAGTATCCTTTGCCACGGACTTTGAAAACCGGTTCCTAATTTAAATGTGTGGGTGAAAGATTTGCGTGGTTATCAGGCACACACTGTCTTCGCTCAGGGCCAGGCTCGAACCATGGAGTTGCTGCTGGTTCTTGCATGACTTACGTGAGGAAACTTTGTGAGCAGGACTCCGAATTGCTTATGAAAAATTAATTTGAAGTGTCTATATATATATAAGGGATATCTTGGCTCTTTGTGTCTCATTTTGTTACTTAGAATTTCAGTCTTTGCATAATTCATTTTACAATATTTATTAAAGGCCTCTAATTGCTGCTAACATTTTAAAATAAAATCAGAATATAGTCTCTATTATGACTCGAGAAAAATCTCGCTCAACATACTTGAAGTATCTATAATTCTTTTTCCTGTCGATTCACTCGATTCTACTCTTCCACGAGGCCTCTTAAAGTAATTCTCTCTCTCTCAACCCTGATCGTGTCCGAAAATGTATTTTTAGGTAAATGCGGGCGTTATGGAGGAAATTAGGGGAACGAGGGTGTGTATTTCAAAGAGGGGAGCTCAATGTCCCGTAGTGGTGTGGGCGCGAATCGGGGGCGGGGGCTAGGCGGGCGATTCCCACGACACTGGCCCAGTCGAGTGTGATGAATCTTCGGCATCCCCTCCGAGAGAAGGACCTACTAAGTCCACCCAGAACCACTTCCCCGCTGCCCTCACCACAGCTCTCCCCCATTCACCCACCGTTCTCCACTAAGGTCTGTAGAGTACTCTACAGACCTTGGTTCTCCACCACACGACCCCTCCTCTGTAAAGCTACGTATTCATGCAGCCGTGTTGCCGCTGCGTTACGTGTCACACACCCACCCCGTTTCCATGGTAGCGGCAACGGATGAAAGTAGAAAACGGTTAAAAACCTTAACGTTTTCATTCTTTCTAATTGTTCATCTACATACTACACTACGAGCCACCGCAGAGGCGTGTGGCAGGGGGTGATAAGATACCAGCCATGGAAGGGGAGGGAATAGGGAAAAGAAGAGGGAAGAGGACAGAGGTGAATTTTGTGTTAACGATGAGTCTTATATTAAAGTCACTCTGTTTTTGACTAATTGCGCGCGGAAAGAAGGAATAATATTAGTATGTACCTATCAGTTCGGCAGTGTCTCTCTCTCGAATTCTATCGCATCTATTCGTTTCAAGGATATGGCACAGAGACAAAATAATATCCTCCGTGTCGTACTAAAATTCGTCAGGAGTTTTTCAAGTAATCTAAGCCTAGCGTGTAGCCTCTGAGTCTCTAACGGTTCCCAACCTATTCCTTCCATTAGCTGTATGACACTTTCTGTTCGCTTGTAGCAATTTTTAACGAAGCGTCCGGCTTTCCTTTTGTGTTTTATTTACTTCGCGAATTTAAATTTTCCTGGCCGATTTAATTCATGAGACAGCATCACGCCAAATCTTTTCTATTACACAAGCAAGCTTTATGTAATGAGGAGCACGGAATACGTTCTGAAGGCGATTTCACCGTAAAATGACTTGAATATCATTTAATTCTTATCCTGTCTTCTAGTAGAAATACGTGCCATCTCTTTGATGTGAACAACGAAATTTTACCTTTCCTTGCTACTTTTTTCGCAAATTGAACTTGAAAGAACATAAAGTGAAATGTAAGAGTGGGTAAAACACGGGTAAAAATCGTATCTTTCTGTCTAGATGTCATTTTCACAAAATAACTGATTATAAAAAGCTAATTTTCCCTGGGAGTAGAATGGTAATACATATTTCCCAGGAGTGACTTCTAAATGGGTGTATACTATGCACCTATTTAGAAGTCGTCTTTACACTGTAGAGCCGTCTTTACTCATGGAAGTTGACTTCTGTAGTAGTAGTAGCAGCGATTGTAGCAATGTCTTGATATGTATCGCTTCTTGCAGCACATTTTCATGCTTGTATGTAAATTACATCCGGTTTTTACCAAAGAAATGAAGGACGGGAGTAAACAATGATAAGTTCGAATTTCTCCTAATTTCGGCAATAGTTGCGTTGGTGCATCGCACTTTTCGAGTTCCACCGGCATTCGTGGATTTTATTAATTTGTATAAATTACATTAAATATACATGTGCATATTTAGAGCGTATTAGAATTATTATTATTTTTATTATTCAATAATAGAGCAGTCATGTCATGTCTCACCTTTATGTTCTCTTTATCTCTGAGAAAATGTCTAGGTTTATATAAATATTTGCATATGTAACAATGAGTCTTTCTCCGGCATATAATTTGTTTACATTCTTACTCTCCGCTTGCAGTCATGAAACCAGGATTTCACCGGATGCGATGCGATTTTATCGCAGAGTCGAAATGCTACTAGCAGGCAAAAAATAAGCCAATCTATTTTTCAGGCTAGTGCGAACCGAAGAGTGCGAAGAGATTACTACCACTATCGAACCATCTCTGTTTCTCTCTCTCTCTCTGTTGTTAGGAATCCGCAGATTGGTTTGTAGCAAGTCTCCATCTTCTTCTGTCTTGGGACATTATTTTCATTTCCACATAGGTAGTTGGAGCAGTAGACGTCTTCCTTTACTTGATTTATGCACTGAAACCTTGTTCTTCCCCGGTGGTATTTTCCTTCTACCATTCCTTCCAAAATTGTGTTCAGAATTCCCTGGTGCCTCAGATTGTGATAAACCAAGGTATCTCTGCATTCTGTCAGGGCCTTCCACATGTTCCGTTTTTCGCCATAGCGTTTTAGTACTTCTTCATTGGTCACTCAGTTATACCACCGTATGTTGAGTTATGTCCTGAAACACAACATCTCGAAGGCTTCTAATTTTCTTCTTTCGGCCACCCCAATCCTCCAAATTTCACTTCCGTAGAGTACTACACTCCATACATACCTTTAGGAACTGTTTTCTTATGTTCAAGCTGATGATGTTGGCGCAGAGGAGTGTTTTCTTCTTACAATTAGTGAATGATACTTTAGCCTGGGTGATCCTCATTTTAATCTCTTTGTTGCTTCGTCCATTAGGAGTTATACAGCTGCTTTAAGTAGGTACTGAAATTCCGTGACTTTTTCTAGATGTTCGTCATTTAACTTTTCCTACAGTTGTTTTGCCTCTCAATCACAAACCATGACTTTTTTTCTTGTTTAGTTGCAATTTGTATTAACCTTTAAGTACCACCATGGAAGTAGATGCACTCACATCGAATTGTCACTTACAAGCGACTTCTAACGCTACTGTCATAGGGGTAACTTCCATGTGTAAAACCGCCTTCATATGTGATGTGCCATAAACATCGTGTTGCGATATTGATTATGACCATATGCTTGCTATCCAATGACGCAATCCTGGAATAAACCACGACCATATTGGGCCAGAGTTCACATTGCCTAAAGTGGGCCGTTTCAAGGACATTTGGCTAAATGCCGCCCTTGGGGTGGTGCAGTTGACATATATGATAGTCTACATTTACCTTAAGTGGCTGGAGTTGCAACGATTGTTGCAACTCCAGCCACTTAGGCAAAATTTGTAAGGATAATGAGCGTAATTCACGAGTACTTGAATTCGGTAATACATACCTTCAATGATCACATCAAAGAAATTTAAATCACATTGAGAAAAAAACAAATTCTGTCAAAATAATTTAAGTTCTGCGATGGATCATGTATATCAAGGACGTTATAATAATTTCGTTAGTGTTACTGACCTTTTGCAACAACTGGAATGGGGATCACTTTCAGACCGACGGTTAAAATTCAGACAATCTATTATGTAAGTTCCAGGCCGATTTATTCTCTGACGACGTTAATAATATTTTACGAAATACGACGTTATACGGTAGATCAGATAATGAGAGTAAAATTAGGGAACTAGACTGTAGAACGCACAGATTTAAAATGTCATTTTTCCCGCGAACGATAAGAAACAATAAAATCTGCTAATTAGACCTTTAGCTAGGTTTGTCGATAGGTAGTGTAGCTCTTAGTAGTAGTAGTAGTGGTTCTCCCTAATACTTTTATTCTTATCTGCTACCTAGTACTTACAACATGTTGTGTATGTTTTCGTTATAGCTCTTGAATCTCTATCAGAATTTGTAGTTGCAATATGCATAAATACTAACGGTTCCTCTAACATTGGTGGGATATCTGTGACGTGTATGCTAGAATATCATTAGTCGTAGATACACTAACTTTATGGTTTAGCATGTTGTTGACTACTCACCCCCTGCCATACACCCTTGAGGTGGCTTGCAGAGTATTTTGTAGATGTAGATGAATCATGAAATAATTGACGTTGAACATCAAACACCATCGAATAACATGACATAGAAATACAATGACATTGAAAATCACGTTGGCTGCTACTCATCCATGATGGCGTCGCGACTACGTCATGTCTGCCTCGCCGAAAGGACTTTGCACGCCGGTACCCTTTTGGCCGTATGTTTGAATGCTCAACTGCGCTATTATCTTGGACGGACTCTAAACGTAACTTCCGTGTGTAAAGCCGCCTGATGACAAAACTGAAGAGCCAGTGCTTATTCCCTCTTTATAGCTATCTCAGGGGAATCTTTTTTGTGCTGCTCCTCCACTGCCTGGTTACAACACCACCGCAAGAGTAGCTGATCCAGAGTCCACGCCCTCACGCCGCAGGTGAATGGAAAAAAATAACCCCAGACAAAAGTCGTCCACTTCCGGTGGGGCATCCTGTGCCCCAACCCACCCACTCCCATCCACCCCTTCCCCGATTTCCCCCTCCCTTCTCGAACCCTTCCCCCACGTCTCCGACCACCCTTAAAGGGACCCCCACCCCTCCCAGGCCACCACCCTCCCCCATCCTCTGAGTCTTTCCTTCCATTTACCCTCTTGCCTGAAACCGGTAAAGGTTTGCGATGAATCGACCGCAATTTGCGATTTTCCGGTGACATCGCCTTGCGATGTTGAACGCCCGGGTGATGCTATGCATCGCGGGATGTTTTAAGAGATCACGCGATTTAGTGCGAAGACATTCCATACGTAATGCGATGTGATAATCCCATGCAATGCGAATTTCGATGTGGTATAATAATGTGACGTATTCGTTATAAGCAGATATGTGATGTTGAGTGATTTCAGATTATGTGAAATGAGGCGCATCACGTTTTTCATGATGCAAAGGTATATCGTAATCCGTTTTTTAAAGTAGAATATCATTCAATCACATAGTTGGCTTAATGCAGTGGGCATGAGTTACCTATCTGAGAAGTGTTTTCGGTAGAATTAGGAAGGATAGGGTTAGGAATGAGAAGGTCATTAAAGAATTTGGGTTGGGTGCTCCAGTAATGGTCGTCTATGAAACGTGTGTGCTTCGTTGGTTTGGCCATGTCGAGAGAATGGGTGAAAGTCGAATAAAGAAAGAGTTATATGATCTAAGATTTTCCCGGTGAATCTGATACATGAATGTTTCACGAGTATTCCACCAGATCAGGTCGAAGCACACACGTTTCATAGATTTCCGGTAGATATGAAGCCTATTACCGGGTGGAATACCGTTGAAACAGATATATGATTGTATAGTGAACGGTGTGAGAGGAAGAGGTAGATCGCGAAAATCATGGATGAATGTGTTGGAAGAGTGTCTAAAGTAGAGGTATTTTAAGTCTTAAGAACAGGAGAGCGAGTATGAAGCACTGCAATAGTATAAGAGAAGTGAAAGTGATTAGTAGGGATATGGCATTATGGAGAAAATTATTACAAGGGAGCCAGTTTTCTAGGGTTAACGGCAATAACTAAATTCTTTGACTTTGCCTACCCCTGAAGGAAATGGCGTGATGGGTATATATGTATTACTTTTCGCACTTTTTCTACCCATATTACTCTGACATTCTGTCTCGGTTACTACCCTCCTAGCATAATTTTCAAATACCTTCCTACTTTCTCAACTGTATCCTCTTATTCACCCGGCCGGAGCTCTCCTTGGCTTAAGGAAAGAAGACATGCACGGATAGGGCAGTATGGAGGAAATTATGAAAACCGAAAGCAGTTTTCTACTTTACGAGAATCAAGCCTTTTTGTCGATGCCTACCCCGAAAGGGAACTGCGTGATGGGTATGTATAGGTAGAGCGAAACGCGGTGGCACTCGACTGCAGAGAGTTTAGGGTCAGTGCGAGTGATTCAAGCGCTGATGAGCAGACAGAGGTGCCGAAGGACTCCTGTGCTGAACTCTTGAGGAACCCTTACTCCCGCCTCTGTTAGATAATTTCCCCTCTCCCTGACGCCATTCTCTTCAGAAGCGGGTGTCACCTATATGCGAGTCTAATCCCGCCGACATCGTTACCCTTTTCCACCCATATTCTCTTGCCTCAAGAACTACCCGTGAACGCCCATCCGTTTTCCGCCGTTTTGGGCCCTTTACTCCCTCTCTCCTGCCTTCACAAAATGTTTGTGGCCCAAAATCGGTGTGTCACACACGTGACATATTTCTCCCCTCTCCAAATCGCCCCCACCCCCCAATCGACACGGGAACTTCCCCTCTTAATGATTTCCGCGCCCGCCCATCAGGGAAACTTCCGCCATTCCCTCCACGCTAATTTGCCTCTGCTAACCGAGGGTGCGCTGTATTACGTGATCGACGGCGGGGAATTCCGCATCCACGTAATGTGAAATGTCGACGACTTCCTCTCTACACATATTTCGAAACGCTGATTGATACGCGGTCTTATTTAAAATCACGGAGAAAAACTCGAATGGTTTGGTAGTTTACCTTGTGGAATAGGGTTGTGAACCAGTCATTAACATCCTGTTAATTAAGGCTGTAAATTATAGAAAAATGTCTACTTTCTCAGTTAAGCGAACTTTAAGACGAATAAAACACTTCGTGTACCAGAAAAAAATTGTTTAACTTTCCAAATATTCCCAAGTCTAAAATAAATTTTTGCCATATTTGATGGCGTCACTAGGCAGTCCAGCGTCTGTGTTTGTATACTTTTTAAAGTACGCTGGACTGCCTAGTGACGCCATAAAATATAGCAAAAATTTCTTTTAGACTTGGGAATATTTGGAAAGTTAAACAATTTTTTTCTGGTACACGAAGTGTTTTATTCGTCTTAAAGTTCGCTTAACTGAGAAAGTAGACATTTTTCTATAATTTCCAGCCTTAATTAACAGGAACCTACTATGTGAGTCAAAAAAAATACAAAGTTACACATCTTTATTTATTTGGTTAAAAAAATCCTGCTTTCGCTGATGGAATGGGTTACCTATTGAAAACTAAAATTTAGGTGCAAAATATGTAGTTTATTCCACGATTATATTTTTAATGGCCACATTTATCCAGCTATAGGAGCCGACTGCAGCGCTATTTGTATGGAACTACTGCACTTTTACTTCAATTACGGCAGTAATTCACCGATAACTTTAAGAAATAGGTGGTAAGATACCTATATTTTATTTTTATGTAATTTCCCAGGACGTTTTGCTTCTTGTAAACAGTTTTAATTAAAAGCTTATAAATATGATTTCTCGTTCAAATTGACCTTTATCTGCTGTTATCTGAGCCATCTCCATAAGATCCAATGTTAATATTCTCACTTTCAAGGCTGAATTACAATAAAACTAGCCTGTAAACCATTTCATTTCACCTCAGTTTATAAAACTCGCTTCAAAGATGCTATATTTAAGTTTTCATAATTTCTGGAATTCCGCCTAAATTGAGGAGCTGCCGGGACTCCAAAAGGAAAGCAATGGGGAACATGCACAATTTTTTATAACCAGTTATATCCGAAGGACACTATCTAAAATGGATGTAGCGAAAATTTCTCAGATGGCAAGCGGTTTTTTACTGAGATATCAGTATTAAAAATAATTCTTTCTCAACAGCTTGAAAACACTACGTCATCGGGGAATGGACGCGTGACGTCACGGAACGGTATCGCTAGAGATTGTTGTTTACCTTCTGACGAGAAAGTAGGCGGATGTTATTGATGGAACGAGCATTTGGCGTAAATGATTGCATTTATTTCATATTAACTGATATTCACTAATCTTACTTGATCATTTCATTTGAGCAGAATGTATCTAAACGAGAAAAAACCGGGAAAGGTATATAAATCCTGCATGGTGCCTTGTTGCTCAAATATCTCAACTTCCACGCCGGAAAAGGTTTTTATATACGTCCCGAAAGACTCGGTGAAAAGGAGAAAATGGTTGATAGCCTGCAGAAGAGACGGAAATTCTCTATTTTGGGCAATGGCTTTACGGAATGTGAACCTTGGTTACGTAAAGGCCAATTATAATAGCATTCCAAAATAAGTTGTAGAAGTTTCCCTGAGCGTTTGGAAAAGGAGGAATATGTCACGCGCATGTCACCGACTTTCGGCCGCTAATATTTTGTGACGGCTGGATGAAATGAAGGCTGAAAATGAAACCGGTTGGGCGTCCTTGGTAGTCATTGAGGCGAGAGGAACATGTAACCATGGGAGGAACATGTAACCATGGTGGTGGAATGTTTTGCATAATTAAAGTAGCATAATTACAGAATATCATAATATAAATTTTGAGACACACTACTAGTAGATCTGACCTGTGCAGTCTTTTTTATGACGACGCCTAAAACAATTTGCGATCGCCGACGTTCGATGCTAAATTAGTTAGAAGTAATATGATCCGGGCCACAGAAAACCAACCAGGGCGCTTTAAAGTCTCTTACTATCTGCGTACAATATCGGTTAGGAGAGGCTGCTTCTACAAATTGGATTCCAATACACTTTTGCGGGTAGTGGCACCAGCGTATGAATCTTTTATTTTAATTGGTAACTCTAGTAACACCACGTGCCGCAAGGTTACTTTTATTTAGGAAGTTGCACCGCGACTGTGTTGGTTAAAAAACTAAATTATACCATTTTGCTTGTCTTGTTTGGAAAATAGTGCTTTAACTCATGACATACTTTTGGTACTAAAAAACGTTGAAGTGAAAGATTTTTTGGATTTTGGACGAAATTTTAATTGGATATTTTTTCCAGCCACTGGAGCTAGCTACAGCGCCATTTCCATTGAATTACCAGCGTTTTTACTTCAATCATTGTTATAATTTGCTAATAACTAAAGAAATAAGATGGCAGGGTGAGTGCATTTTATTTTTCTTCAATTCTAATGGATTTTCATTTATTATAAACAGTTTTTCGCGAAATTTTACATTTATTTTTAATAGAAAATACTATTTTTCACAATGTTTCACCAATAATCCCATTTCACACTATGTAAATTCAAGTTCAATTGGAGAGAAAATAACGTGGGAAGTTTGTTGCTCATATCAAATGGAGTTTTCCCATAAATACACGTTTCTTCTTGTAGACAGAATTTTAATGAAATTAAAACTATTTCGCGGTCAAATGAAAATGTCATGAGACACATTAATTCCAGATTTACTCTTTATTTAAAGTTTACCGCGCTTTTTAATTGCAAATAATTATCATATATTCTATTTTTTCTGGTTTACAGGTGAACTTATCCTGGTTGGAATAATTTGTGATCTCCTTACACGCGCGCATTGTTTTCCAACTCTGTTTAGGGCTTTTTTAATTGAACATGCGTGTCTTGGGAACTGATTAACCTTGAAAAAGATTTTTAAGGCCAACTTGTTTTGTTGACCAACGACTCGTCGGAAGGAATCATTCATTCAAACGATTCCGGCCATCAGTTCTCCCATCCCCTTGAGCGAAGCTTCCACGGTTGAACGAGCGAACAATGAATCAGTTAAAGTCCCCCCCCCCCACCCCCCATCAACATTTTACTCCCAGTTTGGTTAATCCTTTTTCGCCTTCTCCTTTCGCGTCTGTTGACAGTGTCCCCCCAATTTTTCTTTTTTTTAGTGGGGCGAATGTTACGAAAATTTCCCATCAAGAGCGCGCGTGGAAGGCAATTTCCTTCTCCCGATCTTTTATATACGCGTGTGATTGATGGCATCGTTTAATTTTTTTAAATTAGCAACTTTTCATTTCGTATTCGAGGCCTATTTTGCAATGAGACAGGCCTCTCTGCCACTCGATTGAGTCTCGTTTAGGTTGGGGGTATTTCGAGAGAGTGGCTTCACTTCCTCCCTTTCACTCCCCTGCCCCCCCCCCCCCTTTCGCCACCACTTCCTCCACCCCACCCCACCCCTTGTCATCTCCCTCCCTCCTCTCTCCCTCATCTCTCCGCGTGTCTCGTATAATGCGAGAGTCTGCTTAACACGAGCATCCAGCGTCGAGGACGCGTTGGATTAAACAAAAAAAAGCCACGTCCTCATAATCATAGCGTCAATAAGTTTGTCTGTGACGTTGGAAACATGAACGACGTCTGAGATGTTTTCTTTGAATGATAATTGTAGACCATTGAATGATAAAATGGGCATTACTATTTGGCAATCTACCGGTTAAGGTATTGTGAAATGAAAGAGAGAGAAAGAGAAAATCTTCTAGATTTTTACAGGCATACCTCTATCTACCTACACAACTCCTATCTTCATCTCAGAATATGTCCTGCCTCTTTTCATCCCGTTCCTAAAGACTATCCTCTTTCTTCCTCTTTCCCGCTTACTCAGTATCCTCCCCTCCATCAAGGCCTTCAGCATCCCTTCACCGTTCATCATCTTTTCACCCTGAAAAGCTAGCGGCTAATTCGCGTCCACTTTCCTCGTAGTCCAGGTTTCTGTGACACATGGCGCTTCACTCAATATTAAACTCTTAGTCAGCCTTTTCTTTTCATTACCTATTACACAAGATTCCTGTCATTAGCTTCTCCAATTGCTGAACGCCTCTTCGCTAGCACTATTCTCGTCCTAATGTATCTGCTACGATGCCCATTTTCCTTAAATCTACAACCTAAATAATAAAATTGTTCCACTTGCTCTAGTTTGCGTCCTCCTATTTATTTGATTAGCTTCGCTTACTTTATCCTAGAAAAAATTAGAACAAAGAATCATTTGTGGAGGGATCAAACATTTCTAGAATACGGAAAATCGCCTATATTTTTATGAGCTATAACTGTACTTGAACTAAAGCTACCATTACTGAAATCAGGCGTAGATAAATACCTTCCATGGTCAGATGCTGTTGAATATTCGTGCCTTCGTCTTGCTGTCATAGAATTACAGTGGAATTTACCTTATAAACCAGTATTCATTGTATTTATACTAAACAATGTCGTAATAGACTAGTGCTTGTTTCGGCAGCTTCCGACAAAGACGTCATGTGTTAACGTTTTTGAAGTTAAAACATGTGGAAACGCCCAATCCTGGCTTATTACCTTCATATAGCCGGATATCCATCCATTAAATTCTGTACAGCAATTGACAGCACTACTAATCATGCCAAGCAGGCGTTCATCTTCAGCTGGACTTGAAGCAATGCTTATGATCGTGGGAAAGCCTATGAAACATAAGTTGGTCGAAAACGTCTTGGAGAAGAATTGATGGCTTAATTTTTTTTTCACGATTGGCAACCGTTTACTCGTAAATTTGCCGTTTTCCTTCCATTGCCCGTCGTTGAATGAGGGAGTTGTCTCCGATAATGTACACGCATTCATAACCTCCACCATTTGGCCCGGACACCGATTTGCCATTTCCGAGCCGCGGGCTATCGACTGAGTCCAATTGTGGAACAATTTATCTCCGTCTTCCCCCTCCCCCTATTTTCTCCCCCCCACCACCACTAGTCCCTTCCCTTTTCCCCCTCCCCCGTGTCCCTTCTATCCCCCTCACCCGTGTCTCTTCCCTCTTCCCCCACCTCGATCCTTTTCAAATGCAATCCCGCGAGGTTAACCAGCAAGGGATTTCGAGGAGGGGACGAAGAGGGATAATCGACAGAAGTGAGGGACGCTGTGCTGGAACGACTGGCTACTCGGTGCGACGGGGCGGGAGTGTTGAGATCTTCTTTCAAGAACTGTTAGCCGGCAGGCTGTGGACTCGTTGAAGACGGCCGTAGAGTCCCGCGGTGGATGGTCAGTGACAGGGAGATTCGCAGGTGTCTGAATATATTTTTACGATTAATTTCGGACGGTTCATAAAGATAGTTGGAGCGGTTTTCCTTGCGAAAAGATTTGCGTGAAACTTTGCATACGTGTTCTTGTTAGTGATATCCATAGGTAACAGTAGAAAATAGTATTCTACCAGTATTGGGTTTTTGGAAATTCAATTCCATTTTAACAAGTAACCTTATGGGACATGAGCTATATTTCGTAATAATTGGATATAGGATATATACGGTTTTTCATATATACAGATAAGAGATAGGTATATACAGATATGTAGGTACTGATTTTCTTATAAATCCAAACAATAAATTTCATATGAATATAATGGTTGCTAAAAATATCAAGGCGTCACGCCGAGTCAAAGATTCGAAAAAAATAAGTAAATATAATTTTCGCCTAAATTTCGAAAAAGCGCTGTAAATCCGAATAATGATATGCTTTAACTGAGGCAGATAAAGTAAAGTATCATTTCTGCATCATTTCCATTACTGCATGTATGGTGAGTTCCACCGCATGAATGAAATGTGGTCCTAGAATATTTTTCGACTTAATTAAAAAAAAATATAAAAATGTGCACTAAATTATCCCTCCTGCCACCTTAAAGGCTATTGTTTCGGACGTGATCAGGCATTCACCCAACAATCCGGAGAAGCAGAAGGACACAGTAGCAGAACCTGATGAGAGAGGACTGTAGAGGGAAGAGATGAGAAGACGGCCCCGTGGGAAACTCCCGTGTTCGGAGGAGATATCGGTCGAAGAAACGCGGGCCGAGTGAGACGTGAAGGCTGAGTCATAATAATAAATAAAACTAGTAATATATAGTTGCATGCAAGGATCACGTACATTTAACATACGTACACAAACAGACCTTGATCTTGTTCATAAAATTTAAAACAGATATAAAATACATCATTTCACCAATGATGTTAAGATGTAGAAATAGGGGTTGAACTAACTGTATGAACCCTGAACTCTGTAAACCTAATAATAAAGTCAAGTCCCAACCCTCAAGAGTGAGGGGAGTCAATAATAATAAAGGGCTATTATTTTGCTCGTGTGGGATCGAGTGGCCAGCGAAAATCGGCGGTGGGTATCGGCCCAGGAAAATGATAGTCTTCAGGTATGTCTTCATACCATTCTGGCCGTGGTGGCCAGTATATTGACGCGCCGGCCCGGGAACTCGAAGGTCGTGGGTTAGAATCCCGCCTCGGAATTGGATGATGCGTTCGTCATTGGACTGAGGCCTTTAGTTACATGTTTTCATGTTATTTAGGAGAGGGTATGTGGCGCAACCTCGATAGTAATTGACCTATCTTCAGCGTCAAACAACTGCGGAAATGGCCGTGCAGTAACAGTCCAGACGAATTATTTTAATTGTGTATTTCATACATTTATCTATATTCATCTATAATTATTACGCACTCATTACTCATTTCGAGACACACACAGTTCCGGTTATGTAATGTCTGGTTAAATAAATTCTTTATTAATATTACGCCAGATTTCTTCACACTCTTTCTCAATTCCCCAAATAACCACTTCCCTTTCTCAGCATTACCCACCTATCTTTAATGCAGCAAATCACCTCAATATTCCGTCGTCTCCCCCGAATAACGAATCATTTCCATGTATACGTCGCCATCACGCCGTCTCCTTTCGGGGGAGGCTCAGTCATAAAGTTGATTTCTCGGTGAGAGGCCTGCAAAGGTGACTCTACTTAAATGCTTTCCTCCACACTGCTCTACTCTTACATACCTCTTTTGCCTCAGTTACCCTCATACGCTGCTTAATACACACCTTCATGTTCTTAAAACTCCTAATATTCCTCCTCTTTAGAGTCTCTTCCACCACATTCACCCATGACTTTATCCATCTCCTCCTTCCTCTCACATCATTCACTCCTCTGCAATAAATCTGCTTTGTTATTCGACTCTCATCCATTCTCTCGACATGACCAAACCAAACTATCCTAGGATTGAAAGGATCACACCAATTTTTAAAATTGAAATTATGATGATGATTTGTATTTATAATGTAGCATGTGTATAATACAATACCTATATTATGAAATTGGCTAATAGTACTCCATTTTCTTGACATGGCCAAACTAATGAATCACGCTCCTTTCATGTGTGTCCATTGCTAGGGCATCATTCTACATTCTTTCATCACCCTCTCATTTGTAATCCTATCTCTTCTGCTTTTACTTCAAACACACCCAACCACTAAAAACAGACTTAGCTTATTTTAAACCAATTTTAACTCAAACTTTGCTCACTTCTCCATCCTTTCTGATCAGGACGAATCCATCCAATGGCAAGGCATTTGGCAGGAATATTTTGCCATTGAGTGTGATCGCTCGCTTGGCTTTCTTTCTAAGGGCTCATCTTCCTTGCGGTTCCCCGCAAAACAACCCGAAACCTTCACCGGGCGGCAACACCCTTAACACCAAAACCGCATCGCTCCCTTTCTCACAGTCCCCCTCACCCCCCCCCCCCCTTCTTACAGGCTCTGACCCCTCCACAAAGAGAGACGCCGAAGTCTTACAAGGGCCTCCTCCCCTACCCGCAGCATACCTTCCGAACTTCGTCCTCGCTCCTCGTCGCCCTTCCTCGACCCTGCCAGAGACTGCGAGTCATCCAACGTCTCGGCTTGACGATTCGAAATGTCTGGGTGCACATTCGATTAAAAATTTGAAAAAGTATTTCTTTGGGTATGGGCAATCAATAGCTACATCATTCAAACGAAGATATTTTTTGCTAGTTAAAAGAACCGTTTTACTTCCGCAACTAGAACTTCCTTTTGTCGAATTTTCTGTGAATCGGAATAAATTCAATTTTCACTGTCTGTGCATTTTGTGCACAGTGGAAGTACATATGTACTTACATTTTCCTTACTCTAAAATTCTATAACATGGAGGCCCGGCTTAAGGCCTGGGCGACACGGGCCACTGCCCGGGGCGCCGCAAAGGTAGGGGCGCCGTGATTGTGAAAAATATTTTTTTACTACGTTTAACTGGTGATTAGGTTTGATACGCGCCCACTGAGATGAAAGTGCACCAGCCATTGGTATCCTATTGTGCTTACGGAGCTTTTTTTCTAAGTTCCGTCCACCGGTATACCGTCCGTCCAACCAACGCCCGTCCAACGTTTCGGTACACCTTTGAAATACGGGTGCTTCAAAAAGGACATGACATCTTTTTTAATTCATACAAATTTAATAAGACGACTTGCAGAGCTGGTTTTGGTGTCACTTTGTATCAAAGTATATTAAGTTTTGACTCACGTAGTTGATTAGTACCGAATTTCATCACCGCAAGCGCTAGGTAGCGACAGTTGCACCAAAGATGACTGCCATCACTGGGCCCATAGAGGTATATTACCTTTATGACTGGTCCTGATCGAGCTCGCTGTGTGTTTTGGTTTGATGAATAGAAGTCTGCGAGAACTATGCAACGAAAATTTCGTACCGAGTATGGCAGAGATCCTCCCAGTAGACCTACCATTCATGAGTGGTGTAAGCATTTGTTGAAACCGGGTGTTCAGTGGGCCTTACGAAATCCTCAGGGGCCCGCCCTGTGTGACTGACGATGTCGTAGATAAAGTGAGGAAAATATTTGGGTGCTTTCCAATCATGTATCTGCGCTAAATTGTTTTATGTTTAGCGGAGAGCGTGTTTCAGTGGCATTTGTGACGTCGTCTGCGCTAAGATGATTAGAACACATCTTCAATATAGTTCGCATGTGTTCGCATGTGTGCTAGAAGACGAAACTTGTGATGGCGGAGATATATTTAGTAATGTTTATCATGGAATATCTCCATGTATAAGATAACTGTGATGATAAATTGAAATATTAATGCGGATTTTAATCTTCCAAGAGATGAATTCGACCACTTATTTGTAAAAGTTGAATATCGTGTCGCTATTTTGTAAACTATTCAGCGTAAATCGTTCCAATCGTCAACTTCAGTGTGCGCTCGTGTGTTCCCATCTGGTATGATGTGCGCTAATCTGCGCAAGGTGATCCGAAAGCGTCCTTAGTTAACAGTCCTACAAAATCGACGCGGTGTGCTTCTCGCGAGCTGGGCGTTCCACATGCGATCGTACGCCGTATGGTGAGAAAACGTGCGCATCTTAAACCATACTCATTAACAATGGTGCGAAGTCCTTTTTGAAGCAACCTGTATATTATTAGCATTTAAATGCTTCTAGAGTAAACAAAAAATAGCTAACAACTGCATCTGCTAGCCATCTTAAATAGTGAATCATTTTTCACATGATGATCATGACAACTTTTTCATTCACTTACTCGAGCAAGAGATTGGATAATCTACTATCAATTCCGAGCACAAGTGGAAGTAACACGATGTACATAGTAATGCCACTCGCGCAATGAATAATGTCTGGCGACCAGTGGTGGAAATGACTTTCAATGATACACGTAATTTTTGCGTCAAAATTTGATTAAAATATATCTGTGGGCTTAAAACAATTTTTTAAATTAATCATGCTGTGCAACTTTTTCTTCAAGAATTTTAAATCTGTTTTCTCTAACTTTCCTCCATTTAAAACCTTAATTGCCTGAATCATCTGTTATTAATCTCACTCAAGAGTCATACATTGTGGTTTTTTAACTTTGCTTCCAAAGTCCATTGCAGAAAATATGGAAAGAAAGATTTGATGTAATGTAAGAGTTGATATCATCAATAAATGTTTCAAAGTTACCCAGGACGGTGACTAAGGATTCAGCAGGGTAGAAGTGAGATTAAAGGAACCGTTTAAGTAGTTTTTCCATGTAAAAACATTTCCGGGAAAAATCCCCTCGTGAGGCTATTGGGTTGATCATTTGAATGAGCTGTCTGATTCATTAAAACCCTTGTCTTGCCTTTTATAAGCAGAGTTTCGCTGAAATTGTCATCAGCATTTAAAATACACACTGTACTGCACTCTAACTTATTAAAAAGCAACTTGTTTCAACCCCAATATCAGGTACAGAATGGTGTTAAACCTGTTAGAACACTTATCGTTAAAGCACATAACTTTTTAGACAAGTGAGCAGTACAAGCTCTTATAATTTATTGCAATTTTTTTCCGTACCAGTGATACCAAATACACCCGAAGTGATCCTCATGCCCATGCTAACATGTAATATTTCACGCTAAAATTTACTATCAGTTTGAAAAAAGAATCATCCTAGTTTTCATGATCATTGGCTTCTTGGAAGTAATTTGTATCGGTCAACTGAACGCCTGAAGCTAAAATACGCTGATTCATGCCCATGGTCCATCATGCTTTTCAAAGAAGTGACTTCACCGTCGTAAATTCACGGGACTGGAATGAATTAAAATTGAAGGGCAGAGAAGGCAAAGTGCCCTACTCGGCTGCAAACGGCCATTGCTCCCTCACGACCACAACGCTTAGAGCAAGTTCATAAATATGATTTCATCTAAAATGCGGGACATTGACTAGAAATAATATCGATTGAGGGTTTGATTTTGTTTTAAGGCATTGTAGTACGTAATTTGAGCATTATTAATGCCCATATAGTAATGCTTATTTCGGAATACTTGACGTATTATAGGTATAGTGGCGGTAACTTCCACATCGTATTCTGTGGTAGACGTTGCCAACTTGGTTCTTTTGGCTAATTTCAAAGTATATAATATTACGTACCTACTACATGTTGAACACATATCGTATTCACCAGACTTTTAATCCTAGGATAGGTTAGTTTGGCCATGCCGATAGAATGGATGAAAATCGAATAACGAAGCAGATTTATGGTAGAGGAATGAATGGTGTGAGAGGAAGGGGTAGACTGAGAAATTCATGGGTGTCTGTGGTAGAAGACACTCTTAAGAAAAGGAATCTTAGGATTCTTTAAGAACAGAAGGACGTGCATGAAGCAATGTATGAGTGTAATTTAAGCAAAAGAGGAATTCATGGGGAAGGCAGTAAGTATGGATGAAATGTTTAAAGCAGAGCCATCATTACAGGCCTATCGTCGAGATTCAAACTTTTTTGACAAAGCCTACCCCGGAAGGAAACGGAGTGTCGTGATGGATATGCATGTTGCTCATCTGTCCCTGCTTTGTTCGCCCCATGTATCACTTCCTTGGTATTCTTCGTGGTTCTTTTCTTCTTTATTTTCCCCATTTTCTCTTTCATTTTTTATTTTATATTGCTTATAATATTTTTCATCTATAGTGTAAAAGCATGCCCATGGCGGAGAGTTTTCTTACAGCAGAAGTAGAAAAGGATAGTTTTGTCTTAGGTTCTTAACTTTGCTCTGCTTATATTAGTGAACTTATGAAAGGAACTTAGCATTCAATTTAATTTTATGTATATCTTCGCGGAATAAGTGAGTATTTCAAAGTTCTGCGGGACTAGACACGACTACAAGTTTACGGGGAACCATCCGCTGCGGAGATGCCCGGGAACGCGCGAATTTCGCTTTGGCAAACGTATTCGCCTGGAGTGTGATTCGAAGCTGATTGAATCCCACAATTCGCGCCGAGTGCTTGGACAACTTAATCTACTCTGTCGTCCACATGTGTAGTTCAGAGAAGCTTTATTGCCTCGTTTACATCACTAATATTCTACCACGGTTACTCTCTTTACACACCTGCGTTCCAACCAGCTACGTCAGACCATGTTAAATCACTCGTTTCGTGACATTTCAAAAACTAGCTTTCCCGTTCGAAACAAAATGGACGAATGATATATTAAAATGCGCACGACTTACCGCTTACTGTTGGAGTTAAAGCACGTTCAATCATTATTATAATCACGATTGTTTCATCAATCCTCGTTCCACTCTCGACCTTGTTGTACACACTGCTATGCACCATGCGAGGAGAATAGAAATTTCAATATCAAGTTCCTCTTTTGAGCACCAATATCTCCCTTTAACAATGTACACAAGTTCTAATAATTGTTTAATATAGGTCGTATTTAAATATATACTTCACTATTGTATGTAGGCGGGACAAAGAAATGGAATGGTGATACCTCAACGCTTTCGGAACCTAATTTAACTTTTCCCATTATTCCATCTTATAAGGACTTTCCCGTAGTTACGTTCCCACTACAGAAAAGTTACCCCGGTTGCGAGGTTAGCTCAACCCTAATGAGGTGATCTACAATGGTAGGCGTTTTTGAGCGTTAGTAATGGAAATGAGAAATAAGGGAACCAGATGTTCTCGCCAGGTTCCGTGCATGTAATGGTACGAATTACTCTCATTAGTGCGCATGTGGCACGGTCCTTGACATCATAGTAATTTCAATACATGGCTGTTTACCTCAGTCCAAATTCAGTTTGAATTCGCCTTATTTTCATTGTGAATTTCGCCCATTGCCAATGGGTCCTTTCTTTTAATTGGCTGGGTTGAATGTGTTTTAAAAATACTTCCCAAAAAGGTTCGAGAAGAGGAGATTTAAAAAAGACAAAGATTTCATAAAGGTTGTTCGAACTTACTGAAATCTCCGTCGCATTAGAAATACTAATCAGTTTGTAAATTTCGTGCCTTCGCACTGACGGTTCAAGAGATCAACTTCGCGGCAATTAATTTTTAACGACTGTGGCGCGCTGCGATTGATTTGCGCTAATCGCACTCTATTTTGCATTTTTATCTTCTGCATCCTTCGAATATCCCCTTATTATAAGCTCTGCACTCTGTCGCTTGGTGGGAAGTGTGTCGGGCGCCGTGAACGATTTTGTTTGTCCGTTTTTATGCATCCCGTTCCATCCGTACGTTATATATATCTCTCTAAGACTCTCTTTAAGTTTCGCAACTCGTGCGACTTTGCATGTGGAAACTGAATCATATCAGTATCTATAGAACATGCCCCCTCCTCCTTCTTTCACCCCAGCCTGATACGCCCTTGTTTACGAAGCCTGTCACGAAATTGATTACGTTGTGGATGATGTTCGAAGTTACATATTCTGCGTCGGAGGGGGCATTTTGACTGATGTGCGTCGTTTTGTAGGGTTGGAATGTTGACGGTGCGGTGTCGTCACGTCCTGGCGGACGCACTAAAGCGCTCTCATGGCCAGCAGCTATCCGACGACTAAATGAGGAAGGAGGTGGGAACACATGTGGTGGAGGGACATGTGCCCCGCTGTTTGCTGGCGCGATTGAAGGGGTTAGGGGGTGTGTGGGGGAACGGTTTGGCTGCAGTCGGAACGCGAGAACAAGAATTGGAAGGAGGCTGGGTTTTTTGATGGCATTGCGCTAGGCTTCCACGACAGGATGGGCGAAGACGGCCCCGGAGAAGAATTTGGTGACAATCCAAAAGAAAAAAAACAACAAAATTGTGAAATTCTCTACTATATATCCGAAAGGTTTTTAGTGGTTGCTTCCTTGAACGATTCATAAATCTTACCTCGGAAAAGTATGGATTCCTGTAAGCATTATGAGGTTTAATTTAAATACCATCAGAGCGTATCGTTGGAAATATTTTGCAAGACAAATAAGCGTTGATGAAATAATGATGAGGGAGAATAGAAAATCTCACGTTGCAGTAAAAACATCCAAATGCCTACATATGGCTTTATTTTTGTTTAGGTAGTTTGACTGAAATGTCAATTCTTAAGAACTGCGAAACTGTCCTCCCAGTAAATTTAAGGGCGTCACTCGCTATTTTTCACTTAAATATGTGAAATTCACTGTGAAAATATCATTCTCCTGGACTGGGATTCAAACCCAGGCCCTTCGATATCCCGCCGAGTGCTCTTTTCAGTCAGGCTACTGTCCTCTTCCAATGTGGAACTCATGGAGGCTTTAAGAAGCGAGGTATTGTCACAAGATAGTGGCATGCTGTCAGTAAGAACTATAGTGATATACTGTACCCGTGACCGTGCGCTTAGCGTCACCGTCCACGAGGCAAAGCCAATATTTAACTCAAGAGGTGTTTGCTGCCAAAAAAATGAATTATTCACTGTGAATTTCATACATTTGATTGAGATATTGCTGCTCGTAAAATTCTGTGATTTTGGCCTCAGTACAAAGAAAATAAATTCCCATATTTATAATGATACCAAAATATCAACCACTTCTTGCACTTATTTTCCAGGTATTTGGCCAAAGATATAAGCCTTTTTTCTTGGGATTACAGCTTCTTAAAGCTGAGCGGTCTAGAGATACACAATTTAAAAAATGAAATTATGAAGCATAAATGCTGTAAGAAATGTAACAATTTGTGGTTAGTATGTTTTCCCAATAATTAAAACGATGAATTCACCATACTTCATTTATTCATCATTCATTTACTTTTTACAAAAGTCGCAAATCAAACTTTCGGTTATGTAGGCGTTGTCAGCGTACGGCGTGAGACAAATAAGTTAAATGAAAGCCTCTTATGCGTATATTTAGATCAGTACTAATAAGTATAGTCGTAAAAACAAAGTTATTTTATCATTATAAACTCATTAATGTCAGTGGTTATACCTCAAGCTTCTTATAACCGCTTAAACTTTAAAACTAAATTCGTATATGGTCTCCCTTTTGGCTAGTGAAAAAGCTAGCTCAAACTACCGTAAAGAGAAACCGAATGAGGGGAATTGATTTGCCAAATGTCATAATAGCCTACTATGATTACTTTCGGCCAATCGACGTCTCCTAATCAAGGTTCGTTTGAGTACTTCACTGTTGGCTGCGTTTTCTCCATAGAAATAACCGGAGACGTTGGCGGAGAATGCCATTGGAACTTCAGTAATGTTCCACGCGTCCCTTTGCGTAATCTGAGGAACCTTCCTCATTATTATTCGCTGGGAAAATCTGAGGTAATTCGCTTCCAACGTCTATTTTTCTCCCTTTGATATTACTCTATGGTCGTCGCTGTTGTATTCTCTCCTACTTCAGGAAGTGAATATCGTCTTCAAGACCGAGAAACACTTAAAATGCCAACACTTTCATGAACAATGACCAAGATTTTGGCGTGTTATGCCAAAATCTTGGTCATTGTTCATTAAATCATTGTTCAATAAAAAATAATGTACCGAAATCATCATGGTCCTGATCATTTTGGTACATTAATCCACCATTATGGTCTCAATCATGGCCTAAGGTGCCAAAACCTTGATTCATGGTCAATAAAAGTGTGGAATTTTTTTCAGTGTTTCTCTCTCATGAAGGCATATATCTATCGTTACCTCAAAGTTAGCGCCAATATTCTTTATGGCAATTATCGTGATGAGCTTCATACTTGTGTATCATGTTCAAGTGTTCCACTCCTTACTGTGAATAAATAATACGATCCCAACTGATGCTATGTTCATTGAAAGAATATCAACTTATGGGCGATAATATTGATACAACTTTTTATTTAAATTAAGTTCACCGGTGCAATGAGCACGATTAATTTTCCCTCATTAACCGAAGGTTTGGATCGGTGAAATCCTAAAAAGGGTCATTATTTACCAACTTTTCTCGATATTACAACTCCTGAAGCTGCCCTAGGGGTGACCATGATGCCTTAGGAATAATTCTATCTTGACTATCCGTGCCAAGGAGAGAAAAATGAATATTAGACTGGCACATAAAAATCAATATTAAAATGTGGATACCATATTGTGGTAGTACGAGGTCTTAAATTCTGAACATGATATTTTTTAGGATCCCTACCTTAAAAAAATATTTCTGTCGAACTCATCCTAAAATTACTTAAGGGTAAATATTATACAATGCCAATGAGTGACGTTGTAGACATAGAGCCGGAGGGAATTTGATGTATTTCGAGAGTCAGATTAATTAAATATTTCTTTAAGCCCATTGTATTGTTTATTTTAATCTATTTATGACAATGACCGATCACCTGGACTGCTGATCATATTGAATATTTTTTATGTAAAATATTTGTATATTTTTCAATTTTTATTGATATCTTGTATTCTTTTTTGACAATGACCCAACAATGGAGATAATATTGGGGACTCAAAGTGTTCGTTTTAGCTATTGTATGTGTGGTTATACAATTGTGACAAGGTCAAGTTTCAATCTAGCCCCATGAATGAAGACATTTATCCATGCGTTAAGTGCATTACAACTAAAATATACATTCATCGTAGCCTCTTAGTAGGATCCAATTACAATTATTTTCATTTTCACCCTCTTCCACTATCAAAATATACCCTATCTAGGTGAATAACTAAATAAAGGAAGGCATGTGAAGGAAGCATTATAGGGTTTCCGCCGCGTATGTTCTTGTTTGCTGACAAACACTTCGCCGGCGTTTCAGCTAGGATCTTCAGGTCGAAGTTATGATAGTGAAATGGCATAGTATTTGCTTTGGTCGAGATGAGGGTGCGGGCGAAAATAAAACATTAGAATTGGCCCTCCCGAAAAGTGTAATTGACTTTGCTCAGACATCCGATATCGTTGATTCCCTCGCGTTAAAACCGTGACCACGACTCGATCACGTGTCAGCGCTCAATTTATAATGTATTGGCGGCGGGGAGGACGCGTTCGGTTGCCATCCAGAAGAAGGCGTCCGCGGCGGCTACTTGACCCTCTCCAACCTCCCTTAAGAAGGCGGACTTGGACTCCTTCCGTGAAACTCACCGAGAGCGTTAATGCCGCCAGTAGATTAATTAACTGCAGGATTAACTGTCATTTTTACCGCGAACGATGCGAGGCCATAACAGCTGCCAATGAGACTTTTAACTAGGTTTGTCGATAGGTAGTGTAGCTCTTAGTAGTAGTAGTTCTCCCTTATACTTGTATCCTTATCTGCTACCTATTACTTACAGTATGCCGTGTATGTTTTCGCTATCACTCTTGAATCTCTGTCCGTTTATGTAGTTGCAAAACACACAAATACTAATGCTCCCTCTAACAATGGTGGCATATCTATGGCTTGCATGCTTGTGAGGCTTTGCCTCATGACAAGCATTAGCGATTTATGCTAATGTATCATTAGTCGTAGATACACTAACTTTAGGGTATAGTGTAATGCATGTTGGTGACTACTCACCTCCTTCCACACACCCTTGCGGTGGCTTGTAGAGTATTTTGTAGATGTAGATGAGAAGATCAGGTTGGTGTCCTGGCTAGGTAGTTGGCTGTCCGGGATCGTATCACGGGAGTTGCGGAGATTTTTCAATAGGATCTCTATCCTCATTTTAAATTATTTGACAGTTCATAATGTGCCCTGCACAGAATGATTTTATTCGCGATGTAAATTAAATGAAAAGGAGAGCTTCGTTAAAAACTGCTACGATCGGGCAGAAAGTGTCACTCAGCTGATGGAAGGATTAGGTTGGGAACCGTTGGAGACTCGGAGGCTTCACGCCAGGCTTAGATGGTTTGAAAAACTCCGATCAGATGAGTTTCAGTACGACACGGGAGGATATTATATTAACCTCGTGATATATCTCTAGAAGTGATATAAGCGAGAAAATAAGAGAGATACGCTGCCGAATTGACCGGTATAGAATTCCTCCTTGTCGCGCACCATTAGTGATTATAACAAGAACAGCGTGAAATTAACTTAAGACACACCCTTAAGGTGGTTTGAGTGAGATAGCTCCATAGTCATAATGGAGGCCATATTGGAACTTCATTTTTTTATTTCAGCGTATGTAAGAAGTATGAAGTAAATATTTTAATATTAATGGCGCAAAAGTTAGTTATATATGACAACAATTCTCAGTAATTAAATATATTTTTCCGCATGAGTCTCTAACTTGACTCATTTTTCATGCCGTTCAAAACAGCAGGTTTTTTTTGCGATTCCGTAAAAATTACTGCGATGAGTAAAAGATTAATTTTCATAAATAGTTGAGAAATCATGTAAACTTCACACCCTTACTCATGATTAACACAGCTTAGTACTTTTCTACAATATTTTATTATTGCACGACGCGTTTCGCCGCTTTACTCTGACCCAAAAAGGTAAAGCGGCGAAACGCGTCGTGCAATAATAAAATATTGCAGAAAAGTATTAATCTGTACTGTGTTAATCATGAGTACTAGTAACTCCTACGAAGTGAAGCCTGCTACAGTCAAGTATACACACCCTTAGTTTTTCGACGAAATCTAGGAGCTATAAATTCCTAATGTTGTCAATATTCTCCCTCTAGAGCGCACAGCTGTAATCAATCCCATGCAAATCTGCTTGTATTTTCAGGCTAATTGCTCGAAAAGTAGTTTGGAAAGGGTTAATATTTTTATATCATTGGAAAGATGAGTTTTTTCTTTCAAATGAGGTCAAATTAATCAAATTCTAGGTGAAATGATTTTTCGGTCTAACTACCTTAGCATAAAATTCACCTCCTTCCTCTCCCCCTCCTTTTCTCCATTGCCCCCCTTTCCATGACTAGTGTCCTAACTGCCACACGCCTCTGCGTCGGCTCGCTGGATAGTAGGTATGTCGACATAGATGAGTATAGAGCTCGCTGGTTTTCAAACGGGTGATATCGGTGCGCTATACCGACGTTTCGAAGACGTACTTTGCCAATGCTCTCAGGTTCACCCTCAGGACGACTGCAGACTACGCCTTCAAAACGTCGCACAAGTGGGCTTAAATCGAAAAAAGCTGCCCAAAACCTCTAAAACGTTTTTTTTTAGTCCGAAAGTTGACACTTTACATCAATATTCTCAAATAGTTTGTGCATGACATGGTGCATTTATTTTTTTCTGTACTTACACATTAACAATATATATGGGGTCAAAGTTGAACAAATTTCGCAAAAAATGCCCGCCTTCCATTTTCCCTGTGCATTACCAAACTTAACCTCTTGCTGTACTTTAATCTATTGAGTTATGGAAAAGACTGTTAAACCAGTTTATTATAAATTTCTTTTTCTTACATTTCATGGCTTTCTAAAGATTTTATTTTAATATTAACCATAGATACACAACAAAATGGTGGAGCCTATTTTCAGTCAATTTTTTACATATTTGTTGAGAAAAAGTAGGTAGTTGGTGCCGCCTGATTACGCTAAGTAACTCATACCACGCCACTCTACAAAGCTTACAGATTTGAAAATTAAAGAAAAACCTTGCGCATATTTGCGACCCCGAATTTTACATTGTTTTTTAGAGCGCTCGGTCGAGTCCGATTCCGCCCTCCGGCGACGGGGAGTACGGTGACGCGGCAAGTGTGTGGATGCGATATGGCCACATTCACTTTTCTATAGTGATCGTCGATTTTTAGAGATTGAAAAGAGCCACCTTAAACATTTTTTTCAAAACTCAATCCATTAAAGTACAGCACGAGGTTAAGTTTGGTAATTCACAGAGAAAATGAAAGGCGGGCGTTTTTTGCGAAATTTGTTCAACTTTGACCCATATATATTGTTTATGTGCAAGTACAGAAAAAAATAAATGCGCCATGTCATGTACAACTAATTGAGAATGTTGATGTGAAGTTTCAACTTCACGTCCACTGTGTATCGTGCAACTCACCACCGTCGGGTTTCCAACCAGGTTGGAAACCCGAGAGCTCTACATTCTAAGCATTCACCTGGAAATCCTCCAATATTATACTAATCGTCAGTTTAAAAACCTGGGTAAAACAATGCACATCAGCTATTTTGTCGCTTAGAGTGGTAACAAGTTCAAGAAAATCGTTGAAATGGAAGACTTAATTGGATAAAAAAGCTAGGTTTGACGGATAACAGTTTTAGGGAATACCTCTGCGTAACGATGTCCATTGTTGACAACAGTTTTTTGCCAGCAATCCTGCTGTTGTCTTCAGGTCTTAAGCAAAACTGTTATTTGTCAAGCCAAACGCCGACGAAACCTTCGGACGACTTCAAGTGCAAGGTTACTTGGTAAAGTCATACTATTATTCCAGAGACCTTCCTAGTAACAATTTTAAATCACCAAATTGTATTGTATTAAGTAATCTACCGTTTAAGGTACGTTTAAAAGGAAGTGTTTAAAAATCCTTCAGATATTTATATGTGCACGGCAATATTGACCTACTAAATTTCTTTCTTTATCTACGCATACGTCCAATCCTTCTTCATCCCGTCCATAAAACCTTTTCTCTTCCTCCTTCCCCGTTTTCCCATCATAATCCAATCTATCACAGCCTTAAGCAGCCCTTCGCCCCTCGTTACCTCCCCCAACCACCTACTTTGCCTCTCCCTAATCTCATCCTGAAGTGCACAATTAAGAAAAAACTTTTTGTGAGACAGGACTGACGGGGAGTTACCTATGTGGAGAGTGCTTTTAATAGTACAGTACTCAGTCCGTCGGATGAGACGTTAAACTGTGGTCCCTTTGGACCTTTTCGTTAAGAGCAGGCCAATGTCAGACACCAGGTTTCTCTCCATCCTTCGTCCATTCTCGAAATAATCCTACTTACACAAACCTACTAACTAATCCTTGTAGGTAGGGAATAGTCTCAGTTGTCTCTCGCCTCCCGAGAATAAGGAACCAAGCAACTGAGGCCACATTAGAATAAACAGAGAAGTGTGCCTCATTTGAAACGGCCTTTAGAGCTGACTCCACAACCCCTTCCCCTCACTTCTCTTCCTTTCTGGCGTTTCCCCCTCTTACCCCCCACCCATGAAGCGTATAAGCGCCTTATCGCCTGGCGCCTCCAATACGATAGCATTCGACTCCCGAGAGACAGATTATGCAGACGCCTGGTAATTTTATTGCGATGTTTTTCATTCCCGCTCATCTCATCCCTTTTCTTATTATTTTTTTTGGAAGGCGAAATCGTGTCAAGCAAAGATCTTGAGTAATTTGCGCGTACGATGCAAACGCTGTTTCTATGTACTCGAGCATCTCCCGTGCAAAGATGATTCCTACTTCGCTGCACGACGTGGATCAAGGTGGTTGGAGCGATTTTTCTTTGCGTACAGATTTGCGTGAAACTTAGCATACGTGTTCTCATTAGTGCTATCAAAAGATAAAAGTGAAAAAAATGCATAACACAGATTTGGACTGTTGAAAATTCAATGGTATTTGAACACGTACCCTTATCGTACATGACATGTATTTTGTAATAATTCGATGACATATGTACAGATTACCTTCTAAACGGGAAATAATACATTTGATGTTATTACCTATAATGGTTGCTAACAATTATCAAGGTGTCACGCCGAGTCCAATATTTGAAAAAAAATATTGGAATATAATTTCGTTTAAATTTCGAATACCAGGCAAAAATCTTCATATGCATCCCAATATGCTTCAATTACGGCAAAAATGTAAAATATTATTATTGTATCATTCCCGTTTTCACCTGCACTGAGAGTTAAAAGGCTTAAACAGATGCACGAAATTGAAATTTATTTCAATCTACTTGAAAAAGTGAAGTAGAAATATGAGGAAATGGTATTGAAGGAAAAATAGAGGGGAAAGTCCCAATTGGAAGGCTAAGGGATAATTACAAAGACGACATAGAGAGTATAGTGCATAAGAAGAACTTCCAGAGAGTAAGGGAACTGGAATTTGATAGGGAAGGATGGAGGGCTGCAGTCATCCAATCAATCTTAGGATTGAACAACCGATGATGACCTTAAAAATCATTAAAAAGTGCACTCATTGACCCACAATTACCGCTCCATCAACCAAAATCCGCCTTTTGTCAAATGTCGATGACAACTGCTCTCCAAGTTCCGACGGTATTCTTCTTAGCAGAAGCATGAATAGAATGTTTCTTCTGAACAGAGTTTTACTGTACACCAGGAGTTATCGACCAGTGGGGAATACCCTTCCGTTCTTAATGAAATTGATTAAGTCATATCACCTTATAATTGTTGAGTTACTCCGGCTTGGTTAAAGTACTGGTCTAATTAATACAGTCGATTTTTATAAATCTTAATTGTCATATTATGAATTTCTATTCATCTTTTTAAAACAAAGCACGTGAAGCTGCAATCTCATGTAAAAATATAAACAGTATGTACACCTTTCCGGGATCCTTAATTATCACTAATAATAAAAGAGTTGAGCATACATTACGAGATATTTGGAGGTATCGGCCTTTTTGTGAACCATGTTTTTGGTAAAATCTATACTATGACAATATTACTGCCGTAGACCAGTAGGTTGAGTGTTCGATTACTAATGGTGGACTACCAAGTTTGAATCTGAGATGTGCTGTTGAGAAAACTCCAGGCCAAAATCACTGCGACGTGAGTTTTTTTTTATGCCAACAAGAAACCGGAGTGACACGCTGTTTGATATAATAGGGTGGTTTTATTACTGATAATTTAGCCAAATTTCGGGCTCAGAAAATGAATTAAAGTAATTGATTATAAAAGAATAAATATGCCGAATACCGGGGTATGAAGATTTATTAAATTTGCAAAAACTTAATAATTAGAAAATTTTAAGTAGGATTTTCACTCATTATGAACAAATAAAAATTTTTCGGGTGACGTCCGCGTATGTTGTTTAGGTTCACAACAGTTTCGCTAGCTATCCTGCTGGCGTCCTCAGGTGAAGGATTCTACTTAAAAAAATTTCACATGTACCAAACTTCACTGAACCAAATGTACCGTAGTATATTGATCACTTAGGTTCCGTTTCTTATTTCTTGCGCTTATTAAATTAAAAAAAACATTTATCAGGGAACACTAAAGCAGGTATGTTGATCCTAAGTAGTGCCTATAATCCTTAAATTTATTCTATGGTTTATCTTTTTCTTTAATGTCATGTATTGAAATGAATAATTTGTTAATATTAAGGTTTGGCTTGATCACTTGGCGAGTTATAAGATTATTAGACAGCAGTGCAAGTGTAAACTAAACAGTAACGCAAAACTTGGATTCCGCAAGCGATATTAAACTGCTGCGTTTGGTAAACTTAATATAGAAGATAAATTCTTACACAAATGTTGCGATGCAATTCCATATTTTTATGGCTTATTTCTAGTCAGAATTATCTGATCAAGAATTAAAGCCATCATTTAACGTGGGCATAAGTGCATCCAGTGTTAAATGGCCTGAGTTGTCATTTTTCCTAGTCAAGTTCGCGTTCTGTCTGTCATTAAACCTCCGTAATTTCCTTGTTTCATTAATACTTAAAACTGGGGAGTATTTTATTATTGTTTATTAATTTACGAAGAGCACCTAAATCTACAATGCTGGTCATAATAGCAAGATTAAGATACATTTTTCTCTATGAACCATCAAATCACATTATTTAAAAAAATCTGATGAATACATGTGCGAGTTACGTTTTTTTCAGTACCATTGAGGATTCATAAACATGCATGTGAAATTACGCTCTAAGAAACATTCCTAGTATAATTAACTCATTTGACACATGTGAAGATTAATGGCGTCACATGTTAGTAGCAATCGCCTTTATTGATTTTGCTTTATACTCCAGAATGCCTGTTAAAAGGTCTCAGTATCTGATAAATAGCTTTTATCAAGGACAAAGACTGTCGATCATCAATAGAGGTTGGAGATTTATTAAAATTCTCTAGTGAAATGAAAGAAAGAAACTTTATATCTTCAAACTTTTAGAAGTATAACATTTTTTCTATTCACTGCTGATAGCGGTATATGGATTGCTAGCTATTTTAAATTTTGGCAATACGTTGATTTTACCAGCTCTATGTTTGCTACTATGGGATTCGTTTGAAACTTTATTATTTATATTTATAATAATTGAAAAACTAGATGTTAGATCATTCGTTTCGATTAGTTGCTCTATATATGGCTAATTGAAAGAATTAATTTCGCTAGAAATTTTGTTAATGACGATAATAATCCCTTATCTTAAGTGTAATACGTCATTTATACCGTCTTTAGCTGTGTATTATCATGCATTAGTAATTGAAGAAAAAAATCTGGGTTGATTCACGTCCGAGAAATAAGTAGCTCTTAGATTTTTATTAATATTGTCCGACTTTTCTCAATCTTGAAGTATATACATCTTGTTAGTAACGGCTGGGGCCGATCCATATTCAAGAGCGTTCAAAGACGAGAGCACGATTTCGTTTCTGAGCAGCGTTATGTTTAAGAGCTTTAAAAACAGGCGGAAGACGCCTGAAGTCCTTGGAATTCTTCAAGACGCCATTAAAGGCCAAGGTTTAAGGATTCCATTTGATGCGCGAGGGAAAAAACAACTCTACTACCACTCCTTATCATGCTGCGTTCAAATGTAGATTGAGATGGTGCATTACGATATGGGATCCCCTTTTAGAAATGCATTTTTTGTCGACACACTCTTAAGAGTCCTTCTCGTCTCCCCTCGCAAGATATGAATTGAAATGAAAAGCGAAGGAGAGATCCAAATTGATTTGACCGATAAAAAATGAGTCGACTCCTTTTATGACGAGCGTGTGAAAGCGTATCCCATCAGAGGTTACGTTGAGAGAACACCAACAGTGTGTGCATCTGGCGCGAGGAAAATGATCCGTAGAGTCGCTGTGGAATTGCCAAAGAAGGACCAGAACAAAATGTCGGTGAATTCGATTAGTGTCCAGCTCAATATCGTGATGAAACCTCATGATGTTGGTAAAATAATAAAATTTTGTAGACCTTTCAGGGTTTTGTAAAATACGAACAGTTTCATCGAACAGTCGACATGTGCATCGAAAAGCACCTCAGTGACATGAAACCTAGGGTTTAGTATCTTTTTAGATTAAATCCCTCGGAAACGAAGCGCGTGCGGCTTTCTCTTGTATTATTTTCGTTACGCGTATTTAGTCTCTCCGTGCAGGGTCCCAAATGCTCGCGGTGTAACCGAGATGTGGCCTAATTAGAACGCAGTAACACATATTTTTCGCTTTTTAATCTGAGAACTGCGTACTGCTCGTTTGATAGATCCTAGTACCTTTAATGCGGTGCCACAAATGTTTCTCGTATGTGTCTTGCGCGCTTAGTCTTAAGTTATAGTGATTCCCAGGTATTTGACTCCATTTGACTCATTTATATTTTCCCATGCTACTTTCTAGATATGGTGTTGATGTGATTTATTCTGTCAACCTTCCTTCTATTTGCGGGATTACTACTAGTATTTCAGTTCAGCGCCGCAAAAGTTTCGCACGTATTTCCCTCACTTTAGGCCTAAAGGTATGGTGTTTTCCTGTTTTTAACTTCATGTGATACATTTATAAGTACTACCCCACTTTAAGCACATTGTGATTTCTCTCCTAAAAGTTTACTGCAGTACGTTTACTAATTTGTTACGTCATGGGTGGTATCATAACACTGCTACGAGCAATTAGAAATTCTTACACAGCCAATGGAAGGAGCCTTTAGACACTCGGAGGCTACACGCTCGGCTTAGATTTTTTTATTTATTGTTTTTAATGTTTACTCAACATTTTCATATACTTACATGGTAAACAATGAATAATCGAACAAAAAATACAAATATTATTAACATTGGTCATATCTTGTCAAATAAAATCAAATGATTAAATTGATAAATACATTATTTAGTCTGCATATCAACAACATTACTTCACTATTTTTTAAATTGCCTACTTTAAAAATTTGTTTCTTTCTTGATACATATAAAGGTCGTTACAATATTTGTTATATATAATACACAAATGTTAATAGGAGAAATTTCACAGTATTCACTATAAAAATTCATTACATAAATTATCATCTTATTTAATATAGATTAATTGACAAACTACGATTAGGCGAGTTTCAGTACGACATGGAGGATATTATTTTAACCGCGCGCTATATATCTAGAGCTGATATATATAAGCGAAAAAATAAGAGAGATAACTGCCGAGCTGATAGGTACTAAAATTTCTTTCTTCCCACGCACCATCAGAGGTTATAACAAAGGGTGCTCTCCATTCGCTCACGTGCGCTTATCTTTTCGTAACACAACAGTACACTTGCCTTCCATTCGTCACAAACCCTGCGCACTTCAAAACAAATCGGGAGCAAATTTGATGTGCGCTAAACAACGAAGAAACATCGACTATGGCATCCGTGATTGTTTTCAAGTTAGTTTATTTTCATTAAAGGCGTCAAACATGCTTATTTTGAACGAATTCAACTACTTTAGACAAAAAACTCGGTGAGTGTTGTTCGCCAACAGAATGCTACCTGCTGATAGGTTACAAAACATTTCGCCAGCGCACATCGTTCCATTCAACGTGGTTCGTCTGCGTGGAAGTGCGCTGATGTGTCCCGATGTGCGCTAACTCCAAATGTAAAGCCTCCAAATCCAGCCGGACACTATCTTAACACACGTCGTTAGGTGTTTTTCAAGTATTCCGTAAGGCGACTTTTACCACTTTTTAACCCCCCCCCCCCCCCTTGTAAGGCAACGTAAGATTTCACGAACCCTCCCCTCCCAATCTCACGTAAGTTATCAGACATTTTTGAAACCATGGACATAGTTAGTAAATTTTGGGGGATTCTATGTCAAAATGCGCAAAAACCGACCTCATCACGGATATCGATAACGGTTTTTGATATTTCACGATTCGCTCTACTCACAACTCGCAAAATATGTGATCTTTGAAAGTGCGACATCTCCAAACTAATGGACGCAACGAATTGGTTGTACTTTATTCTATAGTATAGCATACATTCAGGCGTACTGCCGCGGCCGTGATCCTTAAAAGTAAGAGTTTTCCTACGAAAACAATTTTAAAAAGTGATATACGAATACGAATACGAAAAATACGAATTCAGAAGTGACTTATATCTTACGTAAGACTTTCCCAGACCCTTCACCCCCCATACGTAAGGCAACGTACGAAAATCCCAACCCCTCTCCCTCCCCAAAATGTCTTACGTAATACTTGAATATACTATAATACTTAACACACAAATCTCCTCTGCCGTCTCTCCCTCCTTTTCCCTATTCCCCCCCCCCCTTCCATGGCCGGTGCCTTAACACCTCCTGCCACACGCTTCTGCGGCCCCCTGCCACACACGCTCACGGCAGTTCGCTGTGTAGTTCGTGGATGTGTAGTAGACTAGTTCGGAGTCGTCTTTGACGGTAGGAGGGGGAAGGACGAGAAAGTCGAGTGTCTGTCCCGTGCCTCTTGACTGGCAACGTCCGATTGAGCCGTGGACGGGCGGTGGGGCGAAGTTTTAACGGAGCGTGTTTCTTGTCAATTGGGTGAGGCTACTGGGGTGCTCCGCTCGTGGCAAGGCGGGCGGGGGCGGCTTTTATTCGGGGTGGGGGGCGGTGGGGGTGGAGATGGGACGGTTAGCGTCATGAGCGTGAGCGCTGCTTGCCTTTGCCCGAGTCCAAAATCTTTCGTTTCCCGACGAATAAAAATAATATTTTCCTAAACCAAGGATAACTTCACAGATTTGTACAATTCACAGTGGAAAAGAAACATTATTCGCCCGGACCGGGCTTCAAAAATCGACCCATCGATATGACGTCGAGTGCTCTTAAGGGGGTTGGAGCGACATTATTTATTGTGCTTATTTGCGTGAAACTTTGTATAAGTGTTCATATTTGTGGAATCCAATGATAAAAGTGAAAAAATTGCATTATATCGATTTGGTTTTTGGTAATTCAGTTCTATTTTTATCACGTAGCCTTATGGGACTTGGGATATATTTTTTTATAATTCCATGACATGTGTAAAAATTTTCTCCTGAATGCGAAATGATATATTTCTAATGATTATAAATTTTGCTAACTAATATCTAGAGGTTACACAGAGTTCAATATGCGAAGACAACATATTTCAATATAATGATATGCACTTATGTGAAATGTAGTTTTCGTATCACATAAGTGCATCAGATTTACTTAAAGATTTAGAAGATTTTTCCAACTTATTAAAAAAAATGTTAAAATGTGCTCAATGTCCCACGATTACCGCTCCAGCTACCTTAACTTGTAAATCTATCCAGTCGTTCTCATTCATAGTTTTTAGTTCTAATGAGGTACCGTGCAGATAATGTTGTATATTACTCGTGCCCGCGCACATAGCGCTACTGTCCACGAGGTAAAGCCAACTTTAAACTAAGGTGTTTGCTGTTGGCAACTTTAAAGAACTGCGATACCGGCTGGATTTGTGTGATCACTCTCGGGTGACTTAGTTGAAGTTACTGCGAGGCCAGTTCCGCATTTTTTTGAAAGGATAACTTTATTTGCATCGTAGGGATTGTCGACCGCCACGAACTTCAGAGAGAGCCTCAACAGCAATCTTTGTCGTCTGCCGAAAAAGCTTCATTAAATTCATCACCGTAGTCGGGCTTTGACGTATGCAATGGTGGAGAAAATGAAAAGTCTTAAGTGCTGTGAATTTTAGTTGTAACTCTTTGGCAACATGAAGGGCAGAGCAAGTTCAAAATCTCGGGTTTATATTTTTTAGAGGATAAAATGTTGGCTATTTATCTGAGGTTAAGTAAAATAAAAAAATGTATACCATGCAATACCACAAAGTTTACCCCGATCAAGTTTTATTCATTAGCTATTTATACTTTTTTCTTTTGAGAAAAAATTGGAATAGGTGTGATCACAAATAAATGGTGAAAATTAAGTGATTGGTGACGCTTGTATTGAAAAAAAGAGCTTTACGAAGTTTCTTTTGTTTGGCCGTGAACAAATTCTCGATATTGTTCGTTACACAAACGAGGAAAAACTTACGTTTGAATGTTTTCATTAGCAACGAATATTTTCATGACTCCGATTTAAGGTCAACGAAAAGAGCAAAACAATCATTCACCCTAATGGAACGATATCTTTGTCTTTCTCTATCGCTTTTTTAAAGGCATTTTATTAAATAATCGTTTGCTTATTGAAAGTTAAACAGGAATTGAGGAAAGAAGAACGTTTCTTCGCCGATCACCCAAAATCATACAAAAGGTGTTGAAAAAAACAGCACTGTTGATATGCGCATAGCATACGCCAATATTTCATTAAAGTCCAATGGATGGCGTGAAATATGCGCTATTTTTTGTTGAAAAAGCTCTGAGGTCATAACGTTGATTTCAAGTAGTTAACTGTAGTTAATTTCACGTACACCTTCTGCAATTTCCGGCCTTTGATTGTGTTGTTATGTTCAATGTGTTCAGGGTTTAATAGAGTGTCGTTCAGCCTCGTGTCTCCCGAGGCTGCAGCTGCGGTGACGACATGTGACGTTTCAAGTGTGCCCGCCCGCTTCGTTGTATATTGGTGGCGCCCATTTTTTGGAGGGAATGAGCGCTCGGAGTGAGATTCCCTCGGAGGAACTCCCGCCCTCCACCTCTCGATTTGGAGGGCACACTCTCCCCTTTCACGCTTGCGAGTCCTTCCATTGAGAGGACGCGCCCGTTCAATTTGTTGAGCGCCCAGTGCAGTCGACAGTCGACGTATTTTTCGGAAAAATATCCTCATCCATAAAGGGACGATTGCTCTCTGTGAGGCTGTGGGGAACATTGATCCAACCCATTCCTCTGCATACTGATTGTGGCTATATATATTCTTTGGTAACGCCTTTCGTAAGGAGTTGATAATGATGACGATTCAAATTCAATTTAAATTGAATAAAATATCTCGTATCCTTCACGGTAACGATGCGAAGCCTAATTGTGAAAAACGAGCACTAATTTGGTTTACTTGTCTTCATTTTGGACCTTGAAACGTGTGTGTTAATGTATACTTTAATAGAATTTAGTTTTCTTACTTATGCAGTAAAAGCTATATACTTTGCAACGCATTTGTCTATCTTAGGTTCGAGAAAGTAATATTTTGTTTCTTTGGAACTTCAAAGCGAAATTAGATTCAAATCTCCCTGATGCAATCTTAGTACATCTCAGCCTTGGGTTTGAACTTATTGTTAATACGGCTATAAGCTCATAAAAACAGCAATAAAATGTAATTTAATGACTTCATATTGCGAAGGAAAAAAATAAATGGGCGGTCAAGCCCGCAGCTGAGTCCCTCGAACTCACAGCGATGATGAGGGCTCAAGTTAAAACTTCCTAAATCATGCGCTCCTCAGGCCGTGTCCCAACAGTTTTCAATTCACGTGAGCTTCTGGTTAGGGCCAGTTCGCGGCCGATGGTCCCACTGCGCCACGTCGTTCACAGATGAGCTGGCGACACCCGTGAATCATCACCGCTATACTCATCATCGGCTACACCAGCATCTCACTCTTGCGTGTTAGTATTCCTCGGAAATAATTTCATCAAAATTTACTCCGCTTGGGCAGAAGTTGGATGAGATGGGATGGGTGGGGTCTTTTCAAATGGAGGGACGAGTAAATTTGTTCTTCAATTTGAGTCAATTTTGAAGTTTTTTTTCGGTTGTTTGTACGCTTAATTCGATGTTAGGTTAACAAAAAAAACTGGGTCCTTTCAAACTTTTTTAAGCGTGCGTTCGTTTCACTTATTGCTCGTCAAACACTGGGAGAAGAGGAGAGGGAGTGAAAAAATACAAACAAGGCATCCTTCTCTTTTCCCGTTCAATTTGAACTCCATATTCTTAACTTTCCCACCCATTTGGAAAACACTCCATTTCAGAGTAAAACCTAACGTGGATAGAGAAAACAATAAAACATGAAATCTTTAACCATAGTCAAATGTGCTCGTTTTAATTTATTTTATTTTTGTCCTAAAACTTGCGCGTATTTTAAAATTGAAATTGATGGCATATAGCATTGCAATTGAAGAAAATACATAAATGCATGCATGACAATCACGTCATTCCCTTTCGGAGTAAGCTAAGTCTAAGAACTTAGTTATCGCTGTAAAGCCTAGGAAACGGGCTCTCTTTTAATAATTTGTTCCGTAATGCCATAGGTATCCTTGTAAACCTCTTTCGCATCTATTGCATTCATGCATTAGTTCATACACGCGGACGTTCAATTCTTAAGACTCCTAATATTCCTCTTCTGAGGTGTCTCTTCCACCACATTCACCCATGAGGTTCTTGGTCTACCTCTTACTTTCACACCATTCACATCACTACCATAAATCTTTTTTCGTTATTCGATTAAGGAGCACGTTCCGAAGCTACCTATGTCCACGTGTAAGTACACAAGCTGAAAGCACTTCATTTGAGGAAATAAAGGATAAATAACAGGGATCTTTCGGGGTTTGCACCGGGTAGTTAGGTCCATGGCGGCCCATGGACCTAACTACCCGGTGCAAACCCCGAAAGATCCCTGATATAAATCTTCGCCGGGAAAGCCTGAAATCATTCATCAAGGATAAATAAGGTTGGGAAAAAATATTACCCCACAAAACTCTCTCTTTCATGGGTACTGTCTAGGTTCTTCCTCCCAATTCCCCGAAGCAAAATCCTTCTTGCTTGGCTATCAGTCTTCTCTTAGAGTATTGGATATATAGTTTATTTAATTTTTCTCACCGATGAGGTGGCAAAACGCAACATACTTGGGCATTTTCTTTGTTTATATTTTATAAATTTACCTCCATCCGAACTTCCACGTGCATATAAACTCACCATCAGTAGCCAAGACGACCAAATATGACGGATGACATCACGTGACCCACTCTCTGCCAATCACGTAGCTCTACTGTCCGCGTTTCCTATGGAAAACACGCTGTATTACCGACGTAAATGCCCCCTGTCCCGCCAAGACACCCAAAAATGGCGGATGGCATCACGTGACACGCTCTCTGCCAATCGCGTAGGTCTATTGCCCACGTTGCATCTGGAATGCACTGTCGGCAATTCTGACACAAACGCTCCCTGTCCCGCACGCCAACCACCCTATTCCCCGCATCCTTGGTCCATCTAATTAAATGGACACCGTAACTCAACCCTCCCCCACAAACATCGGATCAATCCACACGCGAACCCCCATTTTAAAAAAAGGACCGCATCCACTTTTATCTCTTCAATTTTTTCCGGAAACATATTTATTTAGGGATCCTCCTCCATCTGAGAATGAGAGAGGGTCCACTTCCGACATTAATCTGGTTGTCAGGAGAGCTGGACCGTAATAAATTGGGGGTGGAACGAATGAAGTGAATGTGAGGCCACGAATATGCATCCGTAGACGTTTTTCCTAAGTTTTTGATAGCGAAATAAACGACACTCTCTTTACTTGTATATTGGTTAGTTCCATCAGATCGCTACCATACATATTACTCAGTTGCCGGTAACAGGTGGAGACACTAATCCGTCAAGGCACATATTTTTTAGTTCTTTTCTTTAATCACATATTTTTTCCAATAATTTTCTGGCACTTCACACGTAAAGGTGACTTTATACGTGGAAGCTGCTTCTTTGAGAGAAGCATTATAAATCGCTTGAAGGTGGCAATACGAAGTGTGTGAACCTACTGCTATGGTGTGCGAACTACCCTTGTATCCTACCGATCACCGTTGAGATATTTGCTGCTCCCAACGTAGCAACTCCAGCTACTTAGGTAAAATATAGACTGTATCATATCATGAAGTAAGCTTACTCTGTGATCATATCATACTTGGTGATCATATCATGTTACTCTGTGATCATATGTATCAACTGTTACCACACCAAGGACGGGATTTAGCCACACATCCTTGGAGCGGCCCACTTTAAGCAATGTGAACTCAGGACCAATATTGTTGTGGTTTATTCCAGAATTGCGTCCATGGATAGTAACGCATATATCTACAATAATTATCACAGCACGATATTTCTGGCACATCACACATAAAGGTGACTCTTTACGTGGAAGTTGCTCCTTTGAGAGTAGCATTATAAATCGCTTGAAGGTGGCAATACGAAGTGTGTGAACCTACTTCTATGGCAGTAGGGGTCAATAGTGGTAATAATCGACCGCGGTTAGCACTTGCACGGAGAATATACTGGCTTCTATTTTGCCTGCAAGTAACATTTCGATTCTGCGATGAAATCGCATCGCATCCGGTGAAATCCTGAACACATGACTGCGAGCAGGGACTAAAAATTGAAACGACAAATCAGCTATCGGAGGGGAGCCTAATGTTAGTAATGCAAATATATAATTGTATCTGGCATTTTTTTTGTTATTTGAGGTTGCTTACTTAAAGTTAAGACGCATAACTGTTTTAGTATTGAATAATAAGAAATATAACAGTTCTCACAAGTGATAAGTTTTATAAATGCTCATGTATATTTAATGTATTTCATACGAATGTATAATATGAATGAGAATGCGATGTACAATCGCATTGATTGCTGAAACTAAGCGACATTCGAAAAAGCCATATTCATTGAATGATTTGAGTTTTTTTGGCTATCAGCCATATTAATTGTTCACGTCAGGAATACATTTTTTGGGGAAAACCCGGAAGCAATGTTTGAGCAGAACAATACTCTGAAGGTAGTGATACACATTCTGGCATTGGTACACTCACTACTTCCATAGAAGTAGACTTCCATGGGTAAAGCTGCCTTAATGTGGCTGGAGCAGTAATCGTGGGTCATTGAATGGGCACATTTTAATAATTTATTACGTGAGTCGAATAAAAAATTCTTGGACCACATTTCATTTAAGTACATCTGTTCATGCGGTGTTACTCACCATAAAGACAGTGATGCAAAGATGCAATAATTATATTTTACATTTTTGCCTTAACTAAAGCATGTTATGACTTGAGCTATTGATGGTTATAGGCGCGTTGTTAGAATTTTAGACGGAAGTATATTGAAATATTTATTTTCGAGTATTCGACTAGGCATGAATCCTTGATATTGGTTAGCAACCATTTTTATAATTAGAAATGTATTATTTCGCGTTTAGAAGAAAATCTGTACGCGTTTAATCGAATTTTTACGAAATAAGTTTATTTCATGTTACATTATGTGTTAAAATATCATTGAATTTCCAGGAATACAAATTGGTATGGTGCATTTAAAAAAAAATATTTTATCTATAGATATCACTAAGGAGTACACAAATGCAAAGTTTCACGCAAATATGTATGTACATGGACAAAGATCGCTCCAACCGCGTAATACGTCGACGCAATCGCAACACTGTTCAGCCCTTTTCAAGGCTGACCCCCACATACTACTGTTACTATACTACGAGTCTGTTTTCCTCGGGAGTGGGAAGTGCCTTTTTTCTTCCTGACGCAGGCGGCTGCACCCGTGCCGCTGCCCCGCGACCGCTCTCTCGCCCCGCGTTTCTTGACCTCTGCGCCGTGGTCTTCGTGGCGTCCGCCGCCCTCTGGAGCAAGGGACGATAAAACGGGCGGACGATAAATGTTGGGAAGGAGGGCAAGGCGCCTGCCTACTACCCCCACCCGCCTCCCCCAATCCTCCCCCACTACTCCATCTTTACGCTCTCCACGCGTCTCCGAGAGAACGCGGGAATGGAAAGCGAAACCTTTTAATCTCTAAGCAAGCTGAAATGGAGAGCATGCTTAAAATGTACTTCTCGCATTTAAGTAGGTAGTGTACAATGTCTATGGAAATGGGATGCAGAATGGGGACTGTCCAAGAACCTACCAATCAGCTGGTAGAATACTTGAACGAAGTAGTGTACACGACAAAAAATTCAATGGAGAAAGTCGATTTAAATGTGTGGTATTATCTTGTAAAAAGTCTATGATTTGATATGAGGTATAAATCTTTGCTCTGCAACAATTAGAAGCAGAAATGTACGCAAAAATACGACTCAAGGCATGCATTTTTGAAAAAAAAATGGGAAAAGTTTAAATATGTACTCATATCTCATGAAATGTTTTTCTCGCAAAGCGGTTCCAGGAAATTTCGTTTGGGGTCTGTTGCTAAAAATACATCAAAACTGAATGAAATCGGAGACCCAAAGATTGTTTGTTGTACGGAGGTATAATGACCCATACAAATAATATGGTGGAAAGTGAATTTATGAAAAATAAAATTTGTCGACATGCCATGTCACAAAGTTTCTTCTGAACAAGTAATGTTTCAAAAACAAACAATCTCCTCGTTTTCCAGCTCAAACTCCAATCCTTCCCTTCCTCTATCACCCCACTCGCTCTTGCATCGTGTCAATCTCCGCATCGGGCGGACGAAAAACAAGCGAACGGAGACGGTGCGTCTGTTCCGCCACGATGCTCTTTTTTTCAGTCCACACAGGCTCCTCCTCTCCTCCACCCTCGATTTTTATGCTTGTCGCGTCTTCGGTGTCTTCATAAGGACCTCTTCCCCACCCCCACCGTGTCCCTCCCCCTTGTTAGGACCCCCAGACGGTATGGTGCGTGTTTTCATTCACGCTTTTGTTTATCTTGGTTTCCGCGCGCAACCACCGGCGCTGTTCAAAAAGACATCGCTTAGGGCGGGACTACGATCAACGTTTTCTGACGTGACGTTAACGGACGCTGGCGTTGTCTTCCTGTCTAGGCGGATTGTATTACGATTGACGGGAGTATCAACGCCAATGCCTTAGCGTTTTTGCAAACGGATTTGTGGTGAACGGCTACGAAGTTACTGTTTTTTATATTTCAAAGGTAAAATATGAAAAAACCGAAAACAATGCTGAAAAATAATGATTCAAGAAGGTTAATTATGTTTCATTGTGAAGTTCAAAGTATATAGACAAACTGTAAATGAAATTTAGTAAATATTGAAATAAAAAGCTCTCCTCTGATTGGCTACCGGTAACGTAGCGTGACGAAAGAGTTAGACTTTGACAAGGTTCGCTCAATGTCCATTGACGACACCGTCAATGTCCAGCCATCGTAATAGGTTCCACTACATAACAGTCACCACGAAGCTCCACGAACGCCATCGTCACGTCAGGAAACGTCGATCGTAATCCCTCCCTTAGAAATTATTTCCAATCTAATTGAAATCTCTCTCATGCTTCCCTCTCTTTATTTATTAATACCAATTACTCCCACCACATATTTGAGTCACCCTTACACTAACTTCGATCTCTTTTCGGCACCGATATACATAATTCTGGAACAATGGCAGGAATCCTGGAGGAACATTTTATACAACAAATTGCGACAACTGGAGACGGTAGCGTCAGCGTAGCCAGCAACCGTCAGGAGACGTTGGAGAGAGAAAGGGATCAAAGGTGATCTAGAATACGTTCTCGGGAACAACGCTGATTGCCTAAGCCGAGTTAATGTTTTCTTAAAGAAATTAACCTGGTTAAAATGATAAAAGTTATATGACGTTAAGCACCACATGTTATAATTTCGTAATTATTTTCATAAATGCATACTGAGTTGCATTCCTATTGAAAACAGCAGGCTGTGCGAGGTGCGAAATGACATATAACCGCTGATTCACCCTTTCACATAATTCTATATACCTGAAAACGAACGAGCTATTCCACTTCAAGAGCAACAATTCTGGAGAACTAGTGAGAATGAATTTGAAAACCGGACCGTTCCACTAAAGATTCGTATCTATTAAGAATCAGTTATAGTATTGGCACTTATATGGTTTTATAGATGAATGATGATGATGATTTACGGCTGTTTTCACAATATGTTTCGTCATGTATGTCAGTCAAATTGCGGTTGTATGTACCTTTCTTTACTTCACTTCCCAATTTTTTGGCTGGTGTTTGTTTGAAGAGGTGAGCGATTGAGGTCATTTGAACCAATAACGTAGTTCAAACGAGACATAATTTCAAACAAAATTCAATGAACTTGGCCTCATCATAAAGATAAATATCTCACCATCTCCAAGGATACCAAAATATCACCTAATCACTTCACTAATTGTCGAGGTAGGTATTTGCCATACCATGGAAATTGGCTGGTAGGGGTATGCAGTATGCACTCCGGAGAGAATTAAAACAGTAAGGAATTTCTATCAGATAGATCTCGTCAAAAATTTAAGTGTGTAGTTTGTATTAATTCTCAACTATTTTTAGAAATAAATCACTTATCACAGTCGTTTTCACCGAATCGCAAAAAATCCCTTGAGATATGAAATCAGTACCTTGGCCTCCCAGCACCAACCTGATCTTCAATCATCTTCTTCCCTTTCAATGCTTTCTTTACCTCCCTCAGTAAATTACCTGACTTAAGCTAGAAAAATTGTTAATGTTTACATTTAGGTCCAAAATCACCCAGAAGACATTTCGAACGAACCCATGTTTTTTGCACTACCCGATTCCCCGAACAAATATCTTTAATCATTCTTCAATCAACTCAATCACCGCTTCCAAAATATGGAACACTTGGCCCAAAAACCTGAAAAACACAGTTTCCATGCATAAATTTAAAGACAAATTGCATATGAATCCTCTTGACACAGAGTTGGTGAAATTTTATAATGTACAACTGTACTGTGTGAAAGATAAGTTTTTTACTTATATCTGTGCATAATATATTCATGATCATATAGCATTTGACCATGTTGTGAAGCCAAAAATCATATTAAGAGCCAATATATTTGCTCCATTGGTGATGCCCAGGGCAGAATAAATAAGTAATATCTGTTCCGTTTGAAGGGAATCATTGGGTCTCAAAGAACTTATTCCATTTACCAGACGTTTTTAATCGATAACTTTTCCCTGTAATTGGAAAAGTATTTTCCGGGTTAAGGCCGCGTTGGTCCATTTGGGCGGACGACAGTTTCGGGCGCATTCCAGCTCCCGTCTTCAGGTCCAACTGATCTGCAGAGCATCAGTTGTAATTCGAAAAATCGCGCGTAAGGAAGAAGAGAAACGTCATGCGACCTTGGAGACTGAAAGAGAAGACCATCATAAGGCAAAGGCACATGCTATCTTACCATACGTCGCAGGAACTTCAGAGAGGATCGCAAGAGTTCTCGCCAAACACGACGTCTTGACGAGATTTAAAAGCGTTAAGAAGACCTCTGACCTCCTTCGGAGCGAAAAAGATCGTCACCCATGTGACATATACGAAGGAGTGTATGAAGTGTCGTGTACCTGTGGTAAATCATACATCGGTCAAACATCTAGATCCCTAAAAATCAGAATAGAAGAACATCGTAAGGCAACCGAAAAGAAAAATTTTCGCCTTTCCGCGGTTGCAGAGCATGCATGGTCAGAACCCGGACACGTGATTAAATTCCACGAATCCAAAATCATTGCCAGAGAAAATAAATATTTCCCTCGGCTGATAAGGGAGGCAATAGAAATAGTGAACCACGAAAAGAACTTCAACAGGGAAGACGGTTATCCTCTCCCTGCATCTTTCAAACGGCTTTTCCAACAATGGGATTCAAACCGAACGTATCAGCGCGCACCTGACTAGATATATATATAGAAGAAAATGATGCTCTGCAGATCAGTTGGACCTGAAGACGGGAGCTGGAATGCGCCCGAAACTGTCGTCCGCCCAAATGGACCAACGCGGCCTTAACCCGGAAAATACTTTTCCAATTAATCACCGCGGAAGCCTCCGTACCAACTTTTCCCTGTATTTCCACTCATATTACCCAGCAGTGTTGTCGTGGCGATCACATTCCTCGTATCATTTTATAGTTTCTTATCCATTCTTATTCTCATCCCATTTCATCCGGTATTGCTTTCTTTAACTCCCTGAGTAAACGATCTTCCATGTTATATGAAAGGGAAAAACAGTGTAACATCTGTTAAGATGTTAAGGAAACCGGTAGATTTTAATGAGTCATTCGTCTTTTTCCCTTTTCTTGGTAATTGTAAATCGATTATTTTTCGCAGCTTTTCTACCCAGATTGCTCTGGCATGCTGTCGCAGTTGTTTCCCGCCTGGCATAATTTTCAAATACCTTCCTCCTTTCTCAACCGTATCCTCCTTTTCCCCGGCCGATGGTTTTTCTCCTTGGGAATTCATCCCTTATGGCGTCTTCTTTCAACCTTCCTCGGCTCCCTCTCTGCCTCTGCCAAGCCATTCGTCCTCCTGCCCCCCCTTCCAACTTCGTGCCTGTCATCCCCGTCACTAATTTCAGTTTCGTATTTCACGACCACCCTAAGCCGCTTAATGCCCTTCCAGAAAACCTACCCTCGCCTTGCATAATATGTTCCAGCTACCGCCTCAAGGCGCCTCGACGATCTTTTCTTTTTTTCGAACGAAACTTCGCCCCTGGTGTTAATGGGCCGTTAAATTGAGTGTCTTGGGTTTTGGTGAAGCGGCGGAGTGCATTGATGTATCTCATTCCTCTTTACAGTTGACTTACACCACATTTCTCCTTTTCTCCAGAGAAATGTGATTTTCAACCAAGGTTTTGGCGTAGATTTCTCATTTATTCCTATTATTCCAGTGGTGAATTTTTCCAATACGTACTGATTGCGACGTACAGATTCATAGTTTTTGCAAGGTTCCTGTAGTTATGGTTCCATTGATGCTAAATAATTCATCGCATTTTCAAAGCGTGAATATCATTAAAGTGTTTGCAGAAATGGCGAGGGATAGTATATGTTAAGAAATGTGATTTTTTCTTATTACACAGGAGAAAATTTCCATTTCCTACTGGATACGATTTGGAGATTCATAGTTTTGCATGGAATCCTGTTTTTATGGTTTCTTTGACGCTCAAAACATTCGTCGAAATTTTGAAAACGTGAAGTGTTTGGAGAAGTGGTGGTTCATGCTACATTATGTTAATGTGTACCTTGAATTTCCTCATTCCTGTCTTAATGGAATATTCTGAGTCAGTGAGTCCGTAATAATGCAATACGTGTAATTGTGCTGCCGTTTAAATATGGTAAAAGTTTATAAATTTCATTTGGGAATGAATAGTGTTCTTACAGTTGTAAAATCACGGGTATAAAGGATTTTTCATTTGAATACTTTTACATAACGACTTAGGTCAACCCGGGTTTCAATTTTTATACACCATCTTCAGGACCTATTGCACGCGTTATTTCTTCATTATGTACAAATTCCACTCCATTTCGTGAGAATCTTCGGGTTGTATGTTTTTTTAAACGCAGGTAAGTTTTCACTGGGAATTAATTTGTTGTATTTCTCAAATTTTAAAGTCTTCCATTTATAATTATGCTAATACTTTTCTCTAAAAATGACGAAGGAGTTTTTCCATATTGTCAGCAATCCATTGAAATGTTAACATTAAATGATCACTTCTGTCTTACTTGTTGTGGAATAACCCGCAAAATTGAATCTTCTGAAAATAACCTGTGATTTGATTAGCAGGTTTTTAGAATTAGATTAGAATTTTGCTCAGGTCTAATTTTCCTTCGCTAAAATAATTCCTACTCACTGTAAGATGGGTAAAGATGTAGGTGGTGGAGCTCAAAAGGTCAATTCCCCCACTCCCCTCGGATAAGGCTTTCATTAGTATATCTATCAATTATAGATCATACGGAGACCGAGTTCCAAGGAGATAAGAAGAAGCTCTCTCCTCTCCGTGCAATGTCCACTATGAACCGACCTTTACAGTTGCAAGTTCTTCTGCTACCAGAGTTTCCTTCCAGTGAAGGCATTCATTTCCCTTTGGGCGCCCTCTTTCTAGAGAATCCCAAATCCGTCATCTCTTCGAGTACCCAAAGCGGAACCCTCCTTCCCCCTCCCCGCTCCATCGTCAACCCCCGGCCATTCACTTGTTTCCAGTTGCCTATCCGTCATCAAGGAGACTCTTGTTTGTGAAACAACGGCACAGAGTCATGTGCCCCCTCTGAAGTGGTTGGTTCCTCGCGAACACAACTCTGCAGAGCATAAATAACCTGATGTGTAGCAGCGTCTATTAGTTTTTTTCTCGCTTGCCACCAATTTTTTTCCGTATAGATCCCTAACATTTTAGTCTCGCCGAACGTTGTTTGTTTCATTCACGGGGGGAACACTTTTCGAGGTGTCTAGTCAGGGTCTTCTCCCGTGGGGCCCCCCGGCGTGGCAGTGTTTCGCGCAGTTTGGGTGTCAATATCGGGATTTGTATTTGTTTTCGAACGGGTTTCTTCCAGACTTTCGTTTAGTTGCGCTGCTTCAAACGAGGGTAAATGCGTCAGTTATGCCGTCCTGAGTATTACTCGCAATTTAATGTGCCCCACAGTTTTATTAAGTGGCGTTAAAATGTAAGTAAAACGACAAAATCAGTAAAAAAAATTAGTGAGATTCATGTAAATCATAAATGGAACGTAAAATCCTACGAAACAACATTCTCGTTGATGTAACTTGTTTGAAATATTTTTTAATCTCTCCTTTTTTAAGCGTCCTGTGGGGGAATCAATTGAATTGGAGCCTGCTAACGTGGAAAGAGAAAAGCTTATTAATTGGATGCTCTTTTTTGATGATGAACCTACCATTTAGTTTTATCCATGTTCCTCGTAATTTATTATTAGAGTGAGGATAATAAGGTCTGTCTGCCCAATCATTTTTATGGATTTTTCGTTTCCCAATGTTTTCTATACAATGTTAAAACTCAAGTAACATAGCAAAATTTAAATTTTATGTTGTTTTATATGAAGGTAATAGAATAATTATTCTAGAAGACCATTCTCTACTCCAGCTAACGCTGGCTTCGTTTTATATATTATAAGATTTATTTCTACGAAGGTGTTGACTAATTCCTCTTTGTAATAGGTATCGCGCATGAATGAGAACGTTTGAACGTGGCAAGTTGTTGTTCTTGAATATTTTGTTGATTACATTTGTTTTGCTATATTTTTACTTTATTGATGTGAAGTGTAAAGAAGGCTATTGTATCGATAGAAAATCGAGTCAATGAGTTTTTGGGCAGTAAAATTATTTGACTTACCCTGTGCGAACTGCTATCATTTTCTCGATAATGCCTCTGTAAATGTGAAGGTACTAACTGAGCAATAGGGAATTTGGTTGCAAAGATTTGTGTTAGGAGAAGTGTAATGGGATTTTGACATCAATGATTGCCCTCCGAAAATTGAAACCTACCCATAGTCATTTGACACTAATACCGCTTGTTTTGGTTAAAACATATAAGTTCAAAACCTTTAAAGACATTGGCTGAAATTATTGCTTTTTAGAAACTTTTGGACAGAATTTGCATTCAAAATTGATGTCTACGCGTTAATAACATTTTTTTATATTTTATTAATGAACCTTTCATCGATGAAGATCAAGCTTAGGCGCATCAAGTACAACGAAAAAAAACTAAACTTTTAATTTGTCTTGTTTTTGTGTTTTTTTTATGATTCTTACCCTGTAGTGAATAATATCGAAAACATTTTTAAAAATCCAGTTTTTTATACAGATAGCGGTTTCTGAAATACCATCAGAATTCTATTTCTTTTATGATAGATACTCATTATATTGCCGTTTGTACTATTTTCACTGTTGACAGAAAATTTGCTCTCTCATTTTTTGGTCACTAAGCGTTTAAAATGCATCGTGCTCTTGTTGAACAGCGTTTACGCCAGAAAGAAATCTATTGTAGTCGTTTTAACATCCTGTTCGAGCACCGTGAGTTACCTCTAGCGCCATGCTATTTTCTTCGTCATGAAACATGGACCTATGCTGACTTCAATGCAGAGACTCTCACCCGAAATCGGGGAGGCAACGCGAAAGCATGGGACTTACAATTAGGAGAAAAAGTTTAACTTATTTTCTTTGTTCCTGGTATTTTCATCAGGCAGAATGGTAATAATGATCGCACATCTCCCATAGCCTACTGTTTCTCTATGCCCGCTACAGTTACCGCCGCTCTTAATGTTCTCATACGATCGTTAATGTGTTTGTATAGCGTGCGGAGCAGGGCTTCTTCACTCATACTGGTGGCGCAACTCAACACAGCTGGCTTCTCGAAATTTTTACGATAAAAAACCGAAAAAAACTCAAGAGGTCAACTTTTGTTATCCCACGCATCTTTGTAAGAGGACGAAATTGGACAGTGCTGTGTTCATGGCCTACCCTTAATACTGGTGCCAAGAAACACTACCCTTTTCTTTCTCAGTTTATCAGATCTATGTTGCCGTTAGAATTATCACTGTGGATGTAAGATGTTATATTGACTATTTTATGTCTTGGTTGTATAGCGAATTAAATGACCTTGCTAATATAGCCTGGAACCAGCCAACCTTGGCGGCTTTGGTAGAAGAAATGGAGAGTTATATTGGCAAATTGACTAGCAACAAAAATTAATAATGGACAAGACTTATGGCCTTATATTTATATTCTTCGAGCAATGTAACACGCTGAAAGGGGTGCAACGAAAGTTATAAAAAAACAAAATGCGTAGAAATTATTTTTATCTTTATTTAACTATCGATTCCCATCGCTTTTGGTTGCTCTATGTACAACGTTTCACCTCTCGTATAGGAGACGTCTTCAGTTATTAAATTTATGCCGAGAAAAAGTATTCTTGTTGAAATTTGGCCGCTGCATACAGGCAATTGGTCAATATAAAGGGTATATAGGGTAACTGGTTGCTAAGGACCTTTTTCATCGGCTCTTGTATTTTGAAATTTCAATCCTGGCGCCCTGATTGGTCGATTCGTGATATCGAGTCTCTTCCACGTCGGCGTGAGCGTGTAACCATCTTTCCGGTTGAAGTTTGCAATATGATAAACAGTCCGCGATAGAGTGTTGTAATGCTTAAGGTAGAATATCTCATTCAGTATCTATAGAAAATTATAGTATGGAAATTCCCTGCGCAGCACTATGGTAGAGACTGTCCGGCCGGGTGTCCACCCTCATTCTTCGCTCGTAATATTGAAGAATGCATGAGCTTTGTGACAATGCCGATGAGGTTAGCCAGGAGGGTTACATACTCGCTTGCTACTACGAAGATCGTATGCTCGATACTCGCCATGGTTGATACGTAAACTATGGTGGCGCCTCTCTTTAAAAATACAGTTAGTCAATTCATTACCTACACTGTATAACTGAATAGTTACGGGAATTATGGGATTACATGATGCATAGGAAAGTATTAGAGGTTTATTAATATATAAAATCCTCTCTGAAAGAAAATATTTCCTAAGAGTTATTGACAAATTCATATAGCTAGGAATTGGAAATCGAGGACAGAATTATTTCATCTCTATATTAATCTTATCTCTCCACCGAGGCGTTTAAGTTTTTGGTTCAAATTATTTAAGGAGTAGCGAGTATATGTACTTTTCAACATGTTAGTTTCCGGGTGACTTGTTTCCAATTGACACAATGCATGAGAGCCACTGTCATTTCTAGAGGATAAATGAAAGCTACCTATCTCACACAGAAAATCTATTATTCATTGAGTAACGTCATCATCATATACATTGAACAATAAGTTTTTTAAAGCAACCGAACTCAATCAATAAATCCATGAAAGAGCGCTGAAGAATTTTTTTGGTTCACAGTTTGAGGGTCCTAAAATCTGTCGTGAATCGAAAAGGCTTGTTTGATTATCCACATAGGCCTTGTTTTGATGTTTTTGTGAGCTTGGTTGATTTTGGGATCGAGATGAGTCCATTTCTGGCTTCCGAGATTCCAAATTTATATCCTGACCGAAGAGGTATAGCTTAAAAGCCATTGGGAGTGGATAAGGTTATTTACATCTGCCATTCGCCGTTAACGTTCAAACTTCTGGAAAAATAGCACATGCGAGATTAGGGGGGTTACAGAAGTCAGCATTCCAATGTGATATGAGCTCTTCTCCCATTTTAATCTATTGGTATCGAAATAGTGATGTTTTCAATGTTATGCCACTAGCGGTAAAAATAAGATCGGCATGTCAAAAGAATTACCCTCTCTAAAATAAGACTTGACAATGTGCTAACACGGTGGATGTGATAATTTTAATTCTCGTAACTGTGAACACTTCTGCTACAATCTCGACTTTTTGTCATTTCAGGATTGAAATGTGAAGTGAATGATTGGAAACTATTCTTCGACTTCTTTTTTTTTATCACTTTGACCACTCGAGACCTCGTCCTACATAATATCTTCGATAACTTTTGTCATTTTATGCTTTAGACGGCATTTTGCTTCTCAGAGTGGAACTTTCATGTAGTCTCAAATATTGGGAGTCTCATAAAGTGGAAATGATCAATTTGATGTGTCAAATTGTTTTGAGGAAATCATCGCTACTTTAAATCTTTGCAGCTCATCTCTATAAATTGCCACACTCCATCTAATTATTTGTTTGCTTCTAGCACATTTGTCTCTTATATGAAATTTTCGTAACCTTTGCATTTATTTTTCCCGTGGAAAATGTGAAATAGGCTGACTTGCGGAGTGATACGAGCCTAACTCGGAATTAAAATAAAACTTGATTAGGCTTTTTCCTCGCTTTATATATAAGGGTATCATTTATAGCATTTTTACGTATCGGTACTTTTGGCATCATAAAATTTTATACATTTGGGTTTTGTATATGTCTTTAATGAATGGTTTGTGCGGTGAAAAGAATTTTCACGCGAAGCGATGTTGTTTCCGAGTGTAATTTTTTTCCCTCTTTTTACTTATAACTTACGGTCCTACACCGCAAGATTCATCAGACCGGTTTTTCGAGAAACTTACACGAAAGATTAATGCAAAGATTTATTTCGAGTGGAATTTATGCAAATGATGAATGAGCTTCGTCTTGTCCTCTTAACAGTCACCCGTCGGGTTTTCACAGCTAGAATTGCGTTAACTGTTAGCGGCATACGGTTTGAGAGTTTTCTTCCTTAAAACAGAATTAGTTAATGATGCTTAGAAATAGACACTGATAATTTAGTTACGTTCTTACAAGTATTCCAAATACAAACCATTTCATGCGAGTAGATAAAGTCCCCAAAATTTACTAAATATAATTTTTTATTCTGTAAGAATTGGGATATGGTGCGTCGTAACATGCTTGGAATCTGTTTGATGAGCAGCAAACAACTTATTTTTTGGAGATTTTGGAGTTAATGACGAGCATATTACGTAGTCGCGTGCTATTAATAGCTAAACTCTTCAAAACGAACATGATAAAATATTTACATGCACATACTTCGGACCTCTTATACAGTTTCTATCTTTAAAAATAAAATCGTTGACTGTGATTTGTTTACCTATTTCTTTTGAGTGCTGTACTGAATGCGATGCGGTTGTTGAAATTGGTGATAGGAAAACGACTATTGTACTGCAAGGATTAAAATGAAAGGAGGAATGAATTTTCTGGTAATAATTAAATGTAATCTACAATAGTGTTTCAGCACATTCCTTTAGAAGCGACTGGAATAATGACTTGATAGTTGAAACTCACCAGAATCGCACACCCTCCCCCCTTTAAGACTAAAAAAGAAAGTATTAAAGTGGTTGCTGGAACCAGATGAAAAGTTTATTAAGCTTTCCTATACAACGTTTGCTATTCAATGATATCTTTGTTGAGAGTAATGAAATGTAAACCCTAGTATTTTGTAGTGCCTGATATAACCATTTCTTCATCTCGCTTTTCTTAAAATGGCAACGAAAGAGAAATGTACAACGCATCATTATGTTTTGAATAATCATGCGAGTGATTTTACCCCGCGAGCAAATATAAATTATCTGACACTAAAAACCTATGCAACGAACTACCATTCCCACACCCCTTTCCACTGATTTCCGACAAAATTACCTTGATAAATAATAGTCTTTCCCGCCTCACCAGCCCTTGGTTCACGTTTCTACTGGCCCCTGCCTTTCTCAACCTTCCCCGAACCTTTGTATTTTTCTCTCTCCCCCTTGTAACTATAACAGAAATAAAGGGAAATAAAACAAACATTCTGTACCTGACGATGCCGTAAATCGGCGAAACGAGTCGTGTTAATAAAATATTGCAAAAAAATACTTACTTGTTAGTATTTTACTTTATTAAAAATTAATAAAGTTCAACACATCTACGAAGTGAAGCCTTTAACAGTGAAGTTAATCATCATTTTACTTTTACGGAGGAAGTTTAACATATTTTTTCATTCATCGAAAGTTTTTATTTCGTTCAGTTTTTTTTTTTAGTTGGTTACTCAAGAAAATAAATCTCTTTAGCAAGTCATGGGTGCAAATAAGCCAGTCATGGGTGTTAATCATTGTTTAAATATGAATTTATTTCTGAATAGATTGTAATATGAATGTATTGCTGAATTTTACAAGTACGAAAGCAGTGAATTAGAAAAGGGAATAAAAGCTGCTGACGCCGAATTTCTTATCACGCGAAATTCCCTGTTGCAAGCTAAAATATTATTCCAGCGGTGAAATTGAACTCGTCACCACCACTTGTGACTCCACGGCCCATACGAGCTGTTCGTTAGTCATTCCGAAATCTCCGTCTTCATGAAGATTTAACACATTCTGTTATCGTTCTGTTGAAACAAAATTTTAAAAAAGTTCGTCTCTCTCCGTAATCTCTAATCGCATATATATCTCCGCGGGCGCTCATTCAGTGAGAATGCAACCCGGCGGTAATTTTCCTAGCACTCAGGAGAATTCGGGGCTTCGAGCGAAGAGATAATGAATGTCCTGCGTTGGTGAAGTATCGCGTCAGCAGGTTTAGATTTATCTGTTGAGTCACCGTCTAGTGGTAATTTTGCTCATTGTCAGCTGAAACCCAGAAATAGGACAGGACAGATATTTCTCTGGGCACTGCAGTCATGAATAATTTGTTTACGTGTAATGCTGGGACTAAGCATTTGATACATGTCTTGATTAGTGAACTAGCTTCTCATTTCGAGGGACCGGGATTCGATTCCTTGCTGCGGAATCCTGATCTCCATTCGGGTGTAATGAAGGTCGCACTTCAAGTGTAGTACTCCGTTCGTGGGATGGGAAGTAAAACTGTGGACACCTTAACGTCTGCTATAAGGTGGATGGAGTGTTTTTTTCTATGCATAGCTTTGCGTTAAACTTCTCATACGTGTCCTAATCACTGATCTCTATAGATAAAAGTGAAAAAAAATGCATTTTACCCTTTTAATTTTTTTGGCATTTCAATACTATTTAACACATAGCCTTTGGAATATGACATATATTTCATAATAATTCAATAATGTATATAGAGATGCTCTTCCAATCGTGAAATAATACAATTAATATTATTATAATAGTTGCTAACAAATATTGAAGTGTCACGCCTAGTAACAGATTCGAAAAACATATTTAAATATAACATTCTTCTAAATTTCGAATACCACGCCGAAAACTCTTAATATGCTGTTTTCGGCAAATATGTACAATATAATTCTTTTATCATTTTCATAACTACATCTAAGGTGAGCTACAACGCATAAACAGATGTACTCAAATGAAATGTGGTCCGCGAATATTTTTTTTACTTCCTCGAAAAATTATTAAAATGTGCACTCAATGGCCAACGATTACCGTTCCTGTCGCATTAAGAGGAGGCTAATTCCGACGCCGAGTTTTTCTCCATGCAAATTATCCTTTTCTTACCTATCTCAACACCCATCCGAATTTTTTTTGGCAAATTACCTTAGTGGCCGGACGCCTCCTCCAAATGACCAACCTAATTTTGGGACAAAGGCATATGGCTCTTAAAACGATGATCAGAATAAAAAAGGACAATTTAATGGTGCAAAATTGTCGGAACGCCTTGGATCATCGGCACTTGGAACCTTGAGAAAGATCACCACATCTCTCCAATCCTGAAAGTACTGAAGACACCCAATTGCACAAATTTCAGGAGAGTTTTCCGCGAAGAGGCAATGGCCTGTTTAGGTTACTTGAGCGATATATCATAATAAATAAACTTCCGTGAATTTTCAATTCATTTAGAGGGATAAGATCTCATTTTTCCAATGATACCAAAATATCGTCTATTTATAGCACAACTGTTCGAGATATTTGCCAAAAATATTGAAGTCTTTTTCCATGGTAAGAGGTCCAGCTGTACATTCTATAGAGTCAAAATTAATGGAATGAGTTCTGGAACACAGATTGCGTCGGAAACGTAACGCTGGGTAGTTTTAGAATGTTTTCTCAATTATTTTAACTATTAATTTATTATTCGCCATACCTGGTACTTCTTGTGTAATCGAAAAAAAATATTTGGTTGTAAAGGTGTGCAGCGTAATCCAGAGAAGTGAATTTAAAGCCGCAAATATGTATACTCAGTAAATTACTTAGTAGCTCAGCTATTTATAACGAGTTTTACGCGTCAAAATTGATAACTTGACACCGCTTACAACAGCTCCTAAATTTGAAAATGATTCGGAATTTAGTCTCTATAATTAATGGAGAACAATTTCGCTTAAACCACCTTAATTAGCCTCTGGGTCAATGACGAATTCACCGCCCCACCCTCATAAAACCCCCAAAATCCGTATCTCCACCCCTTAACGCCCTCCCTTCTTCCATTCGCTTTCCACTGACCACCCCTAGACGCTTCTAAGTGCTGAAAACTTCTCCTAAAAACCAGTCGAAGACAGCTATCCAGTTGAGTGCGGCAATTTCTAAATTCCATGAAACAATTTCCATTAGAGCGAAGCAACGTCAATTAATCAAGCAAGATAGCGTGCTGCCTGATCGGCACTATCTGTAGAAACAAACATGTCAGGGCAGGGGCACAAACCAGAATTTATAAAGCCCTTCTTCCATTCGCTTTCCACTGACCACCCCTAGACGCTTCTAAGTGCTGAAAACTTCTCCTAAAAACCAGTCGAAGACAGCTATCCAGTTGAGTGCGGCAATTTCTAAATTCCATGAAACAATTTCCATTAGAACGAAGCAACGTCAATTAATCAAGCAAGATAGCGTGCTGCCTGATCGGCACTATCTGTAGAAACAAACATGTCAGGGCAGGGGCACAAACCAGAATTTATAAAGCTACCATTGAACCTATAATCTAATATGCAGCCGAAACAAGACCAGAAACATCCAAAAACGAAAAGGCTAATTGAGACAACAGCAATGGAGATGGGAGTACTCCGTTGGATTTCAGGAAAGACGTAACGAGCCAGAATTAATTAGTTTTTAGGCTAAATTTGTGGAACTGCTTCTTCGTAAATAACAAGGAATAACTTTATGAATTCACATGAATGCTTTACTCACGACCTACCTGGTTTCGCTGCAGTAGGTACATGATTCAGGAACTTAAGGTGCTGTACCACAGCGGAATCTAGGTCTTAAATATAATATTTTATGTGGATTCACAAAGTTTTTCTTCGTTATTTAACCTTGCGAGACCGTGATAGAAACGACGATGTGAGAAGAGTACGTCAGATCGAAAATATTATTGACTGGGTGAGCTAAAGAAAAAATAAATGGAACGACCATGAAGGTAGGACGGATAGCAAAATAATCGTAAATATTGACCAAGACAAAATTCTAATTTTTTGACGAAGTGTGGGAAGACTCAGAAGTAGGTGGAACGACAACCTAGACCCTAGTGAAGAATAACAGGCCACTGGTCTAATGTTTAGTGCGTTCCAAATTCAGTTGACAGCATGGGTTCTTATGGAGATTCGCTTCCCGTATAAATCTCCATAAGGCCAGATGTGCGACGTTGCTAATAGCCACAGGGCATTCAATATAATGCCATCCTTTATACAATCGAGTCAACGCAATGATTTATACTAAATGCACATCTAAAAGTCTTCCAATATGAAAATATTATTCCGAAAATCAAATTACTTTTTCTAGCGCGCTGTTGGAAATGGTTGCCTACATGACCTAGAGGTAAGCACACGGAGCGTAAGTTTGGCAATAGTGTTCTCCGCATGGCCCAAACCGCCAACTTAATGTGGAACGCTATATAGATGAAGGAAGAAGAAGATGAAATGATTTGGCGCGGCATGGATGGGCGACAACTAAAAAAAAGCTCACCCGCTCACCAATGCGTCACTCACCTGCACGGCGCATTTCCGCTCACAAGCCTCTAGGACCACGGCCTTGGACGCCTGCTCCGCGGCAGATGCGGCTGCCGAAGCTGCTGCGGCACCGCCCGTCGATGCCTTGCCCGTCACCCCGATGCACCACGAGAGGATCAGCAGGAGCAGGGCACCGGGTATCCACGGCACCCGGACCCCCATGTTTGATCCGGAAGAATCTCTCCTACGTGTCCCCAACGAAGGATGTGATTTCACTCACGATGGTTTGTTTTATAACTTGGTCGTAAACCGTATTTTAAAAAAATATTACACCCTTGCAAAGCGGTGTTGTTTTTTCCGCGGAAATCTGATGAGAACAAAACACACGAAAATTATATATCACGACAATTATCTCAGCATCTCCGCTCCATGGCTCACGTCCAGTCGTCTCGGCACAACCCGCAAAAGCACTGCTTTCAAAGTTCGCGGTAGCACAGGCGTCCAGCCATCGGCACGGAACACACAGGAGGAGGCAGCATGTCTAACTCATCTTCGGACGCAATAAAAAAAATGGTCCCACCCGTGTTTGTCCTTAGGTGCACGATCCGAAACGTTGTTGGGGAAAGATCGGAGAAAATTCGGCAGAAAATGTTTGATTCGGAACGAAATCTCTTCTATCGTTTTCGTGCGGGCACTCACGGTGTACCTACACTTTTCGTGGGGCCGAGCCGTCAATAGATTTCTCTCTCCACGCGGTCACTTGCTGCCGCCGTCGTCCGTCGCATGTCTACGGTGTCCTCCCTCGGTCGGAAGGGATCTCCGGAGTAACTTTTAAGCGTGTCGGCTCGGGGGATAGTCGTACGCGTGACTCGGGGTTCACCCGTCAACTGAACCGGTCGCCGGATGAGGATCGTTGAGGGCGAAAGGGGAGGTCGGAGTGTTGGTCGGAGGAGGGAGGAGGTAAGAGGGTGGTGTTCGGAGGCGGGGGCGGCGAGAGGTCGTCCTGCTTGGGAGGGGGGCAGGGAAAGAGGGAGAGGAGGGGGAAGGGTCACGCTGGCTAGTCTGTGGTGGCGCGGCGGCCCCAACAGCCAACAACGTCCTTTCACACCACGCCCCACACCATCATCCAATACACTTCCTTTCCCATCCCCCCTTACATAGAAACCGTTTCCACACGGAATTGTTCACGTATCTCTTTTCGCTTATGTCCATACGTCGATGCTCCAGTCACCTCTTGGATGCGTTTTCCAGCCTCGCGTAAATAAAAACTAAAGGCCGGTTTGCAGGAAAAGTTAACGCAAAATCTCCGTTAGCACTTAATCACTTCTCTATTTTCATCAGTGTGTAGGATGCGAACGTCTTCCCGAGACTGTCGCTTGGAATAAATGCCACGGAATATGCCGAAAAACTTTTTAATGTATTTGAGTGACCACGAAGTCAACTGCAAGTCAGTGAGCTACAGAAACTTTTCCTCCCTTTTTATTCTTTTGTGCCAAGGTATTATCAGATTGAAAATTGATTTATCTGAAAAAGTCATCACCTTCGTGTGCGTTACTCCGGAAAATAAGTATTTGTCATCGTTGTTAAGTATCGAAATTCGCTGTAATAATTTAAACGATTTCTAGTGATTTTTCCGGGACCAGCAGGCTTCAGGTGAATTTTGAGAAACTTTCACTGGGAATGTATCTTTTTACAATTTGCTTAGGAATAGTTTTAATAAAATTTTGTATTTTATAGCGTAAAATTTTATAAAGAAAAAGGAGATGAAAAACTCTCTCTAGTTGTGTCTGGTCAGTGAATGTCTGCATATGCCCACGGAAGAGATTGCTCTTGACGTGAAGCACTTAGCGAAAGAGTGGATAGAATTCTGGCCGGCCTCTCGGATGCCGATAAACATTTCATAAGGGCTAAATAATCACCCTACTCAGTATTTTAGTTATTTTCATTCATCATCAGCAGCCATCAATTGGAATGTTGGTTTGCTGCTACTCAGATCTGCGTTAGTATCTCAGCTGATCGCCTGATTTCTTTTTACTCCTTATTTTCAAATCTTACTAAAAAACATCCAATCATTACATTTACACAAATGATGTGGTACGCAGTCACGCGTACGGGTGCGAAGTTATACACCGAAGACGGTGAAATTCGCCATGAAAAAATCATTTTACTTGACCGGGATTCGAACTCGGATCTTCCAATTTGCCGGTCAGGTGTGTTGGCCAGTTACACCACCTATCCATCTTGTTTTAATCCCGGTCAAGTGAAATGATTTTTTCATGGCGAATTTCACCGTCTTCGGTGTATAACTTACTCAAAAAGTTAATTTTCTCTCCATTATTGTTTTCAATGAACTATAATGTCGGAGATAGTGTCAAATAAATCTCTCTCTTCTACTTCGCAGCACTCCCACTAAGCACATTTTCTCCACCACCATAGGAATTTTTCACTGTAAAATCTATCCGTTCATTTAATCTTCATCATTTTTCGATAGCACCACGTCTCCATTGTTTCCAATCTCCTCCGTTGTACTGCTGTTATCGTCCAAACTTCCTTGACATGTAATGATATGTTCTATATGGATGTTTTAATTAAATTGCATCCCCATTCCCGAGCTTTTGTTGTTAGTTATTCGTGGAGAAATCGCAGCAGGTGAAATTTCATCGGGTAAAATAACGTTTCCCAGGCATCCCTTTGACTGGAGATTGTTACCTCGAGATAAATCTGACCAATCATCTTCATACCTATAATTCCCATGCTATAATGCCGAAGAAATCCCATTTGGAATGTAGGAAAGAAAACTTTCATTTCACCAGCCTTGTTAATCGTAATTATTAACTAGATAAATGTCATCCGAAAACGTCCGTTGCCTCCAATCGTCTTCGTTCTATAGTGGCTACGAAACATGATGGCAGTTGCGCAGAATTCCCTACCCGAATCCATCGCCTACAAACTAGCTATGTACGGGGGAGTAAGGTTGTTTTCGTGTGAGACTACTCAAGTTCGCAAGGTCGCAAACTTTCGTATCTTACATCAATATCCTCAATCAGTTACTTAAATAATCTTTTTGGCTCTTAAGGAGGTTCCACCGCGACTGAGTGAGTCAAAACAAATTCTAAATTCCACCTTATTGTTTATTTGGTTTAAAAATCCTGCTTTTGGCGATGAAAAGCTTTACCCATAGAAAACCAAAAGTAAGGTACAAAATATGCAGATTATTCTACCAATATCTTTTAAATGAGCACTTTTTTCCAGCCAGAGGAGCCGATTGCAGCGCCATTTCCAACGAATTACCGTATTTAGACTTCAATTACGGCAGTAATTTGCTAGTATCTAAAAAATGGTGGAAAGAAGCCTATATTTTATTTTATCCAATTTCTCTGGATTATTTATTTCTTAAAAACAGTTTTCCGCGAAAATGAAATTTATATTACATAGAAAATTCCATATTTCCCCGTGTTTCTCCCATTCTTCCATTTAACACCATGTAGTTTCAAGTACAATTATAAAATAAAGTAGCGTAAAAAAGTAACATTTTGTTGTTCATATCAGAAAGAGAACCAGATTTGATACATTTAGACAGAATGTAAATAAAATGACATTTAAAGTCATTTTACGGTCCTCGGTGGCGGCGGGGTAACGTCCTCGCCTGCTAATCCAAAGGTCGCGGGTTCGAATCCCGCCTGGGGAGGATTTTTCATTTCCCAGGGTTGTTTGTAATAATTGTCCATTGTTAAATGTTTATACCACGATAGAAAGGCCAACGTGTGCTGTTTTCGGTGGTAATTATAAAAATAAATAAAAAAATAAAATTCATTGGTTTAAATTGGCTTCCCCGAATGATTGCAAATATTACAAGTGTATTTTGATCCAGCATTGTTTTTTTCATCTTAAACAGTCGTGAAATGCGCTGCTGACACTTTCCCGCCATCTCAAGTTGAATGCGATATGTTGGCAGCGTTGCTAATGCCATGTGCTATCCTCTCACCCTCCGCTCCTTAGCCCACCCCTTCCACGCGACCCTTTCCCTCCTTAAGGTAGTTTGAACGAAAAATCAATTCACCTAGAATTTAATGAATTTAGCCTCATTTTAAAGAAAATGCTCTCGTATGTCCAATGATATAAAAAAAATCAACCCCTTGCCGAACTACTTTTCGAGCAATTTGCCTAAAAAATATAAGCTGTTTTACATGGGATAGATTACGGCTGTAACCTCTCAACCCCCCTTTGAAGAATGAATTACAGTAAAACTAGCCTGGGAACCCCATTTTTTCATTTCTGTCTATAAAACGCACTTCAAAGATGATTTATTTGACTTTTCAGTATATCTGGAATGTCATGCTGAGGCCAGAGCCGCCTTAACTTTTTCTTTCCGTTGTCCGCCACGGCCTGCCCCACCTCCGTAATTCTTCCCGTCATGAAGTTATGCCCGCTCTTTCACTGACTCCGCTGTCCACTCATATTATCATCACTGGTCTTTCATTCCTTCACTCTGCACAAAACGGAAACTTTCGATCAACTGATATCCTCTTCCGTATTCCCCTCTTCTTATCCCCGCCCATGCCTTCCGCGACAGTCACCCTCTCCAAATCCCTAAATTTCGTCTCTTTCTCCCAGCTATCTCCTTTTTACCGGCTCCCGGAATTGTTTAACGCAATTTCCTACGCTCACCCATCTGTATAATCCTTCCTTACCCTTCGCTAAATGCTCCAGCATACTCAGAAATTAGGTAACCTCCGATCCCCCCTTTTCCTTCTAGTTGTCATTTGTATACGTTGTTAATTCTGTTCTATTAGTATGTTATACTAGTTTACTTAGACTAACTAAATAATACTAGATTTATCCGTCAAAAAGGACAATATACCAATTCGTGTATATCTTATTGGGATAGATTTTATTTAAATTTGTTTTTGTATCTTATTTCACCGTTATTAGTCTAGGGACCGGTACTAAGTTTTTAAAAAAATTTAACATCTACGCTAAAGTAATTAAGTGCAACGTTGTTGGCGGTAGCTATGTGATTGTTATGCAAATTTAATTAGGGACTTATGAATTTGAGTGAAGGTGTTTTTTTTTTCAGTTTACAATTTATCTGGGTCAAAAATGGAAATTCTGGAATTTTTCCAGATATGTGTGATTATATATGAAGAAAATGACACCAAAACTTACAAAATCGGTTCAACCCTTTTCTCCACAATTTAAAGCTCCCCCTTCGGACATTAGCTTTTATTATTATAAATATTTTATTTCGTGTCAATTCTCTATGAAAGCATATAGCACCACCAGCACTGGTTGTTTCTTAATATCTATAAAATAAATCAAACCAGTTGAAACTATCGCTGAATGGGAATGTGCTAAACACCCCTCCACCATTTCTCGGGTTTTCTCGCGTAGCCTTAAACCACTGAACGCGTACAACTTACGTGTGATAAGCGAGAAATTCCACGGAGGATAAATCATTCGCCTTGACCGGGACAGGAACCCGGATCCCTCGGTAACGCGCCGAGTGCTTAATCCAGTTTTAAACTACCGAGGCATTCTCCTCCCCTGTGGATTTTTGTGGGTTTTTAAGTAACAAGGTGTTCAAGACTGCCAGACATACAATACAAAGAAGCAGTCCAAAACGATCGCAGTCCGCGAGGATAAAGCCAAAATTTGAACACAATGAACTGTTACGTGCTATTTTGGGTACCGCTGGGTCTTCACATTTTCGCTCAGAAAAGGTTTGAGGTGAGAGTGACTCCTAATAATTCACTTGATCCAACTTAATTAGCATGATTTCCATCTCATTTTTATGATACGTTTTGTTATCCGTTTACATTGACCGAGGATTCCATGCCTGAATTTCTGATGAATAATTCATTACACCAGTTCAAAGTGCTATTTTAATTACTCTTGTTCCATTCTCAAATGAGACAAATGCCCAGAGCTCTCGCCTAGATCACCCAGTGGGTCTCGACCCCCTCCTCCGCCTCCCCAGTCCACTCTGTGAGGCACAGAAGAGGCGGAGTGAAGAGGCACACACTCTTTCATCGAGGGCGTCAATTAGTCGCAATCACGTGTCGCCTCATGTCGCCTTTGACCAGTGATCCATTGATGCCTCTCGTGCCAGATTGTCAAAGAGAGAATGGGGTTTGTGCCTAACCACGCCCCTCGCCGTCTCTCGCTAACCCCCATCTAGAATTCTATTCTGTGGACTTGTTAAGGGGAAACATGCGTTAAGAAATGCAACGCATATGATCGACAATCAATCCATAGCGATAATTGCCGCTTGAAGACTTTGTTGCTGCCTGATTGTTTGCTTTCTTTAGCCCACAAAAATATCTCTAGTTAAGAAATAATTCTAAAAAGTAAAATTTTTAATCTTCTTCCATAATAATCACCGATGTGTGTGTGTGTGTGTATATATATATATATATATATATATATATATACATACAAATACAAATATACTTTGAAAACACAGGCACACGGCATCTCTCTCTAACTCTGAGTTAGTCTCTTGTCGCCGACGACGACGGCTCGCCCGTCGAAACGTCCCGTAAATTATTCTGTGAGTGTCCTTTTATTCTCGTGTGCCTGTGTTTTCAAAGTATATTTATATTTGTGTTTTTATTCGCCGAGTGCGTTTTCTCAGAAGATATTTTATATATATAAATATATATGTCAGTAACTTTCACACAAGAAATACACGTGAAGCTGAATCTTCATTTGGATGCAGACCTTTGTTTATTTGCAAAATTAAATTAGAAATAGTCGTTTTCTGCTATTGGGAAAGGAACCAATAGAAAGAAAACAATAAAGATTCTTATACTTTCAATCGAATTTTGTGTTCCAGTCGAAATTCCGAAATATTTGCTGAAACGTAACGATTTTTCGCAATATTTTAGCGTTTTTGAGTCATCGTCCCCATAGCGACCATACTTATAGTTTAAGTCAAAATTCCGTGGATATGCATTTAACTCGATGATTCTTTGAACTAAATAAGAATTGAACGGTTTATTACAAACAATGTAAATGCTTACGCTTTCTTGCAAAAGATTTTTCTTTAAACTTAAATGATGAACAAAGAATGTATTTAACCTAAATCGAGCATGTTATGTCAGAAGTCGGAAAAAAAGGCTATCTACTGATACCTTATTCATTGCTACAGCCCTTGTATTGGTTGAGAAAAGGGGATTGCAGGTCGATTTTCATTTGCTTTCCTAGTTATTATTTCCTATTTACTCACCTCGGAGGACTAGTAAAATTTTTCTTATAAGTTTCAAATACTTGTAACTTACAAGTCGGTTTGAGAAACAGAATGTGTCGTAACCATAAAAACACTTGTGAAAAAACACTTGTAACTTGTGAAATGGACTTGTAACTTGTGGACTTGTAAAGATAAGATGTGTATGTTTGAGAAACAGAATTGTGCAAGTTACAAGTGAATAGACTTGTAACTTGTGGACTTATTGCTTTGAGAAACAGGCCCGTGTTTCTTTCCTGGACTTCTACCCTTATCTCCTCTAGAAGATTGAGATCGCGAACGAAACCTTCAGCACAAGGAGGAAGCTGATTTCGGGAAACGTGATTATGAATCTAAAAAAATGTTGGCGAATACTATAGATATCGGTTGTAGTGTTATATGGCGCAGATACCTCAACATTGAGAAAAGAGGACGAGAATATTCTGCACGCTTTCGAGATGTGGGTATACTCCTAAGATTTTTAGGAGTCCTAATTAGTACGTATGGTACATCCTAATCAACAGGTTGATTCTCTCGGCCTCTAGCCAGTGGTGAACCCGTAATGAGAGGTCAGTCGTATAATGCCAACAATGGAATAAAAGCAATACTCAGTTTACACAACAGCCGTTCGTACCGACGCGACGTACTTAGGTCTGCAGACCCAAACGCCGTGGAAACTGCGTTTCATAAACAGAAAAGAGTATCATTTGCTTCGTAAACCATTTCGAATACTGCAAAAGGTATCACGAATGCTGTAATTCAAATTTCGTTTGAAATTAACTGCTTGCGTCTCACTTTTTCACGGCAATTCCTGGAGAGGGCAGCACAGAGTTACATCTGTAACGCCAATTTGTGTAAACGAATATAGGGCTGATATGTAGGTACGTACGGCTGATGTGTAAACGGGGCATAACCATAGACCTTGAATATAACCCTTATATTCAAGGTATTACCGATGAAAACAGTAGCAGCACAGAATCCGAATAAAGACACATGCGTGTAGATATTTAATGACCTTTTGCAGCAACTGGGATGGGAATCGCTTTCAGACCGACGATTAACATTTAGACTTAATCTATTATTTAAGTTCCAAACAGATTTATTCTCTGACGACGTCAATAATGTTTTACGAGATCCGACATATTACGGTAGATCAGACCATGAGAATAAAATTAGGGAACTAGACTGCAGAACGGACAGATTTAAAATGTCATTTTTCCCGCGAACGATATGAGACAACAGCAGCTGCCAATGAGGCTTTTAACTAGGTTTGTTGATAGGTAGTGTAGCTCCTAGTAGAAGTAGACTCAGTGATGGAAAATACCCGAGTATTTATAAATCGGGGTAAACACCCAGGGTATTTACCCGGGTATTACCCTAAATCCAGAAATACCCGGGTATTTATGATTTACAGGATAATCATAACCCATATTAGACTAACACGTCATCAGACTTTTATTTTGGTAGTATTACCTATTGTATTATATAAAAAGTATTTTAAAAGAACAAAACTGTAGCTATTTGTGCCGACATAAGTTTTTTATTAATTATTTTGCAATTTAAGGAGTGAACTATTAAGTTTAACAATCTCATTTTGAGTCAATCTCTTGAGTACCTTGATCACTCTGAAATATCTATCTCATTGTCCTCATTACTGCTATTGCTAGTCGTGGAAATGGATTTATATGACGTTTCCAACTTATCCTCTTCCTGTTCTTCTGTCGTACTGTCCACTTCATTGGTTTCCAATTGTTTTGATGGATTTATCTGTTTATATTTTAATTTTGAATTTTTGATACTGTCAAGCAATTCCCGTTGTGTGCTGAATAAGCAATGTTTGCAGCTCGTTGTGTATTCAATTTATTTATCCTCTTATTATGGATCTAGCTGTACCTACGTACTACGTACGGGGCACCTAAAAGTCTTACAGTCACATCTGGATTTTTATGTCGTGAAAATGTCATCGATAAGGTGCTGGAAACTGCGAACGTTCATAGCATAAGGAATCACCTCGTGACATTATGGATTAATACATCTGAAATAAGGTTACTAACTCGTTTCTGTAATCAGAATGAGTTTATAAAAATGCGCTTAAGCGGCGACGTTCACTTTATATTGTGGCTTTTTTCCATCTAATTATGAATACATTATTATTACATCCATTCTAGTCTTGCAGCTCGACGTTAAAGCCTACTTTCTTGGTTCTCCAAATATATTTGAGAGGTTAAAAAACATTTACAGATTGAGAAACAATCAGTTAATATTTTGGATTAGCCATTAGACTAATCCACTATATGTGAATTACTTGCTCGATACTGTTTAGGCAACAGACAGTTATAAAAGCAAGTTGTTCTTACAACTATTATATAACAAAATAATAGTGAAACAATCTGTGATAACAGTCTTGAACCCCTGTCTGTATTGAGTTTGAAATCTGGACAGGATTTCAACATTCTTCGTTGAAACTTAGAAATTTTGTTCTGAGACACACTTGAAAATTTATGATGGAGGCTCACTTTAACCTTATTGAATTTCAAGTGGGATCAGGGTGGCTATAAATAACTGGTTCTGGCAATGTTTGATGTTTTTACGTGAAATCCAAGTCCCTACATTGGTGCAAGGAGATGAACTTTAAATTTGTTTACAATTACGCCTTCCATTAGATGGGATATCAGTTTTAGTCGCCAAGGCATCTTCCATTTAGAGAGGAATAATGCTGAAACTGGGCCTCACTACCCTTCCTCAATTCCCTCAACATCCTACGTAAAACAAAAACAATCCACATGTCAAAGGTTTAGATTAGGGAGGGGGCTGGCTCCCAGAAATCCTCTCTATTCATGACCCTAAAGGACATATTACCACTCCATGGCTCCGACATTCACCCCCCCCCCCCCCCTTCTCTCCGGCTACCAGCTGAGCTTACCTCTCTGTTCCTTGTATCACAATTTCCATTTTCAATTAATTAATTCAACTGTGATTCCCCTACTGTAAAGTTTTATAATATTTCTGTAGGGACATAAATCATCGACATACAGAGTTCATCAAGGAAGAGGAGAACAATGTGGGTAGGAAAAACTGCAAAAGTGGATGTGTTATGAACAAAATAGAAGGGACGTGACTATGTGGAAGATAGAGGAATTAGTACATGAGCTAAGATCAGGCAGGATGAAGGAAAAAAGAAGTACCAGAATGAAGTTATGTCCACAACGAATAGAGAAGACTGTAGATGGATGTTAAATGTTGACTGAAGGATAGAGTAAACTTATCTTCTAATTGAAACTCTGACAAAATACAATCTCAAACAAAACTATACACAATTCCAAACTAAGTCATGACTTTCATAAATTTAAACCTAAATTTGCCACGTGAGTTCCTAGACTTCTGTGCAAGAAAATGTTTTCCTCAGTTTTAATAGACACTGAAAACCATTTCAGTTGAGTTATAAACAAAAATAACTAATAACCTGTTTAAGAATTGCAAGAAAAGGAGCTGAATTAACCATTAAATATATGTAAAAGAGTTATTTCTGGGAAAATTTCAATTTTTTAATACCAATCCAAAAAATCTGATTAGGTACATGAAAAAACCAGCATTTCACTACTATCTTCAACATGTCATACAACTCATGAAATTACAGCCAAATCACGAACTTAGAAAGTAAAGGTTTTATGTCCCTTTTTTTATGTGAAGCTGTGTTACCCGACCCGGGTCGGTTTTTTGTCCCTCCAGCTCTTTAAGGCTCCTTGGACTTGCCTCTCTGGGGTCTTAATGCCCTAGTCTTCCTCGTCGCGTTGCGGTAAGGGAGACAAAAGGTCCTTTTTTAGGACCCCTTGAACGTATGTAAGCTGCCAGTTTCCCTCATTGGAGCCGCTGACGCTTGTTCGGCGGGAGGTCCTCGGGGTCTGAATCTGAATCTACAGTAATGGAAGAAGCAAAAAATACATTTGAGGAAGATAGCCCAACCAAAGAAATAATCCTAACAGAAGAGGAGTCTGCTGACTGAGAGGAACACAAGCCTGGAAGTAAAGATGCACTTTGTAGTGCATATAGGTATTTGGAGCATGCTTTTATATGGCAGTTAAATTTGGATAATAGCAGCTGCAGAGCAAAATTGATTCGAGGCAATGGGGAATGCCATCGAATAATGATGAAGATTAAGTGGACGGAGAGAATCGCCAACGAAGAAGTCCTACGAAGAGTTGGAGAGGAAAGAGATACAATGAAAACTCTGAGAAGATTAGGGATCAATCTTTTGGACTCATTTTGCGACACAATAGCTTTTTGAAAACAGTAATTGAGGGACAAATATGTGGGAAGAACTAGAGAGGAAGATCAAGAATGGAATACATCAGACAAATTTTGAAGGACGCCAAAGTGAATAATTATGTAGGAATGAAGCGTTTGGCTGGTAAGGGAGTGGAGTGGAGAGGTGCAGCAAAACTATCTTTGGATTGATGACTGCTGACGATGATGAAAAAGTCTTTTTTTATCTGCGAAGAAGCGATATTTGCAGAGAATTTTTCCAGGTCATTAAATGTAAATTATTTGAAGGTGCAAATCCATCTTTTTTCCGTTGTCAACAGATTATTCCTACTCCTGGTTAATATAGATTACTCCTAAGCATATGCTTACGATTCTCTGCTTCAATATCGGAACTTAGGATGCAGCATTTTTCCGAAGGTATGCGTACCATTGCCATAGCGCGCATTCCGATCAATTATCTCCTTCCGGCCACCCTTTCTATGCATGAGCTGGAAATTCCTTTTACCATTCTCGCAATTCTTTGACTTCCGCGGCGGATGTAGCAATTACGGTTGCCTTTGTCGCCGTGCTGTTTGCTGGTCATTCATCCATTGTAATTTCCATGTGAGTCTCAAACTGCTATTGCGAGAGCTAAAAAATAATGCGAAAAGAGAGAGCTAAAATGAAGTAAAAACGAAATTCAAAAGTTTATCTCGTTTTTTTTCGTGCAAATGTAACAGCTCCATATTGCCTAGTGAAAGTTGTCGACGTTATGATGAATAAAACTTATACCCGAGTTTATTTTCTCTGGTTAAATATTTGTTATGAATACCGAAATTATTAAGTGCTCCCATCGATAAGGCTCTACATCAACTGACTGAGATTATAGAAAAGAACTACTAACTCTTAAGTTAACATCCAGTTTACCTATTATTTATTATTAATTTTTATTGCAAGAGCTGGTATATAGATTCAGCATAGGATACGTTGTAGTAAACATGCCAACTACGTATTTCTTATAATACCAATTAATAAATATTTACGAGAAAAACAAAAGTGTAATATAACAGCAATCTTCATGAGCATAAGAACAAATTTTAAATTATTATTTGCACCAGAGCAAATACAATGGCATGAAATACATTTCTAAGTAGAAAACTATAGGCATCATAATTTACTTTTGATACATTCTAAAACAACGTAGCAATATTTATCAGCTAAAAAAACTTTACCTCTATGCTTAAATTTGACTACATTATAAATCTTTTAACCTAAAGGCTTTGTGATCCTGCGGTTAACCAGACTTTAGCTAACACCTGATGTTTGTATCCTCTCACAAATTGCCTTCACCGGCACGACGCATTACACCTTACTGCATATGGAAATTTAAGAATTACAGTGTAAATTAAAGAATAATTGTGTGAATTTAAAAAAAATTCAGTTGCGTGTATTTTAAAGTGGGGAATAGAAATTGAAGTGTACGTTGGATCAATTACTAGTCGATTGTGACGGTTGAAATTCAAAGGGAAGAAGAACAAATCAAACTTTCCGCATAGGGTTACAAGTATCATCTAAATATGTAAGAAGAGTAAGAAAAATATTTATTGTTCAGGACAAAAATCCAAAAGAACAAAGATAATAATAAAACACTTTGCAGGCACAATCTTTTACAAGTACAAAAGGACAAACTTTTCATCATTTCAAACTTTTCAAGTTCAAAAGGACAAACTTTCTATCATTTTATAAATGTAAATTAACACAAAAAAACTCATGTATTAATAACTAACAATAGAAAAATGATACGATGAATAAGGAACCATAATAACATGAACACAAATTTGAAGAAAAAAAAATAATAATAAGAGTAACTTATGTTATACCCGGGAAAGTAAATAATCATGGTATTTCATTTTAAATGTTTTAACAGATCTACAATTTTTAATATCAGTTGGCATCTTAATCCATATGTGACAAGCTGTTACAAGAAATGATTTATTATATGCTGTGGTGCGATGCCCTGGAAAATACAATTGATTAGGATCAGACCTAGTGGACATTGTGGAGACAGAGGGACAACTAAGGAACAAATCATGCAGATACTTGGGTGATTTGTTTTTAAATAGAACAAACAAAAAGGATCCCAGAAGGTATTCTCTACGGGTTTGAAGTTGAGCCAAATATGGCGGTCATCATGCAAATACTATGCAGAAGTCATTAACCACACATGTAGAGATTAGGGTGGAAAATACCCCAACTAAAATCTAGCTGAATTTATGTTGTATTGATCATTTTAACTGAAACGTAAGTCCCTCCCGAATACGTTCCCATTGAAAGCATGTGCCGCAGTTGCCAAGTAAATAAAAATTTCTATGGTTGAAATCAGGTAGATGGAGAGGGAACTGTGGAATCATGGAATTGTGCCCTGACAACCGAAATATGCCGTACATTGCTTGCCTCCTGTTCTCTCCTTGGTTGCATTTGGATAGCACGGACGAGTGGACGCGTATGCGGATATAAAGCAAGAATATATACATTTCATTGAAAATTTAAGGCAAGTAACTCTTGAAACATATATTAGTTAATGGGAGCTGTTGACTAAACTTAATTTTGTCATAGTTTTTCGCTGGAAATACGGATTATTATAAATTTAATAAATAAACAAAAATGAAATATATAAATATATATCCATTCCACGTCAATTCGACCAGAAAATCGGCAAAAATGACCCTCAGGGTAACCGATTTTGACCAAATTTGGCATATAGTCCTCATTTGATAGCATATTAAAAACCTCGATACCGTTTTGTAATACATGCAACCGTTTACGAGATATTGCAACGTTGCCTAATATGAATTTTACAAAACTGACTACACATTTCACGGCATATCTCCGAGAAATTGAAGCTACACATCTATAAAAGAGCTTATTTTAAAGTTCATGTAATAGGAAAGTATAATAACGGATTATATTTTAAAATTTAAACATTTTAATTAACTTTATAAAAATTTTAAAATTTCAAATCGATTTTTGACGATGTATCTGTGTCTTTGATTTGGCTAGTTTTTTTTATATAATGTAGATACAACCCTCCCGTAAAAATTAAAAAAGTTTGGTGGGGGTGATATTTCATTTAAGAAAGAAAAAAAAATTTCAGTGTAGGCGTAACACTGCGCTGGCCGCTCGCCGTCGCGCGGCGTCCGGCTCGCGCTCCGACCATACGGTACTCACAATCAGGTTCTACAGATCTCAGCACGCTTTCTCTTTCATCTGCTTCTCGCCTGTTTTAAGTGTATACCAACCCTTAAATTGGTATGAGTTATATAGTTCCCTAGTCATAATGGAGACCATATTCAAATTTTATTTTTTGATTTCAAATATTGTAATATTAATGGCACAAAGGTATAGTTATATGGGGAAATCCGCCTAACTTGAGCTCTTTAAAAATTTTTTTTCTATTTTTTTATTTTAAAGGCACATCTCTGAAACTTTTTCCAGACTTGAATACTACCTTACGAGGTTGATGAACATGTGTGTAACTGGGTTTTGGAAATTGCTGAAATCTGTATGGAGAAATTTGTAAAATAGAAAAAAATTAAAAAGTTTCGATTAAATTTACTTCTAATAAAAACAAATTTATATTTTAATTTAAATTTATTAAATATTGAGTAAGCCAGACCGAAATATAATTTTTTTATTAATTTAGTAATTTATTTGAACATAAATATAACATAAACAACCAGAAGATTGGCTCTATTTACATCAGAAACCGTTACATGTCAGATAATAATGTATGCATGATGTTATATCATGTAACATAAAATATATTATGTCTCGTACCATAAAAAATAAAATGTATCTTGTAACATAAACAACGCTCATATACAATATTCATTCATATAACTTATGAAATAAATTAATTATGAATATAAAAATGCACCGTTTTACATTATTTTTTCTTTTTGTGCAACGCATAATAGGTTATTATCGTATTATTCACCTTACACTTATTGAATTTTTTTTCTCACATTAGTTTTGGATTCAATATTTTTGTGAACTTTTATTTTAGCCTACAAGCACTTTTCGCTGTTTTCTTTTAATCACAGCATTTTTCTTTCTCAGATTTTAGCAAATAATTTATTTCACACTTAGTTTTTCACTTCCAAGCATTTTCCTTTGTCTATTGTTCTCAGAAATTTTGTTTTTTTTTCCTTTCTTCGGGTGCCCATCTATTTGGTTTTAAAGGAAAATGTTTGCAAGGAACATCATACAAAGAATTACTAACGCAATACGAACAGGATTATTCATTTAGGAAGAGAGATTTGGGAATTTGTTTTGACCACATCAACTGATATATTTTTGTTGTGTTTGGAGCCGCCAGTATTTTTGTATTAATTTTTAAATTAACTTTTTTGAAATCATTTTCATTAATTAAAAAATGCTTTGATTTTGGTTGATGAATTAATTGTCTCTACCATTTTTCCTGCCGTAACGATATTATTACCCTGCATAACTAACCGATCACAACGACTTTTCACAGTACCACTAGCCCTATCGGCCGCGCTTTTTCCGTTCCCAGGTGCCGTGAAATTCCACGTTACATTTTTTAACTGTAGTTCGTTACAATATTGTTGAAAAAGATGAAAATTGGTCTTGTTTTTGTACTGCGTGCTGGAGCCATCTATCTGAATATGCATGGTATTAAGGTGAGGTATATTCATTTGTATTAATTTTAAAACAGGCTCCAAATACGCCCAAACAGCAGCAGCATCATGACTGAGGCATTCAGAAACAGTACAAAATGATGTGCAAGTCAACTCATTTTGTTCATTTTTGAAATAGAATGTTCTAGCATGGAGGGATAATTGCTTCTTTGAAGCTCCAAAATGAGCACTTTGAATTTCGACACTACACTTGCAAATATAATTCTGAGAAAAGAATGCGATGATAAATACTTCGTTTGGTTTCAACTGGTTTTGTATAATTGATAAGTATCTACTTTGATGAATTCGAAGATATTCATGTTTCAAAAATTCAGGGATGATTTTATTTGCTTCACAAACCAAATTTTTTAGCGTACAATCAACTCTAATTTTTGATGTAACTTTTACGGTATAAATTTTATTTTTTGCCCCAAGTCTTTCGATTGTATGAGTGAGCCAATTGTAGTACCAGGTGTTTTCGCTTTTAACGTTTGCAATGTCCATTTTTTTATTTTTAATGCAACTAGTACATCGACCATACCAACATTTCATATTAAAAACATGACATACTCTTGTTTGTGTAAGAGTTTGCAAAGAAATACTGTCTAACAAATTATGAAGAGATAAGCGTTGAACTATAAATTTAATGTTCTCGTGAATTTTACACAAACATGTTTCGTGCCCACTAATCTTTCGATTCATGATCCAAAAAGGTTTTAGTTGGTAACATATAGTACGACTTAATTTTAACGTAGGTTCTTGTGACTTAAATTTCTTGTGCAAATTATTAACTGCGTCAAGTACCTATACCTATTTCTTTTTGAAACTTCATGTTTAGTAACTGTGTCTTTGACTCCTGGAGCCAAGATAGAATTTTCATCGTTTTCAAAGAAAATTTTTAACCTTTTGAGCAAACGCTGATTTGATAATTTGCAAATTTGGACGTGATATTTGAATACTTAGTGAATTTGAATTTTTATATCTCTTCATAGAAGAAACACTTACTAAATTTGAAAACTGTTTCATCATCCCATGATTTTTTGTAACTTTCCCAAGAACTATTCTCATAAGGCTTTTTACTCAATTCAATCAATTAATTCTTAAAATATAAATTAGGTCTTAAAATAGATCAAATTACATGGAAAACGATTAGTTCCATTGACTTTTATACATTTAATCTATCTATTTTTCATTTATATGAATTTGTTTAATTAATCTATTTGTATAGATATTTTTGAGATTTTTGCGTGATTCACAAATGCAGTAATATTTTATACCTACACTTAGCACTTTTCAGGAATGTGTATTAGTGCAAACACTAACAATTACTTACGTTTTTACATCATTTACACGTATTATGCGATTGTGCCAGCTTAAAATGTCAATATTATTTCCCAGTTACGCATACAGATATTTCAAAAATTAGCCCTAAATGATGCTTCAATATTGAGGCACACTTCTTTAAAAGGTTTCAAATTCTTTCTTTGAATGTCTTATACCTGAGTCATTCATAAATAATGTAAAAATGTCAATGCTGAAAAATTTAGAGCGATAAAACCGAAAGATTGTCCAATTGATGCAAACGCAGTAACGCTAATTCTAACTCGAATATGAACCTTCATTTTTTAGGCACATCAATGAAAGTAAATGAGATTAATATCTAAAACTGTGAATTTTTTCTCAGAAAAATTCAAATCGATTAATGCAATGCTGAAAAAGTTATAGCGAAAATATTTATTTAATATTTCCCCGTAACAATGTTAAAATTGAAAAATTAAGGGATTTTTCAGATAAAATGTAACATAATTCAGTTACTTAGCAACGAAAAACGTTGTAAATTGTTGTATGCTTAGAAAATTACATAATTTTAAATTACATTTGGTCTCGGCTTGAAATATATCTATTAGTAAAAAAATAAATCAGAGTAACATAGGTAGCTCAAGTTAGGCGGATTTCCCCATATGTGATCAAAATTCGCAGAAACTTTTTTTTTGCTCCCCGACTATTCTATTTCCGATTCCCTGATAATAAAATAAATAAAACTACATAAGTCTCTAACTTGACTCATTTTTTCCCGCCGTACGGCTGAAAACCCTTCAAAACAGCTGGTTTATTTGCGATTCTGCCAAAATTACTGTGCTGAGTAATATATTATTTTTCATAAATAGTTGAGAAAACATGCAATCTACACACCGTTATTTTTTAACGAAATCTAAGTACTAGAAGTTCCTAATTTGTTCAATATTCTCCCTCTGGAGCGCACAGCCATATTCTATTCCATGTAAAACAGTTCATATTTTCAGGCAAATAGCTCGAAAAGTAGTTCGGCAACGGGTTGATATTTTGATATCATTGGTAAGATGAGAGTTTTTTCTTTAAAATGAGGCCAAATTAATCAAATTCTAGGTGAAGTGGCTTTTCGCTCAAACCACCTTAAACTCGTGTCCGTGTCCAAACTCGTTAGACATTAGGGAGCATGGATTTGGCTACCTAAATTTTGGGCAGCTAACAGAAAGGGAGCTTGAGTTTGGACGGTTGGATGCCCTTCGAAAGTGTCGCTATCTGCTGAGCTGGAAGAATAAGAAGGACAATGGAAATACGGAATACGATAATGTTTTGAACAAATGACCCTCATAACTACTACCCTTGCAGTAGGTAATTCCTCGTGCGCCGGACGGACAACCCTCTGACTGGGCAACAGCGCGCGCCTCTCCCTTTCTCTTCCGTGCAAGCTCCTAGCAGTTCAACGTGCTCTTTTTCCAAAATAAATGTTAATCGATATTGATTAACCAACGAATTCCTTTAAGAATTTATAAGTGAATTCATGATGATGAACTCGAGAGCTTGAATAAGGTCCAAACGGCGGTTTTCAGGGATGCGCGGAACGGAAAATAACGGATCCGTGCATTTGCACCTATAACTAAAATAATAATGCATTAAATAATATGAAACTTCGTATAATTGTTAAAACAGATCTTTGCTACAATATTTGAAAAGGAAATTTCGATATCTTGATCCATGTTGTTATTACGAAGCCGTAAATGCGATGCATCCGTCCGGTACCCGGAAAAATGCGCTAAAATTCTGTTTTTAAGCACACACTGAAATAAATATAAACGGCAAATAGTTTTGTGCACGATCAATAAACGCAGAAATAAACAAGCTTTAATGTTATGTACTTCATTCTAAAATCGATTGAGCCATCTATGAGATATTAGTCTTCAAACTCGGGTGACAGAATTTTGCAACGGACAGTAGTGCTGTTTGAAATTGGATAGCGATTATGATACATTTCCTCATTATTTTCGTAGTTTCGCAATATTATGTGGTTAATTCATAACATTGAGATTTATATAGTTATATTCCGTGACTTGCAAGAGTGCAGTATAGCACGTACTTCAGGATTTTGATCAATGTGTTTGTATCTTTCTAAGTTCGTGGTTTGTATCAATGTTTCCTTTTGGTAGATAGCGATTTGTGTTGCACTCAGCAGTTTATTAAATTTGTGATTGTGTATTTATCCGTGTCTTTTAGCAATATAAAGCACATAATAGTAGCTTTTGTTTAATGTGTTTGTATCTTTCTAAGTTCGTGGTTTGTATCAATGTTTTGATTCGTAATATTGATTCGTGCTGGACTGAGACGTTTATTAAATTTGTGATTGTGTATCTATCCGTGTCTTTTAGCAGTATCAAGCGCGTATTTTTAGTTTTTGTTCATTGTGCTTGTATTAACTTTCGCCGCTATTAACTTGCGGCAGATAACGATTCGTGTTAGACTGAGCAGTTAATTGCATTTGAGATTGTGTAGGTAATAGCTTCAATTCGAATTTTTTATTATCCCTGTACTTTTCTTTCCTTTTGTGTGCATTATTAATAAGTCTGTTTACGGTGATAGCCAGCCACCGCAGGATGTCCATTTAGTATTGGACATCCTTTGGATGTTCATTGGATGAGATCCTATGAGGTTCATGCAGTGACATCCATATGGAGGCCACGAAATGATGTACAATGGACATGATGTAAAATAAATCTTAAATAATATTAATTATATTTATGTACAATTTCCCAATGGTACAGAAGCATCTACAGTCATATCTTTTCCTTACTATAATTGAAGTTTTAGGTTTTGGTTGTAGGTAAATGGGGTTTGAAGACTAACTATTGTGGCGAAGAACTATTATTATATAGCTTGCCGTTTTTTTAGTGTTTCTTTTGTATTGTAGTTACTTGATAGTTTCGTTAAAAACTCAGTAAAACTTAAAAAATATTATAGTTGCAACATTGTAGACTTTATTTAGACACGTAGGGATAGTTTTTGTTAGTTTATATTTTTAGTTTAGATCCACCTTCTACTTTCTAGCTATAATTAACTGTTCGTTTGATTGATTCGTTACTCCCAAAAAAGAAATTTTAATTAAAAATATATCTAACATGCGCAAGACAAGATCTGATTTGTAAACGCTCAAAATACTTCCGCGCTATGACACTTGTATATTCTGTATCACTCCTTGATATGAAGGTCTCTGTCTGTTCGTTGCTTCCGAAGATGAAAATTATAACATAAATCAATCTAACCTTTATCATTTATTATATACATTCATAAGAACTCACGCCTTTCCGTTCAATACAAAATACCTCCCCACCATAATTACTGCAATTCCACTACTTTTCACGCTGTTACCGCTCAAAATTATGGGAAATTCAAAATGTTGGCAGATTTATAAATAACAAGGGTACCAACAAGTCCTTCCTATAGGAAGGACTTGTTGTACCCTAAATCTGGCCAGCGATTTGGTTGCCCAAATCCGCTCCCTTATCCTAACGAGTTTGGACACACTTCAAGATGGCGTCCTCCCTAAATTTCCCGATTAATTTACCTAACTGGCGAGTTAGGACACTGCTTTAAATCCTCTTTGCCCTTGCCATTCGCTATTTGCTTCTCGCAGATGTGACCGCCGCCTCCCAAGAGGAGCGGCACCAGACCTTACAGCGGTCGACCTCGTAGAAAAATAGATAAACCTCGTCCCGTCTAGGGCTCCCAATGCTACTTTCATTTCAGCCCCTAAACTGATTTACTCGCATATCTTTTTAGCATGTTCTCCGAAACCTCTTCTATATTTCTTATTTCAAACAAATCGTGCCACACAGTCGTCTCCCATCCTCACCCAATCACATTTTTTTGAGAAAACAACGGGAAAGGCAGAGCGCCACCCATAAGAACTCAACGGAAACTTTGTTTCTTTTTGCAAACGATCGGATCGGCAAGCAATCAGTCAGTTGTCGTTTGGCTTCTGTCATTAAGGGTTCATAATTTTACGTAGGCACATTTTTTGAGTCCTCCGTCAGTTTTAGTGCAATTTTTCGTTCTGGGGTTGTAGCCGTTAAAAATGAATTGCTCCATTGGTAACGCTTTAAAAAAGAAATGTTCCAGAGAGACTGTGTTCAGGAGTTTTCAAAGGACTGATGCAACAAATTCAACATATTGTTGTCCTTGTTGTATAGGGCCACCTCTCCGTCGGAAAAGTAAACTATTTTTCCGAGGTCAGGTACCCTTTTTTGAAGGAAGACTATAAGCTTCCTTTGAAAGGTGTGAAATGCAGTGACGTTCTGCTCTATACATTCTGAAAAAATAACCAGACTGAGAGGCATGACTTGATCGCCCGTATTTCTGTGGTTGAATGCAAACGAATATACTGTAGTCTGGCAAATACTCCAGTTCACACCTTGTACTGAATCTTGGTACAGAAACGAAAAATTCTCCGAGAAATCGGCCACAACCACAACATCACATGATTTCAGATTGTTTCTGACTTCCAAGTAATATGCAGTTTGCATACGAGCAATGGAGTCATGCCTCCGTACTAGTGATGGGTCGGTCGTGATTGATCGAATCCCGAGATCAAGTTGCCTTAAAAGATTGACCGTTGAACTGGATCTCTCCAATGACCGAGGAGTTCATCTTTACCGATCACGATAGGAATGATTGTATGACATCAAGTATAGATCACGAGATGTGAGACCAGCCGAATAAATCTTGATTGATTTGTCTAACGTTAGATGCGTAAGTTACTTGATCGTTCGTGAGATGTAGGCAGTTAAGTCGTGTGAAACCAATCATGAATTATTTTTATAGTCGTGATTTCTCATCGATGATCCGCTCAGTTGCACAAACAAAGACCCAGCGTTACTAACATAATATCTTGCATTGAGAAAGTTTAGCCAGTTTTGCCGGCTCGCTTTTTAATTTAGAATAATAACATAATTAAAAATGAAGACCGAATCCGTTACACTGTCGGCAAAAAGACTGCTGGGTTAAGATACAAGACGAATTTAATGGAAATTAAGCATGATCCAGGTAATTATCCGTTTATTTATTCGTCAAGCGATACATTATTTGCGACTGCGTTGGTTATGTAGTGCCATTATTTATTACGTGCAATAGGTTAATCGTCACCTGTAAGTAGTACAATACATTACTATTTCATATGAATTGTTTTCCTTTGCCGCGACGAGTCGTAAACTGTGCGATACATAAATATTTGAGTCTATGACGTCATCGCTTAGAAATCAAACCTGATACCCTTTCCGAGATATTATGCATACCGGCTGTTTATGTAAACAGCTGTGCTTCATATAGCCAATGCATTTTAAAAATTCAACTACGCTCCTCTCTCTTCAATCACTTTTTGTAGACTTTTTTGGTGTTTCTGTCAATCAAAAATGTTTCCAGTGTTTCATTGGATGTCCATTGGTTTTCCTTTCGCCTGAATTTTCGTCCCATGTCTTCCGAAATACCGGCGAGTTAAAATCACCGGTGTATTCATCTAGCATTGTATTTTCGCCGAATTGTTTTTGGAATAGAGTTTTCTTTTGGTGTTCGTGCACATATTTTTAACTGTAATTCTAAACAGCGAATCCTAATTTCCGAGAATAAAATTTCGTATGTGCCAATTTCTCCTTTTTATTTAGAGGAATGGTATGTTAAGAACTTTATTTCGGGAACAATAGCGAGATTCCGGTTAATATTGAGCCAGGTTAGATCCATGGGATAATTTTATCGATTGCTGAAGCTGGGGATATTTTTTAACGTTGCCTTAACAATGTTGTACCGATAACGTTGCAGCGATGTTGCACTGATAACGTTGCAGCAACGTGGTTTTTCTGGAAATTCGGATCTTGAGGCAATGTGCATGCAACGTTGCGACAACCAACATCCACGTTGTGTGCACTTGTATATTTTACCATTGTAACGTTGTCACAACGTTGTGACAACGTCCTCTGCTACTAGGGAATTGGTTGTAAGCAAAAAATGAATTATATGAGTGGGACATTACATCAGCCTTAGGTGAACCCATTGAAATCGGCAAGGAGTTATTTCAATCAAAAAGGGAAATAATGACAACGTGTACTAACATGTTTATTAAGGCAATTTATGAATTAATACCAGCGATACCGTAATTTTATGCGTACAGTAGACGGCGTCATCTATAATAAAATAACGCTGGCAATCTGTAATCAACAAAATCATCATATCATCCATCAAAATGTGTATTCCGACATGGCTTTTACACAGGAGCTTAGACCATATTCATTTAAAATTTAATTCCTTGCCAAGGACAAATTATAATTTCTGATACTACTAATTACTCATTACTGACCCAAAATAGGATTAATTAGGCACCATGAAGTTGGAACACGCTATAAACTCAAGGTAACTACATTTAACACTTTAAAAATTCTGAGAAAGTATGTGTAAATTCCCGGGTAGTACTCCGTGTGATGGAAAAAATTCCTTTAAGTTTTGCAACTTTGAAGTAAAATTCCTCCAAAAGTAGCAAATTTATAATTCTACGATTTTAATGGTGATATCACTAAGGGAGTAACTGTGTGCTGTTACCTTGGGCCAACTTCCTGGTCGTGATTAATTAAGTAAACACAATCTCATTTCCAATACAATAATGAGATAAAATAAAGAGATGACTCTTGAGGTGGCAACATTTATTGAAAGAGGTATAATAAAAAACTATACAATAATATCTTTCTATAATACCTACGTTGCTTAAGTACACAAATCAATCATTATACTTTCACTGAGGATATAAACTGCCAAACCGAAAATTCAAGAGCATCCATGTAGTCAATAACTTAATTTCAATTCGCATTGATTCCAAATTTTATATAATAGTTATGATGACGATATTCGCGCGATATTAATCGCTTGATTATACCGGAGCATTGAAAGACGGAAAGAAAGAAAGTCGCGACCCGTAGTTAACAAGCGTTTAATTTTAATTAATGAGCAACCAATTCACAATCACTACAATAAGCCGGGTGGACTCTAGTTCCAAGCCACTCTGAGTTAAGACAAGTGGTCTGCTTCACGACTGTAGACCGGCTTGCCCGACTCCATTTACATACCGTCCAACGTACACACCTAGGCAACGACACAGCCCGACTGACCGTCTCACAGTGGGGCCAAACCCCACTTTAGACGGACAAAAGTCCAAAAAATGTACAATCAACTCCAAAATTGGCATGTGTATGTTTTTGAGATTGCTTATATGAAAGCTGATATCAAATTTGCAATATTTATTGTATTTTATGATTGTTTTGTAAATTTTATTATTTTTACAATTTTTGACAGTAAAATTATTTTTCAGTAGAATAATCTGAACGAATCAAATTAAAAATGTTCACGTAAATTGAGATAGTTGTCGAAAATGAATCTACTATAAAAATTAACAAAATTATTTTTGTAATCACCTTTGCAAAATATTTTCATGTTTCATAGAAAAAATGATACGATTTGAACAGAAGTTTCACAGGGCTGAGCTTTTTGAAATCTCAGCCCTCGTGTAACTAACATCACCACTTGTACCTGAGAGTGGACATAATACATATAGCATCCAAATTTGACTTATTAAAAACTAGTAATAACTTCATAAACAGATATTATTTACGGTACTTGCATTTGCTTTCCATGATTGAAATTGTTTATATTATAGTTTACCCGTTGCCATGCGGCCATAGCGGCCGGATGAATTTCCTATCCGCCTCTCGTGCATAATAACTTTTATATCGTAACAGTCCTTTTGCAACTCAATGGCAGTTGATTTCTTTTACAATCTCTAGCTCATACTTAAATGAATAATATATCTCAAAATTACGATACGATTCCGTCCGATTATATAAATTTTCTCTAAATAATTAAAACTTTTCATTTTGAAAAATCAATAAATTTTCATTCGTGATAATTAATTACTAAACGCGTATTTTCTTAAAAAAATAAATTTTAAAATCATATTCACACTCTACTTTCTTATTTCAATCGATTGAAAGTTTAAAAAATAAAATAGAGAACACCAGTATGCTGTACTAATAATTTCAAATCGACCGTCCAATTCGGCGTCTGCGTCCATTGGACCAGTGCTCCGCTATTCTCTCACTTTGACACTCATTTCTACGCTCAGGTGCTTACTTACCAACCTGTGAAATACACAGTTACGTAGTGCAAACATCAGGTTACCCAACCTACTATTTCAGAAACCCTAATTCAAACTTTCATTTTTGGACTTTTGTCCGCCTAAAGTGGGGTTTTGCCCCACTGTGCGTCGTCGCGAAGAATTCCATATATGCAGCTCCATACAGGCAATATCTCTCTTATCTTTAATTAAACGCAGCACAGTAATCTTCATGATTCAGAGATGAGCTCGAACAGCTAGCAGAGTTCGCAGCTTCCCACAGGCGACTGCCCACTCCTATATTAATAATCCCTAAACACCACGGGACACCCATGGGAAAGGGAACCAGCCATGGTTGTAGTTGAATGAGCAATTCACTTAAACTTTTTTCCCCTGCAACCACAGTGAAGGTCGCTGAAGTAACAATTGCCTAATCTACGAGGAAGATAATAATAATAATCTTTATTGCTCTAGGAGTTTCCCTCCCTTTGAGCAGAAAAACGAACACAGTACAATAATAATGTTTACAATACAATAATAAGATTACAAAAATGAACTGTAAAAACATCTTTTAAAAAAATATTACTCAAAATGAACTGTAAGCAAGCACACGAGTTCAGGGTGATATCCCGTAGGAGGTGATTTAACCGTTATTCTATGGCACCCGGTACACTACACACATTCGTTTCAGAATATTTTACTCAGTACTATTTTACTCAGTACGTTTTTACTCAAGTATAGTGTCAACCCCCTCCTCCCTTACCCTCGGAAGGCAGCAGCGCTGAGCAACCAGAAAACAGATGCTCCGCTGGGCTGCTCGGTACACTGCACGCGATTCTTTGGGAATTTTTTAACGCAGTGATAAATTGATTGCGCATTAATCTGATTTTACCAATCGGTAGCGGACACATAGTCCTTTAATCCATAAAAAACTAGCAAAACGAGGGGGTACGTATTTTTGCAAATCAGGTTCAAAAGCTTAAACATTTTGAAAAATTTCAAAAAATTGTTATAAGTTTTAACATGACCCTATAATATCATTTATCAACTTTCAGCAATTAAAACAGGTTTTCTTGGAGATTTTTATCACAATTAGATCAAGAGATATAGCCCTAAAGCTAACGGCTTGATTGTAAAAATCTAAAAATGAACAAAGAGCTATAACTCTCGGTATACTCGATATTTAGGAAAACGATTTTGCACACATACTAATACACGAACAAAAAACATATGTACCAATTTTTGCGGAAACCGAAGGTGGTCGGGGCAAAACTACTTGTTTTCCCGTTTTTTGACATGGAATGACCCATTATTTTTTTCTAGGTTGAAGCGAATATTTAGCTTAAGTGCCTGGGCTAAATTGGCTTCAGATTTAAGCGGAACGTCTCATCCATTGTTTTCTAACATCCTTTTTTTATTTACTTCTTTGATGCGCATTCCACCTCGATAGGTTGTTTTTAAGGTTATCCTATTCGGAACTCTCCTATCTATTCCCTCTATTCGGAACGACTCCTTCCATTCATCCACCCTTCCCCAGAGCCCCCTTCCCCCCGCCTAGTGGAGCCCCATTCTATTCCTCTCCCTACCCTTCCCTTCCCCGGCTAAACGTGTGTGCCACGTCAATTGACGTTTTTAAGTGACCGAGATGAGGGCGTTTGGGGCGAACTCGGGGAATATATAAAAGGGGAGGGTATGGTTGGGAGGTGAAAAGGGGAAGGGGCAGGAGGGGAAGATTGAGTAGGGTGGAGATGGGTGGGGAGGATGTGTAGGAGGAGGTAGGGAGAGGAGGCCATGTGGAGTCGGGGAAGCAGAGGGGCTTCAAAAAAGAGCAATGGGGAAGTTTGACGAGGAATAACATGCAGAATCCTTCGTCAGTGGGACAGTCTTTCCATTCCAGGTGTAGGTACCAAAAAATGAAGAGGACGAGAATTGACTGCAGGCGTTTGAGATGTGCGTGTCGAGAAGAATGGACGAAGTTTTCTTTTGCCCAACTCGTTTTGATGTCGTCTTTAATTTTGCAATACAGCTGAATATTTCCTTTGCCAGCACCTAATCACTCATTCTCAAGATATGCACAAATTCACAAATGATCAATAAATATATCAGTAAATTTCAAAGTGGCTTGGGTCTTGGGTAAGGAAATAAAGAAGAGGCTGGTGAAGATTTTACTATGAAGTGTAGCGTTTTCTGGAGCAGAAACGTGTACTCGGAGAGAGGAAGACAAGAATAGAGTGCAGGCGTTCGAAATGTGGGTGTGGAAAAGAATGGAGAAATTATGGTGGACGGAAAGGAAGGCAAACGAGAAAGTGCTTGGTTTTGAAAGTAAACTTCTGGAAGATGTAAGGAGGAGGCAGAGTAGGCGGTTGAAAGAGGTAATGAGGGGTGAAGGGTTGCAGAAGGCCGCATTAGAGGGGAGCATGTTGGGTAAGCGGGGAAGGGGAAGAAATAGAATGAACTTTTTGGTTGGGTTGAAGGCAGATAGGATGTATGTTGTGATGAAGAAATAAATCGTGTTAGGTGATAAGGACCTATTAAAATTATTAATAAGGTAATCTACCAGTTTAGGTGGGTTGAAAGGGAACTGAGTAAATATCCGATGGATTTTTCATGGCCAGGGTCCTACCTAACTATAATATTTCTTTCGTAATCTCAGCGTGTTTACTCTCCTTTATGCCGTCCATGAAACCTATTCACTTTCTCCTCCTTTCCCGCTGAGCCTAAATCGTCCACTCTGTCACGGCCTTCAGCTGCTCTTCAGTCTTCACCCCTTAAAACCTCTTCCAACCACCTACTCTGCCTCCTCCTAATCATCTCCCCCTGAAGTTTTCCCTCCTCAACCACCATACCAAGAACTTCCTCGTACGTCTTCCGTTCCGTCCACCGCACCTTCTACATCTTACTCCCCATCCACATCTCAAGAGCTTGCATCTTATTCTTATCTTCTTTTCACTTCCATTGCCAGCGCATTTCAAGACTTCAATCAGTCACTAAATGATTACCTATTTACTTTGTATATTCCACAATTTTTTATGTATGAATAATAAAATATTGTGGAATATACCAAGTAAAATCCATTTAGTGACATGTACCAATTCCATAAAGCTATGCTGGAAACGGATTGTTTGAGGATATGAGTTTATTATAGGCAAATCGCGTAGCCTCGTCCTACCTTGATTTATAATTGCCAGTGACCGACAGCCTATTTTTATATATGTGCCTATAACGACAGACTTCTTTAATAATCAGTAATGGTGCGTGGAAAAAAGGAATTTTTGCACCTATCAGTTCGACAGTGTATCTCTCTTATGTTGTCGCTCTATCAGCTCCAGTGATGTAGTGTGGGGTCGAAATAATATCCTCCGTGTCGTTCTGAAACTCCCCATATCTGAAATTTTCAAGTATAAGCCTAGCGTGTAGCCTCCGAGTCCACAACGGCTCCAAAACCTAGTCCTTCCAACAGTTGTATGACACTTCCTGTTCGCTCGTAGTAGCTCCTAACGAAGCGTGCAGCTTTCCTTAGTATTTTATTTACTTCACGAAATCAACCTTTCTGTCCTATGTCCAAAATTCTCGCGGTGTATTCGAAATGTGACCTAACGAGAGCAAAGGAGCATCTCTCTTTCACTTTTTCATCGGAGAACCTTCCTACTATTCGCTTAATAAATACTAATTTCTTTAAGGCTGCGGCGAATATGTTTAATAAGCGCTTCCCCAACGCTATATCTGAAGTCAAGGTCATACCCAAGTATTTGACTTCGTCTGACTCGTTTATATTTACTCATCTCCCTTTAAAGATTTGGCATTAGTGAGATTTCTCTTGTAATAAGTGCACTGCAGTTCATTTATTAAGGTGAAGTTCGAGCCCCCACTCAAAACACCATGAGTTAACGTTTTTGAGATACGATGAGAGAACCTATAAGTCAGCATTTGTGGCAATTTATCGGTAGATGACTGCATTCTCTGCAAACAATATAATTTTGCTACTTACTCCATAGTTAATTTCATTAATATAAATGAGGAATAATAGGAGGCCGAACAGTAGAGAGATCGGTTGTACAGAGGTGTCACTAATCAGGGTAGTGATATTTTGCCATGGAGATCATCCTCACATGCATCTTTCGAGGAGAATTCACAATTCTAAATTGAAAAAGATTATCTTTTTATTGACCCTCCTCACTTGCTGAAGACTTTTAGGAACAATCTGTCCAAATAGAATCTTTTTCACGCCATTGACAATGGAGGATAAGGTGTAGCTCTTTAGAAGGACGTTTCTTTATTTGGCATTAGATTCTTCCAAAAGATCTAAATTAGCACCCGGGTCGCCCCGTAGCCAAAGGGCTTTGTGAAAATGTTTTTCAAGATCAGAATGTATTAAATTCTCTGGTTTTGCAGTTAACATTTGGCGAATGGGATGGATAAAAATGCAATAATCTGTTGAAATTGGACAATTTCGTTTACCGATGACCCCTTAATTTCATATTTATGTTAAAATATAGTAAGTTTAAGCTATTTTTACAATGAAGTACCTGTATGGGAAATAGAACTTCTGACTCATGTGATTCAGTGTCTATAAGGTGTACTTAAATATTTATGACCCTCAGACTGCTAAAGGGGGGTAACCAGATTACCCCAAGTAACATTTTTAATCGCATAACCTATTTTTTGGGGGGAATTTTATGCTTCACAGTACTTGTTCTTGTATTATTTTTGAATATTATTTCGTAAAAAAATTTATTTCAATATTTAATACCTAATTTTGAGAAAATGTTTTTGGGGTAACCAGAATATCGGAAAATGTTGTTGTTAACGAAAGTACCGACACTGTTTACTAAAGAAATCACTCAAGTAAGTAAAAATACGCGGTCAGTAAAGTTTATTAATATTTTGTAATTTGTATTTATTCAAGAGGGGGAATGATAAACTTTTCATTGTTTATAGGAAAATTTATCGATGTTTCTTTGGAATATTCTATCAATTTTTTTCAGTAATTGAAAAATTCAATGACGCATTACGATACTTATAGCTATTTTTTTTAATTTAAAATTAATTGTACTGCAATATATTTTTATTAAATAATATAGTAATTTTTATATATTTAGTTTCTGTAAGTCTTAGATAGCACTGTTGCGCTTCATTGTGGCAATATTCATATTGATTTTGTGGAGGAAAGTGCACCGAATGAATAAAATGCCAAAGTTTGTATGAGAATCAGCTGCTGAGCATTACTGTTTACTTTGGCATGTTGCACATTTTGTAGTATTTCAATGGATTACAGTGTTGAAATAAGGACACTACAAATCATATTATCATATGCTAGATCAGATGACCTAAATGAATGGAAATATTAGACGCTATTGACGTTACCATTCTGTAAAGTGACTGCAGAGTTGAAATAATTGTGCCGGTTGCAAATGTTGACGCGCTACATATATTGGAAGCCTGAAAATATGTGAGTTGTTACAAAATAGTGAAGCTCACAAGGTAGAGGGCTGCTGAAGGTAGCAAATATTTTCAATCAGGCAGGTGCATAAGACAACTACAATGTTTTCTTTCTGGTGGAACGTATGAGTATCAAATGAGAAATTAAAGTTATCCATCTCAACGGACACATTGTAAACAATTTAGTATCCACCTGGGGCACGCCAAATCGAAGAATTGTGCTACCTTCAGCAGTCTTCATGTTATGAACATCACTCATTTCATACAACTCGCTGATACTCCTACTTACGTCAGAAGTTATCCAGCGCGGCAACATTTTGCACAGATGATGACTGTTTCTTTTTCGGGATTCATTCTGCGATGTTAAAATTGTAAAAAAACAATATTTCGCTGGTCCTCCTGCCAGCTTCATCAGGTTAACTGAACTGATTCCTTAGTCTCGCTCGCCTTTATATATATGAGTGAGGACTCCCATTGTTGCAGGAATTTTAAAATTTGAAAATTTCGTTTAAGATTTCTACTCAACGTGTAACCGTCTTCTCGGTTGACGTTATCCGATCTCTCAGCCTGAAAGAGCACTTTCCGTGAAAAAGCCAATGGAAGCCTTATGAATTAGGGAAAAAAAGAAGGCCACAGAGCCAAAGCTCAAAAAAGAGCAATCTCTGAATAAAGAGCTGCCTGGCGGCAGCATGGACCACTTCAAGGCACTCACTTCTGCCCAGAGGATGATGCTTGATTCGAACTTCGAAATGTCGACCATCGTGGACCTGAGTACCCGGTGTCAAACCCGAGAGATCCCTAACGTACATCTTCGCCGGGAAATCCTGAAATCCTACGACTTTCCTATCTTTGCTTGTCTGTCAGACTCCATCCCTCACGCTGCCGACTCTGCCTGACTGTGCGGTCTTCCGCTCATAGTCTTTGTTTACGCCACGTGGCTGCCGTTTACCTACCAGTGCGGTATGTCCCGGCTGATTGTTAGTTATTTTCAAGCGCAATTAAGAGTCTTATGACTTAATATTTTATGCGGTGACAGGCACAATCAACTACATGTGGGTGGTTGCGGAGGATATGAAATAAAGTGTGCGAGACTACATCGTCGACGTTTTGCATGGTCCATCTAACCCCAGTTTTGGTGGGTGGTATTTTGGAAGACGCAATCTGAAGAAAGAATGGTTAAAAGCGAATCTGTTTGGAGAAGTCCTTCTGTCAACTCTGTATTCTGAAGTGCCAAGAATACAACAAGGCAAGCAGTGGTGGGCCAAATTTTGACTGGGATGACCTAGACTCGGAGTCTTTCAACTCTCTTGCCGAGGGAGAAAAAGGCTACTTTTACAAATACGGTGGAATACCACCAAGTAAACCTTGCAAAAGTAATTGCTCTCTTGCCGAGTTCGTACACAGTGAAACCCATTTCTCCACACCGACCTCTCAACCTCGTTACAAGTTTATTTACGTTTGTCGTAACTCAACGCGCCCGAGGACGACACTGTGCTCTCTCTACTGATAGGAGTGTTACAAGTTACCATGATGCTCGGCGGTAGTTGTATTTCATTATTTTAGGAAATATTCTTAACTAACAAAGCACTAACACTCATCGTATTACTATGGATGCGTAAGAAAAATTAAAAATTATGTCACCTCAGCCAGCACTGGGCACCTTGTGGTGCATTTGGCTGCTGAGCGTGACATCCACGATGAGGAGTCAACGGCAAACAGACACGCTGTTGGCCCAACCATTAACATGTTCTTTTCTAAGTACCCTCGGACTGTCCTGTCGCTATACGAAGCTCAAAAAAGTGGCTACTAGCACGTGATTCGGCTCCTTGTATTTTCCGGGCGATGAATCCTTTTGAAATATTTGAAGATGAGGCTACAATTTTTTTTATGAGGGTGAGTAACAGTACACCGCGAACGGAAGGATGGCGCGTACAAACTAAGTTCGTGTACACTTTTTCATACATATTATGTACAATTTTTATTCATCAGATCATTATGAGACATGATATGAGATGAAGACATTTCGTCCAGGGGAAAGTGAATGGGAAGAATGGAAAAAGAAGGCCTCTCATGACATATATAGAACAAAAATGTGAAGAAGAACAATTATGTTAATATGAAGAGGTTAGCCGATAAGAGAACCAAGTAGAGAGCTGCGTAAAACCAATCTTACGATTGATGAAAGATTTAAGGCTTTCCCGGCGTATAGCGATGTTGGTGGTTGTTCGGGTTTCCGACCGGGTCAAACTCTGCTCCATTTCTGCCGACGCGACGTTTAGATGAACGAGTCGTTCATCATCCTCAGGGCATGACTTAGTCAGGGCAGGGCAGACATAATCTTACGATTATTGACTTCTGATGATGATGGTAAAAAGGCTACCCATGAGGTCGAAGAACACCTGCAAGGAGATGAGGACGACCCCATTCAGCTGGACGAGGGTGACGACGACGGGGATCTAATGATGCATGTGTTACTCGTACTGGATGCCACTCCTACCTCTCTGAAGTTGATAGTTCCCACGTCACGCTATGCATGACTCTTGTATGACTTATATTTCAGTCACATTTATTTCAGTAAGTTTTTGCTGTGTTGCTCCGCCAAAGTGTGTCGCTTAAAGAAGCCTTTGTGGATGCGATAATTTTCAACTGCTGTAATGATCTGGAAATTGAAGAATTCCATTTCCCAGAGTATGCATAAATGTGTTGTTGTGTGACGTCTCAGAATAGCTATGTCAAACTATACCTCGGGAACTGTACCTTTCACTTTTGAGAACGGCTAACCTTCCTCTTCTTCTTCACCTCCCACCCTTGCCATTTTGTCGAAAACATCCTAGTTTCACCTTACCTATATAATGGCACGGTGGAGATGCTATGAGAGAGTACACTCAACACTCGTCAGGCAGGCAGTCAGACAGTGATTCACTAGTATCTCATCGGACAGTAATCGGCTATTGGTTACTCTGCAACCATTCACTGACGGAACTGTCACAATGTAGCCGTCAGTGGGAGTCGAAGCGCGGGCCGTATGACCCGTGCTGCCGTAGCGCCTCGCTATCCATCCGTGCCATCACCAGCAGCTCCTCTCCTTCCCGAGACATTGGTAATATGTTAACGTTTGGCTACTCTAGACGAACAAATTCATAACTTGATATGTGTTCATTGAATTGATTATTTTGTGCTTTTAAATAAAATAAACTTTGGGTAAAAGACTTTAAATATTTGTGTGTGATCATTCGCTTCCCGACAGAAAGGGCAAGAACCCACTTAAAATCTTATGCTCTCGGGTTCCCCGCCACGCGGATGGTGCGGGCACGGTCATAACACTGCCGAAAATGCAAAAATCGTAATGAAAATAAATCGGCCTGGTCAGGGAATGGAACCACAGACCTTTGTTATGCCGGGCCATCATTATACCCAGGATTTCTGATTCTCATGGCGATTTTTGGAAAATTTTAAATAGCATTCAGTTTCTCACGGTCATAATATCGAGTTCTATCGAAGGACCGTGGTTCGATTCCCGGATCAAGCCAAATTTTTTTCCATGGCAATTTTCAAGTATTTTATGGAGTTGAAAGTTGTTAGAAAATAAGATAAGGCGAAAGTTTAAAGTATGATGAGGCGGACTCGTGATAAATAAGTTTTAGTTCTGAAAATTTACTAAAGAATTCTACAATAGAAACCTACCATTTCAAAGGTTGGTTACTTTATGAGGGAAATAACTGTGTGTATAATAGACATAAGGTAAATGATAACTCGATGGTAGGCAAATTAACTTTGTGGAATTTCGACATTATGGAATGAAGAATCACTTGGTAATTTCCACGTTTATTTAGTCAACTGACCAGTTTCGATATTTACCACATCATCATCAGAGATATAGCTACATTTGCAGTACAGCGGGCGTCACAATATATAGGTCGTCATATTGGGGAAGTGGGGTCTGGGGGCGGGGGGAGGTTGAAGGAGAAAGATTTTTGGTTGTATTTGTGAAAATATTGAAAAAAATAAATCCTAGTAGGCGTTAATTTGGAGCACTTAATAGGCAATATGGTACTCATCTCCACGTTTTGCCTGTGCAATCCTGTAATCCCGTTATTAATTAACGTTCAGTACGAAAACCTAATTTCCTTTTTTACTCATTTTTACCTTGTTGCTTGGACCCTTCTCATTTCCCACCAATTACTTGCTCCTCCCACACCTGCATTCTGGCGTTTTTAACCATTGCCGAGCCCAAAAATGCTTCTCCTTTGCTCGCCGAAAACTGCATTGTTGCGTGGACCACTCTCCCCCCTCCCGCAAAGCTTATCATCAAGAGCCACCTGAAACAAACCCTTACTAATCTACGAACAACAACGGTTTCCTGCATTAAGAATCAATGCAATTACAGGTAATTGATGTTTTTTGTGCAGCTTACCTGTTATACTTTCATTGTCCATTTGTTCCCAGCCAATTCGGAAAATTTATTGCTGGCTTTTCCACGTCACCTCAGAGGTAACCAGCAAGACGCGTTTTTCTTTTTCAAGGGAATGACCCTTACGGAAAAGAAATCCCCAGGAGGCCTATGTGAAACCGTTATGAGATGACTCACGCTTACGCATGGGTCAACTCCCACTGCAAAATTTCAAGGAGGAGGATCATCCACTCTTTATCTAGGTGGATATTATCCGAGCGTATTCTCCTCCTCGAACCCATCCACCTGAAAGAAACAAATGTACAATCCTAAAAGTTTGGTTTGACGTGAAAATGGTATTGTTCCCTCAATGAAAAATACCTCTTGAAGTACTCTTCTCGAACACCGACTTGATGGAGAAAGGAGAAGTCACATCAATGACCCTAGTACCGCCTGTAGAACAAGAAAGATGCCGAAGTATGCATGACATTTGAAAGGTTGAAAATTATAACTTTGAACGCTTATCATTAAGTCTTTCGTACGACTTAAGCCACTAGTTTATGGCCGGCAAATGTCGTCGATGTATGGGATTCTGCCATATGGCTGGCGCCGGTAGTACGCTCAGGATCACAAGTGATGGGGCCAGCATAAATTATCTAACAATAAGTATGATGCAGTGTATATTAGCCCTCAGCGTACCTATAGTTCACGTCCTGAAAGAAATTGATGAATGAGTGAAGTGTATGTTCCTGAAGGGAGGATTAGGAATTGAAAATTCTTTCATTGGCATCACTTCCTTACATTCCTTAGGTCATTGGACACGATCAGGACGATGACCGGGGAGGAAAAGCGTCCAGAGGATTACAATGCCCTCCTCAGCATTACAGTACCCTGCCCGGATACACAGTAGGTATCCTATGGCGACCGGTCGTTGTGCGGGCGAAGGAGTATTAGATGTGCATAACATTTTAGAGAGGTGTACAGTTGTACACCACCTATTTAGACGGTAAAAGGGTATACGCATCTAGCTCCAGAGGAAAGCCTAACAGGACAGCCTGTCTATAGAAGTGGGAGTCCCCAAGCATAACGTGCCGAAATACTGTAGGCTGTTCCATATCCAATCTACACTCACAGATATCCTTAGTGGATAGGATGTCTTTTCTCCAAAGTGGGAAAAGCTAGTGTAGCGGGAATAAGTATAGCAGAATTTCCCATGCAACCTATTAATTAATTATCGGATCGCCTCTTTTCCAGTAATGTATGTACGTAAAACATCTTCAATTGCAGCTATCACAAAACAATTATAAATTGTAACATATTATATAATTAAACATATTACTTATATGCTCTAAAAATACATTGTTGAGTAGGGAAAAGGACCAATCAGGGCTGCTGGGATCGGGGTGTTGGAGTGGATGAAGGAAAACTGTTGCCTAGCGTTAATTATTAAGGGTTAGTAGCAGGTAGCCGAGGATGTAGGACTTTGTTGGAGTAAAGAGGGGTGTACGCAACAATGTAGTTTTGAGAGAAGAAACGAAAAGCGTTTTTGGGCTGCACATTTTTAAAGAACGTTAACATGCAGGTGGTAGAGGAGAAAAGTATGTGCACATTCCAGGATAATACTCCGTGTGATGGAAAAAGTACTACCGTGTTCCTGAATTTCCGGACTTCCACTAATTCGATGTACAATTCCTCTTAAAGTAGCACATTTATATTTTCAGGATTTTTACTAGTGATAAAACGTTTAATGCGCTGTTTAAATAGTCAAGAAAGTTTGTGAACATTTCAGGATAATACTCCGTGAGATGGAAATAGTACTACCATGTCGGGGAATTTGCAGCCTTAGGAGTTGCAGAAAAACCACAGGGATGTCAATATCTTTATAATCGGTGGCGACGACATCCCACGGCTACTGCTGTCCGTCAACGATAACGTGTGCGATAGAATATCCGTGTTTGCCTCTTGAAAAAGTTGATCCCCGTCACAAAAAAACCTATCTGAGCATAATTCCACCACATTTTTCCAGCTCTCAAGTATTGCAGAGGTATAGAATCATGGGGATTATTGCAAATATAATCAAATAAATCATCGAGGTGGTCGTCGTGCAATTCAAGTCTACCGCCATTTTGGAGGTGAAGAAGGCCTCAGTTCGTCTATCGAAAAGGGGAGTAAATGATTCATACTTATCAGGATATTATTTCACTCAAAATATGATACTATATAGAATAGTTAGTGTGTTAATTGCATTTTATTTTGTAATCTCACCTTTTGAATTACTCTTGGTGGGAAGACGGGAGATCCGTTACGCTCTCTTAATGATCGGCTCACGATCGGCCAAGGGCGCCGATTCTATAACTTTACGTTCGAGCGTAAAAGAGTCATTCCCGCTGGATTGTGTGCAATATTTCGATAGCAATTGCCGATCGCGATTCTGTAACTCACGTTCGAACGTGTTTTTGCCTCACGCTCGACTCCTCGGCTTCGGCATCAAAATACATGCCGAAGCGGCCATTGTCGGTTGAAGAACAGAAAGTAAGTTGAAGTAAGATATGATCGGAACCATTTGATTACACTGTCGGAAAAATTATACCCTTTTAACTTCTGTAATAGAAAAGCGTGGTTCACGGAGGTAAATGCTTGTGAAAAATCAAACAGAAAAAGCACAGTTAGTGGTCTATTATCCATTGCTTGTCTGATGTCTTCAGTTATGCGAAGCAGTAAGGTTGGAGTACTATGTCCCTTCCTAAAACCTGATTGTTTTGGGTCGATCAGATCTCGTTCCGTAATGTATGTGTTAATTTGGTCGAAAACTATTCGCTCGAGTATTTTTGCGGTGGAACATAGTAATCCTATTGGTCTATAATCAATCGGATTGGAAGGGTTAGAGCACTTAGGAATGGGCCTTAGCAAGATTCTTTTCCAAATACATTGGTACATGCCTAGTTGTAAGGAGGTGTCAAAGATATTTAAAAGCACGGATAATATCATTGGTTATGATTTTTTTATAAAATCTATAGGGATTTCATCACAACCCCTTTCATATGAGATAATGTTTTTACATGCAGTAACTTCTATAGGTGTCACGTGTGAAAAAAGAATTGACTATCAAGATTAACTGTCTCATTGCTAATGAGTGTTGGAGGAAGTATTGCATTTCTGCTAGAGGAAAAGTAATTGTTTAAAATATCTGTGTGAATGTTCAATTTCTCATCATTGGATTTTTTAATTATTCCTATATTTTGTAGGTTTTTCCATATGTTTTTTGAACTATGACTTTTTGAAAATAGCATCTGATGGTAATTATTTTTTGCTTTGCGAAGCTTTTTTTTCCTAATATTTCTCATAGCCTTATATGAGGAAAACATTTCAGGGTCACCATATCTTCTATACAATGGTCGAGCATTTTTCCTCCTCTTAATAGCCGACTTCATTTCGGGCGTAATGGGGTTGGTGGGTTGGCCATGCGAATGGGGGTATTTAGGTCAAATGAATCTGTAATATTGGAGTTGAATATTTCTATTTTATCATCCGGCGAGAATGCATTGGCTATTGCATTCCAGTCTATGTTATTTAGGTCAGAAAGGAACTTAGGGTGTCAAAATAGGGGGTACAATAGAGGCTGTGGCCTAAAAATCAGCCCCCTATGACCCTGCTTTGAACTTAAATAAAAATTCAATGAATATTCCTTCCACCCTTACCCTTCCCATCCTCTTCCCTCCATGAACCATTATATAAACCCCCCAACTCGACGGATGCCTCATTCCCTTAGATAAAGTGACCAGCAACGGCCACGAAACGTCGGATAACACACCTGAATAAGTACTCTGGGTAAACCCGAACAGCAATCTTACAGCTATAATGCCCCTCGAAAGCTTCAACCAAGAATATAAATTTATCATATTTTCTTCCTTCGCATAAATGGCGGCGGAGCGATCGGAGCGAGGTAGGCGTCAGGGAGGCTTAAGGTCCTAGGTATTTCATTAATATTTTCGAGGAATTCTACAAAATGTAGCAATACCCATTTAATTCTGTTAAGATTTTGGGCGTTAATTTTTTCCTTTGATATATTATCTAACAGATATGATGAGAACTATTAATATGATGCTTATAATCAGAATTGTGTTCACATATGGCAACGGTTCCTGGTTTATCTTGGACAATTAATTGACTTCATGATATTTCCCCTAGGTTGTCAACATAATGAAGTCCTTTACAGTTCATAAGTGTTCTAATTTTAAATTTATAGGATACATTAACAGGCTACCCTGTGAGCCACCTCAGAGGCGTTTGGCAACGGGTATTAGGGCGAAAGCCATGAGAGGGGGGGTTTAGGGAAAAGGAGAGGGGGAGTAAATACATAAATTGAATGTAAAAAATGTGCCATATTTTTATGCCAAACTGTTTTTATAATCACTTATGTTACGTGGAAGGAATAAATTTTTTTATCTGTTAGTTGGGCAGTGTTACTCTCTTATTTTGTCATTTCTACTTGTTATAAAGATAAAAGAGATCGAGAGGTCAAAATAGTATCCTCTCAATCGTACTGGAACTTGCCTGATCTGAAACAATCAAGCAGTGGCGTAATTCGTAGGTGGCAAGGGGTGGCAGTTGCCACCCCAGAATTGCCCAAACCAGTATTTTGCCACCCCAGAATTTTGAAGTAAAAATCTCTATTGTTTACAAACAATGGGAAAATGCAATTCTAGTAGCACGGCCCTTTCGTGGACCTTCTTGATTCTTCATTAATCATGCCTAATTTAGGAGGACCCCCTTCCACCTGGGCGGTATTTCATACCCCCCTGTAGGTCTTGCCACCCCAGTTAACAAACTGAAATTACGCCCATACTGTCAAGTAATACAAGCCTAGCGTGTTGCCTCCGAATCTGCAACAGCTCCCAACCTAGTCTTTCCGTCAGCTGCGTTTCTCTCTCTTGATTCTCTCCAAGCTCATTTAAACAAAGTCTCTGCATTTCATTTTTCGATTAAACCTTTCTGTGCTGGCTTCAAAATGCTCGATGTGGGTTTGAGATGAAGCCTAAGCAGAGCGAAATAGTGTCATCTAACCATGTCAGAAAAAATGCCACAAATTGCTAATTTTTGTTTTGGCTATGTTAGCCAGTCATTTCACTCTTTTTCATTTTATGCACGTGATTGCATTTTGAATATTAATTTTTGTTCGAAACATTTTCCAATGAATCTATAAATTCCAAAATGAATGCCTCGACTTGTTTTTTTCGCCTCACCTGATTGTGGGATATCATGAGGGTATAGTTCAATTGAGTTCATATATACGTATAAGGCAATTTCTTCACTCCTTCGATAAGGAAAATCTTCCATCTCTAATCACCCTAAATGCAGCGTCACAAAAAGGTATCCGTTAGGGTACTCTAAGGCTTCTATCCAGTTAATTTAGTAACCTGTTCTAAAATAAGAATGGTATTAGGCTCAATGAATAATACCTATGGTACATACAAGCTTTATATTCTACATTTAACTCTTAAGTAGGCACTCATAACCTTGGTGTCTATCTTTACGATTTCATTGGATATATCAACATAAGTCCATTTCCAATTATCAACAAACCAATGCCTTCCTATGCAACATGAAAAAGAAGAAATCTGATGAGATAGTTTTAATTAATATGATTAAAGGATTCGTATGGAATTAATTACATTTCTATTTTGTAAATACAAAATCGTTGCTGGCCGTTATCTTTCCTAGAACCATTCAATGATTATAGACTTAAAAACCATGATGATTTTAGACACTTTTGTAATTACGAAAAAGAAATGTAATTAATTTCAAACGAATTATATATGCTTCTTTTTTGGCGCTTTGTACAAGAATTCAATTATGCTTCAAGTTTGATAAATAGTAATGCTAATGTATATAGTTATATATACATATGGTTTTACACATTACCACAGAGAGAGTTTCTTCTGAATTTTTATGGCATAATTATTTTTTCATGATTTCTTGAATAAACATACCTACATATAAATGCGCAACGTTGGCAGAAGAAAAATATAATATTATACCTATAAATGGACCCATGTCTCTATAGGAAAAACAACAATTATGATAATTTTACATATAATTACATGAGGAAACTTCTACCAGGTGTCAGGAGCAACGTGCTTCTGCAATAATAACCAAAAGGAGAAGAGAAATCAATTCAAGTTTAATTCTAGTATTTAGGACACAATTAAGTCGTACAATTAAGTAGCCGAATTTACAGCTGGTTTTTGTTTTAACTTTAATAGGTTGACCAGGGATTTGATCATCTCATCATCTAGTGCTGGTTCAAAATCAGATTTACGCCTACCATTCACTCTTACTTGAATACTGTCTGGCACAGACTTAGTGCAAAAACATTTTTGAGAAAAGAAGTCCACAATCTCAGCTCTTGTTCTATACCACCGCCACGGCATATCGCTTGCATATTCATCCAATTTAGATACAGCCAAGTTCATAATTATGTTCAAAAGTACAATTTGTGACAGAACAACAAAAGTGATAAAAATGCCTCTGCTGATTACAGACAGATTTTTGATTTTCTCAAAATCCCCATACATTTGCATGTACCCAAATTCTCCTGACATGATTACCAGTGTGCTGGCAATAGAAATCCATGGATTACCAAAATATTCAGGATATTCTTCCCTGAATTGCAAGTGGAAACTTAAGGAATAACCGACTACGATGGATGCTAAAACAAGCAAAGTGGTTAAAGTCCTATTCAAAACTATCATGAAAATCATCACCCTAGCGAAAAACTTATTTAAACTCGCAAGCGACAGCATTAATCCAGCGAATGCCAGGGGTAATTCAATGAGAAACATGTGTTCCCGGAAGTTTGACACGTCAATGCCAGAGTTAGTAACCATACTGTCGTAAATACTAACGGCAATCCAGATTAGAGATATCAAGGGGCTACTGAAATGGATCCATGTTTCTAATTGGAAAATGAAGAACCCGAAGCGTCTCAAATACATCCATGAATTGATTATGAAAAGAATAAGCGAGACGAGAAAATGAAAACACAGAATGAAGGAGGATCCTAGTGAATAGCTCTCTAACTCTTCATGCTCGAAATTGGTGCCATAGATTGGAGAACTGGTGAATGGTGTAGTCATTAAAATTTCAGCTTTCGAACAGTTGTCTTTGGCGGAAGAAAAATTGGGAAGGTAATTCTTAGGTTGGCCAAAGAGGAAGATGACATATACCGTTAGAGTAGCTACAAATAAAGCTTTGATAAAGAAGAGCAACCAAAATAAATGACGCACTGTACACCACAGGTAGGAAATTATAGCAGCTATAAAGGGATGATTTTCTATGTCACGGCGCTCTTCACGCGAAGAGTAGGGGCTTGAGATGATTGCAAAAAGGACGTCAGTTGTGTGTTTTTCGTTATTTGGCATGAGAACTTTGCAATTCAACTCAATATGTGATACCTCACTTTTTGTTTTGCTTTCAGAGCTCGCATTCTCTTCGGAGCTTGCATTCCCTTCAGAACTCCCATTCTTTTTAGCACTCCCATTCCCTTCAGTGCTGCCATTCCCTTTAGCACTCCCATTCCCTTCAGAGCTCCCATTCCCTTTAGCACTCCCATTCCCTTTAGCACTCCCATTCCCTTCAGAGCTCCCATTCCCTTTAGCACTCCCATTCCCTTCAGAGCTTCCATTCCCTTTAGCACTCCCATTCCCTTTAGCACTCCCATTCCCTTCAGAGCTCCCATTCCCTTTAGCACTCCCATTCCCTTCAGAGCTTCCATTCCCTTCAGAGCTCCCATTCCCTTTAGCACTCCCATTCCCTTCAGAGCTCCCATTCCCTTTAGCACTCCCATTCCCTTTAGCACTCCCATTCCCTTTAGCACTCCCATTCCCTTCAGAGCTCCCATTCCCTTTAGCACTCCCATTCCCTTCAGAGCTTCCATTCCCTTTAGCACTCCCATTCCCTTCAGAGCTCCCATTCCCTTTAGCACTCCCATTCCTTTCAGAGCTCCCATTCCCTTCTGAGCTCGCATTCCCTTCAGAATACCAGTTAACAAAGGAGTCAAGGATGGAACACAAAAAGTTTTTCAGGAGACTTTGATTCAGGATGATATCTACAACACTGACTCGTAAATTGGTCCTTATGCTCAAATCAGCGCCGTTATTTATTAAGAGCCATAGGCGTTCCTTGGATCCCACTGCAGCAGCGTAGTGGGCTGGCGTACAGCCCTCATCGTCCACTTTGTTTAAATCACTTGCAGTGGGCCTCTCGCTCTTGAGCACTTGTTCAAGTTCTTCAGTTGGACCTTTGATCGCAAGATCGTAAAACTTTGTGCCATTTACTGAGCTATCCACGCATGGCATTAAGGTACGGCCGGTGAACACACGCCACAAATAGGACAGATAAATCAAAATGGCTGATTTTTGCCGGCTATGGAAGGTCGTAGAAGTCTTTGGGGAATCTACTGAGCTTGAAACTTCAATCCTCGTATCTTTTGAATGGTCTTTATTTTCCGATTGATGAGTTTCCATTTTCTTATTGCAACTTTAATTGAATCAAAACGCAGATGATGTGTAATTCCAGTTCTTTGGCTGCAAGGAACTTTAATTCACGATCACTTCCCTGATAAGCATGCGAGTATGACCTGATAAATAAGAAACGTTTTTACCACAGTTTCTCATGAAATTAATACTGGTAATAACAGATAGTAACAGTCCCGCTGTTATCGGTGCGTAAAACCATAGCGTAAAAAATTATATATTCTCTATTTTAACTACATTACTTTCACAAATAAAATAATTTGGGGATGAACTACGATCACATTCGTGATTAGCACATCAAATTCTTTAATTAGTACGTAACTACGAAAATAAAAAATATGTAGACGACATTTAGAGCCGGCAAATCTACGTCAACCTACCTTGTTCAGAGTTAACCAGGTCGTAAAGACTCGATCGTGCACAGGACCTGAGCATCCAGGGATGGAGTGGTGGCAACACTTAAATGTCTCAAGCTATGCAACACACATTACGTAGACGCTGTCTAATTCCACCTTTCTGTTTGGTCTATGACAAACTTAGTATGTTATTGAGGTGTATAAGTCTAAGCACTGAGGTGGATAAGTCTATATGTATCTAAGGATATAAAGTTAGGTGACACTTATATACCTCACATTTATCTCTTTGCAAATGATAAGCTCCTACAAAAAGTATTGCATTAGACACTTCAGATTATCTTCCTTGCTCTTCCAAAGGATTTATCGCTTCTTTATTAAACGTAAGCACCGTATAAATCTTGAGACACATTAGCAGGATTCTTTCAATGTTATGCGCGAGTTTTATTCTCTTCTCCTTCCCGTAGAAATTCAATGGACACCATCTTAAAGCAAACGATTGAGAAGCCAACTTTAATTCATAGTTTAAAAAGATAAATATTTGATGAATACCTCGCAGGGTGATTACTTTGAGGTGTTTATCATTCGTGTCTTCGGCAAATCTGCAGCAGTTTATTTAGCTCTTATTTCCAGGATTCTTGGAAAAACTAATATCCGGAAATGCTGCTATTAGTGCAATTTAGTGCATTGAACCCTCCCATGTTATTATAATGGCATTACATTTAATTGCTATCTTTTTCTCAAAACACCACTGTTCATAATGCAAGGCTATGGATATTTCGGCCGGTGATTGGCAGAAAATGGCGGCATGCAATGACTCAACTCCGTAGTTGAGTTGTGTCCATATAGAGGACTCTGACTTACTCCAGTGGTCCATGCTCATGCAATCGGTAATGCCCCGTTCAGACTACTATCGTACCTACCATCGTCCTGACCAAGAACCCTATGTATAGGGTTCTTGGTCCTGACGATTGTTGCCGGAAATAGTAGCGTGAACTCAAGTCCGGAAAGCGGTACACGTAGTTCCTAACACTGCCACTTTTACGATGGTTAGCGCTGGTATCACGACCGGAAATCCGAAATGATGAATGACGATAATCAAAAACGTCAATCATTATATTGAATTAGATGGTGGTGCTTTGATGAATAAACAAATATAGGTGTCATTTTCTTGTAAAACCATGTCGAAAGTCTTAAAAACGCCACTGGGACGCGGGAATCCCTATTTTGTTCGCTTACTCTTTACTTGTTCGTCGCGATTCCTGGTGAGGGCAGCACTGAGTTACGATAGTAGTGTGAATGCGTGCGGGTTGCTACGATGGTACGTACGATAGTAATCTAAACGGGGTATAACAAAATGCCGAAGCACTTCCTTCACTCGTTCCCCATTCTTAAACAAAATGAACATGCCCGAGTTCGGAATCAAGGCCATAATTATTGATTTGATGATACATGAGCGGTATGGGCTGTGGTGTAGAACGTCTTCTACAGTGACATATTTCATCAATATCTCATGCCAAAAAAGTAGAACTATGCCAAATTTTTAGATTTTAAAAACCTTTAAAAATATTGGACGTCTATTTTGAAAGCCCAGAACGCGTGTAATAAACCTATCGTTATCCAAACCGCATACGTGAGCACACGCGTTTTAGTAATTTTCCAATTGAGCCCATGAGAGCGAAAACATACGGCAAGTAGGATGTCGAAGCAATCGAAAAAATTTTATTGCTTCTACAATTTACATAAACATTTACTGAATGAATCTGAGCTAGATTCTTTTCAGTCGGCAGACACATGCAGTGTGACTCGCGATATACCTCAAGGGTGTTCAACTTTCAACGGCAATCCTTACAAAACACTGTGAGTAAAGCCTGATTTACTGCGAACAAGAAGTCAAAATTTGTGAAGCTTGATATACGTAACTGTATTTGAAAATTTTATAAATGATGTTATGGTCTGCTTTGGTAAAAACTTCAATCCCAACTTCAAATATAAGATTGCTACATACAAAGAGAGCTCTATTATGCTCAATACAACGGCAACACCTAAAGTCCACGAAGTATTTTTTCACATACCCGATTTTTGCGAAAAAATGCAAGTAGGCCTAGGTTTCTACAGTGAATAGTCAATGGAATCTGTCCACGCTGATTTCAAACTTATATGGGAAAATCATCTAAGTATGAAATCTCTAAGAACCATCCGGAATTAACAGAGAGACTGCTTCATGTTTTTAATAAATATACTTATTATCACTCATTTTAATGTCTATTAGTGCTATTAATGCTTGAATAAATGGTAAGTTAATTATTACTGAAGTGGATTTTTATTTTTCTAAATTCATTATTTGAATTTGATCTAAAGCAATAATTTTTTTACAGTAAGCTGCTTTATCTTGCAGAATAATGATAGTATAGATTTTATAATAATAATATGTATGTTATAACATAGAATGGTAGTAAGATAAAATTTTCATGCATTAAGTGACTCTAAATCATTACTCGTGCTCGAGTAATCATTGGTTCGAGATGATAAAATCAAATTAATTTATATTTCCTATTCAATTTCATAACAAATGCATTATAAAATTACCATAATTGAATATACGTGAACAAAGTCCGAACTTGGAATTTTCATCACAGAAAAATTCTGACCGAAAAATGCCATGTAAACAATAAAAATATATTTTCTCACAAATCGCTCTTCCAATTATTTTCTTTCTGGGATAAAAATATTCGTGAGACATCGTAGAAATGAAATTTGAAAAGATTTCATCGGTGCAAGTACTTTTAATTTTAAGTCGATCGAAGCCCACCGTGCATTTACATGTCCCCATAACGAAAGAAAGACTTGTCTAGTCGCTCTCCTCGTACCACCTCGCTGCTCGCACCCCCCGGCGCGTCCACGCACGCAGAGGCTCGACTTATTTTTACTACTTAATTCATCCTCCAATAGGTGTCACCATGTGCAGTTCACGCGTACGGCGACGTTGCCTACGCTTGAATGTGGACCTTTCGTGCGTTTCGCACGTAAAATGTACGCGCGAGACGCGTGGAACGCTTGAATGTGAATCCGGCTACGGTCACTATTAAAAAGAACTTTTTGAATGTTAAGCTATTCCATTCGTTTCCATTTCATTCCAGAACTATTTTTTCCCGCGGTTCATTGGAGGCGAAGCTCGAAACTGAAACAGATGGCTGATGCTTTGTAAATTCTGTCTTGCTGAAGCAATCATATTTGCGAAACGTTGACATTGAGGTTATTATTTCTTTTCCACGGCCTATCTTCTCCTGAAAATTAATAAAATAAGTAAAACTTCTGTTTAACTCTGGGAATGGCGCAGTACGGGTGAAGAAATAAGTAACTGAGTTGCTTTTTTCCCTTAGTAAAGGGAAGTTTCTTTTAATTCTGTCGCTATGATGGCAGCGCCTGCTATATGGAGCTCAGGCTCAGGAGTTCAATTATAAGAGCTCAAGAGTTCAATTTAGGCATGACGTCAAGTGTTCTTATCCGTTGGGGAACATGTATAATTTTTTAAAACTAATTTTATTTGAAGTACGCATTCATAAATAAACTGCATATGATTATCATAGAAACAAAGTCTTATTATGAAAATATTTATTCCAAGAATTTACGTGGGTTTAGAAGCGTGGAAATGGGATTGGGACATTTGGGCGCAGCCACCTTGGCGCGGCCACCTTGGCGCGAGATTCTTGGGCCCTGGCACACCTTGGCGCGGGACACCTTGGCGCGGGACACCTTGGCGCGGGACACCTTGGCGCGGGACACCTTGATGCAAGAAACTTCGGCGCGGGACATCTTGGCGCGGGACATCTTGGCGCGGGACATCTTGTCGCAGGACACTTTGGCGCGAGAACGGGAGGACTTTATGGCTGACGCTGAGATAACGTAGGAAATTCTGAACGTTTAAACTTCGTATGAACATACGTCGTTATCCGGTTATGATCATAGCCTAACATTAACTGGCTTTTTCTAATATTAATGTTTCATTTTATGTAATTGACATAAAAAGTAACTCAAATTTGTTGATCGTTTTAGACTGTTATTTTCGTTATCCATGAGAATGACTAATTATCGTGGGATGGGCTTCAACGATGTATGAGTACTTCATTATCAATATCTATATGGATACAGATTATAGTAACAGCAGAATCAACGCATAATTTGTTGTTAGTCTCAAATTCAGCTATTTTTCTTTAGTCAGCCAAAACCTATAATTCGTATCCACTAATAAAAGTACATTTATTTATTCGATAACCACGTTTTTTTGTGACTTCCCGACAACACTACACTTCCGCTGAATGCCATAAGGCAACAGAAATAAAATACCTATCATAAAACCACAGACTTGTCTGAATCACTGAATCAAGCCACACTTTGCAACTGACTCCTGGGTGAAGAATTACGAACGCACTGCTAGAAACTACACAATTTTATCATGTTCCCAATATTGTTATTTTTTTCTTGACGCTCCAAGGCACAATCACATTCCTGCGTACTGTACTCCCTGAGGAAACAGAAGGCCAAAGATCACCCATCGTTGCGTAGGTGCAATGAAAATCAGGTTTTATTAATCGTCACTATGGATGCTGATTACCATTTTTTAGCGAAGTGCCTGAAAATCAGGTTGATAAAATCTCAAGTAAAACATGTTGATGCGATCTTACTTTCTTAAGTTCCAACGAGTATGTTAAATTCTTACCTTGTTCTTTCAATGGCAGAAGAAGAATAGTCCGGAAATATGTCAGCCTCAACCATTAGCTAATCTTTCGTCCTAATATCACGTTTTATAAATTCGCGGATATAAATCAAAACACATACCGCTAACATGCCGCGAACACTACACGTAAGACGCTATTTTCAAACCGTTTAATCGCTCGCAAGAAAAATTGATTTCACTGGTCGAAGGCAAGACCGCGAATTATGAAAGTAAAACTCATAACTGGCATTACCGAAAGTCATGGAAAATAATAATAAGAGAGGTTTTTATAATAAAATTGTACTATTTTCTTAAAAGTCATATCAAATTATGATTTGCATAATAAAAAAAGCAAGCTCAAAGTTTCCGTCATTTGAAATTTAAGCCTCAATGATGCCTCTGGGTACCTACTTCTAGGCGGGCATTTGGCGATTGTACTACGTGTGTTGTGGATCTACATAGTTCACTAATAGTAGTACATGTACTTCAGGCATGCAAATTGAAACGTATATATTTTCCCAGTCAATGGTCCTCTAAGCACTTAGAAAAAATTGTGTACTGAGCATGAAGTGTTCAATATGTTTGATTTTTTGAAGTGACAGGAGAGTTGCATTGCATGTGAAATCATATGCAATTCTGACCTTTTTGACGTATGAATTTTTCGGTGTAATTTTTAATCTCTAGCATTAGCATACAGAGATGGACTGAGAAAAATTTGTGATTGCAACAGAATATTAACAAAAATTTGGCAGGTTTTGATGACGTTATATCATTGGTTCAGGGGGCACGTTTTGTGATTGTAATTATTTTAGTACATGTACTTCAGGCATGCAAATTGAAGCATAAATTTTACCAGTCAATGGTCCTCTAAACACTTAGAAAAAATTATGAACTGAGCATGTAACGAGCGGGAAGCGTGCATGAAGTGTGTGCACAGTACTTCACATTTTATACACGTTTCCTGCACACTTCCTGCAAATTTCCTGCACCGGATATTTTCACCAGGGTAGAGACTAGTCCCTTGGGACTCAAATAGGACTAAATATTTTTGTAAGGGAGGTTAATGACTATACCACGATCTTTCTGAGGAAAATTTTTCTGTAGACTAGAAATATTCCCTATAAGTATGTACGTTTAATATTTTTCGTGTGCTCTCAGGGTTTCCAGTTACCCAATATGTATTTTTCACAAGCTGTAATGGAAAACATTGCTATTTCTGTGATTTGTAAGGGACATATGTTTTTAATTCACTTCCTGGGCATTTGGCCGACAAATTGTTTGTTACATCGTCGAGAGAATCTGTCTGGGTTTATGGATATTTCTACGTACTTACTTTCACTCAAGATAGAGAGGAACCATAAAGAGGGACCCTGTACCAGGGACCATAAAGAAGGGTAAAATTATTTTATTAACCAATAATGAGCAATTTTCTAGCGTATTGGAAAATTTTGCGATAACCCATGAACGTTCGGCTCTTAAAAAAACTAATCCCACAACGGACTGGTCCAGAATGGTTCCAAAATATGGCGAGAATTTCTGCTTAAAATGCGGTTGGGACTCGTACCGGGGGGGGTTCAAAGTTTGTGAAATTACAGATCGTCTCTTGCAGTGTGGGGAGACTATCACTCACTCACTCACTCAGTGATTCAACCCGAAGGTTTGTTTGGATAGTTTATGGTAGAGCTCAACCCGGACTAAGCCACAGGCGTGTGAATTTCACACATTTCGGGTAGGGGGGCCAATTCCTTTCCCTAGGCCACCTCGCACTCCGATGGAAAGCGGGAAGCCAGTGGGTCGCGAACGGTACTAGTCCACGAGAGTGCCGCGGCCATTGGGACATCCACAAGTGCCGAGGCCCTTGGGACTGGTCCGGGGATGTCCGTGGCCATGGGACCCCTTCCCATAGGAGTCCCATCCAACTCCTATCAACTGTTAGCATAGAAAAGGACTTGAATGGGACTGAACATTTTTGTAAGGGTAAAGATTCTGAATTTTTATTGAGAAAAATAATCAATATAATTAATTATATGTTTCAGAAAAAAACAATAGTAATGAAGGTCAAAAGATTATTTTAGATGCGTTAACTGTGAATTTGAGCCAAATTTTAAGTCATTGAAATAAAAATATCAGATAAACGCACATTTGGGTAGGTTGAACTCACATACTCATACTCTTTGGGGTTGTGCCCATTGGATCGTTAACGACCAACCCCATATAATTTCTTATATATTGTTAAAAGAATTTGAAAAAATATTTTTCCTAAAAGTTGGGAAATGTATCAAAAAGGAAATACATGTATGCTCTTACAAGGAAAATTCGGAAAGCAAAAAGATCTGGGCGTTAATGGGTTTAATATTCGTTGATGGAGTACTAGTACAATTTATCATGACAACAGATTTTTACGCAATGTTTAAATGCATCTATCAATTTGATGTTTTTTATCTGATTGGGCAATTTGTTAAACAATTTGATGCCCAGTTTCCCAGGGCCAGAACTGGTAGCATTAGTTCTTACGCACAATGCCTTGATGAAGATTTATAGATCCTTAATGGTTCCTATACTGATGGAAGTCAGCATTAATTGAAAATTTCCTATAGTTCTGTCGCACATGTACCCCAGAAAGCATAATGTAGACACAAGGGAGAGGAAGAATATTTGAACTCACAAAAATAAGTCTGGCGAGATAGCAATAAGATTTCTTGCAATCATTCTGAGAAGGCATTTTTGCAATTTGAAGATCTTTATGGCATGTGTGGAAGAGCCCCAAAATATTATGTTTTATGACGTATGAAAAAAGATACCATAATGAAGGGTTAAAAGGACACCTTGACTAACAGTATTGAGTAAAGATTGCACAAGATAACAGACCAAGGTTAGTTTATTCATGAGGGTATCAATATGCAGTTCCCAGGAAAAACTTAATTATTAATGAAATTGAAAGTCGAATTTGTGCAATTTTAATTTTTCTTTAACTACTCTGAGAGAAACTCCAAAGCTTCATTTTGCATATCTCCTAATTACCATTATATCCCTTCAATGAATGTGTATGTGGTGGTTCTTACTACCACCACATATTTATTTCCACCTATTCTACAAGGTATCAGTGATTGTATAAATGTTTCCTGATTGTTCTGAAATAGTATTTAACTTGCATATATATTAATTTTTGGAATACGTAACAGCATTATTGAAGACCATCATCAATGTGTCTAGAACACTGAATTTGACACAGATTCCAATCTCTATGTCTCTCCCAACCCTGTAGAACACACAACTCAACTCTTTATTTTTCCAAGAACATCTTCTGGAATTAATGAAACACCACCTACCCGATTTTGAAAACTTACCACATTTTTCTTAAATCCGAAAAAAACATTTTTTGTTTTTTAATTTCTCAGATCCTTGAGAATTTAATTTTTTTCTCGTTGACCGTTTTTCTAAATCCATATTTTATTTTTGTTCATACACTACATAAGAATGAGTATTAAGGCCAGAAAAAATGACATGTCACTCTGAGTCCTTGGTTTATTTATTGCCTGAATTTGCAAAATATGACATTTTGAAGTTTATATTTGAGCAGTTAAAGAAGCACTTAAACTTGTACAAAGTCAAGGCTCAAGTTCACTAACATCAAGTACGGTACTTGAACCGTGGCGTAGCCAGGAATTTCGTTCGGGGGGGGGGGTCCAAAACCAGGGGAAAAGTTTTGAAAAACAGGGCGAACTAGACAGTAGACTATAGTCCACAGTCGAAACTCGGCCAGCTATACAAACACCGCCATTATACCCGAGCGACCGAGCCCAAACGTATCGTTTGAGAATTTATTTTTTAAACAAAAGGACAAACCATTTTTAATAAAAAACTTTGTACTTTTCCACACTTTATTTCACAACTGCGACCGGTTTCACCATAATATGGCATCTTCTGGCCTGATGGAAGTCAGCATTATTATGGTGAAACCGGTCGCAGTTGTGAAATAAAGTGTGGAAAAGTACAAAGTTTTTTATTAAAAATGGATATCTATCACTTCCACGAAGTCAAGCCTGAAACAATTAAATTTAAAAGGACAAACCTTTTTTAACAACGGTATGATAATTTATTATTTGTAGACTTTCCCCTGCTCCAAGCTTAATTTATTTTTTTATATTTCTTAATATTTTGTCTTTATTTAACCAAAAGTAGCCTCCGAGGAAATCCGCAATGCGAAAATTTTCACATCCAAGTAAACTTAGGAGCGCTAAAACCTGTAAATAGTGACAATTTTCCCAAAACGCGTACTTCAGTGAAAGAAATTATATCAAATGTAATAAGCACTTCCAGTGAAATTCGCCCACCTAATACCCATAAGCGTGGAAAATAACCAACCGACAGTAAATCTACAAAATATGACATTAACTTTAAAGTAGTTAATTGCCGTAGCGTTAAAAACAAGCGCGCAGAAATCGAGCATATATTTCAGAACACAGACGTGGTCATAGGAACGGAGAGCTGGCTTACAGAGGATGTAAGCGACAGCGAAGTTTTTCCTCCAGAATATAAAATCTAAAGAAGCGGTTGAAGCGATAGGACAGGTGGCGGAGTTTTTCTAGCAGTTAAATCACATTTACACAGCACCACCCACGAAATAACTGACAATGAAATAGAAAGCGTGTGGTGTACAATTAATCAACGAAACAAAAGGAGTATACATGTTTGCTCTTTTTATAGACCTCCAAACTCCCAAGTTGATGTTATTTACCGATTAGAAAATCAAATATCCGCATTTACTGTGAGAGACAGTAAAAGTTTAATAATTATTGGGGAAGATTTTAATCTGCAATCTATATATTGGGATTTTACTCTGTAAAACCGAATTCTAGGAATAGGGAAATCAGCAAGATTTTACTCAACACACTTGCTAATCACTCACTTTCCCAAGTCGTTGACAAGCCTACGAGAGCAAATAAAATATTAGACTTTTTTGCAGTAAACCATCCTAAGTTGATAAAACAACTCGATATTATTGACGGCATAAGTGATCACAGAGTAATTTTTGCAACCTTAAAAATTGAAGTAGAGTCAGCTGTAAAACCGAAACGCAATATTTATTTATTTGATCAATGCAACTTCATAAAATTTGGCGATATGCTTAATGATTCGTACTCGGACTTCGTAGCTAAAACAGAGGATAATAGCACTGATGAATCATGGAAATATTTCTTAGAAATTCTACGACAGGGAATCAACGAATATATTCCGCAAAAATTGAAATGTGACGGTAAAGAACCTCGCTGGTATAACAAAGATGTTAGGAGGGACCTTAAGAGACAGAGAAAACTGTACAACTTGTTCAAAAAGTTCACTGCGTTAGGTGACAAATCGAAGGAACTTGAAGCAAAAGGAAGTTACGCTGCGCAACGCTCAAAAACCAAGAAATCAATGCGTACTGCATTGCGAAATTTCAAGAAAAAAGTACTCAGTGAATTAATCGAGGAAAATCCGAAATCTTTTTGGTCATATGCGAGAGAGCTTCAGGGAAAATCTTCAACCGTAGATTCGTTATTTGATAAAGATGGCAAACTTGTCACCGAAAATATTGACAATGCTAAAACGTTAAATTCCCATTTCATAATTATCATTCATACACTACAGAGGATACTGCATGTAATTTTGAAATTTCATTCACTGAGGAACCGATGAAAGAAATCACTATTCAACGCGATGGGATTACTAAACAGCGACAGTCGATAAAAAATAGTAAATATCCGGGTCCGGAGGACCCACGCGTGTCCTCAAGGAGTTAGCGCCACATACCGCACCGTTCTTGGACATAATACTCAAGAAGTCATTGTCTGAAGGAAAGATACCATTGGATTGGAAAATTGCAAACGTTACACAGATATTCAAAAAGGGAACCAGACACGACCCAGGGAACTATCGACCAATTTCATTAACGTCGATTATAGGCAAGATACTCGAACATATCGTCGTTAGCATAATCATGACGTTCCTAGACAGCCGTAATGTCCTCCATGGCTCTCAGCACGGCTTCCGGAAAGGTAGATCATGTGAAACACAACTCGCGCTCTTTCTTCATGAAGTTCTCAAATCTGGTGAATCGAAAAGACAAGTGGACGCATTATTTCTAGATTTTAAGAAAGCTTTCGACACGGTACCTCACAACAAACTTTAATACAAATTACAGTCATGCGGGCTAAACGAAACAGTAGTAAACTGGATACGCGACTTTCTGAGTGATCGTAAGCAAAAAGTAGTTCTTGACGGAATTAGCTATGATGTAGTTAAAGTGACATCAGGTGTACCACAAGGAAGCGTAATCGGCCCCCTTTTGTTCATTATATACGTAAATGATCTATGCTCTCGAATTAGCAGTAAAATACGTTTATTTGCCTACGACGCCTTCCTCTATCGTGAAATTAGTGATCACTCTGACTTTGAAACTCTAACATCGGATTTAAACAACGTTCATGTGTGGAGCCGAGAGTGGGGACTCGAACTTAATCTGAACAAATGCACGGTGGTATATTTCTTGCGGAGGTCGTCCAACTATTCCCATGTATATGCTATGGATGGTGTTAACATAAAGGCGACAGATGAAGTGAAGTATATAGGAGTTACGATAACTTCGGACCTATCGTGGGGAACACATATAATAAATATTTGTGGCAGAGCTCTGAAGAAGCTAGGATTCGTCAAGCGTATTGTGGGAAGATTTTCAGATGAAAAAGTAAAAGAGAGGTGCTATTTCGCACTCATCCGGCCACACCTTGAATATGCAGCGAGCATATGGGATCCGGTGCAGAAAGACTTAATCCGGGAACTTAATAAAATACAAAGGAAAGCTGCGCGATTCGTCAAAAACAGCTACGGGCGTACAGACAACGGTACACAGATGTGAAACGAATTAGGCTGGGAGCCGCTGGAGACTCGGAGGCTGCGCGCTAGGCTTAGATTGCTTGAGCAATTGAGAATAGATATTTTTCAGAGCGACACGGAGAACATCATATTATAACCCCACTATATTTCCAGGTCCGACAGAAACGATAAATTAAGAGAGATATACGGATAGGTATGGGAATTCATTTTTCCCCTGAACAATAAGGGACTTCAATAAATGCTAGGCGTAATTTCATTAGAGCGTTTCCTTTTTCTATGTAAACGGCTGGTATCCTAACAACTCCCGCCACACGCCTATTGAGGCGGCTTGCGGGGTAGTGTGTAGATGTAGATGAATATTTCGGGGGGGGGGGGGGGGTCCGGACCCCCCGGACCCCCCCCCTCGCTACGCCACTGTACTTGAAGTACCTTTAATTTTTGTACTTTCAATTGATATCCTTAAGGAACAAATTTTGCCTCTGTACTAATTGAAATAAGCCTGCTGGAGCTTGTACAAATTGGGCATATAATGATGTTTTTCCAGCATCCTAACCGTAAATAAATTTTGAGGACAGGTACCAGGACTAGCCACAGTATTTTCTAAATGGAGTCACCTGCACCCACAAGCTCTCGGTTCGATATAGAGGGATTCAGGTTTGAGTCCCAGTCAAGGCAAATGAAAATTCCTCAGTGAAATTTCACACTACCTAAGAGTGTGTATTTCGCTATACTACCTCAGGGGTATATATTTTTTTCCAGTGGATTTATTAAACGGATTATGGGTCACTAAGTCAAATTTTGTTGATATCTAAGATGGTGAGGCAGCTACCATTTGTTGACGTAAAATAGAATTACCCTGCAATATTTTGGTGACATAGGTACCTACCTGATTTACAGATGTCGAATCCTGTCATTTTAATAATCAGATATTCGGCCTCACTACATAAATGGAATGGGATTAAGTATGGCTGTTAACCATAGGTCTAAACTCGGAGATTAAATCTACTAAAACATTCTGCAATGCAAATTTCAATCAACTCAGTTTTGCAGCAGGCAAAGAATCTGTTGCTGTTTGAACCATTTATACCAATCCAGTGAATTCATGATAACATTAACAAAATTAATGAAAAACTGCAATTTTTGTGGAAGGAATTTATTGTTTCTGTTGGTGACCATCCAGAGTTCATTGCATAACAGCAATTTGAGAGATTTACAGTTACATTTCCCATGTTCATTTCCTGTCTGCATTGACTGTGAAATGATGAAAAGGAGCTTTTGAATGTTGTTACCTATTTGAATTATTAACCCTAAGTCCTGCCAATGCTTACGTCCAAAAACTAAAATAAAAATCATCAGATAAAGATTTTTTGATTGAGAGATAATTTATTTTTAAACGAGAATATAAATTACATCTCTTAGGAGCACAGGTTTTCCTATTTTTTGGCATTTTGTATTTAATTATAACATATCACAACTGTACAAATACATTTATAAATTAAACATACCACATAAACCTCTGGATTGGCAAGACCATTCCTCAAATAATGGGTGTCTAAATGTGGAAAGAAAACAGTTTGGACATTTAAAAAATATTTCAAATCAAAGAGGGAGGAATTCTTTTTAAAAGGAGCTTTGGGGCTAATTTATATGCAGTGTCATGTTACACTATACATGGAACGGCTCCCAGTTATCAATTGGGCTACTTATTCAAGCTTTCACAAAGGAATAAAAGTGCACCAGGAGGAAGCAGCTGCTCCTCAATGCCTAAAATAGCCATGCATATAGACTATTACCATTCTCTTAATTAAAAGACAGACTTTAGAATGAGTAATCTTGGGCTGAAAAAGTATATCCCACCTTATGTAATATCATCTAAGGAAGACGTGATAGGTACACAAACGCACTATGATTCACAAATTTAAATTAAAATGACATGGAATTATGTAGATGCTTCAGAAAAAATTCAATGAACCTTAACTCTAAGAATTTGTTATGGGCAGTGCCATCATGTTACATATTTGTATTCCTCAATTTGGAGGGGCTTTACAACAGCAACATTTATTATTCATAAGTACATACTTGTTAATTGATGATTTCATCAATCAATAATCAAAGCACAATCAGTTATATAATTGAATTGAATTAGGGTTTGAAAAATGAGTACCATTTTGCCATGGACTTATTCTTTGTGAACTATATGAACTTCAATGGAATGCTGTTCAACTTGTCCCTAATAATACTGATCTTGGTTACCAATTCTGTGTCAACCTAAAGTTCTAGGTTATCAAGTTGTATTTAATGATGTGCTTGCTGGATATTTTCTTACAGTTAGAAGGAACCAGCCTCCTAGTAATAATATCTTGGTTTAAGTGATGTTCTCACTTGGTCGTTGGGCATCAGGACTCTCAGAAGCTCTCTTTTTCTTTTCTTTGGCTCTCCTAAAAATGATAAAGAGTTCAGATTTAACAAAGCATAATTGATTGTTGGGATATTACCTAGAGCTAATAGCAGTGATGGGAAGTTTTTGATAACAAGCAATCTGATTAATATCCTTCCAAAGTAATTATTACATTAGTGTAATCATTGCTCTAGGGATAATTTGAAATCAGCATGTAAGTAATCAGCCAATGATAATAATGCCCATTACTCCAGTTTTCTATTATTGACTGCATGAGCAATCATTCACAATCGGTTATTTTAACAATATTTATTTTGACCCCATCATCCCCGTCAGCACCTTCAGTACATTATTAGGCCAGGTCTTCACCAGAAACATTTTCCGAGCAACATTATGCTGCAATATTTTTTTATTTTAAGTCAAATGCTTTTAGAATTCAATGTTGTGGTAGTCCCAGAGTTTGAAATTACATAGTAAAAAGTAATTTTTATCTACTAGTATTTGTAATTGATCTCTTCTATTGTAAATAATTTTTTCTAGCAATTGGTTATCTTTTGGTGAAAGTATTGTAATCTGCCCCAATTACATTTTTTGCATAATTTACCCAACACTGACCATAAGGTCGCAGTAAGGATGCATTACCATAATCAAATCTGTATCACTGTAGAATAAAACACTATTTACCAATCCACATGCACTTTAGTTAGAATCATTTTTCAAAAATTCTTGCTACAATAAAATGTTAAACTTTGTTCCGTAGTGAGTGTTGGAAGTGCCATGGGAATACAAGAACAGATTGATATTCTAATGACTTTTAAAGTACACATCAAGCAAAGAAACTTACTCTTGAATACCTTTAAGTACCCTCTGAAGCTGCTGCAGCCCTGCATATCCAGAATGCAGCATTGCAACAAATAGAATCGTTAGCATCAATTTTTTGTAGCTTATTTTGGCTGCTGGGCTGGGACATTGGTAGATACACATTGATCAGTTTTAAAGTTGGTCAAATCCATTTTTCCATTTCTTAACTAGCAATTTTTTCATATGGCTAGAGTCATATCTTTGAAATTCAAGAGAACCAAAGCCAAAGTTTGAATACATATTTGCCTCTGCATGGCAGCAGTTCTCGATAGCACTGCACTTATGAGAATAGCTGATTAATAGGAGGAATACATATACAGAACTTACAACGTGTTTTCCTCAAAACTAACTTCGATGGACTTGGCCCACTTTAACACTCAGCCATGGGCATAGCCTAGGGAAGGCAACAGCTGCCAAATCAAGTAGTACTCACAACTGCATGAAAAGTAATCCATGATTTTACTTTTTTATTTAACTTCCTAGTTTTCAAATGACTAAGGATTTTTATGGATATTTATTCATACATGGAATCAGAAAGTAATTTAAAACAAGTATTATGGAAATATTTCATTCCAAATCTGATAGATAGAGCCACACAGGATGATAACAGGTGGGTATCCTGTTGCCCCCCAACATTAATCCTGGCTACGCCCATGCACTGAGGGCTCTTGCAGAAGTGGTTGGCACTCGCCAACCAAGAGCTTGAGGTAAGGGAGGGTGAAATCAATATAAATAAAAGTTCAGAGGACTTGAACTCACACAGGATACTCTGGAGTGACCCCCCAGTTCCTTTGTTTTTCCATACATGCATTATTTCCTTCCCCTGATATTGCACTTCTTGCAGTTGAGTGCTACCATGTAGCACAATACCTATGTATATGTTGTTTTAACCCTTTGCTGCACTGGTTTTTTATTCACTTATGGATAATGTTTCAGAAATCTTACAGTAAAAAAATTATCAGATAGTATGTAAGCTTATAAAAAGCCTCTGTGTCACCTAGATTTTTGACATGTCTCGGCAATGTTGGCAAGGCAAGTTTGATAAAAACTTGTATCAAACTTGCATGCTCTATGTAAAAAGCTTACTGGGAAAATCCTTGATTCAAGATAAAATCAAGCTTAAACACAGCTTCAATCATCATAACTACTACTGCTCATTGGTACTACAGCCCCTTTAGGACCCTGGGGTGGGATCACAGTTCCTTCCTTCAAGTTGTTATTATCATTATCCAAAATGAAATCCACTCCAGAAGGGAAATATTCACGGATATTGTCCTAAGAATGCACTCTATCAATTAAGACTAGTGATTCAAAGGTCCTGGCAAAATTTAAAGAACGAGGATCATGTATTTGCTCTCATGAGTTCAATGTAGAAACAGCAATAATGAGAGCACATGCATTATGGAGAACTGTGATTGTGCCCTTGGCCTCTTCCACTATCTTCCTCAAATCGTCACTTCTCTTCTGCTCTGCTCTCACACCCAGTTTCCTTAGATCGTCCTCCATGTCATCACACCACCACGACCTAGGTTGTCCTCTTCGACTTTTACCACCACGCTTTCCTGTAAATATATTTTTAGTGGACCTTTCATCTGGCATTTGGTGCATGTGTCCTAACCATCATGCTCCTTTTATTTCAACGACCAATCCAAATTTGTCATAAAGAGTTTCCAGCTCCTGATTTGTCCAGAGGTATCCTCCACATGCGAGGTAGTTTCCCACTTTACTTTGTGGAAGCTATTCATGATTAAAAGAAGCACTTTGGCATTCCACCTATAAAATTCATTCACAACCAGGCTTTAATGCATAGCGTTATCATCTTGTGAATTAAAGGAAATTAGTTAATGATATGTTATATTCCTCCAACTCACCCCTCCTTAACCTCCCATCCCTGATACATCCCTCAAAGGACTACACCGCAAAGCAGCCTTAATACAGCAAATCCTCCCCCTTCCACTGACTCTCTGATATCCTCCAAGCTCACCTCCCCCTCCACCCACTCCGCAACCACCTAAACCTTTCCTGAACTCTCCCCCATCCAAGAAGGGTATATAAGTTGAAAACATTTCCTGTATTTCACCTGATGCTAATAGTATGCTTTGAAATCGGGTCGTAAATAAACTTTATACATGGAATTCCAAAGTGTTTCTTTTAATTATATCCTTCATACTCCATTCTCATTTACTGCTCCATGGATCCTTCTCAAAACCTTCCTCTCCCATTGTCTCAGTAATTCCTCATCTCCTTTTGTAATTCTCCATGTCTCTGACCCATGCATGACAACAGGTCAAACGATGGGTTGGTATGTTTTCACTTTATTTTTCTCACATATATTTTTAGATGAGAAGATCCTCTTGTAGGCAAAGTAAAATTGGTTTCCTGCTTCAATTCTTGCCTAAATTTTCTCACATACGTTGTAGTTTTCCATCACCACTACATACATTGTTTCTTTTTCCCAATCTGTCGGCCTCCTAGGGTGGCTAATTTTTCCTCATCACTTCCTTGTCGTATTGATGCCAGCATGTAATTGGGCTTGCTCATCTCACAATCAACATTAAATAAGCTTTAATCAAGCTTGCCAAAGTAAGCTTGCAGTAGGCTCGATGCATGGAGACTAGTTAGCCTGATTCAAGCTTACAAGTTTGATGCATCTGGCCTAATTCAAGCTCCTTGACTTGGTGCAACAGGCCTGTTTCCAGCTGGATTCCAGCTTACTTTGCTATCTGGGTGTTCAATATCCATCCGTACATTGAAATAAAATATATCCAGTGAATGCAATATAAGTGCATCATCACATACAATATTGCGATACACGCTGAAAATCAGATGAAATGCATGAGTAGTTGGACAACATGCATTAGAACTATGACAAGACATTGATACTTTTAATAATCATGTTAAGATAGGCAACCCATGATGCCCGAAGTCCCATGCCAGGCTCCATACCACCCGCTTGCGGGTCCGCATACTCTTGATATGACACATAACTCATCACATGCAGCAAAAGGGTAAACTTTTGGTTTCTTAAAACATTAATATATGATCATGAGTTACCCTTCTCTGTTACTATGCTTCAGGAAATTATGGCTAAAAATATGACTACCCCTCTTCAATGGAAGATCCCCCCTGAAATATTTCATTGCCTTACTGCCAATAGTTGGTTGGCAAACGGTTGGGCTGAGTGCCAATCTGTACGGTTGGCCTACGGTGGACGAAAACCAATTCCCAACGTTGAGCCAACGGTTTTGTGTTTTTGGGAAAGATCAATTGAATGGATAAATTAGAAAAATGAAAGTGTGCAGAAGAGTAGTAGGAGAGAAAACCAGGTGAGGCATTATTAGAAAGACAATATCCAGTTGCATAGGCCTCACTTTGAGACAACAAATTGGTAGGTAGAGAATATTTATAATAGAAAAGAAAATAGAGGATGAGGTGCCATGAAGAAGACCAGGGGATCAATGCATATGCCAGGTAAAATGGTACATATATGAAACAGAAGATCTGTAAGAGCATAAAGGAGTTAGTTGAGTATGCCGTAGAGTGGTATGGGTGCAATCAACTAATCTTAGGTTTGAATGACTAACAATGATTACTTTAGATACAATAAACAGCATATTTCATCAAGGAATATTTGGAGCTAAATTGTACCCTATTTTGAACACAGGTGCTCCTGTACTCAGAGTATCTGGGCAGGTAAGTGAGAGGATATAGCTATGTACAGAGATGCATACATATATGTACTACTGTATTTTCCAGTCCATAAGATACACTGTGATTTTCGGTTTAATTTTAGAAGGAAAAAAATATTAACATTTGTTATTGTTAACAATTTTTCGGGAGTAATGGGATAATTAACTTCCAAAAATAACAACTGCATTGTAAGTATTTATTGTTTAATGTCAGAAAAAAATTAATGATAGGTAGCTTGCTGCTGCAAAATAGTATGTGGATCGTAATTAGAGAGATGAGCGCCTCCAATGGCAACACTACACTGGATGCCTGAAAGCTTTATCCTTGGTCCAAAATAGGCAGGCCAGTTTTAAAATGAAATGTCAAAAAAAGTAGGTCTAATGGGCCAGGAAATTCAGTATATAATGGTATAGGGATCCATCCACTCTTTTCCTTTTCCCATGAAGCAGGTAAAGACTCTTTTAATGCTCCCCACCCTGACATGCCTTTTCCCTCACTTTTTCCACTCTATACCACCAAATAGAACTTCATTACTTTCTGACCAACAAAGGTAGCTTGACCACCAAAAATTCTCTGTGTTTTATTCTTAACTTCCTCTTTTTATATGTTTCAATATTTCAAATTAGTTATCTTTTTATTACATAATTGACTTAGAACCACTTTTAAAGTATTGAGGGTAGGTCAGGAACAATGAAACTGTAATACCTTGCCGACTTTATTATTTCATTGCTACCATTGTTACATTGACCTGACCTATCCTCGATACTTCAAAAGTGGTTCTAAATTAAGAGGTCGATAGAACAATACTGTATAATTGATTTACCCACAATCTAAGCGTCTTCTCTCCCCCAGAGTAACTAGGTCTCAAGAACATCAGGAACTTGGAAATATTTAATGAAATGCTGGTTGGTTGGTTATTTGGGGAGGCAAATGACAGCTGAGGACATTTTTTTACAATTGAACACAAAGTAGCATTAGTATTTGTCTTATACTCTTTACTGAAGGGCTCGAAGGTTCACAGTTTTATATTGCACCCAAAGATCAGAGTTCATACTGCACTTGAAGGGCTCTCTACAAGACATTCAAATAGGTTTGGAATTCCATTGAAAAATCTGTACATGGAAGGGTCTATAGCACAGTAGTCTACAGTCAAATATGTAGTATCCTAATGAATTATGACTACGTAGCCCTAAGGAGAGTGAAGGTAACTCAGGTGAAGTGAAAGGGTTGGTTAAAGTTTAATGGGAAATGCTCCACCCTCTTATTGCTCTTGGTCCTTCTCAACGTAAGTGCTGGGTATACTCCCTCAACCAACATTTGAAAGCTTTTATTTCTAATAAAAATAAAACATGGGATTATTTTACTGACTTTCAATTTTAGTGAGTAAATCTTTGCTATTTACCTTGCCATTTCTTCGCCCTCTTCAATAGTTTGAGGCATACGACGATTAGCAGTCTCAGGAAGGAGAAGTACGCATAAGCCACCAACCACTCCTAATGCACCAAGTGTGCCCATCGGCAAATGTGCATCCATTGCAGACTGCAAAATATAGAAAAAGTTGGTGATGAAACAAAATAAGTTTACACCATATATTACCATTGACACACTTTGAATTCAAAAGGCTATTCTCTCAGTGATTGGAGTGGCGATATACCCCAAGGTCAACCTTATTATAATCTATAAAAGATGCTAGAATTTTCTCTTGCCAATGTGAATTCTTGTACTATTACATGCAGATGTGTTTTCTGTAAAAAAGTGCTGATATTAAATGTTTACATTTCTATTTACTATTGAGGGCAAGGGCCTAGCCACGTTGAAACACCGGTTCCCATCAGAACACCGAAGTTAAGCAACGTTGGGCCCGGACGGTGGTTGGATGAGTGACCCTCCTCCATACCTTAACCAGGCATGGATGGAGAGATGATACTCCCTCCATACCTATACCGGCAGGCCTGAGAGGCCAGGCCAGGCCAAACCGGGCCGGTTGCAGGGAGGACATCCTCTATACCTGGTACTAGGGTGAGGCAGGGGGAGGCCAATCCTCCATACCTCTACCGAGGTGCTCTTGTCCCCTGTCTGCAAGTGGCAGACAGGCATGGGGTTGGCACAATGGACCAAGAAAGGTCTAAGTGCCCGGGCTCCTGACGAAGGCCCCCCCAACAACAATCTAATTTACTATTGAAATCATGTGATACTTGCTCATCTGGGTAAGTCATACACGTATAGTATATAGTATGGGCAGAAGTTCAGGTGGTGGCTACACCACAGTGGGTGCTTCAAAGTATTTGCCTCAATAATGTTCTGATCTCCTTTCCTTGAGAATGAAACACTGTAACTTAGTGATTCCACATTATTTTATTAAGAAATGACTGGGGTTTCAATGTTCAATGCCTTCTTCAGGTTGACCTGATACCGTCACCTGAAGATGATGTTGAACGTTGAATCCTGGATCATCTATTAATAAAAAAATGTGGAATCACAAAGTTACAGTTTTTCATTCTAACATGAATTGATTTCACAAAGTTTCTGAAACTAACAATGCCTTTATTTTATTGTAAACAGTGTGAAACTCTTTAAGTATATCTGACTTCTTTTCTTAAAAAAATGTGAGAAGTTTGATGTGAAACTACTTGTATGGATATGGAAGGAATACTTTTCCAACACTTGTCTAATCGAAATGTGGTACAAATATTTTCTTTGTAACATTCAAATGTACAGTTAAATTTATTTGATGGTTACCGCACTACATATTGCCTTCAAGATTACCTGAATCTTCCAATTCAGTTGCACTTGTCTTCTTTTCTATCTGTGAATCTCTAGGGAGTAATAAAAATTAATTGCTATTATAATTTATTTATTTTACCTAATCATGCTCTTTTTTTAGGTGAGGTAGTTTGCAGCCCTAGTCCTGTGGAGAGTGGACCAGTCTTGCCACTCCTGAGCAAAGATATTATGCTTTGTTGGATCTTTGGATTCGTAACCAAAAGCAGGCTTTGGATGCCAACTCATTCCTCACTTGTACAAACTACATGCTGAAACAGGATCAGTTGGCAGTTGTGGTGGGCTTGTTGTTAAACCGGCATTCCTCACTCACATTGAAGCAGCCCAATATACTTTGAGGTGCACTGAGGCACACTTTTATAGTGTACTTATGGTTTATGTTAACCTAGGGATCACGTAGCTTTTGCATTAACTTATATGTTCGCTGAGAGTTGGGTTTTATGTATAACATCAGACTGCCGGTTAGTTGTCACAAACATGTTTGATGGGAGAATGTATAGCAATTGGTTTCCTTCCCAGAATATATTTAACTAGAGATAATTCAACTGGGCTTGACAGTCACAAAGCCAAATCACTCTCCACACTTGGTTTTGGCAAGGACTGCTTGCTGGAGAGAGAAGTAGAGGTAAGTCTTCCATGACAGGAGACTAGCAGGAGCGAGTGAGGGCCTTTAGTTTCCTCAACATGTGCCAATTTCCCCCTCGAAACCTCGAGACTCAAAATTCCTCAAAGACTCACAAACCGCAGGAGACTGTCGCGTCTCGCAAAGTGCCTGAGAGCGATGAGCTAAGTGCCGCGATCTGCTCCGGTCAACGCGATTCCAGCAAGTACACTCCTTTTATTCAGTCCGCGCTGGTGCTGACATCTTTTTCAACTTGCAAGCCGACCTGTGAACATTCCCACCAATCCAAAGTGTGATAGCACCTCCCCATTCTCTCCCCACTGGCCAGCTGTTTCCCCTCCTGCATTGACAAAGTGCACCGCGAACATACCAGCCCTCTTTGAAACTCACCGCAGCTGGAGAAGGACGTATCGGCTTGGTGCCACTTGCGATCATCTTGTATAGACAAAAGTTAACGGTATTTAGCCTACAGGCTTGCTTCTTACTGTAATAATTGTAATTATATAAATGCTGTTATTGAAGTTATTCAAACTAGCTAAGGTTGTTTTCATTTTCTCTCTCGTTACGCCCACCTTCACAGTCAATTCACTCGCGACGTCAAGTTTCACGGGCTTGTGTTGCAAACAGTGTAAGTTCTTTCATATTCCAAGTAAAATTAGGGAAAAACTCATGCCAGGCTCAAATTAAATGCACAACATGGCACAGTTATGTAGCCAGGATTTCATTTTAGGTGGGAGGGGTCCATAAAATTTTGAAAATTAGAAGCAATTGTGTGTGTTTAAGTAATTAAGGGTGCAATTGCCACTGCGGTGAAACAGCTGATATTTAAAGATTTTAAGCAGTGCACACTCCTGTAAGAATACAACTTTTACTGTTCAACAAGCACTGCTTTTGATGCTTGAAAATTACAAACATAGGTATTTATTTAAAAGGTTGCTCAAAGTGAAGAATAAACGAATTCAACATTATTTGTTAAATAAATATAACATTATCCTTTAGTGCCACTTTTTAAAAATAAAATTAAAAATTTCTGGGGGAAGGAGGGGTCTGGACATCAGTCGAGATATTAGGAAATTGCATCATCATTAAAGTGCACCATCACTGCTCTTCTCAATACCAATTGTAGCAAGGCTTCACTTAAATACACCTTACATATGTAGTTTGTTTATGCAATTGAGGAGGAATCAACGACTTGTCATATGCATGTGTCTTCACCTGGAAGCCAATATCTGATAGTTATGTGGCCCTTAAACATCAAATACGCTACTAGGCAATTTCTTTTAACTATGTAACATTATATAAGCTTAGAAAACTGAAAAATAGGGGTAGGTAAAATGTAAATGCTTTGTTACTTGATAAGTAAGACAATACAATTCTGGTGGACTCACATTGATAGCTATTAAAGAAATATTCAATAGAAATCGTATTGGGAATGTACTCTTTGGGAATATGTATCCTTGATTGTTGCAACATGTAATTAGTACAGCTACTTACCAAGCCCCACAAATAAGGTACCAACATCAGTGCAACTCCTGCTGGTATATTGGAAGATCCAACCCCCAGATTTCTCACTACTGTTGGAAACAATTCCGCAGTAAATACAGGAAGCATGGCATTTGAAGCAGAAATGGAAAATTTTCCAGCCATAGCCATAGCGATTGTTACCCACTCAAGATCCGCTCTTCCTGTTGAAATAAAAGTAAAGATTAAAATAATTAAAGTACTCACCATTTTTTATCTAGTTACACAGAAACAAGTGTAGCTCTTATTTCATATGGCTGCAAAATGTGCAATTTTAAGAGTGAGTTCAAGATGGTTGAAACTGATCAAATCCCATAATATACAAAACAATCAGTAAATGATGAAAATCAATTGTTATATTTTATATATTAAGAAGTGTAGGTTAGTCTTTTAATCTGAAGTCAGCTCCATGAGCCAATCAGCTTCCTCAGAAATGCCGAGAAAGATAGATCTGACGTCCTTAGTTTCATGACACACTACTGAAGGTGAAGGCTGATGGTTCCCACGTGTCCTATTGTGATGAACAATAGGGATCCCCATATGGTAGGTACATCAAGGTATCCAATTAATTGAAAAATAAGGAAAATCAAGATTTACGAAAGAATTTGATAAGCGGATATGTAGAAAATTTCAAGGAACAATGCTCACAAAACAAATCATAGCTGTAAATAATACATGCATGTACTGGCAATGAAATACAATATTCCCACAAGACCAAAGAGACAATGAAGTGCCAACATAATGGGCTGAAATTCTTAGGCAACAATATTATTATTAAAAGCATGGGCCATTTCAGTCATAAGCTTTTATTTATGTGAAAGGTTTTGATTAAGGCGGTGTCATTTTGAACCTCCTCACCTAGAGGGACAGTGAGAGTTGAGAGGCAAGCAACACCGCTCCCGAGCAATGACAAACATAGGGGCCATCGTCGTCCCATCCGCAGCAAAAACAGTATACATATGCCTATTGCTGGAAGCTCAACAGCTCCTGAAATTTCAAAATTAAAATACACAATGTCGTAAAAATGTACATATCTCAGTAAACTCAGTAGGGAACTTTCAATTTCAACATAAAAAATAGCAGTTTTTGCTACCATTATACTATTTATGTACCTAGTAAATATTTATTAAAATTTGGAAGATTTCAATTTAAGATATTTTTCATGGCAATCAGATAATGTATTGACTGGAGATGTGGCCCACTAATCTAAACCACCAACAGCCATTTTTTTCATGTTGCCTCTGCCATTCTATTCACTAGAGTTCAATCAGCAAGATTTTTCAACTTCTGTCTCCTTGATATGTTGCCTGTCCACTGTGCAGTGGACTGACTACACATCCAGAAAATCCACAGGGGAGAAGGACGCCTTGGTAGCTTGGCTGGTTAAATCACTCAGTGCAAAATCGAGGGTGTCTGGGTTCGAACCCCTGTCAAGGAGAATGGTATTTCCTCTGTGGAATATCGCACTTATATCCAGAAGTGTTCAGTTGATACTACTGAATTATAATTAATGATTTGTTGGCAATACTATAACCTGCTTATGAATAAATATAACTATGTATGTACTTACTGCCTTCCAAATTCTGGAATTACTTCTGATAAAGGGCGAGTAAGAATGTCTTATGGTAGTACAAAGAGTATTTCTCCCAATATCTCTATTTTTTAGGAAAAAATTGAAATACCTTTCTTTCCCAGATGTAAAATGTTCACAAATTTAATGTAACTAGTGACAAATGAAGGGTCTTGATCTGTATGGGGACCACCAGTTTTGTTTGGAAGACATCAGTTATAAAAGAAAAAATTATTACTTTAAGTTACTATATTGATTCACTAACCTGAGAGTACTGTGTTAACATATATATTTCCTCCAATGTTGCTCAAATTCAAGACTAGTCCATAGTACACGAAATACATGACAAACCAGATGACATACAGGAGGAGGGAATTCTTCCGAATGTTTGGGGTGCGAAAAAGGTCCAAGAATCCAAGTTTTGGAGCTTCTTCCTCAGGAGTTCTCTCCACTGAAGACGGTGCCTGAGCATTAGCCTAAAAGTCACAGTAGAGCAATTAGCTGAGTCAATTTAATTTGCAATTGATTAGGAAATGAAAAAAGTAGATGAATTATTAAAATTGGATTCAGTTTGCCATACCTAAATGAAATGAGAAACTGACAAGCATTGAGTGTAGATGACCTATTGAATGCAAAAACTTTATGCACGTGCCATGAATATAGATTGATAAATGTTTTAGCATACTCTAGTTTATGGATGATCCCAAATAAAATTTTTCAATTATAGACCTCCCTACCACCATTTCCTTTTTCAATTTATTTGCATAGGTTTTTTGCAATTTGCAATTATTGGCTATACAGAGACACTGATAAATGTTGATTGGTAGCCCGATATACTGTGATACTAAATTGGTAGAATTTGCGGAAAAAAATTTTCTGAAAATGCATTAAATATTTTCTGAAGTAATGCGATGCAAAGGGCTGATTTTGAGCTGTTCATAAAGCTAAGGTATCAATTTATCATGATAAAAAGTTATGTATCAAAAAGTTTACATTTTTGACTGCAAAATTATCTTGAATATTTTGTTTTAAATCTCTTTGCCCCAACTTAGAATACCTAACAAACAAAACTAATGGACTTGCCTCCCTGCGGATAAAGTGATGACAGTGTGGATTGTAACTGAGTAGCAATTTTCATGTGAATAGATTATGTAGCACTGTTTATTGATATGAGTTGGTATTTCTATTTTGTACGAAGTTAACAGCTTTGTTTGGTGTTATGCTAAGAACAACATGGTGGAATGCAGAAGTTTTTTCTTGTTCTATAGTTAAGAGACACAAATTTTCTTCAGATAGATTGTAAAGTCTTCCTTGTCATTACCTGAGCAATGAATTTATCCGCAGGGAGAGGTGGTGGTCTACCATTGACATCGGTGGCTTCTTTCAAGATCACCAAAACCTCTTTTATCCTTCCCATGGCCAGAAGCCAACGTGGAGATTCTGGGACAATCCTGAGGAGCAGATATTAACCATGTCTGATGACTTTCACATTATCTTTCAATTAATGACAATGAAGCCATGACACAACAAATGCAGCCCTCGGAAAAGTACATTGCAGATGTGCATGAGAAAATTTCAGGAAACTCATGAGAAGCTATGCAAATTAACAAACTTGACATTTAAACAATTACTGCAATCAATAAACATTAAAATAATCAATGTAAATGGACACTACATTACCAAGAAAAAATCATGAAAAATGCTACTATGTACCTATATAAAAAAAAACTGAGCAACCCCACTATATTTTCTCCAAGGTGAATATTTTATTTTGTAAAAGCCATTCTAATTCAATGTGGCCTATGTAAATGTTACTTAATTATGATAGACACTATACCAGAAGACATCCAATGAGCAGGAAGGTCACAGGAGCAGACTTCATTCAGTGGGAGATTAAATTTCAAAAGACAAATCATGAGGGTAAACTGGGATTGTAGAAAATATATAAGCAACCCTTAGATACCAAAAAACAATTAAAAATGTATGGGAAGTACCCCTCTTGCTTGTGTTTAACAGTATGTATTGACAAGCATTCCATTCTTGTGTTACATCTTGAGGGCACTGAAAACACACTGGGTCTGGTTCACACAACTTATTTATTCAAGAATAGTCCCTCTGATAAAAAATATAAATATCCCTTTTCTTATAATCACTACAAAAATATTTTAACTTTCCTATTCAGTCAGATACTACTGCACTGATGCTCCTTCTCCGCAGACACTTAAGCAAGAAATGTTATGCCTAAATCGTAACTTTTCAATGCACCTAATGAAGAAGTTTTGAGGATCCTAGAACTAGCAACGATATGTATAACCTTTTATAGAGTCACCCTAAAGTGCACATAAATGTGAAACATCACAGAGGAAAAATCGTTCACCTTGAACGGGACTCGAAACCAGATCCCTTGATATCATGCCAAGTACCTACTTTAGCTAGTTAAGCTACCGAGGCATCCTTCTTCACTCTGGATTTTGTAGGCTCAAATGTCCGGCAGTCCGGTACAACTTGTTTCTTTAAAGCTCTCAAAAATACACAGGGGAGAAGGATCAGGGGTGGCTTCAGACCAGAGGTTCAGGGGGGGGGCATAAAATACACCAGGTTTATGGGGGGGGGGGGCAATTGCCCCCCCTTGGAGCCGCCAATGAGAAGGATGCCTCAATAGCTTAACTGTCTAAATCACTCGACCCGATAGAAAGGGATCCATGCTCGAGTCCTGTTCAAGGCAAATGATTTTTCCTCTGTGGAATTTTCCACTCACCCAATGGAGACTTTGAAACCATCAAATCCCATTCCTTTTTCAATTTTGAGATTCTTTTCTTGAATTAATGCCCTAGCTATTGGAATATTGAACAGACGAGTCCTACAAAACCATTCGTGCATCACATTTTTGGATGCAAGTCCTTCACTTTTTGGAAACACTCTCTTTATGTCTCTACTTCCATTACTGGACCACTCCGTCAACAACTTCTCCTTATGCTTCAGCATTTCACTAATTTTTGGCTTTCCCGCCCTGTATCATTCCCCAAGCACTTCTTCATCTTTGACACCCATAATAGCTCAACTTTTTCGCTTCAGCGAAGTTGTTTCCTCTTGTTTGCCATAGTTGCTAGCACAGTAGTCTGAGAGACTGATGTTAAAGAGTGTGCAAGGTCACAGAAGAAGTTCAACTAGCCTCTTAGTTTGGCAGAATGGTAATTCATTCACATGTGAGTGAGGAGGAACTGTCAATGAAAGTTGAAAGATGCAACAAATTTGAGCTCTCTGTTGACATTTCTAGTCATGCACTTGAAGGGAGGGGTTGGAAAGGGCTGGCAAGAGAGGGTCAAAAGTTAAAGAACTTTTTCTATGAAGTTGTCCGTGGATAGTTGCATGCTTGTTCTTTGCGGCTAAAGACAAGAGAATATTCCCTTACTGTATATAAGAATTTGTCTCTCTCTACAGATGTTAACAATGTTTTCTGTTGTTGTTCTGTAATTTTACACAAAGAGAAGTGGAAATGAGCCTCAGTGTCTGAGACCATTATTCAGTCTGTCCACTACTTAGATCCATAAGAGTCCATGTCCTGCGTTTGAAAAACTGTCCATATTTGGGAGGATTCTGCATTTAGAAGATGCCCATTAAAGTAGGTGTCACTGTTTATACTTTGCATAAAAACTCTTGAATCATGATTAAATGTTAAAAATGTAACAAAGCGTTTTGCAACAATTTAAACCTAAATGTCTCACTGAGAGCACAACTTTTGAAATGCAATTTTTTAATCTCGAGAATGGATTACTCACCACCACAGACTTAGAAGCAAAATTGCTGGAAGAGTAATGGCAAGTTGTTGCCATTGCCACCCACGTACAACATAGCAAATACCAGCAATGGTGATGTAACTGAGGGGAACGGGAAAAAGATATGATACACCAGATATGGTCCTCCACTTTCCTCCAACAATCTCCATGCCTAAAAATGAAACAAACATAACTTGAGAGTGTGCACCTTTTCATAGTTAATTTTTTATTGGACAGCTATGTACACTTTAATTATAAGGTTGAATCACAAATTCCATTGGGCTTCGTAATTTGTTAGCCTAGTTCTCATGAAAACAATAATTGGGTTTATGACTTTTTAAATATTTTAACTGTAAAATATGGATATGCTATCATGGGCAGTAATGATATCATCACCTACCAATGAAATCGGATCATATGTGAGCTCGGAAGAGGAAGGTATTTTTTATCACAATCACATTTTTACTTTTTAATACAATATAGCAGAGGCTTGAGTTGACACATTTTTGGTAGAATGAGAACATGTCCTCTTTTAAATGGATAAAAACAAATTTGTTTCATCATGGACTTTAAACTTCTAGCTTCCCATAAATGTAAATAATTTCAAGGACAGAATTAAACTTCAACGGTTGAAGCTTCAGTAAATCAAAATCACAATGATTGTAAAATAAATATGGTGTATCTACATAGGAGCTTAGTACATTTTTCATATACACATGTCTAATTATGTAAAGTAAGTTTTCTCTGCCAAAAATTCTGCGTCTTGAAGCATTTTTCAGAACCTGGGGAACTTATTGAATTCTTCAATGTTTTACCATAATTAAAAAAAAATATGGAGAAGTTTATAGAAGCCTAACAGTAGTTTAATGAGTATGTAGATGCAAATATATTTTTTAATTGTAGTTAACTACACATGTCACAATTGGCTTTGTGCTCTTTAGATTTATTTTGTCTTGGTGATCATAGTTACATCTAGTTACACTGTCTGAAAACAACAAGACTTTTTTCTCTCAGGCCCCTTCAAATGCCTAACATTAACTACCGTCATTTTTGCTTTAGCCATCCAAGAAATCTGTTCAGCCATAATTTGTCTATAAAATCAAGAAAGTAATGTGTGCGAGGTCATAAAATTAATTTACCTCAGAAACTAAATATGCTTCAATAAGAATTGAGTATGGAAGCACTTTACTTTATGGGAGCACTATGATAGTACTTCTTTAAAATTTGTAGGACCAAGAGGAAACATACATTGATTAGTATATTGATATTAGTGTCAGTGCTGCCAGTGGCATACGGACGGTTTAGGGTTTAAACCCCATAAAAACATGTTCAGCTGAATTCATTTTCGTTTGTTTACCTGAACTAGTATTTAGAATTCTGCTCATTGTGCTAAAAAATATATGTAGCTGAATTGTCTTCACGAAAAGAGAATGTTAATTTAATAATTGTTTCAGTGAATAATAATCTATATTTCATTTTATGATGATGCACATAAATATTAATTAACCTCCCCCCCCAGAAGTCAATCGTGCGTATGCTACTGAGTGCTGCCCGCATAAGGGGGTAATTTCAAGGAATTTAAGGGGGTGGGAAATAAAAAAAGTTGTGTACATGGGGATGCGCACTACTGATAGACTGATACTACTGATCAGAGTCGATGTAAACTAGTGCTAGACATAAAAAAGACTAATACTTACATATGACAAACCCACTGAATACAACACTGACTGACACAAATCCCAGGAGGAATCGGATGAGGAAGTACAGCTCTAGCCATGGTGTGGCAGCAAGTATTGTGCCGAATGTTATCTGTATGGAATAATATAGTAATGATAATACACCATACATTTGGAACCTGAAAATTTTTCTTATAAATCTATTATGTCACTGCTGAAGTTCCACCCCAGTGTCTTCACCCCACACCGTACCACACAAATTACTCAGTGAAAACTTAAGTAAAGCACTCACTAAGGCTTCAGAGTGATTTCCCATGCTCCTGAAAGTGGTCACTGACTTGGACAGAAACTGATTCAGAGGGTGAACTGAGCAGCTGCTTAATTTGAACTCTCATTGGCTTGGTGAAGATTCAACTTCATGTGCATGAGGAGATCTAATTTAGATTTGTGCCTTGACAAATTTAGAGGATACTGGGACTAGCCACGGTATCACCTTAATGGAGTCACCTACAAGAGCAAATAAGTATGAAAATTCCACAGATGAAAAATCAGCTCAAGCCTGGATCCCTTGATATCACGCTGAGTGATATCAATAATGCCTCAGTAGCTTAACTGGCTAAAGCAATCAGAGAGACATCAAGGGATCTGGGCTCAAGTCCTGGTCAAGATGAATGGTTCTTGCTTTTTGGAATTTCTCACATTTGTGCCTTGGATTCATGAACCATTGTTTTTGACCTCTCTCTATCATGGAAAATTGCTGTAAATATTGAGTAAATTTTTCATGTCCAAGAATGTTTGTGGTATAATATGCTATCTTTGCATTAATTCACGTTAATTCTAGGGGCTTTAAGCATATGATATGATTAAACGTTTAGTGTACCACACAAAGAAGCTCTGAGATAAGATTCGAAAAACTGTCACCTACGTTTCAGAGTGGTTCTCCAAGCTATTAAAAGTGGTCACTGCCTTAGGCCTGAACCAGTGGCGGATACATATGGGGGGCGCGCGTCCCCCCCCCTTGCGGGGCCGCTCGCATTGCCGCCCGCGCCGCCCCCGCCAGTCAGCCCGCACGCAATTCGTTCGTGTCTTTCGTCAGTCAACTCTGAGTCGAGTTATCGAGTAGTTGTACTTTCTTATGTAGCACGCGCGCGCGTCCGCGTCATCGTATTTTATACGTTTCTGTCTAGCACATAGATAGCTATAACCTACGAGAAAAGTCGCGGCCATTCTAGTGATCTCGATACGTTATTCTGTCTGGCATTTGTTCGAGAAAAGTCGCGAATAGTCTACTGTTTGTATTTGTTCACACTCCTTAAAAGTCTGGAAGCGAACATTCTGGCACTGAATGTTCTTGAAACAACCGAGCTACATATATAAGGGAAGCAGAGTCGCTGCCAGGCAGTCAGTTTGAAAGCTACAATCGTCGCGATAACTTGCGACCCCACCCTTGAGTTTTTTCTGTATCCGCCACTGGCCTGAACTGGTTCTGAGGGTAAATTTAGCAGCTTCCTAATTTGAGTAGGTACCAACCCTTCAAGCCCTGAGGAGATTCACATGAATTCCATGTCGCAGGTCGGAGTAGATTTAAATGAAATCGCTGGTTTTCCACTGAAGCTGGTTTCCTTAAATGGAATCGCAGCGGTGTAGTCACTACCACAGAGTATACTATGTTACTCTATGTCTCTACGTTGCTCGATGGCATGTGAAGTTTGTGCCCAACATAGTGACTATGCTGCTCATTGTTTAAGGGTTAAATGGCTTGGCAAAGATGCAATTTCTGATTCACGGATACCCAATTCCTATGTTCCAATAACCCCATTTATATTGTACACCTAATAAGGTATTTGAGAGTGGTAGTTAGTGTTGAAAAATAACTCCACAAAAGTTTAAAAAAAAATATTTGTTTGATCAAAATACATCTGGAATAAAAATTAACGATATCTTCAGAATTATTTCAAATGTCAAAGCAAATATTTAGACAAAAAAACAAGTTTGTTAACCTTATTTGAGTTCAATCGGTGAGGTAGGGTGAGGGGATGGACGATCCTTGGGGTCCAGACCTCAAAGTAATGTTGTGCTTCTTAAATCATGCGTTTTATTAATTTTTTATGATTTTTTAACATATAGATCGTTGAGTTAAAATGTCCATAAATTGTGGATTAGAAGATACAATTCGGAGTATAAAGTAAGTTCATAAAGGTTAATATCATCATGTATTATTTAATAATAACCTTAACATAAATTCAAAGGACTCCATGAATGAGAAATGAGTTTTTCCATGGCTAATTTAGTTTTAATTAAAATTTTTATACATTACCTGCAGGGCTAGTGAAGCCATAAGTGTCAATTTCCGCCCAAAACGATCCGAAAGAAGTCCAGACACCAGACCTCCAATGGCCACACCAGCGAGGAACATCATTTCAGCCATCATGTTTAAGTAATGTCTGGAACACACAAGGGACCACTGAAAAATAAAACATGTAATACTTTTAGTTAACTATGTACCAAGAAATATTTTACCCACAAAGTGTTTTATGATCAGCCGATGGTTTGTAGTATGAAGGGTGATGATTTTACGATGCAGAATTCATCATTTACATTCTAGCCTAATAATTAAGTAAGTTTCAAATTTTTTATCCACATGCATAATACCACTTCTCTTTTAATGTAATATGTTGCAGAGCATGGAGTTCTTCATTAAATAAATAGCTAGGGGTATTTCTTGAAAGCTTTAAAAGGTTTAATTAACATATTAATTTGCTATCACACTGCATTGAACTTGATGTGCTGAATTAGCACAGCAATTTTATTTCTGTTGATGAGCTCTTAAGGAGTGGTGAAGGATAATGGTGTCCATTGGCAGTCTGTGCGTGGAAAATAGCTGCATAAGCTCTTTTTGGCAATTTTGACCAGACATCCCAATGAAAAATTTGTACACAATTTCTATACAGGATGTGTACAATGTACACATTTTATATACATTTGTATGCAGTTGTATAAAAATGTGTATATTGTGTACATTGTGTACAATGTACACAATTTCTATACAGAATGTGTATAATGTACACATTTTATATACATTTGTGTACAGTTGAATAGCCGTATAAAATGTGTACATTGCATACAATGTACACATTTTATATACAATTTTATAGCCTGTATACAAATGTATACATTGTGTACACTGTGTACAATATACACAAGTGTATATTGTACACAAATTTATAAAAAAGGGGCAATTTTAAACTGTACTAAAAACAATTACTACCCTGATAACAATAAAACTGGAAGCTTGGTTATAAGGTGTTAATAATATGTACTTAATCTGCATTTTAGTAATATCTCTATATAATGTCATTAGACATAATTATGTGCATATGAGATCCTACCACAGTACATTGAATAAAGCATTTTAGGCAACAAAATGTGCAAACAGTGGCAAGCCTAAATTTTACCCACATAGCACAATGCAACTGATGGATGTCCAATGGATATCCACAATGTCCATCACATATCCAATCCATTAGCGATGTGCAGTGGCGTTGCTTGGGGGGGGGGGGGGGGGGGGGCGGCCCGCACCGGGTACCATCCGATGGGGGGTGACACCCGACCGTGAAAAAAACTTACGAAAATTCCAGTAGGTAGACTATTGCCACAAAAATGTTTTGCACATAAACACTGTCTGTTGCTTATATTTTCGTATTTCTATGGCCCGGTCGGTCTGGGATTCCCCCAATACTCTGTTGTTTAGTTTTCATTCTTGGGGTGACACCACGTTATCCGCACTGGGTGCCACCCAGGTGCGTAGCCACCTAGCTACGCCACTAGCGTTGTGTTATGTATTCATTCATTCATTACAGTAATCTACCGGTTAGAGGTAGGGTGTGATGAAAGTCAGAGAATATCCAACGAACTCTTACACGTGCCGTGCCCTTTCTACCTCTAGTATTTCTTTCTTCATCACAGCATAAGTCCTACCTTTCTTCATCCCGTCCATAACACCGATTCTCTTCTTTCCCCTTCCCCGCTTACCCAACATCCTGCCCTCTATCACGGCCTTCAGCAAACCATCGTCCCTCATTACCCCTTCCAGCCACCTACCCTGTCTTCTCCTAATCTCGTCTATAAGTTTCCTCTCCTCGCCCACCATGTCAAGCACTTCCTCATTTGTCTTCCTTTCCGTCCAACACACCTTCTCCATCCTCCTCCACACCCACATCTCGAAAGCCTTCAGCCTATTTTCGTCTTCCTATCGCAAATGACTTTAAACTAATGATATGAAACTAATAACTAATGATAACTGATAAACTTCAAATGACCAAAACGTTGAACTTGCGTTTTATATTATGTAAATCGTAATTCAAATTGGCGTTTGATAAATAGTTCTATATTAGTATAAAACCTCTCTTGTTATTATTTTCTATGACTTTCAGTAACGCCAGGTACGAGTTTTGCTTTCATAATTCGCGGTCTTGCCTTCGACCAGAGAGATCGATATTTCCATATATCCTGCAAGCGATCAATCGGTTTTTAAAATGGCGTCTTAAGAGGTTCATGGAGTACTAAGTGAAGTGTAATTACGTGTGTTGATTTAGGTCAGCGAGTTTATAAAACGTGATATTAGGAGGAAAGATTAGCTAATCGCTTCGGTTGTCATATTTCCGTACTATTCTTCTTCTGCCATTGAAAGAAAAACGTAAGTATTTAACATACTCGTTGGAACTTAAGAAACCAAGTTGTTTACTAACTTAAGATCTTTGTCAACATGTATTTTCAGGCACTTCGCAAGGAAATGGTAATCAGCATCCATAGTGATGATTTATAAAACCTGATTTTCATTGCACCCACGCAACGATGGGTGATCTTTGGCCTTCTGTTTCATAAGGGAGTACTGTATGCATCAGTGATTGTGCCTTGGAAGCGTGAAGAAAAATTAGAACATAAATGGGAACATTATAAAATTGTGTAGTTTCCAGGAGTTCGCTCGTAATTCTTCACCAAAGAGTTAATAGCGAAGTGTGGCTTGATTAGTGATTCATACAAGTGTGTGGGTTTATAATATGTTATTTCTGTCGCCATATGGCATTCAGCGGATGTGCGGTGGTGTTGTCGGGAAGCTACGTTCTGAGTGTAATGGCTTAACTAGTCTTTTCATGCTAATAAATTCAATTCAGTTTCATTCATATCAGTTGTATGTTGTCAATTACCACATGGAAGTTTGTGTACAATTTATGCAATGTTACACAATGTGTACATTGTATAAAATTGTGTACATTGTATACAAATTGTGTAAAGCCAAATTTGTGTACAATGTATACATTTTACACAATGTACACAAATTGTGTAAATTGTACACAAATTGTGTAAAGCCAAATTTGTGTACAATGTACACATTTTTTATACAATTTGTACACAATTGTACACAGGAAATCCTGTGTACATTGTGTACATATTGTATACAAAATTTTCATTGGGGATAGGCTATGTTTGGTTCAATCTAATTACATATAGAAATCTTTTTTAAGTAGAGTTTTATTAAAAATGGGGAAAAATTGGTAAAAGTTTTTTTCTCCTGCACTAGCAAGCATTCTGTCGTTAAAGAAAAAGTATAGGTACTGATATGATTGATAAAGGGGTTAAATAAATTTACTAGAAGAAAGTATATTCTTTTCAATCAAGGAGTCATTTGAATAGGGCAGAGTTGGTCGAATGTCCTCCACTCCGTGGGCGTACATATTGTAAGGATGGATTCCATTGGATAGGTAACGAAGCATTTATGGAGTGAACAGTTGAGCAACTGAGCTAAATCTCCACTGAACATCATCGCTCTGCAGCTGCTGTGAAAAAAATATGGAAATGGAACACAACCAAGAGTCTGGATAAGGGTATTCAACAGAAAGGCAGTGCATTAAAATGGCTTGCAATCATTCACCCTTGTGCCATAATGAACGTCTAATACCTTGCTCCCACGAAACAGCGACATTTAGGGCACCAGAGCTGGCACGGGAATTAGCTAGTGGTAAATTTCTCCGTTTGAACAACCAGGCCCCTTGCTATCCGCTGGCATGCGATAGAATCGCTTGCGATTGTCTTGCTCCGATAAGGATTAGAGCACGTTCAATTTTTCAATCAAAGTTGGGCGCATTTCTGCCTTCAATTTTTTGTAAATAGAGAAAGAAATTTGTATGAATAGTAAGAATTTTAACCGTAAGTGTTGAATAATGCACTAATAAGCACTGATGGTTCAACTAATCTGTGAGTATTAAAATCAATTTTTTTATTTTTCATCCGTGTCATTATTTATTCTTCTGAGCAATTATGCACAGATACATGATCAAATATTATGGTTCCCGTCGCAAAGCATGGTAGTAACAATGATGGTGATCAAATAGCTTTAGTGAAGTAAATAATGCATCTTATTTAATTATTATCGCTCACCATCGCCAATACAACATGAACGTCCATTTCATATAGGAATGCAAAGCAGTCGCGCCCGCGCTAAATTGTTTCAACGGCTTGATCGCTGCCTGTGCCTTCACGTGTGCACAGCGGTGAAATGTTGCTCGCCAACAATTACCGCCATTCAATGTGACATGACCGACCGCTAGATTGCAGGCCAAGTCTGGCGCAATAAGTGCCGCCGTGTGTACACTGTACACACTGTACAGGGCTAAAAGAGTTTAATGCGGAGTGTGACGTTGCATTGTGCAGAAACGTCGACTCTGAGAAAGGAAGACGAGAATAGGTTGCAGGCACTCGAGATATGAGTGTGGAGGAGAATGGAGAAAGTGTGATGGACGGAAAGGAAGACCAAACGAGGAAGTGATCGGCATGGTTGGTGAGGAGAGGAAAATTCTGGATGAGATTAGGAAGAGGCAAAGTAGGTGGTTGGAGGGTGTAATGAGGGGCGAAGGGATGGGTAAGGTCCTGATAGAGGGGAGGATGTTGGTTAAGAGGGGAAGGCGAAGAAAGAAATAGGTTTTATAGACGGGATGAAGAAGAGTAGGACATACGCTGAAATGAAAAAAGAAATATTATCGGTAGATAGGGCTTCGCGCACGTAAAAATTTAGAGGATTTTTACTCACATTAAAAACCTACGTTAATCGGTAGATTATCTCATCTCTTTCTATAAAACTGAAATTTAGCTTGTTTGAACGCAAGAGAATTCAAAATCCCTTGATGGATCCGAGAAAAAGGTGACACTCACGTTCCTTAGGACCTGGAAGGATTAAGAGGCTATTATAGAAATGCCCGAGGAGTCCACGAGCCCCTATATTGTTTCTTTTTTAACCCACTTTTACTTGCTTAAGAAAATCATTGGATTCGATGAAGAGGTTTCTTTTTTATTTGATAAACTATTTGAAATGAAAATTAGGCTTGGGAATTTTATTATCGGATGACCGAAAACACAAATTTTTAAATTCTTTAATTCTATTTCCGTATACGCTTCATTATTTTATTTAAATTTTGAGTTTTTGGCTCCAACATTGTCTATTTTTGCTCTACTTCAACGATATAATTTTTACTTATCTACTTGGAAACGGCAGCGTAGACTTGGAAAGGGAACTTATTCCCGAGGCACTTACGATGCTTACGTCTCTCGTAAAATAATCAATATGACAGAATTACAGCGAGATTAGGTAGGGTATATTTCATTCCAACCTCTCTACGTGTGGATGATGACTGCTGCATGGTATATGCACGTCATTCTGGAAGGATTCATTGCTTCGAGCATGTTTATCATAAAGAATGCGTGAGCTATCTTTGCAATGCATTGCTAGTGGAGCCAGAGCAAGCTGGCACATGCGACGTCAGACATAGTGATCGATTGATGTGTTTATCAGTTCGAGCTGGAAGACCATGTTAAAAAATGAAGTAAATGGCTCATACGATTGGAAATTGGTAGTTATAAAGCTATTTATGGCAATTTTGTTTGAAACGTCAAAGCTGTATCAAAAGCGCAAGAGACAAGATTTACTTCAATGGTAAAAATGCACTTTTAGCATAGGATTTCAAGGTATTATCCGCTGCTTCACCATGTCTGACGTCACACGCAAAATGATACTCCGGAGATAACTTTCCTCCCCGACAGTGTCTCTATTGTATACATGCTCGAAGACTCTATGCAACAATTTTATTTGTTTTTCTTCCTCCTGTTAAAAGTCAACAGGCGCTATCATCTAGCTGTAATAATAATTGTGCGCCAATGGAAAATGTGCTAGCAAGGAGTGCGCAAGACAAAAGAAGGTTGTGAGCCGCTGCCTCGGTCGAGTCCTCACCTGTCCCTTGACGGTCCTTCCGGTGACGCTCTCGTTGAATCTCCATCTCGTACACTCCTTCGTTGAAGAGTTCGCCGGGATGGGCAGCGATTGCGACAGGATCGCCTCGTAGTCCACGTCCCATATCACGCACGGATCGTACTCCATTTCGTCCAACTGTCTTGACGACATGGCGGAGGAAAAGAGACTAAAATTTGGATTCGATTGTGATTATGGTTAGTTGGGGGAGGCGACAGACACAACGGAGGTAATTTGCACCATTGCAATCCCTAGAAGTCACACCAAGTATGAGAATAGATAAATTAGAGCAAGTGTATTCCAATTTTGAGGATACAGGGACTAACCACGGTATTTACCTTTATGGAGTCATCCGCAAGTGCACATGAGTGCGATATTCCACAGAGGAAAAATCATTCGCCTTGACCGGGATTCGAACCCGGATCCCTCGATTTCGTGCAGAGTGCTTTAACCAGTTTTGCTACCGAGGCGTCCTTCTCCCCTGTGGAGGCGTCCTTCTCCCCTCGGTAGCTTAACTGGTTCAAGTACTCGGCGCGAAATCGAGGGATCCGGGCTCGAATCCCGGTCAAGGCGAATGAATTTTCCTCTGTGGAATATCGCACAAGTGTATTCCTTCGCCTACCTCGGGAGCACCATCATGTGGGACGAAGGAAGTACTACAGACATTTAAAGTCAGAATAACCCAAGGTAAGAAAGTGTATACTAGACGGAGTGCTGCATCTACAGTGCTCTCCACGCGCATCCATCCAAGCAGTGATCGAGATTCCACTGAAAATTCTCCGCCAATGCCGTTTGAACTTGAACCATCGGGATGGGAAGCCATTTTTCTGGCCACCTCACAAATCCGATCCCCATTCAGTCTAGCACAGGTACTCTGGTATAAGTACTTACTTTGCAACTCATTTTAAACTGATTTAAACATTTTCTGTACTCAACAGCAAGTCCTTGGCAAATTGAAGCAAAAGAACACCAGTTTAAAATCAAACGCAAAGGAGAAAAACTACCCTGAAAATGAGTTTCAAAAATTTTTAAAAGTAAGCTGCAAAAGAAATATTTGACCTAAGAACGATTAACATTACAGGTCAAGTAAAATAGTGTTGAAAACAGTTTGAAAATGAGCTGCAAAACTGAAAGAAAATTAGTTCCAAAAGAATGATTCAAGAAAAATATGATGAAAATCAGTTTAAAATCGGTTGCGAAGGAGAAAAATCCCAAAATATCCACCAAATATCATTTCTCAGAGCATGGAAGTTATTCAGAGAGAATTCAATCCCGGCAACTACGGGACGCCGCCCACTAGGGTGGGTGTCTAGTCGTGTCTGGCAGCGGGCTAGGCAAGACCTGCGTGGTCGTAATCACACGAAATCCTTGTCATCAGAGGATACAAGGTCTAAGAGAGAGGAGAAAAAGAAGAGAAAGTAACGGTAAAATTGGGAACTTAGAAATTTAGGACAATGATGAGGACTGGGGATCTTAAAAATACAGGAAATGGGGAAAGGGAAAAAGATGCTTTGGTGCTGTGCGAGGTGAGTTAGAGTGATAGCGGGGACTATTGGAGAGATAGTTACAGCGTAATCTATAGTGGTGGAGATGAGACCAACTGTGGTGGTACTGAATGCGAAATTGGGGAAGAGGGTAGTAAGCATTTAGCCGGTGAGCGACAGGATACTAGTTGTAGAACTGATAGCACACCTGGCGAATTTCGCATTGGTCCAGGTGTGCATGCCTACAAGCAACTATGGGGAGGAAGAATTGGAGGGGGTATGTGAGCAACTCGAAGGGATAATTAGAGATATCCTGGGCAAGAAAAACCTGAGGGTGATAGGCGACTGGAAATTAGCGGTGGGGGGAGGAAGGGATGGATATGAAGAGAAAGAATATGGGCTTAGAACAAAAAAAGACTGCGGTGAGGTGGCAGTCGAATTTTATAGGAGAAATAAACAAGCATAAACAAACCCTTTGTTAAAACATTATCTCAGACGTAGGTACATTTAGAAAATGTCGGGGGCCACAGGAAGATATAAAACTGATTATATCATGTAGAGGTTTAAGAGCAGTGTCAAACACTAACGCAGATTTCGCGCGGATGCGGACTCAGATCATAATATAATGTTGGTGAAATGTGATTTTAGACTCAAAAGGCTATGTAAAAGCAGGATGATGAAGATGAAACTAGAAAGCACTGAAAGGGACGAAAAGTAGGGAATAGCACGAGATTGTGGAAATTGACATAGGAGACGCTAAGCAAATGGGAACGACCGAGGGAAGATGGGACAGTATGAAGACAGGCATAGTGAGCGGCAGAGAAAATAAAAGGGCCAATGAAAACGAGAAGGATGAAGAAGCAGTTGATCACAGAGGAAATTATTAGGAACATAGAGGATAGAAGTAAGCGGAAAAACGTCAACTCCGAACTAGGAAGGAAGAGACATAAGGCATTAAAGAATAAACTTCGATGAGAAACCAATCGGGAACAGGTGGAGAGGAAAATGCGAGGAGATGGAGAAGCCACAGAAATAGGGGGAAGGGGATGCACTATATGCTAAAGTGAAAATATTATAGGGTGGTAAGGGACGGCAAACGATACCGAAGGGTAAGGAAAAAACAGCGAAGATATTAATCGTACAGTAAGATATCCAAGATAGGTGGAAAGTACACGTGGCAGAGCTATATGGCAGTGGTAATAGACCTGTGAACTTGAGTACAGAGAATGAAAGCAATATAGAAGGATAACCTCGGCCCTGAAGCTGTGGGAGAGGATAACATTCCTTCGGAGGTAATAAATAATTGAGGTAATTAGGGAAGACAACCTGTTTTCGTACTTATTTGTAGGATTTACGAGGAAGAGATATGGACTGAGGATTTTAAGTCTTGAGACCTATTCTGAAGATGAAGAAATCGTGAGAATGCTACTACGAGTATAGAACAATTAGTCTAATTTTATACACGGCAAACGTTCTTCTTAGAATAATTGATTAAAAGAGGGAGTTGATGACGTGGACCTTGGGTACATAAGGAAGGAAGGAACATAAGGAAGAGGCTGCAGAAGAGTTTGATGCAGAGTCCTCTGGATTGTCATATAATAACCACTTGGTGAGTGCGTAGTGTTGAGAATGCAATCTAGAGGACTCAGGTTTGATATGGATTGCAGAGTTCTCTGAATGGCCGTTCTCAACACTAATCCCTCTGGACTCTGATGGATTGTAGCGCTGTATGGGACAGAAACAGGGACTCGGAGAAAAGAAGACGAGAATAGGATGTGGGGGTTCGAGATATAGTTGTGAAGGAGGATGGAGAAGGTGCGGTGGACGCAAAGGAAGACAAGCGAGAAAGTGCCCGATAAGGTGGTTTAGGAGAGGAACCTTCTGGATGAGATTTCGAGGAGGCAGAGTAAATGGTTGCAAGGGGTCATGAGGGGCGAAGGTGTGCTGAAAGCCGTGAGAGGGGGGAGGATGTTGGCAAGCGGGGAAGGTGAAAAAAGAGAATAGGTTTTACGGACGGGATGGAGAAGGGTAGGACGTACGTTGGGATGAAGAAAGAAATATAAGAGGTAGATAGGACCCTGAAAATGTAAAAATCTAGAACATTTTCTCACTTACGTTCAAACTACCTTAACCAGTAAATTACTTTATTAATAGATCATCTATCTAACGGTAATTCAGCGCTGAAAATACGTTTGAGAGTCGATTTGGTGGGATTATGTGTAGAGTGGTTTTGATGGCTAGTTAGATTCCCATTCCAACGACTTGCGTTTTCTTATATTCACGTGTCAAATCCACTATTATTTGCGAAGAGGCGATATTCAATACTTTTTAATGTTTGAAATTTTTTCAGTCACTGGTTCTTCAAAGAAACTGAGCATTGCGGGCAAACGTTGCAGTTTCAGCGTAGTTTAGTTAATTTGTTGCAATCACTTATTAACCTATTGCTAAATTTTCAATTCAATTATGAATATTCTTCAAGGTATTGGCATTACATAAAACTTTACATTATATTTTTCTGCAATACCAATATCCTGAAGAAGATTTATCAATTTATCGAAACGCTGTCAATAGGTATATTAGTGATTGGAATGAATTGACCAAACCATGAAAAAACCACTACTTGGCAATATGTATAGGTAAATGCAATAAATTGACTAAACCCTCAAAAACTACAACCACAATAATTAAAATTGTGGTTGGAATATGGTGTGTAAGAGATTGCAATAAATTGACCAAATTTTAATAATAATAAACACTTGGTTGTTATTCCACACTTTATTGAAAACAAAACGACCCGGGTTTAAGCATATCATGCCATCATAATATGCTGAAACCAGGGTCGTTTTTTTTCCAATAAAGTGTGGAATAACAACCAAGTGTTTATTATTATTAAAATGAAGGAGTTCCACAGAGTAACGCCGGAGACAGTGTCTTATATTAAATTGACCAAACCCTCAGAAAACTTATAAGATTTATTAAGATAAAAGATTTATTTCCAGGCTGAAGTTTCAAATTTACGACAGATATTCATTGCTTTTTGAAACCAACTTTCGATTGCAAAAATTAATAATATGCGTACAAAGATATACCTTTTTTTTAGAAAACACTATTTTATTTCTTGGTTTATTGACAACCCCTGCTACTCACACTTTCAGCTGTTTTTAAACATAGATTACATCTCCCTTCCTCGGTGACCCGGAGAGGATTAATGTGCCCCTACCCGTCTCGGGTAGGGGCACATTAATCCTCTCCATTTGAAACTATAAATAAACTCTATTCTCATTTAAAACCTCATCAACGTGAGTTCTACGGCCTCTTAAAGTGACAAGTTATAAAAATATCCAATGGCTGTTATATGCTATTACGGCCATTAGAGATTTTTATAACTTGTCACTCATCAACGTGATGAATATAATACATTTAAATTGATAAAACACCGCCATGTCTAAATAGAAATATAAACTACCAATTTAAAATACCACCAAGTACTTTCCCGATAGGATATGCTTACCCCAGCAACAATTTCCGTGAACGTAGACGACAATTGTATCCCGCAAATCTCAAGCACTCAATTTCTCGGAATAACGCTGACCAACACCATTTCTTGGGATTACCACATCTGCAAACTCCGAAGTAAGCTAAGCTCTATATGCTTTCTTATTAGAAGCATAAGGCGATCAGTAAGTGTCGACGTGCTGCTAGCCATTCATTATGATGATTTTCACTCACATGCGGTATTAAGCATTCTGTTCTTGGGTTCCTCCCCCCTAGTTTAAACTGTGGTGGATAAACTAATAGGATATGACATGCAGTATGAGGCTTATCTTTTTTAGTGTAGGATACACGTCAACAACGTGGTTTTCGCATCTGAAGGGTTCAAACTCCCTTGTGCTCACCGCATTCTTCTTGGACACGTGGCTGAGGTTCCTCCAGAATCCGGAGGTGTCGCCCACCTTCTCCAGGATGGGCACCAGGTCGTCCGGAGGGGCGCACCAGAAGTCGCCGTCGAGCGACTGGAAGGTGAAGGCGAAGATGTGCCACGTGCACGGGAAGTTGAGCAGGGAGAGGAGGAAGGTGAGGCGGAGCTGCCACTTGCCGAATGCACCGATGGCGTCCGTCACCGGGTCGAACTCTTCCTCTTCATCCGCTGCGTGGTTGCCGGCGACACCTCCACCCCCGGCACCTCCCGCCGCGGACTTGTCTCCGGCCTCTTCCGCCTTCGACTTGATCTTCTCCTCCTTGGTGCTCGCCGCATCTCTCCCGTTGCTGATGGGAGGCGGCAGTTCCGAAGCCATCGCCACGATCGCTGTTGAAAATAAAGGGTCAGTAAAATTTTATGCTGACATCTTGAGCCCATTTCACAATATATTTGATCCGACACAAATTCGAGGACACTCACTAGTATGATATGGAAGGCTATTCGTGTTTACCACCGGGTCACTCCTCTCATCGCTGCCGACGTTTCGGATCTCGACTCGAGTTCCGAAAGGTCGGCAGCGATGACAGGAGTGACCCGGTGGCAAACCCGAATAGCCTTCCATGACGCTATACGCCGGGAAAACATCAGCCTTTACCTCACTAGTACGATAGTTTTCCAGTATTGTGTGGTGTAGAATCAGCATGCTGGCTAACATGCACAATCGCCATCATACTGGCTGAGATACTTGATTTCATAATTGATTCGTCACTAGTTTGTTCTATCATGTATGTTCTGTTTGTAATATCTCCCAGTAGGACTCAGTAGTCGTCGAACAATCACGTTACTATAAAAAATAGCTCCTTCAGCCGCTGTGCGATCTTCACTTTCTGATACCAGCGCCTTCTATTACTCCTTTTGGCTATCAGTAGTTTTCAGACTACGAAATAAAAAATAAACTAAATGTCCCCACTACTGTTTTGGTCGCCTGCTATCATTGATTGGTTAATGCAATACTTTAGAAGATATGCGTTATTATATGAATGAAAATACCCCTTCCCCGCCAGTACAAGTTCAATGATTGCGTGAAACCTTCAAGGACGCCACCGATCATACTGGATTCCGTCCTCAATAACTAGTACTGGCTAGCATACTAGGTCTTGTACTGGATCATGTATCGTGTAAAACGGGCATAGGGAATATGGTGACAGATGCTGCAAATATGCACTACTTTTGAGCATAAAAAAACAATATACAACAAAAGTGTACAAAAAATAGTGTACGTATTCGTCAGTAGGTGATGTCAAGTTGGTAAGATGAGAAACGTCCGCGGTGCACCCGAAGAAAGCAGTCTTTCAGTAACTCCTAAACCTATACCTACCCCATGTGACAAAATACGTAATTTTTTCCGCAATTTCTCCAAAATATAATACATGGAGGCTCTTTTCAATGTTTGTATCTCGAAAATCTCCATAGCGGAGTGGATGCGGCTACAATCCATTCTACACACTTGCCGTGCCACCTTATTCCCCGTTACAGGCGGGTTGGACCAGACTCGACCGTGCGATAGAAAAAACTGATGTGAAATTCGGGGTCTCATCGGATTCGCACTCTATTACGGTTTTCTAGATTTCTGGATTCTTTCTGGTGCGACTCACAGAATGCGTGCTCTTTTAAAGTGCAACGAACAAAAAGAATTGATCATACGTTTCTCGTTTTCTGCCTTATTTTCTTTCTTAAATATATAGTTTTGCAGAAATTGCTTAATGCACCGTGGTGGCAATCCAACAAGTAAAACGTTTTGTCCGAAAATAATTTAAAAAGTTGTAAAATACGATTTTAGATGAGACTAAAATCTTACGTGAAATAGACTCGGATCCTTCTAACCCCCATGTAAAACAACGTAAGTAAAGCTCAACCCGCCCCCAAAACGTCTTACGTAATACTTGAATGGTCCTTAACCCTGCAATGGTGGCGTCAGTAAATTTTACTCACTCGGGCGACAAAGTAGCCCGCTGCTCTGAGGTGGGATAAGTCACCTTCCCCCACTCTTAGGTATGCTATCTCGAGTCAATTGTGCCCACGGCAGCGGTGGAGAAGTATCGTTTGGCGGACCCGCTTCACTGCACAAGGTGTCAACGTGTAACTTAGTGAGTAAATCTGACTCATCCCTACTAGTGCACGTAAATGTTTGTGAGTAAAATTTACTCATCCCTACCAGTAACGTCGTTTTTATGGGAGTAATTTTTCTCGTCCCTACCAGTAGGGTGGTCTTGCCAGGAATTAATTTTACTTACCTCTACTATAAATCGCGATTCTTGTGATTCAGTTCGTCATTAGGTATTTCCCCTAGTGTTAAATAGAATCTGCACGTGTATTTTAGGATAAAACTGTCCCTAATTTTTCTTAAAGTTGCATCTGAGTTGTTATTATTTGTCGGCGTAAAAGATACGTAAAATTTCACTATTCCTACGATTCTGCCGCTTTTTATGTCCTGCTATGTTTGAACTGTGAACTTAGTTATAAACAGTTTATATTGTCGACAGATCAAAATGGCGATAAGGCACAATGACGCTGAAGAAATATTGCGGGTCTTAGAGGAATTACCACCAGAGGAGGAAAGCGGGGAGGAGGATAATATTGAAGACTTGCATGAAGAATCATGTGATGACAGTGGTCACGATCCTGATTATCTGCCAACTACCGAGGAAATGGAACAGGAATTCACAGAATCCATCCGTTCCGTTGAAATATCTCGGCAATCGGATAAAATGAAAAGGAAATCAGAGCACCAATCGGGACCTAACAGCAAGAAGAAAACTGCAGCTCCTCGTCCAAGAACTGTTCCCGGATGAGCCACTGCCAATGTTGAAAGTGATAAGGCTATTTTACCTCTTTCAGATTCAGATACAGTTGTCAGTAAAAATGGATTTTTATGGAAAACTAACAATATTGCTCGCGCTGTCAAAACTCCAAGTCGCAACGTTGTGCACATAAGACCGGGACCAACTGCATCCGCCAAAGCTGCGTCAAAGCCTGTTGAATGCTTTGTTTTATTTTTTGATGACTCTATTTCAGGTAAAGTAGTTTTTGAAACAAATAAAGAGATAGCTAAACAGAGGGCAAGATACGCAACTGCGGAAGGGACTTAAGCAGATATTACTAAGACTGAGCTCAAAGCATTATTAGGGTTGTTAATTTTGTCTCTTGCCCTAAAAGATAATCACTTGAACGTTAAAATGCTTTTTAACGGAACCTTTTGTGGAGATAGGTACCGAGTACAATGTCTGAACGCAGATTTAATTTTCTAATCAATTGCCTCAGATTTGACAATAAGAATACCAGAAAAGAACGACAAGAAAGTGACAGACTAGCTCCAATTTCCGAAATATGGAATATGTTGATTGTGAATTGTAGATCTCATTATAAGCCAGGTTCTTACCTTACCATTGATGAGCAGCTTGTGGGATTTAGGGGCCGCTGCCCATTCCGGATGTATATTCCCAGCAAACCGAATAAATACGGTATAAATACGGTACGGTATACGGTACGGTTCTACTCTTTTTACTATTGAAGGTATATTGTCATTTTTAGAATAATTTGCTTTAACCGAATAATTTACTGTGAAAATGTCAAATTTTACAAGCTGATATGTTCAATAATTTCTTTTTGATAGAATAAAGATAGGAGAGATAAGATAAGATAATATTTTTATTACTGCTGGTTACATTCAGTAACATAGTAATCGTCAAATTTAATATACACACAACAATCAAATACAAATATAATTTTAAAAACATAGAACACAATATAAAGAAAATGAGGTGAGAAGGAAATTTAATCACCTATGGCTCCTCACAGCAGGTGCATTGATTATTAAAGAAATCATAGACACTATAAAATGCTCTGCTTAAAAGGTACTTTTTAAGTTCTAATTTAAACTTAGGCATGGAGCATATGGACTTTATGTTCAAAGGTAAATTATTAAAAATTATAGATGCTGCACTGTGAGATCCTTTTAGGGACAGTGAGAGATGATGGCTATAAATATGGATATCATGAGTACTGCGAGTATGGTAGGAGTGGAAACTGCGATTATCGGGAAAAAGATATGGATTTTGTTTGAAAAAAGTAGCACAATGTAGGATATATAGTGAAGGTAGGGTTAAGATGTTGTGCTTCTGAAAAAGGGGGCGACCGGGGGTGCGATATGGTAGCTGTAGCATTGCCTTCAAAGCTTGTTTTTGAAGGGAGAAGACAGTTATACTAAAGCTGTCATGACCCCAGAATATTACTCCATAAGTCAGGAAGGATTGAATTTTTGCATGGAATAGCAACATCAAGATATTAAGAGAAATAATGGGAGCCAGTCTTCGAATCATGAAGATACCTATTGTTAGGTTACTTGCGATTCTCTTTATATGAGTGTGCCAGCTCAGGTCTTCACTAACGGAAAGACCTAGAAATCTAGTATTTGATGACCGCACAATATGGCTATCATTAATCTTTAGTAGAAGGCTCGTGCTTGGAGGAGCCCTTTTTAAGTGAAATTGTAGATATACTGTTTTCTGAATATTTAGGTGAAGCTTATTTGCGAGGCACCACTGGGACATACTATTAATAGATGTTTTAGCTGCAGTACTCAATAAGGCTGGGTCATTTGATGTGATTAAACAGGTTGAGTCGTCGGCATATAATATGGGTTGGCTGCAAGAAATGGAGTCTGTGAGATCATTTATAAAAATAATAAATAACAAAGGTCCTAATATGGATCCTTGGGGTACACCCTGAAGAACCTTCTCGGATTTATAAAAGACAGGAATAGGGCCATTAGGGGTATGGTCAGTGTATTTGACCACTTGTTGTCGATTTATACAGAAAGATCTGATCCATCGGAGGGGATTGCCAACTATCCCAAGTGTTTGTAGCTTATTAAAGAGCAGATCGTGATTAATGGTGTCGAAGGCTTCACTGAAGTCATAAAATATACCCAGGGTTTGTTTTTTGGAATCTAGGGCATCATAGATATTGTTCAGTAGTTGGAAAGAGGCAGATTTTGTGGATCTATTATTGCGAAACCCATGCTGAGATTCATGGATAAGGCGGTGTGACTCTACAAAATTAGTAAGGCGGTTGTAGAACAACTTTTCGAAGACCTTTGAAAAACTTGGGAGGATAGAGATTGGACGATAGTTGCTAGAGTTAGATAATGGGCCCTTTTTATGAATGGGATGCACACAAGCTGTTTTAAGATATTCAGGGAACTTACCTTCAGCAAAGGATGTATTTATGATCTCTGCTAATGGAGAGGAGATAAGCCCCTTTACAGCCTTAATAATGGGAATGGGGATTTCATCTAAGCCAGCTGTCCATTTGTTTTTGAGTGTGGAGATAACCTGTTGGACTTCCAGAGGATTAGTGGGGAACAGAAAAAAGGATCTAGATGATGGAAGAAAGGAGAAGTTAGAGAAGTGGTTTGTCGATGGGAGAACATCGGATTGAATTTGACAAAATTGAAGGTTGAAGTTATTGGCTATTTCTACGGGGTTTGCAGAGGTAGTATTATTAAAATTAATTTTTTGTTGCTTAGGTATTTTTCCTGCATTTGTGTTATTCTTAATTATTTTCCATGCAGATTTAGATATGTTTGAGGATAGACATATAGGTTCTAATTTTGCAGAAGAGTGCGTTTTTCCTTTAATATACCTCGTCAAACAATATGTGAGTAAAATTTACTCATCGCTACCAGTAACGTACTATGTAAAAACGCTACCATTCTAGGGTTAAGGACTTAAAGTGAACAGGGAGCAACAGTTATGTGTTACACGCTTGGCTAAGGCCACAAGAATCATTCAGATTACTCGAGTTTCAGGTCAAACCAGTGTATGTTATCGTGAATGAGACAACATCATTCATTCAGTATGTTATTTTACCCTCAAAAAGGCATCTTGGTAATTCCATGTCAAACGATCCATTAAATATAGGTAATTAATTGGTTGTATGGCAATTTTTGGCGCGCGCGTATCCACATGCATTGGCAGTTGAATGCAACGATTTTAAATATGTATATTTTTCTCTCCTCGTTTTTTTGTGGCAGCCATTTCTCCAAGATGGTGCATGCTAATTTTTGAAAATTTTGATAATTTCTTTATCCTTAATATTTCAAGGATCAAATATGACAGAGGAGAGGTACTGAAACCATAATATTTTACATACAATAGAAAATATTTCCTTTAATTTTTCATTTTACATTTATTTATTGTTGAAATTGAACTTTAAGTCAACATATTTTTCCTAAAAAAATTGGTTTTCGACTCGAGAAAATTGTATGATAAGGGAAAGTCTCAAATTAATAAGAGTGTATTTAAGTATTGAAGTAGAAGAATAATCTTTGATAGTGTTATTAGAGTGGAACAAACTCTTTTTCTTTAAGAAGCAAGCAAATATGGCGTCACGCTCAAAATTAGCCATTTTTAGACTTAACATTATCCGTTTGGGGAGCTATTAAAAGTAAGTAGCCAGCAGAATATAAAATGCAAATGTACAACATATAGCTAATTAATTCATCATGCAAAAACACGAGATCGAAAGCATCCTTCAAGGCCACGTTTTAATATTCGTGACTAGGTCGTTTCGCATTTGCCTTGATGTGCCCTCCATATTTATGCACACCCATGTCCTCACTAACGGCTGGGCATGGCCATTGATATTTGAAAAGAATGGCAAGTCAAATTGCTCACTTACCATATCGGCTGGCTCTGTAATTCCCGGAAGAGGTAGATTGTATGGGCCTGCCTTAGCATTTCACCGAGGCGTTCCGAGCTCCGCCTATCTCTAATGCTAAATTTATATGCCTATGAACTATGAGCTCATTTGACCCTCGAATCTTTCTTAGAATTGATACTGCGGTGGTTCTCAATCCTTTTTTGCTCCATTCTCCTCTTTCACCACAGTTCAGAATATCATTCAACCTTCCCAATATAATTTTTTCACGAATTGTGAGGATACTGCGACTAACCATGGAATTACCTTTCGCGGAGTCACCCGCAAGTGCACATAAGTTATACGGAATTTACACATAAGTTTTACGGATATATAATACGGAGTCACCGGAGTGCACACAAGTCCTAAAGACCACAGAGGAAAAATAACTCACCTTGCCCGGGATTCGAACCCGGAACCCTCGATTCCGCGCCGAGTGCTTTAGCCAGTTTAGGCTAGCTACCGAGGCGTCCATCTCCCTTGTGGATTTTTTAAAGGGCTTTATAGGAACAAGTTGTTCAGGACTACATGAAATATGATGTTGCAAAGCAGTCCTAAGCGTGCGCTTACCGCCACAGTCCGTGAGGATTTCGACGAATCCGTCAAAAGAGCGAAAACCTCATGTTCGGCTTTATCCTCGCGGACTGTGGCTTAAGACCCGGGTGACCGGGGCGCCGCAAAGGAAGGGGCGCAGTGATTTTGAAAAAAATATTTTTTTACTACAACGTTTAACTGGTGAATAGGTTTGATAAGCGGGGAGGGGGGGGGGCGCCGGAATACTCTCTCGCCCGGGTGAAAATTTTGTCTTAAACCGGCCCTGGTGGCGCTAAGCGCACGCTTTAGACTGCTTTGTGAAATCATATGCCCGGCAGTCCTGAATATCTTGTTCCTATAATTGCCCATCAAAAAATCCAAAGGGGAGATAGCTTAACTCGCCTCGATAGCTTAACTGACTAACGCTTTCGAGGGTTCCGGGTTCGAGTCCCAGGCCAGGCGAATGATTTTTCCTAACTGGCACATAATTTATTTAATAATAATAATAATATAATGCCGAAAATGAAAATAGTGCGCATAAGAATCGATTTTGTGACATTCAATGTACTTTATTGAACGCCACAAGAAAAATGAAAGCAAACTGCAATTTTACACATATTACATATCTAAGGAGCATCGTATATTTTGCTGAATAGTGGTCCCCAGTCTCCCATAAATACACCTTAAGTCCCAACAGGGGGGAAATCTCCAATGGTTTAAACCCCCTGATCTAATGGTTTATGAGAATAGGTTATTTATGGCATCGATTTTTTTCGAGGGGAATTTCATTCGTTGGAAGATTTCAGTTAGGGTTTCTGATTTCCCAACATTATTAAATGTTTGGTTATCCAGCCCATAAAATCGTATTTCCCTCAACTTCTCGAGAAGTTTTGGAAATCTTTTTCATTTAACCCGCGATGGCACGCGTGGGCGGGGATTCCCCGCCCGACGAAAAAAAAAATTCCTACTCAGCACACTGCGGCCTCCTCTGTTCGACACTTCATCTAATCTACTATTTCTGAGCTCTTTTCAAGTTACAGTCCGTAAATACGAATAAGAATCTTTGTATTACATTTTATTTCGTAACGGTCGAATCCCCGCCGGCGCGTGCCATCGCGTTACAATGTCTGCTTGCGGAGTTTTTTGAGACTTGGCTCAATCAATCTCGCAGTTTGCATTGCTATTTCGCTACATTTTTTTGCCCGTTACATTGTCGAAGGAGAGGATAGCTTAGGTATGGGTGAGTATACCTCCTTTGGTTTCGACCCTAAGGTATATATTTCTCTCCGATTCAGTCTGAAAAGAACTCGTGAGGGAAGCATACGCTAGTTCCATTTGGTGATCGCTACCGTGTGTTCAACGCCCTGTACCAGTGCACCTTGCGAAAGTAATTTTAACTGTAAGTAACTGTAAATTTACATTCGTAGAGCTGGTGAATTTCACAACTGTGATATAATTTTTATATGCCATAAATAGCTCTCTTTTTTCAATAAGAAATCAAAAATCCGAGCATACACTTCCCGACCATGAGTGAGCCTGAAAGACATAACATACTGAAAATATATGACAGTGATAGTGAAGGGGAATATGCAGATTTGAGTGAGAGCGGTGATTAAGAATTCGACAACACCATTTACCATTCGGACCACAACTCATTTTCTGAGGAAAGTGAGGATGAGCAATCGCCCGCAACAAGAGTTTTTTCCTTCGTGGGAAAAAACGGTGTGACAGAGTAGTCTGCTGTAAAGCCAACAAAAAGATCCAGAAATGAGAGATGCAATTTGCTGAAACGTCTACCTGGACCCCTGGGTAACGCACGAAAAGTATCGGATATTTTGGGTTCATGGCAAAATATTTTCCCAATTGATATTTTATCAGATACCTATTGTATCATTCAAAAAAACAAAAAATCGAAGTGTGCAGGGTAGTTTTCTGCGTCAAAGGGATGCAAGGAAAACGGACCTCATTGAACTGAAGGCCCTTTTGGGATTACTGTATTTAGATGGGGTGCAAAATTCGAACCATAAAAATATTTTTGATCTGTGGAGAGCAGATGGAACAGGAACTGAATATTTTAGACTTGTAATGGGTGTAAATAGGTTCAAATTCTTGCTAAGAATGTTGATTTTTGATAACATTCGCAAAAGAAACGAATTGAAGAAAAAAGACAAATTTTCCCCAATTAGGGTTATTTTCGAAACTTTTGTCAGTAATTGCCGGAATAATTACAGTATGAGTGAAGCAGTTACAGTAGATGAGATGCTTCTACAATTCCGGGGTAGATGCAGTTTACATGCCGAACAAGTCGTCTAAGTATGGGATCAAAATATTTGCCTTTTGTGATGCAAAAACATTTTACACCGGTAATATGGAAGTGTACGTTGGAAAACAAAATCAGGGCCCTGAGAAAATTGATTACAAGCCAGACTCAGTGGTAAAAAGACTGGTTCAGTACATTTATAACACTGGAAGAAATGTCACCCTTGATAACTGATTCATGTCCTACCCGTTAGCACTTCATCTTATAAAAAAAATGTGTAACAACAGTAGGAACGATAAGAAAAAATAAAAAATGAGATTCCACACGTTTATCGCTAAGTCGAAAGATAGAGTAGTTGGAAATTTTTGGAAATAGTATTTTTGATTTAAAAAAAAAAATGACGCTAGTGTCATACAAACCTAAAGCTAACAAAGTTGTAGTGCTCTTATCAACAATGCATCGAGATGACATTGTGGATCCTCAAACGAATAAACCTGAAATTGTTATGTATTACAACTCCAAAAATGGTGGTGTAGACGTTTCAGATCGTTTCACTTACAGTGTCTCTCGCATATCATGCCGATGGCCGCTAACACTTTTTTTACCTTGTTGAACATTGGCGCGATCAATAGCATTGTTATTTACAAAGCAAACTCAGGTAAATGCGTTAGTCGTAGGGAGTACCTGAATAATCTTGTTAAACTTTTGACCAGAGATTACATGCTGAAAAGGGAGAAACAGCAAAATATCCAATTATCTCAGTGACTCCGGTTGCGGGAAATATTGGGTATACCTTAGAGAGGCGATAACGTGAGCTGCCATGCTGATGGCCGATGTGCTTACTGCCCATCTCAAAAAAATAGAAAAACAAAGACAGCATGCAATACCTGTAAAAAGCCCCATTTGCCGGGAGCACTGTGTATTCAACTGCATATCATGTTCCCAAAATGCCGACGGAATTGATGACTGATTGTGAATCGTAAATAGTATTGTTTTTCTTGTAATCAGAAAATTTTCTCTTATATTCTCTAAGTTCAGGCTTAAAAATAAATATGATTCGTTTGTTAAACATTTTTTCAACCGAACTTGTCAAGTAAATGTTCTTTGTAGTACTTATTAGTGTTTATTTAGCCGCATACAACCCGTCGGTCTTTTCCCCGTCCCGCGTGCTACCGCGTTACAATAAAAGCGCGTGCTACCGCGGGTAAAGGATGTAGTTTCAGGCTTAATTTTATGGAATAACATCATAAATGAAAATGACTGGCAATTTTCCACAAGAATATATTTTAAAACGACCGGTTTCAGTGTACAACACCATCATCAGGTTTGGTGTTGTACACTGAAACCGGTCGTTTTAAAATATATTCTTGTGGAAAATTGCCAGTCATTTTCATTTACTACCGCGGGTGTTCCAACTTTGTTTGATTTGATTAAAAACTGATGACAAGCCCTAGATAGTAGAAATCAAAATTAAGATACAAAGTATGGGGATTATTCGATGGATATATTTTTTCAATGACCTATTTATCCAGGCATAAAATTCAGCTGCAGCGTCATATCTTCTGAACTAACGCATTTTGATTTTAGTTCCTGTAGTTATTTACTAATGACTCAAAAACTGATATCGATCGGTGCTTTATATTAATCTCCAGTTCGTTCTCTAAGATAATGCTCTTCTTAGGAACAGTTTTTTTTTCTCGCAATAATGGAATTTGTATTAAGGCCGTTTTACACGATGAAAGATTTTGTACAAACGAATGTACGTGAGATTGTACGTTTGTCTCAACGAAATTAGAACAGGTTCTATTTCCCGTGCAGGCATTGAGACATTCGCACAAGCGTTCATACAATTTGCCGCTTTACACGATACATTTTGCCTCATGCAAGAGTTCACGGAAGAGTTTGTACAAACAAATGTACCGTGTAAAACGGCCTTTAGACATAAAAATATCACTTTCCCTATATTTTACCTGTTCCTGCATTTCACATCAACGTAATTTCAAGTTCAATCTGCGGAAAAAGAAGCGGGGAGTGGTAGGATGTTGTTATTTATATCAAACCGAGGACACGTTTTTTTATTAGTAGCCATATCATTAATAAAATGGCATTTCAGTGGCTTGGTGACGGTACGGTTGAACTTAATTGTCCTCCGTTCACATTGCTAGCTTTTTCCGCTAATAACTTGAATGCTAGTAAGAATTTCGTCGGGTGAACGCAAGTTGGAGACAACAATAGTAAACGAGTGAAAGTTTCTCGGGTTTCACACCGGGTAAGATTTTTGAAATGTATCAACGTTTCGATGGTTGACTCAGCCATCGTCATCAGGATAATGAGTTTGAGTGAGGATGCTGGCGGTTATATATAGCCACAGATGCCCCATTGTTGTGGAAGCCGTTACGCGTTCTTTGAATGTCTTCAATTACTGGGCGCCAAGTCCTACTTAAATTGAAGCCGTTGACTCTATTGATATTATTTTGCTCCAACTGTATCAATATTGCTTCTTTCGTGATTCTTTCCCAATATTTGGACGCCCGGGAAAGTAGTGTGGAATTTGGGAAATCGACATTGTTGCTTCCACAACAATGGGGCATCTGTGGCTATATATAACCGCCAGCATCCTCACTCAAACTCATTATCCTGATGACGATGGCTGAGTCAACCATCGATACGTTGATACATTTAAAAAATCTTACTCGGTGTGAAACCCGAGAAACTTTCACTCATATTATTCACCGGGAAAACCTTCAATCCTTTATAACAATAGTTAACTTTTTTACCGCGATAGAGTTACTACGGTGGCGCTGGTTACTGGCATTTGAAATGCGCGGCAATGGAAGCTAGTATAATCAGCAGATTATAATATATAATATACTAAATAATTTATAGTAGATAGATAAAAACATTTTCCCCCTTATGTCACCAATTGCTGCACTTAACACCAAGTGGTTTCAAGCTCAATTCGCGAAAACAATGCGTGGAAAGGTAAGACTTTGCTTTTCGTATCAAACAAATGACGTGTTTTTTTAATAAGAAGTCAGAGCATGTATTAAATGACAAATAAGTTTCAGCAGTCAGTCTGCATTTTCTCTCTTTATTCAGCCGCAACTTCTCTCTCTTCCCGTCTCCAAACCAGAGACAGTGTAAATAGTAACTTGGCTTTCCGAGAGCACTGTAGTGCGGAATACACTGAACTCATTGAACTTATGTCGTTTAATGATTGAAATATATCATTTTGTAAATACGTGGAGAAAAATTGTTATGAGCAGAACAGCTTATAATGCAGCTACTTCACCTAAGTCTGTGCAATTCCTCGAACAATAAACCGCAAATGGAGTGGTAATGGAGCATTAAAATAATTTGCAATTCATCTTGGATATTATTTATAACCTTATCTCCATGAATATTTAGAAATACTAAAACTTATTTGAACAGAATATATACAGGTAGAAATTGTTGCATATCTCTGATGTGGACATGTTGCTTCTATTGACAATGTGCAATGGTATTTTCGTCAGTATACAGGATTTGAACAACACAGGCTTGTTTTTACATAACAATATTTTTACCTTTTTGAACCTACGGACTTTAATAATAATTATTATTAAACTCTGTATTATTATATTAATAAGAACCCAAATAATTTAATAGGATGTAATTGGATTAGTATCTCGGCGATAGACAGACCCACTCAAATGGACGCCATAATGAATTAGTACGGTCGGCTTGGAAGCCTTTTCTATCGTACCAGCCCTTTAGCGGTGTAGGTTCAAAGGTTGAAATTTTGACGTCACTTCCTGAATTTAGGGAAAATTAGGTACGGCTAGAACGTGTTAGCGTGGATAGCAACACGGCCTAGGACTTATGCTGAATCAAGTGTCGTGTGAAACGGAGTTATGATTGGAGCGTTGCGTTAACCGCTTTGATACCATGGAAATAGTTGAGTGACTGACATATTGACGGCTCAAGAGAACCGGAGCACAATGGTCGGAAATCGGAAAAAGCTGGCCAAAAGTCCAAAATGTCGTTGTTTGATATATGAGCTTGAAACTTCGCATGAAAACTCAAAATGGATCCATGTATCTGGAATAGCACTTTATTTGGCTTAGTTGTTACCCGTTTCTGAGATATAGAGGCTCAAACATGAGCAAATTTCCAGAAAAATGCCCCTCTTCAGTTTTCTCGGAAAAACTTCCGACTTAAGTTGATGGTGAAGTTTAAGGAGGATTTTCATGGAATAAAAAACTATATTATCTGTTAGATGGTATTTTTGCTTTACAATTCCGTAGTTTTAAAGAATAGCTTCGATACAATCTTGCTGTGTCGTTACAAAATGGCGGACGCTCTTTTTAGACCAAACTCTACATTATGTAGGAGATTCAAATGGGTTTTCGGCAAATTCACGCGAGGTGACTTACATCAGAGCATTATTTGAAGACTTCTTAAGATTTATATGCAGTTAACATTGAAAAACGTTTGCGACGCCGGAAATAAATTTGATTTTTCGATCGCGCGTCGGGGCTCGGCTCCGCGCGCCGGGAGCTGGATTTGCCGCGACGCGGTAAGGTTATTGAAGTGGTATGGATTTTAACGCTCAGCATTAACCGTTTTTTAAGCTGTGCTTGTGGGCACCGATCCCCAAGGAGTTTATAATGAAGAAACGGGAGGATTTTCAGTCGAGGTAAGTGCACGCGTACTCGAAGTTAAGTTAGTTTTCTTTGGATACGTTCCGGAACCATGCCTTATATTCAAAGCGTTCGAACCTTGAAGAAGTGAATAGTGTTCCAGAGACCCATACAACTAATTGTAAATTGAAGTAATTGTAAATCAGGTTGAACTGGCGTCTTCGCACTAACAATAGGGATAAAATCAATTCGCTCACGAATGAATGAATGCCACTGGTGTATTCGGAAGGTATGGGAGTAGAAGAGGGGTTTTTGGGCCAACACAGGCTGCCACTCCCAATCCACTGACCCCTTTAGAACCAAAACATAATGCTATTTCCGACTCTTCCTTCCGATCACCAGTCTCCCGATCTGGCATTTCTGCGTCCACGCCCCGATTGACTCGAGTCCTATTGGTAAGCGGTCCGTTAGAAAAAATAATGAGTCTCAACGCTGAAAAGGACTATTATTGGCTATAATAAAACCAGCGTGACAGTAACATAAGACGCATCTTTAACATACAGTTCACCTCTGCCCTCCCGCATTACGTGTTAACGTAATGGTAGGCAAGGTGACTTAGTGGAATCACCCCTCATTACCTCCTCCGACCAACAACCTAGCCTCTTCCTAATCTAATCCAAAGGTTTCCTATTCTCACCAACCACACCAAGCACTACCTCATTCGTATTTCTTTACGTCCACCGCGCCTTCTCCATCCTTCTTCACACCCACATCTGGAAAGCCTGTAGCTTATTCTCGTCCTCTTTTCTCTCGAGCCCACACTTTTGCCCATTCAACACTACGCTCCATATTTAACTCTTCACCAACATCTTCCTTATATCCTTACCAAAGGCCCACATTATCAGCTTCCATCTATTACCAAACGCTTCTTTTGCTAGCGCTTTTCTCATAAGATCTTGCTGAAACATGCAAAATAATTTCAAAACAACCTGAGGTGGACATCTTGGTGCCCGGCTATTTATATGAGGGTGAAACAAGTTGTGAGGGACGTCAAAATGATGACCCAGATAGATATACAACGGTTATCTAATAGGGGAGTGGAGTGGATATCAGCTGTAAAATAATATTCGGATTAAGCAGGTTGACTTCAAAAGGGCCTCCCACGCCCTCTTTGCGTCACTGTTCTCCATCCGAAATATGTTTGGATTATACGCCTTGGCCGCTTTGCGGAGGGCAACAATATCGTCGGATTTTCCGCAGGACTTAATTTGTACTTTGTTTTGCCTCTCAGTAGCCAATATCCCGCAATCAATAAACTTGATAAGGAAGGACGTGTTGTCGATTACCACTTGATTGGTTGAATATTTCAGGAAGGGAAGTCGTGGATAATAACTACCTACACCTTAGCTGGCATAGAACTATTTCCTTCCAGCTCTTATGTTTTGGGGAGAGCAGCCACTATATGGAGCATAGGGATTTTTTTGTCAGTGCAGTAGCCAGTAGGTCGTAACCATCTGTCACTTAAATGCGAAGACTACTTCGGATAACCGAGGGATTTTAGTAATTGGAATTGGGAAAGGGCTGTTTCAATGACACTGTGATAGTCTAAAAGTGTTCTAGCAAAGTTTCCAGTGCTTAAAAAAAATAACATGGCATGGCATTATTTTTTCAATTCAGTAGCTGTAAGAAGAATTAACTATAATTGTAGTATTAATAGCGCAAAAACAACAGGTTTTTTTTGGCGATTCTGTAAAAATTACTGCGGTGGGTAAATGATTTATTGGAGAGGTGCGATATTTTTCTTTAAAATGAGGCCAAATTCATTAAATTCTATTTTAAATGATATCTCAAACTACCTTGATGTGGTTGGAGCGATTTTCCGTAATGTACAGATTTACGTGAAACTTTGCATAAGAACGTGATATTATTAGTGATCTTTTTAAATAAAAGTGAAAAAAATGCATCAAACCATTTTTTAAGTCGATTCAATGCTATTTTAACACGTAGTCTTAAAGAACACGGGATACATTTAGAAATAATTTTATTACATATGTGCAGATTTTTTCTAAACACGAAATAATACATTTATTATTTTTATAATTGTTGTTAACTAATATAAAGGTGTCACGCTGAGTTCAAAATTCCGTCTAAAATTCGAATACCGCGCCTGAAACTATAGTTAGAACATGCTTTAGATTAGGGAAATATAAAATATAATTCTGGTGTCAACCACATTGCTGCATTTAGAGTTGGTAATATCCAACGCATAGACAGATACACTTAAATGAAATGTGTTTCAAGAAGTTATTTCAACTTATTTAGAAAAATATTTAAATGTGCGCGTAATTACTCACGATTACCGCTCCAGCCACCTTAACGATAGCAGGGAAGGAAGTTGGTGGGAGAATTGTTTGCGGAATAGAGGAAGGGTAGAGGGAAACTCGGTGTCGGCATTAGCCTTCTCTCAACGAATGGGGCCAAGGAGACCATGGTTTTACGTCCCAGCCGACGGACGGAGTGTTGTACTTGTAGTTCTCGCCCCATAACAATAGTAGGGATCGGGATTCCGCTGAAAAATCTCTGGGATTCGAACCCAGGGCTCTCCATCAACCCCTCCAACTCGACGCCCGATGTGGATAGAGGTTATCTCTCAGACGCTATTTTAATTTTTTAATCGTCTTCAATTACCCTTCAGACTACCGCATTTACGAGTTACCGAGTGACTTTGAGGACATCATTTTAACCATACACCATACTTCTAGAACTGAAAGAAACGACAAAATAAGATATACACCTATCGAACTGATAGGTACAAACATTCTTTCTTCTCACGCACCATTACTGGTCACAGCAAAAACAGCTCCTACAGCAGACACACTCCGTGGGCATACAATTCACTTTCGCCCTTTTCCTTTTTAACTCCCATTAACTCAGAGATCGAAGAATCCGGACTGGTTCGACCGAGTGCCTAGCCCTGCAGCCGTCACGTGCCACAAATCCAGCGTCGTCGGTCACGTATGATTACCGACCCGCCAATACTTCCCCTATTTTCAGCCTCCTAGCTATCTAGCAAACGGTAGCTCCCCCCCTCCCACGTTTTCGACAGTGTGCTTCGCCAGCGAGAGTGATTAGCGCCCTAAAAAAACCAATACTTCTTTTGAAAGTATTTTGCCAATAAAAAGGAAGGAATGACAATTACCTCCCTCTCCCCAAATTTGTGTGTTACTGGGGATATTCAATTGAATCGCCTGTGCGCGATAATAAGCTTTCTATTCTTTTGTTCTGTGTGTGGCTCATAGAAGAGCATTAGGTTACGTGTCTTGATCATCATTATTCATTTCATTTCACTCAGTCATATCAAGAAGGGTCCATTTTCATGCTTTAGATGTTTCATCTATCACTTATTCATTCATCCAGTCATTAGTCATTAGGAGGGTATTTTTTTGTAACGATTTGTGTCTATTATCTTAGAATATATGATTGTTATATGAAGTGTGAACGATACTTTCTGTTCAATCTTCCTACTTTGGCGAGCCGAATGAACCAAAACCTAAAACCTACAACCCATCTTCTCCCTGCCACGGCGGTATGTTAAATTACACAAGGTCCCCCCCCCCCCCCCGCTTATCCTCTCTTAAAGAGGCTGCTGATTGTTCATGTTGTATTAGGTGACGCAGGTTTGCCCCTATAGATAAAATGGTTAAAATTTACATTTTTGCCTTAAAAAAATATTCGTTATGACTTGAGTTTTCTGCGAGGTATTCATAATTGAGGCGAAAGTTTTATTTAAATATTTTTTTAGAATCTTGGACTCGGCGTGACATCTTTATATTTGTTAACAACAATTTAAATAGAATGCAATTTATTATTTAGCGTTCAGAAAATAATCTGTACACATATAATCGAATTATTACGAAATATATCTCGCGTACAATGCGTGCACCCCACGTGTCCAAAATGCATTGAATTTCAGAAGAATCAAATAGGCAAAATGCTATATTTTTTATTTAATCTATAAATACTACTAATATGAAACCTTATGCAAAGCTTAACACAAATCTGTGTATTGATAAAAATCGCTCCAGGCCCCTTAAAATAAATTCTCTATTGAGCTCATTGCCGTGTCATATCCCTTGGAAAACGGATGGTATTTTTTTGCAAATATCTCGTAAGGTATATCAGTAAGTGGCTGATATGTTGGTATCATTAGAAAGATGAGATATTTTTCTTTACAATTAGGCAACACTCATTGAATTTTTGAGCAGCTATATCTCGCTCAAACTACTTTAATGAATGCATGATCAGTTTCTGTCTCATTCAACAACATTGTATTGATTTTAATCCAGTCCATGTAACACAATCCACCAGATGAGTTCACGTGTTTCACGTAGCCAAACACAATCACCGGTGTACGCCAAATCATGGAGTGACAGATGCTGGGATTTCCTTTTGTCCCGGAGTCGTGAAAGCGAAACACGGATTTATTTCGGTGGGTTTTTTCCTCAGTGCAAAAGCCAATCCGCGATGTTGGCGTAATACTGCAATTGTGTACATTCGCGTGGGAGGCTTTCGTTGGCACGGAATTTGTTAAAAAAAAGATTTTATTGACAGCCGCTTTGATAAGCTGACAATTTTCGACACCTTAGAAGAACCAGTTGAATTGTTTTCCGCTTTTTCCAATCCGCTGAGGTCTAGTCTCAATTAAACACGGAGGGATAGGTTAGGTGTGATAACTAGAGTAGAATTGAATTTGTTATCACCTTGGGCACGTGCCCTCTGGAGTAAAACGTGCATGTAGGTAATATTTTATTTTCGTGGAGATAAACTGGTGCTCTAAAAGTCTTCATGGGTAATTTTCATTTACCGTTGAAGCTTTCCGTTCGCTCTAGTGCACTAATCACTTTGAAACAGAACAGGGCCCTTGCCTTCCATTTGTTTCAGACCCTGCGCACTAGATCGGTGGCAGAGTTGATGTGCACTAAACAACAAATGAACTTCGATAATCGCATGCACCGTAGTTGTTTTTGTGTTCATATTCCGTAGAGGCGTCAAATATTGATGTAGCAAAATTTTTTAACACTCTGCGGTAAAAAGCTTAAAACTTTTTAAAATATTTTTTTGAACCAAGTCGATAGCTATACAAATAACATGCGGTCGTAACTCTTGTGCTTCCACGAAAAGTTACCCATCGGCAGGTTACAACGTTTCGCCAGCGCACATCGTTCCATTCAACGTCTTTCGTTTTTTCTGAAGTTCGCTGATGTGCTGAGATCTGCGCTAACTTCAACAATTTAAATGGAAAACTCCCATTATGAAAATATATTTTGCTTACAATTATTGGAGAACAAAAACATAAAATAGAATATAAAGACTTACATCATAAATGCAATTTTTTTCAAGTCAAAAAAGTAACAAGCAAGTGACGCAAAAAGCTAGTATACAACATACATGTACTCAAATTTTATTCTCGATATCCCTCCTCCATTGATCCTTGGCTTTACTATTGTGGATAAGTGCTTTTATTTGGCATCTTTCTTAAGGCCGTTGCTTTTCCGATGCTTCAGGAAAGGGAATGCGGCTGACTGGTGTCAAACCACTCCAATTGTTAGCGGGAATGACGAGTTTGGATTGATCCATAGAAAGACAACTTTTTATGTCCTAAAAAATATGGCTGCATCATAATCCGAGTGAAACAGGGCAATTCCGCGAAGAATGCTCCCTTTTGGCATCCCAATAAAACGACGAGATGAGCATCACGTTACACCACAATACGCTGGCTATAACTCGGTTATTGCCTAGGATAGGTCTTGATCGTTATTCTTGAGTATCCTTTATCCGTGAAAGAAATTTTACTGCTTTTCGGAAAGATCGATTTTTTAAGGGAACATTCATCCATAAAATTACCTGTAAAATTTAATAGTAAGTTTCCCATGTATTCCTTGTCATAATATCATCGTTTCCATTCGCAAAGTTCCAAATCTAAACCGGAAATAATCTATCTGTAACTTACAAGTGATAATGATACATGAGATTTAGTGATTCGCGATTTTACTCATAACACTCTATTTCCATTTTTAAATCTATTTCATTTCATAAAGTGTAAACTATGAATTCCTGGGGACAATACTATCGTTTTCTCGCCAAATGTACCAAAAGTAGACCTTGAATCATCTAACATCAACATCTTAAAATATCTAACCAAATTGTCTAGTAAAAACGTTTTTCGAAAAGGTGGGAAATCATAATTTCTCCCGTAAAGGTAAGTTTTCATCTGAAAGTCTGCATAATTTAATAGTCAGTAACCAATGCTTTTCTTGTGACCACACTATCAATTGCATGCGAAAATTTCCAAAACTATATCTACTGTGAATAATGTAACTAATTTCAAGAGCTTTGACTACATGAAAAAAATTCAATTCGTTATTTTCCACTTACTTAATAAATTATTTTTAGCTTTAAGTTAGAGCATACATTATGGGACGGAAATAATATAATTTTAGTTAAAATATCTTCATTTCCTTGTAGAAATGTCCAATGAACCTCGCAAGTAATCTAACTATAATTTTAACCAAGTAATAACGGCACAAAAAGGGGAAAAGTTCGTAATTTTTTACATGACAACTTATTTTATACTAAGCGTTTAGATGTTTAGTAGATCATTATTAAGTTCGACACCTGAGCTGAAAGCATGCTCGACAGGCCTATGTTGCACTAATAAAACAGGTTTGACATATGAGTAACATAGGAAACAGCCCACAACACATGTCCAACATACTTTTGTTGTAGGTGCAACATAGGTGATGTCGTAACTATAGCAACATGGGACTCAACCTACAATATACCTGCTCTAACTCTATTGTAGGTAGAACATAGGTATTTAATATGTGATGATGATGTGTACATGTACAACATAGATATGATACATCAGTAACAACATGAAAAACAGCCTATGACTCATGCATGGCAAACTTATGTTATTGGTGCAATATATCGTACCCATAACAACATTAGTTTCCCTTACAACACACCGGACATGACTGTGCTGTAGGTGCAACATAGGTATGTAGTATCTGACGATGATGTATTTAACATCAAAACAGATTGCGCGAAATATATAGCTCTGTGTAAAAATTGTGTATTTATTCCTTATCGAGTTACAATGGTGTTCCACAAATGAACGCTTGCCTCCGTTTTTAGGTACAAGGTATGGGATGTGACAGTTATATTTCGTCACAGTCCAGATTGTGGCAACTCCAACGCCATCACTAAGCCAAAAACCAGTGATTTTGTCACAAGTATGACTCTGGATTCAAACTATGTATACAAACATTCCGAAGACAATAGCTCCGGTACAGGCACCAGATCGAAACAGCTCCGGAACGAGAAAAATCTCAAGAGCGACACAGACCCGGAGCACACCACTTCCGAACTTCACATGAAGTACACACAAGGATAGTTAGAAACCACACAAGTCTGGGAATACGGGACGAGAGGAGCCACATAACTCCACTGGCACGGAACGGAGCGGAGAAACACGGAACGACATTTTCCCCGGAGCTGCGATTTTCTGGATCCTATCGCGGCACCGAGTCGTGACGAAAAGGTCACCGTTACAAAATCACAGTTCGTGAAATCACAACCCATTTCTACTAAGTCTGTCTCCAGCTTGAACTCAACCTTCTTTATATTCTAAAATCAGGTGAAGGGAGAAAGCAAGCTGACGAGTTATTCCTGGATTTCAAGAAAGCATTTAAAAAGGTTTCTCACAAAAAAACTAATATTCCAATTACAATAATGTAGGGTAAACAAAAAAGAGTTGATTGGGTATGCTCTTTTCTAACTCACCGCAAGCAAAAAGTAGTAATTGACGGCATTAGTACCATAATAGTTAGAGTGACATCCGGCGTCCTGCAAGGAAGCGTGACCGCCCCCTGTTATTTCTGATGTATATAAACGACATTACTACAGGTAAATTATGAATCCGGACCTGGGTGATCTTGAAAATGAACTTGTGTTTCCTTCAGGTATTAATAATGAGGACAGACACGACGGTATATTTTCTCGATGATTGCAGAAGTGAGACGCAAAATTCACGTGGCCCAATTAATTTCGCTGTGCGTATTATCACCGATGAAAGTACGCTATCTAGTTGGGCGGGCAGCATATCAAAGGTCACCATGCAAACTGGAGGAAGAGCCAAACGAACACGAGTGACCCACATCGGCGAATCGAAAGCGGGAAATATATTTTTAATTCGAACGAAAGTAAAGAGAAATAAAAAAAAAATAAATGTGCGGAATTTACTTTTTAATGACGGTACGTCATTTGGAGATCGACTAGAGTAACCTTGAACTCGTTACGGCTGAGAAAGGTGTCGGGTGGAGCGCTTGTGTGACCGTTTAACGAGTTAGTATGCCTTCAACGCGGAGCTTAGGGTCGTGTTCGGCATCCGGAATGTACCCGCCATCATCAGTCAAGGCGTCTTGCCTGTCTTGACAGCTATCGCTTTCACTTGAAAGTTCGCTGACTACCAGCCGGCTTCATCGCAAAGTCTCAAGTTCTTGTTTCGTTTCTCAATTTTGAGTTTCACCAAAAAGGCACACCGGAGCTGTTTTAAATTTCAGCTTCATGTTTTCATTGACGATTTATAACACTATGAAATGGACGGAGAGAATCACCAACGAAGAAGTCCTAAGAAGAGTTGGAATGAAAAGGAGTATGAGGAATACTCTTAGGAGAAATTGATACAAATCTACTGGACACATTTTGCGACAGAGCAGCCTATTGAAAACAACATTGGAAGGAGGAATGAATGGGAAGAATTACAAGAGTAAGGCCAAGAATGGAATATATTATGAAAATTATAAAGAACGTCCAAGTGAAATGTTATGCAGGAATGAAGCGGCTGGCGGAGGGAAGAGTGGAGCGGAGAGCTTCAGTAAACCATTCTTAGGATTGATGACTACTAATTATGATGATGATATTGTGATATCCAAGTCATATATCTGATATTAGGAATAGCGCTAAATGGTCATTCCATGTCGATCGGAAAAAATGACATTCCAAACCTGACCATTTTCGATTCTCGTGACATTTGGCACATGTAAGTTACTCATTAAGGTGACCAGAAGAGTATTTTTTTTAAAGTTCCACTCGTCCACTCTTGAGCTACAGTAATTTAAAAGGGCAACAAAATTCCAAGAATTAATCTTGAAGAGCTAACTATATATGCTTATAACTTCGACTGTTAAGGATTTTGTTTTTTTTTAATGATTGTAACTCGGAAATGGATGGGTCGGAAACTCCAACAAAATATTTTTTTTAACTCATTGTTTTATTTCTTTAAGCGTGCCTAATCTCGTGAAATAAAAAAACGTCAGTCCGTGAAAATGGTTTATTTGACATGGAATGAACATATCTGATTGGTTGATCCAAGTGAAATCTGTATCGTGAATAGGGAAGACGCAAAAAAAGACTATGGGCGATTGAGATGTGGGTGTGGAAGAGGATGGAGTTTATGCGATGCACTGAAACGAAGTCAAACGAAGAAAAAAGTCACATGGTTGGAGAAAGAAAGAAAGTCACTTGAGAACAAAGAGTGGGTGGAGCAGTTAAAAATGGGAGGATGATACTGAAGAGGGCTTTTGACGGAAGAGTACTGGGAAAGATGGAGCAGAATATATGGTATTTTGGGTGATATGAAGAGATGAAGGAGGTATAGTGAATGGAAGAGAGTAGTGAATGAAAGGAAGCTGTGCAACCCGTGAAATGGGTAATAAGCGAGCATCAATCCATCAAAACATACATACCCTTATCGGTTGAGCACAAAATTATAAACCATTACTGGGAAAATATACGCAGTATTTTGCACGTCAAAATACCAGAATAGATATACATTGTCATAGCCTCATACGAATTGATTTCATGAAGCACGAAAGAATTATTAGGAACTATTGACAATAAAATTTACCCCGGATCACTCCGGGAGATGGATCTTCATGAATTTTGAATTTTAGGAACGAAAGTGTCCCTGCCCCTACTGTTGTCAAGTATTGCTGATTTATCTCCTTTTACCAAAATACATTATCACACTCCTCTGAAGTTTCATGAAAAAAGTCGATGAAGGGAAAGAAAATGAAGGATAATGAAAATGGTAGCACGTAGGAAAATATATACATTTTTGACAATGAGAACATATTTCTTTCTTTTGTTAAAGATATGACGATTACAATTAGACCTTTGCAAGGTCCCAAAGAGCAATTATTCTTCCTCGTGATCTATCACTTCGGCCTTACAGAAGCTACTTTTCCTTTACTCCTATCTCTCCTGAAACTTCAATTCCTTCAATGCAGTTCATTGTACCAATCGTTTTCCTCACTCTTTCATAGAATTCAGATTTTCAATTCCGTTACTACGTTGCAATATCCCCTCGACTCAATTTCCCTGTTTTCTCATAACTCTAAACCCAACAACTTTGTGATCTTTCTCTTCCGTATCTAATAGTTCTCCGTTTGTCTTTACCATACTCTACTTATTTCCTCAATTTTTCTTGCTCCTTTTATCATAGTTTTTTTCTTGAGGATTAAAGTTTTGATCCACTTATCCCATGACGAGTTCTTCACCCATTTTCTCTCGTTCAATAACCTTTTATTTTAGCCGCTGCAATAGATTTCCTCCCCTTGAATGAATTGTTCATATTTGTATCACTTACCAAGCACTATTATAATAGACTTCATATCTATTTTTATTGGTTTAATTATATTTGGATAATTAATAAATTAATATTAATAAATTACATATTAATATTAATAAATTTCAGTTGCATTTCACTGTCGTAGCTGTTGAGTGAAATTGCCACAGTTGGTTATGGGAACATAGAAGTTTGCCGTAAAAGAGGATTTTATTTCATTTATTAGCACATTAATATGGTGACCTAGAAGCAACATGTGTGAACTACTCATTCCAGACGTTTTTATCAAGGATTTTTACCATTTAGAATATTGGACATTAGATGTTAACTTTTTCCACATACCATCATTACACCTACATTATTTTACAAATAGCATTCGCAAGTGATGGGACGGAGCGTGTCCTTCGGTGAATGAATCGCTAGTGGCAACTGGAACGCCCCTCCGGTTTTCTTTGGTATCATAAACTTCGGAGGCCAGGGAGGATCCGGAATTTTTTTCAAACTGTAAATTATAATTGCACCTACGAACAATTATCAATGTTCATTATCAGGCTTTACTCATAATAGTTCAGTGGTTTTCAAGCGTTTTTGCGCGATCCCCCATTCCACCATGGTTCAAAATATGATTCCCTCTTCCCAACAGGAATTATTTTTAATCATTAAATAATAATTTATTTCCGCAAATGAAACTTATGCGCATGGTTAAGAATCGAATTTAATGTGACAAAGAACAAAAGATTGCGAACGCTACAAAATAAATTAAAACAAACTACAATTATAGAGATTTTACGTAATCTATAAAACATCACAATTCGCTGAATAGTCACAATTCCCCGTTCTATAGAAAGGGAAAAATGCAGGGCATTTGAATAAATGCTAAACTTTCGAGTTACTTGTGTGTTTACTGTTATACGCACGATTATATCAGGCAATGTTGATACAGAGATATACGCCAGCTTAAGTATGATTTCAAGCTTTCCCGGCGAATCTTCTGGTAGAAAATCCCACGGGTTTTCCACCGGGTGTCAGGGTTATTCACAGTTATGATGCGCTCAGTCCCCGAGATTTGTGATACTAAGCGGCACACAATATCAAAAGGCGTATTAGAATACTTGAAAGGGCCATCTGGCTGTTTACCAGGATATTTTTCCATGTCAGAAATAGAAAAGTTCTGGCCATCGATGGGTGAATAAATTTTTAATCCGTACTGAGCCCATTTCTTCCACATATAAACTAAATGCACAACGCCCTCTGAAGTTCTACAGCATTTCTTCAATCGTCGCATATTGACTCATTTTGAAATTATTTTTACAAGCAGAGACAAAATCTCTTAACATTTCCCGAACTGGGGCCAGCCTGTCGAGCCTTTTTCGTGTCGCTCGATCTCTCATGTCATCGAATATGAGACATCGCAAGAGAAAACGCAATATGGTTGAACATAGTGGCAAGAAATACGTCAGCACCAGTTCCATCTGAACTGTACAAATCGTCGATATTTCATTTAGAATTTTTCATGCTCCTTGCTATGTACATCTAACAAAAAAGTGCACGTATTTCGTTGGCTGAAGCATCTCTAGCGTCCTTCTCCCTGACAAATTTACTTTTTATACTTTGAATGCATAATTTTGTGTATTTTGTAATATGTTCAACCATACAATCAGAAAAAAACATTGACTATCACTCTAAAGATGTTTTTGTGCTTTTGGCTGAGGAACGAACTCCAGGAAAACGAGTTACAACGTTGCGAGCTTTAGTTCTTGTACTTGAAGGGCGCTTCTGGGACAATTTGGTCTTTTTGTCCCTACCTAGATAGTATCCTCACGTCCATCTACGGGTGGGAGGTCTTCACCACTCTGGTCGGTGTCATAATTGTGATTTGAGTCATACACTTCATCGGAATCATTGCCATTGTCCTCGTCCAACTCTGGCACTTCCTCATCGGACATAGACCGAATCATTTCCAAAATTCTCGCCTGATTTACCTCGTACGGATCCATCTTGGTTCCTTAGGATAAAATTCCGCTAAATAATATGAAAATTTTAGTCAAACACCCGGTGCAACAACAATATTTCAGCTATTCATTAACTTGGCTTTCACACAAAACGTTTGGAGTAGAAATAACTTAACTTTTTGGATCAAAGTTAAAGCCTTAACCTTCACCAGATTTTTCTCGCTTGCACCCGTCTATGTTCCTCAGGAAAACTCCAGCTAAAATATAGAATAGTTTGCAAGTAAAAATGTAATATTTGCTCAAATTATGCCCGTGATACTACCTTTAGTACATCAAAGATTAATCAACAGGTTAAGAGTATTACATCTACTTTCAGTTTAAAATATATCCCTTCACGTCCTTTCGCCAACACCGTTGCTCGCGCCCTGGTCAAAATGACCGAATGGAGTATCGTCAGTGCTCGCGCTATGGTCGAGAAGAACAAACTAAATGTAGGAGCGCCTTACTCGCCACATGCTTAGAGCGAATGGAGCGTGGATATTGCGATGCGAAGTAAAACGTATGTGCAAAGAATACGTGGAAAAGTAACTGGATTCGCGAAGTCCTCGTAAGATGGAGCACATTATGATACAAACTATGGGGAAAAGACCACAGCGCGACCAACGCCGGGATGGGAGTTAAATGTTTTCCCGGTGACTCGAGGAAATTCCCGGCTTTTTCGCGATAGCTTCTATTTCCCGACTTTCCCGAATTTCCCGAATGAGTGGCCACCCTGAGTTCTATTACATGAAGCATCGTAGCGCGTTGAGTTCTTGAGTTTTTTTAAAGACCAATACTCCATAAATACTTTGATTATTATAAAAATGTTAAAAAACAGAACATTTTACATTTTCTTCAAAAATACCATCCTCTCGTAACTCGGAGTTCTCAACTTATCCCACGCTATGTCCTCGTACGTCACTACTCATTTTAGCTCTTTTATTTTTTTCTGTTTCTAAATACTCTCGTTTACTCATGTCTTACCTACATTTTACTTATCTAACATTAATCTCTTAAAGCCTCCAGGAATATCAGGTAATTTGCCGACTGACAGAGGAGATCTTCATTACAGGCAAATACGACTAACAATCAGCAGTTCCATGAAAACTTTGAATTAATACCTCGATATCTTTTCATAGCTTCCTCGGCATAAAATTTTAAAACCAGCGGAGATAACGGGCATCAGTGTTTGATTAAAATGGTTTAATTAGCCAATAACACGGAAATATTTATATCTGGGTACATCCAAGGCCATAAAAATGTGTTCACTCTCGTACAAAGTTATGTCGAGCGTAATTCATTAGGTTTAAGGAGATATTGTAAAAAAACTATTCTCCACAGAATAAGGTCAAGTTTTACTCGAAATTTTATAATATGACTATAATTCTACCATTATAATAACACAGTTGGGCGCATGAACCTACGACCAATAGGGTACCGGCTTGCACTGCGTTTCGGTGAGTCAGACGTGACGTAGTCGTTACGGATGGATGGATAGCAGCCAATGCAATTTTTAATAAGTGTAATTCGATGGAATTCGGAGTTAAGCGTCAATAAATTCATATAACATTTTCAACTCAATTTCATAGTACAGAACAATTTTTATTCCACCTCCTACTATTAAAAAATGTATCACTACGACATTACAAGTTTTATGAAGCGGCGTGTGCCTATGTACACATGCATAAAATTATTCGTAGAACTTTTTTTACATCACTAAACAACATTTCAAATACCATAGTTCAATGAAATCTACTTATATTTGTCAGAGAAAGCAATGAAGAGAAAACTATGTTGTCACGGCCATACGATATAAACAAACCCCACCATCTTGGCTTCGTTGGTTACATGATTTGCTTCCCACCCCCGCGCCGGCATTGAATGTGTTAACTGATTAGCTGCATTTCTGTCAATTGCGCTATTATGATGGACGAGGTATAGAGGTATAGTTTCAGTGAATCGAAAACATTTCTTGAATGATAAATTTCAAATGACCCAAGATCTATAATTACGTACACAACCTTCAGCCAGGTACGTATGTAAAAAAAATATCCGAGACAAAGTTAATGAGGTGCAGGTGCTTCAGTGAGCATTTTTACAGGCTTCAGACATTGATACGACACTGGCCCTTATTTCAAATCTTAGACAAACCAAAGGTCTTTCTTTTTAAACTTTACTTTTATTGGCTTCACTTCGTACAAGGATTGAAAGTTAATGTTTATTATTAAATGACACACTTTGTATTTTTCTTTCTTTTAAAGTGAATTTCATTTTCTATTATTTTTCCTTAAAGGTTGCAGATGTTAACTCGTAAATGTGCATTCAGAAGATGAAATAGGTGCGATAAATTTTCAGTGGCCTTCGGATCTGTCTAAAATGGTTCATGACCAGGGAGATCAAATGAAAGACAAAGCGACGGAAAATATGAAAGTAGGAGGTCGTTGAAAGACCTCTTGCCGGCAAAAGTGTACCTTAACTAAGTAAACCAGAGCCAAGAGGTAAGAAGAGTATTGAAACCTGAATGAATTACCTTGTGACAAGCTTCCGAAATATCAATATGTATGATCAGACAAAGGGTTAGAAGAAGTTTGAAAACAAGTATTCTAAAAGATTAGAGGTATTCAGAACGAGTACCTAGAGGAACAAAGGAGCCATGTCCATTTTATGTCCATGGATATAGAAAAATTGATACTGGTCAACGCGCCATCTTATTTTAAGGCCGGCATAACGCCATTGGCTGATATGAATAAGAGTATTGATAAAAGTGAGTAAAACCAAATATTGCAACAACTTAGAGAACTTTGAAAGGATCACTTGTGCAAGAAAAATCCTGGAACTCTTCAAGAACTGGGTCACCACAAAGCGAATAGACGGAAGAAAAAAACAAGATAAAGCTTGTAAAGGATTTATTCGAGGACGCAACCTCTCAACTTGACAGGTCAGCACATATTTGGAAAAATGCATTGAAAAAACTCTAAGAATGGATGTCGTAAGAATTGAAGACAATGGTTTCTAATGAACATGCTCCATTTCAGCGAAGACATCACTCTTAAAGAAGCTAAACGAGAATACCTTCTGGCATCCTTGAATGCAATAGATCTAGTAGTTCAAGGTCAAGACATGGCAATCAATCAGACTTCAACAACCAATCAAGCTATGAACTGAGATACAGGAGAAGTGATTTCTTTCCCCTTCCTCATAAGCAAACGATCGTGAGATGGAAGACGCCCGGCGGACGTTTATCGCACTGGAATAGCTTAAGCTTAGAGTAGCTCTACCACGTGGAGATAACTAATGTTCCCAAGACCTCACCATCACAAGCATTACTAAAAATATTTGTGTTAGGATGACTGAGCGAGATCTTTCTCTAGTCATAATAGAGACCATATTCGAATTTTATTTTTTTATTTCAGCAGGTTTAAGAATCATGAAGTAAATATTGTAATGGAGCAATATTGTATTATTAATGGCGCGAAAATAGTTTTATATGACTGAAGGTTTCAGTAAATAACTAAATATGCATACATAAGTATTTAATTCGACTAGTTTTTTGCACGCCGGACGCTGAAAACGCCTTCACAATCGAAGATCTTTTTGCGATTCTGTAATCTATTCTCTAAATTCTGTAAATTATTGCGATGATTAATTATTTTTAAAAATAGTTGATAATTAATACAAACAACACACTGTGAAATTTATTATGTAATCTATGCGTTAGACATCCTTTATTTTTTAACTTAAGTTAATCTGGATTGCATACACGTGCCATTTCCCATGGAAAATGGTTGTTATTTTTTGGCAAATACCTCAAAAGTTTGTGCGGGAAGTTGATAATATTTTGGTATCTTTGGAGAGGTGCGATATTTTATTTTATAATGAGACCAAATTCCTAGAACTTTAATTGAAATAATATCTCGCTCAAACATCGTAAGTTTGGGGCTATTTGGATTAGAGTCAGCGGCCATTGGAAAAAAAACTAGAGAAAAAAATGACCGTGTTTGAATTGAAACTGAAGTAAGATTCACAATAATACGTAATACGCCGTTCCCTTTTAACTCTCGGTAAAAGGCGTGTAAAACTGACTGTCCTTTAATTATTTCCTCCTTACTGCCCTATCCATGCATACTTCTTTTGCTTCAGTTACCCACATACATGCACGCCATCCTGTTCTTGAGGTGGCTCTATGTCAGTCAAAACAAATACTAAATTATAAATTTTTTTATTTGGTACAAAAAATCCTGCTTTCTTTAAAAATTCCTGTTGATGAAGTGGCTTACCTATTGAAAACCAAAATTAAGGTATAAATTATGCAGACTTTCCCATGAATATTTTTAATAACCATATTTTTCTAGCCATAGGAGCCGACTGCAGCGCCATTTTTATGGAACTTCCGAATTTTGGCTTCAGTTACGGTGGTAATACGCTGATAGCGTCTAATAAATAGGTGCCAAGATTCCTATATTTTATTTTTATTCAATTCCTCAGTACTTTTTGCTTCTTATATTTCAAGGCTGAATTACAGTAAAAATAGCCAGAAAACCCTATTATTCATCTCAGTTTATAAAACGTACTTCAAAGATGCTACGTTTAAGTTTTCAGAATTTCTGGAATAGGTGACCCTGAGGCCAGAGCCACCTTAACATTCCTAATATTCCTTCTCTTAGGGTATCCTCCACCCCATTCGCCCATTACTTTCTCGGTCTAACTTAACACCTAATACCGTCTTTCTTAATAAAAAATGCAAATATTGTGAGAAACAGATTTGTACTCGAGAAGGTATGGGCAATACTTTCAGAAGCGCGGGGAACTCTGAGGCTACGATGACTTAGGTGAATTTTCACTCCTTTCTAGATGTATTTGTCAGGAATATAATGAATTAAAAAGCTAGTAGATGCGAAAAAGCTTCACCTTCTCCAATACTTATCTTCGTAGCCCATTGATAAAACCAGGAGGGGAATAAACGTGTAAAACAAAAGTGAGGAGATTAGTCTTTGACGCATTTACACCCTCAACTCCATTCCTTCTGTAGCTTCACAGACGTTATCCAGGAGCCCCTATAATCACCGTGGGCTCTCAGACACGAACACAACACCATCCTAGTCTGGTAGAACTCGCAGATTTACATTAAAACTGATATTATCTCAACATGCACATCTCACACATCCATAAAAATACTGAAAATACCATGGTGACATTACGCATCCTTGCTTTACGCCCCTATTTTATTTTGAATCAGTCACCCAAGTCCACATTCACTCTCACATTTGCCTTATTAATATCATACATAATAACCTTCTTTCATAACTTCAGAGCCTTCATAACTTTTAATAACTGCTCATTCACCCCGTGGTCACTCAAAAACTTCTAGAAATTACCTCAAATCACCCTCTCATATGTCTTCTAAGAAAAATTCTATTTGCCTATACTAAAAAATCTTTTTGAAAATGAAAACAAATATATAACAAATAGGAAAAACGTTTTAATCGGAACTTCAAGCATGAATTCTGAAGGTTCAGGCGATATGGCGAAGAATTTCAGCATAATAAGGTTGACAATTTACAAGCAATTTTCCACAGATAAATGTACCTAATGATGTCTTTTAAAGTTTTCTGTGAAAAATTGCTTTAAACTTTTCAACCTTATTAAGAACTTAAAGCAGTCTAGATTGAAAACAAAAGCACAGACAAAAACACCGCCGGTCGATGTATGAGAAATGTAAACAAACGTCAGACCAATAGGAAGTACCCCATTCACACACTTCCCTTGCGGTTAACATACTTCATTGTTTTCAAATATCCTACACAGAAAACTTACATGGCTTATTCTATTTTCCCTGTCATATATCTTACAAGAAAAATTCTTTTTTAAAGAAATTTATTCTTCAAAATATTCTTTTTAAAAGAAAAAAAATATGTTTAAAAGAAAATTAACCAGTAATCAGAACTGAAAGCGGTCTAGATCGAAAACAAAACAATTGATTGGTAACAATGCAACCAGTTTTGTCAACGAGAAATGTAAACAGTCCTCAGTCGAGTATAGGAAGTTAAAAAAAGTAACTCGTGCGACAACAACAAAGCAAACGAGGATAGATAAAAAAGAGAGAATAGCGCGTGCTTCAACGGGTTGGCGTGTCACCCACTGCGGCCGAACGACACGAGCAAAACGTTTCCCACCACCTCGAACGCTTTTGTCGCCGCGAGAAGTTTCTCTCCCGCTCGACGGAACCACGCACGCTAGCGGAGGCCGTTCTTCTTCTGTCAGACTGATAGCGCGCGCGCGCGGCCGACGCTGTTTTCGTCTGCATTTCGATGAATTTTTTCCGTTGCCTCACTTGCGCCCCCCACGGGACTCCCCCCACCTCCCCGCAATCATCGGGCGCTTGGAGGAGGGAGCAAACGGCATAACCTCATCCCGCCGCGCTGCTATGACGGTGGCAGTGTGAGACCGGGAAAAATGGGATTATGCACGTGGGTGGGGAGTTGGTTGCCCGGGCTCCCGTTTATCTATCACCGACGCCAGAGAGGGGATAGGGTAAGGGTGGAGGGGTAGAGGGAAGACATCCCAGCAGACACTATGCCGATTGAAACATCGAGATAAATGAAACGAATGTTTTTCAGCGTAACTCGGTGGAATCCTCTCACATTGAGAGAAAGTAGTAACAGCTTTGTAAAATATCACAGCAGTTTATTATTACTGCGTACAGGTTTCATCCGTTAAGGCATCATCAGGTGCAATCAGGGGTAAATATAAAGGAGTCAGATGAAGTAAAATACCTGGGAATAACCTTGACTTCAGACCTCGCGAGGGGAACACAATAACGAAACATTTGCGGCGCTACATTTGCAAAACTAGGGTTTATTAAGCACAAATAGTATGAAGGTTCTCCGACGAAAAAGTGAAAGAGAGATGCTACTTCGCTCTGGTTAGACCACATCTCGAATCCGCCGAGAGCTCTCGGGACCCTGCACAGAAATATTTAATTCGCGAAGTAAATAAAATACAAGGGAAATTCGCACGCTTCGTTACGAACGGCTAACATATACTGTTACACAGCTGATGGAAGGATTATGTCGGGAGCCGTTTGAGACTCGGAGGATACGCACAATAAGCATACTGAGATAACTTGAAAAACTCAGATCAGGCGAGTTTCAGTACGAGACGGAAAATATTATTTTGACTCCGCGCTGTATCTTTAGACTGATAGGAGTGACGAAATAAGAGAGATACACTGCCGAACAAACAGGTGAAAAAATTCCTTCATTCTACGCATCATTTGTGGGTAACCATAACAAAAACAGCATGGCGCTAGCACAAGACACATTGCTAGCATACGATTCACTTCTGCCCTCTCCCTCCATTTCCCGATTCCCTCTCCTTCCATGGTTGGTGTCCTAACACCCCCTTCCACACGCCTCTGCTTCGGCTCGTAGGGTAGTATCTATATAGATGTGTAATCCCATTTGAGATGGATTTAGATGAGCATTTGACTGTTGCACTTTGTTGTACCTGATGATAAACTAAGCAGTTGAAAACTGATATACAGTAAAAATTAAATTTGTGAAATTTTACAAAATTGTTAAGTAACATGTGTAGTTAATATGTAGTACGACATATTTTCTTTCAATATTGAGATATATATCTCGCGGATAACCATGTATTTCCACCAAGGACTATGAACGAAAAATTGAACAGACTTCAAATATTTACTTGAATTGAAATTTAAAGGGCAGCACATTTCACTTAGCTTTGGATAGGGGATAAACAAAGGTAGTTTGAATGAGGTATCAATACTTAAATTGATTAAACTGTTATTCAACGATGTCTAATGAGATGCGATGGAACAACATTATGAACTAAAATAAATAAAAATTATACCCAAGGATGATGTTTAGACGTTTATACACACACATAGTAAACCCCGTACACATAGTAAAATATTTAGTGGACACAACCAAGTTTTTTATTTATTTAAGTTGATTGAATTGGATCTCATTTAAAAGAAAGAAAAATATCTCATCTTCCTGATGATATCAATATACAATCACCGTACTTTCTTTTGAGATACTTGCCAAAAAATAGAAGCCGTTTACCATGGGATTTGGCACGAAAACAGTCCAGAGAGAGATCATTAAAGGATCAAATATAAAAAATTTCTGATGCTCCATTCGCTTCAGATATGAAAGGGTGTGCATTCGTTTGTTTTCTCAATTGTTGTTCAAATTTAATTTATTACCAACCGTAATATTAGTTTTGAAATCCTAAAAAAAACTTCGATTGAGAAGACATTTTACTGTAGACTTCAGACATGAAAATATAGTTTTCGCCCCATTAATATTACAATGTATACTCCATGCATCTGATGATTGCTTAGATTTTAAAATCGAGTTAGAATATGTTGGAGCGCATAGGCTTCCGCAGTGGCTTGATATGATGGATCCCATTTCTTCAGGTGCAAATCGTGTGTCAGACTTCACGTGACGACAGTTTCACCCCATTACAGGAAGCGTTTTCAGGTCACTTCGACCTGAAGACGCTTCCAGTAATTGGGAGAAACTGTCATCACCTAAACGCTGACACACGCAGTCGCATCTGAAGATATGGGATATAGGTTCGAATATGGTCTCGATTATCAATAGAAAGAATCTCACTCAAACAATCTTAAGAAGAGGAATCCTTAGCGCACAAATGTTAAAGCATCCTTTAACAAACATTAATCCAAATTGGCTATCCAGAGATATGTGTCCATTAAAGTTTTAAGCGATGCTATGTTTTTAGGTAATGACTTTCGGTTTGCGTTTGTTTATATGAATACCCAGTGTACTGTGAAAATTACACTACTAATACCTCTTATCGGCTTATTAACAGCTTAAATGACCTATCCAATGCGGCAGAAATCCAGATAGAATTGACGAGTTCATTGGGCTATCATGCTGTAAGGTTCCATCTAGTCTCTTTTTTAATGTGCGAACATAGGAAATAAAAACGTATACGTCACCATTCCAATGCTGGTTCCAATATTCCATTCGTAACTTACGATGCTGACTTACGACACCTAGACAACATGCGCGTAAGCCGTCTTTGCTCTGCCATAGAGCTGGTCTGCAGCATCAAACTTTCGTAATTGTTTGCACGCTGTTTGACGTTATGTCGTGAAGCTCGTTACTCAATATATTTGTTCATTAGTTTCGTTTGTAAAATCGTACAAGATGATTGGCGGTCCTTTGTCCTACGTGTAATTTACGAAGAATGTACGAAACCACCACGTATTGCATATTAGGATGATCCTTCGTTAAGACAGTGGTATTTGGGAAAATTGAGCGTAAAAATTACGGGACGAAGTCCTTGAGTAATCGCTATGAGTCGTCCTCTTCGCTTCAACTCAAGGAGTAAGAAGGGCATACTGTCACTTGAAGAATTTTTATGACCGTGCATATTTTTATGGAGAGCGAACGGGAACTGATGACCATATCACATGGCTATATAGCTATACTATGAAAATAGTTATTGTCAATCAGTTATGGAAAACTAATTAAAAACTACTTTTAATGGGTTCTTCGGAAAATATTAAAATTGGTGTCACTCGTGAATAAAATGGGCAGAATGAAATAAGCTGTCTGAAAATAAGTAAATCTAGGAGTTTAAATAGATTTTTGCGCTCATACCGCCGATAGCTAAACTGAAATTCACTCATCACTGTCCGCAGCAAATGAAAATTCCTTCCTATGTCGAAATAAAAAAACCTTCCGAGCCCTATGGTGGAATTTTAAATTCCATTCCAGCAATACAATTATTTCTGTGTATTTATTATCACAAAAATGCAGCTGTATACATCTTTTGAGACATGCTGTATTATGATTGTATTAAAAAGATGATAACAACCACAGTTGAATTTTTTTTTTCATTATGCTAGTATTATCGCGTCTTCATCCACCTATCTTGGCTCTTAAAAGTTTCGCTGGTGGATAAGAGAGCAAGGCCTGAATAATGCCGAGGTCGTCATTTATACGCCATGTAAACATACAAATAACCTTAAGTTCTTTCATTGGACTCCTAATTTCTTTCGTTAATCTTCTTCGACTTGTAGTGCTAATCTGTAACTCGTTAAGACATGCTGGTGACTTCTGTCGTCTATCGACTCCAATCAATGAGTCGTCATTTCCTATGGTATATTAATGCTCAGCTCTTTATCAAATTCCTTACGAAGGTAGTCTCTTCCTACTACCAGTTTCACCAAGCATAATAATCGCAGGCTAAAGTTTATACAATTGCATGTCTTAAGGAAGTTACTCCACGACTTAATAAGTCAAAACAGCTAATGAATTCAAAATTTACGCTTGTACTGTTCATAAAATATTGCTTTCACTGATGTTAGTCCTAGGCTATTTAGAAACGAGATTATAATACAAAATATAAGATAATTCGACGATTACATTTTCAATGAAAACTTTATTTCAGCCATACTGCTGACTGCTGAGCCACTTCTACTGAACTTTGGCACTTCAGTTCCTGTATTTATTTGCTAATAACTCAACTACTGATATGGATTGGTCTCAAATTTATCACTATTCCATTACCTGGGAGAACTCACTTCTTATAAACTCAGCCTTCATATGAAATAGGGAAACACAATTTTTCCCCAAGTTTCACCAATCCCTGAATTTCACACAATGTAATTTCAAGTTCAATCTGAGAAAAAAGTAGCGAGGGAAGGTAAAACTCCGTTTTTCTTATCAAACAGAGGACACGTTTTTCTATAAGTTGCCTACATGTGAGAAAACTGATATTTAAGTGGTTTCATGATGAATATATTTTATGGACAGTCTGCGTGAGTCAGCAGGACGGTCGGCAAAAGTGTCGTTATCCATGCAAATACAAGTGGGTGAAGACCCATATAAATGCAGGTACCATCCTGCCAACGCCGCGGAAATCTAGGAAATTACTATTTCTTTCATTTGACGACTAAGGCAGCATGCTGATTTTGGTCTAAATACAGATTAGCCTTAAAATTTGCATTCGTGTTCTTATTAATCATATATACCTATAGACACGAAAAGTTGCATTTCACCGATTTGGTATTTTTGGAAATTCAATACTACATATTTTAACCCATAGCCTTATGGCACATGAGATATATTTCGTAATAATTCGATCACATATTTTATTTTGAACGGGAAATAATTCATTTCAAATTATAATGCAAATTATAATGATGGTTGCTAACAAATATGAAGGTGACAGGCCGAGTCAAAGGTTCGAAGAAACATTTATATTTAAATTTTTGCCTAAATGTGGAATACCGTACCGAAAACATCGATAACTCAAGTCATAGTATGGTTTAATAAAGACAACAACGTAAAATATAATTCTTTAATCATTTCCATTACTGACTGAATGGTGAGTTACCCTCATTAAAATATGGACTTGAATGAAAAATAGTCCTAGAAATTTTTTTCGACTTGCTTAATAATTATTAAAATGTACATTCGATGACTCCAGATTGCCGCACCAGCCGCCTTTGACAACAGGTTTATCCGTTTAGGAAGAGAAGCCTTATGGAAATTCGTCTGTTTCAGACGATCATACTGAGTACATTGGATTTTTTCTTTGCGACTGGCCGGCGCAGACGTCAAATTGGTCTAGATCAGCTGTTCTCAACCTGAGGGTCGCGACCCCTTTGGGGATCGAACGACCATTTCGCAGGGATCACCTAAAATTATCGGAAAACACATATTTCCGATGGTCTTATGATGGTTTCCATATTACTCACCACTGTACTAAAGGGTCGCGGAATGAGGAAGGTTGAGAACCACTGGTATAGATCGTCCAGATATTACCTTCGAACTTATGGGTCTGGTCTAATGAACAGCTCACTCATTGCGTGATACAAATATTTGCTAGAGAACCTGAGTCAGTACGGAGGAAGGAGCCTCCGCTGCCGTCTAAGGCATGCCTCTGGTCTCAGTACCAACTGGTAGGCCTCTGCATTCACTCCATCAAGCCTACCTTTTACCTGTGAGCGGGCTGCAATGTATTCTCTAACTTAAAAAATTCCCCTTCTCTCAGGATAATTTATCACTCATTGCTCTCCCATGGAAACTTTCTCTAGGTCATAAGAAGTATAGCAGCCTAAAACAGATTTTATCCTGTTCGCAACCGAAGGTCCCAACCGGCCGACCAAGATGAAACCGACTAACCAACGAAGGCAGAATGGTGATGTTCATGCAAAAGCCTAGTTGGACATGGAGACCACTGGAGCCTTCACCACTTCCAAAGGTCAAACCCGAGAATACCATCGAAAAAAGTGAGTACTAGTTCATATGAGCGCCTAACATAGCGGTATTAGAGGAAAACACATTTTGTAATATTCCATGCGACATTTATGAGTAAGCTACGGGTTTCAAACCATCGCGTTTATCTGGATTAAATATGTATTTGGTTATGCGTCAGTACTGTGTGAAAAACTGATAACTGTACGATCTAAACTGGTTATTTATCATAAATTATAGAATGAAACATCATTGAATGCAATCATCTACTAAGCCGGAATACTACGTGTCCACCTAGCTTATTACCAAATTCATCGGTATCCGCCGGCTTATGAAGTGAGAGGTCGCGGCTTCAATTACCTCCTCAAACATGTATGCCATGTTTGTCCTCTGACTAAGGTCAAAGGTTGAATGTACGCAGGCAAGGTCAAATGTCAGACGGTTCGATGCTAACTGAAGCAGTTGAAGCACTCTTAAGGTGGCTGGAGCGGTAACCGTTGGTCATTGAGTGCACATTTTAATAATTTTGCAAGGGAAATCGAAAAATAATTCTAGAAACATAAATATAAACATAGATGTTCATCTTATAGAAATCCCTAGAAATATAAAACATAAAAAAAACAATGTAAACATTGAAGTTCATCTTTATATGCGGTGGAACTCACCATACATGCAGTTATGGAAATTATTCAAGAATTATATTTTACATATTTTGCCTTAATGAAAGCATGTTATGGCTTGGGTTTTTGGCGCGGGGTTCGAATAAGGGCCACATTTACATCAATATGTATACGTTAATTGCGAATCTTTGACACGGCGTAACACATGGTATTTTTAGCAGCCATTATAATGATAAGAAACGCATTAACTAGCGATTATAAGTCAAACTGTGCATGTGTAACCGAATGTTAACGAAATATATCTCTTGTTCCGAAAGTCTACGTGTAAATTGGTATTAAATTTCCAAAACAAAAAATTGGTGGAAAGCAATTCTTTCACTTTCATGTATGGATATCACTTTTAAGAACACGTATAGACAGTCTCACACGACTCTGTACATAAAGTCGCTCCAACCATCTTAGGGTGACTCTGGCCTCAGGGTCACTTATTCCTGAAATTCTGAAAACTTAAATATATAGCATCTTTGAAGTGCGTTTTATAAACTGAGATGAAAAATTAGTAGTTCCAGGCTAGTTTCAATGTAATTCATCCTTAAAAGTGGAGGTTTTAACATAGATTCTTATGGAGATTGCTCAGATTACAGCAGATAATCAATTTGAAATAGGAGGCATATGTAAGCTTTAAATTAAAACTTTTCATAAGAAGCGAAAATTATAGAGAAATTGAATAAAATAAAATATAGGAATCTCGCCACCTATTTCTTAAACTTTATCAGCGAATTACTGCCGTAATTGAAGTCAAAATGCGGTAGTTCCATACAAATGGCGCTTCCGTTGGCTGCTAATGCTGGAAAAATGAGGTCATTAAAAATATATTCGAGAAATAATCTGCATGATTTGTACTTTAATTTTGGTTTTCAATAGGCAACCCATTTTATCATCGAAGGCAGGATTTTTTAAAACAAATAAAAAATAATGTGTAATTTAGTACATATTTGTTTTGACTCATATGGTCAGTGTAGAGCCACCTTAAGATGATTTTCCATTCAAATGAAACGTGTAGAGAATCATTTCGCTGGATTATGACAGTCATTCGTTGCGATCAAATCAACGATTTCGCGCGTGATCATCTCGGCAGCACGTGGCAATGTCACCATCGCGGCCGTGAGGAAGTTTCAGTGAATGAATCACCCGACATGTCGTCTAAATTTTACATTATTAGTAATGCTCAATTCCTGCTTGAGTAAATTGAATTTTTAGCGAAACTCTTTTCCAATACCTCAATAGCGAAGTAATAAGCGAATTACTGCTATAATTGAAGTCAAAATTCGGTAGTTACATACAAATGGCGCTGCAGTCGGCTCCCATGGCTGGTCCAATGTGGTCATTAAAAATAGATTCGTGGAATAATTTGCATATTTTATACCATAACTTTGGTTTTCAATAGGTTACCCATTTCATTAGCGTAATTAAGATTTTTATACCGAGTAAATAAAAATTTGTAAGTTATTATTTGGTTTGACTCACCTAATCAGTGAACAGCCACCTTAAAAAAAACAGTCCGTCAGCAGCGATTCGAATCTATGTAGGCCACGGCGGGAAGCACCCGTGTGCAGCCCGGGGCAGAGCCGTCGAAGCCACGGGCCGCGCAATACGGACGTCCCGTGCCCGGATCCTGTCTCGACAAGGACTCCCGCTCGGTCCAATGCCGCCGGTTCTCCCGGCGAACTCCGCGTCAACTCTCGGGGGAAGAGAACTGATTCGACAGCGGCACACGAAAGCCGCCTCCGGGTCTCCCCCGCACATCGATGAACAGCACTTTCTCCGCTACAGGTTTTACTCTTAAGTGCTGAGCCACATCGACACGAGAGATAACTTGTGGTAGCCGATATAAAAAAAAAACAAAACGCGCATATTCGGTTGTCTCAACGATTACCAAAGGTGGTGGAAGTACCCAGCAAGGCCACTAGGGGGTCGCGTGTCTGCGGAGTTAACCAATCAAGTGTAATTATGTATGTCTTTTCGTCTGAAGCTTTGCTGCCAAGTAATTGTTTTAAATACTAGTGGGACTGGTAGTAAAAAATAAGGAGCCATGAAAATTATTTTTTATTTAATAGTTATTTATTTTAAGTCAAAAGTTTATTTTAAAACAAAATATATATTATTTAAAAATTTAATTTTTCATTGAAATTGATCGCGAAAATTACCTATATATAAAGATAGCAGATATTTAAATTCGAATAAAAAACAAAATAAAGCATACAAAACAAAAAGTATCGACGGTAGAGCGTGGCCGCTAGGGTTTTGTGTTGCAGCGGCGTTAACCAATCAAGTCAAATTCGCTGCCGAGTAAATGATTTAAATACTCGTGGTACAATAGCAAAAGCATTATATATATAATAGCATGATAAAATTAAATTTTTCTTTCATATCCAATTATAATTTTTTACTCGTGGTAGGTCGCGAAACACTGAATATCACAGTTATTTAAGAGAATGAATAAACAAAAGAAATCTTTCGGAGTATATTGTACGAATGAAAATGCACATTCACCTTCATACACATAGTAAATTGGAAGATCTTCCACATAGACTTATAAGAATGGCCTCTCGAATTACTAATAGCGAAGAGAGAACAACTGCAGTGAACAACAATGCCATGATCAAATTGGGCAATAATGGCATCGCACACCAGTTACCGATTGGTATCGCCGATACTTGACCTTAAAGTTATGTACTGTTCGAGACTCACCAATATTTTCTACACTGATAACTCATACGCTTCGTTCAAACTTATATGATTGAATGATGGTTAAAAAGGGGCTTTCAATAACTTGCACTCACGCGAGTCCCTTCGTACACGGCAATGGTGACGTCTGGTGACTGGTTAAGAAACCGTTATACCCGTGAAGGAGCTTCTTATTTTGATGTTAGTATTTATCGTTTTAATTGATGAAGTATACATCCTGCAGATCGACGGCCATCCTCTTTGTTTTGCTTCCTGAGCTACCCCGTCTAAATATTTAAAAATGTCCTCTCCATTCTCTCCTTATTTTCACTGACTTAGGTTATCAGGCATCATTAAACCCGGTGACCAGGGCCAAGTTAGGTAATTCAGTTACATCGTGGCATGGACTATCGTTAACTAACGTTAGCAGGACAAATATTTTGCTAAATTACGAGTCACCAGCTTCGAGAGAGATTAGAATGAATGGGGCAAAATGGCATTTTCAAAATGGTCACGATCAAATACAGGATGCAATACGCCTAGGAGTGGACAAACGATTTACTGGACGCGATAGTCAGTAAGGACTTTCAGCTATTAAAGAGAAACAGTGCAAAAAACTAATACAATCTTTGTCCTCGATAATGAGTCTGGTAACGCGAGGTCTTGGAAACTCAAAGGTCACTACTTGAAATCCCACCTCCGGCACGAATTGATTTTGATATTGTCTTACGGTTATAAAGTCTCATTTAGATGTCGTATAGAACCATCAAACTTCGGTTCTAAGGTTCTCCGTTGATCGGTTTGACATGACATCTTTAAAGTAATTTAAACCCAAGTCTTCGACTACGACTAACAATCTCATTACACGTCGAAATTTCATAACTGGCGACCAGAGATCAACAACAACTTTGTTTAATGCGGAAAGGGGGGACTCGTGGTATAGGCATAGTAAAACTTGGTGGCACTACCAAGAGGAGAGTATGATGTCCGAATAAACCTTTTTGTAATGGCATAGCTACTAAAGAACTTCCTCGGGGACTTATGGAGAGACCATCCGCTGCTTTGCCCCACCTCTCTTGTGTGATTTCCTCTTCCTGACCTCACGCTCCTCTCAAGCGAGTGTCGCCAAGTTTTTCTACCCCTATAACGCAGGTTTGCTGCTGAATCCGCCACTTATATTTCACTTTGAAAACTCACCCCTTAACGTTTGATACTCAATAGCCACCAGAAGTAACCAGCTTCTTGACGACGGTATAGGTGCATCAAAACTTGGTGGCACTTTCTTGTTTAGAGTATGACGTCAGGGGGAAGGAAATCATGTGAGAGAGGTGGGAAAATGGAGTGAGGGTTTCTCAAGATGACCACTCAAGAGCCCTTCGGTGCATCTCATCATCGCTTGACTCACACTCAGTGACCTCAGACTCTCCGCAATCGAATGCCATCAAGTTTCGCGACGACTATTAATCAAGGTTCGTGACAACGTTAGTTAGAAGCATCCATATATTATATCCCTCACATCTAGTAGTGAGTCTCAATTCAACTCCAGTGTGTAGTGAACGGGGCATCAGACGAATGAGAACTCACCCTTTCCCGTCTGTGAAAGTCCTCGTCCGCGGAGAGACGGCCCTCTTCCTTCGCTCGGGGTTCGAAGGCCGGCCGTTTGAGTGGAGGTCTTAACAAGGTGGCCAGTCCTACGACGCACCTATAGATCTCACTCCTATTTTTTGGCGAAAAAACGGATACTTTTTCCCACGAACACTTCCCTTTTCTACTCGGTTTGACTTGGTTTTGATCACCACTTCTTCTGCCCCCCCTCGACCGGCCCCACACTGGGCGCCGGCAGTTACAGTCTCTCTTTAGGGGTTCCGGCGAACTTGACTCGGCCCGGTAATAAAACAAACAAAACCGAATGGGAAAAACAAACTGGATGTGGACGATGTCAAACACACGCCACTTTCACACGTGGATTCTGTCCCTCCTTCCCTCTTTCTCGAATAACTAGTTGCGGCCCGCGGGCCTATCTTCCTCCCGCGGTGTCGGCCCGCTGTCACAACCTCCCGGCGCCCAGTTTTACGCGTTGTCTCCGCTTGCCCTTTAAAAAAATAACAATGCGTTGGGAAGAGTAGCCTCGGTTCGTCGTCGGCAGCGGGCTCCAGCTTCGGCGGCGGCGGCCACGGGATTGTGCGGTCGGTCGGGCCGACTATCGCGAGCGGCTTTCGCGAATGCCGGCGCTGGAGGGGTTCGGGAGGGGCGGCGGGTGGATGTGGGGAGGGGGTGGAGGGTGCCGGAGGCAAACTATTGGGAAAGGGGGAGGTAGGAAGGGGGTGGGGAGTATCGAAGGGACGAGAGGGGGGAAGGGAAAGATGGGAGGGGGGGGGAAAGGGTTCCCGAAGGGAGAATGAAGGGATGTTGGATGCGGGGATTGGGATATACAAACTGCTGAAGGCGCTCGTGAAAATCATTTGACGGAAGGTTGCGGGATTGGTGGTGAGTTTAGATCGGTGTAGCCAAATCATAACTTTGTGGCACTCTTCTGCGTATATTGTGACGTAGGGGGATAGGAATGGATGCTGAAGTCGCTGAAGCCCGTCCAAGATAATAGCGCAGTTGACAGAAATGCAGCCAATCAGTGAACACGTACAATGTCATCTGAAAAATAGAATCATGAGACCGAAGGATTGAAGATGGTGGCTTTTGTTTGCATCATATGATCGTGAAAACATTCTTCGATTTTTGCTACATTCTAACCCAAAATCAGAATATTTCATCGAGTTATTGTATTTTAAATATTGTTTGCTTTTGTCGTAAGTAATTAGGAATATTTTTGCCTCCATTTTGACGCTGGTTTAATGTTATGATGCACAGTACACAATGATAGAACTGGGATTTTAACTTGTACTCGCTAATTTCCTCAGAAGTTTTTATAAGATAGTTTCTAAATGCTTTATCACGAAATAATTGAAGTTTAATATCGAATACCATAGAATAACATGACATCGAAAAACATTAATTGAAAATCGCGTGGCATCGCGACTACGTGATGTCTGCCTCACTGAAAGGCATTTGCAAGCTGGTACCCTATTGGTCGTAAGTTTGAGTTCTCAACTGACCTTATCTTTGACGGACTCTGTGGTGGTGGGACAATGAGACCAGGGGTCCTCCATGAGGCCCTCGCCTGAGACTATCAGCTCCTCTGTCGGGATATCCACGCTTGCTTCACCTATCCGGAACTTCCATCTCTTCACCGGCGAGTAACACTAAGTTCTGCGATGTTTATACGAAACGAAATGCAATTTTGACATAAAAATACCTGGGAATACCAATACAAAAGCGGTCACTTTCACAGCGGCAGTGTTCACGTACTGCTGTGAGTCCTTGGTCGGTTGTTTGGGAAAATCACCGGCAACTGAGGCAATTTAATAAAGGTAGGAAGGGTGGAGAGAAACCCGGTGTCGGCATTAGCCAACCCTTGGTGAAAGGCGACTTGGGATCTTGAGTGTAATTCCCCATCCGACGGATGGAGCACTTCCTTTGAAGTCCTCTCCAAATGACACTCAAGTAGGGGTCGCGATTTCAATGAAAATGAAAATATGCGCCACCGTCGGGATTCGAACAGTTTTAATGAATGTGTTTAATATTTCAGATATTAGAGCCAGTCTGTCATCTCGTTTTCGCTCCTCTCAATTACCTAAATCACTAAACCGAATTGTTGACAAAATAAACCAAAATCTGTTCAGAGGTATGACTGTTCGAAATATTGAAACTCCGGTTAAATCGGGAGAACAGAGTGACCGCACGTCTTCACACCCAGATTTGAGCACGCCAGATAGCATTTGAAATCCAATGAAAGCTCTCGTTTCTTCCTTTATAACAAGCTTATCATAGTACATGCTAGACCTTTAAGGAATTTCTGATATTTTTGTTGATATAACAATCGTGTTCCTGATCATGTCATTAGTGAAGATCATGCTATAAGTAAATACCAAGAATCAACAGGTGACATGTTTTTCTTTTCAAGCGTTGTACTTTTTATGCCAGGAAAATGCTTAAAGATGTTGTGAGCCCTAATTTGTGAAGAAGCTGGAGGTTTTCTTGGCCATTTATATCGATTCTTTCCGTAAAAATACTGACCATCTTCTCCTGAACTACTTCCTCCAGATCTGTCATCTCAACCTATGTCACTTTCAGTAGCAGTATTATGCTCGCTAACCTCTGACCCTGCTTCACTAATGTTCTAGTCTTCGCACATACTATTTCTCACTGAATTCAGGGTTTCATCGTCGTAAGAATTGCTATCTGCGTTCACCAGGCCTTATTTTTCCTTTTCGTATAAAAACTGGCTCGTTTTGATGATCTGTATGACAGAAATAAAATAAACAAAATATTTGAAAATTAAAGATAGCAACATATCCTTACGGTTGGGGTCATTCCTGACCCCAGCGTGCCATTTTCTCATCGTGTATATAATGAATCGAAAAGATTTTCCGCACACAGCGAGCTCTCGGGTGGCACTGAGATCAGAAGAAAGCGCCCGGGCGTGGGGCAAACTGCTCACAAAATATTGGTTACATTGTAACTCATGGGGTCATATTTGACAACAGCCGTATAGTTGAGGGTTAAACGACAGTTATTCCATGTTTGAACATTTAGAAACTATCTAAACTAGATTGTGAAAACTTAACGGAAATTAGCAGAGAAAAGTTAAAATTCAAATTGTGTACTATGCATCAAAACATCAAAGCAGCGTCAAAAATACGCCTAATTACTTACGACAACACTGAACAATATTTGAAATACCATAATTCGATGAAGTTAACTGATTTGGGGTAGAAAGTAATGAAAAGTAAACAATGTTTCCATGATCATGTGATGTAAACAAAGCCCTCCATCTTGAATTCTTAGGACACGTGATTTGATTTGCTAGACGGCATTACACGTATTCACTGATTGGCTGCATTTATAAGTGTCAACTGCGCTATTATCTTGGAAGGACTTAACCGTCGGTTTTTCTCGTTTTGATGTCGCAGCATAAAGAGAGGGATGCACAAAAACTGCTGAAGGCGTTCGTGAAAAGCGTTGACTGGCGGTTGGGGAGATATGGGTGGGGGCGGCGGAGGTGGGGCAAGTGGGGGGTCACAAAAGGCTCGGTTGGGAGAGGGAGGGGGGCACCTGCCCCGCTCGCCTCCTGTGCATGTGCTGTTGTCTGTGTGTATCGGATGGACGTAAAGAGGGGGACCTCAATGATTGGGCAGTGATTTGACGGGCGAAAAAAGAAAATAAAGAAGTCCTCCCCCATTGTGATGTCATGTAAGGATGTCGTTCGACCTTGCAATTTCCACCGCTCTCTACCTTTTGGCGTGTCCGGCCTGCCTGTTGACGAGCCATGCCTTTTCGTCATCGACGTCCAACTCCCTCGAAACATCAACATATAACCTGCACGTATCTACACACAGCCCTCTGCACACGGGAACATGTCGGATGGAATGTCGGCCAACGATGGCGAGCAACATTTCACCGCTTTGTACACATGATGCCACAATCAGTGATCAAGTCGTGGAAAAGTTTAAGCGCGGGCGAATGCTTTGCGAACGGAATGGATAACGTTTAGATAATATAGGCGATAATTAACGGTAAAAGTATACAACTATGAGTCATTTATTTGACTAGAGTTAATAGATCAACCTAAGTAACGAGGAACATACTTGTTGAGAATGTATCCGTGCATAATACTCAGAATAATTATTAACAACACACAACATAAAATAAAAATTGGTTTTATTATGCATTAATTAATTGCCTCAATATGCAACACTTTAAATAACAAACTTCTTCTTTATAAAATTTTATTTCTTTATTAACAAACAAAAGAAGGCGGAAAAGCGCACAAATTTGCTCCCAGATCGCTAGAAAAATTGTAGGTGTTCAACTTCTTACCTGAGTGAGGCAATCGCAATGGATTCTATCGCATGTCAGTCGCAAGCAAATAATTTGGTTGTTTACACGCAGACATTTACCGCTAACCACTTCCCACGCCAGATATAGCACCAGATATGTCGCTGTGTGTACAGTGTTTAATGGTGAGAGGAAGGAAGATATTTTTGTACCTATCAGTTCAGCAGTGTATCTCTCATAATTAGTCGCATCTTTTAGTTGTAGAGATTTATTATTCTTCTTTTCCGTTATAGTAGGCTCCTTTGGCCAGCTTTTTCTTCAATTGCAGCCTTCCTCAGTGTAAGTGGTTGCATGACCTTTTTCATGACCTGCCGACGTTTCTTCTAGATGTGGGCAATTTACTCCTTGCGATACGTACTAATCTGTCGCTTGTCATTCTGTTTATATGCTCGTTCTACTCTTTATTTTTCGTTTAAGTACTCCGTCATTTATATTTTTTGTTTGACATAATTTTCTTATATTTATACTTCATTCTTTACCTCACAGTTTTTTTGCCTGCAATCCTTAGAAGTACTTTCATCTCCCTAGCCTTTAATAGAGATTTGATGCGGGATTAAAATTATGTCCTCCCTGTCATACTCTTCACCATTACACGTGACTGCGATTTGGCGAGCGAAATATAATTCCCCATTGTGATGTCATTTCAGGGTGTCTTGCGACCTTGCTATTTTGCCTCTGTTCTCTCTACATTTTAGGCGCGTCTCGCAGGATATTTGACAAGTATCGCCGGAATGCTCGTGTCGCTCTCTGGTTTTTCCTCGATTTTTTCGGATGGGAATGATTCACGCGCTATTCGCATCCGGTTGAATGACGAGGAGGAAAGATAAAAGTAGAACTAGTGTCGGTGATGATGTCCACGACGAATCGGGTGGAATGACTGAATTTTTGTCTGCTTCCTGGGTTACTTAATGGTTAGTTTGTTAATTGGGAAAGCAGTCTTTCTCTTGACGGAATTTCAACAACATGAGATATGTGGATATAATAAATAAATATAACTCTTATTAAGAACCTATGATCTCATGTCCCTAGGTTCAAATGAACAGAATGCATGAGAAAAATAGAATTTAACTAATGTACATGTATTACTTCAATTGTTGAAGGCTCTACTTCGTGGAATAACGACATAATGGGAGAAATAATGTACTTTGTAATATTCCACTTAGATTTATTTACCCGACCGGTTTAAACGCATTACGTTTAAACGTATGACGCACAAGAATGCATGAAGGCTTCTCGGGTTTCCATCCGGGTAATTGGGTCCATGACCGACGTTTCGGCAGCGTACTCTGCTACCGTCATCAGGGCTTGGCTCTGCGCCTTCCCGGTCCATCACTTGCTGCGTTCGGCCCTTGTCGGTTGAGGTGACTGGGTGTGTAGGATTCTAGTGAGGCGCCAGCCTCCCCTGAAGAGACGCAAGCCTATACCGGGGGCCATGTCCGACATGGCGCTATACACATTCATGCAGTCATCGTCACTCATCACCCTGATGACGATAGCAGAGTACGCTGCCGAAACTTCGGTCATGGACCCAATTACCCGGATGGCAACCCGAGAAGCCTTCATGCCCTCTATTCACCGGGAAAGCCTGAAACCTTTCAACGTGCACATGTTTACGAGTTTTTAATCCTCCCTGTAGATGGTCACCCGGATGACCGAAAAGCATGCATAGAAGTCAAAATTCATTTGAATAATAATAAACACTTGGATGTTATTCCACACTATATTTATAACAACCAAGTGTTTATTATTATTAAAATGAAGGGGTTCCACAGAGTAACGCCGGAGACAGTGTCTTATATTAAAATTAATTTGCTTTAATTGAAAACTTGGATTAATCTTTAATTTAGTTAAATCAGGTCATTTGAATCACGAAGAATAGGTGGGTATGAAGGCTTTTGGAGAGAAATCTGGTTTCGGCATTAGCATAACTCTATTGACTAAGTTAGAACCGGTGCTTTCATCGTGGCAGGGCGTTGCCCGAGGGAGTAGATGATAGGAGGGAGTAGATGACGGGGATCATGTGCAAGAATTTTTATAAATGGTTGGCGAAGAGTATAATATGGAGTGTAGTGTTGTACGAAGGAGTAACGTGAACTCAGAGGAAAGACGACGAGAATACGTTGCTGTCATGTCACATGATGGTGAGAAGGACAACAGAGAAAGTGCGATTGACAGTTGGAAAGTGAACGTGGAAGTGTTTGACTTAGTAGAGGAAATTTGGAGGAGGCAGAGTAGGTGGTTGGAACAGATAAAGAGAGACAAGGGTTGCTGCAGGTCATGATAGAGGGGAGGATGGTGGGTAAGTGGAGGAGGGGAAGGAAAAGATAAATAAACATTATGGATGTGATGAAGAGAGTTTGGACGTTTGCCGAGCTGAAGAATGAAATCTTGTGAGGCGACCATGGCTTGCGGCTATTATAGATTAATATAAACTATGAGGGGTTTGCCCGTTGAAATTCAACGAAAAGAAAAAAATAAATTTTATGCATAGGATTGAAAGAATCCTTTCAATGTGACGTTGAAATTCAGTCGTGTTTACCGTTAAGTCTATTACAATAGTTTTATAATGCTTAACTTGTTTTCAAAATGTTTGATCTCGCCATTCATACGAATTAAAAAAAAACTAATCAACAGTAGACATTTATGTTGCATCTACAAAATTTTGAATCCCACAACAGTAGCTCCAGCTTATAAACTATTAAAAAACGTTTAATTAAACGACTATAGTCATTATCACTCTATATTTTCTTAAACTCTTAATTATTTTTTATTTATAAAACAAATAGATTCATTTACATATGTGTAATAATTTATTTATTCCTTATTTAGCTCACAGTAAATGAAATATACGGAATCTCGACTTCAACCATCAGCATGATCGTTATGGGGATGATTTATCAAAAACGCAAAACATTTGCTAAAAATCGATACATTTTATTAAAGTCTCGCAATTTCGACTGGAAAACAATATTTGGTTATTTAAATAAGAATCTCTAGTCTAGAGATCCGAAACTTGTGGGATCCGAAACTTTGTAAATGTAACATAAATGTTTCCGACGATTAGTCTTTTAAATTCGCATGAATAGCGAGAATAAACATTGTGAAAACAAGGTAAGTGTGGCAAACTTATTTAAATATACTTAACGGTAAACGTGATTGAAGAAAAAACGTCACATTGAAAAGATGTTTTCAATCCTATACATCATTATTTTCTTTCCGTTGAAATTCAACAGGCACCCCCTCCCAAGTTATTAAATATTCGTAACAAAACGAAAATAATCCGGAAGAGTTCCAAGTTTTAAATGCGTAACTGCTCGTTCACAGCCTGGACACACGACAGTGTTTCACTTAGCTTTCAAGGTGCTCTAGTTGCTTAGTTCATATCGTCCCGTCTAACCTTAGACCTTGAAAAACGCAACATCTGTTGACGAAGCATTTCTGACCTTCGGGTTGGGCCTGTTGCAAGGAGGTGTGGATTTTATTGTATTTTCAAACCATGCACGATGAGGAAGTCCTGCGCTTAACTTAAATCACGAGTCTCTCTTCATGAAAACATCATTAGTCTTTCACTGTGTTGATTGGTAGAGTGCAGCCTTCCAGTCGTCTCCCATGCTAATTCTCTTATCGTCCGGATAGCTCTTTTGCGATTCGACCTTCTTTATATGGTTCGTTAATATGCCCGAAGGTTCAAAACGGAACATGCTGATTTTTTCTCTATTTTGCTATTTTAATTTCCTCAGCTTATTTTATAGCCCTTTTCTGTACGCAAAAATACAACAGTGAGAGGTTGCCCACCCGGTAAAATTAAAAAATATATTAATTTTGTTTCCTTTGTATTCCATGCATAGTTCATCTTGGCGACATGGTTGATGGTTCTTCTACTATTCTAATACTCGCAAAAGTCTCCCCAGAAATCTTATTCATAATTTTTGCAATTGTACAACTTACAAAATTATTAATTAGTATTATCTACACAGTGGCGTAGCCAGGTTAGGGGGGAAGGGGGCAAAATATTTAGGGGGCGCCGACTTATAAATTCACCAGTTAACTAAACATACTGTTATATACTTTTACTGTATTATTTTGTCCGTAATATACTATGATCCAAACTTGTAGACCTTGTAGAATTTATTGTTGATAATTAAGTTATGACATTGATTTACGTACGTATTTGGGACTATAGAATGGAAACATTCACATGCTTAGGAGCGCCAGAACACACGGGACAGAACACAGGGCGGGGGGGGGGGGGGACATTCGCCCCCCCTAACCCCTGGCTACGCTACTGTATCTACATTGTTCATGTACTCTTTCTTAATCCAAGATGGGTAACTGACAGGTTTTAGTCGCATTACGTTACAGAAATATTAGGGATGAGTAGTGTAAATGAATGGCATATTTATTGATCAAAAATAGATTTTCAAAGGCCTCTCTTACATTAAATAATTTTCACATCACATACACTCCCATACCCTGAGAGGAGGGCGGGACTCGAACCCCCTATTATCAGAATGGTAGGCGAGGACGTTACCTCGTCGGTAGCGGGGCTGTCAACACAGAGTATCTCCACCATTGCTCTCATTTTATGCATGAGATGATTTATTCATGTTGCTTTCATTTTGAATAATTTCGAATGCTATCAATGGATGCCAGTTTTCCAGATTGTTTTAATTACCATGGTATAAGAAAACCTGCATTTTGTTTAGGGGTGACCGATGACTGAAGTAATTCGCGCAATTAATCATAAGGAAAGAAAGATGTTAAGGATAATATCATTTTGGGTATAAAACACGGTTGGATGTAACCCCGGCATAATCCTTCTCGTAACGACAATCCAGCCTATGCAAATTACGTAAAACCGGTTGGGAAGCAGGCGAAATGGTCTCCTCGTGATCATTAAATAAGAATAGGCTATATTACTCCTGAATGTATACGATAGCTATAAAAACATGACCTTGATTTGAATTTTGTCCAATGATTTAAGACACCGTCACAGGCTCTATTTAATGGATTCGTTTCATTACGCAGAAATCAAAAAATCACTTTGCAATTCCACACAGAAATTTCCACGCAGTTTAAAAAAATAAATAACTGCAGAATTGCGCAATAATTTTTCGTCGTTGCCGAATTAGTTAAATTAACATTGGAGGTTGTCATCCAGATTCTCTTGAGTTATCAATAAACTCAAAGTCGCCGGCCTTTCACCTTATTCTGATACCGTTCGTGATTTCTAAGCATTGACAAATACGGTATATGGGCATTAAAATCGCGATAAGTTGAAACTGGACCATTGGGAAATTGAGATTAATTACGTTAATAACGAAACAACCTCGGATGTAGGTATACTCTCTCTTGTAGAGGTGGCAGAGTTTTGAGACCTAGCAGCTACTGTCGGAATAGTAACCATATTACATTTTGGAGGATTAATGGTTCAAAATTGTTTGAAAGTCTTAGGTTCATATCTATCCATAATTGAGAAATTTAATATATAATAATAACATAATTCTTTGAGATTTATATTGCCGCAATCATTGGGTGTAATCCGGCCTCAGCGATGAAAGGAAAATAAATATTTTTGACTAATCCTCGAATCATCTCGAAACTATTTCGTAAACATTAGCCCTGATTAGCGTATGCTAAATTGAACTATTTGAGAAAGAAAGTTTTTGAAATAAGTTGAAATTTTCATAAAATGCCAAAACTCTTTTCTCCTGATTAGTATAGCATTTATCCGGCATTATTTTAATCTTGCGCTGCAGCCATTTTGGTTGACGAGGTTTCTACTAGAGTCACAAAGTTCCTCGACTAAATTCACTCTTGAAAATGTTCATTTAACAAAGAGAATAACGCAATGGAAGTATCGTCTATGAATCTTTCTACATTGGAAATAGACCTCAGAAATGCCCCGGGTTTCACTTTCATGAGAAATTGGAAAAGTTTCGTTAAACTTTTCCAATTTCTCGCCGAACAGGCGTTGAGCATTTCTATTGATGTAAATTTTAGACATCATGTTCGGCAATTCATTCCCTTAAAAATCCTCACGGCCGCAATTGTGATATTGCCACCTGCTGCCGAGATGATCACGCGCGAAATCGTTGATCACAATGAATGACAGTTTTAATCCAGCAAAATAATTCTCTGCACGTTTTATTTCTATGGTAAGTTATCTTAAGGTGGCTCTACGCTATGTGAGTCAAAACCAATACTAAATTACACATTATTTTTTATTTGGTTTAAAATATCCAGCCTTCGATGATGAAATGGGTTACCTATTGAAAACCAAAATTAGGGTAAACATTATGCAGATTATTCCTCGAATATATTTTTAATGATAACATTTGTCCAGTAGTAGGAGCCAACTGCAGCTCCATTTGTATCGAAATACCACATTTTGACTTCAATCACGTCAGTAATTCGGTAATAACTTTAAGAAATAGGAGGTAAGATTCATATATTTTATTTTTATTCAATTTACCACGAGTTTTCGCTTCTTATAGACAGTTTTAATTAACAGCTTATATATGCTTCCTCGTTCAAATTGATTTTTTTCTGCTGTAATCTGATCAATATCCATAATTGCCCATGTTAATATCTCCATTCAAGGCTGAATTACAGAAAAAAATAGCCATAAACCCAATTTTTTTCATCTTGGTTTATAAAATGCACTTCAATGAGTTTATATTTAAGTTTCCAGAATTTCTTGAATAAGTGACCCTGAGGCCAGAGCCGCCTTAAATCGATCGATCAGAAACAATTTTTGTTATTAACTTTAATATGCTTATCTTGCTGTCCATTCGATTGTGTCGATGCAATGGATGCACTGAAAGTTGTAGCTAAGTTTTGAGCTTTGATTTTACTGTAGGATACAAGATGTTATTTGTATCATGTGTAGTTGGCCTTGTAGCTATTACACATTCATTTTTCTCCGCATATTTCATCGGTATCAAGGTGAAAAAATAAGAATTATTACTAAGGCATCACATGCTGCTTTTATCGTATTTTAAATTTAAATTTCGATAGATTCGATTTTAATTTTCGATCATCTACAGCATACTTTATTAGACGATAGTGGGTGTTTTCATCAATCCATATTTCATGATGCACGTCATGATGTCGTGTGAAATACTGTTGACATTGAAATTTTAATGACTAAGGTAATTTTTTTTGTATTTCCTGTGTTATTTTCCTGCATGTAACTGTAAGGATGAACCTCGACATAATATTCACGCGTATAAAACCTGTTGGTAATTTTATCCCATAATTTAACAAGAGGAGAAATTTACTTGACATAACTCACATAATGAAATAAATGCCGACCTTTCTTTCCGCGTCGTCAAAACACTACCGCGTCATCGGGAATATGAGGTATGACCTCACAGAACGGTATCGCTTCGTACAATTGTAAACGTTTTCACGAGAATTTTAGCTGACTAAATCACATTAGATGAAAATAATTATTTTAATTCCTTTTCAAAATAAAACGGACTGGTATGATTTGATCCTTCCTGTCAAAGTATGCGAGAGGGGAAATGCCGTACAGTGACGTCAGTCCACTGAGAGTCCGTTTTGAATCACGTGACTTTTGTAAAAATTGTACGCCCTTTTCAAAGGCTAATTAATTTCAGCGGTTAACATATAGACATGTGGATTATAGTATAGGTATTTGAGTTTGTAGAAAAACTCTATCATGCACATTACTCAAATATAAGGAATGTATTATATTCATTTTTCCCATTCCCTCAGCATAGGATTTCGTTATGCTCCTCCTCCATTACGGTGGCAGGAGCGATAATCCTGGGTCATTGAGTATATAAATTCGACAGTCTCTGGCGTTATATGGTGGAACAGCATTTTAGTACTTAAATGAAACTACAGTAGTTGTACTGTCCACTTAAATTTTAATGTAAAATATTACACTACTCGTGTTTCGACGTTTCTTAGAGCGTCATCATCAGGTCTAAACAAGTTATGTCTCCAATGGGAATATTTATACATAAGCAAAAGGAAAGAGGGGGGGAAGGGGAATTGGATCATTGGCCAAGAATCCCCCCTCTTTCCTTTTTCTTAGGTATTTATAAATATTCCCATTGGAGACATAACTTGTGTAGACCTGATGATGACGCCCTAAGAAACGTCGAAACAGTTGTAGTGTAATATTTTACATTAAAATTTAAGTGGACAGTACAACTACTGCAGTTTTATTTAAGTACTATTGAGTATATATTTTAATATTTTTTCAATTAAGAAAAACATTGTTGGGCCACATTTCATTTGAGTGATTCTGTTAATGCATTGCTACGCACCATACAGGCTGAGATGGAAATGATACGAGAATTATGTTAAAAAATTTGTTCTTTAATCAAAACAAGTAATAACTAGAGTTTTCGGCGTGGCATTCGAAATTTACACGAAGTTATATGGAAATACTTTTTTTAGAATGTTGGACTCGGTGTGGCACCTTGTAATTTTTTAGCAAAAATTATTAAAAGCAATTATTTGAAGTTTACAAGAAAATCTGTACGTATATGTAATCAAATAATTACAAAAGATGTCACGTTCCATAAGGGTATGCGTTAAAATAGCATTGAATTGCCAAAGACCAAATCGGTATGATATATTTTTTTACTTTATCTACAGATCTCACTAATGAGAACTAGTATGCAAAGTTTCACATTAATCTGCGTTCAGACAAAAATCGCTCCAACCACCTTAATACGCTGAACCCATACGTGGCAGCGCTTGACGTCACGAAGTTTGGATGGCGGTATTTACGTTGACCATAACATCTATTTTCAGATAGGACCATCCCCGCTCCGTAAGCAAACAAGCGTCGGAGATGGGTCTGTAATGAAAATGAGATCCTGCTCCCGCAGTCCAACCGCATCATTTTAATAGCGGCGGCAACACCGTATAAATCTGAGGGTCAGGCCATTATTCCTGTGGTATCGCACGCCTTTTCACGATCCCCAGGCGCTTAATGCGTTCGCCGTCCATATGTGCCGTATAGGGGGTCCTGAAAATCAATCATTCCACGTGCTACTTGTGTCTATATTCTATTCCCGTGACTTTTACATTGATCATTCGCGTTAATTGTTTGTAGAATCTTAGAGTGACACTTAGTTACTCCACTGGAACAAGTAAAAATGTACACGATCCAATAAAACGGAAATTCTCCCTAAATAAATAAAACTTACATAGCAAATTAGGTTTTGGGTTCACTACATCATCAACTTCTTCCTAAAGATAGTTAAGTAACATTAAAACCTAGGCTGTATAAAAGTTTAATTTATTTGTGGAAAATTGCTGTTCTATTTTCATTCATAAAGTTGAAATTCCACACGTTATCACTGGAATCTACTGAATTAATGAAAAGTTAACATCTATCCATTTATTCCAAAAGCTTTTTAACCCACAACTGGGGTTTTCAATTATCCATGGACAACTAAGTTGCCTCCAGAAAACTAAAGATGGCTCTATTGTGTTAACACCGAGTAATATTAAATGGGGTTAACTTTTTCAGTTGAAATTTCATTATGGAAATGGATAACTTGAAATATTCACCTCAAGTTTGTGATTTTTACCAAGTGATGACTTGGTCTGTCTTTATTATTTGAGGCAAAATCAATCCGAGATGAAATAAATTTCGCATATTACTTTGCCCTCAAAGAAGAAAAAATGTCGGATGGCAAAAATCAATGACTTAAATTTATTTGGTTCAACAGTAATTTCGTTTTATTCGCCAAAAATATCTTCAATATGGACCTTTAAGCCAATTTTGAAATGTAAACATCATAATAAGCTATATTAATTATATTCCGATCATTTACGATGCCGCATTTTAAAGATAAACTTTTATTGTGATAATTTTAAGTTAAAATGCAATATATCCCATTGGGAGTAATTGAGGCGATTTTTTGCCGACAAATATGTTAATGAAGCTGAAGAATATTACTTCCTCACGAGTCTCCCGTAATATTTTTGCGAAGGAAATCACAAAAAAAGGATTTTATTTCATCGCTGGATATGAGGTAGTCCTCTTGTCGTTAAAAATATTGGATGAATGAGGTCGAAATGGCGAAGTTGATTAAATCCGTATAAATATATGAAATTTCTTATATTTTCCATGCTTGCGGCAATGTTTGGTACATAATGTGGCAATATTTGAATTTCCAACATAGAGTCCAGGGGAATCGAACCGTAATAAATCGTGTACCTCGTTGCAAATTTAAAGAACCAGCCTCTGAATCCCAAGGAATGATACAGTTTCACTCTTTTAATCATTCATCCCGGGCAGAATATAATACAATCATGTAATGAAACATCGAATTATTACGTGTTGTGGTTCGTAATTCCTCAGGAAATGATAACAGCATCAAGAAGATTGGAGTTCGATTTAGAATTCGAGTCTGCGAGCTGAGTAAGCCTCGTGAATCACGCGCCCGTATCAGATTGCGGCTTCAATTATCAGTTCCTGGCATTTGTGTTGTGTAATCTCTGGTGGTTTGATATTTGGTTAAACTTGTTGACTAGCCAAAAGTGACGTCATTATCTTCGGAGTGGGCGTGTGATCAGGAGAATGAAATAAATCAAAATTAGGAAAACAATTATCCAATACAAGATCCACTTCTCTATATAAGAAACATTGGACCCTAAGTATAGCTATTACTGATGTTTTAACCTGGTTCTCAATATTTGTAGATGCATTAATTGTTGAGCTATATGATCTGTTCATTTGGAATGAGGGCTGAGTTGACTTAGTGATTCACCAGTCTCGCATCATTAAAGGTATAGGGTTACTGCTTCTAGCATTTAATATAAGTTATCGCTTTTCTTTTGAAATTTGAAAACCTGTCACAAGTCGTATAGGATGTCAATAGCTTCGGAGTGGTCGTGTAGTCAGAAATATAAAGAAATCAAAAATAGGATAAAAATAAACCAAAACATACTCTAAATTATCTCTAAGACCTATGGCTATTATTGATGATTTAATGCCATTAGTAGTATCTGTAGATGCATTTTTTTTTAGAATTATGAGTTCTTCTCTATTAGAAAACCTCTTTAAGAAACAGATTTTGTGCGTTACGCTGAAGAAGGAGTAGGAAATGTTATAGGAAAAATTATTTTACTGCCTATCTTGTTTGCTTTCACAGTGGCCCACGCTCAGAACCTGTCACTGCTTCTTAGTTGTGTTATTCATGTAAATAATACTCTCATATACGAAGTAATTCCCTAATGGCATCCTAATTGAATGTGACAAAGTTACTCAGTTAATTCAAATATGTAAACAATGTTTCTGAAGCTTCTTCTCGTGAGACCTGTCGGTTACTCCTTGAATTTCATTTAGGTTTCTGACAAATACACATAACTTGCCACTCCAGTAAGTTGATAGATTGATAGCAAAGATTGATATTTAAAACACAAATAAGTTGTTTTATACATATTTCTTTGATTGTATTTTTTTTTCATATTCTGTTGCTGCATTTCCAATACCTAATTTAAAATTCATTAGTAGCTTGTGTCCTTCACGAATCTTCCCTTAAAAACTTTGCTCCAACTTTTTTTTAAATGGGTCTGTCCTGAATATGGATAAAATTTTAAAGAGATTAAATTACTGGATGTTTTTCACATTATAAAAGTGAGTGTGAGAAAATGTCGGAGCTTTCAAATTCTCGTGTAAAATAGCACAAGAATGCTTAGTTAGTTTCAGAGGTTTTTCATTAATAAAAGCAACTGCAAAACTTGTTATCTTTATAATTAAGGGATCTTTAATTAACGTCCTTAATTTAGTTTAAACCAACGCGTATTAACGCTGACAAATGCCAAAAATGACGAAATATTAATGAAAATAATACTTGAAATACGACAAGTATCTTTTTAGCAATAAAAATGTATTTATTTAGCTAATTTATATTTTTTGAACGCATTATTAATTAACGCTAAATGTGGCGTTCCGTTACGTGAAAGAACTTTAACGAACAGTTTCATAATTTTTTAATTTCTCATTTTTTAATATCCAATTTGCCCATTCAAATTACGAAGCGTCGTTTCAAGCATAACTTATGCGTCAGTAAGTTCTTTGAGGCCATCTGTTCAGAAATCGTAGTCATATGGATTTGTAATGGTGATTAATCTATCTTTTTGTTTTGCTTTTCGAGTACCACACTTTAGGTGCATAAGGTTGTGCATGATTAATGATCTTATTGCAGTTCAGTTATTTACTCGGGAGTTCTCATCCTCTTTAACTCTTGCTCATTTCAAATTGAGTGCGTTAATTTAATTAAATATTTCTCCACAGCCACGTTTCAAAGCCTTTCCTCATCCTTAATAGTTCACGTTTCTGATCCGGTCAAAACCACACTACTTGGGAAATCAATTCCTATGGTGGAATTTTATTTATTTTCCTTAATAGTTCACGTTTCTGATCCGGTGAAAACCACACTACTTGGGAAATATATTCCTATGGTAGAATTTTATTTATTTTCCTATGGTGAAATTTGCCGTGAAATTCCCTTCACCTTGTTGATTACTTTTACTCATTTTGATTCCCCTTCGCTTACTTACATCTTCCATTGCTTACTCTCAGCATTCAGCTATTGTTCAATAAAAACTGCTGATAGAACAATTTAACCTCGAGGAGCTCAAACCATTGTTTCCAGCACTAATTTCCGTAGTGCTTCCGTGTGTCGCGACTCGGTTATATATATATTCGCCAAGACTGGCATTGTTAGTTAGCCAATCTGCCGTCATTCAGTTTCCATCAATAAATGTATGACCTAAGTAAGGTCAATGTAGTTTCATAAATGATGATATAAGTTTTTGCTGAGCTAATGTTAAGGTTGAAGAGATTTGGAAAGCCCGATCACTAACATATGATTCAGATCAGGGAAAAATAAGTTACCATCACAATGCGATAAAAAAATCGACCAGGAAAACAAGGCCAAGGTGACGTAGTTTGTAATGTTGGCTGGAGCTGTTGGTAGCAATTCATTTCACCTTAAAAGTGACGTATAATGCGACATTGTGGTGAGAAAGAGTGTTTGGTTTGATCACTCCCTTCAAATCCAAAAATAATTTTGTTTCTCTATTTAGGCTTTGTTGGTAAGGAGGAAAAACATAATAAAATCCGGGGTGAATGCAAGAAAGTGTGCCCACTTAATCTAAAAATTGACAAGTACTGTATGATCACAATGGATGCTGACCAAGGGCGGGCGGAATAACTTAGTAAAATTATTAAAAATACCATCGAAAAATATACATTGAGTCGAAAAGACTTATCGAGAAAATTACTTGAATATTACGAGTTTTACTGCTACAAGTGTACAGTCACCCTTTAGATGATTATTTTATGACTCCATTTAATTGAAGATTTTCGTAAATGGAGCTATAAATATTTAGCTTTATTGCTAGTGGGTATCAATAAATTGCAATCTTTATGTCCCTTTAAAAGTCATATAAATTGGCTTTAAAAACAATTAAGAAGACGTATTTTTTTGAAACACAAATTATTTATTTAATATACAGAAAACCTTCAATTTATTTTATAATCATGCATTTTATCCGTCGTCAAGCACATTTATATTCCACTCTACATAATTATATTTGTAAATGCGGTTGATACTTGATATTTCATGGCAACCTCGCTACAGGTTTACAATTAGGGTTACATAAAGTTCTTGTCTATTGCATTCTCGTAAAATGCTTGTAGTTAGTATTTTTTGGGTAAAAATTAAATTTTTACTACAAAAAGGCTACATTCCTTGACATTCCTCAACACCGGGAAAGCCACCAGCGAGAATTATCCATGAATTTTCCTTTGTAGTGGCAACACTTGAGGATTTCTCCTCGATTTTTTCTAATTTGCTCATGACACGGAATGTTGCCTAGGAATTTATCTAAATAGAAAATTTTCCACGTAAAGTATTTGAGGGTTTTATTTTGTATAAATATTTGAAAACGTTTTAAGTCTTTCAATTTTTATGCTAATAACACTAATTTTGACTCATTTTCATATTCGTCTTCCTCTTGCATATCAGCTTTTTCATATTACATTCCTTCTCAGAGTTACTCCCAGCATGCCACAACAACAAGTAGCCAAAGCAAGAGTAACACATATAAAGACTGATTAGATCTGTCTGATTTCGGGATATACTCTGTTATTTTCTTGTTTTAACCACACCAACCAAACACACCATATTCAACTCCAAAGGAAATGGAACTCTTAACCGTGAATGTTTCAGCTAAGCAGTTTATTAATAAAGAAGTGACTTAGGTATGCCCACGAATGATCCTGAATTGGATTAGAGCCGCCTTGAACAACGTGATTTTCCTCAAGCAAAACACTTGAATAATCCTTGTATATGGGAGAATAAAGCCAACGCATACCTTTTGTCGTTACTATTTAAAGTGCAAAGAAATAATTTACTGTGTTCCCTGCGCAAAATTATATCAATATATACTCTTCGCCAGTAATAATTATTGTAATACGACCCAACAGATTGCTAAGTGGAAATACAAAATTTTATTTCCTTCTTTTTATTACCGGGTAATTGCATCGCGTTTTGTTGCTTCGTAGATAATATTTCACTCTCACCCGGAGGTGTCCTCAGATCGAAGATATTCTGAAGTTGTCATCACTTGTGACTGAAAAAGGTTCCTGAATGATAGGTGAAACGTTTAACTACGAAGCAGCAAAACGTGATGCAATTACGCGGTAATAAAATGAAGCAAGGAGCAGACCTCGCGAAAACCTGAAGATTTCTGAAGATTCAGGCGATACTGTGTGGAAACTAAACATAACTGATAAATCACAATAATGGGCCTATTTCACAAGTAACTTATTTATTACGACCTAAGTTTCGCTTATTACAGCAAATATTCGAAATCTAGGTCGTCATAAATAATTCAGTAGTGGAATTTTCCCATTTTTGTGATTTCTCAACCTGTAGGAAAACCAAACATTGTCGTTCACTAATAGTCACACCGTGAAATTGTCTTAAAAGTCTTAGCAATGCAAAATTACAAATAAATTATAAAAGATCGCAATTAATCTTGTTGAAAGCATTTTACCTATGGCAAACGAAAATAGAATGATATAATGGTGCGAATAAAACCACTTCTCCGTTGTTACTTTTGACTAAGTATTTAGAAATAATAGAATATCATTATAGGAGAAAAATAGAATATATAGCGGCGCGTAACCACTACACAACAATGTAGGTACTAAGTAGAAATCGATTTCCTCGCCAAGCATTTGTGGCTCCATCTGCTCAAAAACTCTAGTAAACGTTTGTTCCACTGGGCGTACTCAAACCCTAAAATGCACGGACGAGGACTTCACAATCCCTGTGCGCAATATCCAATACGCTTTTCTCTTCTCATGTTTTGTGGAAGGTGGATTTTCACTTTTCCCCATCGGGCGCTTTTTTTCAATGCTTTGTAAAGAAACCAATATAAAGGTATCGGAGCGCACTTTGTCTGGAGCGGATGAAATCGCGAGTCAAGTTTTCCGTGCCTCGGAGGCATTCTGCGTCCGCAGGAAATCCATTAGTGGTCTTTGAGGCGGGGCAAAAGACTTGCTCAGGCCTATCTTCGTCCTATCCTGGTATACAGCTTTGACCTATCTAAGTCCGGATTGGTTTTCGTTTGGTGCGAGGAAATGGATCTTAATGGATTCCAAGACTCCGAAATCTCAAAAGAGTGGTGAGTTGCGAGCGATACCAATCGAAACGGTGCTGTGACCTAAAATACCGGCGATATCAGGAGGGGTTATTATGTATACCTCTCGCAAAAATTCCTGGCGCAGGCATGAGCGGCAAGGAGGGGAGGTAGTTGTGGAGGGGGTTAAGGAGAAGGACTGAGGGAAAGAGAGGGAGGTAACGAGAGAGTGTGAGGCAGGGGAGCAAAACTACTTCGCGAAAAAACATGAGACACACACACGCAAGGTAAGTAGTAGAAATCACCCATCGCTATGACTTTACCAGGGACCCAATCTTGAGGTCTCATTGTGTGCCGAGTCAAAACGGGACGGCAGGTAGTGGTGATTAATCTCAATTCGCGAAGAGCCTGTGTTGCCTGCAACTAGAAAGAGTATCTGACTGACCCGCCACACTAAACAACCTTCCTCCAGCGTTTGGCAGGATTTTCATAGTTGCTGAGCCCATGTACCAAAATCCTCCATTGTACAGCACCAAGAACTTTTGCAAGAACAATGACCTTTGGATTTCAAATCGAAAAATTGACTTGGTTACTACCGGATAGGAATATGAAAAAATCGGGAGGAAACCGAATTTTATGGAGGTTCCACCACAACTGTGTGCATGTTGCCGTCACCATGTATAAACTGGTGACGGCCGCCTGCACGGAGCTAACCTTAAGGAGAGGAAGGCTGGAGTTGAATGGGTCGGCTACGGAGCAGAGGGGAGATGATACCACATGGTAGGCAACGCTGCCAACATAACTGCATTTAAATCGAGAGGGTAGGAAAGTGTCATCATCGCGTTTCACGACAGTGCTAACAACTCAAACAAAACTGTATCAAAATACGATCATATCGTTCACAACTCATCCGAGAAGCCCATATAAACTTGGATTAAGAGCTATAGAGAGCTAGAACATTGAAAGTTTATTTAACTACCAGATTGAGTATTTTGAAATTGGCAAATGAAGTTAAGTGACCTTTGGAATCCTGGTAGTCAAACGCGAAAACTGCCTAACTCCCCCCCCCCCTCCGTGTGGAGCCAGTTATTAGGGAATTGACTCATCCACTGAAAAGAGCCTCCTGCGCACCTGCCACCATGTTTCGATTACACTACACATACATATTACGATTACACTACACATACCACCCATTGGCTAGAGCAAGGATGTTAGGTTAGCTGGAGCGATAATCGTGGACCATCGAGAGCACATTTTAATAACTTTTTAAGTAGGTCGAAAATAAATTCTTGGACGACATTTCATTCAAGTGCATCTGTTTACACGTTGTAACGCACCATTCAGGTAGCGATGGAAATGATACAAGAATTGTATTTTTTAAATTTCCTTAACCAAAGCTTGTTATGAATCGGCTCTGCATTTGAAATTCAGATGAAATTCTATTGAAATATCTTTTTCTTTTGTTTATTGCCGGTATCCATCGCGTTTGTTAGTTTGTTTTAAAACGTTTAGCCTCTTTTCGTGCAGGCGTCGTCAGATAAAGTTTTTTACATTAATATAAATAAAAATAAAATACACGAATCTTACCACCTAATAGTGAATTGCCGTGATTGAAGTCAAAATGCGATAATTCCATTCAAATGACGCTGCATTCGACACTTACGGCTTACGACAAGTGTTCATTAAATATACATATATTCGAGGAATAACCGCATATTTTGTACCTTAATTTTATTTTTCTACAGGCAACGCTTTTCATCAGCGAAAGCAGGATATTACTAAACCAAATAAGCAAAATTGTGGAATGCAGTATTTGTTTTGACTCACATAGTCTCGGTGGAACCTCCTCAAACTGAGCCAACTGTAATGACTGAATTGGCTCCAAGAATTAAGCGGAATGTCTCCTACATTTTTTTCTAACCTCCTTGGGCTAGAACCTTAATTGTGGCGCGCCTCGTACCTCGACCTTTGTACGAGAAAAATTGAACTGGTTATGCAACCTCTCAGCTGGATTCGTTGTAATTTCTCGCAATGAAGCAATAGGGTCAACGTTTGGTCTACCGCGGAACGGCCGGAGAGACCGGCTCGTGCAAGATAGCGCGGCACGTGGAACGTAATTGAATCCCGCTTACCTCAAAACTTCCGGTCGTCCTCTACCGCGTCATCGCCAGTCAACTTTCTAATGAACTCTGAGTGATTTCCAATCGCCTTGCGCAGCTTAGCGCACATTGTAGCAAATTGGAACACACATGCTCACATTTAATTCGAAGTTTGGAACGACATGCGCTGGGGTGAATACAAAATGGCGGGGTGATATTCTACTTTCATAAAGAGGGGGTCAAACTCGTCTCTTGTTAGGTTATAATTAAATTTAATATTTATTTATTACAAGTAATAGTAGTAATTAACTTATGAATTGAGATATTTCTGTTTCTCTGACTACATGTCTCCCCACCATCACAAGTTTGGGTCAAAATAGTTCGCAGGAAATAACTTTCCATATGTTTAACTACTCTAATGGTCTATCAAGAAAGATGTAAGGGCAGTTAGAATTTAGAGCAGCTAATAATCCAAGTCCAATACATTAATTGATTATCTGTTGGATAAAATTTACTAAATTGCTAGTCTTTGTCTAAAATAAACAATTTGTTGCTTACACCGAAGGACGGATCTACATTTATGTGTGTAGTCGATTGACTTTGTTGAATTGAAACAGTTGAATGGGGCTCCCTTTGCGGTGAGCTGCGCTTTACTTAATGATAAAGTTCTCCCTCGACCAATATTTCTCTACGGCTGAAAGATTTTATTCCGAATAAATATTTACATTTCAAGTTATCATCACAGTTAGCTTAGACATTGAGATATTCCGGTTTCTAGTCTTGGGAATAAGGGAGAGAATTGGTACACAGCGTGAGACGTGGAGCGTGGGGGCCTTGGAGAAGGAGTCCTGCTACCACCAGTGCACCAGTGTTCCAATTCTCTCCTTTTTTTTTAAAATCATACAACATATCTCCCCGCCATCATAAGTTTCGTCTGCTAGTGCACACGCTAACGCAAGTAAACTAAAGGGGAGATGTGATTCCGTATGCTTATCGCAAATGACGTCACAAATGCTATTGAAACACGCTCTGCGATAAACAGATACGTGATTGGAAAGAACCCATTGTATTTTCCGCTTAGCTCAAAAGTGGTATAAAAATGATCTGCCGTAATACATCAATGCACTCATACAAAATTCGAGCTATCAGTTCAGTATCAATTCAATAGCTAAAAGCTTTCATTTTCTACATCATCCTTACATAAAATAAACACAAAAGAAAACATCACGGATTGGATTATCGACGTTCTTTTGTTGTTTAGCGCACATTATTTCTGCTCCCGATTGGTTTGGAAATTCGTTACATAGTTTGCATGGTCTGAAACGAAAGGTAAGCAATCTAGCCGTTGTGTTGCGAAGTTTTTAGCACACGAGAGCGAATGGAAAGCTTCCTATAGAGTACAAGTGCCAAAACAATATGGGCAGTTTATTTATGTTTTCTAGTTCAGCAAGTGCCCGGACAGTGCCACTGCACGCCTAAATTAGCATCATGTAAACGCAAGCTCCGAGGCATCGGATTCGATTTCAGTTCCGTTTTGGGGTCTGTGTTTTCGGCGCTGAATTGAAGTATCTAGTGATTCCAGTGCGTACTAAAGATGGGCAATAAATACCGGTATTCGGTAGTGCCGATACTATTTTCTTAAATCCGGTAGTACCAACCAGTATTTAAAATCGGTACTACCGACGGATTCGGTACAAATAATTACGGTATTTAGACAGAGCTGCCATCTTGCGTCAACTAACGGAACTAACTACGAAAATTTACTAACTACACTAATTTTCAAATGTTCTCGTAATAGGTATGTTTGTCTTTTTTCATATTTACATAACCGTGAAGTGAAGATATGTTTGTTATCATTATTGATACCATAGTATACATTTTTGATGCATGCCGAACACCAGGCAATCGTTGGTTTTTAACCGTAGGCATAAATAAAATAATATTTATTCCTGTAAGATTTATAATATTAGTGCGACCGCAAGGATTGTTCACTATAACAGGGAATTTTACCTGACCACAACATTAAAAAATACCGATCGTTCTTCATGTAATATAAAATCATTCCAACAAAAAGCGACGAGCGCAAACATACAGCGTGAAATAAAATTGATGTACATAATAGCCGATGTGTATTCCCCACGAATATTCATTAAAAATGCCGATGGATGGAAATGTCTGTGTATCTATTTGGACTGATATTCTAATTTCCCGAAATACCAGAAAATTAGGGTGAAACGTATGTTAATTTGTAATTTATTAAAATATTTAATCAATCACATGAATACCGGTATACTGGTATTTTTTCGTCAGTACTACTACCGGGCGAGTAGCATTATTGCTTTTTAATACTCATCAGAAAGTACCGGTACTTTTTTGAGTACCACCTATGTGTTGAGTAAACAGCCTTAAGAGCGACGTAGAAACTGCCTTGGGAAAAAATCCACCAGGACCGGGAATCGATCCATGCACCCCAATACACAGACCACCGGACTATCCAGGCTTCGTAATTCCAAATGCAATCTACGAAGGAGATGTTCAGCCCCTGCGTTCGATCAAGGATCGCACGAGGAGGTAAGGGAATATGGACTTCAAAGAAGTCAGGATAAACCCGCGAGGATAAATACTGTAACATTACTTATGCCGTGATAAGCTATGTATGAACATTGGCCCAGGTTCGCAAGGTCCGTGGTTCCATTCCCGGTCCACGTGGATTTTTACCTAAGGCAATTACCAGGTATTTTCATCGCTGGTTTCGGCAGAAGTGAAATATCTTCAGCCTAAATAGCTTCCTTGTTTTCTCGTATTCCTCCACAAACTTCCTTGGCTTTCCTCATGCTTATTTTCAACGTTGCACGGGATTCGCCGTTGCGTTTTATTTGTTTATTGTCTTTTCCATTAGCTTCTTCGCCACTTCTTCTTCATTCTCCGTCGAAATTGCCAAATCTTAAACGAAATATAGCGATGAAAAGCGATTGGAATTATCGCAGCAGTTGCTTTAACGAGCATTATTGCTGGTAAGCATCATGTCATTCGTCATATTTTTTTCTGCAATGAATGAGAATCATAAAATTTGATGACCCACTTTGGTAGGTATTATGGCAGTTCAAACGACTAATCATTAATGGTATTCCTCTAGTTCCCAAAGTTATTTTATATCCCTGGCTCTGCAAATCATTCTCCTACATTCTCTCTAATGCCACCCAACGTCAATTATTCTCGTAAAGCTTCACTTTTGTTTTAGGAATTTTTCTTGAACGTCTTATACCGACGATTATCCGACAAAACTACTATAATTTACTTAATGTATCTCAGAATGACCGGAAGGCAACGTAACCGTCTGACCCACATTGGCAGCTGAGAAAAGCCACTGAGAGATCTCGGAGTCAGCTATTCCGGCTGAGTTTTAGTGGGAGTCATTAATACCACGGCGATCCGATACTTGACTTAACTGTTATATTTTACGATACTATTGAGATCAACTTCAATTATTTTCAATTTCTACAACGTCAGTCACCATAGAAAAGATTGGTTTGCTGCAGTTATCTACTCCGCTCTCCTGACAGCAAACCATTTCATTCCGGCCCAAGTTTTCAGTTTGACGTATTTCATAATTTGCCAGCGGTTATCTAACCCTTCAATGCGAATCCTTCAATTTTATGTAATTTTGACTTTACTGCAAGGCGTAGAGGTCTGGACCACGACAGAGATCAGGCCTCGTTGAAGAAGATTCAGGCCTTTGAAATCGGGCTCTACAAACGCATCATAATTATCTCTTGAGTGAATCAACTGGATCATGTGACGAATGGAGAAGTCCTTAATAGTCAACCCGAACTAAATCGGACGTATAACAGTGTAAATTACAATATCTGGGACATATAATGAGATGCAATAATAAATACCGACTTTTAATTAGCTCTCCTTAGGGAAGTTTGAATTTCCTGGCTGGCTACTCTGAATGTTAAATGGAGAAAAATAGGTGGAAATATTCCGGAGTTAATCAAGCAAATCAGATAACACCATGAATATGTCAAACTTCCGGACCGGATAAGTCATAAGAAGAAGAAGATGAGATCCTCTACGTAAAACTGTTATAGGCGTTGCTAAATTCTACTTAGGACTGTTACAGTGCTACACACTATACGATCTGTAAGAGAGTAAGCCTTCCTAAAAATTGTCCTTGCTGCTACAGTGAAAAAACAATCACAATACCATGCGTCCTGTTCACTCCTGATATAAATCATAGTTCCTTGATATATACAGCCACCTAAATCAAAATAGCACTGACTCAGCTACAGAAATCCCTTCAGCAATACATAATGGAAATTTATAATAAAATACCATAGTAATTACAAGATAGACGACATAAGTAAAATGAAAACTAAAACAAAAAATATGATATAATAACGGAGAACAATTTAAATAAAAGGCTAACTAAAAACAGTGGAATTGCCTTTCGTACTATAGGTTTTTCGAGCCGTAGAAGTGTCTAGTATCAGAAATACTGCAGTGATGCTGAGAGTAAACTTTCCCTAAGCCAACACCAGTAGAAATAAATTCAATTTATTGGAGATTCGAATGATGGAAGTTCAAGTTACGGAAGTTCCACGGTTATTAATAAAAATAAAATGTAACTAAATAATTAATATTAGCAATTTTGTATCGTACTGGCACAAATAATTTTACCCATTTACAAAGGGTTGATTTCTAAAAATGGCGGTGTGATGTTAAAGTTCTATGGAGAAGTGATCTAACTCATCTCTTTAAATATTAAAATCCGAATTAATATTAATTTTTCCGATTTATCATCACAATTAGCTTAGACATTGAGATATTCTTATTTTGATATCTCCATAATTCCCCGCTATCACAAGTTTCGTCTGCTAGCTCACACGCTAATGTGGGAAGAATAATACACGGAAGGTGTGTTTTGATCTGTTTAGCACAGATGACGCAACAAATGTCATAGGAATACGCTCTGCGCTAAACAGAATAAAAATGTTTAGAGCAGATAGGTGATTGGAGAGCACCCAAAATATCTTGTACGATTCCTACACATAATAAATTTACCTTAACCTGTAAGTTCACGAAGCTAGAGGGTCAATACATGCATGGTGCATTCTGACTGTAATTGCTAGAGATAAAGATGAAGAACTGAGCCTGACAGCTAGCTTCCCGGTACGAATTCCCGGTGGCAGCGGAATATTTTACTCGAAACATTTGGAATGTTTACGGAATATGTACCATTTATTTTATTCTATTCGGGCGCTTTGAAGAGATAGCTTCAAACACAGTACCCCATTCTTAGCAGACCATAAACCGCGGTTTCCTTGTCGTTTATCGTAAAGAGCAGATTAATTTCGGCGCCGGCGTACTTTATTCCCTTATGCCAATAGATTAAAGAAAATAATTGATAGAACCATGCGGAGCGATAGTTATGACAAGGTTTTTCAATAAAAATATTTATTTCAATCGTAATGTATCATTGATTAAATAACACAAGAACAAATCGCTCTTCCCTCATGAGAAATTTTATCCTCAAAAACGGACAATTGAGAGATTTGATGGTCATAACTCGCATTTGCCCCTGATTTTTTCTTAGGAAAGCTTTATACCTCAACTTCACCTTCATGGCGCCAACTCTATACATTAAATAACCTGATAAAACTTTACCGTTTTTGTCTTATTAGCAATTGATAACTTTCTGAGGTGTAGTTCTAATAATGCTTGCAAAAAACAGTAGTTTTAGGCCATATAAAGAGTCTAGCGTATGTTTGCAAGAATGTTAAATACTTATTTTTTCTAAAAAACAACATAAATTACCCTCACAATATTTTCTCCGAAGTAAGCTTATTACAAGTATGTATTGAAAACAATTATTAAGGCATAAAATTTTATGCAACATGCACATTTTATGTTATTAACAGTTTACTCGAACAACAAAAAAGGTAAAATTTGTACTGTAATGCAATTTTTACAACTTTGTGTACAACAATGAGCGTATTCATGGAATAATTTTCAAAGAACAAAACATTGCCTTCAATTTGACACCAAGTTTAACAATATTGGTTCATAAATAAGAAATATGCTATGCGTTTTAGCTATAACACTGCCAAAATTGGAGGAACGCATTTTGCAAGCAAAGTCATTTTTTTTTAATTTTACTGTGATCAAGTTTGGTCAAAAATTCTGAAAAAATTAATTTGAGCATAGCTCATGCCTACCTATGCGAGAAAAGATTTAAAAAAAATCGGTATCGTGAGGGCACGAAACTTTTCCGAAATAAGGGGATTTGACGTAGAATGACCCACCTGGTATATTGACCACTTGTAGCATTTAATTAATTATATTTATAAAATTTGCCTGCTGTATTCTATTGTTAGTCCCTTGTTCTCATTCATTGATCCTTACGTAATTGCTCCAAAGTGGCTGTTTTTCCGTATAATGTGACCATAAATTTGTCTCTTCGAGTTCTTTCATTTTTCATTTTACTATTTTCATTTTTCTCTTCAACAGTTCATAGCACTTCTTTGTTGATGATTCTGTGTGTTCATTTGACCTTCATCATTCTTCAAAAGGACTTCATATGTATTTCTTCCAATCTTGGCTTTCCTGCAGTTATTATCCAGGTTTCAATACCACATAACTTGCTCCTCACGTGCGTTTGAATGGAATGCTTTCTTTCTTCTAAGTTTGGGTTGCTTGATGAATAGTTTCCTCTTATATTTTTTTACGTCTATGATCAGAGCTTCCTTCTGCTATGCCCATCTTTGTTAATGCTCCCTTAATCTATGAACTATTTATGTATTATTTCCTCTCTACCTAACTTATTCACATTCAAAAATTCTCCTAGGAATCATAATCAGTTCCTCATGCTCTAATTTATGTCCTTTTATATTTATGCATGGATTATTCTTCGTATGGACAGTGAAGCTTGGGTAATAATTGCTGCACAAAAAAGTAGATTAAAAGCAATGAAAATTTGGAATTATGGAAGAATGATACGGATCAGATGGATAGTAAGATCTCCCATGAAGAGGACTGACAAAGAAATTGGTAGTAAAGTTACATATTTAAAACTGTGTGAAGTAGAAGAGACAAAATTTTTGCACACATTTTGAGGAATAAATGCCATATACAAACATAATTGAAAGGAGAAATGAATGGAAAAAATGATCTAGGGCGACTAGGGATGGAATTCATCTGGCATATTATGAGAAATGTTAAAATAACGATATATTCTCTGAAAAGGGATTATGGTGGAGAGATTGTCTCTTCTATTTCATTGTGACTTTCTAATTTTTTATAGCTCTCTCGAAAGTGCACCGTGGATGATTTTGGGATATGTGCTACGGAACTTTCAAACTACCGTGACGCAGGGGAGGAAGGTTGCTAAGAGTGGAGGTTCAGCCAGAAAACCTTTCTTATTGCTGCCAACACAAGCGCTCACTCACCAGTACCTGCCGTCCCATTTCAACTCATCCCACAGTGAGACTTCAAGATAGAGTCACAGGTAAAGTCATGGCGATGGGTGATTTAAACCACTTTCCTTGCGTGTGCGTGCCACGTGCCTTTTCCGTGAAGTACTTTGGTTCCCCTGCCTCACTCCGTCTCTCTCGTTTCCTCCCTCTCTTCCTCTCCATCTTTTCACTTCACCCACTCAAATTCTACCTCCCCTCTTTGCCACGTAGTTCTGCGCCAGGAACTTTTGCGAGAGCTATTCTAACAGTCGGGTAAAATTTAACCATGAATATTTCCCCTGGCGAAAAAAAATTGAAGCTCCTCCTAATGATGAGTCAAACGGCGTAGCCAAAATTTATTTAAATCTCTGCGGCATATACATGCCCAGAATATCACCTACTGAAGAATGCATGTTCGTGAATGAGCTGAAGTTGCAGCCGAAATACCCAGAACAGGAGACATAGCTCATTAATTGCTTAATTTTCCTAATAATCATTACGGTGGCTGATTTCCTGTGATGTATCGTTCCCAATAGGGTGGTCCTTATTTTTCGATTTTCTTTCGGGACACCCACCCATTTTATGCCAATTGGTGTGAAAACATATCCTGTAAAATATAATTGCAATTGGATAACGGGAAGACGTGCCGCATCGCACTCAAATTTGAGAAATTTTGGCATTTTTGACTATTTTTCGGATATGAATGGCGATAAGAAGGCGCTGGTATTTTTCAACTGATTTTCTCTGATAACCAACAACTTATTGGACATTTGACATGCTGCACCTAAAATGTTTTCCAATTGTGACCGGTGGTTCCCGAGATACGGCTCCAAGAGTGAGCGCGTGCCACCCCAAGTGGCGCCGCGGTCACTGAGTATTAGAGTATAATTGTGGTCAGAAGACAGTATTCACATTGAATTTTCAACATATGTGCATTGTTTAATTTAATTAGATTAATAAATTAAAAATGTGTTAAGAAAATATCGCATAACAATACATTTCGTCGAGAGAATATGACTAACGCCGAAAGAAGCGACGGACTTGGGAGCTTCGAGCATTGGCGCGAGGCGGCGCCACTTGGGGTGGCACGCGCTCACTCTTGGGGCCGTATCTCGGGAACCACCGGTCACAATTGGAAAACATTTTAGATGCAGCATGTTAAATGTCCAATAAGTTGTTGGTTACCAGAGAAAATCAGTTGAAAAATACCAGCGCCTTCTTATCGCCATTCATATCCGAAAAATAGCCATAAATGCCAAAATTTCACAACTTTGGGTGCGATGTGGCACGTCTTCCCGTTATCCAATTGCAATTATATTTTACAGGATATGTTTTCACACCAATTGACATAAATTGGTGGGGTGTCCCGAAAGAAAATCGAAAAATAAGGACCACCCTATTGCACTGCCCAACCATGGAGCCCTTGACACTGCCTTAAAAAACCAACATTTTTCAGCGCTGATTGTATTATATTCACTTCTGTCGATGAAAATTAATTTTGCCGCTTTCTCATTGAGGTAACTTTCTGCAATTGATGGTTCTACTATTTCCATTCGCAATTCACTAGTTTCGGTTGTACTTAGGTTACACCGCTCCGTTTGACTTAGGAGGCGTTAATCTTATGGAGGATCTACACTGGCTATGCGAGTCAAAACAAATACTAAATTACATAATTCTATTTAATTTATTCAAAATATCGTGCTACCGCTGATAAAATGGGTTTCCAGTTGAAAACCAAAATTAATGAACAATATTTGCAGATAATCCCACGAATATATATTTAATCACCACATTTCTTCAGCCAGAGAAACCGACAGCAGCGCCATTTGAAGGGAACTACCGCATTTTGACTTCAATTACGGCAGTAATTGGCAAATAACTTAAAGAAATATGGTGGTAAGATTCCTATATTTTATTTTTATTCAATTTTTCAGGACATTTCGCATCGAATAAACAGTTTTAATAGCAATCTCATTTATTGCTTTCTCGTTCAAATTTGCATTTTCTGCTGTTATCCGAGCAATCCTTCAACCTCCATTCCAACCCACACTAAAATCTCTACTTTCAAGGCTGAATGACAGTAAAACTAGCTTGGAAACCCTATTTTCTTCATCTCTGTTTATTAAACGCACTTAAAAGATGCTATACTTTATGCATATTGAAAAATCACTTGGAAAAATTCCACACTTTATTTACAAAAAAACTGACCCAGGTTTCGGCAACTCAGTGCCATTTTCAAGTCCTTGAAAATGGCACTGAGTTGCCGAAACCTGGGTCGGTTTTTTCGTAAATAAAGTGTGGAATTTTACCAAGTGATTTTTCAATATGCATATTACAGCTTTCCACAGAGTTACGCCGTAAACGTTTCCTCATATTCGTAATGCTATATATTATTTTCAAAATTTCTGGAATAAGTGACCCTGAGGTCAGAGCCACTTTGAGACAAGCCATATCTATGTTCATGGTGGGTTTCGAACCCTTTAGGATTCTACCTAGCTACCGTGGCTCCATCAAGTTGATAACTCGTTCATAACTATTTTTGAGTGGCATTATTTCGTTTCCGAGTTGAAATTTTATTCCGTATACGTAAAGTAGCGATGCCTACTGGTTAAACCACAGTTTTGCATGCTAGAATTTGTTACAAGTAAGCTTCCAAACATTGTCTGTCGCGGCCCATTTACCGGTCTGAATACCGGTGCCGCATGAGAACCGTAATCAACTATGCATTGCGGTTTTATTTATCGCTTTGGAGCGTATCATCCCATACATCCGTTGTCAGACCGATATATCGGGCCGCCAAGTATCGGTCTGATAAGCCCGAGCTATTCTAGAAAGGAATTTTTACTTAATTTGTTGTCACTGAATGAGCCATTGAGCGCAACAGCAAGAAAGCCCTCGGACTGAAAGAATGAGAGGGGATTCCATCCCACTTCTCATCAGTCGTAACGCCGCCAATGTCTATCGTCCGATATCCGGTACCCGATATGCCAAAGCCTAACTTGTATGAACTCAATATCCGCTGTTTAGGACCTTGGTCATGAGCTAATCCTTTTGTGGCCCTAGTATCGCAGTTCCCAACGTCATTTGACTGCTATAACCCTTTGTTTGTTATTTTCGTAAATTATTCCACTAGTTTGTAAAATATCCATTTATTATATGTATGCTACTATTGCTGGATGAATTTCGGGTCATTCCATTTGAAATCCCCGAGTGGAAAATAAAACAGTTGCATGGCCATTGAAAAAATATTTTTATTTTTGCGGACATGCATTGAAAGTTGAAGGTGACCATTTGAACAATGTTATCCCTACTCGTTTTCCTGTGGCAGCCATTTTTCCAATTGAATTCGCACTTTAAGGGGCGCACGTGATTTTTTTAGAATGTTCATGTTTACTCTGTCCTTAATACAGTACGTCAAAGACTTATTTTCGTAGCGCATAGATTTTGAAAACATAATACTCCATGCAAAACGGAAAAATTTTGAAACGGAACCGCCATTTTCAATTTTTTTCATATGCCAGTACATCAGCAAGCGCACACCCCTCAGTGCTTCGTATGACAGATTGGAAACCGCTGTCCTAGCGTAAAATTACTTCTTTCTACGTGCATCAAAATAAGTGAGAAACTACATTTTCCTACATTTTTCGTTAAATACCGTTTAAAAGTACTGCGTTCATTGATGAGATTACTTTATTACTGGAAAACAATAGTTTTTGAAGCAATAGTAGTTTTGTTGACTTATATATATTAAATTTATACTTTATATGTAACCAATCGCTAGGCCGACCGTAGCTATAGAGTTTACTCGTTTTGCCTCCTATTATTGCATTATCGTGTTCATTAGTCAAAAATAAAAATGGATTAATGGCTATACTTTGTTTCCATTCAATTTCTTGGAAGAATATGGTTCTTATATTAGTTTTTCGAGAAAACTGCAATTGTGTATTACGGAAAAAGTACTTTTCCCTTTGCATCATCATCCAATATCGTCTTAAAAGTCCATGCCTTTTCAAGTTTTATTCGTGAAAAATGCCATGATGAAATATATGAGTTCGTCGATGTTATCAGATATGGGGCACGTTTTTCTATAAGTGGCACGAGTACCTATTGAAAAAAATATACGTTTAAAATCATTTCACCGAAGGAACCCACTCGATTGAAAGCGCATGGATGGGCGCGTGGAGTTTCCATCTCCGGCTTTGAAACATGCTCTCCCGTTTGAAAATATAAAGCGTATAGGTACAACATATGTTTGACGCAGGTGATGGGAGATGGGAGAATTACGTGCAAAAACGCAACGCATTCACCGATGCGACTTGTCGACGACATGGAAACACGCGAGAAATCCCTCTCCATCGCTCACACACAATATCCGTGTTTCTTTTTTTTTGTTGCGAGCACCGTTCCGGCGAGCATGGAAACAACTGGGATACGGCGAGTCGTGCTCATGAATATTTAGTGCGGACGGTGGGATTTTTTTTTGCATCAGCGCTCCGATACTCGACTCGTTTTTTTAGCACTTTTTTTAATTTTGCTGCATTTCTCTCCCTGAATCCCTTGCCGACTCACCTGCTGCATCCTGCCCACTCTCGACTTCATAAGTCCCTTCTTACCATGCACCCACTCAAAAACCCATGTTCCCGAAGGTACGAGTGTATACATATGGGATATCCTCTCGCACTACGGCCTATACGGAGTGGAAATCGCGTTTAATATATATTTTACCATCCCGAGGAGACGACCAAAGCGTAATTTCTGCCTAACTAACGCATTTCCCCTCCAAGATAGTGCATTGGTTTGCTAAAAAATAGCCTTACTAGCCTAGTGTTTAGCTAATAACTAGACTAAATAGTATAGACCAGTGGTTCCCAAAGTGGGCACTACCCCCTATGGGACAGTTCTTCCAAATTTCACTATAAAAGAGATCAATCTCAAATTTTAATATGAATGAATTTAAGCATTAATACATATGTGCAGGCAAGGTTGAGACATTTTTCCGTATACTTACGGAGATATTTAAGTTTTCAGTTAGCTTTTTTCGATCAATTTAACATTATGCTTATGGCTGCTTGAGCGTAACATTAAATTCCTTGATATTGAATAGAGAATATTTATATAGCCACAAAAGAGATTAATACAAAAAACAACAGAATACCAGTTAAATAGAAAATAAATAGGTTATTTTGGTTTCGATCAACTCATCCGTATATTATCGATGTACGATGAAAAACAAGCATTGGCGTTTTAGTAAATTTAACCATGCACATGTTTATTTTGATAACGTGGCAACTTAGCGCAACAAATGATAATCATGTATGAAAAACCGCATGCTATAGTCTTCTCAATCAGCTGTAAAGAAATAGGTTATGAAGAAATTTTTGTTGTAGTAATTTAAAAGATAATCATTGCTATACTATACGATTACCTTCGCTTGGATATACCTCTTCAGAATAAAGGGTTATTATTATGCCCATGGATACATTATGCCATCCACTTAGTTTTTCTCTCATCGCGTTTCTGAGTTTTAGTTTGCGTGTTAAAACATTTTTTTATAAACCGACCTTTCAATCGTAACTGATCATTCATATTTGTGATGAAATACTTTAATAATGTCTGTATAAATAAGTAATCTATGTTTCTAAGCAATTGTAAATAAACATTCAGCAGGGAATAGAATTTAGAAAAATAGAGGGATTCCCTGCATTCAGCTTCGCGTGGATTCACGTACGCGACGATGCCAAGTTCAAAGTACTACTATACTCCATGAATCAATCGAAATACTTTTTTTTTTCATTTTTAATAAATGGAAATATTTCTGACGTTTACTGGATTTAGATCACTCTGAAAATTAATAAATTTATTTATAATAGATAAATTAGATTGATTTTCTTTTTGCTTTTGATATTTGCGGTTTACTATGATTTGCGTAGTAGTGTGGCGAAAAGGCACAAAGGGGCTGGAGGCAGGGTCTTGGCTATTGAGGGAGAGGGAATGACGTCATCAAACTGTAACCTCACAACCGAAATATCCACCGTATTGCTTCTTTCCATGCTTTCCTTTGGAGTGGACGCATTAGCGGATATAAAGCAAGAATATCTACCTTCTGTTGAAATTTTTAGGTAAGTAACTCTTGAGACATATATTAGTAAATTGGAGCTATTGCGTTGAGGTTGGGGAAGGATAGTAAGGTAAATCAGTTGACACTCACTTGTAGATGATCGATGACGACACCGGTGTCCACTGCTTAGGGGCTTGTTTAGTTTTCGGGCTAAGGACCCTTCTTCAGCTAGAGAAGATCACCTCCTCTAGCTGAAAAAGATTCTCATGATCTAATCTATCGCACGATGCTTTTGACGTAATCATAAAATAAACCGTCTTGGAACATACATGAAAGTTAAAGTCTAAATTTTAACCGACGCGACGGTCTGATATCGATTCCCATCCTAGTTGAATGTATAGTAGGTATGTATTCAGAATCCGGCATATCGTTTCAACTGGCTACTACGTATCATGTTAAGCATTATGCTGAGGCGGAATGCCTAACTTTAATGCACACAAGTATTTCTTCAGTTGGATGAATTTATTTTCGGGCGCTTAAAACTTTTCGTTTTTTTTTCCAAGGTGCCCATAGTCAGCTCTTTCTCAACCCTTCCCCCTGTATTCCTCACCAGTGCTCATCTTCACACTCCCCGTCCCAGAACTGCCCAAACTTCCCCACTCCACCCAAAACCTGAGCCCTCTTGAGAAGCTTAAACATATACCCCCGAATAATGTAGTCCGCGAGCGAAGATTGACGCAATTCGTGCGTAGTTTGTTTTATTTATTTATTTCTTTTTTCAACCTCCGGGAGGAGAGGCGAGATGTTTTCAAAACGGATATAAGGTGACCCAGATCCGCCAGTCGTCGTCTTTTGTGTTTGAGCGAGCGTAGGTTGTAGTAGCTCATTGCCCGTAATGACGGCTTAAAAACTTTTATAAAAAGATCAGAACGATGACGCTCTCCCTGTCCATCTGGGACGAAATGTTCTCCTTTAAACCCCGCGCATCCGATGAGAATTTGAGCGCCGGTCATCTTCATGGAATGCCACTGCATTGATCGTTGTTTAACGGATACGCATGCCTTAGGTAGTGCATATTACCATGGGAACGTATCGCTGAAGCGCGCATGAATCAGAATTGAGATAGAGGAGTGAATTGTTTGAGAGGAAGTGGTAGACCAAGAAAGTCATGGGTGAGTGTGGTAGAAGTTACTCTTAAGAGAATAAATATTACGATTATTAATAACAGGAGAGCGTAAGTGTATGAGAGTGTAAATGATTCGAGGACTAACCTCCTCACTTTTGGTTTACACATTTATTCCCCTCCTGGTTTTCTCAATATCCTACGATGATACGTATTGGAGGTTTTTCGCGTATACTAGCTTGTCATGAATTATGTTCCTAACAAATACACCTAAATCATCGTTACCTTAGAGTGCTCTGCGCTTCTGAAAGTATTACCCATACCTTTTCGAGTAAAAACCTGTATCTCACAATATTTGAACATCTATAATTAAGAAAGACGGTATTAGATATTAAGGTAGACCGAAAAAGTAATGGGTGAATGCGGTGGAGGATCGCTTAAGAGAAGGAATATTAGGAGTGTTAAGAACAGGAGGGCGTGTATGAGTGTACCTGAAGCAAGAGAGGTATGCGAGGATAGGTCACTCTGGAGGAAATTATTAAATCAGAGTCAGGTTTATAGGCCTATCACCGATAATTAAACTTTTTTGAGTACCCTTAACCCGTAAGAGAAGGACGTGATGAGTATGCATGCAGGAATGCAGTGTGAAACTGTGTTAAGGTTTTAGATACAGTTTGAATTTCGCTTTTATTTTTTTCTAACCAATGCCAACAATTAATTTCATAGCCAAGAATGGTTTCCCATCAATAAAGAATGATTCAGAAATGAATTAATCACGAGGCAATAAAACATGTACCCTTGAATTTTCACCTTGTTAATTAAAATGAGAAAGAGAAAGGATCCAACTCCAAGGCAGAGTTAGACTTCCTTACACTCATCTATGTGGTACATAAGGCTACATTTTTTGGGAATCGAACATTCCCCGACAGTCGACTTCAAATTGCATGGAAGTAAAATCAACGCATTTACTTTAAAGTGCAGTGATATCAGTTATGATTTCCGCAGTACATTTTGACTACAACTTTCAGAGTGCTTACATGTGACGTCATACATGGTAACCTGTTGATTTTGTAATTGATTGTTAAGTTATATTCTTTTCAAACATTTATGTGAATTAAATGAAATATTCCTCTTGAACTTATAAATATACATGCTCACCGATTCGCCCAGGTCACAAGCATTAAGGCGCCGGCTTTATAGAGAGCTGATGTACTCACCTAGAAAAGAAAAAATACACGAAAATTAGATGCAATCCCTTTCAATAAGAAGGCTTAAATAGTAACTAATAGCATCACTCTAAGGTTCATTTTTTTAAAGAATCATAACGATAATGTTTCATACTATTTAAGTCTCCATTACTAGCTCTGGTATTGGTATTTGATTCCTTGATTCTAGTTTTATCACATCATAGGGGGTAAGCCTGTTACTTTTTTTGACAGTCGACAAACGTCAATTATCTCCCATGCGGCATAAATTGACATCGGCGAATGTAAAATAAAATTCATTCTAGACAACATGGCGGCCACCGCTGAGCTCACCTCACAGTTTTAAATTTTTTTTACGTAGCAAGTATAGACGCATGTAGAAGTGTTTACCTATGGAATTGTGCACTACGTGAGAGAGAGTGGCCGTAAAAAATTACGCAAACGACGAGTGAAGCCAAACGCCGCTAAAACGGAAGGTCTGGGTGCACTTTGTTTGTACTTTCACCCTCATTTTTATCGACGGACGGCAATTTTAAGGCAGGGGTAATCATTAGTACGTAAAATAAGCGTACAAAGTCGCTTACATAATGGTAAACATGTCGTCAAAATTTTCGACCGTCGAGAAAAATTAGGGTAGAAGTGCGCATTGGGAGTACACAGACTTAGGGCTTCAGCGGCTTAAGTTTTCTCTCGAGGTTTCAGAACTTTTGCATTGTTTTTCTCTCAGACTATCCGCAAGTTTCTACAACGAGAAACTATAAACAATGCCATTACTCACTGCGCAAAAAAGTAGTAAAAGTGTAAGGTGAGCTCAACGGCGGCCGCCATGTTGTCGAAAATGAGGTTTATAGGCTCGCCAATGCCCTTCAAGCCGCAAGCCAACTGACATTTGTCCACGGTCGACAAAAGTTGCAGACTTAGTCCCCGCAGTTCCTGCAGTAACTTGCTAGTAACACAAAACTAATATGGATCGGTGCCTTACAATCAGTTCCCCTGGATAAATCGCTTCTTACGAAAAGCTTTCCGCGAAAATGGCATTTAAAATAGATAGAAATAAAAATGTTCCCCATGACTAACCCACTCTCGTATTTAACACGATATAAAAGTAAATTCTGATCCGGTTGGAAAATCGAGAAGAATTTACTCGTGAGTACAATGAGCCGGGAAAGGGATTTCAAGTTCATTTTGGGTAAAGATTGTTGAGTGGTTAGATTTGATTTTTGTAAAGAGCTGTTAGTTTACGATACCCGCGTCGGGATTGAAAAAACAACGTTTCTTCTCCTTTGTTGGAGAGGAGAGGGTTGTCCTGAGGAGGTCTCCGGCAAAAGAGAAGAAACTAATAAGAAGTAAGACGATGAAATTTTCCACAGATAAAATTTTTTAATCGACCCGGGTTTAGATGCACTGCATCATCATCAACCCATTAGACCCCCAACCTTGGGGTCGATTAAAAATTTTTATCTGTGGAAAATTGCATGGTCTTAGTTCTTTATATGTTCATATTCCACAACAACTCACCTGATTCCTCCCTTTTTGAAGAGAAGAAACGTTGGTTATTTTAATCCTGGGGCGGGTAATCAAAAAAGAACGGTCCTTTACGAACATGGACCGCTCAAGTTTTGATAGATATGATTTTATCGCTCATATCCAGCCATAGAAGCCGGCTAACCCGCTATTTCCATTGTTCTAAAGGATTTTGACGTCAGTACCTGTGGTTGTTCGATAATTACTCAAAAACTAGGATGGATATGTGACTTGTTTTACCACCATTAATTTCACTGCACTACTTAGGTAGGTACTTGGTCAGGATTGTCTATGTGGAATCACCCGATGTCATTAAGCATTAACGTGAGAAACTTATATTATGGAGAATATGATTTATGAACCAAGAGTGTTTTTATTCGCGAGAAAAAAAGTACCACAGGAAATGCCCGAGGCGTCACAACATTGCGTGTGCAGTCGACACACTGTCGCTAATAAGCGCTCTCGTATGTCTCTGAGGGAGACGGACACTCGTGATAAATAACCGTCCACGTGACTCGCATCCGCTGTAAAAGGGGCGTTTTTGTTTTCATCTCCGCGGCGAAAACAACTTTCTTTCATCGGCGGGCTCTCTCGGCGTCTCAGCCGTCAGTCGACCGTTCCCCGACCTCTCCCCACTCACTCAATGCTGCACACACCTTTCTATTTCGATCGCTCCCGCAACTCTTGCCGAGATGAGACCCCGTTCTGCCGTTCGTTTTTCCTCTCATTTCCTCTCTCTATCTCTCCTCCCTCCCAACACTCCTTCATCTCTCTCTGTATACCGCCCGATTTTCCTTCTATCCACCCCTCTCCTTTCACTCGCGCTACAGGGAGTCGATCAAGCTCAACGGATGAATTTTCCTTTTCGAAATGAATGAATGAATGAATGACCCCACGTTCACCCCAACACGCGGAGATGACGCTACGTCATTCAATGGGTGCCCAGTGAACGAGGGGAATGTGTATTTTTTCCTCAGGAGGCTTCTCTGATGAGGTCAGTGCGTCGGAAATCCAGTAACTGGAAGCTGTTGACAACTTAACTATTCACGAATGTTCCTCTCCGAAAGAATTGATGAAAGAGTGGGCGTTGAGGTAGCCTAACCACTCGATTGGTTATTTGGGGCGGCGACCGAATGTTGAAGACATTTGCGTTAAGTGCTCCTATTCAAATGAACGCTTGCTTAGGTCAAATTGAGCATGGACCTCCACTTACTTTGCAAAAAGCTCTCCCATTAAGTAGTTCGAAGTGCAAAAAGTTTCTCGGAAGGCCGATAATTCAACCGTTGCACAGGATAAACCGTAGCTCTAAAGAATGTGATACATGGTCATTTGATTATTTTTTTCAAGTGAGTGGATTCAATGCCAGAGCACCTTATAAGAACGGACGCGTCGTTTCCTTTTCTGCGCGTATCAGTAGTTTTTTTTAGACAAACCACAGCTGAAGTTAATTTGCGCCATTGAGGACTGGTGAGTACTAGGGTTTCTCATTTCCCAGACTTTTGCTTATCCCGAGGTTCTTGGATAAAAGTGATTCCCTTCCCGAGATTCCGGGAAATTCTGGGACAGATATAGTTATATTTAGGTTATACTATAAACTGAATTATTTCAGAAAAGAATGGTAAAGTGAAAGAAAGGAGTAATAATTTTTTAATTCTCTAGTATTTTAAATGAGTATTGCAATCTCCATAATGAGTAAGCTAAAATAATATTTCTGTGAAAATACATGAAAAAAAATACTTTTGCATTCTAAATAAAATGTCTAAAAATAGATAAATTACTCCTTTTCACGGTAAACTGCAATGAATGAGTACAACGAAAAAAGCGTCTTTGAACTGTTTAGAAACTTGCAAATAAAAACAAGGATATTGGTGTTTTGAAACGTACGGGAATAGACATTGCATTAGAAAGAATTTCCAGTAAAAAACATGATACCAAAAATAATTTCATAGAAAAGGATGTAATGCGATGTCGCTATTGATATCTTGGATGGGAACGTCCATTGCTGCGAACTGTTCGCAGTAGCAGCTCATGTGATTCGCTGTAGAGAAGGGAAAACAGTGATTTTAAAGAACAGGCGTAGTTTTAAGAACGTTTATCGCATTTTTATCTTTTACTGAAGCGAATAATCGAACCCCTGGAATCCCGAGAGAGACATCCTAGTGAGTACATACAAAGTGTGGTATGGGAATGACGGATTTGGAATATTGTAATGGAGAAAAAAAACTGGCATCGGCTTCAGCCAACTATTAAAGAAAGATGCCAAGGGAACCGCGGTTTGGCGTCACTTCCGATAGAAGATACACAACGCTTCTCTCTAAATTAAAGGAGAGGAACGTTTTGTAGTACTTATTAAGCCTAGAACCTCAGAAAAAGTTCTCTATAGTTCTAACTGCTCTCTGCCTAAGCTCAAATGAACAAAAACTTAGTTATGGCCTCTTAATGTTTTATTCTACTGCGGGTACATCTGCATCTAAATACTTCCTTGCGAATTGCTGCAGAGTCGTGTGGCAGGAGGTGTTAAGACACCAGCCATGAAATGGGAGGGAATAGGGAAAAGGAGGGAGGAGAAAACAGAAGAGCATTGTATGTTAACGTGCGTCTAATGTAAGTGTCTCGCCGCTCTTTACCATGAATGCATATGGTGCATGGTAAGAAAGAATTTTCGTACCTATCAGTTGGACAGTGCATCTCTCTTAATGTGTCGCTCCTATCAGATAAGAAGGTCCACCGTGACTGGATGAATCACAAATATACTTAATTTCACCTTTTGTTTATTTGGTTTAAAAAACTCTTCTTTCGCTGATGACATGCGTTACCTGTTAAGAACCGAAATTCAGTTGCAAATAGTGCAGATTATTTCCCCACATATATTTTAAAAGGGCCATTAGCACATATATTTTAAAAGGGCCATTCCCAGCCATAAGAGAGCCATAAGCCGGTTGCGGCGCCATTTCTATAGAATTGCCGTATTTTGACTTCAAATATCGCAGTAACTGTCTAATAACTCACAAAAAAGGAAGTAAGATGCCTATATTTTATTTTTATTCATTATATCGGGATTTTTAACATGTTGAGAACATTTTCCCACGAAAATGGCATAAATATTTTACAGAAAAATACTATTTTCCCCCTTATTACTCACATTCTCCGATTGAACACCATGTAATTTCAAATTCTATTGGCTAGAAAAAAAGCACATTTAGGTAACATTTTGTTTGTTCATATTAGATAGGGAAAAAGTTTTTCTACAATTAGGCAGGATATAAATAAGGTCACATTTTAGTCATTTTACAGTGGAGACACCTTAACGAGAGATATAGCGCGGGTTCGAAATAAAATCCTGTACTGGAACTCGCCCGATCTGAATTATCCAAGTAATTTAAGCCCAGCACGTAGCCTCCGAGTCTCTAACGAATCCTTCCATCAGCTCTGTGACACTTCCTGTTTGCTCTTATTAGTTTTTAACGAATTTACTTCGCGAATAAAATCTTTCTGAGCGGGGTCCCAAATGCCGACAACGCATTCGAGATGTGGCGCAACTAGAGCAAATTAGCATCTCTCTTTCAATTTTTACATCTACATCTACAGAATACCCTGTAAGACACCTCAAGGGTGTGTGGCAGGAGGTGAGTTGTCACCAACATGCATTACACTATACCATAAAGTTAGTGTATCTACGACTAATGATGCATTAGCATAAATCGCAGATGTTTGTCACGAAGCGAAACCTCACAAGCAAGCACTACACTATAGATATGCTACCATTGTTAGAGGGACCGTTAGTATTTTTGAATATTGGAACTGCATAAACGGACAGAGATTCAAGAGTTATAGCGAAAACATACTCATTTTTACGATGAAATGTACAATGAACGGCCGAGTACAATAAAACATTCAGAAGACTGAATAAAGGTTTTATTTATTTAAGTTAATACTGTTCCGCCATATATCGCTAGACATCGTTGAATAAATTTGCGGTCTGCCTATTCCATGAAAAAACAATTAGTAGCAGAGCACTTACGCAGACCACTGTCGTTAATTGTTGGCAAATGATCAACCCAGATGTTTTCAGCAGAACGCGGAATGGTTCTCGTGTTGGCTGATCGGTGATAAAATGGGGTGGCGCCTTGTTTACACTGAGAAGGGAGACAACGGGAATGAGGCGCTAATTTCCAAAAATGAACGCGTGGGATTCATCGTCTGGGAAACGTCTCCCAAGCCAGGAGAGGAATAAAAATCATTGGGTCCAATATCATTCAATAGTCATGAGCCCAGGAATTGACTGGACCACTATAATTTCATGCAATGACCTATTCCAGAAACTATACCTCTTTAATTTTATGCATTTTTTTGTTTATCCAAGGTATCTCAACCGGCGTCATCATTTATTCTAGGAACTTGCAAATTATCACTAATATATAGGTGTCAGCCTCTGCCTTTAAATTTACATGTTTAAATTTAAATAATACAAATACTTTAAACTACATGTCATGACCACAAAATGAAAAAAACATTTTGTCCGTCGTGAATGAAAAGAGCTGAGAGCACACTAAATTACTGAGATATCCATGAATATTCGATTCAAATATGAAGATTAAATTATTTGAGGTTTTAATGTTTATGCAATGAAGCCATCAAGTCTCGCGGCAACACTCATCCCATATCGTGCTCTCAAAGGTAATAAATTCGCTCCCATTTCACCGACGTCCTTTTCTCTGATCTTTCCTCCGCGTTTTTATCTTTCCATTTGACTTCTATGTATACATACTTTTTTAAGTGGACATTTCTGTTTAACCGCGTTAATCTCAAGAGTGCGTCCGGCTGTTTTTTTTCTGCCATTCGGTCTTTTTCAGGCTAGTAAGGTACGAACACAGCGAGTGGTATGCCCCCTTTGCAGTATCCAAACATACGGTCCATCCGTTGCCATCATAACATCTCCCTCCACGTTGAGATCCATCTGGGAGCCGCCGTAGCAAAACTTAACGACTTTCGTTTTATCTCTCGATGCTCCAGCTCCGTGGGGAGCGATGCGCTTTACGCTCGTCCCAAGGGAATGCCTATCCGTTAACTTGCTCTATGACATACATAAACCTGAAGAGAGAGGATGTTTCAGTTTGAAGAGGCGCAGTCTGTGTGTGTGTTTTTTACTGCCAACGTAAGAGTTCGAGAAGAGCAAATATGGCGCTTTTAGTTTTACTCTGCATGTTCCTCCTGGTGCCCAGTTGTTGAACTACCTATTGCTTTAATGTTTGCCCTCTAACTGCATAATTTCTTTCAAAGGAGTAAAATTTCCATCGGTGGCTACGTTTTATTTTACATTTTAATCACCTGATGGTATTATCCATGAATCGAATTCAATTAATAATAACAATATCTAAACTGATTCATAGAGAGAAATTATCTACGGCCGGAAGTGTAAATAAGGAATAAAATACCAAAAGCCGTAATCATACTACGGCTTAGGGTATCTCATTCTTTATTTCATATCTAAATATTATTCACACTTGAATTTCATACCGGCAATGGTTTTAGCTATACATGACCATTATTAAGACCTTGATAACGGCAGGGAATTACTGAACCCATGCTCGGTATTATATTTTACCGAGAATAATATCATTAATATTACATATTTTCATTAATCGTGGCTTTGTTGCACAAAGTCAGGTGTGAAACAGTGTCTTGCAGTTGAAATTAATTTTTAAGAATTCTTCGGTTTCCTTTTTTATTCCAACCTCATACGTTCTGTCCAATCATAACTCCAAAAATATAATTAGCTTCGGTGGATTCGCCCATAATGTTTTATATCATATATTTACCAACTAGTGATAGAATACATACATTGAAATTATTATTAAAGAATATTTCTCTTTCCTCTTTTTCTCAAACCTCATATGCTCCGTCGAATCGTACCTCTAAAAATATAATTTGGTTCTGTGGTTTAGTTTCATAGCGTTTTATATGACGTATTTATCAACGAACAACGACATTCATAAATTGAAATTAATTTTAAACGGTATTTCGGTTTCATCTAATTTTACAGCCTAATAAGTTCTGTCGAATCGCACCTTTAAAAATACAATTTGATTTTGTGGCTTAGTTGCATAACGTTTTATTTTACGTATATATCAACTGTTTATAATACCTGTTGATTGAAATTAATGTCAAACGATATTTCGATTTGCTATTCCCCACCTTGTATCGCCAAATTCCTATCTTGTATTACCCTTGGAAACAAAATTTGCTTCACTTAGTAGCATTTTAATACTCGAATCATATTAATGAGCGTTAGCGAAAGTCTCAGGTCGCAGCTTGAGGTAATCTTTAGCTTCAAATATTGTTAAATGACACACTTAGTTCTATTCCCGATCAAGGTACCTTGATAATCGTACATAGTGCCGAAGCCATGGTCGGTGTTTTGTGAAATAAAAGTATGTAATGGAACGAAGAGTCTTATTCAACAATTTTGAATCATATTAATGAGTTACATACAAAGAGGCTATCAAAGGTATCTTTTCAGAGCGAACACGACTTAATATATAGGATATTCAAACATTTCATCCGGTTTTATGTTTAATTTACTTCTCAGAGTAGTAATTCAGAGTAATAATGCAAGGCCCATGTGGGCAATCTGCGGAAATTTCGTATTCATACGTCACGAAATCAAGATACATTCCAATGTAGCATGTAAACTAAATAATAAAATATTGTTATCAACACTTTCCCAGAACCAGTCTTTATTAAGTTATCCCTTTTATGAAAAAATCAAGAATATGGATACATCTACAAATAATATTAAAGGATATTTTCTGTATTATATCATGTTTTAATGCAAATATTTAGTCCATACCGAGGAGAAGGTTCCAATAGGAAGGCCAAGTGATAAGTGCATTGGCCAACTAAAGAGGAAGTAACATACTTATAGGAATTACCGTGAAGTGTTGGAATTAGCCAGTAACAGAGATGTTTACCATACAGTTTACCAATTCCAGGATTGAAATGATGATGTCAAATCGCTATCATCTTATTCTGTTGCAAAAATTTAACCTCCATAACCTTGTGTTTGCCACGGTAAATATGTACAATACTAACGTAGAAATGTCCTGACGGAGCTGCAAACGTTTTTAAAAGCAACGCTATTGCATTTTAAATGTCTTCTGGAAAAAAAGAAAAAAAAAAAGAAATGACCGTGCCCTCTACATTAAGATCCTTGTCAAGTGTAATTACCTGCGGAGAAACGGAAGGATGCCGTGATAATTTTCACTGTTGCGAAAACCACTGTCAGATCTTCGTGTCTTGAGCTTCTTTCTTAACGTTCTCTGCCGTCAGCCAACCGTGAGCAGCTCAAGAAGCAGCGATGATCGCTTTCCTCCACCAAACGGGTTCATGAGTGCGGTCGTTATTTTGAATCGACTGCCTAGAGCCAAGGACGAAAAATGAGTTATCTCTTCTCCCAAATGAAGAGCAGTTATCTTTCGATTAATCCGTGCCTCCTTTATTCCGGTATTGAGCACTAACGTTGTCATTAGGTAAGATTGTACGGGAGAAGGTCGACGGATATGAGATGCAGAAAAGATGACACCAATTAATGTTGCTCACTAAAAAAAGTAATTTGTCGAGCATCAGTCATTCAGTGTTCTGCTCGGAGCTACTCCCTCGCATAGTGGTTGCGAAACATGGCGGCATTTGCTCAGAATTCGCTATTCCAGTAGAACGGTCCATCGTCAGCACACTAGCTTCGCACAGAGGAGTCTGAGAAGTCTTTTCCACTGACTACGCTAGTTCCTAAGGTCGCAAATATTTATTACCAACTTCAAAATCCTTTTACCTCCTATTTATATCAACTAAAATGCATTAAATACATTAAATGTTGTTATTAATCCAGTTTTTAGATGGATTTATTTCATGTGTAATGAGTCAAGATTTGATCGTAAGAACGGACTATCAAGCCCTCAGTTTGCTCGAATAACGATAAAATTATCATTATATAGGTAATAAATTAAGAATATATTGGATATTAATACAGCCGATACTATTGTACGGTGCTGAGGTGCAGAAATTGCCCCAGAAAAGGGATTAAAGTTAATGCCATTTGAAGACATGGTGCTAAGATGTATCTTCTGTCCAATTTATGATGATGGACTCATCGACCATTTTGATGAGCCAGATATAGTTTATAGATATTATCAAAATCGTAAGCTTGAGATGGATGGGTCATTTCTTTAAATGGGAAAATGTATCATTAATAAAACACATACGAGATGCCAGAATTGATAGACCTAGGATGCGAGAACTCCCAAGACTTGGGTGAAAGAATCAGATAAAGGAAAGATCTTCGATGGATGCGAGTGGTAGAAGAAGCAGCAGACAGACAACGCTGCTGGAGAGGAGTTATTAGCTAGGCCAAAAGTTATCTTGGCTTCAAATGCCAATGGGAGTAAAAGTAAATATTTTATAGGTGGCGAACACTTTCAACGTATTTCACTGAAGCTTTGCTATCATGGACATTACTGTGTAACGGGCTGTTACTTCTTTCCAGTCCTCTCAGGCCAGGAGCACTTTGGGTGCGTTGCCCACCTTGTTCTGTCCTCTCCCCTCCACTCCTTAGCCTACCCCTCCACTCCTTAGCCTACCCCTCTCACACGTGCCTTCCCCTTCTTGAGGTCACGCTTTGCGCAGGCGGCTGCCACAAAATTCCGCTACCTCTGTACCCACTGACCCTGGCCCTTCTCCCCCTCCCTTCCTCCTTTTTACTGTTCCGGGATGAAATTTCCCGGAAACGAGACGAAATTTCCTCTCACCCTCCTGTCCCTTGACTTGCGAAATTTGGCAAAATTTCCGACTTCCGTTTCTCGGAACAGATGACCTTCTGCATCCTTGTCCCTTTCCTCTCAATCATCGCTCTTAATAGTTTACCAAACCTTAAGTTTTTTTAAAGTTTTTTTAATGGGACCAACATTTTTCAGCACTATTGCCAGATTGCATAAAAGAAATACGAAATAGGATTTTTTCAGTGGCAGAGGAATGACTCCTTGCTCACAGTAGTATGAATATTTACATGACATTATATAGAGTACTTTTCATGGCTTAGATTGGGCAATGCCTGTAAAAAAAATACAGGGAGTATTCTTGATACTCCCGTCGGATCTTTATTTCGTGAATTCGAAATTACATACGTTACTCTCCTTATTGGGAGATTCTTCTGTTTTGTTTGTCAGAAAGAAAGTTGAAATGAAAAAAAGAAAATTACGCTATACATAACATTTATTCCTCGAAATCATTAGTACAAATGGCTAACGTATTAACAATTGGTTGATGGTAACTAATATTTTCTGCTTTCCGATGTTAATTTTATATTTCTTGTGTTATAAACGTCTAACTCACGTTCTTAGCTCTCCGTATACACCTCGATCACTAAAATCGACCGACTCGTTCCGGAGATGCAACTGAACTGAGCGCGCGCCGTGCGCACACAAGCCCAAATTTAGACCCGCACGCGCAGCGCTGTGACGTCACCTCGCAACCCTATCTCCGCTCGCAATTAACCATTTCCGGTAGCTGACGAAACGGGTTATCCAGTTATAGTTTTAGATATTCTGTAATCCTTATAGTTTTTGCACACGAGTCCCTCGAATGTACACAAATATTGGTTGCGGCAAAACCTTACATGACACCGAGAACGAACCATTCGCATTCACATAAAAATATGTCAAGTAATATTATACTTCATGTTACATTGGTGAATTATGTATATTTGACAACGATGTTTCCATCTTCAAACTTGTAGTCAAGTGACGGAATCTTGTAAGCCCGATGAAGTTGGAATCAAAAAAGAAGATATTCTCGCTGCATATACAGTGTGTCCCATTGATCGTGTGTCATTTCTAACCTATAATTTCAGACCCTTTTCTTTCGTGCCACATGGATGAAATTTGGTACCTAGGTAGTAAAAGGTCGTAAGTTTTGTTGAGTGCAAGCGAAATTTTATGAATATGAACTTTTGACCCCATAAATAGGGTCCAACAAAAAATCCAAATTTTGCCTTATGGGCTTTCAATGTTAAATTTTTCGAAATACAAAAAATACAGAATTTCTTTGCGAAACTTTCAATTTTTAGGTTTTTGGGCACAAAAAACACGATGGATGAACTTTTGAGTTCGAAATTGCAACCGAGACCCCTGAAAGGGCACAGTCAAGATCATAGGGGTGACGAAAAGCGAATCGCCGCTACAAACCTGTCGGATCATAGGTTTAAAAACGTGCCAAGATCGATGGTAAGGTCTCCAGATCCCTCTTGTCATCCCTTGACCTTCAAGGGCCACTCAGAGGTCACAGGGGTGACAAAAAGTGAATCGGGGCTACAAACATATCGAATCATAGGTTTATAAAAGTCACTTGGTCGATGGTAAGGTCTTCAGATATATCTTGTCATCCCTTGACCTTCAAGGGTTACTCAGGGGCCAAAGGTCACAGGGGTGACAAAAAGTGAATCGGGGCTACAAACGTATTGAACGTAAATTAAAAAAGGTACAAAGACTGATGGTTTGATTTACATATCCCTCTTGTCTTCCTTTGACCTTCTGGGGTTACTCAGGGGTCAAAGGTTACAAGGGTGATGAATGGCGAATTGGAGCTACAAAAGTGTCGAATTATTTGATTCAAAGAGCGCCCAATACGTAAGTAAAGTCTCTCCAGGAATTCTCTTACATCCGACTGTTGGGCAGGGATCAAAGACCACTAGTTGCAGCCAAGGAAATCGGGGCAATAGACGCGTCGATTTGTAGCTTTGAAAGGTTGAAGAATTAGACGATGAGGTTCTCTGATACTGCTCGTCATCTCCTGACCTCCAAGGAATACGCTGAGATCAATTGTCACAGATATTAGAAATGGCAAGACCGGGAAACAAATATGATGAATCTGAGACTTTTCAGGCTGTAAATGTCAATCGTAAGGCCCTCAGATACGACCTGTCACATCCTGACCTCTTTGGGTCATATGGTGGTCGTTAATTTCGAGTTTACAAATCAATGACAAAATTTAATTATAATTTCAAGTTAATTCCTTTTATTCAATTAAAAATGCTTTATCATATGTTTCATTCAAAAAATTATTAACTATGCAAAATTAACTCATTATCAAAATTTTTTATGAAAATGTCGAAGCAGTACAATGAAAAATCAATTTTTATTCACTTTACGTGCCCTCTACTCGTGCCAGGCACAATTAAAGGCCAGGCCGAAATAAGATGTATTTAGATTAAATTTTTTTATCTTTAATGAAGTTAATTTCAGTAGCAATGTATTGAATCCTCGGATGACAATCTACCCTCAGATTTGAGATCTTTGAGCATAAATTTCCAAATGATATACAATTTATATTACATTTTTATTTGTGGAGTAATTAATGGTATAATAAAGTTATTATACCATTGATCATTCAATCCTAAGGTTGGTTGACTGCAGCTTCCTTCCCATCCTTCCCATCCAATTCTAGTTCCCATAGTCCATGCGTGTCAAAAATTTGTATTTTCTTGCATCAATTTTCAATTTATATATTGTACTTTTTTTTCTTTAAAAATGGCCCAGCAATGGAGACCATGTGTTAAATCGTATTTATTAGTTTTTATTATATATGCATGGTTATATAGTTGTCTAACCCTGGACTAGGAAGGAGATGAAACTATAAAGGCTCAATCTTGCCCTTAAAATAAAAGTCATTTACCTATGTATCTATTTATGAAAACCCCAGAGGTCTGAGATACTTTTCATGGCGGATTCAGACACCATCCTTCCCATTTAAATAAGGACCCGGAGGTTTCCTAGGAGAAACTCTGTTCCCTGTCGGTTTTCAAACTGGGGCCTACGGTATGATAAGCCAGTACTCTCAGACACCTCACCAACCCGATCTCATTAGCACCGTGGCGGCATTACCTCAAAGTGAAGAGAGACAATTATAGTAATCTTGATTTTTTTCCTTTGTTCGCAAAACTTTCGGCCATCTTTTGTAATCGGTCTTTCTTTTGACGTATCAGTGAGGAGGAGATTTGGAAGTCATGATAACTGGCATCTTGAAGGTTGTTTTTCGAAGGTTTCGGCTCTTTTTCTTATTGTTTGTGAGGTGATGTCATTAGCATCGTCTCACACTATCCTGCACTTTGACCCCCACTCGCTGACCAGCAGACACGCTTTGAACTCACGATAATTATAGGTCTCGCGAGCTCAGTGAACGCCTTAGCGTAAGATAATGAATCTTTTAATGACGCTAACATTGTTTTATCACTGATGTATCCATTCGGAAAGGGTTTGTAGGAATATTGTATCACAAATGTTTTTTTTTAACAATGATGGGCTAGGTTTTAGCCCTTGCGGACTATGATTAAAAATTATGAAATATCTGAGAGGCAATCTTGGAAAGAAGTGTAATTTTTCAATATATGAAATTTTGAAGAAATCACACGATCTGAGTATATTAATTTTGAGAATGTTGTTGAGAACACGTTAAAAGTCCACCAAACGCTCACTTCTTAAGGAGCTTCCACCGCGACTGCGTGAGTCAAAACAAATACTGAATCCCAACTTTTTGTTTAATTGATTTAAAAAAATCCTGCTTTCGCTGATGACATGCAATAGCTATTGAAAATCAAAATAAAGGTCAAATACATGCAGATTATTTCACCAATATATTTTTATAGCCATAGAAGCCAAGTGTACCGCCATTTCTATAGGATTACCGCATTTTGACTAGAATTATCGCAGCAATTGGCTAATAATAAAAAAATAGGTGGTAAGTTGCGTCTATTTCATTTTTAATCTATTTCCGGTCAGGTTTTTCTTCTAATAAACAGCTTTCCATAAAAATGGCATTTATAGCTGTAAGATAGTAGATTACGATTTTTTCTCATGTTTCTTTCATTTTCACATTTATTGTCATGCAATTTCAAGTTAAATTTGCGAGAAAATAGTGTGGAAAGGTAACATGTTGTTATTCTTATCAGATAGAAGACATGTTTTTCTAAAAGTTCCTTGAATATGAATTAAATGACATTTATGTCATTTAATTCATATTGAGTGAACTTATTTATTTTTTTACGGTGATGTCTTTTATGTCCTTTTACCTAAGGACACAGCATACTTAATCCTTTCCCATAATTAACAAACAATGGCTGTAACCATGGAGATAATCTTGAAAAGTGTGATAAAAAACACATTGATCTTAATTCTCTTAAGTGATAAACCAGTAGGTAAGTCTAAATCAAACGCTATAAAAATAAACTTGAAAATTTCTCACGTGAGTCCAACTTTATTGTTTTAATTGTATTTTATCATATTTTAATATCGTAAATTAAAACACTCTACCTTAAAATCCACATCGATTCTCATGATTGTCATGAATTGGCCTGGACCCCTTTTCCGAGCTCGAATTCGGTCCCTTGACGAATTTACTGAGGATCAGACCCATGCTCAATGAATTTCTCGTTCCTAAAACCTTCAGGACATGGTGTCTCATAAAAATAGTTTGAGCTGCTTTCGAGATAAATTTGGAAAATAAATATACAATTATTGCTCGTATAAAAGTGGTTTTACACTGTCAAGTTTATTGCGCAATTTCATACAGCAAGAGACTTTTAACGTACATTTCACGTGTACACGGCTCCGTAGGTCCGTTTGCAGAACTATTAAAAGTTTCGGCAAATTGTTTGAGGAAACGTAATGTTACCATTGTAAACGGCAACCAATCTGTCTATGCACATTCTTGCGGAAAATATTTCGTCAGTGTAAAATCCCCCGCACACTCTTGCAGAAGAAACTTGAGGAAAGTAACTTTCCAGTGTAAACCAACCCTTCTGTCTCTGCACATACGAGCAGATGTCGTGCAAGCAGATGTCGATAGAAATTCGGGTGGTCAGGCCTATATATCTCGAAAGGTTTGCTACAATGCTTAGATGATTGTTCTAAAACCCCAGAACAAAATCACTCATATTAACGTGAGTTATAAAAATCACAATCGGAAAATTAATCCTTGATAGGGAGTGGCCAACTAAAGTGTTGCGAACACTTGTGCAATTGCTTGGGCCGGTACTGCTTTCTGACCTGATCATTTTTGCACATCAAATTTTCAGAGCGCTTCACGTTCATAATTTTGGCGTGATCATTCGGAGGAATAAACATCTTTATGTCGAATAGATTTAGTTCAAAGCCCAGCATTGCCCCGCTATATCCACGAGTGACTTTACCATCCATCGAAGTATCTTCTACGTATTACTTCACACGTTTCACTCGGCCCGTGGTTGTGGTACCTACGCATGAGGACCGGAAATTGAGGAAGAGGTGCGGTCTGGGGAGATGGGAGGTCTTTAAGGAAGTTGTGGTGACGCTGTTTGAGGCGTCCCCGTCGTTATCATAGGGGCGAAGCGGATTCTGTGTGGCGCGACACTTCAGCATCTTAACGCTTCGGCTTTAAACTGTTTGTTAATTGTTTGTCGACCATAGGCGAATGGAGAAGCCTCGGCGCGGAATTTTCTGTTGCGTCACGTATGATTCCTTGTCTCCGGGGAAGTCCCTTTGTTTCTCCGTCAGAGGTGGTTAACCGAACTTCGAAGGATTTCAGTATGTACGTAATTTTCGTAAGAGTTGAAAGAATGGACGAAAGCCGATTAAATAAACGGATATGCAACAGCAGAGTGAATTGTCATAGAGGAAGGGGTATACCGAGATAATCACCGGTGAATGTGGTGGAAGAGACTCTTAAAAGGACCAATCTTTTGCCGGACGTTCAACATATTTCGCCAGAGCTAACGTACTACGGTAGAAGCGATCACAGGAATACGATAAAGGAAATAGACTGCAGAACCGATAGATTTAAAATGTCATTTTTTCCACGTACAATAAGGGATCATAATAGTTGCGATAGATCAATCATATGAAAATCCCACCCTCACTAGGTAGAGTAGAATTTTCACTTGTGTTTAATAACATAGCATCATTACTAACACTTCACACCGCTTGATATGTCCAGCATTATTTTATTTTGTTCTCTGAATGAAGTAGTATCTTGTAGCATTCATAAATTAACAGTATTAGTAATATTAACCACTAGATGTGTCTTTAGCATTGTACTGCATGTTTGCATGTTCATTTACGTAGCACTCTCCCATTTTCTAGTTTGACTGCGCACTGTTCTCCTGACTGCTTTTTGGTCTGCGTTTAGCGGCCGGGGGAGCGTGCGAGGTTTGCATGTTTGCATGTTCATTTACGTAGCACTCTCCCATTTTCTAGTTTGACTGCGCACTGTTCTCCTGACTGCTTTTTGGTCTGCGTTTAGCGGCCGGGGGAGCGTGCGAGGTCCCGATTTGTATTGGGACGAGAGCTGCATGCCTGGTGTGGAATCACTCCGTGCCACACACCCTACTGGTGGCTTGCACGGTACTTAGTAGATGTAGATGAATATTTGCAGTCTTAAGAATAGGAGAGCGTATATGAAGCAGTTTATGAATGTAATAGAAGCAAAATAGGAATGCAAGGACACGGCATCATGAAGAAAATTATTTATAGAGCCAGTTTTTTATGCCTAACAGGAATAACTAGGTTCTTGGACTTTGCCTACCCCAAAATGGGATGGTGAGATGGGTAGATTTGTATGTATATACAGTAGAACTCCAATTATCCGGATCAATTGGGACCGGACCCAAACCGTATAATCAAATATCCGGATAAATGGATAACTCACAAAAAAGGTGATATCTTTGGAAACCTCTTAGTGTATTCGCTTCGGATTGATCTAAAAACGCTAAAGAAACGTGTATGCGGTAACCAATAACTGTCAAACGAAATCAACGGTATAAAAGATGCAATACACGTTTCGAATAGCCTACTGCCGTGACTGTAAAAAGCCGATTTTAGAGGATTTTTTCCCCAGCAAGCGATCCGGATAATTGGCGATCCGGATAGTTGGAGTTCGGATAATTGGAGTTTTTACTGTAGGTGCGTAGTAATTCTTGATAATGCACGATTCAAGATGGAATCACGGGACCACATGTGGTTGACAAATTTTGTGGAAGCCCACGTTACTACAGTCAAGCATACATATCCATCACGCTATTCCCATTCGGGGCAAGCACAGTCAAAGAATTTAGTTTCTGCCGTTAGTCCTAGAAAACTGGCTCCTTTTTAATAATTTCATCCACAAAGCCCTATCCTTCCAAATCACTTTCACTTCTCTCACACTCATGTATTGCTTTATAATTGTAGAAAATCAGCCAAAATTAGAGGAAGATTAGGAGTTTTAAGAATAGGAGAGCGTGTGTGAAGCAGTGCATGAATGTGGAAGATCACCAGGCTGTTACTAATTACCTATCCCGGTGTAAATCCCGAGAACACCTAACCCGGTGTGAATCTTGAGAGCACCTAACATTTGTTATCCGCCAGGAAAACACCAGATTTTACAGCTTAAACTGGGTTTACTCTGGCAAGTATATTGCGCAAGTTGCTTGCAGAAGGCTCCTTTCGACGTGAATGCCACGCGTAAACGTCTCTGCAAGTCCGCTTGCAGAACTTATAAAATTTTCTGCAAGTTGCTTGCAGAAGTGTATTGTTGACAATATAAACTGCAACCAATTCCGTCTCTGCACTAACCCGAGAAAAGTTTTTCGTCAGAGTAAAATTCCCCGCAAGCTCTTGCAGTAGAAACTTGAGGAAGTAACTTGCCCGTGGAAACCCACCGTTAGACCGTGACAGCATCAGCTACGATGAAAATGTGCTGTTATCGGAGATTGGTGATGATCAAACGTATAGGGAATTAACCATTCTCAATGAGATAAAATGAAATAGAAGAGATGGAGAAGAAGGAAAGAAAGATTCTCAGAACAATTCTAGGATCACCAAAAACAGAGAAAGGTGAATTTAGGAACCAGAAGAATGATGATCTCTACTAGAATGAAGAATGCAAAAAAATGTCAGATGAGATTAGGAAAAGGAGAGTTGGATTCTTCGGCCACGTAATCAGTTTGGAAACCAGTAGACTAACGATATGAAATTTCAATCATGTTTATAAGAGTAAGAATGACAACCAGCGGACCCAAGGGGTAAAAAAAGACATGGAAGAGATTAGAATAACGGAAGACATAATGCAGGATAAAGCTAAACTTGGAAGATTGATACGAAACTTCAAGGGTTTCCGGAAAAAGGAGTGGAAAGAAGGAAGGAAATAACTTCTGGACGGAAGAGAGGAGGAGAAAGCAGAGCGAAAGGATGAACATTTTTAGGAGAGCAAGGAAAAGAGTGGAAAATAAAAAAATGAAAATTAATGCATTGGATTATTTTAAGTGGTTCTTAGTTAGCTAAAATCGAGATAAGAAGAAGAACAGATTTGACTATTAAGAATTCCTAAATGGAGTTGTTGTGAAAAAGCAGCACTCAAGTAAGGTCTGCTAAGTTAAACAGCTAAAAACTTATGGGACAAATTTTGCGACGCAATTGCGGCACTCTTTAAAACGATAATGGGAAGATAATTGAATTGGAAGAATTACCTAGGAAGAACAATCATAGAATGCATCAGGCCAATTACAAGGGACTTTTGAATGAGGGTTTATGAAGGAACGAAGCAGTTAGTCGAAATGGAGTTGATATCGGTCCCAAACCAACCTCCAAATTAATAGCAGCTGGATGATGAGCACAAGTTGAATTTATAGTCCAGCAGTTTTCGCACGTCTTCAGCACGGCGCTTAAGTTTTCATTCTTTTGATTAGTTTTTTTTCCAGCTCTTTTTCTTTCAAGTTCAAATGCGCATGACTCCGTGGTGACCAAAATAAAACAGCAAAATTTCCATTTCAGGTGCCCTAAGGGCCATCTTCAGGGGGGACTCGACGCGGTCGAACATCGGAAAATCCGTGGACGTGACGTCACAACCCCCGAAAAATCTCAGCTTTTGAATAGCCCTGTTAAATATTTTTCGAGGTCGTGGCGTCAAAATCTCGTTTCTGTTGAGTCTCGGGAATTCCGAGACCTTACCGAATAGGTGCCTTATTCTTGATGGCCTCAGAATCCGAGCCTCGACAATGACGAAGTTTTGACGTCACAGCCTCTAACATTTTTTCCAATAGGGCTATTCAAAAATTAAGATCTGTGGCGTCACATCCAAGGATTTTCCAAGGCTCGACCGTGTCGAGTTCTTACTGAATAAGTCCCTAGAGCACACGGTGACCATGAGCGAGTTACGAATCAAAGCGTCGTCACCGATAGAGAGCCTAACCCGGTGTGCGACGCGAGTAGAATTCAACTTGACCCAAAAGCGGTTGGTACAGACAATGCCTTGCGTACGCACCCGGGTCCAATTCATTATAATGGAAATTATCAACCTTCAATCAATGCCATCGCTTTATAAGAGGAAGTACGGCAGATCTGCCATCCAATGGGAGGTTTTTTTTACCTAATGCCTATGTCTATAAGAACCTGAAACGGACGATTAGAATGGCGTGAATTCTTGATGTGCACAGAAAATATTTTCCATAGATTGCCGTGGACAATTCGTTTTTCTTGCTGCGCATCTCTTGCTGCAGCATTATAGCACTGCAATTTGATCGTATTAAAGCTGGACAAAGAATATTGGAAACTCGTGATGAGAGAAAGTGTGCGAGACAAAACTGATGATTTTTCCATAGAGGACGAAGCCCATGCATGCGCGTGTCCTGTAATACTCAACGTTTCAACATGCAGATCGATTATAATTAGACAAGGTATATTCGATTTGAATTAAAGATTAATCATAATTTCCAATGAAAGCAAAGGAAATTGGACTCCTTTGCGTGCATTCCGGTCATCCAGGTGGCCATCGACGGGGATAAGTAAAATCTAGGACAACACGCATGTTTTACGAGATTTTAACTCTTCCTGTCGATGGTCACTAGCAAAGCCGGATTACCAATAAGGTAAAGTAGGCAGTTGCCTATGGGCCCCAAGGCTTTTGGGGCCCCGAACGGGCCCTGAGAATTGTTTTCCCCTTTCTTTACTTGCGACTTGTTTATTAACGTGGGCCCCATTGCTTGTACTGCCTACAGACCCCCAAGTGTGTTAATCCGACTCTGGTCACCAGGATGACCAAAATGCATGCATAGGAGTCTAAATTCCTTTGCTTCAATTGAAAATGTGCATTTATCTTTAATTTAAATTTACTGGTCAATTGCTCTCTTCTTGAAAGGTATGCCTTCGAAATCTGTATGATTTATGGCAGGGTATCCAAACTGCGGTACGCGGCCCAGATTCGGACCCCGAGAGGATTTTTCGCACGGCAACAAGTACGTTAGACTCATGACCAACGACTAAATATTTTGAGCATAGTACGTACATGTGGCTGAGATTGTGCTAAAGTTTTTGCGATGTGTAAGGCAATGTAGACCTATGAATCTCATTGGTGCTTTTGCTTTTTATTTGTGTTCACTTACTTATTTATAAATTTAAAATGCACTTTATTATTATATGTACTTTCTTAGTTTTAGTGTAGTTACTTAGTTGTAGGCTCTCGTAATATTTATTGGAGACACTTGCCAAAGTTTAGATTTGTTAATGAATTCTCCTCAATGAATTGTAAATTGGTGTATATTAAATTAAACATGTCGCAGTCGACCTTTTCGGTAATATGTACATTTTTTTATGTTTATTATGTCAAGTTGCAATTTCTTTGTGCATAAAAATACTTCCCACAATCACAGGCAACGCAAAAATTATAAAACATGATGTTACTATCAAAACCAGACGTTAATATCTTTTATACAAGTGTGTTCAATAAATATGACCGAGACCTCAATAAACTACAACTAAGAAAATTTAATTCCATGTGGTTGATAAGCTGGTAGGATATTTACTTATTATTATATATTATGCTGTTTACATTACTGGTAGAATGGTTGCCCATGTTTCGTCATCCGCTGATAATAAATTAATCGCATTCCGGATTAGTTCCAATTATAAATCATTTCACACAGCTTATTTACCGTATTTCTTCGAATATAAGCCGTACTCGAATATAAGCCGCACCCCGTTTTTGGGGTCTCAAACAGGGAAAAACATTTAATACGCGAATTTAAGCCGCACCCTTTTTAGTGCATACCGTACTACCTACAGTATTAGGCATTAGAATTTTATATCTGTTTTTACATTACCTATGTAACTGTGACACAATGTTACCTATATCTGAATGGCTGGTTTGCTTAAATCGGCCATTTCTACGATTTTTTATGAAAGTTCTCGAATTTAAGCCGCACCTCGAATATAAGCCGCACCCCGATTTTGAGGCTCCAAAATCTGAAAAAGTGCGGCTTATATTCGGACAAATACGGTATTTTTAATGTGACATTGTTCACGATAGTTTTTATCAGCTATTCTCTTCGCGCAGCGCAAAAACTCAACCTCTCCCGTAAGCGCGCAGAAACTTGGAAGATTAGGTTTGAGACTGGGAGATAAGCAACATTTCGGATACGGGCGTTTTAAATCCAAACGCACCTGCCCGCCTCGGTGGCGTCACGCCAGGTATGACGTAGATGGCCCCGGCGTGGTCGAGGAATGTTGATCGCGGAGGCAAACTGGGTCTTAGTTTGCGAAAGCACGAGACTGCCGGCATTTATCACGGCATGCTGCTTGTTTATGTACACTCGTTCTCGAGGCAGGCCCGACTCGCTGTCTGCGCTGCTTCACCACTAGCTATGGCAAAACATGAGCTCGAATACGTCTTTGTGATTACATAGTTCGCGCAGCGAAACCGGTTCTAATGCACGTAGGTCATTGGTTCATACATTCTAAAAATAAATAAAGAAGAAATTTAAACATATGCCAATCTGTTCTCTGTTGTCTCAGGCGTCATTTCGTGGAATTTGCTTAACATTGTAAATGAAAAGTATATCTTAGTTTTTCCATATTGATTTATTAAAACAAGACGACCTAGGTTTCGACGGAGCTCGTCATCATCAGGACCTAGCCTATCAGGACCAAGCCATTTAGGACCTAGGTCGTCCTGTTTTAACCCGGGAGAACTCGCTTAGCGGGAACTACGCGAGAGCTCGCATTAAGTGATTGTAACACCTACTGGCTTGCTTATTTTGCGTACGTAATAGTATATAAACAATTTGCAGTTATTGCTTGTATATTAATATAATGAAATGCGCCTTTATACTCGTATGTTTAGTGGTTTTAAACATAGTTTTAACATATGTAAATGGAAACACTTAGTAACTTAGTAGCTGTAATGTCTATTTCAATGGTAGTAGGGCGTTTAAAAATTGTTATCAAACACTCATGTATCTAATGCATTATTCAAAGAAAGGCTCTTACAGTATGCTTCAACATGAAAAAATAACAAATAATTGTACAAAACTAGCATAGCTAGTAGTAGTCTATGTCCTAAAATAGTGGGCCTACCGGTGTTGAAATGTTTTATGGTAAACAATTTAATTTAATTTTTAAAAATTTATTTATTTAATAATAAATCCAAAAACAGTCAAGATGACCTTTACATCGGATTATGAACATTAAATGACTTTACACAGAACAACAAAAAGAAAAACCAATAAGTTATCGAAACATCATCTCATAAACAACTCATCAGTTGTGACATTTAGGTGGGAAGAAGATAGGAAGGGGAATTTAGATAGGAAGTCTGTTAATAGCGGTTGTGAAAGTTGGAAAAGAGGATGTAATGTCAATAGATGGGGTATTCAGGGAATTGTAGGTAAGAGGTTGCCGGTAGGTAAGGGATATCTGAGTCACTGATAAACGGGAGTGAGGTAGATGAAATAGGGAAGAGTTCCTTGTTTTACGTGAGGGGACCCGGAGGGAGAACATTGATAGAAGGTCGTTAGACCTGAAGCGGCCGTTCATGATTCTATGGAAAAATTTGAGGTCACTAATAAGGCCCAAAAATATGAACTGGTTACCGTATTATCCAAAAATATATTTAAAAGAAGCAACAGACTAAGGATAAATAATATACTTGTGTCCTCTTTGGCCAAGCCTATGCACCTGACACTCGATAAAAGACTACTGTAACTGTTTTTTTCAGTATAAATTGGATGTCACGTCGAAGTCTGCGGACTGTTAGGCGTACTTCTAGGTAGTCTTTACAGAGCTCAAAGAATTTTGTTTCAGAAGCTATCGGCAATCAATGTCTACCTGAGTGGACAAAATGGCGTAAGCATTAATTCCTGCAGTATTCAACAGGGAGTAGAAATTTGTCATACTCCATCGGTTGCTCACTCTACAGACTGAGTGAGTTGTTTCCCTTCATTTCATCAGGACACCTACTGCCCCTTTGATCAAGTTGTAGAACGTCAAGATGTGTAACTACCATCAATACATCCTGTCTCATGCATGGTTGATAACAGCATCACAACTTTGTCCTTCTTAGGTATACATTAAACAAGAGCGGTAACATATTGACTAACCCGGAAAGCTTCCATTGATTCGCCCATTATCAGGTATTCACTAGGTGAGTAATTTTCCTTACACATACCCACAAAATCTTCAAAAATATCCCTTACTGCTGGGTCATTCCTGAGTTCATTAGTGAGAGAACATCTAACACCATGTGCCTTCACGACACGGTTTCTCTTCCAATTTTTTTCTCGCATAGGTATGCATGAGATACTCTCAGATTAATTTATTCAGATTTTATTTACCAAAAATAACCTTCGTGAAATGTATTAAAAAACAGCATTGCTTGCACAATGCGTACCTCCAATTTGGACTGTGATTGCTAAAATGTATAACATTTTTCTTATTTCTGAACCGATTTTGTTAAATTTGGTGTCAAATAGAGAAGACTAAGAACAGCTTTGACTTCTATCAACTAATTATCTGTAGCTTCTCTATCCCTAGAAAAGTGAGTTCTATTTTCTATAATCCAAGTATTTCAGTAATTTACGATATTTAGCGATGTTTCTTTGGGAAAAAATAATATCCATGATTCAATAGGGGTGTTTACTTGCCAAGCTTAACGTATAGGCCCTGGCAGATGAGTCACTATATTTCTCCTTCCCTTCAACTTCTGACGGCACTTCTATTTGGAAGAAAGCTCCACTTGCTAACTCTAACCCTTCCCGAGTAGAAAAGATTTTCTCTATATCGGTTTTAGCCTTCTTCTGCTGACTGATCGGTTTCGGAATCTTGATCACTCTTTTCCAAAAGATTTTCGTCATCGTCGTATTTATAGTCCAAATCGCTATCAATCGAACTGTCATTACGAAAAAGCCTTCTCCTTACCAAGTCCCTCTCTCTATGTAACCTCTTTTTCTACACTGTCCAGCATATTTAAACTCCAGTCCTCCTCTCAAGCTTTCATTATCACGTAAAATTCGAGATACAAAATAAAATATTAAGTAGCGCGATGACTAGCATAGGGTCGAAAGCGCACAACAGTAACGTGGTCACTCGCACGCGGTCTGAAGAACCGCGCACGAACAATAAGCCCCACCGGATGTCGTAGGGTTACTAAATTACCAACGTTTGTCGTAGAGGGGATAGGGAAGGGTTTGATAAACAAAGTTATGGCTGGCCTTGACATTAAGACTCATTTCAGCAAAGTTATAACAAAATATATTTCACTGCGGTCTTTTCCCCGCCATGCGAGTTCTCCCGGGTTAATAAATATATGTGGAAAAACGAAGTTATGCTTTTCATTTACCACTCTGTTTAGGTGGTTGGAGAGATTTATTTAAATATACAGCTTTGCGTGAGACTTTGCATACGTGGTGAAAATTAGTGATATCTGTAGAAAAATGGGAAAAAATTGTATCCTACAGATTCGTTGCTTTGGCAATTGAATGCAACTTTAACGCGTAACCTTTTGACACATGGCATATATTTCGTAAAACTTCAGATGCTAATGTACACATTGTCTTTTAAACGCGAAATATTACATTCTTATTATTATAACTGTTGCTGAAAAATATGTAGGTGTCACGCCGAGTCCAACTGTCGAAAAAAAAACATATTTCATATAATTTCGTCTAAATTTTTAATACCGCGCGGAAAACTCTAGACAGAACATGGTTTAATGAAGGAAAAAAATTTAAAATATAAATCTTGCCTCATTTCCATCACTGCATGTATGGTGCGTTCCAATGCATAAACAGATGCACTCCAATGAAATGTAGTCCAAGAATTTATTTTCGGCTTACTTAAAAAATAATAAAATGTGCCCTCAATAATCCATGATTACGGCCACCTTAAGCAGCGACTTAGCATGGTGGTGGTTGGAGTCATTTCGACAATGATAACGTATTGAGTATGTGATTACACTAAGAGAGGAAGCCCGTTGAAATTCAAGGGGAAGAAGAAAAGGTCAATCAATGTCATAGGATTAGAAGAATCCCCATGATTTGAAGTACAAAATGCATATATAATTGAGGGTACCATTTACCATTAATTCACAACCGTTGGAGAGGGTGGGATAAAAAATATCCCCAGTAAAATCTTACTTTAATTCTCATATTGATCACATAACCTAAGTCATAACACAGGCATACGTTCCCATGTTATGCCCATTGCCCATGCTGCAGCTTCCTGGGAAATTATAAAATTTATACGGTTGAAATAGTGAAGTAATGGAACATTGTGGAACCATAAACAACAGGGAAAAGCGAATCGTATAAGAAAATCTAATTAAAGAATTAACAATTGTGTTTTTTCATCCATCTATCAGTAAAAGTTTCAACCTTATATCTTGTGTGCCCTGCCGCTGCACCGACTTCAGTGCTTTTCTTAAGGGGTTACATGTTAAAAATATGGGGTGCAAACAACCCTTTTAAATTGATATTCGGTGTTTCTATTATTTCCCTGCCGGTTTTAAGTCACTTCCAGTATTCCTTCCAAATTTCAACTTCCTAAGTCCCCTGGAAGTTCTTCAAACATGCCTGACTGACAGACAGACAGACTAGACGTACCGGCATGCTTCAGTGAATTAGTAATATATATAAATTCAATGCACTATTTTGATCCACTGACCGGTTTTGATGTTTAAAACATCGTCATCACAGTTTAAACATTAGTATGCATGTGGCGTTTTAATTTATATGAAAGGAAGCCGAGGAGAAGTTGACGGCAAAAGATTCCAATTATTGGAATTTTGAAATGTTTTAAATTAGCAGTCATTTTTCTGTTGTTTATTTTTAATCCAACTTCTGTCATTCCACTTGCCATCGTTGTTTTATTATGAAATATCGTTATTTTTTATTACTTTTGCGTCTTGTCTTATTTTAATGTTTCCGAAGATGGTAAATTTCTCTGACCAATCGTCTCCTCTGGTTACTCAACTGTATTTTTACTCGGTTGATGTTTTAGGTGTATAAATACTTCTGGGAGAAACTACCACCTTTTTCCAAAAAGTTTGCCGCCAAAACTACGAAAAGGTAGTCCGTGAAATTCTTCCTATGATGGAAACTCTTAAATATCTTTCTCAGGCTCTTGCTTAGTTTGATTACAACGTATACAGAACAATAAAACTTACTATAAATTATTTCAAATAATATGTATTTTTGACATTTTAAACATTTTACGCAGTTGGAAAAAATATTCATACAGATTAAAACACGACTTCTGTTTGTTTGCAGCGACTAAAATTACGAAATTCGATGAATACCACAGTGACCGCATAAAATGTTTTTAGACAATATCGGTACTCTCAAATGTTTCTACATTTATCATTAAACGTAAAATTTTTCTCCATGAAAATAGTAACTAAGAAAATAGCAAATAATGACATAGTAATGATTAATTAAACGATATTGAAAAACATGTTTGTAATAATAAAAATATTGAATCAAGTTCCGTATATGTGCGTACAGTGGTCAGGTATATTGTCTTTACATATTCTGAAATACGTAATTCTGTGTTCATTAAGAGTAAAGAATAAGCGAGTATTCTTTACTCAATGTTGTCATAATACGAGGGCAAGGATAGATCAGAGCTGAGAGTATTCACGTCAACCTCGTTATTTTTCAAGCATCATTAGGATCAAAGTCATCCAATCCATCACAGGAATTTGAGAGCAGTTTATCTTCAAAGGCAGTGAAATATAATCTGGTGAGTAGCATTGGACCATTAAATGGCAACGTGAAGTCGTTAATTTTCGATCATTCATTCGACGAGAAGTCGTATTTACGTTGTTTTGGGAAACTCGAAACTGTGGTGTAATGCTGATACGACGTAAATTCCTTCTTTCTGTGTCCTCCTCCATCATTATAACACGACTCTGATACTGGAAAATTTGCGCATTCCGTAAAACTCTAATTAGCTGGGCCGCGCCTTCATTTTACGCCTATCGTATTGCCTCGGACCATTTTTTTATTTTAACCCGAAATTGGAGGAAAGAACACGATTTGAAGTCATTGCCAAGTTTTTGTTTCACCTGCCGCAATTTATTTTAATCCGAATAGTCTCTCTAAGCCCAAAATATTCTAACACCAGCCTAAGGAAAAGTACAGCAAAAAATATGAATTGCCGGCCGCAACTGCAGATGAGTGGAGTCTTCTAATCTAGGGGCCACGGGTTCGAGTCCCTTCTGGGTGGATTATTCTCCATCCAGGATAAGGGCGTTTGCCTGGGTAGCAAATGTACACATGTATAACATTGTTGGTTAATATACCCAAATGTCAAATACAATCGGTGCTATTTTCAGGAAATGCAATAATAAAAACTTCTTAACGTGTTTCAAATGTTTATCAAGCTAAAGTCATCCTGTTAACCTCACTTTTTCGCTACTGCAGTCACGATGATCTTGGGTACTCGAAATAAATGATAAAGAGTTCAAGAAACAGCTGAAGAAAGTAATGCAAGAGTAGGATTCTAAGTTTGCTGGTTTCAATGCATGGCATTTCAAGAAAGCTGCAAGAATGGAATCTCTTTCATCACCTTTGAAAAAGCTTATGGACATAGAATTTTAATACAGACGTTGTTGGTTAGTTGAGTATCGAATACTATGCTTACGATCAGGCTAAACATAGGCAGGCATGTAAGATAATTATACTTGGAAAAAAAAGTTCGGTGCCACCATTAGCGTGTTAATACTTACTCCTGCGTTTATCTCTCACGACATTTTATATTTTTTATTTATATATATTTTTATCATTTTTCCACGAATTTATATTCTGCTGTAAAAAGAGTTTAACGACTTGGTTAAGTTATTTCTGCTTGAAACCACGCTTTCCAGGTGTTAAAAACCTTTAAGATTGGTATGAATTTCTGTTTAATTTAGCTACCTACCACGATCGATGCCAAATTTTGTTTGAAACTGTCAAGGGGGTGTGGAAGTCTAAAGCGTTTAAACAAACAAAATTTCAATTTTATAGATATATAAGATTGTCCAGGGGCTTTCAAGATCGTAAGCCACTATTCAAGCCACCACACGTGGTGTACCTATTAATATCATCGCATTAATGAAAATTCTGCTAGGTCCGTCGCCAGATATATTTGCAAATATTTCCTCCTAGACGTCTCCACCTGACCATCGAATAACTTAGCATATCCACGTAAAAAATTTATTCATGACCCAGATTTCGTTGCAGTACAACATGATCAGGACGACTTGATGTTATTCTACGTCAACGACGCCTAGGTCTTGAATAAAACATCTTATGAGGATATACTACGTTATTTAATTTTATTAACATGAGACAGTTTTTCAAAGTAACTCCTTGTGAAATGAATGTCGCCTCCACCTGAACTTCTTATTAGAGGCAAGTGCGATAACGCATGGAAAAATAAATAAAACGGTTCATGCTTGCAGGCTATTTTTAACTAGACTTGGTATGCCGTGCAAGCGATCCCGTGACTCTATCCGCACACGCGTGTCGGCCTTCTGCTTGCTCGGCGGGCAGCGCGTTTTCCCAGAGATGCCTCCCGACACGGTTGCCTCTCGTTCCGCAACGAATGAGAGCAGAAGGACGCCGAAGGTTATCACGATCGCACGCAACATTCGTAAGATGTCTCTCCCCTTTTTTCCGATGTCCTCAAGGTCTATCCTTCCCCCAACTCCCCTGTTGGTGTGTCACCCTGTAATGCGGCAGAAGGAAAAATAAAAGGCTTGTGGCGGTCCCCTTTAAGTGAAGAAGCAGTATCATTCCCACCGCAGAGGTTACGTAAATTACCGTCTCCTGTTCCCGAAAAGTGTGATTACTGTCATCATCAACAGTCATCAAAACGAAGATTGGTTTGTCGTTTTTTCCATCCCATTCTTTTTCCAGGTAACCGTTTTTCTCCATCATAATTCCTCAAGTTAGCATCCCTCATTATTTATTTATTGCGTACATTGCAAGCGGGCAACTAGGCTGGTGGAACGACAAAACTGAGTTTATACTTAATTATTAAATTTGTTTATGTACAATTAACCCTTTCCGGTCCACATAATTATTCCCAGTTCTTATAATCTGAACCAACCTATTTTATAACTTATCAGAGATGTCTACAGTTTGGTCATATATTTCTAAAAACATTTGTCTAGAAAATTTCTACAAATTCTAATTTATCGTTTTTAGTTCAGTAAATTTTTCATTGTATTATTTATGGCATAATTTCTGCGAAGGATTAATAAGAAATTAATTTCTTTTTTTTAAGAAATGAAAAAGCACATACCTCTAATAACAAAAATACCATCAGAAATTGTTAATAGGATTGATAAGTCCGCCAAAATGACGAAAAAACATTAAATCGAAATAAAAAAAATACAGATAAAATTAGTCACAAATATTTTTTTTCACCTAAATGAATCCCTTCCTTTTCATTCATTTTAATTTCCATACTCAGATATTATATTTACTTCCTCGACCTCTGTTTTAATCAATAAATCAATTTTTCTATGGGAGAAGCTAGGCCCGGGTAAATATTACTATCATGGAGGAAGTTTTCAAAAGAGGGCCAGTTTCCTAGGCCTAACAGAGAAAACTAGGTTATTTGACACTGCATAACCCGAAAGGGAATAGCGTAATGTGTATTGTATGGCACAATGTGTATTAGCGTATGTATGTTATTACCTACCAGCCAACTTTCGCAATTCCATATTTGCTTCTTCATTACTTCAATGAATGCACAGCATTTTAAAAAATCGGTAATTCACATTAGATGTAACATTTTATCAAACTTACTTGCAATAAACATTTAAAATTGAATATTTTTAAAAAGTAAGCGGGATTATTTTTTGTTTGTCCTTCCTATAATTTGTCCATTACTAATTTAAGGGAACCTCTCATGTTTAAAAACATCTTCTAACTGTTTGTTTGATCTCTTTCTTAGGGTTTTCCCTGAACATTGCTATCATCAAACTCGTCAAAGACTACTTCACTGGTATTCTCATCAGTCAATTTATCTCTACAATGCCCTTATATCACCGCATTTCCAAAGCTTTCATCTCTGTTCTGCAATTATTATCGTCGAAGCATCTGCGCCATATCACGCTCAATACTAATGTTATTGTGATAAATATCATTATTTCTTAGCTTGCATTGCTAGTGATTACTATCACATACCCAAATATACGAGGTGTGTCACCAAATTGGACGTGTTGTGTATTCCTGAGTGGTTCTCCGCTATGCAAAGATGACAGTGGTGATTAAATAGCCTCGGAAATAGTTCCCTCCAACTTATATGGGGGTTCAATTAGACAAAGTAAATAAAGTTTCCAATAATTTCCCTTGTGTCTCTTTGAGGGTGTTTGGGAGGGGTTTTAAAAAATATCGCCTTCAACTTGTGGACGGAAACTCAACCAGCCGTATTTATTGATAGAGTGTGTACTCGGTTGATGTTTTATTTAGTAATGTTTTGAATTATAATTCGAATGGGAGTAAAAGTTGACATTTACAGCTTCGTATTCAGTTTCAACATTAAACCCTTATCCAGATTTCAATATGTTTGACTTTCTCCCAACTAATGTTTATGGCACTAAAGCCAGTCAGTGTTAAAACAATGCGCAAATTAATGGCACTACCTTCAACCTGGCTAACTAAAGTACATAGATGAACGTGTCAAGCAAACAAAGTTTCTCTCATCTCCATGCTCAATACTCATTTTCAAAATATACCCTTTTGCTTAAAATCTAAAATGAGAATCTGAGAAAGTAGGTAAAAATATGCTCAGCTTGTTGTGAAAGATCTTTTTCCAAATGGCAATCTGTATTTTTTATCTGAAATATAAATCCAAGAAAGTCTGTAAAAATGAGTTCAAGTAATGTGGCTTCATCGCGATGCATTAAGGAAAAGAACTTTTACCATTACAAAATCTAAATGAAATTTTAGAATGAGAAAATAGTTTTCTGTGGTTCCTCGAAGTTCTATATCTTTAACTATATTGAAAGGTCAAACGGTGACGGCCTTAGATATTCATTTGAACTCAAATCACTGAAGCCATTTCGCAAGTATTAAATTGCCACTAATGTCTTAAATATTTCATGACCATTATGATGAAGCATATCCGAACACTATGTTGACGTGTAATTAGTTCTTTCCGAAACGGAAGCAGTCATTTGTTTTCATACGATTTTTAATGCCATGGTGATTGAATTAAGTTGTTTTGGCCGCATTATTACTAGAGGATGAGCTAATCAAATTTGAAGTGAAAGGCTGATTGTTCATCTTTTAAATGGCTCTGACACCATGTTCTCCAAAGAAACCTCTGGGAAAATACTCTTTCTAGATTATAATGCATTAATTATTGCTTATCTCGTCTTAGTCATCAGTTAATTTTTCTTCCTTGCTTTAGTCACGAACCCGTTATACTAATTAAAATCATTAACTGGGATTATATCTCTAAAAAAACGGTAGGGCATCACTTTCGGTGATAGAGCTCTATATTCCCGATTACTTTGCTTCCTTCCCTTAAAATGAATTATATTGTTGGTAGTTACACATAATGTGCTCATTAAATCTATCACCGCAATTCCGAAGGAGTTTCATCGAATAGCAGATCACAATAATTCCAGAAAAAAGAAAATGAATCCATAAACGTTAACAGTGGATATTAACTAGAAATAAAATCGTCTTTCTTCTCGTATGAGCGAAAAGGACAAGATTGCCGCTTTTAAAGGAGTTTGAAAAGCGGGGTATCGGGGGCGCTTTATACCCGTGGGATGATCGATAAATGTCCATGATGATAATGACTCGGTAGCAGTAAAAAGGTTTTTTTTATGAAAAGTCGATAGAGCACAGGTGTGGCTCCACGTACCCAACCTCTCTTTTCTGAACGACCGACTCCTCTGCGAAACTTTACGGCGAGTTCTTCTTCGGGCATCGATGATTTTTACGAGTGAAAGGTTTCGGGGCAAAATAATATTCGTCTCGGAATAGTATTTTTTGAGACGATCATAATTGGAACTAAGAATTGGCTGTACCATAATGGTTATGTGAACTTCTACGAGGAAAAAAATGAATGAAGCCGATTGAAAGTTCGAGAGCAAACATTTGAGGCGCGATACTTCAAGGGAACCGCTTTGAAATATATAATGTATCGGAAACAAAGAGACTGGAGACTTTAGGGAGAAAATTGCTCTGCATTAAGGACATAAATTTACCAGAAGGATCCTAATCCTATTCAGAGAGAATACGATCGTATAACTTAGCCGCTTTCTTCTTAAATATTGTGAATTATTACTTATTTACATTGATTCTCCACATGGCCCAGCATCATCTTCAGAACTAACCCCTTTATAACTTATAATTCAGATAAGTTGATAAAAAGTTATGTTTCATTTTTGATACATCGATAGTGTAAATATATTTTCCAATTACATTACTATTAACACTTTTTAAGTTTTTTATATTTTTAGATTGAGCTTTTGGTAATAACTATCATTTTCATTTTAGAGTAGTACAGGAAATTTAGTGAGAAATTAATACCATCATAATTTTCCTATTATTTACTTAGTCCAAAACGTTTTTTATTCCCAAGGTTTCAACGACCATTGTCATTATCAAAGTATATATCTTGATAGCGACAATGACTGATATAGACTGAATACATATGATGATTTTTGAATCCGTCACCACCTTGCTGGTGACAATGATTGTCGAAACCATGGTCGGAAATAAAAAAGTGTGGAACATACAAAGAAAATACAGTTCCATAAAGTTACGTCGGAAACCTTCACTTTTATATGAATAATTCTTTAAACGTTTCATTGAAATCCCATGCTCGAACACTGAGACATTGATAAGCAGTTTTGTTTCAGTACTGTGCGTTTAGAACGACCAAAAGTACTTGTATGAATTGTCTTAATCTCATTATTTTATTCAAAACTGTTTAAATCATCGTAGGCTTACCCTGAGATCAGAAAGGAAATATTAGTTCATGAGTCGAAAATGAATAACTCTTGATTCACAATCTACCATTGAAATTCTTTGTATCCCCTTCAGGTTTGAAGCGTGTGAAAATGAACTCATTAAATTATTACCAGAGATTTTGAAGTTGTCTTGTTTCATGCTAAACATTAGTATCATAAAAATGGTTGGTCCCGATGAATGATTGTTCTCGAAAGAGGGCCATATTAAGATTTGACCTTTGTCATGAAATATTCTGTTTAGAAAAATTCAAACTGTTTTATACTGTTTTTTTTTCAGACTTCACATTCAATATGGACCTATCATCTATTCACGTATGCATTGAATATTGAGAGGGAGTTATAAACATCACCTCTATAACAATCTAAATCATTTGTATATATCAATTTTTGTTTGTCAATCTAAATATATTGAATGTTTAATAAATTCCAAATATTAATAACTTATAACCCAATTTTAACATAAAAAGAAACAACTTCACTTTTATTTATAAATACTTTTCGCGTACAGAGTGCCTAATATCCTTGAGGGATTAAGAAAATGCAAGTCGGAAATTTTTGTTTTGGCTATGGTTTGGGGTCACAGTTTTTTTAATGTACTGAGATTTGCCTCCAAAGTAAAAAAATAGCTGAATTATGTGGATGGCCAAAACATAAGCGTGTTAGTTGATATTACGCGAGGGAACAAACTGTTCATGTTAGTGTGCTCTAGAGTATTCTTATAAGAAAAATGGTCTCTGGAAATAGTGTGAAAATTGATTGTCTGTTTGAAGCATGAAAGGAGAAACAAGATGCCAACGGGATGTTCAGCATCTTACATGATGATGGATTTACGGAACTTGATATAATCTGCAGCCACTGCACAGCGCCAACTTTGACTCAACAAACACAGCGCCGCATGCGGGCGACCGAAATAGCCATACAAATTCTTTTTCTTGTCTGTTGACTGATTCTGGGAAGCAAGAACGAAAAACAGCACACGATAATTAGATTCGTCGACATGTAACAATTGAACCAATGCGTCAACTATGGTAATAGTCATATGACCTAATAATAAATTAGCGGAAGCATATTAGCATTTTCTTATACGTACAAGTTTATATATAAATGATATTAGGTGATAAATTGAGCATTTAGAGGCAGAAAATATATTTTGAAAACCCTTTCCTACGGCTGTTTCATCATGCATGTCTCAGAGCCAGAGGCTCAGCCTGTATTCCGGAAGTTTGGACAGTAACGGCAAAATTATCTTCATTGATAGGTTGAAAAAATATTGAAAGTTTTTTTGGATGCAAACCTTTTTCGTTTATATTCTTTTTATACATATTATGATGGATACAATACATCGACGCTCACATTCGTAGTCAAATTGCCAGTGATTTCTACCACAGACATCTACGTACTCATTTCCTTGTGGTCTGTCTTCATCTATATCTACATACTACACTGCGATCCGCCGCAGATACGTATGTGTGGAAAGAAGGATTTTATTTTTATTTTTTGAAACTATCATTTCTGCAGTGTATCCTAGCTTCCTTTGTATCTTACAGCACTTCTACAGATATAGTGCGGTGTCAAAATAATATCCTACATGTCATACTGAAACTCGCCTGATATAAATTTTTTGAGGGCGAAATCCAGTATGATTTCTGTTGTCCTATTACGTTTCACAGGGTCATTGAACTTGGAATGGCGGGAAGTGATACTTTCATTCATAACTTAGCTTATATCTCCTATCATATTAAATATACCAATCTATGGCAGCAGGTGACCAAAACCGCAGTTGGTATATTTTTATTTATTGTTCATTTCGTAGCCTGAAAACTACTGATAGCCGAAAGGAGGAATAAATGGCGCTGATTTCAGAGAGTGAAGATCGCACAGCGACTGAAAAAGCTAATGTGATTGCATGGCGTGATTGTTCGAAGGCTACCAGGCCCTACTGGAAGCTAGTAGCCTTCTAGTAGTGAACTAGTTCCGCATCAATTATGAAATTAAGTAGCTCAGCCAGTAAGATAGCGATTATGCTCAATAGCCAATAAGCTGGTTTTATATCACACGTTACTGGAAAGCTATCATACTTGCGAGTATCCTTGGACTTGTGCTGGATCAAGTATCTTGTGAAACTGTGTCTGCAGCGGTAATCGTGAGTCATTGAGTGTACATTTTTCAAGTAAGTTGAAAAAAACTTTTCGGATCAAATTTCACTAAGTACATTTTTTATTCACTAAATACGGTGGAAATCACCATACATGTATAGCCATGTATAAGATACAAGTATTACATTTTAAAATTTTCGCCTGAATTAAAATATTTTATGACTTGGATTTTCGTCGAGGAATTCGAAATTCAAGCGAAAATCATACATAAATACGCTCTTTTTACTCCTCATGATACCTCGATATTGGTCATCAACCATTATAATATTATGAAACGTATTGTTTAGCGTTTAGGAGAAAATAGATACATATGTAATAGAATTATTTCAAAATATATGTCACGTGCCTTAAGGCTACGTGTTAAAATAGCATTGAATTATCAAGAAAACAAATTGGTAACATACAGTTTTTTTCACTTTTATCTATAGATATTACTAATAAGGGCAAGTATGCAAAGTTTCACGCCAATCTGTGCATAAATAATAATCGCTCCAACCACCATAAGCCTATTTTTCCTATCCTCTCGAGTCTCTAACGGCTCCCAGCCTAGTCCTTCCATCAGTGTAACACTTTTCTGTTCGCTCGTAGTAGTTTTTAACGACGTGGGCGGGTTTCCTTTGTATTTTATTTACTTCGCAGCATTCTGGTTAATATTACAATCTTGATGTTATTCCGCCATTTCCCTCTCAAGCCTGCACGCTGATATTTTCTCATCAAAAGAGTAATGCTTCGTTTTTCCTCCACTCCTTTGAGAAAGGCTGACTGCTTTGTTTAGCGGCCAGTACGGAGGAAGCTCCATGAAGCAAACTACCCTGCAATAACTCCATATTAGGATACAAACCTCCATTGTTTTCATCATGAGTTTGGATGTGGATTCTTTGAAGCTGATTCAAGTAGCCTATCCAACTCCATCTCGGAAAATTTCTGTAAAATTAATACCTAGAAGTTTGTACGTTTGTTGGTTCTGCATGTTTAATGCCACATTGAGGTACGTTGCTGAATTGTATATAATAACTCATTAACGGAATTATTTGAACGGAAAATGAAGAAAGTGATCCGGAAGATTTGGATCCTGAAAAGCCCAAGTGAACAGTTACGCTTCCGGAGAATTGTTTGAAGCAGGCAGAAAATTTGAAAGAAGCACCCAAATTAGAGTTTGATCCTTCGAATGAAAAAAGCCTGGTGTTCACGAGGTGTCTCGATGCAGCTGCCTTGCCCTATGTAGAACTCCTCAGGGAGTTGAAAATGCCGATGCAGCAACCGATCATGAACTTCTTCCGGCCAGCTTACACTCCCAGTCAAGATTAGCTCTTCGAAATCCTCAAACCAGGATTACACCATTTAATTCAGGGGAGTTTCGTATTTTCAGCTTCATTAGAGGTCGATAGTTATAAATAAAATAAGGGTAGAAAAAAGTCACTGAAAAATAACTGCACGCATGTTCCCTTTCTGTGATTGCAAACCTAAGACCGGTATCCTACCAATCTAACGGCGTACGGGTGGAAACAGCAAATGGTCCGATCGTTGGATACCTATGCAATCAGTGAAAATCGACACGATTTCTAGGGAATTCTAACTTTAGTTATTGTATTATTAATTTTTTTACTTCTATTAAGAGAATTCAAATCTACAGTGAATGTTTATAACTAATATAATGAAAAGTAAAGAAAACTATGTAATTCCACATAAAGATTTAATGTACGACCTAGGTTTCGACGTGGAAAGTCATCATCTGGTAGAATTGCATAGAAGGTAGAGAATAAATTCTATGCAATTGTACCAGATGATGACGTGCCACGTCGAAACCTAGGTCGTACATTAAGTCTTTATGTGGGATTACAAAGTTTTCTTTACTTTTCATTAAGTTAAGTCGATTCCATGAAGTCACGCCCGAGACAACGATTTATAACTAATGTTCAAAATGCCAAAAAAATGTATTATTCAATAAACATTACGCGAACTCTTAAAAGATTTGATTCTGTTTCATAGATAAATGTTTTTTTACCAGAAGACACCGCTTTAATTGTTTAAACGATGTGGATTATTGTTTCTTAGATAAATAAAGTATAAGTACATGTAAACGTTATGGAAAAAAGTTCCTGAATAAGTATTTCTTTCCACCTTGGAACGGAACCCCCTTATTTCCATAAGTTCAATGCTTCCCCCAACACGGATTCGCGCAACGCGGCATAGTGGCGGAACGTAGCCCCCGCGTTCGAGGATGTTTCACAATACTTTTACTTTATTTTATGAGAAAAACAGTCACTGTTTTCTACGAAATTGGTGGCGCTACTTAAATTGATTTTCACCCAGTTAATTTTCATGATATTACTTTGTGAGTAAAATATGTATTTTTCAAGAATGTTTCTAAAATTTTACCGCTGAAAATGTTTTTACATCCCGGAATTTGCACGAGCCTTGGACTATGTTGTAAAAATTGTGCTATTAGCGAACTGATTCATACGATAGTTGGCTTAAAGACCCTTCAGTCAAAATTTTGCTCTTACTAAAATTCTTATGTCTATTAAATATTGCTAATCAGACCGCTCAGGAGAAAGTGGATGAGAGCAGTAATATTTCAATTATAAAGACAATGAATTATGGTACTACACTAATCAATTCATCGATACTCAGAATTTAGGTCACGCCGAAAAACTGAAATGACAGAAACAACTGCAAGCTGGATGCACATTTTGATTGCTCACATTAACTCTCCTTCTTATTTCTCATCCTATTATCTCAGCAAATAACCGGCAAATTTTACGCGGGCTGTAATGACCCTGGCCATAAAATCAGCGTTGTGGGAGGGTGAAAACACCAAACCATACTGTGAGAGACTGTTCCAAGACCCTTGGCTCTTGTCGTAGCGCAACATAAAGTAATGCCATTAAGGTAGAGTAGTCGGCGTAGGTATTTCGAAAGAGGCATCAATCATTCTTTTATTATTATATAAAATACCAGGCGTGGCCCAGGTGTAAATATATATTTTCTGTTAAACATTTGTTAAGACGCCAAAGAGTACGTATCAAAAAGTCAACCTGTTTGCTACCCCTATCTCATCCTCTTCTCTACACATTGATTTTTGAAATTATTTTTGAATTTTATTTTATAGAAGATAAACAAGCAATAATATTATTTGTTTCAACAAAAGGTTGAATATCGTGATCAAAATAAAATAATTTAAATGTTTTATAAAATTTATATAGTGTACACAGCGTCCCGTTGTGTCAGTACACAGCATATACAACTCGTAGTGGTGGGTAGCGGGTAACTGTTCTAGGGCTGACTCTAAAGGTAGTCCTTTCAGAAAGTGCCCTAACTCGAATGAAATAGTGAAAGTGGGCCTAGGGTATTAGCTACTAGGTTTGGTGTCTCTTGCAGCCTGTAGACACCACTGTATAGCTAAATGATTCAAGTTTCTTAATCTTGCATTTTGTTTTTGACAAAATTTGCCGCAAATAAGTGATCATTATGAAAATGAAAGTGAGATTTTGGTAGGGATATTTTTCATCTTAAATTTTCTATAGAAGAATTATGACTCCTGGATGGCAATTTAATTAAGCACGTCACTTTGGAAGGATAGTTTTAATCTTATGCACCAATTTTAATTCTTCTTCTTCCCGTTGAGTTAAGGGCGCCCTATTCTTGAGAATGAATAAAGCGCTCAGCCGAAAATAAGAAGGAATGGAGGTCAGCCGCAGTTCAATCGTAGGATTGATGTCTTCTGATGATGATGAAGATTTTAAGCAGCTGGTGTATTGAAAAGACGATATTATCACATAATTGATTCAGGCTGGACCTGTTGGAATGGTTCGATGTTCATTATGAAAGGAAGGCTTTGTGCTCCTCCTCAATGTTATTTAGGCGGTATGACTCGTTTCTGTGTCACATAATTAAAGCAGTGAAATATTAATACCTATGTCTTTTTATTCATTATGCATGCATACATAACCATCACACCATACCCTTTCGAGGTAGGCAAATTCAATGAACTTAAATACTGCCGTTAGCAAATAAGGTCTAGTTCTGTCCACTGGATATTTATTTTTTACCACGCGTTTTGACGCATGAGCGTCACTCTCAGATACAATTAAGGAGGATGTAAAATGGTGAAAATGTCTCTGGAGATTACGCTTGGACGTCAAAATACGTATTTCAATAATACATTCAGAGACGGAAATAAACTTTATTTATTTGTTTACTTAATTAAGTTTATAATGATGTTCCACCAGATCTTACTAGACATCGTTGGATACATACTGTAGTTAGGCCTGGGAAACTGGCTCTATTATTAATAATTTACTCCATAATAACCTATCCTTACATACTTCTTTCTCTTCTATTGCAGTCAGTAATGCATCATACACGCTTTCCTATTTTTGAGGTGACTGGAGCAGTAATCGTGGGTCATTGAGTGTACATTTTAATATTTTTTCAAGTAAGTCGCAAAAAATTCTATTACCGCATTCCATTTGAGTACATCTGTTTATGACTTGAAAATCATCTTACATGCAGTAATGGAAATGATACAAGAATAATATTTTACATTTTTTCTCCAATTAAAGCATGTTATGGCTTGAGATTTCAACGAGGTATTCGAAATTTAGGTGAAATTTATACATTTAAATATGTCCTTTCGAATCTTTGACTGGGCGTGCCTCCATCATATTTGTTAGCATCCATTTTAATACTGTAAAATGTATTATTTCGCATTTTGAAGAAAATCTATGTGTACTTATGTTATCGATTTATTTATAAATATAGGCATTTCATGTGCCATAAGGCTACGAGTTAAAATAATATTTAACTGTCAAAAAACAATTTTGAAAATGCATTTAATTCACTTTTATCTATTAACAAGTGACGGCGCCCGTTGAATATCAACGGGAAGAAAAAAATCCAAACTAATACATTGTAATAAAGCATTCATATCTTATGTAGTGCAAATAATCATTTAGTTAATGAATATACACGGAATCTCGACTTAAATTAATAATAAGTATGGTCGGTATGGGGACGATGACTCAAAAACGCTAAAATATAGCGAAAAATCGTTACGTTTAAGCAAACATTTCGGAATTTCGACCGGAATACAAAATTCGTTTGAAGGAATAAGAATAATTATTTTATTTTCTTTCTGTTGGTACCTTTCCCAAAAACAGAAAACCACTATTTCTAACTTAATTTTGCAAATAAAAAAAGGTCTGCAGCCAAATGAAGATTCAGCTTCACGTGTATTCTTCTTATGTGAAAGTTACTGACATATATACATACACACATCGGTGATTATTATTATAGTAGATATCACTAATGTTTGGTTTTCAGCGAACAGATTCTTTATGAATCCTATGAAAACCCAATTCTTAACCTGTTCTCTTCAACAAATTACACCAGACAATGAAGTTGTGAAACTTCTTGGCTTTTATCTTGATCCTAAGCTAACCTGGAGTATGCATATTTTTAACGTTAGGAAAAAACTTGCCAGAGCCCTGTACTTAATCAGGAAGCTTAAGTGCTGTGTGGCCAATGACTATCTTCGTAATGCATATTATGCATTTTTTCAATCTCGCCTTTCATATGGAATCAGACTTTGGGGGCATGCTTAAGATGTAAAACAGTTGTTAATACTACAAAAGAAGGTGGTTCGAGTTATTTCTAACTCTAAATTTAATGAACATAGTAAACCACTTTTTGTCAGATTAGGCCTAATGACTGTATACAGCCTATATATATTTCATACTCTGTTGTTCGTCAAGGGAAACCTGCAAATGTACTCCACAAGAGCTGATGTACACAATCATGACACTAGAGCAAATCATAAAATAGATATGCCTCACTGTAGACTAGTTAAATCTTTTAACTATGAAAACTTGGCTATCAAGTGTTTCAACATGCTGCCCAACTCAGCAAGAATGGTTGACAACAAAGCCTTCCACAGGGCCCTAGAGAAATGGCTCGTCTCTAAACCTATATATTCACTGGAGGAATACTTTGAAATTGACTTCTCCACAATAAGTTTTTAATTGTATACTTGCATTTTGATTCTGATTGTATTTACTTTCTGCTTCTTACTCTATACCTATCTACATTTTGCTTCTTACTGTATATTTGAGCTTTGTATTCATTGTATTTCTTTCTTTCTGTACCCTCACAAGATGAGTGAAATTGACTGACGACATCTACCACAATTATTGTTGTGCCACAGATGAATAAAGACATTATTATTATTATTACTAATAAGAACACTGATACAAAGTTTTACCCGAATCTGTACATCAACAAAAATCGCTCCAACGACATTAAAACTCCAAATATTCATCCTCGTAAGAGTATCATCTACCATATTCACCCATAACTTTCTCGGTTTATCGCTTCCTCTAACACCATTCAATCCACTATCACATATTGAAATGAATGGCGAGATTGAAAGACGAATTCGTCACCAATGACAATGTTGTGCTATCGGACAGACATGCAGCAATCGCTTCAAAAGTGTCTGATTGTAAGTACGCCACCTGCTCGTCTTTCTAGAGGTTATTGGCACGATTAAATCACACATTTCCATCGATTTATTCATGAATTAGAGCGAGGTTAAGGTTGAGTACGCTCGTGAAAGAGAGGGAAAAATTAATTTCTTTCGCGAAGCGAGCAGCACGCCCTAGAAATGTCTTGACGAGTTGATTCTGCGAAAACACACTCCGGGCAGCCTCTCACTGCCGCGCCAATGTTGACAGCCTTTCGACATCGACCGGAGTTAATGATCCGTGGGGAAATCGTTAGGGGGAGGGGGGTTCTCACATGCCCGCAGGTGGCTCCGATAACGCCATCAAAACACACTGTATTGGAGTATCGAATTTCTCAGCGGGCATTCTCCGAGAGATGGATTCCGTGGGAGCATAAATATTTGCCCAAATTATTGTCGCAATCAGGTTTGCATTTGTCATTTAATGTATTAGTAATATGACACTTTTATTTCCGACAATGGTTTCCACAATCATCGTCATTATCAAGGTAAGGAGAACAATTGTCTAAAACCATGGTTGGAAATAAAAAAATTTTCAAATATATACAATAGTAATTCATTCAGTGCCAGTTCCAAAAAGTTACGCCGGAAATATTTCCTTTAATGAGAGAATTTTTGGAACTAAATCTCATTTCATGCCATAAATGATTTATCAAAATACCTAGTAGATATGCTTATCGAGACCACGAGTCATCTAGTTTCATTTTTCTATTTATCAATTCTTCCATTCATTTGCTTCCGTCTTTTCCTTAACATGTACTTCCGTAAAATATCAATGCTTCTCTTTCTTTCCTGAGGTTCAGGCTCTAATTTGACCTTTTTTCATCCAAACTTTTCCTGTCCAAAATACAACTTCCATCCCACTTCATTGTACTTGGTTACATCATGTACTTGACCACGGTACTAGTTCCAGTAAAAGAAACCTAGAGAGCTAGCCGGCACTAGATACGGAGGTCGGGATCCAGTATGATTTGACCCGTCCTAGACGGTTTCACACGGTCATTGAGCTTGCACTGGCGAGGAAGCGGTATTTTCATTCATATTGAAGCGTATGTCCACTATTGTTTTAAATTAACCAATCTATTGCAGCAGGCGACTAAAAACACTACATGAAAATTTTTATTTAAAGAAGATAAAAAGAAAAAGAGGTGGGGTATGGACAGAAGCAAGAAAATAGCATCGGAGAGGATGAATAAGAAATACTGGGACGTCAGAAAGGAGAAACTAGAATGATTTCTGAGAGTGAAGATCGCACACCGACTGTAAAAGCTAACTCGTGATTGGTCGATGTCTACTAGGCCCAACAGGTAGCGAGTAGGAAACTAGTGACGCATTAATTATGAAATCAAGCTGCTCAACGAGTATGATATCGATTAAGCTTGTGAACCAGTACGCTGGTTCAGTATACAACGAATCCGGAAAGCTATCATAAGAACAATTATCCTCAAAATAGTGCTTGATTAATTATCGAGTAAAAATGGCTTAAGCTTATGAATGGTCCTGTAATAATGACGTATCAGCGCATGTAACACTAAACGTTATGGTAATGAGACAGAAAATATTTTTTGCTGTTATGGTTGGTTGTTTTTACAATGATTGCAGGACAATGATTAACGTCGCTCCAATTTTCTGTTACTTCCGTGTAATAGAGGATCAACCATCTCTACTTTTAGGCTGAACATCTTTTTCCTACCAAGGAACAGGAGAAAGTTGGTTATGTGAGGATTTCCAAGCAGGCGAAATATAGTTTCATAACCGGTAGTAACCTGGTAGTAAGCAGAGGAAATGTTCCACCAGCACGTAAAAAACGAAAGAATTATGTAAAACGTTATAATAGAGGTAAACGATACTTTTAAGTTCACCATTCACTGAGGTTAAAACCTGGGTGGAAAATATTTATGGGATTTTTTAGTAAAAACAGTGGAGCAATATTGTTGAGGTAAAAAATTCTTCGTCAGAAAAGCAATGCGAGGAAATATGTGATTTTGTTCTTCTTGCGAAAACATGGCAAGGCATGAATAAAGAAAAGGACGTAGAATTAATTCAGTCAAACATAAGACAGCCATGAGTCCTTCAGAAGATATTGATCGCTGATTGTATCCTTAAAATTCGGCAGTTGACATAGCAAAAGGAATTGACTTCGTTTAAAATTTAACGGTTTCTCAACCTCTTTTTTTTATTTTCGTCCCCCTTAAGGTGGTTCCACCGTGAAATGACTTGAATGTCATTTTATTCATATTCGGTCTACTTGTAGAAAAAGGTGTCCTCTATCTGATATGAACAACAAATTAATACCTTTCCACGCTATTTTATTCTATAAATGAACATGAAATTACTTGGTGTTCAATGGGGGAATGAGAGAAACACGGGGAAAAATAGTATTTTTCCATAAAATATAAATGCTATTTTTGCGGAAAACTATTTATAAGAAGGAAATAATCCAGAAAAGTTGAATAAAAATGTAATATAGACATTTTACCACCTTATTTCTTTAGTTATTAGGGAATTACTGCCGTAATTGAAGTCAAAGTGCGGTAATTCGTAGGAAATGGCGCTGCAGTCGGCTCCTATGGCTGGAAAAAAGTGCTCATTTAAAATACATTCGTGGTATAATCTGCATTTTTTCTACTTTACTTTTGGTTTTCTGTAGGTAACGCATTTCATCAGTGAAAGCAGGATTTTTTGGACAAAATATAAAAAATGTGGAACTTAGTATTTGTTTTGACTCACACAGTCGCGGCGGAACCTCCTTAAGGAGTTTTTTTTGTCAGTGTTTTTCCTAATCGCTACCATGAAGTTCTTAACAATAAAATACATTTATGACAAATGGAGACGAAAATACGCCGATGAAAGACATAGAAATTGCCACGAGGAAAAATCATCCTGGACCAGATAGCGAACCACGGACCAGGCCATTGCGCAGGCCATTGCGCAGACCACCACGTTACCTTGTGGCAATATTAGAGGATACAATGAAACTAGATGTTAATTATTTGCGGTTCATCAATGATGGCAACGCAAGGGAGAAGAAGACTTCAAAGAATGACTGCGTTCCGCATCGCTAAGGCCATCCTACCATTCATCTCCACAGTATCTGGGAAGATCTCCATAATTCATAATATTTGTGTGGAATATACAAAGTTTATTTATTTTATTATGATCCTATACGCGGGTTAGAATTTCCTTAATAGCCATTAGAGAACACCCACTGAAATACGATGGTAAGTAGGGAACAGTATTTACACGTGTGAGTTGAAGCCGTCATGTAAAATTTATAACCGTCGTATTGACTTTTCATCCCGAGGGGTGAGGTTCGAATTCCGGCGGTGGTGGATATTTTACAGTAGAAATCCCGATCCCTAATTCATTGTTGCGTGGAGTACACCCATATTATTTTGGCTAGGTTTCAAAACAAAAGTAATAATACTTTAATATTTTCATGTTTTCGAGTCTGATAGACCCCAAGCGAGTACTCTTGTGCCAAATTCATGGCGACTTATTGCACTGCTAATATATTTATGCAATAACTACAAAAATTATGTGTGCTTAAAACATACAAAAGCTTTATGTATTCCTTGTTTTGGGAAATATAATAAATATATGGTATCAATAGCAAAAACTGTACAAACGATGTAAAATGTAATAAGGAAGACATCATATTATTTTTATCATAAATAAAAAATCTCATTAATCATCGCTTTAATAGGTTTTCTAAAAAATAAAAAGTCAATGAATGTTCATTTTATACACTTGCATTTTATAAAAAATAAATAAATAATAACTATTATATAATGTATATTTACGTATGCAAAAACATATAAACACTTAAAAAGTAAGAAAGTAAAGTAAAAAATTATAATAAATTAACTTTGTAAAATTTTTTAGACATGAGCATAAAAATCTTAAATGAAGTCCAAATTAATGTTTTAATCTTCACTGTTCATGTGAGTGACGTTACTACGATTTAATTCCAAATTATTCCACACTTCTTTCCAGACAACATTTCGATAATGACGAGGGTTTCCTGGTGTGAAAAGCACTTGTAAACTGCTTCATCTTTTGACTAGGGAAAAAGCTACGTACTACATTCCGTGCAGAAAACTGCTATTAGTTAAACTATACCAACAAATTCAAACTCGGAGAAAATCCCCGGAAAATTAGCCACGCCTTGTGAATCGTTGTTGAAAAATCTGCTTTTACGGGAAACTTGCGTCTTGTGTCATAGTACACCCAAGCTGACTTTTGCTATGGTCTAAGGTGATTCTTAGGATGTGAACTTATCTCCCTGAATTCTCCCCTGGGATAATTTTGGCCTTAATTATACCACTGAAATAATATTCACGTCGTTTCGGAGTCTTCCTCGGGGCATCTTAAAAAATAAAATAAAGTAATGAAGCACGGCTGCGAAGCCGAACGAAAGTAACCGAAGAAGCCTTCTACGCATTTCTTATGGGAATTTTGGCCCATTATATTTCCTCACAAAAAATATATTTCGCCGATATGAGACCAATCGATTCCTCATACCGCTAAACCCTTAAATGCCAACTGTAGATCGGATAACCAGTTTACGAAAAAATCATTACATAGCACATTCATATACACAATTATTACTCACACTATAGTATAGGATTTAAATAAAGTGTCCCAACAATTAAAGCTATAATGTGGACAAGGTAGTAGATTACATCATTCTCTTCCACGTGAGTCCAGTAGCTAACTCCACAGCTGGGCAAGCGACTCGCGAAGTCAATACCCCGACCATACATGAGCCCGCGAGCCGGCGGACGGCGCGGCATGGCGGTGACGTGGGTCGGGAAAGCCTTGTTTCGCGCCAGAGGAGGTGTGGGGAGGCATTTGCGAAACAACCGAGAGACGGCGTCAAAATCTCGCGACTCAACTGTGGATTTGTTGCCCGGGAGTCGCACCGCGCGAATGGGCTAATAAATCTCGCGCGGCTGACGTTCCACGAAGCTCTGGATGTGAAATCGATGCTGGGCCTTCCCCGAAACACGCCCACACCGACAGTACCGTGACGTCGAACACGAGTTTTAGCGATAGAATCGTAGGATGGGGATATTTCAAATCAATTTAGGAGTTTTTCCTCGGAAGTAAAGGATATTACAAATACTAGGACCATCATTTCGGCATGATATGTATTCGTAGCATAAAGTAGACACACCTAGACGCATGACAGACATTTTTAGACTAAGTTATAAATGCTTAGGTGATTTTAATATGAAGAGTGGCGTTGTATGGGGCACAAACGAGATCTCGTGAGAAAAGAAGACGAGAATATGCTGCAGGTGTTTGAGATGTGGGCGTGGAGGAGGATGGAGAAAGTTCGGTGGACGGAAAGGAAGGCATACCATAAAGTGCTTGGTATGATTGGATAAAAATGAAAACTTCTGGAATGGAGTAGGAGGAGGCAAAGTAGGTGGTTGGAAGACGTAATGAGGGGCGAATTGTTGCTCAAGGCTGTGATAGAGGAGAGGATGTTGGGTAATTGGGTAAGGAGAAGAAGGAGGATAGATTTTATGGACGGGATGAAGAAGGGTAGGACATATGTTGAGATGAAAAAAGAATTTTAATAGGTATATAGAGGCCCGCGCATGTAAAAATCCAGGGGACTTTTACTTACTTCCATTTAAACCTACCTAAACCAGTAGATTACATCAATAATTAATTCTTGGGTTCCAAAACATATTGTGCCTTACCCAAATCAATTATTATTGCTCATAATGAAGGTAAACATTGTAGATATTTTAAAAATTGGTTATTTGTTAATGAGGACGTATCTCATTTGTGTGAAATTGTATTTATGATAACTATGTATATTTTCTTGAATAGCAAACATTTCAGCATAGGTATTTAAACAAATGAGTTTCTTTTTAAATGTAAAATTAAACATTGTAAAATAATATTCCAGCATCAATGATAATATTTAGGTACAAATTATGGTACAGCAAAAATCATTTTCCTAGATTTATTTTTGGATTTTTGTGGATGATCAAGTCGGAAACCAAAAAAAGGAGTTTCCCCATATAAGTAAATATGTTCCCAACTGATATTTTGGTATTGTTTTCCTAATAATAGCAAAATATGTAGTGGAATAAATTCAGTCATGAAATAGTAGCTTTACTCCCTTCGTGGCGAAGCGTTCCGCGCATCCGTCTGCCACCAGCCGTTGCGAGGGAGGTTCGTGATTTCCTGGAACCTTGTGTGGCGATTGATTGGGAGCCAAACTTCATGCAACCGGAGGTGGCGAAATGGTGCTAGGAGCACCGCCAATAACGGCAGGTGAGACGAGAAAACCTATCTTCCAATAAGTGAGAGTGATTGGTTCAATATCCATCTTCAATTCGTTATCGCCTCGTTGATTTCCTTCCTTCCTTACCACCAATTGACAGTATAATAATGTTTTCCTCGTGAGTTGATCCTATCTTTTACGTTACATCCGAAATCACGCAAAATCCGTGTCGAAATATTGACGCAGTTCATTCCTGGATCCATCCTTTAAAGTCTTAAAGAAAACACATAAGTATTTCATAATTTGATTTTGGCCACATACAAGTCGTATGTGATGTCGTGAAAAGATCTTAGATATTAGACCATTTAAATACATACAATGATATGAATTGCTCCATGTTTTAATATTTACACAGTTCATCCCTGTTATCTTTACCTGTAAGAACTTCTAAAAATTCAAAAGACACTCCTGAATAACTGAGCTGAAAATTATATATCATCTAAGTGATCCCAGCTACTTAAAGGTTTCCGTTCTCTCTCCCATTACTAAAATCAACGTTTACCTTTGGTGTAAGTCAGACGTGGATGGTTGAGAAGAGCCAGTTAAAGGAGATAATGGATGACGAATCACAGCACGCATCACAGGGATTTGTTTGTATTGAAGTGAACTCCATCATTAGAGAATATTATTTCAGATGATAGTTATTGTGATGTTCTATTTCTTCCTAGTCATGTCTCTGGGTTCAATGTGTTAAATATTATTTATATTTTTTCCTGCAAATAGCTATGCAAATGTTTAGTTTTGAAGTTGATGCGATTTGCCATATTCATCTTAATTAACTGACACTTCAACCTTCTCCAAGGTTTCAAACTTTACTCGCAGAATTATTGGGCATGGTTTATCCTGCCATCAACATGCGTTTACACCATTTTCTACGTTACTGTCATAATTTTTCGCTCAAGAATCAACAATGGACAAAAAAACAATTTAACCATTTACCTCCCAAGTAATTTTCCTTTTTCACTCTCAGAAAGATAGCGGATAATTTTAGAAATGTCAGCTGTTAATTTAAATAATTTTCGTGACTCTACCGTTTAACCTGGAACAAATGTTGAAATCGTTGATGCTGGTTATAAAATGATGTTTAAATATGAAATAAAGACGCAAAAAAGCAGTATCAATTCTTTATAAAGAGAAATTTAAATTAAATACATTTGTTTATGAGCTAAAAGTTGTGTCGGCACCATGAGTGTTTTAAGGCGACCTGAGGAAGGCGATATTTCGACACCATGAGCGTCTAAAAGCTAATTAATTACCTCAAAGGAAAGTAGAGACCCTACCTCACAATATTGCTTTGGAATGTTGGTAATGTTTTTAGATTCATGAGAAATTCCTATTAAATAATTCATTGGTAAATTTTTTACCCTTCTTCATGTTACTAATTACAGTAATTTTAGCGAAAAACTCCTCACTAATCATCTCTTTCCTCCCCGTTTCCTTTATCCCATGCCCTTACTTATTTTTGGCTAGTGTCCTACCATTTCCAGCAACCCGGTCAATGGTTAGCACATGCCTGTAGAGGTAATTTGCTAGATCTATTATCGTGCTTCATTTTTTTCTGGTTTCTCCCGCGAATTCAGCTCTCGCCTTCTGCGCCGGGAGCGTTGGGAACTAAAAATTACGATAGCTCGAAACCGCGACTATACATAAGATATTTCTTTTTCCACCAAATGGCCAATTGCAGAAAGAATTCATAAATGTCCCAAGGAGTTATGAGATATATGAGTCAAGACGTTCGTTCAACATGCTTTTCAGAATATTCTATAAATTCATTGGTCTCATAACTTATTAGACTATAAGGATGGTGTTAACTTAAGGGTTCCATAGATAACCATGTTGGCGGATTTGCAATGAACCGTGTGAAGGAGAAATTACTTGATATAAGAGTAAATATGGAACGATTAACGATTTTTTATGCATGTTGACTACCTACCTATATTGTGTATGAGCTAAATAATATGTGGAATTTAGCCAGCAATCGAAATGATAGAAGCAATAAATGAACGAAATGATCGAAGTAACAGCCATTTGTACGTAAGCAAAGCGGTAGTTCTTGAAACCCGAATTATGTTCCATATCATTATGGATCTCATAACTATTGATTCTGTAGTTAAATGTTTTTACAACCGGCCATAAGATGAATAGTTCTCAGGTTTCGCCAAATCGCAACTAACACCACCACCAATCCCGCACAAAAAATAGGAGTGATGACTACGCTGCACCATCGTGCGAAGGCAGTGTCGGATGAGGGGAACCAAAACTTTGAAATTGAGCACCTGAAGAAGACCTTTAGTACCAAATGATACACAGACGGGGAGATCCAATTGGCCCTAAAAATGGCCATCACTCAGAAGACGAGAGAAACACAGACCAAACCAAGAAGCAGAGCCTGTATCCCCTTCATCCCAAAAGTATCCCACCAGATCTCGAGGATACTAGCATAGCACGAGATCGAGACGACCCACAGACCAACGGCAAAACTTAAAACATCCAAGGAACCGCTAAAGACAACCTGCCGTTGAAGGCACCTGGAGTATATAGCATCCCTTGTGAATGCGGAAAGGTGTACATCGGTGAGACCGGACGCACCGTAGAAACACGCCTGAAGGAACACGAAAGGTGCATCAGACTCTTCCATCCGGAAAAATCGGCGATGGCGGAACACAGTCTGGAAAATGGTCATAGGATCGACTTTGCCAACACCAAAGTGCTTTGTAAAACAAAGGACTATTGGGATCGCATTGTGAAAGAAGCTGCGGAGATTAGGCTGGAAAGCAAAAAACTTGAACCGAGACAAAGGTTTCCAATTCAGCATTTCCTGGAAACCTACTCTGAGAATGCTAAAAGAAAGGCGGGAAAAAACTGACGAATCAGGGAAAACCTAATCAAAATGTGACACTAAAAATATATGACAACACTGGCAAAAATCATTAACCCTGAAGACGATAGCAGACTACGCCATTGAAACGTCGGTGCACTTTAACACCATTACCCGGCTGGAAACCCGAGAACTATTCATCCTAAGCATTCGCCGGGAAAGACTTAAATCCTATATCGGCCATAAGATGGTCTGCTATGCGGTGATCGTAAGGTTAGACGTAATGTAAGCGAGGCATCAGTTTCAATCATTTTCAATCATTTCAATTCTTCTTGGAAGAAAACTTTTAACTTTCCCTTTCACTACCTACGGTTATTCCCCGGTGGAGACCCTCAATTTTTACCGGTCAAGGTGAAAATACGCCAAATGGCGAAACGTTCACGCCAAAAGGCGAAAGTACGAAATGGTGCCCTCCTCCACCAATGCAAGGACAATTGGGACCCGCGAATCAAGCCACAAGGAGGAAAAGTCAAAACCCGTGCCGGAAATGCTTGCGATAGGCGGTCGTCATCTTTTGGGAGAGGAAAACACTCAGAGCGGTGACTTATCACTGAGATTGCGCTGGAATCACGAATCGGCGGATGATTGACTCGTTCAGAAAATTTTCATACCAAGTAGGTTCCTTCGCGAATCCTAAAAAATAATCCAAAGGGGATAGGGATTGTTTAGTGGTGTAGTGGTACTGGTTTTCTATACCGAGGGCCCCCAAAGAAAACATTAGCAAATTAAGAATTCCTGTCCTAAACCATCGGTTAACAACCAATATGTGTACGCGTATCAACTTTATGTATTTAACATGTAATTACAAGCCGGACGCGTGCCGACCCTATGAGAGGGCATAAAATATCGGAAATTTAAATGATTTAGTCGTCGTTTTCTTGGTGTGCCACCGACAAACCTTTCGCGTACCCCCTCATTTTTCAAAACACCGATTATAAAAAAGCACAAAAAACCATAAAACGCAATGAAAACTCATACCAATATTGGAAATTAAAATTCAAGACCCCTAAACAACTAAAAACTAATGTCGTTTATTCCATACCCTGTTACAATTGTCACCTTTTCTAACAAAGGGCTAAACATATTATTATCTTAAAAAAAGAATCTCCCAACATAAAACATCAATAAAATCAAAAAATTCAAATATATCCACTTACCGATCATGCACACATTTAAATTCAAGCTAATCAAAATAATAAATTCAGATACTAATCTATCAAAAAGGTTGCCTAAGGAGATCGTACACCTTGCTTAACACACTGAAACCTACGATAAAATATATAGAAAAATAAGCAAAAATCTACTCTAATTCAATAATTTTGTAACGCCAGCAAAGTGTGTACATAATTTTCAATTTTTTGACTTCTGTGAATTTATTGTAGACCTGAAGACGTAAATTTACCATGGTGAAACGTTGGCCATGAGCTAATAATGATCTATTAATTCTGAGACCTATCATCACCCAAAGAAAAACAATTTATAATAAAGTTATAGACACTGAATAGTTAAAATTAAAGGAAATCTCATGCCTGCTGTGAGAGATTTATTCAAACTAAAAATATACCGATACCTTGATATCTGTGAGGTCACGTGGTATTATATTGAATATGCCGCGCCGATCTGCCGTATGTATATCTTTGGTAGTCGGTTAAGGACAATTACTTGCTTTTCGAATCCGCCAACTCTTTATTTGGGCCGTAGACGTCCATTATCCCTGAAGGTTATAAAAAGTGATCTGGCTCTTGCAGTCCTTTAACTCTGATGGAATTGAGTCCCATAAAAAAGTCTTTAAGAGTGAGATACATGGCGGGCGTATGGATGCAGGTACACACAACCATATGAATCGACCCGAACACATATTTCCCGCAGTTTCTCTCTCAGGGTCAGCTGACCGCAAGAAATGTGTAGCTTCCATGTTCAGCATTTGCGATGCTAAATCTCACTAAGGTCACAGATTCTATCGTCTTCTGCGGTCTCTGTCATCGAATTTCATTCTCCACTTCCGAAGGTTCACTGTCATGACTTTTAGCCATTGTTGGGTGGGATAACCAATGCCTCATAGCCTCAATTCAAAGTAATACATTGCCTTATTTGTATCTCGATACAGCTGTGTCAGTTTTTGATTTACCACAAAAGAAGGTCGGCCATGTATGAAAACATTGTGAATGCTGCTGGAAAAAAAGAACACTTCCTAATACTCCATATTCGGAAGTGCATTAAGAAGTGCCGGAGGGTGCCACTTTCAACTTCTCTCACTAATCGACCATCTCTCGAGATCGAAGCAAAAATCGATTTCCCCGAGTTCCCTCACATCTTTCATAAGAGGTTATAACTACAGCAATATAGCACATTTTCAAACTCCTGCCATTTATCTTTTTTTTTAGGATAAAGGCACCTTCGTACGTGGAAGTTACTTAGTTTTCAAGCCCTGTGCACACGGCGACATTTATGGTGCATGAGCTGGCGAGAGAAGTGGCTATCGGTAAATTTCTTCGTGTGAATAACCAAATCGTATGGCATCTGCTGGCATTCAATAGAATCGCTTGCGATTGCCTTCATGAGGTAGGCATTAGAACATGTTCAATATCTGTAATGATCTGGTAGCCAACTTATTCGCATTTTCGCTTTCATGTTTTGTGAATACAGAAATAAATTTATTTGAGAGGAAAGATTTTGAGAGGGAATTGTAGAATATTCATCCAACTAACCAGCAAGTGAAGGCTTGCCCATTATTTGGGTTCCCACCGCGTTAATTGTTGACTTGACAACAGTTTCGCCCGGTATCCTCCAAGCATCTACAGGTCGAAGTTCGACCTGAAGACGCTCGGAGGATACCGGGTGAAACTGTTGTCCAGTCAACAATGAACGCGGTGGGAACCCGAATAATGAGCAAGCCTTCATTCAAGCCCCGCGGAAACCTACGCCGTAATAACCAGCGAGTATTAAAATCATTTATTTTATATGAAATCATATATTTTATAATCACCACGTATTTATGCGTGTTATTTTTTATTCTCCTGAGTAATTAGGTAAAAAATAAATTATCAACAAGGGTGTTTCCAGTTCAATGATAACATCAATGACGATGACCAATTATTTCTAGTTAAATAAATAATTCATAGTTTTGCTATTACCACTTTTTTCTCGCCTCAACAATCTGAACGCTTTCCATGCTAAGCAGTGTGTCCGCGATTTTTATTCACTGCCTGTGGCTTCGTGAGTGTACGGAGGTGAGATGTGGCTCGCCATCGGCTGCTACCATTCCATCCGACATGTCCGGGCGCAGGATTGCAAGCCAATTTTGGCACAATTAATGTTCCCCGTGTGTAAAGGAATTAAGAGTAGCCTATTCGATCGCTTGAAAGTTGCACATCAGCGTGTAAGCACGGAATTCAATGGCAGTAATGGTCGATAATGGTAATAATTAATACTGGATCGACAGCGATTCGCACTTGAATAGAACAAAGTTTGGATTATATTTTTCCTGCTACTATCGTTTCCATTCTATGATCATATCGCATTACAGTAATCCTGATAACTTGACTGCGAGCAGGAATTAATAATACAGAAAACAAATTAATTTTCCGGAAGAAGACTAAGTGCTATAAAACATGAAGAGTTATTCCTACTGAGAAAGGTTTGTGGAGTTAAAAATTAATTATAATAAATACTCGAGACAGTTCATGTCTTTAATAGTATAAAATTAAATAAGTCTCCAACTTAATACTGTATAGTAGGATGTACTGTAAGATGTATTTAGATGTTTAATATAATTAAAACAATTTTGCCATGTTGAGAGATTGGATGAGAGTCAAATAGTGAAACGGATAGTCGAGTGAATGGTGCGAGAGGAAGGGGTAAACCACCAAAGTCATTAGTCAATGTAGTGGAAGAGACTTAAGAGGAGGAATATTAGGAGTCATAAAAATAGGAGAGCGTCCATGAAGCTATGCATGAGTACAAAGGAAGCGGGAGAGGTTAGCAAGGTTAGGTCATTATGTAGGAAATTATGAAAATAGAGCCAGTTCTCTAGGCAATGATTGCAAGTTGTAAGTTCTTTGACTTTGCCTACCCGGGAAGGGAGTGGCGTGATGGATATATATGCATACATTCCAAAAAATGTCTGTGTAACTCGGAGAATACGATGTTTAAATGCATTGACTGGCGAAATTTGAAAATTTTTGGAATTGCCATGTATTCATTGTTGACTTCCGTCATTCGTTTCTTTGGGAAAAACTGGAAGTAATGTGTTAGCAGAACGATGCCCTACAAATTGCGATACATATCGACCCATCGCTACTCTCGCCACTTCCATAGAAGACAACTTGCATGTAAGCCACCTTAAACGTGACTAGCATCGTTCGATTCGATATATGTATGTTGCTCTATCGACATTAGTCTCGTATCCATTTACACTATTAATCAGCCGAGCGTCGCCATTTGTGTTTTCAGTGAGTAGTTACTGCTAATAGTTAGACAAGGAAATCTTGTAGAAATTGATGGGGATTCAGCATGATATCTAATCATAGCCACATCATTCGTGGCGTCTTTTTAGTTTCGAGAAGGTAAGTATTCCACTATCGAGGAGTTTAAAATGATCATGACGCATACATACGGCTTAACCACCTCTGGAGAATCCCCTCATGACGTATACACACGGTATACCCACCGCCATAGTATGCGCTTATGCCGTTAGTATATGGCATAGCCAAATGAAAGGCTTATGCGGACACTAGCTACCCTCTACGTAATTACAGCCACATAGGAGTGCCAAGAGCAACGTTCTAGCAACATGGGTTGATGAAAAAAACAATTAAATCAATTGAAAATACTAAATTAAGTGAAGTAAGATAAGCTAGAACTAAGAATAATAAAAATATATTGACTCCTTCCACAAATGAGGATTAGAAACCATAAAGAATGGTAAATATACGATTAATATCATTTTGTAATAATAAAAAAATAATATATATAATTTAACGAATATACTGCATCAAAACGAATAGGTATGTACTGATTTCATCACACACTACGTGAGACCATAATTTTGAAGTCAAACTAATGTAATTAATTCACAATTACTAGCGATCTATGGACTTTTATGCCATGTGTTACCAGTCTGGATATCCAATTCAGTCTGCATGGAAATCAATATCAAATTCTGTGTTTCGATTTATTGAAAAGTATTTTTTTTACATCAGAATTCCATTGGAAGGAAAACATGTAGTTTTCTAAGTTCTTTTTAAATGTTTTCTATTATTGTAGTGTCTTGCATGTTTTACCGAAAATCTTAAAGCGTTTTCTTCTTTGAACATAATATTTTTTTTAAACACGGCATTCAGCAAAATATAAACCATATTTTTTTATATCATAATGAACCAATTTGAATTTGTTGAATAAATTGAATAAAACAACATTCAAAACTGTGTTTTACGTCTTAAAAATTATATTTGTAACATAAATGTCAATAGAAAGAATTAAGGTGTTCATGTCAGCATCTTCGCTGTATTCCGTGAATATTCACTGGGCCGTATGATGGAGGGGGGTCGTGTCTCAAGCCGTTGAAGAAATAAATAAGCCACGATTCGACACTTGCGATCGTAAATCAAGGCAGAATGCACTTCTATGGCATGTAATCTGGTGCTTAGCTCAGCCTCGGTTCTGTTTTGCTCGCGAATTGTGTTGGTGAAAAAAGGAGTCTTTAAATCTATCATCTCCTCTATGTTTTGCCTCTCTTTATCTTTGTGGTCATATCCGTCGAAAAACTTCGGCGGCGTAATAATTTCCTCGGTGGAAGTGGTAAACCTAGATCTTCTTTTTCTAGACAATATCTCATGCTCTCTCTTCGTTGGAGGGATTTCAATTTTAATTCCCTTCCTCTTCTAAGTTCTAGTCTTCGATTGATACTGTTGATTTACTGTAGTATCCTCGATGATATTTCCTCGTAAGTACAAAGCTTGTGCCTCAAGATATTTCGAGAAAGCTTGCTGGAGGCTTTCTGAACATTCCTAAGCACTATATCTTGTTGATATATACTCTTATTTCATTTTGTCGTGAACGCAGGAATCTAATTTTTTTCAGTTTCGCTGCTAGCGTACTTGCGTTTCGTAATTTGCAAAACCCAGTGTTCACATCGGATATGAAAATTGTGTCATCTCCATAAGTACAAAAAATAACATAGTAGTCAGAAATACATGACTTAATACTTGAATTAATGAAGTCGTGAATGTCCATTTTAAAGTTAAACCTTATACATAGTGAATAATTCCACAGTTAATTGGTAAAAATAGAAACCTTTCAAATATTTGGCTGCAATATCTATTTCTTATTGTTTTCCAATGCAGCCGAATATGCATTCCCACGATACGGCATTCGATGACAACCTTGCACGTTGAGGTTTTTCAAAGGGACCCTACATATTGACGTAGCTTGCTTCAAGGGTTCAAGATTATGAAAATTGGACGTACCTAAAACGCAAATTTTGAGACTATCAGAAAAAAAAATTTCCCGATATTTATCACTCATATTTCCGCAAATTTTCATCCATGAAACTGTGAAGAGGTAGCGCGGAGATGTGTTATGATAGTGAACCTTTTAATCCCAATTTTCCTTTTTTTGATAAATGCTATTCTACCTTAGTTTGATACGGAAATTATGACAACTGCCATCCAATAGGTAAACAGAGGTGAAGACGAAGTGAACAGTGTGTATTACCACCAATGAAGTTGTACGAAGACCGGGGAAAAGTTGCTCAGTGAAAATTCTGCGCAGCGGAAGAGACTAACTAATTGGACACATTACAAGAACCACCCGGAATAAATCATGAAAGAAAAAATAATGAGCAGCATTGTGTAAGAACAAGAATGAAATAGAAAGAGCGAATTATGAGGTATGTTGAATAAATTAATTTTTATGAAGCTGTTAATCTGAGAAAAGAGTAGACTGGAGAGGTAGAGAGACGAGAAAAGAGTAGACAGGAGAGACTGGCTTACTGATAAAATTAATTACTTCTAGCGTAACTTTGTGGAATTTTTTCATTGTAAAAACAATGAATAACTTAGTACCGCCATCAATCCGGAGATTGGTTTTGCACCAGCTCCCCATTCCACTCTCCTCTCTGCCAACCGCTTCATTCCGACATAATTCTAAACTTTGACATCCATCATAATTTGCCTGATGAATTCAACTCTCGTACTTCCTCGGTAATTCTTCCCAAACATTCCTCCTTCCAATATTCTTTTCAATCGGCTGTTTTGTCACAAAAACGAGCGCTTTAAGTTTTCCTCTTCCTCTTCGCTGAGTTTTCAATATACTTCTTTCCTTTCCAACTCTTCGATAGATATCGTCGTCAATGTTTCCCTCCGTCCATTAGATCTTCATCATTCTTCGGTAACTCCACATTCTCATCACTTCCAATCTCTTCTGCTTTGCAGCTGTTTATGTCTTGGGTTCACTGCCATATAAATCCACGTAAAATGTTTTATTCACAACCTACTATTCATCGTATTACCTACAACATCATCACATACCTGATGAATTTGTATTACAACAAAACTAAGTCGTGAATACAATTTATGTGGGTTCACTAAGTTATCCAATGTTTTTAACATAGATACTGCTGTTTATATAATTAATTGAAATAATTTCCCATGTTAAACTCTGTCGTAATGTAACAATCCATTTTGGCGATTTACGCTCACCATTTCATGCCCGTAATTAGCCCTGACAAAGAGTATAGTCAACCTTTAAAAGATCGATAACATCATTGCCACTTATCCGCCAAAATAATCGTTCATATTTGTGACCCTGGAGAGACGTACGAATTTACTGTGTGCGATGCCATCGCGGAACTGTTTACCCTGTCACTCCCGTCTGCCAAAACCTGTCAAAGTATCGTATCTCACGCAGTGCGACCATGTCACGCTTGTTGAGTGATGGGGACTCAATTCCCAACGGAGAACGAGGTCACTGCCAAGGTTTTGGCGAAATATTCATCCGCGCAGTACTTACCCGGTTAGCTACCTCGGAGGTGTGTGGCGGGGGGCATCAGCAAAATATACACGACTTTCAGATAGCCAGATACATTAATACTCATAGTTTATATTTCATTAGTTTCATAGGTTCAAGGCACGTTGGTTAAAAAAAAGCTCACCCCTGCCACTTACTCTTGAGGTGGCTTGCATTCTACTATGTAGATGTAGATGAAACATTTAATGAATGGAAAACAAAAAAGAAAGGAATACTGGGGGAGATTATGGATTTAATATATGAAGTAAATGATGTCGTTGTTTACATGTCTTATAAAGGAATAAAATAAGTTAGATGAAGGTAGATTGGGTTGAAGAACTGCAGCAAATCAATCTTAGAACTGATTTATGAATGGAGATGATGATTGTAGTACACTGGTGTAAGTGGATTAAGCATAAACGTGGATGCACTGAGTCATTAGAATTTCGTATTTGAAGCTAGTAGTTGAGACATGCAGTTAGTATTGTTAATTATATAGAGTATATAACGTATTTTTTGTTGTAAACAATAGGAGGGTTAGACGTGGTCACACCCTGTCCACCACCAATTACTTATCGCAGTCAAAACATCTGGACATTCAGATGTACTGATTTTTGAAGAACGGCGAATAAATTCATTGATACTAGCATTAGAAAAAAAGTATTTAATCAATTATTAGTGGTGGACACTTGCTGTCCACGACTAGAAATGTGACATTTTATCGTTCCAATGGTGGACGCCAAACCTGTAACTCGTATCATTAGCATATTACGCATAATAAAACCTCAATATACAAGAGTTTCTTCAGACGAAAGTGATCTTTATGCAGTTTTTCATGCAGACATTTCAGTGAAAAGAGTATTTTTACCAACCAATAATCTTAACAGAAGTTACAGTGAAGTTGTTGGTTTTCACGGTAAAATGGAAAAGCCGCAGTTGCTTTTTAAATAATTACTTCCCTTAAAGAATGTTTACACTGCATTTCCAATAGTCACCCCTAAAAAGTTCCAACGAAAATCGATAACTTTTGTATTAATATATGGAATATCATTATTAATGTTGTTTTTTTACCATTAAAGTCAAATGTGTCCACAACTAGAGCAGTGCCTAGCACCGGTGCCTCATAAGTGAGCTTACCTCATAGTTTACCCCATAAGTGAGATTTGTAAAGAAATGAAACTTAAAAGGTTACCAGCCTAGTGAAGTGATGTGTGCAACGAAATCGGAAAAAGTCTAATGAGGATACCAATAATAATTAATTAATAATACGGTAATACCAATTCTGGTATAACCGTATGTTACTCTCGAGGGCATTTCAAGGTTTCTGACGAGGTAATTCACCGTTTGAAGTAAAGATAAGGGCGTTTAAAATGTTTCTGTAGAATGAATTTAAACGACTTGAACCTCCTAGGACGGAAATTAAAAAGTACTCTAGTTTTTTATTTATTATTTATTGTTTCCCCATTATAAAAAAAATTGCTAAAGCAGTTTCCAGCAGTGATTGATGGCACTCTTAAAAGAAGAAACACATCAAGGTCTATTTTAAAATAAGTAGCTCATGTCGTACGTCCTGCAAAAATCGCATTTGAAGTTTGATGTACCGGTTATTCCGTGGCCTCTAGAAATATGATCAGTATTTCACTCGAGGTCCAAGTCCCGATGAAACTGCCGAAGGCCTTCGGTCAAAGCCGGGATCTTGTGGCGATTGAAAATGAATTGCCTCACCCAATACGATAGCGTTCCAGATTCTTAAACACTAGCCTCAGGAAAGCCATTCTCTTTCGCCTCTAATGATACTGACGCATCGTCCTGGATGTTTTTATCGGCTTATTAAGATCCTACAAAAAAAGCCATAATTTTTGTATGAAGGTTTATTACCTAGTTTTGTGTTAATTCATTTTTTGTTGAAACAATGATTTTACACAGTATATCTGACATTTCGGTGGTTTAAGACATTCTAACTGATTAATGTAACTTTATAGGTTGAATTACATCGAAGCATTTCCTGAATTTTTAAAGCCTATTAATACTATATTTCCTGGCATACCATCCACTCAAATAAGATGACTGATTTTTGGTAGCTTTAGGCTTTATTAATTCAAAATATAAATTTTACAAATAAGTATAAATTTAACTTTCACAAATCCAATTTCAACAATAGGCAAGGGGATAAAAATAGCACTTTTTCGTTGACCAAAATAGACATGATGGTTTAATTTTTTAAATAAAAACTGATCATACAACTTATAACGACGCTCATAGAGAGATAATTGGTAGAAAAATTCCCAAGAAATATAAATATGTCACATTTGCCCCCTCTTTTTATCCCAAATGCATGTGAAAATTTCAGCTAATTTGTGCAAACAGTGACGCTTAGAAATATTTTTCACCAAGAGACCTTTTTGGGAAAGGACTAAAAGCTTCCTCATTTTTAAGTGGATGATTTTAAAATTATATCACATTCCTATCGTATCTCACTTTGGTCCTATTTATTCTCCGAGGCCAATCATAAAAATATAGCAAAATAGACCCAGAATATAATAACTACCCCTACTCGTTTTTCCCTAAACTGGCGAAACATGCTCAGTTCCATCTAAAAGCAAAACGGAACAGTGCAAATATTTGCAAAACAGAGAAAATTGAGGTATCTCCCGAAAATTTAAGCTGCAATAGCGTGGCATAATGGCCGTGTATAAAAGAAAGTAATTGGCATAGAGATATAATGTCTTCATCTCACCTATTCAAGGTCGTCCGTATCCCCTTATCTGCTCAGATGTACAGCTTGCAGCTTCCTAGTGTCGAGTTCCTGTCGATCTCCGCTAAACTCGTGCACGGGAACAGACGCGACGGGACTCCGTAAAGAACCCTTTTGAATCGATATGGGCCGGCGTGCAAATGTTCGACTTGTATAAAAAGCGAAGCATCCGCCAGCTCTTCTTCTAGCTGGAGTTTACTTAAGGTAACGCCAGACTACTCCTGCACGTGGGTACGAACTCCCGCGGGTAAGTACTACTCCAACTCCGGTTAATATTTACACCTCTTCGGCGTTCCACGACTCCCGAATTCGTGTGTGCACTTCAAGGGATCCGCGTGGTACTGTGTTTCGAACAGCGCGGTGGGGACAGACTCCCAGCTGCGCCGAGATCAACCTCACCCTCCGCTCATGTTTCTCCCCTCCCTCTCTTCCACCCTTCCCCCCTCTCCTCTCTCCGCCACCTGACCTCCCATTCTCCCAGCCAATCAAGCCAAGGGTCCAGAATCCCTTCCCTGTTCTCCATTCGTCCTCCTCCTGCTGCGTTTCCTCCTATCTCAGCTCCCCTTCGCCTTTCTAGGACAAACTCCAAAAAGACCTATCACCCTTTCATATTATATGTCCCCGGAGTCTCACTTTTTCCCTATCATTAATCCTCCTTGCCTTTAATAATCCTTAAGTTTTTCTCAAACATCTCTTTTACGCAATTTACTGTTTTTTATTCATGCCTTCATGTTTTTCTTCTTCACCATGGAAGTTTTCCTAGACGTAATAGAGTCAAAATTCTTGAACTATACCTATTTCAAAGCTTACGTAGTTTTGACTCACTCAGTGCTTCAAACCAAAGTTTGGTTTTGATAGGTGAGAGTAGAGCTCACCCCATACTAAGCCATTGGCGTGTGAAATTCTCACATTCAGGATATGGGGGGCCCGTTCCTTTCCCAGGGCCACTTGCGATTTTCCAAGAAGTTCTGACAATCAGACTGTCGCACCGCGAGTATTTTCGGAAGGGGTGTCCAGAGAGGCTTCAACCGGATTAGAACTCGAGACCCTCTGGTCGCTTTACTCACTAGGCCACCACGACCGAACAGTATTGAGAAGTTCGAAAAATATCTAGCAGCACTAATGTCGCAAAAACTGTTATTTTATGACTGAACTTCTTAGGAATTCAAGAAATATACCTACTTATTTTAGGCTTTAACTTGACTTATTTATTTAGCTCCATGCGCTGAAAATGCCTTAAGAACCGAAAGTTTTCTTGCGATTTAAAAATGCGAACTACACACTGCATATTGTCTGCACACTGCATTTTTGCGTCAAAATTACCGAATTAAAAAAATAATTTATCCCTGCACTAACAGCCATACCTACCATATATCATGTGAAATGGCTTCTATTTAATAGAAAATCTCTTTAAAAAAGGTGCGGTGACGGGCTGCTATTTTGATATCATTAGAAATAAAGGTTCTTTTTATTTACGAGGCCAAATTTATCGTCTTCTATGAGCAGTGAAATCTTTCTCTATCTACCTTCTTCAGAACTTTGAGACCTGGAATAGCTAGCTGGATTGCTGGTGAAACTGTCGTCCAAGGATATGCGTCGACGCAGAAGGAAACCCGAAAAACCTTCATCGTCGGCGATGATTGATTTTTTCACTTTGATTTTCAAGCATTCCTTCGTAGGAGTTACATTTTTATACTTTAAATCTAAGGGTTTTGGGGGTTCAAGATTTATTTGACAGTATGGGCTCTTGATAGAAATTCGTTTTCTGCGTAAATCTCCATAAGGCGGGCGGCGCGACGTTGCCAATAGCAGCATAAAATTAATGTTGTGATATACAATATACTAACTGCACATGTAGGATAATTCCAGTATGAAAATATTATTCCCTAGCCAAAGGAACTAACTTTAATTAAGCTCAGCACTGGAAATGGTTTCGTACGTGATGTATAGGTGAGCACATGGAGCATAAATTTAGCAATGGTGTTTGTTCCCCATTAGGCCCATACTGTCGACTAAACGTGGAACGATCTATAGTTTCTTGGATTGAATTATTCGCTCTGCTTATGCTGATATCGTTTATTGATTTTACAAAATGTCCATATCGTTTGCATTAATCCAGCTGGTAAAAATAAATTTTAGAAATTGTTTTCCATCGTCTAGAGCAGTCTGGAGAGGAAACAAAATCTCTACTGGATAACCTCAAAAAGTATGTGGACATTTTTTGAAAGTCACGTGATCTACTGCATCCCAATGGTTTGGTGTCATAAAATGGCAACGCTTCTCAGCTCTGCGTATATTGCAACAGGAAATATCAAAGAATGATAGTTATGACGATGATGACGATGGGCGACTCGTTCATCGAAACGTCGGCCGTAATGGAGAACCTGACCCGGAGGAAAACCCGAATAACCTTCCTCGATAATGATAGTTCATTGTTTTCCACGAAGAAAATTAAAAACGATTATTTTCGTCAAATTCTTATAAACCAGATACGTAACAAAAATGCGTAAGCCAGATGCGTTGTATCAAAAATAGGGACACTGTTCCGCGATGCCATCCTCCGGATTTTTGATGGCGTAGTGATTTTGAGATTGATTTTGATTTTCAAAGAGAGAACAAAAACAACTTTGCTGGTCGACCTAAGTTTTGACCAACCTACTTAAGAATAGATGTAAGCTTCACATAATAATATTTGCAAAAATGACGCATATTCCTAGTTATGCTGCTTTAATTTTTAAAACTTTGTTTATTAATATACGCTTGTGCAAAACGAATGATCAAATGGCAGAATAGATCGTCTAAGTCTCATTTTTACCCTCAAAAGGGACAAGTTATTATTATAATTACTGCATCCCTAATCAAGTCACGTGAGGTCTAAAACCAGTTTCACTAGTGCAAAAATATCACCATATGATATAAAAAATTAAAATTAAAAGTACTTCACACATGGAATATGGAGAGAACAAAAAATTTAAACCTACCAACTCAATGCAACGGAATACTGAAGTAAATAAAAATTATGAATACAACTGGAAATATTAAAAAGTGAAATTAAAAACGGTTTTAAATGCCTGGATTGTACCTAATACCGAAAAAAATTTGAAAACCTTGGCACCGTCTGACAAGGTCTCACTACAGGGCTTGGTAGGATGTATGATGATAAAAGACTAAAGTGTGCCCAAAAAAATAAACGCATAAAAAAGTAATATTTAATCGCCTTTCGCTTGTTTTTCTTCTGATATGTTGGAGGGAGATTGGCCCAAATAATTACGGACCGTCGGCTAACTTGATGGCGGGAGCTGAGGAGACTGTGCACACGATCGTTTTTGTGTTGACGGAAGTTCGCTTGTTTTGTCAAGTTTAGGGCGTTTCCCTCCTGGTCCTACGGCGAACAGCTACCCCCTCCGCTGTGGACTTCTAATCATTTTTGTCTCTATGTCATCGCAAAAAAATTTTGCAGTTGATTTTTATCGGGGCCACACCCTACTTCACCTGCTTCGTAAGAGCAGATTGGACTCTATGGTTCATGTGCGAGAGTTTTGAGCTCGAAAAGATATATCTCCTCGAAAAGGTATTTCTCCTGAGTTTGTTCTGTTGGGGAATGAAGCGGAGTTGGAGTTGTATTCCATTTGGATGCTAGTGCTCCTATTGCTATGGTACGTCTCCGTACTCCGTCGTACTTAGGTCTATAGGAGCTTTTCATTCACCCTTGTACGCTGCTCACTTCCCAATACAACAGCGCACTTGCTTTCCATTCGTTCCAGACCATCCGCACTAGGCAGCGCACAACAAAACAGATCAAGGGCGGGATCATGGTTCCTTCGTACGCGTTTGTGTTATCATTCACCAAAACGCAAACCGCTATAGAAGTTCAATGCTCACTATTACCGTCCAAAGAATGCGCTTTATCAAGAAAAACTAGTGTTTTAAAGCACCTGACAAAATTTGAAGAATGACGAACACGTTCTCGCTCTCGTGAGCGCAATTGAAATATAACGATAATGTAAGCGAGCTCGTTATAGAGAACCGTTATCTTGCCCCAGGAACAGAGTTGAAGTGTGCAATAGAGTATATAAACTTCTTCGACAATTGCATCCGCGATTGTTGTTTTTGTGCTGTTAAGGTATCAAACTGAGGTAATGCAGGTTTTTAATTACGTTGCGCTAAAAAAAAGCTTTTAAATGTTTACACATTTTGAACGAATTCGATAACTGTACACAAAATACTCAGTCGTAGCTACTGAGATCCTACAGAAAGCTACCTACTCTCGTGTCATAGTGGTAGCAAAACATGGTGTGTCGTATTCATCAAGGAGAGGAAGGTTCGTGTGGAAGGTGTCAAGCTAAGGAGCAGAGGTGAGGGGACTGCAAATGGTAGGCAACGTTGCCAACATAACTGCGCTTAACTTGAGAGGATATACAAGAAACCTATCTAAACAATTGGATTAAGAGCCATGGATAGTAATAAAGTTGATGTCAATTACAGATTGAGCATTTTGAAGTTGGTAATTAAGGTTTACGACCTTGTGAACCCTGATAGCCAAACGTGGGGACTACCTTACTACCCCGTGCGGAGCCAGTTCGCAGAGAATGGACTCTTCCTCTGAAAAGTGTGTTATTAGCAACTGCCATCATGTTACGCTACCACTATACTCTATCCTTCAAATCAACCCAGTTCCCATTTAGTCATGTATATGTGGACTCACCTTCCACTGAACCCCTGTGTAATTGCAAATTAGCGAGAATCGCGGTGAAAAACGTCTTTCGCTTGGATTATGCAGATCCCTTAAATCCACGCCTAGATCCTCTTTAATAAAGCTACGTTCGTAGTAGTAAGTACATCACGTCGAAGTAGCATCCTGGGAAGCATTCTGGACGTTCAGGAACCTTAGGCTCGAATCTCATTCCAGGCGATTGATTTTTTGTCAATGCGAATATTGCACATTTGTGCCTTTCCAGAACGGGTGACCCCGTTAAACTTACTGACGCGGGTATTCCCGCGGTAGGTAAGTATGTACGGTATGTACTTTGAAAAGGTCAAAGGCCAGTTCACGGATATCGTCTGGTGTTCTAGTTAAACCAACTCGCTTTCATGACATTCCGTCGACGTATGGGAAATGTCAATTGCTTCAGACTCTTCAAAACGAAGGGCATTTCTTTAACAATGGCCATTGTTTGCCTTACATTTTACCTGCAAACGACGCAAATGATTTGCACGCCTTACTCAAATTCACTTAATAACTTAGAAAATTGATAGAAAATATTCAGTGGTACCAGTGCTCGTTGTGTCTCCGGACCTCGTATATGTATACGCATAGCCATACCTATCCTCTTCTTAATGCCGTTTCTATTTTTTTTATGACAGTCATTCGTGGCATAAACCGCCTAAGTGAAAGTTTTATCACTCTCATGTGTTCACGCAATAGCGGCTGTCCTCCAGTTAACTCAGGCTTCGAGGCCGCAGCAGAAGAGATCGTTTGAGATGTGTGAACTTGAGGGAGTTTACTCGGAGGCCAAGGCCTGATATTAAAACGAGGACTGTCGGTTCATCTCCTCCGTCTCAATAGCCAAGTTGAGCGCCGGCACACATGACATAACTTGTAGAAGGAGAGTAGTCTTCACCAATGGCATGAACTAGATGCTGCTCTGGATAAAGATCCCAATCTTTTTCCATTAAAATCACTTCATCCCAAAATGCTTCTCCTTTTTATTTATTCTATAAACGTAATAGTAAAAGTTCCTGTTCTTTCTTCGTCACACCGTCTTTCATACTTATTCGACTATAAGGTTATCACTCTTTTTTTTGTTTCCTACACTTATTTTTCTACCGGTAACTTATATGGTGCTACTTTACTATCCTTTCTTCAGCCATGTGGTTTATGTGATTATTCCATTCACGCTTTCTTTCAACAATCCACTACCTAGTGAATTTTTTCTACTTTGCACTGTTATTTCTTACGTTTTCGCTCCGTGCTCTGTCCAGTAATGTTTTACCCGTGATTTTCCGTAATCTTATATTTTTACCTCAACAGTCTCCAGTAGCCTTCTTCTTCTTGCTCTTTCTGGCCGATTCTCCATCAAGTATGTCCTTATTGATCTAGTAATAACTTTACAAATCCTAGATTTCTATATATCCATGCAGTGTTATTCAAGCATTTAGCTACCTAAAGCGAGCGAGAGCGAGGAGCGAATATGATGACGTATTCCGTGACGTCATGGGATAAACCGTAGCGCTCCGGAGCGACTTGGAGCGACTCACGGTCCGCTTGGAACCTCGCTACGAACGCTCCGGAGCGTTTGGAGCGTTCTCTGGACCGCAACCAGACGCTCACGGTAGAAACCAGGGGCGACCGGAGAGATTCATGGTTTCATGGCGGGATTTCAAAGATGACAGGTCGGAACATTATTCGTAGATGCATACAAGGTTAAGTCCACTCAATATAATTAGTGCTTTGACTATTTGAAATAGTGATCAGCCTACCAGAATATTATATATTTCTGAATCCTGTTAATTGGAATAAGTTTTACATTAATATGAGGTTGGGAAGCTCTACGTCCCCAAATGTAAGAACAAGACAAATATTTCCTCCAATGGCCGTTGGAGTAGAATATGTCTAGTGTTCTTTATTTATACATGTGAATTATTATTATTTAATATTTGTATATATATATTATATTTGTGGTGCTCTAAATTTATGAACGCAAGTGAATTATTAATTATATCTTTTTATTTACACGGCTGTTGGAGTAAAACATTTTTCGTGTTCTGAAATTTCAATAGTGTGAGAATAGGTTTTCGTGCGTATACAAACACCGTACTTCATGAAGAGGCCGTGTGAAAGTCGTATTATTCCAGACCAATAATATACCTTGAATATTTTGACATGGAGATAATTCTGAGCTTTTTCTCAAGTATTATGAGCCAAAGTTTCAGGTCTATTGTTTATCATTATAGGTACGGTTATGAAACCTTATTGCAGAAAGCCATCACATTATCAGCAAACTTCGGGAAAGTTAAGTAAGAGTGCATGGTTTTAATTTATAATTAATTTAAAAGTAATGTAGGCGCAAGTTGTTAATAGATAGCCAAATATATGACTTCCATTTGAAAAACTTGAGTCCCAATGGTCGATTGAAAGCAGTGCCTCCCCGATTTATCTCCCTTGTTATCATAAAAATAGTAGCCATCGTCTCCATCATTACTCTCAAGATTGCCAGAAATCCGACCTGACCATTAACAGATTAATTAATCATCTTGAAACGAGAATTCGGCTGAGAGCAGGTATATTCTAATGCAAATAGCAGACGATTCCTTCTTTCCGAACAACAACAACAAACGGCGGCCATGACACTTTGCCACAAACGCTCCAAAACCGGTCCAAAATGCTTTCCACTGGAGTCAATCGGAGCACTGGTAGCGAACGTGAACCGATTCTCTGGAGAGTTTTCGGCGGGAGCGTCTGGAGCGCCCCGTAGCGTTTATTTGACCCATAGACCTTGAATATAGCTAGATGGCGCTTTCCAATGCTGGGGCATAGGCGGTCGGTGAAGTAAACATGAGGTCACGTGCTATGTGGCAAAAAAGTGGCGGCGTTCAAATGCGTTGAACCACTTCAGAGCACAAACCAAGAAATTCCTGTTCTACGACAACAGTATTTACTTTGAAATTGAAGTCGCTTTTTATACGATCATCCTCCCTACCCACTGATCCATGATCAACCATATATTATGCCGGTTTTTTCGCATAATTTAAATTTTCCTTTTACCTTAAAATTCCGATTTTTTCCTGATCTTAAAAATTGCATCCGCTTAGCTATAAACTCGTCTCATGATGCAGTATTATATTAAATAATGACAAGGATGGTTAGAAAAATAAGTTGGTGACATAAAAATGAAGCTCACGGCTGTTCGAATAAAATAATTGTGCATAAACATGAAAGCTTATAACCTTGAGACTGCGAAAAATATCCGTAGCAAGTGTCAAAGGCAGTGTAATAAAAAATTAATAATATGATATGATTAAAACGAAACGGTACTTAAATCTTAAATCAATTTTGCCTCATGCAGGAGCTCACGGAAAAGTTTTTACAAACAAATGAAACGTGTAAAACGGCCTTCAGACCGCACGTAGGTATTCTGCCAGTGTTAGGGATCCTTATGAGGTATGCTTGAAAACCGAGTTGGAACGCATACAGAGAAGATCGCTAAGTTAAAGGCCGCTATGATAATCTCGTTAGTGTTACCTATGACCTTAGATATAGCCTCATAGATACCTCAAATTAGAGACTGTAGAATCGGTTAAATACTTCGGAGTTAAACTGACTAATGACCTCTTGTGGAGTAAACATATTCGAGAATTTACCGGTCAAGCTAATTGTAAACTGGGATTTGTTAAAAGAGTACTTGGCAAGTGCAACGACAAAGTTGGGGAAATCAGCTACTTCTCCCTCGTTAGACTTTACTTGGAATATGCTGCTAATATTTGGGATCCTTATAAGATAGGCTTGGAAACTGAGTTAGAACGCGTGCAGCAAAGATCGGTAAGATACGTTAAAGGCCGTTACGATAATCTCGTTAGTGTTACTGACCTTTTACAGCAACTGGGATGGGAATCGCTTTCAGACCGTCGATTAAAATTTAGAGTGAATCTGTTATGTAAGTTCCAAACCGAATTATTCTGACGAAGTTAATAATATTGTACGAAATTTGACATACTACGGTAGATCAGATCATGAGTATAAAATTAGGAAACTATAATGCAGAATGGACAGATTTAAAATATCATTTTTCCTGCGAACGATAAGAGACGATAACAGCTGCCAATGAGACGGATAGAAAGAGAAGGATACTCCTAAACCTCTGGGATATGTTTTGCTGCCTTACATTGCGGGTAGACGACCGATCGCATAGGTAGAATAATGACTTAAGTATAACATAATCACACGATAAAACACTACCTCCAGAGTACGAGATCATCTACGAGGGACTAAAGATCCATTACCACCCACAATGTATGAGGGTGTATACGAACTTCTCTGCAGTTGCGGAAGATCATATGTGGGGCAAACCAAGAGAGCAATTGGATGCCGATTAAAGGAACATGAACGTGCAATCCGGAAGAAAGACTGGTAGGTATCACTCTGCCGTGGCTGAGCACACTACGTTAGAGGAGGGTCACGTCATTGACATCGAGATGGCAAGAGTACTACACAAAGAAAGTAGTTACTTTCCGCGGCTCATAAGGGAGGCGATTGAAATAGAAAAAATACCAAATAACATCAATAGAGAGGATAGCTATAAATTCCATTATACCTGGAAGAGACTTCTTCGAAATTAAGTTTTTACTTCTCAAAATCATCAACTGCTGTAATTATTTATTTTTGAAAAAAGAACATTATTGTTCTTAAAAGCCCGACGAAGCCGGCAGCATAGCACGGCAAAACCGTTGCATATTACTAAAAAATTATAATAGCATTAAGGTATAGTGTAATGCATTTTGGTGAATACCCTCCTACAGTCCTACACCCTCTGCCACACACCCTTGAGGTGGCTTGCTGGTTATTCTGTAGATGTATATGTCTTATTAATGCGATTTAAATCTCTCAAACTCCCCTCATGATGTATGTAACTGGTCTGCCAATGATGAATACAAATCTGCACATCTTTGCACGATTACATTTTCACTCTGAAGAAGATGACTTGTTCTATTAAACTTTCCTAAAGTTTATTTTTTTTTAATTCAGCTTGAACACAAATTCCAGTTGTTGCATCTTGTTTGCAATATTATTTGCCTCCCGTTTAGTGTCATCTTTTTCTTGAAGAAAGAGTTGATAATTCCTGCAGTTTCCACGGCATGTATTTCCCGCATCAGGAGCCTGAAAGTGAATTCAACACTTTTTTTCTTTCCAATGCAATCTTTGAAAATTCTCCACTGAGCAGTTGAGGCGGAAAAGAATGGGTATAGTATTTTTCTTCGTCAGAGGATGAGGAAACTTGAAATGCGAAATAGCATCTAACTTAAGCCAGCGGCCACCGAATCTTTCTTGACAAAACAATGTCTGGAAAAATACTTCCAACGAAGTTTAGAACAGACCCTTGGCACGAACGTATCCCTATTCAAAACAATTATTCACTTCCTTTTACTTTCTTCGTCAGTAGGAAAACTATTGCACATGGAAGAGATAATGCATATATATGAGAGTTTATTTAGGAATGAGTAAAGAGAGAATTCGGCGAGTGATAATAATCAGACAGATGAGCAAGTGAGATCTTCCATGTTATCCTCGCACCGTGAACAAATGTAACTCAAACTCTCGCGATTATTCTCCGAAATCATTTTCATTAAGAAAGGTACATGGTATACCATGGTATACATGGTATATAAAGGTACCTTTAGAAGGGATTGGCTCGCCTGTGTAAAGATATTCGGCTTCCTTTTACAAATGTTTCTTTGCAACAGTAAGAACGGCAGGAGTGAACCGTGTTTCACCGTCGAGGCCTCTCGAGATCTGCCACAAAGCACGTGACCAAGCCCTGGCTTATCCCTCCCTCATGTTCGTGACGTCATGCTCCATCTACCTATATTCAAGGTCTATGATTTGACCGCACCCTTAGAGAGGCTTCAAGGAGGAGGGAAAGGTTTTCAAAAAGGATGTCATTAAGTAGAGGACGTTCCATCACATGTCTCCTCATCTCCAACTCTTCCTTTTTGTCCATCCTTCTCCTTTTTTCCTCCCGGTGCAAAATCTTCGCGATGAAATCACTGGTGTGGTTCTCCTCCCGCAGTTGTTTAGCAAAGTGGAAAGTCTTTCCGGACGAGAGCGGAAGAGCACAAAAGGTGTTTCCTGAAATGTCCCTCCCAGTCCCACGTAATCTTTCCCCTCGCCCAACTCCCACGGACACCCCACCGCTACATTAGTCATGCATTGTGTAAAGCATGTTGGTGACTACTCACCCCCTGCCACACACCCCTGAGGTGGCTTGCAGGGTATTTTGTAGATGTAGATGTAGTCCCCAATTTCACTCAAAACTCAACTACAACCTGCCAATGGTCATCAGTACCACCCCCCTCCATCACCCACCCTCACCACCCGCTCACAACACTATCCTTGGGGTTTTCCATCCCTCTCCCTTACACCTCCCTTCTTCGCCTCCCCTCCTCTCCCCAACCCCTACCCTGGATGTTATATATGCATCATGATTTTGTCTTTACTCTTTGTGCCTGAAGATGACGCCGCTGTGTCGAAACTAGTCGTACTGTAAAATTAATTGTTGGAATAAAACAAAGTTATCTTATTCATTTGTGACACTTCTTGACCTCTAAGTGATTAAACTTAAAAGCAGATAAACACACTCCGGGTTTCTCTCCACTCCTCCTTCATTCTTAAAAGACATTTCATTATCATTCTATCCATTCATCCTTTTGGGTGAATATAACATTACTTGATGGTTACCTTGGATGGTCTTCCTAAGTCCCCCTTTCCTGCGGTTTTCTTTGTCTAATCTTGTGCCGATGACGCTAGAGTAGCCTGTATGTTTAACGTAGGATATACTAACTTAAATATTTAACGTAGCATGCCGGGTCAAAGAAAAAGATTTTTTGGGTGCCTTAGTAAGTTCCCATTTAAGTTGGCGCGCAATGCTTTGCATACTTTATCTTTGGTCTGTTTGTATGTCGATGCAAAGAATATTGTTTACTCGCAGGTATTTACCAATTCACCAAAATTTGTATTTTCACTAACTATTGTTGGACATAATGTAGTGCATGCTGGTGTAAACACATCCCCTGGCATACACCATTGAGGTGACTTGCAGCCTACTATGTAGACGCAGAATAATCTCAACAACGGTGCCTAGATGTAGATTGCAATTTTTGGTTTAAATCGAGTGTGAGTCTAAAACGTTTGTAGCTGAAATGGATACGTATTCATTTTTTATGTCAAGTGTTGCCAATGTCAGCAAAGCGACAGCTGTTGATTTTAACCGGATGTTAGTTTTCTGCGCGCTCCTCGATTTTTCCCGCCTGAGGCAGGTGGGAAAGATATTTTCTGGTTATTTTAAGGAATAAAAATATAACCGTTTCGCCACAGATCGCCGATTATTTACATCTTAAACAAAAATATACCGTTGGAGCTCACTTGGGATGGATAGCTTCTCTGAAAAACATATAAAAGGCGTCCTTGGGATTCAAACCGCGTTGTTAACTGTGATTTCCATAATTATTTATTTAATGGAAACTCATAGCCGCCCATAATCACCCGCTAATCAAATGATTCCAAATTTAAAACAATGTATACATACTCCTCATATCCAATTTTGCTGCATTTTTTCCAAAGTTCACTTCCATCGTGTATATGACTTGCGTCGTCTAGGTTTACCCAATCCGCCACCTTTATTCCTTCTTTGAAAAATAGCGATGCTTCCTCCAACTCTATTTGCATTTCTTATTTTCGTCAGTGTCAAAGCCCAGGAAATGAAACAAAAAATTTGAAGCATGCTTTTTCAAGCTGAACTAAACCTGCGAAGTCTCTTCGGTGAATCATTGCGAATTTGGTAGAACTCTTTCTTGCTATAGACGTCATCAGCTACATAAAGGAATTCCCCCGAAAGAGTTCAGCTGTGTACTTTTTCTGGCTAAGGATTTTTTTTCGTAGTTGAACACAGAACATTAGACTCACAAGGAATATTTAAATAAATAGTTGAAATTAATAAAAAACATCTCCACGAACTTTCTGACAGTGAAAAAGAAAAATGTCACTCGATCGAAACGGTTAATTTATGTTTTACGTGAATACCCATTATTTTTCTAGGTGGTAAGTCCTCAAGGCATATCAACGAACTTTTGGTTACTATTAAGTCGGACCAGCGTTGGATGCAACATCATCCGAGAATGAGAAGATTGGTATGAAAATGGTAAGAGAATTCAGGCAAACCTGGGCATGGTCCAAGGTCACCCGGCCTTGTGTATAAACTTTGCATGACTAAATTACTTCCCCGTCCAGATTTCGTGCCTTAGCACATCTTCAATATACGCGAAGTCACTTCACAAGGAGCTAAAAATGTTCATTTCCTGCTATTTTACGGGTCGCGACCAACCAAGAAATTACAGTTCATTATGCGATCCCATTGTTCATTGTCGCACCTGTTTCTTCCGTTGACTGTCACCAAAGAATGTTTTTTCATTCACAACACGACAAGAGGGTGTATTCCGCTAAGTTATGACTCGCTGGCATCTTTTTTCTTCGAATAGCTCACTAAACCTTGAGTGCAGAAGGCAACTATAATTGAAATTATTCAGAAACAGGATATGACAAGATTCCTATGATTATGAATTGAATAACCGGTTAAAAATTATTGGAATGTTTGTGCATGCAAAATAAGAAGTCTTAAAAGTCACGAGTATACTAACAGCCAGCAATACAAGGTTGGAAGTAAAGAAGAACTTTATACAAGCATGTATTTGGAGAATTCTCTCATATGGAAAATGTAGCTTGAACAATAATCATACCAGAACATATAAGAATGGAAGCAATGGAAATGTGCTGTTAAAGGATAATGGCGAAGATGAAATCGACGGAAAGAATCACCAATAAAGAAGTCTCCACGAAGATATGGAGAGAAAAGATATGCAACGAAAACGCTGAGAATAAGAAGAAGAAAAGACAGACTTATTGGACACATTTTGTGACACAACTTTCTCTTGAAAACATTAATGAAAGGAGAAATGAATGATAAGATTTGCCAACGAAAACCATGGATAGATTCCCCTTCTTCTGCTTTATGTGGTTCGGGCGTTGGATGTTGTCACGGCGATGTCTGATTTGCTTAATGCAGTTCGGAATAGTTCCACCAATGTTCCTCCATACCACTTTCTTAGATTGGAAAGCCAGGAAATTCTTCTTCTATCAAGCTTTGTGTTAGAGTACTAACTAAATAAGTCGATTTTTATCCTCGTATCTCATTATACGTTTAAAGTATTGTAATTTACATTGTTAAATTCTCCGCATTAGTTTGAGTTGACAATCCATTCTGTGAAGGACTTCTCCATTCGCCATCTGATCCGCTCAAGAGGTCCTTAAAATGCGTCTGTAGAGCCACATTTAATTTAAGACTTGAATCTTCTTCTCCATGATCTCTGGCCCAGGGTAGATTCTCAAAATCATGTGATAATTATCCAACGCAAAAATAGCAAACTGTCGTATGATTTCGTGGTAGTATTGCACGCTACTCAGCCACTCAAGACTTTCCGATCAGTATCTATCACATAGGCACGATATGCGACGACACGAGAAACCTGAATCGACGAAGCTAAGCGAAAACTTAGTATATTCAACTGCGATAATTATCACGGAGTTTAGAGAATAGACTCTTGGGCCTCTACGCTGTGCAGTAAAGTCGATAAGACATAGCAATGAAGTATTCCCATTGAAGGGATGGATTGCATCAGGAAAGATATAAAAGACGACAATATTAGGATTAAAAAGGTTAATGGGTTGATTTGATCACTGATGATTAAGATAATAAAAGAATGGATATTAATAATATCGTGATCAAATTATGTACACATATAAGCTGATTTTTATCACTGTAAATTGCGAATACACTTATACATTCCTGATCGCATAGGACCCCAGTCTTGCTTTCCTCTACTTCCGTCATAATTTCTACCTGAAAGCATTATGCATTCGCAACATTTGTTTAATTGTAGTGGAATAAATTATAATCTCCAGTGAGAATTGCACAGAGTTAATACTCCATTTCCATTAGTAACTCATTGACTTTCATACTATTTCCGAAGCCTTTCGCAGTTGAGATGGATTGAAGTATTCAAAGGCCGCCAAGATGACTTCTCACAGTTCCGCCGATTCGGCTGCTAGGCGTCCCTGATCAGTGCCACAACGAAGGGATATATCTTTACTCTGTGGCAGTGCTTGGAGCCTGAAATCACGGCCTCGAACAGACGCCAATAACTCCGTCACTATTTCTCTTACAGTCACGAGACTAGATTTTCAAGTCGGATGGGATTAAACAAAGAGATTCCATATAATCTCCTGGATCTCAATTTTCTAAGGTAAGGTTTGAAATTCCTGGCACATTGCGAATCTTTCAAGCGTGCCATAGGAATTGAAATTTCTCCCTGTCGGTCTGGCCGTTGGTGATGGACGGAGAGGAATACTTGTCCAAACCTTTTGTGATCTCATAAGAAGTAAACACTCCGATTTCCAATGCAATGGTGATTCGTCATTCAAATAATGGTATTTCGGTCCAACGAGGCGGTAGCACATTAAGGCTACTGTGAGGATTCTGTGCGTCTGTCTCCTTGATTTATATAACGCTTTTTATTCCCATTGTCCGGACACGATGGTCAGAAATGTTTGTTTTGCACTTCGCGCTATAGGTCTAAAATAGCTCGAAATTCCTTTGCCTCCTTTCTTCTTAGAAAATATGTAATAGCATTTTTTTCTTTGACAAAAAGGAAATGTTTTCATTGCACAGAGCAACGAACTTTTTTTATTCTAGACACCCATAATGACAGAGAGTAAACACATCCAAGTAAAATGTAACAGTAAATACTCGTCGCTCCGGGTAACTATTCTATGAACCAATGTCAGAATCATATCTTGCTGCACATTAAGGTGTTCTGGAATGGCTGTTTAAGTATTCTAACCAGTAAGTTTTGGAAATCCATTTGATTGATTAAAAAACTACACATTTTCTTGGGTTGATAAAGCTATTTAAATGAATGCTACCTATTAATCTTAAGTTAACACATCAATTATAATATAAATTGCTCATTAATGGAACAAAAATAATAGATTGTCAAAGTGCATTAGGAGTACAGTAGACCCCCGCTTTACGATGGGTTCACTGTACGTTGGATTCACTTTACGATCTGCATGCTGGCGCGCGTGAATTTCAAAGCGCGCTGATTTAGCGCGCGTCCTTTAAAATTTCCCATTTTGATGATTTTTGGCGCCCATAATTTGCTATTCATTCAGTATTCTGAGCCTTATTTGTTAACGGACTGCATTTTTTATCATAGCAACATTTACACATTTAATAATTTGTGTTATTTACTATAAGCTGTTTGCGTGATCAGAGCACACCGAGCAAATGCTGCGATGATTATCGCTGTTACCAATCAGCGCCATCGAGATAACGCAACTTTCCTTAGATAGTCAGTATCGCATTTATGATAATTCATATTAAGGCTTTCATTAGCCATTATAGAGACATTCTGTTAACCAACTTATAAAAATTTGAGAACTTCCGTCGATGAGTAACTTATTGCAAGAGTGCTTTAACTACCACCGAAGTGATAGGATTCCTTAATGATTACAGCTGGTGCGAGATAATAAAACACATCAATGAAACGACCTAAATTATATCGTAACATTTCTCGGTGAATGATAGTGACAAACTGTAATGGCTTAACTAAATTTGCATCGAAATTCACGCCCCTTATGACTTCGCACCGTGATACCGAGAACATCTGCGTCGCACTGCCATCTAGGTCGCTTATGCGCTCAACTGTAATGTGAATGTCTTCCATGCGAAGTGGTATTGTCGACGAAGGGCGTAGATCGCGCAGTGTACTTTTCCAACCGCATTAACCATTCGAGTACAAACCTTTCCAGAAGTAGGTGGTTTATTTTGGTAAGTTTCTGTAGCGACCATGTGCAGCTCAAGTGCGACTAAGTGCAGCTCAAGCAGAAAATAACAAATAAAATCAAGCAGGAGATAGTGAAGAAACACGATGAGGGTGCTCGAGTTAGCACTTATCTTCTTGCGTGTTTTGCGTTCTCTTTCTCGATGTATGGATACCTCTAAATGCCGTTTTACACGGTACATTTATATGCACAATCTATTGCGTGAACGCTTGTATCAGGAAATTGTACCGTTTAAAACGGCAAATTGTGCGAACGTTGTGCGATTGTATGAATGACTGAACGGAAAATAGAACCTGTTCTAATTCCATTCAGACAAAAATACAATTTCGTTCAAATTTTATCCAACAGATGGCACAAATATGTCAAAACCTGTGGTGCTCCTGGTGTTAACTATGTTACCGATTGAAAATAATGTTGATTATAAGAAGAATCTAACACTTTCCCGGCGAATAATATGAGTGAACTCTTCTCGGGCACTCCATCGGTTTAAAATATTCATTATTGCCGACGTGACGATTCTCAAGGCAAGAATGAATTACGTCGGCAATTATGAATTGTTTGAACCGGTGGAGAGCCCGAGAAGATTTACTCAAAGTTTTTTATATTTAAAAAAAATTTTAATTATTAACTTATATATAAAGACAAGCGAGAGTAAAGAATCAGTTCAGTTTCCCTGATGAAGCTGGCAGGAGGACCAGCGAAATATTGTTTATTGCAATTTTAAACATCGCGGAATGAATCCCGAAAGATTAAATAGTCAAAGTTTTTTATGTTTGCATCTTCATTTAATCGTGTTGTTTGGTGTTCTGGTTTTTCATTGTGATCGCGATATTTTTGTATCCTTTTCCCCCAAAATTATGAGCTGGTCGCGTCCTCAAGTAGAGTTCTTGATATCCCGCGTGAGGGAAATTTGGAGGGATTTTCAGCCAAGTTTTCATCCATAATGACTAAAGAAACGAGTGCCGTTCCACAATACCTCTTGATGGCAACACTTCCTCACACACACAAAAAATAAACCTACGAAATGAGTCCATCAAGAGTAGAGATCCGGCGAGAATTGTCAATGACTTGTCGCACTATAATCCAGAAGAGAGAAAACGAAACGGTGCAAACGTCAAATATAAAGGTAGAGAGCCTATTTTCCGGTACCGAGTAGTAGGCAGAGGTAAAATGAAAGTTGAATAATTTCTATTCCATGTTTTCTTCTCATTGCTTGAAAATGCGGTCAAATATTAAGTCATTGCGACTGGCTCGCAGGTAGACGGCGGGTACGGGGACGAGGTGCATCTAGCGTATTCATGGACTGATATTCATTGTGTTGAAAATTTACAACACCTTATTAAAGCTTAAATATTGGTTAAATAACATTTTTAATCACTTGATTCCAGCATACTTCGTACCTATCCTGTATTGTGTATCATTGACTACACTGGCGATGATGTACTTAAACCGATCCCACGTCCGGTAATATGCAGGTTCACTTTACGATGGAATTCACGTTACGATTTATCCTTTTCCTCAAACGGAATCTTTTCCGCAAAACGTCCTATGGAACGGATTACCATCGTAAAGCGGGGGTCTACTGTATTGCATACATTTTCAAAAACCTTATGCCAAAAACCTTATCCCGGTTTGCTATGCATGAAGAATTCTACTTCTTTATCTGAAAGCACAGCCAATGGAAGGCTTCTTACAGTTTGTTGTCAACTTTAATATATGTATTACTATCTGAATGAGCAAAAAAGGAGACTGAGTTTAATTACTCCATTTAGTGTAAATAAAACGCATATATTTAGTGTGAGGATTATTTGTTCGAAAAATAACGGGAGAATAAGTTATTGCGAAAAGTAATGATACAAAATATCAATCGAGCCTCTATAACAAATTGTGTCTATAACTAATTGATTTTGTCTCGTGCTATCCCTCATAAAAAATTTATGAATCGATTTTATTGATGCTAATTTTTTTAAACAAGTAAATAATTTGTTAACTTTTTACTATAAATTAAAAAGAAATTAATAAAGGAAGTGCGCAAAATATATTTGTGACAAAGAGATTAAGAGGGGTAGCGTACGTCAGTTCACGAATCGTAAGTGAATGGTGAAAGCTAATTGATAGACAGGAAAATGTCAATAACTTTCAAAGGAATAACCTTAACCACATCGCTCATGGCACTTATCGGGCTTAAAATACCTTAGTCATTTACTAACGTGTAGTTCTATAATCCCAACAAGGTGCAAATCTAAGAAGTTTTTCTACCGAGTTTACTATCTAATAGTCGTTAAATTAAAAATTTAAAAACCCTACCCTAATGAGTGAATCTCACTCTTCTCTGGGCTAAGAACTTAAATATCTCTGCCCCCACCATTCACACCAAAGTCCTCGTTAAAGGGTGTAGTTTTAATATGCATGTTTCTTCCAATTTTTTCTGTCCCTTTCAATGTGATAAGGGATGATGAGGAAGAAAAGGTTGTGAAGAATCAATCACTCCCTACAAAATCATTAACTCTCTAACTTTGGATCCGTAAACAAACCTTGAACCTATCCAATTAATTTATATATAGTGATAGACAAACATGGTGACATGCACAGAAGGCCCCTTTCTGTGAAATAGACCATTACCTCGCGCGGTTGACAACAATGCATACGATCTACACGAATTCATATCACAAAACGCTGATATTGCTCGCAACATACTGGAGAATCTCTTTTAAATAATTGGACTATTGAGCCACAGAGAGCTATAAATCTGATGTGAATAACAGAGTGAGCATATTGAAATTGGCAATAAGGTCTGCGACCTTGGGAACCGATGGTCAAACACTGAGTCTACCTTACTCCCCAGTGCAGAGCCATGGACTTTTCCACTGAAATGGGGCTTCAATGCTCCTGCACCCATGCTTCGCTACCACTATACCTGTTAACTCGAAAATAAGAAATAGAACATTATTATTTATTACTACAACACAGCTCCCCACCGCCACGAGCCTACTTTCCCTTGCCGAGCCAGTTCGTTGGTAATGGACTCATCCACTGATTAAGAAAATTACGCAACTGCCACCATGTTTCGATACCACTATATGAATATTCCTATTACTTACTTTCTTCACATTCTCTCTCCCTGAGGGCGATAAGTTAAGCTCCGGTGTTCATGCGACCGATGCCGCTCTGTGGTGCGCCTGATACGGCCTGAAGAGACAGCGAGGACGTGACGAGAGTTGGGAAGAGAAAGGGACGTGAATGCATTGTATGTTCGCCCGCACAAATGTAGGAGGCGCCGCCGTCGCGTTTGTGAATGTCGGGAGGCGATACGGTCCCTCTCCCGCAGCGGTGCGCGACGGAAGAGCGATAGTAAAAAGAAAGAAAAGGACCACATTCATTTTTATGCCACCGGAGTAAAAAAAAATATATATATATATACATACAACGTATTCGCGGAATAACCGCACGCACGTTTTGAGCGCAAAAAAAATAATGGGACGAATGCTTTAACCGCCGCTGGAATTGCAAGGTCACGTGGTACCAGCACGGACAAGTCTCCCATTTACCTCCTGGTTCCCTGCCGCCCTTACTTCCTTTATTGTCCGTATTCCTATATGTGTCCGTATTCGAACTGATATGCCTCAATTTTGATTCTTGTGTGAAGTGATAGACCAGTTCAAGGCCGCTTAATTAGGGTTGCCACGTTTTATCGATGGAATCGTGGCAGGCACCTCATGCAGCCGAAGAAAAGTTTCTTGACCGTTCTACAGGGCTGGGGGCCGCAGATCTGATGCTAATATAGCATAGAATTTATAATAACATGATAGATGTATTGATCTTTTTGTTCGGGTGTACCTACCCAGCGTACTTTTTCAGGTGTGTTGTTACCCGACGTTTCGTGGCCGTTGCTGGTCACTTTATATTAGGGAATGAGGATCTGTCTGTCAGGGGGGGTTTATATAACGGTCATGGAGGGAAGAGGATGGGAAGGAAACGTGTGGAAGGATTAGTCATTGAATTTTTATTTTTATTTAAGGTTTAAGCCGGGTCCCACCTGTGGCTGAGTTTGAGGCCACCGTCTATTGTAATTTTCTTAGCATTTCCTTATCTCCAATGCTTCGTGGATCAGCCGGGTCTTGAAGTTTTTCACATTCGCGATTATTTTTGTTCCTTGGGCGTCAATCGCGTGTCCAGAGATAGCATGTTCCGCTACAGCTGACTTTGTGGGTTTTCCCAGTCGAATAGCCCGCTGGTGTTATTCTAAACGGGGTTTGACGTCCGGTTGGTCCGGTCTCGCCGAAGTATTTCTTTCTGCAGGTTTGGCATGGTATCACATACACTTCTTCCACTTGAAATGGTGTTGTGTCCTTCACACTTCTAAGGTAATTTTTTATTTTTAAATGTGGCTTGAACACATTTTTAATGTCATGCCTGCGGAGGATGTTTCCTATTCTATCCTCTAGGCCCCGGATGTAAGGAAGAAAGGCTTGCTTGGTTGCAAGGCTGTCTGCGTCCGGAGTCCCAGTTTCTTCTTTTGAACCGTCCTTATCCTTCGTCATGATTTTATAAAATGCTTTGGATATGGCTCTCTTGTCATATCCGTTCTGCCGTAGAATGGCTTCCAATTTCTGTCTTTCGGCCGGAAAATTGATCTTGTCACTCACTCTGCAGGAACGTGGATTATGGTGTTAAGTACTGCATTTAGCTGTGCAGGATGATGGTGTGAATTTTCGTTGAGGTACCGGTTACCGGTACCTCTATGCAGACCGGTTATCGGTACAGTAGCGGTGTACCGGTACACCGGTACCGGTAACCAGTGTACCGGTTACTGGTACAGTGTATAGGAAACCGTCTTCCACCAACCACCACGGCTGCCTAAAACTCAGCCACCCGTGGGACCCGGCTTAAACCTTAATAAAAATGCAATGACTAATCCTTCTACATCTTCCCTTCCCATCCTCTTCCCTCCATGACCGTTATATAAACCCCCCTGATAGACAGATCCTTATTCCCTCATATAAAGTGACCAGTAACGGCCACGAAACGTCGGGTAGCAACACACCTGAAAAAGTACACGGGTTACACCCGAACAAAAAGATCAATACAGCTACAATGACCCGCGAAAGCTTCAACCAAGAAAACATGATAGATGATGGCTATGCTATATTATCATCATTCTATTCTATCCTACTGCCTCCATGTGGCATTACACCTAGCAGCGGGGATATGTGTTATAGTAATGAATATTAGTATTACAATTTTTTCTTTTTATTGAACATGTATAGGTGTAGTAAAACATGGGGGCAGTGGCATAGATAGAATAAATGTTAATGTAGCAATAAATAACATATAATATAGCATGCCTAGATTCCAACTTAGGATGAAATTTAGGCATGGAACCATTTCATGACTCAAGCCTCAACCCCTTGAATGACGAAAGCCTTGACCGCCTTTACCTTTTGAAACAACTGGAGGCAGGCGACATTTTGTGGAATTTTGCTACGCTTAGCATCTTGAAAAGAAATCATTTTGTACTCTTCCACTTAAGTTTGTTTATTGCCCGATTGATTAAAACGTCTAAGCGTCATTTTTAATGTTAGATTGTCAATGTTACCTTGAAAATTGCCCTTAGACGTTGAAATCAATAGGTAATAAATAACATAAGTGAATTAGTACAAATTTATTTCTTTTGACCACGCTAAATGTTTCTTTTTATTGTCTGCGATCCTTCTTTTTGCCATTTAATCTTGGCTGGTTATGACCGTCATCATATTCCTTTGGCAATGAAATTCTTTTCATTTTTTTAAAAAACAGCTTCTCATTGAAGAGAGAACCCATTTTATTTTTTTAATCTCCCTTGCTAGCAGTCGAACCTTTGGAGGATAATGATTTCATGCCTCCTCGGCGGTGCCATTTTCCTCAATGCTCACCTCCTTAAACCTCCTGTTCTTTCTAATAATAGCCTGGTACCCGACTCAATTGCTCCCTTGGCGCATCTTATGGTTTCTATACGCAGAGAACTGCAAGAATGAAGTTCTTGCGGCATCTTACCAGGGCTAACGTCCATTCATCAATCCAGGATCTATATCATTCTTCCGAAATATTTTTAATGCTTTCTATTTTATTTGATCGTTGATCGCTCTCTTTACTTTAGAACGTAAATTTACTCAATTGACCCCCAGAAATCCTGATGATTATGGGTGAGTCGTTCTTTGAAACGTCAGCAGAGATGAAGATCTTAACCCAGCGGAACACCCGAGGAAGCCTTCCTTAAAAAGATACCCGGGGAAAATATCAGATCATTCACCACATGCAGCTCTTTATCATGTATTAATTTTAGTTAATCTTCGTGATTCCCTATGGTCCGCCGTTTAGGCTATTGGTAAGGGTGGTACTTGGATGACAGGCATTTTTGAGCAATATAAATGAATAAAAAAAGAAGAAATATATGCTCCGTGCAGATGTAATTATGGTGCATTCAAAAGCGAGCGGGTTAAGGCTCGTTCACAATAACTTAACTTGGCGTAACTTGGCTTGACTCGGCGCAACGCCAGAGATGAGACCTTGAGAAAAGCGTCTACTAAATCACGACGACTTAAAGTGGCTTAACTCGACTTGGCGTAGCCTGGAGTTGAGCTCAGCTCAACTTTCTCTTAATTCCAGCCAATAGCATGGCATGCTCTACAATCGATAGTCGGGCAGCAATCGATTGCTACTCTCGATATCTCCTCGAGCAGCCATATTGAAAACGTGATTTTGTTGTGAAGTCGTACGTGGATACGATTAAGCGAAAATGGATGCGGATAAATTGATCGAGTCAGTGCGAAATAACCCTCACATGTTCAACAAACTTTACATTTTAATACTTCTATAGTTCAACTCACTGTTTACAATTAATACTTCACATATCAACTGAGCTGTTTCGGGGGGGCTTACTACAACTCTCGAAACTCACACTATCGATAGGCCTCATCAATCGATTGTAAGATCGAATTTGGCAGTGGTGGGTTGTGATTGGTTGGAAATTTCGCGCACTGGTTCGCCTTCGATGAGAGATTAAGTCAAGTTACGCCAAGTTAAGTTGTTGTGAACGAGCCTTTACAGTGGTGGCTAAGTCACTGAGTACGTATCCTGATGGTCCGGGTTCGTATCCCGGCAGTGTGTGAGACTTTTATTGGATAATTATTTTTGTTGGTTTGCCGATTTGCATGAATCTTTGCATGCGTGTTCTCTTTGGCGATATCTATCAATATAAAAAAGAATGTTTGTCTATCTTTTAAACATATATACATTTTTACTCCGATCGTACTGAAATTTTGCAGACTAATATATCAAGACAGGAGAAACATTGTAGGCTATTTAAAAAATATCTCAGGGCCCCAGAAGGTCCCAAAAGGGGGCTCTTTGGTGGTCTACACTACGTATTGGGTTTTGTGCAGTGGTTTAATTTTTTGCTTTTTAAAATTACTTTCGCTCAAGATAAAGGGTTGGGATTTTTGTAATCAAATGGCTGAAAGAATGAGGTTTATACTTCTTTCAATCAATTATCTTTTTCAATGAGTATTTTTCTGAAAATCGCGATTTTAGCTGCAAAAATGCACATATTTCTCTGAAATGAACAATAGCATATTTCCTTGCCAACCAGATTTTTTTTCTTTGCTTTTTTAAACTACTTTCACTCAAGATAGAGAGTTAAAATTTATTTTATCAGATACCCGAAAGAATGAAGTCGAATCTCCTCTTATATAATGAGTTATGAAGGAAGTTTGATCCCGAGCAACTCCGGGTAATTCAGCTCTATTCAGATTCAGTCTATTGATAAATTTGAAGGAAATAGCTCCATACCGATTTGGTTTTTTAACAATTCAATACTATTTTAGCACGTACACACACGTTTTAAAAATAAATATTTTAGCTAGTAAACGTTTACAGTCATAGACACTCCGTAGAAATATATATATATGCGGTAAGATATATATATATATATATGGAGAGTGTTAAGGGTCTTTCCATCACCCCGATGACGCGCGGGGGAGTTGAGAATAAAAAGTGAAACGCCTTGCGCGCGGCTGGATAATTCTGTTCGCGCGTGCGCACGGGAAGGGGAGAGTGGGAGGGGCAGGGGAAATGGTGTAACGGACGGGCGGATGGAATTCAAGAGTAAACAAACATCTCCCCAAGGTCGGAGAGGCGTGAGTCGGTTTTATTTCCGATGGTCAGTGCTCGGAATTCACACGGTCAAAGCACCTCGGGGAAAGCAAAAAAATAAATGTATATCTCGTGGGCGTTTTTTATTTTTGCTTCTTTCTCTCTTCGCCCCCGTATAATACGCCGGTGCAGTGTGTGTGGACGGTGGGAAAATTCGCCGCCGAAGGACGAAATGCGGAAAACTTTTTGCGAGCTCGGGATTCCTGAAATTGATGTGGCCAATGCGATCGGGTCCGGCGAAGGCATTGAAAAAAGTTTGATCCCCTTGCTACAGGCGACGTGGATGTGGGTCACGTATGTTTTTGCCGCATTCGTAAGTTTTTTCGCCTATTTCAGGTTCTGCGGGTGAGAATGACACCGTCGAAGTATGCTCACTTATATTCCATTTTGTGCCGTGACGTCTTATTTGTCTTCTATGAGTATAATTTGTTTTTTTATAAAATGATTTGATTTGTATTGAACTCTCGTTCTTTTTCAATTGCTTCAAAATAAACTTTGATTTCCCTCACCTGCGGGCGAAGTAGATGTGGGCCACGTACGTTTTTGTCGCATGCGGATGTTGTTGTCAAATTTCCCACGACGGAGAATGAATCAGTCAAATTGTACACTTAAGGTATTTAAAGCGAGATATTTCCCTAGTCATAATCGAGACCATAGTCGAATTTTATTTTTTTATTTCAGCGTCTGTAAGGAATGTGAAGTAAATATTGTAATATTATTGGAGAAAAAATATAGTTACATATGACAAAAATTCTCAATAATTTAATAAATATATTCACATAAGTTTCTAATTTGACTAATTTTTTCACGCCGTACGGTGAAAAAGCCGTCACAAGGGATGTTTTTTTGCGATTCTGTAATAATTACTGCGATGAGTAATATATTTTATTTTATAAATACTGAGAAAAGATACGGACTACACACCGCTAGTTTTATGATGACATCTAGGTGTTGTAAATTCCTAATTTTTACTATATTCCACTTCTGAAGCGCACAACCATAATCTATCCCATCCAAAAAGCTAATATTTTCATTCAAATTGCCCCAAAAGTAGTTCGGCGAGGGGTTATTATTTGGATATCATTGTAAAGATGAGATTTTTATTTATAACAAAGACAGATTCATCACATTCTAGTTGAAGTGATATCTCGCTCTAACTACCTTTTCGTAGTTTTGCCGTAAAACGACTTAAATTTAATTTCATTCATATTCTGAGTACTTATAGAGAAATGCGTCCTATATCTGATATAAACAACAAAAGTTTACCTTCCACGCCATTTTTCCCACAAATTGAACTTGAACTTACATGATGTTAAAAGTGAGAGATGGAAGGAACACGAAGAATAATAATATATTTTTCCATGCAGGTGTCATTTTTACGGAAAACATGCCCCCCGAGAAAATGGACTAAATATGGCTAATAAGGGCATTTTACTAACATATTTTTTTGAATAATTATATAATTGCTATAATTGAAGTAAAAATGTGGTAATTCCATAGAAGTGGCACTGCATTAGGATTCTATGGCTATAAAAAAGTGTAAGTTAAATTTATATTCTTGGAATAATCTGCTTATATTGTACATTAATTTTGGTTTTCAATAACTCATCACTGAAATCAGGATTTTTTAAATAAATAAAGCGAAAAGGAGGATTTTAGTAAGTATTTGTTTTGACTCACACAGTCACGGTGGAACTGCCTTAATCCAAATTACGTACCAGGATGTGGATTATGATTGTTGAACTAATATGGTCAGCCAAGGTATGGAGAAAAGTGGGCCAGTAGGACCGTTCGCATATAAAAGTAGTACATAACATATGAGCTCTGTACTATAATATAACGCAACTTAGCACCCACCTTAGCGTCTTAGCACCAAACTTAGTGTCTTAACGTAAGTTGTGATGATCGAGAGCAGCCATCTTATGCTTTCTCGAGATGCGGGATGAACGCTTACTATCTAGCTCACGTAATCAATGTAAGCCGTCTTAATTTACATTTTTACGTTAAATGCTTAAATATTAGCCATTTACACAGTATTATAAAGTAAAATGGTAAAACAAACTATATATTTCCGCCAAGTTTATTTAATTTATTTTTTTATTATTTTAATTGTTACAGTTGTAACATGACCCTCCGAGTCCCCGGCAAGCATCAGGTTTCATTGCCGTCATAATGGCCGAAGACTCGAGAGGGGTTGGGCAGTAATCGCAGCCACGTCCGACGCCCATCGGATGTGTGGCTACGCTGCGGTAGGGTCATGCGTCCGCAGTAGACGGAGTGACCCCAGGATGACGGCCTTCTGCATGCGTGCAACTAGTAATTCCGCCTGTGCCACGCAGGACGGAATACACTTGATGTTATTTAGCAGCGAGCCCTTAACTCCACCGAGCACACCTATGATGAGGACCACCAGTTTCACAGAGTGTCCGGGGTACATCTGTCGAAGTTCGAAAAGCAGGTCTTGATATTTCGTCCGTTTTTCCACCTCCTTCGCATCCATGTTAGTTTCAGCCGGAGCCGAAAACTCGATCACGAACATGGAGCGTGTGAGGTGGTCGAGGAGAACGATATCAGGCTTGGTCGCCTCCAAGTGCCTGGTGGTGGAAAAGGAGTAATTCCACCAGATCGTGCATTTATCGTTCTCCACGACGGACTCAATATCTCCAGGGGCATAGGGCAGCACAGGTGTTTCGTCGATGCCATAATGGTGTCGAAGATGAAAGTATAACACCCGTAGGGCCGCGTTGTGCCGAGCTAAATATGCTGACTTAGCGTAATAACTACAGCCGGAGAGAAGGTGACTCAAAGTCTCCGGCTGGGCTCGGCACGCCCTACATCTCGTGTCCGCAACCTCCGCTTTGAATATAATGCGGCGGTACACGAGTGTGTTTATGACACCATCCTGGCACGCGAGGACAAAACCCTCGGTCTCGGACTTCAGACCGGCGGAGCGTAGGAAGGCAAACGTTAGCTCCTTCGATAGCCCATGCTTTTCGATGTTTCGATAGAAACCTCCATGCATGGGCTTATCGGTATGCACCTTGAGCAAGGCCTTCTGCTCGGCTTTTTTTATTTCGAGCTTGAGGACGTCTGCCTTCAATGACAAGATGGTCGTGTCATTGGCGCTTCCGTCGGATGACGGGTCGAAGTCGAGACCGGTTTCGTCCGCTGCCCTCTTTGCCGCCTGGAAGAGAAACGCCCCTGCTCCCGCACTCTCGTGATCACTCACGAGATTGAGCAGGGGGTCCCTGCTTTTCAAAACTCGGCAAGCTGTACCCAGGACAACTCTGTTGTGGAGACATTCCAGACTCAATAGTCCTCTACCACCTACATTGCGAGGGAGATACAATCTGGCGACGGAAGATTTCGGATGAAGACTTCTATAGATGGTCATCATCTTCCTCGTTCCCCTATCGAGGTTCTGCAACTCGTTAACGTTCCACTTCATGCATCCGAAGGTATACAGCAGTGTAGGAACCGCGAACATGTTCGTGGCAAGAACCTTGTTCTTGCCTGACAGCTCAGAACTCCAGATGTTCCTGAGAGTCTGTCTGTATTTGGCGGTGAGCCTTTCCTTCACTGCTGTAACCTCCTGCATTCGGCGCTGGGGGACGCCGAGATATTCATAGCTGTCATCGTCCTCGAGGTGACGAATGACGCTCCCGTCAACAAGTTGCACGTCTTCCTTGATCTCCGAAAATCTTCCTCTCGCCAAGTGGATGGATGCACACTTGTCCAATCCGAACTCCATTCCTATAGCCTCACTGTATTCCAGTACGGTGTCCAGGGCAGTGCGAAGGTCTTTCGCATTAGAAGCATACAGCTTCAGGTCATCCATATAAAACAAATGGGTGACCTTATGCTTCCTGTCACCTGGAACACCACACATGTATCCTTTACCTCGTCGCAGCCTAAGGGACAGGGGTAGGAGGGAAATACAGAACAGTAGGGGGCTCAAGCTGTCGCCTTGAAAAACGCCACGGTGGTATGTTACCAACTCTGTGGAAACTGACCGCTTGCCTGAGCTCAGAACGAAGCGCGTTTTCCACAGTGGTAACAGGCGTTGGATGCAGGACACAACCTCAGGGTGGACTTTCATCAACTTCAGCATGACGATCAATAGCTCATGCGAAGTGGTGTCAAAAGCCTTCTTGTAGTCCACCCAGGCCATTGATAGGTTTCGCTTATGCCGGATGGCATCCTGGCATATGCACCTATCAATGAGCAGGTTGTCCTTGCATCCCGCGATTCCCCGCTTTGAGCCCCTCTGCTCGTACACCTCCTCCCAAACCGGCTGGACTTGGTGTAGGATAAGGTCGCTCAAGATCGAGGTGAACGCCTTATATACAGTGTTGAGGCAGGTTATAGGGCGGTAGTTCTTTGGATTGGACAAGTCTCCCTTCTTAGGTATTAAAACCGTGCGTCCCTCAGTCAGCCAAGGTGGAATTGGTTTTCCAACATTTAGAAAGGACGTGAAGATTCTGGCGAGGTGTTGGTGGGTGGAAGTAAATTTCTTCCACCAGAAGTTATTCACGGCATCCATTCCTGGAGCCGAGAAATTCTTCTTGCCAGAGAAGGCCTTCTTCACGTCACTTTCGGTGACTGAAAGTGGTCCATCCACATCTTGTAGGTGGCGGTCACAAACCTCTTTAAAGAGGCCTATGGCCGGAGTGTCTCCGTTGAATGGCTTCGACGTTTCGTATATTTCCTTCCAGAAACGTTCAACCTCTTGGACGGGTGGCGGAGATTCAACATTAGGCGGAGGTGGTCGAAAGAGACGGGACGGCTGAAGGAGAAAGGTGGCATTTTCTCTCACGCCCCTACTCCTCTTCAGGAGTTTTTTCCGGGCCGTGGTGAGTGCCCGTACTCTATCGACCGCGTGCTGCTTAATGGTAAGCAGCACGCTTTTATTCAGCGTGTGATGGTTGTACCTGAGACTGCGCGCTATGCGCCGAACTTTAGGAGTGAAAGCTCGCCCAGATGCGATGTATTCCATCACACACTGAATTCTCGACGCCTGTTGTCTCGCCTGCGTGATCTTGGCCTCCAACTGTTCCAGCCTTTTTTCTGCTTTTTCCTCCCAAGAGGTGTTCTTTTGGGAGTGAGCCATGATTTTGGCAGCAGCGTAGACCACGCAATTGACCGTCCATAGGTCCGACGTCTCTGTCAGGATTTCGTCGATGAGGCCATTCAAACGGGAAAGGTGATTACCCCGCAGAGAGATTTTTTGGTGGATATCTCTCGGCCTAGGTTGTCCATCATCATAAGATATTGTGCTTAACAACCGCGTTCGTAGTTCAGCGACGGCCTGCCCAGCTTCATCTCCATTTGGCATAGACTGCGGCATGAGTGCCGTTCTAGCCTCAGGTGGTGCAGAGGCTGCCTGTGTCGGGGAGAGTGGTCTGGCCGGTGGTGTGTTCCTCTGAACTGGCGGTTGGTGGAGAGTTTCCTTTTTTCGCAGGTGGTTGGCATAATCGCGCAGATTCTGCTGCGATAGGTGGTCGTGCTCTGGATGCATCTCACACCACAAAGAGTGCATCCTTGCCATATACCCCCTGCGTTCGGGCTCGCTGGCAGCATGGCATGCGAGGAGGTCGCCCCTTAGGGTTTCCGTCCACTGCATCCGGGCTCCCGTAACGGTGTTATTCGTGTTGCCACTCCCAACTTCACTAGGGCCCCCATCCGAGAGGGGCCGGTTGTGGGTGGCTTTCTCAGAATTCCTTTTTGGAACCAGTTTTACAACGTGTGGGGTGGTTAGCCCCACACGCAGACGTCCACCATTAGCCGGCAAGAGCCGTTACCAGGTACGCCACGTGGAGGCTGGTGGTCCGGCTTCCGTACCCCAGTTTTATTACTATTATTATTATTATTATTTACTCCAAAAATTTATTGAAGTACAAGTAGTCCTCCTCATTCATGATTTCGGTGTTGCACCCTGGACTTGAAACTAAACGTGATAGTTTAATGTTGACTAGCTGATTTGGTGGTTTATATTTGCTTCGCTTGCCCTTCCCTCTTCTTATCTACTTTCCGCAACACTTTTCCTTTCCCAACTCCCCATAATTTCCCCATTCCCTCGCGCACGTCAGTGCCACAAGATTTGGTTTCCTCCGTATTGTAAAATCAGGAAGGAGATGCAGGAAGATAGTGGAATTTTGATTTCACCATCTATAAAAACCGCATGCCCAAGAGGTTGATATGTACTCCGGCGTTTATATTTTCCTTATTTATTTGTTTCGAATGAATTGAACGTAAAGTAAGACCCCCGCGTTCATTTTCATTTCATCCATCTTTCCGTAAATGTGATATTGGGTTATCTAATCGCGTGAACACCCGCAGTACACATGGCTCGCCAGTGAAATGAAACTCATGCCCCGTTCCCTTTACCCGCATCCTACCTTGGTAATCTACCTACAAGGGAATGAGTTAGTAATTTGAACGCCCGGTTGGCGCCGACAATTGTAAATTTATCTACCTGGGTAAAGTTACAATGGCCATCTATGTAAAAGAGCTATTTTCCGCTGTACGAAACCGTGTTAGTGACTATGGTCGTCGTCATCATCGTCACGTGATCTGGAGGGGTCGAGAAACAGAAATGGTGCTTGTCAAAGGAAGAAAATACCAGTTATACCATAGTGATTGAGGACAAATGCGAATGCACATAGAATTTACCAAATTTTTATAAAATGGTAAGAAGCTAGCTAAGCAAACGGTGCATGATTGTCAACTTCCACTACCAAACACTAGGCCCGTATGAAATATGGATTTTTTAAAAATAAATAATCATGCTGAACCAGTGGCGGATTAGGGGGGGGGTGTGGAGTGGCCGGCCGCCCCTCCCCTCTTCCCCGAGTAATTCCTCGTAAAATACGAAAAATTGTGGTCATAAGGTATTCCATACCCTCCAGACCCCCGGAAAGTAGCAATCCGCCCCCCCAAAACTACGACCCTACTCCGCCCCCTGTACTGAACTCAGTTTTCTCCAATGCAGAAAACCAACGGCGAGCCGAAAACTTATTGACTGTCGGCAGCTGCATAGACGAGGCAAAGGCTCAATTGGCTTATCATAATTGTCTGAATTCTGAATCCTACGGCCAGCGGAAATGATCTTTTCCACTTAGGTAGAGTAATCGGTTTTCCGGATTCGCCTCTCTTTTCTATTAGCCGGTTTCATAAGTTTGTTAGATCATGAGTAAAGAATTTCTAACTTGTACATTTTAGAAATGTCATCCACATCTTTCTAAAGACTCCATTGAGATGTGTTTTGCTATTATTGTTTTATTATGATGTCATTTATACATTAGAGAATGTCTCAGATGCCAGTAAGTGTAATAATTTCGCTTAGAATATATTGAATAAATGGTTCTATTCCACACTTTTTAATGTCTAAAAACCGCCATGGTTTTGGCACATATATGCCATTTTCAAGGTGGTAGATATCAATCACCTTGGCAATAAATATAAATAACCAATATGAATCACGATGAAATCAACAGTGAACCGCATTATTAAGAATGAAGACTAATCGATATAGTACCTACTGTCCACTATACTTTAAATTTACAACGCATGTTTCGGCTTTTTTAATTAGCCATCATCAGGTGCAATGTTCGATTTCCAGTTTGAAGTGGAAATTAACACATAATTTTCAACGGAAGGGGGAGAAGGAGTACATGGTGGCGAGGTTAAGGTTTGTGGGGGGTGGCACGTTTCGGGTTCTCATCAAAAGGTAAGAGGGGTTTAGGATGGGGTATTGGTATTCAAATTCAATTTAATTAAACAATTTGATTTTCTTCTTCCTCTTAATAATTTCCCACTGCTCCAAGGCATCCAGGCGACGTCCTTTCTTTTGTAACCTTAAAATGTTCGCTCAAAAGTCCGTGTGGTGGGATTCTTCCATGAGGTGTTTTGCCAAGTGTGATCTAGTGTCTCCTTTGACCAGGCACTTTTTGTGTTCACTCACACGAGTTCAAAAGTTTCTCCCTGTTTGACCCACGTATACCGCCCCACATGTGCCACATTTTTTTCGTATACCCCGGACTTGTTCATAGGGGCCAGTGGGTCTTTGGCGTTGGTAAAAATGTTGCCCAGGGTCAACGGAGTATAAAAACTGACTCTATGTTTTTTCCTGGAAATGTTTTCGCTACGTGGTAGAACCCTTTTCCTAAAAAGGGGAGCGTCACCCATTTTTGTTTTTTTTCATCCTGCCCTTGAATTTGGGTAATGCGGTGTAAGGCTATCTTTTTAGGTTTCTTATTTTAGATATTGTCAACTAGATGGGTATCATAGCCGTTATTTTTCGCAATTTGTTTAATGATGTCGATTTCCCCATCAAAGTTTTGTTTTGAAAGCGGAATACTTAGGGCTCGTTGGATCAAATGATTGAACGCCACCATTTTCTGGGACATTGGGTGACAGGAGTCAGAAGGAATGACGTGGTCTGTATATGTGGGTTTCCGGTATATTGCGAAGGAATGTTTGCTTTGGGAAGTGGATATCCGGAGGTCTAAAAATTTTTTCTAGGTGTCCATCTGACTCTGTCTCCATGGTGATACATTCCTTCCCCCGCCTACATGATGAACGGCGTTGAGATGACCAAATCACCCTTACAATTATGTTGTCCCCCATGCTTCTTTTTCCTCCCTCCCCCCCTCCATTCCGCCTCAATACCGGAAAATCCTAAACCCCTCCTCCGTTGAAAATTACGTATAAATACCCACTTAAAACTGGAAATCGAATATTCCTGAAGATGACTAAGCAAGTAAAAAAGCTGAAACACGTGTTGAAAATTTCAAATAAAGTGGACAGTACTTTTCATTTTCAGTATGAATCACCTAGATAGTGGCATATATGTGCCGATATCGCGGTCGGTTTATGGGCACTAAAAAGTGTTGAATAGAGCCATGTATTCTATTATATATGTACGAAAATATTGATGAGTAATATGTAGCTTATATTCTTCAAATCACAAATAATTTTATTGAGATATAGTTATACTCAATTCATATTTGAATACTACAGTTTGGCTTTGATCATGGTTGGCTTCCTTATTTACATATAATAAATACTCAAAAATAATTAAGTTTGCCTATATAACTATTTTTATATGCAGACAGTCAGCTAAGGATTCCTGATTGAGCCGGCGGCTGTGTATACAACGCAAAGGTTCCGTCCACTCGTTACCAGCAGTCGTGGACGAGTGGTTAAGGCGTCTGACTAGAAATCAGATTCCCTCTGGGAGCGTAGGTTCGAATCCTACCGACTGCGAAAATTTTTTTTGCTCAGAAACAGAGTGGTTTCAATGCGTTGAGTAACTGAATTGGGGTAGTTGTTCTCAGCCCCCTAATAACCACCCCTATAGCGTTTTAGATCGTTAAAAGGAAGAGTAGCCTCAGAAATAGACCGGGTACAGCAGAGAGCGGCTAATAATGTAAAAACATGTTCATCTACATCTAAGGAAAAAGCGTGCAAGCCACCTCAAGGGTGTGTAACATGGGGTAAATCCACACCAGCCATGCAGCACGCGTCCCAGTACAAATCGGGACCTCGTAGGTTCTCCGGGCCACCAGGCGCAGACCAAAAAGTAGTCAGGAGAACAGTACGCAGTCAAACCACAAACTGGGAGAGTACTACGTAAATGAACATGCAAACATGCAGTACACTCGTTAAGATACAACTACTGGTTAGTATTACAAATAATATTAATTTGTGAATGCTACGAGATACTACTCCATGCAAAAAACAAGACAATGTCGGACATTTCAAGCGGGGTGGAGTGTTAGTAATGATGTTATGCTGTTAAACACAAGTGAAAAGTCTGCTATACCTAGCGAGGGCCGGAGTTTCATATGATTGATCTATCGCAGCAATTCTTATCCCTTATTGTATGTACGTGGAAAAAATGACATTTTAAATCTATCGGTTCTGCAGTCCTTCCTCCTCCTATTTCCTTTGTCTTATGCCTGTGATCGTTTCTACCGTAATACGTTGGCTCTATTCATAATGAATAAAACGCACTCAGTAATCTTCCACAGATTTATGTCTATGGCACGACGCGTTTCACCACTCTGTGGCATAATCAGGACGCATTATCTAATTCAGTTTCAATTCAGTTACTTCTCGCATTGAATTGGAGGGGCAAAGACTATGAAGGGGGAAGAGAATGAGGTGGGAGAAAGATGAACAAGTTGTATGTATTCGAAATCGAATAATTACGAGGGCCAAGTTTTTACCAGCTCATATAATTTGTTCCAGTGTTTGCAGCGAGAGTCAATTTGGCCTCCCGGAGTGAAACTATAGCATACGGAATAGATTTCCCGGCAAAAGGCAACGTGTACGATTTTTCTCTTCCCATTTCCTATCGGTGAGGTCACTTCGAGCTCGATTATCTGACCTTTCAAGTCTCCACTGCAGCCACTCATTTCCAATTGCGGTAAGACGTCTATTGATTGCCATGAGAGGGATTGGTCATGGGTATTTTCTCATGCTAGTAGGGCTGGCGCAATTCATATCGGCCGATACTGCCGATGTTTAACGATATTTTTGGAAAAATCCGCATATGCATCTATTTTTCGAATTTTTAGGAAGAAAAGACGAATTTAGCATATCTGGGCCAATATGACGACACTCTCCTCACTGTAGTCCTGATTCCAGAGGTAACCTTTCGAGAATATACAGTAATCAGCTGTTTGACGGCATTGTGGTCTATCAAGAATGGACCATAATACCGTACCAGTACAGAGTTTTAATTTTTCTCTACTAGTATTCTATCACGATAGATGTCTGGTAGCATTCACAGCAGCCTTGGACTTAATTTTTCTTACAACTTGAAATCAAAATTTGTATTTTTTTAAAATGTGCGATTCTTGTTAGAAATATATTATGGGATTTACTTAATATTTCCCTTAAAATATCAGTGGAAATACTTAAGTACAAAGTTATGCATTATATTAATTTACCTGTGGAATAATGCAGAAGTGCGTTGAAATGACTTCCATTGATGTAAATATTTTACTTGAGTATCATCATTATCGAGGTTCCAGCTACTTGAATATCTTTGTGGGGCTGTTTTAGCAAAAAAAACTAGCATCGGGCCAGTTCTAAATGCCAGAAAATCAATCAATATGAGAATAATTGCGACTGAAAACTTCTAATTCACGAACGAAAAAATCTTGACAGATACGGCTTCAGAGTGGAAGTCATATTGATTCTTTCTAGGTCTCGAAATCCGGTTACTGTAACTAGGACTGACTTCTATGCATTCGATAAATCAAAATGACTCTGGCAATAATTACCTATTATCTCCTTCTATTTCTCTCAGATAATTTTTTTGTAATTCCTGGAGGGAAAAATCCATATTACATTTTGAAAGCAGCGATTAAAAGTACATTTTTTACGGATTTTCCGGACGCTTAAGGGGTGGATAATCGAAGATGCAGATCAGCACCATCTGGAAACACCAAGAACGCTTCATCCTAAATCATAATTGCGTATAGAGTAATGCATTCTTAGATATCCCCATCAGTGACAACACAAAGAGACAAATGTTTTATTGACAAGGAGATTCGTGTATCAACATATATTCTGACATTTTTGTCCTCATTGTTGCCATTTCTCTGACAGCAAAACTACCAACAATAATGGTTAAAATAAATTGCTATGATAGCTAATGCCAACCATTCTAATTGCGCATTCTGCTATTTATGCGAAGCTGGTGTATGTGGGGCGGGAAGGATCTTCGGAGGCAAGCGAATAAAATATCTTAAACCTACAAATTATATGTTCTCTGCATCCCAACGAAATCTAAAAACCAGCCGTAGGAGATGAGGGAATGAATACGGAATACCCCTTAACTCCACTTATTCTAACAAATAGGAAAAAAAATTCGCAGTCGGTAGGATTCGAACCTACGCTCCCAGAGGGAATCTGATTTCTAGTCAGACGCCTTAACCACTCGGCCACGACTGCCCATGTTAGTTATGGAAATCAAAGTGAAAGTTACGCGAGAAAATATTCATTCTCTTCGACTTGGGACCAAAGAGTTCGTAATTGGAGACCGAAGTCCCGTTGCACGGGCGAGACCGCATGCGTCGTAATTCCAGCTTTCACCACTCGCGGTGCTGGTGTAGTCTTTCTAACACCAAGGTCGCTATACCCGGGTATAGCGACCTTGTCTAACACCGTGTTCAGGTCATGGAAGAAGATTCAGATGTTCATTGAAGTAAATTACAAGTCTGTACAGCGTATTTTCCAACAACACCAGAATCAGAACTATTCCACGGCCAACACATTTCATTTCTCGAAATTTATCGTAAGCTCGCGTTTACCAGCTAAATTATAATTCACAAGTCTTCACACTAAATTCTGTGACAGTAATGGTAGCAGTACTATTCATTGGTCAAAACAATATTTCTCGAAGATTTTCGATCGTAATCATGCGTCTTGCGTAAGCAAGCTAAATTACAAGTCCTTATAGTGAATTCTGCAACAGTACTAGAAACAGAACTTTCCAAAGGTCAAAGCGCAACAGTACAGGAAAAATGACTCCTTAGTAATATGAACGCCTTGCTTGGGACTATTGTTATCAGTTGGAAGTTCACTTCGTCGTCCGATAATCAGTCTTGATCACTATCTTCGGAGGTGGGAGTGACTGGGCCAACTAGTCCTTCCATCCCCTCGGGGGTTCCTCGAAGGGCGCCTACGTGTTTTCCCCGACACAAGAGGCGTCGTCATACGGCCTAAAAATGCTCAAATTTTACGCATGATATTTTCACTGTTCATGGTAGGATTTCAAATTTAACTCCTGTCATTTTTTAAAACTGTTTTCTAGTCTCCAACATCGAATATAGTTATTCACCGTGTAAGCACTGATGACTACCCGAATAGACATCTAGCCGGTCTCCTGGAGTTCGTTCGTTCCATTGTGACTGCTGAAATATAATTAATGCTAAATGCCATCTTTCGATTGATACCGTTAATAAAAAGCTCCCATCGATACAGTCATGTTCCATTTTCTGGGAAGTAAATGTTGGATACTATGTATGCTAATTAATCAACGAATGTATTTTTACTGAATACATACATACTTTTCAGTGGCCGTCTATTCTACTGTCTGTCTAAAAAAGTCTACTGCATCGCAAAGTCGATTGAACTATCGTATTTGGACTTAAATAATTGCAGCTATTTTCCAATATGTTAAGAAATAAGGTTTTTATTAGAGATCCCGCATCATGACGCCGAGGCGGTAGCATCTTCCGAAAACTGAAAGATTCGCGACAAGGACGTGTAGACACGATTGACCTTCTTATTAATAATTGTTGAGTCTGACATCGTAGTTGATTCAATATAAATCGATCAGTTACGAACCAGCTTCTGTGTATATCTGTGGGTTAAGACGTCATTTTTATAAGGAAGGAAAAATATTGCTATTTTCTTATTCCCCCATCCTTTATTTAAAGTTAAAATGTAACATTAATCCTGCAAATTCAAGTTTGAATAATCAAAACGTTCTGTGATGAGGAAGTTAGTCTTTTCTTCACTTTTTAAGATAAATTATTCATTTTCTAGTATTCGCACGAATACGAAAAAATCATTTAAATCATCTTAAGGTATGCTTAAAGGCTCGTCTAAGTCACAATGGTATTTAATTCAATTAGGAAAACTGTGCTTAAGAGAGGGATCAACCAATGCGTAGAAATTTGTAGAATACCATTCAGAATATCGTCCCACGAAAATCCACTCCGTGGCTGTGCGTCATTATTCCAGGCTAGTAAATCGCACCTGCCATCCTTCCTTGAATTTCTGCTGAAATGGGGCGTGCACCTGCATTATGAAAGATTGAGAAATATTTCCATCTGCTTTTAGAAGCTCTTTGGAGGATTCATAGGCAGAATGATTCATTGTGAGGCATCATCCCGCTGCGATGACCATAAGAGTCTGGAATTTCGTAGTGGATCGGGTTGGTGTGACAAATACATACCGTCTGTAAAATAAAGTGTAGTCCATCAAGTTTAAGAAGCAATACCTTTATTTTGGGTCAACCGATTTTAATAAAATGAAATGCATCTGAATTAACGTTTATTTTTACTCTAATTTGTGTTCGTTCAAACATTTTTCTTCTATCGATTCCATCACTACTGTCTGTAACAAAACGTCGAGTCCCTATAGTTAATGAAGCGTATCATAATTTTGAAGTGGAATTAATCGATTTTTTAATGAAAATTCTAAATGATTGCTTACCTGAGTTTATGTTTACTGATGTGCTTCGAAATTTTGCCATAGTAGCTGCCTTTCACTATCATTCTGATTATTTTATTTTACTTATACTTTGCAAAAATTAGGATTGGAAAAAAGATAAGGTTTCCTGGTGCTCAAAATTTTATGCTAACATTTGACGCTCTTGCTGCTCTCATAATTTTATATGCATTAATTTGCGAGTGTGAATTACGTGAGCCTGAAATATTTTTAAAATGTCAGCAACTTAAAGCAATAGTTTTATTTTAATATGAAATTTGCTCGAGCATTTGTGAAAGTTCTAAACCGTTTTAAATGTCAAAAAAATGACGCGATTAAAATTTTCGATGCACATTAGTCTTGGAGAGCTGCTGCCAACCAGTATTCGGATTAATGACAGCTAATGATGATTAGTCGTCACAATAATATCAGCTTACTACCTGAATACCAGGAGCAGAGAATATGAATGGAACAACGCATCCATTCAAAATTAACTATGGCTATTACGACCTCTAACTGTTCGCGGAAAAAATAAGGCTATTTAAACTTGTCCTTTCAGCAGTCTTATTCCAAATGTAATGGCTGATATCTATCCAGCGGTATGTTAGGGTTTGCGGCAATATTTTTCGCGCCAAGAGTTAATATCTTGCTCTTGATGATAGACTTTCGTGAAAAATATGGCCCAGCCATTTTTGCATTGTAAATGTGTTTTAAAAGCGTTCTGGGTTCGTTTCATGCAGACGACAGCGTCAAGGGTCTTTATAAGCGATATTTCGCTATAACACCTTCACATTAACTGCTGGTATGCATATGGCACCCATGGAGAGATTTTAAACCTATTTTTAAAAACCACCATGCAGTAAAAACGTGATCCGGTCTTTAAAATTTAGAACATTTTGGAAACAAGGTTTTAAAAATTTAATACATTTTTAAAATTTATTTATTTAAAAATATTTTTCGTAACAATTCCTAGGAAATAACTGGAAGGACCGGGAATCGTAACACTGACCCAGGCTTCTAAACTATCGTGGCAACTATAGGAGGTTTAAATGGAGCTAGATGTTATTCCCTTGTGATCCATCAAGGACGGCAACGCAAACGGAGAAGGGGATTCCCAGCTAACCACAACCCGTGAGGCTGAACCCAGTAACAGATTTTTCAGGTAGCTTGAGCTATTTTTCATTCCGCATAAAATTCAATAAATTTGTCCTCATCATTAAAAAAAATATCTAACCATTCCAATTATAACAAAATAACAGCCACTTACTGCTATAATGTCGAGTTATTTATCAAAATATACCAGCCATTTTCCATGGGAAATTCTACGGGTATGCACTCCAATGAGACTTTATTTAAAAATTGAAGAAGTTCGAACGAATAGATCTCGTCAAATTTTTAACAGTGAGTCTTTTGTATTATTTCACAAATGTTTTAATAATTTATCAATTACTTACGGCAGTTGTTTTTACAGATTTGCAAAACAATCTTCGTTGTGAAGGCGTTTTCAACATACGGCGTGAAAAATGAGTCAAATTTAAAACTTTTAAACGTAGATTAAGTTAATTACAGATAGTGTCAGTGATTCAAAACAAATTTTTCGCATCAATAGTGTTATAATATTTACTTCGTGCTTCTTAAACTAGCTTAAATTTAAAAATAAAATTCAAATATGGTGTTTATTGTGACAAGGGAAAAATCTCCCTCAAACCATCTTAATCAAAATTGCGTCCTCAGATAGGATATATGTTTCAATTTCTGCGAATTTATCAACGTTTTTCAGGGGAAATGAGAATCATCACCTTATAAATTTATATGTCTAGTCTCACTAGAGCTAAATGAATACAACACTCACTGAACTCCTGGTGAGTGAATGAGGAGCAAGGTTTTAACTTGAAAAACAATTGACTTAGCAAGGCTACAGTGCATATTATATGCTCATAAGCTTACGTTAAATCTCAATTATAATTACAACTTCCGTGTGGAATTATGGATTAAGTGAGTCAAATTAGTACTTACTGTGCTTGTCAGCTTACGTCATTTTCATATTTTAATTATAACTTCTCTACGGAAGCTAGTGATTCAACTGCAACCTCATCTTGCTCATGAGCTTATGCAATTTTCCAGGAATCATTAGAACTTACTTGTGGGTAGGCATGTGAAACAGTTTTAGGAACTCTACTTAATAAAACAAGACTTTTACCGAGAATCTGTGAGTAGCAAACCGCAGGAATAGGTAAACACTTTGCTACATTTGCGGTCTGTGATTAAGAAACTTACAAACCTTCGGTGGAAACAGTTGTGCAGCATTTCTTTGTAAATAAAGGATTCCCATCCATTACTTACACCAAAAAATACGTTGATTACATTTACTGAAACAAGTGCCTGCTACCATTAAAGACCAATTAGGGCTAGCATATAGATTGCGTAGGACATCACTAATGACCGATGGCCTAGACGAAACCCCTTATTCGGTATCATGGCATGAAGTTTGATTTTCTACGCATTTTAGGTAGAGATGGGAAAATTACCTTAATTGTCATCTGAGGTAAATTACCACGGTAAATTACGGTAATTTTCGAAAATAACCTTAATTTTCTAGTATATTTTAGTTTTAAGCATTTAACAGCAAATGTATGGTTAAATAAGAAAGCCAATAGCAATAGGAAGGGAATAATGATGTTTAAACTACTTAAGACAACATTTATCTATTAGAAATATTTAAAATTGTGAAAAGAACTACGGCAGCAACACGCAATCTGGTTTTCTTTCCTCAAAGTATGAGAAATTTTCGAGAAGAATATTCTAATACATTACTCTATAATGTTATAATTTAAGTAAAATATTCCAAAAATAAGTTTTACATGCCTCAATCTATTATTAAACACGTAGGAAATGAGAACTTGGCTCAAAATAACCTGTTGGGAATTTATCTGTATGAAAAATTGTCCCAAACATAGGTGAATTATCTAAAAAATTACGGTAATTTTCAAGGGTCGCGGTAATTTACGAAAAATACCGCGGTAATTTACGAAAATTACCGAGGAAATTTTCAGAGTGGCCCATCTCTAATTGTAGGTAGGTAGTACTAACAGCACGTTTAGTATGCTATCTGTAGAACTCCTGTATAACTCTGCGTTTGTGTCGTTGCAAAATACATCAATACTCACAGTTCTACTACATTGTTGTGTATGTTGTTGTGCACATTGGTGAAATTTTGCATCCAAATAGACATTTGCATGTCTTTGCTTATACATATCTAGTCATGTATTCATTGACGTTAATAGGATATAGTGTAGCTCTTGTTGGTGAAAACTCTACCCCTTCCTTACATTCCTGAGGTGAGTGAGAGAGAGGCTTGCAGTGTACTCTGTAGACGAAGATGTATCTCGAACGCCAACAATTCGTGGCTACATTTAGGAGCATGAATTAAGATACGTACGGAAATCGTGCGTATGTAAAATGTGACTTGGCATAGTATAAAACCTTTTTGATGCATAATGTTCTCCTTCTGATTGGGAAATAAAAAGTGTATTCCTCCGTCAGACCTCAATGAAAAAAAATGGTTTCTCACTTCGCTAAATTTAGGAAAATGTCAGCGGGAATTTAATACAACGTAACTGTTAACTATTAGTCGTGATTATAATCTTTTCTTACAAGTAAGAAGTACTTTATTGAAAAACATGAATGGAGCACGCTTTTGGATAACGATACCGATACGATATAATGGGTAATTAAAGAACGTCACGTCACTGCACGGGTTTGGGGAGTATCATATAACAGGATTTCACTCGTGCCAGATAAAAACGAATTGCGAGCTCATTTTAGAAATGATATTATGATAGGTAATTAATAGCTAAATTAAAAACAAAACTACTACCGAATTTGTGCATTAAAATATTTCGTGCCCTGGTATGTCAAAAATAGTATTTTCTTCAATTCAAAGGTATCTATTTAGACGTCGTCCCTTTCGTATTGTTAACCTGTCCATGCCAAGGAAGACCTAGGATAGAATACTCGTGGCAAATATTAGTGATGCCAAAATTAGGTATAGTCAATGAATTAAGTAGTTAGTTGGTACATTAGCGATATTGGAATATTTTACAGTAGTTCTCACAACTTCTAATCAAATGCAAAATTCGATGATAAAAATAAAAAAGTAAATTACCCACATTTATTTTCATACAAAAAACTTGAAAGCGCATTCGAATTGAATGCCTTTCTTATGACATTTCTCTCGAGTTCGAACGACCATTATTTATCATTTAATTTTGCAGATTAAATAAAGCCTGAAAACGATAAAAATGAAGTTTACATGCATTTCTAATGGAAGTTTATGTGAATAGTTTGACGTCGAACTTGAGACTTAAGGTGTGCAAAAAGTAGTATATTATCTGCGGAATAGCAATATTTAATAATGTGCAAATTTGAAAGTTCTCGCTCGCGGAGAGCGGTATCAAATCACAATAGTTTGCCATTTTAGTTAAACTAAATGCGTGTGAAATTCGTATTGTGCTTCACATTCCTGTCAAAGCGTAATAAGAAACTCCCTGGACAAAAAACTTGAAAATGAAAAGGGAAGAATATTTTATATACTCTGAGGTGAAAGTATTAGTCATTGTGATTGTGACAATTTAATCAATAACGGGACAATTGCCTAATTAAGAGTTCTTGTTTATGATCAAGAAAACAACGACTTCCTTTCAGTTATACCTACCATCTGGATTTTGTCGAATCATTCCGTAACGTTAGCAATCACCTGTAGTGTCATTAATATTTCCTGAAACAGTCAGGCATGGATGCATATGGATTTTTTCACATCGATACCTTCTAAAGGTACGTATATGCAATGCATATTATGCATAAATTGTTTTATGCTCCGAGGTGAATATATTAGTTGTTCTTATTGAGAGAATTAAATCGAAAATAGTATATTTGCCTAGGGAATAAAGGGAAAACTGACTAATGAGGATTACATGTTTATGAGCTAGAAAAAAGACATCCTTTAAATTATACCATCTGGATTATGTTGAGACTTTTTCTAATGCTAATAATCATCTAGAACGTTTTGCTATGTTCCGAAACATACTGGCACGGATGAATTTTGGGTTTTTTCGCCAAGAGGCCTTCTAAAGTTACACTCATACAATGCGACGAGGTAGAAAAAGGTAACAGATAAATCCATTTGGTGGCCGATGCTTTCACACGATGCAAAAAATGCATCTCCCGCCTCGCTTGTTTGCATTATTTTTTTAACTTTTATTTTATGCAACGTCCATACAGTTCTGAGTTGTTCCAACGTCAGACGCTGGTGTTGGGCATTCACCGTACTCGGGGATGAATTCAAATTGACGCCAATTGCCGTCATTAAGTTTATGCGGACATAATACGCAAAGATATGGACTTGAAAGTAATTTCACCACCGCTTTCTGCTGAGACAGGAAGTACCGTTTCGTCACATTAGATCTTTAAAAAAAGGCGCTGTATTTTCCCTGGAAAGAGTAGGTAACTGAAAATAATTGCTAACCTGCTCTGTTTCGTGTGTTAAGCGGATGGCGTGCTGGCTACGTTCTGTAGTTAATTGAGTTGGAGTTTTTTTCGTCGTGAAAATCAATAAGGTGGATAATCTGCTACGAGCGAACCGGCGAATAAATGATTCCACGTATGGTTCGGTTAATTTCATTGCTTACACCTCTTTCTGTCCACGTACTATGCGCGTTTGGCGCTTAAAACCCTCTTTTTTTGATCAACTGCTTACACCAAATTCCAAACGTTCGATTCTTTGTTCTCTTCTTAGTCGACTTTTGTACACTTCCTTTCATTTTCACCACAAGCTGCCGCTGATAATGTATAGGCATCAGTTCAATTTGGAATGTGACCGAAATAAGTTTTTTTCCTCGTCATTTCAATCATTTGGCAAAAAGTACCCTCGTCCGGCTGATCCGTTCGAAAAAATCTAAATAATACGTTCTTGGTCCGTTATGCGCAAGGACCTAATCCTTTGCTCAATGATATGCCGCTAAATTTTGCCATCGTAAAATACCACTTACAGTCAAGGCCGCGAGTCTGCTTCAGAGTTAAGATTAAACTTAAACATAGGCTATGCCGGAAATGTAGCGCCGTGTTTGAAGTTACGCATCCTGAACATATTTCCACTCGATGTAATTCTTATCTGTTCCGCACGAATCGGCTCCTTTGTGACGGAAGAAATAAATACCTCCTTCTTTCTCCTAGCCGTTATAGTTATCTAAAGCACAAACCGCTCTAGAAGGGCAATGCTCACATTGACTGTCCTAGGAACGCTCTCCATCAACTGGAACTAGTGATTTAAAGGGCCTGATAAAATATAAACACCGACGATCACGTATTCGCCCTCATGAGCGCAGTTATATCGAAAGCATATGCTATATGATTTGATTTCACACAGAGAAAGTTACTGCTAACCACTTCCCGTACCATCAATTGTACCAGAAATGTCGCCGTGTGAACAGGGATTAAGGTGGTTAGAGCGACCTTTGTTTACTTCAGATTTGCGTGAAACTTTGCATTGGAGTTCTTGTTAGTGACATAAATGGATACAAGTGAAAAAATTACATTTTACCGATTTGGTTTTGTTTGCAATTCAATGCTATTTAAACACGAAGCCTTATGATATATGAGATATATTTCGTCAGAATTTGATTACACATGCACAGATTTTCTTCTAAACCCGAAATAATACATCTCATATAATTTAATGGCTGATAACAAATATCAAGGTGCCACACCAATTCCAATATTCGATAAGAGCATATTTAAAAATTATTTTCGCCTGAATTTCGAATACAGCTCCGAAAACTCAAGTCATAACAATTCTTTAATTCAGCCGAAAAATGTCTAATGTAATTCTTGTATCATATCCATTGCTGCATGTATGTTGTGTTCCACCGCATCAGTAGATGTATTCTTAAATGTAATGTGGTCCTATTATTTTTTCGACTTACTTGAAAAATTATTGAAATGTGTATTCAATGACTCGGGATTGCCGCTCCAGTCATCTTAACCCTTTCGCGCCGGCGTCTCACGTCGGGAAAAGCTTCACCCATCACGAATGCCATTAAAATTTCTTTGCACTTGCTGTACGGAGCTCTCAAGCAGCAAGGAATAGCTCAGGTGTGTACTTCCCCAACTTGAGACCAGACCCAGTGGGCCGCCAAACCCTTTCCTTGGCCACTGGGCAAGAGTCTTCGCCCCTTTCCGCAAAGGTAGCCCATTACGGCATGCGGTCGCGGTCAGTAATTTGTTTATGCAATGACTTTTGCTCCAAAAATAATTTCTGCACTATCAATGTATGTTAAATCAGAAATAAATTCCTTTAGTTTTACAGTACCTTTACAGCTTTTAAACGACATTCTACCATTAATAGAGAGTTCTCTTGAATAAAAAGCATCTTACTTCGGAGTTTCCTTTACACACGAACTACGTTACAATGATGGTAGAGCTCCGTTTAAAATTTGTAAATGTACAGCCACACATAAGGAATGCACTTCCAAATCTCAATTTCCAGAGAACATAGAAACTTTTATTTTCGCTATTCCACTTCATAAACAAGCAAGCGGTCACATGCTGTGAGTAGGGCTCCCACTGCAACGAAGGGTCTTACCTCCTCCCACAGACCGAAAAAGGGTACGACATCCCGAAGGTGGTAATTTATGACACCTGGAACCTTTTTTTATTGCTTACGTCTTGCTTAGTCGCAGAGCCGTGTTAATACGTCGTTCGTTCGCTTGCGTAGAAAACTTTACGCCGTGCTAACACGGCGCTCGTAGCGAAAGGGTTAAGGGGGCATTGCCAATTGCTTCTTGGTGTCGAACCTCAGTCAGCGGCGCGCCTACCGACATTGTGGTCATGTGAGCTATAATGCCGGTGAGCGCGCGACCTTGGAGCGTCTTGAGACGATTTTCTCCGGCAGCAAACGGTTTTGACTGGAGCGAGTCCAAGAAGAAACATATGGGTCAAGGTTACGTACGCGCGGGAGTCCATGCAGTGTGACGCTCTAGCGCCCATCGCCCAGAAACGGGTTCGTGGGAGACACGGGCCCAGGAGAAAGGTGGGCGGAAGTCAGTTTGTATTATAGCGGATTCTGACGAGGGTGGGTTGGGTCAAGTAGGAATACCTTCTGGAAGAAAATACGAGCTTATTTATAGGCGAATGTATAAATGGATTTTGCTTCAACATAAATGCACGGAAATATGAATGTCATAAATGAGTCTGACAGGACTGCGTTACAAAAAGACCTAGATGCTATAAATGAATAGTGCAATACTTGGCAGTTATAATTGAATTTTAAAAAGTGCGGTGCCATGAATATTTGTAAAAAGAATGACTCCGTCGACGAAACGTAAACAATTAATCAAAGCAGCTTATCAAATGTATGGTCAATTAAATACTTAGGTGTGACTCTTACTCACGACCTGACTTGGGGGAAACACGTTCGGTAAATCTGCGGACAGGCTAGTCGCAAATTGGGATTTATTAAAAGAATACTAGGAAAATGCGACGAGAAGGTAAAAGAGTGATGTTATTTTTCACTCGTGAGACCTAACTTGGAGTTTGCCGCTAGCATATGGGATCATTACGAAGTAGGACTAATCTCAGAAGTAGATCGAATACAACAGAGAGCAGCAAGATTTGTAAAAAGTTGTTACGATAAACTTAGCAGTGTTACCGAATTTTTGAAGGAATTAGGGTGGGTCTCTCTTAACTGATCGAAGGGAGAAATACATGTTAAATCTTTTGCGCAAGTTTGGAGCAGACAGTTTTTTGCCGGACGTTCAACATATATTGCTAGAGCCAACGTACTACGGTAGAAGCGATCACAGGAATAAGATAAAGGAAATAGACTGCAGAACCGAAAAATGTTCCTTGGACAATTAGGGATCATAATAGTTGCGATAGATCAATCATATGAAACTCCCATCCTCACTAGGTAGAGTAGCATTTTCACTTGTGTTTAATAACTAAGCTGAGGACATTGCCTAAAATGCCTATTTTTTCTTTTACTCAGGAAACCAATTTTATGAAGTTATACATTAATTTAGGATAATTTATGGCGACATTAAAGCGATTTATTACAGCCTAAAAATGCCTATTTTACCTGTTTATGCCTTTTTATGCTGGTACCGCCTATTTAAGGGCCTAAAATAGCAAAAAGTTTTTCAACGTCGCCAAACTTCTCTTAAGTGCAGAGCTTGTCTGTTATTTCAGTTCCTTTTTTAATCTATCAAGGTTGAAATAATGTCATTAAATATGCATAAAGAAAAATCATCCAAAGTATTATTATATAAAGAGTAGAAAAACAAGTATAGTAATTTTACGTGATGCGTACGTGCGATGGTTTCAATTGCCAAAAACTTGTTTTTGAAGGTACCACTCAGTATTGCTGAGTGTAAAGGCAGATATGGCATACTGCCTGAAGTTGATCTGCCTTCATAGCCAGTATTGATATTATGGGGAACATGACTAAATACTGCATTATAATCTGCAGATAAAATTATTTAAATACGTGAGATGTGTGACAGGAATAATGTGCGCCTCTGATACATCAGTTGGAATGTCTTTTTCACCCACTTAAAGGTACACTATTGGGTCATTCCATGCCAAGTTGTCTGGTGGTCCCCACTCGACCATCACTGATTTCAATGAAATTTTGTATGGACATTCACACATATTCCCAATAAACATTTGTAAAGTTTTACGTTCGCCGATGATAATTGCTGATATATATAAATTTGTTTGACCCCGTGCCGCAGCCTTCTTCAGTATGATTATGATATTTCGGTAACTTTGAGGCATAGTACCTCAGGAGATATTTTGATAAGAGAAACAAAAATTGGCTTTCTTGTACACAGTTTTGAGCTCTATTACGCAACATAGTAAAAATAAATGTAAAAGCGACCTCCTTATAGAAAATTCAGGGCGAAACGCCCGAAAAATTGCGGATCGAAAAAAATTAAAATTTTGTTTTTTTATATTTCAGGAAGTAAAGCTATAATCAACGTGAAACTTTGAGCATGATAACATAGCAATACATAGTTAATGAATATATTATTTCATCTTTATAGTGATTTCCATTTTTTTTTAAATCGAGTCAATATGTGACACTTTTTGTAAAAACGCCAAAAATAGGGTATTTTCTCCCCGCTTTTACAAGAAAAGACCCTCTAGAATTTCTTTTGGATCATTTTCATTATAAAGAGAATGATTTCAACCCTCTAAAAAAGTATACCTGTTTTTCATCGCGGGCATATAAGGCCCTAAAAATAGGGACAACGTTGAGGATGACACTTGTAAAAACGACAAAAATAGGTTACTTTCTGCCCGTTCTTACAAAAGAAAGACCTTCTGGATACTCCTTTGAATAATTTTCATTTGAAAGAGCATGTTTCATACCTCTTAAAAAGTAGACTTGGTTTTTCATCGCGAGCACATACGGCCCTAAAAATATGAACAACGTTGAGAACGTTGCTATGGTGGCGCCAAATGCATTCTGTTGCTTGTCGTCCTGTTTGTTTTATGTAGACATTTTTAGTATATTGCGTTGGTCCATGGAGACATTGTCACTACCAGTTCAGGTATTTGAACCCGTTTCCCTACCGCCGTAGGGGTCGCGCCCAATTGCCGTGCAATACCAGCCACGGGTGGGTTTCTTGGTTAAGGATCCCAAGCCTTCAATTTGGTTTCTTCGATAAGGTTCCAAATCCTTGTGTGGGTATCTGTCTGGTTCCAAAGCCAAAGGTTAAGCCAAAGGTAAAGCCACCTGAAGATGACGTTATAGTACGTGGAAACCCGGGTCGTGCAAATAAAATTATCATTGTGGAACCACAAAGTTTAAGTTTTTCATTTATACTAGGTTCCCAAGCCTTTTCCAAGCCTAAGCTCATATGGTTTTTTTAGACTTGGGTAAGGAGACTATACTAGAGCCTTGGGTTAAGTCGTGGCCGTGTGGCCGTTCTGTATTGAGTGTCTTCGAGTTTTTTAACTTGTGAGTGATGCCATGTATTCATTTCTTGGATACTTCAAATTTCATCTCAATGAATCCGTTATTCCACTAGAGGTGCTTCTAGAATAGTGACAGCTGTTACTGGTATCGACCAACTCTTTGGGGCCAAAGTTAATAATTGAACTTTCGTCCATTTATCGGTTTCTTTAATTTTTGTTTTCATATCTTCGATTAAAAAATATTTTTAGCGCCTATTTTAAGTGCCTATTTTAAATTTTTAGAGCCTATTTAGGCTGCCTATTTCTTCATTTTTAGTGCCTAAATGTCCTCAGCTTATTAATAACATAGCATCATTACTATCTCTTCACACCGCTTGATATATCCGACATTATTTTGTTATCTGCATGAAGTAGTGTATCGTAGCATTCATAAATTAATAGTATTAGTATAATTAACATTATTTTCAATATTTCAAACAAAATAAAAGATGTCTCTTTTGTTGTGTGCTGCATGTTTGCATGTTCGTGTACGTAGCACTCTCCCCGTTTCTGGTTTGACTGCTTTTTGGTCTGCGCCTAGCGGCTGGGGGAACGTGCGAGGTCCCGATTTTTACTGGGACGAGTGCTGCAAGCCTGGTGTGGAATCACCCCGTGCCACACACCCTGGTGGTGGCTTGCACGGTACTTCGTAGATGTAGATGTAGAAATATAAATTATACTGGAAAAATGGAATACAATTACTACTACTACGCAGCAGATTAAGAAACAAGCATTTGGGAACAAATCAACTAATTAGCTTATATACCTATCGACAAATCTAGTTAAAACTCTCATTGGCGGAGTTTTTGGTCTCTTATTGTTCGCGGGAAAAATGAAATTCTAAAGCTGTCCCGTAGTCTATTTCCCTGACTTTATTCTCATGATGTAATCTACCGTGTATGACGGGTTTCGTATAATGTTATTTACGTCGTCAGTACAAAGCTACAAATAGTTTCTCTACCATTGGTAGCATTTCACCTTCTGACAAGTATGTTTCAGCTTTTTGCTAATGAACTAATAGTCGTAATTTCATGAACCCTACTAGGGTACACCATAGTGCATGTTGGTGATAACTCACTCCCTCCCACACACCCTTGAGGTGGTTTACAGGGTATTACCTATGTAGATGTACATACAATTTTTTAGTTGGGTCATCTGTACATACGGACTGAGTTCCATGGCTTCCCCTCCATAGAGGTTTACACCTTATAATTTTAATTAATATTGGAGATTGGGCCATTTCTTTAGAAGATTATTAATAAAAACGATTATATGTATCACAAGTATAAATTAAATACATTGTATTATGCATTTTTTACTCAAGAAAGAAAATATTAAGTAGGTATGTTAAAACTCTTACCATTGACGGTCATTAAAGTTTCGCTGAAAAATTATCCTTAAAAACTGTCCGTTTCGAAGTAGAATTCTTTTATCCTCATGTTCATGGCGTAATTGACCGTATGCTCATAGACTAATATATTGTTCAACGTAGTTTGAGCGCGATATTTCCTTAGGGGCCCCTAATAGGGACCATACAAGAATTTCATTTTTTTAATTCAGGCAAATGTAAGAAACATGAAATAAATAGTGTAACATTGATGGTGCAAAAATTTTGTTTTATTTTGCGATTCTGTAAAAATTACTGCACTCAGTAATTGATTTACTTTTTATCATAATTAAGGAAGCATTCAAACTAATCACTGCTAAATTTATGACGCGGTTTATGCGCAAGAAATTCCTAATTTTTCAATAGTCTCTCTGGACTGCACCCCCGTACCATTTCCCATAGAAAACGGCTCGTACTTTTGTCAAGTATCTCGAAAAGTAGTGCGGTAAGTGGCAGCTGTTTTTATCATTGGAAAGATGAAATCTCTTTCATTAAAACACGGCCAAAATCCTATAATTGTATATTTGTGCCTCGCTCAAACTACCTACAATTCGTCCGAAGATAGAATGACTTTGAGCTTTGTATGTAAAAAGATTGGGTCTGAATTGTATCCTACGGTATCATTCTGATTCTCAACCCCAAGTAGTTGTACTTGGCTATGGATAAATTCTATATGCATGTACGAGACTGACCTTGGGGCATGGGATGGAATTTTTTTCTTCTTCTTGTCGGCGGTGGAAATGATTACGAGATCAAATTCCCACGGCCTCTTTCTGAATCCATTCTCATTTTAAGGCGTAACTGAATGACTTGAAAGAAACAAATGCATATGCCAGCTCATGATTGATGAGGTTAAATCACATTATTTGGTAAGCGGTACTTTCGTGAAAGTTTATTCAGTTTATTCCATAGCACACAAGGCGTTTCCTCATGCAGCATGATGCACGGACAGATGCTCAATGAAAATCGCGCCGTACCAGGAGTGAAGAGAGTACTGCTGGAACAAGTGCATGAACGGTAATGAGGAAAATGGCTCTTGATTTGATTCCGAGCAGTAGTACACTACTATTTTACGAATTACATTCTCTAGATGTCGTAGAAGTAACGTATTTTTTAAAAACCTAGGAAATAGTGTAGTTCAACTGTTATCTAATTTTACAGAAGGCATAGCTTGGCTTGTTCATTTAGTTATATATCATCTACATAATACCTGGGATGCCACCTCAGGGGTGTGTGGCATGAGTGTATTTTCACCAATACGCACTACATAATATCCTATAAATGTTAATGAAGCTACGACTATAAATGCACGCGGGGTTTACTAGCTTCAATGACTTGTCAACATTGAGGGAAGCATCAATGACACAGAGTGAATAAAAGCTGATAAGGGGGAACAAGAGACAAATTTAAGGGAAAATAAATTCCAAACAGCAAAAATAATAAAAATTCCATATAGTCTTGTAATGACGTTTAGTGAAAACACTCAGTTATTATTCTATAAAAATTGAGTTACATACTTCGGGAGGACTGAAGAATTTACTATTTTTTTCATGAATAGCAAAATTCTAGAGCAAAAATCTTTGAGCCTACCCATTTTTCATTTTGCTTTGTACTTTCCGATGTAAACTCATTACAAGTACCAACTGTGTCATTTTCCCATTTGCGTTTAGGGGCCATGGATGTAAATATATCTAACTATGGCAGCACTCAATTCTTTTTTCAACTTTATTTTAACTAGCGATACAGTTATTAAGACCTCGAAATATCTTATACATACTCGGTTACCCTTTCTGATAACCTTTAATTGTGGTAATAACTCCACTTATTCGCTTCTCCCTTTCGACTGGCGACTGCAAAAAATATTTTCCCGAAGAATACACTGCTGTTTTGAAAGTTAATATTGTTGCTCTTCAAGGACAGCATTGTGTCTTTAAAGCTTGATTTAAAAACAAATCAATCCTGCAAATTATGTGCCAGTCATATAATGCCTTCAGTCATTTTATCTGGAACAAATGGAGCAAGATAATGATGCTATATTTTCAGTCGTACTGAGGAAATGAGCTTGCAACGTTTTGATAATTTTGTTCTTGCATGGTGAGTTCACACAATAAGTTTGTTTTTTCCGTCTCGGACCTTTCGGCCTTATGTTGTCAGACAGACAGGGTTTCTCTCCACCCGGTGCCGTATTCGGCATTGCCTCGGAATTCCCGAACCTCTACAGTGACGACATTTTCACCGGAAAATTTCAAATAGGGCCATTCAAAAGTTGAGATTCGTCGGGGGGACCAATACGCCACATCCACGGATTTTCCGAGGTTCGTACGTATCGAGTCCTTACTGAATAAGGTTACAATGGGGGCTATTATGTATGGCCTAGTACTTTCCGAGCCTCGAGAGTGATGACATTTTGACGTCACTCCCTAGAAAATGTCAAATGGGGCCATTCAAGCTGTGACATTTTTCTAGGCTGTGACGTCACGTCCACGGCATGGTAGAAGTCTTGTCCTTCCTGAATAAGGCCTCAGGTCACTAATTAATTGCTAATATATATATATATATATATATATATATATATATATATATATCAATCACGGGGTATAGGATTCTGAGGAGGAAATTATTGGTAAGCCTGCCGTTATCTATTGATTTGCTGTCTCGAACCAGATTTCTGCAAATAATTTACGTGATTTTTTTTTGTAGATGTGACTCTTATTTTCTTTTCTGAAGATGATTTATGACAACGGTCGGTAGCAGTCGTTGTAACGCTTTTAATGACGCAAGAACAATTTATAACGGTAATAAAAGGATGAGAGATTCTCTGTGACAATCTGAGTCGTATGCGATGATAAAGGGAGCAAGGAACATCATCCCTTCTACACCCGCAGTCGGAATTCCTCCTTGAATTAATGCGCCTGGGCGGTGTAACTGACAGATACACTGAGTTATTTGAGGGTCATTTCAACGACTTCTACCTCAAACATTTTCCAGGTCAGTTTCAGGATTAATATGAAGCCAGTCCTTAAGTTCATGTCAAAATAGAAATGTTCATTTTCATGGACGCTGAAACTTGGGTTAATAGTATTCATAAGAAAATAAGTCACATGCATTTGTATATACTTATTAATTCTACCGACCCAGGCTTGGCGGAGTACCTAAACGTACTTGAAAATGATGTTAAGGTATCCCTAGAAAACTGGGAGGGTAAAATAAAGAAGAGTAGATAAACACAAGTGACAATATTTTCTTTTCTTATGAAAATGAAAATATTCCACGAAGTTAAGGGTAGTTTGAGCAAGGTTTTCCCAGTTCATAATAGAGACTATGTTAAAATTTAATTTTTCAATGTAAGCGATTACAAGAATCGTGAAGTATCGTAACATCCATTGCGAATATACTTTGTTTTAAATTGCTGAAATTCTCAGTAATTAACTGAACATGCATGCAACATATATAATGTTTTAACTTGACTAATTTTTTCACGCCGTATGCTGAAAACGCCTTCATAATCGAAGATTATTTTGCAATTCTGTAAAATTTTCTACGGTGAGTAATTGATTTATTTCGAAGAATAGTTTATAAAGCATACAAAATACACAATTTAAAATGTATACTAGTAGATATTTATTTAGAATATTTTTTAGATATTCCATACTTTTTTAAATAAAAAGAGCCTCAGGTGTGCATGCCCATACCATTTCCCATGGAAAATGGGGAATTTTTTTTCAAGTATCTCGTTAAGTATAATGGTAAGTGGTGGTATTTTGCTATCATGAAAATGTGAGACTTTTTTCTTCATAATGAGACCAAATTCGTCGAATCCTGTATGAAGTGATATCTTACTTTAACTACCTTAAATCTGAGACTATTTTTTTTACTTAGATGAATAGTTTCACTCACATCACTCCCCAAATGATTAGCAGTTTGCTAATTTCTTGCGTGAGTAAATGGTCAGAATAATTTATTTTCGACGTTAATTATAACTTAATCAGCACATAGTTATTGCTGAAATGTGTTTACGATCGTAACAGGAACTCGAAATATTTTATTGTTTTTTAGGCATTATTTCATCTCATTTTGTGGTACTAAGAGAAAGGAGAATCAATGCCAGCCGTATGTAAACGTTTTACTACAATCTTTTTTTACATCCAGAGCATGAAGAGTTTGACTCTCGGAGACAGAGGATTGCCAGAAGCAGACGTTTGAATATTTGGTTCGTTAATTATTGAAGGGAAACACAGCCCTAAATCTTCACCTTTTTCACGTTAAAATTAACACGTGCCATAAGTCCAGGCTATTATGAACTGTAATATTTATTAACAATATCGGTACGTTTCTATTATCACTTTATCAAAGCTTTATCAACGCTTGCATTAATTTTGGACTACAATGTCACAAATGCTACATCAGATACTCAAATTCGGCTCGGCTCTTTTCATAAAGTCATGAATACCAGCTCATGAATCAAGGACTTACAAAATTTATCCTAAATACTACGAGTTTCTGACACTTGAGTACCTACATAATTTGGTTTATTCTTGATTAATCATCTCATTCACCTCCGATTATACTATTTGCATGAGCCCAGTAATGGTTCACCTAATTCTTGAATTGTGCAAACTGGCTTTAGATACATCGTCCATTTCACTGCCAAATGTTAGACATCATTGATCAAAATAATTATAAATCGTATATTCTACAACTCATTTGAGTACCTGTTATAAATACAGCAACGAAGTAAAATTTTCTGTTGATTGGACTATGTCTTAATTCCATTTAGTAAATTCGCCAACCATTACCATAAGGTTTGGGACCATTCAAGTATTACGTAAGACATTTTGGGTAGGGAGGCGGGTTGGGCTTTTCTTACGTTGTCTTACGAAGGGAGGTGAGGGGGGTCCGGGAAAGTCTTACGTAAGATATAAGTCACTTCTGAATTCGTATTTTTATCCCTTTTTCAAATTATTTTAGGAGGAAAAATCTTACTTTTTAGGATCACAGCCGCGGCGGTACGCCTGATTGTATGCTAAACTATAGAAAAACGCACAACTAATTCGTTGCGCGTACAGCGAACCGTGAAATATCAAAAACCGATATCAATATCCGTGATGAGGTCAGTTTTCGCGCATTTTGACATAGAATCCCCCATAATTTACTATGTCCATGGTTTCAAAAATGTCTGATAACTTACGTAAGATTGGGAGGGGAGGTTTCGTGAAATCTTACGTTGTCGGAGGAGGGGGGGATTAAAGTAGTAATAATCGCCTTACGTAATACTTGAATAGCCCCTTAGGGAATGATGCTAACTGTGAAATCCTATTTCAAGTTTTCCGCAGAAACTAAGAAAGATTCGCCAGGAGTTCCTGCGCTGCATGAATGATTAGCATTGGTAGTAATAATCATTAGTACTAATCTTGGCCTTCGTCCTTCATGTTAGCATGATCGCCAACGTAGTACTCTCCTAATTTCTGATTGGACTGAGCATTGCTGCCAGGGGAGTGCGCAGGGTTGCTGCGCAGGAGTGGAATTACTCCGTGTCACACTCCGTGGAGGTGGCTTATAAGGTTTTTCGTAAACATAGATGAATTAAAGAGATAGTGTAATGCTGTCTTAGTCAGATGTGGAAAGAAATAGATTTCATCCCTTTCTCTCTAAATATTTAGTGATTAGAATAGTTCGAGTGTCAACTCTGCGTTATAGTTAATTTTAAGTCACCCCAAATCTACATTTACAGCCACATAATACCCTGCAAGCCACGTTAAGGGTGTGTGTGGCATGGGGTGAGTTATCACCAAAATTCACTATACCGAACCGTAAAAAAGTCAATGAAGTCACGATTATTGGTGCATTATGAAAAACCTACACGAACTTTTCAGGAGGTGAAATTTCACCAACATGCATTTCTCTATCGGTATGCCATTAATGCTAGAGAAACTGCTGTTATTAATGCATTTTGCAACTACACATATCCACAGAGATACAAGATTTATATTCCAAATATGCACGACGTGGTGCTAGCCCTAAGTAGCAGACAAGGCTACAATAATTAGGGAGAAAATCAACTAATTACCTACACTATCCATCGTAAAACCTAGTTAAAAGTCTCACTGGCTGTTTTTATCCTTAAGATATGGGAAAAAATTGTTCTACAACTTTTTATCGCCAAATTTTGCTACTTTCAATGGCTCGTAATCGTAATGGAAATTGTAAACTGGATGACTTGATCAATTGAACTTTGATTAGAAAAAGACTAGAATTTCTAGTAGTGAGAATTATTGGGTGACGTGAGTGCAAATTGATACATATGCGACATTGGAGGTTGATGTCTTGAAGACAACAATCGCCTCCTGGTAACTTGATCACATTTACACTTATCGCATAGCTCTCGAAAAGAGAAGACACCTAAGTGGAGTAATCATAGATCATCAAAGTCCTAAATGAAGGCATATTTATTACTTTGACTTCAAATCAGATATACAATTGATTTTCGGTGAGGTGTGAACTGAATAAATTGCTTTTCACTTGAATATGTCTTTTGAACCATGTCCCCGAATGTTTTCATTTGATCAAAACCATCTGCATTAGGATTATGTTAAAGAATTAAAGTGAACTCCTGTTTGTACAGTCTGAGTAATAATCAGTGTGAGAAGGCAGCTATCGAGAAATATCCTTTGAGATAACTTCCTCAAATACGTGATTCACTCTTTTTCAAGCTGGAAGATAAGAAACTACGATGCTGAGATGTATTTTGTTCCCCAGGAAGTATAGTGATAACTCAACCACCCGAGAAAGCGTTGGCATGTTATAATGCCGCCTATGCGAAGAAATAGGACTGAAAAACAGTTAATAATTGAAAATGTGTTGGAATAACCAGTTAATAAGCTGGTAACGAAAGTGTAAATTTGAATTAGGCGTGTGATTACTCAGTCAAATGTAATTTAAACTGCAGCCAATATTTTGTCGGCCAGGAAAAAATATCCAAGCTATCATAAGTGTTAACGTCTAAAATTAAATATTATGCCGTGATTGGTGATGTCCTAAATGCAGTCAGTGCTAACCTTAGCCGTGGGCAGCGTGGGCAAAAGCCACAGGCGGTCTGTCATAGGCTATGGTAGCCACTCTGCGACTTATTAATGGATTATAATATGGGACAGAAATTATGAAAATAGGAAAATGTTACCAACTTTCTGCGTGTATTTCCATTCAAAACGGCCTTTCGGCATATCGATAATGTGACACTTATGCCTATAAAAAGCACAGTCACAATATAAAGCACAATAAAAGCAACGGACTGAGTTTTCTTCGTGAGCACACTGGTCCCTAAAGGAAAGGTCCTTTGATGGAACTAATCGCATGCAGAAAAAAAACATTTTAAAGCTGTTCGTTCTGCAGTCTTATTTCCCTAATTTCATTCTTATGATCTAATCTGCCGCAGTATCTCGGGTTCCATAAAATGTTTTTTGAAGTCGTCAGAAAATAGATCGGATTGCAACTTACTTAAAAGATTTAAGTCCAAAAGTAGACGCTTCAATTTGGTCTCCCGCGTCTAATTAGTGGGTTAAAGGTTGAGCATACTACCCCAATTCCCATGGGATGGAAATTCCTATTCTCACTGTCTCTCCATGCATTTGCTTCCAAAACTTTGTGCATGTCCTCACAGGCACGTCTCAAGCTGAAAGGTGAGTGGAAATCAAGGGCGGCGACACCTTAATTGAAACCTGGTCCCGCTTTGTCATGTCGCTGCCGTCACTTAATGTTTTGTACAAAATCCCCCGAAAATCCCACTCATCCTCATTTGAAAAATCCCCGGAAGCGGCGATTCCATTAGCCGTCTGACGGTCCTCGTGCCTGTGCCGCGAAATGAAAGCATCCGATTCACCGTAAGCGTCGAGCTGTTTTTACTCTTGCCCTTTTCCATCTCCCTGCTCTTCGACCCACTTAGTATTCACGCGTCCTTCACCCTATGGACAAGCCACTCTGCTGGGCCGGGAGTTGAGAGGGAAATGGACAGCCGGGAAATAGTCTGTTCGATACCTATTCGAATTTCTATGCACTACTGTCCTTGCAAAAAGTCTACTATACTAGTAGTCTAGTAAACTAAAGTACTCGAGTTTAAGGCGTTACTTCTTAAGTACCAATGCAGCAACAAGAAAACATTGCAGCAAGATAAATTTAATGTTAAAGGTTATTTATTTCTACGTTCCGTGATAGGTGTGGAAAATTTTTAAATAATAGCGTAATATTTTATAATTGAAAATACTTAGTCACGGTTTTTGCCGCCCAAAAAAAACGATAGAACCTCTGTAAACGCTGTTAACTTAAAAACCGTGCCTAAGTGAATGCGCTTTTAAACAAGTTTAGGACGAATCTATTCCATATGCATATATTAGGTAGTATTGAGGCGTAAATTTTGCATCGCAAAATATTCCATTTATCGAAAGATATGAAATCGCATTTGATCGCAGTTCTTCGCAAAATAAAATCACAATGCTGTCATCCTCATCTACGCGGTACCCTGCAAGCTATCTCAAAGGTGTGTGTTAGTGGGCGATGATTCCATACCAGACATGCACTAGCCATGAAAAACACACTGCCATGCTGCTATTAACCATATTATTTAATATCCTTTTATGTTAAATTAAGCGACGCACATGGAAGGGACTTCACATGCAATACAGCAGCTAACCGCCATTCTACACATGTGGAATAGACACTGCACTCTTGCATTACCAAGATGATTTCTTTGAGTTAAGTCATGCTGGCAAGAAAAATTAATAAAAGAATTACACATGAACCATAAAATTTATTTGCATCTCATAAATAAATTGAAAATTGAAAAAATAAATAAGAGCATAAAAAACGCCACCAATAAATGATGCCATTTTCATTATTGGTGGAATTAGTTATGGCTATTTAGGTTCCTAATCGTTCGTGGAAAAAATTATATGATCCATACATCGTGAAATCTATCCATTTGCATCCCCTCGAGTAACATACGCTGAACTGCATCGAAAATTTATCACATATCGAATTGCATCGCATTCCATCGAATCACATTGCTTCACATATGTATCGCATTACATTGAATTGCGTCACACAATTCATTGAATATTATTATGTACATTGTACCGCTAAATTCGCTTATCGCTCTGGATCGCATTATGTCGCACAGTCTGGGCGATCAGTGCCCAAATTTGGTGCCTCCGGCATAAGGCAGTCGATTCAAAGGTGATATTGCACAGCCTGAGCGACCGGCCCACGCGTTGGGCTTAAGGTTACAGCCAAGCTTTGGAAGTTTGATGGAACGCCTCCTTGTATATGTAAATGCACTCCGCCGAGAGCGAGACGAAAAGGGGTTGTTGCCGGAGGTACTCAGAGCAAAGGGAAAGGAAGATAAGGGAGAATTCAGTACCAAGGAAGGCTTTAAATTAGATGAATCATGGGAATCTATTAGTGAGCTATGGTAGACTAAAGGTAAATTGAGCGAGATAACACTTCACCTAGAATTTGATGAATTTGACTTTAATTTTAATAAAAAAAACTCTCATCTTTCCAATTATATCAAAACACTAACCCCTTTCTCAACTACTTTTCGAGCAATTTGCCCAAATATATAAGCTGTTTTACATGGGATAGATTACAACTGTGCGGTGCAGAGGAAGAATATTTTTGAAAATTGGAGTTTCTAACAACAAGCTTTCGTCAAAAAAATAACGGAATGTAGTTTATATTTATTCTCAACTAATTTTTAAAGATAAATCGATTCCTTACCGCAGTAATGTTTTCAGATTCGCAAAAACATTTTCGGCTGTGAAGACGTTTTCAGCGTTCATCTTTAAAAAAAAGTCAAGTTGAAGACTTATCTATGCATATTTAGTTAATTAATAAGAATTTCAGTCACATAAAACAATATGTATAAGCCATTAATATCACAATATTTACTTCACACTTCTAACAGACGCTGAAAAAAAAATATATAATTCAAACATGGTCTCCATTATGATTAGGGAAATATCTCGCTTCAACTACCAGGCAGATTTTCTCGGCGGCATTCTTGGACGCTTCCGGTACATATTTCTCCTTTTGTCCGAGAATCTAAGCATAAATTATCCAAAGTGATTATCCATAGCCAAGAAGTGATGGCATATGGTCACAATCTAGGTTCGTCAAAGGCCTTGGGATGAACATATATATTGCAAGTAGTGTTGTATGCAGGTGGGGATATTTTACTGAAATAAATCCCCTTTGCCTATCAGCGGCCAGAGAAATAGCTGATAATGCATACTTTTCCTCAAGATAAATTCTTTTTATCACAGAAGCCTCAAGTAAAAATTAATTAATGAGCACCCGAAATCGTAAAAGAAATACATTATGAACTCGGAAACAGAAATTTCATAATATTTTCCAAATTTAATTGCTCACAAAATTGCCACCAAAAACTGTTCGAAGAAGTTTTGTATTACATGGCCAGATTGTGACTTCTTTCAATTCTTGTTTCAGCAAAGTTGAATGATAAATTAAAAAACAAACAACCTTAACACATTAGTTAATAACTTGAGGGACTTATGGTCTGAACTATGAAATGATAATAATAATATATCAAAAAAATTAATATATATTGAATATATATATATATATATATATATATATATATATATATATATATATATATATATATATATATATATATATATATATTCAAACATTCATAGGAAAATGGGAATGGATAGGTACACATAAAAGGACGAACACAGGGTTTGGTGGGGAAGATGAAAATGAGTGAAATCCAGACAGAAAAAAATTCACCCGAACCCGGATCTCCCAATTGCCGGTCAGGTGTGCTCCCAGTTACACCACCAAGGCTACTCAATTAACTGCTGAATTTGACGGGGATTTATGTCACACCCCATGCCCAAGTTGAACGGCCCAGAGATGGCGCGCAAGGGCGATTTCACCCACCATATAGGGGACAAACACAATTGGAAGGTTGAAAGGAAAGAGGAATAGAGACATACAGCATATAAAGAGGTGAACAGTACGTTTAAAGGCACGCATAGCCATAGAAGAAGAAAAGAGCCAACATGGCCAAATATACTCAATCATACGAAAATCAATCTATCCAAAATCAATTTTATGTGTACATATCCATTTCCATTTTCCTATGAATGTTTGAATTTATTCGCGCCTTTGAGCGTCATTTTCGTATGATTGAGTATATATATATATATATATATATATATATATATATATATACAGTATGCCAAGAGGGTGGCCGATAAAAAATATAAACACGGAAAAAAGAACACTTACAGATAAAAACTTCCGATATTTCGGTGAAGACTAGCTCCACCTTTCTCAAGGTTTAAAGTAGGAATGAAGAAAAGGAGAGAGATTGAGGTATGGGAGGGGAAAGAGGGGGAGACGAAGGTGTAAGAGGGGAAGGAGGGGAAAGAGGGAGAGAGGAAGGTGTAAGAGGGGAAGGAGGAGAAAGACGAAGAGCGGGGAGAGGGCGTGGAGGAAGCAGGGAGAGATGAGATGAGGGGGAGGGAGAAACTAGTGTGATTTATTGAGTCCAGGGGGCGAGAAAGCCTGGTGGATTAAAATACAAGAAGATTCAAGATCTTTGAGCTGAAGGGGAGAGGAAGAAGGGGGAAGGGAAGCAAGTAGACCGACTTTAAAAGTGTTATTGAAAGTGGAGTTGTGGGAGGAGACGTGAATGGCGACAGGGAGAGAAACAGAGAGGGAGGGGCAATCGTTACAAGACGAGCGGTGCCCATTCATTCTAATATTGAGAGGAGTGGTGGATAAGCCAATATAGAAAGAAGGGCAGTATTGACAGAGGAGGATGTAGACAATATTAGGCGTGGTGCAGGAGGGTGAGAGGACAGAAGGGAGGGGAAAAGCGAGGAACTTGTCCGGCAAGGGCTGGGTGATGAGGATGGGGCAAGTTTTACATCGCGGGCGGTTGCAAGGGGTGGGAAGGGATTTGGTGGGTTTGAGTGATTTGGACAGGGGTTTGTCATCCCTTCCCACCCCTTGCAACCGCCCGCGATGTAAAACTTGCCCCATCCTCATCACCCAGCCCTTGCCGGACAAGTTCCTCGCTTTTCCCCTCCCTTCTGTCCTCTCACCCTCCTGCACCACGCCTAACATTGTCTACATCCTCCTCTGTCAATACTGCCCTTCTTTCTATATTGGCTTATCCACCACTCCTCTCAATATTAGATCCGGCAAGGGCTGGGTGATGAGGATGGGGCAAGTTTTACATCGCGGGCGGTTGCAAGGGGTGGGAAGGGATGACAAACCCCTGTCCAAATCACTCAAACCCACCAAATCCCTTCCCACCCCTTGCAACCGCCCGCGATGTAAAACTTGCCCCATCCTCATCACCCAGCCCTTGCCGGACAAGTTCCTCGCTTTTCCCCTCCCTTCTGTCCTCTCACCCTCCTGCACCACGCCCACGGTCGTAGAGAAGTAAAGGTCTGGAAACTTGCCGCCTAGGCATGTTCCCCTAATGAAGTCGTTTCCCGCGGAGGCCGATAGAGGCGCCACCTATCCAGGAGGGCAAGTCCGCTATATATTGGTATACGTAACAACAGTATTTGCGTATTAATGTACGGTGATAATGAAGTTTATCACTGCGAGCATGGCTATTAATTTGCAACTCCATGAACATTAAACATTTTAAAACTTACTGCTAGCTCTAAGGCGCTCAGTAACAAAAGTATTAGTGAATTTTAAAGTTACATTTCAGCGTCGTCTGCATACTTAGTTTTAAGCCGCTGCCATCACATAATATCTATTGTACTGCGAACAGAATTAAATGGCAGTTATTTCTGAGGATTTTTTTTTCAGTTTTTATTCTTAGGAATTTTTAAGTGATGATGAGTGAGTGATGTTATTCCCCTATGCTGTCACAAAAAGGATTGTCGGCGGGTGCTAGCCTTTATACAGATTTCGCATCACCTGTCGGAGTCTTCATTACGAGGTCTTATGCGAATGTCATTATTTCTTGCGATCACTTTCAGATTTAAATATGACAGAATCGCGTAGCAATTCTCTATTTTTAAATCGCCTATATCAGCAATGCGTGTCGTACGAATAGGTACTGCTTGTGCAACCGACGGTGTAATGAAAGGCTAAGTAGGTGACTCATTGCCGTGTACCAATCATACGAAGTGCAATTTGTAAAAATACTTCCAAAATAGAGAATGGCACTCTCGAAATTAGCTACCGTGACAGATACAAACATATACCCGTACAAAAACGGTGATCCTTCAGCAAGCAGATTTAGTTATTTACTGACCTTCGAGAAAAAAAGGTACATAGTTCATGTGAAAATAATAGTGACGTTTATAATACTCTGATTATTTAATTAATATACAATAAACAAATTAGCTAGTTCCTTAAAATGTTAAACATTGAAATTCACAAAAACCAACTACAATTTAGAGGCAATAAATCATTCACCACTCACGGCATTCAAAAGCTTGATAGCTACAATGACTAGGTCTTCCCAAACCCATTAATAGGAAAAAACTGTCATCATTGGCCAGTTATAGGAATTGACTAACCACTATCCATTTTCTATGGTGCATAGACTGATTTTCTGCCAAATCACAACAACATTTCTAGTTATGTATGAGTATTAGGCATGTTCAGCGTAAACCATATCCTTAATGCCTATTTCCAATTTTGTTGTTTTTTAGACATGCCACGAAAGCGAATTGTAACCTCCAAAAAGCGAATTGTGTGACCTCCTGAAACCCTTCAACTTCTACTAATAAATTAGCAATAATTTATCTCTGTCATAGTGAAAAATGCTTTTTTACTCAACACCTGTCTATATAAGCTACCTACTTCTTAACTTTCCATCCACCATGTACATCTCTCACATAGTCACATACCCTTCCTTCTGAAATACCGTTGTGAGAAGGCTGTCGAATTTTGTAGCAGAAATAAATAAGTTATTACGAACACTTATGCTTAAATATTACATCAGACAAGCACACAGGGAGAATACCAAGGAACACAGGGAACTACCAAATTGATGAAATCATGGTAGGGCAGAGGCTCAGCGAACATACACTACGTTTACCAATCGAACTCAGATCGGTCTGAGTTCAGACCGATCTGAAAGTTCAGCACGGAGCTGACTCTGATCGCCTGGTTTACCAACACGGTCTGAAAATATCGATATTGAACTATCGATTTCAGTAGTTTGAATTATTTTGAGATTTCTTGCATATTTCAGCCGCACACTTCACTCCTTTCCCTTCTTGCAACAAGTCACGCCGTAAATGATATCGATTATATTTTGTTTACCATCGGCAACCAAAAGAAGAACGATGAGCGCCACGCTCCGGCCTCTTCGGATCGATCTGAGATCTCAGACTGTTGGGAAAGCGGACTGACTCGGCTCGCTTCTCAGATCGATCTGGCCAGCGCGCTCCGTTTACCATACCGAGCTGAGCCAGTCAGATCGATCTGAGATCGATTGGTAAACGCGGTGATAATAAAAAACGCACACAGCTTTTTGGGGATGGATGCAGACTCAGATCACAATTTAGTTCTTATGAAATGCGAAGTTAGATACAAAAGTCTGTGTAAAAGTAAGAAGATGGAGAGGTGGAAAAGGGGGGAATGCTAAAAGCTAATGGAAAGAAACAAAAGTGAAACAAAGGTTAAGGGAACTTTTGAAAACAATTGGAAAGATTGAAAACAGGAGTTGGGAGAGGAGAAAACTGGAAGACAACCGTTTTGTAGGATAGTTGATTATCCAAGGGATGACAAGCTTCTGTGGATGCTTTAGAAAAAGTGCAGGAAATTGACTCACTTCCATTTAAACCTACCCTAACCAGTTGATTACAGTCACACAGACACATACTATGTAATTATATGGTACCACACACGTCCACGGCATTCTTTTATCCTTCATCGGAATTATCTACATTATTTCGATGTAAATTGAAGTTGGACATAAATATAGTGATGCACGAAACTAATCTATGGAAATACAATTGTACAACATTTACATTAATCAAAAAAATGGCATTTTCATCTCATCTGACGCACATGAACTGCCTTCAGTAAATGGGAATACCCACTAATTCTAGCCCTTCTAGACCCGTGGCGCCACTACGAGAATCGTGCGGTGGATTGAGGAAACGACTTCTTTAAAAGAACATGGGCTCCAATGGGATTGGATAGGGAGTTTCAGGGGGCTGACTACGCCTAATATTGTCTACATCCTCCTCTGTCAATACTGCCCTTCTTTCTATATTGGCTTATCCACCACTCCTCTCAATATTAGAATGAATGGGCACCGCTCGTCTTGTAACGATTGCCCCTCCCTCTCTGTTTCTCTCCCTGTCGCCATTCACGTCTCCTCCCACAACTCCACTTTCAATAACACTTTTAAAGTCGATCTACTTGCTTCCCTTCCCCCTTCTTCCTCTCCCCTTCAGCTCAAAGATCTTGAATCTTCTTGTATTTTAATCCACCAGGCTTTCTCGCCCCCTGGACTCAATAAATCACACTAGTTTCTCCCTCCCCCTCATCTCATCTCTCCCTGCTTCCTCCACGCCCTCTCCCCGCTCTTCGTCTTTCTCCTCCTTCCCCTCTTACACCTTCCTCTCTCCCTCTTTCCCCTCCTTCCCCTCTTTCACCTTCGTCTCCCCCTCTTTCCCCTCCCATACCTCAATCTCTCTCCTTTTCTTCATTCCTACTTTAAACCTTGAGAAAGGTGGAGCTAGTCTTCACCGAAATATCGGAAGTTTTTATCTGTAAGTGTTCTTTTTTCCGTGTTTATATTTTTTATCGGCCACCCTCTTGGCATACTGTATATTTATCACCCGAGAGATTCTCCTGGAAGTTTTATATATATATATATATATATATATATATTCAATCGACGAAGTTCACACGTGGTGAAAATATACCCAATAAGGAGTCACAGGCGTGACAAGTAAAAACATAGTGACACAAACAAAAGAAACTCACCCGAATGGTTGTTTAATTTTCGACAGCAATCAACTGTCTTCTTCCGAACTGGAGAACTCTCTCCAGTTCGGAAGAAGACAGTTGATTACTGTCGAAAATTAAACAACCATTCGTGTGAGTTTCTTTTGTTTGTGTCACTTTGTTTTTACTTGTCACGCCTGTGACTCCTTATTGGGTATATATATATATATATATATATATATACATGCATAAATAAAACTGTGATACACTAAACAAACACAGAAACACGCAAAAAGGACACTCACAAAAGAAAACTTGTACGTTTCGGCGTCAGGACGCCATCGTCAGCGGTAGAGGAATGATGAGTCCGCTCTGTTCCCTTGGGAAGGAAAGGGCAGAGAGGAAGGAAAGGGGGGTAAGTGCGAATGGATAGTGGTGGGGAGAGAGAGGTGGCTATTGGGCTTTTAATTCAATGGGCTAGGTTTAGCCCGGGCTTTTCGAATGCTCTTGTCACCCAAATATGGGCGTATTCACGAATTTTCACGTCAACATTACCGGCGGATTGAGGAAGGGCTTCAATGATCTCTAGGGAGAAACAATCGTCAAAATTTTGAGAGTGGGAGGCGGTATGTTTGGGAATGGGATCAAGAAAAGGTGGAGTTTTGGTGGCATGGCGGTGATTGTTCATACGGATATTGAGGGGGGTGGTACATTTTCCCACATAGAAGGCAGGGCAGAAATTGCAGGAAAGGCGGTAGATGATGTTGCTGGTGGTACAATTGGCCGTAGAGGAAGATCTTTTGAGGGAGGGGGTGGCGGAGGGGCGGAGGAGAGAGCAGCATTTGCACCTCGGGCGTCCGCATGTTGAGAAAAGTGGCGGAGGGGGGCGGTGGGTTGCAGGGAGGGTCTAGTGGATTTTAAAATGTCCCGAAGATTTGAGGGACGCTTATAGGAAACTTTGGGACATGAAGGTAGGAGGAGGGAAGTAGAGGTATTGTTTTTTAAGATTGGATACAGGTCTTTCAATATGTTTTTGATCCTGTGTGCACCAGGGAAGAATGTGGTGACAAGGTTAAGTTGGTCAGGTTGGTGGGTCTTGGTCCGAGGGGTATATTTTGCAGTAGGAGATAGGATTTTATTTAAAAGCAACTTCTCTGGGTACTCTCGTTCTCTGAGGGAGTGATGGAGAGTTTCGATATATTCTTTTAGAGAGGGGGCAATTTTTCCTTCCCAATGAATCCTCAAAACCCCCTTCAAGTATGGCTAAGGTTAGCTCGTAGACACGCGCACAGAGTTGCCCAATATGGTGCCCACAGCGAGTTTCTCACTTCATGTCTATCCTTAGGGATCATACCTAATGGTCTGACTATCAAGATACCTCTTACCGGCATTCCACCCTGTCTTCATCCTCAGCTTCGCGTATTCATTTATCGTCAATCAATAGATTTCACCCGCATCATTCTTTCCCAATATCAGTCTCTCTTCAAGAAACATCTATGTGATCTTACCTCACTTACAAACATCATATCCCTTTCATTCCCAAAATCAATCACTCTCTTAAACCAAATATTTTCTTCTGCGCTCCGAAACCTTGTTCGCCGACGGACCATCCTTTTAAGAAAACTTTCCTCACTCTCCACTTCCTTCCTTCAAATTGGCATTCCTTTACCATTCACGAAGCTCACACCCCCACCCCCTCCTGAGCCTCCCCCCCTTTTTCTTTACAAACCCGACCTTGCTTCCCTTCTTAACCTCCCCCGCCCTCCAAGCGACCGCCCGGTTTTCCCACAGCGTCTCTCCCCGACGCGGAAAGACCTACCCCGCACCTTGGCCAACGCCGACCGAGAGGTAATAAACCTCTCGTCCGTTGTACTGGGCGAAAACGAGCGTGCAGTTCTGCAAAAAGGCTTATCTTTCTCACCCACCCCAAGAGTTAATCATCTAAATATCCTTACTGATGCCCTGAAATTTTGCCGGAATCTGCGGTGGCGAGCATTCTGGGAAACTCAACCTAAGCCTTCAACCCCCAACTCCGTTCATCCCCTTGCAAAATTTGTTCCACCGTCCCAACGTGAACCCAAACCACTTCCCTCAAATCATCCAGTAGAAATCTTCATTAAACGTTTCCTCACAAAAATATCTGACAATTCATTCCTCCAATCCTTGAATCCACCCAAAAATCTCTCGCGTCCCGAATCCCTTGCCTTAAAAAAATTAATTAATAACGATGAGATCATCATCACCAAGGCAGACAAGGGATCTACAGTTGTCGTTCTTGACAAGCAAAGCTATATAGCTGAAGGTCTACGGCAATTAAATGATTCTTCCTCCTATACCCCTCTTCCTCATGATCCAAATCCTGATTTTCAAAAAGAAATCAGCTCATTCCTCCAGGAATTCGGCCCAAGTGAAGGCCTATCCCCCTCTGACATCGCCATACTATCACCCCTTCATTTCAAAACTCCGCATTTTTACATGCTCCCGAAAGTGCACAAAATCAACAATCCCGGTCGCCCAATAGTCTCCAGCATCAATTCCCCTACTGAGCGCATATCAGCACTTGTTGACCATTACCTCAAACCCCTAGTCATATCTCTTCCCTCCTTCATCAAAGATTCTTACCACTTCCTCGACCTTCTCCACGCCGTCTCTATCCCCCCTAATGCTACTTTACTCATGGCCACTATAGACGTTACCTCCCTTTATACGTCCATCCCTCACGATGAAGGCATAAATTCATTAAAGTTTTATTTATCCCAACGCCCAAAACCACACTTTCCCTCCACAAATTTCATCATCCGCCTAGCCGAAATGGTTTTAACAAAAAATGCTTTCTCCTTTAATAATCAAATTTTTCTTCAAACTAAAGGCGCCGCCATGGGTACTCGCATGGCACCATCTTATGCCAACCTGTTCATGGGCCATCTCGAAACCACTTTCTTAAAAAATCAAACACATAAACCTCTCTTCTGGGCCCGCTACATTGACGACATATTCGTCCTCTGGCCTCACGGCCGTGATTCTTTATCTTCTTTCATTTCCACACTGAACTCTTCATTCTCAGTTTCCTTCACATCTTCCATTTCTGACTCCTTAATTACGTTCCTGGATATTAATATCCAAATTAAGGACAGTAAATTCATCACCTCCGTCCACAAAAAACCCACTAACCACGACCAATACCTCCATTTTAACAGCTGTCATCCTTCTCACACCAAACGCTCAATCCCTTATTCCCTTTCTATCCGCGGCCACCGGATCTGCAGCAATGCCCCCTCTCTAAAAGAATATATCGAAACTCTCCATCACTCCCTCAGAGAACGAGAGTACCCAGAGAAGTTGCTTTTAAATAAAATCCTATCTCCTACTGCAAAATATACCCCTCGGACCAAGACCCACCAACCTGACCAACTTAACCTTGTCACCACATTCTTCCCTGGTGCACACAGGATCAAAAACATATTGAAAGACCTGTATCCAATCTTAAAAAACAATACCTCTACTTCCCTCCTCCTACCTTCATGTCCCAAAGTTTCCTATAAGCGTCCCTCAAATCTTCGGGACATTTTAAAATCCACTAGACCCTCCCTGCAACCCACCGCCCCCCCTCCGCCACTTTTCTCAACATGCGGACGCCCGAGGTGCAAATGCTGCTCTCTCCTCCGCCCCTCCGCCACCCCCTCCCTCAAAAGATCTTCCTCTACGGCCAATTGTACCACCAGCAACATCATCTACCGCCTTTCCTGCAATTTCTGCCCTGCCTTCTATGTGGGAAAATGTACCACCCCCCTCAATATCCGTATGAACAATCACCGCCATGCCACCAAAACTCCACCTTTTCTTGATCCCATTCCCAAACATACCGCCTCCCACTCTCAAAATTTTGACGATTGTTTCTCCCTAGAGATCATTGAAGCCCTTCCTCAATCCGCCGGTAATGTTGACGTGAAAATTCGTGAATACGCCCATATTTGGGTGACAAGAGCATTCGAAAAGCCCGGGCTAAACCTAGCCCATTGAATTAAAAGCCCAATAGCCACCTCTCTCTCCCCACCACTATCCATTCGCACTTACCCCCCTTTCCTTCCTCTCTGCCCTTTCCTTCCCAAGGGAACAGAGCGGACTCATCATTCCTCTACCGCTGACGATGGCGTCCTGACGCCGAAACGTACAAGTTTTCTTTTGTGAGTGTCCTTTTTGCGTGTTTCTGTGTTTGTTTAGTGTATCACAGTTTTATTTATGCATGTGCATCGTCGCCGAGAGCGATTTTCTACCAAGACATTATATATATATATATATATATATATATAGTCTTGAAAATCAGGAAAACTAGAACATATTTTAAAATATCCGATGGCCCTCCCATAGATTATTTTCCCAATTACTACAGTTGTAATTGTTACTTCAAAAAACGTGGAACCTATAGACCTGGCCATTTTTTACTATTTAAAATTGTTGATCATAAATATTTGAATTCATAAGAAAGCTCAAGAACTTATTAAAAGACATGAATATGACGAGCAATGAGCGCATTATGAATGATATTTAAGACCTGCCTTGTTGGCGATGGAGTAAAAGCTCACTAACCCCCTAAGTCGCGGGTTCAAGTCCCGCCAGGATGAGTTTTCCACCATCACATTGAAGGAGGACCGAGGAGAGAATACTCTTAGCAAATATGAGGGATGTCATAAAATAAGGAATAACCAATAAGTATAGCGGTAGGTTTGTTATAGAATGGAGTGGAGAGCAAATCATTCTTTGATTTAATGACAGCTTACTGTGGATTACCGGTTTATTAGAACTGTATACAGACGTGGAATACTTGTATGTGTATCACATTCCTGTGAACGTAAGAAGAAACTTGTTGGGAAAAAAACTTGCAAATGAAACGGAAAAAAAATACTTTTTGCACGGTAAAGAAAGAGCTGATTGCCATAATATACTGAATCGTAGATGAACAGCATCATGCTATGTACTTGTACTTTAAGGTGTAACAAGTAAAATAATTTTCGTGCAATTGTCAACCACGTATTTGGAGGAAGTTAAATTTTAACAGGGTAATTCAATAAAAATTCCACCACGAGAATGACTCAACGTTTGCGTCTAGCCTTACGCGCAAATCTTCTTTCTTATCTTCCTTAGCTCAATGCCGGAGTCTAGGTCAGCCAATTTCAAATTTTATGGTATCATCAAGAGGAAGTATAGGCTAGACCATAATGAAGAGCCTCTTTAGCACTAGCAAGGAAGTTGTAAAATGCAAAATAAAAACATGAATCTTAGAAATGGATTGTGTCTATTAATCAACTAGTTGCATCCTTATGAAAGAGGCATAAGGAAGTTATTAAACGGTAGAAGGAAATATAGCCTTTGATTGAATAATCGGCGTCCTTGAATCTAGGCGACCCTGCGCTTGGCATAGAGCATATTTCCCCCCCTCGTCCCATTGTCAGCTGAATTATGAAGAGGAGTGAATAATAAAATACTAGAAGCAATGATCACCTTACCTATTAAAGATACATTTGCGGTCACGCGTATTATGCATCACTGAGGATGATCAACGAAGTACGAAAACTATTACAATAGAGTCATTTCATCGGAGATAGGTTTTGGTGAATTGCATTCATATTCATGAAGTGTCATTCGTTGTAGAATACCTACTGAAATAAACACATTGACAATATCACTGAGCTATTGCAGGTAGACATACATACTCATCACGCCGCGGTGCGCCGTTCCCTTCTAGGATAGGCATATACAAAAGAGCTTGATTCTCGGCGCTAGACCTGGCCAACGTAGTTAAATTTGAACAATTTCCTCCGTACTGCACTCCCTTGCAAACCAGCTTTGCTTCTGCCACATTTAAGGATTGTTTCACACACCTTCTCTATATCTTAAGACTCATTATACTCCTCTTCTTCAGAGTCTCTTCCACATCACTCACCCGTGATTTTCGCGGTCTACCCCCTCCTCTCACACCATTTACTCCTATATCATAATTATATCTGTTTTGTTATTCAACGCTCATCCATTCTCTCGAGATGGCCAAACCAACAAAGCATCCTCTTTTCATATACGTCCATTACCGTGAGCATCCATTCCATATTCTTTCATCATCCACTCATTCCTAACTCTATCCATCCTACTTTTACCGCAAATATTTCTCAAATAACTCATAATCACTGCATTTAACCTACACTTAAGTATATCCTGGCATAACTTATAGGTACAAAATCAGTCTAATTTTCGGCACCGTAGCTCTTGAAGACATTCTTCTCTGTAAGTGTACCTATGATTAGAAAGGTTCTTTTAAGACAACTTGATGTGTACGTGAATAGCATTAGTGGAATTCAAAGATACATCTCTAGCATATTCCCTTAAACCAGGAATATTCTGGACCGACAGTAGTTGCTGTTGGTGGCTGAAATTATCTTGGTGCTATAGTTGCATGGAGAGTGTTCAGTTTAGTTTCTATGCACCGCCACGCAAATTTAATTCGAGAATACGTGACCAGGGTCATTAGATCACATACGTGACATGATAATTATTTTTCTGTCTAAATTTCGACAAAAATTAAAATTAGTATTCGATCAAAATTTCTAAAACATAAGCGTAGATCTCAAATGCCTCCCATCTACGTATGATAATCCTCTTCCATCCAAGCCCACGTTTCAATATCACGCAAAACAATCCCATATCAAATTATTCGTCAGTCATTTCATGACATCCGTACCTAATTCTGTTACGTAGGTTTTCCTTCTGTTGCCAGCGCTAACTCAATTCTCCTGGTTATATTTAGTGGTGTGCAGATTTTTTTTAGTGATCTTCGCCTTTCCGTGATTAAAATTTTTCCTAAGTACTATAAAGGAAATTAAGAGGAAATATATAATATAGTGGTAGGTAAACATGGTGTCCGTCATCTGCGCAAACGTGACGCCAGAGAGGGAAGGCGCTCATGGTACTAGTTGGCAGATAAACAAAGGGAAGGGGAGAACATATGGTACGCAACGTTGACAGCATTATTGCACCTAAGGTGTTCGGAGCCATTTTTGTTTATGCACAGATTTTGGTGAAAATATGTTCATGTATTCTCATTACTGATTTCTATAGATGAAAGTGAAAAAATTGCATCATATCCAATTGATATTTTGGCATTTCAATCCTATTTTAACACGTACCTTTGTCACAATGGAAACATATTTCGTAATAATTCGATTACGTTCACACAGGTTTTCTTCTTAACGCAAAATAATGCATTTCATGTAATGATAATGGTTGATAACAAATATCAAGGTGTTACACAGAGTCAAAGATTCGAAAAACCATTTAAATATGATCTTCGCCTGAATTTCGAATACCGCGCTATTAACTTTATTCACAATGTTTTAATCATGGAAAAAATTAAAATATTATTCTTGTATCATTTCTATTACTGCCTATATGTTGCATTACAACGCATAAGCAGATTTAAGTCGTTGTTCGTTATACCGGCCTCCATTTACTTAACCCTCTGGCGGGCGCGCCCGCGGCAAATTGCCGCATATTTTAGTTTCTGAGCTCTCAATTTGGTACCGTTTGTACTTAATGCCTGTGTCTCCAGGTATTTATTTCTCATGATAGGAGGGAGTATATCCGATATCCGGATCAATTATCCACCGGACGCATCAGTAGCTGTGTGACATCGAAGAGAGTTTGACGTTTGACTAAAGATATGAAAGAAATTTTAGGAAAATATAAGAACAAGGAACCGGTTCCTGAAGCATCTAAACCAGTAATATGCCATGTTTGCAGGTTGCATAAAAATTGCAGGTCAAATATTTTGTGCCAGTGATGTAAAAATAATGTATGAAGGCATTGTCGTCAAGAGACAAAATGTATGAGATGGGAAGATGAACAGGACCTAGATATGAACTAAGATAATTAACAATGAACATTCAGTGTCAAACAATAAAAGATGTAAGTGTAACAACTTAATCAGCCTTTTTTATTAGTAAATTATCTTGCCCTTAAATATAATAATGAAAATTATATTTGCGGTCAAATTGCCGCGGCGCGCCCACTCGTGGGAGTGAATTTGGCGCGCCCACCGGAGGGTTAAACAGGGATGTATATCGAGATGAGGTCAAAAATAAAATATCATAAGTAAAATGTAGTCCACGAATGTTTTTCGAACTGATTAAAAAATTATTAAAATATGCACTCAGTTTCCCACGATTAGAACTCTAGCTCCACCATAACCTGAGACGAAGGTAAACTGTCAGCCGCTGGAAAATATTGAAATTGGAAATTGATGTCAAAACCTCGCTTTCTTTCATCGTTCCTATGAGGACCCTTACACTATTTCATTCATTACCTCAGTTAACACTCTGATTTTTCTCATAAAAGTTTCTGTTTTAAAATTTGACTGATCTTTATCGAACCTCGTCTACATCTAAATAATACCCTGTAAGTCACTTTAACGGTGTTTGACAAGGGTGGATTTGTCACCAACATGCACTACACTATACCCTAATAAAGTTAATGAAACTACGACATAATGCATTATCAAAAACCTGCAAATACTTGTCAGGAGTTGAAATTTCACCTGAATGCACTATACTATAGATATGCTACCAATTCCAGAGAAACTATTTGTATTTATGTATTCTGTAACTGCATAACTGCACAGACATACAAGAGTTGCACAGGAAAAATGCGAAACGTGCTGTTATGCACATATTACATACTAATCAGCAAATTAAAAAATAGCATAAGGGATCATATCAACTCATTTAGCATATTAGCTCATTACCTTTCCATAAACTTAGTTAAAATTCTCATTAGCTGCTGTTGTTATGGTCTCTTATCGTTCGCGGGAAAAATTATATTTTAAACCTGTCAGTGCCGCAGTCCATTTCCCTAATTTTATCCTCATCGTCTAATCTACCGTAGTATGTCGGGTTTCATAAAATTATTTTCGCATCATCATCAAATAGATCATCTTGAAACTTACATGTATGTTTTATTCTAAATTTTAACTAACAAAATCTAAATTTTAACCTAGTGTAATTATTGAATTAACTCTTTCTTCGAAGGTCCGCTACTGCTTCCTCCATTATTCATGTTAGGCATTACTTGCGCACTAATGCATATTTTTTGATTTCCCATGGCATTTACCCGCCACCCATGTAATGAACCCAAGTTTTTTTCGCGGTTTTGCGAAGAGGTTAGAGATGAGAGTGACTTACTTGTTCATCTCACTCAATTAGGGATGTACGTAATAATTACACAGTAATATGTATGCTTGAGCGTGATGCTAAATTGTGCACGCATTCCTGAGATAAAACGTACTTGGAGATGGTAAGAGCGAAAGTTAACACTATATTCGGCATCTGGTCACCAAGCGCATTTAATGATAACTTCTACATTAGTACGTCAATCGAAATGATATTGATTCCGAAAGTGAAGCTTGGAAGTCAGTCGGTAATTAGCTTTCTTCACACATACAATACCCTACAAGCCACCTCAAGGATTTATGGCAGGGTGTGAGTTTTCACCACCATGCACTGCACTATATCCAACCAAAGTTAGTGAAACTACAAACCTTCAATAAAAAAGAAGAAATCAATGGAAATACCCTGAGAGTACCTTTTAGAGGATGGCATTTTACCATCTTACACTAAACTATTATTATACTACCAACTTTGTTCATAAACAGTGACTATTTGAGTATTTTTCTACCACATAAACGCGAAATACAATAACACTCACAAGTTCATTAAGTGACGCGTAACCATTTCCGTAGTTAAGCCGGAAACTTTCTCTTTTATTCAAGTATGTACAAGAGTTATACCGGAAGCATACAAGACGTAATGTTAGTACTGCGTAGCATATTAGGTAAATATAAATAAAAGCATTTTTCAATTCGCTAACGAATTAAATTCACTGGAAGGTCGATTTACTTGAGAGAAACGTAATAAGTTCAAAGTGAAAACAATCACGCACCTAGACTGGGATTACAACTCAGAAGACTAGTCTCGAGTGAGCGAACCGACTACTCGTAGGTTTTAAAGAAACGAGGCGGTCGTATCGGGTCCTGTTATTAGCGTAGTAAAACTAGCCATGTAAATACCCAATAAGAGGAATAAATTCCAGCGATACCAAATTATGGGAAATCCTAGTTTAGATAGTGATAAAACATTTTTCAATAATCCACAGTTCCAAAAAAGCCGGACATGTTTTTTATAAACAATTGAAAAAATTTGTTTTCAGTTTTTTGCGAATATCTCCCTTATTTTTGCACTTACAGTTATATAACACGCATACCTTTTTTAAAAAATTTAATTTAAAAAAAATATTTTTTACGAACAAAATTAAATGCTCTATAGTAATTAATTTATAAAGGTGATTTTTGCAATACTTATTAGCGCATATTTTACCCTATATATTAATCGTTTCGCTATTTTAAACATATAAATTCTATGAATTTTGATCAGCTGAAATGGATGATAATGATTGAAAATCTCTAAAATTTACCGAAATTGTTTAATTAACGATTATTTAAACATATTGTTATATCAATGTTAAAAATTAATATTTCAACACGCAACAAGCTTTATTATAAAATATAGATCAAAATGATAAAAATATTTCCTGCAAGTTATGGCCAAGAAGTTTATAGTTTATAGTTATTCATATTTGAAGTTTCAAAAAATGTTTGAAATCACTGACACGGTAATGAGATATACCTCTTATACAGTAAGCATTGCTGTTGCCAAGGTTGAGTCATTTCATTTACTTTTAAAATTTAAATATGATTAATCTAAATACCATTATTATAAATAAATAATAGATTTAAAAATTGTTTAAACAAACATTTTGAATAAGTTTTTGAAAAAAAAATTGAAAAAGGTCCATATTATAGGCAAAAAAGTGTGTTGAGTTCGGAATATAAAAAGTCCAAATTTACCACAGCACTATTATTAAATTTGTGATTCTGCGATTGAAACAAAAATATTTTTTAAAATATAAATAAGAGCTTTATAAATTCTTGAAAGCATAAAAAATAGAAGATATTGATTTTTTTCATGAAAAAAAGTTGCAAAGTCCCTATATTTCTAAAAGCAAAAGTTAAAAAAAAAATAATTTAAAAAAATCACATGAGAATCTCTCCTTCATTAACTAAACAGTGATTTAAATAATAATATTTTTATAATACAGTTTCTTTACCAATATATCAATGACATGTGCACTTTAAGAATCATTACACATATTTTTGTACAAAAAGGTCAAGTCAAGGTTACATTATGTCTTTAATAGAAGTAGTATAAACTTAAAAATAAAAATAAATAATAATAATTTAAAATTATTTTCTTATTTTTACTGATTTTTATAAATTAATAAAATACTAATATTAATAATTATCCTATCGCCTATACTCACTGAATCAAATTTAATTTTTGACAATAATTATTAAAAAATAATTTTGAAAAAAATTATAAAAGTGGTTTTCTTGGATTTTAGGCAAAATGCTGGTGGCAAAAGTGGTTTTCTTGGACTTCAATCTTTAATAATTGATACCTGAAAGTGGCATGCAAATAAAATATTTCTTTATAACATGTATACGCCTTGTAATTTTGGTAAAATTTTGTGCTAAGCAGATTTCGTATAATTTCCTTTTAATTATTGTTAGTTACGATGAGAGAAACATTATTGTTCATGAATATTACAATGTTATCCAAAAGTACGTGAATTGATCTTTTACATGATACCAAATACATGTACCTTGATCCTTACATAAATTGTAATATTACTTATTGAAATTAACGTTCATTTCAGTTCCTTCGATTTTCCAAAAAGAAATACATTTTCAAATTTCAAAATCTTGAAAACTAAATTTTTTTTTATTTTTCTTACTCCATGTACCTACTGATAAAGTAAAGTATCCACATGAAGAATTTATGTAGTAAAGTTTATCATAAAATTTACTAGTTTGTTAAAAATAACATTATTAAAAAAAACAGCCTTAAAATATTTAAAGTTTTGTACAATTTACATATTTAGCAAATGTAAACAAATTTTATAACAATCTTATGCGGAAATATTTACTTTTTCAATTAGCATTTTGTTTGCTTCAAATATTTCAATTTAAACAATAGTTATTGTCATTTATTAAACCACGCGCCTCTTGCTGTAGAGTAGCCATACCCCGACCACTGTAAAATATTGCTTTATAAACGATTTATCACGGCGTGCTTATTTTTACTCCTACAAAAATATTTTTCAAATGAAATTTGTTTTAAAATTTTCAATTAACAAAAAGGTATACTTGTTAAACAACGCTAAGTGCTAAAATAAGGGAGATATTTGCAAATATATAACTGAAAAAATTATTTTCAATTGTTTATAAAATCTTTTCCCGGATTTTTTGGAACTGTGGATTGTTGACAAATGTTTCATTTTTACCTAAACTAGAATTTCCCAAATTTTGGTATCGCTGGAATTTATTTCTCTTTTTGGGTATTTACATGGCTAGTTTTACTACGCATTATGCTTTGAATATCTAACCCCATATCTTGTCCAATCAACTAAAGTTTCAGCACCGAGTGCCAATATTTGAGTACCAAGTTAGAAGAGCAATCTTACAAGGAAATAGATTTTCACCGAAGTGGAATGTTGCATCATCGAGCTCTGGTGAGTGGTCTAAAGTGTTGATACTAATTCCGAAAGTAGGGGGAGTGAGTGAGAATACGGAAAGTTAAGAGGCCAGTGTACGGAAATACTTTGCCCTCGTACGTAAATTTGTAGGGTTATTGGTAGGGTTATTGTTAGGGTAGGTAATTATACACTGCTGATGAATGGTAAGCTTAATTTTGGGTCACATCCGAAGGCTTGAATGAAATAAATCTTTGCGTGAAACTTCGGAATCCTTCTTGCAATTATCGCTCATATAATTTTAGCGCCCTCAAATTCATTACTCGAAAGTATGTTTTAAATTTATTCGAAATTTAGCTACTAAATACTACTTAAGTCTCAGTAGGTACTCTTAAATTCATTTTAGTAAAGATTTAAATGCTCACTTGTGAGTGTTCTTTTTTCCGTTTCTGTATTTTTATTGGCCACCCTCTAGGCATATTGTATATATATATATATATATATATATATAAATATATTAATATATATATATATATAAAACTTCCAGGAGAATCACTCGGGTGATAAATATACAATATGCCAAGAGGGTGGCCGATAAAAATATACAAACGGAAAAAAGAACACTTACAAATAAAAACTTCCGATATTTCGGTGAAGATATTAGCTCCACCTTTCTCTAGGAGAAGAGTATATTTTTATCGGCCACCCTCTTGGCATATTGTATATATATATATATATATATATATATATATATATATATATATATATATATCCACCATCACCCTCACGGCCACCCTCTTGGCATAATATATATATCATGTTTAAGATTAGATCCTTATTCTTAAACTTTGTTCCTCTATCGTTAGTCCTCTTCCCTTAGACTTTGATTCTAATACAAACAACGCTGGTGGCAGGATTTAAACCAATGGCATTTCAGAAGATAGTGTCTTAGCATTTTCAACCTGGAAATCATGGCCTACTATAATCCAAAACCTCAAGCGACTGCATAAAATTATTCAATGAAAAGCTTTATTTTGATTTAATTATTGAGGAAACAAAAACAGGCATGTTTAAAATCACCAGAGTTCGTATCTAATTCCTTAGGTATACCTACTCTTCATTATTTCGATTGCAAAATTTATGAAATAATGCCCACCTTTTGCTCTTTAGTGCTCTGCGTTGAATAATAAATGGGAAAAATAAGAGGTTGGCGAAGAGTTCAATATGAAGTGTGGCACTGTATGATGCAGAAACGTTGACTCTGAGAAAATAGATTGAAAATATACTGCAGGTTTTTGAAGTGTGTGTGAAGGAGGAGGAGAATGAAGAAGGCTTGGGGTAGTTGAAGAGAGAGAACTTCCGGAGTAGATTAGGAGGAGACAGAGTAGGTAGTTGGAAAAGGTAATAAGGCGTAGGGTTGCTGGAGGCAAAATAATAGAGGGGAGGATGTTGGGTAAGTGGGGAAGGGGAAGAAAGAGAACACTTTGTATGGACGGGATGAAGAAGGGTAAGAAAAATGCTGAGATGAAAAAATAAATTCGTTTGTCGGACAAGGAGTGCCACAAATGACCCCGTCAGGAATAGTCAAACGGAAGGAATTTTCACGTAAGATACACAATCTTACATTCTAAGAAAGCTTTATGGACTTCATCGTTGTCAACTAGTGCAAATGGGGTAAGAACACAGTTATAGTTGATTGGCAGTTTTTAACGCAACTCCTCCTTTTCTGGGACATCTTTTCACTTGACTGCACTTAACATACTTGCTCCTCATTAGTAATTTAAAAAAATAAATTAATACAGCGATTCAACTAACTAGGCTACCGAGTGAATGAACGTCGATTCAGTCTTAATGGCAGCTCTAACAATCTCCGTGTTTTGCGGAATAATGACACTTTCACCCCTACGCCCTGCGGTCGAAATCCTTAATCTTCTGCCCATAGTTTGTCAGGGGTTAACAAAAAAGTTATTTCGACTTTGCCGGAAAAATGTATATCTTTAGAGTACCCAGAAAGCTACCTCAAAAGGATCTACATCTACAAAATACTCTGAAAGCCACCTCAAGGGCTTGTGGCAGGGGGTGAGTAGTCACCAGCGTACATTACACTATCCCCTATCAAACCATGTCAATGTAACTACGACTATTGAAGCATTAGCATAAATCGCCGATGCTTGTCTGGAGGCGAAGCCTCACAAGCATGCACTACACTATAGGTATGCTACCAATGTTAGAGGGAGCGTTAGTAGTAATGTATGCTGCAACTACATATATGGACAAAGATAGGAGACTTATACTGAAAACATGCACGGCGTGCTGTTAGTACTACGTAGGAGATAAGGATACAAGTATTAGGGAGTAAATCAACTATCCAGCTACACTACCTATCGACAAACCAAGTAAAAAGTCTCCTTGGCAGCTGTTATGGCCTCTTATATATGGCAGGTGGTGAGTTTTCACCTATATGTACCGAACCATATCCTGCAAATTTTCAAGAAATTACGACTGTTGAAAACATTGGCCAAATGATCGGTTTCTAGTTTGTCTAATTTTTTTTGTGAAACTTTACTGCACGTTCCATTACGATTCACATACTAGTTATAGGCTTGTGATTCTGATGAAATTATCGTGTTGACTTTTTTAAGACCGTTTTATTCGAGGCACTTTACTCCGCAGTCTGATGTATGGATGGAAGTGTGGGGAAAATTTCGTCGTGAAAAGCGGGAAATTAACTAAAATGACTGCTTGAATGCGTGAACAAAATATGTTAAAATAGCCCCTGCTCTAATTCCGTGCCCACGTTCCCGCAATTTCTCTAAATCAAGCATCGCAATTAAGTGCTTCTTGTACGACGCCCATCATACTTCAAGTCGATTTTCGCTGCACGATTTTATGCCCGCGGTCGAATGTCTAGTGAAACGTTCTATCTACACTGGAAGAAGGTTAGCGACAACAGCCGAACTGTACCGTGAGCCTAAAATTGCGACCGGGCGCGCGGATTGTATGGGGCGGCACTGTGTCTATTGTTGGCCCGGGGAAGGGAAATGAAACGGTATTATGCTTTGCTTCGGGCTTTTAGGCGGGCGATGGGGGTTGGTTGACCTGTGTCGCTTCAGCCGATGGGGGTTCTGGGAAGCTTTTCTTGAGGATTGAACGGCAGACAGTGGGTGGGCCGTGGGAGGCTTGCGATGGGAGGGGAGGGGGTGAAAAGGGAATGGGATCGTCGATGACCAATCGGTGACGACCTCGCAGGTCCATAGGGCACTCGTCGTGAGAGAAGTCGCGTACTTATCTCGCTCGTTTATTCACTCTTGAAGCTCAGAGTTGGTGTGACCGGGGACCATATCGGTCCGGTAGAGTTTCTTCGAGACGAGTCCTTTCCCCTGCTGACAATTGCTCGGGAGCTGAGAGGCTGTTGAAAGAAGAATACTTTTGGAGGTGTTGCGGTGATTCACCGTCTTCTACTTCCAAGAAGTCACATCTCTGAGAAGAAGGTGATCATCGAAGGAGGCACTAGGATGGAGCACTCCAAAGTAAGTAGTGATCCGCGCCGAATCAGCACAAGAGTCGCGTTTTTGGTTGTTTTGACCATTTCAAAAGTTTCTTTGCTTGCCGCTCTTACATTCATTGTCGCAATCCATCCCTGTCCATTTATGTAGTGGCAAGATAAAGTAATACTAACGTTCCCTCTAACATTGGTAGCATACCTATAGTGTAGTGCATGCTTATGAGGTTTCGACTCCAGACAAGCATTCGCGTTTATGCTAAGCATTAGCGATTTATGCCAATGCATCAATAGTCGTAGTAACATTAGCTTTAATAGGGTAGAGTGTAATGCATGTTGGTGACTACTCACCCCCTGCCACCCTTGGGGTGGCTTGCAGGGTATTATGTAGATATGTTTTTTTAGACACGGGATATGCATATGATCTAATATTTTTGAGGACAAATCGTTTGCCAAAAAAAATGCTAGGTTGGTTGGTACACGAGCAACAAAACTTGCGGATAAATCTATATCATGTTAAAAAATACGTTATTAGACCATGGTGTGACAAAATAAAAATAAATTCCGGAACTGCATGTAGACGGGTTTTCAAATCGTGTTTCTAATTGTTTTAAATTATTTAAACGATAATAATAATTTCAAGCGAATACTAGAATATTAACTGCAAGTTTGATGGCTCATGCTAAGGCCAATGTAGAAAAATGGCTTTTAAGTGAGTTTTGAATTGTTTAAACGATAGTAATAATTGTTTTTTCAATGTGTAGCAAATGTATAACTAAATCAGATTTATCACTTACAAAAACTTGCCACCACCACCTTTTTTCAGAGTTATGGCTATTATTTTTTGGTTTAACATGAACTAGAGTCAAAATTACCCCTTTGTGGTCTGAGGGGTATGAGCAACTCCGGCGGTTTTGGTGTTAAGCTTGTGTGCAAAGGAAGGATTTCAAAAGTGACATATTCGTCTTTCGAAGTTTTTAGGTCTAGCGTTGCTGAGGTTGAATGGACATTTCTTGGATGTACATTCTAAAGGAGTCATAAGGCGTGTTCTACCAAAACTAGAAGGTTAAATAGGAGGTAGTGAAACATGGTGGTAGTGGCTCTAAAGGTCCTTTTCATTAGTAGGAAAGAGCCGATAACCGAAACCAGTTATTTTGTTCCGATGACGCGATAAATATTTCGCACCCATTGAGGTATTAGAGAGTGGCAATTAGGGTTGAAAATATCGCCACATAAGTTTTTAAACGTTTAATTTTTTTCATTTAAGTTCACCTTTTATGAAAGTTCACTTTATCTTCCGAATTCATTTTAACGTCAGTGCGGACGTTTTAATAAATAAAAAGTTTCCAATTATTGCGGTTACACATTTACTAGGTCAAATGATCTTTTCATGGCGAATTTCATTCTCTTTGGTGTTTCATTGCACCCGTGTGCGTGGCTGTGGCTACGTACCACATTATTTTTGCATTCACAGATTGGAAATTTGTAAGTCGTGCTCAAGCGACAAAGTTGGGTTCATCCTCCGCGACAATGGAATATCGTACACGACCACGTCTCTTTTTATACATTATAGACTGAAGACGAGAACATCGTGTTCGTATAAACGCCCGCTGAAAGTCGCATTGAATTAAGGTGGCTTGTTGGCGTAAATAGCTAACGCACCTGACCGGAAATTGGAATCGAATCCCGGTCAAGTCAAATGATTTTATTTTCACCCAATTCGGCGTAAAAAAAGGTTTCTTAAGGTAGGTCCACTGGAAAGTCTATTGCATAAGTTACCTTCCAGCGAGCGACTTTCAACTTTAATTGCAGGTGTAAACAGCCCTGCAAGTCCATTTGCAGAGCTTTTGAAAGTTTCAGCAAGTCGCTTGCAGAAGCGAATTGTTTTTACTGTAAACACCAACCATTCTGGCTCTGCAGTAACTCGTGAAAAAGTTTTCGTCGAAGGTCTTGCAGAAGAAACTTTCAGACGTAACTTGCCAGAATAAACTCACCATTAACCTTCTTTGGGTTCATTCCTCCTTTTGTCTTAGAAGACACTATATTTTCTGAGCTGAAAAACCTTTCCAATGCATTAGGTCCTGCTGGTGTAGCTAAAAATATTTTCGCAAATGCTGAAAGTTGTACATACTTTTTAGAACTTTTCCAGTGAATAAGAGGACATAAAATATTCAATTCGGTAATTTACAACTCTATAATGAGAAAGTCTTGAAATTAGGTGAGAATATTGGGCCGGTTTAGGTTTCGTTGTCAATACTTTCCCAATCTAGAGCTTTAAGGTTGCCAACGCTGGACTAGTGTGAGCGAACAAAGAATGCGGAAAATATCTACATCTATAAAATACCCTGCGAGCCACCTCAAGGGTGTTTGGCAAGGGGTGAGTAGTCACCAATATGCATTACACTATACCCAAAAGTTAGTGTAACGACTAATGATGCACTAGCATACATCGCTAATGCCTGTCACGAGGCGAAGCCTCACAAGTATGTCTTTGAGTCGGTACCATTGCGAGGCGGAATATCATTCAATCTTATAATGCGTATGCCAAAGCCATACTCGTATCGGGCCCTAGGCGATGCAGACCTCTCCAGCCATCTCTTTCCTCACACTTCCCTCGACCCCAACGTTAAATGACCGTTGAGTGTCTTTGATTTCAAAACTGCAAGGGAATCCCACGCAAGGAACCGAGCTCACGCCCCTTTCCTCTTCCCTAAAACTTTCCACCTAATCCTCTTCCTTGCTCCAAATACCTACTGTTGCCAGCGTAAGAGGGTATTTGAAGGGATAATCCTGCAATTTCTGAGCAAATGAATGCCAATGTGGTTCCAAGGAGACGGCTGAGGCATCCTGGTATTTCCTATGAGGTAAATCGTGTTGGGCAGAGCCTGCGCGGGTCGTCCTCAGACCATATATGAAAAATGTGTACTACATTGGTGAACATAATGAATCAGCTACTTGTGAGCATTATTTTCAATGCTTGTGAAAATGAATTGCGGTAACTTTATTACACAGAAAATCAGTATATATGCTAGGTCTGCATAAAATAATGGCGCTCAAAAAATCTCATTGCAAATACATTTATATCTTATATTTCACGAAATGAACGAACTTAAATTGTGACAGAGAAACTTAAGTATTTTACATAATACTTTCATCATCTCATGGATTCTACCTAACCAATAATTTCCTCTAACGTTACTTTCGAAGTACTGTTTAATTTCCATCGTGAAATCCCGATTTAGGTATTCGTATATTTTGCAAAGTTAGAGCTAACAGGAATTTAAGAGCCTTCTGGATAACTTTTGTGAAGCAACAAATGGGATGGACTACTATTCAACGTAATACCTTGCAAGCCTAATAAATTAACAGTATCAGTAATATTAACCACTAGATGTGTATATGGCATTTCTCTGCATGTTTGTATGTTCTTTTACGTATCACTCTCCCAGTTTCCGGTTGGACTGCGCACTGTTCTCCTGACTGGTTTTGGGCCACACACCCTAGTGGTGGCTTGCACGGTACATCGTAGATGTAGATGAAGCCACTTCTAGGGTGTCTGGCAGGGGGTGAGTTATCACCAACATACCCTAATAAGGTTACTGAAACTACGACTATTAATGCATGAGCAAAAACCTGCAAATTCTAGTCAGGAGGTGATATTTCACCAACATGCACTACACTACAGGTATTCCCCCAATTTTAGAGAAACTAGTTATATAGTATATTAATTAATACTAGTATATCAATGTATTTAGCATCTATATAAATGCACAGAAAAAGAAGAGTTGTACAAAAAATGCAAGAGGTTCTGTATGTACTATGTAGCATATTTGGAAAATGGATCAGTGAGCAAATCTAATTAGCTAAACTACCTATCAACAGACCCATTAAAAAGTCACATTGGCAGTTATTATGGTCTCATACCATACGCAGGCAAAATAACATTTTAAACCGGTCCTTTCTGCAGCCTATATCACTAATTTTATTCTCATGATCTGATCCACCGTAGTATGTCGGGTTTCGTAAAATGTTATTGAAAACAAACAAATTTTTAGCGTCATTAGTTCTACATTACATTTTCTTCGTGCATGTTATGTTTTATGTGAGGCTTCATCTCGTGACAAGAATTAGCGATTTATGCTAATACATAATTGCTAATGTAGCTACACTAGCTTTAGGGTATAGTGTAATGCATGTTGGTGAATACTCACCCCCTGCCACACACCCCTGAGGTGGCTTGCAGGGTATTTTGTAGATGTTACTGCTGATTTAAATAACAAATATCTGTGGCAAAGAGCCAAAAACTGATTGTTGCTACAGCCTCGATATTAATTTAATCGGATATGAATTATTTTAGATTTACAATGCCTTTACAGCTTTTAAACGAAATTCTACCATTAATATTAAGCTCTCTAGCAACAAAAATCGTATCAATTGTCAAATTAGTAATTTCTGCATTCTATTCGCACTCTGAAATGATTTTGACTATTATTCAAATAATGCAGTTGAACAGGAAGCATTCTAGACGTGATGTTAGAACTAATTTGCAGTTTAGACTAATAAATTAGTGAATAAATGATAAAGTAGCTACACTAGCTATCGAAAACTCTTAATCATTTGTAAAAAAAGCCTAAATATACATTCCTCATTACTGCTAATATGGTTAATTATTGTTATCTGTCCGTTGTACAGTCTCTTATCCTAAGTTTGTGTTCATGCTCTATTCTACCGTAGCACGATATATCGGGTTTAGAAAAATGTTTCATCTAGATATACGTTAATTTAGTATCCTACAAGCCGAAACTGTTGTTTTCAATTACAAAAAACCCGATTTTAGGAATAGAAAATTCTTCAAAGCGGATGTTATACCTTCAACATTTGTGTACCTTGGGTTTTGATGGACTGCAATGAATCACTGTATTCTTTAGGCAGAAACCATAGAACAACGAAAACAGAACTGAAATAGTCAGCTGTCATGTTTAAATTAGAATGAGTAATTACAGGGAAAAATAAACATTGAAACTCACGAAAAATATGGCCGCCAACTCATATGAAAAAATAACATTGTTGTTGAACCAACTAAATAACTAACAAAAATTAGTTCGGAGATTCCTTTACACACGAACTAAGTTAAAAATATCGGTAGAGCTCCGTTTAAAATTTGTGGTTGTAGAGCTAAACATAAGGAATGCACTTATAATGCTCAATTTGCCGATTACACAAAAACCTTTAAATTTGTTATTCCACTGCATCAACAAGCAACTGACCGCGGACCCCTGCTGTGAGAGGGACGCGCACTGCGAGGTAGGTTCGAGGTAATCCTCTCCCGCGAACCAAGAAAGGGTACCTGCGGTGTCCCGATAAAGAAATCCTTTATAACCAGGGATGTGTCCCGAAAAGGCATTTTACGTTTCGTGCCATACCTGGGAGGCGCTCGAACTCGGAGTCTGATCCTCGGCGTCGAGTAGACCCAACCCTTCACATCGGGTGGTTTATGGCACCAACTGACCAGTCACACTATAGTTTATAACTTTTTAAAGTGAAAATTATATCGCACAATTATGTTCGGCTTTGTGTTGCGCTAGTCACGCTGATGAAAATGGTTTTTTAATCGCAGTCATACGATAGATATTAACCATTTTACGTGCTTTAGTAATTTAATGTACATTAAACTGGCTTGGTTTACTATTGCACGTAAAATGGTTAATATATATCGTATAACTGCGTTTAAAAAACCATTTTCATCAACGTGAATAGTGCCACACAATGACAAACATAATTGTGCGATTAATGTTTAACTTTAAGAAGTTATAAACTATAGTGTGACTTGTCATTTGGTGCCAAAAACCAACCGCGGTGAAGGGTTGGGTCTCCTTCGAAGCCGAGGCTCGGACTCCGAGTTCGGGTCACATCCCTGTTTATAACAACACCTTTTGGGCTTGCTTGGCGGCTAGCTTAGCGGCACGCCGCGCCGTTCTATCACGTCGTTCGTTCGTTTGCGTAGAAAAATTTACGCCGTTACAAAACTAGCGTCGTTCGTAGCGAAAGGGTTAAACATGATATATCAATCAAAATCTAAAAAAACGCTATATTTTGGCCATATCAGTTTTTGGCTCTTTGCCATAGAAATGTTTACAAGGTCTCTATGTTTCGGAAAAGATCTGTCCAACTACCATAATTTGTTAGCGTCATCGGAAATGGGGAGTGGGGAGGAAGATGGTTAGGAGAAGTGGGAAAAAGGGAGGAATTGTCGGGGGAGGGGGGTGAAGAGCAGGTGATGTGAAATGAAGGCGTTCGTGGACTGTGAAAGAGAGGAGGGGGGGGGAAGGGCTGATGGTCGAAGGAAACAGGCCAGTGGGGGTAAGTAGTGTGGAGCTTGGCGATGGAGTGAACGGGGGATGGGGGGTGAAGTGTTTGGGAAACTTCGGGGGAAGAGAGGTATGTGGTATGTGCGTCACCACACCTAAGGTGGTTTGGGCGAGATAGTTCCCTAGTCATAATGGAGACCATATAAATATTTCATTTTTAGATTTAAACTGCTCTTAAGAAGTATAAAGTAAATATTGTAACATTAATGAGACATTTTCTTTCAAATTTGCTGTTAGACATCTATCTACATATACAAAATACGCTGTAAGCCACCTCAGGGGTGTGTGGCAGGGGGTGAGTAGTCACCAAAATGAATTACACTATACTCTAAAGTTAGTGTATCTACGACTAATTATGCATTAGCATAAATAGCTAATGCATAATTAGTCGTAGATACACTAACATTAGAGTATAGTGTAATGCATTTTGGTGACTACTCACCCCCTGCCACACACCCCTGAGGTGGCTTACAGCGTATTTTGTATATGTAGATAGATGTCTAACAGCAACTTTGAAAGAAAATGTCTCATTAATGTTACACCGAATATACAGATATGCTAACAATGGAGAGGGACCAATAGTATTCAAGTATTTTGCAACTACACAAATGGACAGAGACTCAAGACTTATGTAGAAAACATGCACGGCGTGCTGTCAGTACTAGGTAAAAGATAAGGATTCAAGTATTAGGGAGTACTACTACTACTAAGAGCTACACTACCTATCGAAAAACCTAGATAAAAGTCTCATTGGCAGCTGTTATGTTCCCTTATCGTTCGCGGGAAAAATGACATTTTAAATATAATAACATAAGTAGCAGATTGAGAACATAAGTATAAGAGGAATTATCAGATAATTAGCTACATTTACTATCGACACACCGAGTTACATCTACATCTGTTAAAAGTCTGATATGTAGCTATTATGGTCTCTTATCGTTCGCGGGAAAAATAACATTTTAAACCAGACCATTCTGCAGTATATTCCCCTAATTTTATTCTCATGATCTAATCTACCCTAGGATGTCGGGTTTCTTAAGATGTTTTGACGTCAACAGAAAATTAATCGGCTTGAAACTTGCACAAGAGATTAAATCTTTAATTTACTTTGATAGCAGTTCCGAACCAGTTCAGTTCCAGTTGTGCGAAAATAATTTTAATGAACTGGATAGAGACGCTTCATATTGTTTGACTAACGAACTAATCAATAGAGGAGATGACAGTTGCAATCTTGGCAATCTCCCCACTCACGTGTAAACATCGCGGTAGTGAGTCAGTAGGAGTGGATTTTGCGTTGGTTTCGTCTTTAAATTACTTGTTGTTAAATTACTTTCTATAGCTTAGGTTTCAGGAGAAAAATATAATAATCAACATTACATCTACAAAATATTTGCAAGCCACCTCAAGGGTGTGAGGCAGGGGGTGAGTAGTCACAAACATGCAATACCCTATTAAAGTTAGAGTAACTACGACTATTGACACATTAGCATAAATTGCTAATACTTGTCAGAGAGCGAAGCCTCACAAGCACGCACTGCAGGATAGGAATGCCACCAAAATTAGAAGGGTCGTTAGTATTTTGCAGCTACATAAATTGCCAGAGATACAAGAATTATACTGAAAGCATGCACTGTGTACTTCTAGTACTAGGTAGCAAAATAGCATTAGTTACTATCTACTATTGCTACCATTAGTAAATGTTAATGATTTTTAGGAAGAAAGGAGATAGATAACTTCCAAAAGTAGCAACTGTATTAAAGTTATTCGTCGAACTACCCCGAAAACAAATGAATCTACATGAGATTCTGCAAGCCACCTCAAGGGTGTGTGGCAGGGGGCGAGTTATCACCAGCATGCACTACATCATATTTCCCTATATAATAATTAAGCTTTGAATGGAAGAAATTGTTTCGGTTACTGGGTCCTACACAGGTAAAAATCTAGAGGATTTTACTCACTTCCATTAAATCCTACCCTAATTGGTAGCCCTGATGTTAATAATAAACACGAATGGGTCGAAACTCTTTTCAATGTGGCGGGGTGAATGGCAGGGAGTTCACCGGTAACTCGCTGCCGTAAAGTAGTTCGCGGTAAATTGAAGGAGATGGAAACCTCTGACGGCAACGCAAAATGGATGCATGAAGATATAAATTTGCATTCGGCCCATTAGACAGGTCGATTTGAAAACTCATTTTTGAGAAAAAAGTGCGTATCATGCGACGGGAAATAGAGTATTAGGTGAGAGGTTATTTTTTTATTGGCTATATACTGTAACAGAGATGTGATCGTAGTTCTTATTGAAGTTCTGTGTCGTCAAACGAATTTATTTCATGACAAGCTACGGAGATACCGTGAGGGGAATGTCAGGCGGGGTGATTTCAATTTAGAAGGAAGTGGAAATCCGGTTTTGGCCTCCTCCGTAACTTGAAGTTTATATTTGAAGTCTGCTATACCTCACTGTAACAAAACTCATGGCAGCGTTAGCTGTTGGTACATTCCACAGCAACGTAAAATATGAACAAACATTTTACGAAACTGTTCCACGTGTGGCAGGAATTAAAAATGTTTCCGCAAATTTTCTAATTTTACCAACGGTATTTCTGCAAAATGTTAGCCAAGCGACATCAGACCCAAGTCGAAGTTTATTTTTTCAGAATAAAATAATAGTAGCAGATTATCATGAATTTTTTTAGCACGTAGGTGTTTAAAAGATACGAAAAGTTCTAGAGAGATTGAGTTATTTTTCCTAAGATATGAGATATGTTATCTGACAAATCATTTGCTATTCCACCAGCTTATTACTAGATTTTCATATTGCACGTTATCTAACTTCCGATTTGTGGTGCCAGCATTTATTATCACTAGTCAACAAACCTAAGATTGGTTTTCTGAAGCTCTTCAATCCTGTCAAGACCAAGCTAATGGCATAAGTTCTAAATACTAATAGTAATTCCTTGTATGCCTTGACGTATTTCATAATATGCACTGTGTATTCCATCCATCTTTCCAAAATTGCAATGCGATTTAGTGCTAATAGGTTGTAGTAGGCGATTCGGTTGGATCTCAGGGAGCGGCTACCAAAATATTGCAACAATTCCTTGATATTTCGAAAGCGTTTGCAAATGCACTCAGTGGATTCTAAATTAAACCCCTTCTTGAGGAATATGAATAGAATCATTGATAAATACGTGGCATGAATGATTTTCATTTTACACGGATTAACAGCATGACAGCTTCTACATCTTCATCTGCAGAATACCCTGAAAGCTACCTCAAGGGTGTGTGGCAGGGGTTTATTAGTCACCAACATGCAGTACACTATACCCTAAAGTTAGTGTATATTGCAAGTACATAAACGGACAGAGATTCAAGAGTTTTTTGCGAAAACATACACGGTATGCTGTAAGTACTAGGTGGCAGATAAGTATAAAAGTATTATGGAGAACTACTACCACTAAGAGTTACACTACCTATCAACAAACCTAGTTAAAAGTCTCATTGGCAGCTGTTATGGTCTCTCTCATCTGTGATTACGGACAGTAAGAAGATAGCAAAATTGAATAAGAACATGTAACGAGAAAATTCTATTTTAATACTTAGATTACCGGACATAATTCAAGAACTATCTCTATAGCGCCTAAGGGCAACGACCTGGCTTAATGGAAACGCCAGTTTCCGCTCACACACAGAGTTTAAAAAAATTTCCGCGGCAACAGTGAGGAGCCAAAACAAATACTAAATTCCACCTTTTCGCTTGTATTGTCGAAAAATACTGCTTTCACAAATAATAGTCCTAATTAGACTTCATAAAACAAGATTTTGATACAAAATACGCAGACTGTTCTGCGATTTTATTTTTAATTAGCTTTTTTCAGGAAATTGAGCCGATGGTAGCGCCATTTCCATTTACCTGTTTTACTAAACTAACTAATTTTGATTTCAGTTCTTTTACATTAGCTAATAACTCCAATAATAACACGGATTGGTACCTATATTTCATTCCAACGCAATTCTATGGGTGTAATTACTTCTTATCGATACTTTTTCGCGAAAGTGGCATTTGTATTAGATGGAGAATAACATTTGCCCTCATGCTTAACCCATTATTGCATTTAACACCATTCTATTGCGAAAAAAGTAGCTGGAAGAGGTTGGATGTTGTTATTCCTATGAAACAGATAACATTTTTTTCTATTAGTTGCAGGAATATGAAATAAATGGCATATGAGTAATTTTAATGTAAATAATAATAAGGAATTTCAATATCAGTAATATGTAAATAATTTTAATTTAAGTAGCATTTAACAAATTAAATTAAATAAATTACGAATGTTTTAAATTCAAAATAATTGAAATACATCCGAACTCGCACTTCCAATAATATTTAAACAGTTGATTAATACTCAGGCTTGTATTCACTTTTAGTATACATTTGTAAGTAACATTAATGATAGAAGTATGTTAGGAGGAAGGGAAGTGGGTAGAAAAAGTTCGGAGTCAGGAAAAATGGCTGGGATCAATTACATTCAATCAATCAATACTAGATGAGTAAAATTAAGAGGAAACTCCAATGTGATCTTTTAATATGGATACTCTATTCCTCTGCCTACATGCTGTTTACTTTTAATTAGTTCAAATGCGCGAATTCCAAAAAGAGTAGTTAGGGATAACTAGACTCAAAACATTTGAACATACTTGACATAACTGTGAATTATCTTGTATAATACGTATTAATCTCATTGTATTATTTTCATTGTGAATCGCGTGACAGAACTATTAAAAACCAAAATCATATTCACGTAACATAATTTTAAAAAGTTTTATCATCGGCTGGGCAAGTTATTCGTTATGACATGAAATAACAAAAGCGCGATATTAGTTTTGCATGATGAAAGAGAGAAGAGATATGACGCGATATATGATTTTGTATTTATGGTTGCCATGTATTTGTTGCTGTTTTGTTATAATTAAGAGGGCTCAAGAGACGAGACGCGTAGCGGAACGCAAATAGATTGAGTAATAATTTCCTCCTCCTCCTTAGTCTGTTTACCAATATCATTTAGCGCTACCAAACGACAAGGCGTTACCGAGAGTAACGAAATTTATCTTGGAATCTTCTTGCTCGAATCGCCAAACGCGCATTTTTAAACATTAGCAATACGATTGTCAACCGTTTGACGGGCGATGCAGAAAATAGATTTCAGCAGTTTACAACTCGTTCTTTCTTTCTCGCGAACCGAATTTGATGACAAATATTGAGGGTACTGGGACGGGGGAAATAAAATCAAGGTAGCTTAATTGGCCAAAGTACTGGGTGCGATAACGAGGGATACGGGTTCGAGTACCCTGCAAGGCGAATGCTTTTCGTGGAATTCCGCACGAATTTAAGAACTGTGCTTATTAATAAGTTAAGGTAATTTTTGTTGACGCGGAAAGTAATTAAGGGTATAGGATTTGATAATATGCATTCATATTGAAATTCAAAGTTATTAATAGGGGACCAAAGTGATATATAACTCATTATTAGCCTGTGCCATTAAAAATAAAACTCGTTGTTATGATAAACTCTCCTCTTATTTTTTATTAAGGGCGATTCATTTTATTATGTTATTTCAATTAGGCTGGATTCGCAACAGGGATTAACATTATTTGCAATGAATGTAATAATTGCAATATAGCAAGCGTGAAATCAAAACTCTCGTGAACGGTTGTTTTAATGTAGAGTTTACTTCCTTGATAGTTACCTATGCTATTTTGATTAGACAGCCTGTAATTGCACCAATAAATAATTTTTTGAAATTCAGCTATTACGTAAAACCTGATAGCGTTGAAATCAATATCAGCACTCCCGTAATTTTTCTTAATCATTTTTTTAATGAATATATGCTTTTAAAAAGAGTTATATGATGCAGGGAGAAGTATCTTTTGTGAGTGGTGTAGCTGGGTAAAAATATAAAGCGTGAAATATGATAAAAGATTACAATCACGTGAACTTCATATTATAGAGGCATTAGTAAGTGTCCCTTTTCAGATAACTGCTGTACGATAACAGAACGGAACAAAACTTATGAGAATGAAGCCCACCTCTTTCCCGAAAACATCAAATTTAATATACGCCCGAAAAATACATTAGGACCCTTACTATTAATATGTGCTATGACTTGAAGTTTAATGCATGTTGTACAAAAGTCTCCTTCTGAAATTTTATATCGCGTGTGTTCGCTTGACCTCTCACCCTTGTACAATTTTCTCTTTGATTCTGGAGTGGCGGGTTGGAAAAACGGTTGGTTTATTGAATCTTGAATTGAGACCTTGACGTGTTGGTTCGTAATTTGGTTGGTCGTGTGCAATATACCTGTTTTATTAGTTGTTCATCAAAAATACTTGTTTATGCTGTTTTCTGCTCCTGCTTCTGTTAATGCTGTTTTCCTAATTTTTCTCACTCTTGGAAAGAGTTTTGTCTCTAGACGGGAGTTTCGACGAGAAAATATAGTCCTCCCGTTACGCTTCAAAATTGGAAATAAAATCTTAAGATATTTTAAATACTGATACTTAGCCATATAGAATTATTTGGGATGTTTTCATAGTTGATTTAAAATACTAATTTTTATTTATTCCCTAGCGCGATTTTTTATCTTGATTTTAATCCCTGAGCCGAGGATTTGAGCTTGATGCATGGCAGGTGGTGGCATTTGGTATATTCTGAGGCTTATTCGAAGCAAGTTAGCTCGGAGTAAATATCAAAGCATCGTTTTTCCTAATTCTGATTTCTTTCGTTGATCAGCTCGCTGGGATTCTAGTCTTCGCCACTGTGTTACTGCAGTGCCAGTTGCTAGCGCTTTCGGCTGGTGACGAAGACCTCTCTCATTTCCTGCGGAACGAGCCATCTCCACCTCTTTTCCCGTCACCTCTGGGAACCTTCAATCACAACCAAGACTGGTCCAGCTCCTTCCTGGATCACTGGAATAAGTGGTTTCGACGACAATGGCCGGTCAGGAATTGGACGGAAAACCCAGAACATGAAGCAACCGACGATACTGAAGACGACGAAGGATCAATTACCCAAGACGCGAAGAATACGGAGTTTGATGAGCATCCAGCAGCAGTGGAAAGTGTATCCCTCGATAAGGAATCGGAAAAATCAGAAGCTCAGTACAGGAACCCATCAATAACGGAAAAAAGAATACCTGTGATATCCATAAGACCGATCTTAAGACCCTCTGGAGTCGATAAGTATGGGAGACCACAGAGGCCACTCGTGTTACCGAATAGGCGGCCTCCTGTCATCCCCATCCCGGGATTTACCCTCCCTCTGGATCTACCAGGAGTAGATGCACCACATAATACTTTGAGACCACCAAATCGTTTTTCAACACGCCCTCAAAAAAGGCCATCTATTTTAACAATACTCATACCAGGAAAAGGCAGTCAAAGTGGTCTGTTATCAAACTCGGGGGGAAATACACCAGGAGAAGTTTTTATATACAGCGGGCTGATTCCGGGGTCACCTTCCCACAGCAATCGACCAACAAGACCTTGGTATAGTCACCACAAAACATCGACACCGCCCACTTATACTTATCCTACCACTACTACTACATCAACAACTCCAAACACCCCTTCAACCACACCTATAACAACCCCATCTACACCCGGGACAAGTACAACACCAGGATCAACTACTACACCAGGATCAACTACGACACCAGGATCAACTACGACACCAGGATCAACTACGACACCAGGTTCCACTACGACACCAGGATCAACTACGACACCAGGATCAACGACGACTCCAAATTACAGTACAACATCAACGACTGCAACTACTCCCGCTACTATGCCAACCACCACACCATCTACACCGGGGACTAAATCTACTCCAGGATATACTACTACTCCAGCTACACGAACTTCAACGCCATCTACGACCCCAGTCACTACAACCTCAACGGCCAGAACTACAACCCCTCATCGTTATACCACCACACCTTCCACGCCATCTACGACACCAGTCACTACAACCTCAACGGCCAGAACTACAACCACTCATCGTTATACCACCACACCTTCCACGCAATCCACGACACCAGTTACTACAACCTCTACAGCCAGAACTACAACCCCTCATCGTTATACCACCACACCTTCCACGCCATCAACGACCCCAGTCACTACAACCTCAACGGCCAGAACTACAACCCCTCATCGTTATACCACCACACCTTCCACGCCATCTACGACCCCAGTCACTACAACCTCAACGGCCAGAACTACAACCCCTAATCGTTATACCACCACACCTTCCACGCCATCTACGACACCAGTCACCACAACCTCTACGGCCAGAACTACAACCCCTCATCGTTATACCACCACACTTTCCACGCCATCTACGACACCAGTCACTACAACCTCTACAGCCAGAACTACAACTCCTCATCGTTATACCACCACGCCTTCCACGCCATCTACGACACCAGTTACTACATCTTCTACAGCCAGAACTACAACTCCTCATCATTATACCACCACGCCTTCCACGTCATCTACGACACCAGTTACTACAACCTCTACAGCCAGAACTACAACCCCTCATAGTTATACCACCACGCCTTCCACGTCATCTACGACACCAATCACTACAACCTCTACAGCCAGAACTACAACTCCTAATCGTTATACTACCACGCCTTCCACGCCATCTACGACACCAGTTACAACAACCTCTACAGCCAGAACTACAACCCCTCATAGTTATACCACCACGCCATCCACGTCATCTACTACACCAGTTACTACAACCTCTACGGCCAGAACTACAACCCCTCATCGTTATACCACCACGCCTACCACGTCATCTACGACACCAATCACTACAACCTCTACAGCCAGAACTACAACCCCTCATAGTTATACCACCAAGCCTTCCACGCCATCTACGACACCAGTTACTACAACCTCTACGGCCAGAACTACCACTCCTCATAGTTATACCACCACGCCTTCCACGCCATCTACGACACCAGTTACTACAACCTCTACGGCCAGAACTACAACTCCTCATAGTTATACCACCACGCCTTCCATGTCATCTACGACACCAGTTACTACAACCTCTACAGCCAGAACTACAACTCCTCATCTTTATACTACCACGCCTTCCACGCCGTCTACGACACCAGTTACTACAACCTCTACAGCCAGAACTACAACCCCTCATAGTTATTCCACCACGCCATCCACGTCATCTACGACACCAGTCACTACAACCTCTACGGCCAGAACTACAACCCCTCATCGTTATACCACCACGCCTTCCACGTCATCTACGACACCAATCACTACAACCTCTACAGCCAGAGCTACAACCCCTCATAGTTATACCACCACGCCTTCCACGCCATCTACGACACCAGTTACTTCAACCTCTACGGCTAGAACTACCACTCCTCATAGTTATACCACCACGCCTTCCACGCCATCTACGACACCAGTTACTACAACCTCTACGGCTAGAACTACCACTCCTCATAGTTATACCACCACGCCTTCCACGTCATCTACGACACCAGTCACTATAACCTCTACAGCCAGAACTACAACTCCTCATCGTTATACCACCACGCCATCTACGACACCAGTTACTACAACCTCTACAGCCAGAACTACAACTCCTCATCATTATACCACCACGCCTTCCACGTCATCTACGACACCAGTTACTACAACCTCTACAGCCAGAACTACAACCACTCATAGTTATACCACCACGCCTTCTACGTCATCTACGACACCAGTCACTACAACCTCTACGGCTAGAACTACAACTCCTCATAGTTATACCACCACGCCTTCCACGTCATCTACTACACCAGTCACTACAACCTCTACGGCTAGAACTACAACTCCTCATAGTTATACCACCACGCCTTCCACGTCATCTACGACACCAGTCACTACAACCTCTACAGCCAGAACTACAACCCCTCATAGTTATTCCACAACGCCATCCACGTCATCTACGACACCAGTTACTACAACCACTACAGCCAGAACTACAACCCCTCATAGTTATACCACCACGCCATCCACGTCATCTACGACACCAGTCACTACAACCTCTACGGCCAGAACTACAACTCCTCATCGTTATATCACCACGCCTTCCACGTTATCTACGACACGAATCACTACAACCTCTACAGCCAGAACTACAACCCCTCATAGTTATACCACCAAGCCTTCCACGCCATCTACGACACCAGTTACTACAACCTCTACGGCCAGAACTACAACTACTCATCGTTATACCACCACACCTTCCACGCCATCTACGACACCAGTCACCACAACCTCTACGGCCAGAACTACAACTCCTCATCGTTATACCACCACGCCTTCCACATCATCTACGACACCAGTTACTACAACCTCTACAGCCAGAACTACAACCCCTAATAGTTATACCACCACGCCTTCCACGTCATCTACGACACCAGTCGCTACAACCTCAACGGCCAGAACTACAACCCCTCATCGTTATACCACCACTACCTCTACACCGCGTACGACTCCTCCAAATTACACAACTACTCCACCCGCTACTACTACCCCTCCTATTTTTAGTACCACTCCGAAGTACTCACACAATACGACGCCGCATCCTCACCATGCACACAATCAAAATTCACATTTAAACCCCTTTTCTCCTGCTTTAGGCCTTAACACTCCGCATCATTCTGCAACTCCAGTTGGCCAATTTTCAGATCATTACCACGTTGTAGGTTATCAGGTCGAGGAGCCAGTCATTGGTTCTACCAACCCGCCCTCCTCTTTAGGCCACAATGTTCCTCATTATTCTTGGTTTGGTTCGCCATCGCAATCTCCACCTAATCACTCTCCTATTCCTTTCCCGAAATTAGCATCTTTCGAAGATCCGTCACATGGGCAACCTGTTCTCCCTGGAGTTGACCGTAATGATGGCGCGATTCAATCTTCACCAGAGGTGTCATCGTTGAACTCGCCCAAACTAAGCCTAGGACCTATTTTCACGTTGTACGACTATGAAGACGCCGACGCCGTCGATGGGTACGACGCAAGTGACATAACGGTTGACCTAGAGCCTCTTGCACTCACTAATAGGAACTATGAATTAGGTGACATTCAGTCAGAACGTTCAGAAAATGTCAAAGGCACCATACATTTAAGTCATACTAATGGGGATGTGCCTCCCTCGTATGCCGAAGGAAACGGCGAAATGCATTATTTCCTGAGGTTACCTGTGACGAGTTACCCTTCAAAGCCCTCGAGTAGTCAGCCTAGTCTTCCATATCCGTATTATTCTCCCTACCTAAGGTATTCCCCCGAAACAGCTCAGTATTATGCTAATCAACACCCATACGCATTACCTCAAGCGTGATATCCACAGTGAATGAACGTAAAAAATGTAAACTTGAAGGACTTTTTGTTTTCTAATTAAATTAATTTTTTATTTTTAAATTAATTAAATATGGAACGAAGAAAAAGATGCCTATGATAAGCTCCTTTGATGAGTTACACAGGTCCTTGTCACTAACTTGTGCTCTTCGATGATTTCTTATGGCTCCAAATTAACGGGAAGACAATGGAAGTGCGTCGAGGTAGATAATTTTTCCTATGATATGCTCGATGCAGCTATTTATTTTGAAAAAATGTGATAGGACCGATATTGTGCAGCGATTGACTTCATCGCCATTTCCACATGTGTTTATTATTTATTTGTGCCCACAGTGCTTCAGTATACACAAGGTCATCGGCCCCCACCGTATTTCATGTGGTGTACTGACCGCATTGTGTATTTAGTGATACCATTACTCACATTACCCCATATCCATCGTTGCATAAGTCCGATAATAAGCTACTGAATTAACTTTTCATGTTGAACAGTTTTATTCATTGTAGTAATAATTGTACATCTCTGTGTTTTTGTACGCAAGTTTTGCTACCTGATTTGTATTCTAAGTTGGTAGCGTCATTGTTGTTTTTAATTTTTCATGAAGTTTAAATATTAGCATACCATGCATGCGATTTTACATGTAACAGATTCCCCTTATGTAACTGAAGTGAACAGCTGTTTTCTGCCTTCTAATAAGTTTCTGTATTTCTCATTTGCCTCAAACTGAGTAACAGTATTATTTATGTTTTGCTTGCACTTAATTTCAGCATCTCAATGTCGGGGTCATTCATTATATCCATGTATTTTGTGTACTTTTTTGATAGTTTATTATGTTGTGTATAAATGCTATTTCCTGTAACTTAAAATAAATTATTTCTTTCTAATGTCTACTTGAACAATTTGATCCACACTACTCCAAGAAGTCAATGAATCCGTTAGTATTTTTTCGTGTGTATAAATTTTTATATAATAACGTGTATATTTAGTTTGAGACAATGCTTGGTTTTTCAAAAAGTAACCTATTTTGTAATTCCAGGTCCATAATTTCTTTCATCGTTATACATTACTTTTGGACCTCAATGTGTTGATTTTTTAGCAATATTTAATTTAATTGCTGAATGTTTTTACAATTATTACGTAACTTTGATTGCATACTGAATGTTCTCTCACTCACCATTCTCATGTATAACTCTGAATTTTTCTCCAATCTATACTTTTCTGATACCCCCTCTATCTATGCGGTGTGAAAGACTTAACGTGCTTTATGAAAGCAATGCACTTTCTCCCACTGACATGAAAACTTCTCCCACTTTCTCACTTTTCTGGCGCAACTTTATTTTACTAATGACTATTATATTTTTTCAACATTGCGCCAACGGCACTTGCTGACTCTCAGTATTTTATTCTCCCTCTTCCGCTCAAGGTCAACGTCCATTGATTTATTATTTACTGTTAGACATTTGACTGTCAAAATTTGCCGTTGCGACCTCATTAATGGTTAATACTTTGAGTGCTGTCCATTTTATTTTTTTCTGCTGTAGAAATTCTAACAATCTTTAATAATTTGGAGGAAGTTTTGATAATTTTGCCCCGGTAAACATAGGAAAATGCAAACTATACTGACTTTTCGTAAAAAAATTCAAGTTTATAGCTTCATCGTAGTTGAAGGATTCATCAAATGGGAGTTTTTTATATGGTACCTATATAATATATGCCAAATATTTATTAGAATTGAAGTAAACGTAATATAATACGTTTCCAGCAGTTCTCCGGAAATTTGTCAACTTATTATTACGTCGTTTGCACTCACATTTTTTATGAAATAAAAACATTTCACTTCAAAGTAAGTGATCAAGCTCGGCAAAAAAACGGGGCAGTTTATTACGTCAAGGCACTGAATTAATCGTTTGATAGTATATCATCCTATTTTGCCGGAAGCGCTTGATATAGGATACCACATGGAGTTAACTGTTTCAAGTAAATGGGTAGTAAACGTGCTTCGAGAGTTAGGTCAGTTTGTACATACTGCCTCTTCCTTTACCGACAGGGGTAGACAGTACTAGGTACGACTCGGAGGATTACACCTCATTATTCCCACCGAGCCAAACTATGTCTTACTTCGGTGACTAAGCGGGAACATAGGTATCGTGGTATGCCGTTGCCTTCAATAATAAGTATCTTATCTACCATTTCCACCGGAAAGTTTATCTACTTCCTAAACCTATCCCCAGTGGCAATCTGGTGTAGCAACGCCATGAATGTCTGCACACGAGTGAATATTTTACGTAGCTATTAATATTTTATCTTAAATAATATAAAACTATCAGTGGCATTTCTATGTAGCACTTAAGGCAAGTCCCTACTATTTTGGCCATTATAATATTTTGATTAGCGAGTATAATATTTTATTTCTTTACATTGTGAATTATTCAGCGTAGAGGATTTCATTAGCTGCTAAAAGTTATAACTTTATTAGATGCATGGTGATGCGGCTTTCGATTTATGCTGCAATCGGAGCTTAACTCGAAAGCCGCATCAGCATCTGTAAATAGCAGCAAAATCATACATTTTAGATTTATTAGATGGTTTTTGAGGTCTGGTCAACTCCTTGAAAATGCTAATAAACCTATTTCCACACATGTTCTCGTTTTTACTTCATATCATTTCAGGTTATCGACCACTTATCTTCAAATTTAAATTTTCTCAATGGAAGTTTTTGAGGCTTTTGTCAATTTTTTGAAAACCCTTAAATATACCTATTTCCAACGTTTTGATTGGAAAATGGGTAGAGAAGTGTTTCCTATTAATTGACCAAACCGTAGAGAACTAAAATTTAGAAAATGATCATTTGTATGAAAGTGTTTGGTAAGCTGAAAGGTTATAAATTATATTAAAATGTGTTAAATATTGCTCCCAAAATAGGGGAGTGATTAAAGAACGATATTAAAAAGACCTTATTTAAATGCCCAGCTATGATCCTTTCTCCCTCATGTGACGAAATAAGCGGAAGACCATAATGCTTTTGCCACGAAAAACTTATTTTGAGAAAGGATGTTTTTGGTGAACTGTTCGTTCTTTTTAAAATATCTAAAAAGGAAGTAGTGCGTTTCAAGTCACTGATAACACTGCTATTGGGCGTTCAACATTAAATGAGCATGGGCTCTTATTGTTGCTCGTTTTATGTGTAAACCTCCTTGAGGCCGGAGGTGCAATGTTGCATGTAGAAGCAGGAAAAGATGCGGGTCCAGGTTTGGCGGAGACAAGACAACTTTAATGTTGGAAATGGAAAGAGTTTAAACTTTCATTTGTAAATTAGTAGTTTCTAGGATAATTTCAGCTGTAAACAAGATTGTATTCTAAAACTACACATTTCCTAATTGAGGGCCTAAGAGTCAAAGTAATGCAAGTAACATAAACACGAAAAACGATTTAAGTGCATATGTTCTAAGTTGGTACCGTCGGGTACCGTCGGGTACCGTCGGGTACCGTCGGGTACCGTCAGGTACCGTCAGGTAGCTACAGGGAAAGGAATACAAATATTCGAACGCATGGTTCTGCGATATAGCCGCCGAACACGTAAGCTACTTTGCTTTTTGTCATTTCTTACTAGAGTTAAGTGATACAGGTGACACTGGACATTTTTGTTACTTGTATTACTTAGAATCTCAGGCCCTCAGTTATAGCCGATCAAATCTAAATCAGTAATTAAGGATGTAAATGTCTTCTTGATTTCTTTCCGTTGATGCTAAAAACTTCCTTATCTGAGTTTTCATCCATCCATTGTATTCATATGCTAATTCTCGAGTCGTCTGCCGCTCGTGTCATCCAGATGATGTCATGCGCAGAACGGACTCATATTGGTCACGGGAACGTCCTACCTTGCATCAATAATACCATGAATTATACTGTCAAGCTGCGGAACTCTCAATAGTACAAAATTAGCATTCAATCACCACTCTAACATGAAAAATACTGATTTTTTAAAGTCAGCATTACCAGGGAAAGAATATAATACAGATAAATTTGGTGAAATATGAAGAGGATCCCTTATTTTAAACGAGGACAACCATTTGGGCCATTGCTCTAAAAATATTACAGAATCAATTTTGTTATTATAAAACTGGTTAAATATTATTCGGAAAATATATTTTTATGGACACTATTCCCGGCCGTGGGTGCCGACTATAGCGCCATTTTAATTGAATTAGCGCATTTCGGCTTCAGTTGTGGCTGAAATTTGTTGATAACTCGAGAAAATGAGAAGAGAAAGGTGCCTAAAAGTATTAATACCATTTGGTTCCCTGGTAGAACTAGCTTCTTATAAACAGTTTTTGCAAAAATTGCATTCATATGAGACATTAAAGCACAACTTTCTCCCGTATTTCTCGCATTTCGCTCAGTGTAATGTTCATGTACAATTTTCGAAAACAATTGCGTGGAAAGATATTATTTTGTAGTTCATATTAAAAGGAAGAAAATGTTTCTCTTTTAGGAGGCAGTATATGAATTAACTCTAGAACCGTCAAGCGTGATTTCCCGCCTCCTAGCCCCCTAAGGGGTCAAATTCGACTCAACTTACACCAACATTGCGCAATCGCTCCCCTCGTTTGTAAGCAGTTACAATCGGAGGAGAAGAAAAGATCATTCGTAAGTACATAGTATTATTTTGTAGCTCTCAACTTTGTAAGAGATGGGTTGGCACACATGTTAAAGTTTGGTCAACGATAACATTTTTAGAGCTATTTAGATCTCTGGCTCATTACTTGGTAAATTATTGCTTGCGTGTATTATTGTATGTACCAATACAAAGGAAGCGTGGACCAAAAAAATTAGGCACTTCTTTTCCTTTCTAATTTTTCTCCAATTCTTTCATTTAAGGTCGATTTGGACATATTGTAAGAGAGATTATGAAAGAGGTCAAAATTAACATCGTGGTGGTTACGGAACAAATCGATAGAGAAAACAAATATATGTAAAATAGAGTAAAGAAATTCTGTGAAATGATTCATCGCCATTATCCATAAAGAGTCTTAAACGTTCGGTAGGAGACATTGGAATACACTCACTGTCATTAAAAAATGAACGAATAAAAAATAAAAGGGGTCTAAAGTGACCCCTCGTAAGTTCTAGTGTCAAGTGACATATTGTTCGTCCCACCGTGGAGCCACCTAAATCAGGGAAACAATACATTTACCTGCTATAGTTTGCAAATGGCGGGAATTATCGATATTTATGATGAATGAGATACCTTAAACTCCTTCACAATATTTTTTAACACAGCACGACAGTTGTCACTATACTGTGCGCATGATTATGCCATAGTTCACGCATAGGATAGCAAAACTAGATGGCACCTGCTTTTGACGTACACGACGTCAGAGAGTGAAAGGAAACGCTCACCCAACTATGGTTAGTCCTCAATATCATCAAACTGTCCTCTTGTGGAGGCACACCAAGTAATTTCAATGGCCAAAGTACACTTTTCGCTGTATTCAAATACTATTTTCGAAGAGAACGAAAGTAATAAAGCTGTAAAAAGACAATTGTGGTAAATACGATGATTGTAAGTTGTTCTCCGAAGCGCTTTCCCACGACATTTGACTGCATATCTTTCCCCGCAGGCTACCGGGAGAAACGTAAGCCTGATTAGTTTGTGAGTAAATGGATTCATAACCGCCAGTATTTTACTATAAGAGATATCGTTCAGTTTTATCACAAGGTTTTGTATCCGGCTACCTTAGGGTTCATTATATTTTTTTTAGAAATTCAGAGGGTTCTGAATGCAGGCATATGCTTTATGTTATGATATCACGTGGAGTTTAAGCATAATGGCTGGATAAAAATATCGCGATTTTCTGCAAAAAAAGAACAAATTTATAACCTTAACAGCACACTTCATGGGGAGATACACACACCACATATTGGGGTCCAGCAGACCCCGGGTACTAAATTTAGTCATACCTTCCTGTTTTATCTTTATTTGCGTTAAAACCCCCATAAATATATTTCTTCTAGTATATGAGACGTATTTATGGAAAAAGAATCAACTTGAAATGAATATCTGTATTCGTATTTTTATTTAAGTGAAATAGTACTCACAAAAATACAAAAACCCTAAAAGTTATTATACATGCATAATATTTCCTTCTAATTCAACCAAAATAAAAATTATTACTGTGTTCCATACTCAGCCATACCTGAGAACCAATTCATAACCATCGGTCCTCGTTTACTTAAAGTAAACATATGTACCATGGTTTCAGGCTCAACTATGTGGAAGTTGAATTTCACAAATGAAAAATTAACTTGGTTTCCTTCCACAGATTTATTTTCCTGGTACGACATGTTTCGACACAGCGGTGTCATCATCAGGTACATCAGGTACCTGATGATGACACCGCTGTGTCGAAACATGTCGTACCAGGAAAATAAATCTGTGGAATGGAACCAAGTTACCTTTTCATTTGTAAACATGTGTATTATCCATGTAAAATGTGGGATTTTGTTAGTAGGTAAACAAAAATGTTGGCCAACTAGCTATCTCTAGTAACGAAGTGAATTGTTCTCGGGGTTCCACTGGATTAGGTTTTTCATAGCGGCCGACGTTTCGATGGGAGACTTTCACATCGTCTTAAGGGATGGCTTTCCCATCCTCATATGCTCTGAAAACAATGGGAAAGTCTCCTATCGAAACGTCGCGTTGGTCGCTATGGAAAACCTAACCAGGCGTGAAGCCCGAGAACAATTCACCTCAGTCATTCGCCGGAAATTCATAAAATCTTTCGTCAAAGCTCTAGTAATGTGGACATTTTCTCAGTTGTCATTAGAAAGACAGTCTGAAATCTTTAAGTGTTCATTTTAAACAGATAAAATAAAAATTCGCATAGGTATGCTCGTCTCCAGTGTGCGAGACAGTTCCGTCCCTAGTGGCGGTAGAGTAATTCTTTGCATGTCAACCCCAGGACCGTGGGTGCGAATCCCTCTTGGGTAGGATTTCCAACTCCCAGGGCATGGCTGAGTGTGTTTGTCCATGATAAAGCTAAATGTTAGAAATGGCTTGATAGTACTAATTCGCTCTTAAGTAAAATGACCCAGTAATTATTATTCTTGGGTTGTTTATCACCCAGGTTCCAATACACTACATCATCAAATGGTGACCCAGGTCGCAATTAAAGTTGTTATTTTTTTGTACAAAACTGCGCATATTTTTCAACCATCCGTGATATTTGAGGTACTCACCCGCATAGCCTCCGTCCGTGGGGACCCTGTGGTACGTGGCCTGAGTCATTTCCTGAGTCCGTCCCCGGCACTTGAATAGGAGTCGGCGGACGACGATGACACTCACTCGTGTTGACCTACGATTAGTGCGATGGGTGGTCGGAGAGAAGTAACCGAGAGGGAATATCGCGTCGTGTCGAGTGATCACCACACGAGATACTGAGAGAGACAACTCCATGGGAGCTGGCTCTCCACGATGTTTCGCGAATGGAGAGAGTAAATGTATTTTTTTCGGGCCGCAGATAACACTATCTTGGTTACGCATCCGCATCCTTAACTTGAATGTACGGAACCGTAGCCTCTTTTCTTTCCTTCACCTTGCTCAGTCTTTGGGTGCAACACTATGATGTTCAGGGAGCTTTAAATTTGTCGCAATTTACCTCATTCGCATTGATCGGGACTTGAACCGCCGAGTGCTTTGGCCAGCTAAGGTGGTTTGAGCGAGATAGTCCCCTTGCCATAATTGAGACCAAATTCGAATGTTATTTTTTATTGTCAGCGTCCGTAGGAAGTAGGAATTAAGTACTTTAAAATTAATGGCGCAAAAATATAGTTATATATGACAAAAATTCTCATTAATTAAATAAATATAACTACGTAAGTCTCAAACTAGACCCATTTTTTCACGCCGTACGGTGAAAACATGAAGCAGAAGATTGTTTGTAAAAATTACTGCGGTGAGTAATTGATAAATTTTTATAAATAGTTGAGAAAATATACAAACTACACACCGTTAGTTTTTTATTAAATCTAGATATAAAATTTTCCTAATTTTTTCAATATTCTCCCTCAGGCGCGCACAGCCGTGATCTATCCCATGTAAAACAGCTTATATTTTTAGGCAAATTGCTCGAAAATTAGTTCGGCAATAGGTTACTATTTGATATAATTGGAAAGATGGCAGTTTTATCTTTAAAATGAAGTCAAATTCATCAAATTCTATGAGAAGTAATATTTCTCTCAAACTACCCAAGCTACCGAGGCGTCCTTATCTCCTATGGATTTCTGAGGGCTTAAAAGGAACACATTGTTCAGGACTGCCAGACATCTACATCAACAAAATACCCTGCAAGCCACCTCAAGGGTGTGTGGCAGGGGGTTAGTAGTCACCAACATTCATTAAACTATACCCTACTATATACTACATATGATGTGACAGAAGCAGTCCAAAGAATGCGCTTAGCACCACCGTCCGCGAAGCAAAACCCAAACATGGAAACAGTGAGGTGATCGTTCTTTTTGATGAAAAATCTTCCTCCTCGGTAGCTTAACTGGCTTGAGCGGGTGCAATATCGAGGCGTTTGAGTCCCGGTCAAGACGAATGATATTTCCTCTGTGGAATTTCGCACTTGTGACTCAGTAATGGTAATACCGTGGCTAGACCCAGTATCCTCAAGATTCGTTATTTATTTATCTTAAGAAATCCCAAATCACTGTGAAATTCAGAAATAACCGAATTCAGTCACGCTCAAGGATAGGAAAGATATAAACCTACTACAACTCCAATTTCAATTGTGTTGCTTGTTGCGAAGTGTGCAGAGGGCGACAACTTTGTCCATAGATAGTGCTAATTCCGGTATCTAAACAATTTTTTTACATTAAAATGTTAGAACCATTCTTGGCTAGCACATATCCGAATCGCAAATTGATATAATTAAAGTTAACTCAGTGGCAACCAGTTTTTGGCTTGGTTTGGCAGGTTTGGGCACCACATATATTTTTCAAACAAAATATAGTATAAGTACAACTGCGACCATGAAAAAATCTGAACGCTTTTGAATGTACGCTCTTTCAAATGCTTGTAATTTCATTAAAAATCGGCTGGCTCTACCTGAAGATATAGATTATTTAACTCGATGGGCTAGACTTATTTTACAGCAGAAAGGGACGAAATTCGCCATGAAAAATCATTTTACTTGATCAGGATTCGAACCCAATATGTTAGCCAGTTACAACTCCAGGCCGAAACGACCACATCTCCTGTGCTACAATGTTGACTAGAGACGAGAACATCTAATTCGTATAAACCCCCATCCAAATCAGCCTTGATTATCACGGCTTGGTAGTTAAAATAGCTGAAACTTCAGACCGGCATGCCGGATCTCAAAAATACCGCGGTATTTAGGATATCCGGCTTCGAATCCCGGTCAAATCAAATGATTTTTATGGCGAATTCCATTCCTTTGGTTTAATTCACTAACCTAAATGCAAACCATTTTGGCTGGTTTCTAGTTGAGACTACCGACTATAGAGGTCATTTTCAACATTATGGACGGGAGAGTATTTCGGTGATAAAGCCTAATTTTGTGAAATTGAGGAAGGGTAGAGAGAAAACCGGGTAAGGTAGGTATTAGCAGGTTAGTAAGGTGTCTGGAGGGGAAATCTTGGGTTCTGAGAGCACATTCTAATAATTTTTCAAGTAAAATGAAAAAAATATTATCATAGCACAATTAATTTAAGTACACATGTTTATACGACGGAACTCACAATACATGCAATAATGGAAATGATACAAGAATTATATTTTATATTTTTTGCCTTAATTAAAGCATGTAATGTCTTTCGGCCCGAAAATGTCAGCAGGTTGGCTGGATCGTCATATGAGGCATATGAGATCTGTGTATACCCATCAATTTTCGTCTGAAGGATATTACTTTGATGAGAATTTACCAAATTATTGTTTCTTATATGGTTCTTGAAAATTAAAAAAATAAACGAATTTCTGAGGAAAAAGGGGTTTTATTTATCTGAAGGCCGAGCAATTTTGTACACACCCAAGAAATTAAGGACGTAATTTTTTTTGGGGCTGAATGGAAGTTAATAATTATCTCCTCCGAGGTAACTGGCTAGCAAAATTTTAATTATCTCCTCCGAGGTATCTGGCTAGAATTATTAAAATCCGAAGCCTTTGGATGTCATTTCTGTTTACAAATATTTTTTTAGTTGCAATTATTGAATTATTAGATCTCTTTCCACCAACATTATCTGACTTGGAATCACGCAATTACCGTGTACTTATAAAAATGGTCAGAAGTGCCGAGTGACCAACAAAGAAAAAACGTCATGATATAAGATTTTCACTTCTGCCGAAAATGGCGATGCTTAGAAGCATTAGCCCTTATCCCACGGTAATTTTTTCGTTAATTTATTCACGAAAACTATATTAATGAAACAAGATTTATCAACATATGTGCCTCGATGTCACACGAGCAGGAAAAATTGTTGAATTTGGGGCTAATCGGCCAAAAAGAAAAATTGGTTGTGCTGGTATCTATAGTTAATAATCGGGTCCAACAAGAACAAATAACGAAGGGTACGAAGAGTTCTCGGGTTTCCAGCCGGGTAATGGTGTTGAATTGTACCAATTCGATATGGTCTGCCATTTTCTTCAGGGGTGCGGTTTATCACCATTACCCGGCTGAAAACCAGAGAGCTCTTCATACTAAGCGTTCGTTCACACATACATACCGGGAAAGATTCAAATCTTACACAAATAGCGAAGAGTTATCAGAAGTCTATGAGCCTAATTACAGTAATGGGGATTCATCACGATTTTTGCTTTTTACTTTATCGTGCATGAAAAATGATCAGTTGCAAACCATCTCTTAAAGATTTCAAAAATTGCCAGGGATATAGGAGTCTAAAATTGACTGGACGGACAACCTTCCCATAACGGCCGTGACGTCATTTCATCCATCGCTTCTTCCCTCTTCTTCCAGATACATTCTAAAAGACGCCTTAAAAAGGCTTTTGTGAAGATGTCCACTTCTGCCGAAAATACAACAGTATGAAGATTTATAAAATAATTTGAAAAAATATCCGTCTTCACCGGAAATCGAACCACGGGCTCGATCGATGGATGAAATATCGTCAGAAGTCGTTTTGCGGAAACAGAAAAAATGCAAATTTCTACGATTAGTTATTTGGTTACTAGGCCTTAATGTTTAGAAGAAACTCCGTAAATCTATATGAAAACCTTTATAAATTTTATTTCAATAGCAATGTCGAAAAAGAATTAGAAAGATAATCCCCCAGTGGATGGAAATAATTATAGCCTAATGCATCTACAGAATGAATTGAATGACGAACGTACTGTTCCACGATTATGCACACAGAAATACCAACGTAGCAGTTCCATAGTAATGATACATGATTTATTGGCCTTATTAGAGTAGCTGATTTAACAACAGATGTTTGAACTAAATAATTCTGTGCATGCCATAAAATGAAATAAGATCACCAATTCGCTCAAATGTATGAGCTGAATAATACCTTTCTCCTCATTTTAATGCAACTGGTGGTAAAGATGGCGGAATTCAATGGTGTTTTCTTAACAAGTGGAAGTAGTCACTCGCAGGGTAATGGTCGAAGCGCATGCGCACAGAAAAACCAATCAGAGGTCGCGTTTCGTCAAGAATTTACAGAGTTTCCTAATCTATAGAAATTCACTGAGTATTTGCACGCGCAGGCACAGTTCGATTTTGGTAGTTTTCATGAATTTTTAAAGAATAAATTAATGTTAAAATATGGTCATTTTCGTCATATAGAATAAGTGGGTAAGTTGGTAAGGAAAATATCACTTGGGGGATTGAGGAATGGTGGATTAAACCCGGTGTCGCGTGCTAATCAAAAGGTCGCGGGTTCGAGTCCCGCCTGAGTGGGTTTTTCTCCACTCAGGGCATGGGTGTTAATGTGTGATATGTACCTAATGAGTTAATTGTAAGAGGGGTCTTTAATGACCTAAATTCGCTCATAAATAAAGATATTATTATTATATAGCACCCCATGTAGCAAGGGACCAGTGCACAGTGGGCTGAAATCGAAAGAATCTGGTCAAAATTTATTTTTTTTCACTTTTTATTTTAAATGGGGAAATGGTATTTTATAACTATGCAATATCCAAATTGCAAAAACCCAAAATAATTTTACTTCTTGGTGCTTTTATTAGACCAGGAGTCAGCTTTGAAGTTAAAAAAAAAATTCACATACTTCAACTTCCCGCTTTTCGTCAAAACTGTTAATATTTCTCGCTCTTCATGTGTTCTGCGGTCACATACGAATGTTTCAAACATATAATGTGAAAGTGTACGTTCCGTAGATTTTTCTTAATCAATTTTTTAACTTTCAATACTTGTGCAAGCTTTCATTAACAATCTAAATGTACTGTTTTACCCATAGTTTTTTCCATAAAGTGGACAGAAGTTTTATGTACCTACGCCGAATAACTGCAAGGCGATATTTTTGCGAAGTTACAATGAAAGATATACGCCAGAGCCGAGATTTAAACCTGAGCCCATGGGATGATAAACTAGTACTCTATCCACCACACTATCCCTATTTCCATTTTGGTCCACTTTAGATTGTGTCAGTATTTATAAACATTTCAAAGTCATTCCTCCAGGTGCTACATAAGTCTGTGCCGTTGTCTCGTCGTTCGCAGTCTTAGTTTGAATTTTTCCACAAATGCGCTGGAAAAGGGAGGGAAGGGATATTTTGAAGTGGAATAATGAAAGCGGCATCGTCGTCGCGAGGTAAACAACCGATTGATTGATAAATTGATGAGGGAGTCTGCTGAGAGAGATTCTCATCAATCATGCTTCGATTCATACAGACTGCGTTCCCAAAACGTCTGAGTATAGGCGTGCGATTTGCTTATAGTTCTTATTCGTCCCACTCAAATTTTCTACAGATATCATTTCATTTTTCTTCTTTTTTATCATCTTTCATCTTACCATCCTCATTATTTTTTTTCGGAAATACCCTGAGTATTTGAGTATTTTTTCTCTTTATTCAATCTTTTCAAGAGACACATAATTTAAGTATTTAACTTCAAAATATGCCCCGTTATCGGCGTTTTCTCATGAGGTCACTCTTTCTCAAAATAAATAGTTGATTAATGTTTAAAACAAGATCATTTCTCTAAAAAGACTAGATAAAGTATATGTTTTAATACAAGCTGGATAAGTTCTTATTCCATAAAGTTAGATATTCAAGTAAGTCGACTAAGTATTTACTTTATTTTAAAAGTCACTGTACCAGTTCCGGATTTTAATAAATACCCAATACCAACCTTTACCTTTACCCAATAATGTTGAGCTATTTTTCTTTCTTCAAGATCTTAATTTCTTTAATTTATGTGAGAGTTTAATGATTCACTCGTCCTTTTAAATGAAATAAATATCAATTACAAGTGGAAAATGTATTGGAACACCCATTAATTAATGCCAATGATGTGCGACAGGGTACGTAAACACCTTTGGTGGAGAAATGGTGTAATAGAAAAGAGTTTTAATGGATTAGATAACCATTTTTAAACTATGGGAATCGCTAACTTTACGCGTAGAAGTTATTTATGTAGCTACACACATTATTTTACCTGATTCAATTTCTACAGTTTACTCGTGAAATCATGCTAGCGGTGACTGGAAAATACGCAATAGACGCCATACCATATGTTGTAAAAACATATGAAAACTATGATCAGGCATGGCAAAGGGAGATTAGTTTCAATTTGAGCCGTTGGAAAGTAAAAATGCTATAAAAGTGAGCCCATTTTGGACTAATTTTATAACTGTATCTATCAAACAGATATTAAAACAATTTATTACAGCGAGGAAACTTTTACAAACCACATAACAATAAACTCAAAGAAGATTTTGAGAAAGAAAAGAGCATAATTAAACAAATAGCTTTTGCAAACGGTTATTCAGCAGAGATAATAGACAAATTAATTAGTAAAAAGATGAAGAAAAATTTTGTGCACCTAATATATTCTACTAATAGTGGTAAAATGGATTGTAAATGGAGCTCTGTAAGTTATTACGGTCATATAACCGAAAATGTTGTAAAATCATTCCCCAAAAATCAATGCTTTGTATCATATAAGTCAACCATGACCCTAAAAAACTGGTTTGTACATTGTAAAGATAAAGTGGACTCTATGTGCAGAAGTGGTATATATGAACTGTCATGCAACGACTGTCAAAGTGTCTATGTGGGGCAGACTTCGAGAAGTTTCCAGAAAAGAACAAAAGAACATTATAGTGCTTTTAAAAATGACCATGAAGAAAAGAGCAATTTTGCGAAACACCTTTTAACCTGTGACCATAAAAGTGATTTTAAAGTTAAAGTACTGCATTTTACCAATAACCGACGTGAGCTAAATACATATGAACAGCTCGAAATTTTAAAACGAAATGTTGACGCTGATGTTAATCTTTTAAACGAATACTTGCTGCCCGCCAACTCCCCCATCCTTTCCGCTATTGTTGTCCATTCCCGTCCTCCTTCCCCCCCTCCCCTAACGCCACTACCCCACCCCAACTGACTGAAGGTATATAAGGGATTGCTGTACACTTTTGTTCACCTGATGATGACGCTTAGCCGTTGAAACCCGGGTCGTGGTTGAGTTTATTGTTATGTGGTTTGTAAAAGTTTCCTCGCTGTAATAAATTGTTGTGATGGAATACCACAAAGTTTCTGAAGACTACGTTTTATTCAAACAGATATTGTTTGTTTGATCGCAATCGACTTCCAGAACACTCGACGGTTTCTAACAAAATTTGGTGTTCATGTTCCTTAGGACTTAGAAGGATCAATAGGCTATATTAGATAGGCTCAAGTGGTCCCCTTTTTTAAACCAAAATTTGCTTCCATAAGAAAAGCATTGAATTTGGCAGAGAGATTTCTTTTTTGCTTTTTTAAATTACTTTAACTCATTATATAGGCTTGGAATATTTAGTAAGGGATTAGTAAAGAACAAAGTTTTTCATTCTTAAATTCGATTTTCAAGTAGGTTTCGTTTTTTCCTAAAATTCGCATTTTTGTCTCCAAAATCGTAAATTTTTACAAAATTTCAACAGTAAAATTTTTGTTACGGATGTCTTCCCGTCCGGTTCGTTAGGGGGTAACGCACCATGCGAAACTCTACGTTACAAGTTTGTGTATACCAAACAAATCTGAATAACTTAAAAACTATAACGCATATCCAAATAAGAAATACTTATATGGTTTAATAGAGCAAATATGTAAAAATTCTACGCAACTTTAAACATGACCGCTTGAAGTCACGCGTTGCCACAACATACTCAACAATGTGTAGCGGAATATTCCGGTAAACCGGAGAAATTAGAATAGCTTGCGAGCAATATGGTGTCAGTTTTCGTATTTCGGTTTTCAGTTTTCGTATTTTGGTTGTCAGTTTGATGACGTCATGCCCTCTCCATATATAGGTGTAGCGAAACTTGGTGGCACTCGCTTGTTAAGAGTATGACGCAAGGTAGAGGAAAGCATACAAGTGATGTGGATAAAGTGGCCGAGTCTACCATCAGATGTCACTCCGGGAGTCCTTCGGTACCTTTGCCCGTTCATCAACGCTTGATTTACCCTCAGTGATCTCTGATTCTCCGCTGGTGAGTGCCTCCAAGTTTCGCTATATCTATACCTCAATGTTCCAAACAATATGTACCTGTGTATTTAGCATTGCTTCCGCAATTATTTGGAAAAGGATACCTTGTAAGCAAATTGTTTGTGACGCCATGCTTTACCAGTCCATTAACGCTATCATGTTTAATGCTAAATCTTAAGGTTATCAAAAATGCTTGAGCAGGGGCGCGGCATATCAGAGGCAAGATCACGATTCTTCATAACACGTGCGTTAGCGTTATCGTTATTTCTCAATTGCGCAAATGAAAGAAAAAATGCTATCGCCATTCTTTAAATATTATCAGGTGCTTCTAATAACTATATTTAATTGATGGAGTACGTACTTAGGACAGTATCTCTGAGCATTTCCCGTATATACCGGTTCCGTTTTCAATAACGAAAACGACAACGCGAAAGAAGGAACCGCTGATCTTTCCACAGAGGGTTGATATTTCCGAGTCTGGCTCTCTTAGATTATAAAAATAATAAACTCGTTGTAAACGGATTTGGTGAAAATATAATTAAATTTATATCATTTCCTCCTTATTTTTCCGAAAGCCACGGAAGCCGTGAGTCATTTGGAGACTATCTCAAGCAAACAGACACACACATCTCACAAAGTGTAAATAGCTTGAGTCAACATAATACGTCCATCGATATAAAGGATGGATGTGGTTACGTCAGTCTAATTGCGGGTAATGATGTCATTCATTCCGCGTAGAAAATATGTATTCCCCATTCGGCTCTTGCAAAATGTTGGCCTATTACCGCCAAAGAAAAATCGATTTCGCCATTTTCCACATCCTAAAATAAACTACATAAATCTGAAGTGATCGTGAAATTCATTGTTTGGACATTATGAAATATTTTACTGGAATTTATTGGAGATCACAATGTTTGGTTCCGGCGTTAGTTACCGCTAGGTTCTCTCTCTGACGCAGGAGAACGCTGTTGTTTTTGAAAATGAAACCTTTGAATGAGAAAAGAGAGAAAACAATAGGATTTTCAATAGCCTATTATTTGACAGTAGACAAACAATGGACAGGTTGCGAATGGGCGGAGCTAACGAAGTTCACATTTTGGCCGGCAGAGTGCATTGTCCTATCGTGGGATAAGCCAAGTGACCTTGGGATAAGCAGGTAGCTGAGATAGCATCCAAACGAATATTGTGATTATTGTTCGAGTTTGTTTGTGTCGGTCAAGCACTTGTGATGGTAATTTCTGGGGGTAGAGTTAGTATAAATGGAGGAAATGAGTCTTAGAGCGATGAACTGGACCAAATTGCTCGAGTTTTTGTCTGATTTCGACATAAGCTGCGGCTTCAAGTTCGTAGGAAGTTACGGAAGTTCAAGGCTTTCCCAAGAAGGCTAAACTTTATACGTTTCTGCATATTACAAGGACGTTTTGACCAGCAAAACGGAAGACGGAAACATTTACGTAAAAGCGTATTCCTATCCCCGCCAAAGAAAAAATGAACCAGCCCGCATTGTTTATTTTAAAGGATGCAGCAGGGACCGGTGCCTCGAAATTGAAAGTTCACACTGCGGTTGCAAATCAGGGTGAGTTAAATCATTTCAAGCATAAGCAAAGTGTGTTGCAAGTAAATGAACAGTAGACACTACATCATTTCCCGACTTCTAAGCTTAAGAGCATTTACTTTGGCTTGTCAGACCTTGTTTAAAAACATTAAAAGTATTTCTTACTGGCCACTTAATCTTTGTCAGGAAAGTTCGAGATAATCTTCTGTAAAATCTGTACATGCGTCGGCAAACAGGAAATAAGTTGCAGCCAAGGGTAAGTTTGGCATTAAATGATTCAATTATCTGCGACAGAACCTTGAAATAGTGGCGGACAGTATCATTAGCATGTAATCCATGTGAGATGCTCGAGCCAATTCACCATCATCAACCAAAATTTTATGAAATATGCAATGTGAGCATATTAAAATCACGGTTTAGTTTATAAATGACGGTAAAATTGTGAATCTTTGAACCATAAGACGGAAGACATGTTAACGCAAACGCACACCGCCACTCTCCGGTTTGTTATGAATTCCATGTCGTCGAATTAAGATTTAATGAGTGGCCTATATGAATTTATCTTAAAATTGAGGGGTGGTGGTGACAGGTGTGTGGCAAGTACAGGTGATTTAAGTGCTTTAATATTTGGAATGAAGTAATTCACACGCCGACAACCCCAAAAAACAAGTATTACATGACACGATATATTCCAAACTCAGTAAGTATTAGTACTACGATTTTACAAAAAGCCGGTAAATGTTGGGCTGACGAAATAAGCAGTAAAAATATTATTCTACCCCTAAAAATCTTATTGTTAAAATAATTTCTAAATAATAAGGTTCGTGAGAATATGAACTTAACCACGCGACACACTGGATGCCGAGAACACACACGCACGGCGGGTGAAATTTTCGACATCCTTTCATCCCTTCTAATCCGAATGGACCACGCCTTGAAGAGATCATTTTCCGCAGTAAATTTGTGGAAAGATACCCCAGACGTTTTGCAAGAACTTTTGCAAAGCGGAACAACGCAATACTGCACCACATTTCACTGAAATGCACCAAAACACACGAACTACTACTCAACTTTTCCTACGCTCCCATGGATTCTGATGCTAGTCTCATGTGGTTTTCCCACAACCTGCTCGGCCTGTTCTTCGATACTCAAGCATCTTATGGCTACCACACAATGAAGTGGAAAAGATTACAATTTTGTGTAGAGCAAGTTTTGTTTCCTTAGACAAAAATTCATTCCTTGATATACCTACTCCTACCTTCGACTTTCCTTCCACAATTCCCGCGCCTTTACCATCAAAATGGCGGCCACGTCTTTTCTTTTTGCCAGTCAGCATGCGGAATGCAGTTACTTATGCATTTGCATTGATGCATTCACAATTTCTAAAACGGAATGTCTTTTCAAATATGCAAAAAGTGCGTTGGAACTCATGCAAACAGCAAAACGTAGCGCGCTCGACATTCCTTCGAACGAGAAATTCCTCCGTTTCCCTAGCAGAATTGAAACTCTTACGAAGACAATGTTTGCTTTAAAGCAGGAAACGCGCACCAAATTAGCAAATGCGGAGGAAATCCTTCGCCTCGCGCAATCAGGTCAGTCAGGATAGGAGGTCGAGGACAAAACAGTCGAGATTCGGAAGGGTGGAGTCTCGCTTTAGTTTCCGTTTGATTACAGCGGTATTTTTGGACGCCAGAAATTTAGCGCGGTCTCGCGCCGCGAAAGGGACTTGGACTTGGATAAACTTCATCGTATTCCTTAGACAAACTTCATCCTAAACTGGAAATCATATTTATCAAGTCATTATCCGAAGGATAGGTACCCCAAGACTGGAAAACAGCTAACGTCACGTCAATATTTAACTAAGGAAACAGACGACCCAGGAAATTATCGTCCTATAGGTACCTTTAACATCGCTTTTATGCAAGATTGTGGAATACAATATTGTTAGCAATATTATGACCTTGACCTGGAAACTTCTTACACGGCAGTCAGCACGGCTTCGGGAAGAGTAGATCTTGCGAAACACAGCTTTCACAGTTAATTCATATTGGTATTTATTTCACCACTTATACATAAAAAAAATACAAGTTTACATCGAGTAGTAAAGCAATAGACACCCCTCGTTAGTAAATGTGCGCGAAAGAACAAAAGAACGTCGATTATGGCATCCGTGACTGTTTGAAGTTTGTTGATTTTCAGTAAAGGCGTCAAACATGCATTTTGTGAAGTTTTAAATGACTCTGATAAAAAGCTTACGTGTTTCAATACTTATTTTGAACAAATCCAAAATCTTTAACCAAAACATTAGGCCGTGTTTGTTATTCCCCCACAGAATGCTACCTACCGGCAGGTTACAATACATCTCGCCAGCACACATCGTTCCATTCAACGTCGTTCGTGTGCGCCGATGTGTTCCGATGTGCGCTTACTTCAACACCTTGAATGAAACCCTCCCTATGATATCGGAATTACAGGTTACTGGAAAAAGAACCATAAAAACAAGATTTTGAATTAGGTAAAAGAAAAGATTTCTATCCAAATATTCATCCTTTATTATAAGCACATTGCCCGATATATCCACTTCACTCTATCCAAAAAAAAAACGTATCCAAGGAACGCTAATTGGTTTTCGTAGACCGCATATTTCTTTGCAATTTAAAACTTTCCAGACATTCTAAACATTGATTGGCGGTATTATGTCCACAGTAGGCCTGGGAATCGCTTTCAGACCGACGATTAAAATTTAGGCTTAATCTATTATGCAAGTTCCAAACCAATTTATTCTCTGATGACGTTAATAATATTTTACGAGATCCGACATACCACGGTAGATCAGACATTGAGAATAAAATTAGGGAACTAGACTGCAGAACGGACAGATTTAAAATGCCATTTTTCCCACGAATGATAAGAGACCAAAGCAGCTGCCGATGAGACTTTTATATAGGTTTGTCGATAGGTAGTGTAGCTCTTAGTAGTAGTAGTAGTACTCCCTAATACTTGAATCCTTGTCTGTTACCTAGTACTAACAGCACGCTGTGCATGTTTTCTACATAAATCTTGAGTCTCTGTCCATTTGTGTAGTTGTAAAATACATATGGTCCCTCTCCATTGTGATAAAATCTGTGGTGTATTTGTGCATGCTTGTGAGACTTCGCCTCGTGACAAGCATTAGCAATTTATGCTAATGCTTGTAAATGCTAGCAATTTCGAAATTTTCGGCCCGACATCAAGCACGTAAATTAAGGTGTTTATTTATTTGCTTATAAAACATTCGTAACATTATGTACGATAATTAGCGAATTGCTGTGACTCGCTCAACTCAAGAATTTAAACAACCGCTACGGATAGGAACTCAATTTAGTCACTGCAGCAGTATGCACACATGCACAGTGTACGTGAATGAATGAAAGTTATTAATGCTCTGGAGTAACCCATTACAGCAAGTAAACAAAAAACAATTCATAAATTCTGCTCAAATAATCGTAATACATAAATTTTATAAAAATGAGTTAAACCAATTAATCAAACTAATTGTAAGTTAATTACAATACATTAACAACATTTTTACAAATTTTATGTTGAGTTCTTAATTGAGAATATAGTTTTTCTTTTAATGATTGGAGTGATGAGGAGGATTAGATACGAGAGGGTAACAAGTTCCAAAACTTGGAAGCAGTGATAAGAAAGAAGTGAAAATAGAGGTTGGTACGGGCTCGAGGGATATGAAGGAAGCTAGGGTCTGATCGGGTTAATCTTTGGAAAACACTTCTTCTGGGGGTAAATAGATCATACAGATAGGCGGGATTCCGGTCAAGGAAGAGTGAGAAAAGAAAAAAACCCCAAGAAGTATTTCCTTAGGGCAGTGATGAGCAAACTACGGCCCGCGGGCCAGATGCGGCCCTCTGAAATGTTCTATCCGGCCCGCGCGGCATTATTCCTAATTTGACGAATATGAAAGAATATAGGCTAGAAGAAAAATAAATATTTTTCTCTTTTTCATTCTCTTTTGTTTTATATTAGTAATGGCATAAACATTTATTGACTTATTATTGACATTAATAGGACTTAGTATCACAAAAAACACAAGAATTTTGTTAAATGTATCATTTTTATTTTTTAATACATTATATTGGCCCGCCTTAATTTTTTTTTTCCTTTCCTATGGCCCCCTCTTTAAAAAGTTTGCCCATCACTGCCTTAAGGAATCCAGAGTTAACCACTTCAGATCAACGTAATAATTGCACACATAATCATCTATTCTAAGGTCAAATATAAATATAACACAGCAGTTAATAAGTCAATGGAAGCACTTATCAAGAACATTAGTTAAGTCACTATACTAATATGCAATAATCCAAAATTGGAAATATAAGAGCAGATACAAGCATAACTCTGGTAGAAACAGGAAGTTAAATAAAAACTAAATAAATATGGAGGTACATCTACGGTGGAGTGAATATAGATTTGCAGGTCGTCTGAACTTCATGAGGGAATTCAACATTCAAATTGCAATGAAATTAATCTGTTTTCAATTCAAAATTCAAATTACATAAGGATATAACTCCTAAAAATTTGCGAGACCTAGTCCATGCGAATATCCACGTGGCACAACTTTGTTTGTCCACAGTCTATTCACTATATTTTATTTTAAAAATATTATAAACTACGGAAAACTACAAAGTTGCGTTATTTAAATGGATATCCGTTACTTGCACGATATCACGCCTGACACTATTAAATTCGTAAAGTCCATACGAAATCATAAATACCTACTATAAACATTGAAACTGGAGCCTTTCCTTTTCCCTACAGATGGAATACTAGTGAGATTTATTTACTCACTTTCTTTTCAACTCCTAGTCCAGTTTGGGTAGCATACGTTGACACATGAACCCTCCTGTTTCTCCATAGCTGTGGCTAAGTTATCAATTGGGGTTTAAAAAAAGGCGGCAAGCCTACTGGAGCTTTAAAATTAGACTAATTGTAAGTTCGAGTATTTGGGACTATCCATTATTAAGAAATAATAGTTTCACGAAATTGATAATAACTTTTCTATGACTGATTAAAAAGAACTGAAATTTAAATAGTAAAATTAGAAATTTTTCCTCTGCGAAGTGTAAAAAAATTCATTAGGATTGGAAGTAATTTTTTTTCGTTATGAAATGTCAAAGAGTGCGTTCCGTTAGAAAACACCCAAAATAACGGCATTTTTGTTCTCATCGTGATAATAAATCGAAGGTGCATTATTAAAAGTAATTGATAAGCATGGTTAAACGTACCATAAAATAAACTAAAGTTTGATATAAGTTACAGTCATGTAGATGTACTAGCCAATTTGTAATCGGCATCCAAATTCGAGTCTCTACAATTTTTGCACTGACAGTAATCCGTAATTCCTCACAAAAACTGTACATACCGGCTGTAAGGACTTCCAATAACTCCGCCGCGTTCCGCCTTCTATCAGTGGACAGTGTTAGCGTTGACATTTTGAGCACTCTCTTGTCTTCGGTCGCGAACCTTTCCGGACGAGAATTTCCGGTAGATTGAAGATTTCCTTGCCTTCACTCATTCGCCCGATGTTTATTCTCCAAACATCAGAAATTCACAACAGTAGAATTTCCAAATTGCCCTTTGGTCCCTTCCAGCCAATTGGATGACGCAAACTATTGCGACCGATTTGAATGGTCAGATCTTGCATCAGATTTTTCTCATGGGTGAGTCTTGAGTGAATGCCGTCCCATAGAGGAAGCTTCCCATCCAGAGGAACCGGGCTCGAATCCCGGTTGTATGTTAATATGTTTCATTGGAGTCAAGACTCCTTACTTGGGTGTTACGTGAATGGTTTCTTTTGCAGTACTCCATTCGTAAAATGGGACAAGAATAGGAGGCGACAACAGTCCACAGTTACGTCCTGTACACACGGTAACATATCCGGCACCATAGCTGGCGCCGGAAGTGTCTAGCAGTAACTCTCTGCGTTTCAACAACCTTCTGCTGGCATGCGATACAATAGCTGGCGATTACAATGCTCCGGTAATGATTCGAGCACGTACATTTTTTTAGCGATCTGGCAGTAAATGTGTGCATCTTCCCTTTCCTTTGTTTGTGAATAGAGAAATATTATTGAATTAAAAGGAAGATTTGAAATGGGAGTGTCCAACTAATCAGTGAGTATTATAACCAATTTATTTTTCTTTTTCAGTTTTGTTATTCATTCTTCTGAGTAATTACGGACAGATGCATGGTCAACGAGTATGTTTCCCGTTACAAAGCATGATAATGGCAATGATAATGGTGAATTATCAAATAAGTAATGCATGGTTGTACCAATCTCGCTAATATAATCTGAACGTCATCCATTTCATATGCAAAGCAGTCACTCGCAATTAATTGTATCTCCGACTTGGTCACTGCCTGTGGCTTCGTGTCAACACAGCGGTGAAATGTGGCTCAACATCGGTTGCCCACGGGAAAGTTATAATAACAATGTAATGGAAAAGGTTTAGGTACTTATATACCCATCACAGTTTCCTTTCGGGGTAGACTCAGTCAAATAATTTAGTTATTGCCGTTAGCCCTAGAAAACGGACTCCCTTTCAATAACTTCCTCCATAATTCCCTATCCTTTCAAACCTCTGTCGATTCTCTTGCACTCATGCATTGCTTCATACACGCTCTCCTATTCACAAGGCTCATACTATTTCTCCTTTTTAGCGTCTTTTCCACCACATTCACCCACGACTTCCGCGTTCTACCTCTTCCTCTCACACCATTCACTATAATATTATATATCTGTTACGCTATTCGACTCAGGGGCGGCTCCAGACCAGAGGTTCGGGGGGGAGGGCACCAGCGGCTCTTGGGGTATGGAATACCCCCAAGGAAAAGGGGGGTTCGTGGGTCTCGTCCCGGAAATTCGTCACAAACTATGTGCAAAATGGCGCGTTATAAGTGGTTTGGAAGCTAAAGTTTGCCTTTTAAAAAGAGCAAGTTTTTACTAAATGCATATTTCCCCTATAGATTACCACTAAGTTTCGACTATTTCCAAAATTATTTTGATTTACATTCGCATTTACTTTGTGGTTTTAAAAAGTTTTAGTTCATATAAAATGTCACTGGATTTTAATGTAAAATAACCTAAACTTCAACAACAAAAAAGCAACAAAATAATTTAGTCATTTAATTTAAGGTCTATGACAAATAAATACGCCGGGTTTTTGGCGGGGGGGGGCTATTGCCTCCCCCCCCTTGGGACCGCCAATGATTCGACTGACTTCAATTCGTTTGGCATCTCTAAATCAAAGAAGCTCTCCTCTCTTACATGTCCATTACTGGAGCATTCGACCCTCATTCTTTCATCACCCACTCATTCCTAACCCTATCCATCCTATTTGGATACTTCTCTGGTGCCCCATAACCACTGCATTTAACCCACTCTTATGCTTATCCTGACATACCCAGGTTTCGCCGCCATACAGCAACGTCGGGAGGAGAACACCTTTGTGCACTGCGATTTTCGCTTCCCTAGACAAACACTAATTCCTAGATATACTCCACATACTACTTACGACTTTCCTACCGGCATTCGTACGCTTTATAATCTCTTCATCTATCCTTTATCTCTCGCAAACATTCGACCAAGATACAAATACTCGTCTGCTTGCTCAATTACTTCATCATTTACCCGCATCATACAATCATTCTTACCACACTCCCGAACAAAAACTACTATTTTGCTATGCATGGAATTCGATTCCCCAAGAGTTGAAGGATATCACATCAGTTAATAATTTTAAAAAATGTTTGTTTTCATTTTATTTTCATGAAACTTGAATTGTATCAGCATGAGGAACTTGCTGTTTATGGGTTTTTGTGTTCATCAAATTTATTTCGATTGTTGCATAGCTATTGTATAATTTTGTATTGTTGAAAATCACTAAAAATTATATATGTTGAAAATTACTATTGTGAAGTTGAGAGTTGAAAATAGAGATTACTGCGTAATTTTGGAAATCTTTATGATAAATGTTTGTTTTCATTTTTCTTTGATGAAATTTGATATATAAATTTACATAAGAATTTGTAATCTTTGTTTTTCAGTTCATTGTTATTATACCGAGTGTTTTATGATTTTGTTATCTTTGTTCATTATACCGAGTGTTTTATGATTTATTTTAATGTAGTACTTTCTCTGTTCGAGTGTTTATGTACTTACATAGGCTCCAAAGGATATGCTCCTAGAGCCAACAATTATTTATTATTATTTATTTTGGAAAAAAAGATTTAATGCTTTCCCGGCGATTGCTTAGCGTAAACTTACCTCGGGAGTTCCACCGGGTCAAATTTCCAAAAAAAAAACTTCTTGCTTCAACGGACGACTCGTCCATCGTCTTCAGGGTCCCTCAGCAATCTCTGAGACCCTGAAAACGATGAACGTCTGAAAAAACGTCGGTATTGTTTTTGCAAATTTAACCCGGTGGAATTCTCGAGATGAATTTACGCTACTACTTTTGTCTTTGAGGCATTTGTCCTCAAATGCATTCTCCTTGCTGGTTCATTGAAGTTATCCACGAGATCAAAGTTCCTTTATATTTTTAAAAGCATTTTCAGGATCGTTAAAATACAGAAAAGTTCGCCGTAAGGCGATAGGCGAAAGACTCCGAACATTTTTTTATCACCAGCAAATATGACGGAGGTGATATTATTTGATACAACTTGTCGCTTAAAAAATATTAAAATATAGAGCAGCAGAATAAGTTCGACCCGGGGACTACTATTGCATCTGTTTTCATTTTCTGGAACTTGACGGTGACATTATTGACAGGAACAAGAATTCTCTAGAGGTTACTCCGCTTCTACAACTTCTCATGTGCTCGAAAGCCACACCACTGTATCCTGGAAATGTTCGAATTTAAATATGGCGCTTTACAATCTCTTTTTAGCCACTTTTGTTATGAATATATCCTCTTCTCCCTCCTTAATTACTCTATTTTTAGGTATTTACTCAACGCATGCGATTCCATTACCAGAATAGGAAGATACCTTTACACAAGTCTATTTCAAAAGATAAGCTTAGTTGAGGACGACTGAAACCCAAACAAACCTTTTTCATATCTCTTAATTTTGCCGAACTTTCCGCATCTGCCGGTATACAAGTTAAACCGCAACGTTTTTCGCTCTCATTTTACGAATGCTGAAGAATGAGAGACCACAAGGAGTTCTTATTTGTACCACTCCCTCCATGAATGGCGCTGTTAGAGGGAGACAAAATATTGAGAAAGCCTCAGTCGTTCTCTAGCGGGAACATTTTAAATCTTCTCTATACGGCCGCGGTGTTTACAACTCATTATGAAGCGACAATTCAACTCTATCTTGTGAAGGCAGTGGAACAAATGCATGTTCACAAATTTCTAGAGCCTCGCCTGTTTTGAATCCGAACGCATTTGTACATATCTGAAACAGATCAGCGTTGATGCCTATAGTTAACCTGGCGGTGTCTCTAAGCGGTACATCCGTTTAAACGGTTTTATTGTGCTAAAAAGATGATAGCTTAAATATTCTTTTCGTGTAAATAGTTAAAACGCAGGAACTTTCATATGATTTTTGCTCGATAATATAACAATAGACATAGAAAACCAATATTTTGGGAGTATTTTTGTATTCATCATATTCAAACAGTAATTATGCATGATTCCACATTATATTTCTCAAACCGACCCAGGTTTCGGCATATTATGCCGATCTCAAGGTATTATCGTATCTCATACGCCGAAACCTGGGTCGGTTTGAGAAATAGTGTGGAATCATGCATAGGTACATGTTTGAATATGAAGTCAATCAAGGATTTCCACAGAGTAACGCTGGAAACTGAGTCTTATAATTACGTATTGTTTACCAGACAAAGAGCTTTTGTGAAAATGATTACGCCTCTCTAATAATATATTAAATTATTTTCTGAAAGAAGCGACAATGTAAATGCGATGGATACAAATTAAGTTTTGTTTATTCCCGATAAGAAATTCCCACGATTTTGATAAAATACAGTAAAATGTTTGATGTGCTATTTTCAAAAAGAAGATAACACAAGATAGTGTACTTCCACTAGTTATGAATTCTTTATGCTCCATTTCCACATACTACATTGCTGCGCTGTTCTACATCTGTGTGCACTGAAACCAGAAACGGGGAGAGTGCTACGCAGACAGCATGCAGCACACTGGTAAAGAGACAACTACTGGTATTACTAATGCTATTAATTTATGAATGTTACGAGACACTACTTCATTCAGAAAACAAAATAATGCCGTATATTTCCAGCGGGGTGAGGTGTTAGTAATGTTATTTGTTACTATATATAATAGTATATGTTATTAAATAGAAGTAAAAAGTCTACTATACCTAGTGAGGGTGGGAGTTTCGTAGAATTAATCAATCACAACCATTACGATCCCTTATTGTACGCGGAAAAATGACATTTTAAATCTATCGGTTCTGCAGTCTATTTCCTTTATCTTATTCCCGTGATCGTTTCTACCGTAATACGTTGGCTTTAGCAAATGAACATACGGCAAAAAATTGTCTACTTCGAACTTGCGCAAATGATATAACTTATATACTATCCTTCGATCAGTTAGAGATTCCCACCGTAATTTCGTCCTGTTCTGAATAATGGCTTTGTTGGAGTGGGTATTGGGAGCTTTCCAGTATAGGTGTTCAGGTTATCGCAAATCGGAACACACTGGGCGCATTTATGATGAATTAAAAACTTAATAATCTTCCACATATTTTAGGTGGAAGTGTTTTTCTCATCATGGATATCAACAATTTCCACCAGGTCCAGCGTGAAGCAGTTGTATTCAAGCTGTGCGCACATGAATGAAACGATGTGAGCACGCGAAACGTTCGTCTACTTTCCGTCTACTCCTTAACGGTGGTTCCACCGTAAAATGACTTAAATGTCATTTAATTTATATTCTGTCTACTTGTAGAAAACGTTTCCCTCTATCTGATATGAACAACAAAATAACACATTTCCACGCTATTTTATTCTATAATTTAAATTGAAATTACATGGTGTTCAATGTGGGAATGAGAGAAACATAAAATATAAATGCCATTTTTGCGGAAAACTATTTATATGAAGAAAATAATCCAGAGAAATTGAATAAAAATGAAATATAGGCATCTTACCACCTTATTTTTTTAGTTATTGAAGAATTAATGACAAAATTGAATTCAAAATGCGGTAATTCGTAGGAAATGGCGCTGCAGTCGGCTCCTATGGCTGTAAAAAGTGCTTATTTAAAATACATTCGTGGAATAATCTGTATATGTTGTACCTTACTATTGGGTTTCTATAGGTAATGCATTTCATCAGCGAAAGCAGGATTTTTTGTACAAAATATAAAAAATGTGGAATTTAGTATTTGTTTTGACTCACACAGTCGCGGCGGAACCTCCTTAAACTCTTCAGGTACGCAATATTCACGGCCGAATATTTTGCGTATAGTAATCAAATTCGTTGAAAATATGCATTTGAAAACAGGGTTTATACCACAGAGTAATTAAAACAAAATTTAAATTGGCCATGTTTAACGCCTTCACTGAAAATCGACACAAAAACAAAAATCGCGGCTGCGATAATCGAAGTTCTTTCGTTGTTTGGCGCGCACCAACTCTGCTCCCGACCTGTTTTGAACTATGCTGCCTTGTTCGCAGTGTCTGAAACGAATGGAAGGGCATTGTTGAGCAGTGCACTTGAGCGAATAGAAAGCTTCCATTGGCTGTCAGCGTCCGAAGTTCTCACAAAACCCACAAGGGAGGATGGCTTCACTATTAAATTTTCATTAATTAACTAATTTTATAAACGAATCAGCAAAGTTGAAGTAACTTTACTTTTTATTAATTTGCGTGTATCTGACTAAATCGGGGTACGCAATCTCAACAGTTTTCAGAACTATTCTTTTGTTGACGACAAAATGTATATGAAGCCCAATCCGGAAGACTTTTGGAGGCGATTTATGGCAAAGAAAGTGTGGCAAAATAATTAAAATAATGAGAAACGGACGAATTTCGTGTTGAAATGAAATTCTATTATGGATATTCCAAAAACTCTTTGAGTACTAAAGGAACTTACTCGATCAAACATGATATTCAACTGTGATGGTCTTTGATGGTCTACATCTTCAGAAGGTTGATCACCCTCCTTTAAAAACCGGGGAATTTCCTGACACAACTACTTTTTCTTCGAAAATTTCGGAATTCTTTTTGATTTAAACATCATTTTGAAAATCTTCCAGGTTTAACCGAATATTTCAAAGTCACGGAATAATTTATGGGCGACGCTGCAGAATCATGAATCACAAATATATTTACACGAAACGTTTTGGGGGTTTGGCACTGTTTCAGTTCAAATCATTCAGCCCGGAATTTGTCCACTTATGGTCTGAACATGACGATTTCTAAATTATTACAGGCATTCCCAGCGAACGACTGTAGAGAATTCTTCTCTGGTTTCCCACCGGATTAAAGTATGCATGATGGCCGACGTTTCAGCCGTGAGGATGCTGGGAAATCTTGAACAGCCCATAGGATGATGGGAAAGTCTTCCGTCAAAACGTCGGTCATCATTAACCCGGTGGGAAACCCGAGAAGAATTCATATTGATTTCTTAATACGCCATGATCATTCAATATGATTAAACCAGCTGAACTATTCATGAAAGCGCATTGGATTACCAGCAGCTGAAATACAATTATGTGACGTCATACGCCATATTCCCGATGACGTAGTCTGTTAATGCCGCAGAGCGCGCATGATCATTCAATATGATTAAACCAGCTGAACTATTCATGAAAGCGCATCGGATTACCAGCAGCTGAAATACAATTATGTGACGTCATACGCCATATTCCCGATGACGTAGTCTGTTAATGCCGCAGAGCGCGCATAATTTTGAATAAGAAATGTTTTCATAAAACAACGATGTTTTTTGAAAAATTTTGGTCCTGTACAGTAAAGAACGTTAAATTCACATACAAGTAGCTTTTATAAATAATGCATCTTCCCCAATGAAGGCAAGTTACCTTCATGAAGCATCCTCCGCATCGACCGCTAAACAAAGCAGTCAGCCTTTCTCGAAGGAGTGGAGGAAATCTGAAGCATTACTTTACTGGTAAGAAACTATGAATATGAAGGTTAGAGAGGGAAATGACGGAATAACATTAATATTGTCATGTACACAAGAATGTCGCGAAGTAAATAAAATACAAAGGAAAGCAGTACGCTTCGTTGAAAACTGTTACGATCGAACAGAATGTGTTACTGCTGATGGAAGGACTAGGTTGGGAGCCGTTAGAGACTCGAAAGCTAAACGCTAGGCTTTGGATCACTTAACATATTCAGATCAGGTGATTTTCAGTACGACACAAAGGATATTATTATGGCCTCGCACGATATCTCTAGGACTGATAGAAGCGACAAAAATAAGAGATACTCAGCCCAACTTATAGTTACAAGGTTTACTTATTTCCTCGCACAATTAGTGACTACATAAAAAACAGCGTGGCGCTAACATAAGAGACACACCCTTAACATACAATTCACCTGTCCTCTCCCAATCCTCCTTTCCCCAATTCCCTCCCCTTTTGTCTGGAGTACTGACACCCCCTGCCACACGCCTCTGCGGCGGCTCGCAGTATGTAGACGTAGAATGTTCTCATTCTCGCATTAAAGCACCGAAAACCCTTTTTCGAATGAATTTCGGGAAAATATTTTCCAATCAGACGCAGCCAAACACGGTACGGCTCACAAGTAAATCATGAAACTGCTTCAATTTTCTGAATTAGGGGATTAGCTAGCATATGTATTCCGAAGATTCTCGCGAAATTGAGTGGAATTTAAACGTAGTGAAATAAAAAGTCGAGAATATCTATCACAATATATGGAATTTATATTTTTCATACATTATTTTCATACAAATGTATAAAAACGTAGTGGTTTCTGTATGTGTGTGTGTGTCTGTTACTCACTCACGCAAAAAACACTGAACCGAATGAGCTGAAATAGTGCATGAACATAGCTAATATAACTGGTTCAAACATAGGCCTACTGCCGTTTTGAAATTTTTCGCCATTTCAATATTACGGTAATTTCCCACTTTTTCGAGGAGAAAGGCCTATTGTTACTATGTAAACATTTATTTTTACGCGGAAGATTGTTGTTGTTAATGGACGATTTTACAAATGACGTCACGCAACGCTTGCGCGCGGAAGAAGTTGGTACTATCGGGACAAACAAATCATATCCAACCATTGAAGTCTTGAGGGAATCAAGTTAAATAATAGTGAATTTCTCTTTTGATTAATTTTGGTTTCAGTTAAACCTGGAGCCTTTAAACTAATATTTTAATCGTTCAAAACCATTGAAGGTGGCTAAAAATTTAACTCCAAAAATAAACTCCACTCCCTCCATATAGGGCTTATTCCTATATATCGTGTCGCTTTTGCACAACCCATAAGCACACCTTTTCACCATTTTAACGCAACTAACAAATTAGCGAGATGATCTTTCCCAATGGTAAACATACAAAAAAAACACGATTTGTTTGTCCCGATAGTTACAGCTACTCCCGACGGCGCTACTATCGATCTTCAACTGTGGAATCGTCCATTGGAGTGACTTAAAGGTAAGACTTGAGACTTTTTAGAGTTATCTTTGGAAAAATTGGATTTATTGAGTTTTTTATTCACATAATTATTTAATTCTAATATTTTGCGTCATTAATATAAAAATATGTACCTTTTTCATGCTTCTTAAAGCTGATTTATTGCAAATAAAACTTCGAATATGGTCTCTATTGGTATTGGAAAAATAATTCTCGCCCAAACTCACTGAAGGGAAAATGTGCTTGAAGTTTATGGCGTTCTTCCCCATGCCCCCCTTGTGAAACTCGAATACTTTTTTTTTGTTTTACCGTTTTAAAAATAAGTAACTTCGGTGAAATAGCTTCCTACTATGCATCATTAAGTGAATAAACGGAGAACTTCCACTTAGAAAAAAAATAAGAGAAGTCCGATTCCCTTCTGTATGAATAGAATATACATATATTACCACTATATTATTACCTACTATATTATTTCATTATATACCTACTATACTATATCTTACTTTTATCTCTCCCGTTGGGGAATCAACGGGCATTTCTGCTAGTACACAATATTAATACAATAAAGACGTATAATAAATACATATTAGAACTTATATAATACCGTGGAAAATTGCACGTTTCTTTATTTAATCATATAGCTGGCACTTTTTCCTCTTGTTGAAACATCTCCATAACAATTTCAATTCAATGGAAACTGAAAGAAAATGTAATAATACGGCCTTTGCCAATCCATTTTTTCAGTATGCCACAAAGTTACATTTTTGTAATTTTTTTCTTGCTGTATGTGCGTGTATTGTGTTTTTCTCCGTTACTTCCACTCTCGTTGCTAAACGCTGGCACCGCAACATTGCACTTGTTTAGTTTTTTGGTTCCATCCAGGTATCGGTTACCGCGGTAACATTTTCTAGAAGCAATGCACTTAAAGTGTATCACTGTTTTCCTTTTCCTAGATTATTATAACCTTTATCACATTCTTTAAAAAATTTCTAGCTCATATATTGTCTTTAGTCTCTCACAAAAATTGCATACCACATTCAGTTTACGCTCGGAAACTTAACACATATTCCTCTAAGTTATCGTGAAGGCCTGAAGAAACATGGTATTGACAATTTAATGTTAGAGCAATAAATTTAAGCTATTTCGAGTATACTGTGGATAGAGTGAACCGGGAAATAGCGAAAAAATAATTCTGTGACAGTACTAAAGCTTTGCCTATCGTTATTCAGCAAAACATATTTGAGATAGAAGTCTAATTCAGTAAAATACCTTAGCTGTATTTGTAGAAATAAATTGGAAAATCTTTGTTCACAAAATGATAGTAAATATTTCAACATCATGCATTCATTGCTAACCTAAAGAATATAACACCGTAATTTTAATTGAACGAAATAGATGAGCGTTTGAAGTAATTTCAATTTTTCAAAGAACTGAATGAGTGGACGTTTTTTGTAGATTTTCGCAGCTCATTGTATATGCTATTCAGGATTTGGTTCTGCGATTAATTATTATATATTATGCAACAGTTTCCCCGTGCTGTGCTGTCGGCTTCGTCGGGCTTTTATGAAAAACAATGGCCTTTTTTCAAAAAATAAATAAACAATTCCAGCACTTGATGATTTTGAGAAGAGAAAACTTAATTTCGAAGAAGTCTCTTCCAGGTATAAGGGAGTTTATAACTATCCTCTCTATTTATATTGTTTGGTCTTTTTTCTATTTCAATCGCCTCCCTTATGAACCGCGGAAAGTAACAGCTTACTTTGAGTAGTACTGAAACTGTGTGTAGATTGTAACTTAATGAGTGGGCAAAATATATATATTTTAAAAGTTAGTTTTTGATGGAAGTTAACATGAATCGTTAAGACGGCACATATAGTTCTTTTTCGTTTTCCACATGAAAACAATAGTGCGTAACACAATTGAAAAAATATTCATCAAAAGACAGCGTTGCATACAGTTTTTAGGGCTTTAACTGATTAAACCGTTCTTGGGATCTTCTCATCCCTGTTGCCTGATTGCAAGACTACAGCGAGTTATACATTAGCCACTTCTAAGGTAGTGATAAAAATTTAATGAAACTCACACATTTTCTTCGGTGAAGATGAACTCCAGCAGTCCTAGTCCGTGTAGAGTATTGCGTAGAAGTAGAGATGAAATCCAGATGTCACGGCCACCTTGTCTGAAGTAGTGGAAGCTCCTGCCAATCCTTTCTTCATTGCCTGTTTAATATGATCCTTCTTAACAATTGAGAACTTCACTTTGTTAATCCGAACACTTTCTGTATTGTACTGAACTGCTGCTTTTCTCATAGCTAAAAACTCAAAACAGCCAATGCTCGTGATCGTGATATTTATTTTTTAAATAAGCTAACGATAATGAAAGATCAAGATAATACAATCAGTCACCTGATAATATCTTATCGCTTTTATAAGCAAAAGGATTAGCATTATTATTGTCATTGAGAACCTGAAGATTATGGATTGTATGGATTGGCGATTCCAAGAAAACATTTCCATATTTTCCAAAGCAATCCTGCGCGATATTATCGCCTTTGACCTTAAAATGATTTTTTTCAGCTCCACGTTCATCCTTTCCTTTCATCGTCCCTTAGATGTAAAAATTCTATCTTAAAAATCCTCATCATGTCAAGTGTTTAACTAATAATTATCCGTTTAATCGCAGACTTCAGCATTCCTCATTCTCTCCATATGACTTCCATTCACATTTGTCATCTCCAAATTCCCACGAAAATCTTCTTCTACTTTTTAACATTTATTCCGAGGAAATAGTATTAGAAGCATGGTACGATTTAGATGTGGGAATTAGAGTAAAACCAGTTGATAAAGTTGGTTAGATTTGCCGAAGACCAGGCGTTGGTAAGTCGATCATACAATGGATTGCAGGCATTGATAGCTAGATTGAGCTAGAAAATCAGTGTGGGGAATAAAATGAATAGCATCTTGAGGAAACAAAAGCAATCAGATTTTCTAGGACAAAGAAAGCGAGGCTGGTCATTAAAAGTAAAAGGGCACAAACTGGAATAAGTGGAGCAATACAATTACTAGGGTAGTACGTTGGAGAAATATGGGCAAGGAAGGGAAAGACATTATTAGGAGAATTGCTCAAGCAAAAGAAGCGTTCGGCAATAGGAGGGAGCTGATGACGAAGATCTTGAGCAAGAATGTTAAGAAAAGGTTGGCGAAGAGTTTAGTATGGAATGTAGCGTGGAAGATTGGGGCCTGTACCTGTAAAAACCCAAAGGATCTTTACTGACTTCCATTTAAACCTACCTTGACCAGTAGATTATCCTAATAATAATAATGATGATCATCCGCTCTTCTAAAAGAGATCTAATTCTTCTTAGTCCATCTAGCCTTTTGAGTGGTTTATTTTCTTCGTATTTTTCCGTCCACAGATCTCCCGACCCTCAAATATTAGCTTGCCCTCCTACCACAATGACCACATTTCTGCACCGTAATGTCTTCCGTATCAAAATGATGACAAATCTTATCTGCTTACTTTTCCTATCGGTCATCCATTCCTTAATGTACATTTTTCTAAAGTCATCTTGATTCTCACCCTAATTATCCTATTTATTCATCCTTTCTCGTTTAAAGTATCAGTATCTTAGTATTAGTATTAGTTTAAATTATCTGGAGACCGATCTTTGGTTGGATTGTAATTTTTCTTCAGGCGAATTCATGAAGAAATTCACACGTGCTGAGTAAATTAAATTTTAGAACGCCGTTGAAAATGCGTTTTTGCATGTGTCCTCTTTTTTCTCGTAAATAACCAAACGCGTAATCACTAAAACTCGAATCAAATTGCGACCTTAACCATGGTGATAGCCTGGAAAATAGAAATAAAAAAATCAAAATAGTGTAATTGATCTTAAATATCTTAATTTATCAAGCAGTGAGTCACATTCAAGCATCAAAAAAATAAAATTAAATTTTTTCGCGCTATTTAGTCCAAGTTTCATTGTCTTAATCGTATTTTAATGCTTTTCTTTACTTTACAATGGTTCAACCGTGTCCCCAAATCTTTGAAATATGAAATCTTTTTTGTCATAACTTGCGAATAAATTAAGTTCTATCCATGTCAAATAATGGCAAGGCCAACTATGTTTACATCCACAGAGTTTTTTGTTGATAAAACTAGTTTCAACGCTACGCCTTCATCATCAGTTACAATGAGGCCGTAGCGTTGAAACTAGATTTAGGTACCAATAAAAAACTCTGTGGATTGAAACATAGTTGGCCTTGTCATTATTTGAAAATGGGCTTCCACAAAGTTACGCCAGAAAGTATTGAATTCATTCCATCCACGTGTTTTGCTGTTTGTATTAGGACTTAAGTTTACTGTCCAGAAACTAAGACAATGGGTTAATTTTGCTGATACATGCTCGTATTTTTTCAGCACCAATTTTCTCAGTCCATTTTGAAGAGGATGCTTTATTTTAAGTTTGTAACAGCAACTTTTAAGCTACTCTCCAAATAGCTGCAGGAAATTGAAAACAGACGCCGTGCTCTCGCTCCTATCACCAGTGTCGACGGGGAAAAATGAGGTTTCTAGTAAGCGATGCACGACCCCTAAGGGGTCGCGGGGCAAAATAACGAAAGGCTCACGATTCTGTGTTTGATACACTCGGATGGATAAATTGAGCGTCTGATGTGTTGATTATTGCGTCTCTAATCGAGATATTCTACTCCATCCGCAATACCCGCTGGGAAAGGATGAGTGAGATTTTTACGAATGGTTTAAATAAACCAAATTCTTGAACCCTTAGTGATTGTACCACGTGACTCCGTAGTAACTTGATTGTAATTATCTCGAATGGTTCAAACACCCCTCCCCATGGGGGAGTGTTTGAACCGTTGCGGAGTTGTTGAAATGTTGCGGAGGAACGCAACACTTGACGATCGGAGAGGTATCCCTCCGCTTGACGTCACACATGGAACTCAATTCAACTCTGATTGTGAGTTCCATAGGACACGCGCAGGGTCTGAGACGAATGGAAAGCAAAAGCGCTGTTGTGTAGTGAAGTGAGCAGCACACCGAAGCGAATGGAAAGCTCTCTGCCATAAACCTCTTCCTCTTTTCATGTGCTCAAAGCTCGGATCGTTCTGCAGCCGTCTTCGAGTCACCTCAATTTCCTGCTCTCCTTCTCTTGCCGGTACAGTTTCTACTGTGAAAACACATTCGAAACATTACGGCACAGCAATGGTAACCGAGATTGGGATTCATCAAGCGAATAATTGGAAGTTTCTCGCGTGAAAAAGCGAAAGAGAGTTATTATCTCACTCTCGTTAGGTTGCATCTTATGATCGCTAAGGGCAATTTGGACCCCGCGCGCAAAAATTTCTTTCGGGAACTAAAAATACTTATGGAGACCGAGATCTTCGTTTAAAGCGGAGGTGCCTTCCGGAAATAGTTGTTGAGTTCCCCGGTTCGATCCCACCACCCAACGTTTTCTTTTTTTTCATGTTTCAATTTTTTTAGGAATTTCTTGTACAACACTGTTTTTAGAAATTTAGGGCTTGAAAGATTCTTTAAAAAAACAATAAAACTAAAATTTATTAACGGTGCTACACGATATAAATACAACTATTTTAAATACCTTGTCGTGGCCGTGATGGTTAAAGCGCAAGTGACTTCCGGGAATGTTGGTGAATTCCCCGGTTCGATCCCACCACCGAACGTTTTCTTTTTTTTTCTTTTTTTTAATTTTTACAGAATTTCTTGTTCCACACTGTTTTTAGAAGTTTAGGGCTTGAAACATTCATAAAAAATAAAAATAACATTTATTTACGGCACTACACTATATAAATCCCACTATTCTTAATAACTCGTCGTTGCAGTAATGACTAAAGATTCTTTAAGAATTCAAGAAAAATAAAATTTATTAACGGCCCTACACGATATAAATCCCACCATTTTTAATACCTTGTCGTGGGCGTGATGGTTAAAGCGCAAGTGACTTCTGGGAATAGTTGTTGAGTTCCCCGGTTCGATCTCACCACACATCGTTTTATTTTTTTCATTTATCAATTTAAAAAAAATCTTGTACTACACTGTTTTTAGAAGTTTAGGGCTTGAAAGGTTCAGTGATACAAACTATTTAAATGAGTATAGCTTAGTGACGGCCCTCGCCAGGAATGTAAATAAATAATCTTGATTTTAATGATGCAGGTTGAGTATGTATTTCAGTCATTATTTCCTGAAAGAAGTTTTGAATTATCTTTATTATTACGTAATTGCTACTTTCGTGAGTTACGCTGGTGGAAATAAAGAGTGAGAAAACCGTTCCGGGTGTATGTTTCGTGCAGTCGAAAAATAAAGTGAATTCTTTCGACTAATGTGCAGAAAAAAATGAGTTTACACAATGTGCATAGGGTTTGTTTTTAAATCGGTGCAAAATGTGTATGTGACTGATTTATTAATGTGCATTTATGTGATAACCGTGCACGAAAACGATCGAAGAGTGTCTAAAAGTTATTAGACGTGCTGCCTGCAAAAGTCTTTTGATTGTCACTGTACAGAAACTAGTAGAAAGAGCATATCAAGCGTTTAGGAAGTAAGCACCAACAGTTTTTATATTTCTTGATCTTGTAATTATCTCCCCAGAGAGTTTATATTTGAGGAATGCGGGTTTGAAAGTGACAGTGACGCGTGTTTTTGAAATGAGAAACTATAAACGCACATCTTTCAGGGGTTACATGAGCGGCAGGGGTAATTACACTATAGAATACGATGACATATCTGTATTTGCCTCTTCGTATAACCTTCTATTGCATGAAATACGAGTAGTATCAATCAAATCTACACTAGCTTGTATGCCAAAGCTCAGCCGTATGCTGCACTGTCAGAAATGCTCCCCGTCTCAGCAATTCAATAGATTTGAAATTCGGAAATATTTTAAAAACATTTCGCAACTCACGCAATTGTAAAATCGTACTTCTTGTCATATTATCCTTCTCATAGCCTCATACATTAATATTCTTCGCGAATCCTCAGAATTGAACCGTCATCACATGTACTCCCGAGTTTCGCCAATGCATTTTATTTGAAACTTGGGAATATTATTAAATATTTCGCAACTTTCCTAAGTGTGAAAGCTTGTTTCTTTTAATTTTGATCTTCATATAGCCTTTGATAATTATTATATACCTCGCGAGTTCGCAGAATCAACCCCTGCGCAAACACGCCCTCTTGGTCTTTATCTTCATAAGGACCCCTCTATAGCTGGCTTTATTTTGGTCCTTATGATAGACTATTCACTCCATAAAGAGGGCCTTATGAGTTCCGTAATCGCTCAAGTCGGTATGCTCTCTGGGGGTCCTTATGATAAAGACTTACCCCATAACGCCGCCCTTATGAGTTCCGTAATAACTCCCCTGGTGTCAAAAGCAGTACAGCCGCGCCAGCCGCCGACGTTGTGCAGGGTAGGGATGTGCGGTATACATCGTTAACCGATATATCTGGTATATATTTGCCGATATATCGATATATATTCCGGTATATTTTTTAAGTCGATATATCGGTATATTCGGTGTTATTTTCTTTTCACCAGTACCCGATGTATTGCTCAAAATGAAAATTTTAATTCCGAAGTTCAGTAATTAAGTTAGGGAAATGATTTTAGAGAGTGAGATTGTTGAAAATTCCTTATAGCAAAGGAAAATGGGAAGTAAAATTTCATGTTTTTTACCGTTTTACTACGAATTATTTTTTCAAGTATGATGAACTCTTTTTACCTTGGTTTTGAATCCTCTTAATGAAGTGTTTCTCCTATTAGGCGCTGCTACTGCGTATTCTGTAAAGCGCTGTGCCTTAAAAATAGACCATGAGCCGGCCTTGCTTTGAACCGGATGTTAACTTTCTTTGCAGAATTCAATCCGAATTTGGTGGAACAAAATTAATGTTTCCAAATCTAATAATTTAAAAAAATGATCTCAGTCATGGAAACGCACTGTTTTTCCCTGCGTGTACTAATTATATCTAGGATTATGACCTCCGTTTTATACCATCCATTGAGACGATCCGCGGCATTCTGCACGCAATACATTTGCAATGAAAACAGATATTTACCCAAACTTGGATTTCTTCCTAAATGAATTTATAGAAAGCAGTTATGAAACGTCATAGCTAAACCATGCAATATTTGAAGAGACTGCGGCCACGTAAGTTGCTATGGCTATCATTTCAAGCTCCCACTATTGGCACCACGTGTCTTAGCGAAAATGCTACGGTTGTTTGTATTGTCGTAATGCAACAACAACCTTTAAATGTGATTACATGCGAAGATAAATTATTCTTGCTATTCAATTTTAATATATTATGTAGATTGATTTGATATCGTTGTTTTTTCTAGTCGTTGCTCTTGCTCAGATAAAATAATCACTTTTCTCTCAAAAAAGATTGCCTTTTGCTTCAATCTCAAAATGTTGACTTGTCGCGAACAAATTGCTGTAAAAGCACCACTTGGGGTGATAATTTTCACGCAATTTCTTGCTTGCTTAAGTGTTAAACTTTCTTTAATTCATATAATTTGGGTGGCCCAGCATATTCCCAGAAAAGCATTACACCTGTCCCCAACACATGCTTAGCATCTGTCCCCAACACTGCTTAGCAGTGCCATTTGTCATATCACCAGCATGTTCTTAGAGGATATTCTCAGCATATACCTTTATCTCGAAAGCATATTCTGAGCATATTCTAGGCACATACTTTTGCTGACTGGGAGTTTCCCACGTGTAAACGCAAGATATGAACACAATTAAAAATTTTATATCGCGATTGTATCGCGACGCGGCGCGAAATTATCATCTTGCTTCTCTGGGGGAGCCTTATTGAAACCTTTCAAGTGGTCATGTGTACGACTCTTAATCTCACTCCGATTCATCCTTGATTATTAATCATATATTTACCGGAATCATATTTCCTTAACATTCATTCGAGATAAATATGTTCACAGAATAATAATATATATTATTGATTTTTCCATTCCTTCAGTTGTATGTACCTAACGCCATAGTTGTCATATACGTATAGAAGTAAACGCTGACCTCCATCGTCTTGTTCAAGTCGCAACATCCCCACAGGGTATTCATGAAAACCCAGTTATAAGAGATGACGAAGCCTCTGTATCCATTTCGGCGAATGAAATATCTCGGGTAATAGGGCAAGAGAGCAAATATAGCACGTCAAATTCAAAACCGAATGAGCTGCAATGACATCTCAGCCAGGTGTAATAACTCAGAGCAATGAATCCTCTTAAGTTTTTGCAGAACAATAGAACGGCTTTCTCTGCTTTAGCCGGAGTGGCCCTTAAATACATGGCTGTTCTGCGATTCTCAGTACCTACCATCTGAGCGCACCGTCTCATAGGTCAACAAGGTTGCATCTGATGATCGGAGCAGATTGACTGGTGATCATATTAACCAGCTGGTGTTTTTAGGATCAATTGGAAAAAAATATTGGTTTCCATGATTGCCATTTGAGACCAATCGCACAGTAGCATAATTATATATTATATAAATAGTAACGATATTCCGGTATATTTTTTAACGATGTACCTATCGGCAAATCGGTATATTTTAAAAATATTTGATTCCAATATATCGGTATATTTTTATGTACCGCACATCCCTAGTGCAGGGCATTCCCGACCAAGTTACGCATGTTCATAGTGGATATATCGTTCTCCAGCAGTGAAGATGCTACAATGTGCGAATTAGCGGGACATCATCCCTGCTTGTTTAAATTAAAAAATATCAATTACAAGGACCAAAACATCTGCGAGAATGTTTGAGCAGAAATAGCGGAGACAATTGGAAAAATAGGTAAGAAAAAAATCACTTGCATTGCATCTATATGTTTTTTACGGTCAAATAATTTTAAGTGCGTTTGTACTCGGTCAGTACTTCTGGATTGATTTATCTGCTACTGAATAGAGCCTTGTGGACTGTTGAAATCCTCTCTGATAGTAAAGCCTTCCGTGTTTGCGAATCCACCACTTCTTGCTAACGGAATCATATTCTCCGCGGGCACTGTTACAGAAATATCAAAATTGTAGTAGGCTCTACCTTCTCTCTCAAGGTACGCATCTCGGAGGAGATTGGGTAAACAGCAAGCTGCCACTATAAGCTTATCACATGCATTGGGACTAATGGCAATTGGAATATAACATACTCTGAAAACTTAGCTTAGTAGAGCAAAACTATTTTCTGACACTCTTCTTGCCCGCGATAACCTGTAATTGTCCTTTTCCACATCTTCTCTTGCCTGAATTTTCGTATACGGCTTCATTACATATTCTCCCAAGCAAAATGCTTCGTCACCAATGATGACATGAGGGGCAACTATTCCTGAACCAGGGAGGGCAGAGGGGGGAGGAAAGAAAGTGGCACTTTTGAGTAATCTTCCAATGTCTGATTTTTTCCAAAATCCCACTGTCTCCTTCTTTGCCATAGGAACCTATATCCACCATAACAAACTTATGATTTGGAACCACAGCAGCGAGCAGCACAATGGAGAAGTAGTCTTTGTAGTTGAAGAAAAGGGATCCCGATTTTGCAGGGCAAAACACTCTCACATGTTTACCATCAATTGCAGACACACAATTTGGGAACTGCCATTGCTTCAGAAATTCATCGGCTATTCCTTTGAGTACTTCATGGTTAGGCTGAGGAAGTCATTTCCCCCTCACATCAAAACATATCCCCAAGCATGTACAGTTGCAACCGTCTTATTTCTGGACGCGGGATTTTCTTGCCACCTGAAGGTGACTCATTATGTTGAAACCCGGGTCGTGAGCAAAAACCAGCCAATTAATTATTTTCATCGTTATCCTTAATTATTGCAAGTCGAATTACATTTCCAATAAACTCATTCAAAGCACATTGCTTGATTTCAGTCAAATTCATGTTTTGTCACTCACCTCAAAGTCACTTCTAGCTTCTCGGAAGGAGTTATTGGGCATCTAACTCTGTTACACGGGTGATACTTTAATTGTTCTTCCACTAAATTCAAAATGAAGTTAAATTGCAGTTCATTTAGCCTAAATAATTCCCTAAACTTCTTTTCCTCCTTAATTAAATATATATTAATCAGAATGTTGTAGAAACCCTCTTCTTCTCTTGATTTAAACATTTCATGTAAGTCCTTGCTCCTTCCCCTTCGTTTCAACAACAAAAATGACAGAATATCGTCATCTTCCTCCTCTTCAAGCATCAGATATCAGATCGCTTCACTCTTATTCATGACTTCGGTCATAACAGTCCGCGGAAACCTATTTTAAGAGTGTATCGTGCCGCGACTGATTAAGGAGTCGCGTCGCGTTCATAGGAATGGTACAATCGCGTGTACCGCGCGACATTGTCGCGACGCGGCTGGTCGCGCGGCTCCGACCGCGACTTGGGAATCACAACGGAGCAGTCCAAAGCGTGCGCTAGCGTCGCTGTCTGCGAGGGCCAAACAATGAGGTGTTCGCTCTTTTTGACGAATTTCGAGGACACCAAAACTAGCTACGCTATTACCACCGAAAACGGTAACGTAGTTTATGCTCGACCCCTTCGTTACGTGATCGAAATTATCTCGAGCAGTTCAAACAGCAGTGAAGGACTACCTGACGCCTGTTCATGTATGACCTTCTTGCGATATCGCCTATTCACAAATACAAAATTCCACCTTATTTATAAAAGTCCTATTCGTAAAAGATAATGCTTTCACTAATGACATGCCTTAGCTAGGCAATGAAAGAAAAACAAAAATCAGGTAAAATATTTGCAGATTTTTCAACCAATATATTTTAATGAACAATTTTCCAGCCATATGAGCCAACTGCTGCGCCATTTCTATGGAATTGACATATTTTGATTAGAGTTAGTGCAGTAGTTTTAAAATAACTTTTAAAATTAATTAGATAATAAGGTGCCTACATTTTATTTTTATACATTTACCTGGGATCTTTTTACTTCTTTTAAACCTTTTTACGAAATAGAATATATTTAAGACAGAAAAATGCATACTACATTCACCCATGTTTCACCCATTATCGCATTTATCGCCATGTAAGTTCAATGACTCAATTAGAGGATAAAATAGCGTGGAAAAGTATTACTTGGTTTTTAATATCAAATACAGGACAATATTTTTCTACTAGCGGCCAGAATATGAGTCAAACGACACGTATGCCATTTTAATAAGCTGTGAGTGATTATAAGGATCTTCAAAATTTTTCGAAAAGTCACCAATTCCTTCGTCTCTAATCCTCCAGTCCCGGACCAAATGTCTTCCTTTTAACTTCCATACTTGGATATACCTGTATTGTGCGCAGTGCTCTCCGCAAGACGATACTTCATCAAAAACAAAGCGATACGTAAATCGGGCAGCATTTTGACCCGTTAGAACTCAACAATTGCGTTTTGATAGGCATGGAGCTTTAAATTCCCTCAAACTGGTGTATTTAGTTTCGAAAGAGGTATTTATAGGGACTTGGGTCTTGAGAACCCCATGACGGACAGTCCCATTTAACTACCGGACTTGGACACGTGAAACAACTCCGTGCTGATCATTTTTTAGGAGGAAAACATTATAATAAAGCAATAGTTGTTCCCTGTACTAATATTATTCCTACTGGGTTTACTACATGGGTTCTCTCCCCTTACAAATATAAAAAGTCATCATCTCCGAGGAATTTACATTGTTTTACATACATCCTCGGAAGATTTAATCACTATTTTCCACGCATTTGGAATTGAGGTAAACATTTTATGGATTTTAAATGCTCCTGCTCAACTTTTTTCAAGGAAAGAAACTATAACTATCCGTGGGAAATATTCTTGTCAATTCCCCTGTTCGTGAAGGCTAAAGCCAAAGTGTATTTCTACATTCGTCACATCATTCTTGAGTGAACCTGCGGAGATCGTATCTGTTTTAATTTCCTGGTTCCCTTCCAATTCCTAATGCAGTTTCTGTCAAACTTTCTACTATTTCTGGATCAAAGGAAGCCAAGGAAGCCTCTTCCCCATCGCTTTCTCTTGCATTTATCTCAAAGCAGTGGCATTACGGCTCTCCCGAATCCCTTTCGATCAAACTAAAGCATTCCTAGGTCATCTCCCATAACCTTTGTTGAGCGTAATTTCTATTTCAAACCGTCCTGATAGATTTATTATTCCTATTGGTTAACGTGGGAGTTATTTTGAGGTTGAACTTCTTTACTGGCGTTATGTATTTTATGCCCGCTATAGCGCCCGCTGTAAACACGTTAGCTTAGTAGAAGAGTAATAGATAGAGTAATAGTAACCTTATCATGAACGACACGAGGCACGACACGGAAAAACGTCAGATGATGTCAGGCCTCTTTGCTGCAAATTCTTGGGAATTTCTAATCAAGCTGGACGGCTGAAAATTTCAGGGAATGATCCTAATCACCCAGTGAGTCGGAAAAACTATTTTTATATTTCTAACATAGACAGAATTTTGTTTTTCGATGGAATTAAATGGGAGAAACGTAAAATTTCCTTGAAGATCAATTTTCTTTCGCTCACTAAAATATCACCTGATGATGACTTTGTAGTACGTCGAAATCCGGGCCGTGCAAATGAAAAGATCATTTTGGAACCACAAAGTTAAAAGTTTTTCATTTTCATAATGAATAAGTTCCACCAAGTTAAGCCTGGAACTACCAGTTATAGGATTAATCAGTTTAAGGAACACATATTAGAACGATTTCAGGAGCTTAATTAGATTAATTGTTTAATAGGTATTTTAAGCAATAGTATTTCTTTTGCACCGCACTATGGCCCGATACAGTGTTTTTAAAATGAAAGAAATTCCACTTCTGTCGTGCGTTCCACACACCAACCCACCCAGTTTTCTTTTCAATACCTTTTCGGCCACATTACGGCCATGTTGAACCCTTTGCAGCCCTTGCTAGCTATCCAGTGTTCCTTCATTTCGGCTGATAAGATGGCTTTCCGCTCTTAAATCGATTAAGCATAAGTTCTCTATCTTTTCTGGTAGATGCTTTATCTTGCGTACCCAAGTCCTCTACTTGTTTCTATTTTACATCATCACCTGAGTCCAGATCCTCTTTCACAGCATTTGCCCTCGCAGTTGTACATTTCCAAAGTATGATGAAGTTAAGAAGTTTATGAGGCATTCTGGTGAAAGACATTCTAGAAATGTGGCCATTACACACCTGTTTTGTGACATGAGTTATGGGAAGCATTAAACATGAATCATGGGAGCTATTTTGTGGATTAATTTTCTGGCCATTCATAGCCTCTACTCCATCCATGATAGAACAACTTGGTTTTAATCCACACAATTTATTTCAGACTACCTGGGTTTCAGCAACTTACATTTTGTGCCATCGTCAGGTCCACAAAATGTAAGTTGCTGAAACCCGGGTCGTCTGAAATAAATTGTGTGGATTAAAACCAAGTTGTTCTATCATGGATGTTACCAACTTCCATAAAGTTAAGCCTGAAACGATTACTTATCCTCTACTCCATGTTTAAGTTTCTCCCTTTCCTCAAGCGTATGGATAAGAAACTTGCAAATCTGGACGGTTGCGAAGTGGATGTAGGAGAGGGAGTCGTCTTTATCATATACGTTGGTATGGTAGAGAAGGAATAAATAAAAGGGTAGATAACCTAGTAGAGCCCTATCATAGATAATAACTCAGTATTACAAACTCACTTTGTAAACATCTTCACGAGAACATGATATACCAAGAAAATGCCTAGAGATATCAGCAGATATAGCACTGATGACATAATGGTGAATAAGTAACTCAACAACCAGGTCAAAGATAAAATATAATATAGATAAGTCCTAGTGTATATCGGCTTTGGAAATATTTACCATATTACGGTAGCATTTTTAATGCAGATAGCTCATAAATGCCTGCGGTGAAAGGTGAGTTGAAGTTCATTGGCCGTAGAAGAAAAATAAATCCTTGGAAGCCAAGGAAAATCTAAGGTAAGAATGGGTGAAAACTATATCAGGGATGTAAATTGAACAGACATATAAATAAAAGTAACGACGGGTATAAATGTGTACCTCCAGAAAGACCGGACTTCTAAAAAGCATCACAAAAATTGATGAGAAAAAATAAATTATGTGAATAACATGGAATACTCATAATCAGCAGTTATGAAACCAAGGATTGGTTTGCTGCGGATTGAAGATCAAATGGACGGAGAGAATCACCAACGAATAAATTCCACGAAGAGTTGGAGAGAAAAGAAGCGTAGTGAAAACTCTGCGAAGAAGGATAGACAAACTTACTGGAAACATTTTGCGACACAGTACCTCAGTGAAAACAATTATGGGAGGAGAAATGAATGGGAATAATTAACGTGGAAGGCCATCAATGGAATGAATCAGGCAAATCAAGGATATCATCAAACTGAAAAATTATGTAGGAATAAAGCGGTTGTTGGAGAGGAGAGTGGATTGGAAAGCCTCAGCAAACCAATGTTCGTATTGATTAGTAGGTACTGACGATGATTCTTTACGGCTCAAGTGATTTCAGAGAAGACTTGGAATTGGGAAGAATCAAGAAACCACAGACGCGAAAACATCTGCCCTAAAAGTGATCGTGTAAAAAAAGAAGATTACACGAAATTGTAAAATATACATTTTTTAACGTAAAATAGTCCTCTGGCAACTTTCAGGGGGAAAATTCTCAAGCCTCGTATCAATTTGGAAGTAGTTATAGAAAGCGAGAAACTATTTGGAGCGGACATTTGAGTGAAGAAATACATTATCGATGGAGGATAATTATTAAGGATGTGGTGACAATGTGGAAGTCTCGGGAATAATTGTGAATACTGAATCTTTGAAAAAATAAGGGGATTTTAAAACCACTTAAAAAGCTTATGCAGCGTCAGAATAAATCAATGAAATGAAGATACGTTGGAGAAAAAGTAGAGATATTTTTTCTAAACAAAGGTTATTTTTGACATCTTTTCATCATCATCATATTTTGACAAGTGCGAAATTCCGTGCAAGCCACCTCCCAGGATGTGCGACATGATGCGGGGTGATTCCACACTAGGCATGCAACGCACGCCCCAGTTTAAATTTGAACCTCGCACACTCCCCTGGGCCCTAAACAATGACCAAAAGCAGTCAAGGTAACAACGCAATGCCAAACCAGAAACCAAGAGAATGGTACGTTGACAAACATGCTAACATGCAATACACAGTCTGAGTACCACTACTGATTAATATTACTTTTGATGGGTACCACGAGATACTAATTCGCGGGGCAAAAAAATCATTCGGAACATTTCAAGCGTGATGAGGTAATAGCAATAACTATAGCTTATAGAAAACATGTGTAAAGTTTAGTTTACTAAGCGACATTCAGTCCAATCTTCATGCCTCCACAGTCATGCTGACTAGCAAAGATTATTACAGACACAAAATACAAAATTAATAAGCATCCTATGAAGACACTGAAAAGTGAAAGCAATATAGAAAATTGCGTGGGGGGAAGCTGCATATCCTTACCACGAACATTACTGAAGGCTACGATCATAGGTATTGTGGTCCCCCATCATGTGGTCCCTAATCATAAAAAAATGACATTTTAAACCTGTCTGTCCTGATTGGTGACTACTAAGCATGATAAAGGAAGACAACCCCTCTATCCAAGGAGCTACTCAACGGAAACTTAACTGGTTTATGACTGAATTGATAAACTAATTAGTAACTGGTTATTGGCTCGGCTCCGCGCACGAAGCTACTCTTGTCCCTAGTCAAGTACAAAGTTTGGTGCGGGTGGCTGGCTAGCTGGGTACTTCCAAATGTCAGCTACTGACTCAAGTGACGAAGAATACATGGCTGTGTTTCATGGTTTTAGAAGATCGAATAGAAGACGGCGCTGGGTTTACCCATATCTTGAAAGGAACATTCATTGCAGATTATTTGTGGCATCAAAGCAGCTCGAACGTGTAGTGCGAGCCGTTTTTCAACTTGTTCATTCAACACTGTCAACAACAAACAGCAATATTCTGCAGCTCAGGTAAGCTGGGAAACTTTTAAAGCTAAACTCGAAATTGACCTACAAGGAGAGTTACCTGGAACTGATCACAAAATAATTACTAATTGCGAAAATTAGTCTTAATGTGATTTGTTGTGTATCATTCCCTTTAGTGATTTGCTCTGTATCATTCCCGGGATCCATCGCGTGCTTATAAACCAAACTGCCATTAATTAAAAGTAATTAATACATAGTAATTACCGAGTTAATAAGTGACGCAGATTCACCGCGTTCGTAACAATAAAAGCCGGTAAATATTTCTAAAAGCTAGTCTGAATGCATCAAAGGTCGTCGGTGTGAATTTTCTCCTCAAACAAAGTTAATTTAATTTGAGGAGCAGTGTTTATTGAATGCTGCAAATTACACCATACCTTGGAATGCGCAAGTACAGGCGAAAACGTTTTTATCTGAAATAGTAAATCCCTACCTTCAACGATCAATTATTCGAAGGCTCCACGAAAATACGGAATTTATTTTTTTTTCCTTTTTTGATTTGATGATTTTACAACGCTTTATCTCTGATTGTTTACTTCAGTATTCAAAAAGCAGTGAATTTTTCCGATACCGTACATGAAGTGAGGGAAATCTACATTATGCATTATTGTACAACGCTACGATTTGAGTTTTCACTGCCCGTTGTTCCGAAACAGGTCCTCATCATGTATCTATTTCATGTGAGTGAAATAAAAACATATTGTAAAGACACCGAAAGTCACTTCATTTCTAGAGGATCTATATCAGTTCAATGAGTCGTACACTTAAGAATGTTCTTATTACACCTTTTCCAATTATTCCGTAGTTAAAAAAACCCTTATGCCACCACAAAAGCGAATTCATGAGAAGTTTGCACCTAACTTGAACTCCTGAGGAGACAAAAATTTTGAACTAAACATTCGACCCACAGTGTAAAAATTTTGTTATAGTAGCGACGAAATACTCCAAAGAAACCGTAGCGTCTCTCTTTTGTTGGTGTGCAACTTATGCAAGATGCATAATTGCTTCCTTGCTCCATATGATTTATGTAACTGCTGCAAACAGACCAGAAAATTACTGCTGCTGAATTCGTGCACAGAGAAACTTAGCCTCGCAAAACCTGTCACGAGGAACATTCGGAAAGTTATGAAAAGGAAGATTCTAATTAGTCCATTAAATTTATTCGTCTTTTCACAAAATAAATATGTTGTTCTTATTAGTCCAATTCCTTCCCACATTTAGCACCAATTTCTGAACCCTTATTTTTGAATGGAAGCTGCATGAAAATAATTACGGATGTTCCACTGCTAATTCTGTACTCCACTTTTTCATTTGCATTTTTAAAAAAAGTCTGCTTTCACTGATGACAGGTCATAGCTGAAAGAAAACAAAATTTAGGTTCCAAATAGGCAGATAATTCGAGTACCATATTTTCATTAGCTCTTTTTCTAGCCATAGGAGCCAACTTCATTGCAATTTCTATTGTTTTAACGCACTTTGACCTCAATTACTGTAGTAATTTGCTACCAATTAAATAAATAAGATTAAAAAGTGTCAATTTTTTTAATTTCAATTACTGATAGGAATTCACTTCTTCTAAAGAGTTCTTCGCGAGCATGGTATTTACATTAGAAAGAAGAATAATTATTTCCCCTATTTTTCATCCGTTCTCTCATTTCAAGTCGATTTGCGTTCAAAATAGAATGAAAATGTGTGATTTTGTCGTTCATGTAAAACAATGGACACATTTTTCTGCAAGAGGCCAGAATGAGAATAAAACGATATTTAGACCTTTTAATGTGGGAACTACCTTTAGAATTAAAATTTCGATCCTGATATCGTGCACGCAGGAAATCTGCACGAGAAACTACGCGGTAACGATGCCTGTCGATACAGTGTTTAAGGTGGCCCTGGCCTCAGGGCCACTTATTCCAGAAATCCTGAAAACTTAAATATAGCATCTTTGAAATGTGTTTTATAAACTGAGATGAAAAAATAGGGTTTCAAGGCTAGTTTTACTGTAATTCAGCCTTAAAAGTGGAGATTTTAACAGAGGCTTCTTTGGAGATTGCTCAAATTACAGCAGAAAAACGTCGATTTGAACGAGGAAGCATATATATAAGTTTATAATTGAAACTATTTATAAGAAGCAAAGAGCCCTGGAAAATTGAATACAAATAAAATATAGAAATCTTACTGCCTATTTTTTTAAGTTATTAGAAAAATACTGCCATAATTGAAGTCAAAATGCGGTAATTCCACACAAATAGCGCTGCAGTTGGCTCCTATGGCTGGACAAATGTGGTAATTAAAAATATATTCGTGGAATAATCTGCATATATTGAACCTTTATTTTTATTTTCAATATGCAACCCATGTCATCAGCAAAAGCAGGATTGTTAATCCAAATAAATAAAAATGTATTATTTAGTATTTGTTTTGACTCACATGGTAAGTGTAGAGCCACCTTCATAAAGACCGTGGTGTAAGAGAAATTTGAATGGCTCAGTATAGGTTAAGCACCATCGCGACTTATAATTCCAATGATCAGAAAAGAGCATTCTATTTAGCGCAAAAAATGAATACTGCCTTGCAGTGCCTGCAAAATACTGCCACCATCGAGGATGTTGAATGATGCAATTTTTTTTTCATTTTTCGTTTACTTCGTCCTTCATTTTCTGGAAACGTAGTTGACGGCTCTAGGTCATCTGTGGCACTGAGCCGTCCTTTTGTGCGGCAGGACATTGGCATTTCATTCAACCAAGGTTAGCTGCATATCGTGATAATAATTAATATCATAACGACGAATTATATCCTGCCAAATGACCTCAGCCCTTTACAACCTACCCCAGCTCAGGGCTCATCTCGTGAGACTTATGCGGCACTTTGATTGATATATTTTCGTTTCTAAAATAAAGTTGAAATTGGATATATAATTATTATAGTTTCATGTATAAATATTAAAGGATTTCTTCTCATAATGACGATTGTTCTTCGTTTAATAGAGACACATTCATAAATATTCATCATGACGCTCCCTTTTGAGGCACAGGCATGGGCAAAAAAATCAAATTCACAGCGTTAGACCAAGAAAACTCGCTCTTTTTAATAATTTCCTCCATGCTACCCAATCCATGCAAACTTCCTTTGCTTATGCCACATTCATACATTGGTTCAAACACGCTCACCTATTCTTAAGACTCCTAATAGTTTTCCTCTTTAGAGTTTCTTCCGCCACATTCATCTATGAGTCTAACGGTCTAGCCCTTCCTGTTACACCATTCACTTTTCTATCATAAAATCTGTTTAACTATTTGACTCTCATCCATTTTCTCAACATAGCCAAACCAACGAAGCACGCTTCTTTCACAAATGTCCATTACCAGAGCATCTATTCCATAATATTTCATCACCCACTAGTTCCTAACTCTTATCTCTTCTAAAAGAGTAAACGGTTTCAGGCTTTATTTTGTGGAAACGAAGGAAACGAAAATAGAGCAATATCTTTGTGGATTCCACTAACGGTATAGGACACTTTCTCCGGCGTTACCCTGTGGAATTCTTATGTTCTTCATAATGAAATCAGGAATTCTGTATGATTCCACACTTTATTGCTCTACCCGACCTTGGTTTCGGTATACTATGCCATTTTCATCCACCTTGGAAATGGCACAATATGCCAACACCTGGGTCGGGTAGTACAATAAAGTGTGGAGTCATACCGAGTTACTTATTTCAATATGAAGAATACACTAATGATTTATTTTAACGACCCAGATTTAGACACCTTATGTGATCTTCAGGTTGAAGATGACATGAAGTGTCGAAAGTAGAAATGACACTCAATGTCACCTTAAGATAACAAAGAATTGAAACCCGGGTCAAGTGTCACCTGAAGATGACGCTAAGTTTCGGAACCGGGGAAAAATTTTAATAAAAAGCATTGGTTGAGTTCCAAAGGTTATTTTCATTTCCTCACATCTAACCTACTTTTACCGCAAACACTTCTCAGATAAATTTAATAGAAATACCCATTACCAACTTAAATGACTTATTGTAACATCACTTTAGACTTTTCTTATTCGTACAAATATATTTACAACCCTCGAGGTAAAGTCTGACTCGTTTCACGACCACCGGCCTAGATAGGCGAAATAGAACAATAGTCCGTCTCAAGTCCATCTCCCACTTTCTTCCCTTCTTGCAGCTCTTACCTCTGGCACGCGATACTTGGGCTGGCGACTGAAAAAAATCTACGCGTGAAGAAAGCTTTCTCCTCGTCTCACATATCCCTACTTCGCCCAAGCGCGTCCATCCCCACCCGCTTACACAATCGAATGACTAGCCAACGGAGAGGACGCCTTGGACGAAGGAGAGTTTCACGCATTTCGGAGTTCATTCCGTATCTCACCACCTGACCAATTGGACCGGGCGAAGGAGCGGCTGACGTGAACTAAGGGAGGCCATTTCACGAGCCGGAGCGGCATTCGTTCCTGAGGAGTTTCCCTGCTCCACGATCTTCTGAGGTAGAATTTTGATAGGAACTAAAAATACTGTGAGTACAATAATAGTTTTCTCGTTTCAGACCCTAAGTTTTTGATAGATAACATCATGAAATCGGCATTAATTTCTGAAGAGTTCTCCTACTCAACGCTTCTCTGTGGAACAATTTTCATAGGAACTAAATTTTCTGTTCAAGTTCAAAGGTAGTTTTCTAGTTCAACACCCGAAGTTTGCGATAGTTATCATCATTGGGCTGAGCAATACTCAAATTTCAGTATCGTATTGCGATTATTATTAAGTTAATATGCCGGTTGTGGTAGGTTTTAATGGAAGTGAGTAAATATCCTCTGAGTTTTTACATGTATCTACCTATAACATTTCTATACTCAGCTCAGAGTACGTCCCACCCTTCTTCAAGGCACTTTTTAACCCCCTCCTCCCCCCATGTAAAAACACGTAAGATTTCACGAACCCTCCCCTCCCAATCTTACGTAAGTTATCAGATATTTTTGAAACCATGGACAAAGATAGAAAACTAAGGGGGATCCTATGTCAAAATGCGCAAAAACTGACATTACGGATATCGATAACGGTTTATGATATTTCGCGATTCACTGTACGCACAACTCGCCAAACATGTGATAATTGAAAATGCGACATCTCCAAACTAATGAACGCAACGAATTGGTTGTACGTTTTTCTATAGTTTAGCATTCATTCAGATGTTTCACTTGGTCCTTAAAAGTAAGGTATTGCCTGAGAAAATAATTTTAAAAAGTGATAAAAATACGAATTCAGAAGTGAATTATATCTTACTTAAGACTGTCTCAGGCCCCATCACCCCCCTACATAAGACAACGTAAGAAAGGCCCAACCCCCCTCCCTCGCCAAAACGTCTTACGTAATACTTAAATGGCCCCTAAAACCTATTCTCTTTCTTCCCCTACCCCGCTTACCGAACATCCTCCCATCACGGCCGTAAGCAACCCTTCGCCCCTCATTACTTCTTCCAGCCACTTACCCTGTCTCCCCATAATCTTATCCAGATGTTTCCTCGACTAACTCACCATGCCGAGTACTTCCTCGTTTGTCTTCCTTTACGTCCGCCTTCTCCATTTTCCTTTTCCTCCAGCCCAGTATATTGCCGATAACGGGAATACACTGGGCTGTCAACCCAAAGGTAGTGAGTTTGAATTCCTTCTCGGACAACGATATTGTCTCTGTCTTTCGATTAAACTCTTAGGTCAGACGGTACCTGCCTTGGCAGTTCGACAACTAAAAATGGAGTATACCTCTACCACTTGTAATTGACGTGTCTTCATCGTCAATAATTAGAAGCCCTCCTTAATGTAGCTTGAGCGGTATTCGTGGGTTATTGAGTGCACATTTGAATGGTATTTTAAGTAGGGCGAAAAGAATTCTAAGACCACATATTACGTGAGGTCCTACATCTGTTAATGCAGTCCAACTCACCATGCATAAAGTTGGTAATGGAAATGCTTCAACAATTACATTTGACATAGAATTCATGATAAGAAAAAAGACAGTACAAATTCCACTAATTTTTATTGCTGAATGACGCTTTGGACGTTGAAACCGGTCGACAGCAATAAAAAATAGAGGAATTAGTAGGTACTGTGTTTTTTCTCATCATGAATTCTATCAATAAATTCTACAAAGTATCGCCACAGTCGATTATATTTGACATGTTTTCCTCTAATCAAAGCATGAAGCAATAAAAGCATCAAAGCTTGAGCTTTCGGCGTGGTATTTGAAATTCAGGCAAAAATCGTATTTCAATATGTTTTTTTAATATTCCACTTTAACATGTTGTACCTTGATATTTGTCATCTATGCTACTTGGAGAAGTGCCTACAGTATTGTTCTATCGAACTCTTAATTTAAAATCACTATCGAGTCAGGTGGCGAAATTTCACAAGCATGTAGTACAATATAGGTACACTACGGATGTTAGAGGGACTGTTTGTACTAATGTATTTTGCAACTACATAAATGGACCGAGATACATTAGTTATACCGCAAATATGCACGGCGTGCTGTTAGTACTAGGTAGTAGATAAGGATACAATACTCCCTAATCCTTGTAACTCTTGTATCTCTGTCCATTTATGTAGTTGCAAAATACACTAATGTTTACTAACGGTCCCTCTTAAAACGGTAGCATACATATAGTGCTTGTGAGGCCTTGCCTCCTGACAAGCATTAGCGATTTATTCTAGTGCATCAATAGCCGTAGTTAAACTAACTTGAATAGGGTATAGTGTAATTCATGTTGGTTACAGCTCACCCCTGCAACACACCCTTGCTTGCAGGGTATTTTGTAGATGTAGTGACAATAACGAGATTGGCAATACGGCCTTTAACGTACCTTTCCCATCTTCGCTGAACTCTAACTCGGTTTTTAAGTATCGAGGGTAGGTCAGGAACAATGAAACTATAATACCTTGCCGACGTTTCGGAGTGTAATGCACCCCATCATCAGGACTTTCCAGAAAAGAATACATCTACATCTACGTACTACCCCGCAAGCCGCCTCAATAGGCGTGTGGTGGGGGGTGTTAGGACACCAGCCGTTTACATATAAAAAGGAAACGCTCTAATGAAATTACGCCTAGCATTTATTAAAGTCCCTTATTGTTCGGGGGAAAAACGAATTCCCATACCTATCCGTTCGGCAAAATATCTCTCTTAATTTATCGTTTCTGTCGGACCTGGAAATATATTGGGGTTCTAATATGATGCTCTCCGTGTCGCTCTGAAAGATATCTATTCTCAATTGTTCAAGCAATCTAAGCCTAGCGCGCAGCCTCCGAGTCTCTAGCGGCTCCCAGCCTAAGTCGTTTAACATCTGTGTAACGCTGTCTGTACGCCCGTAGCAGTTTTTGACGAATCGCGCAGCTTTCCTTTGTATTTTATTAAGTTCCCGACTAAGTCTTTCTGCACCGGATCCCATACGCTCGCTGCATATTCAAGGTGTGGCCGGACGAGTGCGAAATAGCACCTCTCTTTTACTTATTCATCCGAAAATCTTCCCACAATTCGCTTGACGAATCCTAGCTTCTTCAGAGCTCTGCCACAAATATTTCTTATGTGTTCCCCACGATAGGTCCTGTTGCTACATGTTGTACCTTCATGTATTCTTTTCTGTATAGCCATGATGATGGGGAGTATTACACTCAGAAACGTCGGCAAGGTGTTATAGTTCCATTGTTCCTGACCTACCCTCGATATTTTAAAAGTGTTTATTTAAAGAATGTTTTGCGACTTTGGGGACACTGGTAGTCAAAAGCGGGGACTGCCTTAACTCCCCCCGGCGGAGCTTGTTTGTATTCAGTGGACGCTTCCACAGTTAAGGGTCGTCTGCACAACTGCCGCCATGTTTCGCTTCCTCATTAACAACAGCGCTCGCAAAAGCTGGTGGCAGACGGATGCGAAGAAAGATACGTCGCGGAAGGAGTCATCATAATTTTAAGGGGTAGTGAGAAGATATGAAGGGGAGCGTGTGGAGTGGAAATGAAAAAGGCTTTGTCTTTGAAAGGTTGATTTGCCAAATAGTTATAATATTTACCATGCAGCATAGTTCATCATACTTGCATTGATATGACGATAAATATTAAATGAACAGTGAACACATTGACTTCCTAAAAACTGTCTTAATATTAAATTTAAATAAATTCTACCCTAGGTTTTTGCTAAATAAACACTTTTCGTTGGTGAAAAGTTTGATGAGAATCATCCTACGCCTGTGGTTATCGACGTATTACATATTTCAATAAATATCATAAAAAAGGTACCATTTCAGATTTTTACAACCTGAACTTCCTGAGTCTGTTATTCAGATAGGTATTCAATCATTAAAACCTCGATAGCATGCATAATTTCCCGGATATTAGCTATAGTATGTTTATTGATCGGAAAGTCAAGAGTAATGCATGACGTAGATCATGGTCAGTAACCCAATGAAAGATATCTAAAATGAGTATAGAACAAATATATAATGGGTGCATTGGACATTAATATTAGGCATACGTTGCTTTCGTAATACTTACTTTATGGAGTAACACTAATACTGTCTAATAACGCTTCTAATACTGACTTTAAAATAAAAAAGTATATAAAATTTAATAATTAAGGTATAATTCAGGTACGTATACCATGAATACACTTTTTTATGCTTGCTAATGGATTTTAATTGATATTTGTGTCATCACTCACATAGATTGTATTCCCTCCAGTTTTCAAGGCTGATGTCCTTAGGTACACCCCCTGCCACATGCCCTGCAACAGTTCGCAGGGTAATATGTAGATGTGAATACTGAATTGTTATAACTTTTGTAATTGCAAGGCGAATTGCGCGCAGGGACATACATAAATTCACAGGTACACAACTACTGATTATTCACCAATAGAGACTTTTTAGGAAATGTACCCGTTCAGTTCCAACAATCGTCACAACGCCGTCCATACGCATCTTCCACGAGCTTTTGCGATGGCTGTATTCTCCCCTCACTGATTACTAGCTAGCAGGCAGGCGCAGGCTCGAGTTTACAGACGATTTTTCATATAGCATCCTCGCAATTCTCTGTTGTTTGATGAGTAAATATATAATGTAAGTAAGGACGGGAGAAAATATCCTCTTTCCCGTGTTTCCATAGTGTTTGCACTTAGTTCAATTTCTGAGAGCACGAGAAAGTTTTTCGAGATGTTCATCGGTTCTTTTTAACCTCTTTTCACTTGCTAAGGAGAAACATGCCTCACCCTAAACAAAGCTTTCCCCGTGTCATTTGAATTTCCTTGGTATTGTCATTCCTTTGAATACTAGAACAACTGCGCTGAGAAAGGAGGAATCATGTGACTAGGAAATTAGTGTTCTAGTACTACAAAACTCATTCTAGTCGTACAAAACTCATTAACATATAGTGTGGTGGTAAAAAAATAAGACATCAACCAATTAGCTACACTACCTATCGACAAACCCAACGATGAAGTCTCAGTGGCAGTTACTATATCTTATCGTTCGCGGGAAAATCATATTTTATATTTATCTAATTTCATTGATGAGAGCAAGGTTAATAGCAAGAGCAAGGTTAATACCACTTAATTAAATTTAAATGATGTTTTGGAGGGTTGCTCATCAATAAATCAAGATCACATGGTACCCCTTGCCAATGTTTCGAAAAATTATGTATTCATCATCAGCACTTCATAAGAAAAATTAGCTTTAGGTTGCGGAATATGCTAACATTTACTTTGGATAATGGAATTTAAATACCAATATCCAAAGCAAATATTTGCGTATTCTGTGTTCACAAACTAATTTTTCACCTCACGTAGATCGCGGAACTATGGATGAGTCTTTTTTAGATGAGCTTCACCAATGGGTCGAACAATATCTCCGTATTTTGAAGCCGCTTTCTTTGAATCGTAAAAATTGTCGTGAAAGGCGCTGTTAACACTTTTCCCGCCCACTCAAGTTGAATGCAGTTATGTTGGCTACCATTCATGCATGCCATGTGCTGTCCTCTCCCATCCGCTCCTTAGCCGACCACTCCCACACTTGTCCCGTCCTTAACGTCTTGCTTCACGCATGCGACTGCCACCATGCTTCTACACCACTATAATTTATACCCAACTGTTGTATAATCACAGAGTCTACTGCAAAAGTAAATATAAATTATGATATAAAGCCAGAATCTCTCATGAAATAATTTAGCCTTATTTTTCTTTCACGAATATACACTTACCAAATCAGTACAGCCATCGCAAAATCACGTGGCAGTGAACGATATTTAGGATTCCAAGGTTTTTTTTACCAAGAACCAGGTACTTCGGTTGAACCAGTAGTAGTTAAGCTGACTATAGACTTCCCTGCATTCAATGGGGCTAGTTTTGCAACAACTATGCTCTAATTTCTGCTGATGCAGCTACGTCACCATCACAGATTCAGAGAAATTGTACAGGAAAGTTCGAAGTTCGAACTGTTCACACAAAGCATGACAGAGAAACGCCAATAGTTCCTTGTCGTATGGGTGAATGAGTGAAACGACAAGTAAAAGCAAATGGATGTAAAGCTACTGTCACATGAGTAGATTCCATGAATAAAGCTGCCTTAACAAAATGAAAGTGATAATCACAAAATCGATCTAAATTACAGTACGAATTTGGGTGCAGTCTAAGTATATGTTCACTCCACTCTACTCGAAGGAATTTTGTTGGCATGAGACTTACTTTCTGGGAGCCGCTAGCGGCTTCCGTACTCATTCCTCTCTGTCGAGTTCAATGTCCTCGCTTAACAATCAGCGAGTGTTTTCATCGGCGCGAGGAGTGCATTTCTTATCAGGCAAGCAGTAAATCTGACGCCAAAGTCTCATAAGGTTCACTCGGTCAACATTTCCGAGAGAACTGACAATGAAACATATTTTCTAAGGTGTTCGAGTCAATTCCTCCAATATGCCAAGCCAATAATCAGTATCAGGTCATTACCATGGCTATTGTATGTTGTGAAGATCTAACGAAGTTCAAACAGCCCGTATAGAAATATGATTCAGGTTCATTAAAATTAATTTGAAAAACCAAGCAAATGAAATGTGTTAGTAAAAAAGAAGATGAAAAATAACCAGATAAGCTTCCAAAACGCTGCAAACTTCTACCTAGGCAAACTACTACAGGCAGACGCCTAAGACCTCAATCTCGGAAGGGGACGAAATAGTGTAGGACAAGGGTATTGAGGAACACATGACCCGAGAAAAAATTACGATGTGTGTAAAAATTATGTATGGTGCTTATCTATTTTCATTTATAAGTGTGCTAGTCTATTTTCTAAGGCATATGTCCCACAGTGAAATTTTGATGCAATTTATCATAAACATTTTTCATTCAAACCCATTTCCTCCAAATTTTGTGCGAAAAGGCGTGGTGTTTTACACGGCGCAGTACTTTTGACCCAAAAGTGAAACAAGTAAAAGACTATTATGAGTAAAAAAATAACCTCATAAAAAAAGTTTTTATCATAGGTACTCCCTTTATTTTCATATGCATTACGTCACGTTTTAGTGTCTCATATTCTCAGTGCATTTTATTATATATTTTTTTCATTGTTTTATGGTATCTTTGCCATTAAATATTGTGTTATCACATAGCTAATAAATTTAATTTGTGAAAGGAAACCATTCTATCTTCACTGATATGTCAAATTATTCAGACATTCGACAAACATTAGGAACATTAGAAATTCGATATGACATTTATATTCATTGTTGAACATTCAATAGCGATAATCACAGTTGTTGGCTCACCACGGTCCATCTCCCACAACGTCCAAGAGCTAAGTGCTAGCTTTGATCGCCGTCATTAATGAATAATTAGCGAGTAAAATATTGCAAAAAAAAGTTGAGAGGGCAATGCGATGAATAAAACAAATTTTCTAAAGATGTAAGTGAAAACGGCTTTGAAAAAAAGAAGAAAAATAATTTCCCCAGCAGGGAATCGAGCACCACACCTTCCGCTCCACAGTCATACCGGTTGCTTGCAAGGATAGGCAGATAACGGGTCTTTAATGCTCTTTCATTTTCATACAAATACATTTTAACATAATTAAGTCAGTGTGTATTTATGTGTGTGAGTGGGTTTGTTAAAATCAATCGTTGGTCACAAGGAGTCTATGGACCCAATTTCAGATAGATTGGATGAGGGGAAATGGGTTTGTACGTACAAAGACAAGCAGACAGACAGTGTGAGCTAATATGTATAAAGGGAGTAAAAATGGAGGCTAGGGATTGTGAAGAAGCCGTATTAATATCAATTTTAGCAGTGGGTAGAGGTTATACGCAGGTTTATTAAAACAAAAGCGAAGGCAATGGTGGACCCGGCCTTGGCTTGCTATGTTATTTTTACATTCACTCAATGATTAGAATATCTGCCTCAAGTCCCCACAGTTTACTCATTTTAAGACTTAAGACATTCAAAAATCTTTTAACACCAATACCCGTGATCGCAGCACTCCAATACAGCGTATAGCGATTCATCTTTTTTTGAAAGCCTCTGATTTTGGTTGGTTTCATACTTTGGGATGTAAATTTAGAGCATGTTCTATTCGGTTGGTCCAAATGGATATGTATAAGTACAACATTTTCGACCAAAAGCAATTGTGATATAATCCCACCACGTGACTCGGTCCACACCACAAAAATTGTATCCGTATTTGACCGTGGGAAACGGGTTTAAATTCAAAGTGCACTATACAAATGAAATATACTTGTTTTGTTAAATTACCAAAAGAAAGGTCCCGACAGTTAAATGTTTTGGGGCCCTGGGTCTCTGTCTGTCCTGTCTACACCTGTTTCCAGTAGGAAGACCCGTGCACATGGAAAAAGTACGCATTAACAGCGGGAACAAAAAGGCAATTTCTTATTGAAAAAAGCGAAGAAATCAAACTCAGATGTGACACAGCTCATCGCCAAATGTTTTTGTTCAACCGAAATTTTCAGTTAATTCAACTAATTCACCTCAGCTAAAAATCTCAACGTGACAATTACAGGGCTCTGTTTGGTTTGGTGGCTAGGGCACCGCTTTTCCCTACCACGGACCCGAGTTCGAATCCCGTTGGTGCCGCAGATTTTTCAGTGCAGAATCCCGGCTCCTGTTGCGGTGCAATGTGAAGAGTTCCTCAAGAACAGAACTCCATCCGTCGGATGTGACTTGAAACTGCGGACCCCTCGGCGACTTTAGTCAAGATATAGGTCATTGCCGACACCGTGTTTCTCTCAACCTCTCCTCCATTATCCTTACCAACCAAACCAACTAACCTAAATGGTGCACACTACCTCAGTCGTTCGCCCCCCTAAATAATCCACCAACCGAGATGCTACATGAGATCGTCGCGGATAATAAGTCAGGCGGAATCAAATAAGTTGTTAGTTCACTGCATAAGTGGTTAACCGCAGCAGACGCGATCGACAATGGATTTTGGTTGAGTGATGGTATAGAACAATTATTATTCACCATAAATATACATGGTTTGCAGTACCAGACAATCTGCACAGTTCACAGATTCCAAGTTCGAAATAATGACTTCGAAACTGTTTTCATTACTTCGGTACGATGTAATCGTGCCGTTGATTAATTTAAAAATACCTACTATCAGAAACGATACAAAAAAAGTTACGTCTATTAAAGTTTTGGAAATTTTTCCTATTTTCCTCCAGAATTTTCTACTAATATATAGAATATTATTAGAAAATTCTGGAGATTTTCTGCGTGACAATGTCTCTCTTTCCTGTTCGACCAAAATGATCTGCATTCCGCAAAGATATTACCTGATAGTTAATGCGACAACCAATGGGATACATTTGGATCAAGCCTCCATTAACCCTGTTACGATTTTGAACGAAATTATTCCTTATTTCTTTCAACAAAGTCATGATAATAAATATATTCCCACTTAAGCACCCGCAATACGCTTAAAAACACAGTCTCAGCTGCCTATAGTGCGGGGTATAAAGTCAAAAAGCAACAAGCCAGAGTCTGCGTGTTTTAGTTTGAAAAATGTTGTTGCCAAAATAATGGTCAATAAGTCGTCATTATTATACAAATTTGGAAAATTTTGGTTCCGGCAACTCAAATATTACCTTATGGAGACACAATTATCCACAAAGAAGAAATTTAAAATCGACCCCAATCATGCAAACACCCTAATATATTCACTCGGGTTTTGATCGTTTCGTCGAGGAACTAGGGGATTCAATGCTAAATATAGCGCGTCTCTTTTTAAATGTTTTTATCCCTTCATATTTATAACCAATCATTTATTCTGTCATGTACATTTCTTATATCGGACAATGTACCATAAGACAGGCAGGCGTGCCATTTCTCGCTAATTTACTGCACCCGCCGTAGGAAAAAACCTATGGCTGAATGTAATAATTCCTAAAAATAACGGCAAGTAACGACTTAAAGATTACTTCATCGATAAATAAGGCAATAAAAATATTAATGAGTCATCTACCTTGTTTTGTATGGTGAAGAAAAATGTTGTCTCTAGTTGACTAAAGCAAATTAACATTAATCACTTAACTTTTCCTTTCCGTCATTCAATGTTGAAAAGCTCTGGAAACTCGTATGTTGGACGACTTTATTCAGAAACAAAAACAAGATTTTTATGGCTTGGTAAAAATGTTGGTGAAAACTCAAAGGAAACACGGAATTCTTACGAATTCAAAATAAAACCCAACAAATCCTCGAGATGAGGAGAGGTCACTGACTGATTTTAGACAGCATGGCGGAGCTGCCATTAGCGAGCTAAATTATAGCTCTCCGTTTCAACTGGTGAAATTTCCTGATTGACTCAGTTTAGCTTCCGGTTTGAATTTAATCGACGGCTCAATAGAGAGACGTAGCAGGGGAAATCAGGGAATGTAAAAACTTCGGAAAGCTCACAGAAACCTGCCTTCATCGGCCGTAAGTTTATATTTATATTTCCACTGCCACCCAAAATAGCGCTCATGGCATCTGTACATTGGGGTATTTAACAATTAACAACAGACAAAATTTGGAAATATTTTACGTCAAACCAGAGAGAGAATGCATTTTTCCAGGTGGTTTCGTAATGGGTTAGCAAATCCTGGAAAATTCAAACCTATAATTCGTTTAGATGCGCTTCAGAATTTTTTTCCAGTAAGAAAGCTAGGCTCATTTTTCTTTCGAATTCCCATACATTGCGATAGTGAAAATGATGCGGTGGATAAACCCAACATTGTCGCTTTAGAACGACTAACTTTTGACGTATTTCCAATCATTGCGACAGCAAAAATGGTATGGTGCGCAGTCACGCGCACAAATGTGGTGAAAAGTGGGTAAAAGTAGCCATTAAAAAAGTAAAAAAAGACAGTATTTCTCCGAATATAAGCCGCACTCCGTTTTTGGGGTCTCAAACAGGGAAAAAAGTTAATACGCGAATTTAAGCCGCACCTTTTTAGTGCATACCGTACTACCGACAGTATTAGGAATTAGAATTTTATATTAGTTTTTACAAACTATGTAACTTTGACACAATGTTACCGTTATCCGTTAATATATGAATGTATGGTGCACCAATTTGACTTTTTTCAGTGTTATTTCTTACTTTACCCGTGGCTTAAGCGAGTTTTGCTGGCGTCCACGTGAATCTGAATGGCTGGTTTTCTCAAATCGGTAATTTTTACGAATTTTTAAGAAAGTTCTCGAATTTAAGCCGCACCTCGAATATAAGCCGCACCCCGATTTTGAGGCCCCAAAATCGGGAGAAAAAGTGCGGCTTATATTCGGAGAAATACGGTAAAATCGCACAAAGTATCACTGAAATTCATCTTGAGCTAAGGTGGTTTTACTGGCAAACACACCTGACTGGAAACAGGGAAATTTGGATTCGAATCCAAGTCAGGTCGAATGGTTTTTTTTCAATCTGGATCTTGATGCACCAAAGCGATTTAAGAGAACTCTTTATCACTCTGCATATGTGTTTTTATTACAATATTTAATCAAGCAATCCGTCTCTTTTCTCTCTCTCGCGCGTAGCAACGCGTCAACACTTTTTCTAACAATCCTTTTCCGTTATATTTAAATTATGTGTATTTTTCTTAGGTATCGTCATAATATTACAATTTTGTGATCTTATCATTGCAAATTTCACCTTCTTTGGTGAATACATTTTTCTTTGTTGAATAATCCGAATATGTTGACGCCTTTCATCGTACCAAGTCTCTGAATTCAGTTTTCTTATATTGCCATATCAATTCTGGAGTTGCACGGCGTATTTCGTTTAGCCTAATGCCTTGGTTAATCATTCTAATACAACATAAGCAATATTATTTTAAATAAAATGAAGGCACGATATTACGTGAGTACATTTATATAACAAATATTGAAGCCAATATTTTGTGCCTTGGTTTCTTTTTGGGTACCTCTATTGAAGCGAAATCAATCCTCATGATAATATTACGTGTAGGTACTAAATCGCAAATTTATTCTCATGATTCCATGTATTAATTTTATCAGTAAGGCTATGCCAAAATGTTCTTTACTTCCGGTTCATACAAATCTAACACTCATATTTACTCGCATATGCATGTTTTTCGACCGAAGTCATCGACCCAGAGTTACTCATTGCCCCACAATAAAACGATGATGACATTCTCAAATTTGTTGGAAACGTCCCTAAGTCACGTAAAGTTTATGACTGGTGGAAGGCATGTTTACATTTCAGACCGTAAGTTGGTCTGAAAGAATCTTGCGTAAATTTTATTGCATTATCATTTCGGCCAACCCTTAATGCAGGTGATTATTGAACTGATTTCCATTCTGACCATATGATAAAACTCTAATCAAGAGAAAATAAGCTTCTTTTTATTTAAAAAAGTGAATTTCTTTAATTTACAATGGCATCAGTAATTACGAACGATAAGAGTCAATGGGATTCATTAATAATGATTCTCATCAAAAGAACTGAGGGGTAACTGCAATCGAAATTTTCTAGAAGACTCAAGTTTTCTAAGAGCTTTATAAAATATATTTCGTGATTGATAACCTGCGTCATAGAAAGATTTCTCTGTAAGAAATGTGTACACCAAAGTGATATAGGAAGTAACCTTGAAAATAGTTGGTGCCGCATTCTTTTGTGAGAGTCTTAGGTAAACGTATTCGTAACGAAAAATATGTATGTTTTAAGTGCTACCAGGGCACACACGCTCAAAAACCCTAATCACTTATTATTCTAGGCAAGAGTGGAATTCCTAGTGAAATTGTTTATCATGCATGCATGCAATTGTCATTCATGAAATCACTTTCACCACTATATGGGGGGATATGCGACTTAAGTTTGTGGTTACTCCATTGACACCGTGGCAGCTTTTAGTGTATTACCTGATAATTTATTTAATTGCCACCCTCTCATTACCATTTTTAGAACGTCTGTCTCTGTGCTAGTTCATAAGTAATGTGACTTACCGATAGGGATTACAGGCCGTCATAATTTCCATTATAGCCGGGTCCACAAAAGGAATAATGTGTAAGAACCGCTAAAAAGTCGTTGTCGAATAAAGGAAAATTCACCAGGAAATAATGAATTTTGACAACAGGAACAGGTAAAAAGAATTCAAGCCATGGAGAGGACGAATGCAGTTATCCACATGATAATTTGAGTCCACTTGATCAACGTGTGCTCAAGTATGCAAATAGAAAGAAAAAAGAGAATGGTACATGAAAAAATAAGGCAAACAGCCCTCTCCCATAAAAATGGATCCAGTTATCTACAGTTTCCCCTTTCGGAGATGTAGGCACCACGGATGGGTCATAAAACGGCTATTCGTCTCCCATCTTGCCTTTGGTGAATGGATGGGAAAGAATTATTGTTTTGTGGGAACAATGGCCATACATTTGACATGATTTTACGCGGTGAAGGGAAAAAGTGACTGAATTTATTTTCCGACAGTTCTTCACGCGCGTTAGTGGCGCTCCCCTGTGCTCTCTGCGATCTCCTCTGTCGCGTTAATAAGAGTTTAGCGCTGAAACGAAGCATTTCACGACTCGAAAAATTTAGGAGAATTTTCCCGTTGCTACCCCTAGCAAACGCAAGTTTCCGCGTATTATTTTTCTAAGTGAAGGATTATAATAGTTGATAAATGTTGAAATTCATTTGTTATTCTTGCAATGAATTTGCTTTTCTCCTCTTAACTCGAGAATAAATTATAATTTTCAATGGATCGTGAAATCCCTCGTGTTTTTTTCGATTAAAATTAGATATCAATTTGTAATAAGTTTCTTTGAGATAAATGAAACATTTTTCGCATTGGCGTTTGAGATTGATTCCAACTGTGGTTACATACGAAATTTCTTCGTCATACCTGCGATAAATCTACATTTCTCTAAATGCGTCGAGAATAAAGCATCGATATCGCAAAAACGCAAACAGCCACATTTTTTTCCAATCGAAAGAAGAATAATTCTATGTAGGAGAAATTGGTATTTTGAGATTTCAATCGAAACCATATATCGACTCAAAAATTGATTGGAAAACTCTTTTAAAAATCCTCCTCAGGTTGTCTTATCTATAAGCGGTGGTGTCTCTCCTAAAGGATGCTTCCTCACTTCCAGCGCAGTACCGACATGAGGGAAGATGGCGCGGATCTGGAGAAGCGCGACTTTTGCCTCGAGGGTCGGAGCGAGTCGCCGCCGGCCAAGAGCGAGACGGACACCATCTTGTCGGCCGTGGGCGACTTCGGCCGTTGGCAAGCACTGGTTACGGTGCTCCTCTCCTTAATTAAGATTCCAGTCGCTTGGTTCCAGCTCGGAATCGTCTTCCTGGCACCTCCACTGCCTTCACCGCCCACGTGTGCGAGGCCCTTGGGTTCAAATATCACATTGGAGCTTTGGCGAAACATCAGCCAGCCGCATGTCCAGAAGGTAAGCTAGCGTAGATTTATGCCGGGTTCCAATTCAGGTATTCCCCCAGTTTACACCATATACTACATTCAATACGATTCTGGGTTATACTTGCGCAAACGGACAACTAGCGTACGTACATAGGTACATGCGGTCGAAGAATACGTCAAACAAATAAGTGACGGCAGCTGTCACCAAGGAATCTCGTGAAAACGCTAATAAATGAAATTTCACTGGCAAAGGAAAGTTGATTAGTCACGTAGGAACATAATGACGGTTCTTTAGCTTAATAATGGCAGATTAATTAACATATGCATTCAAATTATCCCTCAATATCGATCACGAAGTTCGCAACCCTTTCCATAGCGGACGCCATGATGAATTAGTACGACTGGTACGGCCGGCTATAGTAAGCCTTTTCTCTTACTAACCCGTAACAGCCCTTTCGTGGTCGTGAAGTTGATCCAAAGGTTAAAATTGTGACGTCTCTTCCTGAATTAGGGGAAAATTGAGTACGGCTACTGTGCTCTAACGTGGTTCGAAACACAGCCTAAGTTTTTGCGAGGGTTTGGTCAATTAGTCAAATCACTTCACACCTATTGCCGACGTTTCCATTTAATGGTAAATTCTTCATCAAGGCTAGATATATCAGCGATAACTGGATGAAGCACCATAACGACACTTAAGTTAAGCTTACATGAACTACGTACCTCATCCACTACAAAATTACTATATCCCAGTGATTTAATAAAACATATTCCCTTAAATTCTACCTTTAAACAGTTTGTCCATAGTCCAGCGTTTCCTCAAAACTTGTAAAATTTTATGTACCCATATGCATTTTTAAAAACTTTAACACAATAACACAAACCTACAAAACCAATTATTAATAAATGACGACATTTAAACATCAATTTTCATATTACAAGAATTTGATTACTACAAAATACATAAAAACAAAAGATAAATTCCGCAAAACACTCACTGATTATGTTGTTTGAATCAAAACCAAACATGAATTTAAAATCAAAACTAAATATAAAACGGATTGGATATATATGTCCTACTGTTTGCATAAAATATTAGAGATACTCGAATTAACCGAATGTCTTGCAGTCAAATGCACCTGAAAGGTACGTTGGCATCTGAAAGGTATTTCTATTTTTGGCCATTCTAGGTTGAATCACATTTTTTTAAATATGGTTACCTTAGATGCGCTTTTAACTTAATTTTTTAAATACTAACGGTTTTCGGCGCAAAAACTTTAAGCACCCATGTTTGAGCGCTTGGCATTCTGTTACTTTTGATCCTACTAACTTGCGATTATGAAGTGAGAAATTCAGATTTATTCTTAACAATTTGCAAAAAACGTACAAAACTTGCATAAGTTGTTGGAAACACGGAAACCGAATTTACTGCAGTAAAATGCACCTGAAATATAGTTTATTTCAACGTCTATTGATATAAATTTTAAAACTTTAGTTGCCTAAGATGAACTTTTACTAAATCATCATCAACTGATATTCAGCCTACTGGCAGGTCCCAAGCACCAAAGCTGTCTCCAATTCGTCCTGTCCCGGGCCTCTTCTTTGGTATCCTTGTACCTTCTCCCTATCTTTACTTCGTCTGTCATTTTCAGCCTACTTCTTCCTCTTCCCTTTCTCCCTCCACTGTTCCCTCGATTGCTGTATTTAAAATTCCCTTCCCTATTAAAATATGTCCCATCCAATTTCCCTTTCTCTTTTGTCTTGTTTTCAGTAGTATTCTTTCCTCCCTAACTTCCCAGCATCTCCTCATTTCTTACTCTATCCACCCATTTCACTCTCTCTAGCCTCCTCCACACCCACATCTCAAAAACATTGATCCTATCCTTCTCTCTCCTTCTCAATGTCCACGTTTCGCATCCATACAACATAGCACTCCACACAACATTTCACCAGTCTCTGCCTCAGTTCTACGTCCATACCACTGCATAACACATTTCTCTTCTTATTAAAAGCTTCCTTTCCCATACCTATTCTTCATTTTATCTCTACCTCACTCTTCCAATCTTCCGTCAGCATGCTCCCCAGATATCTATACCTTATAACCTGCTCTATCCTTCCCTCGTTTGTCATAACATTCACATTTTCTCCATCATTCACTCTCATAACTTTCGTTTTTCCATTATTTATTTTCATTCTATAGTCTTTCATTCCTTCCTCTAAACTTTTTATCATTCCTTGAAGTAACTGGTTGTCATCGGCTAAGATCACCATATCATCAGCGAATCTGATGGTTTTTCTCTCCTGTCCTCCAATTCCTATCCCTTTTCCATTCTCCAGGGATTTATTGACCATCTCCTCTGTGTAGATATTGAATATTGTTGGTGAAAGGCAGCAACCTTGGCTTACCCCTCTACCCTGGTCCATCAATTCCGTCAATTTTCCATTAACTTTAATGGCCACCTTTTGGGTCTTCTACAATTCCCTTATCAGCCTCCTATCCTTCCAGTCTTTCTTTATTTTCAGAATTTCCATCAGCTTATCCCATTTTACCCTGTCGAATGCTTTTTCCAAATCTATAAAGCAGAGGCTTATTCCTTTTCCTCTATCCCTATATCTTTCACCAATTATCCTTAGTAGCGCAATGGCTTCTCTTGTACCCCTTCCATTTCTGATGCCAATCTGCTCCTCACCCAAGGTTGTTAAAAGTAGTAAAAGTTATCCTTTACTAACCTTGCTCCTCACCTACATTCTCCTCCATTATTCCTTGGAGTCTCAGGTTCAGAACTCTCAACAATATTTTAGCTGCATGTGAAATTAGACTAATGGTTGTGTTCCTCACACTTTCTGGTGCCTGCTTTTTTGGGATTGGTATCATAATCGTATTTACAAAGTCATCTGGCCATATTCCCTTATCATATATTTTGTTACAGATTTCTACTATTTCGTTTTGACCCTCTTCTTCTAAGCACTTAAAAAATTCGATAGGAAATTCTTCTATCCCCATTGTCTTTCCATTTTTCATATTCTTCATTGCTTGCGCTATCTCAGACTTAGGAATTCTAGGGCCTCTCTCCTCTTCTGCTAACTCCAACGCTATACCTCTATTCACTAAATCCGGCTTCTCTCTTGCCATATGCAGATCTTCCGTATACTCTCTCCATCTTTCCCTTATTTCTTTCTCCCCAACTATCTCTTTTCCATCTTTTCTCATGATCACTCTCATTTTACTTCTTCCTTTACCATCCAGTGTAAAATTGCTTACCTTTTTATTCAACATGTCCTATTGACCATTTCTCTCAAGATCTTCGATATCATCACATTCCTCTTTAAGCCATCTTTCCCTAGCCTTTTGCGTTTCTCTCCTTATATTAGTTCATTGCTTAATTTGCGATACATCACTATGTTCACTTCCCCACTCCTATTTTTGTACTGCCTTCTTTCTTCCATCTTCTTCAGCATTTCTGCAGTTACCCAAGGTTTCTTGACTCTTTTACCTTCGTAATACCCTATTTCCTTGTCTGCTGTTCTTTTCATAGCATTCTTTATTCTTTTACATGTCTCTTCTCCCTTCTCATTTTCTTTCTTACCTTCCGTAATTGCCTTAGTTAATAACTCACCCATTTTTTCTTTGCCTACATTCTCCAATCTTTCCATATTATTATCAGAAAAAAGCCAAGGTTTTCGGCGTGTAAACTCTAATCGCCATGTTTCAGTGCTAGGTATTCTGTCACTTTTAATACTAAACTAATTTGCGATTACGGAATCAGAAAGTCAGAAACTTATTCTTTACATTTTACAGAAAATAATTCGTATGTATTACAAAGATTGCTCAAGCTGTTGTCAACTGTGCAAAAATCTACTGACTTCCAAGCAAATTGCTCGATTGAAAATTGTATGGGACCGTTGTGTTCTCTGAAATGTAAGCATTACGGATACTTGGAAGAATATAGTTTGATGATACCAATAATATTAAATTTAGTAAGTAGCACAAAGGAAGTTCTCGCACGCGCAAGCCTTTTTTTTAAATGTTCGGTTTTATAATGTCTCATCGTAAAAGTGGTTTGACCATAGAATGAATGACTTCAATGTAATTTGATTCATATTCTGGCTACTTGTATAAAAACGTCTCCTGTCGTTGATGTAAGCAACAAAATCTTTCATTTCCACGCTACATTATTTTCAAATTGAACTTTAAATCACTTACTGTTTTATGTGAGTACCTACTGGTGAAAAATGGGGGAAATACTAGTGGTATTATTTATAACTAATATAGACACTATTTTCGGGTAAAATTACGCAAAATAAGAGAAAAATCTTAGCGTAATACGAAATTACAAGTGGGAAAATATACGTACCTCATCATCATTTCTTTTAGTTATCAGAAAATTACTGCAATCATGAAGGTCAAAATGCAGTAATTCGATGTAAAAGTCTGCAAGTGGCGCTGAAGTCCGCTCCTGTGGCAGAAAAAGTGATCCTAAAAATTATATTCATCGAATCATCTGCATATGTTATACCTTAACTTGTTTTTAAATAGAGAAGGTATATCATCAGTGAGAGAAGTTTTTTAACACAAAACTACAAGATAAGAAACAGTTCCGGGCGTAACTTTGAGGAAGTCTTTCACTGTAGGAAAATTAGATGAATTTTCATCACTGCCACATGTGGAAAAAGCTGTGTTAAAAATTCATCTAACTTTCAAACTACAATATTCAATTTAGTATTTGTTTTGACTAACACGGTCGCAAAAGAGCCACATTAATCTTAACAGCAAGATAACGTAGACTTCTGGATAATCCAATGTTAACAGAGAGCTCGTGTTTTGCATATTGCATCTGTCAGTTGGTCGGTTAGTTGATGTGAATATTATTCGCGGGATGCATATGGCAAGGACCCTCGCACTACATCGACTTTGAAAATGTTAAACTCATTGCCAAAGAAAAGAAGTAACACCTGAGTCTCATCCAAAAAGCCATCGATATAGGTAAGAAACCCAACTTCCATACGAATGACAACTATGCGCTCTCAAACGCTTGGAAATCACTCTTCCAGAAATTCACCAATAAGAACACACCAAGGGGATAGGTATGTAAAAGGCGGGTAAAAACCTGGAAAAAAATACGTTAGAACTAAAGACGCCTGCTCCAACGCCAGCAAAACTGTCGCCGAATAAGATGAGACAACGCGGAAGGTATCCCGGAAATCTTACTGCTTCAACAGGAAAAGTGCCAAGAATATTTCGCCTATTTTACGGATTGATAAGAAATAATACTGTTTCCTAGATAATAATGCCGTACAGTAAGAAAATATAAGCAAATGGCAATACGTACCCTTCATTACATCGACAAAACGTTTTATACTTGCCTCTCTCATCAATATCCTTGCTACGTATGCGATAAATCAAATATTAAAGAATGAAGCTTAATGCATTTATTCCCAAATGATTACTATTTGAACTTCGACTGAGGAGTATAAAATGTTGTAACTACTTCAGATTGGAGATGCATTCTCGTTTTATTTTTATTCCGCAGGGTGATGCCATTGCCTACGACAGCTGCCACATTTATGACTTAAATTACACCGCAGACTCTTGGTGGAATCAAACTTTGAAAGTTACCAAATTTACTCCAGTGATCCCTTGCAACAGTTGGGAATATGATCGCAGCTCATTTGAGGAAACAATCGTGACGGAGGTATCCTTTTAAATATAAATAACTGTCTGAATGCTTGAATTAGAGGACAGTGTAGGAAGGAACGTCAATGCGGCTCTTCGTAGACCGTCCTCGATCCAAGTTCATGGTACCTCTTGCCCTTGTGAATATTTTGTTTACAACCTGTATAAAATCCGGTAAACATTCAGTGCACATCACATACAGTTTACATTAAAAAATTGTTATTTTCAGCCTCTATATAAATGAAAGACTATCGGATGTATTCTATTGGACTATCGGATGTATTCTATATCGGATGTATCGGTTGCATACAATTTGTATTGTTTGTGTACAACCTGTGTACAGTTTTTATACAACCTGTATATCGTTTGTGCAAAATCTGTACACAATGCTTGTATAAAATGAAAGGAATGTCAAAGTAACGTAATGGCATAATTCCATCAGGACCAATTCACCATGAAAATTTAGTATGAAGTTTTAGTTTAAATTTTAGTTTTATTTGTAAATTTTAAAAAAGCTTGATTTTTAGTGTATTCCATTAAGTGGTAGTTACTTATAATCATAAATTAAGAGGTATTGTGCTAAATCACTATCTACAAATGCTAATTCACTGCCTATTTCTCCTGATCTAACTTCCTAATATCCTACAAATCGATGCCTAAAACGCATTTATCGACTGACACATCTACCGAACATTCTTTGTATGACATATTATACATGATGACAGGTGTAGTAGGTTGAGTAGATGTATAACACATTTGCCAGAAAACAACGTAACCGCGAGGGGTAGGTAATTAAAATAAATTGATGTTAGATTGATATTTGGGAAAAATTTTATGTTTAGTGTAAGCTGTTTCTAGGATTAAATAATCCCTACCTAATCTAGCTTTAAAAATTAGTATACTTGCAACAATCAATAAGAGTTATCATATTCCTTATATATGTCCCGTTGTAATAATTTTATACAGTCTATACAGGCCGTATACAATGTACACTAGATTAAAATTTGGGAATGGTGCTGATCGTATAAAACTTGTATGCGGGTTCTATACAAATTTTTCACTGGGAATAATTTATGGTCTAGACGTACATTTTCTCATGCCTCTTTTGGCTCTGTATTAGTCATCAGGGGAGCATGCGGAGTTCGATCTCGCACTCAGACAAATACTGCAGGCCTCGGTGTGAATTGTGTAACTTTTCGTTCGAATATAATCAAATGAATTGAGATCATTGTTGCCTAATATATACGGCAGCCATAGATCGGGTCCAAAAGCCGTGGGTCGTAAAGTACTTAATGTGATAATTAGATAATTGTACACCGATTATTACAATTACTTGTACTTTATTATTACTTGTACGTTTGAAACGAACCTTTCGAAAAGTCTTGGAATCGGGGTATCTTAGGTCTCAGTCTTGTCGAGACTATTGCGTCACAGAAATTTCTTTGTTTCCCTTTGAAGTCACGCATAAACTATATCTTTCTGATTTCAGCCGAGCCATATCGTGCGATACCATCTCGATATCCGAAATAGAGCTGTCTAAAATCGATAGCATTTTATGCGATAGTGGTAAACCGTGAATATCCATCAAGGTTACCCCGATATTCAAAAAATTACGATTCCCTCCCGAGTAAGGCTAGTGGTCTGATTAAAACTTCCTTTGATTGTGGCAGCCATGAACTTCTGCCAAGGCAAACTAGGCATCTGCCTAGCACTCCAACCTCTTGAGGGGATCCCGGCTAGGGGGCAAAACAGTACGCATGGACACGGAAAAAATTAATTAGAAATAGAAAATATGGTCCGTTAGTCTAGTCAAAGAACGTTATACCATTAGAAAAAAATGTTATTTTTGTAAAATTACCAAAAAAGGGCCCCCACTCTGTAAAAATACCTAGGTGCCCAGGATCTCTTAGTCAGGGCCTGAATATTGGATGTCGCCAAGAATAAATATTTGAGTATTTTGAAACACAAAAAGCCGAAAAGTTTTCATATATCTCCTCATCTCTCATATCAACTTCTCAAATATCATTACTACAATATGCATGTTTTAGCAAATTTCAGGTATTCCCTCCTTTCAATTAAAGACTTATGAGTCATCAGAGAATAATCGCAACACAAGAGGTAGCAAGTTTGTTTAGCCCCATTTAAAATTTTCATTTGCATACTTTAGGGCTTTTCCTTAATCTGCATATTGAAAATATAGTTAACATTTCACACTGTAGATTTAAGAATACGATTGCCTCAATACCGTCGTGTGTAGCAATTTATGATCTTTTTGGCGTTCGAATAGGAATCTATTACGTTAATTTCTCTTGTATGTCGAAAGTGCGGGAGCGCCCAGGCGCCAGCCGTCGGAAAGAAGGTCCGAATGACCTTACAGAAGAAATATTAGTTTTAAGGTGCATCGGTATACAAGATATAATTGGAGGCATACTCAGCTCTCATAACGGAGAACGTTTCCGCCTGCCACCACCACGATAAGAGTTGTACATAGTTGTAGCGACACATGGTGACAATTGGGCAATAGGCTCTATTCAGTAGAAAGTCAATTCCCTACGAACTTGCTCCACAGGAGAGATAAGGTATATATCTCGCAAAATTCCCGGTTCCCAGATTCGCTAACCTTCACTTCATACTTCAAAACTCTCTATATGTTATACGTATCAACTTTGTCTCTTAATCCGATTGTTTAGATGGACGTCTTCGATCGGTAGCGAGCAATATCAGTGCATTTCGATCCACTTTTGTTTGGAGCATAACATTGTTGTGAAACACGCTGCTGACACTTTCCCGCCACCTCAAGTCAAATGGAGTTATGTTGGTTGCGTTTTCCTACCATGCGCTGTACTCTACCCTCCGCTTCAAAGCCGACCCCTTCCACGTGAACCTTACCCTCTTTAACGTCAAAATTAGCGTATCCGACTGCCACCAAGGTACGCTACCACTATAGTCCCACGGAAAAGAGATGTAGAAGATACGAAAAGGAAGCTGAGAAGTGGAAGCGAAAGCTCGCACCATTGCACGCGTAGTAGTCTAATGCGACCTAAACAGCTATCCATTCAACCGCACCGACAGCTTTGTAGGTAAGAAACTCAATACCAAAAATAGTCATCTGACACGAAATTTTGCGATGCCTGTACCTTTTCGTAAGAATGTACTCGAGAGAGTACATTCTTACCCCTTGGATACTGGCTAAACATATGGCTAAGCATTTTCGTGAGATATTTTTGTCTCACATCATCATTCATAATTCCGCTTGTTCAGTCAATTCTGTGTTTTACGCAGCTTGGGTATGAATTATAGGGTTAGGGAAGCATTAGTGGCCCTAACAGTTACGCTAAATGTGACGTTAACGACGGTAAGGCTCGTGTTGAAGGGGACGCCAAAGGAGTGGGGGAGAGGACAGCATATGATAGGATATGCTGCTTACTTAATTGCATTTAACTTGAGAGGGCGGGTAAGTGTCGGCAGCGCGTTTTACGGAAATGTTTACCACCCAAAGAGAGCTGGATCAAAACACAATGATATTGTTCGCAACCCATCGGAGAAGCCCGTTTAAGTAATTGGATAAAGAGCCATAGAGAACTAGAAAGTTGATTTTAAAGGCACATTGAGCACTTTGAAGTTGAAAATGAATATGTATTTGCGACTTTGGAAACCCTGGCAGTCAATCGCGCAGACTACCTTATTCCTCCGTGCGGAGTCAGGTCGTAGGCAATGGATTCTTTCACAAAAAAAAGCTTCGGCGAAACTTCCACCATGCTTCGCTACCACTGTAATTACTCTGTCGCGTTGAGAATTCCAAGCACATGCATATTAACTTCCATTCTCGGACCTCTCACGGAAGGCTTTTTTTAGTGGTATCGTGATCATTGCTGTTTGGGAGGTTAAATTATAGGGAACCATCCAAAGGAAAAACCTTTCTATTGGTCGTCCTCATGCATTGGCTTATGCCAAGGCTATCTTTTCCTTCACCTTTCTCAGTATATTGATTTCTTATCTTGCTTAGGTGCTCGACATCTGTAAAAGCGCAAGCATATGACATGCACAATTCTCATTTATCATCTTCTACTAGTACTTGCGTTTTAATGAAGCTCTAATTGCTCATGCAGTGGGACTTAGTGTGCCAAAGAACACAGCTCTCTAATGTTGTTCAGATGACCTTCATGCTTGGAATATTGTTTGGAAATGTTTTATTCGGAATATGGGCAGACAGGTAATATGATTTTATAAATTAATCTACTACTCTAACTCCACAGTCGAGAAGATTCCTAGCAAAACTTAATGAATTATATACATTTTTTATTTACAGATATGGCAGAAAAGTGCCTCTTATTGCTGCCCTTACTCTGCAAGCTATTGCTGCAGTGGCCTCTGCATTAGTTCCATGGTTTGAGGCTTTTGTTATTCTTCGATTTTTGCTTGCTGTAGCTACCGGAGGTACCATGATAACTAGTTTTGTCATTTGTAAGTCCAGCTTCTTTCATTCTAGAAGTTTGCATTTAATGTAGCGGCCAATGAGAGCAACATTTTCATAGCTTATAAGCTGAGTTAACTCATAATGTAGTCAACATTTTCCACTTTTGATCGACCAAAAGGGAAACTTTTGTCAACTTTATGAGTTGACTCAGCACTCAGATTTTATAACTTTTATGCTATGATTATCATGTAGCTAAATCAGCATATGTTATGTTCATTTATATCAGACTATGAGTTTGGGAATGGAATTTTTAGATTCAAGCTTATTTGCACAAAGGATCTCAGTTAATAAAAATTAATTCCAAACATAGCTTTTGGTATTTCTTGTGTTAAAGTTTTTCATATATTTTAAATTAATAACCTTTAAGTAAAATAACTGATTAATTTCAGAGTGATGTGCTTTTGATGTGTTATTACCTTCAAGATATATATATATATATATATATATATATATATATATATATATATATATATATATATATATATATATAAATATATATATATTTATTCAAAACTGAAAAATGAATTATATAATTATTATTCAATCCAATGGTAGTTAAAATTATCTAATGTTGCAGGCATGGAGATTGTTGGAGGATGGTGGCGCACAGCTATTCCCATTCTCTATCAAATTCCATTTGGTATTGGACAGTGTATGATGTCTGGTCTTGCATATTACTTAAGGCATTGGAGACATCTACAACTCACTCTCGGAATGTTATCAGCCCTTTTCATTCTATTCTGGTGGTAAGTTTAATACAAACAAAACAATGCCTTGCTAACTACGGCTTAACAGGAGCAGATCCAAAACAAGACAGAGGGGCTAAAACCATATGTAAAGCAATAGTTAAGGCAAAGGAAAATTTTTGTCTTCTCGTTTACCTCAAAGATCATATCAAGGTTTGGAATTATTTTTATCCTCTCATACTCGACATATCCACAACAAACATAGCCTTGGCTTCGTAATGAATTTTAATCCAGAACTATATTTTTTTAGAAAAACTTTCCAAGGATGCTATAAAATAACTCGAGGAGTAGGTACATTAATAATACATAATATATACATGCCCAGGTTGCCGACCAGGTTGGGCAATTATGTAGCCAATATAGGCTCAATATGGTTGTGTTGGGAATTCATATTGTCTGTTTGGGATATATTAGGAAATAGTCCAACGAAATGCAGTAAAACTATTTTTTAAAGGCAATAGCCCATTGGTCTAGCTTCATAATTAAAATTGTTTTTGTGATGAAGTGGTGGAGCTTTGTTTTTTATTTGCACGGCGACCTCTGGGTGCCTTTTCCTAAAAGAGGACCCAGCATCCTGAACTTGGAAGTTTTCACATAATGTCTTCATTTAATTTAGGTATGCCTGATTGAATTGACAAATTATGCATTAAGAGATGACAAAATGGAATTTTAAAGATTTTTCAATGTGTTGCAACTGGATTTCAAGTGGAATGACATAATCCAGGCAAAGGGCAAAAGGAATCATAATCCAATTGTGTGAAATTCACAGTGAAAAAATCATTTTCCTGGACTGGGATTCGAACCCAGACCCCCCGATTTCGCGCCGAGTGCTCTACCAATTTGGAGTTAAATTTCAAAACTGTTTCTCTTTCGCCATATGTTTTTGAAATGCTCCATCAGTATTCTCCTTAACTAAACGAAGGCACTAGAAGTATGACATTATGTTTCTCTTCAAAGTCGCATTAAGAATCAATAATGTGAAAGTGCTGAAATCAGCAACATTTCACATGTTTGCCATGTATATTGCAGCATTTCACATTCATGGAGATATTACGGCATTTTCAATAACTGTGACCCAGAAAAATAATGTATGTATCAACCTAAATGTCTTTCAGTACCTACCTAATTCACGAGTGTCATATGGGTAAATTTATTCTCGAACTAACTAATCAGTGAACATGTTAAATAAAAGACTTCGTGCTATTCCACAACATGATGTATATCCATTGACATTAACTAATCAGTGTTCATTTATGAATTAAAACTAAATGAAAAACTCTTAGTAAGAAGTACTTTTGGCACTAGAGGTGCCTAACTGAGAATTCAGGGTCAAAATTTTTATGATCTAGTATTATTTCAATTTTGTAGGAATAATAAGGCAATTTTTGTCAAATTTATGCAACTTATAGGTTGATTCCAGAATCTCCAAGGTGGCTTCTCTCAGTTGGACGCAGGAAGCAAGCTTTGGAGATAATTAAAAATGCAGCAAAAAAGAATGGGAGACCAATTGATTCACTACATGAACTGCAGCTGGCAGAGGAAATCAATTCAGGAAATAAGGTAAAGAGTTAAAGAATGATTCCACAGAGACCCTAAACCTACTTTTCACAATACATAGGCCCACAAAATACAATGCTCTTAGGGATCAGAGCACAACACTCATGTGCCAGGAGTTTACCACATCCCATGCGAGTGTGGCAAGATCTACATTGGCGAGACAGGGAACCAAGGTGGAACCATAGAGACCATACTGAAGGAGCATCAGCGACACTTCCGACTCGGTTAGCCAGTGAAATCGAGCATCCATCATAATATTTGCATCCGTTGAAGGAAACTAACTCGTTAGGACTAAAGGATATTGGGATATAAATACCAAAGAGGCCATTAAGATACGGCTCCAACACAATAACATCAACAGGGATCAGGGATTGCACCTCAGCAAAACCTGGAGCCATATCCTGAAAAAGGCAGGATATTTCCTGCCTTTCCCTAAAGGGTAAAAGATAGTCAATCAGTAACGACCAAGGTGAAGGGGATAGAGTACATAAACCGGACAACACAGATTAATGGACTACTAGCGGCGAGTCTCACACTCACCGGGACTGCCGACTCACCGGGTGGATTTTCTGCGCGCCTTAGGTGTGGCCACGTCTACGTGCCTGCATTAGCATCAACAACCCTGAGGATGATGGGGAATTTTTCCATCGAAATGTCGGCCATGAGGCTTAAATAAACCCGGTTGGAAACTCGAAAAGAATTCACTAGACACAACATTCATGGTACCAACAAATCCTCTATACGTATACATTTCTATGATGCTAGGCATGAAACAGTATTTCACCAATTCTGTTGGAAACTCATTAGGTAATACCTGCTGGTAGAGTTGTTACAGACGTCACTAGCAAGGTATAATATTTTTTTAAATGTTTATTTTATAACAGTCTTAACTCCCCTAACCCAATTTGGTAAACTGATCCTGGCAGGTTCAATGATGTAGTTGTAGATTTACTAAATGCAGCCTGGCCCACGAGCGTTAGCTGACACTCAAAATTAGCACACCTTTGCCCTACTACAATATACATTTTTAACACGTCTTCGGGATTTTTATCTTTCACATTGAATTTTTTGTAACTATAACTAATAATTTATAAATGCTGTTACATAAATATTCTAAAAGCTCCTGCAATCACGTACAAGGCACAATTAAGATCATTGCAAAAACATGGCTGTAGTCATAATTTTTTTATCCATGACATTTTGCATTGAATTTATTCTCTGAAGTTCATTTAATGAAAAAAAAACATTCTATATCAATGATAACATGAATGTAGGCTGTTTTTTAACATTACCTGATAAAAATCCTATCTTATGACTGCCAAATGTGGATTTAAACAACTTATAGAAATATAGCATATGATTAGAAAATGTACAGCATGATGGCCATGATATAGTCAAACTAATACCTCATTATTATTTCAGATGATAGAAAGAAAAACAGGACTGCTTGACCTAATCAAACGGCCTCGTATGGGAGCCATCACTTTTTGCATCTTTTGCGACTGGTTCATTGGAGGAGTGGCATTCTTTGGATTGTCACAATATTTGGCGTATGTAGGAGGAAATCTCTTCGTAACTGTGGTGATAACTTGTAAGTAGCACAATTTGAATCTACGAACAGAGGTTATTATTAGTGTTGGCACTGATACTGAGATGAGACTTGGATCAGTCTCATCTCAGTATCTTTCCAGAACTCTGGTCTTGTCTCATGAGCCTGTCTCCTCTTGGTATCGAGTCTCGTATGAGGATCTTGTCTCGTTTCCAGAATAACAATGAATGAATACTTTTTTATATAGGAACAGCTCGTTTCTCTGCTGTATATAGTGACCCGATAAAGAGAAAAAGCAACTCGCAATTTCTACACGAGCAGAGCTTTTAGATAAAATGTTAAAAAATGTTGAAATTATGCAAGGAAAAATAACGAAGATATCCATCAATATTGAATTAAAGCATGAAAATAAAATAAAAGGAACTTGTAATGTTAGCGCAATGAAACCATCAAAAGTAATGAAGTGAAATAAAAATCATGCTATTATTGGGTGATTCAAAAATAAATAAATAAATCTGAGAATAAAATTTTCATAGTTTATTATATCTTTTAAGGCTCTAAATGCATACTTAAGCAAAATTTTTGATTTTAGTGCTAAATTACATTAGCTTACGAGTTCAAGTAAGACAAAATTCCTGTGTAGTCGTCATGTAATTATTATGAACTCTGTCCGTGAAAGGTGTTTCTGAATGGACTTACATCGGTGCAAGGAAGGTATTTTTCCATTATTTACAAATATTGACATTTGTTCCTACTATCCTTTCTACACACCAATATCTTTAATCACTAAAGATCAAAACCATTCGATACTAATGTCTTGTGCCCATCCTAGGCTATTTATATAATTGAGTAAATAAGTAGTAACGTTTTGGCGGTTAGAAATGATAGTTAAAGTACTCAAATTAAAAGCCACCGGTATTATTAATGGAGCTTACCATTCAATGTGTTGACGTTAGTGCAGATCGGAATATATCAGCTCACTATAGCGCACACAAACGACGATTAATCGAAGGATGTACGCTGGCAAAACATTAGATAATCTGCCAGTGGGTGTCACTCTGTAGAATTACATTAGTCACCACAGTATGTATTGTAAATAATTATGGCATTCGTCCATAATGCGTATTTAAAAACACAAGCTTTTTAACATTGAGTAATTAAAAACTCCCTTCCCTTGGACTACAACATTGACGTGGTGGAAGGGCTTTCGCGTTCCAATGACCCCTTGAGCTGGACTGCCCAGAGTATTTACTATTGCTCCTGGTAGGGCCACCCATGTCAGAAACTAGGTCTAAGGGCTGGAACCAGACGAAAGGTAGTACACGTGATGAAATCACGTTGAAAATACCGATGGGAAGCGGGGGCGGGGAAGACTTCCCAACTATCAATTACATACCCTAATATGAAAGTTAATCAATCAGAGTTTTGAATCCTGTCAACCACGGGACGCTACATACAAGGGCGAGTGTCGTGCCCGGCAGCGGAGGAGGCAAGGCCTCCGCAGTCGTCATCACACGAAATCTTAGCACAACAACATCATCAGAGAATACCAGGAATATGAGAGAGTGAAAGATGAAAAAGAGGAGGAAAGCAGTGGTAAAAATAGGAACTTGGAAAGTTAGGACAAAGATGAGGGCTGGGAAATTAGAAATAATTCAACAGGAAATGGAGAAAGGAAAAATAGATATTTTGGGGCTGTGCTAGGTGAGATGGAGGGATAGCCGGGATATTGGAGTGATAGTTACAGGGTAATATATAGTAGTGGAGACGAGAGTCAACGTGAGGTAGCTATGGTGATGAATCTAAACTTGGGGAAAAGGGTAGAAACCACTGAACAGGTGAGCGACAGGATACTTGTGGTGTAAATAAAAGCACGCCCGACGAATTTCGTATTGGTCAAGGAGTACATGCCTACAGGTAACCATAGAGAAGAGGAGGTGTACGGGGTGAATGAGCAAATAGAAGAGATAATTAGAGAAGGATTTGATGCTCTCCCAGCGAATGGCTGATGTAAAGAGCTCTCGGACTTCACACCGGGTCAGGTCTGCCCATGGTGTCCAAAGGCAGGTCTTCCATGGCAGCCGACGTTTCGAGGGGAGACTTTCCCATCATCTTCAGGCAGTGGCGGATACAGAAAAAACTCAAGGGGGGGGGGGCGCAAGTTATCGCGACGATTGTAGCTTTCAAACTGACTGCCAGGCAGCGACTCTGCTTCCCTTATATATGTAGCTCGGTTGTTTCGAGAACATTCGGTGCCAGAATGTTTGCTTCCAGACTTTTAAGGAGTGTGAACAAATACAAACAGTAGAATATTCGCGACTTTTCTCAAACAAATGCCGGGCAGAATAACGTATCGGGATCACTAAAATGGCCGCGACTTTTCTCGTAGGTTAGCTAACTATGTGCCAGGCAGAAACGTATAAAATACGATGCGCGCGCGCGTGCTGCATAAGAAAGTAAAACTACTCAATAACTCGACTCAGAGTCGACTGACGAAAGACACGAACGAATAGCGTGCGGGCTGACTGGCGGGGGCGGCGCGGGCTGCAATGCGAGCGGCCCCACAAGGGGGGGGCGCGCGCCCCCCGCGCTCCCCATATGCATCCGCCACTGTCTTCAGGGCTGATGAATATCATCATCCCTAAAGACGATTGGATAGTCTCCCCTCGAAACGTCAGCCGCCATTGAAGACCTGAGTATTCTATGGCATAACATAATTAATGCATAATATGGCATAATTCTATGGCAAACAGTCATATAATACCTATCCCGAAGAAGAAGAAAGCGTCAAATGCAAGGAGTATAGAAAAATTATTTTAATTTATCACTTTGCTAAGATTTTACTTAGAATAATAAACAAAATGTTGGAGATTAGAGCCAATTACTACTTGAGCGATGACCAGTTTGCGTTCAGGAAGGGGAGGGCAACTCGGGATGCGATTGCGGTGATGAGGACACTTATAGATAGAAACAGTATAACCGGGATGTTTTTGCTTGATTTGTGGATTTTGAAAGGGCATTTGACAGAGTAAAATGGGAAAAACGAATGCAGATACTCGGGAATATTGGAATAGATTAGAGAGATAGGTGACTCATCCAAAACTTACATATATCGCAGAGGGCACAAGTGAGGGTGTCTGATGGTGAATCAGGGTGGGCAGTTATAGGTCACGAGGTAAGGTAAGGGTGCTCGTTGTCACCATTGGTTCTAAACATTTATGCTGAGGAAATGGTAAGAGAGATATGGAAAGAGCTAGATGTTGGAATCAAAGTAGGAGGTCAGCTGATAAAGTCGGTTAGATTTGCGGACGACCAGGCATTGGTTAGTCGAGCATCGAAGGGATTTCAAGCTTTAGTAAATGCATTAGAATTTCAGTGAGGGAAATATGGAACAAAGATAAATCATAAGAAAACAAAAGTAATAAGATACTCTAGGACAAGGAAAGTGATGGTGGCCTAAGTACGAGGATACAAACTGGAGCAAGTGGAGCAATTAATTACTTAGGTAGTAAGCTAGAAAAAAATGGGCATAATAGCAAAGACATTAGGTGGAGATTAGCGTTAGCAAAGGAAGCCATTAGGTATAGAAGGGAGATAATGACAGAGATGTAGAGTAAGGATATAAAGAAGAGACTGGTGAAGAGCTTGATGTAGACGGTAGCGTTGTACAGGGCAGAAACTTGGACTTTGAGAAAGGAGGACGAGAATAGGCTACAGGCGTTCGAGATATGGGTGTGGAGGAGGATGGAGAACGTGGGATTGACGGAAAGGAAGACAAATGAGGAAGTGCCTGACATGGTTGTTGAGGAGAGGAAACTTCAGGATGAGATTAGGGGGAGGCAGGGTAGGTGGCTGGAAAAAGTAATTAGAGGTGAGGGTTTGCTTAAGCCCGTGATAGAGGGAAGGATGTTGGGCAAGCAGGGAAGGGGAAGAAAGATAATAGATTTTATGGATGGGATGAGGTTGGGTAGGACGTATGATGAAATTAAGAAAGAAATAGTAGAGATAGGTAGGGCCCTTCATATGTAAAAATCTGGAGGATTTTATCTGACTTCCATTAAATCCTTCCTTGGTACACTACTTGAATGAATAAATTAATTCAAAACTTAACATTATCCATTTGTGACGCCTTTTCTGAAAATGAGCACAAAAACAACAATCGTGGATGCGCTTATCGAAGATCTTTTATTGTCTAGCGCGTATCAACTATGCTCCCGATCTGTTTTGAGTTCTCAGCCTATAGCGTAGGGTCTGAAATAAACAAAATGAGGGGCACTGTTTTGATGTGAAGAGAGCACCAGTGAATAAACCATTTTACAATTTGTGTGTCATACCATGAATCCCTTTCTTAAGAGTCACTTACGAAGGGTCGACTTCCTTCCGCAACGCAAGATCTTCATTTGGGAGATCTTTTCTATCCAGCCTAAGAAGAAGGGTGGTTGTGTGGGCAACCTTGGAAGCACACAGTGATAAGGATTTGTAGCATTTGACTTGGCGATTGCCGATTCGATTCAAAATGATTCAAATTCACTCAAAAACAGTGGAAGGTTTGTAAACGCATTAGAATCTCCAGCTTCTTTTTTTTTCAACTTTTTCCTACCTATAAAAGGATGTGTCAACAACTTCCCACAAAGAAATCTAAAGCTGTCTTGGAAAAAAAGCTTAACCTCCATCCCCATTTCGGAGTCACCCAATCCTAGCTTTTAATTTTTTCCCGCTCAAAACTCCATTCTCACAACATTTTATTCCTTCAGACACCATAACTAACTGCAGAAAAATTAATACTCAACATGAGTAGAAAAAAATATTTCTCAAAATACTCTTTTGACACAGTTTTATTTTCAATTTTTGTATTACTAAACCCTAGGAAAAACTAGTAAAAAATAATTAAATATATCTAACAATATTCCCAAGATACTCCTCATAGCGACATCCTTCCAAATGACCGTATGTCTGATATTAGTTATCACAGAGAATTTGGGATGAAGATTTCATTCTGGATATTCCATACCCCCCATGTTAACTTTTTTATCAATTGGGGGGGGGTGTTACACCCCCCCCCCCTCATACGCCTATGTATGCAGCTATGAATCTTATGAGATAGTTTTTAAAGCTTACATAAATAACATGGAGTCAAGTAAACACTTTTCAACATATCTACTTAAATTTTTAATTAATAGAAGGTAAAATGTTTCTTTGGGCTTCCTGGGCCAGGCATGGAGAAAAACAAAGAAATAATATATGTTTATTCAACAAGGCAATCTACCTATTTTTTTCTATGATTGGCCCTTAGGTAAGCAATGCTGTAAATATCAATGCTCTTTAATATTGGTAAGTGTGCATGTGCTTTACTTCTCCTGGAGTGCAAACTAACTTGTTCTGATTTTGGCATTAGGTACTATAGCCTGTTGTTTTTCGTATTGAGGTCAATATGTGATAAGTATAACCATTACCTTATATGTCTATTATTTTAATAGGATTATTTCATTAAGTTTTTCATATGTGTGATACATATGCTTTTTCCATAGCTATTTCTTCAGTTCCTGGCACATTGGCTTGTGTGTATATTGTGGAACGTTTTGGAAGAAGGAAAACTATAATTGCATCTCAAATGCTAACTGGAGTGGCCACCCTTCTAATTTTGGCATTCCCAATAGGTAAGTGATTTTTGTTCAAAAAATAAATTCTGATAGTAACAAGCTTCCATTTTTCCTCAGTAATAAAAGCAAATGGTTTATGTACATATTTGGCCAATTACCTAGTACACATTCTGTACAGGATATACCTATACATGTGATGAAACCATATCAAGTAAAGGCAATACTAACAATAAGTTACAAATTGAATTATGAAAAAAACATTTTTTCATACAGCTCATTAAAATCGTTTCTGATTAGTATTATCTGCCTCATTGCCACTGTATATATGTAGTATATTTTCATTATCGTATATACTCAAGTATAAGTCAAGAAATTTCTTCCTTTTTTTGGCCAATGAAAACCTACCTTCGACTTATAGTAGAGTCAGTAAAAAAGGTGAACTTTTCTGTGTATTGGCTGCATAGAAATGTATGTGTCTCTATTACAGATAAGCCACTAAGAATATTCACCGACAAATGCGTTAGATCTACGTTCTGAGTTTCGTAGTAGGACCTACCGTAGGTAGCATAGTAGAGTCAGTAAAAAAGGTGAACTTTTCTGTGTATTGGCTGCATAGAAATGTATGTGTCTCTATTACAGATAAGCCACTAAGAATATTCACCGACAAATGCGTTAGATCTACGTTCTGAGTTTCGTAGTAGGACCTACCACTGACAAATACACTTGATACTTCTATTTATTGATATTAATACATTCCACAACACCAATTGTGTTCTACAAATATTGCATAGGTAACCAATGCAAAACAGGGAATTTAGAAATTTTTTCCCCTTGACTGAAACTCGAGTCTGGGATTATAGTCAATAATTTCGGCCTGAAAATTAGACCAACTTATATTCAAAGATTCATAACTTTGCAGATAAATATCAGTCAATTTACCCTGTTGTTGCAGTACACTCCTTGTTTTCCAGCTCATAGACTTCACCATCCCATAACATTCACTTTGATTTTTTTGGGTTAGATTTTAGAAGAAAAAAATAATGATAAAAAAATTATAATGTTAGCAATTAATGAGAAGAAAATGAGATAGTTAATTTTTAAATTACTCATCATAGAATTGTGGAAACAAATGAATGATGGAGAGCATACCTTTTTATCACTGCCGCAATGCAGTTTGGGGTGAAAGTAGAGAGATGGGAACCTCTAATGGGAAAGTGGATTCATGAAAATGCATTTTTGCCCTCAGCTGCAGGACATGAGATGAAAGCCAATTTTAGAACATGTTTTCAAGTGATTATAGCAAATGTTTCAAGTATAAGTTATCTCAATCCACCCTGCTGCAACAGTAATAATATGCTTCCCTTTATACTGTAGTAAATTCACTACCATGCAGTTAGCTTTTGTGCAATGAACATGATTTGGAAATCATTTTAAAAACTGATAACATATCCTAATTTTCATCTGTACCATTTTTGCACCACAGTTTAATGTGGATCGAAATAATTTGAAGTGCCTAGCACCAAATCCATAACTTTAATTAAAATGAAGTAAATCCTGGGTGAAGTAGTAGGGATGAGAGGTTTCAATATGGGTACCTACACAACATAAGAATAAGTTTGTGTTGAGTCTAGCCTAAGCTCAAGGGGTGGGTACAAGGCAGGGGAGGATTAAGAGGGGGAGGCATAGGTCCTCATAAAATAGGAAAATTGGTCGTCATAAGGTATTCCATACCCCACAGTCACTCGGAAAGAAGCAATATAGGCCACCCTTTTTGTTTCTTTAAATTTCCCTCTCTCTTGCCATGGCGAGTTTCGTGTACCTTTTTGTTTGTCATGTAATGATGATTTTGCCCACTGTGGGCGCTGGCCGGAGAGAGACAGATGGGACTACTGACTGGGAAAAGACAACCAGTGTGGAGTTCAGACAAGACAGATAAGTGGCCTGCAGGCATGACGTGTGTGTGTGATTGGTGTGCGAGTGCGAATGAGTGTTGAAGACCTCTGGAGACGACGGCAAATCAGGTACGCGAAGCTTACACCCGGCATTTTCCTTCCCTTCTTTATTATTAATTTTCTGTTTCACCTATTATCAGTATTTCCTCAGTTTATTATTTTGTGTCCCGTTAAAGGCCAGCCTCCATTCTTTTTATTTTATCCTTGTGGCATTCATTACTTGTCTGGGGACATCACGGCCACGGGCGCGTACACGGCCACGGGCGCGAATACACGGGGCCCCCCTAACACCCCTGGCACAAGGTGGAACACACAATTTAACCTTTCAACGACGAGCAACGTAGTCAATACACTGGGCACAAACTTCACATGCCGTCGAGCGACATAGTGACTACGTCGTGGCGATTCCATTTGAACCAGCAGAAAACCAGCGATTCCATTTAAATCTCCTCCAACCTACAAGATGGGTTTCATTTAAATCTCCTCTGGGCTTGAAGGGTTAACTGCTGTATTTCTGGCTACTACAAGATAAGACGAACTATGATTTTTGGTTTAGATTTTACAATAAAAATCCAACAATCAACATCTATTAATGTTAAACATTTAAAAGAAAAAAAGGGGCATTTTAATTTCCAAAAATAGTAACTATTAAAGTTATTGATCGTAGAATCCTAGAAACAAATGAATGATGAAGACCGCAATTCAAGCTTGCTGCCGCAATGTAGTCTGGAGTGCAAGTAGATAGATGGGCACCTTGAACGGAAACACTAAATGAGATGCAAGGAAGTGTAGCTTTACCCTTGGTGCATAAGATACAGACCAATGTTTGAGTACACTTTTGAGCAAAGAGGTGCATCTTATGAGTCAGGAAATATGGTATGTTTTCATTGAGCTTGAAACAATTGTTTCAAGTAGGAGTTAATTCCATCCACCCAACTGCAAAAGTAATCATCTAGTTTCTCCTTGACATTGTAGAAAATTCATTCCCTTGCAATGAGCTTTTGTAATGTGAGGATGATTAAAAAATAGTTACTGAAACTGATACCATTTCCTAATTTTTATCTGTGTGATTTTTGTACCACAGTTTATTGAGGATTAAGATCATTTGAAGTATCAAGCACAAAATCCTTAATTTTAATAAAAAAGTACATTAATTCTGGGTGAATTGGTATGAAATGTTTCCATTTGGGTACACTGCTTCAGAACGACTTTGTGTTGAGTGTAACCTAAGCACGAGGGGCACAAACTACAGTGAAACCTCTGTTCACGGACACCACTGACTTAACGACAGTATTCAATTCCCTGGCAGAAGGATATGCATTCGTATAAGGATCGAACATCTGGTATATGGACACTCCCACTTACGGACACGGACACCTTATTGGGCACAATTTTTCTCTTATAGGGACACCATCGCCATGGGATTTCTGACCAATTTCTCAAAAATGGAAAGTTTTTTCCTCTAAAAATAGCGTTTATGAATAGCTGGGGAAAAGAGGACAGCAAAAATGGTCAAACCAGTGAAGATACAACAATGCGCATATGGGGGAATGAACGTAAGGGTGTCCTGGAACGCATTCTTGGAAATGCTAATCCCAAACGAAAGAGCACCTTGGCCAGACGCAGAGGGAGTCTTGGCCAGACGCAGAGAGGTATAGGGGAGGCAGGGGTTACAGAGAACACAAATCGCGGAGGGAGAATAAACAAAAAAGTTTTCCCACGGAGGAAAGTGAGGGGGAAAGTAGGGGAGGGTGGTTCCTCTTCAAATCTGAAGTCAAATGGGCTGACTTGTTTACGCCCGCATGTTGTCCAGTTCAGCCAAGGCAAGAGCACTGTCAGAGAAGAGGTAAACCACGTGAGGCTTGAAAACCCTACCCCTTAATGGGCGAAATTGAAAGAACTTAAACCATTCTGAACCAAAATCGCTTACTGCGCATGACGTGTGGTGGGTAGATACCCCTCCAATGTTCCCCTCTCCTCCACTTATTTCCCCTCTCGTGAGTTGTCATCTCGCGGATGTAGAACTCTAGGGCTTTCGACAGATCATGCACTTTCAGTACCTTTCGAACCTCTCCAACTGTACCACCCGTCACTTGTGCGTTGTGACAGTTCATACTGTTTTCGGAGCTAGGGGGCATCTTGATTCCATTACACGATGCCGAAGGGTATAAGTCTTTCCTTACAAGAGAAAGTGTAGGTGTTGGAACATGCGGATAAAGAAAAGAGTGGTTTAAAATGCAAAAAAAATTTGCATTTCAAAAGGCAACAGCGAGGCATTAAGTAGCCTTATTGATGTAGTTAAATTTTGAAAAAGAAATTGTTACAAAAAGAAATAAGCAAACCAAAATCAATGATATCTTTATGTCTAAGTGAGCTATGTATTTGTATGTATACATATGAAAATGTGTAAATACTTCGAGAATTTTAAATATATGTGAGTAAATGCATTAGGTTATTTTATTATTTCTGATTTATTTTTAATTATTCAGAAGTGATATTTGAAATAAAAGGATTTCTTTCAGCTGCCTTAAATTCCTACAGTATGTATAATATTTGCATGGCAAAATAAAGCTTAAAAATGAGGTTTTCTTTGGGTCACCTCCAACTTACGGAAACATTTTCTAGGACCGTTACTGTCCGTAAGTGAGAGGTTTCACCGTATATTGAAAAACGTTGGAAAAACTATAGGTACTCTGAAAAATGTTCTAACTGATATGAGGTGTCTTTATATTTGCTTCACATCACATCACCGATTTTTCCTTGTTGTTCATATCTCCTTCCATCGGTTTCATGACATCCTAATATGGAACTTGCCAACAAACTTTGCCATGCTCCAGCACATTCAGCACTAGAGTAAACCTTGAGCTGTGATCAAAACAAAAATTGTTGTATGAATCACCATGTCTTAGACTGATGAAATAGTCAAGCAGTGACTGTGTTCAGCATAGCTTCTTCAGAGATCATGCATGCCACATTCAATGGACTTTATTAATCCCTTTGGGAAATTAAAGTATGTATGTACCTAACTCTTTCTAGGTCAAATCATAAGATAATCAGCATTATGGGTCAATACATTATCAGTTCCAAAGTTTGTACCATAATTCAATGGTATGCCATTGTGTAAAATTTCATTCCTATGTTAATCTTTCTTCTTACAGGAGAATACGCAGGTGATTGGCCTCGAGTATTATTGGTAGTAGTTGGGACAATGGGGATCTCAGTTGCATTCCCAGCTTTATACCTCTACTGTGGTGAATTATTTCCAACAGTTGTACGCAATTCTGCAATGGGTATAGCATCAATGTTTGGTCGACTGGGTTCCATGGTCGCACCATTTTTGGCAACATTGGTAAGAGAGATATATAGCTTGCTAATTATAATGACAATTGTAATGCTTTATGTATACGTATGCATGCTACAGGGTTCCTACATTTTCTATTAATTTTTTTCCAGGGGTATTATGGAGAGTATCTACCACCAATGACAATTGGTGCTGTTTATATTGCTGGAACATTCCTTATTTTCTTCTTGCCTGAAACTAAGGGCAAACAGCTCCCTGATAGCCTTGAAGACACAGATAACTTTTTCAAGGGTGAGAAGAAAGCTAAAGGAAGCTCATCATACCAGCTAACCGTAAGTCTATTCCTTATATTTTTTAGCTGATGAAATGTATTTTAGAACAGTATGAGAGATTTCTTACATTCTTCAGTGAATCTGAGTGCCAGTGAAGCTGATATTCCTTCAAATGTCAAAGACAGGAGTCACCTCCTCAGCAATGAGGGTTTTTTATGAGGGATAAGTAAAGAGGAATAACCACTTTGACTGGGCTACCATATATATTAAGGGGATATTGATGCCATATAATCCTCATAAATAATACTATGCAAGAAACAAATGCTTGTTTCACATAATTGATTTCATTCAGAAAAAAGAGTGTATTCACCACCTTCAGTGATGGCAAAGCCAGTGCCAGCCCAATGCATGGACAATTGGGAAAAAGCCACAAGCGTGCCGTGCCGGGCCATCGTAGGGGTGGCCACTCTGTGGCTAATTAATGAATGTGAAAAGGAGAGAGAAATTATGAAAATCAGAAAATTTTACTACTTCCAGCATGTTTCGATCCAAAATGTCTTTCAAAAAATGTTTAGTGCATACATTATAAAAGTGGCTGACATTCATAACTAACAACAACCAAGAGAACAATGAAATTTACAGATAAACAATTTAATTCATTAGCACTCTTGGAAACCCGATATCACTTGGAAACCCATTCATTACCAACCCACTGAAAGGAAGTGAGGCTGTAATTGCACTAAAATTTATGTTTGAAATTACACCCACACACAAGAAGTAGGTATAATATACATAATTCCTACACAAGTAGAACACTGATGTCAGGAAGACATCTTAAAGGCATAGGAATGGTTTTCACTTGGTCGAAGGTCAAAATTTGGTTATGGATGACCAAAAGATGACCTGACGAGAAATCTGCAAGGAAATCTTTATCACATGCTTGGAAGTTATCTTCAAATCATGATAGATTTTTGGCCAATTATTTTGGACATAGCAAGAATTAAAGCCATGTCTTGAGGGAAGTCTCGATTAAGATTTCTAGAGGTCTTGAAGACATTTTCAGAGATGTCATCAAGATCTCTTAAAAATGTCTTTCATTGTGTGGTGAAAAAGTTTTATTGTGTGCTTGGATGAATTCTCCAAATCATGAGTGGTTATATATTGACCATTAATTTCGGACTTAGTTATACAAGTATGACTCCTTCCCCCACACTTTTGGTATGTCTAATCACAATGCATTCCCCACAAAAGAACTCTTTGATGTGTCATAGTAGAGTGTAGGAAAGAGGTCTTCTTTGATATAGGCAAAAGATTTCAGTGCGACCATCACTAAGACATCTTCATAACCTCTTGTTGACCTACCTCAGGAGGTCTTATTTGGGTCATGGTGGAGGGAAGGAAATATGTAGGTATTTTTGACCAAGACTCAAGAAGAGATTTTGATCATTCAATAGAACATTTTCATGATCGCTTACTGACCTAAATGTTAATCTCCCTTGGTATAAGCACTTATATCCTTGTGAAACTCGAAGCATGGAGACAACTTATAGATTAAATGCATATCAAGTTCATGGTTGAATGGGCAACTACAATGTTAAGAGGATCGTTCTGAAATACCAGAGTATTCCTTAAATCAATGTGCATTTTGTGAAATCACAATTGGCCACTAAATTCTTTGTTAGGGGTGTCAAAAATGTAATTTTGCCAACACTTATGAAATAGCTTGGGGCAGCACTGGGTAAAGCACTCCTGCATAATGATGCTGATGAGATCATTCAGGGTTTATCTCCTTTATTATATCACTATTAAGTTGATGCATGGAAATTGAATTTTCAAAGGATTCATTAACTATGAATCATTTCAATTTGTTCTACGGATCCACATTTTTATTAATTTATTCCAAACAAACTTTTTAACCTTCAGGATGACTGAGTTGCAGAAAATGGAATTGCTGATACAATGAATGACAAACCAAATACTAATGGCAAGAAATATACGATGAAATCACAAAATTGTAATTTTGAGGTGATAATTTCTTCATCTTTAAACAACAAATTTCACTTATGCTTTTATCCATGTTAATGAACTCCTAATTTGTACATAAATGTAATAAAACATTTTTATTGTAATTCTTAAACATTAATTTCACAAATATATGTATGTATGTGGAGTAACTTAGGTCCTTCTAATTACTAATTCTCCTTCTTAACACTAAGAGGACAGGAGTTTCGCACTTCTTATAAGGACAGCTAGGGTTATTCGACTCTCAATGTTTCCTTATCACTTGTACAAGACTAGACATGGATTTTTAATGGGCTCTGACTGTCTCTAAAGGAAAGATTTTCCACCACACAAGGGGTAAGAAATTTGGAAGACGGTTATAGTTTTTAGCTCGCATCCAGCACATAAACAATCGTGAAGGCAGATGACAAATGGCCTTGGCTGGACACCCTGCCTACAATAATGCTTGGTTTGTGGGGTCGAGAGATGGTAGGGCTCATTCTTTGCATTTTTAACCCTTTCCTGCCGGCGACTACGAAAGGAAAATATTTTCCGTGCTACGGGTAGCTTGAGAAAATTTTAAACCTCTCTCTGCGAAGCACTTTTTTGGGGTCGAGTGGCCCAGGTATTCTCGTCCCTCCGATTTGGGACCCTACTCAACGGGGCACCCGGCTATTACCCTGGCCACTGGACTCGACCCTCCAACCCTTTCTTAGCGGGAGTCCACGGTCAACTCATTGCATTAGCAGTGTTTTTTAAAATTAAATATTGTCTATGATTTTCAACCAATTACACTTATATAAGATTAACTTATATTTTTTTAAGCATTGTAGAATTTTAAATGGATTTCTAGCGTTGATAATAATTAAGTTAGGACTTTCCATTTTTACAGCAAGTTAGGACGTCTCAAAATTTTCTTTTCTTTCATGTGAGACATCACTGTGGGAGTGGAAGGGATGGTTTTTCCAAGTAGATTATAAGAGACATCGCCAGGCAGCCAAGCAAATGTTCAACCCAGAATGAGTGTCTTACATTAGCGCACCAGCGTAAGAATGATATTGGCTATTCAATATACATTCCCTAAAAATACCGGCATATGAGTAATTACTAAGGGGATCAATGAGGAAATCGGAAAATAGAGGACATATTATGTAAATAGGCATTCAGATTGTAACAAACACGTACGATATCGACAATAAAACGACAACATTTTTCTTTTTGCGTATTTTTCATCGCATATGAACACACAAGGTACTAAGGCTTTCACACAAGAAGTCCGTTAATAATAACAATAAAATTTCGTTTAAAAATTGCTTATGCACAGAAAAAAACGAATAATTCATTTCAAAGTATAAAAAATTGGAGTATGCAATAAATTTTTCTTTGCAAAAATCATTGACAATTCAACCACTTCACCACGGATTCCTGCTATTATGAGGATCGTAAATGAGTAGGAGGGTCGGGCCTAATGGCCGAGGATTAGCTCTAAGGTCTCGCTAAGCTGGGTATCAGGCAGGGCCTGAATACCTCCGACCATTGCTACCTCAGCGGTCCCTTCCCTTCCCCCGCAACAGCTATAGCCGACGTCAGTTCGTTTGTGTTGAAAAATCCACGCCAGCTATAGCCGACGTTCGGTCGTTTGCGTATGAAAATGCACGTCGGCTATGGTCGACGTCCGGCGCGAAAGGGTTAACACAATGTAACTTCTTTTTTCTGGGAATGCAGGTAATAGAAGATGAACTACACTATGTATTAAGCTATAGGGCCATTTCAGATTAATAAAGCCTACTGGAGGAACAACAACACCTAAATAGGACTTTCTTACTAAATGGATTCAGCCATCATAAAATTTCCATGGCCCTAAAAAGGGTCTTCAGTTAAAATAAAGCCAACAAAACAGTGCAGGGCGTATGGCTAGTTGTCAAGGCCTACTTGTCAAATGTCTCCACATGATCTAAAAAAATTTACAGGATGCTAAATGAGCATCCAGACTATTCATCAACTACCCACGAAACTAAGAAGCTGGCTAGTAAGAGCCAAGGACCCCATTGGCCTGAAGGTGCCCAGCGTAAGCTGTTACCTAAAGAGAAATTATTATTATTCTTGAGTAAGTATATGTACTCTGAAAATATGACCTTGGAAATGGATTTCTTGTGTTTTGCTGAGAATTTGCCATTTTAAAACGAAATTCTAGTTTTAACCGTTTACAGTCCAATGTTCCCATTTGGGAACAGATTTATAAAAATTCATGAAAATTATATTTCGTATCTGTGATTACTTTTATAGCTTTTGTTATGTAAATAAAGGATGGAAGTATTTTTTAAAGTGAATCGCATGACTTGTTCATACATTTGTCGTTAATTATACATTTTTAAAATTAGTTATTTTCATCACCTCTGTAGTGAGTATGCGGTTTATCCAATATTTTTCTCTACACTCGCTCTCAAGTAACAAATACTCATTTATTCATAAGATCAATATACATTACATTGTTAAACTTAGTGTTTTGGTCAAGTTTGTATTTATTTTTCAAGCAATAACAAAATTTTGAGGTGTGTTCCCATTTGGGAACATTGGACTGTCGGCATATCTAAGTCAGTTGCTGTTTTTTGCCTCCGATGAGATATCCCCAAACTCTTGTGGTTTTATTTTTTTCGTCTCATACAAAGGAGTTTTGAAACATTGTCGCTTCTTTGGCCTAATTATATCTGTATTCACCACCTCAGACTGCTTGCAGCTATATAAATACATTGTAGTTCCTTGTTGGACATTGTGGTATGAAATAGACCCGGTCAACCCTAGTGAGTTGTAACAAGTCTTCTTCTAAATGCTTGATTGAGGTTAGTTCTTCGATGTGCCTTGTTCCTTCAGGTTGTGACTTCCAGTGTGTGCTCCTCTGTTGAGTCATTCTGAGAGTCGGTTTTGTGATCGCTATCTTTGAAGAACATACTTTTTTTAGACACTTCTGATAAAATGAGCTCAAAGGAGTTTCTTACCTTGGAAGAAGTAGTCGAATATTTAGACGTTCTAAGTGACGATGAACTGTCGGAATACGAGTTGTGCCAGCTTCCTCCTGAAGAAGACCACCGTTTGACGGATGAAGAAGATGTCAATGAAAATGATCTATGGGAAATAATTCCGGCTGACACATGTGGGAAAATCAGCCTCACTCTACCAAACAGAGATGATGATGGAGAGAAAGAGAAAGACAGTCTACCTAGAAGGAAAGGAGTAAAACAGAAAAGCAGTACTATGGGAAAAGGTCAGTAAAATATATTTTTCTCTTGCTTCGCTGCGGGGTTATGTTCTTTTTAAAATTACAATTCAGCATCTTTTAAGACTTCAAAAGTTTTCATTTTTTCTATTATATATTCATCAGCCATGAAGTAATTGAATGATTGTATCATTCACAGGCAATATTCGGAAGAAGCTGAATAAATTTGAAAATGAAATTCCGTCAGAACCAATGCTGGGGTTAGATAATCATCTGGATAGATATGGTTAGATAGGGTGACAAATTAGGAAAAATTTTTCCTTTGTATAGAGAGTTGGGAAAAAACGTCGTGCAATTTGGAATCTTTCATAAGGAACTAAGCCTTGACGAATCTATGGTTCCATACTACGGCCATCACTCGAGCAAAATGTTTATCAAAGGAAAACCAATTCGTTTTGGGTACAAAATCTGGATGCTATGTTCATCATCAGGATATCCCTATGCGATGCAAATATATGCAGGGAAAGAAAAAAAATTTACTGGACCGCTGGGAAGTAGGGTAGTATGCGATCTTTTGGCTGTTGTAGAGCACCCTAAGCAAATTGAGTTATACTTCGATAATTTCTTTTCATCCCACTCACTGCTAGTAGAACTGGCAGAGAAAAGCATAAAGGCAACAGGTACAATTCGGGAAGGAAGGATAGCCAAATGCCCGCTAAAACCATCAAAAGTGATGGCAAAATCTCACCGAGGGGATTTTGATTTTCTATGTGATGGAGTGGTATTTTTCTGTTGATGGAATGATAATTCAGTGGTTACATTAGGGTCCAACTGCTACACTAATGAGCCATTGGGTTCTGTAAAGAGATTTTCTTGGAAGGAAGGGAAAAGGATAGAAATTACACAACCGCAATTGATAAAAAAATATAATTTGGGAATGGGGGGAGTTGATGTATTGGACAAACTTCTGAGTAGCTACAGGCCAAAACTCCGAAGCAAGAAATGGTGGTGGAATCTGTTTTCAAATGCTTTGAATATGAGTGTCGTCAGTGCATGGCTTTTACATAGGGAAATCCATGGAAAAGGGTCGAAAACGCACTTGGAGTTTCTCCGTAACGTAGCGACAAGTCTCATGCGACTACGCCCAAAAATAATCTCTCATCCTGGACCTAAGACGCACTTCAGTGAAACGAAGAAAAACAGGGGGGCATATTCTAAATAAATCTTCACAGGGAAGATGCGTAGTCTGGAAAAAAAACACGCCTCCAATGCGCCGAATGTGAAAAAAAATGCATCTTCACTGTTTTTCAATGTATCATGAGTAATCCATAAATGCAATTTATACACTGTATAATGAGAATGATGTCATAATTACATGTATTTTTTACCATATTTATGATATATTCGAAAAATATACATGCTCAAAAAAAAGTAAAACCTTGAAATTTTATTCACTGGAGTGTCCAATGTTCCCATTTGGGAACATGCTTGAAAACACATTTTAAAATTTTTGTTCGGGTTTTCTTTCATAACATCTCTTAATTAGCTGTAAAATAAATAGAATATGCAAAAAAAATAATAAAAAACTGTTGGTAAGTTAGTTCGGTCTTTAAAGGGTTAATACTAACAGAATTCTTAAACCGAACCCCTACACTTTATCAATGGCAAAAAATACAAAATATTTTAATATTTTTCTAGAATTTTGTTTAAAATTTACAAATACACAGCAAAATACAAGGATGTCATTTCAGAGTTTAAACATTTGGAGTGTATAGCAAATTTATGTAAAAAAAACCACTCAAAATGCAATCAGTTGATCGCGGGGTCAGACCAGTGGTCCAAGAAAGGGACCAGCATCCCGCTGTCTCGGGTCCATAATGGACGAAGAGCATACCCTTGCAATTTAAGTCACCACGAAAGAGCTCCATATATACAGAAGAGTGGAGGAAGTGCTTACACTACTCATAACAGGGGAAGCATTTCCCTTTTTGAGGCTCTTGTGCAAAAGGGTTAAAAAATCCAGATGATATCACTTCAACAATTGAAGAAAGACATTTATAATTAAGGTATGGCAGAATTGAGAAAAGAAAGAGAGTATTATAGTCTTGCAAAATTCTTGGGGAGAAATATGCACAGCAAAAAATACCTATAGGTACTCCTCATATTAACTCAGCAATTTTTTGTATAGTCCTTATACAAAATTCTTTCATGCTTAGAAAATTTTGCATTGTTTTAGAAGTGCGGATCTAGGCAATTAACAGCTGGTGCACTAGTCCAGCAGCTGGTTAGGCAAAGGGAACAATGGGGCTAACAAATACACCCTTACCTGAAGGTTGATTTCATCGTTTCACATCCGTTCATATTAAATCCGTGGGAATCCATTGGCATCACGCCTCAGTCCCCCATTTTTATTATTGTTCAAGGTTGGAATCAATATCCAACCAAGCATTGATAGCCTGACGTGGAACAACCAATCTCTGCAGCAGCAGGGTATACGATTCTGTTCATATCTCAGGAACAAGGTATCATCTTTAGCCTCCTAGGTGCAAGAATAATTCATTAATAATTGATTCGAACTTATAGTATTTTCTGAATTCAAAGTAAACCACCTCAACTCAAATACTCAGGAAAAATAATTATGGAAAAGCTACCTGGTGGAGGTGAACTTGTCCAATAACTGAACTAGTTTGAGAAGTTAACACTCATATAACATAAAACACGGCAGAAAAAATGTTGAAAATCCGAAAACTATTGATGAGTGAGAGGGTCATAGTTCATATAAATAGATAACGATAAAATAAGCATGATGCCATGCTTATCTTTACTTCGGAGTAATAAATAATCACTACATTCTTTCAATGCCCGGACTCAAGTGTCACTGATGACAATTTTGATTGAAGTAAGAAAATGAAAAAAGCCAGAAATACGAAAATAATGGAATTTTTCATTACCTTTCATGGGACCTCTTACATTCACGGTAAAGATAAATTACGCTTTCCTATAAAAATTTCGATGGTATTTCGTCCAAGTCATATTTCCTCCACAGTGCCACACTGATTGTAATCAGTAATACAGCAATATGTAACTTTCCTGGCTTTGTAAATAAATACAAACTGACTTAATTGAGTAATTCACCAAGAGCGCCAATTTCAACCACATTCAAAAACCCCACGTGACTCACGTGACTCTACGCTTTGTCGCTTTTCATTTTATTGCGCACACCATAAATACGGACGATCGATACGAGCTGCGCAATCTGCCAAAATGGACTTCAACATGAAAAAGCTTGTGAAAGATGCTGGGACGGTGTTTAATCGAGTTGTACAGGTGATTATTGAGATATTATAATAAAAATTAGCGCTGTGTGTAACTGACTAATTTTCATTTGCGTGAATCAAGAATTTTGATGTCTTGCCTCGATCCTTCTGAGGGCTTACAATTATCTAAGATACTTTTTAAAAAGATGTAGATTTTAAGTTTACTCGTTTAATTTTTCCAAGCTCACCGAAGAGAAATTGGGAACTTCTATCAAGACCGAACTGGACTCTCAATTTGAACACTTGGCGGAGAGATCTGATGCAACGAAATTATGGACTGAGAAGTTAGTTTGGGATACCGAAGCTGTTTTGACACCAAATCCAGGTAATAATGTCTCCCATATGTCTGTGACAATCTCTGTTCCTCCCTCTTTATGTTATTTAATGATTGTCATTTTTGTCTAAGGAAATCGAGTTGAAGACTTCCTGATGGAAAAAATTGACAAGAAAAAGCCAAGCCGCTTGACAAACTTGGAATATCTTGGACTTGACATGATACAGGCTGGCAGTGAGTTTGGACCCGGTACAGCTTACGGTATGTATTGCAAGTATAAAGCTTTAAATACTCAATAGTAGGTAGTGATTGTTTGATTCATCTTCTTCATTGCTTATCATCTCTTCCATGCATACATACAATTGCATACAATTCCATGAACAGTATTATTGTTCTTAAGAATGCTGTGTGAGTGAAGGTGTTAGGAATCTTGTGTATATTATGTTATAAGCCATAATAATGCAAATTTGGAGAATTGACTAGGCTCACCTCATTAATAAGGAGTTTTATGTGAATTACTTGTATTGAGTCTACTTATCTGGTGCGTTTTTATGCAATATTTGACGTCAGCATGTGGAACCATTTCAGTGAAGGCATCCGAATAATTTCAGATAAAGACATGTACTATTTTGCAAATTAGAGAGTGACATGATGAGTTTAAACATTATCACTCAGAAGACCTGAACTTGAAGTTCGAGTATACCTAGTTACTTCTGAGTCAATGTTTTGGATGAGAAGAGTGCATTGTGAATATGTTACCATGAAGTAGATAACTTCGATGAATTGTAGTTGAATTATTTAAATTCTTAGAATGCAGATCGCTTTTATGTAACAAAGTTTTACATAATAATCAGGTATAGAAGTTACCTATTCATCCTTGAAGTTCAGTTGACTCAATCCTCGACTGTCAATGTCTTTAATCTTTGGTGTTCACAAAAGATTTACAGCAATTATGTATTTAGGGATCATATTTTTATTGCATTCCATGATTATTAATACATCGATGTTTATTATGAAAAGATGGCGCTGTATCAAATATGAATATTTTTGGCATAGTAGCCAAGTCGTGTTACATCACATATATTTATACAATGCTCTTTCTGATGGTGTTTTAAATGCTTTTATGGAAACTAAACCAACCTTTACTAAAACATAGATCTCCTTTACATAAAAATTCACTCATACTTGATATTTGTGACTTGTTCCACATACTATGGTTCTTCTGTTTGTGGTGGTAGCAAACATATACTCTCTATGGTAATTGGGATGCTGCCATGAATGCAGGTCATACATTCCACCATCTTTTCTGATACATGAGATTTTAAGTTTACCCCCTGAAAGTTTTACCCTATAAGTGGAATGAAGAATTAGTCTGGCAGGCAAAAAAAGATGCCAAAACTTGTCAGAGGTTTTCTTGTTTCTGTGTTATTTTGTTATTGTAGGACATTGTTTTGGACTCTTTCTCACCATTTCTATCAAATAAAATAGGTATATAAAATATTAACTTATTTTCATTCATAGGTCTGCTAACCCTTAAACAAAAGTGCCTACATATAGATTAGAGCAGAGAAAGTTACATATACAATTGTGCATAATAATCCTTCAAATACAGTTGGTTATTAAAAATACTTACATCTTTAAGTAAAGAATCACTCTCCTTTGAAAAACATAGAAATGCATCACTCTCCAGGGTTCAAGTTTATTGGCTAGTAAAGATTACATAATTGGATTAGATAATACAGTATTCAATAACAACTCAGTAATTACATAATACTGCAGCAGCAATTCGAAAGGGTGTCAAGGTTGCACATGCAACTTGCCTTAAATGAAGTGCTGCCACAGCGTCTCTGTAGGATTATTTTGAGTATGCTGCCGAAATGTACTGTGCAATACATGCATGCAACACGCCGTTGAAGTGCTGCCCATGCATGTTCATGAAGCCACCCCTGAAAGAACCTGCGCTCTATCATTCCTCCCTTAACGAGAAGCTGGGATGGCTAAATTGATTCTGATAGCATATTTTCAAGGCTGTGTTATCATATACATATTGAAATTATTTTAGATGCAGAGTATGATGTGTAGTTCTCAGAATGGAAAACGCTGATTGCTACATTTCTGTGAGCTTCCCATATTTATCAGTGTCAGTTTCAGGTTTCAAACTTGGTAGAATCTTAAGAAAAATATTACCCATTGGGTGAACTGCTCACATGAGAAGCTGCATACTCCGATGGCCACAATTTATTTCATGCCCAGTTTGAATGAAATGGGTTCCACAATTGGTTAAGAGATGGCCCTGACCACAGTTGATGTCTCAGTTGAACTGTGGATTGTTGCTGCACCAACTGCAGGTCCCAGTAGGTAGTGTAACACCATGCAATCAGTTACAAAACTGTAACATTACTACAAGGTGCAATTTCTACTATTATAATGGGCGATTGATGAGTATGGTTCATTTGCTCTCAAAGTACACAGCCATGTAGAGCAGAACCCGTGGGATACCCATATGGAAATTTTGCTGAAGGGGGAAAGGCACCACACTGAAGTGGAAATTATGTGTAATACCTTTGGATGCATGCTGTGCATAGGCAGTCTTCAAAGTGAGTATCATATTTATAGAGGGAGGCTTTCAAGGCAGGCCTCAAATGGTGACTACTTGGCATTGTCCACTTGCCAGGCAGGCAGTATGAATGGAATTATATCAACCAAGCGACAATGTGATTTAATGTGGTAACCTTTTTCCATCAAGTTCCATTTGAATTAAAACAGAATTATAGCTGGACTGACCAAATAAATGCTGCATGGTGTCAGCCCAGAATCAGGGTGGAATTGAGTCCAAAGAATCCATATGGATTTACACGCCAGATTTCTCGATCTAGAATAATGAATATCCAGCATAATGTCTGGAAAATTGTGGAAGAGATGTTGCAGCATTGCTGGTGCGTGCTAGCAGTGCATCTGACATTCAAAAACTGGAAATTTAATAGTGTTTAGCATGCATCTGCAGCACATTGTAGCAGCTGCAGCTAAGTGCTGCTGATTTATATCAGCAGCATTTTTTGTTTTACAGGGAATGTAAATTTATCATGGAAAAGGAATAAACTTTGTGAATTTCACTTGTAAGTTTTGTTTTCACGACCTGGGTTTCGACAGTTCATGTCATCTTCAGGTGCAAATTACAAAGTTTCAGTCAAATATATACTCAAAGGGTAGATGTGGTGGCCAAGGGGGGGGGGATTTGTTGTTGATTGGAGAAGGGAGGTGAGTCGGGGAAGTGGGGAGGAGGGGATTTCAAAGTACATATAGTGATTCTTTTTTTTAATAGTGATTAAAGTTTTTTTAATAACCAATTGTATTTTAAGGATTGTTATGCGCAATTGTAAAACTTTGCTGTCGTCTACATGGATGCACTTGTTTAAGGGTTAGCAGACCCATGAATGAATGAATATTAATATATTGTGTTTATAACTGTATATGTACCTATTTTATTACAATAACTAGTTCATAATCCTATCGTGCTGCAGTCGACCCTTGCTAATCCAGACCCGCTTGATCCAGACCCTCAATCTGGACAGGCCTCCAGCGGGTGGTTTATTAAGAGGTTTCGAGATGGCTCATCACTGCTGCATCATTCAAAATTATTTCATGAACCAATATTTTTGGTTGACATGGTTGACTTCACACCAAAATTGGATGCCTATAAATTTATTTTTGTTAAACATTGGTGAGGGACATAATACCGTATGGGAGAACTAAATTGGTGTGGAATGTCACCGGGAGTACAAAGCGAACTCAAGAGGGGATAAGATCGCATCAATGGGTAGACAAAAATTGTAATCTTAAGTAAAAATATTGTTCACAGACAAAAATTTTAACTTTCCCTCAGTGAAATCGAGCCAAGTAAACTGGCCGTTGCTACTGGGAAATAAATTGCTTGCTACTTAACCAATTAAGGTGGTCTGAGCGAGATAGTTCCCTAGTCATAATGAAGACCATATTAGAATTTTATTTTTTAATGTATGCATCTGTAAGAAGCTTAAAATAAATATTGTAGTATTAATGGCGCAAAGATGTAGTTATATATGACCAAAATTCTCAGTAATTAAATAAATAAAGCTACATAAATCTCTAACTTGACTAATTTTCTCACGCCGTATGGCTGAAAACCCTCCAAAACATTAGGTTTTTTTTGCGATTATGTAAAGATTACTTCGGTGAGTAATAGATTTATTTTTATAAATAGTTGAGAAAACATGCAAACTACACACCGTAAGTTTTTTGACGAAATCTAGGTGCTAGAAGTTCCTAATTTTTTTATATTCTCCCTCTGGAGCGCACATCCTTAATCTATCCCATGTAAAACAGCTTATATTTGTAGGCAAATTGCTCGAAAAGTAGTTTGGAAAGGGGTTGATATTTTGATATCATTGGAAAGATGAGACTTTTTTCTTTAAAATGAGGCCAAATTCATAAAATTCTAGGTGAAGTGATTTTTCGCTCAAACTACCTTAAACATCGTACAACATATGTTTTACAATACTCCATTCTCCATCATATTAGCGAGGTATTCTATTAAACAGCATCTAATTTTTTTCAATATACATACTTTCATAATAATTTGACAAAATTATTCAGTGCCATTACCCACTGGACCCGAGTCGCAGGATAAGGGTTACTACTTGGAGCAACCTGAAATATATTCACTGTCGCCACATGCTTGGCCAAGTGGTATTCGCTTCTGCTTGTGCACTCCGATATCGCACTATTTAATTTCGTTCCTCACGAATTTTGACCCTGCGTGCAATAGGCTGAAATTGAAGGAAGCAGAAGTGCTTTTCTCACTGTGGAAGTTGAAACTTTGCATGGTCACTCTAGATTGATTACTGCATGTGTCATTTAATGTTATTTTCCATAATTAACACTCACTAATGAATATTTACAGCTCGAAGTTGAATGAGTTCAGTGAGAAACGTCCACCAATTATTTTCTCTGAAAACTTTTTCATTAAAGCTATTGTGGTGTCTCTGAGAATTCACCAATGGAATTAATACAAATTTCTTAATTTAAAACAATTTATTGATTTTACGTAAAAGTAATTTATGTTTGCTTAGAGCAATATTTGTGTTTGTTATATAAAGAAGTTGCAGGTGCTTTTCAAGGTTATGTTTTAACCTTATGCAGTAAATATTTATTTTTAGACCGACATAAGAGAAGTTGTTAATGCCAGACTACGAAGACTAATGATTGTTAATCAAAGAGAAAAGTAGCGACCATAGGTGACTCAGTAAATTTAATCGAATTTCCGATCGTGCTGCGAGTCTGGGTCTGCCTGTCAGCAGCTGGGCTTACAGCAGCACCAATGAGTTAGCCAGGAGAGGGGGGGGGGGTGTGGACATCCCAGAAATTCTGACTTTATTTAAAGAAAAAAGTATTAAAGTAGAAAGTTGTTTCTTTTTTTGACAAAGAATGAATTCATTTATTCTTTAGTTTGAACAACTTTAAAAATAAAAGTTGCTTGTGCGAGTTTTGTTTCCGTTAAGAAGTCCCATTCAGTAATGCTCAATACAGACCCCCCAAAATGAAATGAAGGCTACAGCACTAAGTGGCATGGTTACTGCATTTATATGCTATTGACACACAATAATCGACTGTCAGGCACGTAATAAATTCCAAATTCATGGCAATTATTAAGTCTTGCCAATAAGTGTGTCATATTCATGTGCCACAGTGTGGTGAAACGTGCATCATGCCAGTGGAATAAAGTTTGTGGAAATAACAAAGTTGGTTTTTCTCAACATGGATATCCATAATTTCCTTGAGGTCAGGCCTGATATCATCAGTTTTATTTATATTTAATGCTATCTAAATCAATCATACTAACTACTATCGTGCATTAACAATTACTTTGTATTTGTTACCATTTTTACGAGATACCTAAAAATGTAATATTTGTCTTTACTATCCAGGAATGCCACATAATGTATTTTCTTCACGTATGATAGTCTTATTTAAAACACTATTTTTAAGTTGAAAGTCCACATTTGTTATGAAAGGTAATGAAAAGCCATCAGCATCCAAACGTTCTCTTTAAAAAAAGTCCATAAATAATTGTTTTGGGAAATCCCCAGATTATGCAGACTTTGTCTAATCAAGACAACCTCTCGCCCTTTATAGTCTGGGTTATTGAGGGTGTACTGTATTAACCTATGCATGAGATTTATAGTTATTCTAATTCTGCCCTAAAAATAGGAAGCACCTTAATAAAGGTTGGAGAATGTGAAAAGAAGCTGGGCAATGCAGAAAGAGACTACAGTAACTCGGTGTTGAGCTGCTATGTTCATCCTTTGAGGAAGTTTTTGGATGGTGAAATGAAGACTATTTTGAAGGAGCGTAGCATATTGGAAGGAAAGAGGTAAGTACCTAATTTGTCTCTATTTGCCTCTATGCCAGTACACTATTAAGAGAGAACCTCTGTTTCAATCATCCCTGGTAACTTATCTAACTCTTATTGTCACCTTAACTGTCTTCTATTATAATGTTTTTAAATTTTGATGATATTACCAAGCATATTCTGAAAATATTAGTGTCCTAAGAAGCCCTATGTCAGTTGCAAGTGAAAGAGAGGTACAGTATCACCCTGGTTAGGCCACTTATCAAATTTTCTGCCACAATTATTGACCCTGCACAAAAAGATTTAATTTTCAAAATGAACAAAATGCAAAGGAGAGCTTCGTTAAAGACTGCTACTTGTGAACATTAATTGTAACTCAGCTGAGGGAAGGACTAGGTTGTAAGGCACTAGAGTTGGCTTTATGCTATGCTCAGATTACTTGAAAAGTCCTGGTCAGACAAGTTTCAGTATGACACTGAGGATATTATTTAAACTCTAAACTGTATCTATAGAACTGGTAGGGGTGACAAAATAAGAGGGATACACTGCCAAACGGATAGGTACAAAACTTTTGTCCTTTTCGTGCACCATTAGGGACTGTAACAGAAATAGAGCTAGACGTTAAAACTCTCCTTTAACACACAAAATTCTTTCATCCTCTCCTTCATCCTATTCAATTTCCCTATTTTGGCTTAAGTACTTCAACTGCTGCATCACCCATTTTTCTATCCTAGTTCTACTTTTAAAAATCTGCCATATGAACACAGAAATTTCTCGTTGCCAACAAATAATTATTTTAGAGGGCATTAGGCTTAGTTCACCTTGTCTATGACTAAACCAAATTTGTGGTGAATTATTGTGGAGAGGTTCATTGTTATCATTTCTACTCCAGTTCGGTGTCACGTTCATGTGATTGGCATTTTGCATAGAAAGATGTTGTTGAGGAAGTTGGGTGAATGACCTGAAGTGATGGTTGCCTATGGTTAGGGAGATGTTTTCAGGTGTTGCCTATATTCTAGGATATGCCATCACTAGTGACCTTGTTTTTTTTAAGCAATGAAATTGGATTTTAAAACCCATGAATCAAATATAGTAATGATTACATTAATCATATATGCTCTAAGTGTTGCCTGATTTGAGAGGTGGATACATTTCAGTCTAAATTTGAACCTGAAGTGCACTAAAACTTCAGGTTAGCATATATCTATGCGTATGATAACAGAATATATATAGTGCTTGAGGGATTAAGTTATTGACTGTAGAAGTTTCCATTAATGATGCAATTGTAGTACTTGGTTTGAAAAAAATACATCTTTATTTACAGAATTGACTTGGATGCTTGCAAAAACCGTTTGAGGAAAGCCAGATCCATGCAGGGACAGCAGAATGTGAGTTCATGTATACATATATATTGTTCACAACAGAAATTTATATTAATCTCTATATATAATATTTAAGGCTTAATCTCATTCATTCATGAATTATCCTTTGTGATAATGGCTGCTAAGAAACAAGTCATGGTTTCTGAAGGAACTATTTTAATATGGACTGAAGCTATGGTTAATTTATGTTATATACCTGTGAACTGCTTCTGAAATGGGTATGGCTTCAAACTATAAAAATCTGTGATTGATTGGAATCGTCTCAATTAAAAAATTAGATTAAATCTAATGCAAATATTGTGCTCAAGTTTTGGTGAAAAATGAATATGAAACATGAGTGTTTATCATGGGTATATGTGAAAATGTATATATTCCATCAAACCTAGCCTTACCTTCAGGATTTGGGTATATTTAATATACATAAACGGTAATGAAGCATATGTTTGTGCTAGAACATTTTGAGTCATCTTGGTGAATATTTCAATAGTTGGTTAGGTACCAAGAAGGTAAACATATTGGAGAAGTGTCACTAAGCATCAGCTAAATTATGCTGCCAATATTTCAGATAGAATAATTGTGAAAGCCATAAACTTAGTCCAAATCATAAGAAAAATACTGAGAGCAAAACGTTTTCTGTGGTCTAATGGAAATTTCTATGTATGTCGTGAAGAATACTCATTATAGGTGTTCACTGTACTATGGACTTCATAGGAGCATTTTCAATAATTTCTCTTCCATAGAGGCATAATTTCTATGAATTATTTAAATAATTTACTCTTTAATGTATTCCCACACATTGTTTCTTCTAAGAGGGTTGAACTTAAGGAATTAGGGGTGTTTTTCATTCAAGTACGCTTGTACTAATATGTATTACAACTCTGTGATTAGCATTCATCAGAAAGTTCTGTTGAGATGATTGAGAGGTGCATAAATAAAAAAATATTCATGACAGTAATGGTTATTTCTTTCTAATGCATTACCCAGGATAAGGATGGAATAAGTCCAGAAGTAGTTCTGGAGCAGGTATGTTCAAATCTTCACTTCTTGTATATAATTAAAGAAATTTCTTATTTTGTAATTGACATCCCTCAGCTTCTTCTGAATTGGGAGTTCTGCATGCTTTACATGTCCAGGGTGTCTGCAAAACTTATATGGAAATAAGTATTTCATATTTTTTCTTCTTTTTTTTCCTGATTCAGTATTAGTGATGTAAGATTAGCCTTAAATGTTGCATACAGCATTTGCGCACTACCAAATTCTCTAATGCAGTTTTTCATTATTTTAAATTTTTGCTGTACATACAAATTAATATGCCCTTGGTAGTTAATGAAATAAATATTGTCCCCTTATTGCTTTTGTTTTTCCTAGAACTGTGCTTGTTTATATTTTTTGCTTATATGTATTTCCATCATTCCAATTCTTTATTTGTCTCTGCTAATTAGAACATATGCATTGCTAAATCAACTTCTTGCCTCCTATAGCTTTGTGAAATGCATTAAGCCAATATGTAAAATCTCTCTTTCATTTTTTTTTTGTTTGATATGTTTGTAAATTTCTGATGTTAAATGAAATTACTTTGCCTGATTTTGTGAATTTCTTTAAAAATTGGAAATTCCATCCACCCATCAGGGAATCCTTCCATCTATACTTAAGGGATGATTTTTAGTGATGATAAGGGGAAAGTGTTTTAGTATTTTAGTCCTAGCCTAAATGGCCAATATTGTGCTGACTCAGACTTAGATTTCCAGAGGGTGGAAATATGATTAAGCTCGTCTTAGTGCTTGTTGAATTAGCATAAGGCAACCTTAGGGAACGATACTCATTGGCCATTGAGTTTGAACTTCAATTGCTGCCTGAACTAATATGTTGGCACTCTAGTCAATATTACAGATTGTTTGGAATGCTACATAGTTGCATTTTTGCTACATGTTTTAGTTTAGAAAATGAGTAATTTCTTGGAAGCATTGTTGACATTTTGATGTGCCAGCTGGGATTGTTAACCCATTAAAATCCAGCAGTATCTTATAGTTCCAGTTGAGAGCTTTTTGAATGCTTATGGCTAATCCTTATTCATGTGTGTCCAGTTCCAATTGTTTAGATTTTAATGCCATATAGGTACTTATTATCAGTATATGAAGGTTCAGCAATGCATTTGCAGTTATGGCATCAGTAGTGACAGCTGAGTCTATTTGGAATGTTGAAATGATAAAAATAACTGTTATTCGACATAAATTTATTGAACACATATCCTAGGTTTTGACTTTGGATGTCATCATCAGGGGTTATTTTTCTCATTTCAACATGAAGAGTAAGTTCCGTAAAGTTATGCCTGAGATAACGGATCTATTTGGAATGATCATTGGATTCATCGTAAATGATTAAAGCTTTCATGGATTCTGATGTATTGGCATGTGAAAAAGTTATTGTATTTGTTCTTCATTCATTGCATTCATACAGTAAGGTTGTGTTCTGATTTTTTATATTTCAATTGAAAGTTCATATAAAAAAAGAAATACTGATGCTATAGTGTTAATATTTGATGCATTGAGTTAGCCATATAATGCTTCAGAAGGGCATATTTTCACACTGTTGTACATATTGGCACGAGAAAGCTCAGTAAAACTATGAGGCTGTTATATCATTGTTGTCATCTTGATTGAGGGTATATTTATCTTCTTCTCCACGTGTAGCTTCTGCAATTGCTCATCTAGTTTTGACAGCGTGACAGTCAGTTGTGCTGCAGGCAAAATGTTATGTCACTGACAAGAGGTTGTGTACTGAATGCTAGTGGCATAAAATGGTTCTATAAAATGAAATATCAGCAGTGGAGTTTGATTGTGAAAACAATCAAGTGTCCATAAATCTTGCTATGAGGATGGAGATGGTGTGGTTAGATGAGCTGATTTGAGTAACTTCAGAATTTCTCATGACATGAACACCAAAATGTTGCCTTTGTTTGACATTTACGAAGATCCATATTTTGTTAAGTTGATACTGGAGCAGATGGTTGAGGTGCTGCCGATAGTTGCTGGAAGATATGGATAAATAAAACAAGTTCTTGTTTAACCTTGTGGTATTCCATTACAATTCTCTTGGAAGAGATGGATATTTCCATTCTGCTGGTCACAGAAATAAAAAATTGATTTGAAAACAGTTTTCATGAAGTTAGTGCTTGGTAGCAGTTCACTCATGTGGCCGTGTTTGTGTATCATGCATAGCAAAGCATATACATAGAAGACAGGCAATATTAGATTTTGCGATGAATCATTGAAATATTTTTGTTTCATTTCATTTCTGTTATATGTAACTCGTAAAACAATGGGTGATGTGTCAATAAATATATGTATATACAAATGTTTATGGCCCAAGGATCACCTGAAGAATATCTGGGAATCTCTGTACTGTTAGGTTATTTTTATCTTAAAATTGAATACAAAGTATAGAGATATGTAGCTGACTGAAGTTACCAAGAGTATTTGGCATTGGTAGGCCCTAATAGAAAATATAGAGTGTTAATTCAATGTATTTCTAGTACAAAGAACTGCGGAACTGGCCGCGCAGTAACTTTAACGGAGTCACCCGCTAGTGGCCACACAATGATTTTTTCACTGTGTATTTCACACAATTTTGTATTTCTAGTAGTTTGTGTATGTGTAAAAGAGAAAGGTATAACTTGATGTCACCCATATGCTGGAATATTTTTCCTAAAATGTCCATCAAGTTAGTGTCTTATTGTAAGTTGATGGTAGATTTTCATCCCTCAAAAAAATCTAATAATATTTCTAGGCTCATCCCTGAATATATACATTAGTTATTTGTTGTAATTCAGTGTGCGGTGAGTGTATTTTTAATGACAATTCTTCATTCATTCAAGGTATTATACATATCAGTATTGGTTGATTGTATTTAAATATTCCCTGTATAAATTTGCAAAATGAAACAAAAGGTTAATATCTAAATAGTGACAATGTTATGTTGTTTTTTACTTGTGTTGTATTCATAAATATTTATTTTGGTATTTCTCAAAGGTTCCATTGAAAATTAATAGCTCTAATACAATTGACAAAGGCAAAAATCACATGCATTTGAATTCTTAAATATGCAAATGCTGCTCTGTATTTTCTGACATTTTTATTACTATCTTCCAGTCGACATTTGGAGAAATATTACAATAAATCTGCTTATAGCTACGAATTCTGTAAATTTTTAGATGCTGTAAACTTACCAAATTATTCTTTGTCTTCATCTGGATTTTTAATTATTCTGAACTGAATTTTTTTATTCCCCTTGTTATTGATAATGTAATAGCGAGGATGCTCCAAACTACCTCTAAATGTTTTTGGAAGAACACTCATCGTGATTTTAACATTGGTGATTTGTTTACACTACACATTATCAAAGTTAATTTTTTTTTCACCAGTCATCATCTGGAAATATACATTAAATGAAAATTATTTTAATAATAATTAGAGCATGAATTGTGAAATGTGTTATTTTTTTCTGATGCATAGTCACTTTTTGTAGTGCTGCTCCTACTTATTATTTCCCTGGCATTTAATATAGTAGGCTGTCGTATTTGCTGGTATGTCACGGAATGGCCACGATTTCTTCTCTTTGGTACCTTATCATTAATTCTGTGTATTACTTGTATTGGTTGGGGCAGTGGTATATCTGAAAGGAGGGTGGGGGTGAGGAAAAAGGAAAATTTACCTCTTTAAGGAGTCATTATGTATAATAGTTGCACAACTCATATACTTGGACTCAAACAGAGCCCTTTTGGCTATTGTAAAGCCATTGTTGTTTGTTTTGAAGCAAAAAGTGACTTGATTGACCATTTCAAAGTAACTCTTCCAATATTTTTCTCAGTTTTAAGTTGCAAATTCCTAGTTAATGTTTTTGCTCATTATTTAAATGAGAAGAAAGCATTGCCCTTGCTATATCTTCTAAACAAATGTATCTTGGTATGAATCTTGCTAATTCAGCCAAAACATGAAATATTTTATAAAAATTAAAAATTGTTCTTCCCGTATTGTTCTCACCAGATTTACCCCTTTGGTACTGGCTCACTATTGTACGTATTGTCTCCAGCATACTTGCATCTTTCTTCATAGTAGAATTTCCGTCCCTTTAAGAGCACTTTCTTAACATTAAAATGTAAAAGAGCTTTCTAAATGGTTAAGATTTTGTGTGAGGTTAATTTTAAGCTTCAATTTTCTTTTTCAAGGCTGAGCGAGATTTGAGGGTGGCCCAGTCGGAGTTTGATCGCCAGGCTGAAATCACTAAGCTGCTACTGGAAGGGGTTGGGAGCTCTCATGCATCTCACTTGCGATACCTCCATCAATTCATTGAAACTCAAGCTCAGCATTATGCCCTCTGTCACCGCATCATGCAGGACCTTCAAGCACAAATCGCTGGGTGAGCTATGCCTTGTGATTAACAACTTTTATTTATTTTCCTTCAAAAGGTGATCATAGAAATTCTCTTGTGTTGAGTAGGTAATTGCACCGAAAGTAGTTTCCATTGATCTCACGATAATATTGAATAGTTGTTTGTATATGTGTTTAATTCACATTTGAGGCCTGGTATTTGATGTTAGTGTTGTTTAATTTTTTTTTCATGAAATCTATTGACATTTTGGTTTTCTTTGGTAGTCTTCCATGATAATTGTTCAGTATAGTGTAAGGATTTTAAATCTAGGTTTCAGAAAGATGTGAAGAGCTAAGCATTGCTGAATGTGGGATGAGTTAGGATGTATTAGTGGAGGTTAAACTATGGCTGAGCTGAGCCTAGCCTCGTTGAAACACCGGTTCCCGTCAAAACACCGAAGTTAAGCAACGTTGGGCCCGGACGGGGGTTGGATGGGTGGCCCTCCATGCCTCCACCGGGTGTGGATGGGGAGGGGATATTCCCTCAGACTGGGTATATCTCCCTCCCTCCCAGAGGGAGATATACCCAGAACGGAAGAGTTAGAGGGAGGACACCCTCCACACCTGTACCGGGGAGGGGGGGACACCCTCCATACCTCTACCGTGGTGCTCTTGTCCCCTGTCTGCAAGTGGCAGACAGGCATGGGTTGGTACAATGGACCAAGAAAGGTCTAAGTGCCCGGGCTCCTGTCGAAGGCCCCCTCCGGCAAACAATCGTCATGGCTGAGCTGATAATAAAGTCCAATATATATTCTGGTCGATTTTTGGTTAGTGGTATATCGGTATTGGAGAAGTAGAATCCAATTGTTTTTTTCAAATTCAAGACTCTCCATATAAATCTGTATTTTTCAGGATTGGATATTTTGTGAAGGTATTTGTTGAACATAGATGAAAGAAGTGTGCTTTGTTGGTTTGGTCATGATGAGAGAACGGATGACAGTATGAAGCATTGCATGAGTGTAAGAGGAGCGAAAGAGATATGCGAGGATAGGACATTGCAGAAGAGATTCAGGGGTGCCTAAAGGCCTGGAAGACCTGGAAAAGTTGTGGAAAGTCTGCCTTGGTGGCGGCGGGGTAACGTTCTCGCCCAACAACACCCAAATCTCACCCAAGGTCACGGGTTCAAGTCCCGCCTGGGTGGTTTTCCCCACCTAGGATATGGTTGTATGTGTTGTCCAAATAAAATAAATAGGTAGTCATTGGCAAAAGCTGTCACCTATGGAGAAATTATTATTTTTAAAATGAGAAATTATCCTGGAAATTTGCTTTATCAAGTCAAAATCTGATTGTTTTCAATAGTAAGGAGTACCTACTAATTTAGGCGCTGTCTTTTGGTCTTAGAGTTTTTCTTGACTGTGACTGATATGTATATCGATTCAGTTTCACTGTGTGTAATTGGCTCTGATTTCTGTATCCAATTAGGTTAAGACAGATCTTTGAATTGAATGAATCCAGGCCAACCATCTTTATATATTCGCCATTACTGGGGTCTCAATGCATGTGAATAAATTAGCTGTCAACATTAAGCTTCTGGGAAAATGCTTTCAGTTAATGTCTCTGTTTTTGTTTTTCATAGTTTGGTAACTTTTTGTTTCTACTCCTGTATCTTCCACAACCCATCATTCAGCGTTACGTTCCTCATGATGTAATCTATTTTACTTAAGGTTGATGTCTTTACACATGAGAGTTTCATAAATTTTCCATACCAAATTCCCATGTTGTTGTTAATGCTTCTTTTTATTAGTTAAATTTGTATTGTCTGATGTTGTAATGTTTTCAATAGACATTATCTTTGAGTTGCTGTACTGAAAACAGTTCTGTTCTTTGAGGAGTTTCCTGTTAATCATCTGCAAAGTTATAATTGTGTATGTTCCACAAAACTGTTGGCTCCTGTACTTTAATTAGCCGGTGTTGCTTGTAGAAGAAGAGAAGGTTCCATTGGAAATGGTATTCTCCTCTTCCCTTTGAATTGAATTTCATATTTCTGAAAACTACTACTGATGTTGTCCTTCTTTTGTCTGTTTAAAGTACATTCTTGTGCCCTAGATTATTCTCATTTGCATTGTGCCATATGAATGTCTATTTAAAGGCGACCTGATATTTATGAAATTTCCTAGAATAATCTTTAAAGTAAGACTGAAGATTTTAAATTATCGATAAGGTTGTCGGGCAGAAATCTCCTATCATAATTGATAAATGCCAAAGTTCTCTACCTATCCATTGTTTCATTTGCTTATTTCATATTAATGTGTAAAGTGGTCAGTTCTGTTGTTGAAGGTAGTGTATGAAAATCCATTATGATAATGAAATTAAAAGAGGTGCAATATATCGTATGATATACTTGAAAAGAAAACAACAGCATGATTTGCATGAGGTGATCGTTTAGCAATTTCCCCCAATCTTCAAAGAGAGGCAGGTAACCATGAGAAGTAATAGCTCATCACCATTGGTTAATTCTATGAGTTGCTAAAATTCGGCATTATTATAACAAAATCAGGGTTTAGATAATACTCTTTGGATGCATCAGGACCATCATTGTTATTTTTTAATCAGTAAAAGCTTGTCAACCAGGTCTGTGGATTTTAGGGTATGTTATGTGGTGTACATATTGACTTTAACATTCCACGAATAGTGAATACTTTTGACTGTTTTGTGGAATCATATCAATAGGGATGAAATAATTGTTAAATTATAATGGCTACGTTTGTATTATAGTATTATCATTGAGGACCTTTGAGACGAAGCAAATGATAGATCATTTGTGGCTTATTAAGTTGTTCAGTTAATGAAATTTATTTTGTTCTATGGGAAGCACTTAATTTTTCATGCACTTTTCAGCCCAAATGAAGTAGAAATATTATCTAATATGGCTGTTTTTGTTAGTATAAATAATTTTCATTTTATTGCAATTGTATCTTTTTCTTAAATATTTGGTGACTTCTGTTGTGATATATTTATGTTTGCAGACTCACCTTTTATTAGTTGTAAGTGTTATGATATCAGTTTATATTCTTAAGGTTAGATTAAATTGTTTAACAAAATCGACTAAAATCTAACCGTATGGATTATTAAAAAGGGGTGCATCTTAATTCTTCCTTATTTTTCTTTTTCCTACACGTTCCTGGATGTCAATGCTTGTCCTTCCATGAATATATTTCCTTAATCTCTAATGCCTTAACCTTTCTACATAATTGCATACGCATATTTTTGTTTCGATCACTTATTGAAATTAAATTACTGTTTTTTTTTTGCCATTCCTAATTTTATCTGATTTACCGTGCACACATTATCCTTGGTTGCTTCATTCCCGTTGATTTCCTAAATCAACCGATGAAATTTACATGAAAATCTTCTCCCATATCCGATTGGTTGTCGAATCGAATTGAATGTAACTCCTTCATTGATCGTCTTATTGTGCTGTGCCATAATTGAAATGTTATTATGGCTGTCAATGAGAATATTTTATGTGGCTTAACAATTATGCACTATTTTTGTCTTGCACGATGCTTTGTGATGTTACTCGATCATTTTTTTTTTAATATATTTAATTTGATCGTTCTTCATTGGTTGATGAGAATAGAGCTAAAACGGCAGCTCCTAGGTTGCGCTTGAATAGTGAGGAGGTTGACCTTGTTACCCCATCGACTACCCCACCTGCTGATCCGTCAACAGCTGCTGCCCCAGCTGATGACGATGTCCCTTTTAGAATCCTTGGGGTTTAAACTCCAACTTAATGCCCATAGTCTTAAGAAAAATCATTTTTATTTGTTTGTAAATCCCAATTATGTTATTTAGTTTTTGTTATTTGTTTTCTCATATGTATAACCATTACATATCACAATACATGCGATAAATCCATCCACTTCATGAAGGGTGAATGTGAAAAAAATAAGATTACTCGAAATTTTTGAGAAACCTTGAATTTTTTTTTTTCCTTACCAAGGTGTGAAATATATATATCTCTACTTATTGTAATTTTGCCTCAAAAAGACAATATCAGTCACAGGGTAATGCAGTTGAAGGGGATCTAACTTGTCTTCCACTTCAAGCTTTACCCCTTATATAATAAGTAATGCATCACCTGTCTTAAAGCTCATAGGACTAGAATGTTTTCGTAGCAAATTAGACTTTAAATTTGTTTGTAGTGACTTCCTATTATGAGATTTTGATGTGAGCAATCCATAATATGATTCGTATATTGCAATACCTTGGGTAAATTGAGATTTAAAGGTTTTCCATTGAATCACAACTCCTAGTATTGCTTACCAGTTATTTTTGCTACTTTATTTTCTTCAAAGCTTACCTTTTGGTAGTTGTGTAGTGCTTTAGAGATTAGTCTATAAAAAAGTGCCTGTTGCACTGCCGTGCATAATAGCTGAAAAACACCAAGAATGCTTTTGTGTCTTAAATGAATTAGGAGTAAATGTTTCTTTAATATTTTCTTTATTTAGACAGCAAGTTAAGACTTCTACAAAAACACACTTCAACATCTGTTGTATTCTATGCCATTGTTATTTTAGGAATTTCTTATATACTTATTTGTGTGGTTGACAATAGCAATAATTCTGGATCAATCCAGTGTTGAATGATAGACTACTTGTAAGTCACCTTGTTATGACCTCACATTTACATAGTTGGCTTTTCACCTTTGGGGCCATCATGTGTGTATATCAAGTTATATTTATGAAAGAATTATAAACAAAGGGGCAATTGGCTAGTAATCTTGCAACAGTTTCTGTTGCGTACCTGACAATATATGTGTGTGTAAGCAATTAGCAGTTTGTAAGGTAATAGTTTGCCAGATATGTGCCTGTATTTTGATCTCAAGATATAAATACAGCTGAAATTGTGTAAACATAAGCATTATATCATTATCACTGCTGAAGTTGAACTATCAAAGTACATACTTGAAAATTATGAAATTATAAATTTTGAACTAAAAAAATTGCTGGTCATCACCTAGTTTTTGAAATGCATAGTGAGTCACTCTCCACGATACAGCACTCATGTGCATGTACTTGTAAGCAATTAGCTTTTCACAGTTTTGAGTTAAATAATGATAGTATGACGTAGTAACAAAAATACAGAAATACATTTTCTGGGAACCTTATACATTTGTGGGCAAATTTTATCCTCTGCATTGTTTTAGCTCTTGTTATTGTTTATTGCTTCTCTTTATGCATGTTGTATAATGTTTTTAGCCAAAGCGATTGAAGCTGTAGTGTCAGATCATTTGCTGTACAAAATTATGAGTTAAGATTCATTTATGGCTCTTTAAATGCTTTTCTCAGATGTAAAATAAAATCCTTTATTAAAACATGTAGTACTCAAAACTTAGAATCAATAGGAATTAATAGAAAATATTATGTACATTTTTTTCTAATTACTCCCCAAATTCCTTAATTTCTTATTTTTATGATTCATTTACATCCCCTCCTAATGATTTTTCTATGAGTTTGTGGTTTTCATATTTCATTTGTTGAACTTTATTCCTGAATGCTCAGCTAATTTTTAAAATAATAAAATGCATGAATTTGTGTATGTATAATGTGGTGCAAGTATGTACTTCATAAGTTGTAAAAATGAAGATGTTATAATGAAGTCATACACGTTAATCACAATGTGTAGGTAGTGCTTGGTGGTATAAGTTTAGTTTATATGAAAATATATGTTTATAACTTTATGATACCACTGTGTGTGCAGGTGATAAATGTATGGTGAACTATGTGCTCAATATTTCATGGTTTGTATGGCTGCCAAACTCTTTCATATTTGAATGTGAATAGTCCTCAATGAAGGAGTCAAAAGTATTAAAAGTAACAGTTAAGAGTTAACTGTCAATTTCTGTTGCCTGCTTGCACAATGCATATGAAATATTAATCAATGGATGAGTGGATGACTAAAGGGAGCTGTAGTTAGTTGCTAATACTAAAAGAGTTGAGTGAATCACTATGGTTCATGTTTGCTTCTCTTATTTTACGCTATCCCCTGATTTCGGATTTTACTGTGAACGTAGATATGTAGTGCATTGTAGTACATTGGTATTATGGCTGACCATAACTCAGGAGACAATGGAATTTCTGTTTAAATTGATTTCTAGAATAGACCAATACTTGTGCTTTAAAAATATATTTTTAAGGTATCTTCTAGGATTTGGTCTTCATTTTTGTGCAATCAGTAGTCGTTTCTGAAAGTAATTTAATCTGCCAGAGTTATGGTAGCATTATTTACATTAGTGAGGTATATATTTTGCTTTCCCTGATAGTAGCAATGGTGGATATGACTTAAACATCCATGGAGTGTAGAATCCTTGCCTGTCAAGTCTTGCATTTTCTAATTTTTACCTTTTCAATAGTTGAGGCAGAATGTGAATGGTTCTCCAATATTTCCAGAAGCCATTTTTGATGTAATTATTTTGGAAATTGGAGTGAGTTATGACCCTGGCAATTTTTTTATGTTTCTTTTGTTCTCCTTTCCTTCCACTACCTCCCTCACTCCCTCTGACTCATCTGCTAACTCCTCTCATTCTAACCTCTCTCGAAAAACCTACAATCCATAAATTTGGGCACTTAACACTACACTTCCCAATCTTTGCACTACTATTGTCTTGCTGTCAACTACATCCATCCACAATTTGCATCCTTGTTAATTTTGACTGTACACTCCTGATGTGCACTTAAAATGTCTTCTTACATGTTTTAATTCCATGCTGCTCTTACTGTTCATGTAATATTGACAACTTATTTTTCGTGCACAATTTTGATCCACTCTTTGATTGCGCATATGTACTGGTAACGTAAATATATTTACTCTCCACTTGCACGTCCATTATAAACATCTTCACGAAAATGCAAATTTGACAAAATATTCATCTTATTTCTGTTTCATGTAATGTAATGAAATTATGTCCCTTGATATTTTTTATTAATGAATATTTTCTCACTCGGCATATGCGATATCATGATTTATCATGACAACTGCCGTTATTATATTTTTTCAAATTATCATTCATTTAATTACCATCACCAATTCACGTCGGAATTTACATACTGAAATTCTAACCTCCTCTGCAAATACGTTCTCTACATTTTTACCTTTTCACCTTGCTTTCCTCGATAAATAAATGTCCATTATTTCATCTTTTGCTTGCCGATTATTTTTTGACGAACCTGCTTTTCCATTACTGATTCCATTTCTTGTATGCAATGCTGTAATTAATATGTTACCACTTTTGGACATATTTCCGTGGCCCACTGGTTTTGTTGTCACCTTCCTCATCCTGTCCTGTGCCCTTTTCTGCCTCCTCCTACCCACTTGTGCCATGAATTCGTCACCAGCTTGTCGACGGGGAGCACACAGATCCCCCTAAACCAATCACAGCAGCAGGCTACCAATGATGGTGGTGGTTCTTCATCGTCTTCCGCCGGGGGGCTCTCACCAACTGATGGCACAGCCAAGGACGTACGAAAGCGTGCAAGGGTGCTTTTTAACTATGAAGCCAAGGACAACTCAGAGCTCACTCTTGTGAGCAATGAGGTAAGCTTTCTTTTCCCTCCAATTGTTTAAACCTTTCACTGCCAGATACTTGCAGGTAGGGTGTGCAATGACTGGCAAGGAAATTTTAATTTAGTTTTTAACGATTTACTGTTGAAATCTGTTTAAACCATCTTTGAAATATGAGAAGAAGTTTTTGTGCTGTCCGCTGTTTATTTGAAATACATGTACAGACTGAACACATTGAGTTGCAACAATTTACTTAATGTTTAAGTGTGTGTCACTTAAAAATTATTTTAATCATTGAATCATTTATGTGTGAGACCTTGTGATATGTGTGACACACTTGAAAATAAGGTAAATCATTGATATGCATTGTGCAAGTCTTTATATTTCAAAATGGTGGACAGCACAAATACTTCTTCTTTTATTTTAATATACATAGTTGAAAGAGTTCCATAAAATCTCATAAAATCAATACATCATGTTTAAAACCAATTCTTATTGAGTTGATTTTTAAAATATTAGCTAAACTTTTGGGGAATGAATGATCATGAATTACATTTTTAAAATACATTATATATCCTTCTATTTTTTAATTTTACAAGGGTGGGTGGGTTAAAAAGGTGGGCTGTTTAAATTTTGCAAAATAATTTTGGGATTAAATAGTGAAAAGAAATGCATTTACATTGCATTTTTAAGATGATGAAAATTAACAAATTCATATTAATATTCATGCATTGAAATACTAGCGTTCGAAAACTAAATCTCAAAAATCAGTCTACTTATGAACTGCTGCAAAAAAGTTATATGTATTCTTGAAACTTTGCATAAAAAATTCATGCCAATGCCTGCCTAAAATTTAAAGAAAAATATTCACTTGGGTCATTTCCATAATTTTTTTATTTTGAAATATGTAACCTGTTTGTTTGATATATGTATGTTACCTTTTTGATCAAGTATGTATAATGTTAAATTTGTTTGTCAAGTCAGTCTCAGTCAGACCTCACAGGAAGAGAATTTAGCCATTTTGTAAGCGTTAGTATGTGACTTTTTTTGTTGCATTAGTTGTTGCTTATTGCTATTGAAAATAAATATGAGCTATCAGGCAGCTTACGCATGCCTTGCTGCCTCTAATTTGTTTTCATAGTTATTAATGGGAAAACCCAGGAACAGTTTAGAAAGTATGTCACACTCATGTGGTACAGGCAGTCTCCGAGTTTCGTAATTCTCGACTTACGTAAGTGGCAACCTTACCCGAAAAGACAAGAATTACAGAAGTTACGGAATGCGAAGAGTGATTGCCTACGTTCAAGGATTGCATGTGTATCAGAATGCTAGTAGAAGCTGGCCGACCTGAGAGGGTGAATATAGGAAAGTTGGCATGACCAGCAGTTGTAAAGTGGCATTTAGATACTGTGCTTTCACACATCAGGGTAATTTTTTAATAAGTTGTTGTGATATGATGCATTTTGATGAGAAATTCACACGGTGCAACTTTGAGGCGATTTTTAACATTTTGATTAATAGTAAATGAAGGAAACACATTAACACGTTCAACCCGAGGGACGCGAATGCGCGTCCGATGTGCGTTGCCAAGATACCGAAGGACGCGCATTCGCGTCTGTTACTTACTGACCAATTACTGATTACTGACCTTTACGACTTTGGTAAGAAAACTAAGGACGTGAATTCGCGTCTTTAATAAATAAGCGAGATTTCTTATTAAAAAGTTTTTAAACTAATTTTAAATAATATATAAGTGACTGGCCAAATTAATATGGCAGAAAGCGCTTTCCGTTTTTCGTGATTGCACGCTAGAAATATTCCGGGTTGAATGTGTTAAGAGTTTTGCAGTGAACTGAATGAAACTTTTGCCAAAAATTATACCCTGCATTAATTTCTCCGCATCGACCATAATATCCAGAGCACGGACTCAGCACCAGAATAAATTTTTACTTGACGCAGCAAGTGTCGGTGCGCATCTATTACATAACTTGGAGACTGCCTGTATTTGTACAGAAAAAGGCATTCATACACCAAGTTAAGTTACTATCAAGACCAAGAGAATAAATTGAAGGAATTATAATGAAAAAATAGTTATAAAGACAACAGCAGGCATAACTATTCAAATGTTATAATTGTGTAAACTAGAAAGCTCTTCAAAAACTTTCCTCTGGCATATGATCTGTGAATCATATAGGATGTATTTAATACAGTTAATACTTGTGTATAGCGATTTCCTTGTCTTAAAACTCTTGAAGAGGGGCTATTGTATAGGTAGTATTTTACTTAATGATATAAGTTTTGTACACTGATACCAATGTTTTCATTTTAGGTTATTATTATCGTGGAAGAGGAATTTGAACTGGAGCCTGACTATGCAATATGCGAAAGGGGCAGCAGAAAGGGAAAAGTTCCCAGGGCATACTTGGAAATTTTGTCCTATTAATTGCTGCTAATTTTCTGGAATGGTTTAAGAGACTGAGGCGTACTCTTGGGGAATGGAAGTGGAGTGTGTAGCAGTGTCACTAGAATGTTATATGTACGTTATTGAAGACCATGCCTAATATGTACTACGGGGAAGTAATAAGTACATCAGTATTGTGCTTGAGAATGAATTGCTGGTGCTGGCTTTGAAAGTATGAACAAAAAGGGTGGTATTAAATTCCCTTATATATGTCTTGAGTAAGAAATGTTTACATGGTGGTAAGAAGATCCTGATCACTTTAAAAATTCTTTAATACTGTGTAAAATACCCTCATTATGAGTGATTGCAAGTCAAAAACACTATTATTGCTCAGACCATCTGTATTCTCTGGAAAGTGTTTCGGAGTTGGTAATTTCATGTTTTCTCTCTTGACAACGAGGCAACTGGCTGTATCTATTGAAAGAAGCAAGTAGACTAATACTCATTAAAATAATTAATATGGGTGATCATCTGTAATGAGTCCAAGATTAAGAATGCAGTAGTAAACTGTAACTTTGAAGAACAAAAATGCTAGTGGTGTTTAAATTAAGAATTGTTGCAAAATAGGCTACTGATGTAGTATTTCAAGGAAAGTAAATCGAGTAAGCATGTGCTAAGGCATTGTCTAAGTATAGTCAAATGTAAGACTGAGGGGAGATCTTATAAAAAAAAGACATCTCGTTCTCGTTGTGTTGGTTAATTTTTATTTTGCATGCATGTAAATTTTGTGGAATCATTTGCACAAATTTTTCCATTATAGGCATCTTATTATGTCTAATTTTGACATGGTTCAGTATTTTGAATTTCAGGTAAGAGAGCTTATGTCACAAATATCTTCTTGCTCTCTATCACGTTGTTCCAATCAGAAGTCCTCTGAATGGACTTGGTTACACCTTCACTTTCCAACAGAGATAAATCCACAAAGTTAGTGACTTTAATGCTGCATTGTGCCTCAAATTAAGGAATGTTATTCAATTGAAATATTTATTTAATGTTCAATTTATAGTTTATATATTCTCATTAAAGACATGCTCTGCTCTCCTCCTAGTTCCTGATATTTAATTTTTTTATTGGATTTGCATTAGTAGCACATTCCACGAGACATTGTAATTATTAATGTTACTGAGACAAATAATATTGTTATAGAATATAAGAAATTCAATGTTTGAAATTGTTAACAGAATGTCAAGTGCCTGAGGAAATCTGATAGTAATATTGTAAAATGCCTTTCTCTTAGTTGCTTGAACTTGGCTAGTTGTTGCAAATCATATATTATTAGTGGCAAATTATAATTATCTGAAGAACTTTATCCCATGTTTTTAGATTCCTTTTACATGAAGTTGATTATTGCAATAACAATTGTTTCTGGTTTTTTTCTTGTTATTACTCACAGCTTTGAGCATAATGATTGACACACTGATTTCAGCTGTTTCAACTCTGATTTAAAATTCATTGTGAGAAGCTGCAGTGAGTATTTTGGTATCAACTTGTCAAAATTTTCATTTGATTTCATGAATTTACAATGAGTCATTATCATAAGCTCTGTGTTTTTTATGAGACTTGTTCATAGTAACTAATTAAATCAGTTATGGGCGTTCATATTTTATCTGGAGATGAGTTTGAAAATATGCATATATAACTAAAGAATAAAATGCTACTGTTACATCAATAGTTGTCAGTTGGCATTGTGGGAGTTTTTTTGTGATTGATTACATATCTAATGATTTGGAATGCATTAATTAATGGGGAAAGATTTTTAGTTACAAATTTACAGCATTGAGGATACCTGCATGTAAAATGAGTGTTCCTTCTTGGACATTGCATTCAAATTAATTTATAGTTCAATTCCAAATTATGCGCTTGTATGCAGAAAGCCTTTTTCATTGCTTGATATCATAATCTTTCTCTCACAATATGCATCATGTGTTACATTCCACTGAAGAAATTTGCTCCAATTGCTTTGTCAATTTTGAACTATTTAATCCCTATTCGCTTGAAATTGTTTGAAGCAATAAGATAAGTTGTGTGAGTGGTACTTACATTAACTGCCTATTAAAATGTGTGTGGAAGTGAAGTCTTGTGAGTCTGCATAGGTCAATTGTATGTGATTTGCATCATTGAAGCAGCTTATTTTACTCTATGAATTATTAATATTCCCAAATTATTGGCAAAAATATTTCATGGCACTGGAAGTGGGGAATAAAATGGGGTAATTTTTTAATAGAATAAGGATAAATATGTCATGAATTAGAGAATTTGTTGAGGAGTTCCATTGTAATGATTCTTGATGGCTATTTAAGTACAAGTAACCCACATTATGCTGTTGGGTTTTCAGAATGTGTACTTATGATAACATGAAGTCCTGTGCTAGTTGTAAAGTTGGGCTAATCTGAGGTCAAGCTAGATATAAGGGCCCCTGCATTATATATCTCGTAACTCTATTGAGTACGCTGAAAATGTTTATGGCACCTGCAATCTTTGAGAAGTGGAAATGGAAAATACACACTTATATAATGAGGAATATAAGCCTGCTAGCTGTGATTATTATGCCAAATTATTAAATTTATCTATGCTGTGAATTTATTTCATTGTTTTATTGAGCATCATCTACTGTAGATAATTTTGTAATTTTTGTCATATGGAGTCTTTTGATTGTGAATATAGCTTCCTGTTTAACCTATTCTTTAAATAAATAAGTTATTATAATTTTCTTTCAGTTTCTTAATTCATTAATTCATATGGTTTCTCAAAGAATATCTTAGGTCATACCCTATTTGGCTATTTGTAATCAATGGTGATCAAAGTGCCTTGCGTGAGGAACAAAATGGAAACAATGAAGAAATCTTTTGAAGTTGGTGGAATTTTATGAAATTACCCACATCCAACATTCAATTTGGACAACTGGGAGGTGAGAATGCTGATAGTTTTGTCTTCAATCTATATTTTTTAAACAGGATTTTGATGAAAAGAAGTTATAGTGTCTGGTGGATTCCATGGCTATTCAAAAGGACAGGATGATAATTTGTGGCTATCATGAAAATGGGCTGGCCTAATTAAAAGAGAACTTGTCAATTCATATGTATTTCAATTCATACTGAAATGCATAATTCTCATCCTCTTAATAGGCCCACTATTTAGGAATGGGTTATAGTTTTTATGCATTTAATACCACTTGTTTTTTTGCAAAAAATTAATGGCATTTTTTAATAAGGTATTTGTAAATATTTTGCTGTTGTAATCACTTATATTCCTTCCTATGTGCTTCATATTTATACAAAGTGAAAGATGGGTCATGAGAGGCTACTGCTTTGGAAATGATTTATTGATCAAATTGATGGCAGACCAAGGTGGCATGTCATGTTAGGAAAGCCTGGAAGATATATCAGAATAATCAGTGCCTTCCGTGAAGATTTGTCTCTGCAATTTTCTCCTTATTACTCAAAAAACATCTGGAGCGATGACTATGAATGCATCAAGGCAAATAAAGCATTTGGAATAAGGGAATTTCTATTCGTCCAGGTACCTAGATATTCATTTGGGTACTGGAATACCAATGCAGAAATACATGCGGCATGCTCCTACCTATGCAAACTGTCAGGGAAGAGGATCATCTGTGATGTGTTCATCTGAAACCAGCTGCCCCTAGCTAGCTGCTTCTTGAAGACAAACAGCAGGTACATAGTTTGTAGTGGTGCTAGTATAATTTTTTGATTCAAAGTGATGCATTGCAGTGGGATTGAATAAAGCTTGCCAAGATTTTTTTGTGGCTCGGGTATTTTGGATAAATTTTGAATTATTTTGGACTTATGTAGGTAAATTGACTTTAACTCTCCACAGTCAATTATCTACAATGTATGTATAAAAGCGTATCAGGCTTAAATTTGTGGAAATACTTTATGTCCATTTCAAATAAAACAAAATTGGTAAAATTTCCACACAGTATATTATAAACCACAGAATACACCACCTACCAAGGTTTCGGCACGTAATGCCATTATCATGCCTGTGGTTTATTATATACTGTGTGGAAATTTTACCAATTTTGTTTTATTTGAAATGGATATCTACAATGTATATTTCTTTTTGAAATGCTTGTAATTTATTTACATAGATTTGTTTAAAATATTGAAAATTTTATTACAGCAATATGATTGTTTCTTGATTTACTCTTCTGTCTTATTTAATTCTTTAGAGCATGATGCTGTAGATTTTGGATCTTGTACAGAAAGGGTTGTTCTTTGCATATTTAATTACTTGAGGGAGACAAAGGCTGGTTTTGTGATATCTCATCAATCATTAAAGGGCTAGTGTGCATTTAAGTGTACTGTAAAATGATAAATAACTTAGGTTCCTCATAGATTAATGCAAATACAACCTAGGTTTCAATGAAGCTTGTCTGATGAAGACGAGCTTTGTTGAAACCTAGGGCATATTTGAATTAATCTATGTGGAAAAACGAAATTATTTATCATTTTACAATGCTAAGCAAATTCCGAGAAGTCGCACCTGAGACAACAGAATTTAAGTGTACACTGGAGTGATGGGTTCACCAGCTGTGCATACAGAAAAATACACTCCGGATTTAGTATTTTAAACCCATGTGGTTTCTACTGATGCCAAAATTAAATCCTGCCGGCATTGTTTGCACTGGTTATTTTTATCCTTATGATTAAGATTACATTTTTCGTCATGGATATGCTCTCTTAGCAATAATGTCCATGTCAACTAACCTACTGTGATATACATAGAATGCAAAACTTATTTTCTCTTGAATATTGCTTCAAGTGATGGCCGGAATCCTGACTTCCCACCCTAAGGGCTCTGCTTGAATCCTGGCTGATTGTAGGAGATGTTATTCTAAGGGATCCCAAATATAATGTTAGGCTTTTATAAAATAATTCTTCTTAAAATTATTTGGAGAGCACTACTCAATCCTTTTCGTGAAGGCTTCCGCGGATTTTTATTGATGAAGAGAATGGTTTTTCAGGTTTTCATCCGCGTTTATCCATTTTTTGGTAGACAATATTTCACCAGCGTTCCAGCTAGCTTCCTCAGGTCCGTTGGATTGCAGGGTTTGGTCCATCCTTTATGTTATACCGGTTTCGCACCTTCGGATGGAGGTGTGTAGCAAAATTTCAACCGAGAGGATGGCTACACCCTCACCACTGCTTGGAAACGGCTCTTCAATAGTACCGACCAATCACGACACACCTCCACCCGAAGGCGTGAAACCGGTATAACATAAAAGGACGGACCAAACCCTGCAATCCAACGGACCTGAGGAAGCTAGCTGGAACGCTGGCGTAATATTGTCCACCAAAAAATGGATAAACGCGGATGTAAACTCGAAAAACCATTCTCTTCACTACTCAATCCATCTGACAAGATGTTAAACTATGGCCCCCTTGACATCTTTTGTATATACATAGTAGGCAAATCCTGATGTCAGGTTTCTCTCAACCCTCTCTCAATACTCCAAATAACAAACTTTTATTGTCATAAGCCAGCAGCTCAGACTTAGAGCACATAAAACATAAATGCATTAATTTACAAAAATTGAAATAAAGTTTACAAAAAAGAAAAAAAAACTTCAATGATAATTGCAACACAAAGAAAATATTTTCAAGATACTTACATAAGCAGAAATTAATGTGCCAGACATTTCATATCAAACCTTCCATCATAAATAAAATGTGGTAGAATTAATACAAAATCATATGTTTATCATGACAATGCAAATTGGCAATCTAATCTTCCAAAATAAATCAACCAGACCACACTTCAGCTACTGATAAACCCCAAAATTTTGCATCCATAATAATGTAAGTGCATGAAAAAGCAGTCCAAGAAATTCCAAGCACTATGTACACAGACAGTTGAATACCATTCACAATTCCAATACCTACCTAACAACCCTTTCTCGTCAAATTTGCAGATTAAATATTTAGAAACTATGGATTTTTTAATAGTTTTATTTTAAAATATGCTACAGACTGACATGTTTTTACATCCTATGGGAATGAATTCCAATTTTACGATATTGTGGCTGTGAAGGATTTATGGTACATTTATGTTTTATGCTGAGGGATCTGTAGGTCTAACTGGTGGAGCCTTATTAAGCGACTTTGCATGTCTTCATTCATTCATTACAGTAATCTACCGGTTAGAGGTAGGTTGTGATGAAAGTCAGAGAATATCCAACGAACTCTTACACGTGCTGTGCCCTTTCTACCTCTTGTATTTCTTTCTTCATCTCAGCAAAAGTCCTACCTTTCTTCATCCCGTCTAAAAAATCGATTCTCTTCCTTCCCCTTCCCCGCTTACCCAACATCCTTCCCTCTATCACGACCTTCAGCAAACCATCGTCCCTCATTACCCCTTCCAGCCACCTACCCTGCCTTCCCCTAATCTCATCTATAAGTTTCCTCTCCTCGCCCACCATGTCAAGCACTTCCTCTTTTGTCTTCCTTTCCGTCCAACGCACCTTCTCCATCCTCCTCCACACCCACATCTCAAAAGCCTTCAGCCTATTTTCGTCTTCCTTTCTCAAGGTCCACGTTTCTGCCCCATACAACGCCACACTCCATATCAAACTCTTTACTAGCCTCTTTTTGACATCCTTACTTAAGGTCCCCGTCATCAGCTCCCTTCTATTATTGAACGCTTCCTTCGCTAGCGCTATTCTCCTCCTAATGTCTTTGCTACTATGTCCTCTTTCTTCTAGCGTACTACCCAAGTAATTAAATTGTTCTACTTGCTCCAGTTTGTGACTTCCTACTCTTATCACCAGCTTCGCTTTCTTTGTCCTACCAAATCTCATTACTTTTGTTTTCCTATTATTTATCTTCATTCCGTATTTCTCGCAATGCATTTCCAGTGCATCTACTAAAGTTTGAAGTCCTTTCGATGACCGACTCACCAACGCCTGGTCGTCTGCGAATCTAACCGACTTTATCCACTGGCCTCCTACTTTCATTCCCACGTCTAGCTCATCCCATGCCTCTCTTACCATTTCCTCAGAATAGATGTTAAAAAGTAAAGGCGACAACGGGCACCCTTGCCGCACCCCGCGACCTATAACTGCCCACCCTGATTCACCGTCCGCTACCCTTACCTGAGCCCTCTGCCCCATATATAAGTTTCGGATGAGTCTCCTATCACGCCAATCTATTCCTATTTTCCCCAGTATCTGCATTAGTTTCTCCCAGTTTGCTCTGTCAAACGCCTTTTCGAAATCTACAAAACAAGCGAAAACATCCTGATTATGCTCTATGTTTCTATCTATAAGTGTCCTCATTACCGCAATCGCATCTCTGGTTCCCCTCCCCTTCCTAAACCCAAATTGGTCATCGCCTAAATAGCACTTTGCTCTGCTCTCCAACCTTCTATTTAGTATTCTAAGCAACACTTTTGCTGCGTGCGAAATTAAACTGATTGTTCTGTACTCCTTGCATTCTGACGCTTTCTTCTTCTTCGGGATAGGTATTAATACTGTTTTCACGAAATCCTCTGGCCATACTCCTTCCTCGTAGATCCTGCGAATAAGTTCGAAAAACGATTTTCTCCCCCTACTACCTAGATTCTTCAGTAGCTCCGAAGGTAGGTTATCGGTTCCCACGGCTTTTCTACCCTTCATCTCTCTTAGTGCCCTCTCTATTTCACTCTCAAGTAACTCTGGTCCGAGGTTATCTTTATCTATTGTTCCTTCGTCCTCTAGATCTAGGCTAAGGGGTCTATTCTCGCTGTCATATAGCTCCTCTACGTATTCTCTCCACCTTTCTTGGATATCTTCCTGTTCGATTAATATCTTTCCTGTTTTGTCCTTAACCTTTGGTATCGCTTGACCTCTCTTACCACCCGATAACATTTTCACCTTGGCGTACAAAGCGCCCACTTCCCCCTCCTCCTGCATCTTTTCCATTTGCTCACATTGTCCCTTCCACCAGTTTTCTTTTGCCCGATTGGTCACTCGCCTGAGTTTATTATTCAATTCCTTGTACTTCCTCTTCCCTACGTCGGTGTTCACGTTTTTCCATATCCTTCTCTCCTCCATTTTCTTTATCATTTCTTCTGTAACCCACTGCTTCTTAACCCTCTTCTTTTCCACCGTTCCTATTGTTTTCTCTGCTGCTCTTGCGATGCCTGTTTTTATAACCTCCCATCTCTTCTCTATGGTTCCCATCCGCTTCTCTTCACCTATGTTCTTTTCTACTAGCTCTTGGTATTCCCTCTTTTTCAACCCTTTCAATGCTTCAAGGTTCCACCTCTTTATCTTCCTACCTTTACAAAGCCTTTTGAATCTAACTTCACACTTCATCATCACCAAGTTATGATCCGAGTCCGCATCCGCCCCTGGATAGCTACGACAGTTTTTTACACTGTTCCTAAATCTCTGCCTCACCAGTATATAATCAATTTGGTATCTCCCAGTGTCACCCGGCATTTTCCATGTGTACCTACGCCTGGGAGGATGTTTAAACCAAGTGTTTGTCACTACTAATTTATTTCTTCTACAAAATTCAACTGCCTTTTCCCCGCGATCATTTCTTCTTCCTAGCCCAAACCCTCCTACTTCTAATCCGTCCCTCCCTTCTCCCACCACTGCATTCCAGTCACCCATCACTATCAGGTTTTTCTTCCCCGGCACTTCTCTAATTATTTCTTCTACTTGCTCGTACACCTCTTCCACCTCTTCCTCCCTATGGTTGCTCGTAGGCATGTATACCTGGACCAGTACGAAATTCGTCGGCCGTGCTTTTATTTCTACCACTAGTATCCTGTCGTTCACCTGTTCAATGTTTACCACCCTCAGTCCCAACTTTGTGTTCAGTACCATGCCTACCCCTCTTGACTCTCATCTCCCCCACTATAGATCACCCTGTAGTTATCACTCCAATAGTCCCCGCTATCCTTCCATCTAACCTCGCACAATCCCAAAGCATCTATTTTTCCATTTCCTGCTTAATATTTTCAAGCTTCCCGGCCCTCATCATGGTCCTTACGTTCCAAGTTCCTATTTTTACCATTGTTTTCCTCCTCCTCTTCCTCTTTTTCTTCTTCTTCTCCCTCCTTTCCCTTGTATCTTCTGATGATGATGCTGTGCAAGGATTTCGTGTGATGACGACCACGGAGGCCTTGCCTCCCCCGCTGCCGGGCACGACACCCGCCCTAGTGGGCGGCGTCCCGTAGTTGCCAGGAATAAGATCTCTTTGGATGACTTTCATGTTCTGGGAAGTGATAGTTGAGAGGTATCCCACACGACTCAACGGTATTTTTAACGTGACACCATCACGGAACTACCTTTCGTCTGGCTCCTACCCTTCGACCTATCTGGCATGGGTGGCCCTACCAGGAACAATGTACTTGCTCCTGCCAGTCCAGCTCTAGGGGTCATTGGAACGCACAAGCCCTTCCACCACGTCAAGGTCGTAGTTCAAGGAAGAGTTGCATGTCTTATTTGAAAATAAAGGATCTGAAGATGTAAGGAGGGAAACTAGTCTTGAAAATTTTGAGGGCAGATAGAAGAGACAAATAAAGCTGTCTTTCTCTTATTTCAAGCCATTTTAGTTGCTTGTATGAATCGGTAATGTGTTCCCATAGTTTTATATCACATACAAATCTCAAATTGATATCACAGAAGCATCCATTGTCATCTAAATCTGATTATTTGTTTCTCGTTAATAAATAACCAACCATTCATACTCTGGTAATCCATTGGCTTAAATAATCCTTCCTTTACCAACTGACCCCTCTATCCTCAATGGTGCAAATGACCTCAGCAGTTAGTTGCCCCCGCCGATGACCTACCAAATTTTTTTTTTCAAAAAAGAATTTTTTTGAGTGATCACCTACCCCTTAGCAACATCCTATTTCATCAAAATTTTTCTTTCTTATGGTAAATAGGTAATTCTTATCTCGAAATCAATTATGTAATAAATGAGAAATCTTTGCTTAAAATATACCTAACTGAACGTATTTTTTAAATCCATTTAAATTTGTTAACATATGTTAAAATACTAATTAATAATGGTACTTCAAGGATAACACTGTGGGAAAATCGTGAATTGCCATTTTAAAATACATATTGGCCCAGGTCTAATGAGCTTGTGAATTGGTTTATCATTAAGTCAATGGGTCTACATCATATTATAAAGGCCATTTCAATGGTTAAAATTAAACCTACATTATTATTTATTTCTCCATTAATTGGTTCTTTCCCTGCTTTCTTTCACCTCTACTGCTGTTTTCCATCTTGAATGACATAATAGAGTAATAATATTTGATGTTCTGTGCTAAACCCAAACTCTCGGTTAAAATTTCATCTTCCCTCCATACTTTTCCTTCCACTGTTCTTTTCCCATTTTAATTAACAATCCCGAGTAACTAATGGCCTGATATACTGCTCAAAACTCAAAATCTATGTCACCATCACAGCAGCTTAAAAACTACCTACATCATCTAATGGTTTATCAGACTAGGCATAACTGGACTATCTACTTTGGTGCTTATTTTTAAATGATTTTTGCCTCCTTTTTTCTGCTGTTTTACCATCTTCCACCGAATAGCATTCTCAAGTAACCAACAAACACAAACAATACCAAAAGGGAACAACAAAAAAAACCCTACTCCCAGTCAGCATCACTTCTTTCCTCCATAATTTAATCTCCCCCTGTGTTTACCATTTTGAGTAACATTCAATTAACTGGTAGTCTGATAAACTGTGGCAAACTTAAAAACTCTCCCTTGAAAATTGGAATCAATTTTGTTTTTTTTTCAGTGTTGATGTAATTAATTGGATCTAATAGCGCTGAGAGACTGGCTGTTTTTTATCATATGAAGTATGTGAAGGAAGCCCTTGTGATGAAATTGGATTCGTGGAAAGAATGGTACCAATCACGACCAGGATATTGCGTGAGTGCTTGCTGATGCCATAAGTATAACTAGGCATTCGAATAATTCAAGAAGAGAGCAATTAAAAAGGAAATTTAAAATAAAGAATCCAAATCGTCAATCAAAGCAAAGGAATTAAGACTGCTATGCATGCATTTCGGTCATCCATGGGACCATCGACAGGGAGCTTTAAATTCTCCCTATTGACATTGGTGGTCCCAAGGGGGAGGGCAATTGCCCCGTCCCCAAAACCTGGTTTATTTCTTTGTCATAGACCTTAAGTTAACAGCCTAAATTATTTTGTAATTGAAGTTTAGGTTATTTTACTTTGAAATCCAGTTAAATTTTATGTAAACTAAAAAAACTTTTTATATGATGGTATGAAGACTTGCAACATTGTAGAAGCAATAGTTCAGTCACATTGAGTTATAGTAGAAGCTTGGGGTGTATGAAAAACCCCGCGCGCCCTTCCTCATGTTAAACTCTGTAGTATTGTCGACGCGATGTTGACGAGTAAGAAACGTTAACAGGCGCATTGTAACAGCTATGTTACTTTGAGAGAACCCCCCCCCCTCTCCCCCTCGTTGTTTTAAGGTGTCCCCCTCCCCCCTAAGTTGGTACGAAAGTTTATTCACGTCCCCTTGGTTACGTCTTGATTTAAACGTGAACAAATGTGAGGGAATTGGAACAAAATCTTGTTTATTCTCAGTAATATTGCATTAACAGTCACACTATGTGGCAATATAGGTTTCAATTAATTAATGCCACCTTACTGTTATCGCGATGTGATGGTATTTCCTCAGACTATCGCGGAGTTGCCATTTAAAAGTTATTTCTCGAAGTCACATTAATCCTCGGAAGCGGCCACATATGTAAGGCTTTGTTGACGCAGAAGTTTCTGTGAAGGGTGCGAGAAAATGCGTGTAAAATCGTAGGATAGTAGGACATGCGAAGTAGACACAATATAGTTAGGTAGGTACAGCGTAGGATACATTCAAGCATGCCATCGCGTAGTATTGACATTCATTGTCTTTAAAATGCAAATTTTCTTTTTTATGTTTGGAGGGAGAGGGCAAGGGAGTTTCAGTGGAGGGAGCAAAGGAGTGCCAGATCATTAGGCAGCAAGGGTATCCCAGCCCATTATATTTACAAGGGTCTGTGGCCAGGGCCGTCTTAGGACATGCCGGGGCCCCGTTGGAAAGTAAAAATGGGAATTACAAGAAAAAATATTTTTGTTATGATTTCATATTTATTGTGCTTATGGAGCAGTTAATGTTTCACCAAATAGCAAATAATACGTATTTATTATTGTTAAAATGTTCACTGTTCCCTCTCTGGAAAAAATTGAAAGTCTGACGGTAATTTTGGTAGTTAGGTATCTACTTGAAAACCGAAAAAAAATTGAGCTTTTTTTGTTTAAGCAAATATATCGGCATTTCGGGGCCCCCGTGAGGTCGGGGGCCCTGGGCTCAGGCCCCGTGTGCCCTTATGGTATAGACGGTATTGTCTGTGACCTCTGTGCCAGTGCATTTGCAAGGCATTTTATTGCACAGCTTACCTGCTGCCACCCCACTTCCAAACTCCCTTGGTTTTGTTTCAATTTTAAGGCAGTTTCAGCGGAGAAGCAAGGCAGTGTGATTCAAGGGAGTTTCAGCCCTATTTCAGTTGAGTTTCAAGGGAGAAATTTTTACTTGAGAAGCGATCCGTTGGTCAAAGTTAAGTAGACATAGGGAAACTGGACCATGGTGTGTTGCTTAGTTTGTACTATTCTTTCCCTTATTCTTCTGGTTTCCCCTCTTAAATAGGTTCCAATGCAACTGTGAGAGTGAAAATAAGCACAAGCAGTCACCACTTTTTCATCAGGTTACGTTCTAAAAATTTACGACGGAAAGCGGATCACTATATCCCATACGCATTTCACCAAATTGAAGCATGTTACCTATGTACTCTTTTTCGTGGTAGGTATATTATTGACTTAGTAGTTATATTATTGACTTATTGTAGTAGGTATATATTGTTGACTTTATTCTTGAAATTGAGCAATTAGCGCATAAATTTACCCTTTAAACATGATGGGGAACGCAAAAAACAAATGCAAAAACACCTATTCGGCGATTATGAGGATTAAGGCGACGGAATAATGGATTAGTGGTGTTATATTTCACGCAACGTAAGACAGACGGCGAAATATGGGGACTGTCTGTACTAAATTCTAATTTTTAGTTAGTATTGTTTAAAAAATACTGTTTCACTGATGACAGTCCTAACGAAAACCATACTAAGGTACAAAATATAAAACAATTTCGACGAATATATTTTTAGTATAGTTTTTCGGCCATAAGACCCGACTTTAGTGCCATTTCTATTGAACTTTATTTCAATTGGTTCTCATTTCCTGCAGTTATTTGTCAATATTTCATAAACTGATATGGATTTTTTTCAATGCTCAATTCTCTGTAAGAATCCGATTCTTATAAACAGTCTTTTGCGAAAATATCAAATATATTGTATGATTAAGTGTCATTTTTACCCTCGTGTCACCCATTCTCGCATTTTCCGCCATTTAATTTCAAGAACAATTTGCGGAAACTAGCGTCTAAATGTGGGATTTTTTGCTTTTTCATAACAGACGGAAGACACACTTTTTTCGACATTTGGTCAGAATATGAAGTGAATGACATTTAAGCAATTCCGCGGTTGAACCACTGTAAGGCCCAGTTTTTTTTTTAAGTCTGGTTAAATTAAATATTTTCTCTTGAGTGAAAAACCCATCGGTAAAACGCCTGCGTCACCCAGGGGCAGACTGGGTATCCAAGGGCCCCGGCGCGCCGCGGCGGTGACGTGGTAAAAGGGCCGCAAGAGAGAAACAACCTCTCCGCCAAAAAGCCTGTAATGAACACCACGCACGCCGTCCGGGCCCCCGCAGGACCAGGGGCCCCAGCAGCGATTCCCGCCCGCCCGCCCCTGCCGTCACCTGACCACGCGTCGGATTAAGGGCGGGATTACGATCGACATTTCCTGACGTGACGGTGACGGACGGTGGCGTTTGCGGAGCTTGGTGATTGTAACGTAGTGGAACCTTTCAACGGACAATGAGCGGCCCTTGTCAAAGTCTTAACTTTTCTGTCATGCTACGTTACTGGCATCCAATCAGAGGAGAGCTTTTTTTATTTACTAAATTTAATATCCATGTTTTCTATATTTCTTTTTGATTTTAGAATGAAACGTGATTAAAATTCTCAAAGGTTGAAGGATGGATTTTTGTCAGCATTGTTAGCGGATTCCTTATATCTTTTTTAAATATGAAAATAAATAGTATTCGCCAATGTTTAAATCTTAATTTTCAAGAACGGCAAACAATTGGTGTTGATACTCCTGTCAATCGTAATACAATCCACCTTGACGGGAATATGACGGAAAACTAAATGCCACCGTCCGCTGACATCGCGACAGAAAACGTCGGTCGTAATCCCACCCTAACGTTATTTTTGGGGGGGGGGTCGGATCGCTACTTTCCGGGGACCAGGGGAGGATGGAATTATTTATAGTTACCATTTATCCTATTTTACCGGGAATTACGGGGAGGTGGTCGCCCACTGCACCTTAATCCGCCCCTGCTCTGATATCATGTACTAAACCCAAACTCTCAGTAATAGATAATAATATTTTTAATTGGCATATGACATTTAAATTATTTGTAACGTGAAGTTAAACGTAGATGGGTGTCTCGTCCAGTTAAGAAATAAAGTTACCGAAAAATAAGGACACATAAGATATAAGGTTACAAACGGTAATAAAGTAACATTAAGAAATAAGGGAACATAAAATTGTCTCATAACTCTGATAACCCATGCATAATTACACGAATTAAACATATGCTACAAGTGTAATACTACATCTTCTAAACATTCTTTTTCAGAGTAACAGCATTTATTTATCAGCATCTCTTTTATTTTTTTACAGTTATTATGATATATTTTCCATTAAAATTTTAAATTCTTAATCTCACATGGTTGCTTATTTTTATTCCTATTTGATGTGGTGAATTTTCCAATATTTTAAACCTGTGCTTGGGTACATCAAACAATGATTTTCTTCTTGCATCATGATTATGAGATTTTTTGTTACTAAGGAACAATTCATTACTGGCAATTGCTTATTTCAGAATCCCATTTAGTCTAGCACAGGGGCGGCTCCAGACCAGAAGTTCGGGGGGTTGGGGCTCCAGCAGCTTTTAGGAATACCCTCCAGGAAAAGGGGAGTTCGTGGGTCTCGTCCCGGAAATTCCTAGCAAACTATGTGCAAAATGGCGCGTTATAAGTGGTTTGGAAGCATAAATAAACTCTAAAAGCGAATAAAATTGTACCAAGAGAGGACCCCCCAGGCTTCAGTCCCCCTCCCCAAAAAAAAACAAAATCCTGGCTACGTCACTGGGGCCGCCAATGGTCTAGCATCAGGTTTACTGCGTCTTGCAGTTGAGATTAACGAGGGGTTATAAAATCGGGCCTAAGTGGTACTCTTTTTTTTTCACGGTCACTTATAGGGCTCCCAAGCATCACCAAGATTTCGCCCCGGGAGACCTTCGTGAAAAAAAGCGGCTTCGACTGCGTGAACGGGTGAGCGTTCCTCCCACGCGCCATCTTATCCGCTCCCTTCAAAGAGAGGAAGCCTGTTATCTTGCTTCCGCGTCGGGAAGGGAGTCTGCCTCCTCCGCCGCCTTCGCCTTCCGACCCCCGCCCCTCGCCCCGTCAAATCTGCGCCGCGAACCCTCGTTCGTCTGACCTCCGCGCCGTACCCGTCGGGCGCTTCTGTCCAACAAGCGTCGCGCGTGTGGTTGGAGTTGTTGCTTCCGAGTGGCGGACGATTGTTGTTGATCGCTTGGGTGTGGTCTGTGGAAGGCGTCATGGTAGTGACGTATAGGAGTCCTTGCTGGGGTTCCTCGTCCAAATTTTGCGAAATTTCCGAATGAGGAGATTAGTGTTTCGCAATTGTAGCCCTTCCACTCGATGTCGAGAAAGCGTTAGGTATATGCTATCCTCCGCAGGAGTCCTTGCTGGAGTTTGTCCTGATTTCGTGAAATTTCTGAGTGAGAAGGTTGATGTTACGAAGACGTTATTGCTCCAGTTCCTCTTCCAAATTTCGTGAAACTTATATGAGTTGAGAATGTGTCATGCTCTCCTCTTGACTGTTCTTAGTATTTTTATGTTCTTGTTGTAGTTTCTTCTCCCAGTTTCCTGAAACTGTTGAGTGAAACGATTGGTGTTATTATTGATAACGGGCGACGGTGTCCACCGACCGGTCATAGGTGACGTAATCGTTCCTGCTGGGGTTTCTCCTCCTAATTAGGTGAAACTGTTGAGTGAAACGATTGGTGCTATCGTTGAGAACGCGTCATGATGTTCTTCGACCGGTCATAAGTGACGTAGTCGTTCCTGTTGGAGTTTCTCCTAATTTCATCAAACTGTTAAGTGAAACGACCGGTGTTATTATTGAGAAAACATCATGCTGTCCTTTGACCGGTCATAGGTGTCGTAGTAGTTCCTGTTGGAGTATCTTCTTCCAATTACGTGAAACTTTTGTATGAGATAGTTGCTGACATTAACGAGAAAGTGGTAATTTTCCGTATGCGCCAAGTGGAGGTCTACTACATGGACTTAGCTTACTCATCTTCCTCTTTTCGCGAGTGATTATCTGAGGATTTTTGTTCCCCCAGTTATTTGATCATGGTGATTTTTAAGTGAATATCGCGTTCTCGAGATAAGTTGCGCGTAATGTATAGTAAGTCATATCCATATATAGTGTGACATTTTCAGGAGTGGTTCACCGATTGGTCGCAATTTGCGTCAATAAAAATAGTGGGAACTTCCCCGTTTTGGATTGCCCTTCTTGAGCCTGTACACTCCTAAGTCTATCGAAGCATGCAACTGATGTGAGATTCTTCCCATGTGTGGAAAAGAGTTGAGTTTTAAATTATGACGGAAAGGACAAAATATTTACTTTTACATAATCGACGCTGCGTATAACGGCGAAGAAGCCGTAGTAAAACACATTGTTCTCAATGCCACGGGCTTTTCCAGAAATTCGTGTGTAGAAAAGGACTCGGAAAATTATTCCTCTTATGAACGAGTATTTGGCCATTTTTGGTTTGCTTAAATCTGATTGTTGTCCGCAAATTACGTCCAATTGCGAGTGTAACTTTTAACGATTCATCCAATTTTCTATTAAGATCTTGAGGGCTGTTCCATCAAAGAAAACATGTGAGTCTTTCATGGGTCGTCCTTTTTGTTTTCAATTTTATTTTTCGTTTTTTTACGAGACATCTGCAGGAAGTCATTCATAGACTCAAGTGAGAACTTTATCGCAGTATCTCTCTATCTCTTCGGAGATGGCGCCTCGCATTACATTCGGACAGTTTCATAAGTCTCTCTTAGCGCTGGTGATTTTATCGCCATCCGTCGTGTGCGGAGGCCGTACGACGCTAAGCGAAGATGATGTCGCGTTCCACTTCGATAACTACGGGATGAATGGAGGTGGCGGTGTCTTCACCCGGCGACCGTGGGAGGACCGACACCCCCCGCCGCCGATCCCGACCCTCCCCCCAATGCCACCCACCGTCCTGGAGGCCAAGTTCAGATCGAGGAACCCTGATGCTGAGGAATTTTCCGTCTGCACTCTGAGGGCGTGTTCTTGCAAGAACCGTACCAAGGATGGGGAGGAGTTGGTGGATATAAGCTGCAATTGCGCCGGGACTCATATTGTAAGTACATTTAAGTAAATACATTAAAAATAAATCCAAATTGTCAATAGAAATAGAAGAATTGTGACTCCTATGCATGTATTTCCATCATCCAGGTGACCATCGACAGGGAGTGTTTAAACCTCGTACACACGCACGTATCTACGAGATTTAAATTAAACACTGCCTGCCGATGGGCACCTGGATGACCGAAATGCATGCATAGGAGTACAAATTCCTTTTTTATCATTGCCAATTTGGATTTACCTTTAATTTTGATTTACTTGTCAATTCTTGTCTTGAATTATATAATTGCAATAATCTAGAATTAGACTAAGACGATTACCCTGTTTCGGTGGTGGCTCAAGGAATTTTGTCACACGGACAGGTTCGTGGAGATCGACTTGATGTGAGGGCTGGTTATCTGGCTTCCCATCACGTGGGCCTGGGTTCGAATTCCCACAAATGCAGAGATTTTTCAGTGGAATCCTGTCCCCTACTTGGGTGATCAGTGGAGAGCACTCAGTTCTCCGTCAGTGGTATGGGACGTTAAGGTGGCTAGAGCTGTAATCGTAGGTCATTAAGAGAACATATAATAATATTTCTAATATAAATAAGTAAAAATAAATTCTCGGACCACATTTCAAGCACATAAAATCCGACTTAGTCTGTCGTAACATTAAACTGTGACCAAAACCAAATTACTAATTCGTGTGCAGAGTGGAGATTCCAAAAGCGGAAAAGACAAAAAAATTAAACATACCGGAGTATGATAGTATTTTGTAAGATGTACTCGTATACATCATATTGTTAAAATACATAGTTTTTAGCGCTAAAAAACATGACACCGTTCTTTCGTTATTTCTCATGAATTCCAGTTATCCTTGGAATTTCAGCCCAGCAAACCGTCGCGTCGGCATCCCATCTTATGAAGTTGCAATATTTTCTTCTTTTTTTATTTCTGACCCAAAATAACGTAAAAATTTGCCCTAACTAGAAAAATATCATGGTTCCAAGAGATCCCGCTAAACACAAATTTACTGTCTGATATGAGTCAAGATCCTCGCCGAATAATTCTCCTTCGTTCGTTCTTAAAAGGATTATCTTAAGGTGGCACTCTCTCACTTGCAAGTTAATAGCGCAATTTACTTGCAGCAAGCGACTTTTCACATAAATTGCAGCTTTAAACGGCTCTGCAAGTCCACTTGCAAAACTTTTAAAAGCTTCGGTAAGTCGCTTGCTGAAGCACGGAAGTAACTGGCCATTGTAATTCCACCTTAGAAAAAATACAATATAGCTATGTATGTATAATGATTTTAAGATGTATGTATTCCATACGTGAATTTCCATTATCACTTAAGAAATTGCTGTATATTCCTAGTCCTATATTTAAATAATCAATACGGTCATACTCCCATAATCATTACATGTAGTCCAATAATCACCATCATTACTGGGCTAATCTACTGATAAGGATATGCTTAAATGGATGAGATAAAATAGCACCTAGATTTTTGCAGTCGCAGATCCCGATCCTAGACGATTACTTTCTTCACCTCAATATGCGTCCTTCCTCTCTTAATCCCATCCTTAAAGCCTATTCTCTTTCTTCCCCTTCCCCGCTTACCTAACATCCTGCCCTCCATCACGGCCTTGAGCATCATTTAGCTTCTCATTACCCGTTTCAACCAGATACTCCGCTTATATTTCCGGAAGAGTGGTTCTATTGTGATTGTTACAATTAACTATAGAATTATGTGTAGTGAGTACGGAAAATTTATGTAATGACCATCATGCGAAACAATTCTGGCGCTGCATTAAAGAAATTAGGATTATCAAGCGAGTAGTAGGAAGGTTCTCCGATTTAAAAGTGAAACAGAGATGCTACTTTTCTCTAGTTAGGACACATCTCGAACACGCCGCGAGCATTTGGGACGCTGCACTGAAATATTCGATCCGCGAAGTAAATAAAACACAAAATGAAAGCCACACGAACAAAATGGGTAAGTATATGCTTATTTTATTACTTAAGTAATTAATTCGTTAGTAATTACTTATGAATTGCTTGATTGTGATTCAACACTCAATTGCTCATTCATTCCCTCCAGATTATTCATTTGTTATTTATTTGGTGCAGAGGGACATAAGACCTCTTTTTTATTGCAACAACTATTTTACAATCCAACCTTTTCCCAACACAGTTTCCAATCACATCGACTCATGTCGTTTCCAATCACATCGACTCATGTCGTTTCCAATCAATTCCCTTCATTTCCCTCCCATCTTTCTCCGTCTTATCTCTATTTCACCATCTTCTACAGAATATCAGTGACCCCACAAACGTTTTGTGCTTGTTTTCATAACATTATTAACTTATGTTTATCATAAAATAAAGTTGTTCTTCTAGGTACATCATTGTTTATGGAATACCTGAATTATTCAGGTCCATCGCTTGCAGGCTCGAACGTTGTATTCTACCCACATTCCAATACCTATATCTGTCCAACCCCTGATAAATACGACTCAATTCTTTTTTTTTCTTGAAAATATATCTTAAGCACTTACTAAATCAGCACTCAACTGATTTTTAAAACCTGTACCACATGACTTTTTTTAACTCCGGAAAACAACTTTTTGTAAAGATTTTCTTTCAGTTTCTCTTCGATTTTATTTTCCATTCTTTTTATTATAATCCTAGTCACAGCCTTTGTAATATGAGTAATGAAGCTAACTGTTCTGAAATCTTTGCTCTCTTTAGCATTATTCTTCTTTAGTATAGGCATCATAATTATCTTGCGGAAGTCATATGGTAATTTTCCCGTTTTCTATATTTTGTTGACTAAAAAGGTTATATCCTTCGGATTGCACTTTTCCCAATGCCTTCAATGCCTCAGATGGAATTCCATCACTCCCTCCTGCTTTCTTGTCATTAAGATCATACATGGCCTTTTTTACTTCTTCCTCCGTTATGTTGGGCCCTCTTCTGCCCTCATCACAATCTTCTTCTCTCTCCAATTCTTTTTCCTCAAATCTATTCGTATGTTCTGTGTCATACAAATTATCTATATAGCTCTTCCATATTAATTTAACAATGTGGTTATGTATTTAATATTACCTTTTATTGAGTGATAAGTCTGTTATGAGTTTTAGTTAAGGGTTGTTGATTTTTTAAATTTAATATTTATTTGGATAGAAAATGGAAAATCGGTAATTATTCCAAATACATAGGTACCTAAGATTATGTATGAAAAAACTTTATTACCGAGCTGATATATATGCATATTTTGTGTAGGTTATTTTACAGTCAATAATCTAATATCTGGAGGTCAAGGTTCTATCGGATTAAAATTTTTCTCTAGGCGAAAATAAAATACTCTACCTTGAAGTCCCTATAACTAGTCCCTAGTCCCTATATGAAGTCCCATACTATTCATGATTTGGCCCGGAAATATCTTTGGAGCACAAACTCAATATCTTGATGAATTTTTCTGAAGTTAGATCAAGACCAATGAAATTTTCGTCCTTAAAACTCTCGAGATATGGCCTATAATCAAAATTCTCATAGGTGTTTCCGAGAAAATTACGGCATACACGGATTTGTGCAATATTTTTGCGCTAATTACTAAAGGAAATGCCTTTTTAGACAGTTATTTATGCTTACAAAATAGAAAAATTATGCTGAAGCGGCTATTAATGTGAAACGTTGTTGACGGTAGCTACGTGATTGCTATGCTAATTTAACATGGTGGTTATGAGCTTGAGTTTATCTTTTCAATTTACAATTTACCTGTGTCGAAAATGAAAATTCGGGGATTTTTCCAGAAATATGTGATGCTGTATGAAAAAATTACACCAAAACCAACTAAATCGGTTTAGCAGTTTTCTCAATCATTAGCATCCCCCCTCCCCGGGTATTTGCTATTGTTAGTGCATAGCTATACACGATAAATATGAAGTCAACGCTGGAGCAGAGTTCAGTAGGATCCGGAACGGGTGCGGAATGCGGTACACGGAAATGCATTTAGCCAATCACAAGCAAGGAAATTGCGGAAAGGCGGAGGGTGATTGGCTGGATACATTTCCGCACCTGTTCCGGATTCATGTGAACTCGCCTCAAATATGCAGGAATATTTTTGGAGATAAATTTGCCGTCACGACTTTACCTGCCCGTAGTATGTTTTTTTTAAGGGATTGAATTACATTGACGATAATGACTATTTGTCAATACCCCTCCTCCCGTACCCTCAGCAGGTGGTCAAGATATGGGAGGGCATGCTGCCCGAGAAGGCGGACACACTGGAGATAAGCGACTGCGACTTGGTGAGGCTGGGGGGCGTGGACTCCGTCGTTGGCGAGACTTCCGAGGAGAGGGGTCAAAGAGGTCCCGGACACCGGGGGTCGCGGAGGAACCTGAAGAACTTGAGCCTCGAGAGGCGCAAGAGGGAGGAGGCGAGGGTGGGGGCGGCTGAGGCGGAGGCGGCGGGGGGCGACGAGGGGGAAGGCGTGGAGTGGGAGGAGGCTGTGTGGGAGGCGGAGCTGGGTTCCCCGGACGACGAGGACGACCAGGAGACAGATCCCCCGGAGGAAGAGGAGGAAGACACCACCCCGGAAGGGGAGGAGTCGGAGAAAGGAGGGAGGTAAGGAGCATATATGGTTCAACTCTTCCTCCATGATACCCTAAAAAGTATTATAGCGATAGCGACACTTGATGGCACTCCACAGCGGAGAGTTTGAGGTTCCAGAGGGTTAATTTAGCGTTGAAGAGAGGTCAGAGCCCTGCAGCCTATCGAGAGAACCTAAACATCTTTATTCTTCCATTCTTATATGTTCTCCTCTCCCTGACGTCATTCTCTGTACAAGCGAGTGCCACCAAGTTTTGCTACAAATATACTAATAAAACTGATGATATCAGGCCTGACATCGTGGAAATGATGGATATCCATGTTGAGAAAAACCAACCTCGTAATTTCCACAAACTTTATTCCGCTGGCACGTCGCGCGTTTCACCACACTGTGGCATAGTCATGTGCATTTAGCGGTAGGTTGGGTGGGAATATATAGACAGGGTTCTAGCCGAGGAAAAGAGTGGGGGCGAGTGGGGAAGTTGAGGGGAGATGATTTCGGTTGAGTTTAAAAATGCATACCAAAGAGGGTGTGGATTTTTAGGAAGACTGCTAGGCGACTCCGATGGCTAAGGGGAGGCGGGGGTGTGAAGATGAGGTTTCCAGGGGGGGAGTTGCAAGAGCGGGAGAGTGTGGGGAGAGGTGTATGGTGTTGGACTGTTATTATGGACTAGGAATATTATTACTGTTAGGTAATGTACCCGTTAAGGTAGGTTTTTTGATGGAATTGAGTAAAAATCCTCTAGATTTTTACATGTGTAGTTTCCGATCTACCAAAAATGTTTCTTTCTTCATCCCAGCATACGTTACGTTCTAGCCTTCTCCATCCCGTCCATAAAACCTATTCTCTTTCTTCCCCTTACCCGCCTCCCAGCGTCCTCCCCTCTATAAAAACCTTAAGCAACCCTTTGCCTCTCATTACACCCTCCAACCACCTACTCTGCCTCCTGCAGTGTTTCATGTTAATGCTGCAGATTCTAAGTTGAAAATGTTCAATGTAAAGGCCGACATCGGCTGTTTTTTAATATTTAAAATAAATCAAATCATCCTTATTTCTTCCAGAAGTTTTCTCTTCTCACCAACCATGTCAAGCATTTCCTAGCTTGTCTTCCATTCCGTCCACCGTACCTTTTCCTTCTTTCCTCACAGTCAACGTTTCTGCCCTACACAACGCAACATTCCATATTTAACTCTTTGCCGCCCTATTCTTTGCATCCTTACCCAAGTTCCGTTAATCAGCTCCCTTCTTATTGCTGAACGCTTGTTTTGCGAGCGCTTTCCTCCAACTTATATCTTCGCTACTCTGCCCATTCTTTCTTGAGAGCATCCAAGTATAGGGATTTTTCGATATTTACGATACGATGCCGGTATCAATACTTTTGATTTGATACCGAGTACTTCGTTATTCAGGGTGGCGATCGTCAGGGAAATCTAGGAAAACCTGGAATTGTCAGGGAATTTTGAATTTCTGGAAAAGGCAGGGAAAAGTCAGGGAATTCTCGTAACAGTCAGGGAGAAGAAACTTGGATATGAAAATCTCGTTATTTTTCTACCATTACGTTTATCGGCCAGTCTTTCCAGCCTTTTATTTCACCAAAACATTTCACCAACTAAAACTAATATCCGTCGCTGACGTGCATGCAATAAGCCCCATCAATTCGTAGTACATTCAGTTGTGAATCTTAGTTATTTAGTTGTGAATCAGACGTGCAATGTATCCCTTTTGCATATCCTTAGTTCGGTATTTACCTAGTAGTGTTAAAATTCATGGTCACAATGTATTACGCTCATCACAAGGAATCGGAGGCTATGTTGTTAGGAAAATTTTACCTCGCGTTTCTTTTTAACTTTCGAGACTCAGGTCGAGAGATAGCTGGAGCACACTAGCCCGTAGTAAATACATGCTTGCAGTTCTAAAAATACGAGACGATGATTATTAAAATGGAAATACAAGTACGATCTCACGTGTAAGCAAAATCTTACGCAAGATCATCTTCGATTCCCATACCGCGCTTTGCGAGACAGTAAGAAGAGCCCTCCTCCCCTCCCCACCTTTCACGCTCGACGTAATTTTTGAATGGGCCCCATAGCTCCCTCTCGAAGCAATTTAGGCAGGTCACAAACCACACCTCAAACATGATATTCCTGAATATGATGCTGCCGTGGCTAATTGCCTCCTGTCTTCGCTCGCAGTGGCGCGCTTAAGTTTAATTTTTTTATCCAAATATTTTTTACATTTTTTGGCTCCTTGCAATCAAGGGGTTATAACCTCGTTAATCAAATTTATTCACTTCTGAAGGTCACTCGCACCATCCGATTTTGATCCAGTCCAACAACTTGGATTTGGTTTTTATTTTTGGCGCACCTTAGTGATACCTGCGCCGGAGTTCGCCAGTAAATTGGCCATTAACTTTCCCTTCGATGGCTTTTCAGTAATCCTCAACTTCCCAGAAATACCAAGGCGCACTACCTCTTTCTTGAAGAATTAAAAATTGCCAATTTGTAATTTTACGGAAGGAAACATACACGGTCACGGAAATACGATACACGGCCGCGGATATGCGGCCGCGGAAGCAATATAAGCTCGCTCGTCTGGGTCGCCGCAACGCTCGCAAGGGGCCATTCAAGTATCACGTAAGACGTTTATGGGAGTGGGGGGTTGGGATCATCTTACATTGTCTTATGTAGGGGGGGGCAGTGGGTCTGGAACCAATTTACGTAAGACTTTGGTACTTATTGAAACATTGTATCGTATCCGAATGAAATTTAGCATTGACATGAAGCATCCACTCGCAAATGGCGTGGTTCCACCGTAATCTCACCGCTAAATCAATGCACTTATTCTGTCACCTGACTGGCAAGCTACATGACCTCCATGCTCAATGAATGTGGTACTCCAACACTGCGTAATTATACGATATCCAGTGCTCAAAGCTGTTCGATGACTTCTATGGAAAGATGAAACTGCAGTAAGCGAGCATTTAACGAAGAGTAGATACAAATATCTAACGTCTTACGTAAGACTGAGTGGGGGGGTTGGGATAATCTTACATTGTCTTACATAGGCGGAGGGGGGGGGGGGTCAACAATGGCATAAATCGTCTTATGCAATACTTAAACGGCCCCCAATGGTTCAGGGGACTCAACATAATGCAACACTACTGTATACGTAATTCAATAACCTGCTGTAGGAAAACCATGAGTGTAGGGAAATATGACAATTTTGTGGACAATAACGGCCACGGCGTGGTGAGGCTGTTGTAGGGGGGGGGAGGGAGGGTGAACGGATAGAAGACGTGGTACTATTTGGATGAGAGTTTAATTTATGAAGGTTTAATATATTTTTTCATTAGGATGTACTTTTAGCTTGTAATGTATTTATTTCAGCTTTTAACATTTTCTGAGTTTTGACGAAAATTAAATTCAGCAGAAATAAAATATTTCAATTATAGGAGACCTTTTGGCGATCGGTCAGGGAAATTTGTAAATCCATCAGGGAAAAGTCAGGGAATTTAAAAATTGGATATCAGTAGACACCCTGGTTATTGATACTAATAATTTAATATTTCACTGTGATATATGATAGTAGATATGATCAATCCTCTGCTGATAGTATCGGCTGTTATATTGGCAAATGATCTCGAATTGTGATATTAGGGGTGGATGTCTTTGCTACTATGCCCATTTTCTTATAGCGTATTACACAAGTGATAAAATTGATTTACTTGCAACAGTTAATGTCCTCCTACTTTTATGACCAGTCTCCCTTTCTGATACCCTTTTTCCCAACTGGTGGTTGGTGGACGTCACAGAGCGAGTAGCCAATGAAAGGACCTTCCACCTCAGCTCCTGGCTCCCGGTGTCCGAAAATCGTAGTTGGGTCTTGCGAATAAATACACGCTGGGCGGTGAGGAGTCGCGTTATCACTGATTTTGAGCCTTAACCACCGAAGTCTAACTCGCAATCAGTAAATTTGGCAACACATACGATATGAGACCGAAATGAACCTCACGGCAGTCGGAGGAAGACTGAGTTCCTCCACACCAACGCATTCCACGCCACTCTTCCGTGATTGGTAGGAAGAGTGAAAGGTACACGAGCGTATTAATGTTCAGCCGCCATGAGTTAGGAAAAGGGGTACAGTCCTAGACAATATCATTACAGTTATTTTCTCATAACTTATCTCCTTTCCGGGCAACGACCTACCACGATGGAAACACCGATCAATCACCGAAGTTCAGCATCGTTGGGCTCGGCTCGAGTTCGGAGGGGTGATCCTCCGATTTGTCCGAGTTCTGTTGCCACTGTCTGCACGTGGCAGACAGTAAGTGCGAAATGACCTTAGCCGTCGAAGAACGTTAAAAATATACTACTTATCTCCTTTCCGTATTTCTTGTACTGATTTTATAATGCTTGCTAAAGCTTGCAATCCCTTCGATGATCGACTAGCCAACGCCTGGTCGTCCGCGAATCTAACTGACTTTATCAGCTAGCCTACTATGTACTTTGATTTCCACATCTAGCCCTTCCCATTCCTCTCTTACCATTTCCTCATACCAAATGTTAAAAAGCAAACGCGACAACGGGCACAATTTCCTAACCCCGCTACCCATTACTGCCCACCCTGATTCTCCGTCAGCCACCCTCCCCGGTTCTACCTTAAATATTGTCCTTATATTAATTTCGGATGAGTCTCCTACCTTGCCAATCCATTCATTTTTTCCTGAGTATTCACATAAGTATTTTCAGATTTACTCTGCCAAACGCCGTTCCGAAATCCACAAAGCAGACGAAAACATCCTAGTTATACTTTATTTTTCTATCTATAAGTTTTCTCATCACCTTAATCGCATCCCGAGTTGCACACGCCTTCCTGAACCCAAATTGGTCGTAGCCTCAGAACTAATTTGCTCTTCTCTCCAACCTTCTATGTATTATTCTAATCAAAACTTGCCGCGTTCGAAATTTGATTGATCGTGACACCCCTCGTATTGGAACGCTTTCTTCTTCTTAGGTAGGTATAGATGGGTAGGTATCGGGACTGCTGTTACGAAGTCCTCTGGACATACTCCTTCCATGTCGTTTAACTTCAGGAATAGAAGAGCCGGCTCGCTGCTTTCCCTCAATTTCGTTGGGTCCGCACCTGTGGTAGGTACCCAATCACCATTGCCTATTGATTTATATTATTTTTACTTAACGTGGATGGATTTATCTTGAATAATTCCGCAATTAGATATATAATTGATTGTGATATATTACACCTTTAATTCAGCTCGTGACAATAATACAATCAATAGAATCAATAAATTAAAAACATATAAACAAAAAGCATGTTAGCATGTTGCTAATCAACTCTTATACATGAAACACCTCCCCTTTTAAGATTGATAAAAAATTAATACTAGAATCTTACAGGTTAAATTGATATAAAATTAGCATTAAAATCGAATTGGTTTATTTACAATTCTAGCGTACGTAGTGACCCTGGGGTTGACTGTATTATAGTTGGGTTGAGCCCTTGGAGTTCTTTTTATTCAACGTGGATAGATTTACTTAGAATAATTCAGCAATTAGATATTCAATTGAGTGTGAGAAATCACACTCTTTAATTCAGCTCGCGACAACTATACAATCAATAGAATCAATAACATGCATACGGGGTGGGCCATTTTAAATGACGCACCTAAATATTTCTTAAAACACGCAAGATGGAGAAAAATGTTTAATACAAAAGTTATACGGTTCAAAGGGGGACACCCAACAATGACCTCCACTTTTACCTTAGGACTGCCCTTAGAGGTCATTTCAAGGTCAAGTTGATTTCTTTAAATAGGAACTCCTATTTTTTATTGCGGAATTGGACAGCAGGGTCAATTTTTAGTTAAAAATTTCAGTCCAACAATTGTTCGATTTTTAGTTGCTGTGGAGTTATACCTCTTCGACTGTTATGCAGAACGGGCACCTGCCGGCATTGATGAAGAGCATACATAAGGCGTATTTATCCAATTATTGCTGCAAAATCAACAAACAATTCTAGATAACATAAATAGCCCAATAAATAGCCTTAGAAGAACGCAAAAACAAACGAATTATGTACACCAGTTCTCCGCGACAATGCCGACAATCGCGTCGCGAGCCCTCGGAACCGCAGTGGCTGGGCATTTGCTGCCGACAATCACGACACGAAATTTAAAGTTGGTGGTTTAGATAAATATAACAAATACTGATTATTGATGAAGATGTTATTTAGCTTATGTAAATGTACGCGCGTAATGTGCTTTATTATAGATATTAACGCGTGTTATGCTTTAAAATAATTATCAATGGCCCTGGGTAAATTCAATGGTATCAGGCAAAACATGATGGAACTCCTTCATGATGATTTAAAAGGAAAAGCACTTGCAAGGTTCCACATATGTTTCAACTTTCCGTCAACCGGGAGTTCGGACCTCCCGGTGAAAGGTTTCGCCAAGACGCTGACTCCCCTAATTATGGGGCTTTGGTGTCGTTCTCTTTACTCCCACTCCCGTAACCCTTTTCCTTTCCACCCTCTAGAGATTCATCAGGTAAGGTCTATGGCCAGGAACTGACTCTAGTTGTAACTCCTCAGTTTTTCTTTAAACTGCGATTACGATATGTTTCAACTTGGCTGCCGAAAGGCCAAGCAAAATTAAAATATCTATGGACCCTTGGCAGTGTTTTTCCTTTTGAACCATAATGGCCCTGGGCCTGAGCCCGATGATTCACAACAAAACATTTTGTTTCTACAGTTTTATTTTTCTGGAGACGGCCGGTTTTTAGCTTTTACGTCATCATCTTTTACAATAAAATCAAAAAACAATGTATAATTATTCCTGATGATGGCGTAACAGCCAAAACCTGTCGTCTCAGGAAAAATTAAACTCTGGAAAACACGAAGTTGTGTTAATTCAATTACGGAAATATTCCACAACGTTCTATCTATTTCTTGTGTTCATTCTGATGATTCACATTTCAAATTACAGAAATAGTGTAATAACTTTGTAATTTTCACAATTTGCTTTCGACCGGTTTCATGGCATTTTCACCGGCTTCATCAGACGTGATAATTTCTCCGTCGCGATGAAACTGGTCGACTACAAATAAACCTATTGTGAAAATTACAAAATAAATATACTGTTTCAGCCACCATGAGTTTTAACCGGATAAACCCTGAGAATATCGAGTTATTCACATTTCAGGTACCTTATTAAGAGTTTTTTCCATTGCTGCTGACTACCCTTTTCCTCTATCTTTGACTGATTGCTGTCGCTTTATGTCATAACGGGTTCCACAGAGTCTCATATTGGTGGATAGAGTACAACTCATTAAGGGAAAATGCTTAAAAACCTGGAAAAAAGTTGAAATTATGAATTTTGGGCGATCTTTTCTTATTAGACACCACTTTTTATAGGACCGGGCCGATCATAAAGTCGCCTGTGAAGCCTTATAATCTACAGTTCGTTAAATAAAGAGATTCGTATGATATTAGGAGGCTAGCTGGAGGGTTGGCCAAAGCGTCCCTATTGTATACATGCTCAAAGTTACTTTTCTTTCCGTTCGTACCTTACGAATGAAAATTACAATGATTTTCCGTGTTTCAGGTACGCGAGGGCTGCTCCCGAATCGAATGGATCACGCCCTCTGTCATCCCTGATCATCCGTAGAGTGAGAGAACTGAGGATGAAGTCCCACGCTGTTGGACCCGTTCGAAGCGTGCTGCTGGAAGACGTGATGGTCGTCCCCTCGATTCCCCCATATGCCTTCCAGCCACCTCCTCCTGGTCCCTCCATCCACCCCTCTGGATACTCGCAAGCTGAGTCCATTCCTCACGGGGAGGCGTGGGAGATGGAATCGGTGACGCTTAGGAACGTGTCGGAAGTGAAAAGGTTCTCCGAGAACTCCTTTTCCAACGTCCTCATCAAGTCCCACTTCATCTGGTACCGAACCAACGTCGTCATCATGGAAATGAATGCCATTAGAGTCGCGTTCTCTGCCCTGGACGAAGATGACTTCGTGGACCCGTGCGAGACTTCATACAGGGCGAGGGTTGGACGGGCGAAGGAGGCGGAGGTGAATGCCACCACCTCAAGCCAGTCACCAGGTGCGGAGCAGGGTGGTGATACGATTGGTGCCAGTGGTTTGGAAGGTTTGAAGACGGCATGCGAAGCCACACAGGGGGTTTTCGCGGTGACGGACAGTGTCATAAGTATGTGGGGCATGAACGCCTTCGGCATAAACGGTGCTCGGTCTGTTGCGTTCAGTGGCTGCATTGCTACCAGCCTCACGCCCTTTTCTATATTCGTCGGGAGTGCCAACTTCTTCTCGTTCACTCGAAACAGTGTGCTCGAGTCAGTATCGGCATATGCTTTCAGTGTCACCGCATCGTTCGTCGAGTTCCGCAGGAACCGGTTTGGAAGGTTACAGGAAAATTCGTTGTCAGGCGTGAAGCCTATGCCCTCCAAAATATCATTCGGGTTGCCTCACTTGGCTTTCGAGGATAACCTCCTGATTGATGTGGATCTCCTGTCATTGCATCCCAGTTGGGATATCTCAATGTTCCGTAACAAAAGTGAGGACCATGACTCGGATGGGTACTCCTTCGTGAAGAATGCATTTGCCGACTGTTCGTGTCCTCACCTGGGTTGGATTGTGCAAGTGGCTGGTGAAGAGGAGTCGTCTGCAAATTTCTATACTCATCTACTTGATTCCGAATCGGGTAATTATTGCGTAAAGGAACCTATTGAACCAATGGGTTTCATTTTGCCATGCAGACTTCCCCTGAGTGGGATTAGTTCCTTGTTCGAGGACGACGGAATCACGTGTAAGAGACATGTAGATGTTGTGAAATTGTGTGAATTGTACAGTAGCGCTGCTTCGAGGTTGATATGTTCTATTCCTTCTCAAATTGTGATTATTCTTGTTCCATGGGCTATTTATTCTATTTTAATGACCTCCCTATTTCGCATCACCACTTGAAATATTCGAGTGTACAGTCCCTTTATAAAGTATCGTCACAAACTATGGTAGCCGTTCGTACATTTTGACTCTCAGAGCTTGAAACATTTTAGCTACCCTACGATCTCTCTAGGAACTTTGAGGATTATTGGATACAATTTTTAGTCTTTCGTAGACATTGTATCGCTCAGTCAAGTGCGATTATTTCCAGAAACTGTTCGCTAGTATGCGGTAGCAATAGAACAGAACCTATCAGATAATCTGTGAGATGCTACCCAAAATTCTCCAATCCTCCTACTTATTCATGCTCCGTACAATCACTTATGTGGCCACAACTTAAGGCTGATTTAAGGCTCCACTTAACTGAGAGAAGCAGTATCTATAGAATATTTAGATGTGTATAAAATTATTACATTGGTCACCAGATTGGTAACCAGCCCTGGTTATTAAACATATTTGAGCCTTGAGAACCGGCCAGTGTGGACTAATAGTGTAGTGAGTTTTTATATTTTACAAAGTGGCAGCACATTTTGAAGTACTTATTTCATTGTCTGACTTACTGCATATGAATATGTAGAAGCAGATCTTACCATTTGCAGGGTATCTATCCGAAATGCAAGGTATCTACAGTAATGGAACAATGAAGAGCCTTGAGTCTGTTTCTTTTCACCATTCATCCCAATAGTAATTGTCGATATTTTTCTAGTGTATATCTCCATTAGGATTTTATCATCGAATTGGAAAAAAATGGATCAATTCTTGTATTCTTCCTCTTAAAACAATCTCATTTAGATATAAATCTTAATCATTTAGATATAAACCACGAACAAATACTACTCAGAGGTCTTATAATGTAATTATAGTTGTCACAAGCTGTTAGATCTATAATGAGCATTAATGTGCATTTTTAATACATTACCACTATTTCTCGTATTGCAATATATATTTGTGTGTCAATTAGTTGCCAGAACTTTTCTCAGTTTTTGCCACCTTTGTGATCACAACCGTTTAGTTTCTGTAAAGCACCTTTTGAGCTGTAAAAATAGATGTGATTGTGCTCATACATTGTATCGCTTTAGCGATTTTTTTATTTTACTTAGTTCATCACTTTGAGAACACTTAGCTTCAATTGGGAAAGACTAAAAATTAGGTTTGTGTGGTGGCTAGCATACCGGCTTTCCTCTTCAGTGACCCATGTCCGACTTCTGGCAGTTGAGGAGATTTTTAGAGGAAACCTGATCTCTGCTTGGGTGCTGCGTGAAGATCACTTAAAATGCTGTACCCCATCCGGCAGACGGGACGTTGAACCATGGACCCCCTTGTTATTTTTTGACAAGGATGGACCAATACTGATGCCGAGTTACCCACCACCCATGGATTATCTGATTGGACACTTTTTTAAAATATGATTTTTATTATGTTCAGCCCTTGCGCTGCAAAATGTTAATGGCATCAAAACCTTTGAATATTTTGTAAATAAATACCTCTTCAATAAAATTAATCATAATTTAGAGAGTAGATTATGAATAAGGTAATTATTAGTAAGAAAGCACTTTGGCCTATTGTGATTAGCTAATTTTACGTACTGTATGTAAAAATCATATCCTGGTAGAAGAATTGTAGGTACATTTAAAACCTACTAACTTTGTGTTCCTTTACAACCTACTAGCAGCAAATATTAGCAGTCGCTTTCTCCCAACGACGGAAAGTAGAGAATCTTTACCCGAACAAAGATTTCTCTTTTAAAAGGAAAGAAGTTTTCAGCCATGCAAGAAGTCTTGGGACCTTATTTTGTAACTCGAAGCTTTCTGGCGAAAAGAGATTAAATAAGCTCCTAGCTCCCATTCGTATTGTTTTGGAAATCTCAGGAGTCTATATGAGAAAAGGAGCTTCATTAAGTTCCAACACTGTGAAGTCAGCATCTCAAGGCGCCGGAAGGAGCTAGAGAAGGCTCCGGAGCTCCTCATGGTATTGTGTAACCACAGAGTAGGGATATATATATCTTTACTCTGTGGTGTAACAGCCCCGAAGCTCTTTTGGGAGCCCCAGCCTGCCTCAGATGGGAGCTTCGGCAGGCGCCTCCCTCGAAGCCACGTTAGAAGTTTTCTCCAGGGGAATCTATGCGCATTCCCGCATATCCCTTTTTTTTCAATTTTTCATGAAGTTTGCATGTTGTTGTGAATCAGCTGATATTATTTTCTCTTTATTGGCAGTTTTTCTTGAGATGATGGCATTAACTACCGTGGCGGAAGTATCAGGATACCGAAAGGATTGATTTTTAACCTATTTAAATCAATAAATCCCATCCCTGTTCACATCATGGAAAAAGAATTTCTATGTCGATCTTGCTGCCTTACTTGTCTTTAAGAGATCACTTCGTGGACGTTCATCGATAAGGACGTGTTTTGCATGTTTACTAGGTTATTCCATTGAATTTCCTTGTCATGCAGACTTTTGAGAACTGCTTTTAAATTAATAAAACTGTAAGCAATGGCCAAGTCGATAGGAGCACTTCCTTTGTCATAAAACATATGTTGTGACGTATGTTCTTATTATGATGTAGTTAACCCTCGAGTATATGATCGTAAATTCCATTTTATCAACAGTTTGATTATTGTTAGCAAGTTCTTATTAATTTGTGGTCGAGTACGATTATTGCGCTTGCCTTTCAATACTATTCTTCCAACTGCATTTCGAGGTATCAATCTTAAAATTGACAGTTGTTACTTGGATAGAAGGAAATTATATGATATAATGTACACATTTATAAACGTACATACCTTAAGGTATGTAAGTTTATGAAAATTCAAACGATGACAAAAGTTATATGTATAAATGTATGTTTAATGATTACGCATTCACTCGCTGCATGATTGATTTTCTGAATAACTGGAATTAGCCTTTATCGTAAGGATTAAAATTCCCGCTTCGGACTCTGCCGGCCGGATTTAATTTTGAACACTCAGTAGAAACTCTATGGGTTTACATACCACATCCAGCGTACAATATATTGTACGCACGACCGTAGTACCCCGCATCCCAGCGTACATTTTAATGTAGGCTAGTCCTTTAAAAATTAATATTTACAACTTATTATACTCAAATAATATAAACTATTAACTTCTAGCTTCTAAAAAAAATAACTATAATCACTAAAAATAATTATCCTTCTAAATTCCTTTATTTCTTTCTTGAGGCGCCAAGATAATCTAATTAAAATTCTTAATAACTAATCTAAAATCTTATGATAAAATTATCTCTCTTATTAAAGGTTATATCGTGTAAATAAATTACTAAGCAGCGGACACGTTTCATAAGTGAAACGTGAACATACGTTATACAGATTCTTCGAGTACAAGTGGCCTGACGTAGAACCTTAAGTCACTTAAGTATTCGTCTATAGTTGTAGTTCTATAGAAATTTGATTTGGAAATTAATTCGAGAATTTCAAGTTAACGCCGCCAGTCATCCAAGAAATTCTAATTATTCTGAGGCACCATCAGCAGTGGAACATCAGCTGTAAAATTCTATTCCCCTTTAAAATTGATGTGACTGAAATGCCTTGCAGCTATAGCAGCACTAGAGAAACAAGTTCCTACGTTTACCTAGACTTTCATTTAGTTTTCTCCTCAAGTTCATTCCAAAGAGCGAACAAATATTGGGTGTGCTTAAGACCATACGGGAGAAGTGTAAACTTCTATGGCGATATTCTGACATATATAATATGTATAAAAAATTTCAACAATTGTAATATTGTGCATTTTATACAAAGGTGTTTGTATTAAATAATTCAGCCACGCTTTAATCACTCTTTTGTTAACTACGCCGTGCAGAAAGCTAGACTTATGTATTTTTTCTCTCTTTATGTGAACGTATATACAGTGGTCATCATCGACATTTTGCGGTAATGTACTCACTATTGTATTAACCTCAACTGGAACATTAATTACTTGACCATAAATCCCAAACTGACCGTGGATATGTCGCAGTCGCCTTATTTGCATGAAAGGAATTCGGGGTGATATTTATCATTCAGTCACCAAATCTAATGGGAAATGTTTCAAACTATCTGGAAATGGGGGATATTTGAATACTATATATACTGATAGTTGTGGGATATTATTTTTGTGACTGCTTGTGATACAGGTTGCACATATCTGAAATTCCGATTTCCGAACCGGAACAATTTTCCTGATTAATATTATGCTTTTTGTACTTTCAATATTGGTAAATGATTTTAAATCATTTTGAAACCAAAGTCTATCACAAGCATGTCCAAATTCATTATTAATAAGTTGCTTTATAAACTCTTTATGTGCCGACAAATGAGTTAAGAATGAGCTGTACATTATTTGCTATCGTGGTTGTATTATAAGTTCGTTAATATTATTTTCGTTTGACATGTCTTTTTCATTCCGCCGTTGAATGAAATCGTGCACAACATTATCAAAATTTGAATTTGACTCGCCCCGATCCTGTCCTCCATCAACCTGGAATATGAGCCGGAATATGAAAGTCTGGAGATGGTCCACCACTTTCAGAATTAGGATAGGTAATGTCTTTCCGCGGTATAAATGGCACCTCTCTCGCTATTTGCGAGCTTACCTGCTATTTGCGAACAATGAATTATACGATCTCTCTTGGGATGGAATGATAGTTTTTTTGGAGGGCCCCGCTATTTGGCAATCATTCATTTCCATATTTTGTAGTAAATCATCGGTCTCTTGTCTCTCCCTGTAATTTTTGGAACGAATCTTATCTAGGCTTTTTCTATGAGCAGCATCTTCATTTCCCTCACAATCTTTATTCTCGACATCAGCTTTTTTCTTAGCACGATAATTTCTGGCATATTCGGCTTTTTTCTTCTTGTTTTCCGCTTCCTGTGCACTTTGATGAATACATTCTTTCTTTCTTGCGCGGTAATTTTTGGCATATTCAGCGTTTTTTCTCTTCCGATCCATGTTAATTTTTTCCAATTCGGGATCAGCGTCAATTCTCCCCAATTCTTTCATTTTAGCGCGATAATTTCCGTCATCTTCGGCCTTCATCCTCTTTCTTTCATCTCCCTTCCACTAAATTATTTAATTGTAAAATCTCACCCATTTCGTCTGTTGTTTCATTACCCTTTTGATCTTCTTGCCGCTCTCTTCCACTTGCTGCATCTTCTAACATTGCGGATTCAACACAAGTTGCGTTGCCTTCATAAAGTTTGTCCATGTTTCCGTGCCTACAAAAGAATTCCAAATTAATAAAATTTCTCGATATAGCAGATAAGGTGCGTAGGTCAAATTTCCGAAAGAAATTCTCATAAACACCCATTTTTTATGATAAACCATTTTTCCCCCACAAGTACGTCGGAAAAAATCTTTGACAAGATCAGAACAAAATCTGAAAGAAATTGTCAAGAATTGTTCCCATAAAAAATTCTTAAGAAAACGCTCCATCACTAAGACTATAACTTGGGACCTTCGGTATGTGAACCGACGAATCTAACCACTACACCATTTAAATCTATCAGAGCCATCGTTCTCATGAGTTTATATTCGGCAAGCTAAGCGGGATCCCGGAAAGAAGAGTCTGACGGAACGTGACGCGAGTTTGCTCTTTTCCCCCATGCCAAAAGTGCTCAACGGGCCAAAAGAAGTTTACACTTAAAAAAATAGTTAATCACACAAGCATACATGAAATTACGCTTTGCTGTAAAACGTATACCTACTTTCGGGAGAGCATGAAATATGGGCATAATCACCTGCGCACTTCAGTGGAACACACGGGAATTCCTAAATAATGGTAATCTTCAAGTGTTGTGTACATTTTGAAGATTTAATAGTAGTTTTTCGCATACAATATAGCAATAACCAAGAGATCATCACTGATTGGCCGTTCTGTAGCATGTACTACATCACCTACAATTGGTAAAACAACCAAAACTATGAACTAACCTACTGATTAATGACTGCTGCAGGTTTAAAGAAATCATTTTTACCTTACATGTACTTACTTAAGTTAACCATCAAGAATTTGTAAATATAGAAAAACATGAAAGGAAATCCTGGTATTAATTTATTTTCATTACGCCCATCATAATAACACAGCTGTTGATGATAAAGACAACTTTTTCTAGATTACTATAATATTTTGTTCTCTTAGGTAAGAAATCAATTGATGCAGGTAATAATGTTCGGGATCAAGGTATTGAATTATTGCTTTGCACTACTTCTCGATAAGAACCCACCAGCAAAATGAGTAAGTATAATCATATAATTGCATGCATTAAGCTGACGTATTCTCAACTGCAAACATGGTTAACTCGGTGGGGCATGTCTGGGATGTTGTAATTGAGCTTCTATAGCTTGTCAAATAGTCGGCATATTGCTAAAAAGGTACATTGTTTAAATGTTAAAATCATACAATCAATAACGCATCAATAGTAGATATTGAATTTTTGGTATTCACGAAGGCTGCCTGCTCTTTTTCGGAAGTACAAGCCAGAAAAACGTCACAAAATGTAACGATTATAGTAATTGGCGGATCGTTCACTGGCTGGAATTCAAGTCTACCACTTTGTCTACTGACTATTCTCCATTGGAGATTCGGAGCTTGGATTGGCTCCAGTGAAATACAGAATACGAGTCGGAGCTCATTCTGGGAGAGATGTGAAGCTCTTAGATCCGGAGCTTTAAGTTACAGAATAAGGCCCCTGAACACTGATCCGTATCAGATCTGTATCCATGGCTTTAGAGAAACCAAAAAAAACAGCACTACTGATTGTAACTTAGTCGTGGTTAAAGAGGTTACCAAGATAAGCGTGCCCGATGGAGAACAGAGAACTTATCTCTCTCTATTCTTCTTGGCGTGTACAATAGAACTCTGGTTGTTCAAAAAGGAACTACATTGGCAGGTTCCACAGGCATTTTATTGGCAACCGGTTTCGATACAAGGTATCTTCACCAGGCACTTCAAAACAAAGTTCACATCGTTTATATAGGTAGACTTGGTAGAGTGGGGGTGGGAGGTTTAAGGGGGGGGGGGGTAGAGATGAGGGTGTGGGGGATTAGTTCCCAACGCCAAGGGGCAAGGGAAGAGGGAAAGGGTGGGTTATTCCAGGGAGGCGGTGGGGGAGGCCGGGTTGAGAAAAGGATTGTGAGGGATGGCTCACTGGAGGGGGGAAAGTGGGATGTTTCGGGAGACGGATGGGGGTGGTTCGTTACCGGAAGGTAGGGCAAACACATTAAGAATGGGGGAATTCCGGTCGCCAATAAAAATACCTGTGGAACCTGCCAATGTCTTTCCTTTTTAAACAATCATGAAGGAGTTCCATCATATTTCGCCTGATACCATCGAATAGAACTCTGGGTTGAATGGAGTTTCATGTGCCACGTCGAGCGCAGATATACCTATTCGATCGTCAAGTGTTGAGTTCTTCCGCCTGGGACGTCTAATTGTGTAGGACTACTTGACGCCTGTTCCATCATATATATCAGTGGCGTATATATGAGGGGGGCCGAGAGGGCACGCCCCCCCCCCCAAGATATAAGGTCGCGGCGAGAGGCATATGCGCGGATACCTAAACTACAGCCGGTCCCCGCTACCTAGTCGGTCTTGGCCCCCCCTACCCCGAAGTTATAACCTATATTCGCTACTGATATATATAACCCTCTTACGAGATCGCTGTAGCATACGTCCCGCATTGACACGAGTAAGTTGGTAGATACCCCGCAATTTATGTTCGATGTTAAATACAATAAATACAACTATCAAAATTATCTACCTCCGCGCTAGCTACCTCCCTGACTCCTCTTGCATGACTCCTGACTGGTTTTTAGTAAATAGTGGTAGCTTTCGTGGAAAAACAAGATCCTTATGATGGATAAACTGAATAATATGCGCGAAATCTATTCACACCGACGTCTCGCACTCGTACTTATGCCTTTAGCTTGCCACATCTAGCTATGTTTTCCTTCACAGTTCATATGGAGGTAGAGGGTAAGATCGAAGGCACTGCGGTTGCAGGTTCGAGACTCAAGGGTAAAACATTTTTCTGCTTTTTTTGTTACTACCATTTTTACGTATGTAATCATATGCTTTAAACATCAGGTCAGTTTGAATATTAAAAGTAAACACATTTTTTGTCCCCAATTTCCGACTTTAAAAAAGTTACCTTGTCTGCGTCTTCGAGTAACGGATTCGGAATCACTCGCCTGCAGTTCAAAAATAAATTTATGACTATCACCACGAATTCTTATTCATCATATTAGACAGTCCCCTACCTCCTTCCCTCCTCCATGTGGATTCCGGAGTGTAAATTTCCCTGCGTCTTCTTATCGACTCTACAGTTCCTAAAATAATCCATATCAATAAACACTCACATATTGCGTTCGTAATCTACGACGGAATGTCTTGAGGAGCTGCTAATATGCTTGTACCGAGAAAATCTGTTGGCTGTCATTGTTGTAGTAAACTCTGGTAAACATAGTTAACTTCCGAGTTATATTCATTAGCTTTCTTTTTCTTCGAAAGTTATCGACATCGAAAATGTAAATGAATGAATACCTTTAATAAGCATTACGCTCCTTGTTATACAATAAAGCTAGATAGGGTAACGGCAATTCATATCCTGGGGCTTTTCTCCCAGTTCTTCTCTATATATTAAAAATATTCCCTGACTTCCGTTGCATTAGGAGTTGCATTGCGTTGCTCTTTGGAGAATGCGATCAAACAAAAACTGCGACAGACCGTCGCTTAGTTCGGAGAGATGATGAGTTAAACTCCTAGTTTCTTTATGTGAAAGTAAAATGGGGCGGGTTTCTCAAGCGCTTCACAGTAAGGAACCGAAAATAATCAACGAGTTTGTATGCTCGAGTCATGCCTCCTTGCCATGATGTCATGTCCTGTGTGCACGAGCGAGCTCTCTGTCCATATGCAGGCCTCTGGCAGCGGGGAATCGCAAATCCACAGGCAAAATAATCTACATGGCGCTACGTTTTAAGTGCCACATGTGTGCATCACAAGCGTGTTCATTATTTTTATCATGAAATATAGTGAACTTAATTCCTGGTACCCACCCACGAAGTAGAGTCAGTGATGACAAAAATCGATCATTTCATATTTGTTACATGCTAAGTTATAGTAGGTAGAGAGCCAAAAATCAACTGTAACGGGGTATCGATGAGTAAATTAATCAATTTATTTGTTCACTTGCAAAATGTTCATGAGTAAAAGTAAATAGTATTACGCTGATATGGAAGACTTGAGAGCCTTTAATGGCTCATCATCATGGAAGGAATGAAGAAAGGAATCACTCTGAGAATCAATCTTATTATTTGAGTTGAAGCCGACATTTTTCTTTTAACTATAATATATATTCAGAGAATCCCAGCATATTAGGGTTTTACGGATAATGCAACGAGCGTTCTGCGGGACCCGTGATTTTAATTAGCGATTTGCTACGCAGTCTCGCGAGCATCGCTCGCCCCTTTGCGTGCATCGTCGTGATTTTTGAAGGATGCTTTTGATTCCACTTTCTTCTTATGTTAATTATATACTAATGCTTTATTTTATTTTCTCATTCAACTAAATCCGTTTCAGATCAATCAGTTATTACCACCCTAAAGATAATTTTACATACCTTATGCTCCCGAAATTATTGATTATGTCCTAAAATCGGTATTTTACTTACAAGTAAATCACATTGAGAAAAACATGGGGATTTCAGTCGTATCGCTTTCTACCTTCCAATTCTATACTCCGCAATGTGAAACTCTGATTTTTCAGAATAACTCCTTACCAACCCTGACGTCCCTAGTTCACGACCTAAACAGTCATAATATGCTGAAATCGTCCTTTTATGTTTGACAGAAATAGTATTCTTGGAATATTTTTCTAGGTAATTTATTTAAAGCTATAATAAGCCCATTTTCGAATACTTCTGAACCGTGTTTTCATGTATTGCGTCTTCTTCAGTTCTTCCCCTCTAAATCTTTTCCACAGTATCGGTCAAGATTTTGACTGATTCTTACCGTTCACCCATGATATTTATAGTTTAGTGGGAATAAAGGAGTAGGGATGAGAAAACCTCGCCTGGTTTTTTTTCGAATTGAGGAGACAAGGATGTCCTTTTTTCTTTATTCTCTCGGTGACTTTCACTCATTATGAGTCCTGAAAGTCGGATATCACCATCGGGAATCGCCAAAAGAAAAAGACGAAAGGTGAAGGCAGATATGGATAAAGGTAAAAATGGAGGGATTGCGTTCACCCATAAACTGCAACAGACCGTCGCTGAGTTCGGAGAGATGATGAGTTAAACTCCTCTTTATCAGTATACTGCAGGTTCGCATCTAGCACTCTCCCAGTTTCTAATTTGATTGCTCACACTTCTCCTTACTGCTTTTTGGTCTGTGCCCAGCGTCCGGGGGAACGTGCGAGGACCCGATTTGTACAGGGACGAGTGCTTCAAGCCTGGTGTGGAATCACCCCGTGCCACTCACCCTAGAGGTGGTTTGCATGGTACTTCGTAGATGAAGATGTAGTGATCGATGGAAAAGTTTTCCATTTAGCATAAGGCCAGATTAGACCGCATTAAACAAGTCTTGTAAGTTTTATTTAACTATAGTATAATGAAATTTTAGTATGATCTAGTGGACTCTGATATCTGGATCACGTTGAAAATGTCTTATTGTTTTCCAGGCAAGAAGAAAACTTCGGAATTACATTTGGCATTCAGCGACCGTTTAAAATCCCGATATTTAAATAAAATTGATTTTGAGTGTGTATATTCTATATAGACACAATAAAAGGAAAATTTGTGGTTATATTATGCATTTTGAACATAAGAAGACCGAAATACGTGGGATAAATTAAAAATACAGCGGTTGATTTTCTGTCATCTACAACTACAAAATACCCTGCAAGCCACCTCAAGGGTGTGTGGCAGGGGGTGAGTAGTCACCAACATGCATTACACTATACTAGAGATGGGCAAAATCGTTCATTCCGATGACCGACTCATTATTCGGTCGTTCAGTAAAAGGAGTCGATTCTTGGAGCTCGTTCTCGTTCAATTTTTTTCGTAATAGTGGCCCAAAACATTTTTATTCCCCACTCCCCAAAAATTTAATTTTTTCTCGCGCCCTTTAAAGTAATTATTCATTTAAGAATGAAAGCGGAAATGCGACCAAAACAAATTTTTATGATCAAATTTAATAGTAGATATAAAGACAAAAATGAAACATGAAAAAGAAAAAAAATATTACAGATTAACAAATTAAAAGTTATATAAACCAAAAAGATACATCTATGCATGAAATTTATTTTTTTAACTTAAAACTTATGTTCAAATGTCTTCTAGTCAACCAGTTCATGAACCTTTTTCTCTTTTTATTACATAAGATTTTTTTCAAACGTGGCCAGTTGCTCGTAGTAATCCGAATGTCTGCTTGTGCGCCCAAGCAATTTATTTCTAGATGTGGTCTTGGTTGACAGAAGGGAACTAAATCCATACTCACTTGAGTATGTCGTCGCGAAATACGATAAAAGTCGGTAATGAACATTTCTCCAATGATGTTTCTCACGATAAAAGTTAATGTTTGGTAACACGGAAGAAGTAAAATAACTAGTTAACTCCACTAATTATTTATTATTATGACCTGGATTTCAACACTTGGTGTCCACTTCAGGTCACCTGAAGATGACACCAAGTGTTGAAACCCGGATCGTGATAATAAATACTAGTGGAGTTTACAAAGTTATTTTAATTCTTACGTAATGGATGACCTCCGCAAAATCATTCCTACAACAGTTTCCTTCGGTATTTCATTGGTCGAACCCCAAAACGTATGAATAATTCAGGTAACATCAATATATTTTTGTTTTTAATAACCACCACAGACCATGGAATTCTGAATTTTTCAGAACAAAGACCAATTTTTTTCTGCAAGTTCACGAAAAATCGCATGTCCCTGTGCGAATCAAGATTCATTGAAAATTAATCAGGGATCCTGGTTTCCGATAACCGATTCCTTAAGCATTATAATTGATTCTTGGGTCTGCTACTCTGTCTGCTCTACTACACTGTCAAGAATCACCGATTCCCCGACGATTCACTAGACTCATGTGATTCCTCGACTCATATGATTCCTCAACTCATATATGATTCCTCGACTCATATATGATTCCTCGACTCATATGATTCTTCGACTCATATATGATTCCTCGGCTCATATGATTCTTCGACTCCATATGATTCCTCACTGATTCATGAGTCTTCGACAACTCTTGATTCAATTAGAGTCTGAGATATCATGATTCTTTGCCGAGTCATTGAACCACACGTTCACGGACTCATAGGTAGCGATTCCTCCCACTCCTCGCGCTATATGAGTACACAGGTCCCCCCTCTCTCAAACTTCAAAGTTGAAGGGTGGGAGGACTCGTTCGGTTCCTCGTTCGTTCGTGGCGTCTGTTGATTCCCATCTTTGCCGAGTGGTGCGCCCATTCTCATCTACGCCGCTGAGTAGTGATAGTTGTCATGGTGGCCATGTAGAGGACTCTGTTACGAGTCGAAGGAACGACGGTTCATTACCATGAACGATTCAGTGCGTCAATTCACCTCAAAGAGTCGTTCGATTAGATTCGTTCGTTCGCGACCGACCCACCTCTACACTATACCCATGAACTTAGAAGGTAACACTATACCCTAAAGTTAGTGTAACTACGACTCATATGGGGTCGTCATAGTGTCGCTTTGGCTAAAGGACATAAAATATGACGGCTAACAGTGGACGTTTTTCGAGAAGTCGGTGCTTCATTGCTTCAAATTGGCATCAACGAAGGAACACAGCGGCTTGAGTGGTAATTGCGTGTCAATGAGAGCACATTTAAGGTGGTTGGAGCTATTTTTGTTCATGTACGGAGAGAGAAACTTTGCATGTACGTGTCCTTTGTAGGTAACATCTATAGATTAAAATGAAAAAATTAGCATTTTAACGATTTGGTTTCTTGGCAATTCAATGCTATTTTAACCCGTAGCCTTAGGGTGCATGACATGTACATCGAAATAATTCGATTAAAAATGCGCAGATTTGGCCTCAAACGCGAAATAATTCGTTTCATATCATTATAATAGTTGTTAGCAAAACATCAAGGTATCATGACGAGTAAAAAAAACATATTATAAAATGTAATTTTTGCTGGAATTTCGAATGCCGAGCCGAAAACCCTAGTCATAACAATGTTTTAATTAAGGCGAATACTTTAAAATATAATTCTTGTATAATTTCCATTTCCACTGCATAAAAAGGTTTGCTTAAATGAAATGTAGTTCAAACATTTTTTTCACCTTGAAAAGCTATTAATATGTGCGCTCAATGACTCACGATTGCCACTCCAGCCACATTAACGTATTGGTATTATGTACATCGCATCAAATATACAATTTCTATATAATTCAAAGAAGAGCAATCTTTTATTTCATATAATTCATAGGAAAAAAGGCATACATTGTCTCCAAGTTATGGAATATTTTATGTGGATGCCCACGATAATGATGTTATTGCACACGACTCCTTTCATACCTTCTTGCACTCCTATGCTGGTTAAAATGCAATTTTATAACATTTTACGCCTAGTTTCTTTCCAAGGTATGTCGCCACTATGATTACGATTCAAAAATAATTCCTGTTCTCATTGACCTTAAACTGATTAGCTTTAACTCTATCGTGTACGTGGCTTGGTGGTTTTGTCGATTTGTCACATGATAATCTTTTTAAGGACATAGTAATATTTTACTAAATGTTTAGAAAATCTTATTGAGTGAAGAAAACTCTCAATAAAAGTTAAAAATATTGATACGTGAATATGGACATCACTCGATGTATCGGTCTGACAACCGATATACCGGGCGATACGCTTCAAAGGGATGTATTAAACCTCTACGCGGTGCCGGTATATTGTACCAGCGGATACAATATACCGGCCGCGACAGCAGACTTTTATGTGGTCTGGTATAAATGCTTGTTTTCCCCCTGTAGTTCCTTTTGTCAAAAAACAAATTAAAAATTTCGGGAGGGGGTGGAGGGTTTCGGATCCCATGAATCCCCTTGGCTAGGTTGCTGGTTGTTGAGCATTGAAATACTCAAGTCAACCACGGCTGAATGAGCCGTCGCAATTGCTTATATGTTGGAGGGGGGGAGGTTGTTATGACACCAGAAGTGAAGGACGGAAGTGTAGAAGAAAAAGAATTTGGGAGTGGAGAGCGGTGATCCGTGAGGAGTGTTTAGGTCGAATTGGATTCTTTTTCAACCGGCAATACCAATTTGATCGCGGCCATTTTCAAGAGAGTTCGCCTTAACCGATACCAGAAAATACTATCTCCCTCCCGCGAATTCCGTCATTCCCCTCAACAACACAGCACACCACCTGACAACCCAAGCCTGTTCTTCCTTTCCCCCCCTTCCTCCTCTTTCCTCTGCTTATCTCCACAAGAACTCCCCCCCCCCAATAGGCCACACTCCCGAATCCTCGGGAAGGTCACATGTCATTTGACAACACCCCCTCCCCTGTTATTCACCTTCAACCGTCCCCCTCCCCTTCCTTATGACTACCTCCTTGTTTTGTCAGAATCCCCCCCCCTCTTTCCTTTGCTCCTTTGTATAAATATTGCTATTGGAGGCATAACGTGTGCAGAACTGATGATGACGTCCTAGGGAACGTTGAAACACGTGTTGTGTATTATTTACATTAAAATTTAAGTGGACAGTACTATTGCTGTAGTTTTATTTAAGTTTTAACACAGCCCACTCCAATTCAGTAGATGCCAACATACACCCATTGCACCAACATATCGCTCGCTGAATGACGAACGTATCGCCGACGACGTCATACGCGCGACCAATCATACCCTCCGTTACAGAGAGTATCCAACCAATGGATGCTATCCGTTTGAATCGTTGCTTCACTCCCTCAACTCCCCTCTCTGCTCTCGGTCATTTCAGCTTCAGACGTCGTTGAGTTTGGACGGACAACGTTGGTACGGGCCCAGCTATCGCTTCACTTCGCGAAGAACTTGGAGACGGCGTGTCATTCATTGGGGGCCACCTGTTTAGAATCTACGCACGTGTGAGCATATTGAAGTTTAACCCCTCCTGATGTTTATATTCAGTATACCTTTTTTTAAACTTAATTACTTACTAATATCTTGCAAAAGTGGAGTAACTCGAATTATTTAGGACCCCGAGGTAATAGTGTTAGACTCCCTATATTATTATGACCTTAAGTACGTGAGTCATGTTCTGCCCCAGTATTGTATTCCAGGAAATTTTATTCTTATTGCGTTTTATCGTCGTCTTAAATTGCCAGCGTTGGCTGTTTGAGCGTATTGACTCGCAATGCTCTCTCGTAAAGCGGGGATCGGGATAGAGTGGTGGCTGTAGCACAGGCTTTCCATTTTGATGGCCCGGGGTCGAATATATTAAGCAGCAAAGATATTTTAGTACCATCCCGATCCTTGGCTGGGTGCTTTGGAAAATGACCACTTAAGAGTGAAGTACTCATACCATTGGATGGGACTTCAATCTGTGCAACCCTTGGCACCATTTGTTAATAGCAGGCTAATACCGACGCCAGGTTTCTCTCATCCTAAAAATCCGAATATTCTGTCCCCTATACAACCTATCCACCAATCCTGCAGGAAGCATAGATTGCAAGTAATTTTGCTGAAACCAGGATGCCTAGTCGGGAATTAAATAATTTTGCAATTAATTTGTCCTTATGTTTGCAGCGTATGTTAGACATCTGTTTTAGTAACAGTATCTGATGGTTTGAAGTTTCATGATTAAAATTACTTATCTTCACTTATCTAATATTGTTGTTAGCATTTAATTTTTTTCTGCCATGCTTTCAACCAGTTTCCGCGATATTTTGAAATTCATCACATTTTGAAAGGTCTTATTCTGATTGTTATACGTTTCTAGCTCTACTTATATTCTTTACCGGGTTAGCCCAGAGTATTCACCTCGGGAGGAATCTTAATATAGCTTTTAAAGATGAAACCTTTGTCTTACTTAGCTACTCTGCCACATATCGTCTTCCATACTGGAATTCGTAAATATTTTTAACCCTCTTTTCATCTCTCTTTCGCAGTCGCGGCAAGTGAATGGAAACAACCACAGTTGCACAGGCGGAATTGAAGACTGGAAAGTGTTGGCTGGAGATTGCAGTTCCCATGGATTGCATGAGGATTCATGAAGTTGTCAATTTTTCAAGACGGCAGTGCAGCGGTGAAACATCTGCCACCTGATAAGCAGAGAGATGATCCGCTGTTACAGCGTTGATCCCGTCAAGTTGACAAACCCATGAGACGGCACAGATTTCCAGCAGGCTGATTGGGTATGTAACTAGTTAAATTTCAAAGGGCATGAATGACTATCAGTAGTTTTTTCAGTGTTATGGAATAACGTCACGCTTCTGAAACGTAATCGAATAGTGTCACGGATTCCTGCGGTGCTAAATCTTGCTCATATATTCTCACTTTAGCTGGAACGTAGGCTTCTGCAATGGGTTGAAGAACCGGATTCCATGTTTCAAGGTTGAATTGCGTAAGTCAACTTTATGATAACAAAAAATTCTGTTACAGGAGGCGTCTTCATGTCGAACTGTAAGGGTTCATGTTAGATCGCAGCCGGATTTTGAGTTAGTGGCGCCAAAATATCTGCTCATTCGGTTCTGTTTTTCCATTGGTTAAGGGGTTGAATAGCATTTTCCATGTTGTTGCCCGTGAATACAAATCCTCGCTGTTGTTGTTTCTGGATTCTTCATAATTTCAATGGCCTCGCCATCCATCTCAAATCATCTTATTCTTGGGAGGTATCAGTTCGACCTGAAGACGCCTGCTGTAACTGAGGAGAAAATGTTTATCATAACGCTGACGCACGCAATTGATCGTGAAAACATGGGATCCAGTTATTCTTACTTCAATTCCTTCTTCGCAAGAAAGGTGTTTGGCGCCGTGATTTTTTTAAACCATAATATACGCAATCTCATGCTATGCGAATTTTATGAACTTTATGATGGCGTCAATTTTGAATAATAAACTTTGTACTTTTCCACACTTTATTTAAAGACTGCGACCGTTTTCACCTTAATACGGAATCTTCTGCCAGTCTGTGTTATGTGTTATGTGTCTGTGTTATGGTTCTAGGCTCAAGTTCCTGGGATGGACATCAGTTTTTTTTTCATTCACTGATTTGTTACTAGAATTACTCAAGCGGTAAATATTTTTCATCTGTTTTTCCGATATTTTTAATGCGTTAAAACTGTTCTATATGTTTTGCAAACAGAAACTGACATTTAATATCTGGCGCCGCGAATAACTCTATTCCAACTATTCTTTAATTCCGGCTAATTATAATATTTTTTTATAATAGCTTATGTAATAATCCGGCTCTCATATAGAATAAAAGTGATTCTCGGCAAGATAGTCGTACATACTTCGACGCTGCAAGTGAACCTTGCGCGCGGAGTGTGACAAAGAAACCCTTTTATAATTCAGCCCACCGCGCGTCTGTTTTCCGTAAATGTTATCACCTCTCAACCTTAGTGTTTAAATTTAATTTTTCGTAATGAAGGAATGGGAAGATTTGTAAAGGGTATTATTACTATAAAAATTCTTTGGGTATTACTTAGATGAAAAGTTAAAACTATCCATATATTACATAAGACTAAAGTTACTGCACCTCTTCGAAACAAAGAATTACAAATATTCGCCTGATTATCATCTTAATAGCTATTGGCAGCGTGGAAGTAGAGATATATTGTCGAGGGTTATTTGCATTATACCCTTATCATAAACTGATGGCGGATGGACGTCACAGAGCGAGTAGCGTCAAGGGTCTTTGTCCTTCTATCTCAGTTTCTGGCTCCCACTCTGGCTCAGCCACTCTTCTGTTTATAATGGAAGTGCGATCCAGATGAGTTTGAACTACCAGTGATTTTGAATGTGAATAATCATTCATTGTGTAAAAGAATCTTGAAGTTACAATTGAAAAATATTTAATTGTGAATTCAAGCAAAACTTAAAATGAAAAAATCTAAGCCTAAAAAAAATCTAGAACCTATCACTCCTTTAGTCTTGGGATTCCATGTTCATAGGAACGCGAAACGGAATTCTAAATTTTACAATTGCAGAAAAGCAATTAAACTTAGTGTTTTATGTAAAAGCTATAGGGTATGTCGCGACCCCAGAATTGTCGCGATTCGTAAATTATCCACGGACTGGCTGCCAGCAAACTTTTGTTAAAATTCTATGCACGGCTATTGGGTACTCCCCTTGCTAGTCTCAGGTTTAGGCTAATGTTTTTAATATAATAAATTAAAGCAACTTTGAAGTTACTTTATAAATTTCTATTTATTTTATACCAATGGTGTGATCGTGATTCAAATTTATTGTTAGAATTGTTTGCTAGGATTTTGACCTTAATATAATTATCGCGACACTTTTCATGATAAATTGGAATCACTGCTTAACTTGTTAATTTTTTACTTTTCAATAATTTGTAGGAAAATACTTTTATTCATTCACATATTTCATAGTATTTGATGCTGATTTGCTGAATGAAAAACTTTGGTGAGACATTTATATGCTGCGGTGATGGTTTCTTTAGGCTTGCTCATGTATTTTGACTTCAGTTCTTTAACAGTAATTCAGGGACTTTTATAAAAATGTTTAACATTTTAGTAACTTTTTGATTTCTAATCTAACTTATTTGTATTGTGTAAGATATTTCACTTTCATTCCTTTAAATATTAGTCACTAGTGTAGTCATCTGGTGGATTGTATTATTTTTCAGCATTTCGTTGAGCTTGAAACTGGGGATATGTCTGTGAACCAATTAAAACTTGATTGGAATATTATTAACACGCATCTACTGGTGATTAGTCAAATCAAAGCAGTAGTAAAATGGCAGGGCTTCTTAGATATGCCTTCACTCTTTCTTCAACTTGCACCAGCATCGTAGTATTTAATGCCAATCACTCGTTTTCTTGATGCTGTAGGGGTCATAATATATGCCGCATTTCTTTTCCGTTACTTCCTCAAAATTCTCTGCAGACAAAAATATTTCTCTCTCACTTCTCGTGGATAATCTTGGAACTTCAGTCTCTACTTCTTTCGTCACACTGATTATTAATTTTTGAACATCTACTCGGCACTCTTACTCTGTGGTCTGCAGTCCTTAAAACTAGTAAGTTCAGCAATTTGTTAATGGAAAACCAGATCTTTATCCAGACACTCTGAATCAAAGTTCTCGCTACCACTGCTCGTTGAGGTTGGTCGGGGTCAAGGTGTTCTATCACCTTGGGTCGGGGTACTACCTTGTACAGTGGTGATTTTGGAAAACTGACTTATTTGGAGATTAATCTTTGATCTGCAGTTTAAGGCAAGGCCAAGTAAGCGATCCTGATACGAAATTTCTAAATGGTAGATAAGAAAAAAATTAATGGTATTTTTTCTTCCAAATGTTACCCGGTGAATACTAGCCTCCCTGTTTATCTGCAGATTGAGTACGATTTGATCTCAAATTATTCTCAAATATAATCATTTATTCACGCCCAGTTATGTTCTGTCACTATTATCGTCTGTTTCCATATTACAATGAACTTATATCAGAAGAGTGCTTTCGTGAATCGTAGCTTACGCTGTCGGCTCTTTGTAGACTTCTTTGGATGAATGCTTTCGCTTCGGTTTTGGCTTGGGTGGGATACTTTCTGCTTCTCGCTTACTAAATCAATCTTTCTTCCAACATTTCTCCTCCTCCACTCGTCAAAGAGTATTTGCTTAAGTCTCACGGTGAATTAATCTCTATTCCACGGAACGAAACTATTCTTTACGTCGACCTTATGTTCTATTTCTTCGCAGTTTTTATAGCGGTTCTCAATCTCGTCAATCGTTCTTCACAGCGAAAATTATCATTATTTCAGCACAGCCCGGCATGCCAGATTTTTAATGTTTGGATTTCACCCCTCGCTTTTTCAATGTAAACATTGAAGCTCTACTTTAATTATATTCCTTCGCATTTATTTACATCAAACTGGTCTTAATATAACTGCCTTTTTATTCAATTCATTGAAAGACACTCCTTTCATGTAGTCGGCTAGTCTAATTCAATTCATCATACGTTGTAAAATGACATAGTTTGTCCAATTTTTCATGAAAATTAATTTCTCCATCATAGTCCACAGATTGCTTGATGCTATTATCGATAGTTTTCCCAAAATTGTTTCACCCATGAAAATGATAAAAAAAATAAAATTCGAATATGGCCTTTATTATGAATAGAGAATGTATCACTCAAACTATCTTAAATCCACACACTACTCGTTGCTCATAGCGACTCACCAAAAGACATAGTCCAGCTGTTCCGAGGTAACTACAACAAGCGTCAGGCACTTCCTCTATCCCTTAACTGATGCATAAAGTTTTGGTATTTACAAAATCAGTTAAAATCTTCATTCTACCCTGCAAGACACCACAAGAGCATGTGGCGGGATGTGCTAAGAAAAAAGACCGACCATGAAAAGGGAAGGGAAAAGGTAAATGGACAAAATGAAAGTGATTTGTTAGTGGTAGTGGTGCCTCAGCTGTTTTTGCCATTGTCATTAATGGTGCGCTGGATGAGTGAATTTTCTTTCCTATCAGTTGGGCAGCCTTTCATTCCGTCACTTCTATCGTATATAGAGATGAAGTGCAAGGTAAAAATATACTGTCATCCTGAAACTAGCATGATCTGAATTTAAGTAATCTCAGCCTGGCGTGCAGCCTCAGTCTCAAGCGACTCTATCTAGTCCCTCCATTCTCTGCGTTTACACTTTTCGATCGGAGCAGTTTTATTTAAGAAACGGGGGTTTTCCTTGTTTTTAATTTCGCGAATTTGATATTTGGTCATGGGTCACAAATGCTCGCGGCGCATTAATCTTCATGCAGTGTTTTTTTCGGAGTGATCTTCACTCATTGGGACGCGCATGTCCTGTACGTGTGAATCTTAGAATGCGCCTTAGGTGAAATTCTCGGAGTCGAGCCGGTACTACCCGGATGTTATGTTTTTCGCTACGATCCTTAGGAATTGAATTCCAAGACGCAGAATGAGGTTAAATTCACTGTGGGCACCCTACCAGTCATTATCCAATACCCCGGTGTTACACGACACTGCATTAAAACTGTTTATTGGTACTATTTTCATTTATTGTACCACTTTTATTTTAATTTTTTACACACCCTAACCTCATAATGATATAGCTATTAGCGGGACTGTTCTGTAGGCAGCTCCAACATTTCCCTGTTGTAATTGTGAAGGCCCTACTCAGGGACTTAAAGATTTTATCCATAATTCCCTGGATGTCACTTGCGTTGCAGTTATAATATCTTAATTTGTACACTTGCTTCGCTTATGCTCCAATGCTTGTATTTTGTTCTACGCATCGGTCTCTGCCATACCTCCTAATGGGTTTCCAATTTTTTCCTATTTTCTGTCTTCCACCCAAGTATCTCTCTGAGATATGTTAACGTTTTTAAAATCAGGGGCCAAAGTTATAAATGCCTATTGCGAGAATAAGCACCTTATATTATTTGTCCTCATTTTCTGAACGTTGACAAATGACGTTAGCGTTGGCTTGGTTCGATTTGATACGAACAGAAGGCGATCGGTCTGCTCGATCCATCATACATCCTTAACAGTTAGTGCATTTTATATGTCTTAAAATTAATATTATTATTTGAGCTTATACAGCAGATGATTTACTCGTTGTGTAAATATTTCCAGCTTTTATTTTAAAGTTAATCCGAAATTGAATTGCTTGGAGGGGAAGCTTCTTTTGGTTGTTAAATATGAGGCAACTACGAGACTCGGAGAGAACACTTTCTAGACGGTTAATGAGGATGAGCGTGGTTCAACTTGTTATTTCACTATAAATATTAAAGGAATCTTTTACTTCACCTTCCTGCGCATTGCAACCTTATTTAATCGCATCCAAATCTTCTTCATACATTTACTTCTTATTGTATACGTTAAATGATGCTCATTGACTTTGTTTAGACGTGTTCAATTTAAGAAACGTAAAGAGAATTCTCGTTTCCCAACTTATTCTGGAATAGTATTTCCTTATCGTAGGCAAAATTTTGTTCTTTTCTTCCGTTGATAATTCTTGAAATATTTCATGTAGATACACAAAATACTTCTAAAATGTTTGCGTCATTAAGCTCTTCTTTTTCATACTGATAATGGTATAAATCTCTCATACTAAAGTTATTCAATGCCGTCACCATTAGGCATAGTTTAGCAGTTCTGATGAAACTTTATCGATGCATCCTGGGAAGCTTCAATTTCTCAAACCTTTCTCTCATCTAGGTGCCTGAGCGTGCTTTGTTGGTTTTGGCCTCCTCCACAAGTAACCTCAAATATTTCATACCTTAAATTCTTCTCCAAAAATGTGAATCAAGTAGTGAATAGCAGTAACATTAATCCAAGTGTTGCACTATACTTTCTTTTTGCGTAGCGAACTTGACCCTCAGCATTCTTCTGGGGATAAGTTCTTCGTCATTGTACACCAGTACTACACTTCGTTCCAGAGATGAAAATGCTTCTTGTTCTGATTGCATTTTGTAAAATATATAACGACTCATGCCAGGAATTTGTCTCAATGTCCCGATTATTTTATTAGTGGTAGCAATAGCTCTAAACAGGGTGTTACTCTGGGAACGCTTCTTTGGATTGTTCAATGCGAGGCAAGACGAAATTTCGGTGAAGCAGCTTTCTAAATATTTAAGAAAAGCTTGTCAACCTTGACTATTTTCCTTCGGTAAAATAATGTGCAGTGAAAAATAAAATATTAATTGACAACCAATAGTGTATTGTTCATGGTACTACTATTAATACTTCGTTAAAATCGTTGAACGTTACGAATGTAAATACGAAGTTGTCGTCAAACCCATTATTGGTTTGCTGCAGATCTCCCTTTGAATATTTTTTTCATTTATTTCACCATTCATTATTTTACCACAGTTCATTCTTTGCTTGAAATGACTGTTTGCATGGCTGACATACTTTAGCTTCAGTAATTTTCCCCGTTCATCCTTTCGTCCATTGCTATGAAGCAGTGGTTATGCCTCTAAATATGAAATTATTTCCTTCAGATTTCGTCAAACATTTTGTCCCCTGCTCTTCGTAGGACTTGGTGTCTGATCTCCGTCCATTTGACAGTTATTCATTCTTCTAAAACTCCACATTTCCCCATTCTCCTCTCTTCGGCTGCCGTTATCGTCAAAGGATCAATGCAATTCATCCTTTCAGTTTATACATTTTTAAAGTTCTTTCGTACTTATATGAATTTCTTTTCTCGAGCTTCTGCTCCTTTCATAGTTCTTGTTCCTTTTATCGCCAGTGATCCTGCATCCCAAAAATTCAAGTTCTTCGACTAAGTCCAGTAGTTTCGTCTTTTAGAGACATTCTTGATCTCTTCAGGAATAATTTGATTCCTTCTAACTTACTTTTTCTAGTATTTTCACCTTTTATGCTAACATTGTTAAAGGTAAATCATAACTTGCAAATCGTTTCGGAATGATCGTCATATTCTTTTCATCTCGTTCGATTTTCCGTGAGGACTCCTTCCTCTATACTCTGAACTGCAATAAGTTGAGTGTGAACGGACACCTTACAAATTAATAGCCTAATTTCGTGAAGATTAGAGTTTATGGCACCTCTAATGTAATCTTTCCTGGAGTATCCTGTCTTATGACTAATATTTTATGAATTTACCGTTGCTTGTAACTCCTGCTTTTATTTCTAATGCTTCAAATATCCATTCCTTACCAGCTTTCTCCGGTTGATCTTTTAGCGCTTTTATCCTTCGTCTGGAATATTAGGAAAACCATTATTCGGTCTCTAATACATTTTATACCTCCCGTCCAACTAAGAGCATATTGTCCTTGCTATGGTAGTATTTTTTTTAACTGAGTGATACTTTAGGAATCAGTAAGTAATTATCACATATGAAAATCTCTTCAGGTTCACCACTTTTTGTATTAAAATAGAATTCTATATCAATATCATACAAGAATATCAAATTGCTTGCCAATTTTTCCACTTGCCGTTTCGTTTATTACGCGGGTTAATGCCAAAACTTATAAGCACTAGTCCTTAAGCGAAGTAGTTCAAGCTCTGTCTATTCCATTCTGGTTCTTATGGAATTACTAAGTCTTGTCTTTTATGCTGCCGTCATTATACCACGTAAATCTCGATATTAAAATCAAATTACTGCTTGTTGTAACGGTTTTTTAACCTTTATATCCTGTTATACATACATTATTTCTAGTTTAACGAAATAAATTTAACTATAATTAGGAAAGGAATAAAATTTTTTTTTGACACAATTGTAACTCTTTTTTTCTGTTGTTTCAGATACTTGACGTACGTACCACATTCTGCAACTTGTCCTACTTCGATGCGTGAATCGGCAACATACCGAAAATGATCACAGCACCAAGAGCTCGAGTTTCTCTCCAACTGGAAAGCAAGAGTCTCCGAGACGACAGTTGGCGTTCGGATTAATACTTCATGCTGCATGGCGGAATAGCTCAGAAGATTCTACTGCCAAATCTTTGAAAAGATTCATTTTTTCTTCTGTACTGCATGCAGTCTCGTCAATAAAATACAATTCAGCGCGGCTGCATGCATTTTTCAATGGCAACATTTGTAACATTTTTCTGATTGTAACAATTTATTTAGTTAAGCAAGCATTGTTGTATTTACCATTTGTTTACAGTGAAGCTAATAAAAATGTTAACCTTGAACAGCTTTGTCAATCGAAAAACCCTAGACTGTTTCACTCTATTTATACTTTCCCCGTTCAACTTTAAGACTTCGCTAATGTTTACATTTTGGACTTAGAATATTTTCGCGACTTTACTAAAAACATGATATATCATTAAAAAATAAAATCGGAAAAATATCTGATCGCCAGATTTTTGGCAATTTTTAGCAATTGTTTTGAAAAAATGCCCTAAATTTACTACTATAAGTCCAACGTGATTTTTAGGGTCTTCTGTCCAGCGTCGAGACTCTGGTAAATAAAATTTTGGTAGGGTCAATTTGAAAATTTTATTTTTATCAAAAAAATACAAAGACTTGCATTCATTCACATTCGACGACTAATGGGAGATGGACTCTCAGAGTTCATTTCCCGACTCCCGGCAGCTGAGAATCAGGACTTTTACTCCATGATACACCAGAGTCCCAAGAGTCGCCGTATGTGAAGGAGTGCTGATGATGATATGCGTCAAAGATTAGAAGATGTCAGCAGAGCCATTCCGGATGATCCACAATTTTGCTTCTGGTCGGGGTTCTCGATCCCTGCCACTGCATCACTGCGCGTTGGTGTAACAGCTGGGAATCTCTCACGAACAAGACGAGTGATGCCCTCATCCTGGGAATGGCTCCAAGTAAGGACTATTCCTCCTCTGAAATCAAGAAAATTTTGAAATATATCAATTCCTTCAATCTGCATAGAGCTATCAAAAGTATAAGGTTAGACAAATAAAAAAATAGTAGTAGTGTCCCTAAATAAATAAAATGAAACTGGTGCCAAGAAAGGAAATTATAGAATGTAAATTGTACGGCTAGGACACTAAAAGAGTAAAAAACCTTGGATTATCACCAAAACGCATACAGAACAAGGTAAAAAGTATAGTAAAAAGAACTAACTGGGAGATCAAGCAGTAGAAAGAGACCTGATACTATGGATCTTAAGACTGCAGTTCGATACAGTAAGAGTGGCTCCAACAAGCAGCCTAGAATTTGGAGTTGGAATGATCACGGCAGCAGAACATAGAAGATTGAAAGCAATGGAAATGAGGCGTTATCGAATAACTGAATGATCGTATGGTTAGACATAAACACCAAAAATAAGTCTTAAGAAGAGGAGAGAGAATGTATGTTTAATGAAAATTATGTACATTAGAAGATATGAGCTTATAGGGCACATCCAGGATATAAAATTATCATTGAAAGAGTAACTAATCAGTAATTTAAGGTGAAACTAATGCGAAGAGTTTTCGTGGACGACCATGGATGGAATAAATTAAACAAATCATGGGGGACTTGAGTATGAAGGCTAATAAGTTAAAAAAACTATTTAACTGCAAGGAGACTGGAGGGGAGCAAACCATCCTTCGAATGGATGACTACTGATGATGATGAACATTTTTCAAAGGTAAAAAATATATTTTGAGACTGACAGATTAAAAAGACAATGAATGGAACATTCACCGAAGAATATCACGCCATGGATCAATTCTTATGCGTCGCGATCGGTCTACGGCAAAACATTGTTGATCAGTGAAAGTTTTTAACATTGTCTTATGGAATGTGTTCATGCAAGTGACTGAGGACTGATATTTACATGATATATTGATAACAGCTAAGGAGAATTGACTGAAACCAATCAGTTCTGCACAATTATGAAGAGCTCATAGTCGGAGTCAGAAAATCTTGATATTGGCCGACTAAAAAGACAAGTGGGATAGACAACGAATAAAATCACTTCATGGATGAGCTCTCATGCTTTGAAAATGGCGTAAGGCAGTTCTATGTTGATGATTTGGTGATATGGATAGAAGATGAAGGTTGTCAGGGCACTCGGGGTGTAGATTTGACGCTGAAGATCGAGTATATCTCCTCAAGATTGCTTAGAATGCATATAAAAGTTACAAAGAAGCATAAAAAGGAGTGGAATTACGATTCTAACATGCTAAGGGGCACTGTATTGAGAGGCTGAAAATGTGAAATGCTGGCTGTGAAAATCCGGAAGAAGATTTGAGAGACCGTCTCAAAGGTTGAATACTAAGAGTACCCAGGAGTATACATGATAACCTTGATTAGCGTGAGATGGGATGCTTCTAAGGTCAATTGTTGACCCTCAAATGAAAAATAATTGTGTACCTATACTTCGAAAATGGTTCAATGTAAAAAGCTGTTTGTTTTGCTTTTAAATATTGACTTCAACAAATACGGATGTGGGATGAGGTAGTTAGCTACAAAATCATCAGATTTGGCAGACTGGAAATTGAGCCTCCTAGCCGCCGGCTAGTTATGAACACACATGAAAGGCAATTGGTTTCAATCTAGGGGCAGACGGCGTTTTAGGACAGTATTTCTGAGGCTAATTTCCCCGTGTTGATGTCATACCTTACACCTGAGTACCGAAATATTAAATCAAGAGAAGTTACTTTTTCACTGTTTAGTACACTCAGTGAAACACCCGTAACTGATTCACAATATCGATAGGATATCTCTAGTAAAAATTTCTAAATACCATGTTGTTAGTCATGCCGCTTAGTATGAACGGCTTAAATTTAAACTTTCAAACGCATTGTCAAGGAAAGTTTATTAAAGAATAAAACTGTTAAATTAATCCCAACACTTGCATCTTACAACTTACGTGTTACACCACCATGACACAATATACTGGGAATATTTTCGACAAATAAATAGTTTTTCATTTTATTGTACGCATATTTCATTGCATGTACGCGAAAGTTCTATTAAAACTTGAACATACGCCTAGGAACGTAATTTTAGGATGAATCATACCTTAAAGTATAGAAAATTTATCTACTCACCATCGAATTTATTCCTATTGTATTCCTTAAAATTGTTATTTAATAATTATAGCACATAAAAAGGATAAAAATGCAACTTTAGCATGCATAAAAAGTGCTTAATGTGGAAAATACAATAACATATTCGGTTATCTCTACCGTGAATTCAAGTTAAAAGTGATCGAGGAAGAATAAAGCGTATACATAAAAGAGAAACTGTAGTAAAGCATGTACCTATGTAACTAAGTATGCATGGATGAGGATGAAAATAAAACGAAAATACTAGCATTTGAAAGAGAGAAGCTAAAGGCACAAAGAACAAGTACAATCTTTTACCTACCTAGGAAGATTTCTGAAATGGGATTAAAGGTGTTCCGCGGACGTCAGGCTGAGAATAACTGAAGCCAAGAAAAGATTCATGATGAAAAAATAACTCTTGTGCAAAAAGGAAATTGGATTGCCAATAAGGAAGTTTAATGAAAATAAATTCGTGTGGAATGTTGCGCTTCATGGCTCAGAGAAATATTCCCGGGTACAAATATTCATTGGCATTGAGTAAATGATTATAAAATCAATGGTGATAAATACAAATAAATGTGCAAATACGGTTGAATACATTATTTTGGTTGATCAGACGGCTGTCATCAGAATCATTAGAATACAATGACTCTATTTATAGGGCATGAAAAATGACCAGTATTTCCGAGTTTACAGCATCTAGATAGGCTCAAATGTCTACGTATTTATATAATGAATAACTCATCGACATAAGCAGCCATGGACTTTGCCTCTCACACAGCATTAATTAAACTCCAAATAGATGAAGGCATGGAGGAAACAGCAGGGATTTTAAAATATACGACACTGACTTATGCCCGCAAAACTTTTTAAGAAAGTTATTTTATCAATCCCACAAATGTGAAGGAACCAAAATGCAAGAGGAACACGGAAAAATAATTTTGATAGAACGAGTTTCGTATATGTTGCCAAACAAATTGAATCAAAAACCGTATTCTTATGAAAAAATTGCAAAAGAATAGTAGTATGGCTTTAGAAGAAGAATAAAAACTTCACCGTGCAAAAAGATAACTTTATACAGAGTGAGGAAAATGAATAGGTTTGTTCCGTAAAAAACGGGATAAGTTTGTGACCGAGTACAATTGGTAAGGTTGAGAAAGGTAGACTGGACAGATGTTAAATTGATCAAATAATTGAGCATGAAATTAAAATCAGCAATGTAAAATTTTGCAAAGTATATATTTGAAGGAGTTATAAACGGAATTTGAGACGGAAAAAGAGGGTGAAGTTCACGGAATCGGCCGGATCGGGCTGGGAGAACGAAGCGCCAAAGGAGAAAAACTAGTGGAGTTCTGCAGTGAGAAAAATATGGTAGCAGCAAAAACTTTCTACGAGCAGCATTGGAGTATAAGGGGCACATGGAAAATGCCAGGGGAAGGAGGTAGGTACGAAATCGATTACATACTTGTCAGAGATAGATACAAGTACCAAGTGAAGCAGTGCAAGAGCTATTCCGGTGCAGATATAACTAAAAACCACGACAAAAGATATTTTGAAAATGTTAGAAAAATTATATAAGAAAGAGGAAAATACCAGAATTCCAGAAACGAAGGGTCGGTAATTTTCTTGAAGAATTTTTTTAACCACGCCATAAGAGAATGCAAGAACTTAAAGGAGGATTGGATAGAAAGCTGCTGCGAGGAAATAAACGAAAACATTTAGAAGGTAAATACCGAAACAGTATGCAATCTAGCGAAAAGGCACTTCGGAGAAAGAAAAACCAAATTCAACAACAGAAGGGATGTGAACGGGAATATACTGATAGAGGGTGAAGGTATTGGGAATATATGGAAGCAATAAATTGAATATATGGACCAAAACCGCTGAAAGACAGTATATTTAAAGACGAGAGTGAGGTTGAGAAGAGGATATGGTAGAGGAGTGAAAGAACTGAAGAATATCAAGGCACCTAGAGCAGATAACTTCAACAGAGAAATCATCAAGACGCTTAGAAGTAAATCTAAGGAAAACCTACCCAGAATAATCAAAGATAGCTACGAAAGCGGAAGAGTACCGAGTACTTTCGGAGGAGTTTAATGATAGTGATACCGAAGAAGAAGACTGAGAAATGTGAAGAACAGCGAACTTTGATTTTGTTGTCACATGCGTTGAAAATACTTACGCGACTAATAATATATTAATAATTAGAATAGAAGGGAAATAAAAATAAAGAGAACCTTTTGGAAAACCAATTCGGATTTAGAAAGGACGGAGGTAAAAGGGAGGTCATACTCTGTCTAAGAGTAATCGTAGAAAAAACGATACATGTGAGCAAGACACTGTATGAGGCATTCGTGGAGTTGGAGAAACCCTTCGACAACGTTGAGTGGAACAAGATGTTCAGGGTGGTGGAAAACCTCTGAATGGATTAGAACTGCGGAAGAATAATCTACCAACAATGCATGAAGCAAATCGCCACGATGTGAATGAGAGACGAGAGAAAAATAGAGGATAAAATTGGCAAAGGAACTACACTAGGATGCAACCTTTCATCATAACTGTTAAAAATATACTAGTGAGGAGACAATAAGATAAGCAATAGAAATGGGATTGAACGGAATTAAGATTAACGGAGAAGAAATAAACATTCTCCACCTCGCAGATGACATCACAGCCATAGCTGGCAATCGTGATGATCTTCAAAGATCATTTAAAAAATGAACTAAGTACTTCAAGAGTAGAACATGAAAATGAATTAGAAGACTAAAATCCTAGTATGCGGAAGACAAAAGCGTAATGCAGGAGTCATAATTAGAGGAGAGAAATTTTGTAAGCAAGTGTAAGTATTTTGTAAGTAATTTTTCCTTCACCTACTACAGAAGCACCATCACGTGGGACGGAGTAAGTACAACAGACATCTGGCGCAGATCTAAGAAATCCTCCATGATAAAAAGAGAACTATTGCGTTTGGAGAAAAAATTGTTACAAATGAGAAAACAGTATGTGAAAACATTCGTGTCGGGCGTGGCACTCTATGGATCGGTAACATAGACCACTGGAAAAGCAGACCAGAAAATTAGGTGGTGTCAAAACCTGGTGTTGGAGGCGGATTTTGGATATCAATAGGACGAATTAAATGAGAAATGAAGTAATTGACAGAAGAGTAGGAGAAGGAAGCACCATATGGAACACTAAACAGAAAAGAAGAACCAGATGGATTTTGTGCACCCTGAGGAACAATGGGTTCGTGAGGAATATAACTGAAGTAAAAACGGAGGTAGAATTCCCCAGAGGAAGGCAAAGGGATAAATAAATAGACCAAACTAAGAGGGAAGTACATTAGAAGAACTAAGAGGGAATAAGGGCACTAGCATTGGATAGGGAAGGATGGAATGCTGCAGTCAATCAATCTTAGAATTGAACGACCAATGATGTACGGGATGGAGATTGTTACAGAATAAGGCCCGTCTGCTTCCTCTGGCTAAATGTTAGAATGTTATGCTGAAGGCATGATAAATAATCTACAGGATGAATTAGGAGTTCGTAATGGGAAGAAGGAAGATTATTTGGATTGCATCATGGACCCTGCTGAAAATAATCCAGCGTATCAAAGGATTATTATATATATATATATTGTGACAGTCCGCTCGTGTAGGCCTGATTCCCTTTTTTTACGCGTCACTGAGGAGTATCCTAGGCTAGCGGACAGGGAGGGAACGGCTCGCACGACAATTTGAACCAGCCGCCCCAGGTATTGTAAATATCACATATCAATTGTTTTTGTGTAAGGGTATTATGGGTGGACACATGACTAGGTAGAGGAAGGGGAGGGACGACAGGCAGGCGTAAGGACAGACGGTGCAAGACGGCTTAAGGGAGGCGTAAGGACAGTCGTGCTTAATCGAGGCAGCCATAAGGTGTGGAACCGGAGAGGCCAGTCTGCGGAGAAGTCATCGCTTGGGAGGAAAGACATCCCATCCAGCGAACGACCCCGCGGCGGAAGAATAATTTCCCCGTTGGCTCTAAGAGGACGACGAAGGTTGGGCCGAGGACCGGCGCCAATACCTTCTCACCCCAGGGCCGGGAAACCCCCGTTTCTCCGGGCATGCTCCAAGCACCTCTACAAAGCCTAAGTACTGATCATATCCACCCCTGACCCAGACCGGTCAACGGTCAAGATAATCCTTACCCCGCAGTTGACCCGCAGTGAACCGTGGCGAAGACAAATTTGCCAACGCCCGTGTCAACTCCACCGTTTCGCCCACGTGAACTTTTGAGAAGCCGAAAGGGGCTCACCACAGTTTTCATAATCAGTTTCATCTGATCAATTTTGTATAACTTTCTCCCGTCCAAAAGATCCAAAAACATACTTCAAACGAAAGGACGAGGAGCCTGTAAATATCCATAGAAGGGTTCCATTCAATTTTATGTCCAATTGTTCAATTTTTGTCTCATACATCATTAGTTTATAGTTAAGCCAGTCATTGCTGAGTATTTTTCATTGATGTTCCGCAAATCATCAGTGCATTCATCCCTCATTAGGATTTAAGAGTGTATTTTTCCTATGTGTGTTCAAATAAAAGGGTTCAATTTCTCATTGTTACTGCGAGTCTTTTTCTCCCTGGACGCGGTGCGCGGTATTCCTGTCCGTTCGGTATCGTTCGCCGTCGCGATCGTGGGGGTAAGACATCCCACCTGTCAAGTCCCCCCCCCCCCGAGAAAGTTATTTCCACTCACTTCTACCAACCGAGTAGCTTGACCGCGGTCTTGTGTGGCACCCTTTTTATTCACGAGAGAAGTAAGACTTCCTTCCTTCCTCTGGAGAGACTTTCTTTAACTATTTGAGAGGGACGAGGGAAGGGGGGAAGGCTAGGCCTACGCTTATTTTTGAAAATTGGTTTTTCTTTTGAATTCGTCTCTTCAAAATAGTTGTTTTGGTGAGAAAACAAATACATTTCAGGCTGGTTGATGTACGACTACCCATAGCTGTGCCTAAGGGGTCAAAGTGCAGGTGCACTAGAATAAGCGGATTTCGATGCCAGACACACGTCTTTACTGTAATTCGCTAATTGTAGAGTTCCGCAGGGGCGAAAATTTTCACCATTTTTCCGTATCTTGAAGCCATCATGAAGTAATATTACTCCATGGCCTAGTATTACATGGACTAATATTACTCCATGGCCGCGGCCTAGCCGCCGTACGGGCGCTTGGCTGACGGTCGCCGCTACGCTGGCATCCGTGCCGAGCTCTGAGCGCTCCCCCCTCTGTCCCCACCCCTTCTTTCTCTTTGAAATTCCTCGTGTACTTCTGAGGGTAAATAAATGGTCAAGGTTTTCTGATTACCTGGATGTATTTAACTAACATATTTGAAGACACAACAAGTAAGTACACAATTCAGTTCCGGTCTCTTGATGTAGATGGTGTGTCATATTTATGAATTAATGTTGACTTTTTGACATCAGGTAGGGACTTCCGGTAGGAATCTACGGATATGAGTAAGTCTTTAAAGGCTTTGTCTCTTTTTGTGTTATTGTTCTATTGAAATCGGATATAAGTTTTACGCCTCGTTCCGCATGATCATTAACCACTCTAAGGTAAGTAGCAATTTGCTTTCCCATTTTGTAATCCTCTCTTTCAGCCCATTCAGTCACAGGGTACTCTAAAAAATCTTGACTAATTCCTAGTATTTGAAAAAATTTGACGGAGCTTGTTGTATAATATATATATCACTACGTTTACCAATCGATCTCAGATCGGTCTGAGTTCAGACCGATCTGAAAGTTCAGCAGGGAGCTGACTGAGATCGCCTGGTTTACCAACACGGTCTGAAAATATCGATATTGAACTATCGATTTCAGTAGTTTGAATTACTTTGAGATTTCTTGCATATTTCAGCCGCACACTTCTCTCCTTTCCCTTCTTGCAACAAGTCACGCCGTAAATGATATCGAGTATATTTTGTTTACCATCGGCAACCAAAAGAAGAACGATGAGCTCCACGCTCCGACTTCTTCGGATCGATCTGAGATCTCAGACCGGTTAGGGAAAGCGGGCTGACTCGGCTCGCTTCTCAGATCGATCTGGCCAGCGCGCTCCGTTTACCATACCGAGCTGAGCAGTCAGATCGATCTGAGATCGATTGGTAAACGTAGTGAATATCTCGGTAGTGTGTAGTCACTCGGAAGTGGAAGAGCGAAGTAGCGAATAAAATAAGAAAGGGTTTCAATAATAAGGCAGCCGTTTTCCAGAGAGTGAGAGGAGGAGACTGATGAAATGCTATGGGGGGATTGTTTACATTGAATAGCTGTGTAACGTGGACCTTGAGAAACATACAGGATGACATACAGGTCGATGCCTTTGAAATGTCGGGTGTAAGGAGACTGGAGAATATAAATTTGGAAGACAATAGTTAGGAGTGAGGCATTTAACAGAGAAAAGGAAGTGAGATAATTACTATGGACATATTTAAGAGAAAAAGAACCGGATCAGTCATTATGAGGGAAAGGCATAGTGAAAACACTGACGGTGGGAATGGTAGAAGATAAAATAGGGTGACTCGAAGACGTGGAAACAGCTCAGAGATAAAGCAACAAGCGAAGAACAAAATCAGACGTGCAAGTGTTGTACAGAGCCTGGTACTCGGGAAATGACGAAGGCGGTTAGGCGAGAAATGCATTGGGAAGAAAGGTTTTGACGATGGAGTAACCGGAAGGAAGAGAGTCAAAGATGGAAATGACAACGAAGCAAAAGAATCTGAGAGAGAAGCAAGAGAATCGGAAGGAGAAGCACGACAAACGGAGCATAATTTAGGTGGTTCATTCTCATTGTCAAGTTTCTCACCAACTTCTGTGAATAGACAATTACGCGTGTACTCATTTCATCAATCAAGGCCAATCCATTATGATTTCACACTTAATTTTATGAAGAATTCATATTCATTTTCCCATCAAATCAGTAAAGTGAGGTCTGACTTCAGGCTTCGATCAACACACAAAAATACTGGGAAAAAAACCAAATGTACTTATCTGAGTAGGATATCATCAGGGATGACCACTGAAGGTTTTTTGACTGTCCTGCAGACAATCAAGGTGACTTCGAATACCTCTATGGATAGCAGAGGTGCACTTGTATTTCGCTCAATGGCAGCAGACCACCTCCATCCAAATATGTAGGCGACTGAAAACCATAGCAGCTGTCGACCATTTTCACTTTCACTCTACAAGTAAAAATAAAAATACCAGAATTAATATAAAAAATAGGCCAAAAACATTACAATACATTGCTTAAACACTGGGCAAGTTATTTATAACTGAGCATCCACCTCAAAGTATAACTTTAGCATCTATTTATTCATAGTAATTACGAAATATTTTTTCAATAAAAATATATTTAGTACCTATGGCTTTCAAAGGGCTCGTGGGCCAACTATTCCAAAATAGATGGAAAAATTGATCAAACCCAATTTATTTTAGCCTCCTAATCCTCCGTATTAGTTATTTTACCACGTTTTTATTAGTTCGGTTTCCGTCATGTCTGTCTGTCTGTCCGGGTGGAATATTGCAACTGAGTTTAAACTAACTTCCCGATCAGCTAGAGACTTGAAATTTTATCTATAGCTCAGAAGTGGATGACAATAAAATATTAGCTATCTATTTGAACAATTAATTTATTAATTAATTAACAATTAGGTAAAGGTGAGCTTTCGTCCCGCCAGCGTTTTCGCGAATTTCACCCACTTACAATAGAGATATCGGAACCAAATTCACATCACTTATAAAGCAAACCTTGCGCATTTGTAAAATACTTTCAACACAACAATGCATCAACTACTTTAGGAATGGGAAACTTTCAAACCTGAGAAGTGCGTTTTTTCCTCTCCGCCATCTTGTGAAAAAATGCCGTTTCCTCTTATCCACTGTACGTAGCGCAGCGATCGAGCAGTTGGTTCTCTAGCATATGCACACTTCTCCTACACTTATTTCTTCCCGCCTTCCACTCAAACTCGCACCGCAACAGCCATTTACTACAATGCAATTCCATTCATTCCACCGCAGTAAACATTGCACATTTCACTTTAAATGAAGGATTTACACTTCCTTTTCACTCGCATTCATTCCACTGCACTAATAACATTTCACGTATCACTTTAAATGGAGGATTGCGAGTTCCCGCAGCGAACAAACACCCGTGCCTTTCGAGGAATTCCAAGCCTGACTCAGGCGAAACGAAAGTCTGGATCGCAGACATTGGTGTGTACGTACACGATTGACAACTCATGGCGACCGTACACCACACATGCAAGAAAATGATTAACGCCAACAAGCTTCTCAACTCTCGTTGGCGAATGAATACCGGTTGACTTTTCAACAATCAACTTCCAATTATTGACAGTTAATTTCCCCCTTCCACACTACCTGAGAGAACTCCGTTAACAATACTATTTACTTAGCCTCTAACAAAAGCCCACTTATAATAACCTTGTCATCTGACGAATTTTATACCAGAAACAATACGCAGAATAACAATTTAGCATTCTACCAATGCCCACGAATTTTTACCAATAAGCGTGAGGGATTCTATTCTTAAAATAATACGCAGAATAACATTTTAGCCTTCTACTAATGCCCACGAATAATCACCAATGAACGAGAGGGATTCTATTCTTAAAATAATACGCAGAATAACATTTTAGCCTTCTACTAATGCCCACGAATAATCACCAATGAACGAGAGGGATTCTATTCTTAAAATAATATGCAGAATAACATTTTAGCCTTCTATCTATGCGCACCGAAAATCACCAATAAGCGTGAGGGATTCTATTCATAAAATAATACGCAGAATAACATTTTAGCCTTCTACCAATGCCCACCAATAATCACCAATGAGCGAGAGGGATTCTATTCTTAAAATAATACGCCCCCCAAGTGTATTGGAGGGGTGGGTTCAGGGCAAAGGAATGGAAGGGAAATTCGTTTTTCGGTTTAACAAAAGACGGAAATGCAGTACAAACCAGCATTTTGAAATTTCCTTCACTCCCAGAAATGCCCATTTCCACTTTACCCATCCCGCGAAAACTGCGTTTTTCGCTGTATTATTTCACGAAAATGCGTTTTTCACTTTTGAAAATGGCCAAATCGGGCCCGCGTACCGTCCCACCCCAGCACCCTTGTTTCACTCCATAGGCCCGTAAGCTTGTTGGGGGGGTGGGGTATTGGAATATAGTAGAAGTGAAATTCATAGATCTTGAATCTCCTATATTCAAGATCTATGGTGAAATTAGTCTTATCCCTCTACCGGTTGTTCGTGAAAACCTCCAAACATGGCGTCGAAAACGGACGAAAAAGTCGAAAAATTGGTCATTTTCAAACGTCTATATCTCAAAAACTACTAGTCACACGGGTATGGTTCTCCCATTTTTACAAATGCGCAACCTTCCTCTACTCATAGGTATCACATTCAATATCGTACGTTTCCTAGGTTTTTCAAAAAAAAATGTTGACCGTGCGGGACGAAAGCTCACCTTTACCAACAATTAATTAATTGACATATTTCCTGATGTGCTATTAGAGGCTTGTAATTTGAACCATTTCAGAAGTGGATGGCAATGAAATGTTGTGGATGCTACATGATATAACAATTAATTAATTAACGATTAATTAATTATTTCAATCCCACACACTGTCATCTGTACAGAATCTGAAATACATCGGGAATTTCCTGTGTGTTTCTGTCAGAGTCTCATCAAGATGTATAAAATCGATTGGAAACTTTCACCCGGGCATAAGACTAATAAGCAGGAAATAATTAATTAATTAAATTTTTTTAATATTCCACGTTTTTAAAACGGACTATAAAGTATAAAATAATTTTCCCTAGCAACATGTTTGTGGTAATATTGGTTAACCGAATCGCTTGATATGTGATCGACTGTTTCTGTAAATTGAAAATGCTTTTCTTTGCCCAGAAATGGAGATTTGACAAATACAGGAAATTCAGAGTGCCATTGATACGTTTTTCCATTGTAAAGGAAATATTCGAATCGAGTTTGTTCAGATGGTTGATGTATGACTGCAATTGGCGGTTCGGTCCATTCCGCCGACAGAGGATGTCACCCACGATGTAAGGCAGTATTTAACAAATCTCTTTTAATGATTACCTGAATTTAAAAACGTTTCCGCAGAATTAAGTGCTCTGATTAAAATGGCAGTAAAAAAAAGTTACTTAATTTTCAAAAAACAGCTATATAAACAAACAGAGGGCAAAGCAATTGGAAACAATCCTCTCACCCCCTTTTAGCGAAATGCTTCCTCAACTCTATGGAAGAAAAGTTATTCCGTTCCTCAGCGGTCCTTTCCGAAACAATAGCCTTGAAAAACTATAATCTTTCCCGCATCATCAATTCACCAGCCCTTGATCCGCGTTTCTACTGACCACGTTTCTGCCTTTCTCAGCCTTCCTTCCCAGACCTTTGCTATTTCTTCCCCCTCCCGTAACTACGACAATAATCAACGAAAAATAAACATTCCGACTTTGTACCGATGATGCCGTAAATCGGCGAAATACGTTGATCAATTAAAAGACTTTAACTCTAGAAAAATTAAGTATTTTATTTAATAATGAATAATAGCATTCAACTCTTCTACGAAGTGAAGCCAACAAAAGTTAAGTTTATTAATGTATTACTTCACTGGAATAAATATTCATTTAAAAATTGTTTTCAGCAGAGTCAAAATGGTTTTGACCATTCATTACATGACATCGTATAGTGATGATAGCCTTGATGAAAGGTATCCTTCATAAAAAATTTTATATCTCCGAAGTATTCTCTATGATTTGTTCATTAATAATATTGATCATCATACCAATTAATATGTAATTAAAGAAACATTTTTTCATTAGGATGTATCTTTAGTCATTTGAAGCTGACGTATATTATACGCTAATGAAAGATAAAACATTTGGATAAATATGGATGGTATAAATGTACAGATTCGCCTACATATATAAATGTAAATTCTTCGATTCTATTGGTTTGATGCATACTATGTAGGAATTCAAGAAGACGAGTATTTTTTACCAATATACTAGGTGGTGGAAGGGCTTGCGCCCTCCGATCACCCCCGAGCTGGACTGGAAATAATGATAACATTGTACCAGGACAATAGTCAGCCACGACGGGAACACTGGTTCCCGTTCTATCGCCTAGGTGTGCATTGCTGCTCGAATTCGAAGGGCGATCTTTTTATTCGTCCCAGTGCTGTTCCCCTGTTTGCAGGCCTTGTGCAATATTAGTTCGAAATTCCTTCGCCGTTGAAGCACTTAGGTACTGATTCTACTACGATATTGTAGGTACACCCATGCCAGATACGTGGAAGTGTTGGAGACAGACGAATGGTAGATAGTTCAAGTGATGGTGTCACATCAAAAGCACTTTCGGGGAAGGCAAAGATAAAATACCACAACGTATGATTGATGGACAGCCCCAATGTGTGAATAAATCCAAGTAGTACGCCAATCTATTGGTAGAATACCAAATTGATGAAATGATATTTTTCAACGCGGGTATTTGTTAACATTTTCGGATTATTTATATCATACTCAGACAGCTGATTAGAGGGTAAGTTGAGAAAGGAAAATACACGAGTCACTGGCACCAAATGAAACATGATAAAAACATTCACCGCAAACTTTTTTCCCAGTCCTCCACTACCTCCCCTACCCCATGGGGTCCATCTCTCAAGTCAACGCCAACGTGGCAAACAAGCTTTTGGGATTTCAATTCCAATGGATATATCAGTGCATCACCTATTCTTTCAAGGCAAATTACTGTGGACGGAGATGAGTAAGTCTTGATGCTGGAGAGGGGTTAGACTCTTAAATAAAATTAACAAAATTGAAAATTATCTATTAGTTTAATTATTCAATTTATTATTTTGATTGATCTTTTATGATTTTTATGAGCGTTGCGGCACACTTGGCTGAGGCTTGCAGCACACCAGTGTGTCGCGGCACACAGGTTGAGAATCACTGAGTTAGAGCCTATTCACTTCCAGGCGACGTAATAATGTGAAGGACTGTGTGGCACCAAGCCGTAAGCAAAACTCGGGAATTGGAACGAAGTCTGCCGGTAAGAAACCACCAAATTTCCCAGTAAAATAGGCCATTGCGAGCTTAACAATCACGGCTATCCCCGGTTATTCACCTCGCCACGACTCAACGGCCCCTCCGCTGGCCTCACCTCTACGCGAGAAAAGGGGGGTAACCACACACGAAAAACGAACGACCTGAAAAAAGAATGCTCTTGTCGACTGCAAGGTCATCGTTAAGTGCTATTATCTGAAGTAAGTAATCTCAAAATATCGCCAGAATGCCTACATTTATAGCGCCGCAAGGAGTGGCTGGAATCAAGTTATAAAAAATTATCAGATTTAAATATACTCTGTTTTCGTAAGTAATATTTCATGTCAATAATAGTAGGGAGAAATCAGAAGACCAACAGATGGTCAAAACAAATGCGTTTCGGCGCATCGCAAGACGGCGCGAAGGAAGAGGACGTAATATCGCTCTATCCTACTCCAAGTTAATGTTGTTGAAAAAATACTTATGGTTAGTACAGTTCCACATTATTTTTCCCGTTCGATTTCGACGTATAAGGCGTACTTTTCAAGTTAAATTGACCAATTTATCTTGAAAATGACGCTGTAGGTGTTGAAATCGATCGGAAAATAAATGTGTGAACTCTACGAAATATTATTTCATCATACTTAACGTTGTACATTTCCACTAAGTAACGTCTAACTCAATCAATCCAGTAGCGGATCCGGGATTTTTCTTTGGGGGGGGCACATGGGTCTGATGGGCAAACGGTCTTCTCATATTTGGGATTAAAAAACAACATACAACAATTAATGTACGAAATATACTTTTTATTTTAATATAGAGATTACTAATATGAAAATATTAATTAGTTACATACATAATAACGGCAGTTTTCTATTACGTTTCCTGCTGAAGATCTCCAGTACTTCATTAACGTTCATTTTTGACACAATGTCTTCCTTCCCACTTGGGCGATGTTTTTTTTCGAGCGCTGACTAGCGAATGACCAATGACCGGCAAATCTGTCTTCTTGACTTGTGCTTAAGGCTAAAATGAATGAGGCTCCGTAATACACAAAACAAAACGAACGTAATTATATCGGGACCGTATTAAAAATCTTGTCCATTATTTTAGCGTCTGGGGGGGGCACGTGCCCACGTGCCCCCGTGCCCCCCCCCCCCTGAATCCGCCTATGAATCAATCTAATTAAGTACTCCAAGTTGCTAGTTATGAGACAGACAAATCGTTAGAATCGTTAATGAATGAATAAAATGCCCTGCCTAAACTATCACTCGTAGTCAATCAAATTCTGTGTAATCCAGCCAGTAGTTCGTCAAGTGAAAGATTATTTTAGCCAAGTGAAAACTATAATTTCTCATTGCGGCTTGCCCGTGGGGAAGCTGTCAACCTGAGAAGCACAAACACCTATAAATTAGAAATAATGAAGAGTGATCATGCTTGCGATATTCATAAGACCTGTATCCAAAATCTGGAAAAATATTGTGTCCATCTAGAGTGTGTATAAAAAAATTCTGCTTTTACATCATCTGATGACTAAAAGAATATTTTTCTTTCAATACCTATAGTGAAAACCAGTTAACTTTAATGTTAGGAGAGGCGAATACTGTTTTATCACTGCGGTTTTCGTATCATGAGATTGCAATAATACAATTAAAGCGTTTAAATAGCATTGCATTTTTATGGCTCATCCTTCAATGAGTTGAAACGTAACTGAAGCCAAAAGCAAGATTGTACATGGTTTAAAATTGAGGGTCATAGCAGGGGATTCACTGTCTGCATTCCGAAGTCGCCGAGCAAGGCGAAGCTAGAAGAGGGTCTTGCGCGAGAATCGTGACTTGGGGCGGGTTCATCAAATTACTTCGCCGAGGGGGAGTTTTTCCGACAGATCTTGGTATTCATGGTTAAATTCAAATTACGCCGACTTGTCCGAATTGGCAGAGTGAGCAACTACAAGGGAGCTTTTTGATTTAAGATAACGATCAGAGGAATTTTTCAACTCGGGTCAGGTGGGGGTCGAAGGGAGGAATGGGGAAGAAGGGGTGGGGACACAAACAGGGAGAAAAGGACGAGAAGATATAAGGCTTTCGCAATGCTTCGTAAATTAAAAGGGGGACGTGCTTCGGCGAGCATGGATAAGATTGACAACAAATCCTATTTTGAAGAAAGCAAAGAGAGCAGAATTGGCGATTAAATGCAGAGCTGCTATAAACGTGTTCTGCACGATAAGTAATACAGTGACCGCATTAAGATAAGTATTTCTCAGCTGAGAAAGTATTTGCTGCAAGACGTTCTGCCGGAGTTAGAAGAAATTACGCTAAGGAAGGATTTTGACCCACGAAAGAGCATTTATTCGATGCGTTAAAGTTGCATGGTCAATTTTATTATTGGGAAAAGAGAATTCAATTTAGTCGAAGGCGTTTGAGATATAGGATAAAAAAGAAAAAAGTTTACACTTTTGGCACGGGGAGGAATATGCCAAGAGAATTATCGAAGATAATTAATAAGCGAAGCTCAATCAATAATAATGGGATATTGAAGGTCAGGATTGAGGGGGAAGGCTGATGAATATGGATAGAAATTATAAAATACAATACCATTTGATCTGTAAGCATCGTGATCGTAAGATCGTGATGGGACTAAAGGTATTATCCAGGTACGCTTGAAGAGTCCGAAATTTTAAAACATAATGATATCCTCCCAAAATCTGATTTTTAAATAGACGAGTAAGGATCTGATCTGACCTGACTGAAACACACACATACTAGAAGGAACGAGAATTGTTAAAACTCGAGGTCGTAAGAAAAAAAAGTGCGGTATGCTACGGGGTTTTAATTTACTTATACACCGAATAAAATCCATAAAATTAGGCTCCATGACGTTTACTTCCTCCAAAAAGCGTTGCGCGACCTTAATTAGGATTACCCTCTGGTGTAAAGCAATTCCATAAAACAAAACTTCCAAAAAATCTCCCAAGTCACCCCACACCTAAAACATTATGCTCTCATATCCCTTCATCAGACTCACCAAGCATGCCGCAATCCTGGATGATCCACGGGAATATTCTGCTATACGGGATGATACTATGTAAGCTAATCGTTCTTCAGCTTGGACTTCCTGAGAGGTAGTAAATAGAAATAAATGTAAGATCTTAAGAGTAACAATATACAATTTCGTATTTTAAGATAGAGAAATCTGGATCCCACCTTCAAGGGCAACACCAGAACATTAAATTATCACAAGGGAATAGAATATAACGGAAAATGAAGAATGATAAATTTGTACACGATATCGTATATTAAAATTCACCCTTGGCGTGTTTGGATATATTGGTTTGAAAACGCATATTGATTAGCAATTAATGTCTATTAAAATATATGATTGAACGTATTAGGCACATTTACCTCAAGCAAGTTCTTCTCTCCTAGCAACGTTGCTCCGTGCGAAATTAGCCTTAAAATGAACGTTTCCTCAAAAGTCCTTGCGGTGGCGCGCCGTGCGTTTCCACTCCAGGAGGGGTAAGTTCGGCCGATGACAGACATTCTCCCTTGTCATACAAGGAGCGTTGAAGCTTGAGCGGTCAAATGCTTCTTGCTTTAAATTTTATTGCTTATCTTTGCGAAACCGTAAACCCCACGCAGTAGGTACTCAAGTGCCAGTCACCCTTCGGAATGAAATATAGGTTTTTCGTCAACAAGCCACAGGCGAATGAGAAACCACCCGTTCCACGATAACTTTATTTCAGAATTGACGAACTGGCTGTGGCTATATGAAAATGCATATTTTGATAATAATTCAATAATTCATCTAAGTTATCAATACAAGTGAGAGTTTGGGTGACACGGCTTGTTTGACAACGTAATCTTCATCATATAGCAGTGGCGGTTCTATGGGGGGGGGGGGGGCAGAGGGCTCCCCCCCCCCCAATTGGGTCGAAACTTACACTAGATAAAATCGAAATATTTGGAGGACTCCCCGAACCCCCCTTCGGCTGGGGGGTATCCCAGACACCCCCCCCCCCGTTTGCCACTCCCATTGGTCCAAACCTAGATCCGCCGCTGTCTTAAAGCATAGTTTTTATGCGGTTTAACGTTTGAGGCTTCACTTTGTGGAACAACGATATTGGAAATAAAACGTCGCTTTGCATATTCCACACACAAACTTTATTAACTTTATTAAAAGTGTGTGTGGTCTGTTAATAAAGTTTGTGCGTGGAATGTACAAAGCGACGTTTTATTTCCTATAATTTTTATGCTTAATTATATGATGTTTGTAAGATTTTTATATAAAGCCGCATTTACACTATGTAGCAAAACCTGCTATATATCAAATTTGTATGAAATTTAGCAAGTTTATATAACATTTGCTAAAAGTAGAAAAAGTCACTTCTGAAAAGTGCCGTATAACATTGCTATATTTAGCAGATTCTGCTAGATATAACAAAAATTGTGCTATCCATTGGGAGTCGGTAAAGATCAAAAGAAATCCGTGATATATCTAACTTTGCTATTTGTAGCAATGTTATAGTGTATAGTGTACTTCCAATACCTGGGTTCTATTAAAGTAGTAATAAACCTGCTTGGCCGATTTTTGGGTTTCCCGTGCATTAAAGAGAACCAACAGTCACCCATCTCTCCGTGCACCTGGACAACGAATGAATTACAACGGTCACAACATACAAGATAGGATACGAACTCCTCAAATGATCACGCAGACAGTATTGTTCAGGCTTGGGGGTTTTCTTATAAAATAATTTTAATGTTTTTCACACCCGTTGAATTTCAACGGGTACGTTCAGCTAGTTAGAAATAATTCCTACTTGAATTTTATCTTAATTTTTCGATCAAAAATTATGAATAATCCAAAAATTATGTATTAGAAATATTTCTCTGTGAGTTATAAGTTAGAATAAAATTGAATAGAAACTCGAGGGAATCGAACCGATGAACTCAACCACAAAAACTTGTGTACTTGTGCCACATGTACAGAAGTGTACTTTTCGAAACCACATATGCACTTGAGTTTTACTGTTGCAACAACTGTGACAACTGAATATGATTGGGAATTCAAACTAATTGTTCGATTTATAATAATTTTTACTTCAATTTGTTCTTATTTCTTCAAGAAATATATTGCCATACATAAGGAGTGAGAGATGTTTTTTAAAAGTTATTTTAATTTTGAATAATAACGAAAAGTTATACAATAGTATCGAACCGATGACCTAATCCCGATGTGTATTTACGATTTTTCTGCTGGGACTGTCACACAGTCTGAATATGAGTGGGAATAAATTCCTACAAGTTGAACAATTTTATATATAATATTAACATTAATTTTTAGTGCATCGAATGATAGCATGATTAGAAGGAGATCTGAAGGAGCGTATGTCCGATCGCTGCGTAGTCATTATCACCTGTGCTAAATTTGTTCAGTGTCTTCAAGAGTCTTTAAAGAGATGGCATTGCAACGAATGATGACCAGATAGCGGTGCAAGAAATGGGTCTTCCTAAGCAAGTCTATGGCTCAGTTAATGTTATTCTCGTTCTTAGGACGGCAGTTCTTTGGTTCCTGTGTCACGTTAACGTTCCGTGTTCGCGTGTGATGTTAATCAATATGAATATGGGATATTGATTACGTGGTCTTATAATGGCTTACATGTTACTAGCGATTATTTTGTAATGTGATAATATAGCATATTTAGTAAAGTAAATAAATATATTTTTACAAATTATGGTTTATGAAAACTGTAGAAACTGGCCATTTGATAGTTTTAAATTGTGTCAGGTTCAATAAATGAAATGATTGCAAGATAGAGCTACTTGCAAATATTATTGGATGATATTCACGTGTTACTTCTCCTTGGTGCCTTCTTGTTAGTCGATATAATATTGTGGATGTGTTGATAGTGGAGCAGGCCATTGCCCTGTTATTCTACCATTACGAGGGTTGCAGCCCGCGGGCGTCCTAATCCGCAACCCATCCTCAAGTTACAAGGTCGTAAGATGAAAAATACCGATTTTATTAATAATACTAACAATTCCATATTTCTGCGGAAGGAGAAACGGCAATGCTGTAAACCAAAGAGATATGGAATCCGCCTCAAAGGTGTGAGGTACAGATGATATGTCGACAGAAATCTACACCAAATTAACTAAATGTAGTTTAGAATTCATGAATATGTAGTCACGTATCTTCAGATCTTGAGGACATTTCTCCCTGTGTGTGAAGATACCTCGGAAACAGCTTCCAAACTGTATAGATAATGCATTGAATTCCTGACCTTAAAAACATCCGAGTGATTTTTTTCGTAAAAAAGTACTGCAGTGCATTTCACTATGGTTAATTTCGAGCTCCCTCTCAAGACACAATGAGTACATTGTGTTGTTTCTTTGCCTCCAGATATCCCGTCTTCTTTCGTTATTGTACCAGCAACGTTTTTTTGCTTTCACGTGCCACCTTCATTGTATTATTGCAATCGATTGGTTTTTCCTAGAATTTCCAAGATGTATCTTCATCCTCCGTTTTGTAATCTTAAATACCAGCTACGAATTCCGAGCATGAAACTTCCATCATCTCTCAGAATTTTAAGAAAAAAAAATTTGGAATGAGTAAACTTTTCGTTTTGTTTTTACCATGTTTTACTGTTGTTTTTCAAATAAAAAATACCTTTTGATGAGTAATGCTTTCTGGAATATGGGCGACTTTATTCATCGCAAGGAAACTGATAGCTACGAGGTCTACATTAAAATAAAATAACAAGTTGTCTTGAATTATAAGAGATGTAACACTTAAATTTCCTTTTTTTGGGTTTGTTAGCTACTTGGGTTAGAAAGTTGATTGAAAATTAATTCAGTTAGTGTATCGGTGTTTTGATCTTGCTTATGGACTAAAAGTTTCCAACTTTATAGATGGGAAGTTGAAATCTATAACTGAGGCGCTATAGTTGCATGCTGTCCTTGATAAAAGAAGAAGCTATAGCTTGCGTAGAAACTAAGCTTATCAAGTTTTATTCATATACTTTATTCATTGGTAATGACTCCGACTACGAGACTAATGAGATGGTTTCCAGATAGGTAGTGTAGCTTAAGGATTCAAAATGGTCAATTACAATTTAAAACAATATTCTTGTATGGAATTTCATAATTTTCTGTTAAAAATGCCAAAATTTCTTGAAAAAATAAGATCCACGGACAAATATATTAAATCATAGGGCTAATGAATGTTTATTGTTCTGAATTATTAAATTTTTGTTATTTTTCAAGTGCCCTCCTATTTCCCCCCTATGTCCTCCTTTTTCATAGGGTACTGTCCTCTTTTTCATCTCTTGACATTTGGTCACCCTAGATATGCAGAACTTGCTAAGAAAGACGAAACGCGGATTCAGAAAGGATTGAGTTTTACGAAACTAAATTAGCAATTTATGCCCACGATATTTTAGACTCGGGGGAATATAACGCTATAGTTGACGCTATTTTTCTTGACTTAAAAAGGCATTCGATTGTGTCCCATAGAAATTTACTTATCACATTAAAATCTTACTGGTTTGAAAACGACGTAGAAACCTTAGAATAGCCTCGGGTAAACATTTAACAATGTTCCAAAGCGTCAATTGCTGGGGTTGCTTGTTAAGCGCAGATGATGTAATGGTGGCACTGTACCCGTTTGGCGTTTAGTGAGCGAAAATATTTGGTTGTCAATAACCATAGTATTACTAATGTTTAGTAATACCATGGTCAATAATGACGTGCTATAGTGAACGACATTAACGTCGACTGACGTCTATGCACGACGGTCGTATCTCTAACGCAATTCACAGTGGTTTTCAGAGTCATTCAAAAATTGCTCTCGTGCCCGGCAGGCTTCGTACGAGAGGAAGGAATTCATCCCTGAGGGCAGCTGTCCCCCATCGCCCTGGGAGCAACCTTTTCGACAAATCGCCTATTTGCGTCGTCTTTCACTCGTGGATTCGTGGCACGGTGGTGAGAGCGCTTGCTTTCCGATTCGAGGGACGGTCGTTCAAGTCCGCTCCCTAGCTCCTAGCTTCACGCGTGGTGGAGGACGAGTTGGGGTCAAGATAAAAGAGTCCGTCGGATGGGACTATAAGCCGTGTGACCCCTTGGTACCAATCGCTAAGAGTAGGCTAATGCCGGCACCGGGTTTCCCCTCCACTCTTCCTTGACAAAGGCGCAACTCACGCCGGATATCGCATAGAAAGAAATCCAAAGTAAATTAAGATTTCGATTTTAAAATTGTAGTTTTTTCGTTCATCCTCAAATTATACTTTTTGCCTGAGAGGAATAATAATTTTGAGAGAATAATAATTTATTATTAATTTATTATGTATTTATTCATTTTTATTTTTAATATTTATCTATTTATTATCATTTAAGTTAATAATAATAAATATTAATCCCTGAGAGGAATAATAATTTGCCTCAGAGGAAAAATGAATAATCACAGGAATATTTTTAAAGACGCGTTAAGCATACACGGTGAAAAAGGCCGCGTGTTTTCGCTATAAGTGTCCTCCCGGATTAAATTTATACGCTTATGATTTGTATTTTCTGTTTTTTTTTGTTGTTTAATATATTTCTACTCGAAATTTAATCCAATAAGTGAGCAAATGACAAATAAATTTCTATCAAGGAATAATATTGAATTTTCATTATAATCAAAGGAATTTTGACTCTTATGCATGCATTGAGTTCATCTACATCTACATACTACCCCGCAAGCCGCCTCAATAGGCGTGTGGCGGGGGGTGTTAGGACACCAGCCGTTTACATATAAAAAGGAAACGCTCTAGTGAAATTACGCCTAGCATTTATTAAAGTCCCTTATTGTTCGGGGGAAAAACGAATTCCCATACCTATCCGTTCGGCAAAATATCTCTCTTAATTTATCGTTTCTGTCGGACCTGGAAATATAGTGGGGTTCTAATATGATGTTCTCCGTGTCGCTCTGAAAGATATCTATTCTCAATTGTTCAAGCAATCTAAGCCTAGCGCGCAGCCTCCGAGTCTCTAGCGGCTCCCAGCCTAATTCGTTTAACATCTGTGTAACGCTGTCTGTACGCCCGTATCAGTTTTTGATGAATCGCGCAGCTTTCCTTTGTATTTTATTAAGTTCCCGGATTAAGTCTTTCTGCACCGGATCCCATATGCTCGCTGCATATTCAAGTTGTGGCCGGACGAGTGCGAAATAGCACCTCTCTTTTACTTTTTCATCCGAAAATCTTCCCACAATACGCTTGACGAATCCTAGCTTCTTCAGAGCTCTGCCACAAATATTTCTTATGTGTGTTCCCCACGATAGGTCCGAAGTTATCGTAACTCCTAGATACTTCACTTCATCTGTCGCCTTTATGTTAACACCATCCACAGCATATACATGGGAATAGTTGTACGACCTCCGCAAGAAATGTACCGCCGTGCATTTACTCAGATTAAGTTCGAGTCCCCACTCTTGGCTCCACACATGAACGTTGTTTAAATCCGATGATAGAGTTTCAAAGTCAGAGTGATCACTAATTTCACGATAGGTGACAGCGTCGTCGGCAAATAAACGTATTTTACTGCTAATTCGAGAGCATAGATCATTTATCTATATAATCAGTTAATCCAGGTGACTGCCGACAGGGAGAATTTAAATCACGAAAGCACGTGTGTTGTGTTATGTCACGTGTTTACGAGTAACTCCCGCCGGATATCGCATTAAAAATAATCCAAAATTTTCCTTTTTTATTATTTTTTTTCTTTTATTTTCGTCCATCCTTAGATTTTAGATTTTGCCTAATAGGAATTATCAAAGGAATTTTTAAAAAATAATCCCATTGAAAATCTGTGGGGGATAATATCTCGGGAGTGGTCTGCAGACCGCTTGAGGACCGTTCAACATCTTGAGGATCATGTGAAAGAGGTGTGGGCTTCCCTTTCCGGACGCCCAGACTTGAGTAAGAATTTAATAAATTCCATGAGATCGAGACTAACGCGGGCAATAGAATTGGAGGGAGATGCCACAGAATATTAATTCTGCCTCTCTCTCTCTCTGTAATTATTGATGACAGCGCTGAGTGCAAAACTTATTTTATGTTTATATGAAGTTTTTTTTGTTTGTAGCAAAGAAGCACCAGGTATGGGGAGTGCTCGTTATTTTAGCGTCTTTATTTTCACAATTTTCCCCGTCCTCCATTACCACGAGAGTTTTATTTATTCGTGCCTTTAGTCATACCCCTCCATTTTTTCCTTGATCCATATCTACCTTAATGCAATCCATATGAGCAACTGAAGCGAAAGAGGTAGCGAGGATAGGGCAGTGTGGAGGATTTTATTAAAGCTGAGTCAGCTTTACAGACCTATCACCGACAATTAAACTTTTATGACGGTTCCTACCCTGAATATGGGAACGGCGTTGATGGGTGGGTGTCTAGAGCAGTTGACCATAAGAATTTAAAATAATTTTCCCATTTCTGAGAAAACTTTTCTTTTTCCTTGGTAGCAATCACGGAACTCATCGATTGATAGGCATAGAGTGATATGGCATCAATTGGTGCCATATTTAATCCATAAACAATGGACAAGTGCTCATCGAGTTAAATTCGGCGAGGGGTGAAATGTGACAGCAGTGGGCCCCATAACGCTCGATACCTAACGATCGTAACCGTAATACATATGCACACTATTTGCTCGCCGTCAGGGGGAAAGTCTGTAACCGTTGTGGCACTTCGAAATACGTATCTGTCTTCCGTGCGGCCTAAATCAACATTGGCGAGTTTATAAACATAATTTTCGACATGGCGGCGTGCTGAGCTCACCGCACAGTTTTACGATTTTTTACGCAGTGATTATTGATATATATAAACATTTCTAATTGAATAAATATACGCCCAGTGTGAAAGAGTGTCCTTAAACAATTTCGCGAACCAAACTCCGTTAGAACAGAAAGCCTGTGTGCACCTAATATGCTTTTTCACCTTAATGACCCTTATGGACGGTCGACAGTTTTAGGATCTGGGTCAGCGGTGGTACGCAAAATAAGCGTCCATTGTCACTTATTTTTAATAGTCGGTTTCGAATGATGATAATTATGCCAACTATGATAAATGGCGCCGGGGGAGACAACAAACGTTTGACGACGGGCGATAAAAGTTACAGACTTGTCTTCCAGATCTCACCAGTAAGCCCTCTGCCTCTCCTCATGTTGTCAAAAATTCCTATCCTCTTCCACGGCGTTTTCCCGTAAAACTCCGTCTACAACACACCCTCGCCTTTCAACACATCTTATCATCTTCATTCAGTCTTGTATTCATGGTCTAAGGACACTCACAAAAGACTGACTCCGAGGACTGAATGCAAATGGAGCTTTGTCATCAGCGCTGGGCTAAGGACGATACACAATTTATGATGGTCCTCCAGAACTATATTGTTGTGTTTATAGGGCATTTGATATTTATTCCTGGTTATGAAAAAACCTTATTGTGGAGGAAAATAGCTTCTGCAGATAATAAAGACACAAACTGTTTTGAAAATTTCTAGATATTTGGGGTTTATCGTTTTTTTCAGCCCAAAACTGTAATTTTGTTGGCTTTAAGATGACAAAATTGTGAATATGCAATATTTTCGAGTGCTTTGATACAGTTGCAATGTCTATATATCAACGTTCCGAGTTCAAACAAATTCATACCACTCTAGTTGGCGTAATTTGTAAACAATATTATACTCAACCGGCAGTTGTCTTCCTCCTGTGCGGCTGGTGAATCCTTCGTATTTTTCTGAGATTTGATTAGATTATGAATTTATTCTAGCATAATTTTTTTTAGATAATATTCTTTCTTTAAGTTGAAAATCTTTTACGAAAAGCTTTGGAGCTATTATTGTGGAATATGCTCTTATATTTTGTAAAATTTGGAAGAAAACGTTGAGTACTTGTTTTACTAATTTTCTATCAAATAAATTAATGAAGCCAAGAAATTACGCTGGCTCTTCTTATTCCACAGGAGATTAATGTTTCGTTGGGTGGTTCATTAGTTTAAGCAAAATAAACATTTTAGTTTAATTTTTTTTTAATTGCTCCTGCGGTTTCCAAAGGTACGCAAACATATTTAAGGTGTGACACCTGGCTACACCTCATTGCATTCATGTAGCTACTGGTTGCATACATTCTCGGAGGTGTCGCTACTCTGATTCGCCTCTTGGCCAGCTATGGAGCTCGCGCGACACTGCCAACCAAATTCCTTCTAACCTAGGATATAACCATTGTTGGGAAAGTTCTAAAAAAATTAACTGATTTAAGTTGAAGTTAATTTCTGTAAAAATTAACTAGTTAAAGAGAAAAGTTAATTTTCTGAAAAAGTAACTGATTAAAGTTAAAGAAAAAAAAAGTAACTTTTAACTTAAAAGTTACTTTTTCAGTTACTTTAAAAGTTATTTTTTGCATTTGGGATAAAATAAGTGCAAACTTCAAGTTCAAGATAAATTTATTTAACTTTTACTTAAAAGTCATTAAACTTTAGTAACATTCTCATTTCAAAATTTGTATCGGACATCTGTCCCGGTCGACAAATTTTTGCGGTCACTCCACTCAACCCAGCTGACAACGGGATGTCGCCGAGTAAGTTATGCATAGGGGGCGAGGGATGTGTGATCCCAGGGTGAGCGGTGGTGACCATCGCTCATCAAGACCGTCATGCGTGGTGAAGAGCCACTTCCTCCATGAGGTGCCCCTGATTTCTGCTGAACATGATGGATCTAGACACGGCTAGTTGATAAAAAGCCCCCCTCACCATGGTGTTTCTCTGTGCTAAGGGTGACCACATCAGGAGGGTAAGAAGTCGTTAAAAGAGAGACTCCGGATACAGGGCACGTCCGGTTTTATTTAGCCTTACCTATGTATGGGGGGCTCTGTATGGGTGGACCGTTTATTTCCCTAGCTACTCGTTGGAACCTTATGGATTTTCAAAACAAAAACCCTGGGGATGGTGCAACTTTGCGAACTCCTTCTAAGGTTTTTGGTCCTATCACTCCAATGGAGGAGGAGACTCTGCTGGCAAGCCCCGACGGAGCTCCCGATAGAGGATCCTCCACCAACCCTACCCTATCTTTGGAGGGCCCTAGGGGGAACTCCGCACCCCATAGTCACACCTTGAACCTCTTGGGGGGAAAGACAGATGACATCATATCATCAGACTCATCTGAGTCCACCTTGAAAGAGGCAGAGAGATCCTCCAAGGGGGGGACCCAGATTCAGCAGCCTCTGCCACCACCCTAGGAAGCGTATCTACCCAAGCACATGAGTATGCCAGAGTGTGGTGAAACGCGCGTCGTGCCAGCGTAAGAAAGTTTGTGGAATTAACAAAGGTGGTTTTCTCATCATGGAGAAACTTCTTTCAAAAAGATTGGGCACAGCCAGGAAGAGGTTGCATAGAGAAAGGGAGAAGGCTGAGAGGGCTGCTAGGAGGATGGCTTTGACCCCCAAAGCAGCTCCTAGTAAAAGAGGCCGGACCCCAGGAGACACCCCCATGGATGAGGAGGTAAAGAGGGCCAAGATTGTGCCCAGGGCATCCTATACAGGGGTGACCAAAGACCTTAAGAAGATGGCTATAGTGCCTGAGGAGTGCAGCTCAATGAGGGTGACGGAAACTAGGAGATGCCCTCAGGGAGGAGTCCTATTGCCACTTTTGTGGAATATGGTGGTTGATAGCCTGATAACACACCTGAATAAGACTGGTGCATACAAACAAGGATACGCAGATGACATAGTGATTCTCACTATGGGAAAGTACCTTGAAACAGTATCTGGACTCATGCAGAAAGCCCTGAACCAAACAATGAAATAGTGTATGGAGAAAGGGCTTACAGTGAACCCAGGAAAGACTAAGGTCCTATTGTTTACCAATAAGAGGAAAAGAGAAGGATTAGGCCCTCTTTCCCTACAGGGCAGGATTCTGCAACCAACATCTTCGGTCAAGTACCTTGGAGTCATTTTGGACTCCAAGCTTAATTGGGGAGAACATCTCAAGGACAAGACTAAGAAAGCATGTGCCTCGCTATGGTCCTGTAGAAGGGCTCTTGGAAGAACCTGGGGACTTAAGCCAAGAGCCATAAACCAGATATATACCACACTGGTGAAACCAAGTCTCATGCACTGCACATTCATATGGTGAAAGAGGACTCAGCAAAAAGGCACCAGAAGTAAACTTAACCACCTCCAAAGAATGGTCGGGATGGGTATTTCAGGGGCTATGAAAACTACCCCAAGATTAGCGCTTGAAACTCTCCTCAACCTAACTCCACTCTACCTGGAAGCAGAAGTGCAGGCAAGAGCAGCAGCTTATCGTCTAAAATACTTAGGACAGTGGTATGACAAAGGAAGTATTTCCCATCACAGAACAGTATGGACAGAGCTCCAAAGATCAAGTCCCATCTTTGCTATGGGGTCTGACGCAAAGGTGGCAACATTCAACTATGCACCCCTCCAGTACAAAACACACTTTCCTACTAGAGAACAGTGGGTCAGGGAAGGGGAGAAAGCACTCCACAATGGAGCCTACGTATGGTATACCGACGGCTCTAGGAAGAATGGGAAAGCAGGGGCCGGTGTCTTCTGTTGAAGGCCAGCCAAGAAACTCTCAATCTTCTTAGGAGAATACCCCACAGTATTTCAGGTGGAAGTTTATGCACTTTTGACTAGCGCCTATTTAAAGAGGTGGGACTGTACAACAGACCAATACACATTTGCACTGATAGTCAGGCGGTGATGGAAGCCCTGACATCGCCATGGTGCAAGTCACGGCTGATGCAGGAGTGTCGAGAGGCATTGGGCGCTATCAGCAAAATAGAAATCTTCTGGGTACCTGGACATGAAGGAGTAATCGGAAACAAAATAGCGGAAGAACTTACGATAGCGGGAACCATCCGCAACACGATCGAGCTGGAACCAATTGTTCCAATTGGACCCTCAACAGGAATGGAAGAGATCAGAAGATGGGGGATAACCCAACAATCTGAGATCTGGTGGAATTCATCAGGGCTACAACAGGCCAAATTGCACATACTAGGACCTAACCTGCACCTTGCCAAGAGACTCCTCTCATCAAACAGGGGTCAAATTCGAACGATAGTAGGACTGCTTACAGGGCTCTACCACGTAATGAGGCACCTCCATCTACTAGGGATCGTCGAGTCGGCCAGATGTAGATGGTGCAAAGAGGAGGATGAAACCACATCCCACATATTATGCGAGTGTCCCGCACTGATGAGAGCTCGGAACAGACACCTGGGATCACCATTCTTGGAACCCAACGAAATTAGGGGTATCCCAATTGGAGACCTTCTAGCTTTCAGTCGAACTATTAGGCTCTAGGATGTGCTGTGATTTTTCTGGTTAGATTTTTGAAGCAAAATATAATAATCAACATTTGTTAATATTAACAATTTTTAGGAAGAAAATAGGAATGTTAGTCCAAAAATAGCACCGCAGGGGTACCGCACATAAGGTGGTCGGCACAATGGACCAATAGGTCTGAGTGCCTCAGAAACTCCATAGGAGTTCCTCCACCGAAACTCTTAATCTAATCTAAGTTATGCGTAAACTGGCGCATTTTACAGATACGTTATTTTGAATGAACCCGTCCCTCTCGTTACCCGTCATAGGTTGTTTGGTGACCCTCTTTCTCATGTTGAACTATGTGGTATTGATGACACAACGACGCCGAGTAAGGCATTTGTGACCTCGCGGACATGGTCTTTGAGTGGTCTCATGTTTTCTCGTCTGAAGGTGTGTTCCTAAGCTTTGGTGGACATTCCCCTCAATCCCACTTTTGTTTGGATGCATTTGTCTATGGATTCTTGCACAACTACCCAGCTATATTGCATTCTTAGATACCCTTTTATTTTTCCCTTTGTCTGTTGGGCAAGCTTTGCGCCCAAATTCGAACAGGTCGACATTCACCAAAAATTAATGAAAAAATTAATTGAAGTTATTTTTGTATCAGTTAATGTATAATTTCAATGATTAAAAGTTACCTCTTCAAAAATTAAAGGTTAAGTTAAATAGTTTATGACATTTTTAACGATTAATTTTAATCATTAATTTTTAAAATCGTTAATACCAACTATGGGTATAACGACCTTGCAGTCTAGTGGTCCACAGCTTCAGATCCCATTGGATTAACGGAGTAATAAATTCAAAATAATTTCTACATTGCACCCAAGTAATCAAAGATAAAAATTTCACATAAATATCCCTATTCCAGCTGGTATTCAAACCCAGGACCTCTGAATTATAAGGCAGTATGTAATGCAGTACTTCTCAAACGTTTTGCTCAATTCCCCCATTCACCAGAGCTCAGAATATTATTCCCCCTTCTCAATATAAATTATTATATAATAATTCCATTCTAAAAATGAAAGTTATGGGCATATTTAAGCATCAATTGCAATCTGTGGCAGTCAATAAAATGTATTTAACACCACAGAATAAATTAAAACAAACTATCATTTTACATATTTTACACTAATAACAGAACATCACATTTGATGGCCAATGGTTGAGAACCCCTGATTTTCAGAGAAAGAATGCACAATTTATCCCAGCATTTCCAGTTCATATTTCATGTATTCTACTCTTATCCTGGCAAATTAGTTTTCTTTTAACAATATATTTATGATCAATAATGATGTTTAATGAATATTTTTACCTACATATATATACACAGTACCATGCAAGATGATACCGGAGCAAATGGCAGAGAGTGTCAGGGAACTAGTGACTGGCAAAGCTTAAAGTGAGAGATTTTAATTCATCACTTCTAATGGAATGTCATCATGAATATTTATTGTGACATTCCGGCATTGTACTACATAGGCTAACCATACGGGTAGTTGCCTCAACGAGTAGGTGCAACAAAATTCTAGTGCTTTGATAAAAATATATGTTACACCAAAGCATAGAGAATTTACAGTCCCCTTATTAGAATCTAAAAACATTGAATAAATACATGACAAACATTCCTTCCTTTCCAAAAATGAATGTCATCACATTCTAAACATTTCAATCCTGTAACCTCCATCAAAGTATGCAATTACAAACAGTCAACCAAATTAGTTAAACATAAGTCATCAGGTACAGTCGCCGCACAAAGTCTGGCGACATCGACAACAGCGCCGAATAAGCGGAACTGCGATTTTGTGTGGCTCCACTGATTCAAAAGTGAAGGGTGGGGAGGGGAGAAAGGTGGTAGGGGGAGGGACTTATGTCGTCCCATCGAACTCAGGGACTAGATTTTTTCCCGTAAGGAGTGTAAACAGGAGTGATTGAAAGATTTGGAAATGGCCGTAGAAGTCTCAGTATATCCATTCGACGCATTGCTGAGAGTCAGGAATTTGAAGAGCGTTAGCCAGTTGAAGGAACACAAGAGTGCTGGTATTAACCGGCCTGCGAACCACTGCGAACAGGGAAACTTCTCTCGCAGACAGAGAAGTAATGGTTTAAATAATGGGGTTTGGGAGTCCATAGAGCGTGGTATGGCGATGGGTAACACGCGCTCGAGAGTGTGCTGCGGATGGACTGAACAGTAGGACACGGACCGGGAGACCTCGGTGCAGAACTAGAGAAGGAGACGAGTTGATGGTTAATCACATGAGCAATAATCCTCTAACAAGTGGTGGGCTAGCATCAGCAGGGAGATCTATGGAAATACAGTGTAGATACACGACTCTTATAAATCATATGGTTGAGCGTGTAATATTTCATCATCGCGCAGCCTGTAAGCCTGCCACAAGCGAATAAGATAAGGAAATACGGTTGCAATTTTCAAGGAATTATTTTTAAATTAGTCAGACCTTTTGGGATCTCGCCATTTTTTGTGATGAGAAGGTATTCACCAGCATCAATGAAGGGAGAATTACACTGTGGGGTTCGCCTCGATCCAGTTAAATAAACGTCATCGATATATTTAAGAATACTATTGACAAATATTTATCATAACGTTTGCAAATTTGCGTTCATTCATTGATGGTGCCATACTAATAGTGCTTTGTCCGTATTTCCCGCTAATCGTGCGGAGCCTTCAACTTCTAAACTAAGGGTAAGAATTTAAAGGCACATCAAAATCAAGGGTTTAAATTCCATGCTTTAAATTAGCTCAAAATAGGGAGTTGAAATTTCTTTGTGGAGAGATTTCATATATGTAATTAAATGAGACTTCTTCATGGCAACCCTATTATGATTAGTTCATTTCGTAATTTAGTGCCAAGAAAAAACTAAATGTTTTGCAGGTTTGCTCCGCTATACTTACTAAAATCTACGAAATTCGAGCGTATATCTATTAGTTTTTGGGGTGCAATATCAACAGCCCTGGTCCTCTGGTGAGGACACACCAAGGATGACAGCTATTATGTCTGCAGAGGTTTTAGAGGACCATCTTTCCCTACTGCAAGGATGTTGTGCCTGAGGGAGAGGGTGTAATCCTCATTCAGGACAATTGACCTGTCCACACCGCTTGCGTTGTGAAGCAATTTTTCAATCGGCACCTGGAGATCAATGTCCTTCCTTGGCCACCAAGATCACCGGATTTAAATCCAATTGAAAATCTGGGCATCATGGTTCCAGAATGGAGGATAAGCACTGCAAGGATGGATGAGGCGTTGCTGAATCACGCATCGGACAAAGGGTAGTCAGTCGAACAGCGACCTTCAAGATGTGAGAATTCAAGAAGTGAGTCATGCGTAATCGGCTGCATGAAGTCATTGATACTGGATGAGGGACCACCAAATATTGAATAAAATGTTCACTATCATAAAAATGCTGTGCTTACTTCTAAAAATGCGAATCTTTCGAAAATAATCTTGCATTTAGGAGCGAGTGGCTACTTATATAATTACTGTATGTAACATTTTTCATAATTTTTAATTGTAAACAGAATTCAAAACATTTAATTAATAATATTGTCAGATTCGTATCAATTTTCTCTGTGGCACGCTGTTTTTTCTCAACGTCGTTATGAAGGAATTCCAACATAATACGATCTTCAAATTTCTGACTCTCAGAAATGCGTTGAATGGATGCAAAGAGACTTACTTCTACGACCATGATAGCCTCTAAGCCCCTTCCAAAACGTTCATTCAGTCCTCTTTACACTCCTTACGGGAAATAAGCTAGTCCATCAGTTCGATGGGACGACATGAGTCCTCTAAGTTCACTTGCCCCCAAGACGAGGTCCCGATTCACCACTACTCTGGCCACTTTTTCACCTCCCTCAACCCCACCCCTCCACTCATTCTCCCCCCTCGCTTTTGAATCAGTGGAGCCACACAAAATCGTAGTTTCGCTAATTCGGCGCTGTTGTCGATGTCGCCAGACTTTATGCGGCGACTGTACCTATATCTACTGAGACTTAAAAATCATGTTGGTGTATACATGCATAAACAAAAATCTATGAATTTTCAAGTCAAAGGAATGCCAACCTGAGAAGCAAAAGCAAAAAAAAAAACAATTCAAACATTAAAACCTACTAATACTCAGTACAAAACTTTTTAAACTCCCGAAAAAAGAAAACTCAAAGAAAATCAAGTGGGTTTTGCTTTACTAAAAAAAACTGAGTTTATTTCAGCCCTGCACAATTTACATATTTGTGCAGAGGGTACTTTTTCTGATGGTAGACTTATCAATTTAAGAAGGAATGAAAAAATATGAAGACTTACACTAAGAATAATAAAAGAATTTTTATGATAAGGGAGAATTAGAACTTGAACAAGGGAGGATGCAATAAGGAAGGAGGCTTTTGAGATGCAGGTTTGAGGTAGGATGGAGAAGTCAGATAAACAAGGAAAAGTAAGATATTTTAAGTAAATTAAAAAAATGGACAACAGGAAAATTGGGAGGGTCATGATACATAGTTCATTATTCTCATATAGAAAAAGTTAAAGAGTGGAATCTTGCATTAATATTAGAACATTTAACCATTTGCTGCATAAAATCTGATCGGCTGAAATCAGTTCAGAGAATCAAGTCACAAAACAATTTTTGTGAGGTTTTAATCGGAAATGAAGCATCTGAGTTCCTTAAAAAACATTGCAATCGTAGTCTCGCCAAAATACATGCTTCTAAAACTAGAATATAGAACAAAATTTGGTTAACAATTTTTAGGGAGGCTTCAAAATTTTACATAACCACTGAGGCAAATTTACTTTGAAGAAGGTTACTTAAAGTTAACTAATTAAATGGATTTTTTTTAAATAAGGTTATTAATGAACTTCTCGAAACAAAACCCTTCTTTGAAAAATGAGATCAATCACTCAGTATTTCAACCCAAAGGTTAGTTTTGATAGGTGAGAGTAGAGCTCACCCCATTCTAAGCCATTGGTGTGTAAAATTTACACATTCAGGGTAGGGGGGCCAGTTCCTTTCCTTGGGCCACCTACGATTTTCCACAAAGTTCTGACAATCAGACAGTCCCACCACGAAGATTTTCAGAGGGGTTGTCCAGAAAGACCACCTGGTTTTGAACCCAAGACTCTGTGTCAGTAGTCCAGTGCTCTACCCACTAGGCCACCACGACCCCTCGAAAAGTCAGATATAATGCGAAAAGAAAAAGCAGAGGTATTTTTAACGTAATTTTTAAAACATTGATCTCAGAATAATAGTGCAAAATGTTGATTGACAATATGGAGGTTCTATTTGGTCAACTTTGTAAAAATTGAGAAAACGGCAATATAATGAGAGACAGAAAATAGTATTCGTTTGGCTCTTAAATACATGCATGCATAAGAATATGAAAACAAATCCAGTAATGCCACAACATGGACAGATAAACAGCAGGCATTGATAACAGAATGTACAAGAGGAATTTGATTATTCCACAACAGAAGCATTTAGTTTCATACTTATGTCCAGCATAAGAATGAATATTCTATATACATGTATCAGTGCATTGAAAAGGTAAAGTTTGTTGTTATGGATGCTCGACTGCTAGGACTTATCCTTCCGAAAATATATCATCACTTGGCCAATGCACTGGAGAGGTTGCCGAGAAATTTGTCGGCAAGATAGGCCTTGTCAGGACATTGATAAATGCTAAAATAAAGAGTTTTTCAGCGAATGATGGTATTGGCTAGATATTTTTAATTACTGGCAAATAACGCTGTCGGCCAGATACCTATATTTTTCGGTGGGTGGAAAAACCAGGCCTAAGTTAGACGGCTTAAAGTTTTCTTTTAGTTGACAGAAATGTTCTCTTTAATTTGTTTCAATTCACTTTGAATTTGGTCTTAGTTTTTAAAAGGTTTATCCATCATCAATTACTCTAAGGAAGGCATTGTAATGTTTAGACTGAACTAATTTGAAATAAGAACAACTTCCCTATTGAGAAAAATAATCCAATTTTCAATAAATATAGGTTTATTAATATGAAAAGCACTGCATTAACAAATGCAATATTACAGTGTTATTGGAGAAATGAAGATGAAAAACGAACAGAGAAAAAAGGAAAAAACTGTTGCAGAAAAAAAATAAAAAATGAGAAACATCACTGGTCTCTCATTGAATCATTTTACAATGGACATTACAATGAAGCCAACTTAAAAAAATGAAAATCTCACTTGATTGTTCATAGATAAATACATTTAATAAATGGTAAATGATTTGTTAAGTGATAACTGAAATGGGAAATTAGTTACCACAGATAAAATTTTATAAAAAAACTTCTCCATTAAATTGTCTTAATACAAAATTCATATTCATTATAAAACTTTCTTCCCACATCGCACAAGTACAAAATTACACAGATTAAAAATCAAGTACAAGTTAACAGTGTCTCTTGCCTCTGCTATTACCAGTAAAACCTTAAAACATAAAATGTCTGCCTTTAGACTAAATAAAAGCCTTTTTGTATCAATGTTATTTTGTATCACATTCATTGATTTACAATATTATCACAGTAGAAACAGGTTTGCTTGTGAAGCCCAGGCTTTCCTTGATATATATGGTTATTGATGACATTACTTGAGAATGGCAAAAGATTTAATGAAAAACCCATACATGGGCATGCTTTGAAACTTCATCATACTGAAATTGAAATACAATGCGATAAAATGATTATTTCAAAGCGACTTGAATTCAAAGGGAATACAAGACTGAAGAGATGAAGCAAAACTTGCTCATTCCTTTTTCATATCCTGAGCCATCAGAGAGACAGGGAAGAGAATAAAAAATACTGCTCGTTGAGTAATAGCCGACAATGAGTCTAAACAGCACCATCCCACTTCATGGAATCATCTGGTTCGGTACTGAGCCCTTCATTTGTAAGAATGTCAAACTCTTGCCTGTTGAGCACAGCATTTCGCACATCTTCTACATTGATAGCTGTGGGAGCACCAGAGCTGTGAATTTTAGAAATGAATAAGCAAGTTATCCCAGATACATATATAGCATAATACTTATTTTTATTAGATTATGAATAGATTATGAATAATTTATTTCCCTAACATACACATTAAAACATGAGTGCATAAATTATTCATTAGAAATACATAATTTTCCTTTTCCAAATCGTTCATGTCATATCTCAACTTTCTAGTGATTTTACTTTTTAAATACATCATTTTCAATTAAATGCGAAGTAGATTGTGCACATGCATACCCACACCCATCATGCCATTCCCTTTTAATAGTAATTCATAATAATAATGACCCTTTATTTTGAGCTACAATTAGCTTGTAAATACAAGACAGCATACACAACCATTCCCTGGGAGGTGAAAAATCCTCCCCAGACAGGACTCAAACCTGCGGCATTCGATGTGCAGGCGAGAACGTTACCCCGCCGCCACCAAGGCCGGCAAAGTCAAGGAACTTAGTAATTGCTACTAAACCTAGAAAACCGACTCTCTTTTAAAACTTTCCTCCATAATGGCCAATCTTTTCATACCTCTTCTGCTTCTCTTACACTTTGCTTCATACATGCGTTCATATTCTGAAGACTCCTAATATTCTTCCTATTCATAATCTCTTCCAAAACCTGAATTTCTTCTTCACCCATGAATTTCACTGTCTACCCCATTCCTCACACAGTATTCACTCTACTATCATATGCATGTTTCGTAACTTGAATCTCATCCATTCTCTTAACATGGCCAAATTAACGAAGCACATTATGTTCACTACTGGAGCATCCAACCCACATTCACTCATTCCATTCCCGATCCATCCCTCTTTTGCTGCAAACACTTCTCCGGTACCCCATTCCCACTACATGTAGCCTCAAGTATTTTTGAAAACCATGATTATTTTTAAATTTTGAAAATTTTACTAAAACATTCATGGTGTCATTAGCAAAACCCAGAATCCCCCACCAAGGCATTCAGAGTAACATGACGGTCGGCACATATACTGGCAAGCTAAAGATCTACATTTTAAACTCTCAATTTAGGTTAACTCCTATTCTCATGACTGTTTTTATATACATATTTAACATCTCAATCTTTCAACAGAAGAGAACACTTTTAGTCATACATTGATTAACAATGGATAGAAATGGCAAAAAAGACAACGGAAAAATAGCCAGAGAAATTTCTTACTTACTTTTCAAAGGATCTTTTCAAGGCATAGCTGTATGAGCCACGGACCAAATCATTCACAAATGATTTCACAGCCTGCAATGATAGCAAAAGGCAAAAAGGATTGTTAAATTTATCTGATTTCTTTAAGCAGAAAAGATATATTACCTTGAAGCAGGGAACCATAGTATTATAAAGCTAATTTTACTCAAATGAAAATGTACCAGACTTACAACATTAAGTAGAGATCACTGTTTATTACAAGGGGTAAAATATACCATATTTGTTCAAATATGAGCCCAACCCCCAAACTTTCCATCTATATTTTTTTTTAATATAATAAGTTATATCAAACTTCATTTGAAATTAAAAAATCTTCTGCCATAATTCAAGTGATATCATTAAAGTCATTGATATAATTTAGGAAGAACATATCCTTTTTCCCAGCCCATAGGATGGGCTGATGTGGGATGGGATGCTGTGATTTTTCTGGTTAGATTTTTGAAGCAAAATATAATAATCAACATTTGTGAATATTAACAATTTTTAGGAAGAAAATAGGAATGTTAGTCCAAAAATAGCAGCTGTATTAAATTTATTTGTTGTAGAATCCCAGAAAAAAATGAATGATGAAGTGTGCCCTTATAGTTCGCTGCTGCAATGCACTCAGAGGTGAAAGTAAAGAGATGGGCGCCTCCTACACGGCAACCCAAAATTGGATGTATGAAAATATAGCATTACCATTGGCCCACACGACGTAGGTCAATTTAAAATGCATTTTCGATGATGAAAACGATGACGAAAAGTGCTTCTCATAGGCCTAGGAAAAACGTGAGTTCAAACTTATAAAAACTCCTCTTTGAGTAAGAGATATAATATTAGCGTTACATAAAATTTGCATTGTGGCCTCACCTCAGAAAGCACCCGCTGAGCAGCTGGATAAAATACACAGGGTACAATTTCTTCAGGGCATGATGCCATCACACCAATTTTGCGGGAAAATTCATCGACTAAACGTGACAAGTCCCCCATGGACTTCTCCATTCCTAAGAGAATAACTTTCTGGCCAGCAGCTGCACGTGCACCCAGTCCAATCCTTTGGCTTCCCGCAGAATTTGCCTCTGTGGTTGAGTTTATTTTAATATAAATAGATTAAATTAACATTGATATATAAGCCTAAAACAAGCATGAATAGCCATAACTTTGTAATGACCTACATTCCTTATTTCCAGTCACATAATTGACTTACCGGAGCAAAGTAGACATTTCATACCATTATTTTGTTAACAAAAATTTTATTTACACCATGAAGAACAGTCATATCAACATTAGTTAACAATCATACCAGTCACCTAAAACCTAAGGTCCTACGATAAACATCACTAAACAAGGGAAAACATATCTTCCTTCTTCTCAGCATCTTATGCTCATCACAGCCTACAGCCAAATATCAAGAGCAACAGTGATTTAATTTGTTTAAAATATAGGACTCATTATTGCATTCTTGCACTGATGACAGAAATCTTTGCCTACATTGCTGCAAATTTTTAATGAAACAAGCAAAAATATAACTGATTATACCCTTACTGATTAATATGCCCATAATGGACTACATAATATGACATTATTTAAACCAACGAAGCAGTTCCACAACCATTAATTTAATGCAGGGAACTCTGTGGTGATTTGCACCTGACATATCAGGGGGAAATTTGGTTAGAGGTTAAAGATGTTTTCATAGCATTTTACCAAAATAATCAACCAGTTTAAAGAAGCTAATTGCTATTGAAGCACATAAAATATTGCAATTTTATGATAGTATCTACTTAAAACAGTTATAGTATGTGCCGAAAAACTTACATAAATGAAAATTATTTTGAATGAAGCACATTAAATATAATTTATATTTGAAATAATTTAATTAATTTACATTAAGAGCCCAAGTTCATGACCAAATACCATGTCAAAAATAATTTAAATATTACGCAGAGCAGGCTGACAAAAGCCATCAACCATTCAGACCTTTCAATACATTTTTTTAAACAAACTTCAGCATACAGCTGGAGTAACAAGCTGCACCATGTTTTGACATGCTATTGAATATTGGCTAATTTTAAACCCTTTGTATTCACTGGAGGAATTTTTTGGACTTAACGTTTCAAGGGTGGATTTGTAGTTTGCATTTAATGCCATTTTTATTTGATTTTTATTTTTTTATTTAAGCACTCACTGGAATTCTCCCATTTACAAAAATAAGACTATTCAATGCATTTGTTTACACAAATTCAAAAATATAAATGGAGATCTAATAGGCACATGTACCTATGCAACATAACATTAGCACACATTTCACGTTCCCCCTCCCAACAATACATTTAATAATTTCTTTTAAAATTTCTTCTTTTTTGTATGTAATACATTTTTACGACATCTACAGTACCATGTGTTACTCTGTATGATGAAAAAAGGCTAATACATATTATTATTAAGTAATACTCACTTTTAGGAGGCCCTCCAACATTCATCACATCAATTTCTACATCATCACTTTCCTTTACAGCACTAGGTTTCTCATTTTCACATGAAGAGAGCCAATCCATCACAGTTTTAGGTTCTGAAAATGTAGTGGTAGTATCCAAGGCCACAGCTGAATTCTCTGAAAAATTGAGAGAACAAAAGAGATTAAAATTCATGCGAAACTCCATCAGTCTTGGCTATTTTTGAAGAATATCGCTGATGATTACCGAAAATACATCAGAAGATCATACAAGTATATGGGTCAACTATTCAATCCATAAGTGAACCCACGCAAAACCACAACATTAGTATTACCCTTAGGGTAGGACCCCTGAATCTGCTCTAGATGCACTTGAAGATCTTCTATGGGCAACTGAATGTGCAATGTATTACGGTACAGTAAGTCCTCGATTTACGTAGTTACGCGGATATTCAGCTAGGTCGGTGACATGTTTGAATTTTCTCCGCGTTTCTGTTGCCGCGACAGATACACAGGGTGACGATCCGCGACTCATTGTCAAGCGCGCAATCACGGCGCGATAAGCAGTGACTCGTCCGCCAGTCCTCGGTATTGGAAGCGTACATCGGCCATTTGTCGTATCGCGCCATAAACACGACATGCAGCACTTTCAAATCTGCCGCTGGTCGCAAGCCTGGCCGGCTCCATGATAATCCATGTGTTTGACCTTTTATTAGCTGTCGCGGCGACAGAAACGGGAAGAAAACGTAAGCCTGCCACCGACCTTAAGGCCGAATCACACTAGCATTCGTCAGAGCGGTTAACTCTTCAACCAATTGGAAGGCAGCGGTTGGCGTGAGCGGGTGTGAGAATAGCAGACTGTCTATTTTTCCGACCGAGAATCGCAACCGCAGCCAATCACGGACTCGGATTTGACCACGTGACCACGTCGTCTGCTGCCGGTGCACGCGTTTTTGTCTTATCGAAAATCGCCTACTGGCTCGCTTCTATAGATCATGGGTGAATCAGAATATGGGGCTGAAAAAGGACAAAGGTTTGTTTAATCTTGAAAAAGTATGTTTGATGGTTGAATAAATTGTGATCACAGCCTTGTTCCTTTTGCCTAGCGACCCAGTGATGCACCCAGAGCCTGCTATCGGGTATGCTGTCATAATATTTTGCAATCATTACAAGCAAAGCGGCTAACTTCAGCCTTCTCCTTCGTTGATTCCTTCGATTAAGCCATAACCTCTCCATTGTCTATTTCAAGTGAAAACTGCCTCTCACAAACAGACTCGAAACGTTCACGCCTTCTATCAGAACGTTCTCCGAGAGGAGTACTAGGCAGTACACGGGAGCGGCACCGACAACCGCATCGCACAATGTGATTTGACAAACCGACACCCGCTCCCGCTAAACGCTCCGATGAACGCTAGGGTGACTCGGCCTTTACATGGCATCAACGTCTTTTTTTGGTGTAATTTGACCTTCCCGCATAAGTCAACGCGTAGTTACTTATCTACTTCATAGATGACGCCTGTTCTACATCACAGTAAAAAAAAAAGAACGTGTTCATGCAGCAAAAAGACTAACTTGTATTTCCGTTGTGAGTTGATCATTGGGATTGTTATTTATCAAGTTTGTGAAAGTTGTCTCATAAAATCATTAAAATCGTTTCAGCTAATTACGTAGGTATTTATTAAGAACTATTCCAATTATAAACAGGCATTCACATGAGTATGATAATTTAACAAATTTTCAATTTATTCATGTTTTGTGTAACTATACTTATTTTAGACTTAAATTTCCAGTGAAATAAAGATTGGATGTGTTACCATCGGAATTGTCGTATTATGATAACTGAACGGCCTCTCGAAAGATGGCGTTTTCTGTAACCGTCGCCGATTGCCGCCAATCACAGTAAAAGCGGCACTGCTAATGGTTCAAAAATGGATAGGGAAGTTGTTGTGTTTCGACTTCCGCGGATTTCAACTTACGCGGAATTTTTTGGGACGAATTAACCGCATAAGTCGAGGACTTACTGTACATATCTTCCAGCCCAGAGGATGAGCCCACCCAAATGATGGACCAATTTTTTGGGTTAGTTTTTACAGCTACATATTACCCTTTGAGCCACTACGGAGGTGTGTGGTATGGGATGTTAGGACACCCACCATGACAGGGGAGGGAATTGGGAAAAGGAGGGGGAGACAGGGGTGAATTTTAGGTTAACAGTTCATCTTGTGTTACCAAGTATCATGCTGTTTTAGAAGTAAAAAATTATATGAACTTCCTCACATCTGAAATGTGGCACACTATAATTTTTCCGGTTGCATTTCAGAGGAAAAATACATAAAAATCAATATATGCTAGTGTATGCAATTATAAGGAAGAAATGAGATTGTTAACTTCCAAAAACAGCAACTGTATTTAAGTTGATCATTGTTCAATCCAAGAAACAAATGATGGCAAGTGCACCTTTCACTTTGCTACCACAATACAATTTGCAGTGAAAGTAGATACACGGGCACCTCCAACGGAAACACAAAATCAGATGCAAAATGATGCATCTGAGCATAAGATGCATGCCTATTTAAGAATGCATTTTGAAGTGCCAGGAAATGTGGTACATATTAGAAATAATGGAATGACAAGCACACCAATATCCGTGTCATAACAGTATGGACAAAAAGTTTTGCCACTGCCCCAGGAGATCAGAAACAAAACTGGCAACTTGTTTACATATTTCATTCAGGATGGAAGTGTGATCAAAATACCCCAGTTTCACACAAAATTAAAACCATTCACAACAGGCCATTACCTTCAGATGGGCTGAAGTGAAGAGGTGCGTGGGGAACTTTGGGACTCAGAGGGGTGTATCCTCGCAGTCTTGCCCACATCATTATATCCTTAGTGGTCCATGCATTTTCTTCCTCCAGCGAGAATCCCTGGGCTGATAAGAGCTTCCTTACTTCACCTGCACGTATCCACTAAAACAAGAAAGTCAAGGATCCAAATGTATCAATGGCAATAGGAATCATACTATTAACTGAACATTATCCAACACATTGAATGACAAGCAGTAACTTTGTGATTCCACATTTATTTATTGTAAACGACCCGGGTTTCGACGTAGCACGTCATCAGGTACAACTATTCCAGAACACTCAGCATATATAGTCACAAACATAAGGGGGGGAAGAGGACGAGAGGAGGGGGGGAGGGGCAAGAGGGCGAGATGGAGGGTGACGTAGATTGGGGAGGATGAGTTGTTGGTAGTTAGGTGTAGGAGAGGTAATTTCCTTCCTGGGGGGCGGGGGGGGGGGGGGGGGGGGGGGGTATGGGTTCGGGTGGGAAAAGAAAGTTTGGGTTACTCAGTGCACCCGTGACTCACTGAGGGGGTTAGAGGGTTAAAAAGGAGTTGTTAAGGTGAGGCTGGGAGGAAGGTCCAAAAGGGGGGAATGGCAATTGAACAAAAATTCATTAACAATTTTTTCGTGGCGCTTAACCCTTTTTAAAATTTCTAATTGTTCTAATGCATCTAGTCTTTGTCCTTTCTTTTCCCAGTGTAGTATTTCTGGTATGAAATCACTCTTGTGATTTTCTTCGATGAGGTGTTTCGCAAATAGCGACGTCAAGTCCTTGTTCTTGGCACACGTTTCATGTTCCTTAATTCTCTCTTTGAATTTTCGTCCAGTTTGGCCAACATAGGCAGCACCACATTCACAAATGAGCTTGTATGCCCCACTTTTCTCTAACGGAGGAATTTTGTCTTTGGTATGTGACAACAAGTTTTTTAGGCACTTTTTACTGTAGAAAGCCACTTTCACTTTCATCTTCGGCATTTTCCTACACACCCTCATGGATAGGGGACCTAGATAGAGGCAGCGTCTCCATTTTGCACTAATTCCTTCACTTGGTTGGGACCTGTAAATATTATCTCTGGCTTTTCTGGACATTTTATTACGATAAAGTTTGTTGATTAGATTTTCTGAGTATACATTGTTAACTGCAATTCTTTTAATGGTATTAAGTTCCTTTAGAACCATGGACTCGGACATAGGAATGGAAATCAGTCTATGAATCATCGCATGAAAAGCTGAAAGTTTTTGAGACAAACATTTAATATGCTAAGCAAATTCCATAAAGTTACGCCTGAGACAACGGAGATTATCCAACACATGAAGAAAAATTCACAACGAGACTAGAACAGCAAAAACTTAGTGAATGAATTCTACTGCTTGGAAAGAAGTATCACCAGGGATGGAAAAAGCAATAAAGATACACACAGCCAGCAGAGGTACAGTGAATCTCGTGGACAGTACTGCCAAGCGCACCCTTTGACTACTTCAATAACATTATATGTCTGGCAGTCTTGTACTTCTAATTCCTATTAAGCCCACAAAAATCCACATAGGAAAGTACTTCTTGGTAGCTTAACTGGCTAAAGCACTTGATGCAATATCAAAGGATACTGGTTTCAATCTTAGTCAAGGTGAATGATTTTTAATCAGCAGAATTTTATCTTTATTGAGGAAGAGGCAAGCTCCTGAGCATTTTGAATTAGAAATTTACTGTATGGTGACATAGCACAGGCCATGTCATTTTGTCATGTAAATTATTGTATTTTTGTTTTTGTCCTTATTGTGCACCTTATTGTCATTTTGCTTATTTTTACTTGCTTCTCATTGTAAGATTCATACCATGCAAATTTCAACAGGGAGGTCTTTAGGCAAAATCTGACCCTGACATTGGCCATATAAGATGCAGGGTGGTTTTCCATGGGATTACAAAGGGAAAAGAAGCATTTTTATTCACTGGAAATTATGGTATATATTTATGGAAGAAGCATCTGTTTCCTCTCTTTTGGTTTCTTGGCTGATGGGCTGGGCAATGGCTAAATGATAAGACATAATTTTTACTAACCTCAGAAGCTCTTTGTTTTGCAAGTGGCCAGCTGAAAAATTCATCCAAAGAGTTAGCAGCATACTGATGCAATGCTCTGTAGGCTGAATCACAAGCCATAGATGTAACAATTGGAAGTGACCTGAGCAGGTGGCTGGCTGCCGCCTCTTGGTCTTCGTGAACTCGAGTTTTGAGCTTGCTGAAATGTAAAATGAATTTTAGATATAGCATAACAGTTGTCAAATTTCAGGCAACAGTTATTTGATGGAGACAGGTACACTCAGGCTCCCAAATCAAAAGTCTCCATACCTGTGGTTCCAGTTAACCACCGTTCATTCGGCTCGGAAAATTTGAAGTGAACATTTCTGGAAATATTCATCCTTACGGTCTCTAAAAGAAGTCGACTCCATCATTTATAAGAAAGTATATTTCAAAGTTTAGTCAACAGATTGTAATGAAATAAAAATGCACCAGAAAGAAAGTTTATTTCTGCATTCATTCATGTCCGTTTAATTTTTTTCCCACTGTAGCTGTACTTTTACTATATTTGTTCAAAAACAGTCACAATTTTGGGTGATTAAAAATCAATGACTCAACTTAAACTGATTGTCACGAATTTCAGTCATTGTTAGACTATACATATTTAAAACAAATTATCTCAGGCTTAACTTGGTGTAAGTTTTTCATTTTTGAAAGAAAAGAAATTTTGAATTAGTATTCATCCACCCTTTTTTCAGTATACCTACCCAGGCTTCAATGGATAACCATCAATTGCCCTTAAATAAAAAAGTGTAGATAAATACAAACTCATTTCTTCTTTTCTTGATTATATTTATGTGTGATTCGGCTATATGTTAGCAAGAATGTTTCAAACCTTTTACAGTACAAATATCGATTATATATCTTGGAAATTTACATGAGGTGTGGACAAAGTTGTAAACCTCTGCTAATTTTGAAAAAAACCATTTTATTGACATTGCAGTTGTACCTTCGTCACTGTAAGAATGACAAGAATATAATTCTGCAGAGAAATTACATTAACAAACCAGAAGTTTTTTTATTGTTGAGTAGAAATTTTAAATTTGAGGTAAAACTTCTTTTTGAGCACTTGGTACATGACTCATTGAACTCTGTCCTCGGCTATCATCCTAGCCAGCAAAATATACAAATATGTTCTGATATCCTTCCTTTTCACAGTGTCTGTTAAAGTTATTAAGTACCTAATAAACCTTCCAATCCCCAGAGGTAATGAAGAATCATCCTGAATATTTTCCTCAAATTTATGGGCGAAAGTGGTAATTGTCCCTCCACTTAAAAGGAGATAAATATAATTGTAACAATACCAAACCACAGATTTTTACCTATAATTCCTGGAAAAAATGGCACTTTTTGTGTAAGCTGGTGGCTTGATGACAGGAGTGACATTTGACTGATGGCTTGTTTGACTGAGTGACTTGAATGCCAAATGATTTGATGGCTGGGTGGTCCTCGTAGTGCCTGGTGGCATAGGGAGTTGTATCAGAAGGCTGGTTCCAGGGCGAATACTGGGGTTTTTCAGCAATGATGTTCCTTTGGGAGGTCCCTGCAAACATACATAAATGAAGAGAAACATCAGTTTCATGAACAGAGGAACAAGATACAGATATTTTTGGTGAGAATTAGATTGCACACTTTTATCACACAACAATTCAGCTAATGGTGGTAATAGGTATCAGGACTGACTTTTATTGAGTAGAAATTTTCAAGCAAGGAGCAATTCTGCACCCTACCTAACCAACCTAACCACCACCAACATCTCAAAACCTTCCCTAAATGTTCCTCCCTCACCTACGGATGACCCCAAAATCTCTCATTTCTCATTCACCAAAGCAAATTCAATCATTTCGTAGCATGTTATAGATTAACTACCATGAGGGCTTACTGAGAATCTATGTATGAGATGCTTCATCACAGAAAATGTTTGCCACTTCTTGTAAGTGAAGGGGAGCTACTTTATGCTTTTTACTTATTGCATGCTAAATTATTGACAAGAGGAAAAAGCCTTGAGTTCAAAAGCAATTTTTCTCTGACCAAGGAGGTAATCAATTTTTCAACTTATTCTCACAGCTATATACTAAGTTCCTTTCATCAAAGGAATATATTTACGTTGAATCCTAAATTCGACCAAAGAAAAGAATTCAAATAAAAAAGAAATGGAATTTTAAAACATAAAGCACAGCAAAGTCAAACACATTCTTACCTTAGTAACATTTGATAAAATGGTTGGTTTCACCGATGGCTTCACTTCACTAAGAGCCACCAATGGTGGCAACTTCAGAGCACCTGGTTTAGATGCCAGCAAACTGACTCTGTCACCTAAATTGTACACAGAGTTTTCAACTTTTAGCTTAGGCATTTGAGACTGCTCTGAATGTCCACTAGAGTTTGGTAGACCTACAATCCCTCCAGTCATGTTTTGAGCATTGTTGAGAGCATGACATGATGACATGTCAATGATTGAGTCTTCGTTGTGAGGCACAGGGAAACACCCATCTTCAATAACTACTTCTTCTTGAACAGCTACAAATTCCTGAGTCATATCACACAAAACCACCTCTTCCTTGCCCAGATTATGATCTAGAACAACTTCCTCTTCAATATTCTGTTGTTCTTCAGACAGTGGTTCCTCTTTGATATAAACCTGATCTACGACAGGTGTTCTCTCTTCAAACTTCGGCCCAGTAACTGATGTTTCCATTTCAATGGCCGAACTTTGCCCAGCACTGGGATAATTCATGGATGAACTTGCCAGATCATCATCAGAAGAATTACTTTCCTCCTCCACAGCCTCCTTTTTTATATACTCTTCGCTCATCAATGTACACTTATTGAACACACTTGGCACATTTTCAGAGGAGTCCCACGACATGCCATAATGCTTTGGCCTCTTTTCAGGTGAAAAAACACGATTGCTTGGATCTTTCTTACCCAAAAACCTCCTTTCACTCCCCATGTCTGAATCACATGAGTCATCCTCAAGATGCTCCCTGGAATTCCCATCCCACGCCCTGTTGTTCCACTGTCCAGCCTCATCCTCAAGATTATCATTTCCCCTGTCATCATCAACGAGCATCCATCCCTCAACAACAGTTTCTGCACCTGCAATCAGATTTGATGTTTTTTTTATTTTCTGGTTATTTAAAGAAAGTAGTCACATAAAGAATTTCATAGAGAATTCATAACAAACATAAAAATGAGACACACACAAATACAAAACAAGAAAATAACATCTACAGCATAAAGAAAGAGAGAAAGGTTACCGTATAAACTCGTGTAAGAGGCGCACCTTTTTTCCCAGAAATCGCAGCCGAAAATGAGGGTGCGCCTCTTACACGAATCTGTCCGTTGCAAAATTCCGTCACCCGAGTTTGAAGACTAATATCTCAGAGATGGCTCAATCGATTTTAAAATGAAGTACATCAAATTAAAGCTTGTTTATTTCTGCGTTTATTGATGGTGTACAAAACATTTTACCGTTTATATCGATTTCAGTGTGTGCTTAAAAACAGAATTTTAGCGCATTTTCCCGGGTACCGGACGGATGCATCGCATTTACGGCTTTGTAATAACAACACGGATCAAGATATCGAAATTTCCTTTACAAATATTGTAGCAAAGATCTTTCCTAACAGCTATACGAAGTTTCATATTATTTAATGCATTAGTATTTTAGTTATAGATGCAAATGCACGGATCCGTTATTTTCCGTTCCGCGCATCCCTGAAAACCGCCGTTTAGACCTTCTTCAAGCTCTCGAGTTCATCATCATGAATCCACTTATAAAATCTTAAAGGAATTTGTTGGTTAATCAATATCGATTAACATTTATTTTGGAAAAAGAGCGCGTTCAACTGCCAGGAGCATGCACGGAAGAGAAAGGGAGAGGCGCGCGCTGTTGCCCAGTCGGAGGGCTATCCGTAAGGCACGCGAGGGAGTCTACTACAGGCATTACCTGCGGGGGAAAACCAGTTGTCTTTTCTCTGTGCATGAGTCATTTGGACTCGGTAAATAGTGGCATAAAGTGTGACGTGGCGTTCGGGCACGCGGCACACGGGCGTTCCTCCGCGTTGTCTTGTAGAGGAACACCCGAAAGCCGTTACCAATATGGAGAAACGCCGCGGAAACCTCAGATCCAAGTTACCTCCGGGGTCTATATATGCGTATGAAAAATGCCGCGTAAATTATAAGAGAATATCGCAAGCGGAAGGCTTTGAAAATGGCCGAAAGTTCGCAGTTAGGCCCGCAAAACCTCGCAATAGAAGAAAAAAAAACTCAAAATTTTTTCTTCAACTTCGACGCACAAAAAGAGGGGTGCACCTCTTACACGGGTGCGCCTGTTACACGCGTTTATACGGTACTCATGGAGAGAATGGCCAAGGTAGTAAAGTTTTTAGAAGACAGAGAAAAGCTATCAATATCAACAGGGAGTGGATTTATAAGGGAGGAGAGATAGAAGAAGAGCAAACAATTAACGAGTGATATACTGGGAGCGTGCATGTGGAGAATTGATTTTGTTCAGGTACAATGAGAAGGTACTCTGTAATTAACAATAGGGGAGGAAAATGACATCTTTACAGGGCAAAATTAAGCCTTAATAGACCTCTCTCACATTAAACTCATAACAGATCACATAAACATCCAGAGAAAAGAGACTGGGACTGTCAATATTAGAATTAAAGGTTAAAATTTAGTTTTGTATCAGTTATTAAGTCTATGACAGTAAAGCATGTAAACGGGGAGTGAAACAGTTGTTCAATTTATGTATACATCAAAACATTTAACACTAACCAAGAGCTTGTCGTCCTGACTTTGTTTTATCCAGAACCAGATGGTGAATGATGTCGATAGGTTTGTTCAGAGGATTGCGAAAATGAACCTGTACTCTGATAGGAAATTCTCCCCATCCACGGCGAGAAAGTCGAAATGGTGGCGATCTGAAAGAAAGCATATTTTTTAATACGCAAAAACCTTATACCATATTTCCTTGACCATAAGACCCACTTTTATACCTAGAAAATAATTTCTAAAATACACCAGCATCTTACAGGCTGAGGGTAAATCTACGATTTTATACTGTCACTCCCTTCAGTATTGGCACTGCTGTTGCAGCTACTGCACAAGCACTCAATATGCAAGCTAGTAGATCTTAGTTTTTTACTTTGGACCAATTTTCAAAGCTCAATTACAGAAAAACAATTGTATCATCACAAAAGTGCATATTTATGGGTTTTCAACTTAGAAGTTTAAGAACTATCTTGCATGTTCTCATGCAGCTTGGCTATTGTTTTATATCCTAATTCTTTTCTAAATGACAATGACCCTAAAATATGCACTTTCATTAAACTTAACAAAATTAATTCTAGAAAACACAGTAACATGCTTATTTTCAAAATCTGATGTAATATTTTCCAGTAATTTACTTCAGTGGTAAAAACTACTGCATAACATTATCTGAACCCAAGACAGAAACTATGAAGGCTGAAACATTGTGAAGATTAAACCTGAGAGTAACATATTTCAAAGACAAATTATAATGTGAATGTGAAACAAAGACATTTCCCAATAAAAATCAGAGAGAAGAAGTTATCTCAAAAAGAGAAACTCAGCTGGGACATGACACCCAGATTATATATAACCGACTCTCAGATTAGAGCTAAAAACTCAATTGAATAAAATCTAAGGAAGTACATACACAGCTTCAACAACATCAAATGGACGGTAGCTATGATGCAGGAAGAACCTCACTTTGCTAACAAAGTGAGAAATAGGAGTATCACTGGGTGGGCATCTCGCATACACCATCCATTTATGGCTGGCTCCATCTTCCCGACAGTCAACCGGAATCCATCGAGACACATTTCCAACAATGATGCTAAAGATGGCAGGTGCAGCGGTCAATGTCACATAAAACAGATAAAATAGTTACAGTGAGTAAAGAAATGCATAAGTTTAAGAAAAATGAACACAAATTGATCAAGGAAGAAACTTACTTTATGCCGATGAACATATGAAACAATGAGTTATTTCCAATCATTCATTTTTACCTGCACAAAATAAATACATATCACAAGAAAATAGAGGCAAAAAGGCAAAAGCATTACAGCAAAAGACTTTACAATAATTTAAATTATTTAAGATAAATAAAGAAAACTGCAATGAATTCACCACCAAATAAATATTATAGAAAAAATTATAGTAGATGTATTAGAATATAAATGCCCACAAAATAAACTACACCACATAGGCATTGCCTTACAAACTAACCACATTTATTACAGCCTTTCTAGTACAAATACGTTCATAGCATAGCAAAGTAAGATACAAATCATATAAAATGTATGGCTACATTTTAATGACAACGTTCAAATGACTAGCAAAACATCTGAGCAGAGATGAATCACAAGTGGAAAGATATGAGAATATGAACAGCAATTTATGTAGCATTTTAACCCTTTTAGTGCTAACTTCTGCCAGCGGTACTAGTGAGGAATGTGTATTAGTAAAAAATGTATTTTAGTAAAACGTATCATCTTAGGAAAAATAACATAATGAAGTTATTGTTTTAGATATCGATATGCAGTTTTTAACAATTTTATACAAATTGAATTTTTAATAATAATATTATTATTTGACATTATCTGCCAAATATATGTATTTATTTCTTGCTATAAAGTTTAACATTATTTTTTTAGCAATAATATTTTGATTTTCAGACAATAGTAATATAATTTTTTTCACATATTATAATGAAACTGCTATTTTTACGTCAAAGAAATAGCCAAAAAGACATGTGGAAAAAATTATAAATATAAAAGGAAAAACTAGTGAATGGCATAACTTTTTGTCAGCCTCTGCATAGTCCCACTTCGTGGAAAAGTCTGATCGTACAATTTACCACTGTGTTATATTAGGGCTTATACTATTATCATCGTGCCGTTCACCTAGCACCTATTTTGAACCAAACAAATTCTGTGAACACTTTTCTGACACTGTATGGGACCTTTTTCTCTTCTGGCCATGTTTTCTAGAACAAGCAACACAATGTTTTTCTTTTCTCCCTGAAAGTTGCTGCAGTCCAGCTTTTGATCCATGTGCACGAGGAGATATGTCAACTCGGTCTTTACAAGCCATTCCGTCACAAGAGACTCTATAATGCTTTATGTATATTTAAGTCTTGTCATTATTTTTATTGGATTATTTTCTTTATATATTATATAAGAATTGAGCACCATACGAGTAATTACACAAAAAACAACTTTCTTCCAAAACTTTACTGTACGCCTTTCATCCAAGTTAGAATATACCATCATGTCAGATGTATCAATCCCTCCTATGTAGCTATTATATAAATTTATTATTTGTGGTCTAACTATTTCTTTGATTTTACCATGCCACTTTTTAGTTAGATGAATGCTTTGTGCTGTTGCTTTTGTGGAAAGCAGCAGTACAGGATTTTTTTTGGGTATTTTTTTCCTTTTGCCCTAGAAAAAGAATTTCACCACTTCAGTAATATTTCCTTTTCCCTATGCTAAACTTTTCTTTCAGTTTCTTGGGAATGTTCTTTCTATTCCTTCACAATGTCCCTGTCAAATACGTCTGCTTTTTATATAATTCACGTGCCAGGTCTATGCTAGAAAAAAAGTTGTCCTCAACAACATGGTACCCTTTCATAAAATAATTAACTACGGTCAAAAGCTTTTTCATTACCACAAAACTTAATCTATGTCTCTGCAAGTCTTTCTTATCTTCTTTATTTTTCGCACAATGGTAGCAATAGAATGCCAGACAGTAGTTCACTACGGAATCACAGAGCATCCAGAACTTTATGCCCTATTTGTGGTGATTTTTATTAGGTAAATATTGAAGTAACTGTGAATGGCTTTTGGTACCCACTAATGTTTCATCTATGCTAAGGTGTTCATGGGGTGTATAATGAATGCGAAATAGGCGATTAGCATGGTCAACAATGGGCTGAAATTTGGCACAAGGGTCGTACTTTCATTCCCAGGTGGGAAAAGTTTGGAATTATCTGTGAGATGGAAAAACCTCAGAAGCAATTGATAGCGATCTCTAGACATCAATTTACAGAAGCATGGTATGGTACAAGAATTGTTTGACCAGTAGGAAAAGATAGTAGGCCCTTTTAGTTACACCTCTTTCCAGTAAAATAGCAATGAACACTTTCATCTCGTTCACTGTCACTTCCCGCCACTGCCTCACTCTCGATCTAGGAGATAATGTTTCATGGGCGGCAAGGAACTGTGCAGCATATCTGTTGGTTTCCTGTGTAAACAGATTCCATAGCACAGGGGTGAAAAACAAATTGAAGTATGCTATGGGTTCTGAAGTCTGTGACGGCGCATGCCTGGGACCAGGTATTACTGCGTAACTGAAGGCGTTAACAGTGTCATGGCCTTCAGAGATTACGTTAAACTCCAGGGGCGGAATTACATTGGTGTCATCACTGCTTGTATCATCTTCGTCACTTTCCAATATATCTCGAGGCTTTTTCCTCTGTGTCACAATGTCAGAGTCATCTGAATCCGAATTCACATCATCACTCAGATGCTCGCTTTCATCATATTCCTCAGAGCAATCGTCATCACTTAGCGATAACTAGTAATTCACCAATTCTTCATCCACTATATCTTTCGAAGTCTTTTTAGTTGCCATTTCAGGTAACCAAAACAAACCCAAAAATAAAAACGTACATATTTGCTTCTAATCGCACTGGATTCAACCGCATGCTCACAAGGGAAAAACCGCACTGAGCTTCAAAGCCAAAAGAGAACTCACTGCATTCCTCGCACACTATCTACAATCTAGTTACTATCTCAAGGCAAAATAAGAAAAAAGCCCTATCAAAATGATGAATGTTGACAATGTAATGCCAATACGGAATACTCGGACGGATGGCAAGAGAAACCAACATGATAACAAAGTAATGGTTTCATTAGCGTCGTATCGCTTGGGCGACCTTAGTTAGCAGTTTTTATCATAACTGATTCATCATAACGCATTCATGAGGTAGCTGATCAGTCTTTCAGTGGGCTCTCATAGTGAAAAGACCACTCAGCGAAAAAAATGAGCATACCATGAGGCTGAGCTTCCCCACATGTAAACAGTTCAATGTCAAAATTACAGTAAGATTCATATTTTATTAAAAGCATTTAAAATATAAAATAAAAAAACATGTTATATAAAGCAGAGAATTCATATTTTTGATAAAAGAAACAACAAACAACATGCAATTTAAATTGTATAAATTTTAGCGATTTAAACAATAGCTTAATAACAATATCTGAGCTGATATATCGGCACACCGCACTTTTCGCCCGAGATGCAAAAGCTGATATCAGCCCGCCGCACTAAGAGGGTTAAGTTTGTAGTTCCTTAACCACAGCTGCTGATTAAATTAATAATTTTTTAAATATGTACCTCAGCATATGATTTAATTCAAAATTAATTATTACCGAAATCAGCTTAGTAAAAAGAAATCAGACCCCACTTGCTTGTATCTCATGTAAATTCCACTGCTATAATTAAACATCATTAACCTTAGATTTTTGAAAGAATGAAAGCAATAGAAAACACCAACCAATATTTCCTCTTGGTATGAAATCCTCTTGTAGGGCTAGTAGTCTCTGGTGCTGACTTCTTTGTAGCAGGTGGGATGTAGCAAGGTATTTTAGTGGGCAAATTAGCATCGTCTTCCACATTTCCCTTTTCTTCACTAGGCCCATCGGAATCACAGGTACCACTCTCCCCAGATCTCTCCTCAGCACTCCTCTTGGGCTTCTTTTTCCGACTGAGCCCGGCTATTGCCGGATGAACTAACTGCTTGCTATTCGATGCATCTGGCCACTCACCCTTCAAGTACAAAAGAGAAATACCCAACAGCATTAGAAAGAAGAGCATAGATGGTCGATGAGCACAAAACCGCAAACACAAATAATTGTAATGGATAGATAATTTTATGCACCACACTAAATGAATATTAACTACCTTGGATTTTTGTTAACTTGTATCTTTCATGTTAATTTGTGCTGTTTTACTTTATGACATCTGTAATGTTCAAAACGTTGATTTAATGAATAAAGATATTATAGACGGCCCTCGACTTTCATTCAATTCATACTATTGTACGTTCCAAAATGATACCTCTTACTCAACTTTCGTGGTTTCACTCAGTAAACAACGAAATTCTTTTAAAAACTATTATTATGACTTGTCTGCATAATTTTAAAAGTAATTAAGTATTGTTTGAAATAACATTCATGTATTTTCCAACAGTTTGTATTGAAAATTATATTTCCATACAATAAATTTCTGGTAAGATGGCAAAATATGATGTCATTTTTTTTCAAATTTTACAAGAGAGCTATTTTAAAGTTTAGTAGGCTCTGAAAAATCAGAATCTCAAAGTTTGGTTCTTACCTTTTCATAATAGATGTTAAAAAATCTGTTGTTATCATATTTCTTTAACTTTCCAAATCCAACGGTATGCATAACTCAATTTTGCAAAAAAAACAAACATATCATATTTAGCCATCTTACCACAGAAATAAGATTTCACTACACAAACATATTTAGCTTTCTGCGAATGTAACCCCTAATTAGTATGGAACTCAATTGTTTTGACTTTTGTGCATTCAACTTTTGTACACATCTTCAAGAATGCATGGTGTGTGAAATTTGAGGACCACCTGTATTATTATTACTAGCTATAACCTGTCAAAAATGACGTCCCCCCCTGTGAAACTGGTGTATGATCAGCTATTTTATTGAAGTATGAATTAGACAGATACACAGACAGATGCATAGCCAGATAGTCATGCCAAGGGAATTACTTTTTTCAATATTAATAGTTCGGAAGTCTTATAAATCTAAAGACTAAAAAACAGAAGAATCTATTTAAGGATTCTTCCATTAGAACTCTCCCATCTGTATATTTAAATGAAAGTCAAGGCTAAGATTTCCTTGAATTACCTTTAATTAGCATTCACTTAATAAATTCATAAACCATTTCTTCATTAAATTTATCAATACCTATATTGTTGATGGCAATACGGTAACCTATATAAATATCCATCATGTATCTCTGAGAATATTTACCAATAATTTTAAAACCATTTGGATTTAAATATAGATAGATATAGCCAGATATTATCTATGATTCGAATAATATATATTTAAAAAAATATAAAAATGAAGTTCACTTTCAACGAAATCAGATTCTCGATCACAGCACCCCTAGCAGCATTACATGCTGAGAGACATACCTAGGTAATAATTTACCGTATTTGCACGAATCTAAGACAGACCCAATTTTAAGACGACCCCCCTTTTTCTGGAGCTCCACAAGGGAAAAAGTTAATTCTGAATAATAATTAATGATAGCAATAAGAAATAAAATAACTTAAGAATTAAGTTTATCAGTACATGTAGAAAAACCACAAAAAGTAGCAAATGCAAACATATGTATTAAGTTGCATGTATGTGCCTAATCTGGTAAATTTAAATACATATTTAGATTATGCAATCCAATTGAAGTCGAGGATATTGCTTCCGATTGTAAGACAAACCCACTTTTCTTCGGGCATCAAGAAGGGAAAAACACATCATCTGAGATTCATGCAAATATGATAGTTTGATTAATAAATTTCATTTTAAAACTGCCAATTTTTACTCATACCAGTGATGTTCTCATGCCATAATAAGATGAGATGACTGCATATCTCAACAGGTGCTGAACCCTTAAAGCCTCTTTCAGCTTTTCATCTATCTCCTCCAATTCCCCCTCTCTTCTTTTCAATTCATCTTTGAATTCAAGTCTGATCACCTCCAATGCCTTGGACACCACGCTATCAGCCACTAAAAATAAAATATTTACAGTTTTAATACAGCCAATCTTTTAAATGACACTGAACATTAATGCAGAATAAGGGAAATTATTTATTAATTCATGAAGTCAAAAAAGCAATAATTTTTGGATGTTTTTCTTCAGTAAATTTTAAGATTAGGACCAAACTTAAAAAAAATACATGTATACTCAAGAACTCCTAACATTTATCACAAATGACAAAATGATTTACTGTATTTAAGCACTGTATAGTAAAGGTAAAGAAGAAAGTGAAGAAATTCTAATTAGAAAAACACTGCACATAATTAACGGTGCATATAAAAACTCCTGTCCTGAGGTAATGGAAAAGCTACAGGAAGACGGGAAAGTAGGTGTGCTATGCACTAAAGTGAAAGTGCTATTAGGTGGTGAGAGAGGGCAAACAATACCAACGGTTAAGGAAAAAACAGGGAAGATATTAATAAAAGGGGAAGATATCCAGGATATGTGGAGAGAATATGTGGAGGAGTTATATGACAGCCATAATAGACCTGCTAACCTAGATATAGAGAATGAGAGAATGACAGATAAGGATAACCTCAAAATGGACCTAACTGACAGCAAAAAAGAGAAGGCATTAGGATAGATGGAGGCAAGAAAAGCCATGGGAGGAGATAGCCCACCTTGAGAGTTACTGAAGAATCTTAGGTAGTAAGGGAAGATGATACTTTTTTACACTTATTCATAGGATCTACGAGGAAGGAGTACGGCCAAAGGATTTCGTGAAAACAGTATTATTACCTACCCCAAAGAAGAAGAAAGCATAATTACAGCAGTAGAAATTTGAGGTACAAGTTAGTTGCTGATAGTTACAACCATATTACTGGAAATTACACTATGTGGCCACCAGTACGGGAAGGGGAGAACTGAGGGACACATGGTAAGACGAGTGGCAAATATCGGTGGTAATGGAGATAAATAGACGGTGAAACCCCAAGTTCAAAACACAACAGGCAAGCCTGGTGGTCGGCTCTACATTCTTATGGTATGAGGATAGGTATCTTTGGTTGCACAAGCAGTCAGATCACATTCATTGACATATTCATAGCTTTAAACAGTACCATTGCTTTAGAATGGGTAAATTACGAAATGTCGCTCAAGATTCGAGGGATATGAAATAAACAACAAGCGCTATTGAAATGAAATTAATTTTCAGATTTTGATCAGAAAGTCCCCGACGGGTGCAAGGATATATTTCCCCGTCCGTTCTCAGTGGGGAAAGCCGTTTCCAACCAACCCTAAAAAGTGAGGGAGAGCAGCGAAGGTAAGAGTGCAAAACATATTTTATGGAATTCCCGCGGAAAGCAAGTTGGCCCGAGGTGATCGAGCCCACAGGAGTCTTCTGCCACTGAGTCGTCTCAATTTTTTTATTAATAAATTGAGTGCTTGCAGGCAGCTCAACTCTGTATAAACGTTCACTTCGTTACTCTCCCCTAAATTATGGGTTACTTTAAAGCCTTAAAAGGCGTTACATTAAGTAAAATACATAATATCAATTTAAATTCAGGAGTTGAGCTACATACCTTCTGAATTGTCCGAGACATGTTGTTTGGCGTTTGAATCTGTTTCGTTCTCCTCTGAATGTCTTCTTTTACGATTAGTAGGAGTAGACATTGCAGAATGAGGGGCAGAGTACACCCTGTTAAAATGTATGGTTCATCTATTGCACGGTCACACATACAGACGCTATTCTTGAAACAAAATAACACTTGTTGTGATTTTCTCCCTCGCGGATAGAGCCCTGACATATCGTTACTCTTTTGTCTTTGCCTTTGCCCTTTGCCGTGCTTACGAGTGACGTCGAATCCCACGAATTTTAAAATCTCTAAATACAATACCCCGCAGATGAATTCCATTATTTACATTTAATTACAATAAAAACACAAATCAATGTTGTAATAAAAATATAACTAATTTTATAATATAAAAAAAACTTCAATCCCTCCACAGAAATAGGTACTTAATCGGAATAAAGCATATTATGTTGATAGTCATATTTCCCCACTCCCCCTACTGGAATTAGGGCCAAAAGTGACCAGATCTTCTTTGACATAATCAAACTGCCTTAATTTGATTAAATCTTGAGATGTGCTCTGAAATTTCAAGAGCTATTTCATTTTTTCAGCATCCAATTTCATAACTGGTGAGCCAACCGATTATCATTGAGAATTCTTAGTCGATAACTCGAGGAACTATGCTCAAAATAAATTTCAAGGCTACGCTTGGACATTTTAATAACTAAGAATACCTCATCACACTCAGCTTATATATTGTGATAGTTACACAGGCGATATTCCAATTGTGCTTTCTAAATTTTGTCCAAAAGTTTTGCATATTTTATCACATCTAATAAAGTGACCAAAACTCATTATTCGCACTTCTCTCGTGACCATGGATAATAACGTGACAAAGCAGTTTTTTCTGGTTCAGTTGGTATAGATAAAAAATTATAGGTGGAGATTTTCCTGACTAGTCACATTTTCGTAACTACAGTCCGAGCCGCCCGGGGTGGTAAGTCAATTCCCTCTCTAGAGGCCCTATATTATTCCTAATACAGTGCCTCTATCCCGCCCTATCTTTGGGAAATGTACAGCACTCACAGTACCTAAGATCCAATTAAGCATTACTTGAAAATTAAAATAAGAATAAAAAATTGAATTTCATTTGTATTTTAATGGAAATATAAAAATTTATGTTTCTTGCCTTCTTACATTTTTAGAATGGTTAAATATGATACCATCAAAATATATTTTGTCTTGCTAATTGGTGTCAAATAGATAATTTTGATAAAATCAATATTCGTAAATCGCTTATTCTGGATGGAAGATAATTTGTAATCTCTTTATTTGGAAAATATTCAAACTTGGAAATTCGTAGTTCCGCCCGGGGCGGACCTCCGGGGCCGGCTTCTCAGCCTACACCATACGCTACGCCACTGACAACTCACTATTCGACCCAGTGCTTTCATTTATTGAAATATAGCGTTTTTGGGCTTGTTGCAGCATACGATGTTACTCTTTATAGTTCGAAGTAAAGTTTGAAGCTGCATCTCCCTGTATTTCGACAGTTGAAGGAATCGAATTGTCCGCAAGTTTTTTTTGGAGGGGAGAAGATGTTACAAAATTATAAGTACAATGTTGAAGGTTGGGGGAGGGGAGGATGTTTACAAATTAATGGGACCGGTTGAGGCCAGGTGGCTGGAGAGCGTTAAAATAAAATATACAAGCTTGCTCTAATGTTCTCAAAGTAATTGGAGTGGCTGTGGGGGGTAGAGAGGGCAGAACAGCTACATTGTAGCAATTATCAAATTTAGTGGTATGGGAAGCGGCATGAGTAGGGACAGCGTGAGAGAAGTTTTGGGAGGATGGGTTGCATGAGGCACGGTGATTATTTATCCTGATATTAAGTGGTGTACTACAAAGTCCAATATAAAAGGCCGGGCATAGCTTACAAAGAAGTATATACACAATGTTAGAGGTGGTACAGGAGGATGAGGAAACGGAAGGAAGATGAGAATTTATGAATTTATTCGGGAGTCGGTTCGTGGTAAATAATAAGCATGTTTTGCATCTAGGACGGTTACAAGGGGTGGCTGGAGTTTTGGATTGAATAACTGATTTTTTGAGAGGTTTCGTGGCCTTAAATAAGTTTGATAGGTTGGGGGGACGCTTATAAGTAACGGATGGACATTTAGGGAATAAATTAGTAGTTGTTGGGTTATTCGAAAGGATGGGAAATAATTCTTTAAGGAGGTGCTTTAGGGACTGTATGCCTGGGAAGAATGTGGTGCAGATGGAAAGATTTTTAGGGTTTGAATCTGATGTTAGTTTAGGTTGGTAAGACTTTCTGAGTATTTTTTTATACAAAAGGGTATCAGGATATCCTCTGCGGAGAAGAGACTGGTGTAGGTTGGATAGGAAATGGTCAAGGGAATCCGGATTATTACAAATTCGATGACCTCTGATGGAAAGAGAGTATGGGAGAGAACGCTTTGTATGAGAGGGGTGTCAGCTACTAAAGTGAAGGTATTGCTGTTTATTTGTGGGTTTAATATGGACAGAGGTACTAAATTTACAGTTGGATAAAGAGATGTCGACATCTAGGAAAGTTATTTGGGTGGAGGAGATATTAGAGGTGAAAGATACAGAGGATGATGCATTGAGAGAGGAAATGAAAGAATTTAGAGAGTCAATGCCATGTGGCCAAAGTAGGAAAATATCATCTATGTATCGGAGCCAGAGGAGAGGTTTTAAAAGGTTTTGAGAGAGGAAGTTCTGTTCGAGAAGACCGAGGAAAAGGTTGGCGTAAGAGGGACTGAATCTACTGCCCATGGCACAGCCCTTGGTTTGGAGGTAATGAAGATCATTGAAAGAGAAGGCATTATGGGTAAGAATAAAGTTGGAGAGTTCTACCAGGAAATCAGTACTAGGTACGTGAGGAGTGGGACGTTGACTTAGAAAATGGCGGACTGATTGTAGACCTTCTGAGTGGGGAATGGAAGTATAAAGTGAAGTTACGTCTATTGTGGCCATGAGAAGTGGTGTGTTATGGGGAAGTGAAATGGAATTGAGGAGGTTCAAAAAATGGTACGTATCTTTAATGTACGAGGGTAGGGTGTGCACGTGGGGCTGCAGGTAATGGTCCACAAAAGCCGATATGCGTTCTGTTGGAGAAAAGCACGAAGAAACAATAGGACGGCCAGGGATGTTAGGTTTGTGGATTTTGGGAAGGATGTAGAAATGAGGGGTTTTGGGGTGAGGAATGGAGAGGATGGAAATGTCTTTTTTTGTTAGGCCTTCTGACTGACCTTTGCTAAGGAGGAGCGAGGCTAGCTCATCTGAAAAATCAAGGGTGGAATCGGAGGGGACAGGAATGTAGGAGGAGGAATCCGAAAGTTGTCTATTGACTTCATTAATATAGTCACTTGTGTTAAGCACGACCACCGTGGAACCTTTATCTGCCTGGGTAATGACTATTTCGGGATTTCGGATGAGTTGCTTAAGGGCCGACATTTCTTCTGTGGAAAGATTGGGTTTGGGTTTTAGGGAGTTAATATAGGATCGATTGGAAATTTTAGAAAGTAATTGTTTGGTGAAAATTTCGACAGGGTGATTTGAAGGAAGAGGCTTGGGTTCAAAGGATGAGGGAGGTTTGAAATTGGTAAGTGCGGGGTGAAGGGAGTTCGCACTGATTTGGGGTAAAGGTTGGGAGTTCCAGAATACTTTCCATTTTAAGTTTCGACAAAAATTAAGGGCATCAGTAAGAATATTAATGGGATTGACTTTGGGCGTAGGAGAAAAGGAGAGTCCTTTGCTCAACAAGGATAGTTCGGCCAGGCTTAGAGGCGTGGAGGAGAGGTTTGCTACCTCTTGTTGCGGTGGGGCAGATTGACTTTCAGCATTTTGGGAAGGGAGGGGGGAAGGGTCTTTGATTTGCGGGGTGCGCACTGGATACATCCGGGTCGTAGGTGGAGGTGTGGGTGAGAGACGTAAAAGGGTCGCTAAATCTGGTTTGAATAGGAAAAGTGGTGGTGGAGTTGTGGTTGGGTTCTCTAAATGCAATGGCAGGGGAAGACCTAGGCGGAAATAAGAGGCGTAAAGAGATGACAATTTTTTATAGGATTTTTGACGTCGGAAGACTAGAGTTTTGTGAGCTGATTGCAGAAATCTAACAATTTTAGGAAGGTTTTGAGGGGAGGAGAGACTTATGATGTTTATAAGGGAAAAGATATTAGATTGATATTTGTTGACTAAGGATAGAAATTGGGAGAGAACAAACTGGCAAAGAGTAAAGGATTGTTGATAAATAAATTTTTGAAAGGCTGGGTGTATGGAGGGAGGCAAGCCTGAGATAGGGAACTTTATGAGAAGTCCATTTGGAATAACGCCTATTGACAGGCAAGAGGATAGAAACTCCGAATGGCTTGTGTATTGGGCCAGTTTGAAGGCTTGTTTTTTAATGCTATGTAACCAAAAGGAGATCGGGTCAATGGCAGTCATTTCGGGAAAGAGGAGGGTAACCAGGGAATTGGTGCAAGGAAATTAGGAAATTGGAGTAGTAGGTAAATAGGTGCGATGAGGTTAAAATAAACGTGAGAAAGGCACAGTGGTGAAGGAAGGATAGGACACTGAAATAGGTGGTTGCGACTTACAACACAGGAACTGAAGAAGCCGCTTGAAGATCACGAAGAGAAAGATGTCTGCGGTGCGCAGCAATAATCATTGGAAGCTTTCACGAGCGTGAACACAAATATATAAAAACTTTGTCAAAAGTGTGACTAAAATGAGAACACATAAAAAAGACACTCACACGGGTTGTAAATTTTTCGGTGGATCGCCGCCACCTTCTTCAGCGAAAGGTATAGGAAGAATGAAGAGGAAATGTTTGGGATGGTGAGGGGAAGAGAGCAGTGAGGAGGGGAAAGGTGAAAAGTAAAGGAGGGGTGGAATGGAAGTAAGGGAAATGGAAAAGACGAAATGGTGAAGTTGCCATGACCAAGTTAAGAGACAGAAAGATACAAAGTTGAAGGTTGGGAGGGGAGAAGATGTTACAAAATTATAAGTACAATGTTGAAGGTTGGGGGAGGGGAGGATGTTTACAAATTAATGGGACCGGTTGAGGCCAGGTGGCTGGAGAGCGTTAAAATAAAATATACAAGCTTGCTCTAATGTTCTCAAAGTAATTGGAGTGGCTGTGGGGGGTAGAGAGGGCAGAACAGCTACATTGTAGCAATTATCAAATTTAGTGGTATGGGAAGCGGCATGAGTAGGGACAGCGTGAGAGAAGTTTTGGGAGGATGGGTTGCATGAGGCACGGTGATTATTTATCCTGATATTAAGTGGTGTACTACAAAGTCCAATATATATATATGCCGTAGAAGCTTTTCATTCGGTATTTCTATTACTAGTATAATTGGAAATGGTATTTCTCACAAAAGTTTTCCAAATGGTCTGAGTAATCAATATTTCCTATTGATTTAGCGATTTGCAAGCAAGTTTTCCCACGGAGATTGCGTTTAACTAAGAAGTTTCCGAGGGACACACAATCGAGAACGTTGTTTGCGCAAGATAAAATTTGCTCCAACATTTCCACTTTGCCGCATTGCACCGATAAATGTAGAACTGTGTTTCCATAATCATCAGTTTGGAATAAAACAGACCTCATTTCATTCAAGGACTTGACGGCATAAATCACAGACCAGCATTTATTGAAGAACGCCAAGTGCCCTCTCAGGGCGGCAACTTGAAACACCTTTTCCTGTCGGCAGTTCGAATCCAAGAAAAGTTTGCACCAAGACTCCGAGTCCAATGCACGTTTTGCGAGGGTAAACAGATTGATTGATAACTCAGCGCTGTCATTGTATGCCGCCTTAAGAAGAAAGTTGGAGCCACTGCTATCTGTTTTCATCAATAAATCCCTGAGGTCCTTCGAATCCAAGTGTTTTTCGACGAGAGTCCACATTAGTCTGCAGGCGTCGAAACTCCCACTCGAGACGGAGGAGTGGAAAATCGTTTCTCCAGCTGAATTAATCCTTAGCAATAGTTCCCTCATCTCCGCACAGCTCACATGTCTCATTATCAGTCCGCGGATGTACTTCAGAATTCGAATATCGTTCTGAAGAGTGGCTTTGTGCAGTATTGAGTTACCGCAGTCGTCTGATTTCATGAGGAAACTTCTTAGTTCTTCCTCATTCAGCAAGGACGTTGCGAAAGACCATACCCGAACTACAACAGCCATTGAACCACCGGCGATTGCGGTATGCAGAATCGTAGGGCCCGCTACGTTTTTCGCAAGGAGGAATTTCTTCAGCCCGGCCTCTCCCAAGACGCTGCACGCGACCGACCATATTTCCCGAGCCAAATCTTCCTGACATTCGGTCACGGCGGAATGCAATACAGTTTCCATGCTGTCATGAGGCCTGATGAAATTCTGCCCGAGTGTCTGCTCGCCGAAGTATTCCTGGGTGAAGAAAACCAGCGCTCTGAAGGTCCTCAAGCGGTTGTTCCGGGCCGTCCATAGCAAAGGAGACTCTTTAAGCATCGATTTGCTCATGAGGCGTCCCTTGGTGGGAACTTTTGGAAGCCAGCGATAGTCATGGACCAAAAATAATTTCAGGCAGTTGATTCTGTCGTTTTTGACGGCCAACTGGAAAGGTATCAGTCCATTCTCATCCTCGCGGAAAAGGAAATCTTCCATTTGATTGCGAGACATATTTTTTTCAGCGTACTCCAGCAGAAATCTCACCATGTTGTGGGAACCTGCTTTGCTTGCCACGTGAAGTACGTTGTGCTCCTTCTTGTTTGGTCTCAGCATGGAGCCAGATATCCGCTCTGGGATAAAGTTGACGTAATCTGTGAAGAAACTTAAAATTGCCGTCAGTTTCTCCTTCGCGAGGAGATGTAAGTTTGAACCTATACATTCCTCATTGTTCACCAGGAATTTCGTCTTCAGAATATCGTAGGAAATTTTCCCCATTAACCTCTTGCTCTCCAGGTAGGAGTTAAGAAACTTCCTCACCGTTTTAAACCCTTCCGTGAAGATGTTTTCCATGAAAATTGTTTGAAATTTTGGGCCGGTGATATTCTCAATCAGCCATTCGCACAGGAAATAGTCGGCGAAACTATTGTGGCTGAACTGATAGTTTCTTGTGGGTATCAACAGGGTATTCATATATTCTGTGCTCGTGTCACAGTGCACCAAGACACCCGCCCCAAGAATTAACTTCTTAATGCTGCGAGGTGGATCAGTGAATGGCACGACACGCTGCACGATGGGTAAAAGCGTACCTAGAGCCAAGTGCTGGTGAACATGGCGGACGTATTCGATGGCTTCCACCGCGTTCATTTTAATCTCAGAATTTTCGTTCTCCAAGGAACTACGGATGGACCCATGAGCAATTGCTTCATAGAGATTGAAAATTTTGCATTCCAAGGGAAAGTTAAAGTCACTGGCGAACACAGCATTTCCTAGCATTTGAATGTGAACCTCATCAAGAAGGAATTTTTTATCGACATCTCGTATTGATTCGTGAAAATTTTCCACCAAAGCATCGGCAAAAAAACCAAAGTTAAGACCCTTGATTTTTTCAACAACTTCAGAAGAATCTTCACGTGAATTTATGGTTGGCTGAACTTCCTCTAAAATGTCTTCCAATCTAGTTATTAGCTTCTCAATTTCCTTCTTAATCGCGTTTTTAGTTGTGTCCACTGACAGCGACAGTCCAAGTTTAATTTTTGATAGCTTTTCAATAATGAACTCACAATTACAATTCTCCCATTTCGTAAATTCATCCCTCCAGCCCGCACAAAGGGTTTTTATTGCGCCCATTGCATACACTTTCTAAATATATTTATTCACAGAGAGTTCCAGCGTTGAAAACTCATTACCACATCATCATTGAACCACAAAGTAAAGGTCTTCTAAAAAAACTGGCCACTTTATCTTAGATACATTATTTATGGTACAAAATTCACTCAATGCATAGCGTTTGCGAGTGAGGTGAAGTTAATAACTTTTAAGAACTTGAGACTATCCGATGCGATTTTAAGCCTTGAGTTCCGGAAAATCAGCTTGAGGAGCGATAAGACCATTTAGCATGCAAAAATATTTTCTGCCATGTCTATTGGAGCGTTCCTTTCTATTTCCCAAATGCGATGGTCCTACTTCAAACGAAAATGTAAACTTTGATTGATACCTAAATGAAAGGTTGTATGCAATTACGGGAGCGAAAATTAAGGTAAATATTGTGAGACCGTCGCAATCTAGGATCAATACTGCCTTCAGATGCGCTTCACTTCCACTAGTATTCAATAAAATTGTAATTAATTCTCTCTTGATTATCTAAATCATCCTTTTCTCCCACGTTTATAATATTTCCAGCACCATACAGGTACGATGTTACATCTATAACCTGAAAAGTAGAAATGCATGTAAAGGTTATGGAATTCTGAGAGGAAATTTTTTAAGCTATTTTTATAATATAATTAAAGGAAAATAAGACGCTAATTAGCATTAGAGTAGGCTAAATGCCTATGTCACGCATAAAAAGGTCCTGTAAAATTGATCTTAACTTTTATTTATTTCAGGGTAGTATAAATTATCATTACAATAAGGTGGTGCACCAGTTATTACTTTGCTCGAGCTAAATATTTTTATATTGAAATTGACCTCATTATTACTCGCAATCAGTTGAGAGCACTTTATGATGCGTGAAAAATTTCTTTAACCAGAAAAAAATATTTCTTAAACTTTCCTAATTAATCCACGCCCAAAATAACTGCCGTTTCTCTCATCTCAGGTTAAATTTATGACGTCTAAGACATGCCGTATTTACGTACCGTACCGTATTTACTACTCGTACCGCACTACGCGTCATAGTGCAAGACGAGCGCTGTAGTTTTTACAAAGAAAATCGAAAAAAATATGCCCGTGCATTGTGATAGCATAGACCCTGTTCCAATTCCGCCATACCCCATTAGTTTATACCATACACTAAATTCAGTACGAGCCTGGGCCATACTTATGACGTGGAACGGACAACTAGCGTTTGTATGTAAGTACGTGTATGTGGTCGAAAAATATGTACGCAAAACAAATAAACGACGGCAGGCGACACCTTGACATATCTCGTGAAAACTGTAAGAAATTAAATTTTACTATCAAAGGAAAGTTTATAAGGTCATGCAGGAATATATTATTAAAGATCTAAAACCTAATAATGGCACCATTGATTACGTCTTCAAATTTTCCCTCACCATCTCTCCCGCAGTTCGCGACCCTTGCTGTATCGGACGCCATGATTAAACAATACGACTAGTAAGCCTTTTCTTTTACTAGCCCGTACCAGCCCTATGTCGGTCGTGTAGTTGATCCAAAGGCTGAACTTGTGACGTCATTTTCTGAATTTGGAGAAAATTGAATACGGCTGGTACGCCTTCACGTGGATTGCAACACAGCCATAGTATTGATAGCGAGGGAGAATAAATCATCAGGGAGAATATGCGTAATGTCTTTTCCTTTTTGCACATGATAGCAGTTCATTGTATTGTTCCGGACGCCCGTTTATGAGAACTATCGGCTGGTATAGCCACATGTCCGGCCTAGAGAGAATTTTATCCTCGTGCTTCTCGTAATTGATTAATGCTGATTTTCTTGAAAAAACGTGCGCGTGGTACACGAGTTAATGCGATATTAACATAGCTGATACTTGTGAAAGGACACAGGATACGCTACTACTCTTACTCTCGTATCAGCGTTCTTATCATCTTTACATTGCGTTGAAAGAGTTATCAAAAATATCAATCAGAGATTGTCAATACCTACGAATAAAATACATTCAATCAATCAGTTCAGTGGCATTCAAATGACACACGTTAGACTCGATTGCTTTGATGGCCCAATGATTCTCGCATGTCATAGAATGCAGCACAAGTAATCAAAGTGTCCGTTTATTTGCCGAATCATTCCCCTTATCACTTTCTCGAAGAATAGTTTAACTACTCTGATTATTAAATGAGAGGGTTCTGGTTTAAATTTTGCATCGCTCAACAACTCGGGCCCAGCGAATGTGCGGAGATTATCAGTTACATTGTTCTACATAAAAACCGGGGGTGAAAATCAGAAACGGTTCACTTGGAAATACAAACGCGTCGTAGCTCCCAAAAATTTATTATAAAAAAATTTCAAGGTCGTTAAAAATACTGTGAAAGTTACAATGTGTTTAACGTTCAACATGAAAATGTTGCCCCTCCACGAAGTTTAGCCCGAGACCATTGATTTCATCATGATACTTTTCAATTCTTCAGTAAGAAACCGTTAATTTACCATTAATTACGCACTTACTAATGGAAAGCCCTCGCTCCGGTTTTCGATGGTTAGGAAGTTGATATCGGCGAAGACTACAAAGGCATCAATTGTGCACCTCAGCGGGAACAGAAGTGTCTGGATAAAATACATCGAGATAGTAAAGGCTTAGTTTAGCAGACTCAGTACCCCTGGCGGCTAGTCCACCGCAAGTATCGTACCCACTACAGTTCCTTCAGTTGGCTCCTGAAGGATTGTAAATTACTATAGACGTAGAGTTACTAAAATTCGGCGCATTTGACCCGAGGGTGATTGATACGGTTCAATATAAACGCATTCTTGACTAATGTGGTCGCAGAGTTTCTGTGCACTGGAGAGTTTCTCTTAGCCCAGCTGCCCACAGTAGAAGGGCAGCGATTGGCTGCTGGCGTCCTATCCCGTAAAGCGGTTCTTAGCTCAGTGCGCGCCGCGTACGAATGCTCAAAGCAGCGATCCCAAAGAATCGGCTAAAACGAACGGAATGCCTCGCCGACGCGACGGCCTTTCGCATAGAAATACTCTCGACAAGAAACTACAATAGATATCGAGTCAAAACTTTCAGTGATTGCATTATTCATCGCTACAAGTTTAGAAACCAATGTCCATCGGCGCATGTCGCCTTGGTTCTACGATAAATTAACAAAACGTAAAACCTCTTCACCAACCTTTTACAAAATAAAAATACGAAAATTCCACTTAATTGTCAGAACAACTAATATTTTTCTCACTAGAAAAGGAATAAGAATGTATCGTACCATATTTAATTCAGGAAAGAAAGCCTGTCACTCGAAACAGGATAATTTAAAGTGAGCTGCAAATTGGGCTTCAATGAGTTTCCGAGAAAGGTATTATTATCCGAAACCTTATTTATCTAAAGCATGGCTCTCGCCAGGCTAACACCAAATTCCTATTGTAGATAACTGCCATAGCCAGTCAAAAAACCGTTTTGGGAGATTTTATTTCTTTTTTAATTGGCTTTCGGATAATACTTCCTTCGGAAATACACACAGTTTAAGCATAGCTATAAAATGAAAAATAACTCATTTACAAATCCGATACCTACAGTCCAAAAAATTATTTATTTTATAATACGCGAATAGACTCATTCTAATAAATTTCCTTATGCTTACTCTATGCGGCAACCTTTCATACATTAACAGCATTCTCCAGAGCTTTATTGGTTTCATCATTCATACCTACTTATACGTTCCACCATGTTTAGGTTTAAAGGTTGGCCTTTCGAACGGAAATAAATACCATAGTGCTTTTTTGGAGCCATCGTTTCATAGCTAAAACAACTGATTCTAACAAGCACTTTCGTTCCTTAATCGCATGCAGATCTAGGAATTGAGATTCTGGGAAAAACTCATTAGGTTGCAGATTACAGATCCCTTGGAACCGTGAGAACGAACACCCTGGGAAATCCGCGTATGACAGTGAAAGGAAAGGTATGAATGTGCGGGGCGCTCAGCAGGGGCGCTGGAAAAAGGAGATAATCCGGGCATTTCCAAGTTTTGGAAACCAGTACATTTGAGGGGTCAAGGTACACTTGAGGGTTATTCCATAAATGTTGGGGGTTCTACGAAATTTGTTAATGAGCTTTCCGGGCCCTTGGAGAACTCGCTGAAACCATTGCTGGTGTCATTTCAACGAAGCCTTTCGAGCGAATCTCGTCTCCAGTGGTCCAGTTTTATTCTCTTGTGGACTTCAAGAATCGTGTTACCATGCCTAAGGAGTTTTCTGACCCCAATGTCACCAACCGTGTTAAAGTGCATCGGAGTAAATTCGCGGCCGTCAACGCTGGTTGTTCTCGCTATGAAAACGGTGAAGCCGTCAAAAAAACAGCCATGGCTTGTAGCGTGTCCACTCGCTATGTTTATTCCGCACTGAACAACATGGGGAAGGAAAAAGAAAGGAAGAAGAGAGGGCCAACTCCCAATAAAAGTAGAATCGACGGATTCGATGAGACTTTAGTGCATCGAATATTTTTGGATATGTACCACAAGGGTATTTACCCAACAGTGGAGAGAGTGAGAATTGCTTTCCAAGAAGCAACTGGATACCCTGGGTCATATTCTTCATTCAGGAAAATATTCAGCAGCCTGGGATTTAAGTATGTGCTGGGTAATGATGGTAGAAAACTGTTGATGGAACGCTCTGATATAAGGGAATGCAGGAGGAAATTCCTCGAAATCATGCACTCGCACCGTGTAAATCCTACATACCAACAAACTGTGTATTTAGATGAAACGTGGGTAAACCAAAATTACTGCCAGCGTCACATCTGGGTGAACTCCGAGAGAGAAGGTGGCATGCGTGTACCGACAGGGAAGGGCGGGCGATTGATTGTGACTCACGCAGGATCCAGTGAGCTCGGATTTATTGGTGATATGGCTCTAGTTTTTAAATCCGGTAGCAGAGATCCTTTGTCTGACTATCATAAAGACATGAATGCAGATTGTTTTACTTGGTGGTTCGAGGAACTTATGAGGAGGTTAGACCGGCCGTCCATTATTGTCATGGATAACGCAAGCTACCATCCAAAAATTGTTGAAAAAATACCCAACACATCCAGCCGGAAGATGGAAATTCAATCCTGGTTGCGGTATCGTAATGAACCTTTCAGTGATAATAGCACTGTAAAAGAACTGCTTAAAACAGTGAAAGAATTCGTGGTGAGAAATAAGATCACTACGTCATACGAGTTTGATGATTTAGCCCTTTCAATGGGCCATTTGGTCGTCCGCCTGCCTCCTTACCACTGAAAATATAATCCCATTGAATTGATATGGGCACAAGTGAAGAGGTTCGTCGCGGAGAGGAACTCTACCTTCAAAATGGTTGATGTGGAGCGTTTAACGCACGAAGCTCTTGCATCTGAAACGAAGGAGGACTGGAAAAAGTGTGTTGAGCATGCAGAGAAAATCCAGGAAGAAGACTATCTAAAAGAATGTGTGTGCAACAAAGTGCCCCAAGTAATTATTCCTCTTGGTATTGAATCCTCAAGTGATGAAGATTGAAGTAATTCAAGGATCAGATCTGCGAGGTCTTGGGTTCCCAGGTCAAGAGCGCAGGATAAACTCAATAAGACATGAATCACCAAAAACTTAGAGGTATGTTGCGGGTTTTATATACATAAAATTAAATTAGAATAATTTTTATTTCCCGTCGTAACTATGTTTCGAGTGACAGGCTTTCTTTCCTGAATTAAATATGGTACGATACATTCTTATTCCTTTTCTAGTGAGAAAAATATTAGTTGTTCTGACAATTAAGTGGAATTTTCGTATTTTTATTTTATAAAAGGTTGGTGAAGAGGTTTTACGTTTTGTTAATTTATCGTAGAACCAAGGCGACATGCGCCGATGGACATTGGTTTCTAAACTTGTAGCGATGAATAATGCAATCACTGAAAGTTTTGACTCGATATCTATTGTAGTTTCTTGTCGAGAGTATTTCTATGCGAAAGGCCGTCGCGTCGGCGAGGCATTCCGTTCGTTTTAGCCGATTCTTTGGGATCGCTGCTTTGAGCATTCGTACGCGGCGCGCACTGAGCTAAGAACCGCTTTACGGGATAGGACGCCAGCAGCCAATCGCTGCCCTTCTACTGTGGGCAGCTGGGCTAAGAGAAACTCTCCAGTGCACAGAAACTCTGCGACCACATTAGTCAAGAATGCGTTTATATTGAACCGTATCAATCACCCTCGGGTCAAATGCGCCGAATTTTAGTAACTCTACGTCTATAGTAATTTACAATCCTTCAGGAGCCAACTGAAGGAATCGCTTTGCAGACGTAGGCTAACGTGACTTTTTTTTCGAAACAGGGTTTTATTTCAAGTAATGATAAAAATTAACATTCTGCTTGGCCATCGGTGGGAATTATGAGAAAAACTTATTACGGAATTTCTCAATCAGGCGGGGGCAATTCAGTCAGCATGAGAAATTAGTGCAGTGGTTAGCAACTGCTCGCGTTTATGCCACGAGCGTAACAACACGTAACAAATTACACACGTAACAAGCTAGTTATATGAACAATGCATAATATATAGTTTATATTGTCTATTAAACAAAAGTCCCTATAATGTCAATTGAATTGTCTCATGATTTTTATTTGAAAAGTAACTCCTAATGATCAAGAACTCTATCACTTAAAAAATCGTTTTCTTATTTCATAAAAAAGATGGTAGCCCGCGAAGGGTTGATAATAATTGGTACCAAGTAATCGATTACCGATTGTAATCGTACCTTCTATAATCGATTGATTCTAGTTAAATAATCGATTAATGTACTTGATTACTTGCAGCCCTAATCTAATCCCCCCTCCTTTCACTAACACTGAAAACATTCTCTTCCCTCCCCTTCTTACCCAATCAGCTCAAACGGGTTGGAAAAAAACAGGTTAGGGACGAACGATTTGACCAATCACTTGACAGAATGCCATTGATGATGACCAATACAATTTTTTGCCCTTAAGCCTTCCTCAGACTTGTCCGCATGCTTTGGTGAAAGACCAATGCCGTTACTCAGGATTTGAATGTGCATCGAAAACTAAATGAAGCAATAGTTATTACTTAAGAGACAGCCCCAAAATTCTCTCAGTTCTCGCTAAATTTTCTCGTATCCTAAATGAACTGAAACATTATACATGTAAGCCCATGTGGTTGGTTCGTTATTTGGAGGAGGCGGCCAACGGCCGAGGTCATTTGCGCCATTTGTATGATTGGAGTGGTAATGGTGGATCATTGAATTCATATTTTAATAATTTTTCAAGTAAACCGTAAGAACCGTACTAGGACTAAATTTCATTAAGTAATCTGTTTATACGGTGGAACTTGTCATGCATGCAGTAATGGAATTGGTACAAGAATTTATTTCATATTTTTGCCTTTATTAAAGCATTTTATTCCTTGAGTTTTCGGCACGGTGTTCAAAATGTAGGCGAAAAATAAATTTAATAATATTTTTTTTCTAATCTTTGACTCGACGTGACACCCTGATATTTGTTAGCAACCATTGTATGAAATGTAGTATTTCGCGTTTCTGTTCATATGTACCAATCGAATTATTAGGAAATGTATCTCATATGCCATAAGGCTACGTGTTAAAATAGTATACATTAATTGGCCATAAATCGAAAATCTTCCAAAGATTTAATCGTGACAAAATGGATTTTGTACTGATAACAATGTTATCGATCAATTCCATTAGTGGAATAGGGTGTGGCCCTTTATCTTGGTTGCCTTATCGGCCGTGCAATGTGCTTATTTTGACGAGCAAAATATTGAGTGTGTCATATCTCAACATTTCAGTGACTAAATGAAGCGCAAGGTCATTCTACCAACAATTTTTTCTTCGTTAATAGCATAATTTCGTCACCTTTTGCTGCTTTAGAAGTTGCCATACCTCCAAAAAAATACAGAATGGTTTTATTCTAATGGCAGCTGTCAATTCAAACATAGTTAGTAGCATGCATCGCTAACAGTGATGGCGCAATCCATAGACAGAGTAGCCTTTATTCGTTTGTACCACTTTGGAGGGGTGAAAGGGTAAGTAGTAAAAAGGATAAGGATACACATAATTAACGCAAGCGTAATTTTGTAAACGGTGTTCTCTAAATAGCCCGTAATGTCAATTAATGGCGGAACCTCAGCTCATTATCAGTCGAACAGCCTAATTAAAAACCTTAAGCTGTTATAGTAGCTTATCGTTCTCGGAATAAAATACATTAGAATGCTTATATACGGAGTTAAACCTATCCTTTCTACAGTCTATTTCCCAAATTTTATGCTCACGATGATTTTTGGTCATGTACAGATTTGGGCGAAAACTAGCATACCTACTTTGCTTACGTGTTAGTGATATGTATAGATAAAAGTGGAAAACACTGCATTTTACCAATTTTGTTTTTTGGTAACTCAATGATATTTTAACACGTGATCTTTTAGCACATAACACATATTTAGAAATAATTCGATTACATGTATAATATACATATATATGTATATATATATATATATATATATATATATATATATATATATACACGTAACGAAAATTTCGCCTCCTCCTCTCCTCTCTCTCTTTTTACTTTTCTTTCCCCACCCCCTGTCAAGTGTTTTTATTATATATATATATATATATATATACATATTTTCCTCCAAAAATGAAATAATACATTTATTACTATTATGATGGCGTCACGGTGAGTCCAATATTCGAAAAAACATATTTCAATATTATTTCGTCTGAATTTCAATAATCACGCCGAAAACTCTAAACTTGCTATAAAACATGCTATAATGAAGGAAAATAATTAAAAATATTATTCGTGTATGAATTCCATTACTGTCTGTATTGTGAGCTTCAACGCAAAAACATTATGCATTGAAGTGAAATGTGGTCCAAGAATTTTTTTTCGACTTCCTTAAAAAATTACTATATGATTCCTCTCATGACCTCTATTTTATATCATTGTTTGTTCTGGAAATATAGGTTAATTAATGGACCTATCTATGCCTCCAGAAAAAAACAATAATAAAAAAAAATTTAAAAATTACTAAAATGTGCACTCCATGACCTACGATTATGGCTCCAGCCTCCTTAAGCCAGGTCCTGGCCGCGCGTCCACACTCCTGGGTCCAATGAACCCTTACTGCTATGGTTCATTATGTTACGCAACGTTGACAGGAAAATTTTGTCATGCGGTATCAAACTATTTAGGCTAAGCACTTTCACTAAGAGTCCCTTCGAATAATTAGAAACATGAGGCTTACCTGTCGCACCGTCAACACTTCTCAGCTCCGTCGATCGTTTAGTGGCCTCTTTAGATCGTCAGTAGTGCCCTCTGTTAAAAATAAGCATTTTCATACGAATAATCTAAAAACATGAAACACAGATCAGTGCTATAAATCCAAGATTGCTTCCGGGTTGATCGATGAAATGCAACTGCAGTGCAGAGGAAAGAAAAACCTGATTGATTCCTTACAGAAGTTATGAATATTTACCTTTTCGGACGTGATTTGGGGATTAATTTTAATCCATTTTTGAGAAACGAAAAAGAACTTGAATATGAACCCTGTACGTCCAAATGCTAAGTGACTTAAAATTTAGTGAATGGACGGTTTTATTTTCGTTAACGACGATTCAGAGATTATCTTCCAGATAGAAGATTATTCGGACGCTATCGCCAACACTTTCCTTGCGTGAAAGAGTATCTAGTGAGTGAGCATTTAATCTTCACATGATTACAAAAGTGTCCTCTATCTCACCCGTACAACGTTTCCATTTATTCAACGAGATTTTAGCCACCTTAGTCGGTGATGTCATCACCAACTTTTTTGTCTCCCTTCCCTCATTTTTTTCTTTCACATATCTCCTATATAGCGGGATATTATTTGCGAAAAACAAGTTTTGGGTTTTTTTTTAAACCCAATTATTGATAAATTTTTCTCACAAAAGGAAAGCATTGAATTCGGTCGAGATGTTTATTTCATTGCTTATTTAAATTACTTGCGCTCAAAATATGGGATGGGCATTTTTAACATTGGAGAATTACGATGATTTTTTTATTTGGGGTATTTTTCGCGCCAACCTTTCCATTTGTGTTTAATGAATGCAGAATTTCAACGTTACAATGGGAGGAATCTTTTAACCATATGCAACACCTTTCTTTTCATATTCCCACTGAAATTCAACGGGCACCCTCTGCTAGTGTTCAATAGATATATCCTTTCTTCATCATTGCTGCTCCACGAGCGTTCGTAGCCAACCAACTCGTAACCGAAATTTCGTAAGAAGACAGAAAGTAAGAAAATATCTCATATTTCCAATTACACTAAAATATCAACAACTTGCCACACTACTTTTCTATATATTTGCCAAAAAGTATGAGCTTGAGCTCCTTTCCTACGGTAACACTCTCCAATTGGTGCGGAGACCATTATCCACGAAGTACAGCTCTCGCAAAAGTTCTTGGCGCTGCGCAGTAGGCGATTTTGAAACATGGGCTACGGAAATGTCAATATCCTGCAAAACGGAAGAGGACGGTTGTTTAATGCGGAGGATCAGTCGGAAACCCCCTTCTAATTGCTGCCAATACAAGCGCTTCGAGAAGTGGGATGACTCACCACTACCTACCGTCCCATTTCGACTCGAGTCACAATGAGATCTCAGGGTACGGTCCCTGGTAAAGTCGTAGCGATTGCCTATTTTAACCACTTCCCTATTAGCCTTGCGTTCTAGCTTATTTTTCCGTTCCCCTGCCCTTACTATTTATCGCTGTCTCCCTCTCTTCTCCCATGGTGCTTAGACCTCTGTCAAAACACCTTGCCCTTCCCCTACGTCCTTCCCCTTCCAAGGAGGTCTTTTCTCAAGGTGATTAGAAAGTATTCCTTCTATTCACCTTGGTCTTTTCTAACCTCCTTATTCCCCTTCACCCCCTCCATTTCTACCTCTACCTTTCTTCACGCGCAGGTCTGCGCCAGGGACTTCGGCGGGGGCTATAATCGGAAGTTTGGTTAAAAGATAAAAATGCGGAAGAGTGTGATAATTTACATGGTATAGTTTTCCATAGTTATTTAAAGTACCACCAACGTTTTGATACTTGGTACCTGCGGATGGAAGGTGAGCGTAGGATGGAGGCTTATGGGGTAGCATGCATAGGCGGAAAATGATGGCTGGTTGGAGGGAAGATGAAAGTGGAAAATGTTAAATATGGTGGAGATGAGAAAAGGTATTACAGGAGCAACTTTGAGAACCGAAGACCGTTCTCCGCCGGTTAAATCGGAGCTTATATGTATTCGTAAGGGATATTTACCACATTTTCAATACGCATCGCCTTTTAACTCGCGAGAATCCTGTGCTTCCTGGCAACGTAATGCCAGCTGTGGAGTAAAGTGCATCTTGTAAAACGCCCTTTAAAGGAGGCGGCTTTTTAGCCTGCCTCCCGCTTTCTCGTCAAACTCTACGATACGACGCTCCGTACTGATAACCATGCCTAACTCTCCAGTTCTTTTTTGATTAACTACGAACGTTGATTACCCGTTAATATTAAGCAAAATCTGCTAGTCATTGCTTTGGAATATAAACCAGGAAAATTCTCAAGTGCAAAGAACAAATCGTAAAGTATGCGTGAATGCGTATCATGCTTCGCTGTAAAACACGGAACCCAATTTGCAATAAAGAATTTTATACATTAAGTTAAAAGATACTAAGTATTATTTGAAAGCTGTTGCCATCCCCCAACCATTTTGACTTTCATTTGAACCTCATCCGCTATGGTGGCACTCCTTTATGGAATCATTCTTTGAAACACAAATTTTACCTAATGATTTGTACCTCAATAGCAAATGGCATAGCTTTTCTGATCTACTACGTAATTAAATAACATACATTATAATGTTTACGAGTGATTAGTACTTCCGGCTGACAAAATAATGCATGTGTACCTCACTATACAGGAATGCATGGAGATAGAATTTTCAAAATCCCGCCTCAATCATGAGTTGCCGGAGGTTGCGATTGAAAGTGCGGCAAATATTCGCTCCGAAAACTTACGCCCCGTGCCCAAGACTATTTATTTATTTCATCAACCTGTATACAGCCTCAAGGATCATTTTACATCAGGCGTTGCAACAGTAACAAAGGACAACACTTACACCCCCATGAACTGAGAGGAGATAAAATCTTCCCCAGGCGGGACTCGATCCCGAGATCTTTGGGTTGCCAGGCGGGGACGTTACCCCGCCGCCCCAGAGGCCGACAACAGGAGGAGCTGGTAGGATAAATTAGGAGTAGGCAGTGAAAGCGGGTGGACAAAGCCGTGAGAGGTAACGAAATGGTGTAAAGGGTGGCAGAGTAGATATTGTTGAGCAGGTAAGGAAGAAGGTAAAAAAAATAAATTTTTGGAGGGTTTGAAGGGATGAATAAGATCTGGGGAGAATAAAAGGGATTTGTTTGGGAATCATTAAAGAAAAAGCTTTAAGGTATTATGTTTTCCCGACCTTTTGCTTCAATAAATATTTATAATAACTAGGTACATGTCTTAAGAATGTACTCTTTGTGAATTGTGGTTCATGATTTTTTAAACTCTTATAAGTTTTTGTAAAGTGTGAATCGCTAACTCCTTGTCAAAAAATATGTGGATCAATCATAGATCCATGAGGAAACAAAATATAATTTTGAAACATCTGCGGAGTAAATAACACCCATTATTTTAAAAACGAAAAACTATGTCCCCTGAAAATATAAATATTTATTAAAACAGTTTTTATTAGGAAATTTTGGAGAAGACCCACCACACTCGGGTAAATTACTTGCAGGACTATCCGAGGACCTACCGATCATTTGATAATATTCCATTAATGGCATAGTTATACCAGATTCTACGTTGTTTTAAAGATCGGAATTAATAAATCATCAATACTCTGTGATGTCCTAGATTTACGAAGGATCGACCTACGATATGGGACTGAGACTCATCAAAGAAAAAATAAAAGACATAACTTTATTTGTGCAAAAGTTATGCATGAATCTGTATTAGTGCAATAAGAGATACTATTGATCAACAGTGCAGATTATTCTTTGATCAGGGCTTAATTTTAGCCGGAGCGGTCCAGAGAGATGCTCCGATTCTTCTTGTAAACACCGTAGTGGAGCCCTGGAACCTTTTCTGAGCTTATTCAATCAAGCTGTGGGGGGTACCCCTCCTCCCCCAACTCGGAACCAACCTTGGATCTTTAGAAATCCGGCACTTATAAATTTAGGCATTAAGGTACCTTAACGTATGCCTGTGATTCTGGTGAACCAGTACCACGAACTGAAGCCATGTCCAAACTGTCCGTAATGAAATCTCAAGATTGCCGACGCTCTGGTATTTTGAATAAGTGTATACCTACTAATATTTCAAAATGCTACAGAAAAAATATTATTTTGTTTATTAATTTTTAAAAATTTACCTCTTAAACAGTGTAAGTTACCGAATTCTTGATACATACAGCCGTGTAACCGAAACGCAGTTGCCGTGTTTCAAGATGCAGATCCTATTCTTGTACAGATACAACACAACAATAAACGCGTCAAAAAAGCAATTTTTTATTCGAACTTATTTGACTGATACGTGTAAGTTATCCTATGTCTCCATTACCGATTTGAAAACATCTTTGAATGGACCTTGAGGTACTAATACAAACAGGGTACGAACATTTTTCTTACAAAAATTACCAAAAAATCATCCAGTCATTATATCCTCCAAACATTTTTTGCCCTCTAAAATACCGAGATATATTGCTGGAGAGCACGGATGTACGTGGTGCTTTATTTTAGGAAGGTATTTAAATTCGACATTCTAAAATTATGTCTGACGACCATCGTGAATCTCACCAAATTGTGTATACCTCATTTGTTCTAGGGCGTGCATATCTTTATTCTCGACAAAAAACAGTCAAAAATGACTTTTTTTGTGAAAAAATACGTTTTTATATAATATATAAAATTAATTATATCATAAATATAATTTTCCAAGTATCATCGCGCTAGTTTCACTCGGTTGATATTGGTTCGTCTTTTCTGTATTTTGAATCTCCCACCGCATTGGTGTCATGAGTTCGAAAGTGAAAAGCGATATTCATTCGTGCGATTCTTGCGTGCGATTTTGAACACATGTTTACCATTTTCGTGAAACCCATGTTTACCCTCATGGGATTTTAACTCTGTGTGTATTTTACGGAAATTTTTGGCTTTTGAGAGAGTTTGATCGTAGAGCTGTATGAAGTGTTGCTGTTTGTATTGATTCGATACATGGTTTGGGGATTTGTGACAGAATTGCCTCCGAAGTCCTTTGAGTTATGGCTGATTATTCCGTAGTGGGTAAACTGACAATTAAATGGGATAATTTACGAGTAAATATCAGCCATCCAGTTATCAAAGCTCTTCACTGCATGGGATTCCCATCTGTCACTCCTGTTCAGGTTTGAATATCTTTCTTAAATTTTCGTAATAAACGCAATCGATTGAAAGAAATTCTCACTCACATTTATTGCTCTATTCCGAAACGAATGCCCATTAATTTTTCGCCAGAGGTATTGCTGTCCAATTGTCAACAAACTCATTATTTAACCATGGTCATTCCAGTTTTTATTTTGTGTTGCAATAGCATTTCTTCAACCTTGCTACCTTGATGAATAATAGTTTTGCTTTAATAGGCGGCATGCATCCCGTTAATCCTTCAACGAAAAGATGTAACAGTAGAAGCAGTCACGGGCTCGGGTAAAACTCTAGCCTTCCTCATACCTATGCTGGAAATGGTTCAGGTGAGATATTTGATCGATATTTTAGTAACTCTGACATTGGCACTAAATGATATCATTAATAGGACTTTGAGTTGTTCCGTGGCATGTGTATTTAGCTCAATTGGGCCTAGAAAATTCGATGCTGAATCCATCTTTAAAATCTAGCCCTTTTTTCAGTTCTAAGAACATTAGTTCCGCTACTAGTTTGTATCTGCAATGACATGGAAGCCATCTACTCCGAATTTTAGTTTATTAAACTGGAATTAGTTTGTAATCAGTATTGTGTTTATAGTTATTAAATATTTGATGGAACAACCGGTTTTTTCCATGGCAGAAGAGAAAGGAGGATTTGAGATCTAAAGAAATTTTTTCCATCATCATATCACCAACGAGAGAGCTGGCCACCCAGACCTGGGAAGTTCTCTCCAAGTTAATTGATAGCCTTCCTCCCAATGCAAGAAAACCATCCCACAGCCTCCTTGTTGGTGGTGGAGCTGGAGGTGAGGCATCTGTGTTGGCTGATGCTAAGAGATTGCAGGAAGGTACTGGTTGCAACATTCTTGTTGTCACACCAGGACGTCTGGAAGATTTGATGATAAATCATGGACGTGTCAGTGGTCTGCCTTCAGCTGTTAAAGAGCTGGTGAGAGACATTTTATTTCAGCATTATTTATTTTCCATTAAGATTCCCTCTAGGGGAATAGAAGACGAGGTAATATGAAGGGCACATCAACTGATATGTCCATCATGTATCCAAGGGGTGCACCAATTGATGTGACGACTGATAGTGACCACATCTACCTCTATATATCGATAAAAGACTACCTCAACAGAACTTGTTGATATTTAACCAGTACTTAATCACTATATAGAACTTATGTAAGAACTAATTCTTTTCTGGCAAATATGAATTCTTTTCTGGTTATACATCAGGTCAGGTCCTCCATCTCCACCGACATTTTGATATGCAACTCACTCATCATCATGATCGATTATGCTATTTCATCATAGCCCTGGAGATGATGTGGTGGCTTGGTTTTTTTACAAACTTTTTCAGTATCAGCTGTTAACATTAAGATTTTTAAGATGTATTCTTGATAAAAAGAGCTAAAAATATTTTTCTTTGCTGGCAGCTATTTTTAATTTCACTTCCTATCTTATTGTAGTTATTATGTGTGTTTAGATGATGGGGAAGTGGAGTCAAGTTCCATTTTTATGAAGCCTTTGTTTTAAGGAGAGATACACTTGCTTGCCAAAGGTAATATACATGCTTTGATGGCTAACGTCATATCTACTTTTTCTTGTAATTTTAACATCATACACATAACTGTTTTAACACAATATAAAGTGCTCAGTAAATAATCCTACTAGGTCAGAGCAATTGCTCCATCATTAAATTATGAATTATCTTTGTAATTGCATTGGTCGCCCATAGTGCTATTTTGAAATTTTACTACTATGTATTTCAAATACATATGACAATGTATGACTTATTTAAAGCAATAGATCCACCTCAGCTTTTATTTCCGAGAAAGTGAAGGTTTTCCTGTGAATGATATTTTTTTTTATGATTACGTTTTGATAATGGATTTATATTTTTTGGCCACCTTAGCCTTGTAAAATCTCACCCTTCTTTGAGCTTTTTAAATTGTCATATTTGACGGCATAAAAGACTTTTTTTCCTAAGTTAGGGCTAAAAAATCACCCCTGGGTCTTATATGTGAATGTACCTTGCTAAACTTGCTTGGCTTTGATTTAGACAGCAAGTTACAATGGACTTCACACACATCTGCTAACATCACAAAACTTTCCAAAGCAATTTATATGATCTGCTAGTTGAAACAATTATTCCCGAGGGACTATTTGCTCTCTATATATTTTGCTTTTTTTCACTGCCGTCTGGTTTATGGCATTGAGCTATGGGGGCATGCTCCTGACACAAAAGATTTAGGTATTCACCTTACAAAAAAGGGCAATCAGAATTATTTCTAATTCCCACCCCAGGGAGCACTGTAAACCCCTCTTTAGGCATTTTAGAGTCTAAACTCTGTGTGGGTTATATATTTTCAAATGCCTTTGTGATGTCAAGGTGAATATTGACTCCTTTGAAACAGGAGCTCTGGTCCATCACTATAATACAAGGCATAAAGATAATCTGGTAATACCCCAGTGTAGATTATCCAAATCTTATGGATAAATAAATTTTCTCTAACTAAGGTTTTTTAACCTCTTGCCTCTCAAGACTAGAACTGTATCAATTTCATGGTTCAAAAACGTACTCAGCATATGGATTACTTAAAAAAGGGTTTTATTCCTTTTAGGGATTTCTGGAATGCAATCCTATTGACATAAATTTCTAATTTTTGTGTTTACCACTTGACGATGACTATTGCAAATTGTATTTTCTTTAATGTCTAATAAACATCTGAATACCACCATTGTCACTTTTCTTGAGTATGCCCTACTGTAATGGGGGTGCATCTTATATGCCGTCAAGTACGGTAAGATTTGGTGTAGTAAAATGTCAGTTTGAGTTGATTAGGTTTTATATGTGTTATTGTCCTAATATATGACCTTTATCTTGTACAATACTGGTTATCAGAATTTTCCTTTAAATTGTGATGTGTACTAACTGGTTCCATTTCATTTTCCATGTCCATTTTGCACATGAAGGAAATCTTGATTTTGGATGAAGCAGACAGGTTGCTGGAGAGTGGGCTTGAAAGAAGTGTTTGTGCTGTTCTTCCTTTGCTGCCCCGCCTGCGTCGAACTGCTCTATTCTCTGCCACTGGCATAAAGGATGGTGGGCAACTTATTCGTCTTGGTTTACGAAATCCAGTTGAAGTCACTGTTCGAGATAAAAGGAGTAATTGGACAGGGGGCATAAAAACTGAGGTCAGTAGCATGTAGGCCACTATAGAATTGAAAATGTTACTAATTTGAAAGCCAATAGAATTGCTGTGCAAATTATTGCACCAATTAATTTATGTATTTAATTATATGTTCCATGGCATTAAAAATAACAGAAAAGGTAATGCATATGCATCGAAACATGGAATTCTTTTATTCACAGAAATCATCATGGTATTCGTTTTTAATGTCAGAATTAGCATTGTTGCTCAGTGTATATGATTTTCTGGAAATACTGCATGAATATAGTCTCATGATCTGCTTAAGCCCAAATAACACGATCATGTTTCACGTCAATGTCGATTAATTTTTCATTTTTACCAAGTTCATAGTAGCTCAAATGATGGCTTTGTGATGCCATCATTTTCAGGGACTGCAGCAATGATAGGGATCCCTTTTTTCATCACTTGAGCATGTCCTTTTTCCTTCTCTGACTATGTTGGAGAGTTGAACTGCAACCAATGGGAGCACACATCAGCAAATAGGGAATTAGATGCCACATTTGAGTTTTAATCATCTGAGGATTGTAAACATTACAGTAATTATTCTTTCCAATATGGGGAAAATGGCCGTATGATTGGGAAAATGATGGTTTAAGCTGTCACTTTCCATATCGTTGAAAAACTAGCTCAAATGATCCCTGGGTTTGCACGTGAAAAGTGACCTGGTGATTAAGGCTTTAGTCACTGATGAATCGAAGAATATTCTGAGAATATGTGTAAGCATTCTTGAATATTTCAGTGGGGAAATAAATTCCTGTGCCATTGCATAATGAAATGACATGCCTTGTGGAGGCAGGTCATCTGTGACATTTTAGATTCCCTGCTTTGATTTCTCCTCTGCATCTGGACTTTCAAATGTGAATCAATGAAATGTGATCAATCGCTGGCCATCCTGGTTTGAAATTGGTGGTAGTCAGTGGTTAATAAGTGGTTAAATTTGCCGTCATACAAAGCATTACCAAAGCCTGCATTACCAAATTTTCTGGCCCATGCGACACACTTTTTGACATGAATGCCTCTAAAATTGGTCCAGGGGTCTAAGCAACTTTCGGTGGAAGGAAACTTCACAGTTGAAAATAATCAGAGCTGTAAAATCTTTTAAAAACTCCAACAGTAAGGATATAGTTGGTCTTTCTAGTAACTTAATCAAGTGAGTTATTCACTCAATAGCATATCCTCTTGCAACAGTCATCAATTCATGCTTTCAATCAGGTAATTTTCCTGACAGCCTCAAATACACAAAAGTGATTCCTGTTTATAAGCATGGCGATAGAAATTCGCCTAGTAGCTACCATCCAATCTCCATCATCCCAGTTTTTGCTAAAATTTTTGAAAGTGTTGCTCACACTCAAATTGTGGACCACCTTGAATCCCTAAATTTAATTACATCAACTCAGTTTGGGTTCAGAGTCGGCAAAAGCACAACTCAAGCAGTTGATTGTATAATTAAGCAAATTATCAATGCATTTGAAGAAAAGCATAGTTTATCACTTACCCTATGTGATCTGTCATCTGCCTTTGACTGTGTTGATCACATAATGCTTCTACAGAAGCTACAGTACTATGGCTTCCAGGGTGCTGAATTTGAATTCATGTCCTCATATCTGTGGAATCGCAAGCAGCTGGTACAGGTCAATGGTACCCAATCAGAATTCCTCAAGGTTAGGCATGGGGTGCCTCAAGGATCTGTACTTGGTCCCCTCCTATTCCTACTGATGATCAATGACCTTCCAGTGAATGTATCCACTGATTGTGTCCTGTATGCTGATGACACAACTTTCTTGCATCAGGGTATCAATTCCACTGAGACAACTAAGATGATATCTGACACGCTAGCTCACGCAAACTATTGGTTCTCAGCTAATAGATTCTTTATGAATCCAATGAAAACCCAATTTTTAACCTGTTCCCTTCAACATGTTACACTAGAAAATGAAGCTGTTAAACTTCTTGGCTTTAACCTTGACCCCAAATTAATTTGGAGTTCTCACATTTTTAACATTAGGAAAAAACTTGCCAGAGCCCTGTTCTTAATCAGAAAACTGAAATGATGTATGACCAAAGACAATCTTCTTAATGCGTGCGATGCATTTTTTCAATCACACCTTACATATGGTATCAGACTTTGGGGGCATGCCTCAGATGTAAAACTGATATTATAGCTTCAGAAGAAGGTGGTTAGGGTAATCACTAACACAGGATTTAATGAACGTTGTAAACCACTTTTTGTTAGATTAGGCATAATGACTCTATATGTATAGCCTTTATATATTTCATATTCTGTTGTACATTAAAGTAAATCTGCACATGTACTCAATAAGGGCTGATGTACATAACCTCACCACTAGAGCCAACCACAAACTAGACATGCCTCACTGTACACTGGCTAAATCATTTAAATATGAAAATTTGGCTATTAAGTGCTTTAATATGCTGCCCAACTCAGCAAGAATGGTAGGTGACAAAGTTTTCCACACAGCCCTAGAGAAATGGCTTTTAACAAAACCTTTATACTCTCTAGATGAATTCTTTGAAATTGACTTCTACAATAAGGTTTTAGTTTTATACTTATGATGTGTTTTGTATTCTGTGCATTGTGTTGTTCCTGTATCCTCACATGAGGTGTATAATGACTGACAGCATATACCACAATGCCTGTTGTGCAACAGATGAATAAAGATTATGATTAAGGTGCATGCATGGGGGTCATCAGCAGAAACTTTGCTTCAAAAATGCACATCTCGAAAAGGGTTGATATTTCAAAGCCCCATAACTCCAGGGCGAGCCTATGCCTAGTCTATGGGGATAAATGATCTCCTGTTGTTTAACCCTTTAACTGCGCAAATAATCTGAAATATAGCTCTCCCCAAACGCAAACTTTTTTTCTAAATTTTTGCGTAATTTTAAAATTTGTCACTTTTTATTTCAAGGAAAATTAGTTTTAAAATTTACAATGAGTAATTATCGTCTGATTTTACTGTTGAATACGGATTGTTGAACTTTGTTTTACTAAAACTAAACCATACTTCAAATCGCCAATAGATAATGGGAACAGTTAAAGGGTTAAAGGAAGGTGGGCTATGTTGACCAGGTCGGCTGCTAATCCACTCCCTTTCCCTCCCCTTTTTACTGTGTGGTGGGGAAGTGAGTCACATATCAGGTATACGCTGGGCTGTTTAAAAGCTGCACTTCAGTTTTAATTGACAGATCATGGAATGTATGTGCTTTAATGTATGTGCTTTTTGTACATAAACGACATCGGTGACAAAGTTGACAGTAAGCTTAGATTATTTGCTGACGACGCAGTGATGTATAGAGAAATTCGTAGCTTTAATGACAAGGAAGCGCTAACTAAGGACCTCGAGGCAATACAAGAGTGGTGCGATGCGTGGCAGCTAGAATTAAACCTGAAAAAATGCGTTGTTGTAAATTTTTGGAAACGGAAAAACGCTCCTTGTAACAGCTATTGCATTAACAACATAAAACTAGACACCGTAGAATCGGTTAAGTACCTCGGAGTTAAACTGACTAATGATCTATCGTGGAGTAAACATATTCGAGAAATTACCGGTCAAGCTAATCGTAAATTGGGATTTGTTAAAAGAGTACTTGGCAAGTGCGACGATAAAGTTAGGGAAATCAGCTACTTCTCCCTCGTTAGACCCCACTTAGAATATGCCGCCAGTATTTGGGATCCTTATGAGATAGGCTTGGAAACTGAGTTAGAACGCGTGCAGCGAAGATCGGCAAGATATGTTAAAGGCCGTTATGATAATCTCGTTAGTGTTACTGACCTTTTGCAGCAACTGGGATGGGAAAAGCTTTCAGACCGTCGATTAAAATTTAGACTAAATCTATTATGTAAGTTCCAAACCGGTCTATTCTCTGACGACGTTGACAATATTTTACGAAATCCGACATACTACGGTAGATCAGATCATGAGAGTAAAATTAGGGAACTAGACTGCAGAACGGATAGATTTAAGATGTCATTTTTCCCACGAACGATAAGGGACCATAATAGCTGCCATGAGACTTTTATCTAGGTTTGTCGTTAGGTAGTGTAGCTCTTAGTAGTTGTAGTACTCCTAATACTTGAATCCTTATCTGTTACCCAGTACATACTAACAGCACGCCTAGTATGTTTTCTACATGGGTCTTGAGTCCCTGTCCATCTGTGTAGTTGTAGAATGCATGTATATTGAGGTCACTCCATTTTGATGACATCTGTAGTGTAGTGTTGCATGCTTGTGAGGCTTCGCCTCATGACAAGAATTAGCGATTTATGCTAATGCATAATTAGTCGTAGTTACACTAACTTTAGGGTATAGTGTAATGCATGTTGGTGAATACTCACCCCCTGCCACACACCCCTGAGGTGGCTTGCAGGGTATTTTGTAGATGTAGATGTAGATGTAATTGAAGAAAATGACAAGGTCTACAATTCCATTAGAGTAGTTGACAGCTTGTACCTATTGTATGCAAATTGTGCCAAATGGAAAGTGATGATTCGTCAAAGATTTTACTATGAAGACCAAATATTTAAATGAAAATCAATTGCGGCACATGACACATAAACAGGTGGAAAGAGCAGTTCAAGACGAACAAAATGATACAAAGAAGATTCGAAGGACTACAATTAATAACTGCCACTTTTGCTATTTTTGGAAGTTTACAATCTCATTTTCTTTCTATGTATTGTTTAGATTAATGGATGTTGATTATCATGTATATTTTCTTCTAAAATCTAATCTGAAAAGTCACTGTGCATATTACGGGCTAGTGAATCCCATGGGCCAGGAAATAGGGTACTTAATATCTCTTTGTGTTGCCTGCATATGTTGTGTTGGCCTTCAGTTCAATGTTCACTGTTTTTTGACCCTGTGTGTATTTTGTATGCTTTGACAGAATGAAGAAGATGGGGCAACTGAGGAAGCTACGCGGACACCGTCTAGCTTAGACAATTTTTATGCAATGTGTGAACCTGATGCTAAACTAGCCACACTGATAACTTTCCTTAAAGAAATAGAGAGCCCATCTAAAGTTATACTGTTCCTTCCAACTTGTGCTTGTGTTGAGTACTTCACAAAAGTCATTACGGAGTGAGTATTATTTTTCTTAAATGCTGTTATAGTGGTTTACCCTAGGTACACAGCTATTCTAGAAATCAAATATCTTTGCAACTGAGTTCTGTGTGCTTTCGTGAAGGTCTGCACATCTTTGCTTGTTGGGGGTGGGCAGGTCCTTTCGGTGGAGAAAAGGTGAGAGGTGTTTCAGTATAGGTTGCCAAATATACTGCTCTGATAGAGAGAGTGCTAGAGTGAGGGAGAAGGCAACTGATATTTTTTTAGGCTATTCTCCACCTACTCACATATCCGAAGAAATTTATAACTGCCAAAAATATGGTGATGAAATATGTACACAGAAATTGTCATGAGAAAAAATCAGACTGGAACAAGAATCGAACTACGGACCTTTGGCATACTGAACCAATGTGCAGACCACTACGCTACCCAGGCTTTATAATTCCTGTGGCAATTTTGGAGGATACAAGGGACCTAGATGTTATGACCATGCGGTCCATCAAAGATGGCAACACAAGGGAAATAATACATAGAAATGCGTAGAAATTGCAGTTAGCCAAAGGTCTGTGGTTTGATTTCTGGCCCAGGTCAATTTTTTTTGTGTCAATTTATACGCTCACATCTCATTGGCCACTTCTGGTCACGTGCGGTAGAGCTTCCTCTCTCCTTTTCCTGTGAGGTGTAAATGAATTATTTGAATTCTAGCATGGCTATGTTAATTCACTCTTAAGTTAGTGTTGCTTGACTCCTTCTCTGCCCCGTTGTAATGTGGGCAAGAGATGGAAATGTGATCGATGCATTGAGTTGCTCTCCCTTGGCGATTACTTTCTCTGTAAATGTTTATTCATTTTTGATTTAGTTCCTTGTTTACATTGTTTTTGTTCATGATTTTGAATCTTACTATCTCAGGTTTATGAAAGGAAAGAAGATATTCAGTATTCATGGGAAAATGAAGCAGAAACGCTTTGGGGTTTTTGACTCCTTTCGACAAGCTGACTCAGGTAATTCAAACCAAACCCTGTTTTGTTGGTCAATTAACTCCTTGATTAATTGTAACTGATTCTTGAATGATTTAGTGCTAATGGAATATCATGGTGAGTGACTCATTAAAAATAATTTGAAATTTCAAGTAATAGTGGTAAAAATTATTGCAGGGCTCCTCATTTGCACCGACGTGATGGCTCGTGGTGTGGATGTGCCCCAAGTGCATTGGGTGATTCAGTATGAGCCTCCCACTTCTGCCTCTGCTTTTGTGCATCGATGTGGCCGCACAGCAAGAATGGGAAATGATGGATCGGCCTTGCTTCTTCTACTGCCCTCCGAGAAGACATATATCAAGTTCCTTGAGCTAAATCAAAATGTGAGTAATGCACAGTGTAGATTGTATGGGTGGGTGAGGGCCTTCTGGAGCCCTCCTGGCTCTCAGACCTCTTGGTCCATTGTGCCATCCCACATTTAACCTGCCTGCCGCTTGCAGATGGGACAGGAGCACCACGGTAGAGGTATGGAGGAGGGGCCACCCCCAACCTTCCCGGTACAGGGATGGAAGAGGGTCACCTCCCTCCAATCTTACCAATCTGGGTCTACCCTCCGACCTCCCGGTATAGGTCTGGAGGAGTGTCACCTCTCCATCCACCCCAGTAGAGGTATGTAGGAGGGCCACCCCTCCAAACCCCGTCTGGGCCCAACGTTGCTGAACTTCGGTGATCTGATGAGAACCAGTGTTTCAATGTGGCTAGGCCCTTTCCCAATGCACAGTGCAGTGGTGTGCTAAGTGCTACCGTGAACATCACAAGTGGATCGAACTACCATATTTTCTGGCTGATATGACGTAACCTAGTTTTGACCACAGAATTCAGAAAAAATAAGTAACCTTTCTTTGGAAATAGCATTTGGGTTCTGCCACATCTTTGTTTGTCGATGCCCCCTTATGCATCACTAGGATTCAACTCTTGAGAGAAATAGAGTGCAGTGGCGACAACATGTATGTCAAGTTATTTATTATCGTAGAGATGCTGCCTGCAATGGCAGTGAAAGCTCAAGATCAACAAACAAAAATGTAGCAGAGCCTGAATGGTATTTGAGAAGACTTGCATCGCTGCGAAAGCTTGCGATCCATATTAATGGTGGAAAATATGGTAATTGCCATTCATCATCAAGGTAACTATTCAGGGTTGCTAAAGGCCTGGTAAGCCTGGAATAAGTATATAGAAAAGTCATAGAAATTGAAAATGGGCCTGGTAAACCTGGAATAAGTGTATGGAAAAGTTCTGTGAGTGTTTTGCAAAAAAGTGTTTTTTGAGATATTAGCTGTTTTTTTTAGTTCATATTAATATATGTATTTTATATTAATTACAGTCTCGCAAAATTTTACCACATACTTACTTTGTATTGCACTACACAATGTCTCCTTTCCTTACGACAAGATTCTGTTTTCATTTTTCATTCTACCCATCCTTCTCATAGAGAGGAAAAAAGGGGGTGTTGGATTGAGGATACTATGCTTTTCTTGAATCATTGCAATGTCAGATCATGGGATAATTCTCTTAACTGTGTAATATTATGCATTTAATATTATTTGTGTGATATCCCTCATAATTATGACCATATTCATATCATTTCGTCTTCATCACAAAGAAATGTGCAGTAGGGGTGTTCCTTTCCCCAAGTCCGTGTTTTCACATTCCATTCCAAAATGTTTGTTCCGAAGGACAAACATCGGCTGGTCAAAAGCAGTGCTTTAACAATGCTCCTTCTGGCAAATTTTGAGAATACTGGGACTAGCCACGGTATTACTATTATTTAGTCCCCTGCAAGTGCACATAAAAGCAAAAATTCCATTGAGAGTAAAGGCCACCACACACCGAATGCTATTCTAACCACTCTACCAGCTTTCGGTACGTGTCTTAAGATCCAGTATAGCGATTTCCCACTGTCCGTTCACACCAAATGTGAGCCATGCAAACCGATGTGAACTTCCCGAGCACTATGTTGCAGCGCATCACTCGGCCGGCAATTTCCTCTTCGCTTAGCTTTCATGGCGCATGTGCAGTATCTATTGTGGTAAATGGGGGCTTTCGTCCCGCCAGGCCAAATTCATTTTTAACCTACTTACAACGGAGCTATTTCAACTAAATTACGTACATTAGTTCCGTACACTATGCGCATTGTAAATAAATCTTTCATCACTTCAATGACATCAATATTAATGGAATAGTTGAGTGTCAAACCTGAGAAGTGCATTTTACGCTTTCCGCCTGATAAAAGTGGAGTTTCACTTTACCTAAACATTCCGCCATCTTGCTACATAGTACGGTATGGTTAGCTTCTGGTGTGTGTGCATACATAGTGGGTGTCCATTGCGAGAACAGTTCTCTCGCTTAGCATAGCATTCAGTGTGTGTTGGTCTTTAATCATTCCCTTGATCAGGACTTGAACATGGGTCCCTCGTTATTGTAGTGAGTGCTTTAGCCAGTTAAGCTGCTGAGGGATCCTCCCCTGTTGATATTTGTGGGTTTTAAAGGACTGCTCCCCTTTGGTCTGCTTCTGTGGCATCATATGTCCGGCAGTCTTGAACATCATCTTATACAACCCTAAAAAATCCAAATTGGATAAGGACTTCTTGGTAGTTTAACTGGCTAAAGCACTTACAATTAGTGGGGGCAAGGGCCTAGCCACATTGAAACACCGGTTCCCATCAGAACACCGAAGTTAAGCAACGTTGGGCCCGGACGGTGGTTGGATGGGTGACCCTCCTCCATACCTCGACCAGGCATGGATGGAGAGATGATACTCCCTCCATACCTATACCGGGAGGCCGGAGGGAGACCCAGACCGGGCCGGTTGGAGGGAGGACATCCTCTATACCTGGTACTGGGGTGGGGCAGGGGGAGGCCAATCCTCCATACCTCTACTGAGGTGCTCTTGTCCCCTGTCTGCAAGTGGCAGACAGGCATGGGGTTGGCACAATGGACCAAGAAAGGTCTAAGTGCCCTGATGAAGGCCCCCCCAACAACAATCTAATCTATCTACAATTAGTGGGATATCAATGGTACAAGTCCAGAGTTCAAGTCTTGGTCAAGGGTGGATGATTTTTTTCCACACAATGGCCCCTCCTCTCTGACTAATCTAACTGGCCTCAAAGTCTGGTGACCTAAGGTCTGCACAGTTGGGGATATAAGGGGTTATCTAAAGGGTGGTTTATCTGCTACATGAAGACCTCCCAAACCACATTCCACTCCATTTTTTCATAAATCTTTGTGCCAGAAGGGCTGGGCATTGCGCAGGCCACTGACAGCAAAACCTTCCCATTCACAATGCAAAGTGTTGTCTTTCATTTTGAGTGTTTATTGCTGTCACCCTTGAGTTCAGATGTGTGAATGAAAAATAATTCTGGTAAAAATTACTGTAAAAGTACTTTGTTTACTTTAATTTAATCAAAATATCATATTTTTAGTAATTTTATTTTTGCTCTTCACCATCTTACCAACTAATGGTGTGTTCTTGTTGTCATTTTTATCAACTTAGGCTATTTATTTGTTTTTCTTAATTCATTTGAGAATGCACACTCAATCCTTGATAGTGAGTGTGCCACACCATCTCTTCACTTTTGCTAATCTGCTGTCACTACTTCATTGTTTGGTAGCCATTAAAAAAAAACTAACTTTCAGAACTACATGTTACGCAGCATGGCAATAAAATTATTCTGGGAATGCTCAACTATTACTGGTGCTTAATTTTCAGGCTTGGATGATAGCTGACAACAGAGTGAGATGAATGAAGCAGTTAGGGCTTGGGGATGAGGTTTCTTCTTGTAAAATGGCATATATTTAAACTTATGGTTGATTGTATCAGGAAATTTTCAGTTTTAATTTTTGAGCTAAGTGAACTGTGGATAACTGAAGCCATGCATATGGGGGCTCTACTGTATCTAATTTTGTTGGTAATATGTGTAATAATTCAGAGAAAGTTGTTTCGGTTTTATTCCAAGGTGAAAAGAATATTGATGAATAATGGTTAATACATATTTCTGTATTACAGGTCAAACTGAAGGAAATGCTAATGCCTAAGAAGTTATTGCTGAATGAGGTTTTGAGCACATGTCATCGCATTCAGCGTGAGCAGAGAGAAATCTATGACATGGCCAATCGTGCCTTTGTGTCTGCAATACAGGCCTACAGCAAACACGAATGCAACCTCGTTTTGAGAGTCAAAGGTAATTATTTACCAAATGCAGTATTAAACATGCACTATGCAGTCTGGAACAGGGTGGCTACTGAAAATCCATTGTCAATATATGGAAATAATTTTGAGAGATTTTGAAATAATTTCTTACGTGGCATTGTGGTAGTTTTGTGGTAGTTCAAGAATCATCATCAATAGTCATCAGTCTGAAGATAGGTTTTTTTTTAAACTTCTTTTCTCTACAACTCTCTGTAGGACTTCTTCATTGGTCCTCCATTTGTCCTTTGATCTCTGTCCATTTGATCTTCATTATCCTTCCATATTGCTGCATCTCCATTGCTTCCAATCTCTTTTTGTTCTACACATGTCATTTTCCAGGTTTCAGTGATATATAAATGCGTGCTCCAAATGTATGTTTTAAAAAACTGCTTCATTATTTCCCAGATAGTGTTACCAGCTGTTAGTAGACTCCTCTTCTGGTAGAATGCCATCTTTGCCTGCTCACAATGTCTTTCTTGCTTTGCATAGCTGGTGGTCCTGATCACAGTTTGCAACATTCTTCCACAAGCGCAAGTTTTTGCTGTCCAAGTTTGACTTTGATTTTATCTTTCATCCATACTTTTTTCTCTGCAATTGTCAGTTGGACTTCTTCAGTGGTGATTCTGTCTGTCCATTTGATCTTCATCATTCTTCGGTAACACCACATCCCCATTGCTTTCAATTTATTTTGCTCTGTAGCTGTTATGTATTGTTCAGGTTTCACTGTCATATATAAGCATCCTCCAAATAAACGTTTTAATGTGCTTTAAGTGCTTCCTCACTTCCACTGTGTTACTAGCTGTTAGGAGACTCCTCTTGTAGTAGAGTGCTTTCTTAGCTAGGGCTAGTCTGATCACAATGTCCTTCTTGCTTCTTCCATCGCTGGTGATCCTGCTTTCCAGATAGTAAAATTCTTCCACTTGTACAAGTTTTTGCTGTCCAAGTTAGGCAGTGATTCTATCTTCTTGATTTCTTTCAGAAACCATAACTTTGGTTTTCTTAACATACATCTTCAATTTGTTCTTCTTCATATAGGTCAGCATTCTTGTCAGATCTTCTTTCTTGTCTGCAAGAATTGCTTTTTCATCAGCAAAGCATAGCATTGATTTTGAGGATGCCGGGACTAGCCACGGCAGTTACCTTTACGGAGTCACCCGCAAGTGCAAATAAGTGTGATATTCCACAGAGGAAAAATCATTCGCCTTGACCGGGATTCAAACTCAGATCCCTCGATTTCACGCAGAGTGCTTTAACCAGTTAAGCTACAGGGGAGAAGGATGCCTCGGTAGCTTAACTGGTTAAAGCACTCGGTGCAAAATCAAGGGATCCAGGTTCGAATCCCGGTCAAGGCGAATGATTTTTCCTCTGTGGAATATCGCACTTAAAGCATAGCATGCTGATGTGTTCCTAAATGTCTAGAAATGTAATTAAATATTTGAGAGGTTATGAGAGAATTTCTCACATGGCATTGTGATACTTTTGTCTGCTATCATATTTCCGTTGGTGCTATGATTTAATCTGAAGGAAAAACACCAGCAAACAAAACTAGGAACAACCACTAATTAGCTATAATTTTTTTGCATTTATCTGCTGCAAATACATGCATGCATGCTGCTGCTGGTGGTGACTCTCTTAGACTTTTAAATTATTCCTCTTTGAGCAAATCTTGACACATTTTGAGTCATAAGACATGTACATCACCTGTATGGAACTTCACTCAAGCGACAAGATTTTTAAAAAGCATAGCACAGTACTAAATGTGCCTTCGATGTGAACAAAAGAAAATAATCAATATTATCAAGTAATTGCTTATTAACCTTGAATTTTCCATTGCAGACAATAGGTTAATTAACTTGTTCCTATACAAAAATAATAGTGCCCTCTAATTATAATGATGAGTTGAGAGATTGATTGATTGAAGTGCAAATTTTATTATTATGTAACTAGGGATAGTTTCATGCAATATGTTGCAGAGTTAAGGAAAGCACAATGAAAAAAATGCCTTATACACTCGAAGAAACTATTATTTTCATGCACCCTTGTATAAAATGATGTGACATGGCAGCAGTCTTCCAAATAAAATAGATATCTTCTTTATAATAGTTCAGATTCCATCAAATCTCATTTATTACATGCATCTCTCTAATATTTGAAATTCTGGTGAAATTTATATTGTGTGCTTTTGTATCTCATTTGTGTAAGCTTAATTCCAAATGTAACTTGTTAAGTGGATTTTTCCCCATTTATATTTAAACATTACTATTTTCATGATGGAATTACATATATATTTTCACATTGAAAAAGGACAGTAGTCTGTGTTAACTATTGTTATTATTGTAATTAAATGTGAGAATCAAGGCTATTTGATAACGAATACATGTGCAAAAAGCATTCAAATAGAGAATAATGAATTGGCTGTAATTGAACAACTCTTCGACTGTTACCTTTGTTTACATATTTACAAACCACTGAATTTTTTGTGGTGTATTTTGCCACGGGACAACAATGTGTTAGGTGAAACTTATTTCCACGAGAAAATTCACTCCATTCTGCTCCACTCCTGTTGTTCTGAGATTTGAAGGAAATGCTTATACCTGTAAATTGAGAATTTTTTAATCTGTCTAATAAAAATTTCAAGAATAGCCTAATTTGCCAGAGAAAGAATCTTCTCTCTTTCCTTTCATCAGTGGTCCTGCACCTGCATGCATGGTTAGGCTATGTTTGTCTGATTTATTTACAAATCATGTATTATTTTGTATACTTTTCATGAATGATTTACCTGCATTTGAAAATCATTGTATACTTTTGTTTTTTTCCATGACAATTAGATTTAGATCTGGGGAAAATGGCAACAAATTATGGATTACTGCACCTACCCAAGATGCCAGAGCTTAAGAATAAAGATGTGTCAAGTTTCACCCCTGTCCCTACTGAGCCTAACAGCATTGCATACAGGTAACATTATTTTGAATGCTTTTATACATGTACAGGGTGGCCACTCATCTGAGAAAACTGGGGGAAACCCAGAAATTAGAAACTGTCAGGAATTTTGTTCAATTTCCAGGAAAAATGTTGACTGCATAAGCTGTAAAGAAATCAAAGCCCTCATAGAGTTATATATATTTTGATTTATCAGTTAGCTATAATGAACATAAACCTTGATGTAATTTTTTAATTTAATGCAAAACTATTTTTAATTTGTAAAAAATGAATTGGTGGCTAAAAAATTGAATGCTCTAATGAGGTTCTAAATTGGAAAAATCAGGTCGTGTGAACACCATTGCTTTGGCTTTCTTCAATGGTCACAAAATAAATGCATTTTAAATTGGTCCGATTGTGAGATGCTGTGGAAATTCATTGGATCATTTAGAAAGAGTGATATTTTTAGGACTGTGGGAAATCTATAGAACCAAAAACATTTGACAGATTCTCAGCTCTCCCTTTGAGCATTCATAGAATTCATTGAAAATTCATTTGCTGGGAGATTATAGGAATTTGAAAGGAAAACAATCTTTTCAATATTCCACACACTTCTCATCCACCACAATTTTAACGTCTCAGCATCTCTGTCAATGGTAGAATTATACCATCTGTTATTCATTAAGGTGATAGGATACAGTTACAGGTGGAGAAAAATGTTACTCTTTGCAACGAAAATAACAAGGCGTAGAAACCATGATCATGATAACAATAATAATTGACTGTATTCCCAGCCATTCTGTTGATATCTCCAAGGGTTGATAAAATAAATAAGGCAATGTGTTTTATATATTTTCGGAGATCTTTTTTCCTATGGTTTTCATACTTTAGCCATTAATTATCCATTTATTTTTATTAACATTGATATTAAAATGTGCGTATTGAGCTCATTCCACTATGAAAGCTCTTTGAGTATGATTACCTGGTTCCGAAACTGGATAGTTCTTCCATTCAAGGTTTAATTTATATGCAAACTCTTGATTTAATTGATAAATTAATTTGTAATGATTCTTTTTAATGCTTGTGGATCCTAAATTTAAAAAGATTTTTAGGAACAGCCAACAAAATATGGTTCTAATAAAATAAAGTAACTACAGTATGCTAAGCTTATAGGGATCATTTCCTGAAACAAAAACTATGGACGATCAAGCTTAAGATGACATGAAAGCTATTTGGCTGCCATTAAGACAACATCTACCTGGGGACCTATTGCATATCGTGGGCAAGATATTTCTCACCCCCTATGAGTCAACCTGTACCATTCCATATCAAGGGAGTCACTCATTAAAGAAGCACTTGTCTGAAACACATTTGGAGCATGCTCTTATATTAGGGTTCCCATTGGTCCTGTTTTTCTGGGGACAGTCCCATTTTTGGTAGAATGTCCGGGTGCCCCACTTTTTTCCAAATATCCAACTTTTTTCTTTTGTAAGTATAAATCCTAAAGGCAGTGGATTAGGCTTTCCATGTTAAATATGCAGCACTCGTGGTGTCGAATTCATGAAACTTTAATCGGGTATATTAAGAAGTTGATAACTCTAATAACGAAGCTCTTTTTTTCCCCATGCTTCTGTTAGCAGTGTCACATACACATGGTTCTGGGTTGTGTATGACGTGACGTCAGTTCAATGCCGGCATTTCTACATTGTAAATTGATTGCTACTCTGTGTTGCACGTAGTTTTTATCATGCCAAAACGTACGCGCTTATTTAACTTATAGTATTAGAAGAGAATTTCCCATCATCAAATGAAACAGTAAAATCTTTAATCATTGTAAAGACTTATTTTAAGAATAAATTCGACAGTGTCGGGCGATATCTGGTGGAACAGCATTTTAAATAAAAACTACACGGACCTGATGATGACGCCCTAAAGAGCGTTGAAACACGTGTTGTGTATTTCACAATAAATTCAAGTGGACAGTACAATTACTGTAGTTTTTATTTACTTATTTTAAGGATTTGTCTAGTATTGACTTCCATGCCCATGTATCTAAGAAGAAGAAACTTCTTGATCAGGTTCATAATTGTGATAAATATTCTAATGTATCTTGTAAACATGAACTTTAATCAGGCATATTTTGAAATTATGTTCTTCTAATCGTTGTAAGTGCGATTATAATTCATAATACAGGCATGGTGAATTTGATTCTATTTTTCTCATTGCTATTGTGTCCTGCTTTTTTACGAAATGTCCCAGTTTTTTTTCTAAAATAGATTTTGGGAACCCTATCTTATAGCATAGGCATATCCAGGGGGGGTTAGGGGGTTGTAACCCCCCCTCCCCATTGATAAAAAAAACGTCAAAATGATGTGTTAAACACATGCTAATAGTACACCTATAGATCACTTTCCATAGCATAATAGAATACCTTCAAAACGTCATTTTATGAAGTATATTTTTCAAAATTCCTGGGCCCCTCATTTTACATGGGGGTATTCCAAACCCTCCACCCTATGGGGGGTTTTGAATATTCCAAATCCATCTGAAGGGGTGGTGACCCCCCACTTCAGGTGCTTCTAGATACGCCTATGTCTTACATGGCAGTGAAGCCTGGACAATTGCAACTGCAGATCAAAAGAGATTAGAACCAATGGTGATGTGGTACTCCTCTTATGAAAGAAATTTCACCAAAGCCATATGTTTAAAATGGGAGGGGTAAATATAATTAAGTCAGATGAAGTGGTTGTTAGTTAGTCAGATGCCTGGGAGTTAGGTTGACTTCCGACCTATTGTAGGAGAAACACACGAAACATTTGTGGTGCTGCATTAAACAAACTAGTGTTTATCAAGCAGGTACATACATAGTTGGAAGGTTCTCCAATGAAAAAGTGAGAAAGAGATGCTATTTTTCTCTGGTTAGGCCATATTTTGAATATGCTGCCAGCATTTCATAGCAGCACCTGCACATAAAAATGAAATTAGCAAAGTTAATAAAATACCAAGGTGATCCACACCTTTGGCCAAAAACTGCTATGAGCAAACGGAAAGTGTAACACAGCTAGTTAAAGGACTAGGTTGGGAGCTGTTAGAGACTCGGAGGCTTAGATTACTTGAAAAATTTATATTAGGTGAGTTTCAGTGCGACATGGAGGATATTATTTTGACCCTGCGATATATCTCTAGAAGTGATAGAAATGACAAAATACGAGAGTTACAATTCTGAACTGGTTGGTGAAAAAATTCCTTCTTTCTACAAATCATTAATGAATGCGAGACACATAGATAACATACAAGTATGTACTTCTGTCCGCTCCCTCTCTTTTCCCCCTCCTTTTCCCTATTCCCTCCCCTTTCATGGCTCGTGTCTTAACGCCCCCTGCCTCATCCCTCTGCGATGGCTTGCAGGTTAATGTGTAGATGTGGAAGTGTGCAATTTTTGTAATATTTCTCTGGATTTAAATTGATGCACATGTTGCGCATGAGTCAACAGGAACACGTGGAATTTCAATTTTAGCTACCACAATGGATGGAATGGATTTAACTACATGTTAGAAACTTCCTATAAATCTGTCAAATAAAACTTAACACACTAATAAGAGCAGTAATGGATACAATTATCATTCTTAAAATATCCATTTTCTGGCCCTCTTATCATTTCCATGCTTGAGTTAGCTGAAAGTTCTTGAATGAAATTATTGTAACCCTGAGAAATTATTTGTCGAACAATGCGTTTTAGGGATCAAAACCTACAGCAATGACTATGTCATACTTTACTACAAAATTCAAAGATGCAGCAGACATCATGGATGGTTTTCTTGTGAACACTACCACTTCCATGGGCTATGTGTAAGTGCCTATGATCATAAAAATTTAAATTTGACAGGTGAATGCTCAAGTTAGTTATGCATATATAACTCTCTTGTGATGCAGTGTGTACTAGTACCCGGAGAATAATGAAAAGAGTGATTATTTTCTGTAAAACTACTGAGTGCACTGCCATCTATAGAAAGAACTACGGTAGACAAATGAAACAGCTAGCTGATGAACATTAATCATATAGCCTCAATTCACAATTTGTTAATAGTTGTGTGGTCCTTGATTGACAAAAATATAAGTAGAAAACAACTCATCATTATTATGTTGTAGGAATTGAAGAGCGATGTACAAGTGCCACTTACCCTGTGATGATCAATGAAATTGAGCATAAAGCAACAAATTAGCTTAGATAAAGCTAATTTGTTGCATTATCATTAGCTGTGGTATCTTAGTTGCAAAAAAAAGTCAAAATCAATCACGGTGTTAAATTATTCATACTTTACAAAAACGTAAAATATTGGTGCATCATTTTATTTTGTGTAGTTGACAGTTATATAAATAATTCTTGAATGCCGTCGAAGTACAGTCCTGTTCAAAAAAAACTTATCTCCCAGGCGTTGAAACATTTCTTAGCCCAAAGTTGACGATAATGTAAGAATGTGGAATCCACATTTTCATGATGAGATTCACTCAAAGAATGTTAAATTCCAACATCCTACCTGATAAACCTTGAGACCTATCATTTAGTACAGAGAATGCCATTATAAAATCAAATGAATGAAGATAATTCGGCTTTTTATAAGTATGCATTAAGTTAAGGCTGAAATATGCATAATTTTTCTGTCTCTAGGCATTGAAATAAATGGAGTAATAGTAAAATAACATTCATTGACCATGCATGAAAAAGTGGAGGCTTGGTGGTAACAGACAAACAAATACATATGAATTTGTTTTTGTGCCTACTGTATGCTTCTTTTCATTTCTATTTCAATTAATTCACTCTAGTGTGATAAAAAAAAACTTGTTATGCTATCCAAAGATTTTTTTGAGGGGCACATTATTCAGTTTACATTTTTTTAAATTTGTCTCAGACGTCAAGGAGATGCCTCATAGGATAAAGTATGTAGTCGAAGCATTTAGAAATTTATGGACTCTTGATGTTTAAAAAATAATTGAATCATTAGGATTTGTTTGATAAGAATTTGTTGCTATCAAAAATCTACATGTAATAAAATGATTTGTATATTCGATCCAACACTATTCAGCCTCTTTAAGCGATGATGATTTGCGATAATTGCATTTTCCTGATTAAAAAAATGTGGAAGATGCATCACTCACAGCAGGGTTTCCAGTGCTGACATGGAGACTTGAAACAGATTTTTGTCTCCTGCCTTTGAGTAAAATTTTAAAACAAGGGGTATTTGGCAATTTGCCCGACCACCCCTAATTTATCATACAAAAGACAGCTGGTGGCTTAACCCAGTCCCTCAGAAGTAATACCTTAATTGGTCAAAATTTTCCTTCAAGGAGTATTACTTCTTATTCTTGTAGTTCCCTCTTGCTAAGCGAGTTCGAAACAAAGGCCCTTGTTATGATCCTAGCATTTATGATTTTCCCACACGGGGGTGTGGTTTGGCCATGTTTCCATTTCGTCGTCAACCTTGGACTTGGATAGTTTTTTGCTCCGAAGTGGTAAGATTTTTTCTTAGCTGGACTGTACAATGAATTAGTCACCACTAGGAAATGGAATATTTGTATTTCAATTGCATTGATTATTTGCATTTAGTGACAAGGGAACAAAAAAGCAGGTGAGACTAAATAAAAAGCAGACTTCAGTCTTGGTAAACTTCATGTTTGAAAACTTGGACTTTGCCAGAGGAAGACTTGAGGGGAAGGTGGTGAGGGCTCGACGGTGGGAGCAGCTTACGGACTTACTCAATAGCCACGGCCCTACAAAAACTATCTCGCAGTGGATGAAAGTGAGTATTAGGACAATGGAAGCACGTACATATATGTACATATTAGATTTCTTGAATTCCTGCAATAATTGTTTTTAATTCGCAGACATGGAAGGATGTGAAGAGGAAGGTGAGAGCAAGGGAGGCTCGCCTTGATGCAGAGACATTAGCTACAGGAAACATAGGGGTAAACATCAAACCAAATCTTAGCATTAGATATGTACATACTATCAAAAATTCATAAATAACAACTGATTTTTCTTTAGGAAACTTTGGCACCCCTCAGCGTAATTGAAGAGAAGGTATTGGCCATCTTGGGTAAAGTGTCACCCACTCCATTGGTGGATGCTGATGTACGACCAGCAGGAAACATCAATGCAAGTATTGTTCATATCTTATCTCATTTTTTATTCTTACCAATTCATGAACTGATTTTTGTTCTTATTTTAAATCGGAGTCCATCCTTCAAAAGGAGTAGCTTTGAATAAGATGAAGTTGCCTGTTGAGTTATTTTTAAATCCTAATTGATACATCCTTCCTTTCCCTTGGTGCTACAGCTCGGGGTGAGCTTTGACCTCCTGCATAATCCACCTCCACTGCTCTCTGTCATCCATCTTCCTCCTCCAGCCTTCCACTTTCATCCTATCCAGATCTTTATATACATATGTCTTCTAACCGTGTCTGCTTGGGTCTTCCTCTCTTCCTTGGTGCATATATTTTTCCTTATAACATCCTTTTTGGCATGGCAGTCTCATTCACTCTTTCAGTATGTCCTCCCTGCTGTAGTCTCTTAACCTTTATGGGCCTTACTATATCTTCTCCTTTAAGTACGTTTATTTAATTCATCATTGTAATGGATTCTGAACTCACCATTTTCTATGACAGGTCCATTTATCTTCCTAAGTATTTTTCTTGCTAAAGTTCTGAGTATTCTCTTCAAATTTTCTTCTTGAATCTGATGCTGACATAATCATATACATATTTGGTTTTTCTTTAATTCACTAGAAGCAGAACATTCATACATGAATGTTCTGCTTCTGATTCCAGTCTTCCATGTATGCAACTCTATTATTGTCTTTTTTGTCCTTGTTATTATGACTATATCATCTGCATAAGCTCAGATCTTACTTGTCTTATTATAGATTGTACCTCGTTGGTTGATAGTTGTTGCTGCAAGAGAAACTTGATAATACAAAGTCAGCAGGACCGAAAAATCGGCACTTTGTATCATCGAGTTTCGTAACATCGAACCTTTGAAGAAATCGTGAAAAAATAGTTATTTTCCCCCCCCCCCCTAACTTTTGTGGTCCTTGACAACGTTTTAAAACCATATTTGGTACTTATTAGTCAAAGCATTTTTAAAACAATGCCTTTATATCATAAACTTTAACTCATAGAGGATCAAAAAATAATTACCACCTTGTAGTTTCTCTATGAAAATATTTTAAATCGGCGAGTAAGAATTTAAATTCAAGATTGCAACGTGTTACACTCATTTTGAAGCATCTGAGATTGGCCAAATCACGTATTTTAACTTCTGAGACTCACGTCAAGGTACCTGACGCACTCTTGTACGACAACAGCTCCTGGGAGTCCATAAAGACCTGCATGTGGTTGGCAAATCCGAACTACCCTCGCCCGGCTGTGTGCGAGAGATAGAGAGACACTCTTCTCTCCCCCTTCCAAGCGGTGGAAAGGGGAAGGGGCGCGCACCACTCTTGAGCCGATCCTACAGTGGGTGGACAAGCGACCATTTTCTATATTGCAGAAACCACTGTTTTCCTTAGGCCAATTACGCGGACCTTTTTCCAAAGGATACCCCTTCCTTTCTCTCTCAAGTTCAACGTGCGAGGCGGGTGCCCGGCGGGAGGACGGGTAACTATGCCAACAGGCATGCACGGGCAATAAACACACGGGCTGAAATTGCCCGGGTTTTCCGACTGCCTGCATTTCCGATCCCTCCAACCAAGCAATAGCCAACTCATCACATGTCTGGTTTGCAGCGATTTATGGTCACCCCTCGGGAGTTCCCTAGTCCCCTCTCTCGAAGAAAACGAGGCAAGGTCACCGACCACCCCGATGCCCGAACAGATGATACTTACCTCCTCTACGCTTGCAGTGGCGTGCTTACCAATGAATTCTTCCGATTTTGAATAAGCGCTGCCTACGCTACACATAGTCTAATAACTTTTTGGGTTTTTCATTATATCGCACACTGTGGAGATTCCAATGCTAGAGCCCGCTGCTATATTAGCCACTGGGTCTTCCTTGGATGCCCTTTCAATAATCTTCAGCTTCTCCGAAATGTCTAACACAACGTGCTTTCTATTTTTTGAAGAATTGGACATTTTAAACCATTTATATTATTAAAGAAAACTTGGTAAATATAAAACGCCCGCGGAAGCCCAAGTTGCGCGAACACAGAGCAGTGATTCAGGGGGCTCAGGGTGATTGCTTGACGATGAATGGGGCGTGATTCGGCATATTTTCTAAATCACCGTCAGTTCGTGATATACTAAGCTTTCAGTTCTAAGAGCAAGATTTTTTTGTCAGGTGGAGTAATAATGTGGAGGTCGTGGAGAATGATACTGAAGAAAATAGTACAGCCTTTAACGGTTATCTATATCAATCCTTCAGTTTACGAGGATGACGATTTACCTCCCCCAGGAAAAGCCTTTGCTTTAAATTACGGCAATTCGCCTATCCAGTACAGACTGGGGCCGAGGTTCGTAGCATCGTAAATTTCGTTTTTTCGAAACTTCGTATTATCGAATAGCACCATGTATTTTGTATAGGCTTTTGGTTGGGACCGACAGTTTTGCTTCGTATAATCGAAACTTCATATTATCGTGCTTCGTATCATCGAGTTTCTACTTTAGTGTTAGTATGAATAGAGTTGTGGACAGCCCATCCTGTTGTTTAACTCCCCTATTAATGTCAAATTATTTACTAAGTTTATTGCCAATTTTAACTTGAGCCTTTGTTTTTCATAGCCGTATCAGCTTTTGAGAGATACCAAGTTCATGCATTATCTCATATATGTAATTTTATTCTGCTTACACTGTCAAAGGCTTGCTTATAATCATAGATATAAGCATATAGTGGTCCGATCCATGTTCATAATGTTTATCCATAATTTGTCTACTAATGAAGAGCTTATCAACTGTGCTTTTATTCGGGTACTCACTTATTACCCTTTCTATTAACGGGTTCAGTTTTTCATGTATTAAACTAGAGAGGACTTTATACACTATACTTAGTAGGGTGATGCCTCTATAAGTATTACAATCTAATTTGTCTCCTTTTTTTAATATTGGACATATAATTCCAGTGCTCTAATTGCCTGACATATGTATGTATTTTCGGGTTCCTGTATTATTGTGATTAATTTATGTGCACCAACTATATTTGCTCTCACTCCATATTTAATTAGTTCAGCAGCTATGCTGTCTATTCCTGGTGCCTTATTATTCTTCAGTTTTTGTATGCTACTTTCCACCTCTCTGTATGTCAGTGTTTTGCTCTTACCTTTCCCTGTCACTCTGTCCACTTCCATGCCTGCTGTTTCAGACTCCTGCCTTCCATTATCTGTATTCAACAATTCTTCAAATTGTTCTGTCCAATGTTCCAACACTTCATTTTCTTCTCTAGCTTCTCACCTCTCTTTACTTTTACAACAAGTTATTATCTGTTGAAATCCCCGTTTTTGTTGGGCAACTGCTTTGTATAATTTATTTCTTTCGTTTTGTCTATTTTACTGTTCAATTTATTCAAGTTTTTTCTCTGACATTTTTTCTTCTCTCTACTGCACATCCTGTTAGCTTCCCTTCTACTTTCCCAGTATTCCCTAACAGCTTAGTCTTGTTTCTCTTTGGATCATGTTTTCTCTGGTTTTATTTTTCTCTGCTATATATTTAGCACATTCTTTTTCAAACCACTTGATACTTTCGAGTTTGGTCCATTCTCCTTCAATATCTTCTATGCCATTCGTCTCACGATCCTCTAGTCTCTAATGTAATTTACTTTCATACTCATTTCTCAATTCAGGCTGTTTGATTACTTTTTCTACATCCCACTTCTTCAATGTTGTTTTGGACATTTCCTGTATGTTTGCTAGTTTCTCTTGTACGTACCTGAGCCTTAACCAAGTAGTGGTCAGGGTCATAATTAGGCCCTTTGCAGCTTCTATCATCCATAATGAATTAAAATTATTTTTTAGATATGATTACATGGTCGATATGATTAGCTTCGTTTGTCCCAGGTATTGTGAGGATAAATTTAGTCTTAATAAGCAATTTATGCCTGGCTGCAAAATGCCCCAACATTTTTCCATTCCCATGACTACTATCATGTAGTGTGTGAATCTCTACCATTTGTTTATGATATCTCTCTTTACCTATTTTGGCATGGAAGTCACCCATTACCACTAACATATGGTATTTTGGAGTTTTATGACTTATGTATATCATCGAGCAGTTCATAGATTCTTTTTCCCTGTATTCCTTCTCTTCAGTTGGGCCGAGACTATCATTATGTTCCTGAACTCCCCATGTAATCCTTATCTTTCATATTCTGGTGTTTCTAGTTTCAATCTGCAGCAGATTCTGTCTGATTTTCTTTGTTATAATGAATCCTGTGCCTAACTGGCCTGTCATATTTTCAGGGCCACTATATATCAGAGTATATTCAGGTTTATCTACCCTACCTTGTCAAGTCCACTGGATTTCTTGCACAGCAACTATGTATTTCTATTTGAAATTTATGCATTTCATTGGCTATCTCTTTCATTTTACCAGACTTTAACATTATTATCACATTCCAGGTTGCCATGATAATTGTGCTCCTAATCTTTTGCTGGGGTTGTTTTCCATTTAACCATCTCTTTTCCTAGTCTTATTATGTATTAGGTTTCGGAACAATTATTCTTTTTCTACGAGGTGGGGTTGTTAGCCCCATGCCCAACTCCCAACCTGGAGGACCAGGGTATCTCTCTTTATCTGGCCTATCACCTTTGATGTTTGGCTTGGGTGGCCCTACCAGGAGCTTAAGCTCCCCCTGCCATAGCTCGCAGGATCACTTAGGCACACAAGCCCCCTCATCGATTCAAATTGGAAATACTAGCGAAGTGGTTATTGGTGCATAGAATTTCATATTATTCTAAGATTTAACTATGTGGGTTTCAATAAATGTATTATATTTTACTATGAATAGGTGGAGAGTGGCACTTCAACTCATGTGGAGGAGTTTCTTCAAGAGGAATCCACTAGCAACATAGGTAAGATGTAAATGCTAGTGTTAGTTTGTTTGCTCTATCATATCCTAAAAACTTATCCTGGCCAATATTCTATTTCAGGGAATTCTGTTCCTCTCAGAAGTAAGTAGTCTAATTTCACTCATGTTATGAAGTATAGAGACAATTACTAATTTGAATTCTATGTTGAAGTTAAATTTGGTAAAACTGATAATGATAACAACCGTTTTACTCACCTAAAACTTCTGTTAGCTTCTAGCCGTCTACAACCTGTAATGGACAGAATTGACCAGGCTCATGCGGAGAAAAAGGAATTGGAGACTGAGCATTTGAAGGTGATGAAGGTTAGTACATACAATAGGTTACCAATTGAATCTTTTCATGGGAAAGGCTAAAGTTCAAGAAGAATCACATCTGTAGTAGTATTTTCAACTAATCACATACTACTTTCCATTTAACCTGATAAATCCATAGGCTATATCAAGTAGCCTCCAGGAAATGGTGGGACTCTTGAGAGAGGCTGTAAATGGACAAAATAGAACAGAATCCATACTGGGAGAGATCATGGACTGCCAAAGGAGGATTGTGATGGCTAGTGAGCTGAATGCAATGGAACTGGGCTCTCTTTGAGCAAAGTATTTAAGATGTCCCAAGTGAAATTGTGCTAAGTTTAATTTACAGGAAAAATTGTACATGTTTCAAGTAATATTTATGTATAAAAATAAATTTTCTACAATTAATCATGATAATGGCCATTTTAATTACTTAATGCTTTTATTACCCTCTAGCTAACCATGACCAAAAAGTTCACAAGTCATTGAAAGAAGAAAAATTTAGCATTTTCTCAAATTATGGGGAAAGAACAATTTACCAAATAAAAAATGCATCCAAGGTTAAATACAAAATTCAAAACCGGGTCAGAAACTCGGCTGCAGCCAATGTTTCGACAGCCTACTCTGCCATTGTCATCAGGGCTGATGCCGGGTCCAAGAACTTAAATACATCCTCACTAATTTATATATCTTCAGGTTGGTTGTAGGTGTTTCCTGATTGGTCAAAATTTTCACTCATTTTTCCTCTCATCTTTTATTTGAATTTCGGTTTTCAAGAGTTGCTCTAGGCATATCCCGTGTCATGATTAAATTTCCTGCTTTCTAACCTAGACACAATCAAAATCAGGTTAAAAGACAGGAAATTCAACCACTACACGGGATACGTCCTGAGCAACTATTGGAAATGGATATTCAAGAAAATAAAAGATACAAGAAAAAAGGAGGGAAAATATTGACTTGGGGCATAGGTATTGGTGAATATCAATTCTCTGAAAGAAAACTCTGCCCCCCCTTTGGCCAGAGTTTTCTTTTTTGCCTGCATGTCATGGGTGATGGTGGATAATTGTTTTTGGGTTTTCTTTTTTGAGAATGAAACTCATTGGTTCTACATATATGAGCAATTTAAGTATTTGAATCCCAATAACATCAATAGTGTTCGCCATATTTTTAGGATGTACATGGCTACACCCAAGTCACAAGTTTTATACAAATTTTAATGACCCTGTGAAATATGCCATATCAGTTCATAAAATATTGATCAGTTCCCCCCCTCCTATCCCCATGACAAATTCATATTACATGACTGACGTACGGATTTACTGATGGAGTAAAGGAAATCAACCTGTTTAATTTAAAAAAGAAATGAAATATAACTTTTTATTTTTCTGCCCTAAACGCTAAAATGGTCTCTGGCACATTTTTATGGCACTTGAAATTTTAAGCACCTATGTTACCAGCACCAATATTCCTACATTGATAAGGCTTTGTAGCTTTTAATATTTCAGAACTATATTTTATTTCTTAAAAAGTTTTGCTCCTATCTCTTCTGGATGTTGTTAGAAATATGATGACACCCTTGAACCGTGCCGTGACACGTGCCATCAGCACAAAAACCGCTTTACAAAAAAGATTACTCGTTTTTGTGCCACCCTATAAAACCTGTCACAAATATGCTTTGGCATTTTTTGTGAGTGAGATGTGCCCACAATATGCATTAGGTGTCAAGCCATCATCAGGTACATTTCCAGGTATGAATGTACCTGATGATGGCTTGACAGCCGAAACCGGTCGTTCTATATTAAATAAACTGTGGAAGTCACAAAGTCTCTTCATTGCTAATATGGAGCCCTTCCACCACGTCATAGCTTCTAATTTTGAGTGCGAGTGTGGCACATAAAATGAAGCTTTATCTCAGACTGTCAGTGAAGTTCAGAGTAGCAGAATTTAACATCCACTTCATGCATTAGGCGGATGTTCAAGCTTTTCTGTATTGCTTTGATTAGGAGTATATTAGCCTGTGTCACTTTCATTGTTACGTGTGTATTCATTTATCAGGTTTGAGGGAACTTTCAGTGGTGTAAAAACGAGGGGTCTATCACTTCAAGGTTTAGCTTGTTGTACACCTGATACAAATAATGCAATCAAAGCAACACAAACTTATACAATGAAAGTGATATGTCAGTCTTTCCCTATCCTTTGTCAATGAGTGTTCCCTCCTTGCCTCGAACAGTCTTCTTGCCTGCCGGCAACAGAGAAGGTTGAGCTTAGTTTACTGTTTCTGAGGCAATGAAAGTGGAATGTGTCAAGAAAGCATGGCATGATGAGCTAAGAATTACTTCCTTAAATCCAAAACTTGCAAGAGGACTTGTCAGATATCTTCAATGATGGAGACATTAGTGATTCCAGTAAGGATGAATATCATGCCACCGTGCATAGCAGTAGCTCATCTTAGTCAGATGGAATAAATTGTGATGACAATGAAGATCACCAGGAATCAAAAATTACATAGCAACCGAGGCGTGAGTTGTGATTTTAATTTATTCTTAATGTTGAGTGTTGATGCATACAGTTTCTATTTCACAATACAAAAAACTAAATGCCACACGTGCTATTATCATCTAGGGGCATCCAACAAGTTTGGTGGAGGTCGTGCTTGCGGACAGGAAGGGTTTGAAAAGGCTGCAGCCCCAGATGAATAATCATCACGCCACTCCATGACAGGCATCATAAAATGTCTGAGGGACAGGGGTCATGGATCCCATGTCTATGGTCACAGTTGGTTAGGCGAAGACCATGCTGATGGTGGTGTTTATGTTGGTGCTGATAATCTAGCTGCTTCTTTTACGGATACCTGCTTCTTCTTCAGGGCCAGGCATCTCATCCACGAACTTGTTTTAGAGGTAAGCTGTCACAGTTAGCCATTGGTGAAAAGCTTGTATCTCCTGACGGTACATTATTTGTGCTATTTGGCATGGGAAGTTTATTACTGGGATGATGGCTATATAAGAAGACAAGAATAGGCTGCAGGCATTCCAGATGTTGGGTGTGGAGGAGGATGGAGAGGGTGCGGAGGAGAGAAAGGAAGACAAATGAGGAAGGGTTTGATATGGTGAGGAAAGACCCCTGGTTTTTATACCACTGAAAGTGAACTCAAACCTGATAAATGAATACTCACGTAAAAAATGAAAGTGTCACGGGCTAATATACAACGAAGCAAAGTAATGCAGAGAAGCTTGAACGTCTACCTAATGCATGTTGTGGGCACCTCACACACACAAAAAAGTCAAAACATATTTGTGACAAGCCCTATAGGGTGTGGCACAAAAACGTGCCATCACGTTCAAGGGTGCCATCATATTTCTAACTTAACGTAAAATCAAATACAGTGATGAAATAATGCAGAAATTGCCACAGGAAAAATAACATTTGTGGCTGGCATGAATATCTTCATTCCTGACCTAGCATGGCATGAGTGCGGTATAGGATGCAACCGCATGGGTAATGGCTTCCTTGAAGTCCATTGCTCCCTTGCGTTGCCATCTTTGATGGACCGCAAAGGCTTAACCAGTTCCCTTGTATCCTCCTAAAATGGGAATTAGGAAGCCTAGGTAGTGTATAGGTATGTGCATGGGCCCTGCAAGCCAAAGGTCTGTGGTTTGATTCCCGGTCCAGTCTCATTTTTTCCTGTGACAATTTCTACGTTATTTCATCGCCATGGCAGTGAATTGCTCCTGGGCTTGCGACCGGGCCAGGCTTTCCATTTCTGCCGACATTTCGACAGAATGCTTTTCCATCGTCCTCAGGGCTGGTTGATGCCGGGTATTCAAGTGCCGGGTTTATATACCGTTGTCAGTGGGTCAGTCCCGTTGTGATTAGTGGAGCCGAGTATCATATTTCCCACCATTTTTTAAGACGGGCTTCATGCTCTGCTCAGATACAAAGCATGGAATCCCATCCCATCTTATACCCGGCATCAACCAGCCCTGAGGACAATGGAAAAGTATTCTGTCGAAACGTCGGCAGAAATGGAGTGCCTGACCCGGTTGCAAGCGCAAGAGCAATTCACTGCCATTATTCACGGGGAAAACATCAAATCCTATTTCATCGCCATATTTGCGGCAGGCATGAATACATATCTTCATTATGATTGAGAAATAATAGACTTTTTACTGTGCGTACGTGCCAAGTTCGTATTATGGATTTATTTAATTTTGGCACTGATTGTTATGAACTAAAGCGCAACGTGCATACATACTTAAAACCTGTATGTAATAAAAAAAGAAACTTATTTCAGAGCTCTCTGATTACAGGTTTTTGTATTGGCGTACAAAGAAGCGTACCATTTTATGTACGTAGAGATGTATTCTATGAGAACTTTGCATACTTCTTACAATACTTGGTTACCTACCTTGTAGTAATGCGGCAATTACTGTTTCATCACCAATATTTCCTTTTCTCCCCATTTAATGGGAAGAATACACAATGCATAAACTGATTGTGAAATAACCGAGAAAAAATAGAGAAGCACCTGGGAAAACCAGGTAATACCTGGGAATTACATTTCTACTTCTGAGTGGCCACCCTGCATGTATGTACACATTTGGAATCACATTATCTAGAGATATTAAAACATTGCATTCATGCCTAGATCAGCTCTAGGATTTTGTTTCTGATAGTCATTGCACTATTCATATCTGTGTAAAAGTAGAACATGCTGAGATGATGGGCATAGGAATGCACTCATATATAAATCACTGGAATTGTGTTTTAAAATTTATGTAAACAAAACATTTTCCTTTTAAGAGACTTTGAATTACTTGCGTAGTATTTATTGTAAAACTTAACTTCATGAGCAGTGTGATCTCAGACAACATGAAAGCGGTGATTACTCCACACTAATTCGTTAAATTCCCTCTTCATGGGTAAGTTTTCTGCTCTCATTCTCTCCCCTTGGTGTTCAAGTTTCTGCACCATACAATGCACAGCTTTTTATGATGGTATGATAGTCATTTTAATGCTTTTGTGTATGTTTTACAGTAAATCATTGAAGGGCATTACAAACCACAGAAAAACTTGTTTCCTTTCATTTTAGCTAAAATTATTTTGTTTCGGTTAACCTTTATTATGGATACATCTTACCTCTATCCTTATACAGCTGAGGTGGTGTGAAGTATGGTGAATGTGTTTAATTTCAGCCATGTTTCTGTGCAGATAAACAGTATTGAATCCATATGTCATGCATCATGATGCTCTTAACAGAATACATTTTTTTATAGGGACAAGCAAAGAGAAGAGGCAAGGCAAGAAAAGTTGAGGCATTTTAAGGAAACTGGCAAATGGCCAATGAAAAATAAAGATGGTTCCCGTCACAAGCAAACAGAGGCATGGTCTGAGAGTAAAGTCAAGCGTCAGGAAAGGAAGGTGAGAAAGAAAGAGTTGAGGGAGAAAAGAAAAAGAGCTAAAGCTGCTGGCGTGAAGAGAAAAGCCTCCAAAGTGACAGAGGAAGATCTTCAGGAGCTAGCCAAGGATATCGCCCTGCTGAAGAAGCTGAAGAAAAAGAAAGTATGTTCATTGTTTTCTTTTCTCATTGTGTGTTTTCTTATGATTCTTGTTGAGCTAATAGTAATGCTCAGTGCTCGCGATATGTGGCATACCACAAAGCAAAGGAAGCCTCCTACAGGCTTGTTTCAAGCTTGTCTCTGATACAATGTCAAACAGATGTTGTCAATGTTTGCATGGTTCCAGCAACCTTGCTGCAAGTTAGCAATATTGGCAAGCTCTATACCAGAATTTTGCAATATTACAGCAACCTTGCATGCTGTGTGCGATCATTGTTGCTTTGCCACAAGCCTGTAAAATATAGGAGCCTAAGGGTGGAAATTTACAATGATTTCTTAAAAAAACTGGAAATTTAGAGAATCGAATAGGTTCCCAAAATTAAAATGCTAAAGTTTAGCTTTCCAATCTGAATAATTACATGATGGATGCAGTGTTTAAAGTGTTTTCTTTGGGAAAATGTAAATATATTATGTGTATTGTAAGTGAACATTGTTTTCTGAGAAAGACATTCCTAAGCTCAGCATTTGATTTTGTGCTTATATGCACCTTTAATCTTGCTGTGGAGGTAGCCTCAATGTTTGGCTGAATAGCCCTTACTTTTATTAAGTCAATATTACATAGTTATTTTTGCATTTATCTTGGCTTTGAATTGATGAGCCTATTCAAATGGGGCAACAATGGAAACACTGCTCTGTGACCAGTCACCAAAGTTATGTATGTATTAGGCTTGGCTTGAATTTGGACGGATGATTCTCCTATTCGTCTGGTTGCTGTTGCCCCTGTTTGCAAGCGGTGAACAGTATGTACAAAATGACCTTAGCCATCGAAGTACGTTAAACTATAACTAGCTAAACAACTACATATGTACTACTACTACCTATTAAAATCATAAGTTATTAGGCAACTTCAGTTGCCCACTGGTTAATGTTTTGGGCATTCCTTTTGTAGTGGTTCCAAATTCCTCTGAGCATTATTTTGTACCTAGTTATTACCTTTTACATTTTCAATATTTTACATGCATAGTACAAGATCTATCTATCAAAATCTATTATGTGCAGGACTCCAAAATATGTTCCGGAGTTACGATATTTCCAGTGTTAAGATATGGTAAAGTCTCTTTATTATAAAATTTTGATGTAGTGAAATAAGCAGGGTGGTCCCACCCAGCAATATAGGCTTTAAAGTGTTAAAAGTTCATGTAGTGAAATAGTGGAAAGATTTGAGATGGTGAAATCCTTATTCAGTTCCAAACTTGTACATGATGTAGTGAAATCCAAGCTTTGAATTTTTTTCGGTTTTCCCTAATGTTGGCTAGTCATTTAAGTGCAGTGCTTCAAATTCTCATGGGCTTCAGTGACTAGTCATTAATTATTTGTTATTATTATTATTTTTTTCAGATTACTGAAGAAAAGTTTGATGCAGCTTTTGGTTTGGATGATGATTCTGATGGCGAAGATTGTCAAGTGGAAGAAGGGAAAGGTACTTGAATTTGTTTTGGTTTGATGTTTTCATGTGTTGGTTCTCACATGTATCTTGTAAAAATGGGTTATGATGCGTTGTTGCATCTTAAGAAGTGCTATATTGATGCTGAAGTGAAAGACAGTATTGTATATATGTATTTGAGCCCTCCAGAGGAGATTGCACAAGGAAAGCACTTGAGCTGTAATGATCTTGGTTTATTTCTAAGATTGTTGATTTATTAAAGGTTCATAACCTTTCTATTGTGATACTTATCTGATAGTTTTGAAGACACTTTGAAGAAGAAAAATTGAAGTTTGAGTTATGGTTGGGCTAAAGACCAATGGTATTCAGTTGATGGCTGCATCAAAAATACCAGATCTTCACTTTTATTCCTGTTTTATCCATGAAAACATGTTTTGGGTAAAAGAATTATCATCATCCCAACAATAAATGCCTCCTTACACTGGATCTGGAAATGTGGATTTTTTTAGACACCTAAGCGTTTGCTTGCATAAATGCTGTGGAATGGGGACCGTTGTGTAAAATTTCAAGGGTGCCCGTTTCAGTTATTGGTACGTTTTTGACACTTTGAACTTTCAAGACCTGGATTGTAAATTCCTGTTGTAAATTCACATTAAATACATTTTTTTAATCTCATGATGACATATACATAGTGATTTTTTTGTTAATAATATTCTTAAAGTGTTTGTATTGGAATTATATAGTGTATTTATTCTTTTCTCTCATTATTTGGTGCAGTCGTTATGGAGGAACTCCTTTAATGTTTTCCCAAGGTTTTTAATGACTTGTCCTTTCCCTGATGTGAGTCACCTTCTGCAGATTTATGTTGTAACATATATGCCAGCAGACAAGAATCAACCCTGGTGGCTGAGGCCTAATGGGAGTCTTATTCTGAAGAAGATTGAAAGTGCAGCCTGTATTTTTATGGAACTACATAATGTTGCAATGCATAAAAATTATTTTCTTTGGAAATATGTTCTACTATCAATGCCGTTCCCTCTTGATTCAGGCCTGAAAGATTTATGCTGGAGGCTATTAAGTGCATGAGAAGAGTGCATAATTGATCTCGTTTGTTTACAGTGTTCGTCGGCCAGAAGATGCCTTTTCAAGGTGAAACCGGCTGTAGATTCTAATAATATGTGGAAAAGTACAAAATTATTTTATTAAAATGAATATTTTCAGAGGATTAACATTCTGCAATCTAGGATGCCAGGTATGACTATAGTGTGTTACAAATTAAAACAATCACTCCTGAGGATTTTAAAGTGCTGTAATCATAGAAAAACTAAAATAGATTGAGGAGAAAAGTTAGTTGAAACCACCATTCCCTCTATCAATTTTTTTCAGCAACTTACTCTCTAGTGTACCCTTAAGTTTTACGAGATCAGGTGGATCCCCAAAGGATCACTTAAATGCCTCAATTTTATACAGTTTGATTTTCACACCACCATAATTGTCCTTGTTTGATTATCATAAAGGTATAGGGTCTGCAGTAATAACCCATTAGAATCTATTGACACTGCTTGGGCACTGTTCACTTGCACGCTCATATACAGGGTGATTACAAAATAATGCATCAGTTTCAAAGATCTGTATTTTTCAAATGCTACGAGCTACAGAGCTGCACAACCTCTTAAAATGACAGGTACATTTTCTAGTTATGTTGGGAAAAAACATCACAAATGATCAATATTTCCTTCTTGAGTAACCCGAACAATGCCAGTTGATATTAAAATTCCTCCCACACTCTGTGAAGCATGTCAGCAGTTACTGTCTACACAGCCAAAGTTATGCATGTTTTCAATTCCTCGCTGTTAGTAGGCAGTAGGTACCAGCGTAAGATGTTCGATTTGTGCTGTGGATCATAGTCATATTCACGCCAATAAGCACATTGCACTATTGTAACAGACTCACTTTTTGCGTACTGCAACACACAAAACGACTTTTGTTGAGCTGTTGCCATTGTAAAGCTTGCGAAAACAATAACTGAGTGAAAAAAGCTCTTATCTTGGCAACTATGTAGCGCTTCCTAGTGGTAACCAAAAGAACTAGAGGTCATTTTAAGAAGTCGCGCAGCTCTGTAGCTCATACTGTTTGAAAAGTACAGATCTTTGAAACCAAGGCATTCTTTTGTAATCACCCTTTATTGTCCATTACAATTGGAAATAAAACTTACTGCATTTTTTTACTTGATGGTAAAATCCTTTCCTTTGAAAGTATCCACAAGGATTACCTGAGTGACACATCCAGAACGACAACAAGAGCACTCTGGAAATTAACTCATTTATGGCCCAATCCATTTTTTTTAAACCTCGGTGAAGCTGGAAACTCAAATATTCAGAATGAATAAAAACACTTGTTAATCTTCCACAGATTTATTTCTTTGGAACGATGCGTTTCACCACACTGTGGCATAATCATGTGCAGGGTTCTTCGGTTTAGGTCATGCATATATAGGTTTCCACCAAGGCGTTAGTGAGGAGGGGGAAGACTAACAGAGAGGGGGGGTAAGTGGGGGTGGGAAGAAGGAGAGTGAAGCGGTGGGGGAAGGGGGAACTATGGGTTTTGAGTGGACAGAGGGCGAAAAGACATAGGACAAGCGGATGCAGGGGTTGGGACTGGGTGATGATGGAGGCCTCCTTTCCTTGAGAACTCTGGATGGTGAGGGAAAGGAGGGGAGTCAGAAGGTTTTAAATGGCCAGTGCACTGCCCATACCAGAGCACTGGAGGAGGGGGGGGAAGGAAGTAGAGTGTGAAAGATTTGGGACATGTGGCAGGAGTCGTTTGGAAAGAAAACGGTTGAGGGTGGGGGGGTTGTGACCAATAAAGGAGAAGGGTTGTGAAATAGGAAAATCACTACACAGTTTGGTATCATTGCACTTCCGATACTTCACAATTTCCATTATCTCCAAAGTGTCCATTTTCCATCCTTAATCTACCCTATGCAGCAACTTGGGGGTGAAATCACTCTTGTGGCCGTCGTGCCAAAGAAATAAATCTGTGGAAGATTACCAAGTGTTTTTATTCATTATGAATATGGAGAACTTCCACCACATCCAGCCTGAAACAGTTACAAATATTCAGGTTTTCTGTCAGCAGCAATCCATGCAAGCTTCTCCACTGGAGGGCTAAAATGTCATCCACTCTCTTCACAGCTGGTTTTATAGTTTGTGAGGAATGTCTTAGATGCCTTGAACAACAAGGGCAACTCCTCAAAATGGTCAAGTTATGTCTGCCGGGATAGGGATAATCTTAAAGCTACCATAGAACTGCTGCATGAAGTTCTGTGGGTGTGGGTGATTTCAGGAAAAATGATGGCAGACAACCCCTTAAGTTTTTTTTATGGCATCCTTCTTACCTTGTTTTGAATTCTTGCATTATCACTGCCAGATTCAATCAGGACTCACTTGAGAATTTTTTTGTTATGAGGCAAAAAGGAGGATTCAATAATCCAATGGTGAAGGGATTTTGAACAAGTTTTAGACTTATGGATTTGCAAAGTTAAATGAAGCCTCCTAAATTTTCAAGTTATAATTAAGATGAGGAACAGCTATTATATATAGTTTTGAACTGAATAGGGCATTATCTCTCGCAGTATGTCTATTTTTCCGGTGATAATGGCAGCGTGTGAAGAGGAGACTACCATTGAGTCATGTGAAGAACAGGCTGACGTACCTCATGATTTGAGGGTGATAGTAGTCACCATCCAGATCTGTTCAGAAGAGTACTTTTCTGGTTACTTGGCAAAGAGACCCCATGAAAAGTTTTCCTACCAGAAGTGTAAAGAGATGTTCATTGGTGATAGGGATTCGACTTGAACAATAGGTCTCCGACCTTCCCTGGTTTAAAATATGTATATTCTGGCCTCTATTGTCCTTCAAAACATTTTTTTACAATCTCTAAGTTGGCCTTGGATGTCTCAAAAATATTTCCCTAAAATATTGGTTAGTGAAACTGTGATATATAGACAATTAGAATTATAGAAAATAAAATTATGTAATCATTATATTAAATTGCTAACAAAAAAAAATGTGGATAGTTTATAACTGGAGACTGAGCACTCGACTCGTAAGTTGCTCTATCTCTGTCAACGAAACTGAAAGAACTAGGTTTCCCGTGTCGAACAAACCGCTAAGAAATAGCCAATGAACGTTTACGATGCGATGCGTACTAATTTACCCGCGAAACCCCTAGGGCTAACTTCACGGTTGTAATGTTTTTTATATGCATGTTGTGAAACGTGTAGTGTTACTTTTGATTCGTTAATGTGACATTTTATCTCATATACACCAATTAAAAGCTAAAAAGGGCTAATTACAAGATTTATACTTGATATGTATCTTTTAAATGAATTTAATAGGTAAAAAGTTGGCAATTTTATCGTAAATGTTGTGGGGTTTGATAATTATATTTTAATGTTGGCTACCGTCTATGATTTCCCCGTCGTGTTGGTGTTGGGCATAGAGTAAGCTCTATGGTGTTGGGGCAGATTCAGGGGCGATGGAGTTTTTGTTGAGGAATGGATTGCAGTAAAGCTGTATGCACGGCTTTATTTTCCTTGTTGACGATTAAATATTGCAAACATTTTTTGTAACAGTTTTTACCCAGACTTGCGCATGATGTCAATGAGTGTAGAGTGGATTGTGCACATTTACGTTGGTACACTTTCATCACTATAGAAACGACAAAAACCAACAGCGGCATTGTAAACGATATAATCCCAAGGAGGTTGGGTATAATCCCCGTTGCTTTAGAAGCGTTTGGGCCACTGTACATCTAAGTGATCAACTTGTTTTAAGGCAGACGTAAGGGTAAGACGAAAGGCACTTACGTGAAAAAAATGGTCTTACTTCACGTGAAGAAAGGCGACGAAAGCCAATTTTTGTTCGAGACCACTGCTGAAATTGATATCCGCCAGTTGGTAAATGATATTACCGTTTTGTACAACGGAAAACTTAAAGTATCCCGAATTTGCAATGGTAAGATCATAGACATTGGTTACCCAGGTGTGATTATGTGGGTTCCTTCAGTTTTTAATGAGTATTTGAAATCCATCAGTTACTGGTGCATTTGTACCAGTAACTGATGGGTGTTTAAAAAAAAATTAATCAGGTTTTCTCTCCAGTAATAATGTTGACATCAGTTACAGGTGAAAATTCTATCTCACCTATCAGTTACTGCAGTGAATTTTCTCTTAAGTTACTGATAGGTGATTCCAAAAACTGATCAAATTTTCTCAATCCGGTTAACTTTTACTGGAAACTGATGAATTTTCTCACAATTAACTGGTAAATTAAAAAAAACCTGATTAGGTGCTCTTCAGTTATTGATTAGTTTTTGGGTTCGATTTTTAAGGGATGATAGGGGCATTGCAGTATGAAGTCTCCTGCAAATGCAGGGGCTGTGTTTGGTGACTTCTCTGTGTACCCACAATCAATCTGTAATCTATGGACTGTTAATAGATAATAATACATATTATAATAATCTGTTGATATTGGTACATAGGCACAAGGCAAGTCAGTTGCTGGTTAATGAATACATTATCAAAGTGGAAAAAACATACTATAGAATGCAATTAGCATTAAATATAGTACAATGAACAACAGCGAAATGAATAATGTTTGGAAAGTTATATCATGATGAATCACACCCCTAGTAGAATTTATCAATTTAGCAATTATGTAACATTAGCATGGATTTTTATGTAGGCATGCTCTTACTTTATGTTAGTTCAATTAAGGATTGAATTCAGAAAAAGGTCAGTTCACAAAGATAGTTTTCTCTGCATTGCAAGCGTAACAAATTGAATACAGCTTTATAACCGAGGTAAATAAGGTTTTCAGTATATATTTCCCTGCTTTGTTCCTTTCTACACATTCTTGGATTCTGTAAAAGGACTTTTCTTTTACAAAAAAGTCCTTCAACATTAAAAAAATAATTTCTTTGCATTTTTTCTCATCGCCTCATCTGTGGATAATCATTTTCCTAGCCCGTATCCAGCATCTCTGTTGAAATTTCTTCTTTCCAATCTGGAAAGTCACCCATCCTCTTATTACTGTAGCAATACTGATGAACTGATATTATAGTGTAATCATGTGAACTGTATTTTCCGGCTTTTTTATATTTTACGAACTGCCTTTTTCAATAGATATTTTAAATTATCTCCTGTATAATGTACCAGGTAGAGTGCTGGGTTAGGGGAAGGCTTTTACCTCATCTTGCCCTGGTAAATAAATTCAAACCATTCAATGCCATCATTGATGGACCCTAAGGGTATGACATATAGTCCCTTCAAATCTTCCCATAATTGCTATTCGAATTAGGAGGCATGGGTAGTGTGGTGGTCTGCACATTGGCCCAGCAAGGGTCCATGGCTCGATTCCTGATCCTGGTGGATATTTCTCATGGCAATATCTGTATATTAACCATTCTGCTCCAGTCAGCCTGTGGAGACTTGCCAGCCCGTGTGGCAAAAAAGTGTAGGGTGGACAGGAATGACCTTTCCAATGGAACATAGTCTGAGCTACCTTCACAGCAGTCCACCGGGCGAACATAGCTGCTTCGTTCACTGCAGCGAAAAGGTTAAATAACCACAATTTTCACCTGAGGTCAAGAGAGTGCAAAGACCAGTTGTCTGACATTCTAACCTCTTTGCTGCCATGCTGTTAATGAAAGGGAGGTGGGCTTCTTCACCGCAATTCTGATATTGTTCTCCTTTAAAATCCTAGATTGATAATTCACATGCTTCAAACCATTCAGTAGGAATGACTTCATTTCAATGTATACCTCCCTTCGGGATTGGATTGTGCTCCAAATAGTGAACTCAGGGAAAGGATGGGGTTGCAAAAGACACTGACTGAAAACAGAAGAAAAACAATTGTCATAGTACATGGACATATGGTGAGAATGCCAGAATAGACTTCTTCCAGTGTTTTAATTGGATATCTGAAAGAAGAAGAAAGAGAGGCCAGTCAAGAACCCGTTGGCATGAGTGCGTGAAGAGGGTAATGGAAGTAAAGAGTTAGGTGAAGACTACTGGCAGAACAGAGAGGCATGGAGGAAGGGATGCAGTAGGTGGTCGCTATAGCTGTAAACAATATCACTGTAATGATTGAAGTAACATGTGGAGAGTAAGCAATTTGAGATTTACTGTGGCCATGATTTCATGCCTTGAGGTGAATGGTGAATTACTGTTCTTTTTGGATTACCTTGAGGGTTTAGGGTTTGGTTTACCTTGAGGATTACCTACCGAGAAATTGCCACAAATGCTGACTTGGAAGTTCTCTCATCAGACCAAACATTAACTCGTGTTAATGTCAATCACTTAAAGATCACAAAACATATCATTATTTGTTTTAAAGATTTTATTATTGCTACATGCATGATCTGATATATCGGTCCGTGGCACTTTTCCCCTGAGAACATGAAGCCAGTATATCAGGCAATGTCATGAAAAGACTAAACATGGAAATGGAATTGGCTACAATAGCCATGATGGTAATGTGATGGCCTGATGAGACCTAAGTTCACTTGCAGAAATGAATAATCTTAGTACATGTATTCCACACTTTATTATGCACATTCCTGACAATTTTCAATTCTTTTGCATAATTTATTTGGTAGATTACAATTTTTCCTAATGACAAGTTTTTATTTATTCTCTTTTTGTGCATAAAATAGTGGAGGTTGAGGCGAAGGAAAAAAGTGGTGAAGATAATGGAATGTTCAAGGGGAAAAGGATTTAAAAAAATTATTTATAATTTCAACAAAGAGTTTGACATGTATTGTAAAATACATTCATTACCACAGTAATTTATAATGGACTAAATAGGTACCCAGACCTGCTCTTTAAACTTCGGCAAATGTACCCTGGGCATCGTAAAACTAGTAGTCCTCATCGTAGGTGTTTTTTTTTGGAGTTTAGGGCTCGTTGCTGAATAGCATCAAGAGCATTCCAGACTATGTGGTGCTAGTGGAATCTCAGTGCCCATTCAGAGGCCTGTGGTCACTACTTCTACTCATATATATATATATATATATATATATATATATATATATATATCAGCCAGACCCCTCATGAGTCTTCAACCACTATGACAGTAAAGAGAGTCTGCTTGAAAACCATTTGAGTTACTGATCACAGGGTAGTGTCCTGCTCCAGACCAGTGGCGGATACAGAAAAAACTCAAGGGGGGGCGCAAGTTATCGCGACGATTGTAGCTTTCAAACTGACTGCCTGGCAGCGACTCTGCTTCCCTTATATATGTAGCTCGGTTGTTTCGAGAAGATTCGGCGCCAGAATGTTCCCTTCCAGACTTTTACGGAGTGTGAACAAATACAAACAGTAGAATATTCGTGACTTTTCACGAACAAATGCCAAACAATAACGTATCGAGATCACTAGAATGGCCGTGACTTTTCTCGTCGGTTAGCTATCTATGTACCAGACAAACGTATAAAATACGATGACGCAGATGCGCGCACGTGCTACATAAGAAAGTACAACTACTCGATAACTCAACTCGTGTTAGCGTGCGGGCTGACTGGCAGGGGCGGCAATGCGAGCGGCCCCGCAAGGGGGGGGGGCGCGTGCCCCCTGCGCCCCCCATATGTATCCGCCACTGCTCCAGACATGGCTATTGCATTTGTTTTAGGATTAATGCCTTAGGTTAGACAGTGTAATTTTATCTTAGCTATCGAGGCACCTAAAAACCAAAATCAATCACTCTTTGGAAACCTCCCCCTTCGAAAATGTAGAAACAAGGCAGTATGATGATTCATGGTGTGATAGGGAAAGGTCTCATCAAAATTCCTCATTTTTGAACCCAAATCTCCCAATGCTTCTAGAAAGCAGCCCTACCCATGTGACTTATCATAGCTCTCAATATGTGAATAGTAAGGCTTCTTTTGAATTGAACTATGTATAGGTATAGCGAAACTTGGTGGCACTCACCAGCGGAGAATCAGATCACCGAAGGTGAATCAAGTGTTGATGAGCGGGCATATGTTCCGAAGGACTCCCGGAGTGACATCTAGAGGAAGACTCGGACACTTCATCCCACATCACTTGTGTGCTTTACTCTCTCATACGTCATACTCTTCACAAGCGACTGCCACCAAGTTTCGCTACACCTATACCTACTTCATCATCCAGCTTCACCAAATGGAAATCCACCATGTAGAAGGTTGATTTTGGTAGGACATGCTCTGGTTTGTGGTATGTGGGAGCAAGTACTGTATTTTATGGCTTATTCCATGCACAGGCATGAAAGACAGGCCATAGTTTTGAATTAATAAAAATAAATATCCGTTATGTTACCCTACTAAATTTTTTATGGTAAAATAGAGAAGTAATCTTTTAATGAATGGTGACATGGTGTGATTTGGAATGTCATTATGCTTATTGTTACTTATGTCTGACTGTAACATTCATATCAGGCTAATGAGGTATTTAGGCAAAGTCTGACTTGACATTGACTATTTTAGACACATGGTGGTTTTCTGTGGGTTTTCTACAGGAAAAAGCTCATTTTATGCAGGAAAATATGGTACATATATTCAGATTATAAGACAGATATGCCACCATTCATACATATCGTCTCTTAATTAAACAGGAATAAATGATTTTCTTCTATAGATAATGCATCAGGTGACTAACTATTTTGAAGGTTTATTATTATGTACTAACAATGATACAAGGAAACCTTAAACTGTACAAGTTTCCTTTTTGTTTTTCCAAGTACACTGAGAAAAAACACTGTAATTGTACCAAAAATTCGGAACGGTCTTCTAGGATACCTATCTAAACAATTTGAAATCCTTATCAGAAGTTAAAAATAAGAAGGCTAATAACATTTGATGAAACCATTTTATGTATCTAACCTTGATGGTCATAATCATTCATCATTGTTTGAAAAAAAGGAACAAAAAATAAGAAGTAATAGGATAGGATATATGTGTGTGTGTGAATGTATGTGCAAATATTTTTTTCCGTATTTTCTATTTGTACTCATATGGTGTAATATATCGTGTGCTTAAGCAAGACATTAATTTTCAACTTAAAATTTATACAAACTTGGCTCCCAGACAAGCCCTTGATTTTCGAAGGACCAGAAAATTTATACACTCCTTTTTCTGAAATCCATATTGCATTTTGTATTTGCCTTACGAGCTTATGTTAAAAGTCCAAAAGAAAAACTGATTTTGAATGAAATATTGCACAGCCATTGTTACCAATAAAAAGGATTTTTCAAAGATACGAGTCTCTTTAAAGTTGTTATGTGTCAAGTCAATGTTATGTGCAAGTTGTGTGTGGCTTATCTTCTCTCCCAGTCCTTGTTGCAATTTCTCTCTTCTTTTTTATCTGAGTTAATAATGTGTTTTTGTATGTAATTTTTAGAAATGGAAGGTCTCACTGAATATGGCACCTATCTCCCACCTAATATGCTGGGTTTAACCGATGAACAAGTATCTGAACTCAAACTTGTAGATGAGTGGGGTGAAAAATGTATTCCAAGTGGAGGCTTTACACAAAAGGTTGACCCTGTTGGAAGGAGAAATGGCAAGACACCAAATGAAAAAATGCAAGAAGTTTTGAAGAAGACCGTTGGAGAAGCCAAAGCAATGACATCCAAGGTAAAATAAATTGGAAATGTCCTTTCATTCAGGTATTCTACCAGCTGATTGATAGGTTTTCGGACAGTCCTTATTCTAACATCAAAATTCTGGTACATCATCTTGCTTACCCTCTTACAGATGTCTCGCCATTAGATCCCTTTTAAATTCTTTGTATTGCCTACCTCTTCGGATTTCGTCCAGAATTGTTATCCTCTTCCTTCCATTTCCATACTTCCCCAGTGTTCTCCCTTCTAATACCCTAGCTTCAACATGCCATCTCCTTTCAAAATGTCCTTCATCCTTCTCTTCTACCTTCGCAATCTACTTCTTCTTCGCAAATCACAATAATCGCAAAATAACCTGTAATACCCACATTAATATACGGCTCGCTGCTGGTGAGTTCTAGATAAATTTATTATTTTTGTGTAAAATATACATATATTTAGTACATTTCCATCTAGATATCTATAAAACTGGTAACTTCATCATTTTTCATTTAGGCTACAAACTAACAACTTGAACAAAGGAAATAGTTGTAGGCTTGATTTTGTGGAAGTTATCCATTATGCAAGAATTAAAATAACTTAGTTAATTCCACTAATTATTTATCATCATTACCTGAAGATGACACCAAGTGTTGAAACATGGGTCGTGATAATAAATAATTAGTGGATTTAACTAAGTTATTGTAATTCTACCATAACAACTTGAAGTTAGTGACGGAATCCAATTATGAGTTGGCGACATTAGTTACAGCTGTGACCAGTAGTGGGAGGGATATCCCTCCCCCCCCCCCCCCCTGGTGAAAATAAACCGTGATGGATAGTTTGACAGAAGCGTGAACACAGTGTGCATAGAATGTGACAAGAGCGTGAATACTCAGGCGAAAAAATCTGTACTGTGGGTGAACTGTGTCTAAGCTAAAACTGGACTAAACTGGGCATTTAGCTCAGTTCTAGTCCAGCAAACTGTGCTGGACTGTACTGTGGGAGATTTAATCCAGGGTGAAAAACACTGTAACTGTACTGCAGCAACTGTACTGTGGATAGGGCTGCACTGTAACAGTGCTGCATCGCTGTGCTGTAACTGTACCATAGCATCAACTGTACTGAAACAGTGCTGTAACAAAGTGCTGGAAGTGCACTGTGGTGCCTACTGTACTGTAATAGAGCTCTTCTTAACAGGGCTTGAACTGTACTGTAGCACCAACTGTACCGTAACAGTGCTGTAACACAGTGCTGGAAGTGCACTGTGGTGCCTACTGTACTGTAACAGAGCTCTTCTTAACAAGGCTTTAACTGTACTGTGGGATCAACTGTACTGTAACAGTGCGGTAACACAGTCCTGGAAGTACACTGTGGTACCTTCTGTACTGTAACAGAGCTCTCCTTAACAGGGCTTGGACTGTGCTGCAACACACATTGTACTGTAACAATGCTGCATCACAGGGTTGCAGATCAAACTGAGCCATAGCACTGCTAGAAGTGTACTGTGGCACAAACTGCTATAAAACATCTGTAGCATAGGATTGAATTGTAGCCTACCTAAAATATTTCTATGCATACTAATTGGTTCCTACACTGAACTTCAAATGGCCTTACACTTTGAGGATTAGCAATGTAATATAGCGTCTCTACATTTTTTCTCATTGATGGTAGGAGGCATAATATTATGTCCTGTGGTATATATTAGAGATGATATTAATAATTGTTGTACAATTATGGCTCCCATATCTGCATGGTATCAAGTGAAGTAACTTATTTAATACATTTACTTCAATATTCACTTATGCACATTTCCCTCCCGCAATAAAATGATGTCTCCGTTTTTCCCAATAGCCCTTTAAATAACCTGAATTGACAGGTTTATGAAGGCGTGAGTCTCTTGGAGGTAAAAATCACTAATAATAGAAAAAATCGTGGAGCTACGTTAAATAATAACGGAGATATTAGTTTTGACAAGGCTTTTTCGATTTCCGCCCGCGCCGCGGCGCGGGCGGCCCCCTCAAGGGGGGGCGCGCGCCCCTCATATGTATCCGCCACTGGCACGATGTACCCCGCGATATTACTCCACTTACTGCCTTCGTTCGCCTATATTACGCCATTATACGAGTTGATTCTTGCACATTTTAAACGAGTTTATACAATGTGAAACGAGGTGGTGTGTTACTAGCTGAAACCATACAATATGAGATGAAACAACCTATTCCTCTCTAGGTAAGACAAGGAGATTCAATAAGAATCAAGCTGCCCCGAAACGACACCGCCTGGCCAGCCCCTAGCTACGACGCTGAAGCTAACGTGCGGGAATTGGAAAAATCTTGTTTATTCGAAAAATCTTGTTTATTCGCAGTAATATTGCATTTATATTCATACTATGTGGCAATATAGAATAACAGTTATCTGGCATTAATTAATGGCAAATAACTTTTATCAAGATTTTATGGTATTTCCTCAAACTATCACGGAATTATCATTTAATGATTATAGTTCTCAAAGTCACATTTATCCACGGAAGTGACTAGATATATACGTCTTTCTCAACACCAGTATATCAGTAATGGGTGCGAGCATAGGTGCGTAGAGTCGTAGAGTTGTTAGTTGTGTAGGGAATGAAATGATAGGTAGATGCGAGTTAGTGTACTGTGACAAATTAAATCACGCCCTTACGCAATAGCATTAAATTAATCAGTGGCAAATATTTTTTTTTAGTAGTATAAACTGTAGCAGTACAGTAGAGCTACTGTAAACAGTAGCAGTTCAGTAGACCTACTGTAAACAGTAGAAAACAGTAGGATTACTGAAAACCGTAGAGTGTTCCAAAAAGCCTATATGCTACTGTAAACAGTAGGTGAAATTTCCAGCAGGGTAGCACGGAAGAAGACCGAAAGAAATCACTCTGACTGTACTGTGGCGACTGCACTCTGACTGTGCTGTGGCGACTGCACTCTGACTGTGCTGTGGTAACTGCACTCTGACTGCGCTGTGGTAACTGTACTTGACTGTGCTCTGGCCACTGTGCTGTATTGTTTCAATTAAGTGCAGTCTTTAGTGCAGCCCCAGTCCAGATATTGAGTACATTTAGAGTGTAGCTCTAGCTTATTTAGAGTACAGATTTTTTTGCCTGAGTACAGTGTGACCACAGTGTGAATACAGTGTGCCAAAAGCATAAATTGGGACTCAAAAGTATGAGTTCTACAGTGTGATGGTACAGTGTGTGGAAATTGTGCACACAGTGTTCGTACACTGTGACTAATACCCTCGTGCAGTGTACAGCACATTGTGGTCACACTGTCCCTCATGCTTTAAAGGGAGTACAGTGTGCATACTTCTTTTTTATGAACGAAGGAGACCGTTGTCGATGATGAAAGAAAGGAAGGAAGGTAGGTAGGCAGGTAGGTAATAAGGTGGGTGGGTGGGGCGGGCCGTACGTTGAGGGGGGCCAATCCCAAGGGGCTAGATACAGCAAGGTCTCGGCCCCTATTCTCACCGCTGTTGCCTGCCCGGACCTATGAAGGTAATAATAGAGAAAAGGTTGTGTGGGGGATGATGAACTCAGAAGTTCAGAACATTATCCTTGATGTTGCCATCTGCATCCAGAATGAGGCTTTCCTGGCCCCAAAAACTCCAGAAAGTGGCATTGATGTCTTCCGTTGCGTGGTGGTCCCTTTCAATCTCTAATCTCTTGGTAATTATTTTTTTGATCCACCACTCGTGGTTGGTTTCCAAAACTTCTCCTTTGTTGTGAAGGGTGAATTCCTCGTATATGGCTTTTTTAGCGAGGGCGATGATGTAGTTGGTGAGTCTTGTCCTGTTTTTTTCAAGGCGAGCCTATTCGTTAGGAGTCCAGCATGGAGGTCTTTCTTATATATCGGTGATTTTCCTGTGAGAGCCTTTATCACCTTCATTAGGGTTTTCCAGAGTCTCATGACTTTCCAGCAGTCGAAGAGGAGATGTGAGGCATTTCCGGGTGATCCCTGACACCATGGGCAGTCAGGATCGTCCTTCATCCCTGCCTTTTCAAGGAAGATTGCATCTGTGAGTACGTTGTGCGCTAGCCTCCAGTCTATTGTGACTAATACCCTTGTACAGTGTGCAGCACATTGTGGTCACACTGTCCATCACGCTTTAAAGGGAGCACACTGTGCGCACAGTGTGCATACACTGTGACTAATTCACTTGCACAGTGTGCAGCACATTGTTGTAACACTGTCTGTCACAGTTTATTTTCACCAGGGCCCTCTAATGATGGAAACCGAGATTAGGAACTTAAGAAATTAGGTACATCTACAAAATACCCTGAAGGCCACCTCAAGGGAGTGTGGCAAGTACTTCCTATCTATTATATCCTACCTATTGAAGAACTGCTGTTTTGAAGAATTCAAAATAGGAGTAATGAAGGATTTAATTAGATACTGAAAGGTATTGAAAGCAGTCCCTTGGGAGCAATAAACAAGAGAAAATTTCACCCATTGAGTGTCAGGCAAAATTGCCTATGCTGTGAAAAAGTATTCCGTAATTTTTCCTTGAAAACTCCGAGACTTAGGATAATTATCAACACTATTGAGAGAGGGAAAATCAACTTGATGTTGTGTCAAACTTTTTAGTTGTGCTGTAGTGTTGGGATGCTATGAATAGACAACATTGAATTGCGTAGTGAAAAACTTGAGATGTCAGCATTGGGAACACTCTGTCACCTCTGTGAATGCAGCTGCATACCACATTGTTATGAGTAGCATTAAGATCTTATTGATAGACAAATGAGATTAGACATGAGTCACCAACCATTGGAATCCCTTGAGCTATTTCTCATATTTCTTTCCTTGATTTTTTAATTCAGATCTTTGGTTAGCATATACATACATACACACCTAATCAGCCTCTGACATGCACACGAACACCCAACTTGAACACATTACATTACATGTTCACTGTGTACATTAATTATTTACTCTGAGATCATCATGTCTGAGCATAGTCCATTGACGATTCTCCCTGATGACATCTATTTTACCATGCTTATTTTAACTTCACCTGCTTGTTTGTTTGTTTATTGTCTGTTTGTCTGGATGGAATCTTGTAATCAAAATCTAACCCACTTCCAAATGTTCAATCGAGCTGAAATTTGGCACACTTACTTACTCTGACAATACATGAATCAACCATTAAATTCACTAATTACCAAGTTAATCTACTAAAATTAAATGGGCTAAATTTTATAATTATTTATCCTAACATGACGCAACCTGCATCACACTGTCTGCTAGCAGTCAGCTCTTTTGCAATTCATTAGATGCTTACGATTAGTAGCATTAGCAGCAGTGGCTTAGCTAGGGGGGGGGGGCGGCGGGGGTGGCCTGCACCGGGTGCTATCCGATGGGGGGTGACACCCGACCGTGAAAAATAACTTACGAAAATTCCAGTAGGTTATAGAATAATGCCAGAAAAATATTTCACACACAAATACTGTCTGTTGTTTATATTTTCGTAGCTTTATGGCTCTGTCGGTCGGAGATTCCTCCAAAATTCTATAGATATAGGTTTAGATATTATGATGTGTCGTTCCCAAGGCTATGATAATGCAGCTGTTATGAGCAGCATTCGGGGAGGAGTGCAAGCTATTATTAAAACAAAAAAAAACAAAGCAATTTTTGTTGGATGCATAAACCATTCAATTAGTTTATGTCACCAACATTCATTTGCACAAAATTTATCTTGTGTAACATTTTTTGGAGCAATAGAGACAATTTTTACATTTCTTTCATCTTCCAATAGGCCCTGGAAAGCACTTCTTAAACACAGCAAAGGGTCTGTTAAAAGACTCAACTTAATTCTCACGTCTCTGAGAGATCACTCTAAGTCAATTTTTTGTTTCTAATAAATGGTCCTCTTTTTCATTTAAAAAGTATTTACATATGTACAGGATTGGTAAGGGTGATTACAGGACTCTGAGGGCAAATAAACATTTTATTGTCTCATAGTGATCTCTCTGAGACGTCTCAGAGACATCTCTGAGACGAATATGACATCTGAGATATGTGAGACTTGTGAGAGATGTCTTAGAGACATTCTCTGCTATGTGGGCCTTTTCTTTCATCCATTTTTTTTCCTTCATCACTAATTATTTATCATTCATTCATTTGAATCGTCTATGTGATCTACGATGTTTCAAAAATAAACTAGCGCTTGAATATAAGTGTGGTTTAAAAAAAAGTATTTTTTACATATAATTATTTGTGATTATCTTCCTCATAAAAGATTCATGAACTCCTTGCATTTAAAAAAATTTACAATGGCGTATCCTGAGGATAAAGTGGGTAGTCCAACCTTTTGAACTGACAATTAGTGTATTACACCTCTCTTTTTTGGCTCAAAATAACTTGGCTACATACTCTGTCCTGACTTACTGGCAAACTAATGAGCTGAAACCTCTGAGTATGTTGTCAATTGTATGGAGAACTGGAGATGTATACCATCTATGCTTCATTAGAGCGGACCAAAAAAAGTAAAAGTCAAAATTTTTGGGTCTGGTAATTTTTATTTGGTGCTACGGTGCGAGAATTTTGATACCTGGATCAATATGATCAACCCATGGGAAAAGGTCCCGTATGGCGCTTGAATATTTGATCTAGCTAATCATAAAAATGAGAGTGATGATGTACTGTTAGGGGCCGAAATATCGTTCGGACAGAGAATTTCACTAAACAGAATGTGTGCAGAATGGTCTATTTAAGAAGGGAAAAATAAATGAAGTTCGTATCGGGAAAAAATATTGCCTACTCTCCAGGGTTACAGTTCCATTTTAGGTCTCTCGTCTAGTTTAACCTTCATCCACTCGTGCCCTCCAGGGTAACACTTCTGCTCATGCTGATGGCAATTTGGCCGTCAATGATTTTTCGTAATTTACAAAATTTCCCTGCGTACCAATTGCATGTTTTTGAACAATGAGTTAAGGTTAGTCAAGTAATTCAATGTATGTAAGGATGAGACTATCATGAAACATGGGAAAAGTTCATGAAGCATTGCTTAATGAACTTTTCTATTTTATTGTTGTGGCTGGATGAAGATGGAATTTTTGCTTGAATAGTTTGATTGGGTATATGTACAGTGAAGGTAGCTTTGTAACTTAGTGCAGACTGTGTTACAGTTGGCCCTTAATGACCCAAGTAATAGGAAGTGTAACTATGTAGCAGCTTATGTCTTTTCCAGAAACAAGTGGAGCATGGAGTTAGTCTCAATTTAAAAATGATACAAGAAGCTTTGGACCTTCTTCGTGGAGCCACAATGATTGTTTATCCGATGGGGCTACCACCTCATGATCCAATAAGATTGGAGTTTGAGAATACAGAGGACTTGGAAGGGACCCATTATGCTCTTGAGGTAATTTAATGAAATGGTATCATCATTAAAAAAAATAATTGTTTAATTAACACTTTGACAGTCTTAAGGCTCAGCACCCTGGGTGTCATGTTTCTTTTTGTGAGAAGCATGATTCATGGAAAATGAATAAAGAATTATATTTTTTTTAAATTGTTAGATAAACCTGTTAAAAAGCTGGCACAACAGACTGCAATGCATTCTAAGTACAAAGTACTCAAGGCCGGCCAAGAAAATGCTTAAGGAATAATGCCTTCCAGGGCTTCTAATCTTGGTCCTTCATTCTCTATGTGTTATCTGTAGGTTGTAAAATGTTATGTTTGTGTTGAAGTAAATGCTTGACTCACTGGTAATTGTATTTATGGTTAATGAAAGAAGCCTGTTGCTCTTTAATATTAGCTTGGAAAAGTTGCTTAGATAACTTTGCCTGGGGCCTTTTTATTCTGAGGGGTGCTATTTATCATAGTAGGTAGTATTTCAGTTTAAATGTGCTTCGGTGGCTAAGGTCATTTCCCACATACTGTCTGCCACTTGCAGACAGGAGCAACTTCACTCAGACGAGAGTATGTGCAAAATGACCTTAGCCATTGAAGCAAAGTAAAACGGAAATACTACTAAGTTGCTATTTATCCAGATAAAAAGATTAGAGAGAATGTTTTTAACCCTCTGATAGTGGTAAAAATGAAGAAAACTCTTCTTTCACATCCCTGACCTCAAGTCTTAATTATTGGTACATATTTTATCTTTAATACAATGTCCATTGTATCCTTTTTGATGCACTAGTTATCTTAATATTGAGTGTGTCCCTCCTGATGGTTCAACCATTTTTAGCAAGATAGCCGCAAGCTTAGGCTTCCTATTTTTTATCTTGCTTGATGCTTTGCATAGGCTTCATGTGTTTTAGCAAGATAAAACGTATGAAGCCTAATCACATCTTGATGAACTCATGGACCATTGATAATGTTGGATAATTGCCCCAGTAGCAGTTGACGGTCCCGCAACGTTGCAGGCACGTCGCATTGCGACCAATGTGATGGTCCCGCGACTTCACAGGAGTGGCGGTTACATTGCTGCGATGTTCCAGCAATGTTCGAAGTTCCTGAGAATCAACTTCGCAGGACCGTCGCATTACGACCTTCCGAAAAAAATTTGGTGGCTATAGGTCTGTAGGTGGCCTGGAACTGGGAAGAAATTGAAACAGTGCTCCAGACCAGTATTTTTCCCTGCTCTCTCTAAATAAAAAGTATAATTTTCTTTTATATACATACTATGTACGTACTATTATCCTATGTTTTAATTATCCTACTTAGTATCTACCTAACGACCTATCTATCTCGAATTTTCAGCAACCCTACAGTTCTACGCACATTACCTCGCACCCGAAATCAAAGTATCAGCGTCTAGAAAGCCTTATATGGCCACTTCCGTGCGTTAAAGTGACTTTGAGAACTAATTATTATAAATGGCAATTCAGTGATAGTTTGAGGAAATACCATTACATCACGATAACAGTTTTCGGGAATTAATTATTTGAAACCTATATGGTACCACAGTACAAATGTAAATGAAATATTACTAAGAATAGAAAAGATTTTTTCAAATAAGTAAAATAGCGGACCGACCAAAGTTGATAATTGGTTGAAGGTCGGTCACAAATTGACGGTCAAAATGTGACGTGTCCGCAACGTTCCTGCGACGGACCATTGTGACCCCAACCTTAGGACAACCTTTGTTACGTTGCTGCAACGTTGCGGCGACCAACTCTGCTACTGGGGTGAAATAACAATCCTTTTTATCAATGACATTTTCAGGTCATTGAATTATGTATGGCCCAACTGTGGTTTTCTGGAAAAGAAATGCTTCCTGATAAAAAGCTTAAGGACTATGTTGGCAAAAATGAAAAGACAAAAGCTGTGGTGAAGCTGCAGAAGAAGGGACATGGAGCACCATCGAGGGAGCCGGTGATGAATGAAGAGGAAAAGAAGCAATGGATGGCCCAAGCATATCGCAGACAAGAAGAGCTTAAGGTAATGTGGAGCTGTTGTTGCATGTAATGATCCCAATCAGCAAAAATGACTGAAAACAGTTGTAAACAAAGAGTACATATATAGTTTGATTTATCTATTAGAGTGCTTTTAGACTTGTACAACTGGCATTGGTGTGGTTTATGTGGTAAGCTTCTAAGCATCGACTGTTGTGCCCAATATACCGGCCAGTATACCGGTACCGCTTAAGAACCACAACCGACTTACTGTTGCAGTTTAGTTTATCACTTTGGAGTGTATTGCTCAATATATTGGTTGTCAGACCAATATATTAGGCTGCCACCTGTCAGTCAGATAAGCCCGAGTTAGTGTAGGTGGGGATTTTTTTCTTAATTTATTGTTACTGAATGGGCCATTGAGCACAAAGCGAGAAAGCTCTGGACCAAAACAATGAGAAGGATTTCTTCCCACTTCTCATTAGTTGTCACACTGCCAATGCCTTCTCGTCTTCTCCACACCAGTGACCACTTATGGAAATATATCACCCTATAAATCACCTGGGGCATGATGGCGGTTCTCCTTAATGCCTGCGCTCATGCTATCATTATTTTTCAATAATGTTTATGAGAGCCAAAACATCATCCTCATTCTTCAAATTTTGTCAGGCACCTTAAATCACTATAGTTGTAATTGATGAAGTGCTTTCTTAGGACGGTAACTGTGAGTATTGCCCTTCTAGAGTATCTTGTGTTTTGGATAACAATAATGACAATGAAAAAGAAGGAACTGTGATCCCCCCCCAGATATTCGGTACCCGATATCCATGACTATTGAGAACCATGATGGTATTAGTAAAGCTTATTGCTCCGGAAGAATTCCTCAACACAAGGTACATGTATATATGTGGGTAACGTAACATGGAGCTCTTCCAGGTGCCTACGAAGGATACCTGTATGCAGTGTTGGGTAAAATACCCAAAAAATATATTTGGGGCAGACTACAATATCTTCTGCAAAAAAGAAATCAATTACGAGTAAAAATTACTTTCTTTAAAAGTAATCAATCACAAATACATATAGATTACTATTAATTTTTCAATCATTGCGATTGTACAAATGATATGGTATGCAGTCACTCGCATGGGTACTAAGTTTCATGGTCATTGGTGCATAGATTACTATTATTATACATGTGATTGAAAACTATGGGATTACCACAACAGTGAATTCTAAGAGCGACAAACTATAAAAAAAACCATCTTTCTGGCATAATGTTGTGTGGAAAATGTTTCTTGTAAAGATCTGGCTTCATAATGCAATGAAGGTGCTGAAGGGGGTGATATACCCGCACTAAAGCATCATATATGAGATATGTATGTAGAGCGATACCTTTTACATATACATATGTGCGATATATGGAGACAAATGGATTCTATTAAACATTGGCCCAATTGAATATATTGACCAAATGGGAAATATATGGAACATAGCAAGGAATATATATGTGGCCATAATGGGAACACTATGTAACACAATAACTATAAGAAAACGTACATATAACCAGAAGAAAAGCTATGAGCATATGTACCTATATAGCTAAATGTTTAAGAAATTATTGACAAAATCTATTCATATGTAATACAGGGCTTCAAGACATAAATGTAACTATGATTTACAAAACCTGCAAGTAGGTACCGATAGAAGTTTAAAACTTATCCAACACGTGAATACAACTTGAATTTCCACCCAGTATTCCTGCCTTTCCAGTCTAGCTGGATACTCCTTGGGGTGATAGTTGAAACAAGTAGTCGAAATAAACAATTTTGAGCTAATGCTCTTGTAGTCGATAACAATTGAAGGCTGAAGTCATGGTACTACTAATGTATTAGTAATACCATGGGCTGAAGTAATTGGCATTATCACTGACCAATCATGCACCGATTACAAATTATCCCAAGAGTAACAATTACACACATGTAACGATTACTTTGTGAGTAGATTACAAGTAAAATTACAATTTGAAATAAAGTAATGATTACAAGAAGTAAAAGGGAGTGAAATATAATCATTATCAATAATCAATTACTTCCCATCATTGTCTGCATGTTGACACAATTTTTTGCCTCTGATGTATAATTTCCTTACTCCCTAATTTGCCTAGTTTCTTATCTGTCTGTGATGTGAAGATTGTTTAAGTACATACCTACTGACCAAATTTAACTTTCATAGTCTTCTATGAATTAGCTACCTCAATTAAAATCAGTCTGTGTGTTTTTATGGAATGTAATGATTGAAATGGATTGGGTGAGGCAGAACACCAACTGAAAGTGTCACAGTAAAGACACAAAAATTGGAGAGACCGTAGGGAAGCAATCAAAGAAACCGTAGGGAGAAAATCAAAGAAAGATGGCTGGTGCCATCTTAAGACGTCACCCACCAGCGGCGACAACTCACCATGATTTCTTAAGACATCATCCGCATTGAAAGTGTTAATGTTAGTGGTTTTGTTTGTTCATAGTAATGATATTTGTTGATGTGTGAGGAATTTGGGTTTGAACCTTGCTTAGCATGTGATTTTGCAATGGAAATTAGATTTTTAAATATTACCACTGTGCCCCCAATACATTAAATGATATTTTCGGCTACCTGATCATCATCAGAAACTGTATATGTACTGCTAATTTTCAATATTTCCCTTCATTCTTTCAATTTTACTTTTTGTATAATTCATTATGTATGGAGCTCATGTGTCTGTGACACCTTGGAATGCTGGATATAGTATCCTTTGCTCATTAAATAATTCATGTGCCCTTCTATTCTTCCTAATTAGGGCTCTTAAAGTGGAAAAAAATTTTTATCCAGGTTTTTCATCTTGAATCATCATGTATCATTAATATGTTCCAATATATTGTTGAACAGGCTAGCTAACTTGTCCTTTGAGATGTGCATCTAACTGCTAATGCCCTAACTTGATGTTTGAGTATGTTTTTTCAGCTTTATTTTGTTGTGGAGGAAATGTTGTAGGGACTCTTTCGGTAACTTAAGCCATTATGATTCTGTGGTGGCTTACATAATCAAGAATTAAATCTCTACCCTGACATCTATCCACCCTTACCCATCTGTTAGTTTTGGCTTTAATCATCACTTGCTGCTTCCTGTCCTAGCTTGCATTAAAAGAGCTGTGTCGATGCTAATAATTTAGCAATTTTGATAATGATTTGACATCTTTTGGTGTCACTGAAATCACCAAAATATATTACATCATGTTCCTATGTATATACATACCTACATTCATTGTCCTGACCCCATTCAATGGTACATACATATCTTGAAATCAACTTTCTTCTGTTGATATAAATTAAGAACTCTCTTTGTACAATTTCATGGTGCTCTATACATATGGTGTTTGCTAATAGAAGTCTGCATGGTGAATTCTTTCATGTGTGTTCCCCTTCACTTGCCTCATGGAAAATTCATTTACATTGAACAATTTTCACTTTTTTATATCTGCAATGCTACATTGAAAATTTCCTGATAATGTCAGCCATTTGAAGTGCTGCCGAAGGTGATTCTTGAGCCTGGAAAGCTGGAAGGGAGCTGAAAAAGAGTGAATCACTCCATTCATATGTGGTGCCTTAATTTTCATGGTTGTAGGTGATTCTTATAAAATACATAATACAGGTTGCCACTCTGTTGTGAAGTCACTAAAACTTGAATTAGTACTGGTTTTACATATCTGTGAAAAATTAAACATGATATATCTTAGCTGCAGATTTCACATGAACCTTTAATTTACATTTTATGTGGTCAATTATTTAGTTAACCTAAGCCTGAGTTTTTTCTCACATCAGTTTTTATTTATTGCTTGAACTTGTCATGTGTCAGCCTAGTTAAGGGTATTTTAGATTACTAAGTGATTTTTTAAGTGTTTGTCATAAATGTGCTCTGTAAACAGTTTTCATCCTATTTTTCTCACCATGGTACTGATATCACATTTGAAATTATAAAATATGATTGTTTGCATAGTTACATATATTCTTTCTTTACTAGGTTGTAGAACACAGTCCTAACTCGAATGATAGAAAAATTAATGTCTGTGGTTACTTTTATTGGGATCTCTGTAATACGTTAGAAATACATGTTAGTTTTGAGTTACCTACTTTATGGATCAAAAAGTCTTGGCAATTGGATTTCCCTCCTTAAAAACTGATCTAACCAGAAATTTGAAATTTGGTAGTGGAGTCATTATTTGGCTTTCATGATGCAAATATACATATATTTGAAATCTACGAGTCATATGTCATCATTAAAGTTTTACTTAACTGTAGTTCTTCAATTTCTATTTAACCCTTTTACTGCCAGCCCATTTCGGGTAGGATGTGCGAAGACTGCCAAGGCTTTCTTCAGGTTTTTAAAGTTGGGGCATTAAATTCAGGTATTTAAAGTTGGGCCGATAAATTGGCCCGTGGCAGTTTTTGCACATCCAACGTGGGCCGATATAACGGCCCACTGGCAGAAAAAAGGTAAAAGGAAATATTGTTTTCTGCGGTGTATGGTGTCATTTAAGTATTACGTTAAATGATTTGAGACTCTTTTTGACTCCCCATCCCCCCCATGTTAGACAATGTAAGATTTCATTAGCTCCCATGTCCCCCTTCCCCTCCCAATCTTCGGATAACTTCGGACCTATCATGGGGAACACATATAAGAAATATTTGTGGCAGAGCTCTGAAGAAGCTAGGATTCGTTAAGTGTATTGTGGGAAGATTTTCGGATGAAAAAGTAAAAGAGAGATGCTATTTCACACTCATCCGGCCTCACCTTGAATATGCAGTGAGCATATGGGATCCGGTACAGAAAGACTTAATCCGGGAACTTAATAAAATACAAAGGAAAGCTGCGCGATTCGTCAAAAACTGCTACGGGCGTACAGACAGCGTTACACAGATGTTAAACCAATTAGGCTGGGAGCCGCTAGAGACTTGGAGGCTGCATGCTAGGCTTAGATTGCTTGAACAATTGAGAATAGATATCTTTCAGAGCGACTTGGAAAACATCAGATTAGAACCCCACTATATTTCCAGGTCCGACAGAAACGATAAATTAAGAGAGATATTTTGCCGAACGGATAGGTATGGGAATTCGTTTTTCCCCCGAACAATAAGGGACTTTAATAAATGCTAGGCGTAATTTCACTAGAGCGTTTCCTTTTTATATGTAAACGGCTGGTGTCCTAACACCCCCCGCCACACGCCTATTGAGGTGGCTTGCGGGGTAGTATGTAGATGTAGATGAATCTTACATAAGTTAACATAAGTTTTTGGATGAATGCATTTGGATTAACTTTTCTATGAATGCTGTGTAACTCAATTCACTGAAAATCATGCACAACCAGAAGATACAGAAAATATGCCTAATCCGCACTCATGGCAAAAATGTTTGTGTACTGTTACTTTTATTAGGCTCTCTGTGATACCTAAGAAATATTAGTAATGAAATATTTAGTGGATAGACAGGTCTTGGAGAATGGATTTTCATCCTTTCAAAAACTAATTTAACCAGAAATTCAAAATGATGGTAATGGAGTCATTTGGCTGTCCTGATGCAAAGAAATATTTGATATCCATGATTCATGAATTTTTACAAATCAGTAGTTCTTTAATTTCAATTTTAAAAGAAATATTGTTTCATGCAGTGTATTATACATAGTTAGGTAACTTTTAATTTTCCTGCGTTAATTGTACCAGCTGTAATTACAAGATGAAAATAAGACATAAGAAATTGAATCCGCCACTGCCATTAGATGAACCTTGATTTTCTGTTTTAAGATTTTACAAGAAAAAAAATTGTGTATAATCAGCATCCTTTAAAGTTAACAAGTCATATATGATTAGAAATTTTATATCTTAATTGAATGATCTATAGAAAAAAAGTAGATTTGATAACTTCTGAAAATAGCAACTTTTTAAAGTTATTCATCTTTGAATCCCAAATGAATCATGAAGAGGGATCTACTACAACACTCACTGCTACAACACAGTCTGTAGTGAAAGTGGAGATATGGGCACCTCCAACAGCAATTCTAAATTGGATTCATGAAATCATACCTTTTCCCTCGGCGCATATATACAGGCCGATTTTAGAATGGGGGCTGTCCAAAAATGACGTCCACATGATTGGGTGGGGAGGGGGTCACCACCTTGTGACACAATGTGTGACAGGGTAGGGGGGGGGGCTATGCTTCATGTGACATCCACCTTATATTATGTCTTATTTTACTCAGACTGTGAAGGGGGGGGGGGGTTAGAAGTGTTTTCATTTTTGTGGCATCATTAAGTGGTGGTAGACACTATTTGTGACTAACTGAGATGGGGGGGGGGGGGTCTAGTTTGGTCCAAAATTGTGTGACAGCATTTATGGACAGCCCCGTGCTGCTTTTGAAAAAAAACATGCACTCATCAAAAGTCTGATCCAATGCTGTTCAATTAACCTGGCCTGGAATGTGACTCCTCCTATAGCCGTTCTACCCTTTCCAGTCAGCTAGAATTTACCTGGTGTGCTTCAGAGCCAACAACTAGTATTTTTTTGGTAAGGTATTGATAGTTTGTTGAAATAATTTGAACAAAACAGACTCATAGATACCTATATCATTTGATAAACAATGAAGCTGATTGACTGTATAGATTTGATGCCAAATTAATTCAATCGTTCTTTATGCCATTTTAGATGGATGCACAGTATGTAATTTCAAAATTTAAAGTCCATGGGCCTAGTTATTGTTTGGGCCAAGAAACTCAGGTGTTTATAAATTGTGATGTGCTGGGAGCGATTTGTTGCTGGGGCGATTCTGGTCGCTATTTATATTGTTATGAATTCATATTATATTCATTCTTATATTAGGTTTAAGTTGAAGGTACCATTCAAATGATGAAAGGCTGATTGCTCAGGCAGAATGATTGGGAGCTGAAGCTTGAGAAAAATAAGAATGCAATTACATATTTGTTACTGAAAACTTAAAAGCGTGTGGGCAGCTCGGGCTTGTAATCGTGAGTGTAATCACTTGACCCATACCACACTTGGGCATTGCCTTAAATTGTAAAAAAAGAAATATTGAAGGTTGATTTTCCTTCAAAAGTTCATAATTATAGGTTCATCTTAATGCTAAACACTGTAATAAGCCATTTTCATGACATTTATTAGTACCAATAGGTAAATGATTAACATTGTATAACATCCAATTTCAAAATACAAGGAGTATGAATATATGAGAAAGGCACATTGAATACAAGAACATTGCGAAATATTTATCTACCACATATTCATGGTGCACTAAGGAAATTTCATCAAACTCATAGTACAGAGGGTGAGGACATTCATTGTGCATTTTGTACAAATTTATCTCACATATAGTAACAGTCTTGCAGTTCACAAGCATAAAATTTGATGTACAACTTGTAATAATTCTGTACAGACTATTCCAGAAAATATTAATATATTTCATTTCGTGCTTTTGATCATTACCTTACAGTAATACTGCCATCAACTTGATGGAGTACAATACCAGAGTATTCTCATATAAAAAGCATACTTGTAAAAAGGTATATTTATGAAATAAACTCAGAATGGGTAACATAGCCCTCTAGCTTTTGTTAGGTTTTTGTGTTTCCTTGTAACCCTTACTCCTGAGATGGTTTCAGGCATCCCATGAAATCTTAATGTGGTTCCCAACCTTTTTTATTCTCCACGCCCCTAAAAACGTTTAATTATTCTTGCACCCATTGAAGTAATATCTCACATTTTTAAAGTAATAATTCATTTAAAAGTAAGTGAAAGTGATCAAAACAAATTTGTATAATCAATTTAAAAAAAAATATATGTAAACAAAAATAAAATATTTGGAAAAGAAAAAATATCATAACAAATTAAAAGTTGCATAAACCCTGCAAAGTAGGTACTCTTAATATAAACAAAAACTGAAATGTTATCTCGCACCCCAATGGGCAGGAGAACCCCTGGTTGGGAAATCCTGTCTTAGTGTTTGGGTGCATTACTAATTCATTGAAAATAGGAATTACTGTTCATTCCAATGTTTTATTTGATCGTTCATACGTTTTTGTGGTTAGCATTGTTTTAATGTTTAGTTTTCCTGCATCATTTTAAGGTGCAGAGAAAATTATGCATTTTATAAATACGTATATTGCAACCAGAGAAGGGAACTGAAAGCTTTTCTTTGCACGTCTGGAGGTGGATATTGGTGGAGGCATGCTTTTTGCTTGTAGGTAGTGAAAGTCAGCCCAGAAAAGTGTTCCACCCATATATATATATTGTTGACTTTTTCAGATAAATTGTCGTTTGGCTTTTACAAATTTTCTCCCTATATCACAACATTTTCAGTCCATTTGATAAAGAATTTATGGAGCTATATCTTTAGGTTTACCCATCAACGAGCTCACATGCATTTTTACATGTATCTCTTCAAAGCATAAGCAATCAATCTTTCGGTGCTGGGAAGAAAACTGGCATGATTGATTTTTAGTTGCTAGGTTTAATTGCTTATTGATTGTGACATCACTAGAGGATGAGAAAGTAACTACGTATTTTCTTCGACTTTCTGGCACATGCAGTAGGCTTTGAAAAAGTATATCATTGAAAAACTGCGACATATAGTGAAGCTTTATTTTATGTACTTATGTATATTAATTTATTTTATGTACTTATTAATATAACCAAGGGAATTGAACTCTATGCAATTTCCTGGTTGCTGATGAAGCATTAATAGTACTGATGTATTCTGTTCTTAGTAGATTTCAACTTTTTTTTTTAAGTAGGGAGTTGGAACATATTGTTCATTTGATTTTTTACTCTTGCAAAACACTTTACTCTCTTGCACTCTTGTGTTGAAAACAAAGTTAAACACTGTTGGGAATTGTTGCTCAGTATTTAAATTTGTTTGTGAATCTTATTGTAAAGTGTAGTAACTTGGTTTGTATTTCATCTTTATCAAGACTAATTGCTATTCATACCCATGTGAGTCTTGTTCATAGAAAAATTCACACAGCTGGTTTTATTGGTGTGTTTATGTAGCTTTCTATTTTTTATGTAGGTGTCAATGAGAGTTGTTTGATTCATGATGTTTGTAGTTCATATGGCTAATGATCAAGTAGAAGGTGATTTTTCTGTGTGACAACACATGTGTGGTCCCTTTATAGTCCATGTGTATGAACAAAATATTTGCTTTGTGAATCAGTTTGAATGTTTAACTTTTGATTATGATTTACTAAACATTTTCTGGCCTAACTTCATATAAGTTTTGTCAGTCTCCAGTCTCCATATTCCTTTGAATAATGATGGACTGGATATAAAAAAAAACTTTATCCATGAAACACCATTGAAATGTATTTTGTGCTCAATTGAAAGAGAGTTAAAAATATATAACTTTTATATGATATCTATATCATACATATAAGTTGTGTAGGCCAACTCAATCAAATTTAAAAAGTCTCTTTTCTTCCATATCTATTCTAACCCAAGTAAATAGTGAAAATATGTGGTATAAAATGTTAGTTGGGCATTATGAGGTCTTGGGCTCTTTGTTTTAGCTATGGAAAAATGGACCTTACACTACCATAATATTTTTCTGAAGCTCATTGACATCCACATTGAAATTGAACATATAAACCAGTTTACAGCCTAAATCAGTCTCCATTGTCACCTTGTTTCGGCAAGCAGTACCTTCTTCTTGGTTCTTGGCAGTTTTGGGCTTAAGAAAGTGACTCTATACAATGAGACTACATACTCAGTACCTCATATTTTAAATTTTAAGTCTCTAAGTTTGGGAATTTCTGTGGAAATTGGAATGCATGGACCCTACTAATAATTCATGTTAATCAGTTGTACATCTTAAAAATCGAAAAATTATAATTTATATGCCAAAATCAGTTCTTTCTCAGCTGATATGAAGAAAAATAGGCCGTTAGAGTTATAAGTACCTACATTTTTAAGTTCGATACTGCCTTATTTTGTTTTAATTTTGCATTTTGCCTGAAAACTCACAAATGTGATGGTCAAGCACACATATCCATGCTTGGAATTGATAAGATGAATAATTGTCTGTGAAGTGTTCCGAAAGGCATACATAGTTCTATTCCAAATTATAGCAACTCACTCAATTGTTTTTGGAAAGGATTACCTCTGTGATTACAGAATTGCATTGAAATTTTCTCATTTTTTATATCAGGGCTCAATTACTAAAGATGAATAAACCATGTGAACTTCTGTCTACTCCCTATCCATGCACACTGAAAAGCAAGGCTTATTTAGGTAGATAGCATTATTGTAGTACGGTACCTCATCACGGTTTCATGTAATTGGTGTACACCAAAGGTGTGCAAATGTATCTTGTAGCCACAGGAGGGCTCTTATTAACTTATTTTAATTGAATCCAGGGGTGCGATCACGGTTCTCCGTAACACGTGCGCTGGCATTATCCTTATTTTTCAAACGCTCATAGGAGAGGGAAAACGTGATCGTCATTCTTCGAATTTCGCCAGGTTCATTTAGTCACTAGTTTTAATAGATGTATTGCGTTTCTATAAAAGTAACTTTGAAACAATGAAATTGTCCTTGTAGGGCGGTTTGCGTTCTGAATAACAATAACACTAATGAGAAATAAGGAACCGTGATCTCGCATCTAATTAGACATTTCATACCCCCGTTGCCAATTGCCTTATGAGTTGGCAAATATTCTTTTACATTTACATTGACCCGAATACAGTGAATTATTTACCGAGAGGCTGAGTTGTGATTACCTTTTCCTCTTAGATCGCACATCTCAGATCGTCGAAAAGAATTGAGAATAGTTTGATGGGTATATAGGTAGGGGTGTTTAAAAGTGTCTTACAAAAAGTATCTTTGATTATTATCACGCATTTTCTTGCATGGTAAACTACCGAGAATAATACTTAAATAATTGTTAACCTAAGCATTTGTAAAGTGTTCGTTCAACTTACAAACTATTTAAAGAGTTTAAAACTGACCTCTGGAATGAAAGAAGTGCTTCATGACAGTCATCTCTTTTTTTGGGGAGGTGGGATGCTTATTGTTAGTATCACACGGGATTCGCGCACGCGTTACATCTTGGGACGATACAGCCGAGTGTTTTTATTTGAAATTTTTGCGCGTCACGCGCTCGATTCGTAATGCTGGGCTTCAACTGGTCAAACGTTGTGTCGACGATCCCACGGGCTCCAATTAGTTTCCCACCCATTATTTTCTGTAAAAAACTTTTCATTTGAGTGCACGCTCGTGATCTTTCACGTCGAACCTCAAAACCACGTGGGCCTAGCCTCGGGCGCCATTCTTACCGCTTCCCCTCCCCGGGTGTCGTCAAATGCGCCGGCCACGTGGCCGCGGGATGGTAATTCCATTTGACTCTTCCTCACTGCTGCCGCCTGCCGGCCGCGCCCCTTCTCCCCGCACCCGCGCCATCCTCTTCCGGCTCGTGGACCGGCGAGGAGCCGCTTCCGGTTCGGCAGAGGGTGCAGCGCATCTTGGCGTCGTCGCCGACGCGGACGCCTCGGGTGCAGGCGAGAAGGGCGATGGCCGAGACGACGAAGAGTGCTGAGGGAACGGCGGCCGCGATTACCAGCTCCTTCTGAGTCTGCGCAAGGTCGAAGCGGGCGTAGGCGTAGAGGCCGTCGGAGGATGGCGGAGGGATGGTCGTGGGGGCGGGGGTTGCTCTCGCCGTGGTCGTCAGCGTGGTCATCGTGGTCGGCAGAAAAGACGTGGACTCCTCTGAAAAAAACAGAAGGAGAACGGGGGACGTGGATTAATTTTATTCCTCACTATGGGATTGCGTGCAAACTTCTTTAACCTAGAATACGTCTACATCGAGTGTATGCAGAGAAGCTAAATTGTTTTTTTTGGATGCTATTTTATGTAATAATTATTGTTCGCATCCACCATGTTCTTTCCCGGTTCCTTCGGCGAAAATCTTGCAATCATTGCCATGCGCTCAGTGATTTTTGTCATGTTTTTGTTCTGAAGTGGTACAAATGGAAAACTGTGGAAATTGTTCATTCTGAGCTAATTTAAATATTTTTTTTGCAAGAACAGGAGGCAATTCTGATTTAATGAGAATACTGGAAAATCTATGTTAATGTCTTGTTCACGTGAGGGTAATATGAAGGGAATAATTCCAAGCTAATTCTTCAGTTCATACCGGAGTACCTATTCAAACACCAAGCGTTTTTACTTCGCTAAACTTAAGCCGGAGACCATATTTTCTTTTGGATAAGACTAAAAACATCGAAATGAAACATGATGTTCACGTTGAACATTACTTCCGAGCATTCTCACCTGCTCTATTTTTTTTCCTTCCCTCCCTCTTATGTTCTTGTTCTTTAACCTGCTCCTGTTCTTACCTCCCTCTTATGTACCTGTTCTTTAACTTCTAGGAAACCTAATTACCTTCGTTTTCTTATGATTTGTCTTCATCCCTTTGGCTGACTTGCTAACTAACACTTGGTCATCTGCGAGGCTGAGTTTATCAACTTCTCCCCGGCCTTTATTCCCATATCCTCCCATGCTTCTCTAACAATTTCTTCCGGATAAAAGTTGAAAAGTAATGGCGAAAGTAGGCACCCCTGCCCCACTCTCCGTATTATGGCGACCCAATATCATTGTCCATCGGCTACTTTTACTCGGAAGGTTATTCTGCTACTCTCCTACCGATAGTTTCTTGGTAAAAAATCGAGATGCACGTCACAGACGAGCGGAATGTTCGAACGGTGCTATTTGTTAACTTGCAAGACAAAAAGTTTCTGATGTTTCCTCCTTCAACCATGTATACAGCTGAGGGCACGCACTATCTTGGCAATGTTTTGCTTGTGGGACCAGAGCGTGCGTATTGGTTCAACGTCAGACACCGTAGGGTTAGTGACTTTTGCACGGTGGAGCCCAGTCATCTCATGGAATATCCTAATTAAGTCACTCTCATTATATAGAAATTGCGGTGGTGAAGCTATTATAAAATACCGCTCTACTCTACAACATTTAATTGCTGTTAGAAAAGGCAGAAAAGCTGTTTTTCGTTTCACTGCCATGAATTAATGAGGCGTGCGTAGTTATCTACTATAAAAAAGGCTACACGTACGTACGTATGACTCAGTTGCTGGGCGTAGTGATTCAGATGTGCGCCAATAGATGGTAAGAGAGCTCCTATATACATTATCCACGAACTGACACATGGCGAGCGGGCGTATGAATTTTTCAAAATTCACACAGCTCCACCTGCTTCACCAAAAATGTTGTATAAAAAGAAATCTCTAGCATTACATATTATATATTGTGTACCATAGTTAATAATATTGTTTTCATAAACAATGTTAAAAACCGCACATTAATTTATATTTAATTATTTACTTTATTCATTACTTTTTGGCTATTTCGCCATTACTTTACTTTGTTTCTGCAGGCTTTTCAAGTCTCTCTGTTGTTAGCGATCCGCAATTTGGTTTGTAGGCTTTTCAACTAGTATGGAATATTTTTTGTTTTTATGGGTGTATGCTAGAGTGTAGACTTTCGCAAATGTTGATAGATACTGATGTGGCTTCCAAGTTTTACTACGATTGGGACATTTTTGGCTCGTTTCCCTCGCGTTGCGCTTTCAAGAGTGAAGAAGTTTAACTCACTCCCGAAGATGCTTGCTGCAGTGCGAAGGAAATGTTTAGCCAAGAATGCTCCAATGGCAGAAAAACTCAGAAGCCACATCATCAATTATTTTTTTCTTTCGGACTCCCTTGCATGAATAAAAATCCCGTAGACGTAAATAATTGTAGCTGACAAGATGAAACTTAAATGGAGAATTTTGGGCTCTATCGGCTAACTTCCCGGGTTTGAAGTCGCACTCCTCGTTGTTGATGTAGATACGAAGTTCTCCACTGAGGGAGTATCTAGCCTATGCATGATCTAAGGTTCCTCCCTAGTGGGGAACGTACGTATCTACATTAAATTTGCTTATCATATTTTAATGGTGTAATCGATAGCAGATTTTCCTACGAACTCAAATTTACTACCCACATGTACATGCGTGAACCGTAGGAATTACTAATTTCTTTTGAAAATAGCATGAAATTTAAAAAAAGTCACGTAATACCTAACGGCATCTCAATTGTCTGACGTCACCGAACGGTAATCCTTCCTGCCTCCAGGTGTACTTCAACAAGAAATATTTGACAATCCGAGTTCACATATCTTCCATTAAGGTATTAGTAATATGATTGCTTTTGGCTAATTTGGTTTACCAGCTGAACTTATTGTGGAAGTACGTCATTATACTGGCAGCGATACCGTTCCGTTACGTCATCTACCAGGTTTCCGACGACGTATTGTTGTGGAGCCACCAAGCGCGCGAAATATTTAGCAAGAAATGTTATCATGAAACGACGTTGTTTGTCGACAAAATTTTGGTCTTGTGTTCTTAAGAATATCAATTTCGCATACAAATAGTTTTTTTAACTCATGCTCCCCATTTTCGTAATCCAAGCCGCTAGCAACCGGGTCTAGGGTCTATATTTTGATACGGCTACAGGAAATCATAAATTAATCCCTGATGCCGTCTGGGTTCATGCACCGTTATGCACAGATCGTGGGGGTGTGAAAACCGAAAGAAATTTCATGCCAGGATTTTTCGACAGGAGCTTCGATCACTCTCTTTTGTTGGCTCCGGCGAATCGAAATGCCTAATTGATCCCTTTTACGATATTTCGAGGAAGAAAAGCATACTGAGAAAACGGCGCGGTAGAGGGAGATATGGGCGTGATAGGGAATATGTCGGAAGGAGGGGCTAAGGGTGGGTATGAAAGCGCGAAATATTGCTAATGGGAGAGGTAATCGAGAGAAAATTATGGAGAACATTAAGGTATATGATAAGGGTTGCCAATTACAGGTTAAGAGCGTAAGGGTAATGTATTTTATTAATTTATTAGGGTGATCTACCGGTTAAGGTAGGTTTAGAAATAAATGAGTAAAAATCTTCAAGATTTTTCCAGGCGTGGGCCCCATTTCCCCTTTTCTTTCTTCAGCTCGGCATGCGTCCTTCCTCTCTTCATCCCGTCCATAAATCTATTCTTTTTCTTCCCATTCCTTGCTTGCTCAACATCCACTCTACCACGGCCTTCAGCTTCCCCTTTCCCCTCATTGCCTGTTCTAATCACTACTCTGCCTCCTCCTTATCTCCTCCAGAAATTTCCTCTCCTCACTCACCATACCAGGAACATTCTAGTTCATTTTTATTTCCGTCCATCGCTACTTCCCTATTCTCCTCCTCAACGATTTGTCGAACGTATGCAGCCAATTTTCGTCCTCTTATCATCAGAGTCCAATTTCTGCACCGTACAACATTATACTCCATATTTGACTCTTCACCAGGGCTTACTTCACATTCTTACTTAAAGATTCCAGTCATCATTTCTCTCCTACTGCTGAACGATTCTTTCGGTTGTGCAATTCTCTTTATAATACCGTTGCAACTATACCTTGCCACTATTTTATGGGCTTCTTTACCTTCATTAAAATATATGTGCTCCTGGAGAAGGCATTATCATTATTTTAGCGAGGAATTTTAGACAATTACTTGGAATGACTTTTGATAAATTAGTAGCTATGCGTACACGACGACGAATATGACTAGAGACCAAGTTAGATGTAATAAGAAGACCATTTGACACTAAAGCAAAAAAGAGATGAAGAATACTTACATTTGCTTCTCATTTTCTTGTGACCAACGGGTTCAAGAGGAGGTAGAAGTTCTTGTCTGAAAACAGTACGCGCCAGTTGTTACCTATTTATCAATAAGTTATATGTACCTATTTAAGAAATATACGTGTTTAAGTGATCCTCTCCGCAACAAAACCGACTGCAGCTTTCATGATACGCAAGATGGTATTTATTTGAGAGGCATGTGATTAAGATATATGGCCGATGAAAATCTTTTCACCCGGAATATGTATCCTTAGATTTATGGTCCTTAATTTTTGATTTTAGCGCATTCCAGTGGTTTAAGAGTTTTTGTAGACATCAGTTACAATTCTTTATCTTAATAAAAGAAAATTAACGGCACGAACCAGGTCTTACCTGCCAGAATAATCTTCTATTTGAATTTTTTTTACCTTAACTCCGTAAAAGGATAAAAAATTCTAGGCCTGCTATTTAAATATACGTCTACATACAACCCTGTAAGCCGCCGCAGAGACGTGTGGCGGGGGGTGTTAGGACAACTGCAATGGAAATTGGGAATAGGGAAAAGGAAGGGGTAAGAGAACAGAGGTGAATAAAGTGTTAAGCCCTCAATTGCTGTCACGCTGATTTTGTCATAATCACTAATATTGCATGGAAAAGAGGAATTTACGGACAGATTGTGGTCGAAATTCGGGTTTTCAGGCCTATATATCTCGGAAGCTACGTGCGAGAGTATAGCCTCGGAGATATACCTAAACGTCTGAATTTTGACCGTCATCTGTTTGCAAAAGTAGGTCTAAAATTGTCCTTACGGAGATGAGGAAGAAAAAATCAAATAGAAGATTATTATGACACGTAAGAATGAGTCAGCACCATAAAATTTCTTTAAATAAGGTAATGAATGGTCACTGATAGCTGCAGACATTCATAAACCACTGGAATGTGCTGTTATAACAGTATAAGGACGTGAAATCTAAGGATCCCTGTTCCGAGTAAAAATATTTTTTGGCAATTTACCTGGATCACATACCTCTCAAATAAATAGCACCTTGCGTATCATAAAGGCGGCAATGGATATGTTGTGGGGGAAATCATTGAAAAAGTTTATTACGTATAAAAATAGGTAGCAATTGGCTCGTGCTGTTTTCAACTAATTTTTTGACCTCCTCTTAAACTAGTAGATCACATGAAAATGAGAGGCCAATGTAAGTCTGCAACATCTCTTTTATTAATTTATGAGAAATTGCCTTTTTTTACATCCAATTTGTTGTCGGGACGTGTTAATCGATAAAGAATGTGATGGACATACAGCTACAAATTTATCAAATATTTTCTTAATAAATAATTCCATAAAACGCCTCGCTGAAATAATGATAATGCTTTACCAACTATATACGGTAGAGCGTCAATAACGGACGTCAAAAATCCGGACCGTCGATAATCTGGATTCACATCCGGCGAAAAATAAGTTGAATTGAATACAATGCACATATTTGTCAAAAGCGTTGATGCGAGACTCGGCGGGGTCGTCGACCGCTACAATGTGGCGGTTATGGTTAAATGGTTTCATTTGTCTGCTCTAATTATTTAACTACAGTACTAAAGTGAATTACTGTTTTTAGCAAAGTTTCTTTATGTTTAAGGCAACAAACGGCCTTTTTTGTTTCTGTTCGAAAATCTGGACTTTTTGATAATCCGGTCTGGATCCGGTAACTATTGATCCGGATTATCGACGCTCTACTGTATATGTATATTTCTAATAAAAGTAAAGTAGCGCCTAAAATGCGACGTATGGTTAGAAATAATTGCCCAACTTTTTGGAACCTCGCCATAAGAATATCACAGCAAGTTGATTTTCCGTGCTTTTCGTAGGACTACCAAATAAATGTGGGGGCGCTAATTTTACGGCCTGGACAGAGACCTCTGGATTCCCGTTTAGTAACCATGAAGTTAACTTGGTGAGGGAGTAGTGTTTAGAGCGCAATCCAGAGGACTCTGGGCTTGTATATATCGGAGGCTACGGTGAGTGGATGAAGGTTCACCAACCGGTCGTGGTGACGTTGTTCTTGAGACGCCTGCGCCAGCCTATCCTCGTCTCTGGCGGAATGGTGCGGTAGTAGCACGGGTATCTGGACGGGGCCGTCTGGTTCCGCCCGTCTCGACCGTGGGTGTCCAGGAACTGGAGGCACTCGCCGCGGAGGGTGTTCACGCACCCCTCGAGGTTGATGTAGAGTCGGATGTACGGGTCGATGACCAGAAGATTCTCTGAGGGCACCCTGGCACCCTCTGGATCCACCGGGTTGTCTAGGCTAGCTGCAAAGATGAAGGGTATTTGCTGACATCAAAACAATATACAACTTTAAAGCATAAAAAATGACTAGACGTTACACGCAACTTAAATAGTTAAAGTTAAAAACGAAATGGGCTACATGAAGTACGCATACGTACTTCAAATGCAAAAAAACTACGTGCATTTGAAGTACGTATGCGTAAATATACAGGACATGAATTTTATTGGAATGAAATATTGTATTAATGATATATTTATACTTTAAATTAAGCGCGCTTGGCGGCGTGGAAAAACTACGTCAACGGGAACCCGAGGGATGATGCCACGGAACGATATCGCTAAAAGCAGTACGACGTACTTCCTTATGAAGTTCGTGTGACTATTTGTAAATTGACGAAAATATCGTTTTAATTTTCTTCGTGGAAGACGTTGAACTAGTATGATTTGATCCTATAGGTTGAAACACATTTAGATTATAGGAGCGGTATCGTGTGGTGACGTCAAGCTAAAGATATGTCGTTTTGTATCACATGTTGCTTTTTCCAGTATTTTTTGCAATTTTGATAGGAAATTATTAATGTCTGCGGTATACGCATACACATATGGATTACATATTTTCGAGTTCTTGAGGAAATATTTCGTCGTGTACACTAGGGTGGGCCGAAAAACACGTAAGTGTCCGAATCGAATCACAATAGCGCGGAAAAGTTGCTACTTGTCCCCCTGATCACAAAGAAAGAGCAATTTTTGAAATCGGATCACATCTTCCGGTCGCACATCTCGTTCGAAGTTTCGAAAAATCGTAAAAAATATGACTTTTTTCGGGATTTTTAAAAATAAGTTACAGTGATTTAATTGCGTTCAAAATCGGTATGTGGCCTCTTCTAAAGGTTCTTTGTCTTAAAAAATATAATAATTCTTTTTTGGGGGAGGGGGAGTCGCTCATCGCGTTCAAATTATCGAAAAATCGTAAAAAACATGACTTTTTTCGGGATTTTCTCTTTATAAGTTACAGTAATCGGATTGCGTTCAAAATCGGTATGTGGCCTCTTCTAGAGGTCCTTTGTATTGTTAATAAGATATAATTCCTGTTCCCCCCTTATTTTATGTGGGAGGGGAAGGGCATGCATCGTAAAAATGAGTGACCTTACGGTCGTTGTTTTCCTCGTGCGAAGTGTGCAGTTCTTCGCCCTAGAAACTTTAGGTATATGGGTACTTTCGGCTGCACCGCGAGTTCCACCTTTTACTTCTCTTACTTTGCAAATGCTGACAGAAAGGATCAAATGTTTTTCTGAAAACCGATGATATAATCACATTGTTTCGGTAGAAGGATTTCTATTCCGGTCGTTGCTTTCCTCGTGTGAGGAGTGCCGTTGGGTAGGCTAAGGCGTTCAAAGCGTTAAAATATATTCTGCTTAGATCATTCTTACGTAAATGTAATTTACGTATAAAATGGGAGGGGAGCCATAGCGAGGGCGGGCCTAGCCGCTAGCCAGGCTGGCGGCAGCCGGTGCAAGGACTTCGTTGTGCCGCTGCGCGCAACGCGCCAGAGAAGTCAAGTCACTCCGAGAGCGACCAAGACTGTTTTGTCTAGGGGAGACGAATCGCATTCTACTGCTGCTAAGAGTTGGAGCACGGTCGTATCTTCGAGTTGAAAAGAGCTGGACAATGACGTTGAGGACATATGGTGGGAAATTTCATTGTCCTTTATTTGGACCGCCTCAAAGTCTGAGCTATCAGATTTTTCCATCGCATGCTGATGTTTTACTGGATTGCCAGCTTGTTAGATATTCTTTAGCACTGGCATCGGCCAGTCCAAAACAGGATGTCAGCTTCTCTGCAGTAGTTAATGTCGTTGCTGATGATATAGATACCATTTTCATTAAGGCATCTTTGCCAACGGTCTCTCACCCTAGAATCATAAAACGTATCAAAACTCTTCACGATAAGTATTACTATATACCTACGTAAAAAGTTTTACGGGATAAAAAATATGAGGAATAACAAAAGGAGTACACACAATACATTTCTGACAGTACAAAAACTTTATTTGACGTATGTTCCTGCGAGTGCAAAATGCACCTGCTATGTAATTGCAACAAAACAATAGATAAATGTACCTGTGATGAGCCGGTTAAAATTTTTCATGCCCTGTTGACATGAAAGTTCCTGTGGTAAAGAGAAAATTTCTTTATGCGCAGCGGCATCACAGAATTCGCAAGATAGGAACAGTTGACCAAAAGGCGAGTGAAATGATTAAGAAGAGGCTTGCAAGAAAAACAAAACAAGTAAAAGATGAGGGTGGTAATTCTTCTGAAACTACGGCCAACATTACCTCAGATCCTGAAACAAAAGAGACAGATACGGTTGCAAAATATACGGACACAGATTTTCATATTAGGTTCGGATCACCCTCCGGGACTCAAATAAGAACAGTACTTGCTAATACTGCTCTTTACGATACATGCCCCTCCCCTCCCCCATAAAATAAGGGGGGAGCAGGAATTAGATCTTTTTAAAAATACAAAGGACCTTTAGAAGAAGCCACATACCGCTTTTGAATGTATTCCGATCGCTGTAACTCGTAAAGAGAAAATCCCGAAAAAAGTCGTTTTTTACGATTTTTCGATAATTTGAACGCGATGAGCGACTCCCCCTCCCCCAAAAAGAAGAAGTATTATATTTTTTTAAAGACAAAGGACCTTTAGAAGAGGCCACATACCGATTTTGAACGCAATTAAATCACTGTAACTTATTTTTAAAAATCCCGAAAAAAAGTCATATTTTTTACGATTTTTTGAAACTTCGAACGAGATGTGCGTCCGGAAGATGTGATCCGATTTCAAAAATATTTCTTTCTTTGTAATCAGGGGGACGAGTAGCAACTTTTCCGCCCTAATGCGATCCGATTCGGACACTTTCGTGTTTTTCGGCCCACCCTAGTGTACACTACTTAAATATGAGAAATTAATTTACTCCATGTTCCCCATTAAATTTAGAATCATTATTGTAGGCCATCAAAAATCAACTCTTCCGGAAGCCGGATTGATTGCTATGGAAGAAGTTTCGATTATCCAGGATGTTCATGGTATTACTAAAACTTGTATACTCGCTAGAGCTCATAATGTTGACAAAATTGAGTACAGTGTTGCCTCTGGGTCACTTCGGGGATTAAAAAATTGTTGGTGCCTCTTATCTCATTCCTCGCTCCTTAGTCCTCCATCGCCTACTTCTTCTAAGTAAGCCAAAAAGGAAAATCATATGAGAAAGTGATAATCAGATGTGTGATTGTGGTGCCAAGTCACGCACCTAATGTCGCGTCAGACCTCGGCTATCTCTTCATCTTGGAGAAGCTATTTAGGGCGGCTCATGCTGATGTGCACTTTTACTATGTAGTTCAGCCCTCTTGATCTGAACTAATCGGAACCGAGGCTCGTACAGATTGGGAGTTTTTCGGATTGACAGGAATTCATTTGTAAAGTGCATGGGAGCAGTGTATTCTTAAGATTTTCGGGTGGGGTGAACAGTAGCTAGACGACGGTGAAGTTTAAGTGCCTGCAAATAACAAAGTATTTAGTGTGTTTCATTATTTACAATTATTAAGTTTTACGAAAATGTTTGTTTATAAAATATTCCCATTTTGGCTTAAAATTGGTACGGATTAACTGGATTTTAGGGTTAGTATAGTTCGGATTTACGAGACTCAGATATATTTCCCTAACATCGCGTAAAAATTTCAACGAACCTCTTAGAAAATACCCAGTGGGAAGAATCGTGTAGAAAGATCGCGATTTTGAGCTTATTAGTTATTTTTTTGACCTTTGGTGGTTCATCTTCTAACTTCAGTGGCGTCTTCATGATGGAAAAATATCTGAAACTAGCTTTTTTTATAGGCTGTTGGACATGTTATTCTGTTTCCATTCCTTTTCATTAAAAAACATTTTAAGTTGTGTTTGGACCCGGAGAAAAACTTATGTCTGCTGATTCAAGGTACCGAAGATGTAAGATTCTTTCCATTTCGGCCGTTATCTAACTGGATGAAATATGACATATTCTCGTGATGAATGTGGCGATTAAAAATTATTTCTAACTTTACTAATTCGTTTTATCATTTTTTGTGCTTAACCCCCCTTTTGTTTGTTTAGCAATATGTTCCCCGTGATGAATTTCATTGTCTACCATTCCTTTGCAGAAAATGCTATGGCAAAATCCAGTTGAAAGTGTGCCATTGTGAATATTTCCTTTTACTCCAACACGAAATATTTTAGTCGATGCTGATATTTTCTCCAGGATTGTATCCAATACATTTTGGTAAACAACGGAGAGAATGAAATTGCGGGTGAATGCGTGCCAGACCAAAGTAGTTGTTTTTGATTCGGAAAATGGGGAGAATAATTGTAAAATGAGGGTGAATGTTGAAGTAATTAAGCTAGTGGATCGCTTTGTCTACCTAGTCCGCATGTTTGTGAAAGATAGCGGGATGGATAAGGAGATAAATAGGCTCGCGAATACCGGTTGAAAGTCGTAGGTAGCCTTTGAAGCATGTCAAGAAATGAGTGTTTGCCGAGGAAAGCGAAAATCGTAGTGTACAAAAGTGAACTCCTCCCGAATTAAATGTAGTGTATATGAGTTATCTGGGAGGTGTTAAATAAGTTGGGGGTTAGGGTTAGGGATGAATGAGTGGTAAAACATGTGGAATGGATGCTTCGGTAATGGAGGTATAAGAGAAGAGCGTGCTTCGATGGGTTGGCCATGCTGAGGGATTGGACGAGAGTCGAATAACTAAACAGATACATGATAGTGGAGTGAATGGTGTGAGAGGAAGGGGTTGCTGAGAAATTCTTGAATGGATGTGGTGGAAGAGACTCTTAGGTGAGGGAATATTGGGTGTCTTAAGAATAGGAGAGCGTGTATGAAGCAAGGCATGAATGCTTTAGAAGCGAAAAAGTTATGAAAGAATAGGATAGTTAGGAGGAAATTATTGAAATTGAAGCCACTTTTCTAGGTATAACGCTGAGAGTAGTGACTATGCCTATCCCAAAAAGGAATGAGGAATGTATGTATGTATGTATGAATTCATGTAACTATTATGTAAGTATGAATACATCCAATTACTTTTTCCCTATATACCAAAGCGAATAGGTTCATATTGAATAAAATGTTGGCGCAACTCAATTTCTGTGTTAACCTTCGACTTATTTACATACCGGGGGATTATTGACAGCTTGTCGTTGATGAGAGTCTATTTTTCGAAGCTTATTACGTAATTAACCATCGATTGTACGAGTTTATCGGTCTTTTAACGTCCCATCATTACCGTGTCAAAGCGGCGCGCGTTTATGGAATATCAATATCCAGCGTTGAAACGGAGTTCCATAAATAGGTTTTAAAAGGTTTACCAAGTAGATATGTATTCGTGACTACCAGAGAAACTGGAATGAAATATTTTTTCGGCGAGGGTTAAATTTACAACGGCATGGAACACATCTTCAAAATTAATATTGGTCCCTAAAATATGACCGTATTTGTCTTTTCTTCGTTCAATGGTTTATTTTATGTTTGTGTTTGAGTTTTTGCATTTAAAAGTTATACTTTTCTAATTTTATATTTATATTATTTTTACTGCATATATTTATACTGGTTATACTATTAAACATAATATTTTCCCTATGTTTTAATTATTCTCGCATTGAATATCATGTTTTTTCAAGTCTAAAATGTAAGAACAAAATTGCGTGGAACGGAATAATTTCAAGGCTCATATCCATTTTTGTTCGTAAAAAATAAAGGGCACGTTTCTCTAAAAGTAACCAGAAAATGAATAAATGAAATTCAAGTAATTATACTGTGGAATCAACTTAAACGATTTATTGCAAGTTTATTGTCGTAGTTACGGGTTTGTTCGTATAGTGATCGTTTGCTCTAGTTAAAAGTTGCATTTCAAATTTTATAGCTCCATTTGCATGGACATCGCCTTGCCTCTTACTTCGGGTTTTATATAATTGCGTCTCAGTTTGTATGGATTTTTGAGGTCAGTTCGCATATCGAGGTCAGCGTAAACATTCTGGGAAGTGACCCGCATAAATTAACCTTTTTCATGACGAATGGGTATATGGCGACGACAGCAAGAAAAAATTGCGCGAATGAAGTTCATACCTCGGGTTGCCATTCGGACTAAGTACTCGTGGTTACTTATTTCGCGGGGAATTTGAATATATACCGCCGGATCATCGATTTTTTAAGACCGGTTGTAAGTCGCTTGTCGTGCCTTGCATGTTTTCGTAGTTAGGTCTCAGTTTCTCCGAGACGATGATAAGTTCTTTCTCTCTCTTTCCCTCCCCCAACGGCTACACGCGGGCGAGTTGAATTCTTCCTACCGACGCGACGACCTCAGAATCCCCTCCCACGTCGCATCGAACGCGTACACCTTTGTGGGCATGACCTCCTTCCGTGCCTTTCGCATTACGTGCAAGCTGGTGAACCCTTTCGCCTCCCTCATGAATAGGGTGCTCTGCGATGTTCAAATATTCTCAATGTGGCGTCGCATGGATTATTACCGTAGCCTCAGAGATACACATGCCTAAACACCCGAGTTTCGATCGTCATCTGTTTGTAAATAGTGGCCCTAAAATTTTCTCTTCCCCTACGGAGCTAACGGAAAATAATTCGAATAGATGGTTATTATGCCATGTAAGACTTGATTAGTACCGTAAATTATCTTTAAATAAGATTGTGAATTGTCGCTGATAGCTGTAAAAATTCGTAAACCGCTGGAATACGCTGTTATAACAGTATAAGGACACGATATCTGAGGACGCCTATTCCAGGTGAAAATATTTTTACTGTCGACTTATCTGGATCACATGTTTCGCAAATAAATAGTACCTAGCGTATCATTAAAGCGGCAGTTGGTTTTGTTGCGGAGGGTATAAGCTTATGGACTAATAAGTAGCACTTTACCCATACTGTTTTCAACCAAGACCTTCTATGTCCTCTTCAACTCGTGTATCACATCACAACGTCACACGTCTTTATCATCTCTTTTATTACTTTGTGTCAAATTTTCTTTTAATTACATCCTATCTGGTGTCAGGGCGTGTTTATCGAACAAGAAAGTGATGGATATACAGGCACTAATGTATCCAAAGTTTTCCCCTCAATTGCCTAGAATGCGTCGTTAAAATAGTGTTGTTTCGTTAAATGCATGTGTATTATTAATAAAGATAAAGAGGTTCTTAAAATGCGGAATGTGGTTTGAAATAATTTTAAGTGGAGCTTTTGGAACCTCACTATAAGAAGATAATAGCAAGTGCATTTCCCGGGCTTTTCGTAGGACTTCTAAATTTAATAAGTGACTTTACGGCCTGTACATCTCGGAAGGTACGGATTAACCCTCTGTCTCTGGCGCGAGCCTTCGGCACATGGGTATACGCGCGGATTACAAATGCACTAAATTTCTTTTTTAAAATTCATTTAAAACAGTTTTGTTAATGTTAAATTAAACGAGCTAAATCATCATTAATGTAGTGCTTAAAATATTATGTAATGACGATAGAATTGAAAAGTTACAATGTGTAACAAATTTGTTGATTATAAATGCATGTAGTGTTTTTTTTTGTGGAGGAGGAATCTGCGTAATTTCTGGAGGTGATAAGGAAGGTGATTATAAGCTTTTTTGTGCAATGAACATGGGGTCGCAACTCTTTCGTTAGGAACCGAGGTTTGCTACGTTTTGCTGTTACCATGAAAACGCCTAAAACAGTCGTGTCCGCGAATGCTCAAGATGAAAAATTGGTCTTAGTTAAAAATTGGTGTGAGTGTGAACATTAGCGATTAACGCAGTTAATGTTAATGCGCGGTTATTTTTATAAAATATTAATTAATACAAACTTAACTAAAATAAATTTGCGTGTATATAAAAATATAATTAAACTTCATAAGTACAATAATAAAGTAAATAAAATATGAGAAAGTCATATTAAGATTAGGTACGTTTTTAAAACAAATAAATGCTTTTAATTCTGCATAAAACATATTTCGCGGATATGGCACCTATACCAATCTATTCCTCATTCAGAAAATCTCATAAATGCCATAATTCGGGTAGTTTGGATAACCAGTTTTCGATAAAATCATTGCATAGGTCATACATATATACAAATATTGCCCCCTTTATAGTATAGGATATCTTATGCGCTTTTCTGCCCCTGTCATGCTCCTCACAACTAATTGCCTCTTAATTTAAGCTACGCCTACAATCCGCACTCTGCAGACATATGATAGGATTTTCCGTTTGTTGTGCGATGTCAACGAATCGTAGAAATTCCACTGGCAAGCGAAATATAAGGCTGTCTAATTTCCCCATAAGTATGCCCACTCCATTCCCTTTCCACTGTAACCCAATCCCTTGTGCCCCGCGCAACCTTTAACCTTTCCCCACCCTTCAAGTTGTTTCTCTTCTAATCGCCCTGCCCTGATCCCTTAAATTCATCGACCTAACCTCGACGGGAGTTATCTTCGCCCGGTAAATCCACCCGTCTGCTACGCAGTGTTTCCGGGCGGGAAATTCTTTCCTGCTCGTTCCCCGGGAACTTTCACGGTAGGTATCTCCTTCCCGAATCCCGAGAAACGTTGTGGCGGGAGAGTGGGAAAATTTCTCCATGATCCGAATATTAGTTTAATCTTTTATATTTTTAGGAATATTTAAATTATAAACTAAGCAATTAAGGTAGGCTGGGCAAGATTTTTCTCAAGTCATAATGTAGACTACATTTGGATTTCTTATTTAAATTTCAGTGGTTGTAAGAAGCATGAAGAAGATATAAAAATAAAATAATTCTGTGGCAAAGAGCCAAAATCTGATATGTCCAAAATCACAATTTTACTGGGTGAGCATTTTTAGCTTTGGTTGAATTAATGTATTATGAAATGTCATTTTTGGTCAAAGTGAATTAGAGAGTCTAAGTGAGTGGCATTATGTGTGGTAGCATTTCATCTTTTGACCATTAAAAATAGAAAATTAAACATCATATATCAATCAACACCTACAAAATGCATATTTTGGTCATATCAGCTTTTGGCTCTTTGCCACAATTATAGTAATATTAATAGCCTTAAACATGCTTTATGTATCTTAATTAAAAAGTAATGATGAGTATTGGGGTAAATGTACATTTATAAAACTTGACTCACTTGTCTCATTCCAATCCCTGAAAACCCCTTCGAAACAGAAAGTCTTTTGGAATACTGTAAAAATGTATTATGGTGAATAATACATTAATTTAAAAAATATCCGAGAAAGTATACAAGCTACACACTAATACATTAATGACGTGGTGAGTGCATCAGGAATTGCCCTTTTTTTAAACAAAGTCCCTCGGAAGAGCATAGCCGTACCATAATTCATGGAAAACAACTAGTATTTATTTGGCCAATATCTCGAAAATCGGCTCGGTAAGTGGCTGAAAGTTTTGTATAAGTGGAAAGATGAAATCTGTTTCGTCATATAGAGGCCGAACAATGGCATAATTCTGAAGATGTGATGCATATTTTCTTTAGAATAAGGGAAAATCCGTTGAATTTTATGCGTACTGATATATCGTACAAACTACCTTAAGGTGGCTGGAGCCGTAGTCATTGGTCATCGAGTGCGCATTTTAATATTTTTTGAGTAATTGGAAAAAAGTTACTGGACCACATTTAATTCACTTACATCTTTTTATGCATTGGAGCGCACCATACAGGCAGTAATGGAAATGAAGCAAGAATTATACTTTAATTTTTTCCTTAATTTAAGCATGTTATGACTAGAGATTTCGGGGTGGCATTCGAAATTTGGACGAAACTATATTTAAGTGTATTTTTTCCAATTGGACTTGGCGTGACACAAGTATTTGTTAGCAACAATTATAAAATAAGAAATGTATTATTTCGCGTTTAGGAGAAAATCTGTACATATATAAACGAGTTATTACGAAAAATATATGTCATGTGCCATGTGTTACGTGACTACGGGTTAAAATAGCATTGACTTGCCAAGAAACCAAATCGGTATGATATAGTTTTTTTCACTTTCATCTATAAATATCACTTATGAGAACACTTATGCAAAGTTTCACGCAAATATTTGCAAAAACAAAAATCGCTTCAACCACCTTATGAATGATTTTTGAAGGTAGTTAGAGCGAGATATTACTTCATCTAAAATTTGATTAATTTAACCTAATTTTAAAGAAAAAAGTCAAATTTCCAATGATATTAAAATATTAACCTATTGCCTTTTTTTGAAACTTTTCGAGCAATTTACCTACAAATATAAGGTTTGACATGGAACAGATTACGGCTGTGCGCAGAGGGAGAATATTGAAAAAGTTAGAAATTTTTAACGCCTAAATTTCGTCAAAAAACTAAGTGTGTAGTTTGTATATTTTCTCAACTATTAATTAAAATTATCAATTACCGCGGTAAGTTTTATAGAATAGCAAAAAAACCTTCTGTTGTGAAGGCGTTTTCACCGTATGGGGGAAAAATGAGTCAAGTTAGAGACTTTTGTAGATATATTTATTTAATTATATAGATTTTTTGTCAGTTATTTTAGCGCCATTAATATTTCAAAATTTGCTTCATACTTCTTACTGACGCTTAAATTAAAAACTAAAATTCGAATATAGTTTCCATTATGACTAAGGCAATATTTCCTCTAACTACCTTAACACAGTGAATTTGACCAATTCCTCTGCAGTAGGTGGGTATCGCCCACTGACGTTTCATACTTAAATTCCAGTGTGCCCACAAGAGTATTTTTGGGATGTATGATTTCCAGCCTCGATTCCCGAAGGTTCTAAAATGTCGGGAATGAGGGAACCTCGTTTCCACGCACGTCCTCTCACTTGCGCCCGCTGCCGACATGTTCTGCTGTCTCCGCTTTCCCCCTTGGGCTTCAAATTCTCCGCTCTTTCACTCCATCCATCTCATCCCTAAATTATCCCTCCTACCTTGGCTTGCGACATCGATATCCAATTTCCCGTCCAAATATCGTCTTGAGGGCATTCGTCGTTAATGCGACGCCCATTCCACTCGAATTCTTTCTTCTCCCGTTCTGCCGCGAGGGGAAAAACTCTCGGAGTTGCAATCGTCGCTCCCACTATCTGCTTCTTAAATGGTGTTGTTAAGAGCGCATTTTTAAAACCAGGATTCAGGAGACTCATCTATCGTCAAAAAATAGATTTGCGAAACGGTTTGAGGGCTTTCCATACGCTCTAGTGCGCTGGTCGCTTCGCAACAACTCGGCGCACTTGCTATACTTATATTCTATTCAGACCCTTCGAACTAAGTAACTCTCTTCAAAACAGATCCAGAATGGATTCGATGTATGCCAGGCTATAAAAAACTTCGATAATCGCATCTGCGATTGTTGATTCTTCGTTGATTTTCTGTAAAGGCGTCCAAAATGGATAATATTAAGTTTTTAGTGATTCTGAGGTCAAAAAGTTTTCGTTTTTAAACGTTTATTTTAAAAGAAGTCTATAATTTTACAAAAAAGTTAGCCGTAACTGTCGTGAATCTACAGAAAGCTACCTACTGGCAGGTTACAGAAAGTTTCGCTTGCGTTAATCGTTCCGTTCATCGTCGTTCATGTGTGCTAAAGTGCGCTGATATGTTCCAATCTGCGTTTACTTCAACACATTATTAAATGGAAAGCTCCCTTGTGGTGTCAGTATTGCCTTGGACAGTTTAGCCGTCAAATATCTATGCCAACGAGGGAGCATCCGATCCATTTGATATTTAGCTATCATCTTGGTATTATGAAAATTTAGTATTAGTAGCATTCTTTAAAATGTAAACGTCAAGCAAATAGCAGACGAGAAGTTATTGAACATCCCTCTTCTGGATTGTTTGGGAATGACGAAACTGCCAAAAAATCATGAAAACAGGTCCTCCATGAAGGAATTATCTCAAACGTCTTGCAGGAAATGAATTGAAATTCGTAAATGACGGTCTACGTTTAAAAAAGATAACGGTATAAAAATGGTTTATGTAGCATGGAAACTAAGGTCACTACAACAAAAAGTGTATGTGCACCTTAAGTTCATTTTTAACCTTTACTTTGTTACAACTAGTTAATAATTATTAAACACCGGAAGATGCTTCCTTGAAAGAAAGAAAAACTTAAGCTCGCCTATTGATGGCCATCTCAGATGATATCCCACGAATATAGTACGTAGAAATTATCATGTGGAAAATTTTTGCCATACTTTTTGGTGAAGGCAAACACCATAATTTATTGACATGAAACCTGGTATTATGAGACTCTTCGGTAGCCCAAGGTACTAATTTATTTATTTGTTTTTTACAAAAATGTTTTAAATGAAACATCATTTCTATTTCATTGGAAAGATTCTTCTGAACGAAAGCTGAACCTTACTTCACTACAATTAACCTTAGTTAATTGTAGTGAACTGGGCGTATAAATTTAGAAATTGTTTGTAACATGTATAGATTTGTTCTGATTATGTGTGACTTGATATTTTGTTTGGCGGAAAATGACGAAAAAGAGCATTTCCGGAAGTGTGGGTTAAAATTTACTCGCACGTCAGTCTCATTTATGAAGCTGAGAAATAGAACTCTATCATCAATTTGAACTGGTGCATATTGCTGGCTAAACATTTGTATTTGATTCGAAAAATTCCCCTCATAGCTTTATTCTCTTTGTATCCGGCGTGCGACTTGAAGTCTATTTCAGATGTTCCCTTACTGTCGGACATTGCTGAGGACAGTACTAAATCACGAGAATTGGATTTAAATTTCCTTTTTTATGGTAATAATGCTGTCTTTATTTATAGAGTGAACTTTGCACGTCGCAGTAATATACTATAATCAACTCGTAAATAATAACGCACAAACATCAATGTCCTAGTTGTTGAAAAATCCACCCAGACGTAACTCTAACCCACGACCTCAGCTGAGTTTTGAAGGTTTTTTTATTTAAAATTATTCTAGAGGACACCATTTGAAGCCATGTAAGTGTTTTTTGTATGGACTACAATTTTTCTTCAGGTAATTTTACATGTTACAAAAATTCGTGAGTGAAGAAAGTCAGAAAACGTTTACTTTTGCAATTAACCATAATTTTTTGTTTGAATCATCTGGGGAATTTTGATGCAATGTTTTTTTTTAACTGGATGATAATTTATACAGTACTATTCAGGGTCCATTGTTTATGAGTGTATCTAGAAAATAGCGCCCAGCAATCGCTGTGAGCCGGTGGAGACTTCGGACTGACAATTCCCGAAAGCTTTCCTTGTGATTATGCAAGCAACTAATCTTTATGTATCCTGGTAGTTATTCCCCCCTGGGTACACATGTTTGGCGCGGTGCTGTAGACGATGATTTGATAAACCCAAGAACCTTACAATAAAGACGGAAATCTTGGTGCGCTTCCGATCGTCATTTGCTCAAATTACGGGTCGCCAGTTTATGCGCTGGTGTTGCGAGGTAGGCCTCGGTAAATGTGAGCTTTCGTCCCGCCGGCGTTTTCGTAAATTTCACCCACTTTTAACAGAGATATCGGAACCAAATTCACTTCACTTATTATGCAAACCTTGCGCATTTGTAAAATACTTTCAACACAATAATGCATCATATACTCTAGGAATGGGAAACTTTCAAACCTGAGAAGTGCGATTTTTCCTCTCCGCCATCCTGTGAAAAAATGCCGTTTCCTCTTATCCACTGTACGTGGCGCAGCGATCGAGCAGTTGCTTCTCTAGCATATGCACAGCTCTCCAACACAGTTTCTTCCCTCCTTCCACTCAAACTCGCCCCGCAACAGCCATTTAACACAATCATTTTAAGACTAGAAATGCTTGGCCTACCACGCGATTGCAGCCCCTCTAGCGGAACTTGATTGCTTTCGCGGCCGTTGATAACACGATCGAAGTAGGAGATAAACGTCCTCTTATAAGGTTCTTGGATAAACCCTTGGCCAGGGTCGTACCTAGATGCCAGAAACTTACTTGTGCCTTGTTATTGGCGATACAACAAAGGAGCTAGAATAAATTTCCATACATGTCATTCGAAAATGACCCCGAGCCTTGGCTAATTTCAGAGGCGCTGTGCCTCATTGCTGACTATGATACCCCACTATTCAGGGTCCATTTTTTAATCGCGAGTGCTACTCTTGCGATTAAAAAAATGTAATGATAAAAAATGTATTCTCCAGCATCTTTACGAGTATCAGAAGTGCAATGCTCAAATATCCGTTGGTAATGTAAGAATACCTTTCGAAAACCTCCATTTTGGTGCATCTACAGGATCATATACGAACACAAAAGTAATACTGTGAATACGACTTCGTGTTTTCTCATAATTTTCGTAAATTTTATTTTTAATGCTGGTATAATGCTTTAAAATTTACAATTAGAATTAGGTTGCAGTTAGCATAGCAAATAGTTTTATATATCCATAAATGTAAATTATATATCCATAAATGTAAAAAAATACAAGAAAATAGACACCGGTATCGTAAATATGAATTTACGCATTTTTAGATTTCTACAGTGTTTACCTTCATTCTTAGCTTTGGAGATTGGTTTAATTAATCAACAATATGCTTCTATAATTGAAAAAATGTACATTTTGATGGTGGACTCAATAATGTTTTCACGAGTTCAGAAAATTTGAAATGGAGGTTTTTGTTGAAGAGGCATTCTTGTAGGGGCTCATTAGACGAAACCATGTGTTGTAATAGCTCACCGTGTTTCGTTGGAGCTATGCTAACAACTCTCTAGTTAATTATCAGAAGTCTATCTCCACAATGGCCCCGGTAAATCTTTAAATCTAATATACTCCGTTTATCGGGAGTTAGTCTAGTAACATCCAACCATCCAACATCCAAGTCCATCTACGAAGATTTTGGCGAAATGTCAATTATGGAGAATTTTGAACTCAATTATGATAACAAAGAATTCATGATGTTTTGACATTGCCCAGAGTAAAAAAAATTAAAATTCAATTTAATGTTTCATTAATATTGAAATAGCTATATTTTCGGGTGATTGAAAAGACGCGTTAATATTTTGTGTGTTGAAGTCGATATGAATTCGTGCATCGGCTCTTTAATAATATCGAAATCGTTGGTTTACAGTGATAAGTGATTGAACGTCGATTAAGCATACAAAATTACTCGACTTCTGTCACCTAATTGACTTCTTATTGACAAAAATTGACTTCTTTTAACCAATGTATAATAGGTTGGATTTAAAGTTTAATGGGTCATTAAGCGTGTTTCATCCCGGACTGATTGCTCATATAGAGTATCTCATAATTTGCCTTCTTGCTGAGAATGAAGGTCTCGCGTAGCTGGTGTTTTCTGAGTGGACTAGGTGTACACTCTCCGCATTTACAATTAGACTGGGTGTGTCGTGTGAAAGAAACGGGAGTACTCCGAAGTCTTCATACTCTTGGGCCAGCCATGCACCTCTGTTTGAATGCTCGTTAAACACGGGAGTTCCATTTTATTACAGCTTTTGGAGTGAATGTTGAACTATTTTTGCTTTCATCATGAGTCGTTGAGAGTGCTTTGAATTCCCGACGATCATATCAATTCGAATTTCCCCTTTCTAATTGACGCAATAGGTATGTACTTTTGGGGTGAATTCAGAGCTTAAGTGACCTACGTATGCAATTTCATGAGTTAAAAGTGCTATATAAACCAATTATCCGTCATCTTGGGAGATGAAGGAGATTTTTTGCCTCAGTTTTTATTGAGTGCTAATTATACATCTTGGAAAAGAAATATAAATGCAATTCGGGGACCTACATTGAGTAAAGGGTAATTTTGTAGTGGAATTGGTTTTTGCCATTAGAAAAAGGAAGTGGACAAAGAACATACGATTTGTTGAAACTCTTCTATGTAAAGCGTATATAATTCAGTTTGCACTGTATTCCATTCAAAACTCTAAACGCACATGCTGGATTTATTCCAGATGGACAGGTAATATGTCTTTTTTAATGATGAAATAGACCCTAATTTTCTCGCGTGAGCTGATTTGTACGATCCTTCCATCGGCGAAATTCTCTAATTTCAATTGGGTTAATTTGTGTTGGTTCCCGTTAATATCGTTACGTCCGTGACATTTTGAAAGGAATTCAACGCTCCTCATCTTTGCTATGGCTTTTCCGGTGGAGTGATATGTAAATCCACTACCGATTTGATTGATATCGTCGAAATAATTCTTGCCTTACCATGGGGATGATATTGCTCTAAATATTTGGAATTGAATAATAAATTTAGGTCGCCTAGATATTCAGCTATAGCTTATTCTTGGTGGTCATAGTCATTGTTCTGAGAAGTTGGCGTCTTATTCCTGGTTTTATGTAAAAGTGATTCTAGTAAGAAGTGTTGTCGAAAACAACAGCATTATTTCTATTTCCACAGGTTCAGATATAATTATAGAAATCTGTCTTACCTTTTGCATGACATAAACGCCGTTATAATTTCTTAGTTATTTATTTCTTTTTCTTAGTTAATTTTTAGAATCAGTGTTTTTCATATCTTTCGGGTAATGATTGGCAAGTCTCTGTCCAAATTTCCCTATCTCCAACCTAGATATTTGTCCGATAGTGCGATGTGAAGAGATGGCTGCGCGGTTAATGCAGGATGATTAATGGTATATTAGTGTCAAAGTACAGTGTTTACCAGGTATGATTCATCCACCTTGGCGATTGTGTTCAAGTTGTCCGATGAAGTTGTATAATACTCTGTGCTTTCTTCTGTTTTATATTGTTGGTTTAAGAGTTATATGGGCAAAGGCCTGTCACGATGGAAACACCGGTTCCCGATCAGTCACCGAAGTTAAGCATCGTTGGGCTCGGCTCGAGTTTGGATGGGTGAACCTCCGATTCGTCCGAGTGCTGTTGCCCCTGTCTGCGCGTGGCAGACAGTAAGTGCGAAATGACCTTAGCCGTCGAAGCACGTTAAAAAAAAAACAAATTAAGGGTTATATGTGGTTTGTGAGGTTTAAATTGCTTAAGACTCGCTTATACTGCATTCTTTTACGCGCCTGCTGCGAAGGCTCGCTAATTGCCCGACCCAGAGCACACACAACCCCGCATCTATAATACTATTTATAAAATCGTAATCACACTGCGTTTTCTGTGGATGTAACATATTAACGCAATTTGTAACAAGTTAGCCCATCTTCTGTTAGTGTAAAATATAGGCTTTCGCAGCTGTTGACAGATGTTGATAAGGCTTTTGAGTCATGCTGCGATTGGAGTGTTTTTAGTTCAACGTTTCACTCGCGTTGCGGTGAGCGTATGCAGGAGCGAATTGATTGTTGCTGTAATATCGTCGTCTTGTATATGGGAGAGTGGCGAAGGTTGGATATCTGTCTCTCTTTTATCATCGGTTATGGTGACTAGTTATGCGTCCCGATGCTTCCTTTGTCTTCGTCACGATTGGTCTCGGCGGAGTCCGCTGCGTCAATTTGTCCGGCCGGAAGGAGGCGTTTCCAGGAGTGGTAAAGTTGATAACCATCGTCACGATTAAAAGTATTACCACGTTTTGCGATCTCTATAAACTCGCGGCAGGTAAAATTATTTTCTTGCTAACAATTTTGCTTTCTCGAATTCAATTAAATGTCCGGATTTCGACATAAAGTGTTCGGCGATGGCTGAGTTTTTCCATTGCCTGTGTCTCACGTCTCTCCTATGTTCTTGAATTCTTGTTTGTATTAGGCGGCAGGTTTGCCCGACATAACAGCCAACGCAACCGCAAGGTATCTCGTACACTCCTTTCGAATGAAAGGGCCGTTTCTTGTCTTTTGAGGACAAATAGTATTTGCTCGAGTTTCTTAACGGTACCAAGGCGCGTTGCATTTTTTCTTTTAAGATGTCGGGCTATTCGTTCTGTTATGTTACTTTAACGTATGGTAATATGGCGAAATCTTTGGTTCTTCTTTTGATTGTTCCCAATCCGGCCGTTTTTATTTGGGCTTAATTGCTGTTTTTATGAAACCCTCGTATCCGTTATTTTTTTAAGGATCGGAGCAAATGTTTCATTTCTGTTGAGAGGGAATCTGGGTCAGTCACATTCTCAGCTCGTGAGTTCAATGTCTTGGTGACAGCTGCCTTTTGTTGTGGATGGTAATGCGAGGCCACATGAAGATACAGATCAGTGTGTGTAGGTTTTCGATACGCTGAGTGGCTGAGAGTTCCATTGTTTCTACTCTTCACGAGTACATCAAGGAAGGGGAGGTGTTTCTCGATTTCTTTCGTGAATTGAATGGCAGGGTTCACGTTGTTTAGAGTTCCAAGAATTCCACCGGGAATTAAGTGGACTAGAAAAGATTTTTGCGATGTCTAAGATAAATGAGAAGCTTTAAATTTTATTTGATGATTTGTACCTGATGATGTTTAACTAAAAATGAAAGCCAAAATGAAGACTCCGATCCCTCCGCAGTAGCTTAGCGCACGAAGTGCACCCGTATATTTACACCTCAGCTATACAGAGAGTCCTGCAGCATTCGCTTCGCGACTTTAAGGTCCGGTTGGGTTACGTCCAGCCCACGGCAACTGCCCTATACTGGCCGTGCTGGACGTTTTCGCCGTTAATGCCGCTTTACGAAGGTTAAAAAAAAAAGAAAAGCAAAGTTCATTTTAGACGTTACTTCAATACCTACGACCTTAAACGTTTTAAGGCTTCACGTGTTGTATGCATACTAACCTCGGATATCATTTTACTATTCCGGTCGAAGAGTGGCTTCTTCCAAATAATTTCCGATGGCAAAAAGGTTTCTCATACACCCTTTGCCCTGGTTTCGTATTGAATTCCTTGTGGGGCATAGCGGTAGCCCATTTTTGAATGGTTGCTAGCTCGCTGGGGGCCAAAAAAAGTGCACCTTTTCATTGTTGCTGTCGTAACCTGAGACGCTACTCGGAGTGATACAATGATGCCATATGCAATTCAACTAAGTTCCAATGCATAACTATTGAAAAAATAAACAATTTGAAAGAGCTTGCTTTGAAATTCTCCTCAGTCTGTCTAACTCTGCACTTGCTTTCACCATAATTAATCACAGTCTCTAAGGGCGAATAATTGTGCTGCCGTCTGTACGTACACTTTCCTCGCGGTGACAGTAGCAGCGACACCACAGCTGGGAAGTGTCCAGTCCTATAAATCTAAGTCTGGTAGACAACTATAGCCACTCACCTTCGTAGGCCGCCCACAGTGTGGTGAAGTTGACGGACGTCTTGGGCAGCTTGTCCGGCGGGATGAGGGTGCCGTTGACGCAGTCGGTGCCCGTGATGGTTGAGAAGGCCCCCAAGTAGCCGGCGGTGGAGGTGGAGGCCTCGGTAGATCCGCCGCCCGCCGCATCGGAGCGCACCACGTTCTGGCAGTTGACCATAAAGACGCCGTCCTGCGGCTCCCACACTTTGGCCTCCACCTCTTCCTCGCCCTCGTACGTCGAAGTGGCGTACGCTTGCTTGCAAAGCGCCGTGTGCACCGTGTCGCCGTGCATGATCATCACGTTGACACCTTGGGTGGTCACCTTAGGGCAGTAGCGGTCGCAGCTGAAAGGTCTCTTTATTTTCGTGCACCTGGATTTGTAGCAGTCGAAGAACCTGGAGAAGGACAATGTTGTTGTTAGAACGTAGACAGCCGTGTATTTCAAGATTCCAGCCGTTCGGCAGAATACCCAATGATGGATTTATCTTTATTTGAGAGATTAATCTTTATTAAAGCCGGTTTCACACGACACTTGATCCAGCACAAGACCTAGTATGCAAGCCGGCACTTGATAGAGAGGACGGAATCCAGTATGATTTGAGCCGTCCCAGAAGGTTTCACAGGATCATTGGACTTGTATTTACGAGGAAGCGGTTTTTCTACTCATATCGTGGAGAATGTCTTCTATGATGTTTAAATAAACCAATGTGTGGCTGCAGGTGACCAAAACTTATGTCGAAATAGTTTTATTATTTGTTGATTTCGCGGCCATAAAATTACTAAGAGCCTTATTGAGGTGTATAAGGTTGATTTCAGAAGGTGAAAATCGCACAGCAACTGTGAAAGCTAACGTGATTTGTCGACGGCTATTAAATAGGTCCATCTGGGAACGAGTAACAATGTAGCACCGCATCAGTTACGAAATCAAGTAGTTCAGCGAGTATGGAAGCGATTAAGCTTGTTACCCAGCATGCTGGTTCAGTATCACATGGAACTGGGAATCTATCATACTCGCTGAGCTACTTGATTCCATAATTAATGCGGTAATTCACGTGAAGTTGCACTAGCCGTACTTAATTTTCCCCAAATTCAGGAAGTGGTGTCACAAGTTGAGCCTTTGGGCCAACTTCATGACCGCGAAAGGGCTGGTACGGGCTAGTAAGAGAAATGGCTTCCTAGCACGCCGTACCAGTCGTATTAATCCATCATCGCGTCCACTATGGCAAGGATCGTGAACTTAGTGGGGGATCTTGAGGGGAAGTTTGAGTGCAGATGCTTATAATTATGCAATTACTAAGTTTAAGAACTATTATTATGTTCCTACGTGACTTAGTAAACTTTCCTTTTGCTAGTAAAGTTTCATATCTTAGTGTTTCCAAAATATATGTCAAGGTGGCGGCTGCCATCACTTACTTGTTTGACGTAGATTTTCGACCGCATGCACGTAAAATCACTCTTCCGTTCCACTTCGCAAGTATGACCCAGGCTCGTCCTGAATGTAGTTGGTACATACATGGTATATACTAAGGGGGTATACCCGAATTGGAACATGGCCACAGCCAACACATTAATCATCACGCAACTTGACTATCCTTGGCTGTACATTTAATGCAGTGCTCTGTGTTTATTTTCAAGTGCCTGGCTTATATAAATAATGAACCAACAAATTTAAGAGCACGAATTACTCTTAACTCGGGGGTCGAGGACTCCATAAATCTTTCGGCTTAATTGTAGCTTCAATTCAGGAAGCATTTTACTTGTTATTTTATGATAAATTCAAGGGCTCCTCTTAATGCTGGTATAATTATTAGTTTTTGTGTACCTTGCTTGTATGAATTTCGGTGCATTGGAACTTCAAAATGGTGGCTTATATATTTATAGTTAGATATTTGTCTTCATTCTGAAGTTCGAGGTGCGTCACAAATGTACATTTGGAACGCGCCCCAGTCATAGAAACGCGCGGTCAGTCATAGAATAAGAACAAATGAAAAAAATGAAAACTTTGTTTGTACCTAGTTAGAAAAATACATACATATTTACTTCATTGTTTTCAACATAGTCACCATTTGATTCCAAACATTTTTGATATCGCCCAACAACCTTCTTCAAACCCTCCGAAAAAATTTCCGTCGCCTGAGATTTCTGCCAGTTTTGGATTGTATTCAACTCTTTAATTTCCTCGAATTGTTGAGACGCAAGCCAGTTCTTGAGGTGCAGGAAGAGACTGTAGAGATGTAGAGAGATCAAAAATCTCCCTTCCGAATTTTTTAATTGTTTCGTTTGTATTGTGACATCACGGCTGGCGGGATTGGTTGCTGCCACACTGATTGGTTATTGTCGCACCCTGTCACGCACAAGCAAGCAGCGATGAACTGACGACAATGTGGTGGTAAGATACGTTTATTCGGGTTTTTCACGCGTTTGTTCATATTTATGGACAGCATTTTCGCTTGCGCAACATTTCGCTTGTAGCTGTAACGCAAGCGAAACTGTTGTCCATAAAAATCAATCAACGCGGGAAAAACCCGACTAAAGGTAACTCTTCAAATCACCGCGGAAGCCTCCGTACCAATGTGGCGGTAGCTTACCCAACCGGCCGGTCAGAGCTAATGCACATGCGTGAACTAATCATTGTTGCCAGTTGTTCTCTAGAATTTATCGGCCCTTACTTTTAAAACGCGCCTCGTAAAAACCTGTTAGCAGCGAGTGTGAGTATTACCTTGGAAAAAGTTATTTCTTGGAAATGTGTGGTATTAAGCACCCATCTCCACAAACATTCGACGAACGCCATGTGTCACGCTCGTGTCAATCTCTTGGAACACATTCTACTCGTCATCGGATCAAGTATCTTTCGGTTCCGATTTCGCAAACCCTTGGTTCTCCGGGAAAGATGTGTCTGTTAATGGGGATGTTTGCAGGGCATTTGGTTGGGTTCGCTACTGCACGAATCCTCCCCGAATTGATTATCGGCCGCCCCGAAACGAGTGTGGGAGGGCGGGCTATTCGATGAAGAGCTGTAGGTGCCCCCGTGATTGCTCCTCTTCCGTTCGGTATGAATGCTCAAATTGAAAACTCCCCAAAGATACGAAACCCATTGCCTTTTGAGGAAGGCCGTTAATTGTATTTTTCTTCCATTAAGCTCATGCTCCCTTGCGCTATTCATGATGGTGACTTTGTGGTCTCATGGGGAGTATATTCAATAATATTTGCCTCTCGGCCTTCGGGCCTAATGTCATTAACAGGACGTCGAGTAACAAGTTATAGCTTGATGGATAAATGTCTTTTTAAGTGGGGTGAGATTTGGACTCATAGGTCCGGGTTTATTACGTCTGGATAGCGGTAACCGACAGATGAAGTAGCGTTTTGGTGAACTTCACGTTAACTGAGAGTTCTGGTTTTGTATAACACATCTGTAGGTGGCTGGAGTGGTAATAGTGGGTCATTGAGTGCACATTTTTATAATTTTTCGAGTCGAAAAATAATTCTTGAACCACATTTTACGTAAGTTCATCTATTTACGCGTTGGAACTCGCCATACAGGCAGTAATGGAAATTATACGAGAATTATATTTTAAGTTATTTTCTTAACTAAAGGATTCTATTTTCCCTTATTAAAGAAGCTATCACGTGTACTAATCGACGCTTTCAATTCATAAATGGTTGAAGCTGTATTCTAATTGTTTATAACGCAAAATATGACTGTTTTTTAAATACTGCATTTAAACAATTAATCCTAATAATTCATAAAGTTCTTTAAAAAAACTATTATACACCTTGAACTTTAATGTGCACATATGCAACTTTATGTAGTTCCGTCCAAAGAACTGGCATTGAAAAAAAAACGTTTTTTGCCAAATCGGGATAAACGAATTCATTTGTGCAAAAAATATTAAATATAATGTCTTGAAATTCTGTGTACTTACTTTGTACTTTTGAAGCCTTATATTGCACGAATCTGATGTATGTGCAGTATGTTTTTTAATTGTTTATTAGAAATTGAAAAAAGAGCCGTTTTTCATTTTTTTGAATAGAGAATGTAAAACCATTTTCGATGCGATTAGGCTCGTTTTGTAGGTTTTCTTAATACGCACAACTTTTGTTTGTTTAAATAAGTGGTTTTCCGGAAATATCATTAGGTTTTTCTATAACTCGGAAAACATTTTTTTTCGCATCTTAATTGTTCAATAAACCTTTTCCCACAATTTTTTATATGAAACTTACGATACCCTAGTCTACTTTTTCTAAGTGGGCAGCGAACTAGAGCGAATGGAAAGCTCTCACAGTTTGAAACCCTTAACGGTAAACTGTTTATCTGAAGACCAAGGTGCTTTTCGCATCGGGAGTAACCTTTTGATGAAAAAAGTCTTCCGATTGGAGCTAAGCCATTATCTTGACTAACTACGGAGACTGTTTTGATGCGTAGGAATAATGGAAGAAAAAGACACCTTATCTTGATAAATTTGATATGCAGATCACGAAACTGACCGTCGTTCATCTGCAAACGGCCCAATTTCGATAAACGTACTGGAAGATTATAATAAAACAATTCTTATATTTTATTGCACTATGATTTTGCATTCTAAATACGGTTAAAACTTAAGAAAAATTAATGTCAGAATATTATTTGTCAGTGCTCTCTCTGTACTATATGGTTTATGATGCATTCTATTTATTCGAAATTTATCTAATCTCACTCACACCACCTCGCGTGAATATACCTATGGTACTTAAAACATAATACCTATTTCAAGTACATTAAATCAGAAATAACGCAATTTGATGATAAACGACGATACTTAATATATCTTCATAATTATATCCTCAATTTTTAACCCATTCCTGTTTCTTCGTAACGCAAAGATTTGAGTTTGCTTTTTTAATCTCCCCATATTTCTTGATTTTCTTTTCGATCAAGACTTCAATTGCACTAACTATTCCGGAAATCGCTTTTGTCGATTTCCGTGAGGCCCTCCCAGATTATTTCCTTTCTGTTGCTTCACCAACGTAATAGAGATATTTTCCAGGAAGGTGGAAATGATTTTCTCGAGAAGTCTTCCTATCTCCTTCCTCACTTAGACTGAGTTAGAATGTTTCCGTATCCTTCCGATGGTAGCCGCGAGCACGTTTTCGTAATGTGACCTAAAATAGTGAAAATGGCTTCGTGTGTGTTTAGTGAACACGATAGACGTTCACTCTGCAGTTCCTCTCTTTAGGCCGCGAGATGGAGAACTTCTAATGAATCGGAGAGCTTTTATAGTGGTAACGAAGCATAGTGGAAGTTGCGCAGACCGTTCTTTCTCGTATAGGGCTGCCAATTCTCAAACGCAGAAAATGAGGACATTTGACTCAAGAAATGAGGACTTTTGAGGACGCCCATTCTCATTATACATTCCAAAAATTTATATCTTTTTATTTTCCTTCGGAGACAACCTTTGCCTTTGGTAACAGTTTGTCACAATTGTAATCAAGGCAATAACAATGAACTAACTTGTGAAACATTTTAAGTAGATATCTTAGAACGTTGAAAATAACAGAATTTACGTACACTTTTTATTTTCTTTTTGTGAATGTTCATACACGGACTCTTTTACTAGATTCTAGTGGAAGAGCCCTTTGTGTACCAACTATCTCCGCACGGGGGAGTAAGGTAGTCTCCGTTTTTGACTACTATATTTCCGGAAGATCACAAACCATCATTGCCAACAACAAAATGCTCACTCTGTTAATAACATCAACTTTATAGCTCTCTCTCTATGGCCCTCAACTCAATTGTTCAGATTAGCTTCTCCAATAGGATGCGAACAAAATCAGCTTACATATTTAGATTCAGCTTCGTTTTCGATTGTATGCCAACACCTTGTTTCTCGCCACATTCCTCCATTCCCCAAGTATAATAGTGGCAGTGATACATGGTGGCAGTACCACAAAAGTACCTTTTCAGTGTAAGAGTTCATTCCTTACGAACTGAGAACTCACGGGGGAGTAGTCTCCGCGTTTGACTACTAAGGCTCCCAAGGTTGCAAACAGTCATTGTCAAATTTTAAATGCTCAATATGATTTTCTTGTCCGATTTATATCATCTATATCTATTGCTTTTTGTACAATTTTAAGGATGGGCTTCTACAATGGCTTGCGAAAAAAATCAGCGTGTTTCGATCTATACTTGTTTGGATCGTGAACATTGCCGTCAAAGCGCGCTGCAGACACTTTCTCGCCATCTAGAGTTAAATGCAATAATGTTGGTAGCGTACCTCCCCTCCGTAACGTCACATTTCGTATTGGCGGCTGATAGCATGTTTCGCTACCACCATACTGCGTATTATATATTTCTATCTGCTATGGAATCAATTTTGATAACTAATTCACATTTTTTTAATGGGTTGACCGAATGTTTGCTATGCCTTAGTTGTTGTTAGGTTTTACGCTATGATCGCCTATTGAGCTTCAATTGAAAACGTCTCTCTATCACCATTCCATGTCCACAATGGGAAACAAACTGACGATACGTTTAAAATATGAAAAAAACTTAGCGATGATAGAAATGTGACGAAAACTATTTTGTGGTGACATTAGAATTTCTGCTATTGACCTCCAATTGTGCATTATTATTAAAATAATTCATATCATAATTTGGAATAAATTTTGGTATTTTTACATGCTTTTTGTGTTAATTAGTGAAATGTCATGCAGATTACTCTTGTAAACGATGCTAAAATAGATGAAATTGATATTTTGCCTCCATGTTAAGGATGATGTTTAGTCCATAGATGTTTAGATACTTTCATCTTCGGACGCGTCGTCTCGCTCGTTACTCCAGAAGAGTTTATTTGGTTACAAAATATTGTAACTTTCTGCACTCTGGTTGGTGACCCGTCGCGACGCGACACGACCTCTCTGCATTTTGTATTGACGGTCAATAAACATTTGCGAAACGAAATCTTAACGAACTCGAAAAACTACTTTCGATGTCGGAACTCTACCTGTCTGTCAGTTTACGTTGATCTGGAGAATTTGTGACCCAAGAATTCCTTCACATTGCTCCATTTGTTCCATTGTAAAGGATTGGAGCTACACGAAGGGATTGTCGCGTCTCAGCTGCAGAGTCTCTGAAGATTCGTCTCAGAAATCAAAATTCTCAACAGAGTCTGTGGTAATTTCGTCTTCGCACGCGTCGTCTGTCTCCTTACTCCAAAAGAGTTTGATAATTTGATTTCAAAACATTTTTAATTTTATGAACTCTGATCTGTCGTTATTCACATAGCTAAGCACTTAAGGAATCAATGTGCATTGTGTTCTGACGATGAATAAGTTAGCGTAACGAAATCCTTGCGAACTCGAAAAAATATTGTCGTTACCGGAATCCTCACCAAAGGTCATTTTACGTTGATCTAAGTCAGCGTTATTTAAACTGTGTTCCACAGAAGCCTTCGGATTCCTCGCAACCTTCCCATTGGTTCTATTAGTTGTTGCTTATATTACTTAATATTTGTCACTATTTACAAATTTTACAAAAATATTAAAATGAGAAATTTTTTTCATATGCACCCTAGAATTTTTGTGAATATTTAATTTTTTTACGAGGAAGGGTTCCATAAAATATTTAACTCTAATGAAAGTTCCGAATCAAAATCGGAATCGAAAACTTTGGAAGACCACTTGGGCGCGATCACGGTTCTCCGTAACACGTGCGCATTCGCGTTACGTTATTTTTCAATTGCGCTAGTGAGAGCGAGTACGTGATCTTCCGACTTTAATTTTTGTCAGGTGCTTTAAATCACTAATTTCAACTGAAGGAATGCTTCTTTCTTAGGACAGTGACTGTTTGCGTTTCCCATCTAGAGCGGTTTGCGTTGTGGATAGCGAAGACGACAACGCGAAAGAATGAACCGTGATCCCACCCCTGATCTAAGTATAGGTGACGCAACACGTCCTTCCATTGTTACTCAACTCCTTCCCCTATGGAACGCTTTGTCGCACTTTGCCGGATTCCTTCCTCTCCTCTTATTGTCCGTGACGCAAGGCATGATACAACCCTTTACCCTGGAGATTTCCTCTCGATATAACTCCCCTTCTCCGCCCCTTCTCCTCCCCTTATCACTCCCATCTCTGTATGTCTGTGTATGCGATCCGAACTATGAATCCAGGGGACCATTCCCTTGCGGCACGGAGATCCTCGCCCAGCACGGCGCCGCCTTTCTCCGGCATTCCCCTTAGGAACCGTGGGAGGAAGTTATCGAAGGAAGGGGTTTGTGATAGAGGACGGGGATTTTGTCTACCCCTTAGATCTCGACCTCCATCCTCTGAGACTGTGCGATATAACGAACAGAAAGTGTTCCACAGCTGATGAAAGGACTAGGACTCGCGAAACTACACGCTAGGCTTTGATTACTTGAAAAATTCAGATCAAGCGAGTTTCAGTACGATACGGAGGAAATGATTTTGACCCCGCGCTATATCTCTAAAACTGATAGAAGCGAAAAATAAGAGGGATACACTGCCGAACTGATAGTTGAAAACATTACTTCTTGCCACTAACCATTAGTGATTATAACAAGAACAGCGTGATTTTAACTCAAGACATAATACACGTAGCTAACATACAATTCACCTCAGATCTATCTCTTCTCCCTCCTTTTCCCTGTTCTCTGTCCTTTCGTGGCTGGTTTTGTAACACCCCCTGCCAAATGCCTCTACGGTGGCTCGCAGTGTAGCATGTTTATGTAGATGAGATGTGGCGACAGAAATTCGGGATTTGTCGACCAACATTAGATCGATCTGTTGTTCGGGGAAAATTAGAATGAACTTAGTTATCGAGTGTTGATATTTATCGTCAGCGCGATGATGTTGCCGAAATCTGCGCTGCGGATAATGTGGTCGATAGGACGGTAATTGTAGCCTAGGTGCCCCTTATTAGATATGATAATATTACGTTGACAGAATGATATTGTGTCATTTAAACGATAGTTTGACGGTATCATTCGATGCAAATTTAAGAAACATATCGAAGATATGACGATAATATGCAGGATGGTAATTACAGTCAATATCGGCAGCATGAAGAATACGGACAATATAATCGATTATCATTTAGCGGTATGGACGATATTGCTCCATGCACTCGATAATTGTAGTTATTGTTGTATTCCATCACCACATCGATATTTTCGTATCGAGGCTCGACTGATTTTTAACGAAGGTTAACTAATTTCATTCGAGGAATACACTTATTTGTAATGTGGATCGATATTTTGTATCGAAGGTTGACTAATGTGTGACAATGGTTGAGCAATTTCTTCCGAGGAATCGACTACTGTACACCGAATATTGACTAATTTGATCAAATATGGACAAGTTTGTTTCGAGAATCGATAATTACTATCGAAGATTGACTAATTTGTAACGAGGATTGACTAATTTCTTTCGAGGGATCGGTTACTTTGTATCGAAGATTGACTTATTTTTTATCATGGATCGATATTTTGTATCGAATATTTACTTATTTGTATCGAGTTTCGTTAAATTTGTATTCAGGGTCGATATTTTGGATCCAAGAGTGACCATTTAGTAACGCGGATTGACAAAATTGAGGAATCGACCTATTTTCATCGAAGATTGACCAATTTGTATCGTTGACCGAGTAATTTGTATCGAGGATCGCTATATTTGTATAGTTTATATTCAGGGTCGATATTTTGGATCGAGGATTGACCATTTAGTAACGCGGATTGACTAATTTCTTTAGAGGAATCGACCTATTTCCATCGAAGGTTGATCAATTTGCATCGTGGACCGGCTAATTTTTGTCGAAGATCGATATCTTTGTATACTTAGAGACTCGATTTAGGAAATTTATTATCGCATAGCCCTAGCAGCGTGTGAAGACCTTGTCCATCAGTATGCGCTTCCCGCTTCGGTGGTAGAGCGGCCTACACGGCTTTGGTTTCTGCCTCCCCCCCTTCCGTCCCCCGTTATCTTCCTCCCCTCTGCCTCCCTCCCTCTCTTAGCACTCCTCAGTCCTTCTCTTTTCCTCTCTCTCGACTCCCCGTCGATCGATTCGGAGGAGGTGCCCATCATCATCGTCTTCCTCCTGTCCTTCCTTTCATTCTTCCTTATTATCGCTCCAGCTTCCTTTTTCCTCTCACGCCCGTGCCTTATTCAATTCGCTCCCGTTCGCCACTCTCCCCCCAGATCACACCCCAACCACTTGGGACTCTCCATCACTAAGAAAAAGTTGTTTCCCAAAATGGATGCAGCATTTTTTTATGACTAAACTGGCTTAATTACCCGGCGTTTCTCGGGATCTCACTTCCTTCATAACTCATCATATAAGAGGAGAAGACTTAGTTAGTAGATATAAAATCACACCACAGTGTTATTAATTATTCTATTTGTTTAAATGATATTCCGAAAGTGCGGTTTTTAGACCAATACGATGCGTGAAAGAAAATCGATTGGAAAAATGACAAACTTCATTCTATCGGGGATCTGATAAATAAATTTTAACTCTCTATCTTGAGTGAAAGTAGTTTTATAAAGCAAAAAAGTAAACCACTCTAAAAAAGCCATTGCTTAGCATTCCTAATCAGCTTAACTAATCAAAATGAATTTTAAATGCGTTAAAGACCAAAATCTGGTTGTCAAGGAAATATGTCATTGTTGATTTCAGAGAAAAATGTGCGTTTTTACATCTAAAAAGGCGATTTTCAGGCAAATACGAATTGTATAAGGTAATTCATTGAAAGAATTACAAACTTTATTCTTTTAGCCATTTGATAAAACAATCCTAACCCTCTATCTTGAGCGAAAATAATTTTAAAAAGCAAAAAAAGAAATCACTGCACAAAACCCAATACGTAGCGAAGACCACCAAAGAGCCTCTTATTGGGACCTTTTGAAGCCCTTAGATATTTTTGAAATACCCTATAATGTTTTTCCTGTCTTGAACTATTAGTCTGCAAAGTTACAGCACGATTGGGGTAAAACTGTAGATTTGTATAAAAGACAGACAGAAAATCATTCTTTTTTATATATTAGATGGAAAGAACTAAAATTTTTAGTTTCATCGGAAAATATTTTCATCTGTACTTTGCAATGGTTTCATAAGGACCGAAGTAAAAGTCGGTTGATTTGAAAGCGCCAAAAAATCAGCTCATTTTTGTTCTCATCGCCGGAAAAAAATCGAAGATTTATCATAAAAAAGAGTGGTAAGCATACTTATACGCAAAATAAAATAAGCTAAGACAGTACTAATATATAAAGCATTAAGAACAAAGTACAAATATCTAAAGTTTGAAATGAATGTGACCATTTTAGTTGAAGGTATCAAGAAATAAAATCCATGTACATACAATATAATGTACAAGAGCACTGAAAAAATCAAGTTGTTTTGTTAAGATCGTTTATTATTTATATGGCATCTGCCTAAAATATTATATCGAATCAGATGCCTTACGTCAGTGATTAATGTAGGTAATGTACATCTACATCTACATAATATCGTGCATGCTATCTCAAGGGTGTATAGTAGTTGGGGTGTATTCTGGGGGCATGTACGATATAATGCAACAATTTCGTTATTAATCAAATATTTTTAAATTAGCTTTAATTAGTTATTAAAATTGACCGAAACGAAAGGATTGTGTTGAGTATTTGAACCTAATTGAAAATATTAATAATAAAAAATAAATTAGTCAAAGTATCACGTCATATGATACATGATACTTAAAAGTTAAGGATGAAATGCATTCATATTTAATTATTAATCAGAAATTTTATATTAAATTTTTTCCATCCACTCCAATATACCCCCAAGGCGGAATCGACCTATCTTAATGTCATATCAACCCCTATAAGTCTATTACGACCGCTTTGGGAATCCCTCAGTTGGACCAATTTCCGGCTACTCACACAGAACATTTCCTCTCAATTTTCCTAATTAGAAGCCAGGTTGCCACCAAAAAGGGTGAAAAATGTGAATTTTTAAAAACTTTTTTGTCAATGAAAATTTCTAGTGTTTTTCTGCAGACATTATTTGTGCTATAAAAGTCTTAAAATGCTCTAGGGAATATAAGAAATTAATATATTTCTGCTAATAGTTTTCCCCTGCAAGTTTACGCAAGGCATTTTTCGCAATACACTGTGATCGAAAAGTCCAGAGTTAAGAGTAGATATTAAAAAAAAGAATTCTTAACACCAAAGGTGTAGTACAGAGTTGTGTGGAAAATTTAAATGTAATATGTTGAGTTGTTTCTGAAATACCATAATCAGTCGGTGAGTGATTCATTGAAATATGCCTTTTATTATACATTGAAACTCTACAGAAAATACGTTCTCATTTCTAGATTTGATTAAGGTGGTTGAAGCAATTTTGCTTTACGTACAGATTTACGGGAAAATTTGGATGTTTGTTTCATTAGTGTTACTATAGGTAAAGTAAAACAAGTATCATACCGGTTTAGTTTTTTGGTAGTTAAATGTTGTTTTGATACATAGCCTTACAACACGTGAGATATGTTTTGTTATACTTCGATTACGTTTGTACATATTTTCTTCTAAACGCGAAATTACACCTTTATTATTATTATAATTGTTGCAAACAAATATCAAGGTCTCACTCCGAGTCCAATATTCGAATAATAAACATATTTCAAAATAATTTCCTCCTAATTTTGAATGCCACCCGAAAACTCTAGTCGTAACATACTTTAATCAAGGAAAATATTTTAAATTATAATTATTGTACCATTTTCATTACTGCCTGTATGGTGAGTGCAAACGCATGAACAGACGAACTGTAATGAAATGTGTTCCAAGAATTTTTTTTCGGCTTAGTTAAAAAAATATTAAAATACTCAGTAACCCACGATTATCGCTCCAACCACATTAAGTAATTTAGAATGAAGATATTATTCTGGAGTAACTACTCTGGATTTGAATGGAACTAGAAAATTAGCGTGGTGTGGGTAGTGCCACCTCAAATTATACTTCGCTTTCCATTCGTCTCAGACGCGGCGAACAAGACAGGGAACTTCAAAACAGATCGGGAGCAGCGTTGATGTACGCTGGAGTGTGTTTGAAAAGAACTTCGACTATCACATCCACAATTTTTTTTGGGTTGATTTTCAGTGAATTCGTCAAAAATGGATAATGTTAAGTTTTGAATTGAATTTCGGCTAAAATATTTCCCTTATAAGCATCTGGTTTTTTACTAATGTTTTTAATAGTTACTAAAAATTCCGTCGTGGTTATAGTGTACCTACAATATTCTCCCTACTTAGAGATTACCAAGCGTTTCACTTGTGCTCATCGTTTCATTCATCGTCGTTCGTGTACGCTAAAGTGCGTTTACTTTTTCCGTTTCTGAGAATTTCTTCGGTGCTTTTTCCTATGATAACCGACATGTTTTGTGCAATAGCACTATTAAAACCTTGTGAAGGTTGTATAACACTGGAAATTTCACTGCGCAAGTTACTTGCAGCAAGCGACTTTCGGCGTAAAGAGAAGGTGGAAACTGCTCTGCAATTCCACTTGCAGAACTTTTAAGTATTTCGGCAAGTCGCTTGCAGAAGCGTATTTTTGCCGGTGTAAAAAGCAACCAATCTGGCTTTGCACTTAATTGTGAACTTTTTTCGTCTGATTACCTAAACTCTCCAGCCAGCTCTTGCAGAAGTAACTTGCGAAAGTATATTGCCAGTGTAAACCCACCAAGAAATGTTAGAATGTAATAATGTAATATATTTGAGCTAATAGTTTGCCTCTGTAAGTTTACCATGGCAATGCCGGCAATACGCGTTCACTTGAAAACGTCTCGTCAGTGTAGTTATAATAATTATTAACAATTTATAATTTAACAATTATTGTTTGAATTTTTTACGAACACCGTAGGCATTTTGCCAAGCTGCGTGGAAAGTTTCATTGTAACTTATGCAGTACTTGCCTTTTTTATGTATAAGTCAATGAACTCTTCCAAAAATGAGTCTTCGTTTTCTATATTTGGTAAAGTTATTTAGAATAAAGATATAATTTTAGTAAATAACTACTCTTGGTGCGTAAATGGGAATAAAAAATTCGCGTAGTGAGGACAGTTCTACCTCAAATTAAAATGTCTACGACTCACAATCAGATTCCAGCGAAAGAATAATTGCAAACTCCTGGTGGTGGGTCTCCTCACAGCTCGAATGGGCAGCGATGCCTCGGGCGTAAAAACGTCGGAGTGAGAGCGATGAGAAATCTCTCCTTTCACCGCTGTCCGAATTCATCGCTTTCACTGGAGGCTTCGCGACGGGGGTCCATTTCAGGTGTGCGAATACTTCCCTTTTACTACCTGACCCTTCTCACCGATCCCCGCTGCCGACGTGCATATCGCGTCCTCAAGAGGGCCTCGGACGTGTTGAGAACTAAAAGTAAGCTCGCAGTTACTTTTATGGTAGTTTGAGCGAGAAATTGCTTCACTTAAAAATGTGATGAATTTGTTCTCCTCATACAGAAAAAGATCTCATATTTCCAATGATAGCAAAATATCAAATATCTATCTTTATAGATAGACTTGAGAAGTTGCCCGTTGAACATCAACCGGTTAACTCGTCAACCAGTCGGAAGGAAGCGGCTGGCTTGAGCGGGTGCGGGTGCGAGAATAGCCGACCGCCTATTTACCTGACCGAGAATCGCAACCGCAGCCAGTCACGGACTCGGATTTAATCACGTGACCACGTCATCTGCTGCCGTTGCGTGCGTATTTGTTTTATTTTTGTTTTGCTCGCAGGTGTAGTTCATGCGTGAAACAAAACATGCGGCCTGTTTCATGTATGAGTTTGATTAGCAACACATGGTTTGTTTATATGTTACAAGTTTATTTATTCTTTTTATTTATTGCTGTCACGATAGGTGTTAAATTGTGTAATCTCTGAATCTGAATTAAATATTTAATTGGGATTTAATCAAGACATATCCATCCACATTGAGATAAAGGAATATTAAAAAGGGCCGCAAAAGGACGAAGGTTTGTTTTCACTTGAAAACATTTTTTTTGGGTGATCTCATTGAAATGCGGCCAATGCTGTGACAGCCAACCGACAACCGCATCGCGTAGTGTGATTGGACGAACCGACACCCGTACCCACTACCACTCCCGCTAACCGCTCCGACGCTAGTGTGATTCGGCCTTAAGACCTGTCTTCAACAAAGAGTCTAGGCGTACCATTGCATGGTTTCCCGGATCGTGCGTGTATAATTGTCGGCCCTGGTTGCGTCGGCGTAGAGTCCTCTCCTGCTACCCCAAGGTCGCGGTTTCGTGTTCCATCTATGTGGATTTTTAACCATAATTATATGTGACAATTCTCGATGAAATATGCGTATTCGACTGTTTCGAGGACGTTTAAAGTAAGTAAATAAAACTTTCTGAATCGGATGCCGAAACTTTACAATATTTCGGCGGAGTTTGCTCCCCGGATTCAATGTAAAATCAAACTCTCATATGGAGGGTTTTGATATTCTTCTTTATGCAACTTTGGTAATACTTTGGTTATTCATTAATTTATATTTGCTCTTCATGCATGCATCATACAATTAGTTCTGTATATTCCGGGCCGTTTGAGAAAGAAGCCAGTTTTTCATATCGAATAATGACTCCACTAATGAAATGAAGATTCCAACTCTGTCGATTGCTTAATGCATATTTTATCAACGTGCATGTGATGATATTCGTATTTAGTGGGTAGGTTAAATATTCCAGCTTTGTGATGCTGAATGCCCTTTTATATTGCCACCCCCTGCCTCACACCCATGAGGTGGATCGCCGGGTAAATACGTAAATGTATATTCCAAAGGGTTTATCTCAAGTTCTTCGCTTATTTTGATTTATGATATTTCCCAATAGATTGGAGTTTCGTTTCCGGGAACTGTTTTTGCAAGCCCTTTCATAGAGAGTGAAAATTTGAGTAAAGCAGGAATAGCCTATCTTAATTGTTATTCGGCACCGTTATTCACTAGTCAGTACAATCCTACCTTCAGTTGTTGGTGAACTATGGATAACTTTCAGTAATGGCCTTTTTATTCATGAGATGGAGCAAGTTCAAACGTTACTTATACAGTTATATTTTAGTAGCATGTTTTACGCTCACATTTATTTTTAAAATCTATCGTTTTGGATGCTTAGCTAACTCTTTTTGCCAAAGTTTAATGAGAAAGACTCTGAAAGTGACTTGCGTGCATTGAGAAAGTTAATTCGTCACATACCTGCCAAGAGGTGCATCTTTGGGTTAATTTGTTTTGCCGTAAAAATTATTTAACGGTAAGTGTGTTTTTGAATGAAGTTGTGTTTTTGAACGTGGCTGCATTTATTTATTTGCTTGTCACAAAAAACAGCGCATAGGCGTGGAAATTGACGGACTAAAAGTATAAATGAATAAAATATACAATTGGCCTTTCCAAATGTAAATTTATGTAAAATACCTTTAAAAAAGATTAATGAAGAGGGGTAAACAAGTTTGTATGTACCCTCATAAATAAAGAAGCTTTCTTTATAATGACAAAAAAAAGTTTTGCTTGCATTCGCATAAAATGACACAATCCATCAAAAAATATAAGCACAATTGCTGAAAGATCTTAGCAGTAGGAGTTGAAGGAGGTTGTAGAAAAATATCGCGAGGATGATACTTAGCTGCAACGGAATTGCATGTGGCCGGCATCCTGTACAAAAAGGATATCTGGGATATGGAAAGGCAGAATTTAGGAATATGTACTGGGTTAATATTACGAAAAGAACTAGGAAGTGCACGAATAAAAAATAATAATTAGGAATCATTATTTTGGAAGGCCCCATTAAAAATGTTGCTTTCCAAGTCAGATGTTTTCCTGGCGGTGCGGTGGTGTAGGCCCTAAATTCGTGAGGTGAAGGAATTTGTTGACGGGATAAATTTTTCAGTGAGAGATAATGATGACGGACAATGGCGAGAAAGAAACTAATGTGACGATTGCGGAGTTGCAGCGTTGACGGGCAGGCTGAGGACCAGATGGGAGGACAATTTTATAGAATCTGACGCCAGAAAATGACAAGTTACGGCTTGGCTCTTATAATGACGTGTGAGAAAATCAGTAGAGGACTGTTTATTACAGTCGAGCTTGCCTTACTTGGAATCCTCCCGAAAAGTTTCTTCTGTCCGTCGACCTTATCCCTGGAGGTAATACATGTCTTTTAAAGTTGTTTTTCCTAAACTCTCGTTTTCATTAGAGAGAAAAGTGAGGCCCTAGAGTTTTTCGTTTATTGTAACATCTTTCAAGTTTTCAGATAGTTTTGCGTGAAAGGAAGGACGTGTCCACTAATATTACTACTGTCGAATTTTGTGGATACCGGGACTAGCCACGGTATTGCCTTTACGGAGTTACCCGCTATTGCACATAAGGGCGGTATTCCACGGAGGAAAAATCATTGGCCTTGACCGGGATTCGAATCCGAGATCTCGGGCATCGGTAGCGTAATTTGATAAAGCATTCGGCGCGCATTCAAGGGATCCGGGTTCGAATTCCGGCCTAGGTGAATAATTTTTCCTCTGTGGAATATCGCATTACTACTGTCCACTAATAACTGTATTAATCAAATTCAAGTAAGGTACTTCAGGGAAAAATATTCAATGTTAATTTTCCTGATACTATTGGCCACATCGTACCTCCGGCCTTGTGGAGATTTACATAGTAAACGATTGTCCATTAGAGCTCATACTGTCATCAAAACGCGGAACGCCCTATAGTGAGGATTAAATATGAAGAGCTATCGTTTTCTAAATGGCAGGTTTCTCGTATTTTGGTAATATATGTGGGTTAAAGACCTCAGTTCGATATATCCGATCCTGATGAATGGCCAACGGAGGGACTTGCGGCCGATTGTCCGGCTGCGTCCACTCACAGCATTCGGCGCGTCTCCCACAATCGCTACATAAATCACTGAGGGATGAACGGGTTTCAACTGAGGTGAAAGTCACCTGGGAGGTATTCTCAAATACTCGCCCCTTTCCCCGCGCTTCAATCCCGTGGATTTGGGTGGGATACTGCCCTATTACTCATGAGTTATGCGGGGATGAAAAAGTGAAAGAGAAATTCTACCCTTGCTCTGGTTAGGACGCATCTTGAATTCGCCGCGAGCATTTGGGACCATACACAGAAAGATTTAATTCGGAAAGTAAGTAAAAACGTACAGGAAAGCCAGACGCTTCGTTCAATTGCCAAATTTTCAATGCGCCATTAGTGATTACAAGGAAAACAGAGCGTGACTCTAACACACACCGTTAGCATGCAAATAACCTGTCCTCTTCCCCTTCCTCTTCCCTAATATCCCTAGTTTCTTGGCCGGTGTCATAACCCCAACTGCCACACGCCCTATCGGTGGCTCCCACGGTAGTACGTTGGTGTAGATCCTCTGCGGAAATTGGATTTCCCCACGAACGGGATAGTTGCTAATGCTGTTAAAATGACGAATATGTCAATTTCCGTATTTGCGGGTGACGAGGACTCACCCCAGTTTTGAGGCACAAAATTTTGGAGAAAAATTAATAGGTATAATAGACTCCAACACGATTACTATTTTATTCTCTTAACTATGTTTAATAAATCTTAGTTTACAGGTAGAATACTGGACTTCATTTTCTTGTGTACTGCTGATTATTTTCCTCTAGAATAAGCATAAATCTATGAATAATGTAACCTTTGGCGTTCAAATTTGCGCACAAATACGCACTTCAAATTTGAAAGTCTTGTTTTAGGTGAAAAAACGCACCCTCCTCGCCGATAATCATGATAATTCACATTCTGGCCAGCTGTTGAATAACGTGCCTTTTATATATTAAAATGAGCTACAAAATTTTACCAATTTCCACGCTATTTATTCTCGAATTGAGTATGAAATTGCATGGTGATCAATGTGAGAATGGTAGAAGCATGGGTAAAAACAGTATTTTTCTATTTAAATGGCATTTTCGCGAAAAACTGTTTATAAGAAGCGAGAGTTCATGATAATATCGTTTCGCTTCTGTCTGATTATGATATAGTTCAGATCCTGATCAGATGATGCATCCTGCAATGGACGCGAAACTTCACCAAAAAAATGAACCAGCGCATCGGAACCCGAAAGCCCTCCAATCCGAAAAAAATCAAGGCTGCGAAAGCCTCCAGCAAGGAAATGGTTTAAAAAAACGTTCAATTTTGTACAATCCCCCCTGAAACTACCAGACCCCGTCTCCTGAGCTTGTTTAGTAGAGTTCTTTTAATTGAATGGTGTTTCATGTGTGAGGTCAAGCGTAGGGATACCTATTACCTATGCGATCGCCAATTGTGTTCGTCCGCCTTGGACGTCTAATTGTTCAGAACTACTTGACGCCTGTATATATAAGCTTCTTGCGATATCGGAGCAGCAGAAGTCCCGCATATACACGGGGAACTTGTGTCCAGGCAGGTTTGCTATTCTAGGGTAAATACGTAAGTTCCCTGAAATGGCTGAGTTCTATCTTCATTTAACTCGAGACCGCTAGTACTCTAACAAGCTCACCCGTTGAGCTTCATGTTGTCCTTGTCGCTGTCGATGGCTGGGCCGTCTCCCGTCGCGTTGTGGCACAGGTAGATCTCGGACATGTTGGCGCAGTGTCCGAGGGAGCAGTTGAACACGCCCGAGATGGCGCCGCACGCCTCGTCCACGTTGCAGTTGATTCTGCGGAGGGCGGCCGGGTTGGCAGGCGGGCAGGACACGCTCCCGCCGCTGCGACAGCCCTCCAGCCTCAGTGACGATCCGTTCCGCCTCACCATCACGTGGATCTGCGGGTGAAGTCGGTGAACATGAGTGGATTAGGTTTAGGCTAATGGGCGTACACCAAGGGTGGCAGCTTGGCCCGATATTTTTGCACATATGTTTTCCCCACAATTAGACTCTTATAGCTGATTCTGCCCTACACACCCAACTCAATGTTCAAATAAAGGCATTGAAATTTATTTGAGAACTCAGAAAATAATTCGAAATGCATTAGAATATAAACATGGATGAATTAGCTTGAAGTAGATGGGCGTACGCCATGGGTGGCAGCTTGGCCTGATACTTTTTCAAGTTTTTGCACGTAATGAGGCGGTTTTAGCTAATTCGGCCTTCGACACCCAATCCAACGTTCAAATTAAGTTATAAATATTTTTGAGAACTTGGGAATTGATTCGAAATGCATAAAAAACGCTTTTCCCTAGATCTATTTCTAAGGAATTTTTGCGTTTTGAGTCCTTGAATAGTACCTGAGAAATGTTTTGCGGAAAGAGTAGGAGGGATAGGGTAAGTAATTAGTGCGTCATATAAGAATGTGCGTTGGATGCTATAGTAATCGACGTAATGGGAAAAGAGTGTGCTTCGTTGATTTGGCTGTGTTGAGAGTCGAATAACGAAAAACAAAATTTGACAATGGAGTGAATGGCGAAAGATGAAGGGGTGGACCCAGAAATTCATGGGTGAAGGTAAGATAGGGTGTACGGAGCAATGTATGAATGTAATAGAAGCGGAAGAGATGTGAAAGAATACAGCATACTGGAGGGCATTGTTAAAAGAGAGGCAGTTTCCTAGACCTAACAGCAATAACTAAGTTCTCAGACTTTGCCTACCTCGAAAGGGAATGGCGTGATGGGTATGCATGCAAATAGTTTTTGAATATCATATATGATACCCTTATTCTTGATTTTATTCTGTCAATTGTGTACGTTGAATCTCCTGCGACCGTTGGTTAAAAGATAGTTAAATGATACCTGCACTTTACTATAATAATATAATAATGTACTGATACCTGTACTTTATGATACCAGAGGCTGTGGAAGACTCAGTGAACACAAAAGGAAAAATAAAACGTATAACTCAAGTGTTATAAATGCTTAGATCCTCAGGACTGAAGAGGCAAAATGCATTAAAATAAACACATATGAAAAATCCCTTATGCCAAATTCAATATTAGAGAATTTAAAATTAATTTAACAATCTCTATTTTCTCTCTAATTATGTGGTCTCCCGTGTAGGTAAAATATTATGGTAGCTGGAGCGGTACTCATGGGTCATTGAGTGCACATTAATTTTTTTCAAGTGGAAAAAATATTCTAGGACCACATTTAATATATGTTCACCTGTTTATGCAGTGAAACTAACCATGCTATGGAAATGATGCAAGAATTATATTTTACATTTTTATCTTTAATTGAAGCATGTTATGACTTGAGCTATAGATAGTTTTCGGAGCAGTATTCAAAATGCAGGCATAAACTATATTTAAATATGCTTATTCGAATCTTTGACTCGGCATCACACCTTGATATTTGTTAGCAACCACGATAATATTATTAAATGTATTATTGGTATGATTATAATGTATATGAGAAAATCTATACACATATATAATCGAATTATTACGAAATATATCTCACGTGCCATAAGACTGCGTGTTAAAATATCGTTGAACTACCTGAAAAACCAAATCTTTAAAATAAATGTTTTCACTTTTATCGATATATGTCACCTATAAGACACGCGTACCTATGCAAAGTTTCACGCCAAACTGTTTTTCGACAAAAATAGCTTCAACCACACTAAGGGAGTTTGAGAAAGGTCTCACTTCATATGAAATTCGATGAGTTTGGCCTCATTTAAAGGAAAATATCTCGTATTTCCAATGATAATAAAGTATCAGTCATTTACCATTATAAGCATTTTCGAGATATTTGCCGAAAAATACCTGCCATTTTCCATGGGAAATGGTTTGGGTATACACTCCAGAGGCTGCTTATTTGAAAAAAATTAGGAATTTCTAACGCAATGATCTCGCCATAAATTTAATGTCATGTGGTTTGTATGCTTCATCATCTATTTTTAAAAATAAATCAACTTCTCGTCGCAGTAATTTTTACAGGATCGCAAAAAATCTTAGGCTGTGAAGTCATTTCCAGCGTACGGCTAGAAAAAAGAGTCAAGCAAGCTTAGATATATCTGTATAGTTAGTTGATAGCTGAGAATTTCAGTCATATCAAACGAAGTATTTGTGTCACTCGTGTTATAATTACTTTTTGCTTCATACAGTTGCAAAAATTAAACAGTAAATTTTGAATATAATCTATATTATGACTAGGGAAAAATCTCACTCCAACTATTTTAGTAATTAAAATTGAACCAAATTCATTTTGTTCAAAATCGCATCATGTGAAGGCCGAAACGTATTCGATGAGCACGTCGAATCAGATTTTCAGTTCTGAAAATAGTAATATGTACCGGTAACGATACTTATTTTTCATCCGAGTCTCGCTCCCAATCACAGGCGAGTGGAGCGTGTTAAGAAAATATCGGTGGAGGAGCTGGAATCAACCTAACAGTGTTTTCATCACCAAGCGGTTTGTTATCGTGTGTGGTGAATTTTCTTCCGGCCCAGGGAAGCTACGTTAAACTTGATCCAAGAGTACAAAAGTAGGGAGTTTTTGTATCGTAGTAAAAGCGTTAATGATGCGTGAATGTATGCGTGAAAAATGACCAAAAACAGTATAGCTTATATTCATGCGTCGATCAGGAATCTAAGTGGGAGAATTTGATTGTGTGACCCTTCATCCGAAAAGGTCCATCCGAAACTTTGAGCATCCAATTTGGAGCGAGTAGAATTGAGTTCAATTTTCAGTACTGAAATGAGTGTCGTGTAAAACCGCCTTTACATGAGATTATCTCAGAATGCATTGCATGTAATTGAGTGTAGCACGAACTAACCACAATATTTCCTCTACAGCTTAAAATCCACATGGGAGAAGGATGCCTTTTGTAGAAAGATACCTACTAAAAATAATAATATCATTAGCTAACTTAAATGGCTAAAGCGCGATATATAGGAATAGAGGGCAATTTGAGATTATTTTTAAATTATACTCTGGGTAGTAATCCCTCCCCATGGACAATGACCTAGTATTGCTTGCAGGCCTTGCGTGTTCCATGAGCACTACATTCCTAAAGCTCGACCGGCTTGATGAATGATATTACTTCTATAGGTTCACCTATGCATGACAGGTCGAACGTTAGGAGCCGAACGAAAGGTAGTCCGCGCAGCGTCTATAGTTATCTCAGTGAGGCGAATTCAAAAAGGCGTCTTACCACAGTGTACCCTTAAGAGCATCCTATTTCTTCCCTCCCCAAATTGTTTTTTACTTCCTTCCCTCTGGCACCTATATTTTAATCCTAATTTTTTTCTAGGGAAATTTTCTCGCTTTGGTTTTACGTCTTTTGCATACGTGCGTATCAATGAGTACCGCATCATTTGTGCATTTTGTTTTTCTATGAATATAGTTTTAGTAAAAAAATGCGCTGCAGCGCTGTGCCGTGATTTTGCCTCGAAGCAATGGTAATATGCTAGCTCAAGAGATAATATTGAAATAATGTTGCAAACATTTTGCCTCATTAGGGATAAAATAACAAATTAACTAGAAAACAAAGTGATATATCGTAAATTGAAAAAAGTGAAACTATACTTCCATTTACGTAACATTATGTGTGGACATGTTTAACTTGAGTTGGAGTTATTAGATTGATTACTAATACGTTACGTATATGTGAAAACATGTAGTTTTAAGGTTTTTTAATCTAAAATTTCTCGGCAAAATTGAAATGGAAGACTTTTTTTTTGAAAACGTTGTGCTATTTTATAACATTATTACAAAGTATTATTTACAGCGGTATTATTTATTTCTATCTGCAGTTATAAAATAAGCTCTGATTAATAATTGTATCATGTACAACATTTCTGTGGTAAGATGGCTAAATATGATGTCCGTTTTTTGTTTTGCGAAACTGAGTTGGATTCGTAGTGCTAATACCGTTGCGGATTTTGAAAGCTGAAAAAATATGATAACAACAGTTTTTTACATCTATTACAAAAAGGTAAGACCTAAACTTTGAGATTCTGATTTTTCAGAGCCTACTAAACTTTTAAATTGCTCTCTTGTAAAATTAGCAAAATATGACATATCATATTTAGCCATCTTACCACAGCTTTATGTATGCGGCATTTCACATTTAGTTGACAGTATGATGTCTTAAGGAGATTCATTTCTTATGTCAATGTTCTTTTTGCCGGAGGTGCGATGTTGCGGACGTTAGCAGAAAAATTAACATAGTGTTCATCAATATACTAACTGAACATCTAGAAGTCTTCCTATATGCAGTTATCATTCCACAAAGTGACTTATTTAAATTAATCGTTGTGTTGGAAAGGGTTGCCTACATACTTTAAAGGTGAGCATACGGAGCATATGTTTGGCAACAGTGTTCACCATAAGCCTCCAGTACTGCCAACCTAACGTGGAACACTATAGGGTAAAAAGTGTACCGTACTGTACTGGCCGTAATTTTTTGCTGTGCCGTAATGCCACCCTTGGGGAGTTGGGAGATTGATTCTGGGGAGGAAAACGTATTAGTTGAGTGAGGGAGTGGATTTGGCGGTGCGTGGGGTGAGCTATTAGGGAGAGAGAGAGGGAGGAAGAGAGGCTGAACCAATTTCAGTTTCGGTGATGGAAGTTTCGATCGATGAATAACGTGGTTAGCGCTCAAGAGGTAAAGCTTTCGAACGAACGCGGGGATTTCCTTCCCTTGCTCCAATTTGCCGCGGGGGATATTTTGGAGCAGACTGGATGGAAAAGTTTGGGATGGGTCGCCGACGGATTTTTTTTTAACAGAGGGATTTAAGTCAAAATTGAAGACGAGCCTAACCGAATGCCGTGGGGAGAGCGGAGCGGAGACCTTAAAAGGCAATGTGTCTCCATATCGTATCCGTGTTTTGCTCTCATCATGCTAATGCTTGGGGATTCCTCGGGAGATTTCCTGGTATAAATGGGGCTGAGAAGTTGCATGCATGCAGGATGAGTTGGAGGACGTTGACGTTGCCCGTACCGGTGAAATCTCTAGAGATATCGTCGATAATGTTTTTCCTTTTTCGTGTTTTCGTGTAACTTTTGCTGTTAGTTGATCGGAAATGTTGTTATTTAAGGTATTTTGAGTGAAATATTACTTCACATAAAATTCAATGGATTTGGCTCACATTATTAAACAAAATATATCTTTGTATTGGTATCTTTACAATGGTACCAAAAGATCAGCCACGTATGTCACGTTAAAGAATTAACCACACGGTAATATTCCACACAATGTTTGATACACTTACCGGTCCCGATGTTCAAATATCATATTCAGAATGATAACTGTTTTAACTTGGATGATAATGTTCATTTTACTGTGCATTTTGATGTGTTAAAAAATTTGAATTAATTCTTTAACATGTCAAGATTCCGAAAAGTTTCTTCCATCGCCATCACGTTAATCACGTACTTCTGCACTACTTTTGGAGATGTTTGCAAAAAAAATAGAAGCTCTTTGCCATGGAATGTGATACGGCTGTTCGCTCCGGAGGCAAATCCTTTACTAATTAAGGAATTTGTAACGAATGGATCACATAAGGAATGTAACGGTGTGTAGATCGTATATTTTCTGTTATTTGTAAGAAGATTGTAGCTCACGGTAATACTTTTGATAAAATAACACGAAAACCTTCGGTTGTGAAGATGTTCGGATACGGCGTGGGAATAACAAGTCATGTTAAAACCTCAAACATGTATATATAGTTAATTACTGAGAAGGTCAGTCATATAAAACGAAGATTCTGCGTCATTAATATTCATTTATGTTCTTAATGATTTTTTACAAATGCCGAAATTATAGCATAAATTTCGAATGTGGTCTTTATTATGACTAGAGTAAAATCTCGCTCAAACTATCATAGCTAGTGTATGTTCTTTTCAGTCATTACGATTTGCTCATAAGTCAAATGTGACGCTTTGATCGCACCAAGACCCTGGTGACTGTGCGTGATGGCTTTGTTGTTCGTCCCTTGAAATCATTCTGCGGTTCAGGCGCTAGGTTGAGTTTTAGCATCCTGAAAATATCAATTTGAAACAGATTTAATAGTAAACATAACTCAAAGTCTCGGGATGTACGACATGACAACCTTTTATGGTTGGAATGAAATATGAAACACCAACACTGCAATTTCCACACTGAGCTTTATAATGCACGATCTTGGTTTCGTTGCAAAGCAATGTCATCTGGTGGTGGTGGTGATGATGCTTTGATAATGATGAACATGATGTTGCTTTGCGACGAAACCATGGTTGTGTGTTTACCGGAATAAAAGATACAGAAGAAAAAATGAACCAGAATAAAATACAGTGTGGAAATTACGGCGCTAGTGTTTCATATTTCATATCGACCTTCAATACTTAAAATCGTTAGTTTTTCATTGCTCTTTCTGCACATGGAAAAATTGGTTGTCTTTATTCTACATTCTTTGCTGAAGACTTCGGTGGTGAACTGTATGTGGGACACGTTATATTAAATTTTCATTTTGTTGATCTAAAGATTTTTATTTCGGCGTGAGTTTGTGCTTAAAACTGAATTGGTAATTAAAAGTTATGAGTTCTGGCGGGAAGGTTGAATAGTTCCTGAAATTCATCATTTTTCTCTTTTTCTGTTCTCTGTGATGTTTTACTGCTTTTGAGGTCATCCTCTCCTCCCTCCAGTTTATTGTAATAAGGGAGTTGAATGAATATTAAAACCCTCTCACGCAATATGTAAATTTTTAATTCCTCGAAATTAATTCAGCCCTACGTCAACCCATTCTAACGTCACTGCCATTTATCAAGGAAAGACATTTTCCGTCAAAGATCAGGCTGAGTGATAACAGGAGGTATACGGAAAATATGAAACAACTCCGTTTGACAGTGAAAAGGAAACGGTGGTGCTTTTTTCAGGATTTTCCCTGTCGTCTTGAAAGATTCCAGTGCATTGATCCCTCAACTAAATGTATCCTATTCTTGCAAAAGATGCATAGTTTGCCCAAGTAAATGAAGTCTTCTCGGTTCTGGCGCCGGGCTAGGCTTTCCATGGCCGACGTTTCGACGGGCCACTTGCTCATCTTCCTCAGGGAGTGCCGAGTTGAGACTTGAAAAGTCAGCCCTAGCGGAGCATAGCTTGATCAGGCCCACACAATCAATTTTGACGGTGCTAAAATTCCTTGCCGTTTTTAAGACTATTGTGATCATCTAGTGAACATACGCCTTTGAAATTAGTCTTGTGGAGAAGAAATTTAATCGAGACTCAGGATATGTCGTCTAAAATTCTTGGTGAACCCGTAATTGAAAAGATTAAATGCGCACGAAAAAGACAGGCAAAATCATACGAATCGGGATGGTGAAATAAGGTATCAAAGTCCGGCAAATATTCAACTCACCATTCAGTTTTGCCCTGAGGATGATGAGCGAGTAGTGGTTCGTCGAAACATCAGTCATGGAAAGCCTAACTCGGCACCACATTCGAGAAGAGTTCATCCAGGTCATTAACTGGGAAAGCCTACGGTCCTTCAATTTGTTCAAATACTTAAATAGATGAATTCGAGTTTGAAAACACACTTTAATGTTGTGACCAATTACTCGTTACTCCCTATTCTTTCCGGTCTCGGTGGCGGTGTGGTAACATCCTCGCCTGCCAACCCGAAGGTCGCGGGTTCGAGTCCCACCTGCGTGGATTTTCACAATCCAGGGCATGGGTGTAACTGTGTTGTGTTTACGAGTTAATGTGTGAGAAAGGGCATGGAGACCTAAAATTCGCTCGTAATAAAGACGCCATTATTATTATTCCTTCTCGAAATCGGACATTGGTAAAATTCTTAATGTTTACAAACTTTTCTTATGCTAATTTCATATTCTTAAATAAACGGGACCAAAGGTATTTAGACGAAAAATGTCGTTTAAGGTAGTTTGAGCGAAATGTGACTTCACATTAGATTCGATGAATTTATCCTCATGATAAAGAAAAATATCTCATCTTTACAATGTTAACAAAATATCTGCCACTTACCATTATACTTATAGAGAATATATTAGCAAATATATATAGAGATATTAGCAAAAAAATACTAGCCATTTTCCATGGGAAATGGTACGGGTATGCACCCCGAAGGACTTTATTTCTAAGAAATGAGGAATTTCCAACGCATAGAGCTCGTCATAAATTTAGCTGTTCGTAGTTTGTATGGTTTCTCAACTATCATTAAAAATAAATAAATTACTCACCACAGTATGTTTTACATAGTTGCTAAAAATCTTCAGCTGTGAAGATGTTTTCAGCATACGGCGTGAAAACAAAAGAGTCAAGAAAATTGCAGCCATTTAAAACATAGTTTTTGCGTCATTGATGTTACAATATTTACTGCGTGATGCATACAGTTGCTTGAATTTTAAAATAAAATATGAATATGTTCTCTATTTTTGCTAGGGGAAAACATCGTTCAAACTGACTTGAATGAAAATATTTCTTGCTAAATATTTCGTGCGCTTGGCGGCTTCAAATACTACGTAACCAGAAACCCGGCATATATCGTCACGAAACGGTGTCGCTGCCCGTAATACGATGTATTTGTACGTGAGGTTCAGCTGATTAATCAAATAAGCCGAAAACAGGCTATTCTCTTAATGGAAGGGTGTAAACTAGAAAGATTAAATCCTTCCTGCTGAAATACTGGCAGAGGAGATAAGTGATACCGCGCGGTGACGTCAGGCATTTGAGATGTGATTTTGGATCTCGTGACTAATTTAAAAAGATGCCATGCCCTTTTCATAAGTATGTATTAATGCCTGCGGTTGATTCATGTGCATATGGATTTTAAATTTGAGTTCGTTGGAAAATATGCTATCTTGTACACCACTTCAGGTGGCTGAAGCAACAATCGTGGGTCTTTGAGTGCACATTTTAATAAGTTTTTAAGTAAGTCGAAAATCATTCGTGGGCCAAATTAAACTTGTATTGGAACTCATCGTACAGGCAATAATGGAAATTATAAAATAGTTATATTTTAAAGTTTTTTCCTTAGTTAAAGCAAGTTGTGACTACATTTTTCGACGCGGTATTCGCAATTTTTAGGAAATTATATTGAAATATGTGATTTCGAATATTGAACTCGGCGTTATACCTTGATTATTGTTGGCAGCAGTTATAATGATAATAAATGTACAATTCCGCGTTAGAAGAAAATCTGTAAATATGTAATCTAAATATAACGAAATATATGTCATGTGCTTTAAGGCTACGCGCAAAAAACCCAAATGGGTATGATGCATTTGTTTTCACTTTTATCTATATGTATCATTAGTTAGAACACGTTTGCAAAATTTCACGTAGATCTATCCATAAGAAAATTCGCTCCAACCACCTTAAATATGTGAATTAAATTTAATTCATGCTACCCATTCGGCTATTGCACATTCGGGAAGGCGACCGACGACTGAGGTCATTTGAGCCATTGAGGTCTGGTAGGTCGGTTGGCAAGGTAGGTTCTTTTGGGAAATGGTGGAGGCTCAGGGGGACTAGAGTTAAACGTCGCATCCGGAGTACTGCACATGAAGTGCTCCCCTCATGATACCGAAGTAAAGATCGTGATTCCACTGAAAAATCTCCGTCATCTGCGAGATTTGAACCCAGGTTTACCCTCTAGCCAAATTATCAACCAGATCGTTTGGACAATGGTCTGAGATTTGGATACGGTGCGTATCTGTTCCCTACGCGTGTAGTACACCATAAAAGAATGTACAACACGCGTGAAACATAACGTACTACAATTATAGGTAGTTGCTATTGTATACCCGCGTAAACATTGGTTATATTCGCCAAGTACAGCGGAAGTACATTGGTTCATCTAGAATTAGTCATAGTCATGGAAATGTGTGATAATTTTCACATTGTTGAATTTGTATCATACAACCCTCTTTGGGAATTGGAATTTTCAGCACGCTTAGACGTATTTATTCATCTAGAATTATTTTCGACGGTCCGACCGACCGACTGCGTGTGGTAACTGTCATGTTTTTTTAAGCGGTGTAATCCATTAAGGAACCCAGTGGATAAGTATATCCTCACGGCGGAGAAACCATTTAAGCCTGTTTCCCATCACCGATGTGATCGCATTCTTTCCGAAAAATTGCGCTCGTGTTTCCCACTGGGGGATCGTTCTCGTGTTGGAAATGGATGTGTGTGGAATCCGAGACGGTATGTTCAGAATCTCCCGACGACAACCCTGACGTTAATCAGGTTCTGGAAAGGAATTCTCAAGTGCACTCCAGATAGCTGGAACAATTAAGTTTAAGCAGTTATCGCTCATCGTGTCTGCTTGGGCGTGGTTCATCCGTCCCGAAGTGAAAGAGCACCCACATCACGTGGCCGTGTTAGTATTTGTATCTTTACGAGGCGCTTCGGTCGATGAGTTGTTGAGCGTCTGTGTTTTTTCATCGAGAGTGAGAAGTTATTTCCTTGGTCTCGAGGGCATGCTCTTGAGGGTGTCTTCTGATGAGTCCAGGGGCATTAATTTGGCTTCCTTGGGGATCATGCTGCGTTCACGTTGAAATTCCGGAGAGTCTTTGTTCTGGGTACGTATCGATTTGCTTCAACCTAGCAACTTAAAAGGTGGGTTAACAATGGAAAGTTTATTGCGCAAGTCATTTGCAGGAAGTGACTCGACGTAAATTCCAGCTGTAAACGATTCTGCAAGTCTTCTTGCAGAACTTTTTAAAGTTTCGATAAGTTGATGGCAGAAGCGTATTGTTGCCAGTGTTTACGGCAACCTATCTGGCTGTGCACTAACTTGTGAAAAAGATTTCGTCAGAGTAAACTCCCCCAGAAACTACGTCAGAGTAAGCTCTGGCAGAAGTAACTTGTGAAAGTAACTTGCCAATCTACACCCACCGTACGGTAGTTTAAGCTTGATTTTTGTCTTGTTATAACAGAAACCGTACTCGAATTTTATTTTAGAAGTGTAAATATTGAAAATGTGAAGGAAAAATAGAAACATATATGACGCGAAAACTTTTTGTTTGTGATGGAAAGGAAAAAACTTTGCGAATTTCGCTGTTTTTTTAAAATTCACGACCCGGATTTCAACAGTTTATGTCATCTTCAAGTCTGTTGAAACTGTTGAAACTTGGGTCGTGTATAAAAAAACACAGCGAAATTCGCAGTGTGTTCCTTTCCATCATGGAGAAATTTCACATAGTTAACCCTTACAATGTACGATTTGTTTTTATTTATGATTAGGATTCTCAGAAATTAAACAGATAGTTTCACACTTTGTGGAATATTTTCATTTTTACCAGAAATGAAGAGAAATTATCAATTGTATTTATCCAAGCTTAAGTTTTATTTACTAACTCAGGTTTCGACGGGTGACAGCCATTTTCAAAGCACTATTCCATGGTTACTGTAGTTGTTTATCTTCAACATTATCCCATGAGCAACGGTGATTTTCAAGGTGAAAACGACGGTTTCCCATTGGAAACCTGAGCCGGTAAAATAAAAGTTGTGTGGATAAATACAAGTGGTTATTTATTTTCTTTCATTGTCTTATAAATTAAGCGCGTTTACGTATTTCAGGCTTTAAATAATTCCACGACATGCGCTGAAAAGGCCTTTACAATCGAAGGATATTGGCATTTTCATAAAAATGATTACAATGTATTGAATTGATTGAGACAGAAGAATTGAGAAAATAGATGGACTACTCACCGTTGCATTTATGACTCGATCTGTACGTCAGAAATTCCTTATTGTTTTTCATGACTCCTTGGAGCACACAGCTGCGTTATGTCCCAAGGGTAGCGGCGTATCATTTTTTGGCAAATAACCCGGAAAGTAGTGCAATAAGTGGCGGATATTTTGATATCATTAGAATTATCTTTCCTTAAAATTATCGTATTATTAGAGGTCTTTTCCTTTAAAACTAGGCCAAATTCATTGAACTTCCTGTCTAGTGATATCTTTCTCAAACTACTTGAAAGACTCTGTGTGTGGAGAAAAGCGTTGGCCAACTGTGTATGAATAATTACTCTGAAAACAGACTTTTCATTTTTAGGATATCAGCTAATTAATTTTTAGGCTGGTGACGGAACTAAGACATTAGGAAAGTTGAATCTCCTTGGGGAAACTAATGATGACTAACCTAAAATCGGGTAGTGCCTTCGACAGGATCGAAATCAACTGAAAAATTGCCGAATTTGAGTCTGATCACCGCTGTCCACTGGCGCTTCATTCATGCCATCAAATTTAAATCAAATTAATAAGGCGCTGCCTTAAAACTTGTTTTCGGTCATCAGATCCCCTAAAATCCTACCTTCTCTGAACCATTTTCAAAGTCATATTAAATACCCCACCTCAAGGCCTGAAACTTTGGCATTGATAAATTGAAAAGGACACCTTCCTATCTGACCGCATGATTGCTATTGTTTATACATTACCTGTTGTAAAAACGTACATATTAGAACTCTAATTTCCAAGGTAATAAGGGATCAGTGATGTGTTCAAATTGCAATGCCTTTGAATCTGGATCATTATAAACATGTAAATTTTTATTAGAGGATGGATAGAGGGAATATTACTTACTTATGCACCCTATATTAATGGATTTTCCTCCCAGTTTTACGTGGGATAAGCGTTTTTTGGGCTAAATTTGTTCTCTGACGCACCAACGCATATCTCTACCCGGTATGATTTTTTGTTTTGACTATAATTAAGAGATTTTACTTTAGATGTTATACTTATTAATGGAAAACATACTTTGAATTTAAATTAGTTAGCATTTTTAAGATGTAGATTTTTAGATTTCTAGAAATTAAAGAAAAACATCAAATTGGTTGTGCCATATATGACACAGTATGCAATGTACGGATATTATTTGCTATTTAGTTCCACTATGTGGCATTCGTCGTGGCTGGTGAAACTCGAGCACTTAGACTGTGAGTCATACGGGAACGTTTACTCTCATCCTGCGCCTCTCGACTTTTTACGCTTACACAAAAAAACACAAAATCGGCTTAGTTTCCGCTAGCCGCTCATTTTGTCATGGCGTCAAAATATTTTTATTCAGCTTATTGGCATTCCAGACGGGTTGGAGGGTGGTGGTGGGTGGTGAAGCTGGTAGAGGGGGGACATTTTGGGTGGATTGGCCAAGTTGACGTACAGCGTGGGTCGGAGGAATTACTGGGGAGATAATTAGATCAGCCCGCTTGGCGAAGGCGGCTGGGTACCGCAGCTCGGACGAAAAAAGGCAGCTTCATTCCCCTCAAAATAGGATATGGTTTTGTCCCCTCCTTATCCGAGGTATCTCTCATCTCCCTTCATGGGGGAATTTAAAACATCCTGTGGCCCAAAAGTTGGGAAGTTAGCTCAACGGCAAATGATGCATCTGAGATGTGCGGGATAAACATTAATGAAGAGAATGGTAAATTAGGCTCCCCTCCTTCTTGCATTAGCCTAGCAAACTCAACTTATGGAGATATAACCAAAGCAGAAAATAATCTCCCTGAGATGACTATGGAGCCAGGGGCAAAAAATGAAAAGGACAAAAGGATATCCTCCCTCGAGTGTCAAGTGGACATGTCAAATGAAGATGGTATTCATAAAGATAAAGAAACAATTGCGCCATAGGAGTTTGAAGATTCATCCTCCAGTTTTGATTGCCTACCGTAAGATAAAAACTTAACTTGTAATGCCCCACTGTATACATCAGCCACCTGGAGTGCTTAAAGGAATGATTAAATCATCCGATTATTGTTTTCACTTCCACTTCATTGGATCACTTATTAAGGTGCGATTTCATTATTACGTGCTGGAAGCATATTGAGAATTCATTGTTAAAGTGGGTTATGTCTATATTTTCCATTTCTTAACTAGCATTTGTATGTAATGGTTAGTCGTATATTTTTTAGTGCAAGAGAGAACAGAGTTCTAAGTTCGAATATTTGCCTCTACGTGGCAGCAGTTCTCGAGAGCACTGTGTACAGTTGATGTATGGGAGATAGGGAACTTTGGAACACTGACCCCTCCATATATTTTTGTCCATAAAATATTAAAATAGCTCACAGCATGCTAGTGTATGGATCTTTTCACATATTTATTGAATTTGAATTAGTCTTATTCACGGTCATAACTTATTGAGTTATTAGCAAACCAACTTCTGTGAACATGGAGATAATTATTTTTTTTCTGTGTACTGCAAATATAATCACAATATTACAAATAATTATTACATTTTAGTATTTTCATATTATTGGCGTATTTTACATATTTTGATGATTCATCGAAGAAAAAAATCGGAATGTGTTACTCGTCAAAACTTCGAAATTAGGAAAAAATCCATTAGAAAATCAGAGATATTTTGAATGATTTTTCTTGGCATCTGTAATTTTTAAATCAACATTCTTTATGATTTCCTCCCCGTCTAGGATGATCAATTTATGTTTAAGATTTTCACAAGACTTTAAAGTTATATTTTGAAAATATTTTTGGTCAACTCTTTTTTTGTTTTGAATCAGCATCGACATTTGAAATTGAATAAAAAAAGTTAAAACCCGAAACAAACCTTTAAAATATGAATGCATATCCCTGTGAAAGTTTTGAAAATAAATAAATCAGATATATCTCAGCGAAATTTCCTCTCCACTCTTGTCGCCCCCTTGATTTTATGAAGAAGTTGTTCAGCCTTAATCTTTCCCCCCGACGTGCCCAACTTTCATAATTGCTTCATTCATTTGTTCCGGGGGAATAGGTGGAGTGGTTCCTCCCCTTCTCTCACTTTAGGAAGACGAAGAAGACGAGAGCCCAAGAGTGTTCGGGAATCATTATCAGGAGGACCAGAGTGTCGATCAAGGGGTGGTGAAATGAGTGTGTGGGGGATGGGCGTTGAAGAGCAGCGAGAAATTTGTCCACTGGCTAATGAGAGAATGGAGAGCGAAGAACCGGAGCGGTGATGTTTAGGAGTGAGGAGTATAGGGCGGGAGGAGATGGTATAGTGGCAGCGAAACATGGTGGAAGTATCATTCAGAAAGTCTAAAGTTAACTTCTTTGGAAGAGGTTGACGAATAAGCGGATGGGAGGGGAGAACAAAGGTTAAACAACGCTGTGCCTACATGACTGGATTTAACTTGAGAGGGCGGGAAAATGCAAGAAGCGCGTTTCATAACTATGTATACGATCCAAACAGAGCCGCATCAAAATACGCTGACATTGTTTGAAACCCATCGCAAAAGCCCAACTAAACAATTGTATGTACCTACTCATTGCGGACGGATCACGAGTTTCTTCGTGTTTTGCGCGCCATATGCACCCGTATCAGATATCTGATACGGATGGATCACGAGATAACTTGTGTTTTTTACACGGTGTCCTTAGATACCATCTGCTGTGATCTATTAGAACTACTTCGTCTATTTAGGTGTTTACATCTGTAATCAATTTGTTAAACTCGATTTCTTTAATGTTTCTTTTGCTTGTTTACCGTTTTGACTGAATTTTGGTATTTAAAAGAGTCACTATTTTTGTCTTAAAAATGCCTGGCTGTTGGGTTAAGCTGGGAAAAAATGTCCGGTCTTTAATGTGTAGAGCCATAGAGTGGTAGAAAGTTAATATGGATGGCATATTGATAATTTAAAGGCTACATTTAAAGCTTTCGACCTTGGGAACCCTGCTAATCAAACGCGGAGACTATCTTACTCCCTCGTGAGGAGCCAGTTCGTAGGAAATGGACTAATCCACGGACAAGGTCCTACTGCACGACTGCCGCCATGTTCCGCTACCACTGTAGATAGAGTGTATGGGACATAAGGTTTAAAGTTGCCCGTAGCTAATAGATGGAGGCAGATGACGCTTCGTGGAATTTTGCGACGCTTAGAATGAAGAAAATACATCACTTTGTACTCTTCTACTAAGTAGTTTATTACTGATCGATTTCAACGTCTAATTGTAAGCGTCATTTCCAAGATGAAATTGACCTTCAATGTTACCTCGAAAATGACGCTTCGATTGGTAATAAACAACTTAAGTGGAATAGTACAAAGTGATTTCTTTTCACCATGCTAATGGTGTCCAAATATGCCAAAGAGGAAAAATCGTCCGCATTGACCAGAACTCAAACAAGGAGACCTCGATATGGCGCTGAGTGCTTTGGCCAGTGAAGCTACGTTTTGTCTCTGTTTGCATACAGGTTCTCTGTTTGTGTACTAATTTATTCCCTGTTTATGTCTTAATTCAGCGAAGTATTTACCAGATAAAGATTAATAAAATAGTAGAAATCTTAGAGCGCTTATTGAATAAGCATGTTGTCCAATGCCGTTCGATGGAAAATCTCCTCCGTCCTAGGGGGAATAAACATCACGAAAGAAGAACTATTTACAGTTTTCTTTTGATTAATATTTAATGCGACCGGATTGGATGTTTTACATCATTATCAAGCCTCTCTGGGCTTTCGATATAAAAACATCGAAATCCCATCGAAAAGAAGGGTGGAAGTCAGGCTAACATGGAAGAGAGAGGGTATGAATTTAAATTTTTAGATTGCAAACAGGAAGGTTGAAGGGATGAATGTCTTATGATGGAAATAATATTGTTTCACAAGAGTATGTGAAGAAAAGTTATAGATGGGGGGATGGGAATTTCGTGGAAAGATTGCTTCAAAGAAAAGAAATATTGATACGGGTTCTTTTTTCGTCGTGTACAAGTTTTTCTACATTATTATGCAATGAAAAATAAATTATCCAAAATCGTAATCGTAATTTGGGTATCTTATTCCTTATTTAATCTTCCGGCCGTAGATAAGTTATCTATATCAAAAGTACTATTGATTTATAGATCGTTTGAGTGGTCGTGGTTGAGGGGTAAAATGACAGTTATAAGTGTGCTATTTGGTTCTTCAAATTGAATTCGTAGAAGGAAATCCCACTTCAACGTGATGAAAGTTTACAAGCCAAGATGCCGGACGTACGACCACCATAAAATTTCCTTTGTAGCACCTAGGTATCCTATGGTGCCCTACAGGAAAGATGGTATCCCATGTATTTCAGCCTTCTTGCTCAGAGAGGGCTGGATGGGACGGACGCTTCCGGACGAAGGGATTGGAACGAAATGGATTCGATGGTTTTCGGCAGTTTGGAGAGAGTGGGCGTCTTCTTTTCTTCCTCTTCCTTGACGCCTTATGCCTTTCTCTCTCTCTTTCCTCTCCTTTTCCCCCACTCTCCTCCCCTTGGTAAGGGCTGTCCGATACTCAATTTGCATTATCGATCTTCGCAATGTGATCAAGCGAAGATATTTTGGCTTGCCGATAGCCATTTGGTACCATTTAGCTATATAGCGGCCAATTCGGGACAATGAGAAATATCTAAATTATATTATCTTAATCGTCACGTTGTTTATATTTATCGGTAATGTCGATGGTACATACTTTCATTCCCGCACTCAAGGTAATCATTAAAAATATTATCAACAAATATCAAACAAGCATACATCTTGAAGACACTATAAACGACAACCATTGTAATCTGTATAAGTCATTCGCATACTAAGTAGAATGAATGCCCTGAAATCTTGTACGTAATTCATGGAATACAGCAGCACAAAACCAGTTGGTGCTGATATGAAGCCCCTAACAGTTTTGCCAAACTTGTTTTGATGTGGGGTCATTCCATGTTTATTCGAGCAACGAGTTGACCATGACCCCTCCGATTTCTACGAAATTTGCGGGGCGTATTCCGTTTTACTACATTGTAGGACTTTCCCAATTGTTTAGCAAAATATGAATCCGTTGCCTAGTTACGGGAGTATGAAAAATTGCGCTTCTGCAAATTTGGTTATAATTGGAGAGGTCAAGGGCATTTTCAGCGTTTTTTTGTTTTAATATTTAGTTACCCGGTACTAACTGCGGAACGGAAATTGGTCTGTTCATCGCTCTTCAAAATCACATATATCAGTCTCGTATGATCGATGAAGCACCCCGAAGGAATATATATTTTATGCTTTGAAGATTTAGTGACAAAATATATTTTTGAGAGCGTTTGGTTGGAGAAATTTTGAGAAATAAAATATTGAAGGGAAAGACCACCATTCCTTCGGAAGCGCAATATCATTGAGGGCTGAAAATGGTTATTTTATATTCTTGCTATCGGCGCTTAAAGGCTTATTATTACCCCCGATAAATTTTTAACGGACTGACGAAGCAATGTTTATACTACAAAATACTGCATTTCCTGGCCCATATTCAAAAATCGATAATGCTTTATGAATTAGGCCAGCATCTTATGGACCTAGGGTAAACCTATTTTTTTGCATCTTATTTTGCAGTACCGTGAGAGGTACCCATCTTTCTTTTTCACCGCAGATTGCGTTACGGCTGCGAGCGTGCGCTTTACATCATTCATTTGTTTTTTTTTGGATTCTACGATGAATAAATTTTATACAGTTGCTATTTTTGGAAGGTGACCATCTTATTTTCTTCCTAAAAGTTGCATACTTTAACGGGTGTTGGTTAGTTTTTTTCTTTCAAAATCTAACATGAAAAATCGCAGTGCGTCTTATGGCCGATGAGTCCTTTTACGCGAGCACCCTACTGGAATATACGTTAAGTTAAAATTAGGGAAAATTATTATTAGTAATTTTAATAGAGGTTAAACATTTAAAATATATTTTTCGGTATCGGTGAATCGTCTCAGCGCGTTCTAAGTTATGAGTGGGTGGCACGGACTTGGTCGGGCCTCGGGAATTATGCAGTTTGAGCGAGATTTTTCCTTAGTCATAATAGAGACCATATTCGAATTTCATTTTTTAATTTCAGCAGCTGTAAGAAGCATGAAGTAATTATTGTAATACTAACGGTGTAAAATGTAGTTCTATATTACTGAAATTCTATGTTATTAAATAAATATATCTATATGTAAATTTTACTTTTCTTAATATTTTTCTTATTTTGTAAAGTGAAAATGCCTTCAAAACCGATGTTTTTTTGCGATTCTGTAAAAATTACTACGGTTAGTAAATTATTTATTTAAAAAATAGTGAAGAAAACATACAAACTACGCACTGTTAAATTTATGACGAGATCTATTCGTTAGAAGTTCCTCATCTTGTAAATAGAGTCTCTTGGGAGTGAATACGCGTACCATTTCCCAGGGAAAATGGCTGTTGTTTTTTTGGCAAATATCTCGAAAAGTAGTGTGATAAGTGACTAATATTTTGTAATCTTTGAAAAGATGATATGTATTTATTTATAATGAGGCCAAATTCATGGAATTGTAATGGAAATATCTAGCTCGTACTACGTTCAATGAGTAGCTCTATGGCTTAACGGGAGTGCGCGGGAGGCTTCCTTTCTCCTGCCTAGCCTCCTCCTATACCCTCATAAGAACCCCTTCTCGGACCCTTGTGCTCTCCACACCTCATGGGTGGTCTTGTATGAGAGTGGGCGGAAGTGGGAAGGTTTGGCGATCAGTAGGGGGGAGGGGTTGGGAGGAATGGAGCGAAGGTTGGGTGGGGGAGGACCGCTATGGGAAGTGAGGAAAGCTCGTGAGAGAGATTAAAAGGACTTGTTGCAGCGCTCCCATGAGATTAATGCGACACGGTTTAAATTAAGCCTCTTCTAAGGGATTTTTAGGACGTGAGAGAGGGGGTAGTGGCGGGGCTGTTGATTGGAGCATTGGACTGGGGCTCAACAAATGGATAGCTGTGGCGGGGGTGCGGTTTTTTCCGAGTGACCTACGGCTTTTTCTACCCATCTTATTACCTATCATATCACATGTACGATAGTCGCCTCCGCGATTGTCGTACATGTGTTGGGTTTCTGTTTCTGTGCCAAACATGGATCATCCAATGCTTTTGTTATTTTCTAATTTTTTTTTCGCTATCGGACAATTCTGGTGGTCCGTATTATTATTCTGCGGCAAAAAGCTTACTTTTGAAATACATATTTTGAACGAATTCGATAAGTAGGTACACACAAAAAATTCGGCCATCACAAACATTTCGTACTCCCTCTCTCTCAGCCATTCCATTGGTTCCGGGTGTGACTTATGAGCGTTTAATTATAAATTTTCGCATCAAAACCTTCAACTAATATGTACTGGAGTACATATTTAGTTAGCCATAGAAGAAGGTAATTTAGAACTTAAATTGCAATTTAAAAAATTAACTAGAACCGTTGTAATTGGAATAAAACAGGTTCTGGGTGTGACTCACACAAATGACACTCAATAACATAGACTTCTTTAACCTGTAAACTCTGTGAACAGCTTAAACATTAAATATTGATATTAATATCAGTAAGATAAGAGTAATTGTTCTTTAGTTTAAACTAATGGAGAAGTATCCAAAAGCATTATTTTTCTAGTTATGAATTTTTTTAATAAGTTCCGGGTGTGACATGGTAAATTTATGGGTGTGACCTGTCTTTTATGTCTGCTTTCCATTATAAGTAAAATGCAATTTTTCTTTCAAATTTTGGTAAAGGCTTAGTATATTTTATTAATTATGCTCAATTAAACCTGGCTAAGTCGAAATTTAAAATTGTAGAATAAAAACACTTTATTTTTTCCATATTTGGGCTCATTTTAAATGGAATGGCTGCTCTTCAGCTGGGCATAACCATCGGCTATGTCACCGTAGCATTCTGAAATTCTGAATTTCCTAATCATCCTCGATGTATATACCTCGTGAGCAAAATTTTCAATTTAGTGTGAGGTGCATTAGCTCATTGATGAAATTGAGAGAGCATACTGAATATGCATGATTTATTAGTATATCATATTTCAAATCATGCACGGAGCCGGATATTAGTGAAATTACTTACCAAAGTGCCTTAGATCCTCTCACTTCCGACAGATTGTAGCAGTTATTGGTCTTCAAAAACTCCGTCACCATAAATATTATATCTACTTTCGATAGGTTTTCGGAGTAGGATTTTTGAAAATTTAATCCTAAAGACATCTTAATATCCAGCTAGAATAAAGGATGCATATAGATTTAAGCTCTAAATCCTTTCTGTTAGCAGCCATTTTACTCACAACTCAACGTTCACATAGACGATTACGAGCAGATACCGTCATCTACCAGTCGACGAATCGCAGGACGTTTCTTCTTCTACTATAATCTTCGGTATTAAAGCGATTTTATTTTTAATATGATGATATAAATACGCATTTTACTGCATATAAACCTGTGTTTTTATTCATCCATTTCATTCCTATACACTTTAAAGAGAGTTTTTGATTTAAAACATTTATGCAAGCACCCCATTGTTAACCTAAAGAATGCTAACTACCAGCACGTTACCAAGCCAGCGCACATCGTTCCATTCAACCTCGTTCGTGTGCGCTGAAATGCACTCACGTGTTCCAATCTGCGCTTAATTTCAACACCTCGAATGAAAAGCTCCCATTGTCGATGGTTTAATCAAATAAATTGTGAAAAAACGTGTGACCGTGGGAATAACTGTAAATGACATTCGGTGTATGAATTTACCGCACCTGTTGTAATGTATTTAAGCCTGCTCCTGTTGAGTAAAGTAAAGCCTTAAAAGTATCGTCCAATTTGATTTATTCGGAGCAAACATTTTCCTCATGGGTGCATGCCTTTGAATGCTTTTAAAGGTCACGGAACAGTGCTTAAAACGATTTGGTAATGGTATTACCTTGAGCCTAGCATTTTCAACACCTTTTCCTTATGCCTTTTTTACGACTTAGTCATGCTTGGACTCTCAGAAAAAACATTTTAGTCGTGGCTTCTGCCGGTGGTGTCCGCTGATTTGCGGAGCGAAGCGTGACTTGAAGGATTTTGTCTTCCTCGGAAAAAGTTTATCATATTAACGTAAGAAAATATTGGTAAAAGCCGGCAAGGCCCCTGCAATAACTGAATCGTAAGACATGGATCTTCATGCAGCTGTTTATAATTATTGAGAGAGAGCCTGTGGAAGCACGGAGACTGCTTGATTAGTAGTCACGAACTCACTACGAAGCAAACGGCGTTACGCTGTTCTCTTTCCAAGCGGTGAGAACGGTAATAACGTTGTCTCGCGAAAATAATAGCAATATCAAATCAAATTAGGTAAGAACTCTGAACTTAACGAAAACACTGACAAAGTATGGAGAATTATTGCGTTGAAATTTACCGGCAATCGAACTCACAGTTTTTGCGTAATAATCACCAAAAATCGGTATTGCTTCTCTGGGGTTAAAATGGGCTCTCTTTTCCTTTACGTACGGAAATATTTTTTTCCAGTCGGAAAAATGTTTAGTCGTAATCATATAATGTGGGCAGAGACAAGCTATATTTCAATGTCTGCATTAAATGAATCGGCCCCAGGTGTACTCTGGATAATAAGTCACGAAGTCAGGGTCGCCGACAGTTGTTTGGATAACTATAAGTAAAGCGCTACTCTTACAATTTTGCGCTATCGAGGAAGTAATCTAATTCGCCACTTCGTCATGCTTTGCGATAAAGGGCTAAATAACTAGTAACCGACTGCCCTAAAATCAAGTTCAAGGAAACACTTTTCCGTTGCATAAATCGCCGACCACTTGACGGAAGAAAGGTTTTGTTAGATGGATAGGTTTTTATAACGACAGTTTCTGAATTTTCTCTAAAGGCCGTTTTACACGAGGCACGTAATTGCACAATCTGATGGATGTTCGAACGTGCATTTCAAATTGCGTCGTGTAAAGCGGTGAAATGCTAGAACGCATGCGCAAATGCATGAACGCGAGATGGCAAAATAGCCCCTGTTCTAATTCCGAGCTCGCATTCTCGCAATTTCAACAAATTTTTTTTCCGATAGATGTCGCAGTAGTAGGGAGTGGAAGAAGCTGAGTGACGATAAGTGTTTGTTGTATTGGTGGATTCCATTGTGAGCAGTTGTTGTTGCTTGTTGTCCTTTGCGGAATAAGTTTGAGGTGGTCACACAAGGACGTGTGACAACATGTCAACAACGATGCGCACAGAATTTCGTTTCTTCTTTGTTCTTACAAGTGACTCACTACTTGCGCACTCAACAGACGACGAAATTTCGTGCATGAATGCTTGCTTACGAACACCGTGTAAAGCTACCGCTAAAGGTAACGCATTCGTCTGCGCAATAATTATTGCACGCAAGGTTGAGAAATGAATGCAGTGCTAACCTGCGCAATGACGTGCCCCGTGTAAAACGGCCTTAAGGAAAGGTCTTCTGTGAATTTTTCTGGCGTGAATATTCCAACCTCACTTAATCTCTTCTGAGCTCCTCATACCTTCTGCTCCCTTTTGTGTCGTTTATAAACCTTCAAACCATTCATGTTATCTGTACACTTGCGAGAATATAAAGGAAACAGAATCAAGTACATGTTTTCATCTCACAATATTTCCTATTTTGATGGTTAATCTCCCATTACTCCCTCGCTCATTTCTCCTTGCGAAGTCTATGTTGGCAAAGGTAATTTTGGTTAGTGATTTCCTTGTGTTCAAAACTTTTATGCAACCATCTGTATGGCAACTGAGTGACGTATGAGTTCCGGAGATTGTTCAATAATATGGGTGAAGAAGAGAGTGTTTGCTTTAATGTTGGAAATTGGTGGCTTCCTTAAAAACCCTGGAACCGGTCATTTTTACCACTCGTATTTATTTTCTGTTTTCAAGCAATGTTTTTATGATTTGTTCGACTGGAATGTCATCTTCGACTATGAACCTAACGCATATGCTTGCGGTGTGAATATCATACTGCGGTATTATCTTCCATTACGTAACTCGGGTGACTACTTTCTATTTACGTTACTCATATTGCAAATGTTTTTAATGGGATACTAAGGTCTGGGTTGCTAGATGGCCTTCAAGTTACATAAATAACTCAAAGAAACTAAATTCTATCGATTATCAATCACCTGGAAATGATAAAAATGACACTGCTCATACTTGGTAGATAAAGACTTATTAATGATAGAATAAAAGTGAACAGACATAGCTCACTAGAATTACCTAATATTATAGATAAATGGTAGCGATCTGACTTTCAAAACCAGTAAAAAGGTCCAGTGTCTGGGCTCTAGTGTTAAAGAGCCAAAAAATGAAATAGATTTTGGAAATGGATTCTTGGAAAGTGGCACTAAAATTTCATGGCGTGTCAGACAAGTATTTTGGATGTTTTTCAATGAAAACACGATGTTTTACATCCCATGGAGCCCTGTTAAGACTTATCATCTACCCATTATCTGGATATCCGGTTGATGACTAATTCCACTGCATTGCATCAATGGACGGGTGGAAAAAAGAAGCGTCACAGGGCACTCGACCACATGGATTTTAGGGAAACATCAACAAACAGATTGTGCTGGAATAGATGTATGACGAGCTCATTTGAGCATAGAAATTGTGATACATAGTAATTGGGAGCCTTCCATTCAAGGTGTCAAAGTAAGCACTGATGGAAACGCGAAAGCGCACTTCAGCGCACATGAACGACGATGAATGGAACGATGTGTGACGAGGAAACGTTCGGTAACCTATATAATTTTATGTTTCTGGCGTAAATTTGTGGAATTTGTTAACATAATAATGATAACTGGTCACAAAGTTACCAGTTATCATTATTATGTTCGGTAACCTGCCAGTAAGTGGAGGTGTACAATAGTCGCGGCCGAATATTTTGTAAATAGTTTACGAATTCGCTCAAATTATTTAAAGCGTTAGCTTTTTATCACGAAGCAATTAAAAACTTTACGTTATTCAAGTATTGTCGCCTTTACAGAGAAGGAACAAACTGACAGAAATCGCAGATACTATTATCGACGCTTTTTCCTTCTCTAAAGCACCCGCTAAAGCAAATAAAAAGTATCTAAAGCAACAAAAAAGCATCTAAAGCAACTCTGTTCCCGATCTATTTTGAAGTGCGCTACCTAGTGCGCAGGTCTAAAACGAATGGAAAGCGCTGTTTGTATGTGATTTGAACATCGCACTAGAGCTAATGGAACGCTTCCATCATCAAAACTAATGTGAAAGTTGTGGATTTTTTCCAAAGATTTCGTGCCCTGAGATATCATCGATAATTGACCTTTTGCTCCAACAATGTTTCTGCAGGAAATTGTCTCCCTCAAGAAAACAGAGCACACGTATGGTGTTTGGTCGAGCCTCATTGGCTCCGCCATATTGTCCACCTGTCCACAGAGCCGTGCGAAGTGAGATGGAAATCCGATATGGGCGAATGAACTCTGCACGCATATATGGATGAGGTCGTTCACTCTGAAGCGAAGTCTCAAGTTTCATTCACGAAATCAGTTTGGAGGAACCGAAAGAGGATTTTCCTTTTTTCTCCTTTTTCGACCATCCGTTTTCTCGTTTCAGAAAGGAAATGAGACGGCTCAAAAGTCTCCGCCCTCTTGTAACTGAATACGCCATCAGGCGATGCTCATCACAGGCAACGCCCTCTTTTCACGTACCATCTTGGTGATTGGATCTGGTGACTTGTGACGCAATAACTAGAGGTGTACTTTGGGAGGGTTTGAATGGACGATTTCACACTTGAAGATCGATAGTAGCGCCGTCAGGAGTAGCTGTAACTATCGGGACAAACAAATCGTGTTTTTGTATGTTTACCATTGGGAAAGGTCATCTCGCTGATTTGTTAGTTGCGTTAAAATGGTGAAAAGGTGTGCTTATGGGTTGTGCAAAAGCGACACGAGATGTAGGAATAAGCCCTATATGGAGGGAGTGTAGTTTATGTTTGGAGTTAAAATTTGAGCCACCTTCACTGGTTTTGAACGATTAAAAGATTAGTTCAAAGGCTCCAGGTTTAACTGAAACCAAAATTAATCAAAAGAGAAATTCACTATTATTTAACTTGATTCCCTCAAGACTTCAATGGTTGGATATGATTTGTTTGTCCCGATAGTACCAACTTCTTCCGCACGCAAGCGTTGCGTGACGTCATTTGTAAAATCGTCCATTGAGAGATTCATTGCTTAAATACCTACTCCTGTAACGTGGAAATGACTAGCAGAAAGTGAAGGAGTGGAAATATGTACACCAAATATGTTTCAAACATGTTGAGATATGGCAGTAAGAACAGTGAGTGAAGGAGGATTGTTTGATTTGATATACGTTGCTCTATCAATATGGGTTTACGCTAATATTTCCAAAACGGGTCATCTGATCACCGTCATATGTGCTGGCAGAGTAGTTCTCCTATTACACAACCAAGGAAATCTGTGGATATTATTTGCGATCACATGATTGGGTGCATCTTTTGAGTTTCGAGAAGCAAAGAAAATTATAATGCGGATGATTTGGTTCAAAACTGTGGGAATCCGTGAGTATACACAGGCACATAATATAGTTTTATGGCGATTCATGACATTTTTAAGCGAAGAATATCTTACTGAGCTTGCGTTTCTTGGTGGTATATCGAAATAATACGGCGAAATATATCATTTCGGATATATTTGAAATAATGTAGTGTAAGCAACGATGGAAGGTGGAGTACAATCGAGATAGGGAGCTACCTTGTGAGTTAAGTATACTAGGGATAGGCGGTACTCAAAAAAGTACCGGTATTTTTTTGATGAGTATTAAAAAGCAATAATACTACTTGTCCGGTAGTACCAACGAAAAAATACTGGTATACCGGTATTTATGTGATTCATTAAATATTTTAATTAATTACATATTAACGTGCGTTTCACCCTAATTTTCCGTTATTTCGGCAAATTAGAATATCATTCCAAAAAGATAAGCAGAAATTTCCATCCATCCGAATTTTTAATGAACATTCATCACGAATGAAAGATGTAAGGCTTTCCCGTTGTATAGCAATGTTGGGGGTTGTTCGGGTTTCCGAGCGGGTCAAACTGTCCATTTTTGCCGACGTTTCGATGAACGAGTCGTTCATCGAAACGGTCGGAAACCCGAACAACCCCCAACATTCATCGGAAATATACATCGGCTATTCAGTAAATACTTTTTATTTGACGCTATATGTTTACGCTCGTCGCTTTTTGCTGGAATGATTTTAAATCATATGAAGAACGTTAGGTATTGTTTTAATGTTGTGGTGAGGTAAAATCCCCTGTTGTAGTAATCAATCCTTGCGGTCGCATTAACGTTTAACTTACAGGAATACATATTTGTATAAATACGGTTCAAAATCATCGATTGTCTGGTGTTCGGCATGCGTCAAATTTATACTTACCTATTATATCAATAGTTATAACAAACATAACACAACTTGCCGGTTATGTAAATAGGAAAAACGTACAGACATCTTACGAGAATATTTGAAAATTTAGTGTAGTTAGTAAATTTTCGTAGTTAGTTCCGTTAGTTGAGGCAAGATGGCAGCACTGTCTAAATACCAGTATTTTTAGTACTGGCACCGTCGCGTCGGTAGTACCGATTAAAAATACTGGTCGGTACTACCGGATTAAAAAAATAGTCTTCGGTACTACTGAATACCGGTTTTTTTTGCCCATCCCTAAAGTATACCTTTGCCTTTTATCCAATTCAAGTATAGTTCTGCTGAGTCTATAAGAATTCCAAACCTCTGACGCCCATCAGATGTCCAAAGGAGCAAATGTAGCTAGAAACTACATTTTAACTGCTACTTTTCTCTACCTTCGTATATGCCGTCATGTTGCATGAAGTGGTTTAATTCATTATGCTTGAGGAGAGTTACCTAAGTGCTTAGGGCCCATCAGATGTCCAAAGGAGCAAATGTAGCTAGAAACTACATTTTAACTGCTACTTTTCTCTACCTTCGTATATGCCGTCATGTTGCATGAAGTGGTTTAATTCATTATGCTTGAGGAGAGTTACCTAAGTGCTTAGGAGATTGATATGATCGGCAAAAGCAGGAGGAAATGCCGCTTAATTATCGACGCACGAAGAATCTTTTGAAATTATCGTTGCTCTCCTTAAAGACTTGTTCGAGCTTTTGTTTCCTTATTCTGATCTTAAGTATGTATAGCCTTAAAACTACGGTTCAAATTCAGATTTTCTCTCCCGTTATATTGTACTAGTTTTCACATTTCTTTATTAATACATGACCGTTATCACGGACACTTATTATGACTGTCACTTCCTCCCGTTTTTATGTCCATCACCTGTTGATGACATGGAAGTGAATTTGCAGTCCGTGAATATTGACTACCGAAGCTTAAAATTTACGGATTGGAGCCAAACTCAATATTACCCTAGATAATGACTGATAATCGTTAAATCTTGGGTATCATTATAACAAAATTGGTGGATTGTGAGCCTCTATTCTTCCTCAACCTATGGCAATTCTCCGACGCCGTGATAATTTTTATTCCAAAATTCTATTTATACTTGTCCCTAGATCTTCCTCTCGGAACGCAGCGTTCTATTTTTGCCTAAGATGTATTTCTTACTAGGCTCATTATATCATATCCTTTGGTTCCAAATTCGAAGATGGAGTATGGAGGAGGAGACATTACGAAGAACTAAGAGATATATAGCTACTAAGAACCTTATCTAATTGCACATGTAAGACGCGGAAGAATGAGGCGGGCGGGAAATATGATCAGAAGTGAAGAAGCATCCATCCTGAAAAGTCTAGGAATGGGAAAACCTAATGGGAGAGGACTTAGGCACAGAGATGCCTGAAATAAGGTCTTGCTCGCATCGGAGCTAAAGAGGAAGAAGTAAGATACCGTGAGAATTAATGGGCAGCATGTATTGGGAGCATATATTTTCATTTGCTCTAGTGCACTAATCACTTCGCAACACAACAGCGCACTTCCCTCCCATTCGTTTAAGACCCTGTGTACTAGGTACCGCATTTCAAAACCGATGGAGAGCAGAGTTGATGGGCGCTTAACAACAAAAGAACAACGATAATCTCATCCGCGATTGTTATTTTTGGCTTGATTTTCCGTGAAGGCGTCAAACGTTGATGTTGTAAAGTTTTCAATTACTCTGCGATCAATAGCTTACGTTTTTAAGTACTTGTTTAAACGAATTCGATAGCTACACACGAAACATTCGACCGTGACTGTTGTGCACCTAGAGAATGCTACCCAATGGCAGGTTAATAAACGTTTCACCAGCGCGCATCGTTCCATTCAACGTCACTCGTGTGCGCTAAATTGCGCTGAAATGCTCCGATCTGCGCTACCTTCAACAATTTGAATTGAAAGCTCCTATTGGTGCGGCCAAATCCTAAATCGTGCACAAATGACCGTGAGTGATGATGATGATATATATTATTTCTATGGGAATGCCTAATTCACCTTGATCTTCTTTTACTCATCGCGATCTCGAAGGAGGGCCTTCTGTCTTCTACTCTTCCATACTTGCCTAGTTTTTCATTTAAACAGCGCATTTTATTTTCATCATTAACTTAAAACACCGGATTTCAAAGACTTTTCCGTCCTCCTTAGGTCAGCTTTTCCAATGAAGCATGCCCCTGATCGTTATATTGCCACACCTCACTCGTGTGTTTTGACGTAGTGCTTCTTTGCCCCAATCGAATTCCGCGAATGCAGTGTTTGCCTTTTTCTTTTAACGCGAGGGCTTCCTAACCTTGAGCTCTTCTGCATTTATCAATAACGATAGAGGATAGAAAGACGGCGTGAATAAGAGCTTGAGTGAGAGGTATAGGAAAATAAGGAAGCACTTTATTGAACCGTACACATCGAGCATGCTGTTATGTGGCTGTGTAGCTTTGACGACAAGAGCAGGGTAACAAAGACATGGAAATGTGGTCATATAAAAGAATGATGAAGATCATATAGACGGATAGAATCACCATCGGATTAGTTCCTAGAAGGGTTGGACAGAAAAAAAAAGTATAGGAAAAACTCTGCGAAGGAGGAGAGACAAAGTTATTAGACGTATTTTGCGATACAATGGCCTATTGAAAACGATGATGGCGGCAGAAATCAATGGGAAAACAGAGGAAGAACACGAACGAAATACATTTGACGAATTATCAAGGATGTCAAGGTGAATAATTATCTAGAAATGAAGCGGTTGACTGAGAGGAGAGTTGATTGAAAAAATGCAATCAACTAGTATTTTGGATTAATTACGACTGATGATGAATATAAGCGGATTGATCGTGGCTTATCAAAAAATAAGGTTTGATTATAACATGGCATTAGTGACAAGGAGGTAAAGGAGAGACTCTGTGTTAATTTGTCAGACGCTACTTATAATACTGCCAATGGATGTTATCCCCATGGAAGGGAAGTCCCTACGACGAGTCGGGGAGAAAAGATTTGTTATGAAAACTTTCTTGCTTTTGACTAACCTCTTCCAACCTTTGAATCTTAACTAAATCTATACAAGATGAGGAACAGCTATTCTAAAGGTTAATCGTAGAATAAAGTGACATTCCGGTGCGAAACTGGAAGAGTAATGTTTCGTACTGTTACGAAACATTACGTTTAGTTCCGTACCGGATCACATTCTTACTTTTGATGCCGTGTAATTTCAAGTTCCATTTGAGAATAAAGTTGCCTGGGAAAGAATGATTTTCTAATTCATATAAAAAAGAGGATAGGCTCTTCTGCAAGCAGGTAGAATATGAATTTGATGACATTTCAGTCATTTTACGGTGGAAGCACCTTTAATCCCGGAAGCGTCTTCCCTTGCCACGGAGCAACGCATGGGTCGGGAGAAGGTCGATCCGTGGCCTCGTTTCTGAGCGTGCGTGAGCCCTAGCGTTTATCGCTCTCACGGGATCGAGAGAGGGGTAAGGCTATGCATAAACTGGACGACACATCGACGACATCACGATATTTTTATATCGGGCATATCGATATTTGTATCGACCAGATTGGTATGCAAATTAATAATGCTGAACATACCAAGAGACGATTAACAATGGATGATATGGCGATTCGGATTAAAATGTATGCGTAGCGATATGGTCGATTTTCATATCAAGTAAGACTTTGCAATGTGAGTTTTATGGGAATAAGACTGGGCATTAGATAATATTTTATAGCAAAATTTTTTCCTACAATAAAGATGACGAGGTTAAGAAAATATGAGTGTATAGTAATACAAAGTAGTTTTATTAAAAATAATACTAGTTAATAAAATTCATGACGAGAAAAAACAGTACAAATTCCACTATTTTTTATTGATGTCGACCGGCTTCGACGTCTAAAACGTCATTATCAAGAAGCTGTTTGTCGTGATAATGACGCTTTAGACGTCGAAACCGGTCGACAGCAATAAAAAATAGTGGAATTTGTACTGTGTTTTTCCTCATCATGAATTCTATCAATAATTTACACCAAGTATCGCCACAATCGATTTATTTGAGTAGTTAACAATTTCTTGTCAAATATGAATATTGACCATATCGTTTTATAACTTCATGATAATGAACTTACTTCCTTTTATTGACGTTAGTATTGCATAGTCAATGCCCGATATACCCTATACGGATGATATCGCTCGTCATTACTGATAATTCGGCCTCATCGATTTAAAAGAGACGCATCCTTTCCTTATTTTTTTGCATCGAGGGTGGTTAAAATTGTAAAACACCCCATTCGGCAGACTTAAGTTTTAGTGCCATAAAATAAAGCAGCGAGGAGTCTACAGCAATTTTTTCCTCCTTAAATATACATTCATTAATATTGCATGCACTTCTTTTCTTAATATTCATATGCATAATAATTGCCCGATAAACCCGATATGGTTGATATCGCTCGCCATAGCCGAAAATTACGGCATGGTTAATTTAAAAAAGGCTCATCTTGTTCCTTTTTTTCGCCACGAGGATGGTTAACATTGTAAATTGAGTCACACACCCTCCTGCCCTTGGTGAACCTGAGTTCCAGTTCCATAAAATAAAACGGGGAGGAACTATACCGCAATTTTAGCTTCCTTAGATAACATCCCTTGATATAGTGCGTACTTCCTCTCTTGATATTCTCATGCACAGTTAATGCCCGATAAACCCGATATGGTTGATGTCGCTCGGCATAACCGATAATTACGGCCACATCGATTTAAAAAAAAAGACGCATCCTTTTAGTTTTTTCGCTACGAGGTTGATTGACATTGGAAATTAAGTGACATCTCCCCTGACAGTATAGTCATCCTGACGTGATGTGGCTTTTAAACGGCCGCTAGGTTGTGTCTCTGTGGAGAGGGGGGAGGGTAAGGAATGGGTGGGGTTCCAAACTATTTTTGTTTCACGGTTTTCCGCTGACTGGATCGATGTGTGAGGCAGCTTTATGGGTTGCATGGAAGGAAAAGGAATCGTGGGGGAGGTTGGAGTAAGAGTATATAAGGGTCAGAGGGAGGAGGAGAGTGGAGAGGGGTAGGGTTAACGGGGGTCGTGGATGGGGGTGTGGATACGTGTGCATGTGAGGTGGTAGGGGTAAGGGAAGAAAGGGAGTTTTTTTTTAAAGAGACGGAGTATAGTGTGGGGGAAGGAAGAAAATGGTTCGTCGAGTGAGAGGATCGGGTATGAAAGGAAAAAAAGAGGGCGTGTCGCTTGGTCTGGAAAAAAAGGGAAAGACGGAGAGGTCACGCATTTTGTATTTCATCGCCTCCCTTGTTTTTTTTCTCGTCCTCGGGAGAGGGGAAAAAATAAATTGGCATCATTTACGCGTTTCGTTTCGACGGAGCCGCCAGCCGACCATTTGTGTGATCGACGTATTCTGTCGAAACATCTTGGTTAGGTTAATATTTTTCGCTCCTCTTCCCCTGGAAGCGGTTGCGGGGGGTACACCATCATTTCTTTAGCCTCTCGCGCTCGGAATTTATCTGTCAAATCAAAATTTTGATATTCTGAAAAATCTTTGCCGCTGCCGAGGTTCGAACCCTGGCCCTTTCGGGGTAGTCTGCTCACACAAAACTAACCGATCCCGGTGACTTTGGAGTTTTGGAAGAATATTTTGTTATAAGGCATCGTTTACGCGTTTTTTTCGGCTTTTTGAATGATTGACGTATTCTGTCTAAATATCCTGCTTCGGGAAAAAAATTCTTGCTTCTCATACCCTGAAAGAGGTTACAGGGAGGGCACCATCATGTATTCACCTGGTCGCTTTTGGGATTTATCTGTCAAATCAAAAGTTTGATATTCCGAAAAATCTTTGCCACTGCTGACGTTCGAGCCCGGGCTCCTACGGCGGGGTACTCTGACCACCAGTACAACCCGATTTCGATTATTTTGGAGTTTGGTGAGAATTTTCGCCTCATTTACGTGTTACTTTTCGGCTTTTTCAGTGATCGACGTTACCCTCATAACATCCTGCTTCGGTCAAAAAATTCGCTTACCTACAGGGAAGACAACGCACTTTATTCACTCTGTCCTTCTGGACACTATATTTGGAAAATTTAAGACTGCTGGAGTGAAACCCGGCGTCAAAATTAGCCTATTAGATGAAAAGTGCGTAAGTTAATAAGAAAAATATATACATTTCTGTATGGTGAAACCTTATTGAAGTAGCTAGTTTTCCCTAAAATGTAGTCAGTTCAAAATAAGCTAAAAAAATGAATGATAAAGAAATAAATTAGCAATTGAGGAAAAATGTTGGTCCAAATTCCCTTTCAGAATGCTGCCTGGGATAGATCACGGTTAATTCATCTTATTTTCTTGATATTTTCGTGGATGAATAACTGTACCTACTATATGTAATTAAATTGGAAAATATGAATAATATCAATGAAAATTTTTCTAAAATGTCATCCATTTGAAAAATATTTCAGACTCTGACATTGTTGCTATTATTGTTTTAAAAATTATTTAACGTTCCCATCACAATAAAAATATTTTAAATACAACAGTCTAAAGCCGTGCATATTTTCATTTATGCATTGAAAAATCTATCAGCTATCAAATGCATATTTTGTAATGGATGAATTTATCGACAAAAAGTAATTCTGGGAGTGCAAACTGAAAGTCGAGTTAAATTCTCAAAGTCAATGGGTGAACGCAAGGTTGGTAGGAGTCCTCAGTTTCTCGTCATATCGAGTAATGCGTTGAAGTCCTCTCCTGGTAGCTCCTGAGTAGAGATCGGTATTCCGGTGAAAAATCTCCTCCGCTGCCGGGATTAATTTTTAATAAGTAATGTATGTACCTGAGCCAAAAGTGAAAGTAATTTAGTGTGGATCCTTCGTGGTGATATACCTTCGCGGAGGGTTTGATAAATGAGGGTAAAGCTAACCACTTATACGATGAGCAGATACCCGTGGGAGGTCATATCAACGGAGTATGGGATCCCCTGCTTTCCCAGATACCATCTGGAGTTTTTTTGCGAAATTTTGATAGTAGTAGACTTAACTTTTAAGTAAATCAACTGCTAATGCTAAAGCCGACAGTTGATATCAATGCATAAGTAAGTAATGGTTGTATATGGACTTGATATCATGCTTAACTTTGTGAAAATTCTTGATGACTGAATCACCAAAATAGCTTTGTAGTTTTCACAACTGATTTTTTAGCAGTTGACCGATTTCATCTCTAAGACGAAATCATAAGGTAAAGAGTCAATCGAAGTACAGAATACACAAATCGATAGCCATTTACTGCACCTGATGCCTTTGCCATCATCCATCGCCTTTCTGCCATCACCTTGGCGATGAATCCAATTCACAGCTAATAAATCAATTGTGAAAATTACATAGTTATTATAATGATTCAGCGGTTTTATGCATTTAAAATACTGCACGCATAACTGCTAATAGGAGATTATTAGGGCAATAGCGCATTGGTCTAGATTTTGGTGTTCCAACTGCTAACGTTACACCACGCTATCCAAGAGCCGTAGAGAAGAGAGTAGATGGCGTCTTAACGCACGAAAGTGAAGCCTGTTTTTTTGCGGGAAGTGATCCACCTAACATGGCCATCGTGCGCAAGTTGACCATACATTTTATGAATTATGAATTGCTTGTTGTGGAAATTATTTTCATTTGGCATTTTTCTTGATAAACCATAACGGTACCGCGACAATTCCGCTGCTTACACCTATATTTTAAACCTATTAGCTGATAACTGATCATTCAATATGGCCGATTGCGCATTTTTAATTACTTCTACATTTTCCTATTTTATCGTTCCGTATGATTCCTTCTACTCTCCTCTTTAACATATGTCAAGACCCTTATACATAGGTTCCGGTGACAAGATTACTGAAGTTCCCAAACGTGACAAACTGCTCCGGAAGCATGGGCAATTTTCCATGCATGTTCCTTTGATTAAATTAAGGGTTTCATAACTTGCCAATCTGAGTCACTATATGACTCATATTTTCTTTTTCTAAGTTGGTGCAACTTTCCTAAGAGTTTTGGATATTATACATAGAGGAAGGAATGTGTTAATAATGAAATAATTCAGTGGTAGGGAAAATATTTTTACATATTTTTAATGTAAGTAATAAATAATTCAATTTCGATTTTCAAGAAATTCCTCCCGTAAGTTGATCATTTATCCATGCAAGAAACTGACTCAGCTTTTGTACTTATGGAATCGTTTCATTATGTAGCAATGTAAATATCACTTCGCATATTTAACGCTCATTTATTGAATTCGATCTGTTTTGTAACATAAACGAATCTTCAGGTGATTTACAGTGGCTGTAACTTCTTTTACTCGTGTAAATCATGTATAGATGTAATTCAATCACGAAGCAGATCGTATTAAATAGGTAAATCAGCGTGGTATTGCAAAGTGATATTTTCATTGTAACATTTACTCCATGTTTTTTTTCCGCCGTTGGGTCTGAGAAAATAGGTGCGATTTTTGCTTCAGTACATTATTTTCATAAATAGTGTCAATTAACTACTGATCGAGCCACTCAAAATAGGCGAAAACATGTGAAGGAATATTCTTCGTGTAATAATTCGTCTTTCTGTCCAGTAGCACATTCTTGTCATAGAAACTGAATATAGTTGGTACGGAGGCTTCCGCGGTGATTTTATGAATTGCTTTTATTCGGGTTTCACCCGCGTTGATTCATTTTATGGACAACCGTTTCACTTGCATTCCAGCTGGCGTCGTCAGGTCAGGACGCCATCTGGAATGCCAGTGAAACGGTTGTCCATAAAATGAATCAACGCGGGTGAAACACGAAGAAAAGGAATTCGATACTGAATGCATTTCAATTTTTGCGCCATTATTTGTCTTTGTGAGTGGGTTGTCATTGCGAATGTGGAATGAATGCTCCGCTGATGGACATGTATGAAAGGAGCGTGCTTCGTTGCTTTGGCCATGCATGGAGAATGGATGAGAGTTGAATAACGAGGCAAATTTATAATTGAGGAGAGAGTGGTATGAGAGGAAGGGATAGACCGAGAAAGCCATGGGTGAATGTGGAGGAAAATACTCTGAAGGTAGTTTGAGCAATAAATCAATTCACCTAGAATTTAATGAATTTGACGTAATTTTTAAGGAAAAAAACTCCCTTCTTTCCAATGATATCAAAATATTAACCTCATGCCGAAAACCTTTTCGAGCAATTTGCCTCAAAATATAAGTTGTTTTACATGGGATAGATTACGGCTGTGCGCTCCAGAGGGAGAAAATTGAAAAAAAAAAACAGAAAATTCTAACACTTAGATTTCTTCAAAAAACGAACGGTGTATAGTTTGTATCTTTTCTCAACTATTTGTAAAAACGAATCAATTACTCACCGCAGTACGTTTTACAGAATCGCAAAAAAACCTTCAGTTGTGAAGGCGATTTCACCGTACGGCGTGAAAAAATGGGTCAAGGTAGACACTTATGTGGTTATATTTATTTAATACTGATAATTTGTGTCATATATAACTATATTTTTGCGCTATTTATATTATTATATTTGCTCCATACCTCTTACAGACACCTAAGTAAAAAAATAAAATTCGAATATAGTCTCCATTATGACTAGGGAACTATCTCGCTCAAACTACCCTTAAGTGAAGGGACAATAGGGGTATTAAGAACAAGAAGGCGTTTATGAAGCAATGCTTGAGGGTAACTGAAGCGGAAGAGGTATGAAAGAATAGGGAATTATGGAGGAAATTATTTGAGCGGAGTCAGCTATCCAGCCCTATCGCCGAGAATTTATCCTTTTTGGCTGTGCCTACCCAGAAAGTGAACGGCATGATTGGTATAGTTATAATAATAATAATAATAATAATAAAGTTAAATTAATCCCAAACTACACTGCAAAAAAATAAGTGAATAGGGAGCTTTCAGTAACCACAAAGGAAAAACCTGTGGTGAGTTTACCATAAAATATATTTACCTTTGCATTAAGACGTTACAAACAAAATATATCGACATATTGAATTGATACAAGTTAACAAAATGTCTTCTAAATCCATACACGTAAAAAATCAACTGTATACATTCTTGCTCAAGAAGGAAGTTAGACCTAATGCTCCTTTACTGTCATTAGGTAGAATTAAATACATTTGGCTCAACAAACAAGAAACTTCGCCTGAACAGTGTCATGTTAGGTTTGGGCAAGGGCATCAATTCCCTTCGTAGGCTACCCAAGTATAGCATGTTCGCTACTGGGATTTTGTTACCACTCCTGAAATAGAACAGCCTCTGCACTGTATAAATGTACAAGTAGGTATGCATATATAAGAATTGGTATTTTCGTGCCTAGAGAAGCACGTTTTTGTATCTTTTTACACTGAAGTTATCAGCCTTAGACTATCGAACAAACGCGTCAAAAATTTACGTGGTTTCCACTCGTGCAATTCTTTTGGTGTACTTTGAAAGTCATTTTTCTACTCGTTAAGCGGAATGAGTCCATTCTGTCCCCCCCGGCACCTCAATTAGAGGTGTCCGTAAATGAACGGCTTTACCACCTCACGCAAGCGTGTTGCGTGTTTCGTGACTGGAAAATCCATGTTTGTGTCGACCTATGGGTGTATTCGCGCTCCTTGACCCGTGATCGACGGGTTGGACAGACGTCCTCGAATGCTGACCGATGGACGGACACTTGAGTCATGGCATCTGGAAGATAATTGAGTTGGAAGTCGTGCATTGAATGTACAGCATAATGGTGCGTTGACTTGGGCGCACGTATCTATTTTGAATCTTTTGCGAATCGAGATTCGGGTTCGTTTTGAGGCCCTCTTAACGTACCTTTGGCGTGTCTCACTCAAGTGTCAGATTTCTCTGTGGGTAAAACGTGACGCATTTCGATATAATACGTCACTCCATTGGTAAGCTCACTAATTCGTTGAACGCAGGATCAATAGGGTGATGCATACGATAATTGCATACGAAGTTTCCAATGTTTATCATTCAACGACTATGACAGATACGATAAAAAGGAGCTTGTAATATGATTAAGAAACTCTTTAAGATCGGAGAAAACTCTCCAAAACGTGGAGAGTTTCTAAAAGTACTAATTGTATACTTTATGTTATTACTTTTAACAAAATCTGTTGTAGCTATGAAATAATTAACCTTCGTAACCCCGGAGGTAACTACGAATCATCCAGTATTTTTTGTTTGATTTATTTCTGCTTTGAAATTTTTTTACTGGTAAAATTCAATTGCTATTCCTGTGACCCATGTATTTCACCATATATAGTGAATTTCAAAGGTTTAATGCCTCACAATTTTAGTTTTCGGTTTGAATAGGGTTTAGGATATGTAATGAATTCTCATTCGCTTCATTTTATAATAAATATTTCTGTCCATTAATAACATTTTAATGGGTGTATTTTTCCAATCCCACGTGGCGAATTGCCGTTAAATTCATAAATTGGTAAACTGTTTGTGTGGATTTTTCTGGTCTTAGGAGAACCTTTACATTGTGTTTTGAATCAGCGCTGTATACTTTCCTACATGTTGTTTCATCACAGAAAGGCTTCGAAGACGCAGATGTTTTGTGATAGTTTGGGCCTCCCTTATTTGAAGTAAAGTGCTATGAACAGTTCAAATTAAGCTTTATAGTCAGTTTTAGCGCTACTTTCGCTCACTTTACGGGTTTCATGCCCCTTCATTGGGTATTGCTTTTAATATATTACTCGTGAATTGACTAGTTGCATGAGAAACAGGCCTCAGATTTCAAGAGTTTCTCTTCCTGTGTCATCAGAATGTGTGGAAAAGGAAACCCTAATAACAAAAAAATATTATTTTCATCATCACATATAGCAGTATCTTTATACATATTTTTCCTTCCAATAATTGCAAAGATGCAAATTACTAGAGACGTTGAAATATAAACATTTGAAGAAATAAAACAGTTACCTGGTGAGTGAGTTGACTGGAAAGCTGCAGTCAATCTATCATCAATCCGATGGCTGCTGCTGCTTTTAATGGTAATGAACATTTGCGTTTTTGCTTCAGATCATGATTTGAATGGAAACATCATACATGGATATTGCATTTCGCAATATGGAATTGGATTGCTCTCCGTGTGCAGTGTCTATGTTCTTCCGCATGCAATCATAATTTAAATTTCATCGCGAGCTCTCGCGAACTTATTTGCATTTTACCCTCTACTATTGGGCGTTCCACATTCAGTTGACAGTATGAGCTCTAACGACAATTATTTTCGCATGTTTATCTCCATAAGTTTGGAGGTGCGTTGTTTCCAGTTGCCGCTGTAATTTTTTTCAGTATTATTTGAAGTCGATAGGTTATAAATTTATTAATTTCACAAATTCCTTTTACACTCACTTTTACAGTATACAATAAAATACACCAGCAAGTATGAATTATACATTTTTTCCTGGATTTCCTGGATGAACAGATAAAGTCCTGCTAAGCCTATGGATTGTCAGCAGGTGCTCTTTTTTATAGTGTCAACCGGATTTTACCAAAAAAATATTCGTACAAAAGTCAAGGCACAAAAGATTAAAAAAAAACATGTAATGTTATACATACCAGTATATTAGTCAGAAAACAGATTTTAATAAAATATAAAAAAAACAAATTTTAGACCTAAAATGTAATGAAAACATAAATACAAAAAAAATTAAAACATTTATATCAAATCATAAGTACCTTAGTACAAGTACCAAAAGTTGTTGTTTTTTAACACATGCAGAACATTGTTGTGTCAGAAAACATAAAAAATATAAAAGAAAACAGATTTAAAACCACATAATGTAATTGAAACATATAAATATACATAAAAACACGATTAGAACGTAACTATCAAATCATAAATATCTTAAGTTAGTACTATTAGTGCATTAAAACGTAGTACTTTGTGGTATAATAACTGAACATCTGCGATTCTACCATTACGCAAGTACTTATTTCCTGAAGTAACCAACATAGAGCGTGGTGTTGGGAATAGTGGCCTACGTGGTCTAGAGGTGAGCATACGGATAGTAAGTTTGGCAACATTGTTCTCCATAATGCCCATACTGTCAACTAAATGTGGAACGCTCTATATTACCATTTGCAAAACCATTCAATAGGTGGAACAACTTATTCATATGCTTTATCTCCTCGGGACTGTGCTTCCGTCTCTCAAAGGCCTCAGCGATAATTGACCTGTTGCATTGCTCTAGCTCACAACTCTATTAAGGGAAAAAACGTTCACATATTTTGAAATTTTTATGAACATCTATACATTGTCGGTACAGAGCATAAGTCAGTATTCGTGCGCCTGGTGTGAATAACAAATGTAGAGTTCTCGCTAGGCCAAGAGTATATCTTGGCCAGTCAGCTGGAGGAAAATTCGTGAATTGGTATTCAGACGTTTTATTTCCAAAAGTTTACGAAGTAACGTTAGCGTGAAATATCGACGTTATATATAAAATTAATAGTCGAGTTGAATTTCTGTGTCAAGAGTCACCAGATGAAGCCCATTATTAAATTTCATGGCAGAGCAGTGGTGAATTATTCCATTGGGTGTTGAGATAACTGTTGGGCAGAACCTTATAATTTTCTCTGGACTTTCTCATATTTTTCTGAGTTTGAGGGTAATAAAGGAATGATTTTCATCCTTAGTTTTCTTATTTTTATTGTAATTTTATGGTCATTGGTGGTAAATTTGTCAATCATGACATTTTAATGATGTTTCTCCTTTTTCTGGAAATTCGCCGCCAATTTTAATACCCATTTATCATCGCAAAGTTTATTTGGTACAAAAGAAAGCGAATTGCCTTTCAAATTAGGTACAGAAACGGTAACTATTCTGGTTTTGAAGTTTACTCTTATCTTTCATTTAATTTACAATGGACACTATTTTGGTACGAAGAGCCCAATGAAAGAAAAGACTCCTAATCTTAATAAATTGTATATGCTGATCACGATTCTGATTTCCAATCATCTGCAAATTGCATTATTTCTTATATATGAATATGGGGATAGTTAAAAAAAATATTTTCTTTTGCTATGATCCTAAATTCTGATAACAGTGTTAGTGATACTCTTCATTGTCAATGTTTATTGCAAGATATGTATGCTATGCTTGAAGTATTCTCGGATTAGTGGTGCGAGAGAGAATAGATGAATTTTGAATAAAATTAATGCAGCATAAACTGTCATTGAGAGAATGTCGACAAATGTAATTAGGGAAATAATTTTTATAAAACTTTTGCTGTTTTTGTTGGAATGTAAAATCACAACTTTATAAAATAAAAAAAATGATTTTACACCTTCAACTAGGCACGTTTATCTAAGAAACAACGAAATCTTTTAGATAAATGACGATCTGGGGCGTGATTATGGATCTTAATTGCGTGTGTGCTCGCATTATCGTGATTTTTTTACAGCTCCAATGATCAAGAAAAATGCGATGATCGTCCTTCAAACCACACCTGCTCTTTAAAAATGACAGTTCTCACACTTTAGAGCAAGTTGCAAGAACTGGGACTGCGAACAGTTCGCAACAATGATCGTTCGAATTTTGGACATAAGTAGTGACAATTCTCGAACGTCGTGATAATAAATTATCGCATGCAAAAAACCATGCTATCGCTTGGTTTCGTCGATTCAGTATTGTTGAATTGCCAAATCCTGTCCGTATATGATAAAATTAATTCTCGACAAATAGGAAGTGCTAGTGTAGCTTGTAAATACTTCAACGAAACCGTGCGACAAACTTTTATTATTCATGTTATATTTTTCTCACGACGTTTCGAGAATTGACCCTCTGGTCTTTAAAAGGAGGAATATTATAAGACTAAGAAGAAGAGAGCGTGTATGAAACAATGCATGAATGCAATAAAAACGATAGAGGGATTGTACATTATGGAGGAAATTATTAAAAGAGAGCCAGTTTTTTCGGTCAAACAGCAGTAACTAAGTTCTTTGACTTTGTATTCCCCGAAAGGGATGGCGTGATGGGTATGTAAATTATTACAGTATAACGAGCCTAATCATACAATTTCACGTGGCGTATAGCTGTTTAAGTTATTACAATTGTAAATCGTTTATGGCAATTTGTCAAGCCTTTGAAGAACCTTAATATATTGTACTTTGTATCAGCGATGTTTATTATTCAGCGTGTACCTCATCAAAGAAAAGCATCTGAAACCAGCTGTCGAAACGAAATTCGTTTTGTGATAATCTGAGCCTCCCTTCTCTGAAGGAAAGTACTATGAGCAACTCATTCATAGCTTTAAAACAGGTTTTGGCTCTTATTTTGCTAACTTTTTGGGGTTCTTGTTCCTTCATTGAAAATATATTGCCTTTAATATAATTTTCGAACTGTTCGCAACAATGGAGGTTCGTATTTTGAATATCTGTGGCGTCAATGCGTAGGAAAGATCTAAGATTGCTCCTCAGGTTCGTGATCATGATAACGAATTCATTAGGATAATGCGTATTTTCTTCCATTTAATTTATCTCACCAAAAGAGTGTCCATTGTGATTGTTGAAGTGGCAACGTTATACCTCTCTGGTTACGTTTGCCTCGCCAAGGCGATTTTACAGCCACCTAGGGAAAGACCTTTCAGATATGGTAATGATGGCATTTAAAAAAAATGGGATTGACAGCAATGAACTGGCGTCTTGTTTGTCACGTTCCCATCGTGCTATAGACTCGAGGAGGGAGGAATAATTAAAACATCGCGTAATAATTTTCTTGGGGACGTGGGTGGAAGGGAAGGGTTATATTCCGACGTTGACGCCTCTTTGGAGGCCACGTATTTGCGTTAAGGCACGCCCGTAATGGGACCATCATCCCATTATATTTGTGTGCGTGCGCCGACGCGCTTATTTTGTTTTCGGGTGGCTGGAGACGCGGTCAGACAGCGTCGTTCGGACGGGGAATATTCTGCCCCTTGTGAATCCGACCGAAAGAGGGCGAATGTCCGCCGCATAAAAATTTCAGAAGACTTAATTGAACATGGCCGTACGCAAGGATTTCGAAGAGGATTTTCGCATTTGTTCCTCGGAGTTGAATAAGCTTGAGTGGTTTGTTTGTTTTGGCCAGGCTCCGTGAAAGTCCATTGGTAACGAAGGCGTTGCTACGTCAGCAAAGGTGAAAGTTTTGTTATTCGGTTGTGTGAGGGTACGAAAGTGCTGTAATGCAATGAGTTTGCAATACATATAAAAATACTTTACAATATATGCCAAGTCTGAGGGATATGGAATTATCATCATGTTATGGTTTATGTCAGCGGTCGGCAACCGATATGTGTACGCGTGCCACATTTTCCGTGAAATGAATTTACAAGCCGGGCGCGTACCACCCCAAAGCTAATTTTGTAAAGCGGTGAGGATTATTTAAATACCCTATCATTGTCAACACTTATTTTATTTTACACTGAATCTGACAAATTTCTATCTTATTTTCAAGCCGATTTCCACACAAAAAACAACCAACAATTACCTATCGCCACAACTCAGAAACACAAAGATGCTGGCGTTTTTATACAGTGCTATACATTCACCAAAATTTTCAGCAGTAAAACAAAAACTATTATGAGCGATTTGAAAAAATGACAAGAATAAAATTTTCGCTACAACAAAAAAATCCATAGTAAGGGCATGAAATATGGGAAAGTTTAATTTAATCATCGTTTTTATGGCGTGCCACGCACGAGCCTTTCGCGTAACACATGGTGGCACACATGGTGGCACACATGCCATAGGTCTCTGTTCGCTGGTTTAGGGTATAGGCCTAATCTTTGGTATGTCAGTCTCGAGCCGGTGCCCCACCTTCAAACATGTGTTCGATATATTTGCTGGGTATTTGCTAAATTCTTCGATTTTGTTGAGAAATGTGTAAGCTACTCTCGAAACAACATTTGAGCAAAATATTTGTTGCAGAAATTCGGATGCAAACATTATTACAAATAGCGGTGAAATATATCTACAATCTATCTCTTAGCTCTTCACTGATTGGCGATGGTTAGGAACTGATGCCTAGACAATGCAATCGACGGAATTATATTGTTTTTTTTTTGCCTCTATGCGTGATAAAATAATTTTAAGGATGAACATTTCTATTGTTTAAGTTCGGCATGTGTCACACGACACCCGTTTTGTACAAATGTTTAGTACGAATTAGGATTTTGATAAAAAGCTTATCAACAAAATGTTTAATAAATTTTTAACAAAAGAGTAAACCATCCGATACCGGCGTTGAGACCTGACCCTTTGTCTCCAAGTCAAACCATACATTTGCTAAGCATTTAATCAGGTTGTCTATTTTGCTGTAACATGTCTAATTCGCACCGGAAGCAATTTTTCAGCAAAATACTTGCGATCTGATTTTAGATGATAATATTATTGCTGACATCAGCAAAATATACGATGTACCTGGTAGAATTTTAGAAAATGATGAAATTTTCTTATGCTCGACTTCGGCCTGTGCCACACAACACGCGATTTGTTCCCAATTTTTGGCCAAATGTTTCCTTTAAAAGTTTTCAAAACTATTTTTAATGGGATTCATGTAACACTAGATTTCTGTAACGCACTTTTGACGACGTTTTTAATCATCGGACGCCTTTTTTCCTTAAATGCTGTTTATCTCTTATTATTTTTTCACCCGCAATCCGTATAAATTGTGACATATTTTCCACGCGAGTGAAGCATCTTGTGCAACCCTTGTTCTGTCACATTTAAAATAATTTTTCTCTGGGCTTTGCAAGGTTATCCATTAGGAGAGAGTGTAGAGTAAACTACAGTAACGAGAATCACCAGTGTACCTTGTTTCTATTTACATACTGACGGCGGACTTCTATTGATTTCTGAGATAAAAATAGTGAAAACTATTAAATTTGCTTGTTACATTTTTTATCAATTAACTTGAGTAATTTATTAAATTTCATATAATTTTGTTATTCAATACGTGCCGATCGAAATATTTACTTCGTTTGGTGTAAATTGTAACAAGATTGTAAGAACATACTGACGGCGGACTTCGATTGATTTCTGAGATAAAAAATAGTCAAAACTATTAAATTTGCTTGTTAAATTTTTTATCAATTAACTTGAGTAATTTATTAAATTTCATATTATTTTGTTATTCAATACGTGCTGATCGAAATATTTACTTCGTTTGGTGTAAATTGTAACCAAATCAAATGTAATATCGAGTACTTTTTGATAAATACCTGTCTTCATAGACATTTTTTCACATCTATTGTATTTTTTACTTAGTTATTCAAATTAATACTAAGGTATTCAATGAATAACTTAGTGTATCCACATAAAATGTTTTACGATATAGGTTTCGTTGTAGTACAACGTCTTCATGTTACATTCTATGTTGATATACTAAGTAATTTATCGATATTGACTGGAAACACTTATACAAAGTTACGACAGAAAAAAATATTTTTTTCCAAATTTGAGTCAAGGCTTAACCCTTGTTTTTAACACTCTCAACGCGGTGATGATATTTTTAAATTTTGCCGGTGACTGAAACTTATTAAGGACCTTTAAAGAGCACAAACTCGGACGACTATATTCCTCCTCAGTCTCAGGATCACACCCAGCGAACGACGATTGTCGTCTTGTCACCGTTAAACGTGTTAACGCTCCTCTGACGGCTTGAGAGGGCTTGGGCCGACCAACGGACTGTAGTTTGATGTGTTTATATCATAGTTGTTTATCTCTTCATTTTTTTCCCTTTATGACCCATATAACCTCAGAGATGTCTCATCTGGAGTGGAGAATATGTGAGCTGTTAATTCAAGTGATTTTCTACCGCCAACGACTAGGACTTGTTTACGCGATCCTAAATCCATGACGCTCAAAAAATCTCACTTCGTCATGTTTTTACGTAGCTAGGTTATTCTGTAGCCGTAATAGAGGTCATATTCGAATTTTATTAAAAAATTAAAGTAGCTCTTAGAGTGGTTAAATAATAATAGTGGTATTCATGTCGATTTTGTTTTGTGCGACTGAGCTTAACAATATTTATAAAAAATAGACATATTTTAAGCGAAAACGAATTTGTCTTATGCCGTACGCTGAAAAAAACCTTCGCAAACCAAAATATATTTTTTTGCAATTTTATGAAAAGTATAACGGTAAGTGAGAAATTGGTTTTAAAATATAATTTCGAAAACAAACAGGAGACATACAGTTTACTTTCTGACGCTATCTGTGGGTCAAAACTTACGTTCATTTTTTGATAGCATGTCTGATGGGATCTTTTTCTATATTAAGAGACTAAATTCATTAGCTTTTATCTTTAGCGATATGTCGCATAAATAAGCATTTGCGTCAGTTCTCCACCACCATATTTGATGAGTTAATTATAAGTATATCCCATGTAAGGCTTTCTATTTTTTATATATTTGTAAGCTATGGATTGTATTCCTACCCTGCTATGCCAACGCTGACACCATCTGGATATGTATATGTGTAATTAATACTTCTTTGAAATCTTGCTCATTAAATACGCTCTGTCCATTTCATTATTTCCATGTAGCTTGTCCATTGTTATATGCCGATCGATTTTATTACGAAGAGCTCCTTTCCCTGACTTCGTATTACCCGTCATATTTGTTTCTGGAGACTATTGGAATCATGTTCTAGTTGCTTGGAGTAACTTTCTCGGTAATGTTATTTCATTCTCCCTATATTGGCATTCATGTTCCTAGTTTCTTACTCGTTTTTATTCTTCCCATTGTGGAGGTGATGGACAAAATTTGTGTTTTTTAATGGCTTCTCTTTTTTCTCGCGCAAGTGGTGTCACTTTATTTTTAAACCAAGGAGTATTTATGCCATTTACGTTGAAGGAGATTGGTTGACTCTCAAGAGAACTGATTGTTGAGGAACAGGCTGAAATTTGCGAGAAACTTTGCATACGTGTTCTCCTAAGTGATATTTATAAATAAAAGTGAAAAAATTGCATCATACCTATTTGGTTTTTTGACATTTCAATGCTATTTTAGTACGTAGCCTTATGGCTCATGGCATAAAGTTCGTAGTTATTCGTTTGCACATGTACAGATTTTCTTCTAAACGCGGAAAAATAAATTTTTTATTATCATAATTGATGCTAATAAATTACAAGTTGTCACGCCGAGTATAATATTAAAAAACAACATATTTCAATGTCCTTATGCCTAAATTTCAAACACCGCTCCGAGAACTCTATCATAGCATGATTTAGTTAAGGAAAGAATTTAAATATAATGCATGCATCAATTCCACTACTACCTGTATGGTGAGTTACAACGCATAAAATTATGCCCTTAAGTGAAATGTGGGACAGTATTTGTTTTCTACTTGCTTAAAAAGTTATTAAAATGTGCACGTAATGACCCACGGTTACCGCTCCAGCCAACTTAATCAATTTCTTTTGTCGGAGGCGTGAATTGGGTGAGGTGTGGACGTTCACCTCCATTTAGGGCGGTCTCCCGTGGTCATTCGTGGTCGGTCGTCACACGCCCGCGGCCCGGAGAAGATCTTTGGGGTTCTGGGGCGACCGTATCCTCCTTAAACTCTCTAAAAACCGACCCGCGTCCCCTTCACCAACCAACCCACCCACCCAACCCCGTACGAATTAATTTCCTCGGTCGGATGAGTCTAGTTGTTTATGAAGGAGGCTTAAAAAGGGTGGGGTGAGTGTGTATGCGTAAACGGAAGGGGTGGAATTGGGGCCGGATCCAGTTTGGGGAATTGTGGTCGAAGTGAAAATGGGGGCGGCGGCGGCGATGGGGAACACACACAGAACTGAAGGTTTCGGTCCGGTTAGGGGAACAGGAAGGAGGAAATGGCGAATGGCAAAGGAAACTCTCAAAGGAGGCCATAAACGGGAGGGTGTTTTCCATCGTCTCCGTTTCAAACCGGGGTGGTCAAAGGCGTTTCCCAAGGGAAGGCACACTTAAAAACATGTCGAGAAACCGTTTACCAATGCTACCATACAATTAATGCGTACGTCAGTACATTGACCAACAAATGTAAGGAATAAAAGAGAACGTCACCATGAAGTTTCGATTATAGAAAGAGTCAAAGAGGAGCGGACGTGTTAACCCATCGGCGACTGAATTAGTGTAACTATAAAACCTTTAAAAATATCATATTTATTATGTAACAAGTGGGTTTGCATACAATCCGTTAATGTGAAAGAATTTATTTTAATTTTTTAAATTTAGTAAATATTTTCATTTCTATGTTGTGGCTATACTGTAACAAAAGAAATCACTTTACCATTCCACTTATTTAGTCAATATTTATCTTTTCAACGGATGATTGATCCTTTTTTTTATAATAATGGAAATTCAGTACCTAATGATGCTGTCCTGCAGTGAAACCATGGTAGTAAATAAAACATTCTATGTGGATTCAAGAAGTTAATCTTTGTTATTTAACTCGAAGCAGTTCCAAAAGTAACGCCAGAAACTATTAATTCCGAATTATGCTATCCCAGACTCGTTCGAGAGGCTATTGAAATGGTAAAACATCCTGAGAACTTCAAAAGATAACGCGGGTACACCCCCTCGAGCACTAGGTGGAGGATGTTAAAAAAAACCTGGAATCACGAGTCATCGGCCAAAATGACTCTCCAATCTGAAGCTGCGTACGACGCGGCAACCTCCTCTGTAAGATGGGCTGAGAATTTGCATCGAAACTACTGCCCTGAAGACGCTAGCAAGATGGATGGAGAAACTGTCGTCAACAAATGACCACTCAACGAGGAGGGAATCCTGAAATCCGTACTGGTGAGTTTATCCTCCGCGACGGTAGCTTAACAAACACGACAGCATCTCCTGCGCTACAATATGAACTGGAGACGAGAACCACTCGTTCTTATAAAACCCTGCTGATCTTTGCCTTAAAATTAGATTGGTGGAGTAACTGTCTGACACAATTGACCGGTCCGGGTTCGAATCTCGGCCGAGTTAAACAATTTTTTATGTGGCGAATTTTATCTCTTTGGTGTGAATGTAGTCTTCTGACCTGGATAGAAGTGTTGGATCTTATTCGAATCCATGAAAATATAATCAGTGAGTCTCGGTAATTATTTTCCACAAATTTATTTAAAAAATTCGACGAGTTTCGATGTTTACATTTCATCCTCAGGTCTCAAAGCCTTGACATTTCATATCCGGTAAAGTCAGTCTCTATCTAAGGCCGTCTGAGATCCTCTTATCACTGCCTTTCGACTTTTCCACTTCATCCTCGTGTGGAGACTTTCTATCTGAGAATGATGTGAAAAAGTCGAAACGCATTGCATTTGTTAAATAAATTTTTGGAAAAATACGAATGTCTCATTGATCATATGATGGATTTCCACTACATCTCGCCCGAAAACGTCGTCATGAATCAATTGCTGGGTGGTGGTAACTAACAACCGAGGTCATTTTTACCGTTTGGGATAGGTGGGAATGGGGGGTTAGAAAGAAAGAAACTAAGCGTTGGTGTTAACATACCCTTAACGAAAGACGCCAATAGTCTATAGTCTTGCATCCCATTCGATAGACGGAGTAGCTTTCCACATTACACTTTGATAGGGATCCGGATAACTCTGAAGTAATACCCCACCACTCCTGGGAATAGAGGCCGGCTCGTAGGAATGAGAAGCCATGTGTCTGGCCGTCAAAACAACCTGACCTTCCTGTCCCTTTGAACGGCAATAACTAGCGCCGAAAAGCTGGAGCCAGCCGTTTCCCGCAGACACTAAAGAATTAAAGGTTATGTCAGTGCATTGACTTACAAATGTAATCTTCCAGCTCACTCGAAGGATTGTCTTCTCGAACTGAGTCCGAGTCATAAAATGAGAATAATTCGATGTGTTTCGCACTGTGAACCTCTTTTGGAACGTTCGTGTAACGGTTGTTAAGGAGATTAGAGATGTGTTGAAATATGCATTGAGAGGATTTAGGCGATAACTACTGAAAGATCACACACATACAATTTTTCACTGACTTATTTAATCACGTCTCTAGGTTTCGATGTGACGATTTCGGGAGTACAATGTTTTTGCATACTTTTCTGGTGACCAGCCGGTGATACAACAACTTCGAAACATAGCTTCTAGCAATTATTACATTGGAAAATGGCTACTGTAAAGTTATTGAAAATATTCCTGACGGCCATTGGTTTGAAAATATTCCTGACGGCCATTGGTTTGAAAATATTCCTGATGGTCATTGGTTTGAAAATATTCCTGACGGCCATTATTACGATTTACGTCATACACAACCTCTAGGCTCTGAAATATCAATTTTTAGGGTTGAAATTAAAAATATCCTTGGTTGAAAGTGTTTCGACGGTATTTGTAAAGATGAAAACAACTGAAAAACGCCATTACCCCTCGACTCAACTAAAGACTGTCGCTTCGTGATCCTTTGACAAAGAGCCGGACCTGTTGTCCGTCAGGCTAACGAAGTAGGCTTGGGGAGTCCAGAACTCCTCCGCAATTATTATGGTTCATTTATAACCAATAAACTTTGCATGTGTTTTTTTTCTTTCTTTGCCATCGTCGCGTAAAAATATTAACTTTCGCAACGGCTTTTTATGGGCGACGTTATAATGTACTCAATACCCGAAAGTACCCAAACAATCAAAAAGTAGGAGCCCCAATACACTGCATTTTTCTATAAGATTTGATAATACCCTCGGAATTCCACGATCAAATTCTCACGCTCACAAAGTCGGAAAAAATGGGTATCAACACTTATTGTGAAAGTTGCCTCCTTTTTGTTACATCTGGACCCAAATGTATCGTGCCTGGACGTGACATTTGCCTTCAAATCAGGATGGGAATGGCATCGCAAGCATACGTCTCTTCGTATGACGACTGTGGAGATTGGATCCAGTCATTTGCGTGTAAGTATCCTCCAAACATTTGTTCCACGCACTATGTGCGAGGGTTATTCCATCCGAATCTCCCTTAAAAGGACCTGCGAGGAAAATTCTCAATTCCGTTTCAACTCATTGCGTTGGTGGAACATTTTGGTGGATGCAAACCGAGAAATGGGTTCTGGTGTTGCGTAAAGGTGTTTTTGGATGTGTTGTGTGTTCCAGGGGGTGATGGTAATGGGAGCGACCCTGGCTTTGGCGCCATGGTGCGGAGTCGCATCGACCCCGTCTGGTGGGAAAACTTGAATAAACGCCAGAGAGAGAAACAGAGGGAGAGAGAACGAGAAACGTGAGGGAATAGTGGGAATAACGAAAGAGAGAGAGGGAGAGTGAGCCAACAGAGTACGGCCCAAAATGTCTTTGCTGCCGGCCTCTCCGCTGAATGAATTCTAATTATGCATTGTTCTCTCTCTCTTGGAGAAGAAAAGACTTTTGACGAGACTGGAAAAATTAACTCGGCGGTAAAATGGAGTTAAAGAAAACAGAATAAACGAAGGAATGAATGGTGAAATAGGAATAGTTCCCGCGATGAAATTTTGATTACGAACGTTAGTCTGTGGACGTACGTGAGCAAGAGATGAATCACGCGTTTATCACCTGTGGAATTCACCCTGACACGTAGGCACCTATCTCTAGTGGAGCGGAGCAATTTGTTTTTCTTGTTAATCTTCACGTAGTTTACAAGCGCCCAGGAAACGGGTTTGTTAGTGTCACTTTTGAAAAGTGTTCTATAAGATTTCCAGGTTTAACTCGATTAATTATTACAAGATTAAGGTTCATGTCGATTTAAAATGTCAGTGCATTAGTTTAGAGTTATTAAGGTGGTGCGAGCGGTGATCGTGGGTCGTTGAGTGCGCAATTTTATAATTCATTAAGTAAATCGAAAAAAGTCAATAGTAGGAACAAATTTTTGTCTAAATAGGTACATCTACTTATATGGTGGAACCTAACGTACATATCGTAATGAAAATGGTAAAAGAATTATATTTAACGTTTTTATTGTAATTAAAGCATGTTATGACTTTAGTTTTCGGCGTGGTATTCGAAATTTAGGGGGAAATTATATTTAAATATGTTTTTTCAAATCTGTGACTCAGTATGACACCGTGATATTTGTTAGTAACAATTGTAATGATGTGAAACGTATTATTTCACATTGAGATGAAAATCTGTCCATATGTAATGGAATCATTACGAAATATATCTCATGTGCCGTAAGACTACTGGTTGAAATAGCATTGGATCGCAAAAAAAATCCGTAAAATACAATTTTTTCACTTTTATCTAAATATATCACTTTTAAGAACATGTTTGCAAAGTTTTACCTTAATATGTACATGAACAAAAATCGCTCCAAGCACCATATAGTTATTATTCTTGCGAGTAACCTTCATTTTCGATGAGGGATTGCGACCTGCCTCACCCTTGAGCGCTTGGCCCTACGTCAATAAACAAAGCCCTCGTGATGTCGCATCAGATGTCAGCATGGATGTTTTTTATAGGTGCGTAAGCCACTCCAGTTACGTTGTTATACGAGTCTGTCACCTAACGCGGGATTCCGAAAAACAAAATCCATTCCTGTGAAATGATTTTTGCCACCCGATGGTGAGGATTAATTCACGAACGATGGCAATTTGAGTGATCGCTACTCGGAAAAAATACCTCGTTTATCTACGCACCTTGGTGGAAATGGTTGTACATTTTCTCGCAAACGAAGAAAACGGCGTGAATCGGAGGGGTCGTATCACTGATAGGATATTCTTGAACGCGTAAAATTGTGAATCCGGAGTGAGGAAAATGAAGTTATTTAACATTGTGGTAGAATTAGTTCAAACATATTGAGAATATCAGTTCTCGTTGGTGTTAATGCATTCATTTATGCAAAGATTTCATCACTTCATCCAGTCACATTAATTAGATTTTTCTTGTAGTTTACACTCTGGATATAATGCTCATTTTCGTATTAAATTCCGTTACTTTTTGTAACTTTCATTTTCGATTATTCACAACTGCTATCAGTATCACGATTAAATACTTTTACCAATTATTTTTAACGTTCTCTTCGTTAATAAACGGGGTGTCTACCGGGATTCTATGTGTTCCTTATGGCAACGTATTAGTGGATAGAATTGTCATAATTTTCTCTTGCGCTACCGAGCACCCAAAATAGTCTTGGTGCAAAAACATTAGAGAAAAATATCTCGTGAGGATTTGACAAATGCTCTCTACCTTTCTACTCGGATATAGTTTGAATTCACAATCCAGTCTAGTTTGCCTAGTTTACAGACTTGAGGACAGAAAGCCTAGAAAAATCGACCCAAGAAACCAATGATTTGATGTTGAGCTTAAATATGTCAATTAGGAAATGTTCCTGCTCTCCAAAATTGACACAGTGCACGATAACGAATCGGTTTGTTGGTCGGAGGAGGTGTTGATACGGGGAAGCGGGAACATGAGAAGGGAAGATGAAGAGGACTCTAATGGAGCACCCCAAGTGGGTCTTTTGTTTGCTGATGGACATATCCAATGGGGAGGCAAAGACAGTTGACGGACGGTTTGTATTTACCCTCGTGTAGTCGTGGGAGAGGGTGGGAGAGGCGTGCGACATTAACTGCGCTGAACGCACGCCTCTCCTGGGTGGTGACAGTGCCGGAAAGTTGGGAATCTCAAACTTAAGGAAAATTACGGGAAAATCCTTGGCAGTTCTAAAAATCAGCAGCCTGAACTTAAGATAACCGATATGAAGTATCCATTCATTTGATAATTGTACGGTGGAGATCTCTTCCTTTTTTCATCACCATATCCAAACACCGTGTAAATGTTCATTTTTGAAAGCTCATAGCTATTGCGGAAGTTGATACCGACTTAGATAGCTTCTATACTGGGATAGAAGTTAAAATCAGCGGATTTTTATGCAAGGGTGCATAGTTCTAAAAAATACCAATAGATTTGGAATCTTTTTTTCCTCTCACAAATCGCGACCGTGGTAGAATTATCGTCAAACACTTCGACAATTTGGATGGAGTGTAATTTCCTTCAACTGCGATTTTACGAAAAATTGTTTTATTTTTTGTTGAAAACTTAGGTATTTGTCTCAGCACCCACTGTCAGGCACCTTTTAAAATATAGAAACGTTTGGTTCAGCTATAACCAGGCAGGGAGTAGCATAGGAGTAAAAGGATATTGTATGGGAAGCACTGGGGGAGATAAAAACTAGATGGACCTCGGAGACACCGTTAATTCAGGGAAATCCTTAGGAATTTTACTTACCAGAGTGGGGGTCACGCATTCATCATCACGAGATCGAGATGTACTGAGAACAAGCACCTTTTGGGCCCAGTCCCTTGCCTCACCTGAGGGCAAAGTCCAGAAGTCTTTGTGAGGCACCATTCCCCGCAAGAGGCCCAGGAACACAAGGAAGATGGCAGTCCCGTGTAGACGGTCTTGCACGTGAAGGGCTCCGGGTCGAGACCCGAGATGAAGGCCCGGTGTGACGGCAGGTAGACGGCCACGGTGAGGTAGACGAGGGACACGATGCTGAGGACGACCGTGAGCTGGCAGATGCAGATCCCGCCGAGGATCCGGCGGTCCTGTTCCGGGACAAGCCGGGTCTTGTTCTTGCGACCCATCTCCGGGACCTCCTGAAAGAGAACTGCCCTTCCCGCACCCGCCTCAAGCAGCAGGCCCTCCTCCCGCGTCCTCCAGAAAGGTCACCCGAGTATCCCTGCCCCACGCATGGGTAAGTCCCCAGCCCTTATAGTGTTTGTGTTTACGAGAGAAGGGGGTTGTCGTCTTCGGTCGTGTGGGGTCTTTCCCTGTCCGCGTCCGCCGATGTCTATGGCGCCGAGCGAAGTGCTGGCCAACCCCCGACGCCGCCTCAAACGGGGCTTTTCCTCCCGCACCCCACACGATAACTGCCTCCCCACGCACTCTCAGCCCCCCGCTTCCACCAACACACACCCCCCTGGCGGTTCCGTCCAGCCCCACGCTCCTCACCCACCTTTCCACCCCTTGCCCCCCCCCACATCCCTGTTATCTCTCTCCATCCTCCTCCCTCCCTCTTGTCTTACCCTCGTGCGAGACCCTTTACTCTCCCCCCAGCTTTCCCTGTCCCCGCCGGAATACGCCCCTCCCCAATGCCAGTCCCGGCTTTTCCCGAATTGTTCCCAATGGCCCGCCAGCCTTCCCCCAGAGTAGTCGCGGGCATGCGCGCAGTGGAGGTGTGTGAGTCGAGAGAGGGAGTTCCCGGTTTGTTCGAAGATGTCGCCACCGATTGGATCGCGGAGATGAGGAAAATGGGGGGGGGAGGGGAGAGGGATTTCTTATCCGCGGGTGGCGTTCGTCATTTTTTCGATTGGGAATTGGGACATACGCACTAGAGGCGGCGCGCTGTGTTTCTGCAATGTGTTTCCGGTGGGTACCGGAGCAAGGCTGTGTGTGACGTCAGCCACGGTAAAAATTGGGTAGGACTGTTTTACTCGGAAACCCTGTCCAATCACCGAAGGAAATCACTCTCAAGGCCTCAGAATTTTTGGGGTGGTGCTGTTGTTAAAAATGCCGCTTTTATCTACTGTGTTCTATTGCAATCGGGAAAAAATGGTTGTTTGTTTCACATATATGAAATAAAGACACTTCGTATCGTTGATCATCGTTTTGATTCTTTCGTAGACTTTTACTCTTTCACATAAAAAACTCGTGCTCTACAAATCAGCTGCGTAATCTGTTTTTATAAATAATGACGAAAATAACCCTTAGAATTATTTTTTGCATGTTTGAAATAACACAAGTTCGAGTATATTTTCTGTGGACTTTCGTTCATAATGACATATACGGCAGAGGCATTCGCTGCGAAAAATGTGTCCCAATAGTTTAAATTTGTTAAAAAGGGTTAAATGTACACCTTCTGGGCTCTCTCGGCAAATCTTACCGTGTCTGACGTCACGCACCTGGGATAATTTATCCACCGAAGACGTCTCTAATCTGCATATGCTCGATGATTGTGGGCTACGGGTAGCGCATACTGGGAGGTCGGAGAGCGGTGTGTTTCTTTACGTTTCCACCGCCTAGAGGGCCCTGTCGTCCTAGTCTGGGCGCCTCCCAGGCCGTCCTCCCTCAACCTCGCGGACTATATCTTATGGAGTGTTTTTGGTCTGCTTCCTCGTGCGGATGCGTGAATTTCAACTCGCGTGGTCGCCGTCGGCCACCTCGTGAGATATCGATCGTCACACGCATGCATATTCATGGCCTTCTTCCCGACTTTTTGACCTTTGATTGGGGTCATTTTGTGTTTTTTTTCAATAATGAATATCCTCAATCACGAGTTGCTCGCAAATTGGAATAAGTGGACTGTTTATGTAAAAATGTGTGTTTTGCGTTTTCATTCATATCCTGTTCTGTTTTTACTTGTTCTTGCTTTTTCTTGTCTTGAACCTTCCAGGAGTATTGGGTCGATGAGAAAGTTTGTTGTGGTTTTTGGTTTCACAAACTTGGCTTGGCGGCTTATGTAAAGTCAAAACAGCAGATTTCCTCTGACGTGGAATCGAGAAACTACTCCTGCGTTGGGGGAAAGTCATAGGCAGTGGAGAAGTACCAATTTTTGTATGCAATTAATCTCAAATTAAAATTATTATCCCTGCCAAAAAAACGCAGCGGACTTATGCGTAAAGCTTATATTTCAGCGATGAAGGTCGAAGATTTCCTAACTTTTTCTAGGCTTCTTTCGCTATAAATTTTTTATTTTTATATTTATTTTAAAGAAAATAGTGCACTCAGCGATATTGCCCATTTTAAGAGCACACACATAAAATGAGACACAGATAAACAACAAAATTACAAAATTACAAAAACTGAACGAAGATGGAATAGGGATGTTGATTATTGTGTAGAATCTAGATAATGATTTTTTGCGGAAAGATGTGTTGTGGCCAAATTGGTGAAATTTTTAGACGATAGGGAAATTGGATCAATATCAGTATGAAGTAAATTTATTAGGGAGGGGAGGCGGAAGAAGGAAGCTAAATCGGGTGAAAGCCATTGTTAGGATGTCAAGTCTTGCCTGGGTTGTCGTATGTTGAATTATTGCCATCCCGCCATTTTGCTAATGGACGATGAGAGTTCTTTTCAGGGGCGGTGGTTCGAAAAACAGCCGCTAGAAGCTCTGAGGATGGTCTCTGTAATCCGTCGCTATGCTCCCCGAAATATTGTTTTGGCTGGCCATATTTTATATTTCCATTCTATTTTCTCAATTGTTTTTCTTGACAGGGCCATTTATTTCAGGCGATAATTTGTTTTGTCAACTATCAACTATTTTAGATACCAAGGTGTTGCTTTAGGTCTGCTTGGGACGTTGTTTGGAAAGTATCCGAGAAGTACAATGCATATCTCATGCGAGAATAGTTTAATTTTTCCCTTGATGCTGTTCCAGCCAAAACTTTGTTGAGCAGTGTAAGTTCTCCATCAACGGCAGAACCTGTGTGCCTATAATTTTTGTGGCGCTGTCAGTATTCATTCGTTAACCATTTTACGAATCGCGTACGATTATTTAAACTAATTACAACTTTGTACGGAATAGTAATTAATACTTATGGGCAAATCTACCTAACTTTTCATAATTGTGAATGCAAAATTGTTTTGGATTTTCTTAGAACACACTCGTTTTACCTATTAAAAGTTACTTTGTAACATACTGATTCACGAAATATTTGCTAGCAGGGAATATTTTTGACTTTTTTTTGGAAATTATGTTTTTATAAATATTTATTTGAAAATGGTTAAATAGAATGACGCTGTTTTTTTCTCGCGAAGTTTTCAGCCTAAACCGAGAAGGAATTCCGGAATTGTGGGCACATTGATAATATGTTTTACAGTATTCTTGTAAAAGTATCTGAGAATTTTCCTGCAAACTTGGGAGCTAATACAAGTATATCTATTTTTTCAAGAGTGACATTAAAGAGTATAACGCGAAAAATAATTTTTACTAGCATATTTGGATTTCATATTGATCCTAAAAAATGGGCAGAGGGACGCGGCATACGGCAAAAGATTTCTTCTTCTATAAGTGCACAATATCTCCGATGAATGAAATTAAAAAAGTTCATATTTTTGTTTAAACTCTTGTTAAAAAAAATACCAGAATAGGCACGTGAAAATGTCGAATTTTTGTGTTCTTAAGTTTGTTTTTCTACTTGATGGCACAACTCTAAAACCTTTATGACACTTTCAGATTTATTAAATACCAACTTTTCGAGGTAATCCAAAGTGATTTCCAAATTAGCCATTTTCAGAACTGGAACCGACTCGAATATTTAAAGTTACGTAGATTTGCCCTTTTGATCAGTTTTAATTTTTTTTTCTGGTGTTTCCGGATTATTTTTGAATGGAATTACCTCTTCCGCTGAGTAATAGTAATAATAATGATGACTCGGATATCTAGCAGCTTAGCTTGGTGTACTTGGGTGGGGGACTTTACCTAGTACCTTAAATGATATGAACTCATTAGTGCGTTTATTATAAACAAAATTCTTCCTTACGTCACACCTTTGAAATGAGAAAATATATTTTTCCTCATTGTGTCGCTTTTTTGTGACCCTGTTTTTGGGAACGCCCACTTTTTCGGATCCTGTTTGGTCGGACCTACTTCGAACTCCCGTCGCATTACCTATTCTGTGCATCAAGGTAATTGTCTTTGATTGGACGCCGCTAGCATTTGCGGAGGCCAGATAATTACTGATGACATGATATGTGAAGAAACTGAAGGGATGATGAGGCGCCAGGTTATCGAGCGAGGAAACATGCATATATTGAGTACCCATTATAAAAAGTGTTTTTGCATTTTGTCAGGTTATCTTCTAATGCATCCAGTTCGCCCAGTTCTTTTTATCCTGAATGGCTTGCAATGCATTTGCATATTTAAGGTGGCTGGAGCGATTTTTGTTTGTATACAGATTTGTGTGAAACTTTGCATACGTGTCCTTGTTAGTAATACCTATCGATAAAATAAAAAAAAACTGCATGTTACCGATTTGGTTTCCTGGCAATTCAATGGTATTTTAACAAGTAATCTTATGGAACACGGCATATATTTTGAAAAAAATCTATTACTAAAGTACAGATTTTCTCCTAAATGCGAAATAGTAAGTTTCATATTATTATAATAGCTACCAACAAATATCAAGGTATCATACCGAGTAAGAAAAGCGTATTTAGATATGATTTTCGCGTAAATTTCGAATTTCGCGCCGAACATCCAAGTCAAAACAATGCTTTAATTAAGGCGAAAATTTGAAATATTACTCCTGCATCATATACATTACTGCATTGTGGTGATTTCCAACGTATAAACAGGTGTACGTGGGAGAAATGTGGTCCAAGAATATTTTTTTCGACTTACTTGAAAAGTTATTAGAATGTGCCTTCAACGACTCACGATTACCGCTCCAGCCACCTTAATTTTTCTTAGAATCAATCTGAAGCGTGTATTCAAAGCTGTTTATCTTGATTCTGCTAACGATCAAGGTCTCGCTCTGGTCTATGGCCTCTCGCTAGCTCACCTGGCGGCAAGTTGGTGGACTACGGCCTCTCCAGCGACGCTGGTGATGTGCGCATGATCCGGTATCGTCGCTGAGCAAGGCGGTAGCTATTTGAAACAGCGGCAAGTCACACGTGCAAAGGATTAAGTTTTCAGGTAGTTTGAGCGATATTTTGTACCTAGTCTACATATAGATGATATTCGATTTATATTTGAAAATTTAAGGAAATTCCTCTGAGACCGTGCGAGTCAAAAAAATACTGTAGTTTTTCGCTAGCACTATGAAAAATATGCAGTTTATTCGACGATTATAATTTTGATTAACACTTTTCTTGCTTTATGAGCCAACTGCAGCATAGTTTATATGGAAGTGCCTCATTTTATCTTCAATTCAGACAATAATTTGCTAATAACTGGAATAATAAGATTATAAGGTGCATTTATTTTATTTTTTATTCAATTTCTTAAGAGTTTTTGTTCCGTAAGGTTAGTTTACTGTCGCAAGTTTATTACGCAAGTTACCTGCAGCAAACGACTTTCGACGTTAATTGCTGGTGTAAATGGCTCTGCAAGTCTGCTTGCAGATCTTTTAAAAGTTTCGGCAAGTCACTTGCAGAAGCGTATTTTTGCCAGCATAATTGTTGAGGTTTCAGGCGTGATTGAGTGGAAACTTAACATAGCTTCAATTAAAAAGTGAGCAACTTCCACAGTAATACGATTTATTACGACCGGTTTCGCTTTTTACAGCATCTTCAGGTAACCTGAACATCAACCCATCTGGCTCAGCACTAACTCGTGAAAAATATTTCATCAGAGTAAAGTCATCCGTAAGCTCTTGCCGAAGAAACTTGAGGAAGTATCTTGCTAGTGTAAAACCACCTTTATAGTTTTTCGCGAAATTGGCATTTATATGGGGTAGTAATTTTTTTATTTAAATCTTCCAGAAAACATACGGACTACATGCCGTTACATTTCTGACGCGATTTGCGAGTCGAAACTTGTTCATTATTTTTAATCATGCCCCTCTAAAACGCGCAGCCGTACCCTATCACATGGAAGATGGCTTCTCTTTTTTTTTGGCAAATATATTGACTGATGTTTTGTTATCATTAGAAAGATGAAACATTTTCTTTAAAATGAGTGAAATTTATTTAATTTGTCAGTGATATCTCGCTCAAACTACCATAACTCTTTTTAGAGCTGCTGGTAATTAGCTGAGTGTGATAAGAAGGTGTGTCACAGGGCTCCCGAGTGAAAGGTAACTGTTCCTCCCTCAGTTGATTATTCTGATGGATGGGTTAATTCCATTTTCTCTCCAGTTTTAATCATTGTCTTTCTTCGTGACATGAATTGGTGATAATAAATTTGAGCATGACTCATGCAATCGACAACAGCCTCTGAATTACCGAACTAAACCTCCAAATATCTGCTTAAATGCTGCGTGTAAAGTACAACGGTTTATGACTTTTACGTTGTTCATTGCATTCATTCTCAGTCAAACAACTTTAAATTTCCATGAACTACTTTTCTTGATTTTTTATCATTCTAATTATTGATGTTTTCTAATATTTGATATATTTTCATTTTAAGAAGTGCTCTTTAATTCTCTCAACTATTTTCTTGCTCTAAAAACTAATTGTATTTGTCTACCGGGACTATTTCAATCGTAAGATCATTCTGAGCCTTCAAGAGTAGGCACTCAATTGTTCTTATTTGTATTTGATTAATTTTTGCTATATTAAATTATATTGAATTTTTAATATTTTTTAACACGAAGTGGGCAGGACTTCAACTTACTTTTGCAGAACTATACAAATGAGAAGGCCAAAAACAGTACATTGAACAGTATTTCATTTATAAATGGTAACTCAGAATTGTTTTTCTACTCATTGAGAATAGTGAACAATGAATTTTAAAATATTCAAAATAAGTGTTTGTGATTACCATATTATTATTTAACAATGAAAATATTTTTCCCTCATTAATTAATCATAAAAATCTATTAGCTATGAAAAGCATTTTCTATCTACTTTTTCTACTGTCAGACAGGCATTAAAAGTTACTTTGCATGAACATTTATTAAATTTATGATGAAGGGAGTGCAGTTTTACTAATTTGAACATCCTCAGAAAGAGGTGGACGATTTGAACCAATCTCATCGCGTTGTATTCCTATGTGGCCTTAAGTTGAAAATATTTCAAGAAGTTGTCGATTAAAAGATTTAAATTGTATTTCCAGAATCATGCCGATAATTATTCATGACGCTCTTGCAATGAATTCCAACTGTATTACAAGTTTGTTGCCTTCCTATAATACCAGGTTGCATTTTGAAACTTTTGTCAGATGATTTATTAAAAATAGGTGTTCTTAAATCAATTTTTTATGCTGATTCCACAAATGACTTCCTTTTTTTCTATCACGCCAGGTTTTTACACAAAATAATAATTAAGGTTTCAAGATTTTAACTACTGTAAGCACAGGTATATTAACATTACTTCACGCAATGACAATTTTTGTAACAAATAGTTTTTAATACTGTGAAGAATTGCCCTAATAACATTTTGGGTATCTTGCAACAAAATTAAAAGCATTGTTTCATTAATGTGTATTGAGTAATATCCCTCGCACAATAATTACCCACTGGCACATATAATGCTCTCATCAATGAATGTTAGAAGTTAAATTGGGTCCATTCTGAAAAAAACTTTACGTGATAGAAGAAAACTAAGAACAGTTCTAAAATCAGCATGTCAAAGTTAGCTATAACCACTTGATAGTTTTCAGTCATCTGATATCATGCAGACTAGTGTAATTTTCGCCGAATCAATTCGCGGCAGTGGTTGAGAGAAGGGCATTGATATATTTTTAATCCTAGAGAACCTTCTTCTATGGGAACCTTATTGGGAATGTGCGTGAGTTCGGGTGAATGAATTAAGGAGAATGGTGGGAGACCACGTGACATCTCGTGATTCGGGCCGTGAGACATCAGCCACCGCCCAGTTTTGAAATGATTTACCCACGCCAAGCCAAAGTACCGTGTGAGGATATGAGGTGGAATAAAACACAAAGACCTTTTTTAACACTGACGTAATTTATTTCTTAACTGAAAATTTTGATAACATAACAAATTTCTTTGTACAACATTTAACTTTGATAATTTTTTAAAACAGAAACCAATATGGCTTATTTATTTTGAGGAAGTACGTTAACAAAAGGATAACATCAATAATAACGTTTTGATCAAATTTATGGCACTTATTTTGTTTCTTTGTATCGGCTTTTAACTTGAAGAAAAGGGAGTTTTTGATAAGTCTAAATAGTTCATGCACTTTTTTGTTCTCATTTGATGGTTGTACGCAAAATGTTTCACAGCTTCTATTTGTAAACTAAAAGAAAACAATCACCAATTGTAGTCTATAAATACTATCTAATAATCTACAACGGTTATTGTTTTATGTATAAGAGAAACGGCTATACCTACGATAGAGAACATGCTGAATAAAAGTGAAGGATTTGTAACTGCTCGATTGATTTTATTTCTCGAGCATATCAAATGAGCAGTAATGGCCAACTCGGATATCTCACAATGAGTCGGCTGAATTTGAGTGCATTTTTAAAAGGGTTTAATGGCGAAGCATTCCTTTATAAAAGGATTGCTCGTCAAAATAGCAATATATATCATTCATGCCCAGTACAATACACACTGAGAATTTACTAAGAAATATTATATTGAAAAATATGTCTTGGGAATTATTTTGAAAAGGAAATTGAGTATTTTTTTCGAAGCTTTGGTGTGTCTTTATTTATTTATTTTTTGTTCTGAAGTGTGCTGAAACTATGGCGAGAATATGGCACTATAAGATCGATTTTTCTTATTCTTTTTTTTCTCTCAAATAAAAGGTTTTTGGCGGCTCCATTCGTCATCGACAGTCCATTCTTCTTCTTCGGAAAGGCACCCGACCATGGTGGTCGTCTTGCAGTCTCTCAGTTAGTCAGTATTCTTCGTCGTCTTCGTCCTCCTCATCAATATCTCTGTGTTAGAGTAAACACACACATACACAGAATGGCATTACAGTTCAGCCGCTATCTCTTTTTGTTTTTTTTTGTAGCAGAGTTGGATTTAGAGGGGACCGCCCTTGGCTTATTTTTTTGTGAGACAGACATTGAGACAGACAGAGACTGGGTATTTCAATTTCAATGGACGCGAGGGATGCTTATTTCAGACTTGCACTTATTCCGACTCGCGTTTTTTTCCTTAAGCGGACGAAGCCCCTGTAAATTCCAGAACAAAAAAAATGGTATTGTTATGCCAAGACTTGTGCTTGTGAGCAGGTTAAGCAGATTTGAAAGGGAAACATGTTGTCATCACACATATATATTTATTTAAAAAAAAGTTGTTTTCATTGTTTTGAGGTGTTGTAATTGTCGTTCCCTCTTATTCTGTTTGTGTTGTTCTGTCTGAATGGATGAAGGAAACCAATGTCTACATCCCCAGTCTTCCGTTTTGGTGCAGTTGTCCAAACCCTTGTCTTTCTCGTGTCATATTCACACCCATGTGAGTTCGGTCGTGTGATATTTTATGCGTACGATTAGTCACCCTCGACCCAAATGCGATCTTATTGGAAAAATATAAATGCTCTTGTACCCCATCTCTCCGCTAAAAGCCTTTTGTATCACACTTATTATCACTCTACCCGATGTCAATTGTCCCCACGATAACCCGTCCATTCTTTCCTCACGCTTGCGGGTCACCTATGTGTTCTCTGCTGATTTAATGGCAAATTCGCAATGTTTTTGTAAAAGTTTTCCCTTCTATAAAAATGCTATACCTCATTAATTAATTGTGCGTTAATCGAAGAATATAGCGTGAAGAAAACTTTTTTATCTCAAAATTTTCGTTCTCTACTCCTCGTATATAAGTTGGTACGTCTTGTACTCTCTATTTGAATTTAAAATCGTAGGTTACAATATATGTAAATAGCAATTTATTGCGATAATGATTTTTCGAATAAAATTACGCTGGTAGCAAATGTTGATCCGCTGCTTTTATTGTCATTCTATATTATTCGTTTTTTTTGTCAAAGAGTCAAGAGCAACTAGATTTAATGACTCCGATGCAGGTATGTAATATGGGGTATTTTCTTAATCCTCGCGCTTCATCGTATCATTTCAAAAGATATAATGTTGGCTAGCTTTTGTAGATCTAACCTGGCATACAATGATATGTATATATTATAAAGGATTTTTAATGCGATATCTAAATGTAAGAGATAACTTTTGTGTTTCTTTTCCCTTTCATTTCCGCTTTCCTATATGCCATGCCTGCGGTTCAGATGCACATTCATACTCTGCCTAATAGGATTAACGACACCAATGCTTGGCTTACCATGCACTTTGCCAACACAGACACAAAGCGAACCAACTAAGTATTACTCAGGGAATTCTCTTTTTACTTGGTCATCACAGTTAAGTAAGGTGGATGGAAAAGGCTCTTTTTTAAATCTTTCTTGTACCGCTTTCCGTTTTCTTTGCGGAAAAAATCATTAACCAAACCAATCCCTTGTTGACGGTTGACTTGGAATAAACAATCAGCCCCAAGAGAGGTTATATAACTATTTTTGCAATGGAACAATTGCAAAAATCTAAATTGCTCAAGCAAGCTCTCTATCTGAAGCTCGATTCCTGCCGTCAAATCCCTTTTTATCTCCCGACCCGAGTGAAACTTTTCCATCCCTCTTGCATATTCTCTCTCTCCTTCTCTCTCTCTCTCTACCCCATATCATCACTACTTAACTCCTCGTGAGATCGGCTCCGTCCCCCTTCCCCCACGCCGTCTACCATCCAACCATTCCCAGCCACCCTTCTCAGAGACAAATTAGGCCAACCCGCGGCTCGTGCATCGCCCTCGGGGGGGCAGAGACAGCTACAAGGAATCGCATGTCATGCGGTATTAAAGTAGAGTAGCACATCAAAAAGCGAACGACTTCGGATACTTACTCTTCCTTCGTGGGCAACCTGTCCGTGCTGGAGCTCCCTCTCAGACTCTTCGCGCTCCCCCTCCGCAAGCTGCCCCCCGAACCCACGGAGCCCATGACCGGGGAGCAAGCGACGGAGCCCGCAGCGGAGCCCTCCCCGTCCCCCCGACCCCTCCCGCAGCATCCTGGGCAGTACCAGTACGAGAGTATGGCTATGGAGCCGACGAACAGGACGTTGGGCACGATTAGGGACAGCACCAGGTGTTTGATGTTCTCCTCCGCGCTGTACTTGGCCACCACCCTCTCCGGATAAATCTTGCTGTAGTAGCAGGGGAAGATCTTGGGCTTGTCCGGGTCGGGAGGGGTCATGAACTGCTTGACGAAGACGGAGCAGTTGACCCGCGGGGGGTAGCCGCAACCCTCCGTGTTGATGAAGAACTTGGTGTCGACCACGTCCCAGATGGAGTCTTCCTCCTCCCCGGGGTCGTCCTCTTCTTCATCTCCGGGGTCCCTGCGCTGCTCCTCCTCCGCCCCCCCGCCGCCTCCCCCCTCCGCCGCGGCCGGGGACGGCGAGAATACCGTCGCCGACTCCTCCGAAGACGCCGCCGCGGCCGCCACCTCCTCCACTTTGGTCTGTGGGGGAGCTTCCACCAGGGCGGTCACGGATTTCCCCCCCAGTGGGTGCGGCTGTCGTTTCCGGCTCTTGGGAGGAGTCGGGTGGTGGTCCGCCGCCGCCGCCGCAGCTGCCGTGCCCGCGAGGACGACCCGCTCGGTAGCCGCGAGCTCCGGCCCGCCGTCCCCGGCGGGGGATGTGGGCGGTGAGGTGGACAGGTAGAGGAAGAAGGGCGTCGCTGGGGAGGCGGCATCCTCGAGGTCCCGCCGCCTCCTACGCCTTCTCCGGCTCTGCGCCTCCTCGAGCCGCTGGAGGCTGACGGTGTAGGGGACCCGGGAGTAGTTGACGAGGATCTGGTGGCACTTGGGGGCGGTCGTCGTGCATCCCTCGCGGCACGACGCCCACGAACAGTTCTTCATCCCCTCGGCGTAGGTGACCCTAGAGGTGATGCACGTGACGGCCTCGGGTTCGAAGTCTGAGAGAATGGTTGAGATGGCGGGGTCGACGACGAAGGGAATGAGGAAGAGGAAGGCGAAGGCGGACAGGATGGCGGTGGTGCCGAGGCAGAGGGAGGCGTAGAACTTGGCCTTCTCGGCCAGGGGCACGAGGGGCTCGGCCAGGGCCTCCGGCAACACCGGCCTCCTGCCGCTCGTCGACGACCCCCCGCCCAAGCTCCCACCCTCGGGGCTGCTGGCCCCGTCGTCCCGGGCTAGGTCCGCCTCCGACCCCATGATGGCTTGCCGCTCCATGTCCATCCACTCCTCCGGCTCCGAACCTAACGGGAAGCCCCGGAAGGCCGCCACCGGTCCCCCCCTCGAAGACAGCTCGCCGTCTTCCTGCCTTGCGGCCCCCTATTATATCAGAGAGATACCCCTCCGCCGCGCCACGCCCTATATCGAGCGAACCCGCCCCGACGGAGGGAAAAAAAGGATCTCGCGCTCCCGCTACTCGGCCATGTCACAGCGTCTGCCCTTCGTTCGTGGTAATGAGAGTGGAACTGGGGCGGGAATGAAAGACGGGGAAGTGGATGCAGGTATGGTGGGAAGGGGGTGACTAACTGATTCACGCCGGACGAAAAATGAAATCCAAATGGTATGTATGTTTTTATTCTGCGTTGTTATCTCTTATAACTGTTCCGCCGACGACGACGAGATAAATACTCCGTTGCCTTTCCTCATTCTGAAGATGAGCTCTTCTAAAAATCTATTCACGCCTCACCGACGAAAACGTTCAGGACTACCCCGTTTCAAAGGAGTAAAAAACAATGAATATATTTTTTTAATTATATATGCATAGAATACACTTTGCTCCTTAATATTGCGTTACGCTCTGGTTAATCACCTAAATTATTTAGAGATGCTGCTTTCGGCTTATTAAGTGTCATGCAAGCTAAAAATGTAAATCACGACCGCTGCACGAGGGCGCTGAGCCTATGTTATGTTTACCCATGCACAAAGTGTCTATAAAGCTTAAAAAAAAACAAAGGGTTTGGACGGGAAGATAACGTGCCTCGGCAGTGATCTTCTCCCTATAAGTGTTGTCTCTTTTTTATTTAAAGCCGTGATATGAAGGAGTTAGTCACAGTCCATGTTGAAACAGTTTTTTATCATTATTGTTCGTTCGGTGCAATTAAAAATGTTCTTTGAGAAAATAATCACGCTTTCCCCTCCTGGTGTTTTATTTTTATGACGAAACTCGCCTTCTTGTATGTTCTTTGCACTGCCCGCGTGTTTATTGTTCAGTTTATTGTGTTCTCTCAACCGGCCGCCTGTTTCTTTGAAATTCTTTCCTTTTTAAGTGTTTTTTGACTTCGGTGATAGCTCTCCGCCTCCTCCGCAGCCTCCGGAAACGGTGTGACAGGGGACTCCGGGCCGGAAAAAAAATGTGTGAAACGTTTTTCCCCGGATAAAGCCCCGTCTCCTCCACACAAACGCCCACTCGCGGTTGCGCCGATGTATTCTTGCTATCGGCGCGGCTTGTTGCTCACTTGCTGCTGCTTTTTAAGGGATTATCAAATATTTAAGGGATACGGGGGAGGAGAGGATTGGGATTTCATACAAATATTAAATATATTATTACTCTTTCTCTCTTCTACTTCTTCATCTGCTTCTTCTTTCACACTCTCGTATTTTTTTATTTCCTGGCGGTCTAATAATTCGGTCCGGGGTCGGTTTAAAAGACACTACTACAGTCTATTATGTTATCCTGGAGGAGGAGTTTGTCGCGGTTTGTTTTTCAAGGGTGTGAGGTAGTCTCGTACTATGAGGAGTCGTAAAACAATAGTAAAAAAGAGTCCTTAGAGTTTCTCACCACCAATAAAGAATTTACTTCCGCCCTTTCGTACTTCGCTCTATCACGTTCGAGCTAAGAGAAATCAATAATGGAAACGACTTTTGTCGAGTGAGACAATATCCATGCACAAAGTGTGGATCAAAAACTAGGCGGTGATGATCGGTAGTGATCCAAAAAAGGCAATGTAGTTCTTTTTTAAATATTAACACTACATGTATAGGTAAGTATAAATATAGAGATATATAATATATAATACTCGAGCGGGTGTTTTTCTTTTTTTTAAAGTGTGGCGTGGTCGTGCTTGTGTGTGCTTTTTTAGAATTTTTTAAAATTTGTTCAATTATCGGCAAAGCTCCGCGGGTGATATAATGTTTTTGAAATTTTTGTTTCGATGGCTCTTTTGCTTCTGCTGGTGTTGTTTTCGCTGCTCAGCGTTGGAGGTGGGTGCTCACTAGTTTGTCTTCCCGTCGACACGCCTACTTTATCTTCTTTTTCACGGCCTCTTCTTCTTCAAGGGTGTTCGTTCTTCTTCCACTACTGTCGTGGGTGGGGTGGCGGTTGAGGAGTTGTTCTTGTCGTCCGAGTTGCCGTCCTTCTGAAGGGAGGTTGGCCCCCGGTCTTCTACTTCTTTGCTTGCTTAATCCGTCCGCCGCGTGTCACAGGACGTAGCCCTCTGTTTGAAGGCGTCGTCCTCTAGCGAGTGCGTCCTATGTGTTGCCCTCTCCTCAACGCCTGGAGAAGGATTGGAGGAAGGCGCCGGGACTCGGCAGGTGGAAGCGACGGAGGCCGCCGCTGCTTCCGCTTAGGCTGCCGCTGCTACAGCTGGGCCCCGACTGCAGGAGGGGAACGCCTGTTCCCAGTCGGTGGTCGGCGTCGTCGGCGGGATGCGCAGTGGCAATTATGAAAGAGAAATAGAGAGACGGAATGAGAACACCTTTTTGAGGCGAAAACACTCGTTTCAGGCCTGCAGTACTATTAGATCCAGGCGATATATATACATGTACCAGCAAAAGAGCAACTGAGAGACGAAAAATCTCTTGTCTAGTCTACAGTAGGTACTATTAAAATTAAAAGGTTCAGGCGATATTGAGTGGAATTTGAACGTTATGGATGGATTAAAAATATGTGAAATTTTCCACAAGTAAATGCTACTGTAGTTACGACTATCTGCATGTGCCTGACGATAATGTAATGCATTGAAATGTTAGTCGCTATTAAATTTGTATTTATTTGTGCCCGTTAAGGCAAAATCACTCGTCAACTTTGCAGAACTATTGCATTCAGAATATTTAGGCGATATTGCGTTAAATTCGAGCATTGTGGATGGATAAAAAAGACGTGCAATTTTTCACTAATAAGTACAATTTTTATTACGACCTAGGTTTCAATGTAGTACTTATATGTTGTGCATAATGATGATGTAATTCATTAAAACTTAATACGTAATTACATTAGTATATATTTGGGGAAACTGTACGTTTTTTATCCATTCATCATGCAAAGCTTTTGAATTCAGAAGATTCAGGCGATATTTATGTATCATTATTAAAAGAGAAAATGAGAACCTCATTTTCAGGCGAAAACACTTGTCAAGTTTGCAGTACTCTTGCACCTAGAAGTCTCATACGATATCGCGAGGATTTTGAATTTCATGGAAGGACAAAATAACGCGAAATTCTCCAAAAGAAATTAACTTTAATTACGGCCTAGGTTTAAATGTATTACCTATATGTTTTTTGATGATGATGTAATAGATTGAAACCTGGATTGCAATTAAGTTGTATTTATTTGCGTAAAGTTGCACATCTTTTTTATCCATCAATAAGTGAGTACTATTCTCAAACTTAGCGGTTCCCAACTGTTTTTTTTTACCTTTTGATTTACGCACCCCTTAGTCAAGATGAACATTTTACGCTTTACTTGGTGGATTTGCTTAATGATAAGGGGTGAGAGATGTAAAAAATCCCGCAGAGTAGTGATTTATTGATCCACGACTCGGGTTTAGAAGCTGACAGTCATCCTCCGGTGATCACACATAAATACACGGTTCGTAATATAGAGAGAGAGTCATAATTACCCCCGGGGTGTCGAATGTTTATTGTTTAATTGCAATAGCAGCATCTGCAAAAAGTAACATGTTAGTATGTATATTACTATATGAATTACCCGGCGTTGCTCGGGGTCGCACATATCATAAGAGGAGAATCTATTAAAAAAATGAGAAACTTCATTCTTTCGGGTATCTGATAAAATAAATTTTAACTCTTGAGTGACAGTAGTTAGAAAAAGCGAAAAAAAACACTGCACAAAACCCAATACATTCCTAATCAGCTTAACTAAGCAAAATGAATTTTAAATGTGTTAAAGACCAATATCTGGCTGTCAAGGAAATTTGTTGATTTCAGAGAAAAATGTGCGTTTTCAGCTGCAAACAATATGAATTGGAAAAGGTGATTGATTGGAAGTATTGTAAAATTCATTCTTTCAGCCATTTAATAAAAAATCCCAACCCTCTATCTTCAGCGGAAGTAATTTTAAAAAGCAAAAAAATGAAACTTTCCCACTCTCATGGTGATCGGTGAAACGGTGTCGAAGTCTATTAATTTTGGGCAGACAGACAAATATACCAACATCCATTTTATATACATAGAAAAAACTCCCCAAGTTTTGTACGTACATTAAAGTTTTTTAATCTACTGATATGCTCCTCTTCAGTGTATCCATTTTAATTGTTGCATAGCGAACCTTCGATATCCCGGACGTAATTATGAATCACCCAGTATCCCTAGAAGGGGAGGGACGCAAATGGGGGAAGGAGCAAAAGGGCAGTGGGGAGGAGGAAGGCGTTGGGATGCGAACTCTACTACCTGTGTCTTTGCATTGTCCTTCTCGTCTATTAGAGGAACCTTGAAGAGGAAACTTTTTCGGGACCTGAAAATGTTGCCTTTACGATATTTATTTGTACATAAAGTATTGAAAAATTTTAGCATGCGGAGTGGTAATTTGCTTGGCATAGTGGCAAGACAATACAGATGGAACTTTCCTAATCAATCAAATGTTTGGCCCCCGAAGACATATATTACCATATCCCAAAGAAGTTTTGTTTATTTAGCACCAAAGATCTTTAACCTACTTCCAGAGCATGTAAAAATGGAAAAAATGCTATGTTTTTTCTAAGACAAGTCAAAATATTGCTTTTGAAATTGGATTATATTTAAAACCATCATGAAATTGTTTCTTTAACCAGAAAAAGTTTTGCAAATAGTGATATTGTGTAAAGTAGCACTGATGTCAACTTGGTACATATACTCTTTTGTTGCTTTGTGATTTTTGCACGGTAACTTGTGGTTACCCCCACACTGGTATTTATCTAACTGATGGTATCAGCCGTAACTTTATGGAACCTTGAATTCATGATTTACCCACATAAAAATTTTATTTGGAACAACCAAGTATTCTCATTCCAATCAACTGGTATTTATCTTTGGGGTAACCTAAAACTTCCATATATTGTTTAAAATTTGCTATAAAATACTGTATAAAAAGGAAGCAATAAATAATTAGTAATTATTATTATTATTATTAGATATATATGTGTATTGTAATCCGAGGATGATGCTCAGCACCGGGTCTCGCATGAATCACTTCTCTGTGAAATCACTATATATCGAACTCTTAACCTTTTCGTCACCCAATTTTGAAAATCCCACCATTGATAATAATGAAGTTTTTATCGTCGCCTCTATTACTGCTATTTCAAGCCGCCGTTATTCCAGTTTTTCCTCGTACCCCTATACCTTCATGATGAACAATTATTAGCTGTGTTATATTTTCACATTGATTTTGTGGATCGACCATGGTTTCAGACATTACTGTCATTATCAAGTTCCCCTTGATAATGGTATTAATGTGTTGAAGCCTTGGTGGGTCAACAAAATCTGTGAAAATAGTACACATTTAATAATTGTTCATTATGAACTTGAGACATTTCTAGATAGTGACGCCTCTAGTTACTTCTTATACCCTTAAACCACCAAGTATGTAATCCCTTGAGCTGCGCTTACCACAGTATGGGAACCGCTGCACAGAAGTCGGAAATCGAAAAAAGCCGGACAAATGTCCAAAATTGCTTTTTTTTGAGATAAAAACCTGAAACCTGTCGCATAAACTCACAAATGATTACTTAATATAAAATAGTTTGTAATTTTTCATGGTCCTACCTGTTAATAAGGTACGGAGGCTCAAACATGACGATCTTTCAAATAGAACACGGTAATTTTTCTTCGAAAATCTTAAAAGTTAAGCAAATAGTGGAGTTGTGGAAGGGTTTTAATGGAATGAAAAACATTACCTTCGTTCATGATGATGATTTTCCTGTCCCTTGCATAAGCTGAAGAGATTATTGTCGATACTTGTGGGCTATTACGTCACAAAATGGCGGACGTTTTTTTCAGGAAAAATTTCACACAAAACAGTAATTTTAATTGGTTTAGTGAATATGTGCGCAAATCAATCTTTAGATCAATGACTGCTGGTGATGATACCTTAAATACGCCATTGCTGAGTAATTTGTCCCCGTAGAAATGGGCTTGCGTTAATTTGGACACGATATGACCTTTTATTGACAGTTAAATGCATAAGAGTGCAGGGACATTTTTGTATATTGATTTACCTTCACAAATTTTTAAACACGTGGCTGATTTCAAAAAGCTAATACACCTCCGAGGCCTTCGGTCTCCCGCTCTTAAATACTGCAGAAATTTGAATGAAAGGTGACTCCGTAACACTGTAATTTCCAAAATATATTTTCTACGAGTTGCTTGAGAATTTAAAAATATTACCTACTAAAAATTAGGGAAAAAAGGGAAACAAAAAAGTGCTTCCTAGAACAGAAATAATGTAAATGATAAATATAATCGTTATCTGTTCACATGTTTTTATGTTGCCTTGTAAATGGCCACATATTTTCGAACGTTATTTAATTACAATTAATACATTATACATTTAAATATATTAGGTATTTAATCGCCTGCTGACGCACCGAAAAGTGCGGCTTAGCAGGACCAAAAATGATTAAAAATTTTTATGAGGCTATGAGTTACTGCCAATGATTATATAAAACTGATAAATGTTAAAAAAAACATTTTTTCCCATGGTAATTTTATACTATGTACTGTGCAATGCACGCAATGTAATGTAGGTATATGCTGGGCATGGGTGACTTTCGGATTTATAAAAAAAATTGGTCACCACCATGGTTGCAAAACTACATCAACAGGTGATGTTGCTTTGCTACGAAGCCAGGGTCGTGAACAATAAAATACTTTGTGGACATTTCTGTGTTATAGATTCACCTTTAATTCCCACGGTGAAAGATTTCAAGGTAGTTGCGCACGAGGCTGTTAACCACAAAGGTTAACCTTGTCTGACATCACAGCATTCAGCCTGTGTTGTCCCCACAAGCATTACGCTGTTTGTGCGTTGTTCTAGGGTATACACACTCGAAGATTATATATCTAAGGGCGTATCAAGCGAAAATGATTTTTACCAAAAACACTCCATTCTGTGTGACGCGAGTGAACAACGTTTGCCGCATTGGGTTGATCATCTAAGCGCAAGTAATATTTTTCTGGCTTCAAATTGCCACTATCTTCATGGCAACGAAAGAATGATTATGGTTACAATCGTGTTGTACTCACTTATTCAATCAGTGATGGACTTAGTAGCTTCCCACCATTAAGGACTCAGGATCGATTCCAGTTTTTTGTGGTGTAGATTTTTCAGTAGAAACTTGATCTCTACCTGGTACTAAGTAGAAAGAGCTCTTCATGCGTAGTACTTCGTCCATCCGAAGGGACGTTAAACCTAGGGTACTTGGGCGCCTACATTTGATAGCAGGCTAGTGCCGTCGCGTCGCCTGGATTCCTCTCCACACTCATGTAATCCTTCCTCGATCGTCCTATCCGCTTATCCTGGCGCGAATGACTTGAAGCTCCTGATCGCCTCTCCATATATAGTACTAACCGACCGCGAATGATGAGATGGGGAGAGAAAGAGAAAACATATACTTATGCACGTTTTAATGCTCCGTATTCTTTTTCGTCTCCGCCCCGAAACTCCCGTTCCATTCTTTTATTTCCCTTTATTTACTTTTGGAGTTTGCGTCATTGACATGATTGATGTGGGTTGACAAAAGAGAGAGGGTCTTGGGAAAACACGTTCCCCCTGCAGGGGGAGGCCCTATTCGTCGTGGGTCCCTATGGATGGGCGGGATTCGGTTTGGTGGGTCGATGAAATTTTTAGTAGCAACCGAAATAGCACTCTCCCAACACCGACCCTTGTGCAAGGAGGGGACGGAATAAAACAAGCTCACCGAAGATGATTTAATGCTTGGTCCGCCGCAAGGTGAGTTCTTGGAAATAATAAAAGTGGAATTAAGGGTGATAAAATTTCCATTTGTATCGGAAATGTGAGTGGACTATTTCTTTTCGGGGCTCGAGATGGTGTTTACCCTGCTTTATCCATCGTCATTATGTCTCATATTTAATATGGAAGGTTTCGAAGACTGTCAGCCATCTCCGAAGACGACGACGGGCAGTTATTTGATGATAATCATTCACGTTCCTCTTAATTCTTCAGACTGTCATGCTGCTGCATATTGTTTTTGAATCAAGACTTCTATGGAAATTGAAATTATCCGTGACTCTTAGGACTCGAATATGTATCTTATTTAATTAAAATGGAGCATATTAAGGCGTACGATTAAGGGAAATCGATGATCAGTGAGTCTTGCGTGAGGTGAGCTCGTGCAAATACTGAAAGTAGAAGTAGAGGTGATAAAATTTGCATTTGAATCGGAAATTTGAGCGGACTATATCTCTTCTGGGCTCGAGCTGATTTTTACACTGCTTCGTTCATCGTTATTATTTCCAATATGTAATATGGAAAGTTTCAAAGACTATCAGCCTTCCTTGAAGGACGGCCAGTTAAAGGTTATTGTTGACTGTCCTCTATTCTTTCTTCAAATGTCTTGCTACTGCATATTTATTTGAATCAAGACTTGTACAAAAACTGAAATGATCCATGACTCGTTGGAATCTTATGTGGGTAGAATTTAGGGGAGTCATTGTGTAGTGACTCTTCAATGTTTGCCTTTATAGGCCTCTGGTACGCAGTTGTGCTATATTTTATCTTTAATTGCTGCAGTGCAATACTGGTACCAATGTCCGCACCACTTCCCGAGCACTTTTTTTATTGGTATATGGGTCATTCCACGCCACTTCAGACAGGAGTTGACCCTTGACCTCTCAGATTTTGATGAAAATTGGTGAAATTGTTTGCCTCACCAAATAAAAAATATAATTTAAAGCGTTTTGCGAAAATCGAAAAAACAGATGAATAACGGACATTTTACAAAATGGCTGTTTTCGATGTCACGAAATATTCGTTATCATATATCACGGGGAAGAAACTAGGTTAAAAAGCACTTGATGGCTCATTTCCAATTAAAATTCTTTGAACAATCTCAAACTGGCGTAAAAATAGCGATAAAATGATAATTTGTTTAAATAATTCAATGTTAAACAATTAAAAGTTTAAACTTTTGAAGTTCTTCAAGTTTAATTTTTCTCATTTTTTCAACTATGGTACCTTGTAACATTATGAATGTTATATAAAAATTTTGAGAGGGTGTTTTTCCATTTAAGAGAGAAAAACATTTTTTAATTTTCCCCTGCAACGACCATTTGATGTAAACTTACGAAGATAACTCCACATATGCCTAGTTTTTATCACTTATCTATCAAATTTATACTTCCCCTAGACAGAACAATGGCAGATGAACTTAGATTAAAAAAAATATATGGCTAAAATTTGACACATAAAATTTCTTAAGGTATGTATTTAACAAAAAATGGAACAATGTTGTCCAGTGAAAAACGATCTCGTAACCGATGACTTCAAATTACACAACTTGAATGAACAAATTGAATTTACAGGTTTGTCTACATTGTCATACCTGTCATTGTCATACCTGTCAGAAATTATGAATAAAAAGCCGTACATCCTAAGCTTTGCTGATTTCATGTAATTTAAATCTTTCCTAATTAATTTTACCCTAAATGCAAAAATTCATTACTTTGCTTTGGACACCGCTTCTAATTTCTGCCCGTGGGTCATACAAGTAGCCTGAAATATTAGGGAAGACATTCAGCCAACAGAAGAAAGTTTATCCCACGTGATTATATGGCATTATTAATACAACTCTTCCTCGTCTGAACTCTAACTGGTTCCTCGACATACCTTCTACGGGGATGGGTATTAGTTGTTCCCCTCATTCGCATCAAACGCTCATTGGAACCTGATGATTGTGTCTTTGAAATGAGAAACCTTACACCCGGTGGTATTGCTGCGTGGTACGAACGGATTCCTTTGACAGCAGGAGCTTGTCGATACCTTCTTGTTGTATGTTTTTTATTATCCTCCACTTCCACATTAGGCACGTATGCGAAACTCGTCCCGTCTCTCATCACTTGGGCCTTTCCCATGGGAGGTGGCAAAGAAATGCCACTCCGCTGCAACTTTAAAATCCTTTTCGTGATAGACTAGGTTAAGGAGACTATATCTATTTTTATATTGTGCTGTGGATCCATCAGAAAAATATATAACTTTTTTCAAATTTGCTACAGTGACTCTCAGAAATTGAACTAGTGAATGCTGGAAACAATGCACAGTCGCAGTAACATGAGCAGTTCATTCAGATATGACAACAAGCTTCAGAGGGCTTACTTCCTTTCCTTCAACTAGGCGATAGTAGCAGGCAAATGGGTGTAATCTAGATTGCCTATTGTGCCTTGCGCGCTCTCCTGAATTACAATGGAATAATGTTTTGAGAAGTCAGCAACAACTATCGCTTCCCACACTGCTAGGTTTTCCCTGTGTATTGAAAACATTCAGCCTGCTGTTTCGCCACGTGATCATGCCTCACCAAATTCGGGATTTTCTACACGAAAAAGTCATTAAATTCATCTGAGCTCTTCCTAACTGTTTTCCTTGTTAATGAGACTACTTTCACCCATTGCTGGTAAGATAAGTTTTTCATGAAATTTGAATCAAGCACACTCTCTGACACTCCTTTCAGTTTCGTGATTTGAGGGCATTTGCTGCAACTACCAAAGTAACGTATCTTCCCAGGAATCTCACGTACAGCCATCAGTAAACAATCTCTGTAAACGTTAAAAACTGTTTCTCCATTTTCACCCTTGAGTTGGCCGAGCTTAGCACCTTCGAAAATGAGTTTTGTGTTTTGATGAATAAGGCACACGCAAACTGTGCATACCTGAAGCTCCAGCAAGGACACACTCTGTAGGTCTAAATGAGCAAACTTGGAAAATCTTCTCTTGGAAATCTCTCTTTGAACAGGGTGAATGACTACTTCAGGTTTCCTAAAACTAATCTCTTTTGTTTCAAAATACGCTGGGATCCTTCTTTTACACTTTTGTACTACACTCGTGATCAGATGATCTATCCTCGGATCCTATCCCACCATATTGATGGTGCACTCCTGAAGGCCTAAGTTATCTAATGCCTCGTTGTGATGCACGGAAGAAGTGGATGTTTTCTTGTTTTCATTATCAGGGTCATGCTCTTTCGGTACAGTCTCATTCGTACTTACTTCATTATAGCTATATATATATATATATATATATATATATATATATATATATATATATATATATATATATATATATAGCCTTCCTATAAGCTATGCACAGTTTTTTACCCTGTTTTATCCCAGGAATACTTATAATTGTACACTTCTCGTGAAGTTCGAAAGAAATAGTTTTCAGCTGTTTTCAGACGGATGCTTTCTGAATCGTGAAAGGGTCGGAGCATTTAGTTAGCTGAGCCGGATATCTTAATAGGTTCCCTGTTTCGTGTTCTTGACACAAAACACTCACTTTAAATCCATTTCTCAGTCGTAATAAGTGCAAGCCCCGGCGTGAAAACTCCCTCTTCATTTTTATAACGACGGAGCGTGAACACAGTGTTTTTAAAACTTTTCCTAGTGAGCCTCCATTGCGACCCATTTCACGCCACAAAATACAACACAATTCGTAATAACACTTCACCATACATCAAAACACAAATATAATGGCAAGGACTATGACCAAAGAGAGGTCAGCAAAACTCAAGACTAAAAGGTAGAGGAATAGTTGTGGGAAGCAATCGCCCGTACAGCCGGTGCCCCACGCCACACAGTGCTTACAATTTTTGTTTTTAATTTGTATTCACATATTTTAAACCCGTTTCATACAATGTGTATATTAAGTATGTAATAACGTTGAACCAATGAACGCCCGCTTAAGAAGTTCCAGGAAATAATAACTGAGAAGTCCGTATGACCTGAAGTCATCGGTTACGAGATCGTTTTTCACTGGACAACATTGTTCCATTTTTTGTTAAATACATACCTTAAGAAATTTTATGTGTCAAATTTTAGCCATATATTTTTTTTAATCTAAGTTCATCTGCCATTGTTCTGTCTAGGGGAAGTATAAATTTGATAGATAAGTGATAAAAACTAGGCATATGTGGAGTTATCTTCGTAAGTTTACATCAAATGGTCGTTGCAGGGGAAAATTAAAAAATGTTTTTCTCTCTTAAATGGAAAAACACCCTCTCAAAATTTTTATATAACATTCATAATGTTACAAGGTACCATAGTTGAAAAAATGAGAAAAATTAAACTTGAAGAACTTCAAAAGTTTAAACTTTTAATTGTTTAACATTGAATTATTTAAACAAATTATCATTTTATCGCTATTTTTACGCCAGTTTGAGATTGTTCAAAGAATTTTAATTGGAAATGAGCCATCAAGTGCTTTTTAACCTAGTTTCTTCCCCGTGATATATGATAACGAATATTTCGTGACATCGAAAACAGCCATTTTGTAAAATGTCCGTTATTCATCTGTTTTTTCGATTTTCGCAAAACGCTTTAAATTATATTTTTTATTTGGTGAGGCAAACAATTTCACCAATTTTCATCAAAATCTGAGAGGTCAAGGGTCAACTCCTGTCTGAAGTGGCGTGGAATGACCCATATGTTACATGCTGCCCTCTTTTGAAGAAGTGAATTATTTTTACGAACAAAAGGAACACTTATGAAAAAAAGCAAGTTAAACTATGTTTTACCTTCTGCTCTTAAAGGGGTTAATCTTGAAAAACTGAAGAGTTATTTAAAATGCTGATGTAAATATCTTTTCATCATATCGATTTTCTTTTAAATGACCTGATGAATTCATAAAAAAAACTATTCGTGAAAATATCCAATGAGTGGGGTCTATAGGTTATTGAGTTATTTCTCAAATCTTATGAACTCAATTATTCTTTCGCGTCCTACCTTGAAATGTACACCAGCTATGTTTTGGGCCAATTTTGGATTATGGTTGGCTACAATCCTTAAATACATTAGGGATCATTTAATTCATAATCAGGGCTCTTACAGGAAAACGTGACCTCTTGTTTGATGAGGGCCAAAAGGTTAGTCACCATGCCATTCTTTTCGCAAAATGAACTTGAAATAACATGGAGTGAGGGTATTTGAGCGAGATATTAGCTTATACATTTCAATAAATTTTACTTCATCATATAGAAATAAATCTCGTCTTTACAATGATAGCAAAGTATCATCCACTTAGCAATATAAATTTTGAGTTATTGGACATAAACTAACCTGCCATATCTCACGGGATGTGGTACGGGGCAATACTCTCCAGAGAGACTTGATTTAAAAAAAAATTAGGAATTTAGAGCGCTTAGGTCCCCTCTTACATTTAGGTGTGTTTTTTTTATTAAGTCAATTGCTCACCGCAGTAATTTGTACAGAATCGCAAATAAATCTTCGGTCGTGAAGGCGTCTTCAACGTACAGCGTGAAAAATAGTCAATTTAAAGTCATATGAGGATCATAGAAGCCAAGGGGTACAATTGACATTCTTAGTTTTTTTCGAGCTAAGTGCAGAAATGTGTTCCTAAAGTATGTGAAATTGTTTTGGCCAAGAGGTACGTATAAGTAAATGAGTGATGGGTGCTGAGATCTAGTGGAGTATATTTCATCTACTTCAAGAAACACATTGAACAACAACAACAAGTTGAACTTTAAACATTAATAACTCAAAAATAACTTTTTGTCACTTGTACCTCTTGGCTTCTAGGCTCCTCAATTATGGACTATGTGTATTTAGTTAGTTACTGAAAATTTTATTCATATAAAACCATATCTTTTAGTTATTAATGGTAAAATATTTAATTCATGCTTCTAACTGCTGCTGTTATGAAAAAAATAAAATTCGAATATCGCCTCTATAATGACTGGGGAGAAACCTCTCTCAAAGCAACTTTAAGTGTGAGAATAGAATAGAATATAGAATATAAATGTATTTTTCTAGGACAGAATGTCCTATGGAACATGTAGTTGATATAGAAAAAAAATATCTGTGGCATAAAAAAAATTGCAAGTCTCCTTGCTTAAACAACATGAAAATAAAAACCATTCCAAATATTATTGCAATACAAAAATTATATGAAAAATATAATGGCAGATTTTACAAAGAGAATTATCAAGTTAAGTTAATTACGAAAATACAAGAACATTTTTAATGAAATTTAAATTTCATTCTTTGAAAAAAAAACAATGTGGTCTAGAGTATCATCCAAATCCTTTGATCAAATATTTGTTGACGACTTATATATTAATAGATTTTACAAGGTAGTATGTATACATAAAAGAGAGTTTGAGAGGAATTATCATTATGATACTTCAATGATTACTTTCAAGTGGTTCAACTTAACATAGTAAGGAGTTATGCGGTCATACCTATTTACATTATGTATGCATCCCACACAGACGTTTAACGTAATTTGGAATGTTTTAGGGAATTCATCACAGAATGGGTGAAACATGGGGAAATATGATATTTCCTTACCTAATATTATACCTCTTTCGTGAAAAAATATTTGTAAGAAGAGAATTCTCCTAGGGAAATTAACGTTAATAAAATTTAGGCACATACCCATCTTAAAATTTGAGCAGTTAGCAAATTACTGCAATAATTAAAATAAAAATGCGTTAGTTCAACAGAAATGGTGACGTTGTCCGCTCCTAAGGCTGGAGAAAACTCTAAATTTAAAATGTATTCTGCGAATAATCTGTATATATAGTATTTTTATTTTGTTTTCAAGTAGCTTAGGTTTGTCACAAGTGAAATTTAGTATTTTTAAACACTACAAACGAAAAATTGTAATTTTTATTTGACTCACCCAGTCGTGGTGGAAGCTCTTTAGCAGTCAAAAATTCAACAGGTATTTAAAATTACGGAAAATAATAACTACATAGCATCATGTGTATTAGGTAGTAGAGCTATGATTTGAGAGAAAATTTGGCCATTGGAAACATTCGGAATCTTCGGATTTTTGACCTCGGATTTTTGAAGTTCTCTCAAATTTCCTCCTCTTTCGTGACCAATCACAAAACACTCAGCGTTTGCTATGAGGCCAGGGAGGTGATACGTTTGACTTACAATCTAACTGGTAACTTCTTGGTAACTAAAATAGTGGAATGACTATTGTTTGGACTATTGGTGATGACGTGTTTCTTTTCGCTAGTCTCAAAACTCAGGAAAGTCTTTTGCCAGTATTTCACATCACAGCTCCTTATTGAAAATATGAGAAGAACGTTTAGGATTTAAATGCTTTATCTTCCTCTTTTCTCACGCGGGCCTTGTATCTTATGCTAATGATAGGAATGTAAACATTTAATCATTAAGTCTGTGGTATAGTTCTAAAACGAAAATTTTTGTTAATCATTCAACAAGGAGGATCTAATAAATTTTATACAAGCGAAATTTGCCCCTGAGCAAGAGTAGATCTCGTTAAACGCGTTCAGAAGATTTGGAAAGAGTGTGTTTCAATGACTCGTCTATCAAGTGACAAGAAACCTTCAAGGATCGCCCTTGCTTAATCAACATTCTCTCCGGGAAATTTTTGGATTCCAACTTCGCTTCGTTTATTGAAAAAATAGTATTTTATTACATTCAATAGCATTCACTGATTCACGAGTTTAGATTTTCGTTCGGAATTAGTATTTCTATGTACAGTTACTTTATGATACTTAAAGTTTACTATGACAAAACGTTTTTGAACTATTCACTCTCTTTTACATTGGTGAAACCTGGGCATGCCAGGATAAGCATAAAAGCAGGCGGAATGCTATGGGAATCTGGTTTTTGAGAAGATTTTGTGGCAAGTAGGAATGGCAGGGTTAGCAATGAGTGAGTGATGAAAGAATGTGGGTGGGATGCTCTAGTAATGGACAAATATAATAGGAGTGTGCTTCGCTGGCTTGAACATGTCGAGAGAATGGATGAGAGTCTAATACAAAAACAGATAAATCATAGTAAAATTAATGGCGTGAGAAGAAGAAAGGGTAGTCATGGGTGAATGTGGAGTATAGGCGTTCGCAGGATTTTGCTATGGGGGTGCCAACGATAAAAATGCCGCCTTTTGCCCTTGCCCATGATTGCAACTAATGAGCTTAATCTCAACCATATCCTTAAACTTCAAGTGCTCGGAGGAAAACCACTTCCATAAACCAAATCCCACAACAAAATTAGAAGGCCTCAATATTTGTGGAAAACAAAAAATCTATGTACTACATTTCTGCTTTAATTTTGATGCTAGGATAAGATATTTCTTAAAAAATGTCCAAAAACTGCAATTAAATAAAGCGCATAAAATATATTAACTAGTAAGTTAATTACTTTTTATGAAATAAAAGCAGAGTAACCATGGGGAAGAAAATTCCATTATAAATACAAAACACTTTTTGTTATCAGCCTTAACAGAATAATGTTATTCATTTACTAATACTTCTACTACTCGTTTTTTCGCGCCAACAATCGGGTTCCGTACCCTATTTCAAAGAACCACATGGAATGATAGTTTGAGTAGTCTTATTACAGATTTTAAAAAAATCAAACCTTTAAATTTTTTTAGATTGATTGATTTTCCAGTTCTTTTCAGCAGGACTCGCTTTCCCGAAAGTTTTCTGTTCCATCCAAATTTTGCGCCCCTCCAAAATTTTTGGGGTTGCCGCGGCACCCATGGCACCCACTGTGCGCACGCCTATGAAGTGGAGCAAGAGACTCTGAAGAGGAGGAATATTCGGAGTCTTAAGAACGAGAGAGCGTGTATGAAGCAATATATGAATGAATCAGAAGCTAAATTGGTGTGAAAGGATAGGACAGAATGGAGGAAATTATTAAAGGAGAGTCTGTTTCTTAGGCTTAGCAGTAACTTAGTTCTGCGACTTTGCCTGCTCCAAATGGGAATGGCGTAATGGGTGTATCTGTATGTTTTCGAATGCAAAATGAATCCCATTGGGGATCCCGGTTAAGTCAAATGATTTTTTTCATGACGAATTTCAGCGTCTTTGATGTATAAGTATCCTAGTCAGTCCAAGCCTTCGTATGGATGCATTCTTAAACTTCTCTCATAGTCTATTCAATGTGGTGTTCTATGTCCTCCAAACTTACTATTTGATCATCAAGGATATGTTGTCTTTGATTTGCCTGTCCTTCCGTTTCGTCATTTCTACCGTATCAGTCGCCAAACTAAGAAAACTGTGTAATATTTTGTAATTTTTAAAATTTTTTTGTTTATATTATTTGTAATATTTTACGTGGTGATTGAAGTTAAAGATTAATAAAAAGAGAAATGGGACTCTGTAAGTCCCCGAAATGTCTTCAAATGAAGGGGATTAAAAGAAAACTCAAATGGCTTCAGGGTTGAAAATTAATACCAGGAATAACTAAATTTGAGTTGCTCCTGCAACAAGTAACTGAGTTCTAGAATATGTTTAGATATTGGTTTGTGATTCTAAACATTTTTTGTGAAGATCTACTGGAATCATCAACATTAAGTATTCCTTTTTAAGTATATTATTACTCAAGCGATAAATTTACTCATTTGGCACACTTTTTAGGAAAAATGCATGTCATGTGCTGTACACCAATTTGAAGAGGTTCCTACGGAAATTTGATTGGCGTTTTCACCTGAAATTATCCGAATACATGATCAGATAAGAATAACAATATATATTCATGCATGCGTTAAATATGCATAATGCTTGGACTATATGTGTAAAGGTTAATTTCGCGCGTTTTTCGGGAAGAATGTTGCTCCTGGCGATAAAAGCAGCGTTTCGCTTAAGACAGAATAAATCAATATTTCACATTTCTTCAAGGTCTCGACGTGTTAATTCGACACCTCCCGTCGGTGGAAATTCGCGGAAGGTGAATATTTGAATATAATTGGGATTGAAATGAAGTAATCAAAGATCCTACATATGAGAAGCAGTTCCAGTCATTTTATGTATAACGCTGCAATATTGCCTTGATTGCTTACATAAAGGGGGTGATGGGATGGGAAATCACCGCTTTTGATCCTCAACAATTTCTCGTGCACGGCAGTGAAAAACGAGATTTCCTGTGTAATTTACGGATCTACTGACTTAAAAAAATAATGTTTAATTCAAAATTTGCTTTGCAATCATCCGATTTGTAACTCAGTCATGGCGATTCGAATGTACTTTTCTTGAGTCAAAAATTAGCCATTTATGTGGAATTTTTGTTAAGCTCCAGCCACCTATTAGAATGACTTTCTGGATTTTTTGGTCCAAATATATGTGCCTACACATTTTACTCCTTTAACTGTAATTTTTCTTGGATCAGCTCGATTTATTTTCTGTAACCCTCGTACTTCATATGATTGCTATACGTCATGTATCGCTAGTACCCTGGAGAAGTCTCTGCATGAAATTAAATGGTACAAATTAGTAAATTAAGACAAAGGGCGTAATGTATACCACCGCATACGAATGTAATGTATGGTTTTAGAATGGTTAACCTGCAAAACTTCGAATAAGGCTAGCCTTTTCTCCGTAACTTATTGCTTAGCGATCATTTTTCTGGCTATGCATTGAAGGATTCGTTTGCACGGTTGACGTGGATCATACTTTATCACAGACTCAAGGTTTAAAAAACCTTCTTTAGCATGTTCAATGACAAAGTTTGCTAGCCACCATTAGGTTAAATATTACAAAATATTAACTTGAAATTTCGTTGCTCGTATGCATGTGAAAATCCGCATAGGTATTTAATGTCTGCATTTTCGTATCAACGCTCTAAATACGTGCTATTTTCTTACGATAAGCACTACGCAAGTAACTAGACAACCAACAAACAACTCACGAAAGAACGGACACAATTCACTGAGCCGTTCACCACTTTTGGTTTCGAAGAAACAATGGCAGTGAGTCCTTACCACTGAACGTTCAACACACTCAAGAACTACCAGCCAACTAACAAGTCCCAATCAGGGGAGTAATTTTGTAATATCACCTTTTTAATGACTCTTTGCGGGAAGGCGGGAGACCTGTTTCGCTCTCTTAGTGATCGGCTCACTATCGTCGAAGGTCCGCTGGTGGCTCCATTTCACGTTCCTAACGACAAGTGATGTGGGGGCCGATAGTGTAACTTCACGTTCGAACGTAAAGAGCCGGTTTCCGTGATGTTGTGGGTGATTCTTCGAAAACAATTGAAGGCGCGATTGTATAACTTTGCGTTCGAAGGTTTTTCAGCTCACGATCGAGGGAAAGGCGTCGAATGCTAAATACTTGGCGTTACGGCCATTTTCAATCGTTAGAGGGTTTATTTTTGTTTGCATTATTATGCATAATTAAAAAAAATATTGCCGTGGAGATCTTTTTTTGAACTGTTAGGGATTATGAATATTATTTAAAGTATTAAATGGCATAAGAAGATGTGTATGAATTGATAGAGTGAAATTAGAATAATTATAGCAATCTTGAGTGTGTCAATGTTTTCCGTTTTAGAAGCAATGAATAGGGATGATATAAAGATGTCTTGTTATTTTAAGTCTGTGTGTCAGATATTCTTCCTGTTAAATGTTTGCCCATTCACTCTTCAGGGCATGTGCATCTCATAATATAGTACAAAGCCTATTTTCAACGCCGTCTCAGAGTTACCTTCGAATGTTTCGTTGTAATTCGTGAAAACTTCGCACGTTTGTTGATTTTGAATCAATTTATAGATTTTAATTGATCATATAGAGTAAATGTAATCTATTAAGTGATATACTAACCATAACTATTGGCCTAGAATGTCGTGCGAGTTTATTTTTGGAGATGTTTTGGGATTAATCTATAACAATTTAAAGCATATTACCCGACTGTTGCATATTATAATTTCAACTTTTAATTCATTTGGCATCACTAATTGTTTCACTAGAGCAAGAAATAACGATGTCACTTTCGGTGAGAATATTATAATGAAGATTTATCGTGTTGTGACTGCACATTGTGGCAACCAGTGATTAACAAAGTTTTTAATGAACTGTGATGGATTGTATAGTTGTTTGTGGTATATTTACAAGTGTCAGAGAAAATTGTTGTCTGCAATTATTTCGTTGTTTCAACTAATGCATTAAATTAAGATTTGGAATGTTTGTGAATTTAAGTGAAGTTGGTGACTAGGTGGATTGCTCTTGTCTTGTAAGTGTGGTTGTATACGTCCCAGTGAAAGGATACGCAGTGTAGTGTTTTGTTATTATTTATTCAGTGAATTTTGCCACCCCAAGTGCCACCCCTCTTTATTTCATTGCATTGTGGTGTCCAATGAGATTTTGTTGAAATAATCCGTCTACGTTTAAGCCAGGTAATGACTATAATTGGCAATAGGGTTTGTCTTAGGCAGGGATTATTTTGTGATTTGAGAGACTTTTAAATTTTGAGGGTGGTTGTTTACGTTCAAGTGAAAGGGTGATAATTTTTGTCTACTTATGCAATGCATGTTGTTTCATTAAGATTTATTCAGTAAATTTTGCCACCTCAAAAGTTATCTTTTCATTCACTCGCCTTGATGTCATTAGCAAGGATTGTTCCTTTATTTGTGTGCCGCTGTGTGCCTGGAGAAATATTGGAAATGATTTAAAGCTGTCTTATATATCTCAATGTAGGTAATCATATAATTAATGTATTTATGGACCAAGTATAAATAATCTCTTCTTTTAACTTATTGAGTTTTGGTTTTGAGGTTTGGTATTGAGGAATTGAGATAGGCTGAACAAACACAAATCCTCAATAAAATTATCAAAACAAACGTGTGCCCTATCTGATCATGCCATAACGAATAGCCATAGTTACGATTTTAATAAAACAAAAATTATAGATTATGATTCAAATTTGCACAAAAGGCTTTTTAAAGAAATGGTCCATATCATGAAACCCCCAAATACATGCAATTATAGAACGGATATAGATAAATTAAGCAGAATTTACATAAGTCTTCTAAAATAAATCTAAAAGTATTATTTATAATTTAATATATGATTTTGAATAGTGTTTTACATAGAAAAAGTGATACATTTTTTTAAATTGATGTTATCTTTGTATTTATGTAAAGCAATTTTCATGATTTTTTCTAAATTAATGTTTGGTGTAATCTGGTGTGTTCTCTTGTTGCCAAGAAACTGCTTATATTTAACCTGTAAATTGGAATTGTTGACATCATGTTAGTGTAATTAAAATTTAACAGGTTTATTGATATTTGTTAAATTAGTGTACCCGATAAAAAAATGTAGTGTAGTTATCACCAAAGTTGTTATAACAATAATTATTTTTCTGTTTCTACCTGTTTATGTTGTTAATTTTGTTTTCAATTAGCCCTGAGGATGGCATAAATTTGCCGAAACGTTGGTGGTGAAATAAAGGAATTTTAATTGACCAAAAATCAATAAATTATAAGAAGAGGTAATCATATGTACTACAAGAAATACCATGAAAGTCCTTGACAGGCGGTAAACGGTCTTGTAAAAGAGAGTACATAGGTATTTCTATTCGATGTGATGAGGCGATGGTTTTGTTTTAATAGTAATGAATGCTGATGAGTACGTACGTTAATGCTGGGGACTAGGTAGAGGATAGTATTTAAGTATAAATGAATATCCTAATCAATTTATGTCGGAAGTTATATGCCAATGTGTCATATACGTCTGAGCCTAGTTTTGGTAAATGGTCTCTAAATTGAACCATAGAATATTAGTTACATTAGATGACGAGAAGTATTAGGAGCAATGTTGTGAAATTTCAACATAAGGTCCTTCAAATACATAATTTCCTTTGAATTTCGTTGATGAGAACCAATAACGCTGCATTATTCACTTCGAGGTTGGAAATGTTGTTTGACGGTTTGAAATACTTAATTGTAAGTGTTTTATCCAGTCAATAAATTTAAGGCAAATAACAAAATGATGTAGTATTTTTTTTACTTACTCTCAGCCATAGGGAACACGATTTGAGTGTTAGTGAAATATAATTAGCGTCAATTTTTAGCAGACATTTCTGTTATTTATCTGTAACATTCTTAGCATGACAAGTAATTAGGAATTACTTTATCAAATGAGGACGCATTGAGGGCAGTGTATAATGCTCACGAGGAAGTTAACTTCAATTCGCAGGCACTAATGTTTATTATTAATTCCAAATATTCAAAATGATTAAAAACAAGTGCAATCATTCAAAATTAAGCTCATTGCTCATGCGTACAAAAGAAACAAGTTCGAAATATGCTGTAAATCTGACAACACCGTAACGTTCGATTGGCTGCTAACGATCCCTCTTATACAATCGCACTTTTGATCAATGTTCGAAAACGGTGAGCTTGATCGAGATTGAACGGGTCTCTAACGATCGAGCGTAAGCCAAGTTACACAATAGGCTCCAGGGAACTAATGAAAGGCGGAGGCAAATGAAACGGATCAAGAGTCGAAAGAGCGGGTAAATTCACGGACGCAGAATTAACAAATAAAGGACCAGCAGATTACCACTTGAGAGCCGGAGATGGTCACGTCGCCTGGGTGGGGAGTTGAACTACGAAAAATGACGTAATTCTCCGCATTTAATGGCTTATTCTCGCTTAAGTGAGATTAAAGAATAACCCCCCAGTCCACCGCACTAAGGACTGTTTGGAGGATGGTGTCATCAAGTTCAAAGTCCTACGTAACTGTCACCAAAAAGCTAGATACCCTTTCTGGCCTCCTGCTGCGACAGCTGTATCCGGTGATGAGGCTGGCGGCTGAACATCTATGGGACGTTGGGACTTGTGACCGAGCGAATCCCGTACGCGCAAGAAAGACGTTTGCTGCAACATGACTCTAACTCTAACTTCATTGTTCATATTCTAAATTCTTTTCTCTAATATATAAAATTAACTATTCTATTGTTCATTTTCTAAAATCTTATTGCCAAACTCTTTTAATGGAATTCGAGATGGGTGTGGGAGTTAATTCAGTGAGTTTTCTATGCAACTGAAGTTTCCAGTCTGCCATGTAATACGATTCCAGCACAATTTTCATCAAGTACATAATCTCTGACCCATTTTTGCCACATTTTTCCCATGATAGTCTCTTTTCGGTCACCTTTTATCCTTGATAATAGTCGGTGAGCTTCCCTCATAGTTAATTCTTTGATCTCATAAAAATCTATTTGCTGTAGTTGTGTAGTCTCGCAATAGTAGATGAAATTGAAAACTGGGTTTTTATTTTAAAAACTTACAAAATAAATGAGAAATTATTTCTCTCAAAGTTTTTGTGTACGAATCTTCAGTCTATAGTGTGTGCTTGAAACCCATAGTTAATAGTTTTATGTATATCTTTTGTTTTGTGGAGTATAATAGCGAAAAAGAATGGCATAGTTCATCTTAGAGTGTTCTCCCCACAAATGTTCTTCAACCATTGAATGGTACCGACCTTGGTGGCATTTTGGTGATAATAGGCAAAGTAAAAGTTTCTGTAAATGGGCGTAAAATATTACTATTATTTCAGCGTCTTATTTTTTATTACATATTGAGTCATATTCGATTTTGTCGTCTTTGGTAGTAGAAAATACTCATATAATTGATATGCCTCATGAATATTACAGACACATCTCGTGAGCAGATCTTTTTCATGTAACAAATTAACGTTTGGTAATGTGCTCTAGTGTGGATAGATTGAAACAAGAAAAATTAATAGTCAACATTCACCAGACCGTGCATAAGTATAGTAAAATTTCTTACAGTCACTTTCAATTTTCAGCTGACTGCTTTTTCATGCTTTAAGTTATAATTCTTAGTAAGTTTGTAACTATAAGCAGAGAGTTTAGCTTTTAAATGGCATGCAAATATTTCGTAATACAAAGCTAAGGAATTTAAGAATATTTGATGCAGCTTTGTGATTTATGAAAACGTATGAGTCAAGCTATATGTAATTACTTATTGATAAAAGCTGTCAAAGCATTTATGCACACTACCTAGTGCGACTTTCTCTTTAAAGATCGACCATTGCAACATGTGAAATATCACAAACATGGTATGAATCAGCTTATCTAAGTAATATCTTCTTAATATTAACTTAAATATCTTATTAGTTATTACAAGGAACTACAGTTAGAGTTTTAAGATCTGTGCGTCTTAGAATTAGGATTTAAAATAACTTCATATAGACAATGAATCCTCAATGATAACGAAGGGCTACCGTATGAAGAAAATATTCAACACTTGCACTTAGTGTGAAATATGATTAAAGGTGATGCTGACAATTTTTAGTGAAAGTCAAGAGTAGCCAGCAAACTAATTTCCTTATTTCCCTGCAGTAATTGTTACTGAGGGAAATCACAAAAGCAGCATTGCACCAACAAAAAATTAGTTGACATGGATTGTGGATGTTAAAATGTTTCCACTGCATTAGAAATTACAGTTTCATTAACTGTGTGGCCACCAAATAATGCCCAATTTATGGGTGTCTCGCTTTTAAGCATTCATCAGGCATTAAATTAAAATAATTAGCAGGCCTAAATCGCTTAATTCAAACTTCATCTACATCTACATCTACATATTACCCCGCAAGCCGCCTCAATAGGCGTGTGGCGGGGGATGTTAGGACACCAGCCGTTTAAAGATAAAAAGGAAACGCTCTAATGAAATTACGCCTAGCATTTATTATAGTCCCTTATTGTTCGGGGGAAAAACGAATTCCCATACCTATCCGTTCGGCAAAATATCTCTCTTAATTTATCGTTTCTGTCGGACCTGGAAATATAGTGGGGTTCTAATATGATGTTCTCCGTGTCGCTCTGAAAGATATCTATTCTCAATTGTTCAAGCAATCTAAGCCTAGCGCGTAGCCTCCGAGTCTCTAGCGGTTCCCAGCCTAATTCGTTTAACATCTGTGTAACGCTGTCAGTACGCCCGTAGCTGTTTTTGACGAATCGCGTCAAAAACAGCTACGGGCTTTATACTGGAAGGGAGAGCAGCTAAATGACCATAGTTGGAATACAGTTAGGACTACATGGTACTTTAGGGTGCCACTAATGTTTAGTAATTTTCGATGTACCCTTCTTTCTCTCATTTTTGTGTGAAGAATGCAAGGGAATAATTTTTGTAATCATCACTACGAGAATATCCTGCTGAAGACTACTCGGCTTATCGTCCCCACCCTTTGCAACTGCCGTTTTATTTGTTCATTTTTAATGGGTGTGTGGAGGTTAGGACAGAGCTCTTATTTGATGGGATCGAATATGGAATGTGAACGTCAGGAACGTGAGACCATAAGGCATTTTAAGTTTCCTTTCTGCCGAAAGTCGATAGGTTTCTTCAACTAACTTACTTGCTATTACTTGCTTTTAACAATGGATGATAAAATACAAGGAAAATACAAAAATATAGTCAGGGAATTTAAAATGCAATCCTCATCCGTTTTCAGTGATATTAGATAAATACAGGGTCCAGTAATTAATTTTGAGTTCAAAGCTAAGATGATAGGCGCTTTTAAATTCGTAGAATTTTTGTGAGGCGTAGTTGTCGGTAATAGCTACACGTACGATCACCGGGAATGCATTGATATCACTGCGAGTAAAATCGCCACGTTGTTGGCCGTCTTAGAACCTCAGGAATGGAAACTTTCTGAATTGCATGTGTTCTCAGTTGCTACAATATTCGAAAACTGCGCAGTATGGTCTTAGTGCACGCCTGTTTACTGCCATCGGTTATTGCGCTGTGTAATCATACCTATAATTAGGGAAGCATTTTTTGTTCCGTCAGGGACGCCGAGAGAATTTTCCACGAAAAAACCTTTCCCTCACGTGATGCATCGCCAATAACTTATCTCCATATCACGAAAGAAAGGTTGACGTAGCTTTACCCCATTTCATAGGACACGCAACAGATATCCTGGAGTAACATTCGTGTTGTTGCTTATGATCACGCATTTGAATCGGTTCATATTCGTGCAGGTTTCTTTTCAACCTACTTTCTATGTCAAATTCGCGGCACACGGGAGAAGATTGGCTCCATATGGTTTCTTGAGTACTGGCTTCCCATCCACATGTCCGGGCCTCGAGTTTCGATGGTGGCGCATATTTTTCGGGGGAATCTCGATCTCTACCTGGGTGCTATACGAAGAGGAATTTAAGGGAAACCGTTGTCTTTCATAACTTCAAGGTGTGTACATCACTCCGTCCGTTGAATGGTACGTTAAATTTTGGACCCCTCCGTCAAAGAGAACGCTCGATTCTCTCCACTTGTCCATTCCCCAAATAATTCTTTCGTCTGACCTTCCTGCCCTCAATGACGCAAATGACCTCAGTCGCCGGGTCGCTTCCCGAATAATCTACTGGGACTACCACACAAGAGCGCCTTGTCTGAATTCCTTCTCTTTTGCGGGGGTGTGGGAACGGAAGTCATAGGTCACGAGATATCATTCTCACTCATTTTCCTCCCAACTCCTAGTAGCCCAGTGCATTTGTAATTAAAAAAAAGTATTCTTAGTAGCGATTTTAGTACGTAAATGTGTTAGGGCGATGATAAAAAAGGCCTCTCATTTTGAGATTAAAAAAATATTTTCTGCGTGATTGTTTTATTTAAACAATAAAATCGAAAAATTAGTTTTCCGAATTATTGGAATAACTATTAGTTGTAGATCAAAATGAAGTGCATGGGATGTGTGCGTATTAAACATAGACTTTTTAAATCGGTCAACAAATAAAAATGTTACAACAAAAAATCATAAAAACTGACCTTTTTTATTGTTATAACTTTGCAAAACTTCGCAATTTACTAAGGTGTGGAAATGAATAGTCGAATGTTTCAAAATAAGGCCGTAAACGTTTGCATTAAAAAAGTAACTTTTTTGCTTATCAACAAATACAATATCTCTGTTATTGTCCACGTTAAAACGTTTTAATAAAAAGTATTAAAAAGCTGGTTAGAAAACACGAATTTAATATAAAATAACCCACTACAACCAGTAGAAGCCGAGATAGCAACTTTGTTTTTTAAAATCCTGGCGACGTTGTTAAAAAACATTAAGGACTGAACTTTGTACACCTTTTATACAATAATTAAAGCTATAATATCCAATTTATTATAATTAAATTTTATCCATGTTGATATAAACATGCAAATTGGCAACTACACATTCTTTAAACCTAATCCTACCCAAATTATTATGATTAAAATATAAGGTGCAGCTGAACGTAGTAAAAATAATAATTATATTTATATGTCGTATAAGCAAAAAAATTATTCATTTAATGCAAAATTTTAAGTCCTTATTTTGAAAAATTCGACTATTCATTTTCACGCCGTAGTAGATGAGCGCTTGAACTTCAAAATGCGAGTTGCTAGTTACAAAAATAACAAAAAAGGTCAGTTTTCTTGGTTTTTGCAATAACATTTTTATTTGATGACCGATTTTAATTTAATAGGTCTTAAATTGTAGGTATGTCTAAAACGCACAAATCTCATGCACTGTATGTTTCTCTGCAAATGATAGTTATTCCAATAATTGGGAAAACTTCTTTTTAGATGTTATTGTTTATATAAAACAATGACGCGGAAAATATTTTTTGAATCTCAAGATGAGAGGCCGTTTTATCATTGCCCCAAACACATTTAAGCAATAAAATCGCTACTAAGATTCCTCGATTTTTATCCTTTTTATTTCGACACATGCACTGGAGTATAGGGGTCCTCTCGGGCGGGAGGTCCGCGGGAGGGCGATTCCATGCGGTTTCTTTGTCTCGCCGAAGGAACTGTGAGGCGGGGAAGGAGAGTCACTGGGGTCGGGGGTAAGCTATGTGGAGGTTAGGGAGTCGGGGAGGGAGGGACGGCCGGGGGGCAGTGTAGGAGGGAGAAACACTGCAGTGGCGTTATGCGTGGAATCGATTCGGGGTTTCCACTACTAACCCCTTGTATCTCCCTTCCCCCTTCGCCCGCCCCTTCATCGACTTTTCCCCATCCTTGCCACTTCCCTCCCTCTCTCTCTCACGCCCCTACCCGATCCGATCCAGTAGCGCCAGGCGCCCTGCTGTTAACCCTCCCCTCTCTTTACTTCGCCCCTCCGGACCGTTCCTTGCAAGGCTTACCGACCGACCCCATTACCCTCTCCCAGGATTCCCATTCATCCCTGCCGAAAAGGATTCTCCACGGCGCCCTCCATCGCTCTTATGCCCTCCCCCTTATTCGTCTCGCTTCCGCTGATTGACATTTACGTCTCCAGCCGACCTTCCTCCTCCTCCTTCATCCTCATTTTCGCCGTCCATGATGGCAAGATTCTTATCGCTGCAGACGATCCTAGCGTCTTTTTTTGTCCGCCTACTCCCGGGACGTATTTTTCCTGCGAAGCGCATGCAAGACAGAACCATGTAAGAATTTAGGCGTGGATGATTAAGGCCTAGACGTGCCTCTGAATTTGATTACTTACTTATTGATTATCGATCAAAGTAGGTCGCTCGTAAGATGAGTGGAGTGTGGGGTTTTCTAGCAAGAACCGGTCGGTATTTCGAAATGGTATCGTAGCAAGATATTGGACAAATATGATGAAAGCGTATTTGACGTACTATTCTCGGCTCTGTTCTGTGTTATGGATACACTTGAGTACGATTAAAAACACTATTTTGTGTTAGTGCGAATTTGGAATTGATGGTGAGTCGATGCAGTGGAGGGAGAGAACTGTTAAAGTAAGAGAAGGATGGAAATTATAGGAATAGTAGACTTTATGGAGGAAAGTAGATAATATGAGACACTGCTGAGGAAAGGTATGGAAAAGTGGGTGCGAAGTTTGAGGAAACGCTCAGAATCTTCCGATGGTACGTACCATAATTTCCTTGCCGATCTATCCATGAAACTAACTTTGACGATCTTCTTACCGAACTACCAAAGATTACTTTTGATTACATTAGAGAAAGGTATCGTGGGCAAGGTTTTGCAAGGGTTTTTGATGTATGGGATTGTTTTTTTTCAATTCCAGCTAATGCTTTCGCTCGTCTGGCGTGCCACTCCCTTTAAAACCTCCCCCTGATTTCCACCTGCCTCGTGAACTCGCGTGAACTCTTCCCCCCGCCACTCGATGTCCTCGGCTCGAAAGGCGTGCCCTACCGCACTGCAGCCCACCCAACTCTTACTTACGTGACTGATCTCAGAAAGGCCTCCCCGATCCCCCTCCCCCTCCATCACCGTTCGCCCTCTCCTCGTCTTCTTCCTCCTCCTCCTCGTCCACCTTGCCCTTCTTCCCTGCTTCCCCCATGTCCACGACCACGTCCCCGGGGGAGCACTTGTTCTCCGTGCCCGCGGTGTTGACCTCCTCCGGCGGCGGGCCCTCCGCCGGCTCCTTGGCCTTGATGAGTTTGGAGCACCCCATGAACCGCATGCGGGCGTCGTCCCCAACGGCCACGGTCCTCTGGCAAAGGAGGAGCGTGAAACAGCTGACGGCGAAGAGCACGGACGGCAGTAGGGCGGCCACCATGAATTCCCGGTATGTGGCGGCCAAGTCGAAACGCGCCACGGCCGTGGTCGCGGCATCCTCCGAGGCGTCGTCTGCTTTGCCGGGGACGAGATAGCAGGGGAAGCGTGCCCTCGCGTTGTGATCCGTCCCGTCCCTGCCGAATTCTTTGAGGAATTCTCGGCATTCGTCCCGGAGTGTGTTCACGCAGCCTTCCAAGTTGATCTGCAACCTGGATTGGTTTGCTATGATCAGTCTTGCCTCCGGTGGAGCCACCGGCTCCCGGTCGATGAGCGCGTCGCCTTCGTCGAGGACTCTTTCAAAGAAGGCGCTCAGGTGCGTCAGGTGGGTGAAGTTGGTGAGGTCTGCGAGGCGCGACCTTTCCAACAAGGAACCGTTGATGCAGTCTGTCGCCTCCACCCCCCTCGTGGTGTTGATGACGTCGTGGCAAGAGGCCAGCAGGATATCATCCGGGTTCGTCGACGACTTCCACACCACGCGGCCGTGGGGTATCGTGGCTGGGTCGTCGTGCTCCTCCTCCTCCTCCTCATCTTCCTTTTCCTCCTCTTCTTCTTCGTCGCCTTCTTGCGTCATGGGTTCTGCTAGCACGGCGGAGGTGCACCTCGAGAGGTAAACCTTGTCGCCGCTTAACAGTATAACGTTTTTATTTCTTGTCGGAATATCCACGCAGCGCCGGTCGCAGTTGTAGGGCGGTCTTATCTTTGTACAGGTACCTCTGACGCACTGCTGGAGGCCATCGAGCTCAATGCAGGTGATCTTACCACGGCGCCCGCTGCACTTCGAAGGTGGCTCTTCGTCCGGGAAGAGCTGTGGCGCCATGACCGCCCCTTCGCCCTCCACCGCACCTTCCATCCCGGGCGTGGGCAAGACCACTGGCTGTGGCCGTCTCAGAAACACGCACTCGAAGGCGTCCGTGATGTTGATGCACTTCCCCATGGTGCAGTTGAACGTGCCGGTGAGGTTCCGGCACTCATCCTTGATGCACCTCATCTTACGCGCGGACTCGGAGTCGATGCCGAAACAAGTTTTCGTGGCCGCGCTGCTACAGTTCTGAAACAGGAGGTGTGAACCGTTTCGACGGAGGGTGACGAAGATCTGGACGCACGTGGCACCACCGCCACCACCGCTTTTGGAGAGGCACCACTCACCGCAGGAACCCCAGGTGCACTGCTCTGCTTGGCGGGTCAGAGTGCTGGTGGTGGTGCACATGACCGGCGTCTCTTCGACGCCGGATTTGAAAGCCCGCATCGACGGCATGTAGACGGCCACTGATAGGTACACTAAGGCGACGCTGCTGAGGACGGCCGTCATCTGACAGACACATATGGTCCCGCATATTCTGTTGTCCTGCGGGGGGATCAGGAGATCCTCTGGCGGGACGTGCTTCGGCATCTTGAGGTCTCTCCTCCACTCGACTTGTGGAACGTCAGTAGTCTCGCCTCAGTGGATCGATTCCGCTATTCTTACTCCTATATGGGCCGGACGTATTTCTCCTCTGACCTTGATTCCTATTATCACATGTGAAAAATGGGCGAAACTCCTTTGGCTTTCACCCAATCTATGCACCCCCTTGATGTCTCCCGCTAGTGCACCATCCGAGGCGTGGAAATGCTATCGAACGGCCTCGATCCTTCCCGCGCAGGATCTCCTCGCGGGAGACTCTATCGAAAGCTCTTCTTCTCTCCACCCTCTCGCCTCCTCTCAGGACCAGTGACAGTCCTTCCGTTGGCCGGATTCGCACGTTCGTGTCATTTCCGACTCCCGTCACCGGAGGGCCACTGACACGCGGTCCTCGACGAGGTGGGCCTTAAAACCAGACCCCGTACCCCTTCCCCCCGTCACGGGGGGATTTCGCTGTTGGGCTTGCAGATTCCTCCGCGCTGACCCTCGGTTGTTCCACTGAGGGGGGTGTTGTTCGGATCCCCTGATGGGTTCCTCGTCGATCGCCGGCACACTGACCCACTGTAAAAACACGCGTAACCCCGCAGTCCGTGGTGGTGGTATGCGCGAAATGGTGGACGCAAAAACCTCGTGCCCTTCCCCACAGCAGTCGGTCGTGTGTGATACTCTTCAAGACTGCTGCTGTGGTCCGTGGATGCGGCACCAGATGGTGGGATCGGCGCCGACTCGACACCCCTCCACCTCCCTCTCCCGACCTCCCCTTGCCACCCTATCCCTCTATATATCTCTCTCTCTTTCACATTCGATTCGCCCCCACCACTTCGCCTCCCTCCCTACCCTTCCCAGGACTTCATCCCTACCCTCTCCCCTCTGACAGGGCTGTACGGGAGAGGGCACATTCGTGCCCCGGGCCTACCCTGGACGCGGGGAAAGGGGGTGTGCATCCCCGCCCCTTTTCTCCCGCCCCTACTCCCGTTTCCCTTCTCTGACCCCTTCGGCGCCAGCGGATCAATAAGTGGAAGCCTGCTCGCTGCCGTCACTGCAGCGGCGGCATGGCTCAGAACCTGCCATTCTGTTTTTCTTACACGCGGGAGGAGAAGGTGAGAGATTGTTGGTGTTGGAGGAGGAGAAGAGTTTGTCCCTATGGGCTAAGGGAAGGAGAAGGGAGTGAGAAGGGAGTGAGAAGGGAAAGGAAAGGTTTGCAAGGACTCCGAAAATTATAAAAAAGAAAAATAACGATGCCGACGAAATGATTGCTAGGGGAGTTGGGTAAAGGGTTATAGGGGGGGGGGGGTAGTTAAGGGTAAGAGCTCATGATCGCGCGCGGGATCTCGCCGGGTACCTAATCAGGAATTCGTGCGGGGGGATAGTTTTTTATTTTTTTTGTGTTTTCATCGTCGGTTCCCGCCTGATTTTCGTCCGGCTTCCGTACTTCTAAAAAGACGTGCGCTCACTTCATTACCTTTCCGTCCACGGTGGGTTTCGGGCATTTGCGTCGCACTTTTCAGGTATTTTAATGCAATCCCCATCCGTTTTTAAGTTCTCCCTCTCCCTTCCGTCTTTATTTGACGGCCGTCGCTTTGAGCTCCCTTTTTCCATTGATGCGTGGTCACACAGATCCGCGGGACTCGGGAAAATTCTGGAAGAGGAAAGGAAGGGAAAGAGGAGGCGACCGAGGGCGCCGCGGTTGGACCGCTCGGCGAATTACGTCCAGCTCGGAGGGTTGAACATCTGAACGTCGCTAAGTGAGCGGCGGCGGCAGCACCGCACGGCAGCGCCCTTCTGGAACACGGGGGCACGGAACGCGTCGAAGCGTATGCAAGGCACGCAGCGGGGGCGGGAGACCAGGGCACGAGTCCCCCTGCAATGGCGGGCGTAAATAGAAAGCAGGCGCACTCAATAAGCCACCCTAGTCGGGTCTAAAGGTACTCTATCCTCCCCGTTTGTTTACGTGAAGGGTTGGAGAGAGAAAAAATATATACATGTATAAATATGGAACTTTCCAGACTATGTTCTGAGGCTTTTGCTTTTTTATCAAGGCATGCACAGTGCGGAGGGTATAAAAGGTTGAGGGTTAAAGAGAGAATCAGAGAAATCCACCGTCAATAAAGCGGCGTGATTTTAAAAAAGCTATAAAAAAGGCTTAGGATGAACAGACCTCAGATCAGTCCTCTCGTCAGCTGTTTTTACATCCGCGCCGCTCTCCCTCGCCTTACTTTCCCTCGTGAGCTGAAGGTAAAAGATCATCCACCACACTAGCCTTCCAAGGCATCACACACATGCGCCAGCTCTTCGATTTTTTTCGCGCAATAGACCACACTCAATCCGGGCGCACTATGCTCTCTTTTCTCTCCGCCGCGTCTCGTGGCTGTGTGGTGCAGGTGGGTGGGCTGACGGTGGCCCGAGACGTCCCGAAATTCCGCGGTGGGACGCACGGACACAGGGAAGGGAAGCGTGACCTTAAAAAACCTTTAGCAGCGATAACCTGGGGGGGAGAAGTCTCCCCCGCGCGGGGGGAAAGGTGAAGGCACACGGATGTTTAAGCCGACCCCGCGTGGAAAAAGGGTTTTTCGTGTGCGATCATCTCACCACACACACACAAAAGCACTCACACACACGTCGATCAAAAGCTTACCTTTATCCGTTCGTTCGGGAGGTTTTTGTTTTACAAACTGTCCACGTTCCTCTCCGTCCCGGTTCTCCTGCGTGCACGTCGTGTGTATCAACGCCTCTGTATGCCTCTACGGTCAGATCAAGACCCCTCTCTCTCGCCTCAGGGTACGGACGGGTCCTTTTCCGGTGCTCGTGCTTGTTTGGTTGGCATGGGCCAAAAAGGGGAGCCACCCTCCTTCGAGAGCGGGGCGGATTGCGCCTCACGGCCGACCTCGAGTCGCTCCTCCGCTTTCGGCTCCGGGCCGCACGCGTCGCCCCGACCTGCTCCCGTACGGGCCGCCATCTATCGGCGGCCGGCTCAACTCCTCCTCGCCTCCCTTCTCTCTTACTCTCTCTCTCCTCTGTTCATTCTCTCTCTCCGTCCCGGCCACCCCGCGCTGAATACATTTCTCCATCCTCCTCGTTTCACCGCGGTATTTCCCACCCCTCCCCTTCTCCGACCATCCCCACTCTCAACCTACCCCATTTCCTTTCTAGTCTTCTCTCTTCTCCCCCCCCGACGTCATCATCATCAGCAGTCTTCAAAGTCACGAAGATTGGTTTGCTGCAGCTCTTCTTCACTCGATTCTCATTCCAGATAGCCGTTTTATTCCTTCGTAGTTTCAAAATTGTAACGTCTGCACTGTGCGCTTCATGTGTTACGTCCGTAATTTTTCCCCATAGAAATTCTCATTCGTTTATTCTTTCACTATCGTTCAGGGAAGGATGCTATGGGTGCCTTCCATTCGCTCTAGTGCTCTAATAACTTCGCAACGCAACAGCGCACTTTCCCTCTATTCGTTACAGAGCCTGCGCACTATGTAGCGCACTTCAAAACAGATCGGGATCAAAGTTGATGTGCGTTAAACAACAAAATTATGTCGATAATGGCATCCGTGATTGTTGTCAAGTCGGCTGATTTTCGGTAAAGGCGGCAAACATGCATATTGTAAAGTTTTTAATTATTCAGTGACATAAAGCTCACGTTTTTCAATACTTACGACTATTTTGTACGAATTCAACAAATTTACACAAAAAATTCGCCCGTGACTGCTGTTCATCCTCAGAATGTTATCTACCGGCAGGTTATCAAACATTTCACCAGCGCATATCGTTGCATTAAACTTAGTTTACGTGCGCTGAGGTTTTCCGATGTGCCTTAATATCAACACCTTGAATGGAAAGCCCACTAAGAGTCACTCGTTTCTCTTTTTAGGTAGCCGTATCACTCCTTCGTAGTTACAAATGTTAGCATCTGCATTATGCGATTCGTCTATTACATCCTTCATTTTTCTCGGTAAGTATTCTATATCGTTTATTCTTCCACCATCGTTCACGAAAAGATGTTAGGTCTGCCTCTATTCACTTTTCAAATAGCCGTTTTATTTCGTCATGGTTCCAAGTTTTAACATCTGTCATGATGTGCTTCATGCATCACATCCTTAAAGTTTTCGATATATGTTCTCATACGTTTATTCTTCCGTTATTGTTTACAGAAGGGTGTCTGGTCGCACTCTTCTCTTTTCAGACCACCGTTTCATTCCTTCGTGGATTAAAATTTGAATATCCTTTATGATTTTCTTAATGTATAACATCCAATTGCATCCTTAATTTTTCTCTGTAAATCTTCTCATCCGTTTTATTCTTACATTATAGTTCATAGAAGAATGTTAGGTCCCAGATTGTGTCAAATAAGTTTGTCTCTACTACCTCGGAAAGTTTTAATTTTAAAAAAATCTCCCCAACTTTTCGAAAACCCTCTTCATTGGTGATAATTTCCATCCATTTGATTTTATGAACTCGATATTCTCAGACATAACTTTGTGAGGACATAATGACAGAATCAATACAAATTTGGCAACTTTTACAATGAATTTTATTTAATACGATCGGTTTCATCGCATAGGCGGCATCTTCAGAAACATTTTCTTGTCATGTACAGAATATATCTGGGCGAATGCCTTCTTTCCATCCAACGAAACTTTAAACGTGGTTTGATGGAGCAGGCATATGTTTTATTTGTTCGTTTTTGAGGTTTGTTTTATTGCTGTCCTTATGCGAAGTTTTCATTCAGCAGCTTTTCTCTCCAGCGCTTTGCAGAACTTGCTCTTACTTTTCTTAATGAACCCATCCCTGGTCTTCTTCAGTAATACCTCACTTGTTTTACTCACTTATTTTGTCTACGATGGCCTGTTTTTCCTCAGAATGTTTAATGTGAATTTGTCTCTTCCTCATCTCGGTGTTTTCATCAACTACTTTACTTTTCTCTCCAACTATTCGTAAAGCTTCTTAATTTTCCTGATTTTCACCGTCCATTTGATCTTCATCGTTCTTCTATCAAGAACAATTCTATTGCTTCCAATATATTTTTCGTGTCACTGTGACCGTCCAAGCATCACTGCCAATCAAATGCATGCTCTACGCGTATGTTCATCATAAATTCGATCTTAACACCACATTTCCATTGCCTTTTATTGTCTCTGTTAAGCTGCGGTTATCGCCCATGCTTCATCGCGATGCAAGAGCTTGCTTCTCTCACGTATTCAGGTGAAGTACTTCCTTACTTCCAAGTCTGTATGTTGATTTATTTGTGGGTGGCTTCCACTTCTCTCTTGTCCAACACTTCCTTTCTCCGGTCCCTTTTCTTTCCCTTCTTCATCCCTATTTCTCTCGCTCTCCTTCTCTCCCACTGTTTTACTTACCCGCTTTTTAAATTTTTAGCGCTTCTGTTTGAAGGGTAGGACGAATGGGGACAATCGATAAATATCTTACCTCGCTTCTCGGACCGGTACCGATGTCGGCAGGTTGTTACGAAGGTTGACTTTGTTTGTGTGTGCGCGAGTGTGTGTTTTATAAAGAGTGTTTTCTAGGTTAACTTCTTAGCATTCAGAAAAACGTCTTATATATCTATTTATTTATTTTTAATAATAAGTCACAGGCATGACAAGCAAAACCACAGACACAAAGAAAAAGAAACTCACACGTCAGTTTTTTAAAGTTTCGGTAACACAAACGCCTTCTTCCGAACAATAGGGAATAATCGTAACTCTCTCTTGTTCGGAAGAAGTTGCTGTGCTGCCTAAAATAAAAAACTGGCGTGTGAGTTTCTTTTCTGTGTATCTGTGTTTTTTCTTGTCACGCCTGTGACTTCTAATTGAATATACATTTTCATATATATATATACATACTCAATCATTCGAAAACATGACGCTCAAAGGCGCGAATAAATTCATACATTCATAGGAAATGGAATAGGGGTGGGGTTTGGTGGGGAAGATGAAAATGAGTCAAATCCAGACAAAAAATTTCACCTTAGCCGGGATATATATGTATATAATATTTCGTTCAGACAGATGGTGAAAGAAAGAGGATAGGAAACACATAAAATTGGACAATACAATGGTGATGTGAAGATGGAGTGATGGCCGATTCCAAGTGAAAAAATTCGACTAGGCCGGGAATCGAACCACGGACCTTTCGATGTCGCGCATATATATATATATATATATATGGCTCCCGGCTTGGTTATGTTGTTTCTCTTCCCTTCCACAACATTTTAACGCCGTCGCGAGCGGTGTCGTCTCCTTTTAAGGGGCTATATTTAGTGTTGCACCCCGCCGCGCGTCGCTTCTGGCTTGTCCCCTGCCCCCTGTCCTTCGATTTTCTTCTTGGGGTTATGGTCCGTCGCATCATGCTTTTTCTTTCCCCGCCTTCCTCGGACGCTTTGTCGCTTCCTTGTCCGCGGTAAACATTTTCCCTTCGTCTCTTCTAAAGCCCTCTATTTAAATAGAGGGCTTTAGTCTCCTCTCATGCGCAGCGCTGCCGATGACGAAGAAGTTATGTAAGGCAACCCGTCAACGAGAATTCGCGGTGGTTCCACCGTAAAATGACATAATGTCATTCGATTCATATTCTGGGTACTTAAAGAAAACAGTATCCTCTATATGATTGTGAACAACAAAATCCTTAAAATGATGGCGAAAATGTCGTTTGTTGAAAGGTTGGCGGAAATGAAGCCTATAACCTGGTGTGAAACCCGAGAAAGATTTATTAAACTAAGTCCTTCCTTTCTGCGCTATTTTTCTCGCAAATTAAACTAAAAATTACTTGGTGTTTAATGCGATAACGGAGAAACTCGAGGAAAAATAGTATTTTTCTATTTAACATAGATGAAATTTTTGCGGAAAACTATTTATACAATGCGAAAGCTCCGGGAAATTTAATGAAAATAAAATATAGCCAGCATATTCAAGCCTATTTGATATTAACTGAGGTATCAAGCTTTGCAAACCATAATATGTAAACCTTAAATATTGTTGAATGTTTTATAACTTGTATTGTAAATCCTGATATACCCCTTAAGAAGCGTAATAAGTATGCGAAACTTTGGCAGAATTGAGTAACAACCGTTGATAAAAAATAATTTGACCAATGTCTCTGGAGAATATAGCATTATATATTTATTATAAAATGTGGGAATAAACAGCTACCGATAGAACTCAGTTTGCAAAAATGGTCGACCATTGGCTCCGATGCTCCCGTCAATCGTAATATTCTCCGCATTTACGGGAAGACGATTGAAAACTGATTGCCACCGTCCGTTTTCGTCACGTCAGGAAGCGTCGATCGTAATCCTGACCTGAGTTTTATTTCGGCGCGCGTCAAAGTGAGAAAGTTTCTGTCGGGCTTGTTTTATTTTTATTCCTCGCGATGATATGTGCCTATGCGGCGGTGTCACTACGGCAATATCTCTGCGGTGGGCGTTCCCGACCCTTCTTCCCCTTTCGCGGGTCGAATAACGAGATTCCTCGAGGGCTAGGGGCTCGGAGAGGTTAGTGCAGCTACTCCTTTCGCTCGAGAGGGCTGCAATATCTCCCTTATTATTTTTTTCCTTGTTTGATGATGTTCGGGTATCAATATTTGCCAAAGTCGTAAATGTGGACAGCTCCCCGTGGGCATCAGGGGTTTTACCGTAGAAATTGGTCGGGGTGTTTAACAAGGTTGTGCATTAATGTGGTGCCAGTGTTGAATGGCTGCGATCACAGTTGACCATCGATAGTTCGAAGTGATTTAACCTGACTTGAAAACATTCTTGTTGTCACTAGAAATTTGAACTCTGAGGAATCGTTACTACACTGTTTGTGAAACGCATGGAACAAGAGTGCATAACATATCTTTCTATTAATCCAAAATATGACTTTGAATTTTTCGATTGAGCTATGTTAATGTTACGTATGGCTGTTTTGTAGATTATAAGTTTTCCATGGAAGAATAAATCATTTAGATCAATCAAACAGATGAGTGCTATTTGCTATGGTTTTGAAATTTCAGAGGTTCGTCGCGCTAAGAGTGCGACTATCCTCGAATCTGTCCTTGCTCCTACCTAATACTGTGTGTTGTCGCTTTCTTTCTGCTATAAGGGTATCTAGTTATTTTTAGACAACAGCTTAGCGTCGTAGTGAGGCGTGTCTAAATACAAAGAGAAACTCTCTGATGTTCCTTGGCTAAATTATACTTACGCCTGTGCTTTCTCTAAGCTTATTTATTTTATCAGTTTGTTTGCTGGCCTCGAAATAACAGAGAACCCGAAAAACCGGGCAAAAATCTTTACCCTCTCAAACTCTGGGAACTTAGCAGGTGCTCTAGAATAATCGGATTGGCGACTGAGAGAATAACTTTCTTCACCGGTCTCTTTGAACTGCGCAATAGCCGAGGAAAAACCATTTAAGTACTTCCGGCTTGCTGTAGGGTATTTTAATGTCACACAATGGCAGCGGATTTTTTTTTAGCTTCCCTTATCGTTCTTGACATCTAAGGTCGCTTTTTCCTCATGACATCTGCGGTCGATGTTTATCTTTATGACAAATACCTATTTGGCTGAAGTGAGACTGCTTAAGCCTTTGGGGAACGGACTTTATGTATTATTTAAGAATTAGTTTAGTTAGAAGTTTAATCGTAGTTTATTCTTGATTTTTCCCGGATTTTCTTGTGACACAGAGTATTGCTGCAACAATTTTTCAAATATTACGAACTAGCACCCATGTAATTTTTTTACGGCTTGGTGTAGCTTCCTCTGTTATCGCAGAATCGTTTCCTCACTTTTTTTAGCTTATCAAATCCATCGGGACATCCAAGATCATTTTGGTGAGGTGAATTTTCTACATTGAGGTATTCATACAAAAATATTGTACTCTCACATTAACATGCACGTTTAGGAAGTCCAGTATGTTACTAAAACAGCTTTGCATTTTCTGAAGTAGAGATTTATTCTGCAGTCTTTCATTGTCAAATATATCTCATATGCTTATTGAGATTGAACTAAAAAGTAAACATCTTAGTCTGAACATTTCAGATAGACAGTTAAACAATCAATAAAGTGTTTGTATGCATACAACCAACCTAAAAGTTTATGAAAACATGACAGTCCTAGATAAACTGGAACATTTTTTAATTTTCAACTCATGCATTCAATATAGAGTATGTAGACAAACGAGGAAGTGCTTGGTATGTAATTGGAAACCGGAGTGAGGAGAGGAAATGTCTGTAGGAGATTAAGAGGAGGCAGAGTTGGTGATTGGAAGAGGTAATTCGGTACGGAGGTTTGCTGTAAGCCGTGATAGAGGGGAAGAGTGGGAGGGTAAGAAAGAGAATAGAATTTATTGACGGGATAAAGAGAGATAGACTCTATTTCAAGATAATAGGGTATTTGGGTATTCAAACCTACGACCAATAGGGTACCGCCTTGCATGGACTTGAGACAAGGCAGACGTGACATAGTCGCGACGCCTTCTGGGATTGGTAGCAGCCGATGCGATTTTCATATTTTCGAAGTCTGAGTGAAAATCAAACCATAATATGTTTAAGCTCAACTGTAAAATCCGTGACTATTTCTGATATGAAAAACATGGGGCTTTTCCTGCAAGGAAATTTTCAATCATCTGGCTATAGGGACCAATTTTTTTTGGAGTAAAACTTGTGAATCACCTCAATTAAACACACCTATTTTATGTCCTCTATCGTAATAAAAAGGTTTCGCGTAACTGTAATCATTTTGGATTTGTGGATATTATATTGACCCCGCATCATGTCTCTCGAATTGATAGAATTGAAAAAATAAGAAATTTGCTCTGTCTAACTGGAAGGATAGGTACAAGGGTTTCTTCTATCCACTCACCATTAATGACTGTAGCAGAAACAGCGTGAGACGAAGATTCGCTACTTCTTGTAGCTCGCATCTGAAGCGCGCCTTCGCCGATATAGCAGTTATGGATGACGTCTACAGCGCGCTGATGACGTATCCAGCGAAGCTGCTGCTATATATAGTGAAACCTTCCTAAGAAACTACTTCAATGTTCAAGTTCACTTTTCGCCCTTTCCCTCTTCCAGTACGTTTTTCCTATTCGCTCCCCTTTTTCATGGCTGGTGTTCGAACACCCCCTGCCTGAGGTGGTACTTATGCTGAGATGTACAAAGGCATTGTGATGGCAGATAGGGATCTGCTCCAATAGAAATCCTACGGTGGCTCGCAGGATAGTATGTAGGTTTAAAGTTTGTCCAAATTAATTGCGCAGTTGACAGGTAGAAATGCAGCCAATTTGTAAACACGTCCAATGCCGTTTGGGGAAGGGAATCACGTGGCCGAAGAACCCATGATGGTGGTCTTTGTTTAAGTTATACGATCGAAAAAAAAATTATTCCAGTTTCATTTCTTAAAAATCCAAAGCAGTATATTTTAACTGCACTATTATCTTGGACGGACTCTAGATTTGTGGTTTGAGTATGTAATTTGCGTCCGCTTATGATCTGGGTATATACCTTTTATTCGACCCGCTGCCAAGTCTGCGTCTTTCTCTGACTCTCTCTCTATGAATACGCCTGGCATTTGAATGCGGCGGCAGTGGGATAATCCTTGGTCTCATCCTACGGTTTACGCCCCTCGGTATTTTACGGTCATCTAGCGTGAATCATTATCGTGTCCTTGCGGGTTGCTCCGCGTCCCCGGTGTCCGGCGCGCCGCGCCTCGGGTGCGGACTTCGTTACATCATCACCCGCGCCTCCTTATAGCGCTGCTTCGCTCCCAACTCCCCGCGCTCGTTTCGCTTCCCTCCACCCTCCGACACCCCTTTAGTCGTCTCCTGGAGCTTCTCCTTATTTGTTTCAAAGGGTTTTGTGAGTCATGGATCCAATAGAGTCGACGGGCGTCTTGGCGCTCCTATCCTTTCGAGTGCTGCAAGCATGCACTTACCTTGACCTCGTTTGAGGCGCAATAGTTTTGTTTATCAAAATACATGCTACGTGGTCATCTTATTGTTTCAGTAATTACGGATTGCTTTTGTCACTTTTGACGTGCACTTGTGTTTAATTTTTGAGCAGTTTCTTGGTTGGTAAGTTGATAGATTTCTAAAGGTTTTTGGACTGTTTTATGCGGACGAATTGATAAAAAGTCGTTTCAGGTTTGATCAGGTCGTTTCAGGTGGAACATCATAATTAAAGAATATTGGCAATTTTCTACGATATAAACTTTAATGCGACCTGTTTCGATGCACTGCATCATCATCAGGTCCATGATGATGAGGCCTGATGATGATTCAGTGCATCGTAAGCTGTCGCATTCAAGTTTATACGGTGAAGAATTTCCAATATTATTTAAATAAATTAAAAAGGACGAATTGATGTCTTTCCATGAAATATTTCAGGAAAAAATAAGCTTAATTTTACGATTTCCGGAGTTTATCCAAAAATCACTATTTTGGAGGTTACCTTAGTGACACATGTGTTGTGCAAACGATGACGCTTCAAAAGTGATTATAATCAATCTCATGTTTATTGTTACAGAACTATCGTAAGGTAAACGTATTATTTGAGTGTTCTGTCTGTTTGTATAATTTTAACTCAGGACTAAGTAAAGAACATTTTCTCAGTATGATTCCGCTGAAATTATCGCAATTGTTTTACGTCTGAAGCGACACATTTTTCTGCGTTAGTAATGTTAAATTATAAGGTTTGCTGCAAAATAATCACTCTCGATGATGACGTCTTCTCACCTAGATTTTTGTGTGAACGATTTACAATCTTTCCGTGAAATTTTTACGATATAACTACCTACTCCATTTATTATGATTGGAAATAAAATTGTAATTAGATTGTTGTTCAACTTTCCCTTCCGTAGAATTAAACATGAATTTAGTGTTTCGACCAAAATTATAACTCACATTGCAGATTTAATTATGCGGTGAAAATTAAGTTTTGAAGTTCAGCATTCTCTTTACCTGAGCATTTTTTTATGATGTCAGTTTCATTTTTATGTGATGCAGACTAATTTCAGGGATTATGTAAATTTCCTTATCCTCCAAATCTTTGCAAAAGTGAAAACGTCAAGTACCCAGAATTATTCCGGAGGATCATACCATTGAACATTTATGTGATCTCTTTTAACGGAAACACTCTAGAGGAAGGTCCCGCGTTAGCTTGAGTCAATGTCGTGCCAATCCAATTGCATGAGAATGCCTAATGCCTTGAAAATTACTCTTTCAAGACCACTCAGAATTCGTAGAAATAACTGAGCAACGAGCTGTACTTGTTTGCTTCAACGGAAGCCATATAGTTTTCTAAGAGCCTCATCTCCACCATCGGTTCTTAACATTTCTCTTTCTTTGAACTTCACCTCTTCACATCGTTTCTAAAATTCTTCTCACGTCTTCTCTAGTTTCCAATCCCTCCGAAATCATTGTACTAAATCTTCAGCCAATATATTTCAGAGCTTCGTCTTAAAAGAAGTTAATTAGTATCATTGATACACTTTGCAATTGGAATGAAGGGTTTTTATTTTACGTAGATATACTTCATATATATTTATTTTACAAAAATATTTTAAACCACAATAAAACTTAATAAATTAACGAAAATCCCTTGTATTATATACAGCTGCGGGAACTGGACAATTACAAAAGGAAATGAACATTGATTACAAGCATCTGAAATGAAATTTTTAAGAAGAGCTGCTGATCATGCATGAACGGACAGAATATGGCAAGATAAGGTATATATAAAGGCGAAAACTCTGTATAAAAGGCATCAAGGAAACGTTACGGGATTATAGTAACAGATGGGCAGAACACAGAAAGAATGGACGAAGGAAGAATATCCCAAGGAGATTAAAGTAAATCTTTTCAAACCACGGTGAGAATGCCCACACAAATGTGTAAACATAAAGCTAGAGTCTTAAGATATGTGGGAAGTCCACGCAAGTTATGGAAAGACCAAGACAAGAAGGTTGTGACAGGATAAAATGCCTATTACTTGCAGTAAGAAAAAAGGAGATGGTTTTTCAAAAGGGAAATGCTTTGTTGACAGGTTGTCCGTTATATATAAAATCAGCTGCCAAGATATCTAGATACTATGATGAAGTTAATAAAATCATGACCTCTAGGTTTTATCTATTATTGAATCTAATCTTTGCTTCGTACATGAAAGAAGGGAAATAATTTATTGAGAAAAACCTTATGGATTTTTGGATAACTGTGTGGTTCCCCTAAGCGTGATATGTTTGGCTGACGACCTCGAAGCTCCTTGCTTAATCTAAAGTGGGTGGAAGTTCATATGTATTAGATTCTACTGGAAATCAAAATGAAGCGCAGGGTTTGGTTCCAATTGAGCTACATTGTCAAACAGAAGGTGACCCTTTATCGGATGTTAGTGTGTTTTGCGGTTATTTATTGGTTGCCTGGTAACTCGAAAATGGAAATCCTTCATTTATGGCCATGTCCCCTGGCAAAAGTTTCCATAGCACTGTGCAACCATATATCGATTATTGTTAATGGGAAGCTTCAGTGAGGTTTCTACATTTAACCATTGAGGTATATTTCTCTGTATGAAGTACAAAAATATTTCTGTACTAGGGGAAAGCACAGAGCGGAATCGAGAGTACATTAAAACTAACCAAGATAAAATCAATTTGCTTCAATGCCTTAACAAATAAATAAAGCTTTTAAGCAATGTTGTTTGATTGCACATTTCATCAATGCTTTTCCCTTCCCACCGTGTTGAACTGGTGCACATAAGCTCCTTTGTTCAGTTTTTGCGAAACAATGACTCTTCCCCAAAGAAAAAGCTGAACAAAGGGTCCTATTTAATTCATACCCATTACCTCATTCCCATTTGTGTGTGGAAAAGGTGTTATTCCATGTTTAAATAATTAATGGCGATATTTTGATGGCTGTAAAAATTTGGGCACTAGCAAATAGAAATAAATGTTAGCGTGGAGAAAAAAATTAGAAAACGCTCTTGATTCACTGTCTCCTTACGTCTCTGGGATTTCATCAGTAGTGGCCTCTTTACTGAGCAAATATGTGGTCGTAATTAGGAGTAGTATTCTTTTACATTAAACTCTTTGCAAAATTACACTAAGAAGGTGCTCTGGGTTATGAAAAGTCCAAACTTTCCAACATTCTGGAGACATTTTTCAGTCTTTCGTGAAACTCTCCGCGGGGAATGGATATTGAGATGAAAACACTTACAAGCAAAACTGACAATAATAAAAGTTTTAGCTAGTTATAGCTCGTTCCCTTTTCATTGCTTGTTCGACGATTTAATTAAAGATGAAATATTGCGCAAAAATGTCTTTATTTTTTTTTAAAGCGTGGATGTTTCTGTATCTCAAGCTCCTCCCCACGGGTGAAAAATTGCCGCTGGCCCGCATCATTTTATCGACCGTACTCAAGCATGCCGCAGGCCTCTAGCGCGTGAGCGCATTCTGGAAACATACTGAGGAGTCAATGCATCCAGTTCAAAAGTAGCCATTATTGTGAAATTCACAAAGACCTTACCAATACTGATGTGTTGCCCTATACATTCATTGCACTTTTTTCGCTTTTGTGCCATATGCGTTGTTTCAGTTCCAACTACTAATTGATTTTATTAAATAATAATATATTTCAATCCACTCAGTACAATTTGCAGTTTTATCCGGAATAACATGAATTAATTGGTGTTTAGGTACTGTTTGGTATATAAGTTTTGGCATTATTCTGTTTGGGGTTACTTTCAGGATTAGTTCTCTAAGGCAGAGACTGTTGCAATTGTATGCTTTTCAAATACCGTCTTAATCAGATGATATTGTGATTTGAAATGTGTTTGGTTTCTCATACTAAAGAAATACGTTGTCTGCTAAACATTTGACTGCGACCGAAGTATATGGCTGCTTTAGAATAGTAAAGTTTACGGAAAAAAACATTGGCCATATTTTGAAAGAAAAAAAAAGTTTTTTTTACCATGTTAACGCATTTCAGTCATTTTTTAACCTGAATATTTAACCTTGGCCTGTTATTTATAAAGCGATTGTTTATCTCCTACTGGGTTACCGAAAATATCGATAAGGTTTCTGTGTTAGTCCATTGACGGCGGCAGTAGTTGACGGCAAGCTACCGACCCGGATTTCAAAGCTCTATGGGTAGAAAAGTTCGAACAGTGTCTTTCTGAGCAATGATAAGTTGACCTTTTAAGCTGGCAAAGAAACTTTAACATATCCTTATCCATTTTCAGTGCAGTAACGACAAAGTTGCCCTTTCGCAGTTGAAGGATACCTGGGGTAATGTTGAGAATTTCGAGCTCTGTGTAATGAGAGTTGCTCAAAGGGTGGTGTTAATTTTTCGAAATTGAAGACAATGACTGTGTAATTAGTACGCTGCAAATGATGGATTTGGTAAGAAAACTAATATGTTTCTGTGTCATAGCTGTGCGACCCGCTATAGCCTTGCTCCAATGGTCAGCTGGTTGAAGATGACAGTTTTTTTTTCTGAAATATCCAATCATTACATTTACACAAATGATGTGGTACGCAGTCTGGCGCACGGGTGCGAAGTTATACACCAAAGACGGTGAAACCCCCCGCGGAAATTCGCCTTGAATTAAGATGGCTTGGTGGTGTAACTGGCTAACATACCTGACTGGCAATTGGGAGATCCGGGTTCGAATCCCGGTCAAGTTAAGTAAAGTTTTTTTTTCTGATTATACCACCACTTATAAATCAGTTATGCCATTTAAGTTGATAATTTGGGACGAACATTTAAATCGTTTTGGCGTATTGCTCCAGCTTCATGGAGATATTGGCACGCTCTTATGCTGTGCGGGACACGCAGAGCTAGGCGCCGCGCCGAGAGGGTTGCGTCCGGGACACTATTCACCCGCCTCCTCCCCCGACCCGAAGCACTGCAAGAGCACTCACTGCCTCTGGACGCCGCAACCGTGCACGTGCACAAGTGCGTAATCACTGATTTACGATGAGCTACACGTGTAAAATAATTCACTAATTATCTGTAGAAATAGTTAAATTTTAAGGTTGCGTCGGTATCTTACGCTATTTTCCCCCGCGCAGCATTTGCTTCCTAATGAGGCTCCGGAAGTGAAACCAAAACGAAATGTATCATTTCACAATTGAAAGTATATTATAAAATTATATTATATAGTATAATATCAAATTATGTAATACAATTTGATATACCCATAAAGAATAAATGATACTGGGTTCATTCGGCTTTGTTATTTCGGTTGAAACTTTGTTTTAAAGGTAAAATTTTTCTTTCACCGGTAAGCCGCGTCCATTTGTTTTCCCGTCGAAATCAATCATTATTAATCGCTTATGATGCCTTCTCATTCTGTAATCCTTTTCTATAAACTACCGCATACGTTTTCAATTGCAAGACACTAAAATAACGCCGGGGACTAGATTTATTTCAAAAATAAGGATATTTTTTGGCATGGGCTTTAACGGTATTACCGTGTAACTTTACCGTATCTGACGTCACACGCCTGGGGGTTGCTGTGGAGACAACTATCCCCGTCGAACGCGTCTCTAATGTACACATACTCGGAGTATAGTGGCTGGAGCGGTAATCGTGGGCCATTGAGTGCACATTTAAATGATCTTTTCAAGTAAGTTGAGATAAATACTAGGATTTTCATTTAATTGCATCTGTTAATGCGTTGTAGCTCACAATAGAGGCAGTAATGGAAATGATGCAAGAATTATATTTTAAAATTTTTTCCTTAATTAAAGCATGTTAAAACGTTTTTATTATGTTGAGTTCTTATCTCTCTTTTCTGTTCAAATTTTACAATCGATTTTATACTAAATTCCCGATGAGCTAGAGACTTACAACTTTAAACTTAGCTCAGAACTGGATGACAATTCAATAATATGTAATAAAATATATTATATATGTTATATATATTAAATATTACAATATTATATATATTATAAATGATGCACGATATATACATAATATAATATAGTTTAATAATTTATAATTATTAATTTAAAACTTAGAAAAACGTTACTATCGTAAAAAACTTTTTTTTCTTCATAATTATTATAACTAGAGTTTTCGACGCGGTATTCGAGATTTTGAAGGATTTGTATTAAAATATTTTATTTTCGAATATTTCACTCGGCGTGACACCTTGATATTTTTAGCAACAATTATGATAATAAGAAATGTATCATTCTGCGTGTCGAAGAAAATCTGTTTCTATGCACTCGAATAATTAAGAAATATGCCATAAGGTTACGTGTTAAAATGGCAATGAACTGCCAAAAATCCATATCGGTATGGTGCAATTTGTTTTCAGTATTATCGATTGATATCACTGACCAATAGACGTATGTTAAGTTTCACGCAAACCTGAACCTAAAAAAAGTCGCTTCAGCCACCTTAAGCTTGAGTGACGCGTTACACGCATTGGTTTTGGCGTGGTGCATGAGGATGCTTTGCTGTAAATGTAATCGTTATCATCAATTCCCACTTGAATCGAACGAGCTCCAGTTAAAGCCCGAGATACCAAAAGTAATCATCGAACAGGACCGATCGATGTACCCATTGAAACAGTGAATGGTTGTACCTCTCCCCTGTATTATTCTCCAGGGTAGTGCCATTCCAGATATCATGTGAGAAGCTTCAACTCTCTCAGTCCCATTGACTGGTTCCGTATTTACAGGGAATTGGAATCAGCGCTGAATTTTAGAGGTCTTTGTTGTCTTGTTGATTGGCATGAGCACCTGAGGCCAAAAATAGAGGGCAGTAAACCTATTTCTTACGTAATTTGGTGTGTATCGAGTTTTTGCCGTCTTACTGCAGTATTTTATCGTATTAGCCTTGAATTTTTGCCTTGTCAATATGGTTTCAATACGTCACGTCGAGTCATCGTTAAGTTGACTACAAAATGTTTACAAAACATGAAAAAATGTCTTCCTTCTGAACAAAATATGGTAAACCTCTTTGAAAACTTGTTTGATTTTATTTGATGCTGTGTTATTTATTTCCTTTAAAAAATTCCTGCTCAATAAGGTTTTGTCCATAAATGTGTTCTAAAATAAGAAACCTTTCTTTTGCTCTCAACATCCCAAGAGATAAAATGACATGCAAATACACTAGTCTTCTGCCTTATATTATGTTTGAAATATGGTGACCCCAAAATAGGTTTTTCCTATGGGTTGCTTATATTCCACTGATGTGCACTTGTGTGTGATCTTTTGATTTTATATGTTTTGTGCTAATTGTTGAGGTGGAATACAAAATATTACTAATATTACTACTTTATGTGGCATAAATGTTAGCAATTGTCACAAATGATGCCTGATACTCCTTACGGTGCTTCTTCGGTTTGAATTTGGCAATTTGTGCACACTTCACATCGATTTAGTCAACTCATTTGTTGTTTTGACTGTGTCGTATTAATGCCTACGAAAGATAAAGCGCATTTTTATTTAATTCAAGGTCTCAGGTTATTTTGATCCGCTGGTCTAGAAAATATATTCCACATTGATGTCCCGTTTTGTCTTAGTTAACTATCACGTAATTTTTAGTTTCAGGCGTGAAGTTAAAATGAAGTTGCATACTTGTACAAAATATAATGTTTGGGAAATGCTCAAGGATGTTTTTATATTGAGTTTTTACGTAATCCGATGTATAATATATCCTTGATTGCCATACCACTAAATAATATTACACATCATCATCAGCAGTTAAGATTACTTTGCTGAGGCTCTCCACTTTACTCTCCTCTCCGCCAACTACTTCATTCCTACTTACAATTAGTTCTTCACTTTGACGATCGTCATAATTTGCCTGATGCATTCCATTCTTCCTCTTCCTCTTGTTTTTCTTCCCATTGATTTCTCCTTCCATTATTGTTTTCAATGGGCTGTTTTTGTCGAAAAGTGCGTCTCTCCTTCTTCCCTGAGTTTTAATTATTATTCTTTTCTCTCCAACACTTCGTAAAACTTCTTCGATAGTGATTCTCTCCGTCCATTTGATCTTCAAAAGCCAGTGCCAAGACACTTCAGAAGAATACTACTCGTGAAGCTGGAATCGTGTATCTATTGAAAAACTTGGATTCTATAAAAAAATCGGCGTCTTGTGTCTTGATTGCGATTAATAACTGAGTTTAGGAACTCCTGGTCATTTCACGATCTTGCTTTTCAGGAAGGAAAGTCAGAAATATTAAATACCTCATTTTGTTTTGATTCCATTCGCAATCATCAGTATTCATCACTTCTAAGATTGGTTTGCTACTGTCCTTCAACCCACTCTTCTCTCAGCTAACCTTTCAGAACTTCAGTCGTTCCCTAATAATTTACTAAATATATTCTATCCCTGGTCTTCTTTGATAGCTCTTCTAATTCATTCCTCCTTCCATTATTCCCAAAAGGCAGTTGTGTCTTAGAATATGTCCTATAATTTTGACTTTTCAACTTTGATGGAATGAAAGGTGAACTTAAAGCACAGAAATTTCCTCCAACTATTTCATTGGCCACTAACCAGAGTTTAATTGCAAAGCAACATCATCAGATGAAATTAAATGATAAGGTAGAACTCTTATCTATACAATGTGGTTGCAGGTAACGTTAGACCTTTTGTATATTAATCTTATTTTGCTTGATGATGCTGCTTTGAAACGGATCTATAGCCGTGAGCAATAACTTAGTGGAAGTGGCTATATATTAAGTACACTTTTCGTTCCAAGCATGAAGGACCTCCGCATTGTTACACCTGTGACTTTCGACAACTTCAGAGAGTTTTCGTGTAACAAGTGTTTTTCCTCAATTTTTTTATAACTTCTCCATAATGGTGATTATCTCCGTCCATTTCATATTCATCATTCTTCGATAGCACCACATTCAGATTGCTTCTTATCTTTTTGTTCTCTCCAAGCTTCAAGACCATACAAGGGTATGCTCAAAATATATACTTAAATGATGTGCTACCTTACTCTCAAGTTGGTTTTTATGGCAGTTAGAGCACTCTGGAGCCTTTTTTTTCCAACCAACGAAAGTTTGAACTCAATCTGGCTGGTTAAACTATGATGGAGCAGGCAGTAGTTTTATTTGTTCGTTTTTGAAATTCACCTCATTGGGCGGTCCTAATTTTTGTTTTATATTTCAACATACAGTAATGTCTCGATTACATGAGGCAATGCGGGTCGGGTAATAAAATAATTCTGATAATGCGGAAGGCTTCTGAGCGAGAATAAATTGCGACAAAAGGAACACATTCCTATGCTTTGCCTTACTTCATTTTCTGATGTGGTCGGTTTAAAATATTTCTGTTAATGGTTTTTATTTTGAGATAAAATAGAGTGCCGAATATTGACGTTCGTCTGAATGAGCAAAACTGGCTTGGTACAGCCACAACATAAGGGTCTGTACCTCTGATAATGCGGAACCTCGGTAAATCGGGACTAGGTTAGTCGAGACGTCACTGTAATTATTGCGTCCCATGTTTACGTTCGTGTTCTCAGCTCATGACGCATGCTTGCCTTCAAATAACTTTGGCGCCTTAAAAGGATCTTGGCCTTTTTACACGGGCGTAGAATTTTCGAGCCCCTTGCTCGTTCGGTTCCTTGAGTTTGAGAGTTCCGCCGCTAGATGTCAGAGTTGATGATGGTCTCTTGGGCACGTCGTCTTGGCGTGTTCAAGGATCGTTGTAGCCGGCTCTTTTAAAAGGAGAGGAGAAATGTTCGAGGACCACACGACCCAAAGATCATGCCCTTAAAGCTACCACAGACATTCACATTTTAATGTAAATCAAGCCTTGATAATGGTGAAAGATTAGATAAGGTGGCTTAGAAAATGCGGAATATTCCGGAAAAGAAATAAAAATTTTTCCCACTCTGCAAGAAACATTCCGCGGGTGGGTATAGCATGCGTTACGTTTTGAGTGCTGGATTCCTGCGTGGCGTGGCCGGGTTCAGGAACCTGCGGTGGTTGAAATAATATACCGATATTCCGACAGGCATTGTGGTAGCTGAACATGTTGGCAGTTGCGTTTAATGCTATTTTCAGTGGAAGAGTCCATTCCCTACGAACTGGCGCTGTACCGGGGAGTAAGCTAGTCTACTGACTATCAGGTTTCACAAGGTCGAAAATCATTTCCGAATTCAATTTTAATAAAATTGAAATTGGAAAAAATTATCAATCTTTTATTCGCATGAACTTTCAAGCACTCTCTTGCTCTTAATCCAATTGTTTACATGGACATCTCCTATGAGTTGCGAAAAATATAAGCGTAATATAATCCAGCTTGGAATAGATAATAGATAAAGATAGTCGTGTCACGTACTGTCGACGCACTTAAGTTAAATGCAGTTATTCTGGCAGCGATGCCTATTATGTGTTCTCTACTCTCCCCTCCGCTCCTTAGCCTATCCCTACCACACAAGCCTTCCCCTCCCTGACGTCACGCTAGGCGCAGGTTACTGACACTCTATTTCGCTACCACTATAAATGTGTGCCATAATGAGATAACTTCAAATACAAGATAATGGATGAGCCTGGCTTTCCTACTCCCTTCTATTGATCCTCGACATCGTATTTAAATTAACTTAAATAGGATATAGTGCAATGCATGTTGGTGATAACTCACCCCCTGCCGCACACCTTTAAGGTGGCTTGCAGGGTATTATATGGATGTAGATGTTCGTCCAATATATAGGAGAGGATGTGGAGGAGGGGTTGAAGGGGAGACTATTGGTGGGGGAGTGGCTTAAGGTGGTTAACCCTTCTCAAGGACGGCGTAACCTGAGGAAAACACGAAAACAGCGTCCAAGATGAGAGGGAGATAAGGGGATTGGGACTGTATAAAGGGGGGACAATTTTTAAGGACGCATTAGTTTTAAAATCTACAAGTACTATGGCAGAGATATATAAATGCACCTTAACTGGTAAACCTTCTCTAGTATCATGGTAGTTGTTACCTTGTATGTTATGTGTGACGAACGCGTAGCGTATTGGCAGTTTTCCTTTTTTTAATTTTTGATAAACACGCAGGAGACTTCGTGAAGGTTATTTTAGGTTTTTGGAAAAAATCATCCAGAGCTTTTCGTCCACAATTTCCAACTAGACCTTTTATTTATTTAGACGTGATGGTTCTACATTTAGTTGACATGTATTTGAACTTCTGGACTCCCTTTATATATATTTGGTTCTACTATATTTGGTTCTTATTGTCAAGGCTGAAATATTAGCCGCCTATCTTCATTCACTCTCTTTTTTCAAAAGATCCTTGTATTCCTGCTTTCTGTGCTGTGTCTTTCAGGACTTTTCTCTGCGTGGTGGCAATCCCAAGATTTTTTTGCAAAGAACACTATGTCGTCTACGATGGCAAGATATTTAAATGCTCTCTATGAATGTCCAAAAGACATGGTCTCTTGTTAAAAAAAGATTTTCATGAGCTGCTATGTTTGAATTGTCTGACTTCGACCTGACCTGTTCGAGTGTTGCCATTTTTGTGAACTTGGGAGGTATCCGTAATTATTAGGGGATGGGTGGCACATTCTGATTTTCTGTCCATCTCATTAACACTATATCCTTCTCTTTCACTCCACGTTCTTATTATTACCGAGCCGTCAAATGGTGACGGGTGAGCTTAGCCGTCGTAGTAGAAATAAAGTGATTGCCTTAGCTGCGCGCATGAGAAATTAATGGGAATGCTTAAAAGCGTTCTTTCCCTGACTTTATTATATGGTAGCGAAACCTGAGTATGCCAGGGCAAGCATAACAGTCGGCTGAATGCAGTGGCAATTGGGTAATTGAGAAGTGTTTTCGGCAAAAACTGGAGGGGGAGGTAAGGTGAGGAATGTGTGAGTCATGTTACAATGTGGAATGAATGCTTCATTAACGGACATTTATGAAATAAGCGTTCTTCGGTAGGTTGACCATATTGAGAGAATGGATGAGAGTCGAACGACTAAATAGCTATGTGATAGAGGCGTGAATGACGTGAAAGGGTAGGACGAGAAAGCCATGGGTGAATGTGGTGGAAGATATTCTTTATAGGATGAATATTAGGAGATTTAAGGACATGAGAGCGTGTATGAAGCAATGCATGAATGTCATAGAGGCTAATGAGGTAATACGAGGTTAGGGAAGTGTGAAGAAAATCATAAAATTGAGACCTAATCCTAGGCCTAACAGCAATGACTGACTGCGTTCGTCGATCGTGCCCACCGCGAAAAGGAGTGGCGTGATTGGTATGTATGTTTATGGATGTATATATGTCGCTTCGAAGCCACTGGTGTTGACGCTGCTTAATGTGCTTGTGTGACGTCTTGGAGAATCGCCAAAATGCTTGTAAAGGAAGTACACTTGACTTGTGCAATCTTCGAAGTCATGGGGAAAGTGAGAGATGAGTTTCATCATGGAGTACTTATACTATCGAGGAATTCATGAAAATACGTGAAAACATGAGGCTTTTTGATTATAAATTGTGAAAACATTACGAAGTATTTATGGTGATTCTAATATAATTGATTCTGGACATTTTCTTAATTAGAAAGTAGCTTTTTGGGTTACAGAATAACGCCTCATTATCGTTGCAATTTTACTAGTGCTGGTAATATATTTAGTAAGAGAAGCCCATCAGTTAAAACTATAAGGAGTAGGAACTAAAGGTTTCTGGAATTATAATTTCGAAGATGATGTCAATACAAGCATGCAGAATTGAAATTCACCTGTATTACGGTTTATCTTCCCATAGCTTATGTGCATCCTGCTACAAAAAAGTCTTGAAATTTTTAAAGAAATATACCAAGAAGAGTTTTTGGTTCTCTAAATGAGGAAGGAAGTTAATGGAGAATTATGAGAAGTGTAGAATCAAATGAAATGATAAAGAAATGAACCATAGCCCGCTTCATAGAGTCACTTAGAATCTGACGTCTGGGTTACATAACACGCATGGCAGAGAAAAGATGGAAACAGAAAATATTTGATTGAATACCAGGCTTAAATAGGCTCAGAAGGAGACCTAGGACTAGATGAAGAGACGATTTGATTGAAGATTTACAAGTAGTGAGTATTACTAACTGGGAGGAGCTAGCAAAAGATGGAAGGAGATATAGGCGTTAATTGTTGAAGAGGCGAAAACACATGTAGGTTTGCTAGGCCTATGGAAGAAAAGGAAGAAGTTTAAAAGTCCATCATCAGCGCGTTGATGTTGGACACAGCGGTCTCCGTAGTGATCGTGTTTTGCGTCTCGTAACTCTTTTGTAATCCTGCACCATCTCCTTCTAAGGTTAGCTTTTTTTCTTCTGTAAGGTTCCACGTCGTTGGCACCCCTCAGCCCTTCTCTTTATGCTCTTGTACCGTCGTCATCGCCCTTCTCCAAAGCCGCTTCATTCATGCTGACGTTGCTGATCCATGAACCTCTTTTTTTATCCCCATCCTTCTCTCTTGAGACTTCCACCTGTTCCACTCTTGCCTCTCAAATAAGAGCACCACACCTGCAGGTAAGCTTTATCGTGTCGGCGTGGCCAGTGCCAAGGTGGCTCAAGTCCTCAGGACGACTTTTAGTAAATAACGTTGCACTCTTTGTTTTTGGAAAAATCTGGGTACAATATGCATGAATTTTGTGTGTGAGATAGCAGCGAAGCCTACTTACTTGCTACTTATATGCAGAACGATGACTTTACGAGTTTCACGCTGGTTGCATTCGTGCATCTTTGGAGAGAAAAAATCATTGACTATACCTTAAAAACATTTTCATTGTGTCGGTGTATTTCAGTTGTTTTTTGGGCCGGGATATTTAAGCTTGTTCATTTATTTATAATTTCCTCGTGTTAATTCCCTTTCGGGTTACAAAAAATTCGTAATGGTGCTGCGTTAGTCCATTGAAGATGATTATAGACGGTAAACTACCGACACAAACTCAACAGCTCCAAGTGTATAACAGCACTGTCACCTTTCTCTTTCCAGCTTTGATAGTATGTCTTAATTAGCGGGCAAATAAACTTTTACAAGCAGCCATTCAGTTTCAGTGTGGCAACGTGAACGTACCCCTTTCACAGTTGAAGGAGACCTGGAATAATTGCAAAACTAGCTAACTCCTTAGTATGAAACATGCTCAGTCAGCGTGGTCCACGTCCTTTAGGAGTTGTCATTAGGAATAGGTATTCGTCACTGGAAGAGGATTAATTGACAAAAAACGGGTATTTGCCAAGCTCTTCAATTCAACCTTCTCTTTGTGAAATATAGCGGAATGAAATTCAAACTTGATGTCTCCTAATTTTTTTGGCGCTCTTTATCGGTAGATCTACATGTCATGTGAAATTGATTCAATGGTGAAAATGAGATGTAGTGGAGCAGTGGGATTTTGAGGTCTATGATGTTCCATTTTTTTCATCATAATTCCACAGTTTACCTAATATTATTAGCTTAAGGTAGTTTGAGCGAGATAATTCCCTAGTCATAATGGATACCATATTCAAATTTTATTTTTTTATTTCATCGTCTGTAAGAAGTATGAAGTAAATATTGTAATATTAATGGCGCTAAAATATAGTAATGTATGACAAAAAGTCTTAGTAATTACATAAATATAACTACATAAGTCTCTAACTTGACTCATTTTTTCACGCCGTACGGCGAAAACGCCTTCACAACTTAGTGTTGTTGCGATCCTGTAAACATTACTGCGGTGAGTAATTGATTAATTTTTATAAATAGTTGAGAAAAACTATACACAGTTTTTGACGAAATCTAATCGTTGGAAATTCATAATTTTCTCAATATTCCCCATCTGGAGCGCACAGCCGTAATCTATCCCATGTCAAACTGATTATATTTTTATGTAAATTGCTCGAAAAGTAGTTCGGTAAGGGGTAAATATTTTGATATCATTGGAAAGATGGAAGTTTTTCCTTTAAAATGAAGTCTAATTTTATCAAATTCTAATTGAATTGATAGCTCGCTAAAACTACCTTAACCCTTAAGCTGCTGCAGCTAGAGCGCATGTCGTCCACCCTGTGCGGGAAATATCTATTCGGACGGAACCTGTCCCTCCTTCCCACAGCCCGAGGCCGGGCAGTTATATGACCCATGTAATCCCCTCCCGACCCTTTTCTCGGGATCTCAGGGGGTGGACACCGGAACTTGTTGAGGGATCAGTGGGACTTTGAACACATGTTGAAAATTTGTTTATGGGCGTATTTGTTAAAAACAAATATGACAATATATTTTTTTCTAGCAATTTTCTGTTTTGTTTGATACTAAACACCAAAGAAATCCGTTGATAATTGAGCCGGGCGCGAACATAATACAGCTAACTTTTGAGACAACCATAACCCATTGAGCGTGCAATCGGAAGAAAGGGTCGCACCCCATTGCGGTGGTATGCGATCCCTAAAGAGCGTGGGAAGGGAGTGGTTTGGGTAAAAAGGTGGATTCCTAAATGTCCACCGCTGGAAAGAAAGAGTTCGGGTCATAAAAATATGAAAGGGCTGAGGGAGCAGGTAGACAGTGTGGGGCAAACGTACAAGAACGTTTTTCCCGTAGTTGCCCTTACACACGTACATGTACGTTTCCCGCAGTCTAAGGGTTAAGCCATTTTTCATTGTTGGGCACTCGAGTTTCCTGATAAACTCAAGTATCTAGGGTTAAGTTTATGACCGTTTGGAACCAACCAAATCGAATCCAAAGTTTAATGGTACACAATTTTCTCATAAATCCAAGTGTGTCATAAGTCCAAATCCTTTATAATATTCATTATAGATTATATAAATAAAATGAAAAAGTTATCCCAGGAATTCTGAGTTATGATTTTCAAATGTTGATTGCATATGTTGTCCCGTGAGCTTAAGGAAGCCTCTAGCCTTGTATGCTACTCCTTTATTCTGTACAATCTGCTCTGTAAATTTAGTGTAGTGTTTTAAGTGCTTCGATATAACAATCGGAGTGATGAAACCTGGCGTTTCGGCGTGATTATACTTTCAGTGACACGTTCACCTCTGACACTGAACATTTCAGTTTTAAGCCGGGGAATATCGAACTTTGGATTAAAATGTATCCATACAGAACTAAAGAAAACCTGTCACAGTGGTACATACTATGTTCACTCTACCAGTATTGAGAATTCATCGTAGTGCTTACTATGTAAATAACATTTTTTATGGTTGCCAGTGTTTGATCGAAGTTTATTTAAAACTCATTGAAAGAAAAAATTGATGAAAAACTTTAAGTGCGCGTAACTATAGAAAGTACTCGGATTTTGGCAAAAAATTCTGTTTTGTTGAAAAATATGTATCCATATCCATTTATTGGATCTGTTGTGTCTTTTTAAGTTTGTTTCGCCAAATCTATGCTAAAATCGCTGCTTTTGGACGTAACTGAGTTATACATAATTTTATTCAATTGCTCGATTAGCGTGCTTACATCCCTGAGTTCATTGTGAATAAATATTCGTTTATATTTTTTCAATTCTTTCAGAATAATATTTTTCTTCACGTGAATATAAAAAATTGCTGAGCATTATTATCATGGGCTGGTTAATATTCGAGCCCTTGGAATTAAGATAGAAAGTCTATTTCCTATCTTCCATATTTTGTGCCAATTTCTCCATTGCTGTATGTTGCTAACAAAGCCGTTTCTTTTCAAACTTCACTGCAATTGAGGTTGACGCAATGTCATTATTTCTCTGTAAGTATCCTTTTTCCAGTTACTTTTTAACTAGAGAGCATATCTCGACTTAGAACAAAGGTCCGTTGATGTTGAGTATTCGCCACTAATTAAAAACAATGTGGATATAGTGAGGTGGGACCTAAGAACGTGAGAGCCCTTACAATTTGCTCATCCATTTCTCGGTCTCGGTCCTTGGGCGTCCCTGCATTGTTAGTGAGATGAGTATGGCTGCGTATAGTACAAAAAGTGTAGAGCATCAAAAGACGCACTGAAATGAAATGTGGCCCCAAAAATGTTTTTCAATTTGCTTCGAAATTTATTAATATGTCCTCTCAATGACCCGCGTAATAGACTTTTACCTCATGTTCATTGCTCAGGCTGGTTATTTAAATATCTGTTTACGTTAATAATAAGTGATGGACGGCTTCTTCACTGACGGCTCATGTGAGGTTACGTTCGTTTTGCGACGTAATGGAAGGCGCTATAGAGTAAGGTGATTTCTGGGGCCCGTTTCTGATCTTCCACCAGTGGAAGACTGGTGGAAAGTTCCACCATTCGTTCATTGAACGACTCTTGATCCGTTAAATGAACGGCTCAATGACCCCCTCTGGAGAGCCGAACATCACAAACTTATGCCGATTTCCAACTTACCTCGAAACCGCGAACAAAAAAATGTCTACCTTCCGCACGCTTACTTCCGTCGGAAAGTTTCCACCACGACACTAGCGCTGTTCCACCAAGTGGATGACGGGTGGAAGGGAAGCTTGACTTTCCACCAGTCATTGAACGATGTAGTGAACGATTCTCTGGTGGAAGGTGGAACATGTGACGTAGTGTCGGAAAGTCATGACGTTTTGGTGGAAACTAATGACGTTTTGGTGGAAAAGTTGAACATCGGGAAAACATAAGAATCAGGCCCCTGGTTTCGTTTGGAACGATCTCGAAACTCGTGCCCGTCACCAAGGTGGGAATATTTCCAATCTTGCGGGTACCGTATCAGTGGAAATCCTCCGCTCGTTTTTTTTTTCAGATGACGCGACTTTCAAATAATCAATTGCCTTTGCCCTTCCGCATAGAGTGAAGACGTCATTGGCAACCCATCAATATGAATAACGATCCGGCTTCGATGACTTTCGTGCGTGCATGCTTTTCCTCTCGACGTTTTCCGGCGTTTTTGAGATCCTCCACGAAGTTTCTCGAAACTACGAAAGAGTTTCTCGCATGCTTTACATTTTCTTTTCGCTTAAATTCTTGTCATTTCCCTCATTTTTCTCCTCACTTTCGAGCACATGCGAGCGCATTACGACCAATTTTGTTCGAGATTCTTCTCTTTTTATATTAAATTAATGACTCTCTAAAAAATCTACTTATCTGAAATTAATAAATCTGCCTAAACAGAGTTTTGGCGAGAAAATAGTTTTGTTGCTCCATAAAACATAGCAAAATATTCAATGTTCTTTCTTGACCTCTCTTTGTGAATAAATCACTTTTTCCTCAGTTGTTGATTGGTCTCCGGAAATAATAGATCATTACATAGTTGGCAACGTTCGGCAATTATATATTTGTTCTTAAAGGCTACATGAATTAACAACATGTAAAAACTCTGGTAATTTATGTTTGATACAATATATAATAAAAACATATGCAGAAATTATTCACCGTTGAGTATTTTTTTTGGAAACTAAGTACTGAGAACATTCATAAAAATTAGAAAAAGAACGAACCTAAAAATAACCATCTCACTTTCCCAAAAAATACTTATAGGCAAATGCTTTCTATGAATGATTTTCATAATATATTGTGAAATGTAAATGACCAATTTTTTTGTGAATGCTGTGAACTTATTGTATCGCTGAAGAAGCAAAAAGTTTTAAGAACGTTTGCAAAGAGCTAATCTTTTATTTCCGTAAAGATTTAGTCTCACGAATAAAAAAATAGTTATTCACAAAAATATTGCTAATGATCACGGGGCCTGAACTGATTGGTGAGGGTATTCTCCGCCAAAAGATGCTGGTTACCTTGAAGGTATCACCACATTCAAACCCCCCAAGAAGCATGCATCGTGCTACTTTTTTGATCCTGCCAAGCATGAGAGGCTGAGAAAAGTATTGAATCAAAAATTTAACTTAATTACTGTATAGCTTTGAATTATTCATAGTGTGTAGTTTTTCATTTTTACATGATTTGTAATTCATTTTTAATTTTCCATCATTTTTGGATACTGGAATACTTCATGGTTTGTAGCCATTTTATCAGTTTTTTATTAGTAATTGTGTATCAGTGAAATGGAAATCTACGTCTCCTTAAAGAATCACACCATTTTCGTGTCCGAGGGACAGTACAGTGTTATTTATTTGGAAATATATTCTAAAGAAAAATTATTTTAGCAAAGCTGAATGCACATGCAAAGCCTCGAACTTGGATACTTTCCCCATTTAGATCCTCGAATGTTTTTAATCCGTTTTTCTGAGCAGAAATTATGGCAGATGATATTACTTACAATGATAGGGCGAACGTAGAGCTCCTGGTTCATCAAATGTGGACTTTCTTAGACAGTCTCCATTAACCGAGGTCAGGTCTAAAAAGTTTCCGCAAAAACTCTTTGTTGGACACATTCGGACATACGCTACAACTGAATGTTAAAAAAAGGAAACAATTTTTGCCGTTTAATCAAGAGAATTTTTAACGCTGGATATATGAATTAACAAGAAGAAAAAAACCCTTTCCATTTAACTCTTTACTTCACATTAATTTCTCCGTAGCGTTAAATCGATCTGTAAAAATAATAAGCTTACGTTAGGATGAATGCAAAGTTGATTTTAGCCCCATGGATAGAAATATACCTGAAGTTATTATTTTTATTACGTAATTACTGTTTACCAATAAAAACTACTAAACCCTAATATTAAACACAAGCAATCCAATCTACAAATCAGCAAAAAGACCAGTTGTGATATGCGCTTGTGAGACATGGACGTTTACGAACAAAAACAAACACACGAAAGAAAAATTTTTGAATTAACACTTGAGAAAGGAGGTGAATGGAGAATCAAGATAAATGTAGAATTAAATTAGCTTATATAAGAAAGAGCCATTGTCCGCTTTATAATCACAAATAATCATAGTATAAGGTCACATAGCGCGCATTGCAGAGACTAGACGGATAAAGAAAGTTAATGTATGGTCACCAAATAGAAATAAGCCCGGAGGGAGACAGGGAAAGATAGAGAGACCATGTCATGGAAGACTTGGGAAGAATGATTATTAAGGAGCTAGAAAATGATAAAATAAGATTGGTGTTAGCTCTTGACGAGGCAAAAACCCTTGCACGGTTGTGGTGCACAAGGAAGAAGAAGAATTACTGTTCAAAAGGAAATAATCTCAAGATTGTCTGAAAAAAGTTGGGCAAGAGTGCACTATAAAGAACTCAAGCTTTGTCCTAGGCGGTTTATTTTTTGCTATTATTTACGGCGTGGATGAAGTCAAACAAGACCACGTCAATATCCGTTGTAATTTTTAAATTATTCAATTTAAAAGTAAGTTTCTCTGTGATGTTGAAACCTGGCTGAAGACTTAAGAATTGAAGTGCATATAAGCTCCAAGCTATTTTAGCCACGTGAATAGAAATGAATCTGAAATTATTCCCCGCATTACGTAATTGCTAGTTCAAAAGGAATTATCTCAAGACTTAAAAAAAAAATTAGATGCGTTGACAAAAGCTCACAGGAAATTACTTGAAATTTGTCCTTAGCGGTTTTTTCACAGCATGAGTAAAGTCGAGAAAATCTAAGAAAATATTCGTTTTCATGATCTATTCTTTACTTCTCATAATTTCACATCTAAATTTCTCTGTAATGCAAAACCGAGAAGTGGAAGAATGAATCGTTATTGAAATTGAAAGTCTAGTTATTTTAGTTCATCCAATTGAAATACACACTTAATAATATTGTCTTTAAAAATGAGGTAAGGAAATATACCGTGATACAATTTAAAAACAATGCTAATTCCCTGTGGAATGTACGGTAGAAAGAGCTGGACATTTACAAAATAAAATGAACAGAGATTACCAACATCTGCAGTGAAATTTTTAAGAAGAGCTGCTGTGTCTACACGAATGTATCCAAAGGTTTTCGGTTGTACTTTGTGGTGTTTCAGCATTATGAACAAGGAACACTTTGTATCTCCGATATCTTTATGTCTGTAAACGACAGTTTATCTGGTTGGCAGCAGATTCGACGCAAAAAATCATAATTTTCAGCGTGTTCTTCATTTTAACAACTTGATCGTGAGGAGATACAAAGAGTTTTTTTTATTGTTCTACATGAACTGACAGAAAAGTAAATACGGATAAATGGCAAAAACTTAGCGTACACGGCATAAACAAAACGCTATGAGAATGTGTAATTGGATGGAGCGAACACGTAGAAATAATGGATGAATGGGAAATACCCCAACAAATATGGAAATATAGAGCGAGAGGCAGATTATCTCTGGGACATTCTTTCAGGAGATGGAAAGACCAAGACTGAAGAAGGTCGTTAAATTTTTTATTGCCATTTACTCGTAGAAAGACAAATAAGATTTTACTTAGGGTCAATATTTGTTGACGTTTTGGCCCTTCCGTGTAACATTTGGTCAGTATTTCTAGATACCGTGATGGAATTTATAAAATAATAATCTTATAGTGTTATATTTGTGTGGGATCTTATCGTAACCTCGTACGTGTAAAGAGGACGGGAAGTTCATGAGACAAACCATGTGAGTTTTCTGTATTTTCAGTGTAGTATCCCTTAGCGTGGTACTACATAATGAGTCCCTGGTTCGATTCTGTGTGGTGCCTATTGAAGCGAAGTTTCATAGCGTTTTGTACCAGGGGGTATTTCTGTAACTTTTTTCGTCCGTCGACAAACGTCAATTGTCTCCCTTGCGGCCTAAAAGAACATTGGCTATTCTAAACCACATTTTTGATAGCGTGACGGCCGCCGTAACACTGAGCTCATCTTATTGTTTTGCAACTTTTTACGCGGTGAATATTAGTATTTTTTTAATTTTTTCATTGCAGAAATGCGCGTCTTGTGTGAGAGAGATCCGTAAAATAATTTCGCAAACCTCGAGAAAGAACTAACGCCGCTAGAGGCCTGAATCGGTTTGCTTTTAATGCGCACTTCTACCCTAATTGTTATTGACGGTTGTCAATTTTGGCGATGTCGACTATTGTATAAGTGAATTTGGATGCTTATATCACGCGAAACCTCTTACGATGGTCCTAAATTTGTCGACCGGGTATGAGGGTAAATGTGCACATTAGGTGCACACAAACCTTTTGCTCTTGCGGCTTTGGTTTCACTGGAGGTTCGCGAAATGTTTTATGGTCACTCTCTCACACAAAGCGCGCATTTCCACTGCTAGAAAAATTTAAAATATGTCAAGACTCACTGCGCAAAATAGTTGTAAAACTTAAAGGTGACCTTAGTGGTGGCCACCCTGTTGTCCGAAGTGAGTTTTTTTAATTTTTGTCTCTGTTCATATTGGCCAAATGTGAGACAACTGATGTTTTTCAACGGACGATACAAGTTACATACTTAGGTCAATGCCTAAAACTTTCAGAAAGAAGAAGAAGAAATGAGCCGTTGAGTTTTAAAGTGGGGCAAGTCCATTTTGTTCAAAAAAAGTCTCAGCTAATTTTTATTAGAAATTGACTTAAAATTTCTGTTTTTAATCAGTTCACAATCATATCTATAAATAACCTTGTAAATTATATAGATATGATTGTGAATTGATTAAAAACATTTTTTAAGTTAATTTCCAATGAAAATTAGCTCTGACTTATTTTTTCTTTTTACAAAATGGACTTGCCCCACTTCCAAAATCAACGGCCTAAATATTGTTTGTTTCACGAAAGTGCTAGGAATTCTTCTTGAGTTCTCCACCGGGTCAGGCTCTCCATATTGGCCGACGTTTCGATGCCCGACTCATGTATCATCAATAGGATTGTTGGGTGTCGTTTCGAGATTTGGTCTTCCTCATATGCTATTCTCGCTGGGTAAGGTGCCGTGGGAGGTCGAAATCTGTGAGCCTCAATCTCGAATGTCGAAACTCGAATCTCGAAACGACACTCAACAGCCCTGTTGATGATGCACGAGTCGGGCATCGAAACGTCGGCCAGTATGGAGAACCTGACTCGGAGGAGAACCCGAGAAGCAATCCTACATCACGTACACCGGGAAAGTACTGGACCTTACCCGTAAGTAATAGTTTTAGTAATATCTCTATCAGGATTTCGTAAAAACAAGAATTGTCGAGAAAAACTCGCAGTTGAGGACTTGGATTTCGTCTAGGGCTGTTTATTTTCTTCCCAATGCGTTATTCCTCGGCGTGGACGACGAAATCAAACAAGCCACGCTTGTATTACGTCCTCCTGCTCCTCTTCCTGCAATCTTCTATCTTGCATTTTTACCCCAGCTCGGCTTTTTTTCCCCTTTCTCCTTTCCCCCTTTTGCTGAGAGCTCACTCAGGCTTCGCCCTTCAATAAACCTCCCCTCGCTTTCCTATATACTCGGCTCCTTTAATAGCACTTAAGAGGGCGCCCTCTCACTTGACGCCTTTGCCTTTGCTTTCTCCTCCCCGGCAGCTCGAAGGCCCTTCTCCCTCTCTCTTCGTCCTTCCCCTCTAACCCCTTCCATGCCCTCTTCAGCCTAGGTCTCTCTGACTTTCTGGCCTCCCATATAATTTTTTTCCCTGCTGCCGATTACCGTAATTTGACGCAAAATTTTCTTGCCTCTTCACTTACTGCCGATCTAATCTGTGTCCCGGCTCTTGTGATTATAATCGAGAATCGCCCTAAATCGTTCTCATCGTTACCGCTACCCGTAGATGTTTCTCCCACAGGGTTTTTAGCTTCTTTTGTGTTTGCTTGTAGCGCTGTTTCCTTTGGACCTCATCTTTTAAGATTGCTTTACATTACATTTCTTTCAGAACTGAAAATGGAACGAAATTCAGTTACATTAAAATCATATAAATGGATCATTCGTATGGGATGAATGCGTCGAGTTCAATTCTCACCTGTGTTAGCAAATAACAAGTAAGATTCTTATTTTTAATTCAGTTATCGCGTCAAACTACCAATCACAGGCGAGATGAAAATTTTAAGGAAATCCCGGTGGCTAAGCTACATTCAACTAAACAGTTTTCACCATGAAATGGTGTGATGTCGTTAGTGGTGAGTTTTCCAGTACTTGTAAAATCTGTTTCTTAGCCAGGGAAGCCACCTTAAAATTGATCGTAGAGTATGAAATTATAGAGCTGTGGTGAATTTATAAAGCGAGAAGTATGCACTAATGAACGATGTAAACAAACAATAACTTCTGCGCATGCGCCGGTCAAAAATAGTTGCGGGGAGTGGGATCGTCTTGTTCATCCGAGTTGTCCATCCGTTGGGTTCATTCGAGACTTTCAGCGTCCAGTTCTGAGTTTGCATAACTGATTTAGATTATATAGTTCTGAAATTAGTCCCGTGAATAACGGATTGAAGAAATTACCTCTTCTTTGAGGGAAATTAACTATACTGATGTACTTATATTTTCCTATTTGTGCTTGTAATTTTAAATTTTTTTAACTTTTTGGCCTACATTTAGAGACTTAAACACTTAGGTATCGTGAGGATATCCCTTACATTATTGTACGGCTATCCATATCGGTCCATCCAGACGGAGTGCGAACCATCGGAGCTATCATCTTATCATTCCTACCCTAATGCTCGAGTTGTCTGCTGCTCGTGACATCCGGATTACATCATGCGCAGAACGGACTCATTTTAGTCACGGGAACGTCCTACCTTATAGTAAACCATGTGTTTGAAGATTTCATAATGCCGGATTGGGTAGGGGTAAACTGATTTGGAAGAACTGGGTTTGCCTTTTTCCTTTATTGATTGTTATTCTCTTTTGAGTGGGCTTCCAGTCGGCATTCTTGAACAATATTGCATTTGAGAATGGATATCATGTCTCGAAGGGCGACTCCCCTTCGTGGAATAAAATTTGTCTAGGATGTAATATTAATCCAACTTTTGTGGCAGAATTGCCCAAAAGCTTTTCGTTCTTTCCTGCTTGGGCTTTCCACGCCGGTCCTCTTCAGAGGCTATAAATTTACCGCGCCCTAACTTTCCCTTATTGCTTGGAGACCGTGAAATATTCAGGTCCTTTGAATAGGAGGGGGCTCTTCATGAGAAAATCGTGGCTATAATGTTGTTTATAATAAAGTCTATGGTTCAAACCTACCGAGAATGTTGTGCGCGCATACAAGGGAATTAATTCCTTTCTTCCCTTTCCCTCGTGAAAGTGTGGTATTTTTTTATCCGTTCAAGGTGTGTGGTCATACTTAAGGCTTACTTCTGATGATTTTCGTTTTAGTGAAAGAAACACTTTCCCAAGAGGTTAGTTGTGCTCAAAATAAATGCAATAAAAATAGTCTTTTTTATTTAGTGCTCGGTGTTCCACTTTTATTTGACAGTTTGGGTTCTTATGGAACAGTCGTTTTCTCTCAACACCGTAAGCGCGTACAATTCGACCCGGTGCGGTGGGCAAAGCCCATCCAACCGGTTCAAATACATAGCAGCAAGTAATGACGGGAGATGTTACTGTGGTTGTGCATGTTTTTTTGTGGGAAAGAGAAACTTAAATTTAATATAACATTTACATAAAGACAGAAAGAAACAAGTACATGGTAATCACATTAACTTTTTGCTATCAATATCATTATTTTTTTTGTTTTATTTAGGAATATGTTGATAGTTTAATAATTTTTTGTTTAATTTTTTATATTATTCTGTAAAAATAGTTGTACTCTTATGGGATTTATTTACTGCTTATATATTCATGACGATGGTTTTGCGATGTTGCCAATAGCCTCGAGAATATTAAAATATTACTATGCAGTGAACTATCTGTACATCTAGGAATCTTCCGATATGCAACTATTATTCCTTACTTTAATTTAGCCCGGAGTTGGTTATGGTTGCCTACGTGGCCTAGAGGCGAGCATACAGACCATAAATTTGGCAGACCATAAATTCTTAAAGTTCATGCTATCAACTAAATGTAGAATGCTTTCTTGAGGCTGGAAATGTTATCTCATAGACTTAGCAAAAAATACTCTTAAAGAAATTCACATAATTATTTTTTCTCTATAGCGTTTTGGATCCTTATATTCCTTGGGCAATATTTTCTTTATCTCTCCTTGCAAAAAAATGACCACGATGGTATTTTAATCGATTTAACTAGGAATATTTGAGTTCAGTTGCAGTTTGCCAAAACTTGAGTCCATAACAAGAACGGTTCTTCTGTCGCTATACCGTTTCGAAATTTAAACGTAAATGCTATTACATCTTTTATTATACTTTCCAGCTAAAACATTGAATTATTGAGCCTTGGTAAAGAGGGTTAAAATATTGATCATCAAACATCCTCTGATTTCAAAGTTTTAGGAAAAGATTCAGGATTGCTTCGTTGGCGATATATCCCTCGTGCAAACATGACGTCTGACTGCGAGATAATTACTGCCGGTCCTCGATTTCGAAGAACCATGCAAAATTGGATGGAAATCTTAGTTTGCTAATGGGATTAAATTTTTATTTTCTGGTGAAATGGTGGAGGAATTAAGGCCTTCCGTTGTCCCTAGTATGAATTGTTTATATTCTCTGTGTGAAGGCACCAACTCCTGTCATGATGGATTCGTTGGAGTTTTTAAATATATCGTTGCGGCTTCCGAGAACTGAAATTTTGCTAATGATTTCATCTTTTTCCTCTCCTTGAAATGAGCTAGTTTCCTGTTAATAGCTGGAAATTAGTGCTGATATTGGGAGGTGGGTTTTCTAGTTTTTCCACCTTTTTGGTGGTCTTCCTATTTGTGTTGCCGTGGGGGATGTTATCTCATGCGAAGTGGGGGAGTCTATTTTCACATCGGAGAATGACGAAAAGGGTCGCAACGTGCGCATCCCAGCATGCACCGCTCTCTTGACCATCTGACGTCGTCGTTTATGCTCTTCTGCCGTCTTGATTCGATGATTGTGACAAAGTGTATTGAGTGGGTTTGTTACTTGTTTGATGGGAATTTATTTCCCCGAACAATTAATCCCCATTATCAAAATGTCGTGGATGCTGCCTCGAGGCTTGTACATGCAGATCCGTATTGTGTTTTTGTCGAGCCAACTTGATTATGAGAGTTAATGCCATAATAAGTCACCCTCTTAGTGGCACACTAAGGCCCGGTTTCACCAACGATAATCAACGCCTGATCATGGATTAACCCTCGAGTTAATCAGTGATTACGTTAATTGGGTTTCACCAACGACAATCAGCGATTATCGGAGATCAAAATCGTAGGTCCAGTTGATCGTAGATATTGGGCGATCAAATCCACAATCAACCATTATGGCGGAAATCTTGTATTCATCTCACACATAAATAGAAGAAATACCAGACTATTTGAGCTTGAGAGCCAACCACAGGCCATTTAGAGCAAACCTGTACGATGCGTGCGAAGAAAATTAATATATTTAATACGAGTTAAAAATTATTTAACCAAACCTACAGTTAATTTCGGTCTAGTAGGGATTGGGAACTGGTTGCATAGTCCGAGAAATAGAAATATCCCAATGTCACTACTAAACCAGCTTTTAATGGCGGTATTATATTATGTAACGAGAAGTATTCAGGTAAATTGCACCAGTTTACACACGATGTGTTTAAATTTCGCGGGTTCTCAACATGAGAATTACGAAAATCGCAACCGTCGCACCCTCATATTTATGTCGCGATGCCGGCTGTTGTGAAGTATTTACTTACTGGATAGATTTTGTGGTATTATTACAATTGCAGAGGAGTGGTGAAGTATTTGTCGTTATGATATTGAGATTTTATCTTAATTTATTAAGATACACGACAAGAGTTTAAAGTGAGTACCTAAGTTATTTGATACCTCGATTGAATTTTAGTTACTTTTTGCGATCTTAGCTAGTGCGACGACTTTAAGGAAGTAGTTTTGAGTGTAATAAACGGCTTACGTTCTTATTATTTACACCTAGTGTAACGTTTAACGAAATATAAAACCTTTGTGTGTAGCCTTCGTGTCATACATAACATAAACACCTTTGTGTGTTCAACAAGTGTAGTCTTTGCATATAGTATGTATTATTCCCGCGCCTTGGATGTAATAACCAAGTAGACAATCGTTTATTTAACTCAGTTTGTGTATGTTTGTGATGCTTAAGTATAAATTACTTGAAGTGTTATTATAATATTCCGTCACACCGTGCAGAGTGAGTGCTGTCTAAAATTATGGTAAAGTGTGGTGTAAAATTTGTGGGATAAGTTTATCACGATCCGATCGAGAGCTAGTATTGATAAAAACGTAGACTTATATGTTGCACAAGTTAAAGTGTTAAGTTATCTAGCAAAATTCTATCCAGTAAACACTACAGAAGTGTATATGTAGTTAAATCTCATAAACAAAACTGGATCCCCAGAGTTAGTTTGCCAAACAGTACTAATGACTGAAATGTAAGTTGCTACTCCTACATATTTAACACAAGACACTGCAGCATAACATCATACAATGTTAATTTTCATATTGATCTACTAAATATTTATGTGAACATTATAAGTACCTACACACATCACAGTGATACAATTTTGGTAGATAAACACATTAGTTGTAAGCTTTAGGAAGTGGTTGATGCCCTGAGGTGTTTCATCTTTCAAAGCAACCAAATGAAATACCTACATTATTTTACACATGATGAGTGCAATGGGAATGAGATGTTGGAAATTAAATATGCCAAATTATAAAATCTGAGCAATTAATTGCAGTGTTTAGATATACAAGCATTGAATAGTAGGGTAAAAGTTGGCAAGGCTGTGTAGTCAGTATGGGTTCATTGAAAGCAATGATTTCCTTGCCATATTAATAAATGATTCTGTATAATAATAAGTCATTAGCTAATATTATGTCAGCATAATCAGGTATGCCACTAATGTCATATTCTATGGCCTTAAGATGTTATGCAATATAGGTTTTTCACCAAATGTGACAAGTGTTATGCAGTTTTTCACTTCCATGCAGGAAATATACTTAACTACTGTAAATTATATTATTATTACATTCTTTATGGGTCGTTATTGTTGGTTCAATGTATGTTTCAGCTTGGTTGGTATATGATTTGTTCTTCTCATTTTATTGCTACCTAATTATATTGCACTTACTTGATATGACCTTTTCTCTTATACCTTCTGGCAATTCAAACTGAGGCTCATCTCTTATGTTGCAAGGAATGTGGAAGATGCGCATAGGTATATGACCTGCTATATTTTATACTCCAATGTATAGTTAAATGTTTCCACCGAATTCATTCGTACTTGGAAGAATTGTTTTGACTATGTACATCAGGTGTAACAAGTTTTTTTTAACATTAGGAGATATTTATTTGTATTTATTAACTGACTTCTTAAGTCATAAGTTTTAAAATTTTATCTCTTGGTTTGAGAATAGAAGTCATTTTCTCAAATTCAAAAACCATAATCATTCAATATCATAGCTCATTTGTAAACAATTTAATAAAAGTTTCCTCATATAGGAGTAACATTATGACAGGCCTTAGGATTAATCAGTTCTAATAAATATAATAATAGACTACTTAGCTTATCATTCAACAAAGTTTGCTTTACTGGTGTTCTTTTAGCACAGCATGGGTCGTTGTACAGGTGCCACTGCAATGGGGTTTTTCAATGTTTTCATTACAGGTGTAACCATTACATGAGTAGTAGAGTATTAATTGTGGTTGGGCACCTTTTTAATCGCATGATATTTAACTAAACAGTGGAAATTAGAATGTCAATTCTGATAGTGAAAAAAACAATTTGTATGGATCCAGAGTTGTAGGTACAATAGTGTAATTAGGTGATGATAGTGATTTTTATGCACTAGGTCGACACTTATCTCATCATATATCTTGTTAGAGATTGTGCTATTGCATAGACCAGTAGTATGTAATTGCTAAGTTTTTGTAAGCCTCAGCAAATAGGAAAAACGAAATCTTTCCCCAATACTTTTATTGCGGAAATTATTTATTATTGTCCACTTCAGAATTTGCAGAGAATATCTGCAATTAATAATTTGCTTGTTGTTTAGGAATATCAAAGCATTAGTATGTAGTGTGTTTGAAGGTAGATGTATGTATTTAGATCATTATTAAAAATATTTATGAGGCTATATACAGGTCGTCCTGTAATTGGACTAATGGCAACTCCCACTTAATAAATTTTGGCCATTTTCCCCTATGCTATATCTCATAGTTTATTAAATATAGTTAGGATGTAGGTATTAAAAAAATGTCTACATGTTGATGAAAGAGAATAAAAGGAAATGCTTGCTAGCTTAATGTGCATCAATTCATTCATTAGGATTTTGTAACAGATTTCTCTGATGACTATTAAATGAAATATTGTGGTGTGTGCAGATTTAATCAAATCTTATGTTTTGCACTTCAATATCCTGAAAAAGAAAAATATCTATATATAAATGGGTAGGTATATATAAATGCATTATAGGTAGTTATCAGAATTTTTTTATCTTATCAAGGAAACATATTCTTATGTTGCTCTAATTATTAAAACTGTCTCTTGTAAATTCTTTGATGTAAGTTAAGTGTCAGCGTGACTCTCTAGAGCTACATGTAGTGAATCTGAATAATTGATCTGATTTTAAGTTAAAATATTTTTTATTGGTGATATACAAGCTGTATCAAAACCAAGCTTCTACAGGATAATCAAGAGAGTGTCAAGGTACATAGAAATGATGTCTAAAGAAATAATGATAATTCTTACTGGAAGAATAGACCTAGACAATATAAAAGAAGATTTTTTTTGAAATTGCTAAATTCCCCTGTGTATTTGGAGCTTTAGCCTGTGCTGACATTCCAATCACCTCACCAGGAGGGAAAAATGCAGAGTTGTTCAGGAATAAAAATTCCTATTTTTCTATCAATGTTCAAGCAATTAGCTCCCCAAGCCTGAGGCTGACCCATTTGGTAGCTAGATGGCCAGGTAGCATGATGAGGCAATATTTAGTAACCATTTTTTTTTAACAAATGTAAATTTTTAAAAAGGGAGATTCCATATGGATTTTACTTTGGTGACCAAGATAATCCTTGCTGGGCTTTCTCCTTTCCCCCTAGTTTAACCCTGCTACCAGAAGAGAGAGACGTTACAACATTTCTCACATTTGAAATAGAAATTCAATGGAATGCTGTGTTGGGGTAATGAAGAGGAGGGATCCATGATCATTCCTCAGGCTTTGGGTCAAATAGACACTGCTCTCATTATCATCATGGCCCCAGTTTTGCATAACATAGCACTATTGTTTAAGGATGAGGAGCATCTAGAGAATATTTATGTGAATCCTCAACGCTTTCGTAGATCAGATATACTCAATCCTCATTTTTCAACATTTGCATTATAAATTATTGCTTTTCATTAATTTTATCGAGTTGCCAAATTATAAGGCTTTTTAATTATTGGCGTTCTTCTTAGTACGATGTTTCATTTGTTCACAAGAAGTTTTCAATTACTTCCAAGTTCTTATGGAGTTAGTTTGGGTGGCATTAAATGACACTGCAACCTCTTCCCAAACTATCCTTTTATCCTCACATGATACTACGTCGTGTATTTGATTTTCCAACATATTTATTACATCTCCCACCAGATCAAGCAACAGAGAATTTTCCAATTTGAAAAAACTATTACGTCGCGCACAATGCATTTAAAATCACGATCGTCATGCACGGACACGCTACAGTGATCACGTGACGGTGACCGCCAATAGGAATTCTTCTTATAAATCTATGAGAACGTTTACGTTACGCGATTGCCGATCATGTGATTGCCGATCTTGATCGACGATCAAGTGTTGGTGAAACGGATGCGGGATTTGATCTCCGATCGGTAAATTGATGCCGATCAATTGATCGTCGATTAACGAGAGGTTGGTGAAACCGGCCCTAAGTCACCCGTCTTGTGTTGTGATTTGGGATCTGGTAATGTGTTTTGAAAAAGTGCGTAATCTGAGTAATTTCGCTGCTGCTACTGCAAGTAATTTATTGGATTCCGGCTTTGTTTGTCTTTTAATAGCTGTTTTGTGTACGTTTTGCTGCCTATAAAGACTTCAATTTCCGGAGCACGGTTCAACAGGGACTGGGAATTGCCAAAATTCGTCAATGTGTAGGTTGTGACGATGAAGCTGCGATAATTCTCAGTTTTTTACGATTAAAGAGTTTCAGATTGCGTCATATTGCTGTCATGGCGGAGCTCCACAAATTTTAAACCCATATTGAATGCATTTTTGGAAAGCTGATTCCCCTCTCTCACTTTGAAACAATATCTCGGATTGAACTTGAAGACACAATTATTACTTAATCTAATTCTATCCTTAATTTGTGTAGTATCATAAATATCAAGTTGGCATGGCATGATCAGGTAAATGGCATCTCTAATAGAATTAATGGGATATTATACTAACTTAAAATCCAGAACAAAATCCTATCGTAGCACGCTAGGAAACAATTAATCACGACATTAATTCTTCTTCAATTTGATTGTTGCACTCTAGCCATTGGAGGCCTGTTGAGTGAATTGAGCACTAAAATGCCGCGGTTATAATACTCATGCATACGATTCATTTATTCAGCCTTCGCCGGGACGAGGACATTTCCCCTTACAGGGGAAAGCTCAATTGGCTGGTGGGAAATATGTGCTTTAGTCCTTCCTGTTTTCTTTATTCATAAATAAAAAACCGAAGTATCTCTTGGATCTCTTTATTTATCCACCTGAAATAAGAACCATGCTAACCCGAAGTAACCCATCTAACCTTTATTTACCTGCACACAGACCACAATGTTTCATAAACCCTTCGTCATCAGTTCTACCGTTCAATGGAACTCAATGCCTCGTAAATAAAAAAACTGATAATTTTCGATCTTTTTCGGGTATATATGATAATTTCGTGTTCCACCAATACGCTTTCTTTCTTGGTACCCTGAAAATGACAAATAAAGTCTGTTCTTTGTTTTTTGCGCAAATGTTTCAGTTATTGTAGTTTTTTACTATTTATCCTTTGTCCTTTGTCATTCAAAAACCTTATGTACGTCATAATGTATGACTGTTGCTATTTGGGGTTTTGTACCCAAATCATTCAAATAAACCTATCCTATTCCCTTCCCTGGCACCGGTCTTATAACAAGGGAAACGTACCGCAACAATCGCAAGTTCAGCGGGGTTACATAATTGAAAAGGGGTCAAATGTTCATCAATTACGCTGGATCACGCGATGGTGCCATTATGCGGCAAATGACAATATCACCCGCTCATGCGTGAATCAAGTCGCATACTTCTCTCTCTCTCTCTTCCCAAGTAACATAATTATTGATCTTTCCGTGAGCCAGTTCTTATTGAATTTCAAGTCACCTTTTCCGAGCACATTGCGTTTAATACTGTTGATTAGAACAATTTCTAACCGTAGAATAAATAAGAGAATATATGGTGCCATAAGTCATCATGGTCGAGTGGAATACTGAAGAAAGTAACGTGCGCACCATGCCATCTTGAATGGATCAGTTTTTCAGTTTAGACGCCGGAAACACAAGTGCAACCGTAAGTATTGTGTGCTATCCATTTGGTCTAGTGTGCTGTTCATTTCGCAACACGACAGCTTTCCATTCGTTTCAGACCTTGCGGTTTTCATAAACAATTTGGAGTAGTGTTGGTGAGCGCCAAACAACAAAAGAACTTCCATAATCGTATCCATTATTGCTGTTTTTGTGATGATTTTCAGAAAAGGCGTGTGTACAATTTCCAATTTCTCAGTGGTAAAAAGCCTACGAATATCGCTCTACTCATCGTCGTTCGTGTGCGCTGGAGTGCGCTGATTTGTTCGGATCTATGCTAACTTCAACACGTTGACTCTTTTTTTGGAATAGGGTGTTTAATATGTTTTTCTTTTTTGAACTTTGTATTATGGAACTCTTTTGTTGTGTCGGTCTATTGCTCACAACGAATAAGTGTGTTTGATTTAATGATTCTATTTCTTACTGTAAATTGTTTTGTTCTTAGTAGACGTATGTCGTCGAGCAGTGGTTCTCTACCTTCCTAATGCCGCGACCCTTTAATATAGTTCCTCATGTTGTGGTGACTCCCGGACACATGGCAACCATCATAAGACCATCGGAAATAATTGTTGCCCGATGGTCTTAGGCAAACCCTGTGACAGGGGCGTTCGTCCCCCAAAGGGATCGCGACCCACAGGTTGAGAACCGCTGTCCTAGAGATAAGTTCCTTCTTCTTCTTGAATGAAATGCTCCCTTTATCGCGGTACCGCTAAGATTCATTTAGACACATGAAAACGGAAAGGAATGTAAGAAAAGCATAGAATTTAACGTGATTGGCGGATTATTGTTTCAGGGAAAGGTACAGCTTTACGATTTTAAGCCAATATGCCTTCTTTTATCTTCTTTAATTTGTGTTACAAACGTATCTTAATGTTTGAATGGTAGATTTTGCGGGTTTCATGGCGGATTAGGTTATCAGGCACCAAGAATTAAACAGCTAACTCAGCCATCGTCATCTGATTTAAGTCAAAAAATACAGGAACATTGACGGTTACATAATGCAAGAGATCGATTTTTGATGAATGTTGTTGAACGGAGATTTTAATGCATTTATTTTTTAAAAAGGTTCATAACGGTTCGATTGTTGCACAGGAACAGGGAGGGTGTATTTCTCATTTAACCATTATTTGTGATGACATCGAGCTTGAAAAATACCTTTAAAAACATTATTTGAAAAGTTGCTCAACACTTATTCACTAATGACAGAATTATTCAGATCGTGTGAAACGAACGATATAATAAGATATATTTTCAATCCTTTCATCGTTTAGAATCCCTAATCCTCATGTTTTTGTATGTGTATTTAAATATTTCATTTAACATTTCTTGCCCCATAGGAACTATGTCCCTGGGACAAAAGTCCTTTTTCTGATTCTAATTAATTTGGTCATGAAAGCGTCCAAAATGTGCACATCTTATGCTTTTTCTCGAGTGTAGCAGATTTTTTTCTCGTGTTTTAATTGTATTGCTTGTAATTGTAATACTTATTGTTTTTTTCCTCATTGCTTCTCATCCTCATGTTTTCAATGTAGAATTTTGAAAATATAATGATGTTAATACATGCACATTGTTTTCATATAGCAACAAAGACCTCAGGTCAGTTTAAGTTTATTTGAAATTCTAATTCTAAATCAGTTGGAATAGCTCACTTTGATAATGATGTGTGACATAACATGCTTTAAGAATCGATGGCCAAATGATATAATGAATTTTGCTCTGCATAACTATTCCTTTAGTTATTGGTGGTATCGTGCTTTGAGGATGCGAAAATTCTAGACTGAATGAGCCTCGAGGATAGAATTTGGAGTTGAGAAAGGGATGCCGGTTATTAAGGTGGGTGCAAGTTTTAAAAGGTAGGTCAGGACAGCTCTGAACAGTACCTCTATGTTTATCACCAATTTTGTTAGTTCCAAGTCTCTCACCCTCTTTCCACAAAACAGAAGTACACCCTCTACATTAAGGGATGTATGATAGCTAATGTGACCATACGTATTGGTTTTGCCTGGAAAGTACCGATTTTGGGATGTTTGTCCTGGTGCTTGGAAAGAAAAATAAAAATACCAATTTGTTACTCTTGAAATTTTTTATTTCCATTAAATGAAAATCTGCTTAAAAGTGGAACTAATAGTATAAACACTTTACGTTAAAGTGAAATAATCTTTTACCTTAATATTTGATTTATTTTTTCGGATTTTGACTTAATAAGTGCTTGATATATAAGCCTTCCTATTTTTTTAATATCCTATGCTCTTAAGGAAGTTGCTTTAATTGAGGTTCAGAAAATGTGAGTTGTGTTAAGAGTCTTGAGTCGTATTTTTGTGGTAACGTTATCCGATACGATACGGTTTATTTTCTATGCCTCTGTTCATTGTCGTCGATTCATTATTTTCAAAATTAAGGGAGGAACTTTTATTAATTGAAAATTGTAAACTGTGCATTCATCACTGGAAATTTCCACGCATGCTTTGAGATGTAGTACACCCAAAACTTTGAATATTTTATTACCTCTTTACATTAGCGTTTTCTATCGATCGTCAATTATTTAAGCGATTCATTTAAAACTTGCACGGTGATGATTACTTCAGTAAAGGTATTCAACGATTAATTTAGTCCCGGATACCGTTTAATGCCGAACGCCACCTAGCGGCGGGGGTTCCTCTCTCTTAACTCTAGGTTCACTTACGTAGTTTTCGCTGTAAAGTTTTTTCTTGTATTTCTGATTTCTTCCTCCCTTTTTACTGCACGGGAGCGTGCAACAGACGAGAAACACTTATTTACAGTTGTTTTAGTATCTATATTCCAGAATAAGTTGATTTAGCTGTAATTTTACGTGTCGATAACAGTAAAAGCATTTGAAAAATAATGTTTTGAATATTTTATTCACATACATGCAATATGATTTATATATTTTCATTTAATTTGAAATTTATCTACTATCAGCCTCTCCACCAAGCGGAGAATACTTCAAACATAATATAATTACGTATTTTGCATTTAGAAATGAAAATAATGAAGAATGACTATACCACAGCTATCGGTGTGTAAAATAATAGAACAATGAAATATTTAAAAAAAATGTTATTCTCGACTTCAACTATCTACGTTTATCTCAGAGATGAGATAATTTATAGATTTACGACGTTCTGGGTGTCAGTTCTCGAATTTGTTACCATAAGTTTCCTGTTCTTTAATTTTGTTCTTCGCGTTGAAATAATGTTTATTGTCAGACGTGACCTCAGGGGTTTTTATTATATTAACAACCGAGGCTGTTAATCCTTTAAGTCTTTACGTGTCCCTATTATAATCAATAACGTTCGTGTCTGCACTGCGCTCTCGTCTCTCGTCGCCGTTAAAATGTTGCTTTCTTTTCATAAGACGACCCCTCGTCATTACATCCGCAGCGCGGCGCTCCACTTTCTCTGCTTTCGGAGCGGTTACGAAATGCCTTCTTACACAATGGGTGAGAGAAAACATATTTATAAGATATATCAGGCTCTCAATTCACTAAATACTGTAATATTATTTGGCGGATGTTGCTGTTAAGTTTTAACATTACCTCGATAAGTATTATTCATATTGTACACAAATTAACATTTATTAACAGTGTGTGCATATTTCTATATTATTTGTCTCATACTAGCACAGGAAAAAGCGGATTGAAAAATTGAGATCACACAAATTAAGGTCAGGACAAGTATGTTTATTGCCATGTTATATCGTACCAAGTAAAAGATTATAACAAAATGAACAATGTGATAAACTTGGCAACATGACCCCTGTTTTGGGCTTATTACCTCTTCAGGCTTTGGGAATGTTCGCTGTGAATTATTTCGGATACATAACTGGCAACCACGATAAAAAATGAGCCCCTCCGATCTGCTACTTGACATGTGATAGCCTTCTGACAGGTTGGTTAAAAGGGGATCACGTCACATGCCGTTTGATGATACCATGATTTGGAGAGAACCGACGGATCATGCAATAATTGTTATTCCTGTATAAAAAATAGCTGAAATCGCTTCGAAAACAAAGCACACTGAGCATTACCCAAATATACCATTTGCTATAAGGCCTGTGTGTCACAGTGCATAACTGCCGGTACCAACGCCTCCGGAAAATGTGACAAGGAGTGAAGATGAATTTGATGACGAACACTGAGAAGATACAGAATGAGGTGAAGAAAATCTTCATTCCGACCCAACATTTGAAGAGGGTTGCTCATCAAAGGAGCCACACCTTTTGTCACAAGGGCATCTCGATGATTTTGTGCGTGATTTGAAGTTGTCTAAATAACAGTCTGAGCTATTAGCTTCTCGACTAAAAGGTTGGAATCTTCTAGATCGTAATACGAAAGTGAGTGTTTTTCGAAACCGCCGTATAATATTTTCAGATAACTTCTCCGACGAAGGTGACATGTTTTTTAAAATAATTATATCATATCCGTTATGGATATTCTATTCTTGGCCAAGAACACAGTGTACATGAGTGGCGTCTGCTCATTGATTCAAGTAAAGTTAGTGTAAAATCAGCGCTTCTGAACAATGGAAACAAATTTCCATCCACTCCGATTTAGCATGCAGTAAACCTGAAGGAGACATATGGGAACTTGAAACTGCTTTTGACACTTGTCGAATATGAGAAATATTCGTGGAAAATATATGGAGACCTCAAAGTACACGCAAATTTGCTTGGCTTACAGCTCGGGCACACAACATACTGCTGCTTTCTATGCAAGTGGGACAGCAGAGACAGGAAAAACCACTAATCTGGAAAGAATGTACCTACTCGCCATGCACTACTGTCTGGACAGAAGAATGTGGCGACCACTCCTCTTGTTGACCCAAAAATTGTGTATCTACATCCACGGATCATAAATTGGGGACTCATGCCATGTACAAAACATCTCGTACGTACAACTCTCATATACTTCCTCCTACTCCAAATTCCTCAAAGTCACATTTGCCAAAATTGAGGAAGGAATATTCGCAGGACCCCAAATTAGAGAATTAATGAGTGATGAGAATTTCGTTGAACCATTAGGTAAGTTTGAAAAAATGGCATGGCTGTCTTTTACAAGTATCTGCAAGAAACATTGTATATCTGCAAGAAACATATCATATGGTCAAAAACTATCGCGATATTGTACTAGAATTGCTGAGATCATTCCACCGTATGGGATGTAATATGTCACTGAAACTGCATTTCCTGTACGATAATTTGGAATTCTTCCCGAATAAACTTGGCGCCGTTTGCGATCAGCATGGTGGAAAGTTTTCACCAGGATATTTCACGAATGGAAAAGCGGCATCAAGGAAAATTGAGTTCTGCAGTGCTGCCCGACTACTGCTGTACCTTACGAAGAGAGACTTCGGAGGCAAAGTTTCTTAGGAAATTGGGAAGGAAATTATTTTTTATATGTTTTTTAACTTGAATTTTCTTTTATGTTATTTATTTCCTTTATTCTATCGAGTAAATACACTTTTTTGACCTTTTATGTTTGGAATTTACGCCATTCCACGCAGATAAATCTAGAAATAAGTTAATAAAAAATGAGGAAGCTCACCGTCTTATTCTCAGAGGACTTTGTGTGGAAACGTTCCACTGCAAGTTTTGTTACGCTGTTGTGTTTCCAGTAAATAGCATATTAAGGCCTGCTAGTGCGTATTCTGGGGTGGTGACGCAGAAACTAACTCAAATGTTATGAAAAAATCAGTTTTTTAAATTGTTGTACCCCGGGCCTCCGGCCCTGAACCTGCATGGAGGGAAAAATTGCATCGGTTTCCAAAGGATAAATCATGGCCAGTATCTTGATTTTTGATTCGTTGTTCTACGATAATTAGGATGGGAGCCGTGCATGTTTTTTTTTAATAATTGATGTAAATTGGAAAATTCGGGATGCTTTGGGGTTTTTCTGATGTTTCGTGAAAACTAAGGCTGATGGGTGATAACCACCTATTTATTTGAATCCAGCGTAAATAGTCCTATTTGGATAAGGTATTTTCCTTGGTTTGACAGAAAAAAAGTTTCATTTTGTGAACCAGTGTTAATGTTCTTATTCTATTTCACAAGTTGTATTTTTTAAATTATAAGTTAAATTTGGGGCATAAATGTGTTGCCATAGTTTTTCACTGGAATTAAATACCTTCGATAAAATATATTCTTTCTTTGACATTGAAAGCATGAGCGATGGACTCTTATTGTATGAGGTGACTACACTTAGGGCGTGTAAAGATCTTCAAAATTTATAATTTCACTTTTTGGTCACCTAGATTCTTTAGGTTTTTAATTTAGAGATTTTTGCGTGAATGTTGTCCATGATTACTATGGAATTTATTGAAAAAAAGTTAGTTTAGCGACCCCTTTAATCCTGAGAAACATTTTTGTAGACCGGAATATTTTTTCAAAGGCACTTGCTCTGGAGTTGACGGAGTGGGTTGCTTGGGAAGGGGTAGGCCAGGCGGTCGGTTGGTCTCCGTTCTCGTTAACCACTTTTTATTCAAAAATGACGCAAAGTACCTCATTTTCACGTGTTCCACGAAATCGCCGCGGGTCGCCAGGAGTCCTGATTCCTCTCATCTCCGCATTCCGACGAGTGTCACAATGAAAGTTCCAGTTTCCATGTCCTTCAAATTATTTTATTAGAATGGCTTTCCGACCTCCGTCCAAACGGCGCTTGGAATATTTGAAAAAAAGTAATTTCCAAGCGTCTCATGTTAATTTAGAAAGAAGGGATTGCTAGCCTCAGGGGTTTGATTTTTTTCCTTTGTTCTCGTGGGAAATTCTTGAGTTTTATTTCCATTGCTATCATCTTTCCCCATCTTTTATTTTGCAACTGACTTTCACCTTTATAGCCCCGCTTAAAACGTCACGCTGATGCTTACATCTGCTCCACAGAAACATTTTACTTCTTGCCAGTTGCAATGAAGTGCGAAATTCCACATACCGTAAATCATTCGCGTTGACTGAGATTCGAACCCAGATCCCTTAATTTTGTGCCAAGTGCTTTAGCCACTTGAGCTACTGAGGCGTCCTTTACCTCTGTGGATTTTTGAGGGCTTTGAAGGTACAAGATGCTCAAAACTGCTGGGCTTATGATGTAACATAAGAAGTCCAAAGCGTGCGCTTAGTGCCATCATCCATGAGGTTAATGGCAAACATGGCAAACAATGTTCGCTCTTTTGAGGAATTTAGAGAATGAAGGGACCGGATAGTGAACAAGATTTTGCCTTCTTTCTAATAAACCTTTATTTGATTTCCTCATGTTATTAAGGCTCATTCTTTCATATCCATTAGCACCATTGAATGCAAGTTGAATTCCAAATCCGGCAAAAAGGTTTTATCTGTCACGTGACCCTTGAACCACCACATGAGCCACCAACTTGCGTATACACGTCTCCTTACCCTTCCACATCGCTGTACTATCCATTATATCTTTCACTATTCCTTTAAACATTTTCTTATAGTATCTCTGCAAAATATCCTTTGAGGATGTCGTATGATGTGATGCTCCTGAACCTAGAAACCATACATTTGGTTTTTCTTGTAGATGTTAATGAACACGTGTTCATCTTCCCGTGCAGTTTGCATTAGAAAATTAAAATTATCTCCTCTTGCTCCTTAGTGCAAAGGAGTTTAATTTTTAAATATATAATTAATGAACTCGGATGGACTATTTATTCTCAGAACCGTGATTTTACTTAAAAAACGTGTCAAGTTTTAGATTTATCCTATGACTAGTTCATTGTATAAGGTAACAGGTGTATATGCTGCTACACTGTTTAAGCTTGAGGAAAAGTTGATGTTTGCTTAAACTAATTCATGTTTGACAAACAATAAGTTAAGTGTCATTGCGGTATAAAATAAACTATTTTACTCCTTACATTTTCAGATTACACAACAATTAGTCAGTCGCTAAACTCAAAGCTAATATCTAACTCAGGGTGAAATATATGCTTTGGTTTATCTTCTGTCACTCATCAGAATAAGGCTTTTAAATACCTATGATGGCCGAATTACTTAAAAAGAAAACCCCCGAAGTGAGAGTGATAATGTGCGGTTTTGTTGTCACCAAAATACTTTCAGCGTATAGTACACCAAATAATTCAGTTCTGATTTCACTTGTATTTATCCTGCTATTCATGATTTAAATTTTCTGTTCTTCAGCTTCATTATTCTGCACCGTTTTGTCTTTATTGTGATTTCTTATGTGAAAGAGAGGTTACTTCTTTGAATTTCTTTACTAAACTCCGTGCGTAGCCGCTTCTCTATCGGAGTTAGCTGTGTGTGAGAACATCACTATGCATCGTTATCTACTAACGCTAACCTCACAGGAACTTCTTTTGGTTAGTTCCACTTAATATAACGATGATCTCGGAGCGTACTGTCCAGGCATCGGTGCGGTAAGTTGTTTGGTATTAATGACCTATTCCGCCCGTGTGACCACTTCGTTTGAGTGAAGTGCGATATCATTCGCCGACTTCACAGACTTCGAATTTGTGACGCGAGAATAGAATCAGTGTTCCCTCAAAGTTTTAGCTCTGTAGCATCAAGATTTTGATCGCGTCTTGCTGTGCTGCCGCGATTAAATCTAGCAGTGACAGCCGTGACTAACCCTCCGCTTTGATTCTTTTTGGGCAAAGTGTAGGAATTAAGGGGAGCCAGAAAAGGAGAAGAAGAAGAAAATGTGACGTCTTCACCCTCTTAAAAAGATCCAACATCTCCATCCCTCACCGTAAAAATCAAGTCGCAAAAAAAATAAGAGAACTCCAATGGAAATCCTCGGGGTTGGCCGTTCGACCCGCCCTTATTTCATATATATCCGGAGGTCGACCGAGAGAGAGTAGATCGATATGTGCGTGGGGTAGGAGAGAGAGAGTTGGCAGGAGAATGCAAGAGAACGGACAGAGAGGATAGGGAGAGACGGGGAGAATGAGAACGAACGTGGGTGAGGGAGAATGTGAGAGAAAGAGGGAGAGCTTGAGAGAAAGGTGAAGGAGGGGGTTTAAGGAGAGAGAGAAGAGTTGGAGGTGGGCACTTTTTGGAAGCTTCCAGCGCCGCTCGCTCGCGTCTCGGCTCTGTGGCGCCGGGGTCGCCATTCCCTGGCCCCTCCGCCTCCCTTTATTTGCCCCCCCTAACCCGCCATCGCCCGCCCCCTCTCGTGCGGAGGTGGTAGTGCTGCAGAGAAGCAGTTTAGCCCACTGGGAGGCCTGGCAAGGGGAGGGGGGGGGGTAGTATAGGGGCCATGGCGGTGGAGGAGAGTTGGAAGAAGCATTGGTGTTGGTGTGATCCACTTCCAGGGCGTTCGTTCTTTGGTGTGCGGGGTGCGGGGATGGTTTTTCTCCTGAGGCAGGGTGGGGCGTGTGGTGTGTGTAAGGTGGTCGAGTGAAGGAGGGCTACAACCCTGCGCCTCGACGATATAGACTACCCGCTTCGCTCTTGCACTCTTCCCCCGGCAACCTCGCCCTCACCTACCTGCCCCCCTACTTCGACGCAACCCTCATTGCACGCTCGCCCCGCCCCCATTTTATCCTCCCCTCGTCCTCCTCCCTTTGAACGGTCTTTCCCCTACCTCCTATATCTCCTGTCCCCCCTCTACGTCGCCCCCCACCCAGCGTTCCCCTCCGACCCGCACCCCTCTTTTCCTTCCTCGACCGTCACACGCGCTCTCCTCCCGCATTCTCGTCGATGGCGTCGGCGGCGGTGGCGCAGAGCGTCGTGCGGTGACGCGACGCTGCGTCTGGCCCACCCTCTCTCTCGCGCTCGCTCGCGTCGTGCCCCTAGCTCTCCCACTCCCCACCTCCCCTCTGACTACGCCTCCTCCTGCCCTCACCTCACTCGGACTCGCAAACGCACAAACATATAGACAGACATACATAAGCGCTCTGCAAAGCCCGACAGCCTTCCCCTCTCCATCCCCTCCCCCGTCCTCAACCGAAAGCACCCAACCCACCCTTAGGGTCTTGCCCTCCCTTCTCTCTGTATTCATTCCCTCTGCCCCTCTCAAGTCCTCCCCGATTCTCCCCCTCAAACCCCTCTCCCAACCCACGTCCTTTCTCTCTGTCCCTGTGTCCCTCTTTCTGTCCTTCTCACGCTCTTCCTTCATTCCGCCCACACACAATTCTGCTCGTGCGCCTGTTCTTTCCCCGCGGCGGCATCTCTTCCACCGGCGGAACCCCCTTAAGGTTACCCCTTCTCGGCCGTGAGGTCCCCGACTTGTCCTCCTTCCTTCTTTCCGCCGCCACCACCCGCGCTCCCCAAACGGTCGAAGGTGTTTACCTCTGTCGGATGGACTCCAGCCGCTGCACGGGGATGCTTTGGATGTGATAACCGGTGGTATCGGAGCGTGGGGGGCGGCAGCGGTGGATGCGCCTGGAGGCGGCGTGCTTGGAGGAGGAGGAGGCGGTGGCTGTGGAGTGGTGGTAGCCGGAGGCGGAGGAGGCAGTCCTCGTCTTCACCGCTGGATGTTGGGAAGGAACAAGAGGAAGAGGAAGAAGAAAGGACGCGGGTTCTCGGAGGGGAGCACGCTGCCCTCGGACCCGTGTCGGCCGTGAATGGGTGTTGTTTGGTGCGTGGAGTCAGGGGTCCCTCAGTGGGCGGGGAACGTACGGGGTGGAGGAGGTGGGCGGTGGAGGAGGTGGGCGGAGAAGAAGGAGAGCTGAGGAGTGTGGAGGAGGAGGAGGCGGTGGTGGTGGAATCGGCGCCGGGTGCAGGGGGGCCCGCAGTGGGAGGGCGTGGGTGTCGGAGCGGAGGTGGTCCTTTTTTGACGTGCCGCGTGGTCGACACCCTCTCTAGTTCCCTCCGCCCCGCCGATCGGCTGGACGGTGGCCGATCTCCTCGCCCACGTCATTGCCTGTGACGCCGAATGAAGGGCGGTGGGTGTGGCGCCCCGGCACCTTGTCCACGCGAGGTCCCCCTCGTTTGAGTGCACAGGAGTAGACGCGGCCCGTTTGTAGTATATCCAATAAGTCTTTCCCGATTTGTCTATTTAAAAGCGCATTCCCAATCGCCCGCTTATTTCTACCACTATTGTGTCTTTCTGAAATGCTGGTTCTTCGACCGTGGCCTTTCGAGTTTCTCTCCGCGATGCTTGCGTTCTGACGCAGCTTCGTGCAGCCCCCTCCCTCTGTTAGGAGAAAGGGGGAGGAATCTCATTGATTCGTCGTGTGTGAAGTTGTTGAAATCAAAAAATGTTATCCCCGGTGAGCCTTAGCTTTCGCGCCTGCTCGAAGCGGACAATGAGCGACGAGTCATTTGTAGGCCTCAAGTAGAATAATTAGTGGTTATTTTGTGGTTAGAATTTCAGGGATGTGTATGTTTGTTGGTGTATTTGTTGGCAAGAGTTGGACCAAAGTTGTATAAAAATAGGAAGTTGGTTGGAAAACCAATCTTGTTTTATTTAGGGGTTACTGTTCCTCGCACGTTTTCTCTCATGGTTACCGTCATTTTCATCGCCTGCATTGCTCAGATGGCGAGTTCTTAGAAGTAGTCGGAGATCGACCCGGATCGATTTCCCCACAGTGGTTGAAACCCAAGAAAGCGGTCGTCGGGCATTGTATCGCCGAGGCCCTTTCTATATTCAATCCGACCCGAAAAAAGGACTCCTCTATTTTGACGGACCCGATCGATCTCCCACCATCCACACACACCCCCTCACTTACCCTTCTCCTACCTTGTACTCCCTTCGCCAGCCGGTCGCGCCGTTCTCGCCCCGACTTACATCCTCCCTCCTCGTCCCCTGTGCCAGCTGCTCTTCCGCGGGAATCCGACACATACCCGACCTAGGAAGACCGCTAAAAATACCCAACTCCCCCTTTTCCTCGGAGCTGCAACGACTTAGTCCACTAGGTGGTGAAGGGTGAAATAGAAGCTTTGAGAGAGAGGGGTGGGAGAGCCCAGAAAGGGCACCTTTCAGGCGGGAGGAACATTTTGAAAAAAAGTAAACAAAGAAATCCGTTCAAGAAACCACTGCCCCGCACAGCAAGATGATCCCCGAAGAGGAGGAGCTAAAGCAGACGCTGAGGGAGAAGATAGTGTTCCACGTGACGGCCTTCTTCGTCCTTGTCAGCATCTTCAGCCTGTTTGCGTTCCTCTTTCTCGTGCCATTCGTCATCGACCCCGCCCTCTCCACCATCTCGGCGGCCTTCGACCCTACCCCGGCCGATTGCGTCACGGTGTCCATCGACTTCCGTATGGGTAACAAAAACTGCACTTGGGCGTCGTGCCGAGAAGGTTGCACCAGAGAGCTTTACGAGTGCCTGCAGGTCCGCGTCGACTACCGCCGCCTGCGAGCCCCCGGTGAGGTGATCGTATACTTGGAGGAAGAGGAAGAGGACGACTTGTCTGACGGACCTGACAGACGCAAGCGTAGGAGGCGGGAGGTGACCGTTGAGAGCTGGGACAGAGCCGACCTGGAGGAGACCATGAAACGGACGAGGTCGCCGAGGGCTATCCCTCAGGAACTCCCTGGCGGTAACTACGTCCCGAGCCCGCACCACTTGTTCTTCATCAACGAGACGGAGGTGCCCGAAGGGGGAGACAACGACACCCTGGAATACGTCTACTACTCCGAGGCGAGGATCTACCCCAACGTTAAAGGATGCGGCTACCCTCCGGTGCTTAACTGCAGCATATGGCACTCCAAGTACACCCACGTGGGTGCCCGGTACCCGTGTCACTACTCGCGCATCGACCCTGCCCTGGTCATCACTACGCTGGACATGCACCACGTGTACATGGACTTGGTGTACGCGGTGCTCATCCCGGTGCCGTCCTTTATAATCTCTGTCGTCTACCTGACCTTCGCGTACTTCAAGATCTACAATGAAGAGGAGGAGAAGAAGCCGGAAGAAGGCGAGGGTGGGGAAGGTGGGGAGGGAGGTGAGGAGGGCGAAGGGGAAGGGGGTGAAGGGGGGGAGGGAGAGGTGGAGGGAGGAGAAGGAGGGGATGGAGGAGTCGACGGGGACGGTGATTCAGTGGTACCCGCAAAGACACCCACTGGATCCGAAGGCGGTGGTGGTGGTGGTGACAATGGCGGTGTCGGTGGCGTTGGTGCTGGTGGTACAGGAGACGGTGGTGGTGTCGGGGAGGTGGAGGAGGTCAAGGGGCTGACGGAGGGCGGGGTGCCCAATGGCGTGGGCGGAGGCAACGTGGGCAACGGCGTTAGTAACGGTTTGGGTAACGGTGTGGGTAACGGTGTGGGTAACGGTGTGGGTAACGGGGTGGCGGGGGGTGGGACCCTGGCTGGTGGAAAGGCGGGAAGCCCAACAAGTGGAGAGGCTGTAAAGGGGTGAGTGGATGGTTTCCTCTGGGAAGTCCTTGTTGAGGCGCATGCGGAGGAGGTATCCGTCTTTGCGTCACGAAACATACGCATCTTCCCCTTATTACCACTGTTTTAATCGTTCTCCTTCAATATTCTTCTTCCCTCTCATAATTCAGCCCTTTCCTTTCTACTGAATGCTCCCGTGGGCATTCTCCAGGCACTTCAGTAACCGTCTTGTTTTGGTCATTCGTTTTAAGTTCTTCGAGGATTCCCTTGCCTAAGACTTAGTTTTTGCGAGACAACCACTTTTGGTTTGTTGGCTGGCATCACTGAAAAATCGTTTCCAGAGCATTCATGAGAAATATCTGGGATCTGCATACCTTGCTTTCACATGATATATTATGCTATTGCGTATTCTGCATGCTATTCTGGAATATGACAATGAATGAGTAACATAGATTTTTGAACTTCAGGTATGCAAAGCGCAAATGGTTTTCCTTGATTATACCTAAGGTATATTTTCTGAGATGCGCTTTACTTCTTGTTGAACCTTTCTTACATATACATTGGATTGGCTTGAACTATTTACTCATGTTTATTTTGAATTAGCACTCGCTTGGAATTCTTGCATTGGCCATCTCAGTATCATTTTCCTTTCCCTGTATATACCAATGACACTAAATTTAAGGCATATTTATTGAAACAATTGATAACCTCTGAATAAGAAATTTTTTTGGAAAACTGAAATGTTGATGAAAACGATGAGCATTTTGATGTATCAGAATTTTCATCTACTCCTATATTTCTGGCCTAAATGTCAATAAAACGCTGTCGAAAGTCTATGTAAAAGTTTTTACAGCTATTTAAAATATCGCTCGAAGGAGAATAATAAAATTTAACTGCTCATTCATCCGGTTGACTGGCAAACTAAGCCATATAGTCCAATCGCTGTGAGGGCGCTCTATTACTTTCAAATTCATCTCAAAAATATATTTTTTGAACTAGGTGTTCGAATAAGTTAACGTTTCAATCAGGGGCCTCTAGTATACTTTTAGAATTGTTAAAACTCCGTAACAGGGTTCCCCTATTTTTTAGATGTTAGCCATTAAACGAATTGAAAAAATACATTTTTGTCCCAACGGGGTGTTACCTTTTATGTGATATAAAATCACAGGGCACCTATGTACTTCTTTCCAGAACTGCTGGCGTGTCATTTATGCTTTATAAATGACCGATTTTCCTTTGAGTCTCTTGAATTGAATATGATGACTTTTTTAGTCATCCGTTTTAATCTACTACTAGCATACATGCTGTCTGCTTTGCAGGCAGTCTCTGTCTGAGGAAGATAGACTCGCTCTGAAAAAGTTAACCCGGAAGTCCCGAAAAACCTTGCAAAAACGTTTAATGGTTTGTCATCGTGGGCAGGTATGGCTTCATCAAAGCTGGAGTTTCTAAAAAAAACAGTAAGGCTTTTTTTGCACATTGCATTGTTTTAGGTGCCCCAGTGGCCCAAAACAGCAAGCACGGGAGCAATATTTGACATATATTAACAAATACTGGTAATGAATTATCTCCGAGGTCATTTTCTTGCACATTCATACAGCATTCGTAATGCTATAAGTAATACTTCTAAACTTTTGACGTGAAGTTTGTACCAATATTGAGACAGCAGCACACGCAAATATATTGAAACGTTTACGACCTTTGGTATTTATCCATGCACTTTAATGCATGGAAAAATATTGAGGTTAATTTCACTTACGCTAGCTAATCGTATATCTAATGCAATAAAACCAAATCAAGGGAACGGCAATATCAAAACACTTAATTGATTATATTAATTTGACCTGAACTTTATTGTTTTGGAGTGACATGCATTTAAGCATTCACCTGGATAATTTCTAAGTATTTCGCCTTCATTCGCGTAAAAATAGCTATATATCAAGGGAAATAAAAGAAATGAAAATAAAGTAATACAGATATCGTAGTGCAATCAACATTTACCTGAAAAAGATAAATAAACAACGTTTGCAACGTTACAAAGCCCACACGGTTTGTAACTGATTGTAATTTAATGAGTACTGTTTGTTCACTTCACCGTTGCTAGCCTAAATAAATTCATCGTTGTTTAGCAGTTTTTACGGATTATGAGCTTAATAGCCACAGTTTTTTGCAGTTGTTTTTGCACCACCAACTGATAAAAATCCAAAACTACTACCAAATCATACAGACAGAGAATCCATATTTAATACACTAAACCTGATTTCTCTAGCTCAAAACTTGAGAGAGAAATAAACAAAATGGATGCAGAATGACTGGCTGACTGACTGGAACGCTATAAAATTAATATATATACATATAGAATAGCAGGCTTGCTGCCTGCTTTGCAGGCAGTCTCTGTCTGGTGTGCTCTTGAAGTGAACTTGGTGTTTTTTCTTTTTTTTGCACTACTTAAGTGGAAGCAATGGGAAATGTGGCTAAATGAGTGTATATGTTTCCCAAAAATGAAAAAAACAGAATAATTTTTCTTCTCCAAAACAGCAATTGCATTGTTTTAAGCCTTCCCATCCCATGCAAACTTGAGAGAGAAATAAGGTGTCGCGAACTTGAGGCGCAATCGCCGGCGGGGCCCGGCATGCGTTGCAATGCCTCTTTTTCTTTTTAATTAGGCACACATATATAAAGCAGGCACATTTATATGTTCAAAGTTAACGAAAGAAAATTATATTTTGTGTAATAAAATAGAGTTGAAATTTTATTCGAGTGCTTTCAGATATGCAATATGTTTGATCCTACCGCCCTCGACAAAAACAAATTACTTTTTCGGCTGTCCCACTCATGAGCATACAACATATAATTGACCGTGTGAAAAGCATGGATTTTCCAGATTTAACCCACACACTTGAAGCAATTTACCTTGTGCATTGTTGATTGTCATTGAGAATGCAAGGCGAACGGGGAACTCTAATCGTTTGAAATCAAATGGCATGTCGGTGGAAATACGTGGAATAAGCACGTCTTCTCCTTTTGAATTGCCATTCAGAATTGTCGCTTCGATGACGTTTGGTATCAGTGGTTTGACAGTGAGCCTGGTTCCATTGCACATTCGTGGTGCATTAATATTGCGCAAAAGAATTATTGGTGCGCCGAGTGTGAGAGTTAATTTGTCCGTTGGTACACCAGAAAGAACCAACAAATTTAAAAACTCAATTGGATAGTTAAAAATCTCGTCCACATTCATAACGCTATCAATCGATTTGTAGGTGATAGAATCGCTCAAAATTCGTTCGTGGATGGCGTAGTTGATTGCATTGACTTCGGTGTTTTTGCTACCAAAATAGCGCGTTCGCAAAGCCATCGGTGATTTTTGTAATTGGTGACAACTTGTGGAAAAACTTACTGAATTGATTGTTTGATCGATGGAGCAATGATATAAAAGTTCAATGGAATTGAAATATTTTTTGTGTCGGCATAAACTGGTACTTTTCCATTACCGATGTCCAACAGCTGTTTTGAAAATATGGTATTTTTAACTCATTCCAAATTGCTATCCGTCTCTGTCATTCCTAACTGGGCCCTGAACGTTACTTCACACGCACAGTGTTCGTCATTACTTTTGCTTACTAGGACGGAGACCTTCTAATTTGACCCTGCACGAGACATGGAATAGTATAATCCATCATTTTTTTCCATACAAATTTTTCTTTGGGTCTTTAGTTGGACTCTGGCATATCTGGACCTTATCTACCATCCGTGAAAATGTGTACGTTTGTTTTCGATTTGCTGGAAATAGGTTGGTAGGAGTCAGTCTAGGTGTCACATTAGAATGGAAACTCAATGAGTTACATCGCATGTATCTTTGAATTTATAATGGAATTTATTTCAGCATTCTTCTCATTTTTGGTGATTTAAAGCATCTTTGGAAATGTTTTATAAAGGTTTTAATTGTTGACGTAAAAGCTACACAGCTTTTCGTCTTTCGATGTTGATTTGAACTTAATGTTACATGAGCTGTCATAACCACGTGCTGTGTCCATTTTCTGGCTGTCTCCATATTGTTAGTTTGATAAATAGGAACTCCACCTTGGCACTTTTAATTAGCCATTACAGAAATTGAAAAATATCGTGTTTCTTTGCTTTTAATATTACTTGAATGGTTGGGAACAATTACTATTAATTAAGTAGCTAGTAATTATCTCATGAAATTGCTCTAAACTTCAGCTTTTTTTATCCTTCTAGCTGGTAAAATATAAAGAAAATATCTTGTTCCTGAAATTGTACCATTATATAAAATAGAACTACCAAAGGAGAGCTCACTATTATTTTAATAGTTTGTAATTAGTGTGAATAAAAATTTCCATTTCTGTAAATAATAATTTCTGTTGTAATGTCTTAAATACATATCTGCTTAACTTTCCAGCTGCACTATGCTACAGATTTAACTCTGTCCTTTAGTTTTTTCATATAAATTTATGGAGTAATGACTCTTGGTTTTTTCGAGAATCTAAGGAGAGATAGTAAATAATTTGAAATAAAGTTTAGCTAGAAAACTTAATATTTGCGTACAAGTTGAGGTTTGGTACCTAGAACTTGGCTTGCTCTTCACCAAACGGTTTGGGCATTGGAATTTCAGCTTTTGGCTTCTCTTTACTGAAGGTAAAAGAAAAATAACTCGAGATAGAGTGACCTAATTTTCCAATTAAGAATTTACGTAGCCTCCTCTGAACTCCTCCTTTTCAAACAAGTAATAAAACGGAATTGAAATTCTAATCATCATTTACCTTAATTTTTACTTTCTGGAACTAAAGAATGGAATTTAACGATGTTTACAATAGCTTACGTCACCATCTGTGCTGTGCATTAACTAGGAAAGAAATAATTCACCTTTTAGGACATATGTCAACAAATGCAAAACGCTCGACACTGTGCTTGGTTTCTAGTTGGAAAACATTTTGATTTGATCTTTACATGATAATTTGAAACACAATTGATTTTACTATTATTAATGGTCCTTTAATGGTCCTTATTATTTATCCTGCATTCAAATTAAGCCAGCAGTATTTATGTTCAAGGCAGCAATGATGATTGCTGTGTCGCTGTTTGGAAATGGTGCAACTTGATTGATGAATATTGAACTTCATCACATTTATTCTAAAAAACGACTTACTTTTCGTTGCGTATCAAAGGAAACAGTTAAATTTCAGTAGAGTTTTTTTATAAATGTATTTCAATGAAAGAATCTAGAAAGCTTTATGCACTGAAAAATGTAAACACGTCTTTTTAACTAATGGTAATATGTAATTCTCCCTGATTAGGACTTAAATAAGAACTAAAATTTTAAAAATGCATACATAATAACCATCTCGAGTTTGGATTAGTAAAATAAAAGTTTTATTCCCTGTAATAGGCCTGTAAAACTGACTATCCTATTGTAATTTCCTCCGTTCTGACCCTTATCCTTGCATTCCTGTATTAGCACTTATTTAGACTCATGAATTGCTTCATACGCACCCACCTGTTCCTAATACTTCTAATATCCCTCTTCTTAACAGTCTCTTGCAACACTTTCACCCATGAATTTCTTTGTATTCCCCCCCTCTCTCCCCATTCCTCTCACACCCTTCCTCTCATACCATTCACTCTACTATAATATTATCTGTTTCGATATTTTACCCTCGGCAATTCTCTTGGCATGGACAAACCAACGAATCACGCTCCTTTCAGACATGTCCATTACCGGATCATTCATTTATAATTCTAGTTTAGACCACTCATTCTTAACCCTATCCGTTCTGCTTTTACTAAAAGCAAACTTCTCAGATACCCCATGCCCACTGAATTTAGTCTCCTCTGATACTTCTCCTGGTATGTATTCTCAAATTTCGCTATCATACAATAAGGTGGGAGGGAGTATAATTTCGTACACTGCAATTTTTCCCTCCTCAGACAAACATTCATTCCTTGATATACTCCGCATTCTACCTACGGCTTTACTTCAAGCATTAACACCCATTATAATCTCTTCATATACTCACCCTTATTTCGTTTACATTCGGTTAAGGTGCACTAAAGCATCGGAATACTCAATTATTTCACCATTCACCCTCATCATGCAATCAACCTCCCCAATCTCTCGCACAAAACCACTACTTTGGTGTTTGACGCATGATAAGTTTAAAATAGTATTTTTCTAAGAGGCTGTGATGGCGCTAGTAGATCGTATCTTGTAGGAGATCCAAGCAGTTTATCTCTATATTTGTATATTATCGTTCGAGACACCCCTGGGGCGTGCGGTAGGGGTTTTTTGGACATCTGTCTGGATAAGATGAGGGAATAGGGAGATGAGATTGAAAGATTTAGAGGGCTTAAAATACCAGTATGTTAACGGATTGTCTTCTTAGTGTCTCACTGTGTTTTATTTGTAGTGTTAATGGTGAGCGAAAGGAGTTTGGTACCTGTCAATATTGGTAGTGAATCAAAAATATGTGTGCATTAATTTCTGGAATATAGCGGGACGGACATGTCCCTGAGTGATGGTTACGTTCAACATTATTTAGGAGAATTCTATTGCACTTAGGCCAAGTTACCGAGATAATATAGTTTTCCAAGACAGTTGAAGTAACGACTTCAATCTCTCGAACTCATCCGTGAGGAAAGAGCATGGGGCCATGCAGTATCGTGGGTCATATAGTAATTTAGTATCGTGAAAATCTGTCCCTAAAAAAGGTCAAGTGGCGCAGGTAACATTTTTCAAAATCGCAATACTCCTCGAGCATTCACATTGCCTTTCAATTCACAGCAAGAGGGAGTAGGAGTTAGAGCTATCTTACCAACCAAAATGAAGACGGCTTCAGCAAAGCCAAGTAATGATTTAATTTATTAATTGGATAATCTTAAATAGAAGACAGTAAAAATCCTTATGGTTTTTACCGGCGCAGATCTTTATTCACCTGCATAATTTCTGTCCTCATCCCAGCATACATCTTACATCTCTTCATTACGTCCTTAGAATCTATTATTTTTCTTTCCATTCGTCGCTTGCTCAACATCCTCCCCTCTACCGCGGTCTTAAGCAGCCTATCACCCCTCATTACTTCCTCCAATCACCTACTCTGCCTCCCTTTAATGTCCTCCAGAAGTTTCCTTTCCTCACCCATGATACCAAGCACTTCTCCTTATGTCTTTCTTTCCGTCCACCCCACTTTCTCCATCATCCTCATCCAAATCTCCGAACGGCTGCAGCCTATTCTCGCCTACTTTTCTCAGATTCCACGTTTATGACCCATTCAACGCTACACTAGGGTGAGTCAAAAAACAAATATTTTTGGAATTTTGATGCGCACACCTGGTAATAGTTGTGAAATGGGCTCAAACTAATGCTGTAAAAATTTCGGGTCGATCAAATGATATTTAGGGGTCTCCGTGATATCATAATTTTTGGAAATCAGGGGAAAAACGGTAAATATTTGACGCAATCAAACTGACGGGCATGCACACCTTAGTTGCGGGTCAGGATGCGCGCCTCATCGAGTACAGTCAGCCCAGAAGCGGTCACAGTTCGTATTCTTTTACATACATGGCGATAGTGCGCAGTTTTATGCTTTGTTTTCCCTTCCACGCTGCCCCACTCCCCCCTCGTACAGCGCGGTCTCATTCCACCGCAGTTAACGCATCGCTCGCTCGCTGCTCTTTGGTTCCCTCTCACGTTGGGATTTGTTTACTTCGCGTAGAGGGCTAGCAGTTTTGTTGCACAAGAAGTTATGGCGAAAAAGAAGAAGGAACCACAAGTGTGGCGAAGTGCCAACAAGTGCCCTATATTTGGCATAGTTCGAAAGCTTAACATGAGAGTTTAGCCATCAGTTGCTGATATATTGAGGTTGTATCGAATGGCGCAAGTGAAGCTGAACCCGCGACTTGTTAGTAGAGATCCATCTTTCAACGAAGTTGCTCATCACGTCTTAGTGCAAGTTGTATAAGTGTGGAAATGAGCATCAGTACCACACTGTACGCGAAGGGATACACCGAGGCATTCATTGAAAAAGCTCGTGGGAAAGGACAAATACTGGCGCATGCGGAGGCGCGTGAATGACGATCCTTCTAAAGTAGAACAGTATGTGAACGATCTCTGTTTGATATACGCCCTTGTAAGTGTAATTTCATCACATGCGCATATTATTGCGCATGCTCTGCCAAATTTCCTTTAATTGATAGGTGTTTCCTACACGATCGGAGGAATGGTCGGAAAATGGCGATTGGTGCTGTGGATGCGAATAACACAAATAATCTAGTGAAGCCTTTCTTGCTCCAACAGAAGCGCGAACATCTCTAAGTATGAAACCACCTAAGCCACCACCAGAATTCCTGACTGGAAAAGAAGAGAGCGAAGGCTCTGGATCAGAGCTCCCACTTGCGTAACGCCTAGCTGGGAAGAAAAATCAAACACAAATCGCTTGAAACTGCCATCAGTCGGCTTGCTTTGTGGAAGAACAGGTATTGCACCTCGTGTTGCTGCTATGATAGCCTCCGCTACTCTATGTGATGTAGGCCTAGTGACGGAAAATGACAGGAAGCTCGTAGTTGACTCCAGCAAAGTGCGAAGACAAGTAAACAAAGTGAGGGTATGTCTCCCGGCTAATGAAGTTGATTATGTGTCAGGCCACAAGTTACAGGCGATTTAATTCGACGGAAAGCGTGACCCGATAACTGCGGAAGAGACGATTGACAAAAAAAGATTTAATATGGATATAGCTGAGGAACATTTTGTCCTTGTTGAGGAGCCAGGGAGTAAATAACTGAACCACGTATCTCTAAAGGACGGTAGAAGAAAAATGTAGTTTTGACTGAACTGAAAGCCGAAGATTCAGATAGAACTGTCACTAACGCGTGTCACTAAGGTGATATTATCCATTTGATTGAAGTTAATGTAGGGCACGCTATGCAGTGGCTAATTTGTTTACTCCATTAGAATGAATGATGATATGAATGGACTTCCCTTCCGCCACGTGCATACAGCATTGGATGACTCAACGAAGACTCCTAAGGATACACTGGACCGATTGGGAAGTTCCTAGATATAGCCCACACATTACCCCTAGCTAAGTTCAACAAACTTCCATTCTGCACCCCAGATGTTGATTTAAATGATCTGAGCATTGACCAGAAGTATCTCTTGAGGATAAGCAAAGCTATTGGGAACGGTACATGTCACCAATGCAAACCCGGGAAGTGTCAATACTTCTCGATGGTCGACAATGGCAGCTCGTACTTTGCACCTGTTTGTGTCTACTAAGGTCTCAATACATCGACAACTGATGGCAAAACTATTATTTTAAGCTTCCGAGCTATGCCAAATATAGGGCACTTGTTGGCACTTCGCCACACTTGTGGTTCCTTCTTCTTTTTCGCCATAACTTCTCGTGCAACAAAACTGCTAGCCCTCGCGAAGTAAACAAATCCCAACATGAGACGGAACCAAAGAGCAGCGAGCGAGCGATGCGTTAACTGCGGTGGAATGAGACCGCGCTGTACGATGGGGGAGTGTGGCAGCGTGGAAGGGGGGACCAAGCATAAAACTGCGCACTATCGCCATGTATGTAAAAGAATACGAACTGTGACCGCCTCTGGGCCGACTCTACTGGATGAGGCGCGCATCCTGACCTGCAACTAAGGTGTGCATGCCCGTCAGTTTGATTGCGTCAATCATTTACCGTTTTTCCCCTGATTTCCTGAAATCATAAAATCACGGAGACCCATAAATATCATTTGATCGACCCGAAATTTTTACAGTATTAGTTTGAGCCCATTTCACAACTATTACCAGGTGTGCGCATCAAAATCCCAAAATTTTTGTTTTTCGACCCACCCTAACGCTGTACTTCTTATTTAACTCTTCACCGGCATCTTCTTTATATCCTTACCCAAGGTTCCCGTAATCTGCTCCCTCGTACTGCTGAACGCTTCCTTCGCTAGCACTCTTATCCCCATACTGTCTTTGCTTCAATACCCATTTTCTTCTAACCTGTAACCCAAGTAATCAAATTTCTTTGCTTGCTCCAGTTTGTGCTCTCCTTCTTTTATGACCAGCCTTGCTTTCTGTCATAGAAAATCTCAGTAATTTGGTCTTTTTACGATTTAACTTCATCATTTGTTTCCCGCACCACATTTCTAATGCATCTATTAGAGCTTCGATGATCGACTAACCAACGCCTGGTCCTCCGCGAATCTAACGACTTTATACTTTTATTTCGGCATTTAATGGTAATTGCACGAAATAATTATAGCCCATTATTGAAATAATTATACAGAATGAATAACGTGGTAAACATACTAGTTCCCGATAAGCACCTAGATATATCAATGTAGTATTTCCTTAGTAATAATGCAATATTTATCAATCTAATTACAATAGCTATACTACCGATGTTTGAGCAAATTAATTCTGCTTCTGTCCTACGGTATAATATTAGACAATTCGCTCAAATGTGCAATGTGAGCAATACCTACGTCTTTATCTTATTACAACTGATGGTAAAAATGGCGGATTTTAATTAAGTTTTCTTCTCAAGTAGTTCTATGCGATACCAAGCACTTCCTGTTTGGTCTTCCATACCTCCCAACGGTTTTCCTCCATTCTACTCCACACCCATATCCCAAACGCTGAGTTGTATTTTATTTGTACTAGTGCTCTGATATCATTGTGAATTCTGTTTGTGGTGCGTCAAAATAATACATTGTGAAAGATTTTTCGTTATCTTATCTCTCTTTATTTGGCGACTTATAGCCTGACCCACAGATGTTGTGTATAAGGGTGGGGTTATACACTCAAATATCCTCGGCTCCGTAAGTTAAAACGCACCATTAATATCTGTGCGTTATGTTTGATCTAATATCTATACATTTTGCCTCCAGGGGTTCTCAGGTCATGTTTTCCAGGGATAACATGATGATATGATTTTTCTCACGGTCATTTTTACTCATCGAAGTTCTCAAATTATATATGATCCCCGTATTCAATAAACATGTTTGATGGCCATTCATCGTTGTATCGCTGGACCTTTGATGGGTTTAACTTTGGTCGTCAAATCTAATGAAACAGATTTTTCAAGTTTTATCTCATTGTCAGTGCAAGACGGTATGCATGGGGTTACGAATGGTCTTGTTTTTCCATCATCTTTTCTCTTCTATTTTAATCACGTGACTCGATTCCACATTGTTCATTCTTTGAAAAAATTCTGAAATATTTAGGCTTCCGATTTCACTTCTGCTGAGATCTCTGCAAGCACGCTTTTCCTTTAAAAATTATTTGATAACTTTCCCAAATTGATAGGGAATTCAATAAGGTGTTTTATTGGGATAAGAAAACTACATACACTGATTGAAATTCGATGCTCTACGTAAGTGTATTCACTCAGGGCATTCTGATAAAGTTCGTAAGCTGGGTTTATAAGAAAAAAATGATTTTTGTTGTTTTTATTGAATTGAAATACGAACACTTTTTTCGATGGGCTGTTTCACTAGCACCTATATTTATTTATATGAACTGCAGCCGATCCGGTCGAATGATTGCCAAAAATATGAGGTCTGATGAATATTTTTATGGGTGAAATAAACGTAAATCTGCGTGGATGCTTGTTCGAATTTATGCCATTCGGAACTGAGTAATTAACATGCATGTTCTAATCATTGCAGGGCCTGATAAAAATTTTACTAGCAATTTTTTGTCGGGTTGATCGAAAATTCTCTATCTTTTGATTGTCGTTGTACTTTTACTTGCATTTTTTTTATTGGCACGCTGCAGTGTGTATGCGCCAAAGCCATTGGCGTGGCTGCAGTGCTGAACTTAAGGATTTCCAGGAATGTATCGCATGAGGTCAAACGTAGCGGACGTCATTGGACCAGCATGCATTAGTTGTTCGCCGCGTTTTCCCAACGCTGAAAATTTTCAGCTATTCTAGACTTACTACCTCGTGATGAAGTAGCAAAGTATAAAATATGTCCTCAATCTCTGTGGAGTTCACTACGTTTTCTCATTTATCCATAATGGAAAACTTCCACCATATCTCGCCGGAATTCATATCCTCTATGATATAATGTCTTGATAATGGGAGTAAAAAACTAAATGTGAACACGCTATTTGCATTTATTGTACTGCAAACCGAAGGGAAAACAGCATTTGTCAGACTCGAACAGTCAAAGGTATTTAGTTCTGAATATAATTAAGCCTGAATTACACTTAAACATTTAAAAAACAACCTTGGCAGCTGTTTGTCGGCTCAATTAGTTTGGCTAGTGACAGGATACTTTTATGGCTTTCTAGGTTACACGTTTGGCTAAAATAAGTGTATTTGAGAAATTCAGATCACGTGAGTTTTATGGGGACAGGAGAATATTGTTTTAGCCCCACACTCTATCTCTAGAGCTGACAGAGGCGACAAACCTAGAGCCGTACACTGCCGTACTGACAGATACATAAATTCCCTCTCCCCACGTATAACTTATTATTTATAATTAGTGACTAAAACGGTAGAAAGGGCTACAGGCTAAGTCACTCCTTCAACACACCTTTTCACGTTCTGTCCTCTCCCTTTTCCAGTTTTTTTTAAAGAGTAATAATAAATTATTCCTCAACATCTTTTACAAATAGCAGAAGATCAATACTCAGTTGCATAATGGGAATATTGGTAACCCTCTTGAGGAACTCCGTTTTGGGGTTACCTACTGGATCATCAACTTACACCGAAATGATGCTGTGAATACGACTTTATGTTGTCGCCTTGTTAAAATAATGTGCCGATCCATGCTGGTATAATATTTAACAGTGCTAATTTTTACGGTCATAAAAATGTTAGTATTAGCAAAGCAATTATTTTGTTTACGGATTCATAAACATCTTGAACAAAAACACTAAAAAGAGGCACTGGTATCATAAGCATGTTTTTAATAAATATTAAAATTGAAGTAAATACATTCTCAACGGCAAATCAACATTCTTGCAAACTTATAAAGTGTTTACTTTCATGCTTATGTTAGTTAGCATTGAAAATTGATTGGTTTAATGAAAAATACATTTTGAGCTCTTGCAATGAATAACTCAGTCCAATGAATAACTCCATTTCCCTATTCACCTATTTCATATTGGTTACAGCCCTAACACCCCTGCCAAACGTAATCGAGGTATCTCGCTGATCAGCATACAAATTTACATTTGATGGACGATACAAAGTACAAATTTTGCTCTGTTTTTTTTTCGTTCGTCGCTGCCGGAAAACGAAAATATTTGTGATTCACTTCGCGTTTCTCTCGACTTCATTTGTTCGGATGTTTTCCCGACGCCTTTGGTGCTGCTGGTCGATTTACTTTTCGATAGGACGGTGGCCTTAATTCCCTTTGGATTGGATTTTTATTTCTTTTAGCTCGGCTGGCACCGCTTAGAACGCCATGGCTTGCATTAATCCGGGCGGAGAAATCAATATTCGAGCGCACTGGAAAAAATGTTGAGAGTAACATATCGGACGGCTTTCTTTTGAAATCCTGCTTATTTTAGACTGGTTCGCATTGAACATATGAGCGTACCGTGAAATGGCTATAATTTTTTTATATTAACTTTATGTCTCTTCTTATCATTCATATAGGAAAAGGTGCCCTCTGTTTGACGTGAAGGAAAAAATATATTACCTTTTTATGTTTCCTTTTTCACAACATGACCGTGAAAAAACAAGTGGGTGACATATGGCTAACTGACACCAAGAATGGGTTACACATGGCTATAAATGGTAGTTTTTGTCTAATATAAATGTATTTTTCACAAAAAACTGTTAATAGGAAGCGAATTTATCCGAGTACTCGAATGGATATAAAAATAAGGAACCAGCCCATCTTAGATTTTAAGTTATTAGCGAGTAACTGCAGAAAATTAGGTCAAAATACGGCGGTTCAAGAGAAACGGTGCTGAAATCTACTCATGTGGCTGGAAAGAGTTTCAAATGTATGCTTAGACGTTTCGTAACTAATGTGCGTTTCTTTTACCTTAACTATTATTTCTAATAGCTAATGCTTATCATTAATGAAAGCAGTATTTTCCAAGCAATGCATACTTCAACGTGGAGTCAAGTATATGTTTAGACCGTATAGAATCATATCGTCAAGAGTGGAATCTCCGTAAACTCTTCTTACAATCTCATATGTCTTTAAACCGATCAATGACAGAATACTTCTCTTAAGTTAGCTATTGAGATATATGGAGGAAATTATTAATGCCAGTTGCATATTACAGTCAGGTTTACAAGCTTGTTACAGAGAATTGAACTTTTTTCACTGTGCTTGTCCCGAAAGGGAACATCATGATGTGTATAATGCATGTTTATTTCGTCTAAGACATTGAGCAATTTTTGAAGAGTCGTTTGAGTTATCTTTTGCCGCATACCGTGTGCTTGTGGTTACTATGGGGATTGGCTATGTGCAATCGAATTATTTTGAAAAAAATGTTATTTTTGTGTAATAACCACAGTTGAACTTAAGAAGAGAATTTGTAAAAAAACGACATAATTCTTGAATCCATTGAATATTTATTTATTTATTTCATGGAAACTTTCCCCATACTAACTAACATATACGTAACTTATTCATTTAAAATACATAAGATAGATGAATAAAAACACAAATAAAACAGTTTGGCTAATTTACAACTTTACAAAATTAAACAAAATATATATTTTGGCAATGAACATTAAGTAAAGTTTGTGATTTTATAAATTCTGCGTAAGGTAATTCAGTACATTTCTTTTAAACACAGGCATCGAGTCATGAAATAGATAAACATTTTCTTCAAATCCATTGAAATTGCGCATCATACGAGTTACAGATTCATGGAATGAAAAGTTTCTACGGAAAAATTTAATGTAGTGAAATAATTTCTCGCTTTGTACATTCCAGACTTTTTTTTATTTTTACCGACCATGGTTTTGACATACAATGTCATTTTCAAGGTACATATATCTTATTTCAGTGTCCAAATGTACTTAGGCGGGGTAGGGGGGGGAAGTGAAATAGAGGGGAAGGGGAAAGCGGGAAAGCGGAGGTTGGTTAGAAGGGAAGGGGAGGGCATTCTATGCTTTTTGGGGGGTGGTTGGTGTTTTTTTTATAATAATAAATTTATTACTTCCCAAAGCTTCATTCACAAAAAAACCAATGATTTCATACATGGGTTTTGGGAAGCTTTAGGTAGCGTCTAAAAATAACTGAGTTGAAGCTTACTTCACAGCAATGCATAACTGGATATATCCCTAAAGAACAATAAAAACTGATAATTTATAAAATCTAAAAAAACAAATAACTAATAAAATACAGTTTTGCGATTAGCCAAATAGGATGAATACCATAAATACAAGAACTTCACACAATAATATTAAATAAATAATCTACATTGGGCTGAGTAAGTAGCCATTCCATTGCCATTTTAAGGAATTTAGTTTTGATATTAACCCTTATATTCACTGGTATCAAATTATGCATTTTAGGTCCCATATACAAAAAGTATCTTTTAAAGAGATTTTTCATTGGTTTAATTAAAGGTACATGGAGTTTATTTCGTAGATTATGAAGCGTTATTTGTAAGGGTTTATTTCCACTTCTCAAATAAAATAACCTAAGGACTTTATAAACATATAAATGTCTTAACTCTAAAATTTTCGTGAAAAAAATATGGGGAACGAGTGACAGTATTGATATTTACCTGCAATGATTCTTATTATTTTTTTTGCATTACTATAATTGGTTTAAGTATATTTTGATAAGCTCCCCCCAGAAAACTAATCCGTAATTCAATTTAGATTGAACCAGAGCAAAATAAAGGGTTTGATGAAAATGGGGTGGACACTTATTTCGTATAAAATGGAATTTTTACAAACAGTAACTTAGTGCACCAGAAACTTGTAGCGTATGGATATCCCATTTTAACTATTGATCCATGGTGACTCCAAGATACTTTATTTCACTTCTTTAATTACTGGACAATTACATCATAATTTAGAGTAGCCTACTTGGTGGTATACTAAGTTCCAATGATAAGAGCTTAGTTTACAAAGATCGTAGCATAAAAACTTCGTTATCTAGTGACCATTCCAAACCAATGTCTTAGAAACTATAAGTCTTCGCTTATGCTATTTTCAACCAAATCCCAGTTGGCCGACGCCATGGTTAATGACTGAAGGAGGGGGGGGGGGAGAGAAGAAACATACACAATGACAAAGACCGAGGTTATGACGTAGACAGATCGGGCAACATGCTAAAAGGTTATTGAAATCAATGGTGAATGCTAGTCAAAAGTAAGATCGTTAGCAAGATAAACAATTTTCTTTCCAGCATTTCCAGAAAAATGTTTATCTTCTTAATCATCTTACTTTTGACTAGCATTCACCATTGATATCAATAACCTTTTAGCATGTTGCCCCAAAGCGTAGAATGATCTTCCCTTCACTCCTAACCAACTTCCCTTCCCCCCTTTCCCCTTCTCCTCTATTTCACTTCCCCCCCCACCCACCCCCGGTTTGAGTATAAATGGATACTGAAATAAAAGATATGTACCTTGAAAATGGCATTGTGTGTCGACAACATGGTCAGTAAAAATTTAAAAGTGTGGAATGTACAAAGCGAGAAATTATTGCATGTATTGCGTTTCCACAAAGTTAAGCCTGAAACTGTAACTTATATTAATATAGTACTTAAAATGTGTTCTTTTTTTAGGTGAACAGACAATTAGATGTAAAAGTTCAAGTAATTTTGTACAGTCTTAAAAGTTATTGCACAAATAATAAAGGAAAATAAAATCAAACATCTGTCTTCTCACAAATAAAGGACATAGATCAAATATCTGTGTGGCTTCTTTGTATGGAATAGCATCTGTATAAATACCAGCATAATGGTTAACTAATTCCAAAATTTTGAATTGCACCCTTTCGATGTGTAAGGATTTCAGATAATAGAGTTAAAATCTAGTATGGGACGTACTAGCGATCAATGCAGTCTTTAACATATTAATAATTTTAGTGTCTCTGCTAAGTCCATTAATAAACCCCAGCATACGCAATGATTTTGTTACTGTATTTTCTCTATGATTGTTGAAACAGTTTATTATCAAAATGAATTCCCAGGTATTTAACCCTGGTTCTTTTCCAAATTTCTTTATCATGAATGCAGTAATTACAACTATAACTACTGTTGTCATGAGTATGAGATGAGAGTTATTATGAATTATTTTTAGCATCATGTACACAAAAGATCTTTTACATAGGTCAGGTTTCGGTTTAGGCAAAAAAAGGAGGGAGATAATTGGAAAAAGGAATTTGAATGAGGAAAAAAAATTGGTTTTGAAGGAGCGTTATTTTTATGCTTCGCTTGGTTTGTGTCTTGTTTTCTATGGTGCCTGGGAGGAGAGAATATTTGTACAGATCTGTTTTGGGAGTATTTCTCTCTCCTTGTTGCTTTTGTAAGCTATACAGATGTAGGGCGGGGATAGTGATATTCTCCATACCACACATACCAGGAAACTTGCTTCATCTGAATTTTTCCACTTCCACACACATACAATTCGTCAAAAAATCCCTGAGCGTATAGCAACGGCTTTTTGCTTTGCGCCGAAGGAAACTTGATTAGAAAATTTTCGATGCGCGCAGCAGCCTACAATTATAAAATTGAAATTGTGTGTTTGAATTCTTTACACTTCCTCACCCACACCTATTCCTTCTTCTTCACCTATTAGATTCAATCAAAGTTTGGCACACATGTTTCTTAGGATCGATTAGGATTAATAGGCTATATAAGAAAGGCATTGGGGCCCCTAAGTGGGTCCTTCAGTGGTTGTATGTTATCGCTCTACTCGACATTTGCACAATGCTGAAGATAGGTAGATGTTCACATCCTTTGAAGACATGGTTATTTCTGTTAAGTTCTGGTGGTTCGGCCCCTGAGAAACCTGATGACAAGCCAATGGCTTATCGGGATCGCTGGGGCATATGGACCAGAATCGTCCATTAAAAAAAAGCCTAGGTTTTAGAAGTGAGGATTGGACCCCTGTTAGGCCCTGAGGACCCAAATAAATGCTTTCTTTTTTACCTAATAACGGATGAGTTGATGCACCTATTATCATGCAATTTTTCATGCAGGCATATGATAGCGTTGGAAAGGACACTTGCACTCTTTAAGTAATGCTAGGGCAGGCAAGGGCTCGAAAGTGACTCTGAGAATTGTTGTCGCACAGTAGATCAATGGGGTGGTTTTTTTACACCAGATCTTCCGTTAGAAAAGCATTAAATTCGGTACACGTTTCTTTTTTCACTTTTTTTACTTACTCTCCCTCAAGATTTAGGGTTGAGATTTTTACTATCCAATCGCTGAAATAATTGAATTTTTAATTTTTACATTAGATTTTCGTGCACTCTTTGTTTTTGCTAAAAACTGAGTTTTTGGGCTCTAAAATCGTAAATGGTTTTCACTATTTTAAAATATAAATTTTTCGTTTACTGGCCTAATGATGGATGATGCAATGCCTCCGAAAAGTCGTCGTCACAATAATGACTCGACGGAGCGAAAAATGCCGGAATATCCTACTTCACTAGAAATATTTATTTACTTGTCGACAGCAGCATAGGCTTTAAAATGGGAACTTATACCCCAGGTACTTATGACTCAGGTTAAATGAACATTAATATAGAATTACGGCAAGATTTAGATGGGATGTTTTTCACCCCAACCTCTCCATTTGTGGTTAATATCGGCTACACAGAAATGAATTTTGATCGTAATTTTGGGAGAATTATTTTATTCTCTCCGTTTAACTTCAACGGGTGCCATCGTATTGTGTATCAGTGTATACGAAGCAATCAATTTTGCCTCTCTCAGGGTGGCCACTCAGCCGTGAAGTTTGATAACCGTGAAAAACCTGTGAATTGGCCGTGACGTTTTGTGAGCAAACCGTATATTTTGAATATCTGAAGGCCCTTAATTGTTTGAACATATTTATTTAGACTGTAAATAAGTCAGTTTTAGATTGCCCTGGGAGCAAGTCTGGGCGGCCAACTGTGAGTGTTTTTCTGAATGCTGTTTCCAACCCTTTAATTCTGATCCTATCGACTTTTAATAGTATTTTCTATTCTTTAAAATTTTCCCAGCAATAGGATCTATGTTAAGAAGGTCGAAAAGGTGAAAAAAGTCTATATCGACAAGTTTGAAATGAGTTTTTGATGCAATGAAGTCACTTAATGAATTATCATTTTCGTTAGATTGATAGTGAAAATATACTTTAATAGAATATAAATTATCCTTTTATTGAAATAACAGTGCATCGTTGGGACGTAAATGATTTACCTGCCGCATTTATCCATTGTATAAGAATTATCATTCTTCACAAAAAAAGTACATCTCTCTGAACTGTGAATATGACTCTGAACTATGGCTATGGACATGAATATGACCAAGAATTATCATATATGAATAACCATAATTAACGCTTAAAAATTACCATTTTTTGTGTTCTAAGGTTTGTATTGTTTTCTAAATGATAGTACACCTCTGAAAAATCCTTGAGGCCTCCAAATTTATTAAATAATAACTTCTCCAGGTTATCCGAAGGGAGTTCAACCTTTTTCACAACTGACTCCAACGTGAATTATTTAAGTTACGTAGAAATGCTCGTATGTATACGTATTAATTTGCATGGTGGAAGGAATTAAACTACTATCATTATGGTCTAAGTCTAAAATCCTCCAGCCACAAGCCTCGGTGGTGGCTCGCATGAGTCGCATGCAGATATGGAAGTAGCTTTTGCATGCTTTTGTATGAAAACCTCTTTTCCTCGGGTATTTCTCCATGCTTTTATTGCATGTATCTCTAGAAACACCGTGAAAATTTTGGTTTTTGATATTTAAAAACCGTGGCTGACAGTGAATTCGACTTTATGGAACGAGTGGCCACCCTTCATTTGTATACGAAGTGTGATAAAAAATAACGGGAATTTTCGTTTTTCTTAAAGAATATTTATTTTTTAAATCAATATCAATTTTGTCCCTTTCAAAGTAATCCCCCTTAGTTATAACACACTTCTGGAACTCACTTTTAGGTATAGAGTTGAGCTCCTTCAGTGATTCTGTTTATATCTCATCAATTGTTGCAAAACGTCGTCCTTTCTGGGTTCACTTCAGCCTCGGGAATAGAAAGAAGTCACAGGGGGCCATGTCCGGCGAATACGGTGGCTGAGGCAAAATAACGGTTTGTTTTTTTACCAAAAAGTCACGAATAAGCAGTGAGGTGTGAGCGGGAGCATTATCGTGGTGCAATTTCCACGAGTTGTTTTGCCACAGTTCTGGGCGTTTTCGTCGGATTGCTTCACGCAAACGGCGCATTAATTCCAGGTAATATTCCTTGTTGACCGTGCGAGCATATGGCAGGTAAATACATTCATTGAAACTCGGAATTATAAAACCCGCAAAATTTAAAAATTCCCGTTATTTTTTTATCACCTCTCGCATGCTCTCTGCTGAAGGCCCATGATTTGATCCCTGATTCGGAGAACTGGCTACTTTCTGGCAAATTTCAACGCGTGTTTGTCTTCAACGTAAACTGCCCTTAAGGTGGATGGAGCGATTTTTGTTTTGTTTGCTCAGGGATGCGTGAAACACTGCATGCGTGTTCTCATTATTGATATCTATAGATAAAAGCAAAAACTTTACGTCGTACCGACCATAAAATCCTGCGCCCTAACTCAACTCTCGTTCCTCTGTCCTCACTCACAATCAGTGACGGCACTGGCCATGTACAGATTTTTCTAAAACTTTGCATACGCGTTCTCATTAGTGATATCTATAGTTAAAAGTGAAACAATTCATAAAATATTTTTGGTTATTTTGTGATTCAATGCTATTTGAACACTTATGCCTTTATGGTACATGACATATATTTCGTAATAACGCGATTTCATATGTGCAGATTTTCTTCTAAACGCAAAATAACACATTCTTATGATTACAACTTTGCTAAAAATATCAAGGTGTCACGCTGAGCTCGATATTCGAAGTGCGTAGGTATAGGTATAGTGAAACTTGGTGGCACTCGCCAGCGGAGCGTCAAATGTCACTGAGAACGAATTAAGCGTTGATGAGCGGGCAGGGTTATCGAAGGGCTCAGTTTTGGGACTTCTAGAGAGAACCTAAGAACCTTTATCTCTCCTCACTTGTATGATCCCCTCTCTCTGACATCATTTTCTGTACGGGCAAGCGCCACCAAGTTTTTCTACACCTATACATGATACTTATTATTAAATAAAAATTTTAATTTGGTGTCTATTGGTGATGTAAAAAAATCTCGCTCAAACTCACACTAGGGAAAATATGCTCGAGGTTTATATCGATCTTCCCCACGCCGCTCTCGCGATACTGGAATACTTAATTAGTTTTACTGTTTAAATAATAAACAATTTCAGTAAAATAGCTAAATACAATGCATCATTAAGTGACATAACAGGCAATTTCCACTTCGTAAAAAAACTAAGATGAGAAATGAAAAATCATTCTTCTGTATGAATACAACCAATATATTGTTAATTACTTTTATCCCTCCCGTTGAGAATCAACGGGCATTTCTACTAGTCTACTATAATAATAACTGATATGTATAATATATTTATAATATACACATTGGTGATACATTATATATATGCCAGTAACTTTCACACAAGAAATACACGTGAAGCTGGATCTTCATTTGGCTGCAGGCCTTTTTTCATTTGCAAAATTAAATTAGAAATAGTGGTTTTCTGTTATTGGGAACGGTACCAATAGAAAGAAAATAAAACGAAGATTCTTATTCCTTCAATCGAATTTTGTACTCCGGTTGAAATTCCGAAATGTTTGCTAAAACAACGATTTTTCGCAAAATGTTAGCGTTTTTGAGTCATCGCCCCCATAACTACCACACTCATTGTTTAAGTCGAGATTCCGTGTATATCCATTAACTCAATGATTCTTTGCACTAAATAAGATATGGATGTTTATTACAATCAATGTAAATGATAACATTCTTCCCGTTGATATTCAACGGGTACCATCACTAGTTTCAACATAATTTCGAGTAAATTTCGAATACCGCGCCAAAACTCTCTAGCCATAACATACTTTATTTAAGGAAAATAATATTATCCTTGTATCATTTCCATTACTGTCTGTATGGTGGGTTGAAAAGCAGAAACAGATGCGCTGAAGTGAAATCTGGTCAAATAATTTTATTTCGACTTAAAAAATTATTAAAATGTGCACTCATTAACCCACGGTTACCGTTCCAGCCACCTTAACGTATGGTGGCGTGTAGGAAACCTTTGAGAAAGACGGACACTTATGACTGTGGGTAATCGGCAGTCCCAACCCCCGATCACTCTAGAGATGAGAGCTCGATGATACCGGTATTCGATCTTCAACACCGCTTTTGATACGTTCTCAAGTGATTCCTTCCGGCCTCTCAAAAAGACCTCGAAGAAAAAAATGATGATGGTGATAATAATAATAATATAACACTGAAGCACTGCGGAGCAAACGGGCGGGGTGGAGCTTTTGTCTTTCGCCACACCGTGTTTATTTTCCGTCAAGATGTGCTCTCAGCGATGGGTTCAAGCGTGGGTGGTGGCTTCGCCCGTTGTTCGGAGGCATTGATTTTGTTAAAGGGGAGGGCTCGAGTGGGGGTGAGTGCAGTGAATCAGGGGGGGAGGCCCTCTTTAAGGACAAGTAAAACCCCACTTCCCTACTCGCTACAAGATAGTCGCCCCTCCTACCGTTGCAAAAACGATGGGGTTCGTCCTACGCCGACGGTGGGGGATTTCAGGGGTTTTGATCGCCGAGATACGCGGCTGGAACGCGGAACAAACCCCAGTACCTGCAAGCTGCCCTTATATTCGTCCCTTCCCTTTTGCAATGCGAGGTCTTTGATGGCTTCGCCGGCGAATGGAAAAGTCAGCTGTCAACGAGCCGTTTGGCTTGCCGGCGGCTGATTTTTGAGCCTTTGAATTTCCGAAGCGTTCCTTTAGGGTGCCATCATGGTTCTCCATATAACGCGTGCGCTCGCGATATCGTTATTTTTCAATAGCACTCATTAAAGCGGAAAGTGATTGCATTTATTCAGAATATGGTCAGACGCTTCAAATCTCTAGTTTTGTTTGATGGAGAGCGTTATTTCGGATGGTAATTGCAAGCATTGCCCTACTAGAGGGTTGGTATTTTGAATAACGATGTCGACAACGTGAAAAAAGAACCCGTGATCCCACCTCTGACTCCTTCATGTTGACTCAGTCACGTATTTTAGCTCGCTTCACATTATTAGAGCAGTTTTAGAAATTAGAATGCTAATATATGTATCTCAAGTTGAGGAGCATTATAATTATTTTGTATAGAAGTCCGAATGGGACATATGAGGCACCGTCATGACTATTTCCTGCGCGTTGTCGCAATCTTTAATCCAAAGCGCAAACATCTACTGTTGTGAACTACTCGCAGTCACAGTTCATGCGACTTGCTCTGTAAATGAGAGAAGAGTGGTTTTAAAGTACAGGCGTAGATTGAAGAGCTATCGTGACGTTGTCTTATTCATTGAAGTTGTGACATAATCAAGATAACGCACAATTGAACAAGCTTTTAAGATGCGTAGTTACGCACATGATTGATATAAACAATCATGGGCGTGAATCATAACGAACATAGTCACATATTTTTAATCGCTCCCCCTATAGATAAAATGGAATCCTAAAATAGCTAATTTTGAGCACCAATCTAATTTGCACCCGCCATATATCTCTTGCGAGTGGAATCTCCATCTCCAAATTTTCGCTTTGTTGCAAATCTGCATGTCTTTATATTTTGTAAGCCAATTATTTTTAATAACTCCCTCACGGAGAAAATTAAACTAAAGAAAGTTGAAGACACGTTTTTCTATTCGTAGCCTGAATATGAATTGAATGACATTTAAGTTATTGTGCCGTGGAACCACCTTAAATTCCGGTTTTTATCCGGTGAATCCCAGAGAGCTTACAACCACGCATGAAGCCCAAGTGTAAACGGATCAGTAACCATATTAGCTCGCCATTTGTGTTGAAAATCCGAGAGTTGATTAACATACCAAATGCCTAAGTCTCCTGAAACAGCAGCTGTATGAGGCCTCTACTTATAGATTAATGAAGGATAATTAGTTTAAGTCGCATTTAAAGCCATTTTTTAATCATCTACATCTACATACTACCCTGAGAACTGCTGCAAAGGCGTATGGCAGGGGGTGTTATGATACCAGCCCTGAGTATAGGGAGGGAATATAGAAAAGGGAGGTGGAGAGAAAAATCGTGAATTACATGTAAACGGTGTCTTATGCTAGTGTAACGCTGTTTTTGCTGTAGTGACTAATGGTTCTTGATAGGAAGGAAACCTTAAACTTCTTGGTTCCACTGTGTATCTCTCTTATTTTGTCACCTTTACCAGTTTTAAATATCGCATTGAAAATAATATCTTCGACCTCATATTGAAAGACGCCTGATCTATGTTTTTCAAGTTATCTTTAGAGAAAATAATTTCCCTACGAAATAAAATAATATGCTTATGAAAGGAATGTGCTTCTTTGGCTTGATCATGTTGAGAGAATGGATGAGAGTCGAATAACTAACCTGATTGTGGATTGAGTGGTGTGGCTGGACAGAGAAAGTCATGGGTGGATGTGGTAGAAGTGACCCATAAGAGAAGTTATGTCAGGGGTATTGAGAACAGGATGGCGTTCATGAAGCATTGTATGAGGGTAACTGAAGGAAAATGGGTTTGCAAGGTTAGGGCAGTATGGAGGAAATTATTAATGCTGAGTCAGCGTGACAGTCCTAATACTGAGAAGTAAACTTTTCTGACCGTTTTCAATCACTGAAACAACGCACAAATGATGTGGTATGCAGTCAGGCGCACGAGTGCGAAGATATACACTAAATATAGTGAAATTTGCCGTGAAAAATTCATTTGACTTAACCGGAATTCGAACCTGAATCTTGGACTCCCGGATATGGCTTGGAGGGATAGGTTGGTAGGCTAGCTCACCTGACCGGCAATTGGGGGACCCACGCTTGAGTCCTGGCCAAGTAAAATTATTTTTTCATGGCGAATGTCACTGTGTAGGTGCACAGTCACTCCTTGGTGTATATTTTCTGACCCGAGAGGAAACGTGATGGGTATTTATGTGTACATGTATGCATCTAAGCCTAGCGTGTAGTCTCTATATAATAGTAATAATCTCTCTATACCTAACAGCCGAAGCCAATTACTAGTTGTTTATTATATGGACGAACACACAACCATGCCCTGGGAGGTGTATATTTCCTTGTCGAACCCGCGACCTTCGGGTTGGCAGGCGAGGACTTTACCCCGCCGCGCCGCCACCGAGGCCGGCTGTTTTTTTGTATTTTATTTATTTCGTCATATGGCGGGTCGGTTGCCCTCCCTCGCCTTGGCGTGTTGTATCTGCAGTGCATGGCATGACCCGGCTTGCACACTCGTCGACTCAGCGCGGTCGTTTCGGAATGCGATATTTATCCGCCTCACTTTTTTTTGAGTGACGCAAGCAATCGATACAATCCTGCGCCCTGACTCAACTCTCGTTCCTCTGTCCTCACCGTCCTCACTCAGTGACGGCACCAGCGAATCGCTGCGTTAAGGCGGTTGGAGCGATTTTTTGTCTAGATTTGCGTGAAACTTTGCATACGCCTTCTTATTAGTGATATCTATGGATAAGAGTTAATATGAATAGCATTTTACCGATTTGTTTATTTTGACAATACAGTGCTATTTTTACATATAACCAGAGACACCGCAGATATATTTCGTAATAAGTCGTACATAATACATATGTACAGATTTTTTTTAAAACGCGTAATAATACATTTCATATTACTATAATGGTCACTAACAAATATCAAGGTGCCATAGCGAATGAAATATTCGGAAAAAAACATTTCAATATAAGTTTCACCTAAATTTTGAATATTGCGCCGATAATTTTTACTAGTTCAAGTCAAAATGTGCTATAGTAAAGGCATAAATGTAAAATGCAAATCTTGTATAACTCATTTCTGCATGTAAGGTGAGTTTCACCGCTTAAACAGATGTACTTAAATGAAATATCCTCCTGGAATATTTTTCAACTTACTGGAGAAATTATTCAAATGTGCACCCAATGACCCGAGATTATCCCTCCAGATACCATAATATCCCTGCTTCGTAGGAGAATCGCTTGCTTAACCATGCAGCAGCACCTTCTTATCCAAAAAAAATCCTTGGTCATTCAGTCCTAAGATTGACTGGATTTCTCCATCCTTCCCTATCTAGTGCTAGTCCCCTTTACTAGCTGGTAGTTCTTTTTATGTACTTCCCTCTTTATTCGGTCAATGCATTTATCCCTTGTCTTTTCCTTATGGGACTTTTCTGATCTATTTTTCCGTGAATTATATTCCTCACAAACCCATTGTACCTCAGGGTGCGCCCAATTAATTGGTTCTTCATTTCTGTATATCTTTCCAAATAGTCCTTTCCTCTTCTGATTTTCTGTATACATATTCAGTTCTTATTTTATTCGTCCATTTGATCTTCAGTATCCGCCTCCAACACCAGGTTTCGAAAGCTTCTAATCTTTCCTGGTCTGTCTTTCCAATGGTCCATGTTTCCGATCAATAGAGTGCTACGCTCCACGAGATATGCTTACGTACCGTTCCCTCGTTCGTTCTTATTTCATTCGTCCATTTGATCTTCAGTATCCGCCTCCAACACCAGGTTTCGAAAGCCGCCAATCTTTCCTGGTCTATTTTTCCAATGGTCCATGTTTCCGATCAATAGAGTGCTACACTCCACGAGATATGCTTACGTACCGTTCACTCGTTCGTTCTTATTTCAATCGTCCATTTGATCTTCAGTATCCGCCTCCAACACCAGGTTTCGAAAGCCGCTAATCTTTCATGATCTGCCTTTCCAATGGTCCATGCTTCCGATCAATAGAGTGCTGCGTGCCACGAGATGTGTTTACGTACCGTTCCCTCGTTCGTTCTTTTATCATACGTCCATTTGATCTTCAGTATCCGCCTCCAACACCAGGTTTCGAAAGCTGCTAATTGTTTCTGGTCTGCCTTTCCAATGGCCCATGTTTCCGATCAATAGAGCTCGACGAGATAGGTTTAGGGACCGTTCCCTCGTTCGTAGTCCTATCTTCTACACAGTAGTTGCCTCTTCATCATGAAGCTTGGGCTATTCTGCGTTTGATGTCTCTTTTACCTCTTCCATCCCAAGTGACGGTGCTTCTGAGGTAGGTGAAGGAATGCGTTTCCTCTATTGTACCTTCCCTCAAGGTGACTTCTGCATTTAACTTCTGTCTTTCGCATGGTAGAACTTTTTCCCCCTAATTTTACCGCTGCTATGATAATACCCGTATATCAAGGGACCCGCATTTGGGCAACAATCACTAGGAACTCTGCCCTAAGGGAAATAAAAAAAAATACCACTATCGATTTGTGTGCTTCCGTCGGGGCAGCAGCTGATCCCTCCGCCGCCTCCCGCCCCCGACCTACCCCGCCCCCTCTCGCCCCACTCCCCTTGCCCCCGCATCGCTGCCGAGGTTGTAACCTCTCTCCGGACCCTCTCATCCTCTGCCCCCTTCCTCCCCCGTTCCATCCGCTCTGTTTCCCTAACACTTTGAAAGGTCTCCGGCGCCCGCGAAAAGAGCATTAATGTTAGATTTCTTCCCTTGATTAAAATCGCTATCCCGATTGGAATGGAGTGATGCGGATTATCTGGGGAAGGGTTGGCCCGCGGCAGAACTGGTTTTTGCCTTTGCGCAAACCACTTGATGCTCACGGTTGACTGTGTCAGGCGTGACTATAACGCAGTGGTTCTCAACCTTTTTTGCTCAATTCCTCCCTTTCGCCATGATTTTGAATATCATTCCCGCTTCACAATATATATTATTAAATTATGATTCAATTCCGCAAATGAAAGTAATGCACTCGTTTAAGAAACAATTTTAACCCGTGGTATTGCGTAACCTAAATTGAACGCCACTGAATAAATGGAAACAAACTACAATTTTATATTTTGAGGAAACCGGGACTAGCCACGGTAGTAACCTTTACGGAGTCACCCGCAACTGCACATAAGTGCGATATTCCACAGGAGAAAAATCATTCGCCTTGACCGGGATTCGAACCTGGATCCCTCGATTTCGCGCCGAGTGCTTTAACCAGTTAAGCTGCGGAGGCGTCCTTCTCCCCTGTGGATTATTTGGAGAATCTATACAATTTTACAGATTTTACTACAGAACTATCTACTGGAGATCACATTATACTGATTATTGGTCCCGATTCCCCCCCTGAGCCCTCCTAAATTTACCTCTGGGAGGGCTATATCCCACTGGTGGTGAAAACCCCTGCTACAAGGCAAATCTATCATTTTAGGAATGAAGAGTGAATGTTTTATTCTTTTCCGGTCCAACGACGAGTGTCACTCGACAGGTTTGATTCATATCATTAACGCGACTTATGAACGCATGTGCCATGCACTGAAAATTATAAAATGTAGATATAGCTTAATGCTTTTGTGGATATGCTATATGCTTTAGCTTATACAGTTACAATACACATTTGGTCAACCTCAATTACTATACTGACGGCGCACATTTATCAAAATACAAGACCAAAATAATCCTTGCTTAAGCCATCGAAATTAGCTTGAACGAGACTATGAGAACTGGATAAAATGTTTTTGACTAGAAATGGTCGACTAGTCGATTCACATCAAGCGGTCCAAAATATTATTTATGGTTTGCTCGACCATTAAAAACATTGATATTCTGGGCGTTGATAGCCTTTTGGGCTTAGATCTTGATAGTTCAAGCCCACATTTTTGTTTGTGTTTACAATTTTGGCGGCCATTTTTTCATCTCGGTGCAGAGCATTTTCTGCATTTGCAAGCGTTGATGTTGACTTTTTTTTCTTAGCTGTAGTTTGATCTGGGATAATGAGACAAAAACGTGACTTATGTTTTTTGGGGATACAGTTTCATGTATCTGATAACCGTGAACTAACTATGCTTAATTATGATCTTTATTACCAAAGTGTGGAATTGAAATCACTAGAATTGCTACTTTTGGAACTTTTTTGAGGAGAAGGCTGTATTCCAAACTCTTAAAATTTTTTAGAGAGTACTCTTGCGCTAATATTGTAATAAAAATAATTTGAAGCCGGGAACCTCTGCACTTTTATTTTTACAGGGTGGTAAAAAATGTAATTTTTTCGAATCAAATTCAATTCCCACTCGATGCTCGTCTTGCCTCATTTTATCACGTCATCTCCCCCTTAATTTGACCCTGCAAGGTAGCGATAGAAGCGCATGCTATTAATATTTCAAGGCCTGAAATATTCAGGTTATTCTCCTTGGGGAAAATAATGCTAATTCACAATAAGTAAATAATTTATAGCAAGCGACAAGACCGCCATTGAAAGATTCGGCTGTGCATTTCCTTGGTAATGACCAGATTATACAACTTGCCATCATGGGTCCTTGAATGTGGTTCCACTGTTAAATGACTTAAAGGTCATTTTATCCATATTCTGGCTTCTTATAGAAGAATGTGTCATATATTTAAAAAAAACATTTAAACCCTACCTTACCACGCTTTTCTTTCAGAAATTGAAGTTGAAATTACTTGGTGTCAAATGCAAGGATGCGTGCAACATTGGTAAAATAGTATTTCCACATGTAAAAACTATTTATTTCCCGGAGAATACTGTATGTGATATCTTCCAAGGTTATGCATCGGCTCAGTTCTTCCAAATAATGCGACGTTTCGATGGGTGTCTCGCTCAACATCATCTGGGCTATGATAATTCTCCGTCATGATCAGCTGGGATAGTACTCAATCGCTTTGTCACTACAAATGGTGCTGGGATCCCTCCTTACGAAAGAAGGGATTTAGATCCCTCTCAACAGAAGGAACTTTTGCGACCGGGATTTAGGCTTCCAACTAAGCCCCACGTGGAAGCCTATTATCCGTGTGATAAAAAATATCACCAGGGGAGAAGAGCAACAATTGGGCAATCGGCAGGTACCTGAGCTCCCAGGATCGGAACATAAATCTGTCAATTTTGGGTTTATAACTCATGTGATTTTTTTACGGAGAATTATCATAGTCCTGATGATGATGACGTCTCATTCATCGAAACGTTGGATGAAATAGAAGAACTGACCTGGTACGCTACCCGAGAAGAGTTCACATTTATTATTCCCTTGTCTAATATAAATGCCATTTTCGCGAAATAATATTTGAATATAGTCTCTATTATGACTAGGGAAAAATCTCGCTCAAACTACCTTAGTTACCCGAAAAGCTTGTGCAACATGTTCTGTTGAACTTATTGTGCATGTTCTTCATAAGCAGCATGTCCGTTGATTCCTTCAGTCGTCAGGAGATGGCCTTGAGAGGCATTTTCGGCTGCTATGTAAGGTGGCACACTTCTGGCGACATAAGAGTCAAGATTGGAATGATATCCGAGGTAGCAAATTGACCAATCTTTATCCACCTTGTCCCATTTTCAGAAGAATAAACTTAGTTTGAAGGCTGGGTTCTTTTGTCTTTTCCTTGTCTGCTATATTGAATCGTACAATGTAAGTGAGATAGGTTTTATTCGAAATAGCGTTAAATTCATTGCTCGGATAAATCTCTGATTCGTATTACTGGAATGCAGACATGTATCAATTATATTGGATTAAAAAGAACTGTTTTACTTGGTGATATTTCCAACGGTAAGAGAATATTTCTGTTACTCTGAAACTTTTCGTGCACATAATGGCCTTTTCGTTGTATTTCTTTCCTTCCTTCTACGCATTTCGCGCGCTGTTATTCATTTTTCCCGTCTGCTACATCGAGAGCTTGTGTTTGATTTTCATTTCGCCTCCAGGTATTTTAAAAATTTTGTTTCCTAAAAAATATAGTTATTTTTGCGTCATATGCAAGGTGGACAGGTTTTGGGACATATGTAGGATGGTGGGTCATGAAAGAGTGTGGGCTGGATGCTCCAGTGAATGACGTAGATGAAAGGAGTGTGCTTCGTTGGTATGGCCATGTTAAGAGAGTGGTTGAAAGTCTGGTAACGAAACAGACATATGCTAGTGGACTGAAAATTGTTAGAGTAAGGTGTAGTCCAAGGAATTCTTGGGTGAATATGGCGGAAGAGGCTATAAAGAGGAGGAATATTAGGAGTCCTCAGAATAGGAGAGCATGTGCGAAGCAGTGCATGAGTGTATCTGAAGCAAAAGAGGTATTCAAGGATAGGGCGTTATAGAGAAAAGAGAGTCAGTTTTCTAGGCGTAACAGTAATAACTATGTTCTTTTACTCTGCCTACCCCGAAGGGAAATAGCGAAACAGGCATGCAATTATGGACATGGTTTGACTTTAGATTTGCGGAGTCTCAGTTCTAATGGCGTTTCATGCGCTGGATCTCATTTCACAGTTAGTCACATTGTCGTAAGGAAAACGAAAATGTGTAATTAATCGGTCGTGGTGAGGAGTGTTGTAATCTCAAATATTGAAACAAGTTGTTGGGATCAATTTCCAAAGAAATATAACCTTAATAAGAGAAATAATCGCGTTTTAAACTCAGCATGTACCAACAAGCTTTGCTTACATTTTTTTCTATAGCCTTACCTTACCTCTCCCATATTCGTGTGACTTAAAAGCATAAAGCGCTTAGGCACAGTTATTTCATCTTTCTTTGATTATTCTGCTGAAATTTTTTTCCAGACGTATTAAGCCATTTGCGAGACATCTCATGAAGTACTCATTACTGTGACTAATTTATCGCCGAGGTTTAATTAATTTGAAACACTAACTGCTGGAACATCCACTCTATTAACCAGATAATTCTAATTTCCACCTAATCCCAAATCTAAAGAAAATCGTGACTAATAAACGTTTTGATTTAAATTAATAGGTGATAGCAGCCGTAGATGTGTAATGGCAGACCTTCTGGAATCGCAGTTAGATAATAGATTAGATGGGGAACTAAGTAGAACAGTAAATGCATTGTAGAACTGAAAAACACTGACTTTCAGTGCCAGGTTGAGAACGTTTTACCTAAACTCATGTAAAGTTAACCAAAAGATTCTAAAGTTGTAGGGAAAGAGTGACAAGTATCCACACGTTTTATAGATGTGTTTGTATGATAATGTTTCTTTTTCCAAGGACAAATTTATATTCTACTCTTCATCCAGTTTTTAAAGAGAAATATTTTGTAATTCGTAACGTTGTAATTCCCAAAGTAGTCTTTTCTCCATCATTGGGTTTTTACAACGAGTAAAATTAACAAATCTCTTCCATGATATCATCAGTATTTCTCAAATATGCATATGTAATCGTTTCTTTATATCGTCAGACACATGACAGTATAGAAATCAGTACAGGCGTAACTTTATGAAATCTATTTTTATTGGAATGAAAAGCAGTAGCTTTGTGATTCCATTAAAATTTATTAAAACACAACGAATGACGTCATCGTATGACGCCTTTGTATAGCGTCATCTTCCGGTCACCTGGGGGCAGATGATCTAAAGATGAAGTTGTACGTCGAAACCTGTATAGTGTTTTGATGAATATTTTGTCGAACACTTAAATGTACTGTTTTCCCTTCCAGTATAGAAATTATTGAATATAATATCCCGATAAGGAAAATTTATTTATATAACATCCCCACTTTTGGTGGACAAGAATATTGCCATAACGTTCTCTTTTCCCAATTCTAGTGCATCTCGTATAATCGCCAATTCTGCAGGACCACCTCGGACTTCTGAAATGGATTTGTGTACTCACTCCAGTAAAGAAAGACAAAAATTGAAGCCATATATATTTACGTAATGTTAATGATAATTATTGCTTCAGTGGGTGCGATGTCGTGGAAAGCTTTCTAGAAGTTTCACACAGTGAAACTATCACTTCTCCTCCATTATAAGTAAAATTAATTTTTACGCGTTTCCAGGTTTTCGTTTTCGTGATATTGTAACCGATGATTTTTTACGTAATCCCAAAACACGTTTTCATGAAGTTTTTATCATTCTAGTGGAAAATTGGTATTAAATGTTTTTTTTCTTTTCAAAACTCTTCAGTGACATGCCTTGCAATGTAATTTTCCCTAGACACAAAACCATTAGCTAGTTTGCAGAGCGTTCATCAAAGTAATTAGGGTATGAAAGGAAGTAATCTAGCGATGAAGTAATCTAGCGGCGTGATACAGCGGGTGGTAGTTACTTTTTTATAGCTTCAATTTTCTGAGACTTTTTATTCAAAGAGAATTTCACAAAGTTTCGTCGTCACAAGCAGTGAAGGAGAATATTTGTGCGAAATATTTGGCGATTGATTGATCATGATAACGAGGTGCTTATACTAACACTTAGCTAATTAAACTCTTGAACTGATTTATTAGCTCTTTCGGCGAAATTTTCATTCGCGCGTACTACATACCCATCAAGCCATTCCCTTCCGGGTTGGGCTAAGCCGAACAACTTAATTATCGATGTTAGCCCTACAAAACTAGCCATTTTTAACATTTTCTTCCATCATGCCCTACCTATGCACTCTTCTTTGGCTTCTATTACATTCATGGATTGGTTCACATATGTTCTCTTACTGTTGAGATTCCTTACCTTACTTCTATTCCTATTTTTAAGTATGTTCCACCACATTCTTGATCTTTTCCCTTCCCTTTTCTCCTCATCTCACTTTTGTAATTCGACTCTGGTACATTCTCTTAACATGGCCTAAACAACGGAGCACACTCCTTTCATACGTATCTATAACTGGATCGTACAGCCCACATTATTTCATGGCCCACTCATTCCTAACCCTATCCATCTTACGTTTGCTGCAGACACTTCTTTTGTCCGGAGGATTTTAAACTTCGACATTAAATAGCTTATAATTTTGAGGATTGTGTGAGCCCGTCTTGTATGACCGTGAGATCTATATCGCTCAGTTTTTTATAGCTATACAAGTGTCTTTGGCCAAACTCTATTACGTCGAGTCGTAACCGAAGGTCTACAGACTAATTCACGCCGTATTACTTAGCATTTTCATGCTTCGAGTTTTTATGGAGTGAATTTCAGCAAATGCCCTTTTTTAAATTCCACCCAGTCCTGTCTCTAGTTTACCTCATTTCTTCTAGATTTCCTGCTCGGCTAAATTACCAGCAAATGTTGTCAGAGTGAATAAGTTTTTGTCCCAGGAGAAACAGGTATAGTGTGTTTCTTTGGTAATTTATTTTAAACTCAGTGCAAGTTTTTGAAAATATGACTTTCTTATGATTGAATCGTATATGGGCAACACCTTATTCTATGGCTTCTTCTTTGGCTTCTGTTGCTTGCAATACGATGAGGATTGGCGTGAATTGGAGGGACTCGGGGTAGAATTTTTCATCATAGCTTTAGGAAACCAGAATTCAGTCAATCTGATCCATGAAGATTCCGATAACATTTCAGGTGTCACGTAAAATATACTCTATTTTTTCACCAATATAGGCAGGTTCAATTTTTAGATATTCTTAATCGTCGAGTTCTTTCCATTTTGTTTTAGTAATTTCTTCGTGGCTTATGGCGGTTTTACACGGCACTAATCTCAGCATTGAAAAGCGAACTCATTCCAGCATAACTACTCATGATTGGATTCTGTAAGTCTAGGATGATCGTTTCATACTATCCAACTCTCCGCTTCGATTTCTAGTCGGCGCCTACGTAGAAGCAATTGTGTTTGAATAATTTCGAGAACAGGCAAAATTTCGCACAACTGTGTGTTTGGTTAAATTGTTTTTCTCAAAATATCCCACGTAATACCTACCTGCTGCTCGCGGAAACGTTTTCTCTAAAATGTTTAACAAAATTAGATAAAAAAACTCTTATCGTTTTATGAAACCACGTTAAACGGCTTGATCGTCGTGCAAGCAAGGTTTGTGTTAAATTAGCAGTTTAAATTATTATTTTGTGAAACTTTAAAAGAGATTTTTTCCAATCATTGCGATTGCTTAAATGTTATAGTACGCATTCACGCGCACGGGTTCGAAGTTATACCTGTACACAAAAGACGGTGAAATTCGCCATTAAAAATCATTTCACTTGACCCGGATTCGAACCCGGAGCTGACCGGCATTTGGGAGATCCTGATTCGAATCCCGGTCAAGTCAAATTATTTTTTTAAATGGCAAATTTCACCGTCTTTGGTGTGTATTTAAAAGAGATATTATTCCTTTCCGGACGTGCACAACTCAGGAGAGCCTCTACACCTATCAATGAGAAACCACGATTACTCTGGAAAGGAAAAGACGATGAAATGATAGTCCTATGGTATTCTGCCAGCTAATTTTTGGCTTTTTAATTATTCCTTGCCCTAACTTCCCATTTTTGGATGATATTTAAACTTAAAATCTAATTGAAAAATGCAAAATCTAACTACACTCTTCGAGAACTATTTTCATGTAGCTTCCGTATTTTAGGAGAAGATTGTACTAGTATATACGATAACACTCACCACATACAGTATAACACCGCTTTGTGATGAAGCAATGTTCAGTTGGCTCTAGCTCCGTCTATGGTATTTCCTAGAAACGCATTACTTACCTGTGATTGGTAGTTGGATGTGAGACTCGGCTTGAAAACGGAATTCGAATAGTTTTCGACTAAAAATCGAATCCGACCCATTCACGTATTTTACGCAATATTGATTTGATCATGCTGAATTTGTTTCGATTTTTATTTCGGATATGTTTCGTCTATGTAGACCTTAAGACTGCTGTGAATAAGCTAAATATATATGTATTGTTGAATAATAGCCTGTTTTCTGACGAAAAGGATGCATCTAGGATATCAGGAGGTGTATTTTCAGAGCTCAGCATTCCCTTGGGGATCGCGGTCCCTCTTCTGTCGCAACGTTACTACCCTTATTTGTATAGTTTACAGTGCTATTTAGTCTATGAAACAGCTTCCTATCCACGATTTCTCTTATATGTGAAGGTCTTACATATATTTACTTAGAAATCTTATTTCACGGTCGTATACGAACTACCTCAATTGATATTTTTTTAACTAGCCGGAATTTTAGATTATTTAATGGTTTTAGTGAGCACTCTTTAATTTTATCCTGTTTTATCACAAAATGGATTCTCTTCAACTCTGCGGGACTTAAACCCTGCGGTGTGCTGTAATTCTATGCCTTTTGTCGTGAGCGCATGCGCCGGGTTAAGCATTGGCACAGAAGGGGTTGCATTTATCGACCCGCGGAAGCATGGCAATTAATCCCAAGACTCCCTTTGACAGATTGTAAGAGCGCAGTCTCTTGCTCCACTTTTGCCTCGGGCAAAGTAGAAGCCATTGTGACGTCTCTTTTATGAATATTAACGTCAAGACCTGCACAGTTTATCCTCAGCGTGGCGTCTTAGACTGCATAGGAGGTAACCATTGGTGGTGCAATATTGTGAGTTTTCCATTCGCTTTAGCGCACTAATCACTCCGCAAGTCAACATCGCGCTTGCTTTTCATTCGCTGTAGACCCTGCTCACTAGACTTCGCACTTCGAAACAGATCAGGAGCAGAGTTGATTTGCGCTAAGCAACAAAATAACGTCGACAGTCACATCCGCGATTGTCTTTTTTGCGTTGATTTTCCGTTATGACGTAAAAAAATGGATGTTATAAAGTTTTAAATTACTCTTTGGTAAAAAGCTTACGTTTTTAAATATCTATTTTGAACGAATTTGATGAGTATGCACAAAACATTTGTCCGTGACTGTTTTTCAACACAGAATGATATCAACTGGCAAGTTTCAAAAAGTTTCGCCAGCGCATATCGTTCCATTCATCGGGTACTTTCCATTCGCTCTAGTGCGCTAACCACTCCGCAACACAACAGCGCAATTTGTTTCAATTCGTTACAAACCATTCGCACTAGGCATCGCACTTCAAGACAGATCGGGAGCTGATTTTCTTTGCGCTAAACAACAAAAGACCGTCGATAATGGCATCCATGGTTGTTGTCATGTTTGTTGATTTTCAGTAAAAACGTCAAAAATGGTTCTGGCAAAGTTTTTAATAACTCTGTGATGAAAAACTTGCGTTTTTAAATACTTATTTTGAACGAATTCATTAACTTTAGGCAAAACATACGGCCGTGACTGTTGTTCACCCATGGAGTGCTATCTACCGGCATGTTACAAAGCATCTCACCAGCGCACATCGTTCCATTCAACGTCGTTCATGTGCGCTGATGTGTTCCGATGTGAGCTAACTTCTACACCTTGAATGGAAGGCTCCCATCGTTGTTTGTGTGCGCTAAATTACACTGATGTGTTCCTATCTGTGCTAGGTTCAACACCAAGAGTGGACAGTTCCCACCGACGCAGAATATCGTGTGATTTGATATGGGATGATATTGTGGGTGAGGAGAAGCGATTTCCGAAGGAGATGAAGACGGGGCAGAATAAGCGGTTGGAAGAGGTAATAAGGGGTGAAGAGTTGATGGAGGCCGTGATTGAGGAGATAACGTCGGAAAAGCAGATAATAGGGTAGAATAGAACTTTATCCAAGATAATAGGGTATTTGGGCATTCATACCTACGACCAATAGGGTACCGCCTTGCATGGGCTTGAGGCGAGGCATGGACTTGAAGAGAGGTAGGACGTATGTTGAGATGAAGAAAGAAATTGTGTAGATAGATGGGGGTCTTCTTTTATTATGATATAGATGAATAACGATTTATTTATTATTTTGTAGACCCTTTTTTGCGGCTATTATCCCCTCATATCCTAAATCATACAATTCCAAACGGTGATGCGTCCACGAAATAAAGCTGTGAAATTCGTTTCTATTCAAATTTACTTTTGGCAGATTACTAGGCTTTGGGTCTCCAAAAAAGGGGTAAATCATTTTGCCATCAAAATCTTTGGCAAGGATAACAATGAAGTTTGGTTGGATATATTTGGGGGCTAGGTTATTATAGTTAAAGTTACGGTATTTACGTTGCTGACAATGGACTTAAACTGTGGGAAAAAATGAGAGAAAATGAACTTTATTTAAATAAACTCGATATATGCTTTTCACGAATGTAAGTTCTTCTGCAAATTGTAAAATGTCTGAGATTAACGTAGTTGGAGTCGAGGATAGGTTTTGAATATTTAGTGCGCATGAGTTACATGCTGACAACAGGGGTAAGGTTAATATCTTTTTGCTATCGATGTTCATTTTAAGATACGCATATTGTGTGTGTGAAAATACTTAAATCATTAATGTTCTCAATTTCAACTACTCTTACCTCATAAATACACATGGAGTATACCAAATATTACCTTGGACAAAATATATACGTGCATACACAATTTATAGATGAACGACGTAGAGGTTCATGATCAGCAGATCCATTCCTCTCCCAATCAGTTTCAGTGTGTCTTATCGTCCCTCATATTCTTTCTTATACTCATTAAACGTTCGCTCTTTTTCCGTCTCTCCTCCCTATAATGACCATCTCCCTGTTGGTATTGATTCATTTTCTCAGTTCTTGAAAACATTTGCCAAATAAGCCAAAAAATATACGTGCATACCCAACAAGCCGTTCCCTTTCAGGATGAGCACAGTCTAAAAAGTTTTACTCTCGGCGGTAGGCTAGGTTTAATAATTTTCTCCATGAATTCAATCCGGTCTGGCTTTTCTATCTGGCTATCTGAATTTTCTCCATATTTCCCTATCCTTGTATGCCTCTTTCGCTACAGTTGCACGTAGGCATTGCTTCATATACGCTATTTCTAATAACGAACCATTTTCATACACACATACCCATCACGCCGTCCCCTTTCGGGGTAGGCACAGTCAAAAAGCTTATTTCTCGGTGAGAGGCCTGCAAAGGTATACCCTAATGATTTCCTTCACACTGCTCTATTCTTAAATACCTCTTTTGCTTCAGTTACCTTCATACGCTGCTTCATACACGCCCTCCTGTTCTGAAGGATCATGATATTCATTCTCTTTAGAGTCTTCCACGACATTCATCCATGACTTTATCCATCTACCCCTTCCTCTCACACCATTCACATATTTATTACAGAGTATTAGATGGCCGTAACATATCTTTCCATAAGTAATTAGCAACCTATCTGTCCCTTCTGCTCCCTGTCTACTTTCCTTTCTTGCCTTTTTTTATGTGGTACGTCCCATAAAGTGTTGATGTAATCGGCGATTTTTATTACTGGATATTGAAATTTAATGTTATCGATTAACGTAAGCAATTTTGATTATCTTTTTCCATTACTTTAGTTGGGTAGTGGGTTTCGGTTGTTGTTTTAGCTGCCTAGAATATTTCGGGTGCTCATTTTTGTTCCCAGATTTTACCACACTATTTAAAAGAAACTTAAAATTACTGCAATACGGATAATGGGAAGTGACGCAAGTGTGATGTGAAATCAGTTTTTTTGGGTTTTGCACGTTAACATTGCATCGTTAACATTAACATTGCACATTAACGTTGCATCCGAGTTAGGTGTGATTAGTTTTTCCGTCGCCGTAACCTAGAGTGTTATTAACGTTATTTATTACACGAAGTTCGACTTCATGTAATGAATTACTACGTTCCCCAGTGAGTTTTCGTGTCGTCCGGTATAATTTTAACTGTGGTTTCTAAGCTAACTTGAGTCAGTTAGCAAAGAAACCGTAATCATATTAGAGATTTTTGCCGGACAACTGTTTGATGGATATGACTGAAACCCAAATTTATGTTGGCAATGTTTTAGGCGGACTTTTTTCAGTTCAGCTTTATTCAGTTGTCTACTCTTAAGGGAATGTGAAGAAGTGCCATCAAGTCAAATATTGTCAAGAAATGTCCATCAGTGAGCGCACACTGTGCTATCAAGGCACATTCGGCACAACCCCACATCTGGAGGTTTTATTTATGTCTGGTGGTTCAGTAAGCACTGTAGGATTTGAAAAGTTTAGCTTGATTCGTACCATGGTGTTCATTTAAATTGATCCTATGACATGAGCAAGTAGAAATCCATAACCTAAATCAGTGATTATCCACCATACCGAGTAAAAATGCTAAAGTAAAAAGTTAAAAACATGATTATCATGCAATTTAAGCTTTCCGGCTGATTTTACCTAAGACCGGTTTATTAAAGCTAACATCATATACTCTATTCCATGTCCCATTTTTTAAATTTCAGGCCAAATATAAAATCACCCCTTAAGTTCCCCTGGGTTTGATATTTTCTCAATGACATTATTAAACCGTTGCACCGGATATATTTAGATTTTTTAAATTGGCAACATAACTCAACTATAGATAATGAAAATTCACTCAGCATTCACTGGAGCACATTTAGTAGTCATCTAGTCGATTTAATCAAAACAATTCAGAGCCTACGAAGCCAATGCCATAAACACCCAGTATATTTTATTCACAATGTTCTAAAATCATTCCTACTCCATTTACGTCACAGAACCTTAAAATTACCCCGTCACTACCTTGTGACATCAATGTGTTTTTTGAAAAGCCGAATGTGATCAAACCATTCTTGTTATTCCCAACCTTGTATTCGTTTCATAGAAGTGATCCGTTTTTGGTGTAAAAACGTGATATTTTCGGCACAAAACGACAATGTGGAATTCAGATTCATTTTGATTTACGCAGTCGCAGTGGAACCTCCTTAATCGAGGCACATTTTTATGCTCTCAAAATAATTTGCATGTTTTTAGGGTGTTGATTTACTTCTTATCATGTTTGTTCAACAAATCTTTAACGCCGTTCATTGAGCCACTCGTATACTTCTTTTCGACCTGTCAACTATATTATGGATTACGAGATTATATTATTACCTTTATTATAATATTATTAAGAGTAATTTATTGGTCCTTGACATCTTGAAGTTCTTTTTTCGCGATGAAAATCCGAGTTTCCTGTGAGCAGTCTCAAATGCGCCGAATTGAGCCATTCCTCGTTGATCTACGATTCATGACCTCAAAAATATGACGCAGAATCGTATGACCTAGTATCGATGGACATGGCTTGCAAATTGGTGCAACTCAGCAGATTGGTGGATTCTCGCTTGAATCATGTATTTTTTTCTGAAACTTGCTATTTTATTCCTTTTGATTCCGGACTCCTGGCTCTCGCTAACAAAGATAAGTTCCGTCAGAAGACTTGGCTATGCCATTTATTGGCGATGCACGGTATAATTTGGGAAACAGAGACGTTTCCAGTATCGAAATTCCTCTGATGTGCATAAGGATGGCCTTAATCACCTTTCTGAATGGCCAAAAGATTTCCATCCATAAATGTTTATGTTCAAGGCTACTCCGTATTATCTATTTGAATCTGAATGCCAATAGGGCAAATTATCAGTTCTTTCTTATCCCATTGTACTCAATTATCACCAAAGTGATTATTATTGAAGAAATATCAATGTTATCTTTCGATTCTTATAAATACCTTCGTGACAACAATGGATGTAAGTGCAGAGCCCATAAAATGTAAGCAATTAAATAAAATGTCACGTTTTCTTACGTAAAAGTTGGCCAAATACGTTCAAAGTAGTCCATGTTAGTATGGTGTAATTTATTTCCTTTTTAACTTAGCTGTGCACTTAAATAATTTTACAATTAAGCTTTTTTAGGCGTAAAAGATAAATAATATTGTCGGTTACATATCTGAACTGAAATATCTTCTGGACTATCTATATATCTAAAGACTGGTAAAATAAAAACAAAAAATGGTGGTGGAATATTTTCTTTTGTAATATTTTTTTTCTAGACAATGATTTCCCATATCAGTTTAATTTGAATTAGCTACAATTTTTATTGCGTCTTTGTGAAAAAATCAAAACAATTGACAGGGAAGGAAATGAAAACTGTTTCAGCTCAGCACATTTTAAAATAGAAAATAAATTACACCATGTTTCAATTGAACAATTTAATTCGATGCTGGTTGCCTAGCGTCTCCAAAATATCACTGTTATCACGTATATTGGCCAGAGTTACGAAAGCGCAAACTTGCTCAACGAGCAATAAAATTGACATTTTGTCTTGAATTCAAAACGCAGGGCTGTGAATCAATGATTATAGGTAAAAATTGCTGCTACATGTGAAGTAGTCATATACTTTACTGCTACAACATGTATTTAATCGACGTCCTCAGAACTTTTGCAATACGGCCACTTTGATAAAATTATTTTGTCAGTAAAATGTTAAAAAAGTCTGGAACTAATTATGGAACATTAATTAATGTTCCCTCACTGCTTCAAATTTCTTATTGTATCAACGTCCTCTGCACCCTTGTAAACTTTCAACTTTAATTAAGATTTGTCTGTAAAATGTCGCAAATATATCTAATGTTTTACCTTTGAAAATACATTCCAAATTAGTTTTTCGCAAATATTCATACGGATTTAAATAATTTGTAACAATTAATATAGAAGAAATTTACTGATTCGTTTTTGCAACTTTGTCACAGTATGGTTTGAAATAAGAGGTCCCTAGAGCCCGTTAATCAATTTGGCTTTGTCTAGAGTTGTCATTGGTTAATTTCTCAAAGCTCTATTTAAATCAGCCATTTGTCCTCGGGTATAGATTTCCTGCCAATTAATGACTTTGTAATATTACCTTTTATGCACGGTGCATCTTCTTGTAATGGTGTACTGTGTCCTGAGTCTAAAGTGGGGTGGATGCTATGCAATAACAGCGCTGTTAGAGCACTGGGGTTTACATCGCCATGCTCGCTGGCTCTTAGATAATGAAATCCTCTTCTTATCTTTCAGCATCTGAGGTAGTGGCCGCAGAGTAGGTGGTTAGAACAGTTATTCGGGCGTGATGAGATGCTAAAGGCATGATAGAGGGGATATTAGGTAAGCAGGGAAGGTGATGGAAGAGAATAGGTTCTATGGACAGGTTGAAGGGAGGTAGGACGTGTGTCGAAATGAAGAGAAAAATTGTGGCAAAGTAGATGTTTGGAAAAGTAAGAAGGGGCAAGGGGATCGACCGGGTAAATGGGAAAGGATAAACAGGCAATGAAGGGCCGTTTTAGAGGGTAGGGTGTTGGGTAAGCAGGGAAGGGGAAGAATGAGAATAGGCGTTTCGAACGATATGAAGAAAGGTTGGACGTCTAGTGCAAAGGAGGTTGCATTTATCAGCCCAAGGAAGCATGGCAATTAATCCCTTTGACAGATTGGAAAAACGCATTCACTTGCCTTGGACAAAGTGGAATCCATTGTGACGTCTCTTTTATAAATCATAATGTCATGATGTGCAAAATATGTCCTCAGCATGCCTTTTTAATCCTCATAAGTGGTTACCATCGGTCATTGGTTGCACAATATCACCAGTGTATGTATATCTTGTGATTTGATATGGAATGATATGGTGGGTGAGGAGAGGAAACTTCAGGGGGAGATTAAGAGAAGGCAGAGTACGTGGTTGGAGGAGGTAATGAGAGGCGAAAGGCTGCTGAAGGCCGTGATAGAGAGGAGAATATTGGGTAAGTGGAGAAGGGGAAGAAATAGAATAGGTGTATGACCAGGATGGAGGGAGGTAGGACGTATGTCGAAATGAACAAATAAATCGAAATGAACAAAGACATCTAGATGCTTTTTTCCGTCTTCCATGTAAACCTACTTTAACTCTAATACTGATTAATTATTATTGAAAGCACAATTTGATAAATTTTAGGAGTTTCATCATTTTTAAAAATCAACAATACAAAGATTGGTTTGCTGCAGCTCTCCGCTTCTGTCTCCTTTTATTCAACCGTTTTATTCCTTCATATGTCTTCTTTTTAAATTCCCTGACGAAGCCCATGTTTAGTCTCCCTCGGTAATTCTTTGTAACTTCACCTTTCAATTCTTCCTTTTGCCATCTCATTCAATTGTTGACAAAATCCACATAAGGTGATTCCGCCGGAAATATACTAGAATGTTTATCATTTTATATTCTGGCCACTTACAGAAAAACATAAATCACTAATGAAAATTGAGAAATACTTAAAGATTCATTAATTTATTTATTATTTGATGCATAAGAAATGTTTTTAATATTTTCAAAATCAAAATGCTATAATGCTGTGCTATTTGTTGAATTGTGTATTTTATGTTTTTCAAAAGAAATACTTAGCTCCTAACCGTACTGATTGTGAAGTCATCAACTACAAATAATTTTTAATCTTAGAGTAATCTGAGGGATTCTGTTTCCGATCTTTAGTTCTTCATTTTTATTAGTGAGTTATTTGTTGCACGTTTTAATATATGGCAAAATTATTCATTTTAACATATGTTAAAAAATGAGCTATCAAAAATTCTTATGTTTTTTCGCTAGAATTTTAAAATGGGCGAAAATTTTACTTACGGCGATGTTTCATTTATTTAAAAAAATTTAAACAGGATGTATCCGGTCCAAGAAATAGAATACCACGTACCATTACAGTTTTGAGTGGCTGGTGATATTCCTTGCGAAGTAGATTTGGACCAACATTTAAGCTTAATTAATGCTCGCTCATTAATTTTACAAATTCAATTTCACCTAAGTCCTTGAGCCTCATATGAGTTTATCATAATATGATAACGATATATTATATCGTTACGTTTCTCCTAAAAAGCATGAACAATGTCTTGTTTTCTAACAGATTCAATGTCAATACCTTTTATCCCATAAATACCCAGAAATGTTTTTTAATCCTTCGTATGTATTGACTTATTTCAGTATAGCCTACTAAAAAACCGCAGAGAATATAGTTAACATTTCTTACAATCGTATAGTACTTTGCCTCTATACTTGAGGTAAATATGATGAATATAATATCTAAGATAATATAGAGAGAAAGTGTTAACGTTTAATAACGTGGCTCATTAGGTACCTTCAACGGATGGCGCGTGGACATGTGGGTAAACATCGTACATATTACCGCTTTTATTTGAAAAATACTGTAATTAACGGACGTCATTCAGTTTGAAGATTCTATAGAATTTAGACAACGGATTATATTAATTGACCTCGTTCAGCTGATCTTTCTTTTCCCTTTAAAGACTGATTTAAAACTGGGATTGTCGTCAATTTTTTATATTAACTTGAAAATTAACGCCAAATCTGTTAATTAAAAATTTCAGCATGGGGAAACGCTAAAAAGTTAACCATCACCGTGATTTCAGTCGAGTGACTGGTACTTTTCCGAAGTTCGTAGAAACTTTCAAATCCTCACTGTAGAAAAGCGTGAAAAAAGTTACTAATACAGTGTACTCAAGATCAATTTACCCTTAGGGCACACTAATATTTAACTTAATCACATCCAATTCCATATATATTTTTGTAACGTAACATTGTGACTTGAATTTCACTTATGATAACGTTACTACGTTGAATTTAAGCTCATCTTAACTCTGCATAAATTATTTCTGTTCACTATCCCTTGGTAAATCTTAGTGAAGTTTTGTGGTCTAGGAAAGTCGTTTTAAACTCTATTTTTGATGTAAATTATGTATTTAGTCTGAATGTTGAACAATTGTCAAAGAGAGCTTCTTGCTTCTTAAATGCAGGTGGAATTTCTCTATTCATAATAAATGTCAACGTGTATAGTTCATTTATTAATCGATCACATTTGGAACTTAAAATATTGCTATTGGATAATGAAAAACACTGTATGGTAGACATTCAAAAGCAGTCTCAATGGTAACCTTAACCAACAAATATTTTGGTCGCTCCTGTAAATAGAATTACGTATAATAATTTCCCCTTAAACCCATCATGTGAAAATGAACCAATCTGATCGTGGTAAATTATGGATACATGAAATAGATGCTTTAAGATTTCTTTGACACTTCTAATTTGGCAACTATGGTGAATTATTTCATTCCTTTTTTCCCCACCAAAATCTATGTAAAATCGTGGATTAGAATCATTGGCAACCAAAATTGGACAATCTTCACTAATAGCTTCAGGTTGGGCGTAATAATATAGCATTAAAATGTTTTATTTTGTTACAAAATGAAAACAAAAAGTTGAAAAAGCCTTTTCAATTTGATGTCAATGATTAAGATACATCAGTAAGGAGTCGCTAATGGCGTAATGGCGCAGCCACTTACAAATAGGCGCTCAAGAGGTGAAAGGAAAGGAGGAAGCATATCAATCATCGAGGTTGAGTTTTAGGCATGCGAAAAGGTTTTGCGTGGGTAGGAAAGGTCAAGGATGGGTCAACTAACGGATTAGAAATGGAAGAGGGCCGGAGTCCTTTGGAATATGAACTCTTGAGAAATGGATGAGTTAAATAACAGGGAATTGTGCATGCCTTACAAGCGGTGAGGGTTGATTACATCGTGTTAGATGAGAGCGGAAAGACCTTTACTTGAAACTGTGCAAGAATTTTAGTTTAGGTATTACTCAGCGATAGTCAAGTGTGGAGGACCTAAAAGTTATCAAAATTGTATAACATTAATGTTTAAAAATATAAATTCGGGTCGGTTTATTTGAGAAGTATTTGCGATGAAGTCATTTTGTTAGAATTGAGAGGGTGATGAGAGAAAGTGGCCGGAATGCTCCGGTAATGGACATGTATGAAATACCGTGTTACGTTGGTTTTTTCACTTCGAGAGAATGGATGAGACTTAAATAACGAAGCAGGTTAATGATAAAGGAGTGAATTGTGTGAGAGGAAAGGGTAGGCCGAGAAATACGTGGGCAACATTGGGGGCATAGATTCTTGAGAAGAGGAATGTTGAGTCTTAAGAACCAGAAGGCTTGTATGAAGCAATGCATGAGTGTAACTAAAACAGATGATGTTTGAAAAAATAGTGCAGTACGGAGGAAACTAATAGAGTCAGCTTTTACCTTTCACCGAGTATTAACATTTTTGTCTATACCGTCTATACCTACCTCGGAAGAGTTACAGTGAAAGTGAGAGTTACAAGGTATTGGAATCAGCTTGATGGGTGCATATAGATGTAATAATGATAAACGTTCTGGAGTTTTGGTCAATTATAATAATTATAGCGTATCTGCCAATATTATAATAATTGACCAAAACTGCAGAAGCTGTGTCGCCCGACCTGGGTCGGTTTTTTGTCCCTCCAGCTCTTTAAGGCTCCTTGGACTAAAAAAAACAACAAAAAAAAACTGCAGAACTTTTATTATTATTCATAAAGTGATAAAGATCTATCAGAATTTTATAGATGTAATGTAATGATATTATGCTGTGAACATGTCCATGAAGAGGTTCGGGTTGGATTTTGTGGCCTTGAATGGGATTGCCATTCTGAGTGGCCAGTTTCGAATCCGGTTTTGGGTGGAAAATATTCCAGTGTAATCTGAATTCCTGCATGGACCCTTGTGGAGATCAATTCGAACTTTGTACCCCATCTGGTGGATAGGCCGTGAAACTGGCGACCATTGTTAAAGAATGGGCTAATACTGACGACAGGTTTGTTTTTCAAACCCCCCTAATCCAATTAAAGTCGCTTCAATGTGTTAAAAGTTTGGTTAAATAATGGTAATATATGTTTACTTAAAGATATGTGCATTATGTTTAACGTATTATTTGCTTGGTGGTATGAGTGAAAACATAAATTTCGAATTCCGTTAATGCAACTTAAACTATCAAGCACTCGAAAAATGTGGACAAATATGATTCCGAAAATAGTTTTTCTAAAATGTTACTGCTATCGGCAAGTAAAATCATAACGTATTGAAATATTGATATTTTTAACTTCCGTAACGTTAATCTCAGAAATAACGAATCATGAGGATAAAAGACAATCAGGTTCGTGGTTAGTTAATCGAATTCCTTAAGGTATAGTGTATTTTCTTCCATTTGGTTCTTAGCACCAGCATAGTATCCATTGTCAGATACATTAGAGTGATTAACCTATAATGTTAATACTTCTTCTTCTTCCCTTAATTGATTAGGCTACATAGCCTTTTCGTGATGCCATTTTAACCATGGTCAGCCAACATTCGGATTACATCTTGGCTTATATTCAAGGCAATTTAGGGGAGATGGTTCTAATGCAGTCTTCCTTAAAATGTTGCGTCATTTGGCTTTGTATTCTGTTATTTTTTCTTCTTAATAAAAAATGTGTTAATTTTCACGAATGATTTCAATTATTATCCTATCATGGAATGCGCAATCTTCTACTGTTCTTAAGTATTTCATTTCAGCTGATGTGTTATTCTTTCTTTCTCTATTTGAGAGAAACCATGTATTTACCGCCTTACATTATTTGCAGAGCTGTGATTCTTTTGTAAAACATCCATTTAGTTTGTTCTGGTTTTATTTTTTAGAGTTCTATGAACTTTCCTACTGATGTATTTGAGTTAAAGTTAATTTCCGACATCATGGTCTTCTTAAGGAATATTTTACATCCAAGATAATTAAAGTTGGACACTTGCTGTAGGATTTTGTCATTGATGGCAATTTTTGTACCTACCGAATAATTTCCCATAATTGCCATTACCTTTGTTTTATGCGGTGATATTAATAATCCATATTAATCTGTTATGTTTTACATAATTAGCCAGATAAATTGATAGACACGTTACCTTCAAAGCTGATGCTAATTCTTGAATTCACGATTCCTGATGTGGCCGGAAAATTTATTTTATATCACTTTGGCGTGTTTCCAAATTCTTCTGTCTCTTCAGCCATTAGCTAACGGTCAACAATGCGTAAAAGCTTTCTTTAACCCGCCCTTTGTTATTCTCACTCCCGCTGAGCGCAAAGAGTTTCCGGACACGCCCCTCTTTACGAACTATGACAGCGGTGTCACTCTTAGTTTTAATCAGTCGGTATCTGAAGGGCTTTCAGTTGAGCCTGTCTAATCTCTTTCTAAAAAAAAGACTATTCTTTCGGTAATATCACCATTCGTATGCGGCTATGAAGAAGAAAATGAAACGAGAGATCTTGCGAGTGAAAGCAATAATCCTTTGGAAGAAAAAATAAACCTGGACGAGAGTGGAATATTAAAAAAATAGGTAAGGGCGGAAGATTTTAGTTGTGCTGTGCGTTGAGTTCATTGTCCTTTGTAACTAGGATTTTCTATTCACAGCCCAAATATAATGTTTTTTCTTTGTTGCTAAAGGATGTTCTAGCAGAGAGAAAGAAGGGATGTTGAAATAGAGTAAAGAAAACGGTACTTGTTGTAAAAGTCGACCTGAATCATTTGTTGGATAAATTAAAAAGTTCTAAATATTAAGGACAGATGTCAGAAGTAATCAATTTGCCCCGTTTCTTATCTTTTGTCGTGTTTATGGTGGTTGAATACAGCAACCCCGCAATTTTTTAATTATCATGCTGGTAATGACTTCCCCCCTTAGTTTTGCAAAAGGCTTAGTTATTACATGAACTTCTCTCACTCCCTTGAAATTTATGAAACTTCATTGGAGAAACAAGTGGGCTGTTTTACTTAGTATAGGAGGGCGTTGCGTGAAAGCGATTATTTTAAGGGATTTTGCTGAGATTTGCGATTTGTAGGGTTTTTATAGTTCCAAAGGAACCGAAATTTTATTTTTCATTTATTCGCTGTCGGTTTATATTCTTTGATATAAAATGGCATGCATAAACGCCATTTCACAGTCTATAGGATAATTTACCTCGAGTCATAATGTATTAGTAATGACTCCCTGAGGTATATTCTCTTGTAATCATGTTCTTTTTCATCATACGCCTTTATATTTACATGAAAATCATTTTCCTGGCCCTCCGGTGAATGCATTGGTCTTCCTCTTCATTGGTGTGCAAGTAAATCAGTAGTGCCTAGGATTGCTTTCATGTGTATTTATAATTGCTCTACTATGGCCAAATGTCATCAAATTTTCCCGGACTACCCAAGTAGTTACTTATTTCTTAAATTTTCTGAAGGAATAGATTTCATATGAGCAATCTTGGTGTACCTTGTTTTCATTTGGCTGCATTAATTTATCGATGCCGTATAAGCGCGATGGCATAATTGTAGCAGGGGACACATTTCGTTATGGGAACTCTAATTAAGGCCTCCAGAGCTAGTAATTATCATTAGACTAGAATAAAAGAATTTAAGATCTTGGTTGGGGATATGTGTTTGTCTCTTTTAAATTATCTCGATTGTGTTGTCATAGATATTTGAGCCTGAACTTTTATCACCATAGGTTGAAACATTTGTATGTATAGAGCGGAGTTACTTGAAGTGGCAAAAATCTTCAATCCCAGTATGTTGATGGGTCTCCTGTACTGAAGCTATGGTGATGATAAATGCTAAAGATGGTTATTCATATGATAAAGCTAAATATGGTTATTCCTTAATCTGTAATACAGCTAACGTAAAACTTGGAAGAGAATTTTATGAAAAAAAGTTGTCTGAAGCATTAAATTAGTGAAGCTATTCATTATAATGCCTCATTTAAATTATCTGACTGTGTCAGAATATTATTGATGTAGATGGCGCCAAAGGTCCAGCAATCTTAGACCTTAATACCTTGAAGGTGATAACTGGAATTTTAGTGATTAATATGCTCTGTTGCATAATTTACCATCAATGCCATCCTGTCATTAACTTGAATACCAAAGATGCAAATTGGAGCGTGCAAGTAGTGAATAGTGTCATATCACTGAATAAGAGTTGAGACTAGTTGGTCTTTTTCCTGATGAACAATGCTTTAAACAACTGTTTTTAGAAAAATAACACGATGGTAGTGTAAAAAGAAAGAAACATCTTTCCATGTGTGAAGTGCTCATCGAGCTAAGTATTACGAATTTCAGTTTATCTGTATCGGGTATCAGTTATCTGTAAAATGACATCGGTAATTAATTTTTGGTCTTTAAATTTTGTGCATGTGGTCCACCACAATTGTATGCACTCTTGCCTTTCTGTTCACTCGTGCTTGCTCCGAATTAACGTTTTCTGCTACTGCAAAACCTGGATTGATAGCATTCCAGCTGTATTTATTCACAATATTTGCTTTCGTGCTTTACTAGATTTTATTAAGCCAAAAAATACTTTTTCCAATTACGGCGGAAGTTTGCTCCGTTTTACTTTTTATTATTTGCTCAAAAAAGAGAATAATTTCTTGTGAATTTTGTGTCACAACTTTCCTTTTTGAATGGCACAAAAACTGTGTTGGGAGTGTAAAATTATGGCAAAAAAGTTATTATTTAAAATAAGTGCACAGGCTTTAACCTCGTTTTTAGCCTAGATAATGCAAATAAGCCGATTCGACTCTCGGTTAGATACAAATAAAGTACTCAAATGCTCATTAACTGCTGAAAACCTCTTGTCTTAACAAGTATTATTGAAATCAACATAGTAAATCATCAGAGAAAATGACGTTAGGTGAAACTTAGCTTTTTACCTAAGTAGTACATGTTGACTTTTCGTGATTCGTGTAAACGTTTACCTAATTCAGTGTTACTGTTATGAGTCATTATTTCATATCGTTGGACTGGGAGCAACTGTGGTACTTGTACGTTCTCTGTTTATGTCATGGTGGGGATGAAGTCATAATGCTGTTTTCCTAATACTAAATATTCTCCCAACCAGTAAAAGCCATAGAAAAGGTTTAGCTCAGTGTTTTCATAGTTTAATTTTTATTTTATGGATTACGGCTCAGATTAGGATTCCGGAAGCTGAACACCTTTCCGTTATTCAATGTGAGGGAAACCCCACCATTGTAAGAAATTTTCCACTCGGCCTAACACTTCTCGTTTATCCCGACTTAGCTTTGACGTTGTTTAACCACGTCAGCGAACATAAAGTAACTTTGCTGCCAGATTTTGGTTCCAGACTCGTTGTGTCATTACATCTCTTCCTCCTCAGCTTTTCCCATTTTAATATGGGGTGGGTTTGAGTCTTCTCCAATCCTCTCTCTCCTCTTACTCGTTCCCCGTAATACCATGATAGTAATTATTCATGACTCGTGAATGCCATCCCGTTATAAAGAAAATGATCTCATATTTCCAGTGTTAACAAAATACCAGCCACTTACCATTATACTTTTCGTGATATTTTAATAAAAAAACATATCAGTAATTTTCCATGGGAAATGGTGTGGGTATGCAGTCCAGAGAGACTAATTTAAAAATGAGGAATTTTGAACGAAAAGATCTTGTCAGATATTTGGCAGTGTGTAGTTTGTATGCTACCTCATCGATTTTTAAAAATAACCAATTACTCAAGGCACTTATTTTTACAGAATTGCAAAAAAATATTCGGAATCAAAAAAACAATCTGTGTGACGGCGTTTTCAGCGTACGGCATGAAAATGACCTCGGAAGTCCAGTTAAAACCATACACATGTGTATTTAGTTAAAAACTGAGAAGCATAGTATTTTGAAAGAAAGTTATGGCGTCATTAATGTTAAAATTATCACTCCATGCTTGTTAGAGTTACTTTAATTAAAAAATTAAATTTGAATTTGGCCATGGAATTTGAATATTATGACTAGGAAAAATAGTTCTCAAACTACCTTGATTCCTTTAATGAACAGTCACTTCCTCTTGTTTTTTGGTCGCCTTATGCTTCTCTTGCCCTTTATATCAATACTCATTGTCTCCTTATCCGCGTAATTGTTAATTTCATATTATTACGTGCCCATAACACCTTTCCCCAGTTTTATCGGGGTTCCTTCGATATTTCTTTGAGTAGCTGTTTTCTCCACCTTTCATTCCTGATATTATCCCTTCTACCTTTTCCCAGAATCCACTCAACCATCTTCCAGCCAGCTTTTCATTGTTGCATAAAGTTTTCACTTGACTCGTCCATTCACTCTTATTTCGAGCACAACTCCTGAAAATTTTTCCAATTTCTCCAGCCTGCATGTATAGGTTTCCGTATTTCTCTTTCCAGGCTTTTGTTTTGCTACTACTTTTTAAATATTTGCCTACAATAAAAGGCACTGTGAAATGGTAAGCTTAAATAAGTAAATGGCATAATGTTAAAATTCTTCTGTGAAAAAAATTTGAACGTTAGTTTTTTTTTGCACCGATCTTGAGTTCTTGTAGATAAAAATATCGGATTCATAAATACGGGAGAAAAGTAAAAACGTATGCAACTTAAGTTCACTAATTTTTTTCTATTCCACGACTGCGGTTTCTAAAGATTTTGTCACCTCCAGATTGAGCTTTACATTTGCTGAAACTCGGAGCGAGCAATTAAACTTTTTGGTGGAATTTACTAAGATATTTAAGTTAATACTTCCGTTACTAATTTTTTATTAGAAATGATAAGTCCTCTGGGAAATTCAATTACTAGAGCACCAGTTATTCCGTTATTACTATAACCTATTAATACTGGTCTATCACCCGCTGAAAACTAGATAAAGTTAAAAGGAGGACTAAGAATTAGTAATATTACTCGAGAAACTTTCTCTCTTTCTGTGACATAGACCTTTCATTGAATGAAATCATAGGATTCAAATTTGGCGCCAAATTACTTGCCGCTGAATAGTTCTCAGCTTTGTCGTTTTAGTTCGTCCGTTGCCCGAACGTGGAGAGAGCGCTGCTTTCATGCAGAGTCCTCTGGATTGCCGATAATACACTACACAATAACCCTATGAGGGAGTAGTGTTGAGAACGGCCATCCAGAGGACTCTGCTTTCATGTACGCCTCAGAGTCCTCTGGATTGCCGATAATACACTACATAGTATGAGGTAGTAGTGCTGAGAACGGCCATCCAGAGGACTCTGGTACGCCTCCGATTTTCAATAACATAATGATTTAGCCAAGACGATGAAATTCGCCATGAAAAAATCATTTGACTTAACCGGGATTCGAACCCGGTTCGCCCAATTGCCGGTTAGGTGTGTTAGTCAGTTACACCACCAAGCCATCTTAATTTAAGGCGAATTTCAGCGAGGATATCCCGCGTGTGAAAATAATCTTGTATGATGTAGTTTCGGCGCCGTGGAATTGAGAAAAAATTAAAACGGTCCTGTGATGTTGAGCTGGATTTTTAAGCAAGGAGCTTCACTCGAAGAGTAGAAAAGAGTTAAGAAACATCAAAAGTGTAGCTTTCAGGTTGAAGGGAGAAATGTTACTTAAATGCATTTTACCGCTATATTAATGCAAAGAGAGAAAGGGTCTAGAACTAATCAGAGGAGCTTCTGAACATTTATTGATGGATGGAATCGTTTTTTAAAGTTTTTTCCCCGAATATGATGGATAGTATCTTAGGAAGCGGTGAAAAAAATACCTTGCGAAGATGTATTTGTTAAGGTCTGAATGCAATACCTTGTTCAAGTCCTTTGTGCCCAAGAAATTACGTCTTACTCAAATAAATATTACCTAAGTCTTTTTTATGCCAGTGACTTGCAATTGCCTTGTTGCAAAACGTGAAAAGTAGCAAAGCAATGAATGAACAGACTTTTTAGCGGCAGTTCCTGAGCGAACAAGAGTTTAATTGGGGAAAATTATTGCTAAAATTTACGTGAATGCCAATAGCACAATGTGAAACGGAATCCGAATAAAGAAAATATGGGCGGAGTAAGGAAAAGTGAAGAATCAAATGCTATTCGCTTATTTGAATAGCTATGTATAAAAAGTCGTACACATAATAAAAGTTCTCATAAACAGGACTAAGTTTAATAAGTAAAGTTTAGTAAGTTAAGTAAGATATAATCGTTTCATTAAATTTCGGAAATTACTTTGATGACAAAGTATCATCTGTAGGATTTAAGTCTTTCCCGGCGAATGCATAGGATGAATAGTTCTCGGGTTTCCAGCCGGGATCACCATTACCCGGCCATAACCCGGCTGAAAATCATTTTAACACCATTACCCGGCTGGAAATCCGAGAACTATTCATCCAAAGTATCATCTCTTCGTATTTGACCAATGATTGTTTGAAGCATCTGCACCTTGAATCCCATCTTCAAATTACCTCCTTTTTTATTTGCATGTCTCTTTGAATTATTTGTGGAATATCTTTCTTTCCTTGTTACCACTTTTCATGTTTTGAAAATTATGAATATTGTAACTTGAGCCTCGTAGCGCTACTTGGTCGAACGGCATAGTCGTTAAAATTTAATATTTCGTTTTGTTCGCACTATATACGTTTCTCTATCTGGTTCCAACTGTCATGCAGTCATTTTTGAGTTAAAAAGATGAATTACTGAGCAAATGATTCCGTAAGGTCGTGTTCAGTTCTTTTATTCCTACCCCTGTTTTTCCCTGTTTGCCCAGCGTTCTATTTTTCTGCATCAAACATTAATGCATGGGATTTGGAACTCGAGCCAGAAATATATGTACTAACTAAAGACTGATATTGTATTGTCCACTCTATTTACGTCGTGAAGCATGTGTTTCCGCTGTCATGAAGCCATGTTCAGGTACGCAATGATTGCGTGACATCTGAAATACGTGGTGTACGAAGTAAATAAAATGGACAGTATAATATCAGTCTACTTATTACAAGATGCTGTTCCACCACACCTCGCTAACACCTTTGAGTATGCAGTATGCAGGATAATTATTTAATTATTCTTATGCAACTTGCGTAAGGGCAAAAAAATAGTTTACTTGCCTTATTATGACCAATAAACGGTATATTATGAACCTAATGCTACGTTTCCCTTGGATAATGCCACATTAACGGTGAAATAAATGTTATTTTAACTGTGATACTCGACGAATTAAGTCGCGTATTTCATGTACAGTGCTCTGCTTCGTATCATCAGTTCCATTGGTGTTGGATAGTGGCTGTGATTTGTCACCTATATTGCTAATGCATTACTGTTTCATTGGAAGCTTAGACAAAATATTTTTTTCACTCCAGCTGACCGTCAATTAAATCACGTTGGCCGTAGGTTTTTGTGCACTAGCCTTTTAAATAATACATTGTGATTTATCATTATATTAAGCCGCCTTCATATAACTGTCGGTACTATTGATCATTGTGAAATTTTGTAGGCTTTCCTGGTGGATGATATGGATGAAGTCTTCTCGCTTATGGCCCCGGGTTAGACTCTCTGTAGCCGACATTTCGACGAGCAACTCACTCATCTTCCTCAGAAAAAACTGAGTTCTTGGTACTCTTGGTGGTTTCTAATTTGGTAGTTCTTTGTTTAACTTGTTGCAGAATGGCTGTTTTATGCGTTAGGTCATTGTAAGGAAAATGAGAATGAGACGAATGCATGTTGCTCCTAGTCCCTCTGTGGCAGATATTGACGCGACTGACGGCATTACAAGATAAATAGAAATCGCACATGTGTATGAATGTTCTTTCTATGTGTGTGTGTTCACAATGTTTTCTACTCTAGAGCATCCCTCGTCCCTATTGAAAAAATAAGGTGGGATACTCTTTGCACAGATCTCGTATGAAAAGGTTTTTCGTGAAAATTACATTTATGGATAGAAAAAATACCATTTCCCACCCTATGTTTCTGTTCCTCGTCAGCATGTCACTGATAGGTGCATTCTTTTTCTCCTTCCAGAAACTTAACGAAGACAATGACGACCAGTATCACTCCTCCTCATGGGCCGATAGCAGAAGTTTGAAACGTTCCTTCCACGGTCTCGGGAATATCTCCTGGAGACCCAAATAAGGTGCCTGTGAGGTTCATAAAAGCCGGGCGGTGATCAGGGGTGGTGAGGAAGAGGGAGTCACCGGAAGAGGACCAGCTCGAAGACCGTCTGGATTTTGACCCCTCAGAAAACTGCCCCTCCCACCGTCAACCGTCTGAGACGCATCGAGGGACAAACGTCTCCCTTTCCGCCCGGTCGATACTCAAAAAGCGGCAGTTCTTCGTTCGTTTCTTTTGCCAGCTCCATACTTTGCCAGCCAGCACACACTCTCCAATATCTCAGCGCTCACCCGGGCCTGAAAACGGCCCGGATTTACCCACTGGGGATCTTTTTTTTATAATAAGCCACCCTCCTGCCCAACTACAGTCACGCATTTTCGTAACCATACATGCATGATAAACATTGACGCCGCTGTCCCCGAGGAACAATTATAGCAGTGCCGCTGATCTAATGTAAAAGAGGAAGAGAAACAAACATGATGTGTTACCTGTTATCGAAGAAGTTTTTACTGTTTGTGAGTGGAAGCATGCACACTTTAAGAAAAAAATATGGCACACACAATTCTCTTTGGCATTCGCTGATTTCGTGTTGACACAATTGGCCGAGGGGGAAAATATAAGTTGGAAGGTTTCTTTTCTCCATCCAATGTTGTTACGGGACAAGAAAAAGTAACGCACCCAGCGGACTTATCAATTGTGCTACTGAATCGAGGTCCTTAACCTTTTGCATTCTTAATACATGCATGAAATAATGACGAGGCAGAGGAACAGAAAGTCTGTGTCTTTCCTGTCACTGCTTACAGCAGGTGGAAGACATGTGTGAGACACTTCACGTTGACGAAAGTCTAACACGCGGACACATTCACTTTCATGGAACATTATTGTTTTTTTCCAACTTTTTTAAAGAAGTATATACACCGCTTTCGAGTTGTCCGTTTAGGGTACACACGCGTTAAAGTTAAGTTGTTTAATTCTATTGAAACGACCCCCTGAGTGCTGTCATCGTCAAGAACGAGGTAATGACGTTGTAGTTAAAAATGGATGCTAAAAGAGACTGTTTAGAAATAATGTTGCAGTCAATCGAGGTATGGTTATAACGCAGTCAATCCACCAACTATTTGCCATCAGGTGGGGGTTGGAAAGTTGGCGGCCTAATGTTTTTGTTTACGGATCTCTAAAAGAGACACTTGTCGAATCGGTTGTCACGTCAAATTTTATCACTGGTCTTCAATCCAGAGGTGAAGGTGTGTTTGACTTTGTGACGGAAGCGATAAGTATCTGACAATCCAGCGGTGTCCGGAATAAAAACATGGGAGAAGAATGCCGAAAGGATGCTGTGTAAAAACGTTCGAGAACTATTTCACGTTTTATCGTGAGTCTTTGAGGGATGTTTCCTCAGGTGAGCCGAGGAGAGAGATGGAAGTGGCTATGCTATCGCGTGGGGATTTGGAGACCGGGCAAATTATTTGAAGCGATCCTGATCACAGTTGCTGCATATATCGTTTCTAGAAGTATAGAAGAGCGGTGTCTTCTCATGGCAACCTTGCGTGAGGCAGTTAATGAGTTTTTCTTTTTTTATGACAGGACTCTGGGAACACGCATGGATCCGCTGACCATTTATGCGGCCGTGGGAAAAATTCCTTGCGGTGGCTTATCCCTTGGCCCACGGTATTTTCTGTGCTTTTTCCCCTGCCTTCCTGTCGATAGACTTATTTCTCGCAAAGGGCGAAGTGGTATTAACTTCGGCAATACTTATCTGATATTCAGAATTCTCATGTTAAGTAATAGACGCTTTGTTAGTTTAATGTACTTTCATTTCGACTGCAGTTATTTATTTGATTTCAGCAAATGGTGACTTTTCTTTGAAGGTTTAGAAATATAGAATTTTTCGGAAGAAAAAATCTAGTAATAAATCTGATAGGAGAGGTCTTAATTCATTTGAGCTGTACTCTTACACCCATTGATGTTACATCAGTTCAGTTAGTCGAAGTTAAAGCTGTAGGAGTTAAAGCTGTAGGAGTAGCAGTAGCTGTGCATTTTGGCTTATATGTTTTTGTTGTTTTTTTTTGTCATATTATGCCGTCCATGCGGGTAAAACCCGTAATTACCACGTTCAGCATGAGCGATGAGCAGCATTTCAGCATAGTGTGAGTAGTTGAATGGGGAACAGTGAGTCGGCTGCTGTTTGTTTTCCAGTACAGCATCGTTAAGTTGTTGGCAAGGAATCAGACATTCAAAGACTGGCGGACGCGAACTCGGAATTCATTCCAGCGAAGCTTGATGTCCAAAAAATATGTGAAACGGAATCGGTCATACCTGACGTGTTCCCGCGAGCGTTATTACGTCGTAAAAGTTAGTTTAACCCTCGTTAACGCTAGTTAGTGAGTGAATATAAAAAGAGTAATCGCAGTGCAGAGTCCTCGAAGCCTTTTGTGTTAGCAATTGCACTTGATGAAGGAGGAGATCTTTATTTCGCCATTTTTTTTTAAAAATATCTCCGGCTTGATAAATCCGTATCACCGCATTGGAAGCCCGCCCAAAGCATAGCAGTTAAAATGCACTTGCACCTTGTGATCAAACCTACATCCTCTCTCCCCCAGAGATTGATGTTAAGATTGTCAACTGGACGCATGGATAATGGCGGGGTCCGGCCCTTCACCTTAAATGTCCTCTGATCGACAGTCGACAGCGTAACGATGTTATAGAGGGTGTAATAGAACGTTATACTCACCTCACGACATGGAACGGGAAATGAGGATGCATCAAAGCACTGGATACACGTCGAGAGATGCCTAAAACACATCTTTCGCTGTCTTAGCTTATGAGAGAAAGGATGCAGTGGTTGTAGAGTTTTTATTGTACGTTTCCTCACTTCCTTGTTGATTAATTTTGCCAAATAATCCCCATGGTGGAAAAAAGGGATTTATTTTTTCAATCTAGATGGGCATTAACATATATTGGTGGAAGGAGGGAGAACAATTGTTGTTATTCTAAGTCGTGAGGCTTTGTTGGTTGTTGGGCCCTGGCCAAAGTTGACATTTAGGCTAGGCGGTTGCTTAGGATTCTTCATGAACAGTTTTCAGAGCACTGACCCTCCACCCAAAGTTTGCTCACCAATCCGAGAAGAATGTTATAAGTTATTTAGACGTTGAGCTCTTTTGATATGATTATCATCCAGCTATATTTTGAATAGGGACCTTTTGTTTTGAATTATATAACTCCGTCAAGCGAATCTCAAATTTTGTAATGCTGGATAAAACATGGCATTGGTGATAATTCCTCAATCGCTCAAATTGTAAGTAACGGACATTTACAGGAGCGATGCTTTCAGTACTGAGTTTCCCGAAAACTTTAATCAACAAATTTTTTAGTCTTATTTTCGAGTACTTGTTTCAATTGTTTTATCAGTCGTTAGTTAACTCGCTCAACATAGCCCTGTGGCTGTTAGTTGCCGATCTAAATACATCCCGTCACCTCAAATTCAAGGTCTTTCGATCTGATCTCGACCATAATAGTTTGTCTTCGATATTTAGGCACCCATTCCTTCAACAATGTAAGCCAGCTGACTAGCTGGATAAACTGTACCCTTGACGACCCCTCGTGAAGTTATCACAAGCACGAAAATAATGAACGTCAAAATATTCCGTCACAAATAATCTCGTAGTTTAAAAAAAAACTTATTGTTATGAGGAATAAAAACATGTTTCACGCGTAGTTCTCGCCTTTGTAGTAAGTTTTCGAGTAAACGATTTATGCAGCACGGTAATTAATAATATAAATGTTTTTTGAAGAAGCTTTAGCCTAAGGAATTACTAGCCAAAGCGCTGAAGCAAAACTGAAAAGAGCGAGAAGAACTATTTTTTATTAAAGTCGACGTTCTGAGATTTTTTCTGAAATTACTCGCTGCCCGGGTATGCGGAGTCTTCGTCTAACTCATGTAAAATTTTCCATCCAAAAAAAGTCGCATTTCACCTCCAATCTGTCTCTATCTTAAGCTCACAATCTATCTCTCTCCCTCTATCGCTCTACGTGTGCATATGTGTATATAAATATATCGAAATTTTGTGCAGTTGCTCTGCGGCAAAACCCACGACAAAAAAAGTGTCACATGAACGCCACGGAGCAAGAGGTACGCTGGTATCTTTTTAGCGCGTGTCGTCTTGTGAGGCCTCCCGTCATTACGAGGGTTTCTTTCGAGTGGCATCGCTCCGATACGACCAACACGCTAATAGTGTATTCCACTCAGCTCAAATGAAGCAGCAAAAAATGCATAAATATATAAAGCCTTCGTTTTTTGTCGGCATCGTCCTTGTGAACACGCAATCAGTCCCTTTCCACTTGTAGGTGGAGAAATATCGCAGGTTCCCTGGTCACCTTTAAACAAAAAAAGTAAAGCAAAAACACAGTATTGGCTTTGTTAAAGTAGTGAATATTAACAGAAAAAAACACCGTGCAAAAATGCTAAGAACTGAAGATTTTTTCGAGTCATGAACAATTTTCTCCTCTCCCCACCTATTTTTGCCCGCGGCCATTGGGTGTATAAAGAAGAAAACTCACAAGATATTTCATTATTACTCACACAATTTCAATGTGCTCCGTGCGTCAGGGTCGAACAGCTCGGCCCGAACGCTTTTACTCATGCTTCGCTTTGTAAATGAACTACAAATATACTATATTCCCCCTCATCTCCTGTATTCTTCATTCATGTGGAAATAAAACAACGAGAATTCTTCGCACTCACGTTTAAAGGCTAATATCATCCATCAAGACAATTCTTATACATATTTACATATGTTATAAATGGAGAGTTTTCAAAGAGAATTCAATAGTGCACGTTCAAGAATTAGGGAGGTGCTTGCGTACACAGTTGGTTACCCGTTTTAATTTCGCGCAGAAGAGGTTTGATGTTTCAAGTCGATCGGTTGGTTTCATCGCTCTACGTGGAGTTACGCGTCATGTTACACGCGAACTCCATTGTCCGTCCTTGAAGAGAGCAACTTCTCATCATCTGCCAGCGAAAAAAAACTGTTACTTCAGTCACCCGAACTGGGTGCACGTTGTTCACCATTGAAATAAAAAAACCGTCTATTCAGCACCCCACTGAGCAAACTTTTTCAAATATCTCATTACTTTAATTCCGAAAAATCCGTTTCTTCTGAAGTGGATTTCAAACGGCAAATCCCGGATATATGGCTGGTAGTCAGTCACCCCGATATTTTGCCGTTCTATAAGTTTGCATTCATATCTCCCTCACAGTTCACAGTTGATCTCGACTCATCCCAAAAAAAAAGTTCATTCGATATTTTACAGTCGTTTTTACTTTTCTCGTCACTTGTTGAGGATATTTTTTATCCATCTCGGTTTGTTTATGCGGCATCTCAGGATACTTGGGTGCGTGACTTTTTACATATTTTCCGTCTGCTGTAAGGGACCGATTGCCATGAATGAAAAATTAAGTCAAAAATCTTGACAATGTGAGTAGAGTCCTTCCAATCTGTCTGCAAGTATTTCGACGAGAGTTTAAATATTTGAGAACAAAACATAAAAAATACGCGTGGTCCTCTTATTCCTCTTATTTGTTTTCCTAATCCAAGAATAAAATGTAAAATAAAAAAATTTATACTGTTTTTGGCACATGATAAAGTGTTATGTACAATGTTTTATGCTGCATACATTTGCTTTTTTTCATCTGCCAGCGGTTAACAATAAAGTTTTTCAAAGCTTTAATGGTTTTGATATCATATTTACCTTTGGATTCACAATCTGAAGCCCATATAATTTATTTACCCTTTGCATGGGTAATCTTGTTTCATTTTTCTACCCTAATATTTAAAATACTGTAATGACCTGTAAACCAAGACAATCTCTTAGATGAATGTCTCACCTTTACTCCCATAGCTACTTTGAAATTATATGTATCGAGAACGTAAACGCCATGATGTAAGTATGTCTTACTATTCTCATATCAATTTTAGGATAATATATAGCTATGGGAATAATAATTATAGTTAATGTTTTATTGGGTCAAGCAAAACATCGACTTTATTCTCAATGAATGAACGTTGGGTTGGGTGGAACGAATGAATGTAAGCAACTGACCTTATCAGCTCGTCCAAATGAATCTTGCCCTGAAATTTCTGGGAGCTATTGTTTGAAACTACATCCTACTATAGATAATACCAATGATATACAGTCAGCAACAATCAGGAATCAATTTTTTAAGTGCAATTAAATTGGTAGGATTAGAAAGAATCCCCTAAAGACAAATTTTGTTTGAGGTCCAACATTCTAAATGGATTTATGGAAATAATGGAATTACGTTGTGCATTACAGAAAAATTGAATATGGAAATTTAAAATCTATGCTAACACGACTTATGATTGGAATTACTTCGGCTGAAGTTCAGAAAATGTTTTTTGGACTTCAAAAAATAGGGCTTTCTCCTCTGAATGCTTGCTCTTATAGTCAGACATTGATGAAAGGTTATACCCTGATCTTCTTATACCTTGTGGTATCCTGATTAACTTATGCTCAGATTATGTTCTTGTAAACGCATGTGATATATATTTTTACCACCTAAGGCTAAGGCTTTTAAGGAAGGTCATTTGCAGCCACCTTCACGCTGTGCATTACAGCCCTTCTTCAGCCTCTTTATGTAATACATATTTATAATGACCCTTATATTAAACATGTTTAAGGAGAATGAGGATCACCTTTATATAATATATATACGCCCTGCACTAAGTCAGACGTGTCATAAAATGATATTTCTTACACATTTTAGGGGTCATTAACATACTACGTTACCGTTTTCGGTGATTGTTTTTACTTCTCTTCCCCTTCGTTGACAACTGTAGTATTTTTCCCAACCCCTCCCCCCACATGCAATGTCTCTACAAATGAAACTTTCAATTCAAAAATATTTTCTCAATTATTGAGTGAGTTTATTTTTAGGGAAAGAATTAAATGAGACAAATATAGTACCTAGCCGAAATAAGTTTAATACAATTATCTAATCTCAATTGGAACTAGTAATATTAATTTTTTAATTCTAAAAATCAACCACGACGCGTGCTGTGCTCATCTACTTTGTTCTCTCCCCTCCTCACATTTCTGACTGCTGCCTTGAAAAGTGTTGTCACGAGGTCGCTATTTAACCCACGAGAAGCTTAAATGTAAGCAATTTGATGGTATGAAGACTTGCAATTTTGTAGAGTTCATTTACATTGAGTTAAAGCAGAAGCTCGGGGTGTAATAAACACCCCGCTTGCCCTTCCTCATGTTAAACTGGGTAGTATTATCGACGCAATGTTGATGAGTAAGAAACGTAAACAGGCGCATTGTAACAGCTACGTTACTTTGAGTGAACCCTCCTCCCCCTCATTACCCGCCATAGGTTTTTAGGCGAACTCCTCCCCCCTAAGTTGGTAACGTAGTTTATGCACGACCCCTTACATATAAGTTGATTTTTAGGAGACCTTTATTAGCTTAAACTTCTAGCATACTAAGAACCTATAATTATTGAAAAATGTTGCCAAGTTTTTACTGTTTCAGTAAAGTTTTAGAGTGTGGATTCAATCTTTGCACCCACATCTCATCTACTCATATCAACTGTGGGCAAAGGCGTTGGTTCAAGCATGTCCTGTGATCATTGCTGCAAAAACATGCAAAGGTTTGATTATTTGAATGTACAAACCTAAGCTTATTTGAGTTATTAACCCATAGAGTACTTTAAACCCGTAGCGTTACCTTTAAAGCTCTATTTTGAGAACTTTAATGCTTTTGAGTTTAGCAAACCATTGGTAGCCTGGACATCAATGATTGATAATGAGCAAACATAGATTTTGCAGGAATCATTAGAAAGAGAAGTCCATGATAAAGGTTTTCTTTGCCACGCAATGCACCACTCGGCTAGTAAACATATTGGTGGAATGGTGGGCGTCCATTTGTGTCATCTGGCTTCAATCAAGTAGTTTAGGCATGGATTTTGCTTGGGGGAATGACATCCTGCAATGTGCACATCCGGCAGTACTTCACGGTTGCACAAATTGCAAACACGTAAGGATGCAGTTCATATTGACGCTCTCAGAGTCATCTACATGTCGCCATAGCAAATGTGTCAAGTCAATAGAACTTCACTTCTTAGAAGTGCATACCATTCATTACTAAAAATACAATTTATTGAAATTTCTACAATTTTTTATTATTTGCACAACGGATTTCTACAATTTTTAATTATTTGCACAACGGATTTCTACAATTTACGGCATCAGGTACATACATTTAATTCAGAGAATGTATTGTTTATTTTTGTTGTGTTTTATTATTGTTTGGGGGAAAACGAATGGATGCTCTCAAGGAAATCGAGATTAACATGCACTGCGCAGACCTATGCAATGAACAATTATTCAATCATTTCTCCCCACTCCTTTCCGGCAAAATAACGATGAACAGACGATGACCTTTCCCACACACCCAGCCCTTGGCCCATCGGTTCTACGGACCCCTTTCCTTGATGTTGATTGGTGATTGCTTGGCGGGGGGTCTTCGACAGGAGCCCGGGCACTTAGACCTTTCTTGATCCATTGTGCCAACCCCATGCCTGTCTGCCACTTTCAGACGAGACAAGAGCACCACGGGAGAGGTATAGAGGGTGTCCTCCTTCTAGCCATCCCGGTCTGGGTATATCTCCCTCCGGCCTCCCAGTGGTCTGGAGGGAGTGTTGCCTCTACATCCACGCCTGGTCGAGGTATGGAGGAGGGTTACCCTATCGAACCCCCGTCCGGGCCCAACGTTGCTTAACCTCGGTGTCCTGACGGGGAACGGTGTTTCAACGTGGCTAGGCCCTTGCCCTAACCCCTAGCATTTCTCAACGATCTCCCGACCACTAGAGTAGCTCTCCATAACAATGGAAACAAATACAAAAAATGAAAAAAAGTATGAATAATTTGGTACCTGATGATGCCTTAGTCAAAGCCGACTTGTAATCAATCTAAAAAATCCACACGATCTATCAATCAGATATCCCTGATCATGCATTTGGTCTCAGCAAGTTTTCTTCATTATGACTAGGTGATTTTCTTACTAGCTATAAATGGCTATGAAACTACCGTGCTCACAAGCAAAAAAAATCAAGGCAGTGTATTCGCAGAATCTCTATTGTTTGGGGGTAAACATCAGCCATTAATAATCACCTCAGATAATTTTAAACACAAAAAGGAAACAGCGACTGTATATATTGACTACATAATAGAACTTTTGCTGATTGAAATATAAGATATTTACATTTGGTCCAAAGGACCATGCTCTTAATTTACTAAGAAATACATATCTTCAGAACTTCATGTAATACAATAGATTCATAAGAAGAAAATCTTTTGGAACTACTATGAAACATGCTATAGCGAAGGTTGTGTTGATGAAATAGGTGGCACAGGTAAACGCAGTGAGGTCTTGAGAAATAACTTCAGTTTCAAAGTCGAGAGAGTTTTCACTTGCTGCTTCAAGGTTTATAAATGTAAGAGTTGTCACCTTTACAGAATTTAATTTTAAAGAACTAAAGAAGAAATCGGAAATATTATTGAAAATGCTGCAACTGTTAAATGAACATAAAAACTTCACTATGTTTATGCATTAGGATATCCACTATACGACTTCTCTGTAACAACATAAATGCACATCGAGTTACCTAAGAAAACATTGTGTTCAATAGTAATAAAAATTAAAGGCTGGTTTGAGGTTGGGTGTGAATGAAAGATAATTACTAATAATGTCAGTGCCTTTAATTCTGATCGTATTGACTCTGATTATTGCAATGGTTAAATGTGATTAGTTTTTGAAGTTGCCTGCAAAATCAGATGTTTAATACAAGCGTAAAAATATACTTGGAAAAATGACTGCATCCAATATGTTGGATTGGAGAGGTAATATAAAACTTGATAATAAACTTTAAACTTGTTCCATATATAATAATTTCCTATACTTACATTAAAACAAAAAAATATACGACCTCTAAAATGTCCAGCAAAGACATGTTTCCTTACGTTACATTCAAACGAGAATCAAGATACTTTTTCATGTATATACTGATAATGCTCGGTGTTATATGTTATCATATAATTCTAAAAGTATTTAATGTATTGACGGAATCTCAATCTGTAACACTGAAATTAGCACTTCCATAAATATGGGTACAACCTATGCTTTCAATTTATGCAGTGAGCCTAATCCAGGCACATGTCATGGGTAACGTGACTGGCTCAGGTAAGTGATTATGAATTTAATTTATTAGACAAGATACATTCGACCCATGCTCCTTTTTTCCAATAAAAAATAATATACATATCTCGATCATTGGCAAAATAGAGTGACATTTTTGTAATCGACTCTGAGAGCAGAATTGGATCCACATATCGTCTTCCGTTTTGTATGGACATTTTATGCAATTTAAGTGGCCATTAAATCAACATATTATTCTTAGCATAGACATGTCTTGTGACATGACATAGCTTGTCATAACATGATGAGGGGATAACATTTTTCCATATATCTATTAAATATATTATTTGATCTGTAGGCAATCTTCCTAAAACCATATTATATTAATATTTCAGAGTCATTTTGTAACGCAAATGATCATGGACCATGACCATGTACCCTTATACTACTTAGTGGTGAAAATGCAAGGGATACAAGCAACTTATAAAAAGGTTTAGGCCGTAGGATTGGAAGTGTGGGATCGAATTAAGATTGGAAAGCACTTTTTATTTCTTAATCAAATAATATCCTAAAATCTAGAGTCAATTTCCTAAATTCTCTAATTGCGGTGTTATTAGGAAGAAGAAATCTGGCTTATTTTGATTGATTGTTATCAATTACGTATTATTATGTCCATTGATGGAATGCTCACTTGACCAATTGGACCGATATCATTCTGCCACCAGCTTTGCCTTATAGTTTCTTTCCTAAAGCATCTTTCATTTTTATCACTTTAAAAAACGTCCTGTGACTATCAGGTTTTGCTTATCGTTCACGAGAATTCCATACGACTCCAATGAGGAAACTCTAATGGGAAGAATTCAGGAACAGAAAGAATTTCTTTTTAATCGTTTAATGTATCTCCTTGTATGTCTTTTTCTATTCAGGCATAAAATTTCAGTACTTCCTTGCCGTATACGCGATAGGATATTAATTAGCCTTTGATATTTGACATATTAGCCTACCAACTTCAGTTTTTAGGTCTTACCAGACAATGTCAGATTCATTGAGAAATTCAATCATGTGCTCTGAAATCGGTGAGGGAGATTTTTCAAGTTATCCTGAGGTTAATCAGGGAATACGATTAACAAGACAGTATGTGCATTGCATAAACACTGGGTGCTGGGACTGTTTAAGGACATAAATGAAAGGCTATTTCACTTAACAATTATAATAATCGAATCTGTAATGTTGTGCCAAAAGACTAGGTTAAAGTCAGCCTCAAATTTTAGACTGTTAGTTTTGACATTTTAGTCACAACTGTTAGATCAAAATCAAGTAGATATAATTTTTTTCAAATTACTGTGGAAATATTGTGATGCGAAGTTATAAATAATATACAAATTTTTATATGCAGGGGCAACATATGTAATAAATTGGTAAAATAATCAAGTACCATGCAATAAAATTCAAGTTAAATCATATTTAAATTCCCAAAGGCAATTTTTTAGCAGACTTTTTTCACTCAAACAGTAAGTTTAAATCATATGCTTGCGCGTATCACACTTGAAGTAAATCCCTGGTGGTGTCTTAAACTGCTTATTCATCAACCTAGAAGACTGTGGTATTTCAAAATGCTGGTCAAAATTTCACTATTCTAAATGAGATAGAAAATTATGAATAAACGAAGACATTATATATTATTATCTCGTATATTAAGTGTTCAAATTGAGGTCATTTCCTCCTTCATTCGTCTTTTTGATTATTTCTCAGGACGAACGGCTCTAGTAGAGATTCAAGCATTCGCCACGTTATATTCTGGCGCTGGTGATCAGAGAACGGTGGTGCTGTAGTTTGCACGGCTTGAGGGGGAACTTCTCGCGGAAATGAATATGTCCGCGGATTTGAAATTCGCTGTTTATTCTCGTACACAATGTAATAGTCACTGTGAACTGATCTGTTATGTATTTCAAGTAAGGTCACTCCACAGGGATGGGAAAGCCTATGCGAAATTTAATGCTCAAAGTGTACGTGATCGAAGTCAGTCCGGAATCTATGATGATTTTTGTTCGTTTTATAATTCCGAAAATCAAAAGGAATAATCGAGAATGACATATTACTGGTTCGGCGAATCATTCAATATACCCTTTCTTACCTAATGTGTATTGTGATACGAGTACGTTTCTGAGTTTTGAATCAATGTCAGAAAAAAAGGGTTTCCCTTTCAAAAACTTAAACGTCCGTGCACATATGCTGAGTTTACCCATGACTTAACTTTTAATGTCCAGAGTTATTTTAAATGAACATTTTGAAGTGCATATTAGTTAAAAAAAGTTGCATATCATGTCAAAGAATATGCGCAATTCTCATAGTTACTAAATATTTATATGCGTATATGCAGAAATAAACTTCAAAGTATAATATACTACATTTACCTCTACTGACAGTCATTTTAGATTTAACAGGTATAAAAAATCTGCCTTTCAGTGCATATTGGTTGAATATTTCTGCACTCTCAGCATTATCAGAGATGTATATATGTCATCAATTATTCCAAGCATCGTGATTTTAATGCATTATTTAATGAACATTTACGCCAATGTTTAGTGGGAAAGTTGATGTAATTGACTGTGGCGTAACTATTCATAATGTATTCCTTGAAAATACTTTGTGTGATCGCAGGTAAGAGACACCTTTAGGGATAATTTACAAGGATTCTAATGACTCAAAGAATCCTTAATAAAATGTCAAGTGTGGTTTTTTGTAACTCATGTTAAACACTTGGAATTTCATGAATTTGAATTGATGTAAAGCACTAATTTCTGCAGAGATGATCCATTTGATTTCCATTCAAAACACGAGTGTTTCAAGCACAAAGACTGAATTTTTGTCGTCTTATTTAGCAGCAATTTATTTGAAAAATTCCGCCATTTTGAAGCGTCCTGAAAACTGAACGTCCCATCGAATGTTTTTGTGACTGAGTGAAAAATTCATTGCTATAGCTTCCAGTAGATGAGTAGAAAGCAGAGCTGATATAGCATTCCCCTGTATTGCACGTGTTTTAAGGCTCGTATTTCTTTGAAGTGTCTCATTATCTGGGCATTAATCGCCGTGTTATAACTCTGCTAGTTTATAAATATTCTTCGATTTTCCTCATATTCTGAGGATAACTTAAATATTATTTCTGAGCTCTTTTTTCAAAATAACTGTACATTAGATAATTTACTATGCATTTTACAAACTTTTGCCATAAAAATAGCATCCATTATTGGATAAGATAGAGTTAAAACTGCCATGATGTTTCATGCAATAACTTCCTTATGACTCCCCTACCATGTTTTCTTTTTAGCTAGGAACAACTAACGCTTTTGCGGGCTTTCTTCTGTCTACTTATGAATAACCAAGTCGTCGGTTGGGTAATAGACTTCATTTTTTTCATAGGATAACGACATTCATTTCACAGAGACATTGATTGTTCTCTACAGGCATCTAGACTCGATGATTCTATTGAAAATAGGAAAAAAACTAATAATTTTCTCAATCATTGCTTAAATACATATAATTAAATCAATATTCTCAATGATTTCAGTGATCTAAATTACAGAAAAGTGATTCCAATTGTGACAACAGATGATAAAAGAAAACTTTTTGAAAAATATTGTCGGCACAAGACCCGAAAGACTAATGGTAAGTTTGATCACCAGTTTAGAGCAAACACGAAGAATAATGCATATTGCATTATAATGAAGTAAATGATACCACAACACGATGATTTTGAGTCATTGCCATTCAGTTAACAATATGGATCTACTTTCATAAGCGATACCTGACTCCAAGGTATAAGCCCACAGTTATCTTCCAAGTCCACTTAACCCTTCTGAATGAGTGGAAGATATAAAATTACGATGGATTTTTATCCCTTCCAATTCTATTAACAATTCTAATCCATATAAATTATTCCCTACTCAAAAGATATCAAACCGAAAATTTCGTTTGTTTAACTCCCTCATTATCATGATTCATTGAATACATGGAATCTTCCGTTCCTTTTTTGTTTGACCACCGCTTGGGAAATCAATTATCGAATACAATTTTGAAAGTGTTTTCTTTATACGTCATGCCCAACTTATTTCATCCCCATTTTCGCCGCGGAAAGTTGTTATTTGATTAAAAATATTTGGATCGGAATATTGGACCCTGGAGTTTGCCCAGCACTCCGAGGCGAAGTCCAATTTTGAGGCGGAGTCAGGGAAGAAGTGTTGTGAGGAGAAATTGGGGGGTTGAGGAAGGGGGGGGGGAAGAAGAGAGGAAATCGGGCGACGGATGGTCAAGGAGGAGTTGAGGGATAAGGGAGATAGGGATGGGAGATATGGGGGTGGATGGGGTCGTATTGAGAGAGTTGGATCGTGGGTGGCACGAGAAGTGATAAGGGAGTTGAGCTGTCAGGAGGGGGAAGACCGGATTTCGGGGAGTGAAATTTGGCGTGGGGAAGCGGGGGAGACTTTGGCGGAGAGGGATGGCGGGATCCCAAGGTGGAGGGATGGAGGATGTTGAAGGTACGGTATTTTTCGGAGTAGAATACGCAGATTTTTATACACGAAACAACTCTCTCAAAATTTAATGTGCGTCTTTGAGGCCCAAGGTTATGCTATTCGTGAGGCTACTAGTTGAAAAGCTTGCTGAAACAGACTAAAATATTGGCGAAATATCCAAAAATTAATGAGTACAGTAAATAATCAAATATTTATTAATAAATATGTGGTTTTTAATTTTTAATGAAAACAATATTCGTAACTATGGTTAACAATATATAATATCTAAATGCCGGAGATTTCTTTGTATACAACATTTTGGTGAAGGCCTAGTGATTACTAAGCAGCTGCCCTAGTGTATTTTGAAAAATATATACGTCCGTGCCATGTGTCCCTTAGTGGAGAACGTATATCGCTTGCTCGCTTGTCATCTATTGGAGCACATCTGATTCATTTCCCCTTGCAGCTGAATCAAATGTACGTACTCGTAGCCTTCTATGAAGTAGTTAATTACCATAGAGCAGGGGTTAGCATCCTTTTTGACTAAAAGAGCCAATTTTTTCCATGGGTGCACGGAGTCCAACATACAAAAAGCCGCCGAACACTTACAAAAATACACTTATAGCCGTAAATGTATATATTCAATGAGATCCAGTCTTTACGTGGCGCACAAAAACATGCACTCCGAGCTGTTATACATGTGCTGAAGGTAAATCATTGCAAAGTGAAACTTCAAAATCAAAATAATCTCGATGTAAGTGCAAATTTGAGCTGCAAATAATTCCAAATAGAGCAACAAGTGACTCCGGAGCTGCCGATTTCCGACCCCTGTTCAAGAGGAAGGATGTCAGCACGACACAATAATCTAAGGTGTTAGCAAGGTTCTCGAAAACGCGCGCTCTCCGAGGTACACTATACTTAAATGATAGATTAAAAAAATTCTCTCTCGAAGCACCATTAGTGATTATAAAAAAACATTTTGACACTATGGCACATTGTGAACATAGAATGGGGTGTTAGCGTGATTTTTCCTATTTTGATAATCAAAGTGTAAGTGACTCATTTCAAGTCGTATGACAATTAAACTGTATTCATGCAAGCGACATAACATAACAGGATGCTTTCAAAAGCAATATACACTATAGCAATAATTGTTAAGGTTGAGTCTCTCATTATTAACCGATAATATTATATATCCTTAAGTATAGAGCTTGGTACAGTGGGCAGATCCAGCACCACCACCAATACCACAATGCAACTGTTTATGGCTATGTCCGCGGGGCCTGCCACCCTGAACACGGGTAAATGAAATCACAAGGCATATCCCGTTCCGCTGATATCGTCAGTATTTTAGCAATTATATTTGTAATGCTACGACATTACCATGCGTTACACATCACTTATAGATATATTTTTCATAATCTTCATTCAATTCACTACACCAGTGGTTCTCAACCTTCCTAATGCCGCGACCCTTCAATACAGTTCCTCATGTTGTGGTGACCCCCGAAAATATGGAAGTCATCATAAAACCATCGGAAATATGTGTTTTCCGATAGTCTTAGGCGACCCCTGTGAAAAGGTCTTTCAACCCCCAAAGGGGTCGCGACCCACAGGTTGAGAACGGCTGCTCTACACGATGGTAAGGTTTTATCGAGTAAAGCATTTTTGACGCAAACAACCTCTGTCCTCTCCCCGTTCTTTTCCCTATTCTTCCCATTTCATGGCTGGTGTCCTAAAACCCCCTGTCAAACCCCTATGTGGTGGCTCGTAGAGTAATATGTAGACGTAGATTGTTATTTTTTTGATTGCGCTCATGAGAGCAAGAACGTGATCGTCATTCTTAAAATTTTGTCAAGTCCTTTAAATCACTAGTTTGAATTGATGGAGTGCTTCTTTCATAGTACAGTATCTATGGGTATTATTCCTCTGGAGTGGTTTGCGTTTTGGATGACGATAGCGACAACAACAAAATTGGAATCGTGATGATATCCCTGAAGCCCTTTACATCCACTATGTCTATAACACTGAAATGCTGTTTATTTAAACGCTCAATACTTCCCTTCACAAAATCGAATAAAAAGTAACACACGTTTCTCAGGATCCAGAAGGATGAATTGGCTACGCAAGAAAGGCCCAAGGGCTCCAGGGACCCCTGCAAGGGCCCTTTTTAAATCAACTTTTATTTTTATATGGATGGGTTTACACTGCCAAGTTACTTCCGCAAGTTTCCTCAACAAAGCTTGTGGAGGATTTCACTCTTGTGGAAAATGTTTCATGAGCTTGCGCAAAGCCAGCTTGGTTTCTTTTTATAAAAACAATACGCTTCTGCAAGCGACTTGCCGAAACTTTTAACAGTGTACTTGCAGAGATATTGATACCGTCAACTTACGTTGAAAGTCACTTGCTGCAAGTTACTCGCGCAGTAAACAGTATAAACACATCCTAATAAAAGCAATGGATTCGGAGCAGAGATTTATTTTGTTTGCTTTGTAAAATTACTTGCCCTCATAGACAAAGGTTTGACATTTTTAGTATCGGATGACTCTAAGAATTTAGATTTTAATTCTTGCATTTTATTTTCGTATTTTCTTCATTTTTGCCAAAATGATGAGCTTTTAAATCGTCAATGTTTGCACTACTTCAACAGTAAAAACATTTTATTTACTTGTTAACCGCAGCATTGGCTTCAAAAGGGAATTACAATCCGAGGCGCATATATCTCGGGTTAAATAATAAATATAACGAAATATCAGTGATAATGATATTAAGAACAAAATAGGGTTTTGAGCCAGATTAATTTGCTGTAAATTAAGGTTGTAATTTAAAATGTACCGTCTTCTAACTCAGCTAAGCGTAATTTTAACTTTATGACACATTTGGTGCGCTAGAAAAACAGTGCAACTTTCTGGAAGTAACATGCCCAAAAAAAAATCGGGTTATCATATTTGACGGTGTTTACTAGGCAGTACTATATACATGTGTGTTCGTTCACCATTATTAGTTACACAGTAGCTGGTACTTGCCACTCGCACTAAAAGCAAATAGTTTCACTGGACTTTAAGGTAATGGCATCAAGGAAAGTGAACTATGGTTGGGAAGATCCCAATTGTAATAATAGTCCAAAAATCGATACAAGGCAATCGATCCTGAGGCACGGGATAAGATTGAACGTTTTCGAGATTATAGAAGGGAAGGCAAACTCTTAAAAACTCAAAGTAATAAATTAGTTGATATGTTTTATGCGTTTGTGGCAGACGTATTGAGGAGTTGAATGTGTATTTTAAGCGATATAAGTCCGATTTTTACTATCTAGTGACGCCAAAATCAAAGCAAACGTGGCGGCGTGCCTTTTACAGCAGAGCGTCAAAATATGCCCTACTTCAGTGTTTTATTGCTAACGTTATAAATATTACCAAATAATATCCTTAACATTCATTTCTTTTTCGACATGAACCTTCTATTACAAAAATAAAATAATATTAGTACCCAAACCTGTTAGTAATATTCTAGTGGGGGTATTTTTCACCCTAACCTTTCCATTAGTCGTTGATAACTCTAATAATATTAATTGTTAATAAATATCGACATATTATAACAATTTTGAACGTAATATTGGACTCGTTTGTATAATCCTTTGAAATAATTTTATTCTTTCCTCTCCCGTTGAAATTCAACTGTAACAATCTGCTACTTGTCTATGGATTCACAGCATTGATTACTTTGCGTCACTTCAATGGAGTGGAATGCGTAGAAAAACATTAATAGATTCCTGGAGCTGACGTTATCGACATGATTGACCTACAAAATAATTTTTCGTGTTAATTGGGGCAAAAATTTTTGTTCTCCAAATGTTTCCTAGTCAAAACTGGGGTGTGTTCTTGATGCCAATCCGTCCTCGACTTGGTAAATATGGCGATGCGCTAACTTCAACACAAACAAAAGACTGTGTGTGGAACGAGCAGACGTAACGTTCGGTATAACCTACCGCTTCGGCAGCATTCTGTTAATACACGCTACGATTCTATGAGAGAAATAGAAGCAAGCTTTGTGAATTATTCCACGGGTTTGCGGGAGAAAAAAACATGAAGAGAACTGAAAAAGGAAATAGGGAACCTCAATAACATAATGGAGGAATGATCACCGACAAAAGTCGGCAACCAAATACCTGACCTGGTGGAAGACTCGGAAAGAATTCACCTACAACTCTTTTGGAAATTCGAGAATTCCGTTTACATCCCTTTAAAAAATACTTAAATGTTTTAGGGAAGGTCTACATAAATGCCAAGGAAACTTTTCAGAAGTATTTAATGTAAAAAGTGTATAGAATTTTATAGCAGGGGCAACGTTCTTAAGTTATTTCCTCATGTTCCTTCTGCATAGGCCTTAAGTTGTCGTGGCAGTGGTGGAGAAGAGGGGTAGGTCCCGATGGAGGCGAAGGAAATATGTGTGGGGGAAATGAGGAAGAAAGTCACGGTAGTCAGGGAGGTCGAGTGGATGTGATTCGCCGACGCGCCCAGGTTTTGAATTTCCTCCGGGAAAGGAGGAATCCTCATCCGAAAAAAAATTTCTTTTCACAGTATTACTTCCGTCGGAAAACACAAGTGGGCCACGGATTCTCTCTCCATCTCTCTCATTCTGTACGTATTTATTCACTGGAAATAAAATACACCACCATACCTGCTCAGACTCGTAGCAGGAATCATGGCTTCATCTTTCATTTTAATATTAAGTTTTAAAAAGATTTTCTTTGTGGAATTTTTCCGTAGTTTTAGAAAAAAAATACTTCTCAGGATATTCAAAATATAAAATTTTATGCATAACTTTAATATTAAGGTAAAATACACTATGTATGTGTTCACCAAAATATGTTTTCGGTACAACTAGTTTGGACGCATTAGTTTAATCATTAGGCACAAATTTCTAAGTAATGGTCGACGGCTATAAGTAAAATATATTCGTGGGCTGCCATGAAAATAGTGTATGGAGGAAGTTCAAGATGTCACATGTACGAAAGTAAAATTAATGTATTTATATATCTTTGGGATAGATATATTTTGAATAAATATTATGTGGACGGATATGGGTTCCATTTGCAAGTTATAAATAGTTCACAGTAATACATAGTAGACTTTTAAGTAATACATGTATGCACAGTAAAAATCAATTTACTCCAGCCGTTCTGTTGGACGCCCAAGCATAGCAGATTGTAAGCACGTCAAAATTATACCTTAATCTATACATACTTACGAGTATATAAGTACCCCATAAATGGGATGACTCCAACTGTCAAAACTAGGTGTATCTACCTATATGAATTTTGGTTGAAAAATTCATTTTGTATTTTACGTCAGCAATAATGAATATCTAAAAGATTCAGGCAGAAACAATTGAGTGATACTTAATATCTAACGCTAATGGTGCAAATAGTTTAATACAACTTTAAAAATGAAAAGTAAATGTACCTTATTTGTATTTCTTCTTTCTAATAAATTTCTTTATTTTAATGAGAAAGTTTTTGTTATGTTATTAAAAAATTATCTCATGGGCTCGGAATGACTACAATATCGGGCAGTCTTTATTATTATTTTTATTACAGATAGAATGATTGCGAGACACTCCAGAATTCGAAAATGGGTGTGAACGTTTGAAATCATAGTCCAAATGAAATAATGCGTTCATAGCACAACGCATAAATGTTTCCTCATGACATACATTCGATTTAATCGCTCTTACATTAGCTGATAAATCTGGTACCCTTAGGTAATATCTTCAAACCTGTATGTTAAATTGACAGGATTGAAGGTAAAATTGCTACCTACGTCTCCAATCGGTCAGAAACTACTCACTTGCAGCTATAATGAGCAATAAATATGGCATGAATCTTTGATGGAGACAGGTGTATCTAGAGGCGTCTGTAGGGGGGGTCACCCCCCTCCCCCTGGGGGTATGCTTATATATGCCCATATAGTCCGGCAATTTTGAAAAATATATATTTTTAAATGACGTTTTGAATATGTTCTATTATGTTATGGAGGATTGATCATTGATCTATAGGTGTAGGTACTATTAGCATGTGTTAAACATATAATTTTTACGTTCTTTTTATCAATTGGGGGGGGGGGGGTAGGGGGTTAACCCCCCCCCCCCCCTGGATACGCCTATGGATGGAGACTTTGCTCGGACGCTACACGATTACGAAACACATAATCAATGAACGCGTTTCTCAAATCTCCGATCCGCAAATCGTTACTACGTATCTTCCAAAGGTCGAAAAACATTTACGACCCAGCTTCCTCCCGCTCCGCAGTCATTTTATCTTTTGCAACGTCCGGTGGAGATGCACTTTGACATCTGAATTGAAAACCGCTCTGAAATAATATACCAGCCTTCGAGCTAAAACATACCAGTTGCTCCATCTTTGGGCAGAAAGTCAAACAATTTAGCGTAAACAATCTAAAGCCCGTTTCACACGATACTTGGTCCAGCACAAGAGCTTGTATGCTAGCAGGTACTTGTTCTTGAGGAAGGAGTCCCGTGTGATTTGAGCCGTACTGCATACGATCTTCATTCGATCATTGAAATTGCACAGGCTGGGAAGCTGTATTTTCATTCATATCGTAGCACATATAGACCATAATTTTGAATAATCCATTTTATGTCGGCAGGCTACCAAAACTACTTCGGAATATATTAATCTATTGTTGATTTCACGCCCATAAAATTTCTAATTGATTTAAGGAGAAATAGATGGCACTGCTTTTAGAAAGTGCAATTTCAAAAGCTAACGTGATTCTTTGACGGCTACTAAACCGTACTGGGAGTGAATATGAAACTAGTACCACATAAATTGTTAAATCTAGTAGCTAATTAAGTATTATGGCAATCTTACTTGTTAGCCAATATGCTGGTTCTGTATCACACTATATCGAAAATATATCATGATAGTGAGTATCTTTGAACATGTGCTTGATCAAGTATCGTGTTATCCGGACTTATGTCACACCAAGCGGGGGTTACTATAATACTAATTCTAGCATCTTGAATTGCTTTTTTCCCGCTCTCCAAGTGCTTTGCAAAGAGTTCATAAATCCAAATAGGGTATCTCTACAAGTGTATGAGCGATAGATGCGATCTTAACGAAGTCAGCATTACACAAAAATAGCCGTGCGAGGAAAACCAACAAAATCTTCACAAGCGTCTCTTAAACTGCTCTTCTAATTCTTCCAAATTTTTTATCTCCCATTGATTTTCAATAGGTTTCTTCATCTTATTTCGGTTTTTCTTGTCTTAGAACCAGGTTGAATAATCCAATGCATTCGTTCTCATTACTTATTTTTCACATATTTCATTGCTCTCTGATTGTTCTCCAGCTATAACTTTATATTTTCCTCCTCTCCACCGTAAAGGTGCTAATTCTTTTCCCTCTTCGGGAAAAAACTAGAAGTTTTGTATCGATGCTCGAAATGGTGTTTTTTCCTGTATAATGTATCCAGTTATCCCCATATAGTGGCACATCCTTGTCCCATGGAGTCACTTGCTATTCTTACTCTCATGAACATGATTGAAAATTCCTCTGCAAGTCTACTTATGTCCATCTTTATCATGTGGCCGAAGAACATAACTCTCGTTTTCTAAATCTTATTTCACATATTTTCACTTTCTACATTCTTGTGCAGGTCTTCATTCTTAGACTCTCCTTTCTTTAGTTTCTTTGAATTTGTATGCTAAATGAGTTGCACACAATACTTATTACATCCATCTGACGTTATTGCATTACAGTGTCTATTTTTCTACCGCAAAACAATAATGTCACCTTCACCATAACTTTATACCGTTGATTTATCTGAATATAATATCCAGGAACCAAAGTCATGGTGCAAGTAGGTTCTGGACTTCAATCAATCAATCAATCCTAATAGAAAACGAAGTTCAACAATAGCCAATCAGAGCCGACTTGACCCCGAGCATAGATATATAAGCGGGAACCTGACCCAAAAGACGGGTATATAAACGTGGACATTTGGGACCCAGGCATCATTGTCCTGATGATGATAGAAGAGTATCCTATCGAAACATTGACAGCAGTCAATTACCTTACAGACGATGTTTAATCATGTTTATACAAATAAGAATGGCAACCAGTGCCTCCAAGAGACAAAGATAGAAGTGGAAGAGATGGGGATAGCAGGTGATGTATTACCATTATTAGGTAATCTACCGGTTAAAGTAATTTTGAATGGAAATTAATAAAAATTCTCTGGATGAATTGCATTCAAATATGCCGATAATTTGAAACCTACTTGCTCAATGATTTTGATTAATGAGAATTTATTTTGTTAAATGTTCGATATAAATTATGATTAGGGTGGAATTATTGTTTCCAGCTAAAAATGTGGAAATTATAATGCCAGAGGGTCGTAATAAATATTGTGAGCAAGTCATTTCGTTGACCAATTAAGAGAAACTTGAGAAAGGTGAGTTTAGACAAAGGAAGAATTGAGACAACTTGCCTACATGAATACAGAAACATGTGCAGGGCCCTATCTCCCGATAATATTTCTTTTTTCACTTCAGCATTCGTCCTAACCTTCTTCCTGTAAGTTTGTCACTGTTGGTCTCGGCGGGATCCGTGTGTATCATATTGTCCGGCCAGAAGGACTTCTCAGGAGTGGCAGAGTTGAAAACCATCGTCACCATACAGATAAAATAATAAAAGCAACTATCGCTTCACTCCTGAAGCTAGATCCAAATATGCTTTCAACACAGCAAAAACTCTAAAGTCAAATCTGCAAGTTACCAAAATATGAATGAAATTACGGTTGAATCATCTTGCGATGGAAACACATAAAATTCGTTTCCATTCGCGATTGTCTCTTTAGAGATAGCAAGGAGATTCTCACCGTCCTGCTCCGATGATCAAGGTCGAATGGACAGACGGGAGGGGCCCATTGAAGATCACAACTGGACACTGTGAGAGGGCAGCTTCTCCGGACGGGGATTTGCAATACAATGGTCAAGAGAGGTCGACCCTTTCCTGCGGAGGCAGATATGTGGAGGACGACGATGGGAGTTGAGTGTGTTAATCGGTTTGGCCACCGAGAAAGTATGTGTGGGCATAAAAGGAGAACAAGAGAGATGCCGTAATGATGGGCCTTGGGAGAGAGAAGCGGTGGCTTCGGATATATGCGGTGGGAACCACATCCGACTCATCTCTTAATGAAATTGCCGCGGAGCAGACCAAAAGGGGCGGCGGGGTACGGGGGCAAGAAGGAAAGGATGTCTGTGTGTGGAGTACAAAAGGGGCGGTCGAGAGAGATCCGGGGGCCAAAGAGACGGATTCGTAGGGCGGCGGGGGGGTTGGAAGGGCAGCACTTTATTACCCAAACCTCATCATCCCCTTTCGCCCATCCTACTCTAACTTGAATCCCAGGTTTCGGCCATTGGTGCGATTTGGTTTCCGGGGGGGAACGAGGAAGGAAGTTGAGGATGTTCAGGCCGGTTCACTTTGAATGTAAGACCATAACGGACACTTTCCATTAACTACAGTGCGCCGCTGACTTCGCAACTCAGAATCGCACTTGCTTTCCATTTGTTTTAGACCCTGGGCACTCCATAACAGATGGGGAGAATAGCTGATGGGCGCTAGGAAATTAATGAATTCATCCCACCGCTATCTCTTTTGAGTTGATTTTCATTACAGGCTTCAAACATGGATGACGTTAAGTTTCGAATGACTCTGTGCGGTGAAAATATTACGTTTTTTATAATATCTACCGTATTTTGATCGAATTCGATAACAATCCAAAAAACGAATATAACTTGCTCAGGAGAAACTTTGTGTTAGTATTGCATGATAAAAATGTTTAATTCTAACTAATCTGTGGTTTGAGTAAAATTTTGAATTAAAATTTGATATTATACATAAAAAATTCTGCGGAACGCGTTGCAGACCGCAGACAACGTCAACAAGACCGTGAGTCCGATTGGTCTCATGTCTGTTGCACATGAAATTGTAAAAGTATGAAGAAAAATAACATTGACATGGCAACAGTATGTGATGTTCTACACTTATAAAACTTAAATTCTGTTTGTTTGACCGCGATAGACTTATAAAATGAACCCCTTGACGCATTCGAAAAAAATTGACTCACATATTCCTTAGGACCTAGAGGGATTAATAGGTCGTAATAGAAAAGCCCAGATCAGGGACCCAGTGGCCCCCGATCTGGGCTTTTATACTATGGTGGAGGCGGATGAAGTGTAGACCCACATTTTAATTTCTGAAAAGCATTGGATTCGGTGCAGAGATCTCTCTTTTCAGTTTTTTTTATTACTTGTAGGTACCTACTCATGATATGAACTTTTTTTTGGGATTTTTTATAATCGGATGACCGAAAGAACATGATTTTTTAATTCTTCCTTTTGATTTTCGTATTCTCTTCCCTTTTTTTCTTCTATTATATGAGTTTTTGGCTCCATAATCGTGAGTTTCAACACTTTAAATGGAAAGTACTCGTTAAATTATTTTTCTTAATTTGGTTCTCCACACAAATATAACTTTCGTTTTAAGAATTGGCCGTAGAAAAAAACACCAAAGGTTTATGTATCTTTGCATTCATGCGCTTTACTATGCGCCTACCACATAATAATCGCACTTTCGCAGTGATTGGGAAATCGATTGGAGAGTTGATCTGTCACCTTGGAAAGGAAGGGAGGAAGGTTTAAACAGAGGTCGGAAGGTGTGGGAAGATGAGGGCTTTAGGGGGTCAAATCCTCATCCCATCTCTTCCCCTATCGTCCTGTCCCACACGTCACGTCCCATCCCCCCTCCTAATATCCCTTCCCCGTCCCACAACTTACCTGCGCCCCTGAGAGCGGGATCACATCTTCCGCAGATAGCGAGCAGGGCAGCTAGTGGGAGGGAAAGAGTAAGGGAGGCGAGGAGAGCTCATTTGAATTGGATTGGTGAAAAGCTTAAACCCCGCGACGACATATGATCGACCCCGAAAGGGTTTAACACGTCGCCGTACGTTTCAGCGAGGGTGGGTCGATTGACGGGAATTAGGTTAAAGGCAAAGTGTTTCCTCTCCGTTCCTTTTTCTTCTGTCGTATTCTTCTTATTATTCCATTTTCTCCGTGGGGAAAGGAGAAAGAAGCCGAGAGTCTTATGGTCATCCATCCAGAAGATGATGTAACCTCTTTGATTTATTCGTCTCCGTGTTTCCATAAGAAAGTGCAATAAATAATTTAAATTTTTGGTGGGTATTTGATTCGGTTAATAAAATGTTCCACGATAAAAAAATTGAAAAATAATTTTGCTTAAACAATTCTTATCAAAAACCAAGAAAGGTTAATACATTAATTGATAATAAAAATAGTTCAGATTGGGCAATTGGCATGTATAACAAGGTTGAGTTGCGGCCATAAGCTCAACTCATGAAGTATATTATAATTAAGGGCAATTGCATTTCAAAATATAAGAATCTGAAGGTATTAAAATCAACAATACAAAGACGAAATATGATTCAGTATAAACTACTATGATACTTTACCTCTTATTGGTTTAGGGTACAAGATGTAACGGGAACGTACGATTTTTAGTGCATTGGCAATTATATTAAAAAGTGTATAAACAGAAAGTGAGGTAAACCCTGGCGTTTTTTTCCACTCCTTTGGTACGCCTTCAGAACACCGTTGTAAAGCGTTTCGGAGCGTCTCGCAAACTCCCTCGTAACGCCTGTGAAGGCAATTCGATGGTGAAGTTGTGAACGCTAAAGGTGTTTTAGGAATCGCCTTACGAGGCGTTGTAAGGCGCTCTGAGAGTGCTGAAAAGCACCGTCCACAGCGTTGCGCAGCGCTCCTGAAGGCGCCTCACTGATCTTGAACGGATGCCTACAGCGCTGTCGCAACACCTTCATCTACATCTACATCTACATACTACCCCGCAAGCCGCCTCAATAGGCGTGTGGCGGGGGGTGTTAGGACACCAGCCGTTTACATATAAAAAGGAAACGCTCTATGAAATTACGCCTTGCATTTATTAAAGTCCCTTATTGTTCGGGGGAAAAACGAATTCCCATACCTATCCGTTCGGCAAAATATCTCTCTTAATTTATCGTTTCTGTCGGACCTGGAAATATAGTGGGGTTCTAATATGATGTTCTCCGTGTCGCTCTGAAAGATATCTATTCTCAATTGCTCAAGTAATCTAAGCCTAGCGCGCAGCCTCCGAGTCTCTAGCGGCTCCCAGCCTAATTCGTTTAACATCTGCGTAACGCTGTCTGTACGCCCGTAGCAGTTTTTGACGAATCGCGCAGCTTTCCTTTGTATTTTATTAAGTTCCCGAATTAATTCTTTCTGCACCGGATCCCATATGCTTGCTGCATATTCAAGGTGTGGCCGGACGAGTGCGAAATAGCACCTCTCTTTTACTTTTTCATCTGAGAATCTTCCCACAATACGCTTGACTAATCCTAGCTTCTTCAGAGCTCTGCCACAAATATTTCTTATATGTGTTCTCCACGATAGGTTTGAGGTTATCGTAACTCCCAGATACTTAACTTCATCTGTCGCCTTTATCTTAACGCCATCCACAGCATATACACGGGGATAGTTGGACGACCTCCGCAAGAAATGTACCGCCGCACATTTGCTCAGATTAAGTTCGAGTCCCCACTCTTGGCTCCACACATGAACGTTGTTTAAATCCGATGATAGAATTTCAAAGTCAGAGTGATCATTAATTTCGCGATAGATGACAGCGTCGTCAGCAAATAAACGTATTTTACTGCTAATTCGAGAGCATAGATCATTTATGTATATAATGAACAAAAGGGGGCCGATTACGCTTCCTTGTGGGACACCTGATGTCACTTTAACTGCATCAGAGCTAATTCCGTGAAGAATTACTTTTTGCTTACGATCACTCAGAAAGTCGCGTATCCAGTTTACTACTGTTTCGTTTAGGCCGCATGACTGTAATTTGTATAAAAGTTTGTTGTGAGGTACCGTGTCGAAAGCTTTCTTAAAATCTAGGAATAATGCGTCCACTTGTGTTTTCGATTCACCAGATTTGAGAACGTCATGAAGAAAGAGCGCGAGCTGTGTTTCACATGATCTACCTTTCCGAAAGCCGTGCTGACAGCCATGAAGGAAGTTACGACTGTCCAGGAACGTCATGATATTGCTAACGACGATATGTTCGAGTATCTTGCCTATAATAGACGTTAATGAAATTGGTCGATAGTTCCCTGGGTCATGTCTGTTTCCCTTTTTGAATATCGGTGTAACGTTTGCAATTTTCCAGTCTATTGGTATCTTTCCTTCAGACAATGACTTCTTGAATATTATGTCTAAGAACGGTGCGATCTGTGGCGCTAATTCCTTGAGGACACGCGCGGGTATTCCCTCCGGACCCGGAGATTTACTATTTTTGATCGACTGTAGCTGTTTAGTTATCCCATCACATTGAATAGTGATTTCTTTCATCGGTTCCTCAGTGAATGAAATGTCGAAATAACATGGAGTATCGTCTGTAGTGTATACACTTTCGAAGTGGGAATTTAACGTGTTAGCTTTGTCAATATTATCGGTGACAAGTTTGCCATCTTTATCAAATAACGAATCTACGGTTGAAGATTTTCCCTGAAGCTCTCTCGCATATGACCAAAAAGAGTTCGGGTTTTCTTCGAGTAATTCACCAAGTACTTTTTTCTTGAAATTTCGCAATGCAGTACGCATTGATTTCTTGGTTTTTGAGCGTTGTGCAGCGTAACTTTCTTTTGCTTCAAGTTCCTTCGATTTGTCACCTAACGTAATGGACTTTTTGAATAAGTTGTACAGTTTTCTCTGTCTCTTAAGGTCCCTCCTAACATCATTGTTATACCAGCGAGGTACCTTGGAGCACCTTGCACGGTTCCCTGCTCTCTCAAAATAAAGAAATTATAATTTACAGTTAATTATTATGAATGTACTATTATGCGATAACATATTATAGTTTATTAAGATATCCTACCTACTTTCGACCTAACTTCATTGTACGACTCTACCACCTTATGCTATTCAAGGGTATAAGAATAACAACTTCTCAGTATTCTACGGGCAAGAGAAATGACGTTTCAATTGTGTACTCTGATTGCGGTAAAATAGTGCTGGTATTAGCTTTTTGTTTGTCTGCAGCCTATAGTGCTAGCAATTTCTGGTTGAAAATATTATACTCTCAGATAATACCGTTCTTTCAACTGAAGATGTTATCATTCAACACAATCAAAAAGTAGAAAATATCGAGGGCTTAGAAATTATGCAGCCTGAAGTCATAGGCGGACAGTGTATTTTGATGGGCACAACTACAGGCATGCTTGTGAGTAAAATACCTCAATGATGCAATGGTGACTAGAACGTTACCGCTTGTATTATTTATAATGAAAGTCTTCCGATTAATTGAATAAAAAAGTACCAAAAAGCATGTATCATATGGTTGCAAAGAAATATCTTGGACCGACAAATTTGTTGAATTTAGACAAATGTTTCCTTATTATCCCACCGGATGTGTAAAACAAGAAATTTAGGGGCTTTAGCGCCTATTTCTGCTCTGTAGCGCTTTGAAGTGCCCCTCTTAGAGAGCGTGTAACAACGCCTTCGAACATTGTGACAACGCCCTCTAAGGAAACCCAAAAATACTTCGATGGCGCTTTGAATCGCTCTCTTCGTGAGGGCGATCGGAAGCGCCTTTGAACTGAAGCACAACACCTCCTAAGGTATAGTCCAAAAGCGCTGCAATAGTGCTCTGGAACGCCTCTGCTCACAGTGCACCAGAACACCTTGTATGCGAAGCGAAGCGTCTTGAGAACGGTGATGTCAAGACGCTTTGGGGGTGGTTCGGAGCGCCTCCGCCCGAAAGTGTGAATCGACACCTTGTGATCACCTTGGAAATGTCTGGCCAAGGGTGTTTACAAGGTGTTTCTGGGGTGCTAGGGAGCGCTGTCCGCTGGACAGCGTTACAGAGCACCTTGCCAGCGCCGTGAGAACGCCTATAAACGCCTTATGAGCACCTTCAAACGCCTTTTAAACAACTTGAAAAGCGTTGAGATAATCTCCAGGGAAATTACTTTGTATAAAACATTTTCTCTTCTCTCAAATTTGCTAGTCTCGTCATCAGTAGTTATCAATCCGAAGATTGGTTTGCAGCAGCTCTCCATTCCACTCTCTTCTCCACCATCCGCTTCATTCGTGCATCATTATAATGTTGACGTCCTTCATGATTTACTTGAGGAGTTCCAATCCTGGCCTTTCTCTGTTATTCTTCTCATTTATTTCTCCTTCCCATTTTATTTTCAATGGGCTGCTGTGTCTCAAAATGTGTCCCTCCGACTTCACAGAGTTTTCATTATGCATCTTTTCTCGCCAGTTCTTCGTTAGCGATTCCCTCAGTCTATTTAATCTTCATTATTCTTTGGTGAAACCACATCTCCATTGCTTCTAATCTCCTTTGCTCTGTTGCTGTTATTGTCCTGGCTTCACTGCTTATTATATGTTCTGATGAAGTGCTTCCTTACTTCTAGGCTTGTATTACCTTGCTTGTCTAAGGACCCAACGCATTAATTTTTTTCTCTTATTTTCCGATCCAATAACTCTTCATTTCTTTCGCTTTGTTTTCTCCTTCTCTCTTCCATCCTGGAGTTATTTCTTTTCTTCTTTTCCACCTTTGGGAAACCTTATAAGTTTTGTAACAGTCCTCTAAATGTGGAATTATCCTCTTTGATGTCTTCTGTTATCCCAATATTTACATGTCTTTCTTTAGCCCTTGTTTCCACTGGTTAGAATTATTACTTTTATAAATAATAATAAAAAATGACTTTTAATTTCTTTTCTTAACCTCTCAATTTATTTATACTTTCTTTTCTGGAGATAAAGGTCTACTATGACCATTTAATGCTCCTTTTTTGCCAACGGTTCTTATATTTATTATACTTCCTCAGGGTGTGTTCCAGGATTAATTGTATATTTTATACAACATTCAACTATATTCCAGGTTTACATATTATGGTTTATAAAGTTTGATAGCATCAGTTCATTAAAAAATATGTAGGCATGTTTAAAATATTATCTCAGAGTTTCTTTCTATTCCATTATATGTGATAATAATCTTTGTTTTTTATTTATTTGTTTTTGTTAACTGTTGACAATTTTAAGTTCTTTCAAAACTTTAAGCTCTATGTGTTCACATATAAAATTACAATATATTTAACTCAATGTGGCGATGTCTGTTTTTTATTGCTGGTTGTTTTATGTTTGGTAACTTGTGCCATTTCCTTAACTAATTTTTTCTAAGCGTTAGGTTCTAAATCTATTAATTTTGTAATTATTTCATTTTAAGTTAATTCCTTTTGTGAGTGTACCCGTGTCTATCCTCATTATGTGGCCGAAGAATCTAACTTTTCTTTTCCTAATTGTATCTGGAATGTTTTCGACTTCTTCATTCATGTAGAGGTCTTCAGTTTTTTAGTCAAAACATTTATTGGACTGAGAAAAAAATATTTCCTGAACGGGGGCCAATCCATGCTTGATTTATGTAAAATAGTGACCTTTTGACAGGGTTCGGACTTAGCGTGACCTGAGTATATTCATCTCCTGGAGTGGATTTAAATCCTGGAGTTGTATATTATTCAACATCTGAAAAATTTAAATCAATTAATAATCTCCAAATAACGTCGCATTATGTATCTCTAAATTCAGCTTTTCTGAGATAAGTTCCATTTACACATTTGTCTCTCCAGAAATCTCTCAACCGTCCCACAGAAGCAATGAACAACACTATGAACAATTAATGACATGAATCCCTCAATACAAACATGAATTTAGTTCTCAATCAAAAGTAGAAATGGAGGGAATGGTTTTATAAACAAATAAAAATTCTTTTCCCGTAGTGATCATACTTTACTGTTAGGACTAGGTTTGTCTGTGTGACAGTTAGGACTAACAGTGGACAAACCCATAACCTAGGTGTGGATTTATTGAAAACGTTATGGAAGAAGACGAGGTTTTTGACATAAATAATAAAGGAAGTTTTTTGGAAAATTGCACAATAGTGAAAATGTGCTTGTTTTTGATTTTACAACATGAACGTCTCACATAAAAGTAATCCCTCCTCTCACCATACTTGAGACTAGATAATTATTTGCTACTTATATACTTTTTACGTTATTTTATTTATTAATACTCATTTATCCATAAGGATATTATTAAATCACGAGGATACTGTGATATTGAAATGATTATTTTTGTGTGACAAAGGAAATTTATGAATAAAGGACATTTATTTTCGCATGTATTGCAGAAATTTGATAAAACGTTAATTATACTTCTGTATTTAATTCATATTTTACAAGATATTAAAACAATATATGAGGAGATTAAAAGAGACATGAATAATGGAAAAAAGTCAGTGGGAATATGTGGAGCATTTGAAGGAATGGGTCTAAGGAAAGCGTGAATCGCAGTATACAGGGAATACATGAAATCTGCGTAGCAGTCTTTGAATTGCACGTTGTACAGCAAGCTAGTCTCAAACCCAACCTCACCCTTTCTTCTTCCGTTCTCACACACTAATTCACCCTATCGACTATCCCCCTCCCCCACACACCATCCCCCCGTGGTCCACCCCCTCCTTCACCTTACCCCCAACCGGGCCCACGGCAGGCAGCCAGGAGACGCTCTGTCTCCCTCACCTCACCCGGGGACTTTTCCCGGGTCCAAGCTATATTCTTTTCGTTTTATTTATCCGTTCGGAAGGGAGTTCTTCCCAGTAGCGCGCCCGCTACTGCTGTGAGTCACGTGGAGATTTTGTTCCTCGGTGGGGTTGGACGTCCAAAGAACCCGGCCCCCTGGAACTCATATAGAATGGAGTGGAATATAATTTATTTCACCAAAAGAAATGTAAACATATTTTAACAAATATAAAATGGGGGTGAAATTAGGCACCCCAGAATAAATACTGTTTTGTTTTTGGGTTGCCATTCCTTGAATAAATTTCTGCAGCCAGCGCTCACAAAAATAATTATAAAATAAATTCTGGCTTTTATGTGACATAAATATGTTCCATTATAACAGTTTTGAGTTGCATTAAAGTAAAGTACAAGATTCACAAAGTAAAATAAAATAAGTACACATACCATACAATAATAACACCATGGTTTTTAGTAGATATTCCACATAATTTTTTGTTGCAACCAACATTTCAATTTTCTAAGGAAAGTAGTTTTATTCCTAACTGATGAAATCTCATTTGGAATTTTTTGATAAATTGAAGGGGCGATGAAATCATAGAAATGTTTGTAGGCTTCAATATTTGGTTTATGTAAAGTATAATGATAAATACTTCTTAATCTAATACCGTATATGCTGGAAATATGCGGTCAAACGAAAGGAAAACTTGAATTGATACATACATACCCATCACGCCCTTCCCTTTCGGGGTAGGCAAAGTAAAAGAATTTAGTTATTGCCGTTAGCCCTAGAAAAGTAGCTCCCTTTTAATAATTTCCTCTACAATGCCCTATCCCTACAAACCACATTCGCTTCTCTTACACTCATGCATTGCTTCATACACGCTCTCCTGTTCTTAAGATATCTAATTTCCCATCTTTAGACTTTCTTCCACCTCATTCACCCACGACTTTCGCGGTCTACCCCTTCCTTTCACACCATTTACTATTCTATGATATATCTATTTCATTACTAGACTCTACTCCATTACTTTAAAATAGCAAAATCGCCGAAGTACTCTCCTTTCATACATGCCCATTATTAGAGCATCCAACCCACATTCTTTCATCACCCACTCTTTCCTAACGCTATCCATTCTTCTTTTTCCGTAAACACTTTTCTTTTACTCCATTCAAACTGCATTTATCCTACTCTTATGCCTATCCTGACCGACCCAGGTTTTGCTGCCAAAGGATAACGTCGGGAGGAGGAGGTAACTGCGATTTAAATTCAATTCAATTCAATTAATTTATTATCGTGGGCCATTTGGCCCATGAGATAATTTACAATTGCACTACAATTCAGTAAAAATCATTTGACAGAGGTACAAAGAAAAAAAAACACTACAGCAAGATTCATTAAATGTAAAAATTAAAGTAGGAAAAAAAAGGAAAGAAAAAACAAAATCTAAATCTATACAAGCTAATACATACATACAATTGCATCCCGAATGTGGATACCCAGGTATCTAGCCACAAAACATTTCCAGACATATTAAATACATTGGTAACAGTATCACTATTTATTCAAAGGAAAATATTCAGGTATAACAGAAAAACGTAGCACCAATAGAAAATTATATCATGAATACAGAATATATTCTCCCCTCATCACATCAGTAATCAATCACGTCAGCATGGTTAGTTACACTGGGAATTTCCATGAACTATCATGAAACAACTTATATACTTTAGTCTTAAACACATGTATTGATGGCAAGTTTCTTATTTCTATCGGTAGTGAGTTCCATATTCTGGCAGCTGTAACCATGAATGATTTATTGAGATGAGATGTTCGATGGTGGGGGATATGAATGTCAAAATTGTGATTTCTAGTGGGTATGAAATGAATATTTCCACTATGTACTTAAGTTTTTTTCCTCCCGATTTCATCAAAAAGTGTTCTATGCTCGAATTCATCAAAACATTATAAGGGAAATGAGATGAGAGAGTTGTAAATTTTTGCAAATCATTCCCAGCATGGTTTATGCTGCCAGTATTTGTAATCCTTATACACGTTTCATCGCGAGAAATCCTGGAGCAATTTCTTCCTAGTTATTGCCGGTGCGATGTCTATTTGCGTCCGAAGATTTGTGGCCCAATCCCGAGTCCTAATTGTTGTCCCATGATTTGGGATTTTCAAACTGTAGAGGTTTTGTTTTTTACACTTCAACCGCGTGCTGAGTTAAGTGATACAACCGATATCTTGAGAGAAGTCGATACCACACCAGAAAAGGCGTGTTGACACAGCTGGAGTTTCCATCCCCACGGTTGAGCATGCTGGTAGATAAAATAATTTTATTTTCATCATTAGGCGCTAAAACGATTGAGGAACGGTCCAAACATTTGTTTGTAGAGTTGAAAATGGTCATATCGGAAATAAAAGAACGCAATGATTGCTAAAATAGACCATTTTAAACGGACCAGTACTCGGTAATGGGGAAATATACAAAAACCCACTTACGCGTCATTTGATGATTCTTCGCCATTGAATGTAGTCATATTTTGAGAATGTAGTTTACAAAGCATTTCTGTAACCAAGTAGAATGTCACGCACAGTGCCTTGCGGGCCCGTCGATGCTGGAAGCGCCACTTTCCTGCCAGTGTTCCGCAGTCTGTCCGTAAATGATTTTCTCCATCACTTTCATAAATTTTTTTCGAAATACTTTCACATTTTGGCAAATTTCCATTTGTATTTTCGAAATGAATCCACTCCAATTAATTGTTTTGCCTGCAACAAGACTGAAAATGACAGAAATATTGCTTGTTGTGGTTCAACTATTTGAAATTAAGCTCAAACACAGGTTATAGCTGATAGTTATGAAGAAGAACTGTGTTTATTTGTTTAATTCTAAGCGCGAGAGACATTTCTGTTCCGAAACAAGAGGGGAACTGCACTCTCTGACGCAGTTCAAGATGATGTTGGAGGAAAGCAGTGAGGACCAACTTGCCAAAACGCCAGGCTGCACGCATGGAATATTTTTATATTTATATTCTGCGAATAAAGTGGGCCTCTTTGATTTGGCCCCAATTTAATGCCAATTTATAGGGGTAAATATAAATAGAACATAAAATGAGACATGTATGTACAAACGTAATGAAGATGCAGGTGGGCAGTGCAATTATTTATTAAACCGTATTAATTTGGTTTCGTGATGTAAAAGCAATATAAGTGAACGAAGTGGTGAATAAATAAAACAACAGTTGGCGAAAACTTATTTTGAAGTTGACTGACGAAATAAGTGAAAGATACAATGAGTCTTAAAGCAGCGAAATACCATAGTGCAACTAATGGATTGCTGCAAAACTATAGTACATTAGTGAATTTTTATGTACGAATTTAAATAATTGTCGTAACGAAAGATTTTATGTCGTCCAACAACTTCTCTCGACTAGCAATGAAATCATTATATCATTATTACTGCTATGAATTTTCTTGAAAATATCCCAAAAAAAGGAAGAAGACCAGAAGTAGTCAAAATTATCGCAATAGGCGCTTTTAGGAATGGCTATGCAAAAAACCGCGCTTCAAAGTGTTAAAAATAAAACTACAATACGTATTTAGCTATTTTGCCGAAGAAATTAGTGAAACGCTGTGAAGAGTAAAAATATAAGATGGAGCTGAGAGCAGGAACAAAATTATCTGAGTAACGTCGGCCCTAGGCTCGTCCTAGTAACAAGTCTCTACATTTTTATTCTCGTTAAAATTTCCACAGTTCTCTCATTATACCACCTGGTGTGAGTCTTGGAGAAGTCACCCAACTTATCATGGTTGGGGGCGGGGGGTACTGGAGTCCTGGAGGTGACCGGAGAAACTAAACGGAAATGATGTACGTTTCCATGCTGTTCCCAACTGTGAAGAGAGGTTCGTCTTTTGAGATTCACGCCTGAGATAATTTAATGAATGCTGCACCACAGATGTGTCACCGTGAAACTCACTGAAGTGGAGGACTTGACAATTTTTCTTGAAGGAAGATTTGGTAAGCGAGAAAAAATCAAATGTCTTGAACCTCATCAATTTAAAGTGTCCATCCACAAAAACGGTTCACGACATACATCATGATTCAACAAAATAGCAAAACATCAAATGGTTGAAATAGTAATCTTTTTTCTTGCACCATTATCTTGTACTATATTCCCTATAAATGGGAATATATTTTAATTCTTACCTACTCCAAAAAACTAAATTCAAACATTATGAAGTACTATATATGTCATATGTCATGAAGTACTATATGAGTAGTAGTAAATATGAAGTACTGTAAAGTCATATGTCCATGGTGAATCAATAACCCGACGATGGGCTTGCGAGCAATGTTTCAGATACAGCATTAAAAAATTCTTTAAATCATTACATTTTTGACAACTTTTTTTAACAATCCGTATTCTTAATGAAAAAATAAACGTTTCGTGGTGCAAACAAATTATTATCAAAGTTAAAACTGTATCATTATGATAGTAATTTAATGCTTCATTTTTCTACTGATATATTTTTTGTGCTCTTCTGGTCATAAACTATCCTTTTGACTCAGTAGTTGTAGGTACCATATAAATTTGAGATAAATACCCCTTTTCAATGCGACGATAGTTTGGTAAACATTTCAATGTATATACTTAAGGTGACTTCTAAGATTTCTACATTAAAGCAAGGCATTGGTCAATTATGTGTCGGTATCACATAAGTCACCTGAGATGATCTGCTGAAGGAGGATGGATTGTGACCAGAAAAAATTCTTTGAACCAAGGATATCATTGTTCTTGATATGAGCTAAAAGAAGTCCAGTTCGAGGGATACAGTTATGGTTTAAATATCGCGCCGTGTGGGGATTGACAGAGGAGGGCGTCTCGTTACCATTTTACACATGAATATACTTATGGATGTAAATCTTCGGCACCACTGTACGGGCAAAGGAGTTGCATAGCTTTCCACAAAAGATAAGTCACGGCACGGTACCGCTTCTGTGTGTCAAAAATGCCCGGATTAATTGGGAGGACAACTCCGGTACCATTATTTCCAGTTTCTCCATTTGAATCACGGCCTTTCCTTATTAAAACCTTCACTAAAGTGGTGGCGCTACAACCTGCTTGGTCCTGATTTTTCGGTGCATGCGGAATGTTTGGCAACACCCACTGGAGGCCAGTTTAGGATCCATATGTATATTCATGATTTTAAAGGATAAAACTAAAAACATATCGGGCCTTCGAGCCGGCCACGAACAGTCAGTCAGTGGCCGCGCGGACTCGAGACGAGCCACATTTTCTGTGATATGTGTGCCTCGAGTGAGGGAAAGTGTTGGAACGTTTACCTTACCTCCTGTATCACCCCGCCGGCCGGCCTCTTCCCCATAAGAAACCCCCCACAGGATGGGACTGAACTGGAACGGACGAACCTTGTAAGTATCATTTTGTCCATTCATTTATGTGAGGAATATTATAAGAATAATTTTGTCTATTCATTTCTACGTGTTAATGCTAGTCACTGCATATTTAAAAAATTGTCACGTTTTTGTGATTCTCATGGTCCTTCGAAAATAGGTTTACTGTAGTTTTAACCTATATGAAGTTGGTCCCCCAGGCCGGACTATTTTTAACGGCTTTATGAACAAATAAATTATATTGGGCTAATGCCCTGGCAGATACAGCTATTTATTGCCATTGTATCTTCTTATCTCACAGAGAATCGCCTTTTGTTATTAAAATATATGTTGCAATTTTGTCTCTTGCTTGACTTGTGCGTTTTGAAACAGAAGTAATGTGTTTTTTTTAATTAAGTTCAATTGTTGTATGTGTTCGCGCTCCTGTGAGAGTCTTTAAGTTTGCGTAATTCTTTCCGCGATTGGAATGTCTGTGTCCCTTTAGATTTTGATTACCGCACCAAAGTCACTCTCTTCTTCCCCCTTTATTTCGATTGCGCATTACTAATATCTCAAGTAGCTCGAGCGGACAGCTGTACTAATCCCTGCACAGCGGAATAACCAAGGACGCGACCCTCCCCCATCCACATCGTATGCCGTAGTACTAGGAATTAAAAGTCTAGGTTGGGAAAGTACGGACAACGTAACCAAAACAGATCTATCCAGTACATGGGGAAGATAGGGAGTAAATATGTTTCTTCGGGGAAAAAAGTTCTTTCCAAGCATTTAAGCAATTTTTGGCGATGTGATTCCATCAACTGTGATGTTTCGTATAGTACTGCAGTTTTTTAAAACTACTCATCTTCTCCAATTGCCTCGATTGTCGGCATCGGTCGAGGACAAACGTCCGTACTTATCTAATCTAGAGCTTCACTAGGAATCAGCTGCTTATGCCCTCTCCACACGCTATATCGCATTCACTAGACAAGCTTACATTGTTTGTTTGTTGTTTTTAATGTTCACCTAACATATAAACATAATTACTGGGTGAACAATAACGAAGAAAAGATTAGAACAAATATAATACACATTAGTCAAAGCTGGTGAAATACATTATTTTATATATATTTATCTGTACGCATTTTTTTCATTTACATAATACAATCACATTTCTTATATATTTTTAAAATGAAGTCTTCCTAAGAGCTCTTACGTTCTTGGTTCGAATTAAGGTCACTATACAACTTTTTTATGTCGTACATTTCTGGTTTTAGGGAGCATTTTTACAGTAGTCACTGTTAACACTCATGACGCAAAATTTCATCTTATATCAACTTTATTTGTTAAAAACATCTTATCAACTTTATTTGTTGGTCTCTTCTTTTAATTTATTGAGTTCTGGTCAATTAAAATTCCTTTATTTCACTGCCAACGTTTCCGCAAATTTATTGCCATCCTCAAGGCTAATTAAGATATTATTTATACGTGGTCAATAAAAACATTCATTTATTTGTTGGAACATGGAAATTCGATCAACTTACCACTCTCTACTTTATTTATAATATCATGTAGAAGTATCAAGCCGTTCAGTTTTCTTCTATCGAATGATATTTTTGGCAGTCAAAATTACCAGTAGGTTCTCATATTTTAAATGATCGTCAAGGATGGGATACACATGATTCCAAACATAATATACATGTATGTAACTTGAACATTTTTTTTTAATTCTTTCAAACATATCAATGTACTTCTTTTGCATTAGGGTACCAAATTATAGAATACTATATATTATTATCGAGTCTTATTTTATTTTAATAATTTAAAGACAGAATAATTAAAGTAAAATAGTAGATTGTTTAAATCTCACATATTCCTGCCGGAACTCGACTTCCAGAATAAATAGAAAATTTTTGATTTTATTTTCACCACGCAGTGCTGATCGCGCCGCAGGCGCGTAGATTATAGTTAGGTACCGTACCGGTGAGTGCGAGACTCACCCCTACCGGTCATTTGACAAGTAGCGCACTTGACATGAGAAGATTGTAATGTCGTGTATGTCGTGTTTGTGTGAAAGAGGAAACTTAATAACTAAATAATATTGTGAATACACATAAGAAAATATGCATTACAGGCTAATAGATTATATGATATGACAATGAACAATGTATAGGGTAGCCTCACAACAAAACAAGAGGGTGAGGCATGCAACTATAAAAAAACAATAATTTGTCATTATTCAGTACCCTGAAGCAATTCCAAGAGACATGCTTGGTGTTACAATCTCCGACATAGATGCCTGACGCGTGAGAGTGGAAGAGCTTGTCGAGATCGGTCCTTGCAAGGACCTTAGAAGCTGGTTGGTTGATGGAAAAAATATTGAGAGCGCCGTGGGAAGTGGGAATTGAGATGCCAATTGCCTCGAGGTGGTCAAGTGCGGGAATGTTTAGGAGTACGGTATGTAGGGACGTATGAGGATAGCGACCCCGCCGCCAGCGGTTTGTCTGTCGTGTCTGTGTACATTGTAATGTGGCGTGTAGAGTGAGTTGTGTGCGTGCAACTGAGTTTCCTGTAGGAGAATGATGTTTATGTGATTGTCAATTGCGTGTTGGAAGAGTTCATGTTTTTTGGTCTGTATGCCGTTGCAATTCCAGGATAGAAGTGACAGTGTTGTAAGTCTAGTGCGCGCGGTGTGATTCATGTTGGTAGGCTAATAAGCTGTTGAAGCAGGAATATTTTCTTTTCATTAACTGTAGTGAAGGAGTTAAGTTGGGAAAAAATGCCGCCAAACCATTGAAATAGGTCGGTGGAAGCAGTGGAGTCAGTGGGAGGTGGTGTCTGTGGCTGAGAAGTGGCAGGCGGTGTAGGAAGATTGGCGTAGGCAACGGTCGAGTAAGAGCGTTGTTGCGGTGGTGGCTGCGGGGCAGGAACGATGGTGGTAGGATCGGCGCGAGAAGAGCGAGAGCGAGTCTGTTTTCGCTTAGCTTCCTTTTGCTTTAAGGCAGCCGCGGTAGTTGGCTGTGTGGGCTTTCTTACAGAGAAAGCAAGGTGGTGAGAGGTTTCGTACATACACTAGTAAGATGGCCCTGGCCGCACTTGACGCAGTTCGGTTTGGGTTTGAAGTAATTTTTGGTGTGCCTAATGCCTTGGCAGTTGAAGCACTGCCAAGTTCGTTTGGTTTCCGATAGGCGAAAATTTGGACTCGCAACCCTGAAAGAAAATTGATGGCCATTAAGGCAGCAACGTCTACGGTGGGACCGCAGACTACGTGAAGAGTGTGGGTAGGGTATTCAGCCACCTCCTCAAGACCCTCATTCCGTTCTTCGGGGGTGGGGCGGGTGGACATAATTCGATGCACGGAAATGACAGGGAAATCACGTGACTGAAGTTCAGCGAAGACATGAGCTTCAGGAACTGACGGGAAAAGACCACGGATGGCAAACTCGCGTCGACGGTTTTCCGGGAGGGAATAAGAGACATACTCTACTCCTAAGTCTTCCAAAATGGCTTTTGTGGCGTTATAAGTGGGCACAGTCAGGCATTTAATCACCGCAGTGGTGGAGTGGCTAAGAGGAATGGGTGAGCACTCACGCTGGACTCGACGCATTATGTCGCTCCAACGCGACACATCCGCTATCCGGAGTGGCGGGATTTTCCTCTTGCGGGGAGTGACAGAGTCAAGAGAGACTGAAGTAGTTGGACCTGGAGAGAACTCTCTTCAAATTTCGCCATGAATAAATAGGTTTGACACTACTGATGTTAGTGGTGACCACATGGTGGCATCTTCGTTTTCTGGTATCATTTCTCGTTCTAAGGGAAGTAAGAGGTTTTAGGCAGAATTTAGTGAGCCCAAGGAAATATTTTGGCAGTATCTACCCAGTGAAATATATGATTAGTTGGATGAATTCATCAATGGGCACAGTCGTGAACAAAAAGACTACATCAAATCTCACTAGTGTATCTCCTTATCCGACTCTGGATGATGGTATGGTATTCTGGATGATGTGCGTGAAATCTATTGAATTACGCACGAATGAGTTAGTTTTTTCCCTGTGTATGGTTGGAGAGCCCGTACAAGGTATTGCGCCAGCTTTTAGGCTGGTACGTTGTAATTGCTGACTATGGGTCGTAGGTTGACTTCTTTCTTGTGGATTTTGGACAGTCCCTGGAGTCGCGGCTGCTTGGTTGCTGATAGCATCAATTTTCTGTGGTTCTCTATTGGTTATGGATGATTGCTTGATTTCCTCTCTTGTAAGGCGTTCCATCTTGGCTGTGGGGTCTTCTTTCAACTCTCTGCAGGTGCTCTAACTCAGTAATTCGGCAATTTTGTAGTCATTGTCTGCTTTCTCCATGATGATAGTAGCGTCGTACTTATCAGCTGGTAAGATGAGAATGTCCTTGTTATTGTGTAGTTCTTCGAAGACTCTGCGTTTCACAACATTGGCACTCGGCTTGGGTGGTTTTGCCTTTCGGAGAATATGAGTAGCGCCTCCCTTTATGTCGATTGCTTCACATTAAGGAAGCTCTCGGATGAAATCTACAACTCCTACGATGGTGTGCTCTTTCGGTATCTCTTTGGGGGCCGCAGCAAAGCTGATTTCAGGATGGTACGTTTTGACCGGATGGAACTGGCGTCTTCACTTAACACATGAGTCATGGGCCACGGTAAAGAAACAATGCTGTTGTTTCGCAATCGCGGAACATACGTGGTAAGAACCAGGACAATAAACTGAATTTGACAGCACAAGAGAACCGGCGAGGGAGACTCGCTATTTTCCTCGACTCATTGGAGATAGAAATAGGTAATGCAGAATCCGGAAAATTTATATCTAGAACACACACTGAACTTGATATTCTCAGGCATAGCTTTGTGTAAATCCATATTCACAGAATCAATACAAGCTTTGTAAATTTCACAGTGTGTATAGTTTGTTTATATTTATTTATAGTTTGTATTGATTATGTATTTGCTGCGTTTGTACCATGTTCGATGGCAATTTATTACTCCGGAAAATAAACCATCATTATTATTATCTATCGCAAATATGAAATGAGACTACCTTGCGTCCACCAGTCGAGTGCTGAAACTTTTTCTTAAGACACGCAAAATCGGTTCAGAAGCAGGGGAGGAAAAGCCGTGCGGCGACTGTTAAGATCGTCGCAGTCGGATCGGTGAAGGGAGTCTCTCGTTTCGCAGGGGCGGCAGAGATGATGCACGGAGGTCAGGTGGGGCGGGGGGTGGTGGGTTCGCAGGGGGGGGCAGGGGCGTGGAGGGCGTATCCCCCAGAGACGTGTCGTGGCGGAGAGAGGACGGTATGCTGAGCGTGAATGGCAGAGGGGTGGCTCCGCAGGGGGGGGAGGAGGGGAGGGTAAGGGGTGGGGCAAGGACGGCCGGGAAGTGGGGTGGAGGAGCGGGGGATCCGGCCGGGAGGGGCATGAATGAACGGGAGACACTCCACTTCCGAGGATAGCACGGCGGGGGTGTGGGTGATGCAGGAGCCGGATGGGTAGCTCCCTTAAGGTAGTTTGAACGAGATATCATTTCTAATAAAATTCAACGAATTTGGCCTCATCATAGAGAAAAATATCTCATATTTCCAATGATAGCAAAATATCAGCCTAATACCCTTGTACCTTACGAGGTATTTGCCAAGAAATACCAGCCATTTTCCATGGAAAATGGTATGGATATGCACTTCACGGAGTCTTAATTTAAAAAATAATGAATTTCTAATGCATAGATCTCTTCATAAATTTAACGGTGCGTAGTTTGTATCAGTGATAAAAAATTTTGAAAATAAAGGAAACTCTCACCGCAGTAATTTTTACAAATAAAAAAAATCCTCGGTTCTAAAGGTTTTTTCACCGTATGGTGTGAAAAAATGAGTCAAGTTAATTACTTATTACTGAGAATTTCAGTCATATAAAACTATAGTTTTGCGCCATTAATATTACAATATGTATTTCGAGCTCCTTAAAGCTACAAAAATAAAAAACATCGAATTTCATGTCTATTATGACTAGGGAAAAATCTCACTCAAACCACCTTAACGGCAAAAGAACATTAAATAAGATAATTGCACAGAGGAAAAATCAACCACCATGACTGAGACTCGAATACGGCTCCTACGATATAGTGCCGAGTACTTTGACCAATTAAATACCGAGGCGTCCCTCTCCCTTGTGGATTGAGTAGGGCTTTAAAGGAACAAGATATTCAAGACTGCAGGTCATATAATGTCACAGGAGCAGTACAAAGCATGGGCTTGGCACCACCGTCCACGAGGTTGAATCCAAACTTAGAACACGATGATGTGATCGCTCTTTTTGAAAAATTTTGAGGATAACATTTTCGTAGTCACCCGAAAGTGCACATATATGCAATATTTCTTCAAAGGAAACAGGACTCGCCTTGCCCGGGACTCGAACCTTGATTTCTCGATATCGCGCCGAGTGCTTTACCGTTGAGTTGCCGTGGCGTTCTCCTAACTTTGAATCTTTGAACACTGACGTGCTCACTTTTTGCTGATTTTAAAGTTGGCTTGTGCACTCGGCGCGAAATCGAAGGATCCGAGTTCAAGTGTAGAATGCTTTTTGGCGAAAAATAATCTATCCACGGCTATTACGCTCATATTTCCATACATTTTGTTTTGGAATTTTCCGGGACTTTTTGATTCTAATACATGATTTCTCGAGAAAATAGCATTTATATTAGATATGAAATGATACTTTCTGAAATACTACTAATTTCTCCGTGACTCTTCCACTGTCGCATAAAACACCATGTATTTTCAAGTTCGATTTACGAGAAAAATAGCGTGGAAAGGTCACATTTTACTGTTCATATAAGATAGAGGACACGTTTTTCTAAAAGTCTCCAGAGTATGAATTAAATTACATTTTTGTCGTAATACGGTGGAATCGCCTTACGTGCACATGTCGTATTGCGATACGAGCGTTGTCTCGCTCAAGCGTTGACCCAAGCGTTGACCTATCGATTTTGGGACGTAAATCCAATTCATAACATGTAGATACCTGTCCTATATGACATCGTATGTATATGGCATTCAATTTCACGAGATACGCCATGATATCTCAAATGATATGCATCGGTTAATACCGTATGATGTCACACGGTGGCTCATATAGAGATAAATCGCATTTTGAACACAAGTTCAGGTGGCTTTACACATGAAAGTAGCATTAGATGTCACGATGGGTAAGCACTTACTTCCATGGCAGTAGGGATCAATACTAGTAGTAACCAACCACAGTTTGCACGTGCACTGAAAATATAACTGCTTTTACTTTTCCTAAAAGTAGCATTTCGATTCCGCGTTAAAATGGCATCGCATCCAGTAAAATATTGTTCATATGACCGCGAGCGGAGATTGTAAATGCTAGCAATATATACATTTCCTGGAAGGGGAATTGCTGTTATGAATGAAAGGTTCGTTTTTACTTGAAAATGTGTTTTTCTGTCAGGGATTACTTAAAGCCAAAACTCTTCATTGCTCTTCTTGCATTTGAATAATAATAAACATAAGAACTCTCATATTTGATACGCTTTATTGATGTACATATATATTTAATGTTATTTATACAACTTTATAAAAGCCATTAATGCTAGTGGCACCTGATTTTAAAACGTATTTATTGCTGATTTAAGAGATTTTCGAAATTACAACATTCATCGTTTACTTTCATCATTCATTTCTATGGAAAAAAACCTTCAGTAAAATGTTAGCAGAACGATACCCTTCAAGAAGAGATACATCATCGAGATATTGCTACACTTGACACTTTCATGTGTAAGAGTGGGTTTACTCTGGCAAGTTACTCCCTCAAGTTTCTTCTGCGAGAGTTTGGAGGGAATCATACTCGGACGGAAAATTGTTCACAAGTTAGCCCAGAGACTGATTGGTTGCTGCTTTCATTGACAACAAAACGCTTATGGGAGTGAGTTTTAAAAAGTTCTCCAAGTGAACTTGCAGAGCCGTTTGAACGTGCAATTTACGTCAAAAGTCGCTTACTGAAATTAATTTGCGCAATTAACTTGCCAATGTAAACCCACCTCAAGGCAGGTGGAATAGTTCAAAATGTCGATAAACCAATGGACATATTTAACTATTCCACGTCTCGCGGACGATTTAATGTCCATGGCGATAGCTTCATCGTTTTGAGATAGCATCTTATGGGGACTTTATACATAGAAGTTACCTTCAGTGGCAGTAGATATGCCTCAATTTGTACCGCTAATTGCAGGGCATCGTACTGCTTACATGGTAGTTAGCAAATCGGTAATTCTACTATAAGTTCTAAATCCGCTTTCGTTCTAAAAATTTTCTAAATTCGGCAACCAATGAGTTCGTACATCGCTCTGTTCGAATCACACATGCATTCGTGAATTTTATAAACTTGTATAATTTAAGTGGGTAAAATAAATTTGTGCATCGTAAAAGCGTATCAGTATGATAATTGATTTAATTATTAGTATTCATTACTAGAACAGTCTTACCTCTGTGTTTTCTTCTACATGAAAAAAAATTCCAGTTACAAATAAATATTTACATATTTAACAATGAGTCGTCCTACTGCTAATTTATTCGTTGCTTACATTTGTAGTTCTCACTTGCAGTCATGTCATAAGTGTTTTACAGGATGCGATACGATATCACCACGGAATCGAAATGCCACTTGCAAGCACAGAGAGCCAGTATATTTTTCGGGAAATACGAACCTCAGTCGATTACTACCGCTAGCGACCACTACTGCAATAGAAGTCCCTGCATACACATTGAAGTACCACTTGCAATTGTCGTGCGAGGCCACTGTCATAGAAGTAACATCCATTTGTAAAGGCACCTTTAATACCGCATTTCGTAGTCGATTTAAGGGTCCGCTGTGACTGTATGAATGAAAGCAAGTACTGAATTCTACCTTTCACTTTTACTGATGAAACATATTGATTTCACTGATGGCCGTCTTTACCTGTGAGGAATCCAGATTATGGTACAATATATGACAATCATAATTTTAATAAGAAGTTTTTCAAGATGTATGAGCCGACTAGAGCTACATTTCTATGAAGTTATGCATTTTGAATTCAGTTCCCGTAGTTATTTGCTGGAAACACAAAACCTATGACCGAATAGTTTTTATTTTTCTGTAGCATTCAATTCAGTATTTGCTTTATATCAACAGTTTTTCGCGAAAATCGTATTTATATTAAATAGATAAGCACTATTATTCCTCGTGTTTTACTCATTCCGCCATTTCGTACCATGCAATTTCAAGTCCAATATGCGAGAAATATCGGGTGGCAAATTAAAATTTTATTATTAATATTAACAAAGAGTAAATTCGTCAATTACTAGGTAGCCATTAAACGACATTTATTTCACTTTGCTGTGGAACCAGCGTAATATCCAACTGTAATTTATTGAATGGCGATACGTTTTACCTCTACATCTAGAAAATACCCTGAAAGCCACCTCATGGGTGTGTGGCATTGGGTGAGTATTCACCAACATGCATTACACTATACCATATTAAAGTTAATTTAACTACTACTATTGATGCATTAGCATAAATCGCTAATGCTTGTCAGGAGATGAAACGTCACAAGCATACACTAAACTATAGGTATGCTACCAATGTTAGAGGGGCTGTTATTATTAAGGTATTTTGAAACTACATAAATGGACAGAGATACAAGAGTTTTACTGAAAGCATGCTTGTCGTGCTGTTAGTACCTACGAGGTAAAAGATAAGAACACTTGTTTCACTTGGTTTTCTGAATAAAAACTCCATGAAGAGAGAAATTAAAATGTTTTTAGCCGTGATCAAGAAGAGTTACATAGACGATGCGTTAATGAGTGTAGAGGGAAGTAGGATCGAGACCGGAAAAATAGAGAGAAGTATTGAGAGTAGAGGGATGGGGGTAGGATAGGAGTGGGCGGGGCACGAGCACTTCTTCCTTCAAGATGTATCGATCTAGCTTCGATCCCGCCCCTCTCCTCTCTCCCCCTTCACCTTCTCTCCAACCCCTCCCCTCCAACCCACCCCTTTGAGAGGGTCCCTTCACAACCCCTCCTCTCCCGTCCCCTAGCCACCCCTACCTACCTCTTCAGGAATATTCCCTTTAGTTCAACACCCTCTCCCCGCCCCTAACTTCCTCTCATACCATCACTCCTCCCTTTTTCACCCCCCTCTATCTCCCCCCTCTCCCCTCTGCCTTCCCCTCTCTCCCTTACACCCCCTCCTTCATCCCCCGCGCCCATTCATCCACGTCCTTCCCCAAAATCTCCTCCACCCTTCGCCCCCCACCACCTCCATCCCCGGCCCATTTGACTCATCCGACCCGATTCAAGGCTGTCTCTTACCCCTCGCTTCTTTTCCCGCCATTCCGTATCTCTTCTTACTTCCATTCCTTCCCATTCCCTCTCTTTTCCCCGTGCGATTGTACGTACCCAACCACCCTTGAACGTTTCCAACGAAGAGATTTCAAGATTTAGCGGTAAAAATAATACAATTTTTTAAGACTCCACGGCAGCAGTTAAAATAAAAGAGTACTTACTTCGCGGTATACTAACTCTCTCTGTCGACGGTCACCTGGATGACCGAAATGCTTGCATGGTAGGAAAAATTCCTATTGCGTTAATGGCGATTTTGGATTAATCTTTAATTAAATTTGTTCATGATGAAGGTTTCTCGGGTTTCCCACCAGGTCTGGTACTTGTTGGCCGACGTTTCGATGGCTGCCTCTGCCATCGTCCTCAGGGCATGTGCGATGTATTTCCTTCCCCAAGAGGAGACTAAAAATATGATTTGGTTCTTTCCTGGCATATGATGCTGATGAAGGTTTCTCGGGTTTCCCACCAGGTCAGGTACAGACGCTTTGATGGCTGCCTCTGCCATCGTCCCAGGTCGTCAGAGAAGAACCAAATCATAAATTTGTTCATGACATGTAACTTATGCTGTACTTGATTATACTATTCTGCTCCCTCTTCTGGTTTCTGTTCCTCATCCTGTACTTATTTATACCTTTTCTGTTTCGTAACATTTATTTCACCTGTGTAAAGCAACAACTCAGGGCTGAACTGGAGGAACTGTTTCATGATGGAAGTAAGAAACGGATGTTGTAGTTTTCCCTAGATGATGACGTAGTACGGTGAAACTAGTGGTGAAATTAACCTAATACTTGTAGAAAACTGCACCATCTGTGCTTTACCTGCATCAATTATGTTACTTGTTCATGTAGCGTTATATTTCTCCTTCAGACCACATATTCCTTTTACTACCAAGCCTCTTCCGCCGCGGTTCCTTACTGCGTTTATTGCTCCCTAGAGCTGAGTATACGTGAAGATCGATCACGGTTCTCCATTACGCGTGCGCCCGCGCTATCGTTATTTTTCGATGGTGCTCATAAGAGCAAAAAGCTAATCACCATTATTCAAATTATGTCAGGAGCTTTAAATCACTAGTTTAAATTGATGAAGTGCGGTCTATAGACGGTATCTATGAGCATCAACCTTCTAGTGCTGTTTTCATTTTGAATAACAATAACGATCGATAATCGTAGTTATAAAACTTTAATCGGGTATATTGTAATGCATCTTGTTGACTACTCACCCTCTGCCAAACACCCTTGAGGTGGCTTGCAGGGTATTTTGTAGATAGATCGTAGGTGAACGACATCGTGGAAAATAGTACCACGATGTCACCCCTGTTCTTCTGTTGCCTTCTTTCCTCAATATTCGTATAAAACTTTCTGAAGCAGGTCTTTCTTATAATTTTGTTATTGAGGGTCCTGAACTTTTTTGTTAGTCTCGTTTTTCAGCTTTGATCCTTCTTGTTTTGATAATAATCCGTCTCCACAAAAGAACGATGTCAGGGGTAACTTCGTGAAATTTTTCCATGATGGAAAAAGTACGAACTATGCAAATTTCACTATTTAGTTTTTTATTCAAGACCCGGGTTTAGACAGTTTATGTCATCTTCATATGACATAAAATGTCGAACCCGGGTCGTGATTAGAAAACTAAATAGTGAAATTTGCAAAGTTTGTACTTTTTCCATTATTCCCTCTCCAAATAAATAATATACTAGCAGGCCTGCTGCCTGCTTTGCAGGTAGTCTCTGTCTGGTGTCCTCTTGAGGTGAACTTCGTGTTTTTCTTTTTTATGCACTACTCAAGTGGAAGCAGTGGGAAATGTGTCTAAATGAGTTTATATGTTTCCCAAAAATAAAAAAAGCATTGAGAATAGTTTTTCTTCCCCAAACAGCAATCACATTGTTTAAGCCTTCCCATCCCAAACTTGAGAGAGAAATAAGGTGGCGCGAACTTGAGTCGCGATCTCCGGCGGGGCCCGGCATGAGTTGCAATGCCTATTTTTATTTTTAAGTAGGCACACATATAATAAGCAGACACATTTAGATGTTCAACATTAATGAAAGAAAATGATATTTTGTGTAATAAAATAGAGTTGAAAATTTTATTCGAGTGCTTTCAGATATGCAATATGTTTGATCCTACCGCCCTCTGTAAAAACAAATTACTTTTTCGGCTGTCCCACTTATGAGCATACAACATATAATTGACCGTGTGAAAAGCATGGATTTTCCAGATTTAACCCACACACTTGAAGTGATTTACCTTGTGCATTGCTGATTGCCATTGAGAACGCAGGGCGAACGGGGAACTGTAGTCGTTTGAAATCAAATGGCATGTCGGTGGGAATGATGGAAATACGTGGAATAAGCACGTCTTCTCCTTTTGAATTGCCATTCAGAATTGTCGCTTCAATGACGTTTGGTATCAGTGGTTTGACAGTGAGGCTGGTTCCATTGCACATTCGTGGTGCATTAATATTGCGCAAAAGAATTAATTGTGCCCCGAGTTTGAGTGACAATTTGTGCGGTGGTAAACCAGAAAGGTCCAACGAATTTAAAAACTCAATTGGATAGTTAAAAATATCGTCCGCATTCTTGACACAATCAATCGATTTGTAGGTGACAGACTCGCCCGAAATTCGTTCGTGGATCGCGTAGTTGATTGCATTGACATCGGTGTTTTTTACTACAAAAATAGCGCGTTCGCAAAGCAATCGGTGATTTTTGTAATTGGTGACAACTTGTGGAAAAACTTCATGAATTGATTGTTTGATCGATGGAACAATGATATAAAAGTTCAATGGAATTGAAATATTTTTTGTGTCGGCATCAACTGGTACATTTCCATTACCGATGTCCAACAGCTGTTTTGAAAATATGGTTGACATATTGCACTGATTTACGCACATATTGGTCGTTAACGTGAGTTTCTGTATTTGTCTCCAAAGATTCGACGCTTTGAGGCAAGTGTTGTGTTCATCAGCTGGTGTTGATGATCAGCATATGGCATTACTGATCAGTCCCACTCGTGAGCATGCAACGTTTAACTGACCACACGAAAAGCATGGATTTTCCAGATTTAATCCACACACTTGAAGCGATTGACCCTTGTTGATGTCGTTGAGGAGGTTAGGTGAACGGGGAACTCTAGTCGTTTGACTACAACTATCAAATTAGTCACTGAACCTGGCCTTTAAAGGCTGCAGGAGTAAATAGCCATTCATAAAATCGCTGATAAATGGGTATTCAAGCCCGGTTGCCAAGGAAATATCTATTGTTGAAAAATAAGTAAAATTGGTGAATTTCGAGATAAAAACGCAGTACCTGGACAAAAACGAAGCGTATACGAAAATTGAATGAAATAATCAATACTAAATTCTTTTATGCGTTCTATGATGCAAATATGCATCCAATATCTTGAGTGTAAGTAATTTAAAAAAGCAAATGAAGAAAAACCGGCACCGAATTCAATGCTTTTCTTATGGGTGTCAATGTTAACAATATTGGGGTAAAAACAACCCCAAAATTTGCCACCTACCAAAATAAATTTGCTACCAAATCATACTGACAGAGAATCCACATTTAATGCACCAAAACTCATTTCTCTAGCTCAAAACTTGAGAGAGATATAAACAAAATTGACACAGAATGACTGACTGACTGACACGCTACAAAATTAATATATATAGATATTACCATGGCATATTATTTTTTATCTTCATAAATTAGTCCCACCTAGTCAGCAATTCGATTTAAATTTATTTTTTGGTCATTCAATCCTAAGTTTGGATGACTGCAGCCCTCACTTCTTTCCTTTCTAATGCTTGTTCCAATTCTCCTTTCTTTATGTAATTTTCTTATTTTTCTAGATTACGAAAATTAAACTTTGCTGAATGAGCCGGTTGGCAATTTGAAATTATTTTTTAAAGGATTTTCCACCGAAGAATGACTAAAGTATTTTTACAAAATTATTATTATGACTACTTATTTAGAAACATGACCTCCTTTTGGAATGAATCACATAGTGCTAGATATTTTATTCTCAAGTTGAAGTTGAAATTGAATGGTGTTAAATGCCAAGGTGGTGGGGATATAAGCAGAAATAGTATTTTACTACCAAACATTAACGTCAGTTACACGAAAAATGGATTGTAAGAAGCAAATTTTTAAAATTAAGGTGCCAATTCGTCTTATTTTGGGAGTTATTAGAGAATTATCTCAGGGCATAAAGTCAAAATGTGTTAGTTTAAGAAAAAGAGTGAAGCACTGAGAAAAATAGTATTTTTCTGTGATGAATAATATAAACTCACAGAGTATATAATTTATTAAACAGACTATTTAATGCACGGAGACCGACCGAGGTTTTGACATATGGTGTCATCTTCCTGGTAAATTTCTTAGTGGCTGTGAGCTTTATGTATACTATAGGTCATATAGTGGTGACAAAAATGGAGAGGAAGAGGAATAGGTTTGAGATGAAACCAGGAAGAACTTTCTAAAACAGTGCAGGATTAAGATAAGGGCGGACAAATTTGAACTTGAACTGAAGATGACAAATCAACGTGGGAGGAGGATTTTAAGGAGGGTTGAATGAAGAATGGGAAAAATATTGTCATTACATAGCATCATACATATTATCAAGGTTATTCCCAATGTGAAATAATTCAATGAAGTCCAACTGTAGCCTTTTGTTTAAAACATGTAAATTGTTTTGCTCAAAATAACTGGAATGGTACATTTCACAAAGACGTTGTGCGATCCTAGAAGTGTCGTCGTTGTTGGTTTAAAAAATCTATGTTCCTTAACCCGCAAAGAAAACTTTCTGCCGGTTTTTCCAATGTATGTAATGTCACAATCACTGCATCTCAAGATGCATACACTATTCCTGTCAAAATAACCCGGTCGGCCTTTAGAATTAAACAAACGTTTACCAAGCATATTGGAGTTAGGGTAAATCGGGGAGAGATGCCGCACATTTTGTAAAATAACTATATTTTGTCCTATTCTGTACTTTTGATTAAACTAAGTAGTAAATATGGTGACTAGTCTTGTTTCTGACGTACACACCAAAACGTATACTTATATCACTCTTCTCTTAGCTGTAAGAATTATTTTTGTAAAACATTACCTCGCGGCGTCTATCCCGTATGGTACGGGTGACACGCCGCACCTATAAGGGTGATACGCCGCATGTCATTAAAACAGACTAAAATTGATTTCTCTATTCTGCAGCTCCACTTTTTTAAAAACATTTTGTCGCATTAATGAAGTTATGAGGACATTAATCTATTTAAATACTTTTTATATATTTTTACTATTTTTCTAATTAATAGTACATGCCTACGATTTTAATGTAACTGAAATGTAGGTTGGAAAACTGCAGCTATGTTAATGTCATTATATTTTAAACATACACTTGTAAAAACAAAGAAATTCAATTTAACATGGGCTATATTTATCCATTTTTTACTGAAAAATACATGTTGAACGGAAGAAAATCAGTTAACAGAGACTAAATTTAGGAGTTTTTTTTAGAATTCTAAAATACAAATTGAAAAATAAATTAAGACAATTAACTTAAGTTATGTCTTGCTTAAGTTAAAACTTGCTGTAGCCTACAAAGTTAGCATAGTAATATTTATAAAAAACTCATTTAGGGTAATAGCCTAAGTGCAAAACTTATTTGGATTTTTTTCTATCTTCGCGACCACAATCGACACAAAACATATGAAAAATTGTGCAATCATCGTGCAGCCATGATTTGCATGTAGCACAGCATAACCAATCACATCTTTTTTGGGTTTCCTGGTAAACTTCACCACACTCCTTGCAGCTATTATCGTTGCTACTTTTTTTTAGTTTACTGGGTTTACGTTTTGCATTTGAACTATCTTGTTCGCTATGAAAAGTAAAATTGTTGTCAGTTTCAGGGACAAGATCAAAATTTAAACTTTTCCTTTTAGGCCCAGTTTGGATAACTTTTCCCCTATTTTGTTCTCTTTTTAGTTCATTTTGATGTTTTTCATCCAACCTTTTTTTCAGGCACTTCCGGTTTTCAGTAGAGGTTAATGCAACTGGACCATTTTTCCCACCAATCTTTGACTTTCCTTCTTTAAGTTTTGGGATAGGTGAAATTTTTGTTAGAAGTTTGGAGGGTGTTCCCTGTGGTTCAATCCCAATGATGTCTTTGCTACTGCAAGGTTGCGGTTCCAGTTGAGAAGATCCTGTAGCATAAGGTCTAGTTTCTCGGTGAGGTTGGGTAGGTGTAATGCATGGAACAGATTCCAAATTATCTGAAATAGAAAACAGGTAGTCTGGAAGAGCATTTCTGTTCAGAGGAAAAATTCCCGAGGATCTGAAGCCACTACTACCGTTTCCCACGGAGGCAGATTTTTCCCACGCCTCACAAATTAAGGGCCCGACTTGGTACCGCGTTAGCTTGCGGCCGACATGTTGTTCAACCCATTTGTTGCTGGCGGTTTTAAAGTAGCATTTAAAAGGACCAAAAAAAGATTTATCTAGTGGCTGTAAAGCATGGGTAGTGTGAGGAGGTAGACAGAGTAACGTGACCTCATTGTTTTCAGCTAGCTCAAGAAGGGAAATGGAAGAAACATGCGAACAATGCCCATCGAGAATCAGGATATTACGCCCAGGTGCTTTCCGGGGCAAAAACTGCTCACTAAACCACTTGTAAAATATGTCACTATTGACGTACGCTAACTTCTGGTTCATGTACACTTTGGATCCTGGAGGGAGTCCATCTTGGAACTCTGGTTTTGAGTTTTTTCCTTTGATGATTAATGCAGGGGGATGAAATCTGCCTTCTGCCGAACAACACGCTATCAAGCTCACTGTTTCACCTTTTTCTGCAGTTGTTATTTTATTCACTACTTTAACACCTTTTATTGCCACAACTTTGCCAACCTTGTTTATTAGCTGCACTCCGGTCTCATCTACATTGTGTATATTTTGTGGCTTGTCCTGAAGTTTATGTTCTTTTACTACTTCCTCTAGAATATCATAAAACTTTTCTGCTGCTTTTCTTGTCAAGCCCCTTCCCCTTGCTATTGACAAACCCTCTGCTTTCCGAATACTCAGCTCAGGATGTCTCCTCAGAAAAGACGAAAGCCAATCATAACCAGCTATTTTTTTCTCGCAGTTGAATTTATGGCTGATATTCAAAGCCACCGCAAATTCATACGCCATTCTCCTTACAGCTGGCTGATCTGGGCAAAATCCGGCATCGCCAAGTTTTTTTCTCGCAGTTGAATTTATGGCTGATATTCAAAGCCACCGCAAATGCATACGCCATTCTCCTTACAGCTGGCTGATCTGGGCAAAATCCGGCATCGCCAAGTTTTTGGATGTGTCTTACGAGCCTTTCTTCATTTTCTGGTCCGAGACTGCCTGAAAACCCACACGATTATTAGTGCACATATTTTTAGACTAATAAGCACATCATTGGAGTGACTATCTAGGATAAGCTAGGCCTATTTTTATTTATAAAGTAAGAATTAGTAGTTCAATACTTCATATCAAGAGTTATTTACAAAAACTTACTTGTTGGGCCATGGCCGGAGGCGTGCGTTTTTCCCGTGTCCATTCTCCTTTTAATAGTTCTCGCTGGTACCCCGTAAAATCTTTCTGCTTCTCGAAATGAAATATCTCCTGCCTCTATCCTAGAAATGGCTTCGATTAACCTCTGTGGGTCCCATTGTCCACGAGGTTTTACCCCCACTTTTCTTTTATAAACTGTCGGCATTTTTAAATTAGTCTAAAAGTAGATTTAAAAATATGTTTCTACTTATTTTTCACATTATTGTTCAAAATATCTGTACAAAAAAATTAAATAATACTAAACAACACAAAAACAATTGTCTTAAGTTTTAGTATACACACTAAAACATATAACGTTGCTGAAAACGTGTTATAATTCATCTGAAATCAGAATTAATTCCGTGCGGCGTTTATCCCGTATGAGAGAAGTGCGGCATGTATACCGAAGTTCATTGCGGCGTCTCTCCCGTTCTCTACGGGAGAGACGCCGCACCTCGTGGCTCTATGGCCTTGGAGGCCAAGATGGCGAAACTAGACTGAAAACATCCCGAGCAGAACTGACTGTTGCTGCAAACCACAAACAATCGTAATATAGCAGTAGTTCAACGTCTAATACGAATTTAGTGTAAGGCGAGGAAAATTTTGAAGGTAAAATACAAGACTCACCTCAGTATTTGCGCTTTAAAATCTGTAAAACCAAAGAAACAAAAACGGGACCACCTCACTTATTCCCTGGCATCTACTGCGCCTCTGCATTGCGCATCTGCCCACAATCTGTTGGGAAACGCCGAAACTAGGGGGGGTGCGCAGTCTATCCCGTATGCGGCGACTCTCCCCGACTTACCCTATAAACAGATAGCCTCATTTCATCCTTTGTAGTTAAATTCTTATATTTAATTTAAAATGGGAGCATTTTCCTACCACCAATCAACTAAAAATTCTTTGTGAATACTGGTTTTATCGCATACACAATTGAGGTCCTTCTTAGCCACATGACATGCCAGAAGATTTCTTTTATACTTATACAGCGGAAGGTTACAAACAAATTAAACATTCTTAAATATTTTATGACAACATTATAGTATAATTTTCCAAACATATAGTACAAATATACGATAGACGTTTACCTTAGTGAAATAGAAATTTAGCATAGCAGCATACAGTGAAAATATACCATTCACACTATAATAATATAGGTACCTTATGAAAGAAAAATATATATATTTGTGGTAAGACAGAGTTGAAATATTTCAAGTTCTAAATTTAATAAATAAACCAATAAAAATAACCTTGTAATAGAATTGTTAAATTTTGGCTTAAAACCGTTAAAATATGGTAACATTAGCCCATAATTTGTTAAACCATTGGTTACTCATTAATCAAGTCTTGCTTTCCGTATGGTTGTGCCATAGTCCGGGATTCTGTGCCGAGAGAACCTTGATCCGCTCGCAGGCGGCTTGTATGTGGTCGGTTGATTTCCCCAAAGGTTATCACTGAGATAAATCATGCACGGCCGTCTCCTTGTCGACAGAATTAACCGCGCGCCAGGTCCACTGAGTAATGTGATTTCGTTCCTCGTGGAGTGCAAAGCAGGGAAAGAGGGGGACACCACTGAAAACTTCATGGCACCTACCTACGGGAATACGAATGGAAATCCCAAGACGATTGTGATGTGGAAAGCGTATGGTCAGTTTTCCCATCAAAAATCTTCTGTTTTGCATGCGAGCACATCGGTGTGAAATCTATCGTCTAAGATCGACCAGGATGTTTATTTATGCACCACGTCGACCTCGGATGATTTGTGAGACAGTAATAAAGATAGAAATAGCAATTTACCACTGGTAAGATAGATTTTTGCAACCAAGATTTCGATAAATTACATCATCATCACGTGATGTAGACCTTATGATGATGTAATACATCGAAATCTAGGTGGCAATGTATCTATTTTATCAGTGGAAAATTGCAATATCTGTCTTCAATATGATGAAATGCCACCGCATCAGGTACAATAACTCTCTTTTTGTAGAACAGTGTTGTATCTTGTCTCAAATAAAGTATGCATGTTTAAAAAACGTTGCCAACGTGGAATTTAAACTAGATATCTCATTCACTCTCATTACTACCTGGGTTGTAAATTGAATTCGTAATTTCTTAGGAAATTAGCCAATTATTGCAGCTAAAATACAACGACTCCAGCACCAAGTTTCCTTATATACAGCCATTTGCCTGTAGTGCCAATAACCTATTCGTAGAATATACGAGACGTTATTATTGTATTTACGACAAAAATCTTGTCTTATTATCTTTCTTCTTCATCTTCCCACTATTCCAGGTACTAACCTAGAACGACTGACCTCCTCGCAACATAAGAATGACCTCCTTTCCCTATCCCTCATTTCTACTCCCTTGGAGCAGAAGCATATTAGGACACTTGGCCACATTATGTAAACGTTGGCAGTGAAATTATGTGTAGAAATTATGTTCAATTAAAAAAATGTGCGTAAATTACAAAGTGATATGATTTACTCTTGCTGGCTTCAAATCGTAGATGATTTGAACGTTAGTATTCATAATAAAATTGTATAGGCCGTCACATGCCGTCAGTGCAATAGATAAGTCAACTCAACTTGATGCCATTTACCTTGACTTCTCCAAGGCTTTTGACACCCTCCATCATCAACTCCTCCTTCATAAACTCAGCCAACAATTTGGCATACATGGTATGTTCCTTAGCCTTCTTTCTAGCTTTCTCTCCAACAGAAACCAGCGTGTAATACTCGCAGGTGCTTCTTCGTCTTGGTCTCCTGTGACGTCTGGAGTTCCCCAGGGCAGTGTCCTTGGGCCATATCTTTTCAATTTATTCATAAATGATCTTCCTTCTCAACTCCACTCATCTCAAGTCCATACCCTTCTCTATGCTGACGATTGCAAGATTTACAAGCAAATTAATAACACTTCTGACTGTATTAATCTTCAACTTGCCTTAAATCAAACCTCCCTGTGGTGTGATACCTGGAAACTTAACCTAAACCCTGGAAAATGCAGCATCATGACTCTTGCTCTGAAAACAAAACCCCTGACATTTAATTACACCATTAACTCAACTCCCTTAAACAGAGTGACAGCTATGAAAGACCTAGGTGTTATAACCAACCAAAAACTAAATTACTCCGACCACATTCAGATTGTAAAAAGTAAGGCAATGTCCCTATTAGGCCTTCTTTACCGCTTCACGGAAATAAAAGATCCCGGAGCACTCCATTCCTACTTCTCAACAATTGTTCCTCCCGTATTATCATATTGCTCCCCAATATGGTCCATATCAGCCCCGACTAATATAAAATCCCTTGATTGCATCCCCCATTTCTTTGCCAAAATAGTCAAACACAGAGTCCCACATTTCCGCAATATGTCCTCAAATGCTATTCTGTCTTCTCATTCCATTTCTAATCTCCAAAACCACAGACTTAAAACTGATTTAAAACTCCTCCACAACACCCTTAACTCGACCATTGACTGCCCTGAACTGCTCTTTCTCTTCAACTTTAGGATACCAACTCGATCCACCCGCACGCATTCACTAATCCACCTGCCTATTCCTAGGATATCACTCACCCAGCGCTCACCATTATTTCGCCTCTCCTCCCTTCTTAATTCACTCCCCCACACTGTCGATCCTTTTTATTTATCATGTAACCATTTCACCAGCCAAGCTATGTCCCACCTGTCAACAAATTAAATATTTCCCCTTTCCATGTTGGGCTCAGCGTTGTTGATTTTTATGTTGTTATTGTATTGTTGTCCTCTGTCATGTTTATTGTTAAATGTTTCACTGTCAATTGGTGCTACTGCTGTATGTGAACAATGTTTTTAAATAAATAAATAAATAAATAATTTATAATTTTCTACAGTTTAATCTTTCGATTGCAAGACGCGTTTTGCCGACTGACAGCATAGTCTGGTACAGCCCCTCCACGTTCAGTGCAGTGCAATAGATAAGTCAACTCAACTTGATGCCATTTACCTTGACTTCTCCAACGCTTTCATTGTTTTTTGGTTTCATTTTTTTTTAGCCGTTCGATAGGTGGCTTAGTGAGGACTCGGAGGCATGCATATTGTCACTTTATTTACGAATGGCGGCTTGTTTAGGAATTCCGATTGTTGGTATAGAAGCACTGTTATTATTTTGACAGAATTTATTCTTTTTTCTCAATTTGATTTTAATTTCTTTGATGTGATAATTGAAGGTATGTATTACCGAATTCAACCGAATCCAATACGACAGTGGCGCCGCGGTTGGCAGCTTCAAAAAAGGTATCGTGTCTGTATCCATGTATCCAGTATCCATGGTCTGGTATCAAGTGAGAGTATGTTTGTTTATTTTCCGTTGATTATTGCCATAGTTACGAGAAGAAATTACTAAGGTTCGGGGAAGGTTATTAAAGGCAAGTTAAAAAAGTTACAAATACAGGAATTCAACCTCGCTATTTGCAAAACACCGACTTGAGAACAATCACGTAAGTCAACATTGCCCTAAAAATTTTACACGTCCTTTTCAAAAGCCTAATAAATGGACGCTCACGAGCATGCATTGTATAGCTTTTGAGAGGGAAAAAAACAACAAACCCACCCCTTTTGCCTCCTGTTAAGCTTATATATAAGAGACTGCCTGCTATACTTGTGAACTTGCCTCTTGAAAAGTACGTTAAACGTCGAAACCGGTAAAGAACAATAAATTGTATGGAAGACTTACCAAGTGAACTTTTCACTTTATTTAAAATTTGATCTTCTAAACACTAGAGAGTAGACTGAAAGTTGTGCTCAAGGGTAGCAGCTCGAATTATGGTTTTGGGATAGTATCTCAAATTAGGCCCGTTTCACCCAATCTTGCTCCCTCACCAGAATTCTTTGCTTGTCCACCCTCTTAGACTCTCCCTCCTCAACACGTGGCGCCTTTCCTCCCAGCATTCAGTGCGCTTCTCCCCGATTATTTTCCAGCCTCAAACATTTCGACGCTTATCCCGCTTAACGTCTCTGGAGCTCTCCCCCCCGCATTGACTCTCCACTCGCCCCAACCCCCTTCTCCCAACCCCCTTGTTTACCACTAGAGCCACCCACCGCACCTCCTGCGTCTCCTTCGGCCAACACCCCTTTTCTCCCCTCCCGCACCCACCATTCCTGCACCCGACCTCGTCCCCGGACGGCCGGGTGAGGCCGCCGGTGTGGGAGCAGCAGACCCCCAACCCTCTCCCCCTAAACGCCTTGAAAACCAATGATACCTCTACGTTTGGTTCCTGGTCCGGCCTGTGACGCAAAGACTATCCTTCCGTTGGGATGCGGTGGCTCCAAGTCAGTTGTTTTCACGTCAAATTTCATTCTGTCGTGTCTTTGAACTTTGAACTTTGGTTAATGTGTTTCGCAGTTATGTGGAAAATGTTTTTAAAAATTAGTCGTTATAAAACTGCAATATTATATAAGGTTTTGTACTTTCTCGGCGAGTTTTTTATGTAAAATGTTCTCGGGTTTCAATCCGAGTAAGAATTTTGGCTGCTGCCAACGTTTCGACGGATTACTCCTCAATCATCTTCAGAGCAATGATTTGCAGGACATTCTGTCAACGCTTATATGCCCATCTAATCAGGGGGGGCATTGTTGTCTCCTTTTTTCTGTTATTTTTCGAATCAACTGTTTCCATTCCCAGCTTAGGTTGTACCCATAGTCCCGATTTAAGGTATTATTTTCCAGCCTGATTTCAATGGATTATTTTAGTAGACGCTCCCAATTCCCTTTGGCTTTGGAGACCGTCGAAACGAAAAGTGAAAATCCTTGCACGGATGGAAACCCGAGAACAATTTATGTACTGCAATATTATGTTTTTATCTTCCACAACAGTGGCTTATCTAGCAGAACAACGTCTCCTATGCTACATTGCAAACTGGAGACGGGAGCATCTAGTTTCAACACCCACTGAAATTCACTTTGAACTAAATAAAAACAATGATCAATGAGGTAGTTCCACGGGTTTTTTTAACATGGTGAACGATTCAGTGTGTTTAACATTATTTGGTATTTTATTACTAAATTTAGACCCGGCATATATTGGGTTATTAGAGAATAATGATAGGCCGTGAGGCACAGTCCTATAGTCGGTAACTGGTTGTAGACTGGTAAAACTAAGATGGCTTGTTGGCGTAACTGTGGTGCATAGTGGTTGAGCTTTATGAGGTGATTGAGATTATCAATCCGAGTTCGGATCCCGATCATGTCAAATGATTTTTTCGTGGCAAATTTCATCCCTTAATACAGCATTTACATATACACGTTCGCACTCGTGTTTCACCTCGTAACTCGCCGATATTCGCGAGTGGCATGGCATTCGCACGTCCTTTCCCACGACGGGAATGACCGTTTACGCCACGGATATCCGTGGTTTACGCACTCGACGAGTGTTCAGTTCACTAAGTGGATGCGAATGGACGACGTGGAAGTCCCTTTGACTCGTCCCCTAAAAACAAGCGAGCGATGCGAGCGGCCATTCTGCCCGCCGCTTGACTCGCGATTCGACTCGTCATTCGTGCGAATGTGTAAATGCGGTATTGGGTGTATATCCATGCAGTCGTGCTATGCGAGGTCGAGTTGAGCGTGTACTACGTCATTTGTAGGTATGCTTCGCAGTGATGTGGAAAAAAGTTAAAAAGTTATTTGTTATAAAGTGAAACTACAGGATTTATCTACCGCGGCAATGCCTCAGCAAGCATGAAAACGTTTTTTGTGCTAAATTTTTTACTGGTAAACTTAAACTTTCTGTCAATTATTTCTCCCAAGTGTTCCATGGATTCGACTCATTCTACCTCACATTTATCTATGATAACCATCAAGGTGTCACTTAAAAAGCTAACCATCAAGGTGTCACTTGATCTAGGGTTTTCTACATCAAATGCCAATTTTTTAAGAGAAAAACAGTCACTTAATACATTCAAATATTCATTTGTTTGATAACTTGCCTTTATTTCTGTGCAGCTACGTAAATTAATGTATTATTTACAAATAAATAGTGCGATATTTCATGTTTTTCCCCGATGGTTTACCTATAGGTAGTAAGAAGAACAGTGGCCCAAACAAGCAACCCTGCGAAAATCTCAAGTCAATTCTTATTTTAGTTGAAGGATAGAATTCGCATCTCACCACCTTATAATGGTCAGTAAGGTAATTGTAAATTCATTTATTAACCGTCACACATATCTCATATTTCCTTTATTTCATTGTAAATCTATCTCTGTCAATTGTTTTGAAAGCTCTTTTAACATTATAAAACAAGGCACATACTTCTTTATTTCTATCCCTGTAACCCTTCCATTCATTCGGAAAATAGTTTGCAGCTTATCTCAACTGGGCCTCGTTCTGAATCCTTACTGATACATACCGATGTAGTACTACTCTTACTGTTTATATGTCATTTATCTGGCGAAATTCGTCTCCTTTCTTCGATCAAATTACCTTTCTACGCGGAAAAATTGTAACTACTTTCATGTATTTTGTAACCACATCTTGTGCTAGGGATGATTATAATAAAAATAAATCAATTAGTCAGATGGCATTCAATTACAAATTTATTTGTAAACCCCTTCCTCTTAGATTATTCACTCCTCTACTACAAATCGGCTTTGAAATTCAACCCATATCCATACTCTCGAAGAAGCATTACCAACAAAGCACGCTCCTTTCTTAAACGCCTATTTCCTGGCCATCCATTCCACATTCTTTCCTCACCCACTTATTCATAACTCAATCACTTTTTCTCTTATAGCAACCACTTCTCAGATACCCCATGCTTTTATCCTACTCTTATGCTTATCCTGGCATACTCAAGTTTAGATACCATACAGGTAAGTGGGAAGGAATGTTCGCTTATTTAGACAATCATTCATTCCTTGATATGCCTATTCCACATAATATACTTCCTTCGCCTTTATTCCTAGCAATCCCAAGCATTTTAATCGTACAAATTAAGACACCTGCAGCAAAAATTGGAAAGATACTTAAAATGCCCATATTCTAATTTCATTAATGTTACAAGCCTTCGATTACAAATAAGATGAATATCACTTTAACCGACGCGTTACTTTAAAATTAACCTGTGAATTAAGTTCCAAGACAATGTATATTATGACGACGTCAAAAACTTTTACGACACATGATATTCTACGGTAGATTAAACCATGAGAATAAAACCAGGGAAATATACTTCAAAACGAACGCGAATATCATTTTTCCCAAAAGGATAAAAGATCATTATAGTTGCATACCATACTCTATACTCTTAATCAGGTATTTTGATGGATAGCAGAGTTAACTAGTGGATTTGCTTTTTAAGGCTTGCCTATTATGCGTAGTATTAACATCACGCCCCGCATGCTTCAAGTATAACTCTTGTGTGTCTCTGCACTTATATAGCTGAAAAATACAGTAATAATCTTCGGTTCAAAAACATCAGTAGCATACTATAGTTTTGTTCATGTTGGTGAAATTTCACCTCCTGAGAGATATAAGTAGGTTTTTGCTAATGCATAAAAAGTGGCAGTTTCGTTAAATTTTGTAGGATTCAGTGTTGTACATGTTGGTGAAAACTCGTCCCCTGACACACCTGACACCTTGAGGTGGCTTTCAGGGAGTTGAGTATATGTAATCTCTTCATCTCTAATTTTATTTTTACGCCAAAATGAAATTTGATGAAGAAATAAAGCGGTTAGTGAAGGGGAATGGAGATCTGCAGCAAACTTATCATTGGATCAATGGCTGTTGACAATGAGATGATACCATGTTTCGAATTCCTCAGATACCTCGAAACTTTGAGCTAATTAAAAATTCAAGAGGGTTTTGAGGAAACTACCCGGTGGAGTAGCATGATTGGAGCAGCAAAGCGTTCAAGAACCGCATCATTGAATTATTACCTTGACACGGAATATTCCGTGAGAACTCAAACAACTGTTTCCCCACCTGGAATCCATTATCACGACCCTCAGTGCTATAAATACGTGCGTTGCGATGGCTGGCGAATGCCCGAAAAGAGGTTCCCAATTCCGCCCAGATTAGGTCGTCCTCCCGATACATCAGTCGCACACCCTCAAAATCCAGCGCACACACAAACCCTTTTCAACTCAACTCCCTGAACCCTTATCCCTTTACCCAGGGCAACCTTCCTGAACCTTTCACAACCCTATCCTATCTCCCCATCTCCAACAGTTTTAACTTCCTCAGTGCTTTAACCCAATTCGCTATCTGCGCCCATTATTCACCCTTCAACCCACCTCATCCCTTCAAGCCCCACCGGGCCCCTGGCGCCGGTGGAGCCCTTCCCAAACGGCCTTATCCCCTCTTACTCTCACCCCCACCCTACTCTTTCCACCCCTCACCCAACATTCTCCTCCCCTTATTCCAAATCTTCCTTCCCATCCCTCTAACACACCGTTGTATCCTCACACATACGAGGTTCCCACTTAGAATGTACTGAATGATAGTTTTTAAACAAATATCTCGCAATCACGCTCGTGTTTACGATAGGTTTAAATACTCCCAGTCGATGGTCACCTGGATGACTGAAATACATTCAAAGGCACCAAAATTCCCCTGTTATTTATTGATAATTTGGATCATTCTTTAATTTAAATTTACTTCTCAGTTACTCTCGTCTAAATTGGCTTCTATTTTGCATGCAACTAGTATTTTGATTCTGCGATATAATCGCATCTTATTCGGTGAAGTTCTCATCCCATGATGAGGAGATGTTGTAAACAAACTACTTGCGCTAATGTCTGCGGAAGGACCATGATTTTTAGTAAGATGTTTGAAAAATATTTACTATCAAATGCTTTCTTCTTGGTAGATAAATTTCTAAGCAATTTTCATAATTTACTGTCGTATTTATTTTTCACGTGTTTTTTGTTGTTGTATATGTGCTTTTAAAAGAAAGTTTGACGTGTTCTATATATGTATAACTCCAACAAAAGTTCCTGGCGCAGACCTGCGTGTCAAGTAGGAGAGGTAAAAGTGAGGAGAGGGACTATGGGAAAGGACGGAGGGGGAAAGAGGGAGGAGACGAGAGTAAAAGTGAGGGAGGGGAACCAAATTACTTCGCGAAGAGGGCACGAGGCACATGCTCACATGTTCTATGGACCTATTAGTTGAATGGAGTACTATGTGTGACGTTGAGCGTAGGGATACCAATCCGATTGTCAATTGTTGTCTTCGTCTAAATGTGAAGGACTACTTGACGCCTTATCATTGGTCGTTCAGTCCTTAGAATGGTTTTCTGCAGCCCTCCATCCTTCCCCATCTAATACTAGTTACCTTACTCCCTGGTATTTCTTCTTGTGTACTTTCCTCTTTAATTTGTGTATGTGTTTATGTCACGACCTTCCTCTTGGGACTTTTCCCACTTTTTTTCCTGCAGTTATATTCTTCACAAACTCTTTGTGTGCTAAATCCTTCCGGTTCTTCTTTACTGTTCAGTGTTCCATATGTTTTTTTCTTCTTTCACTCCTCTATAAAATTCTTCATTTTTTATTCTATCCGTCCATATGATCTTCAGCATCCTCCTTCAACATCAGGATTTGAATGCTTCTCATCTTTGACGCTTGCCCATCTATATATGACCAACTTGCGATATCGTCTTAGCAGACGTCCCGCATTCATACGAGTAACGTGTGACTAGGCATTCGCATAGACGAATTCCACTATTCTCTCCTCAACACATAAGTTTTCCAGAAATGGCTGAGTTTTATCATCATTAAACTCAACACTAAAAGACCTCAAATATTATAGCATCATAAATGGAATCTAACCAACGTTGCTGACGAAGATTCTGTGAAGGATGAGTTATTGAGAGGCATATTGCCACAGCAGGGCTGAGGGAATCACCGATATGTGATATCGCACGGAGAATCCTGCTTCTCCAGGTGCATCCATCCATCTGTCCGCTTGTAGTGGCAGCATGCAATCCTGGTGTGAACAACTTGGACGAGCTGAATGTCACACTGAAGAGTTGGTTATAGAACTCCGTTTTCGAGCCGAGACATTATGGCATGAGTGACATCTTATTTTGTGGGGCTCGTAAGAAGCTTGCATGAGCGATGGGAATCTTGTGATTAACCGTGAAAGAAATTTGAACATATATTTTTTGCTAGCGTTTGCTTTGATAAGACGTTTTAGTAAAACGTTGCACGTGAATTTAACAAGATGTTACCATTATTCGAATGAGTGATGTGAATTTCTTGAGTTTCGCAATGTATTTGAGGGTAATGCCTGATTTATAATAAAATGCATCGCTTAAGGTAGTTTGAGCGAAAAATCACTTCACCTAGAATTTGATGAATTTTTCCTCATTTTAAAGAAAAAACTCATCTTTCGAATGATATCAAAATATTAACCCCTTGTCGAACTACTTTTTGAGCAATTTGTCTCAAAATACGAGTGTAAGCTGTTTTACATGGGATAGGTTATGGCTGTGCCCTCCAGAGGGAGAATATTTAAAATGTTAGGAACTTCTAACACCTAGATTTCGTCAAAAAACTAACGGTGTGTAGATTGCACGTTTTCTCAAATATTTATAAAAAATAATCTATGACTCACCACAGTAATTTTTACAGAATCGCAAAAACATCTGCTGTTTTGAAGGATTTTCAGCCGTACGGCGGAAAAAAATGAGTCAAGTTAGAGACTTATGTAGCTTTATTTATTTAACTACTACGAAGTTTGGTCATATATAACTATATATTTGCGCCATTAATATTACAATATTTATTTCATACTTCTTACAGACACTTGAATAAAAAAAATAAAATTTGAATATAGCCTCCATTATGACTAGGGAACTATCTCGCTCAAACCACCTTAATCGGCTGTTCGTACTTTAATCCTCTATTTTCACTGCTAAGCCTGATTTAAATTATCCTTTCTGAGAAATTGTTTTTTTGTGACGTTAAAAGTGTACTCAAAATTGGTGCTAGTATTTCCATGTGGAAACGCAATATACGTAATATTTCCGTTTGAGAGGACAGGGTGAAACACCGTTTTGCATGTCGAATAATAAGTCATATGGTATAGAAATTCCGTTTTCCAATAAGAGAAAAACTGATTCCGAAGTGCTTAGTCAATTCACCTTCAAATTCGCCAGTAGCTCCAATGGGAGGGTGTAAAAGGTAGAATTTGCTTATGGAGTGTTTATCACTAAGAAAAGTGTCGGATGAGAGTCAATTTATTTGTTTCCTTTCAAAATATTAATTTGTACGAGGCCACAAAATTACCTGAATTTGACTTGTTTTAATAAGTGAGAAAACGTTGCGGAGGTATTAATAAAATGTTGTGCTGAATGCCCTCTTTCATTGAATAGCAGGGTTACTGCTCTTTCGTGTGAAAGACTTCCTGCTCATAATGGATGAAAGGGAATAGGAACGGGAAGAGTGCTTCATACTGAGAAATCAACCTTGAGGTTAGTTACCGGGGCATCAGCTGAGGAGTGATGTGTGTCAATCTCCCAAACATTCAACGCTAAGTAATTGTAAAAGTAAATTGCCAGGAATATTTCTGATATGCGTTTTGTAATTACTGGTGATATTGTAATGTAAATTATGAAGATAATTAGTTTTGATTTTATTTACAGAAGGCTTGTAAGTGACCTGTGATAATGCTTACGATTTAACCTCTGAAAGCATACTTAACCACTTGCATGGCGACTCGTTGCCTTATCTCCCTTATCGCCAAGCTACATCAGAACATCAGGTTGCTCGAGAAATCATTTACGTTCTCCAAAAGAGAAGAATGTGCCATCCATGAATATCCTTCGCCTTCTTCCTGCCCAGTCATATCGAACGAGCCCAGTAAAATAGGTCACATGGATATGCGAGGATATTTGGGCATCAAACCGCTAAACGGTAACAGACCCATATGCTCCACTACAACCTTCTTGTCGGCCTCTGCGGCAATGTGAGTCCTCACCTGCTGATCCTTTGTTCTCTGGCTCGGACCCCATTTGGGTGGGTTTTCTTTGGCTGAGGCATGAGTTTTTAAGTGGTTCGTAGTGAATTAAATACAAGAAGGAAGTGTGCAGTCTTTATGTCCCTCATTTAAATACGCAATTGTTGCTACGCACGCAAATTGTGTGCTTTGAGACGCAAAAGCGTTGAAATTACTAGCGTCAGTCATTCTGCGGAGTATCGAAAGAGACAGATGACGGTGGAAGAGTACCGCTCGAGTTGATGTTGCGGGCGGAGTTATAGCCTCTCGACCCTCGGTCTCGGTTTAGGTTCCTGGTAGGGGTGGGAATTTTTAAAAGGAAGAACCGATCCTGGCTTGGTTTCGTGTGATAGTATCTAAGGGTATCGCTATTATAATGCTCAAGATTCAGATACCTTGGTAAAAGTAAAGTATTTGAGTATTTTGAAAAGTAAACTATTTTGAGCCAATATTGATAATTTTTAAATGCAGCACAATAAAGTTAATTATATTGCTTTTGCGTATTATCTGAGTCATCTACTGTTACTGCTAACTCTGGTAATACGATTGCACCATAGGCAAATAGCCATTTGAAATTTGGAGATTTCAGAGTAGCTCTAATATTTTAATTAAATGGCTTTTCTCAGAAGTTGATATTACCGCTGTCCTTATTTCATATGCTTGGGTTTCCTAGGTAAAATTTGGGTATTTTTTGGATGAGATACTTGTTAAATGAGAATCAAATTACTAAGCCTTAAGGACTATCCTTAGGAGGCTAATGCTGCAGTGCATTGTTATGGACAGAGTTCCGAATTTCCAAGGGTTTTAGTTCACCCAATCTGTTTACGTGTTTACTAATATCCACTCTATATTAACACCTGACATTCCTCGAAGAAATGGGCCCATTCAAAGCTACTCTCGCAAGGTAAAAAATGAGGTATACTTTGAAAAGTTCATTGAGTCACAGTGGCTATCATCTGGAAAAATTCAATTGTGTTTAAATTTTAACTTTCAAAATTCCAAGACTTTTCCGAAGTATTAGGTACGGAGGTTCCACCGCGACTGTGAGAGTCAAAACAAATATGTACTATATTCCACCTCTCTGTTTATTTAGTCTAAAATATGCTACTTTCGCTGATGACTTTCATTAGCTACTGGAAACCAAAGTTAAGGTACAAAATTTGCAGATTATTCCACGAATATATTTTTAATGAACACTTCTTTATAGTCATAGACGCCGACTGCAGCGCCATTTCTGTGGAATTACCACATTTTAACTTCAATTATTGCAGCAATTAGCTAATAACTCAAAAAGTAAGGTGGTAACATGCATCCAATTTATTTTTAGTCAATTTCCTGGGCGTGTTCTCTTCTTAAAAGAGTTTTTCGTGAAAATGGCATTTTTATAAGAGAGAAAAATAGAATATTTTCTTGTGTTTCTTCCATTCTTCGATTTAACACCATGTAATCTCAAGTTCAATTTGCGTAAAAAATAGTGTGGAGACACAAACGTTTGTTGCTCATATCAGATAGAGGACTTGTTTTTCTATAAGTACCCAGAATGCGAATCAAATGACATTCACGGAACCATCTTAATGGGCGTTGAAGGGGCCAGCCCTGAAGCACAGTTCTTGCTCTTTCGTTTCAGTACTCTCCCTGTCAGCCTGTTTACGGAGTGAGAGTTGTCACCACAGCACTGCGTTACGAAGAGGCCAGTTATTTTTTATCGAAAGAAGCTTTCAATCAGGAACGCTGATACAATCTTGTGTTAGCAGCAATTAAAAAGGTTGTATGACACTCCACAAGAAAAAACTCTCCTCCCCAATTTAGCAGGATTCTAAAAGTTCCGTGGCCCATGTCCATAAATTATCCACAGCGCAGCACAAATTTTGCGATAGCTAGACTGTGACGACCTGGGACTAATAAAAATTGCAATAATAATAATAATTATCATTTTACCGACTAGTATACATGCTCTTGTTACAAGGGGGCCAAAAGCTACAGAAAAAGACAGAGATTGCGTAGTAACGGGACATATTAATCGTGGATATTGTGGCTATTATGTAAATTTCATTTATTTTTTTTTGTAAATTTAAAGAGGAAGAAATTGGAAGCATTATTTTCTGCATTTTAGCCTCGTAGATGGCATCATGACGAACGAACATGAACTGTTTTTGGTTTCACTGATTCTCTTTCACGGAAATGTTTTGCTATTAGCCTAGTACATTAGGCACTTAGTACCTTGGCAGACACCTCGGTTTATAAAAGTTAGATACTCGTATTTTCGACATACGCCTAAGCGTTAAGATTTTTCACTCCCCGCTAAAATTATAAGCACTTCCTTTATCTTCCCTGAATCTATCTCTCATGATTCATTATACTCTCAAATAAATTCAGTCTGATATCGATTAATGAACCTTCGCCAAATCGGTATTATTTTTAAATCGATTGTTGACATAAATTTGGTATCGCATGGTCCATAAATTCGAGTCAAGAGAGGCGTCTTGACGTCTGTTTTTTGCGAAAAATGATCTGCCTAACATTGCTATCGCGCGCAATTTATCAGTAATTTTTATGAGGAATGAAATATGTTTTTGTCTTCCTTCTTTTACCCTTATGAAAGATTTGTTGATTGTCACAAATTACCCATATTACCCAAAAGTACGCCTACTACCCTCTTGTTTCCAAGTTGTGAGAGATGGAAATAATTTTAGGGGCACAGATATTTTTTTCTGGGTCACTTTCAGTATTTAAACGATTGAAACAAATATTTGACCTCAATACCTGAAGTATTATGGAAAATAAACCAAACCAAACTATTTTAAACTATTTTTAAGTATCTATTTTTTGTTGTGCACATTTATTTTTGCATTGAATATTAATTTATGTTTTGTAACTTTTTCCTAAATCTGTTTTAATTTTTTTAATTTTATTAATATTTTCAATGATAACTTACTGAAAGTGTTTGTTATTGCGTGTTTCTCTTTTACTATAGCATTGGTATTTTTCATACCTGGATTGCATACAATTTGCTGTTAGTCACAACATCGACGAACATTCACTTACGAAGTCATGTATATTCATGTTCGAAGTACTCGACATATTTCGAACACTATCAATGGTGAATTGACTGTTAGCGTTATTCTAATTCAACACACCTGATTCTGCGGAAGTGAAGTGAGCGAAATTCTCTTGTTCACACGTCCATTGCTGCTTCACAACAGTAAATAAACAAAATGTTTTTCAACATTCGAGATATCCATGATAATGTGCCTCAAAAACTTTTTAGATTTTCTTTCCTGATTTTAAGATGGCTATCTTCTACCTTGCGCATGATTGGACACAATGATAAAATTATAAAAAAAACTATTTATAATTAATAAAACTGCATGAAAACTATTAATAATGAGCAAAAAATTAATACATGTGATTAAAACCTAAACGATATCTACTAAATTATTTGAAACTGCAAATATAAAGAAACAGAAAGGCCCCTTTGAGAATTAGGGTACAACAGTGGATCTATGCTTCAACACGGAAACCATGACCACATTCGATTGTGATTTGCACAATCGATTGGAGTTTTCTATACGAGATATTGCACTTTCCTCGTACGCCTGGTATAACCGGTATACGTCTTGGCGTCGACATATCGCCGTATCGTTGGGCCCTTACGCCGTCGCCTTCCTCCCCTAATCCCACTCCTGCCAACTTCCCCCCTTCCAGCCGTCCCCTCCCGCGCCTCTTCCCCCCCATCGTTTCCTGCCTTAAACCCCGAATTCCTACCTCAACTTCGGAGTGGGGATATCATCCTTCGCCCGCCTCGCCAGCCACGCCCTCTACCTCGCCCCTCCGCCACCCCACCACCCGCCCTTCCTCTCCCTCTCTCTCTCTCCACTCCTCCTCCACACCCTTTTAAGGGACCTTGGTGCGTTCTGCTCCCCTTTCTGTCAGGGTTCAAACCGTTGCCCCACTCGTGAAAGAAATCCTTTTTCCCGATTTCAAAGCACTTCAAGGTACTGTCGTCATTGGTCCTTCAATCCCAACATTGTTTGACTGCAGCCCTCCATCTTTCTCTACCTAATGCTAGTTTCCTTACTCCCTGGTAGTGATTCTTATGTAATTTCCTCTTTATTTGATCCATTTATTTATCCCTTGGGCTTCCTCGTGGGACTTTTTCCTCTATATTTCTTTGAATTTTATTCCTAACAAAGTGTAGTAGAGTCTCGATTATCCGAATTCCGATTTACCGACGCATAAATCATAATGCAGTGGTTGTACTTAACTAGTTTGACTCATGCGAACTTCATCTTCTTCTTTAATAGTAGGCTCCTGCATCCTGTTTCTTCTTCAATTTCAGCCTTCTCCGGCACCACACTTTTCTTGACCGACAAATTTTTCACTTACCTTTGGAAAATTTATCTCTTACGATACCCACTTATCCGTCACTTGTCATTCTGTTTAAATCCTCGTTCTTTTTGTTTTGTTTTAAGGACTCTGTCATTCATATTTTCAGTTTTAGATTTTTTACAAATATTTGGACTTCTTTAATAATATTAATGAATTTATTAAATAGTGGCGATCCCAATTTTATGCTATTTGATTAATGTACAAATAAGATATGATAACATTAATAAGAAAATTGCAAAACTACTTTCATCATGCATCATGCAGGCATGAAATAGGTAAGTCTAAAAACCATAATTGCCATTCAATTTTGTAAAAATATTTCAAATTGCCTACTTTTTAAAAGCAGTATTATCAATGAAAAAAGAAAATCACAATTTTAAAGAGGTCATTGGCATCTGAAATTACCCGCGGAACATTATATTTGTTTAAGTCCTTTTTACAATTTTCTCTGATCAACAGTGTTTTACCTGCAATTCTTCGAAGTATATTCATCCCTGTAGTACCTGCTAATCTTCTGTTCTTACGTGTGCATGGCCTTGTCTCTTCTTGTGTTTGTCATAATTGCTCTGATACTTGTTTTGAGGATTTTCAATTTTGTTTCTGGTCTCGCTATCCAGTTTTACTCCACCTGGGGAAGCTGAAGGGTACATTGAGTTGCCCAACAGTTATCAATGCCGGTCCCAAGACCAGAATGAGTAAGATGGTTGATGGGCTACATTACCAGCATGCCCATCGTAAAACAAGATAAAGCTCAAATTGGAGTAACAACTATAAGCTGTTGCAAATGAACGTCACCATTTGCCATTCAGTTCCATCTTCAAATAAAAGGTGTTTCAAAGAAATATTTTATTCCAACCGTTTTGGAAAATTAAGTTCCTGCGGTAAAACAGAAATATCTCATTATAGTTGGACATTATGTTCCCACATAAGCCTTACGTATTATTCGACATCTTTATTATGCAGGATGGCTTCATTCTACATAATTTACATGGTACAAAAATACTCTTGTTCTTCACTGCATGCGTCCCCATTTCTGGGAATTAAACTGTGGAAGATTTTGAAGGCCTAAGGAGTGAATGAGCCGTTATATAATGTTGTAAAAGCAATTTATAATAATAGTAAGACAAATGTGAGAGCTGATGGGGGTATTCAGTGCCCGGTTTGAAATAAAACAGGGTGTAAAGAAAGTTCAATATTTTTATGGATCAATATGTAATTGAGGCATGTATTGCGGTATTTTGGTTGGAGATGTAAATTGTGAGTTCTATTGTGCGCAGCTGATACTGTGTTGCTGTCTGAGAACTCACTGGAATGACAGGGGCTCCTGTATAACTTCTATGAAGCAGGAGGGAGAATGGTCTTTAGGGTAAATGAGTCAAAGACCAAAGTATGTAGTTGTTTTGGCAAGGAGAGAGGTTTTTTGATGAGGGAAAATCATGGAATATTTGAACAAGTGGACGATTTTGTCTATCTTGGCCGAATGTTTGCAAAAGATGGAAGGAAGAGATGAAAATGAGTGTAAATGTTGGAAGGAAAGTGGTCGGTAGTATTTGGAGGATATTAAGGAGTGGGGAAGTTAAGGGAAGCAAAAATAACTTTACAAAAGTGTTGTCCTCCCGACGTTATAAAATGGGAGCGAAAACTGGGTGTTCAAACTGGGTAACTGGGTATGTTAGCATAATCATGAGAGTAGGCTAAAATGACTCTCAACTAAGTTACCTATCTCTTCCCAAATATTGAGGGTACCGGGAAAAGCCACGGTTTTACCTTTGCGGAGTCACCCGCAAGTACATACAGGTGCGGAATTATACAGAGAAAAATCATTCGCCTTGACCGGGACTCAAACCCGGATCCTTCGAAATCGCGTCGAGTGCTATAGTCAGATAAGCTACCAAGGCGTCCTTCTCGGAAGCCCTTAGGTTGAAGCTCTCATATAGCCACAGGGTATGAGGACGCCACGGTATCTTGAATGGCTAAAGCACTCGGCGCGGTATCGAGTGATCCGGGTTCGAGTCCCGGTCAAGGTGAATGATTTTTCCTCCATGGAAATTTTCTATAACTTTTCCCACCCCGAAAGGGGATGGTATGATGGGTATATTGGTAGCAAAAATTGGCGGCAGTCACCTTTGCGAAGAGTGACGCCAAGGTGGGGTAGACTCACGTGGAAGGGGTCACCAAAGTGGAGGACAGCAAATCGTTGGAAACGTAACCTACATAACTAAATCTAACTTAGAGAGGTGGAAGAGTATCAGCAGCACGTTTCACGACAGTGTTTATGAACCAAAGAAAGCTGAATCAAAATACTCTGACATTGTGTGCACTTTCTACGAGAATTACATTTAAAAAGACAAGCAATAAGAGCCACATGAAGCACTTCCGTGGATGAAAACTAAAGATGGAATTTTTTGAAGTTGGTAACGAATGTTTGTAATCTTGAGAACCCTGACAGTCAAACAGACTACCTCAATCCCCTGTGTGGAGGAAGATCTTAGAAAATGGACCCTTCCACTGAAGTTGGCCTTTTGTGCAACTGCCACAATTTTTCGCTATCGTATGTGTATTTAGGCATTGCTACTACTCTATGTTTTATTGTTCAATATCAATATGTATGCACTTGCAGAAAACGTCACTGTCGTTGAGGGGTGGTATTAGCACCGAAGGAGGAAGAAAATATAAGTGTTTCGTTTGTCAGCTGCTCGGGGGTCGGATAGTGGGTCGGATAGTCAGTCAGTCAGGGAGACAGCTACGTCGAAGTGGACTACTCACTCTATTTTACGAGAGGTTTTACGGCAAGTCTTTCGTTTGGGAATATACCCCTTTTCCCAACTCATGGCGGCTGACCTTGAATGAGCTGTTGAACCGTTCACCTTTCCATTAAATCACAAAAAAGTGGCATGGGATACATTTGGGGGGAACTCAGCTCTCTCCAACTGCCGTGGGGTTTACTTCGGTCTCGTATCGTCTGTTTCCAAATTTCCTGAGCGCGAATTGCCTTTTGTTCGTGTCGGCGATTTTTTTTAAATTTCGACCATGCCGGTCCAATGCCCAGATCAAAATAAAGGATGGGAAGTATTAGACGTCGTTGGTTAAGACTGAACATCAGTGGTTAACGCGCCTCCTCGCCGCCCAACGTGCATTTATTCGCAGGAACTGACAACGCTGTTCGGCCGCTGGAAGCCAGAAGCTAAGGTGGTAGTGGATTGGCTAGACACCGTGTGACGTCCACCCGCCATGAGTTAGGAAACAGGATATATGTAATATTATTTTGTTCTTTGTTTCTGTTCTTTCTCTCTCCATTGCTTCGATCCCTTCCACCATTCATAAATCAATGCCTACCGGTTCTTGATGATGAAAACGTGAGCGGGTTCCTGAAATTATGATCAAAACCATCATTCCTGAGGGAATCAATTATTTCCCTTAAAGGTTCTTCTTTTGCCTTCAAGTCCTTCCGATCTACATTTCCGTGTGGAATATTTAAGCATTCTACTTGTAAAGCGATAGCCAAACATTGTTCTAGTCACTTGCATGAAGCGTGACTTCAAGGAGGGGAATATTTGCGTCGAAGGGGTCGGCAAAGGAGTGGAGGGGCGAGGACGGCACTTGAAAAGCAACGCTGCCAATATGACTGCATTTAAAATTAGAGGCGGGAAAGTGCAAGCAGTGAGTTTCACGTTAATGTTTACGATCAAAACAACTCTGCAACAGTACCCGTTGATATTGTTATATGACTACATTTTAAGTTAGAGGCGGGATAGTGCAAGCAGTGAGTTTCACGTTAATGTTTATGATAAAAACAACTCTGCAACAATATCCGTTGATATTGTTCGCATCCCATCGGAGTATCCCATTTAAACAGTTAATTGAAGATCTATGCAGAACTTGAAAGTTGATTTGAATAACAAATTGAAAATTTAGAGTTGGCAATGAAAGTTTGGAATATAGAGAACCCTGGAAATCAAACGTGAAGATTACCTTGCTCCCACGTGCGGAGCAAGTTTGTAGGGAATGGACTCTTCCACTGAAAAAGACCTTTTCCGCAACTGCCTAGATGTTTCTCTACCAATATACTAGAAGAAGAATTAGTGCTAGGAGAGGGTTCAGGCGAGAAAAAGGATTCACAAGAAGAGCATTCTGCGCAACTGCATCCATGCTATGCTACCTCTATACACTATTTGCTATTGGTAGCCTCCCCGAAAAAACTGAATAACAAAATTCTTACCCACGGCTGTCTAAATCTGGTCCACCTTACCTCCAAATAATATGCACCTGCGCATCATATAACCCCATCGCAGACCCTTTAAAACTCACCACTTGAACGTAACTTCTCTTTAATCCTGAAGCCTCTTGGGTATTCCACATCTAGATGACAGTATGGGCTCTTATGGAGATTATTTTTTCCGTGTAAATTTCCTAAGGACGGAAGTGCGATGTTGCCAATAGTAATCGGAAAATCTACATAGTGTAATGAAGTTATAACTGAACATCTATGAATATTTCAGTATGAAAATACTAATTCCTAAATCTTCAATTCATCGCGGTGTTACAAATGGTGACCCATGTGCCCTAGAGGTGAGCATATCAGGGGAAAGTCTGGAAACACCATTCTCCAACAGACCCTTACATATTGCAGTTTCTTGTATACTTATCCTTTTCCTTATAAAAGAGCCTTAAAACCTCTAGATACAAAACCTAATAACTCAGAAATATATACTAGGGCCGATCTAAATTTTCTATAACATCATAGTCATAGAACAACGGTATTTTATAACTCATTTTTGATGTCAGCTACCTTATTGTGGAATTCCCTACCATTGCAATGAAGAAGTAACTCCTCCTATTTTGTATTTTATTCAAAACGTTTTAATTTGCTGATGAATGAACAAATCCTGATGATGGCATATACATTACACTCGTAATTTTTTTTCTTTCATTCTTCCTTTCTTTGTGTATCTCTTCTAAAGGTGAATTTTTGTTCTTTTTTTAAATTAAAAATTGTATTATTATTAACATTGTTTTCTAACTAATTCCATTCATTCAAATGTTTGTTTTATGATTCAACAGTATTATTAATTTTTTTTTGCTCTCGGACGATTCTGGTGGTCCGTGTGCCCCTGCGATCCTGATAAGCCATTGGCTTGTATTCAGGTTTCGTAGGGGCCGAACCACCAGAACTTGACAAAAACTTTTTCACTTACCCATGCCCTGGGTAAGTGAAAAACCGACCCAGGCGGGATTCAAACCCGCGACCCTCGGATTAGCAGGCGAGGACTTTACCCCGCCGCCATCGGGGCCGGCATAGTTGATAGTGGTAATGAGATAACATGGATTGTTTCATTGTATTGAGAGTTACTATCATCTTTTTTCTGTATTTATTGTTCTTACGGAGCAGTGAACCAGAATAATAACTTTTGTTCATTCATTCTCTTAAACTGTCGACTTGAAATCCTTTTGCCCTCCCCTCTATATCACTCCTTGCTTCTCCACCCGATAAATAACCACTTTTTAGCTCTTCCCAACTCTCAACCTCCTCCTCACTTACTTTCTCTCTCCTCGGTCACCCCTCCTTCATCTTCCCACCCTTCTCTCCTCTTAAATATATCACCCTTTTTATCACCAACCCCACCTCCCTGTCGCTCCAATCTTCACCCTTCCATAACTATAACGCTTTTGGCGTCGCTCTTACCCTCCTACGCCATCCACCTCCCCCACCACCTCCGCCTCACTTCCCCGCGCTGCTTTTCCTGCTGCATCCACAAGTCAAGTGAAGAGTTGTGAGGGATAAAAGTGCGATACACATATATATTAATTCATTCATTCACTCAAACCGCTCAGAGATGTTACTAAGTAAATATTTCGTTCAAAAAGTGGGTGAAAGAATGAGGAAAAGAGATAAGAGAGATCCACCTCCGAACTGCTACGTCCAATATTTCCTTCTTTCCTCGCAACATTAATGATTACAAAAGCAGCGTGGCACTAACATACCTAATACGCATCGTTAACACACAGTTCACCTCTATCCCCTTCCCCTCTTATTCCCTATTCCTCCCCCCTGTCCATGGCTGCTTTCCAAACACCCCCTGCCACACGTATCTATGGTGGCTCGCAGGGTAGTATGTAGATGTACAATTAAACATGGTAGCTGTATTTTCAAAGAAGTGGTGAGTGCATTGCTACTTGCAAGGCTATGGTATTGCTTACACATTATTTCAATTTTTTCCCAAAAAAAGGAATGATGGGATTAAGGTGTAAGTATAAAAAAATCATTCGAGTCCTTCATATCACTAAGGTTATTTTCAATCAAGAATTTCCTCGATCCCTTTTTAAAGATTCTTATAGTTGGGAGGATTTCACAGGGTAAGAGAGTTGCTTATAGATAATGGAGGCAGAATAGTAGGCACCATTTTTTCTAGTACAGTAGAGTCTCGCAAACCCGGACTAATGTGGACTGAAGGGTGTCCGGGTTCGTGAAATGTCCGGGTTATCGGGAAAGGAGTAAAAATTAGAAAAAGTACGAGTTTTTATATATTATTACTATATTAAACATTTATTGGGCTAAGCAAAAACGCGCAGAGGCAATGACCTTGCTCGGGTGTTCTTTGTTCAGAGCACTGCGTGAAGTGGTCGGTGTCGCGTCGTGCTCCGGTCGGTGCCGTAGCGTTTGACGTGCGGGGATTTACCGCTCTGCCAGGGTTTCCGGGTTATCCGGACTTCCAGGTTATCGGTGTCCGAGTTTGCGGGACTCTATTGTAGTCAGTCTATATTTCAATCTAAGGATGTCTCCTTTGTGATGGTATTAGCATTGTGCCTACATTAGATAGAAGTAAACTGAGTAAGATTCAGTTTAAATTAAGTAGAACAGTGCGAAATACACGTTAATACATAAGAGTATGGTTTTATGTATGAATTTCTCATATGTCCGTTGGTGGATATATTTTGCGTTCAACATTTTGAGTTATAAAAAAAGACTTGGTCATTTTCTCATTTAAAAATATTTAACCAACCATGCTTTCGATACTATGAATGTATTATCAACTATCCTATACAATGGAGCATGCATAGTACCGCCATGGTTGTAACCATGCCAGTAACCATGGTTGGTTAAAAATGGCAGGGATAGTTGAGAATGGTTAATAATTAAAAAATGTGGAAATTGCCAAGTCTTCTTTATTACTCAACATGATGAGTGCGTGTTCATCAGCTGCACTCAATGCTCAAAGGGCACCCTTTATTTTTCCTGGAACTCTCTCTTTAATGACACTATGTGCTCGTGTACCCTTAATCTGATATCGATGTGTTAGTTATGGCCACATCAGCATTTTTTTCACCGATGGTCGACATTCTAAAGTTGGTATCGCACGGTCAATTGATTAAAGAGAAGAGTAGATGATGGCTTAATGCACGTCTAAAGTAAAGTTTGTTATTTGATGATAATGATCCACTGAAAATGGTTATCGCGCGCAATTGGAATATAAATTATACCGATTATGCAGTGATTCTTTTGCAAATATTTCCATTCAGTGTTTTCCTAAACAAATCATGACGGCAAGGAGACAATTCCTTTACTAATGCCTATGTTTTAGTGCATATATAATCCATTCATTATGGCCAATTCTGCATTTTACTGGCTTCAGTAACCCCCTTGTGCTACCGTATGGCTCCATCTATTCTATTCTTTAACCTATGGCTCGGTGCTATGTGGGTGTGGTGGTGGGCAGGGGCTGTGGAGGGCTGAGTGGAGTTTTATTTGGTGTAGGGATCTTTGAAACACTCAACCGTACTCGCTATCGGTTTTCTTGTTCCCTACTCATCCGTTTTCCCAGTAAGCTTTTGAAATGCCAACCGCCGTGCTGCTTCCCTTCAAGTACACTTTCAATCCCCTTTGCTGGCATTTCTCTCCCTCCCTCTATAAAGGTTCCATACCTCTGCCCGGACAGCCCTAACCTCACCTCTACCCTACATTCATTTCTGTTCAACAAACTCTCTACTGCTTCTCTACGTTCTCTGTTCCATCATTCCCACTCATACTCGATTGCCATTTATCCTTCAAATCCAGTCCTTCCAATATTTTGGTACCTGTAATATACTAATTATAGGGCGGCGCTAATTCGACGTAATTCGAGAGAAATTGGAATCACAAACATGCATACATACCCATGACATCGTTCCCTTCCGGGTTTGGCACAGTCTTGGAAAAAGTTTTACTCTCGGTGATAGACTTCTGAAGCTGACTCTGCTTTAACAATGTCCACCAAACTGCCCTTCTCTATTATATCTATTTCGCTTCAATAACTGATGAAATCTTTAGCGGAACACGCCAATTATTAAAATAACATTTTCGGAACTTTTTCCGGGTCAAGAGTTGATTGAAACCCGACGTTTCCTCCCCAGTTCCGGAGGCTTGTCCAAGGACTTGATGATAGGTTCTTAGCGGCGTTCCTCATGTGTGGATAGGGGAAGGGGTAGTCGGAGTTTTGCTAAAATTCACTGGATTCCTTGTCTCACTGATTTTCTGTCATTGGTCTCGGTTGAAGTTATTCGGATGCTTGCGTATTTCGGTGGTCTCTATGATAATACAATTTTTGAATTTTTTTCTTTCACCGAGATGCTTTTGTTTTCCATGTCATGCACTTAGGCTGCGTGCTCAACTATGGCGGAGTGTTCTAGGTGTACCAGTCTATTAGCAATCTTATACTTTTCAATACTCGTTTTGACAGGCCTACCGGTTTCCCACATGTGACATCGGTGGCACGTAATTCAAGAAGCACGGTGCAAACCTCCGCTTTCAAGAACTACCCTTTATTTGGTGGCCCTTAGCAAGTATCTTCCTTGTAACTTCGGCAGTGGAAAAGTTAAATTCTCGGTGATAGGCATTTAAAGTTGACTTTACTTCAATAAATTCCTCTCTACAGCCGTATTCTTCTATCGTCTTTTTACCTTGAAGTTCACTCATACAATAGCTTCATACATGCTCTCCTGTTATTGAGACTACTAATATTTCTACTCCTAAGAGTCTCTTCTACCACCTTCACCAATTACTTTCTTGGTCCATTCCTTTCTCTCACACCTCATATACCTGTTTTACTATTCGACTTCCATCCATTCTCTCAACATGGCCAAACCAACTGGGCACCCTATGTATGGACATATACGATCAGAGTGATCGTATACGTCCATTACTGGAGCACCCACCCTACATTCTTTCAGGACACAGTAATAACTTACCCTATTCATCCCACTTTTGGTTTAAATACTTCTTAGGTACCTCATTCCCACTGCATTTAGCCTACTGTTATGATTGTTCTGACTTACTAATGTTTCACTGCCATTTAATAACGTCGGGAGGAGAACTCTTTTGAGCACTTTAATTTTTTTATAATGAAAAGTAAAGAAAACTTTGTAATTCCACATAAATATTTAATGTACGACCTAGGTTTCGACGTGGCACGTCATCATCTGGAAAATTTTAATTTAAAAGATAGTTGAGACACCAATAATGACGTGCCACGTCGAAACCTAGGTCGCACATTAAATATTTATGTGGAATTACAAAGTTTTCTTTACTTTTCATTATGTTAACTCGATTCCATGAAGTCACGCCCGAGACAACGAATTATACTTTAATTTTTTGCTTTCCTAGACAAAGACTCATTCCTTGATAAACTTCATTTACTACCTACGAATGTCCTTCCGGCATTCGCAAGCCTTTTAATCTTTTCATCTATCTTTCCATCCATCTATCGCAAACATTCTGCCAAGATACAAAAAAATTGTCCACTTATTTTTTTTTTTTTCATTTCTTGCCCTCATTATAAAACCATTCTTCCCACTCTCGCTATTAATTACAACTACTTTGGGCTCTGGCGAATTAACCTTTAAATCCATTCTCCTAGAGGTTAGTCACTGAAAACTATCCTTTAAATTACTATTTTACTGGAAATTCTTTTAAAGCTTCTGTAACCAGTCCCGTTTGGGACGGTACATAGTTCACGAGGTTCATAGGGCTAAGGAGAGCCTAATTGGTTTTTTTGTGCCCGATGTGTACGTGAGCGAATGTGGGAAAACCCCGTGCGAGAATGACCTTGTGCGCGTGAATGGATGACTGAGTGATGTGGTGATATCTCCCTTCCAATTTATTTTGCTACCCATCGAATGTGACCCACCTCTGCGTCGGAAGAAAGAGAGAAACTATTTTGACCGGCCGATTCGTCGACCACCAGGGGTAGGGCCAGCCGAGTGATAACCGCCCCTTCCATCCCCCATTGACAGTGGAAATGTCCCCCCCCCTCTTTCCCCTATCCAAGGAGCTATAAAAAGGAAGCACGCGCTGAGAACAAGGAACATAATTTTGGCGAGTAAGGCTTGATAGAGGGCTGGAACCAGAAGCCGCAGGGAGTTAGATGAGCTCCTCCTGTGGACGGAGAGCGAGGAAGGAAGTGAGCGGGCGATATTGTACGCGCCGCTCCTTGAAATCTCTACCGCCCGAGGAAGCCACACTCCGCGATCGTGCAGCCAACAGCTGTAGCCGCCACCTTTAAGGTGCCGTCATTGCTTTTGATGCCGAGAGGAGAATAGTGGAAGCTGATCAGTACTGTTTCCCGCCATAACCCTCCCCGCCTTCCCCCCGTGTAGAAGACGTAATCGAGAAAGAAGAGGTGGTTTTCGTATCGTTTTGTTTTCCCCTAAATTGTCGTGGGTGTGTGTCGGTGTGCGCGTGTGGAATTTTTTAGTGACTTTTGTTTCCGCCAGGTGAAAGACGAGATAAAAAAACTACACAGTGTCAGAAGGAAGTCTTTTTGTTTGATTCTGTTTAATTTAACTTCCACGTCACCCTGGCGTCCTAAAATCATTGTATTTCCTTTTTGTGCAATTTAATGTTTTTTGAGTCTCATATTAAATCGCTGTGCCAAGTAATCTCTGTGTCGAAAGGCTCTTCTTGCCCCCAAGCATTACTTCCCTCACCTCAACATATCTTCCCCCCTTTCCCCCCCCCCCTTTTTGCCTTTCCCAGGTGCACGGGTTTCCGCCCCCCCTTTCCCTTGTCTGGCCCGTGTACCTCCAACCCTCCCACTTCAAAGTTTCCCCCTAGTTTTATTCTCCCCGTCTAAGGCGGACAACGACGAGGTCACAGCTTCTGTTTTTCTCGTTTTGTGGTTGGAAAACTTTCCTAGGGCCTTCCTTTCTATATAAAAGGTTTTATTTGCCATCCTGTCCTCTTATTTCCCATCATTCCCCCTCCTGCTAAGAATGTTAACATCTTTTTGTCTTTAAATACTCCAATGTTGGTCTCTTTCAATTTTTTATTTTTCTTCAAAAATCTTCTTACTCTTATCGTGCCTAACCTATAATTAGTTACTCTTACTTCATGACCCTCCTCCCTAATGAAATCCTTATGGACTTAAATCCATTTTTATAACGAACTATCATTGAAGAATACAATTCGGAACCGTAAAAAATCATTCTATTAGTCATAATCTCAGTTATGTTTTCCATTTCATTATGGGTCTTTATTAGCTCTTGTTAGTTTTACAAATATATCGCTTGTTTTCTCTCAATGTCTTTTGTCGACAACCCTAAGGACTACCTTGGCTGCATTAGAGTTGAAAACTGCTGTCCCTTAGTCTTCAAAGTCTACTGCCATTCCCTTTCTTGAGGATTGGAAGCAGAATTAATTTGACTTACTAATTTGATAAAAATTCTCTTCATAAGAGTTTATGGAAAGGCTAATTTACTCCTACAGTATCCATCGGTTTCATTTCACCAGAGTGTTTCTATCTTTTTAATATGGTATAAATATTTGAGATGTGGGTGCGGAGGAGAATGGAGAAAGTGCGTTGGATGAAAAGAAAGACAAACGAGGAAGGAATTTGTTTGGTTGGTGAAGAGTTAACACTTCTGGAGGGTATTATGAGTATGTAGAGTAGATGGTTGGAACATAGAATGAGAGGGTAAAGGAACGCTGAAGGACGTGACAGAGGGGAGAACGTTGAGTAAGTGGAGAAGGTGAAAAAAGAGGATACGATTTATGGATAGGGGATAAAGAGAGTTAGGAAGTATGGTGAGATGAATAAAGAAACTGTGTCAGGGTATAGCGACCTGCGCCTGAAAATTCTATAGCACTTTTCCTGTGATCCAATTTAATCCTAACTCACCCAGTAGATTACTATATTTGTAATAATATGATATAGTTGGAGTCAATCTTTCCATTCTCACATTATCTAAGCCTTATCGTCTTTACATACAGGTTCGTCTACGCTTAATTCCTTGCATCTAGCTTAATTTGATATTGCTTCGAGTAAGTACGTTCATGTTATGTTCCTTTTACTGTAGTTATTTTCTCTTTTTTCTAATCCCTAACGCTTATGTCGCCCGTATATGTAAGGCCTTATTTCTCCTCCTGACCACATATTCCTTTTATTTCATAAATCCTTCCACAACGCTTCTTGTGCTGTGTTTATTACTCCCCAGAGTGGAGAATATACCTCTTCCTCTGTTTCTTTCTCTCCTTAACGCTAATGTTAATTTCTTTTGAAACAGATCTTATATTCTTTTATTTAGCTTTAATGCTTCTATCCCCTCCTTTGATAGAGCTCCGTGACTGGTGACACCAAGGTATTCCTTTGCCATGCCCATCTTGATTATCTCAGATTACTTAGAAAACTCCGGTCAGGCGAGTTTCAGTACGACACGGGAGGATATTGTTTTGACTCCGCGCTACATATCCAGAACTAATAGAAGCGAAAAAAAGAGATATACATAAAATGGTATATCGCTCAACTTTGTGAAATGTCATGATGTAACAACCAGAAAAAACTTCTGTGGAAATTAAATAATGGAAATCTGCGGATGTAATACAATTTTTTTTCTTTGTGTTTCGTAGGAGAGGTACGCTGTGGAACTGATAGGTACGAAAATTTCTTCTTTACATGCACGATTAGTGATTATGAAAAACAGCGTGGTACTGAAATTAGACATCTTTGAAATAAAATTCACCCCATCCTCTCCCAGCTCTTTTTCCCTATTCTATCGCATTTCATGGTTGGTATTCTGACACCTCCTGCCACACGCCTCTGCGGTGGCTCGCAAGGTAGTATGTAGATGTAGATTATAAAACTATTATTTTTGTCACATCTTTCATCCTCCAGCAACTTCTCGCTTCATGAATTAGGTAGCGTAGCCTGTTCCTGAAAGCATCCTAGCCTTGGTCGACTGACGCTGAGATGAGCAATAGGTTTGCAGGCACTGTATATAGTAAGGAAATTCGGCTCTGCTCCACTCTTTCTAAATGGGCTGGTACATAATTTTTCTTTATGTTATGCTATTTTTCCTCTAGATTAAAAATGTTAAAATTTTCTATCATAATTTCGTTTCTTATCCTACCTCTTAATGAATATCCTACTGTTTTAGGAATTTCATTTCAACTGATGTTATTTTATTTCCGTTACTCTTAGAGAAAACCACCGTCTCGCTACCTTATAGCATTACCGAAACTGCCTTCGTTATGTAAAACTTTATTTTATTTTTTTAGCGTTCTCTGAATTGTTCTACTCATGTGTTTGAAACTTATTTTTTTCAGTGTATTGGTCTGTCGTGGGAAATATTTCAAACCCAGGATATCCAAATCAGCAGCAACGGTTGCATTTATTATCGTTCCGTCTCTGGTCGAAGCTCGCATGTCATTGTACACCAAAATGCCGTTCATAAATCATTGCTATCGAAGTTCAATCCTGCTCATGCTCTCCTCACCCGCATTCGTGTGCAGACTCCTATCGTTCTGTTTTGCAAATCGTGGGCTATACCTACTGCCTCCTCACTCGGTCGCGCGTTACCTTGAGGTCTGTCCTTCGTACTCTTTTGTACTCGCGAGTTCAGCTCGTGACCTCTTTCTCACTATCAACCGTTTCTTCCTCCCTCCTATTAGGCTTTGAATTCCCTCCTCTCGACCTCCTCCTGGCAAGTGCAAGCACTTCCTCCTTCCCAAATGGCTTCAGACCCCATTTCCCCGCTATCTCTTTCCCTAGCCCCAAACACTCTCTGGCCCTTCCCTCCCACTTTGCACTCACTGACATGCACAAGGACTCCCCCCCACGGCTGCGAGGGATGCCGTTCGCTGTGCAGGAATAATGCGCCTCCTCTCTATAGACGTCCCGACGTGGCGTGTGAGACAATGCACTCAAGGCCTACTACGTATCGACGGAGTGACCCAGCCGACAAAAGCGGCTTCGACGATGTTAATGGGTCTTCAAGCGGATTTGAGATTTTGTATTCTATGAGTACGATAGGGGGCGGCCCTATCGGACTGCAGAGTGAATTCATTGCACTGAATTTGCGTTGGGGGAAGGTGAAACTAAATTGAAACGGCCGGGAAAACGTTTCGGATCGAGAAGCACCCGACCTCGATTCCCTTTACGTATGGCTGCCGATGGGAAAGCAGCTGTGAATCAAAATAGAAGTAGTGCCCTTAAAATGAGGAGCGATCCAACATAAATCCATGACGTTGTCCCTTAGCATCCCAAAATACACTCGTGTTTGTTTCGTCGGTTTTTCACGTTAGTAATTCGGCTAAGTCTAATATTTCCCGGTATATAGTATGCTGGATTTTAATAACTTAATCTTACGTTCATGAAATAGTTCCTATAGTTCATTGGCAGCTCATAAAACCATTGATTTTGTAAAATTATTCATGCAATATTGACTGTATCAATTGGATTGAAATGGGTGTGATAATAATAAATACTTCATTTCGTGTGCTAAATTAGGATAGTGCAGTCCTTTACTACATTTAGCACGTACACCGAACATTGTCACCCATGCCCTGAGTGGAGAAAAACCCACCCCAGGCTAGGGAGGGTCAACATTTCAAAGTATTGAAAATTTAAGGTACTGAAGGTTAAATATTTTCCATTTGATTCAAACGTAACATATACGAAATTAGGAGTGAATTAACTTGTGCCACTGCGGTACCAAATTAGAATTTTGGAGGGTGAGAAATGTTTTTTTCCTTTATACTCCGATTCAAATCGTAAATGTCGATTTATATTTCCTGTGAGAGGTATATCATCCAATTATGCATATTTATTAGGGCAAAAGCATTAGTAAATTGCCTAGTTCATAAGCAAAATAACCGTTATAAAAACAAATACCGGCCCCTGATAGACAGGCAATTTACAAACTTACTCACTATTCTTTGGGTTTTACACCTTGTAAATAAACAGTATAATAAAATAGAATTGAATCATTCATATAATATACCTATTTGTCCATAACTTCTAATATCTTATCACCTCGTGCTTTTTTCGCCAAGTAGTTCGGTTCCCTTTGCCTCTCTCTCCTCACCTCCGTCCTTTCCCATCATCCCCTGCACTCTTACCTCCCTTCCTCGCCACGCAGGTCTGCGCCAGGAACTTTTTGCGAGAGATACACTAGGAATCGCATGCGTGTGTTTGGCCTTCAGAGCAGCCTTACGGAAACATACTCAAGATTTCCGAGAGCAGGTAAGATGATGGATTAGTAGGACGAAAGGGTTCGAATATCATTTCTCCCTCCCTTGCATGCATCTCCTTTGTGTCTCAAATGGTTGGCCGAGTGACATTCGCGAGTGGTTCCACAATTCCGGTGCCGATATGCCCCGGTGACTCCGCTCTCAGGGCTGCTCCAAAGGTCTTAGAATCCCATTTCCTTCCTTCGCTTTCCTCGCTATTACTGCCAATATGCCCCCTTTGTGTTTCCGCAAGGTTGGTTGGATTCCTCTCATCGTTTTGAATGCCATAAAATATGATTAATAACGTATTTGAAAACTGATTCTTCTTCTTCCTAGCCTTTACCCTTTTTGCTAAGGGTCGGCTTTGGTAGTAGTCAGTCTCTTCCAAATGCTCATATATATAGGGCATCCGTTGGGGTCACACCGCACTTCTTCATGTCACTTCTTACACAAACCCTCAATATTTTATAGGGTTTGTCTCTGGCTTCTTTTCCTGAGAGATTCAATGTTCCAATCCTCTTTTCAATATATTTCGTTGAGCGTCATTCAACGTGGCCTAACCACCTAGGGTATGATGTCATCAAACTATTACCTGACTACCGAAATTATTTCCCGCAGTTCATTCCTTGCTTGCCTCTGGATGGCACGGTGGTGGAAGCGATTTTTATTTATGTAATGTTTTGCGTGAAACTTACAATTTGCATACGTGTTTTTATTCGTGATATCTGTTGATAAAATTGAAAAAAAGCATCATACCGAATGGGTTTTTTTGGCAATGAAATGCTAATTAAACACGCAGCCTTATGGCCCATGACATATATTTCGTAATTATTCAATTTTATGTGCACATATTTTCTATAAGCACTAAATGATACATTTATTGTAATTAACATTGTTACTAACAAATATCAATGTGTCACGCCAAGACTAATATCCGAAAAAAAAATCATTTCAATGTAATTTAGTTTAAATTTCGAATAGCGCGCCGAAAACTCGAGTCATAGCATGCATTAATTGAGAAAAATTTTTAAAAGATGATTCTTATGATGTATGATTTCCATTACTGACTATTGTGAGCAAGAATTTTTTACGACATACTTTTAAAAAATATTAAAATGTACATTAATGACCTAAAATTACCGCAGCCACCCTAAAAAGAATCTTGCGCGTACGCGTTGGAGCAATCACGTCAATAATGAAACAGAGACGAAGCGATATCCTTGCGATCGTTGCAACGTCATTTCGATCTATTATTAGCTCCGATCGAATTCGATCTCAACGATCGACCAGCGATTGCAGAACGTGTTGAATCGTATGAATCAGTTTCCTGTTTTGGCAGTCGGCTACCACGTGAAAAAACACCAAATATCCCCATAGCGTGGGATAGGAAGGGATGGAGGGATAGGGAAGGAAATAGCGTGGGTCTAAGTTCTGAAATGTTGTGATAATTGAAATTAGAATTACTAGGGTTATTTTCGCTGTAAACAAGGCTGTACTCTCAAACTACACATTTACTAATGATAACTGATGAAATATGTTGAACATCAGGGGGGTTATTTTTTAATCTCACTTAAGTGATCATACATGAGAATACGTGATAAAGTACGGAAAATTACGTAATTTTTCGTTGTTCCACTCCACCACCCTGGCGGCGTGATCATCTTCTGGTCTCAATTGGTGATCTGCAGGTCTTTTATTTAACTCCTCCGCTCTTTCGATTCTTGATCCGTATCTTTCGACTCTTGATCCATTTCATTTGCCTCTACCTTTCATTAGTTCCATCCACGGACGTAGAATTAATTCCATCTCTCTTAGGTTCCATTTCTCCTGTCGCGGTCGTAAGGAACATGAAATGGAGCTACCATCGGACCTTGGGGCCGATTCCATAACATTGTGCGATAGAGCGAGCTTGCTTTTCATATACTCGGAAGGTAAGGCCTTGGGGCCGATTCTATAACTTTACGTTCGAGCGTAAAAGAGTCATTCCCGCTGGATTATGGGAATTCTATCGAGAAAAATTGCCGATCGCGATTCTATAACTCACGCTCGAACGTTTTTTGCCTCACGCACGACTCCTCGGCTTCGACGTCAAAATACATGCCGAAGCAGCCATTATCGATCGAAGAACAGTTTATTTGGTTTTTCATGTGAATGATATTTGAAGAAGTATCGCAGTGTGATATATTTTGTGAGCTAAAAATTATTTAAAACATACTATTCTTGGATTTTAAATGTGGATTGTAGTATAGAATGCTGTGTATCGTTATATTGGAAGATAGTTTCGAACGGACGTCTTGTGTTGTGTTTTTAGCTGTGGCGATTTAAAGAAAATTATCCCAGTGGAGCATTTAATTTAAAGTTTTAAATAAAGTGTGCATCACTAGGTTTCGATTTACAAGAAATAACTGTGTCATTTTTTGTGATAACTTTTAAACGAAGGTTTATCGAGTGTTTAGACTGTGTACATTGAGACATGCCAGTGATGACAAGTGTTATTTATGTTCTGCACTGGATTGCGTGTGTCTAAGTGGTGATATATTTACGTTAATTAGCTAGACTTGTTCTCTTTAAATAATGTGTTATGACAGAAATGGCATTAAAAATGTAACAAATACGTAGTAAGTGTTGGAGAAGACGTAACAGCAATCATTTAGTTGTTTTCACATATTGACTAAATTAAGACGTGTAATCTATGTGAATTGAATTTGGTGACTCGTGGATTGCTCTTGACTTGTAAATGTGCTCTTGACTTGTTTACGTCACAGTGAAAGGATAAACAGTGTAGTGTTTAATTATTCTTCATTCAGGGAATTGTGGCACCCCAAGTGTCATCTTTTTATTTCATTGCATTGTTGTGTTCATTGTGATTTTGTTGAAATAATTAATAAGTTTGCGTTTAAGGCAGGTAATGACTAATTAGCAATAGGCATTTTGATTTGTCCTGGGCAGGGGTTACTGTGTTATTTTAGAGTATCTTAAATTGCGAGTGTGGTTGTTTACGTCCAAGTGAAAGGGTGATGATTGTTTTGTCTACTTATGCAATGTATCTTGTTTCATTATGCTTCATTCAGTAAATTTTGCCATCTCAAAAGTTATCTTTTCATTTACTCGACGTGATGTCATTAGCAAGTATTGTTCCTTTATTTGAGTGCTGCTGTGTGTGCCTAGAGAAAAGTGGAAGTGATTAAAAGCTGCCTTGTATATCTCAAGGTAGGTAATCATATATGCTGCATGAAAGCTCTTGACAGGCGGTGAACGGTCTTGTAAAAGTGAGTTATATAGTATTTCTATTCGATTTGATGGTAAGAAGGTTGTGTTTAAATGGTATTGAAGGTTGAGTAGTACGTTAATGATGGGAACTAGCAAGAGGATAGTATTTAAGTATCAATGAATATCCTAATCAACTCATGTCCGAAGTTATATACCAAGGTGTAATATATACGTCTGAGTGTTGTTTTGGAACATTATCTTAAAAGTGAACCATAGAACATTAGTTTTTTTAGATGACGAGAAGTATCAGGCGTGATGTCGTGGAATTTCAACATAATAAAGGCAGAAATTGAAATTTTCCACTAATAAAAATGCATTGGTCTGCCAGTGGAAAATGTCTTCATTATTTAGATAACTGCTATTTATCTTTTAATCCGCGACAAGGTTCATTTATGAGGGAAAGAGTTGTATTTGGAGTGGATTACGAAATTTTTCGAACGAAAGGAGACCAATGTAATTGAAATACATTATTTTTTAGAATTTTGCTGATGATAAGCTAGGAAATTTTGATCACCCGTCTGAAATATATAGTGTTTCAAAATCCAGTCAAGGCGATTGGAGTGTAATTGAAATATTAGAGGCAATTCAAGCAGACGTCTATGCTAATCTAAGCAGACGACATTACAGTTGAATCCGTAAAAGTCATAGAGTGACAAGTAATTAGGAAATAATTAATCCAATGAGAACGCATTTAGGGCAGTATATAGCATTTATAGTACTCGTGAGGAAGTAAAATTCAATTTTTCAGACATTGCAATGCTTATTTAAAATGATATAGTATTAAAAAATTATTCAAAACAAGTGCAGTCCCTAAACCCATTCAGGGTCGTAACTTTATGCCAATTTATTTGCGTAATTCCACCTATTTTTTCAAAATGACAGTTCTATCACATAGGGGAAATCCGTTTTTCGATATACTTACTGATACCGTCATAATACTACCAAATCACCAAGACTTTGATATACGACTTATTGTACACTCCAATCGTTTTTTAATGTAATCGCGTATAAGCATGTAATCTACGGAGGATGGAACTTGAAAAGGTTTGGACAAAGAAATCTGTTCAGTATACTCTTTAAAGATAAATTATTCTTTTTGTTCCTTTTTTATGTTCCTCCATGATGTCACGATACTAGCAGAAGACCACCATGCTTCGCTACCACTATAACGGTCTCCTCATTTCGTTTCCTAACATGGTTATCTCTCGTCGTTTTACACTCCTCCTTCTAACAAGTTCCCCACACTCACGGAATAAAATCTAATAAGTGGATTTTCCACGATGTACCCCCGTTACGGAAAAAACCCAGTTTTGTTATTTCAACTCGACATTTAAAATAAATACAGGAAGAGTAGCGCTCCGGCGCGTTCAGATGTTTATTTTTTCTCGAAGTTCGTGAGGGTCTGAGGCGTTCTGGATGAGTTTTTGTTCGTGCGATTGCAGGGGTTGGAGATAATCCTGGGTGTGTATTTTCAAAGTGCTCGATGGCTCGCAAGCATAACGGAAAATCCGAGATCTAAAAAAAAAGAGATTAATTCATGAAGGTGGTGAACGCTAGGTAAATACATCGTACTTATGGTAAGAAATACTATTATTGTTGGAAGGTGTAAGTTTTATTCGCCCGTACTTCATCCTCCTTGCTTTGATTGCGACACATTATATGTACAGTAGGAAATCCAACGAATCGCTGACCCTTCTCTTAACCCAGTAATTTTCTTGTCCTACCTTCACTTCCCTTCCCATTTTGTGGACGAAAAAAGCAGCTTTCCCGATCCTTATAATTCGGTAGAAATCCATTCATTCATTTGCACCTACTTGCTACCCTGCGAGCCCGCTGAGGCGTGTGGCAGGGGGTGTTAGGACACCAGCCATTGAATTGTAGGAAATACACAAAAGGTGGGGGGAGAGGACAGAGGTGAATTTTATGCTAACGATGTGTCGTAAGTTGGTGTCACGCTGCTTTTGTTATAGCCTCTATGGTTTCTGGTAACTTATTACCTGTAACAGTAAAACAGGTGTTTTTCGTCCAAAATTAAAAACGGTAAACTGCTGTTTTTTCTAACTGTTTTACTGTTTCTAACGGAAAAAGACTCAAAATTTAAATTTTTTTAAATTGATTGAAATTCAGATTGGCAATCAAAGCAAGCGCCCTCTCCATTTACCTTTTTCACACTTTAGATCCGCACTTTTACGTTCCCTCCGACGGACTGGTTACTAGTCTTGAGGCGTTCTCACCGTACGTGGAATGAATCGGAATTCTGAAAATGAATGAAAAATCTCGGCCTCTTGCCCGAGTTTCGACTAATATTGTGAACCGAAGTCTGTTCTCCGCTGTTTGGATCAAAGAACGCGAATTTCTGCTTTCTCCCGATGCCTCCGGTAATACCGGCGGAGGTCTACGGAAATTGGTGGGAAGGATTGAACCGGAGGTAATCGGAGGGAACGGAGGTTAGTGGAGCTGCGAGTCAAATCATACTGCCAACAATGACTCTCGACGGCAAGCTCTTTTACCTCATCCCTTAGCAGCGCAATAGAGTATTTGCACACTTTTGGGAAGTGACATCTAAAAAATCTATCGATCTACTACGGACACTAAATTTTCATTCTGACGCTCGAGAGGCTTTTCGTTAATTTTTTATTATCTAATAGAATCTAATAAATTATTATTGCGCCGATACACTGGTCTGCCATGTTTTTTAGGCTCTGACGTCATCTCCCATAGTTGACCATTTGTTGATTTGGAGATTGTGTGACTGTGTAGTCTTAGCGTGCGGACGAAACTTTAGCTATTAATTAGCAAATATCGAAATAACTTCGAAAAGGCAAATACTATTTCACTCTCAACGCACAGCTAGGCTATTTCGCTTCTGCTAATATGGGAGATGACGTCACACTACGAAGAACCAATGGTTGGGCGTTTAGACCTAGGCAATTTAGATGCTAAAACAATGCATATTAAAAGCTATTTATTAAATTAATTAGTTGGAATTATACCTTGGTATTTCGTACGTGGCATTTCGAAACAAAACAATACTCGCTATAATAAATTTCATACCTCACTTACGCAAATACTCTATTTCACTTCTTTTGCCTCTGATCAGTTTCACCATGCATGAATACTGCGGTTGGCGTAAAAAGAGGCGTATTTTGAGCCTGCCTCTCACTCTCCCTTCAAACTCTACGACACGAATGTTAGCACTGATCACCGCACTTAGCTTAGCTTATGCAGATGTTTTTTTTATACCAAGAACGTTGATTACGCATTTACGTCAGGCGAAACGTGTGGGTAATTGTTATTCCCTTTATATTATCTCACACCGTCTGTATGCTTGTCTGCTTGTCTGTGTACGTACAAACCCATTTCCCCTCATCCAATCGATCTGAAATTTGGTCCATAGACTCCTTGTGACCATCGATTAATTATGACAAACCCACACACACATAAATACACACTGACTCAATTATATTAAAATGCATTTGCATGAGAATGAAAGAGCATTTAAGGCCTGTTATCTGCCTATCCCTGCAAGCAACCGGTATCCCAGGGGTAAGGTAGTGGACTGTGTAGCGGAAGCTGTGGTGTTCTATTCCCTGCTGGGGATATTATTGTTCTTCTTTTTTCATTGCCGTTTTCACTTACATCTTTAGAAATGTTTTCATCATCGCATTACCTTCCAAAATGTTTTTTGCAATATTTTAATCATTAATTATTCATTAATGATGGCGATCGAAGCCAGTACTTAGCCCTTGGACGTTGTGGGAGATGGACGTTGTGAGCCAACAACTGTGATTATCGCTATTGAATGTACAACAATGAATTTTAATGTCATATCGAATTACTAATGTTCCTAATAATTGTCGAATGTCTGAATGATTGCACATATCGGTGACGTAAGAATGATTTCCTTTCACAAATTAAATTTATTAGCAATGTGATAATACAAATTTAATGGCAAAGATACCATAAAACAATGAAAAAATATAATAAAATCCACTGAGAGCATAAGAAATTAAAACGTGGCGTAATGCATATAAAAATAAAGGGATTATAATAAAAACTTTGTTTTTATGAGGTTATTTTTTTTTGGTAACTAAACTAAGAGATTTATCATGTACACACAGAGCAAATCGTCAAGTATGAGGATGGGCGTATTATTCTATGCTGTAAACCGTGAAACCTAGCTTCCAGTGAAGACTACGCAATGAATCAAAACAACCTAAGTATCATTCGAAAGCTATAGGAACACCAATACCCATTCCATTGACTTCTATTGGAAATATACCCTTTATGGAGACACTTATATATGGAACCATTCCGTAACAAACAAATGTAACATAGTGATTTATGCCTCAATTGCAAATGGCAGAGCTTTTCTCATCCATCACGTAATTTAACAACCTATATTATAATATTTAGATGCGATTAAGGTGGCAGGAGCGGTAATCGTGGCCCATTGAGAGCACATAATTATATTTTTTAAGTAAATCGAAAGAAAATTCTTGGAACATATTTCGCATGAAAGAATCTGTTTATAAGTTGGAGTTCACCATACAGACAGTAGAATAAATGAAAGAAAAATTATATTTTAAAGTTTTTCCTTCATTTAACACTAGAATGCCGGAGGGGTCATTTTTGACCCCATTTGATTTTTCAACGTGGCTGTTTCCCCCAATTTTTTTTTCAAACTTATTTTTGATCAGTGACTTTTATTGCATTCAGTCGCTGAGTATTCCCTCAAAAAATATTTCATGTAGCCTCCCCCCTTTGAAGAAATTTGTACTTATACCTTCGATGCCGGAGGGGTCATTTTTGACCCCTTTTGCTTTTTCAATTTGGCTGTTTCCAGCAATTTCTTTTCCAGCGACTGGTTCCCGTTCTTTGCCACGAAGATCTCTCTGGTCTTCGAAATATGGCTTTCCTATCATTTAGAAAGCTATGTCTCGGGACCTCTTTGAAAAATTTCTGAGGTTCTTACGATTTGGCGTCAGGTCCACCAGACCTAACCGCTTGTTGAATGATAAGTTTGCTCTCATAATAATAATAATAATTGCGTCATTATTTAACCAAGCGTATTTAGGAACATAAGGTCTTCTCTTGCACTATACTTGAAAAATCACAAACATCCATGCTCTGGGCGGGTGAAACCTACGCAGGCGAGACTCGAACCCGCAACCCTCGGATTGGCAGGCGAGGACTTTACCCCGCCGCCACCGAAGCCGGTACATGTCCGAGGTTTGGTACAAATTTATTGAAAATTGTCAAACCTGCTAAATCCCAGGGCCTTACATAAGTGTTGATGAGAAATAATGCCCTTCAAAACCCAGTGCAGGTTCCTTCAGTCCATGCCCGTAAAACCTGACAAATATGGACAAACGTTTTGGTTTGCTGTTGACAAAGACTCCCAAGTACACGGTGAATGCGTTTCCTTACCTTGGCAAAGATCACATACGTGTTGACGACCAGCGTCTGGGTGATTGTTGTTGAGAGGTTCATGTCCCAATATGTCAATAATGGGCGTAACGTGACCTGCGGCAACTTCATCACGTCACTCACATTGGAGAATAGCATGAAGGCCAAAGTCACGAGTCTTGTTAGAACGTTGAATACCATTAGGCATGAAGTTCCAGCTGAAGTGAAAAAGGCAAAACTGTCTCTGCATAACACTCAAATTTGGAAGCATGATGACCTGACATTCACACTTTATCAAGGGAAAACCAAGAAAAAAGTACATATTTCTTTTGAGCTCACTCCACCCAGATTTTAAGATTGGTACAGATGAAAAGAAGAAACCTGATACAGTTGTTGTTTATAACGAGACCAAGTATGGCGTTAATGTTTTTGATCAAATGGCTCGAAAATACTTAATAAAACCATCATATAGACGTTGGCCCGTGCATACCTTTTGAAACATTCTTGATCTTGCTTGAATCAACGCTTATGTACTGTACAAGAAATTCAAACATTCTAGAATTTCCAGAAGAGAATTTTTGCTGAACATTGGCGAGGAACTTGTTCAGGAAAATGCTGATTCACGACAGGGTGGTCTTTTCACTGCATCTGACGATTTGGACGGTGCTAATCCTGAAACAGCAAATATTCACAATAAATGTCAGTTAAAACTGCAATGTAAGAAACGTACAAAGGGTAGTAAGTCATGCAAGTTTTGCAAAACATGTCTGTGAAGAAAGTATATGTGTTCATCGGCAAAGAAACTTACGTGGTTGATCACTGTCTAAACAGCATCTCACCTTGCAAATAAAAATGTTGCTCCGGAAAATTTAAAGTGCAAGACTATTTTTATATAAAAGAAGCAACAAATACCTCACTGTTTAAACTCTAATTTATTTACATGCAAAGTCTCACAGAATTATTTGAACTTCGAAATAAATAGTTTTATTTATGTTTTTTGCTGTGTCTACGCCTAACTCTTTCTGAAAATTATCATCATCCGTTAAAATATAAAAAGGCATAAAAATACTACATAATAAACTAACAAAACGACGCATTCGCTGATCAATACAATGAAAAAACAGTGGGGGTCAAAAATGACCCCTTAGGCATCCAAGGGTGAGCGCAATCTTCAGGCATTCTATTGTTAAGCATGTCATGACTAGAGGTCTCATCTACATCTACAAAATACCCTGTAAGCCACCTCAGGGGTGTGGGTTTCGCTGCGTTATTCGAAGAATATTTATACGTATATAATCGACTTTTTTTTAAATACATAGTTGTCGAGCCATAAAGCTACGTGCTGAAATAGGATTGAATTGTCAAAAATCTACATCAATACAATGCATTTATTGTGTTTATTTCATTAGATATCACAAATGAGAACAGGTTTGCAAATTTTCACGCAAATCTGTCCATGCAGAAAATTGCTCCAATATTCCGCGTCAATCACGAGTAATCGAAGCATCCAATAGAAATCGCGGCAATAACTCGCTCCGAAAACCTCCGCTCCGTGCCCAACACTAGTTTCAACCCCCCTTGCCCTCAGAATGGGAAGCCAGCAAGTCTCCTTGCCTACTTAACGTCCAAATATTTCGATATTTACGAGTTGAGCTCTCACGGCAGAAGAAGCACTTTTAGCCTCCTGTGCCTCCTCGTCCAGGACCCCTCAGTTCAATTGATTCAGTACGCGCGCGTTTTTACCGATAAACGTCGAAAAGGTCGACAGATAACATCAGGGACTATAGGGGGGGGGGGAAGAAAGAATGGTCGTTCCCATTCTCTGCTTATTTCTTTCCCTACTGCTCGGTTTACGCGGTGACCGAGACGACCAGAACTAAAAATAGCGCATATCGATGCAAGATCTAGGAACAAAACGAAATTGGTCCCTCGATGTGACCTAGATTCATCCAGGAAAAGCCTATCGCCGAAGGAAGTTGTCCGCGGAGGAAATAAAGAACGACCGGGGAAAAGTGAGGCCCGCTCAAATTTCATTCTTCGCAGCGGCAAATCAGATAGAGAATTTTGAAATATTCCGGAACTCCCTCCCAAAAGACTCACGAACGGGGCAACAAAATCCCAAGAACAGTTCCCCCCTTTTTTGGCCACTTGCGTACCTACGAGAAAAAGATTCTCAGCTGAAAAGAGAATTACAAGAGCAGGCAGCCAGGGCTGAATTGAGCCTCTAATTTCAACGACTGATTGGAGGAATGGGGAGGAAGTTAATCGGTTGTCTAGGTTCCCGTACGATCCTAGACAACCACAGTCAAATTGGAGAGCGATTGTCCTTTATATCCAAAGTGTTATTCAATCAAAGGAAAAACATGCTCGGCCAGGGTTCTGAGTCCTGGCGAATAGGAATGAGGGACTTACATAAAATCTATTCTCCACATTTGAATGACGTACAACAAAGGAAATATTTTGCATACATACGTATACATCCATCATGCCATTCCGTTAAGGTGTGGAACAAGTCAAAGAACTGTCGTATCTTTCTCCACATTCACCAATATCTTGTTTGCACTATCTATTCCTGTCACACAATTTATTCCTCAACCATACATCTGTTTAGATATTTGACTCTCATCTATTTTCTCAAAATCGCCAAACACTACGAAATACACACCTTTCACACATGTCCATTACTGGAGCATCCAACTCACCTTCTGTCAAACCAGAACCACATCTTGTACCACATCATTTGTAACTTTTTAATGTCAATAGTTCGTCGTTCTAAAGCGACAGTGTTGGTTTTATTCTCCGTGGTATATCATGCACAATAACGTCTCCTGTGCTACAATGTAGACAGAGGACGAGAACAACTTGTTTGTATACAACCCCGCTGAAATTCGACTAGTATTTGTCATAGAGTATGCAGCGCCTGTATGGCCTGGAATGCCCAAGTCCACCCTCTACCGAATCCAGGTGGTGCAGAACTCTGCACTTCGGTGCATTATAGGACGAATACGTTACGACCACGTCTCCGGGATGCACCGAGATGGAAAGTTGGAGCCCCTTGGTGTCTACTTGTCGAGGATCTCGCGACGGTTCTTTGACAAGGCGGCTGACTCTAAACATACGGCTATCAGCAACCTCGCCAAGATCCAGGTCTGGCTATGGGATCGCTACAAACGACCAATTGCCAGCCTGGACACCGCAGAATCTCTTACTAGGAGGAAGATCCCAAGTCTTCTTCTGTAGGAGCCAATCGAAGTATCTCCCGAGACGCCATGAGATCACGGAGAAAAATACATCACACCTTAGGAGGAAAAATCCTGGAAAGGCGATATGATCCAGCTCACCAAAGAAGGGCCTGGAAATGACAGTTCTGGACTAGTATTTAGATGGCTTGGTGGTGTAACTGGGTAACACCCCTAACGGGCAATTGAGGGATCCGGGTTCGGATCCCGGTCAAGTAAAATGTTTTTTCAAGACGAATTTCACCCTATTTGGTCACATTCTGTCACTCTTAAACCTATTCATCTTAATTTTTATCGCAAACACTTCTCAAATATCCTATTTCTACTGCATTGAGCCTACTCTTATGCTTATCTTGACATACCCAGGTTTCGTTTCCATATGTCTGGAGGAGAACACTTTTGTACACTGTTATTTTTGCTACCTTAGACAAGCGTTCATTCCTTGATATGATCTATGTATGTACTACCTACAGCTCTTCTCCTTGAATTCATTCACCTTTCTACCTCTTTATCTATTATTTTATTCATCGCAAACATTCGTCCAAGGTACACCAGATCGTATACTTGTTTAGTCAATTCATCATTTACCCTCATCATAGAAGCATTCTCCCCACTCTCCCTTTTCAAAAACCAATTCTTTGAAGCATTTATCCTCAAATTCATTTTCCCTAATGCTTCACCAAAGTTGTCCAGGAGCCCCTGTGATCGCTGAGGGCTTTCAGACAGCAGCAAAGCATCATCTCCGTGCAATAGAACTCGCAAATGTACATCCCTAACCGTTAAACCTTGAGAAAACTTTTTAATGAACTCGGTTAGATAACCCATAAGCGTATGCAACTGTAACTTCAACTACACTGTATAAATGTCTTTAAAAAGGGCATACCATTTTGAAAAATTCATGCGATTCAAAATGGCATCTAAATTGTTTTAAAAAAGTATATAAATTGTTTTATTTTTATTTTTCTACTTTTCAGAATTTTTTATTATGGAGTTCCCATCTTAAAATGGCATAAAACCATGTATCCATATTTTGGCTACTTATAGAAAAATGTGTCCTGTTGAACATGAATAACATAATCCTACCTATTCACGTCCTACGTTTCCCGAGGTGAAATTATTTCGTAGCTACTGAGAGAATCGGTGAAACATGGGGGAATATAGTATTTTTTAAATATAAATGCCTTTTTCGTGAAAAAGTGTTAATAGAAAACAAGTTCTTCCAGGGAATTCAAAGGATATGAAATAAAGGCCCTAATTCACCTAAACTTTTGAGTTAATTGGCCAATGACCTCAGGGAATGAAGTCAAAATACGTTAGTTCTATAGAAATGGGCCTTCAATCGGTTATATATGGCAGAAGTAAGGTGTTCATTATAAATATAATTGTCGAATAATCAGCACATTTTGTATTTATATCTTGTTTTTTAATAGCTACTGACTGTTATCAGTTGAAGTAGCACTTTTTAAAAACAGTATTCAAGAAAAAAGGTGGAACTCTGTTTCTCTTTTCACTAACACAGCTGCAAAGAAACCTCCATAAACATGAGCACTTCCAAGTTTGTCGTTGCAATATTTCATCGGTGATTCTCTCCGTGTGTTTGATCCTCAACCATTCCTCGATAACTTCTCGAGTCCATTGCTTTAAATCATATCTTTTCTGCTACAGCTATCGCCAAAGTTATGATCTATTACTATTGATTTAAATAGGTATGATATGCTTCCATTGAATAATCAGCATACCGCTCATTATACAGGGTGTTTCAGGAGAAAGTAGCAATACTTCTGGAGGAGGTTGGGGACGTGATTTTAAGCATTTTTTGTCCTATGAACATGGGGTCGCAACTCCTTAGTTACCGAGCTATGGCAATGCAAACATTTTGTCACAAGCATTCTGCAGCAACCATGAAAACCCCCAAAAGCAGTGGCATCCATCAATACTTACAAATAAAAACTGGTCTGAGTTGTACTTAAAGTTTGTATTTTTCTTTTTCTGCCAAAATGTACGCATATTGCTCACATTTTCTGAAGTGGTAACTGAAATTGTCAAAATTTTTCTTCTTCAAAAAATTATTTTTTAGAATAACTTTTTTATTTTAAGATATTCGAAAAGGTTAATAAGGTCATAAAAATTGGAAAATTTAATTTAATTTCCATAACTGGTATTATTATTTTCATATCTTATTTTTTAGCGAAGATATGGCATTTTAAACGGTACCGTTACATGAGCACATTTTTCGACGGCTCTCTTCCATGCATGGAACTGATACTGATTTACCGATAAAGACAATTACCTTCACCAATCTAAGCTTGAGTACTTATTTTTAAACGTTGTGAAAAGAATAACCAACCAATGAAACCCAAATTTAGGTGTTTTTGTGAACCAAATGAAGTAAACAATCAAGCGGCAACAAAGATCTCAAGTGGAGATTATCTCCATGGATTAATTGTCGATCACTGGCGCTGAGATTCATTGTTTAAGAAGCTTCTTCAACTTATAAGATCTTGTAAGGATATTTAATTAATTGCATGTCTTATTCATAGGTAAACTATCGATGTGATATGAGATTAAGACAATAGGCATCACATCAGAATCAATTATAATTTTTTAAGAATTAATAAATGTAAATTAGTATCATATGCCTTACATTTGGTTGGAGAATAAGGGTTTAGAAAAAAAGGAAAAATGTTAGAGAGTCACCTATTGTACATTTGTAATAAAGTTACAACATAGGTACTCCAACAACATCGATGTAATTTTTTATTTGATAGTCTGCCCCTTGCGTTGCTCATCTAGGTTATTGCGGTTTTCTTTTATGGGATTAGTGCGTTCAGAATTCAAAGTAGATATGCATACCATGTTTAAACTTTACTGGTGTACCCAAGGCCTTTAATTCAACCGTAGGAGTAAAACTCTTAAAGTTTATATGTCGGCAAAACTCGTACACTAGTTATAAACAGAACTAAGACCAATAAAACGCTCAGGTAACCCTTCATTTTGTTAGTTGACTACGGCGAGGGAACGATGACTTTCACTTTGTCAGTAGGTACATCTGCTGTCTTGTACCTAACGAGACATTCCCTTTCAGTAAAGTCATACTTTTTTAAAAAATGGAAGGTACAACTCTTTTGTTAGACATTATCATAAAATAATTGAAAATAATTGAGTAAGTATCCTTATAAGATCTTATAAGTTGAAAAAGCTTCTTAAACAATGAATCTCAGCGCCAGTGATCGACAATTAATCCATGGAGATAATCTCCACTTGAGATCTTTGTTGCCGTTTGATTGTTTACTTCATTTGGTTCACAAAAACACCTAAATTTGGGTTTCATTGGTTGGTTATTCTTTTCACAACGTTTAAAAATAAGTACTCAAGCTTAGATTGGTGAAGGTAATTGTCTTTATCGGTAAATCAATATCAGTTCCATGCATGGAAGAGAGCCGTCGAAAAATGTGCTCATGTAACGGTACCGTTTAAAATGCCATATCTTCGCTAAAAAATAAGATATGAAAATAATAATACCAGTTATGGAAATTAAATTAAATTTTCCAATTTTTATGACCTTATTAACCTTTTCGAATATCTTAAAATAAAAAAGTTATTCTAAAAAATAATTTTTTGAAGAAGAAAAATTTTGACAATTTCAGTTACCACTTCAGAAAATGTGAGCAATATGCGTACATTTTGGCAGAAAAAGAAAAATACAAACTTTAAGTACAATTCAGACCAGTTTTTATTTGTAAGTATTGATGGATGCCACTGCTTTTGGGGGTTTTCATGGTTGCTGCAGAATGCTTGTGACAAAATGTTTGCGTTGCCATAGCTCGGTAACTAAGGAGTTGCGACCCCATGTTCATAGGACAAAAAATGCTTAAAATCACGTCCCCAACCTCCTCCAGAAGTATTGCTACTTTCTCCTGAAACACCCTGTATATTGTTACCAATGCGTCAAGAATATATCCCGTTCTATTTGATTAAAAACTCTTGAGCATGCACTTCTGAGATTTTTGAATTTCTTAACAGCCACCCTTAAACTGGCTCAGTAATTTTAATTTCAACCAGTACTGTCAATTTTTTCGTCCTGCGGTAGAGTTGATTATATTAGAAAAAGTTGGTGGATACCAGGACTAGTCACAATATTACCTTTAACGGATTCACGGATATCGGAGTGAGATAATTCCACACATCATTCGCCTTGACCGGGACTCGACCCGAGACCCTCCCTTCATCACGCCGACCACTTGAACAAGTTACAAAAGTTAGAGAGGCATCCTTCTCCGGTACGATGCCAAAGAATCTGGGTTCGTGTCCCAGTAAAAGTGAAAGTAATTTGTTCAGCACGTGCAACTAGTAAATAAATGATGGTTGCTATTTTCGCTGTGGAACAACTTGTATTTCCGCCAATTCCTGAGGCTCTATTAGCCCTTTTGTTCCCATTCAATTTTCCTTTCAATTCTGTGGTGAAAAACTGTTGGAAAATTTCCGAAAAGTTCGAGAAGTTCAACTATTTCTCAAAATATTTTTTTTAAACCTAATGTTTCACCTAGTACCTATATCGAAATATTTTGAAGCAATAATGATGAAAGGTCGTTTAAATTAAAGACAAAGTATTTTTATTACAAGTTTATTATTAAATTTTTAAAACGAAGGTTAAACGGTATCACTTTTTAATGAGTACATCACCACCAGGAATGTTTTAAGGCAACCTGAGGAAGCCGTTTCATCAAGTGTCTAAAGGTAACATCGCACAATGGACAACTTAACACCCATGCCCGACCTTAGCGATGACAAACCGCTGGTTGCCAACCCGTGGAATACATGTTTGCACACAGCTTTACGCGGTCAATTTTACGGCTGCATATAATTAGGTGAGAACATAAAGGGTCATGAAACCCGCCTCAAATATATTTCTCCCACAATCTATTTATCCATTATTAAATCACCGTCGTGAATATATTTTCATATTATATTTATTTAAAAAACGGCTCGAACGATTTTGATGAAAGTTACAAATTTACTAATATAGGGTACGATTAACCCGTCAGCGCCCACGGGTGCCATACGGCACCGCAGTGCAGCGCCGAGCCGAAACTCCTACAATGTAACTAATATGTGACTCTTAGCGTACATTTCGGTGCGCATACTTAGTAGAAGGTTTCTTCTATCATTCAGCCAGTGTGAATTGTGTTTCGCACCACATCGGATCGTCCAGTCTGTTTCACAGCAAAAGGCTTTTTTCCGGACCCATGAGTTATAGGTACTCGATCGAGGTAAGTGCTCACTGTGTCTATAATTATTAGTTTAAAAGCTATACCTTAATGTTTTCTTGAAATGTGAAGCACATACTAATATTGGTAAACGAATTAGCAGGATCTAGTGATTAAAAGTTGAGATATGTGAAGTTAAACACTAGCGGTGCCGTTTGGCACCGCTGGGCGTTACCCGTATCAATTCCCCTTGTGGTCCTATTTTGCTTACGGTTGCGATTTACAGCTCTATATTTCATCGTAAAGCAGTTTTCTTAACAGAAATGGGCGCTGAACGTTTTCAAAAGGTATATAAGCTATGTTTAAGGCTTATTTTCATATAAAATATTATTAAATAAGATTTAAGAAATACAAATATTGACTCGTAGATTTCCACGGCGTTGATTTCCAAACGTTTGCATGACTTCTGGGTTTCACCGCGTGGGATTTGTTGGTAGATTTATAATGCTGTGGGTTAATTTCAAGGTTATGATTCGTGAATTTTTACTTTTCGAAAAAATTCAAACACCAAATTAGTCTCATAGCTTTCTTACAAATAAACCCTTTTTTATCACTGTACTGAGAATTGTTTCATTCATGCGTACAGCGATACATTATGTTTGCATGAGGAAATATGCGAATGAAGTGTTAAAAGTATAATTCTACAATTATTTACATTTATAAAATTCTATTATTCTAAAATGCTTCAATTGCTGATGCCACGTTACTTTCTCCAAGCTCTTAATTATATTTTGTTCACTTAGGAATTTAACTCTTCAAGAGGTTTTAGGCCTCCTAGAGGAAGAAGAAGTTGATAACGTCCACCAAATATTTGTAGAGCCACCAGAGAGCACCGTTTTGACTGACGAAGATTCAGGTGATGATGACGGTGGCTTAGTTGACAACTTATCTGGTCGTCAGCTCCGTGCAAAAGCAGAGATACTGTTTTTAAAAGGTGGAGAAAATGATGATGAAGAATTATGATGAGCAAAGTGGCCATAATATCTCAACAATTCAGGTTGATTCTAGTAAGCTCGTCACCGGAATGTCGCGCAATATGAAAATAAAAAGACCTCCGGATCTTAAAATACGGAGAGAGAAAATAGATGGAGATGTATCTAACTGCAGCTCGAAGAAAAATAATGAAATTTCTAAATTTATATGGCAGAAAAACCAAGATATCAATGATACAGAGTCTTTCTTCCCTAGCGCTGACTATTCAAACCTCCGGAATTTAAATGCTGTGGATATTTTTGAACTATTTTTTGATGAACAAGATTTAACTTATTAGTCTCTGAGAGCAATAATTATGCGCTATTCTGTAACTGCCCTTCACCTAATATTTCTTTCGAAGAGATGAAAGTGTTATTGGGAATTTTAATTCTCTCCGGATATAATGAGGTCCATGACAAGCGCAATTACTGGGAGGAAGGGGGAGACGTCCGAAACGATTTTGTGTGCAATGCCATGCGAAGGAACCGTTTCCTGGAAATTGAACGCTTTCTACATTGTGCGGACAACAATGCTCCTCATCACACTGACAAATATTGGAAGTTGAGACCTCTAATGAACCTATTGCAGGAACGAATTAGGAAACTATTTAGACCTGAGCAAAATATTGCCTATGACGAGAGTATGGTGGCTTACTACGGATCCCATGGATGTAAGCAATTCATAAGAGGCAAGCCTATTAGGTTCGGCTACAAGGTATGGTGCTTGAATAGTGCAGCTGGTTACCTAATCGACTTCGAGGCATACCAGGGAAAAAGGCATAATGGAAATGAAGTATACGAAAAGAGGTGCGGAAAATCAACAGCCCCGATGTTATCAATGTTGAACAATCTCAGAGAAGATGCACGGCACCTGCCGTATTATATTTTCTTCGACAATCTTTTTACAGGTAGGCGGTATATTTGTAATTCTTATAAAATGATGTCACTATCTATTTACCACGAGGGGAAGTAAATAAGCTTTGGTTTTTTTTAATGTAGGAATGAACCTCTAGATGGAGCTGAAAAGTAGGGGCTATAGTGGCACTGGTACACTCCGGAGCAATCGATTGCCGAAAGGAAGTAACCTCACCCCGAAATCCATTTTTCAAAAGGAGCCACGGGGAAGTTACGAGTGAAGTTATAAAGAGACATCTATAATCCTTGTTCAATGGGTGGACAATGGGGTTGTAATGGGTGCATCAACACGGTATGATGTGCATCCTGTGACAAGCGTAGCAAGGTACTCGAGTGGAGCGAAAAAGAAAATTTCTGTGACGTGACCAAAACTATTTGAGGCGTACAATGAGAACATGGGAGGTACCGACCTGATGGACCGAGGAATAAATCGCTACAGAGTGGGTGTGCGCCGTAAGAAATGGTGGTGGCCAATTTTTACGTGGCTGTTAGATGTTTGTGTACACAACACTTGGATTTTGATGCGTAAATCAGAAGTGGATATATCGCTGCTGGAGGTAAGGAGGTTTATTGTCCAAGTATACCTGGTTAAGTACGGAACTGACTCACATCAGGGAAAACAGATAGGGAAAAATGCCGGACGCCTTGCAGCAAATATGCTACGATACGATGGGATAAACCATCTCGTTATTCCCACCAAAAAGGGGAGTAGGAGAAAATGTGCTGGTGATTATTGCATGTCTCAAACAAGAACCGAGTGCAAGAAATATAATGTTGGTCTTTGTGTTCAATGTTTCGCTCATTACCATTCCAAATCTAATGTGTAATAAATAAATTAAATAGAGGTTTTCTTATAGTTGACGACGTTTGATTCTTCCCAAAATACCTTTATGAGCGAAAAGACCCCACTAACGCCCAGCGGTGCCATATGGCACCGGCATGTAACTCTGGATCTATGGAATATTTTGGGGAAATATTTTAGGAGCCTTCTTTATTGCTCATACGTATCATATTTTGGAAAAATGAACGATGTTTGATTTAAAAAAAACTTTGGGCGCTGACGGGTTAAGTGATTTACCTATGTCTTGACTTTGGGAAAACTCTCTTCTACAAAATATTGGGCAAAATAATTTGCATTTTTAACACGTAAAAAGGCTAGGCTACTCCATTTTTGTTAAACAGAGGTTTCTTTGTTTGCTTTGTTTAATTGTTTACACTCCTGATACAAATTTAAAATGTTACTTTTAAATAAATTAAAGAACAACTTTTTTAATTCTTGCATTCAATTTCCGTATACCCATCGCATTTTCATGGAATGTTAGGTTTTAGCTCGAAAATCTCAAACTTTTGCACTGCTTCAACGATTGAATATTTTGTTTACTTGGAAACCGCAGCATAGGCATGGAATGGAAATTCATGCCTGAGACATTTACGCCTCTTTAAAAAAATATCTTTTACAGATATACTTTGAAATTTTAGCTGGAATATATTTCAACTCAACCTCTCCATGTGTGGTTAATAGTTGCTACAGAGTATTGGTCACGTAATTTTGAGTCTTTACGTGAGTCCCCCAGGGGCTGTAGAATATCGATTCGATCTACAGAACAACCTAAATGCAGGATCAAACGGTACAAGGTAACGACCCAATGCCCAATACCTCAAAGAATTTTATTCCGGAGCAAATAAAACAAGTTGATGACTCAATACCTGGTACCTCAAGTAGTTTAATTCCTAAAAATGAAGAACATTTTCTGACATCAGCAAGACCAAGCCGGGTAGAAAAAACTATATGTAAAAATAGGTTATTTGAAATGATGACTGAACTAAATGATTCTTACTCTCAAGAGAGGAACGATCAGAAAAGAATGAGGCAAGAATATGAGTCTTCCGATAATCGTCTTGAGCATTTAGAAATGATACGTTATCTTGCACGAATCCAGAGAAGTGGAGAATCAAACAAACAAAAGGAACTACGTTTCTAAAAGATAAGGCAATAATAAAATAACCAAAGAACAGAAGAATGACTCACAAAAAAATTAGTGGCTTTAAGAAATGCGTGAACGAGCGGCTCAGAGGCGTACAGAAGAGTTTGATGATGATCATCATCAACGATTGGAAGAAGAACGCCGGAGAAATTCAAGACGACATCAAGCATAATAATAACCAAATAAGTTCCCATAAGGCAGCTACAACTGCTGAATAATTTGCACCCTTCTAGTGTTGCTAGTATTCATTATGGAGCATTGCATTTTCCCGAAGAACGTGTGTCAAATCGAATTCATTGAGATTCGTTTGGGGACTGCTGCTTGCATGGTAGGATAGATCTACCACATTCAGAATTTCCGTACGAGTTAGCTAGATCGTTTCTTCGACGTCATCCATTTTCTGATGACTTTTATGAAAGGATTAGAAATTTGAATTTATCTTTTGCAATGGCTTCATTCACCGCAGATGACGATCGAACAGTAAACGGTCGAGGAGTTTATAGCTTCATTGCTAGCGGTCAAGTTTATCACAAACTTAATGTAGCAGCTCACCGCCCTACTCAAAATGATGATGGAAAATTTGAACGTTCTCAATATGGGCAGATATACATTTGGATAATCAGGATGCTCTTAGTGCACGCATAAACAATGCCATTAATCATAGTATCAGCGAGAATCTTATTAGTCTCTTGGAACATATTTTGAGATCCCAAAATCCGTTTGCTCTTGGATTCATGATAATGCGGGATGTAGAAGAAGAAGCTATTAGACGCGCTGCTACAGAAGGTTTAGAGCCGCCTTATGTTAAGCTGCATTTTGCATTACCTGATGCCGTTGATCGCAAAGGTTTAACATCCCCCTTTAGAATGAGGTTAGTGCCATTGTTACCCTCAACGCTGACCAAAGCTTTCCAGATAAAGAGTTAATTATTCGTAAACGTGGGAAATCTTTAGTTACCATGAACAATATTGACAGTCGTTTTGGATCCTTTACTTATCCACTATTTTACCCAATTTTGCAATTTTGGATTCTCTGTATTAATATTCCTTTAAGAATACCTTAAACCAGTCATCAAAATTTGATTAGATTTAAACTAGCTCAGTGCCGATTAGCATTTAGACCTCAACTTGCCAAATATTTTCCTTCGGACATCAACCTAAGAAATCCTGATCTCCGCCTTTTGAAGTTCAATTCTTTGCATTTCGGTGGTCGGCATTTTCAGCAATATCTGGTTGATACTTATATAAGGGTTGAACATGACAGTCTCCAATGGATTAAAGCATTTTTTTTAAAATACTTGCGGAAAACTGTATAAGAGCGATTCAATTTTTGAGTGTATTGGCAGAAAAAAGAATGCTGTTTTTGGTGAAAGGTTTATTTTGCCTTCTTCGTTTTCTGGATCTACACGTTTTTACACTGAACATTTTGAAGAAGCTATGGCCTTTGTCCGTTGACTTGAATCATCGGACTTCTTTATCACAATGACGTGCAATCCAGAATTTGCGGAAGCAGCTCGTACAACTTTTGAAGATTGATCAACCTTGCAACAATTTACCCAAGAGCGTCCTGACTCAATAACTTCGACAAACGAGAAACGTTGTATGGAAAGAAATATTAAATTATTTTTAATCTAATAATAACAATAATCTGCCAATGAACTTTGGAACTAATGAAAACAATGTATATATTGTGATGATACGGTCTCATCACGGTCTTCCCGACTCCTTACCCGTGTAATTTACGTTCATGTTTGGCGCGCGGGCACAGCTGGGATAAGGGAACGACGAATTCTGTTACTCTTATGTTTTGGGTAAAATGGTATAAAAGGCCAAGTGTGACTGGTCTAGGGAGGTATTTTGGCAAAAGTTTCAAGTGAGACGGACCACGATCGGACCTCGGAGAAGTGACCACCCGAAGGCTGGGGGGGCAGGCAGTGAGGAAGACGTGGAAAGCACCACGCGGCAGTTGGATGTCCAAAGGAATAGGACAACGGAGGAGAAAGCAAAGGAGAGAAGTCGGAGAGTACCTGGAAGCGACGAAAAAACGTCCTCATAATGTCGAGCTTCACGACATTCGTCCAGGAATCTACGGGACGAAGTTTCCCTGCGGAGGACAGACTCGTGAAGGGGCAACCTGAATTGGCGACGCCCTCGACACGCTAAGTACTCAAAACCCACTCTCCCGAATGGTGAATCATTCACTATTCTTTTCCCTCGATCCAGCCAGCCCCATCTTCCCGAAGAAACCCCCCAAGTGATGGTGCGTCACCCTGATTCAATGTGGTCTGAGAAACGTTGACATATCATTCTTGCCAGGCATAAGTGCCATTAAAATCTGTATCAGAATTCTCCCGTTCTCGTCCCGTTGTATTGACGCTGGACTTTCCTTAAAATAGAACGTGGAGCCTGTAATAGTCATTTTGCGACAATTTAGTTGTTCTCTGCCGATTGCAGTATTTGTGACGTAAGAAATGGAAGACGTCAAGGGTCATTCTTTATGTATTTTGTTTCGATGATGACTTATTTTCCATCTGTGTGTCGCTAGAACTCGTAATCAATCCATTCCTCATTTTTGTTAGGTTTCAGGTTACTTCATTATCATTCTTTAATTGCTCACCAGTATAAATTTGGTATTTAATTAAAATCATTTATGTTTCACCCAGTCCTATCATACCATCCCTCATTAGATTTAAGAAATTTCCTGTTTATGTTTCATTCTTTTTGGGCAAATAGATTTTGTGTGAAATCTAACTGTTTTCAAACGAGTTTTCTTACCTCAATGCTGTGCATCGCGACCAAGTTCTGGACGATTCTTTATTTTTCTAAAAATATTTCGTCTAACGTATTTTTACTAGAAGCATTCGATTTGACTGTCTCATTCGGGACCACGCGTTGGTTTCGTTATTCAGTATACCTCAATTTCCCACCTTCCTTGGCCGTCACAGCCTGGCGTTCTCGTCAACGCTGTGCATCGCGTGTAAAATCGCGTCATTTTACTCCAGTTCTCTTCATGATCGTTGGCCCTAGAACCCACGTATTTTCTATCGGACATTGCTGATGTCCGTGTTTTAAGTGACAACCGCTGCCACGCACTAAGAGTTGGCTTGGTTCTGTTACAATATTGAATTTATTGATGATTTCAGAATTTCGTTAGAAGAATATTTTTGTGTTAGTGGTGTTTTTGAGTTTGCTTTATACTACCTAATTGCATCATAACTACTATATTACAAAAATAAATATTCTTCATGCTTGATAAAATTTGTTTTATTAAAACATTTAATCGCACTATGTAAATGCCCAATGTAATTAAAATAGACAATAAGTAGCAGAATAGGAGCATACAAGTTCTTAGTACACCAAATAAACATCGAGCAACGCTCGGTAACCAGGTACTGATATACTCATCACTGATGTGCAAGTGTATATCCACTTACTCTATGAGTCCCTGTACTAAATGAGGAATTAAAACAACATTTATTGCCCAAGAAAATGCTCAAGTCATTTTTGCTGCACGTGCAACTAGTAAATAAATGATGAAGGTTGCAATTTGGGGAAAATATTCATAGTACAATATTTTTCACCCTATGATATACATTCTCTGGGAGCGATTTTCTTATTACTTTACAACTCCATGCTGTTAATTATTTCTAATATTCGTCAATATGGTTATTATCAATGATTCGTTGATTTCATATTTGTCTTATCACTATTCTTTCAAAACATATTCGTCTCTGACAGTAAATACATGACTCATTGCCGGCCTCGGTGGCGGCGGGGTAAAGTCCTCACCTGCCAATCCGAAGGTCGTGGGTTCGAGTCCCGCTTGGGTAGGTTTCACCCACCCAGGGCATGGATGTTTGTGATTGTTGAAGTTTATTGTAATACAGGACCTAATGGTCCTAAATACGCTTGATAAGATAAAGACGCAATTATTATTAATTGTTCTATTTTTGTAGAGCAGTCATTCTAGAATCCCGTAATATTTCATCAGCATCGTGGCAGCTTATAAAAATGTAATTCACATCGAAATTTCATTTTTTGAACTCGAGAACTAATCCTGGAACGTAAGGAAATATCCCGTTGCACGCGGAAGGGGAATCACGCTTTGTTGAAGTTTTCCGGAGAAGCTAGATATTTCAATTAGGACAATGCAGCGGCTTTCAACGGGGTTATAAATTTTGAGATGGGAGCCCACGGTGTGTTTTTATTAGATGTGTGTGTGTGTGTGTACGTGGGGTTTGGACTGTGACCGCAATGCTGAGTGCGGTCCCTCGCCTGTTTCGTGATAACGTCCCACTCACCATATACACCAGGGCGTGGCTGAAACGAAAAAAAATTGAGCGTGTAATCTACTCCCAATCTACTCGGCCGTCCCGCATAAAATTTTTCTCTGCCTAAAAGTCCGTTCTCTCTCACTCCCTCCTTCTCTCTCTGTCTCTCTCCCTCCATCTTCTCTTGTTTTTTCTTCAGGGAAACAGTTCCTGCCGCTGCGGTACCATTGTGTGTGATGGATTGACCACTTCTGTTTATTATTCTTCGAGGGATTCAGAATTCCGTTCTTTTTCCCGAGCCGCAGTCGGTTTTTCTGAGGTTCCTCTCATACCATTTGTTTCTCTTCTCCCCTCCTCTCTATAGAGCGTTCTAAATTTCTTTGATAACATCGGCTTAATGGAGAGCACTGTTGCCAAACTTAAGCTCAGCATTTTTACCTTTAGACCACGTGCGCAACCATTTCCTCACTCCACTTTAGTTTTTGGTAATTTACTTAAGGGAATATTATTAACATAGTTAAATACTTCTAGATTTCTAGTTAGTATATTGCAAATAACTATTATTATTATTATTTATTTATTGTTCTTGGACTTTTCCATTAAGAACATAATTGGGTTATACAATACAATAGAGCTCATAGTAGATAAAAAACAAAAATTTATATGGGGAAAATATAGGGATGGGCGGATACATTATAGTGAAAATAACATGACAATATAAAATAGAAGAAATAACAACAGAAGTTATACACTTTCGAGAGATTGTATATAGCGAAAAAATCTTAACTTAAAAACAGACAAAGAGACAGAATCCTTCACATCCTTTGGAAAACTGTTCCATAATCGTGCTCCGACCATAGAGAAAGATTTTTCATAAGTTGTCGTTTTGTGTTGGGGGGTGATGAGAAAATCAGGGGCCATTCTAGTCAAAATGTTGGACTTATTATTTCTGACAGAAAAAAAATGCTTCAAGTAACTAGGTTGTTCATTTTTGAAAAGATATTTTCAAAGTAACTATATGTTCATTTCTAAAAATTGGCAACATCGCATCCCTCTCTCTTTTCTTGTTCTCCTTCCATGCTTTCTATCTGTGTCCCTACTCTCCTCCTCTCTGTAGAGCGTTCCATATTTCTTAGACAACGTTGTCTTTATGAAGGACACAGTTGCCAACCTTACACTATGCGTGCTCAACTTTAGATAACGGTGGCAACTGCTTCCAACTCCACACTAATTTTTATTAAGTTACTTACTTTAGAAAATGTTACTTATTGGAAGGCTCCTATATGTTCAGTTAAGATACTGCAAAGCCCTATATGCTAATCTTTTCGGCTGCTATTAGCAACATCGTACCTATCTCGTATCTTGTTTTCCTATCACAGAATCAGTTCCTGCCGCTGAGGTATCTTTGTGGGTGATGGATTAACCGCTTCTGCTTATTATTTTTTGCGTGATACGAAATTTCGTTCCTTTTTACGAGCCGCAATCAGTTTTCTGAGGTTCACTGCATTCCATTTGTGTTGCTGATCTACTTCTCTCCATAGAGCTTTCTATATTTCTTAGAATACATCGGCTTAATGGAGAAAGCTGTTGCCAAACTTGTGATCTGCATTTCCACCTTTAGACTATGTAGGCAACCATGTAAAATACTTAGCTAATTTTAGTCCTAAGTTAATTCCAGAAATATTATTTTCCCATTGGAAGGCTGTGGCATTTTCCCCCCCGTTTTTTTTGGTCAATTCCCCTCTTTGGACAGTTTCTCCTCTGCGGACTGTTTATCCTCCGGACTTAGCCGAAGGACTTAGCGCTAACGACATGTGCGCCAACGACGGCCAAAATGCCTACGACTACAAAATGCAGCGACTACTGCCAGCGACTTCTGCCACGACTTCTGCCACACCTTTCGCCGCACCTTTCGCCGCACCTTTCCCTCACCAGGTCCTGCCCCGCTTTTATAGCCAGTAAAGTGAGGAAGGATACCAAAAATGCGGTCATCCTGACCAAGGCAAAAAGGCTGTGATCCTGTATTCTGCGGCCGACGCCAGAAAACAGTTCCTGGCGCTCCAATTAAAAACTGCCACCCTATCTATCACCCATCCCATTATTTCCTCCCCTCCAAGGCTACCAATCGCCAACCTCCTGACCTTACCCATTCCACCTTCGTCCTTGTCGACAGACCCCCTCCTCAGCTGACTCGCGTCTAAGCTCGCCCTCTATTGCTTCCGAGACGCCGACCGGGTAACACCGTTGTGTGAGCCTGCTGACTAAGTCACTTTTGTACTTAAGAGAGAAGCTCAACCTCTCGTACTTGTTAAACTTAAACTATTTTCCGACTGGAAACTTTGATTACGGTCGCCTGGCACTCGACCTATGGGTAAATTATTGTAATTGGTTTGGTTCTATTTTGTGATTTGTAAAATATATTGATAAGTTAAGTTTATGATTGATAATACTTGTGTTTCGTTCGTTTTCCTCATTTTTCTCACCCGAGCTTGGAAAGAGTTTGTGTTTTCAAGAGTGTTATCGGCGAGAAAATCTGCTCCTTCTCCCGATAGCGCTACAAACTGGTAGCAGAGCGTGGTTATTCTTTTCCTGTCTTTCCAACGCAGTTGGTGAGTGTTTTATGAGGATCTTGATCGTCATTATTTCTGGTATTTCATTTTCTTCCTTCACGGAAGTTTTGTCTCTGCCGCTAACGCCAATCTAAATAGGCAAGGGTTTTATTTTTCGTAATTTATTTCGTGTTCCTGGTTTCCAGTTCGAGGCCCTAGAATAGGTCATTGTAAATTCCTGTCGGAGTTTAGTGTGTGAATTCTTGTGTGACGAAGTTTTTTCGTCTTATCTTCCGGAAATTTGAGTGGAGTTTCGTCAGTATGCCTGGTGATTCAGTCGATCAGTACGCAAGGGCTTACTTGACCACGGCCGAGGACAGGCGTGCTAGATCTAATGGGGGATCTGGGCTTACACTTGAAACTTCTGGTGTTCCGGCGGAATCCACACCCAACGTGGTTCCCCGAGGCCAGGTGAACGAGCAGAATCCAACCCATGTCGCACCGCCAGTCCCAATGCAACCTGTTCTGCCGCTGTCTGAAGGTCTGGTCATAGTGAAGCAGCTGATCGCTGATTTTCCTCAATTCGAGGTTTCCAATACAGAAAATTGGTATAATTTTATGTTGAAACTGACAGAAATTGTCTCTCTTTCGCTAGTTCCTTTGTCTACGTTGTTGTATTTAGTCATTACCAAGCTGCCAGCTAGTTCTCATCAGTTTTGGCTCTCTATGTTAAATCAGAATCTTTCGTGGGCCGAAATTACCAAACGAATTTGGGGAAGAATTGTAAGTGATCGAGAGTTTGACCGTCTTGTTACCACTAAAGTAAAGAGATTTCAGTTCCCCCGTGAAACTCCTAATGATTTCGTATGTTCTGTTCGTAACGCGATTCAAGTGTTGGCGTTAGAGTTCACCGAGTGCCAAACCGTTCGGTTAATTATTCAAGGGTTAAATCCTCTCACTAAATCCGCCATAATGTTTGCTCGCCAGCCCACGACCTTTGAGGAGTTAGACTCTGTCATAACCCAGGCGTCAAAGCAATTGATGGATTGTGCCGAGTACGCCAATACATTTCATAGTATTTCTCCTAATGTCTCCCCAGTTGCCGCAAGGCAAATAATTTGTTCGTATTGTCGTAAAATTGGGCATCATGCAAGGGAATGTCGGAAGAAAGCCCGTGAAACACGCCAACCAGCCGTGAGTTTCATGAGCGTACGTCAAAATTGTAACAGTAATTTGCCCCTTCTTCCGATAAAACTTCAGTCTGTTTCTTGCAATGCCCTCATTGATACTGGTTGTTCCGTTTCTATTTGCGACGAAAAGTTCTTCAAGACTCTTAAAATTCGCGGTGGCAAATCTCAAAAGTCTTCCGACTCTATCGAGCTATTGACAGTTTCTGGTCAACCGTTTCAATTAAGGATGTCGATCCAACTTAAGGTGCAAATCGACAAATTTTCCTGGCAGCATACATTTTATGTAGCCAATATTCCATTTCCAATTCTTCTAGGCCTTGATTTTATTCGGAAATCCAATATGATTGTTCATCCGAAAGCTGTCTCTTTTGAAACGTCTCCCGCTACTAAGTTAAATTTTATCGCTTATTCAGTTGACAATTGCGCATCGAGTGCGTATCCCGAAGTGCCAAGCAGCAGTCGGTCGACAGAGTCTTGCAGCAATCCTTTTCTCATTGAAAATGAATCGAAATCTTCGGATAATTTGATAAGTGAGTTAAAATATTTGTTGTCGCAATATCCCGATGTCATGACCCACGATTTGGGGACCACATCGCTTATGACTTACGAAATAGAATTAACTGACTGTAACCCGATTCGGAGTCATCCGTTCTCTTTATCTCCCGTTAAGGCACAGATCATGAAAAAACATGTGCAGTCGCTGCTCGACAAGGGAATTATTGAGAATTCTAACTCAAATTGGTCTTCTCCAGCCTCTTTAATTCCCAAGAAGGATGGTACGGAGAGGTTAGTTGTGGATTATCGTAAGCTTAATAAGCAGGTTCAAATAGACGGTTATCCCACTCCGTCGGTCGAACATGCATTTCAATATTTAGCTGACGCGAAATAATTTACCATACTTGATCTTAATTCTGCTTTTCATCAAATTCCTTTGTCTGAAAATTCGAAGAAATATACTGCTTTTGTCACACCATTCGGGATATATCAATATACTCGTTTGCCATTCGGGTTTGCCAATTCTCCCCAAGTATTCACTCGCTTAATTAACGAGGTACTGGGAGATCTAAAGTATTCTTGTGTGTATCCTTATATCGATGATTTGTGTATCTATTCAAAAAATTCCAGGGATCATATTAATCACGTCGATGCTGTCCTTAAGAGACTTCGTTTGGCTGGACTTACTGTATGTGAGGAGAAGGTTAAACTTGGCACTACGTCTCTCACCTTCCTGGGCCACTTGATATCCCATGGAAAACTTCAAGTTGATCCTGATAGAGTTAAGCCAATCGAAAATTTCCCTGCTCCAAAGAGTTTGAAGGAAGTAGCGAGATTTCTGGGGTTATGTGGTTTCTATTCCAAGTTCATTCCAAGGTATTCTGAAATTTCTATTCCTTTAAATCGCCTTAAACGTAAGAATGTTCCCTTTCACTGGTCAACGGCAGAGAATGAAGCTTTTATTCAGTTAAAGCAAGCTTTGATTAAGCCCCCGGTGCTGTCTTTCCCTTGTTTCGAGGATGAATTTCACTTATTTGTTGATGCTAGTAGCCTCGCATTAGCTGCAGTGTTAAACCATAAAGTAAACGGTGATTTCATACCTGTGGCATTCGCTAGTAAAGCATTATTGGACCATGAAAGAAAGTTTTCGACTTACGAGTTGGAATGTATGGCTATATGCTGGGGTGTCGAGAAATTCAATGTGTACCTTCAAGTAAAACCTTTTCATTTGTATACTGATAATGGTGCATTGTCTTGGTTATTTTCACATCCCAAACAGCTGGGAAAGTTGGGTAGAATGGTTCTTAAACTCTCTTCTTATAAGTTCACCATCCATCATGTACGGGGAACTGCCAATAATGTAGCTGATTGCCTTTCTCGTGTCGTTCCTGTGTCTAGTGATAATGTTGCTAGTGATATTGATTCATCTAAAGTTGGTGATGATCTATTTCCACCAATGGCTTGTGTATTGAATAATGTTCCTTTATCATTTGTTAATATTAAAGACCATCAAAGGTCAGATCCTACTCTGAGGGAGGTTCTCCAGAAATTGCAGAAAGATCCCTTGTCTTGTGCAAATTATTTTGTTAAGAACCAGCTGCTATGTTTTGGCAATTCAAAAACTCTTAGAGGGAAGGTTGTTTTACCTGTCGTGCTTCGACCAATGATATTCCAATATTTTCATTGCTCTAGTTTTGGCGCTCACCTGGGAATGTCCAAAACTTATGAGAAAATTAGCAGGGAATATTGGTGGAAGGATATGAAAAGGGAAATTTTTGACATGGTCAGAAATTGCCACTTATGTCAGACATGTAAACCTAGAAATTGTTCTTCGCCTGGCATGTTATCTTCTAACATCCCTTCTGATGTCTGGGAAAGAATTTATATCGATTTTGTCGGCCCGTTCCCATCCACAAAGGGTAGTAATCAGTATATTTTAACACTGATTGATGGGTTCTCTAAATTTTGTATATTGGAGCCTGTACGAAAGGCTACAGCTGGTGCTGTTGTGTCTGTTCTCACTCAAAGAGTTTTCTCAAAGTTTGGTTTTCCAAAATATCTGGTCTCTGATAATGCTTCAGTTTTTAAGTCACACCTGCTTAGGGAGATGTGTTTACAACTTGGTATAAAACAAGTTTTCACATCTCCATATTACCCTTGTGCTAACCAAGTCGAAAGACTTCATCGAAATTTAAAATCTGCCTTGACCATTTTATGTAACAATGTTCACTCTACATGGGACCTTTTCCTCTATGATCTAAACTTTGCTTTCAATACTGCTATACATGGTAGCACTGGCCAATCTCCTGCCAAAATAATGTTTGGTAGACAACTGCCACATCCTCTTACAAATCAGTGGTCAATTCCTATTGAGCTGTTCGAGGATAAAATTAAGGATGATCAGAGGAAAGCCTACTTGCAACAAGTGGTCACCAATCTCAAAAAGGCAAGGGCAAAACATGGGGAGGCTTTTAACAAACTCCACTCTCCAGTAAATTTTGCCCCTGGAGATTTAGTTCTTTGTAAAAATCATCCTATTAGCTCAAAGGCAGACAAGAGAACAGCCAAGCTAATGCCTCCTTGGGAAGGTCCTTTCATTATTAAAAAATTTGTCTCTCCTGTAACAGTTGTTCTTGAGCTATCACATGATAAAGAAAAAATATGCCATGTCTCTCAGTTAAAAATTTATCATTGTGACTCTGTGAATTCTCATTAGCTCAATATGGTGTGACTATTGCATTTTTCAAATTAACTCAATGAAATACTATGATTCTATTTAATCACACTGTTATTTTCTGCCTTTTAGTTGATCAATATGTACTATTCTATTAATATATTATTATACAAATACTTAATAATGTGAACACAGTGATCACCATACTTAATGTTGTCTTCCTCTCAAAGTGTGCAAATTGTGAAATCAGTTGGAGGACGAATGGTCTGATTGGAATGGGATGTGGGGAGAACAGCCAGGAACATTCCCGAGGTGACTCGCTTCCAGATAAGTTGCGGAGGGTCAATGGCTGTTAAGATTCATGTGTGTGACATCGACAGTGATTATATCATTGTCCTCCCAGGGTGATTAGTGCTTTCTTTATGGTGATTAACTGTGTAATTGCAAACATTATCATTTTCTGTCTCTACCTGGCTATCTAATTTCTGTAGTCAGGTTAAGTATGTTGAATTTGGGTTGTTAGGTCATGTATCTGGCGTAGGGGGTGCGATCCCATCGCCCGGCAATTATAATGATTGTCGCAAACAGCACCCAGCTCTTGTATCATGCTTAGCTGGTCTGGGGCTCCAACCCCCAACAAATTTTGAATTGAATAATCCATGACGGTGGCCACTAAATTATTTTTCTATTTATTAGCTTTTTCTAACACGTTTGACTTAACCTGGCCCGAGAACTGATTGAATCTCTCATCTTACCCAAATTAATTTTCCATTTTTTGCTGTTTTTTCATGGAAAACAATTTCTTACATATGGGTAGTGACATTGGAGAGATATCAATCTAATTTGTCATTAAAATGACTCCAATCTTATCCTGAGTCATTTCTATCAACCCAAATTCCTTCATTGAGTTATCAATGCTTAACAGTACAACCCAATTGGTTGTGCGAAAAAATTTAATTAGTTTTAAGGTCCATGAAATTGATTGACCTCTCATCCTGAGTCGTTCTATCAACCCAACTTCTTCAATGACTGTGTTTATGCTTAACAGTGCAACCCAAGTGGTTGCATAAAACCATGTAATTAGTTTTTAAGGTTCATGAATATGGGGGATCCACTCACAAATTTTGAATTATCATTAATATTGTTAATACTAGGGTGAACTTGGAATACAGAATTATTGTTATACTTGAATTATCATTAATATTGTTAATACTAGGGTGAACTTGAAATACACAATGATATTGTTATACTTTAATTATCTATAATATTATTATTACTAGGGTGAGCTTTGAATATAAAATAATATTGGTATATATGTATGATTATTATAATTCTCTAAAGTATATTTAACTGATGTCACACAATTGCATACTATTACTTTCAATGAATACAAGTCTACTTTCATTGAACAATTGTATAATCCTGCCTTCAAGAATATTTGCTTTGTCTTATGCAATATTCTCTTTCTAGTTAATTCATTACACCTGACGAGTCAGATGTTTCGTCTACTGGGTGTTGGTTTTTTTGTTACTTAGATTTATTTCTCATTTGTTGGATGTTGCCAGCTGGACATCCAAATTATTTATGATAATTGATATCAAAGATGCTATCATATCATTCTACTGGTCCATGTTTGTGACAGTCAGAATATACTTTCATCATTTGTTTGAAGGCTGTTGAATACTTAAAATCTATTGTTTAATGTGTTTATCTGCAATCTTCACCTGTCGCCTGGAATCACAGCTGTGGTATACTGCTCTCATGTTTCCTGCACTTGGCAACTTTCGAGGAGTGTCTCTCCCTCTATGGTTGGCTATGGCTGTGTGAACCAGTGTCATACTGAAAGATTGCATGAATCTGAAATGTTACTAAACTGGGTTATTAACTTCAACATGTTTATTAGTGATTATCCTTCTACACTGAATTATCAGCTGTTCCACCTTTGTGGTCCAGAAAGGAGAGGAGGTTCTTGTCTGTGGGTGTGTGTGCTCAGTTTCTTGGCAATATTGTTCAGTAAATTGCCTCTTAAGCCATAAACTGGCATTGTGAATTCTGTGAAAGTGTCCCTCGAGCAAGAAAAAAGGTGTCATTGATTCAATCATCATTCCTCATCCGGGAGTCAATTCTGTGCCTGATTTCCCCCAGTGGATGTGGCATTTTCCCCCCCGTTTTTTTTGGTCAATTCCCCTCTTTGGACAGTTTCTCCTCTGCGGACTGTTTATCCTCCGGACTTAGCCGAAGGACTTGCCCGAACGACATGCGCGCTAACGACATGTGCGCCAACGACGGCCAAAATGCCTACGACTACAAAATGCAGCGACTACTGCCAGCGACTTCTGCCACGACTTCTGCCACACCTTTCGCCGCACCTTTCGCCGCACCTTTCGCCGCACCTTTCCCTCACCAGGTCCTGCCCCGCTTTTATAGCCAGTAAAGTGAGGAAGGATACCAAAAATGCGGTCATCCTGACCAAGGCAAAAAGGCTGTGATCCTGTATTCTGCGGCCGACGCCAGAAAACAGTTCCTGGCGCTCCAATTAAAAACTGCCACCCTATCTATCACCCATCCCATTATTTCCTCCCCTCCAAGGCTACCAATCGCCAACCTCCTGACCTTACCCATTCCACCTTCGTCCTTGTCGACAGACCCCCTCCTCAGCTGACTCGCGTCTAAGCTCGCCCTCTATTGCTTCCGAGACGCCGACCGGGTAACACCGTTGTGTGAGCCTGCTGACTAAGTCACTTTTGTACTTAAGAGAGAAGCTCAACCTCTCGTACTTGTTAAACTTAAACTATTTTCCGACTGGAAACTTTGATTACGGTCGCCTGGCACTCGACCTATGGGTAAATTATTGTAATTGGTTTGGTTCTATTTTGTGATTTGTAAAATATATTGATAAGTTAAGTTTATGATTGATAATACTTGTGTTTCGTTCGTTTTCCTCATTTTTCTCACCCGAGCTTGGAAAGAGTTTGTGTTTTCAAGAGTGTTATCGGCGAGAAAATCTGCTCCTTCTCCCGATAGCGCTACAAACTGGTAGCAGAGCGTGGTTATTCTTTTCCTGTCTTTCCAACGCAGTTGGTGAGTGTTTTATGAGGATCTTGATCGTCATTATTTCTGGTATTTCATTTTCTTCCTTCATGGAAGTTTTGTCTCTGCCGCTAACGCCAATCTAAATAGGCAAGGGTTTTATTTTTCGTAATTTATTTCGTGTTCCTGGTTTCCAGTTCGAGGCCCTAGAATAGGTCATTGTAAATTCCTGTCGGAGTTTAGTGTGTGAATTCTTGTGTGACGAAGTTTTTTCGTCTTATCTTCCGGAAATTTGAGTGGAGTTTCGTCAGTATGCCTGGTGATGCCGCAATCAGTTTTCTGAGGTTCACTGCATTCCATTTGTGTTGCTGATCTACTTCTCTCCATAGAGCTTTCTATATTTCTTAGAATACATCGGCTTAATGGAGAAAGCTGTTGCCAAACTTGTGATCTGCATTTCCACCTTTAGACTATGTAGGCAACCATTTAAAATACTTAGCTAATTTTAGTCCTAAGTTAATTCCAGAAATATTATTTTCCCATTGGAAGGCTCCTAAATGACAAGGTAGTATACTGCAAAGTACTGAACATATGTTATTTTTTCGCCTGCTATTGGTAATGTCGCATTTCTCTCTCCTCTTGTGTTTCCTTTGGGGAAACCGTTACAGCAGCTACCGTGCCATTGCGGGTTATGAATTCACCGCTTCTGTTTATTATTATTCGAGGGGTTCAAAATTCCGTTCTTTTTCCTGAGCCACGATTGGTTTTTCAGATGTTCTCCGTTTGCATCACCACCTCTCCTCTCCTTACCGCTTCTTTAGAGAGCATTCTATCTTTTGTAGACAGCATGGACCTTATGAAGAACTCTGTTTGAAGATTAATCCCCAAAGAAATATAGTAATGAGATTTTTTAGGATAGAGAAAGCGAGGCTAGTCGTATAGGTAGGAGGAAAAAAACTGTAGCTAGTTGAGCAGTTTAACTACCTTGATTTTGTATGGAGGAAAATAGGTAGAACAGCAAAGACGTTGAAATGCCAATTGCACTAGTGAAAGAAGCATTCAGCAATAGGGCTGGCGAAGAGTTTAATTTGAAGGGTAGCGTTTTATAGTGCAGAGACATGGACTCTTAGAAAAGAGCACATGAAGAGGCTGCAGGAGTTTGAGATATGGCTCTTGAAGAAAATGGAGAATGTGCGGTGGGTGGAAAGGAAGACAAAGAAGGAAGTTTTTGGTGTGGCGGGGGAGGAAATGAAACATCTGGATGAGATTTTGGGGAGGCAGGGAAAGTGACTGGAAGAGGTAATGAGGGACAAAGGGTTGCTGAAGGCTGTGCTATGTTGTGTAAGCAGGAAAGAAGAAGGGAGAGAATAAAATTAATAGACGTAATAAAGAGAAAAATAAGGAATTATGAGATAAAGAAAGACGTTATGTAAGGAGATTAGGGCCTTCTCCAGTAAAACCTATTGGATTTTTACTCTGTTTGGTTAGAACTGACCTTAACTGGTAGATGACCTGAATCACTTGGGAGACTCCTAGATATCCAGTTAGAGTACCGAAAAGCACTATATATTAATTTTCCGGCTACTCTTGGCAACATCACATCTTCGCCCTTTTAGATATTTACTCAGGAAACGAATTTCAACAAGAGCTGTTAATGCCAACTATATTTATGCGGAACACACTGTACTTTCTCTCCAAAGATCTCGCAAAAAGTTCGCCGCAGGCTCATTTCATTGGACGAATTGTAGATTTGAAAAGGACTACTAAATTTAAACTTCTGCGGGTCACGGCAGGTGAGTCTATCTACAGCTACGTTTTACCCTGCAAGCTACCTACAGGGTGTGTGGCAGGGGTGTGTCTCCATACCAGATATTCGCTAACCGTTAATACTCACTCAACAAAAATTTAAAAGCTCTGTTTAGCGCTCCGTGCTTTACCATACGAAACCACCCGTTTCATTTTGAATCTCTGCTTTATAAATCCGGTTTATCTGACTCTATTCCCCGGGCGGTATTTTGTTCATATTCGTCATTTTTTCATTCAGAAAGTTTTTATAACTTACAAGGAACGGAATTTTTCTTATCATTCACTCCACAGAGATGAAGCAGAATTTAATTTTATCATTCACAATGTGCCAAATGACTCCAATGCCATAAGGACGTTTAAAGCTACCAATGCTGATTTTACTGGTGTGACGGGGCTAGCAATGTAAATTTCATGACAACTATTCATCAATTCCTAACGAATTTTGAGGAATTCAATTTAATTTAAGCAACCACCCCGAGTCTTGGGTACCATAAATTCACTCTCAGGGCCGTATCTAGGAGAATACGGTGCAGGAATTAAAAATATTCGAGGTAAACATATCAAACGTGGTCGTTGGTTATCTAAAAGAAACAATTTGCAACGCCGAGTGCTCCGTAATTGCCAGGAGTTAATGGAAAAATGCCAGAAATGGCGAACTTTTCAATATTGGAGTGCTCTCTGGCATTTTTTTCCTATATCCTGTTACAATAATTATTTACACAGTTTATTTATTAACCAAACGGAAAACATTTAGGTTATGTACTGAATGGAATTCATGAAAATAATTTGCCTACAAATAAGAACCCTAGGCTACCATACTATCACCTGGGGAGTTAAGAGAGTAATTTCTCCAGTCATTTTAAGAGCCCTTTTGGTAGGAGCTTCTATCGGAGAGATGAGATGGGATATGATTTCTAAGATAAATAAACAGCTTTGGTTCATGCAACGCAGATGAAAGAAAAGATGTCACACCTGCTTTGGCTCGTAATGAATGACTAGCTTATCTGATAAGGATATCCGTGCTAGAGTGGTAACCAACACTCTTACATTCTCCTCTTAGAATCTTCTCTCGTAGGGTAGGGAGACGAGGCGCTGCCGAAACAAGAGATGAAAATGTTCCCAAACGCTCCTCAGTTGTGACCATAATCTCTACGAGTGAGGTTGCTATGGCAGAGAAAGCAAAATAGGTGATTTTGTTGAGTAAATCTGTGTTCTGGTACCTTAAATTCAGGAGAAGGATCCAGTCATGGTGACGAATCAAGTGAAGTTGAAATGACGCTCGAAATTAGCACAAGTACGAGCTATTTCCCTGCTGGTATTCAGTTGCAAGACACATGGGAAGAGATTCTAATTTATAAAACATCTTGTGACTTTAAAGAAGATAGAAAGCTATTATGTACATTATTTTCCGGTAGGTGACGATGAATTTTCGGGAGGATATAGCTGGAGTAGTTTGCAGGGTACAAGGTAGAAAAGAAAGCTGCAGTCAACCAATCTTTGACTTGAATGGCTAATGAAATGAACAATGAAACGTGTCCTAATTTTTACAATAGGCAATTTTTTTGACATAAATTAGCCGAGCTGAATTTAAATTTTCCCTTGTCTTAGCCAAATTTAATTTTTAGCGGTTTCTCTCTTTGGGTTTTTTGCTTGGTGAACGCAAACCTGAAAGGCATTTAGAATTTCTCGGGAATTCAGCCGTTATTACGTTAATTTGGCGATTGTTTTTTCTCTGAGCCGGCTTTTATCTCACTCGCATCAGCTTCCATGGAGACCAGAGGGGATTGTTTTTGAAGTTTTGGGCGTCGATTTAGCTTCACCTGCACATTTCTCTGAACCTTTTGTGCGCCTTTTTTCTATCAGAAAAATGACCCCAATTACCACCGATTGATTTGCGTGCGCTGGATTTTATTCCTATGCCAGGGTTATTGGGAATGAATATATTTTCTATTTGACTTCAATATATATATTTGAAACATCATGTTTGAAAGAATTCTGGGAATGGTCATTAATGGTTAATCCGTTTGTGGGCTAAAACGTTTAATTTTCTGCATTTTTATCACATACGTCAACACACTGCTATTGAATTTCTCCTCAACTTAAATTATCAAAGTAAAATTTATTTTTTTGCATAAAATTATCTTACTGAACTACTGACATTTAAATATTCATATGTAATTTTTATACTTCCTCAACGAAAGACGGCAAATTTATACCTCAATAAAATGAGGAATACTTGTCGTAATCAGTGAAATCTGAGTGTGGAGTTAAGGCTATGCCTACATCCACCACATTTAGCCAAAATCCACATTTTAATCATCAATTAATGATTAATCAGTTAGTTGATTAAAACATTTCACTTTCTTCATTTTATTTATCACCTCTGTCGCTATACTATGGCGGCATTTTTCTAGGACTAAAATTTTCGATGTTAAATTTGATGTTGCCTAAGTTTTTGTACTGAAGAAATGAATCCTAAACATTAATTTGAAAGTTTTATACTGACAAAGGATATGACGGTAATTTTATTCCCCCGCCCCAAAAATCATACGAAAAAGTGAGGAAAACTTGTCGACAGTAGTTTAAGTGTTGGTTTAAGGCTAAGCGTAAATCTACTATTTTCCGTACTTGCGAACAGCTATGCAAATCATTTTTGAATTGAGAGGCATTATTGAAATCTCCAGCCAGATATCCATTTTGTCCCTAAGTCAATCTAATTCATTTTGGAAATATCAACTTAGTAACGGTTTTTTAAATTTATAATTTCTATTCATTACACTTTAATTATTGTTACATTATAATAACATTATTATTTATATGCATGACATGAAATTTAAATTTGAGAGATATTGGGAACAGTTTGGTTCTTTATAAAACTTATGTATCATAGTAACTTTTAGGCTTCCAGAGATTCAAATAAATTTAGCAATATTACGATTTTGCCTAATAGTGCAACACCAGGTCCATGAGCTAAAATACCCACCACATTACCTTACATTTCATCGAAAAAATATATGTAGCAGCATTAATTTCTGGAGCAGACAATTAGTGTGGTGGAGTGACTAAATGGTGGTGATTATAATATTAGATCTTACTAGCTAGAACGTGGCTACATGACGATTCATGTAGAATTGAAACAGTGATCTAAGCTTCTTAAGGGCGGCAGAAGATAAAATTATATAAAAAACATTGTCATGGCAAATATTTTATCAATTATTTGGCAGGCCATATGAGCCGTCTTTACTTGTTATTCCCCCATCGCAGTAGAAACTAATAAACATATATTTCCGCGTTATGCAACTCTTCATCTGCTTTCCTCTTTGTAAAACTATTACAAATTTCATTGTTCAAGAGGCCATAAACCTATTTAGAATTTAAAATGTGTAGGTATGCATTAGTCATGCTTAATCATCCATGAATTAGATTTATTTTATACTGCTAGGGACACCAATTGCAAACACGATGTATGTATTTTGTCTGGTGACCTACCAAATGTATACGTAAAGAGAATTATTATTTTTGAGAGAAAGTCGACAAGCCAACTAATAATTCCATATGACCAACCCCTATCTAGGGATCCCAGAGCCCTTTGAAGGCGGTTTCGAGTTTCATACTCCATCCTCGGTGAGCTAGGTCCCTACACTGTTTTCCACCTGCCACCCACGCCGTGCTTATGAAGCCGGTTGCGCAGATGGGAAAACTGGAATGAGATTCAAGTCGAGAGAGATGAACGTATGGGAGAGCGGGGTGGGCTGCAACGAGCCGTGTGCAGTGCACATTCTCACACACACACGCTCGCACGCACGCACGCTCTCCCTGCGCGAGAACGCGTTCATTTGTTTTCTTTTTTTTCCCGCCAAAACTCCCTCGTGCCTTCGATCGTTCGTCGAAAGGTGGCGGGGCGGGTAACACGTGCGAGAAGTGGTGCCTCACCCTCCCTCGATCTGACGGGATGAGGATCGCCTGGCCACCCACTACCCACCCACCGACCCCGCATCCGATTGGAACATCCCATTCGCGACTTCCACCCCAAGGCAAGCGTCAGATGGGAGATGATGACGGATGAAAAGGGCGACCCTCTGGATACACTTAAGATGACTGGAGCGCTAATCGAGGATCATTGGAGTGCACATTTGAATAACTTTTCAAGCGAATCGAAAAAAAAATTGAACCACATTTCATTCAAGTGCATCCGTTTATACGGTGGAAATCACAATACAGGCAGTCATGGAAATGATACCAGAATTATATTTTACATTTTGTTCCTTAATCAAAACATGTCATCACTAGTTTTCGGTGTGGCTTACGGAAATTAGACGAAATTATATTGAAATGTTTTTTTTATATTAGACTCGGTTGACACTTTGACATGTGTTACCAAAAATTGTAATCGTAATAAATATATTCTTTCGCGTTTATATGAAAATCTGTACATACTTAATCGAACTATTGCGATTGAGGCTGCTTGATGCAATAGGATTGAATCTACAAAAAAAAGCAAATAAGTATGATGCAACTTTTTTAACCCCTATATTTAGATACCACTTATGAGAACAGGTATGAAAAGTTTTACGCAAATCTGTATATAAACGAAAATCGCTCCAACCACTTGAAGGAGGTTCCGCCGCGGCTGTGTGAGACAAAAAAAATACTGAATTCCTCCATCTTTGCCTGTATTTTTAAAAAATATTGCTATTATTGATAAGTCTTCTCTATTAGAAAACAAAATTAAGATGCTCAGATTATTTGGCTGACTTTTAAAATAAATTTTGTTTACAGCCATTGGAGCCAACTGCAGCTCCATTTATATCAAAGAAACCCATTTTTACTCAAGTTCCTGTAGTTATTAGCTGGTAACTCAAAAACTAAGAGTAATTGTTGCTTCTTTTTTATCGCGTTTCAATTCCGAGGGAAATTCTTCCTCCTTAACAGATTATCGCTAAAAAAGTTCCTCGTAGAAAATACTATTTTACTCTGTTTTACCAAATGTCATTGTAAACATCAAATATCAGATTTAATCACAATAACATTGTGAGGCAAGGTAGGATTTTGTGGTTCATTTGAAAAACAGGTCTTTCTACAGGTAATCAGAAGATGAATAATAATTACTCAACTCATTTCACCTATAAAACGCCTTAAAGCCCACCTTTCTAACCGTGTATTATTTTTTTGCTAATTTTGCGGATTATACGTTTTAAGCATTCAATGAGGCTGGCGCTTGTTTAATGTTTTTGAAATATAAAAGAAAAATTTATCAGAGAAAGTGATATTGACATAAATTTCTCAAGAATCTCAATATGATAGGTTAACTACTCAGGTGATATCTATCGACACCTTTAGCGCTGAAAACTGAGCGTTTACGTATGAAATAAATTTATGTTGAACCTGTGTATGAAACTTGAAGCATACTTTTTGTTCCTTGAAGAACTAAACACCACGTCCACTTTGTGGAATGATGTCAAAAAAAATAACCAAAATTAACTACACAAATGATATCCAAGATATTTCGCTTCTTATTTTTTTCTTAGGTAATAATGCTACTGATATCATATTCATTAAAAGTTATACCCATATTTTATTATCATATGATATTTCATTCAATCTTTTAAATCTTTGAATGTACAGGAACTACTCTTTTTACAGCTCGATGTCGTTCCCTTGGGGACATCGACCGTAGATGTGTCACCACGGAAACCTCGAGTGATATTACCAATTATTGAAATACGTTCAAGTAATTCAAATTCAATATGTAAGTTCAAATTTACATTCCGTATGTTTTTATGTCACATTCCCATCATTGAAGTTTTTCAATGTCTTTACATATTTCAAAATTCTGGTATCACTGGTAAAATTTCGTTATATTTCTCTCAAGAGCATCGATGGTAGATGTAATATTGCGGAAATATTGAGCGAATTGGTTGAAAACTAAAATATTTTCAATGAATTGTCTTAACTATTTAATTCTAGCTAAGTTCACCTCTATATTATTTTAAAAGATTTTGTTATAAGAGCGACAAATGTTGCATGACTGATTTATAAAGGAATTTAAATAAGTTTATTGAATTAAACACAGTGGTATTAAATTATGTGAAGGTACAAAATCTAGCATAACATAAGTTTAACTTTGACTCCTGCTGACACGTCACTGGAGACTTCGGGGACCATGGACGTTTATATATAATCGTATAATAAACATTACTGTTATAACGATTGCAATCCCTTACTCATTTTTTAGATTTAACTTGTTTCCTAATAACCCTAGGTATTATAAATTTTGTAAGACAAAAAAATTATTACGATTCAAATAAAAAAACGATTTTTTAATGACTTTGCCGTACAGCTGTACTTGTCATTATCACTAAATTTTTTTGTAAAATGTGCATGATTTCACTGATTGATTTGATGTACGACCAGTTTCGACGAAAGAAATATCACGAGGCTCATGTTACGAAACTGGTCGTTCATTAAATTAATCATTTAAAATTTATATGATTTAATAATTTGGAGACCATGATTTTATACAATGCTGGGCCTGAAACAATTAATGTCAGTTGTCTGTAATACTAGATTCCCTCCTCATTCGTCACCCGCATCCCCCCTCAGTGATTTATGTTTCCCGTGCATTTACCTAGTAGTCTTGGATCATCTCATATTTTCTCGATCCATAAACACGAGCGCCCACGTGGCCGAGCAGGAAAAAGGAGCGGAGACTGGTGGAGGGAGGGAGAGCTGGCTGGCGGGCGGGTGAGAGAAAGAGGACCCACCCCGTCCTTTCCTCACCGTAACACGGCTTCCCTCTTCGTGTCCTCGTCCACCGCAAGAGACCACCCCCGTCGACTTGCTCCCGGCCTCTTCCGCGCGCCACCTGTCCGCGCCCGGGGCAAACACGCCCTCTCATTCCCGCCTCGACCGCAGCCCGAAAGAGCGGCGCCCTGAGAGCGCGAGGGAACTCGGAGTGAACGAGAGAGGGCGGAAAAGTTAGGGTCCGGGAGGGGAAGTAAGGAGAGGGGGTTGATGGACGTGGGGTAGGAGACGGGAGGAAGATGGTAGTAGGAGAATGAGGAGGAGGAGACTCATATACACATAAAACATACACACACAGACTTACACGCAACCTCACCTATTCCCTTAGCGCACTCACACACACAGACACTCGTTTTCAAACGCCCAGTGCGCTCCCCGTCTCCGCCGCGATCCCCCTCGTACCCTTCCCCACCAACACCACAAAACCCTCCCCCGCACCCCGTCGAAAAACTTCCCACGGAGAGGGAGAGAACCCCGTCTCCCTAACTCCCTTCCCGCTCACACCAACACCGGCGCTCCGCCCAGCCGAATCTCCCGCGACGGGAGCGAGCAAGAAGTGAGGGAGGACAGGCGACATAGAGATCCCCTCGGTCTTCTCCCCCCCCTTCCCCCCTCACGCAGCACAACATTGGATCCCCTCGGCCTCCCACTCGCTTCGGGGGGAAGGCCTGACACGGACGGACGGCGGCAGCGGCGGCTCTTGGGGCGTGCCATCTCGCGGGGGCGGAGTGGCCGAAGAGAACGAGCTGTGTCTCCTCCTCTGGGAGCGGCCGGTTGAGTGGGAGCGGTGCTAGGGAACCGGGAGAGCGGTCCTCCGGCCGCGGAGAGGAAGGACGGGGAGGAGTCGGAGGAAGAGCCGGGAGGCGTTGCGGGCAGCGTCGTCGTCCACCCGATATGTGGGCGGAATCGAGCCGAGGGATCCCGGAGGGAAGGCGGAGGGAGTCGCCGGCGAAAAGGTGGGGCAGCAGCCGCGGAGGAAGCCGCGGCTACAGCCGGTGAGCTTGAAGACCTCCTCGGGAGGAGGGAGAGGAAGATGAGGAGCAGCAGCTCGGAGCTGCTCCTGGACAGGGGGGCCTCGAGGAGACACAACCGAGGGGGCGGCGGCGGTGGCCGGAGGAGGCATGAGGAGGACGACATCGCCGGCGAGGAGGACGAGGAGGAGGCGGGGGAGGAGGAGGAAGACGATCGAAAAGCCGAGCGTGTCAGCCGGAGTCCGAGCAGGAGTCGGAGGGTTAGGCCTTCTGAGGGTCGCGGCGGGACCTCCAGGAGGGACGCCGAGTCCGAGGAACGTCACGAGGCTCTCCTGGGAGGTCCCGCCGGTGGCGATGGAGTGGGAGGGAGAAGGTGGGAGGCCTGGGGGGATGGCGACGGAGTTCGCCGGGGGGTCGTCGACGAGGCCTTCGGAGTACGGACTGAATGGAGCGACGAGGACTCGTGGGGCGGTCGGGGCCTCGGGGGCGCCCCGGTTTTGCCCCAAGGTAGGGGCCTCGGTAGGGGCCGAGTCGACAGCAAGCGGAAGAAGAAACGGCGGTCGTGGGGTCAGAGGATACGCTTCTACCTCACGGCCTTCCTAGCCCTCGCGCTAACCTCTTCCGCGTCCGCGCTTCTGTTCCTAGTGCCCCTCTACGTGGACCCCGCGGTGTCAACCCTCCGGGCGGACTTTCGGCCCGAGCCGGCGGTGTGCGTAACCAGCAGGCGCGTCGACAGGGCCGGCCTGGGCAACTGCACCCTCCCGACCGGTGCCACGACATCCAGCACGGCTCCCCTGCCCGCGGCCTCATCGTGCAGGGAAGGGTGCACATCCGATTTATACTACTGCACCCAGATCTTCGTCCTTTACTCCCCGGCTTCCGTGTACACCGTGGAGAACGACACGGAAAGCTCAACTGACGGTGCTACTACTAGTTCCCTTTTCACTACGCCCGAAGAACCCACCGTCCCTCCCACGACCAAGGGCACGACCCCCGCCACTTCCTCAACGTCCACAACCACAGCGGCCTCCAAGACGACGACCTCCTTAGCGACCACGACGACAAGGCCAACCGCAAGGTCCACGACGATCGAAGCGGTTACTCCGACGGTTCAGTCGAAGACCACATCTGCGACAACCGTGGCCGCGGCTAGCACCACGACGCCTTCAGCCAGCAGCAGGGTCTTAAACGCCACGGCAGCCTACCTCGCCACCAGCACCGTTAGCGGTGGCGGTGCCGTTCTATCCTCTCCTTCGACGGATGCCTCGACCGGTCGACCACCAACGTCCTCGCCGGGGTCGGTTCCGGCGGCGTCCTCGTCCGACATCTCGACGCAGACGGCGGAGTCGACGTCCCCGCTGGCGGACGCAGCTAGTTCGCCGACGAAGCGGGATAAGCGGAGGGTCGAGAGGTCGGTGAAACACCACGAGGAGGACGAGGACGAAGAAGATGATGACGAGGAAGATGAAGACGAGGAGGAAGAGGACGATGAAGAAGAGGAAGACGAGGATAGTTTGGAAGAAGCGGTGCTACTTGTGAATATTAAAGGCTGCGGATATCCTCCCGAAGTGTCTTGTTCCGATTTCCTCAAACAGTACGGCCTAGCTGGATCTACGTTTCCGTGCTACTATTCGAGGTGAGTGTCCCTCCCTTTTCTCTCAATATATCTTTCTCTCTCTCGCTTGAAAGAATTTAAGGCGTTGCCTCAGAAGCGAAATGGCCGACGCAGAGATGATATTTTGGGTAGTGATCGAATATCACGTCAAGTGCCATTTGGATCTCCTATTAAATTTTAAGTTTTTACCGAAATTTAATGATCCAAGTGCCGTTATCAACGAGTGAAGGTGTGTTGTGAAATTACCATTCTGTGATAAGTGACGTGTATTTGATGATAAAAGCCAAATTTCAAAATAAGTTTCGAAATTGTAGCCCTTATTTGTAACATCTTCTCCGTAACTTCGATCCTTGGCGTGTTCATTTTCCTCTTCGTTGATTTGAATTCGCACGAATTTTTTTTGAGTGAGTGCATATTGAAGGAGTGATGATTGAACGGTACTCATTTTACACGCATGAGGTGTGCCGTGTTTCCATTCTACTTCTATTCCTCCCCAATCATTTTACACCATCTGCAGAGTGAGGTCTACTATCGTAAACACAGTCTTTTCCTTCGTCGTTGGCTTGACTACAAATGAGATTATTCTCTCGAGTGAGTTTTTGACGAGTGTTGATCCGAAGGTGCCAATTGAATTCATATTAAGTGCATCGTGTTTCCATTTCATCTCCCCATGAATTCCTTCCCAGAGTATATTAAACCCTCTGCACGGTATGCTAACCTTTCGCACAGCAGTCTCAGACGATACGAATTTCGGAAGGGCTTCCTTTATTTTTTTTACTTCTTGAGAGAAGGGTGTGCTACAAGTGGCGCGTGTTCAGGAGACTCGTGCGTCCGACGCACGAAATCTCCATATTTGGTCTCTTCCCCCCCCCCCCCCCCCACAGACGTTCTCTTCTGCTTCTTATCAGACGTGTTTGTGGAAATTCACTCCTGGTGCTCAAGCTTTTTACCATGTAGAGAATATTTACGCTACCATATATTGTGTTTCCTCTTTCTTTTATGTCCATGATTTAATCGAAACATCTCATGGTCTCAGAATGATGTAGTTGGAACATATTTGCGATAATTTTACGTAGATACAATTTCCATGATTCGCATGATTCCTTTGTTTATTTCGAGTAAGCCGATCAGGGGCGGCTGAAAAAGCACTTCTCGTGGGAATGTTTTCCTAATCCCTGAAAATCGGACACAAATAGGAAACCTTTGTACAAAACCTGTTCTGCGAACGTGTAGGACAGAGATTTCAAGGCTACTTAGGTGAAGGCTACACCATCATTTATTCTTTTTCTCCCAAATGGAAGTTTTATTTGCAAACATTCAGAGGTCTTACGTGCGTGCCTCTTATATATACGTACCTCTTACGACTACTTGTTTGTGATTCGATCATTTTTTTCACGAAACTACTTTTTATTTTACACGAGAGGACGTGTCGTTTTGAGTGATTCAGTTGTCCCCAGAGGAAGCAAACATTCCCATTGCCATTTGGTTTACATTTCGGAAGTGGAAGGGACTTTGAATAGTTCGTTCGGGGGTGATTAACCGCATCACGCGTGATTTATGACGGGTCTGTGGGACAATTACGCGGAAGCTATATGCATTCATGATTAAGTGGATATGTTGTGGCAACACAAAAAAGGGAATTCAGTGGGATTTCCGTGTCAGTCTCGCGCTAACAAAGTGACACGGCTACATGTAGTGAACTAAAAAAGTGGTTGAATAAATGGAAGGATTTAAAATCACGTTGGAGAGCTGTATTGACAGAGATTGACTTGGACTTAAGGTGTTCCATTTTATAAGGGTAAAACGAAAAAGTCTACCTAATATTATTAAATTAAACGCTAAGTCTGTGCCCAAGGCAGAAATCAAACCTGCTAGCTTAGGGTGGCCAATCGGGTAAGTTACAAGCCTAGGTATTGAGGCTGGCGATACACCTCAATGAAGGAGGAGAAACTGGCTAGGTAAAACCCGTACCAGCCTCCCACACTACCTTACAGAAAACCATACCTGCTTACCGCCATTCCATTACTATGCTTTAAATGCTGGAATACCTCCACGAAATCCACATAAAAATCTTACGATGATAATGTAGTCATTTCACCTCAGGTGACTTAGGAATCCACCTTTCCTTTCCCTTAGAGTGTCTTCTCGGGACCTTTTTCACGTCGGGAAGAGAAATATTCATTCCTTTGTTTCCACGAGGGAGAGCAAATTTCGCGCAAAATCCGTGTTAAATCCATCGTAAAATTGATATTCAAAAGTTATGGGGGAGAGCAAAATGGTCTGACATCGCCCTCCAACGGTTTCCGCCATCAATCATCAATGCGCCGCCCCCCTCCGCCGAAAAGTGAAGTCCCTCCGCGCACCACCCCCGCCGAAATGTTTACGCGAGGCGGCATGAGTGTTTTCTAAACGGTTAAAAAAGGATGGAATGAAAGAAAAATAAAAAAAGACCACCCTCCCACAGAGACGACGGCGACAACGACCGGAATTCAAATTGCTGCATTATCGTCCAATGCCTTCCCAGGTCGTCACATGAGCGATAGGGTCCCACACACGAACTCTGACACACCCTTTAAAACAGGTCTCAGTCCACCCTTCGTGCGATCCTACCGTTCGCCCTTCGTCCTATCCCACTTCTTCTAATATCCCTCCCTTTTTTATGCATCTCACAATCTCCTCCCTTTAAAAAATAGGAAGTATAAAGATACGAACAAATTTTTACCCAACCCCATCTACAGCAATAAGGCCTCCTGCATACCCTTAAAAACAGCCCTCAACCTACTCTCCTAGCGCTTTTAAATGTATCATAATATATCCTACCTATATTTATATATTATCCTACCTTATTCATTTCCTTCACAATCCCCTCCCTTCATGTAGTAGGAAACATGAAGACAGAAAAACATTTTTAAAAACTTGTTTCATGAGCGATAGGGTCCCACTCACACAATTTCTCCAGCCATGAACTTATCCTCCTAGCTATCCTACCGTTCGTCCTTCGTCCTACCCCACTTTGTCTAATGCCTTTCCCTTCTTTATCCCCTTAACAATCTCCTCCCTTAAAGAAGCAACTATGAAGACAAACATATATATTTATCCCAACCTCTTCTATGAGTGTTTGGGTCACACACCATTGAAACTACCCAAACCCACCCGCCTAGCAACTCTACCCTTACTTCCTCTTCCTATACCACTCAGTCTAATATCTTCCATATTACAGTATCAGGCATCAGACTGGGAAAATGAGTGACTGATGGCATCTCAAAGAAGATAATAATCTACTACTCAGAATATTATAAAACATGGTTGGGTTTATTAAATCGTCCATAGAATTTTATGACGATTGCCTTAAGATGTTTTTTATTATCTCTTCCTTGTTCAGACCCTTCTCTATCTCCTCCCGTTTAAAAAGTTAAAAAATATGAAGACTTAAATACATTTTTAACCCATTTTATGTGTCATGTACAAACCCTTAAAAAGAGCCCTTAACCTACCATCCAAGTGATCCTACTTTTCCTTCTTTCGTCCTATCCTACTCCGTCTAACATCTCTCATTTCTTCATACTCTTTGCAATCTCCTCCCTTAAAAAATAGGAAATATGAAGGCAGAAAAACTTTTTTTTTCTCTTTTTTCCAACCCCACCGATGCCCATTTTTTGATCCTCCGTTCAAGAAAAAGAGAGCAGGAAGAGGTTTGGGTATAGGAGGCGGATATGATCCTGGAAAATCGCATTACCCCCTCGCGTCGAGGGTTTTCTGGGAGTGTAGGCTCTTGAAAGGAAAGGCCATGGCTTTTTCGGGGGGAGAGGGGGAAGGAGAACCTAAAGGAAGAAGGCAAGGCAGGAAGGAGGGAAGAACGGTTGCTCTCCTCATGAAGAGGACACGGCTTCGTCTTGAATGAGCGGGGAAGGAATAATAAACCCCTCTCCAGTGAGACAAGGGTTGGCAGGGTGGAGGTGTAAATAGCGTTGAAGCTAGGGGGAGGCAATGGTGGAATTTTGGAGGGAGATGAAGGCCGGGACTGGAATGGACGTGTTCAAGGATATCCGCTAATAATTTCTCAACTCGAATGAAAATTAACATTTATAGGTGTATCAAAACTTCTTGGCACTCACTATTGAAAAACATGACGTAAGGGAGAAGAAAGCATGCAAGAGAAGTATGACAAAGGGTATGTAAAAAGTAGGTTGATTCCTCAATAGGTCCATGCAGACGTATTTCGGTATTTCTACTAGTTCATTGACGCTTAACTCACCATCGCTGACTTCAGACTCTTCACTGTTGAGTGCCACCAAGTCTCCCTGTGTCTTACCACCCTTTCCTCACGAAGATGTTGAAATACTTTGCATAGTCCACTTAAATTTCATTACCACCCCGGATTTTAAGTTTTACTCGGTCGTTTTCAAGGTTGTATGCCTGAGGTCCGATGTCACCTTCTGTGGTTAAACATCTTTCTCAGCATGATTATCTAAGTGGACGCGTTCTGTCACTCTGTTCACGTCAACTTGTTCAATGCCGTCTGATGACATTTACGAAACCCAATCTCAAGGATTACATATCGTATCGCAACGCAAAGTCTGCATTAGCTAACGGTTAAATTGAACCATTCATTATTAATCCGGGTTCCTTAGAGTTCATATTGGCAATATATTGAGTGTGAACTTTAGAAAGCAGGTGTGCCTTATAATGTTTAGTTTCAATTATTCACGCCAAGTTTTCTCTTTCTTCCAGCTAATACTTAGATTTTGTTGCATGATATACGTGTAGAACATTTGAGTAGTAATATTGGACATTAATCATAAGAGTAAGGAGGGTGTTGAAAAGTTTAGGAACTGAGAGGAAGACGAATGAGGAAGTTCGGGTAAAAATCCATTATGAATCGAGAAACAGTGGAAAAAATAAATATAAACCGATAAAGAGATGTTGAAAGTCGTGATAGAAAAAAAATGATGCTAGATGAGCAGTGAATATGGCTCAGTAACTGTTTTGGGTGCCATTTTAGGTGGTAGAAAGTAAGGATTAAAATAGTACATGGCAGTGGTATTTATAAAATTGAAAACCTCAAACCCGTAAACACATTTTTGTTCATACAAGTCCAGCTTGAACAGTAGAATACCTTGTTAGTAATGCAATAAACAAGCTGAAGTTGATGTCCTTATGTGATTTAAGTTCTAACTGCTTTCAAATATGCTTGCAAATATGCTTGCAAATATTCTTGCAAATATAGAGTAAAATCGTACAAGGAAGTGGTATTTATAGTACTTTAAACTCGATATTTGTAAACACTTTTTTGATTATGCAAGCCTAGGTTGAATGGTGGAATACCTTCAACGGGAATGTAAACAACAAATTATGATGCGATTACAGTGCTAACAGTTTTGAAATATGCTTCAGAGTTTACATCTGTTGCCCTCTCCTTGATATATCCTGGATCCGCCCATGCCGGAAAAGGCCCGAAAGGTGGAAATAAGAGGGGATGATGGAAACCGAGAAGGGAAACAGAGAAGGGGTTGAAAAATATCCAAAAGGGGTAGAAGTGCTTAGGCAAAAATCATTCGAGGAGTCGATCATGGGTGAAACCCATCATTTTAAGGGAGAGACGAAATGGGTCGAAACCTTCCACACCACATCTCGAGGTCGCGTTGACGCGACCTACACGCAGGGAGGGTGGTTTCAACCCCCTTCGTCCTTGCCAAACGGGGGGGGGGGGGTGCGTTGCCAACGCCCCATGTCTCACGGCCGTGTCTTGACTCCGGGGGGAAGGAAAACGCGTGCGGGCGTGGGAAGTAGTGGCGAGTGAAGGGTGGTGCCGGAGGAAACCGTGAGGGGGATGCAGTAGTAGGTAGTGCCTGGGCGGGCGAATAAAGAGGTTGAGTGAATGCTGAGGGGGATGGCTTGTTGACGGAATATAAGTCGATCCCTAGGGATCGCCCAGTTCACTGCCATGCCTTCCACCACCATCCCTCCCCGTTCAGGCTATCGACCGTCCTACTCCCCCGCCGGTTCCTCCACAACCCCTCCACGCCTTCCTCCACCACCCCGCCCTGTTCTCCACCAACCACCCCTTCCTCCTCTCCCTCCTTCCCTCCCCCACCCTTATCCCGCCACCGCCACCTCCCCTGTTCCCGATCCTCACCAACCCAACCCCTCCCAACCCTCCCCCGGAACCACCCCCTTCACGCACAATCGCCGGGAAAGGGGTGGTAACACACCACCAAGGACCCTATGGGCGGATCCAGGATTCATCCATTGGGGAGGAAAGGGATGCGATGCAGGAATTTGCGGGCATGCTATTAACGGAGTTGAGTCGCTCATTAAGTGCTGTAATGCGGTTGCTTGAAAAAAGGTGGCCTTTATTTTTATAATGATTCGTTGTTGCTGCGAGGGGAGGGAAGTGTAATGAAGACGTGAACAGGAAAAAATTAATTCCTCTGTACAAGGTGAACAACAGGACCGTGACTGTCACGTAAATTTGACGTGAAGATACGTGGTTCTTGCAGATGAAATCATGTGGATATGACGTCGATCATTTCATTAATAATTGCCTATTATAGCCGATTTGTGACACCAAATGCTAATTCTGCGAGAATGTTCACGACAGTAATTATAGTGAAGACACCAGATCATTAAACGAATTTTATAAATTTAGTAATATTAATGTGTTTTTAAGAAGAGTAGCCAAAAGAAGGCGATTTTGAAAAAAATCAAAGTTGACACTGCGAGAACGTCCACGAAAGTAATTCTAGTGGATATACCAGCTGATAAAACGTGTGTGATACATTTAAAACGATTTAATCATCCGGCAAAAAATAGAGGCCCTGGATTCTGATGATTTTTCAATATGAATTGCTTTTGACCGTGATCACTCATTTAGTGTGAGTGGATTAAGTGATTCATTACAGTGAATTTAGCAGTATATTTTTGTGAAACCTATAGACATTGGTGAGAATTAGTGAAAATAAATGTTCAGTAAAATAATAATAATCCCTCAGTATCGTAATTCTATTAAATGAATGGTAGATTTCTTGGACAGTTCAGTAAACAACATTTCCGAGCGCGAGGGATTATCTGCAATGTTCCTTCCAAAATAGATGTGCTTTCCCACTTTATAATCCCTTTTTCAACATTCGTGTTCTTTCTCTCACTTCAAACCATTTAATATTCCCATTACATAGTAAAATTTTGATTACAGTGCTGATAAATAAAGAAATGTATGAAGTATTTTTCATAGGCATTCAATCATAGGTTCTCGCGGCGTTGATGTGATATTGTCTGCATGCCATGGTATTTCCACCGTGTTGGTTGTATTTTGTGGACGACAGTTTAGACCTAAAGGCACTCGTTGAAACAGGGCAAATCTGTTTTCTACCAGAAAAATCAGCGTGGCGAGTAACTCAAAAATGCTGTTATCTACCCTTCAACGCCGCGAAACCTACGATTGAACTATAACCTCAGTTGTCTGTCTCCTTCCTTATTAAGCAGTCACTTAAATGAAGAAGCCCGCACCTGTTTTAGTTTACTCATATATGTCCATCACGCCATTCCTTATCGGGGTAGGTAAAGTCCAACAATTTAATTATTGCCGTTAGCTCTAGAAAACTAGCTACGTATTAATAATTTCCTCCATAGTTCCAATCAAATTTCTCTCACTTCTTTTACATTAATGCATTGCTTCGTGCACGCTCTCCTATTCTTAAGTCTCCTAATATTCTTCCTCTCAGAGAGTCTCTTCCACCGCATTTACCTTCGACTTCTTCCTCTCACACCATTCACTCCTCAATCCTATATCTGTTTCGTTATGTCATTATCATACTATCATCCTATCATTCTGTCAACATAGCCAATCCAACAAAGTGCACTCCTTTCATATATGTTCATTACTGGAGCATGCAATCCATGTTCATGCGTAGGAAGGAGACGTTTTTGGAGCAATCCTTGAATAGGTTGTTTATAATGACTTTCAAGGGTGGATAACGTGACAGTACTTTCGTTATTCCTCCTTAATCATCAATAGAGCTTTTTGGAGGGCTACCTTCCAAATTAATCCCTCGCTCCGCCCATGGATTGTAGTATTACGGAATTGGAAGAAGTATTTAGCAAGAAAATTTCTTTTTCTCCTGACCTATCGCGTAAGAAGCGTTTTATTTTGCGAGGTATTATCAAAAGTAGCATATTTTAACATGCCTCTAAGTTTCAACGTGCTAATTTAACATGCTACAACAGGAGAAGCTGAGAGTTTAACAGTTGAGAGTCTGGCTACACCAAGACTACGTTGTAAGTCCATATCTCCTGAACTTGGTAATGGATGCTATTGCAGAAGATATACATGTGAGGGAGGCTGAAGAGGCACAAGCAAAATCCTCATTATGATAAAAAAAACTAAATAAATACAGGACTCAACAAGATGTCAGCACGCTATTTACTGGATCATTTCAATCTACCAATCCTACTACGTCTACATATTACCATGTTATCCAAACCTTTCTCCCTTTCTTTCCCTGTTTCAATTTTTTCGTCTGGTGGAAATACTTTAAAGCAAACATAATTATTTTATATGTGTTTTAGTCATGCTAGGGTGCATAGGGTGGAAGTCATCCTTTTAAGCTGTACCCACTCCAGTGACCTTCGCTGTTGTTTCCCTAGCGCTTGCTTGCTTCTGACAGTGGCGGGTTTTGGTGTTAAGGTAAAGGAACTGAAAATGTCCCAGGGTAGTAGTAATTTGATAAATGTATTAACTTGATAACTTTACGACTGTCATTAATAGATAAACAACAATACAATTACACAAGGACTAAATAATTTTGTTGTACTTAAAAATTAAAGATCTGTATTTCGTGAAAAAAAAATGTAAAAATAAAAAAACAGTATGTTGAACCCTATTTCTTCAGGTGCAACTATTTGTATTAGCGTTTAGATGAAAAATGTTTCTCCTCCATTACAGGAGGTGCCTTCAGGTCAATTTGGCATGAAAACGCCTCCTATAACGGAGGAGAAACTGTTGTTACCTAAACGCTTGCACGCGTAGCTGCACCTGAAGAAATTGGATCCAACATATCAAGCCACAGTAAATGCCTTCACTCCAAGAAAACAGTAGTTTCATATTTCGATTATTTGTTTTATCACGTGTAAAAATACGGGCATAAAAAACCACATGGTAAAATCACATGTATAAAATCACACACAGGAATAGCGATTCTGTGAGAAAATATGCGCGAGAGACTTCACAAAAATTAAGATATGTTCAATAAAAACGTTTATGCAAAATAATATTTGAATGGCTTAGCTCGGGATTCTGTAGGCCCCTCCTAGTACATGGGCTCTGGGCGGTCGCCCTGTCTGCGCCCACCGTTAAATTCGCCACTGCCTACGGATTCCTTTCTCTCCACCCCGTTCTGATTCATGAAAAAAATTGGGGACTAATTCATGAATGGGTGAGATCGTCGGTCGCGATGATTCTGAACGTGTATACACCGCCGTCTATTCATTCGCCGCCGTTTCCACCCTCTACCCCAACCCGAGTCTTGTACGTCTCCTCCTCCTCCCTGGTAGAAAGCCACCCTTTCCTGCTGCCCCACCCTCCTCCCACCGTCTATTCCAGGGTTTGAGTGAGGAGGGTGCCTTTACCTCCCCGCGCCGACGCGCCGGCCGGGGCGGGTGGGAAGTGGCCATTTATTCGAAAAAGGGGCGTTCCACTGCATCTCTTACCCTGTTCCCTTTCTCGCGGACATGCGGGAGGGAACAGAGGGAAAATTGGTACATTTCCTTTTTCGTGCACACTTCTCCGAGGTAAGAGTTAGTGCAAATTAGAGCCATGATAGCGACGGAGATGTGGGCGGGGTCTTGCCCTAGCCAGCGCGGTCGAAAGAGTCGTGGTCTTCTCCTCTCTCGTTAGCGGGTGGATGGAATGTGAATTGAGGGGTTCAACCCAAGGAGACTCCACGAAGGAAGAAGGTGGCTGATTACTTTTGGCGCTTCGCGTTGACTTGATCATTCATTGATTCTCTCCGTCCCGTAAACATACATGAACGCAGGTTTATCCCTCACTTTTGCTAGATTCCCAGTCTCTGCTTCGTAGCACCGATGACTCTAAGTCTAGTTTTCTCTCTCTTTACGTCCGGAGAGAGCAGACGTCTGAACCTTACACTCGACCCTCTATTGGAAACGGGGCTGTTGAATGATGAATTACCAGGCGAAGTCTCATCCCGGGGCGTTATTGAGTGTGACGGCTGTGTAGGGCAATCGCCATCCACCTACCCGATTCTAAATGTTTCGTGCAAATATTATATCTACATGTAAGAACTAATTTTTTCCCGGCGAATATTGCATGTGAACTCTTCTCGGGTTACACGCGGGGATGATTTTTCCATTTCATTCAACGTTTCGATGGTCGTCTCGCTCGTCATCATTAGGACTATGATGATGATGAGCTGGAAGTTCAAAGAAGGAGATGAGGAGGAGGGAGAGGAAGAAGAGTTCACATTATATCAACATTTACATAATACCCTGCAAGCCATCTCACGGGCACGTGGCAGGTGGTGGGTTTTCACCAACATGCATCACACTAAAGCCAATCAAACTACGACTACTAATTCACTAATAAGAACCTGTCACAGGGTGAAATTTTACCACCATTTAGTACACTTTAGAATTGATACCAATGTTGTAAAAACCACGAGTATAAGAGTATTTAGTAACTACATTAATGTAGTTTAGATTGGTACTGATTGAAGTTGAATTTAAGTCTAAATTAGCATTGGGACCAGCTTGGTGTGGTAGGTACAACTTCAATGCTGTAAAAACCATGAGTATATGAGTATTTAGTAACTAAATTAATGTGGTTTAGGTTAGTACTGATTGAAGTTGAATTTAAGTCTAAACTAGTATAGGGATCAGCTTGGTGTGGTAGGTACAACACTGGCTTCCTTTTCATATCGCCGGGGATCGAATCCATACTGTTGCAGAGATTTTTTAATTGAATCCCAGTCTCGACTAGGAGTGCCCTTGAGGAGTGCATGTCTAATTTAGGACGACATCATCTGGTAGGATGTAAAACTATGTACCCCATGGCGCCTTTTGCTGGGCGTAGGTTATAGTGATCGCCAAGTTTCCCTTCAATATTCCTTCTGAAAAATCATTCCTCGGGTACTTACCCTCCTTTCCTCAATGGTATAAATGAACTAAGCCCATATATTGCCTTAACTGTTGTCATCGAGTTTGTTGTTTAAAGTGATTTATTGGTGATAATATTCTTTATGATATAGATATGAGATCCGTTAATCGATATACTGAGTCGTTTTTAAGAAAATAGATGGCTTTCAAAGGACCATTTGGGAGCAAGCCCTGGTAGAGGCACACTACAAAGAGTATTGCCATTCGTTATCTACGGAAGTATAATTTTAAAGCTGTTGGGCATGCTTTTGAAAGTTTGATCATGCTTTTTTTACCTCTTTTTTGTTTGAGGTAGAATATGTAGGTATATATTCTGTATTTTCCAATATTTTACTCCAAAACGAAAGCATTAAGAAGGGGAAATTCGGCAAGGTAACTTGTTGCAAATTAACAAAAAATACTTAATATTCTCGTCAAGCTTAATCGTCGTCGTACGCTATTCATAATTGCCAGTTGTTAATTTTGAAGAAACCTCTGGCATTGGAGGAGTAACGTTGGCTTTAATCAATATGTGACGGTAAAAATTACATTACTTCTTCTTACAGCTTGATAAGTTCCGTAAGAGTTTAATAAATTCATTCCGCAACTGTATGAGTCAAAAAAGTACTGAATTCTATTTTATACTCTTACTGTTTGAAATATATTGTAAGCACATATGACTGTCCTTAGCTATGAGAAATAAAGATTGAGATACGAAATATGAAGAATATTTGAGTTATATTTTTAATTAACTCATTTTTCTAACTATATATGAACGCCATTTCTATTTTCATAAAGTTATTTGATTTCAGTTTTTGTTGCTAATGGCTAAAAAATAAGATGAGTTGACAGTAAGCACCTCACCGTGTCACCCTGGGGTAGTTCCCCTTGACTCTTTGTGTCAAAACAAACACTGAACTCCATCATCTGCACTGTTTTAAAAATCTTGATTTCAATGATGACATTCCTTAAATATTGAAAAACAATATTAATGTACCACATATGGAGATTATAGAACAATTGTATTTTTGATGAACACTTCTTTCAACCACATTAGCCGACTGAAGTGACATTTCTATTACACTAACAAATGTTGTCTTCAGTTCACGTAGTTATTTGCAATTCCCTCGGAAACTCAGATGGATTTATGCCTTGAAATTATCGTCTCTCAATACCCTGAGAGAAATATCATCTTTTAGATATATTTTCAAGAAAATGGTATTTCTCGTAGATAGAAAAATGTAATTTTTATCCATATTTAACCGATTCCTGCATTTAGCACCATGTAATTTCAAGTTAAATTCGCGGAAAAAAGTAACATGTAAATATTGGATTTTGTTGTTGGTATTTGTGAGGGGGAAAGAGGGACAACATTATGAGTTAGGAAGTGTTCAACAGGGTTAGAAATGAACGAAGAGTTTTGAGAGGTAGAAAGAAGGGGTAGGGCAATTGAATTGGACATGTCTTAAGGAAGAATGGTATGAACAGATGTTAATAACGGAAGGGAAGTTAAATTGAAAGAGAAAAAGAGGAAGTAGTAGGTTCGGAATTGTGACAGATATTACGGAAGGAAGGAAATATGCGGAGATGAAGAGACAGGCCCAGATCAGACTGTTTTGGTCGCATCAGTGTCGTTGAAACCTGTCTGAGGGCAAAATTTTTGACGATGATGATTTGACATATGACACTTTCTTCTAGAAGTGGGTAAAATTTCAGTTCGGTGAAAATTTAAGTCATTTGTTGAAAGATTTCATTTTTCGAACGTCTTCGCGCATCTGAGTTACATGGCGATAACATGGTGAAGTTTCAACAGAGACGGAAGATATAGGGGCAGCAAAACTTGGTGATACTGACTTGCGTAGAGCATTGTGCAAAGAAGAGGAAAGTATACAAAAGAGGTGGGATAAAGAGGCCCAGAGTTCTTCCAGGAGTCCGTACGGGGATCTTTTGGTACTTTTTCGCGCCCATTAATGCTTGATTTCACCCTCAGTGTGCAAATATTCTCCGATGGTGAGTGCACCCAGTTCTTCTACATCTTTACCACTTACACAAAAATTGGAAGTATGTCTATTAAAACCTACCAGTACGAGAGCTTCTATAAGGGAGGTCTTACATGAGAGAGACCTAAATCGTGATCCGACATTTTCGACCTGAAGATCCAGGTAGGAGTGCCAGGGAAAGTGGTGCCACCCTACAACATAGACTCAGGAGGGACACTTAAAAAATAAGGGATTCAATGACAAGTAACTCCACGTAAGCCTTCAATCTAATATCAATTAAGTAATTTAATTGTGGAACCGCCTAAACCAGTCATCTGTATTCAAAATACTTCTGGAAAGAGTATGATAGATGCTACAATTAGAAGTAGTAGTCTTTGGTCTTATGTGCTCCAAATACGAAGTTCATTCCAAAGCAAGACCTTAATCACAAGAGAAACGCAATATCTAAATCAGAGGTGGGATTTGAACCCACTACCCATGCTTCTAGTCAAGGTTTCTATACCGGTGCGTAACTAAATTGTCTACTTCGGGCTGAGGAGGTTAACGATAATTCAATAATTAAATATCCACTTGTGTATGGTCTATGAAAATGTTTAGGCGGAATTAGTTTTTGCTCGGAGTGCCCCTGACCCTGAGAATGGAATTTAGCTGTCAATCGAAAAACAAATTTAGAATAAAATCTGTGCATTTATATTCGAATTATTAAGAAATGCATGTCATGTGCCATGAGGCTACAGCATTGCATGGTCAAAAAACCAAATCGGTATGTTGAAATTTTTTTTCACTTTTATCAATAGGTATCAATGATGAGAATAAGTGAACCAAGTTTCACAAAAATCTCTGCGTAAACAAGAATCACTCCAACCACCTTAAGGATATACATATTCCCATTTACATATGCATACTGCCCTGCGAGGGGTTGTCAGGACACCAGACGAGAAAGTGGCGTGGATTAGGGAAAAGGAAATGAGAAGGGGCAATAGCAACACTGAATCGCATGATTGAAGTGTATCTTGTGTTGATGTTACCTTGTTTTTTATAATGGCCATTAATGGTACGAAGAACGGAATTTTCGTACCTACCTGTTCGGCAATGTGCATGACTTATTTTGTCGCTTCAATCAGTTACAGAAATATATTGCCCTGAGTTAAAATGATATCCCCCTGCGTATTGCTGTAGCTCAGCTGATCAGGGGTGGTGTCATGGTTCCTCCTTTTTCGTTGTCCTTACCTTTATCCAAAATGCCATTAGCTCCAGGAGGGCAGCCACTGTCACAGGAAAGCACTTCATAAATTAAAACTATTGCTCTGAAGCACGTGACAAAAAAGAAAGGCGATGAGGTTTTTCGCTCTCATGATCGTAATTGAAAAATAGCGATAGTGCAAGCGCACGCGTTACATGTAGAACAAAGATCTCGCCCCTGAAGTTTTGATGTAATCTAAACCAAGCGTGTAGACTCCGAGTCTCTAAAGCCTTCAAAACTTGTCCTTCCATCTGCTGTATTTCGCTCTCTGTTTGCTCTAAGCAGCCCCCAAAACATCGAATAAATCTCCGTATCTTCTCTCCCTTTCCTCCCCTAAATCTTTCCTCCTCCCTTTGAAAAATCTTACCCCGCCAAACAAGAAATTTTACCAAAACCTCGTAATCTTGCCTATCCAACAGTGCTTGTCCCAACCTAAGATGCCTGCTCTAACAGGGCAAATTCTTGTTCCGACCCATAAAAATCTGTTCCCACAACCAATAAAATCTTGCCCCGTCGTGTAGGGAGCAGAATCGGCGCCCCTGGAGTCTGGCCCACTCCGGCCGTCGCCTACGCTCCTCCCGCCGGAGTCCTTGGAGCTCGGCGACGGTGCTCCGGCCGCATTAGATCCCTTATTTACGTCCTTGTTCCTTCCTTACTCTCTGGAGTCGAGATGAGGTCAGGTCAAGCGAAAGGTTGAACAACGAACGAACGAATACTTTTCGATTTGAGTCCTCTCCTAACCCGAATCCTCTTTTGCTATTATTCCACTCTCTTCTTGCCTATACACGCATTTTTTCACCCATACGACTAAAAGAGTAAAATTCGTAATTTTAAATCTCATATGTGAGACAAAGAATTGTGTAGTGGTAGCAAAACTTGGGGCCATTCGCGTATACTCCTGTTGTGTTATGTACTTTAATCATTTTCATCATACCTTGAACTACCCAAAATGTACCCCACAGTTTGACCCCCATCGTGTTAAGGTGGTTTGAACGAAAAACCACTCCACCTAGAATTTGATGAATTTGGGCTCATTTTAAAGAAAAAACTAACATCTTACCAATTATATTAAAATATCAACCCGTTGCCTAACTACTTTTCGAGCTATTTGCCTGAAAATATAAACTGTTTTCCTTGGGATAGATTATGGCTGTGCGCTCCAGAGGGAGATTATTAAACAAATTAGGAACTTCTAGCACCTAGATTTCGTCAAAAAACTAACGGTGTGTAGATTGCATGTTTCCTCAACTATCTATAAAAAATAATCTGTTACTCACCACAGTAATTTTTATAGAATCGCAAAAAAACCAGCTGTTTTGAAGGGTTTTCAGCCGTACGGCGGGCAAAATGAGTCATGTTAGAGACTTATGTAGCTTTATTCATTTAATTACTGCGAATTTTGATCATATATAACTAAATATTTGCGCCATTAATATTACAATATTTATTTCATGCATAATACAGACGCTGAAATAAAAAAATAAAATTTGAATATGGTCTCCATTATGACTAGGGAACTATCTCGCTCAAACCACCGTAAGTGGACGAGAATGTTAAATAGGATCTTTTTTCTTCATTTATCATTCTACGGTGGAAGATAAATAAACACGGTGACATTCTTGAAGGCGAACTACATATGAAGGAGGGGAAGACTCGTGTGAAAGGAGTTGGCAAAATAGAGAAGTGAAGAGGAGAGCTCATGATAGGCAACGCTGCCTACATAACTGCATTTAACTTGAAGGAGCGGGGAAGTGTCAGTCGTGCGTTTCTCGACCATGTTTACGGTACAAACAAAGCTGGATCAATCGGCACTGATATTGTTCGTGGTGTATCGTAGAAGTTCATCTAAACAATTAGATTAAGAGCCATAGAGAGCTAGAAAATTGATGTAAATAATAGATTGAGCATTGCGAAGTTGGCAGTCGAGGTTTCCGATCATAGAAATTCTAGTAGTCAAACTCCAAGTCTGCACCAGTGAATTCCATTCCACTTCTACTGGACTTAGCACCATTGGCTAAAGAATCCTTTTTTATCTCACTCGCTACATAGCTGACCGACAGTTTTCTCCATATCCAAATTCCCCACCTTGAAAAATTTTATGACCAGTTTGGGATTTACGTAAACCCTTACTTCAACTTCAGCCGCGAAATGAATGGGCTGTTTCAAGGAATACATACCACTGGATGAATTCATTTCAGTTTTATTCAAGATATTTATTTCCACAATATGCAAAAATACAGTTACACACCGAAAGGGATGAAATTCGCTATTAAAAAAATAATTTCACTTGATCAAGATTCCCTAACGTATCTCCTGATTGCCGGTCAGGTGTGTAAGCCTGACCGGCAGAGACCGAAAAACATGACCAGGAGTTACAATAAAAAAGCAACACAACATGATATAGGACCCTAGCTCTAGTCATTCGACACTTCAGGGTGAGGTAAAAGCAGTCTTTGGCTTGATATGTCGCAAATAACGGAAGTGGTATTGCTCAGCATTCACCCTGCGGACAAGATGGGACAACCGCAAAATCAACTTCAGACCACCAAATTAATAAACAAATTTAGCAATAAACAACTAACAGTGAATGGCAGCAAATAGATTATAGGCGTAGCGTAACTTGGTGCCACTCGCTTGTGAAGACCATGATGCAAAAGAGAGATAAGCATACAGGAGATGTGGAGTGATGTTGCCGAGTCTTCTTCCTGAGGTCCTATCGGGAATTCTTCGGTACTTTTGCCCACTCATTTACGCTTGATTCACCCTCAGTGACCTCTATAACTCCACTGGTGAGTGACACCAAGTTTCGTGCTATACCTAAAGCATTATGGTGGACGAATAATATTTTGAAATTTCGACGTCATTTAAGAGTTGATAGGGAGATAGGGAGCGTGGTGGCCTAGTGGGTAGAGCGCTTGGTCACAGATCGAAGGGTCCTGGGTTCAAATCCGGGTGAAGCCTTTGAACGCCCCCGAACAAAAATCCTCGGAGTGCGAAGTGGCCCAGGGAAAGGAACGGCCCCCTACCCTGAATGTGTGAAATTCACACGCCTGTGGCTTAGTTCGGGGTGAGCTCTACCCTCAACTATCCAAACCAACCTTCGGGTTGAATCACTGAGTGAGTGTGAGTGTTAAGAGTTGATACTTTGATAATATTCCACCCAATATTTTAATTCGCTGACCGGTTTCGAATTTGGTAAATAGAAACCAGAATTGCTGAAAATTCAAATAGGTATTAAAAACATCTTATTCATTTGTCTTTTTTACCGAGCACTTAATAAATCATTTGCACTCTACTGATTAGAAAACCATCTATCTTACATCATTATGACAAGGATGTAAAGCTGGATTCTTTAAACAAAAATTTGAAACTACTAGAGCGTCAAATTGTTGAGCATTAGACTTTAAAACGACTTTTTCCCTGAAAACCTGACCCCTCATTTTACCGTCCCAAACCCTTTATCTCCTTCACGTCATTGAATTTTATGTTTTCCTCAGGAAATGCTGTCCATGAGAGGGATTAACCAAATTTAACCACTCCCTCTCCCAACGTTTTCCCCCTTCAAATCCTCTTCCTTATCCTCTCCTATAAATTTGCACGTGCATTTAAATATAATATTTTACCTATCCAGGCCGATGTTTTTCACGGAAATTTCTACATTTTCCATCGCCGTAGTTTCTGCAGATACGAATTTCTTCCGATGATAGGTTTAAAACACCAAAACCTTTCGAAGAATCAAGAAGTTGCGTGGAATTTAACCAAGAGTTAATTATTTACTCCAATCCTCACGCAAATCACTCCTCCATTATATGTATGTCAGCTTTTACTGAGAAATATGTAGTGGAAGGAGATGATCTATGGCTAAGCCCCGTTTGCCTTACTACCTTTCAACTTTGGTAATCCATTAAAAGGGTAAAAACTGGTAATGCAAACGCCCGGTAGTACCTACGATGGTCACTTTTCCTACCCGTGTAAACTTGCTATAGTTATCTACAACAGTTGTTTTCTGCCATCCGAATGCGCTTTAGTTACAATGGTCAAGTAATTAATTGTTATCACTTTCAAATGACCGGTAGATGATGGTAAATAAATATGGTGCGCGTTAAAGATAGAAAATACTATGAAAATACCAGTTGTGCAATGGTTGTTAAAGACAGGTGCGAATGCGGGAAGAACTTACAAAAGTTTTGCATAGTGGCTAAAAGCTAGTGATGCGAACGGGGCATGAATTAGAATAAATACAAACATAAATACTCTTCACGCCATTCCATTTCGGAGTAACAAGCAGTAAGTAAATAAGATGAAAGCAGCAGATTGACTTTCAGTAACAAATCGTAGAATCCATGGTGCTTAATGTGCTCATGAAATCGTAGTTCTAAAATTATCGTGCTAATGTCTATGTATTTTTTCGGTTCTCACCCAAGTTTGTGGTTTCCACAGACAATAAATTCACCAGTGCTCCCATTGGCTTCCTTTGGTCCCATATCAAGTCATTTTTTTACCAGAAGAAGACAATAGGATAACCGGCGAAACCTTCATCTTTAAAAATCCGCAAACGCAGGGGAGAACTCAAAAAACCTAGAGAAGACATTCTCTATATTTATACGAGAACATTTGGACCCACATCAAGTCAGTTTTTTTTACCTGAGGAAGGCAGTAGGATAACCGGCGAAACATTCATCTGTAAAAATCCACAAACGCGAAAGGAGACACGAAAAACGCAATGGCATATACAACATATCCTCAACAAGATTAGGACCTCCATTAACGCACTAATCCGGTCCGTTTTTCATTTCCTTATTCGCAAACGGAGAGATGAACGGGGGATGGAATGGATTGCAGAGCGGGGCGAGGGGGAGAGGTAAGGCTGATAAAGAACAAGGGGATGAGGGGAAGGGACCCCGCCGACCGCGCTTTCGACACGTGGCGTTTGTTGGGAAACCCCCCATTCTTGCCTTGAACGCGCGTGAGCGAAGAGAAACCTTTTTTTCATGTTTTTATCACCCCCCTCCTCACTACGACTCCCTATTACGCATGTGCGGGCACGCGTAGACACGCGTGTGCGATGAGGGGAAAGGCGAGGCCGGGAAAGAGGCACGAGCAGACAAAAGAGTTGGGTCACTCGTTGGCTTGCGCCCTGGGAGAGGAAAACACGCAAGTTTTCAAGGGGAAGGGTGGTTCGTAAGAGGGGGTTAAGGGAGGGGGACCTGTGATAGGGGAAGGGTGGGCATGGAGGCGCCGCGGCGCCCGACGGACGACGCGCCTCCCTGACCGCCGAAGAGATTTTCCCGAACTTCTGCGTTGAGACTTTTCGGCCAGGTATACATCAAACGTGTGATGGTTGGGTAACGACCCCAGAAGTATGATGAACGCAATTCCATTGGTCGAGTGAAGGAGGAGCATGATGTATGGGTTCTTACGGCAGTGTGTGGTGAGAACGACATCACGTGACTTAAGGAGTTTCCTCCGCTACCGTGTGAGTCAAAACAAATACATAATTCCACGGTTTTTTGTTTTAAATTTTTAGAAAAAGATACAGCTTGCCCAGATAACATGCCTTAACTGTGAGAGAGCAAAATTATTACGATAAATATGCAGATTATTCGACTTATTAATTACGGAAATTATGTTGCTGATTTTGGAAAAATATACTTATGGAAAAAATTTGAAACGACACCTACTACGAGAATTTTCTACACCCTAAATGCTACCAAAAAACTACCGGCTCCACTGTTAAGAGGTAGCAGTCTAATCAGTAGGTACTGACGGCGCATATCAAGAAGAACGGTCCGGTATTAACTGCTACAGTTTCGGGTGTGAAGTTCATGGGGTCGGCTGGAGAACTGCGATGTAGAAGACAAAAGTAAAATGCCACATTAGTCTTCCTAGAAGGTTCAGCCTTGCATTCAACATATGACGTGATGGCATTTCTCCCGGTTAACTATTCCGGAGGTGAAATAGTCCCCCAATCGGATATCCTGGTGAGGACTACAGGGAGGAGAACATCAGATAGAGCGGACAAATGAAATATATTTTTAACCCTTTCACTCCTTTTTATGATTCCTGTTTTCAATCTTAATATGTGTCAAACATCCGCAGAAAGATGTTTATCATTTTATGTGCTATATTATAAAAAATCATTGTTTTACACAGAAATTACAACATTATTTTTAAACCCTGTCGTAGAAGGGATGAATGGGAGGAATGAAAGAGAAAGATCAAGAACGGAATGCATCAGGAAATGTTTGTAGGACGTCAAAATGAAGAATTACGGGGGATTGAAGCGGTTGGGCAGAGAGGAGAGTAGAGTGGAGAGCTGTGGCAAACCAATCTTCCGATTGATGACTGATGATGGTGATTGTGACCAAAATTCTATCGCCATATTGATTTTAATATTGTCATAAACTAGCAGAGAAGGTTATTGAGAACTTATAGAGCGTTTGAAAAATTCCATTCAATGTTGACATAAATTTGATGAAACATTTCTGGATGTTTCAATCCGAAACAGGCTTTACTCCGTGCCACATCTTTTCAAGTTATTTTTTTATAATATGATTTTCTTTCGCTTGGTACCTATTTATGAGGATTGAGAGCCCCCTCCGCGGATATATAAGTAAGTGAAACAAGGCAAAGAAGCGGAACGTCGAACTTAATTTCCTTCGAGGAGGAAGAGTCTCTGTAGTGTATAGGGAGGGGGATATATATACTCACGGCGAATGGAAGTGGTGGAGGGTCTCATGGTCTCAGCTGGGGTGGGGAAACAATCATTCTGAAAGCATTTTCGTGAAGGGGGATTTCTTAATATCTCGCAGGGAATTAGGGATGAGTTTTCGAAACCGCATTTGCGGCATTCAGGCCCGGTTGTAGATCTTAATTTTGGATCTCGTGTTCTCTCTCAGGCCGTCGATTTCGCTCTCCTTGGAAAAAACACCTTCCTCTTTCCTCTTCTCCCCATCCTCCTCCGTCTAGCACTCCCGTACGCGAATCAAGAGAAATTCGAGTTAATGAGGGCTCACTCTCGACAGATAAACAGACCGTGTACTTATCCTCCTCAAGGTGTTCTAGACTTACTTGCTTTTCCTCATATTCGGGACGTTTTTTCTTTATCTCAATGTTTGGAATTAAGATCACTTTACACATAACGTCATAACTTAACTAAGGAACATGATGCCTAATTGTTTGGGCAAGGAATTAAAAGAATTTGGATTCCTGATACAGAGGCACTTTAAAGGTAGTTCCGCCGTTAAATTACTTAAATATAATTGAATTAATATTTTTCATGCTTATATAAAAACTTCTATTTGATTTGAGCAACAAAATTCTACTTATCCACGCTTTTCAATATATACTTTGATTTTCGGTCAAAGGTTCTTTAATTTTCCAAAGTGTTTCATCATATTGTAGGTATTATGAGTGGAAAAAAAGGAATCAAGGGCATCTATGCACATCTACGTGATACCCTGGTAGCCATATTTAAGGATTGTGGCAGGGGGAGATTCCTCAACAAGCTAACCATTAAAGCAAACTATCATGAAGTATTTTACTATAATACTAATTATAGTGTTAAGTGACGTACCTTTGAGAGATTTCACTTATAATGTGGCTTAACTATCAATTAACTCCTGCGGAATTGACGCGTTACTCATACGTCATGGGGGCTATTAGTTAGTTCCGTCATTACTATAATTATATATTGTTAAAAGAGGGCAATTTTCCCGGTGGTTACACTAAAAATATCAAATAAATTATAAAAGTATGAAATGGTGAAAATGTCCAAATACAAGTATAAAAAGAAGAACGAACTTATTTCATGTTTCTACTAAGAAATTTCAGCTCTATGCTACGATACGTTGTGTCAGGTTTGAATTAAAAAAAATCTTTTTATAAAAACATTATACATTTTTCCGCTCAAGGTTTTGTTCTTTTACATCCTTCCCAAGTTTTTCCTATGATATTTTTTAGCTATCTATTCTGTACATCCCACATAGCCTGCTTCTTTTCCTCCTGAGCGGTAAACTCTCCCATTCCAGGACATTAAGCATTTCAGTTACTGTAACTGTAGAAATAAGCTGTGCTCTTGTCTCTCCATAACACATTCCTAGCCATCTTTCTTTGATCCTTCTCTGCTAAAATGCAAAGTTATCACAAAATTTAAGACACATACGACTTAAAATTATCTAACATCTCATGTAGATGTTGAAAATCGAAAAAGCAGTATAATAACAAAGCTACCTATCGTCCCTTTCAGCATTACTGGTGGCACAGATCTATGATCATTACTGATGGCTGGTGGCTATTTAAGTCCCTAATCGTACTCGTAGAAAATGACGTTTTATATATCCGTAATTCAAGATGAGAGCAATTGACAAGTAAATTTTATGTAAAGATTACTCCAAATTTTCAGTAAAAGTAAAGGAATGTTGACTCTTATGCATGCATTTCGATCATCTAGGTGACCATCGACAGGTAGAGTTGAAATAACGTAAACAAGCACGTGTTCGCGAAGTTTCAACTCTCCCTGCCGATGGTCACCTGGATGATCGCATTGTAACAGAAAACACTTTGTAAATATTTCCACACCAATTTTTTTTTTTATTCAACCGACCTAGGTTTCGGCAAACATTGCCATTATCAAGGTGAAGTCACAAATACACGAGCGATATATATATAGGTATGGGATGGAGGAGGGGAGTGGTGGGAGAGTAAAGGCGACTGAATTGGGGAAGGAGGGGGGGGAAGTCGTGACGCAACGGGAGTAAGAGGGGGGGGGTTTGCTTACAGGGAGGTTGACGGTTAGGATTTTAGTGGTAGTGACGCAATCGTCAGGAAGGTGACATATTCAAATTTCGTTCAAGGAGAATGGAGAGTAATGGGGAGGAGTGGGATGGGTACAATTGGTCATTTACAACAGAGACAAATACGATGTACGATTAAATATTTACAAAGTGTTTTCTGTGACAATGCAATCTGTGACAATTTTCCACAAACTTTCGCCTGATACTTTAAAATCTGACCTGGATGATCGAAATGCATGCATGGGAGGCAAAATTCCTTTGCTTTTGTTGACAATTTGGAATAATCTTTAAATCTTTCCGTGCTGCAATTTATCTAATTTTACGTTTGAGATGAAACCTTCTGCAATAGCACGGATTTTTAATATGTTCTTTCGTAACTGCACTTAAAACATTGAGCAACTTCCATTGTAATAGGATTTATTACGAGCTGTTTTCCTTTTTACAGCATCTTTAGGTCAAGGTAATGTTTTAAGCGCAGTTATGTTCCATTTCTACTTAATCACGCCAGACAACTCAGATTATGAGTTCTTTCGTCTTTGGAGAAGTAGTCCATATGTTTAACGGAGGGAGTTACGGTCACACGTGATATCGTAAACGGCCCATTTCCTTCCGAGACTGCAGTTGCATGAGCAAGGAATTTGTTGTCGGGTTGCCTGACGGTGGAACCGTGGTGTATCTTCCCGCGACGATGACGCGATGGTTTCAGTTCCTTCGAAGCAAAGCCCATAGTCTGGGGCCTTGATTCGAGCTGCTTGGCTTGGCTTGCTGCGCCCTGGAGGGATGAGTAGTTCGACTAACAAAAACCTCCGCGTCGGCTAACTTAGAGAGGAACGAAACCAAATCCGAAAGTTCTATAGAGCGTTCCACAATTAGTTGACAGTAGGGGCTTATATGAATACTCTTATGAATACTCGCTTCCTGTGCAAATCTCCGTAAGCTCGGATTTGTAATGTTGCCAGTAGCAGTCGGAAAATTAAACTAGTGATATGCAGTCAAGTAGTATTGCAATGTACAAATAATATTCCCGGAAGGAACTTACTTAGATATCAAATGGGCTCTTCCACTGCAATGCATCATCCGCGCTTATTCAACCATGTCACTCTACCACTATACATGAGGCCGGAAATGCTACCGACATTTCCTAACGTGACGGAAACGGACGGTGAAGTTTGCACAGATTTTTTGCGGGATTACGATCAGCCTTTCCTGACTTGACGTTAACGGACGGTGGCATTTAATATTCTGTCGTCTTCCCGTTGAGGCGGATTGTATTACTATGGACGGGAGTATCAACGCCAAATGCACACCACTTTCACAAACGGAGTTGTAAACGATTGAGAAGTAGCTGGCAATTTTCATATTAAAATTGTTACCGTCTTGGGACGGTAGATAGAAGTGAAAACTTCAACTAATAAATTTTGATTGATAGTGTATATTAAAGTAAAATATGGCAGGTTTATTTAAGATGAAAAAGCATAATTAATTTTGCATAAAATTTGTTATCTTTCATTTTTTATTCATTTTTAAATTTTTTATTGTTCCTCAATTGACAAATTATTTACATCATTATTACAATCTATAATTAAAGTAATTATTGGCTTATGATAACTAAAATGAGATAAAAAAATGTGATTTAATATTATGTACATATCTAAAAAATACGGCATCTATTGTCGTTCCACCTTTTTTTTCTGGAATTTTCACTAAAATTTAATGAATTCACAAAATTTTAAAGTGAATTAACATAATAATAAATAAATTCGCATGTACTATATATATATATATATATATATAGGGCGCGTATTCTCTTTCTCTTCCCTTCGCCGTATTATATTCGTATGTGCTATAGATAGTGGGAACGGAACGCTTAAAATTTAACGCTTCGAGTGTCACGCTTTTGCGTTTACTCCCATGGAAATCAAGCCGAGAGCAGGCGTAGAGTAGACCCTCCCAAGAGATGTTTTCACTTCAAAAATAAAATATAAAGAATCCGACAAAGTACTGAATATATAGCTTTAAGTTTAAAGATAAAAATTAACATGGGCAATTAAAAAAAACTCTCTACTGATTGGCTGACAGTGACGGAAAAGTTAGACTTTGACAAGGTTCGGTCATTGTCCGTTGACGACAACGCCAACGTCCGGCCATCGTAATAAGGGGATCACTACATAACTATCACTAGGCTCCGCGAACGCCACCGTCTGTATCCGTCACGTCAGGAAACGTCAATCGTAGTTCCACCACAATGATAATGATGTAGTGAAACCTATTATAATGCCGGGCGTCGACGGTGCCGTCAACGGACGATGCGCGAACTTTGTCCGCATGTTACTTTACCGTCACGCTAAGTCAAGGGTTGCCAATCAGAAGTGAGATTGTTTTAAATTTACAAAATATCAACACCAGATTGTCCCTCCTAGTTAGTTACCACTCTACAATGAAACATGAAAAGCTTTATTGAAGACATTTTTTTCAGTATTTTTCCGAATTATCTATAATATTTTGGTGATAAAATATGAAATATAACAGCTATTTCGCAGCCGTTTAAAACTCGTAGAGCAAAAACGGTCAACGATTGGCGCTGATTATCTTGTCAATCGTAAAACACTCCTCCATCACAGGAAGATGATGGAAAACTGAACGACACCGTTCGTATCCGTCACGTCAAAAAACTATAATAAAACACCCGTAGTTGTACTGTCCCCTTATATATTTAATGTAAAATATTACGGTACACGTGTTGTCATCATCAGGAAAACACAAGTTATATCTCAAATGGGTATATAGATCCAATCCAATGGGCGTTATATGCTGTTCCACCACATAACGCCGGATACAGTCGAATATATACGTCAAAAAACGTTAATCGTAATCCCAACCGAACAGAGGAATTCCAAATAATTCGACGCGTTACAATTAAATGCATTGTATCAGTAGTAATGGTTCGTAATGAACTATGAACAACAGCCGGATATAAGAAGCAAGGTTTTGCATAGTTTTTTTCCATTTAAAACCGAATATTTTGCATGTGATGTTGGATCACAATTGAGCTAGATCACATTGAAAATTCAATCATTTTTTCATATTCTTTCGTATTTTATCAACTAAAACAAAACCTCACTTCACTATAGAGAGATTTTTCATCTTTACTCATTTGGTTTAAATATCAATTTTAAGGCCTAGATACTTAAGTCATATTGGGGCCGAAATAGGCCGATATATAGTGTAATCAGTTTAACTTCCAAATTGAAAAAATAATATTTCGACTGGAATACTAGTTTTTTCTAGTATAATGGAAATAAAAATATTAAATTAAAACATTAAAAAAAAGTGATTTTCAAAGCTATTGTTTTCCATTTCCCAATAAATTGTTTTTCCTAATCGGACGGAAATATAAATACCAGCAACAACTAGGATCGTAGGACATAGTAAATTGTAGTATACGTCACAACTGTATGGCATTACTAGCCTAGTGGTGTATTGTTAACAAATAATTCAATTCAAGAAATAAAGAAAAGTATAGTACAACTGTTTTCATCATTGCAACTTGATGATGCTTTACATTAAATCATAATGAAGATAAATGAAAAAGAAATATTTTTGCTGAAAAACCTTCCAAATTTTTCCTCGTAATAAAAAAGAACACATTACCCGTCAAACCGTATTTCGGAATTATCGCAGTCTGCCAGAAATCGGCTGATGACACTTCAGGGCAGAAGTATTGTAATCTTAAATTATTTTGCTTGAAACGATTTCATGAAATCCTGGGAAATAACTACGCTCTGGAAAATACTTAAAGGTACCTACATAATTTTTCAACCTCTCAGCATACTTTCGGAATACTCATTTTTATCTCAGAAAGATAAGCGGGTATCGTAAAAGAAGTTATGTAAAGCGAAATAACGGTATAATATTAATTAGTACTTCTTCGCATAAATTTAGACTGGCCTTTTATTCAATTGGAGTGATTAATATACTACGTGTTTCATTTCAAATAATGAGTTAATAAATAAAACTGAGATATTGTATCTAATCAGATTTTTATCATTTTAATTAAAGAACAGTAACCGACCCAGTACGATATAGGAGCGAATTCAAAGGTTAATTGTTTTACACCCTAGACCCTTTTCAGAAACAATAAGCTTTTTTTATGAAAAATAACCTTGAGAGCAATGTATTTATCCTTGGAAGGATATTAATTACTAAAAATTAAAACTCTTTTCCTAGGATGATTTTCCATTAATGTAATTAGAGGATCAGTTTGAAAAATTACGTGAACGCAATACAGACCAACAATTCCGCCTTTTTCGATAGATCACCCTCCAGGTTTTTTCGGACTTGTTTTTCACCAGAGCAGAATACTTCAGGAATTAAAATATATTTCCGCAATTCAAGTCGTCGTTAAACAGCCCCCCTACAACCCCATTTCCTCACCCACCACGGCGAATTAATCATTCCATTCATGCTTCCGGGCGATCCGCGCCTGACTCCGAAGAATGGTGCTACCAGCCTTCTGCGAGTCCTTCCTCGTGAATTATGACTTAAAATCTCGCAATTTGTTAGCGTGCAGGGGGGAAGGGAGTTGCTGAGGAAGGGGGGGGGGCACGAGAGGCTGAGGATCAACACTTAAAAGGCATCACTAATGGAGGAATTACTGCGTCGTTTTGGAGCTGAGGGGAACTGGGGATGGTCCCATGGGTTTCCCCCCCTATGCGGTAGTTCCGTTTTATTATTAACCGCTTGGTTATGCTTTTTATTCCATTGGACGTTCACCATCCGCTCTTGATTCTTCAAGGCAACTGCATCCTCGAAAGAGTGACTGAATGAAGAGCGAATACTTCCAGAGGCTTTGTTCTTTTCTATATCAATGGTAACGGTCAATATAGGCTATAAATAGTACATAAGTAGGAGCTTAGATAGTATCCATTGAGTGCTTGAAAATAAATAAATGCCGCCTTTATTATTGAATCGAATTTAGGACTGGAGAGTTCTTTGTCAAACAAATAATAGCTTGTTGCACGAATATTAAACTATGGGATTGTTAGTTTTAAAATCCATTAATTTATGAACCTCTTAACAAAAACCGGGTTGCAGGAACTATCCCTCCATAATTTATCTCCCGGTGGCCATTGTTTCGGATGTTTGGGCTACTCTCATTCCGCTCAGGAAAATATATTACAGCTTATCTTATGAGTATAAATAACTTATGTAAATTATTAATTCTGTCTGAGTAAATAAACTCGTCATTTGTCGCATATTAACTCTTTTATCAAGTGATTAAGTCTCCAAGTGGTACATCGCGCATCCGCCATCTTGATTTCTTATGGAACTCATAACTTTAAACTCCATTTCATCATAAACTCGATGGTTTCGGGCTTCTCTTTGTGAAAATCTAGTCTAATTAATTCAAAAAAGATATGGTACTTTTTTGAGTTCATCCATTTCATCAGGCCAAATTAGCGATTGGGCAATTTATGGAACCAATAAATTTATTTAATATTTCTGAGGCACATATTGAGCGAATGATTTTACTTACAGATCTCATAACTCTATTGAATACATATGTATTATTTCTGCAATCGGCCATTAATATTTTATATTAACATGCCCTGAAAGGTGAAAAATCCACCCAGGTGGAACTCGAACCCGCAACCTCAGGATAAGCAGGTGAGAACTCAACCACGCCGTCACCGAGGCCGGAGAAAAAGGATTGCATTGGCCAGGAATCGAACCCAGGTCACCCGCGTGGTGTGCAATTAAAATATGCAAAAAAGACCCAATTTCAGTGGATGCACACGGGAAAATAGGATTTATTTAGTCGTGAAAATGGCATACAGAAAGTAAACTTTCTAGTGGGCTTTGAAAAAAGCCGTGTCTCAGCTTTTTTAAGGAACTGGATGTATTTATTTGAAATTATACATAGTTTGGTAATTGGTCATACAATTTTGGTCCAACACCTAAAAAACTTCTTTTAAACAAGTAAGCGTTTACTTTTTAGCGTGGCCATCTTTTGTTACCGGCAGACAGAAAAAAATCGAAAAACAGAAATTAGTTTCGCAATTAAATCAGAATATTAAAAATATTTATTATTTTGCGATATATTTTGATTTTGGGATCAGAAAATATAGTTTTTAATATATATTTAGTAGATTATCTGACCCTGTATATGAGCGAAGGGTTCTACAACCTTCAGTATCTGATAGTTTTCCCAGTCGTTTTGAAGATACAAGGAAATGAATAATTAATGAACTAATGCTTATCTCATTTACCAAGGTCTCTTATCTAAATCATCATGAAATATAATCTCTTAATCTAATACTGGTGTTGAAATATATCTAACAGATCACAGCAATGCAAACGTTGGAAATCTGTAATTACGTTGACGCTTAACAGGAATTTCGATAGCTAAAAGCACAACCATTGTAGGTCCATTTTTTTCCCAAATGAGGTATTGATAATTAATTTGGCAGAACTAATGAAATTTAGCTTAAAAGTGTTATTTATGTCTAAAAATATTACCTTGTTTATAAATTAATGGGAATTTTGAGTATTTAGGGGTCTTTGGCAAGTTTTACCCCAAGTTCGAAATCTTATTTTTGGGTTCTCCGAAAGGTTACAAAAATGGGCAGACAATGATTGCTTAATTTATAATGGTGAATCTTAAATTCATGGAGCGTTTCTACGCAGAAATATTACCAAATGATTTAGGAACAATAACTAACCGCAATGTGTAAATGTAGGGTTTCCTTGCATTGCTCAACAATTTTTGAACTGTAAAATTATCAAATATAGATAACACTGGTGGCAGATGAGCATACTTTAATGCTAATCTGTAAAAAGGCAAGAAAATAAGGGAATACATCTTTCTTCCCTTTTGAAACAGCTCTTTAATGGATTTCCTGGATAAATTTCATGAGCTCGGATGATGAAATTCTTTGAAATACAATAGTAAACTCGTGTGACAGTGAATTGAAACAAATGTGCCTATGTTTCAAAACTAACTTATGGACTCGAGATAGAAAATGGGAGCAGAGTACATTTGTTAAAGATAAATTTATCTTCCAATGAAGAGCTAATATGTTTAAAGTCAAATGATAAAGAGAAGAGGTTGGTGATTTAAACCATCACGGCAATAGTCTTTGCAGGAGGCACTTTCGGTTAAGGCTTATGTAATTCAATTAAAAATATGGTAAACTGTCCCTATTTTATCATAAGGCTCACCCAGAGACTGAGGACAGGATCATCACAACCTGAAATGTAGGTACGCTTAGGGGAAAATTGTCGTATTTGACAAAGGTTCACGCAATTTACTTTGTATCCCAGTTATTTTTATTCATTATTGAGTACCTACTAAATATGTTCAAAATATCACAGTCATTTCTCGAGTTGTTAAAGGAAATTGCAATGAGAGAGGTCAAAGGTGAAACTTTCCAATGGTCAGCGATACCCCTCTCCACTTTGAAGTCAGTGTCTGTATTTAGAATGTCTTTGTTTAATGCAAACGCAATGCATTGGAATTATGGATACGATTGCATTTGAGACGGAACTTCCAACAGTAACTCAGTCAATGTCTATAGTAACGATGGTGCTTGTTTAGCAGAAGATATTTAAATAAGCAATTACTTTTGATAGAAGAAGAAATCTAAAGACAAAAAACAATTCTAAGTCTAAAAGGAATGTTAAAAAATCTACAAACAATCATGGTGACACCTGCAGCACATTTTTCATTGAAACAAACTCCTTATGCCCTCAATACTCTTAAATATCACTCTGAAAGCATCTTACATGGCAGCAGCACTTTGCAGATAGCGTTCTTAATTTCAATCTCCTTTGAAATATAGCCAGAGGCGTAATCACAGCTATTCCTAACGCGTGCGCTCGTATTATCGTTAATTTTCAATTGCGCTTATGAGAGCCAAAACGTGATTGTAATTCTCCAAATTTTGTCAGGTGTTTTAAGTCACTAGTGTTAATCAATGGAGTGTGTTCTTAGGACAGTAAATGTGAGCATTGCCCTGCTAGAGTACTTGGCGATTTTGGATAGCAATAACGACAACGCCAAAGAAAGAACCGTGATTCCTACCCCTTTTTAATTAAGGATTTATAGATTTGTATGATAACAATCCATTATATAGCAGTGTTTAACCAGCAGTGCCTCAATGTTTATAAAGAGATCATCAATTAGAGATTCCGAATCACGTCAAACTCGTCAGGTGGTGCCAAGATGAATATCGAATTGCTCAGAGATAAAGTTTTGCTCCAAGACTCGAAATCAGAAATGAGGGAATTTTTTACTCAAAAGACTCCGTGGGCATCCTGGCATAGCGATGGACATTGATCTGGTGATCAGCATTTAGAGTGGATATCATCTGACCGATCATATTCATCGCCATAATCAATATAATATTAAATGTACTATAAATGAAATTGCGTCTGGCCTGAAGCCATTTCAGCGGGCTTCAACTACAGGTTGGAGTGAATCTGCCTCAGAAGGCAATAATTTTCAGCATGGACAACGGAGTAAGCGTTTAATGTGTCTTATCACTCGGGTTTGTATACCCTGGGGGAGAATAAGTAAATTTTATCGGTCTGATCTCTTTCAGAGGTTTTATGAAATAAAATGTAGTCATATAAATCTCGCTAAAAGCTATAAAACATGGAGTTTATGAAGACGGTAGATAGAGAAATCTCTCAATTAAAACATACAAAGGATACAATTTTTTGCCGCATTAAATGAAAAGATAAACCTGCATAAATATTTTCCTAGAATTAAAATTGGCATGATTTATGAGGTTTTTTTTTGACATGGCAATTGATCTTATTCAAACTTACCTTATAGTATATATCGATTTAATGAAAATTATCATTATTAGTTCATAAAACATATTAATTATGATAACGAATCGGTGTGATAGATTTGTTTCATATGATTTGTGTTAGTTGATGTTATTCTGATCATGAATACAATATGACATTAATATCGTTTTTCCCCGGTGATTGGATAATAAATGATACTTGGTATCAAGTGAAAATCTGGTTACTTTTTAAGCGAAATTTCAATCAAGGAAAATGAACTGTACAAGCGGTACATCCATATTTTTCGTAAAGGGGTCCATAAAATAGGAGCCGTTTCATTCTTCTCAAACTGACGAACTGCTTGTAATGGCTGATTGGTAATAATTCGTCCTTTAAGTATGGTGAAATACGACACACACTGAAATCAGTTCTGGAATTTAAAAAGTCAATTAATTAAAAAAGATATATTAGATTCTCTTTGCTGAATATTAAACATCCTGAAATCAAGTGCTGCAAGTATTATTTATAATACTACATTCCCTAGATTTTGCTACAAGTATGTTTAATCTCCCAACTTACGTATTATATTAAGGGTATCATATAGGACTGTGCAATACATACTAAGTCAGCCATAGTTATTACGCCTCATGGGCTTAATTAGTACTTATGTAGAGTATAGCCATTACCTTTTGGCATACGCAAAGTCAAATAACTTAGTTAATGCTGTTAGGCCTACAAAACTGGCCATCTTTTGATAATATCCCCCTTAATGCCTCCTCTTTGCGTATCCCTATCGCTGTATGTCAATTTTGAGAAAAACTATTGGAGTTTATGATTTGGAAAGGTTTTATTGCTTTATTTTTCAGTTGCACGCAAAACAATAATGATGTTTCCAATTATTCTTCATTTATTTTGCTCAAGAACAAGTGAGTGTTATGCCTTTTTATTTTATACGAACATACACGAAAACAATTGGACTCTAATGCAAAGCAATATTGGAAGAACAAAAAGCTCGCAAAAGTTATTCTCCGACTTACCAAACTACACAAAATTAAAATTCCATTTTATTCCCCTATGTTCTAGCAAATAAAATTATTGAAATGATGTGGGGTGCAGAAATACTTACCATCATCATACAGTTCGTCGTAGTTAAATATAGGTCATTGTCTCTCTATCTACTCCAGCTAAGATGGATATCAATATGTCTCTCACGACTTTATTATCGTATGGTGTATACTGTGCCAAGAACGATTTTTTCTCCGCTGCGAGCTGTTTTCTTTGCTAAATTGGAGATTTCTCCACCACAGGGTGAAAGGGGGAATCTCATGGTGCCTGTTTCGCCATCCGAAGACAAACATCTGAAGGACTCGATGTGCTCTCTTACTTAACGGCGGTGGTTCAAACGATATCCTCCCCTCTCTTTGTACCGCTAAAGGGAGATTACGGAAGAGGCGATTTCTTGCCATTTCGAGTAAGGAAATCCATGCGAGTAAGTGAAATTCCTTTGTCTCCCCGGCCACTTCTTTGCACAGCCACTGCTATGCAAAGGGGGACTGGCTAAGCGAAACCTTTATATATTTTAAGAGGTACATCCTGCTATACAGAGATCCACATTTAGTTGACATGATGGGTTCTTTTGAGAATTCGTTCCCTATGTTAATCTCCATAAGGCCCGAGGTGCGCTGTTGCCAACAGTAGCAGGAAAATCAGTATGTTCCTATGCAGTATACTGACTTCAGGGGCCGGGGTGGCCCAGGGGTAGCGTGATCGACTTTCAAACCTCGAATGTTTCGAACCTACCCTCAGTTCAAATTGTTTGTCTGTCTGGAATTAGTCCATTTGGTCTGTTACGCTTCAGGTCGGAAGATGACCCTCCATCGCTTCTTTGGTCGTCCACTATCTCTTTTTTCCAGATGGTTAGTAGTTTAGGAGTATGTATCAGGGGTAACCTGTTGTCCGGCATCCAAAAAATATGCTCATATTATTTGCTATGGTATTTTTTTCCATAGTTTTGGTGATGGTCTGAATGTTATTTCTGAGCGGAGTTCTTCATTTCGTACATAACTGTAGAGAGTATAGCTAGCCAAGGGTCTCAGTAATTTTATGTCAGCTGATTCTATCCTACTAACTTCGCTTGATGTAAATACTCATGTTTCGGAGCCATAAGGTAGAGTTGGAATTGCCATTGTCTTGTAGAATTTTAAAATTGCCTCTAGGCATACCTTTTATCATAGTATACTCTTCATTATTCTTACCAGCTGTTGAAATCTGGCTATGTTGATGAATTTATTCCTGGGATTTATGTAAGACACGCAGCCAAGATATGTGATATTGTAAATCTTCTTTTTCTAACAAATGAATATTATTCCATAAAGTAACTTACTTAAATCTATCGCATTGCTGGAAATGATTGCCTACGTGGCATAAAGGTGAGCATGCGGAGCGTAAGTTTGGCAACAGCGCTTTCCATAAGGACTATACTCTCAAGTAAATGTGGAACGCACTCTAGTTACTCCACGAAATCCTTTGATGGAAAAGATTGCCTTTTAAACATTACCTTCCTTTGATTGTGTTGTTTCTTTGATTTTATGTTTATATGTGACTCTTTATAATTTTTCCTTAAAAAAGGCTTCACTTTCACACTTTAGCTTGTTCCGTCTTCTTCTTTCTGTGGTCTTGGGCTTGTGGTCGGTCCGTGGTTTCAAGTGCCTTAGGTGACATAAAATGTCATATTTCAATCATCAACGGCTGCTACGATAGGAAAGTTGACTTTATATGGTGGTTTTAAAATTACGCCACGACATACTTTAGCCGTTACGTATACGAATCTATCTTTTCAACCTTTTATCACCGTTGTTTTTAATTATTTATGTTCTGTCTATTTCGGGTTTTATAATTATAATGGCATAGCAGAGAGTGCCGGAATTTTTAACGCCTTTATCCTGGTGTGAAGTCATATTTATCGAAACGTGAGACCAGCAGATGAGTCATCGTCAAATTTCACTGTCGCTAAAATATTTATGAACATTTTTTCTCTTAATTGTTTTTCGGGGCGTTCTATATCGGCTTCTTAGATGATCAGATTGGAGTCGGAGCACGCTAATTCATCTAGTTTTCCCCGAATCCATATTTTGGAATTTTTAAAAATACTCCACGCTCCCTTATCGCGGAAGCCTTTATCGTTAGACAGGGATCGACCCGATGGTTTTATTTTGCTGGTTGGTTAGACATAAGGATGGATGTTCTCCCTCTCTCCGAGTCATTACGAACCCCCCCTTCAAACTGAGCCCTCCCCCCCTTCACCACCACCGCCTTATCCCTTGTTTAACCCGAATTTCACGGAATCAATACGCGAAGTCTATAACCTCCTCCTCCCTCACTCATTTTTCCCGAGACAGATTTCAGTCAGACGAGAGCGAAACTAGCACACGGGAGTGAACTGACACGAGGGAATTCATTTGATTCTACGTTTGCTTAAAGTTCTCTACGAAATATATATATCATACGAAAATTAAAAACAAGTATCAAATATTGACTAGAAATGAACAAAATAAAAATGTCTCTTTACATATTCGCAATTTTTGCATAAGTTAAACAAAATTCAGTGTCTGTCTAAGAAAACGACCATATTTTATAGCAATAATAAATATTTATGGAGTTTCCTTTCCTTTTTTATAACTGTGGGTAATATATTAAAAACATTTGGACCCATGTATTAAAATGATTCTTTAAATAGATCCTAGTTGGGTTTGGGAAAGCATATCTCCCACTTGTTTCTCATAAAATAAACATGCCGTTCGGAAATAAATGGCGGTGATAAGCCACTACGGATATGAAATGGTCGAAACAGAATATAGGTATATGCAGGTATCTTGGAGGCAAGAGCTTAAGTTCTAGAAACAAGGGAGCATAATTTCCATATCACTTTTTAGGTCTGTGTGAATACCCATCCGAGATTTACCTCTTCTAACCCCCAAATGCCAAACTCACAAATCATGCGAAAAAGGGGCTTCGCTCGCCAAATTCCCTTCACCATGCCTCTTTCCCTTTCAACCCTTCACCACGCATCATCACTCATACAATCGCAACGCGCCCAAACTTGACACTTAGGTGGAACAGCGGGAGTTCCTAAAAAGTCCTCCAATTTCATTTTGTCCCTCGACTCTTGACAGCAACCGCTTTTCTGCCTGACGGAGAGGAGTTGGGATAGTTTGGGGGATTTAGAAGAGGAAAGGTTGACGGGTGATGAAAAACAAATATCATGTTCAAAGAAAATAGGATTGCCAATGAGTACCTGGAAACATTTGTGCGGAGGGTTGCGCTAAACACCTCAGAGGTATTGACCATTGGAAAGCTCGGACAGAAGAGAATAGAGAGTTCCGAAACTTGGTCGTGGAGGTGTATAATGAAATTGAGTTGGATGTATGGGATCAGAAACGTGGAAGTGTCTAAAGGAATAGAAGAAGAGAAAATCATCTACATCTACTAAGTTCCGTTCAAGCCAGCACTAGGGTGTGTGGCACGGGGTGATTCCACACCAGGCATGCAGCACTCGTTCCAGTACAAATCGGGACCTCGCACGCTCCCCCGGCCGCTAGGTGCGGACCTAAAATCAGTCAGGAGAATAGTGCGCAGTCAAACTAGAAACTGGGTGAGTGCTACGCTTATGAACATGCAAATGCACCATAGTTAGCAAAGAAGAATATACGATTTGAAAACTTGGTGCTGCAGGTAGATAGTGAAGATAAACATATAGAATCAGAAACGTGAAAGTCTACTAGAGAATAGAAGAAAAGAAAACCATAAGTAGTAAGAGAGAATAGTGGCTTTGAAGACTAGGTGCTGGAGGTGGTTAGTGAAGATCAAATGGGCGTAAGGGATCCGGAAAGTGTAAGTGTACAAAATAGTAGAAGAAGAGATAACCGTATTGAGCATAAGAGAATAGAGGATTTCGAAATTTGGTGCTGGAAGCGGATAGTGGAGATTAAATGGATTGATAAGATCAAAAGCGTGGACAAAAGGAGAGGAGACACCTAAATGGAGCACTGTGAGGAAGATACTGCACAGATTGATAGGTCACACTTACAGATCCAACGTATTAGTGAGGAACATGATACATAGATGGGATAATAGAAAAAACATCCCCATCCCTCGGGTGTCTTCACGGTTGGTTTCAACTTCAACTTCACATGGGTCGCCATATCCATTAAGTCAATCGTTGAGTATGAAAACATTTTTATAACGACTCATTTGCCGAGGTTTATGATCTCGCATTACCCAGTCTAAGCCTAATTAATATAAAAATGTAATTCAGGCTAAACGTAATAATAATTGGTCGTTAGTTTTTGGTCATCGTGATAGTGAGCCAAAATAAAATTCAAACTTAGTGACGAGCACTCGCGCCCGATATAAAGGATTAGAAACAAGGAGGTGTGCAGATGAATAGAAGAGAACCAATTCTGAAGATACAGGCAATATTGTGTGGAACTGAAACATCACTAAGAAATCACAGAAATGGGCAAATTCCACAAGTAAAATATTTATTACGTCCTAGGTTTCGGTTATTATAGCATCATAATTGAGGTAAACCGTGTGTTTGCCATCATATATATAGGAAGGTAGTGGGAGTTGGGTGGAAAGGGAGGAACGTGGGAGTGGACAATCATTGGTGGTCAGCCAATCAGGGGTGTGGAGAAAGGTGGTCAAAGGGCCAAGGCGTGGGTGACGAAGTAGAGGCACCATTCGCGAGCCACCACAAGGGGTAGAGCCCGTGAAAAGCGGCGGAAGACATAATGGTGTTTTCGCCTTGTCATATGTATTCACCGTTAACCCTAATCTCTTCCCCTTTTCATCTCCCACGCCTTGGCCTTTGACCACCTTTCTCCACACCCTTCCGCTGACCACCAATGACTGTCACTACCACGTTTCTCCGATTCCGCCCAACTCCCACTACCTTTCTATATAACTCCCACCACACTCCTATGGTTGGTGTTGAACACACGGCCTCCTTACCTGATGATGTTGTAATAAGCGAAACCTTGGTTTCAATAAATATTTAACTGTGGAATATTCCCATTTTCGTGATTACTCAGTAATAGATAAGGAAAATTTCACATGGAATACTATCAAAAATACAAGGTCTAAATGGATAGGCCACAGGCTTAGAGAGGCAGCGAGTGTGTTTAGAAGGGAAAATCGAAGGGAAAGCCACACGAGGAATATCGAGGGAAAAATTCACATTCCAACAAAAAAGGTATAAGAAGCAGAAAAACCATTAGGACTACATAATGTAGTTGGCAGGAGGCTGGGTAGAATCAATTTATCAATCAAGTTATTTACTCTATGCTAGGAAGAAAATGTAACCTGAAAACTTCACATCAATTTTATCTTCAAGTGTCAAATTTTCAACCTAAGTCATACAGGAATTGAAATATTTTTACGTTGGTCGTTATAATGTTAGCCACCCCTTGGTACCCCAAGGACGGCGTGAAGTTTATAATTGTTTTCTTCGCATTCCTATGATTTGGATTTGTTGGTGTACCGCCACTGTAGAGATAACCCTAATAGAACTATAGTTATAGAAAGGGCAGAGGTTAGGTTAGGACATGAATGTTTTTTAAAAATAATCTTTTATCTAAATTTTCCATTTTTGTTTTCGCTAATTTTGATGTGTTTCTACTTATTAGGCTATCATATGAATTAACTCGTGACTATAGCGATGGTCAAGTAGCACTATGCAAAGCTTAGAGTCAAAATTAGTTTATAAGTAACATAATGGAATGAAAATTCTCACGAGGAAGACTGAGGGAAAAATACGTATGTAGGCAAACTAAAACGGAATATGAAAGAAAAGAGTTACAAGGACGTAGATGAGTTGGAAGGGGCAGAGTAAAATGGAGGACTGCACTCAACCAATAATTGGATTTCATGGCTAATGATGATGATGATGAGAATGACGGGGAACCCTCACGTAGTCACCTCGTTAATAACAATGTCATTTTTATGTACACCGTAGATTCTAGATACAAAAGACTAACTGTGAGACCTCGACTAAAAGTTAACAAGCTAAGCCGTAAATCTATTTAGGAGATACGTCTATGCTGGCTTGGTAGACGTCCATTGCAATATCTCGAATAAATTATTCAGTTACAAATAATTAGGTTACAAGTTGAATTAAGCTAAACCTACTAAAATTGGAGAAATATGTAAGAATTATGTCCTCGTCAGCCAACACGAATGTCGAATCAAGCATGGGTGGTTTTTCACCATTCTTGGCAATTTTGCGAGTGTTTGCCAAAACATATTTAAAAAAATATAATTACTTAGTCAGTTATTGGTGTTGGTCAAAGAAATTATTAAAAGGTAAACTAAAATGTGTATACTGTTCTAGTTTTTTAAGTCTGTACCAAGTTCTCGTCGGGTTATAACTAGAAGCAATTCTTCAATGCATTATTTTCTCGCCCATCGCACCACAAAATTCAGCGACTAATTTGTTGTAACGTCTACCAAAATATGGAACAAATTAACAGTTAATGTTGAAAGTACAAAATAAATTGAAAATTTTAAACGTAAAATATATATTTTTTCGAAATATGTAATATGTACGAAATATGTAATTGTTTAATATACGAAAATGTCTGTATGTATGTACATTTTTGTATTTATTTTGCTCTTAAGGGTCTGTACCCAGAGCAATTAATTAATTATTTACTTTACACCAAATGGGATTAAATTCGCCATGAAAGCATCATTTGACATAACCAGGATTAGAACTCGGATCTTCCAGTTGCCTGTCATGTGTGTTAACCAGTTACCTCTCATTTACACAGTACAAATCCTCGCTAAAATTCGTCTTTAATCAAGATGGATTGGTTGTGTAATTGGTCAACTCACCTGACTGGCATTGGGGAGATCCGAGTTCGAATCGTGGTCTAGTCAAATGAGTTCATTCATGGCGAATGTCATCCCTGTTATTGTACATTTTTTTCAACCGTGCGCGTAACTGCGTACCACATCATTTGTGAAATCGCAATGATTGAATTATTCGGCGAGTTCTTACCTTATGAAAATTTTTATGGATCAAAATAACGAAGTCTGAGTCAATATTTTAACCATTAATTTTGGAATAGTTCAATGCAACAGGCAAAAGCATTTCCAGAGCAAGTAGTCACATGGTTTCACTCCGCCACCATATGTATTGATAGGGTGCCTATGAATGAAATTATATGGTAGCAAGGGACCATTTAACGATTAGGGAGCGGTTTAGGGAAATGAGCGGGACTTGAGGATGGGGAAAGGTGGTGGAATTGAAAGGTCTATCTTGAGCTCACCACTCACCCCTTCCTCTCCTTAAGATGACTCCCTAAGAAGATGTACGGGAGCGGAGGGCAAAGGCGAGGAAGGACTGGAGGGAGAGGGAGGGAAAGAGAACAAACGGAGATAGGCGTTGAGCTCGCACAAACAGATGTTCCCGGGGCCACAGCCTTGGGGGGCAAACGGGTAGGGCACAGAGGGTTTTCCTGTTGGTGTCGTGAGAACCAGCAAACGTGGAGGAAGAAAAGGATGAAGATACCCACATCGCTTATACTAACGCAAACACGGGAAAAGGAATGGGTAATATGAAGATTGAAAATCAAATTGACGGAGAGAATCACTAACGAAGAAGTCTTACACCTACATCTTCGTAATACTCTGAAAGCTACCTCAAAAATGTGTATTAGGGGGTTTGTTATCACCAAAATGCATTGCACTATACCCAATTGAAGTTAGTGTAACTACAGCTATTGATGAATTCGTAAAAACCTGTACTTACTAGTCTGGAGGCAAAATTTCCTCAACAAAATACTTATGAAGAGCTGGAGAGAAAAGAAGTATGATGAAAACTCTGTGAAGTGGGAGAGACAAACTTATTGGACACATTTCTCGACACAACAGCCCATTTTAAACAATATAGGAAGGATGAATTCGTTGGAAGAACTTCAAGAGAAAGACCAAGAAATGAATACATCAAGCAAATTATGTAGGACATCGAAGTGAAATATTTTGGAAAATGAAGCAGTTGGCGGAGAGGAGAGTGGAGTGGAGAGCTGCTTCAAAACTATCTTCGGATCGATGACAACTGATGATGTGAAGATGTGTCGAAGTCACCGCTTTCATCATCTACCTGCCACCGTACAGCGTGCCGAAGTGCAACGTGTTTGGACACCAGTTGTGAAAAAATGGAGGAAAGAGGGAAAAAATAGGAGGAGAATGATGAGATGAAAGTAAATTTTATGTTGACAGAGTGTTTTTTGTTTGTTTTTGTGTTTAGTTTCTCACACATTTTTATATAAACACTAATGGAGTGTGAAAAGAAGAAAGTTTTGTATCTATCAGTTCGTCTGCTTATTTACCAGATATTGTCACTTAATGTCAATTGAAAAGATATGATTGGGGGTTAAAATTGTATTCTCCGTGTCGTACTGAAACTCGCCTCATCTGAATTTCACAAGTAATTAGGCCTAGCATGTAGCCTCAGAGTCTCAAACGGCTCCCAACCTAGTACTTCAGTCAGCTGTGTTACACTCTTTGTTTGCTCGTGGTAGCGCCTCCAAACTAAGTTTAAACAAATCTCCATACCCCCTTAAAAATGCCTACCCTGTCAGCAAGGAAACTTTGCAACCACTCACCACCTTTCCCATTCAAATATGCTCAACCCAACGTAAGATGCCTGTTCTTTTAGGGCAAAGTGTTGTTCTAATTCATAAAAATCTGTTCCACAACCAATAAAATATTATCCCGTATAGTAGGGAGCGGAGTGTAGGTACGCCCCTGGAGTCAAGGCCATCCCGCCGTTGCCTTCGCTTCTCCCGCCAGAGTCCGCGGAGCGTATCGATGATGTTTCAGGCACACCGGACTCCTTACGTCCCTGATTCCTCCTTACTTCCTGGAGGCTCTAACGGCTACCAACCTAGTCCATCCATCAGCAGTTTAACGTTTTCTGTTCGCTCGTAGCAGTATTTAAGAAAAGTTTTAGCGAGATATCACTTCACATGAAATTCAATTAATTTGGCCTCACCATGAAGAAAAAAAGATATCATCTTTCCAATCATAAAAAAATGTTATCCACTTGCCACACTGCTTTTCTAGTAGTTTGCCAAAAGATGATAGGCATTTTCTATGGTAATTGATGCGGAAAATATACTCCAGAGACTATTTATAAATGAGGATTTTTAACAAATAGATCTCGTCATAAATTTAACGGTACGTAGTTTGTATTAATTCTCCACTATTACTTAAAATAAATCAATTACTCACCCCAGTCATTTTTACTGAATAGCAAAAATATCTTCACAATCAAAAGGGTTTTTCACCTTTTGGTGTAAAAAGTTGAGTCAAGTTAAAACCTTATAAACGTGCCTACATTTAGTTAACTACTGAGGATTTCAGTCATATAAATCAATATATTTTTGCACAGTTAATGTTAGAAAATTAACTTTGTTTCCTCCAATGCTGAAATTAAAAAATAAATTTCAAATATTATTTCTATTATGATTAGGGGAAAATCTTGCCTCCTTTTGAAAACCTTTTTATTTCGTACTTCGCGAATTAAATTATTCTGTAGAGGATCCACAATGATGCTAGCGTGTCTAATATGTGGCTTTAACAGAACCCAGTAGCATCTTTCTTTCGCGTTTTTCGAGATACAATTGAATAGTATCTTCCGCTGCCTGGACTGGAACCCAGACCCTCGGGTTGAGAAGCCAGTACCCCAACCACCGTACATAACCGGTCCATCTTGTTTTCGATCTCAATAATAAATTATTTTTAGGCATCATACGTATCCATGTCACATAAACACCTGTCCAATACAGATGTTATTTTAGGGGTAGGTGCAGATGTTAAATTCATGGTGATAGGCCATAAGGGGGCAGGAGGGGTAATAGTGGGTCATTGAGTGCACATTTTAATAATTTTTTAAAAGTAAGACGAAAAAACATTCTTAGACAACACTTCATTTAATTGTATCTGTTTATGCGTTGGTACTCACCATACATACAACAATAGAAATGATACATCTACAACTACGAAGTACCATTCAAGCCACCACTAGGGTGTGTGGCACGGGGTGATTCCACACCAGGCATATGCAGCACTCGTCTCAGTTCAAATCAGGACCTCACACATTCCCCCGGCCACTAGGTGCAGTCAGGAGAACAGTGCGAAATCAAATCAGAAACTGGGAAAGTACTACGTAATTAACATACAAACATGCAGTACACTGGTAAAGAGACAAATATGTAGTGGTTAATATTACGAATACTTTAATTTTTGAATGCTTCGAGATGCTGCTTCATGCAGAAAACAAAATAATGCCGGACATTTCATGCGGGGTGAAGTGATAGTAATGATGTTATGTTATCAAGTGAAGCGTCTACTCTTCCTAGTGAAGGTGGGAGTTTCATATGATTGACCTACCACAACTGTTATGATTCCTTGTTGTACGCGGAAAAAATGACATTTTACATCTATCGGTTCTACAGTCTATTAATGATACCTATTGAAGAATTTTCCTTTAATTAAATCCTGTTAGGACTAGAGTTTTCGGCGCGGTATTCGAATTTTAGACGAATTTATACTGAAACATGTTTTTTTAGAATGTTGGACATGGTGTGACACCTTTATATTTGTTAGCAACCGTCATAATAATAAGGCATGTATTACTTCGTGCTTTTTAGGAAAATATGTGCGTATGTAATCTAATTATTATAGTCGTATATATAGATATCACTAACGAGAACACGTATACAAAGCTTCCCGTAAATCTTTACATCTGTATAAAGTTGTTCCAACCACCTAGAAGCTGACCTTACACTAGTAACTCCATACTGCCCTATCCTTGAAAACATTTACTTTGACCGTATTCATGCATTGACTCACACATAATCTCTTGTTACTAAGACTCCTTATATAAAAATAATTAGGAAATAATTTCGCAAGGGTTAATTAATTTACTTCTTGTAAAATAAAGCCTCATTTTCCATATACCTTTATTGTTAACTTACTTCATATTTTAATACCACATTTAGTCTATGTATTTACCCCATGGTCTTCCTCTTAGGACGTTTCCCTCTACTGTTACTTCAATAGTATTACTCAAAAACCCATCGGCACCAATAAACGACCAAAGACATACACACAACAAATAAAATAGCAAGAAGCATAAAGAAAAACAATATAGATCACTGTCACCAATAAGATTTCATTAATAAAAAGTGCATTATATATATTTATACATATGGAAGTTTGATTTAATGGTCGTATTCTTGGCCTACCGTAAGCAGACTTTCACGTGCCACCTGATGGTAGGCATGCCATTGTTTGTCGATCGCTGTAGTCTCCTATGCCTCTTATGTTACAGGGTAACGCATTTAAGAAATTCTGCAGTAAAATGTAAAATCTCAGAAAAGACTACAATGCAGGATTTGTTTTTTTCTATGTAGATGATATCAAAGGATCAATTTGAAACCGGCAGTGCTTGTCTTTGCACATTTTTGATGGAGGCAACTGCGAGTTTTTAAACTGAAAGAAAATATCGTTTTATCTTCCCCGCAGAATCGAATCACAGACTGTTTCATGAGCAATTTTGCTAAAAACCTTTAGCAAGAAGGTGCACACACTCTGATGATGTGAAAATGCGGTTCTCCTCGGTGTTACGCGGAAGGGAATAACGTGACTGACTGGTATTACTTTTTCAAGCAGTACCAGCAAGAATTTGAAAATTCCGTGTGCACTGGCTTTCTGATTTTCTCACTGCTACCGGCAGGACGTAGACACTCGAATGGAAAATTTACCCATTTAGTGTCTGATAACAGAGAGAAATAATACGATCGCTCATTTGCGATGACGCATACCTCCCTCTTTTGTTTTTTCTTCCGTATCGTATATTGCTGCACTACGGCATTCGCCATTGATCACTACTTTTGTTCTGCGTGAAATTTTGATTTTTAATGGTCGTTTCTCACCATTCAGTTTTTTTTCTCGTGTTAATTGACGATCTATATTCATTGCCGAAAATGACACCAACGTGAATATATCACTTCTTGAAAATCTCAGGGTATAAGCATGATGAGAAGAAAATAATGTATTGCAATGTGTCGATCGCAGTGAGCATTTTTCACACGATTCAATGAAAGAACCATTAAATGTCAATGAATGCAAAAATATTTCACTGAACTGATGTATTGATATAAAAATATTCTCATTCCACCTCATAATATGCTAAATATACACATATTCTCATTAAATTAGCAGGGACGTGGCATTTTAAATTCAATTCATTTCAGTCGTTCTTCATTAAGGTAATTGCAGCCAGGAATGAAAGGCAAGAGAAGCGATTATTCATGAATATATTAATTTTTTAGCAGGGGACTGATAGTAATTCACTCTGAATTGCGTGGTTTAAATTGTTGACTGTTCTTCTTCTAAATAAATCTTTATTAAAGGCTAGTCTTCTGGTTGCCTCAATGTCTGCGTTGCTCTCTATGATATCAGTTTAAATGTACACGTGAACATTTTTACAATTTATTGCATTTAAGTGTACATAAGAGCACTGGTGTTAGTAGGCTTGTTCTCTCGGAATTAGTTTTTTTTTGCCTCAACTTTGTAAACATTAATGGAAAGCGTGCATATACCAAATGGTAAAACTATCCTGCATCTAATTATTTGACGAAACCGATATTCAATTAAGTTTAAAACTGAAAATATACAATGCTCATTTATTTAGTAGTTCTCTGGGATCCTTTTCGCTGGCCAGAAGCTTATTAGAGTGCCAGACGACCATTCGGCTCTGTTCAAGGATAATGAAAGCGGTAATGTATTGCCATTATTGAAAATCAGTTATATAGCCTCACGGTTTCTAAGTTGAATACCCGCTACAACCTGAGATTACAAGAATCGTTTTTTTCTGAAAATCCTACGGTTCACCTTGAGCCTTCAACATTCTCAATGAGAACCGAAATACAGAAATGCTAGTTAAGCTACGTTTTAGTTGCATAGTGATCTATACATCTGAGTGCAAATTATTTTGCAAGGGAGACAACAATTGATAGCAAGTGAAACTAATTTAAAACAATAACATTGAAGTTTGATATTTTCATAGACGATTACAATTTTGATTGTAAGAAAAGCTTAAAATTGTGAAAAATGCTGTTCTCACTCCTTGCCACGAATGTGCTTCAACTACTCATTGCCAGTAACGCCAAATGTCAAATATTCAAAAGCTTGTGTGTACGATTTTTAAAAAGTAATTAGCATATTCATATATATATTTTCGGTCATTCAATAAACTGCAGAATATCTCTCACATGTTTAGATTTCTCCCCAAGAAGAGGAAAGGTGTCGAAGACTGGAATTTTGGAAATTCTGAACTTCTGGTTGGAAATTTCTTCATTGAAAGCTATTATTAGCGTGACAATTCATGAATCACGGCACGCAAGCCAAGGGTGCCGGAGAGTAGGTAAGCTATCGGATTAAGAATGGAGATTATTCGGATACTTGTGTCCCAGAAGTGGGTTTATGCCAAGGTCACCCAACCCGTCGTGCAGGAAACTCAAGGCTACTCGGATCGACTTCACGTGTCTTGTGTGCCGAAAAAAAGTGACTCGACCAGACCGATTTTTCTCAAACATTTCTTTTTATTCCTGTGATCCTAGCTCCTTTATCATTTCCCTAATCGCCAAAAATTCATGACTGCGGTTTTACTCTAGTCACGTGACGCTTAGCGAGTTGACGTGAGGTCAGCGAGGCCGCGTTTCGCTGCCCGTTCACTCTACTAATCTGTCTACACCAGTAACTTAATGAGGCTACAACGAAAAATGACCTAAATTCAATTTTATTGACTTCATATGATGTACTCAATAAGATATAAACAACAAAATCCTACCTTTCTTCGCTATTTTACATCAATTAAAATTGAACATGAAATTATAATAATAAAAATTGCGACTTTGTTCAGGGCGAAATTAGGGCTGTGCAGCCCTCTTTTCTATTTAACCCCCACACGTTTCTTTCCTTGTAAGCATACCCAAGATCCAATGCAGAAGTATATGGTGTTCAATAGGAGAATGGGAGAAACAGGGGCAAAAATAGTGTTTTTCTATCTAATATTAATTCAATTACCGCGGAAAACTGTTAATATGAAGTAAAAACTCCCGGGAAATGGAATGCATCTTACCTCCTAAATTTGTGAGTAGTTAGCTAATTACTGGGGTAATTAAAGTCAAAATGTGGTAAACTCATAGAAATTATTAGACTGCAGATCTGAAAGTTAAAAAGTGCCATTTTTCCCGCGAACGATAAGAGACCATAAATGCTGCCAATGAGACTATTCACTAGGTTTATCAATAGATAGTATAGCTAGTAAGTTGATTTCCTCCCTAATACTTTCTTCTCCCCTAATACTTTTTCCCTAATACTATTATTGTTTGCCACATAGTACTAACAGCATGCCGTTCATACTTTCAGTATAATTCTTGTATCTCTGTCCATTTATATAATTGAAAAATACTAACGGTCCTTCTAACATGGGCAGCATACTTATAGTGTAGTGCATACTCGTGAGGCTATACCTCCTGACAAGCATAAGTGATTTATGCTAATGCATCAATAGTCGTAGTTACACTAACTTTAATAGGGCATAATGTAATGCACATTGGTGACTACTCACCCCCAGCCGCACACCCTTGAGGTGGTTTGCAGGGTATTTTTTAGATATAGATGAAATGGTGCTGCATTCGGATTTAACTGCTATAAAGATGTGCTAAAAAAAAAACATTTTCGTCCACTTATCTGCTTATTTTGCATATTATTTTGGTTTTGAATAAATAACGCATGTAATCAGCGAAATCAGGATTATTTAAAACCAATTTAACACAAAGTAGGAATTAAGTATTTGTTTTGACTCACATAGTCGTGGTGGAACATCCTTAAGCACGTTCCACACGCTACTTGATCCAGTACAAGTTTGAGATTACTCGCAAGTATGATAGCTATGCAGTATCTTGTGACATAGAACCAGCATGCCGGCTAGCAAGCATGGTAATTATCATGCTCGTTAAGCTATCATATTTCATAATTGTTTCGAAATTACTAGTTTCCTACTAGCTCCCAGTAGGATCTAGTAGGATGTAGATCTAGTTTGGACCAGATTATTTGTTGTTAAATCCCTAGAAATTATAATGTCTGGTTAAATACGTTTCTCAGTGTGAACACCAAAGTTAAGGTGGCCGGAGTGACATTTGTATATCTGCAGATTTTCGTGAAATTGTGCATATGTGTTCTTATTAATGTAGTCAATAGATAAAAGCCTAAAAAATTATTTTATTGAATTTTTGTTTGGAAACTCAATGCTATTTTAGCACATAGTTTTATGGCACACGAAATATATTTTGTTTCAATTCGATGAAATATGTACACTGTACAGGCTTACTTATAATAGCGAAATGATATATTTTATATCATAATAATAATTTGTTTAACAAATACCAAGGTGTCAAGCCGTGTGGTTGGAAATAAACATATTTAAGTATAACTTTTGCCTGAATTTCGAATACCGCGCCGAAAACTTAATTCATAACATTCTTTAGTTAAGGCAAATATTTGAAATGTAATTATTTTATCATTTCCGTAACTGCATACACGGTGAGCTCCACAGCCTAAATAGATGTATTTAAATGAATTGAGTTACTAGCATCTTTTCGAATGACTTGACAAATAATAAAAATGTGCCTTCACTGACACCCGATTACCGCTCCAGCCACCTTAATATAGTCTCCTATAAGAAAAGCTTACACCATCTAACTGACAGTTTGATTTGACGTATAAAACCTGAACTCTCAGTTAACATCAATTTAACAAAATGGCCAATTCATCTTCCGTTTATCGCTAACAAGACATAAAAACCAAGCCTTAACGTTTTCAGTAGCATGTCTAGCATATTTTATCCCTCCTATTTCATAGTTTTTGTTCTCATACGTACTTCCTCTCCTCTTTGATAACTGAAACTTAAAATTTCCTCGTACCATTCACTCTCAATACGCCATAATATTTAAAACAATTCGATTTGCTATTTAGTTGCGTCGTTACATAGCCCAATTGCAGCGAAGACAGTGTAGTTAAGAGTGATGATCCTTTCTTATAGACTTACATTACCTACATTACAAAATTACGGTATTTATAGTAAATAAAACACTTTGTAATCTTCCACAGATTTATTTGTATGGCGCAACTCGTTTCACCACTCTATGGCAATATCATGTGCCACAATATGCCACAGAGGTGTGAAACGCGTCGTGATGTACAAATATATCTATGAATTGAATGAATATATCTGTGAACAACGTTTTTTATTCATTATAAATACCGACAACTTCCACCAGATGCAGCCTGAAACAGTAGGGCTACGGCTTTCATTAATATTCATAAGGTCGCCATATTTTCATACTCTCTACGGTTAGAAAGAATTGTCAAAATGACTCAAATGATGGTCTTTGGCCCGGTTTCACCAGCTCAGATTAAAATAGTTTCTCTGCATATAAAAATCAAAGTTAATACGTTATCCCTTCGATAACGCTCACGTCAGTTAACCAGCAGTTTGATGGATGTCATATACAAATTGAACCGTCGGTTAACATTGTGTTAACGAATAAGCTACGTCATCTTAAGGTTAATGTTGACCAGACAATATAAAATTGGGCCTCAAAGCCATGCTAATAGATCCATTTCCTTTAAAAATTGAATTTCACCTCCTTTCATTCCATAAACTCATCCTGAACCGTACGTATTCAGAGTTAAAAATCGCGAACGATTTATTGCCACCCATTTGCGCTGCAAACTCTCAGGTGGCCCGCAAAAAGTGAGGTGGAAAAAGAGTCATTAAAAGTTAAATGCTTCAGTTAAATTTATTCGATGCAATAGCGATCAATCTGAAACAGTTTCATCTGGCCGTGAGCTGCGAGGTTTTTCTCCCATGGGGAATGATATCGATTTATACCGGCGAAAACATATTGGTCATCTCATTGATTGCTCTTGGGGATTATTTGGTCCATTTTGCGGTGGTTCATTGGGGATGATATCCAAGCCAATACAGGGTGTTTTCACAGTCCCATTATACTCCTACCGTGCTGTGTGCATGCGCGGATGAAGGAGAAGAAAAACGAGAAGATGCCGTTTGGAGAAATTATCGGTGAGTTTTATGGATTCAATGCCATTTCATCAAGTCGCCACCATTGCAAATTCTAGACATAATTTTGCGAAAAATTATTGTCACTGCCGTAGGAAAATAGCCTATATCTCTATAACGTCGACTAATATCGGTAATAAATGCGTTTGTGCATCGCTTTCTTCAAGCTTCGCAAGCGTTTGTTGATTTTATAAATGTGTGTAAGTCACATTGAGTATGTGTGTGCATTTTTAAAACGTTATAATTGCTATATAACTTGTTACTTAATTATACTAGATCAATCGTATGTATCAGCTTTGTTTTCTCTTAAAAATTACAAAAAATTCCAGGCAATAATAAATATTTTTACTCATAAGAATAAGTCAAAGTGCTATTTTCAAGTGACTTCTAAGGTTTACTTGCGTAGATGTAGCTTTCAAATGCAAAGCCGTCGTTGAGCATTAAATCGATAATTCATACTATCGCCTAATCGACATATTAAATTGTTCATAAATCGTATAATCGATATATCGTACACCAATACACTGTACAATCTATAAAACGCTTGGCGTTCTCTTGTCATAGTAGTAACTTCCATTAGTAGAGGGGTTTTAAGCCTCGCTTAACCCCGTTGTCACAATCGTTTGAATGTCTGCTCAGGCCGTTCGATGAATCGGATAATCGTTGTCTGTGATATGATCGTCGAGGGCCGCTTTCCAAAAGCACTCATAAGTGGACATTAACGAGATAATTCTCTCATCCCTCTCCCTAGAATGTATTGGGAAATGGGGGGTTGCTTTAGGTTTGAACCTATTCTCTACCTCACACTGGGTTATACTCTGGAAAACAGGTGTTGTGAAGGATGAATTTTGAATCAAGGCACAATTTTTCACAGAAATTGAAATCTTCCTCCTCGTTCTCCAATTTAAATCTTTTTTCAGTAGAACATAAAGTAGATATGCCAGGAAATGATGGTAACACTGAAAGTGTATTTGGTGTGCAGTTCATAGATTTATCTCGAGTTAACCTAACGTGTTCTACCATCTTATTTCCTACGACTTCACGGTCATTAGAACGGAACTCGTTTGATACTGTGCGTGTTTTTAAGCATTAGAATTTGCCTCTGTCAAATGGAGGCCATTACCTAATTCGGAATAGGCCAACACCTATTACAAAACGTGAAAATCCCCAATAACTTACAAACAGTCGAAAATATTTTGCTGTATTCAGCTCTGTCAGCATTTTCAATCCTACCATGCCGTTTACTATTTCTCTTAGTTTTAGCTCTGCACCTTCGTCTGTGACTGTCTTCTCTCAGCGTACCCTTCAAGTATGAATAACCTTCATCTGTGGCTTTTTATCTCTTATGTTAGCTAATTAAAATATTCCTCATCAAATTGCTCTCCTGCTTTGTCCTAGTAATCAAAGAGCCTTTTTTTCTTTTATTTTTCAAATCAAAGCCTATACTGTCTTCTATTCTATTTCTTAATATTAACTCATTATTCAGTACGCACTTAACCCCTCTTTCGATCTTTCATTTAATGCCAGAATTTGAAACCACACCAATCTCGGGTCAAGTATTATTTTTCTGGAATCGTGAAAATATTTAAATGTACGTAAATCACTTGGAATACCACAAGGATACAACATAAAAAATGACGGGAAGAAAACGGAAACCCTAGTTATAGGAGGAAACGGTAGAAATTACGCGTCAACGAAATGTGCTTGAACACGTCGAATCCTTTTCTTGCCTTGGAAGCTGTCTTTTCAGATTAAATCTTATCTCTATCGATGTGGGTGATGAAGAAAGTAATGAAAATAACTTTGTTAAAGTCCACAACAGTTTATCAACAAAATACAACCGGTCTCACCGCATACTATGGTGTACCCAATGATGCCCTGACGGATGAAATAGGTCGTACAGTATTAATTAATTGTGGTAGGATTTGAAAATGTTATTTTTTACTACTTCCAGCCAACATGAGAGAATTACACCAAGTCACGCCGAATATCATTAATTTCGTGGACAATGAAGTACACCATGATGTTGCGTAAAGTTCTATGGGAGTACTTCATGATGCTCCGCAGCTCAGTAGCCTCTTCCCTTAAGTGCGATGTTCCACAGAGGAAAAATCATTTGCCTTGACCGGGATTCAAACTCAGATCCCTCGATTTCGTGCCTAGTGCTTTAACCAGTTAAGCTACCGAGGCGTCCTTCTCCCCTGTGGATTATTTCGGTGTCTTTATAGGAGCATGATGGTCAGAACTGCTAGACAAAAGATGCCATTAGCAGTCCAAAACTTGCGCTAAGCGCCACAGTCCGCGAGGATAAAGCAGTACATAGAACACATTGAGGTGTTCGCTCTTTGACTAATTTTGAGGATACCGGGACTAGCCACGGTAGTTACCTTTACGGGGTATCCTGCGCGTGTGGCGCTTAGCGCAAGATTTGGACTGCTAATGGCATCGTATGTCTAGCAGTTCTGACCACCATGATCCCATAAAGCCACCGAAATAATTCACATGGGAGAAGAACGCCTCGGTAGCTTAACTGGTTAAAGCACTCGGCGCTAAATCGAGGGATCTGAGTTTGAATCCCGGTCAAGGCGAATGATTTTTCCTCTGTAGAATATCGCACTAATGTGAACTTGCGGGAGACCCCGTAAAGGTTACTACCGTGGTTATTCCCGGTATCCTCAAAATTAGTCTCTTCCCTCATTCAAAACAGTCCTGTTTTCGCGTTATCATCATTTGTTAATTACGCTCACGAGAGCGAAAACGTTATTGTCATTCCTCAAATGTTTTCAGGTGTATTAAATCACTAGTTTCAATTGATGGAGTGGATTCCTAAGGTGTTTTTTTATGAGCAATGCCCTTCTAGAGTGGTTCGCATTTTGGATCACAATAACGTAAACGCTAAAGAAGGAACCGTGATCCCTACCCTGATGTGTGTAAGGACGGCGCAACACATCTTTAATGAAGTAATCTGGTGCTTTCCCTGCGAACGATGTTTAGGAACTTTTCTCTGGTTTCCCACTGGGTTAATGTCTCCATATTTGCCAACATTTCGATGTCCAACTCGGGCATCGTCATCATCGTCCAACTCGGGCATCGGGTGGATGAGTTTCAGCCCTAATGACAATGCCCGAGTCGGAAATCCAAACGATGGAGCCCATGGAGCCATTAACCCGGTGGGAAACCCGTGAAAAGTTCCCGCACACATCTTTAATGCTTAAATTTTACTCATTTATATTCAGTGTGTGCAGGAAATGGGATTTATTTGGATTATTGTAAGCTTATCCAGGCTGCATTCATCCTAAATAAGGGAGTGTCTCAATTCAGGATACTTAAATTTCTAGCAATATTTTATATGGGATGGTGGAAGGAGTGCTCCGAAGTTTGCAGCTCTTTTCATATATGTAGTTAATTAAAATATGCATTCATGCGAATAATTTCTCCAAAATTGCTAGCATACCTACAAAGTAGTTCATGTTGGTGAAATTTCACCTCCTGACAAGTTTTTTCAGGTGTTTGCTGTTTCAGCAATACTCTTAGCCTAACTTTATTTGGGTAAAAGGAATTGCATGCTAGTTATAACTCACCCCCTGCCGCACCCCCCTGAGATGTCTTGCAGGGTATTATGTAGATGTAGATGAAGTAAAGTAGAGAAACGAGAGGGAAGAGTTACAAATGAAGCGGCTGCTTTTCGGTATCAGTTAAAAAAAAAAACTTCCGCAGAACATGAGCAAAATATGTTTTCCTCGTACGAAACTGGTGACGTGGAAAACATCGAGATTCAGGGATGGTGCAGAAAAAAAATCAAGTGATATCAATTTATAGGCAGGAGATGTAAAAAAAAATATAATCCGAAAAGAATGACGCTCGCAATTGGTTCTACATTTGACTTTTTTTTTTAATTTTTTAAACAAAAGTTTTTTCAAATGAAAATCATGAATTGGTTTCAAGAGAGAGAAGAATGCCTTTTTTCATTCCCTTCTCGCTTGAATTCCGCCACTGAATTCCAACGAACAATTATTTTCGAATCGCGCCGACGAGTTCTGTGCCAGAGTCATCAGTTGACTTTAATTATGCCGCAAACCGAACGAAACGGGCACAAACTAGGTTTGCACATCCGATGACGGTTAGGAAAGGATATTAACCCAGTAGATGAACAAGTGAATAAAATTTAAAAGTTTTCGATTGACATTCGATTCTCTTCTCTTCTTTTGATATTTTTCGGTGTTTACTCGCAATCCACGATCTGAAAACACCACCAAAGTTGAAATTATCCCTCTTGATTGATGCATTGTAAAAGGTATAGCTTGTGGATTTGGCGTGATAGCGGAGCATCACATCCAGAACTATTTATTTTTTTATCCCTTCACGGTCATATATGTGTTCTAATGACTCTAATCATCTAATTTTAAGCTTTTAATTGCAATATTATTTAAGAGGCTAATTATAAGCTATTGATTGCAATATCATTTAAAAGTAATTATCTTTTGAGTGAAGAGGAATCTTTTTGAGCTTCGGTGATGGGTGTCAAGAGCCCTCTACGTGGTACCCCAAGACCGTGATCGAACTTTCGCGTAGATGGATCTTTGATTATGCATGATATGGATTTAGATATGTCTCTTCCAGAAGTATGAATTAAGCAGAAAGTAATTGATGTGAAGACTGCTTGAAATATCATTATTATATACATACCTATCACGTAATTCCCTTTCGGGCTAGTCAATTAAAGGAGCTTAGTACTCGGTGTTAGTCTAAAAAAACTGGCTTCGTCTTATTATTTTCCTTTACGTTTTCCTATCCTTGCACACCTCCTTCGCATCTATCACATTCACGCATTGCTTCATTCACGCTTTCAAGTATGTATTTAGAATAGAATAGAATAAGGCTTATTTTCATAGGAGCATTGGCTCCTATGGGGCAAGATTTGACACATTAACATCTTAGTTCCGATAAGGAATACAATAATAAACAAAATACAAAACATGTAAATATTGGTCTCAATTCTTCAGAGATGAAAAAATATTTCAGAAATGAAGGGAAACGAAAAGTGTGTGTCATTTAGCACATTATTATAATTGACAAACAAATATATAAAAGCAACGATTGTTAGAACTTAGGGTTAACAATAGTAAAAAAAATACAAAACATACAAATGTTGGTCTCAATTAAAAAAAAAATATTATACAAATAAAGGGGATTAAAAATTATGTTAACTAACACGTTATATAATTATAATTTAAATATAAAAGCAATTAGTATAATAATTTATGCCTTATTTGATTTAGCTACAAACAATTTAAACCATCGACATAGATTTTTATGTTATAACAATACATAGTGCTATACAAAGCAGCAACTATTAAAATACCCGTATAGCATTACAAATGATTAATGACATCAAAACATGGAAAAGTATTATCAGTTTATTTACTGTTACAAACCAATTTAAAATTATTTATGAACCACTCTCCTCTTAATAGTCTCTTCAGCCACATTCATCCATGAGTTTCTCGGTCTACCCCTTCCTCTCTCTCACCACTCTCTTCCTGTACCATAAATCTGTTTATTTATCAGACTCCCGTCCATCATGTCAGCATGGACAAATAAAAAATCACGCTCCTTTCATATTTGAGTATATTCATAAGTTAATAGCATTAATAATTCTAACCAGTTGTAGTATCGTAACCCAAGTTTACTGGGCCGCCATACAAGAACTACCTTGGTTTCCGGTTTGTGCATGCATTGTTCTCCTGACTGCTTTTTGGTCAACACCGGAAGAGCTAGGGAAGCATGTGGGTTTGAGCTAGAACTGGGATGAGTACTGCGTGCCTAATATGGAATCTTCCCGTGCCACACAACGTAGAGGAGGAATGCACTGTATCTCATAAATCTGTATGTCTATTATCGAAGCATCCATTCCCCAGTTATTCATTAACCACAGATTTTTAACCCTATTCCTCCTACTTTAATCGCAACCACTTCTCAGATAAGTCATACCGACTGAATTTAGTTAGACTCAATGTTACATTACAGAAAAGGATATATTCTTCCACGAATTAAAAGTTTTTTTTAGTAACTCACTTCAGTCGTGTATCGTAATCCGTGTGCAGCAATGCATATATGCATTTTTATTGGATCCATTTCAGACTAGATGAACAAATTCCCCTAATTAATTATATTTTCCTTGCTTATCCCAAAAATTCACTTCAGTAGCAGGAACATAATTAATTCTCTCAATGTAGCAGAATAAGGGTGAAGCTAATTATGCCTTTACCCGCATTAAATGATTACTAAATTTTGAAATGAGCCCGAAGACCGATACTTTGAGGAGATCATTATAGTTGCCTCAGTACACAGATACTTTCTTCCCCACCTTATGCATTCACATTTAGCCCAGTGGCAAAGTTGACGAGGGTAAACTTTTTTTCCATAAAATACCCTTGGCATTTCAATTCTTGGCATTGGAGATTAAATTCAACGGTTCTTATTTTTTTGCCTCTCCACCTAATCATTATAGTGACCCTCACTCACACACATAAAGCAAAAAAAACCTTTTCAGAAACTTTAATAACCCTCTCATGCAACCATGAACCGAGAAGAGAGTTGGGGCAACTTGTTTAAGTGCCTACACGCGAAGTGAAAAGGGACTCGATAAATTTCGCCCCCCTCCACCAGGAGGGGGGGGGGGGCAGTATGTGTGGGAGGCAGGGCCTTGAAGCGGGGAGATAATGCGTGAAGGATTGCAGGGAGTGAGGGGGGTGGGAGGCAGTGGCGTATTCTGCGAAGATGGTTATTGTATTTTTCGGCCACTTTAGGGGTGGAGGGGGTTCCGCTTAGTCATCACCTATGAAGGAAGGGCTTGGAAGGGCTTCCCTGAAGGGAAGGAGGGGTTGGCTCGATAAATGAGGATGTCGTTGTGCAATGTATAGTGGTAGCGACATATGGCGGCAGACGCCTGCGCGTGCAAGAGGAATCGGGGTCTCGTAGCTTTGAGCTTGATGAATATTGAACTCAGCCATTTCAGGAAAAATGTATGGAGGTTTTGCCGCGACTGTGTGACTCAAAACAAATACTAAATTCCACATTTTTATTTGTTTGGTTTAAACATTTCTGCTATCCGTGATGACCTGCGTTGTGTATTGAAAACGAAATTTAAGGTACAAAATATGCAGATTATTCCACGAATATATTTTAAATGAGCACTTTTTTCCAGTCATAGGAGCCGACTGCAGTGCCATTTTTATGGAGTTATCGCATTTTGACCTTAATTACGTTACAGTAATTCGCTAATAACTAAAAATTTAGAGTGGCCAGGTTCCAATATTTTATTTTTATTTGTTTTCTTGGGAGTTTTTCCTTCTTAAAACACAGTTTTCACGAAAATGGCATTTAGGTATATTATATGGCTAAATACTATTTTTTCCGTGTTTCGCAGTCATTATCAGGCTAGAATCTACAGTGCAAGAGGAATATTATCCCTTAAAATAAACTATGAAACAATTGATCCGTATTTAGCTCCTAAAATCATTCTAACATCTGTTTCACAAGCATATTAATTTTAGACATATTTAATCTTAGTTTATCCACAAATCTGAGTACTCGAGGCCAATAATGGTCGTTGCCATATATCTAAGCCAGTATGTAATTTACTATTTAAATGTCTGTAATGGAAGTTAAATGATGTTTCCAAACTTTCATTTAACACCATGTAATTTCAAGTTCGATTTACGTGAAAGTAGTGTGGAAAGTTATAATTTTTCTGTTCATGTCAGGTAGTGGACATTTTTTTCTATAAATGGCCAGAATATGAATTAAATGACACAGTGTCGGGGAGCGCGATCGCGCTCCTCCCGTCTCTCGCCAAAAGTGCCAGGAGCGCCATCGCGCTCCATCTGCAATGTCACTATTTCGTATATTAATATTTTTTCGAATATTAATATACGATAAAATCATTAAATATAATATTTAAAACGTTAAACCAAATATAATAAACGTTTGCTAAATTTTTTGATAATGTAATTGTATTTATGTATTATGCATAATTTTTTTCGTAAACTACTGCAAAATCACCAAAAATTCCACGGCAATTTTAGCATAATACCTAGGAAATTGGTTTGCACTCAAAGGGTTAAGTCATTTTCCGGTGGAACTATCTTTACTGTATTTAACAGAGAATGGCTAAATTGTCTGGTCACGCGTTACCCGTGCCAATACAAGAGAACGTCTGCTCGCAAGATGGTCGTATATACATTAGCAGGTGTTAAGTAGTCCTTCAAAATTAGATGTCCCAGGCGGACGAACACAGCAGTTTTAGATCGGATAGGTATCCCACCACTAGACGTCACACATGGAACTCCATTCAACTCCGAGCTTCATAGAACACGCGTAGCCTGACGTCAAGTGGGGATTCTTGTGGAAGGGGTCGGCTAAGGAGCGGATGGGAGAGGACAGCACATGATAGGCTACCCTGCCAACTTAACTGCATTTAAGGTGGTTTGAGGGAGATCCTAGTCATAATGGAGACCATATTTGCATATAATTTTTAATTTCAGCGTATGTAAGAAGTATGAAGTAAATAATGTAATATTTATGACGCAAACATATAGTGTATGTAACAAAAATTCTCTGTTATCAAATAAATATATCTGCATAAGTCTCTAACTTGACTAATTTTTTTACGCCGTATGTTGAAAACGCCTTCACAACAGGATTTTTATGCGATTCTGTAAAAATTACTGCAGTGAGTAATCAATTAATTTTTATAATCAGTTGAGAAGACGTACTAACTACATATCGTTAGGTTTTTGACGAAATCTAGCGCTAAAAATATCTAATTTTTAAAATATTCTCCCTCTGGAGCGTATAGCCGTAATCTATCCCATGTGAACCAGCTTATATTTTTAGGCGCTTTGCTTGAAAAGTTATTGGTCAAAGGGTTAATATTTAGATATCATTGGAAATTTGAGTTTTTATTTTAAATGAGGTCAAATTTTAGTTGAAGTGATACCTCGCTCGAGCTACCTTAATTATGAGTGGAAGGAAATTGTCAGCAGCGTGTTTCATGACACTGTCCATGATCCAAACCAAGCGGCATCAAAGTAGGCGGTTATTGTACGACCCCTATTGGAGAGTCCATACAAACAATTGAATTAAGAGCCAAATAGAGTGGCTCTTAGTTGAAAGGCGGGAGATCCGTTTCCCTCTCTTAATGATCGGCTCACGAACGGTTCGTGAATTGTCGAAGCTTCAATTACCTTAAATCAAATAAAAGATGCCGAGACTAGCGAATAACCAGATTGCTCAACATCTTACGGAAGATATCTTATACTGTACATACCACGAAAATCTAAATACAGTCAAAACTAAAAGCGGCATGTAAGCGATCACTTAATATTTAAAAAAATAAGTGCATCTAATTAGTGTTCGATTCACAAGCACGGGAAATATCTACCAAGAACGTAGATTTTAAGGCAATATTTGTTAAAATTATGAAATTATGGTATAAATAACTGAATTCCATTCTCCATACACTGGCGTATAGGCACACGAAAACAAAGGTATCAGCAACATTGTTTGGGAAATATTGATACGAAATATATTCACAGATAATTCAAGCTAATAATAGCATAGGCATTTCAAACAAAGCATACCTTCAAGTTCCCAATATATTGGAGTTGAAAATGCTGAAGTTCTTCACGTTTAGAAAATTACAACAATACGATTTAAAATCGTTTGTATCTTTCGCGCCCTTGTTTATTTTCCAACTCAAGCTTCACGTGGAAACGATGGTGCTTCATGTCACGTTTTTTATGACAGGTGAGATGAAACTAATGGCAGGTGGAGATAATGAAACGGATCAAGAGTCGAAAGATATGGATCAGAGCGGATGAATCGTCTAAAAGACCAGCACATGACCGGAAGTTCACCGCTTGAGATCCGAAGATGGTCACGCCGCCTGGGTGACGGAGTTCGAAGTACGAAAAAGTGACATTTGATGGCGTATTCTCACTAAAGTGAGATTACAAAATAACCCCCCAGATTGGGAATTTTGAAGTTGGCAATGAAGGTTTGTGACTTGGGGAACCCTGGTAGTGAAACGCGGAGACTACCTTACTCCCCCGTGCCGAGAGCAACTTCGTATCAAATAGACTCGTCCACTGAAAGGACGTTTTGCGAAACTGCCACTATATTTCCCTTACCAAATATACTAGAAGAAGAATAAGTGCTAGGAGAGGATTCAGGCTAGTAAAAGGTAGAACGAGCAGGATATTAGGACGAAGTGTGCAGGTGATAAACCAAGGAGTATTCGAAAGACGTGTAGAACCTAAAGAGTTGGATACCAAAAGGATGGACGGAGAAGAAGTTGGAGAAGAGGAAGGAGGTCGGGTTGGGTTGGAGTGCGACGAAAAGGAAATGAAATGGGGGATAAGGAAAAGGAGAGAGAGGGAGAATGGCAGGAGGATGAAATGGGGGACATAGGGAACGGATGTGGACGGCAGATGGGTGAAGGTTTGCAGAGAAGGAGCGAAAGGAAGGAGAGGAACCTTGCTGGGTGCGTGGGAGGAGTATAGAGAGTTGAAGGGTTTAAGAGGGCTCAGGGTATAGGGATTAGGTGTGGGAAGGATCGTGGGAGTGAGGAAGGGACTGTTCAAAAGAGGGGAGGAGTTTGAGGTGCAGGGAATGGGGAGGATAGGGGTTGAACGGAAGTATGGGGTTCGGTTTTCAAGGGAGCAAAAAGACTGCCTTTAAGGTAGTCTGAGAGATTTTTGTTTATGTACAGATTTGTGTGAAACTTTGCATATTTATACAATCTAGGCAAAGGAATTACCAAGCTGCCTCAGAGTGATCGGTATATAGCATAATTGTAACAGTGCATTATTAATCCATTTGAGACTGAATTAATTAAAGTCAATAGTCACTAAAATATTTGTAATCATAACAGAATTAGAATGTATGTCAGGTGTTGGCGAGAAACAAATTTATTTTACCAATTTTTAGTTCAGTAAATATTTCATTTTATGCTGCTACCAAGTGGTAGCATAAAAAATCACTATAATACACTCCTCTTCTTTGTTGGCTTATAGATTGACTGTTGACAGTTTATGTAGATGAATAATAGTTTCTTGATGTAACAGCTTAGGATGAATGAATGAAGTATAATGTGTGTGAAATAATAATTTTGTGAAAATCAACAAATATTTTCCAACTACAACAGCGCCCTTAAATACCAAACTTTTGGGAACACACGGATTGCAATTGGTGTGCATCAGAAACTTTGCATTTTTGACTTGATTTGCTAAGTTTCTTGAATTTATTTATTTTTCTTTAAAATAAAATTTTCTAAGTTTTAAGAAATAAATATTCAAGTAGTACCTACTGCTGGATAAAGTGTTAAATTTTGGCACAGAGCCGTTTCCGTATCATAACAAAAGTGGGGTAAAAGAAAATTAAATTTTAGGTGGTAGAAGGGATTTTTGTTTATGCTCAGATTTACGTAAACCTTTGTATACTTGTCCTTATTAGTAATACTTAGATTGATAAAATTATAAAATGCATGTTGCCGATTTGGTTTCCTGTCAATTCAATGCTATTCTAACACGTAGTCTTATCGCACATGACATATATTTTGAATCATTCAATTATTTTTTTTTTTCAATTCAAATATCACAGAATTTTTCCTTATCACAAAATAATACGTTACATGTAGTTACAACGGTTGCTAACAAATATCAATGTATTATGTCGAGTAACAAAAAGCGTATTTTGATATGAATTTTGGCTTAAATTTCGAATTCCGCGCCGAAAATCCCGTTCATAACAATAGATACTTTAAAAGGAGAAAATTTTAAAATATAAATCCTGCATCATTTACTTTACTGAATGTATATTGATTTCCACCATATAAAGAGGTTAGCTCAAGCTAAATGTGGTCCAAGAATTTTTTTAAACTTGCTTGAAAATTAATTTAAAATGTGCACGCAATGACCCACGATTACTGCTCCAGCCACCACAAAGAAGGTTCACAGTAACATTATTTTGACGTCATTTGATTCTTATTCTTACCACTTATAGAAAATACACTGTGTTCAATACTAGAATGGTTGAAACTTTGATAGAAAAACTGGAAGTTTAGGTTAGTGGACGGACGATAGAAGTGGAATGCCTTTCATTAAATAAACGTTTATTTATCAGGCTAGTATCTACAGTGCAAAAGGAATATTATACCTTAAAATAAACTATGCAACAATTGATCTGCATTTCGCTCCTAGAATCGTTCTAACATCTGTTTCACAAGCATATTAATCTTAGACATATTTAATCTTAGTTTATCAACTAATCTGAGTACTCGTGGCCAACTGGTCGTTGCCATATATCTAATCCAGTAAGTAATTTACTATTTAAATATCTGTAATGGTGTTATGACCCGGGCCCCCACATATTTGGGAACCCGAGAGCATAAGATTTTACGTGGGTTCTTGCCCTTGGTGTCGGGAAGCGAATAACCACACACAAATATTTAAAGTCTTTTACCCAAAGTTTATTTCCATTTAAAATCCCAAAAGAATCAATTCAATGAACAAATATCAAGTTATGAATTGGTGCGTCTAGAGTAGCCAAATGTTAACATATTACCAATGTCTCGGGAAGAAGAGGAGCTGCTGGTGATGGCACGGGTGGATAGCGAGGCGCTTCGGTAGCACGGGCCCCATGGCCCGCGCTTCGACTCCCACTGACGGCTACATTGTGACTGTACCGTCAGTGAATGGTTGCAGAGTAACCAATAGCCGATCACTGTCCGATGAGAGACTAGTGAATCACTGTCTGACTGACTGCCTGACGAGTGTCGGGTGTACTCCCCGATAGCGTTTCCACCGTGCCATTATATAGGAAAGGTGAAACTAGGATGTTTTCGACAAAATGGCAAGGGAGGAAGGGGAAGAAGAAGAGGAAGGTTAGCCGTTCTCGAAAGTGAAAGGTACAGTTCCTGAGGTATAGTTTGACATAGCTGGCTATTCTGAGACGTCACACAACAACACATTTATGCATATATTTGGAAATGGTATACTTCCATTTCCGGATCATTACAATGGAATTCAAATGATGATAGGACTACGAACGAGGAAACATTCATGAGGAGCGTGACACTCTATGGATCGGAAGCATGGACCATTGGAAAAGCAGACCAGAAATATAAGATGAATTCGAAACCTGGCTTTGGGAGAGGATGCTGATGATTAAATGGGTGGTTTCAATTAGGAATGAAGAAGTATACTCAATAGTAGAAGAGTAAAGGACAACGTGGAAAGGAAAAAAAGAACCAGATAGATTGGGCACACGATGGGGCACAATGGGTTTGTGAAGAATATAGCTGAAGGAAAATTAGAGTGAAGAGTCCCATGAAAAAGGTCAAGGGATAAATACATAGACCAAATAAAGAGGAACAAGACCAAAAGAAAAACAACAAGGGAGTAAGGGAACTCGAATTGAATAGGGAATGATGGAGGGATATAGTTAACCAATTTTTGGATTGAAAGATAAGTTATGATAATTCAGATGCCATTTTTACGAAAAATTAGTATCAGAGGTGTATTTTTCTTGGGTATTGAATGTTAATGAAATGAAGGAACGAATGCATAGTTTTATTGTAGAACACATAGTCTTAGATTTCCAGTTTTTTTCAAATCACTGAACTCGTTAATTAAAAAATCAGACACATTTTTGTTTATTTTCTGTTTAGTTTAGTTATTCGATCATCGTTTTTTTATTCTGCCCTTAACGGTAACTTTCGTTCGACTGACATCCTCCCGACCATCTCTCTCCATATTCCTGCCTGTGTTTTGCGGGTTTTGCGTAAGTTACCTTTTCTGTCTACCAAAATTCATCTTTCTCTTTCCCAACGATGGCCATTTTACCGGCTCCTTGAATTGTTTCGCATCACATTTTTATCCACCTTCCCATTCAAAGATCTTTCGTAAGTACACAAGTTAACTAAAAAAATAGTTACTTCCTGTTCCCCTCTTTACGTCTTGTCTTTTGTTTATATTTTCATTAGTTCAAAAGTCTGCTGATATAGGCTAAAATAATCACTAAATAGCCAAAAATTATGAATTAAGTAATTAATTAAACATAAATTAATGTGTGTTTTTTATTTTGAATTCAAGAAATATATTTAACTATGTTAAACACTATATCATATCTAAATTTCAGAGATTTATATGTGAACAACATTATTGGTGAAGCAGGCGGAGCTTTTACTAAGCAGTTTCCCGAGTGTGTATATAGAAAAATGTATTCACCCACGCCAGGTGTCAGTTAGTGAAGAACATATATGGGAGCTCGCTTATCTTCTTTTGGCACGTATCTGAATCACAACGTTAAGCAACCGAATCATATATACGTACGTACGCGTAGCCTTTTATATAGTACATTACTGTTGTTTTATTATGTAATATACAGGGTACTTCATGAAGGACTTCGCATTTAAATTTTGTAAACTCACATAAGTTTATTCAGACAACTCACAGAACTGGTTTTGTCGTCATTTTGTAGCGAACTTAATGATTAGTCGATATACGTAGTTAATTAGAACCAAATCGCACCACTGCAAGCGCAAACGACAGCTTTACCAAAGCTGTCGCCTTCACTGGTCCCCAGCGCGCTCGCTGCGTGTTTTGCTTTAAAGAATCGAAGTCTGCGACAACTGTGCAGCGAAGTTTCGCACTAAGTATGGCAGATATCCTCCCAGTTAGCCTACCACTTATGAGTGACATAAGTTTTTCGTTGATACTGGGTGTTCACGTATTCGACACGAAGTGTTTCTCGCGAGCTAGGGGTTACACGTGCGACTGTTTGAAGCGTGTTGAGAAAGCGTTTGCATCTCCAACTGCACAGATAAAACCGTGCAAATCTTTTTTGAAGCACCCTTTGTTTCTTTTCGTGTTTATTCGCTCAATACGTTAAACTGCCATTTTTTGGATAACAGTTGGAATTAATAATGAAAAAAACTTAATTTCTTTGGAACTGGCGTGGCAGGGTCTTTAGTATTTCGTAACTCCAAATTGAGTATCTTAATTTTGCTTTCTGGCAGCTCAACCTTAGGCTCCTCAGTGAAAGCAGAATATTTTCAATGTAACTAATAAGAAATATGGACTATGTATTCTGTTTTGGCGAACATTGTCAGGTTGGAATTTCCCATAAAGGAAGGTATAATCCAGAAAATGAAATAATCTTCATTACTTCCTTCACATTGAAACTGCATGAAAACAAACTACAAGTAGTAGCTTTAAGTAACCTGACGGATATACCTGTGTCAATTCTTAATATTGAACAATACGCTGCCAGCATTACAAAAATTATGATGACAAACATTTTACAAGTCTCCTTACATACTCGTTAATTTTTTATAATAAGTTTTACCAAAATATATAATGCCTGTATTAGAAAACAACAATGTTTTAGCAGAGAAGAATTTATAAAAACACCATTCCTTTTTTATGATTTCTGGTAACATATTATAAAATTTTGGCCCCATATACAAAAGTGATCGTTTTAATAGAACCAAATTAGGTTTGGGCAAGTATACCGGCCACTTGTTTCTCATTGAATAAACATGCCATTTGGAAATAAATGACGGTGTATAGTCACCTTGCCGGTAGGAGCTTACGTTTTAGAAACAATGAGATGTAGTGTTCGTACTAATTTTTCTGGACAAATATTGTTTTTTCCACGGCCCGATCATGCTTTTTTTAACTGTTGTGAGTGTGAGTTTTAACTGTTTAAAATATTTTTTTTCAAGTCTCATACGTATTACAACCTTAAGGATTTTTACCTTTCTATTATCTTGTATCGTATCTATACCTATCTTTGAATTCAATTGTATCACATGTTCAGTTATTGTTTTTCACTGAGCATAGTTGCTTTTGACTTTATTTTTCTAATTAAGCTTAATTAAGCTCCATTTATTTTATAATTGGAACAAAATCGTTTGTTAATTATCTTGCTGCTATTTCATTGTATCGTATTGTTGCTCTAGGGGATCTGTCCCAAAGTATAATAAAGGTTTAGATCTCCTTTTCGACATAATTACTCTAACAATTCTATTTTGGATGTATGGAAAGATAGGGGGATGCGGATAAGGGAAACAAGGAGGAGAGGGGAAAGGACGATTTTCATCGGGGGGAGGGAGGGGGGGTGCGTGATAGTGGAGAGGGGTGGTGGAGTAGAGGAGCAAGAGAGGGGGTGAGAGAGATTAAGAGAGAAAGAGGGGGATAGGTAAGAAGTGTTGAGGAGAAGTGATGGAGAGATGAATGGGGGAGAGGGTTGTCGTCCTTGGGGTGGAAAAGGGCGTGGGACGTAGGAAGGGGTGAGAAGGACGTGAGTGGGAGATTGGTGTTGAAGGAGAGGGGGGGGGGGGAGAGGAGAGAGATTTAAAAGAGGGTTAAGCACGGAGGATAGGGTCCTCCAAAAAGGGGGTTGAAGGATATGGAAACGAATCGTGTGGGGAGGGGGGGGAGCAAGACGGAGGAGGGAGGGGATAATGGGTTAAAGGTGGCTGGAGCGGTAATCGTGGGTCATTGAGTGCACATCAACATAATTTTTGGAATAATAAATATAATAATAAAAAAATGGACCGCATTACACTTAAGTGCATCTGTTTATGCGGTGGAACACTACGCAGGATGTCATGGAAATGATACAAGAATTATGTTTTCAATTTTTTTCCATTATGCATCTTATTACTAGAATTTTCAGTACGGTATTACTCACCGTGTCACATTTTTCTAAAATCTCCGAAAAATATCTTCACTCGCAAATAAATCATTTTTTGCGCTAGGCTTGGAAAGACTAGGCAAGTTTTTTTTATGCAAACAAGTATATTATGTTTATCAAGGAGAAGTTCAGTAAAATATATTTACTACATGGTTATTGCAACAGCTTACATTTAAAAATGAAATCCGAATATGGTTATATTATGACTATTCATAAAACATTACCAAACTACCTTGATAAGTTAATCAACTGTGGCGATATTTTGTGTAACTTGAAGATAGAATTCACTGTCACAAAAACACGGTACAAAATTCCACTAATTATTTTATTGCTGTCGACCGGTTATGACGACTAAAGCGTCATTTACAAGACAAAACAGCTTTTGTAAGCGTATTGTCTTGTAAATGACGCTTTAGTCGTCGAAACCGATCGACAGAAATAGAATAATTAGTGGAATTTTGTACCGTGTTTTTGTGACAGTGAATTTTACCTTGATAAGGTCTACTGCGTATTTTTCTGTAATACTTTCCGTTATGAAGTATAGAGAACGGGAAGCCGAACAGAACGGAATAGAGGAAGGGGAGAAAAACAAGCCCGAATCGTAAGCAAGGGAAACTGGTGTCCAGAGATTTTGGTTTTTACGAAGTGTGGTACTGTTGCACATCGGTGCACCATGGTTGGCGTACATTTCCACTGTGTTTGCGCGGTGAGTTCAGGTGATAGGAAACTTCTTCGTGGGTTAATTTCGTAAAGAAGCTCTCTCCAGGCGTACAAATGCAACTATGAGGAAGATTTGCTTTTTACGTTCCTGTGGTTACAAGTCCACCCTCTGGAAGAATCAGGAACAAGACCTAAAAAATGCAAATCTTTTCATGTCCCCCAAGATAAGATAGTTTGGCGTGATGCAACTTATTTTTGCTTTGTGTTGACCCTTTGTAGGAAACTATAATTTAATAATATTAAGCATTAATCGATGTACATGAATACTTTTTTCCGTGTATCGGAGTTTCGCGATCATGAAAGAAACTAATGTATGGACATTGGCTGCTAGTGATGCACAGTTTATGATCTTACCTCAACATTTTAAATGATAAGTATAACTCAGTTTTTCCACACAGATTTATTACAACAATACGACCTAGGATTCGAATAAGCTCGTCATCATCAGGTTCAGGCTCAGCATCACCACCTGATGATGACGAGCTTCGTCGAAACCTAGGTCGTCTTGTTGTAATAAATCTGTGTGGAAAAACTACGTGAAACTTATCATTTACTATGCTAAGCAAATTCCACGAAGTCACACCCGAGACAACGGAATAATCTCACCTCAACGCTTGGCCGGATTGATTTTCTTGATTTCTTCATGGCGGAATGTATGAAGTGACTGTGTCTTATGATTATTAGGACTCTATTCTTCTTGTTTTCCTTCCACCTTTTTCCTCAGCTTTCATTTTCTTTCTCTCCATCCTCTTTCTTCTTCTATTTCTCTCCATACTCCCTCCGTCCTTCGCAAGATCCTTCTCTGCCATCAGGAGACGAAGTCGATCCTTCCTTCCCTGCTTCTCTCTCTGACACAGATCTCCCCCATTCAACCTTCTCCCACCTCTCTTCCTGTGCTGATCCCATTATATATCCGGATCCCTCTCCCTCACTCCCTCTCAGCCCTTCTGGGCGGGATTACGGAGGGCCAAGTGGAAAGAGGGGAACGGGAGGAGGAGGTGTCTCTCTGGTTCGCTTGCGACTTGAGGGAAGGAAGTAGGGCGATGAAAGGTGAGCGAGAGGCATATCACGGCCCTAATTTCGCCTCCCCACCCCCACTGCTCCGTGCACATGTTGAGGTGGTTTCACTCTAAAATCTGACTAGTTTTAACATCTAGGGAACTTGAGCTCTATGGCTTCTCAATGTAACAAGTTTAAAAAATCTCCAATGGCCGTAATAAATTGACACCACTCGTCAAAAGTACACAAAAAATTGCTGTGTTGGATTGCGAGGAAAATAGGGGCAATTACACGGCAGTGACCAACCACAACCTCTCAGCAAGAAAACCCTTCTGTGGTGATTTTTTGGGGAATATTGGGGGATTTGGGGAATTTGGGGAATATATAGTGACACAACCACAGACACACACACTCAAACCACTGTAAAATCTACATATACATTACACTCCGATCTGACACTGAGGCGTGTGGCAGGGGATGCTGGGACGCCACCCATGGAAAGTGGGGAGGAGAATAGGATAAATTAAGGGAGGAGTACAGAAGTGATTTGTGAGTTAGCGATGTGTCTTAAGGTAGAGTCACGATACTTTTGCTATGATCACTAATGGTGCTTGAAAAGAAGGAATATTTGTAATTTTGTAATTGTCAGCATGGTAGTGTATCCCTCTTATTTTATCTCTCCTGCCAGTTCTAGAGATATAAAGCATGGGGATGAAATAACATCCTCGGCGTCTTGCTGACTGACTCACCCAATCGAAGTTTATCAAGTATGTAGTTTAAAACTATCGTGAAGCCTCCGAGTCTCTAACGGCTCCCAATATAAGCCTTCCTTTTGCTGTGTGAGACTCTCTCTTCGCTAGAGGTAGTTTTTTAAGGAAACGTGTTTCCTTTGTTTTTTATTTACTTCGAGAATTAAATCTATCCGTATAGGGTTCCAATACTCGTAACTGCCACCCTCTAATATTGTGGAGAGTGATTTTTCTTTATTGGATGCCTCTGATTGCTTGGTTTCATACTTTTGAATGGAAATTTTAAGCATATTCTATGCGTTTGGTCCCCAAAAAATATGTGCAAAGTTTTTATTATATTTTTCATGAAGTATATTACGTGGTTTGCTGAAACTCACCCGATTGGAGTTTATCAAGTAATCTAAGCATAGCGTGAAGCTTCCGAGGCTGTAACGGTTCCCAGCGTAATCCTTCAACCAGTTGTGTGACACTTTTTGTACGCTCACAGCCGTTTTGAAAGAAACGTGCGGACTTACTCTGTATTTAATTTACTTCGCGAATTATATCTTTCTGTGCAGGGTCTCAAATGCTCGCGGCGTATTAGAGATTTGATAGAACTAGAGCAAAGTAGCACCTCCCTTTCACTTTCTCATCAGGGAATCTTCCTACTATTCGCTTGATAAATCCTAGTTTCTTAAATGTAACGCCGCAAGTACTTCGGATGTGTTTAGTGACCTAATTCCCGCGTTTGTGACCGAAGTGAAGTTTAATCTATGTATATTTAATATTTATATTTGCTATCGATAGAAAAAAATGTCCTATAATTTGATTTTTTAAAATCATGCTTTTTACGCAATTTCTTTCTCAAATTGAACTTGATATTACATGGTGTTTAGCACATTGAATGCGGTAAAATATCACGTGCCTGGTGCACAGTGACGGGAATTATTTTTTGGTCTAATAAACCTATTAGAAAATAGTGTTATTTGACTAAATGAATACTTTATCTGCGTTAAAATCTAATTAATTTTATTTATATCACAATTAGAATTTATGGCCCCTGAAGAGGCGTTATGTGCAAGTGAGCTATGTACTCAACTTACTCTGCACAATATTTTCCTTTTCCGATCTACTGTGAAATTCATGCTGCATGTACATCGTACATTTTTCAAGCAATTCTCAACTTTTGCGTTCCTGAAAGTGCCAGGGAGCTGATTCTTATGGTTTAATTTACTCATACGGAAGTCGAATTTTGGTCAATTTTGACATCTTTCTATTATTTTATTTCACAGATTAGTGTTCTGTGCTACAAGTGTTAGTAAGTCATTTTTTACAGAGTAACAGGCACCAAATTGAAGGTTATGATACTTCATCATTCCATTATTTACAATATTTTCGTCTAGAGGCTTGGTATTCTGGCTTCATACATTGGAGTGTAAGAAAACATGGGGCGTATTGTACTATCCGTACTAGGCCTTCTGGAGCGTAGGCCAGGCGTAATGTTTGTCAGAAAGTGAAACGTCAACAGAACGTATTACACCATAGGTATTCTCCCAATGTTATAGAGAATATTTGAATTATTGTATTTTATAACTACAAAAATGCACATATATACAGAAAAAATGATTCAAATTGTTTCTATAACAATGGGAGCATACCTATAGTGTAGTGCGTTCTGGTGTATTATTCCAAACGTGCTGTTAGTACTTCAATCTCTGGGAAAATTTACAACCTTAAAAAACAGTTTTCAATGAAAACTACATTTCCATCAGGCAAACAAACGATATTTCCCCCGTGTTTAAACCATTATTTCATCGGAAATTACGTTATTTGAAGTTCATTTTGCGAAAAAAACTGGTAGCATTCTGTTGTTCACATCAAATATGACGACACGCTTTTCTATAAGTAGTCAGAATATGAATTAAATGCCATTTAATTCTTTTTACGTTAGAAGCGCCTTAAATCAGTGTTTGTACGCTGTCACTAGTCAGGAAGGAAACCAGGAAGAGTAATCAGAACTGCTTTCCTGTAAAGAGGACACTAAGGCTGGGGGTTGAAATTCCATCAACTGCAATGCACCAAACACCGCTTCTCTCTTCATTCAAGCCGGGTGAGGAAATGACCAATTATCGGAGTGGTTTCGAGGTTGAAATGAATTGTAATAAGGGACACAAGATGAGGTTGCTGGTGGAAGTCATATCACTTTGACCTGAATTCACGACATACAACGATTGCTGGTCGGATGTTAGGTCAAGTTCTCGCAAAAGTTCCTAGCGCTGCGCAGTAGACGGTTTTGGGACATGGGATGCGGAACTTTCAGAATCCTGTGAAACAGGGTGGAAGATTGTTAAGTGTTGAGGGTCAGTCGGAAAACCTAACTAATTGCTGTAAACACAAGTGACTAGAGAATTGGGATCACTCACCACTACATGCCGTCCCAGTTCGACTCGTTTCACCATGAGACCTCAGGATAAAATCCATGGTAAAGTCATAGCGATGGTTGATTTTAACCACTCGCCTGTTAGCCTTGCGTGTGTGTTCCTCGTGCCTTTTTCGCGAAGTAGTTTGATTCTCTTTGCCTCATTCTCTCTCTAATTGCCTCATTCTCTTCCCCTCCATCCTTTTCCCTTCATACACTCCACTTCAAACCTCCCCTCCTTGCCGCGCAGGTTTGCGCCACGAATATTTGCGAAAGCTACTCGTTTAAGGACTCTAGTCCACGTAGTCTCTAAATAGCAAACTTACATATGGGCTATTTAAAAGTAAGTGTTGATGGATTGTCTCTTACAACTGTTCCTGGGTGAGTCGTGCTCCATTTTCTACGATGCTAGGGATCAAACCAAAAATATTATACCAGGTGGAGAAGTTGCCAAGTTAAACTATTTAAGTAAATCATCTGTAAACTTACGACTCCTAAATAAATCAGTTTCCTCTAAGTTTATTCCGATTCATTTAGTTGAAATTTGAATTTTAACTGGGTTTACATACATGCATACTCATTCCGCTTCGGGGCAGATAAGTAAAAGAATGTAGCTATTGCTGTTGGCCCTAGAAAACTTGCTCCCTTATAATAATTCCCTCCATAATTCCCTTTCCATTCTTAATACTCCTAATATTCCTCCTCTTTAGAGCCTCTTTTACCACATTCATTCGCGACTTTCGTGGTCTACCTCTTCCTCTCACACCATTCACTCCTCAATCGTATATCTGTTTCTTGATTCGACTTTCTTCCATTCTCTCAACATGGCAAAACCAACGAATCACACTAATTTTATGTATGCCCATTACTGGAGTAACCTGCCCACATTCTAGCATCTAACCCACATTCTAAAACGAATGAAAGAATTAATTAATTTAATATTTATCGTTACTTCAGGTTTTAACCGTATTTATCTGCAGTGGTCTTCTTGTCTGAATACAAAATGCACTTTCAAGTTGAACTTGGCTATAATGTTCGGTATTGGATGCAACTGGCAACTTCACAGTTTTCCCTAATGGTTCCCGCTATTGATTGGCTCTTCGTCTTCACCTATAAAGTACTTTGGTAGTCATTTCAAGTGTGTATGGAAGGGGACAAATTATCATCAACTTGCACTGCACTAAGCCCAATAAAGTTATTGAAATTACAACTAATGATGTTAATGCAAATACCGGTCAGAAGGTGAATTTTCACCAATATGCTCTACACTTATGCTGCCAATGTAAGAGAAACCGTGAGTATTAATTTGTTTGTAACAATATAATTACACTTGAATAGATGATTTATGCAGACATAACTACTAGCAAACTAAGGCAAAAGTATTAAAGATCAAATCAAATAATTTGATACAATACATATCGTAAATCCTAATTACGAAGCCTCAAGATAAGTTATTATGGTATCTTATTGTTCGCGGAAAAAAAGGCATTTTAAACTTGAATGTTCTGCCTTTTATTTATCTAATTTTATGTTATTCAGCGGTTACTTAGTTATAAGTGCATCACAAGGGGAATCATGGTTTATCATACAATTCTGAAGAGTGGTGAGGGAACTAGAACATCTGCTGAGGATTATGGAGGAAGAATTTCCACATTAAAGTTCTACACATCGTCTTAAGCTATCTATAAATAATGGATTGAATTATGAAATGGGTAAGGATCTGCTGTAAAGAACAATGTAATTTATATATTTTGGATAATTAGAGGAACATATTACATGCGTGTTCGTTGTGCTGGAGTGAAATTCATGTTCTTATTCTCTAAATGTACTAAGTTTACTTAATATTACCATATACCCTACTTACCTCTCTGTGAAATTAAAAAAAATAATATACTTTTTGTATTTTCACTGAATAATTTATGCACGATCGGTTTCTTTTCATCGGCGAAAGACAGTTTAAACTAAACATAGTTAATTCATTTGTGGCCATGAATTTTTATACAATTGAGATATAAATTAGAAAACTCATCATTGTAAAATCGTTAAAACATTAAAGCATATTTTACTCATTTTGATGGATTTCTGAGGTATGATGTCCATTGTCCATGTTATTTCATAAACTGGCGTTTCCCCTTTACTGCCGGAAAAATTAGCGTGTAAAAAGCCTCCGGCACTTGAGGCGAAATATTTATTCATAAATACTGATGAGGAAATGATGAAAAAATTGTAATTTGACACGAGTTACTTATTATCGTAATGCAATCACTGTGATGATAGATGAGTAAATTCTTCACGGGTTTCTTACCTGGTCAGGAGTTCAGGTACCGATGTTACGATGACTAACTATGCCGTCATTGTTAAGGTGAATCCAGGGAGGGTGTGCTTCAATCGTTCGAGATTGATTTTGGTGCGTAACTAAGGACTCATTGTACAGAAATAATGAGAGTGATTCTTTGGTTACGTACCGAAATTAATCTCGAACTATTGAAGCACAACCCAAGGCTTTGATTTCTTTCGTTTCATATACCTTAATTTTGGGTCAGGATGTCACTAATTGGTTGTCAAGAGGAGCCTTCTTCGCGCCTGACATAGTATTTTCCCGCGTAGTATTAAATGTTTTAATGACAGGTTTAACGCTGTTTGAATTTCGTTTTTCCAGCCGGATCTCAATAGCCTCCTCAGTCAATCGGTCCCAGTATCCGTTGGGGCTGCCAATTGGTTTGACTTTGAAGGCGCCAAACTGATTGGCAGGATCAACGGATACTGGAACGGTATTAAGTAACATATACTGGGATGGACGGTAATATTTATTTCGACACATGCAGTCGCTGTAGAGCCTCCTTTACATAATTTTATTTAATGCCATGCTATAAAATGATTTGATATGACGTAATTCATAAATACTGGTGGAATAAACCTGATCTTTGAGGAAAACTGCAACATCTGTGTATTACTTCCATCGATAAAATGATGCCTACCTTAGAATATTTCGGACTGTTTGACAAACCACTGAGTTTCACATCTCCAAACGCACGCTTTCCACTGATTCTTCTTTTCTTCTTCCTCCTCCGCCTACGCTTCCCGAAGCGGTTTCCGTGCAAATATAAGAGGACTCCGATCCTATGACCGGAACCTTATTCTCTGTTTACCCTTCTGTGTGTGTCCAACCCAATTTCTGCCTCCAACACCAATATCTATCCCTCTTCTATCTCCTAGAAGTTATCCCCGTTGACTCCCATCCAAAATCGACCATTTCTCATATGGGAGAAAATAAGGACGGGACTCTGTGAAGTGATCTTAACTTCGTCCTTGGATAATTCATCCCATCATTAAATTAAGCTTCTCTTTTTAAGGGTCTACACTGGCAAGTTTACTGCGCAAGTTACTTACATGAAGCGACTTTCGACGTAAATTTTACGTGTAAACGGCTCTGCAAGTCGCTTGCAGAAGCGTATTGTTGCCAATGTAAGCAGAAACCAATCTGCGTCTGCTCTTATTTTTGAAACATTTTGGCAGAGTAAATTTCCGCGCACGCTCTTGCAGAAGAAACTTCGTGAATCAACTTGTAAATTTAATCCAACCATTAAGGTGGGTAAACATAGCAAGTATATTGCACAAGTTAATTGCAGGAAGCGAATGTTGACGAAAATTATAGGTGAAATAGGCTCTGTAAGTCCGCTTGCAGAACATTTAAAATTTTCGGCGAGTCGCTTGTAGAAGCGCATTGTTGCCAGTGTAAACAGCAACCAATCTAGCTCTGCACAAACTCATGAAAAATTTTACGCTAGCGTGAAATCCTTCGCAAGTTCTTACAGAAGAAACTCGCGGAAGTAGCTTGCCGCAGTAAGAGGAGGGAAAGAGGGATACTGTGTATTGAAGGGAATTAGGTACATAAAGAGAGCCAGTTTCCTGCGCATAACAGGAATTTTTAAGTTCTTCCACTATACCTATCCCGAAAGGGAGTGTCGTGATGGATATGCATTACACTTAAGTGGTTCCATCGTTGAATTACATAGAATCTTTTACATAAATTACATTCATTTTTACCGGCTATAAAAATAAAACCTCGTTTTTTGCACTCTTTTACAATATTTGTACGTTTGTGAACGAGGATACAGTATATGAAAACATATTCGTTTGGTGAGTGGTACTCTACGGATCGGAAGCATGGACCATTGGAAAATCGGACCAGGAAAGATTAGAAACTTTCGAAACGTGGAGTCGGAGGAGGATGCTGCAGTTCAAATAGAAGGAAATAAGAAATGAAGAAATTTACGGAAGAGTAGAAGAGGAAAGGACCATACAGAACGCTAAACAGAAAAGAAGAACCAGATTAATTTGGCACACCCTGAGGCATCTGAAGGATATTATTCCAGGAAAAATAGAGGTAAATCCCAAGAAGACGGCCAAGGGATAATTACATAGAACAAATAAAGAAGAAAGTACCTACATAAGAAGAACTATCAGAGGAGTAATGGACAATCATTAGATGGGGAAAGATGAAGGGCTTAAGTCAACCAATCTTATGATTGAACAACAATTGATGTGCATTTATGTTTTTGATACCTCATATTCATTAGATTTTTCAATTCAAGGAATTCACTTAATTTTTTTATGTTCTAGACAGTTATCCTTTTTCCGGTCATTTTTTAGAGAGCCTAACCACTCACACTTGCACAATTTGTTATCACTGATTCTGCAGTGAAAGTTCAGTGACGGTTAGCTGGCCCTGGAATTGTTGGATTGGTGAAATATTCTTGCTTTTGTCAGTTGTTGATTCAGAATACTTGCTTCACGGTGATTATCTCATTTTTCTCACCAGAGCTTTGAGATTTTGGTTTCAGACGAGCATTTTCGGCAAGAAAATAAGTTCTCGCCCGTTACCCTTCAATTTAAAACGTTTCAAGCCTGCCAGGACTCGAACTTGGAATCATCTGATGTACAGTATGACGTATTGTCCTTTTCACCTCTGGGATCGTTGGTGGAAGTGGTGTAATTGGTGTTTTGCCGTTGGGAATGATAGAATTTTTCTGATTCCAGGAAGAATGTTTCTATTATGATGATTGGAAGTGATCAGAAAACACTTTCTCCTAAAATTTGTGGTATTTCATGACTAAATTTACTTTTCTGTGGAAACCTTTACAAACCACAGAAATGTACTGGCTTCACGACCCGGATTTCAAAGCTTAAGCGCCATTATAAGGAGACTTACGAACGTACGAGAGTTCCTAACATGTGAGTGAGGAGGGAATTGGGAAGGAAAGGTATTTTAAGTGAGGTGAGGTGTTATTAATATTGGTAACTTATTTAACACAAGTACAATATCTAGTCCTCAAAGCGACATTCACTCTCGTCGTCGCACCTCAACAATTACGTTGATGTAATAGTTCAGGTGAATCATTTCTTCACCGTTAATTTTGCACATTCATGGAATTATTAAAACGTATAATGCCGAGACCCTGTCCTTATGTTTTCCCTGGAGGGAGCAAATTGGTAAAAACTTTTGGTACCGATATTCTCTTTTCTCAGATCGCGAAGTGGAAGAGGTATATAAGGGCTTGGTTCAAGCTCATGCCTTTTCATCCCATTGCTTGCATTCTCCCTTTTGCGTCTTCGTTTTCAAATTGTACCCTATGAACTCTCCTCGTATTTCTTGTTCCATTAGATGGCCCTTATCGTGCTCAAAATGGAATTGTTTGGGGCGGTATAGCCTTGGGTAAGCAAAGGCTAGAGGTGAAGTTCGGTGAAGAAGAATCATTCGAACCGCCGCATGTGACGGGATGTGTGTTTGGCATTATAACTATGTCGACTATGTCAAGTATAACAAAAGAACGCGGGCCACTTATGCTCCCATTGATCTGCATCCACTCGGCCTGGGTAGCACTGAGCACTCTGACAACACGTATTTCCTTCCATTTCATACATTTTATTTTTATTTAAACATCTTTTATCCTATTTATTTATGCACCAAAGAGGGTTAGATTCGTCATTAAAATCATTTTACTTGACCGGGATTCGAACCCGGTTCTCCTAATTGCTGGTCATTGTGCTAGCCAGTTACACCACCAAGCCATCATAAGGTAAGGCAAATTTAAGCAGGGGTACTTACGAACTAGTTGTTCTCGTCCCGAGTCTACATTGTAGCACAGGAGACCTTTTCGCGCACGAGGAGAATAGACCCAAATTTTTCAATATAGAACAACAAACTTTTGACTGTGTTTCCAATCATTGAGACTGCACAAATACTCCATAGTAGACCACTTTCACACGAGCATCCCCTCGTTAAGATGATGAAAATTTACGAAAATATGTCAAAGTAAAAGAGGGGATACATACCAATCCGTCCCATATTGAATATAATATCTTTTGCTAGTTGCGAATCTAATATCTAACATTCAAGCTTCCACGAATCCCTACCCGCATCTTTTCTTTTTCTCTTTTTCCCTGGGAAACTTACCACTCACCCTTACTAGACTATTTCAGTTTTTCTTCATTCGATACACAGATATAGACGACCTAGTCGATATGGACATTATCGAACAGACAATAAGACGCTTTCATCAATAGCACTCTAAAAACTAAATTATAATCTGCAATATAGCTTGATACTCGCAGATGCTATGGTAATTTGGGGAGAAGAAATAGGCAATGTTCAGAAGGCTTCAGGATTACTGTAAACAATACATGAAATCAATAATATTACAATTTAGTGGAGAAAAGGGTGAAATTATGTTCATAAAAAGAAGGAAGAAGCCTAAAATAATGCGTCCAGTAAAATGGCAATCCTCTGAAAATTTTAGAAAAGTTCACTTGCTTAGTAGCTGAAGTAGCTAATGATGGTAGAATACAGAATGAAATTAGAAAATAGATTTGAGAAATAAGTGAGACTGTTTCAGTGTGTGACACATCTACTCTGGTGCAGAACTTGCCAATAAATGTTCAATTGATGATGCATAAAATTTACGATGCAAAAATAGTTACGTATATATCAGAAAAATGGGTGATGAATGGGAGTGAATGGAGTGGACTGCTAGCTGCGGAAATGAAGTTCTTAATCAGTATAGCGGGAAACAGTAGACAGACAGACAATGAAATACAGGCATCAGAAATTAAATTGGAGTTAGTAGTTTAAGAAATAAGGTCGAAGATAGTAGATGAAGATTGGCTTGGAAAACTAAGGTGGTTTGAATGAGAATTTTACCTAGTCGTCATAGAGGCCATTATGTTTAAAAAATATTATTTCTTAATTTCAACAGCTTTAAGAATCTAGAATTTACTATTTTAATATTAATAGCACATAAATATAGTCTTACATGACTGATATTTTCATTAATTAACAAAATATGAATACATAAGTTTTTAAATCTGACCTCATGGAAGGTGAAAACGTTTTCACAACGGAATATATTTTTGGCGATTTTGTAAAAATAATTGCAGCGAGTAATTTTAGAAAATAGTGGAGAATTTATACATACTACTCATTTTTAAATGTATATCGAAATATATGTGTCATAAATTCCTGATTCTTTAAATAATAAAGCCTATCTCGAGTAAATACTCACCAGGGGCAAGGGCCTAGCCATGTTGAAACACCGGTTCCCATCAGAACACCGAAGTTAAGCAACGTTGGGCCCGGACAGAGGTTGGATGGGTGACACTCCTCCATACCTGCACCAGGCGTGGATGGAGTGGATACTACTCCCTCCAGACCACCGGGAGGCTGGTGGGAGATATATCCAGACCGGGAGAGTTAGAGGGAGTACACCCTCCATCCCTGGTACTGGGGCAAGGCGGAGGAGGTCAATCCTCTATACCTCTACCGTGGTGCTCTTGTCCCCTGTCTGCAAGTGGCAGACAGGCACAATGGACCAAGAAAGGTTTAAGTGCCCGGGCTCCTGACGAAGGCCCCCTCAATAACAATCTAAATACTCACCAGAGCACAGAGAACTGATCTCGCGCTCTAGGCCATGTTGGGATCAAAAGTCCGCCGGTTGCGTCCTTTACAAGTGCTAGGAAATACCAGGGGCAAGGCAGGCGATCTGTTGCACCGAGCGTATATCTGCCGGGGACGATTGTTCACGTCAGCTAAATGATCTATTGCGCCTGGAACGAGGGAATAAAAGATCGTGAGGTTTCTACATGTAAAGGAAATTAATATGACGGAGAAAACTTGTTTGTAATTTTTAACAGTACTTTCGATCTCGATGTTGAAAAATTAACCTTCAAGTATGGAGTATTCTACGAAGTGACGTTTCTATCCCCTCTTTACACTCCTCCACTATAGACGAAAGAAATATTAATTAGAATATATAATTACGCTCATCACTGACTGACTGACTGACTCTGTCACGCTGCGCTGTAAGATGGAGCCACAGTCATAAAAACGAAGTTTACCCCTGTAAACTGCCTATTCCTTCAAGGAAGCGGTAGATCGGTGGTTTGGAGGTGGGTTGTGGAGTGGATGGTATGGAGTTCGATGCCCAAGTGTGGTTAGTACTTTGTTCTTTTATTCATAGTTTTTTCCGCTTATCTTTTTATATATTATGCTCCTTTCATGGTAACTTACATTAAACATATTTTCGCCCAATTTCTTAATCTCTAAAGTGATACACTCATTAATTCCGGGGAGCTAAGCGAGTTAGATGGAGCCACACCACTTAAATTTTAAAATGCCGTTATTTTTACCCAAGGGCGTTTTTGCTTGGAAACTTTGCATTCCTCAAGTAAGGAATTTTAATAATTTAGTGAACACAGCATGAAACTCATCCATGGGTGTCTTAGGCACCTAATAACTAACTAGTATCTGCATATTTGCGCAGCTATTTCTCCGGCAGAATATAGGATGGCTAAGACGAGTGGGATTATAACTATGCAACCCGCTTGACATTGATGCCAATATGGCGCTTCGTCTCCACGTCGTGGCGGCGGGGATGGGGGCTAAAGTCTCTATGATCTAGTGCATACCCGCAACAACCATTTCCCACGGAAAATGGCTGATATTTTTTGGCTAATAACTCGAAAAGTATATTGCTAAGTGACTGATATTATGTTATTACTTGAAACATGACATCTTTTTCTCTGTTATGTGGCCAAATTTATTTCATAAATTTAATATGAAGTAATATATCGTTTAAACTAACTTAAATAGAATTAAAGGTAGTATAATCCTCAGAATTTGGGAAGAAGGGATAAAAAGTAAGAAGCGCCTTTGAGGAAGATAGTAATAATCATGTATTCTTCCCAACACAAGAACACTGTACACGATGTTTTACACATTAGAATTGGAATTAGGTACCCAAGAAAGCCATTGGCCAGTGGTTAGAGTTCCTTCAACTGATCAACATGCATTGTAAGGATACATGCAAAAATGAGGTAGATATTTTCATTAAAAAAGTGCCATTGTAGAAAAAACAATGTGATTAGTAGAGGTTCAGACTAAAATGACCACGTATACGATGGACATATGGCGTTAGAAGAGACTCACAGAAGAGAGGCATATCCTGGGATAGAGTGGGTAGAGAGGAAAAGTGAAATGATGGAAAAAGATAGAGAAACTTGGTTAATACAACCAATCACTTCATAATACAACAGCGCACTTGCCTTCCATTTTTTAGAGACCCTGCGAACTATGCGGTGCAATTCAAAATAGACCGGGAGCAGAGCTAATGTGTGCTAAAAACAAAAGAACGTTGATGATTGCATATATATGATAATTTTTAGCGTTGATTCTCCCTCCGTAAAGGTGTAAAACCTGGATAATGGGTGCATTTCAGCAGTTTCAGACCCTGCGCACCAAGTAGCGCACTTCAAATGGATCGAGAACATTGTTAATATGTGCTTAGCAAAAAATAACTTCAATAATAGCATCCGATTTTGTTGTTTTTTGTGTAAATTCCAGTCATCATCATATCGGTGTCCCGTTCTACTTTCGTGGGTCTCGATATCGGCTAAGCCCCCCATCTGGGTCTGTCATTCCACACTCCCTGCCTCAAAAAATCCTCATATGAACATCCTCTCTTTTCAATGTCGGTTTTAACTTCATATATCCATCTTATCTTGGGTCTTCCCTTGGTCTTTTACATTCTTCTCTCATTTACAACATAATTTTAGGTATCCTTACATTTTCCATTCTCATTACATGACCAAACCACCGTATTCTGTTGCTAGCAACTCGCTGTCTTATATCTTTAATATTCAGCTGTGATCTTATATTTTAATATTTGTTACTATCAAGTCTTGTTTTCCCTACAATACTTCATTTCTCCTGCCGTTATTCTACTCCATTTTATTTCAGACATTGTCCAAGTTTCTGACCCATAATGAACTATCGGGAAAGAATAGCTGTTTATTATTAACATTTTCGCTTTCTGTGGCACTTGATTATTCCACAACAAAGGTTTGATGGATTGGAAAAATCTTCCTCCCTTATTGATTCTATTTGAAATTTCTGGTACTAATAATAGCTACTAGTAGCTAGGTGAGCTAACTCCTAGATACTTAAAACTATCAACACTCTTCAAAGGTGTATTGTCAAGTGTAATTTTAGCATGTACTTTATTTCTCCTTATCACCATAGTTTTACTTTTCAGTACTAATCTTCAGTCCATGAAATTTCATTTTATTCATCCATTTATGTAACTGTGCTTGGACTTCTTTTACGTTCCCACCCCATATCATTAGTTGTCTGCAAATATTGCAAATATCATGAAATTAGCTCTATTGTTATAATTCTTCTTTACTTTTCTTGTAATTCATTCCATTATTACATTAAATTAACTAGTTGAAAGAACACTCCCCCGTTAAAGACCATTCTTAACTTCAAACCATTCGGTGTTTCCAAAACTGGTTCTTATACATTATTTATGTATTCTGCATATAAATGTATGTAAATTCCAGTTAATGTATCAAACATGGATAATATTATGTTTTCAGTTACGCATATTAGTAAAAACTGACGATTTGAAATACCTACTTTGATCGAGTTCATAAACTAAACATTAAAAATTATGCCGTGACCGTTGTGCATCTACAAAATGCTACCTACCGGCAGGTTACCGAACGTTTCGCCAACGCGCATCGTTCCATTCAACGTTGTTCGTGTGGGCCGAAGTGCGCTGATGTGTTCCAATCTGCACTAACTTCAACATCTGGAATGAAAAGCTTCCAAAGTCGATAGTTATCGCCGAGGCGAAATGTCATCTCCACCTCCATTGTTTTGTGTAGAGAGACTCGACACTGAGAATTGAGGATCAAATAGCTTTACTCCCACGAACTCCCACGCCTCTTTTTCTCATTCATTCCCCCCTCCCCTCCCAACCCACCGTGTACCCCCGCCCACCCTTTCCCCCACTGTCATAATCTCCCCATTCTTCCTTCATTCCGTTCCATTTAATCCGTCCTACAGCCATCCTCCTCTCCCCTAGCCTTTCGCACCCCCATCTCCTGCCGACAGACCCTTCCCCTTCCTTCAGGACTCACAAACACTCCTCGTCACATCTTTCCATTCCATTTTCTCCTTCTCCTCTCCTCCTTTTCTCCCATTCCTCTTCTCCCTTCTCCATCCACTTCTTTCTCTCCGCATCTCTCTCCTTAGCCTTCTTCACGAGCCCTGCGCCATTCATCCTGTCCTCCTTTCATCTCCTCTTCTCCCTTGAGGAACTTTTGCACGATGTTCACTCAAGTTCTGAGAATAGAACTGGATTTAGTACGCGATACAAAATCGTATCGTGTTTGTTTTATGGTATCCGCAGAAAGAATCAAATTCGATTACCATTTCATCATTGGCCATTCAATCCTAAGATTGGTTTGCTGCAGTCCTCCATCCTTCCCTGTCTAATGCTAGTTTCTTTACTCACCAGTAGTTATTTTTATATTCTTACCTCTTTGTTTTGTTTATGTATTATCCATAGGCTTTATTCTTGGGGCTTTCCATCTATTTTTCCTTCAGTTATATTCTTGGAAAATCCATTGTGCCTCAAGGTGTGCCAAATCCATATGGTTCTACTTTTCTGTAGAGTGCCCGCGTAAACATGTTTAAGTCTGCGCCAAATTTGGGCCAAATTTATGTTTGAATTAAGTTCGACCCAAACATCGGAATAAGACTCCTAACTTCAAATAGTGTCTAAATATTTATATTTTGACGAATTCATTAAGAAAAAGTATTGCGCAACTTGTCCCAAAGATTCATAAATTTTTCCAAAACGTTTATGTAAATATTCACGTAAGCTAACACTAAATTGGGAAAAATGTGGAGCGAATTTGGTAAATGAATTAGCTTTCGAAAGTAGCACAAATCTTGCTAAATTTCCCCGAATGGTGTAACAACTTTGTAATAAGTTTATTTAAGTAAATTGGGCAAAGTATAAATATTTAGACGCTATTTGAAGTTTGGATTCTCATTACCGATGTTTGGACTAAACTCAATCCAAACATTAATTTGGCCCAAATTTGGCGCAAACGTGAAAATTTTTACGCGGGTGTTCCATATGGAATTTTCATCCTCTGCTCTTTTGCATACATCTCCATTTCATATTTTAACCGTCTATTTGATCTTCAGCATCCTCCTCCAACATAATGTTTCCAATATTTACAATCTTTTCTGGTCTTCGTTTCCAATATTCCTTGCTTCCGATCCATAGAGCATCACGACCCACACGATATTTTTTACGTAATGTTTCCTTATTCGTAGTCATATCATCTCTGAATACATTAGTTTCCTTTTCATCATGAACGCTTTCTTTCTTGAGCTATTCTGCACATTCTACTCATTAGTTCTGAAAACAGAAATGAGAAAGATATTTATTTTCTACCTGATTTGTAAATGAAATATCCAATCACAGGCAAACAGGGGTGGGATGACGGTTCCTTCTTTTGCGCTTTAGTTATCGTTATCTAATAAGCAAACCGCTGTAAAAGGGCAATGCTCACAGTTACTGTCCTAAGAATGCACTCCATCAATTAAAAGTAGTAATTTAAAGCATCTGAAAATATTTGCAAAAATTGCGATGGTGTGTTCTCTCTCAATATCGTAATTGAAAAATTACGATAACTCGAACACACGCGTTATACAGAACCGTGATCGCAACCCAGGTGAGTCGAGAGTTTAGAGAGATTAACGGTGGCGGACTGAATCAGTTGGTATGTTTGATGCTTCGGAGTTATGTTTTTGGACCTGTTAATATTATTTTTACTTTATTTTCAATGTTAAAAGAGTTGTTTTTTCTTAATTTTTGCCTGTTTTTTTTCTGGCTGTTTGGTTGTGAGAGGTTTTTCGATGGAGAAGAAGTGAAGGAATATTAATGGCATGTTTGGGAGTGAGGTGAAATGTGCTGCGGACTCCTTTAAGAAAGTTTCCTTGTATTGCAAAGGAAATAAATAAATCGCTGCATAAATGTTGCAGATTTCGTTGAATGTGGCCCGACGTTACGGAGTAAATTACCTTTGTAATTTTACTCATGGCTAATTTGTTGACGACTAGTTCCATTACAAAGACGAAATCATCAGGTACAGTTTTAAGGCAAGTGCAGAATAAATGTGTATATCCATAAATGTGGAGAGAGGAGAGAGGGGAAGGAAAGGGAAGGGTTGGAGGCTGCCACCCTTTCCTATCTCTCTCCCCTCCACTCTCGGTTATGGATGTATATGCATAGCCATATTCTATACTGGACCCAAAACTGTACCTGATGTTGTCACATTTACCATGAAACTGGTCGTCAACAAATTTATCTTTTTTAAAATTTAAAAGTGACTTTATTGATTCAGTGGCAACGAATTTTCACAAAGCTATGTCTGAAAATATCAGGTTTGTCAGAAATGACCGGTGTTGGAGCTTGAACCTTCTAAAATAGCCTTCAGAGAAACTGTAATCGAGAAAATGCGTTCTCTTGAAATTTGCAGAAGCAGTTAACTGGAGTTGAATGTATTATATAAAATAGAAGAAATAGAGTACGCGTGCCAAAACAGTTTGGCGCAATTAATTTAGGTTGCGTAGTTCAGCACAAGCCCGGACAGCATCACTGCACACTGATATTAGAATCCTGTTAGTACTGGCTCCGAGGCATCGAATTTAATTTCAGTTCTGAATTAGGTTAAGAGTTTTCGAGTTTATTTCAGTGCTGGCCCAAATGTAGCGTAAAGCAGCTTTTTCTTCTCCACATCTCCCTCCCCACATCTCTCTCCTTGACAATCTTTACGAGCTCTACGCCATCCCTCAATTCCTCCCTTCGTCTTCCCTTCTCGCTCGTTCCCTCTTCGTTCGCCAATTCCACTTTCATCCTCATATTCTCCATGCCACGGATATAATTATTCCTTTCCTTCTCCTCGTAAAATTTTCTTCCGATCACCCATGTTTCTTAATCTTCCTGTGGATGCCAAGAGTTTTTAATTTCCTCTCCAAGTGGTGGTAACATTGTACTGAAACATCATCACCTCTTTTTTTGGGTTCTAATTACATGACTCATAACACCACTATCTAAAGCAGAAATGTGTTTTGAGAAGTCACCAGGTTTACTAAGTTGGTTGCCAAGTGTTGAATCTAATATGATTGTAAAGGGCAACAATCTGCCACAGTGAAATCAATGGTTTCCGATCAGTCTCCGGAGTTGGGAATCGCTTGGCTCGGCTCGAATTCTGAGAGGTGATTCTCCTATTCGTACGAGGCCTGTTGCCCCTGTCTGCAAGCGGCAGACAGTATGTGTGAAAATCCTTAGCTGCTAAAGTACGTTAAACTTACGTTAACGTACGTTAAACGTGCTTTCAGTCTTAACTTTGTGACGTATATTAATTTTCAAAATGAAAGAAAAGACGCTGCTAGTTATATTTATCCACATCTTAGTTTTATTTTACCGATCCAGGTTTTGACGGGTAACCGTCATTTTTAGGGAGTCACAAACCACTCATTATTATTTACCAATATTTGCTTAGCGGCTACTGCACCTTCAATTTCCTGACTTAATTAATTCATTAATTTTCCATTAATCTACACTCCTGCTCACATTTCCTCGATATCTGGAGATAAAATTCTTCCTTTGAACTTCGATTCCAAGATCTTCCTCTTTGGCGCTTACAGTCGGCTTTGTCCTCCCACAGTGACCTTCAACACAATTGCCTCACGTGAGATATCGTGGATGAATCTATCCGTTGAGTTCACCAATTTCACTTTTCCGTTGTTTCCGTACGACAATCTCTTCCACCTGCCTAATCTTCGAGAAACTTCTTAATTTGTTATTCGATTCAACTCTATCCTATCCAGATACGTATCATTTTAATCGTGCCGTGTTCGCAAGGATGACGAAGTTGATGATTATGGCTCTTGAGCAAAGACTTTAAAGAATAGTTTATCATAAACTTCCTCGTGGATCCAGGGGATGTGCAAAGTGGTAGCAAAACATGGTGGTAGTCAAGTACAAGAAGCGTAAAGTTGAGTAGGGGAAGGCTCGTGTGGAAGGGGTCCCCAAAGGAGTGGAGGGGAGAGGACAGCACATTGTAGGTAGTGCTGCCAACATAACTGAATTTATCTTGAGAGGGCGGGAAAATGTCAGCAGTGCGTTTAACGACAGTGTATACGGTACACACAAAGCTGGATCAATAGACACTTGTATTATTCACGGCCCATCGGATAAGCCCATCTAAACTATTAGATTAAGAGCCATATATAGCTAGAACGTTGTTTAGAAGAAAATTGAAGTTTGTAATGAAAGCATTGGGAACCTGAGCCCTGCTAGTCATACTCGGAGACTACCTCAATCCCCAGTACGAAGCCGGTTCATAAACAATGGACTCTTCCACTGAAACGGATCTTTTGCGCTACAGCAACCATGTTTCACTCAAATCTTTTCACACTCGAAGCTTGAACTTTGAGGTTGATGTTGGTTTTACCTCGTGGAAAGTGGCGCTTTGCGCTCGAGCGCGTTAACACATTATAATCATGCTGCCTCAGTAAGAACATCTCACTCCTTAACACCTCCTAAGATAGTTAACGAGCGGCGAATTCCGCAGCTCTTTGAAATTTTCAACGAAAAACACGCTTGTAGTTAAAGTTGGATTTACCTCATGGACGGTGGCGCCCTGCGTATGATTACAGTACATTTGGCACATTGTATGCACGGTACTTTGTAAGAACACCTTGCTCCTTAAGACCTCCAAAGGAAGTTACTGAGCGTCCAGTTCCGCAGTTCTTTAAACCACTTTCGAATAAAAAAGGTCGTCGTCTACCTTTTTCCCCCGTTTAATTTATTTCTTGGCAAGAAGTAGAGCAATGCAAATCTAAAGATTCGTTCTCCCTATCCATCTACCTCTATTTCTTTCGCCTTTCTCGGATTTCCGCTCTTTCCCCCCTCCCTTATCTTCACTTCCATTTTCATCACTCCTTCCCTGTTATTCACACCCTCCTCCACCCTCCCTACTTCGCCCTCAAATCGATTCCGTCTTATATCACAGCTTCTCACTTCCTCTTCCACTGCTCCGCCCCTTTTGGCCCAAGGGGGTTGTGCTATAGCCTTTCCCGTCCTTTCCCATCCACCACACCCCCCCGCCCCTACATCTCCCCTATCCCTATTCTCTCTCTCCTCTCTCTCTCTCTCTTTCTCTGCTTTGCCAGTACTGTCGACGCCTCTCTATTGCTCCTGCTCTTCCTCTTCTTATTCCTTTCATACCCTTTCCTCCTTCCAAATCGTCTTCCGCAGCAGGGAGGTAGGATGAAGAAGAAGGTGGAGTTCTGCTCTGAATGCCCTCCCTGTGGATTGAGGATGTCCGAGACGAGTTGAAATCCACCTTGCCCACCCTCCTCCCTTCTTAACCCCTGACACTCACCTCTCACTCGTCTGCGAGGAGAATGAACCTCCTCTCTCGATCCCTTTTTGCGAGTAATTATGTTCTCACTACGGATTAAGTTTCTGAGAATAAATGGCCTTTTTCCCTCGTCAATTCCAAAACACTTCCTCCACCTATCCGCATACACTCATTGCTTTATGTGCCTATTCCTAGACTATCCCACATTTCTCGAGGGCTGAGTATTGTTAAAATAATCAGTAATTGTATCACTCCAAAACGAAGTTGAATTCAAAGTACTTGATCCGTTTACACTCAATGCTTTATGTGTATATTCCTTGACTATTCCACAGTTCTCGAGGGCTGAGTGTAGTTCAAATTATCAGCAATTTTATCACTCCAAAACGAAGTTGAATTTAAATTACTCGTGCTGAACCGAGCGCAATTTTGGTGTGGTAATTAGTCAAAGAAATAATGCGATATGAGATGCGTCAATTATTTCTCTTCATCAATTTTGCTGATTTTGGTGATTGATCTGATTTACTGATTGTGCTGTAAGGTCATGGAAAAATTGATACAAAAACATTCTCCAGCGTTATCATTCAAAATATGCTCTCGGAAAGACACCGCAAAAATGAACTCAGGGGAAGTGCAATAAAGTATGTAATTAAAAACAAAATAAAAAGTTAAGACTCTTCTCTCATTGTAAAATTAACTACCTATATTTTTATTACTTACAAACTACCTCAGCTTTGCCCTTGACCACCATTTTTTTATACCATGGATTTACTAAAATAGTTGAATTTTGAGTCACCTATCCCTGCCAAATATCCTCTGATGCCATTCTACCTTTTCAGATCTAATTTTAATAATTGCATTCTTAAATGAGATTTTAAATTCATTCATAACACTCATATTCTCGATAATCGGTGGTCTTGAATTGCTTTTCTTCGTCAATTTCAGAATACCTACTCAACCTCTCCGTACACACTCATTGCTTTATATGGCTATGCTCAGACTATTACTCACCTAGCGCTCGCTTTTATCCCGGTCTCTATTTCTTCTCTACAGAATTTTCTTCCGGACTACATCGATTATTTCTCTCTATCATGCTGCATCCTCGCCCACAAAACTTTATTCCAGTCGCTTAAAAATAAATTTTCTTTCCGTGTTGAGCGATATTATGTTGTCCATTTTTTTTGTTCATGTTTATTGTTCACTGATTGGCTGCATTCATTTTCCCCAAATTCGCAATTGTCATGGATAGAAGTAAGAACTGAGGCTTTCCCGGCGTGAGATGTTGACAAGCTCCATTCGGGCAGTCCACCGGGTGAGAGAATTGGTGCCGACGTTTCGATGACCGTGTCGTCCATCATCTTCAGGGCAGAAGGAAAGATCGTATTCTCCCCTGAAGACGATGGATGACTCAGCCATCGAAACATCGGCACCAATGGATTCTCTCACCCCGTGGACTTCCCGAATTGAGCTTGTCATGGATAGAGTCTAGGTCTAGTTCTCAACAGTGACTGTAATTTCCTGAAGGGGAGGAATAACAGGGGAGGAAATGTAACATCCCGATCGGCCCCTTTTAATGAAAGAAATTAAACTGAAAAGCTCTAAGTTTTCTGGTAATAACGTATTTCTTCTCCAAGTCAGTTTTAGTGCTTTTTATGTCATTCAAGTTCATAGTTTATGCAAGTAAATAAATCACAAAAATATGTCTTTATCATACCCATAGCACTACTAATACAAGTAAGGTCGTTTCGCATCGTTTGAGTCGAACGCTGTGAGGTAGTTTGGATTACGTCAAGCATTAGCTTAGTACGGAGTGTATTGTGTATTTGATACTTGTGTGATATTTGGATACAGCAGCAATGCGAGGAAATGAAATATATGAGAGACGAGATAAAAAAAGATCTCATTAATACATCTGCAGCACACGGGCGAAGCGGATCCAGGTTTGCCAGATACAATGCAACTTTAATGATGAAATTGGTAGGAGTTAACACTTTCATTTGCTAATATATTATTATTAAGGTTATTTCTGCTGTAAACAAGATTGTACTTTCAAACTACACATTCAATTATAAACGGACAAATATTTTGTAAATCAGTAATTAAGGATGCAAATATCTACTTGATTCAATTTTGTCGTTTCTAAAGACAAAATTATCGGATCTTTCACTTCTTATTCTTATGCTTATCTCAAGTCGTCTGCTTCTCGTGTCATCGGGATGAGTTCATGCGCAGAACGAACTCATTTTGGCCACGGGAACGTCCTACCTTGCATTAGTAGTACCATTCCTAGTAGGTACAGTCTTGGTTCTCACGCCATGCTGTTGTGTCTTAGTATCGGTTCTTAGGTCATAATGAAAAACAAATTTTTAACTTTTTTATTGATTTTCAACGGATAAACTTGAATCAACGACATGGTTCCTTCGGCAAATAGTTTGTTGTGTTTTATCTCTGTTGATATAATTTGTTTGATGGAATTTCCAGGAACTTTAGCTGATATGTAGTGTTGTTTATTTATGTTGTGTCTCCCTGGAGGGAAACAAAACTGGCTTCTGAAAAGCGGCTTCGATTTTAACTATTTTCTCCATGCTGCCCTGGAAGGAGACAGAAGATTATCAAACAAAAGACGATTATAGCGTTGCCGTGTTTTTCCATCGCATCATTTCGATTAAACATAGAATTCATCATTGCATTCAGTTATTTCTTCACTCATATCAATTTAAACCGTAAATATACTTTTAAAATAGCTCTTAGAAACTTTTACGAGGTTTTCAATTCATCTTCAGTTTTTTCGTGGATGAAATTTGTTTAAAGTATAAGTTTTCCTCCTTTCTGCCTTATCATTTCAAATCCGTTTACCTATGCCACATTTATGTGTTGCTTCATACACGTCCTCCTTTTCTTAAGACATATAATATTCCTCCTCCTTAATGACTCTTCAACCACATTCACCCATGATGTTCACGGTCTACCTCTTCGTTTAACGCCGCTCTCTGCATTATCATATATTTGTAGTCTTACTATTCAACTATCATTCATTCACTCAACATTACTAAACGAACTAGGTACGCTATTTTTATGGTCGTCAATTACTGGAGCATCTATACTACTTTCATATCAGCCTTTCCTTCGTATCCCATCTTCTTCTTTCTAGCCTTTATCCTTAGTGCTAAGGGTTGCCTTTGGTAGCCAGTCTCCTCCGTTTGCTTCTATCTAGGGCATTCGTTGGGGTCACACCAACACTCCTCCATGTCATTTTTCACACAATCTCTCCATCATTTCCTGGCTTTCCCTCTTCCTCTTTTTCCTGGGAGCTTCGATAATCCCACCTTCTTTCCAATGTATTCCTATCTGAACACCGTCCGATATGTCCAAACCATCGAAGTATATCCAGTTTAATTGTTTTCTTGTATCACTGCAAGTTTTAAACTCCCCATTATACGTCTATTCCGAACTTCATCTAGCTTCGTTGTCCTATATTTTCATTTCATATACGTGAATTTGCTGAGCTAGTCGCTTTTTAGTGACCCATCGCTCCATTTCGTTGTGCTCCTCCCTAACCCTATCCATACTATTTTTTTCCTGCAAACACAACTCGCATTACTCATGCGTACTGAATTTACCCTATTGTGATGCTTATTATAGCGTACCTAAGTCACACTGCCTTACAACAACGTGGGGACGAGCGCACTTTTGTACCTTCTAATTTTCGCTTCCTTGGACAACCAATCCTTCCTTGATGCACTCGTGTGTTGAACTCGTGGTTGAAAAATGGTTATTCGCTCGAGTTGAAAAGTGAAAGATGAATAAAAACCCCTCGTTTTTTCCTGGACTTTGATTTCAGATTACGGCGGGATTGACGTGACTACAAAAGGAATGAATCGCCTTGTTGGCCAGCGGTTAGAAACTTGTAACTCGAGTGCAATGGGTCGCATCTCACTCGGGTGTATTCATTGGCTGGCTGTTTGCTGGGTCGCGGGCGGAAATAACCATATATTTTCCCACGGGATGCGATGCCATCGGTTGACGGGGACCTGTTGTTGCCAAGTTTTTGGCGAAATAATCGAGAGATGGGGCAGAACGGGCGATACTTTTAGCGTCTGTGTCGAGCATGAAATGGATTCAACACGTGGCGGAACCATTTCCGCGGACATATGAGGAAATTAATGGGCACAATCTCAGCCCCCCTCCATTTTTTGTAAATGTTTGTGTAAGTAATACAATGTGTTTCGACAAAAACTTTACAATCTTAACAGCACATAAAATTTGACTACAGTGACACACAAATTTGTTTTATTTGTCGTTTAAGAGCAAAAACCATAATGTTTTGTTTTTCCTCTTCTTGTAGCCTCTTCTTTACCGATTCATTATTTAATTTATTTCTTTACTTATTTTTAAATATCCTCGAAAACAGCGGAAAAAGCCTTATATAACGATTAATACAACATACAACATAGGACACAACCATGTCCTAAATAGCTGAAAAGCCCACCCAAGCGAGACTTGAACCCTCGACCTTGGTAGTAACAAGCGAGGACTTTATACCGACACCAACCGGGCCGACAGTATCCATGAAAATCACTAAATTTTTGTAAAAACTACTTAGCTGAGAATCATTTCTTCAAGTACCATGTACTTTATTCGTAAATGCAATCCGCTGGCATGCGATAGAATGCTTGCAATTTCCTTGCTCAGGCAAGTATTAGAACACATTCAATTTTTTTTGGGATCTGTTAGCAAAGTTGTACGCATTTTCGCCTTCATTTTTTGTGGATTGAGAAAAAAGTACACGAAGAGGAAGACTGAAAAGGAAGAGTTGAATGTTGATATGAGTAATCATCGAGTATTAAATAAGTTTTTAAATGTTTCTTACGTTTTATTGTTTATTCTTCTGATTATGTATGCTCAGATACATGCTACACTATAATTTTTCCCGTTACAAAACATGGTTGCAACAGTTATGGTGATCAGTTAACTCTAGTGAAATAAACAATGCTTGTTTTTACCATTATCAATAATTATAGCTTATATAATATGTGAACAAAATCCATTTTAAATGTAAAGGATTCACCCGCGCTAAACTCTTTCCACAACTTGGTCACTGCCTGTGACTTCGTGTTCACACAGCGGTGAAATTTTGCTTGCCATCGGTGTCCACCATTTCGTCCGACATTCCCGGGCGCTCGGTTGCAGGTCAATTCTGGTCTACTTATGTTCCCGTTCCCGTGTATCCTTGGTTAAAGTGATAGTAAGGAGGAGTAGTGCCCCATCTTGCCTGTTGTTGATCCAGGCGTCCATCGTCCAACCGGGCACAATCCTGTTATGCTGTTATGGAGAAAATAAATACACCATTTATTTTGATAATATTTTAGGTTACCCTTTTATGCAATTGTTTGTTTGTGTCAAGAAAAAAATTATTGTGATTTTTGTCTTCACTGTTACATAAAAAATTTGGTGGTGACGTAACCTTGAGGAATATAATCATCACACGGATACTAAATACTCTGTAATATTACACTCTGTTATATTTGCTGATCTTACCGATTTTGATGTCTTAAATCAACATTAAAATATGATAATGGCTTGGAACGTCGCAATTCGTCAATTCAGCAAAAATATAAAAAAACGGTGGAAACTTCTTAAGTATATTTCATCCTCATAGTGATTCTTTGTTTCTTTAAAATGTGAAATTGAATCGGAAACAATTCACCAAATCAATATATGTTTCAGTAGTTATTGACACAAGTTCATTTGAATACGTGTGAATTTGTGAAAAAAAACATGTTATTAATTTAAATAAATCTTTTTCAGGTAAGGACCATATTTATGCATGAATTAGAAGAATGTGCTTTCTGACAAAAGAGGGTGAAAGGTAGGCCTGTTGGAAGTTATCTCCATTTCATTAATAATAAGGCATGAGTAAGATGTTCATAATTCGGTGAATGCAGCATTATTCCTAGAGAAAATGGGTGAATCATACTTGATCAAAAATTCATTGTTTTGGGTTTCCCTATTTTAGTATTTTTATACCTATCAATCATTCTCATTTGGAGTTTTCTGAATGAGATTATGTAAAAAGATTTTACTTCAAGCTACCTATTCACCATTGTTGTTCAATGGTTGTGACCCAAACCTTTGAAACGAGTTGTCACACGTAGAACCAAATTAACAGATAGCCGTGCGTAAAATAAAGTTTTTATGTATGCTAGTTCTTTGTTTCCTCTCCATTCGTGGCAGCGATATATTGTGGGAGAACTATTGCACACGTTGAGACTGATAACTTCTAAGTTTAATTCGGAGAATATTGATCCCTAACATTTTTCCGTGGAAACTATTGCACAGCGTTTTCGAATTTTATCTCAATTTTGCAATAAACGTAATTAACACAATTCGACTGATTTAAGGTGTAAAGGCATAAAGGAAAGTTTGGGTATTTTTCATTTACCTTAGCTCAGATTTTTCTCTAAAAATTGTGATTTTCTTCGAGATTTGTGAAGGTGCCATCCCTCGTTCAAGTGGATCCTCGGACGTCAGATTGAAGTCTGAATCATGACTAGTGACTAGAAATATAGCATTTATATTTATACAAAATTAGCATCTATATCTTTTTAATAATCATCTATTTTAAGTGATCGACGCCAGTCTGAGTTTGCGGAAAATACAAGCATGCACGTGTTTGATCAGTTAGCTTATTGAAACGTATGCTGCCCTTTTATGATAAATTTATCTGTTTTTTTTCAAACACAAAATTATTAATTTCAAATGATAATTTCCAAAACATTACTTCCAAGTTCATGTATAACTTATTCTAGGATTGAATAACGGCTATCTCGTGATCTACCCTTTCACAGAAAGAGGCTAAGGTCACAGACCTACACTTTTAAGTGTAGATTAACTTTGTTTCTTTAAGTTAGTAAAATTCTTATTGAAACACCGTGTTATCTCATCTAGGACAATTAATTACACAGGACTCAATAGGCTCGTTCCTTAACGTTTGATTAAGTAATTAAAATCCAACTAACATTTTCCTCTATTGAAGAGAAGGTATATCAATTGTTTTGTTCTAAAAATCTGTTAACTCTCTATTGACAAAAATAGATAATGCATTCTCTTAGTTATGACATTTATTTTGTTATATACTTTCAATTTAAAATATGAAACTGCTTGACGTTCTTTAATATTTTTGAAGCACTGAAAATAACTAGGAAAAAACTATAGACCGAGAAATATTCTAACTTTCCTGTGACTGGTGCAGCCTTATTCACTACTTATTTCATTTTACAGGGGTGGAATTCTTTCTCGTTGTCTTTATCCAAAACACAAAAACGCTTGAGAGGGGTAATACTCACAGCTACTGTTCTAAGAACGCATTTCATCATTGAGCACTTGTGATTCAAAGCACCTGACAAAATTTGTAGAATGACAATAACGTTTTCGCTCTAATGTTATCTGATGGTTTCCAAGGAGGTACCCGTTTTTGCTGTGACCTATTATCTCACCCATTACTATTTTAACCCTCTCACTACGTTAAATTATAACAGTTTTCACTCATAATAATTGTCAATATCCACCAAATATTTGCACTAACTTTTATTGAATAACATCAATTTGCTTTGTTGTACGTAGAAATTGAAAATGTACTTTTAAATCGCTGTAGCGTGGTAGTAAATTTACCACTATAGATACAATGCCTCTGGGGATATACTTCAAAAGTATAATACCTTCTTGATCTCCGAAGTAGAGGGAAAACATATTTTTGCCTTGTTGGGTGAAGTCGAACTCCGCCGTCAGCGGATGAAAACATTCATTCGGTGAGTCATTGAGTGGACATTTTAATAACTTTTCAAATACGTTGAAAAAAATTCTTGGATCACATTTCACTTAATTACATCTGTTTCCACGGTAGAAATCACCATACATGCAGTAACGTAAATGTTGCAAGAATTAAATTTTCAAATTTTCGCCTCAATTAAAACATTGTTTTGACTTATATTTTCGGCGCGGAATTCGAATTTTAAGCAAAATTATATTTTGATCCGTTTTTTTCTCGGAATGATGCCTTGATATTTGTTAGCAAGCATTATAATTATCTGAGACGTACTATTTCACGTTTAGAAGAAAATATGTACATATGCAATCGAATTATTTCAAAATATATGTCATATACCGTGAGGCTACGTGTTAAAGTAGAATGGAATTTCCAATACACCAAATCGGTTTGATACTCTTATTTTCACTTTTATCTATAGATTTTAGGATAAGGAGACGCATACAAATTTTCATGCAAATCTGTTGGTTCAGAAACATTAACAGCTCCGAACACCTTAAATAGTTATGGACTTGAAGTAGTTGGAGCGAGATATTTCCCTAGTCATAATGGAGACCATATTCGAATTCTATTTTTTAATCTCAGCGTCTGTAAGAAGTACGAAGTAAACATTGTAACATTAATGACGCAAAAATATAGTGATATATGATAAAAGTTCTCAATAGTTAAATAAATATATCGACTCAAGTCTCTAACTTGACTCATTTTTTCACGCCGTACTATACGCAGGCACGCACTCCGCACACACGGCTATAGGGCCTTCAAAACAGTAGGATTTTATTTTGCGATTCTGTAAAAATTTCTGCATTGAGTAATAGATTATTTTTAATAAATTGTTGAAAAAACATACAAACTACACACAGTTTTTTGACGAAATCTAGTTGTTAGAAATTCCTATTTATTTCAATATTCTCCCTTTGGAGCGCACAATCGTAATCTATCCCATGTAAAACAGCTTATCTTTTAGGCAAATTGCTCAAAAAGTAGTTCGGCAAGGGGTTAGTATCTTTATATATTAATACAAAGATGGGAGTTTTTTTTCTTAAAAATGAGGTCAAATTCATCAAATTCTAGGTAAAGTGATTTTTCACTCAAACTACCTTAATTTTAATCCTCGGTGCAAATTTACTTGCGCGGACCGCCATTCGAGTTCAGTTCTAAACTCGAGTGTCGGTATGGTACGGAAACAGTCCGTATGGTAAAGCTGAACTGCGACTACGAACTTGGCAGGGTGGGATAAGGAGGGGGAGTGTGACAAATGCCAGCCAAACCCGTGAAACGGCGTAATAAGCGTGTCCTTCGCTCTTTGGAGCGCATTCGTCGTAGCGCAAAGCTGCCGCCTTCCTGGGGGGAAGGTAGATAGGGGGCCCTTAATAACGCGGCTCCCCCAACTGCCTGGTCGTGCACCGACTTCCGTTTAACTAGGCGTGCGGTGAAATGGATGCAATTTGACCTCGCGCGGCTTAACACGCGAACTGCTGCCGCCGCCATCGCCTGCGACGCTCTGTTACTCCGTCTCTCTCTTCATACATACGTATATATATCTTCTGCTCCCTCTACATCACACTCACATAACTCCCACACACCGAAGTTGAAGGCTTTGCGCACGACGAATATCGTCTTATCCGCCGGCAGACTGTGAGGCTCTTCCCTTTAAGGAGGTTGGAGCGATTTTTTTGTTTTTGAACAAATGTACGAGAAACATTGCACACGAGTTCTAATTAGTTTTACCTATAGATGAAAGTGAAAAAAATTGCATCATACAGATTTGGGTTTTTGAAAATTAAATGCTAATTTAACACGGTACCTTATTATTCATGAGATATATTTGGTAATAATTCGATAAGATATGCATATATATATATATATATATATATATATATATATATATATATATATATATATATATATATATATATATATATATATATTTAAGCGCTAAATAATACATTTATTATAATTATAATTGTTATATAAATTTTGTAATATCTATTTCTTCTGGAGATATAGGTCCATTAAATAAGAAATAACTTTATTTCTCTTTCGCCGAAGTTTCGCATCAATGTTTATACTCGTCAGGGCTCAGAGAGAGTTTATTGTGAATTATTTGACACGTCACTGTCGAGGGTAGGAATTCCGAGACCTTACCAAATAGAGCACCATTGTCCCTATTCGGTATTGCTTCGGAAGTTCCGAGCCTCAACAGTGACGAAATTTTGACATCCCAACCTGGAAAATTTCATAAGCTGAGGTTTGTCGGGGGCTGTGACGTCACATCCACGGTCTCTCCGAGGTCGTGTTGAATCCTTGCTGAAAAAGTTCCCAGAATGGACTCAAGACGGTCGAGCATAGGAAAATCCGTGGATATGACGTCACAGCCTCGACAAATCTCAACTTTTGATTGGCGCTATTTGTAACTTCCGAGGCTGCGACGTGAAAGTGACGTCAATTTCGAGGCTTGGAAATTCCAAGGCTCTAGCGAATAGAGAACATGAACTTTTTTGCGTGTGCTAGATACAGTTCTTAAAGTTGAATGGAGTTCCATGTGTGTCGTCAAGCGGAGGGATACCTATCCAATAGTAAATTGTGATCGTCCGCCGGCGACGTCTAATTGTGAGGGTTATTTGAACCTGTATACCTCTACTCGCGATATCTCCAGAGCCGACGTTGTTTCGCATTGGTGTGGGCAACGCGTGATAAGGCAATTTCGCTCTCCTGTGTTAAAATATATAAGTTTCCCCAAGTGTCTGAGTTCCATCTTCATTTTACTCGACGCTACGAGGCCCCCTGGCTCTAACATATGCGAGTGTTATGGAAGTTTGGACGCGTTGGTTTAGGAGTTTTGGCCGCGAAATTTTCATTAATCCACCTGCGACGCCGTTTACTCTCGTCTCGGAGAGCACGAGTCGACGTTTAAGTGCCGAGACGACGAGCGTCACCCCCCGACACATTTTCACTCGTAATGGTAAGCTGATTTCCGTCGTCAAGTTTAGTCCTACCACCTTCTTCCCTCTTCTTCCCCTTATCTTAATTGAAAAGAAAAAAAATTCAGCAGCAGTCCTTTCCCTCCTCCCAACCCTTCCCTTGCGCCGACGTTTTAGGCGAAATAAAACGAACAAATTTGTGTGGATCGTAAAAAGAGACGCGGTCTGATGGTTATGGGCCGGAGACGAGGGAGGGGTCGGAGCAGGGGAAGACGCTGGGGGAGGGATGGAGGACGCGTATAAAGGCTTTGACACTTATCCGCTGAAGGGAGCCTTGACGACACACTTGAGGGGTAAGGGCTCAAAAAAGTTCTGGTTTTTTTACTTTTTGTTCTCATATCAGAGAGCGAAAAATGCGGGCGCATTAAAATGTTTTCACTGATTTTTCATTCAGTTGGTGCATAACACTATTAACGTGGCTACTTTCTATTCCAAGACATTATTGTGATAAAAAATATCCGTGAGTGACCTAGTTTATTTTTTCCAAATTCCCTATTATTTCCTTCAGTTACCTACGTTCTTTTCCTTAACATGTATTTCCTTCAGGAAATAACAACTCTATTTTTCTTTCCTTGAAGTTTTTCTTCCTTAACTTTCTATTTTTCCCCTTTTCACATTTATCAGAGAGCGGAAAATGTTGCTGTGCGAAACTGTTAGTCAGATTTTTCATTTTTCAGTTACTACAATTATTTTCACAGCCACTTTATTCTATTGTGGAAGATTTAATAAAGATAAAAATCTAATGCGAGTCTCATAGTTATATTTTTCTCTTTTCCTGTCATTCCCTTCATTTATTTCCGTCCTTTTCGTTATGTACGTTTTCGCAAAAAATATTTTATTTTCTTCCTGTCTTGAAGATTTAGTACTAACTTTTTCGCCTATCATCCAATATTTTTCTTTTGTTATTAAAACAATCGCCCCCCTTTATTATGCTCGGCTACCTTATGTAACTACCGACGGTATTCCCGTTTCACACGATAATCGGTCCAGCATAGGACTTTGTAGAGAAAGCTGGAACTTGATATTGAGGACGGAATCCAGTATGATTTGAGCCGTCATGGAAATTTTCACACAATCATTAGAATTGTGCTCGCGTTAAAATGGCATTTTCATTCATATCGTTGTGCTTGTATACTTCAATCTTAAATTATCTAACCTTTGACAGCAGGTGACCAAAATAACTGTTCAAACATTTTCATTTTTTGTTAGTTTAACGGTCAAAATATTACAAATAGCCGCCAGAAGGTACACTAGGTTTTAATATCTGGTGCTTTCCTGACGCAATTGAATGCATGAATTATTCTCGTATTCTCCCCCGGGTTAGGCTCTCCATACTGGCCGACGTTTCGATGCCCGACTCGTGCATCGTCCTCAGAGCTGTTAACTGTCATTTCAGGGGTTGTTTTTGTCTTATATATAGTTCATTCAGGGGTCAGGTGCCTCGTTAAGTGAGACTTTGTGTGTGAACTTCCCACCGTTTTTGTTAAATGTTTCTCAGGACTAGTTTCCTGGCATTACTCAAAGGAAAACCGGAGTCACGGTTGAAGTTTTGGTTTTCAAGCCGTATTTCTATTGCTTCCTTAACTAGGCAATTCCCATTTCCACGTGATTGAGCCAATATCCTGGCTTCCTCGAAATGGATGGGGTAGTTGTTGGTGATGCTATGTTAGGCAATGTCTGATTTTCCTTCCTTCTCCAATCTCAAGTGCCGCTTATGCTCTTTTAGCCTCGTCTCAACCGTGCACCCAGTCTCCCTGACGTAAACTCCGCCGCACTCACATGGGACACGGTAGACGTCGAGCGTTCGGAGACCAATTCTGTCCTTTGCCCTCACCAACTGTTCTTTTAGTTTTGTTGGCGGAACGTGGATGGTTTCTACGTTGGGTCTTGCCAATATTCTCGAGATCATCCCAGATACTGAAGACTTGCCTTTCATCTCCTCCTACAGCAAGACTTCAACCGTGACTCCAGTTTTCCACTGAGTAATGTCGGGGAACCAGTCCCGAGAAACATTTAACAAAAAACGGCGATAAGTTCACACACAGATGCCAGCCTCCTGAGGCACTTGAACCCTGGGAGAACCATGTATAAGGACGACTACGGAACCTGGAACGACACCCCTGATGCAAGAGTCGGGCATCGGAATGACGGCCAGTTTGGAGAGCCTAATCCAGCGGAGAATCCGAGTAGAACTCGCACAGGTGTACAAGGTTTGTTCAAAAAGAAACCGAACTCCAGTTAAGTTCTGGCAAGCAGTGCAGCCCGATGTCAACCTTTAGAAAGGCAACACTGCATACCATGTTTTCCTGTGGTACTAAATGAGCATTTTTTTGTTGTTATAATAAACACATGTCGTCATATATTCACAAAAGAAATGAAAAACCTTCTGGAGCAACGAGTTAGTATGAAATTTTGCTTTAAAATTGTAGAAATGTCTTCTGAAAAATGAGCAATACTTCAAAAGCAATGAGAAGTGCTTTATAGACCGTTCACAGAGTCATGGGTGGTTGAAGCGTTTTCAATTGGGCAGGACATCGACTGTTGATGATTCGAAATCAGGAAGACCTATGACAATAGCAAACAATGAGAACAATGCTATTCGTTCTACGACCCGTAAAAATCGCCATTTTGCTGTGTGAAAGATTGCGGAGGAAGTTTCCTTCAGAAATGAGTCTTGCTACGAGATTGTAACAAAAAAAGTTGGCATGAATTGTGCCTCTGATGAACTCGTGCCACGTCTGTCTGTTAACCGACGATCAGGAAAGAGATCCGAATACATAACAGCCATGAGCTGATCTACCGAGCCGATACCGACAAAAACTTCATTAAATAATCACTAAATGAGATAACACTTGGGTTTATGGCTATAATGTGAAAACTAAGGCACAGTTGTCCCAATGGGTTGGAAAATGTCGCTTCGATAAAAAAACGTTCATGAGTCGGTCAAACTCGAAAGTTGATGTTTACCTTTTTTTATTTATCGAGAAATAGTCCATCACAAATTCGTGCCAAAAGGGCAGGTTGTCAACAATGAGTTTTGTATCCGTTTCAAAGTGTTTCAGGTAGCATATGCACCAGTAATGACCGAAGTTGTGGGAAAACAAACGCTGGGTGTTGCATCATGACAACACGCAAGTAACTCATCTCTACATGTTGGCGAATATTTGACCGATAAAGGGATTACTGTCCTTCCCAACACTCAATACTTCAAAAATAGCTCCCGCTGACTATTTCCTCTTCTCAAAGTTGAAAATCGCTCTGAAAATACATCGTTTTCAGAGCGTCGACGAAATTCAACGGAATTCGCAGAGACAGCTGCGAGCCATCTAAAGGTCCTGGAATCATTCCAGCAGTGGCTGAAACGATGGGAGCGTTGCGTTGGAAGCAGGGGGGATTATTTTGAAGGGGACGAACATAAATTATGTTGTTAATATGATAATAAAGTTAGTATGACAACAGACCGGTTTCATTTTGAAAAAACCTCGTAGATGTAGCTGATTTCAGAAATAGAAGATTGTACAATGACTGTAAAAGATAATGTTCGGCGGTTACTGGGTTCCACTGGAAGTTAGTTGCAAACGGGTACCGAATCACGCATTAGGTGATGCCATCATCTGTTTAATGCATTTAACAATCATGATATTTCGCAAGTTGATCCAGAAACAGCAATTAATCTTATGTTTGATATTTGATGTGATACTAGTAGTCACATTGTTTCTATTATTTTTTAGGTTCATACGTTGTAACGAGAAGGAATAAGGGAAATTTTCTGTGACGAAAGATGTTACTCTACGTCACTACACGCCTAAATCTGGAAATAAAAACAGGGTCCTTAAACATTTCCAAGAAAAGTTCTTGTTGGAAGCGACAAGGTCCTCTTCTCCTTTCAGTTTACTCTCAAGGAGGAGAATTCTGTCCTGCGTGAATAGATATTTATTTGGGCAAGTGATTCTGGTTTCACCCTGAAAGTTTCTTTGCGCTTTTATGCGTTCATACCTTTTTTATTGACTTATCTTCTTCAGGATTCATTTTTTTTGTATCCGAAACAACCCTTGGATGAGTATATCGTATTTTATTCCCCTTGACCCACGATGTAAACTTGTGAGGGCTTGGAGGAGAACTCACAATAAACTTTCATGAAGTTCTGGGTATATCTGTTGTAGCTTTATGTATATTTATTTCCCGAAAATTCTACCCTGGAATTCGCACCAATTCTCCTTTTTTTGCCTTAGAACTCTCAACATTTAACATTTTATTCCCGACATCTGCCGTTTTGTTCCCAAGAATATTCTTTCCTAGAATTTTTGTGACTAAATTGTGTAAAGAGAGTACTGTATTCTTTACTCTGAAGTGGAACTCAAATATGATTTAGAATTTCTATCACCTCATTATCCATATTGATGGTATTCTTAAGTTAAAAAAATCTTTGCTAAAAATAGTAATTAAATTGTATGAAGAGAATTATTCATACAAAGTGTGGTATTCACGACATTGGTTTAATTGTACTACAGAGTTATTAGCTAGTATATGAGCAGTATAACATTATTTACTTCATGATGTTTTACTGCAATGAAAACTTGAGCATGAAATAAGTATTGTATGTGAATACACAAGTTTTTCAAATTTGTTAAATTAAAAGAATTGTATAAAGTTACTTCAGAAACAATTTTAACATAACGTTTGCTTAAACTTAAAATTCACATTTAAATTTTCTTGTAAATTATATATTACTAGTTTATGTAGAATGAAGCTCAGGTAAAGAGGTTTTTGCAAGTACCCATCTTTCTAGTACATGAGACTGCATTTCCTCCTTTCCTCACTCGGTCCTCATTTGTTGTGTGATTTGAAACATGAGTAATATAGCCTCAGCAATTGGACCCTAAGCACATTGGAACTGGTCAGCTTTCGATAGGCCTCCAATTAAATGTACTTAACTCCTTAATTTCATGACTCCCTGCAGGGAACTGAAAAACAACTCTGTAAATTCGTCAATCTCAAAATTTTACATTGCACTATAAAGCCAGAGTTGAAACCTTTTATCACATGCTTGTGATAAAAGTTTTCAATTTTCCTTTATAGTTTAAACAAGTCCTTCACGCTCTCTGTCATTCCAGAGTGTCTCCGGTAAATTGATTTCCAGTCCTCATTCCCTGTTCATGGTACAAATATTGTGTTCCTTCGTTCACAGTACACTTTTTCTTTGTCCCTTTGCTGTTTTTAAGATGTCAAAAGACAGAAATATTTGCATTGAAAATGTTTGACCAAATGCAATCGTTCTTAATTTGCATCCGTCATTGTTAACCACACCAAAAATATCACCAAACTCCTCGTTTACTAGGATGAATTGTTCTCGGGTTTCCAGCCGGGTAATGGTGTTTAACTGCACCGACGTTTCAATGGCGTAGTCTGCCATCATCTTCAGGGTTAATGATGGCAGACTACGCCATTGAAACGTCGGTGCAGTTTAACACCATTACCCGGCTGGAAACCCGAGAACTATTCATCCTAAGCATTCGCCGGGAAAGACTTAAATCCTACATCCTTGTTTACTAATAACTCACTGCAAAATACACAAATGATGCTTGCCAGCAATAAGGATGTTCCGTATTATTTGTTTTTTTTCACCGTGGAGGGGACTATGAAAAAGGATCGCTTACAGAATATATCTAAAATATTCCTCATATTGCAAGAGGTATAGGACTCTAAATTTGAATTGAAGGCGATCTTCTCGATAATGCTAATGGCTTCATATTATCCATCGCACGTTCCCACTTCTTCCCGTTTGAACTTCCGTCAGTCAATTGTTGTACCTGTGTCAACTTGTATAAAGGAACAGATAAACACAATGCAGATCACTGTATGTATCGTGTTAAAGAAGGTGAGTAAATTTATCCATGGGTATAACGTGGTCTTCACTTTAGACCTTTCCCTTAATTTTTTGGAATATCCATTTGGAGACACTTAAAACATTCGTAAAGATGTCCACTTCCGCTGAAAACATGGAAAACATTTTTTTTTAATTACACAAAAAAATCCATCTTCACTAGAAATCGAACCATGTACCTTTGATCGAAGGATTAAATGACGTCAGAAGTCATTTTATTGGGGGCAGAAAATATGTAAATCTTCGTTTAAATTAAAGATTAATCCAAGGTTTCGTTTAAATTATAGATTAATCCAATTTGTCAATAAAAGTAAATGAATTTTTACTCCTATGCATGCATTTTGGCCGTCCAGGTGGCCATCGGCAGGGAGAGTTGAAATATCGTAAACAGATTTAAACATTCCCTGTCGATGATCACCTTGGATGGCCGAAATGCATGCGTAGGAGTCAAAATTATTTTGATTTTATTGAAAATTTGGATTAAGTTCTCATTGATTAAAATTTACTTGTAAATTGCTCTCTTCGTTTAGCTATTTTTGTTATTTGGCCTGAATGTCGCGAAGTAGCTGCGTAACTTTTTTATTAAAAGCTCTGGATAATTTATTTCAGCAATCATATCGATAAAAATATTTGATCCCCCATTGGGTAGGCTCATTGTGCAAAATAATACTAATAATAAATGAAGCTGACTCACGAGAAAAGGTTCTGTCGCAATAAGTAAGGTGGCTTCGCGGACATTACCTGTCAGCATTTTTTCCACGCCAAACTTTCACACTTTGGTGTCACGTGATAACTTTTTGCCCGAAAATAACGTTTTCCCGAACTCTCTGCCGTCGCTCTCAGCACACTCATCTCCTTCTCCCTTTCTCCCCTCTTCTCAGACCGATGAGTGTCTTAAAGGGGCTGGGGATTGATGTTTTGGAGTGGCGCCCTTATTTTCTAACTTGGTCCAGAATGAAGATGAGAGCGCGTCCCCCTCGATCTCTCTTTCTCTCCCCTTCTTCTGTCCCGCCATCCATTTCCCAACCCTCCCCCCCTTCCTCCTTGCCCAAGGGGGAGAATCAACCCCCCCACCCATAACCCCATTTCCAGCACCATCACTTTTGGATCCCACTCCCCTGACCTTCCACTTCCTCCTCAAGTGCCCACCGTCAATCTCATCCAATCCCTGCCACTCACCCTACCCCCCTACACCCTCCTCCCTATCCCGCCCTACACCACTACTACCCCTCACCCAGTGTTGCCAATCTAGCGACTTTGTCTCCAGACATCTAGCTCTATTGCAAGTCTTATAGCGGGGATATACACTTAAAGAGTGAAACCTTTTTCTTATGGTTAGTAGTGGTCCTTAAGAATACGTCCATAACAGATTCTGGCTTGATGTAGTGTTAGGTATCCGTAATAAATTAAACACAATTCTCTTTTTTCCGCTGGTTTTCTCAGAACCTTTTTCCTCAGGAGTCAATCCTGTGGAAAAGTGCGAATTGTGCTGAATGTAACTTTGAGTACCGTAGGATGGAGCTTTGTTTAAAGTTTAAATTTTAATGCATTTTGAAATTTTTTCATCTTTTGACTGAGGAAAAGGGTAAGTATAAAAGTCTTACGAGAATTTTGGCCCTTCTATTACTTCATATTAAGATTTTTCGCGGGCATGGGACATATACCTACCAATCGATTCCATATACCACAAAATCCTTTAGTGCCAACAATCAGGTAGATTGGAGAAATAGTTTTGATAATATCATTTCATAGCACATGCATATATACAATTATTGCTCACTTTATGGAATAGGAATTAATGTACTCCTATGTGATAGGTGTCCTTAAGTAAGAGGTTTAACAAGCACACTGATTCATACATTCTACACTATGAATGGCGGTAATGTTTCAACATTTGAAAGGAATTTACGACTACGCAAAAGGTTTTCTTTCGTGGAAATATAATTGAAAACAGATACAGAGTAATTAAATAATGCCACGAAGTTTGATGCCATTGTAATATGTTAAACTAAAGATTTATCTATACTAACGTTTTAAACTATGTGTGTAAGCTATGTAGACTTAATAAATCCACTAAAACATGCCCGTTTTGTAAAAAAAAATAAAGTAAATCCTCCATCTGACGGAGAGCAGTGGGCCATGAGAATGTGTCCTTTTGTGGGAGGCGTCCATATATTATAGTTTTAAATAGAAAACTGTTACATACATTCTGTTTCATAGGCTATTTAAAGCTATGTTTCAATATCTAAAGGAATTAGGGCTACAAAAAAGTTTTGTTTTTCGCAGAATTATCACTGAAAATATTTATAGCAATTAAAAACTGTCACGACATTAACATGCTATTGTTAAATGCTACGCAAGTATTTTAATACTTGATTTAACATGATGAATTCACCAATATATGCTCGTTTTGTAAAAAAGTATTTACTAAACGTATCCGTGTCTCTAAGTTCGAGTGTTCATATGTAAGAGTGCGCGGTCAAGCTGAGTAGGGTGAACCTCGACTTGGAATTTGAATACTGTCTGTTAGTTAGAAGCGTCCGTATGGCAGAGGTGTCCAATTTTGGAGATTTTACTGTAAACTTACATGAAGAAATAATAAATTATAGATTCTGACAAAAAATGTGACAACTATTCTGGATAAATGGTTATTTGAAGGCCACTAACAAGTGACGTATAGCTTTATTTTTCTTTAAAAAACTGATTGCATATCAATATCGTTGCTTTTAACATGATACTTACTAATTTTTTTTTCATATGTTGAGGCCTTGCTACTCTGACACAAAGTAGAGCACACTTTAAGTTAAATATAAATCCAAAATGTAAATAATAGCAAAGGAATTTTCACTCCTATCATGCAGTTAGGTCATCCGGGTGACCATCGACAGAGAGAGTCTAAATTTTGGGCAACCCGCCCGTGTTTACGAGTTTTAAACTCTGCCTGTCGATGGCCATCTGGATGACCGTAATGCATGCAAAGGAGTCTAAATTTCTTTGCTTTTGTTGACAATTTGGATAAACCTTTAATTTACATTTTCTTGTCAATTGCATTCTTCTGAAAGAGCACCCTCATTTCTGTCCGCACTTATGACACAGCGAGGGGAAGTAAGAGTGGGAATCCCTTTTTTTATTACTATATGGGCTGATTAAAAAAATTGGACTTTTCCAGAATCCCAAATATGTTTAAAGATTCTTAAAAATACCTGTAAATAATTATTTAACATATTTTGTGGAAAAAAACAAAGAATTGTTGGACGTGGCTCAAAAATAAAAATAATGATTTCCTCAGTACTTTGAGGCATAACTTTGTGGGAAACCATCTTGATAAATTAGAATAAGGGTAAAAGTTTCACGTTTAACAATTTCGTTTTGTTAATAAATAAAATAATGGTGGAATACTGATTCATCAAAAAATGATAACATCAATGACATACCTTTCAAGAATCGGGAAAAACCATTGTAGCTACCCATTAACAAGGCTCGTAGCTGGTGAGTGCATGATTAAACATATTATTCATGCAAAAAGTAGGTAAATATTTATTGCATTATTATCTAGCAACCAAACTTTTAACTTAAACCATTGATTATTTTTCATCTAGCATGAAACTATTGGGTTTTCTTTGCTTGAACTTTGCGAGAGAATTTGAAATTAAGTTGGCAACACTGCCCCTACCCCCATCCCTCTTTCCGCCAGTTCTATATAAAAAAATAAGTAAAAAAACCTTCGCCCTAGCGTCCTTGCCCAACTTCGAATCCCTTCTTTCCCTCCGGAAGCGTTTTTCTTGCTCTCTTTCCGTCTCTCCCTCTCTCTCTGCTTCTCCCTTTCTCTACCCTATTATCTTCTCACGAAGTTCCCTCTTTTAGCGACCTTATATTGCCATCAGTCCTTCCCTTTTCCTTTCCTCTACTTCCCCTCCTTCCCCCTCTAAGCTTCCTTCATCCCTTCCCCTCTTTTCGCGTACTCTACCCTCTCCCCCTTTCCACAATCCCATATTGCCCCCTTGAGTCTCATCCTCCCTGTCCTCATCTGTCCCCCCATCCCGTTTCTTTACAGTGATTGTTTTAAGGCTCATTTCAATGTTTCGGTATAGTGGTAGCGAAACATGGTGAAATTTTCACTGATCCCTGGCTCTCTGTCCTATTGTCCCTTAGAGTCACACCCCTCCTGTCCTAATCAGTCACTTCCTCCAGCTGTCAAAGATTTTTTGTTTAATTATTCGTTTCAATATTTCGGTAAAGTGGTAGGAAAACGTGATGGCAGTCCCCTTTCCTCTTCCCTCTTAATCATATCGCCACCTCAAGTCTCATCCAGCCTATCTTCATCAATATACCATTGTGCTTCCTGACAGTGATTGTTTTAGAGGTCATTTCAATGTTTCAGTATAGTGGTAGCGAAACATGTTGGAATTTTAACTCCTCCCTCACTCTGCTATTGTCCCCTATAGAGTCACACCCATCCTGCCCTAATCAGTCTCTCCATTCAGTTGTCATAGAGTGTTTAATTGTATGGTGGCAGCGCCCCTTCTCCGCTTACTTCTCCTCCTTCCCTATCCCATTGCCACCTTGGATATCCCCTATCCGGTCTCTATCTGCCTCTCCACTTGTCTTACAGTAATTGTTTTAGTAATATAAATGTTTCGTTATCGTGGTAGCGAAACATAGAGGCAATTTCCATTATGTGCACTCCGCCAAGCCCATTGCCTCATTGAGTCTTACCAATCTTATCCTCACCTGTCTTGCATTGATTGTTTTAATGTTAAATTCAATTTTTCAGTATAGTGGTAGCGAAGCATGGTGGAAGTTCCCCTTCATCGCCCTCATCTTCGCTCCCTTGAGTCTCACTCATCCTGTCCTCACTAGGTACTCCCCCGCTTTGTCCCGCAGCGATTGTTTTGCAGTTTGATTCAATATTTCGGAAAAGTGGTATAAAACTGCTTTGAAGAGATAACGGATGATTAAATGACCTAGTTCTGTTGTTTGTTGAACTAACATAGTTATTCCAGATCTCATCAACTTCCCTTTAAATCTGACGTCTGAAAACTTTGAAAAAAATAATAACGCGTTCGCGTTAATAGTTGCTCGTAATTCATGCATTTCTTGCATTTGCAAACTGAATGTCTGGTAGCAATAGCTTTAACTATTGGAAGATCATTTGGGTTTGGGACTCATTGTCAGTAACATCTGAAAATTAATGAAAAAAAGAATACCTGCAAGGGAACCTCTCATAACTTAAAAAAGAAAATATTTATGTTTCATTTTACTCACCGCAACACCTTTGACAATCTCCTTCCTATAACAAAAACACACTTAGGAATGTTATGGAATGCAATAAATCTTAAATGATCACCATGAATGATCCATTTGATAAACCACCAAGTATGCACCTAAGTGAAATATTGAACATATTGAAAAATCTTAAGATTGTGCCTTGAAAATTTCGTTTTCGTAATCTGAAAGGGATGGAGCAGATGAGTGAACGTTTAAATATAAAATGGTTTCCTAATAGCATTTGTTTACGGCTGTGGAGATTATATTTAATAATGGTATGAAATGATCCATATAATATTATTTTAACCTCTCTGTAAAAGATTTGAACTCCTTAACTTTATCAAACAGTGATTAATATTGAAATATCTTCCTCCTTTTTTTCTCCGAAATATAAAACTCTCTCATCTGCCGTTAAGGCTTAGGTTGGGTACCTTTCGATTACATTGTTGTTCAGGTTGTTAAATGAATTTTTGAAAGCTTCGTTGTTTGGATTAGGAATTAATATTCTCCGGTTTGTTCTTTGCTGTACGGATGCCTAGGTTATTTATTCCTTAATGAGCTCATTTCGGGCGCGTGCGAAGAATTGCAAAGATTGTACGGTGTGTAGAATGCGTGATAGGGTATCCAGGGAAAGGCGCGGGGAAGTTGGTTTACTGCGGGGATATCGGTCCAGGCCTCCTGTCCGGTAATTATGCCACCCGCGTGTTGCATGGCTCTCGGACAGCGTGGTAAACTGCGCGTATTCGGGGAAGGGCTCGGTTGAAATACCGGCCGAAGAAACCGCTATCGCCCGCGTGTTCGCCGTGTCGGACGTGGGGCTTATGGGGTCCAACATCTCTCTTAATTTGTGTGACCTTTCCACTCAAAATGTCAGCGTTGTTTTACAACTGCATTACGTATACCTACATAAAGGGTCATAAATTAACCCGGGGCCCTTCGAGTCCTTCTTTATGCCAGTAGTAGATTACTCGTGGCGTTGGTATACCTTTCTTCCTACCTTCTTTTTCCACTTATACTCATCGAATATTAATTACTTTCACACGGCTTCAAATGATAGCCTTATCCTTTTCTATTTTGAAAAACATTCAAAACAAGCTTTAGTAAACCACTTTTGCTAGCTCACTAGAACTTTTATCGATTACAGTTCTTACAATTCCTCCTAAGAATATTTTGGTCGATTTCAGCTCCTCCACCGGTTTTTTCTCGAAACACTCAACTAGCCTGCTTTACAGTGATTGGTTGTTGGATCCAAGGATCGGATGGATAATAAGTATCGTCCTTATTTTTGTTTTTGAGTACTAACAATCTAATTCGGTTATTTGATCGGTTACTCTTCATGCGATAACACCCTTCACGCGGTACGGTTCTAAGCATGTTAAATTCAATTCGATTTTCAGTACTGAAGTATGCATTGCGTAAAAGAACTTTTAGTGATCGCTCGTTAGAGCGTTAAAAATGGAATTAGAATATATCGAATCGTTTTCGGAACAAAGTTTTATTGAATTAAGAGTTTTCATAGTTCGTATGTGCAATCTTAAAAATGATTGGTGAACCTTATATTCATGTTGGAGTCCTTCTTAAGTCTCCAAGTATTAAAAAAAATTTCTCGCATTATTTTCCTCACTATTTTAAGAAAGGCTTCGATACTGACCCCTTTACTTGGAACTTATTAGAGTAGAGTCAGCTTTACAAGGTAGATAGATTATCTATCAGGGTCATCTATCAACCCAGGTATGTTTTCTGCCATCCAATGCACAAAAGTAACAATGGTCATGTAATCAATTGGCGTCATCGTCAAGTGACCGGGATGAGGTGAGGAACTGATATAGAGCACGTTAAATTTAGTATCAGGTATCAATAAGAGGTGAAATGTGGGTCGAACTAACCAACGTTTTATGTGATAGCATAAAGTTAACAATAATCCGCATTATTAGCTTCTTATCATTGTACAGGGAGCGTGTTGGCCTAGTGGGTAGAGCGCTTGGCTACTGATCGAAGGGTCCCGGGTTCAAATCCGGGACGCCCCCGAACAAAACATCCTCGGAGTGCGAGGTGGCCCAGGGAAAGGAACTGGCCCCCCTACCCTGAATGTTTGAAATTCACACGCCTGTGGCTTAGTCCGGGATGAGCTCTACCCTCAACTATCCAAACCAACCTTCGGGTTGAATCACTGATTGTGAGTGATCATTGTACAATACGTTGCTAATTTCCACGCTGTTTCAAACCTGTCTTTAGTCACCATGTTACTACTGATATTTACTCCCTTTATAGGTGAGTTAAACTGGAAAGTTAATTGCGCGATTTACTTGCAGCAAGCTACTTTAGACGTAAATATTAGGTGTAAACGGCTCCGTAAGTACGCTCGCAGAACTTTTAAAATATTCGTCAAGTCGCTTGCAGAAGCGTATTGTTGCCAGTGTAAATAGCAACTAATCTGGCTCTACACTAACTCATGACAAATTTGTTGTCAGAGTCAAATCCTCCACAAGCTCTTGCAGAAGGATCTTGCGGAAGTATTTTGCCATGTGATCTTACCCTAACGAGCACCATATTTTTTTCCTTAACTCCTACCGGTCACCTGAAGATGATGAAAAATGAGCACTTGAAAATTATGACTAACGTGCGTTCGAATGGCATTAAATGACTTTTTTAGATTGATAAATATGGTAAGTTTACCCGGGTAGAAGGAGCTATGATGGTCCGTGCTAGCCGGGCGTTTGCATTACTGATTCTTACCCTTGTAATGGACTACAGTGGTAAAAACTTGAAGTAAGAAATAAGCATTGAGGATCATAAAAGGTCCAAAACGCCCATTGCGTTGCATTTATTTTTCCAACATTTGAGCACTCGATAGAAATAAAAGTTTAGACAATCAGGAAAACATACATTAGCCCTACTTTGGTCCACTAGTAGTGTTCCCATCTTAAAAAAGACTTTCAGTTAAGTTTGGGCGAGGAGGTTATCTCCACTGGAATAAACCTCACCGACCCGCACACATTACAAATTCTGCCGCTTTCAAAGGTTTGGCTCCAGGGTGAAGATTTTCCCAGCCTCCTTCTTCCCGGTAGAATAGCGACTCCTTCCATTTCCAGGATTTCTGTTGATTCGATTGTGTTCGCATTTTATGGGGGGTGGGAGGGAACGATATTTCTTCGAAGGGGCTTTTTAAATCTTTCAAAACCCTTTACAGAAGGAGGAGAGTTACCCTGAAAGGGAGGTGTTAGGGGGGGGGGGGTTGGCGGGGGGCGATATGATGCCATTCTCAGCGCCCGCTGGGTGATCTTCCCACGGAAGAAAAGGTCTTCCCCTACCCCCCTTGTGGACTTGAATGAATGAAATAGGGTCACAAGAGTGAGTTTAGAGGTGAAAGATCGCATTCCTTACTGTGTTCATGGTGGCGTTTTGGGAACGGAAAATAAAAATACGTTTTAAGAGACATAAAATAGCACGCGCTTTCTTCAAAAAGGACCAAAAAGTATATAATAATAAATCTCCTTTCAGTTACTCAAGTATTATTGTACGTTCAAGAAAATTAGAAGCTTGATCTCTGTTGACGTTCGTCTATCAACAAACTTCGCAGTATTAGGCGTCAACTTGTGGAAATGGGTTTCAGATAAGGACTAAAAGAATATAATTGTGAATTTTCTGTGAAAATTCACAGTTATTTTCTTTTAGTCCAGATCTTTAACTATCCCGATCTGTGAAAATTCACAATTATTTTCTTTTAGTCCTAGATGTGGCACGCATTCACGCAGTGGTTTTTCCATGTCGAATGTTATTGCATTGGTGTATATCATTGCATTTTTGCGCGTGACTGCGTACAACATCTATTTTGCATATTTGCAGTGATCGGAACATTGTCAGAGTTTTTCGATGTAAAGCGTCATTGTTGGGTTTGTCCGTGGCTTAGTAATCACTACCAGGTCCCCAGTGTTACCATCTGGACTTGAAAACACGTATTCCGAATAAACCCCTACAGAAGTCCTCGGGTTTAAGTTACCTTAGACTTTAAATGGCTGGAGATGTAACTGTCTAACACACCTGACCAGAAATTGGGAAAATCTGGTTCGGATCCCGGTCAATTCAAACAAATCATTATTTTTTCATTCACAATGATCAGTAAATTCCACAAAGACCGGAGACCACCAACTTAGCGAATGATAAATCAAATCATCAAGCGCTTAACGTTCATGCATCTTTTTAAACGGAAACTTCTACGTCCATAAAATCATGTGCATGATCATTGGAACTAAATTCGAATATTTTCTGCTTTAGATCGCCTTATGTCGTGAATCGTGTGGCATGGTACGAGTGCACGACGTCCATACTAGCTGTTTTGGTAAATTAAACCACCGAAATTCCATGGAAGGAACACGATTTTGTAATGTAGTCGTCCCTACATTTGTTAAATTTCAGGTCTCGTTTACATCAACTATCAGTAAATTATTGACTATTACGAAATAGCAAAATTTGGAAGATTGGGCCTTCTTTCTGCCTAGGGTCTATCGGAAGATGTTAAAAAACTATTCCAACCATCGGGACAGCCTCGTCGGTTTGATCGGAAATCTCCCGTGAATTATAATGAACCTCCCATATGTTATCACCAGAGACAGGAAAAAGTTAAAAACGTCAGTCTAAGGTTTTATCATGAAATAGCCGGTTTCTGCCAAAAAGTCATGAAATGCGACTTTGCGGATTTAACGTCATAAAATGGTAGTAATCACTTCAGTCTGAAGTATGTAGAACCTCTCCAGGTACATGTATCGAAGGGTTCAGTGAGGAAGAAACTTTTCTGACAGAAACGTAGCGAATTCAGGGAAAATAAAGAAATTGCATAGGATAGTGAAAGGAATGAACAATTAGGAAATGTAAGAAAGAGAGGCGTGGTATACTTAGTTTTGGAGTAATGAAATATTGAAAATGACGAACATGGAGATATTTTCGTGACATTTTGATGCCATATTGCGATGTTTTTAGAAATGCCGGCAGAGAGATACGGGCTAATTGCACATCTAATATATGGTCATACCCCACCCCCCGACGAGGCTGCGGGCGTATGGAGTGAAACAGGGGTGTAAATGTAGTGTCGTAAATGCTGTAGTGTATTCTTTTAAAGAAATAAATCCCCCGGAGTGGGCTGGTGGTTAGAGGGGGGCGTAGTTGTAGTGTGGTCAACGTTGTAGCGTATCTTTTTACAGAAAAATATCCCCGGGGTGGATTGGTGATCGGAGGGGGGTGTAGTGTGTAGTGTCGTCAATGTTGTAGCGAATTATTTTAAAGAAAATAATCCCACGAGTGGGTTGGTGATTGGAGGGGGGTGTGGTTGTAGTGTGGTCAATGTTGCAGCTGAAATGGTAGGGGAAGAGGTTGTGTAAAATGTGTCGTAAAGCGGGGGTATAGTTTAAGTTGAAGGCGGGAAAAGTCATGGGTGAGGTGTTTAAAGCGAAGAGGATTAACTGCTCGACCGCCGCGCCATCTTGGGGAAATAAGAGGAAAAGGTCAGATTTTCAAACATGGCGTCGAGAAAGAAATGAACTTCACAGACAGGTGTAAGTGAATGGTATTGGAAAGGAAAAGGGTTGATGAAGAAAATGAAAGGTTAGTATAAGTTCGCATGCATGTAGCATTGCAAAATATGTGATGTAGGTGGTTGAAGGTGAGCGGAAAGCAGGTGTATTGGAGGAGTTCGCAGACTGGACGCTTCGATACAAATACACCTCTCCATATCGGAAAATAAAAATTACGCTTAGTAATGGTCCACTAAACTGATTTATTTCTGACGACCCGGGTTTCATAACGTAATGACATCTTCAGGTACGTTGATCAATTTTACATCCGTATATATACAGAAATCCTGGTGCTTAGGAGTAGGAGGGGAAGCGAGGGGGATACTTTATTTTGAACCACTTGCCCTATAGTAGCTATACCTACGGATCATAATATTAGTTTTAATTTTACAGTAAAATAAATGTCTTACTTTTAGCTAAAGCTTCACGAAATGACCGAAATTCAAAAAATATACGTCATGAAACAGGAAAATAAAAGTCATGAAAGTCATAGACTAAAGGTCATTAAATGGAAAAAATAAAAGTCATAAACGTCCCGTCTCTGGCTATCACTAAGCGTACCACTTCACATCCATCCAGCGCAGGCAAACCATTGAATTGATTCACCGCGAAAAACATAAGCACTGTAGCTCATCGATTCAATTAGTTCGTGAAATACGCTCGAGTGATTCGCAAAATTACTCGCAATCAACATTTTTGTAAAACATTAACTCATAGCTTGACGGAAGGGAATTACTGTATAATGAACATTGTGAACCCTGTCCTAAAATACTCATTAAATTTTCATAAAATTTATATAATATCTTGTACTCATTCACTGTAAACATTTTATACTTAAATTAATTGAAAAGCCTGCTAAAACATACTAAACTATTGGTGAAATAGTACAAAATTATTGAATAAATTAAATAATTAAACATTGTTAAATGTATGTTTTATTATTTGAAAAAAATATGTAGGTAACTATGATTAATAATATATAACACTTAAATATCATTTTGACGCCGCACATTACCTCTAGGTCCGACAGAAAAGATAAAATAAGAGAGATACATTGCCAAACAGATAGGTACAAAAATTCGTTCTTCCCACGCAAAATAAATGACCATAATAAAAACTGAGATCCACTGAAAACTCTGCCGAAATACACTACACCTTTTCACCTCCCTACAACATTCTCCCTTACACCTTCAGTCTAACGCTCTCCCAGCTGACCTATTTCGGCTGTTCGACCCTCCTCCATGCCTCGACCAGGCATGGATGGAGAGATGATACTCCCTCCAGACCTATACCGGGAGGCCGGAGGGAGACCCTGACCGGGCCGGTTGGAGGGAGGACATCCTCCATACCTGGTACTGGGGTGAGGCAGGGGGAGGCAAATCCTCCATACCTCTACCGAGGTGCTCTTGTCCCCTGTCTGCAAGTGGCAGACAGGCATGGGGTTGGCACAATGGACCAAGAAAGGTCTAAGTGCCCGGGCTCCCGACGAAGGCCCCCCTAATAACAATCTAATCTAATCTCCCTTACACCTTTACCCGGCCGGTGTCGTAACACCCCCTGCCACACGCCCATGAGGCAGTTCGCAGAGTATAATGTAGATGTAGATGTAAATGCCAAATATTTCTTTATATACAACATTTTTGATGAAGCAGGCATAGCTGTTTCCCTTTTTGTTATTTCCATTATTTTGTATATATTATTGGGAGCGGATGAAAAATTTGTTGTATTCATTTTCATTACATTTATGGTATGGAAGTCCATCTGACATTGACAATTGGCTTCTGCTTACTAATTTTATTATCAAATACTTATTTTTTTCGTTACCTTCATTATTTTTAATTGCACTTTGTGCTGAAATATTATATGTCCTCGAAGTATAAAAGACCGCAATTGATCTACGACAGTGAAATTTATAATTATTATGACTCCAAGAATGTATTTTTTTAAGGTAGTTGACGTGGCTCATTTTCACCATCCACTAGAAGACATTGTATGTGTATACTTTCGTGCATACTTGGAGTTTGGTTTTCATATGAAAAAATGCATCGTAACAAGCACTATTACACTTTTTTCACCTTTATCAGGGCCACAATATACGAGTTACCTTATGAAGAACCATACGTACACAGGATCGTATGTCGGTTTCCTTTCGTAATGTTGAGTAATGTCACGACAAGCAGTAGCTTTATCCATACTCCAGTAAAAAGAAGCTCGTTTATCTTCGTGTTTAAAGTTTCTAGTTTTTTTACCTCGGAATGAGCTCCTCGTTGGTTCTCAAACCCTCTCCAAGCCGTCGGCTCTACTCCGAGATAGATCTCGAATATATATGTTACATAAAAATCTCGCGCGTATATTTACTCAGGGAAATTCTTCCGAGACGCGAAGTTCTGGAGACGAAGCGAAGGTTTGCTGAACCGTAGAGATGTTGGGAGCGGGTTTTGGAATGAGGAACGTCTTGAGATTGAAATTAAGATGAGGAGGGAGCGTCAACCAAATACATTAAAACGGCCCATAAATTCAGACCACTTTATTCAGCTCACTATTATTCTCCCGAAATTTTCACTTCATCTGAAGCGTAGAAGATCCTTTAATAAAATGAAAAATAAAAACCCTAAATTACATAGAGAAAACAAACAATTTTTATTGTTCAAATACGAGATGATTGATGTTTCTTATGCGAAGAATGTAAATGACCCTATGTTCATAACATTTTTTCAAAGGTAGGTAGTCTATTTATCCAATTCTATATAGTCTGTAGAATGGTATGCGAGGAATGGTTAGACCACGAAAGTCATGGGCGAATATAGTGGAGGAGACTCTAGAGAAAACTAAAACTAGGAGTTGTGGAAATAGAAGAGCATGCATGAAGCAATGCATGAGTAAAAAAAAAGGAAATTAGGTATGCAAGGAATTACCCATTATGGGGAAAATAATTATTAAAAGACAGCCAATTTTCTAGGCCTTACTGCAATGACTAACAATAAGTTCTTTGACTTTGCCTACCCAAATAGAAATGGCGTGATGGGTATGTACGTATTAAAAGCCTACTCTTTTACAACCCTGAGGGAATTTTAACATATACACCATTTCCTTTCGGTGTAGGCAAAGTCAAAACTTCTTCAGAAAGCAATGCGTTCAATTCGACCCCATATTCAACATAATTGATCCAGAAAAAAATTTGGTACGTTTTACCAGTCACTGTCAATATCTGAAGTAGGTACGCATTTTGCAAGCAAAGTGTTTTTTCAAAAAATTATGCAAGTGATTATTTTTGACCCAAATAAAATCTGGAAATATCATTTTGATCATATCTCATGCATGTCTATGAAAGAAAAAGATTGAAGATAACCGTGCCGTGAGAGCACGTACCTTTTCTGAAATTAGGTAATTTGAAGTTGAATGCCCCAGAACTCAGTGATTGCTGTTAGGCTCGTGAAACTGGCTATCTTTTAAAACTGCCTCCTCTCTCTTGCGTCCTTGTGTGTCAATACACAGCATATAACTTCTAATGGCTCGCGGGCAATGGTATGTTGGCTCTCATCGTATTTTTTTAAGGGATCCAGGCCCGAATAGAATAATAAAAGCGGGCTTACTAGTAGAGTATTGCTAGGCTTTGGTTTCTTGCGTGGAATACTGACGAACATGTGCAAAAACTGACCGGTAGAGCACCGTAGCCGTTAGCAGAGAAAGATGCACGTGGCTCGGGTACTGGAAAGACTGGTAACCTTGTGAAAGGCAATTAAAATTTTAGGAAAATAGTAAAATAAAAAATATTTTGTGCACTTTTGCCATTTTTTCAGAGATTTTCCGCATAAAACATATCCTGACAATGTTTTGAGAATGTTCAATATCAGTACTGTTAATCTTCTTAAAGAAAAAACTGATATAATGTTATGCGTAAGATTTTATCTTTTGTTTTCTGCATGCAATAAGCGTAAAGGACAACAGTAATGGGTTAGTTGTTCATGAATAAGGATAAAATTACAATGATATTAACTGTGAAATTCCAGGTGAAACAAGAGAGAGGAATACAAGGCATACAAGCTAGCTCAATTCTTGCAGTTCAACATATGCACCAAATAATTGTCCCAAATCATGAGTTGTGTTAAATTAGACAGTTGGGCTATATGGCGGAGCAAACGGGTTCGACCAATCACAGAGCGTTTTTCTGCCCTCTTGTGTGAAAATAAATCACTTTACAAAACCACTGAAATGAGAAAACACTCTTCGTGTACCCAAAGGGGACGTTATTTTTATAAACTCACAAAACTTTGATATTGACCCAACTCACAATTCAAATCTTCATTGATTAGGGCACAAGAAAATGTATGTTTGCTGAATTTTCTCAATAATCCGTGTGAACACGTGATGCGATGCCATTCTACCATTATGTTGACTAATCTAGAAATGAGGATCCGGTTAGTAATAGGTTGATTCGTAACGTTTCATGGCTGTGATAAAAGTTTTTTTTGGGATGAATATCAATCAAAAATATCAGTAATATATCGTTCTCCATCATCTATGACTCTCACATAACACCGGAGTAGATTCCTGACTCCACGTCTGAATAACCCATCTGGTTTTGAGTTGAAGAGGTAGTCAAGCCAAGTTTGTGAAACAAAAAAGCGCAACGAACATTTACATCAGCTCATATGTTAATCCGGCATTGGAAGATTTCCATAAGCAATTTAGTAAAATCAACCGCTTATTTGCAATGAATATTAATTTATGTTCTCAATTTTAATATAAATTCCAATGCTCAATATCGTCGGTAATTCCCACTCATATAGTGTACGTGAGGTTCAAAGTAATTTAGAAATCTGTGGCGCTCATTGAGGTTAAATTTATACTTGAAGTACCTAAAACATAAGTTAAGATAGTATAGAGAGTTGGGATAGATACATGTATAGGCCGGATAAGAATGCAAGGTAAATTATACTTAATATATGCATGATTTTAAGTGTATGGACTGATTTGTTCGTCCTTGAAATGAGAGAAACCTTCTTCATACAGAATTTAAATGCTCTATATTATCTTTTGCGTTTTGCATTTCCCAGAATTTTCATTTTCCCAGATATCGTCCCTTTCATGCTCTGCACTCAATGTCTTTTTATTTTCGCGCGGTTTTTACTTTGGGAATTTTTGATAACGGAGGGTGTGTTTTTACAAACCCTTTCCCAGCTAACCTGTCAGGAGATGAGAAGATAACGACGAAAAATATATCCTTTTTTCCGAGTGCCTTTATTCTCTGCACGGTTTGGTAGTGGCCAAGATTTTTCGGCCGCAATAATTTAGTGACCTGAATCTTGATTAATGCGTGCGTATGCATGCAATGTTATGCTCTGTAACGAGAAGCACTCGCTCTTTCGCCACTCACATCTGAGGGAGTGATCTCTCAAATAAAATTTCATACTGTAACTGTACGGGCGACAACCCTCCAATACACTGAAAAAAATTCCAGGCTAGCGATGCCGGGAAAGGCCCTTGAAATAGGTTCTCTTACGAGCCACGTGACAGGTCAAGGGAAAGATGCATTTGAATAATAAAAAGACCTAAGAACCTGATGATGGCATGAGATACTGAAACCCGGGTCGTTTCCTTAAAATAAAGTGTGGAATAACAACCAAGTGCTTTTTTATTATTAGAATGAAGGAGTTCCACAGAGTTACGCCGGAGACAGTGTCTTATATGGAAAGATGTATGCTACAACACAAAAACTCCAATAGACATCATTTATTTCATCTAAATAATCGACAATTGACAACAAGGCAAAAAAGGGATCCCTTCATTGACGAAAAACAGAGTATGTGGCTGATGCGATAACACTGGGCACGAGAAGAAAGCGAAACACAAGTATACGCACACAACAAGCTCAGTCAGCGACCCAAGCAATTACAGGTGCGGGGAGACTCATACGTCCTCCCACCCCGAATCTACTATAAATTTGATGAACGACGGGAGAGTTTAACAGCGTCTGCAGGGAGTGTTACCAAAGTGACGGGGACAGGGCAAGTGCTTTGGCCTCACTCTCTTGTTCCGGGTTGATGGCTGCGCCGGACGGGCGTCCTCAGGAGAAGTAGCCGCGTGATGAGGAAGGAAGAGCTCTCGCGTTTTGCTCTCCTGAGCAGGTTCAGGCCGCTGGCAGCGTCGGAATGGATGTCCTCAGAAGAGATGGCCAGGTGATGACAAGGAAGAACTCTCGATCGTGGACATGCGATCTCCTCCTTCTTCGTGAAGACCTTCCTGCCCTGCTGATCATTCAAGAGAATCAGTTCCTTCTAACCCAGCAGTTCGACAAAAAGGGCGAGCCTCTCGTCTCCCCCACGCAGCCACCGCTTACTTACGCTCTTCTCCTGTGTGGCGATCAGCTGACTCCCGCTCGAGGTCGGGTATTCGGGAAGGAGTTCTATGCGCCCGTTAAACTCTCCAGCGCGTGAGTTCCCGTACTTCTTTGAACCCCTTAACCGCGATTGTTTCGCCATCTTCCACGCCAATTAACCTTGTGGAGTTACAATACAAACCAACTGAAATCCCATTATGCCATTCTCTTTCCCCCAGAAGGCCCTTGCATGCCTATTTATCTTCTATCAAATTCGTATCTTGTTTCATACACGCTCTCCTATAATTGACACTAGAACCCCGCAAGCAGTCATTTTGACCTCGTTTTTGTTTTGTAGCGCCATTACTCTGTGTGATGGCTATATTTCTCTTTGAGAATACATAGTTAACAATAAAATGTCATTGAGGGTAAGGTTTAAAATCAAACTTATTCCTTGCCATAATTTCGGAATTTTAGTACCTCGATCTTCAGGGTTACAACCACAATACAGAAGGTCAACAACAAAAACATCAACCATCAAACCCCATGCAATTCAAATATGTATATTTCTACCGTCAGTATTACCTTAGAATGATTAAATAAAACCTACGTTTGGTTCATTTTCTAATCCTAATACATAGTAATAATAACTAATAATAATAAAACGTTTATTGTCGTATACCATTATCGGTCTTTCTGACATTTTAGTACATAATATAAGGTTTACTCAAGATATAGTTTGAAAACAAATAATTATATTTAATACAAGATAGATAGTTTACACAAGAAAAGTTTAAAAAATAATATTAAATGATATACAATATACAAAACAACAGATTGAATGCTCAATTGAATGTACAAGGAGTATCTCTAGATAATGTTTCAACATGACAATATATGAACAAAGGGTATGAAAATAAAGGTAACGGTTTCAGGCGTCACTCGGTGGAATTTATCCATCATGAAGATAGGAAAATAAGGTACTACAATCCACACAGTGCAGGACCTGATGATGCTGCACAGTGGCGAAACCCCGGGTCGTACAATAAATGTTTTATGTGGAATTGCAGTACCTTATTTTCCTATCTTCATGATATGAAAATACATAAGCTTATGTATATATTTTTCATGGGAATTCACCAGGTAATAGGCATCATATCTAAATGATATGATGCCTATTACCTTGTGGAATACCCATGAAATATTTATACATCAGATTCACCGGGAAAATCTTAGATCATTTGCGCAAGCTTATTACAAAATCCATTTTGTGAACAGTTACTATGAATAGTACAATTTGTGTACTATTAATACATGTATACATGTATAGTCTTCTGGACAGTGACACTTACATACAAAAGGGTACACAATTAGATCTGTCTTTTTGGGCCAGAAATATTTGGTTTGGCATTAGTGCCCTCGGTTAACTATATTTTTGAATATCCGAGGTTGAAATGTATAAAACTGAATGCATATTTATTTCAAAAAATTATTGATATAATAGTTGAATGTATAATAGTCAATGCCTTGAATGGAAATCTCCCAATATTTTCATTGTTGAACACCTCCTAGTTGTACAGTTAGTGCACTCTGCATAGCACGTTGTTTCTGATGCATTTGGCAACATCGCCCCTCCGGCCTTACGGAGGTTTACACGGGAAACGAATCTCCATCAGAGTCTATACTGCCAATCAAACGTGAAAACGCCATATGAATACTTTAATGTTGCTTCGACGTTATTTACCGTACTTTTTACGCAACATCAACGAATAATACTCGGTAATGAACTGAAAGTGCAGAGTTCGGTGGGTTTAATGAGTCACTGCGCGAAGGTTGCTTCCATTTTTTATCTGTTGCATGAATATCCAATGGAAGACTTCAAAAAAACACCTTCCTGGTTTGAATAGAGATTCACCGGAGTCTGTTCTCCATTAAGCTTTAAAGGCAGTCGTAATCATCTAATGAGAAGGCTATAATCCATGAATGTGGGATCATAATGTGGCTCTGGTAACCAGTGGGTTTGAGAGAAAACCAGTTTTTGTTTTCGGATAACAGCGAAAAAATGAACCATTCGAATATTAAGATATCAATGATAAACTCTCTATTAAGTGTTTCCTTCGTAAAATGACTGAGATTTAATTTATTTCACATTATGGTTACTTATAGAAAACATATATTCTATTTGATATGCGAACAAAAAAATCGTGACTCTCGGAGCTATTTTTATCGCTAATTGAACTTGAAATTACATGTTGTTAAATGATAGAATGGGTGAAAATTGGTTAAAAATTAGTACTTTTATATATACTATAAATTCCATTTTCGAAAAAGAAAACTGTCAATATGTAATAATTAACTACTCTCAAGGAATTGAAGGGTGATGAAATATTGTCACCAATTCATCGTAGTTTTTGAGTCATTAGGAAATAACTACTGGGACTGAAGTCAAAATGCGTTAGTAAAATGAATATGGCACTGCAGTCGGTTCATATGGCTAGGGAAAAGTGCTCGTTGAAAATTAGTTCGTCAAAAAATCCGCAAATTATACCTTTAACTTTTTTCTAATAGCTAAGGCTTGTCATCCATGAAATCCATATTTTTTTTTAATACTAGAAACAAAAATGCGGATTCTAGCAATTGTTTTGACTCACACAGTCAAGGTGAAACTTAACTAAATGATATTATCAAACTATCTTCTATTTTTACCATTTATCTTCTAAATTTGAAGTAAAAAATGAAATAATGTCCTATTGGAGTGTTATACTCATAATTATTTGAATCACGCATGGCTGGAAGGATGACGAAGGTGTTATAATTTAAAATGTCCAACTGCGGAATATTTGTAAAATTAGTGAGCCTGGTGGAGTGATTAACGAAGAATCTCCTGAAAAAATACTCGAAGTAAGGCCTGCGGAAGACAATGCCGTGAAGAATATGAGAAATAGGCCGTTCAAAAATGTAATAGGTAGTCCTTCTCCATGAAAACATTCCTTACCCACAAGACCCAACTGAAATGAGTCCTCTTAGTTCTTAGGTGAAAAAGATGCTTGACTGGAGGCAATAAGATACTCCAAAGAACCGCTAAGGTTCGCCATTAAAATTCCCGAGTCTGAAAACGCGTTGATGCGGCCGAAATGCCAGCGATCGCGCCGCGGGGTTTGATGTCAACACCGCAGGGAATCCACTTTCCTTCCCAAAAAAAATGCATGAAAGAATTTTTCCTCCCAATATCTATTTTTTCCCTTCCGCAGTTTCACTACCTTTGCTCTTCTTCTGACACCAATCCTATACAGTTTTCCTTCCAAACAAACCCTCTATTCTTCTAGAAATTTCATCCCCGTGGTGTAATGCACATCACCGCAAAATCTTCCAGCCTCCTGATGTCATAACCTCATTTCCTCCCTCACCTTTTTTATTTTTATCTTTTTCGCTTCCACTACGAATATTTCCCACAGTGACATACTAGGTGATTCCTATTCCCTTACCCTATCCTTCCAAGCTAGTCACAACCCTAGAAAAAAAAAAATGATCTCGTCTTCATCCTTTCAACGGTGACCTAAAAAATTCCGGATTCATTTTGTTTGATACCCACCGATCCCGTCATGCCTTGCGGGAGGGAGATCTTCAAATCATATCCTTTCCGACGTATTCTTGCGGATTCCAATCCTGCAATGGCCTCGCAGTGTGACTTCGCTCATAAAATGCAGCGTGAATGATAAAAATGACGTTATATAATGTTATTAAAAATGCACATAAGATAAGCTTATTTGTAGGCTAAACACACTGGAAACGGGGTATCTGGGTAGTGAGTAGGTTTGGGTAAGGAAAGTGTGGGTCTAGAGAGAATATGGATTGGCTGCTCCAGTGACGGACATCGGGTGTCCCAAAAAAGTTGCACTGGCAATGCATTTTCGGATTCTACACCTGAAATTGAACAAACAAAGTCGAATAAGTTATTTTTTAATTCCGCTTCGTTTAGCGTCTGTCTGTCTGCATGTGTTCTTTACAAAAAATACCATAGCTTAAGTTCGGCTAAATACTTAGCTTGAAAATTTGGTGGATGTAATAAGCTGATAAATATCTTGTTAGAAAAAAAATTAAAACGATTATTATTTCCCTTTTCAAAATGGCGGCCGTTCCAAATTTTCAACAGTAAATTTAAAAAAACTGTTAACTTTACGAAAAATTCGCTAGAAAATTTGCTTGAACAAAAATAATTATAAATTTAATTGTGACTCTAACGGTATCAGAATTTTTAAGACTGATTGAGATTTGACTGAATAACACTGTTTTGTGCTTTGTTAGCATTGCGTTCTGATAGGAAAAAACAGTGCAAACAGACAGACGCTAAACAAAATGGAATTAAAAAAAAAATTGTTTAACATTTTTTTTCCATGTAAGGCGTAGAATCCGAAAATATATTGTCAGCGCACCTATTTTGTGACAACTTGTTTATGGATGGAGCGTGCTTTGGTCGTCTTGGTCATGTCGAGAGAATGAGAGAGAGTCGAATTATGAAACAGATTAATGATAGAGTAGTCAATGTTGTGAGAGGAAGGGATAAGCCTGGAAAGTCATTGATGGATGTGGTGGACGAGACTGCTTAGAGGAGGAATATTAGGAATCTTAAGGATAAGAAATTGTGTTTGAAGTAATACATAAGTGTAAAGTGGTAGCTAAACATTTTGTATTGTATTAAGTTTACTTACATTTGCAAGTGGAGTTTTACTTTTACGGTGGCATAGGGAGTTGACAATTAGAGAAAGAAATCATAAACAGACAGGTATATGGAATTAAGTTTACATTGACACTGAAAAGGGAAAAATTTACATGCATTTTTTCATCGCTATTCGGCACGGGTCCTCTCTTGAAACGGTTTTATGTTTCTCGTGAATTAACTAAATACTTCACGAAGATAATTATTCGTCACCACTGGTTCATCTATCCATAAAATAGTTCGTTCCTTTGTTCAAGGCAGAAAAAAATGCTCTCATCTTGTATTGATGGCTTGGTGTATCTATCTGTGCACTTAAAGGTTTGAATATGCTTCAACATCACAAAAAAAATTTTCAAATGCGGTCAATTATGCCCTTCTTCCATTTAAGGTCAGTCGGCATCAAAATTACTTTTCCGCTCACACTGCACTACTATTTTACTTAATCAGCGGCTTTCCAATGAACAGAGTTAATTTTATTAATTGAGAAATATTGATATGCTTCGCATATTGCACAACCATATTCCAGGATGGAGCGCACCATTGATTGATATGTAAGGTCTTTCTTTAACTTTTGAGGAAACATGCTTCAGATTTCTCAGGGCAACATTATGGCAGTCACCTTCGCACTTATTATGGGTTTCGGAGGTGAATGGAGTTCCATGTGTGTCGTCAAGTGGATGGATTCCTACCTATCGTATCGTCAACTGTTTTTTTGGTAGGCCTGGGACGTCTAACTGTGAAGGACTACTCGACACCGGTTCTTGCATATATGAACACCTTGCGATATCACCAGGGCAGACGTCCCGTGTTGACACGAGTAACGTGTGACCAGGCAATTTGACTATTTTTTTATCATACATAAGTTTTCCTGGATTGGCTGAGTTGCATATTCATTAAACACAATGCTACGAGACCGCAATTTCTAAAATATGCGAACATCAAGTTTCACAGCCACGAATAAATTTGGTCCTTTACACAAAAGTGAAGTATTTTTTTCTTATTTAATCTTAGTAGTTTATCAATTTATCAACTCTAGCTAATATATCTCTGACCACCGTTCCCTTCTCTATAGTAAGTTTTTCAAGAAAACAGTCATTGGAAACTATAGCAGTTGTCGCAGTCCATCCGGCCGGCTCAGAGAAAGGGGGTCACGTTGCATCTAGAGTCTTCGCTGAGAGTGAGGACAGGGTTTTGATTCCCCACGGCGACAAAGTTTCATCAACCCTGTGTTCCCTTTTCGCCGCTGCTCGGTACGTGAAAAAGTTCGGTGTCTCCGGAACTGCGATTCGAACACACGGACTGAGCCATTCTTCGTTACGAAAGCACGTGATGAAAGGCAGTGTCCTTTCTTCTCCTCGCTGTCGTCTACGTGGTTAATCGTTCAGACCCAGGTCCTTCCATCTGTTTCCTTTGCCTGCAGACGCCCGAGGAACTCTGTGCCACATTTGAACCACCATCCATCTCCCCCACCCACTGTTCGCCCACCAAGCCTCAAGCATCTCGTTGTGGTTTGTGAAATGAAAACGACTCGTATGCAGCAAGATGGCGTCATTAATTTCGGCTCTTCTTTGTCTTCTTCTCCGTGGGTCGTGATTTCTATGTTCGGAGTGATTGGGCGCTCCATGGTGGTGTTCGATCGGTGACTAAATGGACGCTTTCCATTTTCTCTAGTGCGTAGCTCACGTTGCAGTACAACATGACGCTGTCCATTTGTTTCCGACCCTACATATTATTATATTTTTTCGAAACAGATGGGGAGCAGAATTTATGCCCACTAAAAAATAAAGGGACTTGGACTTTTTGAAATAATTTTCAGTTAAGTCGTCAAAATTGAATGATATAAAATTTTCAACCATCCCGTGATAAAAAGCTTACTTTTTAAAAGACATTTAATTAATTTTTTAAGTTTTAAAAATGGTCTATTTTCAATTGTGTGTTACATTAGACTATTTATCTAAGTGACTTTTAATCATTTTGTTTTTAGTGTTTGCTTACAGAAATACAAGGGTATTCATTCATAAACTGTTGAAATATTTCACGATTTACCTGAAAGTCCCAATGGAGCCATAGTGACTCCTTGTATCTTGGAAAGAGCTTAATGTGAGCGTAGTGTAATTGCCTTATGCAAGTTGCTTCCTTGTTTCACAGTTTTAGTTTACTTCTCAAAAATGTTATCCGAATACCGTCGATATTTTCTAGCACACTGCTACTTAACAGCCGTTGGTGCCGATCCGGCAGGCGATATGTATATACTCCCTTGCGACACAGCGAGTCATTTCCCTCCATTGTAAGCCTTCCATTTCTATATAAACGGTGGTAGATGGTAGCTTCTAGCAACACGACTTCGTTAGTGGTTCGTGCTGCTTGAGTGGAAGTGTACAACTGCCCTGTTTGCGAAGCACAAACAACACGAAAAATATCCGCTAGAAGGGTATTTCAACCTGAAGAAATAATTTACATTCTGAATGACATACCTGAGGATGTGTCAGAAGGGGAGGATGGTGAGGGGGAATTTGAGTTGAGTGATGAGGATTTCATCCCTAACAGCAGCACGTGAAGCGACTCATAACCGACTGCGACAAGATTCCAGGATAAAAAATATTTGAATGTAAATGAGTTATATTCATTTATTTTTGATTGAAGCTTGGATGGCTTATCTGCAATAATTTTGCCGAAAATATTTGTCTAGCTCACAGATGTTCAATTCACAATATTGCTAGTGCGAGTGCATGAGAGACGTTTTCGGGAACAAGGAGGGCTAGAACTGGTTCACGAAATACCCCAGCAGTGACAACTGAACGTAAATGATGCAGCACACAATAAATCAGACAATCCATCGCAGCGCACGATCATTCACCATCATCATTGTACAAAAAAGCATAGTTCTGGTGATTATTTAATTTCTAATGAGTCGGAGAACCTGGCGAGGCTGATTCCGAGTATCCTAAGGTCGTGGGTGGAACTCTTCTGGCTCCAGATGGAACCGTGTGGACTTAGCAAAATTTTGGGTTTCAAAATGCTGGTAGACGGGCACACCAAAATGTGTTGAAAGAAATGCCAGCACCTAAAAGTTATACTAGGGAAGCTGTAGTTCCTGGTAATGCGGTGAGTCCGTGGTATGGATAGTGAGGCCCACAGACAGCTAGGAAATAATGTTGATGTTTGGAGCCTAAGTATTGAGGAACTTGAAGCTTATATTGGTGTGATGTATGCTCGTGGAGTTATGGGTAAGAGTGATTTATCTATACGTTCTTTGTGGGATGATTCATGGGGTGCCTCCTTTAGTGAGAAAGCAATATCCCGAAATCGCTTTTTATATTATCCTGAAATATTTACGTTTTGATGAAAAATCAACTCGTTCAGAAAGACTAAAAATGGACAAGTGTGTTCTATTCTCGGTAATTTGGAATCGATTAATCGAAAACTGCATTGCTTATTATTGTCCTGGACCTTACATAACAGTTGAAGATCAACTATTCCCAAAAAAAAGCCCGTTGCCTATTTACTCAAGTTATGGCTAGGAAACCAGATTAAGTATGGCCAAAAATACTGGATAGCAGTGGACAAAGCGAGAAAATACGTCATAAATGGCTTTCCTTACTTGAGAAAGGACGAGAGTCGTCCAAGAGATGAGCGAGTGTCTGACTACGTGGCCATGAAGCTAATAGAAGCATACTTAGGAAATGGAAGGAATGTGACTATGGACAATTACTTTACCTCTCTGAAGCTTGCAAAAAAACTGAGGGATAAAAGTACGAGCATTATTGGGACCATGAATAAGGTAAGGAGGGAAGTTTCTACATCTATGAAAACGATGAAGGAGGATCTGTACACAACTTAAGTCTATAAGCAAGAAATACATCACTCAGACCATTTATCCAGGAAAGCTAAATAAAAATATTGCCCTTTAGAGCTCTCTATATCCCAGTGTGGATGTTGTAAACAATATTAAGAAAGCTCCAGAAATTGTATAGTTTTACAACGTTACAAATATATGGAGTTGATAAAGTGGATAAAATGACAAGAAGGTACGCAGTAAAATCTTGCACTCGGCGCTGACTAGTACACTCTTTCCAAAACACACTTGATCTTCTGCCATAAATGCCTGAGTAATTTATAAAGCAGTAACTGAGGAAAAATCTCTAGGAAAATATTTCTCCATCAATTATCCGAGAACCTAACAGCTAAAACGTGGCGAAAATAGGTAGAATAGAAACATTATTTATGGAGGAAGAGACATATCCAACGTTAAAGAGAATTAAGTATTGTCAAATTAAGAAAAATAGGATCATTGACCTTTGCGAGGCATGCAACAGATGTCTATGTAGAGCATGTACATAAAAAATCTGTACTTTTGTGCAAACTGTAGTCACAAATAGAAATTAAAAATGTCATGAGTCAAATAAGTATATATACTTAAATCGAACTATTTTAACAAAACATTGTTTCCATTATTTCCATTTGTATTTCAACTTTTTCACCTGAAAGAATTCTTGATATGACAACATTTTGGAGGAGGATATTCTCTTATGCGAATAACATGTTTTATCTGATAGTGAACATAAAGGTAAAATAATCATCTGTGGAGTCAAAATGACTCCATTGGGTTTCCTTGGGTGTACGCCAGTCAGGAACTCCGAGTGTTAAAAGCCACATACGCTGTCGAGGGAGATACTTCTATCACTGATGTGAAGTCCATTTTTCAATATGCCGAGTCATTTTCGATAAAATGTAAGTGCGATAATTTACCATTTGGGCAAGCGTCTTGGTGGAGGTACACTTAAAGATTACTGCTATGCGTTATGTACATAAGAATAATTTTAAAGCTGATGAGCATAGTTATTACAGTTCAATTCAGACTTCTGTATAATGTTTAGGCACTCTGGTATACCATTTATACATTATTTTACTGATTTAATTACAAAAAGAAAACGCGAAGAAGTAAATATGCGGCCAATGACTTATTGTATCAATTTATACTTACTCTTTTCACAGAGCTCAAAATTAAAATTACGTGTATGATCAAAAGGGCACTCAATATAAGAATTTGAACGTAAGGGAAGAAAAATTTTATTTGGGCACGAATAGATTTAATTCTACGACTTTTTCAAAGGGCACGATTAGGCCTGTGGCATATATCTGACCTAATTTCTCGGCGGGCAAACGAGAAATGTCTGGATATCCTTCTAAACCTAACCCATCTTCTCAAGTGCTCCCTCGGGTGCAATTTTACCATACTCTGCACTTCACTGAACCATGTTCATAAGAAAATTCCCTTCTTATTCGTACTTTTCAGACATCGTGATTTTCGTACTCGTTCAGCCCAAAGAAGACTTTAAATTGCAAAGGGATCTTTTACGAATTTCCCAGACTAGTTGCTCGCTACAGAATGCTTGAAGTATTTATTGCAACCCTTGAAAATGAAAGCTTAAAAAATACTATTATCGTCATAATTTCTTTAAACATTTCTTCAGTTGTGCGACTTAAGTCCACTGGAAATCCGAACAAACTGGTTTAAGTAAAGGTAATGTATCACTCTCTCGGATCGGATTGATTCTCTATTACATTTTATCATAGAGTAAGTATATATATACTTACTCTATGATTTTATTCACCTACTATGGTTAAAATAATGGGAATCATGTCAGCCGATAATAATCATAATAATATGGAATCTTCAACATGATAAGCTTGAAATCAATCCATATTTTTATTTATTCAGTAAAATAAGTTTCTATTCTAACACATATTAGTATTAAGGTGTGCTGCCAGAGCAATCACACTTTAATTGATAGACGTTATCACTCCGAAAATGATTTTTGGACGATTTAAAATATTTGGAAATAAAATTGTAACCAGTGACTTGTTCTATGGCTTCTTTCAAAGCATTAAAGATGTTTTTTTGTGTTGTTCAAAATAACACCTTACATTGCAGATTTAATCAAGCAATTGAAATAAATTTTGGTATTCTTTTTACCTGAGCAATGTTAGTTGCATCTCCCTCATTTTAATTTGATGCTAAGTGACATCAGTACATTTCCAGCTCCGCTTATTTACATTTCCTTGCCCACTTAATAGTGGAAAAAGAGAAGTGCCCATAGTTATAATGGTGGATTTCGCCATAGGTACCCTGAACAATAAGTTGATCCATTTCCAGGAAAAAAACTGTATGAGGAAGGTCCCTTGAGCCGACATCGTGCCAATCTACGCATGAAAAAAATCCTTTTCCAAGACTACTTAGAATTCGTAGAAATAACTGAGTGATGAGGTGTAATTAAATAACTGAGTAATAAGGTCAAATTTGTTTTAAAATTGAAATAATGAATAATTGTGTACCAATTTTGAGGTAACCGGGACTAGCCAAGGTAGTGAGTTTACCCTTTACGGAGTCACCCGCAAGTGCATACAAATGCGATATTCCACAGAGGAAAAATCATTTTTCCTCTGTGGAATATAGCAAATAATTGTGTAACTAAAGCTTACGTTGTATTTAAAGTCTAAAAGGCCAACATTGGTCTACGACAATAAACCTTTATTTATTTAACTCAACGGAAGCCATATGGTTCTCCAGAGTCTCATTGCCACTATTGGTAATTAACGGAATACTTTTTCTGCATATTATTTTATATTATTATAAAAAACTATTTGCATCTAATATTACCTTCAGTTGCCTGTAAAATTACTTTGATTCTACCCTTATCGTTCAAGCTTTATTTCTCATATGATTATTGATCGTGTCAGTTTCTCTGACAGGAAATTACTTATTCAATCAAATCAATCTAAGATTACGTATTACCACAGACGCTTCAATGGCAATACGTAACCTTAGACTGATTTTTTTAAAATCTCAGTTCGTAATATTACCCACCCGCATTTAGCGGCTTACATATTGTCTTACGTAATGCCTATGGTATCACGGAGAGTGCTGTTCTAGTTTCAAAAAAGCAAAGGATTACGCAAGAGCTCATCAATAAAGTGTACCTTTTCATGTGCTTTGAAACAATGACGAGCTCAGCGCTAAGAACTTCCTAGTTGGACGAGGAATTGTATTTTTTACGGATATACCACCGTGAAAAAAGGAAGGAATACTTATGTATCGACGTCAAAAAGATTTCGTAACAAGCAGAAATGCCAAGGGCACGAATTCATTCTATTCAAACGAAGAAAAAACTAACTGTCCCCAGAAAATTTCACATATTTCACATATTATATAAGGTTTCTTAGGTTTTTTTCTATTCTGGAAAAGAAAAAAAATATTTTATCACAGAAAAATCGACAAAAAATGAAAGTAACTAAATTATAAAATGGGATAAAACGATATTCTGTACAGGGAAAGAAAGAAAGTACAGTACTTTTCCATATTTTATAGGTTTTCTTTGGTTTACTCCTATAAAGACAAAGAAAAAATATTTTCTCCACAGAAAAATGACCAAAAATAAAGAGAACTAAGTTGTAGCGTGAAATGGGATAACATTTTGTACAAGTAAGGTAAGAAAGCTAAACACTCTGACTAAGGTTTATTCTGTTCACATGAAGAAAAATATCATTATCATCCAAAATAATTTTAAAAAAATACGAAAAAACTAATTTTTAACAAGGGATGGGACGAGATTTCGTACCTAGAAGGTAATAGAGTACAAGAATTATCTATTTTATATCGGCTTATTTAGTTTTCATTCTATTAAAACGTAGAAAAAATCATTTTCCTCGAAAAAAAGAAAAAAAGCGTATAACCTAATTTAGAACATGGAATAGGAGGAGATTTTGGTATAGGGAAAGAAAGAGAGGACAAGACTTTTGTTTCATATATTCTTCGCCAGAACCAGTCTCCCAACTATTAAATATTTCTCAATTTCTTACGACCCTCCTATATCCTTTTGCCTCCTCCCACTACCCTCTCAGAGAGGTCGCTGAGTTCCAACTAGGGTCCTTTGCACCACCTCACTTTCGTATTTTTTCCTCCTTAGCGCCGCAGAAGGAGTCATTTTTTCCCCCGCCACCTCCTGCCTCCTCATACATTCGTTCCCTTCCCCAAGCTCCCTCCTACCCACCCTCTCAACCTCCCTCATCCTTTCCTGAGCTCATCTTCTTCCCATCTTTTGACAGGCCGCGCGGAATTCCATTACTTTTTCCATGATTAACAAAATCCTCCTCCTCTTCGTGGTGTTGTGGCGCCACCTTTCGTCGCTCTCCGCATATCACTTCTCCCTTCTGCCTTTTTCTCTTTGACCGCTCTCCTTCCTTCCTCGGAATATCTTTCCCCACGCCTTAACCCTGAACCTCTCAGCTTGCCGTATATATACGGCATGAGGGGACGCTTTGGAGGTGGATTTGTCGTATATATCCGTAATGAGCATCGAAATCCTTTTTTAGAGTGTATTTCTAAGTATATAGTATAATTTTACTCTGATGTTCTTTAGATGATTTTCTGATTGATTGGAATATGATAGAGTTGGAGTGGCATATTTGTTCTGTTCAGCCTAAATGTAGCGTAGGACAAAAATTGCGTCGGTTTTTCGTCCACTAGTTCAGCTTTGAGGAAAACTTATTGATAATGAATGAATTAATGTTTATTATGATCTAGGTTTCCCCATAAGAGCAGTACAAAATAAATAGTTCCGCTTTCGAAGGAAAAACAAAGCTGGCAAACAAGTCATAAATTTACAAAAGGATAGCATAAACAAATATGTTACACACTTAAGACAAAAGGAAATGTTCATTTACAGTGAGAGAAAGAGAAAAAATCCAATATTAAAAAACCAATATGTGAGTAAAAAAATACTAAAAAAAGATATACAAAATCAGAGGCCAAAAACAAAAAAGTAAGTTGAGGTAAAACTGCTGCAGTCAACACAATGGCTTAAAGGCACATATGCTTATGAAGTGAGTTACAAATAATTTTAATTTCTTACTATAAAAATAGTTTAATAGTTTCTTTTTAAACATTGAAAGAGGGGCAAATTTGTTTTATGGACAACGGAAGCGAATTCCAAATATTTGAGCCAGAGATAAGAAATGATTGAAGGAAAGAATTTTTCCGGGGTATAGGGCTGATCTACACTCAGCGGGTAGCAATAACGCCTGCTTACAAATGCTTGTTTAAGCATGCTCGTTAGTTAGATCACAAATATTAACGAAAGTGTAAATAACTTAGACAAGTTGATTATTATACACGATAAAAAATGCTTCGAAATTTATATTCAGTAAATACAAATTGTTAATATGATTGTCCTTTTGTCAAATGAGGACGATTCATATACGTTCGTGCTTGTGTGACCTCCTGAGTACTTACAGGTGCACATAAACACAAACATATCCATCACACCATTCCCTTTCGAGGTAGGCAAAGTAAAAGAAGTTAGTTATTGCTGTTAGGCTAATGAAAGTGGCTCTCTTTTAATAATTTTCTTCATAATTCCCTATCCCTATATACCTCTTTCACTTCTCTCACACACATGCATTGCTTCAAAAACGCTCTCCTATTCTTAAGACTCCTAATATTCCTCATCTTTAGAGTCTCTTCCACCGCATTAACCCATGACTTTCGCGGTCTACCACTTCCTCGTTCACCATTCAACCTACTATCATCTATCTGTATCTTTATTCGACTCTCTCCCATTCTCTTGGCACGGCCAAACCAACGGAGCACATTCCTTCCACATATGTCTATTACTGGAGTATCTAATCCACATTCCGTCATCACCCACTCATTTCAATCCCTATCAAACCTACTTCTGCCACAAAGCCTTCTCAAGACCCTATTCCCACTACATTTAGCCTTCTCTAATGCAAATTCCAACATACCCAGGTTTCGCTACCGTATAATAAGGTCAGGAAGAAAATACTCTTGTACACGGCAACTTTCGCTTCCCCATAGACAAGCACTTATTACATGATATGCTCCATATACTACCTACGACTTTAATTCCGGCATTCACACGCATTTATCGTTCCATCTTTATCAAACATTAGGCCAAGATGCACAAAAGTGAACACTTGTCCAATAACACTATGCACACTATCCATAGCTATGCACATTTTTCCATAATGCAAGGTAAGTCATTCGATTTCAGCTTCCAAGTATCAGAAGATGGTCTTTTTTAGTGAAGTCTTCCGCAGTAGTTGTAATCTGGTGTTCACTAAAAATGTGCAATAAATAGAAAGTTAACAATGTCAGTACTCATGATTAACACAGCTTAGTACTTTTCTACAATATTTTATTATTGCACGATGCGTTTCGCCACTTTACGGTATCGTCAGGTCAGGCACATAATATACAGAAGTTTGTTATTTGAGTTTGTTATTGTTGTTGTAGTTATACGGAGGAGGGGGGAAAACAGGTTCCTATTGGGGCAGGGTTGAGGGAAAAAAATTATAAAAGACACGATGATTAAGGGCTGGTGAGGTGGGAAAGATTAATTTTATCTGAAAGGAGGGTGGAGGGATGCGGAAATAATAATCCGTTGCAAAGATGTTTTGACAATCTGATAATTTCTAATTGTTCAAGTGCGTCCATTTTCAGGCCTTGGGAAATAACGTAAAGCGGCGAAACGCGTCGTGCAATAAAAAATATTGTAGACAAGTACCTACTAAGCTGTGTTAATCATGAGTACTGATATTGGTAACTTCTACAAAGTGAAGCCTGCAACAGTCAAGTATATAAGTTAGCAATGGATAAATAAATTGGATAACTGTATTCTTTCCTTCCTAACCGGATCCATATAATTTTAAGTGAGTGTATGGAGCCAGTGGGAGCCATCCTTTCTTCGTGTAGACCTATGAAAAGAAGCTAACGTGGATTTTTGTGGTGACCCCATTTTTCACTTGAGTTGGTCTCTTTTCTCCGTTACACACAAGCCATGCGATGTACTCCAAATTGACAACTCTAAATTCCGCTAATCTCCTGACGATATACGCCAGTTTAACCGTAGGCCATAACCCATGATTCATGTTTCCTCACAAATCCATTTAATCCATATTCCATAATCCATTTAATCCATGTTCCATAATCCATTTAATCCATTTTGCCTCACAAAATTCATCAGTACTCCAAGTTAAGTGTTCTCCAGATTGCTGCAAGCGCTGCGAATAACTGACATGTAATGAGTTACCACATCGAAAGCCCTTTGAAAAAAAATCCCAGAGTCAATTTAAGCGAATCCGATTGAAGTTTGACGGTGATTATTTGTTCAGATTGGTATGCCGATTGCGCTCCGATGAACAAAAATACATAAGTGTTGGCCATATGATTCATAATATGGAGATATTATCGACAGTGCATGACCAAATGCATAAAGGTCGAAAATCCGTCGACCACCTTACAAAAGAAGGGAACTTCCTGATTTACTTCCTTATTTATTTTGGAAAACAATGGTCTCATTTTGACGTTTGAAAATCGATTAAACACGTTTTAAGGCCTGCTTATACGATGAATGCACTCACATTCATGAATACTTGAGAGAACAAGTTTACAGACCTAATTGCTTAAGTATTGCATTAACCTAAAATCGTCAAACCAACTTTTGACCCCAAAAAAAGTTTGCTTTAATTATATTTATTTTAAACGAATCAATTCACTCGAAAATACAAAAATAGAAGAACTTTAAAAACCACAAAAACACTGAATCGCGCTTTAACTCAAAAGAGTTGAGTTGGAGTGAGAAACTGTGAATTTAAGGAGAAATTTTCTAGTAAGCGGAAAGTAAACGCTCAATTAAAACTTATGAAAACTGGTAGAACAATGAACACAAAAATTTTAATTAATCTATGTGTGTGAGTGCAACGATAAAGGGAGATGTTACTTCGCACATCTCGAGCACGCCGTCGTAAGCTTTGCTGACCCTGCACAGAAAGATTGAATGTGAGAAATAAATACAGTACCAAGGAAAGACACCCGATCCGTTGAAATTTCCACCCGCAAACGGAGGGAGTAACACAGTTTATGGAAAGGCTAGGTTGGGATCCGCTGTACACTCGAAGGCTACACGCTATGCTAAGATTACTTGAAAAAATCCGTTCCAGCAAATTTCAGTATGAGACGAACAATATCAACGCTCAAGAAAAATAATAATATTTCACCAAGATTATATCTCTAAAAACAAGATATATTACGTTTAATTCAGTCATCATCAGTTGTCATCAATCCGAATAATTTGGTTTGCTACAGCTCTTCACTCCCCTCTCATCCCAACCAAGAGCTTCATTCCCACTTACGTCTTTACTTTGACGTCCTTCATAACTTTCCATGCTTCGTCTTCCTCTGTGATTCTACCCATTCATTTCTCCTCCCAATATTGTTTTCAAGGCTATGGCGTCGCCAAATGTGCCCAGTATGTTTTCTTATTCTTCTTCTCGTCACAGTTTTCATAACACTAGTACTTTTCTCTCTAACTCTTCGCGGGAATTATTCGTTGGTGATTCTCTCCGTCCATTTGATCGTCATTATTCTTCGATTATACACAAACGCTTTATTAATTTTTTTTAGTTTCTCATATTTTTCCTGATTTTCATGGACATACCCTAGAGCTAAAACGCCGTCTGACATTGGAATGCACTTATTGGCAGCCTGTCTTTAGTCAAACTCTGCTCAAAAATGCTCTTTCCTCTCATTATAATGCACTACTAACTTCGCAACACAACAGTTCATTTGCTTTCCATTCGTTTCAAACCCTACACACTAGACAACGCACATAAAAACAGGGAGCAGAGTTGATTTTCTCTAAACAACAAAAGAACTTCGATAATCGTATCCGTGAATTTTTGTGTTTGTTTTCTGTAAATGCGTCAAACACGGAAAATTTTAAGTTTTTAACTACTCTGTGGTAAAAAGCTTGCGTTTTAAAATACGTATTCTAAATAAATTCGAAAATCATATAAAAAATATGCGGCCGTGACTATTGTGAACATAATTGATGCCACCTACCGGCCGAATACCGAACGTTTCTCATACGCACATTCTTCCATTCATCGTGGTTTCTGTGAGCTGAAGTGCACTGATATGTTCTCATCTGCACTAACCACAACACCTTGTAATGGAAAGCTCCTATTGTTTTATACATAAATTGTTCTCAGGTTTCCATCCGAGTAAGGTTTTTGGCTGCTGCCAACGCTTCGACGGAATACTCCTCCATCGTATTCTGAGCAATGATAAATAAATACAATACCAAGTTGTTTTATTACTAACGCGATGTTAAAACTGCTCAATACGTTGTCTTATTGTGGTGGGTACAGATACCGGTAGTCAAATTGGATAAAAAACAAATGGTAATCTTCTTCTAAAATATTGAGAAGGTACGACGCGTTTTATCAAACTGTGGTATAATCATAAGCGATGTTCTTCTGTTAAGGTCCTAAATAAGTAGCCCTATGCCCTAGGGGGGGGGGGAGGCTTGAAAGGTAAGTCGGGGGAGGATGGGTAAGGGAAGCATTTTCTTCCATTCAAAACCCTTTCTCCACCGCTTACACTCCCACCCCTCTTCTACGACCTAAACGAAGAAAATTACTCATGATTATGCTACAGTGTGGTGAAACGCTTCGTTCAATCTAAATAAATATGCGGACGATTATTACTGCCTATATTCATAGACCTTATTCTTAGGCGTTACTTATTGGTACTCCGTGACTAAGTAGAAGACAACACGTGTATAATGTGTGGAATGTAATTTTGTATAAATGACTGTGCAAGGCGAAACCTTGGTCGGCATATTCAATTTAACTTTCGTGGACTTTCATTTACTTGTTTACTTAACAAAATTTTCATTTTCTTGTTTTATTCATCACTAATATAATAATTTCCACCAGATTCAGCCTTAAGTGGTTATTTTTAGAGCTACAGAGAGAGTTCTGGCAGTCCAATTCAAACAAAAACTGCCCCCTTTTTAATGAACTTGAACGCGTCAAATTCCGCCATAGTCTTTAGCTGGTTCATTTTTTTTTTAAATTTGGTCATACTCAGGAAATATGTCCTGGGGAAATGAAGGATATCAGCAGAAAGGCCTCCATAATGTGTGTGCTGGGTCGCTGAAACACATTGTCACCCCCTCTGATGCCTCTTTTCTCTTTTTCAAGCACGTGGCAATGCTTCCTTATCCCCTCATCAACTTCCTGCGGCCAAATTGCATGTGGGTCTCATCATGGGATGCCGTGGAAGGTGTGGTCGACTATTCATCCACACGACGACGCGTCCCAATTCCACGAATAAGGACGGGAAAATGAGAGACCCGTGAGTAATGATCAGGCGATGGATTAATTCAACCAAAAAATACTCTGCCAGCGGCGATTTTATGCACCACCGGAAGCGTTTGATGTTATGCAGGACAGGAAGGATGCTAGCCCCCGGGTGTCACAGCATCGGTTTGCATAAATTTCATTGGAGCATATCCCTCACACTGCATTCTGTTCTAATTATTTTTTCTAATCAGGTTACTGGGTCATGGTCACTTAACGAGTTAAAGAGTTGTGTTCTGCATCTACATACTATCCAGAGAGTCACCGCAGAGGCGTGTGGCAAGGGTATATCGGGTCACCAACCATGAAAGAGGAGGGAATAGGGAAAAGGAAGGGGTAGAGGACAGAGGACTTTATATTAACTGCATGTCATATGTTAGTGCCTCGCTGTTTTCCTAATAATCTCTAAAGGTTCGGGGAATAAAAGCATTTTTGTACCTAACAATTCGGTAGCGTGTCTCTCAAATTTTATCACTTCTATCAGTACTAGAGATATAGCGTGATGAAAATTTATATCCTCTACAAAATTATTATTCAGGTTTGCTCGATTTTTTTAAAATTTTCTTTAGATTATTTTGTAAAGAAAATAATAAAAAGAAAATGTTATTACTGAATCATAATTTGATCACCAGATTTTCTACAGCTAAGAAAATAGACGATATAATCTCTTAGCCTAAGGACATGATTGCCGATGTCATGCACGACAGATTTTATAAAATCATGTGCACATGCGGGAAGTGTTACATTGGCCAGACAGGAAGGGCAATAAAATGCAGAGCCAAGGAAAACAAGATGGCCACGGCAAAGAAAAACTTCCTTCCTTCCACCTTTGCAGAACAGCCCTGGTCAGAACCAGGGCGAAAAAATAACTTTGAAAATGTTGAAGTGCTGGCAAGAGAGAACCGATATTTTCCGAGACTTAGAGAAGCCATAGCCATGGAAATTATGAAGAACCCGGAGAATTTCAACCGGGAAGAAAGTTACACCCTCATGACGACGAGGAATAGAGTAAGTAATCCGGCCAATCAGGGTGCTCAGTTTGAATTTAAAAAAACAGCAGCCATTGATAATATGCCTCAACAACCAACTACAATATAAAGTGGCCTAAATTCAAACAAAAAATTTTTACCTGACTACGCGTCCAGGAAGAGAGGGGAAACGTAAAATAAACAACCAACGCGATGGGTACCGAAAACAATCAAAAGAAATTACATCCTCCGTGCCATACTGATACTCGCCTGATTTAAAATTTTCAAGTAATACAAAATAAACGTACTGTGTAGGCCTCCTAGTCTCTAAGGGCTCCGTACGTAGTCCTTTAATCACCAACGTGATAATTTCTATGCATTCATAGCAGTTTTTAATGATGTAGGATACTTTGCCTCTATTTTATTTACTTTTCAAATTTAATATTTCAGTTCAGGGTTCCAAATGCTGGCAGCACATTCAGGATGTGGCCTAACCAGAGTAATGTATCATCTCTATTTCAATTTTTGATCGGAGAACCTTCCTATCAGCATATTCACAGGGAGGCTATGATATCCGGATTAATTCTCTAGGAAGAATCATGAGTACAAAATCGAGCCCCCCAAACAGAGAACTAACTGGGGGAAGTTCTCCTTTTTGAACAGAGGGGTGGATGCATGGAATGGCTTAGATGCAAATGTTTTCAAGCCTTTCCCTAATAATGTCAGGTGCTTCGCAAAAAGACTGAAATCGGATTATTCATGACATATGTTCGTATATTTTTGTATTATTTTGTGTTTTATTTTCGTATTTGACTTTCGCTTCTTTCTTTTATCTATAAATGATGATGTTTTCGGTTTATGGTGCGTAATTTTCATTTTTTTTTAAACTCAACGTTTCGCTTCTCCTATTGGAAGCGTCATCAAGAGAAAAGTAAACAATCTTGATCAACATTCTCTTGATCACGCTTCCAGTAGGAGAAGCGAAACGTTGAGTTGAAAAAAAATGAACATTACGCAGCATAACCCGAAAACGTCAAAATTTATGTTTGTATAGTTTGTTTATGATTATGTTTTATGTAATAACTTTATATGTATTTTTAAGTAATAGGGTCAACTTGTAACTATCATCTATAATAATAATAGTTACGCTCATCATTGACTGATGGACTCTGTAACGCTGTAAGATGGAGCCAAAGTTACGAAAACGCATATAAGCCCTGTGAACTGCCTATTCTTTCAAGAAAGCAGTAGAATGATGGTAATGTGGTAAGGTGGTGGATTGTGGAGTGGAAGGTATGGAGTTCGATGCCCTGGTGTGGTAAAATTCTTTATTATTTTTTCATAGTTTTTTTCGATTATCGTTTTAAGATATTGCACTTTCTTCATGGTAACTTCCATAAAAAATATGTTCACGTAATTTCTTACTCTCTAAAGTGATGCACTCATTAATGCCAGGGAGCAAAGCGAATTAGGTGGAGCCACAAATCAAAGTGTTTGCTATGTTAATCATCATTCAACGGGTGCTTCAGGCACCTTACAACTAACAAGTTACTTATGATAGATGAACCAATCACACGATGATGATGAAAACTTCAGCATTCAAACGCATTAGTTATCAAATAGCAATAATTCGAATGCAGTTTTGGGGAGTTAAAAGAAACTATACTTGATTTTTGTAAGGTCAATATGAATTATTTAAATCTTACAAAGTCGCGAACTTCACTCACCTCAAAAGCGCATTTGTTACCGTAAATTGAAAAGTCTCATGAAAATAGTGCTTTCAAGCAGAGGTTCTACCTTGATGAAATAATCGACGGTTGTGCTCGCATTGTTGCCGTCGTGGGTCGGGGGAAGTGTTGGGATTGCAGTCATGAGATCGTCGATAAAGGCCTCAAACAATCGCGCATTAAGGCCTTTTATGCACGATCCTATCTCCCGCCGACAGACACCCCTTCCACGATATTGCCCTCTGCAAATAGACCTCCATATCAAACCTCCCCTTTTGCACATTGTTCCTTCTCTCGCTCCTTATAAATATTCCTTCATGTCGGTCCCCTTCACCTTTTTCGCCTCCCCCACACAACCCCTCCATTTATTCCTCTCAAAACCCTTCCTCCCTTATACCTGCCGTCTGTTTGCTCATCCTCACCCCCAACCCCACCTCGAGCCCCTCCTTCCCCTTTAGCCACCGCGGGGTCTCCTAGGGTGCGGCGTAGCTCAGGCATTCCGTGGCCTTCATCGTGTCATCTAAAAGGGTTCCTTTCACATCCTGACTCCTCCATTTTCTTCCTGTTTGCCTTCCTGTCTCGTATATATTTTGCGTTTGAGGTGGATTATGAATCGTTTAAAGAAAAATGGTTTGAAATTAGATTTTTAGAGTCTGTTCAATATAATAGTACAGTTGAAATATACTTATTTAGGAACCTCATCTCTTTAATCGACCACTATATTTATAGCAGAATAAGTTTTAAAGTATTGGTTTTATTTTTAATTAATCACCACTCACATTAACATCACCGACGTTTCGTCATTTTTAACTTACATCTTCAGGGCTCAAATGTTACAAAATATATAACAAATAAACAAAACCAGGATAATACATATAAACATGATAATGCACAAAAAATTAAACTAACAATTGTGTATACCTGTGTCATGATAAGCGTGAGTATGATGACATACATAATGAAAACATTCAAATATGAATTCTGTTTCTCTCCACTTCATTCTGTTAATTACTCACACTAATTAGGACAAAGGTATTCAAATGTTTATTTAAATTGTTTGTGTATCATCATGTTTATATGCATAATCCTGATTTTGTTTATTTGCTATATATTTTGTAACATTTGAGCTCTGAAGATGTCAGTAAAAATGACGAAACATCGGTGATATTAATGTGAGCGGTGATTTATTAAAAAGAAGGCCAATACTCTGAAAATTATTCTGCTACACTTGTAAAGCTTAGGAAGATATGAATAGATGAAAATATTTTCTTTATCGTAAGTTTTAAACCAAGGCCAGCATCATGGATTCTTAGCTCAAGTGATTCCCTTCCCCAAATGGCATTGGATATGTTTACAAATCGGCTGCATTTATGACTGCCAACTGCGCTGTTATCTTGGACGCACTTTTAGTGTCCTAATTTTACACTTGCAATGAAAATATCTCTATATGATATGGATAGTTAGCATTTATTTAATAAACGTTTTATTAAGGCCAATTAGGGAATAGCACGCAAAAGAATATGCTATGTTGCAGCAGATGGAGCGGGTTCTAAGATATGAGAATTTCATCTACATCTTGCTGATTTGTATCTCTAAACTACAATATAAAACTAACAATTATAGAAGCGTCATAGGCTATAATTTATCTACCAAAACTTCTCAATTGAATATTACACCTATAGAATATAAGTATACAGCAAAATTATTCCTTGCAGGAGACACTATGTATCACTATTAAAATAAATCAGTTAAGTTGCGGATGGTATTATAACTAAAAATCAGCTAACGATTACTTTTACAGTAGTTATTTGAATGATCATAATCATATAATATCATATGATCATAATAATCATACTCATATGATCATAATAATCATATTCATATGATCATAATAATCATATTCATATGATCATAATAATCATATTTGAATGTTATTGACAGTGGCTACATTAGCATTCATTTTAAACAGAGAAAGATTATTTTTACCCATTGTTACGTAAAATAGCTTGCATGTTCAAGTTATATTTTGGAAAAATGCTGCGTGAAAAGTTAGAATTTTATTCACTCACCTCGAACAGAGGAAATGCTACTTCTGCAAGTAGCCAAAATAGAAATCAAATGACATTTAGGCCGTTTTACCCGCCAACTTCCTTAAGTGCGATCCTTAAAATGGTTGCGGCCTGAAGGTTATGGCTGCAGGGAAATTCAGGATCACGAGTCAACTTACGAATGAAACGCGGCAAAGTTTCTACGGCGGCGATGAGAAGATTTAACTTCCTGACTAAGACCCCCGGGAGGACGAACTGGGACCCCTTTGAAGAGGAAATGGCGATTACATCCTGTTGGCACGCTAATCGGTTTACCGTCACGTGGCCACAAATTCGATTTTCGGCCGTGGAAGAATCTTCTGGCGGAGTTCGTGTCCTACTTTGGTCGGGCGAAGTGCGATCGAAGTTCATTATACCGCCCGCCGAATGGACCGTCTGCTGCGGGGGAAACTCCCCGGAAGCGCTCGGTGAAATGCTGACGCAATTTTCTAAAACTCACTGAGTCCTTAATGTCCTATAACCCTTCACCCTATTCCAAGCTAGAATAGTTTTATGAGTTGCCTTATTTTCAATAGAAATTCTATTCTAAGCTATGATTTCACTGTTCTTGAAATAATTGTATTGAATTCTACTCAATATCCAATGCTGCAAGAGTCTATTTTATTTGCAGTTGTACCAGTATTGCTGGATTTACCTTTCTTTTTTCTTTTTTATAATTCTCCTCACAAATTCGTCGTGAATCTGTGTCTATCCATCTCGACATAGGTAGTCTTTCTTATAGTTCTCCAAATGATTTTCTCCCCTTCTATTATTCTATTTATTTCCTAGTTTCTCATCCTTTCCGCCCATTTGATCTTCAGTATCCGCGACCAGCTCCATGTTTTGGAATCCACTATTCTCTCCTGTACATGCTTTCCAATGGTCCATGTCTCTGGGCAACGTAGCGCATTATTCAACACAAATGTTTTCAGGTACACTCTCCGGTGAACTAGAGTTTATTGCATAAATTGTATTTGTAAAAAGGTTTCTTTGTTCCAAACTATGATCTTTACTATTTTTTGGAATTCATTGGAAATATTTTTGTCTTTGCACTTGAAATATTTTTCATTTTAATTTTACACTAGTAATAATATTTATTTTTCCTTGTATAATCGCAACCTTGACCATGTAGCATCATAAACTCTTCCAATATGAATTACTTACAAATTTTTATGACATTTTGGCCTAAGGTTAAATTTCAATTCGTTATAGCCAGTTCATGGAGCAGGCATCTTGCTATTCGAATATTATTTTCTCAATAAATATATTATACCTTATTTCGCATTTGTCCATTTAACTGCGATGATAATACAAAAATACTTTCTCTAGTAATTACAGAGCCACATTTTGTAGCATAAAATACATAGTGCCGCATTGTGAAAGCTATTAAAATTCAATATGCATTGCTCGTTAAAAAAATTGTGGCACTTGCATTTAAATGCCTGATGTGTTTTTTCTGACTGGTATATCTTAAGCTCGTGGACTCCTTTCAATGTTTAGTGCTTAAAAAAACAATTTCTAAAACTTTTATTGGTGATATTTTTACACTGACAGCTTAAAATATAAGATCTAATTTAAGATCTAATTCATGACACATGCTATCTTTTCAATGAGTTTTAGGATGAGACGGAGGATACTATTTCGACCCTTCACGTACTGTCGGTGCAAAAATGATATAGACTCGAGTTTGAGCACCGATTTAAAATGAACCATTATACGTACAAGAGTACAAAATACATTAAATCTTAGCTCATTTTATTTTGCGTTTGATTATACTTACTGAAAATTTATATAATGTTCCTCTAATTTTTAATGGTGATGACAACAACAAAAATACCGGTTTTTGGCGTTTTCTAAGAGAACGCTTTCTTTGACCTCTCATAAGGCAAAAAGATGATGTTTAATCGATTTGAAATTTTAATACAGTAAGAAAAACTTCTTTTTTTATGCGAATCTCAAATTTCAGATCTTTTTTATTTGCCATAAAAAGGTTGTTGTCAGTTTTATAAAACATCTTTTTCTTGGTAATGAATTATCTCGAAAATTTGATCTTGGTCTTATTTTAAAGCTCTTTGCAGCAGTATTGTAATACAATAATCATTGTCAATCCAAAATATTGATCCTATTTTTAATGGGTTAATTAATAACGGAGCATTTTAGTGGCATTACGCTGCCGGTGAGGCGGCCTATTTGCGGCGGTGGAGTAGAACTATCTCTAGAACTGTTTGATACAAAGAATTAAGAGAGATGCGCTGTTGATCTGATAAGTACAAAAATTTCCTCTCTCCACGCACTATTGGTGATTACGTAAGTAAAACAGATTTAGAAACTATGATAATCAATTAGTATGGATTGCATTTACAAGTTCTCCCTCTTTCTTTTCCTTAATCTTATCCCCTCTCCTCTTGCATGGCTGGTGTTTTAACACCCCCTGCCTCATGCCCCTGCTGAGGCTCGCAGGGTTGTATGCAAATATGGATCTTCATGAATAGCTGTCAAGGATTAGTCTATTCGCCGTTTTCCGCTTCAGGTCGGAATATGGTCCCTCCATTTCTTCTTCTGTCGTATGCAATCTCTTTTTTCAGATGGTCTCTAGATTAGATGTATCTGGACTAATCTGTTGTTCGACAACCTTAAAATATGTGCTCACACCATAATTATAAGGTATTTTCTAACTCTTTGGGCAATGGTCGAGTTGTTTTTCTCTGAGCAAATGTTTCCATTCCGTTAATATTTGTAGAGAGTATAGACAAGCAAGGATCTTAGTCATTTCAGCTGCTTCTATCCTTTTGATTTAGCTCGATGTTCATTTCTATGCCTCAAAAGTACGTAGAATAGTTGGAGTTGCCCTCACTTTTCAAAATTTTACTATTGTCTCTGGGCGTATTTTTTTATAATTGTATTCATTATTGTCCCGACCAGCTATTGAAATATGATCATTTTCTGTCTTCATCTCCGGGATTGATGAAGGAGATGTTGCAGTCAAGTTGCGTCAAATTATAATTATCAGCCTGTTCTATTCCGTGATTAATAATTAAAATTTTAGATTCTAAAGATTTTGTGTAATTGAAAGTATCGAAAGGAGGATGTAGGACACGGAAAAACTTAATTAATCACACCAAAAAATTAATGCATGTGAGTCGTCCATTTTGTGACCCATAAGCACTTTCTTTATTCTCATAAAAAATATATACATTATCTGTTACATCAGTAACACTGATTCAGTATGCATACATACGTTTTAAAATAGAAGGAACGTTTCACAACTTCACATGGAAAGCCTTTTTTTGTTCTACTAGTCGATATTTTTAAAATATGACGTGGATGTATGTTTGTAAAAGGGTTATGGACTAGGGGAAGGACACCGAAAACCCGTTCGTCTCAAAACGGTTCGAGGTATTAACCAAATCCTCTCTTCCTTCTAGTGATCAAACTAGATGCACGAGTGCAGTAAATGTTCCTGTTGGGGAATGATTGGGGACAGATCGACGTGGCAGAGGTCACGTCAGTCCGTTCCGAAATCGACGGTTAAGTGGGTGCCGGGGACCTATTCGTGATGTCCCCATGAACCACCTCACTCACTCGGAGGAGGAAGAAGGGCGGGCTAGGGTCCTTCCTAAAAGGCCCTTTACGCGACGACATCCACTCACCGACAATGTCGTTTGCCCACCCATCTGTCCCCGTCCAATACCTCATTACGAGGGGCTAGAGGATGTATAGAGGGGCCCTGGACGATCCCAATTTCGCACGCGCCAAGGATTTTCAGCTTTCAGGACGCTATCGCATGCATGCATCCTTCTTCTCGGCTACCACCCCTCCTTCTACAGAGGCCTTCGCCAGCTAAAATCCTCCTTCCAAATAGGGATGGTCAACATGACGATATATCGATTATAATTCGATGCATCTATAGCGATTCTGTCTGTTTGTGCGAGATGATAATTTAACAGGTTCACGGTCATTTTATCGAACATCGAATTACCCGAATGAAAGGATTTCCAGCTTTCAGATCGTTATCACGAATACGTCCCTCATCTCAAATAAGGCTTTACCGCCCAAAGCCTTCCTCCCAAAAACAGGTTTTTGATAAGACGATATATAGCTTAGAATTCGATCTACCTATATCGATCCTGTCTCTATGTACAACATGGCTATTAACCAATTATAATAGATACGTTAAATATATCTAAATTCTTCGCCAAAGTCCTCCTCCTGAAAAGCGATTTTCCATATGACGAATTATTGATTATGATTTGATGCATCTATACATATAGAGCCAGTTTCCACGTGCAACATGGCGTTTCACCAATTTGAATACGTACGTAAAATATCTATAACTTCTTTGCCAAAGTCCTCCTTCGGAAAAGGGATGTTAGTAATGACGATATACTATCGGTTATAATTCGATTCATCCGTATTGATTCAACCTCCTTTGTGTGGTATTCACCGATGTGAATAGACACGATATATCTTTACCAAAGTACTTCCTCCAAATAGGGATATTCGATATCACAAGTTATCGATTATAATTCGATACATCCGTACCAACCCCGTCTATATTTGCAATAGGCATTTAACCGATTTGAATAGGCACAATGTATCTTTACCAAAGTACTTCCTCCAAATAGGGATCTTCGATATCACAATTTATCGATTATAATTCGATACATCTTTACCAACCCCGTCTACATTTGCAATATGGAGAGTCACAATTTCGAATAGGTATGATATCTATCTTTATCGACCCAGTCGGTTTTGAAAATAAGACGGGAAAGCTGTGAAATATCTTTATTTTATTTATTTCAACTACCCCGAAAACAGCTCGCAATGGCCTCTTAAATCGGGTGATGTAACATTAACAATAGACGAACACAAATACCCATGTCCTGGATGTAGAAAAATCCACCCAGGCGGGACACGAACCCGCGACCCTGGATTGGCAGGCGAGGAGGTTACCCCGTCGCCACCGGGGCCGACAGCGATATATCGAAAATTATAATCAATATGACACCAGGATTGTTTGTTTGAACCGATCGAGATAACTCCGATCACGTAACCGCAGAGTCACGTGATGCATTCAGGAACGGTTCAAGATTTTGATTTTTATCCGCTCGTAGCAACCCTGATCGAGTATTTATCACCGGGATATTGTAGATATAGTTGAAAATACTGATTGAAAACGCAATAAACAACATGGCAGACGTATAAAATATCCACTCCATTAAATAAAAGCAAATATCGAACCGTTCGTGATTACAGTACGTGAATACTTAGTTATGTGACCGAAATGGCCTTAATTGGTTCTAACACACCCCTCAGGTCTGATAATTTAATTTACGCCAAAAATCATTCTTCCCATACAATCTTACCCTCGACTACATCCCCATTTCTACAAGAACCTTTGCTTGCCAAAATCCTCATTCCACACTAAGATGTTCGATAATTCGATATATCGGTTGTAATTCCATGTGTCCATTTCGACCCAGTTTCCATATACTATATGGCTATTCGCCAATTTCGAATCAATCAATACCTTGTATCTCGATCGAACCAGTCCAGCCATAGTCAATTTCTAAGATACTTAATTGAAAACTCATCTGCATTCTTATTATTACTGTGGTTATCTTTTTATTTCTTTTAAATTACTAACGGTTACTTATAATTTACTTTCTGAAATATATTTTGTTTATTGTGAGTGGTACTACACGTTTATTTTACAGTGAAGTAGAGTACTGCGGTTATTGATTTCAAAATTAGTTTGATCAACATAACCTGTGCTTTCCTCACCTTGTACAGCTGGAAAATGTATTCATTGAGATATATATTTGTCAACAAATATACTGAGTTCCATCTTAATTTTACTAGAAAATTATGTATCACTCTTTCCTTATTCACATTCAAACATCAAATCAGAGACTAAGATGGCGTCTTCATGCACGAAAATGTAGCTTGTATTGTTTTGCGATTAATGATCCACCTAACTTAGCTAGCGCGCAGTTTTTTAAATAATAAATTTTGTCAGAAATTATTTCCAAATACTATTTTTTTTGTGCATTCTTATGCTTAAATCATGGATATTACGCGAACATGCCTTTATTAAACTTATTTCTTTCGGTTTAAATAATGTACATCCGATCAATACAATATGGCCGATTGTACATTTTAATGGCTTCAACGTTCCCCTGCGCTATCGTACAGAATGGCTCCATCTATTTTCTTATTTGTTCTTTGAATTAAGCTATTGCAGGGAAGAGAAATTATAATAAAAATCTTTACTTTTGTTATGATGTGCAATGAAACTTTTATCCAAGGTGGCAGCTTTTGATGGCACTTCTGCCGTGCTAAAAAAGCAAACATTACCATTTTAAACATGTTATTAAAGAAGGAAAGAGTCAATAGCTCATGGTTCCTTTTTATCCGTTGTCGTCATCGTTATCCAAAACCCTAAAACCGTTCTAGGAGGGCAGTGCTCACTGTTACTGTCATTTAGAATGGATGTTTATCAATTTAAATTAGTGATTTAAAGCACCTGAAAAACGTTTTACTGATAGCAGCGATAAAGTAAGAGGGATTCACTGCCGAACTGACAAATAAAGTCCTCTTTTCCAAAAATAATCTATCTACGTACCATTAGTGGAAATAACAAAAACATTGTGACCTTATAAGACACATCGTTAACACACAGTTCACCTCTCTCTTTTCCTCCCTCCTTTTCGCTATTCCTACCCCCTTCCATGGCTGGTGTCCTAAAACCCCCTGCCACACGCCTCTGTGGCAGCTCGCAGGGTAGTACGTAGGTGTAGACAATAATCGCTCCAATCTATGCTCCAGCACGTACTTCTTTCTCAGCCTTTTCGCGATCTACCTTCCCACGTCACCTCCGTCTTTCTGCCTGCCACCCATCCCGTTTATTTTTCTCCGCCGCAAAGGGATGGCACGGCTAGTGTGGCCCGCCTGCCAGCACCCACCGACCGCTTCCCTCCCTCCCTTCTCTCCCGTTATTGGCGCGTTGCCATGCATCTGCCAACACCCACTTCCCCGTCCCGAGGAATCTCCAGGAAGAGGAAGCGAAGCCCGTTTAACACATTTACGCTCTTGTTTCGTAGTTCAAATCCGTAGTGAAATCGGAATATATATTTTTAAGTGGTGCAACAGGTGAAGTCGTATTGATTTCCTAGAGGGCTTATTCGACTTCGTGTAAAGAGTAGAGAAATGCGTGCATTGTGGAGAAAGTGCCGGTGACGGACAGGAAGATGTATGAGGAATTGTTCGTCAACGTGTGTGAGAAGAGATAGATATTGAGTGCTTTCAATTTGCTCTAGTAAGCAGTTCTCTTAGCAACGCAACACCGCACTTGCTTTCCATTCGTTTCAGACCATGCGCACTAGGGAGTGAACTTCAAAACAGATGGAGAGTGAAGTTGGTGCACGTTAAATAACAAAATATCGTCGATATAATCCGCAATTGTTGTTTCCGGGTTAATTTTCAGATTACTCTTCGAACAGGGATAATGTAAAATTATTCATTATCATTTGATAAGAAGCTTGCATTTTTTCACGCGCAGTTTGAAAAAATTCGATAATTCTACACAAAACATTCGGCCATGACTATCGAGAACCTACAGAATTTTACCCACTGGCTGGTTACCGAACGCTTCGCCAGAGAAAATTGTTTCATTTGTCATCGTTTGTGAGCGCTAAAGCCGCTGACGTGATCCCTTTCTGTGATAACTTCAACACCGTGAATGTAAAGCTCCCATTGACTACATAATTATTATTCTTGCTACAAAGACTGAACTTGGCACTGGCCGCTAAAATTACTCATTATCATTAATATGAACGCTACCTACACACTACGCACGAATTAGTTTAACTTAAAAGTTTCTACGTTTCTCTAAAAAATCTACTTTTTTGACAAAAAAAATCAAACTTTAGACCCGTTCCGGGAGACCTAAACATTTTTCAATTTGACTCAATTTTTTTGTGCATATGTGAGCACAGTGACAACTTTGTATCGACTTGCAATTTTGAATTTCAAAAAAGGTTTTTCGTGATACACCCCAATGTGTAAGCACCAAAACAATTTATTTTCTGACGACGCTAATACCATTTTACGAAACCGGACATATTGCGGTGGATGAGATAATGAGAATAAAATATGGGAACAAGAATTCAGAACGGACAGGTTAAAAATGTCACTTTCCGCGAACGATAAGAGACCATAACAGCTGCCAATGACACTTTCAAACAAAATTCAATTTTTTACCTTCACCCATGTAAAATTTACGTTTCAAAGTTAATTGCATGGTCACACTCCAGTAAATATTTAGCAAGCATTGATGAAACATCACTAGTTATAAACCCCTTTTTACGTTCCTTATATCTTTTAACAAATTTGCGTCAAGTTTGGCCAAAGTACCTAGCATTACACGAGTTTCATTTAAATCATGGAATCCACTCCTGTCAACTTGGTCAAATTTACCATTGGTATTAAATAAAATTTTACATATAGCCATGGGATTAAATGCCAAGTTAAAATTCTTCACAATGAGCTAAGCCTGAAACTGTAACTTGTATTAGATACGTCCTGGTTTCGGGATATCAAAATATGGTAACCTTTCCCATTATACATATATCGTCATATCGCATAGCCCTAGGTCTTGAGGCTTCAAAGGAGGGGATGAGCGTCAGTGTGGGAGTATTTTGAAGGGGAGATAAGCGAGGTTAGGAAGGAAGGAAGGGAGGAGAGAGCAGAGGCGAATGGTATGCGAAATGGGGTCTTGCCTTTGTATTGAGGTTCGCCTTATGGAATTCCACCCTGGATGGGGGAAGAGAGGGAAAGGTCGAGTAGAAAGAGGGAGGGAGGGAAGTGGGAGGGGTCTGAGAGGGTTTTTTTGAGGAGGTGGGAAGGCTATGAGGGGGGCGAGGGGTTGGTAGGGCTGCCAAATCTCCCGGATTTTCCGCGATACTCCTGGAATCGTACCATAACAGGATACACAAATACGCACAAATTTTGGAATCAACGGCAAATGTAATTTTGGTACTTTAAAACCCTAAATCCATAATGTTTGCTTTTAAATTTTCTCTATTTTTTTAATAAGCTGCTAAAAACAATAGTTCGAGCCTTTCGCATTAATGGACCGCGGCTATATTATTGCGGTTGCTAGGACGTGATCCCCTTTATGTCTCGTTTACACAACAGCCGTACGTAACGACGTAGCAACCCTACAAGCGTTTACAGGACATTGACGTTGCAGTTGTAACACTGTGCTGTATTTCCCAGGAATTGCCACGAGCAAGTGAAACGCAAGCAGTTAATTTCAAACGAAATTAGAATTCCAGCATTCATGATACCTTTGCAATATTCGCAATGGTTTCCGGAACAAATGAAACTCTTCTTTGTTCATCAAATCATCATGCCATTATATATTTTGTGTTCCTTTCCTGAGTATATTGATGCTGTGGCTACTTAAGATATCTTTATTCTCTTAGAGGAACAAAATAATCAAACATTTCCGCAATATATTATTTCAGATTGAATATTAAATTACCTACATCGTATTAAATGAATTAATATAAGACCCATAAGAGAAGACTGGTATTTTCTCAACCTATCAAAAATTTGATTTTCGTTGAAAGCACTTTACGACGAGCAATTACAAGGAGTAACAGGCTTCATTGTTCTTTCTTAAACCCTAATTATTAAGGGCATGTACCAGTTAAGGTAGATTTACGTATAAGAGAGATAAAATACTCTAGATTTTTATAGGCGCGGACCCCAATCTTCTTACAAGGCTTCTTAATTCATCGAAGCATACGTCCTACTTCCTTCACCCCATCCAGAAATCCTATCCTCTACTTTATCCCTCCCCAGCCTACCCAACATCCTCCCCTCTTATTACGGCCTCCAGCATCCCTTCGCCTCTGACTACCTCTTCCAACTACCTTCTCTGGCTCCTCCCAATGTCCTCCAGAAGTTTCTTCTCCTCACCTACCATACCAAGCACTTCCTCGTTCGTCTTCCTTTTCCTCCAAACCCATAAATCAAACTCCTGCCCCCTACAATCGTCTTCCTTTCTCAAGAGTTTACTATTTCTACACCATAAAATGTTAAACTCCATATGAATGTAAATAAAAAGCAAATTTTTGTTTACAAGTCCAAAAATCTAAAGTTATTAAATAATGTTATTTGGCAGTAGAAAAAAAATATATATCTGTCATGTAGCATCTACGTCTCGCGGAATCTACAAGAAATTGTACATTTTTTACCAAATACACTTATTTTTCAATTTTAAACCCATCCATCAGATTAATTTCAAATATTTGTTTATATTGTAGGTATTGTTTGACAGAATTTTGAAATATTGAGAATATTATTTTATGAAATGGTTAATGCTACACTCAAGTGTGGTTTCACTGGTGCGTCTCGCGGCTGCGTCCGAACGCTGCGGCAAGTCGGTCTGGTGGGACGTGCGACCGATTTTACTCATTCATGCGTCTCACTCACCAGCCAGTGGCTTTGGGAAAGACATAGTATCATCCATACTGAAATTCATGAAAGAAAACTGCATTGATGAGAAAACTATTAAAGATCTTGGTTGTGATGGTACTGCATCAAATACTGGAGTTTATAATGGATCAATTTCATTGTTCGAAAAGGCTTTAAAATGCCCAGTACAAGCAGTGGTGTTTTTGCTTCACTTAAACGAATTGCCGCTTAGGAAATATATGGTTGCCCTTGATGGTCCAACTTCTGGGCACAATTCTTTTAGAGGCCCAATAGGAAAACGTTTAGCATGTTGTCAAGATTTACCAGTTGTTGAGTACAATAAAATAGATAGTGTTTTTCCAGAGATTTATTTTAAGGATTTGAGCACTGACTAGAAATATCTCTGACATATATGTCAAGCTGTGTTAGCAGGCGAATGCTCCAAAGAGTTCGCAAGCATAAACCCAGGAATCATCTCCTTTGCAAGATGGCTGACATTGGCAAACCGAATTTTACGCTTATATATTGCATCACTTGATCCAACCCCTCAGTTGAAAAAACTGGCTGAGTTTGTCATGAAAGTTTATGCTTCCTAATGGCTTACAATTAAATGTTATCAAAGGATTATTTATGCTCAACAAAACTTTTTTAAGATTGTACAACGCATCAAGTACTTACAAGGTGATCTGAAGGCTGTTGTTCAATCAACGCTACAGAGAAATGCTTTTATGGTACACCCATAACACCTCCTTTTGGGAATGTTGTTTGATTCACGAAAAAATAATAGGTGTCTGGCAAGCAAAAGAATATAAATAGCTCGACAAGCCGATATAAAGGCAAATACTGTTTTCAAACCACCACAAGTTAATTTTGATGCAGAGGACTATGTAGATCTTATTGATTGGCAGTCTACAACAGTAACAGAATCACCTCTCCTAACTAACTTAAGCAAGCAAGTGCTAGAGTTGATCGTTGAAACAGGAACTAGCGATAGAAAGGAGTTTAAAATTCTTTCGCACACTCAAGCAGTGGAAAGAATTGTGAAGGAGGTTACAGGAGCTTCTAATCACGTTTTTGGCTATAAAGAGAGAGAAGGTTTCATTAGATCAAGATTGCTGGACAGAAAATATCTTTCAACGTTTGAAACGAAACATCACTTCACATCTGCAACAGCCCTGGATTAAACATCAAGTAAGACTTTATTTTCTATAGCAATAAAATATCTACTTTTTTGGAAACAATCAACTCTATCTAATATTTTTGGTATTTTGCAAGAATATACATGAGTTGCTAGAAACTGATCTTTAAAACCAGCCTAACTAAAACTTTGGTTACAGGTTGCGAGAGCTGCTGATAACTGAGATGTCACATACATATAAAATAAACCTATTCCCCACGGACAACTATAAAATTCTGAAATGTTCATCAATTATCAAGATCTATAGATTATTTAATCAAGATTTATTTTGAATTACTTATTCAAGGTTAACGTTTTAATATTTGTAATCTTTTTTTCCTTTTGAAAATAAAATCCTTTTTTCATTTCTCTTACTCGAAAAATAGGCTTAATTAAAAATATAAAGGATAATTTCGGCCTAGTAAACATATATTTGATTTTAATACTTTTTATTTGTATGCTTGAAAGAAATTTATAAATCAAATTAGTTGAATATAAGTAAATAAAACTGTCAACAACAGACCTTAATTTTGCACAAATATGACTTTTTTTACAGCTTATCCGGGAGACGTAAATGTTACGCGACCGGTGTATTTTTTTCTGCTAACTAACGTTTTAAACTTTATATTTTTTTACTTGAAAACAAAACTTTTCCTGGTATTTACGTTTTAAAAAAATTGAAAATCTACGTTTTTTGACAAAAAAATCAAACCTGAGGCCCGTTCCGGGAGACCTAAACATTATTCAATTTGACTCAATTTTTTTTGGTGAATATGTGAGCACAGTGACAACTTTTTATCCACTTACAGTTTTTAATTAAAAAAAGGTTTTTCGTGTTACACCCTATTACACATGCATCTACATTTTAATCGATGGTATGAAAGTGATTATCATCTCAGTTGCTGAAGAAGGCTTGTAACGCTAACAGTATCATTATAACGGCCTTCAGTAACATGAAAGCAGAACAATTCCCTAAAGGAATCAATTCACAGTAAGATGTCGCAACACTTGTTACTTGCATAGATGTCAATTTGCATGTGTAAAGCCTCCTTTACCCAGGAACCAATCAATCTAAAATCGACTAAAGCTTCGACTGGGTATAGTAGTAGTTGTGGAAAAAAGGAAAAAGTATTTTTTGGCTTATACCAGATGAATTATTATCATAATAGACAAACTGCTCGTTAAAATATGTTTAGATGTAAGCAGAAATACCTAATTTCTCACATCCGTAAGCTTTTGTCTCATAGCATGTTTTCCTTCTCCAGTTCACCACCCAACTTCATCCCGTCAATGAGGCCTCCTTTCCTCTTTCTCCTCTTCCTCGCTTACCAAACATCCTCCCCTCTAACACAGACACCCTTCGTCCCTCATTACTTGTTCCAGCCCTATCGCGCCTGATAATTCCACATTTTAACAATTATATCAGGATACTGGAGAGTAATACACTGACAAACGTACTTACATGCAGTACATTGGTTAAGATGCAATTACTGATTGGTATTGCTGATACCCTGGTACGTTGACTTACGAACCACTCAACATACAAACATTTTTTCATATTTCGTTTTCGCCTCGAGGTATGAAGTGCGTCCTGATGATTTTTGATGCAGCATATCACAGAATACGTATAGCGAGCAATAATTTAGTTAAAGTTGTACAAAGATGCACATGTACAGAAATACGAATGAGTTTTGAATTAATTCCAAAATGTCTAATTCTGGGAACAGATTGATTGTTTTCCATAAGTTGAATGTATTACTTAGGTTCGAGACGCGAACCCCAGGCGAGAACGAATTAAGTTCACTAATCAATGTAGTACCACTGTACTATTAATTCATGAATACCACTAGATGCTAATTAATGCAAAAAATAAATCATTTAGAACATTTCAAGCAGGATAAAGTTCTTTTTAAAAAGCTAAGTTATAAAACATAAGTAGAAACTCAAGTCTACCAATTGATATCAGTTTTGTCTTCATGCCTCGACGGTCACTCTAAATTTTTTGCCCTCGTTCTCACATTTTTTATGCATCAATCAGAGCAATGAAATGCTCTGCGTGAAAATAAGGCTTCACGAAGCTCACGGCTCTCGTTTGCAAAGCACATACCTCAGGGGCGGGCTTCCCACAAGAGCAGCAGTCAAATTAAATAATCTTCCAGGCGTATAGTTTACGGGTCAGCAGGGAAATAAACGGGAAAGATAGAGAGAGAGGAGGAATTAGTTACACCGAATGCATTTAAAAATAATGAGATGTGCCGATGTTTATTATTATTACAACGGGCTACGTTCGCCGCGCGCTTGAAGAGCCTGCTGAAAAAAATATACCTCTCTCGTTTTTCGGCTCACGTTTTTCTTTTTTTTTTTCGAGATTGAAACTTCGCAGAGTAGCTCTTCATTTTTTTTCTCCACGCTCAATTTTTTTTCACCATGACGAACGCACTTAACTTAATTGCACCCTTTTTCCGCCGAGGTGTTTCCCCACTTCGCATTGCGCAGTCTGCCGCTCATTCGCTGCCTCTTCCCTCCGGGCCCCGTTTTTCCCGAAAGTCCGCGTTCTGATTCGGTTTTCATCAAGGCCGAAGGAATGCACACGTATATTTCCCTAGTTTGCGCACATAAATGTATAGATAGCTGCCTGCACACGCATGAATACATCGGCGCGGATATTTTTATATACACGTTCATATTTCGACCTCGTTTCATCAAAATTGCATCCGGTAGTCGTGTCTACAAGCGGATTTACAGGCATGGAAGGTATTTTTGTAGCAAGTTTACTTATGATAAGCCACTTGCAAGTAGGTGCCATATTAGTTCGAATATAATGCGGCCCCGAGTAGTATTGAAATAAAATTTAGTAAAGAGAAAAGACCATTTAATGTTTATTTTTCAATTCGATCCATGTTTCATGTTCTCTTCACGAAATATCTACAAGTATTTCTGCAATGTGACATTGTGACGCGACTGATCAATTAATTCGCGAGGTAGTGACAAAATGAAGATTCGCTGAAGCGCGTGTGGAAAAGAAAAATACTCACGTTCTTACAGCACAAGTACTGCGAATGTTCCTTTCAAAGGTACAAAGGTTGGAGGAAGTACATCGTCTTGTGTTATGGCTAATACTGTACTACTTTGATGCGTGAGCAAGGACTTCTCCGTGTGTAAGGGTCGATGGTATTACGAAACGGTATACTGTCAAACGCGGTTTGCTCTTACACGAAAAATAGTAGACAGTCTATTTGCCATTCAGTGTTGGTGAAGTGAAAGGCCGAGCGGAAGAGAGGGAGGCAAGGTGAGAGACAGGTAGTGAGGCAGGGGAACCAAATTACTTCCCGAAAAAGGAACGAAGCACAAACACGTATGGTTAGTAGTTAAAATCACTCGTCGCTATGACTCAAAAAGGGATCGTATCTTGAGGTCTCATTCTTGAAACGAGCTGAAATGGGACGGCAGCTAATTTTTAGTCATCACTCTCGTCTAAGCGCTCTGTGTTGGCAGAAATTAGAGAGGGTTTCCGACTGACCCTCCACGTTAAGCATCTTTCTTGCCTCAGTCCAAGCCTTTCTTAGTATTTTGAAATTTCCGTAGCCTGTCCCACAATCACGCATTGCGCAGTGTATGGAAATTTTACGAGAATTATACTTCAAAATTCGATCACCATTATATGGTTGTATTTAAATTTGGCGATTCATATTTATTTGCATTCCACTAAATCCTGAGCCCGTGACTACGAGCGGAGATAAAAATGTTAACGAAAAAATTAATTTGTCGGGCGAGGACACATACGTAAAATTTTAATTCTAACTGGAAGTATTTTTTGTTTCTAGATATTACTTGATGGTTAGAATTGTGGCTGTTCTAGTATTGAATAATAAACTGACTGAAATGAGTGGAATAAAATGAAATCGTGACAAATAAGTCAATTCATTCCTTCATATCATAAGCCAAAGCACAACTGTCAAAACCCTTACTAAAGTTCATTTGTTTGGATCGTAAATTTGTTCAAAACACTTTCCCACAAGGTAAGCAAGGGGTGAGCTGAATATATTTTGGTGATTTCAAATGTATGTATAAATGTTAGGACTAACAATGTATTAAGCCGCTGCTCACGGATGCACGGCAGTCTGTGAAAGATTGAGAATCACCATTAGTTATTCAATCTTAGGAATGGTTGTCCACAGCTCTCCATTTTACCCTGCCTCATCTGCATCTACATAGTACCCTCTGCATCTGTATCGACATACTACCCTCGGAGCCGCCGCAGAGGCGTGGGGTGTTAGTACACTGTGGCAGGGGGTGAATATTTTCCTGGTTTCTGAGTACTTGGCCTCTCTTTACTTTACTACACTTGCACAGGGAATGAAAACAGGCTCATTCCCTTTTTAGACACTGTTTACTCATTCGTTGGTAATTCTATCCGAAGACTGGTTGACTGCTGCCCTCCATACTACCCTGTTCCCTGCTAAATCCTTTCTAACTGCCTCCTGGTGAAATTGGTGTATGTATTTATCCCTCGGCCTTTCTCGTTGGGTTTTACCTTCAATCATGCTCCATAAAAACTCGTTGCATCTCAAAGTGTGGCCTATCCATTTGGACCCAGTCTTGGTAATAGGGTTCTATTTGGATTTCTTCTATTCTTCTAAACACTTTCTCGTATCTGGTCCCATCCGTCCATTTGCTCTTCAGCATCCGACTCCAGCACCAAGTTTCTTGAAAGCCTCTATTTCTTTTCGGTTCCAGATTTCCAATAATCTACATCTCTTAGTCACATAGTGAAAAACTTCACCAGAATTTTTTCGGTTACTGCTTTCTTATTGGTAATCATATTTTATTTGAACATCTCAGTTATTTTTTCACAATGAACGCTTTCTTGACTTAAAATGTTCTTCTCTTGATGCCCGCTTAAATTCTTCCATCCCGCATCGTGCAACTTCCGAGGTAAGCATACGATTCCACCTGATCTAGCACCTCTTTTTGGAGCGTAAGTTCGTAAGTTCAGGTTTTTGATAAAATAAAATTGGTACACCGACTTGACATTAGTTTGTTTCAACGCTTTTTCCTTCTCATTATAAGCTAGCAGAGTAATTAGCTAGCGTAATATAACTTTTCCTCGTCGTTTCCTGCTGTTCCTGTGCAGGGCTTGTTTAATGCGTGGCCAACCCTAATCACATGATCGTCGAACAAATACCCCCCACTCTCCGTCGTTTCGCCGAATTGGTCGAGACAACATGAGAGCGTGTATTTTCCACGTTGATCCGATTTATATCCGTTATCTACGTCTCCATCTACTAAATACCATGCAATCCACTTCCGGGGTATGTGGCACAGGGTGATTCAACACCAGTCATGCAATACTCAAAGAAGTTAATTACCAAAAAGCAGTCAGAGGAGCAATTCACGGCCAAACCAGAAACTAGGTGAGTGTTACATTGACAAATATCAAGCATGTTTACATGCAATATCCATGATAATGAAGATAATACCATTGATAAATATAACTTATATTATTAACTCATTGATATTAAGAGATAATGCGTAATCTCTAATCGCATTAAAGCCGTATCACACAACGGGTTGTGGCGGCTGTTCCGGTTGCGGGTTGCAGTTGCAGGTTGGTTCCCGACCAATCATCGCTCAGCAGCCAAGCCCACGGGTCGCAACCGAGAGAATTGACCCGGGTCTATTTTTCAACCGCGCGGCTGCAACCGTAGCCAATGGAATGCGTCAGATTCATCACGTGACTACGTTGTTTTGGTTATCAGATGAAAGGCTCGCCATTTGTTTCTATCCAGCTACTGGTGCAAAGCGATAAATCATTGCTGTATGCTAAGGCCGTATCACACGAAGGGTTGCGGCGGCTATTCTGGTTACGGTGGCGGTTGCGGGTTGGCCGATCACACTGCCTGTTCGCGCAGGAGGTGAGCGGACGGACGTTTGCTGCTGTCGTCTGCTTATTTACTGTGTTCGTCCAGTTGTACGCGATGAATTCGGGGCTTTTACAACAAGCATTGCATAAGGACAGGCAAGGAATCGCATGTACATGTGCTGCATTAACATACAACAATGATTTTCGGCTTTGCAAATAGACCCGTGTCTATTCTCTCGGTTACGACCCGTGGGCTTGGCTGCTGAGCAATGATTGAACGGGGGCCAACCTGCAACCACAACCCACAATTGGAACAGCCGCTGCAACCCGTAGTGTGATACGGCCTTTAATATATCCATACAGAACGTGAGGTTCTCTCATCGTCTTCGATGGCCGCAATCAACAATACAGCACATGTACTTGCGATTCGTTGCCTGCGCTTATGCAATGCTTGATGTAAAAGCCCCGAATTCATCGCGAACAACTGGACGAATACAGTAAATAAGCAGACGACAGCAGTAGACGTCCGTCCGCTCACCTCCTGCGCGAACAGGCAGTGTGATCAGCCAACCCGCAACCTGCAATCTCCACCGTTACCTGAACAGCCGCCGCAACCCATACTGGGATAAGGCCTTTACGCAGATTAGGGCACATTGTTGCAGATAGGAACACACGAGCGCACATTAAAGTCGACGATTGGAACGATCTGCGCTGAAGTGTTTACAAAATGGCGGCACGACATTAACCCTCCCTACCTACCTGGGGTCTTTTTTGACCCCAGCTCATAGAAAAAGTTGAATAACTTATTACTTTTTACAGTTATTTGCATCAAATTTTAGGAATTCTCCAATAAAACATTTTTGCATCGACTCCTATTTTCATTTTTAAAACATTTGCCTTTATACCCCTTACAAAAATTATTTCTTACTTGGGGTCAATTTTGACCCCAAATAGGGTATGTGGAACTAAAATCTTCCCGAACGTTCTTCAATCCTAGGAGATTAATTTTCATCTTCTTTTAAAAATTGTTGAATAAAAAATAGCTTTTTTCATGACTCTGTCATGCAAGTAAAAATATTAGCATATTTTATCATAAACTGAGTAATTTACTGTATTTCCAAATTATAGAAGAAGATCGTATAGATATGGATTCTCTGGATGTATTTCCCTCGTATAAGACACCGAGTTAGATATTCCAGTAATATACATTGTCGTATAAAAAAAACTATATTTTAACTTTGTGAAACAAATAGAGGCTTACCTGATCAAGTGAAAAATCTATTACATATCAGCTGTTTCCGAATGGGTGAACTTGGAGGCTAACGCATAAGCGATCACATTCACCTCACCCCATTATATAAAACCATGGCGCAGCTGAATGCTAAAAAGTGATTGCTAGCATACCATGTTTTCTACTTGCTCTGCAGCTTCTCAAGACACCCCATGCAAGACCGTCAATGTTTTCTCCGCGCGCATTTTGACTTCGTGATATTCGTCCACTGAAATTGAGCTCAGCTGACACAGAGAAAGTTAGTAACTTGTGGTCGCTCCTCCAACGATTGTAAAAGCCTTCATTGCTCTGCAACTTCTAATCTAACTGTAATCCACGCGGAGCTGATTCGTAATCAACAGTGTGTTTTCTTTGTAATCAGAAATACACTGTCAAGTGTTCTCTCCACTCGTATTTTGACTCTGTAGTATTCGGCCTCTGATACAAGCTCGGCTTATACAGTGAGAGTTGTCACTCGTGGTCACTCCTCCGACGGCTGCAGAAGTCATATCTATCCTTGGTCAAGAGTATCTCCGGCACTGGAATTATTAGTGAACCCGTAAGTACTACTTTCCTAACGTTAATACTACTACTTTAGTACTACATTTAAGTCCTTTACGGGAGATTGTTCTGATTCATGTATTTTCTAGGTAACATGGAGTTTTTGAAGCCACTCTTAATTCCACTTTCCTTTTTTTCAGTTCTCGTAAGGAAATAATCACAATATTTTTGTTAGGGAATTGAAGGAATCGGTGAGTTTTAAATAGTGTACCTAGTGGATTTAAGGAGAAAGCCACAGAAAACTCACATTGTCAACGTCATATGTATTTTTTGAATGGTTAGAATTGTTTTATTTGCCAAGAGTTTTTTTGTTGCAACTCCTATTGATTCGGGTGTATTTATATGCATATCTCCTCTTGTCTAATGCAGACACAGATCATACAAGAATAATTCCTAATTAAGGCAGCCTTAAGAGTCAAATGTGCTCCTGGGTAAAGCTAGAACGAACCCCTAAACGATTTATTAGTCTTAGATGAAGAATACATTTAAAATTGAGAGTGGATGTGAAGCAGAGGAAGACAACATAGAGGTGGAAATAGAGTACCAGGAGGAGGACGAGTATCATAGGAATTCCAAGGCGTATGTATCAAAGAAGGAGATTCACGGTGCACGATGAGTAAGGATGGAAAAATAAAATGGGTTACTATTGAACCAAATACCTACGACTGGAAAAATATTATCCAGGAATATCATCAGGGTGGACGCAGATTTCCCAGAAAATGTTCAGTGTGTGGAAAAAGCTGATTTTTTTCGATTATTTGTTACTGATTTAATGGTAGAAAACATTTTTATCAATGCACAAATCAACCGTTAAATCAAATTTAGGATAGAAATAGCTTAGGAAAATGGAAGAGTCTTGATTCCATCGAATGTTTAGCTTTTCTTGGCCTGTGTTACCTACAGTGTTCAAAAAGGGTGAGGAAAACCTTTGCACGAATTTTTGTCGGAAGGATTTGGATTTCCGATTTTGAAAGCAACTATGTAAACAAGTCACTTTGAAAATATTCTGATCTGTTTAAGATTTGATGATAAAGAAACACGGGAAGCACGTAAAAGGGAAACAAAAAACAAGGCAGAGGTTGTATCGGAATAAATGAACCTATTTTCTTGTGTTTGACAAGTTCATTCATTTCACGTCCCAAAATCAATGTTGATGAACATTTATGTACTCTTAGAAGAAGTTGTGCTTTTAAAGTATATATTCCCTCAAAACCAGGAAAATACGGCGTTAAAATTTGGATGGCTGTGGATTGCAAAAATGAGCATCATAAATTTGCAAATCTACGCAGGTAGACATGGAGAAATTCCTGAAATACAACATTGGAAGTGGGCAGTAATGGATTTGGTGAGTCACTAGAGTAGGACTGGTCGAGAGATCACCACAGATACTTTTTGTCAAGTTTTGATCTTGGCCAAAATGTATTAAAATTGTACCTTTCACTCGTTGGTACTATGCAAAAAAATCACAGAATTGCCATCAATAATCTTCCATAAAAAACCGGGAGATTAGTTCCTCAAATATTTCATTTTCCAATAACACTCTTTTGACCTCTAATGTCCGCAGCAAAGGAAAAACAGTGGTTTAATTGCCTACTCAACATACGGCATTTGAAATTTGTTTCTCTGAAAAGAATAAACCATAAGATATTCTGTACGACAACTTTACGAAATTCGCTGTGGATACTTTGGATAAAATGGCCCGACAGTATTCTGTAAGAAGAGAGACTAGAATATGGCCATTGGCTATCTTTTTTATATCTGGAGGTATAAATGCATACCAAATGTATTTGAGAAAATATCCCTCTCTCCGCGGAAAATATTGTAGGCTCCAGTTCCTTTTATAATAAGCAAAAGAATTGATAACACCTGAAATTCATCATGGAGTAGGAAAAACCGCATATCAAAAAATAGAATTCGGACTTGGATCAAACATGCTGGGATTGGCAGAATTCTGCCGGTAAATGACAGAGAAATAGTGTCCAAGAATAAGCGTGGTAAATGTTCCATTTGCCCTGGTAAGAAATTCATTGCAATGTTTGAAACAGATGCGTGTGCGGTGATTGTGTTGAACAAAGAAGCGTCTGTATGCAATGCTACTGTAATGGTTGTGGAGATTAAGATTCGGATTAAAATTTAGCACAATTCTTTTGAGTCATGAAATTTTGTAAAAGATTCTATTTTTACTGCGATTTGTTTGGAAATAATTATTCCCAGCAGAAGTCTATTCTTTTAAAATTTGTGTTGGTGAATTGCAACACTTGTGTTCCTCTAAAAAAGTTTTGGCATTATGTTGCAAATATTGAAATATTTTATGTTACATTGTATTAAGCTAGTTACACTTTGTACTTATATAGTTACACTTCGTACATACATAGTTGGGTAAACTTAATCCTCATTATTCAAGGAAAAATGTGAATCTCTAATCTCACACATAATTTTATTCTCGAATGCCATCTAATAAATTGTAATATTTTTTTTGTAAACTAAGCAATGCATATTATGCTGTGGTATTTTTCTGTTAATTTACGTGAAATTTATTTAAGTAAAAAACGCATGAATGTAAGTCATTGGAAAATTATTATTTCTTAAAAAAAAATAATATTCACGATGGGGTCAAAAAAGACCCCAAGTAGGTAGGATGTAATTTTTTTAGTAACAGGTGGCGAGGGTTAAACGTCATGAAAAAAATGGTCCCACTCACTGCTTGAAAGATTAAACTCCGAATTGACATTTATTTTTTTCAAGTAGTCATCACAATTAGGTTAGACATTGAGGTATTCCTGTTTCTAAAGTCCTGCCGCGTTGAAATGGTCCTGCGCAAGAATTTATGCGCACCCTCTCTCTGACCTTGGCTGCCCCCAATCCTGGCTCCTTCCTTCTCCTAATGCGCCTCCATTACCAGCGTCACTACATCGTAGATTTCAGCTCTTTTCGTTTCGGTTCTTTCTCGGTTTTGCGCGCTTCCGGGAGGCCGGGAGGTTCCCTCCGCCGGTGTGAGGAAAACTGGCAACACTCTTTGCCTCTCCTCCAGTGTATGATTGAGAGAGAGGAGAAGGGGAGGTAAGGCCAGGAGGTGGAGTAGGTAGTCGTAACTCCACCCACCATTCGCCGAGAAGGACCATTTCAACCCGACTGGACTATATTGCAGCAAATTTCCCCACCATCACAATTTCCGTCTGCTAGCGCATATGGTTACGCAGACGAACTACAGTGAAGTTGAGTTTCAATCTGCTTAGCGCAGATGACGTCACAAATATCATTGGAACACACCCTGCGCTAAACAGATTAAAACAGTTTTAAGCAGTAACGTGATTGGAAAGCACCCAATAATTCATGCTAAAAACAAAATCATGAGGGACATTTCAATAGAGATGAAGTATTCGTCATAGTGAAAAATTATTGAATAGAAGTGCAATGTGCCGTCCACCAAGTGACATTCAGTTTTGTCTTCTTACCTCGATAGTTATGTTGACATGAAAAGATTATTATTGAATTACAGACACATAATACAATAGAAATTAGCAATCATAATGCAGACAAATGAAAACTTTAAAAAATGTATAAGAGAGCTAAAAAAATTCAAAGCTGCCTATATTTACTACTAACATTGAAGGCTTCGGACGCAGCTATTGTTATCCATAATTGTGCGAGGATAAAATGACATTTTAAACATTGAAATGGTATCAAGTTGTCACCTCGAGTCCATTTTTCGAAAAATGAAACATATTTCAATATAATTTGTCTAAATTTCAAATACCGCGCCGAAAATCTGGCCATAATATGCTTTATATAGGGAAACATTTTAAAATATAATTCTTGTATCATTTTCATTAGTTCCTGTATGGTTTGTTTCAACGCACAAACAGATGCACTTAAGTGGTCCATGATTTTTTTTCGACTGACTGAAAAACGTATTTGAATATGCACTCATTGACCCACGACTACCTCTCCAAACACTTTCAGTAATTCCTGGTGTATATTCATTCTCCGATTCCTGACCGTAACTCCGCCGGATTTTTCTCCATAATGCCTTCTCGGCCCGTCCGGGCGAGAGAATGCGTTCGCTCGTCGAGTAATTAGGACGAATAACGGTCCAGATTGGACGTTAAGATACGGGCGAGCGATGTTGATGGGGGCGGGGGGGGGGGGGCCTGTGCGGGAAGGCGTAAGCGAAGGGGTGTAGAAGAGAAGTCGGGGGACGATGAAGGAAAGGGGAAAAATAAATGGGAGAGGAAGTTTATATTTTTCGAGAGAAATGTTGAGCTCGAATGAGAAGGGAGGAAATAATTTCAGACGTGAGGGTGAAAAAAAGGGGGAGGGAGTAATAGGGGGAGGTGAGGAAAGGGTTTTTTGAAGTGTATACGGAAGATCCTCAACGGTCTCCGTTGTTATGAAAATGCTAATTACTCTCGCTGACTCCTTTCACCGAAAGGGTCGCCGTTACAAAGCGTTGTACACGGGCTCCGGGAGTTATTCAAAGGCTTCAGAGGAGAAGGAAAAGAAAACCTGGGAGGTTGGGGGGGGGGTCAGGAAATGAATGAGGGGGGGGATTGGGGTGGGGATAGTCACGTGAGAAGGGGCAAGAAAGACGGAGAAAACAAAAGCACAACGCGTGCGCGTATCAGACGCCCTAATTATGAATAATGCGGAATTTTTTTCGAGTTAATATTTTTTTTAATTTTTCCGCCGTGCCTGCTTTATTTATTTTATTTATTTCATTCAACCTTACATTCTCTTTTTTATTTAATCATTCTTTCCACCTCCTTCTGATCTCTTTCTTTATAAAATTATTTCATCTCCCCTCCCCCTTAGTTTTACTTCCTCCCCACCAGTATGACTCATCCAAGAGAGAATTTTCTGAATGAGAAATGAGTGAAAGAACAGTTTTTGTCAGTATTGTCATTTCAGACAGGAATTACTGTGACTCTTAGTCCAGTAGTCTAAGTGATATTTAGCATTTAGAAAGACTGATTGTTAGAGAACGTACTGTGCCTCTACATTACTAAGAGACTGATTCAAGTCTAACTTTATGGAAGTTCAGTCATTTTAAGGAAAAAGACGGGTTATTACCCCTACACGCTTATAATTTATTTTCTATAAAAGTTTCAGCAAATAATTTACTGGCAACTTCGGGGAGAGTAAGTTGACATATAGAACATTGCTTAAATATAAATTACTTACTTTTCATTTTCCAACAATGGATAGGTATTCTTAAAGTCAGGTTTTTACTTTTATGGACTAATGTAGTTGAGGTCTTTTTATTGGTAGCAAATCAGCTTGCCAGAAGACTTTGAAAATTTAAATTATGTGATAAATATATTAAGCATTTTTGAAGCTAACAATGAAGGTTTTGAGACCTTGGCAACAGTGGTAGTCCAAAGTGGTAGCAACCTTACTCTCCCTTGTGGAGCTAATATCAAACCGTCGCGTCGTCCCAGTGGGTCCAATCCTTCTCCTAACAGTAAGCTAATGCCCAAACAGCCTTTTCTCTTCTTTAATCCTCCTTATTAAAAATGTTAATAACCGTCCCATCTGTACTAACCCACTTACTCTATCCTCAATGGAGCACTTGATATCAGCTGTTGATGGTCTCCCAAAAAATCCATCCAACCAACTCACCCACGCACTTTATCAAGGGTTCTCAAAACGGTGTGACTCGACACATCAATGTGCTGGGAAACTGCTGGACTCTACCGCGAAAAAAAAGTATTGGGAAAGTAAAAACATAAAAATCAGGCTTTTTTTAAATATATGTTTTTAGCGTAATTTTTAAACTTAAAGACAAGAACGCTCTGTCATTAATATTGTACTACATAGAAGTCACACTAAGAGGAGAGAAATTAGAGCAAGTGGTTTATTCTACCTAGCTCGGAAGTACTATCATGTGGAATGGAAGGAGCGCAACGGAAATCTAGCGTAGCACAGCCCAAGCTAAGAAAGCATTAATGATAAAAGGCTACCGCAGTATTTAAAGAAGATTAGATTACGAACGAAGAAACAGTATGTAAAAGTATTTCTGTGGATCTTGGCACTCTATGGATCGGAAACATGGACCACTGGAAAGTCAGACCATAAAAGATTAGAAGAATTCGAAACCTGGTGTTAGAGATAAATACATAGACCATATAAGGAAGAAAGTGAATAAGAAGAACTACCATGGAGAAAGGGAACTAGCACTAGATAAGTAGTAGGTAGTAGTAGATCAGAGTAGGATTGAGGGCTGCAGTCAAGCAATATTATTGTCGAACGACTAATGATGACTGTTGAAGTTTAATGTTGTTGCTTCTACATGAGGGATGTGCCGCTAAATTCTGCGAAATAGTGAGCCGCGAGCCATTAAAGTTTGAAAGCCCTTGCATTACCTCTACATCTAAGAATTACCGTGAAAATGTGTGGCACGGTGTAATTGTGAACCAGCCTTCCAGCACTAGTCCTAGTTCAAGGTCCAACTTCGCATAATAACTTGATCCCGAAGAGGATAACCAAAAAGCAGTCAAGAGAATAATGGCCAAATGGCAACTAGACAAACGGCCAAACCAGAAACTAGGACCGTGCTACGTTAACGAACATGTTAACTCGCAGTACTTGGGTTGTAATACTATTGCTAACTGTTTATTGCTAAAACTACTAATTAATGGATACTATTAAATAATAATTCATGCAGAATACAAAATTGTGCAAGTCATTTCAAGTGGGTTGAGGTAAAATTAATAATTATATGATAATAAATACCCGTACCGAATATACTCTACAAAAAGAGAGAGGTATCTTCATAGAATTTGTCCATTGCAGCTAATATGACTCCTTACTATTATTAAATGTATCTTTTGTTCTCTATATTTTCTTTATTTCATGCATGTGATCGTTTTTACCGTAATATCTTGAATCTAGAAAACTATAATGAACGTCTTCCGAATAAAAGTCTGCTCTAAACTTGCTTAAAAGGTACAACCTCTTCCCTTTCCTTCAATCTGTCAGACACCCCCATTTTAATTCAGGTTAATTTAACGTTAGTAAGAAATTTAGTATTTTTTCTGAAATGTAGTCTCGTCTACAATACTCGGCAGTCATGCTGACATGCCAATGATGGAAATGAACGTGGTTGTAGGCCACCTTTCAAAATTGACAAGTCAAGGTAAGAACTTAAACGCAAAAATGATTCTCTTCACATTAGAATAATGTTGGAAATGTCGCACCGCGCTGCAAATAGTCTTTGGCGGACGGTTTAAGAGTCAGAAAGATCGCAGTGCTCGATGTCACTGGCGAGAAATGAATGAGCGGCCGGACTCCGCCCATCTCGCCTCGTACCGCCGTCCGAAAGTAATTACTTCCCCCTAGGAGACTTAAAATATATATAATTCCTTAAGACTTTTGCTCCTCCCTTCCCCGGCCCCCCTCCAAAGGCCTTAATGCTATTTCTTTCCTCCCGACCTGACGATTCGGCGTCATTAAAAAAAATTCTTTCTTCGTGGTTTTTGTAACGGCGAGAAAGAACTGCCAGAGGGTCTGGAAATTTCGTGGGGGCAGAAAAATTGACGGAAGATTTATGTTGCCAAAATGAGGAAATTTGTAAATGTTTTTGGAACCTTCAGAACCCACGTCCACTGGTGTGATACCCAGTCTTTATTTTTAAGGTAGTTTGAGCGAGGTATCACAACACGTAAAATTCAATGGGTGGGTTGCAAGAACGGTACCTAAGTCGTTCGTTTAGACATAGTCTTATTCTTAAAATGGATTTCAACTGGCAAGTCTATTGCGCAAGTTACTTGCAGCAAGCAAATTTTGACATAAATTACAGGTGTAAAAGGCTCCAATAAGTCCGATTGAAGTACTTTCATAAACTTCGACAAGTCACAGGGAGGAGCACTTTGTTGCCAGTGCAACTAGCTACCAATTTGGCTCTACACTAGGTGTGAAAAATGTTTCGTCATAGAATAAACTTGCGGAAGAAACTTGAATAAGAAACGTGGGGAAGTAACTAGCCAGTAAGTAGCCAGTTTAGTTCAGTCGCGGGTCAGTTTTCGCCTGCTAAAACGTTGCTCTACCCCGGCCTACGGTGGCGATGACTAAGTATGGCTCAACGTCTGGAAATCCACAAAAACCCCGTTATTAATAGTGGGAAACAGTTACAGGCCTTGGATTGACGAATCCAAGCGCATACGAAAATTACGAAATGAGATATCCTCGATTCTCATTTAGGTACTGTCTAAACTACCTCGGAGAAAATTCTCAACTATGGCGGAAAAGCAACACCACGATAGCCGTTGTCTAGACGACGTCTAAGCCAAAACCCCGTTGAAGGAGGGGGAATCCGTCGTTCATCCCTTGGATAACTTAGCCCATGTCTAAAAATTCGTTCTTGCAGTTCATCAAATGAATTTGGCCTTTACTTTAAATAAAACGATCTCATCTTCTAAATGATACCGAAGTATCAACCGATTCCAACATGGTAAAATTGTTCCTTCTGCTCTGCTTATGTCCTCCGCTCTTTACATATTCCTGCCTTCATAAATCGGACTGTTTGTCATTATCTTCATCTTTTCATGGACAATCTTCACACCAGACCTTTCACACCTGATTTCCTAACGTGTTCATCATGGATGGCGGGCCGTCAAATGACAGGTTACAAAATATCTAATTGTTTACAAACCATATTTTATCTGCTTACCTCCCAAATCCACTCCCACTTCCAATTCATTTTTTACTTTTATAGCCTCATTCTTCTGAGTGCCCATCAACTTAGTTTGAGTACGATATCACTATACCTAATGTTCTAAAATTTGGCCTCATTGTAAAATAGATGCTGTATCCTTTATGAGACCAATATATTAGTACTTAGCTAATTATTCTAATTTTTGAGATATTTGACGAAATAAGAAGCCGTTTTCCATTTAATAAGGTGAGTCTTTTAAATTGTATCCCTATATGCTACAGGGATACATTTAAAAAGAATGAGGATCATCTGATTCCCAGATCGCGTCAAAAATGTATGTTTCGTATTTTTTCCCAATCGTTAAAAAAAGGAAATAAATTACTCAGCGTAAAAGTTTTTATAGAATTTTGTAACAGCGAAGATTATAAAATCTAGCCATTTATTCTCAGTCACCAATTAATTAAATCGAATGCAGTGAGTTGAAGGAGCCATTTTTGCCTTATTTAACAGAAATACAAAGATTTTTAAAGGATGTTTGTGCAATCTAAATGAAAGTGAAATCGATTTGGGGTAGATATGCTTTAAGTTTTATGAGAGTCTTTCCATTCATTTATGTTCTGTTTTATTTAATAACTATTAAAATTCGCAAAAATAAGTGATACATTTCGTTGAGTCCGTTTTAAAAATGGCAACTGAATATTTCATTGCAGAAAAAATGGATTCACTCTACATTACTGGTGGTGCCTTGATAGTTGAAGTTGATTCATTTCAAAACTGCTGGAAATTAAAACTGGACAGGTGAAATTACGCCCGCGGCATTTGGATAGTAAATATTGGCCGATGGCTGGAAATATGAGAATTGATTATGAAGTGTGAAGAAAGTCAAATTCTGTGAGTGGACTGATTTCCAATATTCTTGATATGGTTTCCTATAGCACTTTTTGAAAGAGTGTGGCGCTCTGTTTGTCGCTATTTTGCTTGACGTTTTAGCAGTATGGATAGGCATTACTAGTATTTGAGAGCTAATTGAAAATTAAAGTGAGTGGAAGGATAATATAAAATGAAATAACACTGCGCAACATATACAGTTGTAACCTATATGGATGCTAAAAAAATTTTTGGAAGTCACTTTATCATTCAAATCGCCGGAGATTACACAGCGTTTAATAAAATTTCTGGCCGTATAGTTGACTGCATTATTGATAGTTTGACCACATTATTCAAGTGCTCGCAACGTTAACTTCTATTAAGAGTAACTGAACAATTTAGGCATTATTTGATGTTGAACGTGAGGGCAATATAATTTTTCAATCCATCGTTCAGCTGAATCAATTATTTCAAGAGCAATCAAGCGGCAGGAGGTGAATTAACTTTGCTCTCCCAACTCGGGTTATTATTCACTTCATAAAACTTTGAAGCTCTGCTTAAAGCTAACGAATTTAATCATTAGCTAATTCATAGAGACAAACCTGCACATAATCATGAATATATTCATGAACGTATAAATTTAGTGCTTGTGATTATGATATTTGTTTTCCCTTTCGCACGTGACCCGACTATCTGCCAGTGTAATTAGAACGATACTATATGATTCTACTGTCCGTTTCAAGTTGTGCAACCCAAGTTTGAAGCGTATTATCTCTAAATCAGAAAAGCTATTATTTCAATTACAAACAAATTTAAAGTTTATTATTTCCTGCATTGATTGACGGAATTTGTCAACTAACATTTGTTATAAATGCCGATTTTTTTGCCATTATTATGTAAAAAATGGAAAATCGGACCACTTTTCGAGCTCCTAAATAAATGCAAAGAGTTCGGTGCTTCATTATAACAGAAATCAGACAGTTGCCTAAATTTCTTAGGTATTCTTTGTAGTTGCAACTATTTTAAGTATTCAAATGAAATTACACACCATTTACTTCATGCGTTTGGCTTTTATTTTAAAAAAATTACGGAACTGCATTTTCTCCTGAACTGTTCTCCCGCGAAAATCGCCGTATGCACGATTTTATTAATTTCAACTTCATTATCATGAATCAACTATGGCCAAAAGACTGAAATTCATTAATTCATTCATTAGAGTAATCTACCGGTTAGAGGTAGGTTATGATGAAAGTCAGAGAATATCCAACGGACTCTCACACGTGCCGTTCCCTATCTACCTATAATATTTCTTTCTTCATCTCAGCATAAGTTCTACCTTTCTTCATCCCGTCCATAATACCTAATCTCTTTCTTCCCCTTCCCCGCTTACCCAACATCCTTCCCTCTATCCACCAACCCTTCCTTCCCCTGATCTCATCTATAAGTTTCCTCTCCTCGCCAACCATGTCAAGCAATTCCTCATTAGTCTTCCTTTCCGTCCAACGCACCTTCTCCATCCTCCTCCACACCCATATCTCGAAAGCCTTCAGCCTACTTTCGTCTTCCTTCCTCAAGGTCCACGTTTCTGCTCCATACAACGCCAATATCAAGCTCTTCACCAGCCTCTTATTTACATCCTTCCTTTAGGTCCCCGTCATCAGCTCCCTTCTATTATTGAACGCTTCCTTCGCTAGCGCTATTCTCCTCCTAATGTCTTTGCCACTATGTCCTGTTTCTTCTAGCGTACTACCCAAGTCATTAAATTGTTCTACTTGCTCCAGTTTGTGACTTTCTACTCTTATCACCAGCCTCGCTTTCTTTATCCTAGTGAATCTCATTACTTTTGTTTTATTATTATTAATCTTCATACCGTATTTCTCGCACTGCATTTCCAATGCATCTACTAAAGTTTGCAATCCTTTCGATGACCAACTGACCTACGCCTGGTCGTCCGCAAATCTAACCGACTTTATCCGCTGGCCTCCTACTTTCATTCCCACATCTAGCTCATCCCATTCCTCTCTTACCATTTTCTCAGCATGGATGTGAAAAAGCAAATGCAACAACGGGCACCCTTGTCGCACCCCGTGACCTATAACTGCCCACCCTGATTCACCCTCAGCTACTTTCACCTGAGCCCTCTGACCCATATATAAGTTTCGGATGAGTCTCCTTTCACGCCAATCTATTCCTATTTTCCCCAATATCTGCATAAGTTTCTCCCAGTTTACCCTGTCAAACGCCTTTTCGAAAACTACAAAGCAAGCGAAAACATCCTGATGTATGTTTCTCTCTATAAGTGTCCTCATTACCGAAATCGCGTCTCTGGTGGCCCTCCCCTTCCTGAACCCAAATTGGTCACTGCCTAATAGTAGTTTGCTCTGCTCTCCAACCTTTTATTTATAATTCTCAGTACAAATTTTGCCGCGTGCGAAATGAAACTGATTGTTCTATACTCCTCGCATGCTAACGCTTTCTTCTTCTTCGAGATAAGTATTAATACTGTTTTCACGAAATACTCTGGCCATACTCCTTCCTCGTAGATCTTGCGAATAAGTTCGAAAAACGAATTATTCCCTTACTACATAGATTCTTCAGTAGCTCCGAAGGTGGGTTATCGGTTCCCACGGCTTTTCTACCCTTTATCTCTCTTAATGCCCTCTCTATTTCGCTGTTAAGTAACTCTGGTCCGAGATTATCCTTATCTATTGATCCTTCATCCTCTAGATCTAGGCTAAAAGGTCTATTCTCGCTGTCATATAGCTCTTCTACGTATTCTCTCCATCTTTCTTGGATATCCTATTCTATTTATTGGATATTCTTCCTGTTCGATTAATATCTTTTTTGTTTTGTCCTTAACCTTTGGTATCGTTTGACCTCTCTTACCACCCGATAACATTTTCACCTTGGCGTACAAATCGCCCACTTCCCCCTCCGCTTACAGCTTTATCATGTCCTCGCACTGTCCCTTCCACAAGTGTTCTTTTGCCCGATTTGTCACTCACCGGAGTTTATTATTCAATTCCTTGTACTTCTTCTTGCCTACGTCGGTGTTGACGTTTTTCCATATCCTTCTCTCCTCCATTTTTTTTATCATTTCTTCCGTAACCCACTGCTTCTTAACCCTCTTCTTTTCCACCGTTCCCATTGTTTTCTCTGCCACTCCTGCGATGCCTGTTTTTATAATCTCCCATCTACTCTCTATTGTTCCCATCCGCTTTACTTCGCCTATGTTCTTTTCTACCAGCTCCTGGTATTCCCTCCTTTTCAACCCTTTCAATGCTTCAAGGTTCCACCTCCTTATCTTCCTACCTTTACAAAGCCTTTTGAATCTAACTTCACACTTGATCATCACGAAGATGTGATCTGAGTACGCATCCGCCCCTGGATAGCTACGCGAGTTTTTTTACACTGTTCCTAAATATCTGCCTTACCATTATATAATCGATTTAGTATCTCCCAGTATCACCCGAGATTTTCCATGTGCACCTACGCCTGTGGTGATGTTTAAACCAAGTGTTTGTCACTACTAATTTATTTCTTCTACAAAATTCAACTGCATTTTCACCGCGATCATTTCTTCTTCCTAGCCCAAACCCTCCCACTTCTAATCCGTCCCTCCCTTTCCCCACCACTGCATTCCAGTCACACATCACTATCAGGTTTTTCTTTCCCGGCACTTCTCTAATTATTTGTTCTACTTGTTCGTACACCTCTTCCACCTCTTACTCCCTATGGTTCCTCTTAGGCATGTATACCTGGGCCAGTACGAAATTCGTCGGGCGTGCTTTTAATTCTACCACTAGTATCCTGTCGCTCACCTGTTCAATGTTTACCACCCTCAGCCCCAATTTTGTGTTCAGTACCATGCATCCCCCACCCTGACTCTCATCTCCCCCCTATAGATTACCCTATAGCTATCACTCCAATAGTCCCCGCTATCCTTCCATCTCACCTCGCACAATCCCAAAGCATCTATTTTTCCATTTCCTGCTTAATATTTTCAAGCTTCCCGCCCCTCATCATGGTCCTTACGTTCCACGTTCTTATTTTTACCGCTGTTTTCCTCCTCCTCTTTCTTTTCTTCTTCTCTCTCCTATCCCTTTTTTCGCCGATGATGATGCTGTGCAAGGATTTCGTTTGATGACGACCGCGGAGGCCTTGCCTTCCCCGCTGCCGGGCACGACACCCGTCCTAGTGGGTGGAGTCCCGTAGTTTCTAGGAATCAATTCTCTGTGAATGACTTTCATCTTCTAGGAAGTGATAGTTGAGAGGTATTTCCACGCCACTCAACGGTATTTTTAACGTGACACCATCACGGAACTACCTTTCGTCTGGCTCCTACCCTTCGACCTATCTAGCATGTGTGGCCCTACCAGGAGCAATAGTCCTTGCTCCTGCCAGTCCAGCTCTAGGGGTCATTGGAACGCACAAGCCCTTCCACCACGTCAAGGTCGTAGTTCAAGGTAGAGATGACTGAAATAACCAGGATTAAAAAAAATATTTAACTCATATTTAAAAAAATTCGCGCTTAGAGGGCACTGAAATATGCCAGAAAGATATTAGGGGTCGACCGCGCTGTTGCCTAGTCAGAGGATTGTCCACTGCACGTAGTAGTTCGGCGCTATGCCCTTCGACTGCCCCCTCGCTTCGCTTCCTCGGCCACCACTCACTCTATGAAAGAAAAAATAATACTTTTATAATCATAAAGAGTTCTTTCTTGAAATAACTTATGAGTAAATAACAAATAATGAAGAAATGTTACCTTATTGAATTGAAATGAAATAATACCATTTACGAAAGAAAATTTAATTTTCCTTCTTATTGCACTCCTTGCGATTTCGTAGGACCATTATTATTTTAAATTTATTTTTAAAAGATAAATAACGCCTGCAGGCGATAGTTATTGATCTCTCCGTTGAGTCCTGTTCGGTTGTTTCATCCAGGAAGCCTTCAACAATGGCACGTGCTGCCATTGTCGGGACGATCTTCAAAAAGAGCGCTGAATTTTACGGATTTTTGGAATATTTTGTAAAAGGTCTCACGATTTCGGATTGATAACAAAATTGTATGGCAAATATAAAAAAAATTAATTAAATTTTCTTTCTTATGTCCTCCTTCTCAGTGTTTTTAAAAATAATTTTTTTCGTATTTAGTTTTAAAGAGTAAACAAAGTTTACAAGCGATAAAAATGAGCTCTGTATACATTTATTTAGGTGGGTTGACATTGGCAAGATTATTGCGCAAGTATCTTGCAGCAAGCGACTTTTGACGCAACTTGCAGGTATAAATATCTCTTCAAGTCCTCTTTTTTAAAATTTGGCCAGTCGCTGGAAGAAGCGTGATGTTGCCAGGGTAAACAGTAACCAATCTGGCACTGCACCAACTTGTGAAATATATTTCGTCAGAGTAAAATCCCCCGCAAATTCTGGCAGAAGATACTTGTGGAAGTAACTTGCCTGTGTGAACCCACTCTTATGGGGTAAGATGATATGGTGAATGATCTGGATTCAAACTTGAGGCAATGTGTGAAAAAAAGTTACTTATCATCTGAGGAATGGTGTCATTTCATCGTACTGTACAACGCTTGGAAGTTGTTCAGCTTCTGGTTCTTGAGAAAACAGAGCGTTGCAGAAAAACATTGCATGAAAACGCTGCAGTATTCGGCATGTCTTTTCATGTACTTAATGTAGGATTAAGCAAGGCTCACGAAAGCGAATACTGGAACACGGGTGTCACTCTGGGAAAGGGCTCTCAAATTAATAAGAGCCGCAATCACTGTGAGAGAAGTTCAATCTATGCTCTCATACTGCGTGGGCGAAATACTCCCGCCTTTGCAGGCACTGTGCAATTACTCAAGCCCTTTCATTACGAAGTCAGTCAAATTTTCAAAAGCACGCATGACACCCAGGCGCTTCGTTCACCCGTCTGAGGTTTACTAGTGAATGGCGTGAAATGAATCGTTTTAAATTGCAAAAAAATGAGCGTGCATGTTTGCAGAATTTTTTCGCATGATGTTAATTTCACTAACACTTATATGCATGGGCATTTATAAGCCGTAGTGATTACAACCTGCCTTCAGGAAACATTTTTGCGTTAAGTGGTTATAAAGAACCGAGCTAAAAAAATATAATAACGATTATATGTGTACTCTGAGTGCTAATTTGTAGTAGACACAGGTCACTTATAAAATCGCTTTTTTTTTAAAGCAGTAGTTTTATCATGCTTAATAAAATACCCTTATATAATATTTTTTTTCTGAAATCTGGATGATCAGAGAAAAAGATTATCACGGGCCAATTCTGGATTCTTTCGTTTAGAAGACGTAATTTTTCGAACTTCAGTATGATAGAAAAGGTTACAAACGACAAAAATCTTACTTAGATAACAACAAAGTATTGCTCGTACTCGTATATTTGCGTAGTGGCTCTATAGTGATAAACCATCACGTAATTAGTAAACCTCAGTTTTATTAACGTAAAAATATAAAGAAATTGGTGAGTTATTCCTTTTTTTCACCCATTGCAACGTGAATGGATTAATACTTGACATATGTAACAATTAAAATCTAAAAACGTAATGTTCAGGCGCATTTACGAGAATATCTTCTTTTTTCATGCCAACTTAAGGCGAAAAATATTTCGTCACATGATCTCAAGTTTCAAGATTGATAACACCCCTAAAAATGATTATATTTTATCCTTGTGAATATTCATTATCAACTTAATATAATCCATCATACAACAGGTAGCAGATATTACTTGGTATACATTATGTAACATATAATTTATACAATTTTTCTGCAATTTTGTGATGTATCCAAATAAATATTTTCAACCTCTGGATAAAATGTTTGACTTTACCTCAGAAGTAGTTATCTTTAATTGTATATAAACTACGATGCAGCGACGATTTACAAATTATTTAATTTTTACTATTAATGTGCTGGAGCAAAATTTTTATTACTTAATCCAAAATAATGGTGAAAGTATTTTTGTGGGAATTTGTAATATTTACTCAGTAAAATCTGAAATAAGTTTCCGTAGTTAAAGGGTAAACATACATTTGATGAAGAAATAATGGAATAAAACAAAGATTTCATGATAAATATAGTTGGTACAGGGGCGGCGAGGCCAGTGTGGGAAGGCGGGGATTCCCGCCCGGGCCCCGATTTTAACGTAAATAAAATAAGACGTTAATCGCATTGAAATTTTTTTTTTCGTTTATATATTATTTGCTGACCTTTTGCCCTTAACGACCTGAAACGCGTTTTTAACGCCCAAATTTTTTCAGAAGGGGGGAGGGGTGTCACAAAAACCGGGCCCCTCTGGACGTGCAGCGGCTCGGGCCCCTGAGCACCCACGCCGCCCATGAGTTGGTATATTTAAAACAAAATCTGGGAAACCCTTTACGGCTTTTATTCCTTGAAAGCGTAAAATAGTTCATTCAAATCCATTATATTGATATATTTAATACAAGTATTGTCCACAAAATCTGGCCATATAGCAATTATTGCATTAAAACGTCGTTTTCGTAATCTCAAGGTATGTACTGTGATAAGAGGATGTGTTGTCTTTGATTTTCATATTGCATTCAGAGGACAGACTGAAATTCATTTATTTGAGCGTATCTTTCATGCTCACGTTGCCGAAGGACTTCGCTTGAAGGACTTCGGATTCAATCCCCGGAATTCTTATTTCAATTCCAGCGAAACCACTCTCCGTCAAAGTCGACGAAAAGAATTTTCATTCCAGAAACAGATGAAGCTCTTTGACTCGTAGTTTTCAACTGCATCCATAAAAAGCTTTAAATGAAACTTTTAGCTTATGAACAGCCTTATGCGACAAATTTCGTGCAGTGGGGACAAATATTATATATTATAACAAATATTATGGCTCGATAAAAAGATGCACGGTTTTTAAGAACTAAATACAACTTTAATTACAACCTAGACTTCAGTAAAATACATTACCGTCTGGTAAATTAGAAGCCTATACCGTAATTGAATAACTATGTGTTTATTTGAGGAACATTTTGATTTTTTTATCCATCCATAACGTTCAAATTCCACGCAATATCGTCCAAATCTACTGAAAATGTTAATAATGTGCACTTTTCAAGTGTCAGTGTCATTAGAGGGTATACCATCGTGGGCATTCCGGGGCAATAGATGTATACTCACATAATTACTCCAGTCAGCAGCATTCCCTTATTTTAAGAAAAATTAATCACAAATGTAATTATTCCTAGATTTGCTTGATTTATTTTAATTTCATATTTTTTCTTTGAATGCTATATGTTTACGGTATAACGATAAAAATATGTGTTTTTATTTGAGGAATTCCATTTTTATTTGAAGAATGGGCTCCTTTGGAAATACGTTTCCTGTGTAAACCTCCATAATGGAGGTGCAATGTTGCCAGTTGTAACAGGAAAATTAACAAGGTGCCAAGCAGTATATTTCCTGCACATATAGAGGCTTCCAATATGTATATACTTTCCCTGTTGTAACTTTCTTAAGTTAGTCTTATTTTTCGAAGCTTGCGTTCGTTGAGTAGAGATTAGCACAAGGAGTGTAAATTTGGCTACAGTGTTCTCTATGCGGCCCATCCTGTCAACTGAATGTGGAATTCTCTATATTGCTCTGGAAGACTCACGAGGAGAAACATCCGATACTGAAATTTTAAACTCCAGTGTTTTCACGCCGGTACTTGCATGAATACACTTCCACATTCATTCAAAGTGGAGAAAAGTAGCAAATTTGTGGCCTTGCTTCCAGCGTTACTAGCCGCAGCCTCTGTTCAATAAAAGCCTTATGCCCAGGGTATCGCACGCCACGTTATCAATTATAGTAATCCAAATGCACGTGTCATGGTACTCTCGGCGCTGGATGTGAGAATTAAGGCAGCCAAGCTCTTCATTAAACCGCGTAGTTATGCAGGAGGAAAGTGCAGTTTTCGGGTTCAATTATCCAACACTATTCTCCCTACAGCCAGTCTTTTTCTCATCTGAAATATATGTCCTACTTAGAGCAATGTAGCCTGTAGTTTAAGCGATAATTTTGTGCTTTCTATTATGCTCGCTGCCCTGCGCCGAAGTAAATGGCTCTCTTTTTCACTACTACGGTGACAATTTAAGACTCCGTCGCCTCGATGAGGAAGTGGAACAGTTTTTATTGGCGGTGTAATTGGGCGCAGAGCAAAATATTCATGGGCGACGAAATATTTGAGAATGAAAATTCGTTGAACGCCATATGCTACATCATTTTTAGTACCTTTGTAGTTAAAATAGAAAAATACCAATGCTAATTTTTTTGAATGTTGAATTTTTTCGTTTTATGAAGGGCATAGTGCCACAAATACAAAGTAGGAAGTCCTCGTGGCAAAAATGAGTCAGTTCTGCGAATCATCCGGATGTCACGAGTAGCAAATGACTGGAGAATAAGTATAGGAATAATGGAGGAAAACTTCGATAATTTAATTTTTAGCTACGGCATAATAGATTCAAGTAAATACTAGCATTCTTAAGTACTGATACACAACATATTCCATCGATAATAACTAGTAAATGTGTAGTGCGAGAATGGGATCTTGTTTACAGGGTTTACCGCGTTGTGGATGGTGGGTAGACATTTAGATATAGAGGTTAGTGGTAAAATAAGTGAGGTTACTCGACGAATAAGCAGTCGTAAACAAAAAGTGGCGGTATCTAATAATAGTAGTTAAGTTTTTAGGTAGGCCATCCTTGGGTAAGGATGAGTTGAGTGTTCCGGGTCCTCTTCCGAGTTGGTTCATTTGTGATGACGACATGTTTCGCAAGCGTTACAGTCTGCTTCTTCAGGTCACTTCTGATCTGAAGAAGCAGACTGCAACGCTTGCGAAGCATGTCTTCATCACAGATGAACCAACTCGGAAGAGGACCCGGAACACTCAACTCATCCATGCCAGCCGCGGAAGCCTTCTATCCAACATCCTTGGGTAACACGGCTCTATAATTCTATGTTAGCTCATGAAGATGCCGTCACTTGGTGAATGCCTGCCGCTAACTAATAGCTAGCCAGTAACCAGGAAGAGGGGGCAGCAGCCCTCCTTCACATGAGTGAAGGTGGAGACCGCGTGGGCTGGTACAATGACACTCATTGCACTACTGGTGTGGTAAGGAAATTACCTAAACGGCTGTAATACTGCGAGGTGAAAGGCAATGAGAAACCACCAGCTTATTATCCCGAGGGGAAGTAGCTCTTCAACTATTTTTCTGATGTTTTACGCTAAAAGACGTGGTGGCATTCTCTTGAGAAAACTATTCCGGAGGTGACCTAAGCCAAGACCACCGAGAAGTGCATGTATAATGTGTATCTCGATGTTCTTGCCTAGATATAGATCCCCCCATTCGGATATCCGGGCGGGGACTAATCGAGAGGGAACATCAGTCAAGAACGGTAAACAGTATTTTAGGATTTGTAGGTACCTGGAATGTAAGATCGTTTCGGGGCTGTGGACTATTTAAACGTGAAAATTGAGATGAAAAGATGGATGGTTTAGGTAATAGCAAAATGAAATGGTCCGAAGAAGAGGACTTCAAATGCTCAGAAATAGTAACGGTATGTGAGTGAAAAGTTATCTTCAATTCATTGAAATTATAATTATGGTTAGATTAGAAATTAAACCTAAGGACACGGTGGTGGCACATCTCCGCGTCAGATTACGAATATGACGACGTAGAAGATATGTACGAAGAAATAGAAGAAGTGATAAGGAATATAAGACGGGATGAAATTTTACCAGTAGTCGTTAAAAAGCATTAATTTAGAACACATTGCTCAATGATTACCTTAATTATAAAAATTTACCGTTTTTGCTTCGAGTAGAAATAATTTACTGTTGTTAAAGAATGCACTTCAATTTACTCACATAACTTAAGCCAGCTCTTAATAGTTGAGATAAAGTTACACAAAACAGAGTAAAGCGTATCCGCTATAGACATAAGACTAACGGTATGCGTATCCGCAGCAGGATTATGACTAACGCTGAGCGTATCAACATTAGAATAATGATTTTTAACGAAATTTCACATAAACAGTATATTTTAACGCAACTTGAGTATTATGCAGCCTGTATGTCAGAAGATGGTAACTACGTTGTGTTACGTAATTGGTGTCAGTGTATTTACTCACTTATTTAACGTAGACTGTAACTACGAGTTTGAGTTCTCCCATGTTCCTGCAATACCTAAAGTAGATACATAATTTATCCATTTTCATATGTAATGGAAGTTTGTCTTTTAGTTGTAAATTATTGTTGCCCCAATGGATAAATAAACATTATTTTATTTATTATTATATTATAAATCCCTATTCTTTACCCTTTTCCCCTATATTTTATCTTTTAATTTATTAGTTCGATTCAGTAGCGCGACAGGTTTTTCAATATATTTCACAAATTGTAAAAATAACCTTGTAACCACCATGCTCTGGGCTGACTGGCATCAGAAAAAGTAAGCTTACGGTATCTCACCTCGGCAAGTATCTTAGTCACAAAGCTTAGCTTCTACATTAACTCCTCCTTAATACAATCTTCGTCAGCCACGTTGGTTCTCTCCTACTTCTGATTTTAGACGAATCGCGGCCCCATGTCCGGAAAACTTATGTATTTCACAGAGAATAGCGAAATTGTCTGGTCACGCGTTACCCGTGTCAATATGGGACAACGTCTGCTCTGGCGATATCGCAAGTTGGTCATATATACAAGAACATGCGTCATGTAGTCCTTCACAATTTGACGTGCCGGGCGGACGAACACAGCAATTGACGATCGAAGTACTACAATTTATCCGCTCGAAGTCAGACATGGGACTCAATTCAACTCCGAGCTCCATTGAACAAGCTAATGTTAACGAGTGCGTGGATATGGTGAGTAATGCACCCGATGCACATAGGCCGCGCGGCGATGTCGTGGCGGGCCGAAGTGAACGATGGGTAGACAAGGGAAGGACGAAAGTCCGGTCGGGTATAAAGAGAGTCTTTCTATAGTTATTGGCCTCACTCGCTCTCCGTCTAGCGAGTGTGAGTGGCGACGTGAAAAGGCAAGTGCGTCTGTCGAGTTACACGCTACGCGGGCCTCTATACGCGCGAGTTCTTATTCCTCTCAGTGTGCCAGCGGAGGATCCCAGGGCGAAGTTTTGAACATTTTTCGCGGACAACTTGGTCAGCGGCAGCCTGAGAAACGCTCTAGCTCCGGTCCCGAGGAAGGTAGTCACAGAATCGCTGCATACAGCGGGAGAGGTGGGCAAGTTGTAGAAGAAGGAAGGCGTGCTTGGACAAGCACATCATTGCAGTCATGAGATTTCACAGCACGGACCTCCCGCTTCTTATGCAGGAGAAAGAAAGCTATAACAAGCCAGGTACTTGAAGTATCTCATAACTCAGTAAGAGGAGGATTTACCTGCCTAAACGTCCCTTTGGGACGAGTATATTCATTTTTTTTACTACGTCAATAGTTGAACTTCACTAACAACACCATAAATTTCAACCTCCTGGACTGTGATTTTGTTTATTTAATTCAATTTTCGCCAATTTGATCTGATACTAATGTTCTGATTGTTCAATGGAGGTTTTTATTTTGTTTGGGGGGTTGTATATTACGCCAATCGGCCGCGGCGCGGCGCCGACAAGGTAAATTGGTGTATTTCTGGTGGATGTACGGGAATTTATCTTTCTTCTTTTGTCAATTGGTGTTCAGAAGGGTATTTTTGTCATGTAACTCGGGTGCAAGGGAGTGTGCGTCTTTGTTCATGCCAACTAGCATTTGAGTTAAGGGATTCTGCTTTTTAATAATTCTGCTTCGGTGAATGGTGTTATGTAAATTGCCGTATTGAAACGAGTCGCAGAGTGGATCGCATAAGTGAGAAACTTTCATGTACTCCCAATTGTGCCAGTTTGAATTACGCTTTGCAAGACCCTTCCCTCCAACCCCGCCCCGACAGTCGACATGTGGGTCGGAGGCCCGAGGCAGAGCTCGCACAGCGCGTATGAGAGTAGGCCCCATCGCGCCTAGACTTCAAAGTCTAATGGAGGTGAAAAACCATAATCATTGGTGGAGGTCTCACGAGAAGGTAGGGGAGGCACCGTAACAATATGGTTAAGCCCGATCATCAAAAAATTCTTTAATCTGTTTCGATAGAAAATATTCGGTGCTTGAAAATTTGTTATACTTCGATTGTTTATTTAAATTTCGAACAGCCGTCACAGAAGAGAGGAAAATATAATAAATTAAATAGATGTATTAATTTCTCAAGATTGATAAAACTCCTTTCTCACATTGAACTCGTAATTAGCAATACACAAACATTCATGTCCTGGCAGATGAATGACTCTACCGGGCGTGACTGGAACCCGCGGCCTTAGACAATTACAAACAGACGAGAACTTTACCCCGTCGCCACTGAGGCCGACGTCTAAACCGCTTGATTAACGCTAAGGAAAGAGAAATAATCTAAAAACTAGTGAGGTAGGAACCATTTATGAATATTATTGGTGGAAAACATGCAGTAGGTACTTTAAAATGAAAAGAATGAGATAACAATCAAACTTATAGTGAAATTAGGAGCAGTGCCATACGTAACACCGCATTGAAGCGTAAGCTACTCATGTTAGCACGGGGAAGAGCTTCTCTGATTTACTTGAGAGTTGTTTTATTTACAATTTAGAGCGGCAGTGAAAATTTTCGTGGTCTCTGTGTACCTGGCCTCTCCTTACTTTACTAAACTTGATAAAGGAATGAAAACACAAAACAGACTGAATAAAATTTTTACTTCTACCCTTCTATAAACTAAATACTTCCTCGTTTCTTATTCTATATACCCATTTTGATCTTCACCATCCACCCCCAGAGCGAAGTTTCAAAAGCCTACATTCCCATTGGTTCCAGCTTTCCGATGGTATTTGTATCTATGTCATACGATACAACATTCCATACGAGTGTTTTAGGTACTGCTTGTTAATTGGTAGTCCTATTTTCTTTGAACACAACAGTTTTTGTTTATTACTTAATTATATTGTAACGAGAGGCTCTTCGGCATAAAAACTATTTACAATTAGTAGATTAGCTTCAATCAGATATCAACCTGCCGACACAAACTCTCCTTATTTATCATCATTATGCTTGTAAAAAAATACCTCACTCGTTGAGGAAGAAGACCCAAAGTCAATTAATTCCTCTTGCCACAATAAACTAAAATTCACGAATCAATCCTCTTTAAGAAAGTGAAGGAAAATAGCACTGGTAAGTATCAGCTTGGTACTCAAATTGTATTTTTCTTGGCTCAGTTGTGACGGCTGAAACCTCGGTGGTGATATATTTTGGAGTTAGTAAAATTTGAGCATGCCAGGATAAGTAGGTAAAGGTGTGATAAAAAAAATAACCGGAATTTTTAAATGTCGTGGGGTTTATAATTCCGATTTTCAATAATTCTGAGTTCCTGCCATATGGTCGTACGGTCAATAAGAAATACTACCTGCGTGAGGCAATCCGACTAAAACACCCAGAATTGTGGAAAAACAACTCGGGGAAATTGCACCACAATAATGCTCCCGCTCACACCTCACTGCTTATTCGTGATTTTTTGGTAAAAAACAAACCCTTATTGTACCTCAGCTACCATATTCGCCAGACATGGCCCCCTGTGACTTCTTTCTATTCCCGAGGATGAAGAGAACGATGAAAGGACGACGTTTTGCCACCATTGATGAGATCAAAACAGAATCGACGAAGGAGCTGAACTCTAAACCGAAGAGTGAGTTCCAGAAGTGCTTCCAAAATTGGAAAAATCGCTGGCACAAATCTAATATATCTAAGGGGGATTACTTTGAAGGGTAAAACATTTATATTGATTAATAAATAAATATTTTTAAATAAAAACGAAAATTCCCGTTATTTGTTATCACACCTCTTAAGATATCTTAGTGCAGTGATAATAAGTTACCTGAGAAGTGAGTGTAGTAAAAGCAGAAGGGATAGGTTTACGAATGAGTGGATGATGAATGAATGTGGAATGCATGCTCCAGTAGTCGTCATATATGAAAGGAGCGTGCTTCCTTCTTTGGCCATGTGAAGAGTATGAGTGAGAATCCAATGACGAAGTAGATTTTTGATAAAGAAGTAAATGGTGTGAGAGAAAGGGGTAGACCAAGAAAGTAATAGGTGAATGTGGTGGAATATACTCTTAAGGTAGCGACAGCGAAACGAAAAAATCACTTAACCAAGAGTTTGATGAATTTGGCCTCATTTGAAAGAAAGCACTCTCATCTTTCCAATTTCCATATCAAAATGCTAACCCCTTGCCGAACTACTTTTAGAGCGATTTCCCTAAAAGGAATGCTGTTTTGTGTGGGATAGATAATGGCTTTGCACTCCAGAGGGAGAATATTGAAAAAAATAGGAATTTACAACACCTAGATTGGGTCAAAAAACTAACGGCGTTTAGTTTATATGTTTTATCGACTATTTATAAAAATTAATATATTACTAACGTAGTAAGTAATGTTTACGGTATCGCAAAAAAAACCCTGCTGTTTTGAAGGCTTTTTAGCCGTGCGGCGTGAAAACATGAGTCAAGTTAGAGACTTATGTAGTCTTATTTATTTAATTACTGAGAACTTTGGTCATATATAACTATATTTTTGCTCCATAAATACTACAATATTTATTTTATACCTCTTACAGACGCTGAAATAAAAAAATAAAATTCAAATATGGTCTCCTTTATGACTAGGAAACTATCTCTCTCAAACTACCTTAAGAGAAGGGATGCTAGAAGTCCTAAGAACTGAATGGCGTGTATGTAGCAATGAATGATGGTAACAGATGAAAAATATGTATGCAAGAATAGGGCGTTATGGAGAAAATTATTAAAGCCGGTTCAGATTTACACGCCTATCACCGAGGGTTAAACTGTTATAAATATGTTGATAAAAATAGATGTTATAAATGTGCCTATCACGAAAGAGAACGGGAGAGTTTGGTATGCATTTATGTTGTCCCTGCATTTTCTTTATCCTTAATTCTATACGAACATGAGACTGTACATATTTGCTTTTACATTAGCTGCGGATTACGAGAGATGCATTAATCAATAAACTTCTCACGGAAGAAAATAACACCACCTCTCTTCCCCGAATGTAACACGTGTCTGGAAGGACGTAGGGCTCAGCGCTTAAGCCACCATTTCCCACTTCTTCCCAAAAGAAGGGGGAATATAACCGAGGAAACTGAGAACTTTTAATGACGGGCCGCAGGAAATAGAGGAGAACGAGTTAGGAACAGAGAAATCGACGGGTTATGTCTCTGGCTAAGGCGTCGGAATTTTGAGACCACCGCGAACGTGCCGAGAAATATCTTCCAATTGCCTCCGTCGCAGTTTTCGGAGATGGAAAGACGCGAGGAGTTTCTCGCTGTTAATGTTTTCATTCCCTCTTCTCATTTCCTCACTCTGAGGCCCTGAGCACATGACGACATTTCTAGCACCAGAGTTGGCGTGGGAAGCGGCTAGTGGTGATTTTCTCCGTTTGAGCAACCAAATCGTATGCTATCCGCTTGCATGCGATACAATCACGCGCGATCGCCTTGCTCTGGCAAGGATTAGAACTCGTTCAATTTTTCTAGCGATCTGATAGTAAAGTTTTTTGCATTTCATCCTCCATTATTTTTAATACTCAGAGAAGTAAAAGTTTATGTAGAAGAGAGTTTCGTCACCGTGTACAAAAGACTGTGTATCTATTTGCTGGTATCTGTATCACAACACGTGTGCACAGGGCGTTAAGGACAACCCCAGAAGCCTATTTCGTCCCAAACCGGACTGCAATTTCTCCGGAGTAAGCAAATAAATCTTGCGCAAAATCGAAGCGTTGGTTGCAAAGACTCAAGTGCAACACTTAGCGGTTTCCAGAGTAATTTCGAGTTTGGAAGTAGAAAGGTTCCCAAACGTCCCCCGTATGGTACCCGATCATAATAGTAATTTGCAATAAATTTGCGTGAATTGTTCGTAATGATCACCAGACATTGTAAAACGGGGCCTTACTTACTACTCTGCCAGCTTATGCAGAAGCTTGTGGAAAAAGGTATGAGAACACCAACCTTGGAGGGGGAGGGATAGGGAAAAAGAGAGGGGAGAGGACAGAGGTGAATAGCGTGCTAAAGATGTGCGCTATGTTAGTGTCACGCTGTTTATGTTATAATCACTAATGGTGCGTGGAATGGAGTTATTTTGCACCTGTCAATTCGGCAGTAGGTATATCTTTCTTATTTTGTCTCTTTAATCAGTTCTAGTGATATAGCATTGGGTCAAAATAATATCCTCTGTGTCGTAATAATAGCCTCTGTGTCATACTGTAACTCACATGATCAGATAGCATGCATCATGAGTTAGATCTTCAGCAAGTGCATCTTTAGCATCAAGTGCATCAAGCAAAGCTTTACATCATCTTTCATATTTAGCCCCCAGATTACCAATGTTACCAATATATATTTATTTAAATTTTCTTTTTTACATGCTTTTCTTTATCTCGCTTTTCCGTGGATCCATGGTTGCACCATTCGTTTTTCAGGGTGGATTAATGGTAAAGCAACTCTCACCCCATCATCATCGTCGTCGCATTAAGTCCACAAATTGGCGATTTTTTCCAATAAACAGTTCTAGTTTTTTAAGGACTAAAAAGAAAGAAATATAAAAGTCATGCTTGAAAATATCTTTTTCATATTTTATTATCACTGAGCATTAAAAGAAAGAGTATTGGTCAATGAGAAGTCACTAGCAATACAATACATCACAGGCATTTAATGACTCTCAACCTAGTCCATCCATCAGCTGTGTAACACTATCTGTTTGCCAATAGAAGTTTTTAACAAAGCGTCAAGATTTCCTTTTGTATTTAATTTATCTTTCTATTTAAATGTTTCTGTGCATGGCCTCAAATGCTCGCGGCGTATTTGAGGTGTGGTATAACAAGAGTAAAGCAGAATCTCTCTAAAACTTTTTCTTCGGAGAACCTTCCTGCCATCATTCTCTTGGTTGATCCAAGTTTCTTTAATCCAGCGCCGAAAATTTTCCGTATGTTTCACCTACACTAAGTCTGAAGTCAAGGTGTTTCCCAAGTGTTTCAATTAATCTTACTCCTGACTCATCTACCTCAGCAACCCGATCTCCGTAATATCCCTTGTCACTATCACTGGCAAGAAACTAAGGGTAGAGAAATAACATTGTCTCTATTGATACTATTTTCCTGATAAATCCAAGTTTCTTTAATCCCGCGCTGCAATAGGTTACGTTTGTGTGCTTGTGTTTCCCCCACGCTATATCTAAAGCTACGATTATTCCCAGGAATTTGATTTCACCCGTCTCATTTATATTTGGTCCTATTAGAACAGGATGAGCGATAATTCACCAAGAGTATTTAAAAATACGGTTAAAATCCACATCTTCCGGCTCTACTTTGTAATAATAAAAAAATAAATAAATAATAATTAGCTGCGCGATTCGTCAAAAACTGCTACGGGCGTACAGACAGCGTTACGCAGATGTTAAACGAATTAGGCTGGGAGCCGCTAGAGACTCGGAGGCTGCGCGCTAGGCTTAGATTACTTGAGCAATTGAGAATAGATATATTTCAGAGCGACACGGAGAACATCATATTAGAACCCCACTATATTTCCAGGTCCGACAGAAACGATAAATTAAGAGAGATATTTTGCCGAACGGATAGGAATGGGAATTCGTTTTTCCCCCGAACAATAAGGGACTTTAATAAATGCAAGGCGTAATTTCATAGATCGTTTCCTTTTTATATGTAAACGGCTGGTGTCCTAACACCCCCCGCCACACGCCTATTGAGGCGGCTTGCGGGGTAGTATGTAGATGTAGATGTAGATGAACTTTTAATATTCATTTCAATAGAGTCTTGTACTTTTCTACACTTATAATTTTTTAAACACACTACGCGTTTCACCAATTTTACGGAATCGTCAGGTGTACTGCCACCTGACGATGCCATAAAATTGGTGAAACGCGTAGTGTGTTTAAAAAATTATAAGTGTAGAAAAGTACAAAACTTTATTGAAATGAATAAAAATATGGTGTTTATTAGTATAAAAGCTGGCCAAAATACGGAATATGATTTCTCTCTAAACTTTCACTTGACACCAAGCTAACGAAAAGGCTACGTTTCCTTGAGGTTAACGTCAAGTGATCCTAAGTACGTTTCACATCTTCCTATATCCCAGAGTACCTAATGAAGTATGATTTAAAGCATGATGTATGGTTAAAAAACTGAAACTGAGGGTGATAGATAAAGTATAATGGAATAGTAGTTAATCAGAAGGCAGAGGCGTACTTATTCCCGGCTCCTGAGCCACTCTTTATTCTCAATTTTGCATCGGCTGTATAGCTCCCTACGTACGTAATATCCGTGCCTTCACCGTTGCGTTCCGGAAGATTTCCATGAGCAAGTAGGTACTGACGCTCCTCCCTGCGTAAGTTAATTCCGGTTCACAATGGACGAAGTGCTTTGTTCCCGTTTTTCCGCCCAGGAGACTAAAGCGTTCCCTTACTGAATAATTCATCCACCTCGAAAATGAGCGTTTTTTTGAGTGACGAGACAAAGGAAGACAAAAGAGGATGAAGTCAAATTCACACACCTCGGAAGAGTCATTCATTATGAACGATGACACACTGGTATTGATTCATATCCCTTTTGGAACGGGCCTATGCTCACATCATCCTTTTATTTTTCAAGAATACGATTGTAGTGCCCTGAGGAAGGATGTGGGAAAGAATAGTAGCAATGAGCCGACACTGATAGTACTCTTCATTACGCTATCTTAATAAAGTAGTTTCATCGCGACTTTACACGTGAAATCAACTTCTATGACATTAAGCCATGTACAAACGGTGACATTTTTTTGCGACAGAGCTGGCGCGGGATGTGGCTAGTGGTAAATTTCTCCTTGTGTACAACCAAATTGCATGCAATCTGGTGGCATACGTTAGAATTGATGTTTATTATCGATTAGTTGGTATAAGTATGGTATTAGTGAGCATTAAAATTGATTTTTTAACGTTTAAAGTGTGTAAAGGTATTTATTCAGAGAAATTTTGCACAGGTTACATGATCAACGAGTACGTTTCCTGTTATGAATCATGAGAATAACAATGCTGATAATCAATTAACTATAGTAAAATAAACAATGTATAGCTTCACTTTATCACTAATTATCGCCTATGCAACCTGAATGTCATCCTTTTCATACGATAAGCAGTCATCCACGCTCGTTTCCACCACTTGGTCACTGCCCATTCCGGTGGCTTTGTGCGTACACATTTGTTAAATGTTACTCGCCATCGGTTGCCGCCATTCTATCCGATATGGCCAGGCGCAAGATTGCATGCCAATTCTGGCACAATAAATGTTCCCGGGTGTACAGGGCTTTTGCCTTACTAATTGCCTGCAAGTTGCACTTCAATGGATTTTCAAGGGTTGAAATCGGCAAACTATCCACCACGATTGCAACTTATACGGAGATCACAATGGCGTGTACTTTTCTTGCAAGTAGCCTTTCGATTCTGTCATAAAATCGCATCGCATTCGGTGAAATTCCATTCGTATGACTCAGAGCGAGTATCAATCATGTAAATGACTAATTAATTTGTAGGAGGAGGATTCGGTCTTGTCCCCTGCTAGCTCTCTTACTTCCTGGCATGTTATTGTTTTTACATCGTGTTTTAGTTGGACAGTGTATTTGTCCCTCGGTCTTCCTTTTGGGCATTTTCCTTTCAGTTTGCCTTTCATGACGTTTCTAACTAAGTGTTTTGTCCAAGTCATAATCATGTGTGTTCGCATCATAATGAAATACTGAAAAATATTCCTCCATCGTAATACCCAAGTTCTACCATAGTGATGCACTGGGGGGCGAAGTAACTTTGTGGAATCGTGACATATAAAAAAATAAATCAATCTGTTATTTTCTGACTAGTTTCAATGTCACAACATCTTCATCAGAGTTCCACTACACATTCAAGTACAGTTGGCGTATTATATAGACCTGGATATTGAAATTTTTTCAGCTTTTATAACGTGTGGCCAATAGGCTTTTAAATGGCTTTGTTTCAGAAAACTATTCCCCTCTTTTAGCGTCCATATCCACTTATCTTTTAATATTTGACGTTTTCTTTATACTTCCCTTCGGGTATTTAGTTCTTGTGTTGAAAAACCAACCAAATCATCTCCCCCTTCCCAATATCACTCCCCCCTTAACCTCTACCCCGTATAAAGACCAATATATTACGACAATTATATTTAACACGTAGTCGAAATCTGATGATAATGTCGTGGCATCGAAACCGGTCAGTTATATTAAAACAGTGGAGAATTTGTTTGTTATTGTCTTGTAAAGTGGTTTGTTTAGCTTTTCAACCGTATCAGTCCTGAAACAACATTATTAGAAGCCAGGTATTGCCGTAGTGTGTGAGATAATTGAGGAATACAAAATATGGTGGCATGATCGTGTCCTAAGGCATGGAAGAAAACTATGTACCTAAACAAATGCATGAATACAGACTCATAGTTTGAAGAAGCATGAGATGTCTCATGAAGAGATGAAAGCTTTGAAATAAAATGCTGTTCAGAAAATGAAAAACTGTGTAAACCGTAAAGATGTATGATGATGCAAATTATTCGACTATTATATTTTTAACGAATAATATTTTTCCCACCATCGGAGTCGGTATCAACGCCATTTCTATTGAATTTCCGCATAAGTTGCCGCTATGAAGGACAACAAGTGTACTACTGTGATAATGAAACTGGTGACATTGGCAAAACAGGCCTTTCAAAGTTAGATAGGCATTCTGACCGACAGACATAGGAATTAAAACTAGGACAGGACTAGGAGACAGGTAGGAATTAAAAACCTTTTGCAAAAACCTTCATCTAGAGCACGCTCCCTTCTGGAAGTGAGTATTGGACTGTGAGAAAGAGGGAGATAGAACGCTTAGAGTAAGCAGAAATGTGGATATGGAGAAGGATTCTGAATATCAGCTGTAGGGAGAGAAAACAAATGAGAATGTCCCGAAGGAAATAAAGGAAAAGAGAAGCCTCATAAAAACCATGGGAAAGAGTAAAATTATTTTTATAGGACACCTATAACGGCACAATAAATTTGTCATAAATATTTTGGAGGAAAAGATTCAAGGAAGGAAAATCAGGAGGCGGCCATGGCTGCAGTTTTTTTAAGGATGCTCGGGAACTAATGAGGGTCAATATCTACGGACAACTGAAGAGAGAGGCAGAAATTAGGACGAATTGGTAGTAACGACAAAGCCTAATCATTAGTTGATGATGATGATTATTTTTTTTAGTCTGTGAATTTCATGAAATTATCATTTATGCATAACTATTATTTTCATGTTAGTATTTTCAAAAATAAAAATTCAATTATTTATTTTAATTTTTATACTAACATAAATGCCCGTTGATACTCAACGGGAGAGAATAGAGTAAGAAATAATATAGTAGTTCTATTCATGCGGAAAAGAATCTGACTTCTCATTTATCATCTCGTTTTTTTTACTAAGTGGAAATTTTTCATTTTGTCGATTAATGATGCATAGCATTAGGCTATTTTACTGATTACTTTTGTTTTTTAAAACAGTTAAACTATAAAAGGATTCCAGGTTTGCAAAGGGGGCCTGGGGAAGATCGCCATAAACTTTGAGCATTTTTCCCCTAAGTGAGTTTGAGCGAGATTTTTTCCCTGGGTCAGTAGAGACCACATTCAAATTTTATATTGAAATAAATCAGCTGTAAGAAGCATATCGTAAGTACTTATTTTAATATTGCGCCTGACGCTCCTTCGGGGGTTCTGAAGCACGCTGAAAGTCGTCTCACAACGTCCAACTGTAACCGTTGTTCTTGAAATTTGTTTTTCCGCAAAGAAGACATTTCCCTTACATTAACAGATCTTTGAGAAAGATTACTCTTTCTTCTTTTAAGCACATTCGTTGTATACTGGAAATATTAGTAATAAAGTAATTATGTGACTAAAAATCTCAATAAACCAATGTTTTCTAAAGAAATCTTTAAAAAGTCTCAAGTGTTAACTTGAAGTCAGCCCGACTAACCGCAACAATCTTCCGCGCAAAAATAAATTAAAAAAAGCAAAAATTTACCTTTCTCCCCAATTTTTCCTAAAGAGGACTTTAAAATGTCTGAAAAAGGACCGTAATAACATAGTGCCAAATTTCAAATAGGCAATAGGACTATGTTTGAACCAGGCATATTAAGTTCATGCATAAATTCAGCTCATTCGGTTAAGGGATTTTGCGTGATTGATTAACAGACACACACAAAACCATCACATGCTTATGTATTAGCATTAATTATATACTATTATTTATATTTTTTATTTATTTAATGCTGTGTTCTCACATCTGCAGGTCATATCCATGCTCTGTGTTTCTCTTCTGTTGGGCGTCCCGCCGATTTATTTTTGTGGATCGCAAACAGAGGCGAACTCGTTAATATACAACTAGCCAAATATGCATTAAATGACATTTACAGTAAATTTTCTGTCAAATCACCTTAAATTTTGCGATTTGGTGCTGCTGTAATGCCACTTTCACGACATTTTCGAAGTCAAGTTCTTTCCTGAATTGAGGCCCGACCCTTCCTCTCTCCCTCATGAGTCCAACGAAAATTCTGGTTGATCGCTTAGTGAGTGAGAACACAAAAAAACCACAATGGTGGAATGATCGAATGCGGCGAACCTTCAGACAAATCAATAATGGCCTTCCCTCTGTCGCGCTAGAACGGTCACCTGCGTGCCTGGTATATATATTCCTCGCGACGCCCGCTTTCCCCCCTACCTACCTCCCTCTCCACGCTTCCAGCAACCGCGGTTCTCTCGGATGATAATGAACTATATACGTACACGCACCATTCATCTTATACCCACCCTGAAGGTGTTTGGAGCGATTTTTGTTTATGTAGAGATTTGCGTGAAACTTGGAATGCGTGCTCTCAGTAATGATATATATCCATAGATTTAGGTGAAAAAAATTGCATCTTACCTTTGTATCTGTTAATTAATCACGCAAAATACCGTAACCGAATGAGCTGTATTTATGCATGAGCTTAATATGCCTGGTTCAAACATAGTCCTATTGCCTATTTGAAATTTAGTACTATGTTATTACGGCCATTTTTCAGACATTTGAAAGATTTGGTTTTTTGGAAATTCAATGCTATTTGAACACGTAACCTATGGGCACATGACATAATACATTATTTAATAATTCGATTAAATATGCACGGATTTTCTTGTAGGTGCAAAGTAATAAATGTAATATTATTATAACTGCGACTGACGAATACCAGGGTGTCACACCGAGTCCAATTTTCGAAAATAAAACATATTTCAATGCGATATCGCCTAAATTTCAAATACCAAATCGAAAACTCTGGTCTCAACGTGCTTTATTTAGGGAAATAAATTTAAAATATAATTCTTGTATCATTTCCATTACCGCATGTAAGGTGTGTTCCACCGCATAAACAAATACCCTTGACTGAAATGTGGTCCAAGAATATTTTTTGGCTTACTCAAAAAAATTATGAAATTGTTCACTCAATGACCCACGATTACCGCTCGATACCAGCTTAAAAGAGTAATAACAATGTATGTAAAATTGTCTAAAATGTCTCTGACGATGTTTTGACCAGGCACCATATCTTTCGAGTTTGGCCATGTCTAGAGAATCGGAAATAATCGAATAGCGAAACAGATATTCGATATTAGAGTGCTGTGATAGGAAGAAGTAGACAACGAAAGGCGTGGGTGAATATCAAGGAGACTATAGTGATGAGGAATAGTAGGAGTAAGAATAGGAGAGCGTGCATGAAGCAATGCATTAGCGTGTAAGAGAAGGGAAAGTGGTTTGTAGCATTGAAGGAAATTATTATAAGGGAGTCAGTTATCTAGGGCTAACTGAAACAACTAAATTCTTTGACTAAACCTACCCCGAAAGGAAATAGCATCATGGGTATGCATTTTTACAGAGCTGGGAAACTATACATGGCTTGTTGGCCCTGTCCAGGGAGTTGGAAAGTTCTTAGTCCGGAGTAGCGCAGCAATGTTGCAATGTTGGGAAATGGGTGGAAGAAAAATAAAAACACTCAAACTTACCGAACACAATGTTCGTTTACCGATTATGGAAGTTCTTACCCACATCCATTTGCTTCAAATGAGCAAGGTCAGGTACACATCTTCGGTGAATCGCTCGTTTCGAACTTAACTGAGTGGCAAAGAGCAGCACATGCAACCAAAAATGGCTGCCAGACGAAATGTTGACAATCCGATACATGTACTTATTATATATCCAATATGCACAAGAAATCGCATCGCAAACAACGAAAGCTTAAAAGCAATACATGTCCACCGATCTGTTGAGCCTGCCAATGTCTTATAGTCATTACAATGATCGAGAGCATCACTATTTTTCTCCGTCGGCAAAACGGTAACTCGCTTCGCAGAAACATTTTCTGCCGTTTCGAATACCAGCCAATCGATGCTAGGTATTTTCTCCACGCGAAAGCAAAAGTTTGTTAAGTCCAATGCATATTTTGCCATAGGGGCGAATATATTTTTTCATACGGAAAAATCTGAGCCAGCAAATTGGTTTTTGTACGGATAACAATAATAGTTCTTTCCGATAGCGCAGAAATGTAAAATTGTGCATGAAAAGACACTCCCTTACGTTATCATCTTCATTCCCCTCACACATATGATACTGTGTATAGGTATAGCGAAACTTGGTGGCACTCACTGGTGAAGGGTTCGAGGACACTGACCGTAAACCAAGCGTTGTTGAGCGTTCAAAGTTACCCAAGGACTCCCGCAGGGTCCTCTGGAAAAAGGCTCTAACCACTTCAACCCACATCTCATGTATGCTTTCTTCTCCTATGGGTCATGATTTTCACTAGCGAGTGCCACCAAGTTTCGCTACACCCATATTAAAGTGCCTTGAATAAAAAGGCCCTCAACATTAATACTCACTATAGTGAAAAGTAACCGATATCGTATTTTGATACGATATCGGTTTTTATTTTCTTTTTCCACTTTATTTTAAATTTACTATACGTGTTTCGACTTTTTTAGTAAGCCATCTTCAGGTAAAATTGTTCCTGAAGATAGCTTAATACCAAATCCAAAAGACGACTAGTGAATTTAAAATAAAGCAGAAAGAACGATATCGGTTACTTTTCATTATTGATAATGCAGTTCCACCACATCTCACCTGACACTTGATTTCGGGCGCTACTCTCTCTTTTTCCAGTTCTTCTTCGAACTTATTTTTGTATAAACTTGCATCAAATCTCTCCCAATTTCCGAAAACTGGCGCCCGACGCCCGATTTCCCGTTCTTTTCCCTTCGCTTGCCCTCGGCACAGATTTCCCGAAGTAGTGTGTGCCAACCTTCCTTCTGTTTCCCCTCGGCGACACTTAACACTCCCTCCTCCGGGCCGGTGTCTGATCCTTCCCCTTTCTGCCAGGGGGGCGGAAGTATCCCATTGCCCCAGACTCCCATAGCACTTCCCCATATTTCCTCGTACCCTAGGGGGCAGAGGGGTACGGGACTGAGGAGCAAAGGGATCTTATCTCTTCCTCCCTGTCCCATGCGTTAGGAATGTTGGGTAGACGTGGTGGAATTTACGCATTGATCTAACAAACTGAAGATTCGAGGTTCGATTCCTGGCCCAGTATCACCATTCAGGACTAAGGTGAAAATATTGGCTTAATATTCACTTTCGGCGAAAACATTATGTAGACCTGAACTTGGATTCCGGTTAAAAATAAATTCATAAATCTAAAAAAAGGGAGAAAAAATTTTTTTTTGCGCTAAACCATGCTTAATAATTTATTTAACAAGACACATTAAATCTTAATCGCGGTTAGAACAAAAAATGTGCCGGTTTGTTTGGCGCTTTATAACGGACTTCTCTCTTTGACGTTTCATAAAAAAAAACTTTGCATAAAATCTTAGTGAAATTTCAAAAAAGTGCAGATAATATATCTTTAAAGTAATTTTTAACTTTTAACCCTTTTTAATTAGTCAAAAATGTTCTTATCAATTTTGTAAAGCAACTCTTTATTAGAATTAGATGGTTCCGAAACCCAATCATGGTCTTGTTTTAAAGCTCTTTGCAGCAGTATTTCAAAATAATCATAATAATTTTCCCACTTTACAAAATGATTTTCAATTAATGCTGTTTAAGGGAGTATTTCGACGTGCTTAGCGCGATGTCGATGCCTGTCAGGTGGTGAAGGTTCTTTCGTTGTTGCTATTTAGGTGCTTAGATGCCCCAAATGGGACACATATATCCCTCAAGTAGCACGTAAAGACCCCAATTGAATATCTATGACCAATATCAGTCAATGGAAGTAATGTAGAGTTATCATAGAACATTTTTGCTGTTGTGGTTCTTTAAAAACTGAACCGTAGAGTTCTGATAGCAGTAACTGGTGACCTTTTTAAAAGAGATTTACTCTAATTTTGTACCTTTCTTTCTTTTATAGGTAAATACATCAACTCTGTATAAGACCTGCGCCGATTCTTTTTGCAACTGAACGGGTGGGTGAGCATACATATTTGTTTCAAAAGTTCATGAAGAAAATTTCATTTGAATGTTTGATTAATCTACATATTTTGTGTCTTAATCTTGTTTCTCAATAACTAAAGACAGTCATCAGTAAAAGCAATTCTTTTTAGCAGTGAAAACGAAATGGTTAAGTCCATTTTTGGTTTTGACTCACTAAGTCGCAGCCGAACCTCATAAATGTGAAACCTGCATTATTAAAAAAAACTATTTGTATTTTTAATACGTTTCCTTAATTGTACAGGACATGACTTTATCGGAATACAATACTGAACAAATGAAATATTTCTTCATAAAAAATACGTTCGCTTTAAGGCGTGGAAACGCTACGCCATCCGGATCCCGGAGGGTGACGTCACGGAACGGTATCACATACTTCGAAGATTTTCCTTGTGATGTACGTCATGATCGTCGTAATTTGACGAAAAAATCGCTTTCATTTCTTTTGCGGAAGGCAATGAACCAGTATGATTTGATTCTTCACGTTGAAATACGTGTAGATTAAGAGAAGCGTTACCGTGCGGTGACGTTCAGCCACCGAGATGCCATTTTTAGTCACGTGACTTTTGAAATTTTGATGAACTTTTGAAAGGCAACTATTTATATCTTCGGTTGACGCTTACGCATATCTATATACATAAAAATGGATGTTTGCATACTTGTTTGTTTGTCCGAGATTAATAGATATCGACACCGTTTCACCGATCACCATGAAAGTTGTCATATATGTATATGTATTTTTTTCAAGGAGAAGGTTTTTATGCTATCTAAATATACCGCAGTTATATATATTTTACAATATATTTTATACATATTTTTATATATATATATATATATTTTGAAGTCACAAATCTGGAAAAATGTATTAAATGTTCATTTAAAAAATTCTTTTTCCGAACAATTCCAATAACAACAATTTAACGTTTATTCCAAAGTAAAATTACATTAATTTCGTTTAATATGTATTTTGCCTACTATACAAGCTCACTATTACATATGAGCAACAAGATATTACCTATTCACGCCATTTTTCTCGTTTTTTGTACTACTCTATCCATTTTCTCCATCACAGACTAATGTACTATATTTTATTCTCTACAAAAACTCCCGAAAAAAGCCCGACGAAGCCGGCAACATAGCACGGCGAAACTGTTGCATAATATAAAATAATTAATCGAAATAGTTCCAAAAACAATAGAACATAATAGAACCAGAAGCCGGAATAGCATATACAATGAGCTGCGAAAATGTACAAAAAAATGTTTATGTACTCTATTCTATATGCTTACTCTGTGGTACTACCGAAGTAGTTTACTTATTGTAGCTGCTCTAGTTGGTGCCATCTAATTTTTATGGCCAGATTCACTTTCTTTGTCCTCGAAAAGTTCAATATTTTTGTTCCCGTATTCTTTATCTTCATTCCGTATTTCACGCACTGCTTTGCTTATCAACCTCCCAATGCCTGTAATCTTTTTGATGCTCGAATAACCAATGTTTGATCGTCCGCGAATTAAAATTATATTATCAGTTTTCTTTCTTTCTACTTTTATTCTTACATTTAGCTATTCCCAAGCCTCTCTTACCATTTCTACGGCATAAATGTAAAACCAACTTGGGCGATAACGAGCAACCTCGTTTCCCCCATGAGCTACAGCTAACCAAGCTAATAATCGGACAGCCACCCTTATCTATGCCATCTGGGCGATGGTCTAGTTTAGAATGAGTCTTCTATCTCGCCCATCTACTCTCATTAGAAGTGTATTCATTACTTTAGACCAGTTGACGCTGTCGTACGCCTTTTGAATGTCATAAAACAAGAAAATGTGTCCTCATTACATTCTGCATATTACGCTTATGCTATAGGATATGAAACACTGGTGAAATACTTTATGATGAAATTACTGACAATATTTAAACCAAAAGTTAGATATTATTATGAGTCCATAACGATGATGCAATGGATAGCAAAATGGTGGACGGTACATTTTTTACGTTATTTTCTTCCAAAAACTCCATAAAACTATACAAAGTGGGTATGCCAATTCTACGCTACCAGTAATTTGGTAAAGTAATTGAATGGTTGTATTGAACGCATTACTTATTGGCGCAGGAGGCGTGTGGATATAATTTCATTGAGATCCTTGCGTAATAAGAACTAGGATATTACAATTTTCCACAGATAAATTTTTAATCGACCCGGGTTTCGATGCACTGAATCATCAACATCGAAACCCGGGTTGATTAAAACTTTATCTGTGGAAAATTGTAATATCCTAGTTCTAATTATGTTCATATTCCACAACATCTCGCCTGATTCCTCCCTTTTTGTGAGATCCTTGCGCACCCCTCCTCATCTTCAACAAAATGAATGCAACTATTTATGAGTTACTTTCAAAGTTGGGACGTGATATACTTTGGCTAATATGAGCGGACATTTAGAAATTAATTCATTCTGCATAAACCACAATTGTCACAGTCTTTGTCCCGTTTAAAGTTTTATTTTCGTATTGTCATTTTATTTTCAGCTGAGCTCACTCCGTTTTCGAATATTTTCGTTTCGCCCCTTTCATTTAAAAAAGAAGCAATTCGTAGGGCGCATAAGGGGAGGTAAGGGACTGGAAGGGGGGAGAGCATTCTGGGAAGGGATAGTGGAGACTAAAGACTTTTTCCGATCGAATTTACAATTTTCGTGTCCTCACGCCAAAAACTTCCTTCTCCACTAACAACGTGACTGTCTCGTCCAATTCCTGAATCTTTCATAACGCCGTCAAGCAGAAATTCCGTGTTTTGGGATATACATTTATTTTTCCCAGTTTATTCGTTAACCAGTATTAAACATTAAGTATTGACAGTATTCGCTAGCTATTGACAACATTTCAGTGGATGTTTTCCGTTGGTTGCGTAACCAACAACGTTAAGGAGTCGTGGTTGGCTCTAATTCATCGTAATTTTTTTCAATAAATTTTCGTAAAATTTTGTTGTAAATTGCAACACTGGTATAAATCGATTTTTACGGTTTTTTTGTGGCTTCACCCAGCCAGTCTTCCGTCAGATAAAAATGGGGATATTATCCAATGATTAAGGCACTACAAACTTATACATCTGTGAAGTGGGTGGTACGCTATCCGCCATATTGCAGAAGTAGTCTTAATCGTTTTCGAAGCACGGAGGACATTTAATTCTCATCAACGGAAAATAGGTAACTCCCCCTTAATTGGTCGCTTAAGGTGATCACACACCATACTTGATCCAGTATAAGATCTACACTGTTATCCCCTTATTTCCAACTCATGAGGCCTGATTATGAAGGCGCTGGTGTACCTATCACTCTTCCAGCCAACCACAAAATAGTGCCATGTAATGCATCGAGGGGCGAACTTAGTCTCTCTCCCACTGCCGTGAGGTTCACTTCGGTCTTATATCGCCTGTGTTGCTAAATGTACTGTGTTAATGTTGGACATCGTTCGTTACGGCTGAAAACTACTGATAAATATGACTCCTCTCCACCCAAAGTGTATTTATTTGCAAGAACTGGCATCGCTGCTTGGCCGCTGAGAGCCAGAAACTGAGGTGGAAGTGAAAACACCTTTCATTCGGTTCAATGTCTGTGACGTCTACCGAAAGGGTTGATGCTATGGGCGAAATTCATTTTGGTTTCAGCCATCCTTGAAGGTTTCACATGATCATTAGACTTGCAATGGCGAGGGAGCGGTATTTCCATTCATATCGTAGCGCATGTCTACTATAATTCCAAATTAACACATTAATGGCAGCAGGCGGCCAAAAGAACTGTATGGTCAATGTCATTTGTTGTTGGATTCACGGCCATAAAGTTCGCAATAGCAACTAGGGGGTTAAGGTGACGTTGATCCCAGAAAGTGAAGATTGCAAAGTGTCTGTAAAAACTTAAGTGATTGGTCGACGGCTATTAGGTCCCACTAGGAGCGGGGAGCAAACTAGTGACGCATTGATTATGGAATCAAGTAGCACAATGAGTATGATATCAATCGTCCTAGTTAGCAAGTATGCTGATTCAGTATCACACGATACCTTAAAGCTATCATACTGATAAGTATCCTCTCACGTGTACTTGATCATGCAGCGAACATTTGCTGACGATGAATGTAAAGTAGAATCTTCGGTGCACGAATACGAAGGCTCTTACCAAAGTTATTTTGCGGTCGAAAATCGGTACGAAGCTAAATTTTTATCCTAGGTAACGGAGAATTTTATACGTCATACTCCTAAAATTTAAAATAGGAGCCTCAGTAAAGTAATGAAAGAAATTTCTGACAAAATGTACCAAGAAAAACGGTACTAATTACCCGAAAAAAGTCTCTTTCATGCGAGATTGGTTCTGGGGAGTGAAAACGTAAAAGAAGAGAAAAGAAAAACTAATTTGAATGCGGCAGAGTGGAGGACTTGTGAGGGACAATATTGAAGCGAAACGGAGGAGAAAGAAAATGTAGGAGGAAGGGGTGTGAGGAAACGCATGGAAGAATGAAAATTGAAAGCGGAGGTGAGGATACGGAAAGAAAGTTAAGCAACACCGTTCACCATAAAGCTCATGTTGTCCCATGTACAGGTCCATTTAATATAAAGATAATAGATTGCAAAACCGATAGATGTAAAATGCCATTTTGTCTGCGGACAATAGGAGACCGTGATTCGATAGATGTTTCCTATGAAATTCATGTCCATGCATTCAATCCAAATATATGTACTTAATATTAGAATGGTCAACATATATGGGTATTATTCTGCAAATTAAGGTTAACAAGGAAATAAGGCTGAATTTTGAGCTCGAAGCATACTGGACTCTAATATGTGTCTTAAATATCTATTCATGAAGTGCATTGTTATAGGCTTAAGGTGTGTAACACTGCATTATATGTACTAGTGGAAGTTTTAGACGAGAAAAACGTGAAGTTTAGGTATTATCCTGGCGAGAAAGGTAGATTATGGTCTCGAATTTTATCTATTTTTCTCTCGTGCTTTTACTGTGACGAAGAAGGAATACGACGTATTGAAGTCTCGTATAATTCACTGAATACAGAGGTGATAATCCTCGTCGTGGCGACTCGGTAGACAGTGAGTTATCCAGTTGATGAATCGGGGATATATGGATTTTTTGGAGACGTTTGGCTTGCATCCAAACTCGGCCATAAACTTTATTCTCTAAAGTTATTACCTCTTCAGGATTTCTTTTTCCTATAAAGCAATGTGTCTAACAATGGACCTTATGATGTGATAAACTAAATGAATGAAGACATTCGTTATTTTAAGGAGCTTTTAAATCAAGTCATTGAAATTAGCGCAGATCGAAACACATCAGCGCTCTTTATCGCACTATAACGGCGATTAGTGGAACGATTTGCGCAGTTTTAAAGTTTGGTTACCTGTTAGTAGATAGCATTCCGTAGTTTTACAATAGTCACGGCATTGTGTATAGATATTATACTCCTATCGTGCAAAATTGGTATTTAAGGTGGTTCCACCGTAAAATGACTTAAACTTCATTTTATTCATATTCTGTCTACTTGTAGAAAAAGCTGTCCTCTATCTGATATGTACAACAAAATTATACCTTTCCACGCTATTTTATTCTATAATTGAACTTGAAATTACATGGTGTTCAATGGGGGAATGAGAGAAACACGGGGAAAAATAGTATTTTTCCATAAAATACATATGCCATTTTCGTGGAAAACTGTCTCTAAGAAGGAAATGGTCCAGAGAAATTGAATCAAAATAAAATACAGGCATCTTACCACCTTATTTTTCTAGTTATTGAAGAATTAATGCCGTAATTGAAGTCAAAATGCGGTAATTCGTAGGAAATGGCGCTGCAGTTGGTTCCTATGGCTGGAAAAAAGTGCTCATTTAAAATACATTCGTGGAATAATCTGAATATTTTGTACCTTACTTTTGGGTTTCTATAGGTAACGTATTGCATCAGTGAAAGCCAGATTTTTTTGACAAAATATCAAAAATGTGGAATTTAGTATTTGTTTTGACTCACACAGTCGCGGCGGAACCTCCTTAAAAACGTAAGTTTTTAACAAGGAGGAATAAAAATATCCATTTTTGACGCCTCTGCTGAAAATCTACACTAAAAAGCTATCGCGGATGCGATTATCGACGTTATTTTGTTGTCTAGTGCACATTAACTCTGCTCCCGATATGCTTTGAAGTGTGCTGCCAAGTGCGATAGGTCTAAAACGAATAGAAAGCGAGTGTGTTTTGAAATGAGCAATGCACAAGACCAAATGGAACGCTCCCATAGTGTATTTGATAAAATTCCTGATCTCAAATTTGGCCACCGTTCATCTGCAAATTGCTTTTTCTTGGAGGAACTCGTTGTTGAAGATAAGAGCATCAAATATTTAAGTATACTATTGCGCCATGATTTTACATGGCGATAAGAGTTAATGCTTTAGAAAGAATAACGTTACAATTTTTCGGAGTTCCTTATTTTCAATATTTTCCCCAGTGGTTTATAGCTTATGTTGAATTGATTTGACTCGAAATTCATTTGTCCGCTTACACACACATAACACCTAGTGGAGAATACTTCAAACTTGATGGACTTATATTGGAATACACATAGAAAAAACAATAATATTACCCCCGTTATCCGCGTTAAAGTCATATTATTATCCATGATGTGAAAGGCCCTTGAAGCTATTGATAACAGTGAAAAATAAATGAATTAATATGTAGTGAAAAAGAATATTTAAGAATTGATATACTCCACTTCAACTGAGTTTTTCTCAACAATTATGCCATTTGCAGATTTACAACTACAAGATTCGTGACTGAGTTCATTAAGAGGTGCCTTTTCTTTCACTTAACTCTTCGCACCACAATATTGTCCATTGTAAAAGCCATTGAATCCAGGAGAAAAATGAAAATGCACTGGTAGCATGAAATTTAATTTCATGTAGCTAAAGCGGCTTTGCCCCACATTTCTCATTTGGAAATATTTCCCAGTTAGGAGCCATTGCCTACGCAAAACTCTTTCAAAAGTTCGTGGCAGGTGCTTTGGAAGTGGAAGGGTCATTTTCCTGATAAATGCGATGAATTGGTGGTATATCTCTAGCAAAGGTTCCTGTTGCTGGGTAGTGGACGATTTTGGTGCATGGGCTATGGAACTTTCACAATGCTGCAAAACAGGGGAGGAATGTATTTTAGTGTAGAGGGTCAGTCTGAAAATCTTTCTGATTGATGCAAACACAATCGCTTCGAGAAGTTGTATGAATCACCAATACATGCCGTTCGGTTTTAGCACGGCTCACAATGACACCATAGGACTGGGTCCTTGTAAAGTCATAGCGACGGGATATTTTAACCACAATCCATATTAGTCTTTTATGTGTGTTCCTCGTGCCTTTTTTGCGAAGAAGCATGGTTCCTCTGACTTACTCTTTCTCATTGCCTCCCTCTCTTCTCCTCCCTCCCTTCCTATCACCCCTCCAAATCTTCCTCACCTCCTTGCCTCACAGGTCTAAGCCAGGAACTTTTGCACGAGCTATATATGTGCTCATTGGTGTGGCTCACTTTTGGCTACCGAGGGTGCAATACATCCACCATTCTGACCGCATGGCAAATCAGAGTCTCAGAGATAAAAAGATTTCCCGTATCCTTCATGCTCAATGATATTCGATGGAGATCATAAGTTGGCTTCCGTAATTTCATTCATGCCGTGTGCCGTATCACTAATGCTCTGATTTAGTGGTCAAACAAGCCAAATGGCGGTGCTATTCTCATAACAAACAGTTTTCTGCTTAATCTATTGAGGCAATTAAATTCTAAACACTTATGCTTAAAAGCAAGCAAAAACTGACCCACATTTTCTTTCTTAAGGCGAACTATATGACAGAACCTGAAAGGAGGACTTATTGAAGAAGAAACAGTTGAGTAGAATTTTTAACTTTTCGATTTTATAAACTCGTTAATATTACCTTTTTATAAAAAGCGTTTCTTAATTTTTTCTTTCGAAGATAACAAGATCTCATGGCTGATAAGAGAAAGAAAAAATGAGAGGACTTTTCGGCTCAAATGTAAAGGTCGATGCACCACTTTAAGTGGAATCAACGTCGAGACAACGATGGAAAAAATTGGCGAGAGTGGAAGGAACAATTGGGACCTCAGGAAGTGATGAACGGCGATTGAGGCCCTAAATCAAACAGATCCAGTGGCAGACGAGGAGAAAAAAAAAGTTGGGGATTCAGGGGAATCAAAGGCTTAAAAACGTTAAGGTCGTCCGGAGGGAATGGCTGGGCTTGCACGCCCTTGGATTGGCTGGAAACATCACATGAAGATATTTCATTTCTGCCGAAACCGGCGATGAAAATACGTAGAAATTGTCTTATATACCCACCTGGACCGAGAATCGAACCACGGACCTTTGGCTAGCCTATCGAATGCGATGAGCACCACGCTACCCAAGCTTCCTGATCCCTTAGGGTTTTTTCCTAATGCAATTTCTACGTATCGTATCTCATGTTAAAAGTTCAACGCCGCACAAGAATTCAACATGGAAATAAATAAGATTAAGACCAAAATTCTGAAACACGAAAGAGAGAAATTGAATACAGAAGTCACACTAAGTGGAGAAAAAATAGAGAAAGTAGATTCCTTAACATTTTTCGGATATACCATCACGTGGGACGGAAGAACTACAACGGATATAAACCGTAGAGTAGCCCTATATAAGCAAGCGTTCATAATGAAAACGCAACCTCTGTGTTCAAAGAAGATAAGATACCAATAGAGGAAATAATATTTACAAACATTCTTATGGAGCGTGGCACTCCATGGATCGGAAGCATGGACCACAAGGCAGCTACGTATCGTAACTATAGTTGACTGCTGCTTTTCTTTCAATTTGTAGCTAATAGAGTTGGTGCTACTTTTTTGGGGAAGTAGAGAAAAGGTACAATTTTTTTTTGTAGTCTACCCAACCCTGAAAATTATCCATGCATTCAGGACATATCAAACAAAACATACCATCAGATTGCAAGGATACATGTTTACAAATTAAAATTATACTAAGCAAATTAAAAAAAAACAAACAACTAATATTTCACTCACCAGAAACCACCGAAATGAAGGCGTTTAGAAAGATTCAGGGGAGAATAAGACAAGATCAAATGAGCAATAATTATTTAAGCAAAGAATAGAAACTATCACCAATAAGTAAATGGGCTAAAGAGTGAATACATATGTTGTAAGACTGCGTAAAGAGAATGGAAGACAACGGGATAGTGAAGATTGAATGCTGTAAAGTCCAGAAGGAGATGGAAAGAATGTGAGAAGAATAAGTATGGAAGTGGCGGAAAGGCCACAAGAAGAAAGATAATTTACCAGCAAATTCAGAAAAAAAAACATGTATGGGTCGTAATACTTGGTCAAATCGTATAAAACCTTTTTTTGTTCACATGTCACATGTCTTTGACATCCATTCAAGTAACCCGCAAGTTTTTCACTCATTTAACACACGAATTATATCTGGTAAACTATAAAAATAAAAAATCATGTGCCACTTTCCCGTCAAGGTGAATCATCTTTGTTCGTTATCTCTTAGAAGTACGATGTTTGCGATCAATCTGGCCATTATATTCCACAAGGCTCTCTCCTCTGCCATGTGTTCGTTTAAAGTTCGGCACATTAATCACACGTCTCCCATAACTCATAGTTCTTTTCACTCCCTTCCGCTTGGCTAAAGGTAACCGATAGGATAAACGTGACTGGTGTGCTAATTGCTATTCCTCGGCGAAACCGCATGAGTTGCGGCGTACACTGATTAATAGCATTTCGATACCGCCGTTGTATGTGTAATACCTTGTTTCACGGCACCTCGCACGAACATTGCGTGTCGGTGCTTTAAGCGCGGGAACTCAATACAAGACTTCTTTTCTCTAGAGGAATCCTTTTTCAAACAAAATTTTAATTCCTACGTACTGAAGGTATATTTTTTTTAATTTCACTCCTCACCACTTCTTAAGGCGGTTTGAGCGAAAAATCACTTCACCTAGAATTTGATGAATTTGACTTCATTTTAAAGAAAAAACTCCTATCTTTCCAATGATATCAAAATATAAACCTCTTGCCCAACTACTTTTCGAGCAATTCGCCTAAAAAGGTAAGCTGTTTTGCATGGGATAGATTACGGCTGTGCGCTCCGGAAGGAGAATATTGAAAATAAATAGGAAATTGCAACACCTAGATTTCGTCAAAAAACTAACGGCGTTTATTTTGTATGTTTTCTCATCTATTTATAAAAAAATAATATATAAATCAACCCAGTAATGTTTACAGAATCGCAAAAAACCTGCTCTTTTGAAGGATTTTAAGCCGTGCGGAGTGAGAAAATGAGTCAAGTTATAGACTTATGTTGCTTTATTTATTTAATTACTTAGAAATTTGGTCATATTTGACTATATTTTTGCGCCATTAATGCTATAATATTTATTATATACTTCTTACTGACGCTGAAATCCAAAAATAAAATCCAAATATGGTCTCCATTATGACTAGGGAACCATTTCGCTCAAACTACCATAAATGATGATAGATAGAAACTTGACAACATTTTCATTAATAAGATCATTATTAAGTGATATAGTGGTTACGGTAGCAGTACGTGGAAGTAAATAAAAACCCTCTGGATTTTCACATGTGCAAGGTACTGTCTACCTATAATGTTTCTTTCTTCATCTCAGCATACGTCCTACCCTTCTTCACCCCGTCCATAACACCTGTTCTCTTCCTTCCTCTTCCTTGTTTACCCAACATCCTCCCCTATATCACAGCCTTAAGGAACCCTCCGCACTTCATTACCTATTCCAACCACATACTTTACCTCCTCCTAATCTCCTCCATAAGTTTCCTCGCCTCACGTACCGTAACAAGCCCTTCCTCGAGTGTCTTCCTTTTCACCCACCGCACCTTCTCCATCCTCCTCCACACTCACATCTCCAAAGCCTGCATCTTCTTCTCCTTATTTCTCAGAGTCCACGTTTCTGCCCCATACAATGCTAATCTTCTCATCTAGCTCTTCATCAGCTCCTTCTATCTATCTTTACCCAAGTTCCTCGTCATCAGCTCCCTTATATTACTAAAAGCTTCTTTTGCTAATGCTCTTCTTCTCACTGTCTTTGCTACTACGCCCTACTATTTCCTCTTTTATCAGAGTCCACGTATCTGCCCCATACAACGCTACACTCAAGGAAAAATAAAGTGGTCACTTGTAAAAAAAAACATTATTTTAGTGGCCTAAGTTTAGAGGGGTAGTCGTAATTTTCAAGACTTGGGCTGAAAAACCTTGAAAATGACGGTCATCCGTTAAAGCCTGGGTGGGTAAAATAATAAAAAAGACCTGGATAAGTGCGAGCAAAAATGTTTTGTCTTCTTAATGAAAATGGAAAATTATCAACGTTCAGCCTGAGACTATTTACTGCTCTTTGATGAATAGTTTCACTCGCGTCAGTCCTCAAATAATAGAATTGTTGATAAATTCAACAGATTCAGGCGAGATATCGTGGAAGTTCTTCATAATGTAAGAGAAACAATTGCACTTTTCCACAAAATGGTTTATTGCGTACAACGCGTTTCGGCTCACAGAGCCATCATCAGGTACAAGACAAAGTTATAAGAGAGTACATTGCATATATATGTCTTTTCCGAGGAGGGGGGGTTAGTGGCAGGAGACCAGAGGAGGAGGGGAAGGAGGAGGTAGTGGCTGGGAAAAATCAGGAAAATCCAAGGGAGGAAAGGGGGGGGACGGACTAACCCGTGAGAGAAAGGCCAAGAAACAGCAAAGGGTGGAAAAATGTGGGTAAGGGGGGGAAGAAGGTAGGGAATAGGCATGTCATTAGAACGTAGGGAAGCGGCGCTAGGGAAATAAACCATTTTGTGGAAAAGTGCAATTGTTTCTCTTACATTAGAATTGTTGATGGTATCCTAATCCCTCAAATGCTATATCAGATACTCAAAATCTCTCTCGGCTCTTGGCTTTAAGTAATGAATTTTAGTATTCACAACATTAACTCTCCATATTTACAATAAAACCAAGCCTTTTGAGTAATAAATAAATAGTATCCTCTGTATATAAATAAAGTTCTCATGACACTTCTCGGTTCATGGTTGCATGAGAGGATTGTTGAAGTATCTGAAAAAGGTTTTTTTGTTTTGTTAGTTTTTGTGTGATCCTTACTATAATGATTAGGAGGAAAGTCAAAAAATAAGAACCGTTGAATTTAATCTCCAATACCAATAATTGTACTGCCTGTGGTATTTTATGGAGGAAAAATGTTTCCCCTCGTCAACTTTGCAACTGAGCTCAATTGTAATGCTTAGGTGAGAAAGGGGGGATCTGTGTACTGAGGTAACTTCAATGGGTCACGCATTTATAAGCTGGAATACTTTGTATTGATTAATATTTCTCTTCTTCATCCTGATTTCCACATATTCTTACAAACCGGCCCCAATCGTTCTTTGTGCGAGACAAAAGTTTGGTGTTGGCAAAGTCGATTCTGTGACCATTTTCGAAGCTAAACCCAAGAACTTTTCATTCCAACAGTTGTCATGTCCACGAGGTAATGTGTTTGCCAGCATCTTCGTCTACGCGGTATCTTGAAAGCCGCGGCAAAGGCGTGTGGCAGGGGATGATTCCACACCAAGCATGCACTAACCGTCGAACACTAAGTCATACCTCTCTCTACTATTTTGCTTTAATATACTTTAATCCTAACGTAAGTAATATACGTGGGACTCCACCTGCAATATGGCTGCCAACCATTTTATTCATGGAGGATAGACCCTGCACTCACATGCCATGGAGACCATTTGTTAAAGTCCAGTCATATAAACATTCTATGCTAAGAGCTTACCTACAGGCGCAAAAAAACATCATATTACCTAGTATCCCATGCAGAATCAGAAAATTTAAAAATGAAAAAATTTAAACGAGCATAAAAACATCTATCTTACAAACTCTATAAAACATCTATCGTTACCGAATCTTCGGCGCATCTACCGAAACGTCGGCGATCATGGAGAGCATAACCCGGTGGGAAACCCGAGAACAACTTATCACCTAACGTTACCATCAGCAATATTGGTGGCATCTAACGTAATGCGGTCTTAAATCGTACGCGGAAAAATTAACATTTAAAATCTTTCCGTCTTGAAACTTATCTCTCTAATTTTATGCAAATGTGATCTAAGCTAACATAGTAGCACGGAGATTTTAATATGCTCTTTACATCTGAGGAAAAGTAATTCACAAAAAAACTCACTCCAAAGATTAAGCCAAGATTCGATCTTTGAAGTGATCAAGACTCCCATCCAATTTCTTCCAATAGCCTTAACACAAAACCAAATTTATCATAGCATCATCTTAAAAACCTAGCTGAACTTCGTGCCATACGATCAGATTCCGATATCAAACCTGCTTCCACATTGATGGGGTGATTCCACGCTAGGCATGAACTAGGTGTGTGAAACACACAATAATAATGTTTTCGCTGTTCCACTAAATAAATTCCTAATAAATGTATTGAAACTGCAAAAAAGTAATATATTTCACTCTTTAAAAAATGAGAATACATTAGGAAACCCATCCTTGTACGACACGAAGAATATTATTTTGATACCGTGATCTATCTCTAGAATGATAGATGAAACAAAATAAGAGAGATACACGGCCGAACTGATCGGTACAAACATTCCTTCTTTACACAAACCAACAATGATTAAAAACTAAAACAGCATGACACTGACATCAGACACGTCGTTAACACACAAATCACCTCTGTCCTCTCCCCATCCTTTAACCCATTATCCCACCCCCATTTCCGTGCCTCGTGTCCTGACACCCTCTGCCACACACCTCTGCGGCGGCTCGTAGTAGTGGTATGTAGATGTAGACATAAGAGATTTTGCTAATCTAGTGACTGTTTACTGAATAAAATGTCATTCTCTTAGTTATTCTATTGATTTAGTCCACGGAAAAATATCAATTCATGTCCCACAAAGAAATACAGGGTGATCCATATAAAGGCAAGGCCTGGTGATCATTGCCTTTGATTTATTATTTAATATATTTCGTTTTTAATAAACCGGCATCGCTTATTCAGACTGATCGTTAAAATTGAACATTAAAAGCAATTTACTCACAATCCGTAAACTACAGTTGTATTAAACATTATGTCGCCTTTATTTTTTTCACTTCTTTCGGGACAAATATACTGTACCAAGGGAAGCACCATTTCGTTTTCTACATAAGATTTGAAGAAATGGGATGAGGAATATGCAACCACAACATTGTATCCATGTTTCAACGTTGGACGCTTCGACGGCTTAAGAATATTTCCACTGAAACTTTGTGAGACAAAACTTCCTGATGTCTCTGCCATTGTCTTCAGTGCTGAAGGCGATCAGCCCTGAAGACAATGGCTGAGACAGCCGTCAAAACTTTGGCAACAACAGCTTTCTTGACCCGGTGGGAAACCCGAGAATATTTCATCAGACTTGTTCTTCGGGAAAACACCAAATCATTCATACGGCACATTGTTAACATACATATGACCTCTGTTCTCAACCCCCCTCCTTTTACCTATTTCTTCCCCTTTCATACCTGGTGTCCTAACTCCCCCTGCCAAACGCCTCTACAGCGGCTCGTAGGAATAAAACTTCGCTTCATATTTCTACGACAAAAATTGAGTGATATTCGGAAACCGAGAACGGGAAACCCTCAAGCAGGGAAGTGAAAGGATTGATGGGGCTGGTAATTTTTTTTATCGGAGCGGGGAAGGGGTGCCAAATGAGGAAGGGGATAGGGTCGTTGTACAGGGGTTCCGCAGCCCCCTACGGTGGCGGGGAACGGGAAGACCAGGAAGTGTAATGGCTATGAGCGTCGCCATTGGTTTTAATCTCGTGGATATGGAAACTCATCTTTCTCGTCGGAGATCCTTGCCTCAATCGAGGGAAATGAATTTTTTTGAGGACGGAGGAGGAAATTCGATAGAAAAATGAGAATAAAGCAAAAAATTACCAGGGAGGAAATTGAGGAAATAAGACGAGATCGAAACAATGGATGAGTTTGGGGGAAACGTATCCAGGACACAAGATTGGGTTTACATTTCGAGTGCTGCGTCCATATGTTTCCTACAGGCGTTTCCTGGGAATGTAATTCTATCCTCCTTATTTTTTTTATCCTCCTGCTGTGAATGTGTTTATTGGAGTTCCACTTCGTAAATGACTTATAAATCCACCGAATATTATGCATTACGTTTAATTGATAGTCGCAGAATACGTGGGGTGGTACAGCTGTAGGCGGATTCCAATTCCGCACAAACACAAATAAAAAAAACTTCTTCGGTAAGCTCCCCCTTTTAAAACTCACTTCTGTTCTCGGACACATGGATTAATTCCATTAAATTAATCGAGTATTAGCTCCAAAATAGCTCAATACACACACAAATTGTCCAACGTATCGATTATATTTCGAAACGATTTTCAGAGATTTTGGTAATGCAAACATGTACGTGTAAATACGATGAAGTTAATGCAGTTTAAAGAAATCGAAACCAATTTCTTAGCTGGAATCTTTTAATTTGAAATCATGGTTTTTATCGTCATCTTACCTCGAAATTCACTTTTTTTCCATGATGACAGCTCTTGATGCACCAATTTGTGCTGCCATCTACCTTATTCAGCCATAGCCAGAGCAGCAATTAAGGAAAAATGTCAAGTTCAAAGAAGAATGATTCCCGTATATTCTCGTGTACGACGCGCACCTTTTCCCCCTTTTATCAGCGTCAAAAAATGGGGTGCGCGTCATACACGAGGATGCGCGGCTTCCTCGAGGATATCCATTTTCAATGGTATTTATGTTTAGCCAAAGAAGCATGACGGCCAAAATCTTCCCTAATATTACTTTGTTTCATGTTCGTGTCGTTTTTATAAAAATTAAGAATGTCATTGATTACGCAAGATAATACAAAATATTTGTACAAAGCGAGCATCCACCAAGAATTGGACCGAAGTTGATTACATTGAAACATGGAATCAGCAAGCTCTCGGCTGACACCACTTTGTTGCGTTTCCATTGCTCGACCGCGCTCGGCCCACCTGAATAAATTCCGAGACGCATATTCTGTTTCACGTACATAGTAGTTATCCTTCATTTCATCCCGTTTGCATGGTGCGCAAGGCAGTTGCTTTAGTTTGTGGCTACCAATTCAAACAGTGAATTAATTGTTTCTTTAGTGAACATTTATCAAAATGAACAGTGGTAAAAGACTACGCTCATTCAGTGTTCGCGAGAAACTAAAGATTATAAAAGAAGCGGAAGAGATCGGCAATCGTGCAGCAGGACGTAAATTTGACGTGCCGGAATCTTGTATACGAGACTGGAGGAAGAAAAAAGATTCACTTCTTTCTAGTAATAGTGAAAAAAGAGCATTTAGAGGAAAATCTGCAAAATATCCTGGCATAGAGAAACAACTTTCGGCGTACATTAGAGACAGACGCCAATTTGGGTTTGCATTGTCGACAGAAATGTGCCAGATGAAAGCCCTGCAGATAGCGAGAGAGCTTGGTGTAACCTTCGATGAATTTAAGGCTAGTAGGGGTTGGATGCTGAGATTTTTTAATAGGAATGGGCTTTCAATAAGAAGGAAAACAACTATATCGCAGCGCTTGCCTGAAGCATACGAAGAAAAGCTGGTGAGATTTCAGAGGTACGTTTTCAACCTTAAAAAAATGTATTCTTATTTGTTAGGGCAAATGGGGAATGCTGATCAGACCCCTGTTTACTTTGAAATGCCATATGACACTACAGTGAATGAAGCTGGAGGAAAAACAGTTCAAGTACGCACAGCTGGTGCAGAGAAACAACGTTGTACCGTCATGCTAACAGTATTGGCGGATGGAAAGAAGCTTCCGCCATACATTATATTTAAACGGAAAACACTGCCAAAAAATGTGAAGTTCCCACCAGGAATAGTGGTCCGGTCGCAAGTAAAGGGTTGGATGAATAATGATATTGTTCTGGACTGGATTAAGTGTGTGTGGGAACGACGTCCGGGTGCCCTTCTTCAACTGCGTAGTATGCTATTGCTGGACAGTTTTCGCGGCCATCTTACGGACGACGTGAAGACACGCTTGAAAGAGGGAAAGACTGACCAAGTGATAATTCCAGGAGGAATGACTTCTATGCTTCAACCACTCGATGTTTGCGTCAATCGCCCCTTCAAGTCTCATCTGAAGAGGTTGTATTCAGAATGGATGGCAAGTGTCGTTCATGAAACAACACCAACGGGACGAATTAAGAAGGCCGGCCTTGTTCAAATATGTCAATGGATTATTACCTCATGGAATTTAATTAAAGAGGACTTAATCGTTCGGAGTTTTAAGAAATGCTGTATTTCAAACAAATGTGATGGTAGCGAGGATGGTATGGTTTGTGACAGCGGTGAGGATGAAGAGAGTTCTGCTAGCGAGGATTGTAGCTCTGACGAAAATTAAAAGTTAGTACCAATTTTTTTGTTTTCCACATATTCCTTGCCTTTTTCAATTTGTATGAGTTTATCAATATTTATATCATACTTCGCAGGTACATTTTCAAGTCAATCATTAATGTTGCTTTCCTATTAATGGCGGCCATAATCAAGACTAACAACATTGACGCTAAATCATTCAATTTTGTATTTTGATCTATTGTTCTGCTGGTTTTCTGTGAAAAAAAATGAATACTGTTCCATTGTATTCAGAAAATGCTGTTACTTTTCTCGAAAAGAATATATATTATTCTTTGCCAATTTTTTCAAAATAATTTTTTCCCCAGAATTCGTCGCCCAAAAACAAGGTGCGCGTCTTACACGGGGGCGCGTGGTACACGAGAATATACGGTATTAATACTGTAATTTTAAAGGATATATACTCAGTTAACCAATTGGTCAAGAGATATTTAAAACTGCACCGATATTATATCTATTCACACGCATGTATATATTACCAAAAGCCCTGAAGTTAATTGCAAAATTATGTTGAAACTTTGCCAAATTTACGTATTTTTGCTATTTTGGATTAAATCCTCGATAATTGCTAATATGGATCTCCCTATTTTTGTGTGTACCAGCGAACCGTGATTGAGGTCTCTAGAAAAGGGGAATAAGAGATTGTGGAAATGGTGCGGGAACTAAAAAATAATATTTTATGATGAATTGATTTGAACCATTATCAACATGATTTGCCAGTTTGACATTATCGTTGATTTGGTGTTTATCATATCGACTTCAATTATTCAGAGGATGTGATTTTATCGTGGACAGGTCAGAAACCAAAAACCGGTAACTTCTAGCCAACGTTTCGGAATATAATGTATTCCATCGTCAGGGCGAAAAACAGTACCTACATGAAAGTCATCAACATCTTTACACATAGATTTAGAACATATAAATATCATCACCATAATTGCCTCAGAATAAATTATTTCAAAACTTATGCGTCCATGTATGCATATATTAATCCAATTTCTTGGAAAGTGGATGTATTAATTTCACAACCAATTACTATCACCTTTTTGTACATTGCACACAACCCTCGGGAGGGATTACGATCAACGTTCCCTGACGCGACGTCAACAGACGGAGGCGTTCGCGAAGTTTGTTTATCGTTATTTAGTGGAATATTTTATTACGATGTCCGGACGTTGACGGCGCCATCAACGGAAGACGAACGATCCTTGTCAATTTTTAACTTTAACTTTTCTATCACGCTACGTCACAGGAACCTAATTACCGCAGAGATTTTGTTCAATTTCACAGTTTCACTTCCAGATTGTCCATCTTCCTTTTTAGCTTTACCATAAAAATTATTAACCCTCATACAGCAGTTATAGTGGTATTATTTTTTCGAATTATTTATATTTTGATTGAAACTTTTAAAAATAAGTAGTTACTTGATATAACTGGTAGTTTAAGACGTAAATTTGTGGAAATTATTCATTATGAAAATTAAAAACCTTTAACTTTGTGGTTCCACAATGATCTTTTTATTAGCACGACCAATGTTCCGACGTGCTACAACGTCATAATCAGGTGATTATGATGACGTTGTTGTTCATCATGTAGGAACCTGATGATGACGTTTTAGTACGTCAAAACCTGGGTAGTGCTCATAAAAAGATCATTGTGCTACCACAAAGTTTAAAGTTTCTCATTATCATAAGTAGTTACTTCGCAACCATTTAGAGCTCCCTTTACAAAAACGGTTAACAATCGGCGCTGATACTCCCGTTCATTGTAATACACTCCTACTATGACTGGAAGAAGAGGGGATACTGAGCTCCACTGTCCGTTAACGTCACGTCAGAAAACGTCGATCGTTATCACGCCCTTATACCCGCTATGTGCTTCCTTCCCCATACTATCCCTTCTTTCGACTCCCATGTCTTCGCGTTCAGACTCCAACCTATTCCGCCCAACCCTCCCCCCAAATACTCCCTTAACCCTTTCCACCCCTCCTCCCGCCCCCCCTAACCCTACCCTCCCACTTCAGCCCCCTCCAAACCCCCTTTTGCAGGCTTGAGAAACTTCCCCCGTCGAAACTAAGAAGCTGAAGAGACGCGTCCGCTATATTAGTTTCCAATGACATTGATTTACGGCGGGGATTTTTCGAGCCCTCCCCCTTCACCCTCCTCTCGCCCTCCACCCCGTATACATCCTCCCTCTCCACCCCTCCTCCTCTCTCCCCTCCCTCCCACCCCCCTATTCTTCCCCCGCCTTCCCTGCTTCCTGCCAACACTCGCAACTACAGTGGCGCCAACGTATCTGGGATTTTTCGGTGTGGCACACACGAAGTGTGGTCGGTAATGGAAAAGGGTGGAATTCAGATATTTTCACAAAAATAAAAGGGTGATTATAGTCTCAGCGAATAATAGCTGCAAATTTTAATTTGGAGAATCTGTCATAAATTATGAGATTATATCTGCTAACAGAAGAGACATTATATGTATGTTAAAGAAAATAAAAGAACGTTCATAATAGCAAAGCAAAGATTAAAAAAAACTCCAATGGCGGTAAAAGTTTTAGCACCCCACGTCAGAAAAGGAACAAGCAAGAAATTAAAATTATACCCGATTAGCCCAGCTTTGATGGTTTACGAGAAGGTAAAATCCTCACCAGTGACCAACCACAGGACATATGCACTCAACCCAACAATGGGATCCTTCACTGGGCCCCCGTTTAGGGCTGCGGGGTTATGATAATCTCTTTGTGATTTTTAGTAATGTATAATTTTAGTTTCTAGCATGTACCTCTTCTGACGTGTGGAGCAAAAACTTTACCGGCCATTGGACCTTTTTATCTTTGCTTTGCTACATTTAAGGCACGCACTTTCCCACGCACGCTCATAATAGATAAGCAATGCAAAACACATATAACCTCCATCAGTAACATAGTGATAAAATTAACTAATATAGGGATTTGGCTGCATAAATATGATATATATGTCCACAGGACGATGTCATTGCCCTTTCTATTGTTAACTTCTCTACGGGAGAAGCTCAGATAATTCTCTCCATAACCTAAAACCTAATTAACATTTAACTAGTATTGTAAAATAGTCACAAAACTGTGAAATTCACAGTGAAAAAATTATTCGCCTGAACTGGGATTCAAACCGAGAAAATCGCGAGCACTCCTCCTGAATAATTGAACTGGTTAGAGCACTCGAAGTGATACTGAGTGATATAGGTTCGAGTCCCAGGGCAGGCGAACGATTATTTCGCTGTAAATTCAACACAAGTGTGTGACCATCTGTGGGCGAATCCGTTGAGGTTACTGTGTGACCAGCTACGCAGATCTTTCATTGCTATTGCTAAGTGATATCATTACAAAACTGCAAAAATCTGTCCTACAGAGTACTCTTCTTAATTTGCCCATAAATTATAATATTAGCCAATGTTATTAGCTGCCAGTAGATGAACCTAACGAATAACTGGGTTGGGTGAGTGTTTCCAGATTTTGGCTGAACATTGTGGAACATATTTATTTAGTGGAAGCCATTCAAGTTTGGCCAATATTGAAAGAAGATTACAGAAACATCATCGACTTCTTTAGCTATTAAATCGTAAGATTAATTGACTGCGGACTTCCATTCTACCCTGTCCCCTGCTAACTTCTTTACGTCCTTGCAGAATTTCTGTTTCATTTTCCGTTAAAGGTCGCCAATCCATATTTCTTAGGACTCAATAATCAATCAAGTGGCATTAACAGTGGGATGTCGAATTGAAATTCGTATCCTGTTTCTAAAATACTTATTTATGGATCTCCGTCCACCGGATGCAACCTTTGACTATGGACTCCTTGGCACCTTTATATAGAAGATATTAATGGCAATGCTGCACGCTGGGTCTCTAGAGTCTTTAGAGAGTCTCGTATGTTAATATCTTCGTGTCTATGAGGGTCTAATTAACTTTTCCTGACTCAATTAAGAACAATTGACGGAAAAGAACACAAAGAATATTAATAATATACATTATTAAAACTTAAATGGACGCAAAACGTTTCATTACATTCATTGAGAACAAACTTTTTTATTGGTCAGTACCATTTTTTATTACAACCTTAACGCTTAGAGGTTCTGTATTAGCTTAAATCTGGTGAGTTTCGGAGAAAATTAAATATGGGCGTGTTTTGCAAGCTCTGTCAAACTTTATTTTTAACGATCTCGAACTGTGTCGAGCCCACATATATTTTTAATGCGTTACAACCGAAATGAATGACACGTGACATCTTATGCACCAACTGTAAGAGAATGACAATGCGAAGTTTCAACTTCCGGTTAGAAAAGAACACTAATTGAATTTTTGCCAGTTTTTTTTCGATTTCAGCCCACTATACGCCAAATACTCGGACCTTTATCCACTCCCAAGCCTCATACCTTTCTCACCTACTTATCCAAACCTACGTTTTTGAGTCGCTACCCCCTGACGATCAACCTTCAAATGTCTCACAAAAAGACTGCTTGAGCAAATCTCACACCACCACAGAAACCACACCTTCGTTCGCGTTTCTCGAAAATGTCACCTCTCCTTTTTTTCATTTTGACCATCGCTTGTTCCCGCGAAGTTTTCAGTTTCCTGCCCTTTTAATGCTTTGTTCTTGGCAATGGCCCATCTCTACCTCGGCTGCCTGCCTCCACTTTGAGTTTCCTTGCTCTCCTGCCGCATTCACATTGTGCCATGGCTTGGGACACTGGGAAAGACCTTCAACCACACGCAACCCCGTAAATCAATCGCGAGATATTTCCCAAATAGCACTTTTAAGGTGGTTGGTGCGATTTTTGTTTATGTACAGATTTTCGTGAAACTTTGCACACGTGTCAGTAGATATCACGACCCTCCTTGCGCCTCTCGGTATGTCGCCACCTGCGATCCCCACACGTGTGCCCGCGTGAAGTTTGGCTGCCCTGGCTGGAGGGTTTCCATGCGAGGACGTGGCAGAAGGGTGAGGCTAGATGTGATCATTTGTTGAGGTGGCTGTAGAAATTTTGTCTGTGCAGAGATTTGCGTGAAAATTTGAATACGTCCTTTTTAGTATTATCTTCTTGAATCTAAAAACACTGAAATTCCGTTTGTTTGAACACTATAAGACTTCAAAACACCTTGATAGATTTAAAAAAAATTGCACACATGTTTCTTAGAACTTTTTAGGATTAAAAAGCTATATAAGAAATGCCCTAGGGTCCCATATGTGGGCTCATTATTTAAATTAATTTTTACTTCCATTAGAAAAGCATGGATTCGTGAAGCTGCTTATTTTTTTGTTTTTTGTGTAACTTGCAATCATATTATATAGGCTAGAAATATTTAGGATCATATGACCGGAAGAAGCTATTTATTGCATATTATTTCCGTAAAAGCCTTGTTGCTTTCCTAACATTTGAGTTATTGGCTCCATAATTGGTTAGTATGTCAACCATAAAAATGTTTATGTGCATGGCAACCGCAGGATAAGCTTGCAATGGGAACTTATAGCCGATTATTTTGTTCAGTGTTTTTATACCTTTTTACTGTATTTCATTGACTTACTTAAAAAGTAATTAAAATATGCACCAAATTACCTACAATTACCCCTTTAGCAACTTTAAGGTGGTTTGAGCGGTCGCCAAATACGGAGTCTAATTTACCCCCTAGTGTGGAGCTACTTTGCAATCAATGGACCCTTTCAATGAAAAGGGCCTTTTACGCATTTGCAATCATGTTTCGCTACCACTTAAGGCTGTAATGAAAATTTTATCATTAGTTTTTACGATAAGTAATGTAAATAATTAATTGATTTGTTGAGTAAATGATGTCAGGCTCTATTTTCTGGAAGCGAACCATCTTAGACGGTGAAGAGTTACTTTTTGAACTCTACTATATTAATTATTGATACGACCCGGGTTTAAACACTTTTTCATATTCATTTCTTGAAGATGACTCATAATCTCGAAACCCGGATCATATAAATAACTTGATAAAGTCGATTGCAAAATGTAATTCTTCATTTTCCCCGTGATTTTATTTGCTATTTGAATGCGTTTGTCTTCATTTGCTACGTAGTAGTAACAGCATTTTGCTTTATGTGTAACTCTTGTTATCCTTATGCATTTATTTGAGAGAAAACTGCATACATTCATAAAGTTCTATTACATTGGTAGCAGATGATGTAGTGTATGTTGGCAAACTTCAATTCCTTACAATTATTTGCAGAATTATGCTAATGCATCAATAGCCGTACCTTCAATTAACTTTAGTAAGATGTAGTGTAGTGCATGTTGGTGAAAATGCACCTCCTGCCGCACACCTTTGAGGTGGCTTTCAGGGTACTGTTTGGATGTTTTGCTACCACTATATCCTCACCCTGCGGCAAGGAGGGAATACGATTTAAACAAAGATAAAGGTCTCGGATGGGGAATGGTGAAGTAGGGAAAGGCGCTGGAGGAATGTGAAGGGAGGCAGAAGAGATGAATGGAGCAGATAGCAAGAGGCAGTGGGCCATTGAATTCCGAGACAGAAGGGAAAGCGTTAGGGTAAGCTTGCGAGAAAGGACAGGTATGTTGGATGGAATGACGAGAGGAATGCAGAATGGTTAGACGAACGATCGGCTTTGCTGCGCGGGTGACATAATCGGATACAAAGTATTTTCAACGGGGATCCGTGAGAACCATTATCAGGCAGGTGAGAGAGAATGACAGATGTTGGGGGGGGGGGGGGATTTACAAAGAACGGGGAATTGTTGAATGAGTTAAGGTAGAGCAAGCGAGATATCATTTTATATAAAACTCGATGAATTTAGCCTCTTGGGCCTATTTTACTTTGAATTTACCTGATTTTGTCATATAAAGGACACGTTTTTCTCTAACTATAGCAGATGTGAAAGCACAAAATTTATTCCATGTTACAGTGGCGCCTCCTTTTCACAAGAAACGAGACTACCAATGATAACACATAGGGTTGCATACCTATTAGTGATGGTAAGTGGTAAACTTCTACCGACACTAACTAGACGGCTGCCTAGGGTCCCAACCCCGGAGGGGGACCTGGCTAGGGGACATAATAGTACACTTTGAGAACACAGGACACGGAAAACTTTAACTTTTCCGAACAAAATTGAAAATTGTTGACCATAGTCCATTTATGATCTAATTATAGACCATTTTGACTGTTCAAGACCCAAAGCTGTGTTTGTGTTCTTTGTTTTTGTACATAAAAAGTTTATACGATACTTTTCTATTTCACTTCTATGCCTGTTTGTCCATTTTATAAAGTCAAAGTACGTTCCATGGATAAAAAATGGTATTTGTTTAAATACCAAAAAAGGGGATCCTGGCTCTGTTAAAGTAGGTAGTTTGAGAGAGATATCATTTAATATTAATTTCATTGAATTTGACTAATTGTTGAGAAAAATATCTCATATTTCCAATAATATCAAATATCAGCCACTTACCGCACTATTTTTTGGGTTATTTGCCATAAATACCATAAATCCATGGGAAATGGAATGGGTGTGCACTAGACCTGTGTCGTTCATGAGTGATTCGTTCACTTTGAACGATTCATTAGCGTGAACCAAATGAATTGAATCACTTTTTCTGTTTAATGGTTCATAAAGAACCAAATCAAGCTGTTCTCGATCATTCGTTCATCATTTGGTTCTTCGGTAGAGTGGTATGAGTGAAATTAGATTGGGGTAATGATGGAAAAGTATATAAATATGAATTCGGATTGGATGCTGTTATGAAATGTGTCATTCAAGTAAGCAGAATGAGCATTTTTACCATCCTGGGTATATTGCATTTATGCATATTTAGTAATTATTTAGTCCCCAAGCATCGCAAGTACATACATCAATAGTTTCACAACTGATTGTCTCCAGTTGTCGAGGAAGTATAGGCGAAAAGTTAATAATTTTTTTGGAGCAATACCAGGCAACATTATTAAAGATGTCTCAATGATAGGTATTTTTAGGTTCAACAAGAATCATAGCTTATTTCGAGGATAAAACTGAATTAATCTGAGAATCAGAATTACATATCTCGCAAAATTCGAGTAGGCAGCGCGGACTTTCCAATGGTACGGATTTGGTTCATTGCCTTAGTATGGTTCATCGTATTTATTTGATTCTTCACAGTTGAATCACTCGTCGTAGTCAAATCATTCATCGTAGTTATTTTGTTATTCGTGGTTCATTTCGTTGAAGATGAATGATTTGAAAGAACGAGTAATTGACATGAGCCAAATCACATGAATGGAATCTTCAAAATGAACTGAAATTCCCACCTCAAGTGTGCACTCCATAGTGACTTTATTTAAAAAAAATTGGAATTGTAAACTTATACAACTCAATAGAAATTAAACAGTGTGTGGTTGTATTACCCTACTTCTCCGACTATATAAGCCGCGCTCGAATATAAGCCGCACCCCGCTTCTTGGGGTCTCAAACAGGGAAAAAAGTTAATACTCGAATTTAAGCCGCACCCTTTTTTAGTGCATCCCGCACTACCTACAGTATTAGGAATTAGAATTTTATATATGTTTTACATTACCTATGTAACTGTGACACAATGTTATCTATATTATCCTATAATTTATGAATAAATTGTGCGCCAATTTGAACTTTTTCAGAGTTATTTCTTACTTTCCCCGTGGCTCGCCTGATCAGGCGAGTTTAGCTGGCGTCCACATGAATCCGAATGGCTAGTTTGCTCAAACCGGTCATTTTTACGATTTTTTAAGAAAGTTCTCGAATTTAAGCCGCATCTCGAATATAAGTCGCATCCCGATTTTGAGACCCCAAAATCGGGAAAAAAAGTGCGGCTTATATTCGGAGAAATACGGTAATTTTAACAATTTTTTAAATACACCAATAACTCAACGCAGCAGTTTTTGGAGAACAATTTTCATATGCAAAGGCGTTTTCAGCGTTCACCGTGAAAAAATAAGTTAAGGACTAAAAAATTCCTATTTAAAAATACCGAAAACTATAGTCATATTAAAAAATATTTCTGCGCCATCAATTTTATAATATTTACTCCATTTTTATAACAGTTGCTGAAATAAAAAAAAGTCGAATCTTGTCTCTGATATGACTAGGGAAAATCTCGCTCAAACCACATTAACAGCGATTTTGCGGTCACTTTCAAAAGTGCGTAATTCATATCGTTTCCGTATTTTCATAAAATGAAGTTCAAAATATAATTTTTCATTTTCTGTGATGGATTTCTTACATAAAATAGTGTGACACCATTTCCTCAACTAACCAAACATTCAGCTACATTACCAGTCATAAAGCCTAATGATAAAATCTCAATGACAACGTAATAGTGGTAGAGAAACACTATGGCAATTTCGCAGAAGACCCTTTTCATTGGAAGGGACCATTGATTGCAAACTAGCTCCACACTGGGGAGTAAGGTAGCCTCTGTGTTTGACGACCATGGTTTCCAAGGTCGAAACCATGAATTGACAACTTTAAAATATTCAGTAATTTACATCAACTTTCTAGCTCTCTATGGCTTTTAGTCCATTTGTTTATATGGACTTCTACGAGGGTTTTCAAGTGATACCACCGTATTTCAGTTCATATTTGATATAGATCTTACACACTGACGTGGAGCGGGCTGTTGACATCTTTCCGTCCTCTCACGTTCAACGCAGTTATGTTGGCAGCGTTACCGTCATCAGCTCCCTTTCATTCCTTTTCCGACGACTTCCATACGAGCTGTCCCCTTCTTGACGTCGCGCTTCGCGATTGTGACTACCACCAAGTTTCGCTGCCATTATATCCAACTTCAAGCATACCCGTTTTCGGTCATCTTTTCCTGTTTTCTGCTCCTTGATATGCAGACCTAAAGCACCGAATACCATCGACGACTACACTTGTGACAAAATGTGATCACTGCACTTGAACGGGTAAAATATTTTCTCTTAGAATTTTTTTAGCGCTGATCATCATCAGTAAGTGTCCTTCCCAATGATTTTTTTCCAGATACACTCTCCACTATCCTACGACCACATTTTCTTTGCTTCCAATTAGTGACTGAAATTTCTCGACTTTATTATTCATCCTCGACATTGAAAATTTCTCGTTTCGGAAAATTTTATTCTCGAGATAGAGAGATTTTATTTCCACTCTTAAGAATCCTTGAGAAATCTGGAGTGCGAATGAAATTGATCATGAAGTATTTTTTCTTTAATGATGGCCGTGTAAATTAGCGTACCAATATATAATTTTAAAAACTAATTTTAATTTATGCTTCTCATATTTATGTGAGTTATCTACCAAATTAGATAGTAATCGTTTGAATGAAATGGCGATAAAACGTGGCCTATTGGCTGGGGATACTGTCTCCCTCAGCGTTGCACTACAACACTCTTCTAGTATAACATAAGAAATAAGCGTAACATTCATTTCGAGCTCGTAAAAAAAGTAGGAAGTAAAGAAGACTAGATTAACGTAATATTAATTTCTAAGCCTCATCTCGATATCTCTATTGGTTTTATTTTTTAAAACTCAATATTCTCGAATATTAATAAAAAATAATTTCACAAAAAGCAATAAATTTCCGCTTATTCAACAACCTCACCTTTTATCACGTCTTCCAGATCCCTTTGCCTCTTATTACCTCTTCCAACTCTGCCTCTTCCTAATCTCCTCCATACGTTTTCTCTCCACACTGACCTTACCAAGCACTTCATCGTTTATCCTCCTTTCTGTCCACTGCACTTCCTCCATCTTACTCCACACCCACATCTTGAACGCCTTCGTCCTATTCTCGTCTCCTTTTCCCCGAGTCTACGTTTCTGTAACATACAACGCTAAACTCCATATTACACCCTCCGCCAACTATTGATGCACGTTCTTAAAATAGGTCCCCGTCATCAACTCCTTCTTTCTATCGAACCCTTTAATCGCTTACGCTTTTCTCCATTTTAGGTATTAGCTGTCATGAACATTTCCTTCCAACCTACTGCCAATGGAATTGAATTGTTGTACTTGCTCAAGGTTGTGCCCTCCTAATTTTATGGTTCATCATTGACTTCTTGTTGTAAGGAAATCTTATTATATTTTTTTCATATGATTTTATCATACCTTTTAAATCATAGAAGTTTTAAATTAAAATCAAAGTAGTTAACCGAGCACTGAGGAACGGCCTACCATTTTAAATGAAGCCTAATGATTTTTTCACCCACCAACATCCCACAAGCATTTCAGGTAGTTTAAGCGAGGTATTTTTTTTCAGATAAAACTCAATGAATTTGGCCTCATTTTGAATAAAATAATTTTATTTTTCCATGGGTAACAAAATATAAGACACTTGCCATTATATATTTCGAGATAATTGCTTAAAAATACCAGCCATTTTCCTTTGGATATTTTACGGATATACACTGTTTAAATAATGAGGAATTTACAACACATATATATCGCCGGAAATTGAACAGCGTGTAGTTTGTATACATTCTCAATTAAAAAAAAATAATTGTGGCATGGTAATATTTAAAGATTATTAAAAATCTTCGGCAGAAGTCATTTTCAGCGCATGGCGTAAAAAATTAATCAAGTTAATGCCTTATGCATGCATATTTAGATAAGTAGTGAGAGTTTCAGTAATTTAAAATGTGTTTTCGTCATTTATTTTACAACATTCACTTTATGCATTCTGTAGTTGCTTAAATTTAATATATAGATTTTTATATGCTCTCCATTGTGACTAGAGGAAATTCCGCTCAAATGACATTTAGGTGGATGAAGTGGTAATTGTAGGTCATTGAGTGCATATTTTAATTAATTTTCAAGTCAGTCAATGAAATTTAATAAAAAATATAAAAATACGGTACAAAATAATAATCCAAATTACATTTCACATTGTACAATGTTCACATCGCAAGCTTATCCGGCAGTTGCCATGTAGATAAAAATTTTATTGTCGAAATAATGAACGATTTTGGAGCCAATTACTCAAATTTTAGGAAAAAAACCGAAGCTTTTACGGGAATAGAATGCAAGAAATAACTTCTTCCGGTCATCTGATGTTAAATATTCCAAGCCTATTCCAATATGAGTGCAAGTGATTAAAAAAATCCACAAAATAAGCCACTTCACCGAACCCAATGCACTTCATATGGAAACAAAAATTAATCTAAAGAAAGGGCCCACTTGTGAGACCTTGGGGTATTTGGGTCTTTCTAATATTGCCTAGTAATCCTTATAAGTTCTAAGAAACATGTGTGCAAATATTATTCGAATCCATTAAGGTGCGCGGGTGCACGCGTGGGAATCTCAGGTGGCGACATGCTGAGAGGCGCAAGGATATCTGCGATGAGCAGTGGGAAGGGTCGACGGAAATGACGCTTATGAAATATGCGTGCCCACACGGTTTCGTCGACGACTGCTGTTACAGACAGGCATGGTACTAATAGTACAAGGTAGGTCGTTGCTCATCCTGTAGGTCGAACGCTGTGACGTAGTATGGATTACATCAAGCGCTAGCTAGTTACGGAGTGCATTGTTTATTTGATGCTTTTGCAGAATTAGGATACAACAGTAATATGAGGAAACATGTGGGATGAGAATTTTTTTAGATACCCCAGTGATGCTACATGGGCGAAGTGGATCCAGGTTTGACGGAGGCAAGACAACGTTAATGTTGAAAATGGTAGAAGCTACAACTTTAATTTGGAAATAAATTGTGTCTAGGGTTATTTTCGTAGTAAACAAGATTGCATTCTCAAACTACATTTGTACTAACCATGACCGATTAAATATGCCATGTATCAGCACTTAAGAATACAAATATCTACAAAAGCAATTCTGTCGTAGCTAAAAACTCAATTATCGGATCTTTCATCGATTATTCCACCGCTAATGCTCAAGTTGTCTGATGCTCATGTCATCCGGATAACTTCATGCGAAGAACGGACTCATTTTGGTCACGGAAACCTCATACCCTTTGTTCGTAGTTCTATGAAGGCAGGGTTATCTCTTCAAAGCCCGAACAGGAAGGAAATCCTGCACCAGCCCGGCCAGAAATTATGTCACTCCTTCGCAGTCCCGCCGGCCATAACGCCATTATTCTTGGAAAGGTATTTTAAAAAGTATCTGGCGAGCGATCCTCGTTTGGATTTTAATTTTTTTACGGGTGAATTCTGGGAGAGATCACACTAGCAAATAAAGTTGATTTTTGGAATGTTCGTTGAGAACACAAGCCCACCATTCGCTCACTTCTCCAGCTAAGGCCTGTGTCATCCTTTACAGTAAATAAACAAGCAACGAACTGTAACCATGGTGATACTCTTAATAAGAGCGATAATTACTATACCAAATCAGTGTGCTCGATTTTAATTTTCTTAAGTTTTAGACCAATAAGTTCAAATCGAACACTAGAAAAATAAACTCAACTTTTGAAGCGATTAATACACCAACACAGTGTGCTTGATTTGAATTTTCTTAAGTTTTAAACCAATAAGTTCAAATCGAACACTAGAAAAATATACTTTCAACTTTTTCGCGCAATATGAATAAAGTCCCATGTTCATAAATTTATTATACAATATGTTAAAGCCATAAAATAAAGAAACCCTACCCTGAAATCCCCATTGATTTCCATTCTTTTTAGGATTCGGCCTGGAAATCTTTTCTGGGCCCAAACGTGGTTCCTTTACGAGTATCCTCGAAAATTAGACGCATCCCAATTAATTTCTAGAACCTAATAACATAGTTTTAGAGCCAATGTGGCCGGGAGTTGCTTCCGCTCCGCCTTTAGCTCCGGTTTATTCTTAGCTCTGGCTCCAGCTCGTCTCCTACTCTGATCAAACTTTTCAGTTTCAGTTAGTGATTATTATTTAAATAATTTAACGCAAAAAGATTTTCCAGGGTGAATATACAATTGTCCAATTCATATAGATAGCCCAACCTTTTGTTAACCGACTTGTTAACATTTATTTAAAATAATTTCAATCATTTACAAAAACTGTACCTAGTATTCACCAGATCAAATGTGGTTGCAAATATAAAATCCCCCGATTTAATTTACTCTTACGTGGGATTCACTCCTGAAGACGCTTCCATTCACCCAAACTTCGCGAACACTTCTAGAGAACTTAAATTAGTTTTATTAATTTTAAATTTATAGGAAAAATGAAAAATCTTGATTCGCGCATAGAAACAAAATACCTACCACTATATCATTTTTCCTCTAAGTTCCTCTTCGTAGGTTACTATAATGAGCTTCAGTACCATAAAAAAATTTTCGACAGATGAAGTAAAAACAGGTAAACTCTGCATGCCTCCTGGAGCCGGAGTTGGTGGAGCCAGAGAGAGAAAACTATCCAGTTTCGATTTCCGTCTCCAGCAAAAATTTAGAACTCCGGGTAGCTCAAGCTCCGCATCCTTCTCTAGCTTCAAATCCCAGCCTGAAGCCAATATGCAGTAAAAAATTCAGAAAATCCGTTTCCGAGAAAAATACACACAATTATTTTACACACAATTAGTACTCATTTAGTATTTTAAGATTTTTCTTATTAAGATAAGCCTTTTCAGCATTGACAACAGGCATATTTGTTCACAATAATGCCCACATTTATGGGAAATGAATCAATTTTTTTCGACAGTAAAAAGTGCATTTGGCCCCGGTGTAGCGCCGCGCGTGCTCTTTCAGATACAAAGCAGCCCCGGGATCAGACCTACCCACTCCCCCCTCCGTCCCCACCCACCAAAACGCCAACCCTCCCTCCCCATGGCAACCGGCCGACGCCATTTGCCTCCCAGGGTCCCTCCAGACGCGCCGGGCCAAGGCTATCCCCAGGGCTCCCCTAGCCCTCCACTTCAGCCCCGCGTCCTTCACCCACCTACCCTCTCTCTCTCACGTAGCTCTCGAAGGGGGGGAGGGTTTGGAAGGGCTAGGTTGACTGTGTGGGATGAGATAGATGCGAGCGACGAAAAGGAATAAGTCACCTCTCTCTCTCTCTCTCTTCAGACGATCTCCCATGCGTTCTCCGACCTGATTTCGAGTTAGAAAGAGGTCGACTTGCGACTTTGTGGGTGGGGAGTCAAACAGTGATGTGCCGGGGGGTGTTGTTCGGGATCAGAGTGAAAATAAGTTACAAAAAAATAGAAAAAAATAAATAGCTAAAAGTAAAACTTAAATCACAAACTAAATGTATTTTGAAATATCTTTAACGATTTTGAAATTGAGAAGCAAGAAATCTGAATTTTTTATTTTATATTTCAATTTATAAATAAACAAATAATTATTGCTAACCAGAAGGGGGGAGGGCAAGGGCCTAGCTATATGACACACCGGTTCCTATAAGATATCCGAAGTCAAGCAATGTTGGGCTCCGGCAGCGGTTTGGATGGGTGACCATACATACCTTCTCCGTGGCGCTCATGTACCCTTTCTGTAAGTGCAGACAGGCATGGGGTTGGCACAATGGTCCAAGAAGGTCTAAGTGCCCGGGCTCCTTTCGAAGGCCCTCTCTACAAACAATGTAAACAATTTAACCAGGAGTGACCTTCACTGGATGGTGTTTTTGGCATAAAAATCTTTTTAGTAATATATTTATAGCAAAAAGGGTAAAATTGTCCCAAAAATTGACTATAAAATGAGGTACTAGCTTTCTAACTTTTGGGAACGTCTTTTCAACATCAATGGGAGATCAACCACTCACAGCGTACCTGACTCTTAACGATTGATATACATAAGACATTGATATACATAATTTTATTTCTCAATTGATCTGAAGACGCCGACTGTAACGCCGGCGAAACTGTTGTCCCAAAAATATGGGCGTTCGCTGTAGATTACCCGAAAGAACAGATCTTCCCAAAGATAATCTCCGCGGAAGCCATCGTAAGGATATTATACAATGAGTAGTCACAAAGAACGATAAAGCCTAAAAAAATAAACAAAAAAATAGCTAAAAACAAAAATTAAATCACAAACTAAATAGATTTGAATAATATCATTAACGATTTTGCTATTGAAAAGTAAGAAATGTGGGTTTTTTATTTCATATTTCAATTTATACATAAACAAATATGTTTTCCTCAACTTAATTGATATGATTACAGAAACAAAACACTAGCAGCTTTCCACTAATTAGTGAATAACTGCAAGTTCTTTGCTTCTGTGATTATGGAACGGTTCCACCGCATCAAACCTGAAAATGTATTTTATATATGTATTGAAATGAATAAAAACAAAAACAGGAAAACAAGATAATCTGACTAGAAAACTGATCTGTGCGGACAAAACTCTAAAACATACAGCTGGAAGATTAATGTTAAGAAAACCAAAAAGGAGAAATACATGGATAGCTAACAAATTTGGTTTCTTAATAAATGGGCGGATAAAATTCTATTCGTTTTTAAATATAATACGATAGTAAATAAGGAAATCTGAAGACACGATGGATTCGAACTCAATGATTGTGGCAGCACATCAACTTTTGCTCGATCAGAATGTCACGTTTCATTCCTTCTCCGTTCTGAGGGCCTCAAAATGGTACTACTAATACTAGGTAGGACGTTCCCGGGACCCAAATGAGTCCGTTATGCATAGGTATGACATCATCCGGATGAAACGGAGCAGTAGACGACTCTAGAATTAGCGCAGGAATAATTAAACGTAGTCTTCAGAAACTTTGTGGTATTCCATCACAACAATTTACTACAGCGAGGAAACTTTTACAAACCACATAAAATTTTTTGTTGTGGTTTATAAAAGTTTCCTCGCTGTAATAAATTGCAGGAATAATCGATGAAAGCTCCGATAATTTCGTTTTTAGCAACGACAGAATTGAGTCGAGTATACTTTGGATCCTATGCATATCTACTGAAATACAATATATTTGATCGGCTGTAATTAGTAAGTGTGTAGTTTTTTTCCAAAAAAAACTAGTTTACAGTGGAACTAAACCTAGTAAAACTTTAACTTATTAATAATTGAAAATTGAAACACTTACAACATTCAAATTCTATTGTCTCCTGCAAGAGTCTGACGGAATTGTGATGTTTTGTATGGATTACCATTAGGGCCAATCGTTACAGGGGGAAATGGAAAAATAATTATGCGTGAAAAATAAAAATATGTTATGCTTTAGTAACAAATCTTTTATTTTTTGTGAAAAACGAAGCAATTATTCCTTTTCTTGTAAAAAGTTCATCTTTGTCTGTTTCAAATACACCTGGGACCACATGAGACATCGCAACCATAAATAAATGAGGAAGATGGCGAAACAAGTATACTGCGAAAATGCCAAGAAAAGGACAGGGCGGCATTAGTGCACTGCAACCTGGTGCCAGATTATAAAGAATTACTTGTAAAATTACCTTTTCAAGCTTCCCCGGAGTAATCAATAGGTTATGTCCCATTTTAACCTGCCAAATTTTCAGTTAAACAGTAGGTACATGCCACACTGTTGCCGCTCACAGCGCCTAACCACTAGAGTGCTTTGGATGAAATAGATAATTATTGAAGTAACGTAAGTGTCAGACACTATCTCTGGCACACCAACTTCGCCCGTGTGGATGTTTCAGTATCTAAAAATATTCTCGTTCCGCATATGTTTCCTTACATCGCCCTTGTATCAAAATGCCGCACAATGTTGGGTATATTGGATTGGATTACAGATAAACAAAACTCGCACAAGTGTCAAATGCACAATGCAATCGGTATCCCTTTTTAGATGCCCTATGAATTTGTCCTTCAGTCTTCCTTGTGTGGCTTTCACTTCTATTTTCCCTCTTATTATACTCCTTAATAAATTCATTTTGCCTCAAAGTGTGCCCCTTATCATAGTCCTCCGTATGATTTTCTCTTCCATACTTCTGTAATTCTCATTTCTGACCCTATCGGTCCATATTATCTTCGGTATCCCCCTCCAGCACCAAGTTTTTAGAGCTTCTATTTCCCTTTTTTCAGATTTCCAATGGCCCATGCCTGGGAACCATATGATACAACACTTCAGACGAATGCCATTCTACTATATTTACTTAAAATAATAAAACATTATTTCTACTATGTCCATCTAGTTGAAGTAAACCTCTTAGTAAATCAAAGTCGTGTTCAAGGACAACAGGGAAGTAGCTATCGAGCTTGTTTTGAGTACTAACGGTGTATTATTACGCAATATCTGCGTCAAAAATGAAAATTTTTAAAATATTAGTGGGCAATTCTAAAATCATGGAGAATATTCCTTATGGATTAATTTTTTTAACGTTGAAACACGTAAAGGATAGTGGATAATGAAACACTAGCTCCAATTTTTAAGAAGTAACATAGTGATTCTTTTCTTCTATTCAACTTCTCTGATATTAACCGTCCACTTGATCATCAGTACCCACCTACAGCATCAAGTTTCAAAAGCCTCTCCTCTCTATTCCTATTTGTACTCAAGGAGCAATCATTCCAATATCTTCAAGAAAATTTCTGGGTATTAAGGAAAGGTATCTCGCGAGGATTGCCGGGAAAGATCGGGAAGGAATTTCCAACCGTATAGTATATACTTCAACCGGAAACAGTATATATTTCACCATTTAGTTTTCAAACATCTCCACTCACATGCACTCTTTCGAGTGCTCTTTGGTTATGGCGCAAATTTAGGTCATTTATCTCGGTGCCAATGATCTGATGCAACCAATAACGATTATCCTGCGACATCGTTCGCACTACTGCCTTCAAATTACTTTTTTCCGGGGATATTCAAAACAATTTTCATGGTAATCAATCTAAGGTTTATTAATAACAAGAAATATAGCTCCCGCTTTCCTGAAGAGTTTAAAAGGCGTGTGAATATCGGTAATAAAGTCATCGGTTATATGTGGAACATGTCTTGGAATGAGTTTTTGTCTAGGGAAGCGAAAATCGCAGTGATATAAGTAAATGTGGCAGCGGAACCTGGGTATGTTTGGAAAAGCATAGGCTAGATGTAGTGACACTGTGGTTAGTGGCTAGTGTAGTGGTTTAGGCAGGAGGAAGGTAGGCTAAATGTAGTGGCAATAGGGTACTGTAGCGGTGTTAAAAGCAAAATTAGGATGGACAGGGTTAGGACCGTGGGGTTGATGAAAGAATTTCGGTTGGATGATATAGTATTGGACATTATGAAAGGAGTGCGCTTTGTCAGTCTGGCCATGTCGAGTGGATGAAAGTGAGTCGAATAACGAAACAGATATGTGATAGTAGAGTGAATGGTGTAAGAGGAAGAGGTAGACCGCGAATGTCTTAGGGAAATGTGATGGAAGAGATTCTAAAGAGAAGAAATGTTAGAAGTATTGAGGATAGGAGAACATGTTATGAGTGAAAAATAAGCGAAAGTGGTTTGGAAGGATAGGACATGGAGGAAATTATTCAAAGGGAGCAAGTAGTCTAGGGCTAACGGCAATGCATAAATTCTTTAACTCTGCATTCGCTGAAAGAGAATGGCGTGGTATGCATGTATCTATGTATGTAATATAGCTCCCGAAAAATTTCCTGGCGCTGACCTGCGTGGCAAGGAGGGGAGGTTTTGTAGTTGGGGGGACTGAAATGAAAGGACGGAGGGGAAGAGAGGAAGGTAACAAGAGAGAGAGAATAGGGCAAAGGGAACCAAACTACTTCGCGAAAAAGACACGAGGTAAACACACGCAAGGAAAGTGGTTTCAATCACCCATTACTTTAAATTTATCAGGAACTCTATACAGTATATCTTTGCACGGCAGCCAATTTGTTAAAGTTACCGTAAAAGAGTTCAGCTTTAATGAAAAATAAGCTAAAACATTTTTTGGAAATTACTAACAAATTAGTGCAATTTATTATATTTTCCAAATTCTTACAATATCCAGTGAGTCTCTACAGTGGCTTATTTTTTAGGAGGTGACTGCTCTGTATAATCCTGAAATTAGGTTAATTACTCTGGGAATCTGGCTCACTGTTTTGAGCAAAATGGCTGGAAACGCTACAAGACTATCCTGAATTGGTTATTCATTTTCCAATTCCATAATCAATGTATGATAAAGTTTCAGACAGATTTCATTTCATATAGGGGTATTTGAAAACTTTATGGCTACCTTAAGAGTGGCATTGTGCGTCTAAACCATGGACTAGCAAGAGTAAAAAGAATGGAATTTACAAAGTGATACATCATTTCATTTTATCAGTAATTAGGTTTCGCCTTGAAATAGTTTTAAAATCTACATGTAATGGTTGTCTTCATCAATATTTATTTAACAATTTTTTAAATGTATCCTTTATTTGCTAGGCGTGGTACTTGACACGCGTTGAAGCTTTCATCTCCTTTTAAGGCAATCTTATGTTGTTATGCTACCCATAATGGAGGTATTTGAGTATTACTACCTAGGTTTTAATTTTAATTTATTAGGGTTTAAGCGTATTATCAAATTAATTTCATTTATGTAAGTTATAATATCTCCGTTAAATCTATTAATTCATTCAACATTGTAAAATCAATTTCGAAATTAATAATGTTGTACAAAATAGTTATGGTCAACGTCGAATCTGTTATCTATAATTGGAAACCAAAATTGCTCTGGGCCTATCTTGGTGTAAATGTGTGCGGGAAATTTGCGGAAAAGCTAATATAAAGCCCTCCATTTTTAATAAAACACTTTGTACTTATATTTTATTGAAATATAAGTACAAAGTATATACTTTATTAAAAATGGATATCTATCACTTCCACGAAGTCAAGCCTGAATTAATCAAATTTAATATAAAGCTATTATTTATTGAAATAATACAAGGGAAATACAATGATAAAATTGAAGAGCGTTTTTATTTTACACTACTTAGGTTCCACATAGAATACCTAATAGAAATTCTGTATTTGGGATCCTTTAGAAGCAGGATTGATGTCGGAATTAGATCAAATGTTGCGAAGATCAGCTTGGTGTTTTCAGAGGTGTCATGAAAAGTCTAGACGTTTATGTAGCCTATTGAATTATCTTTGACTGAAATCACTATCATATCGTAGGTTTAAGAATAAGCTTAATCTTCTGAATTTATTTTAATGTAATTACTTCTCAGAAGACATATATACAAAATAGATACATATAAAAAGCCGTTCTAATATTGTCGGCTGGATATTGTGGTAGTAGTATTTTTGTTATCGTGCTTCGACGGCTAAGGTCATTTCGTTCTTACTGTCTGTCACGCGCAGATAGGGGAAACAGGACTCGGACGAATCGGATGATCACCCCTCCAAACTCGAGCTGAGCCCAGCGATGCTTAACTTTGGTGACTGATCGGGAACCGGTGTTTCCATCATATCACACCGTTGCCCTCGGCTGGATATTCTTCATAAAATTAGAGAAAGAGAGATATTTCAAAATGGACAGGTTTAAAAATGTAATTTTTTCCACGAACGATTAGGAACCACTATAGCTGCAAATAATGTAAATGGTAACGATAGATAAGGATGTTTTACTTAATATTTTTTACCCTTTCATTTTATTTTTTTATTTAATTTCTGCATTATGCAAATTTAATTTTAAATTGATTGATATTTAAAATAAATTGCCGGTTTATTTATTAACTGTCTGTGATTTGATGATTACTTTACATGTTATGATGCCATTTCTCTAAAGCGTCATTTAATGAGCAGTCCATTGAATCAAAGGGAGTAAGTCTGTGATAGTTGTATCTGATCACTATTACCCCACATCTAATCGTAATTGATTCGCTGTTTTTGTTTTATTTGGGAGACATGAACTTCAATCTGGATTATTTATAGAGAAATAGCTCAGTTAACATGTTTTTTCCAGAAACCCGTTTATTTTTCTAAATATATTTATTTATCTACCCAATCAATGAAAATTAATATAAATCCAGTGTCCCACGGTCAAATTCGGGCACAATGTTTGCATACAAGTTTGGTGCATAAGATGTGCACCGTTTAACATCGTGGAATTGTATCAAAAAAGCTTTTGGCTCAAAGTTTTCTATGCTAAAGGAAAAAAGAGAAGTCTATGATAATAACTTGTAATATCGTCTTGCAATATTTTACCTCTTCAGGAACGAAAAAATATACTCCAACTTAGAAGTCACCATGTCGTTTCATACAATATGTCGAAGAAATGGTTTCCAATGAACCATTTGTATGCAAAAAGTTATATCCAAATTCGACCGTGGGACACCAGCTTATAAATACTAATCCTACGTGTAATATTAATGGTTTTTCTTGATGATACCAGAAATGCTACACTTTACCATATTATTTAGGCAAAGTGTTTTCAAACCTAGCATTAATTATCTACCAACCCAATGTTAACTAACATAAATCCAGTGTCTCACGATCCATTTCGGGTACAACTTTGGCATGCTAGTTGGATATATAAGATGGTTTTAATTAAGATGAATATTACCATGAATTGAGGCAGATGCTTGTGAAGGAATAATATCTCTGCTTTTCATCTAATCTGATACTTCCAAACTGTCTTAGTTACATATGGTGATGCCCGTAATGCGTTTGGTTCCGTAGATCTAGATATTCATTCCGTCAAGGGCAACCAAGCCACGATACCGCATTTGTTCCTCCCTCTAAGCCAAGAGGAAACTCGCTACTACTTTTCCGCCCTTCCTATTCTGTTTCCCGGTGAAAACATATTTTTTCCTCCTCGAGTGAGATCGTAGATGGCGATACCTCCAGGACGGCGGTGGCATCTCATTCTCCAGGCTGTCCACGCTTGCGTGTTATGCTAATTCATACGTGCCCATCCTTCGCTTACATCTCCTTCGTTCGCATATGCGATCACGTGACGAAGAACAGGCTGCCGGGATGGCCCCAGCCGTCTCTTTCCCACCTCGTGGGGATGAAGTCTTTGTTAAAAAAAAACACAACAAGGGACCCCAAGAGTCTTACCATGGCTTCTTTTCGAGCGAATGAATGAATGAATATCTGAATGAATGGTCTAGGGTAACCCTTTAGAGCAAGTACACATTGACAAATCCGTACATTATGTTCAAACAATCATAATACACACATTTAGTCAGAAAGAAATACTCATTTACACCAATTAAAGTCGATTTTTAAAATAAGAACATAAAATGTGCTTGCATGAATGGATAGTAGAGTAAACTTTGATATTCTCATATCAAAGGGAGTTCCAAAATCTTGGAGGCAGTAATGAGGAACGAATTAAGGTAAAGATTGGTACGGGCTTGGGGGGTGTGAAGGAAACTAGGTTTAGAGTGGATTAACCTATGTGAAACACTTGTCCTGGAGGTAAATAGTCAATGTAGTGTGAAAATGTTTTGAAAAACATGCCAGATTCGAGGAATTCCTGCCGCTTGTAAATTTTTACATCTTTTAGCACATTTAAAAACGTACTTCATCGATATGCTTTCGTTATATTCTACAGATTTTAGTACTTCGGCTTCTTCAAATCTTCATATTTTTCACATGCCATCTTTGTGCGATCGGATAGTACATTTCAATTTCGAATTTTCAGTAATTCACACCGTCAGGCTTTTATAAATCCATTCACTCTTTCAACTCCATCCATGCTTATCTAACCCCGTCCTTGTTATTTAAAAATATTAGCCACTTGTTCCACTACTTTTAAAGATATTTGACAAAAATATAAGTTGTTTCCCATGGGACGTGGTGCGGCTATGGGTTTCATAGAGGCACTGTGAAAAGGTATGAGAAATTTCTGAGTCATAGATCGTGACAGAAATATAACGGTTTGCACTTAATATTTTTTCTCAATTATTAAAAAAAAAAAATTATTTACTGACCGCAACACGTTTTACAAAATCTCATTAAAATTTCGGTTGTAACGGCGTTTCAGTGTACGGAGTGAAACTAATATGCCAAGTTAAATTGTCTTTATGCTTAAACATTTCATAATATCTTCACCACCACATAAATCTCATTCGCCAAGTGATTTTTATTTGGATCTGTAAGAAGGTAAAGGAGCGTCACCATAAAATAACATTGTATCTTCGTAAAAAGTAGTTCCCTCGTAAAATGGTATAAATGTCATTTTATTCATATTTGGATACTTTTATAAGTAGGAAAACATCTCCTCTGTCTGATATGAACAAGATATTACCTTTTCACGTTGTTTTCGCAAACTGAATTTGAAATTACATGGTTTTGAATGAGGGAAACACGGGAGCTAATTGTGCTTGTTCTATCTAATATTAATTCCATTTTCACGGAAAATCATGTTCAAGAAGCAAAAACTCCCGGAAAGTTGATTAAAAAATAAAATATATGCACCTTGTCTCCCTACTTTTTGAGTTATTAGCAAATTACTGCAATAATTGTAATCAAAACGTGGCATTCCCATAGAAATGGCGCTGCAGTCATCACGAATGGCTATAAAAAGGTTTTCGTTGAAAGTATTTTCGTGGATTTAGTTCCATATGTTACACTTAAATTTTTGTTTTCAATAGCTTTTGCATTTCATCAGCAAAAACAGGATTTTGTAAACAGTTAAATTAAAATTTGAAATTAAGTATTTGTTTTGACTCATAAAGTCGCAGTGTAACCTCATTAACTTTATCTTAAGTCACAACAATAACTTGCTCCGGCCTCATAAGAAATACATTGCAACGATAGCATGCACGCCGAAAATTACATACATGTTCGAAGTCTCTTTCCAGTTATTCGTAAGTGACATGGCGGAAGCCGCGTGACTTATTATCCAAAAAACTATTCAGTTCCACCGGAAAAGGGGAAATGATGCGCCAGTTTTTTAAGTCCCACCTCATCCAGCTACCCACTTTGGCAATCGCTTCCTTTCCTCCTTCCACCTTTTTACGAGGAGACAAAAGAAAGAACAATTTTTTTAGCCGCTTAATTTCTCCATGGTTGAAGCCTCCGCGGTAAGGAAATCCCAACCCACGCCTTAAAACCCTTGAATTATATTTCTTTGTATTTATTTTTTTAGTATTTTTGTATTTTTTTTTCTTGGCGACCCCACGAACTGTGACGTCAAGAGGAAGAGACCCAGAGATAGACGACAGGTAAGGGAGCCCGTCAACACCGTAATTGATCACCGGAGAAATTATCATAATTTATTCAATAGATCATGGAGTGGAGGGGACGATTCCCGCCCTATTCGCCTTTCCGTCCTACCCCTAAAAAAAGCCCTTGGTGGTTTCCACTCAACCTCTCCTCGCAAAGGGGTCGTGACCCTAATCAAGGTCACCGTGGAGGGGAAACAGATTAAGTCGAGGCAAGGCAAGGAGTTTGTTTGCAAGTGTGTTGGTGCAGGGCTCTTGGAAGAGGCTTAAATTTTTATCGCTATCGTGCGGCGATATGGCGTGGAGGAGGCAGGAGGAGGCTAATTTATTAAGCCCACCGCCAGAATGGGAAGAGATGGCGTGAATCCTTGAGAAGATTCAAGTGAATACTGCCTTAGTATCTGCCCAGTATTTTGGTATTTCTTTTGGGAGATTATTCGGCAGTAATTTGTCAAACTTCACTGGTCTAGGTATATGTAAGGTAGGTATAGGGAAATTCTTCCTCAGTTTCTGCACAGTATTTTGGTACGTCTTTTGGGAGATGAGTTAGTCATAATTTGTCAAACTTCACTTGTCTAGGTATAGGTAAGGTAGTCTTATTTCGTTGATATATACGTGTTGCATATATTCTGTCGAATGCATTACGTCCCGTTCTTTTCTTGCGGGCAACATCAAGAAAAATGCCTTATTCATGAAACACCAAGAATTGTGTATGAAATTTGAGATATACATGTATACAAGGGATCCCAATAATTGATTAACTATCATTTCATTCAAATTCTGGTTGCTTATGTAAGATCGTGTTTCGATTTTGACGTAGAAATCTACATCATACCTTTCATTGCTATTTTATTCTCAAATTCAGCATGAAATTTCATTGTGTTAAGTGTAAGATTGGATAAAATATGGGGAATTAGTATTTCCCTGCTTATTTTAAATGCCAACTACACAATAACTCTTTATATGAAGCAAAAACTTGCAATTAATGGAATGGTAACTAAATCTAGGCCCTATAAAATCTTAGTATTTGAGTTCTTGGAAAATAACTACAGAAACTGATCAAAGTCAAAATGTGTTAGGTCAATAGAAATGACGCTGCATTCGGCTCATATTTCCGGAAAAAATCGTTCGTCAAAAATATAAGCCAATTATTTTGAATAATTTGTATCTGAACCTTGTTGCCTAATCGATATATCGATATACGTTCAGTGAATGTATTTTTTAACTGAATAAACGTAAAATAGATTTAGTTTTTAGTTTTATAGTCTCATCAGTGCCTTCTTGATGTGAAATCGCCAATGTGATAGGTCTCTCATTACCAATGGGATGTCAAGTCTGTCTTTGATGAGATATTGTAACAGAACCTTTGTAATACGTTAAGTAAACCACAAAACAAAGACATCAGGTGTAATTTCCAACTCATTCGATAAACTGAGTTACCTGATGAAATAATATTAACACTTTTTTCAAGTATTCTTAAAAAATTCCTTATATTTCTGACCTTATATGCAATATTTCCACGTGTTTCTTAACGTTCTTATTATCTGATCAACTTTTTATTTTAATGATGCAATAATAGTGAATTAATGGAGTGGAAAGATCATTCTGCTACTGGCAATTAAATTAGGTACTTCGTGAATATTTATCCACGCATTATATGTCAACATACATTATAAAGCACGGCAAATGTCATTTGATAGTTAAAGATGGTAAAAAATAAATATATGTTATATGAGAGATATTATAAGTGTGTTATGATATTGTCATTCAATTACGTCCAAGATTTTGGTTTTGTTATGGCTTGAGAATGACAAAGATGATTGATAACTGGCAGTAAGGAAATGTTTGGAACTAATCAATCTTTCTTGATGCGGCGAAAAAAAAATGAAGGATATCCAGCATGTAACTTAAAGCATGCCATTATTTTTACAGCCTGATTCATTTACAAGTCATTTTTAATATAGTACGAAGTAGGATATCAGTGGAACGTTTAGTCAAGAGAGTGGCCTAACGCTAGGCATTTACAGTGATATCGTAACGAAACTGTACGAGAGAATGTAAAGTTTCAGATTACCGCGGAAACATTTTGGAAGCTTGAACCTACGGCGTTGTGTGTTGACTAAATTTTAGTCCTGCGTATCTGAAGATATTTATTTCAGACTGAAGTAGGTTATACAAAGAATGCATGTTCCCCGTTGTCTAAATGCTGTTATAAACAATAGCTAGGCCAGCAATGAAAACAAAATCGAATACCAAAGTTGGAACTCTCGGAGTTGAATTCGACACCATAGAGCCTGTGTTTACACAATGCAGTCTATCTACTATATTGTTTACAAAACATTAAATACTAGCTCCAGTAAAACGGGGGGTTATTTCGTAATATCACGTTTTAATGACTCTTTGCGGGGAGGCGGGAGACCTGTTTCGCTCTCTTAAAGATCGACTCACGATCGGCCAAGGTCCGATGATGGCTCCATTTCACGTTCCTTATGACAGGAGAGATGGAACTAATGAAAGGCGGGGGCAAATGAAACGGATCAGGAGTCGAAAGATACGGATGAAGAATCGAAAGAGCGGGTGAGTCAAAGAAAAGACCTGCAGATCATTATATGAGAGCCGAAGGTGGTCACTCCGCCTGGGTGGTGGAGTGGAACAACGAAAATGACGTAATTTTCCGTATATTAGGACGTAAGCTCACTTAAGTCAAATTACAAAATAAACCACCGGGTCTGCAAGTCTCAAAAGCAAATATTTTTATTACATTTCAAACAATTGAAAAAGACAGCAACTGACAAAGTGAATTTAAATTTAAAATTAATCCTAATTATCAATAAAACCAAAGGAATTTTGACTCCTATGCATGCACTTCGTTCATCTCAGTTACCACCAGCAGGGAGAGATTAAACCTCGTAAACACGTGCGTGTTTAAGAGATTTGAATTCTCCCTGACGATGGCCGCCTGGAGTGCATGAGCTCATGCATAGGAGTCATCATTCCTTGGCTCTTATTGGCAATTTGAATTACACCTCACACAATTCCTCCGAAGATTTATTTGGTAGATTTCAGCTTCACCGCCGGTAATCTCCCGAATCACTCGCCTCTCTCGCTTCCCTACGATTGCTCATTGAATTCAATATTCGGAGGGGTAATAAGTATCGAAATTATTTCTGTTTTCAGTACTGAGAGTCAAATTCAATTCTTTCATCGGATGCGACAACACCCTTTACACGGTATTATTATAAGGTAGTTCGCGCGAGATTTTTCCTATGTCTTAACAGAGACCGTATTCGAATTTTTATTTTGATATTTAAGCAACTGCATGAACCATGAAGTAAATATTGTGACAAAATGATGCCTAAAACATTGTTAGATTTGACTGAAGTTCTCAGCAACTATCTTAATATACATAAATAAGATTTTAACTTGACTCCTTAGCTTGACGCCATACGCTGAAAACGGCTTCTCCATCGAAAATGTATTTACGATTCTCTAAAATTGCTGTGGTGAGTGGTTAATTTATTTTTTTTAATAATGGAGGAAGCTTACGAATAACACTGTTAAATTTCCGACGATATCTATGCGTCAGAAAATCCTCATCTTTTAAATAAAGACTCTCTGGAGTGCATAACCGTATCATTTCCCATTGAAAGTGGCTGGAATTTTACCACGTTTTCATTAGTTCGGTTTTCGTCATGTCTGTCTGTCTGCCCGGGTGGAATATTGCAATCGAGTTTAAACTTACTTCCCGATCAGCTAGAGACTTGAAATTTTAACCATAGCTCAGATGTGGATGACAATGCAATGTTAGCTACATGTTATAGCTATTAATTAACAATTAATTAATTATTTCAATTCCACACACTGTCAGCTGAACAGAATTTGGAATACATCGGGAATTTCCTATGTGTCCCCGTCAGATTCTCATCAAGATGTATAAAATCGATTGGAAACTTTCACCCGGGGATAATACTAAAATGCAGAAAATAATTAATTAAATAATTTTTTTTAAATATACCACGTTTTTAAAACGGACTTAAAAGTATAACATTATTTTCCCTGGGCCCTTCTAAATTTTTGAAGGTAAATTTTTAGTGGCTATGGAGATATTTGTAAGACTTGAAGAGAAAAATGTGGGGCGCAGGCAGTAGATAATTGAAGTAGATAATCCGGATGAATTCACAACTAATTTCAGTGCATTGCAAATTGTATTAATTGTGGGAGTTTTCTCAACGACACCTGGTCCCTCTACTCCTCCTTAATTACCATGGGTTGCCTGTGCCACAAGTTTTTCTCTTCAAGTCTTACAAATATTTCCATAGCCACTGAAAATTCACCCTCAAAAATTTAGAAGGGCCCAGGGAAAATTATTTTATACTTTTTAGTCCATTTTAGAAACGTGGTTTATCAAAAATCATTTTAGAAAATATTTCAAGAAGTATCTGATATTTTGTTTTCATTGGAAATATAAGGTCTTTTTTTGTTGAAGTCAAATTCATCGAAGTTTATATTAAGTAATATCTCTCGCAAACTTCCTTATGCATCCTGAATGCAATTCTATTTTCATACCGTAGTAAGCATCGTGTTAAAAGGACCTTAACGCACGCAGCCGTCCAATGGGCTGAAACTCACCGGAGAAATAAATATGATCACCAAAATTGGGTAGGGGCCTTTCGTTTTCAGGCGAAAAAACTGATGGCGAAGTATCTGCGGAAACCACTCGGGGAAAATGAAATTCACCGGCGAAAACCGTTTGGGATTTCGGACCGGCGGCCGGCGATACTTAAAACGTCCGAGGGAATTTCGCCAAGCAGTCGCCCGCTGAAATTATCTTCGTTTACACTTTATCTTGCGCCTTTCACTCACCACCTGCCACTCGTTTCATTCCAAAAGGTCATCGGCATCGACTATCCGGGTCGAGAATTTTAACAAACGTTTGCAGGCTAACCCAGAATAGTGATTTACGAGCCATCACCCTTTTTACTTTACGACATCGGTAACTATTTGAGGCTGAAATAACTATTTGCTGGTCTTGTTACTGACGTCATTTCCCAAGATGGCCGGCAGACTGATATCAACATCAGCCAGCATAACGCATGCGATAACGCAATTATGTTTCAGCATCACTTGAGACTATTTGTGTGGATTCGTGAAAGTAAATGTACTCATTGAATTAGCCTTAAATCCTCTCATCTGTGAGGAGAAGTTATCTGGTGACTTACCTATTTTTACCAATTGCTAGTTGAATGAAAAGTGTTCTCTGTTTTTTTTGCGAGTGAAAGAAGCGTATGTGGGAGTATCGCGACTCTATCAGTGTCGCGTACGTCCTTGACGCGGGACTTAAAATAGTATTAGGATACAGGGCCAACTTGCCCCGGTAGATGATGTCTTACCATCCTCTAATCGTGGAAAAAATCCATTTATCCCGGTGGGGACAAACAGAGGAAATCATTATCTAAATCCTGTAAAATACGAAAAGTTGACTTTAGCAAGAGTAAAACCTTCGAAAACCATGTTGGTTTTACTAACTATTAATGCGAATCTTTGCGAATGCGAATCGAATGGTTCAAAATATGTTGAACGCAACGTAGTTCAGGATTACTGGTCTCTTGCTCTCTGCTTGTGCCTTTCTTAACTGATGCATGAATAGGAACCACCTTTGCGATGAGCCAATCAAAACTGCAAGCAAGAGTTATTTAATGAAATACCGTTAAAAATTGTAAGTATTTAGAAGCCTGAAATCCACCAAGTTTCAGCATTTCTTATGTGATATTATACCCCATAGTTATTTTTAGTTATGAAGTTTTCTAATTTCAATTGTTACATCAAATATGCATATTGTGATAGTGAAGTCTCCATTTTGGCAAGTTAAAATTGGACTCAAAGGCGGGCGGGCGGTGATTTTTGAAACGTCCGAGGGAATTTTTGCAAGAAGTTGCCCGCTCGCATTTTCACTGCATACTCTTTATTTTTCGTCATTCACTCACCACCTGACACTACTTTCATCCACACAGCTCGTCAGTAACATTTGTGGCACGGATTGCATCCACTCTTATAGGGGTAGTATCTAACAGGTGGTTCAAGGAATCTGAAGAATTTCGGGCGGCTAATAACATTACTCTCTGGATTTTTACTATAGATATTATTCATATACACAAAGTTTAGCCTTAAATTAAAAACAAACCAATAGACCTAGATATTTCAAAACAAGATACACCAATAGCCGATGTCTGGATAACCAAAATCGTTTTTGGTTTCCGATTCATCTACACCTACAAAATACCCTGCAAGCCACCTCAGGGGTGTGTGGCAGGGGGTGAGTATTCACCAAAATGTATTACACTATACCCTAAAGTTAATGTAACTACGACTAATTATCCATTTTCGATGACTTCGATTAACAGCGTCAAAACAAGCTCGTCGTTTATTCTGGGCTGAGAAAAAGTTAGTTTTGAAAAACGATAAGAACTTTTCTCTAGCTTGATTGAAAAAGTTTGTAACTTGAGTATTAGACTGCCAAAATGTGTTTACCGATTGTAAAACATTCAATACCACAAAACAAGTAATTTTCCAGCTATATATTTTTTATTTTAGCAGTTCCTGGAGAAGAAGTCAATAACCTGGACATGCTTTACCATAACCACACTAAAAATATTGAAATTACAAATATTGCCTTGAATAGCTTGACGCAGGGTTTAATAAAAAGCATTTGTGAAACTAGTTTTGCAATGACCCTATTTTTTCGTTTTCAATTGATGTACGAATCACACCCCTAACGTTTAACTTTTCTCGCTCCTGGAGGATTTTTAAAATGTGTTTTATATGCCTAGCTTGATCGATACTAACTTATGAACTCACCATGTGGTATAGTGCTAGGGAAACATGGTGGAATTCGCCTACTCGAAACGTAAGGTCAAGTAGGGTATGGCGCGAGGGAAATAGGTCGCCAAAGAATCGGAGGGAAGAGGAAAAAAATGGCAGATAATTCTGCCAACATAATTGCACTTAACCTGAGAGGGAGTTAAAGTCTCAATTCGTGTTTCATGGCAATGTCTACGATCGAAACATGGCCGGATAAAAGTGCACTGATATTGTTTGTCATCCATCGGAGAAGCCATCCGAACAATTGGATTAAGAGGAACAGAGAGCAATTTGGTTGATGTTAATGTGTGATAGAGGACGTTGGAGTAGGGAACGAAGGTTTGCAATTTAGTAAACTAGGTTACTGAAACTCGGAGACTGCCTTACTGGCCCACGCAGAGATAGGTCATAGGCAATGAATTCTTCTAAGGATCTTCTTAATCTTCAAAGGATCTTCTCTTAGGAGAATCTTCATTCAGATATTTTCAGGATTATAAGGATCTTCTTCGCAAACACCATCTTGTTTCACTGCCACTGTACGCTTCAGTCTCTCAAATGAGAAACTCTGAACAAGACAAATAGCTATGGTCTTTTCTCGATAATGCTGAATTTTTCACTAGCTTTGAATACCAAATGCAGAAATGACACTACAGTATTTTTTATTCAAATGTGGTTTTCAATGTATTTGCGAACTGAGATTTAAGGCGGACAGGTTCCTCTTAATAAATAAGTACTTTTCAAAATCATTTCAATAGTTTGAGTGGAACTTAGTTCGAGGTGTCTCGAAGAGAGACCATAGGAATGTAGATTGATTCTAAGCAATACAAATCTCCGGTGTCACGTATTTTTAGTTGGATATTATTTCACTGTCCTTGTGACTAGAACATAGAAACTCCACAGTGATAAAATTATCACGAAATCTGTATTAGATCCGAAATCTTTTGCGTTTTCCATCGGGTCCGATTCCTTATTTTTACGATTCCTAAGGCAACTTGCACATTGTCTTAAGGGATCGTGTAATCCAAATTTAATCACTTGAAAGCTTAAAATCAAGCATTAAAACAGTATCAGTTTAAAACACTTTAAGTCTAAGGTTAATTATTCAGACGCTGAAAGCCTTATGACTGGGTCACGGTCAAAATCGCATTCAGTCATCTTTTTGCTGAGATTACGGTCGAATACGGTCGAATAGGACGGTATATACGTACTTTGTACTATGTATGCGAAAAATTATGTCAGTTGCCTGCTCAAAGAGTGGTATCGAGTAGGGAAAGGCTTTTGTGGAAGGGATTGGCTAAGGAGTGGATGGGAGAGGACATCATATGGTGGGTATAGTAGTCATATCATCATCATCATTGGTGCTTCTGTCCGCAGACAGGTTTCAACGGTAGCGTAGTCTCTACAGAATTCTGTCCTAGGCCTCTGTCTTCATCTCTGGATAACTCCTTCCTTCTTTTATATCCCTCAGCATTCCGTGCCTCCTCCTTCCTCTTCCTCTCTTCCCTTCTATTTTCCCTTCTATTATTAATTTCTGTAGGCTGTTATTCCTTAAAATATGTCCAATCCATTTTGCCTTTCTCTTTTTAATTTCTCTCAGTATACTTCTTTCTTCTCCAATCTTCCTCAGCACTTCTTCATTCGTGATCTTATCTTTCCATCCAATCTTCTCCATTCGTCGCCGTAGCCACATTTCAAAGCTTTCTAAGTACTTTTCTTCTCTCTTCTTCAACGTCCACGTTTCGCATCCATACAACACAATGCTCCATATAAAGCATTTAGAAAATTTTTCCTAATATCCATCTTGATGTTCATTGCTGTCACCAGTTCCTTAATCTTGCTAAATGCTACTTTTCCTTGCCCAATTCTGCTTCTAATTTCTTCAGTACAGTTGGTATTCTGAGTAACTATACTTCCCAGGTACTTGAAAGAGCTTACTTGTTTTAATTCTTCTTCCACCAGCCATATATTTAAGGGCCCTTCTGTCTTTGCGTTTCTCATTACCTTAGTTGCTGTTTATTCTCATTCCGTAGTCTTCACACTTCTTCCTAATTCTTTCCATCATTTTTCTAAGTTCTTCTTCATTCTCTGCTATTATAGCCTGGTCATCAGCATATTTGATGGATTTTATTCTCTCACCTCCCACTTTTATCCCCCCGATGTCTTCTAAAGCTTCTTCCAGCAGTTTGTCAGCATACAAGTTAAAGAGGTATGGTGACAGACAGCAACCCTGCCTAACTCCCCTTCCTATTGTGGTTTTCTTTGTTTCCTCGTCCCCAATTATTACCGCAACTTTCTGATGGATGCACATCTGCTTTATTAATCTTCTGTCCTTCCAGTCTATGTCTATCTCTCTCAGAAGATCTAATAAGATCTCCCATCTAACCCTATCAAGTGCCTTTTCATAATCAAGCATGCATACGCATATCCTACGGTTCAACTCTAATACCCTTTCTGTTAACATCCTAAAACATCCAATAGCATTTCTTGTTCCTTTTCTCTTGCGGAAACCGAACTGGTCTTCCTCTAAATTTTCTTCCACTATTCCTTCTCATTCTTTCCAATATAACTTGGGTTATAACTTTGCTCACATGTGAGATAGGGCTTATAGTTCTGTAGTGTTTACATTCCTGTGCATTGCATATCTTTGGTATCGGCACCATTATCGTTTTGATAAGATATACTGTTCACTCCCTTTTGTCATATATTTCATAAACCAGATCCGAGAGTCGATCCAAACCATTCTCCTCTAAAGCCTTTACAATCTCTATTGGTATTTTGTCTCCACCGACTGCCCTCCTATTCTTCATTCCTTTTACTGCAATTTCTATCTCCCCTTTCATTACCTTAGGACCTGTATTGTCCCTCTCCTCATTCATGTCATTCTTCAATTCTATTTCACTTCCTCTTTCTCTTGTGCAGTACAGTTTTTTTATATATTCCTCCCATATTTCCTTCACATCCTCCTTATCTGTTGTAACCCTCCACACTTATCTCTCATACTTTTCTTCGAAAAAGCTCTCTGTTTTCTCGTAGTCAACATTCTCACTATTTTGAAAATTTCCTCCATCTTTCCTTCTTTTTCTAGCTTTTCAATTACAAATCAGTGCTCCTTCATCCACTCTTTTCGAGCTTTGCCTGTAGTTCTCCTTAATTCATTGTTAATCTTTCTATATTATCTCTTCCCCTGTTCAGAGTCATCTCCTTTCCATTTCCTTCTTTCTTCCATTTTTTTCAACATATCTCGGTTTATCCAGCTTTTTATAACTTCTTTCTTGTTTACAGTTCCAACCTCCTGTCCAAGAACCATTATTATGCTTCATATCCTTCCACTCTTCTTGAATGATTTTCTCTCTTTCCCCCTTCTTCAGCTTCTCTTGTAGGACTTTGGTAATTTTCGTATTATCCTCTTCCAACTTCATCAAGTTCCACCTCTTTATTGATTGCTTTTTCCTCGTCACATGCTTAAGCCTAGTGATCATATCTATTATCAGAAGATTGTGGTCTGTGTCCGCATCCGCTCCAGGTTGTGTCTTCGCGTTCCTTTATTCTCTTTTTCCTAAGAGAATTCTTAAATCTTTGATTTATCAGTATAACATCTATTTGATAACGCTTGTTATCACCTGGGCTTTTCCACGTGTAGAGCCTTCTCTTGTGATTCTGAAACCAAGTATTTGCTATCCGTAACTGCTGTTGTTCACAGAATTCTATCAATTTTTCTCCTCTCTCATTTTGAGTGCCTAAACCGTATGCTCCCACAGTTTTCCATTTCCTTCCTTCTCCAACTACACTCTTCCAATCTCCCATTATCACTGCCCTCACTTGTCCCTTTCCATTCTCTTCATACACCTGCATGATTTGCTCATATACCTCTTCGACCTCTTCTTCTTCTGCTATTGTTGTGAGCATGAACACTTGAACCACCAAGGTATCTACTGGTTCACTCCTTATTTTCAAAGCATTCACCCTTTCACTACATGCTATAACCTTGCTTACCCTTTCTGCTATTTTCTTTTTCATCAAGAATCTAAATCCTCTATTCTTATTGTTTCCTCCCTTGTAAATCATGGTGTACCCCTCATATGTGAGTTCCCCTTCTTCTTCCAAACGGACTTCACTGAGCCCCTAGGTCTATATTATTTTTCTCCATTTCTATTTTTAAATTTTCCATTTTTCCTTTCCTATTTAAAGTTCATACATTCCAAGTTCCAATTCTTAATGATTTTTTATTTTCCATTATCTTGTTTTCCCTCTTATCGCACCATAACTGTCTTAAAGTGTTACCCACCCGGAGATCCGAATGAGGGTAATCTTTACCTCCGGAATCTTTCATTACAGAACACATCATGCTGGAGTCACGTATCCGTATAACTAAATACTACTTACGGTTCATTAGTGTGGTGGTTTCCCTTTGCCTTACGCACCCTATGCCGTTGGCCAACCCTATGGCTCATCCGCCTTTTGGATCCATTTCTAGATCCATGGGAAAGAGGGTGCCCAAACCCCGTCCTAAGATTGGGGAGAAAGCTTGTCCCAGCTTTCGCTCGGTCTCCAGTGCCGCGTTAGCCACCATTAGGTGCTCATCCCCCACCGCGAGGAAGTGCGGTTGGATATTTGCCTTCCTTGAGGCCTGGGACCTTTTAGGCATTTCCCATCCTCTCTGGTACTTTGGGGGACCTGGGATCTGGGTATAGTAGTGCTGAAACATTAAATCCTAACCAACATGACTGCATTTAAATTTAGAGGACGTGTAAGGGTGGGCTTGCACAGTAAAGTTACTTCCACAAGTTTCTTCTGAAAGAGCTTGTGGAGGAAGTAACTCTGACCAAAAAACATTCACGAGTTAGTGCAGAACCAGATTGGTTGCCGTTTACACGGGCAGTAATACGCTTCTGCAAGCGGACTTACAGAACCGATTACACCTGCCATTTACGTCGAAAGTCACTTGCTGCAAGTAAATTGCACAATTATGAACTTACCATTATACTTCTAGAAATATTTGCCAAAACATGCCAGCCTTTTTTCATGAGAAATAAACTGCTAAGGGTCTTTATTTATTAAAAGCGTAATTTTTAGCGCATACATCTCTTTAGAAATTTAAGTGTGTAATTTGTGATCTTTTTCAACTTTAAAAAATAATTTAATTACTCACCGCAGAAATTTTTGTTGAATCGAAAAAAATATCTTCGATTACTAAGGCATTTTCAGCGTGCGACACGAAAAAAATGGGTAAAGTTAACTCCTTATAAATGTAAGTTTCGTTAATTTCTGAGAATGTCAGCAATAGAAAAAAAATACGTCATTGGTGCTAGAATATTTATCTCGTCTACGTTATTTGCTTGAATGAAAAACAAATGTAATAGCACTCTCTATTGCGACCAGGGAAAAATCATCTCGTCCAAAATCCCTTGAAGGAGTGTTTGCGTCCTCGAGGTTTAACGTTCCTTCCAGCTGACGGTGCTTTTTTCCACCCCCGTACGGTGGAAATGGTCTCTAATCGGGACTAAGGGTAAGGGGGGCCAACCTCGCCGCACTAAAACCAGTGGCAATGATCCCACCACCGCCGCTTGCATCCTGCGCATCACACTCACCGATGGGTGTACCCACCCATCAATACTATTTTTTTATTCCTTTGGAAATGTACGTCCCGAGAATGTCACAGTAGGTCCAAAAACTACGTGATGGCAATATTCGACGGATATGTCTTGCGCAATAGAGACCTGTTTTGTTTCAACCCTGAAATGGTTGGTGATCGGTGAATGATCGCCTTGATTGATCGTGAGCAGCAAAGAAATAATGAAAGTAGACCGTAGGTTTACCCGGTGGATGAAGTCTTTTCGGGTGTCGTACCGGATTAGGCCTTCCATAGTCGATGTTTTGAGTAGCAACCTGATAATCATGACTGAGGTAAGTTTTCCCTGAGAAAACTTACCGCTAACGTAATATTTTATTTATAATGGCGTACATAGTGTTCATTAAATTTGCTGAAAAGTGCTGTCGTTTATTTTTTGACTACGGGCGCTTTACCTTCGCTCTAGCTTGCTGCTCACTCCGCATGGCAACTTCGCACTCGCTTTCCATTCGTTTAAGAACCTGCGCACTATTGGTCAGCGCACTTCAAATCAGAAAGGGAGCAGAGTTTGATGTTTGCTATACATACAACAAAATAACTTCGATGATCGAATCCACGATTACTTTTTTTCAAGTCAATTTTCATTAGAGGCGTCAAACATGCTTATTTTATAGTTTTAAAATTACTCTGTGAAAACAGCTTACGTTTTTTAATAATTATTCTGAACTAATTCAACAAATTTATCCAAAACCTTTGGTCGTGACAGTTAGTCAAACACAGAATGCTACCAACCGGCAGGTTACAAAAAATTCGCCAGCGCACATCGTTTCATTATAACTTCGCTCGTGTGCGCTTAAGGTAATTTAACCGATAAATCAATTCACCTAGAATTTGATGAATTTAAATTCATTAAAAAAATCCCATATTTCCAATGATATCAAAATACTAACCCCTTGTCTAACTACTTTTCGAGCAATTTGCCAAAAAGCATAATCTGTGATTACATGGGATAGATTACGGCTGTGCGCTCCAGAGGGAGAATATTTAAAAAAAATAGGAACTTCAAACGCCTACATTTCTTCAAAAAACTAACTGTGTGTAGTTTGTATGTTTTCTCAACTATTTATAAAAATTAATCAATTAATCACCGCAGTAATTTTTAGAGAAGCGCAAAAATAATATTCTGTTGTGAATGCGATTTCACCGTACCGCGTAAAAAATGAGTCACCTTAGAGACTTATGAGGATATATTTATTAAATCACTGGAAATGTTTGTGATATATACCTATATTTTTTCTCCATCAATATTACAATATTTACTTCATACTGTTAACAGACGCTGAAAAGAAATAATACAGTGGGTATTCTTGATATTCCCGTCGGATCTTTATTTCGTGAATGCGAAATTACATACGTTACCCTCGTTATTGGGAGATTCTTTTGTTTTTTTTGTCAGAAATAAAGTTGAAATGAAAGAAAGAAAATTACGCTAGATGCATAACATTTATTCATAGAAATCATTGGTACAAATGGGTACACTATGAACAATTGATCGATGGTAACTAATATTTTCTACTTTCCAATGTTAATTTTATATATCTTGTGTTACTCACGTTCTCAGCTCTCCGTAGACACCTCGATCACTAAAATCGGTCAACTTGTTCCGGAGATACAACTGAACTGAGCGCGCGCCGTGCCCACACAAGCCCAAATTTAGAACCTCACGCGCAGCTCTGTGACGTCACCACGCAATCCCCCTCCGCTCGAGACAAACCATTTCCGGTAGTCAACAAAACGGGATATCCAGTCATAGTTTTAGATATACTTGTAATTCTTATAGTTTTTACACACGAGGTCCTCGAAAGTACACAAATATTGGTCGCAGCAAAACCTTAAATGACACCGTGAACGAACCATAAGATGTTCATTCGCTTTCACATCAAAAATAAAATTCGAATATTGCCTCCATTATGACTAGGGAACTATCTCGTTCAAACTACCTTAAGTGCGCTGATGTGTTTCGTTGTACGCTAGCTTCAACACCATGAACGGAAAGTTTCCTACATTACACGATACTGGAAAGCCATCATACTAGCGAGTATCCTCTAAGTTGTGTTGGATTGGCCTTTGGACGGAAAAACGTGATTGTTGCGAGTGGGCGGCGAAATATAGCGGATGCCTATGCCATACGTCACTGCCAACGGAGGGCGAAAGGGGATTATGGAAGAATGCCACACCCCTGTCTGTGCACCGAAGCCATCACCTCAGTCATTTCTCTTCGCGCTCCCCGTCGTGACGCAATTTCCTGTGGGCCCAATGCGATGGACCCCCGCGCCAAGGGGCGGCCCACACCGCCCGCCGACCGACCGACGCTTCATATAACCTTCCATTCTTCATATCTGCACTCCAGGAAAGCAGGGGTCGGCGACCTCTTGGCGTTTCTCATGCTTTGTCTCCCCGAGTGAAGGGTTGAATGCTGCTCTACACATGGTAGCCGACTTCTATGCAAGCAAGGCCGTTCGGTATCTCGATCATAAGCCTGTCATAGGTGGAAGATAATTATCTTCCACCTTCGATAGGCTCCTTTCTCCTTCCCCGACGATATACTTTAGTTGGAATACTTCGGCATATTATGACGATGTACCAACAAGATAAACAATCTCAGTAAGTTAATTTAATTTTAACCATATTATTATTCAATACATAACCAGTTCATTAACCATATTCGATTTTTTTATTTCAGCATCTGTAAGAATTATGAAATATATATTTGAGTGTTAATGACACAAAAATAGAGCTATATACGAACAAAATTCTCAGTAATTAAATAAATAAAACTACATAAGTCTAACTTGGCTTATTTTCTCACGCCGTACGACTATAAAGCCTTCAATACATTGCGATTCTGTAAAAATTACTGTGATAAGTAATAGATTAGTTTTTATAAATGGTTGAGAAAACATACAAACTATCTGGCGTTAGTTTTTTGACGAAATGTAGGATATGTAAATTCGTATATTATTTTCAGTATTCTCCCTCTGGAGCGCAAAGCCGTAATCTATCCCATGCAAAACAGCTTACTTTTTGGGGCAAATTGCTCGAAAAGTAGTTCGGCAAGGGGCTAGTATTTCGATATCGTTGGAAAGATGAGAATTGTTTTCTTTAAAATGAGGCCAAATTCATCAAACTCTACGAGAAGTGATTTTTCTCCAACTACCTTCGACCGTGTTTAAAAATCCAGCCACATATAGCATTACAAAATGTAAACCAGTCTCAGGCCTAACCGGCGGGCGTGATTCGAGCGTTGTGTAAACGGGGCATAATAGTATATTACTGAGTGTTGGAATAATATCTGTGGAGAGGGAACAGGATAGAGAAAATGGTAGTTTGAGGAATATTTTTACTGTAGTAATAATGAGGTGTTCAAATCCTCTTTTAGATGTTAGGCAGTTGTAGGATGAAAGAAGTGGATAACGTACTACAATGAGTGCAAAAACTTTAATTTTTAGATTAAATATATCAGTGATTGACAGAATCTACAGTTACATATTACTGTTCGAGCTGCCGTAGGGGCGGGTGGCAGGGGGTTTTAGGCATAGAGCTTACTGGAGGGGGCGCCCCCTATGCTCCGCAATGGCGGGGAGTGAAGCCATGGGGGCGTGGCATAATTGCGCATTTAGCCATATTGTACAGCCCAGCTATAGCACAGATTCTTACGGGGCAACGATCAATTTTTGCTCTTTACTCTTAAAATAATGCCTTTGGGGATTTTTCGCTGCAGGTGCGCTGAAAGTAACTAGTAATACATGCCCAAATTAATTAATTTCTATTGGATTAGAGATGTTGTGTCCCGCAGGAACGGGATTATCAACGGACAATGCGGTGTTTTGTCAAACATAATTGACTCAATATTACTCGTAAAATAACAGCTGTCAATTCGAAAATTGCATTAATTTCAACTTTCTGAATCCTATACCTGAAATTAAAGATGGATTGGTGAGATTGCCATGCAACCATCGTTTCTTCTGCAAACGTAATTTGTCACCATAAAACTCGCCAAGACCTGCTACTGTACGATATAAATATTAACTAAATCCCAAGATAAAATAATTTTATCAATGGCATAATACCGAATCACCCTAAGACTATATTTTCTACTTATATTATTCCATTTTCACTATCAAAGCCCCTGGAAAAGAGCCGTGCTACCTCACGTAATGCACGTTTGTACTCGAGTGAACTCGAGTAAATGCGTGCTTCTAAATTTTACTTCACAAGAAGGGCGAAACATTTTGTTGGTTAATGAATAAAAATTTCAAGCATAAACATTTATTAAAGTGGCAAGTTACAAAAACATTAATTTACGATACAATTCAATTTTAAGATTGTTCAAGTACAAGATTCTCCTTTGGCCGGTCAACATCAAATGTAAACATATACAATGCATGAGTGAGGTCAAAAATGCAAAACCGAAGCAATGCGATTGCAATTCACAACTGTTCCAGTCAGTAACTGCAACTCCTTATGCTTTATCTCAGGAAAGTAAATGGCAAATGGTTTCTGGAAATTGCTTAATTAAAGGCCCTGCAAACTTATAAGGATATCCTGAAAAAGGAAAAAAGAAAGGTTGCGTGACAAATAACAGGTAGTTGTACAGAAAAAACAACATTTTTCCTAATAGATAAGTGTTATTTTTGGAAATATACCAGTACCAGAAAAATGTTGCAATAGCTTAGGGAAACACATCAAGATATGACAGTTTATTACCACAATGAACCACTTTCTTTCCCTACAAGTAGATATTCTAGGAACATCAATGAAATAATGACCCGAGGTGACTATCAAAAACATATCGTAAACTCCAAATTTGATTCCAATACTTACCACCGGATTAAAGGTCATCTATAACCTGAAAAAATAACATGCATTACCTAGTAGAAGAAAAATAGAAGAACTTCACATAATTCTACTTCTCCAATTATAAAAATTACTAGAATCCGAAATTCGAGGAAAGAAGTAATATATGATATCCATACATGCCATGATATAAAAAATACCTATGGTATACTTATGAACACTATGAACTTTGGTCAAAAGAATGACCAAAGAGCCTGAGGACATGATAATTTAACACAAACGTAAACCACATTGAGAAATATCAAAGAAACACAAGGGAATTACGCTCCAATAAGATGATGGAACCAACTACAATTGATTGCACTCAAGTAAGCAGCATAAACATCTCATTTTTCAACATCAACACCCAGCATCAACAGTCTCTCTGTCAAGTTCAAGATGAAACCTGGAAATTACATTCACCACTCTAAGGTAGATAATTTAATACTGTTGACATTGTCAGTAATTACATAGTGGAAGTAATGTGCAAAGGGTAAATAAAAATTAACTCAGCCATCAAATAGCAGTTCCAATACCAATGCACTATGTGGACCATAGAAATATTGCTTAGAACGTGACTGGCTTGATTTATATTTAATTCATCAGATCCTTGTTATATGCTCGAACAATAAATAAGAAAACACACCCATCAAGTACAAAATGGATTCACGAATAAGCATTTAAGGCATTCATGCATAGGAAATTCATAAAAACTTGCCATAATGGATCTTCTGACATAGTTTTCTGTGGTAGGAAAGTAATAGGTCATCTTCCCTCTCACCTCTGACACTAAAAGAGTTGCTTTAAGGCAGCCTTCACGACCATGCACTATTACCATCGAGAGGAAGTCATAAATACTTCCAGTCAATACACTTTCCACAATATAACATACACACTAACACATTCGTACATGGAAAAGTTAAACAGGCCGGATTAATTTTCTCGATGTTAGTGTGCATCCATCTGTGATCGAAAGTAACCTTACGTCTTTTGAAATACACTGTCACACACAACACGACAGCTTACTCATAACCTAGCACTCAAAACTAAAGCTTAAACCTGCAAGAAATACAATGTGCACTTAACATCATTTCAGTATTTCCATCCGATTGTCTATGCATTGTATACTTTCCTTTACTTCTTTGATTTAATACATAAAACTTCTAAAATCTAAAGAAAATCTAATTTCAGTATCTTACGGAAGAAGACCGTTTGGAATTAAAAATGACTAATTCACTTCACTGATAACTTACTACACGGGACATTAATAAACGTAAAGCGAGAAGTAATGAGCATTCACTCACTTACGCTATTCTCGCCTAATTCATAACAAAATACAAGGGTCGGTAACGGTTAATTGACCAGCTAAAGCTGATATTATATACTACAAAATAAACACACTTCCCTGAAAATATTTCTATACCAAGAACGTGATTCACAAACTTAAAATAACAAATCCCTCGTTGTCAAACTTTCTTTATCTCCGTTTTAAGCATAGAGTACCGATGATACCAAAGGCATGTGAATGCCACACTTTCCTAAGTTCTTTCCTTCTAATTGAAATAAATACTATTCCACATTTCTAACTCATCATAACGTCTACATTTTCTTTAGGATCATTACTGTGAAATAGTGTAACATCATGCGTGGTTCCGCATAACATCTGCGTAATACCCTGAAAGCCATCATAAAGGTTTGTGGTAGGGTAAACATGTCAGTCGCATTATTTCCTACCGGTAATATTAATTTCACATAACAAATTAGCTGAACATGCTACTAACTTCGATAAAATAACATAATTACTGCGGTTGACTGGTAAAATATTATCAACTACTCAATAATGCATCCGAAACACATGCAACGTCGTAGGCAACACATTCAATATTTATCAGGTGTAGCTTCCATTTCATGCAATATTGCATTGATATGACTATTTTATGAAGTTTTTTAACTTACCGGTGGAAGGTAAGACCAGTTATTCTTCTATCTGTGCGATTACTGCACCCGTAAGCAGAGCAGCAAACCATCTACGAATGCAAAGTTAACATAGCATATATAGCCTGACTCCATGTTTTCCGATATAGATAATAATTTTCAGAAAAATACACACACTATTAAGTATTTACGTACCTTTATATGACCTCTGTAGCCACTGAGTTCAGAAAAACTTAATATTTTCTTCACACGTAGGCTTATGGCAAATGCACGAAGCTGGAGACTATGGCTAAATGCGCAAGAATACCGTTCCGCCTGGCTTCACCCCTGAGAGCTTATGCCCCCTCCAGTAAGCTCTATGGTTTTAGGACAGCAGCCATGGAAAGGTGGGCGGAGAATAGGGAAATATATAGTAACAGGGGAGAGGATAGAAGGGATATGTTTTAGGGATGTGTCATATTATAGAGTCACGCTGTTTTTTGACAATCACTAATGGTGCGTGGAAAGAAGGAATGTTTGTACCTGTCAGTTTGGCAGTGTATCTCTCTCATATTCTTTCGCTTCTATCAGTTCTAGGGATGCAGCGTGGGGATAAAATCGACATATCAAGGTTTTAACTTGAATTGTTTGTTTCATGCCGTACGTAATTAATGCCTTCACCAGCCGCGTCCGAATTTGTCATAAGGATCCTTCCCAGTGCGCATATACGTCCTTCCGAGGACGGCGGCCATCTTGATGGATGTCTGAATTGGTTTAACCTCCTCCAAAGGATCCGTGCGAGGACGCTTCCATCGAGGATGCATTGAATTCACACTCCCACCCGTCCTCGGGGCGCCATTTTGGAATGTTGAACCTTGGGAATACATCCGGGGGACACGCAGTACGCTTTGCAATTTTTTCCTAAGTCACTTTTAGGAGAATTTAGAACAGATCACTGAATTTGCGTAATGTGTTATTTACTCAAGAAGTTAGGAAATTTCCGTGATAATACATTTGCCTTCTGCTTCTAATCGTGCTATATATTAAATTTGCAACGGTTTGTTGGTTAAAGTTATCTCTAGGAATGAGAAGGAAGCCCTATATAAAGAAAATAACCTCGAATGCATAATGTCTGCACAGTGGTTTTTAAAATTTATCTCCGGTATAATTCTTTCGTATATTTTTATAATACGAATGAATATCTAGTTTACCTCATTGAAATTTCACGTAGTAGTGTACCATGTCTTAAGAGCGAAAAGCAACGACCTTATGACAGGAACAACCAAAATGATAAACTATAAATTTCCTAAATTAAGTTACACCGGAAAAACTAACGTTTTAATTAGATAAAATTAAAGACAAGCTTAACAATTGCGAAGGTCAATTAAGAAATACCTAACGAGAGTGTTAATATAACTAAAAAATGTGGTAGATATCTATTATACGTGTGTTTTGTTATAGTTCGGTGCTTTACATTAACCTTCGCTAACGTAACACTAGCATCGACTGTTATCGGAGACATTTTTAGGTTGGAAAGATAATTATACGACGATTTCAAGGCTAATTATCATAAAAAAACATATCCTTAAGAAAAAGAAAACGCCAATATAACTTTCAATAATAATATCACAAGAAGTTATGCCTTGATATGCTTATGACATTCTGTTATGAGAAATAAATAAACTTAATCCCAAAGTGATTTTGGCTAAAAAATTTCTGAATGCAGCAAAACTTACAATTAGTACGGCTAAATCAGCTAAATAAAACGATAAATTTGGGTTTAGTGAGATGCTGCATAAATTCTAATTCAGTTGCTTTGTAGTATTCATTTTTTTTCTTTGATATTTTTGTCTTATTTATGGCAGAACTATGCACAAGGACGTCCAAACTCATACATCCTCGAGGAGACACCTTGACACCTCGCCTTACCGCATATCCTTGAATCCTAACGAATTTGGACGCGGCTTTAAGGTTTATTTTCAATTTCATTAAAAAAATTGAGGTGTGTAATAAATTCCTTTTCAACCCACCATTATAATATAAATTATATTTAATATGAAAATGATGCAATTTGCCTATATGCCAGGTAGTAACACGCATAAAGGCTTGCAATACAATTCAGATTACATGTATATCAAAAGTTAACCGCTCACACCACAACGTTGAATTGAGCTAAATATTTACCAATTAACTAAATATGTTATAAAATCATATGTCTAAGATATTTGTACACATTTTCTTAAAAATATGGAAATTTCTTGGAAAGGATTCGAATACTTCTGCAGGCAGACTACTTCTATCTTCAATTGTTCTAATAAGGAAACAAAATTTGTCCTTTGTGACTCTAATGTCACATTGTGTTGATCATTATTCCATCCTAGTGCAATTTAGGTTTTCCAAATACTTTGTTAGCTTTTATTGACACGATCTGTGAACCAGAACTTCCTTATTTTTTCAGCCAACATTTATGGGCATGTTGCGTGCTAATTTCATGTTAGGTGGATCCCTTTACGCAAAAAAGTACAAGTTTCGCGTTTGTGCATTAAGACACCACCTGCTCTCATATTTAGTAATTGAAGTCGCAAAATAAGTGAATAATAATATTTAAACCTCTATTTTTTGGTACAACATAAGCATTAATTCTCCATTTGGAAGGTGAAACGTTTACACAGCTTTTTAGGGCGACTTCCTTTGATAAGAAGAACTACAGCAGAGGGGAAAGTGAAATTACGTTATTCAAACCTCCATCAGAATGATTTATCATGAAAATAAATACTTGCTCTTTAAAGTGGGTGAAATCATTAAAAGCAAAGTAGACTCTTTAGCATTTGCAGAAGAGAGAGAGATCCCTTCAAATATTTGAACTCATCTCCTTCATGGATACTAAACATTCCTTAATTATGTCATGAAATCATCTAGTGTTGGGACTTGCGTTACCAAATGGGGTACATTTGAGATGATAACTCCCGCTAATATGTCTGAGTCATCTGTAGCATTCGCTTATCTTGCTTGTTCTTTCACTTGGTTTCTTCGGAAAATAAGAGATGGTTTTCAAAATATCTTTGCTCTTCAAAGGCTGTGATCTCTGGTAAAGCAATTAGCATTCTTGAAAGTGTGAACTTAAATTAACTCGCGTCGTGTCCGGAGCCGGAATTTTTGTATTATATATTCTAGTATTACATTGGGACATTAAAGATGTTTTTGATAATTAATGTTAATTTTCCAAGGTAATTTTCTTTTGATACAACTTCATGGATATATTTATGGTTCATATTACTAGTTCCGTGAGAATCCATACAATAAATTCGTTTCATAATGACGCATTTCAACAACGTTCATGTGTGGAGCCAAGAGTGGGGACTCGAACTTAATCTGAGCAAATGTGCGGCGGTACATTTCTTGCGGAGGTCGTCCAACTATCCCCGTGTATATGCTGTGGATGGCGTTAAGATAAAGGCGACAGATGAAGTTAAGTATCTGGGAGTTACGATAACCTCAAACCTATCGTGGGGAACACATATAAGAAATATTTGTGGCAGAGCTCTGAAGAAGCTAGGATTCGTCAAGCGTATTGTGGGAAGATTCTCAGATGAAAAAGTAAAAGAGAGGTGCTATTTCGCACTCGTCCGGCCACACCTTGAATATGCAGCAAGCATATGGGATCCGGTGCAGAAAGACTTAATTCGGGAACTTAATAAAATACAAAGGAAAGCTGCGCGATTCGTCAAAAACTGCTACGGGCGTACAGACAGCGTTACGCAGATGTTAAACGAATTAGGCTGGGAGCCGCTAGAGACTCGGAGGCTGCACGCTAGGCTTAGATTACTTGAGCAATTGAGAATAGATATCTTTCAGAGCGACACGGAGAACATCATATTAGAACCCCACTATATTTCCAGGTCCGACAGAAACGATAAATTAAGAGAGATATTTTGCCGAACGGATAGGTATGGGAATTCGTTTTTCCCCCGAACAATAAGGGACTTAAATAAATGCAAGGCGTAATTTCATAGAGCGTTTCCTTTTTATATGTAAACGGCTGGTGTCCTAACACCCCCCGCCACACGCCTATTGAGGCGGCTTGCGGGGTAGTATGTAGATGTAGATGTAGATGAACTAGGTAAAATATATAATATCTAATGAAATAAAAATGAATAAGGGCGAACACTTTCATGGTTATCTATACAAAAAAATAGTGCAGCAACGGAAAGTTAATTACCTAGATAAGTAATGCATGTTATATTAATTTTTTTTATACTTCCAACGATTACTGAGGAAAAGTTCCGAATTGATCTAATGATATATTCAACTAGTTATGCTAATGTTGGTTTCAATGGATTAAGATTCATATCAGGTATAAATTCAAGTAATAAATAACATTCAAATATCTCTCTTTGAGTGTTTTTTGATTACACAGCTATTACATTTGAAGTACATTGCCTCTCCAGAGGCGAAAATTGAGACTTATTGACTCAGATATTAACAAGATAGTAGGTTAATCTGTCATACAGTAACAAATATTGTCGTTGAGCAAGTATGATTTTTTTATTCAAAGCAGCAATTTCGGGTCGAGAAAGGTGATATTGCCTTGAATTTGCTAAGCCCGAGCATATAAGCGAAAATAGTTTCAACAACAGTAGCAACGGTAGATAAATACCCGAGGATCCATTTAGTTGCTTATCCCCATGATTTCGATAAATTAAATTGGAATGTCCTTTTATGGTCAATTCCCCCAAAATGATCGTCTGATTATATAAAAACCATCAAGTTTGTTATTTTCTTTTGTTTAAATATAATTGTCGGGCTCACCTACAATTTCCACCTGTAAAACTTTTAAAATTTTCAATAAGTCACTAGCAGATAGGCTGCAGTCGGCTCTTAGTGCTGGAAACAATGTTAATCAAGATTTAATTCGTCAATTTATCTGCATATTTTTAATCCTAACCTTGTTAACTAATAGAAATGACATTCCATAAGTGAGATAAGTATTTATTTAAATGGTACCAATGACAAGATGGAATTTGTATTTGTTCTGGCTCATGCAGTTGCGGTGGTGCCAAGTTCTGATGTGACAAAATTTGAATCCATGACCAGTGCCTGAGTCAGTAATGGAGGCAAAACCGTAGTCAAATATTTTGGTTTTGATTCTCAAATCCTGAATGGTTGAGTGAATGGGTGCAATAAACCTAGTTAAAAATGATTAGGTACCTCTTTAGATGGCTGGAGTAATTGGATCGATGGATTGTGGGTCTATGAGTGCACATTTCAATATTTTATTAGTGAGTAGAAAATAATTCTTGGACTAATTAGAATAATTCTTTCATTTAATTGCATGTTTATGCGTCGGACCTCGCCATACAGGTGACACTGAATATGATAAAAGAATTATATTTTAAATTATTTTCCTTAACGACCAGATTTTTCGGCCCTTATTTCGAAATTTAGACGACATTTTATTGATATATTTATTTTATTACTCCATTTGGCGTGACACTGATATTTGTTAGCAGCTTTTGTAATAATAATAAATGTATGATTTCGCGTTTAGAAGAAAATCTGTATGTGTGTAATAGAATTATTACGAAATGTATGCCATAAGACTACTAGTAAAAATATCATTAGATTTACAAAAATCCAAATCGGTATGGTGCAATTTCTTCTCGTTTATCTATTGATGTAATTAATAATAATATGTATGCAACGCTTCACTCAAATCTGTACATGAACAAAATCGCTCCAACCTCCTTAATTTTGCCTTTCTTTCTTTTCTAGGTAAGAAGTACGTCAGCTACGTATAATGCCGGCGTCTTAATGCTTGGAAACTTAGTGGATCGGTGAGAATGATTATTTATAGCTTCACAAAGAATTTTTCTTTGAAATTACATCAATTTTTTAAAATAATATAACTTACCAACCAGTTAAAATGTGATAAATTTAATAGCATGAGGAGTAATTTTGTTGAGCTGTCACATGTTTGTGATAGTGAGGTACTTCGTACATTCACATAAAATTTATGTGGATATATTAAGTTATTCATTCAAAGTTATGTAGATATACTATGCTATTCAATCGTTATATCCCATCTTACGGTATAGCTGCGTGTGTCAAAGTTTGAGCGACAACAGTTTGTTCTCCGTTACAGGAGATATCTATGTACTTCGCCCTGAAGACGCCTCCTGCAACGGATGAGAAACTGTTATCGCTGAAACGCTGACACACGCAGCTGTAGATTAAGATGATGTCTAGCATTACAAGCCACTGTTAACAATATGTTAGTCATTGTTAAATAATTAGAAGGTGATATTTTTGTACCCAAGTACTGTGGTGATTTTATCCTAGTCGAGTATTTTTTCTTTCCAACATTCGCTCGGCGTCCGTGTGGAAGTGGGATTCGGAATTGCATAATAGTTCCTCGCGAAATCCTTTTATGAATAAACAGAAGATAAGAAATGGATGTAAAAAAAACGATTTGGTGGCTCGGACCCGTTTACTCGTCGTAATTGGAGGAATAATTGCATGCTAAATGAAAATCACTTCCCCATAATGAAGAACCCTGCGCCAGAAGATAAAATAAAAACGCCTCCGGAAGAAACCAAACATCCTCCCTCCTCTTTCGTTGGAAATGGGAAAGAATGGAAGACAAAATAAAATAAAAAAGAAATTGATGGTCGTAAAGATTCAGCCAGCCGCGGGCAATATGTTGCCGGAGACCTTCTCCTCCTCTCAAACCCCTTAGGGGACCGGAGTACCAACCCCTTCGCTTTTCTACCCTTTTCTCCTACTTCGTATTCCCCCCCCCCATGGACCAATGTAAAAAAATGTCCCTCCCCTCATGCGTGACATCAAAGGACGAAATGAGGGTAAGGAAAATAAAGAACGGTAGGAAAGGAGGAAGGAGTTTGAAGGGAACCTTAAAGCACAAAACATTCCAACAATGAAGGTACCAGCCCACTGGAAGCGTGTTGAAGGATGGAAGGGGAAAAGATATCCTTTGAGGCGTTCATACTTTAATTGTGTACCCAGCCCCCTTCCCTCTGGAACTTCTCCCCGTTCCAGCGTAGTGAGACAATCAATAGGTCCACTAAGGAGCTCAGAAAGAATCGGACAAACCTTTCAGTTTTCTCTCTCGCCGCCAAAGACTTCGTGTTGTGTATATTGTCCCTGTTGTCTTTACTCCCCCAAGAGGAAACACGTTTATTTTTTTCCACTGCCTCTTTCTCCATTTCATTTTCGTCGCAGCAGTGTAGTTTTGCGATGGCATCGGCACTAAAACTGAACCAGCCTACTCCAGCGACAGAAGCCGCCTTTTCCTCTTATATACACAAGGACATACAAAGTTAATAACGCGTTTGTCACTCTCGGTGTGGATCCAGTCAATTGACGTGATTTATAACTACCAAAAATCACGGCTCACGTCATTTGACGAATCCCAAATCTACAGTATATATGAGCTAACAACATTTTTACATTTGAAAATGTCACTTTTAAATACTTTATTCCTTTATTCTGTATTAAAAAATGCTTTTTTGTATTCCATACTATTGGCTAAAAAGTGGAGAAATTAAATATGTTAAGGGATGTACGTATTATTTTTCGGTAATAATAGCTTTTAAGCATAAAATATGTTTTAAAATGCTCAAAATTGTGTGAAAGTTCAATTTAAGGCTCAGATCAGCAGGGATGGCGGTTAAAACTCCGAAGGCTCGTAGCTCAGTGAAATTCCTCCGTGCAAGGTATGGGAAAAAACTCATGTCGTTGGAAGAGAGAGATCGATGCTCAAAATTGCGTGGTAATTATCGCATGCAAAAATAGAAAACTTTCGTATGATTTTGTGAAAGTATCGCTTATACACGACCACTCGATGCTTTCCAATGAATGGTTTTTATGCATGCGGAAAAATACGCGACGACTTGAGAATGCTGAATCGACGAAACCGTGCGATAAAGTTAGTACTTTCGCATGAAATATTTATCATTACCTACCCTCAGGATATGATGGAGATATTTCATTCTAGTTCCTAAGCATAACAGTTAACATTTTGATAGTAGAAGGCTTTCATGAGCCGTCATCAATCCGAAGATTGCTGCAGCTGCAGCTGTCCACTCCAATCTCCTCACATCTTACCACTTTATGTGAACTCCTATCGGGTTACACACCTGGTTAATTATTCCTATTCTTCCAACGTTTCGATGGGCGTCTCGGTCGTCATCATTAGGGCTATGATATATTTCAGTAAAATATTTACCGCTTTGTATACATCTTGTGTTAAAAAAAAGGCCGACTAATATACAATTCCGAAGAATCAGGAGGAAAATTATTGGGTAAATGTTGCCCAGCTGATTTTCCCGAGCTTCTTTGATCGCACCTAGAATGGGCTCACATGTTGTACTTGGAAGTCTGATTTACGGTTTAGTTTCTTTCTGTTGAAGTGGATCTCAATGGCCTCTTTGGTAAGGCGATCCCAAGTCGGTCATTTTTTACACACGATGTCAAGTATACAAGGCGATCAATTTTTCACTGAGAATTACCATAGGCCTGATGATGGTGAGCGAAACGCCCGTCGAAACGTTGGAAGAGATCGAATAATTTACCCGGTGAGCAACCCGAGAGGAGTTCACTTACAGTATTCGCCGGGAAAGAATAAGTTTTTACAGCTAACCGCTCATTCCAGCAATATATCTCCACTTTCAATTCCTTAATAATTTTGCATTCTTGGGGCTTCTCTCTTGTTCTTCCTTTTCATTTATTCATTCATCATTGTTTTATATAGGCTGTCGTGTCACAAAATCTGCCCAATATTTGTTCTTCTTTTTCTCAGAGTTTTTACACTGCATCTTCTCTGACTAAAAAATCCCAGATGCTTATCATGAATAAGAGGTCATTGGACAGCGCAAATATTAAAATGTTATTGAACTGAAAGAAAAACACCTATAGTTTAATTCCTGGTGTTTCTCACCTCGTTAAAGACGTAGTTAAGTTCTATGAGAAAAATTGATACACACCAGTCAGGCTCAACAATAAAATTATGAAAAATTTTCACTTCCATTAGATTAACCAATCCCTGTGTAAAAAAATATTTTTAAAAAATCAGGCCAGCCTAGATTTTTATCGCGAAAATATCCATATTATGTCTTTTTCCACCAAAGATTTGATTTTTCGCACACCGATTGTGAAACTAATCTTTAAAGATCGGTAATGAATTCTCAAATAATTTTGTAATTTAGCCGTATTTCCATTAGAATTACTATTACCATTAGGTATACTTTTGCTGGTGCTTTTATCAAAAATACCACACGGCCACGCGCATGACTTGGTTCAGCTCGACGAACCGTGGCCACCGCTTCCACGATTTCCTCCGAGAGATATCACGAGCCGATTTGAGCTATTCCCAAAATGAGGGTTTGTTCGGGTCAAATTGCTGGCCTTACTCGTTATTGGTCAATTGCTCCGGGTCGATAATTCATGGGCTAACTAATGGCTTCGTGAATATATAATGCAGTTGTACATATTACTCATTTTTGGAGTGCAATCACGCGATGCAGTGACGCTTCAAAGGAATGGGTGATAATTCCGATCGCGTAACTAAGGAGTCAAGTGGTACAATAAGAACGGATCGAGAGTTTGGCGCGTTTGTAAAACTCGGATGGATGGCTTAAGCGTCCAATAAGTTGTTTATTGCGTCTTAAATCGGGATATTTAGCTCAATCAACGATAACCCAGTGAAGAATCACGATTTTGAAGACTGCTTGAGATTGTAACGAGTGATTAGAACATACCAAAATGTTTTACCCTTTGTAGGTGTACCACGTGACTTCTGAATTACGTAGTGAAGTGTATGTATCATATATGTAGTGATAAATTTATTTAAAAGAAAGATGTATGCAAGAATATATTATTGTTGAGGTGATTATAGAAAGAGAGCCATTTTTCTAAGCCTAACAGAAATAACTTTTGATTTTGCCCACCCAAAAAGGAATAGCGTGATAGGTCCTCTGAACATATGCACGCACATGTTCAGAGGATGTTTTTTAGTTTTTGGAATATTATGAACACAATAGTTACAATTAGCTAGCCACATAGTTGTTTTTTTGCTCTACAGGATTATTATTCATCCATTCCTAAAAAGTTCACTGACCAATGTTTTAATAATAAAACTTATGTTGTACTCTAAATACATCCACTTCTTTAATTTTACACGTGCTTTGATTGCCGGCCATTGGGACATATTCGTAACAATCTGTATCTCAGAGAATGCAAGATATACCGCTTCAGGATAGTTTAAGAATCCAAATGCCAGTTTTAGCATAAATAAGTTATTGAAACTATATATGCTGGCGTATGATTTAATGGTGAAGTCATAGAAAAATAATGAATAGTCGAAAGAGGAAATTATAAAAAATAAATCAAAGCGGTGTTAATGAAGCCATACATGTTGTTGAAGCCTTAGCTAATTAATGACTACTTGTACAGGCGGTAAGCTTAAATCCACTCCACAATGGTAGCGTTTTGAATAATGAGTGTGGTGTAATTCAGCTGCATCAATTGCTGGGTTTACTGCATTGTTATGTATCACACGACGGGCAGCTAAAATTACCTTCGAAGTGAGTGAAAATTATATATTGTTCGGTTTTATCCGAGTTATTTCCGAAATTTTGAAATTATTTGATTATGGAAAGAGCCGCATGTCACATTAAGCATTGATTGGATTATGTCTACAATCTCTTCAAATTTCTCGCTTTCATTAATTCAATTATTAATCTATTAATTGAAATGGGCCTCAAACGATTAATTAGGATAAATCTGTAGAAATTAAACCTTTGTTCACTTCCTCGAGTAATCGCCACAGTTATCGATTGAACTGTAACGTAATGAATATAAGTACGAGTATTGTCTAACCAAATTAATTAATTATAAACCAGTTCCACGAGGAAATGATTGGAACATATCATGTCATTGTCATACTGTTAATACAAGTAAATCTGGTGACAAAGGTTACTTGGATCCTTGGTAGTAAATGGAAGTCTTTCCGAAAATTCATAGCCTGTGGATTCATAAAACCCTTACTGGAACACTTTTTTCGATACGTACCAAAATATTTATAATTTCTATGAGTAGAGTCTGATATCCCAACACCGGGTTGTATCTAGTTTTGAAGAGACTAAAATTGGGATAAAATAAGGTCGTTACTCACAAAAGTTAAGCTAAAGGTGAACAGTTGTTTTATTCCTCGATTGAAATTACATGACAAAATTATTATTTGCAGCTTCAGTGGCTTGTTTTATTGCCAAAATTTGGATTACCGAAATCGAATCTCGTTGCTAGTGGGATGGCTTAAACCTTCTGGTCCCCCACTGAGTAATTCCGGAAAAAGTTGATTAATAACGTTGCTTGGTTCGGTTTCTATCACAGGTATAGAGGAAAAGCGTCTGTGAGGGTTCTAAGGCTGAGCTTTTCCGAAAAATAGAAAAAATCTACATGAAGGGGTTGACTTCCAAAATTCATTTTCTATTCAATTTATATGCACGAGTGTAGAGTAATTAATGTGTCAGCGACTTTGCAATGCCAAATTATATGTAATCATGCAACAGTCACTACTTACAGGTGACCATTGCCTATCTATTGTTTAAACAAAGGTGTGATTCCTGCTTTTGGGATCATCTCTTCAACAAAGTCATATACACTCAGAAGTCAGTCCAAATCCTTCAAGCATACGTGATAAAATTTGATACAGTGTTTTAGATTTACTCATTTCTATCCATACTTTTTTCACTGCCCATGTCTCCGTGCTTGGACAGTGGACATAAACGGAAACATTCCAGAACATTTCAGCGACCGACAGAACAAAGTTTCCCCGGCACGAGGACAGATCCTTCAAACCGGGACAGCCCTAGCCGAACGGGGACATGTGACAAGCCTCACTAAGTAACTAGAATGTGAGTGAGTAAAACGTCATTTTATTCGTATTTTGTTTACTCACAGAAAACCGTGTACTATAATCACTATTAACATTAATAGTCATACCTCTTCAAGCTAGTTTTATTTATTATTAAATTAACATTTACACGATATTAAATGCGAGAATGGGTGAAACGTGGAAAAATTGCTATTTCTCTAAATAATTTTGATGTTATTGCTAAAAAAAACTGTTTGTATGAATCGAATTCTTGACAAAATTCAAATTCAATAAAACTAAGAGACCAATCTATGATAGATTTCGATTTATTAGCAAGCAGCTAGAGAAAATGCTTTAATTCAGCAGAAATGGCACTATAGTAGTCTCCTTTGGCTGGAAAAAGTGTTGATTAAAAATTTACTCGTCAATTTTTATTATGCTTCGTTATAGCTAAGGACTCTTATCAGTGAGGGCAGTATTTTTTCACATTACACGTGAAAAAGTTTAATTACAGTATTTGTTTTGACTCATACAGTCGCAGCGTAACCTCCTGGTGGTTGAAGGGATATTTGTTTGCATACAGATTTGCGTGGAATTTTGCATACGTGTTCTAACTAGTGACATCTATAGATAAAAGTGGAAAAAATTGCATCGTACCTGTTTTTTGGCAATTCAATGCTATTATAACACTTGGCCTTACGGCACATGACATATATTTCGTAATAATTCGATTTCATATGATTGTTATGATCTTTATGTCTGATGTGGTTAATGTCTTATGGTCTGATTATGGAAAATATTAAAGTATAACTCCGAGTCGAATATTCGAAACCAACATATTTCTACGTAATATCGTCAATATTTCGAGCACCACGCCGATAACTCTAGTCATACTATGCTCTAATTAAGGAAAAAAACATAAATATAATCCTTACATCATTTTCATTACTGCCAGTATGGTGAGTTACCACGTATAAGCAGAAGCACTTAAAGGAAATGTGGCTCAAGAATTTTTTTCGACTTACTTTTAAAAAAATTATCATGTGTACTCAATGACCCACGATTTCCTACCACTCCGGCCACCTTAACAATCATTGTCACGCAGCTGTGCAACAATTTACCGGAGCAGTACAAATAAATTAACATCGATGACTTGATCGGTAATGAAATAGTAGTAATTTGCTAAGAATGCTATTTTTAAGGTCTGAGTCTGTGCTAATTTTAGCCACAGATCGTGATGATGTGGGAGATATCTTAAGGGACCCCAAGAGTTATATTTAGGTAAGGGTTTCGATCTAATGTGTGGGAGTTCGAGAGGGTTTGGCCCAGACGGAGAAAATTTTCGTGCCGAGATCGGGTAAAACAACCGAAGTGGCCGCTGCCATTTGACGTAACTCCCCCCTCAATTTGGATGAAGAATTGCACTCCGTGTGTTCCCCACCTCTATTCCCTCCCATAGCCCTTCCACCTCTCCGTCTGGTCCTCTTTTAAGTCCTTCGGTAACGTTTGTAAAACAGATGAGTTAGTATCGAAACTTTGAACCCTGTGCTCCGTGGAGAGCAGAGCGTCCTATCCCTAATCGTCCAGGGTCAGCGGAGCATTATATCGCCAATGCGATCGCCGGAATTCAAAACAATGCTAGAAGTTAAGCCGACTGAGGCTCCGTTTTAATCTCTTCGAGTTAATCTTTAGAGCGTCCTTGAGTCTCTGTCAGCTTCTCCTATTTCTGTTTTTGAATTCCGTTGATCGCATTGGAGATTATTCTCCGTTGACCTTGGACGACTGGAATAGGGTGCTATGCTCACCACGGGACACAGGATCGTTATTTCGATACCAACTATATATACATACCCTTAGCGCCGTTCATTTACGAGGCATGCAAATTCAGAGAAATTCGTTAATGATGCAAGTCCCAGGAACTTACACTTCTACAACAATTTCCTCCATAATGTCATATACTTACATATATTTTCCGCTTCTGTTGCATCCATGCATCGCTTTATACACGCCATCCTGTTCTTAAGGATCCACCGCGACTGTATAAGTCAAAACAAATACTTTATTCTACTTTTTTATTTTTTTTGATGGAGTTTGTTTTCAATAAGAACATGCCTCAGCTATTTAAACAAAAATCAAGTTGAAAAATAATCACATTATTCTACAAATATATTTTTTATGATCACCTTTTCTAACCATAGATTCCGAATGCAACGCCATTTTTATTGAATTACCTCATTTTTCTTCAATTTTGGCAGTACTTTGCTAATAACTCAAAAAATTGGATGGTAAGGTACCTATATTTCATTTTTCTGCAATTTCAACCAGTTTTCTCTTCCTATAAAGTTTTTTTTATAAAATTAACATTTATATTAGATTGAAATAGTAGTATTTTTCTCCATGCTTCACGGTGTTATATTTATCACCGTGTCGTTTCAAGTTCAATCTGTGAAAAAATGGTGTGGAATGGTAGGATTTTTTTACCAAATAAAGGGCACATTTTTCTTTACCTATCCAGCATATGAATTAATCAACCTTTTAGTCTCTTCACGGTGGTAAAACCTTAAAACATACGATATTCGTTCTCTCAAGAATATCTTCCGCCATATTCATCCATGATTTTCTGTCTACCATTTTTTCTCACATTATCTTCTCTTCGCTACCGTTAATCATCATCAATTTCATTCTTTACCATTCTCTTAACACAGCCTAACGAACGAACCACAATTTATTTTCGTACACACCCATTACTGTAACAACCAACCCACATTCTTTCATGGCCCTATTATTCCTTACCCTATCTCTACTACTTATACCGCAATCACTTCTCAAATAGCTCACATACACCGCATTCAATCAAATTTCATGCATATCCTGGCATGCACAATTTTTACTGCCATACTATAGCGTGAGGAGGAGCGCACTTTTGTATTCTGCGAATTTCGCTTACTTACAAAAACAATCATTCATTGACATGTGGTACATATTCTGTCTATGGCTTTCCTTCCCGAGTTTTTACGACTCTTATCTCCTTTCCCGGTCAAGGCGAATGATTTTTCCTCTGTGAAATATCGCACTTATGTGCACTTGCAGGTGACTCCGTAAAGGTAAATACCGTGGCAAGCCCCGATATCCTCAAAACTGGTAAAAAGAGCGAACATCTCATTGTGTTCCATGTATGGCTTTATCCTCGCGGACTGTGGCGCTAAGCGCACGCTTTGGACTGCTTATTGACATCATATGTCCAGCAGTCCTGAACACGTGTTCCTATAAAGCCACCAAAGATCCACTGGGGAGAATGACGCCTCGGTAGGTTAACTGGTTAAAGCACTCGGCGCGAAATCGAGGGATCCGGGTTCGTATCACAAGGCGAATGATTTTTTTTCTGTGGAATATTGCACTTATGTGCATTTGCGGGTGACTCCGTAAAGGTTAATACCGTGGCTAGTCCCGGTATCCTCAAAATTGGACTTTTATCTCCTTATCTCTCCTCCCATCTTCGTTACAACTCTGCATGAGTACACAAAATCATCCATTTGTTCAATAATTCACCATTTACCCTCATTATACCATTGTTCTACCCATTCTCCTTATAAAATAACACTACTTTGGTGTAGCAAGAATTATACCTCAATTCCATTTTTTCTGTTGCTTCACAAAAGTAATCCAGGAGCTTCTCTGTTTTTGTAATTCCTGTGGGCTCACTAACAGCAATCATCCGCGTATAATATAACTTGCACATTTACATCTCTGATACGGAATTTCATCTATTTAACAAGCCAAGAACGGTATGAAGAGAATGTGAATGAGATAGGATTGCGCTAGAAGAGTACAATTGTAAGAGGGCTAAGGGAAATACACTAAGGCTCGGTTTTGTAATGTCAGGTTGGAGCGATTATTTTTAATCGTTAAAAAAATTGCATCATTGTTTTTTCGTCCTTCGGTTTATTGCTTCATTTGGTTTTTTTGGCAACTCCATGCTTTTTTACGCAAGTCCTTATGGAACATGACATATACTTCAAAATAATTAAATTGCATATGTAAAGATTTCATTCTAAACGTGAAATAATACATTTTTTGTTATGATAACTGTTGCCTACAACTACCAATGTGTTACTTTTGAGTCCAATATACGAAAACAACATATTTCAACATAATTCCATTGCCATTTCGAATACCGTGCCGAAAACTCTAATATAACATGTGTTTATAAAGGAAAAATATTTCAAATTCGTATAGTTGTAATTACTATCTGTATGGTGAGTTATAACGCATAAGCAGATGTACTTATGTACTGTATGCAGATATACATACTTATAGAATCAGATAGCGAAATGAAATCTAGTCCAATAATTTGTTTTTACTTACTTAAAAAGTTTTTAATAATGCACTCAACGACCCACGATTGCAACACCAGTCACCTTAAATGCATGATAAAGTAGGCTTTACGTTAACTCTAACTTACCCTCAACTGATAGTCTGGTTCTTTCCTACCGAAGTCTCGTCCTCGTCATGTCTTTCGGGGTTTGTTAAATGGTTGAGTTCGAATTGAAAGAGCGATCTTGTATTCCTTGGAGTGCCGAGCGTCCCATTCAAATCGCTTAGGGTCAGCGAAGAATTATCTGCAATGCGATCGCTGGAATTCAAAACAAAGCTAGTAGGTAAATGGCGAAGTGTCGCCGTTTTATTTGCCCTTAGGTTACTACATATCCTTGAGTCTGTTTATTTCAGGTAATCTCAACGGGTGGATCTCCACGGTACGTTTGGGTGTACTACGAAGTTTTCAACTTGAAGTAGATGAGTAAGTTATTTATACTTGACCGTAATTAAAGTATAACCCATAAACAAAATATAAGGTGGTAAAAACATCTTTATTTTATTTTAAATTAATACTTGAGAAAGCACACGAACTACCATCCGTGAATTTTCTGACACAATATGTGCACCAGAGCTTACTCAATATTTTAACTACGTATCTTTAGAGCCCATAGGCGATAAAATTACTACTTAGCGGATGAACAGAGGAAAATGTTTACCGACAGTGGTTTTAGAAATATAGCAATCACTTTCAAAATCAATTGAGTTTAAAAAAAAAGGGTTTTGCAAACGTCCTTTCGTAGCTGCAATCGCAATTGGGGCGGAATGATGTAAATGGCCACAAGTGGGGTTTTGCAATCAGTACGAACGACCGGATGGGTACTGAGCGACGGAAATCTAGTGTTCCAGCAAAACTGGTGGTCCTAAGTATGGCGGATGCAGATGAAGGTTGCGACGCGTGATAAGGATTTAAAATTGAAATATTCGGAGCAAAAGTGGCCTTTTAGTCGACTCATAACTTTGAGTAAAAACGAGATTTTTCCGGAATGAATACAATCGTATTGTCTAGAATTAATTTAAACTGTATTCTATCCTTTCGCTTTTTTTGTAACAATCAAAATTGGACTTCAGAGCAACATGATCATCGATTCTGGTATTGTTCCCGAATGTTGATTGCAAATCTTCCCCCGGGGAAGTGGGGGATGTAACCATTCAGATGTAATCTGCAATAACCATTTTTCCTTTTAAGTACTTCTATGTACCTCTCCCTTTTTTTACTACTAATACTGCATTCTAGCTTCAATGTGGCGGGAGTGGTAATCATTGGTATACAGTGGTACACACTTTTTAATTATTTTTACATTCTAGTAGAAAAAATAGAACCACATTTCATTCAAGTGCATCTGTTTTTATGTGCGTACCATCATAGAGAAAGCATAATATATTTACTCTATGGTACCATGCATTCAGTAATGTAAATGATACAAGAATTATATTTTTCTTATTTTGCCTAATTAAAACATGGTATGATTTAAGTTCTCGTCGTGAAATACGAAAAGAGGCTATTTATTTTTTATCAGGTCATATTTTATTTGCATTATTTAGGCAAAAACTGTATTTGAATACATTTTTCTAATATTTGACCCGATGTGACACTTTATTATTTGAATTATCATCCATTATAGAAATGAGAATTCTATTATTTCGCGTTTGTATGAATGCCTGTACTAATGTAATGGAATTATTACAGAATGTATCTGTTTTTCCCTAAGGTTACGTGTTGAAATAGCATCGAACAGCTTAAAATCAAATTAATTAATGCAATTTGTTTGCTTTGAACTATAGGTATCACTAATAAAAACAGGTATGCAAAGTTTCACGCAAATCCCTAAAAGAAAAAAATCGCACAAACCAACATTAAATCGGGGATCCTAATTATCACTGGCCATAATTTTTCCGGATATTAAATTTTAACTAATATAATCAACTGGTCCCTAAAGTTCCCATTCATTAAACGGGAACTATATTTTAGTGGAACAAAAGCTACATTTAGGCGAAGACAGGTTAAAAGTTACGGACCTTGCAAGTGCTTTTAATGAGTATCTCACATAGGTACTCTTTCACTGATTAAAGCTCCTAGCTGTGGAAACTCATGAAGAAAACGATATTAAATTAGTAATTTACCTCAGCGTTTACGTGCACATCTGCCTTTGATGTGCTGACACGTCATCATTGTTTCTTTCATAGGATATTGAGGATTTTCACGCCATCCTTCACTGTGTTAATACTCTTTTCAATTTGTTTGAACGATGAAAATCTCGTTAGTGACGATACTTCAAGCAATTATTTTATAGTTCCGTGATTAATTTAATCCGAAGTATGGATATTTTTTTCCCTCAAATTCATTATCCTTTCATTCTTTATTCATTCGGAAACCTTAATTTTAGCTCCGTAGAACTTAGTTATAAAATTAATATTAACCTGCGTTCCTTTTTGACACGGCGGCATTAGGAAGTGAAAATAAACCATGTTAATCCACAGCAACAATTTTACTGTGTACAACGGCTTTAGCTTATGATGGCATTATCATGCACTGCTGGGTTTTGTTTTTTTTATTAAGGTGATTCTACCGCGATTGAATGAGTCAAAACAAACACTAAAGTCCACCTAGACGTTTGTATTGATTTAAAAGTACTGATTTCCCTGATGACCTTCCTCAACTATTAAAATACAAAATTAATTCACAAAATATCCGGATTAAGTGACGGAAATATTTTTAATAAATGCATTTTCCACAAATACGAGTAGAATGCAGTGTCATTTCTACTGAAATAATGCACTACGACATAAGGTCCTGTAGTAATTTGCCAACTCAAAACTAAGATGAATTACTATAAACTAAGACCTATAAATACATAATCATTTAGTTCACTGGGAAAATTAGCTTCTCTATCACTGTTTTACGCAATTATGGCACTTATATTAGGCACAGAAATACTACTTTCATCCAATTTTCACACATAATTGGATTTAAAAAGTTCATTTTGCAAAATAAATTTGGCAAAGTATTATTTTGTTGTCTATATCTAATAGAGGACGTAGGAAGAAGGTGCATAGGTGAAATATGAGTCATTTTACGGAGGAACTGCCTTAAAAAGGTTCCACTATGACTATGTGAGTCAAACATGCTACCGAATTGCACCTTTTCGTTTGTATTGTTTTTAAACAATGCTGCATTCACTCATCATATGTTTTAGGTATAAGAAAATGGAGTCAAGGTACATCAATAATTATAATAGGGGCAGCATTCGACCAATATATATTTGTTTCCAACAAAAAGCCGGCTGAAGAGACACCTCTATTCAATGCGCGTGTTTTGATTTTAATTATGGGGCAATTTACTAATTATTCGAAAACTATGATGGATATGCTAAATTAAAGATTAATTCACATTATCAACATAAACAGAGGAAATACTCCTATGCATGCATTTTGGTCACCCAGGTGACCATCCACAGGGAGAATTTTCTAATCTCGTAGTCACGTGTGTGTTGGCCGAGGCTATGTGTCCACTCGGGCAACACACACCTATTCACGAGATTTGGAACGTCTCCCAGTGGAAGGTACTAGTGTGACTGAAATGTATGCATAAGATTCTTATTTCCTCTGCTTCTATTGACTATTTGGATTAATCTTTAATTTAATTTACTTTTCAATTGCTCTCTTCTTTATTTATAAGATTTGGATGTGCCTTAATTCAACACCCTGAGAGTATTTGTTTCTAATAAAAAGTTTTATGCGAAAATTGAATTTATATTGGAAGGTAAAATACCATTTTTTACATATCTCCCATTCTCTTATCTTACGCTATGTAAGTTGTGAGTTCAACTTGCGAAATAAATAAATTTAGTATTTCACATAAAACAAATGTCATGTTTTTTTCATACGCAACCATATTATAAATAAAATGGCATTTATATTTTTTGTAGAAGTTATTTCTAATAGTTAAATTTAAATTCAGTTCCTCTTTTAGTTTTCCTTATCATAAGAATCGCAGAATTCTTCTATGCGTTTATTCATTTTTCTTAGAGGTTGATGTCTCATACGCTGGTGCAAATGCTCTTGGGTCTTATCTAATCCAACCTTAACCCCGAGAAAATTCATTTTTTTCTCATTTTTTTCATCATGTCACTGCGCTCTTAGCGCACAAACGCATTAGCGTCCATTTTCGGATCCGAGAAAGTCGAGATTTCGGGTTTAAAAACCTGCTTTCTCCTTTTCATAATCCCCCACACTTGTCTCATGAAATCGGGGCAGGGGATGAAAAATACGGACAGTTAAGTGCCCGCGACACTATTGTAACTGTTCACTGTGTGAAAGTTTTCTTGCGATTTGGGGACGGAATTTGGATATTTTCTGAAACTTTCCGTTGATCTCATCCAGGGATTTTTAGATTAAGAATTCAATTTTCCTTTATCTTGTTGCATGTTTCCTATTTGGAGAATTTCTTTCATTTCCTTATTTTGGAGGCTATTATTATATTTCCTTATTTAGGGTATTTCCCCAGAAATTCACCACTTTTTCAAATTATCACACCTTGAAGTTTTCAAATTTTGTTGTCTTTGTATATTCTGGTTCTTTCGTAGTTTTCTTTTACTCGGAATGATCTGAACACAATCATGTTAAACCACTTGCTTCAAACTTATCGTAAAATTTAATGTCGAACTATGCTAATCTTACCCTGGCGTAGGTATGAGATTGTATACCCAATCTTAGAGGCAATATCTTTATTCACTTGTTAGGTGACGCCAATAATACCATGATTGTAATGACGCCAATAATACCCATTATTCCATCGCCGCTAACTGTGGGAAAACCTCCATTAATTGTGTTGGAGTATTTGTTTACTCGATTGAATGGCATTTAATTTGGCCATAGGCTAGATGTTAATAGTCATAATCAGATCAAAAATAAAGTATGAAACAAATGATCTCATTAGAGGTTATATTATAATGATAGAATCACCATTATATCTTGGCTTAAAAATTATTGGTATCAAGATAATGTCATCGGTGAGAGTAAACATATTCGTATTCGAGGCCAAATATTATCGTTACCATACTTCTAATCTTGGTAAGGAGCGATTCATAGCAACCAATTTGCAGCAAAAATAATTCACACCATATACTGGATAAATTAAAAAAATGCACACACTCTAAATAAAAATAATAGTTTAATGTTTCATAATTGCTATTTTGATGAAATATTGCACCAAATGTGAATTTCCAATGTAACCCTGGAGAAGCATCTATATAATTGAGGAACGCTGACAATGAGGTTTTGAATAGCATTTGATCTATATCTTCTCCTGGAGAAAAAGTGATTCATTGTAAAAAACACTTAAAATGTAGTGGTAAAACTAAAATACCGTAGTTTATAGACTGTTACCTGTGGAAAGAAAACAAATATTTGGCCTATCGTTACCAATTTAATCCGTATCAACGTTTTAGGTGCGTTTTTTCATACTTTCAAGCCGTGAAGCCCCCTTATTCCTACCAATTTACGAGATGGTCCTAAAACCCTCAAGTTTCCATGTTCGGTGGTTCCGCAAGAGGGAGGGTTGTCCCGGTTGAGAGACGTGGAGCCGGCGCGGGGGGAAGTGAAGCAAAGGGTGGTTTGCGGGCGATCGATGATCGAGGACGGGGTTCGAACACGCAACTCTCCAACGCGAAGTTCCCAATCGGAGAGTAGGCGTGGATCCTGAATGTAACGTCTCCCCCCACTGGGGAAATTCTTCCCACAAACTCCTTCCTCTTTGAACCCTCCTTCCCTCATTCCTTCTCAACACCCCCCTTCCCTAGCACTCTTCGCCCTACCCTCTTCGAGTTTATGTCTGGACGAATCCAGTCTTAATTCTCCGAGGGGAGTAAGGGAGTGGTGAGGATTGGCGCGCGTATTTCTCAGGGTGTTTTATCCCACGTTACAACTCATACTCTAAATAAATCAGTATTTCCTAACACGTTGGCTGCCATGAGTAAACTGAAGGGTGTATCACCGAGTGATACTCACTTCAGTTTTACAAAGGAGCCACGAGGAACACATGTGATAGTCAGACTCATTTGTCTTCAATATCTTTACTTTTTCATGTTGACTGCACAGCTTTCGGTGACAGTCAACATGACAAATAAACTCAAACATTCCCCTACTTTGAAGCTCTTCAAGGCTTTCAGCTCTTCTCCAATCGATAATGACCCTAAAGGAACATGAAAACTCCTCACAAGGGCGTCTCTTTGATCGGTGGAGAATGGTATGTACATCACGGAAGACCTTGACGTTAGTTAGTGTGGCTGCTCGTTTCCTGAACGGTTTATCTTCCTTGTCCTTTCACGTAAAGCCTACCATGTAGCCTTAGTCTATTGGTTGAGGGTACACTCATTTTCCTTCATGAATTATTAAATAAAAAATGAGGGGCCATTTCCGTCGTTAAGCGGAGTAACGGCTTGTTGCAGAAGACGACACACTTATTTTTGAGGATACTGGGACTAGCCACGGAAGTTACCTTTACGGAGTCACCCGCAAGTGCACTTAGTGCGATATTCCACAGAGGAAAAATCATTCGCCTTAACCGGGATTCGAACTCGGATCCCTCAATCCCTCGACGACAAACTTACTTGAAAACCTACCTTGATTGAGTATCAAGTGCAAATACACAAAGGCAGAGAAGTTGTAGATGGAATAGGTTGAATTCAACATGTAACTAACATAATATAAGGTGGTTTCACCATAAAAGGACATCAATGTCTTTTTATACATTCTGGGTACTTATAGAAAAACATAACCTGTATCTGATATGCACAACAAAATCTTAACTTTCAGAAGACATTCCTTAAAGTTTGAAAGTTGAATTACATTTCGTTTTGGAGTTTTAGGCCGACGTACATCTGTACACATGCATACAGTGTACAGTATTTATTGGATTATCAATACATATAAGCAAATTTCAGTAAGAATTCATTAGGGGCATTTTTCACTCCAAAGTCCCCACATACGGGCATGGCGGATAGATAATACCAGCACGTCACATTGATTCTTATAATCAAATAGGTGTATAACTTCTCGCGCTGAATTCAACGAGCACCAACTTTTTGCCCTTACTGACATAATTTAGCATTCTCCCTTTGCTAATTTTACTTATCTGGATCCAGATTATAATAATCTTACCAAATAGGTGGTTTATGTGCCATTTGTTATTTATATGCTTCTGAAATATCAATAGAATACGCTATTAATAATATTCTCGAAATCTAGCCTAAAATGTTCATGTCACGTATAAACCTTTTGGCCGATAACATGTAAAATTCTCAACATTCCTTTATGAGTAATCGATGAGTTTTACTCGCAGATTTCCGTGTGAAGTTGGGCACCTCTTTTAGTAGACTATAAAATTATAAGCGTAAGATTTTGACCCCGAGAGGAACTAAATGCAGCGAATCTGAAGAGAACTACTGAACTGAATCAATGCCGGCGTCCAAACAAAGTAGAAAGTCAAATGTAATAAAATTCACTATAGAGCCTGCAGAACGTTTATATTCATCAGTTTACGAGTTAGATATCACATTACGCCGAAATATAACTCCAAAATGGAATCTTTATAGCACATGATGAGGAAATACGCGGAAATTTGATATGTTTCACATAAAAATTTAGACAGCTACTGGAGTGATGGTAGAAAATGAATAAAAAGTCAAATAACGCTGTGTTTTGCAACAAACCGATTGTATAACTATAAAAAAGTTACTCATACTTATCTAATGCATAGAAAGGTCTTATTTCTAGCTTAACTTAGAACTTATCAACAAATAAACCAGAAGTCTAATATTGTCGTTTTGTTTTAGATAAACGATTGTGTGACTATGAAATAAGTTAAAAATTACTCAATAAAAGTTTACAAATATAATTGGGATCCTCTAAAAACAAGAGGATTATCCTCTTATATATAACCTCGAGTGGATATTCTTGATTCAAAGAGGAAAATAAGATATGGTTGATATTCTTACCTTGAGAGCATATACTCTTGACTTGATAGGAAATTTTACTTAAATTAGCATGGCTTTCTTGAATACATACGTCAGCCTTTAGTCTTGGCTTTAGAAAAAAATAAGCTTGTGAGCTATTTGAATTTTTAGAGGCCAAACCTCTGCGAGGACTTTATTCTGACATATATATTACATGATATCATTCCATTTAAATAAATTGTTTTCATATTCTGTTTTGGAACAGATGCGTATTTGACATTCCCTCTCGAATTCCTATGGTATTTAAATCTTATTTAATTCAAATTAGAGTACAGTAATGGTCAAATAAGACTGTTTGTTTCAACAAAACAAATGCATTGAGGCAATGCAACCGCTAAATATAAATGCAAGGCAAAATTCAATGCTAGTTAAGGAGCACGTCGGAGTACAACATTAAACACAGTGCCAAATATGGCGATAAGGTATTGACCTCATTAAATTACTGTAAAATAGGTTAATGATTCTTTGTTACAACATGTGGCAGAGTTTAGAGCAATTTTAATATCAACTAATCGGCGGCAATAAGACAATAAGCGTCCTGATGATTTTCTGTTGGTAACACTTTCGAACTCATAGCCAAATCTGTCATGAGAGAATTGTTAACGCTTTTTTTATGAAAACCTGTTCACAGAAGACTCATTGCATCTTCGAAAGCAAAATTTTGCATACTTTTCATGCCATAGTGAAGTATTTGGGCTGCAATATTTCTCTGCGAACTTGATGAACTTTGGCTAAAAGTACTAATAAGAACCTAATAAAATAATCTTACATATCAATAAATTTACAGGGGATATAAATAAATGGGTGTAAACAGTTTAAACGCAAATAAAAGGAACATGTAAAACTGGAATTACAGACTACTTACTATACTACTGGAGAATAAAGTTTGTGACATGGGTCCTACATGAAAATGAAAAGTCACACTACAACGATTATAGATCGAGGCTTATTCTACCATGGTATGCATACGTATCATCCGATTATACTAGTACTAAGGCATAAGTGTACAACAGCGAGTTGCAATTTTTTCAATCCTAATAGTGTGCAATAACTATAACGGTAAACTCATAAAACCTTATTGTACGTAATATTTACGATCTGGTAGATTTTATTGAGTTAATAAATGAATCGCTTAAGGTGCGCAAATAAATGTGCGGCGCTAGAAAAAGGTTATGCACTAAAAGTATATATACACAAAAATAAATAAATAAAATTTCATCGTATGTTTCCAAACATATTCGTGCTGCTAAGTACATATACGCACGCTCCTCTGATTTCAAAAAGTATTTTTAATTGTAGAGGATTGTCCGCTACTTCCTAGGGACAATATTCTAAATTCAAGAGGACACGAGCCAGAAAGAATTACTCTGGGAATAAGAGAGGACATTCCTCTACAAATAAGATTCTCCCCTTTTTTCAGAATAACAATGAAAAGGAAAATTCTGATTGATGTAAAAATACATTTTTTGGTAATACTTTACTAATAGAATGAAGAACACTTTTTTCTAGCATCTCTCCGGGGCGGTGGAATAATAGCCACCTTTAATGACCCTTGGAGTCGCCATATCCAGGAGGGTAGTAGTTTGCAAAATAAAATAGGGAAGGCTTCAGCCGGAAAAAAATAAGAAAGAAAAATCCAACCCATTTGCTTCTTTTTTTTAAATTCTTACAATTTAAATATTTTCTCGAAAATCCGTCAATTGGAATATATTCTTTAGAAAAATCGGTCGTAATAATTTTCGTTTTTGTCACTCCCTTCCATAAAGATTTGATTCGCCCTCAAACCTTCACATTAGAATAATGATTAATATTTATCCCTCGTTTTAATAACAGGAAGGTTTGCCCCAAGCCCATGGCAGTGTGGAAAAAATAAAAGCTCGAATAAGGATTGGAAAAGGTTTTTTTATTAATTTAGGGTTCGCGTTATTTTTGCATTTAAGTTTCCGCTTTCCCTCAGTCCCCTTCCCCTACTCTTAAGAGTATCGATTACCCCTCTTCTACTACCACTAACAATACTTCCAGGGCCACTATTCTTCTCACTCTCTTTCCCCACTCCCTCTTTCTCCCCTATTCTGCTTTTCCCTCCCTCCTTAACCTCCCACCCTACCGCCCCTGACAATCCCCTCTCCCTTCGGCCTAGGGTTCTTCTGCGGATGAGACAGGGCGATTAGGGATAGCGGCTTAATTATCGGACCGCGGGATAAGCAATGGGTGTGGGGAGGGGGAATGGGGGGGGAGTTGGGGAGAGACGTTGGGGGAGGGTGAAGTTGAAGGGCCTTAAAGACGGTGGAGTGGGCAGAGAGGGGAAGGAAATACAGGGGTAGAAGAAGGGCCAAGGGATAGTTAAAGAGTTTCCACCAAGACTATGCGAGTCAAAACAAACACTTGATTCCAGGTTTTCCTTTATATCGTTAAAATATATTTCTCTCATCAAAGGCATGCCTTAGCTATCAAAATAAAAGGTGTAAGTGACAAAATGATTGAGCCGAACTGCTCGGTACCAAATGTTCTTTTTCCCACGCACTATACGTGGCTACACAAAAACAGAGCGATACTCTATAACATTCTGAAAACTTTATTTGATCGTTAAAGTACTAAAATGTCATTAGATTAATATTCTAACTATTTATAAATAAGTATGTCCTATTCTTGACTTTGACAACGAAACTTCACCTTTCTCCGCTATGCAAATTCCAAAATTATCAATAAATTTAATATTGTTAAAATATTTGTGTATCTTAGCCGAATTGAGGTATTATTTTGGAGTATCGTCAATATTTTAGAAAGCCATTGAAGAAGACATTGCCAAAGTTTTTTCAAATTATTGACGTCAATCCAGAGAAAATTGCAGATATTTTTAGAAAATTCCACGTCTGAAAAAAAATGAGTTTCGTGTTTGGTGATCTCACTAGGAATGATCGTTTTTAAGTGATGTTTATATTGTAAAAATCGGAGCTTCAGGGACTTGCAGACGTGAGCTAAAGGGAATTGATTTTACTCGTCCTTTAGGCAATGGCTTGACAAAAGTAAGCTGTGATTACGTAAACGCCAATTAAAATAAAAACAATTCCAAAATGAGATACAGATAGTGACGAAGTTTCCAAAACAAGAATTGAACGTGGAGGAGCTTAGCAGTGTGATGGCAAATTCTTAATCAATTACCAGTTAATATAAATAGTCAACGTGTGAGTGCACTTCATAGTATTCCAATATTTTGATTAACATGGTACGGTGTTTGCTACCTATGTCAAAATCAAAGCCAACATGGCCACGACTTTTTCAGCGTAGCGTCAAAAGACGTCCATCTAAAGCTAAATGCAGAAGTCCCGCTAAGACGATAGAATTTAGAAATAGTGGATTACTTCACCTAGCTCGGAAGCACCAATACTTGAGCCGGAAGAAATATCACATACTTCAATAGCAGAATAGCCCAATCTAAGAATACATTTCCGATGAAAAGGCAACTGCTGCGTTCAAAGAAGATGAGACTACGATCGAGGAAAGAGTACGTAGAAACATTCGTGTGGAGCGTGGAACTCAAAGGATCGGTAACATAGACTATTGGAAAAGCAGACTATAAAAGATCATTATATTTTGAAACATGGTTTTCGAGATGGGAAATGATGATCAAATACATTGATAAAATAAGGAATGAAGATGTTAAATATGAGTATACAGGGAAAGAACTAATTGTAACACGATGCAGAAAAGAAGAACCAAATCGATTGAGCACACTTTTAAAAACAATTGATTTGTTGGTATTATAACTATAGGAAAATTAAATGAAAAAATTTCCAAGTGGATGGCCAAGAGATGAACACATAAACCAAATATATAGAAGATTACACAAGAGGAACTGTCAGGGAGTAACGGAACAAGCATTAGGTAGGGAAGGATTGAGGACTGCAGTCAACCAATCTTAGGATTGAACAACCAATGAATGAAAGTGTTAAATATCTTATTAAGCGCTTTATATATTTTGCTTACTGTCATAAGTATACCTTTTTTGACAAGATATTTCGATTGCATTGATAAAATTAAAATTCCTGAACACAATCCTATTCCTTACTTCAGCAGCGGACATATCCTGAAATCATCCCGCCAGCAGTTGGCAACTCTGGTTTCTAGGGGGAAGTTTGAGGGGCCCTTAGGGTGGAGTGTGGGGGTAAAGGCAGGGGTTTTTAGGAAGGACCAGAAGCGCCGAAGGGGTTTGCGTCCGTCTGCGGCGCAATTCCAACCCCACACATCCTTCTTTTTTATTTCGCATTGGAGGAGGAGAAAGGGTGAGGGATCGGAGAAATGAGTCATCGTTTGGTGCAAGGGATGTTCCCTTAAGCTGCTGCTGCTTGGAAAAAAGAATTAAAAGAAATCAGTTTGAAGCAAAAGAAAAAAAACCCTTAGCTATCCCGGATGGAAAGCTTTCTATTTTTTCTCTTATTTCGAGAAGGATTGCTCAACCGTCCATTGGTCACCCTTTCTCCCATCTGCTCCTTTCCTCTAGATTGTTTTCATGTCCATTTTTTTATGAGCCTTATAATAGGTTTTGGTGCATGTACATCTACAACTTTATGCTATTCTGAGAGCCACTATTGAAAGTTACTTTGGATACACGTAATCTGCGAGGCATACATGGCTGAACACATGAATTTAATCTCCATTTGTCTGTAAATATATTTCAATGTCCTTGTGGAGGTCAGGGATAAAATGTTCGAGAAGAAGGTTATTATAGCACGTAAAGCTTTGTTAGTACCGTCAATTTTCTTTCAATAAGATCGTAATTGATTATACTTTTCTTTTAATTGTAAATGATAGCTGCCAAAACTCTTAAGCAGATGTTAACTTAACCGCTTAAATAGCGGGAATGCCCTGTTATAACAGTATAAGGACACGAAATATAAGGACGCCTATTCCAAATGAGAAGATATTCTTTGGGGATGTATGTGGACTCTCAAGTAAATTGCTCCTAACGCATAACGGAAGCAGTACTCCATTGTGTTGGGGACCCTTAAACAAGTATATGGCTTTTTGATAAATAGGCAGAAATTGACGCTCATACCTTTTTCGACCAAGAACTCCATCTTCTTAAACTTATCAATTACTATAAAATGACATGTCAACGACTATACTACTCTTCCATCGAATTATAAAATACTTTAATGAAAAAGTCAAATAAATTATTATTTGAAACACTTGAAGATTTCGGAAGTTAGTTAACAAAATTTAATGAAAGAAATAAACATTCAAATAATACTTTTGTTCATGAGTCTTTTCCAATTGTGGTAGAATTTCTTAGTTGAAACGATAATTTGAATTTGGCTTTCTGCTCCTACGTCGTGCGTAGAACATCTGCACATATCACCTTTCACGCCGACACTCAAAAAGAATCAGCATTCTAAAACCCTCCTTCTGAAACCTAAGAATTATAGAATAAAATGAGTCAGTTGAAAAGATTTTTCAGGTGTATCTTGAGGATGTGACAATATTTGGAAAAGAATGTACATAATTTAAAATCATAGGTTTTTAAAATTCTTTATCTTCATCAGAATTCTGAAACATTCCTTTATAGGTTTAGGAATAGAAGAAATACCGAGGTACCTGAACACATATTTCAGGTCTTACATGCCCGGGCACGAAAAATTAATTTTGAAAATAAGTGGACATAATTGTTAATATGAATGTTTTTATTTCAAATGTCCCTTTTCATCCATTTTTATTTTCTATCTAACGCTGACGCCAGGCTAATTACTTAGTAGTAACGAGATATTTTTAAATAAATAAAATAAAACTCAGACAGAACACCGACATTCTAAAACAGACATTCTTGATCTTAAAATTATAAAATGCATTGTTTTTCCTGAAGACTTTTTTTTATCTTTTGGAAGAATTAAGCAAAAAAAGGAGAACGTTATTTTTTACATTTTTTTTCGTTCCATTTTCCTCTTAGCGTCTACTTTTCCGTTCAATATTAATTTTCTACCAAGAATATTGCCAGATTGTAACGAAATTTATTAAATAAATCCATTCTCATCCACCCCCAATCCTTCTGAGGTAATAAACGAGCAGCTGAGTGACGCAGTTTCGTATTCCTCACAGGAAGTCGGCCCTTTGCGACATCTGGTCTCACTCGAACGAACCCCACCTTCCGTACTCCCCCCCCACCCATTCCACTCCGTACCTTTCGATAGCAATCCTTCCCTCCCTTCTGGAAGTGCCTCATCGCAATTCCTTATGTGCAAGAAAGTTCCATTACAGAATGTGAAATTCAGAAAAGAAAATAATCCCGGAGACACATAATAAAATCATAACAAAAAAATATGATCTAGCTAATGATGATTCTAAATTTATCGCAGACTACCATGGCTGAATTAATAGTGACAGCATACGCCGTTTGTCCTAAAACTGTGTTCAGCTTTGGAATTCAACAAAATATATATGCATCAAGTACTGGTTACCTTATGACAGAGGGTAAATTATTTTGACCAAATCGAAGATTCAATAAAATTCATTTTAGCAAGAACTTTGACAGTTGCACATTGGCTTGTAATTTCAGAGAAATAATTGACTTAATTGTTACGATTGCTGATTATATTACAAATACATCGGGGCAAATGCGAAAGCCTAACGAATCAGATTAACTGCAAGGACTTATGGGTGCAGGAAGCACTGTGCAGGATGGAGGACGTCAGTTAACCAATCTTAGGATTAAATGACTAATTGTGATGAAGTGTACGAATATCCATTTCAGATATATGGTGAGTAGGCTTAAAATTTAAGTATAGCTCCAATAGTTGCATTCAATGTCCTAAAGTGGTATTAAGTGATTAAAAAATCTATTGCGCACCATTTAAAAATGTACGTGTAGTATCAGAAAGTGTTCGTTTCATAGTCAATTCCAAAGTGACAACCCAGTTTCAGCCGTGTATCAGTTGGGGTTCTTGTGTTCAAGGATAGTCGCTTTTGACTCGTCGCATGCTCAATCACGAGAATAAACTATTAAGCAGGATCTCAGGGTCACGGTCGTAATTGCATCCTTTATCCGTCATGCCCCTTGCGCCAGGGTCTAGCATTCTAGCGCCAGCGCGACCGACTGAAATAGTCTCTTTGATTCTTATCGACGCTTAGGGCTTTTAATTGTCGCATGACTCAAACACATCTGCGACTTCCTTCTTCTTTTAAGATTTACGCGAATGCACTTCGTTGGCTAGTTATTGTTATTTCCAAACGGTCTGTGCCTTATCCTTACGGTAGCTTAAACTTATTTGTTCAAGCGTTATTTCTATTCAAGGAATAGTTCTGCTAACGGAAATTATTTGAAGACTTGCTTAACTTCCTCAAGGAGTTCTTTTTTAAAGTAGCTAGTCCAGGATATCATGGAAAATTGTGACAGACTGATACAGTCATAGCTACTTGAGCATCATAATTTCTTCAAGACGATAAGTTTTGTAATTATTTGAAAAATAGTGAATTCCTCACTATAATATTCAAACAACGTCGACCAGTTCATTGAAGACAGCTAAAATTTCGGAGAAAATTATAGAAGAGATATATTTGCGTAATTATTATGTTTCTATACTTCTTAAACTATATTATATTCATTTATAAAGTAAAATTTACTCTCTATAGGCATCATTATCATTGGTCGTTCAATCTTAAGAGTGGTTGACTGCAGCCCTCCATCCGTCCTTATCTAATGCTAGTTGACATTTTTTTATTCAATTTCATTCTATAATACATATTAATTCTAACTAATCATTCTACTATTTCTATACATTCTACATTCATACTAATTTAAGCCCCGCTAAGTCCCAAAGACTTGTCAGCTGGTTCCACGACAACACAAAAATATGGCCCTTCCCTTACTCCCTCGTAGTTCTTCTAACGTATGTACTTTCCCATTTATTTCGTCTTTGTAATTATCCCTTGGCCTTCCTTCTGGAACTTTTCACTCTATTTTTCCTTCAATTATATTCGTCACGATCCTGCCTGTAGGAATATATTACACTAAATCTGGATTCATATAAATGTTTTCCTATCTCTCGTAAAGTGCATGAAAACGCACAAAGCTAAAGCCCGTTTCGCACGATACTTGATCCAGCACTAGACCTTGCATACTAGCCGGCACTTGGGATTGAGTTAAGGCATTGGGATTGACTTGGTAGCCGTCCAACTAGGTTTCACGCAATCATTGAACTTTCGACATTGAAAATTGAACGGTATTTTCATTCATATCGCAGCGCGTATCTTTTCTAATTCTAAATTTATAGTGTAATCTATTGCTGCAGGCAAGTAAATAAATTGTGGGAATATTTTCATTAGTTGTTAATTTCACGGCCATTGGATTGAATATACCCACAGGAGTTATAGATGGCATTGATTTTGGAAAGTAAAGAACGCACGGTGACCTCAAACCGTTACCCGGTGACCTCAGAATTTTTACTTGATTGGTCAATGACTGCTAGTAGCATAGTAAGCATGATGCAACCTTGTACCGCTTCAATTATGAAATCAAGAAGCTCAGAGTGTATGATAGCAGTCATGCATGTTAGCCTGCATGCTGGTTCAGTATCAAACGATGCTGTAAAGCTATCATAATAGCGAGTATCCTCAAACTGGTGTAGATTTTAGTATTGTGTGAAACAGAATTGATGGTAGTATATGTGTTATAATTTCAGGTTTCCGATCTATTTTTTGGAAACAACACTGGAAATTATATTTGAACATGCCAAAAAACTTTCAGTATCACATTTCATAGAAAACTCAGCTGATTAATGAAGTTGGAACTATATGAAAAATTGGTCAAAATGCGTTCCCAGGCTGATACAACGCTTTGTTTTACGACATGTCAAAGAGGGAGACCAATTTACTAGATTATTTTGTTTTCACTTTATTTTTGACCGACGGTATCCTCATTCTCAAGTGACAGGGAAAAAGTTGTCGCGACCAGGCTCGAGACACGACTGAAAATCCAATACGTCAATAATTTTGGATTTCCAAATCGACTGGCCCACGCAATCGCTACCGTATCTCTCTATTACGAATTCCAAATCCGAATAGCCCAGAAGCCGTTGAACTGGCTTCGAATATTTTGTACCGAAGGTAGAATATAGAAGCCCTTGAACTCGAAAAAGGGTTTGAATCAATCAAAATGTCTTTCTCCCAAACGAAAAACGACCACTGAAGAGATAGACTTCAATCCATTTTGCTTTTAACAGTTTCAAATCATAATTAAACTTGTGAAATTGAATTTAACATGTAAAATATTTCCAAAATTATTTTCTGTCGGAATAATTCTACGTGAAATTACTATGGAGCACTCATTTCCTCTTTCACTGTAGATTTATTATATAGTAGTATGAGACACACGGTTTGTAAATGTACTTCAAGACCATTACTGAAATTTATGCATCGTAAATCGAAATAAGTATCATTTTTAAATGGATAAAGCACGTTAATTCCCTATTGATTACTTAAGTTTTCGCCAAATAATTTTGTTTTTCAGGCATAATATGTTTTAAAATATTCTCCTTGGTAAGATATCTCTTTACAGAGGCATTTTAAAATTTGACGTAATGTCAAAAGTATTTTACTTTGGGCATTCATGCCAAATCATGGAATTCACTGTTAACTCGGAGAGGTTAAGTAAATATTTATATTCTCCATAAATTTTAATGCATGCATGAGATTTATTAGATACACATAAAATAAATAAAATACGAGAATAGTGTGATTTAATCCCTTATTTTTTTAGACGGATACACCAGCTATGTATTCCAAGTACGCAGAGTAATTTTAAATGAAGATCAAGTCATTAGTTTAGTAATGACCGAAGAAAAATAACGAGAATAGATGGACATCGCATAGTCTTCAAGAAAATAACTTGAAATTAACATTACATAGCATTGTCATTAGATAGTTACAAGTGACTTGAGATAGTTTAGCTTGTGATCAAGTTTTAGACAATCTTAAAAGTCGTTCGGGTGGGAACAATTGAAGAATTTAACGAATAGGTATGTTTTAATCAAACATAATTTTTATGCAAGATTTTGGGCTACGGATGTCGTCATTTGACTATGTCTTCACTTTGCTATCGTAATGGCGAGAGTTTTTGAAAGCAGCCGATTTAGTCCGACAACGTCTGCTTGTGGCAGAAGCTTTGCCCTTCGTGCTTGGAATAAAATGCCAATTTTGGAGAAGGTACGCTGTATTTGACGTGGCAAGATGAAGTAACATCCTGCTCCCAACCTCCGAAATTAATTGGCTCAGCGCGTAGGTGGGTAGCGTTGACTGAGATTTTTTTTTAAAATGAGCTCCACATGCTTATATCAAGCCATTAACTTCTCCCAAATAAATCAATCTCATAAATAGATTCAGACAGGAAGAAGCCCCAATTATCACCATCTGTTCATCTAACCACAGAGGAAATCGATATAAAAATTGTTGCATCTATGTATAAATACATACAAACCCATCCCGTTGTTCACTTTCGAGGTAGGCACAATGAAATAGTTTAATTTTAGGTTATATACCTGTAAAAGTAACCCTTCTAATATTTTCCTCCATACTACCCTTTACTTGTAAATATACCACTTTCGCTTCAGTTACCCTCATACATTGCTTCATACAGGTCCTCGTGTTCTTAAGACTTCCATATTTCTTATCTTAAGAATATATTCCACAACATTAAACCATGACTCTCGTCGTCTACCTCTTTCTCTCACACCATTCACTACTCTATCATAAATCTACTTCTTTGTTCGTCCCTCATACAATTCCTCAACATGGCCAAACTAACAAAGCACACTTCCGTGCATGTCCAAAACTAAAGCACCCAACTCTCATTCTTTCCTCACCCACTCATTTCAAACACTATCCATCCTACTTTTGCCGCAATCAGTCATCAGGAACCCCATTTCCACTGTAATTAATATAATCTTGTGCCTATCCTGATATACCCACGTCTCGCTACCAAAGAACTAATGGGGAAGTGGTGCACATTTTTCCTCAACGGTTTTTGCTTTCTTGGACAAACATTCATTCCTCAATATTCTCCTCATACTACTCACGAATCTCCTGCCAGCATTTAATTTTGCAAAAATAAGGCATGGAAATCGTCGAGTGAAATCTCATAATTGATGTATGTTAGCCAATCACGCATATTTATGGGACTAGCTTGGAAATTAAAACTTTCCAAGCGTTTCAAGGAATATAGAAGGGTATTTATTATTTCCGTAGAAATTCTAACCGTGGTTTGTAATTAAAAAATATTAATATCCCTAACTACCCCTCATCAGCAGCCATCAGTTCGAAGATTGGTCTACTGCAGCTCTCCACTACGCTCTATTACCAGCCAACCACACCATTTCGATAGAGGTCTTGACTTTAATATTCTGTATTGTTTGATTGATGTATTTTATTCTTATTACTCCTCTTTAATTCAACCCATTTTTCCCCCTTCCCGTTCCCATTGTCACATTACTAATAATCAGAGACTATTATAATCAGAGTTTATGACTTTGATTTTTCTATTTCATGACCTTTATTCTATGACTTTCATGACTTTTATTTTCCTGTTTCATGACGTCTATTTTTATTAAATTCTGTCATTTTGTGACGCTTTAGCTGAAATTATGACATTTATTTTACTGTAAATTGAAACTAATATTATGATCAATATAGTTACTATAGGGTAAGTGGTTCAAAAGAAAGTATCCCCCTCGCTTCCTCTCTTATCCTTAAGCACCAGGATTTCTTTTCTGGATTACAGAATACATACGGATGTAAAAATGATCAATTTATCTGAAAATATCACTACGTTATGAAACCCGGGTCGTTAGAAATAAATCAATATAGTGGACTATAACCAAGTGTAATTTTTATTTTTCGATATGGAGAGGGGTATCTGTATCGAAGCGTCCAGTCTGCGAATTCCTCCAATTCGCCTGCTTTCCGCTCACCTTCAACTACCTACTTCACATATTTTGCTATGCTACATATGCGCATTTATATTTACCTTTAATTTTCTTCATTAACCGTATTCCTTTCCAAAACCATTCACATAAACCAGTCTGTGAAATGCATTTCTTTTTCGACGCCATGTTCGAAAATCTGACCTTTTCCTCCTATTTTCCCGAGATGACGCAGCAGTCGAGCAGTTACTCCTCTTCGCTTTAATTAACTCACCAATGATTTTTCCCGACTTCAACTTAAACTATCCCCGCTTTACAACGCGTTTTTCGCATCCTCTAACCCTACCATTTCAGCTACAACTTTCACCACACCGCAAATACATCCCCCTCCAATCACCAACATACTTGGGGGATTTTTTTCTTTAAAAAAATTCGCTACAACATTGACGACACTACAACTACATCCCCCTCCAATCATCAAACCCCTCAAGGGATTTTTTTCTTTTAAAAAATAAGCTACAACTTTCACCACACTACAACCACACTCCCCTCCAACCACCAACCCACTCGGGGGATTTATGTTTTCTCTAAACAAATATGCTACATCTATGACCACAATACAACCACACCTCCCTCGAATCACAAACCCACTCGGGTTTTTTGTTCCTTTAAAAAAGTACGCTATAACTTTCAACACACTACAACTCCCTCCCATTCCTCCCAACTCTCCAATCACCAGCCTACTCGAGGGAGTTTTTTCTTTAAAAGGATACACTACCACATTTACGACACTACAACTACACCCCGTTCCAATCACAAAACCAATCGAGGGATTTTTTTCTTTAAAAAAATACGCTACAACTTTGAACACACTACAACCTCACCCCCCTCCAATCACCAACCCACTCCGGGGGATTTTTTATTTAATACGCTACAAAATTTACGACACTACAACTATACCACCCTCCAATCACCAACCTACTCGGGGAATGTTTTTAAAAACATGGCCATTTCCATTGACCTCCTTATGCCCATTCACTTTTCCCTGTTTTTCACCACTCAAATGTCAATTTCCGTCTTCACGTTTTCTCTAGATTGTATTTTACCTTTCCTCAATACCCAAAAAAGCCTTTTCCGCATTTTAAAATGGCAATTTCCAGGCCGCGAACCTAGCATCCCTGTTTCACTCCATACGCCCGTAACCTTGTTGGGGGGGTGGGATTAGTCTATATGTTAGATGTGCAATTAATCTGTATCCCTCTACCGGCATTTCTAAAAACATCACAATATGACGTCAAAATGTCACGAAAATATCTCCATTTTCGTCATTTTCTATATTTTATTACTCCAAAACTAAATACCCCACGCCTTTCTTTTTTACATTTCTTAAATGCTCATTCCTTTCACTATCCTAAGCCATCTCTCTCTTTTCCCTCAGTTGCCTATGCTTCTGTCAGAAAATTTTCTTCCTCACTGGACTCTTCGATATATGTACCTGGAGAGGTTCCACCTACTTAACCCTGAAGCGATTACTACCGTTTTATGACGTTTAATCCGCAAAGTCGCATTTAATGACTTTTTGCCAAAAACCGGTAATTTCATGATAAAAACCTATGACTATGACCTTTATGACTTTTTCCTGTCTCTGCTAATAATGCAAGGTAGGACGTTCACGTGACCAAAATGAGTCCTGCGATGAAAAACTTCAGCGACACGGACAGCAGACTACTCGAGAAGTAGCGCAGGAATTATGGATGAAGGCTCCGATACTTTATTTTTTAGCAATGACAGGATGGATTCAAGAAAAATATTTGTATTCTTAAGCACTGATATGCAAAATATTTGATCGTTTATAATCAGTAAATGTGTAGTTTGATAAAACAATCTTGTTTATAGCTGGAACAACCCTAACAACAATTTATTTGCAAATGAAAGTTGAAACTCTTACTATTTTCAACACTAAAATTGTCTCCGCCAAACCTGGACCCGTTTTTCCCTAGAGATATATCAATGTGATATCTAAATAAAATTCTCTTCTCTCGTATGTTTCCTCGCCTTGCTGTTGTATCCAAATACCACATGAGTATCAAATACACAATGCACTCCGTACTTAGATAGGGCTTTATACTCGTATATTCCAAACTGCGTCACAGCGCAGCGTTCGACCCATACGATGCGCAACGACATACCTTGTGTTAGAAGTAATATTCCTTTTGTTTTCAACTGCCAATGGTGTCTCTAATAGATTCCTTTAAATTATTCCCTTTTTATTGTCAAATTTTTCACTATGTTTATTTCCCTGCAACTCTTCGTCAAACATCTTCAATGGGGATTATCAGCATTATCTTACCCCAGGCCCTTATCAACTCCCCACCTGCTCTTCCCCCTCCTACCTTCCTCTACTTCTTCCACCCACCACATCCATGTCAGTCCTCCCTTCCCATGGGAATAACATCAAGCACACCAATGACCATTTATAGATAGAGGCAAGGGATGGCTTTTGCTGGAGATCCTGAGAACAGAAATAAAGAAAGTATTAGTGAAAACTCTAATTCTTATCTACAACTATAGCTATCGCAAAAGTTGCTGGTGCCACGCAGAGGACGATTTTGGGACAGGAGCTACGGAACTTTCGAAATTCCACGAAGCGGGGAAGTAAGGTTGTTCAATGTTCAGTTTGAAGGGTCAAACACTTTTCTAATGTCTGCCAATACAAGCGTTTTGAGTAGTGGGATGATTTTCCACTGCCTGCCGTCCCATTTCGAATCATCTCACATAAAGTCTTAGCGATGGGTGATTTTAATGGGTTTTGCATTGCATGTGTACCTCGTGTCTCTTTAGTGTTTCGCGAAATTCTTTGGTTCCCCTGTCTCACACTCTCTCGTTGCCTCCCCCTCTTCTCCACCTTCACTTCTACCTCCCCTCCATGCCACGCAGGTCTGCGCCAGGAACTTTTGCGAGAGTTATAACACCACATCTCCATTGCTTCCAATCTCTTTTTTTAGTTTTAATGAAGTACTTAATGAAGCGAAAAGATAAATATATGCTGAGAATATCGAGTTCATAAATATAATATTCTTCTTGAGATAATATCGAGGCCATTTACCCATAATGCCATCAAATTCAGTGATTACCATCAAACCACTGCTTTCAAAAGACTTTCCGACTACTTCAGGGCACGACAGTCTGCTTCAATGTGGAAAGCCACCCTAACAAGAGTAGTTATCCTCGATCCTAGGCGGGGTTACCAACCAGTTTTTTCGTTTTCAGAGAGATTCAGCTGTTTTTTTTACGTATAAACGGATTTATTAAGATGTTAATTTAATAAACCTTTATTTAATTTATCGTAAAATGTGACTCATGAGTTATGGATAAATATTATAAAGTTTTATTTTGATTTTTTTGGGATAAAAAATACGAGTCTGTATATTGCAGTATGTACCAAATGAATTCATTTTTTGTTCCATAAAAACTCATAAAAATGGATTTATTTTAATAAACGTTTACCGAGAGAATTCTCTATAACCGATGGAATAGCTGCATAATTCAAATATGTATGGTTTATTCCGACTAGATACTGGCCCGTATAAATTGATCAGAGACCCTGAGACCGGAGAAGCATTGTTTCACTCATTGTCTCCAGGTCGAAATGCCCCAGTTTGCAACCCTAATCCAAGCCTTCTCGAAATGGTGAATTCTGCCTTTCACGGCGTAACAGACGCTAGAGATCGCATTTGATTTGCTCCGCATTATTCCACGGCTCACGTACTTGCACAACACGAGTTGAGATATTAACGTCTGCACTCCGTTTGAAGCGTGTGCAGAGTCCCTTGATCCGAGATATATATGGAGGGAATGCATATCAGAGGTCGGTTGGCCGTAACACGCTCCCGGATTTTCAAGCTGCAAAATGCGTTTCCTTGCCCCATTTTGCACGCGTGGGACGAATATCTTGCCTCTCGCAGTACCAGCTACAGTATTGGTATAGTGGTTGTGAAACATGGTGACAGTTGCCTGCACAAACCGTGACGTTTAGGTGGCTGGAGCTGTAATCGTGAGTCATTGAGTGCATGTTTATATAATTTTTCAAGTGAGTCGAAAAACAGTTGTGGGACCACATTTCATTTAAGTACATCTGTTCATGCGGTGGAACTCACCATACATGCATCAATGGAAACTATTCAAGCATTATATTAGACATTTATTGTTTTTATTGAAGCATGTTGTGACTTGAGCTATTCATACTTTTCGTTTCATACAATTCATACATACAGCGCGGAATTTGAAATTTAGACGAATGTTTTATTTAAATATTGGGTTTCGGACCTTTGGCTCAATATGAATCATTTATATTTGTCAACAACCATTTTAATAATATGAAATATTGTACATTGCGTTTAGAAGAAAATATACAACATATGGATGCGAATAATTACGTAATACTATTGTGCCGTAAGGGTAAAAGTCAAAACAGCGATGAATTACAAAAATAATTGTTAACATGCAATTTTTTTCACTTTATTCTATTGATATCACTAAGGACACCTATGCAAAGATTCACGCAAATCTGTACATAAACGAAAATTGCTCCATCTAATTTAAGAAGGGGAAAGGTTTGTGTGGAAGGGGTTGGCTTAGGAGCGGAGGTGAGAGGACAACGCTTGTTAGGCAACGCTTCCAACATAAACGCATTTAATTTGAGAGAGTGGGAAAGTGTAAAGAAGGTGACATTCATCGCCTAGTGGATTTCCGATCATTTTTTTAAGCATCCATTTACTATAAATTCCAGGAATCTTTACCTCCAAGAGTTATCCTCCAAGAAAGATTGCCCGTAAATTAATCATCATCAGTATTTAGGTATTAGAGAAAAGAAATAGATAAGCTAAGGAAACTGAATTTCATCCAAACACATATCAATCGGGTAACAAAACTTTTTAATATTATCAAAATAGGATTTACTTTTCGAATTTGGTTTTAATTTTAGTGAGAGAACTTTAAATTATGCCTCTTCAAATTCTCGAATTGCTAAACGGGTTAAGAAAAAAGGACTCAGTCAAGAGACGGAGCATTACAATAAATCACAGCGTATTACGCGATATAGCTGGAGTACTCCAACTGGCTTCTGACCCGAGTAAAACATCCGGACGCTTAGATGTCGACAGGAACATATCGGAAAACTATCTTAGAGCAATGTAGGTCGGTTTTCTCGTCAATTTACAATTCAGCTGCTGCTTTGGAGTAGTAAAATGGAAACCGCAAGGATGCACATGCAATTTGTGTTTCACCTCAATCATGGAGACTTGAGGCATCCATAATGGAAGCATTGCGTGGAAGCCGCATCAGCAATTTCTGGCAACATAGCAGCCCTATCGGCCGGAATGAAACTCCTTCCTTACCTGGAATATTGAAGCCCTCAATGTTTGCTCATTGCGGGTAACGTAACAAATGGGGATACTGCCATCGATGGCGAAACAAAACTTCAGACCCAAGATAGATGAATTTAATTTGAACGGCTCCGCTGAAATCGGGAATGGCAAGTCCAGTGAGGATCCAGGCTGGAAATAAATGACTCAAGTCTTTTGCGGCTTCATTAATTATGCTAATACAAGTCCAGGCCTTTTCGTTTGGGAAGAAAATTCAATCTCTCCCTCCCTGACTCAGAGTCCAAAGACTCTACCCGAAGATTAGATTCAACAACAATGGAAACTGTAATCTCACTTAAGTAGGCTGGACTTTTTCAATGAATAAATTGCCGATAGGTATTATGACAGAGAGATCGTTGCTGAGATCACGATGAGCAAAGCTCCGAACTTTGCAGCGGCATTGCCCATTATCTTTTTTCCTGAATGGGGAAGGGAGCATATTTTAGCACATTTTAATTAAAGATTTAATCTAAAATTTATATTAATGATAATAATACGTTTATTTTCCCTGGGTACAGTACCGCTGAGAGAACTTAAAACACAGTGTGGTGTGCTTATAGTGTTTCACAGCATGAAACAATTCTAAAAATAATCGTAATTTTGAAACATAGTTATATAAAATTACGATTACATTATATATTACATACCTATCTTCTAAAGCCCTGTCGCAAAAAAACCAAAATTAGACTTTATAAAACAATAATATTCCCAGTACTACTCTACGGATCCTAAACGTGGAGGCTGTCGAAGAAGGATGAGAAAAAACTAATAGTGTTCGGTAATAAGATATTGCGAAAAATCTATGGTTCTACATACGAAGAAGGACAATGGAGAAAAAGCACAAAAAGAAATCAGGAATCTATATAAACATCCAGACATAACAAGTGAAATAAAGGCAAGAAGAATCAGGTGGGCTGGACATATTCTAAGGAAAGAGGAGGGATGTCTGCTGAAGGAGGTACTAAATGGGAATCCTGAAGGAAGAAGACCCCGGGGAAGACCAAGGCTAAGACGGTGGGACCAAGTGAGAACGGATATGCAAAAAATTGGAGCAACAGAAAGAGAGGCAGAAGATCGATCCAGGTGGAGGGGATTTGTTGATGCGGCTAAATATCGCCTAAGATATAGATGGCCCTGGGAGTAAGTAAGCTATATAAAATTAGATAATTTCACAGGTGAACAATCAAAATCTTCTATTGGTTTATCAACCAAGGCATGATCACAAAATGTCTTATAATTTAAGCAACTGATGGCAGACAGATACAGTGATTACATAAGTAATTAATCAGGTGGAGGTCTATCTCTGCATTTATAGGCACAAAACTATGTATTATACCGTGAGCATAAAGTAAATGAATTAAAATTTTTAATGTGCATATGTCTAATAGAATAAGCCTGGACATTGTAAATGAAAGTAATTATAGATTTTTTTATTTCAGCATTAGAATGATGGTACAATTTGCTGACTTTTTATATTTTTAGGCAAATATTTCATAATTTTTTTACCCTTACTTGGAATGAGTTACGATATTTTTTGTAACTATGGGTGTGGCAGTAGAATTGGGATGCATCACTTCAAGTGCTCATAATTCGAGATCGGGGTTCTTTACTCAGTAAGGACACTTTCATCTGTTCAATATTTCTACTAATATTTTATTTCCTATGGAGCCATTATTTTTGTATTTCCGTTTATTCCATGTTGTTATGTTACTCAAGCTTCAGAAGTTCACAACGATATATTTACATTAGAAAATTAAATAAATCATCACAAATAGAGAAAAATTGCAGTGTTCTCTAAAAATATACCATTTTTAGCGCAGAAGTACTCGTTCTCGGGGAGTGAAACGAAAAACTGATAGTAACTGCGTCACACAGTGATTATTCACCTTTGAATTAATTTATATTTGAAAAACTTGGAAGCATTTTATTACAAAAAATATTTTTGGATCATACATTTATATGGAAATAAAGTTTTGGAAAATAACAGCTGCAAAGCAAAAGAGATTGTATGCATTAGAGATGTGGTGTTACCGGAGAATGATGAAGGTCAATAGGAGGGAATAGCAGACGAAGAAGTCTTACGAAGAGTTGGAGAGAACTGAAGTACGATGAATAATCTGGGAAGAGGACGAGATAAACTGATTACACATAATTTTGAGACTCAAAATCCTCATTGAAACTATATTGGAAGGAGAAATTAATTTTTAAATTACAGATAAAGTACAAGAAAGGAATACCTCCCTTTGTTAGGAAAGCTATGAAGCACGCCAAATTATGAACAATTACGTAGGAATGAAGCGGTTGGCTGGTAGGAAAATGGAGTGTAAAGCTGCAGAAAACAAATCTTTGGATTGATGACTACTTCTCATGTCACTAATTTACTTTTATATAATTTTTTTGTGATCGTAATAATCGGAAAAGATTCCATACGCCTTCCTCGATGGATTTCCGTGCAGGCAGCACTTTTTCTCGCCGGGTTCTCGCAGTCCGTCCGAACTGTCTCCCTTCCACCACCTTTTACGGACTCTTTGGCAATCTGGCGAATTTACATTAGCTTTTTCAGAACATTGGACCTTATTTTCCCGAATGTAGTACGACTCCGAATTTAATAATATTCCGAATACAACACGAGCCCAAATAGAATACGACCACTTGCTTAGGGGAGAAAAACCATGGGAATAACTAAGAAAGGAAGTGGGAAACTCGAAATTCATAAGAAGGAATGATCTTCAACGCAAGGTGAAATGCCTGTCACAAAGAAATAGTGCTAAAAATATTTCCCTCCTTAATAAATAATATTGAATTGGAAAAGTCTCCCTGCAGAAAAATTTTAGCCCTATCCTAGAAATGTAAATATTTTTAAGAAAAGGTGCAAAATATACCTTGGAGGATTGATTTTATAAAATATTTTGTTTGCTGATCATTGTTTTGCTGAGCTCAACTTGGTGACATTGTAGTTTCATTTTGATATATGCTAGTGAATTTTGATGACTATATGTATGAATACTACCAGCTGTAATTAAGCAAAGAAGAAGTAATTTCTTAAAAACAATAATAGTAAAAAAGGAATAGAAAACCATTTTTATATGTATCTACGCATCTTACGAATGCGATCTCACTACGTATGTAATGGTGAAGAAAATATTGCACTATATTCGGACAAATACGGTATATTAGCTACTCACTTGGACTACTAGGCCACCACGCTCCCGTGGGTGGGTAGAGCGCTTGACTACTGATCGAAGGGTCCCGCGTTCAAACCCGGGTGAAGCCTTTGAACGCCCCCGAACAAAAATCCTCGGAGTGCGAGGTGGCCCAGGGAAAGGAACTGGCCCCCCTACCCTGAATGTGTGAAATTCAAACTCCTGTGGCTTAGTCCGGGGTGAGCTCTACCCTCTACTATCCAAACCAACCTTCGGGTTGAATCACTGAGTGAGTGACCACCACTTCGTCTTTTGAAAATATGACAGATGCACCCAAAGGTATTAAGGTTCAACCTTTAGGTAAATAGTTAAGTTTTCACACGTTTACTCATTGTCAGTTGTTTTACTTATTGTTAAGCGATACTGATTACCTATTACAAGTATCAAAGACTTGAATGTAGTACCAGCAAAATATTCAAATTTATGTAATGGGGATAAAACATCGAACTATATTTGGACTAATGCAGTATTCATTCCTCTAAAGTAAGATTGTGCTGCTTTATTGGATTTCTATCTGTTTCTAACACTATTCCAGACTCGCAGGTTAGGAAATTTCAAAGGACTTGCAACACACAAATCTAGGATTCCCTCTCCTCTCCAGACAATTGGAGCTACAAAAACGACCCCTGGGCTTTGGAGACCTGGGCATTCCTCAGCGGGACATCTTTTCGTAAGAGAGGTGGAAAATCGATGCAATCAAAATATCTTAAGTGTCCTTCCCTCGTGTTCTATCGGGCATAAAAAAAAAAGATTTTTTTAAAGGTGCCTTTTTTTAAGTGAGGAGGGGGTCGGGACCTCTTCGCGCCGTAGTGAACTTGAAGGGCCAGGCTTACGGAGGCTTGACGGAAAACGACTGGGTTGTTAAGAATCATGGGCAAGGATTGAGTAAACGCTCAAGAAAGAGGAATAAAAAAGGAGATTGGGGAAATGAAAAGAGGGTGGACGTGACGGGAAGGTAGAAAATGAGGTAAAGGAAAGATAGAAGAAAGGTAAAGAAAATTTAGAAAAGGTAGATTGGTGACGGAAATGTAGAAAAGAAATGAATAAGGATGAAAAAAGGTAGAAAAGATAGACATAGGATATGGAAAAGGTAGAAAGTAAATGAAATTTTGGGTAGGAAAGGTAGGGAGAAGGTGAAGCAAAGGTTGATAAGGTGGAAAAGTTGAAGGAAAGGTAATAACGGATTAGCATTTGACGCACCGGTGAAAACTAACCTTTTATGAGGTACCAATACGATTGTGCAATTATATAGACCACTGAAAAGTACCACGTATTCGTATCTTTCGTTTGAATATATTTAAATTGCCTATGCATGCCTTTTGGCTTGTTGGAGAAACGCCACATATGCATCTAAAAGAGTTATTAAATCTATATGCCCAAAAATTCATTCAATATACGTTAAAGAAATATTTGGTACAATTATTTTTCATAAATGGCCTCATAACTTATTTGGCATGATATAATGGAGTTTAATGCTTATGAGTTCCATGCGTAAACAAGATAGAGGATGCTCAGTGAACCACTTGGAGGGATAATTGATTGAGTTACTAGGCATGAGGTGACAAATGAAGAGTTTGTTGGCTCATGCTGACTATTTATGATGTTCTTAAGTGATTTTACATGCACGAAAAACATGTATACATTTTATCCAGTGGTAGTGGAATATATTCAAACTCTTGAAGCAATCAATATAGGGGGATAAGTCATGAATTAGGTTGATGATTTTCTGCAACAATGATTTAAGTAATAATGTCTATACATTTATGTATCTCTTGACTATCGACACCAAGGCTAAATTTTAGTTCAAATGGCCAAAAATCTACGAGTTTTTTCTATACGTGTTGTAAAAACTTTCAATGACTTTTGACTTAATAAATGGTCTCATGTATTATTGGGTCTAACGGAAAGAAGGATTGGCCATACGAATTCCTGAAGTAATCAAGATGGCGAATGCAGAATGAAACACTTGTAGACTTATTTACTACATAAAGTAAATTGTTTACGCCTGGAATGACGGGTTTATTCATGCTGAATATTAATAATATGCAGAGTAATTTTATACATGAGATTAGCACAAATAAGTTTTATGCAGTAGTAGTACCGCAAAACAAACATACGAATGTAAAACCATGCGTTAAAGTGGGTGATGCACTGGAAAGATTATCCCGCATTTTACTTGCAGCAAGCAACTTTTGGCGTAAACTGCAAGTTTAAGCAGCTCTTCAAATCTACTTGAAACATTTAAAAGTTTCGGCAAGTTGCTTTTAGTTATACATATTGTTGCGAATGCTAAAAGTAACCAATATGTGTTTGCATTAACTCGTGAAAACGTTTTCGCCATAGTTAAATACCCCACAAGATCTTGCAATGAGAAACTTGAATAAGCAACTTGCCAGTGTGAATTCATCTTTAGTTTAAAAATCTTGGTAATGTAATTAACTCGCATGGCCAGAAAAAGTGTTCATTAATCCTTCAGTACACGGGTAAAAAATTACGACACAACTACACGGGTAGAGCCATAAGTGACCTCATTTCACATTTCCTATTATTATTTATTTGAATTCTTTCAGCAAATTGTCTGCTATGGTTTATTAAAAAACAAAAAAATACTGAGAAACTTTTATTTATAAAAATAATGTATAATTATTTATCCATATAAAACATTGCCATGCAATAGTATTTTTTGTAAAACGCAAAAGGGGCTTTTTCTTCCATTTAAATCAAGCACAAAGTTTAACAACTACAAAAAATATTTTTATCTCTCATTTTTATATTCACCATCCAAATTTATATAAATATTTAAATATAAGAAAACTTCAAACTGTAACATATTGAAAATTCAGGCATCTGCATTTCAGTTAAAATTTCCCAGAGCATCACTACATTGGAAACAAGCAACATTTTTACTAAATTGGAAACAAAAAACAATTTAGAATAGATATATTTTTACATGTTAATGGCACCAAGTAATTCTTTCTTCATAAACCATTAAGAATATTGTGGTGTTATTGACCATTTATTCCCATTTTATACTGATCATCTGCTTCCTACAGAGTTTTCTCTACTGCCCTGTAATCCTATGTCCTCACTAATCTCTGTCTCTGCTTTACCTAAGTTCTGGTATTCGCACTCACTATTTTTTACAGAATCCAGAGGTTCATTGTCGTCAGATTCACTCTCTGCGATTTTCAGAACCTCTATTTCCTTTTCGTTTAAAACACTGGCTCATTTTCATAATCAGTATGACCAAAAATAGCTAAACAAAATGTTTGCAAGGTATAAATGATAACATATCTTCACTGGTGGCTCTCTGACTTCAACAATACATTTACTCACCATGCATACAATGAATTGAGAAGACTTTCTTCGTATATAAAGCTATTAGGTGGATCTGGGATTAGAATAAAGCGGACGATCTTTTGGCAAACTGTTCAAAAAGTATTGGTTAGATTGTAACTCATGGGGTCATATTTGACTCCATCTGTGTAGTTAAGGGTTAAAAATATAATGGTCAAATAATCTGCATATATTGTATGTTGTTCTTGTTTACCTGTAACTAAGGACTGTCATAACAATATTTGATTCGATTTGAGTCGATGTTTGTTTAAACAACACAAGCAAAAAGTATTCAGCATTTGTTTTTACTCAGCCGCGTTGGAATAAGGAAAGGAACACGGATAGGATAAATGCCGGAAAAAGAGAGAAAAAATATATCGGTGGAAAGAAATCAGCAAGAGTAAGAAGAGGAGAAAAGGTAGGAGAGAGCAGGAAGCCACACTTAACGCCCTGGTGAAAACTAACCTTTAACGCGATAAAACGTAAATTCCTCTATTTTATGCCCACCTCGCACGTGGGATTAAATGCAAGTCGAGGGGGTTCTTCACCCAATGACGGTACCCTTCGATGGGAAATATTTTTCTCTTTAGTCTCCTGTGAGCGTGAGGGAGACATCGTTAATCGTTTGGGCTCCTTAATGCCTTCCATTCTTAAAAGTCTACCTTTTATTTCCTCTCATTAGAGATTCAGTGAAGATATGCACAGGATCCTGAATGGAATCGGATGTAGTTTGATTCAGTTTATATTTTTTAATGATTTTGAGGTAGAGATGTATTGATTTATAAGGTTCATTCTACAACCAGAAGTTTGAGTTTCTATTAGGCTGTGTGCTCTTGCATTGACAATATAAACACAACTGACTCTGAAAAAGAAATTTAATATCTAAAACGGGACGCTTGTGACATTCTGTATATGCGTTTACAGTTATTGTTTCTGTCATGTCTGGATACATATTTTGTGACTGCCATAGTGACTAAATAAACTCTTACTTTATTTGACTTGACGACTACCAGGATAATTGACTTGACACTATTTGCTAGTTCTAGTGGCTATGCATTAAATAAATCTCTTCACATAAAATAAGACTTTCAATGAATATAATATTTATTTATTCAACTAGTTAACATGTTCAGGTGAAACGTTAAAAAATAATATATTTCAGAAGGCTAAGTAACGAAAGAGGAAAATTAAATATATTTATCACATTATGAACTAAAGTATAAAAACTGAAACAAAATGGACTTATTTTATCATTTCCAGACCGACTTATTTTATTGGCTGTTCTAAATCTTTTCTTAAATGCAATCAAATTTGATGAAAAGTGCCCCGAAATACCTAGTCAACTAGTTCCACTCCACAATAATTTAAATAAGAAACGAATATTTCTTAATATTCGTTCTACGAGATTTTAATAAGTATGACTTCAACGTATCATCTACAAAAAAGATATTGACTTAAACGTAATTAATTACTGTTTAATTTATAATTTTTGAGCGACTATCTTAACGCAGATACAACAAATATCGTTAAGGGCTCCTACTAACCCAGTATTAATATAGCTGATTCGGTGCTTATAAGCGCCAGTCCATGCATATTTCATCGAGAGAGAATTAAACTATATCTTGGCAGTTTAATGGTGAGATTAGTATCGTGTTGAAGACGAATTTCAAATTTAGTCGCATTTTATTACTCACGTAGACCATAAAAAAATAATTCATTTTCATTCAAGTATTCTACCAGCTGATTGGTAGGTTCTTGGACAGTCCCCATTTTGTATCCCAACCTAATAGAAATTGTCTCGCTTTCCCTCCTAAGGATGGCCCGTTATTAGATCCCTCTTCAAATCTTCATATCTTCTAACTCCTCTTATTTCGTCCAGAATTCCTATCCTCTCCCACGTTTCCCCAGTGTTCTCCCCTCTATCACTCTCTTCAACATACCCTCTCCACTCAAAACCTCCTCCATCCATCTCTTCTGCCTTCTCCGAACCTCTGCCACAAGCTTCCTCTCCTCTCCAACCATATCCAATACCTCCTCGTTCGTCTTTCTCGCCATCCAGCTAACCTTCTCCATCCTTCTCCAAACCCACATCTCAAACGCCTCAAGTCTACGCACATCCTCCATTCGCAATGACCAAGTTTCCGACCCATATAGCGCCACGCTCCATATTAAAGTTTTCACCAGCCTCTTCTTTACGTCTCTTCTCAGACCCCCCCTCATCAATTCCCTTCTCTTCGAAAATGCTTCTTTAGCTAGCGCAATTCTGCATCTGATGTCCTTACCACTAAACCCATTCGCCTCCAAAATACTACCCAGATACGTAAACTGCTCGACCTGCTCTATCTTCTGCCCTCCCACCCTTATATTCAGCCCCGCCTTCTTACTTCTAGAAAATCTCATTACTTTCGTTTTCTTGTGATTGATCTTCATCCCATACTTTTCGCACTGCACCTCTAATGCATTCAGCATTGACTGTAACCCCTTGGCCGACTGACTAACCAATGCTTGATCATCTGCAAATCTCACTGATTTTATCAGCTCCCTTCCTACCTTTATTCCTACCTCCTCCTCCCCCCATGCCTCCCTTACCATTTCTTCTGAATACACGTTAAAAAGCAACTGTTCATATACAAATTTCGAATCAGACGCCTGTCCCTCCAATCGACCCCTAATTTATTCAACACCAATTAATTTCGTCCATTCCACCCGATCAAACGCCTTCTCGAAATCTACGAAGCATGCAAAAACATCCTGCCCATACTCTAGGTTTCTTTCTACTAGCGTCCTCATCACCGCTATAGCGTCTCGCGTTCCCGTCCCTCTCCTAAAGCCGAACTGGTCGTCACCCAGGTATTCATTTGCCTTCTTCTCTAGCTTTCTGTTTATAATCCTCAGAACTACTTTGTCCGCGTGGGATATTAAGCTTATTGTCCTATAGTCTTCGCAAGTTTTTGCCTTACTCTTCTTCGGTATAGGAATTAGTACAGTCTTCGCGAAGTCTTCCGGCCACACTCCATCCTCATAAATCCTACGAATAAGCGCAAAAAGTTTTCCCCTTCCGATCTTCCCCATGCTCTTTAATAACTCTGAAGGTATGTCATCTATTCCCACCGCCTTATTCCTTTTCATGTCTCGTAGAGCTCTTTCGATTTCGCTATCTAGGATACTTGGTCCGATGCCATCTCTGTCGATATCGTCTTCCCTTTCTATATCTAACCTATTGGGCCTTATTTATTTACCATACAGCTCTTCAACATACTCCTTCCACCTCTCCTAGATCTCTCTCGGTTCTACGATCACCTTTCCCGTCTTGTCTGTTATCGTTGTAATTCCCCTTCCCTTATTACCACCCGTCAGTTCATTTACTTTCCGATATAATGCATCTGCTCTTCCCTCTTTTTGGTATTTCTCTAACGCGTCGATCTGTTCTCTCCACCACGCCTCTCTCGCTTTCTTTGTTTCGCTTCTAAGCCTGGTATTAAATTCTCGGTACTTTCTCTAACCTAGCTCTGAGTTTACGCTCTTCCATTTCCTTTTCTCCTCCATCTCCCTGATCATCTCCTTCGTGATCCACGGTTTTCTAATTTTAGTTGCGCTCACGACGCCTACCGTTGCTTTCGCCGCTTCTACAATTCCATTTTTCAAACTTCCCCATTCATCTTCCACTGATCTAACTCCATGCTCTTCACCCATTATCTCATCCACCTTCTCTCGATACTTCTTCTTCATTGCCCCAGTTAATGCCTCCGTATTCCACTTTCGTACCCTCCTTCCCATCCTTATCTTTTTCAGTTTTACCCGACATTTCATGACTAATAAGTTGTGGTCTGTGTCTGCATCAGCTCCTGGATAAGTATGCGAGTTTTTAACACTATTCCTGTATCTGTGACGTACCATTATGTAATCTATCTGGAACCTATCTGTGTCTCCCGGCTTCTTCCAAGTGTACCTACGTCGAGGATGATGTCTGAACCATGTATTCGTAATTACTAGGTTATTTCTGCGGGAAAACTCCACAGCTTTCTCGCCCCGGTCGTTTCTCCTTCCTAGCCCTTAATCGCCCACCTCCCGCCCATCTCTTCCTTCACCCACCACCGCGTTCCAATCCCCCATTACTACCAGGTGCTTACTTCCTGGTATCCTACCAATTATTTCCTCTAGCTGATCGTACACCCCATCTACCTCCTCCTCTTTATGATTAGAGGTAGGCATATAAACCTGGATTATAACTAAATTCGTTGGTTCTGCTTTTAGTTCCACGACTATTATCCTATCACTCACCTGTTCTGCATACACTACTTTTCTACCAAGTTTCCTATTCATTACTTATGCAACCCCGCGCTGACTTTCGTTCCCTCCACTATAAATTACTCTATATTCGCCGCTCCAGTAATCTCCGTCATCCTTCCATCTTACTTCACCCAGACCCATGATGTCTACACCCACCCTCTCCATTTCTTGCTTTATATTCTCTAGTTTCCCCGCCCTCAGCATAGTCCTAACATTCCAAGTGCCTATTCTGATAGATTCGTTCCTCTTCTTTATCTTCTTTTCCTCTGCTGCTGCTACGTCTGAGGAAGGATTTCGTGTGATGACGACCGCAGGGGCCTTACTCCCACCGCTGCCGGGCACGACACCCGGCCCTCTGGGCCGAGTCCCGTAGTTGCCAGGATTCATTATCAATTGAGAACTGTCCATAATTTCAAGGCTTTTGTTTTAATTGAGATAGTATTCCGTGGCCTTACTCAATAGTGTTTTTTACGTGACACCATCACTTCAGAGGCCGCCCCACTGGAGTCAGACGCCTTTTGCAGCTGCCTCACTGAGGTGCAGACGCTGCGCGGACTACCATTCGTCTGTCTCCTAACCTTCGACCAATCTGGCATGGGTGACCCTACCAGGAGCAATGCTCCCGCCAGTGCAGCTCTAGGGGTCATAGGAGCACGCAAGCCCTTCAACCACGACAAGGTTGTAGTCCAAGAGAAGAGAAAGAAAAATAATAGCCATCTAAAATCAGAAAACAAATAAAACATTGTTTTTAAATTAGCAGTAGCAATACACATTGAACATACGGCGTAATAAAAAATATTTTCTGTATCACGTGTAGTTATAATTGGTCTTATTTTTTATATTTAATTATGTAACAAACTCTAAGAATGGTTTTTATCAATTTCTAAACATTTGATACGCTGTGATTTGGCATACCAATTACTGGACAAGCTTTATTTTTGAATTATCAGAGTCCATATTCTGCCTTTTGCAGTTCGGCTCTATTAATTAAATACAAAATTCTGGAAATCTAAATATTTTGTAATTTCAAGATATAATCATGCTAATCAACATAAATTGAATTTCTAAACGTATACTTCTTGACTAAACTAGGGTAATTAAGATTTTAAGAGGATTCTTTCACTACCCAGTCACATTGAAAGAACATTCTAGTGTAGTATAGAGTTGAACTATCCCTAAAAAACTTTGTATTCATAATTCTGATCAGATTAAAATTTGAATATAGATGAACTTCTTTTAAATAAACATTGCTATTATAAGGAGACTTTTACAATGCACTGAGATTTTTCCTGCTACCTTCCATCATTTAAAATTGGCAATATTGAGCTGAATTAGGCAATTCGATACCATGGTAAATATTTTTCCAAGGGTAAGAATCGACTAAAGCAGTTATCTTTGTGTCTCTTCATTGATTCTCACCAAATTAGACTACGAAATGTTTCTTAAAGCAGCATGACATCAAAGGAGAAGAGTATCAATTTCTTATTCTCTTTGTTGAAGAAATCATTTCGTGAGATCGGTCCGTGTCATGCATTCTTAACAACTAAGGGATACCGATCGCTTTCTTGGAGAGACCTAAGATGTCCTCCTTACGTCATTGTTCCGACACAATTCTGTTCCTTCAGCCAGTGCTATTCTGTCTTGAGTACCTTAAATCAGTTCGCAAGTCATCATTAGCATGAAAACCTTTAACTCAAAGGCTCGTGGTATTTTAAGTTTCTTTTTAAATGCATTATAAAATGTAATCCCAGCTATGGTTTGATGAAAATCTATTACAATATTGAAAAAGGGACGGGCACTATTTTTAAAATTATCGTTAGACACCTTAGTAAGAAAAGTAACTATGCATTGCTTCTATTCATTATAAATGTTACGACTACCATGAAAGTGCTTATAGAAATTCATCGAATTACGTGTTCAAAGAAAGCTGAAAAAAATATTGGAAGCTCTCATTGAAAGTGCTTTGCTAGCCATTAATTTTGAATGTTTGTTCTCTTACAAAAGTTCCTGGCGAGAATGCTTATAAACTCAATATTTTATAATTCAATTACGATAAGCATTCATACTTGGTACTCTTCTATATTCTTTGTGTACAAAAATTTTGTAAACGTATAAAATATATTATTTCAATAGTGAATACCATTTGCAAAACTTCTAAGAAGCCAGTAACCAGTGGAGTCAGTAACAGTAACGTTTAATCACAATAGTAATGAATTTTTGATTTTTCTTTATAAACAACTCAAGTAATCCTCGCCAATTTGTTGTTTCACTGAACTATATAATCAACTTCATTTGTCAATTTTGTGATACTAACAGTGAAAAAATGGTTCTCCTTGGCTGTAATCACGGACACAGGTTCTTCATGGTTCTTCGTATGCACGGCACCGGCAAGAAAACCTCGCTCCTTAATCCTACAGTGAAATTCATAATGTAAGAGGAGTCCTATCCTGTTGTAGCCATGAACTTAGAAAGTAAGTTGTAGCTCAACTGGTTAGAGCTCTGAACGGAATATCGAGGAGTCTAGGTTCGTATCCCGGTCCTGGGGGTTGTGTTTGAACCGTTCGGCATAATACCAATCACATGACTAAGGATTCACGTCGTACGATAATGTATGGTTCGAGATTTTGGTGATTTTTACCCACTCGGATAACTTAAAACTGTCTGATGAGTTGTTCATTGCGTCTTTCATGGCGTTATTCCACTCCATCAACAATATTCTCGCGAGAGAAACTCGATCAGGAAGACTGCGTGAGATTTCGACGAGTGGTTTAAATGCATCAAATCTCTAGCAGTTCGTGACTGTACCACGTGACTCCTTAGTTACGTGATCGGATTTATCTCGAACGATTCAAACACAACCCCCTATGTGAATAATTTTTTTACTGTGAATTTTACAAAATCAAATCATAACTCGCGGGTAGCTCAGATAAAGTAACTGCGCAGGCAATTTTGTAGTCTATTGAATTTAATTTCATAAGTGCTAAACGAAGAACATGTAAAGAAAAAAGTGTTACTACATATGTAATTCCACCCATTTGAAACCCTAAGTCGTATTACTAGCTTCTTTCATTTCATTGGTCGTTCAATCCTGAGATTGGATGATTGCAGCCCTTCCTCCTTACCTATGTAATGCTTCCCTGGTAGTTCTTCTCATGTACTTTCCCTTTATTTGGTCTATGTAATCTATCCCTTGGCCTTCCTCTTGGGACTATTCCATCTATTCAATTATATTCTTCACAAACCCAGCCTCTGCCTCAAGGTATGTCCAATCTATCCGATTTTTCTTTTCTGTATTGTGTTCCATATGGTCCTTTCCTCTTCTACTATTCTGTAAACTTCTTCATTTCTTATTCTATCCCCCCATTTCTTCTTCAGAAATTTTCTCATATGTTCTGAATGTTTCTAACCTTTTCTGACCGGTTTTTTTTTCAATTGTCCACGTTTCCTATCCATCGTGTGCCACGCTCCACGCGAAAGCTTTCACGTACTGTTTCCTCGTTTGTAGTCCTGTCTTCTTTGAACTCAGTAGTTGTCTTTTCATCATGAATGATTTCTTAGCTCGGGATATTCTGCGCTCGATATCCGTTGTACTTCTTCAGTCCAACATGAAGGTGCTTCCGAGGTAGGTAAAGGAATCCACTTGTACTCATTTATCAGTGTGACTTCTGCATTCAGCTTCTCTCTTTCGCATACTAGGATTTTGGTCTTCTTCTTATTTATTTTCATGTTCTATTCTTGAAGAACTTGGTCCTTTGTGTTCAGTAATATTTGAAGATCACCACAATTTCCTTCTAAAACCGCATTGTCATTTGTATATTTGAGCAAGTTTAATTCTTTTAAGTTAACCTTTATCATGTTCAATTCCATTTCTTGTGGTTCTATTATTGCCTCCTCCAAGTATGTATTCAAGAGCGCTGGTGAGAGGTGTTGAGTGGTGTGGTGTTTGTTCTTCCTTTTAAGGTAGTTTGAGCAAAAAATCACATCTCCTAGAGTTTGATGAGTTAGATCTTATTAAAAAGAAAAACTAATCTTTCTAATGCTATCAAAATATTAACCCTTTGCCGAACTACCTTTCGAGCAATTTGCCTAAATGTTTTACATGGGATAGATTACGCTGTGAGCTTTATAGGGAGAATATTGAAAAAATAAGGAATTTATTACACCTAGATTTTGTCAAAAACTAACGGTGTGTAGTTTATATATCTCCTCAACTATTTATAAAATTAGCCTATTACTCACCGTTGTAATTTTTACAGAATCAAAAAAAACCTGCCGTTTTGAAGGCTTTTATTTATATGGCGTGAAAAAATGAGTCAAGTTTGAGACTTATTTAGATAAAGTTATTTAATAACTAAGAAGTTTGGTAACACATAGCTATATTTTGCACCATTTTGCACCACAAATATTACAATATTTATTTCAAACATTTTTCAGACGCTGAAATTAAATTATAAAATTCGAATATGGTCTCCAAGATGAATATGGAAATATCTCGCTCAAAATACCTAAAATTTAAATTCATTAGGGCTAAAAATAAAATACAAACAAAACAACAGTGTTACTACATATTTATGTCCGTTCATTTGATACTCTCATCGCATTACTACCTTTTTACCATCGTACAAAACATTTTTTTATGTCTACCAGCATCCTCACCCGCCTTTATTCGCCCTAGAAAAACTTATATCTACCACCTATGACGAGCACCATATTTGTTTATAATCACCTACCGGTCACTTAAAGATAATGAGGATTGATTTACTCACCAGTTTTGACTAAGGTAATGTTATTCGGGTGGCAGAACACGGCTAAAGGTCGAAAATTATCCCTTGTATGCTTACTCGAGTTGAAAACATTACCATGGTCGGCGGCAAGCGGCTGTTCGCATTACTAACTCTTACCCTTGCGATTGCCATGGTAGGAAGCTAGTAAAGCAAATGGGTTATAAATGTTTTGTTGGGAAATTTGTTCGAAGATTTTAACTAAATTCTTCACAAGAATGTATAGCAACTCTGCATATTGTAATCAAAATAGTTGTAGAGTTTTTGGAATTTGAAAAAAAGCTAAATGGAAATAAAACGACAGTACTACCACTTATTTTATGTTCCTCCATTTCAGTACTAAACCTATAAGAACTCAGCTGTAGTACATTTTGCATAAGTTTTTCATCTATGGAACACTTAAATCTTCAAGTTAAAAAAAAACATGTTGGCAGACTGTCTTCTAAAATAAAAAAATGTAATAAATGTAATAGATACAGCAACTTACTCACAAATAGTGGAACAAATGAAAAGTACGTATTAGCATTAAAATTTTAAAGAAGGAAGAAAATATAAAATAAATACACGGAAAAGGAAAGAGAAAAAGATATCAATTACAGTGAATACAAAACCTTTTTCAGTTAGGTACTCATAAAAGTGTTACAAATTCAAGACACTCTAAATTGTTCAAAGGTTAAAAATGTACGTAAGTTAAGCTCCTCCAGGTTTACCACTAAAATAGGCGTAAAATATTTTTAACACTGTTTTTCTGAATTCGAGCATTATCGAGCAATTCCATAGCATTTTCTTGTAACATAGACGTTTCACCTCATATCCAGGTGGCATCTTCAGGTCAAATGGAGAAAGTAAACACACCTTACGAAAACCTGAAAAATATTGATATTTTGCTAAAATTACTTTTATCCCTAATGAAGTCGATTAAAGTTGACGAAACATTGACACCGGTAATTTGAGTTATTTATCGAGATAGGTTAAAACCAGATTAATATTGTCGTTTTTATATTATTTTCTAAACCAGTGAGGTTCTCGCCAATGTGTTATGTTAAGAATTTAGAATTGAGAGAAAATGGCAAAGCATTAGATAACTTATCTTTCTAGCACTCAATTGTTCTGCATTTATGACCAGTATCTCGGCATAAGCAATATTCTCCGCTGTTATAATGTTCTAGAATTCTGTGCCACCACGGGTCCTTGAGTTGGGTTTGTTGGAGAAGCCGAAGAAGGAGAAAGGCTTTGAGCTTTTGCGCATTGGCTCGGAAGAGCCTTCCGCTGGTGCTAAGGCGTTTAAGAGAGAACATTTTAGGGTGGGAGGTATAAGCTAATTAGGTCAGAAAAAATGAGATGGAGGTGGAAAAACGGCCTTAAACAGAGAGGAATTGGCTTAACGTAAGGAGGAGGGCATTGCGGGAGTTGGAGGGAATTTTTAATGTCCCATCCTCAAGCCTTCTCCTCCCCGCGGCACTTGGGCGACGAAGGAATTCTCGCAGCGCCAATAAACTGCTGAGCACGCCGGAAGGTGCAGAATCGGCTCACTTGAGAGGTTGCCAGGGAACTCTTTACAGGATCCTTGTAGTTTCCGAAGGAGCAAGAGAAACCAAGGCGGGTTAAAGGGTTTGAGTGTGTGTGTCAATTTTATTTTATTTTTTTTAAGATCCCAGTTCGCTCAAAACTGAATCCAAGAAGGTTTAAGAAGAGGCTTGAGTCGCATTATATATAATGCCCCTTGAGACGTGAGTTCATAAAAAATGCCTGAAGCATATCTCCTCTTGTGAGGTATTCTCATGCTGCGCTTTCATTTTAGCGTCGCAGATTACTTTTCTCGGTTTCTCTTATGCAGAAACTTCACTTGTTTAAAGTATCTTTTAATATAACGCTTGGCAAGAATCGTACACTCATATGTACTACACATAGAGCTCAGTCATTTTTTAAAGCGTGAGCAAACATTCTTTATTTGGCCACCCCAAATAAAGAATAAATTTACTAATTATGATTTCATAAACCAATTGTTCATTTGAGGGATACTCGGGGACTTCAGAACGGTAGTCTTAACATTGTCGTTTCCTTCTTTGCCAGGAACTTAATTTTAAATCTTTTTTAATCTAAAAACTAAGTTTTTTCCAAGCAAGTGTTAGGAGGAAAATTTTTTATAGTGATTTTGTCATCATACCTATTCCTCAAAGTTGGGTGTTATTACAACCATAAATTTTGGGAAAATTTAAACCACAGTTACTTTCAATAGGATGTCGGCAAGAATGCTAATGAAGGACATTGTTAGTCCGTAGTTTTCATTGTACTCTTTGTTCTAGTGATGGGTGTCAGTCACTTTTACGATTCGCTAAAGGCTATTTTGGACGTAAATACATGCTGGAATGTACCATTTTTTACTATTCTAATAGTAACTGTCACAATTTTCACATTAATCAATGAGTCGCAGACTCCTATGACCGGAGGACTCCTATGAGGGGCTCCTATGACCGGAGGTGTGTAACCGGCGCTGCGTACACATCTACCCGTCTAATTTTAATTTCATACACCGACTCGAATTTGAAATGAAAACGCTCATTGTCATACGGTCAAAACTGTTGTATTCACGAATCACCTACACGATAAATTCCCGAGAGTACAGAAACAAAATAATTTGATCTTGTTCATACCTCTTTCCCCAATCTTAAGTTGCCATTTGGTCAAGGCTATTTGAATGTAAGAAGATTCTGAGTCTAGGGAGAGTGCCACTTGCAACGAGCGGATATTATTTATTCTATATGAATAAATATTCTATCAGATCCCAATGAATCTACAGTTCCTGTAGAATTAGTAAGGAATATGAAAATCCGAGGTGCAGTTCGGGGGGGATGATGATTTGATGGGTTACTGCATTGTCTATATTTGTATGGCCATACAACCCTACAAGCTATCACAGAAGCGTTATGTAGGGGGTATAAGGGCACCAATATTACTCCAAGGAGAAGAAGTGAAAAACTTATTGGACATCTCAATTGTAAACAATAATGGGTGGAGAAATGAATGGAAAAAAGTGAGGAGGTAGACCAAGAATGGAACAAATGAATGAAGAGCGTCAAGTTAAGAATTATGTAGGTATACTGAATCTACCTATCTTATTCTATAATCTAGTATCTGAATACTACCCTATGAGTTGCCACAGAAACGTGGGTTATGGGGCGTTCGGACATTACCCATGAAAAACTGAGGGAATAGAGAAATGATTTGGAAGAGTGAATGGACGAAAATGAATTGTATGTGAACACAGTGTCAAATTGTCTCGCTCTTTTTTTATATAGTCACTTATCATGCGCGGGAAGGAAGATTTTTTATTATCTATTAGTTAGGCAGTGTATCTCTTTTATTTCGTCGCTAGCATCAATTCTAGAATTATAATGCTGAGTTAATGCAATTTCCTCAGTGTCATACTGACACTCGCATGGCCTTAGTTCTTCAAGTTAACTTAAGATGTTTTTCAATTCAGATATAACACCTTAGTACACACCATGTACTTACAATATTTTTATATGACCCTGGGCAATTCTTGTGAAGGGAAAGGAACAACTAGCGCTTGTACGTAAATGTGGTCGAAAAATACGTCAAACAAATGAGTGACGGCATCCGCCACCTTATCATCTCACATGAGAACGCTTAGAACTGGCATTTTACTAGTTAAAGGGAAGTTTATTAGCTTACGCACGAACGTTACATTCGTTTTTTATCTTAAAAGCAGGAGAGCAATTAATATATACACGCCAATTTGTTCTCACCATCTGTCATGAAGTTTAAGACCCTCGCCATATCAGTTGACATGATGAATTAGTGGCACGGCCGGCTAGGAAGCACTTTCTCATAGTAATCCGCATCACCCCTTCAGAGGCCGCGAAGTGATCCAAAGGCTGATATTGTAACGATACTTCCTGAATATGGGGAAAAATAGGGACGACTAGTACAACTTAACGTGGATAGGAACACGGCCTTAGCCTAGTGCGTAGCTTATTTAGTTAGTCGTGCCAGTCCTTGCTCGGTCGTGAAGTTGGTCCAAAGGCTGACATTCACTTCCTTCCAATTTGACGAAAATTAATGGCAGATGGTACACCTTATCGTGGATAGGACCATGGCTTTAGCCTAGCGCGCAGCATACCTAGCTAGCTCGTACCAGCCGTATTGCGGTCGTGAAGTTGGTCCAAAAGCTGATTTTGTTACGTCACTGCCTGAATCTGAGGAAAATTAAACAAAGCTGGTTCATCTAAAGGTGGATTGGAAGATTTACACTTAGCATAGTGCGTAGCGTCCCATGTAAAAGGATTTGTGATGAAAGTCTCTTGAACCTGTGATGAAGGGCTTTAATCTGTCTTGAAACTTCCTTGAACTGTGTTGGTCTCTCTTGTTCCAAAGGCAGGAGTAAGTGGTTCTGTTGAAACTGCCTTGAATTCTGCCTTGACCTCACTTGAAATTCTGCCTTGAACTGCCTTGTTTTTAAGTGTGTTGAAACTGCCTTGAATTCTGCCTTGACCTCACTTGAAATTCTGCCTTGAACTGCCTTGTTTTTAAGTGTGTTGAGACTGCCTTGAATTCTGTCTTGATCTAACTTGAAATTCTGCCTTGAACTGCCTTGTTTTTAAGCGTGTTGAGACTGCCTTGAATTCTGTCTTGATCTCACTTGAAATTCTGCCTTGAACTGCCTTGTTTTTAAGTGTGTTGGGACTGCCTTGATCTTGGTTGAAGTTCACTTGACTTAATTTGATACTTAGTATGTGGAAACTATAATTTATATATTGAAATTCATTTGCTTTGAGAACATTTCTCTTAATCCAATGTCCGTGCTTATGAACAAAGTCACCACTTCCCTCACAGCATAAAAAATATACCCTTGCTCCTTCTACTCCATCCTTTTAGTCAGTCTCCTTCCGATGTATCCGGGGATTTCACTTTTTTAATGTCGGATGATTTCTTTTTTATATAGGTAGGATATAATTATTTTTCAATTTTGCATGGTATTCTTTAGAAATTCCCAAATCAAGCTGTGTATGTACAAAAAATGTACTTTAATGTGCATGAATTTAAACCGAAAGGGGACATATTTACATCACAGAAAACGTGTCCAGTTTGATTGCGCAAATTGCTGCAGAACTATAGGCTATGTCGAGTCCAAGGCTCAACACCAAGAGTGGTTAGTGTTAGGTTTGAAAGTATTTTATCAATATGTACATGTCACTGCAGCACAGAGCGGACATGGCATAGCGGAAAATAACTAGCGGATATCTGGATCGTATTGGTTTGGTTCTGCATATCAGGTCCCGGATATTCCGCGATACATTTCCACCGGCAGCGACGGATGTGGAGAAGAGGAGAAGGCATGGGCATCGTGACGACCTATGAGAAGGAATCACCTATTGCTGTTTGAGTCCGAGGGCTTTCTTGCTATTGTGCTCAATGACTCATTCAGTAACAAGAAATTTAATAAAAATTCCCATCTACAATAACTCGGGCTTACCCGACCCGTATATGGCGGTTGCGGTTCTCAACCAGTTCCGGTATACCAGCCGGTAAATCTGCTGCTACACTCGATATGTAGAAGCTTGGTTGCGATCACGGTCCATAAATTAGGGACCGTGGTTGCGATAAAACGTTAGTGTAAATCGTGAGATATTTCGCGGAAAATGTTTCTTGTGGAGATGCAGCTTTAGAATAAGCTGAAGAGGATAGTGGTTGAAACAAATAGTCTGAGTAACTGATTGTGAACCACTGCTCATGTAGTCCAAAACAATTTAAAAAAACAGATTTATCCACAATATCAATGACCGCAAATACACGCCGATTAAAAATTACCCCGAGAGAAACAATTACAAAAATGTAACGATTCCTCCTGGAGTTGATTGCGAGTGAAATTACAATTTGAAAAAATGTAGCGATTTAAGTAGTAAAAGTAAATCGGATGTAATGGTTACCGGTAATCGAATTACGTGTAATCAATTACTTCCCATCACTGTCCATTATCGTACAGATATGGGTGAACTTTACACGGAAATAAAATAAGCCTTCAAAACTACCAGACTACCACTTGTTAGTATAAAGGAAATTATTCTCTATTTGTGGTTCATAACCAAGCTCCATTATTAATTGCGAACGAATTTAAAGAAGCATCTTCCCGGTATTTTTAGCCCGTGGTTCATCCTCCGTCCGAAATTTTGGCAATAATTGGAAGCTTGCAAACGAATCGGAAGGACTTTAGTTCAGCCAGTAAACACTTCACTGAGAGTTTGCGTAACTAATTACCGTTATACAGTATATTATTTCTCTGTATATTGGTACATTCAGCAATTTTCTCCTTTCAACATTTCCGCAAAGTTACGTCTTGATTGAAACGTGAACAAACATAAGGAAATTAGAAAATATATTGTGTATTCTCATTAATATTGCATTTATCTTCATACTAAGTGGCAATATAGCTTTCAATTAATCAATGCCTGAAAACTGCCATCGTGATGTAATGGTATTTCCGCCCAGACTATCACGGAATTGCCATTTAAAAATTAGTTCTCGAAGTTTCTTTATTCCTCGGAAGTGACCATATATATAGGACTGTTGTGATGCGAGAACATGCGAGTAGAATCATAGGATAGGTGAGCATGCGAGATAGATCTAAGTAGGTAGGCTAGGACAACATAATATAATTAATGTGTCATAGTGTAATAGCAAACTTCATAGTATTTGACATGTAAACTTTCATTTTTTTAATTTGAGAGGGCAGGGGAGTTTCAAGGGAGTGCCAACAGAAAATTTCCAGGGAGTCTCAACAGAGAATTTCAAGGGTCTCAATTGAAAATTGCAAGAGAGTCTCAACAGAGATTTTCAAGCGAGTCTCAACGGAGACTTTGTTGGATTCATGGTTCAAATTTCAACACAACTTCAAGAGAGATTCAAGGCAGCCATTTCAAGATGATTTCAACACAGATTCTTCCACCCATGGTACTAGTCTTCAGGGGCTCCAAACCTAGTCCTCGATTAAACTGTATTACACTTGGCTGTGTTATAACCATAGAGTTATTAAGGTACGAGAGGTGGCGCTGCCTATACTCGGCCGTAAGCGAAGGTGAAGCCGGGTGGGCGTAACCGTCCGCCATATTGAGTGACCGTGATATACTATTAGCGGAATAGGCGTAAACATAGATATTTTCACCTTTTTTGTTTATAAAATGTTGAATTATGAGAACTAGGGATAGTATCGGTTAGGCAGATAATACAGAATATATTGTCAACTCCTCCAGTGGATCTTATGAAGAAACCGGCAGGTAGGAGCAATGAAAAGCGAAGTCTGCTCTTGATGGTATGTGTTTAGTGTCTCCCAAATAAAAAATAATGAGACACCTGAAGAGTTAAGGAAATATATATAAAATAATAATTAATGCAAATGGTTTTGAATATAAAATTTACTGGCCGTTAGGGAAAAATGCGTAAAGTACGGCTTATTAGTTAGCTCTACCTATTAATTGGCAAAAGAATCAGACTTAAATAAGACTTTCGTCGTTTTGGACAGCTAAAAAGTAAACAAAAGCAATAAACGATAATGAGTGATGATTTATAAATCATAATGGGGTCACTGACGTCTCGTTATGCGCATAGAATTCCCATTCCAATGGCTATTCCGTTTGTCGTTGAAGAGCTCTGTATTTGAATTCAATGGTTCAGTATACAATGGACTCTTGGCTTGGTAAAAGGACATTGAAAATGGCTGAATATTCGAAACTTGTCGTGCCTTTATAATATTTTGGAAGTCACAAAGTATCCCTTTATTATCAATCAGCTCCCCGAGTGCATGGAAGTATGCTAAAAGTTTGCTTTCAAAGTCTGAAGGCCGTTTTACACGGTACATTTGTTTGTACAAACTCTTCCGTGAACTCTTGCATGAGGCAAAATGTATCGTGTAAAGCGGCAAATTGCATGAACGCTTGTGCGAATGTCTCACTGCCTGCACGAGAAATAGAACCTGTTCTAATTTCGTTGAGACAAACGTACAATCTCACGTACATACGTTTGTGCAAAATCTTTCATCGTGTAAAACGGCCTTGATGAAAGATTGTTGTTCAATGTCCGATTTGCTCCGCTACCTTAACTACTTTATATGGGTATTATTTATTTCTAGTATTATTTTAAAGCAACCAGAACTTTGTTAATGGCCACACACATTCTTAAGTAGGTATAGTAACTTATATTTGTGGTATTTATTCAATTATTATAAAATGGAAATGTTGGAATGGAAAGCATGAGTTACAATGACTTGATGAATCATTAATATCATGGTAATCTATATTGAAATTTAATTTTGCAATATTTCCCACCATAAAATGTATCTGTAATTGATTCAATATTAACTGTTCTACATTGATTTACATATGAGATTGAAATCCACTTCGAATACCTGTTACAAAGCAGGTCAAATTTATATTTCAAATCTATGTAGATATTTCATTTAATAGCCTCATCTATATTAACATTAGCTAAGGCAATTAATTATTTTATTGGCTTCTTAATGAGAGAACCTGAATGTAAATGGATCGTGGAACTCTGTGGATTACTCAAATTGAAACTGAACTATTACTGAAATTCAAAATTATTCACCATTAAAGACTATACCCCTTTAAGACCTCACAATTAAGAGCAAAATTGTTGGTGGCTTGAATAGCCTCGAATGTGTCTCATTTCTGAGTTCTCAGTGATTTATAGGATTTAAGCTAATTTGTGAAAACATTAGACCCTAATGTTTCATTGACAATGCTGATGAAAAACAAATAATTAGTATCGAGTTTATTCCCCAATCAATAACCGTAGTCCTTGTAGGCCTGCTGCTGGCATCATTCACAACTGTCATTTGAGTTAATAATTATACCTGCCAGTATTTGAGGGAGGGATAATTTTATTGCTAAATATAAAACAACAGAAGGAAAGGACAATGGAACCCCTAAGAGTAGAGAACTCGTCTTCAGAATAGTCTTCCCGTCTCACGATCTCTTACGGAAATCAGTGTTCTTACGGTCACTCAATATGGCGGACAACTTTCACCGTGGCTTCACCTGAAATTCGTCACGCCACCTCTGTTGAACTATATATGAACCTCTGTTGAACTATATAAGGTTATAACGTATTTTCAGTCGGAATACGAAACATAAGATGCTCCATGTCGATTCAAATGTGATTTAAAATATCTATAAAACATTTTTTTAAAGCGGCGGAGGGAGTTAACTGAATGGAAAGTGTGTAAAATATTACTCAGGGCGACAGAGTAAGTGGGAGCCCGAGATGCCGTCTTAACCTGCCTTCGTTGAACGCTTAAGAAGGCCCAAGAACCCTTCTTTCATAAGCTGCTTTTGTTTTGAGAAATTAATGGCCACTTCATCAATCTTCTCTCCTTCGCTTAAAGCTGACGTAGTAAAGGGTTGGGAAAAGGGGTTGAGATTTGGAGATTTGTGCTCCAAGAAAACGAGCACAGTTCTTCAAAATATTCCTTCCATCCCGGACTACCTACGAAAACGCCAGTTCACTCGAACTCTTTTTATCGAAAGATTATACCTCCTTCCCTGTCCGTAACACCCAAGCGTTATGGTGGCATTTGCACATGGAAGTTGGCTTCTATAGAAGTGGCAAGTTCAGCGATGTCTCAACATGTATCACTAACTTCTACATCTACATCCCTGAAATCAACCTCGATAGCGTGTGGCAGGGATTCATATGTTTTTGTGGTAGGATGTTTGTCTTTATATTCCGTATAGAAACTAACAAAGATTTATAGCCTGGTTTTATATCATCTCGTTAGCCTTAATCGGAAGATGACGTAGCCTTTTCATTAGTTTGATGAAATTCAAGAGTTCGTATTATTCACGTTACATCAAACTTTCGGTTAGTTGGCGTGTCAACATTGCTTACGCCAACTTAATGACTTACGGTGCAATTAACTTAATAACTTCGTTTTGTCATACTTAGAAAATATTCAACGAGAGATTATAAAATCGAGAGTAAGGCCAACTGTCGTTACAAATTTAATAATGCATGTCTTAAACTTGAAATTTTAATTCAAAGCTATGTGGAATACTGAAGGAAAATGTCGTAAGATAGCCTTGAATGACAGTGCTAAACAATCAGTGACAAACTATCTTTGGAAACTTTATCGACCATCGGACTTAAACTATCGATGTTTGCGAACCATCGCACATCCACCTCTTTACACATGGAAATTACTCCCATGACATTAGCCATGAATGTGACACTTCAATGTGTAAGCACCGACTTCTATGACAATAGAGGTCGATATTGGTAGAAATCGACCGCGGTTCGCACTTGTAAGGAAAATAGACGCTTCTATTTTGCCTTGAAGTTGTATTTCGATTCTATGATAAAATCGCATTGCTTCTGGTGAACTTCTGGTGATATGACTGCTCTTGGGGATGAATAATGTAAACAATGAATAGATTTGCTGGAGAAGGACTCATTTTTACGTATGTTTTTAATGATTTGTGCCTGTAAAAGTTTTGAAAGTTAAAGAGAACGCAAAGGAAGACACTCATGACTGTTCTCGCATGGAATAATAAAACATCATAACAATTCTCATACTTCATTCACTTTAATGATGCACATATATATTTAATGCAATTCATACAAATTTAGAAGCCCATGAATGCCTGTAGGACTCGAATATAGCGATGTATGAACGCAATAATCGCAGAATTTACGCGATTTTTTAAATCCTATATCAATTGTTTACTACCGTATCTCTTTTTATTTTTGGGAAGAAACCGGAAATAATTTGTGTGCAGGACGATGCACTGCATGTTACGATAATCATCGAGACAAAGACACTCTTACTACATCCGTAGAAGTCATCTTCCACGCAGAAAACAACCTTTAATGGTGGAAATGACCTCAGTGGTCGATTGCCTGATCAATCAACTAAAAGCTTATCGATTTGAAAAAATATCGATCATTTTTCCTTGCACCGTCATGTAGGACAAACCCTCCCGGAAGTGGTCGAAACATTTCATTTACTCCTTCCGCCACCGTTTCTTTGTTGTTTTTATCTTCCTAAAGCTTCGTGCCGTTTCAAGTCGTGGAAAAGAATTCTTCGGTGCGGAAGAAAATGACGCCCATCCATCCTTAATGCTGTGGCCCATTTGACGTGCGCAGGAAACAAAATGGATTTTATTTGGCGGGAGAACTCGGGGGAAAGCTTTCAAGGGTTATTTTGAATGTGTAAGGGACCATGGGAGGGTTGACCGAAAGGAACCACTTCGGTTCTCAGGCACGCTCCTCTTTCGTCTCGCATACATTTTTGACTTAGCTTTCCAGATAGCATGGTGGTGGCGAAACATGGTGTCATCTGCGCAGAAGACCATTTTCAGAGGAAAAATCGTTTGCATGTATGTACCAGCTTTACGCTGGGGAGTAAGTCACACTATGGTTTTTACCACCAGATTTTAGTTTCAAATCATGGAAGAATACTCTTTGAGCATCATTTTTTTAATGGTAATTTTATCATATTTTCATTGAAATGTCACGAATTATGAAGGGAATCAGCGTACTATTGTAAGCTGACAAGCGCTCACACCCGATAATCCAGATTCTAGGAAGTCTCCAAATAGTTCAAAATTAATCCCCTATTAATCAAATGTGGACTAATCATGGAGTAAATGACTTGTTTGTGAAGACCAGAGGACAAGATTTTAATCCATGGACATTCATAGCCATCAATAAACATCTGCATTTTTTAGACTGCCGATTATCACCATCGCATGATGAATCTCGCAAACTAATGGCTAGGCGTCAACCCGGACAATTGGTCCGCTATAGTCGATGTTACCAGCCCAGCTCATTAATTTCCCCATCATCATTCCTCCGGAGATTTTACTTTTGTGTTACACTTCACTTGGGTCCACATGGCTATTTTCAAAACCAATCGTTGAATATCAAACCATTTCTATAACGACTAACTTGCCGTGGTCTGTGATCTCCAATTGCTCCATTTGAAGCTAATTAAAATAAACATTAAAGGCAAGCTACCCGATTGGGCTGTACGTTGTAACTCATCGTGATAGTTAGCAAACGGTAATTCAATCATCACTCGCGTCATACGGATAGGATAAGAAACGAAGAAGGGTACAGAAGACTAGGAGAGGAGAAATAACACATGGGGCACTATAAGGAAGACAGGACCCACATGAATAGGGCACACTTAGAGACAAAACAAATTTGTGAGGAATACGTATAATAGGAGGAAAAGCCCCGCGAGGAAGACAGAGGGTCAAATATAGTGAAAGTATAACATGGTTTTTTGCTCAGAATAAACTTTTCTGTGGAAAGATGCTTTCAGTGGAAACAATTTTGCCTTTTGCATTTAACCACTCAATATTTTATTACTATAATGTTTAATTATGACTTTGTTATAGTGGTGGTGAAACATGGTTGCGGTTGCTCAGAACACCATTTACGGTGTTAAGATGCGTTCAGTGTAAACAATTATGTTCTTTGCATTTCACTATTCAATATTTTATTGTTACAATGTAATATCATGACTATAATAACATGACTGACATTTATATATTGACAAATATGACATGACTGTTATAGTGGTGGCGAAGCACGATTGCGGTTGCACAGTTTACCCTTTTCAGTGGAGGTAATTTTGCGTTTTGCATTTACCCATTCAACATTAAAATGGCCTTATTATGACTTAGTTAGAGTGGTGGCAAAAATGATGGCAGTTGCTCAGAATGCCTTTTTTATTGAAAGAGGCAATTGTCTTCGAACTAAAGCCGCAAGTGTGAGTAAGGTTTGTCTCCTCTTTTGACCACCAGGATTGCCAAAGTCGCAAACTTTCTCCGCCAACTTCAAAATTCTCAATCGTTCGTTCAGACCAACCAAAATTACTTCTTTGGCTCTTAATCGATTATTGAGTACTAACTGAAAATCCCGCTGAAACCGGCTAAAACATTGGCCAAATAGCCGAACAGTAATGAATAAAGTAAATAGTTAAATGGAAATTAATGTGTGGTTTTCAATTTTTCATGAAAACAATATATCTAAGTACTTATGGTAAACAATATATAATATCTAAATATCAGGGATTTCTTTTTATATAACATTGTTGATGAAGCAGGCGGAGCTGTTAATAAGCAGTCTCTCCTTGTGTATTTTGAAAAATGTATACGCCCGCGCCATGTGTAGTTAGTGGAGAATGTATATGAGAGCCCGCTTGCCATCTATTGGCGCACATCTGAATCACTAAAACTGAATCATACGTACGTACGGGTAACATTTTATGTAGTATAATGATGGCCTTCTCCGAAGCATTACGAGTATAATAATTATATTTTAATCTCTTTCTTGAACAAAGCAACTAGAATTTTCGACGCTGTATCCGAAATTTAGATGAAATTTTATAAATATGAGTTTTTAGAATATTGGACTTTGTGGATTTGGCTCGGCGTGACACCTTGATATTTTTAACCACAACTATAATAATATGAAGTGGATTACTTTGCGTTTCAAAGAATATCTGTTCGTATTTAATCGAATTATTACGAAATATATGTCATGTGAAAATAGGCTACGAGTTAAAATAACATTAATTTTCCAAAACATCGGGCTGATGCTATTTTTTTCACTCTTATCTATTGATATCACTTATGAGAACAAGCATGCAAAGTCCCTCTCAAATGTATACACAAAAAAATCGTCCTAACCACCTCAAATTTCATTATTCTTCAACCGACGTCACTGATGATATAGAAGTCCCATTCATAGTCTACCTTCTAAGAACTGATTATAATTGTTTTTCTTGGAATAAGTAGAAGTGGAAAATTGAATGGAACTTCGTTGCATCAGCACTTCCTTTCGGTAAACATCACAAGTGGAAACTTTCTGAAGACCACTAAACTTTGTTCCATTCATTGGTATGAGTGTGTGTGGCTTAAAGCTACGATAAATATCTGTCAAAATAACGAAATAAACTTTCCCAGGGATGGGCTCAGCTAGAAGATTCCCACCCGGCTGCGCACAGGGCTATCTGGACCACTGGAGAACGAGCAATGGGCAAATTTGGTTAATCCAAACATCCCTCCCCCCACAATTCTCCACTACTTCCCTCCTACCTTAGCGCTTGGTGATGCACCACAGGAGAAAATGCCCGCAGTGGTAGGCCATAGGAAATCGGACCAGATTCAGCCAATCCACCTTCATCCCTCCTTAGTCAATACGTACCCATTCTAGTTCTCCCCCCCCCTTACGTCCTAATCGTCTATTACTTTTTAATGGAGAGGAGGCAGACCTGCTCTTTCCGGAGTCCAGAAATTTCCGATACCATCTCCGAAAGGTATTCGGAGATTGCAAGCAGGAGGTGCGGCAGGAATACGACGCTGCTAAAGCCACTCCTATCTGATCCCTCCCAATATCTCTCCCACCATTCTCTCTCTCCCCTCTCCCATTGAAAAGGGCACACTGAAATTACCTACCTCACAAAGCGTTCGGCTTAGATTTCTTCTAAGGGGAGACGTTAGCGTATGTTCTCGGAAATTGATCGTGTTATCGAGCCTCGCGCAAAAATAGGGCAGAACGACGGTTTGAAAAACGATCTCTTGTATGTGATTGCATTGCAGTAAAGTCACGTGAGGCTACTTACACTATGTTTCGCTATGATATGGGAAGAACGTAATTAGGGTCATATAAATAATGGAAATACAATTAAAAAATCCCTAGGGCCGTAATATTTTTATGTCGGAGGTGAATGAATGAATGAAACTTTATTTATGCTCTGGGGTAACCCAATAGAGCAAGTAAACTATACAATTTGCATGTTCTGCTCAAAAAACATAATACGCACATTAGGAACGGAAAAGTTACTTTACATTACATTGAATGTCACATTAATATTTATAGTTTGACATAAAGTAAATTTTCACACATTTATTTCTGAGTTTTTAAATAACAAAATAATTTGAATTTAAACGATTGAAGAGATGGAGAAGATTTGACATGAGAGGGTAGCGAATTCCAAAAATTGTAAGCAGTGGTGAGGAAAGAATTTAAGGAGATATTGGTACGGGCTTGGGAATGTGAAGGAAGGTAAGGTCAGATCGGGTTAATATTTGGGAATGATCTTTTTCTGCAATAAATAGATCGTGGAGGTAGGCAAGATTCCGATTATGGAAAAAGGTGAAAATAAAAGACCCCAAAAAGTATTTCCTTCGGAAATCGAGAGGTAACTATTTTAGGTCAGCATAATATTTTGACACATGCTCATCTCTGCGAAAGTCAAATATAAATCAAACACAAGAGTTTATATGTAACTTAAGTTTATAAGTAGCATAAGCGTATAGGTAAGGAAGGTAGGTAAAATATAAGGTGCGCAAAAAAGGAAAAAGTGGACTCAATAAAAAAAAACAAGGTGAAATTACATAAAATTACACTTACCAATAAATCACACTAATATAAGGCAAAACAGGGTGAACAGTGACATACTCTCACTCAAACATTCGGGTGTGTCGTGAAACATTGATCTTCGTAAATCTTACTCACGTACCCACTCAGGGTTAAGGGTCTCTCCTTTATGGTTGACGCACCAATTAAACAAATGCTAATTTTAAACAAACAAGTGAACAATAAAATCCGCTCCGCTTTCACAATATCACAATCACTCGGGTGTGACGCTCGTGAATTTCACTCATGAGCACACTTAGGGTTCAGAAGGATCTCTCCTTCACACACACGCACAGGGAAAGTTAACCGGGGAAACGGGTTATAAGGTGAAGCGGAGAAGTGTCCGAGGTGTTTCTTATTTTGTGCACCTTATATTTTAACCTACCTTCCTCACCATGGAGATTCTTTAATGTTATTTCCATTGAGTCTAGATATGCTTGCGATGTCTGGCTTATGGTGTTGGTTGTATATCTCGATCAGTTTTTTTTACAGGGTCGTGTAATTTCATTCTTCGTTTTTTTTAACCCTACTCTCCTGCCATACAAATTTGGTAGACAACATGTAACATATTTTACGCGCATTTCGGAAGAATAGGAATAATTGAGGCTCAGCACATCGAGCTCAGTTTTGGTACACTGAGCGTAGCATACAGTTGAGGTAGGTTACACTAGAGGTTTGGTTTTGATTTCAGCCAGCATCACTTTTTGCCTTTTTTGAAAGTAAAGAACGAAATTGACTCACAGTCCATTATTAGGGAATGAAGTTTATCGTAGAAAATAACAAAAATCATTAAAACATAAATATTATATCATTTTTTGCTCAAATTTCATCAATAATCTATATTATTTGTAACGATATTGAGAAAAATAGTCTCCTGCGTCATAAATTTGGGTCATATTTTAATTTCCTATGATATTTAATGGAGGATATGAGGAAATACAGAGATAACTTATGATGTCTCCAAAATTTCATTCTGTAGGGTTCATGATGCGATGCTGTAGAGCATTTGACCAGTATGGCTGTGAAATTATCATAATATACGTAGAGTACACTACTCAATGTATTGAAATATGGCATATTTTTATGCACGAAATTCACTATCGTACACATAAGAATAACATAATAGTATTTTTATTTTATACGAAGTATTCTGAAAAGGTACCGTACTAGTATCCTTATGTAAACAATTTAACTTGAATATCCAAGATTTACCGAGTAAATACGAGATATTGAGAGCATTAAAACTTTTTTATTTTACTACACTCCATTTCTCGAGCCCCATCACCAGTTCAATCACTAACGGTACTTCTTATCACCTAAATAAATATTAAGATACCATGTCATATTACAAGGGTAATCTGTTGGTAAGGCTACTTCTTAACTTAACAATGAAGCGTAATTAGCGCTTATGAAGCAGTATTTGTCGGTGTTTTTTCCGTTTTTTTATATTTTGATTAAAAAAATAAAAATAAACAGCTACTTTGCAACCGTTTGGAGCTACGTTTACGAAAACGGTCAAAAATTGGCGCTGATATTACCGTCAACCGTAATACATTCCTCCTATGATGGGAAGACGAGGGAAAACAGAACACCACCATCTGTTGCCATCACTTTAGGTAACGTCAATCGTAATCCTGCTCTTTGTAGGCATTTTTCCCGTTTTTTAATGTGTTGATTTGAATACTTACAAATAAACAACTACTTTGCTACCGTTTAGAGATCCGTTTACAGAAACGGTCAATTATCTGCGCTGATCGTAACAGATTCCTCCTATGACGAGAAGACGGCGGAAAACTGAATGCCACTATCTGTTTCCTTCACGTCCGGTAAATTCGATAGTAGAACCGCACTTAAGGTAGTTTGAGCGAAATATTTCCCGAGCCATAATGGAGGCTATCTTCGAATTTTATATTTCAATCTCAGCGTCTGCAAGAAGTAAATATTATTAATGGTGCAAAAGTATAGTTATATACGGCCAAAATTCTCAGTAATTAAATAAAAGCCTTCAACACAGCAGGTTATTTTTTGCGATTCTGTAAAAATTACTGCGGTGAGTAATGGATATTTATTATAAATAGCTGAGAAAACATACAAAATACACACCGTTAGTTTTTTGACAAAATCTAGGTGTTATAAATTACTATTATTTTCAATATTCTCCCTCGGGAGCGCACAGCCGTAATCTGTCCCATGTAAAACAGCTTGTATTTTCAGGAAAATTTCTCTAAAAGTAATAAAGCAAGCAAATAATATTTTGATAACATAGGAAAGATGAGACTTTTTACTTTAAGATGAAGTCAACTTCATCAAATTCTAGGTGAAGTGATTTTTCGCTCAAACTACCTTAATTCCACAGCCTTGAATATGGCAGGAAAGTATCCTGCCGAAACGTCGGCAATCATGGAGAGCCTAACCCGGTGAGAAACCCGAGAAAAATTCATCAGTACCTTAATTTGTTACCTATTGTCACAGTGGAACATATTTTTCATATCGTAGGTACTATTATGGGTGCGCGTTCATGTTTGTTTCGATGCCACTATACTCTCCTTCCGCTTCGTCACCACGTCCTTCAAGTCCTTCAAGTCCTTCTCCCCTTCACCCCAATTCTCTGCCCCCCTCCCCTCTCCAACCTCAAGGTTTCACCGACCTTGAATGGCCTAAACCCCCACCTCTCTCTGAACTCCCCGCCAAAGCCGCAATTCCATTAAATCCGAATACAGAGATGGGGGGGAACTACCCCCCCCCCCCTCGGAAACTCAACGGCCGGCAAGTTGCATAAATTAAATGGAAGCGGGGGCGGAAAGGGGGAAGAGGTGGTTGGGTGGCAGGTATAGGAAGAGGGATTGGAGGGGGAGTGGGTGGGTTCCCCCAAATGGATGGGATGGGTAAGAATGGAGAAGGGACACGCCGTTTGTCTCCACTTTTTTTTCTCCTTTTCCGTGTTTTTGGGCGGAGGAAGGGAGTCTTCACGGCAGGTGAGAGGATATTTTTATATTTTTGTATTCGGGGACATTGCGTCAAGAGGAATCAAGGTTGCGAATGTGACCGTATAAAGGATTTAGGAGAGTGACTTCTTTCTCACTGTGTCTCTCGCAACTGGTCGAAAGGTTTATTTTTATCTTGGACTATTTAAAAGTCAAATTACAATCAACGACCCATATTTATATTTTCGATCCACAAAAACGATCTCTCGAAAGTATCCATATGTCAAAGAGAGAATTGTCATCGTTATTACTCGCTTACTTAAGGTGGCCTAAAGCATGTAAAGTGGACTTCTACGGACGTTATGATTTCTCGAATTGAGTCGCTACTCAGCAGGGAATCGTTATGTTTGCATATCACTTCCTTATTTTACCATGAGTAATGATTAACGAAAGTAAACGATGAATATGGTAATTTCAAATAACGTGAAGTTTCAGCAATCCATGGGTTTGTATAATGCACGGCTCGACATCCTCAGACATTTTTTGGATTATTTTAAATCAGTCCAATTTACGTTAAATATGAATGCGTATCAATATAGGTTATAAAGTATTATAATTTTAATATTTGTATACATTATTATTCAGCACTATAGAAGTCATAAGTGTTACCGTAAAGTAATATCTAGCATTATAAAATATTCAGGTAAATAAATGGCATATAGGTCAATCCATAAGAAATGGTCCATCACTGTTAACTCGAAAAATGTTAGAAATACTTTAAATTTTGGGCGTTGGTAGCCTACATGTCGACTGTTCAAAACCACATGTATTTATTTTATATTTTTGCCTGGTTCCAGTTTGGCGGCCATTTTTCAATCTCACATTAGAGCATTTTCTGCTTGTCCAAGCATTGGTGTTAACTTATTTTACTCAGCTAAGGTTAATTATAGAACAATGAGACCAAAATATTTTTCTTATGTACTTAATTGGTTACAATTTAATGTATCAAACACCCGGAAATAATTCATGCTTCATGATGAATTATACTACCGAACTTTGGAGTATAAATCACCAGAGTTGCCATTTTTAGGATTTTTTTGAGAGGCAGGGAAGTTTTTTTAAGCTTAAAATTCTCCTAGAAAGTACTTTGCACTAATAATCCAGGTCAAAATTATTTTAAGTCGGGAACGTATGTAGTTTTCTTTTTAGAGGTTTGAAATAAATGCGGCTGCTCAGAATGCTGTGAATTTCAAGGTCAAATATCTCTGGTTGGCAGCGCCTAAATTATCTGAAATTTAATTAAAATAAAGAAATATTAAATTGCCATCTTCAGTATAAAGTTTGAATTTGAGACTTATCTGTTTACAATTGTACAACCATTTAAGTGAGCAGAAAAAATACCTATAGACTTTTTGTCATTAAATATCATCCACGTTTAAATTGATCCTGTGTCGTGAAAATCTACTATGTATCATTAAAAGTGTTTAAAATTAATTCTGCATTTTATATGTTTTTGCATTATCTGGATTGATAATGAAGTACATTAAAATCTATGTATGCTTCATCGATACAGGCGAGACCGACTGCAATTATTGCGAATATCGATAATTTTCCTTCTCCGGAAAATATATTCTTTGTTTGCATTTTTGAAATCTCCGCTCTTTGTAATTTTATCGCTGAATTGAAATATTAATAACGGAAAAAAGAGAAGCCAGCCTATGTTCCGTGAAAGTGGGAACCGCGGTCGATTACTCCCACTATCGATCCCTGCTGCCGTAGAATTTCATTCTAACACTTCGAAGTACCTTTTGCTAGTGACTTGCAAGCCCATTGTAGTAAACGTAGCTAACCTCTATGTGTAAAGTCCCATGGACAATCATCCGTCTGGGAATGTGTGCTTCAAACGCTCGAGATAATTCTGATCACGTAACTAATGAGTCACGTGGTACAATCACGAACTTTTCGAGATCTTGTTGTATTTGAACCTTTGTGATGGATAACTTTAGCATCCGATAAGTTGTTTATTGCGTCGCTTATCACGATTTTTAACTCGATTGACAATAATACGGCGATAGAAACTCAATCGGGAAGGTTGTGTGAGATTTTTTAAGAGTAGTTCAAATACACCAAAATCTAGAAATGCTCGGGGTTGTACCGAGTGACTCCATGAGTTACGTGATCGAAATTATCTTGAACGGTTCAAACACTATCCCCCAGGCTCCATTTCACCCTCTGCTGGGCTTTACTTTAACTGGTAGTTTAGGTTTTGTGAACTACATTAGGCTATCGATTAGTGGACCTGTGTGTCATCTATGGGAGTGTGTATTTGCATTGGTCTTTATAACAAGCAAATATTTAGACATATAGATAGCATTACTAAACCGTCCAAGCGCGTTACTGTAACTACTTTTGGCCATGAAACAGCTAATATATGGTAGGACGTTCCCGTGACTAAAATGAGTCAGTTCTGCGCATGACGTCATCCGGATGAAACGACCCGCAGACGACTCGAGAATTAGCATCGGAATAGTGAATGAAAGATCCAATAATTTAGTTTTTAGCTACGTCAGGTTGTAGTGAAGAAGGTATTTGTATCCATAAGTACTGGTATACAACGTATTTATTTGGTTATAATTAGTAAATGAGTGGTTTGAGAAAACAATCATTTTTACCAATGTTGAGGATACCGGGGCTAGCCACTAACCTGGATAAGATTTTCAACTATAATTTCAAATTATAGTTGAAAATCTTATCATTTTCAACAATAAAGTTGTCTCCGGCAAACCGTGGCTAGCTTCGCCCGTGTAGCTGTATCAGTGGTATATCTAAAAAAATTCTATTCCCACATATATTTACTCGCATTTCCGTTGTGTCGAAATACCACAAAAGCACCAAATACAAAATTCACTCCTTACTTAGATAGCATTTAATGCATTCCATAATTCGTCACAGCGTTCGACCCAAGCGATTCACAACTATGTACCTTATATATCAGTACCATGCTTTCGGTGTTTAACTTCCTCCACCGTAATCGCCGTCTTGTACCGAGACTTTACTGGTCTTCCCAACGTCTTTTTGGCCTTCCGGGGGATCTTAATCATTCCGAGTTTTGTTTCCAGGTTAGTTTTTTCTTCCATCCTTCTCATCTATTAATTTGAAATGGCCTTCCCACCTCAATCTCCTCGTTTTCCGACTACCACCGTCATAATCCGGTGCTATGAGCACTTCCTTTGTTTCTCTATTTCCTTCCGATCTATGAAATGAGAATCCCTTTTCAATCCAAATAACTCATTTGCATTAATGGGCTCTTGTCATTTTTTCTAGTGCGCAGCTCACATCAGAAACATAACTGTTCACTTGCTTTTCACTCGTTTCAGACCCTGCGCACAATACAGCGTACTTGAAAACAGACAGGGAGTAGAGTTGTACTCTAAAATATTAAAGAGCTTTGATTATCGCATCCGGGATTGTGTTTGATGCATTAATTTTCAGTAAGTTGTCAAACATGGATTACATAGAGGTTGTAATTATTTGTTCATTCAAAACTTTCCCATTTACGCATGTACCACGATTTTTTTAATATTCACGAAAAAATTGGTGGGGCCTGTTGGATATAACTACCTTATGCTAGTACTTCCCGGATTATTACCGAACGTTTCACCTGCGCACAGCTGTCCATTCGTCGTCGATCGTATGCGCTGAAGTTCACCGATCTGCGCTCATTTTAAAACTTTGGGTGCAAAGCTCTCAATATAGCTATCAGAAACGATCTAACATAATAAGCACATCATACGTTTTCCGATTAAATCTCCTCTGCGGTCACATTAGCGAAAGTTACCCGCATTATTAAAAAGGATGGATAGGGTTAGGAACGAGTTAGCGACGAAATAATGCGCAATTAATTCTCAATGGATATATGTGATAGAAGTGTGCCTCCTTGGTTCGGTTGAGGAAGTGGATGGGTGCTGAATAAAGAAGCAGATGTTCTTCATATCGAAATGAGTAACTCGCTATAATTCCACACTTCATTGATCTAACCGATCCAGGTATCGGCATACTTTGCCATTTTAAAGGTTTTTCCTTAAAAATGGCAAAGTATGCCAAAGCCTGGGTTGATTAGAGCATTGAAGTGTGGAATCACAACGAAGTTCATTATTTCAATATAAAGAATATCAAAGATATTCATAGGGTCACGCAGGAGACAGAGTCTTGTACCAAAAAAAACATCGTAGTAGAGTAAATGGTGTGAGAGTCATTGGTGGACGAGGTGGAAGTGGCCCTTGGAAGAGGGAGGAATATTCTATGAGGGTATGAATGTGAGTCTTAAGAAGACTTCTATCGTCAATATCCTATAAACATTCACGTACACGCCCATTATAATAAGTACGGTACGAAGAATCCGTTCGACTGAGACGTAGCAAACAAATTAAAACCTGTATAGAAACGGTCAGTACGAAAATTTTAGTGGTAGCGAAACATGGTGGAAGTCGTCTGCGCGAATAGCGTGTCGTTTAGGAAAGTAAGGCTCGTATGGAAAGGGTCATCTAATGAAGTGGAGGGAAAAGGACAGCACATGAGAGGCAGCTCTGACAATATACGCGCATTTCAATCGAAGAGCTGTCAGCAGCGAGGTTAACGGAAATGTTGACGATCTGAACAAAGCTGGATACGAATGCACTGATATCTTCGCAACCCACCGGAAAAACCATCTAAACCATTGAATTAACAGCCGTAGAGAGCTATTAAGCTGATGTGAAAAATAAATTGAATTTTAAGGTGGTTTGAGCGTGATAGTTTCCTAGTCATAATGGAGACCATATTCAAATTTTATTTTTTGATTGCATCGTCTGAAAGAGGTATTAACTAAATATTGTAATATTAATGGCACAACCATATAGTTATATATGACCAAAATTCTCAGTAATTAAATAAATAAAGCTACATAAGTCTTTAACTTGACTCATTTTTTCCCGCCGTACGGCCGAAAACCCTTCAAAAGAGCAGGTACTTTTGCGATTCTGTAAAAATTACTGTGGTGTGTAATACATTATTTTTTATAAATAATTGAGAAAACATGCAATTTACATACCATTAGTTTTTTGACAAAATCTAGGTGCTAGAAGTTCCTAATTTGTTTAATATTCTCCCTCTGGAGCGCACAGCCATAATCTATCCCATGTAAAACAGCTTATATTTTTACGCAAATTGCTTGAAAAGTAGTTCGGCAAGGGGTTGATATTTTGATATCATTGGAAAGATGACAGTTTATTATTGAAAATGAGGCCAAATCCATCAAATTCTAGGTGAAGTGATTTTTCGCTCAAACTACCTTGAAGTTGGCGATGAAGTTTTGCCACCTTGGGAACACTGGTAGCTAAACGCGGAGACTACCTTATTCCCACGTGTGGAGCCAGATCATAGGCAATGGACTATTAAAAACAAAAGGGCGTTCTGAGTAATTGCCACGATGTTCCACTGTTACCATACAAAATATGTCCAAATATAGATTGAATTGAAAAACGATCTGCTGTCCGTCTTCAAAATAAGTGCAACAAAAACTACGAAAAAGGAGAGACAAACTTCTAGGACACGCTTTGATCGCTTGCAATATTTCGTGACCAGAATAGCTCAAGCAAAGAGGGTATTCTACCAGAAGAGCAATCTGCTGGAAGCTAGTAACGGATTAAGGAAGCACTTCACTAAAACATATACTTGGAGTATACTCTTATGTAGCAGTTAAACATGGACAGTAACAGCATCAGAGCGAAAGAGATTGTAAGCAATGAAGATGTTGTTTTACCGAATAATAATCAAGATGAAATGGACGGAGAGGATCACTAACGAAGTCCTACGACTAGTTGGAGAGATTAAAAGTATTATGAATATTCTGCGGCACATATTTCATGACATTGACGCATCTACAATAACAACAGCAAAGCAAAAGAGATAGTAAACAATGGAGATGTTGTTTAAACCGAATAATAATCAAGATGAAATGGACGGAGAGAATCACTAACGAAGTCCTACGACTAGCTGGAGAGAAAAGAAGTATAATAAATATTTTTCGGCATGTATTTTGAGCATGCCCTTATATGGCAGTGATGCATGGACAATAACAGCAGCAGAGCAAAAGAATTCAGAGGCAATGGAGATGTGGTTTTACTGAAGAGTTCTAAAGATGAAATGGACGGTGAGGATCACTAACGACGTCCTACGACTAGTTGAAGAGAAAAGAAGTATAAAGAATACTCTGCGATGAATGAGAGACAAACTTGTTGGACTCATTTTGCGACACAACCACGTACTGAAAACAATATTGGAAGGATAAATGAATGCGAAGAATTACAAAAGGAGACCAAGAATGGAATATATATGGTAAATCATGAAGGATGTCAAAGGGAATAAAAATGTAGGAAGGAAGTGTTCGGGCAGTGAGGAGAGTGGAGAGGTGCAGCAAACCTTAGTATTGATGACTGCTGATGATGCGTCCGTGCACCTATAGTCACATTGCGCCATTTGCTTTTTATTCCTTCTCTGCTGTTTGGAGGGAAGGAGGGTCGAGAGAGGAGGGGCTGGGAGAGGGGGACCGTGGCTGAAAGGGCAGAGAGGGGGGTAAGGAAATGGGTAAGAATGAAAAACAAAAGGGGGATTTGGGGCGCAGTTTTTGCTCACCAACAGCTCCATTTAAGTAATTAGCGAAGTTTTTTTTTTAACGTGAGAGGGGATCCTTACCATTCCAATCCTCCCACGCCAAACACACTCACAAAACAGAAGTCCCTTTTTTCTCGCGTTCTATTTTTTTTAAGTCCTTTGCCGGGCGACAAGTTCTGAACGAGAAACGTAAAACGCTTTTACGTTTTTCTTCCCCCTCCACTCGTGGTTCGAATAATTATGAATGTTTTTTTGCTATAGCTCTTTTTCGGAGTAATTACGAAAGCGGTTTTGAAATTTTTAGAGGTTTGAAATTTTCGTTGGCTTTTCCACCGCGGAGTCTGAATGTAGCTTGAGAGAGGACAGTTGTGAGATTAAAATGGCAAATCCTTAGGGATAAGGAACGTTGCAGGATATTGAACTTCGGGTGTTGCATGTAAAGAGCCCTTGCGGACAAGTTAAGAGCTCATGAACCGACTGATTTATCCCTTTAGTTTCCGGCTAATTAACATGATAAAATATATCTTCGACGATACAATGTAAAATGCGTCTTATTTAACTTCGGTACGCCCCAAGCTGGAATATGGTTGTGCAACATCAATGGTAGTAAATTTATCAAATTGAAGCTGTTCAGCGGAAAGCCGCTTGCTATGTGAAAAATAAATTTAGTATTAGTTGAAAAGCCAGCTGCAACGGGTAAAATATTGGCGAAAAAGCCAAAAAGTAATGAATAAAGTAAATAATTAAGTAGAAATTAATTTATGGTATTTTAGTTTTAATAAAAACAATATATACAACTATGTTAAACAATAAATAATATCTAAATGTCAGAGATTTGATTGTATACAACATTTTTGTTGAAGCAGTGTGTATATTGAAAAATGCATATGCTCACGCCATGTGTCAGTTAGTGAAGAACGTACAGGGGAGCTTGCTTGCTTGCCATCTATTGGTGCACATCTTAATTACAACACCTAGTAAGTTAATCATACGTACGTACGCGTAGCCTTTTATGTAGTAGATGAGTGAAAGTGTAATTTTTTATGCTGTGTGATCTTAAATTGGAGGATCCACCGGCGTACCCGCAGAAGGAAGGAAAAATTATTTCATTCTGCGAGGTATTTTGTGGTGCTTCAGCGTATTTAATTCTAAACACAGATCTAGCAAAGCCAAACTTACGGTTATCTTGATCATCAATGCAAAGCGATAACAATTTTTTCTGCCTCTAATAAAGCAAATATCTCTTTTGTGGTGAGAACCTTTGGTGACTGGAGTAATTTGCGAAGAAATGCGATCGTTCGCGTCGGACACATAATATCAGAAACTAGAAATTGCATAGAAGAATTTCAGAGAAGAGCGTTGCCGTGAATCATGTTGCTGAAAATTTCCCGCTCTCTCATGTTAAATGCTGTTCTGCTGTCAGCGTTGCCGATCATGTGCTGTTCTTTCCCCTCCGCTCCTAAGCCGAACCCATCCACATAATCCTTCAAACTGCTAACTCCAAAATGCTCAATCTGTCATATTAGTATACTTACTTTCATTCTATTGCTCTTTATGTTTTTGCTCGGTTGGCTTCTCCGAATGGTTGAGAACAATATTATGGGTATTTTGAACCAGCTTTGTTTGGATCTTAAGCATTGCCAAACGCGCTACCTACACTTTCCAGTCTTCTCTGTTCAAATACATTAATTTTGGTAGCATTGAAATTATGTGCTTAACTCCCCTTAGCCTGCTGCTCACGGTAAAATTTTCGGTAAAACGTTTTATAAAATCGACTAATTTTACAAAAAATGAGCTTGCTAGCGAAAAAACCGTTTTATGAAACCTAGTATAAAACATTTTACGGAATAGGACAGGTTCTATTTCAACAAGGAAAAAGTAAGCAAACACGGTTGGAAGTTCATGCAACTATCAATTCATGGTAATTATTTCTATTAATTCTTTCGCCTGATCATTCATACTCTCTTATTAAGCATAATAAGAGCGTAGACGTATAAACAAAGCCTAAGCACCGTTGAGGGTGGCTATAAAGTAATTAAATAAACAATACACAGTTTTTAATCAAATAGTCATCCAAGAGAGAGTGCATTTAACACTTCACATGTTCTAAAAGTGTTTCATAAATGGCAGATTGGTCAACATTGCGGTTTTATGAATAGTTTTACCGTGAGCAAGCAAGTACGTTTTATGTACGATTCATAAAAGTTTCAATAACATTTGTTATTAATAATTTTACCGTGAGCAACAGGCTTTACGCTCAATTGCCGTCACCTTCTGTACGATCCTTCCCTCATGACTTCACACTTCATGCAGGTGGCTACCACTAATTTTAGCTACTACTTTAAATTACTCCAGCATGCCTGAAACCATTCTCAGCAACTGATTCTTTCTTTGAATCCAAATCAAGCATTGTTTGGATATTTAGTATTGTTGTGAAAAGCGCTGCTGACTCTTCCTCGCCATCACAAGTTATATACATATAAATTGGTAGCGCTATTCGACAAGTGCTGTTCTCCCCTTCCCTCGGCTTTTTTGCCGACCCCTTCCACAACAGCCTCCTCATCCTCGACGCCAAGCTTCGCGCAGGTTACGACTGCCGCCATGTTAATCTACAACTATGGTGCTGTGGCTGAAATATCAAATAGGTGTAGATGTTACGCTGGAACGACGTGTCCGAGAGCGGTGATGTGAGTGCGAGCGGCGTTCAATATGCACGCCCGGAGTGAAGATACACGGATAAGAGGACAGGAATGCGTGGAAGCGTGTGGGGCTAACTGAAGCCCCAAGTACCTACTCGTGAGTACGTTGGGTTGACGGCTGGACTGGTGATTTTAGAGCGAAGGAACTCCCGCCTCGCTTCCGCTCTGTTTCCACCCACAAGGAGAAGACCTTCCCGCGGGCCCATCCTACGTTCAATTTCCAATATATACATCTGCACACTGCACTTAAGAGCCTCAGAGAGGACGTGTGGCGTGTGGTAGGGTTTGCTAGGCCTCAGGCCTTGAAGAAGAGATGATGAAACATCTATGTTCATGGAAGTTACTGGGCTTCCTTCAGCTGAGGAGGCTTCCCAATGCCACTTTCCAACCGAATTATCTACTTGAACGTTCATATATTTATAATTATGTATGTAATAAAGGGAGTTTGCCTTAAAAGTTATAAATTATGTGGTATCAATACGGTAAAACTATGAACAGCGCGCTTATAGCTCCGTTTTACAGTATTTAAGCCCACCACCTATAATTTTGGTGGCGATAGCTGTTTTCTAATTATCAATATAGTCCTGTGAGCCACCTCAAGGGTGTGTGGAAGGGTATCAGTTATCAACAATATACACTAGTATAATTTTTATGGAGCTGCGAGTATTAATGCAATAGCAAAAAAAACAATGCGTGTCAGGACGAAACGTTTTACCAACATGCACTTCACTGTGTTATTAAAACTAATTTGATAGAAACTATGGCTATTGATATGTTTTTCAATTACGCATATGTATAGAGATACAAGACACATATAACGAAATCATACGGGTCGTTCTGTTAGTGCTACTTAGCAAATTAAGACAAAGTCATTAAGACAATTAACTGTCGTCAACATACAGTTTTCTGTTGCACGGGTATATTTTTCATAGATTTTTCTAAAATAAGTAGGTATATTGTGTGTAATTTTGCAAACTGTTGGTATCGTCATATATCATATCATAAAGAAACTGGAAATATCACATGCAAAAACAGAAAAATGAAAAACACGAGGAGGATACTGGAATTAGGTACATACTTCGAATGTACCACATGATAACTGCATAAGAGAGAAATATTTTCAAAAATAAAAGCAGCAAACGTGAATTACTTTCACATGTACACATTACGTTCGTCGTAGTTTTAGTTAGAGTAGAATATTTTAATGATATTCCCTTTAAATTATTCAGTCCCTAATGGAAGTTGTTATTCAGTCCTAGCATGGAAAGTCTTTAACTACTGTGAAACAAACTATTTTTGTTGATTTTAGTTTCCTATATGCTGATTCCTATGTGCAATATTTTATGTATACAATTCAGTATATGTAATATGAAGGACTTGCAAGCCTCATTTCCTATCACAGTGACGCAACACTGCTAGCTGTTGAAAAGTATTGAAGAATTATGAATTCGTTGAAATATTCGCTTAGCAGCGTCAGAAGCGATGCTTCACATAAAGAAGTATAGATTTTTATCTGTATTTTCGACATTTTTTTTCACGACTGCGAATGCTGTTAATCCCGAACGCAATAATTGAAAATCATTTATTGGAATCAATACATTTTTTTCTGTTGCTGGAGAAACATTTAAAATGATAGCCGAATGAAAGTGAGCTTACTTTTCAATAATGAGTTGCTACCTTGCAGCCAGCGTTTATTAAATCTACATCGAATATCGGCATGACAGAGATTAAAGAAAAAATAAATTGTGTCTTGAGGCTCAATTATTTACATATTTTTTTTCTAAATACGTCATAACGATACCGCGACAATTCCGCTACTAATAGCTATTTTTTCGACATATTCACTGCTCAACTGAACTATTAAATATGGCCGATTGCGCACTTTAATAGCTTCTATATTCCTGTGATATCGTACCGTATAGTTCCATCTATTCTCTCGTTTATTCATTGGGAATGGCATGCCACTTGAGAACCTTTAGATTTGGAAATAAAAATTGATTGATGAACCAGGTGTCTTCGTCCATGCAAAGATAAGTTTTGAAAACAAATTTATTTTCCTTATGTCCATGAATAAATATTTCCCAAGGCCATAGATTAACAGATTTTTTTATCCAAGTTAAATTTCATCTTCTTTGATACCCTTTACGTGAGTTTTATCGTGTCTCTATGTCAACTGCTCGGGCAATAAATATTGTTTTATCACCGAAATAATTTATTTTGAAATTGAACAATATATTGCGTCAAAACAAAGCTTTAAGTTCCTTGGTGACCTGAATACGAATGATTTAAGAATTCCATTGCCCTCCAGTGTCCACTGGAGTGACCCGTACGAATGTGCAAATTATGCCTTCTCCCCCAACGAAAGACATGCAATGAATTCATTCTCGACAATTTTTGTGACTCTTTTTGTGTCTAAAAAGATTTTTAAATGCTACGTAAATGCTCAGGTTCTTTGTTTCCTGTTGAAGGCAATGAATAATAGGGACTCATGAAAGTATTACGAGCCATTAAGAATGTTTTTAGGAATGTTTTCTCTTGTTTAGTTTCTTTGCGTTACCTCTCCTTCTTCGCTCATATTGTTTCTTTCATTGCTCTCAAGCACGCTCGTGTTTTGTGATCGATCATATTTTTTTTCTCTCACGCCACGATGTCGCCCTCGTTTTGTCGGTAAACTCACCGAGCTAACATGACGACCTTCCTTGCCTTCCGTGAATCCCATTTCTGCGAAAAACTTGAAAAAATAAAACACTTTCAACCGGAAGTACCTCCACAAACTCGACAAATTGAGGTCTTCATTTGGATTTCAGCGATTAACACCTATTAAGAGGTTTGTATACCTGCGCAAAAAACGTCGTTCCAGACGTTTATATCTTTCCGAGGGGCAGCTCTACTGTTTTAACTGAAGACTTGCAGTATTTTTCCTCTTTAGACGAAGAATCATATTTAGCTATTAATGGAATTATTTTCTCATAACGTGGTTGAATCTTTATAATTAAATTAAAGAAAGGAATTGAAACCTTCCTTTATGGAAATGTTCCGGGGGATATTGTGAGTGATAGAACCCTAAACGAGGATTTTTAATCCAATCAGAGCATAAACTATTCCTCCATCTACGCATACATTGAACTGCTATTGATGCTGTTTTTGCAATAAACTCCAACGAGGAAAATCGTCCAAGATTGTATTGCTCTCTGTGCGCGTGATTGAAGGAAAACTGACATGAGAGGATATCGCTAATATCGCCGGTTTATCCCTACCGCGGCCCCTAGACTTTATTACACCTCTTGTTAACAACACAGCAGAGGGTTCGCGGCACATGGCTCGCGGAAGTGGCTCGGAAGAATGGAGCCACCTTAAATTTCCCGGCTTGACTTTTTAAAGCCGCACTAATGAATATAAAAATGACGCGTAATCTGCCGTGGGCAACGTTGGCAAAAGCATACGGCGGGTTGCATGGACGGCCAGTCTGCGACTCATTAATGAATGTGAAAATGATACAGAAATATAAAAATAGCAACATGTGACTAACTGTAACTTATTGTTAGTCATATTTTGCAATTTTTTTCCTTCCAAAGTGGTCTTGTTTAGGATATCGTAAATGTGACAGACATTCATGAGTAACTTGAGACAAAGAGCACCATGTAACCTACGGACTAACAATTTTCTTCCCTAACATTCTTCCTACCGACCCGTCGAAAGGAGCTGTGGCTTAAGTTCCAGAACAATTTACGTTTGAATTTTACACCCACCGTGTACACCTTCTCCTTTTCCACCTCAAGAAGTAGGTTTAATGTAAATAATCCACAGTAACACTTTTCTTGTAAAACTTAAAGCTTGGATACCACCTATAGAGTTAATATTTATTTCATTGCAGGAAATGAGATTTAAGTATTAATATGATCCTTCTGAAATCTCAGAGTATCTATAGAACTTAAGTGTGGCTAATGAAATCACAATCGGTACATAAATTCTTAGCGTGGGGCGGCCAAATAAAATTGTTCCCACACTTTTAAACTTAAGTCTGCTGGCACTGGGTGTAATTTAGCAAATAACTTCAAAAGCTAATTTGAAATGCGTTGGTTTTGTAGTAATCACGCTGCAGTTGGATCTTCATATACAAATATATTTGCCGAAAAATCCGCATGTTGTGCCTCATTTTTTTAACTATAAGAAGAAGAACCCGACGGATTGGGCACATACCTGAGGCACAATGAGTTTGTGAAAAACAAAAATGAAGGGAAAATGGGAGGAAAACTCCCCTGAGGAAGGCCAAGGAATGAATACATTGACCAAATAAAGAGAAAAGTACATAAGAAGAACTACCAGGTGGTAAGGGAACTAACATTAAGGGGGATAACAAGGGTGAAGGATGGAGAGCTGCAGTCTTATAACTGAAAGACTTATCATGACTTTTAATTTAGTTGTTATCATTGGTAATAATATGAAATTTAGGATACATATTGATAACGTAGCAAATAAAACATCGATGACTGGAGGACTAGATTGGGGGCCGTTAGAGACACAGAGGCTACACGCTAGTATTAGAGAACTTGAAACAATCAGATGAAGTGAGTTTCTGTTGAACACGGAGGATATTATTTTGACCTCACGCCCTATCTCCAGGGCTTATCTTATGACAAATGAATAAATTTGAGAGATGCACAGCGAGACTTGTAATATAATATAATATAATATAATATAATATAATATAATATAATATAATATAATATAATATAATATAATATAATATAATATAATATAATATAATATAATATAATATAATATAATATAATATAATATAATATAATATAATATAATATAATATAATATAATATAATATAATATAATATAATATAATATAATATAATATAATATAATATAATATAATTTATTATAATTTATTGCTTCCTTCTTAGATACAAAGTACATCAACAAAAAAATTTAACAGAAAATAGGGAAGCTTTAGGTTACCCCAAAGATTACTGACATCTGTCCTCTCCTTCTCCTTATCCTTATTTTCTCACTTTTCGTGAGTGGTGTGCTAAATAAAGCCCCTGCCACATGCCTCTGCCGCGGCCCGTAGGATAGTATGTAGTTGTAGTTGCTTGAAAAACTGAGCGAAAAAATGTGAGTCTTAAAGAAAGGCGACGAAGGAAATATTTGGGTCAATCCGCGACCCTGAGGAAAAGGGACAGACTACTCATCTCCGCCCTTAAAGAGAAATGAAGGCCCCCACGGTTTTTTTCTTTTTCATACATTTACTATTTTTCACTTCAATTGTTTTCTTAAGGTTGAAGAGAGGACTGGGGTCTGGAAATCCTTCGCTCCATGGGACGTCGAAAATCAATCTGCTTTATCCCTCGTGGTCGTGGTAACAGCACAGATGCACAAGGTTAACGTAGCATCTGTGGAAGCAGGCTAAGGATAAGATCCCCTTGAAGGCACGTGGCAACCCTTTTAGATCGCCGGAGCGTGAAGGCGACAATATTGAGTATCCACGGGGAGCGATGATATGGTCCCCGCCAACGACCGAATTGTCGTTTCACACAATAGCCGGTCGTAAAGACGAGAAAGGAGAGAAGTCGTTTGGGAAACGTGTTTAAACATTTTTTGTAATACGTTTGACGGAGGAAAAAACGAGGTGAGGTTTAAACTTTTTTGCTGGAAGTTTATTTAACCCATGTTCGTAAGGGTGCAAGTTTGGGGAACGAACGGGGATGGATCAGTTGTTACCTCTAGTAATTCTTCTTTTTCAGAGCGCAATTTGTGACTATCACGCTATATTTTGTGTTTAAGGAAGAGATTACAATTGTCAATTTCCCTCTCTAATGTTAAATTAATACTGTCCCATCATAATAATATTAAACGGTGAATATACCCATGTCTTGTCATGTAAATAGTCCCCGCGTTTGGCCACTAAGGTTTCCATGGTCGCATAACTTCATTGCTTACTTCAAAAAGCTCAGTATGAATTCATTAAAATCAACTTTCCAGCTCTCAATTTCTCTTAACCCAATCGTTTAGGCGGACTTATTCCATGGATTGAGATCAATATTAGCGTAATTTTATCCGGCTGTGTTTAGATCGCAAACATTCTCGTGAAACACCTCGCTGACACTTTTCCATTTTCTCAAGTTTAAAGTAGTTATGGTGGCAGCGTTGCCTACCTTGCGGTCTACTCTTCCATCCACTCCTTAGTCAACCCCTTTTACACGAGCCCTTCCATACTTGACGCAATGCACCGCGGAGTTGACTCCCACCAATTTTTTCTACCACTTTATAACGATCAGCTGTTTTTGTATTTTCATTGACTTCCCACAAATCTCGTTCATCGTCATTTCATATTCCACCACTTCTGGAGCATCTTTGTTCCAACTCTCTTCACGAATCTCATCTCTATTGCCTCCAAGGCCCTTCCGGACCCATTCAGCAGCATGGGTTCCGGCATAAACTTAATTATAGTCTAATTTGATTCATCCGACATTACTCGATATTTATAGCGTACCCCTAAAAGCTTTTCAACTACTATATAAATCTCTCTTTTAATACCAAAAAGACTTCAGATTTCAATATGCCTGATACTGGGATAGAGAGGGTAAATGGAAGAATTGGAGAAGAAAGGTGAGTCTTAAGGAAGAACTCTGATGCCTAAAAAAAGAGAGGAGAGGAAAAACGAAGATCTTTACAAAAAAGTGGAGAATATTACAGACAAAATGTGCACGAGAAAACGGGTTGTTCTATAGGCACATCTTAAAAACGAGTGATTGACAAAAAAAATGTTGAGATATATCACCAAATTAATAATGACGGCGAAATGGATGGAGCAAGAAACACATGGAGGAAATTGGCATCAATCTGAAAGCTATCTCAAATAAAGAGATTTATTTTAAGGAAATTTGATGGATTTAAGAGGTTCCGGGAATAACAAAGCTAAAAGTACAAATACACGTCGTCATAAAAAAGGAGGAACCACAAAGCGATAGACTTGAGTAATTTTGGATGAAGAAGACAATATTGGGAGGAGGAATGAAAGGGAAGAATTGCAGATGAAGACTTAGAATGGAATACATCAGGCAAATATTAAAAGAAGTCAGAATGAATATTATTGGAAGCAATGTTCGGACTGATGAATACTGATGATGATGGGATGAAAATTGAAAGAGAAAGAAGCCAACCAGGGGTACCTCGCGCTTCACAGTACTATGCCTAACGCCAAAATGAAGATGAAAAAGAAGTTTTTCGCGTTTCCCTGATTCATCCAATAAACTCATGGGATCATGGATATAACGCAGAAGCAATGGAGGTGTTTTACCATGTTCATTACCTGACAGATGACCTCGGGGAACATTCAAGCTTTGCCTGGTTATGACACCATTTAATATCCTAGGGTAGCGACTACAAATTTAGTAGCCTCGAGTATCTGTTCAGCGCTGCGTTCAATAATGCATAATCAGATGTTTATTCACGGTCGCCCCACATTTCCGTTAAAATTTAATGGGAGCGTCGAAAATCACGGTAACAGATTCTAGCTATCGAATACAATGCACCCGCTTCGTGCAAAAAAAATCCAAGAGGAATAATGCCAGGGAAATGAGGCGAGTTAACGCTTTAACGTTTTTAAGTGGCGATATAACCTTTACTCACATGAATAAGTTACGCACTATGCCACCATGTTGCGTCAGGAAAAAAATAGCCAACATTTTACTAACGTATTCTCTCGTAAAAAATTTAAAATAAAAATGCTTTCCATATTCCTCTCATTGCTCTCCTTGTGGAGTCAGTCAGTCACCACAGAAAATATATTGACGATGCATTTTTTACAATATTTGTAATCACTTTTAATTCATATTGAAGATAAATTACAAGCACGTGCTTTAAATGTAAATTCAAAGGTATCAACCAATTCACTTTTAAAGCAAAATATTTCTAAAAGACTGCATTTGAAATGTTTGTTCGTGTAATACAGTTTCAAGTGTGTGTGAGGTTCGAAAATATCGGCAATAGAAATGGAAGTTTGTTCTTTCGGAGCTACGATCCTGGACCAGCATCTGTCCCTTCCGTTGTTTGACATTTACAAGCTACGCTAGTTACTTCTAGTTTAAAGTTGCAGAATCTTAGTCACATAATGAGCAAAAAATATTTTGACATTGTTTTTTCTGTTATTGGATATACTTTCACAATCTCGAAACTTGGATCATTCTTTAATGCCATTTGAGCACTACCTCCAAGCAAAATATAATTACAATCTGAGGTTTTAACGAGTGACACTTCTTTGTTAGAAACATGCAACTCGACCATTTTGTTATTTAATCAATCTAAAATATGTATAAACGGTATGTTGTCTCAATGAATTTTTATTTCTTTGAACATGAACGTGGCTAAATCTATTTTCAATCGTATTTGAAATGCTTTTAAAATGTGTTTCCGAGTTCCGAAATTCATTCCAATACAATCATTTGAACACGAACTATTTGGAGAGATTTATTGAAATTCTGCATAAATGGAATGTTTCCCTGCTTGCAATAAATTCTTCACTATGATTATTTGCGCTTTGGTCAAAAAATGGATATAACACACTAGGAGTTTGAGCCAAATATTTGCAATGCAATCGAATATTCAGATCGGTGCCCTGCATTCGTATATTAATATACTGATGGTAATGGAACATCCCGTCTCATACGAGTGGTGAATGAAATAAATCATACTCTTTGAAAAATAGCAAATATTCATTTCAATCGCTGGAAAACGTATTGTATTCCGCCATCTGGGTATGAACCAGGAAGTGGCCAAGTTATAGAACTGGAAGGGATCTGCCATGTTGTTCCCGTTTCTCTTGTTTCCCGATCCCTTGTATGTATTTTTCTCCTTAACTGGTTCATACTCATTACTTTATTTAAATTTCTTGGTTTAAAGTCTCATAGTTTGTTGACTATGACTCACAAATCAATGAAGGGAAGTCCGTTTCTCGGCATACTGACAATGAATTATTTTCGAGAAAATCGGTGGGTATAAAATGTGCCATCTGAGCATGTGTCCTGGTAGAGGCACACAATATATTATTGCCATACGTTTATCTAAATAAAAGTATAATTTTCAAATTGATGATCATACTTTTCCAAATTTTTTCACGATTTTATTTTATTTTAGGTACACACACTATGCAACTATTTATACAATATTTCACTTACTTTTCTGCAAGAAGAAGAAGGCATAAAGAAGTAGAAATGCTTATGATATCTTGTTGTAATTTAACGATCAATATTTATTCTTATGTGATAAACGTTTTCACTGTATAAAACACTCATCCGCACAATACTATCGTATGATAGTGAAATGTGGACAATGTCAGGTAAACCTGTAGGGTTGCTGGATAGATTTGGGAGGTGTGTAGCACGTAGCATTTTACGGACCAGTGAACAGTGAAGGAACTTGGATAAATGATTCGTTACGGCAACTAAATATAAAACCTACGCAAGAAACCTATCATAACTACCCACATTAAGCTAATGAGACTCTGATGGAAAGACATGAAGAAGTGGAAATGATTCTGGTACCGTGTTGTCAATTTACAAAAAAATACTTAATCGTTTTGTGAAAAACTTTTAGATAGTATAAAACACTCATCCGCACAATACTGCCGTATGATAGTGAAACATGGACAATGTCAGGTGCACCTGGACAGATTTGGGAGTAAATTAGCACGAAGAATATGCCAGTGAATAGTGACGGAACCAGCGTTCCTGAGTCATTGAGTGAGAGACAAGGGCTTTTCTTATCTAGATGGGGCTCACGAGTTCGAGTTAAGACGGTTCGAGTTGTTTTTGTTTTTGTACAGGTTTTTTGTGAAACTTAGTATACGTGTTTTCACTTGTGATATCTACAGATATACTTACTTAATTCTACTTACTCTTACTCCCAGGGCCATCTATATCTTAGGCAATATTTAGCCGCATCAACAAATCCCCTCCACTTGGATTGATCTTCTGCATCTCTTTCTCTTGCTCCGATATTTTGCATATTCGTCCTCACTTGGTCCCACCATCTTAGACGTGGTCTTCCCCGGGGTCTTCGTCCTTCAGGAATTCCATGAAGTACCTCCTTCAGCAGACATTCCTCCTCTTTCCTTAGAATATTTCCAGCCCACCTGATTCTTCTGGACTTGTTTGGATGTTTATATAGATTCCTGGTTTCTCTATTGTGCTTTTTTATCAATTGTACTTCTTCGTGTGTGGGCCCATAGATTTTCCGCAATATCTTATTCTCGAATACTATCAGTTTTTTCTCATCCTTCTTTGACAGCCACCGTGTTTTGGATCCGTAGAGTAGTACGAGGGATATTATTGTTTTATAAAGTCTAATTTTTGTTTGGTATACACAGATATAACTGAAATACATTGCATCATATCGAATTGGTTTTTGGAAAATTCACGTATCCTTATGTAACATGAGCTATATTTCGTAATAATTCAATTACATATGTACATATTCCCTTCTAAACGCGAAATTATACAATTCTCTTTATTATAATTCAGTCATAAATTTCTCCCTCCCTCCATCTCGGAATTTTGAAAATGTTTAGGAGACAAAAGAATAATTCCTGTCAAAGCATTTGAAGTAGGTAAGAGCGCGGTTTTTTCCGAAACTTCTGCTGAAAACTTTATGAAAAGCAGATATGAGTTCTTCTCGCTCATTAATCGTCTTTCTAATGAAAAAAACAGGGAAAATGTCCTTAATCAATCATTTCCGAGAGTCCTTTTCGAAATTCATGATTCAATTGTTGCCAGCAAGTTACATGGTAATCAGCCGAATCCAGTATTTGTAAACAACATATTTTAAATTACAACATATCTGAATATGTAAAATCTCTAAATATCTAATGACATATTTAAATTTCAAATATCACGTCGAAAACTCTAGTCATAACATGCTTTAATTCAGGAAAACATTAAAAAAATAATCATTGTCTTTTCCATAACTGCCTGTATGGTGAGGTCCAACGCATAAACAGATGCACGTAAATGAAATATGGTCCAATTCTTATTTAAACTTACTTGAAAAATTATTGAAATATGCACTCAATGACCCACGAATACCGCTCCAGCCACCTTACGGCGATTTTATTTTTTCAACTCATAACGTATTTGGTTCGAAAGGTGAAATATGGAGATTTTTCCAATGACATGTGATCATATACGAAAAAAATTACTCCCAACAGTAACTAAGTCGGTTCAGCCGTTTTCTCCATCATAAGCAATATTTTCTCCCTCTCCCTCCCAACCGGACATTGATTTTAATTGGTATAATACTTAAAAATTCTGCTGAAACAGGCTACAATAATTGCGAAATTGCCAATTAGCAATGAATAATGTAAATAATTAAATAGAGTTGTGTGGATTTTTATTTTTTATGAAAAAATATGTAACTATGGCACATTGTATAAAAGATTGAAATTTCATTGACTTTTATTTGTAAGATATTTGGTGAAGCAGGTGGAGCTGTTAATAAGTAGTTTCCCTATTGTGTATTTTGAAAAATGCATGCACCCACGCCATGTGCCAGTTAGTGAAGAACGTAAATGATTGCTCGCTTGCCCTCTCTTGGCGTCCATCTGAATCAGTATGTCTGGCATCTGGTGCATACGTACGTACGCGTAGCCTTTTATATAGTAGATGATAGATTTTTTTTGCAAAATTATACCAGCATGAGCATTGCTCATGTCCTCTTCTTCACGGGTGCATGCGGCAGTCATTATGTCCACCTTATTTCCATCCGCTTGAGTTGCGCGCGAAAATTGTTTGGTGAAGCAGGCGTAGCTGTTAATATGTAACTTCCCTAGTGTGTCTTTTGGAAAATGCATACGCCCGCGCCATGTGCCAGTTAGTGAAGGACGTACATGAGTGCTCGCTTGCTATCTATTGGCGCCCATCTGAATCACTATGCCAGACATATGATTCATACGCACGTACGCGTAGCCTTTTATATAGTAGAAGATAATTTTTTTTGCAAAATTATACCAGCTTGACATTGCTCATGTCCTCTTCATCACGGGGGCATGCGGCAGTCATTACACCCATTTTTTTCCATCCGCTTGAATCGCGCGCGAACATTCTTCTCTCGCCCATCGATCCATCCACATCCGATGCCTTCATCTCCACCGCAATGATCCACCTATTCTCTTTCCGGAGGGCGAGGGGGGGGGGATTTGAGAGCGGAGGCGGCTGGCTCCCACTCCGTGTCGCCCCCGCGATCCCCCTCGACCGGGGTTGATTTCCTTTGTCCAACCGTGCGCGCTCTAGTCGTCTCCCTTCCAGCACGCCCGCCGCAGTGTAGGTGGCATTCTGGGTCGCGATGATGATGTTCCTTTGTTTGATAGCGCCACGTTCTGCGATATACAGTCGCGACTCGGGCTTGTTTTTAATTCTTAAATCGACGTAATACCCGTCAAGCAACCTTTAAAGGTGCGTGGCAGGGGGGAATGGGTGAGCTATCACCAACTTGCACTACTCTATACCCTACTTGAGTTTCTTTTAAATAAATATAATTCGATCACAAAAAAACGAATTTACGGCCGTTTTACATGAGCACTTAATTGCGCAGTTTAATGAACATAAATTGCGAGAACGCGGGCTCGAAATTAGAGGAGGAGCTATTTTCATATATTTTGTTCATGTATTCTTGCAGTCATTCTAGCAAGCCCCTGTTTTACTTGACGCAATTTTCACTGCACGTTAATCCATGCATCAGGCTGTGCAATGAAATGCCTCGTTTAAAACGGCCTTAAGAGATTACAGCAGTGTTTGAAAATTAATATATAAAGTATTTTATTTTTGAATTGATTATATTTGCGTCCCACTGAGTCTTCAACTTGACTAATCTGTGGGTGCCATGATTTAGAAGTAATAGACTGGTAAAGCATGACGTCAAGAACAATTAGTTACCAAAGTATTCCTTCTCAAATAAATGCAAAGTCAATGCTAAATACCTTTGAATGGAAAATTTAGTTTGGAATGGAATTTCACGTCACTCTTTTACCAATCCATACCAATGTGCCAACTAACGTATAATCAAATAAGCCAAATATCACAAGATTGTGTAGCATTTCTATTCTGATAAAGGTCCATTTATTTCCTAGTAAATTATGTAATAAAAATGGGTTTATGATTTAAAACTAATATATTCCAAATAAAAACTAAAATTACGTTTTATCATTATATAAGCTATGCCTAAAATATTCGTGAGATTACTTCAATAACAATCATTTAATTTCCCTTTTTCCTTCTCTAGTTCAATATATTTTTCAGTGCACTTGCCAATTATTAGAAATTTGAGCTACAATAACAACATCCAAACTTCTTTTGACTTGCTTGGTGAGACTCCTATTTACACTAATACTGTAAATTATATTAAAATTGGAAGACATGTCCTTTATCTGATATGAAAAACAAAATGTTAACTTTCCACGCTATTTTTCTCGTAAATTGAACTTTAAATGACATGGTGTTGAAAACGAAAAAGCGAGAAACACGGAGAAAGTTCATATTTTTCTATATACTTTATAAAAAGCAACGCGTACGTACATATTATTCAGCTGCCAGGCGTAATGATTTGGATGTGCGATAATAGATGGCAAGCGTACTCCCATATACGTTCTCCACTAACTGACGCTTGGCGCGGGCGTATGCATTTTTCAAAATACACCTAAGGGAAATTGCTTAGTAACATCTCCGCCTGCTTCGCCAAAAATGTTGTGCTTAACGAAATCTCTAATATTTAAATATTAAATATAGTGTACCCTAGTTACATATACGTTTTTCATTGAGAATAAAAAACGCACTAATTTCTATTTAATTATATACTTTATATTTATTACTTTTTGGCTATTTCTCCATTAATTTAACTGTTTCAGCAGGTTTTTCAACTTGTTCAACATAAATGCTATTTTCACGAAAACTGTTTATTAGGAGCGAAAAGTCCGAAAGAAACAATGTGGTAGTTCCATAGAAATGGCGATGCAGTTGGCTTCTGTAGCTGCATAACTTTGTTCATTAAAATATATTCATGGAATAATCTTCATATTTTGTTTTGTACCTTAATTTTGTTTTTGCGTAGGTAACGCATGTCATCAGCGAAATCAGGATTTTTAAAAGCAAGCAAACAAAGAGTTGGAACTTGAGGGGCATTTTTACAATCACAGTCGCGGTGGAAACTTCTCAGTAGACCGTCGGAATCGTCATAAGATGGTAAACGAGTTCATATGTATTCGTGAGACTAAGACGCAGGAGAAAAATGATTAGCTGGATGCAGTTAAGAATGCTGAATGCCGGAGATAAAATTCTTTTATGGTTTCGGCTCATATATACTATTATGGGAAAAATTGGCTGCGCTCACTTTAACATGGTGGGCACCCTCTATTTAAATACACCCTCACACTGCCTTGACATCTCCTACAGCAGCACTTTCACTGATGGAGTCATTTAAAGCCCCATTAAGAGGCTGATGTAGACTAGGCAAAATGGCACTAGCGGGCATCGATCTCTCGTTCTCAGCGGGTCGTGCATCGGGGGAATACCCACTAAAAGCGACAGGGGAGGCATGAGAAGCTGTAAGGTGAACTGGGAAAGCATGGAAATATTCACATAAAATTTGCGATTAACTTCGTATACTGAAATTTTTAAGGTAACGTTGAACATCTTTAGTTTTAGAGAGGCAGCATGCATGAATAAATTCGTACATACCCATAAAGCCTTTCCATTTCGGGGTCGGAACAGTAAAAATAAAGTTTTATTATCGGTGGTAGGCCTGTAAAGCTCACTCTGATTTGATTTTTTTCCATACTTCTCTATATACTTTCATACCTCTTCTGCTTCAGTTACACCCATACAATACTTCCTACACATTCTCCTGTTCCTAGTAATATAAATTTTCCTTCTCCTAAGAGCATCCTTCACCACATTCAGCAATGACTTTCTTGGTCTACCCCATCCTTTTCAACAATTCACTCCTTTGTCATAAATCTTCTTCGATTATCGATCCATTCTCTCGGCATGGTTAAATAAACGTAACAAGCTTATTTCATGTATGTCCATTACCAGAGTACACATTTCACATTTTTTAACCCACTCATTGCTGACCCTATCCCTTCTGCTTTGACCTTAAACACTTCTCAGGTACCCCATGCCCACTGCATTTGCCCCACTCTTATGCAATTTCTGGCATAACTAAGTTTCTTATCCTACCATACAATAGAGCGGAAATAGTACACGTTTAAATACTCCTCTCACTTGGTGTATCCTCCCATCTTTCACAAACAATCAACCACGGTACAAAAAATTATCCAGTTGCTCAATTATTTCCTCATATACCCTCAACATACAATATTTCTTTCCATTATCCTGGCCAAAGACCACAACATTGGTCTCTGACGCGATTTAAATGTTTTCTTTTAAATATGCTCAAGGATTAGAAGTCCTTTAGATTTTTGAGCAAAGTATTCGAGGCATGGGATCCAACGACTGTAAATTACTTTTGAAAATCAAAGGAATGAAACTGGGGCAAAAAATGATAATCTGAATCAGGTCTGGTTACTATGTTTAGGGATGTTTATCCTAGGGTGAAAAACATCGATTAAATACTTTAAATACTATGGTTCATTTTATTTAATAGTAAATACAAGAAACAGGCCATCATATAATTTCCCCATGTTTTTTAAACTAGCCGGGAAAGCTATTTGTGATAAGGAGAAATGAATTATCTCCTCCACATGTCGAAAATATATCTTACGCTGGAATGTAAAAGCTTCAACTTTATTCAGTTTCTGCTTAAAATCGCGGAAGACTAAACTGCAATGGCTGTCAATTACTACAATCGAACTCTCAAAATAGTTAACTATGAGAGCCCCCCGTACATATGGAGTTTTAAATATTAAGAATACACCCAAATACATCTAATTGGATCCCATGATCATTGTCACTGTCACAATTGTCTGTATTTGTGCATTGTATAAATTTTGAAACAAGTTTTGTTTTCAGTAAATACCTTTCTACTATCGGAACAAGAAATACCAGACACTTTTGGTTGAATTCTACGTTAATTCTAATTAATCGCTGATTGACAAAGGATAATGCTAATGGCCAGCAGCTCAGTCCATTATTCTTTTACGTAATGCATTGTGACATTTGAAGTGATGAACCGCGTGAGTTTTGACAAGTAAATTGAAAGTAGAAAAATGAAATAGTTAAATCGTAAGCAAAAAATATTAAACCCATTTAATTAAAAGCTTTGCCTAAAAGATGCTATCCACCACTTTGGATTCATTACTTAGCTTCGCGCGTGTCAAAACGCAGTCTGTCGGCTTCATTTGTTGGGCGAATTTAATTAATTAGTTTCCGCGTGAAGTTATTAATGAGAGAGAGCTACATGTCATGACGTACTCTCTGGCTAGCATAAAATGATCACTTCTGGTTCACGTAAATAGTAGCAATGCCCTTGAAACTTCTCAACCACCTACATAAATATTCCAGCTCTGTTTACTCGTACAGCTACAATCAAGATTGTAATGTATTCTATTGTCGTTATTCATTTTGGTAATTCTAAAATAAGCACGAAGCATTTTTTAAATCAAGCAGTAGAAATATTGCCAGACGAGAGAAAACTCGGAGTAAATTCAATCCCTTTGTTGGGTACTAATCAGATCCATTAACCTGCACGAAAAGACGTCAAATTTTCTAAAAGAATAATGCATATTTAATTACTAAAAGCATTTGATAGAGGAATAAAGACGCACATAATAACGCCAACTCAGAGTGAGAAACTAATGCAGAATTAAAACAGGAAACTGGTTTAACTATGATGCATAATCTGACTAAAGTACAGTTTAAGTTAGCAAGAGTATGCTTTAGACGTCTCATAGTTTGATCCTCTTCCTCACTATCCTTACTCATAGGTCACAGATTCACTGGAAGCGATTAAAATAAACTACTTCGCACTTACACTCCTTAAAGATAGTCTCCAGCTAAGTGACCTTCCTTTCCCCCAACTGTCCATCCCCGATTCCTTCTTTAGGATCAGTGTACGTCTAATCTTGGTGCAACCTTCAAAAATTCCTCTAGCACACCCTAACGTTTTTTAAATACTTTTTATTTAAGTAACTTAAATGTTGCAACCCAATGTTCAGGAAAAAAATTGCTTAAAATAACTTCCCCTTCCTCTTAAAGAAGTTAAGCAGAATGTTTCTTTAACACCCTGTATATTTCCACTCACATTCGGTCACACACCTAATAAATCAATGGTTCCCAGCCAATTTTGATCAACCCCTTCACGATATATCAGAATATCGTACCCCATTCCCAGTATAAATTATTAAATAACAAACATCTGAAGGTCAATTTTCGCTTGGATACAAAGTTTTCTTTCGGCGAATTCTTAAATAAATCACTCGAGCTGAGAAAATACACTTTTGGAACTTAATTGAAAAAACGAAGATTCAATCACTCACTTCTACTGATACGGCATTTTTCATCTTTTCCTATAAATATGCAAACAACAACGGCTGTAACTATGGAGTTAATGTAGAAAAGGGAAATAAAAACACGTAAATTATGTGTTTATCTTGATTATCTAAATTCATAGAGCAGTAAGTTAAAATCGAACACTATAAGAATAAATGTCGATATTTCTACGGATACAAAGTTGAATTGTCAGCTTTAAATGTGTTTTATCATATATATAAAATTCGTAAAATAAAATTATCCACCATAAAGTCCGCATTGATTCCCATACTCTTCATAAATTGGAAATCTTTCCTGGACTCGAAATCCGATTCCTTAACGAATTTTCCTGAAGATTAGACCTAGCCCAATGAATATATTGTGCCTAAGGCCATTTATACATGAGGTCTCATCAGAATGGTTAGAACCGTTTTCAAGATAGATTTGACGTGCATTTATTGCTCATTTAATTTCCGGATGCATAAACAATACACAAATTACGAATTGAATGATGAGATGTATGCGTCTATAAATTCGATCAATATGCGTTTCAGTAACATTTGATAAATTTATTGGTTTCATAAATGGTCACATGGCTTAATTAGCTTGATGAAATGGAGTTTAATACGTTTGGGTTTCATTAGTAATTAAGATGGTAAATGCACGAAGTAACACTTGGAAATGTAATCGCTTGATAGAAGAGTTATTTTGTGACGAATGACGAGTTTACTTACTCAAGCTGGATATTAATATCGTACTCAATTAATGTATATGCATAAAACAAACATGCATAAATATTATTAGGGGAAATGAGAGTAAACAACATCTGAAGCAATGAATACTGGATAACAAGCTATGAATGGAATTGTTCCTGCAATCCTAATTTAGTGATGAGGTCCACAACATTATGGATTACATATCAATCGATTCCATATCTTAATTTTGATGCAACTGGCCACAAGAGTTAATAAAGCAACTGGCCACAAGATAATATTTAATTTCACATCCCAAAACAACGCACATATTTAAGAATCGATTTTAATCTATGAAATTCAATAGACTGTATTGAACGTCACAAAATAAAATTAAAACGAACTGCAATTTTGTTAGATTATACGTAACCTACAGTTTATCACATTTAGATGAATATTTGTCCCAAAACCCCCATTAATTTCCCCTCGAGGAGGGTGGGAGATTCCACATTGTTTGGGAAACCCTGCCCTAAATGGACCCGAGGTACATTTCTGTCGGTCCCCAAAGTAGGTACATGCGGAGAGTAAACGCATTACATCTTGTTAGCCCTTCCATTCCCGCCATCGCCTGTCGCGTTAGGTCGTGCAGCAGCGACGATAGAATGGTGCTGTGCTTACGGGGACCAACCAATGCAATAGAGTTAGACGGAGGGAGGTGAGGGGCAGTGACGGAAAGGGGTGGCGGGGGTCAGTGGTGTCTCAATCAGAGCAATGAATGTCCCCCCAACTCCCTCTGAACCTAGAGTCGTGGGGGTACAAGCGTGGGAGGGTGGACGGGTGACCGGTAGGATGAATATCTGAGCCACAAGAGAGAGCGTGTTTCGGTGTAACTTTAGGAGGAACACATACACGGCATAGAATGACATGCATACGGAAATAAACCATCACTCTGTTCACTTATCGAGTAGCAGGTGCGCCCATGAGAGCGTCGTAATAGCTTGTAAACCTAGCATAGTGGTTATTTTCACCCCATAGTACCTTCCAAAACGATCCAAACCTTAAGGAGGTTACACCACCACTGCGTGAGTCAAAACAAGAATTTACTGAATTTCCATCTTTTCGCTTGTACTGCAATTTGAAAAATATTTCTTTCACTAATGACAGTACTTATCTAAAAAGAAAGAAGATTAAGATAAAAATAGGCAAATTTTTCCTGCTTATATATTTTATGAACATTTTTTCTAGCCATATGGGACTGCAGTGCCATTTCTATTGAACCAACCGATTTTCACTTCAGTTGCTATATTTAACTGCTCATAACTACCAAAAAATAATGGATAGACGGTAAACGCCGTACCATATCACTTAGGGAGAGTCAACCACTACTATATGAATATTTATTTATAAAATATTTATGTTAATTCTATGAACCCTATGTTATAAACAAGAATCAGATACCCTTTTATAATAGGTGTTAGTTTATTACTTGGGTAGTATTTGTTATGTTCTTGAAACCCAAAGAATTTGGCGGTATTTTAGTATTTCCAGAGGAACAAGTTCTGTAACCGATCGTCCATGATTTTATTTACTTAAATTTGTAATCAGTTTCTATACCTCCGTCATAAAAATATGTTTGTAGAATTAATTTTCTTAAATATTCAAGGAAATTAGTGGTGAACACATATTGAACACCACCTTTTCGTTTTAAGTGCTTGATGAAAATGTTGATTTTTAACTTGTAAATATTTCAGTAAATTAAACTCTTCTTGATACTGCTGGGCGCTTTAATTTGTTTTTATGTACAGTTCATTGCATACCCTAGAGAAATATGGCCAGTACTAGTTTTCTTCCAGCTGATTGGCTGGTCCCATATCTTTTTTTGAATACCTGGCACGAGTTTGGTCGTCCTCACGTATACAAATGCAGCCAGAACTCAGAAGCGGTATTCTTCGTGCAAACAAAACGGAACCTCGAATTTAGCGGCCCCAATGGCGTGTTGGTCATGACAAACAAATTTTTAAAAAGGTTTGCCTTTTTTTAGCTATTGCGGCAGGCTAGGGAGCCTCTGCATGTTAAACTTTAGATTTCGAGATTCTGAGGCACAAGGGATGTATGGGGATGCGTCCAAAGTTATTCAAATTTGGATATGGAGATTTGAAGACCAAAATTTGAACATTTTCCCTTTCTCCCTCCTTTTTGAAGAGGAGAATGAGATTCAGCATGAACAAAAGTTTGGTGAGTGGAGACATTATTTATACATTCAGGAATTCATGTTCGATGCGGTCTACAATAGTAAATATATTCTTTTCAAGATATTAAGCAGTTTATTTGCGTCAAAATAGAAAGGCAGTAGTAATATATTACAATTTAATATAACAAAATTAAATATTAAATGGATTAATTTAAATTAATACCTTTAGGTCCCATCAAGTCATCAGTTTTGCTTATAATTGGGTTCTATGATGTAGTTGAATTACATCATTGGGTGTAGGCCACATTCAAACAATATCCTCATGTGTTGCTGAATATTTTTTTTAGTTCATGTGCATCATAGTAACAGTAATAATTTATCTCATTTGGTTTCCACGTTTTTTCCCGTAAAACAACACATCAATGTTTTTGTACTTTTGATGAGTGGTGCCAATTTATTACGGCCATTGGAGATTTTTTAAACTTATTATCATACAATAAAGTAAGAATGAGTTCAATTTTGCTAGCTGAAATTTTAGCTTCCTTAGGCCAACATTCATCCCTTGTTTTACTCCAAACAATACCGATGATCCTCCTTTCACCAATTAACAGCCTTACTTAACGAGTACCCGTCATTCATTTACTCCTATTTATAAACCCCTCCCATGCTGTGGAAATCGAGATTGAGAAAAACAGCATGAACCGAGGTAATAGTTTCCAGCTTGGTGGTGCTTGAAATCCAGACCTAGTACTTCTAAAAACAAAATAGCGGGCAAGCGATGACCAATCAATGTCACTTGATCACAATGTAATTGTATAAATAATTGTGATCCTTCTGGCCAAACCATTCACCTGGAGTACGATGGCAGACTACGCCTTCTAAACGCCGGTGCCACTAATCAACATCACTCGGTTGGAAACCCGAAGACTCTACGTTCCCATCTTTACAACTTCAATCACTTCTAGGATACCCCATACCCACTGATTTTAGCCTACACTAATACTAATCCAGGAATACTCAATTTTTATTGCCATAAAAAATATGGAGGTGTTTACTTTTCCCCAGAACATAGTTAATTTGAAGTTCTTAAACTAAAGAGAAGCTATACTTGGCCATCTCTGATGTGACACCTCTACCTCTGAGCATTTTATCCGCAAGAGACTGCATCCATGGGCATCAACAATGGACTGGTAAACCATGATGTCACGAAGAAATAGTTACCAAGGTATTCTTTTCCAAATAAAGGCGAAGTCAATGCTAAATATTCAGGAAAATATTATTTGGAAAGTAATACCATGTACCAACACACTTTACCAGTCGATAGAGAGTTCCATATGGTTGGCAGCGTGGGCCTTATGGAGTACGTTATTACCCCAATGGCATGTTCTTACATCAACGCCACGTAGGTGACCATTTCAAATTCTGAAAGTTTCTGCATCTACAGAATACCCTGCAAGCCACGCAAAGGGTGTATGGCAAGTTTGGTCGTTTATGCATTCTGGTTTCTGGCTACCTATGCATATTTGGTTAAAAACTATTGTAATAATTTCAGTCGTAAAAAGCAATATTTTTCACCAATAATATTATGGTATTTACTTCATGCTTTTTACACTTGCTTAAATTAAATAAATAAAATTTTAATATGGTCGCAATTATGACTATGGAAAAATTTCGTTCAAACTACCTACGGGTGGGATTACGATCGGCCTTATCTGGCGTGAGGTTTACAAACGGTGACGTTCAGCTTTCCGTCCTCTTCCCGTCAAAGAAGAGTGTATTACGATTGACGGGAGTAACAGCGCCTACAGTTGACCTTTTATGCAAACGGAGTTATAAACGGTTGCGATTTGACTGTTTATTTTCATATTTTCAAAAAAAATATGAATTATCCGCTAACAATACTGATAAACAGTGCTGCATGAGGATGATTTTGTCTCATTCTAAAGTTAATAAATTTTTATGAGCAATCTGGAAATGAAATTTAGAAGATGTTGAAAAAACTCCCCTCTAATTCGCTGCCGATAACGTAGCGAGACGGAAAAGTTAAGACTTTGACAAAGCTCATTGTCCGTCGACGACACTGTCAACGTCCGGGCATTGTAATTCAGGTACCACTACATTACAATCACCCTGGTCCATGAACACCACCGTCCATTTCCGTCACGTCAGGAAACGTCGGGTGTAATACCGCCGTTGAACCGTAGCCGAGATTTCTTCCTTCGTCAATTTATAATTTCCACCACATCAGTCCTGAGTTGACATTATTAATAACATTCTTCTGTTTATTTTGTCTCCACGCCTATCTCACCGTCTTTTCTCACCGACTATCACGTCTACCTCACGGACTAAAGAAGAAATCTCGGCTATTTTCCACTTGTAAATGTTTACGGTGGAATTACAATCGACGTTTCCTGACGTGACGGAAATGGACGGTGGCATTCGCGGAAAGGGTAGTCATTGTAATGTAGCGAAACCTGCATGACGATATCCGGAAGTTGACGGTGTCGTCAACGGACCATGAGCGATGTATTTTTATAGTTTTATTTTTTTCTTTCAGGAGATATGTGTCCAATACATTTTACATTAGTTTATTTCTCTTTACCGACGTTTCGTATTTTTATATATGCTTATTCAGGGCTCAGTGATGGTTCCTTCTGAATTTTTATTTCTTCTTCTTCTCTTTAAGCCCCAAAGAAGCATATATAAAAATGCGAAACGTCGGTCTAGAGAAATTAACTAATTTAAAAATTAATGGACCTATATCTCCTGAAAGAAAAAAATATAATTACATAATAAGTGGTCATGAATAGAAATCATCGAGATATTTTTATGATGTTGCTGTTTTGTTAAATATTTTGTCGGTTTCTGTGTTATAAATACATAAAGTACATCTTGCTATTGTATTATTTGATTCACTCTAAAGATATATACATGTAATCGTAGGTATATGTTGCTAAGTGACACATTTGCCCCTGAATAATAAATTTAATTTTCTATTCTATTGCATTACATTCATTTGTTTATTTTTCTCCTCAGGGCGAACCACTCTTTGGTGCTTGCGCAGTACGAGCCGTTACGGGAGCGTGCGCGCATCGTGAACATGTTCGTCGCTCCGTTCGCCGTGGCGTGCGCGTCCGCCTCCGCGCTCTGCCTCCTGCACTGCGAGTGCTGCCGGAGGACGCCGCGGGGGCGGGGGATCCGGGGGATGAGGGGGGGCGGCGGAGGGGCCGGAGGCGGGGGAAGGCTCCTGCTTGAGGGCCCTGGGAGATCGAGACGGGGAGGCCGGGTAGAACACAGGAGGTGAGTACATAGCCTTTAATAATACCTATATTAAAATGGTACGTTGTCTGTCTGTAAGTTTGTTAATCTTCTCCTTGAAAACTACTGAACCCATCGAGCTGGAATTTTGCATGATTCTAGCTAATACTCTAAGAAATGCTATAAGTCTTAGTCACGGGGCCCCAAGAGCCCCAAAACGGCCCCTTTGGATGCTGCAGAATATCGCTAAACTATAATTTTGCACACTTTTGGATACATATGTATAGGTGTCGCAAAACTTGGTGGCACTTGCTCGTACAGATAATAACGTCAGTAAGAGGAGATCATACAAGAAAGGAAGGATAAAGATGAATAGGTTCTCAATAGAAGTCCCAGTTACCTTAAACTCTCCACTGGCGAGTGCCACCAAGTTTCGCTATACCTATAGTACGGCTATTAAATAATAATACAGTAATAGATCTAAGAGGTATGGCTGGGCCCTAAGGCCCCAAATCATTGGTTTCTATGTTTCCTCATTACGGATGAACTTATGAACCGATTACCATGAAAAATATTCCAAGAAGGTACATGATAGGTATAAGAACATAGTCCATATGCCTATGAACAAGGGCCATATGAGAAATAGGCCATATAAGGAAATAGGCCATATTAGAAAGGCCCAAGGTCCTCAAGTACCGAAAAAATAGACCCTCCAGGTTTGTTGACAAAATACAATGCTATTGATAAATATTACCCCTGTATTTCCCGTATTTTACTCTAATAATAACAGCACTGGAATCAGTGCAGAGGTTTCAATTTTTTTCTTTTTTAAATAACTTTCACTAACAATTTAGGGTTAAAACATTTGTTTAGCTGAAAATATAAATTTCTCAACTTTAGCATGATTTCTTTACGCATGCATCAGGGCAATTACTTCTAAGCTTTTCCGTGATAAGCCGGGTCCCTCTGCTAATGCGTGAATAAATTCACTATATTTGACTCTTGTGATTTTTTTCATTGTGAATTTTACACAATTGTTTGATCATTAGTGGTTAACTCCGTTTAAGTTACTGCGCGACCAGTTCTGATGAATTCGAATTCGTCTGCATCAAACACCTTTGGGCTCAGAGTTAGAGAAATAGCTCCTTGAGGCCTCCATGAAAAAACGAAAACCACGAAGAATAAAGACGCCTGGGTAGATTCTGCACTTGGTACGATATCGAGGCTTCTGGGTTCGACTCCCAGTACAAGCGAATGATTGTTTTTACGATGAATTTCACACAGTTGTGTGATCACTAGCGGTTGACTCCGTTGTAGTTACTGCGCAGACTGTTCGACAGGTCTTTGAATTCCTTTAATATCATTGCCGAACTTAGTGCAACCAAGAAAAGGAGGAGCAACATACCAGTCACAACAATTAATAGATGGATAGATAGGTAATTATATTAATGTAAATTATCATAATCTTATATATATACAATATCATAGTAAAAACTGTACATTATTCTATCGTAAAATTCACCAAATCAATGATTCTCTAATTATGCTATTCACACTTATTCTTAGAGCTAAAAGAAAAAGGGAAATAGGAATTTTTTCGTAAGGGGCATGTTAGCATAATTAGCTTTAAATATGCATGCATTAAGTTATAAAATATTTTTCATTCCCAATCGTTTAAATTGGGAACTGTGCAAATGGTGCATGATTGATCAATTTTATTGATCAAACGTAAATAAATATTTGCTTACTAACTACAGCATTGTTCAATGTCTTTATTTTAATTTTTTAACATTTTATTTCGGCATATATTGGTGTGTCGCCCGACCTGGGTCGGCTTTATCATATGCCATACTGAATTAGTACATGAGTTACGACCAGACATATATAGAGAAGGATACCGTTGATGCAGTTTTAAATATATCGTTATCAATTGGTTTTCTGTTTTTTTTTTAATTTTGCTATTTATCGTAAAATTGCTTTGAATTTTATTTTATATTATAATGTCATAACCTACCAACTGTGCTTCCAATTACCTTTTCTGAGTCACAAAAACGTTAAAAGCTGTACTGCCACCTACTGCTAGATCAATAATACCATATCTACAACAAGAAAACTACAACACTTGACCAACCTTCGATTGTACAAAAATGACAACAAATTGTGGGAAAACTATCATCGACAATTCCCGTCGTAGAATTGATAAGTGTGCTCAACAGCAGATGTGAATTTTAAAAAATTCAATGATACGACTCAAGGCTTGTTGAAATATACTATGTTCTATAAATCTATACTAATATACTATACTAGAATATGGTATGCTCTACAAGCTTTGGATACGACTCACTTGTCATGACCGTCATGACTCATAGTCTTACGCTGGACTCTTGCGTCATGTGCTGAAATGCAATGTGTGAGCGAAAGGGTTATTTTCTAGGAGTCAGTAGGTGGGGACGAGGAAAGCCATTATCTCTGCGGGGCGGTAGGGTTCAGAGGTCGGGGGGTAAGGTGAGGCAATGAGTAACGGCTTGGCGGTGGCTGAAGTCACACGGTCGAGGCGCTACAGTAGGGGAAGGGGGATTAACCACTTAACAACCCCACTGGGGGGGGCAGTTTGCGGAGAAGGGAGGAGGGGTGTTGTGAGTGTGTGGAAATTCGAATGTGTCTGGGGGAAATAGTGAATCAGGGTGTGTGGGTGGAATGTATGTTGGCCGTCGGCCACTTTGAAACCCTTACCAGGGTAATGGGAGGGGGAGGCCGTCGGAGGCACAAGCCGTGACAAGGTCTCCCGACGAGGTTTTTGGGGCGAATGTTAAGTGTTCTTCCGAAAGAGAAGGAAGGGGTTTAAACGAATTACTCGTTCGGAAAGTGAAAGACTTTGTTCGTTTACCCACCGACGGTTTCCTTTATGTCGTTCAATTGACCACCCCCCCCCCCCCCAGGTAAACAGTTTGATTCTACGATTCCACTTTCTACTCTTTTCCCTTTTTTCGCTTCGGATTTGATGATGAATCATCGGTGTTTCCAGTGGGTAAAACACGATGACAGCCGCGTTGAAATACATATACCAATCTGTGGTTTTTCACTCCTTCTAAATCTACATGATACCCTGCAAGCCACCCGTAGGTTGTGTACCTGGGGGGTGAGTGTTTCACCAAAATTCACTACACTATACTCTAAACATTTATACGAAACTACATATATTATTGTATTTGAAAAAACCTGAAAATAACTACCATGAGGTAAATATACACCAAAATGCACCGACAGAATATGCTACAAATGCTGTAGAAACTATGAGTATGAAAACATGAATGCATTATGATAAAAGAGCTATACTGGGAGTATGAAAATCGTGCTGCTGGTACTGCCTAGAACCTTATGACATAAGCGTAAGAGAGTAAATCAATTTATTAGCCACACTGCCTATCGAAAAACCTCAATTACGGTCTAAATAGCAGCAATTATCACCTGAGTCCTCAAACTATTATTAACTACTTGTCTTGATTGTATACGCCTCGAACCTTATTCACGAAGTAGTTTGGTTCCCCTTACCTCTCTCTCTTTCGTTGCCTCCCTCTCTTCACATCCGCAAAAGTTCCTGGCGCAGACCTGCGTCAGGAACTTTTGCGAGAGCTATACTTGCATGGATATTGAATTTGACTGAAATAGACTTTGATAACAATCATCTAATCAATTTGCTTATATATTTTGTTTGTTATGTCCCAATTTAGGAGTAAATTAATTTGATCATAACCTCTTTTCAGATCTTTCCCTCGAGGTTACATGAAGCTTCCTAGCCAATTGCATTTTTCTTCGTTATTCCGTGTGTTATTCGGGAGTAATCAAATTTTATTTATGTAGTGTTATGCAACATTACCTCGGATATGTATTATATAAACGGCTACGTGTAAGTACGTACGTATGGTTCAGTTGCTAGACGTAGAGATTCAGATGTGCTCTAATAGATGGAAAGCGAGCTCTCATCTGCGTTCTCCACTTAATGACGCATGGGCGCGGGCGTATGCATTTTCCGAAATACACCTATCTTCTTAACGACAAAATTAGTCAATTTTAAATAATTCTAACAAACTGCCAAGGAGATGTTTTAATTGTTACTTATCTCTAATTAAACCACTTATTAATTTCTATTTAATTATTTACTGTATTCATTAATGCTGGTGGGAGATTTCGTCGATATTTTCGCCCGTTTTAGCAGGCTTTTCAACTAGATAAACTATAATGGTGATTACTCACCCCCTGCCACACACCCCTGAGGTGGCTTGCAGGGTATTTTGTAGATGTAGATGTAGAATAGTTTATTGAGGGTAGGTCTAAAATAAAAATAATTATTCCTTGCCGACGTTTCGGAATTTAATTATTTACATCTTCAGGAGTACAACTACGATATAGAGGATTAATACTAATTTAGTATTAATTGTATGTAACCAAACACAAAAAATATAAATTTAGTTTTGTTGCTGCGACTTGGCGTATTGCCCACTTGCATTGTTCCCAATCAATAAGTGAATAAATTTTATATTTCCAATTACATTGCAATGTATACTCAATTGTATGTCCAATTGCATATTCAATTGAATTACATATGATACACAGAAAAAATAACCTTGCAGTATAACTATCTCTTCATGAATAAAATTACGGTCTTTGAATTGCGGTTAGTAGGCCATAAAAATGATTATGGTAAGTCTCCTAGCTAATCAATACACCCCGTTCAAGGACGTTGATTCGGCTGGATAATATTCAGTGAACACGTCCATCCTAGGTACTTCTGTTGGGATATCAATGGGTTTGATGTTTTGCCATCATTGAAGGAAAAAACTTTTTACTACCCGAATGGGAGATAATGGCTCAACTTACACAGAGCCAGCAAAGTAGTCCAACGTCAATAATGAAGTGACCATTGTTTGTGATTCGCCGTTAGCTCATGAAATTTTTATCTTCCGTAAAACATTTTGCATGCTTAGCTACCGCTTAATAAAGCAAAGTTTAAAGTTGACAGACATAATTGTAGATTATTTATTTTGGCGGTAAATTACTTCAATCAACCGGCTTTTTTTTCGAATTTATAGTGATCAAACTATACGAACCTCTTATTAGTGAGTGCCCTTGTCACCTCTTATCATCTTAGATATGTACATCTTATATTCAAAATATCTCAAGAATTGTTACAGCAGTTAATAAATCATATTCCTCCTACCTAAAATGAACTTCCAACCATCTATGTTACTGTGGCTGTTTAGCATTTCATAAATGTTTAGGATTGATATAAAAAGGTCAACAGCATATAACCGTAATTTCAAAATAGCGAGATTGTATTGTCAAATTTCTATTAAATAGCTACGTAAAAGGGTCAGGAAAAAATCTAAACAGCTAATAAAAGAGCCGTAACCTTGGCCAAGGCCATATTTAAGGGAGGCTTTGAGTTTTAAAGCTTGCAAGATTTAAAAAATACTTCAAAAATATTTGTAGATTTTTTGTTTTTCCATCCACCGACGATGTTTCAACCATTCACTGCCATTTAAAAATTTAGTAAGATTTTGCGCATTAATGTTCAAGGTTCCGAACTTTTGAAATTAAAGTAAAATATTGAACTCAAATAACTATCCGCGGAACTTGTTTGCTATGGGGAGAGAATTGAAATTCATGTGTCCTGCAATTAAAGTTAAAAGCTTCAGTTAAATGAATAGATATGATTACCTTAACCATACCCAGATTTTATTTGGGCAATTTCCACCCCAAGCTCTTCAAGTGTGGTTGACGACGTATACAATAGTCCAATCCACATTCAGTTGACATTACGAACTCATTATGGGAGATTCGTTTCTTGTTCAAACCTCCATGAATTTGGAGGTTCGATGTTGCCAATGCAACAAATGTCTGTAGAGCTATGCCATACACCAGCTGCACATATGAGAAGCCTTCTAATATAAAAATAGGTATTATTCTCTAAAATAAATCTACATAAACATAGCGCAGTTTTGGAAATGGTTGCAAATGTGGCCTAGACGTGAGCACACGTAACATAGGTTTGTCAATTGTTCTCCATAAAGCACATTCTATCAGCTAAATGTGGAATAGTCTTTAGCAAGAGTGGGCGACCTTTTTTCAGATGGCTTGCCAAAATCGGCCTAACCTCTGGGACTAAATTTCCCACGTGCCAACTTTTTTGAGAACATATTACTTCATATCATAACTGATATTTGATTTGTAACTGACTATGTTAATAATGTAAAACTGGCTTGAGTAAAACAATATGATAATTTTTCACGAAAACGCTTTTTGTGGATGTTTATTATGTGGATGTAACCCTGCTGTCATATTCTCTAGATCTAGTTAACTATAGAATATGATATCAAACTACTATATCATGGTAACTGCTATCATATTCACACAATATTATTAGCATTAACACAAAAAGTTAACAAACATTTATTTTTACCATTAAAAAATTGAAAACATTGGCAAGTGCTTGTTTCGCGTTACAGAAACAAGTCATCGGCGTGCCACATTTGGCACCCGTTCCAAGGGTTGCCCACCCCTGCCCTGTGGCATCATCATATAGGTCATTGCACATCGTATGGGTCAGACGCTGTGACGTAGTTTGGATTACACCAAGCGCCATCTAGGTACGGAGTGAATTGTGTATTTGACACTTGTGTTGTATTTGGGTACTCCAGTAATTCGAGGAAACATACCAGGGAAGGGAATTTTTTACATATCCCACTGAAATATCTACACGGTCGAGGCGGGTCCGGGTTTACCGAAGATAGCACAATTTTAATGTTGAAAATGGTAAAGCATGGTTCATATGGATGCGGAACGAGAGCGGAATGTAGAACGATGAAATGTATCCACCTAGTCGCACTCCTCCTATTAGATCCCCCTTGCTTCTGATTGGCTAGATGCATTTCCGCGTTCCACATTCCACTCCCGTTCCGAATCCATGTGAACCCCGTTTAAGAATTTAAAAATTTCATTTAAGTGAATAAATTGTTGCTAGGTTCATTTCCACCGTAAACAAGATTTTTTTCCTCAAACAACTCATTTAGAAATTATAACCGAATAAATACGTTGTATACCAGTACTTATGGGTACAAATATATAAATACTAAATTATCGAAACTTTTATCCATTATTCCTGTGCTAATTCTCGAGTCGTCTGCTGCTCGTGTCATCCGGGTGACGTCATGCGCAGGACGGACTCATCTTGGTTCCGGGAACGTCCTACATTGTATTAGTATGAAGGTATATCCATTTTGCTAGTCACATTGGAATGATTCTTTTAATTATATGCAATTATTTTTTTCTTCTGCAAGTTAAATTTCAAAGGGTATCTCTCCTAGTGTATCTAATATTTCTGGCCACGCTCCCCTCTCCACCACAGAACCACTTACTCGGAAACAACATCGACATCCCGAACAAGGGGTATCTGGAGAGGGTTAGAGAGAGTGGGGGGAGCAGGTGAGGGGAGGGAGAGAGAAGTGATGGAGAATGCTGTGCCAAACCCATTTACCCCTTCGTCTCGCGCCCCCTCCCGAAACTACCGCCAACCATCAGCGGAGCACTTACACTACGCTACCCCGCAACACACCCTCGTCCACCGCCCAACTACAACTACGTCCATTTCCCTACCTGGCCCACAGCCACGAGCGGTACTTAGTGGATTCTCCAAACCCATACACCCTATAGCCCGTTTTCCACGATATTTGATCTAGCATAAGTTCGAGAATACTTGTTAGTAAGATAGCTTTCACGTAATTTGTGATACTGAGACTGTATTCAGCCTAATAAATATGATCGCTATCATACTCGCTAAGCTACTTAATCCCATAATATATGTGGTAGTAATTTGCTACTTTCTCCCAGTAGAACTTAGTAGCCTTCTACCAATCATGTTAGCTTTCACAGACGCTCAGGGCTAATGGTAATGCAACTATGTTTTAATCCACAGAGTTTTCAATGGTACTACTAGTTTCAATGCTACGGCGTCATCATCAGTTACCAGATGATGCCGCCATAGCGTTGAAATTGGCAACATTAATTGTTAATTATTATGATTATCCAATTCATTTTATAACCAATGATTAACCATTTCATTTTATTTCAAATTTTACATAATTGGAACCATTCCAATACTTAAGTATTAACTAAAAAATAAAATGTATTAAAAACTTTATGAAAAAAAACGTTCGTGCACAGTACAACATGGCCATTGCTGTCAACGCACCCAATTGAATTACTACCATCAAGCATTTGCAGGAAATGTATTTCATTAATGAAGAAATGGCTTTAAAAGGATAGCATATGACTCTAGCTATCCAAAACGAAAACTATCCCAAAAGTACCTATTATGGCATGATGAAAAGTTTTTTAATAACCACTTTTTATTAGTTTACTCATTAACGGTGAAAAGATCATTATTCATCTAAGGGTTACAAAGCATAATTAATAATATAAGGAAATACGTCTTCGTTACACAGCTTGAAAGGGTATTTTTAATAAGCAGCGTTCGCACGCCTGGGTAATTCATTTCGCTGTCTGCAATCTCAATCTTTGCCATAAATTTGGCGAGACAGCACTTGCCACCCGATTCAAAATAATTAAATTCGCAATTGAATCTGCTGCAGACGGTATAATCAATCTCTCGGACTCAGTAATGTGTAAGTGGCAGGCAAGTGGACATGCGCATCGAAAAAAAATGTACAGATAATGTTTTTGCTGTGGGAATCAACAGGAGGTTGAACCAATCATTTGTCGGTAGTGATGGGAATTTCTTTTACATATTTCGAAAGGAAGAGTCGAGAGCTTGAGACGCTGCTTCTAAAAATTCACGGAAACCAGAACACGCGAATAGAAGTCGATGGGTGCTAAGTTGTTCCGTTTACGTAGACATCAACCATATTTATTTTCTGATACTCATTTTACAATACTTACTTTTATAATTACATCAAAACAATAAAAATATTTATCTGGCAAGTTTATTAAATTCGCATTGAACTATTTTCGTGGGCGTATAGGGTAGTTTTGGAATTTTGGAGCATCATCGATGATATCGTCCACACGGTATAAGGATTTTTCATTCTTACAAGTATATGGATCACATCGGTATCGCTATCCAAATCAACTCATCGATTCGATATTGTGTAGTATTTCGGCACCTTGGCACAATAGTAGTTGCTACAATATCAGTAGCCTTAGAAATCACTGGCAAGCGGTTCTTCGATGTGTAAGCACGTACTACTGTGGCAGTAGGGGTCGATTGCGGCAGTAATCAACCGGGGCTTGTACTTTCAAGGGGAATAAACGCTTCAATTTTGCTTGCAAATAGCATCCGGGTCACATCGCCGCGAGAGGGAATAAAAATTTAAATAACAAACTCATTTTCTGGTGGAGGACCAATTGCCCCATAAACCTAAACGTACATATATTGGTATACACCTGTATGATGTACACTCCTGTGTTAGAATATTGTAGTTAGTGGTTACTCAAATTTAATATTTGTGACTATTCTTTCATTGAATAATCTAAAATAAAGTAATTTTCATTCGCAATACGCTTTATAGATTCACACATATTTTTATATTATTTCCATATTCTAAGAATTCCTGTGGAACTCCTAGTGTCCGATGTTCAATCGCATAGAGCGCGGAAATTTGGCGATTTTCAAATCTAACATAGGTACCTACTCTTATTTTCTTAGGTCATTCATTTTTTAGAATAAATCCGGAAGTAATGTTAGAGCAGAACGATAACCAGTATGTAGCGATCACAGGGAGACATACAGCTTCACCGCCAATTCCATGTTCCAAGCCGCCTTTCCGTCAAACAATATGTCGAAGATCGACTGATCTATTTATTCAAATTTTAAAATGTTATCAATTTAACGTTGATTCTTTTCCACAGCGTTGATCGGTTGATCTTTCCATTGTTTTTAGGTTGTTACCGCGTTAGAGCTATATTTGTTGACGACTGTTTCACTGGTATTTCAACCAGCGACATCAGGTCGAGTTGAATCTCAACCTGAGGACGCTGGTTAGAATACCAGCAAAACTGTCGTCAACAAACAAAGTTCTAGCACGGTTACAACCCATAAACAATGGAGAGATCAACTGTTATCAATAAATATCAATAATATCGATTACTTCGGAAATTGAACGAAATACTTAAAATATACATCGACATGGCGTAAAATATCGTCAAATCATGGTGTCATAAGAGCAAAATAAAAGAAAAGAATAGATGGAGCCAGACGATAAAACAGCACAGAGGAATATATTCAAGCCATTAAAATGCTCAATCCACCATGTAGAATGAATCAATTGTATAGTAAATATGATTCATGGGGTGATAAAACACACTGCTCCGAACATGAGGGTAAGAACATTGACTGTGATTATTTGCATAAGTGAATCTAAGGCGAAATCATAGAGAAAAGAAGAGAATTGAACCACTCAGCAGTATATCACAGGGGAATGTTGAAGGAATTTAAATTCACAATCGGCCATGTTAAATGGATAGTTTTGCTGCTAATACGCCGAAACCATAAGTATTAATAGCGGCATTTTTGCGGTATCTTAATCATTAATCTGTAATAATTTTAATGAAAATACATTTTTTAAACATTTCATTATTCTTAATATTAATGGAAAAATTTCGCGCGATGTCCATGTTAGGGGGATCATTTTTCGTTTAATACAGTCTTCACTTTCGCGCGTCAAGGCACCGATCTTCTCTCTTATTTTTAAATCTAATTGTAAAAGTAGGTTTGAAGATGGGCTGTGAACAGAGACAGAGAAAGCAGGGGGGGGCGGGGGCGGCGCCGAAAACATGTTTTCCCGCATCCTGCCTCACCCAGCCTGCCTGCCCCAACCCCCCTTTCCCCGGCCTGGTTTTCGTGGATGGGCGTTGGTGGATGGAGAGGGATAGGGTGTGGGGAGAGGGGTCTGTACGAAAGGGTTTGGGGGGGAGACCCGAAGGAAGGAAATACCGCAGAATGCAGATTCCTAAGGGCAACTGATGGCGGAATGCGGCGGGAATGGAGCGTTCCCCTCCCGGTCAACTCCCTACCTCCTCTACGTGGGAGATGGTGAGTGTAACTACTCGCTAAACACAGAGAAATAGAGAGAGTAGATGAGTTCTTGGGATTTGGAAGAGCACGGGGGAGGGCGCGAGGGGCCTATCACGGGAGAGTGCTTGGGCACTTCATATGGCGGAAGAGGTATGGAGAGTTGTGGTGGCAGAAGTAAGGACGCTTTCATTTCCGAGGATTCCACCGCACTGACCACCACACTACAGTTCAACCTCCTCTTCCCCCCAAGACCGTTATTCTCCTGCTCCCCGGAGTCTCTTGCTCTACCCCATTCCCCGTGCTTATTTTGATGGGGAAATGAGAAGTTTCGATGGGCAGGAAAGTACGACAGCCTTGATTAAAATATTTCCTCCAAACCGTTCCATAGAACATGAGGAATTCTGCAGAAATTGTTGTGCTTTTCATCGGTTTCTCTCCTCAGGTTTGGTGCGAAGCATGAGCTAATCGGTCATGCTACGCACAAGCACTTTAGGTGGAGTACAAGGCCATGTTCAAACTCGTTAAGCATAAGGGAGCATGAGATGAGATACCTCATTAAAAGAGGGCTTGAATTTGGAGACCCATCACAATAGTGATCTGAGGAGCCCGAAACAATTTTAAAAACCATGTGGAATAAGAGCACATCGCTGCTATGCGGAATAGTGTTGCATAGTGGGTTATTATGACTTTTTTCTAATTAATTTCATTTAACTTTTTGGTATCTATGTTTGGCTATGCATTTATTTAGTATATTTTTCTCGGTAATTTTACTCAGGAGATGTCTTTTTCGGCTCGAATTATTAAGTTTTTATTTCATTGTGATTGTGTATAATCAATATATTTACTTAAAGTTTTCAATAATGAGAGATGGTCTAACCAATTTAACTTTTATCATATAAGTACCTATTAAATTGTAAACTTCCTATTTTCAAAAGCAATACAAGGACACTGAAATGGTGACAAACTTTAATAAAATACCAGTGACTGCAAAGGCATTGAATGATGTTGCAATCATGGAAAAATGGCTGAAAATTAAATACTTTCCTACTTATTAACGTATTTTGCTTTCAATCTAAATGGTTTGATGTTATAAGTGGTACCAGTAATTCACCTAGAATAGCAATCCTCTCCACAAAATGAGAATGATCTTCATTACCCCTTTCTCTCCCCCATACTATTTTGAGCTGAATTATATAAGGATACTTCACAATTTTATGTGTACTTTGATAGTGACATGGTATTCCGAATCCATGGTATGTAAGAATAAAGAAGTGTGGAGTAAACAAACTGATACTTCACTTAACACAGATGACAAATGCCACTTAACACTAAACCAATTTTGAATTTACTGCAATTTTGGCGAACTTATATGCATTCCAGCGTGACAATCAGAGGAGAGTACGTTCACTCTCTCAACTGTGTCTCATTTTAGCTCGTAATTTGTGGGAGAGGTAGTTTTTGCTCCAAAAATAGAATTGGGGTAGCTCTACCTAGCATTGACGTTGTGTTTGAACCGATCGACATAATATCGATCACGTAACCGTTGGATACTAGAATTTAAGGATACCAGACTCCTAACTTCGGTGTGATACCTTTTTTGAAGCTGCAAACCGCGGCATAACTGTTGTAAGTGAGTCAGTTGAATCAGATGATGTATCACACGTATTTTCGCTTTTTACAATTTCGAACTAAGGAAACTTAGGGCCAATTAGGAAGAAACTGGGTTTTATTCGTCAAATGATTTTGTTAGAACTATCACGACCACAGAACAAAATCATTAGCGTCAGTATGGGTAATGAGCGTAATTCTCTCGAGTGCTTGAATTCGGTAATTTATATTTTCAATGATCATATCAAAGAAATTTAAATCGCATAGAGAATAAAAACCAAAATCTATCAAAATAATAAAGAGATCTGCAATGGATGTATAGGTATAATAATCATCTGCATCGACCATGCCTAGCTATACGGTAACATGAAGAATACAAGGGAGTACTTACATTAGCCTTAAACTAGCTTCTGTTCTTCACACCTAAATATTGTTCTTTCTCACGGTTGCCGAATACCCTGTGGAGCATGTAGGAACAAAGCAAGATCTTTTACCCATTTTTAGTTGAGCAATCAATCTTTTTCCATACCAACAATCGGAAATCCCCACCAGTCGCCATTCGTAAACAAAGTGACAATGTGCCTCAGAGTCCTCACTATCACCACCTATCGAACGGCTTCAAAAAAGAAACAAAAAAACAATTAAAAGCGCACTAAAATTGGCGGGGCTGCACGTAACTAATGAGTCACGTGGAACAGTAACTAACGGCTCGACATTTTGGTGTGTTTGAAACATACAGATGGATAACTTACACGTCTGATATGTTGATTATTGCGACTCTAATCGAGTTATTCGACTCCATCAACGATATTCCGGTGAAAAAACCCGATCGGAAGGGCTGCGTGAGATTTTTGCGAATGGTTTAAATACACCAAATTCTCGAACCGTTCGTGGTTGTACCACGTGACTCCTTAGTCACGCGATCGGAATAATCCTGAGCGTCGCAAACACAGTCCCCAATGACTTAGATGCCACGTGTTCCTTCTTTTGGCCAACAATTGAGACGCGTCCTCAAATCGATATGAATTGCAAAACCATACATTTGCACGCAATTTTATTATCAAGTTGTATGTAATTGAAATAACACGGTTTTCAACGTGAAAACAGGTGATACTTTTGGAAAAATAGTTATTTTATATCTAATATTTATGCAATTTTGGCAAAAAAAAACTTAAAAGAAGCATCAAAGTTTCAAAAATTGAAGTAAAATATCATTTTGTCTCCATATTACCATGTTTTTTTGTTATCAGCAAATAACTGTAATGCTTGAAGTCAAAATGCTGTAATTCGATAGAAAAGGCACCGCAGTTGGCTTTGATAGCAGGTAAAAATTATTTGCTAATAATATGTTCGTGGAATAATCTTCTTATTAAGTACCTTTTATTTGTTTCATATAGCTAAATCATGTCATTAGTTAAAGCAATTATTTTTAAACAAAGCAAACAAAAGGGTTAGATAGACTAGTTTTTGTGACTAATAACGCCACAATGGCACCATGTTAAAGGTTAAAAACGAAAATTTACACCTTTAAGTCTCCTATGACCTCTTTTTCCCGATTTATCTCGGAGTTATGACTATCTGCCTGTGCGCATGCAATTGATTTCTCGTGAAAAATCTTGAAGTAAAATGTATTATCTCGAAAGAATGTATATATCTTATTATAAACTAGTTTTCTCAACGACAGATACTCTGATTAGATCTCAGAAACCAGTGGCGAAGCGGAATCGACGGTTATTGAATCATCATTTTAAACACATTTTATCATTTTTCTTGGTTGCGGGATCGATAGCGGCATATAACTAGAAATTGTAGCAACAAAATGTACTTACTCATAATCAGACTAGTTTCTATAATTCTTATCAGTTATGCGTTTTCAAAATCTCCTTGACAACGTAAACACATTATTAATAGTGTTCGTTTTGGGGAGTTACTCCGCCTCACAGGGTTATTTAATTATTACAAATTATATAAATAAAAGAAAATAAATATAGGCAATTAATTAAACCTAAATAGCAAAATTTATATTTTGAAATTTATTAACAATCGAACTCTCTAAATATTACAATATGTGGGCATATATTTTGGTCAAAATACCTAGGACCCAAGAAAAATATTACATATTTTTACAGTGACGGAAAAAGAAAATATGTTGTGATGTGCAACTAATGAAATAGGACTTAAAATAGCTAAATTATGTTAACATTTCCGCCATAATTGATAGGATAATATCTTATGTTAAATATATCTGTCAGAGCAAAAAGAGAAGAAATCTCCCAAAACCGTATAAACAGGTTTATTGTTTTTTTATTTATTTCTTGAGCAATAATGAAAGAATTAAGTAAATGCCATCTCAAACAGCCTTTGTAAAAAAATAAGGTCACTTCTGCCCATTCTAAAGTGATAAAAAGAGAAAGATGACCTTTGTATGGCTCAATACATTACTTTTACGGTTATTTCTCGTGTAAAAAGAAATTTAAAAAATATTCCTAAAAGCTCAGGTGATATTCTGAAATATATTTGTGCATTCTGAATTTTGTGCAGCTGTCATCATCTTATTTCCTTTATAAAAACGTATTACATTGTCATTTGACATTATTTTTTACCGCAAAAATTATAGTTTATCTTTTAGAGAAATCGCTGGCACGGAGAAATAATTTGCGAGCAAAGTTGCATTTTTTGCACATATAATGCTCCCGGTTTCTTTAGTCGTCTCTCGCTTTCAATTCCATTTTACGGCCACAGGCTTCCAAGAAATTTCATGAGCTAGCTTATTGCAAGGAACGGAATCTAACTTTTTCCCTTTTTCTTTGTAAATGCAAGGGGTTTGTTCACAGAAGTGGTGTCCCTTCGTGTTATTTCTCATTGAATTCGTGAGAAAGTAAGGCAGTTCTCTTAAGCTAAGGAAGCCACTCAGTCAGTCCGCGAGAAGCTAAGGATCTGACTCAGTTGATAGTTTTCCATCATATTAATGTAAATGAACATAATTTCCCACAAAACGGACATATATGTGCATAACTATATCCTTCTAAGGTTAACGTAAAATATGGTTATTAATGCATTAGCGAACATGCAAATGCCTTTCAGGATGAGGAATTTTGCCAAAATGCACTACACTATAGGCATGATACCAACGTCATATAAACTAAGACTATTAATGTATTTTTTAGCTACATTAACTACAATAAATGTACACATTGGAGTTTATATCATATATTCGATACTTTCATATCGTATCATAATCATTATCTCATATCAAGAAATACAATAACTTTGTGTACCTATGTACTAAACAGGTACACAAATATTACAGGAATTGCACACTTATATAATTCATAAATATACTATATGTGATATAAGTTGTCTTGAATCAGAAACACAGGAACTCTAGTGTTCCTATCGGACTATAAAACATGAAAATGTTCAAATAGCATTACGTTTCTTGCGAAATCTCACCCAATAAAATTGTATAATGCAAGGAATATTTAAAATAAGAGGGTATGATGGATGTAAGGAGCTTTCTGCCCAATACTGGCTTAAAAATAAAACAAAATAAATATGCCTGAAGTCCACTAGACCCGTGAGTTTTGCGGCGTTAATTGAAAATATGTGAGCCGAAGCAGCTTAAACGCTTTTTACTTCGGAATTTTGCTGAAAGATCTCGTTTAGGCCAACACAAGAGGGTTCACTGAATATGGAAGAGGACCTAGGCGATCTTTTAATCAATATGTAGAGAGAGACCTGTGACCTACTGCGAATTCCTCTGCTCAGCAAGTTCCTGTCTCCATGAGAACTCCTTCCCCCTTCTCAGGAAAAGTTTACTATGAACCCTTTTCGATAACACCCATTATCCTTAATGAAGAAGCATTTTCGAGTCCGTTCCGAATATATCACCCATTGGAATTATCAAATCCATGGACAGAAAGAGAGGAAGTTTTTCTTTTCTTTAGACTTCTTTTTCTTTCTAATTTTCATGGAAATAGACTTATGTAGATAATGATTTAAATCTGAGTCTTTCCTCTTGGGGTTTTTTTTCGATCCTTTTTTTTCATTTCTCCGTCCTTAAAACGCAAAAAGGACCTTTGGAAATTGAAAGAAATGGTGGTGACCGGGTCATTAAATATTCAACCCCAGGGGCGTGGAACTTTTTCACCCCCACCCCTGTGACCCCCTGTCTCTCTCCTCCCAACCCCCAAAACCCCTGCCCTCCGTTCACTGTGTTACACTACCCTTTGCCTTTCCCTCCTTTACCTTCTCTCTTCCTCTCTCTCTCTGAACACTCCGAAAAAGTTTTCCAGCTCTGCGGCCTTCAGGGACTCAGGTCCGAAAGCGTCGAGGATTGGTTGCGGAGTTCCGCGAGGTCTCAGGGGTGAGGTAAGGGTACCACCGCATTTCCATCGGGACTGTGAGCAAAGGTCTGAGGGGGGAGGGATAGTATGGAAAATGTGTCTTACATGGCCTCCACTGGACAGGATGGGTATGAGATTTGTCGATACCAAGTCTAAATGTCGGTACTGAGCATATGAAGGGAGTAAATAAAACGTTTCTTACATGACAAGTAGTGAACAGGAAGAGGATGAGATTCATCAACACCAATTCAATCAATCGAAAGTAAGTCGAAATATTTGATATCGATAGGTAGATATGGAGTCAATATGTTTGAGTCGGTGAAGGGAGAAAGGGAAGGTTCCTTCTTTGGCTGGCGTTGTACAGGAATGGTATGATTATAAATAAATAAATAAACTTTATTTACGGGTGATTAACCCATTTTCACTAAATATACAATACAATTATCTTATAGTGAATTGTATTAAAGAGTGTTAAACATAAGGCAAGTGAAGGCAAACAAGTTAAATAAAACTGTTATACATACTTGAGAAAATACAAAAGGTGAATCTTTCATCAATCTTAAATCATATGTAAATGGATCAGACAAACAATTTCAATCTGTTTAACACCCTTAATAAAATACAATAGACTATTACATCATTATAATATTACTTGTATTCGTAATATGATCAAACAATGTACAAATAGACAAATTTTACCATTTTCAAATTACTAATTATTATAATATTTTCGATCAAAATATAAAGACATTGTTTCACAATATTTTTAAATTTGTGGAAAGAGGTAAGAATATCAGCATTACAACTGTAACAAAGATTCATAGTCTATCTAGTGGGGCATTTTTTCCATAACTCGTTCTGTGCCAGTTGCTATGAAAGAAATTGGTAGATCTAATGTTTCTTGGGGCACACAGATATTAATTTATTCCAGTAAAGATGGATAGTCAATTAAGTTATTAGTTAATTTATAAATCAAGATAATGTCAAAATAGTTTCGCCTTGATGACTGTGAATTAAGATCAGCAGATAGAAGAATTTCGAAGTAGTTAGTGGATGAGTAGGGCACTCCAGTTGCACTCCAGTTGCACTCCAGCACTCCAGAGTTGAATCCAGTCTGAGGAATTTATGCTGGATTCTTTCAATAGAAGAATTAAGTGTGGATAGACGAGGAGACCAAACGGGCGAATAATATTCCAAGATGGGTCTGACTAGTGCACAATTTAATTTTTTATTAGAATGTGGGTTATTTAACTCTAAACTATGACGATAAATAAAGCCAAGCATTCTAAGAGAGTTACTGCAACTCCTGGAGGAGTGATCATGAAATTACAGATCCTGAGGGAAGGTAACACCTAGATCCTTGATGATATCAAAAGATTCAAGAGATCGATTATTATTAATATAATGAGTGAAAGAAATAGGACCTTTGTTTTGTTAGAATGATATAGATTTACATTTAGTAGCATTTAAATGTACCATTGTTGAAGGTTTTCTAAATCAAATTGAAGTAGTTTGCAATCGGATAAAGTATGTATTAATTTGAAGATCTTCAAGTCATCAGAAAATTATAATACCCTTGAATTATTAATATAGGAGCCAGTATTATTGATAAACACTAAGAATAGCAGGGGGTAAGATGAGAGCCCTGAGGGACTCCAGAGGTCACCTCAATGGGTTTCGAGATAAAAGTTTTGTATTTAACTTATTGACTTATGTTTGATAAAAAGCTGCCAAGCCATGAAAGGAGGAGATCTACTATGCCGTACTCTTTGAAATTAACATATAAGATTTTATGGTTCACTCTATCTAAGGCAGTTGTGAAGTCAGTGTAAATAGAGTCTACCTGGTGGCCTGTTTCTATGGTGTCCAACAGGAATTGTTCATAACAAATCAAATTGGTGCAGATTAATTTTCCAGAGATAAAACCATGCTGTTCAGAAATGATAATTGGTTTGACTGCAGGAAGTAATTTGCCATACACAAGAGACTAAAATATTTTAGAGAAGTATGATATAATATAAATAGGTCTATAATTTGTGACATGCGATGTGTCATTATTTTTATGAATGGGGGTGGCTTAGCTTATTTTCCAAAACTCTGGGAAACTATCATTTTCCAATGATTTAGTAAAAAGTCTTTGTAAAGGAATAGCAAGCTGGAATTTTGATGAAATACATGGAAATACCATCCAGTCCAGTAGCATGAGAGGATTTTATGAGCCCTGTTAATCTTATTGAAAACATTCGACAATGTAATTTCACAGCATTTCAAACTAATCGAACTTAAGCCAAAAACTAATGAAGTATTTATATTGCTGTTGCCACTGTATACCGAGCTAAATCGATTTTCGAAGAACTAACAATCGAGGAACCATCAGAAGCACTGTCTTTTCCTAAAATCATAAGATCAGGTAATTCACCATTTTTATCCTTAGTCTTCACAAACTGCCAGAATGTCTTAGGAATAGAAGAAATTTCGTCTTCGATTTTATTAAGATATATCTCATAATTTAGAGTAGATAGTTTATTGCATTTTGTTCTTAAGTTCTTGAATTCAACATATTCCTCAGGATTGAGAGATATTTTGAATTTTTTCTGAGCCTTCTATTTTTCCATTACCATTTTTTTCAGTTCACAGGTAAACCAGCAAGGAAATTTATTTGTCTTAATCTTTTTAACAGGAGTGAATAGATTAAAACTTTGATTGAGAATCTCATATAAATTATTTATAGCTGAGTTTAAATCACAGTTAAATATCACCATCCAGTTAAAACTGGACAGATAGGATCAAATTTTATCATAATCACAAGTTAAGAAATCATATTAATAGTATTCATGATTAAGCAGGGGTGAGAGATTTGTCACTTTAATTTCAATATCGATTGAAGGATGGTAAGAGTCGACAACTAACATATGAATTGAACATTGTAGAGTCTTCACATTTGTTAGATTGGTAAATATGAGTTCGAAGGTCTTATTATTTACGTTTGAAATATTATTAATCTGATGTAAGTTGGCATAGTTAAAAAAAAGCAACAATTATATCCGATTGTGGGGAATAGGGACCTCTACTCTGAAGAACATTCATATCATTATCAGTCCAGGACAATAATGGAAGATTATAGTCACCGGTAATAAACAAATTATGGTTATTGTACCTTTGAATAATGTTTTCAAGAGAGTTACAATGTTTATCGTAATAATCAACATTAGAGCCAGGAGTGGCATAAAGAAGTCCAAAAATAACTGGGGAGGAGATTTCATTAACACTTACAAAAATCTGTACCACATCCTTTTCTGGTACAAGTATCAATAGAGTATTTGCACACTTTTGAGAAGTGACATCTAAAAAATCTATCGATACTCCAGACACTAAATTTTCATTATGACGCTCGAGAGGCTTTTCGTTAATTTTTTATTGCCTAGTAAAATCTAATAAATTATTATTGCGCCGAAACACTGGTCCGCCATGTTTTGTAGGCTCTGACGTCATCTCCCATAGTCGACCATTTGTTGATTTGGAGATTGTGTGACTGTGTAGTCTTAGCGTGCGGACGAAAATTTAGCTATTAATTAGAAAATATCGAAATAACTTCGAAAAGGCAAATACTATTTCACTCTCAACGCACAGCTAGGCTATTTCACTTCTGCTAATATGGGAGATGACGTCACACTACGAAGAACCAATGGTTGGGCGTTTAGACCTAGTCAATTTCGATGCTTAAACAATGCATATTAAAAGCTATTTATTAAATTAATTAGTTGGAATTATACCTTGGTATTTCGTACGTGGCATTTCGAAACCAAACACTACTCGATATAATTTTCAACAAAATACCTCACTTACGCAAATACTCTATTCAGGTTTTAAACATTTTCGAACAGCAATTAGCACACCTCCGCGTCGACTGCAGTTGTTTGTGGATGGATTTCGGTCACAACGAAAGACTCAATACGCTTCAAGACCCAGTTTTACATCACTTACATCAGGGTATAGCCATGTTTCCGTAAAAAGAATGACATCATAAGACGCTACTGCTACTATAAATCTAAGGAGTGATAATTAAGTTCTAAGACCCCTAACATTTTGGAAATAGATAAACAGAAACTATTCCATAAACCGTTTTTTGAAGTGATCATTTTCCACAATTTTGGGAGCAGTTTGTCCATATTACAAAGTAAGCACAGGACATAATCTTCTCTTTTGAAGTATACTTTAACCGGCCTAGGTTTCCCCGTAGAGGGCTTTCCAATTCCGGATACATAAAGCTTGTTGTTTTCAGGTAGGGTGAAGATTGGACTAATCATATCACTTACATAGATTTGGTCCACATTAGCAGCTTTTGAGGAAGAAGCAGGTTCCTCAATGCCATAAATTATAACATTTTTCGATCTCCATTTACGTTCGATCATCTCGTTAATCACATCATCGATCGATGTGGCTTTATTTACGGGTGAATCCGTTCTAAGAAAAACCTTGAGATCAGCAACGTCGTCCTTTAAGGCACGGATAAAGTTCCAAAGTTTTTCAATAAACTTTTCATTTATTGAGGTAAGTGTTGTAGGGCTACGATACGATTTATGCGATATTTTTCTATTCGGAAGATGTAGGTTTTGAACTTAATTTCTGGATAGGCCTGAGCAACCAACATGAATTGGTTTTGAACAAACATCGCAGACAATTTCTTGGGATAAAGTTAACTGAGAGTTGCACTTACTACATGTGCCGGAGCCACTCATGATGAAAATTTACCTTAGCTATAACTCGTAAAACACACTAAATAGTGAAAAACACCACAATCACTTCAATAGAACATGAGAGCGACGGGAACCGGAAGTTGATCCCGGAAATTATAATATGAAGAAAATAATATCATTCGATAAAGAGTCAGTGTATCGAAGCCAATTTGTTAAAGAGAGGAATAAAAAGTTGTCTTTCAGGATGTCTAGCAGTGTACAAGATGCGTATGAGATTTTTCGATACCTAATCGATTAAGGGTGGAAGGAAAGCTTTCTTACATGCATAGCACTGGGCAGGATTTGCATGAGATTTCTCAATACCGAGTCAATATATTGATGCAAATTTGATACTTGGTGAAAGGAAAGTGGCTCTGGGTGGGAATGAAGGGTATTAGATTTTTCTAAATCAAAGCGATATATTGTTAAGAGTCGATATTTGGAGGAAGAAAAGGTGCCTCATATGGCTAACTGTGTATGCAGTGTAGAAAAGGTATCGACACCAAGTAAATCAATATACCTATGTCAAATCGATAAATGGAGGAAGGGAAATAATCTGACAATGCTAGCTGTTGTTCGGAAGGGCATGCGATATTTTGATCCCAAGCCAATATATCAATCCCGACTCGATACAAGGGGGAAGGTAAATTACAATGCTAGCAGTCTAAATGCTACTTGAAGAATAGGCAAAATAGAAGCTAGTCTATTGTCCGTGCTAGTAAAACTTGTATTTGATGGTATACAGATTACACCAGTATCGACCCCTACCGAAATATGAGTCCAAATTCCACACTTACATGTCGAATTATTACTGATAAGCAACTTATAAGACTACTGGTATTAAAGTTATTGCCAAACCACCTTGATGCAAAGCTCGATGGATAGGAAATTGGGATAAGTTTGGCAAGGTAGGAGAAAGTCAGGAAGTAGCAGAGGAGAGAAACAATGGAAATTTATTCAGGAGAGGCGGAGCGCGTCTCCTCTAAATGATGAATGTAGTACCTCACGGAGGCCAAAAAGCGTTTAATGCGTGTCGCATATCATTTTGGGGAAATCACCTTGAGAAGTTATAGTAAATGCCCATAGTATTACACGGAAATATCTGGAGAAAAAAATTGTTCGTTTTTTTTCAAGGAAAACATTTAATTTTCATTTTCACAGCTGAAACGGAAATAGCTACACGTACGCCATCCTTAATGAGGCTCATGTTTCACTCAGTTTACCATAAAAAATGTCTTTCTAATACATTAGGGAAAGAGTCTTGAGGCCAGCTCATTCTTTTTCGGGGTTTCCCCTTCGTAACTTCCGTCCCTCATATTATTCAAGCATGAAATCAACAGCTGAACTTTTTAACGGTCCTTTTTTTTCCTCGAAACGATAATTAGAATAATGAATTTTTCATGCGGGTATCAACCCAGCGGGAACCCAGGTATTCGTGAAGTTTCCTCCAGTAAAATTTTATGAGAACACGTTTGACTGACCAACGTCTGAGAATGCTGTGCACTAATCAGGACATTTAGGCCTTGGTTTTTATAACCTCTGGTTAACGTTAACCTCAAAGTGGCTTAGCCTTTTCGTTGAAATGATGTCAAGAGAGAGATCGGGTTTGGTATATAATGCATCAGACTCTCCGTAACTTGACGTGAGAATGCCCGATTTCGGAGCCAATTCACTTCGGTTTTCATACTGAGGAAATATTCGATCAGATATTATATGACAATTAGAATAATTAAAGATATTATTCAATTTGTAACACAGGATAATATCTGGAGGCCAATCTAGGATCGTATTGGGAATTTTGTTTTGGCCAATTAATGAAGAAATTCTCTCTCGTGCTCTGGCATTTTTTATACATTCCCCCCTATTTTTTGCACATTTTTCCCTCTTTGGACATGTTTCCCCTCGGTGGATTATTTACCCAGCCAACAACGCCTAGGACCCAAATTGAAGAGACTACTTCTTGCCAGCGACTTCTGCCAGCGACTTCGGCCTCCACCTTTGGCCGTGACCTTTCTCTCGCCAGGTCAGCTATATTTTATATAGCTGTCAGCCTCCGGAGTATCCGAACGCCGAGCAGCTGCTGACAAAGACAAAAAGGCTTTGACCCCGCATTCTGCGGACGGAGACAGAAACCAGTTCCTGATGCTCCAATTGAAGGCTTTCACCCACTCTATGTATCTAACTCACTATGTCCTGTCCAAGGCTACCAATGACCTCAATCCAATAGCTCACTCTCTTCACCTCGACCTTGCCGGAAAAACCCCTCGTACAGCTGATTCTCCCCAACAGCACTCTCTGTTCGATACTAGACGGTGAGGATTTATATCGTCTCCACCACTCAGTCAATACTTACTTAGAGAGTCCGATTTCTCGTACTTTTACTATTTGTTTACTATCTGGAGCGGAAGGTAGAAAACGTTTGCCTGGACCTTAAATTATTGCTTTGTAATTTGCATCGTTTTGAAAAATATATGTTTGTTTATATTACTTGTTCATCGAAAATAATTTATTTGTACTGATTTCCTCATTTTTCACATTCTAGCTTAGAAGTAGTTTGTTTCTAGTCGGTCGTTTTCGATGACAAAATTATTTCACCCTCCCGTAACGCTTTAGTGCTGGGGAAATAGTTATAGAACGTCGTTCACATATTTGTCATTATATATAAATATATTATATATAGACAACCGTATGCGATCTGATGAAGATTTGTTTCATGTGTAAAGCTCCATGAAGTTGGAAGTGCGATGTATGCCAGTAGCAGAAATGAAACAGATGGGTTTATAATATAAAGGAATATTCTTATTATGTGTTATTATAAATTACAAATACCTTTTGTTCTCCTGGCAAACCTATCATCTGAATGTTGTAAATAATCCCTGCTTTACATAGTGCAATGCAGTTATCTAACTGGACTTCTAAGACTATTCCAACATTCAAATGTAATTCCCTTAAGCAATTAAATTTAATGTGGCGTTGGAAATGGTTGTCTGCTTTACCTTGAGGTAAGCACGAAGAGTAAGTTTGGTAACAGCGTATTCTATAGGCCTTATAGTGTCAATAAAATGTGGAACGCGCTATGGATACCAGTTTAAGGCTGTACGACCGTGGCCGTGTATGTCAAAATAAACCAAAATAAAGGTGCAATGTGCAGGTTATTCCGCGAATATTCTTTCAATTAGCACTTTTTTCCAGCCATTTGAGCTGACTACTTGAGCCATTTTTATAAAAGTATCTCATTTTGACTTCAAACATCACAGTAATTGTCTTTTAATTCAAAAATAAGGTGATAAAATGCCAATATTTTATATTTATTCTATTTATTCGGGGGTTTTCCATCCTTATGAATAGTTTACCGCGAAAATTACAAAATATTATGTGGAATAATGCTATTTTTACCCATCTTTCTACCATTGAACATGTAATTTAAAGCTCTATTTGTGAGAAAAATTGCGTGGAAAGGAAATATTTTGCCGTTCATGTCGGATGGTGAACTTTACTTTCCAAAAAGTAGACAGAAAATTATAAAAATGACATTTTAGTCATTTTATGGTGGAACTACCTTAAAATAGTATTTTTTTCATATTTTTTTTTGCTAAGATGCGATAGAATATCGCTATATTATGACCAATACCATCGCAGTGATCCTGAAGATAATTCTTGTGAGCTAATGCCTACGGTAAACAGGATTCTATTGAGCCGATATTATTTATGTGAACGCAAGCTTTGTGATTAACTCATTGGAATTCTCGTGGCCACTTTTTCACGTCCACGCCTAGCTTCATGATAGTACGGTTGGTCTCGACTGAGCAGGGGGGGGGGGGCAGGCACCACTTCAGAATCGTTAATTGTGATCTCTTGAGAGTCTTCGGCGCACTGTGTGGATAGGGGGCGTGTGGTAAGAGGGGAGTGCAAATCAGTAGCATTGAGACGGACGGAAGGCCGTCGGAGAAGTCGGTACGAGACTCTCCTTGAAGGGGAGGTGGATTCTCTCAGGCCGGTTGATGGAAAGGCCGGTGGGTAAATTGCAGAGCGGGTCAGTGTTGGCAATCTTCCCATTTATTTGCTATATCAAGCGAGTTTTACAATTACATGGCGGAGGTAAAATGTTAATTTTAGCGCCAAGCGACAAATTAATTTTTTTTAACCGTAAGTAATGTGTTATCCAGGGATTCTCAAAGGTTGTTCCACTCGAGTACCAACAATATTTTGTTCAGCCGATTTGGACGAGATTATCCATCCAGACGCCTGCTTAGACAATATTGCTAATCTGCTGACTCTGGAAATTTTGACACAGCGAGAGGAAGAGGGAATCCCATTTTTTAACACTTTGAACTATTTTTTTTCTATTTTAACTTTTGCAGTATTAATTTTTTTTGCATTCGTAAAAATGCCTGCAAATTATTGTTATCATATATAAGTGAAATTCAAAACTAATTAATTATTGAAAAAATTAGTTCAACTGTCAATATAATATAAATGTCAATGGGAAACCTTTAAAAAATTGCGAAAAAAACTAGCACCAACGCTTTTAAAATGCTCGCTGCAGGTGAGTTCAAGATAGTATTAATTATATTGGTGGTTCTTCGGGTTTCCGACCGAGTCAAACTCTGTTCAACTTCTGCCAACGTTTCGATGAACGAGTCGTTCATCTAGCTCAGGGAATGTGTTGAATGGGCCGGCGATGATGAACGACTCGTTCATCGAAACGTCGGCAGAAATGGAGCGGAGGTTGACCCGGTCGGAAACCCGAAGAACCACCAATAACGCTACACGCCGGGAAAGCCTTAGATCTTTCATAGCATTAATTATTCGTATTCAAATATATGTTAAGTACATTCCCATATAGTGGCAGAACCAGTGACATATATTATTTTTCATCTAACAACGAACTACCAACATTTCACTAGAAGTAGCCATAGTGGAGGCCATATTCGAATTTTATATTTTAATTTCAGCGTCTGTAAGATGTATGAAGTAAATATTGTAATATTAATGGCGCTAAAATATAATCATTTATGACATTAAGTCTCAGTAATTACATAAATATAACTACACAAGTCTCTAACTTGACTCATTATTCCACACCGTACGGTGAAAATGCCTTCACAACCGATGATGTTTTTTTCGATTTTTGCAAATATTACTGCGATGAGTAATTGATTATTTTTATAAATAGCTGAGAAAACATACAAACTACACAACGTTGGGTTTTTTGACGAAATCTAGGTGTCATAAATTCCTAATTTTTTTAATATTCTCCCTCTGGAGCGCACAGTCGTAATCTATCCCGTGTAAAACAGCTAGTATTTTCAGGAAAATAGCTCGAAAAAAATTTCGGCAAGGGGTTAATATTTTGATATCAATGGAAGTTTGAGAGTTTTTTCATTAAAATTAAGTCGAATTCATCAAATTTTAGGCGAAGTGATTTTTGCTCAAACTGTCTAAGTTAGCCAATGAATTCTCCGAATCCAAGTTGGCAACCATGGAGGGTGACGGACGCTTGGAGGAATAGGTCACGGGTGGGGAGAGTTCTCCTATTTCAGCGGGCAACTTGATCACTGTTATTTTGTGCGGTGGAGTAGAGACTGTCTGACGCCCGAAGACTCCGCCCCTCGAATCAGACATGACTTCATCTTCTCTTCACACAGCTCCGTCCGAATGAGGGCCTGATATTCACCACCTTCCTTCCACCACCACCCCTGGACTCTAATCCAGTCGTAGTGGACCAAAAAATTACCTTGATTGGAAACTTTTCTCTCGGAATGTAGTATCTCCTAAATGGGTAAGGATTGGATGGCTAATAATTACTTCAGGATAGATAGGAAACAGGCAAGATGAAGTCATAAACTTGATTATACTAGGGACTGGATCTACTCCTTGAAGCAGAGCAACTCAGATGTGATACACCCTGCAGCACGAAGGATTGACCACAATATTCCACGAGCTCAACCTATTTCCACCTCACGATACAGGCTCCAGAGACCTGACCACCTTAGGAGTTAGACTTTGGAAGCTACTAGAAGGCACCCAACACTGAGGAGGAGGACTAATGGAGGTATGCGGAGGACTGCGTGAAGTTTGGCCGGTCTCCCTCACGCCTTGGGAAAATGCCAGACCATAGCAATCCATCCCGAAAGAATATAGTTCCCGACAAACAATGTTAACATTAGAACCCCTGAAATTTATTCTTACCCTCAGCCTCTGAAGCAGCCAATTGAACTTTTATTTGACTTCGTCTCCGATGTATATGGCTCTAATGTAAAAATCGTTCAAACGTTCATTATTTACCACTTTCGTGACTTTTAACGATAACGTATTCATTTTTGTTGTAAAACCTGGTGTTGGAGGAGGATTCTGAAGATCAAATGGACGGATGAAATAAGAAATTAAGAATTATAAAGACGACTAGAAAAGAAAATAACCATATGGAACACTATGCAGAAGAGAGGATCTATATGGATTTGGCACACATTAAGGCGCAATTGGTTTGTGAGAGAGGTAACTATAGTTGAAGAACAAATAAAAAGAGAACTTTCAAGAGGAAAACCAACAGATAAATGCAAAGACCAAATAAAAGTACATAAGAAGAACATAATGGTAGTAGTAAGTGGACAAGCACTGGATAGGTAAGCATGGTGGACTACATTCAACCAATCTTTATGAATTGAGGACAATGAGTGAATAATTTTTAGACACATTATTGCAAGTGATGAGTGCATAGCAGTTGAAACACTTGTCTGTGACCCAGGAGGACGTGATTAAAGTGATTGCCAGCCTGCCTGTGAAAAAGATCCCATTAAAAATATTAGTTCAAGTGGACTATTCTCGTTCCGTTCCACTTCGATCCGCTGGCTCACCCTTTGCACGGAATGACATGAGAAACAGGGACGTCACAAGCTGCGTTTTAAATTTCTTTACGTGACGTCTCTTACGTCTCAAAAGGGCTTCCAGCAGACGTTTGTACACTGAAGGTGGAACGAAGACATCAAAGAATGTAAACGATGAAGGGGTCTCAAACGCGAAATGAATCACGACATGTTTGTAATGTAATTTTCTTCATCCTTCTATTTTGCTACAAGTGTTTGATGGACTCATTAATGCCAGCTTTAAGAATGAGAAATATATATATATATATATATTTCTCATATATATCTCATATATATATTATATATATATGAGATATATATATATCTCATATATATATATATATATATATCTCATATATATATTTTATATATATATATATATATATATATATATATATATATATATATATATACAAGCTGAGTAATGTACACGACAGAATATTTTCTAAGGGTCTCAAATATATAATCCAAATGTCTATGCGTCAATCACCGGTATATTTGTAGCGTTGTATAAACTTAAAATAGTCTCTTCTTTGTCTATACGCAAAGGCATATATAGGTATTTTATTGTATTCAAGAGATTTATAACGGTTGACAGATTATTTTAGTTCCGAAGTATAATTATCATAGGTTTTTAATAATTAATCAAGAAAATAAAATACAGTTTTATGGTTTTGAAAAAGATTATGACCCATTTAAATAAAGTAAGAGAAAAAGTTGACAAAAAAATAACTTTTTGGCCAAAAACCACATGTTACGATATGATATAATAAAAAACCCAGACATTTAGACTGACAGTCTTAGGTAAACGCCAGCTTGATTTAATTTTAAATCAATCATAGAAAAACTGAGTCGTACTACCTAATTAGAATGAGCTGAATTAAAAACGGGGCAAATAGACGATATTTTAAATACGTCTCTGAGACCGCATATCTGTTGTACGGGTTTTGAAAATACGAAATACAAGGATAAATACTCTACCTGGCGCGCTGAAAAACGATGCAGCTCGGTAACTATCGAGCAGATATCGTGAATATTTTAAATCTGTAAAAGAAAATGAGAACTTACGATTTTGAGTAATACTGAGAGAAAAAAGTTTCATGGGAATAATTCATAAAAGGAGTCTTCTCTTATCGTGATTGGCAAGCATATAACTGGAAATGTACGAAACTCAAGTACGCTACAGCTCTTTGTTTTAGAACTTCAAACACAAAGGCAGAGTTGGAATATCGTACGTTTAATTTCGTTATGGAATTAGTTTTTAAGTGTGCCCGAAAAAAAATCCATGTTTTTTTTACTCTGACCAATTATTATTCTAGCGCCCATTAGTAAATAAGCCGCAAAGGCTTCTCATCACATTGCTACGGCAATTTAAGTAGGATAATTATTATGCTGTCATGCCAAAACTTCTATCGAGGACTATATCAATTCTGTCAACTAGTGATTTCAACCTATTTCCGATATAAACCGTTTTCTTCCGCGATGATGTGGCGTTTTTGCTGCGTTTATCTAGTTGCTGTACTCTGATTGGTTGAAGTGCGGATAATTTATCCATGCATTTTGTACTGGATACCCGTCCTCCCTGTTGAAATTCACAGAATTTTTAATTTTTTATAGATCTCCTAATTTGTATTAGGAAGTATCAGCACTCCTCTGCTATTATTAACGAAGAGGCAAGAATAAAACCTGGAAAACGTTATGATTAGGTTCAAAATGAAGGTGTAAATTATAAATACTAATGCTAGAGTGAAAATGAGACGCACATAAAGTAAACCAATGCGATGTCATAATTTTTAATGCAACACGATACAATACGAAACAATAAATTTTAATAAAATACGATACAATACGAACACGATAAATATTTAATAATTTATAATAATGAGTATCTCCAAAAGGAATTTCAGGTTTCAGGCACGGAGGAAATTGTCATATGAAATAAAAGATGCAGAGCTGTTCTCACTGTAATATATTTGTCCAATAGCATTTAATGCATGCGAGACATGCCAAGATATGTTTTATATGGAGATAAACTACAACCTAAAAAACCTATCGATTTTTATTAGTGAAATATGTACCTCGGAGGCAGTACAGCGATGGTTCATGACCGCGATCGGATGGAGTATCTAAATCTGAGCACTTCGCTGTATGACTATCAAATTTTATGGTCAAGTAAAATAAAAAATTATATTTTTCAATGCACTGGATAAAATATTGGTTTCTATCTTACCTCTCAGTGTTTGCTTATGTTACTAAACCACATTCTGCCTGTGATCCCCAAGTAAGATCTTATGACTTCAACCGCAACATGCTTCTTGTTTTGCACGTAAGGTTTCTGAAGGAAATGCAATTATCTGGCAACTTTAGATGCTGTTATGAGAAGTTAAATAAATACATGTATTTTTTGGTTATACATGCCGAATATTTCCTCAAAAGTGAAATATTTTTGGACTAATGTTTTTACAGAAAAACCTCTATATTTTTCTTGATATTCAATGAACATCAGGCATTTTCCTCTTAGATGGAATAATTTAGATAAAATAATTCGTTCAGTGAATTTTATACACATCGTATCAGTAGAGAGAGAAAGGTGCTTGAATACATGGAATCCTTCGCCAACCTCGGTACCCAAATGACGGTGGATTGGAGAAGTACAAAGGACATAAGGCAGCGGTTAACTCAAGCGAATTAAGCATTCTTGATGAGAATACAATAGTTGTATTCGAAGAAAATAGTATCACCAATATGGATGAAGTATATGAAAACAATCATGTGGAATGCTTCGCATAGCTTATGTCTTAGAGACATGGACTATTGAAAAACAGGGACAGAAGAGAATAGAGGCTTCCAAAACTTGGTACTGGAAGCGTATGCTGAACATCAAATGAGCTGATACGATCAGAAACGAGTAGATGTAAATAACAATTGAAGAGGTGAAGACCATTTGGAGCCATGAAGAGGTGAAGACCATTTTTAAGAAAACAATTTCCAGATGGATAGGCAACTTTTTGAGACACGGCAAATTCCAAAGAAGATTTTAAGGGAAATTAGAAAGGAAAGTCCCATGAGGATTACTAAGGGACATCGGTCAATTAAAAATCGGGAGGTGAAGGAGAAGATATAAGGAAATGATTGAACTAGCAAGTAAAATAATATAATGCAGGGCCGCAGTCAAACAATCTCAGTACGATTAATGATGAGCTGTACCGAAAATTGAACTACATTTCTATATCAACTGCTTTTCCACAATTTACGAGATGTTTTATTATGTCCTCTGATTTCAGGACTGAATATAATAATTGTGCTCAAATGGCCTGAATGCCTGCAACATCTCATTCGCAAAATTTATCTTAATGGGAATCCGCAGTAAATCTGCATCAGGGTTAATTGTCGTGGTACCGGACGTCAACTAACATTCGCTAAACAACCACCGGCCTTTCAACATGAAATGCCAAAAACCACACAAAGAGTACGGCTTCGCGACAGCGGCTTATCGCGTAATTCGGATGTCTTCATGCGGTCATCGCAGCCGCTGCTTTCGCAATACTGCGAATCATTTGCCCGTGTTATTCCATTACGGCGACGAGCTCCGCAGATTGTGTCCTACAACGGAGCAGAGAGGGGTAGGTACTTAATTTCGGTCGAGGGCACATAATCGTGTCGCGGGAGCGTGCTGCTCGGGTCTCGGGACAAAAGTGGTTGAGACAGGTCTAACAACCGTTACATCTAACCATGGTGTCGTTTCTCAAAAACACCACGATAATTATTGCGTGCAAAAACAACGGATTTTCACACGGTTTTGTTGAAGTATAGCATGCCACGCCGCCACTTGATATTTTTCAGCCAATAATTATTACATCCTGAAAATATGTTCCAGTTCAGCAAAACTAAATCAACGAAACCATTCAAATATTTGTTATTATCGCGTAACATAATTATCACGGCGTTTGAGAGATTACCACCATCATCTGTAGATCACTAAAACATTAGAAAGCCGTCTTGGGGCGGCAAAATATCGAGGTAAATCCACACGAGTCGTTTGTAACTAATTTTTATGGTTAGTACGAGGGTGGTCTGATTTGTCAGTGCATATCGTCAGTGATGGTACTCAAATAATATTTTTATTTTAATATTTGGAGGTCAATCTTCGATCAGATTGTAAACTTACTTTCGGTTAGGTTCATGAAGAACTCACAAGTTCAAATTCACTTCAAATTAGTTTTTGGAACGTCGTTGAAAATCTCAGTATAGTAAATCTAACAATTGCTCAGTTCTCCGTTTATGGTCATCCTTTTTCGTAAATAAACGCGTAATCACAAAACCTCAAATGAAATAACGGCCGTAATCACGGTTCTAATATTACAAATAGCGATAAATAGGCAAAAATTGTATTTTTGATCTTTATTGTCGTAATTACTACAACAGTATGTCCACATTGGGCAATATTAAAATAAAAATAAAATGCTAACTTTCTTGTTTAATTTAGTTCAAGTGTTTATTCTTATTCGTATTTTATAGCATTATTAAATCGTAGAAAAAACCTCTTCCATAATTCCCCATTGAATAGGTACCTACCCTACTTTTTAAAATTCAGTCAGGAAAACTTTTCTGGACTAAAGTTGTCTCATAACAAATTTTTCTGCAGATCACACCAACCCAAATTAATTTCTTGTTACCATAGCCTTAAAGATCATCTCAAATATCTCATTATAATTGTTCAAGCCGTTTACGATATGTATTTTACATGCATGCACTAATTACTCATTTGAGAATGTAGGATTTTTCACATAAACCGTCTGATTTAGGCAATTAAAGTTTCAAGAAGCCAAATAGTCTATTTTTCACAGTGCTTGAAAGTATGCTAGTTGGAGAACATTTAGCATACCTTAGAGAATATTTTTATCCTACATATTATGCCCCTTCCGAATTTTACCCGTTTTCATACTTGAATTACTGGCTTCGTGGTAAAAGATTTGCATCGAGCATCGAGGTCGCCGCTGAAAAAAAAGGCTAATTTGCTGAATTTATATAACCACTTATTGTTTTGAAGACTAAAGGATATAGGAGGGTCATTAGAAAAAGTAAATCGAAAGAAAAGGAGGTTATTTTGAACAATGAAATGAATTTTGTTCAAAAGTTTTTTAACCCTTAAGCTGCTGCTAGAGCGCATGTCGTCCACCCTGTGCGGGAAATATCTATTCGGACGGAGCCTGTCCATCCTTCCCATGGGCCGAGGCCGGGCAGTTATATGACCCTTGTAATCCCCTCCCGACATTTTTCTCGGGATCCCAGGGGGTGGGCACCGGAACTTGTTGAGGGATTAGTGGGACTTTAAACAAATTTTGAAATTTTTTTATAGGCGTAATTGTTAAAAATAAATGTGACAATATTTTTTTCTAGCAATTTTCTGTTTAGTTTGATACCAAACACCAAAGAAATCCGTTGATAATTGAGCCGGGCGAGAGTATAAGACTACTAACTTTTGAGACAACCATAACCCATTGAGCGAGCATTCGGAAGAAAGGGTCGTACCTCATTGCGGTGGTATGCGATCGCTAAAGAGCGTGGGAAGGGAGTGGTTTGGGTAAAAAGGGTGGATTCCCAAATGTTCACCGCTGGAAAGAAAGAGTTAGGGTCATAAAAACATGAAATGGCTGAGGGAGGCAGGTAGACAGAGAGGGTCAAACGTACAAGAACGTTTTTCCCGCAGTTGCCGGTACACACGTACATGTACGTTTCCCACAGTCTAAGGGTTAAGTCACTGGCACATCAGGCATCCACCCTGAACAACACACCACATCGAAAAGAATACGAATCTTTCAAAAGTAAATTTCGAGTAAAATATTTTCATTACAAAATATTTTATACTGAATTATGGAGAGTTAGCTCTAGCCTTTAGAGAGCGCGGTCATTCTCACGCTAGTCTTATTGATTATCCTAATTAAATGGTAATAGTTACATATGTTTACACATATTTTCGAGGACTTGGGGCCATTAGAGTGAAATAATTTCTCCACTTGAAATTAATTACATTCTTTAACGTAATTAAGTCGTACGTGGAACGGCGTATATCTACCATGTTCATAAGTTGTACACACTACGTGAACCTTTATGATCAATTCTTGGAGGGAAGTAAAAGAGTGAATAAGGAGCTGTAATCCCATGTCCAATCGACAAAAATGCTGGTATTCATATTTCCTATCACCTCCAGACGTTACGCAGATTTCTCCTAAAGCGCCCTGTGTGTATTAGCAAAAATAAATGTATGGAGTTTTCAATGTGGTGGAAGAGAACTGGTGTTGCGGTTGGTTGGGAAAGGCATCGTTAACTTGAGCGGAAGACATTCGCATGACGAGTTTCTCTTTTGAGGGCGCATCAGCTTCCGAAAACCACGCAGAATCACAGTCAACACGTCAAAGTATTAGTCAGAGAGATATTATTCTTTACCAGAGGTAATCTATTGGTTAAGATAGGTTTAGATGAAAGAAGATAAATACACTCCTGGCTTTAACCATGACGCAGGCTCAGGCCAGATGTTTCCTTGCTTGGATCCATTCTTCAGTGTGGCAGATGTGCTATCTTATTTTCATTCCGTCCATAAAGCCAATTCTCTTTCTCCCCCGTCTATGTTTATCCAACAACCTCCCCTCTATGTATCTCGGCTTTCGGCATCCTCTCCCTTTTATTAACCCGTTTCTACTACCTACTTTACCTCCTCCTGATCTACTCCAGCAGTTTTCTCTCCTCACTTATTAACTGGAAAAAATATACAAGAGGAGAGCTTTTTCGCAAACTGGAAAACTATTGAATAATAATATAAATAATAATTTAGTCTTTATCTGAGCAAATGTTAGAACTAACTAGTCCTTTCGTACAACTATCTCATTTCAACCTACAAAAACATCCATGTCAAAGATGAGGAAAAACCCACCTAGGTGAGACTCGAACCCGTGACCTCCGCATTGGCAGGCAAGAACTTGCCTGTTATAAGATTATACGCACCTGCTCGATAGGAAGGACGGCTTCTAAGAAAATAAATCATATCGATCCTCAAAAAAGGAGAAGCTGAGTCACGAGGTACGAAATTTTAGGGGATTTGGGTAACGTTCTCGAATGGACTACTTCCGCGAAGCAAGGACCGCAGTAAGAATGGAGTGCGAAAGTTTGAGTGACTGCACAACTGAATGCCGTCCTCTGCTCCACGATTCCCAGAAACGGAGAATATAATTCGGTATAATCCACTCATCTCGTCCGCACCCCTTTCCTCTTCTAGCTGATGGTAGTGGCGGTGGGGGGGGGGGGGGAGTGGCACTCCCCCGCTTCAGGGAAGAGCAGGATGAGGGGGCCAGCGGAGACATTTAGATCCCTCTCGGAGATTGCCTCGTTTCTGGGAATCACACGTCGAAAACTCGAGAGAGTGCGGGATGATGGGACAATGGAGCTCAGCGCTAAGATGTAAGAATATAATAAAATCTGTAGCCCATCGGCAACCATCTCTCTTTCTACCCTTTCTCAACCAGTTCTCCCAAACTAGTTCTCCACAACCATATTGAAAACTCCATGTATATTTGTTTTTCAGATTCACCTGTGTTGTTGACCCCACTCATTGAAATTGTCATCATAAAAACTGTCGAGGGCTCAGTCCAAAGAAAATCAATACACTATCTCCGGCGTTACCCTGAGTAAATCTTGATATTCTTCATACTTAAATAAGTAACTCGGTATGGTTTCACACGTGATTGCACTAACCAAGCCAGATCTCGGCATATTATAGATTCGGCACCTTGATAATGGCTTAAAATGCCGAAAAATGGGAGGTTAGATCCATAAACTTTGGAATCGTACTGAGTTACTCATTTAAAAATAAAAAAAGATAAATAAATCAACTCTATAACAAGTTTCCAACATTTTAAACTTATTATCAATATGTGTATGTTCAATTTTGTTTATTTTAAAATAAAATGTATGTTTTTTTTTGTTCCAGTTTTTATATGCTCTATAGTTTGTGGTTTATCAGTATTTCTTTACTGTTGTTATTTGTCCAATGTAAATGGCTTTAAGCTATTTTTTGGCGTGAAAAATAAATAAATGAAAGTAAGGGAAGCATGAAGCCGTAGCAGATCTATTCCAGTGCGTTTGTGGTTTCACATCTTGAAAATGACGGTTACCATTCAAAACCTGGGTGGATAAAATAAAACTCAAGTGTAAATGGTTAAATACAATTTGGCATTTCTTTTCTTTTATCATGAAAATGAAAATACTCCACATAGTTAGACCTGAAACTACAAGTATATTCTTTAAATAATTTGGGTTCACCAGCCCAACCACCTCTCAATCTGGACTGCCACGCATTAGAGCTCCACACTTAAGGTCCTTGGAATTATATCTCCAATTGCCAGCTTCGGAGATCGAGGATTCGCAGATATCAATCAATTTTGTTCGTCTTATGATTTTTTCTATGGTGCATACTTCATTGGTATCAATAACTGTAGAAAATTTCATTTAAAATTAGTAATTATTTTAGAGTTTCAAAGACAAACTCAAAAGAAGGATAGAAAATTCAGTGTGATACTATGCGCATTGAAGAAAAAATTATATAAATGTCAGAGTGAAATACCTATTATTAAATATACTCCAAAACCAAGGGCTTGCCTGTGTGTGCCAGCTTAGAATAAATTTTAAGTTGAAAATTGGTCTATCTTATACAGGAGGTATAGTAAACCATTGGATTACATATATTACAGACAGAAAAATAGGTATCTTTATATATACATACACATATTTATATGCTACTACTTTTTATTTAAGTTCCTTTTTGGTCAAAAATAATTATTGATGACTATTCAGGTGAGATTAATAAAATTGATTCATCAATTACTGTTATTATCCATTGTCTTAGCCATGATAAAAACATTATTTGTGGTAAATTCATGCTCACAATTCAAAAGGTAACTTCATTATTTCTATTTCGACTGCATGGTTCAAATATGATAAATGGCATCCTAAAAATGGAGATTCAACATAAGTTTAACTATCACTGGTAAAGAGATAGGAACGTTTAATCTAATTAATGGAAACGCTAGAGGTAAACCACAATGTAAAGCTAAGAAAATTGGTTTTGTACGTGACGCTGGGCTATAAATTATTCACTGAGCAAGTCTTGGGGACTCTTCCAAAACTCAATTTCCGCTGTGAAAATATGATTTAAATTATGACCTTTTGATCGATAACTCTGAGCTTACTGAAAGACGTTTACTAAGAATATCAAGCCACAATTTTCGACCCAGGAGTGCGGTTTGATGAATGAGGTTGGTGCTCATAATACGTTATCCACAAAGTAGCATGAATAACACACATCAAAGAAAGAGGTCAGTTCCTACCCTCGTACCGCATACAGTTTCCACGAAACATAAGCTACGTGGATAACCGCCCAGCTTAGGTTTCTATCCCGTCATGTCACTGTGGAAAACGATAAAAAGGCATGTGACCCGGAGCATAAGATTAAAAAAAGAAAAAGTCAGAGGAAAGAAAAAAGAAACCAGGAATGATTTATCATGAAAAGCAGCATTTGACAAATAAATGTGTACATATATTTACTGGTAGCAATTACCATGTGTGCAGGACTAAAAAAGGAAAACAGTGAAGATGAACATCATATTTCAAAATATAAAGGTTGGTGTATTTTTTGCAATCAAACTGAATTAAGGAAATACCTTAAATATTAAATTAATACGTGTGTAATAGCGAGAGATACGTATACCTAATCAAAATTCAACAGTGCAAGTTAATTCATATTGAGGTGTTTGAGGTTGATAAAGACAAACTGTTATGCATTACTATTGAGTAGATCATCCAAGATATTTAGTCTATGCTTAACAGATTTCTTGAATTTGGAAAGAGTGGTAATCACAATAATTTTAAGTCTATTACAAAAATATTTTGCTCGATCAAGTGTTGTGGTGTTATACTATAACGTTTTCCATGTCTGATGGTACAGAATTTGTCACTTGTTCGTACTCATCAACAGATGTAAGAGTGGGACTTCATAACTTATTTTCTGCACAGTAGTAGCACCAAGAAAATCTGATTCTGTATCATTTTTTCTATTTAAAATTCCAGCTGACCAGAAGTTAGATGTCACTGGTAGTAGGTGCAAAATATAAGAGCTTGGAAAATTTTGCATTAACACTGTTATATTTCAGTTCCAATACTGTCCCATGATCATTAGGTAAAATAATTATTAATATCAATAACGTACTCCCTCTTAAATAATTATATAATATTCTAAATATTCCAATCCATCAAAATATTTCTGGAGAGGTTATCAAAAGAAATCGACAAAATAGAGAGCTGCAATTGTTTTGGCATAACTCAAAAATAATGCTTATACATTCTTTAACCACAATAAACTTTAAATCCAAAATTATATGGGTACATATTACCTTCAAAAGCCAGAAGAAACATTGAAACATCCGCCAGCACCCTTAGGATACAGCAAAAAGGACGATAAAAACAGGTGGATTGTTTATTTTTACGCGGAGGTTTTTACAACCCTGATTCTATCTCAACAGAAAGTTTCAACCTTTAGAGTTCTGAGTGCTCTATATGCAGTCACTACTGCAGTTTCATCATACTTTCTATGACAGTTAGAAATATTTTAGAATGAATTTCGTGCTGCCCGTACGCTTAGATTAATCCACCCGTTTAGTTTCATCGCAGCGTTTCCAGTAGAGATGTAGTCTGCAGCGTGAAGCAGAGAAACTTGAGCGAATTGAAAAATAAAAATTGTATATATATATATATATATATATATATATATATATATATATATATATATATATATATATATATATATATATATATATATGCGGGAGACTATTCATCCCACAAGAGAGAGAGAACGTAACAATGTCTCATCACCACTGAAACTGCTTAAGGAGGCTCTGCCGAGACTTCGTGAGTCAAAACAAAAACTAAATTCCACATTTTTGTTTACTCGGTTTAAAAACCCGCTTTCGGTGAATTGAAACGTCACCTATCTAAAACCAAGTTTAGGACGCAGAATATACAGTTTATTTCGCGAATATATTTAAATGAGCACTTTTATACAGCAACATGAGCCAATTGCAGCGCCATTTCTATGGAATCACCACATTTTTACTTCAAATATTGCAGTGATTGACTAACAACTTACAAATTATCAGGTAAAATACCTACATTTAATTTTTATTCAGTTTCTTGGGAGTTTTCCCATCTTATAGAAAGTTTTCCGTGAAAATGGCTATTAGTATAATTATATGTAAAAACACTATTTCCCTTCGTGTTTATCTTGTTCTCCCTATGAACAACATTTATTTCCAAATAGTAATTGCATGAAAAATAGAGTGGAATGGTAGAATTTTGTTGTTCGTATCAGAAAAAGGCACGTTTTTCTACAAGTAGCCAGAATACGAATGAAATGATATTCAAGTCATTTTACGTCGGAGCCACCTTAATCTCAGAGTTAAAAATTTAAAAAAAAGTTACTGGATTATTTTATTTTTAAAGCTCAGGGCTCTTTTTTTGAGAGATAGTGAGGAAACTTTTCCCCTTGCCCCCACTTTTTCGGAAGGATTTCTTTTCCTCTGGAGGAAATGAAATGAAAAAAATGAGAGAACACAAGTGGCTTGGCTGTCCATTTCCCCGCTTTTCCGCGCAGTTTTCAATTTTCAGAGGTTCCCTGGAGAGCATTCAGGATGACGCGCTACCTACGCTTCCCACCATATATCTCGGTCCACACTCCTAGCTCCGCGGCGTATAACGCGAGAGTTCTGCAGTGCCTACTTGTCGGGAGCGGAACAGAGTCGGAGGGAGGGGAGAACATATGACTACACGGAGGAACCCCCCCGCGCATGAGAAGTTGATTAATCTTGGCTCAGCCGTGGGGGGCACCATATATACGCTTCCTTTTCTTCTTCCTCGCTTGTCGCATAGCAGGGGAAGAGCTGGCTGGATGGTTTGTGACAGTAGGAGAGGTGAGTGACAACCGAAGTCATTTTCGTCAATCAGGATACCTAAATTTGGTAGGCTGATAAGTTCAGGTCAAATCTAGTCCAAAAATGCTTTTATTTTGCCATTGTTTTGGTCATAAAATATCAAATTAACAAGAATAATTAACATACTCAGTCTGCTTAAAATAGCATATAAAATAATTGAACAAATTTAAATGTAATTAATAAATTTAATTTTCAAATATTTATTCTAATCAAATACTAGAGGCTCAATCATCACAAAAAATATTGGTCCATTTTAAATGAGTAAAGCTAAACGCATCAGCATTCATGCTCTCAATTACTTTAAATACCTACACCGCAACAAATAATTTATATTAATTCAGGATAAATACAACTTAACGTTAAAGTTGAGTCATAATTTTTAAAAATCTTATCCTGAATATCACCCAGATGGATAAACAAAATAAATATCATATTATGTGATATGATGACACATCTTTTCCCTACACAGATTAACTATCCCCTACGTCAATAGACACACACGAAATTCTCCTGAATCACTCCGGCTATACGTTGTAATGATCCCGTGAATTTGAACACTGTTATCATGTGTTGCAGGCATTGAAGAAAGCAGGCTGGTCAATCATAAGTCACTTGTAATATTCTGTAATATCAATTATACAACGCATTTTAGTAGTTGCTTTTAGTTGATGACTTAATTTGCATCAACCATCGAATTCTCTGCGTGAAAATGATACAAATTATTATAAAATTAACGAAAACTGACTTGCAAACCAATGGAATAGTCTTGAGACGAATTTTACGTCATATCCATAAAATATTTTTAATACAAATCTGATAACTGACTTTATCATAATTCAGCGTCTCAATCTCCTGCGTCAATATTCAAGCTTAGCAGGCTTTGTTTTGGCAGACCAGACGCAGCTCTAACTTTTAACACACCTACAGAACATCACCTACTTTGCCTCCTCCTAATCTCCACTAGAAGTGACCTCTCCTCACTCTCCATACGAACCACTTCATCGTTCGCCTTCCTTTCCGTTCACTATACTTTCTTATTTCTCCTCCGCACTCCTTGTCAGATTTCAAACGCTTTCAGCCTATTCTCGTCTTATTTTCTCAGAATCCACGTTTCTGTCCCATGCAACACTACACAGCAAATTAACCACTTCGCCAGGCTCTTTTTTTAATCCAAATCCAATACGCCCGTCATCAGTTCTCTCCTACTTTGCCAAACGCTTCTTTTGCTGTTCTTCTCTTAATATCTTTCCCACAATGGTCATTTTCTTCCAACATACCACCCAAGTAATTTACTTTGATATTTAGCGGTATACAATCATATCATGCAGGAAACGAATCTCCAAAAGAGTGCATACTGTCAACTAAATTTGAACGCCCAATACGGTAATGCAAAGTCACCTTGCTCACAGTTGCTATGGATTATGCTCTTTAGGTTTTTAACAATATGCGTGTGGCAGTTTCTCCAGTGAATATTCTTTTATAAAGTGCTTAATCCGATTAAATCAGAACTGAAGATAGTCAAGAATGACTATTCAACAAATCAGGGGATTTAGTTTCCGCCTCTCTGCTCGAATTCTCCGGCTGTAATCCTTTGAAATTCGCCTGGAGTATCAACAGAGTGAAAAGGAGCGCGCGACTATATAAGTCTCGCCTTGCGAATATTTTGTACTTTTGCCGACTGAAAACTTTTTCCGCCAAAAAAAGTGTATTATTTTTTTCTCCTGCTTCTGATGTCCGTTGTCAGAACATATTTGCACGAAATGGAAACCGATTTTGAAATTCCGCTTCGAATACAGCAAAGCTCTTTCAGCCTCGTGCAATAGTATTCCGTCATCCTCTGCGGCCCCCTCATAGGCCGGGAGAGACGGACGTAGCGGACTACGATGATGTCGCCATTGAATCATTTTGCGGAAGCATTGGGGGAATGCGTGTGGCGGTCGTGGATCCGCACTAAGCGAGCTCGTAACGTGGTTTACGAGGGCGCAGTCGGAAGACTGATCAAACACATAAACTCATTAATGCTCCCAGGTGAAACATGAGAGCTACCGCCGCGTTCGACCTGCAGGCTTTTAAAGGGAACTTTACAGGGGGATGGATCTTAAAATGTCCTTGATTCTGAAATTTTAGAAATTCCCGATACGAGATATACCTAATTCACAGCCATTGCAAGCCCTGCTCACCATAAAGAACAATTAGTACTGGAATTTTTAGGTCCCACAAAATAATTATAATAATGCACGTTAAAAACTCTAGAACAAATTACCTGAAGGATTAAAAAAATAATACTTTGAGTCATTTCAACATGGTGAACAGGATCAAAGTTGCATGGTATTATTTAGTGAATCACTGCATCATTAAAGAACAAAAGGCACTAAACTTTTTAAGTTCCAGATTGCAATTTATTAAGTAATTTCAATCATTTTAATAAAAAATTACTTACATTATTTTCATAATATGTAATTTACATTCGTTAAAAATTGTTGTCTGAACTTATGACGCATAGTTAAAATTATGTACATTATTTTAATCAACTGTTTCACGTAACTTACTAAGTCAACTGCAAAATGTTCATTTATAATGCAGTGGTTCTACCGAGTCAAAAAAGAGTCAAAACGTCAATATTTTTAATCCTTAAAGGTAGTTTGGTCGAGATATTTCTCTACTTAAAAATGAGACCATTTTACATTTTTTAGTTTAACATGTTTTAAAAAGCCTGAAGAATATATGAATTGTGATATTAATGATGCAAAACTATTTTGCTTGACTGAAATTCCAATTCTGAATCTCCGAAATTATGAGTTCTGAAATTCGGGTATTCGGGTTGGTTGTTTCTGCTGTTTCACCGAAGGTAAGCTTACAATCTGATCGAAGATCGACCTCCAAATATTAAAATAAAAATGTTTTTCTTGCGTTTCAACGGGAATTTTCATTTGGAAGTTGAAATGGAAGTCACCTCTACCCAACGAGCTAGAGTTTACATAGAGGAGCAAAACATCCGCCTCTTTTTAAGTGATTTGGCCTGGACGACACCATGGCAGATAAAGGGAAAACCCGTGGTATTCGAACTTATTCTCACGCCTACCCGGTCGTCTTACATCAAATCGCAGAAAATAATCCCGTATTTTTTCAGTTTTTGGTTTAATTGCTCACTGAACGCGACTGTTGTTTTTTTAATACCGGGCTTCTAATGGGTGGCTTAATGCCAAATGTGATTCCTAAATTTTCTTATTTTCAGTCAAATGAATAACCATTCTCAGCGTAATCGTGAAACCAGTGTCCACTAACTGCTTGCTAAGTTTTAATTTTACTTGTTATATACATATAACTTAAAAGCCTTTTTTAATTCGGTAAAATATGGCAGTTAACCAAATCATACTCCCCCATCATTAATTTCTGTAAGGCACTGCAGTAAGGAGAAGGTACTTCTTCCGTTACTCTCTTTCAGATACTTTTCCTCAAAATGCAGACAACATACTTACTTGAAAAATTAAATAGATCCTTTACTGTAACGAAAGATAAAGCCATACCATGCAAAAGAAGTTTGCATAATGTAGCAATCTTAAATGTTGAAAATAATGCATAATCAGTTAACCCTTTTTCACTTTGTTTATCTCGAACTGGTGATGCATTCAACTGCATGAATTCGCCTCTTGCTTTTTTCTATCATGGTGGCCTTTAGTTCACTTGAATTTAGTTTGAGAGCACTGTAATCAAGAGGTTTGTCCCTTTACTTTTACTGTATCTCGTTTCTTTGATCTGAAGACGCAGATTTGTCACTGCCGGGAATTGCCCATCACTACTTTTTATATCCGTTCGAGAGTACCACCTACTGGCACCAGTATTAAGTACTTATTGCTCACTCTCTCCCTCTGCCTAATAGAATTTCTCCACTTACCCTATCTACTAAGATGTTTCAATTCAATAACCATATAGAAGCTTAGAGAGAATTAGTGTATAGCAACCACGCCATGTTAATTAGAATACCGCTTAAAGAAAAAACGAAATAAAAGAAACAAACGCGCACCGGTTCAAAATATTAATTGATTTATGCATTTTCATGCCTGCAACAGTAAAGTTCCTTTTAGTACCTACACTAAGTAATTGTATCATACCTCGTATTTTGTACCTGTTTCGTACCGTGTACGTTTTAGTGAATGAGGCTTTAAACCGAAAAATATCAAAATCGTAGCACAATTTCGTATAATATCACATAGCTTCTTTCCAACTCAATTTTTCCCACAATCTCTAGTTTTTCTACCATACGAAACGCAACTGCGTGGTGGAATTTCCAACAAATCAATCGAATAGATAATCGACTCAGCCGCACACATTTTCATACGGTTCGTATCTCCGCCAACCCGGACTCACCTGAAAAAAGTTCGGTGGGCTGATCGATAGGGAAGATTGTTATGTGGGGAAAAGTGGGTTGCCTTCGAGTCAGCTCGCCCACCCACCAAGTGCGTTGAAAAGGAATATAAGTATATTATGGGGGCGCGCGCAAGATTTTTCGTATTTTTTTCGTATCGACTTGTTTTCGTAAGACCTTTTGGGAAGGGAAGAAATCTTATTTTTCCATCAGGATGTAGAAAAGCTTCAGAAAGTTGTGCACCCAAACGATCATGCTCTTGACTTGACTCACGGCGTGGTTTCCCCAGAGGATCTCAAATTCGAAGAAAAAGATTCATGAGGAACTGTGAAGGCTAATTAAATTCTCTCGCCTAATTATCATTACCAAAAGGAAAACAAAATACTTGTCCGAAATTTAGATAAAAGGAATTTTTTTTTAAATCGTGGACCAGCTTTACGCTGAAGAGAGTAAAATATTTTAACGCCCCCACCGACTTTCCCAAACTTCAGAATTCTTTATACAGGATTTCACATTGGTGCATTACCTGTAAGTCAACTTTAAATGCAAAACAGTGCAACGATATGTCTATTCACTTAAATAAATCCCCATCTAAGTTCAACTACACCCTTAATTCAACACCTCATAACCGTCTGTCGTCAGTAAAGGATATTGGCATATTAATAAATAATAAGCTTAATTTTTCCTATCATACCCAGACATTTAAATCGAAAGTTATGTCTCTTTTAGGCCTCCCGTTCCGCTTTACAGAAATCAAAGGTCCCCAAGCTCTTCAGTCATATTTTTCAGAACTTGTCCCTCCAGTGATCTTTATTGCTCCCCTTTATGGTCCATGTCTGCTTCATCTAATATCGCAACCCTAAATAATAATTCATTTCTTCACAAAAATAATGAATTATAGGTATAGCGAAACTTGGTGGCACTCACCAGCGGAGAATCAGAGATCACTAAGGGAAAATCAAGCATTGATGAGAGGGCAAAGGTACCGAAGGACTCTCGGAGTGACATTTGGAGGAAGACTCGGCCACTTTGTCCCACATCACTTGTATGCTTTCCTCTCCCTTGCGTCATACTCTTAAAGAGCAAGTGCCACCAAGTTTCGCTACACCTATACATAGTTCCCCATATGCGCAACATGTCCACCAATACCATCCTGTCTTCACTTTCCATTTGCAATTTCTATTCTCTCAATAAAATATCTTTATAACATCCTACACTCCATCACAGACTGTCCTGAACTCCTTTCATTTATAAATTTCCGAGCACCCTCTCTGCCTACCCATTCTCTATTCCATTTTCCAGTTTTTAGTTCATCACTCACCAAACTTCCGCTTTTTCTCGCCTTCCCTCTTTGCTTAAATCACCACCCGGCATCGTTGACTCGTTTTCTCTATGCCCTAGCGCATTTACAAACCTGGCTCTCTCATATCTCTGATAATAATTAGCACTCCCTCTTTACCAATTCTATTTCTGATAGTTTGTTAATATCCTTCTTGTTATATTTGTATGTATTCGCCTCTTATTTACTGTTCTGTTATTTGGGCCACTATAAATTTTCAACATTTATGTGTGTGGACATCTTCAAAAAATATATACAAAAATAAATAAAATTAAACAAAAGTTGTGTTTCTTCATTAGTCTTCATTTTATCGTCTCCCATTAATTTCCGGATGCATTCCATCCTTGATAATATATTCTTCAGGTACCGTACTAGCACGAAAATAATGCGATCCTGAATATAGTGCGACCTCAAGTGAAAAAATTATTTGGAATTGAAATTTTAATTTAATTTAAATAAAGTGCATTTTAATTTCTCTTTTTTATCTTTCTCTTAATTTTAATTTGACACTTTTTTATTTTCTCCTCTATACGCGCATTGGTACAATGTATCATCGTTATCTAACGTTTAAAAATATCATCATCATCATCATCATTGGTGCATCTGTCCGTAAACAGGTTTCAACGGCAGCGTTGTCTCCACAGCATTCTTTCCTGGGCCTCTCTCTTCATCTCCGCATAAATCCTTCCTTCTTTCCTCTCTTCCCTTCTATTTTACCTTCTATTATTATTTTCTGTAGGCAGTTATTCCTTAAAATATGCCCTATCCATTTTTCTTTTTTCTTTTTAATTTCTCTCAGTATACTTCTTTCTTCTCCAATCCTCTTTAGCACTTATTCATTCGTGATCTTATCTTTCCATTCAATCTTCTCCATTCTTCGCCATAGCCACATTTCAAAGCTTTCTAAGTACTATTCTTCTCTCTTTTTCAACGTCCACGTTTCACATCCATACAACACAATGCTCCATATAAAGCATTTTGCAAATCTTTTCCTAATATCCATCTTGATGTTCCTTTCTGTCACCAGTTCCTTAATCTTGCTAAATGCTACTTTTCCTTGCCCAATTCTGCTTTTAATTTCTTCAGTCAATAAAATATAGCAACATTAAAAAGACATGCTGGAACGTGAGGGTACACGAGCGTACGTCTGTTGGTTATTTTTTTAAAAGATTCAAGTATGCTAATAGAGTTCGAATGTGACTTTCTAAGGTAGTGGAGAAAAAAGGGTGGCTGTTTTTTTGGAGTATTTATGCAGTAAGGAGTATTTAGAATAAATAATCAGGTACATGCAGAACACCGCAGGTTGCAATCATATGATATCTTTCTGAAGTTGAACCACCAGTTTTGTTGTCGCAATCCGTCATAAGTGAAAAATGCCAACTTTCAATCCGTGCATTAACGCATTCAGAAGAAGGCCATTTCCTTTTAACATTAAAACTTTGCCTTAAGATTAATAAAAACAGTGGCTTAGATTTGATATTATACACCCAAGATCTCTGTGCCACAAATGCCATGAGCAATGGTTTGGTCAGGTGATTGGTGAATTGTAAATATCTAATCTAATACCAAATTAGTTCCCAATTTACAAAGTAAGAAAGTGTTTGGGTGGAGTATTCTTATTAATCAACGGAAAGAGCTAGAAATCTACGCAGTAAATATAAGGATTTACGGAAATTTAAATTTTCAATAATGGCGTTTAAGATACGCATTGGAATACCTTCTTCTCCTAATCATTTACTCCTTTAAATGTTCGGTATACCTTATACTTACTTATTATTTCGCAGTATTTCGATATGAAGTCATTTTTGTAATATCTGTAAATATAATAACATGATTTTATTCATTATAAAGTAAAAAGCATTTTACTTTTCGTCAATATAAAAATATTGTAGAAAAGTACGTATTATTTAATATTATAATGAAAAAACAACATTAAAAGCTCCTACAAAGTGAAACGTGATACTTTCAATTTTATAATAAAAGGATTTTTATTTAATTAAAAAATAAACAGTTTCTATATAAGTGATTTTAAAAATCTTGGTTGCCCAGATGTTGTTTATCTGTGTCAGAACGAGCGTTACACATACGTGCCTTATATGGAAATATTATTCTCCATGTTCCAAATACTAAATTTCAATTAAGAATTTCGAAGACTCTGTCATGGATGGTAGCAAATCCTTGATACTTTTAATTCCCAGAGTGCGGTGAGCCTTGATGGATATTTACGGAGTATAATCGTCAACGGCGTTCTATATTTGACCGTTTATTGACTGCTCGTCTGCATTTCCTGTCCTTTGTGTGTCCTTTGGATATCAAATTTACGTAAACCACCGTCGTTGCACTGTTCTATTTATTGTAGTTTTTTTCTATCAAGCTCCTTTTGCGGTAGAATAAAATACCTCTCTATATAACTGTATCAAAAGTCAAAAATAAAAATATAAAAACTTTTGAAAAAATTGTATCCTCTCCAACCCCAGTACATTATAAAAGAGCATACTCCGAAATCCAATTACATTAGAGCTATTTTTTACTCAGGGCAAGGAAAACTAAATTACTCTCCGTAACGTCAGGGATAATCTTTTTTTTTGGAAGGGGAAAATCTGCAGTGGAGGATGTACTCAATTTCCTTTTTGGTTTGGAAATCTGAAGTTGAGGTTGTGGTTTTGTATATACAGCGAACGCCGTTTGATGAATCGTCAAAAAAGAAGTAAAAAAGTTGCGTGGCAACTCAGATCCACCACAGGTTACCGCAGTGTTTCTATATCGTTCCGTTTTAGGTGGTATATAAGCATAGCACTGTCGCTTTTTATTCAGATGTGGGTGCAGGAGAATAACAACGGTTTTGTGTTACTCCTATTCACTTGTCTGAGAGGCGGCAGAGGTTGAGGGATTGGTTTAAGCTGTGAGTGTTTACACATATGCGCACCTCTGCCGCCAGTGTCGAATTAGACGGATTTTCCTCATAACATTACCAGAATAACACGTTACATGGATTTCGTTAACACAAAAAAAAAACAGTTCCGGCTGCGGCCCTTGCAGCATGCGGTCTATGATTGTTTTTTTTGTTTTCGGCGCAAACCTTCGATCATGTGTAGGATTGAGACGCTTTCGGCGGAGAAAGTTGGCTCCAGAGCAACCCCCATATGTGTGTGACATCAGACACGGTAAGTCTCCCGATTATACCTCGAAATCGTATGCTGATGAAACATGATTATTAATAAAATAAACCTCATCCATGGCGATATTGACGGAAATTTGAAATTTTTAAGGAATGCGGTAATTAATATGAAAGTATTACCGACGGTGTAGCCGCTATTAGCGATAAAGTTTCATTGTGTTTAACGGGAAACAATATGAACGTGCCTTATTTGAAATTTTAAACAAATAATAATTGAGGTTTTAAACAAATGCGGTAGTCCATAGACAAATATTACCGACGAAGAAGACGTTAATAGCGATAAATTATGCTTTTCTTAATACCCATTTCGAATTACTAGCTCTTAACCATGGTAATCCATTACAAGGGTAAGAAATATTAATGCAAACGCCTGGTAGATATGGACCATGGTAACCTTTTCTTCCCGGGTAATCTTACCATAGTTAGGTGTATAAAATGGTTGTTTTCCGCCATGCTAATGCACGTTAGTTTTAACGGGCAAGTGATAAATCGTCATCATATTCAAGTGGCCAAGAGGTGATGAGAAACATGCCGCACGTAAAAAGGTAGTGAATACAGCTTGTATCATAGTGATTGAAGACAGGAATGAGGGGCTAAATTACCAAGGTTTAGTACAATGGTAAGATGTTCGTGAGGCAAACGAAGCCTCACTGGCAGAAGATTAAATGTAATTTTGGAACATAATTTTCGGCCAAAAAACGAAGTCTAATGAATGATCCGCCATCATTTATACTTTTGGTATGTAAATCAGTTTGGGATGAGATATTCCTGAAAAAACGAGATCTCCGGGCACCTGCTAGTAAACACTTTAATGGGTTACTATGTCTGACGTCACATTATACCCAGCTTTCTCTGGATCCACGATCAATCCAGCTCTTCCGCCCTCTATTTTATACATGCTCGCAGATGTAGGTGGACGACAAAAATACAGTGCCAGCTGCGGCCCTTTGCGACTTGCGGTCTATGATTGTTTTTCTGTTGTTTTCGAGTGACTTTTCATTTGGGATGAATCAACATTTTGTTTTCCCCGTTGACTGTCATTCAGGATTACGCCACGTGGTGCTACTCATCTGCTCAAGCTCTGTCTGCCGCATCAACGGCGAAGCGCAGGTGCTGAATAAGGTTGCATACATGTCTTAACCAGGAGGTAGCAGGAACGTCTGCATCCGCATATAAAATACCCCTCAGCCCATATCAAAGGTTTTTGGATATGATAAGATGGGAGTCTCTTTCCAAACAAAAAGTAAGCAAACAAAAAAGTCGAGGCTTAACAAAATGTTCAAATGCCAGCTTACTTATGTCAAGAATGATCTTATTAAGATTCTAATTGTCTTATATTTTAAACTAGTGACTATGTTAAAGACGCCTTCTCATTCTAAATTCATGACGCTATTAAAAAAATATTTTTCCATCATCTTTTTGACCGTTTCTCATTCAATTATTGAGTATGGGAACTTGGTCAATAACTCTCTAAAAATGAGGATTATGGACAATTTAGAAACTGTCCTGAGTCTCATTTGCCATTTGTTTAGGAAGTTCCATTGCAACTGTGCAAGTTTAAAAAATCAATAATTCACCAATTTGTTTTCCTTGCTTAAAAATACTGCATTAACGGTTGGCCTAACTTAGATGTTATAAAAGAATGCTAAGGAATAAAATATGCAGATTTTTTCGACAGAGAATGAACAATTCTTCCAGCCAAAAGGGACGAATTTAGTTCCATCTTCATTGAGTTACCGCAGCTTGACTTCAGTTATTCCAGTTGTATGCCAAGAACTAAAAATATATGAAGGTAAAGTACTTAATTTATTTTAATTCGATTCCCTGGAAGTTGTCATTTCTTTTAAATAGTTTTCCGCAAAAATGGTATTTATATTAGGCTGAAAAAATATAATATTAAAAAATACAATACCATAAAAACATTTTACACATTCTTAAATTCAACGTAATGCAATTTCAAGTTTCAGTTCAAAATAAAAAGATATGTTTCTGTCGTTAATGTCAAGCAAAGGAAACTTTTTCTATAAGTAACAAGAATGTGTTCGCAATTACATTTCAGTCATTTTACGTTGGCGCCACATGAAGTCCACTGCATGTCGTATCTTCGTCTTAAAATAAATTAATGAACGTCACCTTTGGGATTCGCATTTTCACCGGCTTGTGTAGTGAAAAAGTGAGGAGGTGGATAGAGTTTTTATTTATTTTGAGAAAATCATCCCGAGGGAATCAAGATTGCAGGAATTGAAGGGAAGCGCGTGAAGGTTCTGTTTCATAATCTCGTCTCGTCTCTCGTCCAATCTCAGCCTCCGGCACAAATATAAATGAGACGCGGCGGTGGCACTTCAGTTTCATATAATTCCTGTCCTACCTTTTGCGACGAAAGAAACTCTCCTCAGCTCATCCGTCTTATTCCGCGAAAAGAATTTCATTTCCATTCGTAAGATACGGAGCGCACGCCAAATTCAAAATTTAATGTTGCAACGAATTTCTACTTTGACCCAGTTAAGGACGAGAGTATTTCCTTTTTTTGTTTAAAAGGTCTGATGAGTTTGAAATGACTTAGATTGTTGCGTAAACATTCACTGCAGATGGATTCTTATGATTGGAAGAAAGTAATATTTTCTGCTGAAGGAAACCCTTCGAGAGGGAGTTCAATTTGAAGAACAATATTTCTTTTTTTTAGCTTAACAAATTTCCAAGAATATCAACGTTGCCAGTGAACTTAAGGATTTTCCGCTATAACTGTGTGAGTCAAAACAAACACTAAATTACATATTTAAGTTGATAATGTTTAAAAAATACTTATTTTATTACATTACATGCCTAAGCTATTTAGAAGCAAAATTAAGAAAATATGCTCAGATTATTCGACTAGTAAATTGTTTCAATAATCACTTTTATCGATCATAGGAGCTAAACGCAGCTCCATATTAAAACGAATAAATACATTTTTACTTCAATTATTGCAGTAATTTAAAGTTATCTTAAATATATGATGGATCAATACCTTAACGTCTTCACCATTCAAAGTCTTGGGTGGATTTCTTTCTCGTAAACTATTTTTCGAAAAAAATGGCACACATAGTAAATAGAAAAATATTTTTTCTGTCACGTTTATCCATTGAAGACCATCTTAACTTAATTACTAATAATTCAAAAACTAAGAAGAATTGATGCCTTAATTTCTCCCCATTTTATTCCAGGGAAACATTGACTTCGAAGACACGGTATTTCGCAAAAATGGCATACATTTTTGATAGAGAAATGCCATTTTTCCACCACGTTTAACCCATTTCCTCATTGAACATTATGTAACTTCAAGTTATGTTTGCAAAATATGTATTTTGAAATGGTATGATGTTTTTTGTTCCTATCAAACATGGATACGCTTTTGAATTAGAGAGCCAGTAAATGTATGAAACGGCAATGAAATCATTTTACGGTGGAACTACCATAAGATGAATTCTTAAGTTGGAGTAAAATATTCAGTGCTGGAGGAGACCTTTCGAAGGAGTTCAATTTGAAACACAATATTTTTTTTAATTTTAGCTTATATATTTCCAAGAATATCAACGTTTCCAGTGAATTAAAAATTTCGAATGAATTTCCGTGTATCTCATGGGTATTCATGTAGTTTTTTTAAGTGATAAAAAATCACTGCTCTTTCGGCCGTTTTACACGGAGAATATTCTTGCGAATGATCTACATAAGTTCTCGAATAAATTTAAATGATGACATGAATAGCTACAATTAAACTACTGATAACTACTCTCTGACTTAATTCCGTGATTTTTCTGAGCTTAAAGGATACTAATTCGTTCACATATCGATGGTGCATATCGATTTCCGGGAGATTTCCGACCACTGGACTCCGTGGTGTATTAGAAAAATCGATTTATTTTCGGAGTCGCAGCTTATTTTTCTTAAATAACTTTCTATAAGCTTTGGTTTCTCATGTGTGATTTATCTCTGTGTATAGCGATGTCTAAACTAACTCTTCCCCTACATTAATGCGAAAATTCGACTGAAAAAAGTGTCCACTATTTTGTTTTAAATCGGCAGTATAATACTATCACAAACATTAACCTTATAAGACATTATTGGCCAAAACAAATTTCAAATGGTCAGTATCATTTTTTATTCCACAACTAAACTTAAAAAGATTCTGTATGAGCTTTACTTCGACGATTTTCAGGGAAAATTGAAACCAGGGTTTTGTTGCAAAATTAGTTTTACTTTGAACCATGTTATATTGTCAATGTGTAAGAACTGAAACAAACGACATGCATCATCTCATGCACCAATTAATCGAGAATGACTATCGTAATTTCAGCTTATAGCTTAACAAAAGCACTTTTTGAATTTTCGCCTGCTTTTTTCGATTTCAGCCCACTGTGCGACGCAGCTGTTACCATTGTTGGAATGTTTGCTTATATCGTCCGCTAGTGCTTAATTAGAGAGACCTAATCATCTTAAATTTGCCAATGCCTTAATACGTGAGAGTTTTCTGATCATTGTCGTACATATGTCCGAAAAGTAACCAATATATAGATTACTGCATTACAAAATCGGCATGCATCCATGGAATTCCGAAGCCTTTATTAATTAAAATAACCAAGATGGGCGTCATACACTTCTAGCATGCCGCATGATTCACGGCACAATAAACAATATAAATGCTCTTATGTTACTCGGATGATAATGCGCAAGACTATACGTGCGTGTAATGTTTCGCATTACAAGATGCATTAATGTGATCGCTAAATTATTAACCGCGTAAAGCTTATATGAATGTATCTGGAGAGATTGATTAATTATATGTACTTTCTTCCTTTAAGTAGAATATATTTTCAACAGGTGCTTACTTGGGTGACTTGATTTGACAAAAATAGTTTTATGACATCCTAATAATAAGTTTAATTACAACCTACTCCTAGACCTGGTGATATATCTGTTCCCCTCTGTACTTAGAAGTATTGTGAATGCTACTTGATCAACCGTAATGTATTTAAACATTAGTGATTTCACAACTATATCATCGATGCTTGGGTAAAAGTCACATCATAGTTAAGCAATTGATTTAAAATAGTATTTCTTGGAAAGGCCTTACTATTACCCACCGCCAAATTGATGTAATCTGTACGGATCACAATTCAAACGTCAATATTGTCATAGAGTATTCATTCATCGAAAAAATTATTGGTTTTCATTAAGGTCGATCGAATATGCCCTGAAATCTTTAACACGTTAACATTTAAGCTTTTATTACAATAACTAGTTTCCACTCAACATTTACCCTATAATTACTGCATTATTTAAAATTTGTAGTAATATTTAATTTTGAAAATACATGAACTAAAGTTTATCTATTTACAACCTTGGTTGGATAAAAAAAATGGTGATATAAAAATTTTAAGTGCTTTTTGGGTCTTTCGAAAACGTAAAATCGAACGGTACACAATGCATTTTTATTCTAGGAATGTTTTGAGAATTAAACGTTCATATGGTTATGGAATTAATATTGATTTTCTTCCACGAAAGTTTGAATGGTGAAGTGAAAAGTACGATGCGAAAGAAATACAAAAAAGTACCAAGAAAATTACAAAAAGTACGACCAAAGCCTTTATACATCGGGGACAGAGACGTTGTGTACGGGAAAAAGTCATCCTTTTTTTTCTTACTCTTTTACGTATGTGCATTGTGCACACATGAGTAATCATCATAGAATTATTAAAAGGCTTATTTTTGACGGAATGGTATCATTTAAACATTTGAATTTCAGATTAGGATGTGAGAAGAGAGTCAATAACGAAAAAAAATCTTTCGTCGAGTTTTCCAATGGACTGATGATATTAGCCATATATTGCCATGATTTTTACTGCCAGTTGAGGTCATTTATGAAGCGTTCCATGTTAAATTTCCATCGACGTATTTGTGCCAGGCAAACATGACCCACGGATAGAAAAAAAAGAACACAGTCACCCCGTGTGCCGGAGAGAAGGATGAGAAAAAATATGAAGATCGCGATGTCGGGATGAATGCTTCCCGCGGACGATTCACAAGATCGCGGGGTGGTCGTTCATCTGGATTTTCAAACTCTAAGAGGATGTCCCGTACTCGTTCGCCTACTGCTCTCTACAAACACTTGAAGCCATTCCACAAGGATTTGGACTAGAGAAGGTCGTGTAATATTCCATTTTAAAGGAAGTTCCACTGCAACCATGAGAGTCAATAAAATTATAATAATAATACTTCATTTCACTCAGAATTATTCACATGCATTAACATGTGTATTATTCTGTACATAGGAGTCCCTACAGTACTGGAGGGACGATAAACCGACCTAAAGGTCGGGTCACCACGCGCTGACATTCTCTACATTCTATTTTCTATTCTGTGTATCATAAATTTAATTAAACAACCATGAAACTGAAATAAGGCAACCCTGAAGAAACTTATTTTGCGGTTGCCATTAGCTGATTAAGATGCGTTCGGCAGTAATTTTGTAGCATGAAAATATAGTTGTAAGCATTATATTCAACAAAAATGTTAGTTTAGTGTAGTATTATTAGAAATACATTGGTTTGGTGAATTTTACAGAATAATAAAAATGAAGGTATGATTTGGGAAATATAATAAACTAGCTGAAGGTACCCGTTGAACTTCAACGGATGTGAAAAACATTGAACTTATTTTATTAGAAAACCACAAAACCTGAAGAATACTGTCAGCGTGATCATTTGAGGTGTTCGTATCCTATCTTGTTTGTTGTGATCGTTGTAATTCTAGCGTTTTCCATTTCTTGCACGGAGAGTTGAGTGATTATTTGTCCTCTTTAACTAAAGGCTAATATGGCGGTCGTTTTAGCCGTGCTAAAAATATCCTTTATTTTACAAAAATAAGTACTAAAAGGAGATAATTACGTAAAAACTTCAAATGAATGATGTAGTTCAGAGTTTCAATATTCTAATGAAGCAAATATAAAGGCAAGAAGATTACAATATTACTAAGAACACGTTGTAAGCAAATAAAAAATCAGCAGCCTTACCTTGAATTTTAATCCACAGAATAATCAGTCAGCTTCTGTTTCTATAAACAAAATCATGGTTGCTACAACAATAAAAGAACATCGTTGTACTTCTCCCCGCATCCAGTATTGTATACACCCAGAAATGAACGAAATACAACAATGGAGATACCATTAAAAGTGCTCCAAATATCCTTTAAATTACGAAAATACTGATTAACGGGAGAATATAACGTTAAAACATCGAAGGAATAAGATAGTTCAAAGTTTCAAGGTTCTAATGAAGCAAAAATAAAAGGAATTAGTACAAATTTACGTATTTAAATTAGTGAAATCAGAAAGGACTGCACGACGAAAACTGTCAAATCCCGTGCAAACTTATGGAAAATTGAAAAAACATTAAAAACATCATTTCTACCGATCTGATTCCATTCAAACTACTCTCTAAACCTTCCCGGGACTAATAAGAACAAACTGTGAAATTTTGAGCGCAATCGGTCGAGTAGTTTTCGAGTCTATGGAGGACATAGATACATACAAACATTCATTTTTATATATAAGATGACCAAGTAGGCACTTACAAAGAGTTATCAAAGACATTTTGGGGTGGTAAGTACTTTACTTCTAAAGAACATTTTCAGGGTTTGTTTGCGAAAATAACAATTTTCTGGAGCGACTAAGGCATTTGGCCTCACATTGTGCGTAAGATATTTCTTTAGGCAAGGGAGCAAATAATATCGGTGTATGATACATATAGATATGAATTTTTATACGCTTCAACATTAGACCTTGAAACTCGAAAATTTGGATAATTAGCCCTAGCATTGTTTTAGATAGGCATGGTTTATTTCTTTGACTACCTCTATAATAAAAGACTCGGAGTAACTCATATAGATACAAATAAATGTCTGAGAGATAAAATATTAGATTGAGTTATAATGGAAAGGAAGTTTCAGTACTTGCGTACTTACTTAACTCCACCTTCCTATTACCTACTGACTTCCACCTTTTTGCCTAAAAAATTGCTAAAACAATACTTATTTCAATGATGACGTGCGCTGGCTAACGTAAAAACACGATTAAGGTATATCAGAGCTTTTGAGTTGAGTAAGGTTCATGTGAAGTAGAATTTATAAAATGAATAGATAAACAACAAATAAAATGAATTTATACTCGACATTTGGAAGATAAACAATTGATGTTGCAAAATAAAAATGTAGGGCATCTCCTTACAACCCCTTAAAACAGCTGGCGAAGTAGCATCAATTGGTAATGGACGCGTTTGATTGCCGAATTTTATCAATGAAACAATATTTCCATCTTTCTTTCAAATATTTTTTCAGTGCAAGAGTATTGGCATATACGTGAGAGAAACATAAAATATCCATCTTGAAAGAAGAGAAAAAGAAACACTGCATAAAATTTCCACACTTTTAATTGCCTTCAATTAATAATCAAGGTTTCGGATGGCATGACGTGCCGAAACCTTGGTCGATAGTGATTGAAAATTTGGGAATTTGTACCAGTATTTCTGTTTTTATTTCTTCAAAAAGATAGTTTTTCAATGTCTGGAAACCCGAAAATGCATATGTAATATTGTCAATATTGTAGCCTGTCGCAGCAAGCTTTTCAATTAATCCTGCATAGTGTGTTCCGCTATACCAATTCTAAGCATGTCACTCTTTATCCCTTGAACCCACTGGTTGCTTTTCTTACGATTATAAACATGGTTAAAAATTTGTTTTATAAGTCTATTTTTGTCCATCTTCTTTCCATGGCCAAAGAATACATTTCATTTTTTTCCAAATCTAACCTGAAAATTTCTTGTATATTTCATTCTTGTGGAGGTCACTTTTCATTCAATTCTTCAATCTTCATGTAACTATTCTTGTCTTTCTCTGTTTTTAGTGGCGCTCGGATTTTTCCGTGAATCTTTCTTTCCTTATTCTCTCTCCATTCTATTTCTCCTGATCTCATTAAGAACATGCATTCAGTGGTGTAGAGATTTTCTGGCTTGATTTCTGTATTTTAGTGTGTATTTTTCGTGTTAGATGAGAGATTTTTCTTATTTTTGGTCAGTTGCTATGGTATGTACATGGGTTTCCAGTGATTTTCAAAGATTTTTCAAAATAACTCAATGGTGTCATTCATCACTTCAGTATTAATCTGATCATTGTGATGAGGAGAATTCGTGTCTTTTGAAGTGAAATAGGGGCTTTCGGATGGAGAAGAGAGTAAGCAAGAGGATTGTCGTCCGACTCCCACTCCGCTGCTTTTAAACATCCCCTCTTTTGTCGTCACCTCACCCACTGCCATTCACTTCGTTCCCTTCCCTTCCTCCTCAACTCCCTCCAACCCCCTCCACAGTTCACCCCACCCCCTCACAAAGTCCCTTTTAGCGTTTCCCAGCGGAAAGTTCTCCAGCCGTGTGTTTACTCAGAGCATCATCATCTGCCGTTCTCGCATTTCTCGCATATTTCCCTCTTATATAACTACACTCTATAATACTTCCCGAGTGTCCTCGCATGAGGAAGAGTTTTATTAGTCCGGAAAAGACCGGTTCTTGGGAAAGGTGAAGGGGGACATGCGAACAGTAGCGTCCGGCAGATTGGAGGATTTGGCCCATTATTCATTAGTGCTTAGGAACGAAATTACTATCCCAAGTAGTTCCATTAAAATATAAATGTAAAAATATTTTTCATTGGTGGACATGCGGCGCGTTTTCAACGAAGTTCCAAGACTTAATATGTCCAGCTCACGTGATTTCTACAAAACAATCCTCCTTTAAAAAATTACAATCCCAGCTACTATTAGTCTCCATATATTTTATTTAAACTTTTAAGCGAGTAATGACTGTATGTATGTAAAATTTATCTCGAAGACGGCACAACGGATTTTAATACGACATCATATCGTGAAGGTTTAAGGCACGTGAAATTCGTTGTTTAGGTCTGATCGTCGGGAATATTCGTTGAGGGACAGGGCTTGTGCCCAGGAAAGGTTTGCAAGCCAATTCATAAAAAAGGATATGATTCAATGGGGGCTTAAAGGTAGATAATTTTATTTACCGACTTGTGAATGTGATACAACACATTTGAAACTTATTAAAATTGGACTAAATAGCGCGAGAAAGTTGAGAGGGTATTAGTATAGCATGTCTCCACATCACAATTGGTATCCCGAGTGTGTAAATATATGATAAAATAACAAAATTTAGTCACAAAAATGAAGACCATAGGCAAGTCACAGAATGAGACAAAGTTTCCGACTTCCATACATATCGTTATTGCTTATTAAAACAATTCCTTATTAATAATAACAATGCTAATGGCATCAGGTCCAAATTTTAAATAATTTTGTGAACTAATGTTTACTGAAGGACTCTTACGTTAGTTCGCAAAATTCATACAAATTTAGACCTGACGCCATTATCGTTGTTATGGTGCAAATATAATGACTTGAGGTCAAATAATATATATTTTTTTAAACTTTTGCCGACGTTTCGGATTTTTATTCATCCATCTTCAGGGCTATAAACAATGATGCATGATGTTTAATGTTTGACATTTCTGTTTTGATTACATAATGGTAAATTTACAGTCATTAAATATAAAAATACATGGACATATTCAAGGTTGTTACCTTTCAAGTTTGATGCTGTTTTTATTTACAATTTTAATTTGGTTGCTTGGATCCATTTATTTGTTGAAAATTTATGAGTCATTTATTAAATTATGATAAAGTTTGCTTATATAAGTAATGTTTGTTCTTTTATTGCAACTTTTTTATTTCTGGATATATGGTACATTTCTTTGAATGATCTTTTTGATAAATTTGGTTCTGAGTCTAAAATTTTGGCTTCTTCGAAAATAAATGAGTGACTTTTTGTAATTGCATGATTTGCTAATGCACAAAGTTGAACTTTAGTCTTAATTGATGCTTTATGTTGCGAGATCCTATTTTTTAAAAAATATTGGGATGTTTGGCCTATATAGCTACTGTCACAGTCTTTACATGTAATAGAATAAATTATATTTCTTCTTAGCTGCATAGGGGTATCTGACTTAAGTTATGAATATGCGAGTTTATGCTGCGTTTTATGGTTTTTATGTGCTATTTTATACATTTTTATTTTGAATACCTTGGTAATTTGCTCTGATAATCCATTTATATAAATCATTCCCCGATATTGGTCATTATTAGTGTTTGATACATTTGTTGTATTTATTGAATTGTGAGTATGTGAAGATGATTTTTTATTTGAGTAAACTATGTTATTGATTAATTTTTTCGGAAAGTGGTTTTTTTTCTAAAATATCCCTAATTATTTTCAAATTTTTATCTTGGAAAACCTTAGCACTTAAACTTAATGCTCTAAACTTGAGTGAGATGGCCGTATTTATTTTATGTTTTAGAGGGTGGTGGGAAAGAAAATTTAGGTATTAAATGTATGTAAATAAATAAAAACACCATCAAACTTTAAAGGTAACAATCTTGATTGTCTATGTATTTTTATATTTAATGACTGTAAATTTGCCAACATGTAATCAAAACAGAACTGTCAAACATTTAACAACATGCATCATTGTTTATCGAAACGTCGTCAAAAGTTAAAAACAAAATATATTATTTGACCTAAACTCATAATATTTGCACCATATTATAAAAGAGGTCGAGAATAAATACCATTTAAATTAGCGTTATTATCACAAAAGGCATTTATAAACAACAACATAGGCATAAAGGCATAATAAACAACAACGTTAATGTTAACCACAACTATTACCAGTTGAGAGTTTATTTTTATAGCATCTGATTTGGACTTACTGGTCTTTAACAGTGAATGGTCAAAAGTTATCAATCCTTAAGATCAAGTCAAAGAATTAAGATCAAAAACACTATTTTGGTTTTCTTACAGCTCTTTTTAGGCTTAGATCTATGGTTACAGCCTTTGTGGTTTGCTTATTTACGGGAAAATATGCCACTTACCAAAGTGTGCGATTGATGTACTTGCGTCATGTTCTCAACGATATTCCAAAATTGAATTTTCTCAGGTCGTGTGATTTCTTTAAAGAGTTCGCCCAAAGAAAAATTACACCCCGTGAGGAGATTGTTTATTCTGATATTAATGTTATTTACTACTTAATTTAACTTGAAAATAATATTTCAACCTTCAATAACAGCTTTTGTCCCGTTAACATTACAAGGGTTGAATGATGGTATATATGCCGGCTCTAGCTTACTTGCTTTCACACGGTTTCCAGTTTGCCGTAGTAGAAATTCTGGTGACCTCTGTTGGAGAGCAAGGAATCATTTTATAAAATAATTGAAGTAACCTTCGCGCCTGCAATAGTACTGAGCAGTATTCAAATTTCAAATATGTTTATAACGGTAATTTGATCTATGCATTCTCCTTCAAATGGACTTGTTGACGTATTAGACTATAAGAACTTCAGTATCCCTTTCAGTGTAGTGCTGCCGTATTTCTGTCAAACGCTCCATTTTTCTTAACTCTTATTTTAACCACGAGCTCAACTAACTTCCGTTCACACGCATATCAAATGCCGGTAACCAGCGCCGACCCTAGAAAATTCTAGAATGGTAAACAAGTTTACTAAGGTTGGGACCAACTTGCGTTCAAACGGCGAAATTCTTACTAGCATTCGAGTTACTAGCGTAGGAAGCTTGAAACATAAAGAGTGTAATTTAATTTGGTTTAGTCGAAATTGAAATAAATAAAGAAATAAGATATTTACTCTTGAAAATTGGTACTTACGTTGAATATTCTTTCATATGTCACTTCCATTTCCCATGACTATTCTATCTAATTCATTTTTGCTAAATAAATATAGTTAGCGTATAAATTTACCTTCGTTGAATTTTCTTTCTTATGACACTCTTCCATTTCCAAGGATTATTCTTTCTCATTCATTTTGCTGAATAAGTATAGTGTGTAGAAGATAAAATTGTTTTTTTTTCTTTGATTTCTTTTGGTCCCATGCGTTATTTAACAATGATGTGGGTTAACTCCGTTGTCTCAGGCGTAATTTTGTGGAATTTGCTTAGCATATTGAATGAAAAGCCGTAACTTTGTGATTCCACATATATTTATTGAAAACGACCCGGGTTTCGACGTAGCACGTCATCATCAGGTAAAATTATCTTAGAACACTCTGCATATATAGTTACAAACATAAGGAGGGGAAGGGGGCGAGAGGAGGGAGGGGGCGAGAGGGAGGGTGACGTAGATTGGGGAGGATGATGACGTGCTACGTCGAAACCCGGGTCGTTTTCAATAAATATATGTGGAATCACAAAGTTACGGCTTTTCATTCAATATGATGTGGGTTGTTAAGCGTACGCTTTTAATAAAAAGTGCCGAAGTTTAGGAATATTTTTGTTAAGGTGTTCGCTAATTCGGATGGAAAACCAAATTCGGTGATAAGCATTAGAGATTTTCACTCAATGTACTTTCTTCTCTGTAGTTCGTAAGACCATAATTTCAAATTTATTTTTGCGAAAGGAGCAATTCCTGGATGCATTAAAAATGAATTTTACATGCATTTCCTATAAAATGTTATTAGAAGCGAATTATCTGGAGTCAAACATTATGCAAACATTTATCCTATTATCTGCAGAGTGGCGATATGTAACGTAGTCTCAGTGAGATATTACCTCAGATAAAATTCAATGAATTAGGTCTCAATATTAATAAAAACTTGAATAATGAACGACGTGATATCATCGTGCGGCGTGAAAGACTAGTCAAGTCAAAGACAAACATATATTTAGCTATTCCATCAGGAGTTCGGTCAAATAAAAGTCTTTTCATGATTATTGCTACCATAATTACTTCATGCTCACTACCGCAGTCTAAATTTTAAAATATAATTCAATTGAGGTGCCTATCTATTATGCACTGCAAAAATCTCCCGCAAAGTACCTTAGTGATGAGCTATATTTGAAAGTTCTTAAATTCTGTTTCATGAAAACAACTGTGCGTTGCAAAGAAACGCAGAATGAAAAGCTTTCAACTAAAGGCTTACCTTTTCCTATAATGTAGGATAGGATCACATTTTCTGCTCTATGTCACGCAAATGAAACCTATAAAGTGCACGATAAAACACTTACAGCTAACATTAATACCTTCTCATAAAACGGTGCATGTTTTCGTGCCAATGAACTTTCTTTTATACGTGGTCATGAAATGATCTTGTTATTTTCCTTTTTTGCAATATAATCCCGTTTCTTGCTAATTGCGTGGTTTATGGTGGGGTAGGTCGCGTGATTTTTCGTCATAGATACGATAAGTGGGCGCAGTTTTCCGCATTCAGCGTTCTGCGTCAAACATTTACGGTGGAATGGAACTCCCGGAGCTAATCGTTGAGAACTTTATGAAAATCCAACAACATAAATTATTCAAACAAATTACCCAAATAATTCTGGTTGATATATATTTTACAAGTGTTCCAATTTAATCCCAGGAAAGAGCTCAGAGGCAATTCCATGGCGAAATGATATTGATTCTCAAATTTATTTTGTCTTCTTGTACACAGTGTTCCTTCGAAGTATGCAAGGATCCTGGGTCAACAATGAACCTTCCAATCTGACGATATGTGCATGTGAATGCCATGTGCTTGCTTCTCATCTCATTCGGCATGAGTATAGTGATAGCAAAACTTGGTGCCATTCGCCTGCGCGAAAGATGAAATGAATGAGGGGAAAGGTTGTGTGTAAGGGGTGGCCAAAGGAGCGGATAAATAGCACGTGGTAGGCAACGCTGCCAACATAACTGTTTTTAACTTGAGATGATGGGAAATTGTCAGTGCCGTCTTTTACGACTGTTTACAGTGAAAAAAGGAGCTGCCTCGAAATACATAGAAGGATTTCGCAACTATTTGGAGAATGAGAACAATTTATAAGTAATTGAATCAAGAACCTTAAGCTGGGTTTTACACTGGCAAGTTTATTGCGCAAGATACTTGCAGCAAGCGACTTTTTAGGTAAATTGCAAATATAAATACCTCTTCAAGTCCGCTTGCAGAACTTTTTGTTTTTGGTTTTGGCGAGTCGCATTCAGCAATTTATTGTTGTCAGTGTAAACGGTTCCCATTCTGATTCTGCACTAACTCGCGAAAAATTTCTCGTCAAAGTACAATTGCAGAGAGAAGCTCTTGCAGAAGTTACTTGCCAATGTAAAACCACGCTTTGAGAGCTAGAAATTTGATGCGAATAACAGATTGAGCACTTTGAAGTTGGCAATGAATAATTCCAACCTTTGACCACCCTGGGAGTCAAACATGGAGACTACTTTACACCCCCGTGCGGAGAAAATTGTAGGAAGTTGACTCTTCCACTGAAAAGGGCTTTCTGCGCGACTGCCACCATGTTTCACTATTACTATACATCATGGGAAAAAGAGGGGCTTCTTTCGATCAAACTAACCTAATAAAAAGTAAAATATGTATTTTTGTAAGCTCAAGAAATTTTAACCACGAATAATTAACGGCATGCAATTTCCACATTTACTGCAAGCTTATACTGTTGTTGAAACAATTATTTATGGTCCTACTGACGATTAACCTATAAGGTCTTTGAAAAAATAATCGAATGTTGAATATTCAACAATAAACCTTTGAAAAAAATTCCAAAAGATTGTTTTAATTGTATAATGACAGCATGTTTCACTTGTACCCCTCTGCTTCTCACTCCCTCAACTAATATCTCTCCAACAACCTTAACGTAATGAGTTTCCTAAAGAGCTTAAATATTGTATCCGCGCTAGACTTGGCGGGCTCATTTAAAGAAATCCTCTCCACCCTCACCATGATGGGAAAACTATTCGCATACAAATCCAAAGTGAATAATTTCAGAATTGCTTCCATAATACGTGAGCATAATTTTTTTACTCAATTTATGTTAATACAGCTTTCGATAACATGAAGCGCGCAACATATTCAACAGACTATAATTTGCCTTGCAGATGATTTCTTACCATATGAAAATAACTTATAACCTTTTAAGACGTGAAAAAAAAAATTCGTGAAATACCGTGATTCTCAAGTAATTAGCTTGTATCGACCTTTCACTTGCAACAACACGAATTCACACGTTTAAATTTCGAGAAATATTTTTGAGATGCTGGCATTTTTATTGCTCGTTCACCAATTAATTAACCCTTAGATTTATTTTCTCAGGTACCATTAAGGCCAGTAAAACCCGGTCATGTATATGTAAGTAAAATGTAAATAATTTCATTCCCAGCTATTTTTAAAGTGAAAGGGCATTTATTTTCTTCCAAATGAATTAATCATCCGAGTTGGGATCTTTTATTCCCTTTTTTAGCTTTGCTCATGCCCATAAAAATCTCCACGAATACAGTACTTGAAGTGTCTCCAGTTAATTCAACATGATCCATGGCAAAATAAGATCGCTAGGAATTAGTCTACCGTTAAGTGAAAACTAGTTCGTACTAGTAGTGGCACTAAAAGAACACAACAATTTCATTAATTCAATTTCAACTGTTTCGCAACCAAAACAGTTTCCAAACGAAACAGTTCCGCGAAACATCCTGTTGTGGAAAACAGCTAGAGGCACACTAAACAACAGACGATCGATCGGCGCTGATAGAACATGGCTGGTCGTTCTGTATTCTATATAATAAAAAATGTTTCACATAAATAAAGTTACAATTCCATTATGATTCATGAAAGATGGGTATTTCACAGTTCTCATTCTATCTGCAAAGATGGGCGGACATGTATTGTCTGAATAAACCAGCGACCGCCTGCAAAAGATTCAAATCCAACAAACTGTAGCTTATAATCACAACCCAGCTACACGCGTGCAGTGCAACTAGAACAGAACAGAAGACGAAACGGTCAGCTTCAGCTATCAGTTGCCGCTGCACAGCACATTTTTCAACTTCTTGGTAACCGACTTCCGGCACGATCACGAAACTAACCTGTTGTTTTCAACAGTTATTTAAAATAGTTGTCTGACCGAAACAGTTGCGGCTGCAGCCGTTTCGCTCCGACAATACTGTATTCCACCACTAGTTCGTACTCACCCAATTAATCTTTTTTGTAGCATTGAAGTATTTCTGTGACTCCATGATGGCACGCAGTTGCCAATTCTTGTTCTCCAAATAATTTAAACCTTCCAACTGTTGCTCTTTGATTATATTTTCAACTACTCTTTGCAAACAATCCTGCGTACATTTAAGATTATTTTTTAGCTATTGTGCCCGTCCTGGTGTGTCAGTACTCCATATGTACCTCTTAGTGGTGATTCGCAGGCAATGTTAGGCTGTCTCTCAAGGTAGTAAATCTAGAAAGGGATCCTAGCTGGAGTATAATAGCGAAAGCTGGCTTACTATCAAGGTATTAATAAGATTAGGTTTCTTTCGTCGCATTGGCGAAACTGCCAAAAGTGACCGATAGAGTGCCGTAACTGATAGCAGGGAAAACGCCAGGTGGAGCGGGTACAGTAAAAACTGTTTTTCTTCCACTCACTGAATAGACCCAAAGGGTATATTCTTTCAAGCAGTTTGAAATTCCTTGGTCTAATCGGCAATTACTAAATTCTATCGCTTTGCCTATCCCTTAAAAAAGGAACGGCGTAATTGGTGTGTATATATGTTTTAACTAACGATTTGCTCAGCAAATTCATTTATGAAACCATTCGCGAAACACCAGTCATTGTAATAGTGTAGCGGTTGACTGAAGTGAAAAGAAATTCTGATTGAAGAGCTTCTAGTGCTCTTGGATACGAAAATTTACTCGGCATCTAATTCCTGACAATGGAATAAAAAAGTTATTCATTCCGACGAATGAAAGAGATTAAATGATGTTCCGCTGAACAAAAGGCAGTGGGAGTCACAAGTAGTATTCGCTTCAGTTTTAAAAGAAGTCCCGTTGAATTTAATTCTTCTCTTTCACTCTCTAGGCAACTTTTTTCAAGACCTTAATTCCAGCACCAACGTGTCTTCTAATCTCGGCTCCTACATCCGCTTCTTTGATGAAAGAATTAGTGGGCGAGTGACAAAGGGATTACGAGAACACTTCGTGACTCAGCCCTTTCGACTTAATCCAGATTACCTACGAAGCCTTATGATTGGGGGGAAGGAAATAAATAATTTTTTGATGGGGGGTGTATAACTGTATATACATCTGTAAAAGAGACAAGTTTGGAAACCACTGAGGATTGGACAAAAGAGATATACGCGTGAAAGACATACATATATAAAGAAGTATATTCCCTTCTGTAATTTGGATATAAAATGAAATGAGGACTATTCTAAGTGGAAGATCGATGTCAAAACTCCGTCATTTGTAATCCATTAGAAACACATTATGAAAGTTTTATCGGTCTTCCAGATAGGATATGGACCTATTTATGTGAATCTTCTCCTTTTTCCCACAAGTATTGGGTATTAATCTTGTTTCGTCCTTCTCCAGTCCTCGTTTTTCCACATCTTGCCTGGACCAACAAATTGTAGAATGTTTCAGCGAGCGTGAACGTATAAAAAATTCGTCACTAGTGTGGCATTACCAACAAAAATGCAGTTTAAAACACACTCTTATATATATTGTGTATTTTGGTGGTTCACCTACACCTTCTTCAGCTGAAGGAAATGGAAGAAGCATTCATTCTTTTCCTCTAGTTGAAAAACGAAAGACACCAGCATAAATGAACAGGACTCTCGCAAAAGTTTTATAATAAAAATTATTCAATACAATAAAGATATTCTTCCTTTCGCTCTATTATTTCCCTATCTGTTTCGATATTCTTTCTCCACCTGTCTTCCTACGAGTTCTCTTTATCTATTTCTGTATTCTCATATCGTGCCTTTGATACGTAGTACGCCATGTTCTTAGCTTCTATCGGCGTTTTTTTCCTACTCATTCATGTGTAGCCATCTGATCTTCTTATAAGTTTCATATCAGGTGTTCGTAACCTTTGTTTATTTGTTTTTGTAATTATCCAGTTCATGCTGCCGTATGTTCTGCAAAAACTGTTTCGATAATATGAATACTTATCAAGGGATAAGCTCTTTTACCATCGACAGTAAAACGTGGGCGACCTTCGTTGAAAATCAATACATTATTTTTCTCTATAGCTTAACGACTAATATACCGGAGCTCCGCCTGATAATATCCGGTATTTTCAATTTTACAATTTTTCTTTCTTATATTCAGCCTAAAATAAGTCAGTTTGACAGTACGCTCTCTATAAAACATTCTGGAGCGTTCCATTCCACAATGTCGAAATGCGAGTACTATATCATATCATACGCAAATAAGTTTTCGAAAATTGAGACTTCTCAGCGCAAATAACCAGCACGGCTTTCAACGCGCTTTCTAAGATGAAAGTCTCATTGAATTGACAAACCTACCAGAATGAGTGATTAATGCAAGTCATATATCATACTTCGTTGGAAATAATTTAATCTTGCGCAATGCTTAAACATAAGGAATAAATTTTAAGCATGCTCCCCATTATGTTAGGTTGATTCCTATGAGGGTGATGCTGCTGGAGATCTGTGGATATATCAGGCCAATAGGAGTCATTAGGCTTCCGGGAGTTGGTGGTAAAAGAGGAACACGGTGCCACGATAGCTGCCTCTGGTAGGTGAGATGAGTTTATTGGAGAAATGCCGGACGCAGCTGGTATTATTCCCTATGGGCTCATGTCACTGCCTTGTTCTAGCTACAGCCGCGTGCTGTTCGCCGAATTGCCTTTCCCTGAAAGAAATTCCAATTGATTCACTTCGCCAAAATGAACCAATACTGGAACTAATACGCTGGAGACTAATCAAGCAAGGTGAGCAACATCGCTGTAAAGGGTATCCGGTTATAATAAAAAAAATTTTATGCTACTCGTAGGAAAAAATCGTTCTCCATCCATTTTTGCCTACAGAAACTTAACCTCCTCTACATCGGTTTTATTGGAAAAATCTCTTCATTAGCAGCACAAAATTTGTAAAAAATATCAACGAAATTTGTAAAACGGTTTATAATTACTTAAAATAACTAGTAAACATTGTGATAACTTATATGCATACCTGTTCTTGATATTTAGTGAATATTTGAAAGTCAACTTTTACATTTGAATAACAACGACACAACTTTGACCTGAAATTTGAACAACAACAACAAAAAAATCAAGACAAAATGTGTCATAGGATATTTATATTTACAGAATTTTTGTATGATAATGTTGCATTAGATGGAAATAATTACTTTCCACGGAACATTTTTTATCTTCAAAACTGGAATCCATGTTAAGAGTTTTTTTTGGGTATTCTAGTCATAATTTTATCTAATCAGTATACTCTAAGAATGAATAAATTTAGGACAGATCATAATTTAGCAATTGAAAAATTGTTTACAAAACACATATTTTCACCTTCTTTTATTGTGTGAAATTTCAAGCGCACTGCTCAGGTGACAAACATTATTAGCGTAATAAAAATTACATAATCGTAATCACTAGGAAGCATTTCAATACGTTTATTGAAATAGAATATATTTCAATTCCAGGAAACGAATTAGATATTTTCTAGGCACCTTGAAAATATTCAAGATAAATATGACATTGAGGAGATGCTGACGAAATTAATAAATATTTTTTTCTTTGTGGGTTCTTAAGGGATGAGGGAGAGAGAGAGAAAGTAACTCAGGCAAAAGCAATGCGTCAAAAGAATCCTACCTTTCTAAAACCATTCTTTTTTGAAATTTTCTCTTGAAATGGCATAGGGTTGAATGAGAGATCGAATGCAGCCCAGAGTTAAATTATTTTAATATCATAACGATGCGATATTTATGTACTGATCTATACTAGATATGGTAATTTATCTCGCCCGTGCGGTGGTTTGACTACACATGCGTTTCGATTCAGCTACATGCTCGCGCGACATTGTGCATTTACATGGCGCATGACATGGTACATGTTTATTTGTGCATTTGTACCACCATTGAGCAACAAATTCACGCGCACTAGTACATTATTATTCAATCGGGAAAAATTCTAAATTCGTTTTAGCGATCTTATTCTGGGATTATCTGATCGCATTCCTTCTCTCCGCTTCCATTGAATCGAACTGCTCTGACAAGCGACTTGAGTTATTGCGCAAGGAACCAATGACTCACGATGTTCCCCGGGGGCATTAGTAGGTCAGCAGTGCATCCGGGTCAAGCACCTCTGCCTGGAGAAAGGTGACTTTCCATCTTGTGGAGTGAGCTTGGAGGCTCGTGTATAACGTCGATAATTCCCAAACTTGTGGGTTGTAACCCCGTGCCACGAATGGAGCGTTTGTGGGTGGCGTCTGCGGTGTTGGAATGGGATCGGAAACGACGCCCGCATCGCGGCGAGACCGTGGATTTTCCCTCCGATAGTTACATTCTATGCACTCGTGCTTTTGATGGGATGTACATGGTGTTCCAGTTACAGAGAGTCCGCGGGGATTCCTTCGAAACATTGGCGATGTCACATAACTCCGCTGCGAGACTGCAGTTGATGTCCCAGCAGAGAAGAGGTGTTGGAGTTCGTATCATTTCACCACACAATGGTGGGGAATGTCTATCATTCGGCTGTCAGTTTCTCATACGCCTCAACTCAACTACTAAGGCTTTATGGACTCCTCTGTATGATTGAGGCTACTTTTTTGACTTCATCTTTTACATTAGCCTGTAAAATAATTCCTCTCCCGATGTTGTTCTCATATTAATAATAGTTCATTTAGATATTATAATTTCTCTGAATACTTAATTTAAAAAAATCAGTATTCTGCATATAAAAAAATACCCCGCAAGCCACCTTTAGGATGTGTGGCAGTGGATGAGTTTTCACCAACATGAACTAAACTATATTCTTCGAAATTAAATGAAACTACCCCTATTAAAACATTAACAAAAACTTTCAAATATCGGTCATCGGCGGTTCGGTCATCAACATAGTACATCACACCATAGGTATGCAACAAATTCTGCAGAGACTATGAGTATTAATCTATTGATGTGTATTTATCTGTTTCGCTACTACATAAATGCACAGAGATAAAGAGTTATTCAGGAATCATGCGAGATGTGCTGTACGTACTGCATAGCATATTAAGAAACAAGTATTAGACAATAAACCAGCTAAATAGCTACACTGCCTACAGATGGGCCTAATTATTAAGGTTCATACATCGCAGCTATATTAGTTTCTTCTTCATATTTCTTCGGGAAAAGGATAGCCCTGGTAAATAATACATCGTTAGTACCTCTTCGCCGGCGTTTCGAAATTGCTTGATTGCTTCTTTAGAGCTGCAGTGAATTTACAGAATTTCCGAAAATATGTTTCTAGTTTAAAACATATTGTAATAAATGTAAAATCCCGATGATTTTTTTAATGTTGTGAATTAATTTTTAGCATTGAAGACGCAAATATATACATTTGCGATGAGGTAATAAATACTTTTCAAGGCCTATCTTCCTCCGATGAAAAAATTATTTATTAATGATAATTAATTAACTTCCGCTTTATGTACATCACATATCCCTAAGTTAAATTCAAACAATAGAAGCCTTAGGTGGGCTCCAAAGCCCATGACCTCTAATGAGCAACCAACTAACAACATTTAATGGTTGGATTTTACTTTCCATAAGCAGTACAGAAATACAATTAATTAAATATTATAAGCACAAAATCAGAAAAAAAACACTTGACACTTTGATAAGATAGAAGCCATTCTTTAGCCACTTTAAAAAAATGATATAGGTACCACATTTGCATCCATTTACCATATCAGTCCATTTATTTAACATTTTGGGCCCCATACATATGGGAATGATATTTTATACTGGGTTATTATAATGCGTTTCATGACTGCATAATCAGTTCATTTCTTAAGTAAAATTGACATTTTTCTTCAACGCCTGGCATGCTTTTACTTCTGGCTTAAAATATTCCCTGGACCTTTAAAACACACAAATATCTTGGTTGTAGCACTCTAAGACATACACTTAATTGATATGAGTGCGTATGATATTATGAATATGAACAAATATTTTCCCTTTGTGACCTATGTACAAGAGAAAAATCGCTATTAAACCTTACTGCATTTTAAGTAAAATTAATAATTTGTCCATCATAAATCAGAATTTTTGCATTATCTTCTATTTCTTTTCCTGCTGTAGAGTACAATGAGATCTTCACTGAGTATATTGATTAGTATATTGAAAATATTTTACTAATACTCCCGCTTTAATAATTAATCAGGCAGTGCATATTTGGGATATGGTTTTAAATAACCTTGTAGAAAACCTTTGCAAATTTAACTATCAATATCTTTAAGGACATACGAAATATAATGCTTTTATATTCAAATCACAAAAAAAAACAAATCATAGAATTAATAAATCATTAGTAAGTATCTGTACTCTTGAATGATATCCTTCACATCATCTTCAGTTAAAAGCCATAGTCAGTATATTTTTCAATACTTTATAAAACATTTAGAACTTATGGAAGAATGTGGTTAATAATCATAAATATTTGGTTCAATGTACAAAATAACATCTTTTGAATAGTTTGAGGTTCGGCTTGGTTATGGCACCCTGGAATTTGCGTAAGATAGGTATTTGAATATGATTTGTACAACGATGGGTAGATTATTTAAAAATATTGCACAAAAGTAGTTGATAGTGCTGGAGATGGCATAGACAGTATATGGAAGATCTTAATGTTCAAGGGTTCTTAAAGTAAGCCCTCCGGTGGTTGATGAATGTTACTGCACACGTATTTCGCACTTGGTAGAAATAAACCTTTGAAGAGGTATGACGGTTCCATGGCTCAGATATAAGGGTGGAGCTTTGAATATAGTTATTACCATGAGGGATCATGAAACTTCCATTGACTTTGACGATCCAAGCCTTGTCATTGTATCTAATAAAATCTAAAATTTTCACCTCGAAGCTTCCTTCCTTATAAAAGGTGCAGACTAATCTCGATTGTCTGAGATAATGTGAACTGAGACCACCTCGGATAATTAATCAAAAGCTCTGATAATATGGAAAGGTGGATAATGGTGGTGGTGGAATAATGGAAGGCTAATGTGCGTAAATAAATTAGGACGGATGCATAATATGTCCATGTTTTATCGTGTTTAACTTCTTTTGAATACAAAGGTAATGTAGTACTGTAATTCTCCTTATATAATAACATCGCATCAATTTCCAAATTCTGGCATTCGTTCTTATATCTGAAATGCCTTGGTACATGTACAGACCAACATAAGTATCTGTAACTCGAATAACGTGAATCCTCGGTGAATCAAGATTCTAATAATCGAGACTTCACTGCATAACTCATGCGAATCTTTCCGTGCGAAGCGGAATACTTCGGATGGTATACATTTATAAATTCCTGTGTTAAAAGATACGCATTATTAGCATTATTACTTCTTTACACAAAACCTACGGGAATCTTGCATCCTTAAAACCCTCCCGAAGAAACTCAATGCCGCAGATGGTTTAAAGAAATCCTCTACATTGTACGCAAATACGCCCACGTGATGAAATATGATGCAATGCAACCTCCTTCCCTGATCCACTCCGTAACAATTTCGCAACGGTATTTTGTTAAGAGGTAAATATAGCCGGAGAGAGTCGAGGAATTGGGATGGCTACCTTTTCTGCTTGGGTGCCGCTGGAAAGAAAATGAAATAGGAAAGGCTAGCCACCAACGCCGCTACCCGAACATATGTATACTAGGGGGCTATCCCCAACTCCCTAACGGCCCATGCTTCGCTAGCTAAGCCGCCACTCATGCTAAGGAAGAAAAAGAATAATACTTTCGTAGTACGGATCAGTGAGTTATTTTTTTATTTTATAGGTCCATTCCTTATAACTTATTTTTACAAAATATATAACGTCTGCAGGTGGTAAATTTGATTTCTCGATTGATTTTTATGGCGTTTTCCCCAATATATTCTTTAGCAATAGCACGGGTTTCTTGTGGGGCGCTTTGTAAAAAGCGCTGAATTTTAGTACATGTTGTGTGAACGTTATCGAAGCTTTTAATAGAAAACAAAATTCTACTATTTAAATAAAAAATTTCATTCAATTTCCTTTCTTGTGACGTCTTTTGAGTTCGTACAAGATTTTGTTTACATTTGACCAAAAAAAAGCCTGCAAGCGATAAAAACAAACATTAGATGCATTTCTTTAGATTATGCAAACGATCTAGAGTGGAACCTGAGGCTTTAGAGATACTTACAACAAGTAGCTTAATATCTGCGGTGTAGCAACATTTAACAATGGGAAAAGTTTGAAAGTAGTTCGACATCTGGTTCTGAAAAAGAACTGAGTGTACATTAAAATTCTCGTTGCGGTTTAAGGCTTATCTTTTTTATGTTATGTAGGATATAAAAATCTTTCTAACAACAAGGAGAAGCCAAGGAAAAGAAGGTCCACTGACTCCGCATTCAGAAGTCCCGCCCACCCCAGCGAACGTCCAGTGAGTGAATAGTGTTGCCCACGGACAATAGCCAAAGAAGTGAACCTTAACAAAAATTATTTACTTACTACAATCACAACTTTTGTGTTTGTTTAGTCATATCTATTCCCTAGTCTCCCAGTGATGCTTGATTCCATGAGAACATAGCCATGGGACATTTTTCAAAGATATTGAATTATTTGCATCATATTTATTGTCACATCGTTTATTGTCTATAGCTTATTTATTAATGATTGTTTAGTATTCATTTATTCATGTAGTGGCCCACCGTTCAAAGGTATAGTTAAAGAATAAATCACTAGGTAATTCCTCACTATGTATGATTCACCGACTGTTTCTAATATTACAACATCATCAGAATCATAGTTTAAAAAAATAAATGTACTTACTTTAAACTTTGAGGATGTACTTTAAACTTTGAGGATGATGTTATAACATTAAAATCAAGCATAGTGTAAAATATTACCCAGAGGTTAATTCTTCAATGTGTCAAAATTCCACAAATTTACATCGTCACGTGTCCATGGGATATTCCGGGCCTATACCGCTCCCCTTCATATATATTTATGTTACTAATACTAAACCAAAAACGGCTAATAGGTTCATCAAAATAAGCAAATATCAGATGAACAAAAAATAGCAAGAAGAATGAAATTAAAATAAGAAAATTATATATCATAATAATGTATCAAATCCAAAAATGCCATAGACAGATGCTTACACTCCCTGAAGAAGCAAGACCTATGACCCGGGGAAACAGTTGCTTTTTTAATTCTCTTTGTTTGTTGTTGTATAGTTTTCGTTTAGTTTGTATTTCTTTTTCCCCAGTATTTTTGTGATTGTGGTAATAAACATCTTTGACTTGACTTGACCCAAAGGAAGAGCAGGAGGTAGGGAAAGAAAAGGTCAATTTTTAAGCGCCGCAGAAAGGATGGTTTGGTTTTTTTGTTGGGGAGAGGTAAAAGGGTATGGGGAAAGGTAGACGCAGTACCCCCACTCATCCCCTTTTAACCCCCCTCCCCCCTTTCTCCCTTCCCTCCACCTCTAACCCCATTCAAGAAACCATACGGCCCTCCCGACGATGGAAATTCCTCTCGTTTGTATTATTATCATCCTTTTTAGATATACTAGTATATATGTATAAACGGCCCGAAAAAAATTCATGGCGGCAATATAAACCATAATGGAATCTGATAGGGACCGCGTGAGGCAAGTAAGTTGAGGGAGTCTTACCCTCTCATACCCTCGACCCTTGCCTACCTCCCTCCTCAACTTCCTACTACCCCACGGAACCCTTAAAAAAAATCGCCCCATTTTTGTTCCCCCTGCGAAGGGCGAGCCTGTGCGTTGTGCATCGCTTGGGAAGGAAGGGATATATATCGGAAGGCGTGTTTGGTGGTGCGTGGCGCTGCGGTCTCGGAACACTGAATGCCGGGAAGGAGATGGAAGAAAAATCATCAGGTCAAGATAGGAGAGGATTTTTCATTGTGTGCGACTTCGAGTGAATTATCAATGATAAAAATAATAAAGAGGTGGAAAATTGGGAAAAATATCAAGAATTGCTATTTGAACTTCGGCTGATGTGCCCCGGACACTGTGAAACTAGTATTCCTAATCATAGGTGTGCTCTTTAGAGTTGAGAGCTCGGTGCTAAGTATAATCAAGTGCATTCCTGCATGCGTAGGACAGAAGGAATCACTTGCGACACGAATGCAAAGGTTCATCATCCTGGAGTCCAGCCATCTACTCCGTATGTATGACCCGAACGCAGCGTTGCCACCTATCCAAAAGGTGTAGAACGTGGCTTCGAAAACTGCCTAACCCCTCCCGAATATCCGGCCATTATGACGGCAATAGAACCTGATGCTTGCCGGGGGCTCGGATTGGCCTATTACAACAGTGAGAATCATAAGAAAGAATCATCTATACATATGATACGTAGAAAATACAGCAAAATATTCTGCGATAAAAAATTTATTTCACTTATCCGATGGGCACCGGACGCGGCTATGAAAACTGCCCAACTGAGTCTGCTAACGAAACATAATGCTTGCCAAGGACCCGGAGGAATTTATTACAAAAGTAACTAATAAATATAACATAGAATTTATACCTCAACTTTATTGCGTTTATCAGAAGCACGATATTTTAATGTCAGTCGGGAATATAGGCACCCCTTGGAATAAACTCTGTTTGGAGGTTACTCACTCGATCATCAACAACGATAAAAAAGAGTGCTAGGAATACGAATTAGTGCTGTCACGTAATTTGTATAAAGGCCATTTTACACGATGAAAGATTATGTACAAACGAATGTACGTGAGGTAGTACGTTTGTCTCAACGAAATTAGAACAGGTTCTATTTCCCGTGCAGGCATTGAGACATTCACACAAGCGTTCATACAATTTGCCGCTTTACACGGAGTTTTGCCTCCTGCAAGAGTTCACGGAAGAGTTTGTACAAACAAATGTAACTTGTAAAATGGCCTTAAAGGACATACTATCAATGGTCAAGGAATATAATTAGATAATTTCAAAATTTGTATTAATATTAGTCACTCATTTATTAACATATACAAAAACATTTTTGAAAAATAGCAAGAATTATACTGTTTCATGCGTCACATGGTGGCCGTGATTCATAATGGAAAATAAAATAGTAGTCATTACTGACCTGCGTATGACGCTATGGCGTGGAAACCGGTATTCATTTAAATATTTCATGTGGTTTTTATTCAAGTGATTTTTTTCCAAAGAGGAAGAAAATAGACAACAAGAAAATGTTATCGAATACACACACATTTTTATTATGAAAAATTTCACACTTTTTAAGCATAAATTTGGTTCATCGTCATTAAAAAATACCCTATTTTTAAACATCTACAGTTTTTATCTATTCTTTCTTAGTTTACTTCTTTCTTAATATTGAAAATTTAATTGGGGGATGGACAATACATCTTGGCTCCAAGGAACAAAAAAACTGTCTGCAACTTTCTTTACATGCATGAAAAGACTGTGCTTCGTTGATTTGGCAATGTTTAGTGGATGAATGAGAGTCGAATGACAAATGATACACGATGGAGGAATGAATAGCGTAAAAGAAAAAGGAGACCGAGAAAGCCATGGGTGAACATGGGGAAGAGAGACTTAAGAGGAAGAATATTACTTAGGAGTCTTAGGATATAGTGTGTGGTGTAATGCATAAGTGTAATACAAGTGAAAGAGGAATGTAAGGATAGTTAAAATTGGAGGAAGTTCCTAAATGTATTACATTTATCGCGAAAATGTTGTACATTTAATTCAATGCCACCATTATATCGAAAATTATAGAATATAGTTCGTCGCTAATTTTTTGTATCGCACAAAATTGAATTTTCACGAAAATATAGTATAATATCTGTTATAATACTCATTTGCATGTATCTCATAGTATTCAGAAATACTGTTCAAATCAGATAAAACCTAAGCATGTTGTTAATATAAATATCGCGTTGTTTATCTGCCTTCTCCATTCTTTGTTAATATTAGTTTCTATATTAATAACGAATAAAGAATAAGATTTTTTCTGGCGTAACTTGGAGGAACTATTTCATGTTATTAACAATTAGCGTATCCACTTAAATGGTTAATTACACCAGTCTACATTTCGAAACTTTTTTTCAGATGATTTATTAAAAATAGGTGTTCTTGAATCAATTTTTTATACTGATTCTAAAAATGATTTCCGTTTTTCTCTATCACGTCATGTTTTTACACAAAATAAGAATTATTGTTTCACGATTTTAAATACTGTAAGCACAGTTATATTAACATTACTTCACGCAATGACAATTTTTGTAACAAAAATAAATGAATTATGAATAACACTTCCAAGCTCACACACCAATAGCAGCAGTAGTAACAACCTAAGACTCATTAGCTTGGGCTCATTAGCTTGGGCTCATTAGCTTGCATTGAGAAATATTCCTCGCACAATAATTACCCACTGGAACATATAATGCACTTATCAATAAATCTTAGAAGTTAAATTGGGTCCATTCTGAAAAAACTGTACGTGATAGAAGAAAACTAAGAACAGTTCTGAAATCAGCATATCAAAGTTAGCTATAATAATTTGCTATTTTTCAGTCATCTGATATCATGCAGAGTAGTGAAATACCAAACTAGGTTTTGTTATAGATCAACAATGACAAGTCTTGATGATGTAGTGCTGCAACGCATGTGTTTAACTGTAATGTAAGTGGATACAATAAGTTATTCATTGAATTATTCTGTAAATACCTCTTATTGCAGTCTAAGAATCTCAATTTATAAATAACCGTATCGTCCAAACGAGGACGGGTGAAGATTGGCTAAGATTACTCGCTACGGAAGCCAAGTTTGGCGGACGCCTAGGGTCCAGGGAGTGGCCGAGGTGAAGTAATTTGCGATGGAAGAATTCGGGGAGAATTATTTTTATTTTTTTTTCTCGGCGCGTGGGAGGGGAGTTTGGGTGGGAGGGTGGACGACAAAGGGAAGGGTGGGCGGAGGGAAGGAGGTAAAGAATTGCTTGCGGTGTGCGTCGGGGAGAGCGGGGTTTGGGTCTGAGAGGAAGGGCCCGAGACGGGAAAAAGGGTGAACTTTATCTGCCTCCCCTCGCATACTCCCTTTTCTTTCTTGTTCATCTTTGTAGGTTCCTCCCTTCTCGTGGCTCAATTTTAATCATACACTCTTCCTCCTTATCCAGTTACATCTACACCCATGTAGTACACTGCAAGCCACTTCAAGGGTGTCTGTGTGTGAATGTGTGGCAGCCGATGACGTCACAACAGGCACGAACTAACCGTCAAACACAAACTCATGCGTCACTAAATGAATCTGTGCTTAGTATATTTCACACTTTTTATGTCCGATCATAATGCTACAAATACAAAGTGAGTCGTTGCGCATCGTAAGCGATTCTTTTTCTCGTTTGAGTCTAACGCTGTCACTTAGTTCGATTTACATCAAGCGCTACCAAGATACAGAGTCCAAATAATATTTTAAATATTAATTTCGCATGACGGGTAGTTTCATTCAGTTTTTCTATTATAAAACCGCCGTTTTTACGACCTATCAAAACATCTGATCCAATGTACTACTAATACAAGGTAGGTCCTTGCACATCGTAAGCGATTCGATGTATCGTTTAGGTCGAACGTTGTGACGTAGTTAGGATTCCGTCAAGCTTCAAGTGTTACGGAGTCAGTTGTGTGTTTGATATTTGTGTAGGTATTTGGATGCAACAGCAATGTGAAGAAACATACGATGGAAAAGAATTTTTTTTAAATATCTCAGTGATAAATCTAGACTGAAGAAGCGGGTCCAGGTTTTCCGCAGGCAAGACAACTTTAACGTTGCAAATGGCGAGAGTTGCAACTTTTATTTGCGAATAAATGGTTCTAGAAATAATTCCGTCGTGAAAAAGATTGTTTTCTCAAACGACACATTTACCGACTATAACCGATCATGTGTATGTATCAGTAGTTAAGGATGCAAATGTCTACTTGACTTCCATCTATCGTTGCTAAAAAAAAAGTAGGTAAATTAATCGGAGCTTTTATCCATTATTCTTCCCATGCTAATTCTCGAGTCGTCTGCTGCTCGTGTAATCCGTATGCCGTCATGCGCAGGACGGAATGATTTGGGTCAAGGGAACGTCCTACCTTGTATTATTACCATGTTTCCGACTATGATTTCGACAATCACTAGCAATGTATATTGCTAGCGTTTGCAGTTCATATATAGGTACGTTGAAACTTGGTGGCACTCAGCAGCGGAGGATTTGAGGACACTGACCGTAAACCAAGCGTTGATGAGCGGGCCAAGTTATCAAAGGACTCCCGCAGGGACCTCTGGAAAAAGACTCGGTCTCCTCATCCCATATCTAATGTATGCTTTCTTCTCCTTTGTGTCATGCTCTTCACAAGTGAGTGCCACCAAGTTTCGCTACGCCTATACATATACGACAACGCAGAGGACTGGGAGTTTTTTTTTCAATGAAAAACCCCCAATTTGTAAAACAAACCTACCCCTCCCATCCCAGGCCTCTGCGTTGTTGTATATGTATAAATACTGCGAATGCTAGCTTTTGTACCTTGACAACGATTGTTGAAAACTTGATCGGGAATAAAATTATATCGAATAAACGAAGTAAGAATTCATTTTGTGACGAGCACAAATTCAATTAAGTATCCCGGAAGCGATGAAGAATTTGGTGTTTTCCCGGCGAACGGGGCTGACGAAGGTTTCACGGATTTCCCACCGGCTCAAGAAGGCTGTTGTTGTCTCTGCCATCGTCTTAAGGGCTGAAGACTATGGCAGATACAGCCGTTGAAACGTTGGCAACAATAACCTTCTTGATCTGGTGGGAAAACCTAGAAAACTACTCCGGAAACATTCACTTTTACACAATCTCATGCATTTATTAACTAATTCGACAGTGCATTATTTTTTATGGTACGCGGAACAAACCGTTATATCAAACTGTTTGTATTTTTATGTTAAGTGCATGTCTTTATAAATTTTGTGCATGGGAATGTGAATATTGCTTCCAAAATGTTAATTTAAGATGGAATAAATGCGATTAAACGATGTTCGGCGTGCCAATTGGCCCGTGTATGTAACATTTAAGCCCACCGGCAAATAACTTCGATGCCGATAACAGTTTTTAAACATCAGCATATCATCCTTCAAGCCACCTCGAGAGAGAGTGGCAAGGAGTGAGTATTCACCAACATGTACTACACTATATCCTGCCAAATGTTGTGAAACTAGGAGTAGGTATGCATAAGGAAAAACCAGCCAATACGTGCCAGGATTTGCATTTTCACGAACAGTACGACATACTATATGATAATAAATATATATATTAACAAATATTATTAATGTATATTGCCACTACATACATTTACAGAGATACAAGAGCCATACATAAACATGCAAGACTTTCTATTACTTAGCCAATCAAGAGAAAAGCATAACGGTGTAAATCAAATAATTAGCAATACAACCAATCAAAAAATCTAAGTATGGAGTAGGTTCTACTGTACTAGGCAAAGCGTTCTAGTAGTGTACTAGGAGCAGCATTCATATCGATAAAACTACAAATTTTACCGCACACTCATATTTACTATAACGCGTTTCAACGCCTTGGTGGTATAAATACATGACGTCTAGGCGTTGAAACGCATCATAGTAAAAGAACAAGTGGGCCGTATAACTTATAATTTTATCGACATTAATTATGGAGTCTCAAATGTTTCATATCGCTTACGCAAGGTCCAACTTAGGAGAAATTCGCTATGCCCAAGGTTGGGATAAATTTCGCTTGGGAGAAATGCGCCTGGCTCAAGGTTCTGGCACCCAAGGGGGCCATATGACGTGAGGTCTACCGGTTGGGAAGAATAATATAGAGGTTTCGTTAGACGCACGGGCACAGAAGTAAGGTCGCCATTCGAACAGACTGGGAATGCTGAAAAACCACTCCCACCATCTTCGACCTTTGAAATTTACTTCTGTCCTATCGTCCCCAACTTCTCTCACGTCACGTTGCCAATTTTTCAATCAGCTATGTATTCAAGGCGGATTTGCCATAAGATGAGGTCATTGAGTGCACATTTTAATTATTTGTCGCGTAAGTGGAAAACATTCTAGAATCGCATTTCATAAAAGGGAATCTTTTTGTGGTGGAACTCTCCATGCATGCAGTAATGCAAATGATACAAGAATTATATTTCACTGTTTTTTAAATGAAATATTCGTTTTGACTTGATTTTTCGGCACGGTGTTCGAAATTTATGCTTGAATTATGCTAAAATATGTTTTATCGGATCCTGGACTTGACATGAAACTTTAATACTTGTTAGCTACAATTAATATTAAATGAAATGCATTATTTTTCGTAACTATAAGTTTCAAAATTGAATTAAATTGCCGAAATACAAAATTAGTACATTTCAATTTTCTTTTCTTTTATCTTGAGGTACCACAAATAAAGTTTCACGCAAATCTGTTGTTAAACATAAATCACCCCATCCACCTTAAATTCATATCCTGGGTATTTATATTAAATCATGTTCTCTGTTTGATATATATATATATATATCAAAAACCGCCTTTCCGCTCCATTTTTTCGCAAATTAAATTTGAAATTACGTAATTTCAGCTGTGAGACGGGTACAACTTAGGGATAAATAATATTTTTTCATCTATTTTAAATGTAATTTTCACTAAACCTGAAGCAAATACTCCCAGGAAATTGAAAAAAAATACTATTAGCCTCAGACAAATATCACTACTTGGTGAAACATTTCTTATATTTTCTTTGGCATTTGACAGTAAATTCTTGAGAAATAGAAAGAGGTGAGTGGTTCTTGAGGATGCTTCTTTGTCGTTAAAGCCATATTGACGCAATACATTCTGTAGTACAAGAACATATATACCTTTTTTTGAACTTTTTTGTTTCAAATAAATCTAGTAAATTTTGGACCCAACATTTCGAAAGTTAAATTAATGAAAAATGATGGAAAATATATAAGCAGTCCATTGAGAGTGTAATTAGCTGTAGAACTGTAACAGAAGTGACGGTAACAAATTTTTCTCCATTTCAAACTTATCTCTTTATTATGTATACTCTATTTTCTCCACAAATTAAGCCTTTATCACCACAAAATCTATGCATTTCTTTAAAATCAGGGTTTATCACAGACTGATTTAAAATAGATTGGTATTTTTTCACGATTGTGAGAATTATAGTTAGAAATCAATTCAAGGTTAAATACCTATAAAAGGTAATGCCTGTGACACCTATATAAGGTGATGCTTGTGGTTCAAAAGTGAAAAAGTAAGATTTAATCATGAATTTTACCCGTAACTTTCATTGTTTGTAACCCATTCAGAGTGAATTCCGTTCTCATTGCGTGGAATTTAATTGACTTTCATTGAATTGAATTCTGAATTTAAATTGCTCGCATTCACAAATAACTCGTCGTTAAAATGGTCGTTTTTTCACGACCACTCCATTCGCCTTTTTTGTTTCACCACAGAGAGCCGTGTGACATTTGCATGAAGTGCCTTCGTATAAATATTTTTTTCATTGACGACTCATTCAAAAAATGAAAGCAGCCTGTGAAGGTGATAATTTAAACAAAATTAAAATTTTTCCTTCCTACTAATCGCTATACGCATCTAGATATCGGTTTTTGAAAGATGATTTTCAGTCCATCCGATACGTTGAAATTATTCCCATCCCTCCTCTTTTTCTCCCTTCATATTCCAAGCCGCAAAACCCGCAGAAGTGATCTCCTAGACCTACCTAAATTCCGCTTTCACTCTCCCAGCGTTCTCTTTTCTTCAGACTCCAGAAATTATTCAACATACTTTCTTTCAATCACCCCTTACTTGACCTTTCCACCTACCGTAACTCCTTTACCGCTCGTATCAAAAAACTTCTTGCCTCCTAATGTTACCGGTTAGTTCTCCATCGTGTTTGATTGTACGTGCTATCATTATTGTTATTTTTTCTTAATTTATTTTATTATTGTTGATTAATTAATTTATTTGTTATACAGGGTGATTATAAAAGAATGCGTCGGTTTCAAAGATCTGTATTTCTGAAATGGTACAAGATAGAGAGCTGCGCGACCTCTTAAAATGACCGATACATTTTCTAGTTTTGTTGAAAAAATATCACAAACGTACAATATGTCCTCCTTGAGTAACCCGAGCAATAAAATGTCGATATTCAAATTCCTCCCACACTCTGTGAAGCATGTCAGCAGTTACTGACTCACAGCCAAAGTTATGCGTGCTTTCAATTCCCCACTGTTAGTAGTCAATGACGGCACAAATACTTGACCCTTGACATATTCCCACAAAAAATCACATGGTGCGAGATCAGGTGACTTCGGAGGCCACAGATGAAGGGCAGATTCTTGCCTTGCAGATCGACCAATCCATCTTTGTGGGCAGGTCTCATTAAGATGAGCACGAACTGAGAGGTGCCAATGGGGGGGAGCCCCATCTTGCTGAAACACAAAATCATTGGAATATGTTTCCAGTAGAAGAAAAAGCCAATATAAATTTATGCCACTAACAGCGAGGAATTGAAAGAACGCATAACTTTGGCTGTAAAGACAGTAACTGCTGACATGCTTCACAGAGTGTGCGAGGAATTTGAATATCGACTTGACATTGTTTGGGTTACTCAAGGAGGACATATTGAATATTTTTATGTTTTTTCAACAAAACTAGAGAATGTACCGGTCATTTTAAGAGGTCGCGCAGCTCTGTAGCTCGTAGCATTTGAAAAATACAGATCTTTGAAACCGACGCACTCTTTTGTAATCACCGTGTCTATTCAACTTGATAGGCCATTTGTGGCTGTTTATTAATATTTTAATAAATTAATATTGGGACCGTTTCAGTCAAAGTTGTAGAAGTTATCACAGATTGGAAAAAAATCTACGCACTCTAGCACACGCAACGACGAAGAATGGAGCGATGTGCGCTGGTCAAACGTTCAATAGCATCCCGACAGGTTGCATAATTTACGTTCATGATAGTCACAGACGAATTATTCGTTCAGAGTAATCGAATTCGTTAAAAATATGCCGATTGAAAACGTAAATTATGTACAAGAGGTCATTGAAAAACTTGACACCTGTACTACAAATAAACACAAATACAACAATCGTGGATGAAATTATCGAAGTTATTTTACTGTCCAGTGCACATCAACGCTGCATCCGATCTGCTTTGAAGTTCGCTGTCTAGTGGCCAGGATCTGAAACGAATGGAAAGACACTACCAAAGTTGTGCTGCAAAGTGAGCAGAGCACTAGAGTAAATGAAAAGCTCCCATCATCATAGAAAGTTCTTGAAATATTGGTATCAAGGGCATTAATTTTTGTGCTATTAAAGAAACACGGAAAAAATAGTTCAGTGAATTACAGGTGATGTAATTCGGCTATTATTTTTTCCGTTATCTATATATTCCATTTTTCATTATAAAACCTCATATTTCGTTTGAAGAGCACGGAGATCACTTTCTTGTCCCGCCATTTTTTGGTGTCTTTAATATGCCCGATCAATTATCATTATTTCAACGGCTTTAAAATCGTCTGTTTCTGATTTCAAGACAACGTTTTATTAGCTTCTGGTGAGAATATTTGAGATGCATTAATCTTGCCACTCGGATTCTACTAGTAAGAAAATCTCATTCAAGCAGATTGTCAATCTTAAGTGTAGCTGTTTAATAAAACGTGACCCACGTTAATAGTTTATGGTTAGAGAATGTCTTAGTTGTCACTTTGTGGAATACTTGGAACACATTGGCACTTTGATAACGGAACATAGTGCTGAAACCATGGTCGGTTTTTAGAAATTAAAAAGGTGGAATAGTACCAAGTGTTTTATTTAGCATGTCTGAATATTAGGGCTATAGCAATGGAAAAGAACTAGAAAAGAAAGTAACTCACTTCTCACTGGCTTGTTAAAAACAAAATGAATTGAGATCGATTTGCCCGTTTAAAAGATAATTATTTGTTGTTCTATTCTTCTACTCATTATAAAATAAGGTTCTAAACATCGCTCATCAATAGATAGTATATTATTCCCGTTAGGCATCTACACTACATCCATATCTACATCTACTAAGTACCGTGCAAGCCACCCTTATGGTGTGTGGCACGGGATGATTCTACACCAGGAATACAGCACACGTTCCAGTCCAAAGTTGCACCTCACACGTTCCCCAGCCGCTAGGCGAAGACCAAACAGCAATCAGGAGAACATTACGTGGTTAATCAGTAACTAGGAGGGTGTTACGTAGGTGAACATGCCGTGAACTGATTAAAATACAACTACTGACAAGTATTAGTAGTTCTATTAATTCACGGATACTTAGAGATACTAATTCATGCAGAAAACAAAATAATGCCGAAAATTTCAAGCGGGGTCAGGAGTTTGTGATGATGATATGTTATTAAACACAAGTAAAAAGTCTCCTCTGCCTAATGAGGGTGGGAGTTTCATACAAATGATCTATAGCAACTATTATGGTCCCTGTATTTTATGAGGAAAGAATGGAATTTAAATCTATCGGTTTTGCAATCTATTTTCTTATTCTTATGCATGTGATCTTTGAAACTTACCGTAGGCTATCCATTTCAAACCATATCGCTGTGAATGCGTTGCGTCTTGATCGCGGCATAAGATGAGGGCGTTGATTGTGGGTTCCGCCATAGCTTTTAACAGGTGTTCCGTACGGTTTAATTGCACCGTTGGCGGGCAGGCCGTTGTTACCGAATAGCTCTCGGATCTCTCTCCCTCTCGCAATCATGCTAATGGAATTTCTGAAGAATTTGCATGCCGACGTGAAGTTGAGGCCATGCCATGCATGCGATCCATGCAGGTGACCCGCCAAAAGTTCTCGTCCGTGAGCAAGCCATACACATTCTGCTGCAAGCTGCTCCACGTTCGAAATGGATTTTCAACGGTTTGTTCGCAAGGAACTGAAGTGACTTCGAAATTATTGGGCGTTCTATCTTTTTCAATATACCTCAACACAAATGGATAATAGTGCTTCCCGCACTACGTCATTCTATCTCTCTTCCCCTTTTCTTGTCCAAACATTAGAAAAAATAATAAATCAGCAAAGTAGAACATTTAATAAAGATTTAGAGCTTACCAAATGGGGATATGTTTTCTCTTCACAAAAAAAAGTTTCAGAAGGTATAGGAGTAACTTGTTTAAGAGGCAGTGGAGTTGATTGAAAAAATCTATTTTCCAATGATGAAAGGATCGCAACGTCTTCTTTATTGAACTATGGCAGTGCAAACATTTTTTCTGAGATATTTAGCAGCTACCCTGAAAATGCCAAAAATAGTAACTTGCACATACGGAAAGGAATTAAAAATTATCAAAGTTTTTCTTTTAGACCTGTATGCTTCTTTTTTTGCTGAAATTTTTGGTAATCACCTTCAATTTTCAAGATGGTAACCGAATTTGTAAACGTTTTTCTTCTTAAAGGAACTGCATTTTTGAATCACCTTCATATTTTAAAAGATACGATAACCGTTTTGAAGCTAAAAATTTAGCAAACATTATTTCCTATCTAATTTAAAAAAAAACTATTTTCCTATCTTCATTTTTAACGGAGATATGGTATCTTAAATGGTACCACAATATCAGGACATTTATCAACGGCTCTCTCCTATGCAAGGACATTAATCAAACTACATCGATATACGCCGATTTGTTCCTTTTTACATGCATTGAAAAAATTAATCAACCGCTGAAACCGGGATGGGGAATCTATTTTTAGGCTGGAGAAAGTTTACAATCAACCAGTGCATATTGGCATTTAACCATTCACGTATTGACACTTTTAACATGTCTCACATCTGCTGATGCTGCTTTTGAAACGTCCTATCCCAATACATTAGCTGGATAATGCCACGAGAGCCCACAGTAAAATGAAAACTGGGAACGCGCTTTAGAACGCCATGCAAAGGGATGGATACCTGCTGGCGTGTTATGGGTTAGTTCTCATCGGTTCGGGAAGCACCTTCAGTTTTTTTGGGACCTTGGGAAAAAGTTGCATGGAAAGATCGCAGTTAGCGAGTGGTAGATATATAGACGCGTAGTCGAAGGAAAGAGGTCAATTTGAATAAATAAGACATTCTCCGTGGGAGGAAAGGTTGCAATTTATGTTGCTCTTCGGGTTTTTTGTGAAGAAGGTTGGGTTTTTTTTTATCTCGAGCGAAAGGCACGAAAAAAATGCCAGGCTGAAGGAAGGTCGAAAAGAAAAAGTGAAGGGATCTCCCCCAGGCTAAGAAAAGGAATTAATTACAATACTAAATGACTTGGTGGCGTTGTAGCCTAGTTGGTGGATGGTGTGTAGTTATATCTTTGAGTTTGTTTCCTTATCTGCCGCGTAGTACTAACTAGTGCTAGCATGGGATGTTTTCTGTGTAACTCTAGTATCTCTTTGCATTTAGGTATGTAGTTTCAAAATACGTTAATACAAATTGTGTGACAACTGGTGAAATTTCACCTCCTGACAAGTATTTGCAGGATTTTGCTAATGTATTTATAGTTGGAGTTTCATTAACTATATTAGGGTACGGTTTGGTTCATGTTGGTGATAATTCACTCCCTGTCACACTCCCTTGAGGTGACTTTCAGGGTTTTTTACACTTTTAGATGTATATAAATTGGAAATCCCTAGTTAAAACCTGAGTATACCTCTTGAAAAGTGTTCCAATCTAAAGCTGAAGCAGTGCGGTCTCGTGGATAATTATTGACCTCCTCAAGAAAAACCGCTGGTGTGCCAGAAGTGATAACTGGCAAACCCTACTTTTGATGTACGAATTTTAGGCTGTTTTACAATACACCAGCTATTTTCCAATTTCCTCAAGTACTAGAAGTGACGTAACAACCAAATATTTTGGACCAACTTCACGACCGCGAAAGGACTGGTGCGGGATAGTATGAGAAAAGGCTTACTAGTCGGCGGTACCAGTTATACATCATTGCGTCTGATATGGCAAGGGTCGGAAACTTCTTAAGAGTTCGTGAGGGTAAATTTTAATTCAAGTATTAATTAATCCGCCATTCTTCAAGTTTAAGAACTGTTATTATGTTCCTGAGTGACCTGATAAACTACCCTTTGGCTAGTTAAACGTCAGTTCTTAGAGCTTTCACGAAATATGATAAGTTGACGGTTGCCGTCACTCATTTGTTTGGCGTATTTTTCGACCACATTTACGTACATGCGCTAGTTTTTTTTCACTTCCCACATATTTTCCAAGCTTAAACTAATTGTAGTGCATGGTACATACTGAGTTAGTACACCTGAATTGGAATACAGCCTTAGCCTCCATACCTGATACTAGTCGACCAATGTATTTACTTTACAACGTATACCTAAATGCAAATATGCAAAATACCTATATGCAAAAGGGTGGAAGATAGCAAACTTATTTGCGCAAATCTCTTATGACGATCTGCTTATTCTCCACTTTCTCATGGTTAATAACTCAACCACAGTTCATAGTAAAATTCAAATAAGATGGCTCTACGATTACTATGCATGCTATATTCAAATTAAGCTTCTGTTTTAGTGAAAATGGTTCTAAATTCCATTAAATGAATACATATCTATGAAAGTATTCAAATGAAGTCATAAATGATTGATCTAAAACTTTATCATGTGTTTGCACACATCTTATTATGCTTTCGGTGCAACAGCCTTCTAAGAGTTTTGACTTCTTTCTATAATTAACGCCCATATTTTTCTATCATTTGCTAGCTCCTTTCAGTTGGGAATATTTCTCTCTGGTTTCCATTCTTAAATTTTTTCCGATCTCGTCTCCACCATGCGTGTTATGTTACCAAACCAACGGATTTGTGGTATTTTTATGAAGTGGAATATCGTTTCTTCAATTATTATGTCACTTAATTCTACATTTCTTTTAATTATCCATTCACCAACCCTTCCTCATGTATGGTTCAAACATTCGTCTAAGTACTTTTCTTCCACATTTATTTTTTTTCTGTGTGTTTTCATCTCTCGCAACCACATGTCATTACTAATCTCATTTCTGTTATAATTATTATGATACTTAGTTGTTGCATACTAACGGAGCAACATATTAAACTGGTGTACGGTAAATTAGCAATGAAGATATTTTGTGACTTCCACAGTTTATTTAATACAGAACGACCGGTTTCGGCTGTCAAGCCATCTTCAGACCTGAAGCTCCGAAACTCTTCAGGCCGAAACCGGGCGTTCTGTATTAAATAAACTGTGGAAGTCACAAAGAATCTTCATTGCTAATATGGAGCCCTTCCACCACGCCATAGCTTCCAATTTCGATTTAATAAGGTTCACGGTAAACTTGACACGCAACGATGTATAAATTAATTATGGTGGACGGAATTTCATGAAGGTGCACATGAGAAAGAGATGAACTCAACGGTGGTGACTCAAGATATAATGGACGCATATCACTTGGAATCTCTTACTTGCGTAAGAATACTTGGAAAAATGTCTCTTCAATATTTAAAAGAAAACAATTTCACCGTATAAAGCGCATACTTTGACAGGACCTCCATGTATGTTGGATTGTCAAATATTCTCTTGAATACAAAAACATCTTCGGTACAGTTCATTGTTGGATATATACGGAAGACACTGAGATAATTTGGTAGGTTCGACTTGAATAAGGCTTCTTTTTTATTTAAATTGATTCCTAATTTCATTAAATGAACACACATCAATGAAAGATTCTTAAATAAAGTTTTTATCTTGTTCTTAAATACTTCTATGTGTTTTCATTCTAGTGGAGTAAAATATAAAACTGGTGCAAGATATTTTCTTAACGGTACACCGAGAAAAAATATGATAACGACCTAAGTTGAGAATAATAGCACTTGATCGGTGATGACATTTGATGTAATGAAAGCGTGCTATTTGAAATCTCTCACTTAGGTAAGAGGACTTGACAAAATTGCTCTTCGATATTGAAAAGAAAACAATTCCGCTGTTTTAAATACAGACTTCGACACGATCCTCGTGCATGATGGGTTGTCCAAAACTTTGAGTCTCAAAAGAGGGAAAGAGAGCTTCAGTCCACTCCCAAGGAGATTAAAAAGCAACACTTTGCCCCAACACTGTGGGATGGGGAACACGTCAAGGGTTTTGACTTGAAAACGGTGGAGAAGAGAGAGAGAGAGGGGAAGGAGAAAGGAACCGCACGAAAATGCCTTGAAAGCGATAACATTTCGACCGAAATTGCAGGCTCGTTTTGTTAATCAAATCATGAAGGGAAGGAGGGAGAAGGGAAGAGAGGTTTATCCTCCCATATTTGGTCCCGCAAACTGGTAGAGCAACAGCAGGGGACGGAAAAAAAACAACAGCGGATCCCGCTATAGGGAAGCCCAAAAGCCATTGTTTGGAGGTAAGGCGGAGGAGTGTGAGGGAGTATAGAGTGGGGAGGGAGTACGGTGGGGGTGGTTTGGTTTGGGGTGGGGAGTTAAAGGAAATGAGATTGATTGGTAAAAATAAAAGCCCCCTCAAGGCTTGCCACAGCCCAGCGGTGAGACAAGCACTCCGAAAACGATCCCGTGGCATGCATGTGCCGCGTGCGACCACGTCACTACTGAGGGACCTCCACCCTCTCCCTTCCGAACCCCCTCTCTCTACTCAACCCTTCTGGCGAACCCTACGATATCCCTCGAGAATAAGCTCTCGGTGTGTGCGTATACATATACATATATATGGTGGTTGACTGAATGAGAGAAAGGAACGATGATGCTAGCGGCGTAGGAGAAAAGAGACGTTATTAATTGAAATGTACAGTCGACGGCGTAAGCAAATGTTACAAAGCCCTGCCACGCCGTGATTCGGATGGTAAATTATATGATTTAAATCATTAAAAAGTGTTAGTGCGTGATACTTTATTATGTGTAGATAAAAGGGAACAGCCAATCACACCATTCCCTTTTGGGGTAGACAAAGTCAAAGAGCTTTATTTATTCTATTTAAATTATTTAGCCCTCTTGCTCTTATAAGTCCTAATATTCCTCTTCTTATGAGTTACTTACACCACATTCTTCCATGACCTCCATTGTCTACCCCACACTCACACTATTCCCTTATTTATCAAATATCTCTTTTTATAATAACCTTAATGGTATAAAGGATTTAAAATTTTAAGTTTGTGATACTTTATTGGCTGGTGAAATGGAACAAAATGTTAAACAAACACATCCTCTATAAATGTATAAAACGTATTCTTATAAACTTAACTTATTTCTAGTCGTAAGTCGTAGCGTGGCTGACTTTGCAACATTTACTTCTGCTGAGGTTATAAGACGAGGAATGAGTAACTGTAATAATTTACTGATTTATTCCAAAACTTCATTAATAATTACACTGATCAACCCCAAATATGTTTCATATGTAAAAGTCATTCATCATTCATTTTAGCCCCTAAGAAAGAAATGTGGCCGTAATAACTTTCGGCTACGTCTTCGTCTATAGAAGCAGCTCATTAACTTTATTTATGCTTAATTTTAAATGATAATCGATTGTTGTACACAAAAAATTGAGTAACCAAATTTAAAAAGTACGAAAATGACATCTCAAAAATTAGAGTAAAGGGATTTAATTTAAATTAAAATTAAATTTTGACAACCTAATATAGAAAGATAAGAGTATTTGCAAGGATGTAAACTAATTGAAATATCGCTCTTTGCCCGTTATTGTTATTTGTGGTAGTCCAATAGTCGGATTCTCTTCCATGGATATATTTTTACAAAACTTAACGCTTAGAGTTCAAGGATCAATTTGTCGTAATTATTGAGAGAGATAAAGCGCCTACAAGTTACAACCTGATTTGTCGTTACCACCATTTTGTTTTGACATAACAATGTTATGTTTAAGGTATGGATAAAATTGATGCATAGCTGACGCATTGGTCAACCAGTAAAAGTAGTAAAGTAATAATTAGTGGTTTTTAAGATCTGGAACGAAAAGATCAACTAAATGACATAAAATGGCAATGAATAAGTCAGATCGATAATAATTTTACAAACAGCCAAGGTAGAGAACGAGTCATATCCTTTAACTTCCATTGAACAACATTTATCATGCTTTAATGAAATAGGCATGCACAGTAAAATTGCCAGTTTCAACTGCACCAACAGTACAATACGGCGAGCGTTAAAATTAATGGTAAGAAAAGACACCTTAATGAAATTTTACAAGACTATGGCAATATTTTTTGTAAAATACGGCAGAGAGAACTGAACGGTTACATAAGCAAGTGAATAAATATTACACGTACATAAAATAAAATTTTTGTGAAGACCTAAATGCTACACAGGAACGGATAGCATAAGAATTTCGGATGTAAGGGTAGAACTTGAGGAGTGAATGAAACGATACGAGAATTCAGAATAAGATAGAGAGAACTAGCAGCAAAAAGAATAGATGAAGGAAGAATAACCCAATGAAACATTATTATCTAGACCGAGAAGCAGATGATCTCTGGAACATCAACACAAGAGTTGAAAAGACCAAGGCTGAGGAAGCTTGATCATAGACTTAATTCCTTGTACTTGCAGGAAGAGGAGGAAGACGTTTTTCTAAAGATCTCAATCTTTACGTACGTTTTTATCTTTCACCGCGTTAAAGTGGTGGAGAGATTTTTGCTTATGTACAGATTTGCGTAAAACTTTGCATATGTATTTTCATTAGTGATATCTATAGACAAATGTGAAAAAACCTTTATCATACGGATTTAGTTTCTTGGCAATTCAATACTATTTTAATACGTACCCTTATAGCACATTACATACATTTCATAATCATTCGATTAAATATGCACAGATATTCCTCTTAAAGAGAAATAATACATTTTTAATGATTATAATAGTTGCTAACAAATATTAGGGTGTCACATCGAGTCCAACATTCAAAAAAAAATATTTCATTACATTTTTCGTCTAAATTGCAAATACCACGCCGAAAACTCTAGTTATAAATTACTTTAATTAACAAAAAAAAACAATTAAAATATAATTATGGTTCATTTATATTATTACCTTAGTGGTGTGTTCCAATGGAAAAGCATGTATTTTAATGAAATGTGGCAAAAAAATATTTTTCCGACTTACTCAGAAAAACATTAAAATGTACACTCAATGACCCAAAATTATCGTCCCAACCATCTTAATGATATGTTTCACACATATCTGAAACTCCTGATTTTTCTCCGGTTGTAAGTCTGCCACCACATTTCGGGTGATATCCCTCAAGAATTAGCTCTCGGTATCCATAGCGGTAGTCTGAGGCAGAGATATAAACGATGTGGCCAGCAGCTTAGGAAATTAGGAGTTGCAATTAATTTATATTTACTGTGTACAGCATTAGTAAATGTAAGCAGTGCCACGCCACAGCTGGCGTGGTAAACTTTATGATGGAAAGAATGTAAAAAATTGTTAGTTCGCGATGATCTTTTATGTTAAGTTAAAAAGGAACAACATAAAAAGAAAACTCCTATTTAACGCTATAAAGGTCTTATCATGAGCTTAACGTATTCATAGTCGTAGATTGACTTAGATTCCCACATATACTTTTTCCGATGACTATACATGAAATTATATATCTTTAGCTTAAGCTCTTCCCTCTTCTCTCGTGTTCCTGCTTTGTTATTCGATTGTCATCCAATCCTCTGCATTATCAAACCAACAATCCCAACTCATTACTCACATTTCCATCACCGGAACGTCCGATCCATATCATTCAATTGAAAAATGGAATGAATGGGAGGAGACTCCATTAATTGAAAAAAATAAATAAATAGGGTGAGGAGGAGTGCTAATTGAAAAATGCACAATTACTTTACGAAAGGAAACAATGTAATGAGTCAATTCAAGTCAACAATGTTTATTCACCATTTTCGTTCCGACAGTACAATTAAGCGATGAGAAGATATTTATCGTCCGTCTCCTTGCGGTAATTTTTGTTTCGTTTCCCTACAGCGTGGGCGAAATTGACGGGATGTGTTGGAGTGAGTTTGGCCTTCTCCTCGGTGACAATAATAGACGGACCCCGGACATATCCTCCTCTTATTTTATTCGCACAATGTCGCAGCTCCGCCTCGGGTTTGGAGACGGAAGTGAAATGAAGAAAAAGGAACGGAAAAAATAATGGAAGACGGGGAGCGGTGGATTTTATTTCAGGGTCGCGGGGCGGGGAAGGTAGCGGTGAGGGTGGATGGGATTGGAGGGGTAGGTTGGGGCTGGGAGGGGGTGGAGAAGGGGAAAGAGTAGGGAGTAAGGGGGAGGGGTGGAAGACTTGGAGCGGCGTTTCCGCATTGAGTATACGGGACGAATAAACCTACCTCTCCTTCCTATTTTCCGCCCCTTTCAACCCTCACTCCCTCCGTAAACCAACCACCTTATCCAGCACCGGGGCCGAGACTCCCAGAAACCCACACCTAATCATTCCCACAATTCAACCTTCTCTCCCTCCTTTCCCTACACCACCACCTCCCTCCTTTCCCTACACCACCACCTCCCTCCTTTCCCTACACCACCACCTCCCTCCTCCACCCGCCCGACACAACCTTCTTCCGTGGGTGAACGCATTGCGCCACTTCGTGACTCGACAGCTTCGGATTATTGCCGCGGGGTGGTGGAAAGGGGGGGAGGGAAGGAGTTTGCGGGGGCGGAAGAGGGGCGATGGAGGAAGTGGAGTTGGGGTTTATGAACGTTGGGTTGGGGAGGGAAGGGTTGGGTGAGGCTTTCCACGGCATACAAAGGTGGACTTGGTGTTGGTTGGGAAAGGGGGGTAGGGTACTTTTTTCCGGGGTGGAGGGAAATTGGAGGAAGGGGGAAAGGAGTTTGGTTTTTGGGGTGAAGGGTTGCGGACGGGGCAGTCCTTTCGGGGGGCCAAGACGGGAGGAGGAGGTGGCCCTTTTGGGGGCCAAGAGGGTATGGGGAATTGGTCCTTTACAGGGCCACGAGGGGATGGGAAGTAGGTCCTTCTCAGGGCCAAGAATGGAAGGGGAGTAGGTCCTTTACAGGGCAGCGTTGTCAGTCCTTTTATGGGGCCAGAAAGGGAGCGGTGCCCACCCCCACTAGCCCACACAGGCACGCACCTCGCGGCGGGGCCCCATCTCCCTCTCCACAAGTTCCGACACCCCCGCCCACACCACCCAGCCTTCCGCGTGCCTGGTCCCTCTGCCTCAACCTCCCTCCCCGCCCTCCGAAACCCTTCTCGGCTTCCTGGAACCCCCACTTCTACCGCGTCTCCATCCGACACGCTTCTCCTCGCCTCTCCCTTCTTTCGGAACCGAGGGAACTCCGTCAAAGCGCACCATAGCCTTCTCCTTCTGCTTTCCGCCCCAGGCGTGTGTGAGCGCCCCGAAATACTCTTCGCCCAAAGTCCCCCTTTCAAGACGCTTAATATGATGAGCGTGTTGGGAGGTGAGGGGTGAGCATTGGCACTAGTTCATGTTTGTGCATGGTGAGATAGGGCGGGGTTGTTGAAATTCCAGCGTCGTCCACGCGCGCCAGACTTTTAATGTCATTTGATTTTTGTGTGTAAAGGGACAACTTGTATTCTCCACCTTAAGATTGGCACATGCATATTGTCAGGAGAAAAAATGTGTTGGGAATTAGCAGGTTAGGGAACAACTTATTCAAAATTGTAGACGATTTCATGTATCATGAGACACAGTGTCATATGGTGAATAAAGTGTCTCAAGAAATAAGAAAAAGGGAAGTGTATGTCAATAAAGCCCATTTTGCGAATACCAAACTGATAAAATCTAAATTGCTTCCTTACACAACCAAAATGGAGATATAAAAAACATTACTTAGGCCAACAGTAACTTATGGATGTGGGGCATGGGTTTTTAGTATGACTTATACACATTAACTAAGGATCTTAGAGAGAATCAGTAGGTCCATAAAAGAAAATAGGGAATGTAGAAAAGTAATAAAAACGAAATAAACAGAATTCCTAAGGATCTTGACTGTCATTTTTTGGTCACATGGTTCTTCACTGCGGAATAGTGCCCATCGCCAATACTACCCCGTGATCATCCAATTTTCTTTAGGAACTACACAACAAAGACTATAATTTGCCCAATGACCAGGAATTAATGCGAAAAAAAAAACGTGGTCTGCGTCGGGCCAGACGGTGGAAGTTATACTTCTTTGGCCGGTCGCACACACCCGCCCACACACACAGGCAGACAGGATATATAAATTTAATAAAAGACATTTTTTCTCTATTATTCAATATATTTCTCTTCGATATATTGTTATTTTAAACAAAAGTTCTTTTCAAAGTTCGAACGTACAAAAAACCATACTAAAACGTACAATTGTGGATTTTTCTCACCCAAAAAAGAGCGTGACACGGTTTCTCGACCAACATCCCATCCCAAAAGTCTCCAACGGGCCAAAAAACCATACAAAAACGTACAATTGTGGATTTTTCTCACCCAAAAAAGAGCGTGACGCGGTTTCACGACCAACATCCCATCCCAAAAGTCTCCAACGGGCCAAAAAAAACATACAAAAACGTACAATTGTGGATTTTTCTCACCCAAAAAAGAGCGTGACGCGGTTTCTCGACCAACATCCCATCCCAAAAGTCTCCAACGGGCCAAAAAACTATACAAAAACGTACAATTGTGGATTTTTCTCACCCAAAAAAGAGCGTGACGCGGTTTCTCGACCAACATCCCATCCCAAAAGTCTCCAACGGGCCAAAAAACCATACAAAAACGTGCAATTGTGGATTTTTCTCACCCAAAAAAGAGCGTGACGCGGTTTCTCGACCAATATCCCATCCCAAAAGTCTCCAACGGGCGCAAAGAAGTATAACTTCAATAACGTCAAAAAGTTTGTCTAAAAGAGTGGACACCTCAAAGTTTGGCTATAACGTCACGGAATGCGGTGCTAAGCATTGGATTGTTTTCGGTACATTGTATGTCCGGTAGTCTCCAACATCCTGTTCCTTTGAATCCCACAAAAATTCACGGATGAGGAAGAGAGGTTGCTAGATACAGGTTCGAGTTTCGGCCAAGGCGAGTGTTTTTTCCCACGTGGAACTTCCCACTTATGTGAACGTGTGGGTGACCTCGCTAAAAAATTATAACAGTGGCTATCGTCGGTAATCCTCTAAATTTGTTGATGAACGGGAATGATTTGGAAGACTGAACGCGTCAAGTCTTCTTCCACCGTCTTCCGTTATCATTCGACGCTGCCGGCGCAATGAAAATGGGGTATGTGTGTGACGCGACTCTCAGAGGAGCAAACGAGGCAAAACGGCTGCATGAATGCGTAGCTTTAGTCTCCTTGTAATCTGTGAATAGCAAACGCTACGCCGACGCTCGCCCGGCAACGCTCATCCGTGGGAGTAGCGCTAAGCAGCGACGGTGGCGGCGCGGCGTGATCCCTTGGTGCATTTCGCGGAAAGTAGGCCAATGATGGATTTCGGGGCTTTCAACCCCGGCCTCACTCTTATCTCTTCCAACTGCACCTCCGCCTATCCTGAATTCACCAAAATATTAAGCTCACTAAAATGAGGGCGAGGGGAAAAATTTAGCGGCAGAGAATTGAAGCGGGGTGCGACTGCGGGTGAGATTTGGTGGCCTCCGAAGCCATCCCCCCCTCCTGGTCTTCCCCCCCTTTCTCTCTGAAATACACCCACACATGTGCAGTTTTATTTATTTTTTTTGTTATTCGCGAGTTCATTTTAAGGTAATCGGGTATCGCTTTTCTTATCCAAGGGGTTGGGGAGAGAGGAAATGAATTTTTTTGGGGTCAGTCGATGATATTCCGATAGATAGGCGGGAATGGGAGAAGCTCGGAGGACGCGTGCATTGGTCTCATTCATTTTCACTGAGCCACGGATATAAGCAAAAAACATTAACATCAACAAATTAGCATAGATAAGGGGAAATGAGTAACCACTATGTAAATCCCACTTAAATAATTTGTTTATGACGACCTTTGTTTTAGCACTTTGGCTTCATACACATTACAATTTATAAAATAAATACTCTGCCGATGTTCTATATGTTCCATAATTTTTAATGATCTGGTATTCACTTAATATTTTAGTTTTGTATTTAAAGTCTGATATTTTTTTTAATTCTGTTACTCTGTTGGTCAGTAAATGAGTTGAATTCTGCCTATCCAGGGAAGTGAAATAAGAATTAATAATTAGATGCAAAAACCTGCTCTAAGCATACTGTGGACGATGCTGGAAAGTTTTATATTTTTTATGTTTGGATTGCGACAAAGTGTATCAATTGAGCATTTATCATATTCCTTGAAAATTCATTACCCCGTACAATAAATCTTTATTAATATTGCTACCCTCAAGAGTTGGACACTTTGGACACAAAGTTGGTTCAACACAAGGTGTGCTATATTCCATTCCTGATGTATCAATTCCACGTTTTTGCGTACGAAATCCTTAATTTTGTTTAAAAATTATTTATGTATATTTCTCTTCAGTTAGTGAATTTCTGTTTGTTAAAATCCATAAATTCCGAATAAGTGTCGCTTCTAAGCTCTCCATCATTAAATTCAGGGTTGAATTATTCAATTAAAATTATATATTAAATATTGTCAATAACCGTGCTTAATTAAACTTAGAAAATGTGTATGGAGAAACGGTGAGATGTAAGGGACATTACAGACCTTGCCAAACTGAAAGTAACTAAGAAATGATGAAATACGAAGCGACAGTTAAAATGCACAATCTGAGATCAGCATAAAAGATAAAACTTCGGTCAATTTTATCAGAGGAAAATAATTAAAGATTTCGTTTTTATATATAAGCACAATCATGAAATATATATCATTCCAAAAATATTATGGAACAAATATTATACAACAACATTGGCCATGGATATTTCATAGTTTCAGTGACCTTTGGTGTAACCACCACCTTATGTATGTAACTTATGTGTGTAAAACCACTTATGTATGGTGTAACGATCACCTAAATGATGATGATGTTTCAACGCTGAAACCGGCTGTACCCTGTGATAATTCTTTTACAATTACAGAGAGTTGTATAATCTTTCAGGACAATTTATGTTGAAAAAAGTCTTGAGTTCCTATTTGAGCGAGGTGGTTGGCATACTTCAGTCGGGCAGATAGTCAGCAGACAGAAAAATAAAATTCTTCTCCGCTCTTCCTCCACTACTGTACGCCGTGAGGTATAAGGACTGAAACAACTCCCCCAGAAGCCACTCACGAATATAAATCCTTGCGCGCACTAAATATCCCCTTAAGACCCCCGACCCTTCTTATTCGCGAAGTGGGAGGTTTTGGGGAGGGTTACGTGGGCAGGGTTCGCCTTGGCCGTCTAGCCTGTTCCCCGAAGGGTCTGCCTTCCCCTTCAACAAAGGCATGCTCGGTCCAAATGACCTCGATGTGAAGAGGATTGAACGATGGGATGATTTTGGAACTAGGTGCTGGATAAAGAAGAGCAGGAGAGAGATATGCTCATAGACATGCGATATAGTTACACCGCCGAAATAATAACAATAGTATCGTTTACTATCGTACCTCATCCTCCAAGCCCACGAAACTATTTTAAAATAACATAGCAAACATTTTGACAAAACTGAAAATTAATATATATAAATATATTTATATAAATATAATAAAAAATAATAAAAAATAATTAAATATTATATGAACTAAATTAAAAAAATTGTTGTGCCATTTCCTCTGGAATTTAGAATGCGTGAAGCAACTATGCATATTGGAAATAATTTCCCAAGAATGCATCACATTATTCTCAATTGTTTTGGACAAACCACGCGCGATATTCGTGTTATGTTTATAATTTTTTGCAAAAAAGCTGTTTTCATATTCGCGCGTGCAAATTCAGGACTGACATTTTTGCAAAGTAGTCATAAAAAAATTAAAAAATAAATATTTTACATAAAAATAAGAGTGTAGAGTTATGAATAAACAGAAGTATAACAGCATCTAATCTGTGGTGTGCTAAAACGCGCGTGAAGCTGAAAATAGTGGGGAAGGAAAATATTTGTTCCGAAAAGTATATTACGAGCTATATCAGTCGATAAAAAAATAAATAAATGGCGCAAAACACTCGATAAATTGGGAATGGGATTCATTGATGGAAAATAGCAAGACTTTGGATTCATATCGAGCTGGAGAGATCTTAGTGTCTTTGTCTGTATTCATTGACAAAAGATTTATACTCGGTTTTATAATATCGTGTTAAAAATTCTTCAAATGTGTAATCAATGGCAGAAAGTAATAACCAGAGTTATTACTTTCTGCCATTGATTTTACTCACGTCATCTAACCAAAAGTGTGATGTATTACACAAAGCCCGAACTCTCAGTTAAAATTAAGATAATGAAAATACTATACAATTTTGTGGTTAAGGTTAACTTGCCATCGTAGTAATAATAGCGTTTATTTAGCAGTTCATTCATTACAGTAATCTACCGGTTAGAGGTAGGTTGTGATGAAAGTCAGAGAATATCCAACGAACTCTTACATGTGCTGTGCCCTTTCTACCTCTAGTATTTCTTTCTTCATCTCAGAATAAGTCCTACGTTTCTTCATCCCGTCCATAAAACCGATTCTCTTCCTTCCCCTTCCCCGCTTACCCAACATCCTACCCTCTATCACGGCCTTCAGCAAACCATCGTCCCTCATTACCCCTTCCAGCCACCTATCCTGTCTTCCCCTAATCTCATCTATAAGTTTCCTCTCCTCGCCCACCATATCAAGCACTTCCTCATTTGTCTTCCTTTCCGTCCAACGCACCTTCTCCACCCTCCTTCACACCCACATCTCGAAAGCCTTCAGCCTATTTTCGTCTTCCTTTCTCAAGGTCCACGTTTCTGCTCCATACAACGCCACACTCCATAACAAGCTCTTTACTAACCTCTTTTTACATCCTTACTTAAGGTCCCCGTCATCAGCTCCCTTCTATTATTGAACGCTTCCTTCGCTAGCGCTATTCTCTTCCTAACGTCTTTGCTACTATGTCCTCTTTCTTCTAGCGTACTACCCAAGTAATTAAATTGTTCTACTTGCTCCAGTTTGTGACTTCCTACTCTTATCACCAGCTTCGCTTTCTTTGTCTTACAGAACCTCATTACTTTTGTTTTCCTATTATTTATTTTCATTCCATATTTCTCACACTGCTTTTCCAGTGCATCTACTAAAGTTTGCAGTCCTTTCGATGACCGACTGACTAACGCCTGGTCGTCTGCGAATCTAACCGACTTTATCCACTGGCCTCCTACTTTCATTCCCACATCTAGCTCATCCCATGCCTCTCTTACCATTTCCTCAGCATATATGTTAAAAAGTAAAGGCGACAACGGGTACCCTTGCCGTACCCCGCGACCTATAACTGCCCACCCAGATTCACCGTCAGCTACCCTTACCTGAGCCCTCTGCCCCATATATAAGTTTCGGATGAGTCTCCTATCACGCCAATCTATTCCTATTTTCCCCAGTATCTGCATTAGTTTCTCCCAGTTTACTCTGTCAAACGCTTTTTCGAAATCTACAAAACAAGCGAAAACATCCTGATTATGCTCTATGTTTCTATCTATAAGTGTCCTCATTACCGCAATCGCATCTCTGGTTCCCTTTCCCTTCCTAAACCCAAATTGGTCATCGCCTAAATAGCACTTTGCTCTGCATAATTTTCAAACAAAAAAGTGTGATACTTTCAGTACACTTTATACACTGACTTCACGTGCACGATACATTTTAGACCTTAACCTGTGCCTTGCATGTAGCAACCATTGTTTTACCCTTCTTTTAAAAATATCCAATTGTTGAATAGTTTTTAGTTCTGAGGTCATTGCGTTGTATTATAACAATATGAGTGAGTTCTATAATGATGTTTCTTTCTCTTCGGTAGGTTGGAATTAATAAATTTATTCTAGTATTATAATTGAGAAAATCATTGCTAGTCATTATAATTTCGTCAAAGTCTTTTGGCATTAACCCAATTTTATTTTTCTAAGTCAGGTGTACTCTTACATAAATAGCAGGTTTACCAGAAATGATTAGTGAAAAGTTTTACTGAAAAGATAAGACAGTGATAATTTAAAAAATTCTGCAATATTACAGCGATGGGAATTTAATATTTCTGCTACGTTTTAAAAAACATTACGATCGTAACAACTCTTATAATGTAAGTTGGTAGGCAACAGTAAGTTTAAACGGAACGGCATTACTAAGAGTATCAAAAAATAAACCAAAATTACGGGAAACTTGTGAAAATTTCAACGATTTTAAAAGAATTATTTCATTTATTTCGGACACACTGATTAAAATAAAATTTAAGGGATTTTCACGTCAATGATGAATAAAAAACCAACGTTTCTCGTCAATGCCGGGGGCTTCTCCTAAGGTGCGATGATTAAATTGTGGTAGGGTTCCTTCACATTCTTACGGCAGCTGCCCGTTAGAACCAAGTCATTATACCATTAAAAAAACCTCCAGCATTGTAGGGGAAAATTTTGTTATTTATCAATATTCGACGTGGAAAATTTCCAACGGGTTAATTTTTATCATTGCAATAATACACGAAAGTTTAAATCAGTCGGCAACTTTAAATGCAATATTAATTTACTTACTCTTACTTTCTCCTGGGGCCATTGAAAACCAAGTAGGGTCTTTGGCTTCGCCAACAAGCCGTCTCCAAGCCCTTCTGTTCTCTGCCATCTCCAATTCTTCTCCCATCTTACTCAAATTTTTCTCTGTTTGTCCTTTTTACCTCAATCTTGGTCTCCCTGGTGGTCTCCTTCCTTGAAGTCTTCCTTCCCAAGCTCTCTTTATCATCGAATTCTCATCCCTGAAAACATCCCTGAAAAAGAAACAGAGAAAGAAGAGAGCCTGTTAAAAACATGGCTTATTATGTATTATCTCTCTGTTTATTTTTATTCTCCATATGTCTCCTTCTATTAATTTAAACATTTTTATTTATATTAAAATATGGTTTATCAAAATACAGGCTTAGACCCTTAATATCTATTGACAGCCTAAATCTTCAGCAAGTTATTAACTGCTTCACCTTTACCAGCTTAACGGGAAAGAAAGCGGTTGGAATGGGGATATAATTGATGTAACAAGAGAGAGCGGAGGGGGGAATGAGTTTTTGAGGAAAGGGGCCGAGTTAACGGAAGAGGAGAGGGAAGGGGAGATTCCTGGAGGAGGAAGGTTGGGGGAAGGGCAAAGGGTGTACGGCAGGAGAGTGGGGAGAGGCAAGCGAGCGGTCGCCACCAGGAAGTCCCTGGCCAGCGATCGGAGATAAATGGGGGTACGGAAGAAAATAAGAGAATTAGGGGGAAGCAAGGGTATGGAGTAGGGAAGCCAAATCTTGAAGCAACGACGCTGCCTACCTGGGTGGAGCATTACGTATATTAAGCTTTAAAACAATACGTAGCTAACATATTAGGGTGGTTACATGGTAAAACTATTATTAAGCTAATATAACGAATAAGGTATGTTTGAATGGAAGTGAGTAAAAATCCACTAGATTTGACATGAGCTCTTCTACCAATAATATTTCCCTATATTACTCAGCGTACGTCCCATCCTTCTTTATACTTATTTATTCCTCGGCGTTACAGTCCCTGTAGATCTTTGGCCTCTCCAGCAATGTTAGCCAAGTCTTCACGATCTTCTGGACGCGTTCTTCATTTTCATATTATCATCTTTCTCAGATCGTCCTCTACATCATCCAACCATGTTTTCCGAGGTTTTCCTCTCAATAGTGTACGACCTGGATTTCCTAGGCATAGGTATCTTTTTGATCATCCTATCTTCAGGCATTCTATCAACATGCCCTAATATCCTTAACCTATTACCCTCAATTTATGAGACTATGCAAGGATGATCGTAGAGTTCCTCCAAGTTTCGGTTCCTCCGTATTTTTCACTGTCCTCCTTCCTCTACTGCACCAAAAATCTTTCTCGGTACTTTTCTTTTCCATATTCAACTTCAACATCAACCCTTTTGCATCCCATCCCTAAAATCTGTTCTCATTCTTCCACTTCCCGCTAATTCAACATCCTTCCCTCTTACATGGTCTTAAGCGATCCTTTCACCCCTTGCTACCTCTTCAAGCCACCTACTTTGACTCCTCCTAATCTCATACAAAAGCTTCCTCTCTTCACCGACCACACGAAGCAACTCTTCGTTTTTACAATTTTTTCACTGGTATTCCACTAGATAACAGGTATCATGTCTGCCAACGTTTTGACGAACGACTTGTTTGTCAACATCAGGGCTTCTGAATGCCTCATGAGTCAAAATTGGCCCATATTTATACCCACCAATCCGGATCAGGAGTCAGGACAGAACAGACAGAACAGAACGTTACCCAACGAACGTTAACGAACGTTAGTCTGATTTACCGTTAACTGATTGTCTCACCTTCCCTTTCATTTTTATGTATTTACTTATTATTACACTGATACTGCAATTAGACATTGTCTGATGGCAATATAACATTAGTTTAGGTGGGAATAATAATTAAGTTTAAAAATGCATACACCTACATAAAGCATCAAACTCTCCTCTCGTTCTTCATATGTAATATTTTTTTGAAATATTTACATTCCTTGGTAATGGTTTTGTTGTTCTTCTAATGCAATTCTGGAGTTCTTCTAATGCAATTGGTTATAGGTTTCCAGGTACTAACTGGCGAAAAGGATAACAAACCCTTTGTTTGTCTTCCTTTCCGTGCAACTCATCTTCTCTATCCTCCTCCCCATTCAATTCTCGAACGCAATTCAGTCTATGCTCGTTTTCTTTTCTCAGAGCCCACGTTTCTTCCCCGAAAAAAGCTACACTCCATATGTCGTTAATGTCGTTTGGTTCCTATTCTGGTTACGTATAGAAAAATGTATCCATTATTTTATGTACACAACGGTATGCTGTAAGTGGACACTCATATTCTGTTAGAGTTCATCTAAATTCTTGTCGTATTGAGATCGAGTAGTAATCGTCTATCTAGTTAGAATAGGTACGAATTAAGGTGGCTGGATTGGTAATCGTGGGTGATTGAGAGCATATTTTAATAATTTTTCAAGGAAGTTGAAAGCAAATTCTTGGACCACACTAAATTCAAGTAAATCTGTTTACGGGGTGAAATCACCTTTCAGGCAGTGATGGCACAAGAATTATACTTTACATTTTTTCTTATAAAGCATTTTATGACTAGAGTTTTTGGCGCGTTGCACATAATTTAAGGGAAATTATATATAATCTGTATATTTTCTCTTTGACTCGGTGTTACTCGATTGAATTTGTTAGCACCCATTTCAACAATATGACATCCATTAATTCTCGTTTTGAAGAGAATCTGTGTATACGTAATCGATTTATTACTAAATATGTCTCATATGCAATACGGCAACGTGTTCAAACAGAATTTAATTTTCAAAAAACAAAATTGATGATGCAATTTGTTTCACTGTTATGCATAGATATCACTAAGAAGAGAATACGTGGGCAAAATTTTACGCAAATCTGTTCGTAGATAAAAAATCACTCGGACCACCTCAATATGTTCTGGGCAGTTGCTGCAGCTATGAGAAGCTGTCAGTAGATGAATATGCTATGTGATTTTCATGTCCATTTCATGATTATTTGGGCTGAACTCTGCGAAAATAATCGTCCACCTGGATTGGGGTCCGCACCCTGGGTCCTTCTCTCAAGCTTTAAAGTATGCTAGGCTTGTTGTGTAAGAATCTTGATTCGAATCTGTGCTAAGGCTGTAACACCGTAAAATTACTTGTACATCATTTAATTTATCTTTCGACTACCTATAGAAAATCATTTTTTTTGTTTGATATTTACAATTAAATCCTACCTTTCCACACTGCTTAATTCGCAAATTTAATTTTAAAAAATAAGTTTTTTAACAACGAGAATGGATGTTTCTCCATCAAATATAAATATTTTTCCGCGAAAAACTGTTAATTAGAGTCGATTTCTTTTCGGAAAGAGGATATCAGGGATTTTAATGTCTGATTCATTTTGTTATTACCAAATTACTGCAACAATTGGAGTAAAAAGTCGATAAATCAAAGATAGTACCGCTGAATTTGGTTATATGGACTGAAAATAATTGTCCATAAACGTACACTAGTTGAATAATCTGCATTTTCAATATTTTATTCTTGTTTCTTGATAGCTAATACTGAAGTTAGTGAAAACAATATTATTTTCAACATTATACAAAGGAAGAGGTGGAGTGTTTGTTTTGATTCACACAGGTACGGTGAAATCTCTTTTTAACTTCTGGCGGTGATAAAATAAGAGTCAAGGAATCTATGACCAATATCTGTAAATGTTAACATTAATTTTAATGTTTAAGTTCAAAAATGTTAATGAATAAGTTGGTAAATTTTCATGCAACATTTTTTGTGGGTCTTAAAAACCTGAATGGTGGAGTTCTAGGTAATAGTTATAACTGGAATCTGGAAATAAGAGAATTACTCTTAATTTTGTCTTTCTTTCTTTTCTAGGTAAATACAATTGCTATCTTTAAAGTTTACGCTGAATGTATGGCAACTGAAAGGGCAAACGGGTGAGCATGCATATTTATTTCACAAATTCACGATGAAAATTGTATTTGAATCCTCGAATAACCCTCAAAATTCGAGTTTTTCCTCTTAGTCTAATTATTTCCTCTTTCCTCTTAGTCTAGTTTCGTAAATTAGTAAATAGCTAAGAACTGCCATCAGTGAAAGGAATATTTTTTCTAATAGTACAAGCAAAAATCTGGTAAACAGTGGGTTTTACTCACGAAGACGCTTCAACAAGCCCATAACAATAACAATTCCTCCGATATTTTAAAGCGATGACAATGGCGGAAAAATGAAATGAAAATTGCTTGAACTGGATACTTTCTGATTCAATACCTTGTAACCAAATATAGTTAGCAGAAATATAAAACTTTGTGGATATCATAGTTATTATGTATTGAAATACGACCGATTGCATCGAATATTATTCTACTTCATCAGATGATCGACTATTCATTATAGATTTAGATTTCTAAGATGTGATGAATTTGAGCATTTTATTTGACTGACCCTGTAAAATCAACTAAGTATTTTCTTTTTGAAATTTATATGAATCCATTATTTGATCAACGGAAATTTTTCAGGATCAGTAATTAATCCGATCACGGAGACAAAACCATTTTGTTATGCAAATATTTCGTAGCAGAAAAACTGGTAGTATTGAGAATCTGTATTGCCAGATGGCACCCCATGTCTCTTAAAACCCCTCCATTTCGTTTGATTATGATTCATAAAAGCTTCCACTTAAATACGAACGAAAATATCAAATCTGAGGTCATTAAATAAACTTTAGGATACATAATTTAAGGGATCAGTAGCGGGGCGCGTGAATTCATTTTTAAACAAATACATGCAATGATAAAATGGAATTGTTCCGTCAACTGAAATTCCGTAATACAGGTATATCTCAATAACGTAAAGTTTTTCATGCAATATATTTAAATCCTTACGGAATCAATCAAAGAACGCAAATGATGCAGTGTTGATGATGTCGGAAAGCCCACGTGGGTTGTCACAGAAGCTCCTGGATAACTTCTATGATGTTATAGAGAGAATAGAATTGGAGACGAAAGCGTAAAAGGCTAAAGTAGTGTTTTTTTTTGACGAGGAGAAAGGGAAGAGTGGTTTTTAACCCGCCAGTGGTCGCGCTATGAGATTTTCTCACACACCGAATTTAAACTTGTGCTCACTTTGTTATCATGAGTTAGAATAAGTTTCCTTTCCTTCTAGATGACTTTTTATCTCTTCCTATTGACCGACTGTCTCAAAAAGTACAAATGAAGCGTCCGCAGCTGTGTAATGATATGTCTGATACCGTCAGATACAAGGTGTGAGACTTTTCCTCATCGCGCGACCACTGACGTTAGTGTTTTTGTATCACTCAGTTGCGTTACACTTTCGCAGCATGCGGACAAGGTTGATTCATTTCGTGGAGAGCAGATACGTTAATGCAAATTTATGAGTCATGAGAAAGTATGTCCTCATAAATAAATATTTCTTCTTGAGAATGTTAATTTTCTTCATTAATACCCAATAGTATTTTCGCCCGTAAAATTAGCAATGATTACGTAATTGAATCAGTAGTTGTGTATCTGTGGAAATCATTGTTTCAAATGAACATTTAGAGAAATAAATTAAATCTAAATATAGTGTAATATATTTCCAATGAACGCTCTATGATAGATAATCAATGGTACATCTGAGTATGAGAAAAAGTCTCACACGCGACCGCTCGCGTGAAAAGTAGCTTAGCGACCACTCCCGGGTTAATGAGGGTGCATGGAGGAATTAATCGAACAAGAGGATAATTTTTTGTAGAGCGGCCGAATGTTTGATAGATGAGGAGATTTGAAGCAATGCGAATTCAGGAAGGAAATTTGTAGGCAGAATGTGAAGCACATTAAGGAATGAATGGGGGTCAGCGGTGACAAATATCGCTGTATACAAAAGTGTATTCCTCGCCACTTTTATGAATAGTATTCTGTAACTTAGGTATGCCAGGATAAGCATAGACTTAGGCTAATCGCAGTGGGTATGATTAATCTGAGAAGTGTTTGTAGGAAGATTTGAGGGAATAGGCTTAACAATGAGTGGTTGATGTAGAATGGATACCCCGGTATTGGACATTTATGAAAGGAGGGTCCTTCGTTGGTTTGGCTGTCTCATGAACGGATGAGAGTTGAATATGTAAGCAGATATATGCTAGTGGAGTGTGAGGAAGGAGTAGACCGAGTAAGTAAAAAGTATATTTGGTGGAAGAGACTACTCTTAATAAGAGGAAGAATAGGAGCGTAAGCACAAGAGAGCGTGCATGAAGCAAGGCATGATTATGGTACGGTCTAACGCCGAGTATTAGTTCCTTCCCTCGAAAGAGAAATATGTGATGAGTATGCATGTTTGATTTCATCAAAGCATAGATTAAAAGTGGGCAACTCGCTGATTTACGCAATTTATGGCAAAAAAACTTTCAGCCAAATAGATCCCAAATGAGGCCAAAGAAGGGGGAATGAGGAAATTTAGATCAATAGCACCACGGTCCGACCAACCTGACCAACTACCAACCCATTCCTGGGCCAACCTGACCAACAGTGAGCACCTTTGTCGGCTTTAGAACAGTGATTGCGAAACTTTGTGGCAGTCGCCATCGCAATGCGTTACGTCAAGAAGGGGAAGGTGTGTTAGTGAAAGGGGTTGACTAAGGAGAGGAGGGTAGAGGGCAGCACATGACATGCAAAGCTGACAATACAACAGAATTTAACTGGATTGGCAAGGAAAATGTTAGTAGAGACTTTCAATTATCAACTCAATTAATATTATCAAGTCAGAGAAAGCAGAAATGAAAATTGCAAGGTATATTCTAGGCAGGCACAAAACGACGGACAGTGTTTAAGGACCGATAGAATTCCTGAGATGGAAAGGTTATGTGTAGGTGAAAAGGATGATAAATAAACTATGTACGATTCATAAATCACAACAAAAAACACATGATGACTACTAAAAGGTTGGATTCACCTTCCTACCCAGGAAGAAAAGACCACAGCTATAAAATGAAACGTATGCAAAAAAATATTCAAAAACATTCTTTCTTAAATCGAGGTATTTGAGAATGGAATTAATTACCTAAGGATTTTTTACGATCTTTCCTGATAATATAAAAATGCAACAACAGTTTATGGAGGTTAGTCCTGAAATAAAAATAGTTATTCTATGCCGGCGCGGCGTTACGGAATTTAATAGCTTCCATCTTCAGGGCCACAACCACGACACATAATGTCACCAACAAAAGCAGCAACCACCAATACACATACAGTAAGAGTATATAATTCTACGGTCATAATTACTTTGGAATGATTTTAAAAAAACTTTACCTTAATTGGTACATGTTCTCGTGTCACATGTTACTAAATCCATTTTGTTGACAACTACCAGGATTACTAAATGTATCAACGTGTATATAGTGTTCTTGACATTTACACTCAAGTTGGTGTCACTCTGCGTGTACATAGGAAGATACACTAATGTTTAAATTATTTTACATTCTATATCGTGGATGCAGCCCTTAGGATGGAAGTAATTAAAGTCCGAGACGTCGGCAAGGAATAAATATTTTGATTTTTGATCTTCGCTTGATCAACCATTATTGCTGAGCATCCGAGGTCAAGATGCATGACACTGAATATAAAATCGTTTAGAAATACTTATCTTATTTTTTAATGGTGTTTATATTAATTTTTTCTCTGTTCTTCTATTTTTAGTTTAAATCTAACGTTGCTACCAGGCCAATTGCATAACTGTCACGAAATTTCTAAATAAAATACTAAATTTAGCTATGTTGAAGACCCTTGGTGCAAGACTAATAAAAACTCGCACATTTAAGCAGCTGACTAAAAAGTAGGGAAAGGGATAAAAGGTATTTGTTATCATTCCGGTTTCCCAAGAGGGGAAGGAATTCCGAAAGAAAGAGAATTGCGGCGGCAAGGTTCCCCTCTCGTGGGATCAATTATTCAAGGTCGAGGGCGTTCCCTTTGCAGCAAAAGTCTCCCTTCCCCTGCTGCCCCCCCCCCCCTCCAACCCCCGTTCCCCCAGCGATAACTCGCCAATGACCCAACGATTGGTTGTTAAAAGATCATATCACGGCACGCCATGGCGAAAAGTTGCCATTCCGTTTTAATTTGGTAATGAGCTCACCAGCGTTCTAGCCTAATGGACGTTTTTCGTGGAGGGAAAACCTCTATCGAAGCAAGCATTTAGGCGATCAATCGTCTTCTTCACTTACTCACTTCGTCGAAATTGAATTCGTCATTAAAACCTCGTATTTAGACCCTGACAATGTTTGAAGTGGGTATATCATCTGAATGCATATATGATTTAATTCATGAAGAGAGCAATCGACAAGTTAAATTAAAATAAAGATTAATCCGGAATTTACAGAAAATCAGAGTTAATTAGTTCCCATGCATGAATATTGGTCATCCAGGGTCATCGACAGGGTCACTGGGAGAAACAACACGCACAAGTTGACGAGATTTGAATTGTCCCTCTCGATGGTCACCTGGACGACCGATATGCAATCATAGCAATCTAATTTTCTTTGCTTGAAAAGACAATTAGTATAAATTTAAATTAAAGTATGAATTATCACCGGAGTTGTGAGTTGCGATTGAGGATAGACTTTTAGATATAGTGGTGGCGAAACTTGGTGGAAGTCGACTAAGCGGAGCTTGACGTCAGTTTGGGGAAGGCTCGTGGGGGAGGGGCCTGATATGGAACGGAAGGGAGAGGGCAAAAAATGATGGGAAACGCTGCCAACATTATGTACTCAACTTCAGGGGGTGAAAAAGCGTTAGCAACCCGTTGTACTACAATATCTAGGATTAATACAAAGGTGGATCGAAATGCGTACAATGAGCGTCGTTCATATTGTTCGGAATCCAACGAAGGATTCCATGTAAACATTCGGATTGGACTAGTTTCAGTGAGATATCACTTCAAATAAAGTGCGATGTTATAGGCCAAGTTGTAAAGAAAATGATCTCATATTTATAATTATAGCAAAACATCAGTCAAATACGGCTCTACTTTTCGAGATATTTGCCTAAAATGTTGGATGTTTTTTTAATGAGGGGTTTCTAATGGTTACATCTCGTCAGGAAGTTAGCAGCAAGTAGTTTGTAAGCTTTTTCAACTATTTTTTAAATAAATCAGTTATTCACCGCAGTAATTCTTATAATATTGTAATATATATCTTCGGTTTTGAAGGTTTTTCCAGCTTACCGGGTGAGAAAAATGGGTCAATTTAACACTTTATACATGTGCATTAACCTAATTACAGAGATTTCAGTGATTCAAAACAAAGTTTTTCGTCATTTATGCTACAATATTTACTTCCTGAAGTTGCCTGAATTAAAAAAAATACTATGGTCTCAATTATGACTAAGGAAAAATCACGCTCCAACTTCCTAATGAGCCATAGGGAGCAAGAAAGTTTATGTGCCTGACACATTAAGCATTTTGAAGTTGGCAACAAAGGTTTGCGCAATTTGTTGCCTTAAAAGGGGAGCCTACCATTTATAAATGCCCTCTGAATTAGTGCCACCGTGTTTCGCTGACGCTGTACTCTTTATTAATCACTAAATAACCACAATACCCCAATCTTTCCCTTCATTTCGCACGGTGTGAGTCAAAAGGTCAAAGTGGCAACGGGACAATATGCATATGCGTGGAAGTGGGCGAGGAACTAATTCTCACTTTACCTCCTCTCAGTCTTACTCCCCGGCCACTTTTCCACGCTACGGGTTGGCGCGAGAAGATTAATACTTCGCTGCGGCCGCCAATTAAGTCCGTCCCCGATCGGATACCCTCGGTGAGAAAGACGAAGGAAAGGGTGAGGATTCTCAATTACGTTTTTTATCATTTTTTTATTTTTTATTGTTTTTTATCCCTTTTTTATTTCATTTTACATACGTTCGAGTTCATGGTTCAATTCACGTGAACTTGTTGATTCCATTTCTTTGCGGAACAAGTGCGAGTGGATTAAAATCTTGACGCGCGCCGTTTGTTTTTTATTTAATCTTTCCGTGTTCCTTCGCACACGTGGTTGATGGCTGTTCGTTCTGAGTGAGATATGTGTCGCTCAATATCAGAGCGCTATTTTGTTTTAACGCATAGCTACATACCACATCTACAGATGCGAAGTTGGATAATGAACCCATTTTAATGTCTGAGTAGAAAGTTAATGAATTTTTCGGATGTATTTGGGAAATTGATTGTAGAAGTTGTTTACTCCATTAAAGTTTATTCCTAGCTTATATAAACAGTTTTTGGTTAAAACTCTTATGCCGTAATTAGGATCTTGAATTGGATTACACCAACGAATGTTAGATGGAATCTAAACTTTTTTACGAATATTTCTTGAGAAACATTTCAATTCTGACTGAATCACATATCACAAGGTAGAATAATTAATATCGAGTAACAATACTTTTACAATAACAATACAATACTATACTCAACAGGGAAGACGGCTAGCCTCTCTCCTCAACGTTCCATCGTCTTTTGCAACAATCAAATTTAAAGGTCCATCCGGCCAATCAGCGCGCGACTGACTAGCTCAAGCGTTAGATATATATATATATATATATATATTATGGTTTCGGGCAAAAGCTAGTAAACATTTTGTATATATATGCAGATGAAAGATGAATATATGCTGAATACTGAATACCTGCCACCAAGGAAATTAAATTAAAAGTGGGGTATTTAATAGTCGTGAGATATTCGCTATTGGTGAAGTTTTCACTCTGAAAATATATATGTATATATATATATATATATATATATATATATATATATATATAACAGGGAAAGAATCTTCTGCAGCTCATTCAAGACCTGACAACGCTAGCTGGAATGCAAGTGAAACGGTTGTCCATAAAATGAATCAACGCGGGTGAAACCCGAAGAAAGCAAATTCAATTTTAATTACATAAAAAATTACAAAATAAATTAGGATAAATTGACAAAGAAAACAAATTTAAAGTTTTTGATACAAAAACACAAAACTTTACATTAAATGACAAAAAAACACAATCACATGTATTTCAAATTATTTTATTACCTTGCGAGTCCTTCTGATCCTTAGAAGACTCATCAGAAGGTGCTCTTTTTTAATCTATACGTATATTAACATATTATTGTGTCCAAATAAAGTGATATACAAGAAACCACACTTCACCAACAAACTAAAGAAATTCCCAGTCTCTCCAGTCCCGATCCCAGTTTTAAACGGCCTTCGCTCTCTCTTTCTCTCTCTCTCTCTCTCTTTGATCTTCTCCTGCGATAAGACTCGAAATAATTTCTCTCCATAGCGAGAGAGAAGCGGGCTTGCATGAAACGAGGCCGGTTTTAAAGCAGTGACGCACGAGGAGGTAAAAAAAGGGGGAAGAGATTCATGAGCCTGACAATGAGAACAAAGCGCAGTGATAAACAGGGAAAGGAATCATTGAGCAAAGGGAGGAATAAAGGGAGAAGGAAGGAGTTATGTGCCATAAAAACGAGAGTAACTAATAGGTAACTATAGTAACCAAACTACGCACTTTCGGATATTTAAACCGAGTAGATTAGAGAAAAATGCAGGGAGTATTCTTGATACTCCCGTCGGATCTTTATGTAGTGAATGCGAAATTACATACACGCTACTCTCATTATTGGAAGATTCTTTTGTTTTGTTTGTCAGAAAGAAAGTTGTAATGAAAGAAAGAAAATTACGCAATAAATAACTTTTATTCATCGAAACCATTAGTATAAATGGCTAAGATATGAACAATTTGTCAATTGTAACTAATATTTTCTCTTTTCCAACGTTAATTTTATATTTATTGTACTATTAACGTCTAATTCGAGTTCTCAGCTCTCCGTAGACACCTCGGTCACTAAAATTGACCAACTCGTTCCGGAGATACAACTGAACTGAGCGCGCGCCGTGCCCTCACAAGCCCAAATTTAGACCCCCCACGCGCAGCGCTGTGACGTCACCTCGCAACCCCCCCTCCGCTCACGACAAACCATTTCCGGTAGCTGACAAAACGGGCTATCCAGTCATAGTTTTATATTTGCTGTTATCCTTATAGTTTTTGCGCACGAGACCCCCGTAAGTACACAAATATTGGTCGCGGAAAAACCATATATGACACCGAGAACGAACCATAAGATGTTCATTCACATTCACGCCAAAAACTGGCAGCGATATTCGGCTCGATTCCTGAGGACAATTTGGCCATTGCAGTCGGCACAGGCCAGAGGTGCTATTCCGTGTGGCCACGGGATTTCTGAGTCTCGACAGTGACGAAATTTTGACGTCATCGCCTGGCAATATATGGCCATTCAAATGACCACAGTGAAATAGGGTCATTGAAAAGTTGAGACTTGTCTGTAGGCATTGACGTCACATCCACGGATTATCCGAGGTTCCACCGTGTTGAGGTCTTCCTAGAGACTTACTCAGTAAGCCTTCCTTCAACCTTCAACCAGCTCTCGAAGGGTGAGGTTGTGTCTACTGAGCGCTCCTGAAACCGGTTTATTTTCTGACCGGCAGCGATCACCTATTTGACTCCCTGTTTGACCAGCAGCGGCACCGATCACCTAGATTTGTGCAGCAGTGATTTTAGTGTTATTTTTTGAAATCGCATTTTGCGAAGTAGTATTGTGAAGTGAAGTAGTGTTGTGAAGTGAAGTAGTGTTGTGAAGTGAAGTAGTGTTGTGAAGCAGCCTGGTCCTGCAGCTGACGGTGTAACGGATAAGTAGTCGCTGACCATCTTATTTTCTTTAATTTATTTTCTTTTATTCAAGTGTCTTACTAGTTTGTCGTGATTGCTTAGTTATAATTTGTCTTGCTTTTGTGGTTAAGTAGTATTATAGAACTTAAAATTATTAATAATTCCTAGGTATTAATATTGACTCTTAATAATCATTTGATCCCATACGTGCGTGCGTGTTCTAGTAACTGACCCATCGCATTTTTGTTCTTTAACCGTCTAACTACTTTGCTAGAAAGTACTTCTTACGCAACCTTGCGTATCGTGCTTGATTCGCTTATACCCGCCTTATACATTTAGAGGACTTAGTGTAAATTCACATCGTTTAAGTGCTAAAGCCTGTAGAATAGTATGGCCGGCCCTAGTTCCTCTGTAGCGAACCTCAAGAGCAAGGTGAAGAGCGACCTCCTCGAGGCACGTGTCGCCGAACTTGAGAGGTTGGTTGCGGAGATGCACGCCCGGGTTGCGGGTTGTGGGGGGTTCTCGAGATCCGGTGGTCGTAGTGTTTCTCCCGGGACCTTGCACAGCACCAAGGTGGTGTCCCGGGCATGCTCGGGGGCGAAAGCAAGTGCGATTGCCCTGGGGAAGACGGTGCGGTCTTCGGGTCGGGGGATGACTCACAGCCTGGGGCCCGGGTGGGTGGTTGTGCCCCAAGGGCGGGGGGGGCTGGCTCGGCCGAGTCGGGGAGTGGGGGAAGCGGAGGCTAATCCCATCCCCGTTCGCAACAGCTTCGCGGTTTTGTCGGAGGACAATTCTGGGGGGCCAGTTAGCGAGGTCAGGAACGAACCCCCCGTTGCAAGGGACTCAACTTCGAACGGCAGCCGGGCTGGGAGGGCAGGGATAGTATTGTTAGGGAGTTCAAACGTCCGGCGGATTTTCCCCCAGTTAGAGAAGAGGGCAAGGAGAGACGGAGCGGACCAACGGGTCACCTCCTGGTGTATACCAGGGGGAATCGTACCCAATTCTACGGCGGTGGTAAAAGCAGCGGTGAAGGACACGGGCTGCTCTAGACTGCGGGTGGTGGCCCATGTCGGCACCAATGATGCTTCCGAGCGTAGAGCCGATGAGATCTTGGATTCCTTTAGGGATCTAAACTCGGAGGTGGAACGCGTTCGGAGGGGCACTGGTGTCGATCTGCGACTATCCATCTGCAGCATTGTTCCACGGACCGACTGCGGCCCTCGAGTTTGGGACAGGATTGCCTGGATCAACAAGAGGCTGTGGAAATTCTGTGTGAGCATTGGGGCAGAGTTCGTGGATCTTCGGCCGGTGCTTAGATCGTGCCGGGCTCCCCTCAACTCGTCTGGGGTGCATTATTCCAACGAGGCGTCTGAACGGGTGGCTCGTAGGATTTTTGAGCACTGTAGATATTTTTTAGACTAGAGGGTAGGTCATCTAGTGGGATTTGTAAAGATTTAACCGAACGTAGCCTCCGAGGAAGTCCGCATTGCGAAAATGTTCACATCCAAGTAAACTTAGAAGGACTAAAGCCGGAAAATAGCGACAATATTCCCAAAACGCGTACTCCAGCGAAAGAAATTATATCAAATGTAATAAGCACTTCCAGTGAAATTCGCCCACCTAATACCCATAAGCGTGGAAAAGAACCAACCGACACTCAATCTACAAAATATGACATTAACTTTGTAGTAGTTAATTGCCGTAGCGTTAAAAACAAGCGCGCTGAAATCGAGCATATATTTCAGGACGCAGACGTGGTCATAGGAACGGAGAGCTGGCTTACAGAGGATATAAGTGACAGCGAAGTTTTTCCTCCAGGATATAAAATCTACAGATGCGATCGAAGCGATAGGACAGGAGGCGGAGTTTTTATAGCAGTTAAATCACATTTACACAGCACCGCCCATGAAATAACTGATAATGAAATAGAAAGCGTATGGTGTACAATTAAACAACGAAACAAAAGGAGTATACATGTTTGCTCTTTTTATAGACCTCCAAACTCCGAAGCTGATATTATTTACCAATTAGAAAATCAAATATCCGCATTTACTTTGAGAGACAGTAAAAGTGTAATCATTATTGGGGGAGATTTTAATCTGCCATCTATAAATTGGGATTCTTACACTGTAAAGCCAAATTCAAGGAATAGGGAAATCAGCGAGATCTTACTCAACACACTTACTAAGCACTCACTCGCCCAAGTAGTTGACAAGCCTACGAGAGGAAATAAAATATTAGACCTTTTTGCAGTAAGCCATCCTAGGTTGATAAAACAACTCGATATTATTGATGGCATAAGTGATCACAGAGTAATTTTTGCAGCCTTAAAACTTGAAGTAGAGTCAGCTGTAAAACCGAAACGCAATATTTATTTATTTGATAAATGCAACTTCATAAAATTTGGCGAGATGCTTAATGATTCGTACACTGACTTCGTAGCTAAAACAGAGGACAAAAGCACTGATGCATCATGGAAATATTTCTTAGAAATTCTACGCCAGGGAATCAACGAATATATTCCGCGAAAATTGAAATGTGATAGCAAAGAACCTCGCTGGTATAACAATGATGTTAGGAGGGACCTTAAGAGACAGAGAAAACTGTACAACTTATTCAAAAAGTCCATTACGTTAGGTGACAAATCGAAGGAACTTGAAGCAAAAGAAAGTTACGCTGCACAACGCTCAAAAACCAAGAAATCAATGCGTACTGCATTGCGAAATTTCAAGAAAAAAGTACTTGGTGAATTACTCGAAGAAAATCCGAAATCTTTTTGGTCATATGCGAGAGAGCTTCAGGGAAAATCTTCAACCGTAGATTCGTTATTTGATAAAGATGGCAAACTTGTCACCGATAATATTGACAAAGCTAACACGTTAAATTCCCACTTCGAAAGTGTATACACTACAGACGATACTCCATGTTATTTCGACATTTCATTCACTGAGGAACCGATGAAAGAAATCACTATTCAATGTGATGGGATAACTAAACAGCTACAGTCGATCAAAAATAGTAAATCTCCGGGTCCGGAGGGAATACCCGCGCGTGTCCTCAAGGAATTAGCGCCACAGATCGCACCGTTCTTAGACATAATATTCAAGAAGTCATTGTCTGAAGGAAAGATACCAATAGACTGGAAAATTGCAAACGTTACACCGATATTCAAAAAGGGAAACAGACATGACCCAGGGAACTATCGACCAATTTCATTAACGTCTATTATAGGCAAGATACTCGAACATATCGTCGTTAGCAATATCATGACGTTCCTGGACAGTCGTAACTTCCTTCATGGCTGTCAGCACGGCTTTCGGAAAGGTAGATCATGTGAAACACAACTCGCGCTCTTTCTTCATGACGTTCTCAAATCTGGTGAATCGAAAACACAAGTGGACGCATTATTCCTAGATTTTAAGAAAGCTTTCGACACGGTACCTCACAACAAACTTTTATACAAATTACAGTCATGCGGCCTTAACGAAACAGTAGTAAACTGGATACGCGACTTTCTGAGTGATCGTAAGCAAAAAGTAGTTCTTGACGGAATTAGCTCTGATGCAGTTAAAGTGACATCAGGTGTCCCACAAGGAAGCGTAATCGGCCCCCTTTTGTTCATTATATACATAAATGATCTATGCTCTCGAATTAGCAGTAAAATACGTTTATTTGCTGACGACGCTGTCATCTATCGCGAAATTAATGATCACTCTGACTTTGAAATTCTATCATCGGATTTAAACAACGTTCATGTGTGGAGCCAAGAGTGGGGACTCGAACTTAATCTGAGCAAATGTGCGGCGGTACATTTCTTGCGGAGGTCGTCCAACTATCCCCGTGTATATGCTGTGGATGGTGTTAAGATAATGGCGACAGATGAAGTTAAGTATCTGGGAGTTACGATAACCTCAAACCTATCGTGGGGAACACATATAAGAAATATTTGTGGCAGAGCTCTGAAGAAGCTAGGATTCGTCAAGCGTATTGTGGGAAGATTCTCAGATGAAAAAGTAAAAGAGAGGTGTTATTTCGCACTCGTCCGGCCACACCTTGAATATGCAGCAAGCATATGGGATCCGGTGCAGAAAGAATTAATTCGGGAACTTAATAAAATACAAAGGAAAGCTGCGCGATTCGTCAAAAACTGCTACGGGCGTACAGACAGCGTTACGCAGATGTTAAACGAATTAGGCTGGGAGCCGCTAGAGACTCGGAGGCTGCGCGCTAGGCTTAGATTACTTGAGCAATTGAGAATAGATATCTTTCAGAGCGACACGGAGAACATCATATTAGAACCCCACTATATTTCCAGGTCCGACAGAAACGATAAATTAAGAGAGATATTTTGCCGAACGGATAGGTATGGGAATTCGTTTTTCCCCCGAACAATAAGGGACTTTAATAAATGCAAGGCGTAATTTCATAGAGCGTTTCCTTTTTATATATAAACGGCTGGTGTCCTAGCACCCCCCGCCACACGCCTATTGGGGCGGCTTGCGGGGTAGTATGTAGATGTAGATGTAGATGTAGATGTAAGAACTCGATATGGTCGAACATTGGAAAAAATCCGCAAATGTGACGTCAATGCTCCCGACAACTCTCAACTTTGTAATGGTCTCCTACTCCTTACGCTCTTTTGACCAATTTTGAGGATACCGAGACTAGCCATAGTATATAGCCATAGTAAAGCTTAATTGGTTCAACCACTCGGTGCAAAATCGAGGGATCCGGGTTCAAATCCCGGTCAAGGCAAATGATGACAATGAGGCCTCTGTGGAATATCGCACTTATGAGCACTTGCGGGTGACTCCGTAAAGGTAAATATCGTGGCTAGTCCCGGTATCCACAAATTTCGTCAATTACTAAGTTCTTTGACTTTTCCTACGACGGAAGGGAATGGCGTGATAGGCAATCGTGTACGTATAGTAAAGGATTGTTCTTTTGGGATTACCCATGTCAATATTTTAAATAATGTTTCTTTCCGGACCTCCCCGGCGAATGTTATGAATGAAGATCTTTTGGGTTTCACTCCAGGTCAGGCTTTCCATAGTATCCGACATTTTGACGAGCGACTCGCCCATCGTCTTCAGGAATCCAAGAATGCAATGATGTAAGGGATAACCCATGTCAATATTTTAAATAACGTTTCTTTCCGGACTTCCCCGGCGAATATTATGAATGAGGATCTTTTGGGTTTCACTCCAGGTTTCGATCATCTCTAGGGGCCATTGTAACGCGCAAGCCCTTCCATCCCGTCAAGGTTGTAGTTCAAGAGAAGAGACAATCTTCGGATTCTTGGATCCCTGAATATGACGGGAGATTCGCTCATCGAAACGTCTGAAGCCATCTAGAACGTGACCCGGCGTGAAACTCGAGAACTCTTAATCAAGTTTTCTTTTGATTTTTTGGAAACCTCCTCAGGGCTAATGGTTGTACCTTATCTACTATTTAATTTATAATTATTTATATAATATACTACATAAAAGGCTACGCGTACGTACGTATGATTCAGTTGCTAGGCGTAGTGATTCAATTGTGCGCCAATAGATGGCAAGCGAGTTCCCATATGCGTTCTCCACTAACTGAAATATGGCACGGACTTATGCATTTTTCCAAATACACACAAGGCTTTGCTGAAGCCGAGTCTTCATTGAAATCAAACCGTGTCAGTATTTCGCCACGATGCGTCTATATTTTCTCCAGTCTAATGCACTTTATCTTAACATCTGGTGTACCTGTCCGGTTGGATAGATAAGGGATACCCTTCTCTATTCCCTTGTGCTTAGTAACAGCCCCCCCTTCTTCAACAAAAATGTTGTATTCAAAGAAATCTCTGACATTTAGATATTATATTTTGTTTCTCATAGTTACATATATATTTATTATTAAATATATAAAACCACAGATTGATTTCTATTCAATTATTTTCTTTATTCATTACTTTTTGCTTATTCCGCCAATATTTTAGCCTATTTCAGCAGGCTTTTCAACCTGTTATTTGATAATTTGACGACATGTACGTATTGTTTCATTCGCCACCCAATGTTCAGTCATTTCTCTCAGATCTCCCCCCACGTCCTTCACGCCTTAATAAACCTCGCAATTACCTCCGTTCCCTCCCTCGCTCTCCGTGCGGGATTGATGTGCGCGAGAGATGCGAAGCTAGCTGAGCGAATGTTTTCGCCATTAGGAAATACACGCCGAGCAGCGGCAGTTGGCATAAATTGCGTATTCGTGACCAACGGCAGGGAGGGGCACAACTCGGGTTAATTGGACAAATTTTCCATCCAGCACCACCCCCCCCCCCCAAGCGTCTCCTCGCTAACGGCGGACAGGTGCTTGAAGGGAGTCTTAAATTAAATCCGGCTTGCTTGCATTGAATTAAACGGAGGAGACATTTGCGGTCAATGGGAGGGAGAGGTACAAGACTTCGGATAAATATATCTCACCAGCGTCGTAGAATTATAAAGTAGTCTTTCTCGTTTAAAAGAAACATTTTTCATCTCTTCCGAATGAAGACCCTATTAAAAACAAGCATTCACAACAATTCTTTGGACATCTTCTCGAATACCTTTCAATAAATAATTAGGTTTAAGTTAAGAATAGTGCCACCATCACTTTCTTTTCATTTTTTTATCACATCTTATAAGAAACTCGTTTATTTTTTACCACAATATTGTAATCAATGTAGTTAATGAGTATTGGTCTTATTTTATAAGAAAGCAGCTAAAATAGTCGTTCCGTACGTTTCGTTATATTAATAAAATTAATTGGGTATTCAATGTAATATCTTAAATTTCCAAAAAAGCATTTATTCAGGTTATTTTTAAGTTTAAATAAAGGAGACTAGTTTATTTGTATGCTTGTCTAAAATTTGAGATAGGCCTTTGATATGTACTTATGTTATAAATTACTAGTGGGTCAATTAATTCACATCCTGCTCGAAGAAAAATATTTTTACAGTCAGATATAAACAGCGAAATCCTATCTTTTCACGCTACTTTATTCTCAAGTTTAATTTATTGATTAATGCGGGAATGTGTGAAGATTATAGGTTCCTATCTAATAAAAATTCCATTTTTGCGAAAAACATCAAGTGATTTCAAAAGCAAAGTCTTGCAAGGTATTGCTTTAAGATAATATGTAAGCACTCTAACATCTTTTTTGTTTTAGTTGAAATCACTTTACTAAAGTCAAAATGAGTTTGTTCAATGAAAATAGCGCTGCAATCGGCCTCTGTGGTCGGAAAAAAGAGTTAATTTAAAAAATGCTGGTTTTAAATTTGCACATTTTTTGTATTTATCTTGTTTTTTTATAATTAAGGTATATCATCCATGAAATTATAATTTTTTAAACGATACATACAAAAAGTTGGAAATTAGTATTTCTTTTGACTTTCAGATTCGGGATGCAACCTCTTGAGCGTTATATTTATTTTCAACAGGTTTAATTTCCCCAAGTAATTTTACCTCCATCAAGCCAATCTAATGTCTTTGAAGGTAATTACCATCTCAGTTGGTCAGTCATCACTTAATAACTACTTCAAATACAACTTTTGTGAAATCTGTAGCTTACGAAATGCATCGGTCACCGTCAGTGGAAATCCAAGGGATGTCGGAAACTTATTCAACACATCTTAACAAGTTAAGAAATAATTACAGGAATGTCAGGCACGAAGGTCGACAACCGTGAGGGCACAATCGTGCGTGCAAGGTTCATGGACATTGACGTGGCTTCCCTCTATCCGCTTACTTGATTGTCCCATAAAACTTTATGGGAAACTTAAAAGTGCTTCCACCTCATATGTTCTTATTTTTTCCGAAGCAAGACCTTAAGCTGATATAAATCCCTTGCCATCACGAAGAGTTGCTCTCTTAATTGCAAGTTGTTCCTCAATTAATTCTTATTGCAAGCGTTTGGAAAATATATTTATCCTTCAAAGAAAAAGATGGACTCATGCTCAAGAATGCTAGCAACAGTAATTATTGCTGAAAATACAAATTTTCGACAAATATTATGTCAAAATAGCCCATTGAAAACGGCATTGGATGATAATAAATGAATGGGAAGAATTACATAGGCTGGCCACAAGTGAAATACTTTAGGTAAATTATTAAGGACGTCAAAGAGAAGAACTATGTAGGAATGAAGCGGTTGGTGGCAATGAGAGTGTAGTAAAGTGATGCAGGAAACCAACCTTCGGATTGATGACTGTTGAGGACGACGTACAATAATTTTAAATGCATCATCATGTATTACGTAATATAGATTGGATCGATTCCAAATTCCACATTTTGTCGGACTCATGACTCCAAATAAAAACTTCAGTTTGTACAAGAGTAGCTTAGTGGGAGCTTCATGTGCAAAGACCAAAGGCTTTTGAAGCGTGGCGTTGGAGGAGCATTTATGAGGGAGACCTCGGAAGTGAGGCAGATGAACTTTATGTACGAAAATTATTTACGGAGATTCGGAGAAGGCAGAAGAAGTGGATGGTGGATGTGTGGAGGGGTGGGGGAATGTGATGTATCGATGAGAGCCAGCTAAGCGATGAAGAAAAAATAATAGGTTTCCAATCATTGCATTTATACAAATGAGGTCGAACGCTGTCACGCGCATGGGTGTGAAGTTATTCACCGTGACAGTAAAATATCATGCACGACCACGTCTCCTGTGCTTCAATGTAGAATGGGGACGAGAACATCTTATTTGTATAAATCCCCCGCTGAAATTCACCTTGAATTATGTGGATTGGTGTTGTAACTGGCTAACTCACCTGACAGCCAATTGGAAGATCCGGGTTTGAATCCCAATCAAGTCAAATGATTTTTCATGGCAAATTTCACCGTGTTTGGTGAATATAAACGAATAGGTTGAAGCGAAGGCTTCCGCAGTGGCTTGAAGAACTGTGTCCCACGTTTTCAGGTTCAACTGCCTGCGCCAGCGTTAAGATGACAAACATTTTCTCCTCGGTTACAGGAGGCGTCTTCAGGTCTAATTGAAGATGCTGGATCGTAACCGGATTATAATGGCAAGTTAGTGGTGCGAAAATATATGCTCAATTAATTTTTGCATTCCCATTGGTTGGCGGGTTGAAAAGCCATATCCATTCTGTTGCCAGTGAATACTCATCCTCCATGTTCTTCGTTTTTCTCTTTCTGATTCCCTGGATTCTTTATAGTTTCAATGGCCTCGCGAATCACCCTTGGAACGTTCTTCTTTCCTTCGCGACTACCCTTGTGTTTTGCAAATCAACGTTTTGCAAGAAAACCTTTTTCATCTCAACGCTGACGCACGCAGTTGAACCTGAAAATATGGGATCCAAAAAGTAAGAGGATAGGAATTTTGACGGCACAAGGGGAAGACGTCAGGTAATTCCTTTTGTTTACAGCCGATTCATGGGTAATGGGTGAAGATAAATAATTCATATAGTACTGGCAAAATGAAGGTCTGAGAAATATATTTGGACCGATAAAGAAAGGCAACACTTGGAAGATTAGGTGAAATAAAGAGATAAGGGATCTGTTTAGAGTACTAAGCATAGTAACAGAAGTAAAAAGTAGAAGGCATGATTTGAAGAGACGGAAAGAGGACGATGGTCACCAGAATTAGAGAACACCGCGGACACATCCAACAGGGTAAACTGAATAAGTCGGCAGTATACGACCATAGCATTCACGAATACCATGCCATTCATTGGGAAGAAACAATACTTCCGTGCCGATATTAGACATTGTGGGTTCGTATTGTGAAGGATGCTCCACAGAATCGACTTTACTTAACAATTGTAACAGTCACCGGTTACAAACTGAGTAGAATACGGGATCGTTTCCTGATACAGGGATTCAGGGAACGCTGAATCCTTGTTGGCGGGAAAGAAAATAGGTGGAGAACCAATCGGAAAACTCCATTACCACCCGACTCATGGTGTATTAAGCTGATAAAGTGACGGAATGGCATTGGATTCCAGGATCCTTGAATAGGATGGGAACCTGTCGAAACACTAGACAAAATGAATAACATAACCCGGTGGAAAACTTAAGTGATTTTTTCCCGTGGCAATTTCTATCTTAGTGATTTTCATCCGGTTGTTTTCAACTTCAGAAAAAAAACTCCAGAAGATAATAACTCTTGCTAAAGGTGACACTTTATTTCCCTTGTCTGACGCAACAGAACCGCCACGTGTCGCTTTGTCTTTCAAGTTAATCCCTTCCAAGGACAACCTAAAAATAGAATTCCCATTAATGAGGAGGAAATTTCTGCGTTCTTCCTTAAATGATAGCATCTTCTCATAGCAGAAGATTTCAAGAGAAATGCTTCAAATATAATTACCCAAAAATTGTTTCAAGCGAGGTTGAAGATGAAGCAAGGAGTTGGCAGGAAGTGTGTTTTTGCGGTATTCAAGAAATTTTTCAGTGCTAAATTTCATTTTGATAGTGGAATTTCATGTATGCGAATAGGTCGTTTTAAAACATGTGTACGCCAAATATTTTTAATGGTTCCTTTAGATCAGAAGTTATAAGCACGAATAACAACTACGCGATGATTGTTACGCAAATATTTTAGGTAGTTCTGTAACACCATTACATTTCATAATTACCGTTAATAAAAGCTAAAATACAGGGTGGTTCATAATTACCTCCGGGGTTTCTAATGTTAATTATTCAATAACCTTAACAGAGACAGTGAAAAGGAGCAAACAAGCAAACTAAGAAACGCTCGAAGACTATGAAACTCTCCAAGATAATCAAACTTGGAGTTTCCTAATGTACTGATACACTACTTTTTACTGTAGGTATCTTTTCTAGTTATTTTATATAATGAACCTTTGAAATCCCTGAGTAACCTGAAACACCCTGTGAGTGCATGCAACCCACATGAGTAACATGAACATGTGTGTTGCAGCTGTCACAGGATGTTTCCTGCGTGCAACTCCACAGTTTCTCCTCCGGAGTTCTAAATGGCAATGCTTGGAAGAAAGAAGCGTAATATTGCCATGTGCAGCTGATTGTTAATAGGAATCTCTACCATTAATCATCATATTTATTTTGAATTCACACGTAAATCAAGTCTTCTATATAATTCTAAGTCAGTGAGACCGTGAAGAAATGATTTTTAGAAGGAAGAATGGAGAAGTTAGTAGCATTATAGTGAGCGATACAATGAGAATTATTTTGTAATTTAGGGAGTGAAAAACTCTTGAATGGCACTAGGTAAAAGAATACTCCTTCAATGGCCTAAAACCATGAATCAATACTCAAATGACATTCCATCCAAAGAATTTGTCATATGTCATCATAAGGACAGAAGGAAAACCATTTCTTTTAATTACTGGAAAAATGTTTTGCTTCTGTCTTTAAAGAACAGTTCCACCACATCAAACCTGAATCTGTATTTCATATTCATCATAAGGCTTTGGGTTTACTGTTATTGACAAATCGTAAATTCATTTTAAAAATGGAGACACTAAAGGAAAAGCACCGAAATCGGTTTTTCTTCCAAAGAATAAGTACAATTTTTAGGTTTTCAAACCCCATTATTCACTTGGTTGATCTAGATCTGCCTATTTGTTTGATTTTAGCTAAGCATTGAAGCAAAATAAAGAGTTGTTTGCTTGATAAACCCCTTATACACAGAGAAGACTAGACTTTCGCACTTGCATAATTGTCTCAATCGATGAACTCATACGTAATACTCTTGTCTCGGTCACTTCATTGTATTATGCTTAAAGAAACGAGGACACTGAATGAAAGGCTTCCCTAGAATCCAGAATTATTTGCTCAAAGTAACCGTAGAGTATGAGGTGGAATAATGTTTGAATACCAAGGAAGCTTTAAGCCTTTCTAGTCGGAGTAAACGGAGTTAAATGAAAAGCATGTTAGCCGATGAGGTTGGAAGAAATAGATAAAAAAGGGTTGTCCCAGTTTTTTTATAAATAAATTAAGCGTGGTTTAAAGTTACGATCGATTTTCATAAAGGTCGCTTCCACTGGAGTCACTTTTTTCTCTCCTTTTTCCTTCGGACTAATGTGATGAGGCCGCGATAATGAGGTGAGATAGCCCGCAGCAAAATAAAAGCCTACGTAAGCTTGCGGGCCGGTTTTTGGGGAAGAGGAGGGTGAGGAGGAAGACTGGTAGAACGATAGGGGGAGAAAGGAGGCCTCGATCCGGAAATAGGTGGAAAGGGGTGGACGAGTTTTGTGAGCGACTTACTAGTTCCACGCGACCAGCCAATCGAAATCTTTCAAACCACGATCCAGTCCGATGTCTGTGGTGGCTACAAAGCGGTGGAGGGGGAGGTTGGAGGGTTGAGGGGAGGGGGTGGAGGGGGAGGGTATCCGAGAAGGAGGCAGGATCGCCTTTCAAAACCCACATCTCCCCCTTTCTCGTCCACTTCCCCAGCGTGTATAATTTTCAGGTCAGTCGCATGGAATCATCAAGTGAGGCCGTTCACACATTTGACCTACAAGGTCCGTTATATCATAAACTATATCTACACTAGAAGATGGAGCACGTTTAATTTCAACGTAAATTGGGAAAAAATAAATATTTTGCACAATTTGCATGAATCCTCACCACATTCCGTTAAAAATACTTATACTACCGTATATACTCGAGTATGTGCTTGTCCATTGTTAATTGTTAATACCCCGATGTAAAGGCCAATATACGTGCTGTTTTCGGTGGTAATTAAATAAATAAATAAGTCGAGAGATTTCCTCTTTTTTTTGGCCAGTTAAACCCTACCTTCGACTTAGTTCGTCAGTTCACTAAATTAGGTGACTTTTTCAGGGTCAATATTTCTGAAAATCGGCTGTAGAAATCTATATTTATCTCTATTACTGATAAGTCACGGAGAATATTTGACAATAAATACGTTAGGTTTACGTTATAAGTTTCGTATTAGGACTTACCACTGACAAACACACTTGGTACTTCCATTTTGCGATTCTACATTCCACTTTCCACATTGCGATATGCCACATAATGCATTCCACAAGGCCAACTGTATTGCGCAAATATCACATAATTAAAGCTAAACAAGGAAATTAGGCAATTATTTCCACCTCCACATCCACTCGAGTCACGCATTTTAGTCTATATTTCCGGCCAAAAAAAAAGAATTCGACATACACCCGGATTGACACCAAATCCAATGTTTTTCTTCTAGAAGTAAAATTTGATTAAAATGGGACCTACATAGGGTTCACTGGATTTTTGGTCCTTTCTATTGTGACCTATCAATTTTTCTAGGGATTGAGGAGCATGTGTGCCGAAGTTTCTTTGGCCCTTGATGGATTCGAATAAAGTTTGGTAAGAGTGTTTCTTGAAACCCAGAAGGATTAATAAGCTATGAGGTCTCCTCTTTTAACCAATTTTTACTTACGTGAGAAAAGTAATGGATTGGGTTCAGAGGTGAACATTTTGCTTTTTGAATTAATCACACTCATTATATAAGCTTGGAAATATTAGTATAGGATGCCTAAAAGAACTAAGTTTCTCGATTTTTGCACTCGCTTTGTTTTTCGTAAATCAATGAGTTTTGGATCAAAAATCGTAAATATTCGCACCGTTTCAAACATGGGCATTTTAATTTTCTTGGAAACCACAGTATAGACTTTTACTGGAAACTTAAGGTGGGTTTACACTGGAAAGTTTATTGCGCAATTTTCTTACAGCGAGTGACTTTCGATGTAAATTCCACATATAAACGGATCTGCAAGTCCACTTTTAAAACTTTTTTTATTAAGTATCGACAAGTCGCTTGCATTCTTAAAGAAAACTTAAACGATGTATTTTTTACAAAATTTGTGACAATTGTGTGAAAAATACATCGTTAAAGGTTTCTTTAAGACTGTCACTTTTTCACAAAGAATCACCTGACTTGATTCAAGTCGCTTGCAGTTTTGAATATTGTTGCCAGTGTAAACGACAACCACTCTGTCTCTCCACTAACTGCGGAAAAATGTTTTGTCGGAGTAAAATTCCCCGCAAGCTCTTGCAGAAGAAACTTGCGGAAAAAGTTTTCGTCAGAGTTGAACTCCCCGCAAGCTCTCGCAGAAGAAACTTGCGGAGGTAATTACCAGAGTAAATCACATCTCATGTCCAAGGCACGTATGGCTTAGTTCAAAAGGATATTATGACAAAATTACAGCGAGATCTTATTTAGGGCATTTTTGATCTCAACCTCTAAGTGTTTGGCTATTTTCTCTTAATCCCGTGGAAATTCAACGGATATCATCTTCTATTTTTTAATATTTCATAAACATTATACACTTGGGGTAGATGGCCCCAATTAAGAGCAGCTGGGAATTACTTGAAAATTATAGTCTCCGTCATTTAAGTATCTCATGGTTGATCTTTAACTTAGACTTAAGCGACTTCACCTTTTTCTCAAGGAAGCCATTAACCGTATTTTCGAGTGGGAAGTATATGGTGAGGCTCGCAAAATGGGTCATTCTACGTCAGCGTCAGTGCCAGAGTGTGATTAATTACTTTCTTGGGAAGGTAAATCTATCTCTGTCCGTATGAATTGGAATATTTATTCTCTAAAAATTCACTCCGTAGATTATTCACAAAATCGACTGTAGGGTCATGTAACTTTGTAGGTTCGTGGCATGATCAAAACTAGTGAATATGTGTTGATGCTGAACACAGTATAAAATCTCCATTTATGGTTCGATCTTTGTTCGAGTTGGGCATTTACAGGATAAACTAGTGTATGAGTTTTTCCTGTAACAATTTTCCTTTCCCATACTTCTGCTCCGGCCGAAAGAATAAAAACCACCCACCCAAATATTCAAGTCGCACGCGAGATAGCTGTTCCAGTCACTCCTATGCTAGCAGCGAGACTGCAAATGCTACACCAGTCTTCAGCCTCCTGAATCTCGCAATGTTTACAAAATATCTTCGTATACGTCTTCGTTTGTGAACACAAACTAACATTTTCACCCCTACTTATTTGTCCCTGAGACTTGACCACGATGGTATCGTTTACAGCTAATAGGGTCAATAAAATTTAGCCTGAAATGATGTAAGAACTTTTTATCTACTCTTATTTCTTCAATCTTTCGAAAGGAAAAGCTGTATTCTATTCTTTTTCACTTAAAAGTGGTCCACTCGCGACAGTTCGAATCAAAACTAATAAATTCCAACTTTTAGTTTTTTTTAATCATTTTACTTAGTCTACGGATGACATGCATTAGCTACTTCAAACTAAATTAAGTTACAATGTAGGCAGATTATTCGATCAATTTATTTTTAATCAATATTTTTTCTGTTTGTAGTATCCAACTACTGGACCATTTCTAACTCTATTACTGCATTTGGACAAAACTTATTAGTTTAAAGTTTTGTCTTCAATTACAATTCAGATTCAAACTTTATTTTATTGAATTAAATTATTAAATAGATCGAAAAATGAAGTGAATCTATATCCTGTAACGTCTAAGCTATTAAATAACACATTGCTTCTTTCACTGTATGTACTGTTAAGTGTTATTTTTATGTCCCTGATAATGAGTGTTAATACTTAAATAATTTTGTTTTGACCGTCATCTTGATATTACCTGAAGCATTATACGCCATCAAAGTTGGAATACATCAGCTAATATGAGAGTCATCCTCACCAACATAAGTGACTTTAATCATAAACCTTGAAAACAAGGTATGCGACAAAAGGCATAATAAAATGTACAGTGTATTATTTTTGTGCACCTGATGAGTGTAAATGATACAAAACTTTGGAAATATGATAAGGTTGAGTTGATTTTATTTTTGACCAACATTTCCATAAGCATTGCATTGCACTTAAGCATTGCATGCCATCAAAATATTTGCATACATATGTGATATAAGAGCCACTCTCGCACAGTATAGTGACTAAAAACAGAAAAATCGAACAACAAAGTCATGTACATGCGTTAATGAAAATTATAGCGTATAAATGAAAAGGATAACTTTGCCTTACACCACCAATTTATTTTTACGGTACGACAAGTTTCGACGCAGCAGCGTCATCTTCAGGTACCTGAAGATGACGCCGCTACGTCGGAAAGAGTCGTACCGTAAAAATAAATTGGTGTAATAAGACAAAGTTATCCTTTTCATTTATAAAATGAACTTCCACAAAGTTGAGCCTGAGACGATTGGGTTATAGCGTATTATTTTTGTGGCCCAGATAATTTTAATTTAAATTTGACCGACATTTTCATAATGCCTTAAGTATTGTATGGCATCAAAATTTGTCCGCATCTGTGACATAATATTCATCCTCACTAAAATGAGGTACTTAACTCAGAAAACTCAAAATTAAAGTAATGGGCATTGTACTAGTTTTTTTAAGTCATGTTCGAGAAGACGCTCTCCTGTCGACCCCCAGCCACCTTTTCTGCATTGCGTTCAAAAATGATGACCTAGAACCTTCCCAGCGGCCTTGAAGTAGCCGACACTAAAGTGTGCCCAGCGAGTCCAGGGGGTGGGCAGAGTGGGCGGTGGAATATTAGGTTCGGTAAAGGTATCTCTCTATGCAACACGCCATGCGCTATTAAAAGTGTTCCCTCGGCCCCATGAGAGAACTCCGAGTTCGGAAGGCATTTACTCCTCCTCGCGCACAAGACAAACCTTTCCTTCGTCCACTTTACGAGAACCGCTTTACTGCCGTCCTCACGAAAGTAGGTACCCTCCCCCGGACGCTTAAATATTTCAACCCCGATTTTAATCGATATTAATCTATTGTGTCATTGGGGTCCTCGCCCCAGTTTTTGACGAAGCGATGAGTGTGAGAGAAAAAGAGAGAGAGAATCCTTATGTACCTTATTCCCTTCTCCGACCCGCAAACCGTTCAGCTTTTTATTTGCCTCGCCACAATGGACGGCGGGAGAGAATGTGGCCGAAGGTTACCTTGGCCGCAGAAAGTGGTGTTGTGAATATTGTGTAAGGCTCAGCCAGAGTATCCTCTGGAGAGAGAAAGAAAAAGAAAATAAAGTTATAGCAGCAAAAGAGAAAGAAACTTAGAAGGAAGAAAAAAGGTTACCGTCGCGGGATTGCCGGCAGAAGTAGAACTCATGAGTATGAATATGACTGGCAGTTGGGAGAACAGTGTTATGATAATATCATAAAAAATAAATAATTAAACTAATATTTCCGAATGTATTAATACAAAAAATACATTTATACATTTATGATAATTGCATGAAATAAAATATGACTGACGATATTCATTTGAAATTAAAATATATCCCTCTAGTGATAGTACTGTGAATCAATTCGAAGCGCTTACATGTACGCAACCACGCAGCGACTCAGCGTATTATGTTGTTAAAAGCCATGGTAGTACAAGTTGAGAAAGTTAAACTCCCTTTAATGTAGATTTTATACCCTGCATAGCATATTTCTTCGCAACGAAAATGTAAGAAGATCTAAGTTTGCATAAATAATTCGCGAAATAATTGAAATTTTCAGTTTATCGATTGATATACAGAATACGACTGGATAAATTAAAGTTAATGATGCTTTGACCTCATTTTAAACCAAGTTGTAAACTTCTAGCTTAAATATTTCATATTTTACTGAATGGTAGAAAAATGTTCCACGGGGAAATTCCGTCCGGGAGTCGGGTGTCCCGTGACGCTAGGTTTTCTCAATATCACCCCCCTCCCCCTCCCCCCATACATAAGAAGTGCTCCACTTCATTAAAGGTAGAAAAGCAAAAAAAATAAAGAAACTTTGAAAAAAGAAATAAAGGATTCTTCGGTTTGGAGCGTGGACGTTAGTCTATTCTCTATACGTCGGGAGAGTAACGCGGTATTGAGGTCGCCGGGATCGATTCGGGAGACGCAAGGGCATCGATTCTCTTCTATCGAGATATCGATCGGGGAAAAAAACGCCCCTCTACCACGTTCGATAGTTCGGTCAGTCGCGGACGGCCACTTGTCCGAAAATGCTAATAAGGACACGGTCTAAAGGACACTCACACACACACATACTCCCGCTTCACTATTGGCCAAACAATACTTGAAAAAAAAGAGTTCCCTAGCGGGACTTCTGGGAACGGACGTGTTTGACGCCTCTCACATTCATGTACATGGCGTGTCGACGGTCTGAATTACTACTCCGTCGGATTGCGTCGCACGAGCCCTGGAACCTATTCCGCGGTCGGAATGTGCCATAGTTGAGAGGAAAACGTACGAAATTGGGGCTCATCATGGCTTTTACTCCCGATGCAACGGTCTGTAGGTACTTCCAGGACCTTATGGTTGATAGAACCATTGTCCCAGAACGGGGTTCGATGGATATAGAGGCTTAAATTCTTTCAGATAATACGTACTTTTATGAAATAACAAGTGAAAACGTATTACTTACAGTACCAACGTTAAGCCGGTGTCCGACGGTCAAATATTGATACAATTTTTGTACACAAATATTTCATAAGTCCGTTATATATTTCTTGCTGATAAATGATGTCATAATATTGAGATATAATCTCAAGTGAAAACATATTTTCAACCCTTTCGCCGCCATAACTTAATCCGCCCCGCCAACTATAGGAAGGGCCGCAGTGTGAGAATTCTCATTCCGAAACTAATCTCCCTACACTGCATGATTTTGTTTTGGATGGAATAAATGTATTACATTTCACCGTTTTTACTTATCACAGGAAAAATTTATCTTTCTTACTAAGACTTAAAACGTTATTTTCTTTTCTTACTGAGATTTAAAGAAAAATACATGAAATTGGACGTGTCATGTGTGACAAAGTATCCAGTCTAGGGATATTATGTTCTCGATGCAATGCTGCGATATCAGCTTCAGATGTGAGACTATATACTTTATGTAACGACGTTGATTGGACATTGATTACCAATATATTACAGAGACGATGTAGGAAACATTGAAGGAAAAATCCTCATTAGATCTGAGCGTATTGGTGAAATAATTGTAAAACAAAATATGATTTATTTATGTATGTATTTTCCTGTTTTATTTTATTTATAGAAATTTATACATTCTACAGATGACTACAGAACACGATAAGTGTGATGAAGAAATTTATTGATTTCTGACATTAGATGATTTTTGTTGCTACCATATTCAATGTTTACTTCCGTCATAATTTTTTCGGGACAAAGAACAGGAGGTACTATATCAGCAAATCGATGCCCTACCAGTGGCGATACACATCAAGAAGTCAACTCACCCTACCATAGGAATCAACGTGCATGAGTTAAGTTTCCCCAACGCAGTTTTAACTAGATTTTTCCCTAGTCATAATAGAGACCATATTCAATTTTTGTTTTTTCATTTATGCAACAATAAGAAGCATAAAGTAAATATTGCAACACTAATAGCGCAAAAACTTTTTTTTAATCCTGGAATTCTTAATAATTAACTGAATATACATGCACAAGATTTTCACTTGACTCATTTGTGTCAGGCCGTACGTTGCTGATAAATCACTTCCCTTAACCCTTCACAAGCGAAGATATTTTTACGATCTGTAAAAATTACTACATTTAAGTAATTGATTTTTTACACAGTTGATACTGCATACAAACTACGCTCTGTTAAATTTGTGTCAAGATTCACCACTTATGATTCCTCGTTTTTATAAATAGCCTCTAGAGTGAATACACGTACCATTTCCCATGTAAAATGGCTGGTGTTTTTGACAAATATCTCAAAAGGTAAAATGATAAATGGATTATATTTTGTTATAATTGGAAAGATGAGATCTATTTATTTATAGCGAGGCCAAATTCATCGTATTTTATCAGAAGTAATACTTCGCTCAAACATAATTAACGCCAATTACGACTGTTTTACCCGAAGCTGAAATTCTCCTCATTCCTCGCCCCCTTCCTGTGAGGATAATTTACTTTATTATTAGTCGAATATCCAAAAATATAAGTTGACAGTATGCTATCGTTTTGTGATCAAATTATGAATTTGTGAACGTGACACACTTTTTATATCTTCGGCGGTGAGACAATTAAAAAACGTGACCTATATCAGTTTCGTCGTATCGCGTGGGTCTAAAACTTAAAAAGTATATTTTATAACATTTCTTTCATGTTATTCGGAATCTTTTATAACAGCGTCTATTTTTAGTAAATTTTGACGTTGTAACATATAAAAAGTAAACAAATACGTTAATCGAATCCGTTTCTGTTATCACACGTATTTATAGCAGGCATTTTATAGAGATTTATTTTGCATTTTTCCATCAACGGGTACAGTCTGCCAAAAACAGCAGTATGCGTCAATAATAAATATATATGAGAACTATTCAGGTATATATTTCTACGCTCTTAAAGGCTTTGGTACCCTACTGAGCCAAACCAAAAGTAAAAATGATCAAATAAACCTCATGAAGTTTCTATCTCCGGAGTGTCTCCGGTTTAATATTTACCGCAGGTATATATTTTTGCTCGGCCAATTGATAAACGCGTTTCCTTGAGGTTTGCCATGATAATATTTACTCTTCGAGAATTACCGCATTTAGGCAAAAATGGCCACTGGGATTCATAGTAGACCCCATTGCTTTTTTATCCGTGGCACAGCTCTAAAAATGACATGATACACAATAACACTACACTGCATACTTTTTTTACTAGAATTTATAATTTTACTTGATATGTTTTGCTTCTCGCTGGAAGAGCACTTGTCTATCTCACAAAGTATACCTACTTCTCCAATAAAAATATTGTTACATAGTTTCAGATTCGTAGCTTACTTTACACGAGTGTATTTCAATATATATAAAGTTTAAAATAGTCGTGAATATGTATTATACATCTACACAAGATCTTTCCATTTTAACAAATTTCTCTGTGATTAAAGTTCAAATAAAAATTCATTATCATTGTTTATTAATTTGTTTTATGGAATATACCAACGAAAAAGTGAAAAATCAAGGATTGTTCAAAATGATTTCCACCGGCACTTCTATAGCGAGAATACTTGGATCCTTTCATATCTCGCCTTCCTCTCTACACGGCCTATAAAAACATTAATTCACATTCCCGAGCATACCTCACAAGCATTCAAATATGCTCTCCTTCTCCCTTCTCCAAACGCTGGTACATGTGTACACATATTGCACATCAGTGGGTGCAGATGTTTCAGCGGAAACGCCAAGAGATTGTATTTTTAGGCTTTCGAGTTTCCTCTTTTTTTATATGATACCACTCTCTCACTTTATTTCAAAGATAGCTGGTTTGCTATTGGTACCACTGTATTCTCAACGCACATTTATATTTCCCTGGATTGGTGACTATAATTTCATACGTCAACTATTTGATGGAACGACGTGAAATGGAAAGTTGTATTTCTATGTAGGTAGTTAAAAACTGTTAGCATATGTAGAATATGTATTTGCCGTCTTTCCACTTTAATCAACCAAGTAATATATTTTATTAAATTTTAATGCAATTATCGTTGATTTTATATGTATTTTATATTTTGAATATCCCAGAAAAATGATAAAAACAACGAGCGGGTAAAATGGCCGCCACTGCCGAAATGTAGTGCAATATATTCAATAGCCTTATAACTACTTAGTGCTTTCCTACTTTGCCTTCCACTCTACCTGATTTATACATTAGTAATATATAAACTACATATATCAGCTACAAAACTGACTGTTCCAATAATATTCCAATTCCACGAATGTTCCAATAATGTAGAATGAACATTGTCGTTAGACAATTCAAATATACCTGGTTTAAAGATGTTCTATTAATGTTCATCCGGGGAGCATTATTGAATAAAACTTTGTGAACAGAAAACGAACGATCAATGAACAATCTCAAATGAATAGTTCACACTTGAACACATAATGAACTTTCTGATGTTGCATGCTCAGGATAAGTCAGTCGTGGACTATTTATGAATTAGTTCATCAATGTCTTCTGCATGCACACAAAAACAAAGCATATAAATCCTGAACCCATTCCTTAGAATGCTAGATTCTCAATATTATATTCTTAGGTCACCATTGCACCTCAATAATTTAATTTACGTGAGTAGTAAGACTAAACTGCTTTCGTTTTTAATGACTTACAATGTACTATCATACGCTTTACGCCTTCCGCTTGCAAACTGCAAGCACCCATTTACTAGTATTTATATAATTCTCGTTCCCGAGCACATCTCACAAGTATTCAAAATTGCTCTTCTTCTCCCTCCAAATGCTACTGAAAGTGCACGCATATTGTACACTAGTGTGTGCAGATGTATCCGTGGAGACGCCATGAGAATTACCGCTAATATTGGTTTCCTCTCAGCTTTTTGCGCTAATTTTCAACGATAGCTTGTATTTTTGGTAAAATACAATTTTCACTCAAATTTAAATTTATCTGGAATGGTAACCATAATATCATACTTCAATATCTGGTCGTGCGTCGTGACACGGAAATCAAATTTGTGTATTTCAACGTGCGCAGTAAAAAAAACTAGTTATAAATAAAAAAATATTTGCCATCATTAAACCTTTATCAACTTCCAATAATAATGCGATTACCGTTGATTTTTTATTCATTTTATTTAAAGTTTACAAAAAAGGAAGGAAATGAGTGGCTAATATGACCGCTACCGGCGCTTCTATAGCGTTAGTACTACTTGGTCCATCCCTATTTCGCCATCCTCTCTACCCAACTTTACTTATATAATAAATTCTCATTCCCGAGCACATCTCACAAGCATTCAAATTTGTTCTCCATCACCCTCCGAACGCGGCAAAATGTGTACGCGTATTGCACCTGAGTGGGTGCAGATGTTTTTAAGAGATTTTACTCCCTAATTGTAGTTTCCTCACTGCTTTTATGTCAGAGAGGAAATCGAGGGAAAAGAATATAGAGAGAGAAGGAGAGAGGAAAATCTTGTTGGCCAAGCGGTCGAGCCCCGCCGTGTGTTCGCCGGGCAGTAGAGGGAGGCTCAACCGTGAGGCTTGCGAGGCAGGGTATGGGTGGGGGGAGGGTTCTCCGTTGATGGAGAAAAAGGCAAAGATACGGGGTTTAACGCACGGCCTGGGGAATTTCCCACGTACCCTACCTCGGCTCTACGAGCGCGAGAAGGCGAGGAATTGTGCGCAAAGGGATTTGAAGCGTCCAATTTCGAAATATCCCGCCGGTCGACGGAAAAAAATCTCGCATAAAACTCGCATCCCTCCTCCCTCCAGCCCAAAACTTTGAACTAAGGCCCTATCCGATGTTTCTCCCCGTCAGACTGCCTCCCGAGAACCGAGCCATAAGCCGACTTTCCACCCCACACTCCCCCTAAACGTAGAGAGGTAATCAATCAAATGATCGCCTTGGAAGAGATTATTATAGCATCATGAAGATGTTATCCCGTTGAACGTGTTTTGAATTGAATAAATATAGTGTTGTGGAATATAAATAACAAATATATTTTACCAATTATGGAATCTATTAGCGGAAAGTTTAGATACATAATCTATGCATTTATTTTTTCATCTCTTCACTTCATCTATAAATTTGTTTGTTAGTTATTTATTTCTTTGTTATTTATTCATGTTTGTTCATTATTTTTTATATATTATTTATAATTTATTTTATTTATTTATTTATTTATGCATCCATATATTTGTTTTTGGTTCGTTTTTTATTTTTCGGTTGCTACAGTAATGACACCTATGAAAGGAGTGTGCATCGTTGGGTTGGTCATGTTGAGGCAATGGATGTCGAATAACGACACGAATATATGATAGTAAAGTGAATGGTCCAACGCCTCTAACCGCTCGGCCACGGCTTCTGTTGACTAACACTCGCATTTCAAAGGATTTATACGGAGGGAAATTCTTTAGTTGCCTTTTTTATCTCGAACTCGGGTCCAAATGGAAGAAAGCCGTGACACTTTTCCCGCATTCTCTCTCTAGTTTCAGAAAATAATTGCGTCATTTGGATCCCTAACATCATTCACGCGATGTCTCCTTGTCAGTGAAAAACAATAACTGTACATGTGATACATTTGAATTCAAAGATAGGTATAGGTATCTATATGGTACAAGATAATCGAAATAAAAAAATCCTTGGTTATATGGGCACCATCTCGTGTACAGATGATGCTTATTAGTAGCAAAAACGAAAGCAAGGGAGAATCGCAGTAATGGGAAGGTGTCTGGGTAGTCGACGGATTACGGGAGACCACGACCGCTGAGAAGACACGCCCGTCACATCCGCTGCGAACGCTCGGGAATCTTTTTTGCTTCCGCGGGAGTAGTTGATTGGAGCAGCCTCGAGGTGGCGTGGTGGGGCGCGGTGGGTGGCGCGGTGGGGGGCGAGGAGCGGCAAGGCAAACAGATCACGGTGCGTTCATTTCAGGATGAAAATCCACGCGGATTGAATCCCATTATTCGTTCTACTACAAGATGGATGCATTAAAAAGACTACTTTTGAGTCTCCCTTCTTCACTACATATTTGTTTACATCGATTTTCGTTCGCGATATCTGTCAAAACAAAAGAGACTCTGCCTCAAAATGCTGCCAATCAACTTGTTCGCAGAGAGCAGTAGAGGACTGCGGGCTGATTTTTTGGGAAGTATATAATAAAATTCGGAGATGGAAAAAAGTATTTAATTAGAAAAAATCTAGAGGTTTTTAAACTTCTTGTGATTTTGAAATACTTATTTATCTTAAGAAGGGGTTAACACTGGCAAGTTTATTCCGCAAGTTTCTCGTGCGAAAACTTGCAAAGGATTTTACTCTGCCGGAAAAACTATCACGAGTTAGTGCAGGGTTATAGGTTGTAATCACAGAGTAAATAGGTTGCTGTTTACACTGACAACAAAACGCTTCTGCAAGCGACTTGCCGAAACTTTTAAAAATTCTGCAAGAGGATTTGAAGAGCTGTTTACACCTGCGACGTTGAAAGTCGCTTTCTACAAGTAACTAGCTCAATAAACTTCCCAGTTTAAATCCACCTTTAAATATATTTTTCATAGGAACGTAGGCAAATTAGGAATGCAACTTGAACAACTTTTGTACAATTTTTATAAAAATGTACCATACCATAACCATAGTTTCAACAACCTGTGTCATTTTCAAGGTAACAATAATACTTGAACCAAGTTGGTGCGTAAAAGGGTTAAATATCAATGGATTTTTTTCCATTATGCTTATAATAAACCTATCCTGCTCTTTCTAAATATGATACCAGGATATTTTATTTTAATCAATACTTAACTATGCATGACTGAATTCCACGTTGGTTTGAGAAATCGGAGATATTATTCGTTTGTGGCAATTTACATTAACATTCTTCATTTTAAAAACAAATAATATGTATTATGAATAAAATCATTTTAATTATAGTAATATCATAAAAAACATGTCTCCATTTGGTTCCTTTATACAGTGACTCTAATGCCATTTAATGAATAGTTATTAACTGGCTATTAATTGAATACTTTTACTCTATTTAATATGAAAAACAAAAGCATACCTTTCCGCACTATTTTATTCTCTACTTGAATTTGAAACTGTATGGCGTTAAAAAAGACGGTGAGTCACACATGGGAAAATGTACTTTACTATCTTGCATGAATGCCATTTTCGAGATAAACTTGTTATAAGAAGCTAGAACTCTTGGAAAATTGAATGAATATAATAATGTGGCTCCTTACTTTCGTGTTTCTTTAGTTATTAGTGATTAACTGCAATAATTGAAGTCAAAATGCTTAAGTTCAATGGCAATTACGCTGCAGTCGGCTCTATCAGCTGGAATAAATGTTCATGAAAAATAGAATCGCGAATAATCAGCATATTTTGTATCAAAATCTTAGCTAAAGACGGTTTTCTGTTAAAGAAATATTTTGCTCCAACAGTACAAGCAAAAAGGTGGTATTCAGTATTTACTTTGAGTCATGCAGTAGCGGCTGATCCTCCTTAAGTAATATCTATCGAGGCTACGCTACGACGCAGCCACCATACCGATTTCTCCACCTCCTTCTCCTGTTTAAAAAAGTCATCCCCTTCCTCATTCCACTCATCCTGATATTCCAACCCCTCTTTCCCAAACAGCTCATCACTTATGCCCTCTATTTCTCTCTCGCAGAAAGCAACGGGAAATGAAATTTCCCGTCTCTTCCCTCACTCCCCTTCTCCCCAACCCCCACTCACCCTTTCCCGTCCCTTTTTCACGATATGAAAGGAGGGCCGCCAAATTGTTGGGCAGATTTGTTCGTATTGGGCTTTAAAACCGTTGCGTACATTCCTCACCTCTTCTACTTCAGTGTTCTTCTGACGAAAAGGTGAGCTCCCACAAAATAAAAACAATCTTCAACTGGCTTCCCCTACCTGGTCTTAATAATTTCCGGATAAATATATTTATACACGAACTCTCACTACGAGACTTAGGGCCGTATTTATAGTCGTTACCTAGCAGTCCCCTTATCCATCCCCTACCCAGCAGGCCCCTTGAATTGTGCGTCCTATAGTCAAAATTAAGGGAGCTGCTAGGTAGGGGATGTTTGGGGGGGTTAGATCTGGTAACTAAGGACTACAAACGGCGGGAAATGGAATTCGCAGCTCAAATGTTTCGGTGGTGACGCTCGTGATCAACAATGGATACGGATATATAAAGAGCCAGACGCAGCATGAAATCTGTTAAGATGGCCGCTCGACGTGCAAATAGCTTCAACGGTGTGGAGAAGAAGATTTTTTGTGACCTGGTGTAGAAGCATAAAGATATAAAGGAAAGTAAGAAAACGGACGCAGTTTCCTGCCACAAGAAGAAGAAATAGTGGGAAAAAATTGCTGCGAGTGTATGTGAACATCCTTGGAATGAGTCTGGCGTCACATAAGAAATTTATCGATTAAGAGCAAATATCACCGCTGTTTTATTAACACCAAATCTTCGAAATTATTAATTTAAGGCTATGCACGTTCATTAGAGTCAGTTTAGTTATAGATGTTGTGTTATTTTTTCGATAAGGGGGCCCCTGGTGGAGCATGCATCTCCTACCAGAATTAGGAGAGGCTAAGGGGGCTGCTGGGGGTGGACATTTGACTATAAATACCGTTTTTGACGAAGGGGTCTGCTAGGGGGTGTGGGACTGCTAGGTAACGACTATAAATTCGGCCCTTAAAGTCAGTTTCTCACGATACATGATCCATCACGAGACCTAGTATAGACTAGCCGCTTCTAGATATTGTGGACAGAATCCAGTATACTTGTGCCTTCCAAGAAGAAGGCTTCACACGATCGTTGACCAGTTATCTGGAGGGGAAGTGGCATTTTTATTCATATCTTCACACATGTTTACTAAAATGTTAAACTAACCCAATCAATGGCAGGTGACCAAAACATTAATTGGGACATCTTTTATTTCTTTTTGATTTCGTGGTCTAATAAAATTACTGATAGCAAAAAGGAGGTATAGATGGTGCTGACATTAGAAAGTGAAGATTTCACAGCGTCTGCAACAGCTAATGTAATTGGTCGAAGGCTACTAGGTCCTACTGGGAGCTAGCTAGGATCAACCTAGTACCACATCAAATTATGAAATTCATAGTGCTAGCGGTGCACGGAAAAAAGTTGCATTTTATGAGACAAGCATGAAACTTTGTACAGTTGTCCCTTAGACCAATCTATGCGATTTTGTCCGAAGTACCGTCCGCCCCACCTCATAGGGTTCAATTTTGGGGGGTGGGGGGAGGGGGATGATGAATTATGAACAATTATTTTTAACATTTTTCTGGTCTGGGCTTGTCCAAGGTGTCGTTTCCGGGCAATTCAAGCCCAGAGGTAACTATGGTGAAGCTCAAATTTGACTCCGACGACCGGAAGTAACGAAAATGGCGCCATCTTTAAAGATGGCGGCCATTTTGACGAATGGACAATTTAACGCTTACGTTGAGGTGTGGGGCGTCGTATCTTATGTTTTCGGGGTTGCTGAACAAATTTATAATGTCAAGAATATGTTATATGCATTTTCTTGGGTCATTATGTCACATGTTACAGAGATTTTGAAAGAAAAAGTATGGCGAAAGATATCTTCTCTAAAACAGCACTGTAGGATTTACATTACAATACGGATGTAGAAAGTTAGACATTTACAAAATAATATAACGAGCCATCATTGAAACATTAAGTTACAGCTTTCAGATCTCCAAGCTTCCTGTGTTGTAACTGCTTGTTACGTGGTTATTACATATACCTAATACGTTACGTGCTTGTGAACAGTTTTTCTCGCTCTATACGATATATTGTGTACATTTTGAGAGAGGGACCAATTTTTCCTCTCTTGCTGTTGAAGAAAAATGTGCAATAAGGAAGAAGGAAGGTCTATTGCTTTGCTGAACTTATCCCAGAATCGGAATAGCAGGGGTAGGCACGGTCGTAGAGAAGAGAAGGTCTGGAAACTGGTCGCCTAGGCATGCTCCCTTAAAGAAGTCGTTTCCCGCGGAGGCCGATAGAGGCGCCACCTATCCAGGAGGGCAAGTCACCTATATATTGGTATACGTAACAACAGTATTTGCGTATTAATGTGCGGTGATAATGAAGTTTATCACTACGAGAAGGGCTATTAATTTGCAACTCCATGTACATTAAACATTTTAAAACTTAGTTGGCTCTAAGACGCTCAGTAACAAAAGTATTAGCGAAATTAAAACTTACATTACGTTCATTTGGCTAATCAGCCACTAACCATAAGCAGGAAAGGTCCTCATCATTCAGCCTCAATGATTTACAATAAGATTCCTACTTCAATTAAATGTTTAGCAAGCCAAAACGTCTTTAAATATAAATTAAAAGAACTGCTTATTTATAAATGCTACTACAGTGTAGATGAATTTTTGAGTGATCAATTTTTGTAGAGTGTACATTACTGCTCGTTTCTTCTTTTGTATGTATTTTTATATGTAATTTTTTTTTATGTAATTTTTTGTATGACTAAGTCCTATGTTGTTCTTGTATAACCGACAGGACATTAAAGATTATTATTATTATTATTACATTTCAGCGTCGTCTGCATACTTAGTTTTAAGCCATTACTGCCATCACATAAAATCTATTCAACTGCAAACAGGAGAAAATGGCAGTTATTTCTGAGGAATTATTTTCTGTTACCAAGTGATGATGGAGTGAGTGATGTTATTCCCCAATGCTGTAACAAAAAGGATTGTCGGCGGGTACTAGCCTTTATCCAGATTTCGCATCGCCTGGCGTAATCTTCATTGCGAGGTCTTATGCGAATGTTATTATTTCTTGCAATCACTTTCAGATTTAAATATTACAGAACCGCGTAGCAATTCTCTCGTTATAAATCGCCTACATCAGCAATGCTTGTCGTACGAATATTCCGACGGTGTAATGAAAGGCCTTATAAGTAGGTGACCCATTGCCATGTACCATGCCCCTTGAAATAAGCCACCGTGACTGATACAAACACATACCTACCTGTACAAAAAAGGTGATTCTTCAGGAAGCAGCTTTAGTTATATACTTACCTTCGAGAAAGAAAGGTATATAGTTCATGTGACAAGCCCAGGCCAGAAATATGATGTTAAAATAATAATTGTTCATAATTCATACCCCCCTCCCCCCCAAAATCGAACCCTATGGGGTGGGACGGATGGCACTTCGGGCAAAATTGCTTTAATCGGTCCAAGGAACAACTGTACAAAGTTTCATGCTTGCCTCATCAAATGCAACGTTTTACCCTTTTTCCAAGTGTACCGCTATCAGGTGGATCAGACAGTATGATAGCGATTATGCTTGTTAACCAACACATTGGTTCTACATCACACGATACTGGTAAGCTATCACACTAGCGAAAAGTACTCGTACTTGAGCTGGGTCAGATATCATGTTAAATGAGCTTATTCAATTCATTTGTGTATTTTGATTGTTTAGAACGCAGAAATTGATGTTTTTCAGTCAATATGATAATATAATAATACTAGGATGTCTGGTGAGGATTTTTTAAAACTTCAATAGAATAGTTTCCAATAATAAGTCTGCGGGACCAATTTCACTACCGAAATCTCATTAAGATTCGAATGTTTTTAAATACCTCGTTCTACGCGGAGTGTTTGGACCTAAATAACTGGTCGTCAACGTGTTAACATCAAATTGGCGAAAAGGTTACGCTATCTTGCGGTAAACCTTTAAACTCAGGCATGCTTCATTTCTGTTTATTCACCAAATGCGAATGTTCTATATCAGGGTTGTCCAACTTGCAGGGCCTCAAGGGCCACAACTTCACCTTTAATATGTTTGCGGGCCATATAGTAGTATTATTATGTTTTAAAGTAAAAAATAAGAAACAACGTATGGTATAAATATAAAAATAAATTTCTGAATTTTTGTCAAATAACCTTTCGCGGGCCACAATAAATGGCACCGCGGGCCGCCAGTTGGACAACCCTGTTCTATATTTATTATTACAACAAAAAATTGTAAACACATTGAAGTTAATATACTTTAAAATAGTTTTAATGTTGTGTTAATCATCTTCAGCACTTAATGAAAATACTTTCACCAGTTGTCAAATGTTTTTTTCTATAATCTTCATCACATAATGATCATTCATTTACCGTACTATCCTTAGATAGGTTGACTGCAGTCCACCATGACTCCCTACCTAGTGCTAGCTCCGTTACTTTACACCCTCACGTACTGGTAGTTCTTCTTATGTACTCTCCCCTTTTTTGGCCTATGTATTTATCCCTTGGCCTTTCTTTTTTACATTTCCCTCTATTTTTCCTTCAATTATATTCTTCACAAACCCATCGTGCCTCACGGTGAGCCCAAGCTATCTGCTTCTTAAGTTTATTTAAATTTGTTTATAATTTTGGTTGTACTGAATGCAGAAGAAATAATGAATGATAAGGAGGAAAAATCCATTACCAATAGCACAATTATCTATACAGGATTGACATTATCCAGGCATTATAAAACCCCGCCTTAGTAAAATAAATGAATTGGAATATCTTTTATTCCGACTAGTATTTGCACCCAACTTTCACCTACTTTTCCTGCTGGGGCCTAGTTAATAATCTCTGTTTAAATACTTATTCTCTATGTAAAACGAACTTAATGCCTTCTCCCATTGATAGCGCAAACGTGAACTAACCGACAGTCTGATTTAGTATGCAAAACCCAAACTATCAGTTAGCCCCAAGTTAGTGAAAAATCCACGTCATTTTGAGGTAAACTTTGACCAGGCCTCATAAAATGTTGTCATGGAAACTTGTAAAATTTGGATTTCAATATAAACATTCTTTTGAAATTCAAAAAAATGACCTGACCCAGGTGATTGACCTCGCTGCCGCCAGCTAGCGGCACCTTGATTAACTGTTATGAAAACTGTTACAAAGCTTGGATCTAATTAATAGAAGTCCAGTTACAATGTTAAGAGCTCTTACTTTAAAAAATATTTTTCATTTTTCTTTTCGAAACAGTAGTGCCTGGGATTTTTCCAAGAAAAGAATACTTCTAAAGTTGGAATTTAAAAGATAAAATCCGGTTCGGAATTGATCGTGTTATCTTAAAATCCCCAAGCGGTGGGTATTATGTGCTGAATTTTCTAGGTTAAATGTATTAGATATAGAAAAGTCGATACACGTTATCAATGCAGAAGATTAAATATACTAATTGACTGCACAAGTCGATTTCAAAGCCCAGGAAAGTGTGCAAAGATCAACAACCAAAATAATCCATTATCACATAATGAAATTACTCTGATCACGGATATCAATTAATATTAGTATAATCTTCCCCTATTCTGCTGCCTTCATGAGAATGAAATATTTGTTAAATCTTTAGCAACCAACTAACAATAAGATATAATTTAATAAAAACAAACTGACGATTACATTTAAAACATTCATAATCAGCGCTTTTTGGGTGTAGGTGCAGTAAAAGAAACATTACAGCAAAATGAAGGTTGAACTTTGTAACCGAAAAATTACGTACTTATCTCTAATTTATTCTGGAAAAAATCACAAAGCAAATAAATAACCTGGGGTGGAACCACGGTTTCTTCTTTTGAAACAGTACTATTTCATAGTTTGTATATCCGTTTAAACTTCGAAAAATTAAGTTGATTAAAGATTAAAAAACACCTTGATGAAATTTTACAACACAAAGGCGATGGCTTGTGGAATATACGCCAGTCAGTATTAGAATATCACAGAAGCAAATAAACATGAGGTGTGAAATTACTATAAATTTCAAAGAAAGAATTTCAGAAATAGATGAAGAGAACACGAATAAAAAATGGATGTAGGGAGACTACCCAAACAAATATGGTAATGCAGAGCGAGAGGTAGAAGATCCCTGGGACGTTCACGCAGGAGATAGAAATACCAAGACAAGAAGGTCGCTAACACTTTTATTGCCTAATACTTGCAGAAAGAAGTATTTCTTATCACTTCAATCTTCAGGTATGCTTTTCTCTTTCACCACGTTTATGGTATGTAAGAAATTAAGTAATTATTATTGTGCCAGAAGCATTGGTTGTTACAAGATGTATTCGTACGCATAGTTGGTATATCATGGAGCTGTTTACAGAGACAACGAAGGATACCTTAAGTTTGATACCATTTTCGTCCCTGGCGAATGTGTAGGTATATAAGCTGAACATATTTTGTTTTTTTCTAGCACAAATAAAGTTGTGAACAACAAAAATAACTCACATCTCATGAAAAAAACAACTAGGTTGATAATACACAAACGTCAAATTTTTACGAGATAATCAAGCCCAGATATATATTCGAGAGAATTATGCTTCTACTACATTTTTGTAGCAACTATTTCGTGACCTCTTTTTAGAAATACATGGAAGCTGTTCACAAATATATAATAGATACCTCAGTTGGAAAGACCAATAACGAAAAAGGTCGTGAGCTTAATGTCTAGTACTTGCAGGAAGAAGATGAAAAAAGTCCGTGAGAATCATTTAAAAATAATGGAGATCTCTAACACTTACTATTAATAACAGCTCTTCATGCTAGCTTGGAAAGGCATTCGTAATGAGAGCGGAATTTGTCCAACGGTATGTATATAGAACTCAGGCAACCTAAGCCCGGTGAGGGCTATTGTCTGTTTGTCCACGTAGTAACAAGCGAATGTATGACAGTTCCGCTGGTTCTATTCAGAGGAACGAAATGATCATTTGCCGCAATTCTGTGGGACCAAAGGATCCGATTATTAGTGAGACTAGGCATGGAGTTGGGCTTGTCTTGGGCTTGTATAGCCATTGTTTACAGATTGTGTACGCAATTTCCATAACCGTCCAATGGAACGCTTGGTATTAAAACGAATTTAAGGTCAATGTTAGCTGAAAACATTTCAGGCAACTTCAAGCATTTAGTTGCGTGATACACCAATGGAAATCTGCTGCTATATAATAGTTTGATTAAAATTTTCGGCTCCTATGATATAAAATAATCTCTGCACCCTGACATGCACCCAATATAATTTTTATGCTTGTAAAAATATTGAAGATTTAATGAAAATGATTTTTGCATTATTTTATATCATAGGAGCCGAAAATTTTAATCAAACTATTATATAGCAGCAGATTTCCATTGGTGTATCACGCAACTAAATGCTAGAAGTTGCGTGACACACCAATGGAAATCTGCTGCTATATAATAGTTTGATTAAAATTTTCGGCTCATATGAGGTAAAATAATGCAAAAATCATTTTCATTAAATCTCCAATATTTTTACAAGCATAAAAATCATATTGGGTGCATGTCAGGGGAAATATAGGCACCCAAGAGGAAAAATCTGTTTTGGGTTTGGCTCAACTGCCCTTTGGACGAATACGCGTACCATTTCCCATGTAAAATGGCTGGTAATTTTCGAAAAATATGTCGAAATGATTAAGAAAAGTGGCTTTTATGTTTTTATCATTAGAAATATGATATATTTTTTCTTTATAATGAGGCCTGGGCGTTGATTCTGGTTCTTCCATCGCTAGGAGGTAGCTACTGCTAACTTTAGCGAATACTAAGAAGCAACCTTCTTCCCGTTCCTATCGAATTAGCAGTCGCTAAGGTTCGGAAAACTTCGGGAAGTTAGGGAATGATTCCACCATATGGTGAAGTAATGCCAAAAAATCAACACAACGAGGAAGAACAAAAAAACGATGAATTTATTTAGAATTGCAAAGGTGAAGTAAACAAACAGTACTAATTCAATAACAATCAGTCACAAACCGTGTGGGTATATAAACGTTGTTTATTTATCTTTTTCAGGTAAATGTTGATTGCACTACGATATCTGTATTAATTTCTTTTCATTTCTTTTATTTCCCTTGATCTATAGCTACTTTTACGCGAATGAAGGCGAAAGTTGTCAATTAGTCGAGTTGAAAATGAAAGGTAAAGTTAAGTGTGCCTATCGAAGTTATTTTGTAAATATATTTAGAAATTATCCAGATAAATGTTTAAATTTATGCCACTCCAAAACAATAAGGTTAAAGGCATGTTAAAGTGCTGTAAAGTCAACGTTATTATAATTAATTAAGTGTTCTGATATTGACGTTCCCTTGATTTGGTTTTATTGCGTATGGTATACGGTTAGCTAGTGGAAGTGAAATGAGCCTCAAGAGTTTTCCATGCATCAAAGTGTCCGGATAGATAATTGTCTTAAATTTTTCAATACATTTACGTATGCCGCTGTCTCAATATTGGTACAAGCTTCCCGTTGAAAGTTTAGAAGCATTACTTATACCATTACGAATGCTATATGCATGTGCTAGAAACTAAGTTCTGAGATTATTCATTACCAGTATTTATTAATGTAGGTGTGTCAAATATTCCTCGCGTGCTCGTAGTCGTAGAAATTTTATTACTGACGATGTTTAGCTATACTATTTCGAATCCTCCAGCGTAATAAAATTTAACGTCAAGCACATACTTTAAATGTGTTTAAATATTTGCTATGACAATTTTAAAAATCGGCAGCCGAATCAGTATTAGATGTTATTGATTAAATTTATGATAGCCCATTCATGAAACGAAAAAGTAGGAGAGTGTATTGGCGATACTTTCTACGGTTCTGTTATGAACACGGAATATTCCTTTTTCACTCTCAGATAACATAATTCTCAAAAATTTCAAATGAGTATTTGCTTAAATATTTTTTATTGTGTCTGCTGTGCTTTTGATTTTTCTGTGTCAAAACGTTTTCTGATACTCAAGACAATATGCATTTTAAATAACGAAAATAATGCGAGAAAAAGCAACATTAAATTTAATAAGATGAAGTTTAAAGAAATGAACTTTTGCACGAGCCAATATATCAGCGCACCTTAAGCTTTTTAAGGCAAACCGTGGAAGCCGAAATATCGGCACCTTGAGCATCTCATTGTAAGAGTTAATGGAATTTTTAAATATTTTGATACCCTTTATAAAATTTCTGTCACTAGCCTTACCTGTCACGTCCATTGTATATTTATATCACTTTAGATTATTACGCAGTGGAAAATAACTTCTTCTCGATATTAAAGTATGCAATAAAAGTGATAAACCCGAAGAATACCCACTCAATATATATATCCATGCTAAACTCAAACTAAGATAATCCTTCCCACAATTCCATGTAAATATTCTATTTACATAAAACATTAGAGAAACGTAAGAAACTAATAACGATTGCTATTAAATTATACCACCTAAATGCCACAAGGCCAAAGTTTTTATTTTCGATCGAAAAAATCCGAAATGTATCCTTTTCACACGAAAATAATCCAAGCGTATGGGTTAGCGTGGTATTGAACTCAGCGATGCACTAGCGACGAGTTAGCTACGCGTTAGCGACATATAAATGAGCCGGAATCGGATTTTGCCAGTCTTCCGTAGCTAAGATGAATTAGCGACCGTTATCCTTGCGAGTGATCCGCTAATCCGGAACCGGAATCAAATTCGTAGCAACAGTCACTAATATCGGCGCTACGTGAAGATAGCGACCGCTAATAAGAACCAGAATTGACACCCAACTGATTCTTCGAATTTATGTGAGGTATATATCTCGCTCAAACTACCCCAAGCCGTACTTAGCTACGCATGCGACGATGATGCTCATCCCGCCGAAAAATGACGTTCAAATACGCGAAAATTTACATAAGATAAATCGACCTGAGCCGGGAATCTAACCACGGACTACAATACCAAAGGTCAATGGTTCAATTCTCAGACTAGCTCAATTTTTCCTGTCGCAATTTTCAAACATTTCATCGCCGTAACTCGGCATGCATGCAAATCATTACATCTTATATTAGGATGTTTACGTCCATTGGCTTTCGTAATGCATTTTAAAGCTCACGGAACTGCGGTGAAGAAGAGGGTCAATCTGACCTATGCTGAGATCATTGCCCCACGCTCGAGTTATGCGTTCTTCATTGGTCGCACGAAATAAATTTCTCGATTTTTTTGATTATTTCAGGGCACGAAATCTGGTTTTTTTCTTAGACCTTTAGCGGAAACGATAGCTGGTCGGTTGCGGTATATATTTTTATTCCCATCAAACATGTAGCGTGCTGTTTATATGGCACCTCCGGCCATTTTTCCTTCGAGGCGGACAATTGTGGCCCCTAATTTGCATTCCCTCTTCGTCCTTGCGTGGTTTTGTTGTGCCCTGGTAAAATATATCAAGTCATTTCGATCTTAAAACTATTCGCATGTACTTCGGTATCCAGGTTCTGTATATGTTTTGGAACCTACATCCGAGTATAAACATTTAAAATTTTAATTAATATTCAACCATGATATTAACTTCTTTGCTTAGGTATGACCTTGGGATAGTAAAGATACTATCAATCTCATTTGCATTACGATTTTTTTAACATTTGGGTCGCATGCAGAATAAATATATAAAATAGCCTTGCCATAAACGATCGTTTTGCAAATACGTTTAGTCTCTTGGGAAGGAACGAGAATTTTTATATCAAACATACTTGCGTGTTCCGCGATAAATTTTCGGCCCGCGAAAAAAGGACGATGGTCATTTTTCTATAGCCTTGACGCGTTGTGAAACTTATTGTGTCAAGGAAAAGCTGATGCATTCGAGTGCTATGATATCACCAGGAAAAGGTACCCGTTAAAATTTAAAGAGGAAAAAATTAAAATCTTAGCATGAAATTACAACAATCCCTCACATGCAGGATTCATTAACCACTCGTGGAGAGAGTAGGGTGAAAATACGCCAACTAAAGTAACATTGTAATTATAATTGTCATGGTACTTTTAATACAAGTTAAGATGTTCCTGTGACCGAAATGAGTCCGTTCTGCGCATGACGTCATCCTGATGACACGAGCAATTGACGAGAATAAGCGTGGGACTATTGGATGAAAGCTCCGATAAGTTAGTTTCCCATGGGTGAAAGTGGTGAAAGATAGGTATTCCTATGAAAAGAACCATTTGGAGTCTTAACAACAGGAGTTGTGCATGAATGTAACTGAAGGAAACGGGGTATGTGAGGATAGAGTATTATGGAGGAAATTATAAAAACAGAGCCAATTTCGTATGTTGAACACTGAGAACTAACAAAAAGCTCTATTGACTCTACATTCCCCGAAAGGAAAGGGCGAAATGGGTACGTGTGTATGTATGTATACATCTACTCTTTCGGTCTCAACTACTATTCGATATTCGCATTCGTTACGATAAGGAGTCGATAATCGATTACCGAAGGCAGCATTATGTTTACAGTGCGGCCCGAATAAAGTAATATTTTTGGAGCCTCCAACTCCTTGGGCTTCCCCAAACCCGGTTCCAATGCTGAATTACCGCAATAAATATTTATGTCATCGCCTGTGTACTTATCGATTGTATACCTTATCAATTTGCCTCATGTATTGTGCACTTACATGGCAAGTGCATAATAAACATTGGTAAAATAAAACACGAATGACTCTACTTTAAACCACCAGGAGTTAATATCTCTAAGATACACGCCGCATGGAAACGGCATTGCTTAGCTTATTTCATTGACGGAGGTAATGAAATAAGAGCAATCTAAAATTCCCTTTGAGAAAATGTAGTTTATTTCGACCTAGGTTTTGACATTTTATGCCATCATCAGTTGATGGCATAACATGCCGAAACCTAGGTGAAAATAAATTATGTTTTCTCAAGTGGAATTTTACAGTGTTCTGTTTTCGTGACCTCCATGATAGGGAAATCCCATTTATCCAAGTCTGAGCCCATTCATTTTCTTATTTCATTTTGTTTGTTTACTTATAATTATTTATATTGCCATTCAATTAGTTAACTTTGATAAAAACTGAGTTATGTTTCATACCTTTATTTACAATAATATCATAAGAAAATACTTCAATATTGATTATCTCCGCCGAAACAAGGAAATATTTTAAAATTATAAATATAAAATACAATATTTATATAATACAAGAATGCTATGTTAATAATATTCTTTACGTGTCCTTCTAAATGATCTTACACATTTGGGAGAGGGCTCAAAAATTCCCTCGGACAGACTGTTACACTCTTTGTTAAATAATAAATACTTAACAGAGTTCGTCTTTTTTGAACTATATCAATTTTTGTGAGGATGGTCATTTTTGTCGGAGTAGCTTGGATACTCAATTCTTTCACCAAAATATTTCCAACATTTAAAACCAAATTAGCTCGTAGGCTTCCGCGGATGTAGTTAGACTGTTACTTTTTTCGGGATTCATTCCGCGATGTTAATATTGCAAAAAAAATATTTCGCTGGTCCTCCTGCCAGCTTCATCAGGTTAACTGAACTGATTCCTTAGTCTCTCTCGTCTTTATATATATATGAGTGAGGACTCACATTGTTGCCGGAATTTTAATTTAATTTAATTAATTGTGTTTTGCAATTTTAACATCGAGGAATGAATCCAACAGAAACAGCCAACATTTAACACCGTTTACTTATTTTTAATATGGCGCGGTTAAATTCAGTTTTCATTATTTTCCAGCGAAGTCCATCTTTATATTCGCATTATGTCTGCTACATTCTTTGCTCCCATTTGCATTGATAAATATGGATTTCATGATTAAATTTACGAAAACATTTACCTGAGGGAAAAAAGCCTGATACATGTGGGAGCTTCCTTAGACCCATTGCAATGTTTTTGACGTGTCCAATTTTATGAAGGTCCCATACAGTGGTGGCATACTCAAACAACGGGTCACACGAGGGTTTGGTACGCCAACTACTTCAACATAGAGATGCTGCTGGCCAAACTTCAATGAGCCTCAGAAGGCTTGTAACGCGTTATAATAAGTACTTCAGTCATTTTTTTGACCTCCTGGTGTAATCATCAGATGTATCGTCTTTGTGATATACGTCTCTCATAATATACAATTCCTCCGATGCCTTCAGATGCGTTTCCGTCCATTCCGTAGATGACCAAAATTAACCGTGACCCTTCGCATATCCTCTACGCATCTAACTAGAGAGTCGGGTTTCAAAGGGAGATTATCTCATTAGCTTTGCTATTTGAAGTCAGGCCATCGTGCTTCGCCTATCATATTGATGTTCCACATCGCAACCATTATGCAAACCATTCTCAGAGCGTTAGCATATTACGAGTGCATCAAGAAAACTTGGACATTTGGAATTAGTACGCAGCATTCGTACCAATTATCCTGGTACTCGCTTCAGAAAAAATATTAAAACTAGGAAAAAGTATTTTCACACTCCGTATTGGAAAATAATCCCTGACATATACCGTGAGAAGTTTCCACTTAAGCTAATAAGAGATAAATACATTTATGACCTACTTATGAGCAGTTGCTCATTGATGAATATAATACTCATTGATTCAATGCACGCGTATATTTTTTCCAAATATACGCTCAACTCTAACATTATGACAATATTGATTGCAAAAAATACTAATAAATATGTTTGCATCACCAAGACACTTTTTTTAAATAAATCATTTGGTCCTTTGCATTATTTGTAAGAGAGCCAGTATAAATTAAGGGCGTAAGACCAATGCGCCTTATAATGGATTTTTACAGGATTCATACCACCTGAAAATAATCACAAAAAGATCAGAGTGGAATTCTTGTTAGTGAGTTGTTGGCTTCCTAACCCTAGGGTCACGAGTTCGAGTTCCTTGGAGGTTTTTCAGGGGATCATGAGCCCTACTTGCGAGGTGCATTTCGGAGAACAATTACAAGTACAATAATCCGTCCGTCAGATGAAGCAGTATACTTGATAATTTTGCCATGAAAACGCAGGGAGGAAAACGCCATGGATAACTTAATTAGCTATTTTAACCATATGTGACGGCAGTGAAATAACGAATCATATTGCTCGGTTGCAATATTATTTCATTTGTTTTGTTGAGGTTCAGCCTCGCCACCGTTAATAGTACAACCGACGATAATAATATATCCTGGTGTTTTAGGTATCCAATAAGGATAGCATGTATTTGGAGCACCATCATTTTACTAATAGGTTCATAAATAATATTAACAACTTGGAGAATACTCCCTCAACTAGCAAAATAAAAAAATTGAAAAACTATTACTAAATATTCAAGCAAGATTTCAAATTAATAACATATCAAAAGCAGCTTGCTATACCATTAGGAATATCGCTTCCTACCGCGTAAATAAAAACTAATTTTTCGCAGAAATACATTTATAAAACGCTTTCCAAATCTCATGTTTCAATGGCCATTTTCTAATACGCCTTGAGTAGGACTTCATATAAATAATATTATGAATGTTTTACGGTAGCACATTGAAATTTTAGGTCCCATATTAACATAGATGCACTTAAAACTGTTAGGGTGGCCTCGGTAACGCATAACTAGTTCTCCTTAGGTAGTATGGACGTTGTTATTCAGTTATTATAGTAGTACTACCACACCTGCCATAATAATGTCTTCAGTATTTGATAGAAAACTATAGGTGCCTTAATGGAATTAGCGGAAAATTAAAATGGAAAAGCAAGCCAGTGCTCTAGCCATCGCACCACACCGATCCCCAATACTTACCTTTGAATTACTCAAGGTCTGAGCACATCAAGGTCTGAGCCTCTATCTCACATCACGTCGTCCTACGATGTGAAATTCGTGATCATCCATTCAAACGAAATGCATTTGGATAGGATTTGTATACGTACACGGAACTAACATAGCACCAAGGCAGCATTGTTTTTACTCCGAATGGTAAACGAGACGCCAGCAGAATATCCCGCGGGGGTGGCAGAACAAACTGGAAGCAAACGGGTGGCAAAAAATTTTATTTCAGGGCAAGCAGTTTTTTTTAGCGTCTGTTGCTTTCGTCAGCGCGGTAGTAGCGGCGCGGAATGCTAAATCCTTCCACCTTGTTGAGCATTTACATCCTCTTACACATTATCGCTGTTCGCGGCGGTGTTTCTTTATGGTTTCATCAATTAGTCAAAGAGGCGGAACACAAAGGAGAATTCTTTCTCTGAGAACAGCGTATGTTGTTCCCAGTTTAAAGCCGGTGTCACACGGTATATGTTTTCCATATATTTTTACAGATAATCCATGAATACTCTCAGATTCTAACTGCACACTAGCGTGTTAAAAATATGTGAATTTTAATAAATTAGATAACTCTGAAAATTCTTGAAACATAACCAAGAGTTGGTTTTTCTGCTCACATGCACTCCCACCATAACCTAGCCAGGGACTACTACGACTACTTAAGAAGAAAAATTCATTGAAGTACGCCATATTTACCAACAGTTGAAATGAGGCAATGAGGTTAGCATTACACAAATCGTATACTTGAGCGAATTTTTTATATTATTTCATGGGATGGCAGGATCATAATTCTGTTTTGTAAACGTGTTGTGACATGTCGTGACAATCACACATCGTAATATGATCAATAAATCATGCATTATCGCTATCATCATCTATCATGCATGCTAATCATGCATCAACTGCTACGTTGGTATTTTTATGTGCAATTTCGTAAACCAGTATGTTTGTTTATCTATTTCATTCAGTTGATTCTTCAAGCTGTAATTATTTCCTTGCATATTCTATAATTGATTTCATAGAATTTGTGGAAAACTCTTCGTTATTTCTTCTTTTCGTACCAATTATGCGCAGTAGATGTCATCACAGGAAAGAAATTTTCGGTCTGCATGTCAGCGCCATAGTCAGGAATATTTCCTGCTTTTTTGACATTGAGGCATGCACGCTCATGAAGTTTGCTTCATGAATGTGGATTTGATGGATAAATTTACGAAAAAATGTGCCACATTGGGATAAGGGCTTTACGGTGGAAGAACCTTAAGGGCAAAACATTGTTGTGAAAAAATTAATGTCGTAATAATATATTTGTGTCTCCACAATAGTAAGAAATCCTAACATTTATTTCCTATTTTAAAAATCCATTATATAGTATTTTCTAGTACTATCTCTTATTCTTCAAATCTTTATACATTCCCTAAGAATTTTTGCTTCTTATATTTTTTTTAATACATTTAAATTAGATAGAATAATACTATTTTCTCCATTTTTCGCCCATCCTTACATTACAGGCCATGTTTTTTCAAGCTCAATTTAATAATACTATATTGTATAAAACCTCAACTATGTTGCTTATATTATCAAAATTTTACATAAGAAATTTAATTACGATCAGGTTTTAACCCATCGCGTCATAATCAGGTGACCTCAAGACCTGTTGACGACGCATAACTTTGAAACCTGGTCGTAATTAAATCTTATATGTCGAATTTCATAAGTGTACCATTTAAGCATAGTAGAGCATATGTATGAATGTGAAAAGATATTCAACTTCTGCATTTATATATGCCAGGATAGGTTTTTTATAAACATATTGGCAGAACATAACTCAATATTTAGAGAATCCCATCTTGGTATAAAAGTTTGTATTAATGGAAATGATTCAGTAATTATATTTTATATATTTGCCTTAATTAAAGTATATTATAACTTGAATTTTTGACTCGGCATTCAAAATTTAGGCAAATTTATATTGAAATATGTTTTTTTATGTTGGACGAATCGTGACCCTTTGATAATTGTCAGGAACCGTTTTAATAATATTAAATATATTACTTCGCGTTAGAAAAAAATCTGTGCATATGTAATCAAATTATTACGAAATATATTTCTTGTGCGATAAGACTACGTGTTAAAACTGAATTGATTGACAAAAAACCAAATTGAAGTGATGTAATTTGTTTCACTTTTATCTACAGAGATCACTAATGAGAACACGTATGCAATGTTTCACGCAAATCTGTACCTAGACAAAAATCGCTCCAACCACTTCAAACAACTGACGTGAATGTGGGAGTGATGGGAAAAACATTTGAAGAGGGAATGGAGGAAAATTGGGGTGTTTTCGGTGGATTTATTTATCGCTCTCTTTATTTTGTAGACATGAGTGGATAGTGTATATTAGGGGTAGAGGGGATATATATTAGAGGCAACGAAACATCTTGGCCGTTTAGCGGATGCCCTTTTTCGAGGAAGAGTCCATTACGACCTAGCTCCGAACGGGTAAATAAGTTATCCTACCTCACCTGTATTATTTCGCGTTTAAAAGAAAACATGTGCGTAAGTAATCGAACCATTTTGAAACATATCTAATGTGCCATAAGGATATGTGTTGAAATATAATTGAATTGCCAAAAAATCAAATTGGTAAAAATGCATATTTTCACTTGTTTTATCTCTGGATATCACTAATGAGAACATGTATGCAAATGTTTGCGCAAATTTTTGCGTAGACGAAATAATCGCTCCAGCCTTACAGCCAGACAGATTTTCTTAAACATTTCCAAATATGTTCCTCTTTGGATCTTCTATGGAATATCGAAGAAAAAACGGGCCTTATGGCGCTCTCCACTCCAATAGCATAAATTACGCACTTTCTCCATTCCTACTGAACAGATTTTAACCAAAAACTGATATAATGTAGCTCTAATAAATTAAAATCTATTCTGAAAAAAATCATTTCATACTATCGACTGAAATTTTTCGTAAATACGATTAAAAAATATGTATGCGAGAATTTCAAATGTCGCGCGCGGCTATGCGGTGTAAAGTTGGCAACGTTTCACACGAAAGTACGGGACATGCTAAGCAGAGACACGTATTGCAGCGTGTTGCAGAATGGACGCTGTTGCCGGATTAAAAACGAAAGATTAAATAATTTATATAAACTTATTTTAATACTAGTTCGCATTCGAGTGATAATACATCTTCATTAAAATGCTTATTTTGAATTCTATGGCCACGGGTGTGAACTGCTTTCGGAAAATTAATTTCGCAAGAATGACTTTAGAAATGAATCAAGTCTGCATTTAAGCAAATTTTATTGGCAATGTGTAAATTTAAAGGACAATACTTCACAATGTACCTAAAACATAAGTCATTCCTACTGAATATAGTATAACTACGACCTATTATTTAAATTTTAAACGAGCATTAAAATTTAAGCAAATAAATTTCTCAATGACTAACACGATTACCCGACCAGCTACCTTAATTACCTCCTCTAGACGCTGCTATAATAATAATAATATAGTTTTATCGTTCTCAGATTTACATCCGATCAGAACAATTTGCATTAATCACATTTGAGCTCAAAAATACATATAAATTTGGTGCGCAAAGCACGAATTTAAGAAAAAAGTGTTACCATGGAGTGAACAACAAAAAACCAACATGCCATATGAATAGAATGAATCTCATAAACAAAACACAACAGAAATTGTGGAATAAAAAGCAAGTCCACACAATGATTTAAATATCAACAGGATTAAATATTTTGATATAGTATTTTTTAAATAAATAACAATGGAAAATATACCACAATATACATGATTATAAAGCATTGAAATGAGTAAATACGGCTTATGGGGTGCATGTTAGGTACGAATATAATTTCTTTTTAAATTGGGGCAGCGATGAGGAATCTTTGATTGATTTAGGTAGGTAGTTCCAAGTTTGAGAGCAAAGCAAAGAGCGGCGGAGCGTGTGAAAACAGGTGGCGACGCATGACTTTTTCCAGCGCAGGCCTTAAAAATGCCTCGGGTTCTTGAACGTCAGAATCGGAAACTGGGGCAAATGTTTTATATCCATCGGAAAGTGCGACGCAATGGGAAGGATATTTCCGGTGGAGCGTGGCACGTTTTTTTTCGACACTCGATTCCGACTCACGATCGCAAAACGATTGGCGATTAAAAGGAAAGAATCACAAAAAAATGTAGTGAGGCCGGATCCTGATTTATAGAGAAAACGTGAGCATGTCCACTCATAGGAAGAGCACATAAAATTTTTTTTGAGGGAAGGTTTTTTTTTAGTATCGCAGAAGCCGAGAGCGCGTAACAATCGCACGACAAATTCGCAACTACGTGACGATCTATAACGAGATTAAAAAAATACTTCCGCTGCCATAGAGTACATACCTGAGTAGAACAAAACTACTGAGGATTTGATTGATGACAAGGATTGACAAAATAAAATTAAAAATAATGCCCCTCTTCTATTTATATTCCCTAGAGGAGTATAAAAAAAATTTTGCTACAGACAAAGGACACGCTCTCTTCTAAAGCCTTTTCTTTTTTTTTTCAACATCTGCAGTCGAAGGTGACCACACGATGCATTTCATTTCGCATTAATTTCGTCTCGGAACCCGATCGGAATCCATGCATATTTGCTAATGCCCGTTACTTCACTTTTTTTAACTTCGAAAAATCCCACCTCCTCCACCTCTCTCGTAACCCATTTTAGTCTCATCGAAGCCGAATCCCCAGCGGGGCCTTCTAAAAATAAAAAAAAGTTCCCCACCTTTTGAATTTTTTCTCTCTCTTTAATCTCAAATGGCCGATTGCATCCTGCGTCGTTTTCGTGACTACAGGAGCATGTGGAGACCAATTTAGCCCTCGGAAAGCAATTTAAACGGGTCGGAATGCTTGAGAGAGAGAGAGAGAGGGGGGTAATGAGGTAGAGAGAGGGTTTAGATGGGTACAGAGAGTAAGAGCGTGAAATGGAACCGAGAAAATCGTTCTCCGGACAAACTTCGCGAGGGAGATTACTGACAAGTAGCCTCTCCAATTGCGCTACCGCTAGCAGTAGTCTCAGTTGGAGAGGCAGGGACGACAACTGAAGCATTTCATGGCATCAAAGATAGTTGGAAAGATTTGGCAAGGATTAAATGAGGAATGGAGGAAGCGTTGAGATAAATCCGATGTCATCTCATTAGCCTACTTTTAACGTAGAACGGACATCAAAGCGCTGGACATTTAAGGAGGCTTTACCCGCGACGATGTTGGTTAACACAAATACTCTTTTAAACCAATTTTCTTACTTTGGATTAAAAATTTTACTTTCACTGATGACGTAAGCCTTAGCTATTAAAAAACAAAGATTAGTACAAAATATTCCGATTATTCAACGGTTATAGTAACTAAAAGCACTTCTTTCCAGCCACAAGAGCCAACTGCTGCGCTATCTTTATTGATATAACATTTTGTGAATTTGATTATTGCAGTTTTTACTCATAACTAATAACGTACTTTTGTTTTTTTTAAATCTATGCTTTTCAAAATTTGTATTGTATTTGTATTCAATTCATTAATAGTATTAGCTCCTTACCGACAGTTTTTTCCTAAACCTCATTTATGTGGGATTAAAAAATATTAATTTTCTTATTGGGCTTTGGCAAGATAATTATATGTTTGTATCAAAGTTTATTACCATTAGATTTCGTTGCTAGGTTAGGTTTATTGCCACTTCTGAGGTAAAAAAAAGTTTAACCATTGTTAAATAAGACACTTCGTTGTAATCCACACTTTTATTGCACATACTAATAACCGACCATATTTTTGGAACTTGGTACCATTAACATGGTCGATTTTTAGTAAAATAAAAATGTGGAATAGAAAATCGTGTTTTCTTTAACAATGTTTCAAGCTAAAGTTATCCACAAGGTTACGCCTAAGACTTTCACTAAAACAATTTTTCCACATTTTAGGTGCAAATGTGCAGTAATAGGAGTAGCTTCAAAACAGCAAATGATGTTATCGATTCTTTATAAGTACCTAAGCATTTCACGTTTTTAGCGCCAGTAAAAAAGTAGAACTTTAATGGTACCAAGCTCTTCATTTTTGGCGATGGGCCTTAAAGGTCCGTTGCTCCAGCTTTCGTATCACACGGAGGTACCGCAGGTGTCCTATGAAAGATGGGGTTGGGGTGGATCGCAGCATCTCTTGAACAGCGCCCGATGCTGCAGCATTCAATGGCGTGCCACGGAAGCGGCTCCAGCCCATTTGCGTCCGTGATCACGGAGTACACGAGGCGTGACACAAAAGCCATGGCGCCTGGGTCGTCCTCGGTGCGGCCTTGTGGCTGTGGTGCACGGACGTGAATTTGGCGCACGGTGAGCCTGTCTCGCTCATCAACTCTCTCTCTCTCTCTCCTTTTCACAATGGACTTCCCTCCCCTTCATCCATTCGAGTATATAAATGAATGTCGGCCTTCCAGAGACAACTCTAGTCTCAATCAAGTTAGTGCATTCCAAAATAGATGCAATACCGTATTTCATGCAGTACCATCACGTGGGACAGAAGAAGTACAACAAAGATCCAGCGTAGAATGCCCCAAGCTGAGAAAGCATTCATGATGAAGAGGCAACCATTGTGTTCAAAGAAGATGGGACTACAAATGAGAAAACTGTTTGTAAACATTCGTGTGGAGCGTGTCACTCTATGGATCGGAAGCAAGGGCCATTGGAAAAGCAGACCAGAAATGATTAGAAGCTTTCAAAACCTGGTGTTAGAGGCGAATGCTGAAGATCGCTGGACGGATAAGATAGGAAATGAAGACGCTTACAAAACAGGAGAAGAAGAGAGGACCATATGGAACACTGTACAGAAAAGAAGAACCAGAAGGATTGGGCACACCCTGAGACACAATGGGCTTCTGAGGAATATAAATTAAGGAAAAATAGAGGGAAAAGTCATAAAAAAGGCCAAGGGATACATATGTATAAAAAATACAGAGGAAAGTATATAATAAAAAATACCAGGGAGTAAAGGAACTTGCACTAGATAGGGAAGGATGAAGGGCTGCAGTCAACCAATCTTTGGGCTGAAGGACCGGCCAACTCCGTCCCAAAGGATACAATTTCATAGTGTAACATCACCCTTTTCACACAATAATGTCACTAACCTTTTCTTTCACTGGATCTGCTCCACTACGGGAAATTTTAGGTATCCCTACTAAATATAATGATAACAATCGTGCTTGCTATTAAAAGATCTATTTATTTTTTTGTTGCCCTGACCTAACATGTGAATACACTGTATTGTACCCCACAAACAAATTAGTAAACACTTCACTCAAATAACACATATAAATCATTCCTCACCAACATAGATTAACTACCTTGCGTATGCTTTTCACTCATGAATCAATCACTTGCCCAACACGTAAAAACACTCAATACGGGCATAACACAACATAAATCAAATCCTTTACAATATCGGGATAATTGCTCCCTTCAAAATACCTCGCTCCAGGTGTCGTCAGTTGTATCATGGTACTAACACATGTATTAGTACCATGAGTTGTATGGTCTCGTCTTTATCCCCGACACCACATCCAACGCTTGGTTCCTTCCTTTACCGCGTCTCTCTAGTGGTAATAACCACGGCTTCTCCCGGCTGCTCCTGGCTGACGTCAAGGCTCGAACTTCCGGATCTCACTTCTCACGTTTCACAATATTATTAACTCCCTCCGTCTTTATTTCGCACCAAATTACGTAAGGTAAACTTCTTCTTTAACCTTATGGGCTTAGTTGGGACCGCGTTCGGTCGTGAAATCGTACAGTATCAATGTGAGTCCGCTCTCCAGCATTATTACGTACAGCACCTGGATTTTTGAGACAGGCTCGACTGACCAGACCAGACCACGGGCAATGGCAGGGCCCTCGGCCCAAAGTAGTGGAGCGCTGCAACGGTGCGACTAGAGTCCACCTTTTCAGCGTTAATGTTTGCGCAATTTGCACGCAGGGGGAAAAATGCGATACTGTGTGAAGGGACCAGTTTAACCTTTACAGTGTTAGTGAAGGAGAAGAGGATGAAAGTCTACTAGTGAGCGGGTGCTATATGGCGCACACTAAATTAAGAAGAACTAAACCTAAGGCAAAACGGACGCCTGAACATTAACATAATGAAACATAGAAAATATTTTTGACATTTTTTTAAAACCATTATATCACTTGTTTTTCTTTCTTTTCTGCTTTTATAATTTTTTTGGGGGCCACTGGTTCCAATGGAAACCAGGACAACAAGTTTTCTCTCCCTACTATTTTAATATTTTTTTTGGAGCTTTTTTTAACATTTTATTTCACTTTTTTTCCACAGATTTTTTTTTGGTCCAGTATATATACCTATGGCTGACATATATAAGCTGGTCATTATTTGTTTATGCTATTTCAAAATTAGATTAATAAATGATTAACATTATAACATAATGAAAATTAAAGGCATAGGAAAGTAGTCGGATTGGTTACCGAAATAAAATTTCTTGTGGGAGTCTGTAACTCTTGTAGCTTAACGTGCGTCAGCTTATATAGCTGATCGCTGATGTATTGTCGTCCTTCTAGAAGCTTCGCTACTGACGTACTTCCGTTTATCTGGAATATTCTAAAAACTAGCGTGGTTCCAGTTCTTACCTATTGTTGTAATTTTCACGTGGTCGTTAAATCCCCCCACGTGGTGTTCAATTTGGAGGGATGTGCAATATTGTAACTCTTTGAGTATGAATAAATAGGTCTGAAATTGAAATATTGGTGTTCTAATTATGCAAAGTTAATATTTTAGAATAATCTGCGTCACCGTCTGTACAATTTGGCTGCCGGGGTTTCAAAAATATACATGAATGTTTTTCTATGTGCGATTTTGGTTATATGTGAGTTAGATTATGTTACAATAGCCTATAAGACTCGCTGAATTTTTTTGGGTTAAATTAAAAAATAAAACGTAAAAATGAGCATCCGTTAATGGCAATAAGTTATAGAAAGAAAATGGGATTGCTGGTTTCAATAAATGACAACTCATTAAAGTTATTCATCGTAACGTCCCAGTAACAAATTATGTTCATTGTTAGTAAAGTTATTCCACAGCAGATAAGACTGAAAATAGTCTCTATTTATATTTAGTTTTTCTAACGAGTTCAACGTCCTCACGTCTCAACATCAGGTGTAAACTCATTCTTGGCCTGTCTGTCTGTCTTTATCTGAGGAATTACGCAAATAGGTCAAACACAGTTGTCATCTCAGATATAACGAAATTTTCAGATAAACGAAGATTCAAGGTCAAAGCAAACTTCTCTCTGGAATAATATACTTTAATAAAAATGTAAAATCATTGCGAAATAAGATATTGTAAGATTTATTATTTTTTTCTAATTCGACTACGTTTTTATCAGAAATGACAACATTTTATGATGAATGACGATCACATTCAGTGATCAGTATATAGAATGCATTAAGATAACGTGTCTTTTATTTCATATAGGTACACGCGCCAAAATAAATTTACATTACATAATACCTGGCAAGCCTCCTCAAGGGGTAGGGGGTGAGTTAGCACAAGCATGGAATGCACCGTGTCCTAATAAAGGACGACTATTGACGCGTTAGCATGAACCTGAAAATACTGGTCGGAAGTTGAAATTTCACCAGCATTAAGTATAGGTATGCTACCAATCATGGTACTACTAATACAAGGCAGATTGTAGCGCATCACTTGAGTCGAACGTCGTGACATAGTTAAAGGAAATGAAGGACGTATACAGAAATTAGTTGAAGTTGAAGGACGTATTGTTGTTGTAGTATTACATCAAGCGCTGGATAGATGCGGAATATATTGTGTATTTGATACTTGCGTTGTATTTGGATACAACAGCAATGCGAGGAAATATATGAGGGGAGAAAATTTTTTTAGATATTCCATTGATACATCTACAGGGCGAAGCGGATTCAGTTTTGCTGGAGGTAATGCAACTTTAATCTTGAAAATGGTAAGAGTTTTATCTTTTATTTGCGAATAAATTGTGGCTGGGTTTATTTCCACTGTGAACAACATTGATTTCCTCAAATTACACATTTACATAGTATAATCGATCAGTTATATACCTTGTATATACTTATATGTGGTATATGTTGTGTATCAGTTGCTAAGGATGCAAACATCGACTTTTCTACTCCATTCTTTCTTTGCTAAAAACTAAATTATCGGAGCTTTTATCCATTATTCCTACGCTAGTTCTCGAGTTGCCTGTCATCCGGATGACGCCATGCGCGGAAGGGACTCAATTTCGTCACGTGAACGTCCTCCCTTGTATTGGTGTTACCATGCTGCCAATGTTTGCGAAACTACCATTGTCCATTATAAAATATTTCCCATTGTTAGAACCATCGTCGCTAGGCAACCGGCGGGGAATGTGTTAGGGGAATGTAAAGGAGAAGGAAGCGAGGAGAAGGATAGAGAGAGAGAATGAGGGGGAAAGAGAGAGAGAAAATTTCGATCGCTAGTGATTCACAACGGGAGTGCATTCTTGGACTATCCGCTTCCTTGCGCTCCATTTGATGGTCTTCCTCGCCGCCCGGTCGCACGGATGCTGGATAAAATGAGGGTGGAGGGGGGAAGGGAAAATGGTATCGGAGAGAAGGGGCTTTTTTCCTGCTTTATAAGGGTTTTAGTAGTGCGGAAGGGGAAAAGATAAAAAAAGGTTAAAGCGAGGATAGGAGTGAGAGGAAATGCCAATGGATGGGGAGGGAAGGAGTGGGAGGGAGACGTAACTTCTCATCTCACATATACGATATAATACACACACACACACATCGATACGCTTCAAAAATCATAGAAACACGTAAAAAGGACACACAAAAAACGTGAACGTCTCCATGGTCAAGCCGTCATCATCGGCGGTAAAATAATACACTAATCTATGCGTATTCTATCGCCAACGATGACGGATTGAACGTTGAAATGTCCCAAGTTTCTATATTTTTCAAGTGTATCGATATAGTATTACCTATGAATGTGCATCGTCGCCGAGAGAGCGCTTTCTTCCAAGAGATTGTGTATATATGTGTGTGTATATATGTATATATATATATACATATATATATATACATATATATATATGTATATATGTATATATATATATACATATATATATATATACATATATATATATATATATAAAATAAGACTAACAGGAGGTAGGAGAAAGAGATATAGATAAAGAATTTGTTCTTACGGGAACATTTCGGACCATTCCTCAGCTTTAGAAGCATCTCACCTCAGCATTATATATATATAATGTCTTGGTCGAAAATCGCTCTCGGCGACGATGCACATGCATAAATAAAACAGCGATACACTAAATAAACACAGTAACACGCAAAAAGGACACTTACAAGTTTTCTTTTGTACATATATAAAAAAATATATCCGAACTTCGCTATATATCCGCCATCTTCCGAACTCTCTTTAGTTCGGAAGATGGCGGTCGTCACTAGGCTGACTAAACAGGAGAAACGAAAAAAGAGACAATCACAAGGTTTTGGATATATTTCGGGGGATCGCCGTCACCTTCTTCAGCGAGATGAAATGGAAGAATCCTACATATATACAAACACACACACGTATTGGCTGACACTCAGCACTCAACATTCCCGGACACACTGACACATTCTCCATTCCGAGCTTACAGAGGAGAGAGAGAGAGAGGGAGGGAGGCGAGGCGTTTTTGTTTAAAATTCCGTGCAAAGCGGCGGAAATCGGAATAGGATGAGAGTTAGGCTCAATAGAAACAGAGAGAAATAGAGTGGAATAGTCAGTTCCCCCTCGATCTTCTGATGGAAATGGCATTTACCAACGAGGATGAATATTTCCCGCGTGCAAGGGGAAATATTTCCCTCGTGTAAGCCCGTTTTGCACACGGAGTGGGCGTGCGCGCGCGCGAGGATTGTAACGCTGGGAGAAGGGGTTAGGTGACGTGTGAATGGGTCCTAATGTGCTCTACCTCTCGTGAGTAGCCATTTAACGCGGCATTGTGAGAGAGAACAAGAGAGAGGAACATGGGACTGTTAACCGTGAGGCACGGACACTATTCCTACTCCCGAGTGCCCGGACCCGGGGGTTAGGTTTTTGTTCGCGATGATTCTTTTTTACTGCTCTGCTTTTACAGAACGTCCGTTCGTATTGATTCGAGCAAAAGGTCGTCCTCTGTACAGTTTTTTGTGCCTTCGGGCAAGATTTTACAATGCGTCAAGTTTTTCTGAGAACTAGGAACACTTTCCATAGTTCTGAGTACCACGTTTTTCTTCTGATTATTAGACAAAAACGAAATCCAGATCCAAAATATGCAGATTTTACGATTATATTTCAAATGAAAGCTATAAGAGCCAACTGCAGCGCCAATTTCGTATGAAGCTAACGCATTTTGGATAGATCTTCTCGAGCTTCCCTCTGCGTTAATGCCTCTTTGATAACCGAAGTTTCGATGTAATACTTTCCCATCCTCAGAGATTTTGATGAACCCAACAAAATCATCAGGGATCAGGGATTCCATCCTAGGAACCCAATCCTGAAAAAGGCGGGAAGAAGACAGGCAATCATTAACGATCACAGGCGAAGGAGAGAATCTCAATGATCAAAGGATCTTTTGCATCCTCAATATGTATATAATTCTACTAAATCGTCTATAATCCTTTACATATTCTTTTGAAATAAACTATTTATATATTCTACTAATTAAATTTTTCTTTTGTAATTGTATAGTTATAGTGTTGTCGTTTGTTGACTTGACGGTGTTTACGCGGGAAACCCAAGGGTTAATGCTGGGTCAACACTACTCCCGTAGATTTCACAAATGGAAACCAAAGCGGTGTACGAATTTGTTGTTGTTTTGTTTTGGCATCCATTTCTTTGTTATGTTCGCTACATATGTTGTATAAGTATGCGAAAATAAAACAATTATTGAACTTGAACATCGAAATCTGCAGCGTTGAGGATGCTGTGAGAGGTTTCCGTCAAAACGTAAGCCATCTTGCTGACATTACTCGGTGCAAAGGTCAGAGAATAATTCACATTGTGCCACTAATGCTCTCCTTAATCTCACTAGGAGGAATGGCTTAAACTGCCCTCACTCTAAATGACGTCCAAAATTATTCCAGCCTTCCTTTTACCTTTCCAACGTTGCTGGAACTTGTTCATACAATTTCGAGGCATGAAGCTGACATATAGTCGGGGAGTCGTTTTTAAACTCATCGATATAAATAGTGTTTGCGGTAAAAGTGTTGGGAATGACTGGGTGATGAAACAGTGTGGAATGTATGATACGACCGTGCTTCGTTGATTTGGTCATGTCGACAGAATGGATGAGAGTCAAATAACGAAGCAGATATGTGAGATATGAGTAAATGATGTTTTATCCACAGCATATCTCCGTGTGTTATCCAGTAATTCCACAAGAAATGGAATGCATCCACATTAAAAATCCACGCGAACAAGTCCAATGAAATTATAAATCCATGAAATGGACATTAGGCGATACATATGCTGCCTGAACCCATGAAATGTGTCAAGTTTAATATTTTTTGGATAAAACTGAAAAAAATGCTGATTACAAATGTTATATTCTGTAAGCAATTATCTCAGTGATTTTGTAACTTTTTTGCAAATTTGAGTATCTCTGCAATACCATTATTTTTCTGGCCAATCTTTTTTTCCACTTCATGTGCATGATACGTCAATACGTATGATCAATGTAAACTTACGTGTCTCATTCTACTCATTTTGCAAAATCATGGTCATTGGGCTATAATATAATGATAATTAATCCAAGTCAGGGATAAACGTTGCTCGCATTCTTGACTGTGAATCTTTCTATCATTCCCCTTTGTTCTTCATTAACGATTTTATTCTCTGCCACCTGTTACACTTTCGCCTGATACCATATGAGAGATTAGTTCACTTCACATTGCACCGTTTTTTGCGTGATCCACTGTTGCTGAATAATTTATGGAATTATGAAATTCATGTAACTTCCTTTGAAAGCTCGAATTATGGATGGAATGCCTGTTGTTTATGCCAAAGTGAGGCTAACTGGTATTGAAAAATGCATTGCTATACATGTCGAAACCCCATCATTTTTCCTTTGATGCTCAATTCTACCTTCTGGAATCAATTTTGCAATGGTTTTTAACTGAAGGTTGACGAACGTTTGACTAAAGTTTGTGACATTCCAACCTGTGATTTCTGTGAGAGTAGTTTTCCTTCTTTTTTTCAAAGAAAATTCGTTTCCAAATATAAAAGGTGGAAAATACGACGGACGTCTCCTCAACATTATTAGATATATGACAATAAATCATGCAGAGTTTGATTCGATGAACGAATTTCATAGAAGAAAAAATAAAAGTTCATGGCGCACAAGTTCAATCTCATTAGTAGCGATCGTGGAATAAAGTAAGATGGTGAATAGTAATTACTTCAAAGATAAAAATAAATTATTTTCGAGAAAATAAAGCCTGAAATATTTCAATAACTCTTATGCTTTTACCTGAATAGATATTACCATAGAGTAAGTATATACTTAATCTATGATATTACTTATAAATTAAAAAGGAATAATGGAAATTTTCAATTTCAAATCATTTTTTCATAAAAACGAAAAAGAAAGGAAACATATTCCACGCAATACTTACGCAATTTTTCGTTTGTGCATTCATACTATTCTCTCTCACAATTTCATTTTGAAGAATGAACTGACATTTCCAAAAATAAAAAACAAACACAAAAGAATAAGTAAATTCCTTTCTTATTTCCCAACATAACAGTGTTTTTACGGTTAAAAATGGTATCGGTTATTATACATCGCACTTTCTTCATCTTATTCTGAGGTGAAATTAAACATTTGGAGAACGGGTGGAACCAAGGGAATTTGGGAGGCATTGAAGGAGGTTTTATGGCTTTTTAGATGAAAGAATTCTTCTTCGTGATAGATCAACGCTTTTCGTAATTCACTTACTTTCCCAAAAAAATCCCAACTTCCCAGAAAGCCTTACTCAAGTTCTCATTTTAAAAAGGTTAGTTTTTGAGGCGTTACCGAAGTAACTCATCACTGGTGGTATTTTTAAACCAAGGTAGTCTTTTTCAAGGGTTTCCATCATTTACAACTGAGAACTATTATTGTAGGAGTATTTCTCTGATTTCCTAGTTGGCAGTTCCATGAACTAGGCATGAGAGGTAGGAGAAAAATATCAGGTTTTTACCTGACTTGAATTCATCTTTAAAAAATTAAAATTATTTGCATGGTTTGCTCAACTCATAGTGGGTATGCAAGCCTATGTAGGCTTTACGGATGTTTCCAGTGCTCGGAAGTAAAGACTTTCTCATGGTAGGCCGAATATTTCCAAAAAGATGGAAAAATGGGTGAGGAAAATAAGAAGCGAGCTACTGCTGGAAGGCAAGTTTTATTATGTGGAGGAAGTATGAAGGAAGGAAGTATGTATTATGTGGGACACATCAAGGTATGGATGTAAGTATGTTAAGGAAGGAAAAATTGCAGAGTGCAAAATTATACTTTACCCACTTTTTTGCATGGTGATAAAACATGGATATTCTAGGACACGTTTTTCTATAAGTATCCAGAATATAAATAAAATAAAATTTAAGTCAGTTAAATATGGAATCACCTTAAAGAGTAGGAATATTAGGAGTCAGAAGAACAAGAGAGCCCTTATGAAACAATGAACCAGTGTAACAGAAGCGAAAGCTGCATGCAAGGATAGGGCATTAAGGTGGAAATTATTAACCACTTGCCTAATGGGTTTTCAATTTTTTTCTGCACAGGAAATGTCAGTTTATTTCAATATTTTTAAAACATTAATGCCTAGAAAAATCATAAAATCACATAAAATCAAGCCTTAATTTTTAATTTAATAATCTAAATATTTTTATTCACTTATCTCCGTTTAATTATTTTATTTTTCTTTCAATCGCTCAAATTTCATTTTTTTGCCGAGGAGAACCGATTTCCTGTGTTGAACACCAAGACCTAAGCTCTTTTGACTGTGTCCAACCCCAAAGGAATCGGCGTGAGGGGAACGCATGTACGTACTCTTTTGGCCCATATGCCTGAAGTATTCGATATTCACATTCGTTTCGATAAGTAGTCGATAATCGATTTTCCAAGGCAGTATTATGTTGACAGTGCGGCCCGAATATAAGAACATTCATGGATGTAAAGCCTTCTACTCCTTGGGCGTCCCCCAAACCCGGTTCCAATGGTGAATCACTGGAATATATTGTATATTAATATCATCGTCTGTATGCTTTTACTATATACTGTTATTCATCAACCTGTTTGTTTTGCTTATTGAGCACTTTTATAAGTTTCACTATTATTAGTGAATGTTGACCATTGATCACATAAAATGCATCTACAACTACGATGTACCGTCCTAGCCATCACTACGGTGATTCTACATCAGGCATGCAGTGATCCTCCCAGTTTAAATCACTACCTCGCACGTTCCGCTGGCCGCTAGGTGAGGACCATATATCAGCCCGGAGAATAATGAGCAATAATGCCAGAAATTTGGAAGGTGCTACGCAGTTGACCGTTCTATCATGCAATTCACTGGTTAAAATACAAAAGACTGATTAGCATTAACAATACTATTAATTTATTCGAAATACCAATTCATGCAGTAAACATAATCATGCGGGACATTTCAAGCAAGGTGAGGTGTTAGTAATGATCATATGCAATTAAACACAATTACAAAGTCTACTCTACCTAAATAGAGTTGCAGTTTGATGGAGTTGATTATTGCGGGTGTATTTTATTCATTATCGTTATCATTATCGTTATTTATTGTATTATTAGCCCTTATTGTACGTTGGAAAATTGACATTTTAAATCTATCGGTTCTGCAGTCTATTTAATTTATCTTACTCCTCTGATCGCTTCTACCTTAATACGTTGGCTCTAGCAAAATATATTGAACTTATAACTCAACTTGAAACCACCGAGAGTCAATATCTCCAAGATAATTTGCCACTTTGTATGGTTTAAACTATATCATTGGACTTATTCAAGCCTAAAGAACTAACTCATGAAAAAAACACTTACTTACTCTTACTCCCTTGGCCATTTATACCCTAGATGGTATTTGGCCTCGCCAACTGTCTGCCTCCATTTCTTCCGATCTTTTGCATCACTGGGTGTGAAAATATATAAGGGTATAAAAAATTATATCGGGTGTATAAGAGCGTGATTAAAGCAATGAATAAGTATAACAGAAGCAGAAATGGAATGCAAAGATAGATTATGGTTTTTCATTTGGTAGCCATAATATAAATTAAATGACATTGAAGTCATTTAATGGTGGAATCACCATAGTTTCCATTATTGTAACGGTCGAGGATTTTGTCAAAAATTAAATCAAACATAAACCAACTTGCCAATGTTTCTGAAAACTAAATTAAATAAAAATGTAATCGTTTGATAAATTAAGTTTTAAAAAGGTGCTTTAATTAATCACCAAATCCTAGACAGTTATAATGGTATAAGATAAGTTTTTACACACTGCTAACGTATTCTGACTTTTTCGTCTCTTTATCTCTATTTAACACTTATTATAAGCTTCTGCATAGTCCATTAACACATTTAATAGTTAAAGTAAATTGGGAGATACTTTAAGGTGGCTGGAGTCCAACTTTTTATAATTTTTCAAGTAAGTCGCAAAACAATTTGGACCACATTTCACCTAAGTACATCTGTTTGTGCGTTGCAACTCACCTTACAGGCAGTTTTGGAAATGATACAAAAATTATATTTTAAGTTTTATTCTTAATTAAATCATAGGTATTATGACGAGAATTTTCGGTGTGGTGCACAAAGGGTAAGAAAAAAGACTTTGCTGTTCCACAAAATAAAATATATTTGCGACCGGTTTCGATACGGCGTATCATCATCTGGCAATTTCACATATTTGTACATAGAATTTATACCCTTGAAGAAGTTAGAGGGGCGGTGGAGTGGAGCGGCGCCCCTCTAACTTCTTCAAGGGTATAAATTCTATGTACAAATATGTGAAATTGCCAGATGATGATACGCCGTATCGAAACCGGTCGCAAATATATTTTATTTTGTGGAACAGCAAAGTCTTTTTTCTTACCCTTTGTGTATCATGAAGGAGTTCCACCATGTTCCATCATCGCATGAAGGAGTTCCATCATCGCATTTTTCGGTGTGGTATTGTAAATGTAAACGATATCACATTAAAATGTGTTTTTTTTTCGAATTTTGGACTCGGAATGACACCTTGATATTTGTTGGCAATAATTATAATGATAATAAATGTATTGTTTCGCGTTTATTACAATATCTGCACTTATGTAGCCGAAATATTATGAAATGTAAGTTATGTGCCATAAGGCTACGTGTTAAAATAGCGTGAAATTGCCATAAATCCCAATTAGGTATGATGTAATTTTCTTCAAATATATATCCATAGTTATCACAAAGGAAAACACGTATGCAAAGTTTCACGGAAATCTGTACGCATACAAAAATTTCTCCAACCGCCTTAAGAAGTATTTAGAGCAGGATGGCGTAAGTGTAATTGAAGCAAAATAGGTATGCAAGGATAGGGCAGTGTGGAATGACTATTAAAAAGGAGCCAGTTTCCTAGGTTTGTACACTGAGCATTCAGCTCTTTCGATTGCACCTACCTCGAAAGGGAACGGCGTGATGGATAACCATGCATGTATGTACTAGTACTGTAACGTTTGAAATTTACTTTAGCTTTTGTTTTAATTTTGTTTTAATTTGGTGTAATTTTTGTTGAAATTTTTTAATTAATTTTAGTGTGGAATTGTTTTATTGATTATTGAAATGTTTGGGGTTGTTTTGGGGTTGTTGGCGGAAAGAGGGAATGGTTGTATTCGTGGAATAAATAGACTGGAAGAGCTGCTCTGTAACAAATAGAAGGATTACCTTATAAAAAATGGAAAATAAATGTTGTTTTGACGAGTAGACACATTCCGACGCTACAGTACCCTGAAAGAGGCATTCCGGGTGGGAAAGGTCGTACTGCGAAGTAGGGCACGGATCTTCCCACGACGGCGTGCCCTTCGCACGATCGGTTTTTTATGATCCCTCTACGAAGCGCCGTGACCACATGACCGAGGAGCAGGTCTAAGGCTCGTCCCAGGTCCTCACAATTCGGGGGGGTCCACTTCCACCCCCTGGGGGGGTCTAACTGCCTCTCCGTCCACCCAACCTCCCTGGAATGGACCCGCCGTGCCCCTCCGCCTGGAGCCCATTCTCGGACGATCTACTCTCCGCCTTTCGACTGTTGCGCTTCGACCCGTGAAGGACGACGGGAACGACGGCCATCACCAATGCAATGCCTTCATTCACTTATGCATTGACCAGAGAAGGATGCCCGCTCCGAGTTGAGCTCCGATGGTATTTGAGGTCTGCTTCGGCGTGTCCGACCCTTTACCCGCACCGGCGAGCCATACGGCGTTGTCGGCGTGGAGCGAATGGAAGGTTAAGGTTGTTTGAGCGAGATCGCACTTCAAATATAGTTCAATGAATTAACCCGAAAGGGATCCAAACCTGTTTCGAGGAAACCTGTGAAGCTTTTGAGTTATAAATATTTTTATATGTACAGGTTACCTGTCTCATAACCCCCAACCTGGAGGACCTGTGGGCTACTTTTTGTCTGTCCCCTACCCTTTGACCTGTCTCGCCTTACCAGGAGCTTAAGGTAGTTTGAGTGAGATAGTTCCCTAGTCATAATACAGAACATATTCGAATTTTATTTTTTAATTTCAGCGTCTGTAAGAAGTATGAAGTCAATTTTTAGCATTAATGGCGCAAAAATACAGTTATATATGACAAAAATTCTCAGCTCTTAAATAAATATAACTACTTAAGTCTCTAACTAGACTCATTTTCTCACACCGTACGGCTAAAAAGCCTTCAAAACAGCAGGTATTTTTTGTGATTCTGTAAAAATTACTGCGGTAGGTAATGATTGATTTGTATAAATAGTTGAGAAAACATATTAACTGCTCACCGTTAGTTTTTAGACGAAATCTAGGTGTTATATATTTCTAATGTTTTCAATGTTCTCCCTCTGAGGTGCACAGCCGTAATCTATCTTATGTAAAGCAGATTGTATTTTCAGGCAAATTGCTTGAAAAGTAGTTCGGCAAGGGGCTAATATTGTGATATCATTGGAAAGATGAGTTTTTTTCTTTTAAATGAGGCAAAGTTCATCAAATTCTAGGTGAAGTGATTTTTCGCTCAAAATACCTAAAGCCCCCTTCAGCATAGCTCACCGGATCTCTGGGGAACACAAGCCTCTCCACCACGATAAGGTGGTAGCCCATGGAGCGGCTTTCCTATGAAATTTCTTTGAGCCCATGGAGAGGTTTTCCTATGACATTTCTTCGAGCAGTTAAAGGGTGTACATTTGTACAAGGATAATAAAGTAAGAAATACATCTATGAGAGAGGAACTAGGTGCCCTCCCGGTTTCAGAAAAATAAGTAGAGTACAAAAATCGGTGGAAATAGCATGTATTACGAATGCCTAAGAAAAGATATCCTAAGCAGGTTTTGGAATATAAGCCACAAGGTAAAATAAGCGTCGCAAGACCAAGAATGAGATGATAAAGTGAAGCAGGAGCAGGCTTAAAGCCTAAACCTGGAAGGAAGAAGAAGAGAAGAAGAATTAACCCAAATTATGAATAAAAATACCTCCTCTCTTTCTTATAATAACAAAATATCAGACCATTATACTTTTCGAGATGTTGGCCAAAAAAACTACCAGCCATTTTCCATGGGAAAAGCTTCGGCCATGCAATCCAGAGAGACTTTATTTAAAAAATGAAGAATTTTTAACCCATAAAACTCGTCAGGAATGACAAGTGTGTAGTTTGTATGTTTTCTCGATTATTTTAACAAATAAATTAATGACTTTCCGCAGTGATTTTTACAAAATCGCAGATAAATCTTCGGTCTTGAAGGCGTTTTCAGCGTACTGCATGAAAAAAGTGAGTCAACCTTAGGTTTATATTTTCAGTTACCTACTGAGAATTTCACTCACATACAATCAAAGCTTTTGCGATACTAACGTTACAATATTTACTTCGTGCTTCTTCCAGTTGCTTGAAGATAAAAATAAAGTTTTAAAATGGTCTCTGTTATGACTAGGGAAATATCTCGCTCAAACTACCTTCAGAAATAATTTCTATAAAAGATTCAGTGACGGCGCTGAATTAAATCGTGGGAATACCGAGCGATAATTCTCCGTTTTAGGAATTGATTAGTAAAAATCTGCCAATAATGCTTAAGATATTAAATGAGTTTCAGTGCGTCTTTACTATCAAACCTATGACGAGAAAGTTCCATGCAATGTATTTTCAAGAGAAACAGATTTAAGTGGTTAGCCGGTGAAAATTCGCAAAACTATGTTTTTCTTCACCCATATATTAAAGACTTCCATTTTGATGATGAAAGAAGGGGTTTAATATGGCTGATTTTTGACAGTGCCAAGCCAAACAGATAAGATATAATTCCCCAGACGGGGGAGGTAGCAGTATAGCCAACGCACAAACTCGATACTCCATATTCATATTCGTACTTCGAGCGGAAGGTAGACCATCGTACGTATCTATACACAGTCTAGTATTATGGTTGGTTTACACTCACGTAACTTTCGCAAGTTACTTCTGCAAGAGCTTGCATGAGTGTATACTCTGACGAAAATTTTTCCATAAGTTAGTGCAGAGCCAGATTGTTTGCTATTTACACTGACGACGATACGCTTCTGTCAGAGACTTGTGAAAGCTTTTACAAGTTCTGCAAGTGGACTTGCAAAGCCGTTTACATCTGCAATTAACATCGAAAGTCGCTTGCGCAATATACATTCCAGTGCAAACTACCTTCAAATACACTTTTCATAAGAATTTATACAAATTATAACCAACGTGAAAAAATTTCGCATATTTTTTACAAAATTGACCAACCATAGTTTCAACAACTTGTTCCATTTACCAATTTGGATGGGAAAGTTTTAAATATCAAGTTGTATTTTGCCATTATGCTTGCAGCTCGGCACTCAGTGATTCCGTACGGTGATGAGCAAGTTTAGTCGCACTTGAGTCTTATCGCACTCATGATAGCTTCACCCAGTTTTATGATAGTCATTGAATTACAAAGTTTTTTTTATTTGATACAAGTATTTAACGCATACATTTAGCAACGATAAGCCTAGCCTAATGAAAATATTATTGGAAGGATAAATAAATGGAAATAATATTTGAGGAAGGCCAAGAATTTAATACATCAAGCAAATCATGAAGTACCTACGTTAAAAAGAATAATTATGTAGGAATGAAGCAACTGGCAGACGGGAGAGTGGATTAGAGAGCTGCTGAAAACCAATCTTCGAGTTGATGATTACTGGTCATGACAGACAGACCAATTTTTAAATAAAGAGGCCCTGGAGTGCATACCCGTACCATTTTCCATCTAAAATTGCTAGTATTTTTTTTAATATTTCGAAAAATATAATGGCAAGTGGCTGATATTTGGTTATAATTTGAAAGCTCTGATTCTTATTAATGAGGCCAAATTTATCGAATTTTATATTAAATTATATCTGGTTCAAACTATCTTTAAAAATGATATAAAAATTGGGTTTTTACTATGGACAGTGACAAATCTCGCTTTAACTACTTCAATTAATAGTCCTAGTCACCAGAACTGTCAACCGTCAAGAAATTGAGGTTTTATAGATTCACCAATATCAATAGAGACCACACAAAGGAACGGCCTACGAAATGTTACATACTTGCACCTCGATAAAGTATTGCCATAATGGGAATGGTTGTTTAAATGACCTTGATCCGCGGAATCTAAAACATTCTTTCTCCGAAACACGAGCAAGTTGTAACTTTGGGATAAAATTTTCGTTTACGTTTATGCGTGCAAAGGATGTTATTGCTTCGGGCGACCTCGGGCACGAGGAGTCAACTAAATCAAACTTCCACGGGGAAAACATGAACATAAATTCAAGCCGGAAAAGCATTTGCGGCAAAGAAATACCCTGCGCCGTACACCCATCCATATTTCGTCCAATTTGATGGATGACTTGGAACAGTTCACGTCCGAGGCTCTCTTTCTCAATTTCTCCCTCCCAAAGTGAACAGATTTACTCGAGTTGTAAGCTGGGAAAAATTACGGCCACGTAACTGAATATTTCTAACTTACACTTTGTTCGCTCTTTGGCCACATTCAGTTCGGTGTATTTTGTTTCATTTATACGGTTATTAATAAAATATCTAAATTTATTTCATATTCTTCATATTTAAATATGTAACTCGGTATGAATACATGCGTCACTGTACCAGCCGACCCCGATTTCGGCATATGATGCCATTTTCAAAAATTGAATACCTTTACATTACCTTAATGGCCGAAACCTGGGTCGGTTAGAGCAATAGTGTGTGGAATCATACCGAGGTACGTATTGCAATATGAAGAATATCAAATATTTCCACAGGGTAATTCCGGAGATAGTGTCTCGTATTTATGTCCTATGCAGAAAAAGGAAGTAATCACATAATAAGAGTCGCTCACAACATTTATCAACCTATACTTCGTTTCACTCGATACATGATCAAGCACCAACCTAGTATACTAGTCGGTACTAAATATTGAGGACGGAATCCAGTATGATTGGTTAAGAAAGATATGAGATGATGAAGATTTTTTTCCACCCATCGTTATTGCTATGGCTAAGCCAAAAGCCTAATATATAGGCAGTGCCGTCCCTATAGTAGTGCGACAGGTGCTGCTGCACTTGGCCCCGCGCCTATGGGGGACCCGCCCAGGATTGCCTTTTTCAGACTAGGTGAATCCCGCCTATTACCCGAAGTTGCCTAAAACTTAGTACGTATTTAAATTTCTTGAAATCATTATCCAGTTATCTGGTTAATTTCCTTCTTTCCATGAAATCTGCTTAAAAGATGTTACTATATCAATTTGGGAATGCAAAGTTAGGGGGCCCCTGACTTTCGTTTTCACAGGGTCCCTCAATCCGTAGGCACGGCCCTGGATATAGGTAGGTCTGGGACTATAACTTGCTTTGGTTGTTCTAATTTTTCAGGGAGACATAATCTTGAAAGTAACAAAAATCTCCATTTTTTATTTATGGTGGAAAATTACCCGAGTTATATGGAATGAAAAGAGAATTTGGCGCATCAAATGCAAGACTATGCAGCCATTCATAATGTTAAGAAACACTATGTGCAAAATTGTGCATCTTCTAGCAATGAAGCAGGCTTTTCGGTAATTCTTAGTATTCCATATTAAAAGTGGAAATTGACCACTACATTTATAATTATTTCATCTATAGTATTACGCCCGAAATCGGTGGTGGAAAATTTGTTACGGGATCCAGAAAGGCACTTAAATTGATGTCATGAGAGGGATAATTTTCACACAATTTTGATTTTGATAACAACATTAAGGTTCTGGAACATCGGAAATATGTCTTTAATTAGCTGTCAGTTATTGAATATTAATACTGTGCTGGCGAATCATAACAGTGCAATTAATAATTACTATCAAATTCTTAACAAGACAAGGCCACAACAGAGGTGTATGAAACAAGATTTTCCGATATTCCCAGATCCTTTTGAAAGGAGAAAAATAAAAAATGAAAGAAAAAATGTAAAAAAAAGTCACCTAAATATAGGAACAAGCAAACTGATGGGCAGTTTCCGACGTATGTCATATTTATGTGAATGAGGTAAGAGTCACTACCTTCGGATGGATACAGAAAATAGTTAAAATAATGTGAGGGGAGCACTACTCAATGTCTTCCGCATACACTACTCCTGGAACAGGTTAATAACTTCTCTTGGCCCAGACCTCGACTGTTTCATTTCCATTAAAAAATCGTCTTGTCTCCAGCTATAGGATCAGACCAACCAGGAGCGGCTAGCCTCACGCGGCCGAAATTATTAAACCTGCATCAAACGGAATCAATTTAGTTTCATTGATTTTTTTCTTCGAAAGCGACGGAGATTTCATTTGTGACATTTTTAACAATATTGGGATGCGAGATGAAAAAATAAATGTTTTGAGGTGATTCAGAGACGCATGCCTCCGAAAGCCAACACGTAGAGATTTTAATTTGTTTTCCACGATAGCAATTGCCGAGGATTTAGTCCAAATATATCTCATACACCATGTTGCCTATGTTTTGATTATATTTTTTAACTATTTACATTTTATTGACTTCTTCTGAGTGTGTATGAAATAATGCCATAAATTTACAAAGCAGTTTTCATCATAAAGCCATTAAACATACTAACTGAGAAGCTTTTTTATAAATCACTGTAGCAGTGGATAAAATGAGAGCGATGTAATATTTTGTAAATGAAAATATATATTTAAAAAAATAAAAAGAGTAAAAAGACAATGAAGCCAAAAGAAAATGTTTTTCACAAAAAATAGTAAAAATTTAGCAAAATCAAACTGCTTTGAATGGCACAGGGATTGAATATACCACTTTTCCTATTGCAAGAATTCTGATTTCTGGCTATGTTTACCAAGAACTTCATAAATGTTGGCCAATACTCCATTATACCTTAGTTACATTATTCGTGGTTAAGAAATAAGTTCTTCTATAATACAGATAATTGTCATTCAGTTTTAATGATCACGTAACAAATAGGTCATTTTTTTCTGTTTATATTATCTTGTTGCATTAAAACTTTACTTATTTTCATGAGTGAATTTCAAAGCTGCTCTTGATGTACCACTTTTTCTGTCATTTTTCTCATTAAGGTCAGAACAGAAATATTCTTTTCTTCAAAACGAAAAACTTCTATTCCTATGCTTAGTAGCCCTAAAGATGATTATGATATTTTTTCATACATTGATTAGTTGGCAATGAAAACTTGGAAAAAAAGCTAGCTGAACCGGCACAATATTTGCGCGCACATTAACTTATAAATGTTTAGAAGATTTAGAAGTAAGTATCAGAATTATTGTTATTGACTTTAGAGTTTTAATTCTTAATTTTAAGACAATATTAATTAATTAATAATTTAACTATTACATTTGAACTACAATAGTTACTTCTGTTATTTGGTTTGTTAATTACTCTATCCATTAATTGATACAAATGTTATTAAGTTTCATCCACCTCGAATCATTCATGGACATATGTTGTATCATTAATACCCCGTTTACATTACTAGCTTTCTACGCTAGTAACTCGAAGTTAGTAAGAATTTCGCTGTGTGGACGCAAGTTAGCGCTGACCCTGGAAAACTTGTTACCACGATTACGTTGGTTGCCGGTATTTGAAATATATGTGAACGGAAGTTAGTTGAAATCGTGGTTGGAGTGAAAGTTAAGAAAATGGAAGGTCAAGCAGAAAGAATGCAGCACAGCATTGAAAGGGAAATTGGAGTTATCCTGAGCTTATACAGCCATCAAGTCCATTCAAAGTAGGATGCATTGATTTAATTAATCCTAGACAGATATTATATGTGATTATTGCTCAGTAATGCTGCAGGCGCGAAGGTCACTTCAATTGTTTTTTAGTAATTTCTTACTCTTGACCTGAGGTCACCAGCGTTTCTACTATGGTAAACTGAAATCGTCTGGACTCTACTGAGTAAGGGCTGCCATTTTAGCCATCATTCAACCCTTGTCATGTAAACGGGGTATCAGAAGCCTCATCGTTTAAATAGCATGTAGGTAATAGACTGTGATAAATAAATACATGTTTGAAAACGTGCGATATGAAGTGTGAACCGAATGCAAGCAATACTATCACGGTTTCCATGCAAAGGCTTGGAAATAGTAAAAAAAAGTCAATAAATTTCGAAATGTTTTGTATATTTATTAAATACTCGGCAGTATAACGCAAAATATATGGAAACGATAACCCATTTAATGGATGCAGTCGATGATTGTCGCCAGATTGATAGATATCATTGATATCCCCCTAATTATTTTGGATTTTCTGCTTCCCAATTTTTCCAAGGCTTGTGCTGTTTCCTCCAATATATCTTCAGATAATTCCATCTCTACATTGTTCCGTCATCTTATTCTTGGTCTGCCCACACCTCTTCTTCCACCCGGAAGCTGTTCTCCTGTAGTCTCAACCATTCTTCCATCCTTCATTCTGTCAATATGGCCATTCTATTCCTACTTCCGCCCGTTTATTCATTCATTTTACTTACATGGCAGCCCTCCTTAATGCCTTCACTTCTCATTTTATTTAACAAGGTTATCTCTTAGATTTTTCTAAGGATTTTCATTTCTGAGGTTTATAAAAGTCTTTCAAGTTTTGCCTATCTCTGGTCTTGTCTCTGCTGCATACGTCAGTATTTATCTGTTGATTTTTTATATTCTTGCCTTAGTCTCCTTTCCATATTCTTCCTGATGGTATCATTGAGGCAGCCCGCTATCTTATTTGCCTCATTCACTTGTTTTCTAACTTATTCCTCCATAGGTATTTCCACTATGGGGCAGCTCTTTTCTTAAAGTATTTGAGGGACATTTCCTATCAGATAACTTTAACCATGTAATTATTTTGGATCGAGGGTCGATATTGCATAGCCAAAGAGTTGATTAACGCCCAGCACACGCACATAATAAGTTTTTTTCCGATCGCTATTTAGGAATTAAAGTACTACGGGAAAAGTGGAAGTGATGTGAGGTTGACGATGATAGGAAGGCGTGCAGCAGGCAGGCAGGAATGAAACCACTAGCCGATTCGCCGAATCAAAAGCTTCCCTAAAAATTTAGATTGAAAATGAAATTGAAGAGAAAAAAAGACTTTTTTTTAACTTAATTACGACGCCTTCCGACGCCCTCTGGTTACTTCACTCATGCGCAACGCTCTCTGCCGCGTACAATCGAAACGTGTGACGTAACAATCCACTCAAATCTCTCTCTTTGCCTCTCTTTCCCATTTCGATTTTCCGTCTCGCTGTTTCCCTATTGCTTTTATTTTAGTGTTTCATATCACCGCTGCAGTCAAAAAAAATATAGACTTAATGGACAATATAACATCTGGTTCAGTCCAAATAGCGGCACATGCTGACAAAGAAAAAACTCAATATGTAGTAAAAATTTTACAAAGTTGTAAAATGTGACCTACATAATAGGGTTGATTTAGATGATGAAAATAAAACAAATTTATAGGGTTTTCTAGAGATTTATATAAATATTGAAAAGCACCAAAACTTAATAATTGGGAATTTGAAAATTTTATTTTCTTTAAATATCTTGGGTCAATCCTAAGGGTTAATATTGCAATCTCAGGTGAAATAGCACAGAGAATGTTTAAAGGTGACTGATGTATTTATCCCATTAAGATGCTTCTAAGTTCTAGTATCCTACTCAAGCAATCCAAACTTAAAATCTACAAAGCAGCTATAAGCTCCTTTAACGAAGAAAAATGCCAGGAGATCATATATAAAGTTGATTTTGTAAGTTGATTGTAGCTCTCGTAAAATATTATGTAATGAGTTTAAATAGAATGTGAAGTTTCACATGTTTCCATCACAATTTTCAGCAGAGCAGATTTTCTGATTATTGCATTCAATGATATTTTTACGCTACCATTCAATAATAAATTCCAACGGCCAATGACACGGATTTCAACGTCCATTTCATTACAAATGGCATAATGTTAGCGGCAATGATATTTTCTTACACTGAAAATCTTGTGCTGCAGGGATTAGGTTTTCTCCTGGTATCGGAGTAATCCTTCTGAACCCTGATTGTGCGCGTGAGTAAGCTTCACAAGGGTCACTATTTCCCGAAAAACGCGAGTGATTCAGTGATTGAAAGAGTGTATTTCATTGTTCACATTTTATTTTATTTTCTATTTGCGTGATTGGTGGGTCAATGGCAAAGGAGATATTCTTTTCCTTATCCATCTAGGTACAAATCCTTTTAGCCTTCCCTATTTTTTGCACCTTATATTTTAACCAGCCCTCCTTATTTCCCGTGCCCCACACAAGATAACCGCGTTGGGGATTCCTCCTTTTTCCATCATTATTCATTCAGTCCTCAAATTCATTAACTGAAACCCTCCATTCCACCCTGTCCCCTGCTAACGTACATCCTTAATGTTCTTCTTTTTCTTATCCCAGTGTAGCTGACCGATGCATTTGTCCCGGGGGCTACCTCGTCAGAGCTTCCATTTTATTATGCTCCTAAAACATCGATTGTTCCTAAAATTGTGGCTTATCTATCTGGAACTTATCTTCCGGAAACTATTTTTAGTGTAGTACTATCGTCAGTATTCATCAATCTGAAGATTGGTTTGTAGAAGCTCTCCATTGCACTCTCCTCTCCGATAACCGCTTCACTCCAACAACTCTTTACTTTGACGTCCTTCATAATTAATCTTCCTGAAGTATTCCATTCTTGGTCTTCCTCGTTTTTTTCTATAAATTTCTCCTCCAAATATTTAGGCTGTTGTCTCGCAAAACTGATACAGGACAGAGGTTTTAAATTGTTATTTTCAGGAAAAATTTAAGACTTAACAGACTTCCAGAATTCATGCCAAAAGCATTTAGATAAATGATGAAAAATGTCAAAATATCTCCTATTCATTTTCAAATGAATTCCGAGAATGCCACGCGATGGTGATGCATCGACTTATTTTTCCTTAATCTTAACTAGTTGACAGAATTTTATCCTTGTTTTAATCATGAAATGAGGACTTAACTCTGTGCTTCCAAATTAAATTTGTTGCGTGACAAAATTACGAAATTCATTTGCAAAAACATTTGAACAGCACGGAAATAATTAGTAGCAAAACAACACTTAACAAATTATACTTTCAGGTATATGGCTTTGAAACCCTAAAGGGCAACATAACAACAACATAATTAAAATAAAATAAGGACAACACTTAACAAATTATACTTTCAGGTATATGGCTTTGAAACCCTAAAATAAGGATTACATTAGTGCACGAAGAAGATTTTAATGGATCGTTGATTTTTGACACAATGTAACAATGGAGTGTATACATTCACGGAAGTCTCAAGCGATTATTTTTGAATGGCTGGGCCATCAATAAGGGAAATAATTTCTTTGATATTTTTTCAAGTTGAATTTGCTTAATCGGTATTTTTGATGAGGTGCTCGCCCAGTGGATTCAACGTTAGTAATCAGGCTGGAGGTATTCATATAAAGAACAGGCTGTTCCGGGTATTTCAACCTAACCATATGCTTTGAGGTTTTCTAGTAGGTACCCGATCTCTCCATTAAATCCTAAAATAGGAAATGAAACCCATTTCATCTTTATCATAAACGAGTGGATGTTCTTTCAGTGTTATCAAATATTTTTCCTTGCAAAAATTATTTTTTAAAGCCTTATGCATTTAGCTTCACCTTTTTGTAACCTTTATCTTGTACTTGTAGCTTTTCTCTTAACTATGGAGCGTTCCTTTTGTACACTACTGTTGAACTCTTAGAATCTATGCCACATTTGCAAGCTCTCATCTGTACATGAACTTCTATTTCGTCTACCCTATCAATATTCAGTCAAAATCATATAAATGAAATAGGATATCCGGTAAGGAAGCAGTTCCTAAAATTATTCATATGGAGTGTTGCACTATATGGCTCAGAAACATTGACCATTGGAAAGATGGAACATAAGTGTATAGAGGCTTCTAAAAATTAGTGCTGAAGGGGTAGGCTGGACGGATATTATCAGAAACGAGGAAGATAACCTAAGAGTAGAAGATGAGAAAACTTTAAGATGCAAGGTCCATATGGACAGGGCAGACTTTAAGACGCAATAAATTTTTAGGGAACATAAGGTAGGTACCTAGCCGAGAAGATATATTTTACCAAGAGATGTGCAATGGCATGATATATTTAGGTTTCAAATATAATATGACCGAAAGGATCATTATAATCATAATAACATCAGTTGCTAATAATAGTGGTTTCTAGATAAATACATTTCTTCGTTCCATAAAAATATGATTTTTCGATAACTTTGTAATCCCTTTTGAGCTCTAATTCTTGAATATGACTCATTTTTTGTGTTACCAAGAGAAAATAAACACCTGAATTCAATGTCCGGCAAGACAGTGTGTGCGTGCGTGGATTAATTTCTGAATTACCTGACTAAATGAAAAAATTAAGGAGTTCCACGTATAGGATTTACTCGCCAAGTGATTTCATTCAATCATGCATTGCTGGAAACTAACTCGTATACTCATTTTGAATGACCTGTAAAACGTGATAGTTTTTAAATAATAGGAAAACCTTGAAATCAATGTCACTGAATGTACTAAATTTTCATCACTGCATAAATTATATTGAAACATTTTATACGACTTTTTAAATAGAATTTTTACTATAGTCCCCTTGGCACGTGAAATAAAGGTGTTTGCTTAGTTAGCTTTAAGTAGAATATTTCACCGTGACGTTTTCTTCACCATAAGTTTCATAAAACGTGTTATTCCGTGGAGAGTTCAACCCTTTCGTTACCAACATGCATTAAAATACGCCACCTAATAAATATATCAGGAAGCATCAGTTAATTAATGGAAAATGTCCACATGGAGAATAAAACTCAAAGTTTTAAACCAGGCAAAATGAAATTAGAATGAAATTCCAATTTCGTGTGCGGCAATTAACCAAAAGGCTTTTGAAAATTATTCATTCTCAGTATTTTAGAAGATTATTTAGTTCAAGGTTATCCTGCAGTTGAAAGGGAACAACCTTTTTGAAAAATTACTTAACAAAACAAAGGGACAAAGTTTCGTAAAACTTGAAAAATCCACAGAGAATTCAACCTCTTATGGCCCAAAAACATGAACATGTGCATTCAAATGATTAGTTTGCGAAGTTAATTAAGACCAAGCCTGATGAATTACGGAAATTACCTCCTTTTTTAAAATTGAAAACAATATGGAAAAATAGCAATGTTTTTCAATATAGAATGACATGGTAACAACTTTAAATGTTTAAATATGGCCCAAAAACATGAACATGTGCATTCAAATGATTAGTTTGCGAAGTTAATTAAGACCAAGCCTGATGAATTACGGAAATTACCTCCTTTTTTTAAATTGAAAACAATATGGAAAAATAGCAATGTTTTTCAATATAGAATGTCATGGTAACAACTTTAAATGTTTAAATATTTATAGCTGATCAATACAAATGTATTCATGCATGAAACTTCACACTTTAAAGAGCTTATATAAAATTAAAAAAGGAAAATAATGGCTAAGTATTTAGACTTCTATCGATCTATGTATTTGTGACTTATAATATTAATTGTCAAGTTGCTATTAGTTTGTAATGTTCATTTTTTCTCAAATGCTCAACACTGATTGAGCACAGTATTCACCTCTTACTGTTAGATAAAATAAACATATTTCTGATGGTGCATGTTAACTCTTGCTTTCTTATCTATTTTTTACAAACTATGAACCTTCAAAAATATAAAATATGTACCTACATTTGGTAATAGTACAATATCAACTACGTTCAAAGGTTTATATGTTTAAGTTAGATATTTATTACCTGTCTCTAATCTAGTCCAATGTTTGATCAAGCATGGCGTTGTATGTTACCAGTCACGTGATATAATTGGTAAAACTTGGATTAAAGAAACTAGCTATACTATTATAGTATACCAGGATATTACAGACCAATACTTTATACCCAGTTCAACGACGTAAAACATTCAACCGAGGAAAAACGCCAAAATTCTTCTGCCGATTACTTAATTTTACTCCAGCGATAACGTTAAATTTCCTCTTATTGTGGAAGCCCTTCGACTAAATGCTTGATTAAATTTTTTGCCCTGCCAATTATTCCCCGATTGCTATTAATTAAGACCCAATTAACATCAGAATGGCTGGTAATTTTCCCTTCTGTATCTTATTTCATTCGAAGTGTTTCGCCAAAATGAAGGGGTAACACAAAAGATGTTACAGTCGAGTTGGGACAGCCAGTAATTGAAAACACATTAATCTCAGTGTCATGATCCGCCCGGCAAGCGAATTGGACCACAATGAAGAAAGCATTCTATTCTCCTTTCAGCTGTCTCCAACGACTGCCAGTTTTTTTTTCTCCCAACCAAGGTTAATTACACTCAATTCAATCGAGGCTACCGATTCGAGAAATCTTTTTTCCCTCGTAATGTTTCCATTGCGGAATTCGTGTTATTCGTTCTACACCCCCCCACTTTATAAAAGAAGTCGGCGATAGTAATCTTGCGTGTCCTAAATCGTACGCTTTCATTTGGCGGATAATTTTAAGACATCGATGATCGAATTTTCTCTGGGTCGCAAGCAGTAGGTGTTATAATACTTTTTTTCCTCGAGTTTCCAAATGACTTTGGGTTCTCTCCTCCGATAGCAAAATTATTCCTTACTCTTATCGGTGCAACATTAAATTGACTTGAGTATTTAAAAAAAGAGTGTGTAAGATCCTCTGAGAAAAAAGAGACGTTAATTTTCTATAATAACTCAAAACTAAAGTACTTACTAATTCTATATATTGCAGACGCGCAATAAACTAGAGCCAGCGGGCAAAAACAAAACTTTTGCACGTTGAATTTGTCTAGTTTTGTCAAGGGCAGTTGGTATTAAATACACAATACAATTTATTTATAGTAAAGTTTACTTAAGGGTGGAGATATTTGATTATAAAATTTACGATACCTGCTTGAACACATTATTTCAGGTTATGACGTCATATATTTTGTTTGCAGTAGACATATGACCAACGGTAAGCGTAAACTGATGGTTTTTTAACGAAATTTCACAAAAATATAATATTTTATCGCAACTGGAGTAATATGTGTCAGAGGCTGGTAAATAAAACCCTACCCTGTCTGGTCTGTCTGGTTGCTGTCTAATTTATTATGGTACTCTTTGCATTAGTTGAGAACAGGGGTACTGAAAACAAAAATACTATAAATGATTTTTCGAGCGAATGATAGGGAGGACCTTGGATGAGAAAGTGAAAGAGAGACGCTATTTTGCTTTGATTTGGCCACTTCTCGTTGACGTTTCAAGAATTTGGGACTCCGTAAACAAAACTTTAGTCACCACAGTAATGAAATATAAATTTATTGCCAAAATAATTAAATATGAATTAAATTACTGTGGAAATAAATTTTCCTCATTTTCGAAAACTTTTGCTCTTCAAAGACCGAAAGATTGTATTGTCACTGTCATTTAAATTAAATCCTGGAGCAAAATGACAAACAGGGATATTGCTTAAAGTGGTTCCACCGTATAAATACTTAAATGCCATTTAATTCATCTTATTGCTACTTGTAGAAAAACATATCCTATATATGGTACTAAATGAAAAATGGGGAAAAACACGGGGGCAAAATATTTCTCCGTCTAACGTAAATTCAATTTTCACAAAAAACTGTTTCTAAGAAGGAAAACTTCCCAGTAAATCGAATAAAAATAAAATTGAGGCACCCAACATCTTAGTATTAAGTTTTAGCAGAGAACAACAAGAACTGAAGTCAGTGTGCGTCAGTTTAAACAAATTGGCGCTTATTGCTTAAATGCGTTGGTTCATATGACCGGAAAAAAGTGTTAATTAAAAATATAAACGTCGAATAACCTGCATATCTTCTACTTTAATCTTAATTCCTAAACTGTTATCAGGAACTGTATTATTTTTAAGCAGTCCAATCGAAAAATTGGAATCTAGTATTTGTTTTGACTCATGCAGCCGCGAAACCTCCTTAACGAAGGAAGGGTGGTGAGTGATTCTTTGTATCCCCTCCTTTCCTTTAAAATTATCGTATCAAAGGCAAAGAAAACCAATTTTCTCTCTTTCTCGTACGTACACTTTCTACGATTTTCCTGTTATAAAATTATCTCATCTTTATCTTTATGGAATTTCAATACTGTATTTTCTACATTTTTTATCTAAAACTTACGGTCATAAATATTTTTATTTTACATATTTGTAGAATATAATGCTGATTCAAAATATAAAAACTTGGCTTATAGGGTGCATGTTTCTTTTGTTACAACCCGTTTTATCATTTACACGTCCTTTAACTGTGTATCTTTAGGTGTCGAAAACATTGCGAAGCCAACCCACTGGTTAGTTATGTTTACCAATCCATTAAATGCGGTCATGTCTTCTTTTGTGGAATTTCATGGAAATCAAAAGCTAAAGCATGTGGCTGATTTTACGATTTTTTATTTTGTATGACTCGTTTAGTTATCCAGAATAGTTAGATAGTTAGTTTGTCTTACCTGATAATGTCACCTGCGTATTTTTGTATTGCCTGAAGATTTCGTCGGTAATGCAAATAGTTGAAGCCTTCGAATTTCATCTATAGAGATTTGCTACACCTAAAAATGTCATACGTTTAGTTTCGTTGTGCCTGCAGATAGCATCTGCAAACACACGGCTCCGCTACACCAATATTTTTTTATTTACAGATTTTCTTTACACCTGAAGATGTCATCCGCGTCAAAATGCCGGTCTTGGCGCTAATTAAAAAAAAACTCGTGGAACCAGCTTGTCATTTACACTGCATGGATTTAATACATAAATAAGTACATAACATATGTACATGCATGCCCAACACGTCAATACCTTTCGGGATCGATACAGTCAATCTAAGCGTAGTTATTACTACAGGTTTTTTATTACTACAAGTTCATAGCTATTACATACAAGTGAAATTCGTAAATTTTGTACCTTTTCCATTAGTTAATACTGTTAAGCTTAGGAGACTGAATTTTTTTTTATACTTTCCTCAATGATACGCTATCCTAACGCACCTTTTTCTGCTCCTGTCACATTCATGCTTTGCTTCATGCACGCTCCCCTGTTATTCAGACTCCTATTATTCCCCCTCTTTTCAGTCTATTCCTCCACATTCAACCATGACTTTCTCGGTCTACCCATTCCTCTCACACCATTCATTCTACCATCATTTCGTCTTTCGACCCTCATTCATTCTCGCAATTTGGCTTAGCTAAGAAAGCAAACTCCTTCCATTTATGTCCAGTACCGGAACATCCAGTCCATATTTTCTCATCGACTACACGTTCCTAACCCTACCTCTTCCAATCTCACCGCAAACACTTCTCAGGCACTCCATTCCGGCTGCATTTAGCCTTCTCCTATGTCTATTCGGGCGCACCCAGGTTTTTCTTTCATAAAATAGGTAGGGGTAGGAGAACTCTTTTGAACACTTCATTGAGATTTTCGCTTTCTTAGCCGGATTTTGCCATCCATGAAAAAATATCATTCGATTTGACCGGGACTCGCACTGGTATCTACAAATTGCCGGTCAGATGAGTTAACCAGGCATATATCGCCGAATCTGCTTAGTTTAATATGGTTCCTTCGTGAAAATACATATGTCATTTAATTCATATCCCGGCTATGCGAGTAAAAAGATATCTTCTGTTTCATATGAACAGCAAAATCCTGCCTTTGGTGACATTTATTTTCACAAACTGAACTTCAAACTATACTGCGATAATGGGTGATCCAATGGGAAAAAATAGTATTTTCAGCGTAATATAAAAGCCATTTTCCAAAGCTGTTTATAAGAAGAAAACTATCCCATTTAATTGAATTATGACATAATTAAAACACCCATCCACCTTAGTTTTTTGATTAATTATCAAATAACTACATGAACTGAATAACATAAAAATAAAGTTTTTCACTGTGGATGTAGAACGAACAATTCTTCTGACCACCTGACCGTTTTCTTCACACATAAAAAATGTATAAAGTACATTTGTTTAATTTCATCTTTTTATTGGCCAGGGGTTTATATAGCAGAGAGAACTTTAAATTCTCAATTTCTTCCCAATAGAGCAAACATGTTAGTAGTTTTAAGGTGGGTTTACACTGGCAAGTTTATTGCGCAAGTTCCTTGCAGCAAGCGAATTACGACGTAAATTAAAGGCTCCGCAAGTCCGCTAGCAGGAATTTTCAAAAGTTTCGGCAAGTCACTTGCAGAAGCTCAGAAGAAAAGAAGTATGTATGTCTGTTCGTGTTATATGCGTTCCAATACCATTCATCCGATTGCGATTAAACTTTGGTGATTTGTTGTGTGCGTGTCCACAAAGGTTTCCGAAATATAAAAATGGCATATTTTGGGGTTTTTTTTACAACAATATTGTTAACATTAATCCCATAAGAAAAGTATTGAATTCGTTGCAGGTGTTTCTTCATTTGCTTTTTTAAAATACTTGCACACAAGATATTGGATGGAAATTTGTATCATTTACGCATAAAATAATGCTGTATTTAGGTTATTTCATTCAATTTTCTTATACGTTTCAATTTTGTCCAATAATTGCGTTTTTATCTCGAAATTCATCGATGTTTCTTCCTTTTCAACAACAGAAATTTCCTTGGCAACCAGGCGTCAATATCCATTAAATAGCGATTTCATGAATGGTTATTCACACCTGCAGCATTTAAAGGCCAGGTTCAGTGACTAATTTGATAGCTGTAGTCAAACGACAACAGTTCCCCTTGCCTTCTCAATGACCATCAACAAGGCAAATGGTCAATCGCTTCAAGTGTCTGGATTCAATCTGGAAAATCCATGCTTTTCACATGCTCATGAGTGGGACAGCCGGACAATTTTTTATTTTTGCAGAGGGCGGTAAGACCAAAAATATTGTATATCCCAAGCACTTGAATAAATATTTTCATTTTTCATTTTAAACAAAAAAAATCATTCTTTCATTTATTTGGTACTTTTAAATGTCTGCTTTGTATATGTGTGCCTACTTGGAAAAAGAGGAATTTCAACGCATGCCGGGCACAGATAGTAAATAATATAATATATTAAATTATTATATAATATAATTTTTAATATAATAATAATTGAAAACGTTCAAAAAACGTTTTTATCGTAAAAAAACGATTTTTCCTGTAAATTTTTTTGTAATGTATTTTCCCCTTATGCCGAAAGATAACGATATTATTAAAGTCTTGTTTTTCTCTCTTTCTCTGTTCTTTCTCTTCCATGTCCCTCTCTTCCCCTGGGCCACCGCTACCTGGGCCGGCTGGGTGACCATTTATTCCCCGTGGATTCGATCGCCCGACACTCGCAGTGACGTATCGATCTCCGCGGCCAACAAGGCGCTGTCCCCCAGCAGCGAGGCGGTGTCTTTCTACTCGCGGCCACTGTGACTCGCCATGGCGGGGATCTGAAAGGGGGCGCTTCGGCGGCGGCATGAAGAGGAGGTGGGTGGAGGAGGAAGCTATGGTGTTCGAATAGAGGGAGGGAGTTCTGCCTCTCCACCTTACAACGACCAAAAGGAGTTGGGGAGTAGGAGAATGGGACGCTGAAAGGAAGGTGGGATCGAATGGGGGGGGCAGTAGCGAATGGAGTGGGGTCGAATGGGGCAATGTCGTGTTCCCCACGTCAGTGATCGCGAGTGTCGTGTTCTGGTGCGCGCGTGATATTAAGCCAGTGTGTTTTTGTACACGCACGGTGTGTGCGTTGTTTTTTTTATTCTCCCTTAATCTTTCGACTCTACCATTCTTCCTGAACAGTAGGGTGTTACCCCATTTCAGTTATCCCCGAAAACCTGCCTCTTCCTTCACCCAAAAAGAATGTGGGTCATCCTGTGTTTTGGAGCGGACGGGATTCTCCAGGAATTTGTCCCTCAATCGTTCCTTTACTAATCCACGACTCCTCGTTCGTGAGCAAGTTCACAAAAATGTTTCCATGAGCCATTTTCCGAGAAAAAAAAATGGTGAAAATCCGCGTTTTTTTTTAAGCGCAATGGGTCTTTCAGTCTTTTTTTTTAATATCTTTACGTCTCTCCCACATTTTTCGACTGGCGCTTGTGTTTGTCTGCCATTTGCATTTCAATCCTCCCGTGCTTTAGGTTACGTAAACCCCTCAATCTTGAAAACTTGAAGGGTTTCCCTCTCTGAAATATTTCCACGGGACAAGGAGATTAAAATGGAATGAAGGAGGAATAGCCGTGAACGCTCATGGTTGAAGTTGGAGCGAGAACAGGGTTATATTTGGGAAGTATTTTGTGCCGAGTAGTCGTGGCCCTACCTGTCACAAATCATTTCACAGAGCGGATTTTAACTTATATATGATGATTATCAAACGCAACCTCAATAGTCGTATAGCCAGAGTGAGGCCTAAACTGTGCCGATTGCAACGACAGAATTGGCCGCAAGAATCGAGCGAAACGTCACCTCCGTCATTTGTTTTCTAACCTCCTTGCCCACGCATCCCTTTTCCGAAAAATGAGGAGTTGGTCCTCGCTTTCGTGTACATTAGGTGTGTCCCTAAGTCTTGAGGTCATGTTCGATCCATCATTAATTTTCAACCTCCCTCATTCTCGAGGCTGTTTTACATGAGGCCCTTGATTGCACGATTTGATGCACAGAATTTGTGAGGCACGGAATTAGAGCGGGGGCCATTTTTCCATCGGTCGTTAATGCATTTGCGCGTGCATTCTGGCACAGCTTTAAACCCGTTTTACACGTGGCACGTAATTGCACAATCTGTTGTACGTACGAACGTGCATTTCAAATTGCATCGCGTAAAGCCGTGAATTGCAAGAACGCATGCGCGAATGCATGAACGCGAGATGGCAAAATAGCCCGTGCTCTAATTTTGAAAATGATTGCGCGCCCGATTAAGAAAATCATGCAGTTTGAAGTTGTGCAATTTCGTGACCCGTGTAAGACGGCCTACGCACGTCGCGATTTTCAATTCACTTACATGCGTACATCATAAGGTTGTCAAATAAGTTGCCTCGTGTATCAGGGTCTTTACACAGGGGTGAGTTTTCAACATCCCACCCCCTCCTTACCGCCTTGGATATTCCCAAACCACCCTTTACTCGGCCGAAAAATTATTTCTCCTCTTTCTATCCCCTCAATACCTCCCTCTCTCACTCAACCACCTCCCCCAGACGCGGGGGCGGATGGGAGCGGCAGGGGGGTTGGGGCGGCGGCTCGTGGGGCGGTCGTCGCGATGGCAACGGCCCACCCCTCCCCCGTCGTAAGGGGCGGTTTGGAGGCGGAGCACCCCGTCGCCGTGGTTACGTATGACGCAGCTTTGACTTGAAGGAGGAGGAACCAGGATGGTGGGAGGGTGCGAGAGAGGAGCAGAAGCCATTTCTTGGTGGGGGAGGGAGCCGTGGAGATGGGAGCCGCCCCTGCCGCACCTTTCGAGGACCCGGCCGCACTTCTTCCCCCTGCTCTCCTCCTCCAGGGGGGGCCGAAACTTTGCCCCACGCCGCTGAAAACACCCCTTCCCCAAACCGTCTCCGCCCTACCGTAACTCTCGATTCAACAACCCTCCTTCGCCTCACTTCTCCAACCCTCATTTGGCGAAAAGGAGTGGCGGGCCACCGGGAACAAGGGCCGGTTCCAAAAAAGCGTCGATATAATCATAATAATAATATTCAGACATTCGGACGTATTCTCTCGGACTTGGTATCGCTTTCAAATTTCACACCCACTGTTTATTTTTTCCCCTTACACTGTTTCCATTACTCAAGGTGGTTGGAGCGGTATTCGGACACATATTGTGTGCGCGAGTGAACGTTTTAAAAATTTTTGAAGGGGTAAAATAATATTATCAGACCACGTTTCATTTAAGTGCATCTGTTTATGCGTGGGAACTCATCGTACCAGTAGTAATGAAAATCATACAAGAATTGTTTTTCTTTATTTTTTCCTTAATTAATGCCTGTTTTTACCAGATTTTTCATCGCGGTATTCGAAATTTTTGACGTAATTATATTTAAATATGTTTTTTTAAATATTGGACTCGGCTTGACACCTTGATATTTGTTGCCAACCATAATTACAATAAGAAATGTATTATTTCGAGTGTAAAAGAAAATCTGGTAATGCGCAATCGAATTATTACGAAATATATGTCATGTACCATTAGGTTATGAGTTAAAATAGCATTGAATTGCCAAAAAACCTAATCAGTATATTGTAATTTTTTCACATTTATCTATAAATACCATTAATGAAAACACGTTTAAAAGTTTCACTCTAATTTGTACGTAAACAAAAACGTCCACCTCCAGCTCCAACCACCTTAAGCCTCGTTTCACACGATAATAAATTTCGCACAATTTCCAGGGCAGTCGCTAGTATGATAATTTGCCAGGAATTGTATGATACAGAGCCAGCATAATTTCTAATAAATACGATTGGTACTATACCCGTTGAGTTATAAGAGTATCATAACCTCGTGGCACTCGCTTGTGAAGAGCGTGATGTCAGGGAGAGGAAAAGAGAGATCCGTAAAAATGGGTTAGGTTTCCTTCAGAGGTCCCCACATGAGTGCTTCGTTAACTCTTGGCCGCTCATAAACACTTGCTTCACTCTGACGTCGAACTCTCTGCTGGTCAGTGGCACCAAAGTAAAACTATACCTCTACTTGATTTTATATTTGATTAGTTACTATTTTGCTATTCGCTCCTGGTGGGACCTAGTAACTTTCGAAAAATCGCGGTAGCTTTTACAGTCACTGTGCGATCACCACCTTCTGATATCAGCGCCATCTATACCTTCTTTCGGCAATCAGAAAGTCTCTGGTCATGAAAAAACTACATATAAATGTCCCGACAAATTATTTCGTCGCCTGCTTCCATAGATCTGTTATGTTAAAGTTATAGTAGACATATATATCACATCCCTGCCAGTACAAGTTCAATAATCGTGTTCAACAGTCTGGAATTGCTCCAAACTTACTTTATTTCATCCTCATCCTCGTGTGAAACAGGTGCGTCCTTTTATGTAATTCGTATTGACTGGTTAAGTAGTGCCTTCAAAGTACTTTCCTATCAACTATACTCCTGTATATTTAGCGCCGACTACGCAAATGTTTGAAAATTAATCCCTTGGCTACCTCTTGTTATTGGCATAATTTTTTTGAACCAGTTTATTTGGTTCAGTAAATTCTTTTTGATTCGCGTGCATTACGACAAATCAGCTTTGTTTTGTAAGCAAACAAATAACTTCTCCTTGAGTCATATGTCTGTGTTAACGGGCCACCCAGCCATCGTTCAGGTAGTAACAAAGGTTATAGTATTGCAACCAGTACGAGAGTATATAAGACAACTAAGGTTAATATCGGTACGCATTCTTCGGAAACGATACGTAAGTCACTGTAGTAGGTACGTCACGAATGCAATGTTGGAAACGGCCCTTGGTCCTCACTACTGAACGGGTGGGGAAATTTTTATTTCATTTCATTTAGTATTTATGTGGCAAAAGTTAAAAGAAAATATGCTCCCATTTATTTGTTGAAACGAAACCACAGAATTGTTTTCCCAAGGTGATTAAACCCAAATAACCTAGTGCCCTTTTCTATCGCTTCCTCCTCAGCACACTCACACAATCAACCAGTTAATAGACAATAACGTTGTTTCCGTTTAGGTATTTCTTTGACTACTCTTTTGCTCGAGTATTTCAAGCGCCGCTCCGGTCTAATATGTGCATATATTGTACATTATTTTTGGAGAAATTGGCAAAATGCAAAGGCTACAAAACGCTCTTAGAAAGTAAAGTTTTTTCATTAAAAGTTTACTTTCTTTTTCTATGCATAAATAAATTTTCGAGGCAATGTTTTTTCACGAAATACATTTGATGACAGATTTACGTTTTATAGATTCGCTTGTTGCTAGTGCCCCCCATTTGTCTGTCCCATCATCAAATCCTCGAAAAACAAGGGTAAATGCAAAGGGCGCATAACTGATAATCTGTATTGGGATTCGTAGTGCTCAATGCGGCTTTCCTTCCTTTGGGAAACATTTAAAGGACTGGTAGCACCTGGTTTTCTTCCACCACCAAAGGCATAATTTGTTTTCGTTCGAAAATCCCATCTTCTCAGATTGACACCCCGGCTACGAATCGACGCCATCTATCTACAATAAGTGCCGGGGCGTCATCGCAGTTCGTGTGCAGGGTTTCCCTCCTGAAAGTGTTATCCTCTTTCATCGCTTCCGTTAATCCAGTCCCAACGGTCAGCTTAGCCAAAAATTGGTCCTTTCCAACCTGAATCGTACCTCCTGGGCCACAACGTATCGGATATTTAAAGATCTCTTCGACCAATATTTGATCCCCACACATTCTTCTCCAACTGTCACTCCGTTTTCCTCGACGAGATGGAGAAAAAATGAAACCCAACGTAATCATCCCGAAATTAGCCCTTGTATAACCATTTTACTTCGTCGATGACCCCCGGGTTTAACCCCTTCCCCAATGCTTCAGTGAGATTGGTCCCCTACTTTTATGTGAATCCTTGCCTTGGGGCGGGTCCAGACAGGACAAGGAATTATTTAAGTTCATCGGCGGCGTGAGGAATAAATGGAGAAGAAGCTGTTGTGCTTTTTTTTGTGTGCGTCAATGCCTTGTGTTCCGCGTGTAGTGATTTCATACGCCCGTATCGTCGGATGTGAAAGGTGTGCTCCCGCCCCCTTAATTCATATACGTACTCCCACGCACTGCCCCCTCAATTTCCCGCCCAGCTCAGTATCCCCATCTGTCATCGCCACCCCGAACCACTCCGCGACGGTGTCGCCAATCCTGCGGCAGGTCCGCAGAGAGTCTTGGACGCCGCTGAAAACAACGTGGAGAGAGAGTAGGCCCATCCCTTTGTCTTGTGCTCTCTGTCTCTCTCTATCTTTCTCTCTACTCTCTGTCATACATCTCTCTTTCTCTCTCTTCCTACTTCCGAGGAGAACAACGGGAAGGATCCGGCGAAGAAGGGAATTAGTAGAAGACTTCGGAGTTTTTGTTTCTGTCTACCTACGAGGTGAAGGAAGGACGCAGAAAGACTTCGTTTGCCGCAGAGGAGTTGAGCCGAGGGAAGTAGTTTGTCGTCTGGGCGACCGCGTCGCCACTGTTCTCACCAACAGCAGCGCTACTTGTGGGAGAGGCAAGAGTGAGAGAGAGAGAGAGAGAGAGAGTGAATGAAGAACTCCAAAACCCGAAAAAACCGTCTTGCTCCCACAGTCCCACGAAATTAATTTTTTGCTATTGTTTTCTTTATCTTCTTCTTCACGTAAAGAAATAATTGGAAAGAAAAATAAAACACGAGTTTAGAGAAGAAACGAGATGACCAAGAAACCCGTAAAAACTAAAGGAAAATGGCAAGGGATTGTGTGAGTCATCCAACCTCTATTGGTCGAGAAAATGCCTACTTTCCTCCCATCCCCCTGTTTTTTGGCGCAATAATTAAGGTATATATAAATATATATCTATATGAATAAATATATATACATGATATGTAAAAAATATAATTGCATAACTTGGGTGGTGTGGATGTGGACTTGGTTTAAAAAAAATTGAAAACAAAAATGTACACTATTTTAAAAAGTTTAAAAACAAACTGTATGCCGAAGGTCAAATCACCATCGCAGGTGGTTTTTAGACCCTTTTGAAAAACCTAGGTCATAGTTGAAGGAAAGACGTAGAGTTATGTACGTAAATAAACAATATTGGTAATGCTGATATTCAATCAAATGTAGGAAACTAAAAAAAAAAGATTGAAGTGATATCGATTTTTTTCTGCGAGGTTTTTTCTTTGCTCTCCTAAGGGTGTCCGTGAAGAGTGTTGTTGTGTGACTCGCAGATCAAACTCGTGACTGTAAAACTCCTTGTGATTTTTAAGAAAAGGCCTCCGTTTCAAATAATGTTATAACCTGTGAGAACGAATGCTTAATTGATTATCAAGGTGCTGCTAGTTGGTATATATGGGAAAAACAATGAATTTGTTAAGGAAAATTTAACGCTGTTTTTTTTGTAAACTGTGCCCTTTGAAGAAGATTTTGTTTACGTTTCAAAAGGGCTCGGTGTGCAGTATGATGACCCACGTGAATGCGTGTAATGGGCGATGCTATCTCTAAGAACTGACACGTGTGCACTTAACAGTTTATGCCTACGAGAGGTTTGGGCTTTCATTTGAGATAAAAATGTAGGTCATCTGTTAATCACATCTGGTCGAATGCATACATAAATACATTCATACTTACAATTGGTGTGAATAGGTATGCACTGAAAATTTTCTTTCGTTTGAGAGAAATACATTTTTTTAAAGTTGCATAGGAATAATTCCAACGTGCAACTAATGCTGTTACTCTTCTGATACGTAAGTTTGTCGAGCAGTTAATCGTGGTGATCATCTGCAATTAGCCTCAAAATATATTAATTAAGATTTTTTGAAATTCCTATTCTTTCATAATTTTGCTGTTTCTAAACATATTTAGCTTTTAAAATTCAATTATTTGCTTTATAGCGTTTAATGAAGGCTTTCTAAGCGACAGTCTGGAACGAAATCAGGAATGCGACACTATGTAGCCACATTATTTCTCGATTGAGAGTTCACAGAACCAATATTTCGTGAAAATGAGTGTTGACTCAATAGTAAAAATTGTCCTGGAGTTCTCTCATTACAGATATATACTGGCTATCTCTGTAATCATCGGTGAACGAAATTTTCCAAAGCAAAAATTAAAAATTCTCGTCGACAAATTTATAGCACTCAAAAAAATGTGCAAAATTTCAAATACTAATTGAGGTAATCTGCAAGAAATTATTTAAATCGACTGTTAAAATACCAGAAAATGTGTACTTAATCATTTTCAGAATTCCCTCTTTTCGTGCCAGACTGTCTTACGGGGACTCAAATGTTATAAAAGAAAGAAAAGCTTTGATAAGCGCTTAGTTCTCTTTCATCACGCCTCTGTTTAAGAAGCACATCAAAATGAGAAGTCGACTTCAGGGCAGTCAAACATAGGTCCCCGCTTGAACTATTTTCAACCACCAAAGGCTTCTTTCAGAAAATATACTCAGTCAAACTGAACGAAACCAATTTTGCATTCATATCCCAACTTCGCTCTCAGATCAATTTAGTTATTCGATATTCTGTTCCGTAGTTCTTCACCTATTGCAATTTTTTTCCACTTTCTCTAACATTCGATTTCAAAGTCTAATTGTGAATTATAATTCTAGTTCTCTTTAACAATCCATCATCCTGGTTTTATTTTACATCAATCTTTACTTTTGAAAAGATGAAATACATGTAATTGGTTTAAAATTCCCACATTTCTTCTCCGACGAAATTGCTATGGCATAGGCATAGCTTAGCATGGAAATCGTTTCTCCATGGCAGCATATTCCTGTATTAATTTTTCCTTCATGTCATATGATGCTGTTGAATGTAAATCACAGTTCACTAATTCTTTATCAAGTCAGCCACTGAACCATTCAAAATGAGAAAACACCATTATCATTTGAAAAGCAAGCATCATTTGAAGTCTTCTGGGCACAGTATTATGTCTATACAAGATTTCTCTCTATTGTTACGCATTTTGAGCTCCGGGAACTATCTCCTCCTAACTGAACTCTAGCTGTCAGTGAATTATGATTTGATAAAAAAAACGCTGGAGGGAATTTCATTGATAAAATTTTCTTATGAATGTGTTTGCATTAAATGTTTATATATATATATATATATATATATATATATATATATATATATATATACATTTAATATAAAGGAGGAGATGTCGACTGGCTGGGTCAGAAACTTCTTTCTGGGTCTTTCTGACCCAGCCAGTCGACATCTCCTCGTTGAGAAAGAGAAGCCTTTGGCTTCGAAAGCTCCGGAAAACATTTTTCTCGTGTGAGTGTTCTTTTTAAGTGTTTTACTTTATTAAGTGCGTCACAGCTAGTGACACTGTTTTATTATATATATATATATATATATATATATATATATATATATATATATTTTTTTTTTTTTTTATTTTTTTTTTCTTCCTTTACCTCTCGCAGAAGAAGGTGGCGGCGATCCACCGAAATATTCAAAACCCGTGTGAGTTCTTTTTTATGTGTTTTTCCTTTTATTCACCCTTGTGACGAAGTTTTAATATATATATATATATATATCATAGTTTTCCCATACTCATTACTTTCCCATGATTGCTCTTTTAACTTATAGCCATTCTTTTACAGCCGATTAGATATTTTTTAGAAATGACTCTGGATCTATTTAGATTGATTTGACCCAATTGATCACATAATGGCAAGAGGATTTGGAATAATGTGCTTAGTATAAATTATTTTGCGAAAACGTTTTGCTGCAAATTCATTAGAGAGATTTCAAATGCAAAACATTTTCGCAAAAGGTCGTTTAGAAAAATTTATTTGTATATTATTATCATTCTCAAAATGTCTACCTCTTTAGATAAGTAGTTATATTTGTTGTCCTTTACAGCTAGCGAGTAAACTCTCTGCTTCTGTATACCAGAGGCTCTCACAATAATGTAAAAATATTTGGTGAACGGTCCTACAAAATTTTTTTTATGTTCTTAACATTCTCAAAATGTCTACCTCTTTAGATAATCAGTCATATCTTTTTTTCTTGACTGCTGCCTAGTAATTTTGCCACTTCTTTGATGTTTCAACAGCCGTAAAAATTCACAGCCACTCATTCCATAACAATCCCTCACCTTACTGTATTAGTTGGGTACGCAGGCTTAAAAAATTAGAATCGGGCACGAGCTTAAGGCAACGCGACGATAAGGCTTACGATGGAAACATGATGGAATTTTAAAATGACACTTGGTGATGAGCAATTTCGAACTTCCCAGCCAATCCCAGTATTTCTGAAAAGGTTACCGCTCAATACATGGAAATCATTATTCCCAGAATGTATTGTACACTTCTATTTCTCCCAAGTTATCGAGCCACCATGCTTCCCACGCAATCCGACCACCTTGAGGGATTTTATCGAACACTCGTTCTCTATTCATGTATTCTCTCGCATGCAAATTCTGTCGCCGAGGCAAGAACCCCCACGAAAAAACATCGTCCATTCTTCCTTTCACGGCCTCATTTATATCTCATCAGTTATAAAGAAAAACTTTTCTTTTCTAATGGGAAATATTAAACCATAAATGAAGCAGTACGGTGCAAACTTCTAGGTCTACTTTGAAGTATCGATTTCCAAATCTGATTGACCGCCAAAATCCGCTTTTGAAAATATGTATTTCAGTGCTTCGTAAATTATTACTCATCCAATATTGACTTCGATGAAAATATTTCGATTTAAAAAATGCGAGAAAAAACAAAATTGAGAAGAAAATTTAGTGTGTAAAAAAGTGATGAACCTCAAATTCAGCGCGGTGTTTGCAATGAAGGGGAAAATATTCTAAAAACAATTATTCCAGAGCCTGAATGCAAGAAATTTGTATCAAAAACACAATTAAAGTGTGACCTGATTCATTGATCTATAAATTGCAAACCTTAATTCCACTTTACTCTTTCGTCATCCAATTATTCACATCGCATTGATTAGCACTTAAATTGAAAACTAAAATTTGGATATGGTATCTCTTATGACTAGATGAAAATCTCGTTCAAACTACATGAATAATTCCCAGAAAACTCCACAATGTACATTCCCAAACCATTCCCATTTAGCCCTCTTACGTTATCTAAATAACCCTGAGAACATGGCTACACAAAGCGTGCACACTTTCTGAGAAAAGGAATTTTACCTATGTGTTCTCACGTTCATAGATTTAACTATGCGATGGCAATGAATAGTCTTTTACTTTTGGTCCCTCCATGCCTCTTTATTCCCCTTGCATTCACTATTACGGCAATCGATGCTAACAATACGGCGGTTGCCAATTTGGGTGAACTGATAATTTTATCCGTGCCCCCGTAAGAAACTAAGTGATAGAGTTCGTGTCGGTATTACACTTCACGACTCTTGAAAAGCTAATTTTCGTATGATACCCACGCTCCCTTTTCCATGAATAAAACGAATGGCTCGGTGAATTTCGGATGAAGCCGAAGATAATGACCGTGGGAAATCAGCGGGACGGAAAAGCGTTAACTCATTACTATGCCTTTCAATGCGTGGACGCTGAAAAAGGAATAAAGCATGTGTGATCACGCAAGGCAAGTTCAGGAAGGGAAAAAGAAAAAGATAAAAATGAAGAATGGGAAAACCTCTTTCAACCACCCCTTCCGCAAAAACCCTACCCAAATTTCCTCCCCCGGATTTCCCTTCCCTTAAATTCTACATCGACACACACTACTCTGCGAGCCACCGCATATGGGCGTGTGGCATGGGGTGTTAGGACACCAGGCGTGAAGAAGGAATGGATTTGGTGTAGGAAAATGAAAATAGAATGGACAAAAAGTAAAACTTTTTAGGTTAAAACGGGATACTCTCTTGATCTGTCTCTCTTAGGAGTCATTTTGGTGCGTGGAAAGAAGGGATTTTGGTACCTCTTTGACAAGGCATCTCTAACCTATGTAATCCACCAATCAAACCTGAAATGGATAAATTTTATAGTTTCAGGCTTAACTTCGTGGAAGTAAAATATATCCATTTTGAATTACAATATGTACTTTTCCAAACTTTATTTAAAACAACAACCGATAAGCCATCTTCAGGAACATTTTGAATCTTCAACCATTTTAAATATACAGACAATTTAAAAAAAATTAGAGTGTTGGTTTGAGATGAGGGAGGGGATTTTTTTGGTAAGGGCATGGAAGATTAAGAAAAAACTGAAGGAGAAAAAGCATTTTTACACACATGACAGGGTTGTGGCCGAGGACTATTGGAGGTGGGTAAAAAATAGAAAGACACCAACCCAAGCCTAACGTACAGCATGTGAGGGTGAAATGGGAAAGAAAAGAAAGGAAAGGGAATCGGGGAAGGACATTTGGAGGAGTATAAGGTCACCAATATATAATATTTTCTATTTTTTAAAGGGAGAGTGCAATGAAAGAGTGACATATCTGTGACTTAAGGGCAAGGAAAGTAGGCTAAGATCTGCTAAAACAAAGGTTCAAAAATGGGCGTGAAGTGAGGAGCTGAAAAGAAAAGAATCTCAGGGGAAACCTCGAGTGGGTTTATAAATGGGCAACGGACGGAGGGTTGAGGTGGAGGAAGGCTCCTAAATCTAAAATGAAATCAGCTCTTAAGGTCATAAAACAACGAGAATAAAAACTATCGTAAAATATTTTATTTTATTAGGGTAATCTATCGGTTAAGGTAGATCTAAATGGTAGAAATAGTCCAAGTCCTCTAGAATTTTGCATACGAAGGCCCCTATCTCCTTACACAATTTCTGTCTTCATCTCAACATTCGTCCTCTCTTCAACCCGTTTTTCTCTTCCCCGCTTACCTAACATCCTTCCCTGCATTATTTGGCCTTCACAATCTCCTCATGACCTATTCAAGACACCTACTCTGCCTTCTCCAAATTTACTCATAGAATTTCCTCACCAATCATACTTCCACGTTCGTCTTCCTTTCAGTTCACCCCATTTTCTCCATCCTCCTCCACATCTCAAACTCCTGCAGCATATTCTCATCCTCTTTACTCATAGCCCCAGTGTCTACCCATGGCAACCATGTGTTCTATATTGAACTCTTTGCCGAACATTTCTCTGCATTTTTGCTCAGGATCCATGTCATCAGCTCCCTCCTATATACGAATGCCTCCTCCGCTAGCGCGGTTCTCCTTCTTATGTCTAAACTACCATGGCCTTTCGAAATCAACACAGATACACACCATCACGCCATTCCCTTTCGGCATAGGCAAAGTCAATGACTTTAGTCATTGCTGTTTGGCCAAGAAAACTGGCTCTCTTTTAATGATTTCCTCTATCCTACCCCACCCTTGCATACCTCTTTTGCTTCCATTTCATTGATGCATTGCTTTTTACTCACTCTCCTATTCTTAAGACATCTAATATTCCTCCTCTTAAGAGCGTCTTCCACCAAATTCACCCATGACTCTCCTAGTCTTTCCCATTCTCTCACGCCATTTGTTCCACTATCACATATCTGTTTCGTTATTTGGCTCTATTCCATTCTCTCAACATGGCCAAACCAACAAAGCACACTCATTTCATGTATGCATGTCCATTACTTGATAATCCAACCCACATTCTTTCATGACCCACACATTGCTTACACTATCCATCCTACGTTTGCTGCAAACGCTTCACAGGTACCTATCCCAGTCCCAAGTCATTGAATCAATATTTGTGCTAATGTGGACATACCCTGGACATGTTCCGCTGTCACCATCATCGACTGGTATTCTGCCTATTGGGAGTTCCCAAACACCAAAGCTGTCTCCAATTCATCCTGTCCAGGGCCTCTTCCTAGGTTTCCTTGTACATTCTTTTTATCTTCACTTCTTCTGTCATTTTCTGCCTTCTTCTTCCTCTTCTCTTTTCTCCCTCTACTCTTCCCTCGACTGCTGTATTTAAAACTCCCTTCCCTCTTCAAATATATCCCATCCAGTTTCCCTTTCTCTTCTGTATTGTTTTCAGTAGTATTCTTTCCTCCCTAACTTCCCAGAATCTCCTCATTTCTTACTCTATCCACCCATTTCACTCTCTCTAGCCTCCTCCACACCCACATCTCAAAAGCATTGATCCTATCCTTCTCTCTTCTTCCCAAGGCTGCCATACAATAAAAAAATGTCAATCTAATTCAAAGTCAGTCATAATTTCAAACAACCTTTCTCAAGTAATGCTTCTTTCCACATCTTCTCCCCCACTTCCCGTTCCTCCATGGCATGAGGCAAGAAACTCATATCCAAAGAGACCAGTTTTGATAAAAATAATGAAAAAATAAGGGTCCCCACCCTGACTCCCAAACTACAAGAGAGTGGCGGGCGTAGCATTTGGCAGCTCCGCGCACACTTCCACCCACGTTAGAGCTTGTTGTTTTTCGGTCAAAAAATGAAGGAAAATATCAATCGATTATGATAATACTGCTATGCTTTAGTAATTTTCCTGTGCAAATTCGTATGGCTAACATCCTTTTGTTGACAAAGGTGCATCTCAAATTCCAATCGAGTTCTTTGTTTGGAAGTTCGTAGAGGTTTACATCATTGTCCACAACTAGTACTAATTCCGGTATATGAAACATTATCTTGCAGAAAAAGATTAAAAACATCTCGGCCAACATACATCCGAATTGCAAATTGTTATAATGAAATTCATCTGAGTGACATTCGGTTAAAGTTAGGCCACCGATTGTTAAACGCCAAAAAACTGTGACTTTTTTCAAATAAAATGTATTTCAAGCACAACTACGCCGGGAAAAGTTCTAAAAGCATACATGAATGATCGTTCCATCAGATGCATTTTATATAATCCAAATCGGTTGCCTCTACATGAAGATATAGCTTCTTAAACTCGATGGAATATACTTTTTTACAGACAGTAGGAGTTTGGCGGGTGAGCAGGGTCAGGCGGTGTATTGAAGCGACCCCTTCTCCCCCGCAACGCTGCCCCATTTCCGAAAAGGGTAAACGGGGCAAGAGGTGGGAGAGTGAGAGAAACGCAAGGGTTTTATTCCCCCTTTCCCTCTATCGCACGCGCGAGGGCAAGGCAAGGATTAATGGGATATGGTTGCGCTGACAAGGAGGCGTAGGAGGAGACCCAAACTTCACGACCCGAAGGACTCAGCTCCCTCAAAACTTGGCATTTTTTATTTATTTGCTCACCCTGAACTTTCCCCGAACATCAAAGTCTTTCTGAAACCTCTTCAGGGTATACCGCCAATATTTAAACAAATATTCGCTTTTATTTATTTTATTCTTTTTTAGTTTTACTGGTTAAAGCCTGTTAAAACAGGATAAAATTTTGGCAAAATAGCCACAAAGTAATGATTGAATAAAATAATTTAATATAGATCAATGTGTTGTTTGATCAGTAATTAATAATAATTTAAGTTGTTTAAAAATCTCCTTGACAGTTCGTTAGAATTATGCAAAATTTATTTATTTTTTTTAATTACTCGTGTATTTTGAAACATACATACGCCCGCGCCATATATTAGCCAATGAAGAACGTGTATCAGAGCTTGCTTCCCATCTATGGACACACATCTGAATCAATATGCCTATGAATCGTGTGTACATATATGCGTAGCATTTCATTAAGTAGATATTTATAACGATATTTATATTGTTTCATTTTATTTTATATCTATATTCATTTATATTATTTACCTTACTTGTTTTATGTTATTTATTTTCTCAAACAACCAAAAACCGACGGTACAACGGCTATTTACATTTTTTTCTGCAATGAAAATAAATTAATATTAGAGCAATAATAAATTAATTACAATATGGATGAACAATAAACAAGATGGACGCCACAACAACAAATCAACTCAATTCGATACCAAGAAATGTGACCAATAGGAGGGAAGGCTTCCGCTGTGGCTTGATATGTTGGATTCCATTTCTTCAGGTGCGACTGTGTGTGTCAGCACTTAGGTGTCATCAGTTTCTCCTCCATTACAGGAGATGTTTCCAGGTTGACCATGACTTCGAATGATATTTGTTTCCTGTTCAACCAGAAGACGCCTCCTGTAACGGAGGAGAAACTTTCGTAGCCTAAACACAACACACGCAGTTGCACCCGGAGAAATGGAACCCGAATAATTCTTATGTTTACAAAATTCCGTGCATCAGAATGACGCGTTTCTTTTTGCGTCCTTCGGTTGTTGTATTTTTTATTTCAATGTATTATTATTCCTTTATTCTCTCCAGAAATATTTGGTGACATAAGTCCTACCTTTTCTTTAGCGTAGACTAGCGACATTCAGGCCCGGTATTATAATCTCTGTTTAAATATTTTCACGTTATGAAAGCCAAATTTAATACCTTGTCCCATCGATAACGTTCACTTCAACTAACCAATAGTCTAAGTCTGCAGCTACCATATTTGAAAAGAGTGATCTTTCACGCATACTACCCGTAAGTGGCCACAACTTATGTGAATTCGATTAGCAGTACTGCTCTTTTGTTTCAGCAAAAGTAATCATTATAATTCTGAGAATGAAAATGCGTTTAAGTATTATGGTGCTACTTTTCTAGCTTTTGTGGCACTTCTTCTCCAGAAGTCTACTTCCAGTGCTACTCTTTTCTTGTCTCTCTTTCTTATTCTAAGTCCTAAGTCCTAAGAACTTTCCACTAAAGTTTTGTGTGTACACATTTTTTTTGTTTTATTTGTTATTGAGTCATTGTAAAGGACAGAATGAAGTCATCTCATTACCCTTTTGCCTTGTGTTCATTCACAAGGTATATCCTTTTCACTTCTCGTTCCTGGAGAAAGTATCACACCTAGGTACTTGAAAGAAGAGGAATTTTTACTGAATTTGTTTCCACACCCAGATCAGATTTTTCATCATCTACCATTATCATGTATTTTGTCTTCTTAATGCTTATTTTAATCCCAACTTATGGTATTCGTCCAATGATTTTAGGGAGCATGCGGCTGGAATGTTGGCAATAATTCTCTACAATTAGTTACAGAATGACGAAAGTCTTTAACTCTGAGGGTTTAAACCCTCATTGTAAATGACACCCAATTATGTGATGAGGATACTTTCCTTCACTATCAAGTGAATATGTGAAGCTGTGCCTTATGAGAATAAGCGAGAGGCAAAAAGTGTAAGGGAACGATCCTGATCCCTTATGTCCCCACGCCGCCCTAACACTTCAGCGGAACATTGAATCCCCACGGATCCCCGCACCCTTGGCTCCTTTCCACTACATCTTTTTCCCAGCATTCCATCCTCCCCTAAACTCACAACCCTTTCCTGTGACCCGCGTCCCAAAAACCTCCAATAACGTCCCTTTTCATTACTCTCCTTTTCTTGTCCTCAGTCATCTGACCCTGGAATTTTTTGGTGGAATTGAGTAAAAACTGTTATCCAAAAATAAAAGCGGTAGACCTAAAAGAACGCGGGGAGTCTAAACCAGTGGTTTTCAACCTTTTTTTCTCAAGTCCCCCTTCTCACCATAGTTCGGAATTTCATTCCCCCTACCCAGTATAATCTAACTCACAAAAACCATTTCACATTATATTCGTATTTTTAAATCCATTTCTATTTGTGTCAACCAATAAAATTTACTGAACGAGCCGGAGTGAATGAAAATAAATTACAATTTTACACTTTTTCGCACATAATCTACAGATCTTGCTGAACAGTGATCCCGTCTCCCAGTTTCAGATTAATGTCTCCCAGTATGGAATTCCCCATTGATTGAAAACCCCTGCCCCAGACTTGTAAAAAAAAAAGCTCGTCCCACGTAGCGATATTTTCGGGGAGTGAATGGGTGGGTCTAATGTTTATATGTTGATAGAGGCTTTGAGCTTACTGGCACTCCTAAATATTCTTAGAATACAGAGTTTAGCATAACTACTGCAAATTCCATGCATTTTGAATGATAACTTCCATCCGAATTACTTATCACGTTTAATCGTTCGATAAATATTAACCAATCACACGAAAACTATATGAAAAAACTTATGATTAAGTGTCAGGTCTTACTATTTGGAACTTCGTTATTATCATGAAAACTATTACATTTATAATTTTTCCAAAAAGATATTAGTTTCGCATAATACATAATGAATCATGATGAAGAATAAGTAACACATTCTCATCTTCTGCTTCAAGCATACAGTGGAATTAAGTTAGTATTCGTAAACGTTATGCATTGGTCAAAAACTGGATATTATGGTCAAAAGATAATGAAGGAGTTAAAATTATGTTATATTCCTGATGTTACTTAAAAAGAAGCATTTAATAACGGCCATTTGCTCATATTCTTCTTTTTTTAATGATTCACGTAACGTAGTTATCACGCGCTATTTTCCATCAGTTTTATGAATAATGCTGTTTTTTTATTTTTTTATTTTACATTTTTCTAGATTGATCATTATTGTGCTATGACACTTCCGCCACTAATACACGTTTTCGGCGTATTAAACTGCTCCACTGATCCATTCAATGTGGCCGATAGCGTATTTTCATAGTTCCAATATTCTCATGAGCTAACTTACCGTATGGTTCCATCTATTCTATTCCTTAACCTATGCCCTTCTGCAACACAGACTCGTAATACATACAGAGGGGCCTAAAGTGACAATGGTTGTAATAAATCTTTGCCTAATCCGCCATTTTCTAAGCCAGTTCCATCCCGGCCAATTGATAGCATAGTAGTGGTGAGGAGTGAAATGAAATTACTTTTTAAAGATAAAATAATTCTCGAAAGTCATTCCCAACGTGAGAGTCGTGCCTCATTTTGATGTTTTTGAGGAGAATCCAAAAATCATGCACTTCAACAGAAGTTCAGCAAAGGAAAAAGTAGAACGCTTGGTTTAATACGTGCTTTGGCATGAGTTTTGCAATATTTTCTTCATATTTTCCTTCACATGAACAAGACGTATAGAACTATGCCTCACCTTTAAAAATTGTCCGATTTGTAAATGTCTAATTTTCTTCTTATACCGGAATAGCCTCCTTTTCTTGCCGAAATACCATTGCTACTAGTTAAATCTTAATAAAAATTTTATTCAATGCTTTTTTACCACTCCCAAACATAAAATTCATCAAAAGTCACCAAGCGCTAGGCAATGATTCTACGTATATGCTTTGCGTCTAAGGACCTGGCTAAAATATGGTGGATTCGCAAAACTATCGTCACATAAAATAGCATTCGTAGCGAACAATTTGGCCACCTGGTAAATACATACTCTGGGCCTATAGTGAGGAGTTTCCTCAAGAGACATTGCTGAGAAGTCGAGAATTCTGGCAATTCTTTTAAGCGTTTCTCACGAGGGTAACCAGAGAGAGGCCCCTTAACCAAGTATCCTTACCCTCGCTTACTCTCCTCCCAATACAACGGTCCCCATACCTCTTCCCAGAATGCATTCCACCTTGCGAAAACGTCCTTTCCCCACCATTCTCCTCACCCACAAGGGTAAGGGGGTTGCAGAGTTCGGTCCCTCCTGCTTACCCCTATTCTTCCTTCTCTACCAACCACCCCCTCGCCCCTCCCCCCCCCTAGCGATCCAAGTCCCACGTGCCACCAAATGGTTGTCTAACCCAGGTGGGAGCAATGCCGAGACAAAAAAATTATTTAGTACAGTTCGTTTTAACATATAAAGGATATAAGGGAATGTTGCGAATATAAATCTTCATTCCTCCATATTGCATCAAACTGCTTATTTTCTTTTCCAGGGAAAGTTATTGCTTTCCTAATTACCCAATTGCATCAAATTCTGCATATAAGGCGTATGTGGTCTTTCGTTCCTTCTCATTGTCGTTTGTCGTTTCAGCCTTAAGTTGGTTGACTGTAGCCCTCCAGCCTTCCCTATCTAAGGCTTCCTAGTTCACTAACTTCATGGTATGTATGTACTCTTATGTTCTTCCCTCGTTGTGTGGTCAAAGTATTTATCCCTTGGCCTTCCTCTTGGGACTTTTCCTTCTAATTTTTCCTTCAACTATATTCCCCACAAAACCATTGTGCCACAGGTTGTGCCCAATTCATGTGCTTCTTCCTTTCAGTTTAGCATTCCGTATGCTCCTTTCATAATTTACTCTTCTGTATGCTTCTTCATTTCTTATTTTAACCGTCCAATGGATCTTCAGCATCCTCCTCCAACACCAGGTTTCGAATGCTTCTAATATTTTCTGGTCCGCTATTCCAACGGTCCATGTTTCCGATCCATAGAGTCCCACTCTCCTCACCAATGTTTTCACATGCTGTTACCTCGTTCGTATTCCTATCTTCTTAGAACACATTAGTAGCCAATTCATCATGAACGCTTTCTTAGCTTGGGCTATTCTACGCTTGATATCCGTTGTACTTCCTTCTTGCTCTGTGCACCTACAATTTTCGTCCCCACTGTGTGCATCAATCATTTACAACAGAGACATTCGCTGGAACAAATGTGATCCGTTAGTACTGAAATAGTTAAAGTTTAAACTACGGTTTAATAGTGTGCGTTATGCGGTCCAATTCGTTTCAGCATGTGTATATATCTACAAATATTACTAATTCCCCGAAGTCTGTTGGTCAGTTTCGTCTGTTTTAAGAACTTCCTCCAGGCAACCTAGGAAGTTGAAATTTGATACGACTGCACAGTGTGTGACCAAAAACGGGCAGTAAATATATTTAAAACACAGAACAACAATTTAAAGGGGTTTTTACCCCTTATTTTTAACTTTTTGATCCATAACATAGGTAAACATTGATTTCGATGCAGGTGTTTCTTTTCCATTTTTATTTTAACTGCATGGACACAAGAGAGAGGGTTTCGATTTTCACTATTGGGTGGCTAAAAGAACGTTACATCGGCAAAAAAATAAATAAAGCGAACAAGATTTAAAAATGTGTCATTTTTACTCCTTTTTTGTTAACTTGTAGAAACTCGTAATAACATTTGAATTCGATATAAGGGTTTATTATTTTTCCATTTTTCAATTATTTGCAATCAATATAAAGGTTTGAAACTTTCATTATTCGATGGCTTAAAAGAATGAATTATTTGATTTTTGAATTTGATCATCAAGTACGTTTTGTTTTTTCTTCAAAATTGATTTTTTACCCCAAAAACGTACATTTTTTCAACAGTTTAACAATTAAAATTTGAACTCCCTTAAACTCCCTTGGTAACCGGTGAATGGACTTAAAGCGCACGAGGCTTAGGTCAATTATTACTAGTCAATTATTGGCTTAGGTAAGGATATTTACGTAAGATTTACAGAGAGAATTTTGTAGTGGAATTTTCTATCTCACTCCCTCCAAGCGAGGTAAATGACTCCTACATGGTATATGGGTCAATCCATATCAAGTGGTCAATGTTTTAAAGTTACAAAAAAAATTACAGAGTATCAAGTAAGTCTTCAAGTTTCACTCACGGGTCCGGATTTAATGTCTGATTAAACATTGTCTCTACATTAAAACCGGCACGATTTTTTTTCCTTTCCCCCTGTCACACTCCCCTGCCCCCTCAACCCCCATGGAGGCCACGGGATTCACTTTGGACCCTTCCAGTCCTTCACTCGGAATTCTTCAAACTCCAACATTCCCGTTTTCCATCTTGGTCTCTCTCCCCAATTTCTCTCGCGAGGAGTGGAAAGAAGAAACAATACTGAAATTCCACGTCCAATGGCATGCACAATTTTCTCTGATACTGTCTCAGCCGTAAGGAATCCGGCCCTGTCTCTCACATGATATGACTCTCTTCAATCTTTCAGCTGCAAACAATTTCCGCAGGAAAGCATAGATTTAAGACAGTGTGTATGAAGTAAATGGTGTCTTGATGCAGGAAAGTGAAACCCGTTTATTGAAGCAAAAATAGTGCCAGGAACCAGATTATTCATAGCATTTTAATATTTTAATTTAATTTCTCTAAAAAAAAGCCCAGTAAAATTTTCAGTGGAAGTTGGGTCGTAACATTTGTCTAAATCATCAAAAAGACAAATATAACACGAAGATACCGACTTTTTTCAACTATCTCATAGTTAATAATTCTCTAATGCCACATAAAACTTCCCTGATAGGTGTAACGCATATGAAGAAATCAGGGATGGAATTTTTGCATGTTGATGGAATGTCGCTGCACGCATATTAACCCTCTTACATATTAACGTTCGTTCAGATGGGTAGCGTTTGGTCCACTGTTATCATATTTACGCTTACTCGGAAATTACAAGCCATCACCTCCCATGGTGTGGTGCAAAATTTGGCAACAATGCTTTCCATTCTTAAAGAGCAAATCGAAAAGTTACGGAATCGAACCATAAGAGAATCGACTCATGGATTCAAATCTACATTTGTTTAACTGCGAAGAGTGTGGGAGGTTCAAACGAAAGAAGAAAACTATTTATGGATGTAGTTAGATATTTTACCTTCCAACTTCTTGTCTGGGCTTGTGCATGTTTACTTTAGTACGTGCTCTGGTTATTCCGTCACTACATTGTACCAACATTTTTTTCTTGGCCAGTCCACATCTCTTCTTCCACCTGGAAGCTTATTTAAGGAAATCTCAACTATTCTTTCGCCATCCATTTTATCATATGCGACCATTCCTTTCCTGCTTCCACCCATGCGTTTACCCATGCGTTGATATTCTGTACAAAGAAGTTCTTTCTGAGGTTTTCTCTTTTCATTTTATCCAATAACGTAAGCCCCTGAGATTTTTGAGGGATTATCATTTCTGCTATTTTTAAAATTCTTTTGGTTTTCCTGATGTGGATTTCGAGCTTTCCTCCTTAACAACTTTTCATTTGTCCCCAGTCTTGTAACTGCCATATACCTCTGTCAGTATTGGTACGTTTCTTTGTTCATTCCTGCCTTGGTCTCTTTTATTTCATATATTTTCTTTCAAGTGGTATCATTGAGGCAGCCCTAAAAGAAGTCTCTATATTATTAAAATAAATCTCGTCTCTGACGTTATTTTCGAATTTGGCTTGGCGAATTTTAAATTTGAAAACGAATACAAATGGAGTAGCCGCTGTTAGCGATGCTAGCGATTATACTTGTATTTTAAACTAGAAATAACATACACGTGCATTGTTAAAAATAGTTTAACTCTACCTATAAAAAAAAACTTTTTGCCCAAACAACAAAGTCTAGTACATCGCATAACATATTTCCCTCACGTGAACAAGAAATTAACAAGAAAGTTATGCACCATTTCTTTTTACTTAGGGTTTGCAGATTTTCTATTAATATTTTTAAATCGCAACTACTTTCTATTCTTGCCCAAATATTATTGATTAAAGCAAGGTTTGAATGAGCAATCATCACTATTTTCCTTTTACACTACTTTAAAAACATACACTTCGTCGAAAATCACTAAGCGCACGGCAATTATTGGAAACTTTGCGCCTAAAGAAATGGCTAACAATATGGTGGATGCGCGCTACAATCATGACACAAAATGGCATACTGAGCAACCAACTTGGCCTCTCAGTGTATACTCTGTGGCATTAGCAAATGAGCAGAGATGAGGTACGTGCCGGATTCAGCAGGCCTGGCATTAAAGATAAAATTAGGTATAGGGCATCGTGAACGGTTGAGAGGCTGTGACGTAATAATGTCATCGCACGAGTCCAAAAATTGTCGAGTCCCTCCCCTGAACAAGCCCCTGACTGGGATCGACGCACGGGCCTTTTAAAAATTCGAATAATGGGATCGCGGGGCGTAATTATGAACCTTTATAGCGTGTACTTTCGTGTTATCGTTATTTTACCGCTTTAATGAATCCTAAAAAATGAAATGAACGTTCTTCAAACCGTTCCTATTCTTTAAGATCACTGTTCTCGAACTTTTAGAGCAAGGCACATGAACTGTGACTGCGAGCAGTTCACAAAAAATGGACGCTCGCCTTTTTGGATATCAATCGCGAAAACGCGAAGGGAACAGATTCATGATCGCTTCTGTGGACTGATTCCTTCATTTTCACGGAAGGGACACCTCCTCCTCCTCCCTGTTCCTCTTTTCTGCTCCCCCTTCGTCCCTAGAGAATGTGTCCGTCTTCCACGTAACGGTGTCAACCGCCACCTCACCCCTGCCCCCTTTCTTCCCCCACGCGGGTAATTTGTCCTACATTCCTCCCTCTCTCACCGTTCCCTCGGACTTCTTAGCGCCGAGAAGAGTCCTTACGCTACCACCACCGTCAAACCCCCGAGCCGAGCAAGGTGAGCGAAGAAGTTCGGAGAGGAGTTGGGTGGAGAGAGAAAGAAAGAGAGCGGGGAGGTTCGGGAGGGAGAAAGAAGAAGCCTGTGGAGGCACACATCATTTGGACAGCGAGCACATCCCTCGAGGAAAAATATAAAGTGCTCTCAATCTTCCGCGCTCTTCATGTATGTCCTACCTTCTCCCAAGATTCCCCATGCCATTCTTCCTTCCAACCCTCCCACCCCACAGCCTATCTCAAACCAGCCAGCGGCACACTCATCTTTTTTTCCTTATCCTCCTGCTTCTTGTTGTGTGCCCTCCTGACGTGTGACACGTGACCCTCGACCTCCTTCAACACCCGTCTCGGTTCGGCTCGCAACGTTGGAACTCAAGAATCCCGTTCCAACTGAGCAGTGGTTGGCGCTCTGGGCGCTCGCAACCGGTTTTATCGAAACGCTTATTAAAGAAAGCAGGTAAGGTTAGAAAAGAGAGCCCTTAGCATAGACTAGGTTCATAGTTGATGGACACTGTTGAGGCCAACTAAGGGACACTAAGCTGGCACGATATCTAAAAGAAATGTTGAAGGAATTAAGAAAGCAGCCGGCCGAATTGATATGTATCATTAGTTCAGATCACACGATAAAACTGCTGTTTTTAACGAACAAATAAATAAGAGTATGTAAGGGTAAAAAGAAATCCCTTAGCAAAGAGTAGGTTGATAGCTAAGCGACATAATTTAGGATATTAGGGACACCACGTTGGAACGATAGGTAAAGGGAAAAGTTGAAGGGATCAAGAGTGCAACTGACCGAATTGATATGGATCAATAGTACAGATCATATGACGAAAACAGCGGTATTTTCTCGAACAAATAAAGAAAGTACGCAAAGGCAATAAAAAGAGCCCTTAGCAAATACTAGGTTTAAAGCTTAGCGACACAGTTGAGGATAATATGGGCACCAAGTTGGCATGGTAGCTAAGGGAATTTTTGAAGGGATTAAGAGTGCAATTGACGAAATTGACATGGATCAATAATCAGATAATGCGACGAAAGAAAAGTTATTTTAACCCACTCATCCCCACAATGGTATTTTCCTACCCTTATGTTCAAATTCCTTATCGATCATACATTGCCCTATCGACGCTATTGACCCAAAAAATTGCCCTATCGACCATATATTTTTAATTTGGAGCTCCTATACAATAGTAAGAATTGATAATGATCCGAAAAATCATAACTACAGCCTTTAACTTCGGCTCTCCGCCCACCTCCCACCCCAATCTAACGGTATTCCATCCGTAGTTTTCGCCTTTAGCCTTTGCGATCTCACAAATGCCAGGGTTTTCGAAATTGAGGGTCGCGAACGGCACCCCTGCTCCAATACATATTTCTTCTCCTACCCGTCATCCATCGAGTGTTCCTCGGTAGGTCGTGGTGACGGAAAACCCGGAAGGAAAGAAGAGAGAGAGAGTAAAAGAGACCCTTCGCCCTCACACTGTCGCCGAAACACAGGGCCGCGTCACTCATCCGTAGGCTGGAAATGATTCATGACCCTCGTGCATCTCCGGGTCACAACGTATCCCTGTCAATGTTCCACCGCCGGAAAACAAATCGAGCTCTGTTCGTGCTTTCCGGACCCCCGAAGGCGAGGTCATCGTTGCTGCCGGCGGCAGAGGTTGGTTTATCGTTTATTTTTTTACTGAGCGATACTTTTCACGATGCATCGATATTTCACAATGCAAATGGTCAATTTAGAGCAACTCAAGAAAGCTCAACTCAATGCCAACTTATCAACTTTTCTAATATGTTATTAAATCATCTTGAAGGGCTACAAAGGATAGTAACAGAAGCCCTGAAGATGATTTCAAAATATAACCGAAATGCTGATAACGTGGTATTGAGTTTTTTGGACCATGTCCTCGACTACCGCCGTTATCGAATTAAAATGTGTGGTTGACAACAAGCATTAATTTGGATATGCAGATATATATATCGATAATCATCGTTTCCTTTTTTCGTGACATTGACGCATAACTCCTAATCGGTTTAATTGGTTGATACTTTCAACGATATAGCGATACTCTATCAATGTATCGATGTTATTCGTTGTTTTCTCTCACATCCATGTATATCGCTTGTCAATATCATTTATTGTTTTTTTGAGATCTCTTGCAGTAAAAAGCATTTTTTATGCTCACTCGATAACGTTTTTCACATATTCCAGGGCTCATGGCCCAATTTTTGTTATCCTAATAAGTTTCAAATCAGCCGGATCATAACACTTGCATAGATAAATTAGACTTTCGTTATCATTACACATTCCTTCGATTGCTACAATATTTTTTAAGAGTCTACCCGATATTTAGTACTCTCAACTATCTCTCTCAGCTAATTCTTTCATTTCTTTCAGCGATAGATTGCACTTTTAATAATTTCTTCTCGTGGTCGGGGTCGGGCAGAGACTATTTTAGTTTTTTTCAAAATCTGATAAAGCATACAAATTATGCACCCCCGCATTTTGACGCTATATATGCAATAGGACTTACTTATTTATTTTTAAATAAAGTCACTCTGGAGCGCATAGGTGTACCACATCCCATGGAAAACGCCTTGTATTTTTTTAATACATCCATCGAAAAGTAATACGGAAATTGACTGAATATTTTAGTGTTATTAGAACGATGAGATATTTGTCATCACAATAAAAATAAACTCGTTTAATTTTGTGGGAAGTGATATCTAGCTTAAACTATCTTTAATTCACTGAATCAATGGCAATCATTTGAACAGACTTGAGGAGTTGTTTTCGACGACATCTTATCGGGTGGCTAGACTGGAAATCGCGGGTCATTGAGTGTACATTTAAATATTTTTTTATAAGTAAAACGAAAAAAATTATTGAACCAAATTTCATTTAAGTGTATCTAGTTATGCATTGGAATTCACCGTTGTCGTTGAGTTGGCAGTAATGGAAATGACAAAAGAGTTATATTTAATTTTTATTTCGTTAATTAAAGAAGATACTAGAGATTTCGGCGAGGTATTCGAAATTGAGACGTAATGATATTGGGACATGTTTTTTTGCGAATTTTGGACTCTTCGTGGCACATTGATATTTACTATCAACAATTTTAATAATTAGAAATGTATTATTTCGCATTTAGTAGAAAACCTGTGCATATGTAATCGAACTGTTACGAAATGTGTGTCGCGTTCCACAAGGCTACGTGTTAAAATGGCATTGAATAGCCGAAAAACCAAATAGGCGTGATGCAATTTTTTCACATTTATATATAGATATTCCAACTGAGAACACGCATGCTAAGTTTCACGCAAATCTGTAATAAAACAAATAACTATCGCCCCAACCATCTTAAATACCTCTTACCAACAGTTAGGACAAGGCTGCGGTCGTGAGACATGGGAGGCGGCGTTGCAACACACAGTCAAGCTATTTCAATTCTCATTTCTCACGCCAGACCCTATCTCACACTCTCCCGAACTCATTTCACTTCCTGATCCTCACCGACGCGGTGGCCGCATTCTCGTGACGGACTTGCTCTCCGGTCTTTAGTTCATTTTGAATCACCCCTTTGCTGAATGGTCGTCGCATGAAAAGACATGTATATATTGCCCTTCTCGTCCCTCCTCACGCTACACCCAAAGATACTTTAATTGATTCACAAAGGAATTAAATGCGTAGTACGTGTTCATGTCTATTGTCAATTGACATAAACAATTTTGGGTGGGCGGATAATTGTTTTTTGATATCAAAATATGACAAACAATGGACACTATTTTTGTTCGGAGAATAAAATAAAGGAAAAGCCACCTTATTTTTTTATTATTTCGATATTCTGATCAAGATCCTGATCGTAATTCACGTGCAAATTGCGTTATTTCTGAGATAAACGTAGTTGGAGTTGAGAATATCAACTTTTTAATACTTTTATCACGCAATGATTTTTCATTTTGATAACGGTGGTGGTGTCATTCTTCATTATTGGCGATGTTCATTGAAAGTTGCTTATATTATGTTTAAAATATTCTCCCTAGGGTGATGTGAGCCAGAATAGATTAGTTTTTAATTAAATTAATGCAACATAATCTGTAAAACACTGAAGTAATACTAGCATGTTATTCTTGAAATTATTTTTTTAAAGCTTTTACTGTTTCCTGCATGTAAAATCATTGCGAAGTCAAATTATTAAACGATTGATATTCTCAACTTCAACTACATTCATCTCAGAAATAATTAAATTTACAGATGAACGATGATGACATTCGTGACCAACATATCGCATTCATTAAGAACAAGAGGCTTTTCTTTTATTTGACTCTTCGCACCAAAATAATTTGCACCAACAAGTAGCAGGCTGTCGTATTCCATTCGCTGTAACGCCGTGTAAGTATGCAACGCTGCATTTAATATCATTCATGTGGGTTGCATAATAAAAGTGCACTGTGTACAGTCTTTCCAGGATGACTCAACGCTGTTTGTATTATGGGTGCCGCCGAAGAGAGCTTAAAAGTCGTTGCTCTGAAATAATTGATCATCTACAGTATATACTATTAGTACTATATCGACAATTAACTATCACCCAATCATAATCAGTGACAACCTTCCCACTATGGCAGATGCACATCACAAAATATCAGAGGAATTCTCCCACCTGTTTTCTTAATGTTTATTCCGATATAATTGCCAAGAAAGTAGCATTTAACACATTCAGCGCGGAGCACGTCTATTTACGTGGTCCCGTCTATGCCGAATTGCGGGACCACGTCAATAGACGTGGTCCTTTAACTTTAGGCCATTTAAAAAATGAGTTCCGTTTCCAGCGTCTCCCTTAAATTCGTGACCCGTATTGAATGTGTTAAGGAGACCCTCCTACCAAGCTAAATTTTAACCTAAAAAACGAAATAATTTAGTACCCCTACTCTAAGCATTGATGCCAAGTGATTACTATAATAATTTGCCATTGACTCACTACATTACCATTTTTCGAACTGTTATTGCACCTGTGATTATCATTGCAGATTACACCCTCTTTAAGTAAAGAAAATTAAGTAAATGCCAAAATAAAATGTCACTGAGTTTTATGTAAATGAAGTTCTCTTTAGCTTTAATTAATTATAATCTGTCTTATTTTCTTTTCCCGTTTCGCTCATTTAGTCTGTTTCAGAGATTGAGTTCAAAGTGAATGCTTCGAAAGCATCACTTTGAAATTTTATTCCCAACACATTTTTTTTAATGTATACTTTCAGTTAAAATCATCATGGTGTTTATAAAAAGACAATGCCAAAGACATCATAACCTCTCACATTGAAACCCTTAATCATTTCACCTATACACAATTAATTTAATTTCCCCATATTTCATTTAATTCAAACCCTTAATCATTTCCCCATAATGTTTGGTTGTCAGTTAGTAATGAGAAAAGTTTGCAGAAATATCTTAATGCAAACTTATGCAAATCGTTGGCATTTTAAAGTCCATTCTTTTACATTCATACAATAATTTTCTTTGCATTATGTACACAATTAAGACAATACTACCCACCAGAAGATCTGTAGTTTTATACTGATTGTGGGAAAACATCAACATTTAATTTGAAAATATATTCAGTGGTTGACTGTTCGTACTTTTAGTTGTCATTTTATTGAAAAAAAATATTCAAATTCTCATAAGCTTAATGGAAGTGTGTGCAAATATTATTTGACAAAATTCAATTTCAATCCAAGAATTTTATGACTTTTGGGTTAGAAAAAAATTTTTACTTTCAAATTATGCTGGTAGTACTGCCATTTTCCCTTTGGACATTTAACCATTTGCAGGCAGTTCTTGGGACCATGAATACATAATGTTGACCATAGTGTGAGTAACATTTGCTGCTTGAATGACTTCTCATTTTGATTTTACACATAAGCAAGATAGGCATGTGATAAAGTTGCAACATTTTATTTTGGAATCTTAGTAAGCATACAAAGTGAGCATCTTGCAAACAATACATACAACTTGTATGGTTTTCTTTGTAAGGTGTCCTGTGTAGATTTTCTGTAAGAGCCCTTACAGTAGGGCAAGAAGAATTATTCCAAACTCACCAGTTGGAAAACCAACAATTTTATCGAGCATGAGTCAAACCTATTCTTAAAATCCTTCATAGCATAACTTAATGGTTTTTCATGCTTATACCAATTAGCTTATTTTTACAAGAAATGTGATTTCTAATAAAAATACATGAATTTGGCCTAATGTAATAATTATGTTATACCTGTTATTTCTAAGCTAAATTTAAGGAAATGTTAGTAGTTTTGTTAAACTTTTAAACCTACTTTGGTAAACATAAATGTTTAACTTTCAAAGACTCACAAAGTAAGCAAGGAATATGTTGTAACATTGCTGAAGGAAGTTTGATATATTTAGAAATGAGTAACTCTCAGTTGTTGGAAAGACAATATATAAAGCGTTAATCATGTTTTCTGCACAAATATGCCCATTTGTCAGTCTCCACTATGTGCCTATGGTTTTCCATAATGATATGATTAATAGAAATGTCTGTGAAGCTTTAAAAACTTGACTGAAGTCATAAAAATGACCTGAGAGTAAAGGCAGAATATTAATCAGAACTAGCCTTACCATTGTAAAAGCACCCTCATCGCACAAAAATGTGAATAATACAATGAATTGTTATAAGTATTTTAAGCTGTGAGTTTAGCGCAATATTGTGATTTGTGAAAGATGCTGGAAAACCCTCAGAGCTTTTGTATGATAGAAACATGTTTTAATTTATGTGAGTATGTATGTACACTACTCAAGTTTTTACTTGTACATATCTGGGAATATGGACATTGACAATAGTGAAATAAGACTATAATTGTATAGTGGAATGTGAGTTGGCTATGGACTACTGTTATTCTTCTGAGTTTTAAATTGAGGGTAATAGTGCATTTTGGTTTTTGTGGATTACTATGTAAAATTTAATAGAATCATAATTTAATAATGCTACTGTTTAAATTTTAAAAAACGTTTGAAACAATCTTCACTCTCCCAAATATCATTAATGTGGAACTATTAATAGACAGGAAATACTGTAACTGAAGCAACATTAATCACAGAAAATTGGGAATTAGGGAAAACGTTTAATCCTCATGAATTGCCCATTACAGAAACTTGAGACACACAGCATCAATAAGCTTATGGATAGGTAATTTTTAAAAAGTTTTTTAATCAAAAATATATAGGTACTTAATTGTGATAGACTTAATTTTGGTAGTTTCATTTTTAAGCATCAAATTCAAGTAATTTTACTGATGGTCATACTTTGACTTTTAGGTGTTTCTGGTCATGCAATACATAATATTTTCCCAGTTATGTTGATGGTGAGTACATTCATTTTGCTGATAAAATAGACAATGACTTGCTTGGGTAGACACAGTTAGGAAGATTGATGATTCAATTTATAGTGATTCTCTATGCCACATACAATAGATGCTTTGAACCACAAACAGCATGAAATAAATTACCATTTTAGTTATCCAGATCCCAAAAACTTTAAGCAAATATTTAGATGCAGTATCCATTGTAAAAAAAACTATATATAAGAGGCATAACGATTTTCTAGAAAGGGTAACTTATCCAGGGTTATAATACTGTAGTGTTTGCACTAGAAAATCCATTTTATGTTCAAACATTGAATACCAATACTTTCTACATAAAAATAATTTGATCTTTGTGACGGGTTGCAAGTGATGGATATATTAATGCAGACATTCAGTTATGACATGAAAAATCCATATAAGGTTATAGATTGTTAAGCGTTAAAGCTTCAACAAAAATCAATTGACCATTAACCAGTATTTGGGAGCTTGATGACATTAATTTTAAATAAATATGCCTACTGTTTATCACATGAGTATTTAAATTAGCCAATATTACCAGACCTGAAAAACCTGTTTTGTATTATATTTTCTCATAAAAATAAGCCAATAAAAATTATAAAATGACACCACATGTTTAATAATAAAAGCATTAATTCCCTCATTCAAACAATAGTTTTAATGGACACCAGGGTCTCCAAGAAGCCATGAAATACCAGAGCTCAGGTAAGGGTCGTAAAGATTTTGCTTAAGGGTTAAGTTCCACCAGGGAATTATTTTACAGAGATGAAAAGTTCCACATTGTTCCAAAAGAATCACTTGTATCAGATAATGCCTCAACATGCAAAACAATTGTGTTTCACCATGTTTACAGATAATTAAGCTCTCCTCACCCTACAGAAAATTCAAGGTTGGGTTTCCTCAAAGACTTCAAGTCCATTTTCATGTTGTATTTTATGTTTTAGTTTTTACAATTCCAAATAATACATTTATTCTTCTAGGGCTGAATTTTTAATAACATATTAGTAACCTCTGCTCTAGGAAATTGAAAAATGGAAAATAATGCATTTAGACTGCAATTTAAAAGTTACCAATGGAAATTCATAACTTAATATTGTAATGTGTTAAAATGCACACCAATATGTAGTTGTATTGGCTGGAGGCAGTTAACACACATACACCAAATATAAATCAGCCCTGGCTGATTGACCTTTGGTGTATGTACTCCCCAGTAGGTACACACTTTACACAATTCAGCATCGGGTGGACTGGGCCCTGGAAAACCAGTTGAAACTCTGTCGCTTCCTCATTCATAGTATTCGACGTAGCCAACACCCTAGAAAAAATGTTTTGTTTTGCCGCTCGTTAGCCCCCTGGCCTATTTATGACCTTGGGGTAGAAGTTATTCCCATTTTACCTTCCAATCCTATCCTTGTTTCCCTCCTATCCACGCACCCTCCTCTTCACCGATGTAATAAGCGAAAGCTTCCAGACCCGGCAAGGAGGTAGTCCCTGCGCATAGAGCTGGCGAACCAAATGTATGCAATTTAGCACTAATGGTTACACAATGCACACGGAAAGCCTACACAGATTAGGCCACTTTACTACAAAGTTCTGCAGATTGTACACAGGAAGTATAATCGTGTACACTATGATTACATGCAAGGCATGCACAGCATTTTCCATTTTACTACATAAACGGTACACTCCAAAGTTACCATAAGTTTACACAAATGTTACCATCCCTTTTTGTGAGGGATCAGATAGCAAAGAGGCCAAAGAAATCCACTTACTGACACTACTTGCATAGAGATTTTACAGGGTACATTTGTGATTATTCAAAATAATACACATACCGCAGTGAAAATGTGTTTGGGAAATGCGTGGGAAAATTGTATGAAATAAATGTCAGATCCTGATTTTATGAGAATTTATCATAGAAAAAATGTAAATTTTTCACAATTTGCGTAAAAAATTTGCCAGGAACTGGTGCAGACCTCCTCTCTCAGAGAAATTTATGTGATATGAATGTGTGGGAAACCCTCACAAGAAAGAAAGCTCACAAGAAAACTCACAAGAAACTCGAAGAGCTTTCTGTGAAATGTAATATGCACAAAAGGCGAATCAGAATTGAGGGGACTTTTCTGTGACATTTCTGGTATCTATGATATTATATGGGAAGTTTACATCAAGCATTTAACATCCGTTTGAGTGAGCTATTTTATATTCCTGTGAAAAAAATATGAAAATGTTCAGCAGAAGGTAAATGTTTTTAGCAGATTCATGACACATTTTTATGACAATCTTGATGAGTTAATGTTCACACAGTCTATAACGCCCTTACAGGGCTGAAACAACTATGAAATTATATGTTTTCATCGCACATAGATCATTTATGCTCTGGTGACTTTTTTTATATCAGGATTCCTTTGAGATAAAAGTCAATCTGGGAAGCCAATGTAAAAACCACTTACTTACAATGTACCTACACCCCCAAAGACCTCATTGTTATTGTGGTATGCAAGAATGGTTGCATCACAGGCTGAAACTGTTTTGCACTTCAGGTATGACAAATATCCATCATTAACAGGTTCTCTGAGTTTTAAAAAGTTCAAAGGTTAAAATTTATTGGGTCAATACATTACTGTACGGTCAGAGTAGGCAAAATGGGTTATGCATACAAATCTGATTCTGCATTCATGGATCAAATTGATTCCTTTCTGAAATTCTATTGGCATACCTTTGGAGTATTCATAAACTTAATGCATTAATACACTTTTTTTCATAAGTGATCCATCTCAACCTAAATATGCTTCACTTATAAGCTATTAAAATGGGATTATTTCAGATGTTTGAACCACGCACTGATGGCCCTGATGCTTATGAAAGCATTAAATCAATAGTCATCTCAAATGGTTACAACAAGAGCATTATTGACAAAATGCTCCTTAAAAAATGCTTCATCAGGGCTCAACAACTACTCTTCACGCCAGGGAAAACAGAAAGAGAAAGAATTGGGTGGTGTAAATTGTCATATTACGGGATGATTTCAGAAAATATTGGCAACCTCTTCCCAAAACACCAGTTTAGAATAGCATTTTATAAAAATGACAATCTTAAAAATTTCCTGAACAACACAAAAGACAAAGTTCAACCATTAGAAAATAGTGGAATATATAAATTAAAGTGCAATGACTGCAGTGCTGCATATGAGGGACAGACAGGACACACTTTTCAGACAAGAATAGAAGAACATAAGAGATGTTTCCGGAAATGTAACCTATCACAGTCCCACTTTGCCAGAGATCTATGGGAAGAAAACTATAACAGTGACTTCATACTGTAAATATTACACCGAGAGAAAAAAGGAAGGAAGATGGGCAAAAGGGAGGTGGAAATAAGAAGGAATATGAAGAAATGTCTTTTACTCAACGACATCCTTTTTGAAAAACATTCCCCCTCCTAGAAGTCTCTCTATCCCTCACAGAAAAACAAACCCCTGACCCTTCTACCCCACTCCCCACCTGCTGATAACCCACCACTTCCTTAATGCCTAACCCTCGAGGAAGAACTACACCTAAGAAAACCCACCCACACCACCCCCACCAACAAACCCCCCCCCTATCCCACACACGTGTCCTTCATGGGTTTTCTAGATTCCTACGCCACCCCTTACCTCTCCCCCAGTATTTTTCCCCTCCTCAACACCCCCTCCCCCCCCTCTCCTACCTTCCACCAAGTCCCTTAAGAGTATATATACCTCTTGGAAATTGTTAAAACTTTGTACCTGATGATGACACCGCTGTGTTGAAACATGCGGTACCAGGAAAATAAATGTGTGGAAGGAAACCAAGTTACTTTTTCATTTGTGTTGGAGATAGGTTTTTGGCTAGATTTTGGAAACTACATGATAATAGTGCATAAAGGCTTCTCAGATTTCCATCCATGTGATTGGGTCCACAACCGATGTTTCAGCATCGTAAATTTTTGAAACCTTTCATATATGATAATACTTTGTTGATTTAATTAAATCTACATGCGTAAAAATTTGCCAATGTATTAGATGGAGGAGCATTTCACATAGGTAACAGAGGCCAATAGGTTGGCTCTCCGGAAGCAAAAGGGTTAAGCTTGGAATGAACCTCTAGCCCCTGTACCTTCAACATCCTGATCCACTTGTCAAACATCATCTCTCACTTACATTTCTACACTATTATATCTGTGGCAGAGGGGAAAAACCATTTAAGTGACATTTTTGACGAAATTGAGTTATTGATGAAGAGCAATAGATTTGTCTAAACTTTCATTTAATACAAATATGTAAACTTTTTGGGGCATGTTCTGCAAGAAATTCTTAATGTGCGTAACCATTTAAGTAACTTAGGAGAGGAAAAAACATTTAAGTGTTCATGGGTGGGGAATAACCATTTATGTACTTACCTATAAAATTGGGAAAATGTGTAATAATTGTCTTCCTAGGCCTTCTTTCTGTATATGTTTTATTTACTTTATTTTGCTTCAAAAACAATAATTAATTAAAAATTGATTGTTTGATTAATTAAACTAATATAAATATTAATAAGAAAAAAATATAATATAAATATGAAAAAAAGTAAAAAATGAATAAATAAATGTAAATTTTTTGATATAAAAGTCATAAAAACATGTAGTTCTACATGGAAATAAGAAAAAGTCCGGTCAAAACTTTGAACTCAAATTACTCTAAATCATGTCCATGGCACTTAAATGGTTATTCCCCTCCGCCACAGATATTTTCTCACAGCCATTCTCATTTCTATTCTACTGAAGTTCTGAGAAGGCAAGGTTAGTGAAGTAAAAAACAGACTTTTTATTTTGGTGTCAGAAAATATATCACATAACTAATGGGTTTTGGCAAGCATGATTGCATTGAAAGTGTGCCCATTTCCTGATTCATTTTCTGAAATGCTATATGTATAGCTCTTACAAAAGTTCCAGGTCCTGGGCAGAGGATATTGGATTTTTGTTTTATATTTTTATGACAGCTTTGGTTTACAGAAAAAACTCTACTCTTAATTAGTGCCCAATGATTGATCAAATGTTGACTATCATGGAATTGAAAGAAAGAAAAGTTAATAAAATATTATTTTGAACTATTATAGAGTTTTTGATGGGAATACCTACTGTCAGGATTACCTATGTATGCCTATATATTATTCAAACAATTAATCTTTGATCAAAAATGCTGGTACATTAAGACATATTACGTTCTTCCCATCCTATATAAGAAATAATAGACAAAATAAAATCTGACCACCCAATACCAACATTATTTTTGTTATCCAAGAAATATGTTCAAATTTACTTCCACTGTGCTGATGCACGTTATTCATATGTCACAATCTAACTCAAGCTTAATACCTTGAAACAAACTAAAAGGGCAGCAGTCAAAAGTTTCATTGACCCAAACTGGTGTCCTCTTTACATCCATAATTACACATGCAAAAATGTGAACACAACAATAAAAATATGAAAGTTCAACTTACAGTGTTCCAAAAAACAATTCTACTTCTGTGACGCATGAATTAATGGGTCTCATACAAGCATTTCTTAAATACCTACAGAGTCACAGGATATGTCACATTAATGTTCCAGGAGGAAGAGCGATAGCAGCTTGACCACAAAGTGGTTTTGGTAAGAATGCCATATTAGAGAGCCATCGTTTCCTTTCACTGCAAAGGCATTCAACTCCATTTAATGGACAATTGGTTGCAGAAGACATGCCGCCAATAATGACTAGTTGAGTTCCTGTAAACAAATAAACATTATGTATGTTTTCTTTCCTCAATTTCTGATATCTCAGACAGTGAAACTCAACATTCCAAGGTTTTTCCTGAACCCTGAACCCTCTCATGCTGAATGCTATGCCCATATGATAGGATTTTCTCATGCAAATAAGGAACAAGTACAATTTTCTTCCACAAAAGAACAAATGTTGGGCTTGATTAACAGTACTGTATTGGTGATCTCATGGGGAGGTATTTCTCATAGATATGCAGTTATCATAGTTCTCCAAATACATCTATTCATCCCCCAATAATAGCTCCTCATTCCCCCCCCCCCCAACTTCAGTTTTGGAAATAAAAATTAAATATCATAGAAGACCTTACCGGTAGGTATCCATCGCCAGACACAAATTACTTGAACATGATATTTGCTATAACAAAAAGAGCTAATTGTGAATGTGCTCACACAGCATAACCAAATTTCCCCTATAATATGAATGCATTATGATTTATGATTATGTATGCTCCAATTACTAATCACTCTAGTTTCAATAACAGTAGAACCAGCATTTAATACAAAAGCACATTAAAGTTATCTTTTAAAAGCAAGTTTTAATCATTGGTCCTTTAAAGTCCACTGTTCAGGTGAATTCTTCTCAAGCTTCTCAGTGTTGGGCTAATCAGCATCCCTGAGTTTGAAGGGATAGTCTTCCATCGAAATGTCGCCCATCATGCAGACATTACTCAGATGGTTAAGCGGAAGTCCAAGAAGAGTTCGCCAGAACAATTTGCCGGAAAACCCTGAAATCATTCATCAGATAACGAATGCCACACCTCGAAAATGGCACATGTATTTGGGATTCTGGACAGAAAGATTTAATTTGAAAAATATAAGGTAGCATGTAGATGTAGGGGAGCGTGGTGGCCTAGTGGGTAGAGCGCTTGGCTACTGATCGAAGGGTCCTGGGTTCAAATCCGGGTGAAGCCTTTGGACGCCCCCGAACAAATCCTCAGAGTGTGAGGTGGCCCAGGGAAAGGAACTACCCCCCCTACCCTGAATGTGTGAAATTCACATACCTGTGGCTTAGTCCGGGGTGAGCTCTACCCTCAACTATCCAAACCAACCTTCGGGTTGAATCACTGAGTGAGTGAGTAGATGTAGATGAAATGTCTAAAATTGCATGCTGAGCAAGAATGACCATCATCGGATAGTGAGGTCACAAGGAGGCAACACATTTTTTCTAATCTCCAACTTTGATTCCTGACAATCGTCTCAAGGTGATAAGTACATTTTTTTCACAGTTAACCATTGGTCCATATGAGTGCAAAATGTGTGCGATCAGCCAAGAGTGCTGGGCCAAAGAAACAATGCAGAAAAATGAAGTTGAAGCGGTTGGAGACAAAAAAACTGATTGGGCACTTTGAAAGAAAATAGAAGTATCTACTATAGACAGATATGTTAGACAAAAATCCCTTTCGGCCTGGCCTAGAGGCACAGTTACCATTCGAAGTTTTATTTATAAAGGCTCTGCTCATTTTGCTCACCCCTTGCAGTAAGGGCTAGTCGTATTAAAAATTGTTGCAAACAAAAGTTTGAGATAATATTTAGGAAATGTACAATAACTTTGAATGAATCTAATATTGTGCCTACTAATGAAGAACTTTTTTGTCCGAAAAAGCCTATTTTTTCCACTCCTTGGACATTGGTCTGTTTTCTGCATATTCCACAATTTCTGCGACCTAGTAGATTTCAGTAAGCTTCAAATAGCTTTGGCCACATGCATATTTACCATCTGCTCTTATTATTAATATGTTTACCTAGCATTGTCCATGGATGATTCATGCATTCAGTTACCATGAAAAGTTATACACCTACCTTCATTAAAATAGAACCAATCAAATTCCACTGTTAAAGTACCATCTTTATAATGATTTCCTCCAAAAAAAAATTACCCTTTCATGGGATTAATCAGATAATCTATCTTTTTCTCTTACCTAGGTATGATAAGGCATGTCCATGCCGAGGTACAGCTAGCTCTGCCTGAAGTTTCCACTCTCTTCCATCCAAGACATCTACCGTGCCAATGCTTCTAATTTCACCATTAGATCCACTGTAGTATGATTCCAGGCCCATCTGGTAGCCTTTATAAAAATTAGACATTCTGAAGTTAATAGCAATGAACAATGAAAAATGTATTGTTGTTAAGATGCAGTACTACAAACAAATTACATAGTAGGCATTGCTTAAAGTTCCATGCAGTTTAAAATGAACTTCAAAAAGAGCACCTGCACAGTTCATTCAATTGACTCCTTTATCATTCTGAAGCTGATAATTTTAGCATTGCATTTATTCACAGGGGGGTCATGGTGGCCCAGTGGATAGAGTGCTGGGCTACTGACTGGAGGTTCCCAGGTTCTAATCCGGGTGAAGCCTCTCCGGACACCCCCTCCAAAAATCCTTGCGGTGTGACTATCTGATTGTCAGAACTCCTGGGAAAATCACAGGTGACCCAGGGAAAGGAACCAAACCCTCCTACCCTGAATGAGTGAATTTCATACACAGTACAGGGTGAGCTCTACTCTCACGTATCAAAATCAACCTTTGAGTTGAAGCACTGAGTGAGATTCCTCTCACCGCACTTATTTCGTCAATGTCACCACCTATCAATGCGCCATTGCATTTAGTATGCTACTACATGGTAATATGATACTGACATAAGCTATAGTTTGGATAACTTCAATACTTATGAACATAATCTATGTCTGATATGTATGCCCAATAAACCTGCGATGGGCTCTTAGAGGGTGAACATATGGAGGTTAACAGTGTTGTGCCTTGCATTAACAGATCACAAGCCAACAAAATGAATTTTCAGTAATCAAAAATGCCTCTTTTTCAAGCAGCTCAAGTAGTTCAAGCATCTTCCTAACCTGATTTCCTGAGGGCAGGGAGGAGTCAGTGGAGAGGGCAAGGGAGTTTCAGGGGAATGAGCTAGGAAGTTTCAGATTTTTTCCCTGAGATATGTTTAAACAATTTTAAAATAATAACTCATAGCTTCTTAAAGATTTAAACACATTTAAAATTTATGTTAAAATCATATTAATGAAAAGAAAACATTTTAAAAGCCTAAAAAGAGAGAGCTAATGTTTCCAAAATAATTTTAAAATAATTCTAAAATTTTCTTACAATATATTTTAAAATACTTTTTTCATAAGATATTGCTACTTAATTGGGTTATAACCTTGCCTTGACAAAATCTTGTCGCTCCTCCAACCAGAAACAGGCTGCCATTGATGGAAAGCATGGATGAATAAGTACGAGGAAATCTAAGCGGCAAAAAAGTAAACCAACTGCAAAGGAAGTAGAAAACACTATGATAAAAGTATTGTTTCAAAGTTAAAATAGACTATGCATTTAAAATATTTAGTAAATCCACTGACAATGACTGTTTCATATTAAACAAAGGTTAATTACAATCTGAATAACCAGAGTAATGTTCAATCACTCAATAACAAAACTTTGGGTATTGTAGCATGTATGTACTTACATAATTAGTTTTTTCCCATTAAAAATACCAACCTTACTTGGCCACTATTTTAATTCTATTTTAATAATGAATAATTTTTCCCATTTAGCCTTGACATAAATATTATTGCATTATATTTGCAACAAAATTAAATACTTAAAACAATAAAAATTGACTATCATATACAATAAATTTCTGATTGTCATTTACTCTCCCATTTGTCTTCTACCAGCATAATGTGACATACATGCTACATTACATCGTCAACACCATAGGCGTATCCAAGGGGAGGGGGGGGGGGTTTGGGGGTTGTAACCCCCCCCCCCCATTGATAAAAAAGTTAACATGGGGGGTATGGAATACCCCCCATGTAAACCCTCCCTTCAGTGGTGGTAACTCCCCCTTCAGTGGTGGTAACCCCTCCTTCAGATGCTTCTAGATACGCCTATGGTCAACACATATACACCGCACTACTAAATTTCACAGTAAGTATGCATTCTTTTAGCCAAAAATTTAATATTGAAATTGGTCATTTTCAACACAAGGTGGACTTTCATGGGCTTCTTGGAAGAGAAAAATCATGCCTTATAAGGAAGAAATTAGGTAAATAGGTATGCACTCACTTGTCAGCCCTTGGGTCATAAATAAAGACAGAATCTGATATAGCTGCTCGAGAATTAAGCATGATGGAATGGGATGATGGACTGCCCAAAAGAGAAGTTGATTCCACAAAAAATGGTGATGGAGCTGAAGTACCACCAGCAACCCATATCAAGTCATGATGTTTTGCAGCTGCATGACCCACTCGTGGCTCAGGCATTGGGGAAACAAATGACCACCTCCCTTTCTTAGGATTATACTGTTCCACTGAAGCAAGGATCCTAATCATAATGAGAATAAAAAATTAAAATTAAGAAATGCAAATTGATTAATTTTGTTCACTTCAGTTGTAAATTACAGTGATAATTTGTATAGGTACTATATTTCCTAGTCCTAGGTGCTCTCATTTTTCCCAAAAATGCATTCCAAAATTGGGCTACAGCTTATAAGCCATGGGTAAAGCCATGTTTTCATGCATCCGATTTTGTGCTTCCATCTGAGGTGCTTTTACAATGTAAAAGCAACTACTGTGTTCAAAGAAGATATCACTACAAATGAGGAAACAGAACATGAAAATATGTTTGGATCAAAAGCATGGACTATTGGAGAAGCAGACAAGAAATGATTAGAAGCATTCGAAACCTGGTGTTGGAGGAGGATGCTGAAGATCAAATGGATGGATAAAATAATAAATGAAGTTTACAGAAGAGTAGAAGAGGAGAGAAGCATATGTAATGCTACACAGAAAAGAAGAACCAGATGGATTGGGCACACACTGAGGCACAATGGGTTTGTGAAGAACTTAATTGAAGGAAAAATAGAGTGAAACATCCTAAGAGGAAGTCCAAGGGATAAATGTATAGACCAAATAAAGAGGAAAGTGCTTAAGAAGAGCTACGAAGAAGTAAGGGAACAACTAGCATTAGATAGGGAAGGATGGAGGCCTTCAGTCAACCAATCCTAGGATTAAACGACCAATGATGATCAGAGCGTAAAGAAAAGGCTAGTGATAACTCTAATGTGGAGCATGGTGCTGTATGGGTTGGAAACTTAGTCATTGCAAAGAGAGAATGTGCGTAGACTTAAGGCTTTTGAGATGTGGGCTTGGAGAAGGATGGAGAGGGTGAGCTGGGTGGTGAGGAAGACGAATGAGGAGGTATTAGATATGGTTGGAGAGGAGAGGAAGCTTGTGACAGAGGTTTGGAGAAGGCAGAAGAGATGGACGGAGGAGTTTTTGAGAGGGGATGGCATGTTGAAGAGGGTGGAAGAGGGGAGAACACTGGGGAATTGTGGAAAAGGAAGGAAGAGGGTAGGAATTCTGGACAAAATAAGAGAAAGTAGAAGATATGAGGAATTTATCCCTTCAACAGTGAGTGACATAGTCACTACATTTGGCACAAACTTCACATGTCATCGAGCGACATAGTGACTATGTCACGGCGATTCCATTTAAATCAGTGGAAAACCAGCAATTCCATTTAAATCTCCTCCAACCTACGAGATGGGATTCATTTCAATCTCCTTCAAGCTTGAAGGGTTAAGAGGGATCTAATGGCAGGACATCCTCAGGAGGGAAAGCGAGACTATGCTCATAAATTGGGATGCAGGATGGGGGCTGTCCAAGAACCTACCAATCAGATGGTAAAATACTTAAATGAAAATGATGATCAGAGGTACCTGAAGGAATTTGGTACTATGTGGAAAAAAGTGTAAACTCCCTGAGGACCACGTAGGCATATGGGTGCAATATAATTTCACAGTACATACTAGATAGAAATTGTAGGGCAATTGCATTAACTACAATGGCAGTCGCAAGGACTGTGAGCAGCGGTGGCTCATCCAAGTGTCTCCATGACCTCCAGATCCATGGTGTTTCTGCTCTGTCACATGCTAACAGCCATGTTAGACAGTATGTACTACGAGCAGGAGGTGTCAACTGGGTGGCACCTATTTTGCAAACTTCTGCACATCGTGTAGCAGACAGCTCTGCCACAGTCCCCATCTCTCTACTTTCACCATGATGAACCATCATGGTGAGCACAGACTGCATTGTGGCAGTGAGCTAAAGGTGTGCTCTCCATTATTTATTTGTTTCTGTGATTCTATGTCAAATAACTTTGATACAGTTGTTATTTATGGGAGTTAAAAATCTCATTTTTTTATGATCAATTTTTATCATTAACAGATCCCACACAGCACCTAGGGACGTCCCAGGGAATTCCCTGGGATGTCCCAGCAGGACATTGCCTAGTCCCAGGGAGCTCCTTGGGAAATCCCATATGGTCCCACGGAGCACCTAGGGACTTCCTATGTCCGCTCCTATGGGTCAAATATGGGACATCCCTAGGGTGCCCCAGGGATGTCCCAGCCAGGACCTTGCCTAGTCCCAGGCAGCTCCGTGGGATGTCCCAGGGAAGCCCAAGGGATGTCCCTGGGAATTCCCATATCACCACCCATGGGACTTCCCTGGGATGGCCCATAGGAGAAGACATTGGCAGTATACATATTTATGGGATGTATGAAGCACCTGTTGCAAAAAAATTGTGAAGTACTGTAGTTTATTCCAAAAATGTGTGAAATACACAATACTTTTGAATGTACAAATTAAAAATCCTTTTGTCCTTTAAAACACCTCATACACAAAGGAGCCACATCATTCACAAAGGAGCAACAATAACACAAAGGGCCATGTAGCAATTCAATATTAGCAATTCATTTCAACAACTGATTTACACTAATGCAACAACCAGAAATTGATCAATTTAAACACTTTGTCCAAAGTCTTCTGATCCTCAAATGGAGCACTGCTCCGTTTGGCTGTACAGCACTTCTCTTCATAAACTATATAACAATTATGCTTGGAATTCTTTCCCCATTGCTACAGGAACTGTCTCCATTGCTGACGGAACTGTCGCCATTGCTGCATGAACTGTCTCCATTACTCTTCAATTTTCTGAAACAGGAGAAAGATTTTATCCTCAAAAAGAAATAACAATATATTCTTCTTAATACTTTATTTATTTATTGAAATTCAGATTTTTTAGATTCATTGAGATTTATGATCATAGAACTGGATTTGTTTAGCAATACATATTTTGTATTCAAAGTAAAAATTACGTGAATGTGGTATTATATGGACTGAAACTCACTTATGGCGCTCATTCCTTTCTTTAGCATGGCATAGCCAACTTTTTATTGGAGCAACAATTTGCTCTTTTGTGGCTTCAGGGTATCTTCTTACAACATCTGTAGATGAAAGGATAAGAGAGTATTAAAATATGCCTGTCATGTAACTAGCTTCACAGTAAAGAGCTAATCCAGAAGATATTTAATTTTTCAAAATATGCGTAAGGCAAGTTGCATTCATTACAGACTCGATTTCCGCCATTTAAAGGTTTTCTCACACAACCTCGTTCCTTACCTTGGTCCTGCAATTCTCTGGTAATTCGGCGAACAATGTTTTCTGCTGCAGTTTCCTCCGCTAGCCAAGCCTCGACTACTTCTCAGAAAAGCTCGCAAAGCTCTTCCTCCAGATCCCTTAGCGTTTGTATCCTTCCCTCTTTGTTCTCAACATCTGGAAACCATTGACTGGAGCCCTTCACCCCGTGCGGTTGCGTGCTCCAATGCAATGGGGCAGGAGAGGGGAGTGCTTTCCTCGGACAGTCAAGTAGGCATAGTGGCCGAGGGACAAAGGGAGGGTGTGGTGGCTTAAAAAAAACACAATCCAGCCTTTTTTGGAGGAAGCAATTAGGATGCAAAATAAGGGTCTTTAAGTGGTTAAGTACTCGGGGTTGTATAGAGGAATCCGAGTTTAAAGGACGGCTAAGGCTAATGGTTTTTACTTTGTAGAATGTTCATTCATTATTAAACGCACTTCGCTCGCTTATAGATGCAGGTGACTATGTGAAGGCAATTGCCTTTCCTGCGGTCCTGACACCCTCAAATTTTACAATTTATATCGGTGAATGGCAAAGGGGCCAATATTCAGCCGACATTCGTGGCTTTTTGGGAAACTTCGGCCAACATTATAAAATTGACGCATGATGCCATGCATTCAGGGAGAGCAGCAATGATATAGGGGATATAGGCATCCCTCGTATCATAATTTTCATTATGACCATTGAGCAAGTCTTACGTTTTCCTCCTCGAAGTTCAAACATTTTATTATCATTATTTACCCAACCAGCTGGACCACAGAGCGCACGACTAGAGAAATTTATTTTCGAACAAACCTTCATAACAACTCGTGAGCAAGTGGATGATGTGAAAAGGAACAGCAAAAATGGCGCGTGCTTCTTTCATTTCAAATGAAACTGAACCATAATAAAATAAACTTCTAACAAAATAAAATAAATTTGATTCTTTCAAAAAAACTATTTGCATTTTCACACAGAGTTTTTAGCATTTTATGATTCCTATCCAGATAGATTATAAATATGTAGTATTAACAAATGTTAGAAAGTTAGTCTTTGTTACTTTACTCTTTGTGAACCGGCTGACCCCCTTGAAATCCCGTGTACATCCCAAATGTCCAAGATGATCCCAGAACATAATTGGGGCATGTGGGAGCCCCATGGGAATCCTGAATGTCCCAAATTGATCCCGGGACATTATCGGGACATGTTGGTAGCTCCACAGGATGTCCCGGGACCAATTGTGCTGTGTGGGATATTGATAATTATTTTTTCTTCTAAAATCTAACTCGAAAAATCAGAGCATCCCATGGGCCGTTACATATGTGGTAAGCAGAAATTGTCATGAGAAAAATCCACCATGCCTGAAAATGGAGCCATGAACCTTTGGCTTTCTAGGCCAATACACAGAGCAAAACATAATCAAGGCTTCCTATATCATCATAATTCTCAACAACTTAACTTCCCAAAAATCCTCCAAAAATTGCCACTAGGAATAGGAAGAATGGTTACTGTGATGGTCTTTGCATTGGTCTAGCAATACTAGGTCTGTTGTTCGATTTCCAGCCCAGATAAATTTTTTCTCAAGGTGATTTCCAGGTGATACAGAATGAAACAACATTTAATGAAAAATTTCCATGAGATAAATTATATCCAATCAAAAAAAAGTAAAATCACTTCTATGTTCTTTTTGTGATCATTAAATGCTTCGTAATTTGTTATACATTTTTTTAATCATGCTCAGAGTTAAAAACATATGGGCAATGCCAATACCAAGGGTGAAAAAACTAACCCCAACCCCCTTCGGTCTTTTAATTTTTTTTACATAATCATATTCCCTAAAGTGAAAACCTGAAGAAATATAATTATTTGGTCAGATATCAATAAAGTTTTCCAAGATTTTGCAATTTATAGTATGCCCGATTCGCAAAACACTGAATAATGCGATACCTACAATCAAATAAACGCAAAGAATTGATAATTCGTATTTCTTAATTTTATAATATATTCAGGCATGTGGCACAACAGTTATCCTAAAAAGTAAAATTTTTCATCCGACATTAATTTTAAAAAGCGATATAAATTCTAACTAAGAAGTGACAAAACATTGCATACGATTCTCTTGGATCCCCTCACCCCCTACGTAAAACAACGTAAGAAAAGTTCTACTCCCCCCCACCCCCAAACGTCTTACATAATACCATAGAGTAATATGCTTACTCTATGATAATACATAGTTGAATGGCCCCTAACCTTATATGGAGTCACCCGCAAGTGCACATTTGTGCAATATTCCACAAGGGAAAATCATTCGCCTTGACCAGGATTCAATCCCAGATATGTCGATTTTGCACCAAGTGCTTTAGCCAGTTAAGCTACCAAGGCGTTATCCTCCCCAGTTGATTTTTTTAGGGCTTCATAAGAACAAGTGTCCAGAACAACTTGTTCCTATAAAGCCCTCTAAAATCCATAAGAGAGGAGGATGAGGAGTGTCCAGAACAACTCGTTCCTATGAAGCCCTCAAAAATCCACAGGGGAGGAGGACGCCTCAGTATACTGAGCTTTAGCTAAACTGGCTAAAGCATTCGGTGCGAAATTGAGGGATCCGGGTTCGAATCCCGGTTGATTTTTCCTCTGTGGAATATCACGCTATATGTTGTGGTTTAATAAGTTAGGGTTCATCCTTAAGGAATGAGTTATTCACACATTCATTCCATTTGGGGTCACCTGAAGGGTAATTACAAAGCTCTCTTCCCTTTAGACACTTGGAGCTCAGACTGTCACTCTGAGTAATACCATAGAGTAAGTATATACTTATTCTATGGTAATACGCATTTACCTTTAAGAGCCTTTGTCTGTCACCTAGCTGGCTACGGTGTTATAACTATAGTGATGACTAGAGCCACGGAAATTTGTTAGTTTTATTTATTTATGTTCGCTGTTGGCAAATACATGCAAAGGCTTTGTCATTGACAATACATAGTACATTGACATGAAATGTAATTCCGAAGAAAAAATAAATAAACACATAATTATAACACAATATTAGCATCAGATTACAGCAGTCAGTGTTTCTTCTAAATATTCAGTGACACTTTAACAACACCTCTCGATTAGAAAATCTTTTACCCTCTTTTTAATAATGGAATGTGAGTAAGTAGATTTAACCCCTCAAGCGTGACTTTAAATGGACGTATTAAATCCCCCAGCGTGTGCGACGCAGCAGTTGCGTCCACTTAAATCCATGCCTCAAGCGTGTACGACGCACCGTTTGCGTCCACACTTTTCATTAAGAATTCTTATCGCCTATGCTCTGATATACATACTTCCAGTGAGTATATATGTGAGCTTAAGGTGCCTGCTTTCTTTTTGTGCTTCTTTGCTGCCTGTATATATGAGTTCGTATTTTTAATTTTTTTTCCTGACTCATGCCTGGTAAAGAAAATGCTTACTCGCGACCCGGCGTCTTATGCCTGATTGTGAACAGATCTTTCCACTCACGCTCTGATTTATTACTCTCAGAGAGCTTATGATTGCGTGTTGATGCTGACTTCATCTTTCTGTGGTTCCTTGTTATCTGCACTCCACATTTTCCCCTTCTCTCTCACCATGGCAATGCTTTCGCAGGCATGGCCCATCCAGGCTTGGTCACTCAATGCTTCTCAGAACCTCATTAGGTCTATCCTCGTCTCCTATCTTATTTACGATGTTTACGGAGTTGAAGGGTCGAGGTTTCTTGACGCCTATTGCCGAAAGGCCTAAGCTGCATTGGTGGATTTTTTTATTTTTTTCTTTCTTCGGACCGGCCCCTTACTGAACCTCTCTTCAGTTCGCCATGGCGTCTAGCTCTCGTGAGTTGTTTGGCCAGGAAGTGCTTCATGCTTTGGAAGAAATGAGTGACGAAGGTTTAGATACAATTTCTAAGGATTCTAGTGGATACACTTGGGGTTCCAGTTCAGAAGAGGAAGAACCTTCTCATTTTTCTGTGAATAATCAAGAGAATACTTGGGATGAAATCGGCAGTGCTAATCTTCCTCTTCCGTGTGATTTAGTTGGGAAACAAATAGTGCAAGTTCAGTGTGCCGATGATCCCCTAGAATATTTCGAGTTGTTTTTCGACGATGATCTAATTACGATCATAGTGTCTGAAACAAACCGATACACGAAACAATTTCTTGCTCACGAGAAAGAAAAAATCTTGAAAGAAAAAAACAACTAAACATTCAGACGATATGCAACCCGTAAGTCGAAAGGGTGGGTTAGAATTGGTAAATAAGCCTACTTGTGTAATAGATTATAATAAATATATGGGTGGTTTAGACTTGAAAGATCAACTTTTAGAATCGTTCTTGCTAGAAAGGAATAGGACAAAAGTGTGGTATAAAAAATTATTCACCCACTTAGTAAATACGGCTGTGTTGCATGCTTATATTCTTTACTGCAAGGCTGGAAACAAGAAAGATCATATATAGTTCAGAATAGACTTAGTGAACAAGATCATAGGCAAGTACCGCGGGCAGAATTTAGAAAAGCGCAAAGGACGGCCCTCAGATACCGACACTGAATGCTCGCGATTGACAGGTCAGCATTCCATTCAAGAAAATCCTAAAACAGATACTTTTAAAGTTGGAAGAAGAAAGTGTGTGGTGTGTACGAAACAGGGAAAGAGAAAAGAAACAAGGTACAGGTGTAAAACCTGCCAAGGGACACCATCTCTCTGCCTAGACCCCTGTTTTGAGCGATACCGTACTCAGATCAACTACTAAACATCGGATATGGGGAGCAGAAAAAAATAAATGGCATGAAAAAATGTAAGTATAAATTTGTAATGATACAGTATAAACAATTTTAAATATAATATAATTTTTTTGAATTTTTCAAAATAGCGGTTACAATGCTAAAAATATTTAGGCTAATGTCTGCACAAATTCTTCGCTGCTTGCGAAAAAAAGGCACCCTGAACGATTTAAATACCTCCGATTAAAGTCACGCTGGAGACATGGAATTGAGTGGACGCATATGCTGCATCGCACACGCTGGAGGGGTTAATTTAGTTTTCTATTTTATTGTAAATTGTAGAATAATAATTATAGGGGCCTTTAAGGCAGAGAGAACTTGAGTATTGAATTTTGTGTACATTATTTCTGGAGTGGGTGGTGTAATTATTGTAATAATGTAATAATTGGCCTCTTAAAAGGCATTGGAAGGAAATTAGTAAGAATATGTTGGATAGTTGTGGCTCTAGCCGGAACTTATTGCGTTGTAATCAGACATTGGTCAACCTATTCATTAAAGTACGTACACCTACATGACGACTCAAAAATTTTAAGGGATTCTATACCTAAGCTAGAAACCTGGGCGAAAACTTGAGGTTTTGAAAAATGCGGGTTTCAATGGTTTCAACTACTCGCAATAGAGGCGCTGCGCAAAACAAAAGGGAAGCGAAAATTTACTCGCGCTAAGGACAATACGTGATAACACAACTAGTGCAAACAGGGAATAAATATTCCGTAACTGTATTGGTTATATATTCTTTGGTGCAACGTTTTAAAATCTATCGTCACTTTTGCTGTTTCTGCGACTCAAGGTTGGACGTGCAATTGCTTTTATCATCAAGTGCCCTTTGCTATTCAAGTGACATGGGAGACGCCAAACGTGACTGAAGCAAGGTAAGTTTTGTTGATTAAGTTTGCATTATTATGTTTAACACGAAAGTTTAACTCTCCGCTGTTTAAGATACCATGACCCTCTTACATAAAGTTAACTTCTAAATTTCTGTTTGGGGTTATCCTTGCGTATGCTTACTTTCCAACGACCGAAGTTGTTTTCTCCTAAGTGTACTGTAAGATGTGTTCATCCAACGCTATGTAATTACCACGTCAGTTTTATATGATATACTATTGAGAGGGTTTATTCATTTTGATATCTGAGGAGAAAGCTTGTAGCATTTTTCTGTATTGGATAGTCAATTTAACTTCATATTTTAGGAGTCTTCATTTGTTGATATCTTTACCTTGTATTTAGGGTTCTAGTCTAGTGATCAGGTGTTTGAATATATCACTGCCCTAGATTATTTTTCTGGGAAATGAAGTTATAGGAATTAAGAAAAATAGTCATTTATATATAAGAAGGTCAGACCGCTAATGGAAGCGATTTTGGAAAATAATGAAAAATATAATTCGTAATTCCGTCGCAAGGTCGTATCTAAAATTGAGTTATCACCTATAATCGTTGGTATACAATTGGAAAATATATATTAGCAGTGGGTAATAGTGTTATTTAAGGATATATGGTAAATGTGCGCTTCAGTCTTGCAGGGCGAAATTTTAATTTCTATTCTTACTATTCTATTTCATACTATTCTTTGAATATGTGGTTGAAGTTGTGGTTGAATCGTGAACTATGTGTTTAATTTGTTTTATTGTGTTCCTTGTTTAAAACCGTAAGTTTCACTAATCCGATTTTATGTATTCCATTTCCAACTAAAATGTTTGGTCGATTTAAGGTGACTTGTTAAAAATTGTATTTGTAGCTGGAAACCAATCAGCACACCCTGCTGAGACAGATGAAGATGTTGAGGTGAGGCTGGCAGTCTCATTATTGAGAGGGAGGAAGAGTGCAGCTGAGGCAAGAGTGTCAGAATGAAGGAATGGGATAAGAAGAGGAAATGTCTGTTGGGGAAGGTAATACATAATTTATGAATTATTGGTCAATAGGGACAATAAAGGTCAAAAAAGAAAAGCCAAATAATTACACGTGGAGGAATTTTTTGTTATGATAGCATTCTCACGCAGTTTACATGTTACTAACTTATTTTCCAAATATGTACTGCTCGTGTACTTAACAAGCATAGCAATGCCACCAAGGGTTTTTGTGTACTTACACTCCATTTTTATCAATCCCTCCCATTGCATAAAGGCATCCATTGGCTGCTATCAGAGAAAAATCTCGTCGAGGAATGGTGAGGCATGATAACTCTTTCCAGAAACAGTTAGCTGGATCCAACACCCAGGTAGTGCCTACAACTGCACCACCTCCTGCACAATTGAATGTGTTCCCTTTCCTCCATGACTCTGTTTCCTTCTTTACACTACAGCCACCTCCAAAAAGAAGATTAAAGTAACAGGAATCAAGGTTAAAGAGAAACATAGTCAGAAAAAGAAAATGCAAAATTGTATTACTATAAATAAATTTTAAAAGTTATGTATATTTAAAACTACACATTTGATAAAAGTAAAATGTCAAAACTTTGGATGTGATGACTGGTTCTTCAGGTCCACTGGTTCTCAAAGGAGCCAAAATAACTGGAGCTGGCTGAAAAACTCAGTTTTTCAATTCCATTTATAATTTAATGAACATGAAATCAGTAAAAATTTGGCAGATGGTAATTTAACCTTTATCCGCTGGATTTAAATCCCAGTGTTTTTGCCTAGATGTCATATTGAAATAGATGCATTCCTGGAGCCGGGATGTTTTGGGCATGCAGCTAAAACATTTTAAGGGACTTTTCGGGCACGTTAGGCATTTGAAGTTTAAAAGAATTTTTTTTTGCCTCTTTGGATCTGTTTCAACTTCTTTTTCATGTCTCCAGAACATCTCATGTGTTGGTAAAATTAGAAAGATTACCTTTGAAACAGTAGATTAACAAATGATCATCACCTACTGCTGATTTCACCTCTGTAGTGCAAATGACTGAGTATATATACTGCAACATAAGTGTAAGGAACTACAGATCTGTGCCTCATAGACTCAGTGGCGGATACATGCGGGGGGCGTGCGCCCCCCCCCCCCTTGCAGGGTCGCCCGCATTGCCGCCCCCGCCAGTCAGCCCGCACGCTATTCGTTCATGTCTTTCGTGAGTCGAGTTATCGAGTAGTTGTACTTTCTTATGTAGCTCACATTTGCATCATCGTATATTTTATACTTTTCTGTCTGGCACATAGATAGCTAATCTACGAGAAAAGTCGCGGCCATTCTAGTGATCTCGATATGTTATTCTGTCTGGCATTTGTTCGAGAAAAGTCGCGAATATTCTACTGTTTGTATTTGTTCACACTTCTTAAAAGTCTGGAAGCGAACATTCTGGCACCGAATTTTCTCGAAACAACCGAGCTACATATATAGGGAAGCAGAGTCGCTTCCAGGGGGTCAGTTTGAAAGCTACAATCGTCGCGATAACTTGCGCCCCTCCCTTGAGTTTTTTATGTATCCGCCACTGCATAGACTGCTCTGTTTGCACATGAATGTTGGTATTTGAAGAATTGTGAAGTGCCACTTTGATAGCATAAAGTTAAACCACGTAAACTATAAAAATTTAATTTTTCAAATAAACCAAATTAACTGGAATTCAATAAAGTTGAAAGATTATTTTAAAATATTTCTCTAACATAAATCAAAGGCACTGCAAAATTTCTCCTTTCTTATCACCCCTATTGTTCGGAACTCACCAACAATATAAATAAGACCAGCTAGAAATACACAGGAATGGTGATGCCTTCCTTCTGGTAATGCAAGTTGGACTTTCTCCCATACATTTGTCCCAGGATGGAATCGAAGAATATCACTGCCCTCCAATCTAATGCCATGTTTCAATATAGCACCTGTCAATAAAATAGCCATGAATGAAATCAACCAATGAATTCTTTACAAAAAATTGATCATGACGAAAGAATAATTGACAGTTAAAATGGAAACTCCACGCTATTTTCCACAGGCAATGTCCACATCACCCACTGACCTTGATTATTTTTCATTGGAGAATAAACATGCATGCCACCACTGCTTGCTGAAAGTTCAGTCCCACCAAGCACAAGGATAGCTTCCCAATCAGGAAAATATAGGGAGCCCAATGGTATAGAACCTTTCACAGACTGATGAGCTTCACTTACGTAACTGTAATGAAATTAATTATTTGGTTCATCAATTAAAGGTTTAGCATAAAATGAAACATGAAAGAACATTTTTGCATCCTTTTTAATAATAATAATAATAATATTTATTCCACATGTGGAGTAAACGAAGTATATATGTATATACAATATATGAAGAAACAATAAAGTGGAATTTAGGTACCCCATAGGTAAACCTGTTTTGGGGTTACCATCATTAATTAACTTGAAGTGGCTGGTGCATATGTATAATCATTTTTTTTAACTTGATAACAGAAAAACAATTATAGATAATACATATTGTGTGGGGAATTATAGCAGAGTAAAATAATTTATAAGAATCTTCACTTACAACAATACAAATAAAAGATGATTAAGAACAATGGCAATACAGTATAAATAACAACAGGGTGTCCGGTGAATCTCAATTTCTTTTTTCCCTGAGTTTTCCAGGTTTTTCAGGCAAATGTTTAGCATTTTCCAGGGTCTTGCTGCACTTTGTTTCTAACATATTTTTAATGAATTTCTAATAAAATCGGCATAATTTTGCCAACATGAAAAAACGAGAAATTTCGGTCCCTCCTTTGAGTTAAAAACGTAGGAGTGTACAAGGAATGTGGAGTATTACGGGTTTTATTTCAACCAATAAATAAACAAAAACGGTTAACTGACAACAAAATTCTGAGTCAGGTGCAATTTGAACACAATAAAGTAGATTCAGACTAGTTTGATAAAGAACATGTAAATAAAAGAAACTGGTGTGACATTTTTCAATGAGTGCATTTCCGATTCAATTTCAGCGACAAATTTCTCGGCTTTTCAAGAAATTACGTTATTTTGGTTTGCAGCTCTTGAACCTTTTGCAGTATGTACCTCTTTCTTATTCTTTTTCTCTTGAGGCCTTGGTACCTTTCCTCTTCTCCCAAAAGGCTTCACTTTTACATGAACATTTCGGAAACTGTGAATTAATTGCTTTGTAATAGGTACGGATCTAACGCCCAAAAGCGTTCAATTATGTAAAACAAAATTGTATTTGTTGGACAATTCACGAATTTTAATTAGGTTGGATTGCCCCTGTACAGTGGCCCTGTCGACTACGAACCCGAGGGCCGTGATTTCCATACGAAGTGACCGCAAAATGTATCTCCGCTCCTTCAAAAACATTTCTGCAAACATTAAAACGAGGAGAGTGGAGATTATTTGGAAAGGATTATCAATTACACATATAACAATACCCAATTATCCATTTAGGTTGCCGGCCGAATGGTTTTCGTATAATGCGGGAAATGCCACTGCGCATGCTCAGACGTTTAGATTTCTCGTAAATTTGGCCACACAAAGAATTCCATTCGTACGGCTCTGCGAACAGAATCTTGATTTCCGCGTGAAATTCTGTTTCCGGTGACAGATTTCGGCATCAATTCCGATTCCATTCGTAGCGGCCATTTTACATGGGAATTATTCCGTGTGGAATTTGCCTTGTCATGCAATCGGCCCCTTAGACTGCGCATAGGGAGAGAGGGGTGGGGTGACGGAGCAAAAGCTGCGAGTGGGCGCACAGCTATGAAATGAGTATTAAATGAACAGGGAGCGCAAGGCTACGCTGAGCCGAGAGCATAATGCAAGCAAAGGCGCCGGACACCCTGAACAAAGTAAAAATCACTAAGACTATACAACAACTTTTTACAATTTTTCGATGTCTTCACTCTCTTGGCAGAGGAGCCATTTTTTTAATTTTAACAGAAACAAATCCGGCCTTTAATTAATCCAGAATTTTTAATCTGGCATTACTTATTTGAGGTCTTTTATACATCCCAGCTAATGTTAAATGGCTGAAATTTTTGTCATTTTTCCCTGGCCTCTTGTCTCCAGGAGAAAAAACTCATTAGACTTATATATAACATACCTTAAAGAAAATGACTGAAGTTTTGATGTGATGTAGGTCATTCTGTTACCATTTACAATAGAGTTCCTAGTTGTCCCAATTACACTTTTTGAAAGAGTACTTTTCCTTTTTTTGAATGCTTGTAATATCCTGCAATATTAATTTATATATTGTTAAGGCTGCATTGTAATAAATTATAATACATACATACATACATTTTTTATTGGACATTAAGCAAGATACAATATATATAACGTATACACGATATTTGGACACGTTATAAGACACGTTGGATAATAGGACACGTTATAAGATAATGACGTATACACTAAAGATGACAAAGAGCGCTAATAACTGAAAGATAATTATCATCATCATGCCAGAAGATATTCATTTCTTACAGTATTACATATTTTGTTGATGATGTTTACTTCATCTGTTGGCAAAAAAAATATTAGAAATAATTTATCAGGTATTTTCCAATCATTGCATTGAACAAATGATGTGGTATGCTGTCACATGCACGGGTGCAAAGATATACACCAAGGGGATGAAATTCGTCATGAAAAAGTCATTTGACACTGTCAATTGTAGCCAGTCTGGTGACTGTGAACTGTTCTGTTGCGAGCTGGTCCCCATGGAGACCTTGCTTCATTTTGCCGAGGTTGTGAAATATGTAGTGTTATTCATTTTAAGCCGCAAAAATGAATCAGCCTAGAAAATTCACTGTTAGTTATGCAGTTTTTATGATGAAGATGTCATGTCTGTCCAAATGGTTTGTCCTTTATAAATAATGTTTACTGAAGGCAGATAAAATGTTTACGAGGACAAGCATAGTGGCCTAACAGTGATGAGTGGGGGCAAGGATTCAAGGTGGTGGGGAGGGGGGATGCACAGGATGGGATACATGGGAAAGGGAGACTTCATGAAGGGTGGGAGGATTCACAGAAAAGGGGATTTTGTGGGGGGAGGTTATAGGGGGGATTTACATGAGGGGTCATCTCAGCAGTCGGTGCTTTGCCAATGACGATGTAGTCACCAAGTTGGTGGATAACTGGTTTAAGAATTTCACTGGAGATTATTATGAGGCTGGAATAACAAAAGTGTTATCTAGGTACTAGAAATGCTCGGAAAAGGGTATAAATTATGTATGAAAGTAATTATTCGTGTACTATGGTACATATTTTTTAAAATTATTTTCCCTTGATGAGGGAAACTCATTTTTTTTATACCCCTCACACTTTAGAGGTTCTAAAGATCAAAATAGGGCAGCATGGCTTCTGAACTGTGACACAGCAGACAAAATGTTTCACCAATTAGATTGAGGGGAAGAATAAGTAAATACAGCAAAACCTCTACTAACTAAGTGGATCTCCTCTTATCATTTACCACCGTTTTTCATACAATCTTTTAGATCCGTCCAAAATTTGTATGTAATTATAATTATAATAATCTTTATTTATCTGTTGCGAAACAGGCGTTGTAGTAGTTGTCGTCAGTCATTATACACCTCATGTGAGGATACAGGAACAATACAATGCACAGAATACAAAACACATTATAAGTATAAAATTAAAACCTTATTGTGGAGAAGTCGATTTCAAAGTATTCATCCAGAGGGTATAATGGTTTTGTTAAAAGCCATTTCTCTAGGAAAACTTTGTCACCTACCATTCTTGCTGTGTTGGGCAGCTTATTAAAGTATTTAATAGCCAAATTTTCATATTCAAAAGATTTAGCCAGTCTACAGTGAGGCATGTCTAGTTTGTGGTTGGCTCTAGTGGCGTGGTTATGTATGTATATCAGCCCTTATTGAGTACATGTGCAGATTTTCTTAAATGTACAACAGAAAATGAAATATATAAAGGCTGTATACAGTAATTATGCTTAATCTAACAAAAAGTAGTTTACAATGTTCATTAAATCCTGTGTTAGTGATTACCCTAACCACCTACTTCTGAAGTAATAATATCAGTTTTACATCTGAGGCATTCCCCCAAAGTATGATACCATATGTAAGGTGTGATTGAAAAAATGCACAGTATGCATTAAGAAGATTGTCTTTGGTCACGCACCATTTCAGTTTTCTGATTAAGAACAGAGCTTGGGCAAGTTTTTTCCTAGTGTTAAAAATGTGAGAACTCCAAGTTAATTTGGGATCAAGGTGATAGCCAAGAAGTTTAACAGCTTCATTTTCTAGTGTAACATGTTGAAGAGAACAGGTTAAAAATTGGGTTTTCATTGGATTCATAAAGAATCTATTAGCTGAGAACCAATCATTTGCTTGAGCTAGCGTGTCAAATATCATCTTAGTTGTCTCAGTGGGAATGATACCCTGATGCAAGAAAGTTGTGCCATCAGCATACAGGACACAATCAGTGGATACATTCGCTGGCAGGTCATAGATCATCTGTAGGAATAGGAGGGGACCAAGTACAGATCCTTGAGGCACCCCATGACTAACCTTGAGGAGTTCTGATTGGGTACCATTGTCTTGTACCAGCTGCTTGCAATTGCTCAGATATGAGGACATGAATTCAAATTCATCACCCTGGAAGCCATAGTATTGTAGCTTCTGTAGAAGCATTATGTGATCAACACAGTCAAAGGCAGATGACAGATCACATAAGGTAAGACATCACATAAACTATGCTTTTCTTCAAATGCATTGATAATTTGCTTAATTATACAATCAACTGCTCGAGTTGTGGTTTTTCCAACTCTGAACCCAAACTGAATTGATGAAATTAAATTTAGGGATTCAAGGTGGTTCACAATTTGAGTGTGAGCAACACTTTCAAAAATTGGGATGATGGAGATTGGGCGGTAGCTGCTAAGGGAATTTCTATCGCCACACTTAAAAACAGGAATCACCTTTGTGTATTTGAGCCTGTCAGGAAAATTACCTGGTTGAAATCATGAATTGATGACTGTTGCAAGAGGATATGCTATTGAGTGAATGACTGACTTGATTAAGTTACGAGAAAGACCAAATATATCCTTACTGTTGGAGTTTTTTAAAGGATTTTACAGTTCTGATTATTTCCAACTGTGAAGTTTCCTTCCACAGAAAGGGGATGCTATCGGTATGGAAATTCTGAAGGAGTTGAACAGAAGTCACCTTACTGTTGCTGACACAAGGAAGAATGCTCTCCACAGAGTTAATAAATGATGCATTAAGAACATGAGCCTCAATTGGTATTTCCTTGTACTTGTCGCACAAACCTATTTCCCTCTTAATCACTACGTTTACCAATCGATCTCAGATTGGTCTGAGTTCAGACCGATCTGAGAGTTCAGCAGCGAGCCTACTCAGCTCGCCTGGTATACCAACACGGTCTGAAAATATCGATATTGAACTATCGAATTCAGTAGTTTGAATTATTTTGAGATTTCTTGCGCATTTCAGCCGCAAACTTCTCTCCTTTCCCTTCTTACAACAATTGTCACGTTGTAAATGATATCGATTATATTTTGTTTACCATCGGCAACTAAAAGAATAACGATGAGCGCCACGCTCAGACCTCTTCGGATTGATCTGAGATCTCAGACCGGTTAGGGAACCGTTAGGGACCGGTTAGGGTTCTCAGATCGATCTGGTCAGCCCGCTCCGTTTACCATACCGAGCTGAGCCGGTCAGATCGATCTGAGATCGATTGGTAAACGTAGTTATTGACACACCAAGCTGCCTTGCATTTATTCGAAGCATTAGCTATGTAATTATTGTTGGAAATGTATTTAGCTAGGATTAGAGATTGGAAAATTACCATAATTTTCATCTGAGGTAAATTACCACGGTAAATTACGGTAATTTTCTAAAATTACCGTTATTTTCCAGTATTTTTTAGTGTTAAGCATTTAACAGCAAATGTATGATTAAATAAGAAAGTCAATAGCAAAAGGAAGGGAATAACGATGTTTAAACCATACCTAATGCAACATTAATCTATTATACATTTTTTAAATTGTAAAAAGAACTACGGTAGCAACACGCAATCTGGCTTTCTTTTGTCAGAGTATGAGAAATTTTCAAGAAGAATATTCTAATGCATTACTCGTATAATGTTATAATTTAAGTAAAATATTCCAAAAATGAGTTGTGCATGCCTCAATTTATTATTAAACACGTATGAAATGTGAACTTGGCTTAAAAGAACATGTTGGGAATATGTCTGTATGAAAAATTATCTCAAACATAGGTAAATTTTCTAGAAAATTTCGGTAATTTTCAAGGGGCGCAGTAAATTACGAAAAATACCGCGGTAATTTACGAAAATTAGCGAGGTAATTTTGAGAGTGGCCCATCTCTAGACAGGATTAGTTCAGCATGATATTCCTTTTTAAGTTTATTGTAGTGCTTTTTGAGATCATTGGTACAGGCTATTTTGTAATGTTGATAAGCATTTATTAAAGTCTTTCTCATTTGTTCATGCCTATTGGTGAACCAATTGTGCCGTGGGAATTTCTTATATTATAAGGAAACCTCTTCCTAATGTACCTCTGTGTTACACTCACATTCAGTGATTGCAGTTTTTAATTATGCTTTCATTGCATATAGAGAGGCTTTAAAATGTCTGTAGCAATAAATTAATTAAAAAAGCAAAAACAAAAGAGTTGATATTAGAGAAAATTCAGGGAGTCACAAAAAATTTGGAACAGGTGGAAGGTAACTGACCTGAATTCTTTCTGAGCCTTAATTTTCCTCCACCAACTTTGAATGACAACAGCTGCCTTCACCCTGATTCTTTTTCGATTTATGTTGATTCTTTCTTGTTTCTTAATTTGCATCATTTGGGACACCAAATTCATCCATTTTTTCCTCAATAAGTACGATTTAAAATTCCTCTGAATGGTGTGGGCCGCATTGTTATATTTTTCCCACAATCTATTTTTGCAGAGAAGAGCTAAAAAATAAAAAGCCTCTCATTACTTTCAGATGGGCAGATGACCAAATATTTATATAGAAATCCCCAAAAAGTCAAGAGGAAATACATTCAATGCACCTCATTGGAAAGGGCATATCATTTACCACTAATGTGACCAGTATCCCAGGTAAGTGTGTCACCATGACATGGCCCGGGTGAACTGACATGGAATTACTTTACTAAGTATTGCTTTCTGATGAATGAGTGGAAAAAGTAATTCACAACTGATGTAATTTATAAGTCTGTTGAAAACAATCTCCATTTAGCCATGTCGTCACTATCTACTTATGTCCATCATTAAAAATGATCGCATACTCACTGGAAGCATCATATCGTACTGTGTGAGGGCGTTCTTCCGGTCTAGGTAGCCTATTCTGTCGGTGTTGTTCGACTCGTGAAAAATTTGAGTTATGTCGGGTACCATGGAATGCTTCACTCACATAAGTGAACTTTCAAAACCAAGTTAGAATGCATGCAGCGAAGATCGGCAAGATACGTTAAAGGTCGTTATGATAACCTCGTTAGTGTTACTGACCTTTTGCAGCAACTGGGATGGGTATCTCTTTCAGACAGTCAATTAAAATGTAAACTAAATCTATTATGTAAGCTCCAAACCAATTTCTTTTCTGACGACGTTAATAATATTTTACGAAATCCAATTTACTACAGTAGATCAGATCATGAAAATAAAATTAGGGAACTAGGCTGCAGAACGGACAGATTTTAAATGTTATTTTTCCCGTGAACGATAAGAGACCATAACAGCTGCCAATGAGACTTTAAACTAGGTTTTTCAGTAAATAGTGTAGCTAGTTAGTTGGTTTACTCCCTAATACTTATATCCTGTCTATGTATGTTTTCAGTATGACTCTTGAATCTCTGTCCCTTTATGTTGCTATAAAATACTTAAATACTAACGGTCCTTCTTACATTGGTAGCATACCTAGATTGTAGTGCATGCATGTGAGGTTTCGCCTCCTGACAAGTATTAGCGATTTATGCTAATCCATCAATAGTCATAGTTGCATAAACTTTTATAGGGTATAGTGTAATGCATGTTGGTGACTGCTCACACCCTGCCACATACCCTTGAGGTGACTTGCAGGGTATTTTGTAGATGTAGATAAGTCAGGAAGTCTGTATAAGTCAGTCTCCTTTTCACCCAAAAAAATTGACTATAATGTGAGATTCGAGTATAAGTCGACATTTAAAAAGATGCTTAATCTCTTTGTTTCACCATTTAATAAAGCAAACTGTTAGAGGTGCAGGTGATGAATATTGAAACAAAGAGCAGCAAAAATTGAAAAAAATTGACAAGTGTCCCAAATAATTATTGATAAGATCTGCAACATAAATAGCCATGTAGATGTCTTCAGTATACCTAGATGTGATTGTCAGCATTATTGCATGATTAGGCAGTTACATCATCATTGTTGTCATATTTTGTGTCATTTAACTCTTTAAGTTATTGACAGTGACTGCGTGTACTAGAATACAAACTCAGCTGGAGCTATCCTATTACTGAGTTAAATAAAAAGCTTTCCAAAGCTCTCTTTATAAAAAGAAAGCTAAGTTTGATAGTCCCTTCTGATTTCATGAGATATACATATATACATATTTCGCTTTTTTTTAACAGTCACTTGGACTATGGCTTGGAACTATGCGGGAATGCCCCTGACATAAAATCTGTATTTCTTTTGCAAAAAAAAGACTCTTAGAATACTTACTAAATCCTAAAAGAGTACATAGAGTAAAAAGTTTTGATGTATGTGGAAGAAAATCTTGATCTCTTCCCTACAAGATGTGCAACTCACAACTACAGCACAAGAAATAATAATCTCTTATCCCTAAACCAATGCAGGTTAACTAAAACTCAATATTCTCTGCCTAATTTAGGTATATCAGACTTTTAAATCATCTACCAATTTCAGCCAGAATTACTAGCTTGACTAAATTCAAGAGCGTGATTCACTCTTGGCTCATGCCTCATGTGCATTGTATTCTGTTGGTGAGTTTTTCACGCATAACACTTGTAATATTGTATTCTGACATGTCTGATAAACTTTAATTATGTGTACTTTTTCTTGTATATTTATGTACACTTGAAATTTTTCCTGATGAGGTCTGTGTACTGTCTGAATACTTTTGACCAATAAAACTTATTGTTATTATTATTAATACAAAATACTTAAATCAGTGTACTCAAGGATTTACAGCCCCAGCATCGCTGGTAGCAGATTGGAAAATCTTGGTATTTTAGGGTCGGTTATGCGATTTCTGCAATATAATTTGCCTTACATCGCAAAGCAGAAGTACCAATTGTATTTGGCAGTGGTAGCTCCAAATATGAAATTTAGAAAATGATTCTAAAGCATTTCTTGGTGTACTTTCTGTGACATGCACGAAATAGATATACACATGGTTTTATGCAGCCAACACGTGGAAATATTGCTTCAGAAAAAGTCACCTCATTTAGTGACTCAGCTATTTATGGAAGACTGGTTTTCATTTGCAAAAAAAAAAGTATACATTTCTGGACTTGCTTTGAAATATTTGTGGTAAATAATAAATGAGTGATATGGAAAGAGTATGTGAAAAGGCCAGGGAGTGAGAGTTTTATGCTTCAGAAAATATTTAGTAAATCATAAAATGCTGTCCATCATTGTCACCTTTTGATTCTGCAGAGTTTTTCTGCTGCACTGCCATTTTCTTTGTGCTGTGACATGGCACTCGGCTATACCTCTGCCTTCTCTTCTTCAACACTGGGGGCTTTGCTTTTGAAATTAAAGGAGAGCTAAGGACAGCACTCATTGTAATTTCTTTATAGCACTGGCTTTCCTGAATATTATGCGCTGTATGAAGCTGTGAATCACTGTTTGCTTTCACTGAATCTTTTGCTTGGGCTGCCATCTTTCTGGGGAAAAATTTGAGCACAAAATCTATTTACTATTACCCTAATATTAGGAAATATTATTAATCATAAGTCATACCTCTATGCATGAAGTTATGGTCTTTCTCAACATCATAAAACCAAAGCACATTTTGATTTGTTAAAATGACATTAGTTGTATTTCACTTCACTGCTATCTATGAATCTCATTTCCAAAGAGAAATCACCCTCCTGAAGTATGTTGAGTCTCCCATAGCTCTCAGATATTGAGCTTTGAAGTTACTGTATCAGTGTAGTTTGGAGTGAAATAAATAACTAATATTGGTCTTTTCAAAGAATGGATAACACTAGATTTAACAATTACTTAGTGGTTTGGAGAACATTAGTGCATTCATTTTACACTAACTGCATGTGACAATTGTATACTGGATCAGGAAGCTTGATTCACTATACAGTCTAGAGTTTATATTCAAAAGTATTCAAAGACAATCATTTAATTTGGTAGATTAGGTACCTACAGCATAATGAGGGGCAATTACGGTTTCAATACTGACACATAGGACCACAGAAGACCCTAAGAAACTTTAAACTACAATATTAGTGGGTAATTACAATATAAAATAAATGAATGGCTCAATAGTTGTTCATGTACATTTTATTTTAGAAGAAATAATAAGAAATATTAAAGTATTGTAGTGCCTTACCATCTTTCGCCAGCAAATTGTACATCTTCAATTAAAAATACATTCACTTTACTTCATGCAGACTCATTTACAAGCAACTAATCATGTGTGTCGATGAAATCAGTGTGGCAGTGGTGACAAAGTTTGGAGTGGGAAGAATGAGTGGCATGGCATCACATGCAGCTTATATCACAAGTAGAGACCGACAATTGTACTATCTCTCAGTGAAAATACTTAAATAGTTGGTTATGAAGCTGGATAAGTAGAAAAAAAGAAACACTCATACCGATAATTAGCTCACATTAACCAAAATACGATTTTAGGGTACTTGAAACAACTGTTTTAAAATTATAGATAAGAAGTATCTAAGTAATTTACTGGAAACACTGGCACAAACTCTCACGGCAAAAGTGTCAACAATGGCAGGACTCTGGCAAACAGTGAGTCCTGTGACCACCTCACGTGATACTCCTCACGTGTAAAATAGTTCCTGTTTATACAAGCCATTTCAAATCAAGATACTAGTATCCTGTATAAATATATATGATGCAGTTACCAATATCATGTGAAATTATTTAAGTTCCTTGCAAAGAAATATGCACACATGTTACATCTTTTAATGGTACATGTTATGTGTAAGGGAAGACTTAAAATGCATGATCATCCTTTTGAGTGCTAATGCTTACATATTCCTAAAATTCCCTTGCTAAAATTCCGTATGGCCATTCTTGCATCCTAATCGTCCACCATCATCTGCAGATAAAAAATTTGTTATGCTGTCTGGGAATATGTCCAGCAAGCTTGGTTGAGTTATGCTCAGAGCAAATGGAGTGAATATATGTATTCTCTGAATCTACACATACTATGCAGCAAGCTGCTGTGAAAAATGTGGCAGTGGGAGTTAGGGAAACAGCCATGAAGAAGTGAGGGAGTAGCAAAAGAAAAGGTGAAGGGGAGGGACAAAAATTGAAATTCATTTTGTCAGAGTGCCTAATATTTTACTCTGTTTTTGTAATAAACTTCAACGGTGTGTGAGAAGAAGGATTTTTATACCCACCTGTTATACATTGTATCTTCCATATTCTGTCACTCCTACACAAGTACTACAGATGTAGTGAGGGTTAAAATAATATCATCAGAGTCACACTGAAACTCAGGTGATATGAATTTTCCAAGAAATCTTATCCTTGCATGAGGCCTCAAGAATCTTGTGATTCTCAACCTAATCCTTTCATCAGCTGTGTTACACTCTCTGTTTGCTAGTTGTTCTCTGCATCAGGGTTCAGTCAAGTCAGACCAATAATTTTTCCTATTATTTCCTGCCCCTCTAATTGCTGTTCCTGTCTGTTATTCGCATGGTGCATAGACTTGGACCCTCCTTAGGGGAATTTCATCATAAAGTGAACTAATTTATTACCAGATGTCATTAAGGGTTTTCCATGTATGCAGAAAGACATGTATTCAATGATATACAATACAGTAGCTCCCTGCTTTATGATGGTAATCTGTAAGTCATTAGGCGTGTGAATTTTGATGCAAATTTAGATAAGCCAATACAGTTCATCCCTATCATTCACCGAAAAATGTTACAATGTAATTCAGCTTGTTTCATTGAAGTGATTTACTATCTCACGCTAGCTGTATCAATTAAGGAATTATATCACTTTGTTTGTAGGTAATGCACTCTAACAATAACTTACTCTTCAGTGGAAGTTCTCACAAAATGATGTCTCTATAATGGCTAATTAAAGCCTTAATCTGAATTATCAATAATGTGATCCTGACTACGTAAGGGTCATTCATAAACTATGTTACTGTTTTCTGTGATTTTTTTTACCCTTTCTCCCCCATTTGTTGTCAACCGTTGTATTTTCCCATAGCCCCCCCGACATGTAACATTGTCTCTACAAATGAAACTTTCAATTCAATTAAATATTTTATTAATTATTGAGTGAGTTATTTTTAGAGGTAGGTTGAAATAAGACAAATAAAGTAGCCAAATTAGATATAATAGAACTATCTATTTTCGATTGGAACAATTAAGATTCATTTTTAAATTCTAAAAATCAACCATGAAAAACGGTGCTGTGCTCATTTACTTTGTTCTCTCCCCTCCTCACATTTCTGACTGCTGCCTTGAAAAGTGTTGTCATGAGGTTGCTATCCTACAAGAAGGTTAAAATGTAAGCAATTTGATGGTATGAAGACCTGCAACATTCTAGAGGCAATGATTTAGTTACATTGAGTTAAAGTAGAAGCTAGGGATGTAAATAATATAACCTCATAAAAACAAAGTTTTTATGATACTCCCTTTATTTTCATATGCATTGCGTCACGTTTTAATGTCTCATATTCTCAGTGCATTTTATTGTATTTTTTCGTTGTTTTATGGTATCTTTGCCATTAAATATTTTATTATCACATTTCTAATAAATTTAATTTGTGAAAGGAAATCATTCTATCTTCACTGATATGTCAAATTATTCAGACATTCGACAACCACTAGGAACTAGTGATTGGCAAAGGCGGTCTTTTGAGTGTTCTCTGTCATGCCTATCACTCCCACTTGTGATTTGATCGTGAGTGTAAGGTCATGATTCATTGATGTTCCAACTAGTGATCTGTTCAAGTTGCCTACATTCAATGATCTCTCAGGAAAGTCGTGGTTGATACAAAATCGTAACGAATGCCGCTGTCGCTAGCCATACGTGATTCCTAATACTATACAGCGGCATGTGTAACTCTCATATACATATTCCCGACCACTTCCAGACAAGCTAGGAGCCTGAAAATTTTCACGGACCTTCCTTGAAAGAATTCTTCTGAGGAAAAATCCCAAAATCATGGAATTTTTATTCATAAGTGACCCAAAAAAATAAAAAAGGTGAATTTTTGGACTTATCTAAAAGTAGACTTTCAGTTCTCGCTTCATATCTTTTGAACGGTGGGTCGGATCTGAAATATGACGAAATTTTCACAGTGGGGAATTGAATTTTCTTAAGCATTTAAAAAACATTGGTGTTCTACGCTTCGTAGATTTCTCACCAGACACAACATTTAGTGAAGATTTCCATTTTTTTGCGGTTTTTTGACTATAGCTCCTAAACTAGGATTCTGTTTGTAAATCTTTTTTTCCCTTGGATTTATATCTCATCGTGACCTACAACTTCATGCTTTATGTTTTTTCTAACTCTTATAGTACTCTAGTAGCATGGTGCCAAAGTCGAATTTTGGTAAAACTGTCAAATGTTTCTGAAACTTGACATGGGCCTGCGCCTTGACATGCCCTTTGCAAGTAATTAGTAAAAACCAAGACTTAACCAATAGTTGGTTGGTAACATGGCGCAAAATTCGGATGTTTGTGAAACTTGCTGTTTTTCGACTGTAGCTTCTAAACTAGAAGTCGGATCTCAAATCTGTTGGGCGGTTTTGTTTTAGATTTCATGCAGACCTACAACTTTATTCTATTTGTTCTTTTCCATTCCTTTTAGTTATCTGGTAACATGGTGTCAAAGTCAGCTTTTCGTGAAATTTGTTGTTTTTTTACTGTAGCTACTAAACTAGAAGTCGGATCTTGAATTTTGTTGGGTGGGTTTTTTTAATCTCATGCAGGCCTACGATTCTCTGCTATCTGGTTTTTTTCATCCCTCGTAGTTCTCTGGGAACATGGTGCCAAAGTCGGCTAATTCATGAAACTCTCTAATGTTTCTTTCCGTCACGCCCTCACCAGTGTAGGTATGACCTTGAAAGTCAGCAGGGGTATGCACCATTGACATGATCTTTATGGATAATTAGCAAAAACACATTATCTGTAGTTCTATGGCAACATAGTGCCAAAGTGATGTTTTCGAATGTTTCTTTCCCTCATGTCTCGTAGCTGCTAAACTAAGAGTCTGATCTCGAATCTGTTGGGCAACTTTATTAGATCACTACATATTAGATTACACTGGACGGCAAAAAAATTTTTTTTTTCGAGCCCTGATACCATTCCTGCTGATTCATATGTTTCATGACCTCCTGAATCCGAATATGACATCCATTTTCCTCCATCACCCATCATTTTCGGGGGAAGCCCCCCTCCTATTTTTATCACTTTGCGATAATTTGGAGGGATGGAAAGGATTATTTTAGCATTTATATTTCTTCTCAGGTTTTAGAGAGATGAAAAGCTCTAAAACATGAACATTTGTGATAAGGAGGTAGATTTGGGAGGATTAGTCTCCGTAAATTGTAAAAAAACGCATTAAAAATTATCAACTTTTCCTTTTTTTTCACAATTTTTTCACTTATTTTCTTCATATTTCAGCTCGTATTCCATCTTTTCCTCCCCCAAATATCCCAGAATGATGGAAATATATATCAACAACATATAGCAGCAATAATAAAAATATTTAGGAACACTGCATAGCAACAATAATTAAAATATGTAGCAACAGTTCAGAAGATACACTACCATGCTGGTGCTCTCAATACCTTGCGCGCATCAATAAAGAGTAAAATAATAAATGTAAAGAACGATGAATAACATAAGTACCTTCATTTAGTATTTGATTTCCTTTTATACCCTGAGGTAGAAGTTTCTCGTGCCAAAAACCAGCAGTACTCTGCCAACATGCCTGCATTCCACTTCCCTGAAAATCTCCTCTCAAAGTTGCTAATGTCTTGATGGAACCGTTTCCCATGCATCTGAAACTGCTCCTAAATTTTCTGTGAAAAAGTCCAGATGTGAATGAAGGAAATGCACTTTTTGTGACATGTTACACCCCATGGCCTTATACGCTGACAGCAAGTCCTCGACATGAGCGACATAATCATCACTTTTTTGTTACCCAAAACGTTCTCACACACGTTTCAGAATCCAAGCCAAGCTCGTTTTTCTTTATGATTCAGCTGTTTCATAAACGTTGAATCTTGGAAAGGTTTTCTAATCTGGGGGCCCACGAATACTCCTTCCTTGATTTTAGCCTCACTAGGATGAGGAAATTTAGTTTAAAAAAATTGAAATGCATCACCTGTCTTGTCTATTGCTTTCACAAACTGTTTCATCAGTCCGAGTTTGATGTGCAATGGTGGCAAGTAAATATTTCCTTTCAGGACCAGAGGATCATGAGCGACATTTTATAACCAGGAGTAAAGCTTTCTCGCAGAGGCCAGTTCCGTACGTTGTAATGTTTCTCTCGGGCTCGGCCGTCCCATTCACAAAGAAAGCAGCAGTATTTCGTGAAGCCTGTTTGCAGTCCCGTGAGTAGAGGGACAACTTTCAGGTCAGCGCAAACTTTCCAATGATAATCATGATAATTAATTTTTTCAAGGATTCGGCTGATATTTCCGTATGTCTCCTTCATATCAACAGAGTATGCAACCGGGGCTGAAGGTAACTCATTCCCATTGGCCAACAGGACCACTTTCAAGCTTGTCTTTAACGAATCTATAAACAGTCTCCATTTTTCTGGGTCACATGGCATCATCAGTTCTATCATCAATGCATTTCAATTAGGGCAAAACACCAAGCCTTCATCTTCCGTAAAAAGTAATTTCAGTGTTGACTGTCTGGTCCTATAGGAAGAGATTTTTACACCCTTTTCTTAGAGATTCCACTCCTGAAGTCCTGATCCAAGAAGTTGAGATTTCATCTTAGGCAACTCCAAATCCGTTACGAGATCATTCAATTTTGACTGATTAACGAGGTGAGGTTGTCGGTCAGCTGAATTATCAGAACACTCTTCATCAACGGTGGAAACATCACTTTGTCCCGGCTATTGTTCAAAGTCTTGCAAATCAATTTCTGGCTCTAGAGTATAGGTTTTTGGGGGCTCAGGGATTGGCAAAGACTCGTTATGAGGAATTGGTCTTAATGCTGAAGGGATATTAGGATACTGAATTGTATGCTTACTTTTGCTGGAGAACCCGACGGTGGAAGTCATACAAAAGTAACAATCTGTGAGATGACAGCGAGGTTTATGCCAAACCATGGGCACAGCAAATGGCATTGATTTACTCGTACCTTTGAGCCATTTGGTCAAACTACTGTAACAAGTAGTGCAGCAAACTCTTGGAGCCCAATCCTTGTCCTGATCGCCAACTTGGCAGCCAAAGTAAAATTTATAAGCAGTTTTAAGAATCAAAGAAAGAGGTTTTAGTTGCGATTTTAAAGTCAATTCACCGCAAACATAGCAGAAGCGACCAGGAGGATTTTTACATACGTGTGGTATAATTACACATTAAATCACAACTCACACCCACATACTGCAATTCACTTGGAAAAAGCCGGAGTAAAACAACTTCCACTGTTTTACACAATTTAAACAACTTGGAAACACAGAACTATTGCATCAACAGAATTATTGCCTAGAACACCGACAATTTGACTCTGCGATCGCTAGAGGTATACCGAGGGAAGATGACGACAACTGCAATATAATTGATTTGAGAGGCTGATACTTTGTGGGACTCCATGATGAAGGTAAAAGAATACACTGTAACTTCAATGAGAATATAAGATCTCAATGTTATATTTTTAGTGCAATTACAAAGTATTCTTTTTTCCTTCTTTTGCTGTGAAAGCATGATAATTGCTGTCCAAGCCTGAGCAGGAGAGGCATTGCGAGTGCCAACGTGGTAAAGTGAATCTTCTGAACTATTGCTACATATTTTAATTATTGTTCCTATGTTATGTAGCAATATATATTTATTATTACTGCTATTTCTTGTTGATATATATTTTCATCATTCGGGGGAGAATGAGGTGAAATAGAAGCTGGAAAATTTAGAAAATACGTGAAAAATTGCAAAAAAAAAAGGCAAAATCGATCATTTTTAATGCGTTTTTATACAATTTACAGGGACTAATCCACCCCAAATCTATCTACTTACCACAAATGTTCATGTTTTAGAATTTTTCACCCCTCTAAACCCTTAGAAAAAATTTAAATGCTAAAATAATTCTATTAATCCCTCCAAATTATCGAAAAGTGATAAAAATAAGAGGGGGGGTGAAAATGGTGGTTGATGGGGAAAAACGGAGGTCATATTCGGATTCAGGAGGTCATTTTTTTAAAATAGAAATAGCAGGAATGGTATCAGGGCCGATTTTCATGCAGACTCTTTCTAACACTTATAGTTCGCTGGAAATATGGTGCCAAATTTGGATTTTTCGGTTTTTCCACTGTAGCTTCTAAACTAATAGTCGGGTCTCAAATCTGTTGGGTGTTTTATTTTAGATCTCATCGAGGCTTACAACTTTATACTTATCCTGACTCTCTATCGCTAATAGTTCGCTGGCAACATGGTGCCAAAGTCAACTTTTTTTTTAACACACAGATGTTGGGGGTGAAGCCCCCAAATGGCGATGGCAAGAAAAGTGAGTGTATACTGTAATCATGACCGATGTGTACAGCTACCTCGTTTAGTGCCAGTTTCCATGGAGTTATTGGTAATTCTTCGAAAACAATAGAAGGCACAATTTTGCAATACGTTGGAAGGTTTGTTTTGTTCTTACACAGTGTTTTTGGTTTGTGATTTTAAGCATAATTAAGAAGATTATTAGAAATATCCCTTACAATTAAAAAATTATAGAAGAGTGACATAATTTATGGACCAGAAATTATTCAAAACTCGTTATAAAAAACAATGATAAATAGTAGCATATAACACTGCAAAAGTTTTTTTGGAATGTAGTTTGAACCGATCAACATTTTCATTTGGTTGTAAGAATTTAAAGCAAATTATCCGACTAGCAAGTAAATTCAATTTTCAAATACAGTCGGTATCACTGTTTCACTTGTGCAATGGACGTAATAATTGTCGAGAATATTGAAACCAAGGCTTTATAAGACGAAGGTTTATCGTGTGTTTAAGTGACAATGCAATTATGGAAATTCAGTGATTACAAATTTTATATATACTACATATATGTGCTGTGATGTATTGTGTGTGTTCTTGTGGTAATAATTTTTCATTTAAAGGTAATTTATATTAGGTAGGGGGCTGTCCATAAATGATGTCACACAATTTTGGACCAAACTAGAACCCCCCCTCCCTGTCACAGTTAGTCACAAAACAATTTGTCCCCTCCCCTCTTTAATGATGTCACAAAAATGAAAAAATTTCTACCCTACCCTGAATAAAACTAAGACATAATATGCAGTGGAAGAGTGGATGTCACATGTAGCATGCCATGCCCCCTCCCCCTGTTACACATTGTCACAAGGTGGTGACCCCCCTCCCCCCCAATCATGCAGACGTCATTTATGGACAGCCCCTAGACTTACGCTCCTAATGAATGTGTCATGACAGGAGATGAGTTTAAAGTGTTACATAATCTTCGCAAGAGTCGGATAAGACTGATGACTGCAATTAGTTTGTTGTTTCAACTATTATATAAAATTTGGAATCAGTGCGAATTAAAATTAGGTTATTGACTACATGGATGCTCTTGAATTTTAAGTTTGGCAGTCTATATCCTCAGTGAAAGGATAATGATTGATTTATGTACTTATGAGCAATGTAGGTATTATAGATAGATGTTAGTGTATAGTTTTTATTACACTTTTTTCAATAATTTTTGCCACCTCAGAGTCATCTCTTCATTTTATCTTATTATTGTTTGGCTGGTCTCACATCTCGTGATCGATACTTTATGTCATACAATCATTCCTATCGTGATCGGTAAAGATGAACTCCTCGGTCATTGGAGAGATCCAGCTCATTGATCAATCTTTTAAGAGAGCTTGATCTCAGGATTCGATCAATCACGACTGACCCATCACTAGAAGGAACATTAGTAATTCTATATGACATTTCATTGTTGAACATTCAATAGCGATAATCACAGTTGTTGGCTCACCACGGTCCATCTCCCACAACGTCCAAGGGCTAATGTGCTAGCTTTGATCGCCATCATTAATGAATAATTAGCGAGGAAAATATTGCAAAAAAAAGTTTAGAGGGTAATGCGATGATGAAAACAAAATTTCTAAAGATGTAAGTGAAAACGGCTTTGAAAAAAACAAGATAAATAATATCCCCAGCAGGGAATCGAACACCACACCTTCCGCTCCAATGGGTTTGTACGTACACTGACAAGAAGACAAGCAGACAGACAGTGTGAGCTAATATAAAGGGAGTAAAACCACCCTCCTCACCCTTCCTCTGTAGAATTGTTGACGATTAAGAAATGTTAACAGGCTATTGTAACGGCTACGTTACTTTGAGTGAACTCCCCCTCTTTTCCCCTCCCCCCCTCCCTTATTGCCCGCCGTAGGTTTTTAGGCGACCCCCTCTCCCGCTTAGCTGATAACGTAGTTTATGCACGACCCCTAAGGAATGTTGGGTTGTCTCATTCACGATGATTACTGGCAGTGGTAATCACTGCAACATTTGCTCAAATTGCTCTAATCGCATGAAGAGCTCATAATTAATTACACATACCATTAAATATGTAAATGTTGGTATGATTAAAAATGCAGTTCATTAACAAATAAGGCTTAGAATGCAGAATGAATGGAAAATTATGGGTGCAAAAGATCGTCGAAATGGGAAATTTTAAAGGGTGCATGCAAAATTAGTACTATTTGAAATTCCTTGCATGAAGATGGTAAAGTGAATTCATCGTAAAGTGAACCCATCGTAAAGCAGGAGTCCACTGTGTTTATTTGGGTACAAAATTCCTGGGTTAATACAATGGACTCTTGTTAGGACATTTTTGAAGGGACCCAAAATTCTGAATGTGGTTACCAGGAAGATTTACAAAGCAGGGTAGGTCTCCCAAGGAAAGATATCGTTGCTGTCATGGTTTGATTAACTGAAAGGCGGGAAATTTTACTCTAGACACTCATTTCAGGTCATTCTGTAAGTACATAGTTGGTGATAATGTACCATAAAAAGACATTTCATTTCCATGATACTATGAAAAAAATATTACGCCTCTCAAGGAATTGCACCCGATACCTAGCATTGATGAACAATCAATAAACAATTATTACAATAATGACAAAACGGCATGTATGGTAAATACATAAAATGATGATTTTTTAAAGTTCAATGCTATAGTTAATGGAGCCACTTGGCTATTTTATTCATCTTCATATTTTATGTGTAGGCAATAAATCTGATGATAGATGAATCCGTGGCACATGTGCCCCACTCCTCACTCATTGGTGCTTCATGCATTTGCAAATCATGGACGTAAAAATAAAATAGCATACTATAAAATTATTTTTTTCCTTTGACATTGACCATATAAGTTGCAGGAAGATTTCTCTGGGTTTCCACTAGAAAAAATCAGGTTTTATATGATGAAGACTACAGTACATAGCTAAGACACTGTAGCTAGTGGTTGGCAAAAAGTTGTGTTCGGATGGAAGCAGCCCAGACAGTTTTTTATTTTAGGAGTAATCTATGATTGCAAAATGTGCTAAACTTATTGAATGTAATGTGGAAGATGATAATGTAGTTTATAATGCCAAACCATATAATGGTGATGACAAATTTAGTCATGATGGTTCTTGGGAAACACTAGGCTATCCTTATTGCCTAACAAATTACCTTCTACTGGTTGAATATAATCCTGATCAGGGGTGGTGTTGATGGGGCGGGAAGGCGGGGATTCCCACCCGGGCCACGCACTAGGTTTCAGGCTCGGGTCCGAAGGGCCCGGCGGGCCAGGCCCCGAACTTTGAACAGCTAGCAGACCAAACATCTCTGAGTGAAAGTACAAATTTGTCATACTGTACATAAATACCTATGAAATTGTAGTTTAACGCATTTTTAATGCGCAGATTTTTTCAGAAGGGGGGAGGGGGCTCACAAAAACCAGGCCCCTCTGGACGTGCTGCCCGGGCACCTGAGCACCCACGCCACCCCTGATCCTGATGACTGCTCAGAAGATAATTACTGTCCAGCAGATGATATAGCACTGGCAACTGATACTCAATGTCCCTAAGGTAGTTGTTTTATTTATCTTCAGCTATACCACTTTACATGAAACAAAAATCAAACCAGCACATGACAACTTGATTCTGTTATGTGCAAAACAGTATCGAAAGAACTCTATCACTTTAAATACAAATGCTTAAAAAACAAACAATGCAGCTCTTGATTTTCTATTCCAAGGAGTCTAGTAGTTTAGTTATGGTGGATCGCAGAATGTATATGCTGTTAATAAGTTTTTACAAAATAAGGCAATTTTTCAAGGAGGGCTCTGCCTCACAGCTCTGTGTTACAAGCCCCAACTGGGTTACAGTACACCTAAAGAACCATCTTCCCGCTATTTTGCTCAAGCAGTTGGATCTAGCGTACATTATAATGCAAGCTTGGCCGTAAGCGTGGGTTTAAATGTTCACAAGTCCTTTAAAGGTTAAAGAGTAGTTCAACCCACTAACTTTATAACTACCAGGTAGATAATAATAATATTTAGTAATGAAGCAGATTGCTTTGGCAACTTAGGACAAATCAATTAAAAATTATATGGACAACAATATTGAAAAGTATCTTGACTGGTTTAAAGAAATGTTGTCTCAAACCACAACATGCATCAGCAAGTTATTATTTATAAAAGCTATTGATTTGCCAGAGCAATCTAGATGGTTAAATAATTATTACGGTCAGAAAATTGAAATGATAACCTACTTTACAGAAATATGAACACAGTTTTGCATTTTTAAGTGAAAATAAGACACTTTCCATCATTTATATCTAGTACTTTATTATTTCAAAATTTACACATTTGTATTTGCTCAAGAAGATACAATATAATTTTTTTCATTCACTCTGAATTTGAAAGAATCGTTTCCGTTAAGCATGGAAACCAAAAAGGTGATGTACGTTGAGTTTAGAGACAACAATTTCTTGAAAAATATGTGGTGAAAATTCATTCAACCTTGATTGGATGTACAGAAAAGATTATTGATAACCTGACTATTCCAACCAAAAACATATGTATTAGGAAGAACATGATTGAAGCAGAGAAATAACTGCATGAATAATAATGCATTGATAACTAATACAAATGGTGTTGAGAAACAAAAAAGCTTTAAATTTAATCCTGATGTGACACCACAAAGACAACTCATTACATAATTTTTACTACACTTCAATTTTACGGAAACAATTTAACTGGGATCATTTTAACAAGCGTACGTGCAGTAGGATAGTTTTGAGTCACTGTGAGAATGTTCATGCAGTGGACACATGAAAGAAATCCAGTCTTTACATGTCCTCACTCCTATTTCCTAGAAGTTGAACCTGAATTCTTAACCATATTTCCAGAGGCTTTCAACCATTCTAAAGGAGGTACCAAATTTGGTGGAAAATTATGAATATTTGATTTTAGGAACTGATGAGCCATATCTTCATCACAGCCATTACTACTCTTATGATAGGAATTCATAACTTCATCCCTGGGTGATACAGACTCACTCTCATTTTCATCATTAGCTTCTATGGTTGCATTTCTGTGAGGGTCTACTAACCTTTGTGAACTCTCTCTCCCCCAAGATTTATGAAGACCCAAATTAGGAACATTTTTTGAGTTTGCATAAGAGATGGTATTGCTTACATTAGCGCAAATATTGGTTGATGTGCTGTTATGGCCAACAGCCTGACCACCAGGATTTGCTCGACGCATTCTTTTAATTTGCCGACGCTTCTTTTCCATGGCTTTTCGAATGGCATCAAGCTCATCAACAAATTCTTGATATGATGAGTACTCCTGTAAAATTACATAAAATATCATGACCAATTCTGTAATTTATGATAACTACATAATGCTGGCAATAATCATCTATGCAAATAAAGTCTATTTCACTTCAGAAAATCTCATCCCACAATAATCCTGGCATGCAATTCTAGGTGATTGTGGTTAAGTTTGTGTGAATACCAAGTTAACAATGCCAAACTGATTTCTCCCTAAACCAATCACTTCATTGTGAATTGGTTAACTCTCTAACAAGGTGGCAAAAACATCTTCATTGAGGAGCACTAACAGGTGAATGACTGTATCGTGTAATTTTCATGGACTTTGGAAATTATACTTTCATTTTATATAGTTCATCAGTAAAAGCTATCCACTTTTCAATTGAAGGATTTCCAGCTTTCCCGGTGAAGATGTATGTCAGTGATCTTTCGGGGTTTACACCTGGTAGTATTTAGGTCCATGGCGGCCAATGTTTCCACGCTCACCTCTGCCGTGAGGACGATGCTCGACTCGAGCGTCGAAACGTTGGCCACCATGGACCTAAATACCCGGTGTAAACCCTGAAAGATCACTGACACACTTTTCAATTGACCATTGTTAATTTTCAGGCATCAAAGTTATTCCTCAGATACACTATGATGCTCAAAGTGCTGATATATTGGCTTCCCAAGATCAACTAAAAAACTTATGGTGTCAATATATTACCATGTATTCTCGAGTATGTCAAGAAATTTCTTCCTTTTTTCGGCCAGTGTTTGCAAATGAATGTTGAGCGTCATTCTACCTTTGACTTATAGTCAAACTACTACATATCTCTCTTTGACCTTTGATGGACATAAATGTGCACCGTTCATTGGTCTCAAATTTTTAGGGCTATACATTGATCCACTTCTAACCTGGTGTAACCACATCAACTACCTCTCTGCAAAAATTAATTCTGTTTTCTCTATATTCTCAGTGTTGAAATATTCAGTTATCTCTGCAGTATTATTAACCATGTACTACAGGCATGTAGCCAGAAATTTGCTTCGGGGGAGGGGGGGGGGCTAAGTCTAGCTCAGAGCATGAGTGCCCCTTGGCTAGTGGTCCTCTTGACGAAATGCAGTTGTCGCACCGGGAAAAAATTTCAGGGGGAGGGGGCTGAAGCCCCTAAAGCCCCCTGGTTACGTGACTGATGTACTATGGATATTTTTACTCTACAGTGTCTTATGCTATCATTCAGTGGGTTTCCTCCCCAAGGCTAATTTAAATCTGTAGCATTCAAAAAAAGATTGTGAGAATAATAGCTAATGCCACCTTCAGCAATCCTGTAAGCCCCTCTTTGTAAAATATAATATTCTACCTGTACCTTGCAAATATCTTTTTTGCTTACTTTCATTTGTGAAAACTAATGTTACTGAATTCAGTCTCAATGAAGCATTACATCAACATGACATTAGGAGAAAAAGAGATACTCATGTAGAGAGATCCCAAGTCAGAGCTCAAAACTAAGGGAGTAAAAAACAAAATGGGCATCTTGTTTACAACAAGCTTTCTTTGACTTGTCCTACACATATACTGTACATATGTCTCTGGACTAATAAAATATTTGTTTTATGTATTACTATATAAAGTGACTTTTTTGGAGTCAATATTTCTTTGTAACCACTGCATATAACACTCTACATTTCTATTACTCATAAGCCAACGAGAATTCTTGTGGAGGAATGCATAAGATTTATGTTCAAAGTTTTGTATTAGGACCTACCACTGAGAAATACATTTGGTACTCCCACATTGTGTTATTAATGCATTCCACGAAGCCAATTTACAATCATCGCATAACCAATGCAAACCAGGAGATTCAGGAATTTTTACTGGTCTTATATTAACTTGCTTGCGAGTTTAATCGCATATCTATTACCCAATTTTTGAACCCTTTCCCATTGTTCAATCTTTCCCAAATTTTGCATACATGTTTATTCTCAATGACAGTACATGAATCAATCGTTATATTCACTAATTACCAAGTTAATCTATTATTATCTAAAATTAAATGGTTGCAATTTTATATTTCTTATTCCTAACATTACGCAGCCCACATTACATTGTCTACTCGCTGTCGGCGCTGTTGCAATTCATTGCAACCATCATTTTAGCATTTATATTGGGAAGAAATGCTAATAATTAAAATTTCAAAGAACCATTGCACAGTTAATATGTAGACGAATTTTTAACTTGCTCCGTGAGGTTAATCACATATCTACTACCCAATTTGTGAACCCCTTCCCATGGAACCGTCAGAAATTTTACTTAATTTGTTAAATTAATAAAAGTGTGAAGATTAAAAAATATATGAAAAAAGCTTTTTAAAAACTCGTCTTACTTCAAAATGCACTAAAAAGTAGAAAATAAATTTTATATTTAAATTTACAAAGTTAAGAGACCTTCTGTTCAAAATTTATAAATATATTAAAGTTGAAAGTGAAAATGAATATTTGTTTACTTTATCTGCAATTCGTCGATGATTATGAGGCAAGAACATGTAATCGTATGTCTAATTGATCACATAGTTGATAATCATGATTACTTTGCAGGCTCAAATTCATCTTGACTGTTTAATCTTTCGGGATTCATTCCGCGATGTTTAAAATTGCAAAAAACAATAATTGCAAGTTTTTTTCAAGGGAGGTACGCTATTACCCAAGATTAATCAGGGAGGCAAAAGAAATTGCGAAGAGACTGGAGAACGTCAACCGAGAAGACGGTTACACTTTAAGTAGAAAGCTCAAACGAATTTTTCAAATTTAAATTCCAGCAACAATGGGAGTCCTCACTTATATATAAAGACGAGCGAGACTAAAGAATCAGTTCAGTTAACCTGATGAAGCTGGCAGGAGGACAACGAAATATTGTTTTTGCAGTTTTAAACATCACGGAATGAATCCCGAAAGATTAAACAGTCAACACTATATCCGCGGAAGCCTAAGAGCTAATCAAATTCATCTTAGTAAATTACTTTGCACCCTGGTCTTATAATCATGATGATCAATTAGACATACGATTATAAGTTTTTGCCTCATAATCATCGACGTATTGTACAGATAAAGTAAACAAATATTCATTTTCACTTTCAACTTTAAAATATGTATTTATAAATTTTGAATAGAAGGTCTCTTAACTTTGTAAATTTAAATCTAAAATTTATTTTTTACTTTTTAGTGCATTTTTATTTTTTTATTTCACCTCCATTTACTCGAGTCATGGATTTTAGGTATTTTTTGCCCTTTTCAAGTCCACCCTGCTCTCAATAGCCCATGAAAATGTCAAGAAAGAACAAACTCGCAATCTAAAAGAGGAAAAATACTTTTGCACCTGAGGATTTTTTAATATCTGATTGATTTGGCAGTTAAAGGGTTAAACTTAATTTTATAAAATAATGTATACAATTTTACATTCATTTATTTCATTTAAACAGCATTTTATTATGAGCATCTAAAATATTTTTGACATAGACTCTAGGTGAAACAATAGGCTCATTAAAAATGTGTGAATAAATAATTGAAGTATGTATTTGAAAATTAGTGGAGAGGTTTCTGGTAGTTAACCCTTTAACTGCTCCCATCTTCTATTGGCGATTTGAAGTATGGTTTATGGTTTTAGTTAGGGATGAGTCGATTCCACTTTTTTTCGATTCCGATTCCGATTCTTTCAAATCGATTCAGGATTATCGATTCCGATTTCATCGATTCTTATTGCTAATAACAGGTGGGATATTGATATACCAGTAGCGTATGACTATTATTGAAATTCAAGTACTGGCTGGAATAAAATAACAAAGACAATTGAGTCGCTCAAAAAGTGTATTTAATGACAATTAGCAAATATATCCTCAGCTTAAAGTCTATGTTTAAAATATTTATCTATATGGAATCGGAATCGACTTCAGGCGATCGATTCTCGATACCGATTCTAAGCCTGAGAATCGGTGGAATCGAGAATCGACATTTGGAATCGACTCATCCTTAGTTTTAGTAAAAAAAAAGTTCAACAATTCGTATTCAACAGTAAAATCAAACGATAATTACTCATTGTAATTTTTAAAACTAATTTTCCTTTAAATAAAAAGTGACAAATTTTAAAATTACGCAAAAATTTAGAAAAAAAGCTTGCGTTTGAGGAGAACTATATTTCAGATTATTTGCGCAGTTAAAGGGTTAAAGGAAAATTACATGCGAGCAAAAGGGTTAACTCATACCTGTTTCTTAGGATCCCAATTTCGCTGCTGAGGCACTTTCAAATCCAGAGCCTTCACCCATGAGACACATTCTTGTTCATTGCTCTTACCATACCAATACCAAACTATGGCAAATCTATAAAGGGTTGAACAAAAAAATAACTTTAGCATCACAACTTTATTCAAATGCATGCATTCAACCATGGAGTTGCAATTGTTTTTAAATTCAGGATCTAATTCAGAGGGGACAGATTGTAGTAGTATCCTCATATGAAAGCAGTATTTTATTATTTGTCAAATCATACTTTCAATGTGTATTGACAACAGAATGGCAACCTATGATTATAAAATTATCTCATAACACACCAGCAAACGTATGTAGCTTCGAAAAAAAAGTTAATTGTGTATATCTTGCCATTTAAAGTTTAAGACCCATGTGATGCCATTAATTCAACAAAAAATGCAATTATCATACCAGATTTGTAAAGCATAATTTTAGTGACAAGACAGTTTCAACCAGAATTATGCAACTCTTAACTTCGGTACTAACTAAATCCAGAATATTCAAGTCTAACGCATAGGTTCGTTTTTGGAAACGATGATATAAAAAATTACAAACAAAAGTGGCTTAATTTCATAGTTCAGCAATTAATTCAACGATACTTTTTGCTATAGTTATTCTTAGAGGGAAATAGTATTAAGCTTGTTAACATGCCCTCATTTTTTGCATGATTTGTCAGAATAGGAATAACCTATATTCTTAGATATGAGGGTGTGTGAAAATAATGGAAGAATAGAAATGGTTATAACTTATTACTGCTAGAAGGCATAGTGGGAATAAAAAAAGTCAATTCAAGGGCTATTAATTGATTAGAGAAATGTAAAGCCAAAAACCCATTAAGTAGAGAAATGTAAAGAAACATTAGAAACCACAATGTGGGTTTCTAATTATGAGAATCTTCATCACGGGCGGTTTTTAAAGAGTCCACCATAATGTGAATTCATCTTAAGGCAGGGATCAACTACTGCACTTTATACTAGGTAAAAGTAGCAGTTGTTGAGATAAAATTGCTAGTAACACCACACAATGATCAATTAAAATAAGACATACGCCACTCCATCCTCCATGAACTGATTCACATCTGGGTGAGATGAGACCTGCAGGAACTCTGGATTTGCAGGGTTGCGTCTAATGTCCACAAGTTGCCAGGGCAAAATCCAGCCAAAACGAACGCAACTCATCACCTCAACAACATAACGAGACCTTGCAGCCCAGTCATGCATTAGCCAGCGAACAGCTGACATGAAGGCCTGCATTTCACTAGAAAATTAAAAATGAATACATTAATACTGCAATAAATGCTCATGGATGGAGCAGTAAGAAAAGAAATATTTTTAAGCCTGTGCTCAAACATGCCATAAGTAACTACTTCTTGTGAAGGCTACTAAGGAAATCCCATTTTCTTATATTTTTTTGCCATGTGCCAAAAAAATAACTCACGCATGTAGATTTACAGTGATTGAGATTGGTACTGCAGTGTAGAAGTGTTTTTAAGCAGAGAACTGTGCGTAAATGGGTAATAAGTAGTGTGTAGCAAATTCAATTGAAATATTTATCAATTTTATTGCAATAGAGAAAACTTGGAAATTTTTATGGCTTATTCCTTCCATACACAAACCTCTTCTATCCGTGGCGTTCCTTGAGGCCTTAGTGGTCTGTTTATACTGTATTACATGCTTCAGAAGCAGTCCCCTAGCCATGTCATGGCTTTCCTTGGAAAAATACTATGTGTTCCCAGATGACCGAAGTAGCCCATTGGTGGCATGAAAAGAACATCATCATCATCAAGGTAGATCTGTCTTGAGACAGATTACAGCTGAACTCCAAACTTCTCTATTTTGAGCCCACATTTTCATCTCTTGATCACTCCTATTCTCCCTCAAATCCGTCAACATATCAAATTTTCTTCTTCCTTTTTTCCGTTTTCCTTTCATTTTTCCTTCCATTATTTTACTCAGGAGGCAGTCATGCCTCATGATGTACCCTAACCAGTTTGCCTTCCTTTTTATTGCACTCATGATTGACCTTTTCTCGTCAACCCATTCCAAAACTTGGTCATTCCTCACCTTGTCTGTCCACCTCACTCTCATCATTCTTCTCCATAACCACATTTCAAAACTTTCAAGATTTCAAAACTTTCACTCCTTTCTTTCTCTTGGTCCAAGTTTCTGATCCATACAGGACCACGCTCCATACAAAGCATTTGGCAAATCTCTTCCTTAAGGGTAATATGTAGGTTTTTTTTGCAGTTAACAGAGCTTTCCTTTTGCAAAAGCTCTGTTAACTAAAAGAACACAGCAGTTTAATTGCAACAGTTTCGCAGCTAAATAATAATTGCAACTTTGTTCAGGGCGAAATTAAGGCTGAGCAGCCCTCTCTTCCATTTAACCCTCACACGTTAACACCCATGCCCTGAGTGGAAGAAAACCCACCCAGGCGGGACTCGAACCCGCGACCTTAGGATTGGCAGTCGAGGACTTTACCCCGCTGCCACCGAGGCCGGCAGTGATTTTTTCAGTTTCAAAATGAAACAGTTCCTTGAAACATCCTGTTGCGGACAACAGATATAGGCACACCAAACAACAGGTGATCGATAGGTGCTGTTAGAACATGGCTGGTACTTCTGTATTATATGCAATAAGAAATCTTACACTCACATAAAGTAACAATTCAATTTGGATTCATGAAAGATACTTCACAGCTCTAATTCTAACTGCAATGTTGTGCGGATATTTGTTGGCTGAATAAACCAGCAACATATTCTAATCTAAAAAATTGTAGCTTAAAACCTCAACACATGCAGTGTAACTGGTACAGAATAGGAGAGGAAATAACTTTTTCAGCATTAAATGAACCCTTAGTTCTTCTCTTAGGGTAAGGACAGGCTTATCTCCACCCTTCCTCCGCTCCCCAAATAGTCCTACCCACTTATCCTAAAGGAAAGTCTTAAATGAATAGGCATATGAATGCCAAAACTCGTAGGTAGTATTTGGAGCATATCAAGGAATGAGTCTTTGTCTGGGGAAGCAAAAGTGCCTTAACCTTTGTTATGATGATGAATATGCATAAAAACCCAGGTTGTGATTTTCTAATTTGTGTGGGAAAATACTACTTATGTTGTTTGTGGAAGCAAAAGTTGTAATTTCCCACACAAATTAGAAAATCTCAACCTGGGTTTCGATGCATAAGCATCATCATCAGGTGAAAGGTCATTATTGCAGGAACTCTCTTATGTACAAAACAGAAAGGAGGGGAGGAAGAAAGGAAAAGAGGAAAGGGAAGAGAGGGGTGGGGATTAGGGTTTTCAAAAGGAAAAATTTAAACAGAATAATGAATAACCCCCTTGAGAATAGGGGAGGGGGAAGGGAATAAACACTCATTGATGACAACAATGCCAGGGTCACTGTGTATTTTAAAATCTCCAACTGTTCTAGAGCATTTAGCTCACATTGGTTGTTGTTACAGTGTAAGATATTAATACTAAAGTCACTTGTGTGCATTACAACATAGGTGTTTGGCAAAGTTGCTTCTATTTTCACAATTATTAGAAAAGGCACTAAAATGTTCTTTTGTCCTAATATTAAAATTTCTTAGCGTTTGACCGGCATACACACTGTTACAGTCATTACAATTCAAAGAATAAATGTCACTTTTCTTCTTTGAGTCAATTTTTTCTTTGTACTTGATGAACATATGTTCTTGAGATTGTAAAGGGACACTAGAATGTATATGTACATATGGAAAGGGAAGAATAATAATTGATTTGAGTATTGGTTTGGAAGGGGCACAATAAGATTTCCTAGCAATTACTCGGACAACACTCTTTTGGATTTTAAAGATTTTTATAGAGCGTGGGGATGAACCCCAGTAGATAATGTTATGCGACATGTGGGAGAAAAATAAGCCATAAAAATGAGCGTTTTTTAGGCTTCAGCTCGGTCTTATATAGTCTCGGTCATCGATGTCCATTGCACCATTATTGGGCCAATTTGAATTTTGTGCGGGAGACATTAGCCATTTGGCTTTTGCAGGAGCCAGGAACCCTTTCCTTATTTTTAGAAATTATTTTATTTGTAATTTTCCCACTTTATTGCGTGGCAGCTAAAACTGGTTAAGTTAGGATAAGCATAAGAGTAGGCTAAGTGCAGTGGGATTGGGATACCTTAAGAGTGTTTGCTGCAGAAGTAGGAGGGAGAGAGTTAGGAATGCGTAGGTGATGAAAGAATTTGGTTTGAACACTCCAGTAATGCATATATGTATATGAAAGGAGAGTGCCTCGTTTGTTTGGCCATGTTGAGGGATTGAATGAGAGTCAAATAACAAAACAGGGGGGGTTGTTTTGTAATCTCACGTCTTTAATGGCTCTTTTCGGGAAGGTGGGAGGTCCGTTTCGCACTCCAAATGATTGGGTCACGATCACCCAAGGCCCGAGGAAACAATGTTGGCTCCATTTTATGTTCCTTATGACACGTGGGATGGAACTAATGAAAGGCGAAGGCAAATGAAATGGATCAAGAGTCGAACGGTATGGATCAAGAGTCAAAAGTGACAGTGAGTAATGGGAGGGAGCTGCTGAGTCAAGGAAAAGACCAGTGGATCACCACTTGAGAGCCAAAGATGGTCACGCCACCTGGGTGGCAGAGTGGAACTATGGGAAATGATGTATAGGCGTAGCCAAACTTAGTGGCATTTGCTTGTTAAGAATATGACGCAAGAGAGAGGAAAGCATACAAGGATAAAGTGGCCGAGTCTTCCTCCAGAGGTTCCTTCGTGAGTCCTTCGGTACCTTTGCCCACTCATCAATGCTTGATTTACCCTCAGTGATCTCTGATTCTCCACTGGTGAGTGCCACCAAGTTTCGCCATACTTATACTTTTCCATATTTTATGACGTATTCTCATTGAAGTGAGGTTACAAAATAACCCCCCAGATTTTTTATAGTGGTGTGAGAGCAAAGGGTAGACCAAGAAAGGCTTGGTCTAAATGCGGTGGAAGAGACTCTTAAGAGAAGGAATATTAGGAGTAGGAGAGTGTCTATGAAGCAATGCGTGAATGTAATAGAAGCAAAAGAGGTGTGAAGGATAGGTCATTATGGAGGAAACCATTTCCTTGGTAGTAGGTTGTTTCCTTGGCATAACTGCAATAAATAAGTTCTCTGACTTTGCTTTCCCCACAAGGGAATGGCATGATGGGCATTTAAGTATTTATGTACTTATCCCAACATGCAGACATGACCTCAGCTGTGGGTTGCCTTGTCTTATAACCAACCAACCAAGCGATTTACATGGTAATAATAATTAACAATAATCATAATTGCAACTTTGTTCAGGACAAAATTAGGGCTATGCAGCCCTCTCTTCCATTTAACCCTCACACATTAACACCCATGCCCTGAGTGGAAGTAAACCCTCCCAGGCAGGACTCGAACCTGCGACCTTAGGAGTAGGAGGAGAGGACTTTACTCTGCCGCCTTTGAGTTCGGCAATACATGTCATAATCTATGGTTACAAAAAGATATGAAAATCATCCTTACCAATGAATTTGGATATAGTTTGATGAGAGTAAAGTGCAGACGTCTTCAAGGCTCAGCAGGAGGAAGTCGTGGGAAGCAACAAGAGGCAGGAAGAAAGTTGTTACTCTTGGTATCATTAGCTGAGCCACTTCCTTGTTGTTTTTCTTACGAGCATCCAAGTATAAGATGAAAGCTGTAGCCTCGGAGAATATCACTGGACTGTCTATGAAGGCCCAACACTGCTCTTCCAGCTCTTTGGAAATTGAAGTAATTGAATCAGCGATGTGAATAAACTGCTTTAAAAATGTAATTCTATGATAAACATTAATACTACCACGGATGGGAGTAAAGTCTTCCAGTAAGGATACCAGCTTAGTGCCAACCCCAGCACTGAATTATCCTAACCAGTTATTGAATAATGAACATTTTGAGTAGAACTTACTACATGCTAATGAGGAGTTTTTTTTCTAAATGTAACTTTTTTGTGCTGTATCAAATGTAATACAGAGATAATTACTGCCATCAGATATGTTTTTCAGCTCCTGATTGAAAGTACACATATGTGAGTCAAGACTCTGAAAACTTGGGGGAGGGTTAGGGAAAGCTATCTCAAATGGTCAGAGTTCCTGATTGGTAGAAAAGCCTATAAAATTTTTATTGCAAAATATTGGAGGCTTTTTGGCATACAGGCTATGGCAGAAATGACATGTGTAAAATAGGAGCTCAAAATAAGGCCAAACGAACATTTTCCCTTATACTAACCTTTAACTAAGAAAGCATGAATGCTTTTCTGCAATATTCATGTTTTATGATCCTAGTACATATTCATAATGGGAAGTTGAGATTATCTTCACTATATATATCCCTACAATTAAAGACAAATTCTATACCCAAACGTGTAATTGAAATGGATGAAAGTTAAAAATTTTATAATTTCTGTCTCTTATTTTGAGATATTTTAAATCTGTGGTATTATTTTCCTGCAATACCAGGTATTGTCATACATCATATTCCTGATGAGTCTACCATTTTAAATTATGTAATTGAATTCCCTTCCCTTAAACCTAGCACAACACTTGAAGAGTATGAATGAACTCTATACTCTGATATCCACTCTTCATTACAAACGAAGATGTGAAGTGAGAATCCCTTGCCTTACACTACCCTTAAATTCTGTGACACCTCTTGATAGGTTGGCACTGACAGGGGGCAGGAGATTCAAGTGCCACCAAGCAGAGGAAGGTAACACTACTGATTGAGAGTCGGAGAGTGCACATCATTTTGAGAGAGCTGAGTATGGATATGTAATTAGTTACCATCACATGCCAAAGTGTAGCTCGTAAATCAGATACTGCATTTTGTTGGTTTCACCGTCAAATGACTTAAATATCGTTTCATTCATATTCTGGCTACTTTTAGGAAAACGTGACCACCATCTTATGTTAATAGAATAGTGCTGCCTTTTCATGCTATTTTTCTCGCAAATTGAACTTGAAATACATGATGTTGAATGAGACAAACATGGGGAAGACTATTATTTTTTACTATACTTAACATAAATGCCATTTTGGTGGAAAACTTTTATAGGAAGGGGAAACGTCTGAGAAATTGAATAAATAAAAGCCATTTTCACAGAAAACTGTTTGTAAGAAGGGAAAACTTCTGAGATATCAAACAGAAATAAAACATAGGAATCTTACCACAATTTGTTTTAGTTATTAGTGAGTTACTAGAAGTGACAACGTTATCATCATGGCCGGGACTAACGATATCTATCTTAATAAAGGTAACGATGTAATTGATAGAATGAATTCCTTAGTGCAAAAACTTTCAAATACCAATGTATTAATTGTAAACATTCCTCATCATCACGATATTCCCAGTGACTCTTGTGTCAGCATAGAGACCAAAAGGGTAAATGTGGAACTTAAAAAAATAAGCAACAGCCTTGACCATGTTAGAGTAATTGACATTAATAGTTTTGACCGTGTTTTTTATACAAGTCATGGCCTACATCTTAACGGTAAGGGTAAAAATCATTTATGTTCATTAATTGTTGACTGCTTTGGATTGAAATCATGTAAGGAGAGTTCCGTGAAAGCTGATGACTTGGTTGCTGTCAATGTACCAGTGACTAATATTACTCCTTCTTTATGACTAAGAGACAACATCAATAATCTGTCACCCAAGGTAACTCTGAAATCCCCTTCCCTACTGTGTGCAAACATCCAATGTCTTCGGAACAAACATTTTATGGTGGAAGCAACTGTTAATGTTAACTCTTATGATATATTATGCTTCACAGAGCATTGGCTGTGTTGTGAGGAAATTCCTTTGTTCAACATTGAAAACTATAATCTGGTATCATCCTATTCTAGATCTGTTGCAAAAAATGGTGGGACTGTCATTTATGTGAGGAAAAACTTATTGTGCAAGAAGCTAGAAGTTAGTCAATTCTCTAGTGAAATTCATTGTGAAATGTGTGCTGTGACCATAAAGGAGTATAATGTAATTATTGTATGTGTATATCGATCTCCATCAGGTGACTTTAAAATCTTCTGTGATCAACTGGAGCAGGGTCTCATTTGGTTCTCTAGGCTAGGTCTGGAAATTATTTTATGTGGTGACTTTAATGTTGATATACGCCATTCATCTAGTGCTTCTATTGCTCTCACTTCTCTAATACAGTCATTTAACTTACATTGTGCAAATATGGAACCAACCAGACTCGACTCCTGTCTGGACAATATCATTACTGGCCTCAACATCGATCAGTACTCTGTTGTGGTCACCGATCTTGGTTTATCTGACCATCTAGCACTTAAATTCCAATTCTCAATCACAAAGTGTAAAATTAATACAACTGGTAGGAATACCCATTCTTTCAGCCGTCCAATTACCCCTCACGGGATTTGCGAGTTAAAATCACTCCTACCAATTGTTTCTTGGCATTCTCTGCTCACGTTTGCCAATGGTAATGACAACTTTACCTGCTTTTTTGAAACTTTTTTGTTATTTTTCCAACAGTGCTTCCCAAAGAAACTTGTAAAACAATCAAATAGTTTCAAGCAGCCCCTGAAATGGTTCACTCCTGAGCTTTCTGAAATAAGATCACAAGTAATTCAGCTGCGTCAAAAGTACATTCATACCGGAAATGCAGAGGGTAAAAGTACATGGCGGCAGCTTAAATCGTTCTACAATAACCTAATAATTCAGTCCAAACGCAGTTTTAACTCCGATCTCATATGCAACGCTACTAACCAAAATAAGACAGCTTGGCGGGTCATTAATAAGGAAATCGGTCATTCAGGAGGCATCTCTGACCTACCTTTTACGTCTGATAATCTGAATAAGTTTTTCATTGACTCAATTGCTGACCTTGTGTCAAATCTTGATCCAACTCCAAGCACCGCCTTGCCTCTTCTCCATAAATTTCCAGCAATCATATCCCCCTTCAAATGGAAGTGGGTTACAGAGCATGAAATTCGTCAAATTATTAAAAACTTAAAATATTCCAAGTGCACTGATGTTTACGGACTATCCGTCAACCTAATCAAAGATCTTGTAAATATTATCGATGAACCCCTGGCATTAATCTTAAACTCATGCTTTCAATCAGGCATCTTTCCTAGTGCTTTGAAAATATCCAAAACGATACCCATTCATAAAAAAGGTGATAAAACCTTACCTTCCAATTATAGGCCAATTTCTATAATTCCAGTATTTGGTAAAATATTTGAAAAGGCTATTAAGATTCAGGTATATGAACACTTTCAAGTTAACAACTTATTTTCTCCTTCACAATTTGGTTTTCGCAAAGGCTATTCCACCACTTCAGCTGTTGAGTCTGCCATTGATCTAATTCTAAATGCTTTTCTAGATAAGTCCTCCATTGCCATAACTGCCTGTGACCTATCTAAAGCATTTGACTGTGTTGCTCATCCAATTCTTCTTCAAAAACTTCAGTATTATGGCTTCAATAATCTTGAACTACAACTCTTTGAATCTTATCTCACTGATCGATCCCAGTGTGTTTTCATCAACAATAACCTTTCTTCGCCCCTGAGATTAAATTATGGAGTTCCTCAAGGTTCAGTCCTTGGGCCTCTCTTATTCCTTATTATAATCAATGACTTACCGTCTAATGTCTCCTGCAAGTCCATACTTTATGCTGACGATACCACTTTTATTCACAAGACTAGCAACCTGATTAATACTAGCACTACTGCTAACTTGTTTTTATCTGAAGCCTCAAACTGGTTTTCTGCTAATGGTCTGGTTCTAAATAATGATAAAACTCAGTCACTGGTCTTCTCATTAAGTACCACAACTAATCCCCTGAGCACCATTAAGTTACTTGGATTTGAACTCGACCAAAAATTGACTTGGGAGCCACATGCAGTAGGCACACTTGGAAAATTGTCCAAGGCAGCTTACATGTTACGTAAACTTAAATATATGATTCCAAAAGAGTACCTTATTCATGTATACTATGCCTTATTTCATTGCCACATTAATTATGGTATAGAACTATGGGGCCACTCACCATCCACAAATAGTTTATTTAGGATGCAAAAAAAGGCAGTCAGGATAATTTCATTTTCACACCCAAGAGAGCACTGCAAGCCCCTTTTTTGTGAGTTGGGTATTATGACTCTACATAGCCTGTATATATACAAATGTCTATGCAATGTAAAAGAAAATCTTAGCTCATTTCAGAAAAGGTCAAACTTCCACACCCACTATACCAGGAACAGTGATGCCCTAGATGTCCCTTATTGTAGGCTAGCCAAATATAGCAATTCTTTTAACATTTTAAAAATACGTCTTTTTAATAGATTGCCCCCAGAGGCAAAAGATGTGAGTGTGCCAAAATTTAAAAAAGATATACGTAACTGGCTAACAAAAAAAGCATTCTACTCTGTAAACGAGTTTCTTGATTGTGAAAATATGTTGTCCTTCACAGATATATAATCTTTTGCCTTGCCATATGTATTTTAAGTATTTGTGTATTTACTTGTTTTATGTTAACTATTTGTATATGTAATTTTAAATCACTTAACTTTTGTATTTATTATGTATATGACGAAGACTATTGCAAATCCATTTTGTTTAATGTCCAATAAAATTATTATTATTATTATTACTACCATAATTGGGTATTTTCCACGTATTTCAAACTATCGATATTCTGATTCAGTTACTTGAACTTATTGCATTGGCTAAAAAATTTCTTATCAAATTGTATGAATTTCGGTTTTAAAAGCTAAAGAAAGTAGAAGGTTACGAAAGCTCCCGAGCACACTCCGAAAACAACCGAATGGCCTGTGACGTCATTTTCGCTGTTTACATTTAGACCCAGGCGTTTCCTTATGCTTACAGTGGTAACAAATGCGGCGAAATTAGTTTCTGACGTGTTCGCGTTTCTAGATATGCCTTTAAATGGCATCTAAGTAAGGGATATATATGGTGTTTTGTGCCACAATGTACGAATACATCGGTTGAAACACCGAACAAGAAATTTATTCACGCAATCACGACATTCAATGATTGAAATTTCGGTAAAGGTGAGCTTTTGTCTCGCACTTGTTTTCGCGATTTTCACCCACTTTAAACAGAGATATCAGAACCAATTTCACCTCACTTATTATGCAAGCTTTGCAAATTTGTTTAACACTTTCAACACAACAATGCATCAACTACTTTAGAAATGAGAAACTTTCAAACCTGAGAAGTGCGTTTTTTCCTCTCCGCCATATTGTGAAAAAATGCCGTTTCCTCTTTTCCACTGTACGTAGCGCAGCGATCGAGCAGTTGGTTCTCTAGCATATACACACCTTTTATACACAGTTTCTTCCCTCCTTCCACTCAAACTCGCCCCGCAACAGCCATTTACTACAATGCAATTCCATTCATTCCACCGCAGTAAACATTGCACATTTCACTTCAAATGAAGGATTTATACTTCCTTTTCACTCACATTCATTCCACTGTACTAATAACATTTCACGTATCACTTTAAATGGAGGATTTAAACTTCCTAATTGAGCGTACAAGATTGGCAAATCATGGCGACCATACACCACACACGCAAGTCAGAAAATGATTAATGCCAACTACACTCAACAATTAACTTCCAACTGTTGACAGTTAATTTCCCCCTTCCACACTACCCGAGAGAACTCCGTCAACAATACTATTTCATTAGCCTCTAACAAAAGCCCACTTATATTAACGTTGTGACCTGAGGGATTCTATTCTTGAAATAATACGCGAAATATCATTTTAGCCTTCTACCAATTCCCACCAATGAGCGTGAGGGATTCTATTCTTAAAATAATACGCGAAATAACATTTTAGCCTTCTACCAATGCTCATCAATAAGCGTGAGGGATTCTATTCTTAAAATAATACGCGAAATATCATTTTAGCCTTCTACCAATTCCCACCAATAAGCGTGAGGGATTCTATTCCTAAAATAATACGCAGAATAACATTTTGAAACCAACCAATGCTCACCAATAATCACCAATGAGCGTGAGGGATTCTATTCTTAAAATAATACGCGAAATAACATTTTAGCCTTCCACCAATTCCCACCAATAATCACTAATGAGCGTGAGGGATTCTATTCTTAAAATAATACACAGAATAACATTTTGAAACTTCAACCATTCCCAGAAATGCCCATTTCCTCGTTATCGATCGCGCTAAAAATGCGTTTTCCGCTACTCAAACTCACGAAAATGAGTTTTTTACTTTTGATTATAACCAATTATTGTTTAACTCCATTGGACCGCAAACCTCTTTGAGGGGTGGGTTCAGGGCAAGTTACGGAAGGGGAAATCGTTTTCCGCTTTTTCAAATCACGGGAACTCAGTGAAAATCATCATTTTGAAACGTCCTCGACTCCCAGATATGTCCATTTCCAAATCACGAAAATGCCTAGAAAATCATCATTTTGAAACGTCCTCGACTCCCAGAAATGCCCATTTCCACTTTACCATTTCCACAAGAAATGCGTTTTTCACTTTTGAAAATGGCCAAATCGGGCCCGCGTACCGTCCCACCCTAGCAACCCTGTTTCACCCCATAGGCCCGTAAGCTTGTTGGGGGGGTGGGGTAAAGGCATATTGTAGAGGTGAAATTAGTGTTATCCCTCTAACGGTTGTTCGTGAAAACCTCCAAAATGGCGTCGAAAACGGACGAAAAAATCGAAAAATTGGTCATTTTCAAACGTCTATATCTCAAAAACTACTAGTCACACCGGTATGATTATTACATTTTTACAAATCCGCATTCTTCCTCTACTCCCAGGTATCACATTCAATTTCGTCAGTTTCCTACGTTTTTCAAAAAAAAAATTTGAAAGTGCGAGACGAAAGCTCACCTTTACCGCTCACCTTTACCGAAATTTCTTCCTTGGATTCCTCAATATCCACCCGTAAAAATGTATACTTTACTCCGCACTTTGTGTTCTGGACATATTCTTGCAATGACTGTGCACAGTGGTCCATCTCTCTTTACTTGGATGTATCCTATAGCATTATCACCATAACTCTCACGAGAAGCTTTATAATATAACAACACTTAAATTAAACTTTGAATAGACATTTAGGAGATGAGAATCTATTTTTAGGCATTTCTACAGCAGATAAGCCACTTCTATAAACCTTCTCTACAAACAATCACTAATTAGCAAATAAAAAATTAACGTTTGAAGTGTGTCGAGTATTGGCAGCACAAACATTTGGCGAGTACTCTGTTATGTTGATATGTTACTAAGATACTGTTTGTTTACTGTTGCATGGACTGATATGGACTTCGATAAAGAAAGAAGTATCATAATGATTATGAGTGTATTGGAAAAACAGTTAATAAAGTTCATACACCAAATACATAATTATATGTATCAAAAATGATATAAAACAGTAATGACGATTTTAAAAGCAAACTTTAGGCTTACATTTTTTGGCCTTAAGCTCAACGAATTTCCGCAGCATTAAATCGCTCGTCCTTCTTCATTAAAACGCCTACCATAAACATATCCATTTGGGTAAATTATCTTATGAGGTTTTAATAAAACCATTGCACGCCATAGTCTTTGTTTTCAATGAAAAATATTTAAATATACGGTAGATCTTCTACAGTTACTCACTTTCTCCCTCACATCCGTCCATCGCTCAGTGAAAATGACGTCAAGCCAATCAGATTTCGTTTCGCAGCGGCGTAAAAAAAATTTGAAATTTCGACTATTTTAATCTTAAATATCTCAATTAATATTGAATCAATTTTAAAACTACTTTCACTCCGCAAGCTTGTTCGAGTTTAAGTAACATATAAAGATCCGTAAACTTAAATTTAAAATTTTGGAAAATACCCAATTGTTGTAAAATGCGGCAATTCCTTACAATTGGCACTGCAGTCTGAAAAAAGTGCTCATAAAAAATATATTTTTGAAATAATCTGCATATTTTTTGTATTAACATTGGTTTTCTATGCGTAACTGAGCATTTCATTAGCGACAGCAGAATTTTTAACCCTTCGGTGGGCGTTCCGCGGCATTCCGTGTGGCATACTTTGTATTTCTTGGTTATCAAAAAAACTAGTAGGGTGTGCTGCCTGTAAGTACTCTGTAAGCTATTAGTACTCTGTCTTATTTGTGCACTTTGTAGCAGTTGTTTCAGCGCTCATCATTTCATTGTCAGTTCCGTTTGAGTGTTCAAACTTAAGGTGTTGGGTTTTGGTGTGTTCCTTGCAGTGAGACCCTTCGGTGGGCATGCCGCCGCACTTCGTATAGTGTACTTTGTATTTCTTGGTTATCAAAAAAACCAGCCATCATACCAGTCACCAGACCATGTTCAAACATCAAAAATGTATTAGTTTCCCATTGCTTAAAAAAATTTATATTCAGGTTAAACTGCTTTGTCAGTTATGCTGCACTGAGTGTGGCATGCCTGCTCATATGAAAGCATAAGGTGCGCCCACTGGAGGGTTAAACCAAATAAATAAAAATATTGAATTTAGTACAATGTGTTTTGACTTACACAGTTGCGGGGGAACCACCTTAAATCTGTATTTGTAATGTTAACCATTTTTTGAGGGCATTGTTTATCCCATAGTGACGTGAGAGGGTGGAGGAAACCTGACCATTTAGTCTGCATTTATGGAGTTAGCATTTGGCACAGCTAGAGCTTCTTTAATCATCTCCTTGTTTGTTTGGGTCATCTCTTAGTTTGTCATCATCATGACTGGTGACCATTCAAATGCCTCCATCGAGAGAATGAGCATTTACAGAGACCAAAGACCTTGCTTCTGGTTCGAAGACCTGGAGATATTGTCCACCCAAGTGGAAGTGCGATTCAATTTCACCCTAAAAGCATCACCCATGATGCCATGAAATTCTATTAAATGATGTCATAGCTGGATCACAAGTATGCCACCAAAGTGAGCGACATCATTAAGGCCCCATTAGTGGAGGGCAAGTACACATGCTTGAAAGAGGAACTGATATGGCATCTGGCGGCCTCACAGGAGCAGTGCATGTGTCAGCTCGTGGAGCATGAAGAGATAGGAGATCGCAAACCTTTGCAGTTTATGTACCACCTCTGTCAGCTTGAAGACTACCACCTACCAACCTCCCATGATGGTGTATATTTACCCTAACCCTGCACTTTATTCGTACCTGGAGAATAACTCTTATTTGCCAGCTCACCATTTATGGGGTATTGAAAAGATATAAATGAAAATAATGAAGTAAATATGCAAGACAAGAAAATGAGTCATTTTACAAATGTCTTGCTTATTGTGTGAATTCTTTACCAGGTTGAAAACATATAAGCTATGCAAAATGGGTTTGAATACGATAAGCCGAGTGAAATTGGAATAAAAAACAAGAAATACAAGAAGCATTCATATCCTAGATAATAATGAATGTCGAGCATGAATTTCCATACCTCTTATTCCTAAATATTGAGCTGCCATGAAAATTTCAAGAATATTATCCCGGCGGAGAAGGCTGTAACTGTCTTGTCCTGAATGTATCATCCAGTCATATATGAGAGAAAAGGCTCGAGTGGTAACCTTGTTCTGAAATAGGAAAAAACTCTTGGTAATCTGGCATATGCAGGGAATGAAAATAGAGGATTACTAGATGAATAATCACAAAATCCATTAGCCTTCCTTGTGCATGGCATAATTATTTTTTGCCTAAGTAAATATCTATAGGTACACAAGCCAAAATGAAATAAAAAACTAACCTCAGATGCTAAAATTAATGAGAATTCCCCATTTTTTCAAGGAAAGTTGGCCATTCTTAAACTTGAACACTTAACCTTTTCGTGCTGAATGTCAGCCATAGCCGATACAGATTTTCTATGCAAAAGAACCAATGCCTGCCATAGCCAACACTGATTTTTCTTCGCAAAAGAACGAATTACAGCTATAGCAGGCACTGGGTGAAGGGAAGTGACGGCCACCGAAACGATAAACCCAGGTATACTGTTACCCCTCCAGACCCAGCTTAGTGAGAGTCTAGACCAATTCCTCGGCAACTGACTCATTAGCAGCCCCCCTCAGCATAAATCCACAATCAACTATTTGTATTTGCATTGATTTTTCAAATATACATTTGTTGTATTCTCCAAAAAATTTAAACTTGGTAATGGATTCCTTGTGTTTTCTTGACTGTTTTCAATTTTTAAATAAAATTCTAGCGTTAATAATAATGGACTTCTCATACCGAGCTTCAGCATTTTATCAATGGCAAAAATTTGTACAAGGCGTTACTGTTAATGCGAGGATTTCAAATAAAATTTAAAAGCACTCATCAAAATACAAGGAATTCATAGTAAATTTTTAAGTATACAACAAATTCATGTTTTAAAAAACCACTGAAAATGCAGTTATTTGACCCAAGAACTCATGCTGCGAGAGAGGTTGCTTATAGGTTGGAGGGTGAAGCCATGTGACCAAGGAATGGGACCGACTTCCCACTGGCTTGTGTACCAAGATGGACTAATAGCATACTTGTGTGATTAGTCATTACGAGAGAGCGTCATACGGAGGAGCAAAGGAAATGCTCATGCTACTTCTAAGAAAGAAGCATTTCCTTTCGCAGGTCGCTAAGGGTTAACACTATTTTTGCTCTTAACCCAGCATTACTCGCACTGGGTGCCCTGAACACCCCACCCTTTTTTTCATTGAATCAATTTTTTAGTCTTTATTTCATGGACCTCTCTTCTTCAGTAGCTGGAATGAGATATTTTTTCTTTATAATGACACCAGCATTTTAAGGCATACATTGTAAACAACCTGCGTAGTAGCCTCAAAAGGAGACAATGTTCGTTCCACTCAATTTCCTACGGCCAATGATTTCTCCAAACATCACTCTTTTTTGTTGCAACATTGTAACTGTGAAATGTTTGTTACAATATAGCATGCATTCTCGTATTTTACTTTTATCTGCTGGAGAACACCACTCAAACCATTCGCTATGCTCTCGCTCCTGGCGTTACTCGCGCGGGGTGTCCTGAACACCCCAGTTGTCTCCGCGCTGTAGACTCCTCGGCATGTGCTTTTTGTGAGGTAGAGTTCTTGTTATTATCCTACCATTGAACAATATTGATGAAATAGTAAATATATTCATGGTTTATTGGTCATAATCTCTTATCTAAATTTCAGATTTTCTGCTCGAGATGAATAGCTACAACTTTTTCGAAAATATTATTTTATTCATCTCCATATTACCATGTATAACTTCATATCGAGTGTAGTAGGTCACCCAGTAAAAGGTCACTACCTAATATTAAAAGTTTAATTTTGACACATTTACCTATTATTAAAATATAATTCCGAAACACGGTTTTTATGGGTTACTACTTGGCACGGTATAATTTCATGTAAGAAGGAATATATTTTTGTGCTAATTGCTTCGAATTCATTCTTGTGTCGGTGGCATGGAACAATGTGTTTGTATATTTTAATACCTATCTAGTGTAATTATAGTCATATTCTTTAGCCAGGGAAATTTATTGCAAAATCAAAATTATGCATTTTTATCTGTAATGTCCACAAATTTAGAGAAGGAATGAGAAAGAATAATAAGTCTTTTGAATATATCATCCGATGAAGAATTGACTGACCCGGACGATATTTATTCTGATGATTGCATTGAATCTTCTGAACACGACACCGAAATGAAGGAGAGGCAGACATTTCCGAAATGAACTGTCCATTGAAAATTACAATATTTTATTAGGGAAGTAAAACACAACTACATGGAGCAAACAGGAACTGCGCCCCAATGTAAGAACACCAAAATCGAATATAATTTCCAAAAATCCTGATTTCAAAGGTAGGAAAGAAAATATCAAAAGCACTATTGATTGCTTTCGATTATCTTTTGATAGGCAAGTGGTAATAAAATTACAGTATGCACAAATATTCAAATTCAACTCGTAGGTGTGAATTATTTGCGTGCGAGAGATACCAGGCCAACTGACGAGGGAGAAATTGAATGTTTCATAGGGTTTCTGCTCTTCAATGGAACAAATAGATCTGGATGACCGAACATAAAGAATTGATGGGATCAAGATGGCTTGGGTGCTGGTTTATTTTACGCATCAAAGAATTATCATAGATTCTGTTTTCTTTTGCAGAGTCTCAGATTTTATGATATAAAAAGTAGAGTAGAAAGAAAAATTATACAGAAATTAGCTCCGATTTGTCATTGTTTTGGAATGCTGATGAGAAAGTTTCAGGATAACTGTGCCATATTGGAGTACACCACAGTAGATGAGCAATTAGTTGGTTTTAGGGGAAGATCTTCATTCAGTCAAATTAGCCTGTAAGATATGTCTTCGAAATATTGGCATTGGTTGACGATAATGAATTCTTTACTTTCAATTTGGAGGTATATGTAGGGAGTCAACCCGAAGGACCCTACAAAGTAGACAATACTCCTAAAGAGGTGGTGAAGCGCTTAGTGGAACCAATTTTTGGGACGTGGAGAAATATCACTGCTGAAAATTGGTTGCAAGTGTTCCCCTTGCAGAGGATTTGTTACAAAGTAAATTGACACTGTTGGGAACTATGAAAAAAAGGAAATGGTGGCTCAGATGGTTTACACAAAACAGAGGGACGAGAATAGAAGTCTCTTTGGAATTAGAAAGAACATGACTATCTTATCTTATACATATTCCCAAAAAAGGTAAAAATATAACTTTTTGGCAATAATAATAACATAAATCCAAGAAGCAAGATTTATAGATCAAAATTTCTACGAGAAATTGCGAGGGAAATTACAAAATCATTTATAAGATCGTAAATAAATTATCCCAAAGGAACTGAAAAGAAAGACGGATTATTTCAGTGATTCATCAACGTGTGAAAGTTCAACGAAAAAGAGAAAAGGATAAAATGGTAGATGTTTTTTATGTCCGAGGAATAAAGACAATAAAACATAAATAAATGTTCTGTTGCTCGTGCGGTAAGTGGATGTGCGCAAAACATATGATGAATATTTGCTACTGTTGCAATCAAAAAAGGTAATTGATCATCTAAGGATCATTGAAATTAAACATAAAGTGTTAAAAGTACAATTTGTGATTAATTTTTTTTTTAATCTGGGCAATGTATTTTTGATAAGTTATGGCAAAATTTGTGAGTACGAGGTGACAACGGACTACAGTGCCAATGCCATAAAAAAAGTATTATCAGTAGTTCTTATTCAAAACTCTGATAAAGTAATTTGCGTTTGAGACAGGCAGATCCGGACATAAATTTTGGGGGGTATCCCCCCCCCCAAATTAGCAATCAGCAACTTATACATAATCTAAGCTTCCCGGCGGATGAAGAAAACAAGGAGATTCTCGGGTGGAACGCCAGGTCGCAGTGTTCATTGAAGCAGATGTTTCAACACTCGAATTGAGCATCGCCCTCAGAGCAGAGGTGATTCTCCTTTGCCCTGAGAACGCCGCTTGATTAGTGATGAAACGAAGGTTAAAATGAACACTGTGAACCGGTGTACCACCTGAGAATCTCCTCATAAACTCAGCAAAAAAGACTTTGTTAAGCCCCATTACGCCTCGGAACTTAGCCTCAGCAAAAATATTTTCTCGTGGATTTGGAAGTGAAAATGCTTCCACCCCCTTGAATTCGCCACCGGTTGGAGATGACGAGGTAGAATGACCAACTCCTCATCCTCAGCATAAAAACTTCAAGTAAAAACATAGATTTAAATGACATTAATAGTTTTTACAAAGAAAATATTGTGCAACCCATTCTGAAACAAAAATGTTCATTGGGGTGTCAGGAGCACCCCGCGCGAGTAACCTTGAGCGCGAGTAACGCCGGGTTAAGACGTGCCTAGGCCTTCATATGCCTCTAGGGTCTCATAATGCCTCTGTATAAGCTGGATTTTGTGATCTCCAGAGGCCAAGTTTCCAGCAGAGACTCCAAATTCATGTCTGAGGTGACACTAAAACAGCACGCATGACTACACCCCCCTTTTATGTTCACTTCATTGCTCTGTTTACCATAAGGTTAATTAAATGATGCACTTAATTTGTACTTACTGAAGGTAGCTCAACCACCTTATCACATTCTCTGTCAAAAAATGAGGAATAGCATTGCAGGACCAAATGATGGCAGCTGAACTGATTGTTTTCCACACACACCGTTATGTCTGGGTTGCTGAAAATGAATGAATAAGCATTTTGTATTCCGTAAATAAAAATTACAATGCTTTTTATAAAGTACATATTTAGTGACACATGAGACATCACTAACTGGGACCAGGTTTGTGAGAAAATTACCAGGGAAATAGGCTGAAATAATTATGAGTACACTGAAGAAGTTAACAGAAACTTAACTAACACTACGTTTACCAATCGATCTCAGATCGGTCTGAGTTCAGACCGATCTGAAAGTTCAGCAGGGCACTGACTTAGATCGCCTGGTTTACCAACACGGTCTGAAAATATCGATATTGAACTATCGATTTCAGTAGTTTGAATTATTTTGAGATTTCTTGCATATTTCAGCTGCACACTTCTCTCCTTTCCCTTCTTGCAACAAGTCACACCGTAAATGATATCGATTATATTTTGTTTACCATCGGCAACCAAAAGAAGAATGATGAGCGCCACGCTCCGACCTCTTCGGATCGATCTGAGATCTCAGACCGGTTAGGGAAAGCGGGCTGACTCGGCTCACTTCTCAGATCAATCTGGCCAGCACGCTCCGTTTACCATACCGAGCTGAGCCTCTGAGATCGATTGGTAAACGTAGTGTAAAGAGTTCACTGAATAGAGGTTTTTGCTGGACAAAGATTGGTGAATGGAGGTGAATGATGTTTTCACTGTTCCATTCTAAATCAAGACCTAGCCTGAGATAAACATAAAATACATCTACAGCTCTGGATTAAAGAGAGTAGGATTTATCATGCAAATATCAGGAATGGTCTCTGATGAACAAGTGAAAGAGAGATACTCTGGTTAATCCACATCTGCAATACACCCTGAGCATTTGGGATTCTGTACAGAAATATTTTTCTCACAAAGTAAATAAAATACAAAGAAAAGTGGCTTGCTACATTAAAAAATGCTATGAGGGAACAGAAAGTGTAACATAGCTGATGAAAGGACTATGTTAAGAACTATTAGAAACTTGTAGGCTACATGCTAGGCTTTCATTAATTGAAAAATTCATATCAGGCTAGTTTCAGTACGACACTGAGGATATAATTTTGACCACGTGCTCTATCTCTAGGGCTGATAGAAGTGGCAAAATAAGAGAGATACACTACCAAACTGATAGGTACAAAATTCCTACTTTCCTCACACCATTGATGATTATAACAAAGTCAGATTAGCACTAGCAAAAGACATTGCTAATACATATAAAATTAATCTCTGCCCTCTCCTTTTCCTATTCTATATATATATACAGGTACCCTTTCATGGCTAGTGCCCTAACACACACCCCCTGCCAAACCTCTGCAACAGCTCACAGAGTAGCATGTAGATGTGGATCAATATGCAGTCCACTGAACTTTCCTAGTTCTAGAACTAGGCTTGATGATTGATTTCTAACATTTGAAAACAAGCAGACCTTATAAAGGCACTCCATAATCAATCGGACTTAACTCAATGAATTGTAGGATAGTTCAACCATTTGCTACCAGCCTGCTAATATATCAACCTTTGGAGCTCATGCTAAAACTATTATGTATATTAGTTTTGATAAGTTGGTTGAATAATTACTAAAATAAATTCTTGCCAATGAATAATTTTACAGGTAAATTAAGTAAAATGAGAATCTTAACAAGTATAAATAAAATTAGCTTTGCAATTACAGGTTGAGTGCATTGATATCCATTACTTGCAATGAAACTTAACTAATTAAGCATATCTATGTGTAGCATATTATTGCAATCATTCAAAATTTGTCAATGTGAACATTACCAAAAATTGATTAACTGATAAAAACTTTTGATGAGGATTTTAAGTCTCGGAAAGGATCCAATATATTCAGATGTCTGAATGAAAAAAATACCACAGGAAAATACCTACTATAAAAAATCAGCGCACTTACACAAAATTCTTCACTCTGTCCTCCATCAATTTCAGCAAGTGAGACTTAGCAGGTAAAGACACTTTACTCCAGTCGATTTCATGGTCACTGAGGCAAAATAACCTGTTAGGAATGAAAGGATAAATATTATATTTATTTTTCAAAATGGAAATGTACAGCCACAGAGGTTGCCATTAACAGAAAAAATCAGAAACTAATACACGTAGAAATTAAACTTCTACATCTTTATCATGGAGAAACTCCCATAGAATGAATGGGTGTTTGAAGGAGCCATGAATATAGGTAACTAACTACATTTGGAGACTCAACAGATAACTGATATCATTTATCACTGAGTATGTATTATGGCCAAGGTTATTCATGTAGTTTTTAATATTGTAGTGTTCAAATTTTTTGACGTTCAATACATATATCCCTTTCCTTATGTTGTTATTTGGTACCATAAGATATACACTATTGTACCCTATTATGAATATATATATAATAATGTGCAATAATGAACATATGACCATTGATAAAAAAGAATCCATCGTCGGTATTTTCTACGACCTGTCAAAGGCCTTCGACACAATCAACCACCAGATACTGCCTAAAAAGTTAAATCAGGTTGGAATTAACGGTGTTGCATTGGATTGGATCATGTCATTTGTCACAAACAGACAGCAGTATGTCCAATTAAAATATCATGACAAGTATGAAGCCACAAGTGTGTATAAATCTCAACCCAGAATCCCCACAAGAGGTGTGCCTCAAGGCTCAGTATTAGGCCCCCTCCTTTTTATTATTTATGTCAATGATATATCAATGTATCTGAACAAAGGACAGTTAGTAGTCTATGCCGATGACACTAACCAAGTCATAACTGCCGAGTCAATTGAACAATTAGAAAGAAGTGCAAACCATGCAATAAAAGAAATGATAAGTTGGACAGCCGAAAATGAACTCCGGCTTAATGAAGATAAGACATCCATCATTCTTTTCCACCCATACCAAAAGAAAGTCCATTGCCCTTCTCTTCTTATAAACAACAACCACATCAACGTCAGCCGTGAGACCAAGTTCTTGGGAATCACACTCTCTGAAACTTTAAACTGGGCAAATCATATCAATTACCTATCTGACAAACTTCACTTCCACTTGTACACATTACGAAACCTCCGCCAGGAAGTATCTACCAAAACATTACTATCAGTATACTATGCCCACATCTACTCCAGAATCAGATATGGTATCATCTTTTGGGGCATATCCTGCCACAGCACACGAATATTCAAGCTACAGAAAAGAGCTATCAGGCTAATAGCAGGAATCTCACAGCAAACCTCCTGCAAACCATATTTTTTTAAATACAGAGTCCTCACCCTACCCTACATCCTAATCCTCGAAGCTGTAGTATTTGTCAGAAGAAATCAACATCTATTCCATCTGAATAACCAAGAACACATGCACTACACACGGCAGCACAAAGATATCCACTGTATAAGCAAAGAATTAGCCCTCACAAACAACAGTCCCTACCACACCATCACACAAATTTACAACAAGTTACCCAACCACCTCAAAGAAATAGAAAAAGAAGGTATTTTCAGTAACAAAGTAAAAACATACCTAACAAATAATCCACACTATTCAGTATCAGAATACCTGAATTGATTGTCAAAGTTGCTACTGAACTCTATTTTATATTAATGTAATATGTCATGATATATTGTACATAAATGTATTGTTTACGTGATAATATTAACACAGGAAAAATGCGATATCATTTTGTATTCACTATTATATATAACGCCCATGTACTTTCTGTATGTACTTATATCTTACCTGTATGTGTTTTTCTTTTCTTACCTGTAATTACTTATATTTTACTTGACTTGCCTTATGTCCTTATGTAGACCTACAGGGCCAATAAAGTTATTATTATTATTATTTTAATTGTTACAGTTGTAACATGACCCTCCAAGTCCCCGGCAAGCATCAGGTTTCATTGCCGTCATAATGGCCGAAGACTCGAGAGGGGTTGGGCAGTAATCGCAGCCACGTCCGACGCCCATCGGATGTGTGGCTACGCTGCGGTAGGGTCATGCGTCCGCAGTAAACGGAGTGACCCCAGGATGACGGCCTTCTGCATGCGTGCAACTAGTAATTCCGCCTGTGCCACGCAGGACGGAATACACTTAATGTTATTTAGCAGCGAGCCCTTAACTCCACCGAGCACACCTATGATGAGGACCACCAGTTTCACAGAGTGTCCGGGGTACATCTGTCGAAGTTCGAAAAGCAGGTCTTGATATTTCGTCCGTTTTTCCACCTCCTTCGCATCCATGTTAGTTTCAGCCGGAGCCGAAAACTCGATCACGAACATGGAGCGTGTGTGGTGGTCGAGGAGAACGATATCAGGCTTGGTCGCCTCCAAGTGCCTGGTGGTGGAAAAGGAGTAATTCCACCAGATCGTGCATTTATCGTTCTCCACGACGGACTCAATATCTCCAGGGGCATAGGGCAGCACAGGTGTTTCGTCGATGCCATAATGGTGTCGAAGATGAAAGTATAACACCCGTAGGGCCGCGTTGTGCCGAGCTAAATATGCTGACTTAGCATAATAACTACAGCCGGAGAGAAGGTGACTCAAAGTCTCCGGCTGGGCTCGGCACGCCCTACATCTCGTGTCCGCAACCTCCGCTTTGAATATAATGCGGCGGTACACGAGTGTGTTTATGACACCATCCTGGCACGCGAGGACAAAACCCTCGGTCTCGGACTTCAGACCGGCGGAGCGTAGGAAGGCAAACGTTAGCTCCTTCGATAGCCCATGCTTTTCGATGTTTCGATAGAAACCTCCATGCATGGGCTTATCGGTATGCACCTTGAGCAAGGCCTTCTGCTCGGCTTTTTTTATTTCGAGCTTGAGGACGTCTGCCTTCAATGACAAGATGGTCGTGTCATTGTCGCTTCCGTCGGATGACGGGTCGAAGTCGAGACCGGTTTCGTCCGCTGCCCTCTTTGCCGCCTGGAAGAGAAACGCCCCTGCTCCCGCACTCTCGTGATCACTCACGAGATTGAGCAGGGGGTCCCTGCTTTTCAAAACTCGGCAAGCTGTACCCAGGACAACTCTGTTGTGGAGACATTCCAGACTCAATAGTCCTCTACCACCTACATTGCGAGGGAGATACAATCTGGCGACGGAAGATTTCGGATGAAGACTTCTATAGATGGTCATCATCTTCCTCGTTCCCCTATCGAGGTTCTGCAACTCGTTGACGTTCCACTTCATGCATCCGAAGGTATACAGCAGTGTAGGAACCGCGAACATGTTCGTGGCAAGAACCTTGTTCTTGCCTGACAGCTCAGAACTCCAGATGTTCCTGAGAGTCTGTCTGTATTTGGCGGTGAGCCTTTCCTTCACTGCTGTAACCTCCTGCATTCGGCGCTGGGGGACGCCGAGATATTCATAGCTGTCATCGTCCTCGAGGTGACGAATGACGCTCCCGTCAACAAGTTGCACGTCTTCCTTGATCTCCGAAAATCTTCCTCTCGCCAAGTGGATGGATGCACACTTGTCCAATCCGAACTCCATTCCTATAGCCTCACTGTATTCCAGTACGGTGTCCAGGGCAGTGCGAAGGTCTTTCGCATTAGAAGCATACAGCTTCAGGTCATCCATATAAAACAAATGGGTGACCTTATGCTTCCTGTCACCTGGAACACCACACATGTATCCTTTACCTCGTCGCAGCCTAAGGGACAGGGGTAGGAGGGAAATACAGAACAGTAGGGGGCTCAAGCTGTCGCCTTGAAAAACGCCACGGTGGTATGTTACCAACTCTGTGGAAACTGACCGCTTGTCTGAGGTCAGAACTCCAGATTATTATTATTATTATTATTTTAATTGTTACAGTTGTAACATGACCCTCCGAGTCCCCGGCAAGCATCAGGTTTCATTGCCGTCATAATGGCCGAAGACTCGAGAGGGGTTGGGCAGTAATCGCAGCCACGTCCGACGCCCATCGGATGTGTGGCTACGCTGCGGTAGGGTCATGCGTCCGCAGTAGACGGAGTGACCCCAGGATGACGGCCTTCTGCATGCGTGCAACTAGTAATTCCGCCTGTGCCACGCAGGACGGAATACACTTGATGTTTTTTAGCAGCGAGCCCTTAACTCCACCGAGCACACCTATGATGAGGACCACCAGTTTCACAGAGTGTCCGGGGTACATCTGTCGAAGTTCGAAAAGCAGGTCTTGATATTTCATCCGTTTTTCCACCTCCTTCGCATCCATGTTAGTTTCAGCCGGAGCCAAAAACTCAATCACGAACATGGAGCGTTTGAGGTGGTCGAGGAGAACGATATCAGGCTTGGTCGCCTCCAACTGCCTGGTGGTGGAAAAGGAGTAATTCCACCAGATCGTGCATTTATCGTTCTCCACGACGGACTCAATATCTCCAGGGGCATAGGGCAGCACAGGTGTTTCGTCGATGCCATAATGGTGTCGAAGATGAAAGTATAACACCCGTAGGGCCGCGTTGTGCCGAGCTAAATATGCTGACTTAGCGTAATAACTACAGCCGGAGAGAAGGTGACTCAAAGTCTCCGGCTGGGCTCGGCACGCCCTACATCTCGTGTCCGCAACCTCCGCTTTGAATATAATGCGGCGGTACACGAGTGTGTTTATGACACCATCCTGGCACGCGAGGACAAAACCCTCGGTCTCGGACTTCAGACCGGCGGAGCGTAGGAAGGCAAACGTTAGCTCCTTCGATAGCCCATGCTTTTCGATGTTTCGATAGAAACCTCCATGCATGGGCTTATCGGTATGCACCTTGAGCAAGGCCTTCTGCTCGGCTTTTTTTATTTCGAGCTTGAGGACGTCTGCCTTCAATGACAAGATGGTCGTGTCATTGTCGCTTCCGTCGGATGACGGGTCGAAGTCGAGACCGGTTTCGTCCGCTGCCCTCTTTGCCGCCTGGAAGAGAAACGCCCCTGCTCCCGCACTCTCGTGATCACTCACGAGATTGAGCAGGGGGTCCCTGCTTTTCAAAACTCGGCAAGCTGTACCCAGGACAACTCTGTTGTGGAGACATTCCAGACTCAATAGTCCTCTACCACCTACATTGCGAGGGAGATACAATCTGGCGACGGAAGATTTCGGATGAAGACTTCTATAGATGGTCATCATCTTCCTCGTTCCCCTATCGAGGTTCTGCAACTCGTTGACGTTCCACTTCATGCATCCGAAGGTATACAGCAGTGTAGGAACCGCGAACATGTTCGTGGCAAGAACCTTGTTCTTGCCTGACAGCTCAGAACTCCAGATGTTCCTGAGAGTCTGTCTGTATTTGGCGGTGAGCCTTTCCTTCACTGCTGTAACCTCCTGCATTCGGCGCTGGGGGACGCCGAGATATTCATAGCTGTCATCGTCCTCGAGGTGACGAATGACGCTCCCGTCAACAAGTTGCACGTCTTCCTTAATCTCCGAAAATCTTCCTCTCGCCAAGTGGATGGATGCACACTTGTCCAATCCGAACTCCATTCCTATAGCCTCACTGTATTCCAGTACGGTGTCCAGGGCAGTGCGAAGGTCTTTCGCATTAGAAGCATACAGCTTCAGGTCATCCATATAAAACAAATGGGTGACCTTATGCTTCCTGTCACCTGGAACACCACACATGTATCCTTTACCTCGTCGCAGCCTAAGGGACAGGGGTAAGAGGGAAATACAGAACAGTAGGGGGCTCAAGCTGTCGCCTTGAAAAATGCCACGGTGGTATGTTACCAACTCTGTGGAAACTGACCGCTTGCCTGAGGTCAGAACGAAGCGCGTTTTCCACAGTGGTAACAGGCGTTGGATGCAGGACACAACCTCAGGGTGGACTTTCATCAACTTCAGCATGGCGATCAATAGCTCATGCGAAGTGGTGTCAAAAGCCTTCTTGTAGTCCACCCAGGCCATTGATAGGTTTCGCTTATCGCCATGTTATTATTATTATTATTATTATTATGACAGATTTAGTAAAAAACTTGGGGAATTAATAAAAACTAATTTACTTGTAGGTATGCAATCATAAAATAGCATTAATTCTAAAGATGACAAAACGTAATTAGAATTTAATTCAATACTAAGTGCCAACACAAGCCCTTGCATAATCTTGCACCCTGGAAAAAAATCCACCTTCAAGCCATGAGCTTGCTGTGGGGAAATGAGGTACTACAACAGTTTCTTCTTAGTCTCCAGATATCTCCCCTCATATCAAAAATACCTCTCAGATACATCTCTGAGACATCTCGAATATCACATGTCATGTCTCAGGGACATCTCTTTGCATCTCTGAGATGTTTCAGAGAGATGTATCAAAGACAAGCCGCACATAGTAAATATCCCTCTCAGATACCTTGCACCCCAGCTACCGACTAGCTGGGATGGAACTGGGGTGTCTTGCGCTTATCAAAATTTTGCCCTACTTCAAAATGTTGATCATCAATCCAGGAAAATCCTTGTATCTTTGGCTATGAAATTTTTTTTACAGGGGCAAAATAGTGACCGTCGGAATAATTTCCTTTCTTGGTTTCCAAATTTAAAATGTTCTTTAATAACATTCTTAATGTCAATACTAAAGAATCACATTGTCAACATGTAACACATTGATTGATACTGCTGATTCTTAATGTCAACATAAGTTATGAAATCATTCTATGTGCCTACTACGTACTCGACCACATTCGTTTGAATTATACCTATCACATGCCTACCAATGTCATGTCTAACTCGCAGCAATTCAAAAGTCACACTTCAAGAAAGGGATATATGCCGAGCCATTCCCGTGCATCAAAATAACTGCGAGAATTAATTTTCAAATGTCAATGCTGTGGTAGTTTGAGGAAATACCAACCAATCACAATGACAGTTATCAGGTATTAATTAATTGAAACCTATGTTGCCACATAGGATGAATATAAAGTCAATATTAATGAGAATAGACAAGATTTTTTTTCGAATTACCACACCTTTGTTTACATTTTAATAAATAATTCACTCATTTTAATAAATAGTTCACATTTTCAATGGCTTTCAATTAGATAAAAAAGGGTAATCTATTTATTTGATTGACAACAGTTACTATACTCCCATTCTTTATGTAAAATATCACAAAGTCTTATATGGTAATCATCCTATGTAGATTTTAGGTTAATTTACCTATGTAGAAATTAATTTTATGAATATCTCACAAATACCTCTCTGAGACGTTTGAGATATTTGAGACTATAGTGAGACATTCATTGCTATGAGGGCCAGGGGCTATGGTTTCCATAATTTGGTAAAGTGGCTTGTTTCCAGAGTCTACGAATGTAAATACAGTATTTTTATTAGTATTCTACTGGTTATGGTAGGCTTCTAATGGAACAATCCTTTGCAAATTTATAGTGACCGTCGGAATAATTTACTTTCTTGGTTTCCAAATTTAAAATGTTCTTTAATAACATTCTTAATGTTAATACTAAAGAATCACATTGTCAACATATAACACATTGATTCATACTGCTGATTCTTAATGTCAACATAAGTTATGAAATCATTCTATGTGCCTACTACGTACTCGACCACATTCGTTTGAATTATACCTATCACATGCCTACCGATGTCATGTCTAACTCTATATGGTAATCAAAACTCCTTTGCAAATTTTTCTTCCTTTGTGAATGCTTCCTTTTCTACCCAATCTCTCTATTCAGATAACTTCACTTTCTACTTCTCTTCCAAAATTCTCATTCTTATTCACCCTTACTTTATTGTCCTTAGTTTTAGTGTTATAATTTTCTTTGTATTCTTAATTTTATAATTTTTTACTTCACTGTAATTTCTTATACTATTTATATTGTTTTTAAATTTTTTTCGATAATAGTATTTTTTCGCGAACTCTGCGAAGTTGACATACCCATTCAATTGAATTATTAAGGAAAGCTAATATGCATATGTTCAAGATCGAAGTAACTTGAAATGCCGTAAGTCGAGGTATATGTGTACATTTATTTATTCTACCAGGGTGAATGTTTCACCGATTATGTATAAATTTGGGAATGAAATGACACATTTGAACTGCATTTTGAATTTAATGAAAATTGGCATACTAGTTAAATTCTCATCAAATATAAAAATTACAGCTGATACATCAGCTGTTGGCATTTTTCATGTATTCACTGAGGACTGGTATATACAGCCTTCTAGCAGATAAAGTCAATGAATTTAAGATTAGGGTATCTTAGAAAAATAGATACAAATAAGAAACAGCTGTAAGTACATATCAAATACATAGCTATTGGGCTTATTAACACGTTGAACGCTGACTGACGACAATTGTCGTCCGCCGGGTGCTATCCGATTACTGTGGACGACATTTGTCTTCCATGCTCACTTTGCCTTCTCAAGGCCATTTCGGAGCTGCGACGCTCCCTAGCGCTTCCGTTTTTCTCGTGAGTCACTCAATAGACATCGGAGCATATATAGTGTCCTTAGCCCGAGTTAATTTTTTTTTTAATTTTCATAGCTCAAATAATTATTGCAGAGATGAAGACTATCCGAAAGTGCAAAAAACAATTTCAGTCACCGGCAAAACTCGAAAAAAATGCCGCCGCGCTGAAAGTGTTAAAGGAAAATATAACATTCCATGATTGCAAGTACCGTGAAATTGCTGGCTCATTTTCTTCATCACTGGTCTTAGTCATCATGTCTGAATCAGTCACCCTGAGGCCATTTTCTCCAACGTTATCTCCAGTATCTCCTCGTTTTGCAATGGGGTAAAGCTTCAGATGTTGAGATGAGTCACTTGGCAAAACACTTTGAGGCTCTGCATTCACTGAATAGTTCACCTCCTTCTTTGGACCTCTCTGTTCAAAGAACAATTCTTATAATTACTTCATACCCACGATAAGCCCTTAATTCAAAACTACTAACTCATATATGTGCACCAAAGTGAGGACATTTTCCATTAAAAAGGTGACAGGACCATGATTCAAACCTGCATCTCTCAACAGGCAGTCAGGGGCAAGGCTGGGAAAGGGAAAATAACCCCTCTGAGAAGTTGGATCTTTTCTCTTATGAGTGCATGCCAGTTATTCAAGGAGAATTCCCAGTGAGTTCAGGTGAACTAGGTGTTCTCACCAGCAGTCAACACTAGCATACTAGACATTGCTATGCTTTTTCTTTTCTGCTTGAGGCTTTCACAGCGCTATTGTGCTGGTATTTTCATATATTTCGGGTACAGCTGCATCTGTGTATCTTGATTATGATGTTTCGTAGCCAATCTGGCATGCATTGGCTACGAAACATCATCATCAAGATACACAGACGCAGCTGTACCCGAAAGACATGAAAATACCATCATTGCTTTGCTTAATAAGCCACTGCCACAAAATACACCCAAGAAGAAATATGATGAGAGAGAAATCCAAATGGCATGATGGTGTTACAGGCTAACCCATCTCACAATCAATAGGAAGATCTGGGTTTAAATCTGGCATTAGTCAACTTGATTTTTTCCATTGCAAATCTCCTCACTTTGGTGTATATCTTTGCACATATGTTCGTGGCTATGCAGACCATACCCACATAGCAAGGCAAGCTGGATTCCTGCTTGAATCCACCTTGCGAAATCCAGTGTGCAAGCCATAATCCAGCTGGATCAATCCAGTGGGAAAGCTGGAATCCAGCCTAAATCCAGTTGGTCTCTTTACACGATTTCAACTGGATTTCAGCTGTTTGAAAGCCTGGATTCCAGCTTGATTCCAGCCTGGAATCCACCTGGAATCAAGCTAGATTCCAGCCAGAATTCAGGCATATTAAAAAAAAATAGAAAAAAAATTTGGCGTCAGTGGAATTTGAACCTGTACCACATGTTCATCTTAGGTTCACAACAACATGTTACCCCTAGGCCAACAGCACTCCTTACAGATCAGTATAGGAATGAGGCTATTTCTAACAAAAATCAGAGTTAATACACGCAATGACTGACAGTAATTTCGTAAAGGTGGACATAGAGTGCTTGCTATTTTTTGCCGATGCATACAAACAAAAGCCATAAGCCAGCAGAAATAAAATTTGGTGCTTTTAGAGATTGGGGCTTAAAGATATGCATGCGTATATGAGGCTATTTCTTCCGAAAATTAGAGTTAATGCACGCAATGACTGACAGTCATTTACACTGATAACACTAATATAATACTAACACCCCTGCACTAATAACACCTACTTCACATATTTTGCTATGCTACATATGTGCTCTTATATTAACCTTTCATTTTCTTCATTAACCCTTTTCCTTTCCAATACTATTCGCTAAAACCCGTGGAGTGCATTTCTTTTTCAACGCCATGAACCTTCGATAGGTTTACCCAGCTGTAATCAAGCTTGCCAATTCCAGCTGGAATCAAACCTAGTATGCAAGCCGAAATTCAGATGGAATCAGGCTGGCTAATTCCAGCTGGAATCAAGACCCTGAATCAAGCTGAAACCCAGCTGAAATCAAGCCTAGTATGCAAGCCGAAATCAAGCTGGCTAATTCCAGCTGAAATCAAGACCCTGAATCAAGCCGAAATCTAGCAGGTATCAAGCTGGCTAATTCCAGCTGAAATCAAGACCCTGAATCAAGCCTAAATACAGCTGGAATCAAGCTTGCCAATTCTAGCAGGATGCATCCAGCCAAAATCCAGCTGGAATCCAGCTTGCATGCTATGTGGGATATCATTTGTGTATTTTTTGCTATCAATATAGAGTTCACTAACTCATAGCTGTGGCCGGTAACTCGTAGGTAGATCTGAGATATGTATGAAGGAGTGCTATTTTAGCTACAAATTTTGATAATATTTTTATTGTTTCAAAAATCTTATGGGGCAGGGTAAAACTATGTTTTCATGAATCCAAATTCTGGTTCCTGTTTGAGGTGTTTATCTCTCTACTTTCAACGAAGATTGAATTGCCGTAGCTACCTTAAGGTTCGCTCTCCATCACTCATTTGTTTCTGGGATTCTATGACAAATAACTTCAATACAGTTACTATTTTTTGAAATTTACAATCTCATTTTCTTCCATTTAAATTGTTAAAACTAATGGATGGTCATAAAAATTTTGTTCTTCTGAAGTCTAACCAGAAAAACCACAGTGAGTCTTCTGGGCTGAGAAATGTATTGAGTTATGTATGAGGAAGGGGATTCCACATGTAATACAGCTTCTAACTATTACTCGACTCATGTGGGATAGACACTTCATACTTTTCATAGGGACCATGATTTGCCATGCTATTATAAAAACTGTGCAATAACGATTACAAATCCACAGATGCACAGCAGATATAATACAATTAGCATCCCATGCAGAAAAAAAAACAAAAATTAAATAAAAAAGTATAAAAATGATACCTATCATGACTATGTAGTTATGTTATTGGCAGCTGCCATCATAGTAATTGTGATCCCTCATTGTATGTGGAAAAACTTAAATTTAACACGTGTCTTTCCGGTAATCCATCTCTCTTATTTAATGCATGAAATATATCCTACCACTGCAGTGCATACAGAGTTTTTAATATGATCTCTACATCTGCAGAGAAGTAATTTGTCTAGAATTTACTCAGGAAATCAAGTCTAATATTAGATTAAAATTCATGCAAACTTTATCATTTATGAAAACCATCATTAAAGTCATTGCATTAAAATTTAACCTTCACCTAGCAGGTTGGACTACTTGTTATAGCCTCAGGCCCCTATTACCATCCCAGGTGGTAGTGACTCTCATCCCAATTCTTTTAACACCCTCCTATGCATCTATTCTTCTAAGTACAAATTATTTCCGTTTTTTTAATGTCTTTCCAGATACATAGTTACTGCTTCCACAGGTTGCAATCAGTATTCATTTCAGTCTTTCAATTCCTCCACTCAATTCATAATCCCAAGAACATTCCATCAAGTGGTGTTGAAATCATCAACTTTTTCTGGCGAAGGAGTAATTTTTCTCTGAAATTAAGACTTTTAAAACGGATCCATCTCTCACCTTCATTATTTTCTTCATTTCTTGGGCTGCAGCTGATTTCAAACAGTTATCTCTGGTCACATTGACTTTGGCATTTTTGGGGTTATCCACTAAAACACTCATCTTCTGTGTTTCATACACCACCTAAAAATAATTTTCAAAAAAATTTCAATTAAAAAAATGTAAATACCAAGCTGTCTAACTGCGATTTTTTCTTTTAATAAACACATATTGCCGAATTATATTTACAAAAGTGGCATTGCTACGGGCCTGAGGCTATAACAAGTAATCCAACCTGCTAGGTGAAGGTTAAATTTTAATGCAATGACTTTAATGATGATTTTCATAAATGATAAAGTTTGCATGAATTTTAATCTAATTCAGCCAAGAGCAGATTGCGGATTTCATGAAAATGTCATTATTTTACGTGTAAATCTTGCCATCATTATATTTTTGCACCCAGATCCCTCGATATCGTGCCAAGTGCTTTAGCCAGTCAAGCTACCAAGGTGTCCTCCTCTGTGGATGTTTGAGGGCTTCAAAGTATGTAACAAGTTCTTCAGGACTGCCAGACAAATGATGTCACAGATGCAGTCCAAAGGGTGCCCTTAGCATGATCCATGTTTGGCTTTAAGCTCATGGACTGTGACGCTAAATGCATGCTTCAGACTGCTTCTGTGACATCATATGTGCGAAAGTCCTGAACAACTTGTTCCTTTGAAGCTCTCAAACATCCATTAGGGAGAAGGATGCCTCGGTAGCTTGACTGGCTAAAGCACTCTGTGTAATATTGAAGGATCCAGGTTCGAGTCCTGGTCAAGGCTAATGATTTTCCCACTATGGAATATAGCACTTATGTGCACTTTCGGGTGACTCTGTAAAGGTTATACCATGGCTAGTCCTAGGATCCTCAAAAAAAATTTTAAAAATATACTTTTGCTGCTAGCACATTAAGGTACTACCACTCTCAATTGTCATTACTGAAAACCAAAAGTATTTGGGTGAAAATTTTTACTGAAAGTCACTTCCAAATACTTACATTGTTTTTCTTTCACATCACTTTTGCAGAAGCAGAAACGATATTTTGGCAAACCTTACGGTCCAGTATAGGCCCTTACTTTTTTTTATCTTAAGGGCAAGTACCCAAAGTAATAATAAATGCTATTCTATTCTTAACCGATTCATGCTGAATGTTGGCTATAGCTGGTTAGGATTTCTCAATTGCAAAAGAAGGAATGCCTGCCAATGACAACTAGGATTTCTCTATTCAAAAGAACAAATCTTTGGCATTGCTAATGAATATTGCCCTATGCAAAAGAAAAACATGTCTGCTACAGCTTATGTGGGTTGACGGGAATGGGGTGGGGTGAATGCCGCCCAAGAAATAATCTAAGTTGTAGGGATGTGCGAGTAGTACTTTTTGATCTCGCGTTGAGTATCGAGTCGAGTTGTATGAACTTTGGCAATTTCCCAACCAGACAATATAATAATACATGCACCAACATATTCTCGTTTTCCCAATCCCCTAGTGCATTTTCTCTTCTGAACATATGACCTAATTAAGAATGGAAAAGTTGATAAGAAATGTTTATTGTAATCGTGACAGAATTAGGAGATGAATTAAAATTAATGTGTCTTGAACAGTTCCAATAGGACAATTGAAATGAACTATCCTCTTGTAATTTGTCGACAGTTTTATTTAATGACTGCGTTGGGTACTCGCACATCTCTACTAAGGTGTGTTGTTATCCCTTAAGACCCAATTCAACGAGAGCGTAGGTCCTTTCCTCAGCATCTGGGCTCAACTCTCCAACAATCAGCAGCCCCTCTCATAGCATGAATCTGCGGACACTTAATTGTATTTTCATTGGTTTTTCTAAATAAATATTTGTTGTATACTCTAAAAATTTCAATTTGGAAGTGGATTCCATGTGTTGTGCTGAGTGTTAGCAATTAAAAAAAATAAAATTTTAGTGTTAATGTTAATGAAGTTCTCAACTGAACTCCTACATTATATGCTCCGGAGCATATATATATATATATATATATATATATATATATATATATATATATAATAAACACTTGACAGGGGGTGGGGAAAGAAAAGTAAAAAGAGAGAGAGGACTTACTGGACGTTTCGGGCATGTAGGCCCTTCTTCAGCTGTAGAAAATTGAGAAGGAAGGAAGGAAGAATTGACTTCTCAATTTTCTACAGCTGAAGAAGGGCCTACATGCCCGAAACGTCCAGTAAGTCCTCTCTCTCTTTTTACTTTTCTTTCCCCACCCCCCCGTCAAGTGTTTTTATTATATTGTGGCCTATTGGCAAAATTTTTGTTACGTATATATATATATATATATATATATATATATATATATATATATATATATATATATATATATATATGATGAGTATATATATGTATGTGTGATTATACTCGTATGATTGAGTATATATATATATGACGCTCAAAGGCGCGAATAAATTCATACATTCATAGGAAAATGGAAATGGATAGGTACACATAAAAGGACGAACACAGGGTTTGGTGGGGAAGATGAAAATGAGTCAAATCCAGACAGAAAAAATTTCACCTTAGCCGGGATTCGAACCCGGATCTCCCAATTGCCGGTCAGGTGTGCTCCCAGTTACACCACCAAGGCTACTCAATTAACTGCTGAATTTGGGGCCTACATGCCCGAAACGTCCCAGTAAGTCCTTTCTCTCTTTTTACTTTTCTTTCCCCACCCCCTGTCAAGTGTTTTTATTATATATATATATATATATATATATATATTTATTTATTTTTTTTATATATACACCCCCCCTCTTGGAGAACACTTGTCATACATATGTATGGCAACAGTGTTCTCCAAAAGGGTCTATACTGCCCACAAAATGAGGAACACTGCTAACACTAACATAGCTATCCTCATAGACCTTATAGTAGCCGGCCACCTTCTAAATTGACCAACCAAAATAAGGTATGTTAAAAAGGTCAGTTAACACATTTTATTTGGCTCTTGAGCATTGTATTTCTGACTCATAGAATGCACACGCCCATTACATTCTCTGTAAAGTTTTAGATGCCAATTTAGACCAAAAAAATTATAATCAACACCCATTTTTGTTAAAAATTTAATGGAAGAAAATAGGATTGTTTAATAGGAACCATATTAACCCTTCAAGTGTACAATACTCACACACATGAGTCATGGATGTATACTTTCCATAGACAGATGACTCACAGCATACATTAAGCATTTTAATAATAAACAATGACCTTTGTGTTATTCCACCCACAAAAACAACCTGGGGAGCATAACTCCACACTAAAAGGGATAAAGGAATTCATCATAGAATCCCAAAGACAAATGAATGATGGAGAGTGCACCTTTAGTGTATAGGAATAGTGAAACTTGGTAGCACTCACCATCAGTGGATTAGAGGACACTGACCGTAAACCAAGCAGTGATGAGCAGGCAAAGGTATCTAAGGACTCCCACAGAGTCCTCTGGAAAAAGGCTCGGCCGCTTCAACCCACATCTCATGCATGCTTTCCTCTCCTTTGCATTATGATCTTCAGAAGCGAGTGCCACCAAGTTTTGCTACACCTATACCTACGTAGTCTGTGGTGAAATTAGAGAAATTGGCACCCTTTACCCTTAGCTCATTAGGTATAGGCCAATTTCAGAATGTATTTTCAAAAAAAGCAGTGCATCTTCTGGGCCAGAAAATATGGTATTATAAATTTATGGTAAATGCATGTGAGCAGCAAAATGTTGAAAACTATTGGTTGGAAATAGTAAAATGTTGAAAACTAGAAAAGTTGTTACTCCAAAGATTTCTTACCTGATTGGGTACTACTTTTAGATTGCCACTTGGAGTGTATTGGAAGGGAAATGTACTGGGAAGAGCACCGGCAGATCCCATTGCTGCTGTCTCCTTACCACCTTGATTGCCTTTAGAGGAGCTATGGCACCATTACAATGGTGAGCAATAAAAAAATTAAGTTTTCTATTGAGTAAAATTTTCAAAATATTAATCATAAATAATTTCTACAATCATCTCTGATTTTTGCCTCCCATGTTTTGACATCTTAGGGGAATAATTAGAATTTGCCATACAAAATCTGCATTTGTCATGAATCCATTTCTTTAGAAACTTAAAAAAAATAATTAGCTACTTTAATATCTATCATATGTTTGAACTTGTGTATGGTTCATGCTTTTATGAATTTTTGGACTAAAATTTAGGGATCATATTACAGAAGAGAATGATTTTAAGGGCTTAAAATATCTGGTTGAAAAATTTGGAATCCCTAAAAAAATATTTAATGGGCATGTAATGCAGGTAGATAGATGTGATGTACATGGGAGTACATATCCCACAAAATTAAGTTATGCCTCTTTCACTCAGAGCAAAAGTTTTCTTATTCCCTGGCTTTGGGTTTTAGTCATGATATGGCAAACTCAAGCATACATTAATGTGATGGACATATCATTTAAGTTGGCTATGGATATCCAGCTGTTTGGGTTCCTAAAGTGATTGCTATGCTGAACTCAAGATTAAAGGAACATTAGTTGGCCCTTGAATTCCTATGAAATTATCTGTTGAATTCTCTTAGTTGTGTCCATCAAAATCAAATATGTACGAATAATACTATTCCTTGAGTAAAACTCTATAAACAAAATCAAAGGCAGCTTATTGCTAGAAGAGGACACTATAGCAAGAGAGAGTGGCAGAGGTTGATTGAGACTTAAAAAGGGGAAGGGATGAGATATGTCTTGATGGATTAGTGACTTTCTCTGTTTAGAAGTTTAAATCAAAGCATACTGTGAAATAATTTGGTCATTGCTCCATAAGCAACTACTAACTGAAAGAATCTTCTTACCATGTGGTAGAGTCAAACTGGCTACTAATGTTATGCGCATTAGAGGATTCTTCACTGCCAGGATGGGGCATAGCTTTTTTCTTTTTGTGATCATTGTGCTAAAATATAAAAATAGGTTTATTAATATAAAATGTGAAGCAACATTTAAATATGGTTGATGCACTACACTGCCATGCATCAACAAAGATCAGCATAAAAACCTAGACACGTATAATAGGAAATATGAAAAAAAATGGAAAAACAGAAATTAATACAGCAAATTCTCAGTTATCAGTTGGTGTACAAGTAATGCATGCTTTAAAAAATCCTTGTACCTTTTGATTCAGGAAAGGTTTATATTTTCAAGCATTCTTTAATAAAAGTTTTATTTTGAGTTCTTCTGAATGATACTCTTAGATTAAGTGTGCCTACCAAAATCAGTGGCACAAACATATTGGCAACACAGTGGATATATGTATGTACTATATTTCAATGGCGAATATAGGTTTTAGCGTTGGGGGGGGGCCAAGACTGGCTAGCTAGCGGTGACGGGCTGTAGTTTAGGTGTCTGCACATCCACCGAGCGCCTCTCGCTGCGGCCATGCGACCTTATTTTAGGGTGGGGTAACCAGTCCCCCGTGGGCCCCCCCATATATATATGCCACTGCTATATTTCCCAGCATTAGTCTAGAAATTTCCAGAGTTTTTCATTTGATGAAAGTCTAAGCATTTTATTTATAGATGCATCTCTAAATTAGGTGACTTTTTTGGGGTCAATATAGAATCATGAGACAGGTTTTAAATTACATGTTTCTCCTTTATTCATGGGCCACCAAGAGCACCCACTCAGTAGGTTTATTTTAATTTTGTATTAAGATCTACCAATGCCCAATACAATTGGAGCCAATATTGCATGAAACTTATTCATTCCACAGTGCCCATTATGTTGCTAAGATATCAAGAAGTGGACCAAAAAAATATTATTCTTGGATTCAGGGGCGGGGTGTGTGCTCAGGGGCCCGGCTGTATGTCCAGAGGGGCCCGGTTTTTGTGACCTCCCCTTCTGAAAAAACTTGTGCATTAAAAATGCGTTAAACTACAATTTCATAGGTAGTTCTTCAAGTCACTACGGAAGCCTTCGCTTCAACCTATTCCTTTATATTCTCAAAACACGGTGAAATTCGCCATGAAAAATAATTTGACTTAATTGGGATTCGAACCCGTATCTTCCAATTGGCTGTCAGGTGATTTAGCCAGTTACATCACCAAGCCACATAATTCAAGGTGAATTTCAGCGGGGGATTTATACAAACAAGATGTTCTCGTCCCCAGTCTACATTGTAGCACAGGAGACGTGGTCGTGCATGATATTTTACTGTCGCGGTGAATAACTTCACACCCATGCGCGTGACTGCGTTCGACATCATTTGTATAAATACAATGATTGGAAACCTATTCTTTTTTCTTCATCGCTTAGCTGGCTCTCATCGATACATCACATGCCCCCACCCCTCCACACATCCACCATCCACTTCTTCTGCCTTCTCCGAATCTCCGTAAATAATTTTCGTACATAAAGTTCATCTACCTCGCTTCCGAGATCTCCCTCTTAAATGTTCCTCCAACCCCACGCTTCAAAAGCCTTTGGTCTTTGCACATGAAGCTCCGACAAATCTACTCTTGTACAAACTGAAGTTTTTTTTGGAGTCATGAATGTACAGTATGACAAAATTGTACTTTTACTCAGAGATGTTTGGTCTGCTGGTTATTCGAAGTTCGGAGCCCGGCTCGCCGGCCCCTTCGGACCCAAGCCCGAAACCTAGTGCGTGGCCCGGGTGGGAATCCCTGCCTTCCCACCCTGGCCACGCCGCCCCTACTAGTATTTGATTCAGGACTCTCTGGGAAAACAAACATACACGTACGCAAATCCAGAAGGGCAAGGTGATTCGAAGTGCCATGAACTTTTTCACCAGGTGCCAGAGAAGGTACCTTGGGTGCAAATGGTAAAATGTATGTATATTGAACTGTCCTCTAGTAAATCAGATGGAATGGAAATACTTTACTACAAGTGATCTCATTATGAAACCTCCAATCATCCTACTTTTATATAGCTCATCTGGGCATGCTGTAGGGCCCCCACATATGTGGTTCCCATCAAGGGTCTGACACTCTCATTACTCCAATGGTTATACATTTCACCCAGAGCACTCTAGCAGTCAGGCGTTAACTATCAGTGCAACAGCGCGACAGGTATACTCTTTTATTAAATATCTGGCAGATTTATGTAGGAAATTACCTATTTATTTCTCAGGGGAAACTAAAAAAGGTAATTGTATAATCAATTCTGCATCCTGAAAAATTCTGGAACCAGATTGCAGCGCAGTAATGCCATCCAGTCCTTCTCTTGGCATTTTCACAGGGTACTTTCTTGGCCATCTTCTTTGTTTACTTACGGTTGCGATGGCGATGTATCCTGTGGTCCCAGGCATATTTTAAATGGACGCTGATAAACGTCATACAAAAAATTGAGTAATTACTGCATTTATTCACAAAAAAATAAAAGATTTATGGCAAAACCATACAATCTTTATCTTTTTTATGCATACTTATTTTTCCATTTGCACCTGGAACAATTGGCACTAGTAGTAATCCATACGAGATATCGCAATTCTGTCAGACCCGTGGTTCCCATACCCACAGTTTTAGTTATCTCTGGTTCACTCAGTTCAGAAATTAGAGGTGAACATTTTCTAAAATAATTGGCCCTAAGTTCAAATGCACACTATTCTATGAAGTTGGGATTGGCTGAACTTAGAATTTAACTGGGACTGTCCAAGGTTGATGCTTTCTTGGGATTGTAAATGCTGGATAGTTGGTTATTTGACAACTGAGGTCACTTGCACCTTTGAGGACAAGCAGGTGAGGTACAGATTATTTGGGGATCAGAGTAAGGGTGGAGAGAAATCTGGCACCAGAATTACTGTCTTCTTAATTAATTATGCCAATGGGTCCATGGTTTTACGTGCCATCTAACAGACAAGAGTACTTTGCTTAGTACTCTCCACATAAAACCCTTGTTGGGATGTAGATTCCACCAAAAGATTTCACCCATGGTGAGGATTCAAACTTCGGTCCTCAGGCTGGGAAGCCAGTATTCTGGCTATACCATACCAACCCGAGCCCTGATCACAAAAACCACTAAAAAGTACCCATGCACTCAACTTAAGGTTTAAATTCACACTGATTCAAATAAAAAATTAGCCTTATTATGCACATGTAAACCGGAGGAAAAAAATCATTACAGATCTTACCTCAGTTGATGAAGGGCCCACATAGGCATCACCTGCAACTGGATTCATTGTGCACCTCAGAGACTGATGCATTTGCTCATTCTGATCACCACAATGGTCATTTCTCCTCCTGGGGCTTTGTTCTCTGACAGCATTCACAGTGGGTACTTGGGTGTACCATTCCTCTGAGTCCTGATGGATTTGCTGCTGTGAATTTGCCAGTGTTTGTGTAGGAGTAGCCTGCATGCCATGTAAGAGCTTCTCACATCTATGGGCAGATTCTGACTTTTTACCTACTTTGGATGCCAGTTTTGGAGACTTTTCCCTATTATCCGAAAATGAAGATTTTTCTGCAGAGCAATCCCAGTCTACACACAAAGAAATCAAAGGAAAAATAAATTGGTATATTTTTTTTCGTATACATATAAATATATAAACATATAGTGGTGTCTGTCTACCTGTGAGTATGTTTGTAATTCTTCTTGAAAACTACTGAACCGATTGTCCTGAAATTTTCCATGATTTTAGTGTGTATACTATGGAGTGCTCTCGGCTACATAAAAAAGTCTAAAGGGGCCGAAAACAGGCCTATATAATTCACACTCATAATTAAATCAGTGTAGAGGTTTCGTTTTTTTGATTTTTTAAGTTACTTTCAATCAAGATATAGGCCTGCAATTTTCACTGTCGAATGGCAGAAATAATGAAGTACATATTTAATTCTTGCAATCGATATATTGCTATACACTCCGTTTTGCTTAAAAATTATGTTTTCAATGCCAAAATTATCAATTTTTCTCTAATTTCAACAATTGTATATTTCCTTGGCAACCTGAGCAATGGCTATGAATTGGAAATTTCGGCCGGGCCTTTTATGGCTTACATTAAATTAAATGATCAATATTGGCAAATTACATTGAAATTTCAGTTGGGGTATTTTGTACCACAACCTCTTCATGTACCCTTAATGGCTTTTACATGGTACCTGCATTTAGCACATAACATTGATTATTACAATTAAGGCCCATCGGTATGCATAGTATATCGCTTACTACTTAGAATTTTGCACACTGCTAGGGACCCATGCACTACATAGTAGACCTATGAAACCATAATACAGTCTTAGAGCTCATGAGGGATTAATGGGGTTCAAATTAGATCCTCTAATCACTGCTTTCTGTTTAGTCTCGGAATGAATAAAGTAACGGATCATTTATCTTAAATTTTCCACGTAGGTACATGATATTTATTTCAAATAAAAGTCAAAATATGGTCTCTATTGACACTGGAATAAAAAACTTACATAAATTCACTTTAGGAAAAATGTGCTCAAAGTTTAAGACGATCTTCCCCTCACCCCACTAGTGTAACTGGAATACTTTTTTAGTTTTACTATTTAAAAATAAACAATTTCGGTAAAAAATCTCAATACTATATGATCATTAATTGACAAAACAGGGAATTTTCTCCTAGTAAAATAACTGAAATGAGAAGTCACATTCTCTTCTGTATGAATAGAACTAATATGGCTATTATTTCTTACTTTTATCTCTCCCATTGAGAACCAATGGGCATTTCTGTTAGTATGCTATATATATATATATTGAAGAAGGTGGCGGCGATCCACCGAAAAATTTACAAAACCGGTGTGTGTCTTTTTATGTGTTTTTTCCTGTTAGTCGCCCTTGTGACAAAGTTTATATATATATACATATATATATGTATGTATAAACATAGTGACACAAACAAAAGAAACACACGAACAGTTTAATTTACGATGCAGTTGTCTTCTTCTGAATATTTATTTATTTATTTATTTATGCTCTAATTAGCATACGTAATGTTTTTATTAGTCATTACATGCACAATTACATACCTGATGAATCTGACTTTATTGATGAATCTGAAAAATATTTCTCAATTTGTGGTTGGGTCCGCTTTCCAGAAAGAAGTATCAACGATCCCTCCCCACTGCCAAAATCTCGTCCGTGGATCAAAGAAGACTTTTCAAGAATTTCCTTATTTTCTGAAATAGTCTAAGATTAGGAATGATCATTATACTTCAGAAATTGTTAATGTGATGATGAAAGTTAAAGCTACAAGAACTCAATGAAAGGCATCAGAATCAGTATCACCATGTTTTTCAGGTATGTTCAATTTTAAGTGTCTTTGCTCGAAATTACAGTTCCACATTCATTTTATCAATGTAGCATCCTCAGAACATGTATGTTTCTGATGGAATCTCACTGCTTACAATACTGTTTCCAGCGGGTGGAGGGAACCCATTATTATTCCTGTCATTCACACACTTCTTTAGCCATTGGAACGCTATCTCCCACACAAAATATAGAGGGTAGCCACACTTGAAATAAATGTTTTTTGGTGTTATGTCGACTCAGTTTCTTTCTGATGATATTCTGCCACAGACAAAATCTGAAACTGTTTCTTATCCCCACTTCTCGGGCAATCTTACAGTCTGCAGCCCAGAATTCTCCCTGTTGTGCAAAACAGGCATATGTCACATGCACATTCCATGCAGGCATAGCTAAACTTGGTGGCATTCGAAAGCGGTGTGCCTGATGTCAGTGAAGATGAGTGACGCGTCGATGAGCAAGCAGAGGTACCACAGGGCTCCTGTTTGGACCTCTTGATGAACCCTTGGCCTCTTTATCCAACCTATCTTACATGCTTTCCTCTCCCGGACACAATTCTTTTCACGAGCGAGTGCCACCAAGTTTTGCTACACCTATACTCCCCTCTCCTTCATACATGTTTGGGACAAATTCCTTGGTGGAGTCCTGCAATGCACCCACAGACAAACAAGCAGCAAAATGAGCCAGACATACATATACCTACTCATTGATTCACTGTAACAGCAGCCTATCTGGCTCTTCATTAATTTGTGAAAAATATTTCGTTGGAGCAAAATCCCCTGAAAATTCTTCCAGAATAAAAACTAGCTGAAGTAACTTGCCAGTGCGAGCCCACACTTAAAATTAAATATATTTGAGCGTTAAAATATATCAATAATAATAATAATATTTATTAACCATTAGCACAATTAAGTGTTGGGTGTCGTCTAAGTTACAAGTATAATACATATAAATTCAACAAAATATAAATATGATCAATACAAACAGATTATAATGAAATAATTACGAAGTCAACTTCGAAGTATTCTTCATTGTTATACAGTGGTCTGTCAACCAACCATTTCCCTAATGCACTTCAAAATTTACATGATCTGGCCATTTGAAGGGAGTTTGGCAATTGTATAACTTAAATATGCATGTTTAAAGTTTTGTGTGTTATTGTCAATCTGCACTGTGTTATATTCAGACTAAACTTTGTTTTTGTGTTGTAACTGTGTATCTCAGCCCAAGTTAGGTAGTGCATCACAATTATCTTTGAGATAGAGGAGGGAATGCATTACACATTGATTATAAATGGTCATAATGCCAAACCTAGGGAACAGTGGGCGACAGTTCCATGGGACTAGCATTGGCAAGGATTAGCCATTCCATTGGTTCCAGGTGTGACTTATGACAGTTTAATTTTAAATTTTCACATCAAATACTTCAACTAAAATACACTGGAGTACACCTTTAGTTAGCTATAAAAGAAGGTAATTTATTACTGAATTTGCAATTTAAAAGATGAACTAGCACCTTTGTAATTGGAATAAAACTGTGGTTCTGGGTGTGACTCACACAAATGACGCTCACTAACTTAAAACTCAATAACTGTGAATAGCTTAAAAATTAAGTATTGATATTAATATCAGTAAGATGAGAGTAATTGTTCTTTAGTTTAAACTAATGAAATATTATCCAAAAGCATTATTTTTCAAGGAAATGAATTTTTTAATAAGTTCCGGGTGTGACATGGGAAATTTCTGAGTGTGACCTAATTACTCTTTCTGCTCTCCGTTATGACTAAAATTCATTTTTTTCAAATTTTGGTAATGGCTCAGTATATTTGACTAATTAAGCTCAATTAAACCTGGATAAGTTGAAATTTTAAATTGTAAAACAAAAACACTTTTTTATTTTTTTCCATATTTGGGCTCACTTTAAATGGAATGAATGTAGCCTTTTTTTGCAACAAATACATGCAGTGTGCTTTGTAGACGACACGTTTGAAGAGAGGCGACCTCGGGGTTGCCAAACTTGGCCAGTTTTCATACTTACCTCCGGCAAACGGAGGTAGGTAGGGTGTGGTTGGAAGTGGTGAGGAGAGCAAAGGCTGGAGGGCGATTTGGGATCCTCACCGAGAAGACACTAGGCACGTCGGTATCTTTACGGAGGGCACACGACTCGGCATTTTGATTGCTGCTTTTATTTATTTTCAGCTGTGTTAAGTTTTGTATTAATTGATTTTAGAAAGATTAATAGTTGTATACGGTCTACTGGCCGTCGTTTCAAATTATAGCAGTGCGTGGTTATTTTTGAAGGATTTCTATCTGGACAACAAGATAAGAGGTAGAGGAATAGCAGGAATTTTCGCTTCAAAATCTGGTCCTTCATTTCCCTTTCCATGGGCCACCTCTCTTCCTATAAATGCCCTACCTCTGGGCGTGAAGGAAATTACCACTTCCTAGTAGTTTATCCTTTGTGTTATGTAGGTGTAGGGCTTACAAGTTTAGGGATATGGGGGGAGATTTGTCTTTAGGAACGAGCTGAATAAACGACCTCTATAAGGATGAAGCAATTAATTACTCCTGACGTTTTGGTTTACAGGGTAGAACATAAGATAGGTAATCTTAGAAAATAACTCGTGAAGTATGCTCAAAGTCTCAGAGAAAGGGAGGAGAATACAGACCGCCCACCAATGAGAGTGAGATTGGAACGACAAGTAGGCAATTAGGGAACATTAGATAGAGGGCTGTCGATCCTATCAAGGAAGTGGCTATAGGAAATCGGCGAATGATACAAGAGCTGAGTCAGGTTATCGCGTGGTGGGGATTGGAATTTGTAGGGCGAGCGAACGGTAGCGTAAGCGGTTTTATAGAAACAATCGAGCTTTTTTTGCAAGTGTCGAGGAGTGTCTAAAGTAGACATGTGGAGCAAAGTGCCCGTGATGTTGGGAATGCGAGCGTTGCAATGGTGGATTCTCCTATAACTTTATGATGCATCGCCGTTTTGTCATATCAAATGTTATCCAGATATTTTAAGTCACAATGGTAACTACCATTATGTAATTAAAATGTTGTATCAATAAATTCTACCTCAGCGTGAGTTCCTTTCTAGTCTTCAGTAAAGCTGTTGATGGGGATCTATGGACAACGAAGCCAAAAAAGACCCAGTGGATGTTTAAGATATTGAATAAACATGTTTTACAAGAAAAAAATTATTTCCAACCATTTTAGCGAGTTTGAGCCATGGGATTTCATCAATTGTGATGTTTTACACAATGCAGCGGTTCTCAACTTGTGGGTGGCGACCTCTTAAGGGGTCGAACGACCCTTTCACAGGGTCGCCTTAGATCATCGGAAAACTCATATTTCCGATGGTCCTAAATAGTTTCCATATTTCCGGGGGTCACCACAATATGAGGAACTGTATGTAAGGGTCGCGGCATGAGGAAGGTTGAGAACCACTAATATATTACTACAATTTTCTAATGCCTCATATTTTACCCAATTGTCTCGGTTGTCGGTATCGGTTGAGGACAAACGTCTGTACTTTTCTAATATAGAGCTTTAATCTTCAGCTTTCGAAGCCCAGTCACTTGACCATTTTCTCGGCCTCGGATTGGATGTAAAGATTCGAACGAGAGACGGGTCGATTGGAATGAATTCTCAATATAATCTTGTCATACTTTCGATAACGCCGATGTTGAGAACTTCGCCTGAATACATGTACATAATCACGAGGGGCGAAATTTTCGGGCGTTCTTGAGCTCGGCGTTGTGAAGCGCGAGTTGTGCGTAATTGCCCTACAGGCATGAGGAGAGAAACATTGCAAAACGATAAAGCAAGAAAACACTATGCGATATTTATTCCATATAATTCGATGCGAAGACGATTTAAAAGCGAAGTTATTTTTGCAATCAGATGGGACGCTAAAGCAATGCGTCAAATTGCGCGTTGATTTTAGTTGGTATCTGTTTAAAGCAGTGATGATTCCTTTGTTCGAATTAATTTGTGTATGGTGCACAGGCGAGAAAAGAAGCAAAAAAAGTTTGATGCATCAGTGAGAACCATACGATACGGAATAGCAGATATTCCTCATGTGACACGTGATACAATTTTTTTATGGCTGCTGTATATTGCTACGGACAGTGTCGTGCGACATCATACGATATTTCGTTATCATATCTACGGATATATGCTATATCTCGTCTGAAAAGGTAAAATTCCAGATCACTTAGGGAATTTAGACTCGGCTTCTCACGAGACAGAAGCCGTGAGGAACCTCTGCACCTTAATTCTCCCCTCCAAACACGGATGTGTTTTACTCAAAAAACACGCCAAGACCGAACGAGTAAATTCATAAACATATAGGTAAAACCGTTTTTTAAACATGTGAGTAAAAATTACATTTTTCCATATGCCTACATCAAAGAGATCCTTTTCTTACCTCTGGTTGTGCCAAAACTACGTTGCTTCGATGCGATCTTCCGGCTATGTGTTTGTATTCTTCCTCTGTAAAAACAGATGATGCTGTAGAGATGATAGAAAGAGAAATTTTTAATATACATTTCGCTCCGTCGAGAGGAGAGTCGATTTAACTTATAATTGGGTTCATAACATTCCGTATTTACAAGTGTGTGTGCCATCAATGGAAGCTATTCAAGTAACATGCTTATTGCTCACGGTTAAAAAATCCGTATAAGGAGGCAACTTTCTTAAATATACTAAAATAGTTTATGGAAGTAGAACCAGCTCTATTTTGTCCTATGATTTTGAATGCCAGGTTTCACAAAATTGTTAAACCGTGAACAAAAATAATTGTTTTCCAAGTTAGTAGTTGTACAACTGGTTTCGTAGAACGTTCTACAAAATGTTTTAACGCTAGTAACATGCATTATTTAAGGCGGTTTTGGCTACTTATCGCTCCTTTTTCCCCTCAAGTAAGACGACGTAAGATTTTATACCAACCCTTCATCCAATCTCAAGGCCTGTTTACACGATGTATATGTACTGGCACGAGTAGATGTTTAAACACTTCCGAGAACACATACAATTATGGAACAGGAGTCGTTTAATGGACAAGGATTCCAGAATACGCGCAAGTTGACGTGTTTACACGATAACATTTTGCGGGAGCATTTATTCACGTATCTACTCGCACAAGTGCGTGCATAAGGGAAACATGCATTAAAGATATCAGCTTTTCAAAACCATGCACACAGGCTAGATTTTCGATAAATGGATGTTTTGATCAATTTTGTCTAATAAATAATCAGAGACAATGGGGAGCGTTGATTACAATTTGTTGTAGATTTTTTAATAAAGCAATGTGCCAAAGGAATAAAAGTAAGCCGCCTGGCGGGACGAAACTGAAAGGAATGCCGCGCAGTTTACAGAGCAGTAACCAAATACTTTCGTGAATCGATTCTTCCAAAAACTTGGGACTCAGAAACCATGTGATCTCACGAGTCACGAAAACTTACGTTAGGTGATCTCAGACCCATACACTACCCCATACTTGTGACAGTTTGACACATTGAGTGATAAAAGTATTTTAACTTTGTTTCACGAATATCCCCAAAATGCTTGAAATAGTAACGTTTGTCCGTGAAAAAGGTCGATAACGGCATTACACATTAAGATATACATTCGCCCAATTTTAAGGGTATAATATAAAAAGGGTAAGGGTGCCTAGTTCACAGTAAAGAATTTGTATGAATTTACATAAAACAATTAAGTATCATTTAAAAGCTATCGGCATTCCCTAACTATTTTGATTTTCGTTTAAAATTTGCCTGTTATAGAGGCACTACTGTATGGAATCATTCATTGACGTACCTACAAATTTAACATAGCTAATGATTTGTGCCTCCACTGCAAACGACATAGTTTTTCTTATCCACTTATAGGTTTAATAACATATATTATGCCATTGACAAGCGAGTTATACTTCCCTCATTACAAATTGATACATACGCGCATTAGGGTGTGCCAAAATTTCAGTGTCAAAAGTTTAAGGCCTTGAAGCATCATTTTTTTCCTTTTGATGCAAACCTAACGTATACGAAATTTGAAGTTAATCAACCCCCGGCAACCCGTGCCGCAGAAGATCGCAGACCTGCCAATCGCAGAAGATTGGCATGGAATGTATTTGGGGGGTTGGGACTCAGCCTCTCTCTGACTGCGTGAGGTTCACTTTGGTCTTATATCGCCCTGTTGCCAAATTCCCTGCGTGCGAGTTTGACTTCGTTTGTAAAAGCTCAAAATCAGTGGTTAACGCGACTCCTAATCGCTCAGCGTGCTTACTATGAGAAAGAACTGAGACGTTCGCAAGACCTGACAGCGCTGTTTGGCCGCCTGAGGTTGAAGAGGAAACGCCTTTCATTGGCTACTTATTCTATGACGTCCACCCGCCTCGAGTTGGGAAGAAGGGTAATCGGAGGTTCGGATTGAAAGTGCGGCAAAAACTCGCTCAGAAAACCCCCGCTGTCCACGAGAAAAATCACGCGTGTCCAGCACAACGTTATTGCCCCTTACCTTGACCAGAATCGTCGTCAAAATACTGGGCTTTTCTCCGGATAAGGACCACGTCTCCGCAGGATAACTCTGTCTCCTCCAAGGTCACCTGTGTCTGGGAGCGCTTCCTCGTGAGACGACTGCGAGTGGAAACTGATCTCCTTCCTCTCTTGCTTCGTCCCTTTGGTGGATCTTTCTTCCCTTGGAGGAGGTCTATGGAGCTGGAGGATTTTCTTGGGTCGCTAACTGCGGTGGGAATGATTTCGTTACGACCCAATATTGGCCATGAAGATCTTAAAAATTATACCCAGTGGATCATTTATGTAAATGTCATAGGCGTCTTAAGATTCATAGCTATGGTGGGGGTCTTGTGACGCCTATGACGTTGTAGCGAGAATATAGGTATTCGTCATAAGGATGGTAAGAAGCGATGGGGAGAAAAAATTAGCCATTAGTTGCTAGGCTGGTAGCCCTTCGTAAACGAGAAGAATCAGCGGAAGTTACCGAGACATCTCTACGCCCCATGTAAAAACATTGGCTAGCGGGAACCGCGGACTCTATGGAAACTATCAACCATGGATACTAGAATTTAACAATAGAAAGATGCTATTACAACAAACGCCGTGAACGAGTGTGCTTCAATCATGAAATCAAATGTAAGTTTGGTGTCGGCTAATTCTTTATATAAATAAAGTTTGTGAGAAAATATATGTTAAGTAATTTATTATATTACCAGCAGTTACTATTCCGTGCCCGTGTTTTGGCCGATATCACATAATGGGGGTAAATTTTTATACATGGTCGTATGCGTTGAAGCATCCCGGGGAGAGGTCTCGTAGTAAATAGTTGGTCAATATTGAGAGTAAATTAACGGCAATATTTTGGTGAAAAGTAGCTTAAGACTTTTGATTTGTATTTTTACATGAATAATTACCTTATTTTTCAGTTTTTACTGTAAAATTGTGTGTGCAAATTAATTTTGTTTCTCAGGAGTAGTAATAACCCGTGTTCATTCACTTGCAGTTATTTTTGATAAGTTTGCAATAATCGTCCATGCAAAATATGTGAAACATCAATGAAATAAAATGAATTTAATACTTTTAAACAAATTGAGAAATCCGTCATTGATATAATTAGGAAACCAAATATCCAATTTACATATAAAGATATGCACTTCATCGCGTGAGTCAGAATGTAGTGTTGAATAACTGCTCATGCACGACATAATATCGCAATTACTCCGAGCAAGTTCCGCTTTCATTCCAACATTTAAACAATTCTAACCCGTACGGTTATAGAATGAGGTAGACGGTGCCCACTAAAACGGTACTATGGCCACTAAGAGGGTAGAATTAAGTCTAAGACTAAGTATGTTATTGCACATATCCTCTACAATGTTGAACATAAAAACTTTTATGCAAAACATAACGTGTGAACTTCATATTAGTATCTTATTATCACTAGAGTTTTAGACTCTTACACTTTTTTCAGAGTAAATATGATTGTTTTTTATTATTTATAAATTAAAAATCGACGGTAATTGATTAAGTATCCATCGTGATTAACGAAAACACTTCTATTCCGCAACCTTTTGGCGGCTATGACGGGGTTTTTCAAGCATCACACGTTAACGGGGTGTCGTAGTTATGGCGCATATGATATTTAGACAATCACTCCTTTTTACCGCCAGTCATAGGCATAACAACCCGTCACAATAATCATGATGCCCATGAAATTTACATAATCGATCCGCAGTCATTCCCAGGAAAGTATTAGGGAGATTTCCATTCGCTCTAGTGAAGTGCTCGCATCGCAACACATTGGTGACTACTCACCCCCTGCCACACATCCTTGAGGTGGCTTGCAGGGTATTTTGTAGATGCAGATGTATTTGAACCGTCGTTTGCTTTCCATTAGTATCAGACCCTGCGAACTCGGCAGCGCACAAGACCATAATAGCTGCCCATGAGACTTTTATCTAGGTTTGTCGATAGGTAGTGTAGTTAGTTGATTAGTTGATTTTCTCCATAATGCTTGTTTTGCAACGTTGTACTGACAGCACGTTTCGCATGCCTCCTTTATGATTTTTGTATCTCTGTGAATTTATGTAGTTACAAATTACCTTAACACAAATAGTTTATTTAACATTGGAGCCATACACATAGTGCAGTGGATGTTGGTTAAATTTCACCTCTTGACAAGTATTTGCCGGTTTTTGATAATGCATTAATAGTCGTAGTTTCATAAACTTTATTGGGTAAAGTGTTGAGTGTCAGACAAGGCAGAGGAGGAAAGGGTGCTGTTGAGAGCAATTCGAAGCTGTCAGGAGAGGTATGTAGAGGACGCGCTGACAGGTGTCGACATGCTGATGAGAGTGATAGGGGAGAGAATGTTTAGACAGCATTGGAAATGTATGAAAAGAACAGGAAATTTGGATAGTGTAAAGGGAGGCACAAAAGATACGAAGAGATATGAGCCGATGTCCCACGGTCCAATTTGGGCACAATTTTTGTATCAAATACGGATACAACGGAAGTTCACCGTGTCCCACGGAGGAATTGTATCCAAATGCCTTTTGGTCCAATGATTTGTATGCAATTGCTTTTGGTCCAAACGAATAGGACACGCTCTAAATGTCCATCCAAATGTATTAAACCAACCAATGAGATTAGAGCTTTGTTCGCGTCGCTTGCTCCATCTGTGACTTCTGTACCCGAAGGTGCAAGAAGGAACAGTGACGTCACACGGGAACAACTTGAGATCGGTGAGGGCGACGCGAACGCCTTTGTGCTCCTTTCAAAATGGCGTGGGATATCATATTAGATAATCTACTGCAGGGCCTTTTAGAGGAGGAGTCTTCGGATGAAGATCCTGATGATATTTTGTTACCAGCCCTTGTTCGTCCACGACTGCGAGGTTATTAGAAAATGTTTTCCAGAATTATAGCATAATACGTCAATCAATTATTTGTATTATAGTTGGTGCGTGCGTCGTGACCACCGTTCTCATGAATAATGTGAGAACGTTTTTAAATGAAAAAAAAACGTTCTCACTATATTGTTTTCTTCTAGTCTGAAACTATACGTTTTCATTTTATGATCGTATGAGTGATGGGTGTCTATGTTTGTGTAAACAGTCAGAATTTGTACCTGATTGATACATACTTTGAGTGTTTGGTTTCGACATTTGTTGACCCTTGCTGTCTGCCTCTTACGAAGAATTAAATGAAGTCACCTTGCTTTCACTGATATTTCTATCCTCATTTAACTTAATTTGGTGTTTTAATGAAAACGTTCTCATCCGTGGTTATTAATGTACCTAATCTCTTAGGACGGTAATCCCGGTTTTTTCACTCTTCATAGTTACGTACAAATGTAATGAAAATCACGTCTATACGTTTTTAAGCCACATTTTATAATAGTATCTGTGTGTTTTCAGTGGATTTACAGTGTTTAAATAATGCCCTCAATGCAATAGCGCAACATGAGAGAACCAATGTGCTGGGGTATGTGGAGGATGTTGTTCCATTGTACAGCGATAATGAATTTGTAATGCACTTTCGTTTAAAACGGACCTTAGTACTTGATATTATCACTCGATTTCAAGCATCCCCAGAGTTCAGTGCTCTTCAAGGTATCAGGATGGTATACGGTATTAGTTCGAACAATTGAGTTTAATATCCCTTGGTCAACTTTTTATGAATTTAAGTTATGTGAATTCATTATAGGCCATGGGGGTTTTGCACCTGTATCTGCCGACAAGCATGTTCTAATTTTCTTGTGGTTTGTTGGCCATGAGGCTGCTGGATTCAGAGATGTCGCTGATCGTTTTGATATCAGCCTGAGTGCATTACATTCTGTTATTGGAAGATTGGCTGCTTTTTTTGTTAGAATGTCGGACACAGTCATTAAAAACCCCAGTATCGCTGCGCTGGCTGCCACAAAGGCTTATTATTTAGAAAAAAGAGGATTTCTTGACATTCTTGGTAATAATTGGAATGTAGTAGATGAGTATGGGAATAATATTAGGTGTGAACTAACGTATGATCCTTCAATATTTTTAGTTCCCTCGTAGGTTAATTGAAAGTTTTTTATTACCTTCATTTGAAAACCAGGTGCTATAGATTGTTCCCATATCCGGATTGATAAGCCCACAGAAGATCCAGAATCTTACATCAACCGGAAAAAATATTATTCAATACAAATGCAGGGCATTGTCAATGAAAATGGAAAATTTTTTGATGTTTTTATTGGTTACCCAGGATCAGTTCATGATGCCCGGGTTTACAGGAACAGCCCAATTTTTGCTGAGCTACCCAATATTTGCCAAGGTTTGCTCTATAAAAACTAAAATATCGACTCTTAGCACTACCTAGGTCCCAAAAAAATATTTACTTTTGGCATGAGCTTATCATGCATTTCCTTTTTTAATTACATTTTCTGTTCTCTTATATATATTTTAAATAATTTCAGAAGTTTATGATCATCTATTTCTCACATTTTCACAGGTCAAGGTTACCTACTCGGTGACAGTGCATATCCTTGTTCCTCAAATTTAATAACACCTTATAGGGATAATGGGCACTTGACACGAGCTCAAAGGCAGTTCAACTATGTCCATAGTAGCTGTCGCATTACGGTAGAGCATGCCTTTGGCTGGTTGAAACAACGATTCAGGCAGCTTTATCATATAAAACTAAGGGGTGTAGAGGATATAGTCCTATTAATTCACGCATGTTGTGTGTTGCACAACATGGCAGACCTGGATGATCTAGAGGGATTTGAAGAGCCTCTGCCAGACGACCACCCTGACGAGGATATCAATCAGAGGAATGAAGGAGAGGGCGCCCTAGGCATAATTGACAACCTGGGAGACCCAGTTGATGGTGAAGCAGGAAAAATCCTTAGGGATGAAATCTGTCGGCAATTAGTAAGACTCAGAGATGAAAATCCATTGCCTGAGCAGCATTAGGGTGCCTTCATGCTAATTTTCAACCATCTTCATGAGAGATTGATTCTGTCATATAAAGGCATTACCAGGGCAGATACATGCTTATGATAATATGCATATGATATATATATATATATAACTGATGTAGAATATATATCATACGGTAGGAACTATTTTTAATGGTGAATAAATTCATGTGGAGTTCTACAGTTTGTTGGCTAGATTTTAAATAGGTAAATTTAATGTTCGATTAACTGTTTTAACAAATTAATTTGCTGTCTTAAAAGAGCATTTCTTTCATCTCTTTGTTCATTTGCCTTCTTCTTTAATTCGTTGCTAACTTTTATTTCCTCCAGTAGGATTTTATCCTTAGCCATTTGCTCTTTCATGATTTCGTTTTGCAGTTGCATTTGCTCCTTGAGAGCATTTAAGGCCATGGCTGTTTTTCCATCCCTCTTGTTAATTTTTTTTGGGGCTGTGGTTATCCCCCTCCCTGATGGGATGGCCATACCCTGATATTCAGAAGGAGCTCCTGATATGTATAAGTCTTTGGTGGAAACAGAAGGTGCGGGGGGGATTTCCTTGGAATAATTCCCCGGGATGCCAGAACTGGAAATATAATGAAAGTGGCAAGTCTTTGAGAGGTTTCCATTTATCTCTGCAGAAGGATTGATACCAAAATTATATCCACAACAGATAAGGATCAACTACTTTAAAGTAGATATAATTTTTAAAAAATATTAACCTTGTTCCAGCAGCGGGTTCTCCAGCTACTTGAATCCCATTTCTGCCGGACACAACTTTGGGGACAATATTATGTTTTTGCCCAAATAATTCAATCATTTCCCTAAAGATAGTAATTTAAATGACTATTTTAATAGTGAGAATATAGGAGCTAGACTTATTTGAACTAGAATCATTCATACACTTACTTTTCATGGTGCAAAATCTTTCTGCCCCTACCAGTCTTACTATCCCTTGCCACATGGGATTTATATGTCCTCTCCAATGACTTGTATTTATTGCACACTTGTTGTGCAGTGATTTTGTACCCCTTTCCTTTCATGTCTTCTGCAACTGCATTGAATATTTTTTTTCTATTGTTATTTTTTTTCCCTCTATTTAAAAATAAGGCCTCAAAAAACAATTTCAAGGTTGCATCATCCCAGCTGAAATTATCCGGTGTTTCATCAGCAGCCTGGGGATTAATTGAGGAGCCTGTCTCCTTATCTGTCAAACCTATGGGTGTTCTAATTTGGAGAGTAAATATTCTCTCTCCCATGCTGATCTCAACAAAATCTTTTTGTAAATCCAATTCATCAGCTTTTACTTTAATGGTAGTGGACCCATCTAATATAGAATAGAGAATGTGTAGTGAGAAATTAATAAATTGCAATTTACTGATTCTATCTTTTATTCTTATCTGGATAACTAGGTATGCCCCCTTAGCCCCAACCAGAGGTTGGGGCTAAGGGGGCAAATTTCCCTGGCCCAAAGAGATCCCTAATTTCATTCTTTGCTGTCTTTAAAGGAAGGAGTAAATGAAAGATCCCTGAAGAGAAAATTACCCTAGGCCCCAAATTTATTGTAGTAGCCCTAACTAGAGTAAAGGCCTGGTTACACGATACAATAACTGATACACATTCATGTACATCTGTGTTAATGGCTTCAGTGAAACTTGTATGAATGCATGAACCAAATTAGAATAGGTCTAGTTTTCGTACGTGCATTCATACATGTAAATACTTATGCATGTTGGACGTGGTTCCATGTTGAATTTTATGGATCATTCTCAAATTAATGCATTCACAAATTAAATTGTACGTTTTAATGTACCTAATGTATAACCAGGCCTTTACATCCAGCAGGAACTCTCTATGAGTAAATTCTTTACGTCAATAGGTGTGTGGAACTTTCTATACAGGGAAATTTTTCCACATGTAGGAAATCCCTGCAGGGATTGATTCCATATGAGGTTATTTTCATGCATCAATGCTAAGTAGAATTCCTCCAGAATTTTTTCCCAAAAAGAAAAACAAAATCTGATCTATATATTTGCCCCTTGCCTTGGTAACAAATTTCCAGAATGTGGGTTGTTTTTTTTTGCTCTCCGGACAATCCTGGAGGTTCATGTACCCCTGAGATACAGATAAGCCCTTCGGCATGCCATCCGGTTTCTCAGGGGTTGAACCACTAGGAGGTTACAAACGCCCTGAGCCGCGAAAGACTCAGGCGGGACTCGAACCCGCGACCTTCGGTTTGGCAGGCGAGGACGCAAACCCAGCCGGCATGGTGAAGAGGATCATTCACCACAAAGAAATCGTACGAAGATCTTTGAAAGACAATTTAAGGGAATCCCTCTACAGTAAACTATACAATGAAATCCACTAAATAATATTTACTTTGCAGTGCATTTTTCTGAGTAAGTTATTATTCTATAGGTAGTTCTAGGATTCCATAGGTAGGTTCTACGATAGGATTTTCTTGAGGTGGTACAAGCTGGCAGGTTTAAATTTGGGCAAGGGAGTGTAGGAATTTGGAGTACCCAGTTCTTTATAGTCCCTCTAGGGGATATTATACCTGAGGTAGGGTCGACCCCTGAGCCCTTCATCTGGATCTGCCCAAGACTATACAGCAATTAGCAGAAATTAGCAAGGATATATATGATGAAGGAAAATAAAAATCGACAATTTCACATACTAATTTATTTTCAAATTACAACCTGTTGATGGCAATCCTAAATTGGCGTAGATGAAAAGTAGTAGAAGAGGAAAATCATTCTGCTGTGGCTCTCGGCCCGCTTTAACGGCTTCTTCCCAAGGATGACAAGCCATAGCATTATAATGCTATAGTGTTTGTTATCCAATCCTAACAATTCGCGGCAACTAAGAATAGGTACGTTTAGTTTCTGGGGCTGAAGTACAGGGAATTTAATATTCCGTGAATTAAACAAGATTTTCTGTAAGGAATCATGGATTCCTTGCCAAGAAATTTCCTGCACACGTATCATTTACCAGGGTATCGATACGTGACAAATAGATTCCCACGTTAAAAAAATATCCAATTGATTTCTATCGATTTTACCACCTTCCGCGAGGTATTATTTCATTGTAGTGCAATAAAACAGCAGTGACTAGCGAGTACGTATTCCTTAATCATGATTAATCAATATGCTTAAAGTGTTAAATAAGTTAAAGTTTATGCATAAACTTTAACTATGAATAAGCTGTCCAATGACTTTAACGTTAAATATAAATGTTTTAAAATTAGGCACTTAAATGCTTCTTTTTACTGCTAATGAACTTCTTAATGAATTGTACAATAAGTTAAAGTAGTTCCTGATGTTCTACGTAGGTATTTACTAAAAATATTACCTTCGTGAAAAAATGTGAGCATTCCTTGCTCGTCCACTATAAGTTGGTTTTCCTCATTCACTAGTGGACGGGCCGTCATTTTACGTCGATTTAAATCTTATATATACGTATTATGTAGCTAATTACAATACAATTGCGCGAGAATTGTATAGGTACCGGCCAATTGCTCAGTTCAAATGTTCGTGATACAAACAATTCTTCTGCTACTACCCATAATTCTCAGCGCTACTACCCACAATTCTCAGTGCTGCTCCTTTTGTACCTTTTGCTCCACCTCCGAAGCGGGAGCAAAAGGTACAAGTTGAAGTTGCACCTTTTGCTCCTGTACCCGCGACGCGAACGCCCTTAGTAACCTGTACCAACTGTACCTTCCGCGACGCGAACGCCAAAAGGAGCAAAAGGTGCAGGAAAGTACAAAAGGAGCAGCGACGCGAACAAAGCTTAGGTTTCAGACTACCGGACTTAAGATGGCCGAGATGGGAGCTCCGTACGGAAGAACCTCGTATTTTATGCTACTTTTTAATGATAACGCAATAGTTTAACGTTCCCAATACATTTCTTGACATGCAAGTGCCAATTTGCGTTAAATTGAGACAGGTACACGTAAGCTGTAGGAGGTATATTATGGTCGAAATTATCGATGAAATATTTTTAGCGACGAAAAAAAAACAATGGAAATACCTCACTTTGTATATTCCTATAACTTTCAATGGGGTATTTGGGTGTACATTGATGATTTCTACATTCTATTAAATCATTGCTACCGTGCATTATATTTATGAAGCGTCAATTGTTGATACAATCAGAACTTAATGGGCAAATGTCCCTCACAGGTTAATCACGCTAAAAGGGTACACCATTTATGATAATCTACTATTTCTGTTATTGTGTGTGTTTCTATTCTGACCTTTCGTCTAAAATATGAAACCTGACTGGATGTATGTAAATAACGATTGGTTTTGCGTATAAGACTCTGAAGAATAATGTTTGCAAAAGACCATAAGATGAGATTAAAAGGCAATGTTTCCCCGGTAAATAACTAGGTAATGTTAGCCAAGTGGACAGCGTACTCACCTGGTAATGGCAACGTCATAGGATTGAGCCTTCGTCTGTCATTTTAATTATTTTTCTTAGGCACCACTATTTTCTTGGGACGTGAAATGATTACTGAAATAGTGCCAGAGGGTCTTACCAGTAATTTGTTTCTGACTTTTTAAAAGTAAACCTTGTATCAGCGGATTTAGGCTAATGATTCGGGATTCCTCGTCTGCAGTTATAGAACTGAAACTTATGCGCCTGATGTTTTTCTGTTTCTACCGTTCTAAATCCAGCTACGATTTCTTCTTGGAGCCTCCGAGTCAACCATTTGCGTCGCTTGCTTATTCGCCTCTTTCGTTTTTCATACACTAACGTATCCTATTCCCACTGCTAAAATTGACATAAAACACAGCTACTTTACAATCTGTAGTGATCTGTAGACTAAATTTTTATCTACAGCTTTGGATCAAATGTACAGCACCGTGGGAAACACCATATCGTAGTACACAATTTTTTGGAAGAAATAGGTTTGGACCAAAAATTTGTATACAAAATTTGTATCCAATTTGGAACGTGGGACATCGGCTTTGCATTAGAAAAATTAATAGTTTTACGAGGGAAATAAATGGTATTTGAAGAAGAACGATATTTGCGGAGGAAACGCTAGAGAGCGCTACTTTCGGTCAGAGAATTAGTAAAGTTAGGATGCCTATTGATCTACCGTTGAATGATTTAATGAATAAGAATGAATATTTATAAATAATGAATTCATATATGATCCAATATTGTTACTGCTAGAATAAATGTTTTAAAAAATTAAACCGTGTCACAATTTCACCACAAATATAAAAAAGTGTAACATGATAAATAGGACTACATGTCATAAAAATAATCTTAACAACTGAGAGAGGTTCTCCGTCAACTAAAAAAATTAAGGACAGCACTAACCTAATTTCCAAAGAAAAATTTCAATTGAATATCATATAGGAAGAAGTTAGCATTACCTTGGGGAATATCGTTTCCTAGTACGCAAATGAAAACAAGTTTTGCGCAACAAGAGATTAAAAACTTTCTGAACTTTCATAACTGAAAAACCATTGTTTAAGGTGCTTTAAGAAAGACTTAAATATTACAAATATTCTTAAAGTTTTCAGGTAACAGAACAAATATTTTAGGTTCCATGTAAACATAACTGCGCTTGGATATTGGTGGGCCTAGGTTGCGCATGAATTTTAATGTCTTAAAATGCTGTAATCATGGACATGCATGCATAGAGCATGACTGCACTATAATTCTAATATCTTAATGCGGCTGGGTTTCGTGAGCATTCGTGACAGTCCGAGTGTCTTCGCTGGTTGAGGGTGGCGAGGTTTTTAAGGTGGAGGGTGGTTAAGTGGGCTTAGTTAGAGTTGAGGTTGCCAAATGTACTGCCCAGAAACGGGAAGAGTAAGATCGAGGGAACGACATTTGGCAACACAGTACACAGGAGTACGAAGTGTACCCGACTGAGGCACGTGCCGTAGAGCTCTCTCTTCCATTTTCCTCCGAGTCGCAGAGATATTTGACTGTTAGTATAGTTTCTCATGACTGCGAATTTAGATGCATAATTCGGGGAAATATTTTCCAGAGGCTGGAAGGTGTATTCATTTTAACGCGGTGAAACCCAATCTTTTGGAAAGATAGGGGCCTGCCGAATTTTATAGTGGACTTACCGTTCCCAGGATCTAGACAGGAGTCCTTCACTAGGTTTACTGCCTCTGAACTTTGAGAGTTTCCTAGAGCTCTCTTATTAATTCGGCGGCTGCGATTAGGAGAGGGCCTGAGGTAGATATTTCTTAGTTATTAAGTGAACATAAATCAGGAATTACCACATTCACGATTACATTTCAAGAGAAAAATCATCCGCACGTGAAGTATGCGAAGTTTTACAAAACGATTAATATAGATCGCTAAACAAATGCACCCTATGCGAGCAAAAACGATAGGAGATTTACTTAAGACGAGATAAACGAAACCGCACAAACCTTGGATTAAGAAGATCAAGCTCCGAAGAAGATATTTCTTCACTGTTATCTGAGCCAACACTCGTTGAACTAGAGCTATCTAGATGTTTCTGTAAGTAAATGGATATGGAGTCAGATGTAAGAACTGCCAATGGTAGAAACTCGTAAACATTTCATTACTGTGGTGAATTCCAACCGCTTTGGAAAAAAATAATTTGCCCATGAGAAATTAACCGATTTCGAAGGGAGGGGAAGAAGGGAGCACACAGTGAAGTGGCTAATCATAGATAGAAAGAGAGAGAGTACATGTTTGAATCACGTTGATGCAGGGAATAATTGCAAAATAACGAGGAATATTTCGTTTCGGCCAGTTGGAAGAGGATCGAACTTGGGGAAAAAATTGTGGAGGAGAAGGTAACCACCGTGAGTAGATGCCTGAACACTTGCAAGCACAGATTCACTGTGAAAAACAGGCTATATCATGGACACGTATCTGCGCGATAACGCTTTTCAAGATGTAACATAGAAAAGAGTAAACAGCCCAATCAAACAGAACTAAACAGAATGAAAATTTTTCTGGGCGTACTGGCGTTTGAATATTATTGATGGATGAAATATTAACAATATCTATTATGCAGAATGAACATGTCTTTGGCCATTGATTGGAATTTAACCATGAATGGGAGAGTGCACTAGTACAGAAATCGTGCTTATTTGATGTTCAAACGGTACAGCATACGCAAATGGTCACTAGAAAGACTGAAAGTTTTTCTGGGCGATCCAGCGCTTGAATATTATTGATGGATAAAATACTAACAATATCTTTCATACTGAATGAAGCATGTCTTTAGCAATTGACTAGAATTTAACCATGAATGTGTGAAATGCAAAGCATTAACAACCTTGTATTTAGTATGCAAGCATTTTATTCTCTAACTCTCCCGGTTCAACGAGACAAATGCACCAAAAACGTATTCAATATTTTTAATGAAAATCGGTGTCTCCGAGATTGAGATTTGAGATTTTCCTAGACTATTATTTACGATAAAGAGATATTTAAATTGTCAATATATTATTGTACATTGGCATTTCGAATGGCTACGTCTTAATTCGATATAAAACAATTTTGAATCACGGCGACAGAGCCTGGGGAAAATTCACATAAATAAGGTACCTAAAGATTGATAGAAGAGAATATTTGATTCTGGTACTTACCTTATCATTGTGTTCACAATTTGTTTGCATTATAAGTATTCAGTCATGTAGAAAATTAGTGCTATTAAAGTCATGCCACGATGTATCAATTCTATGCACGCACGCTGTTAGTTATCGAATGATTATCCGAACATTTTACTTCCCTAAAGTGTTTAGCCAGGTTATGATGTTAGGAATTAGAAATATTGTGAGAATAAGTAAATAACATGTTTAAAGCATTAACTATAACAACAAGTGTCATAGCAACCGCCATTTTCTTTCGGCCGATTTCTCGCGCAAGGGTTATGAGACGCGAATGATCAGTGACAATGGATTGACGTACAAGGTACAAATTTTTGGTAAAAAGATTGGGAACTACATAATCCATCACAAGAAGCACAAAGGAATATTTAAAGGGTTGGTCTTAGCAAAATTACTGAAAAATACTGTTCTGACTCACTGCTAACGCTAGAGCATGGAGTTTATTTTCCAATTTCAAAACACAAACTCGCGCAGTATTTTTTCGTAAGTCTTTTATCGATTCTCCCACACAGGTTTCAACAGATGACTGCCAATTTCAGGTCTTTTCCAAAGGAATTGTGAAAGTAATTGTTTTTTTTGTGGTCAGCTCACGTAGCACTGAACATTTTAAATGCAAAATTACATGCATTTAGGCATTATAAGATTATCTACATACTACCCTGCGAGCCGCCGCACTAGGGGCGTCTATCATGAAGGGTTAGGACACCAATAGGGTGGCACTTATTTTTTAAAGTTAAGATAGGTTACGTTTTCAATCCATAAGAATAATCGATCTGGAATGCGAATTTGCGTGTTAAAATTCTGTCACTTTTGAGTTCGCAACTCGATATAAAGTCATATGCATCGTGTTCGTTTGGCACATTGCATCATCATGCAGTTCTATCGCAGCATTCAATTCTTATGCACGTCGTTCCTCTCATTGCATTAAATTCATTAAGTGCATTGTATTGCATTTTTACATGTTTGCTTTGTAAATCCCGTACCATCCAATGACACATAATATCTAATCCAGCAAAATTATGCAAAACGATGCAATGCATATAGTGACAACATATTATCGAATACAATATCGCAATGATTTCGCATACTGTATTTTTTTCATTTAATTTATATGAAAATAAATCGGGAACCTGTGTCCCAATGGTTTTAAGTACTTCGAAACTAAATATACGTGTTTTTGTGCGGGAAAAGCGCTCTACCTATATGTATATCAGACCTATGTTTAGGTTCTTTTGAGTCGAAATTATGTCGATATCTCCGTATCTTTTAGCGTTTCTGAGATATGGCCCCGAGTAGTTGAAGCCGCCAGTCAGGGCACCATCCAACACCTCTGCACCACCAAAATAAAGCCCGCTGCATTTACTTCCCCTACGAGAATCTACCCCTCTAACCTCTCCATGTAACGGCGCATGGTACAATACCACCTTGCGTCCAGAGGAATGTTCTCGACGTATTGCCTCTCGAACTCTAATAAGTGGTCTCATATTCTGGGAATTTACAAATAATATTCAGATACACTTATTCACAAATATGGAGAGGAGATGCTGTGTACGATTTCACTCTTATTTAATTGAACAATCTATTTAAAATTCTAGTTCATCGTTTTCGATTTAAAAGCGTTTAAATACAGTTTCGAACGTCCCTTATAAGCAATAATATTTGAACATTAGCTCAGGGGCTCATGTACAGAGTCGTATTTGGAATAATTGCTAAACCAGCAGGGGAGGGAGAGTTAAGAAGAAACAATTCGGTGGTCAAGAGGAGTCGCACTGGTGTGGCATATGGTCGGGCAAGGAGAATGTGTTTTAGGAAATACAGGGTGATTACAAAAGAATGCGTCGGTTTCAAAGATCTGACTTTACAAAATGTACGAGCTACAGAGCTGCGTGAACTCTTAAAGTGACCGGTTAAAATTATCTCTAGTTCTTTCGGCCACCGCGAGGAAGCGCTAGTGGCCAAGATAAGAGCTTTTATCACTCAGTAATTGTTTCCGCAAGCTTCACAATGGCAACAGCCATGGCCCCCTCTAATACAGGCCGGAACATGCAATTTGTCAACAGCGCTTTGCATGACGTCATTGGTCCTACTGCATCGCCCGTGGTCCTGTTGTTATTCTGCCAGCTGTCATCGTTGCAAGTAGGGATAGAACTGATGTGACTACAACGACGGACATCAGTTATGCTAATGTTTAACATAGGGTTGCATCATTTGAGTAATTCTAATACCTATTTCGTATTTCTATACCATTTTTTTGTAGGCATATGTGAGAATTGTCAATGGCAAGTGAGACGAGTGATGAACTTGGGCGATTTAATCTCACAGCATTTTCGATTAAAAACATGTTTTGCAGCCCAGGAAGGAATTTTAGGTTAGTTAAGTAACAAAAGTTATGCAAATGAACGGCTGTCCATAAGTATTAATTTAGAAATATATAGTCGCGACAGCTGATGGGCTGCTCCAAGGTACGTTGTTGAAATATGCATTAGGCTTTAACTTCAAAAGGGGAAGCTAAACTTAAATATTACAATCATCACAAAGATATCTCATTAAACGGCTGTGAAAAGACAGGACACCTACCTGGATGCACATCCGTCCCGGATAGTGAGAAAGCGAACAAAATATTTTTAAGGTTTTCGGTTATCTCCTTGCAGCTATCACCAGGATTATTTCAGGAATGAAACAATTCAACATTTCCAAACTTTACAACATTTATTTCAAATGAAAATGGCATAAAATACATTATTTCAGGTAATCAATCCATCTTGAGTAAATAAACTTACAAGAAGCAACTTCGTAGATCAAATAACATCACTCTCAAATTTCAGTGCAAACGACCATCAAAAGCGTAAATTAAACTTCCTAATATGGAATACGCAACTAAAAGCTGCTGTAAGTAATACACTTGAATTCCAATCAGAAAAAGTCACAATAAGAACTACGACGATGCAATTTTCCACAGATATAAATTTTTAATCGACACGGGTTTCGATGCACCGCATCATCATCAGGCTCGCAAAGAAACAGTCACGACACATCCTTGAGCAATTAAATTCACTGATGAATGATTTCCAGAAATCGTTTTCAACGAGTTTTACAAGACTACCAAAGGAAAAAAATATCTGTGGGGTAGCGTTCACTATTTTGACACAAATCAAGTGTAAAAGGAACATATATTCAAATGTAAGCTTATAAGTAAATTGTTTTGAAATAATAAAGTTTAACACTAAGATAGGTAGGGGAAGTAGAAAGTAGTATTGGAACAGGCACAGTCTAAACAATTGTATACTGTGAAATAGGTATCAGCTGTACAGCGTTCACCGGTTTCAAAACAATGAATGTTTTACAAGGAACTTAGAATGTGTAGTTATCTGTGAGAATCAGGGGGTGTGATGGCTAATAATTCTTGAGGATATTACACGTTTGTGTGGAATTTGAAAGCCATACGTCAAACGATTGAAATTCCATAGCTGTAAAAGTGTGGGTGGGAGAGTAAAAAATTAGTCTTTTTTTATAAATAATAAACTGCTAAGAATGTAAAATATTTCACGTTGAGGGTGTGAATCTGAGGTAGACAGAAGTAACAGCACAGATACCTGTGGTGTAGTGTTCACCATTTTGAAAAAAATCAAGTTTTAGAGGAAAGTGTGAATATGTAAGCTCAAAAAAATTTGTTTTTCAAATTAAAAACTAACAGAATGTGTAGACGAAGTAGAAAGCAACATTGGAAGCAATTGGAATTGGAAGCAGTGTTCACCGGTTTGAAAATAATGTATGTAAGTAATACAAGAAAACGAGAATGTGGAATTTTTGTGATTTTCAGGAGGAATTATTGCAAATAACCACAAGAATATTACATACAGGCCAATGAAATTTCTCAGTCTAGTGGATAATGCGGGGTCACGCGTTTGTGGGCTATACATGTAACGGTTGAAATTCGCTGTGGGTGGGAGAGTTGAAAAAAAGGAATTTTTTTGGAAAATGATAAACTACTAAAAATGCAAACATTTACGTTGTGAGCGTTTACTTTAGGTAGATGGTTGTAATCGCATGGATATTCAGCCGTGAAAATGGAGTAAGCTGATGAGGATTGTTAGCAGTAAGACTAATGTATCAGTGTTGTTTGTAATGTCTGTGAGGTTGGACAATTAAAAATATACAATGAAACTATTTTACCAATTCACTGTCATTCACTATCACACCCTTAGAAGCTACTCACAACTCACATCGCATGTTGCACTTCACAAAGCAAAGAACAGCACTTCACTTAATTATATTTCACTTCATTTTCACAAACATGGGATATGGGGCCATGAGTACTGAGGGAGGTGACCACGGAGTAGTAACATTGAACAAAGTAAGAGCAGCACCAGGGGACAACTTTGGGCGATGTAACTGGTAACTTTGCACTTCACCGCTCGTATCCGTGAAAGTTGAACAGTGGAGGAGTATCCCGCTCAGCAAAATGCTTGATGCGAACTACTGCGTTTGATTCCAGTCCTTCCTAGGAATATTCTTCAGCCACTGCTTTCTACTGCGTTCGTCTTTGGGGAATCGGAACACAGTCACATACCCCTCATTCTTGGTGGAGAGGTAGTTGCTTTTGCAACCTGGCACACAACAACGCCGGGGTATCTTTAATTTAAAAATAGGAGTTGTAGGAATAAACATAGTTCAGTAAGTGTAGTTCATTTATGATTGTTTTTAGAAAACCTGAGTAACATCAATTATTTAATTCATAAGATCCACCAAAAATAACAATCACTGTTAACCCAATAATAATATTAGCATAAAAACAGAATAGCTGCTAAATTCCCTACATATAATCTACGTTGCATTTGTGTACTCTCAATTTCCCTCCGTAATGGCCGGCCGGCAAGTAGTCGCAATGCTTTAGAAGAAATAATCGTAATGTTCCACCCTCAACTCACAGAAAATATCTTAACACTATTTTACTTACCTTTAGCCAAAACAATATACAAAAAAATAATCCCTGCTCTGCCTTTTAATCCAGCTTTTTTGCACTCTCAATATCCCGTGCTCAATATCATTCCAACAATGGCCGGCCGACATGCGATCGCAAAATGCTTTTGAAGAAATAATCGTGATTTTCCACCTTAAACTCACAGAAAATATCTTTAAACGAATTTACGTACCTTTAGCCAACACAATATACAAAAAATTAGTCCAGTTCGGCCTTTTTAACTAGTGAATTCATACGTTTTTAATCACACGGACACACTTCTCCCGTAAGACGCCATGCTTCCAAACAGCAACGATAGGACTAACACACAGCGTTGCCAAAATTCCATGTTCCGGCCTGTATTAGAGGGGGCCATGCAACAGCTCAACTTGAGCTCAACAAAAGTCGTTTTGTGTGTTGCAGTAGGCGAAAAGTGAGTCTGTTACAATGGTGCAACGTGCTTTTTGGCGTGAATATGACATTGATCCACCACACAAATCGAACATTTTACGCTAGTACCTACTGCCTACTAACCAGTGGCGGATACATATGGGGGGCGCGCGCCCCCCCCCTTGCGGGGCCGCCCGCATTGCTGCCCGCGCCGCCCCCGCCAGTCAGCCCGAACGCTATTCGTTCGTGTCTTTCGTCAGTCGACTCTTGAGTCGAGTTATCGAGTAGTTGTACTTTCTTATGTCGCACGCGCGCGCGTCCGCATCATCATATTTTATACGTTTCTGTCTGTCATATAGATAGCTAACCTACGAGAAAAGTCGCGACCATTCTAGTGATCTCGATACGTTATTCTGTCTGGCATTTGTTCGAGAAAAGTCGCGAATATTCTACTGTTTGTATTTGTTCACACTCCTTAAAAGTCTGGAAGCGAACATTCTGGCACCGAATGTTCTCGAAACAACCGAGCTACATATATAAGGGAAGCAGAGTCGCTGCCAGGCAGTCAGTTTGAAAGCTACAATCGTCGCGATAACTTGCGCCCCCCCCTTGAGTTTTTTCTGTATCCGCTACTGCTACTAACAGCGAGGAATTGAAAGCTAAGAAAGAAATAACTTTGGCTGTGAAGACAGTAACTGCTGACATGCTTCACAGAGTGTGGGAGGAATTTGAATATCGACTTGACATTGTTCGAGTTACTCAAGGAGGACATACATTTGTACATTTGTCATGTTTTTTTCCCAACAAAACTAGAGAATGTACAGTTCATTTTAAGAGTTCGTGTAGCACACATTTTAAGAGGTCTCGTACCATTTGAAAAATACAAATCTTTGAAACCGACGCATTCTTTTGTAATCGCCCTGTATTTCAAGAGTCTAAAATAACTGTGGATTTGCACGAAGTGTTTACTTGGCATCATGTTGGACATCGTTAAGTGCCACAAAGTAAAGACTGTGATTAGCGAACTAACTTGGTGTCCCAACTAAGGGAATTACAAAGACAGGAAAGCAACCAGTGCAAGCGCAAACATCAAGTAATCTCGATTATCAGCTCCAAGCACCATTTAATTGATATATTCTGAAGTTTTTCTGTCTTGGCTCACCATGGTGCAAAAGAAACATTTTGAACATTTCCCCCTGAAACCTTTCCTCAGAAAATGACTCCCCTTTCCCGACCCCCGAGAAGACACATGCCGACCGCGGACGTCTCCTCTTGACCTCGAAATGATTTCTTCATTGGAAGTTAGAGATATTTTTGTTAATGTGTATATAAGCGCGAAACTTTGAATACGTGCTTTCATCAGTGATATTTACAGATAAAAAGAAAAAAATTGTATTTTCCTGATTTTTTTTTGTTGTAATTCAATGCTATTTTAACGCGTAGTCTCATTGCTCATGACATATATAGCCTAATAGTTCAAATACATGTGTACAGATTTTCTTCTTAACGGGAAATAATTATTTCTTGTTACCATAAATTTTGCTAGCAAATATCTAGGTGCCAACTCGAGTCTAAGATTAAAAAAAACATATTTACGTATAAATTTCACCAAAATTTCGAATACCACGCCGAAAACTCTAATCATAACATGATTTAATTAGGGAAAGTATTTTATAATATTTTCTAGCATCACGACCATTACTGCACGTATTGTGAGCTCCAACGCATAAGCAGATTAACTTAAATGAAATGTCCCAGAATTCCTTTTAGCGTAGGTACTTTAAAAAAATGTTTAAATTCGCGCTCACTCAAGGACCCACGATTTCCGCCCCATCCACCTTAACTCTCCATCCCATACTGTTTTGTCCCTAATTCCAAATGTGACCCTTGAACTAATAGGGTACATCGAAAAAACGTTTTTTTTTTTTTTATTTTGATTTGAAATTTTGGGAAAAGGTGCTATTCGAGTTCCAGATACACAGGAAAAAATATTTTCGAAAAATATTAATATTTAGGGGTCTAACCACCCCTCCTGAAGTTTTAGCTGACCAAAAATCGCAGTTTTGGGGCCAATTCTAGTGATTTTCTCTCGGATTTTTTTTAATCGTAAGATTGAATTAACAGGGAACTCAATACTGTTTATACAGTTTTTAGTCACTATTTTGCTTTATTTTTTCAGATAACTATAATAATATTTTATGAAAATAAAGGGAATTTTGGTCAATTATAGTGTTTTAGAGTGAAATACAGTCGTTCCTCTTGCACATGGAGCTACGTGGAGACGTGAGGTGTCACGAACACATTCTGCATGGGAAAATATTCATTACCGCTTAGCTAAATGCAGGACATTGTTAATGTGAACTCTACGCTAAAGTACCTAAGGTTTTTGTTAAGAAGACGTGTACTTGGAAGTCCTTTTTTGACCTGAAAGCTGGCACAGGACGCCGTGACTCAATTTTGGCCAGGATGGATCCATGGAATGTAAAACTGAAGCACCCTACGGACCAGAATAGACTGAAACTGTCAAGCGTTGCCTTAGTAGCTGACCGCACCGGAGTTCCTGTTGCCCTTATTCAGGGTGTCCGGTGACCTGGAAAACCTGGGAAACTCGGGGAAATATTTTGTCCTGGAAAACTCAGGGAATACTCAGGGAATTTTAGTATTTTTCCGAAAAACCCTGGAAAACACATGTCAGCCGATTTTCATAAAGGCAGAGAGAGAGGTTTAACCTGCAGTCTTTAGGTTTAGGTCTTCAAGAGTTTTAACCGTCCGCAAGTCTGCGCCTTTGCTTGCATTATGCTCTCGGTTCAGCGTAGCCTTGAGTTCCCTGTTCATTTCATACTATTTTCATAGCTGTGCGCCCGCTCGCAGCTTGTGCTTCGTCACCCCACCCCCATCTCCCTTCGCGTTGTCCAGGGAGCTTATTGTATAACAGGGCATATTCCACATGGAATAATTCCCATGTAAAATGGTTGCTATTAATGGAATCGGAATTGATGCCGAAATGCGATTGTTTATCTCGGTCAGCGGAAGCAGAATTCCACACGGAAATCTTGATTCCGTTCGAAGAGCCGTACAAATGGAATTCTTAGTGTTGCCAAATTTACGAGAAATCTAAACGTCTGAGCATGTGCATTGACATTTCCCACAATTATATGAAAACCATTCGGCCGGCAACCTAAATGGACAATTGGTGCATTTTTATATAATTGATGATCCTCTCCCAATTATCTCCACCCTCCTAGTTTTAATGTTTGCAGAAATTTTTTTGAAGGAGCGGAAATACATTTTGCGGTCACTGCGTATGGAAATCATGGCCCTCGGGTTCGTAGTCGACAGGGCCACTGTACAGGGGTAATCCAAGCTAATTAAAATTCGTGTATTGTCCAACAAATACAATTTTGTTCTACGTAATTGAATGTCAGATGTCGGGTGTCAGATCCGTATCCTATCACAAATCAATTAATTCACAGTTTCCGAAATGCTCATGTAAAGTGCAGTGAATCCTTTGGGGAGAAGAGGAAAGGTACCAAGGCCTCAAAAGAAAAAGAATAAGGTACATACTGCAAAATGTTCTAAGAGCTGCAAACCAAAATAAATGAATGTCTTGAAAAGCCGATAAATTTGCTGCTGAAGTTGAATCGGAAATGCACTCATTGTAAAATGTCACACCAGTTCCTTTTATTTGAATGTTCTTTATCAAACTAGTCTTAATCTTGTTTATTGAGTTCAAATTACACGTGACTCAATATTTTGTTGTCAGTTAACCGTATTTGTTTATTTTTTGGTTGGAATAAAACCTGTAATACTCCACATTCCTTGTATACTCTTACATATTTAACTCAAAAAGTAGGGACCGACATTTCTCATATTTTTCATGTTGGCAAAATTATGCCGATTTTATTAAAAATTATTTAAAATATGTTAGAAACAAAGTTCAGCAAGACCCTGTAAAATGCAAAAATATGCCTGGAAAACCTGGAAAACTCGGGGAAAAAAGAAATTGAGATTCACCGGACACCCTGTTATCGCAAATGCTACCCTTGCTGACTATGGTTTAGTTACCCCAGATGACACAAAAAAAGTCGTCGAACCTAACAAAGTAATAAGGGAAGTGACGCATCGCAGATGAATCTTATTAGACAACTTGGACGCTGAGCTTAAGGATTACTATCTAAAGGCACTTTATTTTGACGGTAGGAAGGATGATACTTGAACCTATGATGTGAAGGGTGAAAATAAAAGGTACAAAACTACGATGACAGAAGAGCGTATAGTGCCACTCGAGGAGTCAGGTAACCGTTACATAGGTCACAAAACATAAGGTGAGAAAGGCGGCTCCATAAACATTTACCAAAGCATAATGAGGAACCTAACGAAGAAGCAGCTTGAATTGAGTGAAATGAAAGCAGCAGGTTCAGACGGCTGTGTGGGGAGCACTGACCACGTGGGAGGTGAAATGCGTCTTATGGAAGTTACTCTAGGCAGACCATTCCAATGGCTTATTTGCCTACTGCACTTTAATGAGTTGCCCTTCCGTCTTTCCATGGCGCTAGGCGGATCAACGTAAAGTCCTACAGCCTACTCAGGTCCAATGGACCAGAAGTTAGATATCTTACACACCCTTCCAGTGGTGAAATTCGAGAAAGCCCCTTTCATCGCCCCAAAGGTAGATATGGAAGTGTTATCCAACGATAAACGCTATTTGCTACGAATGGCCATGGCGATTAGTTTAGGCGAATGCCCTGTTAATCTGGCACACGCAAAGCCAAGTCCTGTATGAACCTCAAGATGGTTTACTACAGCGGCTCGAATTCTCTGATTCTACACGCCCGTGGCCACGCCTTCATCAAGTTTGGCATTGCTAGTGACATATATTTTGAATGTCTACGTTCCAACGTGGTTCGCTGTGAAGACTCATCCCACTTGCGTTAACCGTGCAAAACATCTGCGGTTTCACATTCACCGAGCCAAACTACTGCCACAGCATTCCAAAGGCGTAGTTTTCCCAGTCATTCAGAAAAATGCATACTTTGGGCATCCAGAAAATGTACTTCTTACAATGCTTTTTGATGAGAGTAAAAGGGTTAGAAAGCTGGCTGTTCACGTGAAAGAGTCACGACGTGCTGTGCCAGCTTTCAGGTCAAAAAAGGACTTCCAAGTGCACGTCTTATCAACAAGCCATAGGTACTTTAGCGTAAACTAGAGTTCACATTAACAATGTCGTGCCTTTAGCTATGCGGTAATGAATGTTTTCCCATGTAGAATGTGCTCGCGATCCCCCACGTCTCCACACGGCTCCATGTGCAAGAGAAACGTCTGGATTTCATCCTAAAACACTATAATTCAGCAAAATTCCCTTTATTTTCATAAAATATTATTATAGCTATCTGAAAAATAAAGGAAAATAGTGGCTAGCAACTGTCGAAGCGGTATTGAGTTCCCTTTTAATTCAATCTTACGATTAAAAAAAATCCGGGAGAAAATTACTCGAATTGGCCCCAAAACTGCGATTTTTGGTCAGCTAAAACTTCAGGAGGGGGTGGGGGGGGTGAGATCCCTAAATATTAATATTTTTTGAAAATATTCTTTCCTGTGTTTCATGGGGCTAGAAGCGCACCTTTGCTCAAAATTTCAAATCGAAATTTAAGAAATGTTTTTTCGATGTACCCTATTGATATAATGCTCACCAAGTATTGCTTACAAAGGGCGTTCAAAACAGTTTTTATGTACATCGTAATGGTGGATTTACACACGGAAGTTACATTTATATGTGTTGCGTCATAAGTCGCTTGCGAACAGTAATTCGATGTGTAATTATGGACTTCTATGGAAGTGGTAGTAATCGGTATACTATCAACCACGGTTCACAATTGTACAGAAAATAGACTGTCTCATAAAATTGTCTGCCAGTAGGATTTTGATTCCGCGATAAAATAGCATATCATCCGGTTAAATCCTGTTCATATGATTGCGAGTGGGTAGGAAATGGGTAAATACACATTAATTCACAGAGGAATATTTATCGTTACATAAGTAACAAGTTATAAAAGTCTCCAACTGCCGTAATGAATGGACGATTTCACACTTGAAGGTCGATAGTAGCGGGAGTATCTGTAACTATCGGGACAAACAAATCGTGTTTTTGTATGTTTACCATTGGAAAAGGTCATCTCGCCGATTTGCAAGTTGCGTTAAAATGGTGAAAAGGTGTGCTTATGGGTTGTGCAAAAGCGACACGAGATATAGGAATAAGCCCTATATGGAGGGAGTGGAGTTTATGTTTGGAGTTAAATTTTGAGCCACCTTCACTGGTTTTGAACGATTAAAAGATTAGTTCAAAGGCTCCAGGTTTAACTGAAACCAAAATTAATCAAAAGAGAAATTCACTATTATTTAACTTGATTCCCTCAAGACTTCAATGGTTGGATATGATTTGTTTGTCCCGATAGTACCAACTTCTTCCGCACGCAAGCGTTGCGTGACGTCATTTGTAAAATCGTCCATTGGCTCCACTCGTCAAAAATACACAACAGTTGCTGTGTTGGTTTGTGGGGAAACAAAGTAATTTTATAACTTATTACTTTAAGAGGCCGTAGAGCTCAAGTTCCCTATATTTTAAATGTTACATATGTTTCCCTTTATGTCCGGAAAATCTTGATTTTGTATTTAAGACAAGACTTGTAACCGATCTTGTAATGAATAATAAGAAGTATGCCGGTGGTACTCGAAGAGGGCGATATCCAATCGAATTAATTGCCGTAATAAGGCGAATTTTTCAGTTTCCTTATTCATTGTTTACTTTAGCCATATATTTTCGTGGAAAAAACGAAAGTAATGAGTAAGCAGGACGATGTTTTCCAAGCATGAATACAGATCGAGACAGCTATTTCGCCTCTTCCTTAGAAGTTCGAGTTAAAGATAAGAAGGGGTAGGAAGGTACGAAAATGGACTACAGAGGCATTAAATGGGGCAATGAAGAAGAAGTATCGACAGCAGGTTGATAGAATCATGGGTGAGGATCACGGTCCTCCATAACGCGTGCGCTCGCGTTATCGTTATTTTTACATTGCATTCATGAGAGCAAAAACATGATCGTCACTCTTCAAAGTTGATCAGGTGCTTTAAATAACCAGTAATAATTGATGGAGTGCGTTCTTTGGGCATTACCTATGTCATTGCTCTTGTATATCGGTTTGCGTTTTGGATAACGATAACGACAACGCAAAAGAAGTAACCGTGATCCCACCCCAAGGGGAGATGACTGGGGAAGTTTGAAATAAGGACTTGTGGAAGCGGCGGAAGCAACGGTAGGCGTAGTGAGTGCAACTAAAATTAGAAAACCTTGGATCGCGAAGGAGATGATAAGGGAGATGCAAAGGGAATGAAATAGAAGAGCGTAAACAAAGATGGGCAAGAGAAAATACCGGGAATTAAAAAACAGGCTTAGAAGAGAAACAAAGAAAGCAAGAGAGGCGTGTATATAGGTTCCAGATTATATTATGGTTCGTCATAGATACAGGGACACTGTTAAAAACTCGCATACTTATCCAGGAGCTGATGCTGACTCAGATCACAATTTATTAGTCATGAAATGCCGGGTAAAACTGTAAAAGATAAGAATGGGAAGGAGAATACGAAAGGGGAATACGGAGGCAATAACTGAGGCAATGAAGAAGAAGTATCGAGAGAAGGTTGATGAAATAATGGGTGCGGATCTTGGGATGAGATCAGTGGAAGGTGAATGGAGAAGTTTGAAAAATGGAATTGTAGAAGCGGCGAAAGCAACGGTAGGCGTAGTCAGTGCAACTAAAATTAGAAAACCGTGGATCGCGAAGGAGATGATAAAGGAGATGCGGGGGAGAAGGAAATGGAAGAGCGCAAACTCAGAGCTAAGCAAGAGAAAATACCGGCAATTAAAAAACAGGCTTAGAAGAGAAACAAAGAAAGCAAGAGAGGCGTGTATATAGGTTCCAGATTATATTATGGTTCGTCATAGATACAGGGACACTGTTAAAAACTCGCATACTTATCCAGGAGCTGATGCTGACTCAGATCACAATTTATTAGTCATGAAATGCCGGGTAAAACTGTAAAAGATAAGAATGGGAAGGAGAATACGAAAGTGGAATACGGAGGCAATAACTGAGGCAATGAAGAAGAAGTATCGAGAGAAGGTTGATGAAATAATGGGTGCGGATCTTGGGATGAGATCAGTGGAAGGTGACTGGGGAAGTTTGAACAATGGAATTGTAGAAGCGGTGAAAGCAACGGTAGGCGTAATCAGTGCAACTAAAATTAGAAAACCGTGGATCGCGAAGGAGATGATAAAGGAGATGCGGGGGAGAAGGAAATGGAAGAGCGTAAACTCAGAGCTAGGCAAGAGAAAATTCCGGGAATTAAATAACAGGCTTAGAAGAGAAACAAAGAAAGCCAGAGGCGTGGTGGAGAGAACAGATCGACTCGCTAGAGAAATGCCAAAAAGAGGGAAGAGCAGATGCATTATATAGGAAAGTAAAGGAACTGACGGGCGGTTGTAAGGAACGGGGAATTGCAACGACTACAGAAAAGACAGGAAAGTTGATTATAGAATCAAAAGAGATCCAGAAGAGATGGAAGGAATATGCTGAAGAGCTTTATGGTAATAAAATAAGGCTCAGTACGTAAGATAAAGAAAGGGTAGACGACATGGACAGGGGTGAGGTCGGATTATCAAGGTATCCTTGATAATCAAATCGAAAGAACACTACGAGACACGAAAAGGAATAAGTAAAGGAATTTCCTTTGCCACCGTTTACACCAATGATTTTGATATTACATCGGTTCAGCTCAATGAACTCTCAATAATTGTATTTACTTCTCCCTTCTTCGGACACCGTAATTTTAAAATGAGTGCTTTGGGTTGACAATAAGTAGTTTATTTTTCTAGGTGGAAAACCACCCAAAAATGCTGTGATGGCCTATAGTTTTCTCCATTTGATAATAAAGGGTGTTATGATCATAATTTTTTATGATGAGTGAAATCCGTCAATTCATAATGTTTATTATCTCTTTTTGATATCGATTTACTCAAGCCGTTTTTCTGGGCCCTGAAAAAAAAACGAATGGCCTATCGCATATTACAAGACAGAATTTTGGTCGCACGAATTGTACATTGGTTGGAGATTGGTTATTCCTTGATTATACGCTCTTTTGAAAATTTTCTACTATTAATGTAAAGTCAGGTCAAGGAAAGATGATAAAATGCCAAATTTTTAATATTGTTTTGGTGCTACGTCCAAAAAATATAAGCATGGATCTCATAGAGTCGACGAAGCTGACATAAAGGAATATTATACGGAGTGAAAATGTTTGAAAGATACGGCCGTTCGCTTTTTCTTAAATTATCCATCTCCTTGGGCAAATCTCATACTGCATCTTAAATATTATGCAGGATTTCATGCAGCCAAGGACTGAGTGGTGTTTTATGTGAATATTTTTTTCTTGGAATATTGTTGTTTTGTACGTAGCTTTTATCGTTATTTGTAATAAATCGTAATTGTAAACGTTCGTGAGAGTTTAAATCTTCGCTCTATAAAAAATGACCCAAATAATTTCTACGCCATAAATGCCGCTCCTTCCGCCCCAAATCCCTATCTACAATGGCTTCGTTCTGATCTATTAAAACACCTCATTAAGTTACCTTTGCCTTTGTCCTCAATAAATATTTCTCGAGTTTTTCCTGCGTGTAAGCCGCGCAAATTCTTCTGGAATCTTCCACAGGTGCAGCCTTTAGCCCGAGAGGAATTTGTGCTTCTATTTTCTCCTGTCTGCTTCCGCTTTTTCCTCTCTTCACCCCATGTTCCTCGCCGTCGACCCTCAGAATGTTATCGAATACCTCTCCCATGCCCTCGCAACGATGGTCGTCACGGTTGAAGACCGCATACCTTTTTGGAATCGAAATTCCGAACTTTTCGAGTCAAATGGAGACTGTGTTGCCGCAGTATACCTCTCAAGTGAGGAGAATGGATCGGGAGATCGAAGTTTATATGATGACAACAAGACTCCATTTCTCCTCGTTTTTTCGCTGTGAAAGCTATGAAAACCAAGGATATGCTTCAGAAAGGAATGCTCCAGGTGTTCCAGCGCCTTCTCGCTTAAGGTGGTTGGAGCGTTTTTTTTAATGTTAAGGCTTGCGTGAAACTTCGCATGCACGTTCTTATTAGTGATACTAATAGAAAAAAGTGAAAACTTTTCAGCATACCGATTTGTTGTTTAAGCAATTCAATGCTATTTTAACACTTAGCTTAATGGCACATGACATGTATTTCGTAATACATCATTCGAATTCATATTTACAGATGTTCTTCTTAACGCGGCATGATTCATTTCTTACAGCTATAATTGTTGATGATAAGGTGTCACGCCGAGTCCAATACTATAAAAACTCATTTCAATATAATTTCGTCCGAAATTAAAAATATAATTCTTGTATAATTTCCATCACTCCCTGTATGGTGCGATTCTACGCATAAACAAATACACTGAATGGAATGTGGTTCAAGAATTTTTTTTAACTCGCTTAAAGAAATAATTAAAATCTGTACTCAATGACCCACGGTTACCAGCCTCTTTAACGGGATAAAGGCCTAGGCTTAGGGAATTTCCCACATTTAGTCCCCACATTCCTTCCAGCAAGGAAACTTTTCGAATTGACAAACTCTAAAGCTAATAGTTTAGAAAATATTCTAATAGTCTAGAAAATGGGAGAAGTATAAGGTTTACCTTCTAAGGTATCAAGCTGACGTAGACATCCTTCACTTGGCAATGGGATAGAAGTAATAAAATTTACTATATTTGTTTTTTTTGTTAATGTTGAAAAAATGTTAATGCGTTTAAAGTAATTGAAATGCCCAGCTGTGAGTCATCGCGTAAGACCATCTATTCCACAGCCCCGGCCGCGGAACGGTCGAAAGGTATGGCGGGGATGGGTCGGCTACCTGCTCCATGCTCCACGACGAGTCAAATTGTTCAAAACGGCTCGGAATTACATTTTTACGCTGATACGCTATGTTGGTCATTCTGCCTGCCACGCGCTCACTTTCCTCTCCGTTCCTTTCCTTTACCCCTCCCACACATTTCACCCCCTCTGTTCTGCGCATCTAAAGGCCGTAAACTCTCGCGAGGACTGTAACTGCCAAGTATTGCACCATTCATTTATAGCATCTAGGTCTTTTTGTAACGCAATCTTGTCGGACTCATTGTCTAGATCCCTGTACAACACTGCGTCATCTGCGAAGAGGCGAATTTTGCTAGTAACAACGGTAGTGATGTCATTTATATACAAAAGGAACAATAAGGGACCGATGACACTTCCCTGAGGTACACCTGATGTAACTTTCACTACATCTGAGCTAACGCCATCTAGAACTACCCTCTGTTCGCGGTCGGCTAAGAACTCTCTTATCCAACATATTATGTCGTGGTGTAATCCGTCAGCTTCCAACTTAACGAGTAACTTTGAATGAGGGACCTTATCGCAAGCGTTTTTGAAAATATAGAAATATTGCGTCTACTTGGACAAGCTTTTCTCCCGAGGAAAGAATGTCGTGAAGGAAGAGGGCCAATTGGGTTTCGCAAGATATGCCTTTCCGGAATCCGTGCTGATTAGGCGTTAACAAGTTTTGACTATCCAAGTACCCCATAATCGAACTGACGATTATATTCTCCAATATCTTGCACGAGATAGACGTAAGGGAAATCGGTCTATAATTACTGGGCTCTTCCTTATCGCCACTTTTAAATATTGGTGTAACGTTCGCGATTTTCCAATCGTAAGGAACACGATGTTGTGTTAGAGATTTTTCAAATATTATTTTAAGGTACGGTGCTATTTCTGATGCTAATTCTTTATAAACTCGGGCGGGAATTTGATCGGGACCGGGAGATTTCTTGGAATTAATGGATTTCAGGTGAATTTCTATTCCACGACTAGTGATAGATCGGGACCGGGAGATTTCTTGGAATTAATGGATTTCAGGTGAATTTCTATTCCACGACTAGTGATATTAATAGACTGCATTGGGTGCTTATGTAGCCTAGGCATTGTAGCGGTGTAGTTTGGAGAGCATTTCGTGTAGACGCTTTGAAAAAAGGCGTTGAGGATATTTGCTTTATCTAATTTGTCGTTTGCTCTTTCTCCTAGATTGTTCTTAAGTGACGTTACTGTTGATTTGCTGCCTTGAACCTCCCTCACGTATGACCAAAATGCCTTTGGGTTATCCTCTAAATATTCGCCCAATATTTTATTTTTGAATTCAGTTAATGCATTTTGAAAGGTTAGTTATTTCCATTTCCCCCCCTCCCCCTTGAGGACCTCTGCCTGAAGGAAAGTAGGTCCACGAGCTGCCTAGGTACTGTAAGACCCAATTTTGGACCCCTTACAGGAGTCGGGATCATGATGTGTGTGTGTGGATTGTGTTTTGACGTTTCTCTTTTAATTTTAGATTCCCCCCGGATGTGCATTGATCGTGTAGTGCTACGTAGACGCATTTTCTTCCTTCCTTTTTAGTTGTGTATCGGTTGCGGTCGTGTATTGGCTTGGGCGTAATTCCAAGTAATGTATATGATTATTTGGCTAATTAACGTAAAGTAGCTCGACCGAAGATGACGGAAACATCACTAGTGACCCCCGCGGCGGCCCCCCCCCCCCCCGAATGTCACAGGTTTATTGTACGCGATAGACCCGTTCGAGGGTGAGAGCAATATAGAAGATTTCTTATTATCTATAGAGACGGCTGCCACTTTGGGGCAATGGGAGGCAGCGCACCGGGTCGTGGAGTTGAAACTCCGCGTGAAGGGAAAACCGCGTCAATTTGCAAATACCTTTGCGCTGGAGGGAGGAGTAGACTGGACGAAATGGAGACGGGCGATGACGGACAGGTTTGCCGAACGTGAGACACCGGCAATTAAGTTACGTCGGTTGCTCGATTGCAAGCAAGGGCCGCGCGAATCGGTACGAGATTTCACGGAAAGGGTGCAGGCTCTCGGGGAGTCCCCTCCGGACGCCGGTGCCGACCCTCAGGAGCGAGTTTGGAGGGCGAAAGCGAGGGACGAGATGATCCTCACGCAGTTTTGCAGGGACTGCGAGAGGGAATTAGGCGGTTCGTGATGATTCGTGAACCCGCAACTCTCGGGGAGGCTATGCGATTAGCCAAGATGGAGGAGACGAATGACGAGCAGGGAAGGCATGGGACTATGTTTAGCAGCCGGCCCTGGTTCCTCCGAGCAGGCCCCTGAAAGTTCGCGGGGAAAGACATTTTTGCCCTCGGCACAGCCGCCAATGTGCTTTTCATACAATCAATTTGGACCCCTCACAAGCCGGGAAAAAGTGAAAGTGCGAGAGGACGACGCTGAGAAGTCCTCCCCTCCAGTACCCCCTCCTCCGTGTGTGTTTCCCAGTGCGATGATGGAAGCCCCTCCCCCACCTCCACTCCCTCCCCCTGTGCCGGCGTACGCGTTGCGGAGCAAAGGACCCTTGCCCCCGCAGTGGTGACAGCAGTTTCTGCGTTGGTGATGACAGTAACTGGAAATTGCAGTTTGAATATATTTTTCTCTCTTTTTCACTGCTTTGTGTTGTGAAGGAAAAAATTTTTTTGACATAATAGTTTTTTTTTTATTTTGTCGATCTTAAGACTTGTTTTGTGGCATGAGTTATCTTGTTGTAATTGTATCTCAGTACATTACCGAACGAATAGTCGTAACCAAGTTATCATATGAGAATATTTTTTCCCTTTTTTTGTTTGTCTGTGGTTGTTGCAACTGTTTATATTCTCGAATGGTAACGTATGAGCTTATTCCAATCAATCACGGAGATGACCCTATTAACCTTTACCTGTGACACCAGACTAATCACCCACCCCAGACCCCTATTCTTCCGATGCATAGGCACGAACCGCTGTGTATTCAGCGTACCGCGTCGCAGCCTGCAGCGATGCCCCGCAGAGGAGGCGGCGCTCAACGTCACGAATAGCTTTCTCGCCGGGACGGTAGTCGTCGGAGAGACGGGTGCTCCGCATACATCGAGGGACAGGTGCTGACGTCTTACCAACACCGCAGCCAGCCAGCTTTCTCGCCGGGACGGTAGTCGTCGGAGAGACGGGTGCTCCGCATACATCGAGGGACAGGTGCTGACGTCTTACCAACACCGCAGCCAGCCACGACCACCGAGAGACAAAGGTCTCTCGGTGGTCGTGAGCCAGCGCGTCTCGCCGAGAGCGGAGGAGGTCTCCATGCCGGACATCCATCGGATCCTGCCGAAGGGACTCCGTGCGTATTGCTCCGACTTCGGAACGGCAACATCATCTGGAGGCTGTCATCGCGGCGGTAGCAGCGACGCACGGCGGAGGAGCAGACATCCCGACGGCGCAGGTGGAGCGGATGCTGTCCGAGGCCGAGGACTTCGAGGAGACACCAGGGATGGGAGGTGTCGCAACGGAGCTCCCTTACCTGGGAGCCCCTCCTGGGACTCTTCATCCTACTCATCATAGGCGGCCTGATCACCCGCCAATGCAGGAGGAGGACGAGGACCCCTAGACCCGTGCCAGCGGCTCCAGAGGAGGCGAACCTGCACCTGCGAACGCCGCCCACCACACCATCTGCTCCCGCGGAGCAAGAGGAGCCGAAGACAGCCCCGACACCAGCCAGCCCTTTACCGCAGCGCGGAAGGATACCGCAAAACCCCTATGACCTCCTCCCCTAAAAATTTCCCGTTTTTTAAATGATATTTTTTGGGATTGGTTTTATATTTTTGTACACTTCTTCTAATTTCCTCCCCTCTCTCGGATTTTTTTCGTAAATTAATTTTTATTTTTTTTTGGCGTATTTTTCAAATCTCGTAAAAAGCCCCACCGGAATGGTAACCCCTGCAGTTGAAAGCCCCTGGACAGCCGCCGCCATGTGGGACGAGTACTGGGTGGTGGTGAGCGGGCCGGACTGGGCAGCCGACCCCTACCAGTGGCTGAAGGACATCCAGGTGGCAGGTCGGCTGATAGAGGAACATGTGTGGGGCAACGAGGGCGGACTGCTACTAAATCTGCGGTTCGCGGGTCGGGAGGAGGCCGAGGCGGCACTCCTCTTCGGACGGATCCCAGAACCTGGAGCCCCCGACCTGACGGTGGAGCCTTGCCACCCCCTGGAGGTTCGCCGGAACCATTGGGGCTAGGGACCAGATGGGAGACCTTTGGAAATGCCCCGTGGCCCCGGAAGACAGTAGTGGCACATTATGCAGTGCACAATTTTTTTGTGTGTGCTTTATTTTGTATAGTGGGTTTTGATATTTATATATATTAAAAAAGGGCAGCAATGACCAAAATTAAATATATTCCACCTTTTTTTATCACCATAACAAATATTTTTTCTTCTTATGCTGTCCTTGACGGGAACCTATTGGAACCCGTATATCTATTGAATGTTTGAAAGCCTTTTTCTTCTTTCACTGTCTTGTGTTTGTCCATAAGAGGGAGGGAATTTTTTTTAATGAAGACTTTTAAGGAAAGGGAATCTTCCTCAGAACCAGATGTCTCATACGGGCACGTAAAATGCGAGCAGCCCCGTCGCGTCGGAGGCTGCTCGATTTCGCGAAAGGAGGCGGATACGTGGGATCTTGCCCTTGGCATCGGGTATCAATAATGGTGCATGGATTGCATTTTAACAAAAGAAAAGGGTATCTACCTTTTTGTATGTTTCTGGGCTGCGTGCTGGTCGCGGTCGTAGTGGAGGAGGGCTGGACGGCGCTGGCCGACGGCTGAGGACGGACTGCTAATTTGCTGCACTCGTGAAAACGCGTGGTATTTCCAAATTCCCTGAGGGTGAAGGAAACTATAATTGCGAGAACGGACTATGGCTCGAGGAATTCGGCTATGGATTGGGCCGTTCTTAGGCTAGAGAGCGAGGAACGAGAAATGACAATAGAGTTCGCAAGGCGAAACAAGAGAGAGCGCACTCTCACACTCGTACGCCACTTTGGAAGAAGCCCAAAAAACTCTTTAAACCTTACCTCTATATAGTCTTCGATATGTTTGTACCGTCTCACGAATAACGTAGACACGGTGGCAAACAGGGGGGGGGGACTCGGTAAAAATGGAGTTTTTCGAATAATAACTTAAATCCGGAAGACTTGGTGCCCGCGAGTGCTCCGTTAATGGTGTTTGTTTCGCGGTTTATTCCCGCGTCTCCGTCTCTATTCTTATTTGTCAGCCATCCGGTCCTTTTCTCCCTCTTCCCGCCTCCGGATCTCCTGTTTTAGGAAAAACAGGGCTGTTTGCGCTCTTTCCTCTGCCTCGCGAGCAGCCCTGTCCTCTGCGACATATTTTGCTACTGGCCTCCGGATTTTGAGGCCATTACACAGGTTAATATACCAACTTGCGACCCAAATAATTTGCGAAGGTATTGACGCTCAAACATGCAGAGTATATAGTATTAAGTGCATCTAAAGGCTCGTAAAATCAGCATAGATGACGCATGTGATTTCACGACAAAAAGTCCAGGAACAAAATTCTCCCAAGTACGTAGTTATAATTGAATAAACCCTGGTTTTCGTTCGTAAATCTTGGCGTAAAAATTAACAAGAGTTATAAAAAATAAATGTAATTGAAGTATCACTTGCAAGCTGTAAAATATAAATACAAAAGATAGCAACCACTCAGTGATGATTTGTGTATTTATTTTCGTTCGTGTTTGAACTCCTCTACGATTTTAACTTCAACTCGCTAATTTTTGGTTCCTAACGCTTGTGTGTGCGTGGAACATTACTGAAAAGCACAATCGATGTTGGTGGCCAATTTGTGAGCGAAAATGAAACCTCAACTGCAGAAATAATTAAACGGATTGCATGTCTAAGGAGCCGTAGACTCGTGGGAAAGAGCTGCAGAACACTGTAGGAGTTCCGTAGAGGTTATGCCGTCTGGTGTTCAGTTTAGGAACTGCGGAAACTTTGGTCCGCAATTCGGTACTTAATTTCTACTTTTCGGAATTAGAAAATTATCCAACTGGGAGTTATTTTGTAATTCCGAAAGGTGCATTGCCTAAAAGTAACCGTGAGGTGAAATTACAAAATAACCCCCTGGTTGACGTGCAAATAGCAGACGCTGTCAACCAATCAAATCCTTTTTAAGAAAGAAGAATTCGTCCAATGAGCGAGCCTGCTTGATTCTATGCCTCCCGGCTCGCTGCCATAAGGCTAACGCCACAGGCATTTTACCACATTTTACCTTTAGGCATGCTGGAGCTAGGACGGGAGATAGCCTACTACCTTTACTCCGTGACTAACTTATTGAAGCCATGGAAGTAATTCTCGCCTTCGGGGGAACGAAACCATGCCTTTTGAATCTCCGGACATGAGTGAGTTGAAAAATGTGTAGATACCTTCTCTTGAACTTTACTTCTACGCACATATATTATCAGTGAATCCGTAATTCAATGACTCCTTAAAGCAGTGTGCCCTGAACTTCCGTGTGTGCGATGTTCATTCTTTAGGCTGTGTATAAGTATTGCAGTGGGGCTGGGAAATTTACTTTCACATTGACTGTGACAATATTTTATTCATTTTTAAATGCTACTCCAAGTACACGCGGATCATTAAGTACCATTGATTTCCAGCATCGTCTCGTGAAATTGTTTCAAGGAAGTGACTGGTGAATTGTTTCTATCTTGCTGGCAGTAATCTCACCAACAGTAGGGAGTGTATTGCCGAGAATTACTTACCTATACAATCAAGAAAATGTTTACAATTATGCGTTATATCATTGTTCTCCTGCCGTTGTGCGTGGGAAGATTAAAAATTGTCACTACTCACTGAAGTGTTTTTTCATCTCAGTCTTAATATCGAGTCGATTAATAATGAATTTCGTTATACTGTTCCCTTTTCGTTTTTATTTAAGTATTTTTATCCGCCGAACTTATTTCCTGCTAATGTTTCACTTATGTTGAGCATCATCTTAGTTTTTTCACAGTCTGTGGAGTAAAGCTCGATTTATTCGATACGTTGTTCTATCGATATTGTTGTCTAGAAGAGACGAAGAATCGAGATATCAAACGGCCTTGCTTACTTTCTTGCTAGTTTAGATTAGTACGGACGTTTTTTCTCGACCGAAGGCAGTATGTTTGCGATAAAACGATGTAGTATTATATAAAACATCACAATTGATAGCATCACATGGCTCAGAATTTCTTAAATGTTTGGCGATAGATTTTTTCCTTAGAAACACGGGATAGGTCTGTTTTGTCTGCGTTTTCCGTACCTTCCCTATGTAGAGCTTTACTGTGGACGCAATAAGCAACACCTTGACATGTGACTGCATTTGGCAACCGATTTTCAGCTGTCATTGAATTTCACATTGACATTGAATTTCAGCTGTTCCTATATTTTTTGTCTAAAGGTTTTTTTTTTGCAGTTTTTTACCAAAATATTTTTACCAAAAATTTTAAGATTATCTTGACACTTGTTTTTAGTTTCTATGACATCTTGAATGACGCATCATGTTACTTAAATTATGATAAATTGGACTTTGTTACATTAGTAGGTACTGAATTAATTCGTCCAATTTTTCATTTTCTTGGACTATTTTGCAGATGCAGCATGTGTCGCCTACGCCGCTGAAAGTAATACTTTGGATGTCCTAGTTTCTTCGACGTGAATAAGACTGCTAGAATGCTGTTGGAACGGCTGTCAGTGGATAGCAACGGGCGCCGTGGAAACTCTCGACGACATGAAACCTTCTCATCGCAGCGGAAGACTACGCACGAACTTCATTCGATTCAACTCGTATGGAGATAGTTCGAGACGACCAGCGGTGCGTTGCAGATTGATTTAAGAGATCAGAAGAGATTATCAGCTGTTGCGGCATGACTTGACCGTCCAGATGAATTGAACAGGACTGCGTAGCTTTTGTTGCGGGCAATTTAGGTTAGTACCCAATTCTACTTTGAACACTAAATCAGTGGTGGGTTTCAGTGTTGCGGATTATAGCGTGGTAGAACATAAAAGGGTCCAGTGTAATTTATTGGTTGAATTAATTGATACTATTTATAACAATATGCGTAAAAAATTACTAATTTTGTTTTCACTTTTAATTGATAGAGCATAGGTATAAGAAAAAATGTGAGTTTTAATAAAAACTAGTTTTTAGTAAGATTATATCTGTTCAGGCACTATATAGGTGTGTTATACAGGATAGTTTACGCGCATGGGAAATGCTGCGATTATGCGTGCCGACTGCGAACGATAGGCTGCATAAGGATTAGGATTTAATTAAAACGTTATTACGCTAATTTAAATTGGATAACCATTTTAATTGCTTGGCTTGGGATTGTCTGAGACTTGGGCGACCGTTCAGTCTGCTCACTGTTAAATCACTAGCTCTTTAATTAATGACTGTATTTCTTTTATGAAAAATTATTTTAATTTACTCTTCAAAATACTCAACAGAAGTGAATGGTAAAGGTGAGTTAGGGTCCAGTTTGGGAGAAAATTTTTTGTGAAAAACATAGAAAAGTGAGGGGTATCAGAGAAATGTGAAACGAAAGTGAAAGAAATGCGCATTTAAAAAATGTAAGAAAGAAAGTCGTGAGATTCTTAGTTTTTGAGAAAATAAATGTTGAACATGACGAAATTGGCGTATTTTTCGTGAAATTTTGACGCCATATTGCGAGATTTTCGGAAATGCCGCTAGAGGGACACTGTATAATTTCACCCCCCCCCCCCCAACAAGGTTGCGGGCCTCTGGAGAGAAACAGGGGTGATAGGGTGGGACGGTACACGGCCTGGAATTGGCGATTTTCGAACGGTAAAAAGGCATTTATAGGTGAAAAAAGGATAAAAATTGAAGAATATGTAAATGGGAATACGGAGGAATAGAATTTTCAGCGGTCGAAAATGGGGAAAGTGAAAAAATGAGGTAAAGGAAGTTGAAATTTATTGGCATTTACGACAAAAATCTCACGAAAGGGTTGATGATTGGAGGGGGTGTAGTAGTAGTCTCTTCAAAGTTGTAGCGTATTTTTTAAAGAAAAATATCCACCGAGAGGGTTGATGATTGTAGGGGGGTGTAGTTGTAGTCTGTTCGAAGTCGTAGCGTATTTTTTTAAGAAAAATATCCCCCGAGAGGGTTGATGATTGGAGGGGGGTGTAGTTGTAGTCTTTTCAAAGTCGTAGCGTATTTTTTTCAAGAAAAATATCCCCCGAGAGGGTTGATGATTGGAGGGGGGTGTAGTTGTAGTATTTTCAAAGTCGTAGCGTATTTTTTTAAAGAAAAATATCCCCCGAGAGGGTTGATGATTGTAGGGGGTGTAGTTGTAGTCTGTTCAAATTCGTAGCGTATTTTTTAAAGAAAAATATCCCCCGAGAGGGTTGATGATTGGAGGGGGGTGTAGTTCTTTTCAGAGCTCGCAAATAATCTGAAAATGGCGTGTTTTGCTTAAGTTCATGAAATAAGGTGTGAAACCTCTATTGGGAAGTACGGAGAGAAGAGCGTAAGAGAATTATTTTGAATAAAGTTCGGAGATATGTGTAAAATGTTACGGGAAGAGCGTGTGTGAAACGCGTCGTGAAGCGCGGCTACTTTAAGTTGAAGGCGGGAATAGTCATAGGTGGTGAGTGTAGAAAATGAAGAAACTTCTCGACCGCTGCGCCATCTGGGGGAACTAGGAGGAAAACGTCAGTATTTCGAACATGGCGTCGAGAAATTGATTCACATCACAGGTTTAAGTGAATAGTTTACGAAAGAAAAAGGATTTATGAAGCAAATGAAAGGTTAGTACAAATGCGCATATGTAGCGTAGCAATATAAGTGAAATAGGTGGTATAAGGAGATCGGGAAGCAGGTGAAATTAATTTTCTCCCAGACTGGACGCTAACTCACCTTTACCAAGTGAATGTTTAAATCAGTTTGTATGGCACAGAGTTCTCAATGTGGGGTTGGTGTGTAGGCCATTGGCCATTCGATAAAACTCGTCTGTCCCCGGCTCGAGTACTGAATTCCCACTCAGTTCTAAGCCAGTGGAGATTTTTTCAGTGGAATCCTGGTACCTGTATGGGTGCCAAGTGAAGAGCACTAAGATGTAGTAATTCGTCCGTCGAATGGGACGTTAAGCAGGTTGTCCCTTGCCACCTTCCGTGAAGAGTAGGCTAATGCATACGCCTGGTTTCTCTAAAATATTCCTCCGTTTCCACAAATTAACCATCATGCTCTCTAATCCTTAAGGTAGTTTGAGCGAAAAATCACTTCACGTAGAATTTGATGAATTCTACCTCGTTTAAAGAGAAAACTCATCTTTCCAAATATATCAAAATGTTAACCCCTTCCCGAACTACATTTCGAGAGATTTGCCTGAAAATATAAGCTGTTTTACATGGGGTAGATTACGACTGTACGCTCCAGAGTGAGAATATTGAAAAATAAGGAATTTATAACACCTATATTTTGTAAAAAGAACTGTAGTTTGTGTTTTTTCTAAACTATTTATGAAAATTAATGTGTTACCCACCGCAGTATTTTTTGCAGAATCGCAAAAAACTACCGTTTTAAAGGCATTTTCACCATGAAAAAAAGTCAAGTTAGAGATTTATGTAGATATTTATTTTATTACTGAGAATGTTTGTCATGGAAACTACATTTTTGGACCATTATTATTATAATAATTACTTCACACTTCTTAGAGTCTCTGAGATTAAGAAATATAATTCGAATATGGGCTCTATTATGATTAGGGAAATATCTCGCTCAAACTGCCTTAACTGCGTAAATGACCTAAGTTGCCAGTCCTCTCCCCGTTATAGTTATAAAAACAGATTCCTTCAAAATGTTAACTTTTGTTTGTAATCGGAATTTCCTATTAAATCGTCAGAAGTTTTGCTAATCCTGGTTAATTGAATGTGTTCCAAAGCAATAACTGTGATTGATCCATGAACAGGCCATTCGTCCACTTTTATCCCATTTCTTCAGCGACTGCTCGGCTTGGCTTCCTCTGAAGTTGACTGCAGTGCTACGGAGGTGGTTCTACATTCGGAGCAGTAGAAGAACGAATCACTGTAGCCAGAATCCCTCCACCAGAAACAAACCGCACATCAAATAAAGTTATTTGCATTAATGATAAGATTTTTTTGTTGTAGCACTCAACCTAATTTGTCCCCTGCCACACGTCCTTGTAGCAACTCGAAGGCACTTACCATAGTTCCGGTCATTCGAATGAGCTTAGAAACCAGATTTTTAACGTCATAATTACTTAGGTAAATCATTAAGTTATTTTTTCCCCTCAGATTTGAATTGTTTTTAATATAACTATCAATACCGTGCATTGGTAATATCCAAAATGCATTGATTTGATTGAGGATTTACATGCTTGACGCTTAAATATTTTCAGTTCTTCGATAAATGAAGAAGCAGTATATTGTGCCTCAATGGCTATGTGTCATGTCGATGGGAGACCATTAATCGAATCATTCTGCATGGTAATGGTTTTGGGCCAAGAATTCAATCAAGCAGGAAGTATGTGTTTGCAATTGGATATTTTTCAATCAATTAAAAAGGGGTCTTGATCACTTTTCTTGTTAGTCGTTTACACGTAGTTTGCATGCGTCTCATTTCCTTGTGTCGCAGATATTTTTCTTTCTTCTATGCTTTTGATGGTGTGCAATTTATGTAATTTGCGACCTTTCATTGTGGCCATTGCCGTTAGGTTTACTTTGCTATTGTTGTAATTAATAACCGATGAAAATTCACGCAATATTAAATCGTTTTTGTTTTGTAAAGTTTGATAGATTCTTTATTAAATATTGCTGTGTATATTCTCCATGTGTCAGACTGGGTGTAGTTCTCGTAATTTAGTGGTAACGAACCTGAAGCTGATTGACTGGATCTAGGAAATTCTTATTTCCACTAAGATTTTTAGTAAACTTAATTGTTCAAACATAATTTATCAAATACTTTTTTTCAATTGTTAATTTATTTTGACAAAATTGGTCAAGATTACTATAAGATATATTCATTTAAGCAATTTTATTATCATTGTTCATTTTTCCTTTACTTAATAGGTAAAGGTTTAAAAGTTCATTGTTCGATTGTTTTCAATTTTTGCCGGTAATAGAAAATTATGTTGGCAGTTTTTTTAAGTGGCAATAATTTTTTAGCCTTCATAAAAAAATGTTAGCCTACGATTTTTCTAATTTTACCATGAATCTACTCGTATTTTTTTGTTTTCTATTGAACATTTTAAACAGGAGATTTAATCGGAAAAATGAAAAATTAAAATGTTTAATAACGAGAAATGAATGTTGTCAAATATGAGAAATTGACTCCGGCTTTTAGTAAAAATTTTATAATAAATGGAACGCTTGGGCCAACTTTAATTCAAAATCGTATTGACTCCACACTGGCCTTTTGATAACTTGTTGTTTTCTTGTAACAGAAATTTCTCCAAAATATTTTACCCTTTTCATGCCGTATGAGATCACTTTTCCAGTTCTGCTTTACATACAAAGGTCACAACTAAATTTAAATTGACTTCACCATATTTTCACTTCACCATATATTCACTTGGTTTTCAGTAATTGTTTCATAGTAATCACGTATTTTGCCTTCCAGGAAGTTGCTGAAAGGACCACTGGAAGAAAATGCACACGACTAAGCAAGCCTATTCAGTGAGGGCAAGGGTATGTTAAAATGGTCATATTCAAGGAGGAAAAACGATATAATTGCTTGATTTCCAGGCATATTGAATGAAATAATCTCAAGAGGGCAAGAAAATATGTTATTTGACATTGTTTTTCACTTAACTATGCCAACTTTTTACTTTGTTTGAAGATAAATGTACTTATGAGGGGATTTCCACTAGGGAAAGCACACTGAATCCTATCAAAATTCCATACAATTTTATTCGAAATTATCGTAGCAAATACTGTGCGTGATGATCGCATTGCTGGCAAAATAGATGTTACTTATCAAATTAAATTTCATGATAGTTCACGTAAGTAAGCTTATTGTGTATTATTAATGGATATCAAATGTATGTTTTAAAATAAAATTTTGTATTTTGAATACCTATTGAACATTTTTGCCTTTGGTTTTTACTCTTAATAAACTCTTGACCCGTCCCTGCATGAAAACTGAAATGAATGAAGGTAGGCAGCAGCAGGCGGTTATCCACCATTCCTCCAAGTTTCCTTCTTGTATCGTGCCCAGTCCTCTTGCTTTCCTCTTTGAAGATGACACCATTGCCAAGCCATCATCTCATTTGCTTAGAGGGTTGACAGTAGAGGCAAATGACAAGTGAGGTGTTTACGCCATCAAAGAGGTTTTTAGGTTGGTAAGGGATAATATTATTTGGGGAAAGTCAGGGTGGAGAGAGTTTGAGAATCAACATTGACAGCCTACTCTTTACGAAATACACTGTCCTCATTTTTACATTCCAATCTGAAAGAGGAGGCAGTACAGAGGAGGGGGCAGTCAAGATCACGGTGGAGCGGCATTGTCTATTCTATACTGTACGTAATTAGAAAGTTAATCTACTGGTTGACGCGGTCTTCAATGGTATTAAGGACAGTTGCTCTTGATCTTCCTACACAATTTTTGTATTCATTTCAGTCCTACCCTTCATTACGTCCATAAAGCCTATTCTCTTTTTTCCGCTTTCCCGCTTACCCAACATCCTCTGTTGTATCACTGTTTTAAGCAACCCTTCGCCCCTCATAACTTCCACGAACCACCTACTTTGCCTCTTCCTAATATCATCCAGATGTATCCTTTCCTCACTCACCATACCAAGTATTTTATTGTTCTCCTTTCCGTCCGCAGCACCTTCTCCATCATCCTCCACAACCACTTTAGGACGCCTACAGCCTATTCTTCGTATTCTACAGCCAATATCTTCATGTTCGGTTAATCCACTCCCTGTTTTGTACTTAATCTTTAAGATCGTTTTTTCTCTCTAACCGCCCGATTTCATTTTCACTTAAGCGTATAGTGCACTCATTTCCCCCTCTTTCTGTAGCTTTTTCATTTCCTCGCATTGACATTTCCACCACTTTCCTTGGCCCGATTGGTTACTTGCTTGAGGTTGTTTTTTAACTCCTTATACTTCACCTGTCCTCGATCGGTGCAGATGTTTTTTAACTTAATTTTCTCCTCCATTTTTGTGATAATTTCTTCTGTAACCCATTGAATCTTTAACCTTCTCTTTCCCGGCGAAGATGTGTGTCAGCGATCTCTGGTTTTACACAGGGAATTTAGGTCCATGGCGGCCAACGTATCAACGTTCGAGTCGAGCATCGTCTTCAGGGCAGTGGTGAGTGAACTCACTCTGTAAAATCACATCTACCCCGAGGACGATGCTCGAATGGAGCGTCGAAACGTTGGCCACCATGAACCTAAATACCCGGCGTAAATCCAGAGAAATCGCTGACATTTACCCTTCTCTTTTCCATTTATGCTATCGTTCTCTCCGCTGTACTTACTATGACTGTTTTTACACTTACCCGTTTTTCCTCAACTCTTCTCATTACCTTTGCTGCACCTATGTTCGTGTCCTCTAGCTCCTTGTATTGCCTCGTTTTCATCCGTCCACCTCTTTTTCAATGCTTCTCATCCGACCCCGGAAAGTCACTTCCTAAGACACTTGACACTTCCTAAGTCTCTGCCTCACCGTGATGGTCTATTTGATACCTGCCCTTATCAACCGCCATTTTTTGTGTATCTACGCCTGATGTATTGTTTGACAAAGTGTTTTTTAACATTAATTTATCTCCTTCCATATTCGACTACCTTATCACCCAGGTCATTTTCTAGTCCTATTTTTTAAAAACGTTTTCCAACAATGGCCAGGAAAATTGTTGCGGAAATCTGAACAAATATTTTAAAACCTAAGTTTCTACTTGGAATATCACTTAGTATACAATATACATAATTGATTACTCCCTTATCTTAGTGAATATTTGGCCTTTTAACTTTTGAAATTTCCATGACGACGAGGATTTCGGAAATCAGGATGGATCAACAGAATTGCATCTGTAGATTTGTGCTTGTATATGTCAAAAGACGCAGAAGTCCTTCAAGATTATGATTCTCTAGGATTTCTTGATTTTTTCCTTAACGGTGAGTAAGAGCTAATCAAAAAGAAAGAGCTAACAATAGTCTAAGTGGCATTCGTACCCCCACAAACATTTTCTGTGTATTTCAAGTGAGTAATAGTCACGTCAATTCATTAAACCTTGGCAATTTTCTTTCAATAACTTAGTAATGAAGAAAAATAGGGTAATATAAATCGTAATGGATAGACTTTATTACACTCATATTGGATGCAAAAGGCGTCTTGTTTCCAATATTATGAATTTAGTGTTCTTATATTATTTTTGCCATAAGGGAAGGAAAAAAAGTTGCGACACCGCATTCCACCACCGTGACGTAGCAGGCAGTGAGGGGGAACTTGTCAATACATGGAAATCTAGTTTGTCAGTCTGTATCACTTAAACGTGTGCGTCGGTTATAGATTTAAAGATGTCAAGAATCCTTGATGAGGGGAGAAAGAAAATGTTAGTCTCGATTCGATATTTTATACGCCTGCTACGTTAAATTTGTAAACCCTAATAACCGTAGACATCATAGGTGTACATGGACAGATGCGTGATTTTGTCTGCTATATGCAGTGGGGCGAAATTGTGGTTTACTTTAGCGATGATGATGGACGAAAGGGCAAAAACAGGTGGGATGGATCAAGCGTTGTCACTTACATTTTGTGGATCGCCAAATAATTCCTCGACATAATGAATCGGGTAATATTTTTAAAACTTTACTACTACGACGAGAAGAAGCGTAATCGCATCCCTGCCCTACTTAATTATAAGAAAAAAACTGTGTCCATTTATTTTTGATAGTTTGGGCGAGGATCCAAAAGTTGGGGGTAATTAGTTGAGTAATTACATTCACGTGAAATACTGTTTGCCTACCCCATTTCTTTTGGAAAAAAATATAATCATCGAGGGGTCCGAAAGGAAAATCAATTCAAACGATATTAGACGTGAAAGTTTCTTTGAGAACCGAAGAACATCGCGAAAAGATGAAAGTATGTGTACCAATCTAAAGTTTCAGCGTTCCCCACCTGGTGGGTTTGATAGCAGATTTATATGAAGGTAGGGTTATCATACATGGATTATTTCCTAAAATTGAGATTTTTTTATATTCTCTCTTGCAAGTGAACAAGTGACATGTCGTGGGTAATACTTAAGTGAGTAATCATTGTATTTTGATTCAAGTATTTATTCATCGTATAGTTGGTGGTTTAATGTAATGTAGTTAGGTTAACAGATTTATTCCCTTACTCTGATATAAATCACGAACAATTTGTTGCAAATAACGTAGTGTAAGAGGCCGGACACTTCCTCTGTCTTTTTCCAACACACCTACCTAAGCATCCCACGGTCTCTTCGTTCTTTCCTCTGCTTGCACCTTACCTGACACATTCCTTTGGTTTCCGGTCGCTTCATTCTCACCCATAGTTGCTGCAACCTCAGCGACCTACGAACCTCACGCCACGGCAACGACGACGAATGGGAGAGGAGAGTGCCGATCACGTGGGGGACGCCAAGGTGGAGTTCGAGAGAGCAAGAGGCTTCGCGGCTCTCAGTTGATCGCGAGATGTAGAGCAGTGTAACGTTGTAATCGGTGCAATAAATAGTATGGTCTTAACCGCGCCATTTCTTTTAGTTCTGTTCCCTGTACTTCCTCTGACGGACCCGTCGCGGTCGTAATCTTTACAGTAGGCTAATTTAAAATACCGTGCAGTGCATACAAATTGAAATAAAGTGGGATTGAATGCTTTTTGTATTCCAAGGTTTCGGACATAGTCGGGAAAGAACACTTCATATATGGATGGGAGTTTTTGTCAGGTCGACCGCGGTTTTAAAATTCATGCTTTACCGTTGAAACCATCGTCGGCAATGAGAGTACACACAGAACCACAATGGCATGATGTAATGAAAGCTATATGGGAATACAAAATGTTCACAATTATGTGATGGAAGTGGAGTTGGTAGTGGGAAATGAGTTTGATTGTTTGCTTTGTCAATATTTTCAGGGTAAACAGTGAGGAGCGGATTGCGGGAGATGATCTTCGTGGAATTAAAATCCGCGAGGAACAGGCGGTGACAGCCGATACAGGGGGATTGTATATGTGTGGTGCGGTGGATACAGATGAGCAGTGTGGCGCCGTCAGTCATAAAATTTTGCAAGGCCAAGAGGATGTAAAACTTTCTGGAGAAAAGTGTATTCTGTTTTGTTGAAATAAAATTTTGAAATTGTATAAAATATGTTAATTATTTGTACCTGAATGTTCTTACTTTTTTTTTAGTTTTGGTTACAAGGCTATTCTAAATTTTTAAAATTAAAATCGTTCTTGAAAAATGAATTTGGGTTTTTATAAGTTAAATAATACTCCTGTAAACGGGCGGAAATTACGACGAAAGGTAAGTCGAAGGCGTTGTAAGGAGAAATATAAAGAAGTCACTCGGGAAAATAAGAGAGATCGTATTGAGTGACACGACGGTAATGCATAGAATGGCGATTCAAATTCGGCGCGACTTATGGGAATGAGGCGTGTTAATTATTGAGAAATATGTAAGAATAGAATGATATAATTAAACAAATAAGTAACAGTAACGAGGAATGAATTATGTTAAAAGCAACCATTAAGGTTTCAGTACGCTGGTCAGGTAATTACGATGCAAAACATTAAAAAAGTACTTTAGTACTCGGAGAGTACTATGGTGGAGGAAAGGTACTGGGGTTAGAAAATTTTGTGGGCAAGGGGGCGGGGTTTTATAGGGAAATTTCAAACCCTTCTTTTCTTTCATTCATACATTCTTAAAATTTTGAATTTAAAACAGGGATTTTTGGATGATAAGAGAGTAAAAAAGAGAGAAAGATAGAGATTTTTATGGTTAATGATGGCTTTTTATTACTGGAACGACGAGCGACATAGCCCCTCCTTTGAAATTATTCCCACCCCAAGAGGGGGGATGAGGAAGCCGCCCCTCCGGGCAACCACCCCATCCCTCCCCTGTTAGGTCGTCCGCCATCACCACGGCGATTGACCCCTCCTATCATTTACTCATCCCAACCCACCCCTCAAACAATTTACCCATCGCGGCCGATTTTTTCACGTGCCGCCTCAATCATGCTGGGTGAGCCGTGCCGCAAATGCAGGCGTCATGGATACAGAGCCCATATGGCGTCTAATGAACGTACCAACTACAAGGATGCGCCCGTACCGTGCAAGCACGTACGTACTGCGACGCACCGGGCCGATAAAAGACATATGCCGAGCAACGAACCAATCTTGCTCTGCCAGCATTAAGGCAACCGATGTATTATGGGCTCAAGGGTATAATGTTGACACACAACTACATATCGCCAACTTCCATTTATAATTCATTCACTTCTCATTTTACTTTTAATACAATTTTTAATTACTATGAAATGGTTCTCCGTATTTTAATCCTTGTGAAACAATTATTTTTACTCCTAATATCAATTCATTTATTAATTTAATTAAAAAGAAACTCTATTACTTTTACTTTACTAACATGCTGCCATCTCATGGCCGAACACGTAACACTTTCAACATAGTAAAGTAGGTAGGTACTCTTTCAACCGCGAAATTTGTTTTCCTATTCAACTCATGCAACTGCTCCAATTTTTTCTTAGCATTCATGTAATGAAGAAGCGGAATTTTCAACGACCATACTAATTACACCGCGCAACTCATCTCCAATATATGTACAAATGTTTAAATGAAATTAGTAATACCTATTTAGGTTTCATTGCAAAAAATACGTCTTGAAATACATATCTAACAGTAAATTGGTAAATTTAAATATTGTATAAACATTTTTCTTAAAAAAATTCATTCTATTTTAGAGCAATTCACGCAAAATTAGTGGAAAGTATGTGATCCATAAGTTCATGCATCGAAAGATTAGAAGAACTTTTCTTGATTACCGCTGTAATTTCTTTCCCTGACATGATGCATCGAGGCAATGAACTTTTTCATATTTACAAAAGGTTGTTAAATATCAATTTCTGAAATACTTTAACACCTTAAACAGTAATGCAATGTCAACCAAATATAAAGGTACTTCAAGCACTCATAATTAGCATATAAAATTACTTAGTAAAAATTCTATTTTTTACGAGTATACTCACCTTATAATATGCTCTTTTAGACGCTGAATATTGGCACTACCCTTCTTAGCCCATTTCTCACATAAAATGTCGAAGTATATCTTCATAAAACGCATTTCCAATGAATTTTGGTTCAGAAAGTAACGCCAACTATCCATAGAAACTGGTAGCAATTAGTAAAGGAAAATGGCGCTGATTCGGCAATTCGTGTCCCAAGAATTTTACCAGAAGCTAAAGGTAGGGTTTCTCTACATCCTGAAAAAGTGGGATTATCCTTAATTTTGCCCATAAAAAGTGTGAATAAGTAAATAGTGTTTATTTTTTAGTATATTATTCCTCTCTGTGTATTTTATTGTATAGTATTACAAGTGTGCTGTCTTTTGTTTTTATGATTATATTCACGGTCGTGTATACTGAATATGTGTCGTATTTGAATTTTGAAATCATTACAATGTATAAAACCCGTATACCACTATTGTGTACTTTGACTAGTTTGATGATTGATGTCTTCAATTTTTACTTCAACTCTAACACCTGAATTCTTTTATCTAAAAGTCGTATTCTGTCATCCGATTGTTGGTCCAGTTGCAAACGGGTATTCTGGGATTTCTGTGTTGAACGCGTTGACTGTGGATTGAAGCGTAGCAATTATCCGAAGATTATGGAAGCCATGCACTACACGTTGACAGTGTATTCCGACAACTGCAGATAAACGGAACCTCGGTGATACATGTATGGTGAGTGATAATACCCATTGTAAATACACAAGGCGTGAATCGTATTAGTGCGGGATGGGGCGTTTAATGTGCCTTCTCTGGTTCATTCCATAACTACTGTGTTTATCTTTCACTATTAAAGCTTCTTTTCCTCAGCCTCTACTCCTTATTTAAGTAAAAATTACTATAGCATCTTTATTCAAAGCATGGCACATAATCAAGGCTTTAAAGGGCCTGATAATGATATTATATCTATTGAAAGTTTTCAGAAAATTAAAAGAGCTTGTCTAGGAGTTCATGTATCTACAAAGCTTGCCAAACATGTAAGAATACAATGCAATAGAGAGTAGCCAAGAGTGAAGCATAGAGTTGAATTTTGCCAAGCAAAACCTTCTGTAATTAAAGAAGAGAGCAATTAACAAGTGGTTTAATTAACGATGATTCAAATTTGTCAGTAGAAGTTTTTTATATAGTAATTCTGGCTCACAGAGGTAAGAGGATAAATGATATGATGCATGATTAATGTGGGGAAATTATGCTTGAGCTGCACAATTTCATTTGGATCGATTTTCATTCTTTAGTAACCAGGGATTTTTAATGTATGTAGTCGATAAAGGTCCTTTGATTTACTTCTATTGTACCAAAAAATACATTTTTGAACTATTTTGAATGGTTTAACATTTAGAGTAAATGGTGTTTTGTGTCTAAATTACTATTGAAATGTATTTTTCCCATGTCTGGTTCCCACTAGATGAAACACACTGGTTACTTTTTAAAATCTCATACATTTGAATGTCAATAAGGCAAATATTGAGCCATAATATCTGGCAAAAATCAGTGGTCTGTATCAAATTACATTACATGAAAATGTATGAAGTCAGTAGGTTATATATTAGTATAATGAATGTAACGTTTATGTTTAAAAATAAAAATTATATTATGTTTAGTATTTTTACCTTTGTTATTTCGCTCCTGTCACAAACTGGTCACCCCAACATGAAATTTTAAATGAAGATAGGTAGGCAATAATAGATATCTACCTTATTCGTGAATGCTAAGTTCACCCTTCAGTGCCATGAATGTTTACTCTCTTTAGGTTGCAGCTAATACTGGAGACAATAATTTTCAAACGATTTATCTTCAGCATTTGTCTATACGTACCTTAGGACTATGAAAACTGTAGTCAATATCTTCTTCATTCGAAAGTGACAGCTGTTTTCTCATTTCTCTCCTGAAACTCCATTATCAACATCACTCAATTTACCTCATAAGTATGGTGTTTTTAAAGTTATCTCCCAATTATCAAATATCATTTAGGACAAGTGCAGTGTTCCTCTCAAACTGAACTTGATTCATTTCCTCTGCATAATCATTTATTTCAGCCCGTAGTAATTCAACTCCATGCAAATATATTCTCAATCGCCGTGGTTTTTGTCTCAACTCTCAGCATACACATACATTGTTCACTAAATTACCTTTGTTCTGAGTTAAAACCTCATCTGTATCAAACTTGTTTCCTCGTTACGTGTGATTCTATTTCCACTACATCATCATATTGTTTTGGTAAATTAATAGGGGATGCAACTGGAAACTGTGAGGTAATATTAACTTAAAAATTAAGGAGAGGTGAGTAAATCATTTCAAGGACAGTTTCATGAGAAGAGAGGAGAAATATTTTTAATTCTGCCATTGAAATAAAACAGATTTGAACGAAGAACTTTTCTTGAATTCCGCTGTAATTTCTTTCCCTGATATGATGCATCGAGGCAATGAACTTTCTCATATTTCCGAAAGGTTCCTAAAAATCAATTTCCAAGAAACTTGAACCCCTTAAAAATTAATGCGTTGTCAAACAATTAGAAAGGTTCTTCAAGCACTCATAACTTAGCAAACAAAATTACTAAGCAAAAATTCGATTGATTACGCGTATACTCACCTTATAATATGCTCATGAAATGGAAATTAAACGAATTTAAAAATATTTCTCTTCTCTTAATAAAATACGCCTATGATTTAAAAAATTAGGGTTTACAAGCTAAGCGTCTGGTAAAATTAATATCTACAAAATAGTAAAAGTGTAAATTCATGAACTTTTAAATCTTGCAGCTTGCAATCCTCGTAGTTTTTTCCTGTCTCAGCACTGCAAAATTCTCAAGCCAATTTTCATCTTTCTTCTGCTGCCGGTATAGTTGGGCTGCTTTGGAGTAGTAATAAGTTGGAGAGAAGAAAATTAGGTAAAAATGAGCTTCAAACTGTAGAAAGAATGCCTTTTTTTATTTCGATCTATTTTATTAGAGGAGAAATATTTTGAAATCCGTATGTTTCGTTTAATTCCCTAACATAATCAGAAATAGTTCTCTCGTCTAATAAAATAGTCCAGTCGAAATAAAATAATGTAAACCTTTAAGGAAATACACCTGCCGAGAAAAAAAATAAATAACAGTTAAGAAGCGAAGCGGGAGGTAAAAATAGGCCATCTAAAATAATAAAAAATAAATGTGAATGCAATACTATGAATGACCTTGAAACTTCCTAAAAGTGAAAAAAAGAAGGACCTGTTTTCCCCGAAGTGTCTCGGTGAGGGTAAAGCTCACCGAGCTCACCAGATGTGGTTAAAGATGGTCAGTTTTACATGGGTGCTTCATTTACGACATTAATTGCGTAAATGAGCCCCATGAGGGACGGTGCTCCCGCTGCATGCTCCCCCATAACAGGTCCCCCCGGAGAAGTATCCGGTGCCCAGAAAAAAACACACTGATTGGGCTTCTCAGGACACGTCCAGAGCCTCGCGCGGGAATTGAACCCGCGCACTCCGGTTAGCAGCCCAATGCTTTACCCACTAGGCCACCACGCATCGATTGAGAATCCGAGAAAACTCATATTTGAAGTTCACCTAAGAGGTCCTCAAAGAAGGGTACGATGAATACGAGTTTCCTCCGTTTTTCTTTCGACGCGCGGTGGCCTAGTGGGTAAAGCATTGGGCTGCTATCCGGGGTGCGCGGGTTCAATTCCCGCGCGAGGCTCTGGGCGCGTCCTGAGATGCCCAATCAGTGTGTTTTTTTCTGGGCACCGGATACTTCTCCGGGGGGACCTGTTGTGGGGGAGCATGCAGCGGGAGCACCGTCCCTCATGGGGCTCATTTACGCAATTAATGTCGTAAATGAAGCGCCCATGTAAAACTGACCATCTTTAACCACATCTGGTGAGCTCGGTGAGCTTTACCCTCACCGAGACACTTCGGGGAAAACAGGTCCTTCTTTTTTCGCTTTTAGAAAGTTTCAAGGTCATTCATATTATTGCAATCACGGTTAAATTATCTTTGAAAAATAATTTTGCCAGTTGCTTCGTTATTTACTTTTCCAGGCGGGCGTATTTTTTTTATTGCTTGATTGCATTTACTTTATTTCGAACGGACTTCTCTTTTAGAAATGAGAAATATTTTTAATTCTGTATGCGAATTGAACGGAACTGATACGGATTTAAAAATAACTATTTCCTTAGTTGTGATTTCTATCCGTATGAAACAAAGAGTCCCTAACGTGCATGGAAAAGGGTGAGAGTTTGAAACTCAATGCAGTTCGGCAGATGGACTTAATTGTGAGTCGAATATGGAAGTTATTGGGGTCGCCTACCCTCTCAGGATATTCATTAGCACTTAGAAGTAACTGAAAGAAATAATATCCGACTTGACTACGCAGTAATCAGAGAGAAAAATAGTAGGAGGAATTGAAAAAAAAACAGCTCTTTCCCCTTCATCAACTAATAAATTCAATTAATATAGACAATATTTTCTCTGATGAGGTATATGGGGTGTACGATCAGCTAGAGGAAATAATTGGTAGGATACCAGGAAGTAAGCACCTGGTATTGTGGGGGACTGGAACACGGTGGTGGGTGAAGGAAGAGATGGGCGGGAGGTGGGCGGTTACGGGCTAGGAAGAAGAAACGACCGGGGTGAGAAAGCTGTGGAGTTTTGCCGCAGAAATAACCTAGTAATTACAAATACATGGTTCAGACATCATCCTCGACATAGTTACACTTGGAAGAAGCTGGGAGAGACAGATTCCAGATAGATTATATAATGGTACGTCACAGATACAGGAATAGTGTTAAAAACTCGCATACTTATCCAGGAGCTGATGCAGACACAGACCACAACTTATTAGTCATGAAATGTCGGGTAAAACTGAAAAAGATAAGAATGGGAAGGAGGGTGCGAAAGTGGAATACGGAGGCATTAACTGGGGCAATGAAGAAGAAGTATCGAGAGAAGTTGGATGAGATAATGCGTGAGGATCATGGAGTTAGATCAGTGGAAGATGAATGGGTAAGTTTGAAAAATGGAATTGTAGAAGCGGCGAAAGCAACGGTAGGCGTAGTGAGTGCAACTAAAATTAGAAAACCGTGGATCACGAAGGAGATGATCAGGGGGATGGAGGAGAGAAGGAAATGGAAGAGAGTAAACTCAGAGCTAGGTCAGAGAAAATACCGAGAATTTAATAACAGGCTTAGAAGAGAAACAAAGAAAGCAAGAGAGGCGTGGTGGAGAGAACAGATCGACGCGTTAGAGAAATACCAAAAAGAGGGAAGAGCAGATGCATTGTATAGGAAAGTAAAGGAACTGACGGGTGGTAATAAGGGCTGGGGAATTACAACGATAACAGACAAGATCGGAAAGGTGATCGTAGAACCGAGAGAGATCCAGGAGAGGTGGCAGGAGTATGTTGAAGAGCTGTATGGTAAAGAAATAAGGCCCAATAGGTTAGATATAGAAAGGGAAGACGATATCAACAGAGATGGCATCGGACCAAGTATCCTAGATAGCGAAATCGAAAGAGCTCTACGAGACATGAAAATGAATAAGGCGGCGGGAATAGATGACATACCTGCAGTAAAGAGCATGGGGAAGAACGGAAGTGGAAAACTTTTTGCGCTTATTCGTAGGATTTATGAGGATGGAGTGTGGCCGGAAGACATCGCGAAGACTGTACTAATTCCTATACCAAAGAAGAGTAAGGCAAAAACATGTGGACTATAGGACAATAAGCTTAATATCCCACGCGGCCAAAGTAGTTCTGAGAATTCTAAATAGAAGGCTAGAGAAGAAGGCAAATGAATACCTGGGTGACGACCAGTTTGGGTTTAGGAGAGGGACGGGAACGCGAGACGCTATAGCGGTGATGAGGATGCTTGTAGAAAGAAACCTAGGGTATGGGCAGGATGTTTTTGCATGCTTCGTAGATTTCGAGAAGGCGTTTGATCGGGTGGAATGGACGAAATTAATGGAGTGTTGAAGAAATTAGGGGTCGATTGGAGGGACAGGCATCTTATTCGAAATTTTTATATGAATCAGACTGCGCAGGTTAGGGTAGCTAATGGAGAATCGGGATGGGCCACGGTAGGACGAGGAGTGCGGCAAGGGTGCCCACTATCGCCATTGCTTTTTAACGTGTATTCAGAAGAAATGGTAAGGGAGGCATGGGGGGAGGAGGAGGTAGGAATAAAGGTAGGAGGGGAGCTGATAAAATCAGTGAGATTTGCAGATGATCAAGCATTGGTTAGTCAGTCGGCCAAGGGGTTACAGTCAATGGTGAATGCATTGGAGGTTCAGTGCGAAAAGTATGGGATGAAGATCAATCACAAGAAAACAAAAGTAATGAGATTTTCTAGAAGTAAGAAGGCAGGGCTGAATATAAGGGTGGGAGGGCAGAAGATAGAGCAGGTCGAGCAGTTTACGTATCTGGGTAGTATTTTAGAGGTGAATGGGTTTAGTGGTAAGGACATCAGATGCAGAATTGCACTTGATAAAGAAGCATTTTCGAAGAGAAGGGAATTGATGAGGGGGGGTCTGAGAAGAGAGGTAAAGAAGAGGCTAGTGAAAACTTTAATATGGAGCGTGGCACTATATGGGTTGGAAACTTGGTCATTGCGAAGGGAGGATGTGCGTAGACTTGAGGCATTTGAGATGTGGGTTTGGAGAAGGATGGAGAAGGTTAGCTGGGTGGCGAGAAAGACGAACGAGGAGGTATTGGATATGGTCGGAGAGGAAGCTTGTGGCAGAGGTTCGGAGAAGGCAGAAGAGATGGATGGAGGAGGTTTTGAGAGAAGAGGGCATGTTGAAGAGAGTGATAGAGGGGAGAACACTGGGGAAGCGTGGAAGAGGAAGGAAGAGAATAGGAATTCTGGATGAAATAAAAGGAGGTAGAAGATATGAAGAGGGGTCTAATAACGGGCCATTCTTAGGAGGGAAAGCGAGACAATGTCTATGAGGTTGGGATGCAGAATGGGGACTGTCCAAGAACCTACCAATCAGCTAGTAGAATACTTGAATGAAATATGCTGTCCATCGCGTCATCCTGATAGTATAGGCAACAAAATGTAAACAAATAAAGGGGTCACCTATCCTCTCAGGATAAACATTTGCCCTTTGAAATCACTAAAAGAAAAACTATCGCACCCGATTATTTAATACTCCGAGAGAAAAGAGTACATGGGATTGAAAAAACAGCACTTTACCCTTCATCAACTAATGAATTCAATCAATAAAGGCAGAATATTTTCTCTGATAATACACTGCCCACCGCGTCATCCTGACAGTATAGGCAACAAAAATACACCAATTAATTCTCGATATGTACCATCAGCCATGTTTCATAGGAAGATCTCAGAGGGAAGGAGAAGGAGAATATTCCGAGCCCCAGAAGAGTAACCTAATTGCATGGAACTGCCCTTAAGTTATGCACCCAGTTGAACTTGAACCTCTCAGCATATTCAGGCAATCCCGAAAACTTACGGTGGATCAGATGAACATTAAATAATGATAACAGATTTCATGTGGTCAACTTTATTTATTTTTTTCATGTGATTCAATCCTTTATAGCTATGATTAAGAACACCGTCTACTTCTACAATTTATATTAAAGACAATGAATTTCAAATAATTTTTAAAGTTCTCAGGAAAAAACTTGCTAATGTAACCACTGCATCAACAAATTCAAACTAGCAATGATGAAATATAAAAATACTATGTTTAACACCTGTTTCATGTTTAAATTCAGGTTCTTCCATGAGCATGTGTGTGTGAAGATTGATGGCGGGCAAGGCTGCAATTGAAGATAACATGATCCAGAACATCACTGGGAATCAGCAGGTAGCCACAGCACTCCAAATGATGACTCAAAAGGGAACTATCAAAGTGATAGTGCCCAATGACCTGCATACAAAGAAAACTCAATGAATACCAGACAAGTTACCTCTAAACATCCTTAGCTTCAATGCTACATTTTAGTGATGTATGCTAGCTTGCATAGTTGCTCATAGTCAATAGCTACCATGTATGTGGACGTGTCCTTAACTCATATGACCCCAAATAAACTTAAGGCATGAATTAAAAGGTAATTCGCAAGCACCAGATGAAGACATATTGATGAATTTCACAGATCATTAAATAATTTTGTACTTGGCTAATAACTTTTACAGCTTAATTTTACATACATATTCATTAGATCCTTATTATTACATCCATATTACATTTGGGGTTATAATTCACATGAATGCTATGAATAATGTTGCAGATGGTAAAATAGAAAGGGTAACTACTGTGGATGGATGATAACGCATTGGATAATTGGTAAGATAATTTTGGAGGTGAAAAGCTATTTAAAAAAGATGAAAGTGAAAGGACATTTAAGAGAATGAGAGGAGAATGAACCGATAAATGAGCTACCAGCTTAGATGAGACTTGAGTATAGTAATGGAAGTATGGTAGAAGCAGCTATGCGAGGCTATGGAGAAATTCCAAAGACAGGAAAAAGTGGGTGCACTTTATGGTAAAATGAGTGTTGTCTGGAGGCAAGAAAAGAAACACTACAACTGCCAGAGACAAGCCAGTCAAGTTGATATGAAACCAGAGGTAAGTTCGAGGAAATTAAAACAATATAAAGAACTTTTTTGAACAAGATATTAGGTCAAATTGCATAACTCAAGAAAGAGAATGAGTGATACAACGACAAGAACAGCTTGACCCAAGGAATTCTACATAGGGCAAAAGAAATTTCTTCAAGGAAAACTATTGTGAATAAAGTAGTTGCAGTTGATAATAACCCTGCACCCTTGTTAATAAGTTAGGAAAAACGATATACAGAAATGTTTTAACTCAATCCCAGTACCTATAATGAAGGAATGCAGCTGAAAGACTAAAGGATGTGTTGATTTCCATTCTCATGAAAAAAACAGCGATGTTGAGCAAAGATCATAGATGATAAACCAAATTTCTCACACAACTGAGAGTATAAATAAATGGTTAGGGAAAAAGTCTTCTTAGGCAAAGACCCATCTGGGTTTTGAAAAGGTATGAAAATGCACCATTATATAGCTCTTATGGGATTGCTGATAAAAATAAAGAATGTGATTATGATGTTTTAGTTCGCATTGCTAATTCTAAGAAGGTATTTGCATACTAGTGTGTCTTTATTTGAGCTCACGGCAGAAATGAGGAGTTGATGGGAGAGAACTACACCTCATCAGACTACAAAAGTAAAAGGAGATGACAGCTTGAGCCAAGGAATATATCATAGGGAGACAGAAATTTATTAAAGGAATAAATAGGAATAAAGCAGTTTCAGTTGATAATAACCCTGCAGACTTGTTAATAAGTTAAGATAAAACAATAAACAAATGTTTTAACTCAATCCCAGCATTTATGATGAAGAAATGCAGCTGCAAGACTTAGTAATACTCAAAGATCATAGAATAATAAGCCTAACTTCTCACACAGAAAAGACTAATAAATTAAATACTAGGGAAAAGAGCAATGGATTTCTTACGTGAAGATTAATATAGAATGTGATGGCAGAAATGAGGAGTTACCGGGAGAGAACAAGACATCAAACTACACAAGTAAAAAGAGATGATAGAGAAACAGGGTGGGCAGGAGCTGGGTGAGATAGGGTTTGATTACCTGCATTATTCAACTCATATGTGGAGGAAATGCAATCATAGAAGAAGCTTGAAGTAGAATTGCAAGTAGGAGGGGAAATAATCAATTATGTTGGATTTACTGTTAATCAAGCATTTACTTCAAGTCAGTCAGTCAGACAAAGGACTATAACCATTGATTGTAGTAAATTTAATAATAATTACAACAGTCTCTTTATAGCATAATTGAGTGACCCAAAAATTTACAATTTTGCAATAACGAATTACAGGCTCAAGGAATTTTTTAATTTAAATGAAATTTAAATTTTAAAAATCATTTCCACCGCTTTAACCCATTCAATGCTGACCTGTTGACATGACATTTATTCCCACGCTGAATAGTTTTTTTTTCTTTTATTTATCTAAAACGAAAATAAATCCAGCAAAGAACGAAACTCATCCACGTGTGCCTAGAGCAAGTCTAAGACGCTGAAGGAAGTTGCAAGTGTCAGCGCCGACGCTTGGGAACTAGGAAAAACCGAGAAAAGTAAGGGACCGATGCCTTGAATTCAAGGCATCCGCGCCTCTGGCTTGCACGGGATGCCTTGAATTCAAGGCATCCGCATTGAATGGGTTAATGCAAAAATTGCTGGAACACCATCTAATACATAATAAAATTGCTGGGATTTCAGGTTTTTCTGGCACTAACACTGAAACACACACCCATTTCTGAAGTTTAATACCTAACAAGTACAGTCGGATCCGGATTTAATGTCTTCGCATTTAACGTTTTTCCACATTTAACGTTTATTTTTTGAGGTCCCGATTAATTTCCTATAAAAACAATGTAAAAATTGTCCTCATTTAGCGTCTCCGCATTCTGCGTTTTTCCGCATTCTAGGTTGTAAAAAATTATCCCGCACAAGATTTTTTACCCGATTTAAGGTTTATTCATGATGATTCATGCAAATGATTATCCATACATCAGTGATGACTATCACCAGTATTAGTTTTCAATAGGTCGACGATCCTTAAGGTTTCGCTTTAAGATACTTGTATATGTACAATGAATGAATGTATAATGAACATACCAACACTAAGATATTGTATGCTCTTGGTAATACATACATAAATGTAAAACCACATTTTCCCCGATAGTAAGTTTAACTCAATGATGATATGCCATATTACGCAGTTGAAATCGTCGAAATTTTCCCGGGCGCTGTGTAGAAAAAATGAATGTCGAACTGCACGCCATGTGAGAAACTTGCATGTGCAACAGCAGCTTAATTTCTCGGAGCTACAAATCATAATTGATAGCTAAATAAGGCATTCTCATTATGTCGTACCATCCTTAATATTCTCATAATTGGAAAGTATCAATATTTTGCGAAATGAAATGTCTATCTTTCGTTCGTCTTTAATGATGATTTTTCGAGTTCATAGCCGCCTACACCTCGCTTTTACAGAATAAAATGGGTAGTAAAAATGCATCGAGACCACTGAGAAATGCGCAAAAATGGAATTTTTAACGTTGATAACCATCCACACTAACATTCCCAGTGGGAATTTTCCTTAAATCCATTTTTCTTAGGAAAATTGCCAACATCTATTAGGTGCCACAGTGACGACAGTAAAATTTAACCCCAAAAAATGCCGACGTTAGCTTCATGCCATTATTAAGTTACGGCCACACAAAAAAAGGCGGGAGGGTTGAATTACAATGTGTTTTACCTGAAGGTTCAAATTACAGCATGTACGAGTTAGGGTTGGATGGTCGGTAGTAAGGTTTTAGTTAGTTGCGTAACAGATTTAAAAAATACAATGTATCGTATAGCCACATTTGAGGCCAGTGAGAAGTGGCTCAGAAAAGAGAGTTGGCGACTTCTTTGAAAATCATATGTTCCACAGCAGTCGAGTCAGCAGTGTTACAAGAAAAAACTCTTCAACAAGACCACTGATCGACTAGTACCAGTCTCCTGGGTGCTATTGGTTTATAGAGAGCAGAGAAAAATTGAGGAGGTGGATAAAAATCCTCACTTAAAGAGAATTGACTAGGCCAGCGGTTCCCGAAATGGGGGTCGCGGGCCGTTCGGAAAGGGGTCGCGAGGGCCCGTTCAGCCTCACCTTTTGTAGCCGTGTAGCCTGCAAAATTCCGGAATTGACGATAAAAGTATGGTCTGGGAATGTACAGGTGTTTCGCAATTCAAAACGGGCAAGTGAGGATTGTAATTACTTTAAAAACAATATCATTTGAATGTACACATTGTTTGTTATTTTTAGGGGGTCGCGGCTAAAACGTATGGGCTAAAATGGGTCGCGGAAAGAAAAAGTTTGGGAACCGCTGGACTAGGCGAAGAAGCTGTTCATGCCAGTAACAACATTGAACAACATCATAATGAAAAGGGAAGCAATTTTAAGAGAATTCACAGCATTGGGTGTTTTATCTAAGCGTCGTAAGCACTCAAAAAAGTCCCCGTTTGAGGAACTTAAAAAGTAGCTGTTCAGAAATATAATTAGTCTCTCCTAAAAGTTTTAAAATTGATATTGAATTCCTGAGTAGTCAGAAGGCTAATGCATTGTATTTTTTGTTAAGGCATTTTCATTTTTGGTTCATTTTTTATTTATTTTCATTTTGTCACTGAATCCAACCTTCTTTGGGAAGAGCATATAAAACTAATGAAAATATTCTATTGTTTTATGAGACCCCTTTCAGTGACTTGAAATTATATTTTCTTTTCGTAGAAAGCTGTTCTAATCATTACAGACCCTAAAACCTCAAAAAAATGACAAGTCCTCATTTAGTGTTTATCCGCATTTAGTGTTTTAAATTTTGTCACCCCTGAAAAACCTTAAATCAGGATTCTACTGTACTTGCAATGTACATACATATCAACTTACACTGTTACTAATATCGGAGAAGCATGTTTTACCTTCTCAGCATTTGTTAATTTTGAGAATTTTCCTTCTACCTTTGCACACAATAGTGAAATTATCAGCAGTTTCATTGTAACATTGAACATTTTGCATTTGTTCAATTCATAAATGGCTCTACTACGGTAGAATACTTAAATTAAGAATGATGAAACAGATGCTACATTAAGATGAGTGAGAATGAAATGAGACAGGTAGTAGATAAAGCCAGTTTGTTAGATAATCATATACTGAATTAGTCAGTCAAGACCTGCAGTCAACAATGAACATTTTTCAGGTACAGTACAACAGGTATATAGGTAGTAGGGAAATCATGAAAGGATGAAGAAAACAAGGTTTTCCGGTGCTAGAGGGGTTGGCAAGCATTAAATACATTCAGATGGAACAGATAACCAATCAATAGCATAATTTAATGATAAAGTATTTGGTACAGAAACATGCCTTAGAAGTACATGACATAGGGAAGTATTTATAAAGAGATAGGAAATTAAATAGAGACTTAAGCAATCTATTTGGCAGAGATTTGTGAAATATTTGACATTAAGCACAGCAATATATTATATGTAATATAGCAGCATAAAGCACAGCTTGGAGACCTGTTCCTAAAGAAGAAAAGAGTGAGCATTGGCTTAAAGACTTTGAGGGGTATGAGCACATTAAAATGAAGATGATAAGTTTGGTGGCAAGAAAGACAAATGAGAAAATCCTAGATTTTGCAATGGAGGATAGGAATCAGCGGCAATATTTAGAAGAGGCAATGGAAGAAGGTGGAGAACAAATTGAGAGATAAAGCATATTGGAGATGATAATGTTAGAGGTAGTTTGATAAGAATACAGGAATGATTAAATGAATAAGAATTCGGGACAACAGAAGAGAAGGCAGGTGATGGGATGACTTAAGGAGACCTAAGGAAGGACCTAAGGAAGGACAAAAGAAAGCCTTAAAAACTATTGTAAAGGCAATTTTACACGAGGCACATTATTGCACAATTTTAAGCAGCATTAGTTTTCACAACGCGAGAATGCAGGCTCTGGGTTACAGCAGGGGATATTTTCCCATCCCTTGTTTATACATTTGCTCATGCATTATAGCAATTCACCTCTTTACGCAACGTAATTTTCAATGCACATCAGTGTGTATATCACATTGTGCAATCAAGTGTCTTGTGTAAAACGGCCTTAAGAAAGTAGAAGCCCTGATGATTATCTCTGGAAATGAGGCTTGATAAGAGATAAATGAGGGGGGATTTGATCGTTTAAAAAATAAACCTTAAAATTTTTAATTTCACTAAATGGAATACTATGTTTAAGTTTGGGACTGAAATGTTATTTCACTATAATAAATAAGCACCGTATTGCCCTTAATATAAGACTTATTTTTTTCGCTTGGAAAAGGTCGAAAATCGCTATCCATCTTATTTCTGCACCCTATGAAAATTAAATTTCGGGACGCAACCCGCACAACATTGGTGCGTGGCGTAACTGCTGGTTCCTCGCGAATACGAATGCAAACTTGATTACAGCGTTACAATGAACGAAAACATCACATTTAAGCATACCAGGCATAGCGCAACGACTGATGTTTGACATCTTCCATTTTTTACGATAGTCGCACAGTGTAGAAAGATTTTAACTACTTTTAGGAAGATAATTCGAAGGATGAGTCTGAGGGCATTCGACAAAATTAGATTAAAAAAATGGATCTGCAGTGTATTTCCATGACGGCCATAATGATGGCATAGTTTAATTTTAAAATTATATTTTGTAACATCCTGGTACTGTTACAATATGACGCACTCAGGACTCGGGGATGAATAAGTGAGGTATAAGTTTCCTATCATCTACCGCCTTTAGACTTATCATACATTTTTACTTTGTAACAAACATTCATGTTTATGCCACACAGCGGTAGCAGTAACGTGAACTAATTTTTGTCAGTGCAACGTTCAGAAACCGAACTATGTGTTCCTTCGATTTGAAGTCTAATTGAGTTCGGCTATCACCAACAATGAGTAGGGTTGAAATACGTGGCACACAAATTGGTCATGCTCCCGGAGGAGAGAGAAAGAGTTACAATGCTAGTTTGTACGATGGATGTGTGTGTCAATAGGGCCTTCAAAAGTAAGCCAAAAAAAATATTATGCTGAGTGGCTGATGAGTGGGAACTTTGAATAAACACAGTCTGGACGTATTCAAAAGCCATATTTGACACTTATTAGCCAGTGGGATTAAGGCTTCTTGGGATGCCATCCCAGAAGAATCAATAGTGAGAGGCTTTAAGAAATGCTGTATTTCAAATGCATTAGATAGCACCGAGGATGACATCGTGTGAGAGGACTCCGATCCAAAGGATGTGGAATGGAGACCATGGGAAGTTCAAAGTGAGACATCTCATTTGGAAAGCGACGTTGAAATAAGTGAGAAAACCGAAGAGGAAAGAGAAAATGATATTTAAAATAGTATTACAAAGGTGAAATACATAACCACTGAGAATCAAGAACTCCATATCATCCTATTATAACCCATGTAATTATAGGAGAACATTTTCAATAATAATTGTCTTAATGTCAGCACCTGATTGCAATAAATAATGTAATATTGTATGTGTATCGTGTACTCGATATCCTCATATTGTAATCCCTGTAACAATTGGAGGAAAATTTCTATAAAAGTCACCTAAGAACTTTATTGCATAAAGTATGGTTATAATGTAAGTAAGCATATCTGTCTCACTGATTGAAACATTGTTCTCATAAATGTAGTAATAAAATACATGAAAATCTTTGTAGCTCAAACACTCTGCATACTTCTTTCATCCTATATATGCATTAAAATGTTTTCCCTAACATGGCAGCTCTAAAACCCTATCTTACATTCGTTGCAGTCTTATATTTAGGCCAGTACGGTATCTCTCTTTTTCTGTCCCATTCAATTGATTACATGTGAACTCCTGGAGGGACTACAATTTTTATTACATGCTTATTACACATTTTATCCATAATGTTTCATCACAAAGAGACATTACCTCACATACTTGAAAAATGAGCTTAGGCAGGAATGAAAATACCTAATTGAGGAGGTGATATTTCTCTTGATAAATTTCCTTATTGCTTATTTAATAAGTGTGCCTAGAGACTAGATCACTTGTTAAACATGTAGCTGTGGCAGTGTGAAATACAGTATGAAATCAACTGGAAGAAAATAGAAGCAATGATAATGCCTGGAAATGTGGCAAAAAACCCAAATTATTAGGTAAAGCACAAACATTAAAATTGACATAGTTTACATATCTCTTACCAAGAACTACATGCCTGTCATGGTACAAGGGCTTGGACACTCCAATGACCCTTAGAGATGAATGAGCTGGAGAAATAGTAATTGCTTCTCGTAGAGCCACACATCCCAGATAGGTTGAAGGTTAGGAGAAAAACAAATGGTAGCCCATGCAGCATCTGAACCCTGCTGAGGTGGCTGCAAAAGATGTTTTGATCACAAACAAAAGGTGATGTCCTCCTATCAAGTGATATAATCACATATATAAAACACTACATATTGACTTAGGCCACAGAATACCATTTCAATTAATTAAACTTTCAATTAAGGACAGTACTTACATGAAAATGAATCCTAGCAACAACGTAACTTGGTCCCCTGGGCTGGGTGTTGTGCCTGGCAGCAGTAGGAACAAGGCCCCTGCGGTCATCATCTCACGAAATCCTTGCACTGAAATAGAGGTAAATGCAGCAGATGAAAATAAAATACAGGAGAAAAACGCAACCATTACAATAGGCACACGGAATGTCAGGACTATGCTAAGGGCTGGCAAGTTAGATAATGTGAATTATGAAATGGAGAACATTGGTGTAAACATTATAGGTGTGTGCAAAGTTAAGATGGAAATCCAGCGGGGACTACTAGAGTGATGGAATATGACAGCAGTTGCATAGAACAATATACATTCTATGGTGGTGGTCAGCACGTGGTTGCCATCGTAATGAAGAGAAAACTTTGAAGAAATGTAGTCCATGTAGAGCTGGTAAGTGATAGGGTAATGCCATTTTGTTGAGCTGTAGGCAGATCCAACGAATTTAGTAATACTACAGGTGTATATATCCACCTCAAATCACAGATAAAAAGACGTAGATGGTGTATCTAGATGTGACAACTTGCAGGGCTGTTGTATTTGTATAATTTATGTAATAATTTTGTTAAGTGCTCGCCTCTGCTTGCATTATTGCATTTTGATGCATCACTCACAAGCACAAGTAGAACTAAATTATATTATATCAAATATTGTCAAAGAAGTTATTCTTTTAATGAACCTATTGTCCGCTTTTTAAGATTGTGTAATTCGCTTATACCATATGTTGATATACATCAATTCCCCGGATGTCTATGGGAGAAGGTGTTTACAAGGCCTATCAGATTAAGACTAGGTAACTAAGATACTAAAGAATTTTGTAAGCTTTTTTATTCGCACAAATTTACTTCCTTTAAGATTAATTATGACTTGTTTTGAAAGTTTATGACTTTTTTCTTATTACTTTTTATATTGTGTATCTATTTTTTCCCCTCTCTGTTGTGTATTGTAATTTTATACATTATTATAATCATATTTATCATATGCTACATGTATTCATGTCACTTCTGGAAATTGGGCACCTGCCCGTAATAAAGAATTATTATTATCTGAACAGCAGTAGGAAATAAATGATAGGATAGTGGGAGTAAATACTTGGTAGTAAAGGGAGATTGGAATGTGGTGGTGGGTGAAGGAAGAGATGGAAGGATAGGTACATATATATTCCAGAGTGGGCGATAATTGACTAGGAAGAAGAAATTACCACAGCAAATAAGATGAGCTTTGTAGGAGAAATAACCTTTTTATCACAAATATGTACATGGTTCAGGTTTCATCCTACTGTCACCATCATAATTGTATAGACCTGGTCTTTGATGTGTTCTACATAAACACAGAGCATGATTCATAGGACACATTGAATATCACAATTATACATTGTTGGAAAGAAATTAGTCTTTAACTTAATATACTTCTCTGACTGATGTCATTCGAATGATTGGTGTGAGTCACTATAAATCAAACAAAAACACAGTAAAATCGCCTGAATACATGCGTTGGCCATGTTTACAACACTGTAGAACAATGATCATGCATCATAGTAAAGCCAAACTTCCATCACGATTAAAGTAATAAGTCATTAATCCTTCTACGCATGTTATAGGTCTGTCCTCCTGTTATCAGTTATTTATACGCATTTGAAGTATAAATTTGTTGAAGTCAACAATTTTTGCCCAGGAGACTTGAATTTTAAATGAGAATTCCTTCGTGTAGTTTGAAAAAAAAATTCTGAAAGCAATGGAAGGGGATATATGAAGGGGCTTCTTGATGACGTCAAGCTTATCAATGCCACTGGTGCCTGTCTGGGGCAGCACTCATACCTAGTAATGCCTTAACCCATAGCACAGCTACCAATGTCCTAATTAATTATAATGACATGCCATGTCCACCCAACTAATTTTAATGACATGGCCATCAAAATAATTTTTCATAAGTGGTTTGTTTCTATCCCAAAAGACCGATTTGAAACAGTGGCCAACTAGATGCCCAAGGCTACTTTGCGTCAAGTTAATTTCTCACAGCATATTACATATTTGTATTTTACATAAAATAACAGGCCTTCTATCTCCAAAATGAGTTTATATAACATAACCTTTATTCATCTTCATCACTGTCGCCACTGCTGCTCTTGTAGATTTGCAATTAGACCCTTCATCTCAACTTCAAGGTACTGGTCCTTTTCCTGGTAATCTTCTTGTAAATCGATGATGTGCCCAACAGCTTTCCACCAGAGATGATCAGGAATGATGTGGAGCTTTTCTTTGCAGGGATTGTTCTTTGTGGTGACTAGACGTATGTACATTTGGAAGAAACCAGGAGAGAGAGGTTCCAGATAGACCCTATCATGGTTATACATAGATTCAAGAATCGAGTTGAAAACTAACATGTATCCAGGGGCCGATGCTGATCCAGATCCAAATATGGGAGCTTTAAATTCTAAGTGTTGAAGTAAGCGCAGATCGGAACAAGTCAGCCCACTATAGTGCACACGAACAACGTTGAACGGAACGATGTGCTCAGGGTAAAATTTTGTTTAGCTACCTGTGCATTCTGTGGGTGCACAACTGCCATGGCCAAATGTTAGATTTATAGTTATAGACTTCATTCAAAATAAATATTTAAAAACGTAAGCTTTTTACCATAGAGTATTAAAAAATTAACAACATCCATGTTTGATGCCTTTATGGAGAATCAAGACAAAGACACTGATTGCGAAAGCTACGATTATCAACATTGTTTTGTTGTTTAGCGCACATACACTCTTTCTTCCCCATCATTTAGGCAGCGTGCTATCTAGTGAACAGGGCCTGTAATGAATGGAAGGCCAGTGCACTGTTGAGTTACAAAGACATTAGTGCACTAGAGCAAATGGCTCCCTAATTTAGTCATGAAATCCTTTGGCGAATTCAAAATGTTAAAAGGTCGGGGGGTATGAAAACAGCAGCATTAACTGGGGCAATGAAAACAAAGTATAGAGCTGATAAAATCCAGGGTGAGGATCATCAGATCGCTAGAATATGAGTGGGGAAGTTTGAAAAAAAGAACTTGAAACGGCGAAAGCAAAGGCAGGAAAAATAAGTGCAACTAAAATTAGAAAATGGATGGATCATGAAAAACATGATATTGGAGATGCAATAGAGACTGTAATGAAAGAGCTAGTCATAAGAATGTAGCGGGAACTGGAACATAGGCTAGTAAGAGAAAAAAGAATGCCAGGAGGTCATGAGGGAGAGAACATTTCACAACTTATCTGAGAGAGATCGAAAAAAGAAAAAAAAAGAGCAGATGCATTACATAGGATAGTAAAGGAACTGACTGGTGGTAGTACCTAAGGGAAGGGGAATGCTAACAATGACAGGCATGGCAAGAAAAATTTCTATAGAACCATAAGAAATCCAGGAGAGGAGGATGGAATATGTTTAAGACCTTTACAGTAAGGAAATAAGGCGCAGCACGTTTGATACAGAGAGGAAGGACTACACGAAAGGGATGGAATGGGATCATGCACCATATATATGTAGTAAAATTGGAATAGCACCATGAGATATGGAAAGGAATATGGGGGTAGGAACGGATAGCATACCAGCAGAGTTGATAAACAGTATGGTGAAGAATGGAAGAGGAAATCATTTTGCACTACTTCCTAGGATTTATGAGGATGGAGAGTGGCCAGAGGATTTCTTGAATACAATACTAATTTTCAAGGCGAAAAAGAGCAGGGCAAAAACATGCAAAGACTATATGGCAAATAGTTTAATATCCCACGCGGATCAAGACTTCTAAGAACTTTAAGTACGAGGTTCGAGATCAAGGCTAGGTGATGACAAATTCAGGTTCAGGACAGGGATGGAAATGCGAGACACTATAGGAGTGATAGGGAGGATAGTAGAAAAAGCCTTGAATTATGGCTAGGATATTTTTGCTTACTCGTAGGTTTCAAGATTTGATAGAGTAGACTGGTGGATACTAATGCTAAATACTGAAGAAATAAGGGCTTAATTGGAGGAACATATCATTTGGAATCTCAATATGAACCAGACAGCACAGGCTAGGGTATCTGATGGAGAATCGGGATGGGCCTTAGAAGGACAGGAAGTAAGGCAGAAGTGCCCACTATCGCTATTGCTTTTTAAACTTTACTCAGAAGAAATGGCGAGGAACGCATGGAGGGAGCTGAAGGTGGAAATAAAAGTAGGAGGGAAGCTGATAGTCAGTAACAAGACCCACACATGGCCAAGTGTTGATTAGCCAGTCAACCAAGCGGTAGCAGGCAATGTTGAATGCATTAGAGGTGCAGTACAATAGGTATGGGATGGCGATAAATCATAAGAAGATGGAGGTAATGAGATTTTCTAAAAGTAAGAAGGTGGGGCTGAATGCGCAGAGGACATACAATGGAGCAGGTTGAGTAGTTTTACCCTTCAAGCCTAGAGGAAATATAAATGAATCTCATCACTTAGGTCGGAGGAGACTTAAATGGAATCGCTGGTTTTCTGCCGATTTAAATAGAATCACCACGATGTAGTCACTACGCTCCTCGTCGTGAACCTTGATACTATTTTGGAGGGAAAACGTTTAAGTGGTAGGGACATCAGATAAAGAATTGCCCCAGTCTAGGAAGCATTTTCAGATTGGGTAATTGATAGAGGAGGTTTGAGAATATTCGTAAGGAAAAGATAGGTGAAAATCCTATAATGGCATGTAACGCTGTATGATTCACCATGAGAATGTATGCATGAGTGCTCGACAAGCTTGGAGAAAACAAACAAGATGGTTGATAGGATAGAAATTTTGGTCTATTTAAAGAGACCTAGAGGGTATGAGGAATTTATGAGACTTCAAGGCAGGCCATCCATAGGAGGGAAAGTGAGATTATTTGAAAAATTTTAAATATTCAAATACATCCAATGTCGGCTTTTACATTAAACATTTTCAACTTAGAATCTGCAACATTAACAAAAATAAAATATGAAAAAAAATATGGCTTGAAAAATAGTATCAAATAAAAACAACGAGACAATAACATAAATCAATAAACTACACCAGCATAGAAAAAGGAGGAAAATGCTTTTCCAAGCTGGCGCTTGAATGATATGAAGTGAACAGAGAGATCAAGAGAAGGGTAGACAGATGACATTGTGTTGTACATGGCAGGAAGCCTGTAAAAAAAGGGATCGCTGGGAGAGAGACTGTATTTAGGTTGGTGTATAAGGTGATTGTTGCGCAAGGCACGGACGGGGATGTTAAGTGAAAAGTATGGGAGTATTCCAGTGGATAGCTACTCATGACTGTATTAAATTCTTGGTACAGGAATTTTAAGATAATAACTGTCAAAAAAAAACCTACCAATCAGCTGGTAGAAAACCCAGCATTGTATTGTGTGATTTTTATGCTTGTGAAGGTCAGTATCATCTGCAATATGTTTTGGTAGATGAAGTGTGTCACTCTTTTGTTTTGATGCCAGTGCCACTCATACATTCTTGTTCTGAATTATTAAGTAAAATTTCAGTCTCGAATAAACGCAACACAAGATCTGGCGTGACCCTTCATAAAGTTAAATCTTGGCCAATTCCTTGCTCAAGGATATTCTATCTATGTCCAAGTTAATTCAACTAGTCCTCACCCAGAAGGAATTTTTCATGTCTGGGCAGTGGAGGATGAACACCCGAGGAGTGACCACATCAAGAGAGGAGTGACAGGAGAGAGCAGTCACAAATGGGAGTATTTACAGGCATTGTGGCTGAAAGAAAAAAATACATTCAATCAATATGTACTACAAGTCGAGTTAAGACCTATATGGAATCTGGTACAGAACAATGTCAGGATACATATCCTCCTGCCATTGTAATTATTGCATAAAGGAAGCAAGGACATCAAGCCATTGTATCAATTTTTTGCCATGAAATGATACTTTTAACATGCTCTTGCCCTCAATAAGTTTCTTGAGCTGTGTCCATGAACTTCTAGGGGTCACTTCAGCAAAATAATTCTGAAAGATGAACATAGTGTTACAATTAAACCACTACTGAGACAATGAGCCGTACATGGTGAAGTCAATTTTTAGTGGCACTTTGTCATGTAAAGCACGACTGGAGAAGTCATTTCATCATCCAATGGAAATATGCTTTTACAGTAAATCCTCAACTTACGTGGTCAATTCCTCCCAAAAATTTCCGCATAAGTCAAAACACAACTTACCTATCCATTTTTGAACCATTAGCAGTGCTGCTTTTACTGTGATTGGCGGCAATCTGCGACGGTTACAGAAAATGCCACCTTTCAAGAGGCCATTCAGTTATAATATGACAATTCCGAGAGTAACATATCCAATCTTTATTTCACTGGAAATTTAAGTCTAAAATGAGTATAATTACACAAAACATGAATAAATTGAAAATTTGTTAAATTATCATACTCTTGTGAATGCCTGTTCATAATTGGAATAGTTCTTAATAAGTACCTACGTATTTAGCTGAAACGATTTTAATGATTTTATGGGACAACTTTCTCAAACTTGACAAATAACAATCCCAATGATCAAGTCACAATGGAAATACAACTTCGTCTGTTTGCTGCATGAACGCGTTCTTTTTTTTGCTGTGATGTAGAACAGGCGTCATCTTCTGAGTAGATAATTAACTACACGTTGACTTACGCAGGAAGGTCAAACTACACCGAAAAAAGATGTTGATGCTGTGTAAAGGCCAAATCACTCTAGCGTTCATCGGAGCGGTTAGATGGAGTGGGTGTCGGTTCATCGAATCACATTGCGCGATGCGGTTGTAATGCCGCTCCCATGTACTGCCTTTTACTCCTCTCGGAGAACGTTCTGATAGAAGGTGTGAATGTTTCGAGTCCGTTTGTAAAAGGCAGTTGTCACTTGAAATAGACAATGGAGAGGTTATGGCTTAATCGAAGGAATCAACGAAGGAGAAGGCATAAGTTGGCCACTTTGCTCGTAATTATTGTAGAATATTATGACAGCCTACCTGACGGCAGGATCTGGGTGCATCACTGGGTCGCTAGGCGAAAGGAACAAGGCTGTGATCACAATTTATTCAACCATCAAACATACTTTTTCAAGATAAAACAAACCTTTGTCCTTTTTCAGCCCCATATTCTGATTCACTCATGAACTATAGAAGCGAGCCAGGGGGCGATTTTCGATAAAACAAAAACGCGTGCAACGGCAGCAGACGACATGGTCATGTGGTTAAATGAGAGTCCGTGATTGCCTGCAGATGCGATTCTCGGTCGGAAAAATAGTCAGTCGGCTATTCTCACACCCGCACCCGCTCACGCCAACCACTGCTTTCCAATTGGTTGAAGAGTTAACCGCTCCGACGAATGCTAGTGTGATTTGGCCTTAAGGCCGGTGACAGGCTTATGTTTTCTTCCCAATTCTGTCACCGCGACAGCTAATAAATGGTCAAAAACATTGATTTTTATGGAGCCAACCAGGCTTTCGACCAGTGACAGATTTGAAAGCACTATGTCGTGTTTATGGCACGATATGACAAATAGCCGATTTACGCTCCCAATACAGAGGACTGGCGGACGAGTCACTGCTTTTCTCACTGTGATTGCGCGCTTGACAATGACTCGCGGGTCATCACCCGGTGTATCTGTCGTGGCAACAGAAACGTGGAGAAAATGCAAGCATGTCACCGACCTAACTGAACATCCACGTAACTCCGGATCCGTGTAACTCGGATCTGCATAAGTCAAGGACTTACTGTACTTTGTTCAGTTGAGTTGTAATAACTACATCACCATGAACCCATATGCAACACCACAATTTTTGAAAACAAAATGAGGGTTAACTAAGCAATACTGTAGATTTTCCATTAACTATATAATTCTTTCTTATTATATAGTTAGGTCTAAACTGGTAATTCTACATAATACCTCATTAGCCACTGAAAGGAATTGTAGCAGGAGACATTAAGACACCAGTCATAAAGAAAAAAGGGACTAGTGAAAAGGAATTTGGAGAAGGAAAGACCAAGGAGTGAGATTTGTCTTGATAGACTATTGCTTTGCACTTTTTCTTGTGGTCATTAACGGTGCAAGGGAGGAAAGAATTTATGCATATAAATATGTTTGACACCCACTCTCATTCTGTAGCTAGGGTAAGCTCTAAGTCTAACCTAGTTTGGGGGTAAAATGATATCAACCATGTCAACCTGAAAGTCGTGTGATTGAAATTTCCCAGTTCTATATAGGTACTGCTTCTTTCTTCTTGTAACCTGTCCACCTATAGGTGACAGAATTCAAGGAGTAAACAACAATTACAACAAAAAACAATCTTTTTATTTTGCACTCTTAAATTTTAGCATTAAGTTGAGCCCAAAGCCAGGTTGGACAATAGCTCCAGTGTACTCACCCCCATAATTGTGAGGTTACATCAACAAGTTAGAGCTGTCGATGACCTTGCAAGAAGTGCAAGTGCACTTAATACACAATTAAAATAAAATATTCACCTGGGCTGCAATACCAGTGAATGAATAAAAAATGCAAGAGATTCATGCCTGGGCAATTAAATAAGAACTTATTGTGAAATATAGCGATCTGGGGTTGAATCACAGTCCAGGTGAATATTTTTACTGAAAATTTTCAAATGTATGATTATTTTCAGCAGTTGACAGCTGCTATAGTTAAATCAATTTGAATTTTAGGGGAAGTAGTGGTCAAAGAATCCCAAAGCCTTGACATGGAGGAAGCACTTGCGCATTTCAATGACCCTTAGAACTGGACTTGCAGGAGGCAATGATACATGGTCACTGGTATAGCCACCCATGACAGACAGGACATGGGGTTAGTGCCAGACAATAGGTAGTCCACATATTGTGTATTGCAAAAAATAACTGTTCGGAAATGCAATGGGAATCCAACCCCTCTAAAGAGCTGGTGGATACCAATCAAAGTGAAGTGAGTCCTGGTAAATATGAGACACTGTCCACAAGACCAGGTATTATGCCAAGCAGCAGGGGAAGCATTTACTTTTTCACTAACCCTCATGCCATATCATTACATTTGTTATTACTATTTATTACATAATATTTACATAATAAAAATAATTTTATTACAAAAACAAACACTTTCCCCAACAGATATATCCCCCTTCTCTGGACCCTATTTGACACAAAAGCAGTGTAGCAGTTAGCCCTTCTTTACCTGAAGGGAAAAGCACAGAGGATAGGTAAACATGTGAGTTGCATTGGCGGCAAGGGAAAGAACATATATCGTCAAGAATGTAGTGAGCAGCAGACACATTAAGAAGAGGAGAGCTGTGGTAAAACTAGGAACATAGTATATTGAGACAGTAATGAAAGCTGAGAAGTTGTAAAACATAACAGGATTTAGGGAAATCAAATCTAGATGTTTTTAGGGCTATGGGAAGTGAGATGGTAGAACAGTGGACTGCAGAGATAGTTAAAGAGATAGGAATTGTGTATTTTTGTGTAAAAGTTATTATGTATATAGGATTATATAGATATTAGTCAACATGGAGCACCACATGTATTAATTGCAAAATTGGGGAAGATGGTAGCAAGCACAGGAGAGGTGTGCAAAAGTATATGTACTAGTAAGTGAAATAAAAGCACACCCAACTAATTTTGTCGTTGTTTAGGCAATAATCAGGTATTAATAAAGAAATCATAGGGGATGTCCCACGCAAGAAAAACCGAAGTGCAATGAGGGAAAGGGGAGTAAGACATATATGATCCCAGGGTGGAGTAACACGCAGGCACATGCCCATTGCTTGCCAAGATCATCGTGCTTGGTGAGGAGCCACATCCTCCACCCAGTGCCCCTGGTTTTTGCTGAATATCACAGACCTCGAACTGGCTGGTCAGTAAAAATCTCCCCTTACTACAGTGGTTCCCTGTGCCATCTGCAACATCTGCAACAAGGAAACTCCAGACATATGATCTCCAGTATTTTTAGCCTTACCCATGCATATGGGGCTTCATGTGGGTGAACTTCTTTATTCCTCTAGCTACTTGTGGGACCTAATATAGAACTACAGAGCAATACATAATAATATGACATTTATATGTCATATTATTATGTATTGACATGACATTTATTCCCACGCTGAATGGTTTTTTCTTTTATTTATATAAAACGAGAACACATCCAGCAAAGAACTAAACTCATTCACGTGTGCCTAAAGCAAGCCTAAGACGCTGAAGGAAGTTGCAAGTGTCAGCGCCGACGCTTGGGAACTAGGGAAAGCCGAGAAAAGTAAGGGAGCGATGCCTTGAATTCAAGGCACCCGCGCCTCTGGCTTGCACGGGATGCCTTGAATTCAAGGCATCCGCATTGAATGGGTTAAAGGAAGTAGTGGTGGTAGCAATGTCTCAATGTGTCGCTTCTTTCAGGGCATCACTCTACTTCTGCGTAACTTCAAGTTTGTTCCCCAAAAAAAATGATTGAAGCAAACAATTAATACGGCAATTAAGAAAATCATAAAATATGTACGTAATCTACAATGAGCACCTTTGCACATCACACAGGCATTCATGGATTTTTAAAATGAAGATTAAATACATTTAATGTGTGCATCAATAAAGCATATTGAATGAGAGTAGCTCTATTAAATATTATTCAATACAAAAACTATCTTAATTCTTACCTTTAAATAATCTCCAGCATGAAAACATTTCCCCAAAGGTATCCTCGTCATGTTTTGGTGGGGAGATCTGACTGCTCCAACAACCTCGAAATGTATTACATGGGTAGCTTAGCTACTGGTAGAGCCTCCCATGCTGGATAGGTCTTCATGAGGTAGGAGCCAGACTAAGAGGGATACTCAAAAACCTTCAGGTTGGGGCTTGGGCATATGGCTGAATCCTTAGAAACTTACTTTAATTTTTATTTTGAATTTGTTTTAATATGGTATAATTTTTGTTTAAATGTTTTCATTTTAGCGTGGAAATATTTGATTGATTGTTAAAATGTTTTGGTTGTTAAGGGGTTATTGACAAAAAGATGATGGTTGAAGGAGGAATGAAAAAAATACCAAGTTGGAAGAGCTGCTCTGTACCAGATAGAAGCATTTCATAATAAAAAATAGAAAGTAAAGTGTTGTTCATGAGTAGACACAATCCAACACTACAGACATGGACGCAAACCCAATTTTTCTGGTGGCGCAGCGGTGAGATATTTGTTATGGGAGCAGCCCGGGAATGGTGAGAAGACTAAGGAGCAGAATATCAGACTATGCCGAAGACCGTGCTGGGAGACCAACAAGCAGGCTTCAGAGGAGGTAGATCTACTGGATACTGATCAAATATTTATCCCCAAATAAGTTCTAATGGGGAATGTGGCAGGGCTCATTTACTCTTTGTAAATTTTAAGAAAGCCAATTTTACAGGTGAAATTCTCTCAGGATTCTGACTGTGTCAGGTTCTTCATCTCCATCAAAACTTCGGTAGAGATAGAGAACCAGACCCAGTCAGAAGCCGAGAGAATTTCACTGGAATAATTTGCCAGTAAAGCATCAAATGCTACAAGCATATGGTAGTATAAATAGAGGAAAAAATGTATACAATATTTTCAGCCGTGTTATTTATTAATCTTAAAAATTAGAAAACTGAAGGTACATTCAATTCATCAGATTATTAAAGCTTTCGCAGTCGGTAGTCAAGTCCCAAATGCAACTGTTTTACACATTCAATATATGCTACAAAATTTAGAATGCTGAACCAATTATTTTAACTATTATTGCAGTTAGGTGTGTTTGAATTAAATTGAACAAAATGTATTGTCCTGGAGCAGTGGCTCCGTGTGAGCGAAATACAGTGAGTAAATGTATATAAACGTAAAATAAATTGCCAAAAAAGCAAAACAATCATGATTATGGCACTCATAACAATAAATAACAATTTACTCTAAAAATTATGAAACAAAGAAATAGAAGCATTCACATGTTACATCATGAGATTTTGTTCCTCCATCAATAAAATGTAGAAACTGGATATGAACAGATAAGGGGTGTAGGAATTATTTAGTTTTACAGGAAGGGAGTTCCACATGGAAGTAGCCGATACCAAAAATGAATTATGGTATGAAGTCAATCTATGCCCAGGATAATAAGAATATTTGGGATCAGCTCTGGTACATACAACAAGATTATTTGGTTTTGTTACAAACATATCTGTGAGGTATTTGGGCTCATTTGCTATAAAAAAGCTAAACAGAAAAGTCCCCACAAAATGTTTTATTCAGGATTCTGTTTTAAGCCATCCCAACTCCCTGTAATAAGGAGAACGTGGGAATGTTTTAGATTAAAATGTATTCCATAAAAACGATGTTAGCACTGTAGTATGACAAGGGGATGGTATATCACCTCTACTTTTCCATCTAGCTATCAATGAGACACTGAAATACAAAAACGTTGAGTCCCAGATAAAATGTAGGAACTAAAGTGAACATCCTAGCTTTCATGGATGATGCCTTTCTGTTGGCAGAAGACATTAAAGAGCCTTACACATGAAATAATATCACAAGCAAAAACGGTTGGATTAGAGGTATATGACAAAAAACACGGAACTAACTTATTGATTGGAAGGAATCAAGAGAAGGAAGGAATATATACAGAATTCAAAACATTGAGAATTATAAAATTAAAGACAATTAATAAGAAATGGAAATCAACAAGACTCCTGAATGGCAACAGATGCTACAGGGCATTGCAAAAGCTTTAAGAAAGTAGGAAATTTTCAATAAAAACTAAAGAAATTTTATATATAGCTATAAAACAACTAGTGGTATCATACGGATCAGAAGTATGGTTTTGAACAAAAAATTAGAAAGAATATTGATAACTTTTGAAAACGAAGTTTCTATATCTATGGACCAATAAAGGAAGGAGGGCTGTGGAGAATAAGTACAAATAAAGAATTAAGAGAAGTACATACATAGAGATGCTGAAATCATAGCAGTGGCAAAATGCAGTAGTGTGAGATGGACTGGACAAACCCCTATAAAAAAATTGTATAGACCTGAATTTTATTGCTATAAAATTCGAAACAATTTTATAAATTTTTATACAATTTATACAGAATTGTATGCATTTCCTACTGTATAAAACCTTGACTACATAAAACTGTATAAAGGCTACATACAATCTGTAAATCCTGTATACAGATTCATACACCCTTTATAAAGTCTGCACATAACAGACTTACTGGGGAAGGGGAGGCTCATGTGGAAGGGGAGGGGAGATCAACATGCAGACAAGGCTGCCAACCTTATTAAACTAAACCTTAAGAGGGGAAAAAAGTTCCGACAGTGTGATATGTTACAATGTTTACGATTAAAACAAAGTTACAGCAAAAAAGCTCATTACGATCTAAACCCTTCGGAGAAGTCCACTGAATTAAGTGCCACACTTAGAATTTTCATTAATGTGATAATAGAACATCTAGTAGTTTGTAACTATGGAAAGATGTGTGACCATATAAACTCAGGTAGTCCAAACGGAAGCTATCTTACCCCCCACCCCTAACCCCTGTACGGAGCTTATTTTTGGGATAACCACAGGGGAAAAAAGGTGGTAATATTCCTCGGATGACCAGCTTTCATCTCGGTTCTCATCGAAATTCAACTTATATTAGCTCGTTTATGACTCACCTATCCTGTGATTACCTCGTAAAAGGCAGGTCTGTTAACATTTTGCGTAAAGTGTAGCCTATGCACATCGGACCACTAGTTAAAACAAGAAAATTCTCAAAGTATGCATATAGCGAAACTTGGGAAGGCCCTCACCAGTGGAGAAATAGAGGTCCTCGAGGGTGAATTATGCATTGATTAGTCAGCTTAAGGTACCGAAGTACTCCTGGAGGAACCACTGGAGGAAGACTTGAACATTGTATCCCACATCTCTCGTATGCTTTTCTCTCCTTCGGATCATAGTCTTCAGAATCAAGTGACACCAAGGTTCACTATGCCTATACTTCTATTATTGTTTCATTTCGTATAAATTTTTTTTTCCCCAGGGATGGACCTATCCACATAAAATGTTCCTCTGAACAACTGCCACCATATTTGCTATTATTATAAACCTATCTACCCCTATGCTATTGAATTCTGCACTTACATATCAAAGTGCTACTGGCCACCTGAAAAACTACTGCTATTGTAGCATTTTCCATGAGCTAATCCACCTATCTATTCTTAAGATATTTTTCGGTGGTTCAATGAAGACTTATTTATAAGCGGATAATCGGTATCCCTAGTCGACCGTTTAGCGACCCATCCGATAGGCGGAGTAATAATAATAAATTTTGGTACGAAAGCCAGACCACCAGCCACCCTGTGGCGTACCTGGTAACAGCTTTTGCCGGCAAATGGTGGACGTCTGCGTGTGGGGCTAACCACCCCACACGCAGTATAACTGGTTCCAAGGAAAAAAACCAGGAAAGCAACCCACAACCGGCCCTAGTACAGTTGGGTGTGAAAATGAAGTACCATCAGATAAGGGATCTCGTATGCAGTGGACAGAAGCCCTAAGGGGCGACCTCCTCGCATGCCATGCTGCCAGCGAGCCCGATCGCAGGGGGTAATGGCAAGGATACACTCTTTGTGGTGTGAGATGAATCCAGAACAGGACCATCTATCACGACAGAATCTGCACAATTTTGCCAAACACCAGCAAAAAAAGGAAACTCCCCACCAACCGCCAGTTCAGAGGGGTACACCACCAGCAAGACCAATCTCCCTGACACAGGCAGCCTCTCCACCGCCTGAGGCGAGAATGATATTTGAGTCAGTCTCTCGGCCAAATGGGGAGGAAGCTGGTCAGGCCGTCTCTGAACTACGAATGAGGTTAAGCACCTCTGACTATGATGAAGGACAACCTAGGCAGAGAGACATCCACCTAAAGATCTCTCTGCGGGGTAACCACCTTCCCCAGTTGAATGGTCTTATTGACGAAATCCTGACGGAAACTTTGGACCTTTGGATGGTAAATTTCATGGTCTATGCTGCTGCCAAAATTATGGTTCACTCCCAAAGGAACACCTCTTGTGAGGACAAAGCAGCAAAGAGGCTGGAACAGTTGGAGGCCAAGAGCACAGGCGAGATGACAAGCGTCGAGAATCCAGTGTGTGATGGAATACATCTTATCTGGATGAACTTTCACGTCCAAAGTACGGCGCATAGCGCGCAGTCTCAGATACAACCATCACACACTGAATAAAAGTGTGCTGCTTACCCTTAAGCGGTCGATAGAGTACAAGCACTCACCACTGCCTGGAAAAAACTCCTCAAGAGGAGTAGGGCTGTGAAGGAAAATTCCACCTTTCCCCTTCATCCGTCCCATCTCATTCGACCACCTCCGCCTGTCGTCAAATCTCTGCCACCCATCCAAGAGGTTGAACATTTCTGGAAGGAGATCTACGAAACATCGAAACCATTCAATGGAGACACTCCGGCCATAGGCCTCTTTAAAGAGTTGTGACCACCACATACAAGATGTGGATGGACCCCTTTCAGTCACAGAAAGTGACGTGAAGAAGGCCTTCTCTGGCAAGATGAACTTCTCGGCTCCAGGAATGGATGCCGTGAATAACTTCTGGTGGAAGAAGTTTACTTCCAGGTGGAAGTCCCAGTTCACATGAATAAAGCTAACAAGATGATCACCACTGCTTGACACCTGGGACACCTTTTGACTTATGAAACATATGCATATTCGACCACCCAAAAAAAGAGAGGAGGTAAGACTCTCGAACAGACTGGTTGAAATATCTATTTCCTTCACACTACATATTTGTGACAACAATAGAAACATGGACAGCACCCATTCTTCTTAACAGCACAATGACAGTTGTATGAATCACTTTAGTCATCAACATAATAATGCAAAAATTCATTGGCACTGCATCACAGTAATGGTTAGGATGGCCATGCTATTTTTTGTCCCTCTGCTGGAAAATAATGCCTTCTAAGCTATTTGAACAAACCATTCTTTTTCCATAATGTATTTGATACACTTTGTTATACTAACATGAATGCTGTATTTAGGAAGTAATTCTACTCAAAAAAAACGAAACATTTTTTTATCTTTTCTACAGTAAGCTTATTCTGCAATTTGTACAACCTTTCTCATTGCCTTTATGAAGGGAAAAAGTAGTATTATGCCCACTGAAGACATAGTGAACATAAACATACATGAAGTTTAAGAGAATAATTGAACTTCAATATCCAGGCCATCCAAAATCATTTCCAGGAAATTCCCTAACTTTGATGCACTTTTTCCAACTCACGGATCCTTATTCGTCAATGTACCCATGATTTCAAATGACTATTTAGAAGCAAATAAAAAGTACTTTTACATATGAAAAAGTGCTTTAGTTTACGAGTAATTGCACTTCTAAATCGAAGTAGTCTGGAAATCCCCAAACTTAGAACTTTTCTATCATGTGGAATCTTAACTGTTGATTTAAACATTATTTATAAAAGCCATCATGTGGTTAATTAAAAGTATTTTCAACTATAAAGAGTTAAATAAATTGCATTAAAATAGCTTACTCATAAATCAGCTCCCGATACAACATTTGGAGGTCACAGTTCATGCCCTCCTCATTTAAGCGGACACCATCCTATCAGGTCCTGTTCCTCCAACCCATCCACCTGAAAATTATGAAAGCACATTCATTTGCATTCGTGTTAATGCCAAAATTGCATGACACTTTTTTTGTGATACCTCTCAAAGTACTCATCAGGCACAATTTGCTCCCGCAACAATGCAGAGATCACGTTGATGACAGTCATGCCACCTACGGAACAAGAACGAGATGGAGTTATCTGCAGAAACTACAATAAAGGCATATTCATTAGTGGAATTGGTCAATACCTATTAAAATAAATTCATGCATTCACGCTTAGTCATACATCTTACATAAATTTGCAGCCACCGTTTGAGCGCCTGCAAGTATCGCCTATAAATGGGATTTTTCCATCAAGCTGACGCTGGAAGAACTGCAACAATGACTACTACTGGCACCAGTCTTGTCACCCCTGTGTTAGCATGGCGTAGAGGCTCGTCCTCGCCACCCATCACCTGGCATCCTGAAAGGATTCAGCAAATAAATTAAGTGTATGTTGTAAAGGGTGTGTGAGCGACAGAGAATAATTGCATTGGTATTGCTTTCTTACATTTTGGAAGCCATGCAATTAGTACAATTACTGGGGAGGAATAGTGGCCAGTACTGACGAGTACTACGCTTCTCAGCTTCACAGTCCACTGCCCTGAGAGCCACCTCTTCCCCCTACTCATCCACCAGAAAAGTGAGCACATTCTTATGAATTCGTATTTTTTCGTAAAAATTGAATTAATTAATTTTAATATATTTCTCGAAGTATTCTTCCCGTACAATTCCCTTCCACATAAATGAAGATGTGACATCAATTAATTGCTCCTCCTACAGAATAAGAATGAGACTAAGTTATGCACCGAAACAAAAGTGAAGACAATTCACGGAAATGATCAACATGTATCATTATATCAAGATTATATTCGTCCAGTAAACCTAAGATCTTACGTGTTCCATAACTTTGCAGCCACCAGTTGATAGTCAGCAGATGACGTCGATATATGGCATTGTAGCAAATGGCTGCCACTGGCAGAGCAGTAAGGACGACTAGTCATGGTGCCAGCCATCAAAGCCGTGTCAATATGGCGTGGAGGTTTGTCCTCAGGATCGGGTACCTGGAGCCCTGAAAGAATTCAGAAAATGAATTGTAAGTGTATATATGTTTCATAGGGGTGGGTGAGCAACCGAGAATGCTGTTGTAATTTTAGTTGGTTCTCAGTGTGGAAAACATTATTATGTATGGAAACATATTGTGGTCGTCATATTTTTGTTTGTAATTGTTCTCGTTGTTTTTAGTTACGGTGATGTTTTGATGAGAGTTGATTGTTTGGTTGTTAAAAGTTGCGATGTATGTACTCAAATTAACTGAGTTGTTAAAGTAATGGGAATAAATTGGTTTAAAACTACAGGTTATGGGCCCAGCACGGTTCGTGATTAAGAGAGAGACGATCAAAAGCTAACTAGCATGACGGAAGAAACGGACGATTAAGAATAGGAGAAATCATCATTGTAGTAACGGACGATTGAGAATAGAAAAAATCATCATTGCGGTAACGGACGATTGAGAATAGAAGAAATCATCACTGCGGTAACGGACGACTGAGAATAGAAGAAATCATCATTGTGGTAACGGACGATTGAGAATAGAAGAAATCATCACAATGGAAACGGAATCCTTCATTCAAAAGTTGGGGAACGACAATTACTATGTTTGGTCACAGAGATCGAAGGCCGAGCTAATCGAACGAAATTGCTGGAATGCAATTGATTCCGGCTTCGGGGACAAACGAACCTTGAAAATGAACGCGTTAATCGAAAGGCACTCGCCTTTCTACTGAAACATGTATCAGACGCTCATGTTGAAGATACTGGGGAATGCACAAGAGCAAACATGGCTTGGGATATTTTGGAGAGAATTCATAACTCGTACACCCTTGTCCAGATGGTAAGATTACTGAAGGAAATTGCCAATATTGAAAAGACCGAGGATATATCTATGGCAGACTACATGACTAATATTCAAGCATTAAACAGGAAGATCGAAAGAAGTGGAAATAACCTCTAATTCAATGATATTCAGCTTGCCGGTCTATTTTTGGTTGGTTTGCCCTTTCAGTATGACGTCATCATTGAATTTCTTGGTCGAGAAGATGAGATAACAACAGAAGTGGTGAATAGACTACTTTTAACGGAAGAAGCTGATATAAAGAGGAAAAATTGCCTGGCCTTGACTGCCAGTCAGCAACCGCGGTATGAACGTCGCAAGGGAAGGATGGAGTTGCAGAAAGCCTTCAGACACACCAAAGACGAACATTGCAAGGGGAGGATGGAGTTGCAGAAAGTCTTCAGAGACACCAAAGACACGAGCAAGTTGGTGCCAACCCAGAGCCCGGGAGGAGACTTCAGAAGGTGTTACCACTGCAAAGAACCTGGACACATCACAAAATTTTGTAACAAAATTCAATGCTTTAATTGTGGAGTCTTAGGGCATTGGGCTAAGAACTGTAATGTTCAAGGGATTCAAGTCAATCAAAACATATCAGAGCCTCCTAAAGTAGGGAATTCAGTAGGGAATTCAGAAGGGAAAAAATACAGGGCATGTGTAAGTACAAAAGGGATAGGGTTAGCATCTCAAACAACTGGTAAAAATCATTGGTTAATTGACTAAGCAGCATCTAGACACATCACCTATCATAAGGATTGGATGCAGTGGCAGATACAGAAAAAACTCAAGGGGGGGGCACAAGTTATCGCGACGATTGTAGCTTTCAAACTGACTGCCTGGCAGCGACTCTGCTTCCCTTATATATGTAGCTAGATTGTTTCGAGAAAATTTGGTGCCAGAATGTTCACTTCCAGACTTTTAAGGAGTGTGAACAAATACAAACAGTAGAATATTTGCTGCTTTTCTCAAACAAACGCCAGACAGAAAAACGTATTGAGATCACTAGAATGGCCGAGACTTTTCTCGTAGGTTAGCTATCTATGTGCCATACAGAAATGTATAAAATACCATGACGTGGAAGCGCGCTTGTGCTACATAAGAAAGTAAAACTACTCGATAACTCGACTCAGAGTCGACTGACGAAAGACACGAACGAATAGCGTGCGGGCTGACTGGCAGGGGCAGCACGGGCGGCAATGTGGGTGGGCCCGCAAGGGGGGGTGCGCGCCCCCCATATGTATCCGCCACTGATTGGATGATTAGCTTTGTAAAATGTCAGGGGAAGGTATTAGTGGGTACTGGGTCAGCAGAAGTAGAAGGGCAAGTTGTGATTCGAATTAATGATAACTGTGGAGGATTTACTTTAAGTGTTTCTGATCATTGGTAAGGATTTGTGGAATGATAATGAAATTTTATTTACAGCATTTGAATGTGATGGATGTTTTGTTTTGGAGACTGTTGATAGTAAGACAGATGATGATGTTGCAGCAGGAGCTATTACAGAAGTAAATTGTGACAATGTAGGCAAACAAGTAAATGTTTATGCTTTATCTTGCGGTGTCGAAATTTGGCACAAGCGTATGGGCCATTTGCATGTGGAGGGGTTGCAAAAAATCCCTGCTCTAGGAGTTAAGGGAAAGCTACCAGAAAAATGTGAGACATGACAAAGCTAGGTTTTCCCCAGGTTAGTGATAGAAAGAGTCAGGCTCCTTTGGACTTAATCCACAGTGATGTTATGGGGAAACCACCTACTTCACTGGGAGGGTCAGTTTATATTGCAACATTTGTTGATGATTACTCCAGATTTTTGAGTGTGTTTTTTGAAGAAAAAGAGTGAGGCATTTAATACTTTTAAAGCATATAAGGCTGAAGTTGAGAATTTTCATGATAGGAAAATTAAAGCAATTCAAACTGATGGAGGAGGTGAATATGTGAGTCATGATTTTGAGAAATTTTTAAGTCAGAATGGTATAGTACATAGGAAGACAGTACCACGTTCCCCACAACAGAATGGAATTGGAGAAAGAGTTAACAGGTCCATATCAGAGATTCTAAAATGTCTGTTAATTCAGTCAGGTGCCTCTAAATTCCTATGGGCTGAGGCAACAAATGTAGCTTGTGTTGTGAAGAATTTGTTTCCTTGTAGGGCAATTGATAACCAAATACCATTGGGATTATGGAGAGGAGCGGATGTAAATAAAAAGGATTATGAGAGATTGAAGGTTTTCGGTTGTCAAGCTTGGATGAAGGAGGATGGAAAGGATAAATTAGACAGTGAAGCTGTGAAGGGAGTATTTATTGGGTATCCAGATCACATTAAAGGGTATAAATTATATTTTCCAGATAAGAAATTGATTAAAGTTGCACACAATGTGATTTTTGAAGAAACCAAATTTCCTTACCTGTGTTCCTTTAGTGTAATCAAACCAAAAATTGTGAGAACATTTTCAAATGACAGAATCAATTATTATGGTTCTGAACACAAGGAGGCTGAGGAGAGTGTTAGTCAAGAAGATACAGAGAATGAAGAATCTTCTTTAAGGTGGAACGGGAGTGAGAATGTAGAAAATGATACTTTAGTTTGGGATGAGAATGAGGGGAATGAGAGTGTGGATCATGATGAACCCTTTATTGGGTGGAGTGAGGAAGATAGTGAACCAAAGGATCATATGATTGTCCTAAATATGAATGAGAGAAATGAGGTAGAGGTAGGAGAGAGTGCGGAATATGCACCGAGGAGATCTGAAAGATTGAGACAGAAAAAGAACGAGAGACATAACATTGAGGAACAGGTAGGAGAGAATGCTGAATGTGCACCGAGGAGGTCTGAATGATTCAGACAGAAAAAGAATGAGAATTGCAAAAACTGTGACATTTGTGCATCTTGCTGTAAATACGTGGGAGATGTGATATTACCAAAGAATATGTCCGAAACTTTATTAAGCAGTCTTGCTGTGGAATGGGAGAGGGTAATGAAAAAGGAAATAAGCAATTTGGAAAAACAATGTGCATGGGAGATTGTTAAACAGCCTGAGTACACGAATGTGATTGAATGTAGATGGGTCTTTGCAGTAAAAGAGAGTGCAGGAAAGAATCAACAATTTAAAGCCAGGCTGGTTGCCCAAGGATTTAGACAGAGTTGGAGTAGACTATTTTGAAACTTGTAGTCCTCTAATACAGAAAGTCATTGAGGATCTTAATAGCTTAAGCCATAGAAAATCAGTGGGAATTGTAGCAAGTGGGCGTATTTAAACAGTGCTTTAGCAGAGGATGTTTTCATGGAACAACCACCTAATTTCTGCATTAAGGATAGGGACAGGTATGTTTGTAAACTACGAAAGAGTATTTATGGATTGAAGCAGTCAGGAAAGAATTGGTATAATGAATTGCACAATATCCTAAAAAGGCTGGGATTTATAAAGTAGCTGTACAGTGTTTTTTTCTAAAGGAAGGTATTGTTTTGGGGGTGTATTTGGATGACATGCTATTGATCGGAGATAAGGAAGCAATAGTAAATTTTAACTGTTAGGCTGCGGGAAATGTACATGTATGAGTGTACCGGCAAATGCGGCTAGAACGTTCTTGTACGTTCGACCCCCTCTGTCTACCTGCTCCCTCAGCCCTTTCATATTTTTATGGCCCGAACTCTTTCTTTCAAGCGGTGGACATTTCGGAATCCACCCTCTTTACCCAAACCACTCCCTTCCCACGCTATTTAGGGGTCGCATGCCACCACAATGAGGTACGACCCTTTCTTCCGATTGTTCACTCAATGGGCTATGGTTATCTCTCAAGTTAGTTGTCTTATTTTCGCGCCCGGCTCAAGAACTCTCTTGAAATATTTAGTCTGTGCGCGTGTTTCCAAATTTGATCGTCTTCATGGATGATGGAAGTACTCCACCCAAAGCAAAGCGGAGAAAAATTATTCCTGATGAAGATGTTCTCGATATTTTGTTTAATTCCGATGGTGAGAAAGAAAACATTTCTGAATCGTCCGGATCTTCAAGGGCCAGCGAAGTAGAAGATGAAGGTAGTGAATCCGACGATGGCATTTTTACCACACCAAGAGAAAGCAGCTCATCAGTGTTGGACACTCCTGGTTCGATTCTACTGAGTTTATTCCCAAAAGTTTTGTTTTCGATGCCAGTTCATCGGGAATATCATCTGGCGCAATCCCTGAAGGTAGTTTAGAAAGTGATTATTTTACTTTATTCTTCAACAATTGGTGACATACATTGTGAACGAAACCAACAGTTACGGTGACATTCTTGTGAGCTCAAATACCCTCTCACCTAAAAGCCGCATGAAATCGTGGGAGAAAGTGACAGTCGAAGAATTTTATAAATTTCTTGCGCTTTGTTTTCTAATGCCCCACACAAAAAAAATTCCGTTCCGGAATACTGGTTGAGAGATCCTTTGGTTCAAACACCCATTTTCAGCAGGTGTATGCCAAGGGATCGGTTTATTTTAATTTTGCGGTGTTTACATTTTGCGGACAATAACAATCCTGATCCGATGGACCCATTGTGGAATATCAGGCATGTATTCACTTATGTAAAAACGCGCTTTTCTGATGTATTTTATCCTTTTCAAAATATTGTGATTGATTGTGATTAGTGAATCCTTGGTCCTTTTTAAAGGTCGCTTAGCTTTTAAGCAATATATACCTTCTAAGAGGCATAGATATGGCATGAAACTTTTTGTATTGTGTGACTGTTTGACTGGTGTAATACTAGATATGATTGTTTACACAGGAGTGAGAACTGAAGTAAGTTGGTGCAATGATTTTGGATTTTCTGGTGGAGTTATAAAAAAATTGGTGGAAAAATATTTAGGAAAAGGGCATGTATTACCGATAATTATTACACTAGTCCAAATTTATGTAATTTTCTTCTTGAAAATGAAACTGGGTCATGTGGCACTGTGAGATTGTCGAGAAAAAACATGCCTACCTTCCCAAAGAAAAAAATGGCCAGAGGGGAGTTACAAAAAAAAATCAAATGGTCATACTCTAGTGATGAAATGGCATGATAAGCGCGATGTGTGTGTCTTATCCACAATGCACGAGGGTAGAATGGTAGACAGTGGAAAGAAATGCTTCAAAACTAATGAAGTCATTCTAAAACCGGACGCAGTAGTGGACTATACAAAGAACATGAGACTAATTGATAAATCAGATATGATGATTGGCTCAATGGAATGCATGCGAAAGTCAGTGAAGTGGTATAAAAAACTATTTTTTCACCTACTTGATGTGTCAATGTTGAATGTATTTTATTTGCATAAAATGAGAACTGGCAGTAAACTTTCATACATAAAATTTGCACGAGTAGTGATCGATCAAATTTTGAAGAAAAGTGAATATCCAGAAAGGAGAGTTTTAGAGGTGAGAGAAAATTTCCCGGGGAGAATAAGTGAAAGACATTTCACTGAAAAAATACTGAGTACTGAAAGCGTAAAAAATCCACAAAGACCCTGTTTTGTGTGCAAAAATACATCTAAGAGAGAGAGAAAAAGAAAAGACTATATTTTGGTGCAGAGAATGCAATAAGGTACTGTGTTATGATGGCAGTTTCAAAGAGTATCACTGTATAAATAATTTTTAGGGAGTCATTAACAATAAATGTATGATGAAATATGTTCACCTTATTAATGCTGAATACCCTTTTTCATTTTAGCCTAAACAATTTTAATAAGCAGCATTCTTTTAAGATGAAGAATAAATATTAATTGAATGCTTAAGAATCAATTTGGGTAATTATCAACGGATTTCTTTGGTGTTTGGTATCAAACTAATCAGAAAATTGCGAAAAAAGATATTTTCATATTTGTTTTTAACAATTACGTCTGTAAAAAAATTTTCAAAATTTGTTCAAAGTTCCACTAATCTCGAAACAAGTTCCGGTGCCCACCCCCTGGTATCCCGAGAAAAGGGTCTGGAGGGGATTACATGGGTCTTATAACTGCCCAGCCTCAGCCCGCGGGAAGGAGGGACAGGTGCCGTCCGAATAGATATTTGCCACACAGGGTCGACGAAATGCTCTCTAGCTGCCAAAATTATTGAGATAAAAGATTTAGGACAAGCAACACGGTTGTTGTCACTGAACAGTCAGAGGCCTGGAAAGGATAAGATTACCCTTGACCAGACTGATTATACTATGAATGTGCTTAGGGATTGCTCTATGGATAACTGTATGGGAGCTGCAACTCCAATGGAAGTAGGATATAAGAGATGTACAGAGGATGTTGAGAGCTTTAATGAGGACATTTATAGAAAGGTGATAGGATGCCTGAATTATATCAGTATAACCACTAGACCTGACATAGCTAATGCAGTATCCAAACTTAGTCAATATTGTAATAATCCCAAAACAGTTGATTGGGAACATGTTAAATGTGTTTTAAGATATTTAAGGAAAACTGTTTATTTTAAGTTGGCATATCAGAGAACAGGATCACCTTTAAATGCCTTCTGTGATGCAGAGTATGTGGGTGAAGCAAAGAAAACCAAGTCATTTAGTGGTTATTGTGTATTGTGTGTATTTGGGGGTGGAATAGTTCATTGGAGAAGTAAAAAGCAAACAATTTCCTCAACATCCACCACCCATGGAGAATGTATTGCAATGTATGAGTCTGTAACGGATTTGATATGGATGAGAGATTTCACTATAGAATTAGGTCAGAGTATGTTTGTTCCAAACCCTACCATGTTGTATTGTGATAACCAAGGTGCAATTACAGTCATGAAAAATGATCATGTGACTGAAGGAAATAAGCATTCCTATGTAAAAATTAACTATTGCAGAGTATGTGTAACCAAAGGTGAGATTGATTTAAAATATGTAACCACGCAGAAAAATATTGCAGATATTATGACAAAAGGATTGAATGGACCAAAGACCTTACAGATGTGTAGAGCCATGTATATACGTGTTGATTGATTTCAAAATTGTATAGAGAAAATGTTTTCCAAGGGGAAGTGTTGCAATTATAGTTGGTTCTCAGTGTGGAAAACATTATTATGTATGGGAACATATTGTGGTCGTCATATTTTTTTTTGTAATTGTTCTCGTTGTTTATAGTTACGGTGATGTTATGATGAGAGTTGATTGTTTGGTTGTTAAAAGTTGCGATGCACTCATATTAACTGAGTTGTTAAAGAAATGGGAATAAATTGGTTTAAACTACAAATGCTTGTATTTTTATTGCTTTCTAACATTTTGGAGGTCACTGGACCTGATTAGTGTAATGACTGGGAAGGAAAAGTGGCCTGTGTTGGAAGTTATCTTCCTCAACTTACGAGTTTTCTGCCCTGATATACACGTATGTATACGTGAAGCACTACATACATACCTATATGTGAATGAGAAGGGACGGAGCTTTATGGTAAAATGCGGGAAACGGCCATGAAGAAATCTTGCATTCCCTGCAGATACGATGCAATCTCTTCCACATATACACAGCAATGTATCCGTGCAGCAACCCGGGACGACGGCCATTTGCCAGAACTGAGGCCTTACGCTCCCTCCATTCCCTCTGTATATTCTGTGTGCGCGCCCCGGTGCCGGGGTCCACAAAATACAGGGAATGGTTAACGGTGAGGTGCTGGTAATCAGATGACGACCGAAAGTCGCCATATCCCTTCCAGCAGTGCGAGTAGATGGTGATCCCAGGTACCACGAAGTCCTTGATATTCTCCAACAAAGTAGCTATGCTGGGGTCAGGAACGGGTACAAGGAAAACATACCTCAAAGCCCCCAAACACCCATTTCCCCATTAACGGCCGACCACTGTTGTACTTACGTCTACAACGGTCTCATCCATTCTACTTCCTTCCCCGGGCCACCGATCCTAGCCGAAGTTGCAATTACACCCCCGAAGCAGACTTCTCGGACGTAATTGCACCAACCCGTGTACGCCTCCCCGCACAGGTGGATGCTATCGGGGGTATACCTCCAGGTCAGTATGTCCAGAAGGAATGCCTGCGGGAATCGAATGGTTCTCTCCAGGAGGATTTTAGTGGAAGCACCTGGAGAAACAGTAATGAATGTTATAAAAACGTACTTTGAGGGTGTGACTGAGAAGCTGAACACGAAGTAAAGTGCATACCTTTGTAGCAGGAAGTGATGAAAACGCACCGTATATTAGGTATCCTGCGGCTTGCATCGAGCACAACACGTTGACATCACCAGCAATGTCTGGATTCCTGGTAAGCAAGGACATAGTTGACCTGTGCGAGGAGCAAGGCAACCGAATGTTCCTAAAGGACGATGATACCATCATCCACGGTCACGAGCGATCGTCTAGCATCATAAACAGTAACAGCGCATCCATGGCAAGGCATGTTGCAGGCACAAGAGAAACAATGAACTGAACAAACCAGCAGGGAAACAAACTGATGTGCGAGTAGAAGAAGAGCCTATGGTGTGAAACGCAGCATTGGGCGGAGACCACGGCATCAGGTGGGGGAGACTGCACCGGACAGCCGCTGAGCGGCCTACGGATGAGCAGAGAAAGCAGCACCGGGATGATACTGTGCGGCCAATATACACAAGGCAGACATGGCTAGGCCGGCGGAAGCTGTACAGTGTTGACACTTTATGTGTCGGGTGATCCGAGTGTAGTGACTGAAATGATGACCAAAATACCACACGTGACCAGAGGCATATTAATATTTTGAGTGGACTAAAACCCTCAACTGGGGGGTAATGCTGGTATTGCGGTCTCGGTGAGGTTGAGGGTTCCGAGCCCGAGACCTTATTAAATGCTGAGAAATGCCGTCCGTCTCGTATAGGCTCTGCCAGCGAATCCAACCACAGCGTCCTCGTTGCACCCCCTGGGTAACACTAATTGTGGAAGGGTTAAAGGCGAGTTTCCGGCACCTTATAACCGGATCAACTTGGCTAAGGGAGTAAACCCCAACAGAAAATCAAGGTCCTCCAATGTAGCGGGGGTTGAGCGTGAGGCCAACAACCTCACCTCGGAAAAAACTTAACGTTACAGCAACTGCACAAAAGCCTCGGATACTGGACGGGAATAATGGATTACGACAATGGCAACCGAAAAGGAATATGAATAAGGATATCATTTTTGCAACTTGGAACGTCAGGACGATGCTTAAGCCTGGGAAAATGAAAGAAATTTCCCAGGAATTAAATAAATTTAGAATTGATGTGGTCGCACTCCAGGAAATAAGGTGGCAAGGACAGGGGCGTATAGACAAGCCTGATTTTAGCCTCCTCTACTGTGGGCCTGAGAGAAGGACAGGTCAGTATGGAACCGGAATAATGATGAATGCAAAAATGTGGAAAAGCTTGTTGAATTTTGAACCCATCAATGAAAGACTTTGCAAGGCAAGATTTAAAGGTAAATTTAGAAACATTACCCTAATATCAGCCCATGCTCCAATGGAAGACAAAGATGAACTTGAGAAAGACAAATTCTATGATGAATTGGAGAGACTTCTGTCAAGGATACAAAATCATGATATGATTATAACTGCTGGGGACTTTAATGCACAAGTAGTGCAGGATTCTGCCAGCTCCAAAAACTCGGGACACTACTCACTACACCAGACAAGCAATGAAAATGGTGTTCTCCTAGAACAGTTTGCCTCAAGAAATAACTTAGTAATTAAGTGTACCTGTTTCCCACACAAAAGTATCCATCTGGGCACATGGACAGCCCCGGGCTCAGGAATTGTCACACAGACCATGTTTTAACAAAAGGCAGACATGCATCATCAATCATAGATGTCCGCAGCTGCAGAGGGCCAAATTGCGACTCTGATCACTTTCTAGTTAAAGTCACAGTGAGGGAAAGGGTAGTCGCTCTAAAAAGGGCAGAAATCCTGAAAAGGAAAAAGTGGAGGCTAGATTTATTGAAAGACAAAGAAGTAGTAACCCAGTTCCAAAATGAAATTAAGAGAAACTTGGCCAAGGGCAAAGAGTCTGTAGATGTGGAGGATTAGTGGAATCAAATCGAGCAAGCTATAAAGGAGTCTGCAGACACGGTGCTAGGAGAGGAAAGGAAGACACGGAGCAAAGATTGGTTTGATGAGGAATGTAAGATGGCTTTAGAGGAGAAAAATACTGCTTGGAAAAGGATGAATCAAAGGAGAACTATAAAAATTTATAGTGAGTACAAGGAGCTAAGAAAGAAGGCTGACAAGATTATGAAAAAGAAAAAGAAACAAATGTTAAAAAGAAATATTGAAAAAATCGAGGAGCTGCATGAACAAAATGAAGTAAGGCAATGTTACATAGCGGTAAATAAAATGAAAACTGGATACATCCCCAGATTAGGAGGATGTAAAGATAAGGCTGGAAATATTATTAATTAAGAGCAGAAAATGATTGAGAGATGGGCTGAGCATTTCCAGGAACTCCTCAGCAAGGAGGAGGGGACCGAGAGTGATGATCTAGAGGGACAAGAAGCAATAGATGGGAATAACGAGGAAATGACCTACGAACCCTCTAGAGAGGAGGTGGAGGAAACCCTCAGGAAAATGAAGAATAACCGCTCCCCTGGAGAAGACAGCATTGTAGCTGAGCTGCTAAAATAAGAACTTCTAACCAAAATCCATGAGCTAATCACTAATATATGGCAGAATGAGGTAATGCCAGAGAAATGGATGACAGGTATAATATGCCCCATACATAAAAAGGGTGACAAGCTCTTGTGTGGAAATTACAGAGTTATCACTCTGCTGAACGTAGTCTACAAGATTCTATCTGGAGTGATAAACAAGAGCTTGACAGTATTCGCGGAAAGGATACTAGGGAGATACCAATGTGGATTCCGACCTAATAAGAGCACAACAGACCAAGTTTTTACATTAAGACAAATGATGGAAAAGTTTTATGAGCATGACTTAGACATACATTTTTTATTCATTGACTTCCAACAGGCATTCGATAGTATAAACCGCACTGAGCTCATGAGGACACTGATCCAGCTCCAAATCCCACCAAAACTAGTCAGGTTGGTGGGAAACACACTGGGAGAAACTAGAGCAAGAGTAAAAGTTCAGAATAGGGTCAGTGCAGAGTTCAAGTTCAATGCTGGAGTTAAGCAGGGCGATGGGCTGTCAGCTGTACTCTTCAATCTGGCTCTCCACAAGGCAGTAGAAGCTATAGACTTGAAGGGAACGATATTTGAGAAGTCAAGTCAGATCTGCGGATACGCGGATGATATCGCAATCGCAGCAAGAAGACTGGTAGACTTAAAGCAAAATTATGTGATTTTGAAAAGGGAATCCAACAAATTAGGGCTTAAAATTAATATAAATAAAACGAAGTACATGGTGATGTCAACAGTACAAAGCCGAAGAGAGCCCCGTGACTTGACAATTGACGGTGTCACCTTTCAGGGTGTAAGCAGCTTTAATTACCTTGGAACATTAATAACTAGCGACAATAACCTCAGGAGGTGCATACAGGAAGGAATTGAAGCTGAAAATAGGTCTTTCTATGCCAATTTAAAATTATTCAAGAATAGATTAGTAAGTAGATCACTGAAAATGAAACTTTATATGACGTTAGTACGGCCAGTGGTGACGTATTGTTCAGAGACTTGGACAATGACAATGGCAGATGAGGGAAGACTTAGAACCTTCGAAAGACATATCCTCCGTAGAATATATGGCCCAGTACATGACCAGGAAGACTGGAGGATAAGGTATAATGAGGAAATAGAGCAGCTAATCGAAGGAAAGAACATAGTAAAGTTCATTAAGTCGCAGAGGATCCGATGGCTGGGACATGTCGAGAGAATGTCAGGTGAGGAGATACCAAAACGGATGGTTAAAGGGAGGCTATTAAACAGAAGAATGCAGGGAAGACCTAAGAGCAGATGGATGGACCAAGTGCTGTGTGACCTGGGAAAGATGGGAGTGAGAGGCTGGCGGGAGAAAACTGCCGATAGGAAAATATGGAGAGCAACAGTGCAGCAGGCCAAGGCCCACACCAGGCTGTAGAGCCACGAAGAAGAAGAAGAAAACCCTCAAATTCGATTGAAAAAAATTAAGTAAATACATAGTAAATCTCTTCTTTTGATTTATTGAGTTAAACAGATTATTTATACGTGGTGAATAAATACATTAATTATTAATGAAGTAAAATGTAAATACTAAAATTAGTGAAGTAAGATAAACAAGAACTAAGAATAATCAAAAGTATATGGACTCCGTTCATAAATAAGGATTAACCACCATAAAAAATAACAAATATACTGTATCAAAACGAGGGGTAAAATTTTAGGTAACCTCAAAATATGTAGACTAGCTGGTATTAACAAATCGGGAGAGGTTCTCTAGGATCTCTCCTATTTCTTCTTCTTCTTCTAGTGATACTAGTTCATGGTTTGCGAAATGGGAATGGTATGAATCATTCCAACGGAGAGATGTACCTATTTGATGTTCACGATCACCTGTGCCGCCGTAACCCTTACTGTAGCATCAAATCGTATAATGTGACTACTGTTTCAGTAATATTTACGATTAGCGAAAATTATGAACGAATCACCTGGTTTCCCTCCTTGACCCACGAGTTCAATAATTTCCTATAGATCTTGTGCCGTAATAATTAACCGAGAGCGCATCGCGCGAAATTTTTGCCAACATCTTAAATTTTCTACGCAAAAAATTTCTATGTTCTCGGGCTAAAACCGGGGCAAACTGCAGAAAATTTCGAACAAAGACCCGGTGATCATTACTCTAAAATAGGCTAATAGAGGATGCGTACCCCGTGCCCGCACCTCAGACCCGCAACCTTCTACATTGGGATGGGTAGGATACGATTCTAAGAGGTGAAATTATGACGAAGCCCTCAGGTGGCGAGTGACAAAACACACGTACGGTGTGAAAATGCGTGAATTTGGAATTAAAATATCTGTGTAAGAACAAAGGTTACGGGAATGCGGTAACAAAAAAAAATGTTTGCAAAGTTTCGCATTAGGAAGAAATGTAGCTTATATCTGTGCTTATTAAGTTTGATCAGTTATAAGCGAAAAAGGAGGAGTACACCTTCGCGAACATCTACCCGAATTTGAAGTACAATAATTACTCAACGAAAGCATTTTTAACACAGTGTATGAATTGATATTAAATACCTATAAGCGGTGGTAAAAAGCTAGGCTACGTTAGCTGCTGCATAAATTTCCGTATGACGGGAAGAAGTTTCGATTTCGAAATGAAATTATTCTTTCACTACGGAATTTTCTATGCAATACAATCCTTAAGAGGCATAGCTAAAATGCCATCTAATACATCACGGTAATGAGATAATGTGTGCAAATTGCTTAATACAGCATGCTCTTTGCCTGCAAAAGAACGTAACAATAGCATATGGGCATGGAATTAAATATTGTGTGAATTTTCCTTGCTGGAAGTGAATTTTCCTCGCCAGAAGTGGATTTCGTCCTGTCATTCATCAAAGGTCGTTTTAAAAGAGGCACTTAACTGCACAATTTGAAGTAACCTTTTTTTTCACAGTGCGAGACTTCAGGTTAGGAATTAGAGCAGGGGCTACTTTTCCACCTCTCATTTATGCGTTTGGTCCTGCATTCTAGCAATTCGCCGCTTTACCCTTGTTGGCTCTTCTCTTCTTGTTGGTTACTTCTCAATGCACATCTATACATACACCACATTGTAGAATAAAATGCCTCATGTAAAACGGCCTCATGACACACCCTTGCGTTAGCACGTAGCCACGTCATGTCTTTAGGAGGGGCAACCAATTTCCAAGGAGGGGCAAACGTGCTGTTTTATGTGCCGTAAATCTACGACACTCGATAATATGGCTTGGGAAGGGTAAAATTGTATTTGTATTCGATATTTTCAAGGTTACTATTTGCAGTCTTAATTTTAGATGGATTATTTTAAGTTAATGTTCGACTCTTTAAGCTCGCCTCTGTAAAGCAGAGTACCTACTACAAGGAGGTGATATACTCTTAAAAAAAAAAAAAAACTCTTTAAAGCTATGTCGGGCAAAAAATATTCCTAGAGGGGCAACGGCCCTGGTTGACACGCAGGGCACATTTGAATGTCACATATTACTCGGAATGCCATGCTTCAACAACGACTTTTAAAACTTTGGTTGGTAGGTAATATTTCATTCCAGGTAAAATTACTTTAGTCATTTTTACCTAAGCTTGGAAAAGATGCAGATGAACAGTAAGGTATAACAGGGCCAGGCACTGACGTAAGGAACCACACGTGGCACAATTAACAACCGGACCATACATGGACAAAAATTGATGCATTGTAGATTTAACTTGGGAATTGTCACTCACCATACATTTATGACAGAGGCCCTGGTTATCAGCAGTTGTCGGCATACATCGTCAATTGTAAGGCCACAGATTCCATCTTCCTCGGCAATTTGCTGCAGTTAATCACCCAATCCACATTCCGCCAAGAAATAAATGGTAAACTTCACTCCGACATTTCTGCGTATCGCTATAGACGGCAGCACCAGGCAGCACTGGCGACACAATGCGTACAGTTATGGGATGCAAACTGAATACCATTTTTCTTTGATGCGGGTTTCTAGTAATATTATACAGCAATAGGTGACAATACTTGCTACTTCACAAAAAAACCGCGGAGTTTAAATCCACTTCTTTTATAATTTGCTTATATATGTTTTTTAGAATTTAAAGCTCTCTCTGAACGGAAAATCATGAAGAATAGCGACGCATAGCGCGAGAAAGCTGAAAAAACTTTATATTTATCGCACAAATATATTTAAGTGCAATTGTAATCAGAGATGGAAAGAGACTTAGAATTCAAATTGACATTTTCATTCAGAATATTTTGAACTTTGGTAGGTCAATGGCAAAAAATTAACCTCAATGTTGAAAATAAAAAACTTTATTACACGGAAATGTACACTCATAAGATAAAAAATAACATACAAAATTTTAATAAACTGAGTCGCGGTAGCAGAAATAAATAATAAAAACTTTGGCTGACAACAAATTGTTGCTTCAATGAAGTAGTATTAAACTTCATTGCAAAAATCTTTGCTTGCTTTAGACTTTTAAAAACCTGAATCCTTATTAGCTTAAGATTTAGGTTGGACTTAACGAAAACAAAACGAAATAAAACTATACCAATAAATGATCATGGTTTTCCCTAACATTGCTCTATAAATGTGTTAAATGAAATAATGAAGTATCATGATAAGAAAACTTAGGCAATAATTGCTATGATAGAACAATCCCATAGGCCAGGGGTCGGCAACCTGCGGCTCGCGAGCCACATGCGGCTCTTTTGATATCAAGATGCGGCTCTCCAGTTCCATGCGCAAATATTAATAATTATATTATTTTATTTTCAAAACTCATAAAAAATATTATACTGCAAAAAAACTTTAAACAGGATAAAAACACTCAACAGAGAACAGTGAGAATAGGTGGAGTAGAGAGTGTACGGACAGCTGACATTTTTTAAATGTGGCAATACTGTTCTGTTTGTTTAGTTATTGGTGCACTGTGTCGTCAACGGTCGCAGTCAGAACTTTTTTCGATCAAAAAGTAAATATTTTCACAGTTATACTGTACTATATATTCTGTTTGTTTCATGTTGGTATGATACGTATTATATATGAATATGAACTATATGCGTTGAGCTTTCTAAATCTGTTTTGAATATTCATAACCTCATATTATTTTATACGTGAAAGTTTCAGAAAATACCCTTTGTTGTACCTCCGGACATTCATGTTGTTGCACCTTCGAACGTCTAAAGGTACAAAAAATTTATTAATTTCTTATACCTATTTATTTTGTTACAGTGACGCGAAGTAAACATGGTAAAAAAAAGAAAAAAATACTTCTATGGATAATTTAAAAAATTGATTTTGTCCGGAGGTACTCTACATATCCATACGTTTAACGTTTAACGAAGTTGACTTTTTTACAGATTAGCAATTAACGAAATTAACTATTTAATAAACGGTTTATTAACGCCGTTTTAGATAGCTAAATAAAATTTTAAAAATCTTTATTTCAACTCCGCCCCCAGAATGGCATCTGATAAAAAGAAGATACGAACTGAAGAAGAATATCGAGAATTTAAACAGGATTGGACGGAGTCGTTTGCGTTCATATGCAGCACAGATGGCCTTCCGACTTGTCTCATTTGCCAAGAAAAACTTGCCCACAATAAGAAGTCAAATTTGGAGAGACACTTCACTACAAAACATACCCGATTTGCTGCTAAATATCCAACCGGTGACGCTCGGAAAAAAGCTGTTAAAGAGCTTCAAAAACAAAACCAAAAGTCGAGTTCTATGCTAATTAACTGGGCGCAATCTTCAAATAATTTAAATCTGGTAAGCTTCGCAATATCACTACAAATTGCAAAAAGAGGGAAACCATTCACAGATGGTGAGTACGTCAAAGATTGTTTCATACGTGGAGCTGAAGAACTGTTTCGTGATTTCAAAAACAAAACCGAAATCATGAATAAAATCAATGATTTGCCATTATCAGCTAAAACAGTACAAGATAGAATTTCTAAAATACCTTCAAATGTAATACACATGCAAGTGGAAGACATTCAACTGGCTTCTGCTTTATCAATTGCTATGGATGAGTCTTGCAACATAAAAGACACGGCACAAGTTACCCTTTTCGTCAGGTATATGTCGTCCCAAGGTCCAAAAGAAGAACTGCTAGGATTGCTGCCGCTCGAGCTCTCAGGGAAAACTCGTGGAAAAGATATAGCAAATGCTGTGCAAAAATGCCTGGAAGACTATGCAATCGATATAAATAAAATCGTTTCCATAGCAACTGATGGAGCCAGAAGTATGACAGGAACACATAAAGGGGTAACCACGATTCTTCGGCAAAAAAACCACGAATTTTTAACGTTTTACTGCATAATTCATCAAGAGGCGCTTTATTCCCAAACATTTCCTACCGAAATGGTAGAGGTCATGAACTTTGATATTAATATCATTAACAGCATTTTGGCAAAAGCACTCTGCCATCGCCAGTTTAAGGAATTTCTTGAAGAAATAGAAAGCCAGTATTCTGACCTACTTCTGCATAATAAAGTGCGATGGCTTTCCAGGGGTAACCTATTGAAACGTTTAGCTTACTGTGAAATAAAAACATTCTTCGATGAAAAAGGCATTGTCCATCCCGAATTGAAAGAAGACAAATGGCTCCAAAATTCAACTTCATGGTGGATATCACAAAGAAACTAAATAAGCTAAATGTAAAACTGCAAGGAAAGGAAAACCCAGCCTGTCTTGCTTGAAGAAGTGGTTTGTTTCGAAAATAAATTACTTCTTTTTGTCGAAGACATGGAGAGCGGTAAATTACTTCATTTCGAAAATCTGATGCAATATCGCGATGAAACCAATGCAATTATTGACATGAATTACTTCAGCATTACTATAAACAAAATGAAGGATGGATTCGCTGAGAGATTTGAGCAATTCAAAACAAACGCAAGTACTCTGGCGTTCATAATAAATCCTCGACACAAATACAAATGAGATCAACATTGAGCCATTTGGAATTGATGCTGGTTCGCTTCAAATGCAATTGCTGGATTTGAAAACCAAACATTTGTGGAGTGGTAAGTTCACAGAACTCAAGAGCAAGTTAGAAGAGTTGGAGGTCCAGAAAAGCATGCACGTTAAGCTGCACAAGGGGACAGCTCTAAAAGAAATGCCGCGAGTTGAGACACTCATATTTGACGCATGGAATAGTCTTCCAGAATGCTACAGTGAGGTGAAGAAGTTGGCATTTGGAGTGCTGACAATCTTCGGGTCAACATATTCGTGCGAGCAAGCGTTCTCTTGCATGGATATAATAAAAAGTAAAGTAAGAAGCCAACTAACAAATAAAAATCTAGAGGCGTGCTTTAAACTGAAAACAACAAGTTATGAGCCAGATTTAACCAAACTTTCAAAAGGCAAGCAAGGTCAATGCTCCCATTGATGTAACTATTGTAAATATTATTCAATAATTATAGTTATATTAATTGATTACTAATTTTATTATTCTAGCAGAGCTAGCTAAAATACTTTAATATGTTTCGTGCGAAACATTTGTATGTTTTTATATGAATAAATATTATTTCATATTTAAAGCTATTATTTTAAATAAAAAATCAAATTTATATACCTAATCCTAATCAAATACCATAATATTGTAATAAAAATGTTAGTGGCTCTTTAAAAACTGGTAAATTTTGTAAATTGTAACTTTTGGCTCTTCCGTCTCAAAAGGTTGCCGACCCCTGCCATAGGCTAATACAGAAAATAAAAATTTTAATTAAGCTGCAAAACAGTAATACAATGACGATTTTATGTCATATACATAATTCTTATACTAATTAAGATAAGTGCCTCAGTTTAAATTTGACAGCACTACGGATTGTTTTTCTTGAGCCTCCAATGGCAATATTATTTTCAGTAATTTTGTTCTCATATGTCATTAAAATATTCTTTATCTGTTCCGAAACGATATTTTTATGCTCCCGTCAACGTTTTACCATACAACTGAATTTGTTTTCACATTGTAATGATACAACGTATTTTGCTGAGAAAACGTATTCACGTGGATTTTGTCATGAGCGCATTGCAATCGAATTAAATTAGGTTTTGATAAATATAATAACGATATTATTTTATCAATGAAAAAAATTACATTTGGTATTTTAAAATTATTACTCCATTGCGCAAGGTTTTTTTGTTCACATGTACGCTTTCCAATTCACTGAAATATTTTTACAGGGTATTAAAACGATTGTTTTTTGGGCGAAGAAAACGTTTTGTATATGATATTGAAATATTGTTACTCCCTTCTGAACTATTCTTTTCCGCTCGCGTAAAACATGTACAGTGAACAGATTAGGTTTTACTCCTTTTTAAACGATTTAAAAAAATGAAAGTGTCTATTACTTAGGAAAATATTCTTACTTCGATTCTTCACCCAATCCAATTTTCGTGTAAAAAATTACAAAAAAGTTAGTTGCTGTAATTAGAATTAATAATTTTACTTTTAAGGCGGAGAATAAAGCGTTTGGAAAATCTATCATAACCTTAATAATGCTGGAAAAGTCCCAATATACGTGCTTAGTTAAGTTCAATAATAGTTATCGCGGAGAATTCTTTACACTGCCTAGGATTGATTTATTAATAGCTCTTCTTCACTTTCTCTCGAGATTTTCGAGTCTCGCGGGGGTGGTGTCTTGCCAAAGAGCTTTAAGGTTGTGAATCTAGTCTCGAATTACTTGCCTCGGTCTCGTCTCGAGTCTCGCTGCAACAATAAACTGTACTGATATGAGTCCTTTTTTGTGCAAAGAAGAGGTTTTATTCTAATAAATTCTTACTCCGTTCTAAAACAATTTTTTTCGCTCGCGTAAATGTTTTTAGTACAGCTGTCGATATATCTACATAGAATTAAAAAGATATTATTATACGTCGTTCAGAAACGATTTTGTTTTTCGAACTCGTAAGAATCCTAGAACGAAACTGAGTACATTTTATATTGAACTGGAACTTTTTTTTGCGAAGAAATTATTTTCAAACAAATTCATATAATCTTACATTGTTCTGAAAAGATTTTTTGGTCACAGTTAAAGTTATCTAATCGAACTGATTTAGATTTTTATTGCATTGATATGATTTATTTACGGCGTAGAGAACGTTTTTCAATGTTAGTATCAATATTCGTATTTCCTTAAGAAATGCTATCGTTTTTGGCTCGCATTTTCGATCTCAATAATAAGGAAAATATTTTACACTCTGCTGAAACGATTTATTTTGTTGAAGGAAACCTTCGAATATGACATTCGTTGTGAAACATTATTTTTTTCGCCTAGTAAAAGTTTTTGAATTACATTTAAATATCCCTACATCTTATTGAAATGTTTAAATAAATGACCAGAAGAGGTTTTTTACTGTATGGAAACGTTTTTTTGCGGATAACGCGTATTCTTATGACTTTTTTTATATTCTTAGTCCATCTTGGAACGATTATTTGTGTTGATAATCGTTTTCCAATGGAATAAAATATATATTTATTATTCACAGTAAGCCCTCACATAGTGCGAGGTTAACTTCCTTGAAAACGTCGCGCCTTGTGAAATGAAGCAACACATATTAAAAATATATGACCGAGAATATGAAAAGTTCCTCAATCTCAAAACCTAATTTAAAATTAATTACGACATTTTATGGCATTTAAACATCTCAGCAGTTTTTGTTTTTTTATTTGGAAATGCTTTCATTTTAATCAGATAATCATTAACAAATGAAAATTTTGTTCTACAATCAACTGTTTTAATATTATAGATCGAATTTACATACATAAACAATTTTTTCTACAAAAGATTTTATGCAACAGACTTCTGCACATTATATGAGCGTCTTTTGATGAGACCACGGAGGCTGGGATAATCAGCTGTTGTAGCTATTGGGCCATATATCGGCTAAAATAAATACTAAATCCTAGCTGATTAGGCTTTCAAAATACTCCCAATCAGTCTGGATCACGGTCGTAGAGAAGTAATGGAAGGTCTGGATTTATTTAGGTGCTCGTCACCAAATTAGTTAAAAATGAGCCAGTCTTTTACTTAAATTCCAAAAATGAAAAGAAAGCGCGTTTCAGTTTTAGCCCGAAAAAAAAAGTACCTACTTGTTGAGAGGGAAATGTAAAAGTGATATTGGCACTCATTATTAGATTATATTTTCATTTGACATCTAAATAGTCTTACCTCTTTCTGAAAATAATGATTCGCTCTAATTAAAGTTTTCTATTGGAACTGATGCAAATCTCAAACTAAGCTGAAAGGTTTATTAATGGCGAAAAAACCTTTACTGAAACGTATTATTTTTTTAATAGATTTGTATATATATTTTTAAATACTTATTCCTTTGTGAGTCGATTTTGTCTTATGGCATAAACGTTCAGCAATGGCATTAAATATGCTTTATTAACGTCCAAAGGAGTTTTTTATTTTTACGAAGAAAACCTTTTTATATTACATATAAATATCCATACTAAGTTTAGAAACGATACGTTTTTTACTTTCTTGAACGTTCCTAATTGAAGTAATGTATTTTAACACCATACTGAAGCGATTCGAGTTGAGAATAATATAACCTGATTAGGAATGATAAATGCTAATGTTCTAAAACGATTTTGTTTTCCGGACTTTTACAACATTTTGACTTGTTTCTGAGTCAATTTCTGTGACTTTTTCGCTCGCATAAACCTCCTACGTAAGTAAGTTACTGATGTAACTGACGTGATGGATGATTGAAGTAAGAAAAAAATTGTTGATGCAATATTTGAAGAATATGATAAATTTGGAAGGTAAATATAAAGTGTTATGCATTTTAAATTTTAAATAACGTAAGTATAAATTACATCTGGAATCGAGTGTTGCATAAATGCAAGTATATGCAACCTGTAACAAAAATCTTTGAAACTCAAATAAACAACTTTGATATGAAAATGATTTTTATTTTGCAAATTGTTCTTTATTCACTAGAGACTATGAATTAGAAGACTACAGTCATTATTTCATATTTTTAACATTTGTACGTTTACCTTTTTTGGAAAATTTTTCATACGTTTTTGGCAACAATGAGTCTGTCAATATTTTTGGGCTATTCTAAGAAGACACAAAACAAAATATGTAAATATAAATATTTACTTTCCCTTAACATATTATGTTATACAACTTTGTGAAAAATTAGAAAACAATTGCGTCCTCTGTTTATGCAAAGATGAACACCGCAGTTTATGCAAAATATGTGAGTCCCTTGAGTACAGTTCACTTGCTTGCATTTTGTTGGTTCCTGTTTCCCTTCATGTACAGGCAAATGATTAACTCTATCTGACTGTATTTCTTTCATCGGTCTCTTTTCCACATTTTGCTTTTTTAATGCCACTGTGGAGGATGCATTTCGAATTGTCATTGGTCTTCCGCGATTTATTTCCTGAGTGTGTTTACCTGCCCTTACAAAGCATTCAGCAGCACTTAGCTTGAAATTTAATAAATACATTATTTCAGATTTTGGAGTACCACTTTATGAAGCATTTCTTCTATATTCTTGCCAGCTGTTGGCAATAGCAAGATCAACAGCGTGAAAAATCATTATCGAAGTCCATTTTTTGAGCGTATAACAATTCTATAGAGGCTGATAATCTGATTCAATAAATCAACCCTCCCATACCATGTTTAGGTAAAGTGAATTAACTGAATTACCATTGAAGAAGTACTAAAACACTTAGGCGAAAAACGGAACACGTGGAAGGCCTTGATAAAACGCAGATATACACTGTTTGGTCATATTCTGATGCACTGAACACTATTATGGAAGGAATGGGAGAAGGAAAAATACACCGAGTAAGAGACATAAATCAAATAATATAAGAGGTCAACTGCTCCAACTATGCGAAAATGAAAGGCCCAAGACAGAAGAAGATGGAGACTAATTACAAACCAATCTACGGAGTGTTAACATCAGAGAGAGAGATAAGTTTTCCAGGTGAACTAAAACATTTTTTGCATGGTACTATAACTATTTTTTTTGGGAAGAAATCATTTATAAATGACATTTAAATATTTTTTCATCGTTCTGGAACGGTTTTTTTTCTCTTGCGGATACATTCTCTAATGGGATCGAATGATTTTACACTGTAGTGAAACAATTTTTTCTCGAAGAACACGTTTTCACATGACATTCTTACTCTGTCCTAAATGGTTCTGGCTCTCGAAAAAAATCTTCAAATTGACTAAAATGCTTTTACGCTGTTCCGTAGCAATTATTTAGTTTGGAAAGGAAAAGGCATATAAAATACGACATGTTACCATTTTACCCCGTTCGGAAACATTTTTTTCCCTGCATGTATGGTCTCCTAAATCCCTTTCTATTAAACTATTTTTTTTCGCTATCGTAGCGGATTTACAATTAAACTGAAAAAGAAAATTAAGAAAAAGTTGTCTTATGGCACATGTATATTTTTTACTTCGTTTTGTAATGGTTTTGTATTTTTTTACTCGCGTATACTTTTCAAATTTTATTTAAATAATTCTAAAATATACTAAAATAATTTTGGGGGAAGAAAACGATTTCACATAAAAATTTGATTAATCTTATTCTGAAAATTCCGAAAATTGAGTGAAATGTTTTTACTCGCGTACACGTTGTACGGTAATTGTTATTGTCATTTTACTGTTAGCGATAATTTTCACCGATGAAGACGTTTTTATTTTACATTTAAAAATCCTTGAGGAATATGCATTTTTTTAGATATCAGGAAAGTGCCTCTTTTGGCAATTTAGTTTAATGCTGCTTCATTAAATCGGCAATTTCTTGTCATTAACTTTGTTATTATTTATTGCTGCTGCAATTTTCTCAGTCTGTTAAAATTTACGAATGATTTATTTTTATCTCCAAATGTACATTTTTATAAATAAAGTTCTTGTTTAGGTTTTTGTAATGTTTTGTTAATCAATTAACAAAGGACATTATTTAAATTATGAGAATGCCAATTTTAAATTTGACATATTTCAGGGTGTGCATTTGGTGTGTTATTACTTCATAAAGTCAATTTCTGATGACTTCAGGGCTTGAATTCCCTTGTACGATAACCAAAAAGTATATTTCATGTTTGTTGCTTTAAGCATCGTAATTTGCTAACATTTGCGGCACATGTAGATGTATGTATTAGTTTTTAAAGAACATTTTAAATCCGTATTATTTAGATTTGAATTTCGCGGCAATATGGTGTTGTAGCAAGTGTCGTCATCTATATCTGTAAAATGTGGATAGTAACCCCACCAAGGAAAAATGGTGTTGAGTCGGTATGTCTTGTTATGGACGCCCTGTTGCGGGCTCAGTCGCAAACAGGTATTCGGAGCTCAACTATTTCCAGCATTTCCAGTTCAACATGTGTCATGTCGGAACTGTCGGAATCGTGGACTTGCCATTGACGGTAAATGAAATCAGCTACTGAGTATGGTGAGTGAAAATTCGTATTTTAAATTCGCTATGCATCAAATATGTTAATGTACCTAAGACGTTGTGGCGTTGAATGTGACACATCTGATTCCTTCTGTAATTATCTAACTGCATAATTCCTCAGCCTCTACTTCTAATTTAGGTTAAAAATTATTATGGTTTCTTTATTCTAAAATATATTCAAAGCTCTTAGTTAATCTGACATCTAAATGTGCCCCGCGTGTGATAGTGAGTGACAAGAAAAAAAATCATCTTTTGTAACGGTATGGTGATGACGTTTCTCAGGTAAAAATATCTCATTTTCAACTGCTTTAAATCTGATTTTCAACTCATTTTCTCCACTCATTTGCAATTCATTTGTAATTCCTTTGCAAATTGAAACACGGGACAAATCAGTTAAAAATCAGTTGAAAATGAGTTTCTGAAACTGTTGAAAATGAGATTCAAAAGAGTTGCAAATGAGATTCAATAGAGTTGAAAATGAGATTCAACAGAGTTGAAAATGAGATTTAAAAGAGTTGAAAATTGGTTGAAAAACGCTGAAAATGACTTCCAAAAGTGATGTAAAAGCAAATACTTAGGCCAAATAATGTTTAATTGAAGCACAGATTTCACTAACATCAGCAAAATTTGATATCACTAGTATCAGCACAAGTTGAAATGAAACTCCGCTATAACTAAAAATTTACAAACTTGGCATCTTAGTTATCGTTTTCAGTTGGCCACCATATTTTCCAAAGTGTCAAAAAGCAGAATCGGTTCTGTTGCTGAGGCAATGGCTAGCTATCCTTGAGAATGAAGACTATATTGGTGAACTTAAAAGAACTGTAAAACTTAATTCAAAATTTACAAATTTTATTGCTCGTAACGCTAGAATAGCATACATAAAAATCACAAATTCAAAATACTTAAAAAGTTAAAAACATTTGACTCATATAATGCCTCCTTAAAATGCTGCCAGTCAACATCTGAGTAACTGCCCCAACTACCATGCCTTTTCTTGATGTTCCAGTATTAGCTTTTTTGCTGGAAAGAAGTTAGGATCAATAGACAGCATCACCAAAGTCCTAATGCCAGACATATAGGAGTACAAACACCATGCGAATGAGAATAGTTAATTTTGCTAATTTCATAGGGTAATGTCTACACTATTACCTCTTGAAATGAAGTTGTAATAGGTATGGTACTGTGAGTTCTCTATTTTCGTCTCCCAAGTTATAAAAAGGGTTCCTACTGCGATTCCATCCTCATAGTCGTGAGCCTCGCTTCCGCACTTCTGAAAATTAGGAGTGATGAAGATGTAACGATTTCATTCACTTTCCATCATGAATTTTCTATAACAGAAAAATGCTTACAGGTTCAATTACCACCGCTTAAAAGAGCAGGAGAGGATTGATGCTTTATCTTACCAGAAATCGGCGACGTCCGTCTTTCTAGACTTCTCTCACACTTTTCGTAGGTTACGTACGCTAGGATTCACCCTTGTTCCAATGATTACACGGTTGGCTTCCCACGAAATTTCCGATTGAAATAGCTCATCGTACGATGGACAAACAATGACCTTCGGCTCCTAAAAGTATTCCAAAATTTCCATGGAGTATCACAAAGTTCATGGACAGACAGGAGATATGGAACATTTAATACGGTAGATACAAAGGATGTTTCAAGACTTATATTCTTAGTGAACTACGATCGTTAACTCATACCTGTGAATTTCTTTCCTTCCATTCATTCTTCTTGCAGACAATATGCAAACACATTTACGTAATATACAGCCCTGCAACTACTAATTAGTTGTAAATATCACAAGTTAAGCAAGTAAACAAACGGAAGAAATCACACGAACGTCCTAAAACACATAAAACTGAACATCGAAATGCAACCGCCTTCACCGCCAAATTCAATAATGAGACGATAATTCACTTGAAAATCAGTTGCAAACCAGTCCAAGTAAGATAAGTTGAAAAACAGATTGAAAATCAGTTGAAAAATAGTTTTTAAGTAAAAAGCAGTTGCATCACAGTTTTATTTAATATGAGTTGCAAAATAGTTTGAAAATCGGTAGCAAAATTGAGTGAAAATCAGTTGCATAAGAATTAAAAAAATAAAAATCAGTTGCGTAACAGTTTAGCAGAAAATCAGTTGAAAAATAGTTTGATAATGTGTTGCAAAATTGAGTGAAAATCAGTTGCATAAGAGTTAAAAAAATAAAAATCAGTTGCATAACAGTTTAGAAGAAAATCAGTTGAAAAATAGTTCGATAATGTGTTGCAAAATAGAGTGAAAATGGGTTCCAAATGAGCATGACACTAAAAATTGGGATGCAAACCAGTGAAAATCAGTTTCAAATCAGTTGAAGATGAGTTTATTGTGTTTAAAAGAGTTTCAAACCAGTTTCAAATGAATTGCATAAGAGATATTTTTACCTGAGTTGTTTCATGCGTGTGTTTTTGTTCAGTGCAGAAATGTATCATCGCTTTACCGTGGTTCTGTTGTGGTCACGAATTGTGTGAAGAAAAATTAAACCCGTCAGTTCGAGTGTATCTCCCTTACTTCATATGTTTGGTAGCATATCTCTCAAACATGCCAAAGCAGTGAGGCAAGCGGTTTAATTGGTTTAATTTCGTGTGTAGATGAGTCAACTCGTGTCTGTTTTATCATATGGAAGTTTCCATATCGTTTGTTTTATTCATGTTAAGTGGAATTTCAATCTAATTTTTTTAATAATTCAGTCATCTAGGTATTTGTTATTATTCGTCACAGCTCTTTACATACCTAACTGAAATCATCCCCTTACCTAATGAATCACTAATGTTTCCAAGTGTTGCCTTAGCCAATGTAAAATACAAGCGTTCTGACTTAAATTAAACATTCCTAACTCCCGTCGAATAAATCCAATCTTTTATACCTGACTCGCACATTCTTGTACATGAGCACCTAAATTGTTTAAGAGATGAGACTGACCGTCGAGTCTGTAACTGAGGATTGGGTTTGGCCACTCAAAATGACCTCTCTATTTTTACGAGGGCACCGATTCTACTTGAAGGCGGCACACGATTTTCAAGTATTTTTTCATGGAAATATCTTCTTTTGGATGAACCATTCACGAATATATCGTCTTCATGTTATTAAACCTTTCCTTTTTGCTTATATTCCTTGAAATGTTTCGGATTTATTTTAAATCGACCGCTATTCTCCACATCAACTCTTTTCCCATTCCCCTATCTCAGGTGGGCGTATCTCAGGACAGCTTTCCATGCGCTTTTAACCCATTTTACGCTATCCATTCACTATTCTATGCTATTTCACTGGCCCTGTCTATATCACCATACAACCCCCTCCTTTTACACCCCCTACTTTCCCATCCCTTACCTATCTCACTGACCCGTATGTGCTTGGTTCAGAGAAATCACTTCATTCGACGTTTGCAGTGAGTTCGTCTATACTGTGTATCACATTAGTAGTGCTTTCCATTAATCCGTGTTCTATCATCTCCATCTATACATCCCGATTTACGTGTGCATCTGTGTGTCTCCTTGTTCGTTTGCCGCTTTTAAGTTCATCCTTTTCTTTTCAATTTATTTATTTATTTCATTTTCCTTTCCGTCCATTATGAGTTGTCATTCCTGTTCCTTTTCATATACCTCTGCGGCGATGACTTTTCTTTCTAAGGAGGACGGGTTAAAAGTTTTAGAAGAACATGGCTGCATTTTGCCTATTGAGGGGCAGCTCTGTGGCAAGTGTGGCCATACATTGAAGTTCAGGGAGGACGAAGGGGAGTGGTATTGTCGTCGACTGTCCCGTGACCGCCGCGGCGTGCCGTGGACGCCCTAGTACCGCGTTTACACATTCGCACGAGTGGCGAGGCGAATCGCGAGGCGAATGGCGAGGCGAATGTGTTGTCGGTTCACTCGTGATTCGCCTCGTCGCTCGCCTCGCCGCTCGTCGCGCTCGCTCTGGGAGCGGTTTTTGGGGACGAGTCAAAGGCTTGTAGGGACGAGGCGAACTCGGTGTTCACACAGTCGCTGCTCAGTTCGCAACGAGCGCGTTTATCAACACGTGTTTCTTTTTAATTTTCTATTGAAAAATGGAGTGGAGTAACACTCAAGTGTTTGAGTTTTTGGAACTCTACCATGGTGAACCTCCTATTTGGAACCCGAAGCATCCACTGCATAAAAACAAAAAGATAGTACACGATTCATGGACTCGAATATCGGCCAGTCTAAATACATCAATTATTGAGTTGAAGGCAAAAAAAAATTCGTTGATGGCTACATTTCGTACCCATCGCCGGAGGAAAGAAGCTTCCATGAAATCGGGTGCTGGACAAAAGGATATCTACCAACCTATATGGTTTGCCTACCAAAAAATGGAGGAGTTCTTGGCGCCTGTGTATGACTGCGGAGCGACCACAAGTACCTTGGACGCTGAAAATGTAAGTAATTGTTTTACTAGATCACTAATTATATTGCCTCCGTGTAACTTCCAACGAATTTGAATCATTCACTAGGTATACCATCATATAAAGTTCGAATTTGTAGGACATCTAGAGGAAATATTTAAGAAAATTTGACATGAATTCGAAGTTTAAATGAAGTTGAAAATTCAATCAAACAACAAAAACACTGGTACAATATCCATTCTTTTTTTGACCACCAACAAAGTTTTCAGCACGTCATCAGGGTACAGTTTTCCAAATGTGCGGTCCTTTCATACATATTACAACATTAGGGGAGGGGGGTAGGAAGTTGAGGGAAAAGGTGGTGGTGTGGGCGACTACAACATTATTACAAAGTTGTTGCCACACACATCCAGTGCCGTCCGTGCGGTAGTGCGACAGGTGCCCTGCCCACGGCACCCTTTCCCTCAACTTCCTAACCCCCTCCCCTAATTTCGTAATACTTTGTACAACGACAACAATTGTGTCATGATGCTGTCGTCGCCCACACCTCCCTTTCCCTCAAATTCCTACTCCCCACTCCGATTTTGTAACATTTGGAAAACTGATCGCTGATGAAGCGCCGAAATCTTGGTCGGTACTCAATGAAAGTGTGGACATTGTACCAATGTTCCTTTCTTCTAAAGATGTATATCTATTGTTTCCACAAAGTTATTACTAATACGCTTTCATGTGTTAATAAAACAAGATTGTAGTTCATTATATTTCTATTTGCAATAACACTATATACAGATACATATTCATGGTGGAGAATCTAGAATCTATTATTATAAAAGTAGTCAGAAAATTCTTCTCTTATCTGTAAAGCACTTAATCTTGCACGTCTAGCTATGATTGGTAAAGATCTTATAGCAGATCTCTCGGAAGTAATATGCCTCCAAGACCCTTCATGAACTACTTCACCATTGACTATAGCATCGAAGCTTCCTGGAGGCGTGTAGATATTTCTGGATGTCTCTCTTCTCCTTAAGAAATTATGTAATAATATGCAAGACATTGTAATTAGTGAGGCCTGATTCGGTTGAAGTTCCATAGGTTTCTTAAATATCCTAAATACTGATGACAATACACCGAAAACGTTTTCCACAATAGCACGTGAACTAGATAGTCGACAATTGAAAGTTCGTTGTAATGAACCATTGTCGTGATTGCCTGGATAGGGCTTCATCACATGTGTGCTTAAGGCAAATGCTCCATCACCAAGGAATACATAAGGCACGTTCTTTTTTTTCCAGGAAGTGGACAGTCAGATGGTAAATTTAAATCTTCTGACATAATTTTTTCCCAAAGGAGACTATTTTGGAACACTCCTCCGTCACTAATTCGTCCCGGAGCACCGATATCGGCATATATAAAATTGTAATTGCTATCAACTAAAGCTAATAGCACAATGCTAAATGTCTTTTTGTAATTATAATATTGAGAGCCACTGCCAATTGGACCTTCTAGCACGATGTGTTTACCGTCGATTGCACCAACACAATGTGGAAAGTTTTGATGTAATTTATATTCCTAAAAGGAGTCTCCAAACAAAATCACTTTAGTTATTTTAGTGGAACGGCGAGAGAAGCAAACACTCCATTCAGGTTTTCCGACAGAACGAAAAGACGTTCGTTTATTTCCTCCCTTTTTTTACAGGCGACAGAAGAGGGCAGCACAGTACAGGAGGGTTAAAACAACATACACTCGCATAGAGGCATGGCGCAAGAATACAAAAGAGAGAAAATAGTTCGCTGGTAGAATTTTGCTTATCAAGCTTAGTATAATATGACACCTCTCCTCAAAATTCGAACAGCAAGAACAAATAAACAAAAAAAAACTCGATACAAATAAGAAGTGAGAGCATAGACATAGCTCAAAACTATCAGCACAAAGTAACAACAAAGTATACTTGGCAAATATTTTGGTGCAATTTCAGGCATAAAAATAGTTATGTCGATGCCCTAAAAAAAAAACAACATACTTTAAGGCTACCACACTTTGATAATTGATAAACAGAGACAAAAAACTTAGTCTTCAAATTACTCACAGGCTTGACATTAACAAGCAAAAAAAACAAGACTTCTACTCTACTAGCCCCATAGCTTGGACAAACAATTTTGTTTTAGGTTGAGGCAAGATTTTTGTTAAGATGTCAGCTACATTGTCAGATGACGGGACATGGTTAACTCTAATTTCACCATTTTGAATACACTCTCTTACAAAATGATACCTCAGCCTACAGTGCTTATTTTTGTCTGTTAATCTTATTGATTCAGCCAAACCGTTGGCCCCCTGGTTATCAGCATACAGCTGCACAGCTCCTTTTACAGGATGACCTAGCTCGCTCATTAAGTCTCTTAGCCACACTATGTCCTTACACGCTTCAAACATTGAGTAATACTCAGCCAACATAGTACTGCTTGCAGTGGTAGATTGCTTTTTACTCCGCCAAACTACTGCAACACCAGCCATTAGAACTACATGACCACCTACAGACAATGAGTCTGTTTTATCATTTGCCCAGTCGGCATCACTGTACACTTTAAATGCAAAAGAGGGGTCACTCTGGAATACCATTTTGTAGCTTGCAGTCCCCTTTAGGTACCTCAGCACACGCTTCACCCCTTCCCACTGCACATCAGTAGGCTCCTGGCAATATTTACTCAAATACCCAACTATGAAGGAAATATCAGGTCTCGAGCAAGTTGATAAATACAACAAACACCCGATTGCAGACCGATACCTCTCCTGGTTAAAAGGTTTCCCTTTTTCATCCATCTTGGCACCTAAAACACCTGGAGTAAGTACACTAATACAATTAGCCATATTAAACATTTCCAGTACTTCCTTAATATAGTTTTGTTGGTCCATTTCAAGGATATTTTCAGTGGGTCGAGAAAAATTGAGTCCTACAAAGTTTGTTATTGGTCCCAGGTCCCTGATCTCCACAATCTCACTTAGGCCCTGTTTTAAGATAGATAGAAATGATTTCGTACCACAAGCAATGATATCATCCACATACGTTCCCACGTAACCCTCCTGGTGTACAAAAACACATGGATCTGAAATACATTGCTTGAAACACATTTTACACAAGATTTTAATTAACATGTCATTCCAAACCATGCCTGACTGCTTTAGACCATACAGGCTCTTTTGAAGGAGACAAACCATTCCCTCATCTCCCTCGTACCAGAGTTTGGGCTGCTCCATGTAAATAGTCTCATCCAGAGCTCCATTCAAGTAAGCTGCAACACAGTCAACATGCTCAATTTCCCATCCCTTGCTAATAGCTAAGGCCAACAAAACTCTAAGACTACCCTTAGATAGCACGGGGCTGTACGTTTCCCAATAATCAAAACCGTACCTTTGGCTAAAACCCTGTGCCACCAATCTAGCTTTGTACACAAGATCACCAGAGGAACTCACTTTCGGTGGGGGAAAAACCCATTTGCAGCCTACCACATTGACTCCCTTTGGCCTTTCCACCATAGTCCAAGTACCATTCCGTTGATGGTTTGCCATCTCCCTCTGAATTGCTTCCATCCACTGCTTACGGTCAGGTCGTCTCATGGCCTCCTCCACGGTCTTCGGAGGCCCGGCAGGGTGCCAGACATCTCCGCCCACGGTGTCGTCCACCCTGACGTGCGACAGGCAGCAGGGCAGCTTGCATGGTTGCAAGGGCCTCCTCTGGCGCTCCGAGCGTCGTACCCCCACTCCTGGAGGATGGCCCCCTCCATAGCCATCACGGCCGTTTGGCAGCAGTGCAGCTTCATCCACAACAGGGATCTCGCCGCCATCGTCCTCCTCACCCAGGGCATCAGCAATTGGGCAAAACACCTCCCTGGGGGCAGGCTGCTCCCACCTCAGGCTTTCCTTGTGCTTGAAAGGGAATCGGCCCTCCCTGAACACCACGTCCCGGCTGTGGAACACCCGCCTCTCCTGGATGCTCCAGAGACGGTATCCCTTCATTCCTTCCCCGTATCCTAAGAAAACGCACTCCTGCGCCCTGGGAGAGAACTTGCCATCCCTCCTCGGTTCGGGCGTCCAAGCCCAAGCGAGACAGCCGAAGACCCGGAGATGTTCCACGTCTTGCTTCGTTAACTTCCTTCCGGTCCACCTTTCCATGGGAGAGTCATAGTTGAGCGACTTCGATGGGCGTAGATTTCGAAGATAGACCGCCGTCTGCAGTGCCTCCGCCCAGAAGTACAGTGGCATGCTGGCTTGAAACAAGAGACACCTTACAATATCAGCCAAAGTTAAGTTCATTCTCTCTGCAATACCATTTTGTTGGGGAGTGAATTCTACAGATGTTCGGTGCACGATCCCACTCTTCTCGAGGAATGATTGGAAATCCCCGGCCAGGTACTCAGTCCCCCGGTCCGTTTGGAGTTCCCTCACCCTCCTGCTGTGCAGAACTTCACACCTCTCCTTGTACTTCTTGAAGTTGTCAAGTGCTTCGCTTTTCCGTGCCATCGGCGATGCAGACACATACTTCGATCCCTCATCGACAAAAGTTATGATGAACCTCCTCCTCCCTAGAGATTCTGGCCGAATTGGTCCCATGATGTCCGAATGTACTCGGTCGAGAATGCCCAGCTCCTCATGATGGTCCTTCTTGGGGAATTTAGATCTCTTCATCTTTCCTTGCACACAAGGGTCACAAAAATTTCCATCAATTTCATTTCCATTTTCTCCCTTTGACATCAGGCTGGAAAGCACCTTCATCCTGCCCATGATTTCACTACATGGGTGGCCCAGCCTGCGATGCCACACTTGTTGTGAGACTCGGGATGCTTTCTTCTCATTCTGGTTGTACTCTTCACGTAGAGTCATAATTGAAACTCCCTCCATGGTTGAAATAAAGTATAATCTCCCTATACGATGGGCCAAGAAAACTGGTTTCCCTTCTCTAAGAACTTGAGTTTTCCCTTGTTTTGATATAAATTCCAGCCCTTTTTCCTCAAGCTGTCCCTGAGATATCAAATTATCTTGCAGCTCAGGGACATACAAAACATCAGAAAAGCTAATATCTCTGCCTCCACATTCCTCTGACAGGCGTAGAGTCACGGTCCCCTTACCCATTATTTTCAGGGGTCTGCCGTCTCCTACTTCTACCTCTCCAGAGTACTCTTCCAAAGTGGTAAACAAATTTTTCTTACTGGTCATGTGGTCCGATGCGCCCCCATCGAGGATCCACACTCCATTCTCCCCAGGGGTGTACTTCTTTGCATACAAGGCTATATGTTCCCTTGTGGCGATTGAAGCCTTAATAGAATGCTCAGAGTCCTTCTCTTTCTTCTTCTCTTCTGCCTCTTTCACTTGTTTCACCTTAGGGCAATTTCTGGCTATATGGTCTTCATCTCCACAGGCATAACAGAAATTTCTATACACTTTAGACTTACCCTTCCCCTTGTTTGAAAATTTCTCTCCCTCATTCTTTTGCTTCGACTTACTTTGTACCTTCCCCATTCTCAGGGCTGTGTGTTGGTCGTCACTTCTACCTTGCATTTCCCTTTCACATTCCAGGAGAATTTGCTTCACAGATGACATCTTTATTTTGTCTGGTTGGGCACAAAGGGTCTTAACAGAAATTTCGTATTCAGGGGGCAGTCCTGACAAGCATAAGTAGGCGAGTTGACTGTCACTTATTTCAAGTTTATTTGACTTCAATGTCCTATTCATCTCTTGCATGCTATTCAAATACTCAGAAATAGATTGATTTCCTTTTGTATGTGAGGCAAGCTCCCTCAGTCTCATCATGGCTCCATAACTTGTGTTGTTTGTGCAGAGCTCTTCAAGGATCCTCCATGCCTCTGAAGCTGCTTCACAGTCAAGAATGTCATTTATTAGGTCCTCACCTGTCGTTCGCATGATGAGGGCAAGCGCGGTATAGTTGCTCTTCCTACGCTTCTTGGCCTCAGTTGCAGATGGCTGAAAATCATCGTCGTCATCATACCCAACGATGGCCTCCCAGCACTCCAATTTCAGCAGCTCCGGCTTAACACAAGCTCTCCATGCCGAAAAATTACTCCTCGTTAATTTCGGGATCGAGCTTACTGATGAAACCTCCGCCATGATGCTGCTTCACCTCTAGACAAAAGATCCGTCGAACTGCCGGACGCCACGCCACAACACAGAATCTTCTCCCAAAACGAAACTTGCTGAACGTCCGCACTAGTTTTACTTCGCTATTCACGCCGAGCCACCTGGGCCCATAACCTGATGTAATTTATATTCCTAAAAGGAGTCTCCAAACAAAATCACTTTAGTTATTTTAGTGGAACGGCGAGAGAAGCAAACACTCCATTCAGGTTTTCCGACAGAACGAAAAGACGTTCGTTTATTTCCTCCCTTTTTTTACAGGCGACAGAAGAGGGCAGCACAGTACAGGAGGGTTAAAACAACATACACTCGCATAGAGGCATGGCGCAAGAATACAAAAGAGAGAAAATAGTTCGCTGGTAGAATTTTGCTTATCAAGCTTAGTATAATATGACAAGTTTCCTCTAAATCCTTCTTCTATTGCTATCCATTCTTCTGGTGTCTGCGGCATCTAAAAATAAATAAAATATCTCATTTTAAAAATATTTTGAATTAATTTTATTGCATTGCTAAGTTGGCAGTAGCTACATTAAGTTTTCCATATCCAGTATTATACCATTTCATCATTCCAGGCATTACTACGTCAACCTGAGGAGCAACACCAGAATGAAACAGAAGAACCTGACATCACTAATAACGAAAGTCAAGAATCAAGGCAAGCTGATGAGGAAACGCAGCTCAATACCAGTGTGAGATCAAGAGAATGTGTTGTGCCTGCTACTCAGCGAGAAAAGCGACGCAGGATAGCATCTGAAATTGATGACGCAAGGAGCCAAATTAAACAAACATTTGCCACACTCACCAATGTTCTCAGCAAAAAAGATGAAAAAAAGAAGCAGACGATTGCGATCTGTATGGACAGCTACTGGCAAAGAAACTGAGAAACTATCCCATACACGAAAGACATCTTATAATGCATGATATTGATGGGCTTCTTTTGCAAAAACCACCTATCAATGCCATGATATCTCCTTTCAGCTCCTATTCTTCTTCTCCTACTCTCTCTCCTATCAACCTACATGCCCCAATTTCCATTAATACCCTGAATGAACCCTCTTCTACCGCTTCATTAAACCTGTCATCACAGTCTAAACAATCCCCCATTGCTCACTGACATTTCATCGCATGAAGCCACAGAATACGTAAACACGTCATTCCCACAATAATAAAACAACACATTCTCAACAAAAAATTCTACAGTCAGCGTGGAGAAGTACTGAACGTGATGAATAATACGATGGGTAATAACACATTTTTGTACAAATATTTTAAATTTAAAAAATTAAAATTCTGTGAGCATAATATTAAACATTTTATATTTACGCTGTACCTAATAATGTGAAACATGCTTTGAATAAAGTTATCAGTTTATAAGTAGCTGCTTACGTACCTTAATTTCTTCCTTCAAGACGATGTTAATTGCTTGACACACCTCTGTGACAAACTTGGATATTATCGAACTTGAAATCTTGAACAAAAAATGAAGACTTCTGTAGCTATCGCCAGTAGCTAAAAATCTCAAAGCTACTGCTAGGCGGACTTTGGCTGGTATCGGTATTCTCCATTTAGTTTCTCTTTTTTCAATCATTGGTTTTATTTTTCTTAGTAAGTAATTGAAATCCGTTGGTGACATTCTACAAAAGTTCTAGAATTCTCCTGAGTCTTCGCATAGCATTTTTAGAAACATGTTTTCCATTCTATGTCTGAAAAAAAAACTTTAAGCTTAATTCTTTGGCAATAATTGAATTCATTTTTAAATGGATACAAATTGCACATTTTATTTATTTAAGAAAAGAAATGTGGTAGGAAGTCGAATAGTTTTTCGAAATAGTTTCTACTTACATGGTTCTGTTGCGATGACATGCTATCATCCACCATCGTCTACGGCGACGTCTTTTTTCAAATTTCTCACGAATAACTTCAAGAAAGTTGTCAACACTTAGCAAGTACAGGGCGGATGCCGCCACAACTTCCGCCTCGTCCATTTGCCTCGACTTATTGTTAGTGAACTGAACACCCGGCGAGTGTGTAAACGGTCATTCGCGTTGTGGGGACGAACGGACGAATGCCACTCGCGAATGTCGGCGAGTGACGAGGCGAGCCACGAGCGCGAATGTGTAAATGCGCTATAGGAGGTGCCAATTTCGCATGTCGCGATTCAAAGGTAAGGAATTGAATGGCGGTGCATCTTCTACTGTGTCTCAGCGTAACTTTAACTCTTTAGCACAGGCATTTTGTGTAAAATTTCCTCATTTCCAACAGATACTTGGCTAGAGCGTGTCCGGCTTCCTTCCCACTCCACCATCCTAATAACCCTTCCCATCCTACTTAGGGTATTTTCTTACCGGTGGGCAGAGCGGGAGCCGTAAATCTCTCGCACAACGTTCACCGACTGTTGCAACTTTGTGCGAGAGGTTTGCTATGCTGACCTCCTTTCGACTCAATCTAAGATTGGAGGTCCGGGAAAAACCGTCGAAATAGACGAAAGCCATTTTGGCCACCGTAAGTTCAACGTCGGGCGGCTCAGGGTTGGGAATTGGGTGTTCGGCGGGGTGGAGAGAGGCAGTGGTAGGGCCATTCTCGTTCCGGTTCCCAACCGGAGCGCCGACACACTCCTGTCCACCATTGAAGAAAATATCCTCCCCGGTACTACAATCATCAGCGATTGTTGGAAGGGGTACCGGGGATTATCCCAAAATCACAAATACCGTACCTTACCGTAAACCACTCCCTTAATTTTGTCGATCCCTCCTCAGGTGCTCACACACAAACTATCGATCGTCTGTGGAGGGACATCAAAGAAAACCTTCCCCGTTCCGGTCGGTCCCAGGAACACCTCCTTGGATACCTCATCCTTAGGTTGTGGCTGAGTAACCACCGGACGGAGGAGTCTCTCCTCCACGACTTCTTCCGGGCAGTCGCGAAAGTATACACTCCCCGGTCACCGTCCTCCGTAAGTTTTGATTGCCTACAGTTTTTATCGTAGCTCACGAGCTTCTTCCATATTCCTGTTACTAATTCTGTTAATTCTTCCATTTTGTTACGTATTCCTATTTTATTGTAGTGAACGACTTCACGCCCGTCCTAATACCGTGTTTCCTTTTATTCCGCTTTTTTTCATTTTACCCTATTTAATTTGCTTTATTTTTAATTTCATCGCCCTTATTTAAATACTAGCCTCTATTTCCCTTCATGTTCCTCAATTTCATATTAAGTTACTATTTACACCCAACCTATCCTTTTCAAAACTGATTATCGGGCTTTGAGGTGCCAATCATTGTCTATCAGCCAGAACTTCACTTCAAATCACCCGCTCCAACATCGACGCTCAAAGAATATCTAGAACATGGCGAAGTTTCATTGCCACCGAGCTTGTGCTGCCACCTAGAGAAGAGCCGCCGTACAAATTCGCTTCCAATATTTTTTTTAATTTCAACGAGTTCCCCTCAAGTGAGCACCGGGTTTCCCTCCGAAAAATCGCAAATTTAGCCATTTGGGAAAGGGGGGGGGAGTAGGTCCCACCAGGATAGAGAATTTTACCAAAACAGTATATTCCTTCAATACTGTCGATTTTTCTAGGGTGGGCAATGAGATTTGTAGGGTGGGTGGTGCCCACCCTTGTCCCCCCCCTATTCATTGTAACCTCAATCATTATCGCCACTCAGGGTTCATTGCAATCCTGATCCCTATATTTGTGCTATAAGGTGGAGAATTTCAAATATATATATAGTAGGTACTCCGCCCGTCGGAGGGGACGTTAAACTGTACATTAAGAGAACACGGATTTGAAAATAATTGTTGCATCGGAGTCCAAGAACAAGAGAAAAAGTTTGGCAACATCTGGTAACTGCCTCTCTCTGATAGAATTTTCTATCCCTTCACTCCAACTCCTCTTCTTTTCTACCTTGTGGATTTCACATTAAAATATGTTTTGGTAGTCTCACGTTTGGCATTCGTTGTGTGTGTCCAAACCATGCCAGCTGTTTTGTTTTAATGTCATCGACTATGGTGTGTTTCATTCCCATTGTATTTTTATCGTGTCAATTTCCATTCTTTCCTTCTTGATATCACTGCAGCTCGTCTCCACTAATCCATCTCTGTAACAGTAAAAATTTTTATCCTTAATCTGCCATATCTCACATCAATGTGTGATAATATTTCAAATAGTTGTGTTACATATTCTTGTTTTGTTTCCTTTCTTTGTTTCTTTGACCCATAATTTTTTAACAAGTTTTTTTTAGTTTTCAAGTTATTTAAAAGTTAAGTTTGTTACTAGATTTTTTGCCTTCTCTGCTTCTTTGATCCCTTAAAATGCTATTCATCTATGTATATCCCAATCCCAATCTATGTAGATTAGTTATGTAAATCAATATCTTTATATATGATCGGTATCTAGTGTCCGTGAGAATATTATCTCTAGAGTATCATATTACATATCAATAGTCAGTCCCTCATCTCTGCTACCCATCGATCGTGGTGCCTTGTAGCGGAAACAAAATTTGGGGCCGGAGACACTAAAGACACTAAATTTTACAATGGATTTTATTCAATACAACCGGTTTCAATGCATAAGCAACATCTTCAGGTGATGTTCACCTGAAGATGTCGCTTATGCGATGAAACCGATTGTATTGAATAAAATCCATTGTAAAATTTACAAAGTTTGTATTGATTCTGTCAATATGGAATTTTACGAAGTAACGCCTGAGAATATCGAGTTCATCAAGATAAGCATATGCTAACACAAACCAAAAGGAAAGGACTAGGAATTCATTAGCCTGTTCATACATTTTAATGTACAGTGAACTTTCCAAATATTATTGGGCGAAAGCAGTACCAACTATAATTAAAAATACATGAATTAAATCATTACTTATCACTATATTTCTGGAAGAATGGTATCCGTGTAGCTTGGCACAAACTCAAAACAACATCAATCAGAAGATTGGTTTGCTGCAGCTTTCTTATCAGTCAAACGCTATATTTTTACACAGTTCTTCACGATGACGTCCTTCATAATTTGTGTGAAGCATTTATTCTTGGTCTCTCTCTGTAAATATTCCCTCTCGTTTCCTCTTCCATGAATTTTTTCTAATTAGCTATTATGTCGCAAAATATGTTCAGTAAGCTTGCCTCTTTTTTTTCAGAGTTTTCATTACACTTCTTTTCTCTCATACTCTTCGTAGGACTTCTTCGGTTCTGATTATCTCGTTCCATTTAATCTTCATAGTTTTTCGATAACACAACATCTCCATTGCTTCCAATCTCTTTTGCTCTGCAGCTATTATTGATCAGGCTTCATATGTACAAGAATTCTTTTATTACTTGGGCTATCCTGCTTCCCAGATGACAAAATTCTTCCACTTGCGTAAGTTTTTGCTTCCCAAGTGTGACGGCGGTTATATATTCTTGATAACTTCCAAAAACCATAATCTTGAGTTCCTCAACATTATAGCTGCATTTCTTCTTAGTTTTTTTCCACACAGTCAAGCATTTTCGCCAGATCTCCCTACTTATCTGCCAGAATTGGTTTGATATCAGCAAAGCTGATTTTTTTCATCATGTACTCATGTACTTTTATTCCTGTTTTTATATTTTCCTTTTTTTATTCTTTGCTTTTTGTATTCAAATATTGAAGATCAAAGGTAATAAAACATCCTCGTCACTCATATTTCCTTACTTTTGCTTCCTCAGCGCTACCATAGAGTAAGTATACTATGCTTACTCTATTCAATTACAATTCAATACTCACATTCAATCAATGCCATCTGTTCTTCATGTAGCCTGCATATTACTCTTCTGACATTAAATGGCTCTCCTATGCTCCTCTGTGAAATCAGCATTCTGTTCCAATTTGCTTAGTCAAATGCTTTCTCTAGGTCTATGAAGCGGGCTGGTCCTTAAATGCAACCTCTTCACTATGATGTCTCTAGGCTAAAATAGCTTCTCTCGTTCACCTATTTTTCCTGAAACCCAATTGGTCTTCATGCAAGAATTCTTCCATCTTCTGTTCCATTCCCTTATAGATTATTCTGGTCAGAGTGTTCGATGCATGAGCAGTGAGGCTAATTATTCTGAAATTTTCGCATCTCACGGCTCTTTCATTCTTTGGAAGAGGGTGATGACATTCTTTGTCCCGTGGCATTTGACCAGTTGAGTAGGTGTCACAAACGTAGCTGTAAACCTTACCCATGGTCCTCACTCCTGCTTAAGAAATTTATAGGAAATTCCATCAATTCCAGGCGACTTCCTCTCACTCAAGTCCTTGACTACAGCATCAAAGTTTGATCTCAAAATGGAGTATCTATTTTAGTCTTCATCCACAGTATCATTCTTCATCTTCTTGTATCCTGCTATGCAATAATTTTCCGCTGTAAATTTTCATCAGGTACTCTTTCCATCTCTTCGCGTTGTATTAATTTTCTTTTGCAATTTCATTTTCATGTTTTTTTTCTTGTGACCTTAAAAAGGACCTTGTGACCTTGTCTTGTTAGAGGAGACCTATGAATAAAAGGCATGTATTTTAAAATGTCGTATGGCTTAATTTTTTCTCCTAGGTTACCCCGGATGACAGTGTTTTGCCTAAGGCAGAAAATTTTGTTGTGTTTTACCTGTTTTCACGTGAATGCTGGATAAGCAGAAATTTTGCATTAAAACTAGTTTTACTCCATTTTCCTGCAACTTTTTAATGCAGTCATTTTATTTAAGAATGTTCATTTTTTCACCAGACTTAAAACCGGCGATAAGATGAAAACGTTTCGTTTTGTAAATTTAGTGTAATTGGCTTTGTAAGTTGGTATTTTTCTTAAATCCATTACGCTTTCTAATTAAATTTTAATAGGGCAATTGATATCAAAAGTGATTTACAAATTTTCATAAATTATGTACAAAATCTAATTTGCAAATAGTTTTTACCTCGTTTTTTCAGAAGACATTCTTGAACATTTTCCCGAAGAATTGGTAAGGTTTTTTGCGATGGATAGTCACAGTGGCGGATATTTTTCTATGGGATCCCTACTTGTTGTGCCATGGGGAGAGTTCTTTTACAGTTTCTACCTAAAATGTGGGGAAACTGTTTGTCATAGAGAAAGATTAATATTTCAAAACAATTGATGGCTTTATAATTCATCAAATAATCCTACTTACTTAGTTCTTCCAACCATCGTACTTACGAATTTTTCGATACATATTTGGATTTTCTAGTTTCCAGCAGCGTTAAGTCGAATACTTAAAAATGTTTATATTTCTTATTTAGGTTCAACGAAATTACTTGAAATATCACTCAACGGGAGAAGAGATGGTAAATGTGGTTCGGACCCCTCACCCCCGAAATTACGAATTTATTTTTTTTCTTAGGTGGAACTAAAGCAAAACGATGTTTATTTTTCTAAGAATACTGCATTAATTCATTTTTCAGTTGTTACAACTTAGAAAAATATTTGTAACTAAAAAAATAAAAAAATGTGAATATTGTAATCTTTCAGAGGTTTGCAGCGTTAAACTCTTTAAATATCGGATTTGGTAGATTTTCGCGAAGGGGTACTCCTTTTTTGCTTACAACTTATCAACCTTACCAAGCACAGATATAAACTGCATTTCTTCCTAAAGACGAAGCATTTTCCAAAATATTTGGTAGTTACCACATTCCCCTAACCCTTGTTCTTCTACAGATATTTTTATTTTTAAAAATACGCTTTTTCACACTTTTTCCGACTTTTTCCGACGCCATATTACCTTGTGTTGTCACTCGCCACTGTGGCTACTTCATAATTTCACCTCTTTGCATGTTATCCTCACCCATGCCACTCGAGAATGTCGCGGGTCTGAGGTGCGGACATGGGGTACACAGCCTCAATTTGTCCATTTTAGAGTAATGAGCATCGGGTTTCCCTCTTTGATCGACATTTTCTTACAATTTTGAAGATAACGGTTACCTTTACGGAGTCACCCGCAAGTGCACATAAGTGCGATATTCCTCAGAGGAAAAATCATTTGCTTCAAAAATCATTATCCCGGTCGAGGCAAATGATTTTTCCTCTGTGGAATATCGGACATTTTCTTCTTTGCCCCAGTTTCCCTGCGAGAACAGAAATGTTTGCCCTTCACTGCTCGTTCGTGGTGAAGGGCCAAAATGTCGCATGCTGCGCTATCGGTTCATTATTACGGCACAATATCTTCAGATCAAGATAGGAAATTATTGAATTCGTTGGTTAAGGAGGGAAACCTGGTGCTTTTTTCCATAATTTTAGCTGATATTATGATGTTTGTTTTCGACCGCAGCGCGGCAACTTCAGTGGAGAAGATAAAGGAGTTTGTGGCTCCTGAGACCACCATCTACTCAGACTGTTGGAAGGGATATGGCACCCTTCGGTCATCACCGGATTACCAGCACCTCGTGAGTTTACCATTCTCTGCATTTTGCAGACCTGGACACCAGGACACACACGCAGAATATTGAGAGGGAATGGAGGGAGCTAAAGGTCTTGATTGCACCATGTGGCAATCGTCCTGGGTTGCTGCACGGATACATCGCTGCATATATGTGGAAGAGATTGCATTCTATCCGCGAGTTACGGCTGCATGATTTCTTCACTGCCCTTTCCCGCGTTTCCCACCAACTCCCCTTTCCTTGCTCAATCCTAACCCCTTCTCATTGACAAATATGTCGTACCTTTTCAGTGCCCGAAAATATCTCTAGCCGCTTACTAGATTTCAGTATTTTCCTCATTCCCATTAATCTGGCGTTTGTCAACGTATTAACTACAAACCTCAGTGCAACTAACCTCCTCGTAAATACATTTTTGGTGATAATTTCGTGATGTAATGCGCGTCATTCATTAATCCATCATTATGACGTGCCGTAGTACTATTCAAAACTGCCGCGGTCGGTGACCGCTCCCGTAACTTGTATGCCGACGTATAACTTGTAAGCGAACTACTCCGAAGTTGCCTCCCTCCAACTCCCTCTGTTTCCTTACCAAACCTACGTTAAAATTCAAGGTGCTTTGGAAAGGAAGAGAAGTGGACCCGATGGAGGCGTCAAAAGCTGACCATTATCCCAAAAGTGCCGAAACTCCAAATTATTTTTCAGTCCGGACGTTGAAACGGCCATGGTTACTCTCCATTTGTTACAGCATATGGCGTTGCATATCATGTACCGTACTTACCACATAATAATAAGCAATGGGTGAAAGTTGAACCAATTTCGCAAAATAGCGAACATTTCTGTATTTTCAGCATATACTATGCATATGAGTAGTTCATTTTTGTGAAATTTCCTGAGAATAGACCAAATTTGTACATTTGATTTTAGAACATAAATCAAAATATGCTTGTTTCTTTTTATGACCAGCTTTAAATTGCAGGTGATTTGTTGTTGCTGTTCTTCGAACTCACAAAGTTTGAAACATTTTTTCCTGTTATTGCCATTTGCTTAGTTTTTTTTATTTCATTCATTATTTTTATACTAAGTTGTCATTGATGAAATTGTTAGCTTGAGTCTTTAATCTCAGCCCTCTGTTCGCTGGCTCGATAAATTTTAGATCTGACATAATCAGCTGTTCTAGGTATAGGTCGCATGTAGGAAAATGTCATGCTTATAGTTTTTTATTCAGTAAAAAACCTACAAAATTACAAATAGGTAAATATGATGCTTTTAACCATTGTTAATAACTAAACGAAATAATTAAATTGATAAATTTTCTTAAAAGAATGCATTCTAAAGTAATTAATAATCTGGCCCAATTGTTATAAAAATATTAACTTATGCGGCTGTAGGGTCTATTTCATTGCTTATTTTTGATCAGTTTTGATATTCGGCCAATACATCGAAAGCAAACAATTTTTGTCTGAATAGATTTTTTGAAAACCGTTGAATGAATAAAAAAAAGCATTATTTTTTCAGCCATAAAGAATCTTTTCATTTTTTGTCATTACCAACAGAAGAATTTCAAGATGTTTGAACTTAATGAAACAATCAATTTAAAATATTGCTACTCAAATATGAAACTACAACTTTAAAAAAGGCATTTAATTTAACTCATTTTCAGAGAGGTATGTAACGCCGAGCAGCAATCGACAGATCCGGCAAAGGAGAGGAAGGGAACCAAGGGTAAATGACAAATCAGGCCATGGTTGAGATTGAGTTTATTTGATCCACTACCGATTACATCTTGCGCACGACTGCCGCACGCCTCCAACACCTCCGTGTCTCGGCGTCTCCTCAGTGTCCCCTCGTGACTTCCCTTCAAGCATCCTCATTGGCTCACGATGTCATCAGTTGCATCACGCGTCTAGGTGCAAAGATCATGCTGACTAGGTTGGAGGGAGTGAGGAACTGAAAGAAAAATGTGGGCAGTAAGTGGGTGGGAGTGGGAGGAATTATGGGGGAAAAGGAATGCCAACTCATGACTGGGACACGGCAGCGAAGGCAAAGGAAATGTTGATCTGCAGTGTTACAGACATTAACTTTTGAGTTTTCAATGTATATAAATGGAATAATGACATATGTTTGAGAATCGATAAATAGTAAAAATTTCACTCTCTTACTATTTTTTGAAGATACAAAAAATTAAGGTCAGTAGTTATCTTTCGTTCATTTTGCTAAGAAGTAAGCATAGTGCTTGCTGGGATTAACTTTAATTCTCACAAGACGTTCTGTAACTGCCATCTCTGTCATGTATATAGGTAAATTACTTTAATTCAATGAAGAAATGTTTTTATTTCTTAAAAAGGAATTTTATTTTAATAGATCTTTTCAAGCCTTTCCTAAAAGCAATTTTGCATTTAAAAAAATATAGGTGTGCTAAGTCACTAAAATGTATTCTTTTTGTTAATTTTCTCTAATAGAATAAATTATTTCACACATTACGTATTTCTTTGAATATCACTGCAAAAATGAGTTCTACACAAAACATCCACACATAAATAAAACGATTTATGTTTAAAAATTGATGGAGAAATCAATTTTTATTACCAACGCCGTATTTGTGGGTGAGTAACTTTTCCAACTGTCGTTTACTTGAATATTTTTTGGAAAGAAAACTATTGTATACATTGTAAATTTAGTAAACTAAATTTTTTGTACATAAAAATAATAAGAAAGACTGAAATTTTATTTTAAGTAATTTTCAAAAATGTTATTTTTTCGTAATAAACATTGAAAACTGAAATTCCTCAGAATTCACCGAAGTGAAAAAAGAGCCAATTAACATAATTTTCTTTTAAATTTTAGTGTCTCAATTGAGCAATAACATATTAAGTATATTGTTTCATTAATTTCAAACAACTTGAAATACTTATATTGACAAAAAAAAACAAAAAAAAATAGAAAAGATTTCTTTATTCCATGAAAAGTGTTTTTTTTTTACATTCAAAGGTTTGTTTTGAAATCTATATTGATAAAAAAGTGCTTGCTTCTGATGTGTAGCCGTAATAACAAAATTAATCAAAGGCAAGTTTATAAATTGACTTGTCAGCTGCTTTTTTTAATGTATTCAGACCAATTTATGGCTAGATTGCTTATTGCTACATAAGATGCATTCTGTTAAGAAATTTAATAAACTTAATTTTTCGTTTAGCTATTAACAAAGGTCAAAAACGCCATTTTTCATGATTTTTAATATTTTTAGATAAATAAGTTATTACAATGAAAGCCTTCTACCTGTGACCTCAAATCCACTCATATTTTTGTGTTTCTACTTTAACTTTTAAACAGGAGATTCAACAATAAATGTTCGGAATAACAAGACATTAAAATAATTGTTTATAAACTATAAATACGCCAGGCAAAATTACGTCTAATATGAGAAATAGACACTTGGAGTAACAAAGAAAATATAAAACAAAAAATTTGGACCTTTGGTCATACTTGAAAGCAAATTGTAAGTTTACCTCACAAAAATAGTCTGATAATTTGTTATTTTTTATTAACTGTAGCATTTCTGCTATTATTTTCTTTTCAATGATGAAGTTACTTTTCCAGTTGTGCTTTATATAAAAAGGTTACATTAAAATTTAAAGTGGCTTCACCCTAAATTGCTTATTTTTCCTGTCTCAGTGTCATAGTACTTATGTAATCTTTTATTTTTCCTTTCAGAATAATGTTGCCGAGGAGAATACTGGAAGATAATGCACTCAACTAAGAAGGCCTATTCAGTGAGGGCAAGGTCATGTTATAAGTATAGTCTTCTAGGTGGAAAAACAACAGAATGGCTTTATTTCCGTGCACCTTGTATGAAATAATTTTAAGAGGGGAAGAGGATATGTAACCTGAGAGTAATTACAATCAAATTAAGCCAAATGTTTTACTTTGTATGAAAACCCATGGACTTAGCAAAGTGTTCACATTGTGAAAACCCCACTGCTTAATCAGTAGCATTCTGTACAATTAATTTAAATGAAACAAATTATTGAGACAAATATCGTGCGTGATGATGCCATAACTGGCAGAATTGTCGTTTCATATTATATTTAATTTCATGGAATTATACTTTGTAAGCATTTTGTATTATATTAATTATTATCAAATGTATGTTTTAAAGTAAATTTGTATGCTGAATTCAGTATTCTTTACTCTGAATATCTGTTGAACATTCTTACCTCTGGTGAATTATTCCTTATGAATGCTGGCCTGTCCCTGCATCAAAACCTAAGGGAAAATTAATTGGCAACCACAGAATGTAATCCACCATTTCTCCTTCATATGTCCTCATCAGCTTCCTTTCTTCCTGTATCATGCCCAGACCTCTTGTTTCCCTCTTTCCAGGCGATTCTATTGCCAAGCCATCTTTTCATTGGTTTGATGGGTCAATAGGGCAACGTGAATGACAACTGATGTTATTCACATCGTGAAGGAGCGGTGGGTTGGTTGGCAAGGGAGGAGAATAAGCAGGGTGGAGAGAATCTTAGCATCGGGCATGTGTACAGCTTACTTTCAACGGAACACATCAAGGCGTAATGTCGAAATGTTGTAGATGAGGTATTGCACTTAAATGCTCTTCATGAGGTCCTTAAGTAGGGATCAAGATTCCACTGAAAAATCTATCACTGCAAGAATTTGAACTCAGACCTTATGAATTTAATGCGAGTTGTCATATTGTTTCCTTCAATTATGTCACCATTACACGTTAGCTGCCCTCTCCGAGTCTGCTATGCAAGCTTCTCCTCTCTCATCATACCCTTACTATAGTCTTCCTGGCTACCAAGCTTATTGTAATTCATATTTAAGTCCTAAATTCAAAAGCCTCCACTTTATACTATTTTTTCCACCAAGGCATTGTTTCAGAATATTGTTAGTCTGTCTTCTATTTTATAGTTTTAACTAACTTTTTTTATCCCTTTTGTCATATTATCTTATTAAATTGTCAAGTGGGTGCAGGGTATCTGAGACATGCTTTCAGTAATAGCAGAAGGGATGTGGTTAGGATTGAGTGGGCGATGAAATAATTTGGAATTGATGTTTCGGTAATGGACATGTATGAAAGCAGAATGCTTTTTTTGGTTTGACCACGTCAAGAGCATGGGTGATAATCAATTAACGAAGTAGATAAAAGGATAGATTGAGTGGGTTACTGTGGTGGAAGATACTCTTAAGAGGAGGAATATTAGGAGTTAAATCAAGAGTATGAGGCAATGCATGAGTGTAACTAATAAAGCAGAGTCAGCACTATATGCATTACATTATTAATTATACTTCTCTAACAGTGCCTGCACCGAATGGGAACAGCAGTGATGGGTAGGTACCCATGTATGAAATTGGGAAATTTTTCACATTGCATTGACGAAAGTTTTTTTCCACCACAACTCTGCTCATTGTTATCTCATCAAAGCATTGTTGTAAAAATGGCATGGTCCCATTCCTGGTTACCTGCAGTCTGCTTTACCCCCAAACTCTTGGATAAAGTATTTGTCGTGTCAAAATTGGTATTTTTTATCTAACGATGGTAATACTCGTTGAAACCTAGGCTTGTGATTGATAAATTCATTTTGTTGATCATTTATGTAACTATGAAGCAATGTCTAACAAAACTATCCAACGCAGTTGCGGAAGCTTTGCCCAAATACACAACCACAAAAAGGGTCGAGCACGGGGATTTTGCCTGTAGGAGGTTGGTTTATTTTGTCTTTTTCTAGTATTTTTTATTTGAATTTCACTTTTGACTGCCAAAGTCGAAAATGGTCACATCATCACTGCCCTATTACATTTATAAAAGTTAAATTTTGCTCCCATAAAAGAACTTGTAAATAATGAAAAATGTTAATTCTGTCTGTCTGTATCACTGAATCCTTACTTAGTCGGGAAGTAGTTCCAAGTTAGACCCAAATATCATTCTTATGGTCTCAGATTTCTCTAACATAATTTCTGATCCAAAATCTCAGGGAAATGTTGTGAAAGAGGGGTTCAACATTGGTGACGTAACACTTATGGTCATGTATTACTTATTTAAAGATGCATAGTTTTATCAGAATTGTGAATATGGTGGTCAATATTTTATTCCTCACAACAAGGGTCGGGAACGGGTTTTCCTAATAAATTGTACTCCTAATGTTGTGTGAAGACACTTAATTATAAGATTGTTAATCTGGTGTGATTTTTAAAAACTTTTTTTACAATTGCTAGAGAAAAGGATACTAAAATATGCTTGAAGAGACTTGTATACACTCACTGCCATGTAACTTGCATATTTAATTATGTTCATTGTTCTTATGAATATTTAGTAATTTTTTTCGATATTTCAACATGTCGAGAAAAGTAGCAAATACAATAGGGATGGAGCTACACTATTTCACTTAAAGCCATCAATTATACGTATGAAAAGACTTTTTTTCCTCAGGGTTGTGGACATTTGTGACACCAAGGACAAACTTGGTAAATTCCACAGATTTTTTTATTTCCGGCCAGGTTTCGTCGAATAGTGAAAATCATCAGGTTTAGCGATTTTTTTTTGTTTAAATATTTTTTATTATCAGGAGGGGCAGGAGAAGTGGAAAGATTGGCATTCAGGAGTGGTGTATGGATGGGACTCATGTTTCAAGGAAACTGTAGTATAGGTATAGCGAAACTTGGTGGCACTCACCAGCGGTGGATTAGAGGTCACTGACCAAGCGCACGGTCCTCTCGAGAAAGGCTCGGCCGCTTCATCCCACATATCATCTACGATTTCCTCTCCTTTGCATGTTGCTCTTCACAAGCGAGTGCTACCAAGTTTCGCTACACCTATAGCTTTGAGGGCTTAGCGAGGGGAGGGTGGGGAGTGTTCGGAAAAAGTTCGGTTTGTAAGCGGTATGTGCCGAGGCGGAGTTGTGGTTGGGGGAAGGAAGGCAATATGCAGGAGAGAGTAATGTGTGAAGGAAAGGTTGTCACTCGCTAGCTTTCGATCTCCGCATTCCCTGATCTCAAAACTGATAGTGGTAGCAGAGATCTTAATTAGGTATTGCAAGTATCAATTCCTTGTCGAATGAAGGAAGGTTTACTTCAATTAAATTCAGATTGCTTCTATTTCTCATGTGATTGGTTTGATCGTAGATACGGAGATGAGAGTTGATGGCTGATGCATTCTTTCCTCATTTTTTTGTTCTCTCTCGCAAGCGAGCCCTAGTGAAACATGGATACTTTCGCAAGTATGTACCTTATTTGTTTGGGTTAAAGTAGGTACCACGTTGAATTTATGGTGGTTTATTGTAATGTAGAGATTTTAAGTTTTATTCCTTTGCGTTGATGCGAATAGTGAACTATTTAGTGCGCATTAAATTGGCAAAATTGAAGTTCTGTTTAACGCTTACGAATTGACGGTTGTTGGGGGAGAATGTATTTTGTCAAAGGCTTCCTGCTTTACAGTGGTACCTCGGTATACGCTTTTGAATAAGTGAAAGTAGGTATAGGTACGTCTGGTGTATACGTAAAAAACGGCTTTGTATACGATCGTTTGGAATACGACTCGCGTTTGAGTACTTTTATGGGTCAAAGTGAATCACGACACCGCGCTACGCAAGGCAATCTCCTTCTAAGCAAGGTAAATTGAGGATGCATTTTCATTTATTTAATATAATTGCTTTTGTGTTTATGTATTTCAACTGTGCTTAAGTTCTTATATACAAGTCCTTCAACGCAATAGTAATATGGCAATAAATTTAGCATTTTTCATGGGAATAGGTTAATCATCTCTGTACATGTTGCTTGTAGGATAAATGCAATTGGTATACGTCCAGCGTGGTACAGCAATCCAGTCCGTCCAATTATCTTGAACGGATTAAGCACGTATACCGGGGTACTACTGTAATTTTTGTAACTACAGCATAGTGAGGGAAGAGGCGATTTATTGGTGACCGATGTGACTATGCAGAAGTCTCACTTTTGAAGCCTTGTTCGATTTAATAAAAATCATTTAAAACTACAGTGTGTTCTCCATAGTGTGTGTAGTTTTTCTGTATGCGGAATTGAGTTTGAATGTATTTTTTATCCATTTTCAGTGTAAGCAGCGAAGAAATGTGGGTGCGTGTTATCGCAAGTGTCAAAGTGCGGTCCGGAGATGTCATGCAGATGATGGGTGTGGGTGCATTATAATATATTACAAGGCCACAAGTGAGATGTTGTTCTTTTGAAAAACTTGTACTTTTTGTGATGGAATAAAAAATTTATTTATCGCAATTGTTTGAGCCGGTGTTCTTTTTTTAAGTTTGTTTCGTTTTGATTGAAGTTGATTGTAATGCAAAATAATATTGTTAATGTTTTGTAGCGGGAAACAACGACAAACGAGTAAACTAGAAGAGTGTAAGTTTCAAAAAAACAGTTTATGTTAAAAAAAGATGTGAAATAGTTGGTATTTGGGAGAGGCACGGAATGGCGATTCAAATTCGGCGGGATGGTTGGGAATAATGAGGGTTAATTATTGAGAAATTTGTAATAAGTAAATGTGATAATTAAACAAATAAGTAACAGTAACGAGGATTGAATTATGTTAAAATCAACCATAAAGGTTTCAGTACGCTGGGCCAGGTAATTACGATGCAAAACATTAAAAAAGTACTTTAGTACTCGGAGAGTACTATGGTGGAGGGAAGGTACCGGGGTTGGAAAATTTTGGGGGCAAGGGGGTGGGGTTTAACGGGGCAATTTCAAACCCTTCTTTTCTTTCATTCTACATTCTTAAGTTTTTGAATTTAAAACGGATTTTTGGATGATAAGAGAGTAAAAAAGAGAGAAAGATAGAGATTTTTATGGTTAATGATGGCTTATTATTACTGGAACGACTAGCGACATAGCCCCCCCTTTGAAATTATTCCCACCCCAAGAGGGGGGATGAGGAAGCCGCCCCTCCGGGCAACCACCCCATCCCTCCCCTGTTAGGTCGTCCGCCATCACCACGGCGATTGACCCCTCCTATCATTTACTCATCCCAACCCACCCCTCAAACAATTTACCCATCGCGGCCGATTTTTTCACGTGCCGCCTCAATCATGCTGGGTGAGCCGTGCCGCAAATGCAGGCGTCATGGATACAGAGCCCATATGGCGTCTAATGAACGTACCAACTACAAGGATGCGCCCGTACCGTGCAAGCACGTACGTACTGCGACGCACCGGGCCGATAAAAGACATATGCCAAGCAACGAACCAATCTTGCTCTGCCAGCATTAAACTTTACTATGAAAATTTGGCCAACGGTATAATGTTGGCACTAAACCGTTCTTCGACAACTTCAATTTATATTTCATTTACTTCATAATTCACCTTACATATAAATTAAATTTACTTTTAAATTATTTTTTGTATTATACTCTATATAAAAAATTCTCTTTACTTAATATATTTGCTCATTTATTAATTAAATTTAATAAAAACCTATACTTGCTTCACTTTACTATTATACTGCCATCTCATGGCACAACATATACAGTAACATGGCGAAGTACTCTTTTACCCGCGCAATATGTTTACCTATTCAAATCATATACAGCTTCACCACTTGTCATTTATATCTATACACTAATTGAAATGAGGAAATAACTTAAGATTAGCAATTAACAGTTTCAGGCAAAGCCAGGCATTTACTGAGGGCCACATATATCTGGGATTTGGCCATAATTCCATATCTATGTGGCATGGACTGTTCTGGCTACCACGTCTTGCAGTTTGAATCAGCAAATTTACCAGGACTCTTAGCCAATTTAACGAAAAATCAACTTCATGTGCTTTGTCGTCACACTAAAAGATTCTGCACAAGAGAAGACCTTCTTCGGTTATTTCTGGACATCGCGAAGGCGGCGTCGACGAACATCAAACGAGACACGCAGCAAATTCAGGACAACGGACTCTCGTCGCGGCAAAAGATCGATGCCATCATGACGTTCCTGCTCCCGAAGATGGAACTAATGCTGCGGATCACTCCTACGCCGAAAAAAATCTGGAATTAATTGATAAATTAAAACGTATGATGAACTGAATGATTGAAATAGATGACTAAATGTTATTTGGCTGAACTTTTGCGAAAGATATAAGGATAGATAAAAAGGTTATAAGTTTTGCTCATGCCGGAAGGAAATACGTAGTAAAAATAATACCATATCCAAAAATAAGTGTTTTTCTAAGGAAGCGGAAATATCAGTGCATAAAATTGTTCTCCTCCCGACTTAAATATATGACAAACATAACATAGAAAATAAAATTACTAAGAATACTATTCGATTTTTTTATGATTACACTCACCTCACAATATGCTCACTTGGATGTTTCATACGAGCACTATCCTTATCAGCCCATTTCTCACGTAAAATATCGAAGTATTCCCTCATAGAGGGCATTTAAAAGAAATTTTGGTATAGCAAGTGTCGCCAACTATCCATAGAAACTGGTAGCTACCGTCAAAGAAAAATGGCGTTGATTCCGCATTACTTTTCTCAAGAATTTTACAAGAAGCTAAGTTTCTCTACCGAAAGCCTGATAAAGCTGGATCATCCCCGAATTATACTCATGCATAAGCGCAAGTAAATAATGTATATTTTTCTGTACATAACTTCACTCAAAATATTTTATTATATAGTACTACAAGTGTGCTGTCTTTTGTTGTCATGATTAAATTTGTCGAATGAATGTTCAAATCATCATAATGTCTTAAGGCCGTTTTACACGATGAAAGATTTTGTACAAACGAATGTACGTGAGATTGTACGTTTGTCTCAACGAAATTAAAACAGGTTCTATTTTCCGTTCAGGAATTCGCACAAGCGCTCATATACTTTGCCGCTTTACACGATACATTTTGCTTCATGCAAGAGTTCATGGAAGAGTTTGTACAAACAAATGTACCGTGTAAAACGGCCTTAAAACCTTTATACCACTGTTTTGTACTTAAGAAGATTGATGTCTTGAATTTTTACTTCACCCTTATGTCAACTCTTACAACAGGATTCTTTTAGCTGTACCAGAAGTCGTAGTCTGTCGCCCTATTGCTGGTCCAGTTGCCAACGTGTACTCGGAGATTTTGGTGTTGTACGCGTTAACTGTGATTTGAGGCGTAGCAACTATCCGAAGAATATGTAATGTACACTTCCCATTGACCGTGTATGCCGGCAACTGCACATAAACGGAACCTCGGTGTTACATGTATGGTGAGTGACAATACCCATTGTAAATCCACAAGACATGAATCGTATCAGTGCGGGATGGGGCGTTGAATGTTACTTCTCTGGTTCATTCCATAACTACTGCATTTACCTTGGACTATTATTACTTCTTTTCCTCAGCCTCCTAATGTTTTTCAAAATGGCTGTAGCACCTTAACTCAAAATGAAATATATTCGAGGGTTTAAATGGCGTAATAATAATAGTATTATAAATTGAAAGTTTTCAAATATTCATATTTCTCATCAAGGAGATCATGTACATATCTAGTTTTCCAAACATGTCATAATACAATGCAATAAAGATTAGCCAAGAGTGTATTTTGCCTGCTTGAAAACAGACTTGAATTTTGCCAATTTAGTCATTCTGGCTAAATTAAGTCATTCTGCTTAAATAATCTGATGGCCTAAATTAGGCAAATAATGTTAGGTTTCTGTTGACCTGTATTTGTGAAGAGAGAGGTGATATATTTCCCTGGTGTTATAAAAGAATGTTTCACGTACTGGGGGAATAGATGGAGGTTTTCTCTTGTATAAATCAATGCTCTTTATAAACACACTATAAATATTTTAACTTTATAATTTTATTTACTGTGATGTACAGTGCTCCAGAGATGAGACTTTTACTCTCATCGCAGGAAATTCGTCCTTGTAGTCCTTTATTTGCTAAATATTATAGATTTCATTTCAGAAGCATCCCCCATATTTCCCTACCATTAAAAAGGTTTCTGTTCAAAATAGCACTCACATCTCATGAAAGTGGGATTAACAAGCATAATTTTCTTAAAGTAAAGAGAGCCTTGGTTATAATTTCTTATTTTTCTCTGTAATGTACAATTTCCATATTACTATAGCATCTAGGTAAAACCAAAGTATTGTTGGTAGCTCCTGATAAATTATGTCAGATGTCAGGCAGCAGATTCAAAGATATGAAAGTTTTTTTTATGATTTGTTACTGCCTACATTGATTAATACACAAAGAAAGATGGAGGAGGAGGAAAACATCTTCTGAAAATGTGCCCTTATTGTTAGAGACTTCAAGCTAAACTTAGATAAGAGATTAATAAAATATTTAAGCCTTTCATTTGAAGTCAACAATACCATTTCGGCCTCCATTACCCACTCTTTGCTTAAGATGAGGTAGCTTCTAAATGGATTCGATGAAGTCAGAAGTACCTCATACCTGTTGGATGTTTCGTTGTTTGTAAATGCTGCAAAAGAAATAATTCATGAAGCCCTCTGCTTCGTAACGAGGGATTTTCAGAAGATGATTATTCTCCACTCCAGTTGACAAGGGCGATTCTTTGTTCCATTCAGTAAATAGGAGTAAAATTTAAATTTTTTGATGTTTCAGAAATATCACCAAATATTTATCAATATTGAATGAAGATGGAGCAAAAAAGTATTTGCTCAAAAAAAGCACTTGACATTATTTTTACTATAACTTCAAATCTAGTATTCATTTTGAAAACTTAATTTTGCGGGGTTCATCTTTATTTGAAAAAGGCGATTTATCTGACTCAAATGTTTGACAATATTGTACTTGAAAGGAGGTGAAAATTTGTTGCAAATGAATTGATTTTTAAATGAGCATCCATAAAAGTTTAAATATGTTAACAATGTGTTGTTCATATTGTTTTTAATATATTACTGCAGGGAATGGTCTAACAGAAAGCTTCATTGTTTGTAAATGTGAGGAATAAAGACTTGAACAGCTCAATTTTAAATAATTTTATATGAGTCAATTTTCATCCATTATTAACCAAGGATTTTAAAATTTTCAAGTTGACGAGATGGGTACATTGCATTACTTATATTGTACCAAAAATACTTTTACCCAACTATTTTATAATGATAAAAATAGAGCCGTTTGGAGTAACAGGTGTTTTGTATCTAAACTACTATTGAAAGATATTTTGCCTATGTCTGGCTCCCACTAGATGAAGCACTGGTTAATTTTTTAAATCCCATACAATTTTATTTCAAAGAGACAAATATTGTGCCTGGCGATGCTATAGCTGGAAAAAATCAGTGGTCTCTATCAAATTACATTGTACTCAATTTTGTGAAGTCAGCATGTTTTATATTGTATTCATGAAGGTAAAATGTATGTTTTTAAATAAAATATATCTTTTTGAACATTTTAATCTCTGGTATTTTGCTCCTTTCAATTACTGGGTAGACCCAACATCAAAACTTAAGTTAATATATCTAGGCAAGAATACATAATTTATTTATGCATGGAAAGTCCACCCAATCAGTGCCATGAATGATTACGCTCTTTAGGTTGCAGCTATCACTGGAGACAATAATTTTCAAACAATTTTTTATTCATCATTTTTCGTTACATACCTTAGGACTATGAAAAATTTAGTCGTTATCTTCTTCATGCAAAAGTGACAGGTGTTTTCTTATTCCTCACCTGAAACTCCATTACCAACATCACTCAATTGAGCTACAAATACGGAGTTTTTAAATTCATTACCAAATTATTAAATGTCATTTATATCAATTACAGTACTCCTCTCAAACTGAACTTGATTCTTTTCATCTGCATAATAATCTTCTTCAGCCAGAAGTTGTTGAATTCCATCAAATATATTCTAAATCACTGTAGTTTTCGTCTCAACTCCTCTTAGCCAGCACATACGTTGTTCGTCAATCCACCTTCCATCTGAATTATCCACTTACTTGTAGCAATCTTGTTTCCTCGTGACATTTGATTCTATATCCAAGAGATCATCGTATTGTTCTGGTGGATTGATGGAGGAGGTAATTGGAAACCGTACGGTGATTTAGGTCATTTCAAGGACTACTATTTCATTAGAAGAGAGAAGAAATATTTTTAATTCTGTTTTGGAAATAAAACAGATTTATAAACAATTCTCTTCTCTCAATAAAGTACGCCTATATGAAAAAATAACAGTTTCGAAGCAAATAGTCAGGTAAAATTATTACCTAAAAGATAATAAAACTGTAAATGCATGACCTTGTAAGTCTTACAGGTTCCAAATCCTCGTTATTTCTTCCTGTCTCGGCACCGAAAAACCCACAAGTAAATTTTCATCTTCCACCTGCTGCTGGTATGGTTGGGCTGCTATGGAGTACTAAGTTGGAGAGGTGTAAATGAGGCAAAAAGGAGCTTCAAACTGTAGAGAGAATACCTTTTTTATTTCGATCTGACTATTTTATTAGAATAGGGGAGGACTAATTTATAATTCGCATCAGTTCCGTTTGAGTCACGAACAGAATTAGAAATATTTATCCTCTCTTCTAATAAAATAATCCTGTTGAAATAAAAAAAAATTAACTCTCAATAAAATTTACCAGTCGAGAAAAAATAAATTATTAGAAGAATTACAATTAGCAGTTGAGAGTAAAATTATTTAAAACAATGAAAATTAATGTGAATGCAATATTATGAATGACCTTGAAAACTTTTTAAAGCGAAAAAAGAAGGACCTGTTTTCCCCGTAGTGTCTCGGTGAGGGTAAAGCTCACCGAGCTCACCAGATGTGGTTAAAGATGGTCAGTTTTACATGGGCGCTTCATTTACGACATTAATTGCGTAAATGAGCCCCATGAGGGACGGTGCTCCCGCTGCATGCTCCCCCACAACAGGTCCCCCCGGAGAAGTATCCGGTGCCCAGAAAAAAACACACTGATTGGGCTTCTCAGGACGCGTCCAGAGCCTCGCGCGGGAATTGAACCCGTGCACCCCGGTTAGCAGCCCAATGCTTTACCCACTAGGCCACCACGCATCGATTGAGAATCCGAGAAAACTCATATTTGAAGTTCACCTAAGAGGTCCTCAAAGAAGGGTACGATGAATACGAGTTTCCTCCGTTTTTCTTTCGACGCGCGGTGGCCTAGTGGGTAAAGCATTGGGCTGCTAACCGGGGTGCGCGGGTTCAATTCCCGCGCGAGGCTCTGGGCGCGTCCTGAGATGCCCAATCAGTGTGTTTTTTTCTGGGCACCGGATACTTCTCCGGGGGGACCTGTTTATGGGGGAGCATGCAGCGGGAGCACCGTCCCTCATGGGGCTCATTTACGCAATTAATGTCGTAAATGAAGCACCCATGTAAAACTGACCATCTTTAACCACATCTGGTGAGCTCGGTGAGCTTTACCCTCACCGAGACACTTCGGGGAAAACAGGTCCTTCTTTTTTCGCTTTTAGAAAGTTTCAAGGTCATTCATATTATTGCAATCACGCTTAAATTATCTTTGAATAATAATTTTGCCCGTTGCTTCGCTATTTACTTTTCACCTAAGAATTTGAAAATTGTGGCGTATTTTGTTTGTGGCAAGGCAGGCGTATTTTTTTGTTGCTAGATTGCATTTACTTTATTTCGACCGGACTTCTCTTTTAGATATGAGAAATATTTTTAATTTTGTTAGCTAATTAGACGGAACTAATACGGATTCAAAAAATAACTATTTCCTTAGTTGTGATTTCTATCCGAATGAAACAAAAGAGTCCCTAACGTGCGTGGAGAAGGGTGAGAGTTTGAAGCTCAATGCAGTTCTGCAGACGGACTTCATTGAGAGTCGAATACGGAAGTTATTGGGGTCGCCTACTCTCTCAGGATAAACATTAGCACTTACAATTAGAAGTAACTGAAAGAAATGCTATCGGAATTGACTACGCAGTAATAGGAGAGAAAAAGAGTACAAGGAATTGAAAAATAAGCGCTTTCCCCTTCATAAACTAATGAATTCAATTATTACAGCCAATATTTTCTCTGATAATACGCAGTCCAACGCGTCATCCTGATTGTATAGGCAACAAAATGCAAACAAATATAGGGGTCACCTACCCTCTCAGGATAAACATTTGCCCTTGGAAATTACTGAAAGAAAAACTATCGGACCTGATTACTTAGTACTCCGAGAGAAAAGAGTAAATGGGATTGAAAAAACCACACTTTACCCTTCATCAACTAATGAATTCAATTAATAAAGGCAGAATATTTTCTCTGATAATACGCTGCCCACCGCGTGATCCTGATAGTATAGGCAACCAAAATACAGTTGCTCTTGGAAATTACTGAAATGAATACCATCGGACTTAACTACTTAGTACTCGGATAGAAAATAGTAAAAGAAACCGTCTATCAGCAATTTTTCATTGGAAGATCCTAGACGGAAGGAGAAGGAGAATATTCTGAGCCCAAGAAGAGTAACCTAAAAGCATGGAACTGCCCTTAAGTTATACACCCAGTTTAACTTGAACCTCTCAGCATATTCAGGCGATCCCGAAAACTTACACGGTGGATCAGTTGAACATCTAAATAATGATAACATATTTAATACAGTCAACTTTATTTATTTTCCAACACATGTTTCAAAGCTTAAGAGCAATTTTTAGGAACACTTTCCACTTCTACAATTTATATTAAGGACAATGTATTTTTCTCAGTTTAATTAAGTTCTCAGAAAAAAACTTGCAAATGTATTGACCACTTCATTGAAAATTTCTGACAATCAATGGTGAACTATACAAATACCAAGTATGACACCTGTTTCATGTTTATTATAGGTTCTGCATTTGATTGGGTGTGTGAAGATTGCTGGAGGGCAAGACTGCAACTGGAGATAACATGACCCAGGACATCACTAGGAATCAGCAGCTAGGTACAGCTCTCCAAAGGGTGACTCCAGAGAACACTATCGTAAAGATAGTTCCCAATGACCTGCAATGAAATAAAGCTTCATGATTACTAAATAAGTTACCTGTAAACATCCCTAGCCTCATTTTTACATGCTAATGATTTCTGCTCGTTTTTAAGGCTACAAGCTACGTTACTTATGGCTACAAGCTGCCATGATTTTTTTATGTATCCTTGAATCATATAAGACCCCAAATGAGCGTATGGAATGGATTAAAAGATACCGATTCAGCAAGCATCTGATGAAGTTGTATTTATGAATTTCACACCTCAATAAATAACTTGGTACTTGGCTAGTAATTGTTATTATCTTAATTCTTATCACACGGATTTGAAATTCCCATGAATTATACTGCATAAGGTAAAATAGGAAATGTAAATATGGATGTATTGACAAAACCTTGTATACGAGGTAAGATGATTTTGGTGGGGAAAAGTTGTAACAAGGAAGAAAATAGGTGAAATAAGAGTATATATGTCTAATAAGAGGCTAATGAAGAAATAAATGAGCCACAAGCTTAGAATAGAGACAGCAGGGTAATGCATGCATGGTAGAAGCAGCTGTATGAAAATATGGAGAAATTCCATAGGCAGGGCAGGAGAAGTAGGCGTACTTTATGGTAAATTGTGAGTATTGTTGTTAGGTAAGAAAGAAATGCAAAAACTACCAGAAACGAAGCAGTATAGTTAAGATAAAACCAGAGCTATATCAGAGGAAATAGAAACAAGATCAAGAACTTTTTTGACCAAGATATTAGGTCAAATTGCTGAACTCTAGAAAGAGAATGATACGTCAACAAGGACAGCTTAAGCCGAAAAATATTACATAGGGAGACGGAAATTTCTTTAAGGAAATTAAGCGACTACAGCAGTTGCAGTAATAATATCCCTGAAGACGTGTTAAAAAGTTAAGAAAAAAAGATATACAGAAATGTTTTAACTCATTCCCAGCATTTATGATGAATGAATGCAGCTGCAAAACAGTGTTACTCAAAGATCATAGAATGATTAGCGTAATGTCTCACACAGGAAAGAGTAATAAATAAAAGACTATGGAAAAGGGTGAAGTATTTCTTAGGCGAAGACCAGTTTGGGTTCCGTTAAGTCATGGAAATGCACGATGCTACAACTATTATGAGAAAGACAACATAGATATAGAAAGTTATGGCAGAAATGAGGAATTGGTGGGAGAGAACAACACCTCGTAAGACTACACAAGTCAAAGGAGATGATACAGAAACAGGGTGGGCAAAGGCTGGGTGAGATAGGGTTTGATGACCTGCATTATTCAACTTATTTGTTATGGAAATGGAATCATACAAGAAGCTTGAAGTAGAATTGCAAGTAGGATGTGAAGATATGAAGTCTGTTGGATTTACTGCTAATCAAGCGATGACTGCAAGCAAGCCAGTCAGACAAAGGACTCTATCATTGCTTTTAGTCAACTTGATAAGAATTATAATAGTCTCTTTATAGCAAAATTGAAGGGACCCAACAATTTTAAATTTCAAAATATTTAATCGTACACTCGAAGAATTTTATTAATTTTAAATTGAAATTATATCAAAATAAATTATTTCCATTTCAACCAAGTTAATGAAAAATTGCATCACAACACCATGTAATATGTAATGGAATTGTTGAAATTTCAAGTTTTTTGCTCGTATTAACACTGAAATACACATTCATTTCTGAAATGCAACACCGGATAAGTACATACTAAGTAAATATCAACTTACACATACTTTTAATGATAATGGAGTAGCTTGTTTTACTTTGTCGGTATTTATTTAGTTTTGAGAATTTTTCTTCTCTATTACAACAATAATTAGCTTATAAGAACCTTCTTTGCAGGAGTCAAACATTTCTGTTTTTTTATTATTGCATGGTTCAACAATGGTAGAATATTTAAATAAAGAATAATGTAATGATTGCTACATTAAGATGAGTCAGAAGAGATGGGAGGTGAGAATGAAATTAGAGAGGCATAAGAGAAAGCCAGATAATCATATTTTTAATTAGACACCCTGGGAACTGCAATTAACATTGAGCATCTTTCAGATACAGTATGGCGGGTATTTAGGGTGTAAAGAAGCCATGAAAAGATGAAGAAAACAAGGTGTCCAGTGCTAAAGAGGCTGAAGAAAATTAACTGGATCAGGTGAAAGAGTAAACCTATCAATGGCGTATTTTACTGTTAGTATATTTAACACAGAAACAATGATTAAAGGTGCATGAGATAGGGAGGTACTTACAAAGAGAAATAAAATGAGGGTGGAGACTTAAGCAATCACTTCTAAAAAGATAAGTGAAATTTATAACATTAAGCACAGAAATATGTGGCTCAGAGAGCTCCTCCTAAAGAAGGAGGAAATACATTGCTTAAAGCTTTTGTGACGTAGGAGCACATTGAAATAAAGTTGATAAGCTTGGTGGCAAGAAAGACAAATGAGGAAATGCTAGATTTGCAATGGAGGATAGGAAATCAGTGGCAGTGTTCATTTGAGGCAAAAAGAAGGTGGAGAACAAATTGAGAGATAAAGCATATGGAGGATGATGATATTGAAAGCACTTCAATAAAAATACGGGAGTGATTAAATGGATGAGAATGAGGGACATCAGAAGAGAAGGCTGATGATGAGATGAACTTAAGTGTGACCTAAGGAAGGAATTAACCGAGTCTTAATGCCTAATTGTATATAGGATACCAATACAGAGGAAATTAGGAGAATGACTGTTTGAAAATCAAGCAATTAATTGGTGAATTAGCCAAATCCGTGGACATGCATGATGTTAATAATGCGGGGCAAACAAATACCGCAAAATGAATGGCAATTTTATAGTTAAAAAGAAACTAAAATTTAGTTAATAGGATCCGGAAAAAAATGTGAAAAATAAACCCTTTAAAACACCATATTTTAGCGTTCTCCTAGACATGATTTAAACTGAAGTTTTTACTTAATTATACAGCTTGCAAAATAAACAATTCCGGTAATATTGACATCATATCCAAATGTTTGTTTTTTTCATCAGAAGTTTTTGTATGGATGGAACTTCTTGCAAGATGTATATATATAATAGATTTACATTTTTATTCTTTTACGTGAATTTAGAATGAATCTAAAAATATATTGCTTTAGTTTTTTATTTCAACTAATTCTAAGATATTAATCTTACGCAGCGTTGCTAGTTAATTCGACCATCCCAAAGTGTGGCGTGGCGTGGTGGACGCACCCGCACAGGGCCGGGCCCCGGGCAAATGACTTGAGAAAACCGGTCTCTCGACAACCCTGCATTGAGCTAAACTGGCTAGAGAAAAAGCAATTGCTCCTGGTATAGCGCCACACATGCCAGCAAGGTCGAAGGTTATGAGAATACAAAATCTTAGTCCATGGAGCACGAGAACCTCACTGAAGTGTCTGCGATTAACCTTGCAACCATGGACAGTGCTAACATGAAAATGAATCCAGGAAAATATGGAACTTGGCCCTCTAGGTTGGATGTCGTGCCCTGTAGCAGTAGAAACAAGGCCCCCGCTGTCATGTAATCACATGTAACTTATAGTGAAATGTAAGAAAATGAGGCAGAGAAAAAGAAAGAAGAAGAACGCAAAAATTTGAATAGGCATACTGAATGTTAGGACTATGCTAAGGTCGGGCAAGCAAATTTAAGCAAGGAATGGAGAATATGTGTGTAGACAATAGGTTTGTGCAAAGTAATATGGAAAGACAGACATCAGGGACTACTGGAGCGATGGCATTGAGTAATATACATACTTAAGCGGGGGGAATGAAAGTCAGCATGAGGTAGCCTTCGTAATGAAGAGGAAACTTAGTAGACAAGTAGTCAATGCAGAGCAGATAAGTGATAGGATGATACCATTTTGTTCAGCTGAAGGCAGATCCAACGTAATATAAGTACGTAGATCTCCGAAAAAGCATTTAGTTAACTCATGTGTACATGCCCATATCTGATCATGGATAGGAAGATGTTGATGGTGTATCTGATCAGGTGTGGGAAATAATAGATGGTATATTGGACGGGAGGTGGGCGATTATGGGCTAAGGAGGAGAAATGACCGCGGCAAGAACGCTCGAGTTTTGTAAAATAAATAAGCTAGTGATCACAAATACATTGTTCAGGCATCATCCTAAAGTCACCGTCAAAATAAAAGTTTCCACATTAATAGAGCATGATTTATAGGCTATAGTATGCACCGTTAGAAAGAAAATTTGTCTTTTAAATAAAATGCACATTGGATCGCTGCCATTCACCTGCTTCATGTGAGTCACTGTAACCCAAAGAAAAACACGGTAAAATCGCCTGAATACACGACTTGGCCATTTTTAAAACATTGTGGAACAATAATCGCGAATCGCGGTAAAGCCGAACTTATATCGCGATTAAAATATGAAATCATAAATCCTGCTAAGAATATTCAAGCTCGTCTTTGATTAGTTTTTTGTACACGTATGAATTTAAAATCGATTGGAGTCTACAGTTTGAATACTTGAAATTTAGACGAGCAGCTCCTTTGCATAATTTGGATAAAAAAACGCGAGTGCGATTTTTTCGAAAAGCAACGAAAAAGGAGATATGGGAGATTATTCTGTAATTCCACTTCCGAAATAGTCCTTTCGGAAAGGCACAAACTCAAATTAACGATTTTAGCTACTCCGCTCTCTAAGAACTCATTTGGAAGCTCAATTCCACGACCGAAAGAGCTGGAAAGGAACCATACCAGGCCGAAATGAACGAGTCTATGGTCTCGCCGTCTGGCGGGCACGGTTTACAACTCCACTTTCGGTAATATTTGCCATATAAAGAGCGACGTCATGTTCCGTGAGGTGAAATTACAGAGTAACCCCCATAAAGGGGCTTCGTTGATCATATTGAGGGGTCATCAATGACGTCAAGCCGGAAGATCGTCATCGCTGCGCGTCTGAGGCAGTGCGCGATCCTTACAAAGCCTTAACCCGTGGCACAGCAGCCGACGCCCGTTCCAAATCGTCTTTTTCAAGAATGAAATTGAGGATGCTCATGACAGCGAGATACCATGACTTACAACTGTCTGATTTTAATGAGGGTGGCCATCGATAAATTATTTTGCATGACAACGCTGTTTAATGGCAAACGACCGATTTAAAACCGCGGCCAAATGTATGTCATTTCACCGAACACAATATCCCTGAGGCTGATTTCTCACATTACTTATATATATTTTACGTAAACTAACAACCCTTCCACGTCCAAAATGAGATAACGTAATTATCTCAATCGTCTCAGGCTCAACTTTGCGGAAGTTCATTTTATAAATTAAAATGAAAATTTTGTCTTATTCCACCAATTTATTTTACGGTACGACTAGCTTCAACGCAGCAGCGTCATCTTCAGGTACAATCATGTTTTTGTCTTTACTCTTTGTACCTGAAGATGACACTACTGCGTCGAAACTAGTCGTACCGTAAAATTAACCGGTGGAATAAGACAAAGTGTACCTTTTCATTTGTGAGATAACGTAATATTACCTTTACTCGTCTTCGCCACTGTCTTCACTGCTGCCCTCTTGTAAATTCGCAATCAGTATCGCCCACTGTACTGCTAGCATCTGGTCCTTTAACCAGTAATCTTCTTTTAATTCTTTGACTTACCGGACACCTTTTGGCCTGATAGGTATCAGCAGGGACGCTCCGAAGCATTCCTCAGCGGCGTCTAGACGTATGTGCACTTGGAAAAAAACCGGGAGATACAAATGAGTTCCAGATAGATGTGTTATGGTTAGACACAGATTCTGGAATACCCTTATAAACTCACATGTATCCAGAGGATGATGCAGACCCAGATCACAAAACATTAGTCATGAAACACTTCGTTAAATTCAAAAAGATAGTAAGGGGTATAATGGTACAATAGTGGAAAATAAAAGCATTAACAGAGGCAAATTTCACAAAATTCGAAGAAGTGGAACAATTCAAATACTTGGGAACAATAATATCAAACAAAAATAGTGAAGAACCGGAAATTACGAACAGAATTAATTTAGCTAACAAAAGCATGTATGCCTGTAATAAAATATTAAATTCAAAGGTAATATCACAAAAGACCAAAATCAAAATATATCACACAATAATTCGTCCAGTACTTCTTTATGGGGCAGAAACATGGATCATGAACAGGAAAGAAGAAAGGAAGCTGATTATATTCGAGAATAAAGTCCTTAGGAAAATCTTTGGCCCCACAAAGGAAAACGAAATATGGAGAATCAAACGGAATAAGGAAATACGAGATCTCTACAAAGAGCACGACATAACTGCATGTGTCAGGGCCAGAAGAATGAGATGGCTTGGGCATGTTATGAGAGCAGAGCAGGGCTCAATACTTAAGGATGTTACCAGTGGGAGACCAGAGGAAAGACGACCACCGGGAAGACCAAGAAAAAGGTGGTGGAATGGAGCAAACACGGACATAAACCGGATGGGGGAGCAGTGGAAGAAGCTAGGGACCGAGAAAGATGGAGGGCACACGTTGGTGAGGGCAAATCCCAGCTTGGGCATAGATGACCATGGGAGTAAGTAAGTAAGTAAGTAACAGAGGCAATGAAGGCGAAGTATAGCGAGCAGGCAGATAAAATCCTGGGTTAGGACCATCAGATCAGCAAAACATTATTGGGGAAGTTTGAAAAAATTAATTTTTGAAGCCGTGAAAGCAACAGCAGATGCAGTTACAATTATAAAAACGTGGATAACAAAAAGTATTATGGAAATGCAGGAGAGAAGAAAATGTAAGAGCGTAAACTTAGAGCGAGGCAACTTCACAAAAGGCTTAGAAGAGAAACAAAGCAAGGGAGGCATGGTGGAGTGAACAGATTGACTCCGTCAAGAAATTTCGAAAGGAGCAGATGCATCATATATACGAAAGTAAAGGAATTAGAAGTCAGAAGGAAGAGGAATTCCAACAATAACCGACAAGACAGGAAAAAGGATTGTAGATCCTAAAGAGATCCACGAGAGATGTAATGAACATATTGAAGAGCTTTACGGTGAAAAATTAGGTGCAGTACGTTTTACATAGAAAGGGAAGACGACATCGATAGGGATAACATCAGACCAGGTGTCCTTGATAGTGAAATCGGAATAGCACAATGATAAATTAAAAAAATAAGGGGTAGAAATAGATAACATACCAGCATATTTTCTAAACAGTATGGTGAAGAATGGAAGACCAAAACATGTTGCACTATTTTCTAAGATATGAGGATGGAGTGAGGCCGAAGGACTTGTTGAATATAATACTAATTCCTGTGCCAAAGAAGAGCAAGGCAAAAACATACAAATACTATATAACAATAACTTTTAACATTCCTTGCGGCCAAATAAGTTCCAAGAATTATAAATAGGACGCTAGAGAGCAAGGCTAACGAATACCTGTGCGACGATCAATTTGGATTCAGGAGAGGGACGGTAATGTGGGACACTATAGCAGTCACGAGGACGGCATTCGCAATAACCTTAGATTATGGCCAGGATATCTTCGCTTGCTTCGTAATTTTCAAGAAAGCGTTGGGTAAATCCGAGCTTTCGTTACACCAGCTAAATTTATTTTTGCCGGAAACCCCCGCAAATTGCGAAAATGGCAATGATACCACGGGACCCCACGCAGCACACAAACGTTCGCGGAACATTACGGGAACGTTCGATTCGATCCGAGGGAATGTTACGGAAACTAACCACAAGAACGTTCCCAAATGGTTCCCATGTCGCCCGACCAGAACGTTCCGCGGACGTTCGCGTCGTCCACGTTCCCATTTCGTTGCTATGTCGCTCCGCCCGAGCGTCTCAAATAAAAATTCCTTGCTTAAAACTAAACTGAAACTGACGTCTGTAATAAAACTCCCATGCTCACAATACTGAAACTATATCTTCTCCACTCCCTTGCCCTCTCTCTGAGTCTTCCCAGCTCTCTAAAAAAAAAGAAAAATTTATAATTAAAATATTATGAATGTTACCATTACATTATGATAATCCTGCATACAATGAATTATCCTATCTAACATCTACATAATAGCATTGAATCATTCTCGCCTACGATTTTACACGTATAATCTCGCACCCGAATTCAAAACTCCCACATCTAGGAAGTCTTACATACATATGTGGCCACTTCAGAGGAATAAAGTGACCTCGATAACTAATTTTTAAATAGCAATTCCGTGATAGTTTGAGGAAATACTATCCTATCACGGTAACAGTTATCAGGAATTAATTAATTGAAACCTATACTGCCTCATAGTATGAATACAAATGCAATATTACTGAGAATAAACTAGATTTTTTCCAATTCCCACTCGTATGTTCACATATCAATCAAGAAATAACTAACTTGCAGAAATTTTGAATTAAGACAATTGCTAAATGTACTAATAAACACATAGAAGTAAGATAAATTTTAATGGAAATTAATTACGCAAAGCTCCCAGTTAAAGTCTATCAGATATTCGCTTGCAAGTTTCCCATTTCTGCCAAAATTTCGATGTAGATGCGATAGATGGCGCTGCTATACACCGAGCGCCAAAGGTTCGAATCACAACGTTCCCAGAACGTTCTATTGCAACGTAAATGTAAAGGACGGCCTGCGAACGTTCCTCGAACGTTCTTTTGCAACGTAAATGTAAAGGACGGCCAGCGAACGATCCGTGAACGTTCGCGTGCTGCGTGGGACAGTGTAAGGAATCCGCATTTATTAATTTATGAAACATACCCGTGTTACTAATAATTTTTGTGAAAATAGCGTGTGAAAATTAAAAATTTTGTTTATTTTTTCCTTGAGAATTAGCAGCCAAATTTAGAGGTTCTACGAAGAGCCGGTCGAGGAATAGTCACTAGTTTGGTGTAAAAAATCTGCCTTTATCCCACCTACCCAACAAGTTTGCGAGTCTGTGGAGTGAAACGGGTGCTAAGGGGGGACCCAAAATTGCCGCTTTCAATGGTGAAAATTGCATTAGTGCTGGAGTCGTACTCAGTAATTCGGGTGATTTCTATCAGCGGTGACGAAAATCGCCGAGAAACATCACCAGTCATCACCGATTGCGATTATGTAGATGGCGGGTGAAGTTTCACCAGCCGGTGATGGAAAGGTGATATGAGGGGATGGTGATGTGTATGAAATCTACTAAGTACGATTCCCGTTAACTCTCTGTAGTCAATAGCGGCGTAATCCTAGAACAGAAGACGATGTAATGTAAACGAAACACCCGACCTTGACACTCACAGACTGCCGCAGATGATGGTGCCTGTGAAGCTCACGATTGGGAAATGTAGTCAAAATTCTCTGAAAATGTCTGCGGAATAGTAGTACCCTCAGGGTTTAACTTCTTACGGGAATAAAGCTGCGCGTAGTGCACCGATTTACATCCTAGCGTGAACATATTGAGGATATATAAAAAAACATAACTGCGTGTTTACAGTGCTTCAGGTTCCTCTCCATTGTTTTTACGATTTATCCCATTTTCTGTCTCTAATTCCTCAGTGCTATAGTTCACGAAAAAACAAACCTTCGGGTTGAAACAGAGTGATAATTAACAAACTATCTGGTGTTTCAAGTATGCCTAATCAATACGGAAATATATTTATTTATTCCCCACTGATATCTATCTCCTGCACGGAAAGGATTAACAAGATATTTTATGGACGCAATAGAGACATGTATTCTATCATGAAGAGGATTTTCATGTTTTCGTATTACTTACGATGGATGGCATTGAATTGTTAGTAGATATTATTATTTGTCGGTCTAAGAAAACAATTTGTGAAATTTGTTTTACTTTCCCTCACACTTACCTATGTGAAAAACCACGAACCCGTTGCCAAGTTAATAATCTTGCTTGGAACTTGAGTAGTAATTTTATTACAGAATCTATTTCTTTGATATGCATCACTCTTTCATTGAGTATCCGAAATAAAGTGAGATGAACTTCACGAAGTAAAGGAAATCAGTTCGAATAAATTTAACCATGCAGATTGTTGAAGCGCATTCATGTTCTTTTACTATACACTTTCGGACCCGGAAATATTTGCTTAAATCTTGGCGTGACGTATTAAGATAAGATTAAAAGTTTGATTTCGTTTTCTTTGTTTACTTCCCTCACACCATTTCAATGTTTATGAGTGCTGAAGAGCGAGAAATCTTGCGAATTTATGAAGGTAGGACCCCTAAGCGTAGTTAATTATGCCTACGTGTAATGAAATAATTGCATGACGACTATTCACTTATCTCTAATTCTTCCGTAAATTAAAATTGTGTACTGTAAATCATTATGGAAATTAGATTTTAACCTTAAATATTAGCATCCATATCGCATTCTCATGGGCTGTTTGAGAGCTCATATTTGGTAACGTCACGAAAAGAAGCATGAAAAAAGTTTGAGCGGAGACCACTACCCTCTTTAACAGTTATTATGCGTCCTAATATGTACCCAAACTTCACTAGCCCAGGGATATCATCAAAGCTTATTTATTTGGCTTCTTAAACACATGCCCGGAACTTGCTATATCTAAATCACCCATCGGCTACTAAAATAAACTTTTCTGTTCGAACAAAACGTTTCTTGACAGCTCCATAAGTCATTTATATTACAAATATAGTATCTATACACTGAAATAGTCCGCCGACGGCAGATATCGCTACTTACGTATATAGGACCAGCCATCAGCTGATGAAAATATCGACGCTTCGACGGCACACTGGGAGGTGATGGGATAAGATCGGCTCTCTGATCGGTGATGTTGCATCACCCCTTTATGGATGAAGAACATCACCTTGTCAGCTTACAAAATCGGAAAGGCGGTGATGAGTGATGTGATATCACCGGTAGTCGCTCATAACCGCTAATAAAAGTTTCGCTTTGAAAATACGAATAATACTTATAAATAAAAATATAAGAGAATAAGAATACGACCCCTGGGAGATGAAAAAGGGCAAAATGCAACTTTTAGGGGAACAAAAGAGTGGTATTGGGCATTCTCTAGTGTTGAGGTAAGTGAAAATGCAATTTTTAATTAAAAAGTGGAAAGCCATATTTAACGGAAAAAGAAGAACATGGGGCAGCGGTGTGAAGTTTGGCAACAGGTGGATTATTGCTGCTGTTTACATTAATAATTCCATTTTCAGGGTGTTGTATTTAATTGGATGAGGCGATTTCAGTAAAAAGTATGAGGTTGAATTTGCTATTTCACAGTAAAAATGACGTGATTGGAGGTGGGAATCGCTGTAGCGAGGGCGATACTGTAGCGTATTTAATTACAGAATGAAATTCCTGTAGTGGGTGGGTGATTGCAGGGAGCATTATTGTAGCTTGGGCAATTTTGTAGCGTACTACTTCTAAGTCCGGAAGGATTCGATTTTGAAGAACTTATATAGAACTACAGCATTTACTTGTCTCACTTTTTAAACTGTGAAAGAACTTTTTGTTAGTTACATGATGGCAGTTAAACATTGTGTGTAAATTGACGGAAAAAAGTTCCGTGTAATGGTTAAATTGCTTCAAGGTGAGGGTATTTCCAGACGATTTAGGATATGAAGAACAATTTCTCGCGAAGAAGAGTACTAACATTTTACATTTTATTATAGCTGAAAGTAGTTTTATTAGCTTCTAAATGGTAGTTATAAATTACGGGCAAATTGATGGTTAAGGTTCAGTTATTTGGAAAAACTACTTCAAAACGGGGGAGTTACAAACAATTTCGATGTTGACGTGCAATTTATTGTCGACCAGACATTATATACTTATTTTCAATTTTTTAAAGTGATAGAACTTTTGATTTGTTTCACAAATGTTAGCTAGAAAGTTTTTGCGACTTGACTGTTAATTCTCCGTGTGACGGAAAAAATACGTTAAAGTTCGGGGATTTCCGGATAGTTCCAATCAAGGAGGGCCAGCTTAACGCTAATTTTTTTGATAGGGGGTAGTAACTGCCTACCACAACTATAAATGACGTTAAGTGTTCAATGGCAAAGTTCAATCCCACTGACGTATTACTTGCATATTTAGATAGACTTTTTTAACTAGGTATTTAAAAACTTCCTAGACATTACCGTCAATAATTACGAGGAATTGCTGAAGAAAGTTAAAAATAGCTTTATGTTCATCATGCAAGGGAGTTGAAGCCCTGATATCAGGTATGGAAATAATTTACCATTAAATAAACACCAAATGCATGCCATGAAATTGAAATTTGACATTTTCATAGAGTATATACATAATGAATCATGGTAGGCTAATGCAAAATAAATAATTACCCGCGTAAAATTTTGTAAGTTTGCGCCAAATTAATGTTTGGATTAAGTTTAGCCCAAATATCGGCAATAAGAATCCTAGCTACAAATTACGTCCAAATATTTATACTTACATTCGCTCAATTTGCTACAAAGTTGTAACACCATTCGGGGAAATTTAGCTAGTTTTGTGCCACTTTCGAAAGCTAATTCATTCACAAAATTCACTCAACATTTTTCCCAAATTAGCGTTAGCTTACGTGAATATTTACATAAACATTTTTAGAAAATTTATGAATCTTTGGGACAAGTTGCGCAATACCTTTCCTAAATTAATTCCGCAAAGTAAATATAATTAGACGCTATTTGAAGTTAGGAGTCTCATTGCCGATGTTTAGGCCAAACTTAATCCAAAGAAATTTGGCTCACACGTAAAAATGTTTATGCGGGTACTATCTAAAAATTGAATTACTTTATTACATACTAATGTACATTCGCGTGATAAAAAATATAGATACATTCATAATTAACAGAGACAATAGCAACAGGATTAACTAGCATGACCGACAAGAAATGCTGCCTCTCAGGATTAGCATTAAACTTAAGTGCCAAAAAAAACACTTACCTGAGACCTGAACAACGCAGTCCTATTAGTTCAAATTTTGATTGGACTGATTTAAAACGAAATTATGGTTTTTCCAAGCACTGCTGGAGGGAATGTGTTAAATTAAATTATGACAACTAATCCAGATGATAACTAAAGAATAACAGTCCAGTTATAAAACAATATCATTAGCAGTCATTACAGAAAAATAAAATTAATGAATCCACACAGGAAGCACGACAGTAAAATCACGAAGATCTCCTAGAATAAGAAAATAAGTAAAAATATTATACCAAAAAAGAGAATTGCCTCTCAGTATTGATTGATGACACCACTGATTTTTTATTTTATTCAAACAAAATTCACCAGTGCTATCATGATAGTTAAAATGGAATTATCTTGAGGTAAGCATATTCATTCATTCTGAAACATCAAATAAATGCAATTGTCAAATGCTAAACATTGATATTCACATCCAAATCAACCTTTCAATCCAATCAAAAACTCTACAACCAGGCATTCATGATTTGAAATGGCTATAGCCTGTTTAGAGCTCTATCCAAGGTCGTACCCAGGGGGGTGTCAAGGAGGGGCAGCTGCCCCCCTTCCAACACGGAATTTATTTAACATAAAATAGCCACAGATAGAAACAACAAATTTCTGAAAAATTAATGGACAGGTTGGCTATTAGTATTTCAACATTTTGAAAGAAACTAATTACGAATTTGAATGTTGATGTAACCGCCACTCGCGTTGCTGGCCGACAAAAGTATAGAAGCAACCCCCCAGCCAGAAACCCATCTGAATTTTGGCAAAGGTCACTGATAATTCCTTACTTGACATTCATCCCATCAACTTTATAAGAAAGATTTTCTTCAGATAATTCGCCTGCATATCCATTGGCACATTTTCATCCAAGCAACATGAGAGATGTTTATTTGGGGAATTGGAATGAAGTTATTTCATCTTGTACAAATTTTTACAATCTGGAAGGCATCGAAGGAGAAAGAGAATTGAGGTTTAAAATGTGGAATGAGGTACATACATTCAGGAAGAGCCAGACAACATTGAAGTTTTCAAAAAGAGAGAAATGTTTTCCCCGACCTTTAGAAAGGTGATATTGATACTGCTATCACTGCTCTGCACAACAATCACTATTGAGCGCTCATTCATCTCCCTTCGCCGAATTAAAACATGGCTGAGATCAATTATGGGTGAAAATAGGTTAAATGGGTTAGAAATGCTAAGCACACACCTTCAATGGGTTTTCGCAAAAAATGAGCAATTAGTGGAAGCTGTAGTTAAAAAATTCGCAGCTAATCCCCGCAAACTATTGTTCAATAATTAATTTTTATAAAAATGGTGTATTTCCTTCTGTTACTGTGAATTATTTAATTGAGGGCCCTCCACAGACGTTCAAAACTATTGTTCAAGAATTAATATATTTTTAAAAATAAATATGGTTCACTGTTGTTTTTTTTGTTATTGTATATTATTGTATTTCACCCCTCCCCCATGAGGTTCAGGAATTCAGATATCTCCCCTCCCCACCCTTCAGTTTTGAGCAGGATACGTCCTTGACTCTTATCATTGAGTTTATTAGTTAAAATCACTCTCTATCATACCTCTAGTTGCAATTGTTTCTCTTGAAAAGGGTGGAATATTAGTAATCATGGTGACAAAGATATTTAAAAAAAAACAATTTTTAACTTTGTAACAAAAAATAGGACCACTGGATGTATTAAATATTTTATACTTAATCGTAATATATTTAATATATATCAACCGCAACTATTGATGGAGCTACTGGCGCTCGGAGAGGCTTCCGCTACACCTGTTGGACGGGCTTGGTTCCCATTTTGATGATCCATGACTACTCTAACTAGAATATAAATATTTTTTTCCTTCTTCCCAAATGAAATAATTTTACTAACTGCATAATGGTAGTCAGAGAGCATGTGCAATTCATAATTAAAATCCCAAGCAATGGAAAAAAAATTCGATGGTGGGGAAATTTCTGCGTTTCGATTTCAAACTACAATTATTCCAAAGCATTTATGGCATAGTGGATATAGTGCTATTAAATACCTACGTGATGTCAACAAAGATTGCGTAAATAGCCGGATAAGTTTCCGTGTGACTGAAATAAGTTTCTTCTACATCTACGAACACCACCACTCTCACCTAAAGGGTGTGTGGCACGGGAGGATTCCACGCCAGGCATGCAGCGTTCGTCGTAATTAATATTAACCCATTTATGCCGAAGGTTTGAAAAATGCGAAGTTTACCCTGATTTTTATATATTATAGATAAAAATACGTATGAATACAATATCCGAAAGAAAAAACAATGCATCTCTTGCCAATAATTAATTACGAGGTGTTCCAAAAATGGAACACTAGGCAAATCCACTACCATGACGTACTCAATGATAACAAGCAAATCATTTGATTCAGACATTTATATTCACTATTAAGACATATCCAGGTGAACACTTAACATGCAAGGATACATTGCATTTTTTACATTGAAAAGTGGTATTTTTGTGACATTGGACACAGCGAGTTTGCTTTCCTTGCTTTACAATCGTATGATTCATGCCGTCATGACGTGAGTCAAGGTTACGCTTCATAGATGGTCTCCCTTTTCTACCAGGCTCAGCAGTATTACCATATGTCTCTATAGTGACAGGCCACACGGTGACGAAATTCAAGAAGATATATTGGCTTCACATCGTTTATTTTATGCAATTGCCAAGCATTTTGTAAAGCCATCTCAAAGCAGAATAACAGAGGGCTCGAGTATCATTTCTTTCCACGGATTGATGCTCGATACTCGTCAATATTTTCATCGGCTCGGTCCACTCCTCCCATATACTGATTATAGACCTTGATTAAATTTGGCTGAGTAACTTGTATCTTTTTTTCTGCTTTTGAGAATAACGACTGACCTATTGCAAAGGATTGACACCGACACCAGAAGACGCAACAGTCACAACACTGTTATCATTCCAACTACAAACAATATTGCCTTTTCCATCAAGTCGGTAATCAAATGTGCCCCTATCTTTTTTCTTTAGGGTAGCATCAGATAGTAAAGGAGGTTTGTCTACGCGATCTTTTCTCGCTGTGCCTGTTGCTTGATGGCCCATTGAATGAAGTTTATCAAGGAGTGCAATGCTTGTGAAAAAGTTGTCGAACACAAAATGGTATTTACCAGGATGCTGCGTTGTGAGTGCCTCAGTAAATTGCAAAACAACTGAAGCACCTACACCATATTCTTGGTATTGAGTGTTCGGGTTTTTTCCTTGATAAGGCTGAAACCAGCAAATGTAGCCTAGACGCGTTGCACCACACCAGAATGTATACCCAAACCGAATAGGCTTACCCCGAATGAACTGTTTGCACCCGTGACGACCGAAATAGGGAATCATGGACTCATCCAAGCTGAAGTATATTTCATTTGGTACAAATTTCATACATCTGTCATTCAGTTGCTCTATGAGAGGCCGCGGCTAGGAAAACTTGTCCATGTGGTTCAAGTTAGAATTGTCAGCAACATGCAAATTTGAAAATACTGTTTCAAATCGGTCACGTCTCATTGCACCACTAACTAGAGAATTATGCGAATCTGGTCTTTGCTCCCAAAACATACGCCGTCTCGGAACAGAGACGTAACCACTCAGGAAAATTATTCCCAAAAAACACCGACAGTAAGTTCAAGGTTTACGCCCTTACTTGCAGCATATAAATTGCAATATATGACAGTCATATCAATCACTTCACTATCCAGAAAGAGTTTTAAATATTTTTAGGGGTTTTTATTTTTGTGATTTTTTTCTTCTGAAACTCTACCTCCTACTGGCTGGGCAGTCAGATCGGCTTTCTTCCAATTGCGCACAATTTTGGTTACCTTTTTTCTTTGAGCAAGAAGAGGTTGAGGCGAAGCAGAAGCCGATGCACCGTCATTTTCAGTAGTATCACCATCCGGTATCAGCAAATGGTCAGCATGGTCAAAGTTCTCGTCAGAAGAACCATGAATGAGATGAGCAGGAGCGCGCAGCAATGAACCGGGAAGATTATTAATTGTTCAAACATCGTCATCCCCGGAGTCCTCGTCAGACACAGGTTCTGTTGCGTTATCAGGGGGTTCAATGATGATATCACGTACTTCTACGTAATCTTCTGTCTCTAATAGATCAGTTATTTCATGCACTGTCAAATATCTCGACATCCTGGTACTTTTAGCTAAAGGCGCGGTCACCCTCCACTTTCTAATGGACGGGACGCAAGACACATCCACTTCACGAGACTCACTCAACATACAACTACTGTAAAAATTGATCACAATTGATCAGTTGGTTATCGATGTATTTATTCTTTCACTGAAATGGAAACTGATTATAGCCAAGACATAGCATCGTTTCCCTCAGTCACATAACATCTAATTGCTTACTTGATTTAAAATTAAAGTGAATATTTCAGTGCGCCTGAATGCACGCATAATAGTAGTGGATTTGCCTAGTGTTCCAAAAATGGAACACTGTTAAATAAAAGCTTATAACTAAAACAAAATAGATTTTTTAAACATTTTCTTCTTAAAGCACTATAGGTTAACTATTACTGAACATGCAGGGAAAAATTTACAACATTTGGGCGTAATGGCAAATAGTTATTAATATAACATTTGAGATGGTCTCGGAAAAACTGCCTTGAAAAAAAAGACCGATATTTCTCAACACACTGGCTGCGATGGGTTGGCAAAACTGACTAATTCTTTGCACCACGTAATACAATATATCTTTATAAAGAGGTACAGAAAGAAAAACCGTGGCATATTGGTGTATTATGAGTCGTAGTCATTAAATTAGAAAGTCGCGTCAGGTGTTCCAAAAATGGAACACTAGGCATAAATGGGTTAAGAGCCTCCCCCGGCCGACGGGAGAAGAGCAGAAAGTTTCGATTTTGAAGAAATACACTGAAGCTACATCATTCGTGTATTCCAATCCTTCAGCCGTATAATAAAAATGCATCACATACATTGAGGCAATGAGATAGTACGTGCAAAGGATGCCCTTCGCCTGCAGAGCATAGGAACGCATGCAAACGCAAGAAATGCGTGGGCACAGAATTTCTAACCGTGCGAATTTCACTGGTCGGAAATGAATTTGGTCGATTAGTTCCCGTCATTTCCCAGTCATATACGCCCTTGCGTTCGCACTCTGGGCACATTTAGGTGTCAAATTGAACTCAGCGGAATGTCAAGTTTCAACTACAGCTTTCAAAGTTTTAATGATATTTAACTCTGATATTTAACTCTGATTAAAATAACTATCATCACTTTTACCTAATTTTGGAGCGAAGGCTGATGAACAATATGTTATGATAGTGCCAGGTAATCACGTAAGGAAACACGTGTCACATTTAACAACGTATCTTACAGCGATAAAATGGGATGCATTTTAGCTTAAAAATAACAATTGTCACGTACCATACATTTATGACCAAGTTCCTAGCTATCAGTAGATGTCGGCATACATCGTCAATGGGAAGTCCACAGATAACATATTCCTCAGACAGTTTTCTCAGTTATTTCCACAACCCACGTTCTATACGTTCGATACCGAATACCAGTTTACGACTGAGCCTCGGGCATCCAACTGAAATACAAAATTATTACTAATTGCTTAACAGCGCCACCTATAGCAGAGGTGCGACCCGAAACTTTATGAAGTAATTCTTTCAAACAATAATGTCAATAGTTTCTTAATTGAAATATTTAAATCCATTTCGTGAACATTTAGGGATCATAATTTTGTTTTACAATTATTATTTCAAACCATTTATGCCCGCCATGGCCCATCTGCCTCGCCACCTCCAACCTCGCGAAATCATGTTGCGCACGAGCTTGGAATGCATTTTGCTGACTTGCAATACTACCCTTTACTGCTCACAGATGTGCATTTCAGTTCGACCATTTAAGGGTTAATTATAACCATATCAGGAATAGTACTACCAGAGATCGTTTCAAGTCAAACATAATGAAAAACGACAAATACTCGTGTGACAGCCTAAATTATAAAAGAGAGCGGTGGACTAGAGGTAACGTGGAGGAATGAAGATCGGAAGGTCTGCGGTTCTATTCTCTGCTGCGGAAGATATTTTATATATTTTTTAAATAGTTTTTTCATTTATATCATTAGAAATTATGTTTCCATCGTCGTTAATGCCATTTAAAATATTTTCACGTTACTCCCATTACAAATATTTTCACATTTTAGTAAACAACTTTTATTAAAAGTTATTTACTCAGTATTTGTCAGTACTCGTTTCAACAATATTTTCCAGTGTTCCTATGTAGTCTGATTTTGATGTTTAAGTAAAAATTATTATTTTACAGTGATAACTTACTTTGTATTGTGTTATTCGCCACATTTACCATTCGTAGTACCTAAGGAAAATTGTATCGAAAAATCGAATCGCACGCCGCGACTGGGGCGCGCCTTAACTACCACATAAACTTGAGGCATGCACACATTATTGACGTCACATGCTTTTGCAATGAAAAATAACGTTGAGTTGGACACCCGTGGACTATGAGCCTGGGAGAGGGCGACACAACACAAATAGGTCATGGGGCGCAGACAGAATACCATTTTTCTTTGATGGAGGTTTCTAGTTATATTATACAGAAATAGATGGCAATACTTACTACATCATAGTAAAACCGCAGAATTTAAATCAACTTCTTTTATAATTTGCGTATATATGGTTTTTTAAGTATTTTAAAGCTCCATTTGCACGAAAAATCATAGAAAGTTGCGACGTATAGCGCGAGAAAGCTGAAATTACTTAATATTTATCACACAAGTAACTTAAAGTGCAATTGTATTCAAGGATAGAAAGAGACTTTTTTTATTATTAAAACCGAAATTATCAAGCACCTAGAATAAATGCACAAAATACTTACATCCCGTGGCCAGTAGTTTGGCTGATTCTTGGGACATGTATGCAGCAGCTTCGTTAGTACACTGGCGTATGTCAAAACGCGGCCAGTTAACCACGATATCCGTCTCCTTCATAGCCGACTTACGATCATCGGCCTCCCCCTCTATTGTTTCTATCCAATTCAGGAAGCCGACCTGTTTGGTTTTTGCGCTTATTCTTTAAGTTTTTTAAGAACTTAAAATGTCCACAACTGTCATCATCAATTACTTGCAATTTCGTAAGGTCCTAGGTGGCAGCAACTTAAGCTTCACTTTCCATTTTCCTTGTACTTAATTCAACTCAATGCTTCGACTTCAAATGCCGGTTTTGACTCTTTCAACGACGTATACTATCCCCGGTAACTATATATGCTTACCAGTGTTAGTTGTCATTGGTTTCTTTGCCTAACAATCTACTTATTGCATGAGCGGGAGAAAAGGGTTGTTATGCATTTTTAATGTTTTTTATTCACACCACGTATTTTTTATCAAAATATTTTATTATTAAGCAAAATATATTGGTAAACAGTATTATTTTAAAGGGAAAAAATGTTTCCAACTTAAATAAAGTGCAACTTATATAACAGATATACACAGTAGCAACTTCAGAAAGTCCGCGCCAAGGACTGGGGATGACGTCGTCATAGTAACCATTCCGATGTTAACTGGTATTTACCGTCCATATGATCGTGGATTGAAATTTTTGCGTGTGAGGAATAAATAATAATTGTAACTCCATAAAATAACATCTCCGGTCTACACAAAAATCTCCAATTTCCATGTATAAGCAGCAGATATTTGACCTTGCATAGTTGGCTAACCTCGCATTCGATTTTCTCGCGGCATCAAACAAACTTCTCGTGGCGGCATAAAATATCTGTCTTGTATAAAGTAACTGCTTTTAAAAGAGAGATTACTCATAAACCTTCGAAATACTCACCTTTGAAATCTACAATTGAAGTTTCAAAAGTTTATCATTAAATTAAGCCCAAAAACCAAATAACTATAGTATTAGGAATATTTAGTGGTAACGACTAAAATTTTAGTAGTTCTGAGAAATTCTGGAGTTTAACATTATATTCTGAGTAATTAACTATTAAAAGTTATTGAATTCTTAGAAGTTAAGTATTGTAAAATACTAAATTTTGATAGTAAACTATTAAAACTATTAAACTTTACTAGGTAGTATTCTTTCCTAAGGGATGATCTTGTTGGCCATGCACCTGATTGGTACACATTTTTAGGAAGGGAAGTTTTATGAATGGATAAGCATTTTATATTTCTTCTTTGTTGCCACTTTATTACATTTGTATACCCAAATGGACATACATATTCCAAAAAGAGTATTGGATGGATGTCTTAAAAGGAAATGAGTATTCACAATTCACTTACAGCAGATAAATGATGAATTACAAAAACATGAATGACTCCTGTTTAGAAGGTTAGAGATATCAGGTAAGAAGGAAAGCTATCTTTAAAAAATAAAATAAGGGAGCAAAACTCAGTAAGCTTTTGTTCATGATGGTAATAAAAAACTAACAATTTTTTGAGGCTTAAAAATTCTTAAAATATCCTAAGAGTTTATTCCACCAGTTCCTCAACTCAAACAGTACTATACAATAAGGACAGTCCATGATTTTCAGTCATCATTACCAACATAAAGTAACCAAACAGAAGTGCATGATCAACCATGCAGAACTGAACAATTATGTAATAACTTTCAGTAAAATGATAATCAACCTGGTTTAAGTTGATCAATTAAATATTTATTCGGAAGTTCTCTCCTCACTTTCAGTTTTAGAATGAGTTATTATAGATATTCAGATAAATTCAACAAATACCTCTTTCTTCATAATCATTCAAATAAAAAATACCATCGTTAGTAAAGTTACATGTTCCCGTGATCTATCACTTTACTTGAGTGCTTACATATAACGGCCAGATTTTTGTTACCAATGGAGCAAAATTGAGTGCAATGCTATCCTTAGAAGATAAGAAATTCAAGAGTATTTTCATTTCCTCAACAAATTATTCTGATTTGATCCCTCATTATTTGAAGTACATACACAAATGCCATCACATATCAGTCATCAGAAATTTTAGTTACTCATTAAGTTATTCCATCACAGTAGTAGTGTGCTCAATGGTGGAAATCAACATTGAAAACATTAGTCAGAATTATCCTCAAAAGGTGATCACATATCACTTGATAACAATGGCTCAGGTATTTTCCTAGTAAAATATGGGAATGTACATATATTGATTTCCCATTGATAAAAAAGGTTTTAGCTTTCAACCACATAACTTTCTGGAAAGGTTGGTGGTTTTCGCTAAAAAAACATTTAAATTATGATCCTAAGGGAAGAACACGACAAAAAATAACAGAACAGTAAGCAAGCATCCAAAGAAAAGTATTCACCTGAGTTTTTAGGCAAAATTAAGTACTTTAGTGGAATGAATGGACTCGTGTGAAATGTCTTTTGATGAACTCACATACATAGCTTTAAGTCCTCAACAGCATTAAGTAAAAGCATTTGCTCATATTACTTGTAATTCATTGAACTCAATATAAATGCCAACCATACTTTTAAATACAATGCACATATTTACAAGAATTTGGCACACTCTCATGGCAAGAAGTACCTGGGTTTTCTTTTGTGCAGATACCTACTTCTCTGTGAAATGACCAATTTTAATGGAAACCTCTTTTCTTGGAATGATCCCAGCACAATTAAATGCAGTCTAAGCTTAAAATTTAGTTGTTCCTCAAGAACCAACTGGAAGGACAATCCCTTCTTTAAAATAATGTATCTATCCAATACAAGGATAACATTCTCAAGCCACTAATAATGATTTTTTCCAACTCAATCTTGCTACTTTGTAACAGTGAAGATAACATCAATAGAAAACTTTGATTATTCATCACTTCAACTTTTTTTAATTCCAGTTTTGGAAGTAGATGCTTCTTCTTGCTACGGCACAATACCACAGCATTTCCTTCTTGCATTAAGGTATAAATTGATTCCTCCTATTTTTGGAAAATCTTTTAAAGTCATAATATCATTAGTTTCCCTGTTTAATTTCCCACCCAAAGAATTCAGTCAGGCACCAAATCCTTGTGAATTAATCACTATTTCATGTGTTTGTTGTATAACAGTCAGGTATTTCCCTGCACAAGCAATCCTCACTAGGCACAGCCAATCATGAACAGTTACACTTGGCATGACACACAGCACTGAGAAGGAAGACAAGTACTTTGGCATGAAAAGACCAAAGCAATCCACGTTCAAATGTGTGTTGTCTCTAAATGCACTACATCACATCACTTGGAACCACGGTACCCACCACCACCTCCCCTACTCCAGACCTGTGGGGTTTCCTTCCTCGGAGCCCCCAGCCGTAGGGCATCAGCGTAAGATCTCTCCAGCCTCATCAGCCTCGCCATTTCTGCCGACGGAGATGACGTGGATGCCGGTCCCATTGGCCAACTACTCCTATCGCCCCCACCATCCACATGACTCCGCTGGTGGTTCCCGGTGACTGCAGCCACAAGCAGAGCCTTACCACCACCATGCTTCCCTCTCTTGTGGTGACGTCGTTTGACATTTGTTGGAGTCTGGCATTCGTCAGCACTCGCCGAGCTCTCCGGGACCACGGGGGTTGGAGCCGGAGGAGGAGATTCTTCGGTTGCCGGTTTGGCTTCAGTTTTTCCATCTGGTGGGGTAGGAGTGCTACCGCCATCACGACGTCGCTTCCCCTCTCCCCTCCTCCTCCTCCCACTGCCCCCCACTCGCGGTTCTACTTCATCCCGGTTGGCCTTCCTGTACGGTGTCAACTTAACTTTCTCACCCTCTTTTATCTCTTCCAATTTCTCCTCCTCCTGTTTTGCCTGGCTAACTTCCTCTGCTGGTACAGCTGGTTTTGGTTCAGTCGACTGAGACGCCTGCGCTGTGGTTTCGTTCGGTGCAGTTTTGCCAGTGGTGTCAATGACCACATCATCAAGATGTGCGCTCTCCCGGGCCTCCATCAAAGTCCTCTTGAGCACAGCAAATATTTCCCGGAACATCTGCCGTCTGTTTTCTGGCGTGTCCGCATGTTTGTCTCCTGCGACTCCATTGGAGGCATCCTTTTCGCTGCCTCCTTCTCCGGAAGGATGGTTTTTAACAAATCGGCTCTTTGTGGGTGGCAAGGCTTCATCATAAATGCTCACATGGCAGTCTTCACCCTCAGTAATCTTACACAGTAGCGTACCCCGCCGAACCCTTTCTTCCTCATCCTTATCGTCAGTTTTGTCAGCATCGGTGCCCTTTGGCGTGGGCTCAGCAGAAAATTCCTTTTTAATACATGCACCTTGACAGGGAATGGCATTTGTGAATTCATCAGTCTGGGTTGCCCTGTGCACTCCTCCAATGGGCTCGTCTGAAAACCCAGAGGAAGCCGTCTCAGCCTCGTAGTAATGCAGTGAGTCATGATTAGCTGAGCTGGCACGAGTGCTCACTTTGGTGTTGGTGACTGACAGTGTTTCCTGCGTAGATTGGTCAGCTGTTTTCTTCGCTTCTTTATTGGCACTCTCTTCTTTGTGGATAAAATTTGTTTCCATGTCCTTCTCAAGATTGTTGCCAACGGCAGTTGGCCCCACTAGGTCTACATCATCCACTTCATAATCTTCTTCAAAATCATCTTCTTCAGGTAAAAGAAGAGAGGGTGGTCCAGAGAAATCACCAGACATCTGAAGTTAGAAAATACAATATCAGCACATAAAAAGGAAACTTAAGAAAGCACATACATACTTAAAGTAGAGTAATGATGCCCTTTCTATAACTAACTTAAGGTAAACCTCATCGAATATTTTTCTTGAGTCAGAAACAAATCTAATTCAAGCTTTATGCATTTGGTGCAAAAATCTAAATACATACATATTTAATATTTTCTACCACTAAGATATGTGCACTAGGAGATGAAAAAAAGACTTTTTTATGGTGCTTAGGTACCCTTCAAGTCCATTCTTATGCCAAAACTTCATGCACAACTGGAGCTTCATTGAAATTCAAACATTAAGATAACCAATGGCATATGCATATTACTCTGCAAAGAATACAAACATAAACACGTACTGTTTTGGAGACACTAATGTTGTAATATTTGGGATTGAGTTATGTATGCTTATCCAAATATTTATGTTCAGAATTATTTTCAGTTTTTATTGAAAATCAATTTCTAATGCATTAGATTCATGATTATATAATCTAGAGAATCGAGGTTAACATGTAAAACATGGCGTTTTACACTAAGGAATTCTGAAAGTGTATAAAGATGAAAGTGATTTTTTTTTAATATTCCAGGTGCATTAGCTCAATTATGTATTAAATCACTCTGGTTGGGGCACTGATGAATCTTTGAGCTACCGACTAGCACATAATTATAGAGGATGATTGAACCATAACCTAAATTTATGACAAAAAGGTGGTGTTTCTTGAGTTTCAATAGCTAGTGCTTTAAAATATTTTTCCTATAGAATATTTTTTTTCCTCTTCACCTGGCTCAAAAATCACACCATACAGTAAGGCATTAATAAATAGAGGATAGTAACTATCTTTAATCCAGGTAAGAAAACATGGTGTAAAACAGGGTCATTACTTCATACACAGCACATTAGAGCTGTGTGCTCATTGCCACAAACAGCTATGTAAAGTCAAGACTGGTTTTGGTATTGATTACAATTTTATCTTCATTGCAATATTTTTCTGCATCATTTGCCATAATTTTTCTGCCAATTTTTTTGAAGCAAGTAAGAAACCTACTTTTATTATTTTACACACTATCCTAATTTCTGTCAAAGAATTTTACAGTGGATTCTGATTACTCTAGGATTCTGAGAAAGTAGTTTATTTTATTTTTTCAGCATTAGATAATGAAGCTCACATATACATTCTTGTTGTAAAAATCTAAGGACTTTAAATAATTCTTGAAACCAAATTGCTTAAAAAAATAAAGATATCCCACATTATATTTTCTCAGTTATCTGAAACCTCCTTTCATATCTAGGCAAAGAATAAGTTATCATCCAAATGACTACAGAGACTTTGAATAAGAGTAATATGTATATGAAAAATATGTTTTTTTATTTTACTTTATGCACAGGCACATTTTTTTTAGCATTAGTGAAGTGTTAAAAAATTATGTAATCTTATCCTCAGAATTTATTATAATTTTAGAAGTGATATATCAGTAAATAATATCCCCTGCAATCATCCAAGATTTTAAGTCTCACCTGCAGCTCTTCTTGAAGAGAAAGTGGCTGGTCATCACTTTGGTTCTGCGACTCGGGAAGGGAGTTGAGGACATGCTGCTGGCGATTTCCCGCTTGATTGAGGAACTGCCTCCTTTGGACTTGCAACAGAGCCTCAAATTTATCCACCAATGTTTGATATGGACTCTGTGAGAGGCATGCTCTTCTTATCTGTTTAAGGGGAAAGAAATTCCATTACTACATACTCTCCAGAATGGTCTTCTATTCGATTAATTTTGGATCCCAAATCAAGAACCATTTCCAGCCACTTTAAAGGCCTCATTCCGCTTAGCAATTCCTATTCTTCAAATTAACCCTTTCACTATGAAAGTAACAGTGTAAATTTTTACCAAACATTTTTTTTAATGTTAGCACAGTGTAAGTTTTTTTAAGCAAGCGAACAAACACGGTTTCAAAACAGCGTGAATTTTCCTACACAAGAGAATGAACAACGTTTCAACATGGCTTTGTGTCAAAGCAAGACGTAAACAAACAAAATAGATTCCTGGTGTCATAAATGACCACTTAAGACCACCACCATTTTTGGTATTTCACGGAGGATATTATTTTCACCTTGCAAGATAGATAGATTGCTGATAGAAGTGACAAAATAAGTACCTACACTGCCAAACTGAAAAGTACAAACATTCCCTCTTCCCACGCACCATCAGTGATTATAAAAAAACAGCATGACACTAATGTAAGACAAATTATTAACCTACAGTTTACCTCTGTTCTTTGCCCTCTCCTTTTCCCTATTCCCTCTCTTAACATGGCTGAAGTAGTCCTCCCTGCCAGACACATCTGCAGTGGCTTGCGGGGCAGTATGGAGATTTAGATGATATCATGGAGATTATATTAAATACCATGAGGACACTAATAAATTAAGGTTTTGAACCTGGTTTTCAGCCACTGCCCTAGGCTTGGAAGCTGTATCTCAATGCAACTATGGCAAAAAATCAGAACTTAAGTTCTGATCAATTATGGTGTACCTTTTATTTCCCAAAATTACTGTTATTTTAGGATTGAATGGCAGCTCTCATGGTTGTAGTCAGGATTTAAGGGGGCCTATATTTGGGGGTGGGAGTTCAGGTACATCCTGAATAAATATTATTTCTACTTTTTTAAAATTACTTTAATTCATTGACTTGATTTAGGGGGGCAGCTTCCTTATTGTGGAATGCCATTATCTTTTCAGAAAAAAGTTAAAACAAACTACCCTGGGCGAACTATTTTCACTTCAATTCACCTTGAATCAAACTTGTATTAGCTCGGTTATAATTCACCTATCCTGTGTATCTTCCAATAAGGTGGTTTTGCATGAAGTGTTACCTACATACAGGGGCAACAAGCTGAAACGAGTAACTTCTGAAAATTTACGAGCTAATATGAGGCACTTCTATTCTTGTTTCATAAAGCAAGAATGGGAGTATGTACCTGGTATTTGCTCTCGAACCATTGGAAGTTATTATGTGTCAACTTGTTGCCCTTGTACATAGGCAAAAATTCATACACCTTTTTGCTAGGTAATCACCAAGCCATAACCAAGCTAAAATGCATTGGACTCGAGGTGAACTGCAGTGAAAACAGTTCATCCAAAGTAATTCATTTCAAGGTTTTTTCCCTTGGATATGGGCTTGCCAGTATGGTACCACTGTGGTTTTTTCCTCTGTCCATACTTTGGCGACAGTGTAGCTAACCATGCTGCAGCCACATTATGACTGTCTGCACTTCGGCCACAGTGTGGTCGGGAGTCAAAACCATTATGGTGCCATAATGGTAAGCCATTATGGCCATAATGGCTTGCCAATATACGGCCACATTGTAGCCATATATTTTGTGTTGACCTGGTACCATACTTACTTGTGAATCAGTTTGGCTAATTATGGAGCCAGAAGCCATGGAGTTTGTTTCATCTTCGTCATCTCCATCATCAACACCTTCAGCGGCATCATTGGCATAAAGTACAGCCAAGCAGCGTACACACAGACCATTTCCATCACTGCACAGATAAAACAATGATTGGTAAGTAAATATATGAACTGCACAGGTTAATATTAAGGCACTCACATGGCTAAATAAAACTGACTGGATATTTACACTTTGTGCAATTATGTGAAGTACGTGCATGTTAGACTAATTTGTTTTGTTTATCTTCATGGAAGTCATTCAGTGATATTTTCTCTATGTAGGTACAGGTATATAAACAAACAAGCAACTTCTTTCATCATTGCATTTGAAAAATATCAAATAAATGGCATTTGAAAAATACCTTATTAATGGCATTTGTTAGACATGTTTGCAACTTACAAAAGAATGAATTTACATTAGTCAAGGCATGTATAATGCAGGGACTGCCTGTACTGAATTTATGAAGCAAAATGCAATGCTCCACTGCAGTTGGCAATATGTTGGCAACAGTTGGCATGATGGTAAATGTGCAATAATGAACTTCAATTATGAATGATTATGAACTTCGAGAAGCAAGCAGTGCTTTGTAATTACCATGAAATGAATGACTGAAAATCAACAGGTAAAATATGAAATGACTTGCCTTGCCAGTTGGACTTCCTCTTCAAGACTTCGAGATTTAGCATCACGTTGCTGCTTTACCACAGCCAATTGCTCCTCCAGGGATAAGTTTTCCTAAGGAAAAAACAGTACTACCATGATTACAAGAAAACTTTGTAAATGCAGCAGCCAGTTGCAAACAAAATTCTTTTAGAAAATTGATCACACCAGTAGGTGAGAAGAGAAAACTGGTATGTATGTACATACATTGGGTTTGCAATTGAAGTACTCATAGGGATCAATATTTTAGAAATTTATATGGTGCATATGATCAGTGATGGGTAAATTGCCCAAAAAATGTAATTGAGGCATATAACAATGACCTCAGAAAAAAGTAATCAATCACAAAAAAAATAAAATATTTTTGAGTGATCAATTATAATTACAATTAGATTACCAACAATGGGGGTTAATCACGATTTTTGCTTTTTACTTTATCGTGCAGGGGTCCATGGAAAATGATCATTTGCAAATCATCTCTTAAAGATTCCAAAAGTTGCCAGAGATATAGGAGTCTAAAGTTGAATGGACGGACAACCTTCCCGTAACAGCCGTGACGTCATTTCATCCATCGCTTCTTCTCTCTTCTTCACAATACATTCTAAAAGATGTCTTAAAAAGGTTTCTGTGAAGATGCCCACTTCAGGGATAAACGCAACAGTATAAAAATTTAGAAAATACTTTGAAAAAGTATCCGTCTTCACCGGGAATGGAACCACGAGCCTTTGATCGATGGATGAAATGACGTCAGAGGTCATTTTTCAGAAACAGAAAAATATGCAACTTTCAACAATTATTTATTTGGTTATTAGGCCTTTATGTTTAGAAACAACTCCATATATCTATATGAAAACCTTTGCAAGTTTGATTTCAACGGTAATATCGAAAAATCATTCAAATGATAATCCCCCATTACTTCAAATGCGATTGCAAACTCTGGGATTACCACAGCAACGTGTTAGACGTAAAAATAAAACATGGCATTGTGTTGGGTAAAAAATGTTTCTGTAGCAGACCTGTCTTAGGAATGCACTAAAGGTATTGAAGGGGGTGATGGTTGAAACAAATCATCAAAATAAACGACTTACAGCAAATTCTCTTGCAGTTTTATAACAATCGAAAACTGTAGTAAATGGGTTAATGTGCTAATTACAAATCATCCCAAGAGTAACAATTACACAAATGTAATGATTACTTTGGGAGCAGATTTCAAGCGAAATTACAATTTAATGAAAAGCAATGATTATGAGCAAATGTAAGGCCAATGCAACTTATTCTCTTATCTTCTATTATTATTATACATATAATTATAACTTGAAAAAGAAACATAAATTGCAAAATTATGTTCGCCTTTGTTTTGCACTGGTCATGCTGATGAAAATGGTTTTATCATCGAAGTTATACAATAGATATTATAACCATTTTAAGTTCTTTAGTAAACCAAGCCAGTTTAATATACACGTTTAACTTTTAGAAGTTATAAACTATAGTGTGACCAGTCAGTTGGTGCTGTTAACCACCTGCGGTGAAGGGTTGGGTCGCCTACAATACTAAGGCTTGGACTCTGAGTTCGTGTGCCTCCCAGGTCCGGCACTTAACCTAAAGTTCCTTTTCGGAACACCAATCTGATGTCAAGAGCTGAACTGTATGCCGGGATTTTGATACAAGGCATGAGAGTCATCAGATGTTAAAACAATATATATTAGTAATATTACAAAAAACTAACTTGTGCCAATGCTGCTGTCTGCTCTTCCAATTGCTCTATTTTTCTTCTGTCACGTGCACGCTGTGCTCTCAGATCTTGAATTTGCTGCAGCAATTGAGTCATCTCACCACCATCCCCATCTTCACTTGTTATGGACTGCAAATGCAACAGGGAATTACAAATGGAAAAAATCATGATTAGGTGTTTTCCTAGTTTTTATGGTTGAACTCTTCTTGAGTTCTGACCCAGGATGAGTACTTCTATTGCAGCAATTGAAACATCAGCATTGGAAGCACTCATCCACTAGGGAAACCAAGATGATAATTTGAATAGATTTTAAAAAAACCTGATTGCAAATTCTTTGATTAAATCACAAAACTTCATGGGAAAATAATTGTATTGCTTTGGTCTACCATGCAAATTAAATTGTGTTTAACCCTTTCACTGCCAGCCCATTTCGGGTAGGATGTGCGAAGAATGCCAAGGCTCTCTTCAGGTTTTTAAAGGAAAGCCATTATATTCAGGTATTTAAAGTTGGGCCGATAAATCGGCCTGAGGCAGTTTTTGCACATCCAACGTGGGCCGATATATATCGGCCAGCTGGCATAAAAAGGGTTAAGGTGGCTTTAGATTATTCATAGAAATTTTTAAAATCCTGGAGTTGAGATGAACTGTTACTATTGTTGCTAATTGTCATATGTATTTCAAATCCAGAGAGAAATAATTCTTTGAGCCTCTGCTGCAAACTATAAAGCTGCATATTTATATTACGTGTTGAATCCTGCAGGCCAGGAATCTGGTTTTTTTTAAACCTGGTTTTGATGTTTTTAGGTGCGAAATACCGCATTAAAATGCATGATTCTGGAAAGGGTAGTTAAACAGTAGTTAAGGTTATCATAGTTTCTCTTCTCTGGATTTTGATTCTTCATATAATATAATAAATGGCTTCATTCAAGGCTTCATAACTGTGATTAGTGAGGCATCATTACATGAATGAGCAGGATATATTGTAAATAAAACTTTCTCAGTACCTAGTAACTTTGTGGTATTGCATGATATAAATTTCTATTCAAACTTTTACTTAACAACAGATTTAAATCAAATCTGTGATTAGCAAAATTTTGAATAAAAATTTATATTTTAAGAAACATTGTACTTTGGAGCTGGTACCGAGGTTAGTGGTTTATTTGGATTTGGCTGATGTGATTTAGGTAATTTTATCTGAAAAAAATTTCATTTGCCATTGTAGCCATAAAAATCTTATGGGGCTAGCACATTAATTTCTCCATTTACGCGAATATATTTAGATAAGTTTTATTATAAACAGTCTAGATCATCATTGTGAAAAATCACTTACCTTCCCCAATGCATCACTCATTTGAACATCCATTGTCGGGGATGTTGCTGTGTCGACAAGGGACAGCCTTCCATTTCGAGCTCTCTCCTCCCATTGATCAACAGTTCGTTGAAGTTCCTCACATCGTGCTTCTAAAGTTTCAACTCCAACAGATAGGCTGAAATATAATGATTAAATATAATAAGTTAGCTATTTTAATTATATGGTACATAAGATTTCATTTGCCATCCTAATTGCTGAAGTCCTGTAAGCCCATGAAAATTAAGAACAAAGAAAGAGAATCAATAAATTTCAATCAACATTATTTAGCCATGTTGGTAGAACTAGCTTCCAATACTTTTCCATTCTTCTAAAACATGCAGAAAAGTAGTGGCGTACGCAGGATTTCCTTCTGAGGTGGGGGAGGGGGTTACAATAATATTTATATATATTATCATAAAATATTTAGATTATTATTCACCAAAAAAATAATTAAATTAGCATTCTCTTTTCGAGAAGACAATTCAACTACATTTTTCAACCCAAAAAGCAAAATTCTAAACGCTAGTTCAGGTAAACGAACGAAAAAGAATTCAGGTAATCATGTTTGGGGGGGGATTAAACCCTAAAAGCACCACTGACGAAAAGGTAGGAGAAATATAATGTGTCCTTTATGATAGGACAAGATTGATTTTCTAGAGGAAGATGTTTTAAGGACTTACTGATTTTACATAAAAGAAAATTGTCCATTTTGATCTATTTTTTTCATATTACTTTCCTATTCTAACATAAATATATGCTTTTATGTGAGATGAGTTAGAGAGGTTTAGTACATTAGGACACTACAAATGAGAAGATTGCCTCATTATTTCTTTTTTATGGTTTTGAGGTAATCATTATTAGAACACAGAAATAAATATTTAGATGTGTTGTTCTAACCAAGCACAAGACAGAAGTGGTGAATGAAGGGATATTACAAATGACAAAATTTTCTTTGCTCATGTAAGGAGAAATTACTGATTAAGTGATACAAATTTTATGTTTTGATAACAGTTTAATACAGCAGAAACCAATATAGGCTGCTAAATATTCCAATAAGTTTATTTTTGTTCAAAATACACTTTTTTGTGCTTGAAACAGGACTGCAATTGGCATATTAAATAGAAAAGCTTAGAATTTCAAAGCCTGTTCACATCGATATTACATAATAATAAATATATAACCTTTATTGTACGGATTAAAATTCTCGCTTTGAACACTGCCAGCCGGATTTCATTTTGAAAACTTAGAAGAAACTCTATGGGTTTGAATACCACATCCAGCGTACAATATATTGTATGCACGGCCTTAGGACCCCACATCCCAGTGTACATTTAAATGTACACTCGTCCTTTAAAGGCTAAAGCTGAAATAACTACAGCACAAACTACAAATAAAAGCTTACTTTCTTATGAGCTTTTTGTCTGATAAAGCATCTGTGACCAATCTGTGGTTGGATCGTTCTAACTCTGTAATGGAGGCTTCCAGATGTTCATAAATTCCCAGCCTTGAGTCATTCACTTCCCTTAAGGCAGCAGTCTGCTTTGTTAGGTACTGAAAAAGATTGAAAATGATGGTATGTTTAGTGCTAACATTTTAACTGGCACAAATGGTTGCATTTAATAAAAAAATATCATTTAACTTTGGAATTATGTACAGTATTATATATAATTCTGTACGCCTATGACATTGCATCTCCCAGAATATTGATATTTCTGGTTTTAAGATTAACATCTACAAAATACTTCTACGATTGGTAAGAAAATATCCCCATATATTAAATGCTGTGTCAAGAGGGAGGTATATAAGGTATGGCAAGAATTGATTTTTTTAGATTTCAATTAAAAATGTTTAAAACAATATAAAAATATCCATTCTGTTTCGTAGTCATGAGTGACTAAGCTTAAAGAAATATAATATTCAGTTAATTCAGCAAATCAAGTTAATTTTACCTGAAAAAGATAAACAATAAAATGTTTGAAGCGACATATATGCATTATCCAATGAATTCAGTAAGTAGTAAAATATAGTTTTCAACTAATCCATCATTCAGTTATTTTGATGGCACATGTTGGAAAAACCTTGTTTCTTTCGACTTATATAATTTATAATTCCAGATTAGGCCATTAAGGACCTTCTAGTATATTGGATACTGGCTTCCAAAGTTTATTTTCAAATTCAGCACTGACTAGTAGTGTAGCCAGGGGGAAGGGGGGCGAACGCCCCCCCCCCCCCCTGCCCCGTGTTCTGGCGCCCCTAGGTTTGCGTATTTTTCCACTCTTATGTCCCAAATACGTATAAATAAATGTGTAGAATATGTTGTCAATTGTCATATTTTGTACAAACCCATCCACCTATTGCATCACCAAAATTTGTTGAGCTTAGTAAACTGGTTAATTTATGAGTCAGCGGCCCATTAAAATTTTCTGCCCCCTAAAAATTTTCTGCCCCCCCCCTAGACCCAAAACCTGGCTATTCCACTGGCACTGACATTAATTCTTCATTGAAGCATTAGACGTTCATAGTAATAAATGAATAATACTCAGGAGATTGCTGTATAAGGCTCAGTGAGATTTTCCTAATGATTAGGACACTTTGCTGATCAATTTTTTTAGCAGGGCAAATTGGAAAAGTCCCCCTTGGAAAAGTGACCAGAAAGGGCACAAAATTTCAGGCAAATCTCATCAAGCCTAATGCAGTGATAACCTAATTATTATTCATTTAGCATTAAAATTCTTAATTATATTATTCCTGAAAATGACTGGGTTCCACAAATATAAATATTAAATCAGGTCCTCTTACCTCTATTTCCTGTGCTTGATCCTCAATTGTAGCCTGCTGTTCTCTAACTGTAGACTCTAATTCTCTATTTCTGTCCAGCAATGTTTTCCCCAGCTCGGCAGCTAACTGCATATCTGTAAAGAAGAGAATTCCATAGGTTAGAATAACATACTGTGAGTCTACATGTCGGATTTGAGACTCAATGAGAAATTTATATATGCTGAAATTTTCTCGGGGGCAAAATCTAACTCTGTGATGGGATAATTTCATCACTATAAAGCAAAGGGATAACTTCTATTTCATAAATATAGCACTTAATTTTTCTCCACCAAGATTAATTTTGCTACGGAATTACATTTATGTTGGGTATGTACTTTCCATTTAAAACAGAAGTGTGCACATTTTGGAGAATTTTCACCAGTTTAGCTCATTAACCTCCTAAGCTCTGGCCTCGTTATTAGTTTCTCCATCATGTTTCAGTAGGTATGTAATTTTCTTCTATGCATATTAACCACAGCTATTTCAGCAAGGTGGAAAATATTATATGGAATCTATAAACATGGTGAAAACGGATTATCCGAAAAATTGCATTAATACAGTAAAAATTCATTTACATCTCTTAATTTCATGTATTGATACAATATTGTATACATTTATGTCGGTACTTTGTACAGTATTGTATAACACAATCGTCAATTATTACAGCATATTAAAATCTGTATTGTACAATTTCTTTTGTAAAATATCTGTACCATAGTATGCTTGTACCATACGTACAGCTGACTAATACGAAAATTCTGTTCAGATTAACTGAACTTTCGGATTATCGGTGTTCATTCGGATTATCGGTGTTCATTTAAAATATTGTTTAGTATTGTCGCAAGTGATTAGGCGCATTTTTGCCGCTATGATGACGTTGTTTTAATGTTTTGATGCACAGTACATAGTTGAGTAACTGGGATTTTTAACTTTCCTCCGCTAATTTCCGTAAACGTAAATAGTTAAGTTTAGTATGAGGCATTCTTTGCGACGCGACGTCAGTTCTTCTTCAGTGGTGGAAAACCGATATCCCATGGCGTGTGTGAGCGGGAACACCGACCCTTCCTTTCGTCAGATCAAGTCGCACGGGAGGTCGGTGAGAAACGTGAGAAATCAAATGACAACAACTCGTAAATGAACTACGCACTGAAGCCATTGGCCCTCTGCTCCATTGGCGTTTCAATATCGGTGCCGGTTCGAATATCGACAGTACTTACGAGTTCGCAAACACTTCATTCGTATTGTACATTTTTCACGCATAATTTTCCCATTTACTTTGGCAGAACTACGCTTAGCACGAATTTAGGGAGGAAAGGTGATATTTATATTAATTAGTTATTGGCTCTAACATTCATGGTTTCATAAAACGAACTTACACCGTTACGCAATTAAGTTTCTCAAGTTGAATTTCGGAAATTTTTGTCAATCTTAGGGCGCAGTATTTTGGTATCCGCGGACAGCCAGGAAGAGGTTGGTTGGTTGAAATGAAGAAGAAAAAAACGAAAATAACATTGGCATAAGAGGATTCATTTAGGACTAATTATTCTTTTGGCTTGGTTACTTGGAGATGCGACCGAAAACTGATTAGGACTTTCCGCTATTAGGACAGGTGAGTAGTTTGTAACGGAAGGGATATTAGGGCAATAGAAGAAGGGTGGAGAGACGCCTGGCGTCGGCATTACCCTAGTCGCAAGTAGTCGTACCAAGCAGTCGCAATTAGTCACTAATGGTCACCGACTGTTTATTAAGTAGGTAGTCACCCAGTTGTCAGTGACTATTCCTGTAAATAGTCGCTGGTAGTCAGCGGCTACTAATGAAGAAGTCCCAGTACGTCAAGGACCAGTAATGAAGTATTTAGTGACTACTAATGGAGAATTCCTTGGTAGTCAGTAACCACGTAATTCTAAATTTGCTTTTGTACCTACTTAGTGCGACTATTGGACCACTGCCAGGTTCCCAGCAATTTGACTATTGTAATAATTTAGTAAGTCGTCTAAAATAACAGTTAGAATACTGGTCAATAGTCATCAAATTGTCCCCAATAGTAATTTTTTCTTGGGTCATGGAGTACCTAATCAATGAGGTGTCGAGGCGAGAAGTGATCACCGGTCGTGATTACTTGCGTCCTCGAATACTTAGTATGGCACGTCACAGCGGAAATCTCGTCACCTTGTGGCATAACCGCGAATAGCTGTGTTGGTATTTTTTGGGCTCTTCTTGGCAGGTCGATGTCCATTTTCCTATTAGTGGAAGGTTAAATGGCCCCGGAGGGAAATTTCTTACACGAAGGGCATCGATAACTGCACTCGGGTAGCTGACCGAAGAAGCCACCTGACCATAAGGCCGAGCCACGGTTCCGAGACCGCCACCTACTAACGTAAGTGCATAATTGATTCTCGGGATACAAAGGAGAATCCGAATGGGGAGTAGCCGACACAAATATTAAGACGACTACTGTCCTGATATTTGAAGAAATAAGAAGGTTCGAAACGACGATGACGTACGCACGAAATAAGAAAACGACTATGTGAGTCAAAACAAATACCCAACTCCATGTTTTCGTTTGTAGTGTTTAAAATAGCTATAACTGATGACACTCCTTAGCTATCAGGGAACATAACTAAGGTATAAAATATGCAGATTATTCGACCATCGTATTTTTAATGAACACTTCTTTCCCGCCATATGAGTCAACTGCATCACCATTTATATTGAACTAACGCATTTTGCCTTCAGTTCCTGTAGTTATTTCCTAATAACTCAAAAATATGATGGATTTGTGAATTGTGAGAACTTATTTGATCATCGATTCGTTTAAGCGATGCCAGAGTGAATTTCGGAAGAACTATGGTGTTCCTATTAATAATAATCAAACAAAGGTAACGATATTTTCTAGGACAAAGAAAGCGAGGCCGGTAATAAAAGTAGGAGGGCACAAACTGGAGCAAGAAGAGCTATGTACCACGTTGCTTATGTACCACGTTAGAGGAAAATATGCATTGTAGCACCAACATTTGAAGAATTGCGCCAACCAAAAGAAGCGTTTAGTAATAGTTGGGAGCTGATGACGGGGGCCTACGGATGTAATGAAGTGGCTAGTGAACGGTTTACTATGGAGAGTAGCGTTGAATGGTGCGGAAAGGTGGACTTTGAGAATAGGGGCCATTCAAGTATTACGTAAGACGTTCTGGGGAGGAAGGGGGTTTGGTCTTTTCTTGCGTTGTCTTACGTAGGGGGGTGAGGGGGTCTGAGAAAGTCTTACGTAAGATATAAATCACTTCTGAATTCGTATTTTTATCACTTTTAAAAAATTTTTTCGTGGGAAAAATCTTACTTTTTAGGATCACCACCGCGACGGTACGCCTGAATTTATGCTAAATTATAGAAAAACGTACAACCAATCCGTTGCGTTCATTAGTTTTGGAGATTTCGCGCTTTCAAAGATCACATGTTTTGCAAGTTGTGCATACATCGAATCGCGAAATATCATATACCGTTATCGATATCCGTGATGAGGTCAGTTTTTGCGCATTTTGACATTGAATCCCCCAAAGTTTACTATTATGTCCATGGTTTCAAAAATTTCTGATAACTTACGTAAGGTTGGGAGAGGAGGGTTCGTGAAACCTTACGTTGTCTTACATGGGGGGGGGGGGTTAAAAAGTGGTAAAAATCGCCTTACGTAATACTTGAATAGCCCCAAAGGAGGACGAGAATTAGCTACAGGCATTTGATAAGTGGAGGAGAATGGTTCAAGTGCGGCGGACAGAAAGGAAAGCAAATGAGTAAGGTGGTTGGAAGAGGTAATGAGGGAGGGGATGTTGGGCAAGTGGGGAAGGGGAAGAAAAAGAATATCACTTAATAGACGAAATGAAGAAAGGTATGCAGTATCTTGAACATTTTCAGAAGATGAAAACTTTGTGTTTGGAGATAACCTGTGCCTTTTAAAAATCTAAAGAATTTTTACTCTCTTTCATTTAAACCTGCCTGAGCCGGTAGAATACCCTGATAATAATACTACAAATGATTTTCCTGAAAACATACATTCAAAGTTTCATTCTAGCGAGAGCTAATATAGAATATTGGAGACTCCTTTCGTGTGAATCACTTTCCGCCAGTTTAAGAGCCAAACTCAGGTCTCCCTCTATCTTTCTTAACGTCCTAATCTTGCTAAGATTCTTCGTGCTCGGAGGAACTCCCACCCTTGTTCTTCCCCATAACAAAGTCTCCTTTTGCTATTCTCTTTAAAGTGAATTTTCTTTACAAATATAACCGACTTTATTTGGACTTGATTTAGTTCAGAAATCAACTCCTCTGATAAGCGCCGAATACAACCTGCACATTCTAAATTCGGCCTTACTAATAAAAATAAAATAAAATATTTCTTTGGATTCTCCATTACACTAATCCGTCACACGTCTAGTGAATGTACCTTGTATTTTCCTCAATTTTGACCGGTATATTTTATTAATGCGTGGTTCCCAAGAGAGATTAGGATTGAGTTTGAATTTTGAGTACCTACTAAACTTGTTCTGCCAACCAAACTTGTAGTGTGAGGGTTACAACCTTAGGCGCATTCGTAAGATTTGTTCAATTGAAGGGTGACCCTCCAAGCAACAATTGGCCTCTCATCCACAAACAATGAGTACTTAAGAGGGTTTCAAGCTATGGCTATGGTTAATTGTTTTAATTGCCCTATCCCTTTGTTTTTTCTCTTGGTCATCGTGATAACCCAGTTGAGTAGGACACGGAGCTATGAACACAAGTTAAGTGATGCCAAAAAGAAGCAAATTATTCACTTTAATAATATGATACCCCCGGAGTCTACATAAAAAACATGTTAGTAATCATATTAGAACATTTTAGCAGCAAACATATTAGTGATAATCATATTTATGAGTAAACATATTTGAGTAGAAACAAAATATACAGGATTTATAAAGCTAACATTAGGCCTATCATTACATATACAGCCGAAACAAGCCCAGAAACTACAACAACAGGCTAACTTGGAGACAACATAGATGAGAGTACTCCAAAGAATTTCACAAAAGACCTCACTAGACAACGAAAGAAATAACGGTATAAAAATAGCACGTCCGATCGATAGTATTGTTGTCTGGGTGAGTAAAAGAAAACAAATGATTGAGTCACCATGAAATAGTATGAATAACAAGAGAACTGTAAAGATTTTTCGAGACAACTTAACAATCTAGTGTTTAGATGTTTGCAATGTTTCAAAATCTATCATATAAGGTAAATTGTGTTGCCATTTGATTTTGTCTAATTGATTTAATAATTATGATTTATTGAGAATTATTTACGCAACGATATTAATTTAGCCGATACTCCCAGCCATTGAATCGTTGATTTATGACATATTTCCCCATGCTGCAGGCAGCTGAGACTTGTATTAATAAGCGGGTACTGGGTGCTAAAGTGGAAATGTTATAATTATTACGACTTTATTGATTCAAAATTGGGAATAACTACCTCTGTATAATGATCACTGGGTAAATTGAGGCTTGATCCAACAATTTACCATTGTTTCGCATTATTTATCTAGATATAGGCTATATATTATACCATTATCTCCTGAAAGAAGAAAAAACATAATTAAAAAAGAGGTCATGAAAAAGAATCACCTAATAATTTATCGAGTAATGTCCTTGTCAGAATACAAATCGATTTGGACGAGCAGTGAAAGATATATAGTTACGTAGTATCTCTCCAGAATTTTCTAAAAATATGTTAGACGAAGAGAAGGTAGACCCAGGAGACGATGGAAGGACAACCTAGGCATTAGCGAAGAAGAACAGTTCACTGGCCTAGGTATAGAAGGAAAAAAAAGAGACATTGAGAACAGAGGCTCTGGGTTCGACCTTGGCAATGCGCGGTCCCCCCCCCCCCAAAGAAAAACTCCTGCATCAAACAATAGCACTTGCGCCGAGTTCTCAGTGATTTGCCACCCGAAAAAATGCATAACGTTCACACCATAATGGGAAAGCTTTCTCCGAGCGTTGAGCTTGAGCTTGAGCATATGACCAAAGTCAACAAAATTACAACCTAACATTGTTTCTCACGCGTTCAAAACTTGTTCGAGAATTTGCACGGAGCGAAAGTAATGGAACGTACATCACTCACATGGTGCCGTGGGAGCATAGGAAACGGGATAAACGCTCACTTTCATCTCAAGACGAGATCAATGTCTTGAAAAGGCAATGAATATCGAAGAAAAATGATCAAACAGACGGAGAGAATAACCATTGAAGTCCTACAAAGATTTGGAGAGAAAAGAAGAGTACTGAAAATTATAAAAAGAGGCGTATAAAGTGAAGAATATTATTGACGGAAAAACAGAGGGAAAAATCTTGAGAAGAACGCCAAGGGAGTAAAACATAGACGAAATAAAGAGGAAATTACGTAAGAAGAACTACCAGGGAAGTAGGGAACTAGCATTAGATAGGGAAGGATGGAGGACTGCAGTCAACCAATCTTAATATTGAACGATCAACGATGAATAAGAGACATAGATAAACTTACAGGACACATTTTGCGACGCAATAGCCCATTGAAGAGAATATTGGAAAGAGAAATGACTGGGAAGAATTACAGAGAAAGACCAAGGATCGTTTGATGGTCCTCATATAGGATTCTTTTTACTATCATATTGGATTATTCATTCCACCATCATAAAAATCGATGATAGAATGAGTAATGAATGGGAAGAATATCAGATAAAAACCAAGGGTGGAATACATCAGACAAATTATGAAGGACCTCAAAGATAAAAATTATCGAGGAATGAGGCGGCTAGTTAAAAGTAACAGTAGAGTAGAGAGATGCAACAAATAAATGTTTGGAATGATCACTCATAATACATTGGTCAAATTATGAAGGACGTCATGGTGAAGACTCATACAGGAATGAAGTGGTTGACTGGCAGATAAATCCCAATCCTAAGCTTTTTTCCTACGTACATTTCTATTTTTCTGTAATGTATTACATTTCTATGGTATATTTTGTTAAAAATTCTATTTGTTTGTTTCCTTGTCGACCAATGTAAAAAGGTTTTGTGCCGTTTTTAGGGACTTTTCCAATAAATAAATAAATGAGCGGAGTTGAGAGAAGCTTTAAGACAATCTTTAGATTGATGACGATTTCAATGAGTATTCACTTTTTGACCTGCTCTCTCCAGAAAACACTATTGTTTTCTCTGTAAAACGCCAACATTTCCATTCACCTTAAGCATAGCTAACTTTATGTTACTTACTTTACACGAAATAACAAAACTTTGTGAAATTTCAAAGAATTTTGCCAAGTTTTTTTTCGAAATAATACAGACACCTTGTCCGCAAATTTAAAACAAGAATGTCCGAACATTTGAAATGTTTTTTAAATCATGACGACAGCTCTGTGTTAGCTATGCATCTGTTTGACCACTCTCATATTTCTAATTTTAATCCCAACTTTTAAATTTTTGTGACAAAGGTGCCAAATTAGATTTTTTAGAAAATTTTGAAATTGTTTTAGCCTTTAAAAAATCTTGTCGTAGGGTCTTAAATGATTTTATTCCGGACAAATTGTCCCCTCTTTTTACCGTACCTCCCCCTTCCTCTTTCAACTCTTGACGCTGTTGGTTTTGAATTTCCCGTGACCTTGCCCCGTAAACTCCCTCCTCTTTACTAATATCTCCCCCCCCATCCAAAACTCATCCTCCTTACTTCCTTCCCCGGGAAACCTGTATATATATCAAGCCACCACCTCTGTACGCTGCAATTTTGGCCTCTGATGATGATGTGTTTACATTGAAACCGGTTAGGCTTGTACTAGTGATAAAATAGTGTGGAATATTACAAAGTTTTAATTGCTATAGCGTAAATTCAATCTAGCATTTCAAATCTTAAGTGCATAATTATTTCCAAAATTTGAGATAACATTAGTTTTGTCATTTTCTGTATTCAGTATCAAAATGGTATTTTTTATGTGATAGTAATCAATGAGTGATGCTCAAATGGTCCATTTATAAATTTAATTAGGCGTTTGTGTCACTTGCTTGTTTATTTACCATGGAATATTGTATCATTGATAAAATTCTTTGTAGTATATTTTTGTTATTTTCCAATTATTCAAATAAATATATATTTTCCTTGTTGTCTGTGTAAAATACCTAATAAGGCATTCAATACAACTCGAAAAATAATGTGTACATGATATATTTGACTGTAAAGAGCATTCGCCCAGAGTAATGATAGCTTCTATTTTGAAAAGGAGTTACCGTATCTCTGACATTGTATCTATCTTTTTATATCACCTTAGAAGGAAATGTGAGCTTTTATCACAGCAATAACCACCATCCATTTTGTTGTTGGTGACCATAGTTTCATTAAATAACAACATCATTTCATACTTTGCAACTAAAACATGGTCATAAAAAATAAAATAGATTGTAAAGTTGAGGGTTTTGAGTTTCCCTTTCGTTCCAAGTTTGAAAGGTTTCCACAAAGAAACGACTGAGACTCAACTTATTCTGTCGCTTTCGTCCGCTCTTGGGTGTGATTATGAATCTTTTTAGCGTGTGCTTTCGCGTTATCGTAATATTGCTATAGCTTTAATCGATAAGAGAAATGCGAAGGACGTTGTTCAAGCTACGCCTGTTCTTTAAAGTCACTGTTCTCGAATTATTCAGAGCGAGTCGCAGGAACTGTGACTTGGAACAATCCTCAACAATGAACGCTCGCGTTTTGGATGACTATAGTGACAACGCGTAGGAAATATCCATGATGTAATGTGGCGATGTAATATGGGGCTAAAATAATATCAATTGTCATCTTGAAACTCGAGTGATACGAATTTCCTTGGTAAGATCAGTCTTGCGTGTAGCCAACCCATTACCTGATTCAACTTTATAATCTTTATCAAGCTTTCTGTCCACTCTTAGCAATTTTCAACTCAACGCCCGAATTTCCTTTGCATATACATATCTAATCTAAGTTTGCGAGTTCAATCTTTCCGTGCTGGGCCTCAAACATTGGCCGCGTACTCAAATGTGAGCACTTACTGGAATGAAGTAGCATCTCTCTTTATACTCGTTCTCCCGTCGCTGTGGCCTACCGCGTCTCTAATCCACAAAAAATCCAAGAAATGTGAACGAACGAAGGCACGTCCATTCACATTAAAAACCGGGAGTAAATAAAAATGTGGCAAGTTGCTCCCGCATTCATGGAGGTTCTGGAGTTACATTTTTCCTTTCCACTTCTCGACTTCATTCTCTGGATGAGCAAAGGGGAGAGAGGTTGGACACCGGTATTGAGTTGGAGGCCAACCAGAGACGTGAAGGTCTTTTTTTCTGGGCCGCAAGGTGGATTATGGCCTTAGGCGCCGAGACCCGCAGTGCGGGTACCGCACCCATGCAAGCATTTCATTTACGAATGCGCTCGGCAGAGATACTGACTGTGAATAGAATGGAAAAACCAATAGCTCATACTTACTATAATATGATGCCCGAGCTTCGCTTAAAATGTATGATGAGTAAGAGAAATTGTTTTACACCAATTGAACTCCACGTACACTGGAAATAAAAACGATTACGAGTCCCAGATAATTACAATTTTCACGCATGATTATGGGAGGTCAAGATTGTGTTTACCACAGACTGGTAAGGTTATTAAGGTTATGAGACGCGGCAGTTTTCAGAAGAGTAGAAATTTTTTTATAAGGTCCACAGGATTCCATCAGTTAAATAGAAAGAATTTGCTATGCCAAAAATTTGTGCTGCCATGGGGGTAAATAAGTTTGACGGCATTTTGTAAGGGACTGGGAAAAAAAGAAATAAACTAACTAACCCAAAAATTAGAGAGAGAAAGTGTCATTAAAATATTGAATCTCACGCTATAGTAAGTATTCACACCAAATATTTCTTGTCATAGATTAGTAAGAATTCACGACTACATATTAAAATCAGTGAAAGACACCACAATTCAGATCCCAATGAGACGAGAAATGGACAAAGGTTTAGTATAGACCAAGCACTAAAAAATGCATGGCAACTTCGCAAAATCAAAATGACCATTATTTTGGTAAACTTTAATTAAGGTTGATTTGATTAAAACTAGCGCAAATTTAGCGGGATTTCGTCCTGCGCGAATCATCGACAAACATCTTACCTCCTGCGTTTATCTACCGTCTCTATCCAACAATGCCTTTACAATGTGCCCATATGCTTTATTTTTCTCGCTCAATGGCATTCAGTTCTTAATGATGGTCATTATTTTCGACCTAAAAGAAAATCAAAACTCAGTTCCACGACTTTTGGGAAATGAAACAGGTCCCACATGTGGGGACAGCATGCATTCATTTTTGAAATGAAAATAATACCCCCATCCGAACCTTGGCTCCCAGACGATGGAGGAAAATTACATGAAAAATGTAATGTACTGTTCTGTACCCAAATAAATGGCCCATGCTATGAATTAATTAACGTATTGTAGGAGTTTAAAAAATGTAAATTTGTTAATGAAGAATTATCACTTTTTTAACTTGCAAAATTAAACTGAAGATACCACTGTCTATTTTCTCGTGTTATTTTTCCAAAAATATTTACACGAATATGTAAAAAAATAATAGTTTTGCTAATTGTAAAACTAAAAATAGTAAGTAACTATACCAGTATCAAAGATAACATTTATGTAAATTATGTGACAGCACAATGTCATATTCACGGTATTATTTTTGCTTAATAAGGTGAACGAGTCGATAGCCTCATAAAGAAGTATCTCCAAAAGAGTACATGTATTCCTAACGGATATTTAAGTATTGTACTTCGGATAGTTGTAAACATGTTCAGGAACAAATTATTTCCCATAAAAAAATTCCGGCGGTCCACATAATATTTCGCGCGATAAACTTCCTGATATGATAAAATTCGATATTGGGGATCAACGTCGCTTCGCATGTATGTACTATGAAAATCATTTAACGCCACTGCGTGGAAATTCACCATTTGACTTTGACCGCAATCTAATCCCAGAGCTTCATATTGCCAGTCAGTTGTGTCAGCCAGTAACAATACCATAGACAGAATTTCAGGCTTTCCCGGCGAAGATTTATATCAGGGATCTTTCGGGGTTTGCACTGGGTAGCTAGGTCCATGGCGGCCAACGTTTCGATGCTCGACTCGAGCATCGAAACGTTGGCCGCCATGGACCTAGCTACTCGGTGCAAACCCCGAAAGATCCCTGATATATAATACCATAGACATATTAATTCAAAGCCATTAATTAATTATCAGTGGGATTAACTCCAGGAAATATCCATAAATCAAAACCATATATATTGGCTTGGTGGTGTAACTGGCTATCACAACTAACCGGCAGTTGAATGCTTTTGGTTCGAATCCTGGTTAATTTAAATGATACACTCATGGTGAATTTCCCCTCATTGGTGTTATTGCCAATAAGACATTATTATTTTTTGAGGTTATGCGAATATTTTAAGCCAGAAGTACAAATATGCCACGTTGCGAGACAAATTTCAATATAACTTAAGAAATGTACTGAATTGTTTAATGCTCAAAAATATAATACGTAATCACCTATAAAAAATCATTCCTAGATGTGGGGCTTAAAATATTAAATTTGTTGTCTAAAATTATAGAAATATGCTAATACAGTAAAAGATTTTGGAAATTGGTCAAATGATGGCTTCTACCTTGTGAAAATGAGGAACATTTTTTCTGATTTTGATTATTAAATTTAGAAATCTATTACTGTCCTGCATAAAAAATGTAAATGTGGTACATAAAACGTTGATGGTGGACTCAGGTCATGTACCTTGGAGCCCAACTAATGCTTCCGTTGTTACATGCTTCAACTATTCATCCGTGATGTACTAGAATTGGAAGTAAATAAATGATGAACTATACGGTTTTGGGCTTTCACTTTGTAGAAGTTTGTACCATTAGTATTCATACTTGAAGTAAAACACTTTCCTACAAACTTAAAAGTTAAACTTTTTCTGCAGTAAAAAATTGTATAAATGTACAAATATATTTCAGTTAATTTATAAATAAGTTACTAAATGAAGTGTTATTATTATATCTCGCAATCAGAATCGCGATTGCGTTCATCGTGTATTTTTATTGAACCTCCGCAATTATTTAATGCCATGATATTAATTAGTGTTATATATTTGCGCTTGCTTGGAAATAAACATACCACGATAATGGAAGCGAGGGAAGCATGCGTTTCCTGTTTAAAAGTAATATTACCCGCGCACCATTTACGAGAGTTTGCGTTGACATGCTCTATAACGAGAAAATAGAAACTCTCATAGCACGTATCACCACAGAGTCTGATTTTCAATTGAAGAGAGCGATAAAGTCACTTCCATCTCGGAGGATTCACTGCGCAAGTCCTTAATTCTGCGCACCTTGTGGCAGGCAATGCGTCAATAAAGGCGTCTCCTGCGTCTACAACGTCCGGCAAAGGTGAGCAAGGGCGCCCGAATGTCAATACACGCTTGCTTATTGCGAGACGATTCACAGCGCGACGTTCCACCCGCTTACGCCACAAGTTAACGTTTCCTCGTCGACATATATCGTGTTTAAACCCAAATATCATGGATTACGAAATAATTATGAGATTTGTTCACAATGGTTCGCATCGTTACATAGTCTTTAGTCACGACAGTTTAGGAATGGAGTGCTCCATTTCAGTTGAAATAGATTTCTTGGTATCAACTCTGCGTCCTTCATTTCGAGATCATCGTATTCCCGAACCAGCGCATTTGATTAAAATTAGCGTTAAGGCATCGATGTACCTTTTTTAAATTGTACTAAATACTCTTAATGATATTAAATTTCGAAAAATTCACAAAAACGCGGTATTTATCTGTTATCATGGGAAACAATGAAAATCCCACGTAACTGTAAATTAAGAATACAGTAGAATCTCGATTATCTGAATCCCGATTTTCATATGTGCCGTATCAGTAGTTCATGTTCAATTATGTTAATTTTCCACGTCCTTTGAGAAAATAAATATCGTAGTACAGACATCTACGTGGATGTAACAAGCCAGTTAAGCTCATGCAAACGAACGTCAGGATTCGGCGATCCATTCCAGCTCAAAATAAAAGGCGGTTTACAGAAATATTTTATCCCAAACATATCACAAAATGAAGTACGGCTAACCATACAAGTACAGTAGAGTCCCGCAAACTCGGACACCGATAACTTGTAAGTCCGGATAACCCGGAAACCCTGGCAGAGTGGTAAATCCCCGCACGTCAAACGCTACGGCACCGACCGGAGCACGACGCGACACCGACAGATTGTAGGTTTTTTGAACAGTTGAAGTTTAAGTTGTAGTTTTTTGTATTTTTATGCAATAAATAAATGTTAAATATAGTACTAATGTATAAAAACTCGTTTTTTTCTTATTTTACTCCTTTCCCGATAGCCCGGACATTTCACAAACCCGGACACCCTTCAGTCCACATTAGTCCGTGTTTGCGGGACTTATTGTATCTTATTTTCGTCGCAATTTATCCTCGCGCATAAGCCTCCCGCACTATCCTAGATTTTTACTATCCAAGGTGGCCCTAGAGCACATTACCTCGGCTAATCGAGATTTGACTTCACTTAGATTTTTAATCACATTTAAATAGTGAGGATTTTGGAGACATTTTCCTACTCTCTTGGTTCTTAGTAACGCCCAACTTTATTTCAAAATTAGCGGGAGAAGTCCAGAGATTTTATCATGCATGTTTGTTTAAATATTCATGCTTGTCGATGCTACATAATGAGAAGTGATTGGTTACGCCAGCGTTTGCCGATATGTCACCATACAGAAGAAAACTCACCGCGGTAGCCAGGTTGGAAACACGACGACGGCCTAGCAACCCCGAGTTCAAAGCAGTTTCTAATTTCTCCTTAGTCATGCATGCTGTGTCCTTGCATGCATGCTGCGTTGTAGGACAAAGCATGCATAGCCGAATACGAGAGCAGATAAAGGTTTTCCGAGGCCGTTGTGACGCTGTTTATGTTCAAAAAGAGCTAAAGTTAGTCGAATTTCAGCTCAAGTTCTCGATCAATTGAAGAAAAATGCGAACTTTTTTTCAAACCATCAAAAAGTCATATCGCTTCTACCCGTAGTGTACCATGTTGGGTAAAATTGAATTATCAAATGTGTCTCCTATATTAATTATTTGGGTAGAATACTTTCCCATTCATGTGACTTGCTGAAGAGAGCTAGTCTTTTATAAACAAGTCAGGTCACCACCATATTGAGCCCTTCCGGCGGCACTCAGCAAAAATACTACCACAGTCCAAAATGCCCCATTTAATAGCGCCCCATTAAGTCATCTAAGCCGCCTCCTCCTAACCTATTAAACATTGCAAACATTCCGATCACGTCCAGCCTACGTTTCAAAAACAGAGAGAGAGAAAGAGACAAGCATTCTGCTACAAAACCATGCGACCCGCTTGCCGACCTTGAAAGTTTTCGCTCCCCTTCCGAAATCTAATAGTTTGACATATTCCCACGGCATCGATGCGTAGCCTGAGGCCTGAGCCCTGGGACTGCCAAACTCACTTGAGACAAAAACACAGAAAATATCGGTCGAGTAGTTTTTGGAAACGAAGGGAAGAATATACCTGTATAACTCCCGTGACACGGTTCAATTTATTGGCGATTCTATCGTTCGAGAATTTGGAACAATGATGGTGGAAACAGGGAAATTTGCACTGCTTAATAGGGCCAATCCTGTTATTATAATAATAGTATGTATTTGTTTACCCATAAAACCATTTACAATTAGTATCATTGGTAAAGATTTAAAAAAATCCACAAAACAATCCCTCACAATATCACGTCAATCACATAGTCTAATTAAAGGGCACAAAATGGGTTTCACAAAGCGAGGTAGAATACACAAACCACCCGCCATATTTGAAGTCATTTGGCCTGAACGACGCCGTGACAGAAAAAAGCAAAACAGTCACGGTGTTTGAACTTGATCACTAATTAACTCCGTTGTCTTACATCCAAACGCGTAAATTAAACATGTATTTTCCTGTAACCAGTGCAATATAGCATTTGCACACTGATCGCAACTGTTTTTTTAATATCGGGCTTTTAAACAGTGGCTGAATGCCAAATTCAATCCCAAAATCGTCTCCTTATTGACGAACGATTAGGAATTCTTAACATAATCATGAAATCAGTGTCCCCTTACTACATACTAAATTTTCATTAATACCTACTAATTCAGTAAAACTTGAAAGGATTGTTTTATTCTGAATTATCTGGCCTTGTGCCATACATAAAACTTTTAGTCTCTAATCACTTACAGTTAGCTAAATAATATTCCTCCGATCACTTATTTCTATAGAGTACTGCATTTCTTCCGTTGTTCACTTCCAGATATCCTCAAAATGCTGACAACATACTTGAAAAATGAAATTCCTGATCCTTTACTGATAGGCATAGCCAAACGCCAGCTATTGGCCCCTGTCTCTTTACTAACGCTCGTTGGTTTCACAAAATCAATAATTTCGTATGTTTACATTTAATATAATTCTATACTGCTATCATTTAATTCATCTACAGTATAAAAAGTATCATTTAAGAGTAACGTTTTAAGTTCCATTTTAAAAGTTTCCAACGAGGAAATGTTTCTTAACTTTGGGGGAAGAAGTCCGTACAACTTTATTCTTTTGAGGAAGGTATGAGTTATCATTATTGGCTGTTTTCCTCCTCAAACTTTCAACTAGATCGAGCCACAGCACGCCAAAAATACCTAAAAAACACGGAAATGGGTTATTGATTAAAAAAAAATATTCCCTACAAAAGTTTACGAAAAATGAAAAGACTTTCACCTGCATGTGGAATTATACCTCCGCCATCCCTTCCGGATTCAGCTGCCGCTGAGACTTACATGATGAACAAACGAACGTATGTATCCACAATATGCTATTATTAGTAAAAAAAACCGAGCCTTCAACCGAACGTTCTTTACGATATAATTTTGATGATACAGGAAAAAGTCTTCTTCAGACCTGTTTTCGGCGCATTAGGACGCGATATTATTTTCATTTAATATAGATTCCATATTCAAATTTAATATAAGAATTTAAGCATTTGCAAGAAGCAAGAGGTAAAAATAGTTTCTAAATAAATATTAATACTTTATTTTATATAATTGCACTTCTTAGCAATTAACTTAAATAAAACATTTTAAGGCTTTAACTTGACTATATTTTTTCACGCCGTACGCTGATAATGTCTTCACAACGGAAGGCTTTTTTTCGACTTTGTAAAAAGGATAACGGTGAGAGACAAATTATTTGCAAACGTACATGAGAAAATATATGAACTAACGCATAGTTATATTTCCAAAGCGATCCGCATGGCAGAACTTCCTCATTCTTTTACTAACGTCTCTGTAGCGAAAAGCATTAACATATATCACGGAAAACGGCGTCTATATGTTTGAAATATAAAATAAGAGGTAGAGTTATTGGATGATCTTTTGGTGTAATTAGAAAAATGAAGTCTTTTTCTTCATATTCAGACCTATTTGATTGAATTTTATTAGTGGTGATATTTCGCTAAAACTGCATTAGTGACCCACCCAGCATAGCCGGTTGTGTATTTTAATGCTTCAACATTATTCCTTTGTTACCGTGCCGTATGACTTCACAGATTTTCTTTCGCAATGTATTTCTCAGATTGACTTAAGACATTGGGTGTGAGGGTTTGGATCTGGGAATTGGGGGTGGATATTGTTTTGCGTTAAGGGAGCCCCAATCCAATCTCCCAATGATTGGCCTACAAATTGATCAAGGCAGGGTGGCCGAAAATCAGCGCAGGGAACTAATGACTTACAATCAGACAGATCCATTGTCTGGCGAATTGGGCAGGCCAAAGAGTTCTGCGCGCCACTCCACAATGCTGGGGTGTTCTACTTCCGTATTGCATCACGATCACTCAAGTGAAGCGATATGGAGGAATGAATTTTAAGAGAACGCAACCGGGGAAAAAAGCTTTTCCGACGACTGTGGAAAGTAAGATCAATCATTTATTTTGCGCACTGGGTCGTCTTCTTCGGAATGTTGTTCAAAATGTAAAATTTAAAATCAACTGCAAGAAGATTAAGAACGCAAATATTATGGAGGCATCCACTATGCGTAGACAGCCAGAGAAATAATTTCACTTTATTTGAGAGCACGAAACAAAGGGCATGATTGATTTTTAAATCAATCCCGATGAAAAAAATATTCCAAGAAACAGGCATTCCCACATATTGTAGGGATCCCGCATTGCGAAGACAAATCAAGTCATGCAAGACTTTACTATAGAGATACCGACTCTAAATTACTGATGAATTAATTGTAAGGCAGCGGCTACTCCTCGGTCCGCTGTCTTACAATTCGCGCATATACCCTAGTGTATACGTAAGAAAATTATTGAAGTATAAAATGACCTTTGACCAGTGAACGAGAGATTTTGCGTGACGACGCCGCATCGCATATTTTCAAGTTTGAAACATCCATTTACTTAGCCGCCCTAATATGCCATAACGAGATGAGTTACATGATAGTAAAGGATACATATACCATCAAAGTTGGTCATTTTAAACACCATTATGAAGTCAACTAAAGTATGTCTTGGATGAAGCTAAAAATTTCTAAAATATGATTTATTTACATTGTTTGACAGCCAAACAAATATGTCATGCAACAAGGTCTATCTTTAGGCACAACGGCCGAATTCAAGCACACGCTCTATAAAATTCTAGGAGATTTTCAGAGGAAAGTAATGATTTCTATCCTTCTGCTTTTAAACTGGTTTCTGCTGAAATGGTTTATAATATTCTTTTCAACGATATTTGAATATGGGTTTATCAATGTAATCAAACCTAACAGTCATAACAATGACATTAACAGTATCTTATCACAACGCATATAACTTACGTTAAAGATCTCTCAACAACATAAGGAAATATATTCCATGCCGTCAAGAGTTTTATCCTGAGACAAACATTATTTTTCAAATCCACTTTTAATTTGCCCATATCATCGATCTCGAAGGTACATACTCAATTATTCTCCGAGGTAGGACCTGTAATTGTTATGAAAAGATACTTTTGATTTTAAGTCCAATTATTTTCCCCCAACAAATTTAAAACCCATATTGTTTAAGCTAACGCTCATAATATTATAAACATCAATTTTCATGTATTTGATGATTCCTGACTGAACACTGAGGGCTATAATTATTGCTGCAGAGAAATACACCATGTATACTTCCACTAACATTTATTTAGGCACAACTAGTGCCGACGTAACATCATCATCACCAGGCTCTTGTGAATAGTATCAGATTATGATACTATTTACAAGTGCCTATGGTACTACTCCTAAGGAACATACCTTGTGATCACGCCGAAGCGTCAAAACTAGTAGTACCGCAATAAAATTTGGTTGAAACATACATAGTGTATTTTACTTCAGTAATCAATGTCGATGCATATTCTTCACCAAAGTATCGTGGCCAACAAATCAATCGATCCTCTGATAACCAAGCCCATCAGCTAAGCAGAGATTACCAAACTTATTTTTTTAAACATTCCACCGATAACTCACCGCGTTAATAAACCTTTCAACTGATAAACAGTGGTGATACACGGGGGGACAAGCAGGAACTTTCACTCGCAGATAGACGGGTGGGCGTGAATAACTCAAAAATCGTTCCCAACCGACGTGACTGTATATAGAATGCGTTCTGACGCAGCTATTTCTGAATTACTACGCAAACAACGGGAGAGCCATTCCGCATGCACCTTTGTTTTAGAGCCACGTCGGATAAAGAAGTCAACAGTCTCGCGGCCGCGTGGGCATTTCTCAACATAGCTTTCCCCAAAGGGTGAAAAAAAGAACATGACATGAACAAGCGATCCATTCAGCGCTAACACCAGCGTCATGCTTATTCGGTTTCTCCCGATTGCATCCAGGATTTGGTGCTCCGATCTACGTCAAATGTCAATTCCATACAGCGACGACGAATCCTAAAATTTCTCATTTTAGTTGCACTACATTGAATCCAGAATTTGGTGCCTCAACCTACGTCAAATGTCAGTTCCACTCAGCGACTACAAACCCTGGAATTTCTCATTTAAGTTGCATTGCATTTCATCAAGGATTTGATGTTTCAATCTACGTCAAATGTCAATTCCATACAGCGACGATGAGTCCTAAAATTTCTCATTTTAGTTGACTACATTGCATCTAGAATTTAGTGCTTCGACCTAAGTCAATGTCAGTTTTACTCAGCGACTACAAACCCTGAAATTTCTCATTTAAGTTGCATTGCATTTGATCCAGGATTTGATGCTTCAATATACGTCAAATTTCAATGCCATACAGTGAATGCGAAGCCTAAAATTCCTCCGTATTGGGCGACTCCTCTTGGTTTCTTTATGATTTTGGGAGGTGACTGATAACTGTTGTGTTCAAAGAAAATTGAATTATCAATAAGGAAGAAGTAGTACATGAAAACATTCGTGCAGAGAGTTTCGCTATTTGCCTCAGAGACATGGACCAAAGCTGCAACAGAAGAGAATAGAAGCTTTCGACACTTGGTACTGGACGCGGATGCTGCAGACCAAATGGACGGAGAGGATTAGAAAAAATGCAGAGAAGAGCAGAAAGCCATATAGACCACTAGTCAGGAAGGCAAGGTCCAAATGGATAGGACACACTTTGAGAGATAACGAATTAACAAGGAGCATATTGAAAGGGATAGTCTCACGAGGAATACCAAAGGACAAATACATACTAAAAAACTAGTCACAGAACAGTACAGTCATTAGTACAGACAACTAAAAAACGGCAAATGAAACAAAGGAGCTACAAGGAATTAAGGAGTTACAGGGAGATCGGCGTCGGCCTTAGCCCACCTTTATTGAAAGGCACCAAAAATACCACAATTTGACGTTCCATACAAAGGGCGCGCCCGGGCGGTGGACTGTATCGTGAAATGCTCTTTGCATAGCTCCCACAGAGGGATCGGAATGTCTCTGTTAAAATAATCCAATATTCGAGCCCGGGATATCAGGATGGGATTCCAGTACTTTAGTCACCACACCAATCAGATTCCCGGGTGACTAAATTAACACTGACGCAACTATCGTCCCAGTGAACTAAATGGGACCTAAACATTGGCAGCTTCTTCAAAGTGCGGCCTTGAAAACATAAAATACTATTTTTCTGTCACTTTCTCAATACGCTCATCATTACTATCTACTCCTAGACGTGACCCGTGTATGTATAGTCCGAGGCGAGAGTGACACTTCGGTACTCAACTTGAGCTGATACATTTTAATGACTCGTCTATTCCGCACACACTGTTAAGTTTCCCGTAACTTTTTCTTACAGAAGTTAATCTGCGCATTAATTATGATTCAACTGTAAGCAATAATTTCTAGCCTTAGTGTCACAGAGTTTCCCCAACTCAGGGCACAATCTTTGAAAGCTATATACCCTTGAAGGTATTTACCGGTCAAATTTCAGAGTGAGGTTTCTTTTACATCAAATTGCGAAAGAAAAACTTAGGTGACTGGTATTTAAATTAGAAACAGGTGTAAAGAGTCGCCTGAAGATGCAAAATGTCCGCATAAGTGATTGTGGGGTACAGTCCGCGACTGCTAATCCCCGAGTAGCTGGTTCGAGCTCCGCCTGGGTGGGTCTTCATCCCACCCCTACAGGACCTGGCTTTATGTTCTCGTCCCTATACATGATTGTTTACCCCGATGCAAAGGATCAATGAGCTGTTTTCTGCGGTGATATTAAGAATGAACTACATGGCAAGAAGCGATCAGCAACAGAAAGGAGCCGATGACAGAGACATTTGTAAGAATGTAAATAAAAGGCTGTCCAGAGCTTGATACGGAGCTAGATGCGTTGTATAGTGCAGAAACGTAGACTCTGAGATAAGAGGGCGAGAATAGGCTGCTGCAGTTTGAGATATGGGTGTGTAGGAGAATGGAGAAAGTGTGGCGGACCGAGAGGAAAACACACGAGGAAGTACTTGACATGGCTGGTGAGAAGAGAAAACTCCTTGAGGAAATAAGGAGGAGGTAGAGTAGGTTGTTGGGGGAGGTAATGAGGGGCGAAAATATGCTGAAGGTTGTGATAGAGGGCAGGGTGTTGGGTAAGCGGGGAAGTGAAAGGAAAAGAATAGGCTTTATGTGGACGGGATGAAGAGAGGTAGGACGTATGCTTAGATCAAGAAAGACATTGTGTAGGGAGAGTGGGGCCCTTCGCCTGTAAAAACCTAGAGACTATTTACTTTTTTCATGCAAACCTACCTTAACCGGTACATTAACCCAAAAGTAGCAAGGTAAATCTGATAAGGGAAATCCTCTGTTCCTCTATTACCAAAGACTTAAGAGAACCGAAGAGACTTGAGGACCGGAAGAACAACTCAGAAATTTTCAAGACGGAACTTGAGAAACGCTGATTGTAAGATGCAGCGCTGGTTATCCTAGATGAAGAGCTTAGAAGCTTGAAAACTACCACCCAGACAAGTGTATTAACTTGTTGAGGACGCTATAACCTTTCAAGTCATCCCTGGGAGGGTATTTTTATGAAAATAACATGAGTCGTTTCCGATGGATCCAAAAAAACATCTGGCGAAGATGAGTTATGCGTGGATCATGTTTAACATGGATTTCGGAGGTAGAATTACGGAAGCCTTGCGCATGTAGCAAAAGCTGCTCTTCAGTAAGCAGATTCATCTAACGGATTTTCTATCACAGTACGTTGCAACTTGAGGTGTTTAAGAACTACAGATTTAAATCTTTTATAAGCTGGTCACTTGATACAAATACCTCGGAGGGACAGTGCCAGGCCAGTGCCATTCTGTTTCATTTCAATCTCTATAGATGGAGCGGTATTTCTTTGATCATAAAAAAGTCTTCAGTAACTGAAACGACAAGTTGAAAGGTTTTCATGCTTTCTTCCTTCATCTTTTATCTTTCGATGAGTATTTCAACAGTATTTTGTTTGGGTTTTCCGCCCTAAAACCTAACTACACTCGCAAACAAAACCAATAGTTATACGACTGAGCCACTTAAGATCTAGGTAAAAGATTTAGTTAAAAAATCTAGGTTTTACGTGCCGTCGTAATACCTGGATCTCTCACATTAGGGTTAATACATTAGGAAACATGAGCATGATTTTGTAATGTCTTCATTTAGAGGAACTAAAAACACTGACTAGAATACATAGGTTGACTTATTACAAAAACAATCATTGCATTATGCCTGATTCCTATATCCTCCAATATTTCCCAAAGCGGACTGCATTATTTGTAAACTTGTTTTGTTCAGAACTGGTACGTTTTTCGCATCTGGGCATAACCTTCGTTACCTCTATGATCTTCAACTAATGGTGAAGCTACGTGCAACGACTCATTTTCATGTGGTTAATTTTTCCTAATTCGGAGAAAATTCAAAAACGGTAATATACGAAGAATTGAGCTAAGGTTTTTAAACAAATTAATGAGATGCCGTCAAAATACTTATTTTCAGATATGAAGGTATGTATTTCCTAAACTCTCAAACCGTAAATCCATTACGAATGGCAAATATTCTCGTCCACATATAGCTGGTCCTGGTCTACACAAGCTCCTGAAGCTTCAGTTGAGATATTTCTCTTTTTCAGTACAAATCAATGTTATCTGCCTAAATAATGATCCTTGAAAAGCGCGATTCATGATTTTTATGAAAGACAAACATCCAATGACCTCACCACGTGTTCATCCTCCTCCTACTTTGCAATACATTATTATGAACTCGAGGTCTCTCACCGCCCTTTACGCGGTTTCAACCCTTTCTTATACAAGGTTGTTATCCATTTCTTCACCCGTTCTTTCCTTGCTTCCTGGATAATCTTATTCAATATTTCCCGTCACCTATATCCTGCGTCCTTCTTCAGTTCTGGAATTCTAGGGTATTCTTGTGTCTTAAATTAGTTCCATTACTTTGTCCGTAATCAAGGGCTTCCAATTTGTGGCTTTCTATCTACGGCTTCCTGTGCAGTTTCTATTGTCCATTCCGACGTGTTTCCTCAACCATTACCGTATTATTTCGTTTTGAAAGTGTTTACAGCCACCGTACGAGGCTTAGCAGCGTTTCTTTCATTTCTATACACATAAAAGCTATCTCCCTTTTGCTACTTCCTTTATAGACTAGACATTTAAACAAGTATTTATTCTTAATCAATGTAAGTTTTACTTCAAGTAAAGTAATCATAGTCTCAGGAGTAGCTCGCGCTGCCCTTGACATAGCTAAAAAAAATATGATTCTTGAGCATGCCCCAAATATATTGGGTTGATGAAAATGTTTTAAGTTTTTTTTTATGCCTTTACAAACTTGGCCTGAAGACTTCAACACCAAACCATCAGATATTTTCAGATGTGGGATCGAGAAACTAACCTAGCGTTGAAAGATAGTCGTAAGAAATGGAGGAAAAAAGAAAGTTGCAAGCAATACTGATTGATTTCTGTATGCTTTTCATCTCAAATAAAAACGTTTGTCACGGCCAAAAAACACTTCGAATATATATGCATCAATCTCATGAAGTTTAAGAAAAAATACATACAAAGAACGAGTTCAATAGTCACATTCAGATTCTAACGTGCCACAGGGCATTTAAAATATAGTTTTCTCTTTCAGTGGTTATCGAATTGTGTTCGCAAGTCCAAAGTTCACCAATACTCGTAAACGAATTTTATTTCCTTTGCTTTCAACCGTTCCATTTTGTTTCTCCGATGCCCTTTATGACAAGGGTAAAGGAAGAACGTCAGCTCCATAAGAATATTTATTCACACAAAGCCATGGTTAAGATGCTGCGCATCATCTTCAGGTGACGATGATGAGGTTCAGTATCCGAATCAAGAACTAAATGATGATACATTGCATTGGAACCATGTTGGAGAGTGAATAAATATTATTGTGTGCCAGCACAGTTTCCTTTACCCTTTACTGAAAGAATTTCACCAAGTTAATCCTAAAACCGTCACCTTCATCAAAGCCTTTTAATATCCATTTTCAATGATAACATCCATATCTTCATTTCTAACGACTTCTAAAGGAGTAAGACCACCACCTCCGAGCTAAAGACTGCTTAAGAAGTACTGTCTATATTATCTCTCTCCTTTTCCTCCCATACCTCTTTTTTACAACCCTGTGTGTTCATGTGTACAACTCGAATATTAATGCAGCTAAAAGTTAAGATTCACAAGTATTTCTATTATACACGACTTGATTTTGTAATACTTCTTTAATGAAAACAAGTGGAATCAATTAGTAACCAACACCAAACGATCGATGGAAAGCAATCTTGCCGAGACGAAATGATACATTGTAGGCTAGATTCATGTACGTATACTTCATTACCTTTTTTTAACGATTCTTTGGAAAAGGGAATTTCCTCTGCTTACTTTTCCTTAAACAATTTTCCTGTTAGACTCCCATGTCCTCATCGATCGCCTTCCAGCCAAGCGTGGTAATCACTATGCTGAAGGGTTAATTACTAAGGGTTCATTAAGGAATAATTACTTCTCAACAAGACCATGCACATCCAATAAATATTTGCGCAAGCTTCTCAAGGATTTCAACCAAGATCCTATCTTCCTTTGCAAGAAAAATCATGATTGGAAACTAAACTCACGCGTTATGCGTGTGGACGAATGAAAACTGAAAGGAATTTTTGTGGCTTCACTAGGGTATCTCAAAAGTCCACCTTCAAGCTGTCTTTGGGAGTTGCTCCCTGTCGATTTTTCCATCCTTTCGTTAAGTATTTTCGAAAACATTCAGATTAAAATATTATATTTATTGCGTGCAAGTCCTTCGGTGAAACTCAGGATAAAAAGTGGGACTAAAAATTAACGATAAATACACCTTTCACTGAACCAGGGTGTGTGTTGTCGAATTAAACTACCACATTTTTATTTAGTCACATCATAAGTTGTACAAAAACTACTAAAAATACATTGAAGTTTGGATAGGAACGGACTAAAAAGATTTTTAATATGGATACTGCGCGTATGTTTACTTTATAGCGTATCTAGGTACATATAAGATAGTAATTTTAACCCAGGTCGTTTGATATTAAATCGAATCTTTGTCATTTGGATGGGCAAATATAATATGAACGTGGGAAAGTCTTCGCTTCGGAATAAGCATCAAGGTCGAGGGGCTATGGTGACGGGTAATATGGCCATAGCGTGATCTACCAGGAGACTGATGAATATCTAAATTTGGCTTCCATACACTTTTAATGGCTTAGCTTTCTTGAAACACGTTTAGAGATCATTTATTTATACCATACGACCGTTCTCAATAGACTATATGACCACGTTTGAATTCCTACTCCTGAGATGTGAGAAACTATTTATTCCTCAAGCCGGTCCTAAAAAGCGCATTTAAATAGTTTTATTACACGTAAAACTATGATTCATGATGCTTGGCAACAACAGGCGATTCGATTTCGACGAACTGATTGCTGATCTGCGGCTCATGATTGCGATAACTTCAATTTTTACACAATTCTCATCATTCGTCCTTCCAATTGTTATTTTTACTCAAGTTAATCTTGATAGTATTAAAAAAATTCCCAGTGGAATAATATAATCGGTTTTATTGTGAGTATGCGTAAGGAAATAAGACTTGCCAAATTATAACGGATGGTGGATGATTTAGTGAAATAGGAATGAAATTTTTGAAATTAGGACTTCCAGATATTAATTTAGTCTGATACTTGTACATGATTATAAGGGAAAAGCTATTCATTTTCTTCTAACTACGACTAAAGAGTCCCTCCAAAAGTTATGCTTCGAAATGTATGAATCAGTTTTATCATTTGGATTCCAAATTGAACTCGCATGTCTCGAGATTGTCCCATGTCCTCCTAATTATTTATGTGTTGCCCTTATTAGCTACGTAAATTTATTACGTTGAATGAAATAAGTTTAAGAATGAGCAACTGTCCTTAGCCCATTCCGAGTTGGAATGAAGACACATTAAACTGCCATACGTCATGAATACACAAAGGTAAGTCAAATGTGATTCATTTGGCGTCGCACGACTTCTCAGTCTCAACAGACTCATTAAAAAAACAACGGCCTCGACCAAAATCTGCATAGGAATGTGTCTAACAATTGAAATTAACTTTGCACGAAGAATCAAATGGAAGAAAAGGCGCCTTATCTTAATAAATTCAATATGCTGATGACAAATCTGATAGCCGTTCATCGGAAATTTGCATTGCTTCTGAGAAAAAAATCTGTTGAAGTTGAGAATATCAATCTCATAATATTTTATTGCGCTATGATTATACATGCCGATTGTGGCTGTAGAGTTATTTCTTATTGTAGCTGATGATATACGAATTTTATGCTTAAATTATTCTCCACCAGGTGGTCTGAGCGAGAATAGATGAACTGCGCCCTCAACATAGCTACTGCCATAGAGTAATTAAGATCCTATGTATCATTACTCTATGCTACTACTCAACTACAAAGACTTTGTAGGGGAGTAGTCACTATGCAGAAGACTCTGGAGAGAAATTTCATAAAAAATCATTACAAAAAAGTACAAAGCACTGAGAGAATACCGAAAAAAATAATGCCGAAAATAATTAACCTAAAGCTTTTACTGTTATCAGTATATAAATCCAAGTTAGTGAAGTCAGTCTGGGTTTTTCACCGGTTCAAACCCTGCTTTTCTGCGGACGTTTCGATGTACGAGTAGTAATTTTTTCAAGAAACATTCAGCCCTGATGACGATGGGCAACTCGTACATCGTAATGTTGGCAGAAATGCTGAGTTTAACCCGGTGGAGAACCCGAACAGTCTTCACTAGCAGCATACGCCATAAAAGCATTAGACCCTTTTTTTCAACTAAAGTTAATATGCAAGACTGTATTAATAACGTCTCTCAAATATCTCTGAAATACCACCAATTGCAGATGAACGACGAACAGGTTCGTGGAAGGCATATCTAACTCAAGAAGATAATATACATGTTCTTTCATTTTGTTTCCCGCACCAAAATAGTGCCCATTGTAAGTGAACACACACACGCTAGTTTGGAATACCCACAATCCAGCCACCAGAGCGTGTACAGAGTTAATACGGGAATTGAATGGGCTTGAGCCACCCATCACGAAGTCACGCATGCTGGGGTCATAGACTCAGAGATTCTCCTCGTCCTTTTTATAGCACATCACTATGTGACACGCGTGGAACGTTTCAAGGGTAAGCACTTAAGCCTTTCGCAAGGGTCTCCTGGTTGCGTGTTCCCCAAACGCCATCAGCCTGTCACTCTACACCATTACCACGACACCGTCGGTTTATTTTACCGCTGGGAGATCTGAGTCCGAGTTATAATATATACCTTTCGGATTGTCTTTAAGCTTGCAATGAAAGATCCATTTACATATAATGCGATGACATGAGTTTGCCGACCGACAAATGAAACCGACACAAATCGATGGTCAAGGGGGGTTATACATATTCTATCACATGAGTCACCTAAGTGGAACGTAGCAAAAACGATAAATTTCGTCTCGAACTATTCCATAACGTTGCATACCCACGACGACAACTTCATCGGAATTTACTGTCAATACTTGAAAGCTCAATTGCGGGCCTGAGAGTCAAAGTAATACAAGTGATATTAACACGAAAAACTATATGAGTGCATATATCCTTAGTTGGTACTGTTGGGTACCGTCAGGTAGCAACAGGAAAAGGAATACAAGTGTACTAACATATGGTGCTGCGATCTAGCCACCAAAAAATTAAGCTACTTTGCTTTTTGTCATTTCTTACCGGAGTAAAGTGACACAGGTGACACTGGAAGTTGTTTTTCAATTGTATTACTTTGACTCTCAGGCCCTCAATTGTGCTCATGTTGTCATTTTTAATGGGAGGATTAACCCACATAGATGGAACTAAATTCCATGGCACTTTTCTGCCACATTAAAATTTAATTATTAATGGTAGTTCAGAGTAACTATGCTCAGTTGATGGGGTTTTTTGTTATCGTTCAATTGATGTATTTATTGCACTTGCTGACAATACTTTGATGTTGTGCTTCTAGTGCTTCTCAGATAATAAATAGTAATATAGTCACTCCTATTATTGAATGTTTTTTCTGGAGCTTTGGTCTATTTTTTCGCCCTTTTATATAAGCTTATACTAAGCAAAGGCCAAGCAGCCTACATGAAAAAAAGTGCTTGAATATACTTAAATATTGTTTGCAGCTATTCAGTAGGTCTAATATACCTTAAGGTGACATTTAAAGAGGAGAGTAAAAGGGTTATCCCAGTATGTTTCCAATCTTTAACAACGTTCTTTTAGAAAAAAATGTTTTAGCATAAACAAATATTAAAACGAGCAAATATTTTTTTATATATAACAATATATTTAAAAAATAATCCTAAGCAAAAAATATATTTAAAAATAATAAAAAAACAGCTAGATATCAGTTTGAGAGTTAATATATATTCAACGAATATACAAGATATATTCGTATTCAAGAAAAAAACCATTCATTCATAATGGTGGTCAAGATTATCTTTATACAAGTTAAACTCCTATTATTGAGATTGAACTCCCTAATGTAGATATAATATTTCACGCTGCATAGGAATCTGGATAATCATAATATCGCCGTGGTATTCCTGCTAGTCCCAGGAAGTGTTGCAGGAAAAATGTTAGGTTAAAGTTTGAATCGTAAGTTCGAAGCAGATTTTTTACTCGATGAAATTCCGAAGCCAAGCCATTTGCTCTTGTATTGCAATGAAGCTTGAAAAAAACAAGCAGCAGAGTAAAGAAGTTTGAATACAGTGGAATGGTGGTGTTACAGACGAATGATGATGGCTAAGTTGACGGAGAGAATCACTAACGGAGAAGTCCAACGAAGAGTTGAAAAGATAAGGCATTTATCGAAAACTCAGTGCAGTAAAATGGACAAGCTTCGCAAAAACATATTTAAATACGTGTAATAGCTGAAGAAAGATAGCGGTTAGCTGAAAGGAGGGTGGATATAAGCTGTCCGGAGCTGTAATCGTAGGTATTTGAGTGCAAATTTTAATAAATTTTTACGCAAGTCGAAAATAACTACTGGACCACATTTTACTTAAGTGCATCTGTTTATGCGTTAAAACACCCCACAGTAGCAGTAATGGAAGTGATACAAGAATTATATTTTAAACTTTTTTCTATAAATAATATATGTTACGACTAGAGTTCCTGGCATAGTATTCGAAATTTAGACGACTTTATATAAATATGTTGCTTTCGATTATTAGACTCAGCGAGACCTTGATATTTTGGAATTTATTATTGGAAAAAATTATAATAATAATAATAAATATATTATTTCTTGTTTTAAACAAAATCTGTACATGTGCATTCGAATTAATACGAAATATATTTCATGTTCCACAAGGCTCCGTTTTAAAATATCATCTAATTACCAGGAAACCAAATCGGTATGATCAGTTTTTTTCACTTTTATCTATAGATATTACTAATGAGAACACGTATGCAATGTTTTTAGCATTCTTTAAGTACACATAAGTCACAGCGGTCACTGCTGAATGTTTTCTGTACAGTTTTCGAATTTCTTTAGGTGGTTGGCGCTGTTTTTGTTTACGTACAGATTTGCGTGAAACTTTGCATACGTGTCCACATTAGTAATATCTATAGATGACATTGGAAAAAACTGCATGTTACCGATTTGGTTTCATGGCAATTCAATGATATTGTAACATGTATCCTGATGGTAGATGACATATATATTACAAAATAATTTGATTGCACATGGACATACTTTCTCCAATATGCGAAATAATATGTATCATGTAATTATAATGCTTGCTAATAAATGTCAAGTTATCATACCGAGTAAATAAGGCGTATTTAGATGTCATTTATACTTCAATTTCGAAATCCGCGCCGATAACACAAGTCATCACAATGCTTTAACTAAGGCAAAGGTTTTGAAAATATAATATTTGCATCATTTCATTTGCAGCATGCATGGTGATTTCCACCGCATAAACATATGTATTTAAGTGAAATGTGGTCCAAGAATTTTTTTCGTCCTCTTGAAAAGCTGTTAAAATATTCACTCAATGACTCACTATTACCGCTCCTGCCACCTTAAGAATGATTTCTTTTTTAAACTTGATCTTTTTATCACATAGTCGTGAAATAATTTTACATTGTACATGGTTGACGCCCAAATTGAAAATCAACACAAAAACAACAACAATCGTGGATGCAATCATCGTACTTCTTTTGTTTTGTTGCGCACATCAACTTTGCTCCGGATCTGTTTTGAAGTGCACCACCAAATGTGCAGGGTCTGTAACGAATGGAAAGCACGTGCGCTCCCGTGTTGCGACTTGAGCAGGGCACAGGATAAAATGGAAAGCCCCAGTAACTATTTGCCAATTTCATCTTTTTTCATTTTCAGGAACCTTCCCTCCAGCATGGAGAAGCATTCATTAACAAATGATCAACGATATGCGTTAAGGAGTCACAAACTCATTGAAACGTATCGTTACGCTGCAGGCTTTGGGTTACTCAACGTGAGTGAAGTAGACCGCATTAAACATGCCGCCGAGGAGTCCATGCGGTCACATCTCGACAATACCACTGGAATGGCGGGGGAGAGAGACAGTTCCCGCGTTACGAGTCATAAATAAACGGCGTGCATCGAATTCCTGGCAGATTTAATTGGCAGTCATGTGCCGTAAGTCAACGCACTGTGAATGGAAACCGAAATTTCCTCAAAATTAAGAGAATAGGAAGCCCATAAACTTGCTGGGGGATTTAATTGGCCAGGGAAATTTGGAAATGAATAGCAAACGCTTTTGGCGAGTTTTCCTTTCTCTCCATGGTATTCCGTCCTTCAAGCATAACGTCATTCCCTTCCGTTTCAACGCAACTCATTCCAAGAATCACTCCTTTCTCGGAAAATGGAGCTGCTCTACATTTATTGCAAAGCATATATTTTAGGAGAGAATACTGATGGAACCATACGGCACGATACAACAAGGGAATATCGAAGCCATTATAAAATGCGCAGTCGGCCATATTGAATGGATTCGCCGAAAACATGAGTATTTGTGGCGGCATTTTTGCGGTTTTGCAATGATTTATCTACAAATAGGCAAAATGTAAATAATTTCCAAAAATGTGCTGCGGTACTCATCAAATTTATGAACTAAGTGTACGCGATATGTAATAGGCTTCACTTTCGTCCGCCAAAACGCCATCTACTCTCTTCTTTAATCTATGATGCAAAGTGTAAGGAAAACAAAATAATGGGCGAACATGATTGATATATAATACTGTTGGCGGTGGGGGGGTATTTGTAACTTGCGTAAGGACTCAACTTCGAATTCAAGACCCGAGGAAGATTATAGAGCGACAGTTTTGGGAGAAAACAGGACCAAATACAGTAGTTTAGTTTCGAAGTAAAAGTAAACATTTAGTTTCATTTCTAATCACTTCCCCAAGTTGAAGTGATTGATATAGGGAGTGGTGAAGTTCATCGACCAGATTTCAGCCCCCGGATATTGCTTAGGAACCACGAAATGCCTGACAGTGTCCCCTTCCCTTCGAGCACGGGTGGGGAAGTCTTCACAGCTGGCACACGGAGAGAATTCTAATAAACCCCGCTCAAGGAAAAGTAACCGTTAACGGGAAACACCACGTGCGGAAATCCATTCAAGGTTGCATCCAAACGCGGACGCATATAAGCCTCATTCAGAATGCTGCTCGCCGCTCGGTTCCGCATATACACCTCACATTAATGCTGTAACTGACAACCAACGGATTCAGACGCTTTATTTTGGGAAGCTCCTATAACTGCTAATCCAACTAGAAGTCGCGGATCACTACGAATTTAATCTACCATTAAGGTGGCTGGAGCGGTAATCGTGGGTCATTGTGTGCATATTTTAATAAATATTTTTAGGAAGACGAAAAAATTCTCGGACCACATTTTACTCATGTGCATTTGTTTATGCGTCGAACCTCACTATTCTGGCAGTAATGGAAATGATACAGGGATTGTATTTGAAATTTTATTCCTTAATTAAAGCATTAAATGACTGGAATTTTCGGCGAGATATTTGAAATGTACACGAAATTATATATATGACTTTTTCGAATATTGGACTCGACGTAACACTTTTATATTTGTTAGCAACAGTTATAAAAATAATAAATGTATTATTTCGCGTTTAGGAGAGAATCTGTACGTATGAAATCAAATTATTACGAAATATATGTCATATGCCATAAGGTTGCGTGTTAAAATAACATTCAACTGCCAAAAAAATCAAATCAGTACCAATGATGCATTTTTATCAATTTTTTCTACAGATATCAACGATGAGAACACGTACACACAGTTTTACGCAAATTTGGAGGTAAAAATAGCTACAACCACCTTACGGGAGGCAAAAGACCGCCGGAAATTCGAATACGTTCGGGACGTTCTAGGCAGTTTGTGCAATATTATTTTCTAGTAGGTAAAAGTAGACATCTCGTTAGAATTTTTCTTAAAATTATGGATGGAGAAAAAATTGAACAATTTTCCACAGATAAACACAACTCTAATTACAACCTATACAGGTTTCAACTTATTACTTCACCATCAGGTGAATCTTTTGAATTTTTTTATTTTAAAATTTAATCAGTTGTAAGAAGCATCTAGAAAATATTGTAACATTAATGACGTAAAAACTTTCTGACTAAACTTCTCAGAAATTAAATGCTCATATATATAATGAGCCTTAAACATATATGCTTCACGCCGAACGCTGAAAGCGCCTACATATAACTGGAGTGTTATCGCAGTTTACAAAACTATTGAGGAGAGTTTAACAATTATTTTGAATTATGGTAGAGAGCACATACGAACTACAAAACATTACAATTATGATGCGGTCTATGATTCAGAACTTCCTAATTATTTTAACATTATCTCTCTAGAACGCACAGTCGTACCAAATCTTACGGAAAACGGCTAATATTCTTTGGCACTCATCCCGATAAGTGTTTACCATTAATGGCTGATACTTTGGGAACTTAAGAAATATGATACCTTTTTCTCTATGACGAGGAAAAGCTCATTGCATTTTATGGGAAGTTATATCTCGCTTACACATACACTTCATTAACTTATTGGGATAAGAGATAACATCTGAATGAAGTAGGACTCTGCCAAACAGAAGTCACAAATGTAAACACTTGGCATTTCCTCATTATATTTTTAATGTCAAATGCTGTTTCCAGGCTCACAATCTTGTGTCATTTTTATGAACGAATAAGTTTTGAAGGAAAGTAAGGACGTACTTTGTTTAAACATATATTTGGAGATTTGTATGGCAGTGAAACCTGAAAAATAAGAGCCGTAAATCAAGAAAGACTGGAAGCAATGTAGACGAGGTTGCTAGAGGAATAAGGAAGAATTAATACACGGAGGGAATCACTAACGAAGAAGTCCTACGAAGAGATGGAGAGAAGAGGAGTACACATAGTGAAAACTCAGAAAATAAGATGAGAAAATTTATCGGACATATTTCGCGAAACAATAGCTACTTGAAAACTTAATAATAAAAGGACCAATATATGGAAAGAATTACAGAGGAAGACGAAGAATAAAACGAATCAGACAATTTATGAAGGACGTCTAAGTGAAAAATTATGAACGAATGAAGCGGTTAGCAAAAAGGAGAGGGGTGTGTATAGCTGCAGAAAACTAATCATAGAATTGATGACTGCTGATGATGAAATAACCATTGAGCAAATATTCTAGTCTTGAGGTACAGCGTTGAAAGCTCGTTCAGCATAAAAAAATTACCTTCAGTGTGAAAATGCCCTTTTTTACTTTTTAAATGCATAGTTAATGAGGTACAGCTTAAATACTTTGAATATACAAGTCGCAACTGAAACATTTTCGAGGAACATTCTGTTGTGGTGGCAGGTCGAAGATGTTTTCTTGAAAGGGTTTCTTGGACAGGTATTTTAAATTATAATTGAGACAGAGTAGAATAATATTTAGAACTATGACGATGCAATTTTCCACATAAAAATGTTTTTAATCGACCTGCACCTGATGATGATGCAGTGCATCGAAACCCGGGTCGATTAAAAACATTTTTATGTGGAAAATTGCATCGTCAGGGTTCTTATTATGTTCAGATTCCACAACATCTCACCTGACTCCTCCCTTTTTGAGACAGAGTAGCTAAATGATGTTGCGACTTTGTCGTGCGGGTAAATGACGATTTTGATGAGGACTAGGATTCCAAATTAAATTATTCACAGACGGGAATAAGCATAAATGAAAACTTCATCGGTTGTCACAGTCCTCAGGAAAGGGCAAGAAATGGGTGAAATATTAATGAAACTTCATTTCTTCAGTCAGCGAACAATCGCCCACTCATTTGAGAACAAAAAGAGGAAGACGATTTTAAGGTAATATAAATATTTTTTCCATGATTATAAAATGAATTTAATTTATAACACCAACTTATATGATTGGCTCCTCACTAAGTAATGTAAACGCAAAAATGTGCGCGGAAGGAACCACAAAAATAGTTGACACTGCACTTCTTAGTGAGCTTTTTAATTTTCGCTATCCTTAATGAAACATTTCCATTAACGCTACTTAGACACGATCACAGGAAACTTAATCACTTAGTGAAATAGAAAACTCGAGTTCTAAATTAAAATTAGCTCAGAACACCATATTCACTCGATCACTTTGGTCACCATAAAGGTGACTTAGCAGACTAAGTCTTAGTCTAGCAGACTTAGTTACAATGTGGAAAACATGCCAAAAGTTTACAGTTTAAATAACCATTTTAGCACGAAAATGCAAGCTTCTAAATGAGGTGCGTATGTTTAAAATCGCCTCAGCCATTTTGATAATAAAACACTTGGTGACACAATTTTGAAAGGAGCGGAAAAATGTAGTCTAAATGCGGTTTTACACCAGGCATTTTGCTGTACAGTATGATGCATGGATGGACGTGCAGTGAAAATTGCGTCGTGTACAGCAGGGACAAGCTAGAATGACTGCGCTTATGCGCGAAAAAGAATGACAATAAAATAGCCCATGCTCAAATTCCGTGCACGCGCTTTAGTTCCTGCAATCAGCAATTTCTGTGAATCAAATTGCGCAATTAACTGTCTCGTGTAAAACGGCCTTAATAACATCTCTTGCATTTGATGCCCCGGTGAGGGATATTATTACTCTTCGACGACTAAAAATAGGCACCTCATTAACCAAAAATACGCATTTCTTACCGGATAACAAGCATCCCTGCGATAACTCTTCGTCTATTTCAATCAGCATTCCACCGCAAATAATTCGAGTAGGATTTCTCTTTTCTTTCGACGGTTGAAGTTGCCTCAGCCGATCATTTATTCGCACTGACGACGACACATTCGTCTAGAAAGCAAATGCATAGGGTAGCGCCGCATGAATCACTGATAGGTGTCCAGGTTTGAAGTCTAAGTGGCTTTCTCAATACATCTATCGACGACTAGAGATAAAACTTGTCTGAAGTCTAGCTTTTTGCATCCAATTGGTCCGATTCCGTTGAGGAGCAAAAGCGCGGACGGCATTGGTGACAGCCTTGAGAAATCTTGCGGCAGACTTTCTCGCATTACAGGCGCCACGTTCAGGTTATAGCTGCCCTCCCTTTCCCTTTAAAAAGAGCCTCGCGACTTGCTCGCCATGCCCTTTGTCCTCAGCCAAGATCACGCCTGCCCTAACCGCCTGTCCTTCCTGCTCGGGTTTCCTTTACTAACTAAGCCCGACACGCCCCAGCTTCTTCGGCTTCAGGTAATTTAAGAGAGTCATCTTCACATGTATGTATTTCAACGAATTTGGCCCCATTGTAAAAAAATCTTTCTAACATACCACAATAATAATATATTTTATCCCATAACGTTTACAAATTTATAACTAATAATAAAAATCAATCGGAGGAAAATGGGTACCCTAGAAGAAAATCCTGTTTTGGGGTTGTCATCAGGATTAAATTCACCAGGCAGAAGCTGGTGCAAATATATTCTTTTCAATTGGATTCTTATTAGAGTGATTTATATTTTAATTATAACTTTTGTGCATTATTTTCCAAAATAAATAAATTATCTTCAGGAAATTTGACAGTGACCATGTTCATAAAAACAGCAGGGAACATTTTCAGCCATATACACACAGAAAATTATCAAACATGATTTTTCGGAATGACCTATTGACATAATATACATAGAAAGTTCTTTTAAGCACATTTTTACGGAATTATTTTAAGTAAAAATTCAACTTCCTTATGATACGTAGGCCATTTTTAATTGCTTCCAAAATTTTATTATGTCTATTATTATCATTCTCTAATTGGACTGCAAGGTAGGACAATTTAGTCCTTAGTCACTGCAATTCTGCACTTTATGTCCCTTCTCGTCCTATACTAGGAGCGCAGAAACTTCAAATATCCCACCCGTTCTATTCTGTTATTTCCAACGTTTATATTTTCCCCACCTTTCTACTTCTGGAAAAATCTCATTACAATCCAATGGTGGTGGTACTTTGAAAGATACCTACCCTATTATTTTACTTAAGGTGGTTCCACCGTAAAATGACTTAAATGTCATTTTATTCATATCCTGTCTACTTGTAGAAAAAGGTGTCCCCTATCTGATATGAACAACAAAATAATACCTTTCCACGCTATTTTATTCTATAATTAAACTTGAAATTACATGGTGTTCAATGGGGGAATGAGAGAAACACGGGGGAAAATAGTATTTTACCATAAAATATATATGCCATTTTCGTGGAAAACTGTCTCTAAGAAGAAATTAACCCAGAGAAACTGAATAAAAATAAAATACAGGCATCTTACCTCCTTATTTTTCTAATTATTGAAGAATTAATGCCGTAATAGAAGTCAAAATGCGGTAATTCGTAGGAAATAGAGTTGCAGTCGGCTCCTATGGCTGGAAAAAAGTGCTCATTTGAAATAAATTCGTGGAATAATCTGTATATTTTGTACCTTACTTTTGAGTTTCTATAGGTAACGCATTGCATCAGTGAAAGCAGGATGTTTTGACAAAGTATCAAAAATGTGGAATTTAGTATTTGTTTTGACTCACACAGTGGCGGAACCTCCTTAAGATTTCCTTTATCACGTAAACAGATATTTCATAATGTCAATCGTCTTTTCGAAAGAAAAAAAACAAACGCACAGCTTTGATATGACTTCTTACTATCGGACAGTGATGGAACAATAATAGCCACCGTACGAAGGTCGCCGAGAAATGTTTCCACATGCGGTTCGACCTTGTATCCACTTCTTTGCGAATATTGACAGATGACAATTTCTAGTTCCGTCTAATTTGATTTCATTTCTGTAACGGCACCAACACTAGTAATGCATTCAAATATCGAAGATCGTATTTCAATGTGATCGGTACAGAGAGTGAAAAACTTTAACTTTGTAATTTCACATTATATATTTTATTAAGAAACGACCCGGGTTTTGACGTTCAACGTCATATTCAGGTCCACGGGAATCACAAAGTTTAGGTTTTTCAATTTAACATGAACCTATTCCATCAAGTCACGCCTGAAACTACCAATTAAGTCGCTAGAGAGATCGTAACGTTAGTAGACTTCTCAGCATTTCTGCAAAATAAAATGATCTACTTCTAATCACTAGACCTGCCAGCGGATTTTGATCCCATTATAGTAAAACTACTGGGAAAAGGCTTTTTGTCTATTTGCTTTTGTACGATTTTTGTTTGTGTATAGATTTGCGTGAAACTTTGCATACGTGGTCTCATTAGTGATATCTATAGCTAAAAGTGAAAAAAATGGCAACATAGGTACAGATTTGATTTTTTCGCAATTCAATGCTATTTTAACACGTAGTCCTATGGCACAAGACATTATTTCGTAAGAATTCGATTACATATGCAAAGATTTTCTACTGAATGCCAAATAATACAATCCTTAATATAAAAGTTGTAGCTAATAAACACCAAGGTACCTTGCAGAGTCCAGTATTCGAAAAATAGACAATTCAATATAATTTCGTCTAAACTGTGAATACAGCGCCGAAAACTCTAGTCATAACATGATTTAATTAAGGAAATAAATGCCATATATAATTCTTGTAAATGCGACGAAAGAAACCTGCCTGCCTGGGTGGTGCGTTTCGACACATTGACGGATGCACTTAAATGAAATGTGGGCTATGGATTTTTTATTTTTCGGCTTACTTAAAAAATAATTAAAATGTGCATTCAATGACCCACAATTACCACTCCAACCACCTTAACGCCAACGCAAGTCACGCTTAGCTCAGGTAACTGCCACCATGTTTTGCTACGACTATGGTTGGGGGAATGGAAGAAGGGTTAATAAACCTGGTGTCAGAATCTGCATACTCTTTGATCAACGAAATATGGCGGAAGGGGGTCCATATTTTTACATCCTATTAGACATCGGAGCTTTGCTTTTGAAGTAGCACCTGGCACCCAAGTAGTGAGAAGGTTTTCCCTGAAAAGAAAACTCTGCCACAGCTGGGAATCGAGCGCGGTCCCTCAGTGAATAAAGCAAGTTCTATAGCCACCATAGCAACCCGAATCCATCTTTGATATATTACAGAGTCTTGTGGTAAATGGATTGACAGAGAATAAAACGTATTGGACGAAACTACGTATATCAAACATAAGAAAGTACCTCAAGGAGTCCTTCGTGAAAATGTATAACGCTCATGATGAACATTTATGGACTGTACACAATTTTCAAACTTATTTTATTTACCAACCAAGGTTGCAACACTTAAGTGTATTTTTACAAATGCTGATTTGATTCCATTGATAATGGCACTTAAGAGTTGAGACTCAACTATTAATGATGAGAGTTGATGGTGTCTTAACGCACCAAAGTAAGGCGTAGTTTTTTGCGAAAAATGATCCACCCAACATGGCTATAGGGCGCAATTGGTCCATAAATTTTATTTAAAAATGGAGTTATTTCTTTGGTTTCCAGTTTGGATTTTTATAAAGAAATTGTTACCTTCCTACCGTTACTAATACCAATATTTTCCACTCAATAACTGCAGCACTGATCCATTAAATATGGCCGAGTGAGCATTTGAATGGTTTCTTCATTCCCTTGGAGCTATCGTACCGTAAAGTTCCATCTGATCTCTTCATAATTATATATGAGCCATTGAGAGCACAAGTAGTGTACATCAGTTTTGTGCCACATTTTAGTTTGGCGCGAATAAGCATTCCTTTAGCAATTTTATGATTTTTTCATGAATAGTATGAGACTAGCATCCGCATTTTTCGACTACCTGGCATCACTTTAGGGTTAAATTTTCCATTTGTTTTGCTTGAAGTCTCATTTTCCGAAAAGTGACATTTTTTACAAAACACCCTTCATGCTCTCAGAGGCACTTGTGGTTGGTACCTTAGGCGGTAAATAAATTAATTGTGAAAATAGTGCACAGTCAATGATTATTCATCGTGAACAAACTATATAGATACACTATACATGATAAAGTAAGATCAATGTTTTCACCGACTGTGAAATAAAGCAGGCAAGTAAGTTTCTCGGAAATTGAATCCGACAACAGATTCCAAACGCGAGCGAACGGGGCGCAGTGTGAAGCAAAGATTGCCTCGAAGAAGAGAGAACGTTTACGTGAACGCATTGGGAGGCGATTGTTTGTTTTCAGGGATGAAACACAGGCCCCCTTTTCTATTACATTCCCCAGGCCTTCACAGCCCTCCCCCCATCACCGTTTTAGCCACACTTGGGTGGGCGCAGTGATCTAACAGGTCTGGTGGATTTTTTGTTTAATTTATTACAATAATGGAACCTTATTTTAGGTAAATTTACCATTTTCTTAGCGATTTTTCTTTTAAAGAAACTCATTAATAACTTTGTTACGTGTTTTAACACATTTTTTTAGTAATTTGCATTAGAGATCAGTTAAAAATGAAAATCTTTACAAATCTAATATCAAATCATTTTACGCTTTATTACTGACACGGATTGTTACATGATGCTATATAAACAATGTCACTGCAAGTTATTACGTTGATAAATTGACAAATTTTCAATACGAAAGATTTCCAGAGTAAGTATAAAATTGATGCATGTAGAAATATATATATATATATATATGGATGTTTGTATATGTTTTTGTTTGTCCGAGATTAATAGACTTCGACACCGTTTCACCGATCAACATGAAAGTTGGCACATATATGTATTTTTTCAAGGAGAAGGTTTTTATGCTTACTAAAAATACCTCAGGGCCCTAAAAGGTCCCAAAAAGGGGCCCTTTGGTGGTTTAAGCTACGAATTAGGTTTTGTGCATTGGTTTCATTTTTAGCTTTTTAAAACTACTTCCGTTCAAGATAGACGGTTGGGATATTTTTTTTATCAAATGGCTAAAAGAATAAATTTTATAATTATTTCAATCAATTATCTTTTCCTATTCGTATTTGTCTGAATTGCTTTGGGGATTTATCCCCAAAATAAGTGTCTTCGGGGGTGTAAGATTTCACTGATATGGCAGTTTAATAAAATATGTGTGTATTATTCTGTGATTGAAATAAAATATTTTTTTATTTCTTACGAGAAACCATTGGGAAGAACGCCTTAATTCGCAGCTTGTGACGTTGGACGCATAGGCTGCTCTTTGTATTTGCAATTAAACCAAGGCCCAAGGACAAAATGTAATTCTTATAGAAAGAACTCCATTTGTACTCCACTCTCCTTAATTTATAATTCTACTTTAAATCTACACATTCACAACAAATTGCTTTGTACTTGAAACTACTAGTGCACGCATATGATGCTGTGTTGTTGCCTGACAGCCCACAGGAATTATAGCGGCTAGATAATTTCTGCGAAGCATCAAGTGGAATGGATTTGAGGGTAGATGCATCAAAGACAAAACTAGTGAAAGGACTGTTTTTTTTTAGATTACCCACGTCAGGATTTTGAAAAAAAAACAACTTTTCTTCATCTTTGCCAGAGATCTCCTCAGGGAATTAATTAGCCCCGAGAAGGTCTCCGGCAAAGGAGAAGAAACGTTGGTTTTTCAAAATTATGACGCGGGTATTGACAAAAGAACAGTTCTTTACGAACATGGACCGCGAAAGTTGTAATAAATTGACAATAGTAGTTATTTATGATAGTGATAGTGGGAATAATGGTCTAGTGATTGGGGTAAAGGATGAAATAATTGAACAAGTGGACGATTTTGTGTATAATGGAGGAATGTTTGCAGAAAATAGAATGACAGATGAAGAGACTTTAAGGCGTGCAAATGCCGGAAAGAATGTCGTAGGTAGTTTGCGGACCTTATCAATGAATGAGCATTTGTCTAGAGAAGCAAAAGTCGCAATGTATTTAAATGTTCTCCCCCGGACATTATTATAATCGGATACTGCAGTAAAGGACAAATGTGAAAGGAGTGTGCTTCTTTGGTTTGGTCATGTCGTTAGAATGGAAGAGAGTCGAATAACGAAACGGATATATGACAGTTGAGTAAATGTCGTGACAGGAAGGTGTACGCCGAGAAAGTCATTGGTGAACGTGGTGGAAGAGACTCTTTAGTCTTCTCTTGCGTGTAGGTATGGAATCAATAGGTGCAATAGGTTAGTAAACCAGTACATAATTTTCTATAAATTAAGGCCGTAAGTTGAAATTTGACGTCTTACTAACCAGGGTATGGGCATGCCAAAATAAACATAGGAGTTTGCTAAATGCAACGAGAATGAAGACGTTTTTGCGGCAAATTATGATGGATACGGTTAGAAATGCGTCGTTCATGAAAGAATGTGAATCGGATGCTCAAGTAACAGACATATTTGATAGGAGTATGCCGAGAAAGTCATTGGTGAAAGTGAAGGAAAAGACTAAAGATAAGGAATATTAAACTCCGTTGTCTCAGGCGTAACTTTATGGAATTTGCTTAGCATATTGAATGAGAAGCAGTAACATTGTAATTCCACGTGTATTTATTGGAAACGACCCAGGTTTCGACGTAGCACGTCATCATCAGGTGGTGATGACGTGGTGATGACCTGATGATGACGTGCTACGTCGAAACCTGGGTCGTTTCCAGTAAATACATGTGGAATTACAAAGTTACTGCTTCTCATTCATTAAGGAATATTAAGATTTTTAAGAATAGGACATAATGGAGGAAATGATCGAAAGAGAACCAGTTGTATAGGCATAACATCAATAATTAAGTTCAAATAATGACAAGGCCAACCATGTTTAAATCCACGGAGTATTTTATTGGTACAACTAGTTTCAACGCTACGGCGTCATCATCAGGTACCTTCCCTTGGTAGGGAGGGAGGTCCTTGATGATGACGCCGTAGCGTTGAACTAGTTGTACCAATAAAATGCCTACTCTGTGGATTTAAACATAGTTGGCCTTGTCATTATTTGAAAATGGACTTCCACAAAGTTACGCCAGAACGGATTGAATTTAATAACTAATGTCTTTGACTTTGCCGACCCCGAGACAGAAAGCCGTGATGGCCACTATAGTCCGTCCAAGATAATAGTGCAGTTGGCAGTTAGAAATGCAGCAAATCAGTTAACACTTCCAATACCGTTTGGGGAAGGAAACCACGTGACCGAAGAGTCCATGATTGTGGCCCTTGTTTACATCATACGATCGTGACAAAATTGTCTACTTTCCATTTCTTTCTAAGCCAAATCAGTATATTTCAACTGCACTTTTATATTGGACGGACTCTACGCATCGCATCACAATGTGGACGGATGAACGAGCATACCTATGCATGAAACTGCTGATCTTATGTGATTAAATATGGAGATTTCCGACAAAAGTATCAAAACCTTTAGTTCTTCCTTAAGAATTCCTCGTCGGCCAGCTTACACCGTCGATCACTTGGCTCGAAATGAATATGAATTTCTTATAATTGTTGTGGTACTTTTTGTGCTCGAGTTTTTCAATTGTATTTGAAAATCTTTTTCAAGTATTTTTTCCGGGATTTTTTTCGCTGTTCCTCCTAATTCGAAAAAAAAGATTTTGTATGTTCTTTCGTTTATTTCCAAGCAGCCCATTGCTGTTGCGATTTCAATCTAGTGAACAGTGCCTAAAAGCATTCTTCTGGAGAGTGGCTCTGTTCGGGTGAGAGCCCAGCGAAGGAAAGAAGCCTTCGAAGCTTGGGAGCGACTTGCAACTTTCTTTGACTGCTGAAGATCAAGTGGACGGATAAAATAAGACGAAATACTCAGAAGAGTAACAGTGGAGAAAATCATATGGAACGCAATGCGGAAAAGATGTATAGTGAACTCCCGAGGCTCTATTAATTCCTAAGAAATGTAACTCGAGGGTGAAATGGAAGTCAAGCCTCTGGGACTAAGAGCAAGGAGCAAAGAAATAGACCAGACCAAGAGGAAGATAGTAAGGGAAAATTATTTGGATTAGATATATCGAACCAAGAAGGAATGAAGTGCTGAAATAAAGTGTTTGGCCAACCATGTTAGCCAGATCGATCGCAAAGCATTTTAACTTTAGCGTCATGTTTCATAGCATTAGGAGGCACATGCCGAGGATAAAATGAGGAGGTAATGCAATAAAACGTGCGACATTTTCTAAGAAAATGTTGCATCTACTAGCACTTTGATTCGAGCGTCTCTAAGGTCTGCCGGCGTGATGTTCTCCACAACTGTTGTCTCGACAGCGAGGTAAAACATCAAAACTGGTCGCATGAAATACTTATCTGTGTAAAATTACATAGAGTTCTTCTTTCGTAACGGGGTAAATTGTTCAAGTAGAGTCAACTTTAGAGGCCTATTACCAAGAATAAAAATTTTTCGAATGTGCCTACCCCGAAAGGGATCGACGAGATGGGTATGTTATGTATTGATGTAATATTATCTATAATACAATTTGGGCGATTTGAGCGATAATTTGAGGAATGACAGGGGGAAAATGTTTGGGTGTTCGTTTTTGGTGGTGCACAGCACAACATCTAAGTGGTGTTCGCGCATGCCTTACCTTCCAGCATGCTCCTCTCGAACTCATCCTCCTCGTCGTCCAGGAGACGCATGGTGGTGCTGGCCCCTCTAGCGGAGGACGCCCCCGTCCCCGCAGACATCATATCCCCGCCTCCACCCACCCCAACCACCTCCCCCGCCCAGCCCCCGCACTGCATGTCCATCTCACGCTCCAAGTGGCACGAGTGAGCCGCCGCAGAGGACACGCGAGTACCGCTGCGGATTGCCGCCTCGCTGCCCCCGCACGCCCGCGATAAGGCCCCCGCCGCCTGTCCCTCCTACTACTCCTCTTACTGAGGGAAGTCTAGGGAGGACGTAGATGACTGCTCCCGGGTAAGAAGAGGACGATGGCAGATTCTTCCGACGACTTCACCTTCCGGACGCGCCGGTGCAAGGTCCTTTCACGTCGTTCCGTCTTTGAGACGAGCTCCACGTGTGCTGAGGGCTCCGATAAACCAAATCCGTAGCCTGAGAAATCTATGATGGGTGGAATGCGAAGGTGAATACTGCTATTCCTGGACGATACACCACTATGTCCGAGTCCTCCGATGCTAAAAACGGATCCACTTCTCTTTTTGGTTTCGTGCTTTAAGTGGCCCTACAAACGCCACCACGTGCGCTAAGGACTCCTTTTCTCAAAGTTCCTCCACAGACAGAAGTCTTGGATGGTGTAAGACTAAACTGGACACTTTTACTGGCTCCTCCTTCCGGACGTACAGCTACCATAAAGGTCTGCCGTCCTCAAGACTGCACTTTTGACTCGAATTCAACACTTCTCTCCTTGAATTCCTTCCTCAAAGTGGCCCAACCAAAACCTCCACGTGGTATTGTCTCCTCGAAATCGTCCTGGCGTCTCTTTTCCGGAAGCACTGAGGTCGATTGTTGTCGAAGTAGTTCACATCATGTTCCCCGCCACGAGAGGGATGTGGCACGGCGTCACAAGCTCCCCAACCAACACGGGCACGCTTTCTTGACGTGCGCGTAACACGAGGATCTTTCGACGATGACGGGAAGGAATGTTCTCCCTCCGTGGTGACTTTCCTTCTTCTCTGCTTAGATTTCCCTCCCCACACGCTCCGCCTTGGTATTTCTCAACAACGCGTTTTGATGACAAGGCCGCCACGGGAGCGGCTGTTAATATATTTTTTTTATTTCACTTTGTATAGTTTTTCTCTCCCTGTAATCCTCCCTCTTGCCACCCTCTCCCTCCCACTATGTCGATGTCCTCGAATTGGGGTGGGGGTGGGGGGATAGGGTGAGACAGCACGGTGAACTGGTGAGCCTAGCCGTGGTACGGCTTCCGAGTCGACATTGAAGAAAAAAAGATCGCCTGCGTGCACCCTTCACGAGACTCAGAACACCCGAAACCGTGGGCTACACGACCAGACGCTATTAGATCGTAAACGCGCGGATATATGTGCAGAGTTTGTGCTGTATCTTCACCCCGTAAGTGGTTTCGCCCGAAAGAGAGAAGAGACAGGCGACGAAAAGCACGACAACCAGCACTCAATAAATTCTCCTGCCAATCTCACACGATACACCCTCGTGTCAATATCAACAATATCAACCTCGCGATCCAAGAGGGTAATATAATATTTTTTCTCCCTCTAAATATCGCGGATCCAATTCCCTAAAATTGAAAGTTTTTTTTCATGGGACACGTTTTATTATTACTATTTTTTATCACCAGCCTGCCCGCAGACTTAGCTCCTCACAAACAATTCCCTTTGTCACTTTGGTACGCTAGAGAGGTATCATCTTCGTTCACTCGACAAGCAAAGGAAGATGATGACCGTAATGCAAATATATTTATGTATCACAAACGGTTCGTTTACAACGAAGAATTAAATAAGCGTCATTTAAGTCTTGAAAAATTCTTTGGCTAAGCCGATCACAGTAGTGCGGAGAATCTAGGGGAAAAGAGAGAGACAGTCAGACGGTCGTGAAAACCATCTTTAAAAAAGAAATATTCAGAATATAGTCCTCGTTCCAGTGAGCTTCACTCGCGGAATTTTTTTTGGCGGCCGTCTCCGTTCCTTACGTCACCGCGGAAACGACTAGTGACACTGCTCGTTGGCGACGCGTGGATCAAATGAATTGAGCACGCGCTGGAAGCGACCTCAACGGGCCCTTGGCGTCCACAAAATAAAACAAAAGACTAGAGAGAACCGCGCGGCCACTTGCTGCCTTGGCGACGGCTGCACGCTATGTACAATCAGCTGGTCGTCTTCTGAACGCCTCTCGACGCAATCCCCTCAACTTATTCGTTCGTCTGTTTGAGCAAGTTTTGGAATTGTGTAGGGCGGGCTCACGGTCTGGACCGAATCTCCCGCCAAAACACTTGAAAGGGCTTTTGAGTCAATTGCCGACGTGATGGGAGATGAAAAGAAAGGAAAAATAAAACTAACAACGGCGAGGAGGGCTTTGAAGGTTGAAGAACCGACCCAAGGCTGAGTCGGCCAGAGCGGCACAAAAAATAACCCGAATGGGTTAGCGTAACAGGCGACGAGAAGATGCCGTGGCCGACCAAGAGGAAAGCCGGATGGAAGAAAAAGAAAATGAAAACGTTGAGGGCGATTTCTAGATGATTCACAGGAGAGGCGCTGTCGTTACAGAGAGTTTGGGATTCCCGTTTGGCATACGAAAAACAGAACGCGGAGCAATTGCGACAATAACGCTGCCTGATTGTTGGATGACTACGCACGCGAAGGCCGACTGCTTGTTTAACCAGGATTATTTCTTCAACGAAGACTATCGAGTCCAATACAGAGCTAAAAATTGGAGTGCCGACGAGGGAGACTTATCACATCGATCGTTTCGCTCGGGTCAACGAGCCACGGATAAAATTAAGAGTCACACCAGTCACCAGCACTATAGGGGAGAGGAGGTCCAGTTTTGACGAGGTGGGGGTGAGGGAAGAGAAAGGGTGTTGGAGTCAGGGCTTAGGAGGGGTCAAAAAACGCGAAGTACCCTGTGCGCACGAACATATGTATACACGACACGCGCCGGCCGAAATTCTCCACGTCAAAATTACGGGGGAGAACTGCGAAACCGGCTGGCGACCACGCGGTTTTGCAGGAAGCAAGAACCGTCTGTACCCCTAACCCCACCACAATCCACCAGCACAACCGGAGAATTAAGGGATAGAGATTAAAAAATAAATAACACTGGGTGCAGACTGCGTCGTCGTGTTGTGGCGCAAAAAATCACCACCAGAGCGCAGCAGCGGCGGCACCGTCTCCTCCCTTCCAGCACCTCCCAGAAGAACAACACGCGACGTCGTCCGAGTAGCAGTCGAAACTTCGTTCCGACGAGCGAAAATATGAAGAGCAACGTCGTATATTTTCTTGTCCGGGTCTCAGGGGACTTGTCTCCTTACAGTCGGAGACGGCACCACACCGTACACTCCCATTCTTGAGCGTTACGCAGCCGTGGACTGTGCCATACGTCTTACACCACCGGAGAAGCAGAAGGAATGATTAACGTTTGGGAGACGAGGAGGTATGCGACTAGCTGACGTCCCAGTAGGCAATGCGACGAGGATTTCGTTGTTGTGCGGGTTGGTGGGCGAGAAATACAATTATACACAGCAGTAGAAGAGACACGGAGACACTATAGATGTGACGGGAAAACAAGCGAGCAGAGACGACGGCAGTTCGAGTTGCCAGCGCCTAGCGGCGAGGCTAAAGCCAAACTGCTGCTCCTCGGGCAATCAATACTGCAGCTGTGTTCTACTGGGCGAGCCGAAGGAGGGGCGATGTAGGGGAAGGCTCTCGGGAGGGATGGGGACAGAGCTACGGGTGGAGGGGAGGGAGAAAGGGATAACGGGAGAGGGGGGAGGGGTATCGCGTGAGGGGAGGATTATAGGAGAAGAACGATAGGGGGAAACAGGTAGGCAGTAGGGTAGCCAACACTCCCGGAGACTCCGGGAGACTCCGGATATTGGAATAGGATATTCAAAATCTCCCGCCTACTGGCTATGAGCTTTTCAGAGCTTTTAGTTTGAATAATAATGTATTAAATATTGCTATAACTATTATAATATCCTAAGATTAATAAATTCTGTAGCTCTGTTATTCGCTACTAATATAACAGATTATAAAAATTCACCTAATAATGTCTTAATTTAAAATGCGTTCTCTATTAAAAGTATAAATTAAACTTTGATTCAAATTATTAAATGTGAATTTTCTTGCATTATGGTCTTCTTATACTATGATCCTTTCTCCCAACGGAGCAGAATGTAATGTATGTGCATTTATTGCTGTAAAATTGTTCCCCATTGAAAAGTAGGAATTAAATTTTAATTCAAATGAATTAACTAATTTGTATTTCACAAATTGCGTTTCGGTCAATCCATAAAGTTTTCATGTTCGCTATAAGGTGTATATTCATACATTGTCTCTGTCAAAACTGTTCTTCCGAGTACATAAACACGAGAAATTAATATTTAAACATTTTTAAGCTTATGCTATAATGGACTGGTATAGCATGACGTCACGAAAAATTGATTACCGAAGTATTCTTTACCAAACAAGTCCGAAGTCAATTCTAAATATGCAGAAAAATATTATAATATATAGAAAATAAATTGACGTATTTACTTTTCCAGTCCATATACAAGAAAACTATTTAACGCAGGGGAATTGCTGTACATTTATTTCAGTTTGCTTAGTTGTTCACGTTGAAAATTAATAAAGAATTAAATGTTTACGTTGTTCGTCAATGCACAAATCACGTTTGGTATATTTACTTAAGTGTTTTAAAAGACCAAGTGTCCACAAATAATATGAAAAATTTCAATCGAGCGCAAATACAGTAGAGTACATGATATTAAATAAGTATAAAATTAAAAAAAAGTAATTCCTAAGGTTTTTTGTATGAATACTGGTAGGTTTATAGCATTGCTGTGATTTGACAGCTGGTCAGTTAGTAACTATTGGTGAACAACTATGTTAAGAACTTAATTCTCAAAATTTATAAACTATATTTATTTTAACAGATTTACCGGTTACATCGCATGATGTGGCCTATATTGTACATTTAATTAATCAGTGAAAATACGCATTGTTTCATTATTTGCTGCCATGAATTACCACTAAGTTGGGCCAGACACAATAAAATTCATCAACAGCTTGAATATCATTTATAAGAGTGCTTTAACTTTTTTTTTAAATATTATAAAAAAACAATTTTATCAATTTAAAAATAATAAAAAATAAACATGCAAGAACCATAAAAATATATTTATAAAAACATTTATTCATCAATATGAAAATATTACTTGTTATGTCTTTCACTTATTTTTAGTTAACATTCGAAATGAAGAATAATTTGGTCAATGAAATGTGTGGTTTCGGTTAAAATATAATAGCTCTTTAATCAAATTCTTATAAACAATTTCAGCCCATAAATAAGTCAAATTGATCAAATAATTCATAGATACGCACTACGCAGATGTAATTAAGAGGCAACCTGTACCATAACCAGGTATCACCTACACTGGGGAAGGATAACACCAACGAAACAAATTTTCTTTTTTTAATTTTCCGTGTGTTGGCAATTCCGTGTGGTGGTGGGCATGGAAGCCGATCCGGGTGTGGGCGAGGGGAAGCGAAAAAGGGGTTGTAATGCACGGGAAAGAGGGTTGACACATCGAGACGGGGTTAGGGAGGGGGAGGGAGTGGTGCTAAAAATGGGGGGAACTGGGGCGGTTGGGGGGGGGGGAATTCCCCAGATGAGAGAAAGGGGTTGGGTTGGGAATAGGATGGAGGGGTAAGGGCGGGGTCGCAGGGGGTTCATTGGGAGGGTTCCGAGACGCCGGTATAATACAGGGCATGGGGCGACTCTCGATTGGCGCCGTCGTCGGCTGGATTGGGAGGGGCAGAAACGTGGTGGAAACGACGAGACAGACGTAATGACGTGCGTATTGGACTCGACGGACGAAAAGTGAAAATAGCTATATTTAGTCCCTATATTCCACACTTTTTTAGTAAAACAGCCATCCGCGGTCTAAGCGTCATTTTCAAGGTTCACAAAGATATGGACCATTTTTTGGAGTGGATTCTGGAGATGGATTTTGAAAATGACGCTTAGACGTTGAAACCGCGGTCGGTTGTTTTAATAAAAAAGTGTGGAATATACTAACAATAAGTGTAGTTATTTCCACTGTGGAAATTTACCACAAAGTGACGCCAGAAGGAATCTCTTCAACGGACGTAATTTATTTATATTTATTTATTTGAGTACAATGCAAGTAGACACTTCGTCAGGAGGCATGTAATCGCATTCAATTGAAGGTTAAATGACTGTCGAAAATTGAAGAAAATACAAAAACAATATTTAGTATTTTGAGTTAGGTATGTATTTTCAAATAGATTTCTTAAAACAGCTGACATTTTTAGGAAATGTCTTTAGGTTAAGAAGGCAGTTCGAGCTAAATATCACTACACATGTGGTTTAATGAATTTGGCGTCATGGATTAAGGCAGACGTGATGATGTGCGGATTGGACTCAACGGACGTTATTTTATTCTATCTATTTATTTGTGTACAATACAATTAGAGACTAACTGGTGGTATGTAATCACATCCACTTGAAGGCAGAATCACTATTGAAAGTTGAAGACAATATAAAAATAATGTTTTGTACTATGAGTTATGTATTTACGAATAAATTTTTTTAAACAAATGATATTTTTAGGTAGTGGTTTTAGGTTAAGAAGGCAGTTCAAGCTAAATATCACTGCACATGTGTTTCAATGAATTTGGCGTCATGGTATAAAAAAATAGAGTAGCTAAGTCTTATGCGGCCTACAGGTTGCTTGCGGTTCAATAATTCTTCCTCTTCCCATTTATATCCACTAATGGATGTTTAAGATCAGATTTTCCATCGCTTATCAATTCCTGCGGTGCTTATCAGTAACTGAATACCATGTAGCATCGTCCTTTGGTTAATGGTTTACATCAAAGACATCTTCTCCCAACTCCCTTCTGCCTTCAATTATCAACGGAAAAAAATTATATTTTTCACTTCGTTTTCTCTTTTCTAACTTATGTTGAAGACCTCGCGCTCTTTGCCAATATACTTCAGAACTTCCTCATTTGTCATTATCGCCGCCCAAGAATTTTTAAGGATTCTGCGGTACATCCGTATGTTGTAAGAATGGTCTTATGCTTTCCCGGCGTATGCTGGTAGTTTCGGTAGCCGACGTTTCTATGTACGAGTCGTACATCATCATGACGATTCTTCGAAACGTCGGCAGAAATGCAGAGTTTGACCGGTTGAGAACCTAAACAGACTTAGTCCACATTTTGGAAACTTCTTATTTGTGATAGTGTTTGCATTCAATGTGCAACCATCTGCACCATGAAGAAGTATCGACCAAGTGTAGCATTTTACAAGCCTTAGTCTTATTAAGTCCAAGTAAAAATCCGAACATGTAACCTCTCTTCTAAATGAATCAAACAATAAAATATAATAACTTGAGGGAAGGAGAAATTTTTTTAAACTGAATAATTACTTTTTATCGACACGATATTTTAAAGAGATAAATTATCACCAAATAAAAACGTTTAATAGTTTCAGCACTGAAAATATTTTTCATATATACAATTTGCTACCATAGACTGCTTGAAAACATCGCAGAAGTACTTCTAAAACATGATTATTTTTCTTTTACCTCTTTAAATAACGAGTTTCTTCGCCATTAGGACTTCTTCTTATGACAATCAAAAGTTCAAGTTCTGACCCAAAGATCGCGTCAAAAGATTAAAAAAGTGTGTATTTCGTAGGTGTTTTCAATCAGAATTTAAAAATTAAGTTGCAACCTTGTACCTTTTTTGGATAGGAACCAAACGAACTTTCGCGTGAGAGTGTTTTCACAGCTTACGGTTTGGAACAAATAAGTCAATGTAAATCATCAAATTGGCATGTGAAGTTATTATTGGGAGGTTCAGGCAAAAAAATAAAGTTTTTTTTCATAGCCGATACCACGTTATTTTCTATGTGCTTAAATTTTAAAACAAAACTTCGAATATTGTCTCTCTATTATGATTAGGAAAAAAATCCAATTCAAAATATCTGAAAACATTCCATTCGAATAGAATGCCATAAACAAATGTTTATCTTGAAAAACAACTGCAAAAAAAAACGATTTCGCTTTTTCTTACTTGGTGATCTACCGATGAGGATAGGTTTCGATGGTTCATTGCTAATTCCCTATTTTCTCATACCTTTTGTTGATCATTTTATGACTAGAACGCTTAACAAACTTATTGCACATACCAGTTTCAATTATGCCCTTCTCATTTACGTGTATTTTTACTTTTTTATACGTATATCATCCCATTAATCCACGTCTCATACCTGCCACATTTCATTCAAATGCTTAAGGATATAACCATGAATTCAAAATAAAATATTCTGAAAGTTAGTATTATTCTTAAGTACCCTATAATGTACTTTCTATATTGGAGAGAAGGATTCCGCAGAGATCTCCTGACGGTGAAGGGATACCAGGTTTACTACCACGTGGATCCTGATCAGACCTGAAGAAGCTAGGTGGAACGCTTGCGAAAATTTCGTCGAAGGACCTGGATCATCACCGTAGAAAATCCGAAAAACCTTCACCAACGTGCTACGTGTGCCGTGGACTAGCCAAAATTGAAATAGTCGAGCCAAGGCTGAACAAAATAGGAGAAGACTTTATTTTTAAGCAAGTGTTTGTTCGTGTTAATTATAATTATCTGACGAGGCATTTCGCAGCCAAAAAAATCTACGACTCGTTGAGAGTTTAATCAGGAAACTTCTTCCTCTAGTTGCTTAAAAGCAATAAACAACCTCCAGTGATAAGTAAATAGCAATTTCACATAAATGTGGTTTCAAAAACGTTTTCGGAACCTCGGACTGATTCTTGTTGATGGAAGTGCAGAGATAAATACAGCGTAAAATGTGAGGGAAAACATATTTTGCGCTAAAAATCGAGTTTTTTTAAGAAAGTAGTTAATATGACGTGAAATTAAAAGAAAAAGATCAATGGACCACCACATGGCGATGCAGACGGCGGAGACTTATGATAGGAGAGAAATTGAGAATCTAGAACCCTCCATACAGCCCGCAAAGGAACGCCGAGAGAAAGGCTGATGGAATGGCGAAGATATGAGAGAGGCGTGAAAGGGTGCAAGATGGAATTCTTGGGCGCTGTTCAAGAATGAAGGCGGCGTGCCTGGAGAGGGGGGTTGAACAGTTGAAGGGGGAAAGGCCTGTGGAATGGCTCCATATTGCGATGAATCGCCTGCGATTTGCGATATTCACTATGTACCGCACTGCAATACTGAAGGAGACTTTACTAATCGAAATCAATTCTATGAAAGTAGCCCCACAAGCATTGTTGCCAACATATAATCGGACCCAGCCAATAGATTCACGAAAAAAGGTAGCTAGTTTGTCACTTGACTGTTTGTGATGGTTGTTGGATGTTGCTAGATATAGCTATGCCCCGTTTACATCATCTATGCTAGCAACTCAAATGCTAGTAAGAAGCACGCCGTGTGAACGCGAATTACCTCAAACTCTAGTTAACTTGTTTACCACGCTAGAGTTACTACTGACTACTAAGGTTGATGCTGGTTACCGGCACTTGAAATGCGTTTTAATGGAAGTTGGCTGAAATTGAGGTTGAAATACGAATTTAAAAAATGGTGCGTCAAGCAGAAAGACGGCACCACAACACTATAGGGGATAATCTCCTAGACTAATACGCCAGCAAGACCCATTTTTGAGAATACCGGGAGTAGACACAGAATTTACCTTTTACGGAGTCACCAAGTGCACAAAAGTGCGATATTCCACAGAGGAAAAAACATTTAAGGTAGTTTGAGCGAAAAATCACTTCCACTGGATTTTGATGAATTTAGCCTCATTTTTAAGAAAAAAACTCACATATTTCCAATGATATCAAAATATAAACCCCTTGCCGAACTACTTTTCGAGCAATTTGCCTGAAAAGGTAAGCTGTTTTACATGGTATAGATTATGGTGCGCTCCAGATTGTGCGCTCCAGAGGGAGAATATTGAAAAAATTAGGAACTTCTAGCTCCTAGATTTCGTCAAAAAACTAACGGTGTATAGTTTGCATGTTTCCTAAACTATTTATAAAAATTAATCTATTACTCACCGAAGTAATTTTTACAAAATCGCATAAAAACCTGCTGTTTTGAAGGGTACGGCGATAAAAAATGAGCCAAGTTAGAGACTTATGAAGCCTTACTTGTTTAATTACTGAGAATTTTGGTAATATATAACTATATCTTTGCGCCATTAATACTACAATATTTATTTCATGCTTCTTACAGACGCTGAAAATGAAAATAAAATTTTAATATGGTCTCCATTATGACTAGGGAACTATCTCGGACAAACCACCTTAAAGGAGGATGCATTGATATACTTAGCATTCTAGATAGATATGAAATGTGAATAATACTCAGTAATTCTGCAGGCGCGTAGGTTGCTAGTTGTTTTTTTAGTGATTCCTTTCTCTTCACTAAATGTCACCAGCAATTCTACCACTGTAAACTGGAAATCGTGTGCACGCTAGTAAGTTTGAGCCACCATGTTAACTATCATTCAAACCTGGTAACGTAAACAGGGCATCGTTCAATCATTGGTTACTCCGATACTTACGATTGTTTCACCAATGGACCTTGAACTTTCGGTCCCAAGCAGAAAAGACCACATGATGATCCTCGGAAACACTTACCTGAAAAGACACGAGAAATTATTAAATTGCAAATGGAAAGAAGTTTTAAGACGTTATAATACAGAGTACAGTACCTATTGCTCAATATACCGAATAACTCAAAGTTTTTAGTCAAGTCTCAAACTCATTAGATTATACCGTAATTACCTATCTTTGAGTACTTTATTTTCTGCTAATTTTAAAATTCAAACAACTGTCCACCAGAGATATTTCACCTTGAAATATGCAACATTTTGAAAAGTTAATTTTTAAGACTATGCAAAAATAAATGTATGCTACCTCCCAATTTCAAATTATTTGGGCATAGAGTAATGGTGAAAGAGTACTTTATAGACAAATATGAAGAATTTGGAAATCTGCCTTCCTCTTTTTAAAAAAAAATTCGGGAAAAAAGCAATTTTTGCGATTTATTTCTAATTTTTTGTAATAAAATTAATTATGAAGCATCTCTCCAGGCTGCTAGGTATATAAAATTTTAGTCCCAAATATGCATGACACCACAAATATTTACTTCATTCTCCCACAGCAAACCACAGCTGAGTAAAACAAGTTACTCCCATTGCTTGCAGGTGCAAGAAATGCTCTGCACCGAGAGTTAAAAATATCGCCCATATTTTAGCAAGAAAAAAGTAAAATAAAAATTGTTTTGAACTGTCGAAACATAAGGCTATCAACACTCAAAATATAATTATTTCTAAATTAGTCAAAGCTACCAAGTTGGACCACTTGGTATGGATTAACCCTAAGGAGACGTTTTTCTGCCTAGACATCTGAGCCTACGTTCAAGAAAGTGCATCATGTGTTGTCATCGTATTCTGGTTGTAATATCCGTAAATAGGTAGTTTAAGGGCCATAATGAACCAAATCCTTCGAATAATACCGAAATATTATTTAACATAAATATAATTTTAACAACACATCTTAAGTCTGCATGAGACACGACTTACTCTAGATGACAGACTGCATCCAGGACTCCATTGGTAGCAGACGTTGACCAGTTCTACAAATTCTAAAACTGCTCTTTTGCGGGCACATTACTTATTAACGCTTTTTAGCTCTTAAGCATATTAAAACAAAATGTATCTCCTAAGAGTGTGGGTCTGCATTTATTTTTCATAACACGATATTAATTCGATTCATAGATACACAAAATAAGGCCTGATAATGACACCAAGCATAGAAACGTGGTCGTGATTAAATTTTATGCGTGGAATTTCAACGTGTAACATTCAACCATGAGTCGCTTCCACCAAGTTATGCTGGAAACTACCTACCTATCTACTAGCTATTGCTACATCAATATCGAGATTCAATGCTGAAATTCAAACAAAGCAGAGCCCTAACGAACTTTTTTCGTAGATTTTCGCAGTTCATTTTAATTTTGGTAAGTTTCTTTTGGATTTCTGCGATTAAACTAAACTTTTTAGCAACAGTTTCGCCGTGCTATTCTGCCGGCTTCGTCAGGCATTCTAAATCAACAATTAAAAATAAATAAACAAACGCTATTGGTTGGTTATATTGGTTGGTTATAGCTATAAATTCATTGAAAGTGTTAGAAGTCAGAAGCCTAAGGAGAAAGAGACATCTAAGCCTTTGGGATATGTTATGCTACCTTACATCGCGGGAACAACAGATCGCATAAGTAAAATCATGAAGAATCATAACATCATTACAAGATTTAACACCACCTCCAAAGTTTATGATCATCTTCGAGGAGCTAAAGATCCATTATCTCCCACAATGTTCCAAGGCATGTACGAAATTCTCTGTAATTGCGGAAAATCATATGTTGGCCGGACATAGAGAGCCATAGGATGCAGACTGAAGGAACACGAACGGGCTATTCGGAAGTAAGATTGGCATCACTCTGCCGTGGCTGAGCACACACTTTTAGAAGGTCACAGTATTGACATCAAAAGGGCGAAAGTTTTATGTTAATAAAATATCTACTGTTCACGGATCATCAGGGAAGCCATTGAAATAGAAAAAAGACCTAACAACCTAAACAGAGAAGATGGCTACAAACTTTTTTATACGTGGAAAAGACGTTTGAAAAACTAAGGTATTAATTAATCATGCTGTACATAATAACCGCTTGAGTTTGTTTATTTATTTTTCATTGTTGATTTAGAATGCCTGACGAAGCCGGCAGAATAGCACGGCGAAACTGTTGCTAAAAAGTTTAGTTAAATCGCAGAAATCCAAAAGAAACTTACCAGAGCCCTAACGGATGAAAAGGGTGAGGTGTGCGGGTGGGAAGCGAGAGGAGGGCTTGAGTGCCCAAGAAATAGATTGGAGAAAACGAATTAAATATTCAAAATGGTGGGTTTCGAGGGCAGATCGTTGGGAAGCAGCGACGGGGAAAGAGCCGGAAGCCCAGAGGAGGCAATTTTCCGGCGATAATGATGCCCGAATGGTCGATAAGTTGGAAACAAGCCCGTGGGAAAAGACGTGGGGAGATGGTAGAGAGATAAAGGTTATAATTCCGAAATCTGCGTGTGTTATACTAACCTCTTTCAGCCCTCATTGCAGCCATGCAAATTGTGGAAAAAATGAAGCCAGCAGCGTTTTCTCCCGCTTTTTAAATTGCTCACCTCTTTACTTTACTTAAATCTATATTAATATGTATGGGTAACGGTAATTGGGATGCCTGGGAAAATTTGACCTTTAAAATCGAACTAAACGTATTGAAACATTAATGTTGACTCTTAAATATCTCATGAATTTCTAATTGTTTACCGATCAGTAGTCGATCCGGAAGATTAGAGGGAATGATAACTCAGAAATTTACACCATGGAAAGAATATTTCTTATTTCTCGCTAAATTGTTTCGTTGCTAGCCTTAACATCTATGATTTTCGCAGTATCAATTTTTTCCGCGAGGTTCCACCCAAGATTGTTCCCACAATAAGAGTAAAATCGTTTTAATATGTGCTAAATAAAAACGTGTGCAGAGTTCTCACTTGAATTCTTCCATCACAATTTCAGTCGCCCTTAAGTTTCGGAAAACGAATTACGCTCGATTCAGTTTATAGGCGCGTCCATAAATTACATAAAAATATTCAATTGTTACAGAATTTCCTTGCAAATGACCCAATATAGCTGCCGAACAATACAAGATTTAAACGCGACCTCAAAAATATTACCTTAATTATTAGGACTACGTTATTGATTTTTTTTCTGTTGTGCTTGATAGAATTGTATTTAAATCTCAGTCTGAGATTTTCTAGTTGGAATTATGGGAAAATCTCAGTCAGTAAAGCTCACAAACCATGTTAGCCCGTATTCGCGTACTTGAACTTGTCTCAAGATGTTAAACTAACGTTACATTTAGGCCCGCTTTTGTAAGCTTTGATGACATAACCTTTATGTTAATGTAAATTTTACTGAAAATGAGATTTCGTGTTTTGTGATGCATAGGTAGTCAACGGCATAAAATGTGGGAAGCTCTGCCACGCTACGACTATAAATGCATTAATTTTATAAGAATACGCAATGTGTGTTGACAGAATTATCTTTTACCACACGTCGCTTCCTTCAGCAACACAAAATTGTATCAAACACATTATTTAAGTCCTTTTTACCGTAGTGCTTGGTCAAAATCGTGGCGCTCTAAAGCTTCCCACATTTACTTTTGTTGTTGACTGTACATCAGGCTGTAGGTCAAATGTCGCTAGCATTATTGACTAAGGGGCGTATGCACTCCGGTTTATGCTGGGAAAACGTTTGAACAGACATGGTTAAAGCCGGACCTCAGCCTGAGTTTACGGTCCGTTCGTCAAACAGTACAAACTACAAAATGTATCAGTACCATTCTCTGTGGACCAATATCCTCACGAGGAGGACCTTATATACCTTCTCTGTTGTTATCTCTGACACATTAAGGAAGGTAAGCTTAACCCATTAGCACGCAAACGATAGTTCTCTCCACTTTTGTACACGGTCTCCACGGCTTTTAACGATGGACGACCCTCGGATCGATGGAACAGGCAGCCGGCCGATCTTTGCTCTCCTGAACGCCTCTCCAGCGAGAGTGAATGCATTAAAACGGCTATCGTGAGCTCAAAACAGATCATTAAAACGATACATCGATTTGTGGGGAATTAGAAGTGCCGTTTTGCCCGAATATAATACGAATCCGAATACATTGCGACCCGAATATAGTGCGACCCCAAATATTTTAATGTGAAATATAAAAAAACTAGTGCATTAAAAAGACTATCCCGAGCTCTTAACAGATCATATAAAAGATGAATCAAATTGTGGCTAAATTGTGGTGCCTTATTTTCCCGAATGTAATGCAACCCTGAACACACTGCGACCCGAATATAATACGACACCAAATATTTCAATGCGATATTTAGCAAAAAAAATATAAATACCGCTTAATTTTCTCTTTTTGAATTCGATCTATTTTCAATGTTGTCTGCGAGAACTTTTCCCATAAATTTGTATCATGTAGCATCGTTTCTCAGTTAATTTGACGCGCTAAAAAAATAGACGCGCTGAAACATGGGTGGAGAGCAGTGGAAAATTTATTTGAGAACAAATACTCGGAATGTAGTGCGAATGGGCCATTCTAACGTATATACTGGAGGAGAAACATCGCATCGTGTTTGAATCCCGTTGTGGTGAAAATGAGAGACGTCTCAACCAAACAAGTCAGCTACTATTAACTTCATATAATATCAACGGAATTCCATGTATCATAACACAGCATAAAACTGAACATTTCACCGATTTGGATACTTTTGTCAAGATTTTCAGTCGTATATGAAATACTTCTCTTCCTTGAACTACGACCTTAGCGTGGTGGAAGGGCTTGTGCGTTCCAATGATCCCTAGAGCTGGACTGGCAGGAGATAGTACTATTACTCCCGGTAGGGCCACCCATGCCAGACAGGTCGAAGGGTAGGAGCCAGACGAAAGGTACTTCCGTGATGGTGTCACGTTAAAAATACCGTTGAGTGGCGTGGGAATACCTCTCAACTATCACTTCCTAGAATATGAAAGTCATTAACAGAGAATTGATTCCTGGTAACTACGTGACGCCGCCCACTAGGGCGGGTGTCGTGCCCGGCAGCGGGGGAGGCAAGGCCTCCGCGGTCGTCATCAAACGAAATCCTTGCACATCATCGGCGGAAACAAAGGATAGGAGGGAGAAGAAGAAGAAAAAAAGAAAGAGGAGGAAAACAGCGGTAAAAATAGGAACTTGGAACGTAAGGACCATGATGAGGGGCGGGAAGCTTGAAAACATTAAACAGAAAATGGAAAAATAAATGCTTTGGGATTGTGCGAGGTGAGATGGAAGGATACCGGGGATATTGGAGTGATAAGGATGTAAGAAAGAGGCTGGTGAAGAGCTTGATATGGAGTATGGCGTTGTATGGAGCAGAAACGTGGACCTTGAGAAAGGAAGACGAAAATTGGCTGAAGACTTTCGAGATGTGGGTGTGGAGGAGGAGGGAGAAGGTGCGTTGGACGGAAAGGAAGACAAATGAGAAAGTGCTAGACATGTTGGGCGAGGAGAGGAAACTTATAGATGAGATCAGGGTAAGGCAGGGTAGGTGGCTGGAAGCGGTAATGAGAGGTGATGGTTTGCTGAAGGCCGTGATAGAGGGAAGGATGTTGGGTAAGCGGGGAAGGGGAAGAAAGCATTAATTGAAAGTTCTTTATCATTTACATTAACTTTTTTCAATTATAATAATAGTCAATGCAAATACTGTAAACCGTGATTGTGTTCTCTTCTAACATCCCTTTTGAATTGTTCCATGTATTTGTACGTAAGGTCCTCTACTCATATTGTGTCCTCTGTTATTTTTGTCACTTTCGTTTAATCTACAAATTAATTACAACAACGTTAGTATTGAATCTTCAAATTGAAAGATAAATGAGATGACATTGATACAAAAACTTGAAAAATTATTCAAACTGGTGAAATTGTTAACTTTGTATTCTGTTGATGCACCCAGCTCGTTAAGTTCCATCATTTCTTAATATCTATGTTTTAGGAGTGAATAAATAGATAAAAATTATTTCTTGTTATTTTTCCACTCACTAAACCTTAGAGACACACTTAATTTCCTTTCATTTTTGAGTCAAGAATGTTGATGTTACCATCAAGTCTCATGAGTGAAAGGGAAAGCTCTAGAAGATGACCCTGGGAGCGTGGAAATACTAATGTTGCGTGCAGTAACAAAAGTACCTACTGAGCAGGGAAACATGGATTGAATCTTGCTCGTGATAAACATGGACATCCTCTAAGTAATAATGAGGCAAACCATGCGAATATGTCCGCATTTGAGATGTAAAAACATTCCTTGACCTTTGAAATTGAGAGGGGAAGTATTTAGAAAGGTATTTTTGAACGATTTCACGAAATGAATCTTGATAAAATCTCCACTTTTTTCAGAGGTATGTTATTACAAAATATCCATCAAGGCACAGAGGTATTTATTGCCTAGCAAGTTTTCATTTCACGTGCATGGGTTTGGTAACTGTTGCAGCAGTCCGCTGGCATTCGCCATTGGAAAATAAGGGTGTCATAAGTCGGGAGTGTGGAAAGTCATTCGTTTAAAGGTGAGAGGAGACCATTTTGCCTGGAGAGGACCCGACTAACGATGGGGCGAAAAATCCATGGAATTTTGAAGGGGCGCTAACGTTCGTCCGACCTTCGTGCCTCACACAATGCTTCGAATTTATATATATATATAAAATATATATTTATTTATTTATTAGTCAACCACCGGAGCGCAAGCACCCATCTCCCAATGCGGAAACCAATATCGAATTTCTTGTAATGTGCACTCCGAAGTGGAACTCGTCTAGAATGAAAATGCCTGGACCGATTTTTATTATATTGGGATCATAATTCATATACGTCCACGCAAAATATCCTGCAAGTCACCTGCAGTCAAGGGTGCATGGCATGGGGTGACTCGACATTAGGCACGTCCTTGCGATTCTACGAATTTGAAGTCTATTCGTTTCGAGTATTTGTATTCTTTGTTTACAGAGAATGATGGATGCTTTCCATTCGCTCATTATATCGCAACACAACAGCGCACTTACCTTCCATTCACTAACTTAAATTGTAATGATGCATAATAACATCATTTTTATGAATAAAAATGACTCATTCTCTGGTATTAATGTAGGGGAATACGAGTAAATGTACCTACGAAGATATTGTTTTCATGATCACAGCAGGCCTCCACAACACACGCAATATTTGCTTCAGGCGAAAATTACTGCCATACAAAAATATAAAGAGATAATCAGTAACTTGCAGTATTTGTCACCAACTATTGTTAACGATAAAAAAGTCAATATCTTATAGAATAATAAAAAATATACGAACAGACCTCGATTGTTCATTGATTCAACGGGCCTCGTAGTGCACAACGTACGGAGTTCACGACGCGTTTCGCTTTCTTTTTCCCCAAAAACTGCTTCTAAGAAAATAATTTCTGCACACTACGAGGCTATTTGTACAAAGTAGGAATAGCAAAGGGTCTTAAGTTGGTCTTATAACGGGAAAATGGATTAAAATGCCGAAAACCGACTGCCGTGTACTCAGTACATGTACGCGCTCGCCGGAAGGTTAAATACTTATTTCGAACGAATTCCACAACTTAAAACTAATCATTCAGCCATGATTTTTGTTCACCCACAAAGTTCTACCTAATGGTAGGTTACAAAACATTTCGCCAGCGCATATCGTTCCATTCAACGTCGTTCGTGTGCGCTTAAGCGCGCTGATTTGTTCCGATGTGCGCTAACTTCAACGCCTTGAATGGAAAGCTTCCATTTTCGTTTACGTAGCTTAGCGACGCTCTGGCCAAGAACAAAAAAACAAACGGATAATCACCGTGCTTCTGATATCAAGTTGTTTGTCGTGAGATGCACGTTAAACACACTTTCATAATGTTAATTGCTATCTAACAAAATGCACCGTCAACTAACGCATGTGCATTTTACTCATGAATGATGGATACTGTACTCGTGTATCATGAGGACCAAATAATCCTCCTATAAAGAATCTCCTCCATCACGTCAACCGATTACTTCCTCGGTCCTATTCCTCCCAGTCACATCCTTTACTCCACTTGGAGTCGTAGGAATAGGAGAGCGTGTATGAAGCAATTGCATGAGAGTAATGGTGGGCTTACACTGACAAATTACTTCCGCAAGTTTCATCTTCAAGAGGTTGCGGGAAATTTCACTCTAACTCAAAATATTTCACCTGTTAGTGCAGATACAGATTGGTTGCCGTTTACATTGGCAACAATACCCTTCCTCAAGTGACTTCCCGAAGCTTTTAAGGTAGAAACTCTACTACAAGGACCTTTGATAACATGCCCTGATATTTTCATATATTGCAGATAAATTATAACCTAGTCGATCTGTGAAAAAGTAATTGGAGGTAATCGGCCATTTAGCGTGGATAACAGGATTTGAAAATCGTCATTTTCAGCCTCAAATTACATTGCTCTTATGGCGGAATGGTGTCGTCCCTCACTTCAACATTTTATTTCTCGAGATTTTCCTCAACAAGGATACCTCAAAAACGACCATATGATGATTAAATAATCAACGGATGCAATGATTTTTTCAAGTTATCTTATCGGGAATTTGATGCAGATATTTATGACTGAAAAGCGATGAAGAGTCTTACTTTCGTTCCGTAGCCGCCATATTGAAACAGACTTGGCAACTATGTTCGAGGAGTAAACAAAACATTGGAGTGAAACTATGCTATGTTGATAGCTATACAGTGTTGTCGAGTTCATCGTCAGCAATTATATATAATACATTTGTTTTAATTACGTTTACATTAAAAGAGCAAAAGCACTCACTAGTTCTGTTGTTTTAATTCATCCCTACTTTTTTAATTATGCAGCTTTACTGCAGTTCCAGAGAAAGTTTTTAAATTCCTCTGAGACATGGCGTCAATATAAAAGCAATTTTTCATATGACAGGATTACTTCATTTTGATGACTTCACTTCTTCATGTACTGCACAGCCATGTTGATTGATTGAAAATTATTTTCAATTATTATTAATAACATTTTGAGCCATTTTATCTTGTTGCTGTCAAGTTTATCTATGTCATGAAAGCAGAACTTCTAAACGCAGGTTCTATCTTAAAAGCCCTCCAATCGGACTGACAGAGCCACGTGCAATTTACGTCGAAAGTCGCTTGCTGCAAGTAACGTGCGCAATAAACTCGCCAGAGTCAACCCACCTTGAGAGAAGCGAAAGAGATATGTGAGTATAGGGTATAATGGAGTAAATATTAAAACTGAGCCAGTTTTCTAGGCCTACCAGCAATAATTAAGTTCTTTGACTTTCCCAACCTCGAAAAGAAACGGCATGATGAGTTAGTATGTATGCATTTATTCCATGAAATAAACGCAATAGCTACAACCTTTGTGAAAAATGATTTATTGCATATCCAGGCGAAAATAAATTCTTTATCACACAATCTTTTGAGCTGGCTTGCATGGTACAATGTTGGTTCGCGCAGAGCTGGCCCAAGGCGTGGCCAACGTAGACAAAAGCCACAGGCGGCCAGTCGTAGGGGCGGCCAGTCTGCGACTTATTAATGAATGTGAAAAGTTGACAGAAAGTATGAAAATAAGAAAAAGGAAACTATTTTCTAACATTTTTTCCATTCAAAATGGCTAATTTTTAATCAATCGTAAAAGTTACTGAAACTCATAACTAACTTCCACAGAAAGAGCGCAATGAAATTACGGATTAACAATTTTCTTCATTAGCATTCTTCTCACCAGACCAATGAATGGAACTGAGGCTGAAATTACTCTACAATTCACGTTTGAAATTAAACCCGCCCACAATAAGTATATATATGATGTAAATTATCCCTATAAACACTTTTCCTTGTAAAACTTGAAGCAGGGAGACAACTAATTAAACTAGACAACTAAATTACATTTGAGATTCTGGCGGTGTAAGGAAACTATAATATTAATAGATTAGCGTCGGACTGTGTCTACCCGTTAAAACAATACTTATTTTCCATTTTTTATTAGATAACGCTTCTATTTGTTACAGAACAGCTCTTCCACCTTCCATTCTCTTTCATTCCACAAATCCAACCCCCTTTTGTTTTTGTTTTGGACATGTTTTTCTGTGTGTTACATAATAATAACGAGTGGTGGAAAATAAGTAATAGAAATAAATTTCAAAAGGCAATATTCATGTATAAACTCATCACAAAGAGAGCGCCTTCCAACTTATATTAAAATGTAATTTTTAATAGTGATAGGGATAAAAGATTAACACGGAAAACTGAGGAACTATATGTCCCTCCTTTCCGTTCAAATATCTATGGCAGATCCTTCTGTGTGACTTCATGCAAACTATGGAACACACTCCCTGAGCAAGTGAAATCCATTTAGAACTTTGCACAGTTCAAATATAGGGTAACCATGTGAATACATTCCCTGCCCGATGAATAAAAACTTAATTTATAATTCAATATTCTGCTTATGTTCTGTTTTTCTTTTTATAACATTGTATTCTATATAAATATTTTAGTATTTTGTTTATGCTCTGGTATTCTGCTAATGTTGTATGTATGTAATGTATTCTTCTAATTACCAAGTGATATGAAATTTTAATTGTAATCTGGTGTAACAAAAATAATGTCGGTGATGTTGGAAAGCTTGTTATGGCTCAATTGTGACTACTGTAATAATTGCTTTTTTATCATGTTCCATGGGAATTATTTTCCCCGCACAATAAACATTCTATTCTATGTATCCAGGATATGAATAAAATGACATATAAGTCCTTCTAAGGTGAAACCACCTTAAAACTGTTAACCGAATGCAAGAACGCGTAATTTACCCCCTATGGCTCATACCCTTGAGGTAGTTTCCAGAATACTTTGTACACGAAGATCTTCTCTACTGCTGAGGAAAAAAATGAACGCGTGGGACAAGCGGGGAGAATCACTGCAGCATCACGGTGGGGACTAGCGGCGCGGTGCGCATCACATTAGGTGGCTGTTTGATCGATACTTCCCCTCGTGGCGTAGGCTTGACTCGCAAGAGCTCTCCGCGTCAACTGAGACGTCCAGTGGTCTACTTTTCACACCACTCCTCCTGTTCTGCGCTGATTGTATTCAGAAAAAGCGATTCGAGAGGCGGAAAAACTGAAATTCTCGGAGAGTTTTCGAGGTGAATAATGGTATTCGAGCTCTCTCTTTGAATAGCTGAATTAGCATTCGAAAAAAATGATCGGCGACGTTGCCATTTTTCCGATTCCTCGGAATTCTGAATGGAGAAATTATCGAAAATTCATCAAGGTTGCTGCAGCCTGCGCCGGTCTTTACTTTTAAGGTACTCACAGGTATAAGTCATATTCTAAAGGTGTTTTTCGGCTTCTCTGTAATTTTTAAAACGTTTTATTGGGTTGAGTTCTTGTCTGTCTGTTCGGTACAAATTTGACAATCGATTTTAAACTAACTTTCCGGTGAGCTAGAGACTTGAAACTTTAAACATAGCTCAAAACTGGATGACAATGCAATAATATGTAATAATATATATTATATATTACAATATAATATACATTATAAATGATACAATATACATGATATAATATAACAAAATATAATAAAATATAAAATAATATAATAATGAATTTAAAATTTAAAACGCTTAACGTAAATAAAGTCTTTTTTCTTTAAATTTCTTTGAATAGTTATTTACCACTTTAATAATAAATTAGTCAATTTATGGAGGTTTGGTCATGTCTTTCTTAAGAAACTCAACATCCTTTTTCCGCCGACGTTTCGCCTTTTTATTAAGGCTTCTTCAGGGCTCAAAGGATTAACTTTCTTACTGCGACAATGAAGTTGAGTTTCTTAAAAAAGACGTGACAAAACCTCCATAAATTAACCAATTTAAAATTATTTGAATTAACATTCAACGTGTCACGTTCTTTACTTCACGAAACGTTGAATTTGGACTCACAAAATCACAGAGTAGCCGCAAAATATTCTTCAGAATAGTGTATTTCTTTTTCGAACAATTTGTTAAGAATTATCATTATTAGATGATCTACCGGTTAAGGAAGGTTATAAATGAAAGTAAGAAAAAAATCCGTTGGACTTACAGTAGTGCAGGAACCCGTCCACCAAATAATATTTCTTTCTTCATCTCAGCATACCCTTCCTCATCCCGTTACTAAAACCTATTCTCACCCTACCCCTTCCTCGCATACCCAACATCTTCTCCTCTATCACGACCCTTATCACCTCCTTTAACCCTTAATCACCTCCTCCAACCATCTGCCTTGTTTCTTCTTGATCTCCTCCAGAAGTTTCCTGTCCTCGCACCAACCATGGCAAGCGTTTCTCATCTTTTCCGTCCACCGCACCTTCTCCATTCTTCTCAACACACACATCACGAACGCCTGCAGCCTACTCTCGTCTTCCTCTGTCAGAGTTCAAGTTTCTGCTCATTACAACGCTACACTCCACATTAAACTCTTCACGATCCTTTTATTTACATCCTAACTCAATGTCCACGTTACCAGGTCCCTTCTAACACTTTCCTTCTCTACGGCATATCTAGTAAAAATCACGAAAAAACCTAGCCTTGAATACAAATTGAATTTCTCACTCAAAAAGACGTCTTGTTTTGTAGTCAAACTAAATGTGTTAAATGTGGTAAAGCGAATTAATTGGGGAGTTTCTGCACGACGTTATAACTTACCTAAATCATTAAACTATAATTCCTGTACTTGTTTAAACAAGATATATCACTAATTAGAGAGATCCTGTTGAGGGAGATAAATTGCATTTCCTACTCCGTCCAAACATCTGATGGTAACATCTGGAGATTAAAAAAAAACATTTTTCCTCTTTTTGCGGTTTCCCTGGCGACCGATCCACTAATTAACTCAATGATCAAGAGCAGACTGTAGATCGAAGTGTTGCACGGTTTCAAATCCACATCAGTCATCAAAATGGGGGAAGGTAATGAAGCCTACCGGCCACGGTGCAATCAATCATATTTTGCGACGACGTGCGATCACAGCGCCGCACGTCATTTACAGCAAGCACATCGTGATTTAACGTGGTCGACCAAACGAGAGCAACAGCACTGCTTCCACCCGGGCGAAGACAGGACCGCCTACAATGTATTGGAATGACATTCGTCTCAATGTTCACTCCATTTATTTCCCAGAAAACGCCCCGAAGATACATGTACACCAACTGTGGCACCACAGAGACCGAAGTTACAGGATATTTTGGTTTTAGATGCTCTTATTACTACTCTTATCCACAACAGAAATATCTCAATAGAACACAATCATTAGCATTAGAATATTCTTGTCTTTTTTCCAAATTTATCATGTATCTGATTTCCATACATTTTATGGTTTTTAATTCAAAATCATAGTACGAATCTGTCTAGTATATTCGGCGAATACATAATTTATAATACTGATCCAGATGTTTTTTAATTTTTTAATATTTACTTTCATTTTTTTGTTTGAGCATATTTATTTGATATGTTGTTATATAAAAACTTTTAACGAATTTTATTATTAACATTTTCGGTGTTCTAAGAAGTATGAAGTAAATACGGTTCTATTAACGATGAAAACTTTTTTTAAATCAAAATTCTCAGGACTTTACTAAATATACATGTATTATGCTTTAACTTCATTCAACTATTTTTTCACGCCAAACGCTGAACATATCTTGACAACCGAAGGTTTTTTTGCGATTTTATGAAAAGTATTACGATGAGTTATGAATATATTTTTTTTTAATGGTTGAGAAAGCATACAAACTACACACCGCTACATTTCTCACGCGTTATGCTCAACAGAACATCTTTATTTTATAGATGACGTCTCCCTGAAGCATACAGCAGTACTGTGGAAAACGGCTAGTATTTTGTTATATAAATATCTCAAAAAGTAGGTATTAAGGAAAAGATAAGTAAGGTAGTGTGATCTTCTTAATCATAGCTAAGCAAACTTGATCGAATTTTATGTGAGGTGATATTACTTTATTTTATTAAATATTATTTAAATATTTATTTATAAAACTTTATTAAATATTTTATTAATAAAATATTTAATATGTAATACCACAAGGTTAAGAGAGAAATTCTTTTATTCTTCGCTCAAACTACCTAAGAGAAGAGAATAATTGAAACCATACGGTGCGGTAGAACAGGACAATATGGAGGACATTAAAATGCAAAATCAGCCATGTTGAATGGATCAATTGAGAAGTTAAGACGCCGAAATATAGAAAACGGAATTTTCACAGTACCGTAATAATTTATCGAGAAAAATGCAAAATGGTAATATATTTCCAAGAAAGCATTTATCATAAAATTGATGGAGAAGCTGCGCGCGATTGACATGTTAGGTTCACCATTTTTCGTAAAAATAAACAAGATTCACTTTTGTGCCACAAGACGCTATCAGCTCTTCCATCCAATGCGGGTAATACGGGTAGCTGAGCAGTCAAACGCTAAATATCAATTTACAGCGTCAATTTCCAGCAACTTCTTAACAGTGTTCATAGCCCTGTTCTTAGCCTAATAAATCAGTGCAAACTTAAGTTCCCATTTAATTTTATCAAGAATTAATGGTTCGGTTCACTTATAATTTTTTACAACTTCTATGCAAATAAAAGCCAATGTCAATTGGGGGAGTAGGCATAATCATTATGGAAAAAAACGGCTGCACCGATTCAGTTGGTTTTGGTCCACTGCTCTTCGTATACAACCAAATATATCTGGAAAAATCCTCGAATTGCCATTTTCGACCCAGATAAATTGTAAATTCATAAACTCAAACTCAGAATTCTCATTAATTTAAGAAAATTGGCAATTTTTCACAATTCCAATTTTCTTTAACTATGATATTCCACCATATCACGACTGAAACGAATCTTTTTATTCATAATCCTCATGTTAAACTTGCATAGAAATCACGTCAATAACGTTACACTTTTGCACATAAGTCTTAAATCTTGTGCAAATTAGTAACGGCCTACATATATCATGTCATTAGCAGTGACATAACCTACACAAAACATATATAAATAAAGTCAATACTTTGAAAATTCCACAGACGAAAAATCATTCGCCTTGACCAGATTTTTCCTCTCTACAATTTTGCATATTTAGCACTTGCGGGTTACTCCGTAAAGGTAATATCGTAGCTAGTCCCAGTATCGTCAAAATTAGGAAATCTATACAAATAAGATTTGCGTGACTTGTTATTTACCCGTATTTTTAGACGGGTTATCAGGTAGTATTATTTCAAAGTTAAAAAATTGGTTTCTGTGATTCTATCCTGTATATTTTTGCTGGATTTCCTGGAGCAAGGATATCTGGTAGTGGCTCAGTCAAACCATTGAAGATGTATTTCAGCAAACTGTTTGCATACCTTATGCCTATTGGCAACGCTGGTGAATGGAGTTTCTCGTCATCTCTCGGAACTACTTGCTCAACGATTTTGATTGAAAGAGTCCGCCGAGTTTCTCTGGCCACTGGAAAAACCTGGTCTGAGAAGTGACTTAGCATAATACCAGTGTGGAGAGGAAACATGAATACAGACCATGAAGGAAATGAAATCATCAATGAATCAGTTCCAAGTACACATATACGGAGACGCAAATAAATAACTCGAATGACAAAGTTTCCAGCCCTGATGGATTAAAATAAAAATAAAATTTCGGATTAACCATTTCCATACAATTTCTTCTTTCGCGGTCAATCATGCGTGGCTTCCGGTGAATGGAAATTCAATATCCGGTTGCAGTAAGACAGACAGGTTGTTGACGAGCCGGCTTCGCAAACCGAAGGTCGTGCCTTCGCATCCCGCTTCGGGCTTAGATATCCTGTTTCTTGTAGGAAGTAATGGTGCAAGATTTCATGTATCAGATGTTGAAGTAATTACAGCACTTTGTATTTCCACAGGATAGTTTTTGTAGTTCTACCGCGGTTTCAATGCAAGAACGTCATTATGAAGACTTCCACATTGACACCTTTGAGATGTCTCATAGGAGAAGGCTTTAGATCCAGAGATGTGCATATTTAGTGAGGAATGATGAGACATACTTCTCGCAGAAGTGCCTGGCGCAGACCTGCGCGGCAAGGAGGGGAAGTTGTGAAGTGGAGGGGGTGAAGGGAAAGGACGGAAGGGAAGTGAGGTCAGCAACGAGAGGGAGTGAGGCAGGGGAACCAAAATACTTCGCGAAAAAGGCACGAGGCACAAACACAAGGCAAGTTAGAATCATGTATCGCCAAGACTTTACCAGGGACCCTATTTTAAGGTCTCGTAATGAAACGAGTCGAAACGGGTCATCCCACTTCTGGAAACACTTTCGCAGGCAGTAATTAGAAAGCTTTCCTGCCTGACCCTCCATATTAAACTACCTCTCCTATTCCTCAATCGCTTCGCAGGATTTTCAAAGTTCCGTAGCCCATGTCCCAAATGCAGTTATGCAGTTAATATGCCGTAAACGAGAGGTATTAATTGTGGAATCGTCGCGGTATCGAAATGATTTATCTGTCACAATGCAAAATGGACATAATTTCCACAAAAATACACTGCAATATTCATTACATTTTAAAACTAATTGCGCGCGTTAGCCATATTAGGTGGATCATTTTTTGCAAAAAAAATATAGGCTTCACTTTCGTGCGCAAAGACGCCATCTACTCTCTTCTTTAAAATCCATGGGCCTATATAAAACTGGGAGTCGTGTGGAAAGAACGCATTTGCGTGAGCAAGCGTGCTGAAAAGAGCAGTGCTTCCCCCCTCCCCCATCTTCGTAGAGTCCGGCGCACGAGCCTGCCAACCGCAGCGCTGAAATCGAGCCACGCGGAGCACGATTGTCGCTTGTCATGCGAGCGTGCAGATCGCAAACGGCGATTGCTTGAAGCCTCATGTCCGGCAACCCTTCGAGGATGCTCAGTGGAAGAAGTAAGCAAGCAGCCTTTCCCGACGACTGCTAGCGCCCTCAACAGCCATGCCGATGAGTTAACGAAGACGACTCCATAATTTTCGGTTTGGAAAAGGAATCTTGAGTCATGTAACACAAATTGGAGAGGAAAAAAACAAGCTGTTTCTTCGTAGCATGTATAGGATAGAGGGGGCGTGCGCTGTCTTCTCCCCGAGTGATTAAAGGTACTTCTTATTTCCTCCGTACAACTTCAATTCCATGTGATTCCAAATGCAAATTAAAATTTTGTAAAATTTTTAAAGGTAGTTTCTGTCAAATGAAAATGTTGAATGTTTTCAAATGTTTTCTGTTTTTATACTACTGAATTAAACGTTCACTATTTTACCGCAACCAAATGTAAATTGACAATTTGGAAATAGTTAAAGGTTGTGTTTTACGATGATGTTAAAAGTTATTTCCTGATTTTGTGTTACTTAAATAATAAGTACATTACATCACTGCAAAATGAATGTTAAGGGGCATATTAAACAATGATGGTGGCTCAATTCAGGTCTTGACCTTGGAGCCCACCTAAAGCTTCCGTCGATATGTTTAATTATTTTTTAATGCAATGTGCTGCACATGGAAGTAAATAAAATTCTATTCTATTCTAATAATGCCTAGCTAATGACGCCAGAGCAAGCTGGCTCATTTAACGTCAGACATGGTAAATGCTTGTGGATTCTTTTGACTTCGTTATTTCAGCAAACATTTTGTTTTAAAGTATAGCTAATCTTTTACCAGATAGGTGCCTCCATGTAACTTCCCGTTAAAAAGCAAGCATAATAATTCGCTAATGACGTCTTCTCCGTCAGTAATCCTTTTCCCTAAACTGCCGCATCGATTTAAATGTACAATTTTACAACAATAACGCCTATAGACAAGATTAATTTTAATAATAATGATGATTCTTTAGATTAGGCTTTTTAGGCGTCATCGGCAGCTCATGAGACAACTTTTCCCGCAAACAGCGTCTCTATTGTATACATGACAGCAGTTTCGATGAATGATGCGATTTAAGGCGCAAAATGCTGATAACAATGAAGGGGGACAGATGGGGAACGTGGGAGCTTTAACCGGGATATGAATGAGTTAATAAAGACGATTTAGTATATGAATCAAAGCTAAACGAAAATAGCGGTGGAAAAAAATTGCGGAAATATGGGTACATAAATTTATAAATAAGGATAGTTAAAGTTTTGCAGAGTGTCATGGATACGGATATGATTAAACATGAGTTTGCGTCTGAAAGACTCGACAAGATAAGGCTTCGAGAATAACTATCTGTACCTATTAGGTAAATTAAAAGTATATTCGAGAAATGCTAAACATAAACGCTGTCTACTCACCACATGGATGAAAAACTTGCACTAAGTGCACTAGGCTAAAGAATTTTATGAGAAAAATGTTCATATCAGCCCAAAAACAAGCTAGCCTAAATATAGTCAGAAAACAATCCAATCGTGTTGAGTAATAGAATGACCTGTACGATGAAAGACTCTTCAAGCACGATCAAAACTAGCAAAAGTATCGAATAATCGAGATTAATTTTAAAATTTACGGGCTTTTCAGGTTGAGAAGAGAGGAAAAAAGGAAAATAAAACTTTGCTATTCCACACAAAATATTGTATTTTACTACCCAGGTTTCGCAGCTGTGCAGCGAAATTTTCACGCTTCACGTGAAATAAAAGTTTTTATGTGGAATAACAAAGTTTTTCCCTCTGTTCTCTATATGGAAAGATTCCACGAAGTCGAGCCTGAGACTATCTCCTTTGTCGAGCTTTTTACGGCCCCCAACTACAAGAAACGAAATGAATCGACCCAACTCCATGAGAGCCCTTATACACACCAATCATGCCGTTCCCTAACGGGGCAAGCGTATTCAAGAAAGCTTAATTCCCGGCGTTAGATCTTGAAAAATATCGTCGATTTCAATAACTTCTTCCATACAGCCCTATCCTTGCATACCTCCTCGCGCTTCAGTTACCCTTATAAATTAATTCATATATATTATCCTGTTCTTAAGACTTCTAATATTCTTTTTATTCCTCTTCATACTATCTTCCGCAACATTCACCCATGTCAACTGCGCAGTCCACCCTTTTCCCTCGCACAATTCATTCCACTATCATGCTTCAGTTTAGTTGGTCGACTTTTACCCATTCTATCAAACATGGCTGTCCAGCAATGGAGCATCTATTCCACATTCTTATAACGCCTTCTAATTCCTAACCCTATTCCTCTAACTTTTACCGCAAAAGTTTCTTAGATAACTCATACCCACTGCATTGACTCCATAATGAAGCAACAAATATAACATTGTTTTACTACTATTTTCGGCTGCAAGACTGTATAGTTCCACCTGGTGGTTGCTTACAAGCCGATATGGATAGTTATTTGTTTAAAAAACTATTGTAAAACATTGAAAGTTTTGTGTTATTCCCTCACTAAATCGGTATATTCCACCACTCTGATTAAATCAGGAAGGAATGCTAGATTTGAACTCTCCTTATTCCTCGAACAATTTTTGACAAGTAAACGACCACGTCCGAAAACTCACAAGTTCAAATAAAACATAATCACATGCACGTATACCTGATGCGCTTTCCTTAAAAAGGACAAAATTGTATTCTAAAAACCCTCTTCCACACGCCCAACGTTGCTTCCAGAGGTGTACAGCGCTTAATTAGATGATCCACGAAAACCAAGCCTTGAACCCGAAGGTTTAAGACTTTTAAAAATAAAAAAATGAAGATGTGTTGTCACCGAAGAAAGATGAAAATCAAATGTTTGGTGTGAATCACTTACGAAGAAGTATTACGAAGGATTGAAGAGAAAAGAAATATAATGAAAACTCATCGAAGATGGAGATACTAACTTACTGGACAGTTTTGAGACACAATAGACTATTGAAAACTATAATGAAAGGATAAATTAATGCGAAAAGTTAATTAGGAATATCAAGAATGGAATACACTTCGGGTAAATTTTGAAAGACGTCAAAATGAATGATTACGGAGGAACAAAGCGGTTGGCAGAGAGATAGATATACGTATTTATTGAGGCGAAATTGTGACTATAAAATTCCTTACCTCCATCTAAACCCTGAAGAGTGGAATGGAGAACTGGAGCAAACCTATCTTCGAATTGATGACTACTGACGAATAAAAATAATACGGGTAATTTTAAACTATTTCACAATGACTAGTTAAGTTAGACGAGTCATGACCACCAAGCCTTGGACCCGGAGGTATACCGCATATGCAAACTCACCTGGTTCTAGACTCTCCGGCATGTGACCACGGCCAAGTGTTGGTGACAGGATAGGATAGTTTCTCTCCATGTGCCGAATGTAGTTTCCCGGAAATGGTTAAACCCATAAAACAGCACACCTGGGAGTACCCAGGGAAATCACCGCATGCAAACTCGGTTGGTTTTATTTAGTACTAGGCATAGGTTACAACCCTGCCAACGGCTGAAGTCCTTTAAATTTTTTTAATGGTTTCTCGTAAAATATGACGAATATAGAATGCGGCTAATGCATTGGGTGATATACTCCACGAACTGTATCCATAAAATGCTCAAATTATCTCACACTCGCTGTCAACCGGCAGGTGTCGAGACGACAGAATTTTTTCGATCACGAACTAGAATGTTAACGTTTGATGTTCACTCCGTTGCAATTAAACTTCGGCGTCGGTATGCTAACGTGCCAGGCGTTGGACTGACTGCGTGATCCGTACTCGAGCCGCGGAGAAACTTCCCCCGCCACGTGAATAGGAAATAAGTTATTTTTTTTTATCTCGGAGGAAAAGTAGCATAAAGGAATTCCGAGCATTCTCTTCCTTTCCAGACGGTCGGGAATGCAAAAAAGCACGCCTCTTACTTGAATCGCCGTTTCCGCAGAATCATTTCACAATACCGCACACACTCGGATACTTATCAAGATAAAATTTACCCAAAAACTATTAAATACCTTCAAGAATTAAATATATGTGCATACATAAAGTACAGGAAATCCGCACGTTTCATTAAAAGCTGCTACGAGCGAACAAGAAGTGTCACACTGCTGATGGAAGGACTAGATTGGGAGGCGTTAGAGACAGGCTATACGTTAAGCTCAGATTACTTGAGAAATTCAGATCAGGAGATTTTCAGTATGACATGGATGATATTATTTTGACCCCGCGCTATATCTCTAAAAGTGATAGAATCAACACAATAAAAGATATACACTGCCGAAGTGATAGGTACAAAAATTAATTTTCCACGAACCCTTACTGATAATACCAAAAACAGCGTGACACAAACATAAAACACATTATTAACATACAATTAACCTCTGTCCTCTCCCCCTTCCTTTTCCCTATTCCCTCCCCTTTCATGTCTGGTGTCCTGACACCTCCTGCCACCCGCCTATATGGCGCTCGCAGGGTAGTAGGTAGATGTAGGTTCACGCTTATACATTCTTTTAAGATGGTTCCACCGTCAAGTGGCTAATACGTCATTTCATCTATCTTCTGACTACTGAAGTAAAAAAGGTGTACGTATGTAACTGTACCTATTTTCCACTATAACTGTACGTATTTAAGACGTATAATTTCCATTACAACTTTACGTATTTTCGGTTTGATGTGAACAAAAAAATCATACCATTCAACGCTATTTTTATCGCAAATTGAGTATGAAATTACGTGGTAATAAATGCAAAAATAGATTAAACATGAGGAAAATAGCATTTTTATATTTATTTTAAATATAATTTTTGCGAAAAACGGATTATAAGACGCAATTATTCCCAGGAAATCTAATGGTAATCAAATTGGGGTGGCATCCCATCTCAGTTCGCGAGTTATTAACAAATAACTACAGAAACTTAAGTCGAATTGGGTTATTTCAGTAAAATTTTATTTTTTTAATAAAAACTAAGTAAGTAAATATTGCAATATAAATGATGCAAAAAATTTTTTAAAGTTACTGCAATTCTCAGTAGTTAACTAAATATTCAAATAAAAGGTTATAAATTTTACTTATTTTTTCACGCCGTACGCTGAAAACGCCTTCAAAACCGAAGATATTTAATGTTATTCTGTAAAGTTTACTGAAGTAAGTTATTTATTTATTTTTAAAATAGTTTAGAATTAATATAAATACAATCTTACATTTCTGACGAGATCTATGCGACAGAAATTCCTCTTTTTTTAAATTAAGTCTCCCAGGAGTGAACGTCCGTACCATTTGCCATGGCAAATGGCTGATATTTATTGACAAATATGTCAAAATGTATGATGGTAAGTACCTTATATTCTGTTTTCATTGGAAAGATTAGATCTTTTTCTGTATTACGAGGCCAAATTCATTGAATTTTATGTAAAATGATATTTCGCCCAAACCTCCAAAAAAATATAGCCGTTAAATATTTTAACATGCTTTATGTTTCCATTTTTATAATGACTACGGCTTTCCATCAGTGGAAGCAATATTTTCAAACATTACAAAAAAAGGTGGAAATCAGTATTTGTTTTGATTCACGCAGTCGCAGCGGAACCTCCTTAATTGAAGCGATTTCAATTACTTACTTCCTCTCCACCCTTCCGACAAATGATGAATCTCCACACCTCAGATGTTTCCCCCCAACTATACCCTTCCGTCGTACCGGTAAAGCATTTTTATTTCACGCATGGTTCAATAACTAAGTACCATTCAATTTTCCTCCCTGGTCCCTGCCACTTATCGTACGAGCATAAATGTTTACATTCTTCAGTCACTTTGGAAAAAAAAGTAAGATTCGTTTTCTTCCTATTCGGAAACGTAGGAACAGGGGATATAGGAAAGGAATGAGTAGAAGACGCAGATTGTATGTTGACGCAGTGTTTTAGTGTCTATGCTCAGTTTTGCGAAAAGCGCTAATAATGTGTGGAAAGAAGGAATTTTTCGTACCTATCAATCGGCAGTTATACCTCATTTTGTTGCTTCTATCAGTTGTAGAGGTATAGAGCGGGGTCAAAATAATAACTTCCATATCATCCAGAAACTCACATGATGTGAATTTTTCATAGTCCTAACCTAGCGAGTAGCCTCCGAGGCTAACTGCTTCCAAACCTATTATAAAAAATAGATCGCGTGAGTCCCTTCTTCCCTGTCCTCACGCTAAGGCTACGTCCAAAGTTAATATAAATAAAAATCAATATTGACAATACTCTGGTACGAGAAAATACTGGGAGAGGAGAGGAAGCTGGTGGCGGAGGTTCGGAGAAGTCAAAGGAGTGGATGGAGGAAGTTTTGAGCGGAGGGGGCATGTTGAAGAGGGTGGTAGAGGGGAGAACACTGGAGAGGCGTGGAAGAGGATAGGAATTCTGGACGAAACAAAAAGAGGTAAGAGATATGAGGGTTTTAAGAGAGAACTAATGACGGGACATCTATAGGTGGGAAAGCGAGACGATGTACTAGAGTTTGGGATGTTAGGATAAGGACTGTCCAAATACCTCCCAATTAGCTGGTAGAGTACTCGAAGGAATGCATGAATCGAAAATACTGGAAATATTTAACTATTTTTGTCTAAGTATCCGTAATTATGGCACTTCAATGGCATGTCGTAATGAACATACAACGGTCCCACTCCAGTTTTAATCAATCCATTCCCTTCTAAGTTAGCCGAGTTTTTGACTTTTTACAACAACTTATGCGGTTATTGCAGAGCAAACAAATTATTTTCAGCAAAATGTTAAGAATGAACTCGGCTTTCTTGCTTCTAAATCGCAGGTTAATGAGATCACAAAAAAAACAGAAAATCAAGCCCTCAAACATGGGCAATCAATATTTACGCGCCAAAAACCGCGACATTTTGCAAACAAAATTTCATAGAAGTGCAGCTAAGACAGCGAAAAGCATTTTAATGTAATTTAAGAAAAGTAGAAATAAACAAGCTTCCATGTGAATTTTACTGCATCACATTTCGTTTCCTCGTTTAGAAGATGGAGCAACTCAAACTCGGGTATCTCGACTGTTTTTTTTTACATTTAGTAGTCCATCCATCAGGCTTATCCACTTATTCTTCGCTCGTAGCAGTTTTTAACGAAGCGTCCGGCTTTAGTTTGTATTGTTTTGCGAATTAAATCTTTCGCAATAACTATGTTCTTTTACTCTGCCTACCTTAAAAGGGAATAGCGTGATGGGTAAGTACGTGATTAAATCCTTCTCTCGCAGGATCCCAAATGCTGCGCGCCGTATTAGAGACAGCCTGACCGGAGAAAAATATTATCTCTCTTTTTTTGATAAGTTGGTTCCTGAGGTAGACGAGGGAAGGATTTTTAAATGGAAAACGGATGGTGGGGGAATAAAGTGTTGCAGCAGCGAAACGGCTGCAGCCTCAGCTGTTTCGGTCAGACAACTGTTTCTAAAGGCCGTTTTACACGGTACATTTGTTTGTACAAACTCTTCCGTGAACTCTTGCATGAGGCAAAATGTATCGTGTATAGTGGCAAATTGTATGAACGCTTGTGCGAATATCTCAATGCCTGCACGGGAAATAGAACCTGTTCTAATTTCGTTGAGAAAAACGTACAATCTCACGTACATTCGTTTGTACAAAATCTTTCATCGTGTAAAACGGCCTTAAGAACTGTTGCAAACAACAGGTTAGTTTCGTGATCGTGCCGCAGCCGCGATGTTGCACTCTGTGCTGTGCAGCGGCAACTGTTAGTTGAAGCTGACTGTTTCGTCTTCTATTTCGTTCCAGTTCCACTGCACGTGTGGCTACGTTGCGGTTATAAGCTACAATCGGTAGGATTTTCATCTGTTGCAGGCGATTGCTGGTTTATTCATTCAACACATGTCCGCCCATCGTTGCAGATAGAATTAGAACAGTGAAGTACCTATCTTTCATGGATAAAAAGGAAAATGTTTCTTTTTTAAGTGAAATATGTCTTATTACATAGGATACATAACTACTTGCCAAGTTCTAACAGCACCGAGCGATCGCCTATCTCTCCCAGTTTCTAGTTTAACTGCGCACTGTTCTTTTGACTGCTTTTTGGTCTGCACCTAGCGGCCGGGGGAGCGTGCGAGGTCCCGATTTGTGCTGGGACGAGTGCTGCATGACTGGTGTGGAATAACCCCGTGCCACACACCCTAGTGGTGGCTTGCACGGTACTTCGTAGATGTATTTTTTGGAGTGCCTCTAGCTGTTGTCCACAACAGGGTGTTTCGCGGAACTGTCTCGCGGAAGTGGGATGTAGCCTACTCTTAACGAAAGGTGGTAAGGGGACCACAGTTTATCGTCACATCCGAAGGACACTCTTGTTAATTGTGTTGCACTTGAAATGCTCTTCAAAAAAGTACCCATGTAGTGATCCGGGATACCAATTAAAAACCTGTGCCACACTGCCATGAAACCAATATTCTACCCACCTCACCAAAACCTTCTACTCTACCTTCTGTGAGGCGGAGGTGAGAACGTCTACTCAAAGCCACCCTCTAAGAAATATCCCTATTTATAAAGCTAGAAATGAGTTGTTAGCCTGTCTAACACACCATAATGACAATCAAAACCTTCGAAATCGAATTCCGGAAGTGTCAAATGACTTTTTCACCATGCATTTTGACACTTTAATGCTGCATCCTATAATTTTCACCTCCTCTTTTGGCTGATATGTAGGAGAGGTTATTTGCATAGCGTAAGAGAATGAATGATCGGCGCTCAATATAAAATCAATTGCTTTATCGCATAAAATACAACAAACAGTTACTAAAATATTGAAACCCGATCACGTCGGAATGAATTCGATTGTACACAGCATAACTGCGAGGTATTTATGGCTGTAATATCACCCTTTCCGTGTGGTTTTTAACAGTCTCTATGTGAAATACCTCAATAGGACACTAAGAAATACTCCTCGTCTTTTTCTGGGGGAAAAAACCTGGAGGAAGCGCTATCACATCCGCTTTATGGCATGTATTCACTCGCCTATAACGGTGGCTACCTTTCCTCCCCCCCAACCTCCCAACTATATGGAGGCATCGGACCGCAAACACTTTCCACGCCAGCGACAGAATTAATTATTCCTCATAACCGACCACGTTCTAAAATAATTACATTGCATACTTCAACGTAAGCTAATAGAGCAATTAAACGAGGGCAGCGTTCTTGAAGTGTGTGTGCGCCTACGCTCGTTATGAATTGAACCAACGCGAGCATGTCTTTAGGAGATCGTCGTTGGTTTTGTGATAATTACGCCCGCCGTATCCGTTTCCTCCGAAACCCACGCTAGTATGATGATAACGCGGTTGGTTTCGTAGACGTTCGAAGGACGCTCATTCTTGAATGAAGTTTTTGACTCGCGGAATTCTTTCGTTTTTACGGCCATACTGCAAATTAATTTAGCAGAAAGACTTGCCGACCAACAGCCTGGTATTCAACATAGTTTGTTTGCTGGGGGCGGAGATGGAAATGTTAAAATGACAATTCATAAGTATAACAGAAACACATAAACTACCTTCAAAAATTCTTCCTTAGGCACTGCAATAATGTGAGTCGTTATGTTTCCGTAACTCAAATTTCAGTATTGACAGCTACTCAGCTAACTGGTAAGTTCTCATAAATTGTCTAAAAATGTATCCCAATAAATACTCCTATCAATATTTAGAACTTTATAGTTATCAAAAAATAAAGTGGTTTACATTTTCCGAAGATATCAAATATTCCGTCAGTCTTCTGTTTAGCTAGAATATGCTTTAAATACCCGTTCCTCGCTGTGGCTTTTAATCTAAATAACACTTGACTTATTTTACTCGCCCTGTTGACGATGGACGAGTCTTCCGTTGAAACATCGGTGCTGTTTGCCAATTTAGCCCAGTGGAACTCCCTAGAAAAATTTACAAGCATAAATAACACTTGTTTGCGGCATAAACTAATTCGACTTACTTATCTTATGTTCACTTGATATACATGATCTGTATTCCAGTACCAATACTTTTATCAGTACAATCTTTTTATCTAATTTTCTTTTATTTATCTTTTTTTCTAATTCGTAGTATTGTTCATACTTAGGGTCCAATTTAAGAATTACATTAACTGGCATATGCAGGAGAAATCAGAGACGATACAAATCGTATTCAACAACAGCTGGAGGTTGCGGAAGTGAAGGTACTGAGGAAAATTATAAATCACACATAATTTGATAGAGAAAGGAATGAGAGTATCATGAAGTCTCACCGGATTAAACCAATCACTGAATGTACAGCTTCACGAAGAAGAGAATGGATTGAACACCTAGCGATGGAATGCAGGAAGAGAGAAATGTGAGAATACGCCGGAGACGAAGTACCGGAAGGGAAGGAAAAAACTGAAAGAAATTCCAACACAGTCATTACAATTCACTGCGCACATGCCTACTTGTAAAAAATGCCTTTTGATTAGAGAAAACATTCTCACTTGTTTAGCATCGTTTTCTTATCCGTATTTGTAGATCTAACCCAATGGACACTTTCGATTTCATCCTATCACTTCTCTAAGACCCCATCAATCAGACCTTGACGTAGACTTGAATATTTTGTGCTGAGCTCAGCTAACTCCACGGGTCGCTGAGTAAGGGTATCGACTTTTTATCTTCAGTTAATTTCTCGAATCTCAGATTTCCTTCACCTCATGTTGGCCCATGATCGGTGTCTTTAGATCAATGAAGCGAGTGAACTGAATGTCTCATTACCCATAAACATGACTTATGGCCGAAATTATCAACTGCATCGGGCACTTTCGTGCATAGGGGAACAACAAAATTGCACAATAATTATTTTAAATGATGATTTGCATATTATTTGTATGCGGGTTTGCTCTACTGCCCGATTTACTTGGCCTTTGCTTTTGTGACCATTTTGTGCTGATCTTAACTTTCCCTTCTCCTTTCTTAAGTTCAAAATGATCAAGATGCATCACGTATTTCGAAAGTTGTGTGGAGGAATATTGATCAAAATTTAACACCCATCAACGACAAAGAGCCAGCTTATCCCAAGACAAAAATTCATTGAAAAGAATGGTCGGATAAGATTTGCAATAATTACTCCTCTAATAACAATATAAAGAGCAAAAGTAGAATTAGGTGAACGGAAATGCTAAGTTCACATTCATATCATTGGATATTCATCAAGAGGGCATTGCTACCGGAAAAATCCAATATAAAGGCAGTTGGGAGTTTTTGTAACCACGGAGAAGTGAAAGGCGTATTTTGTTCCCAAATGCGATACCGATAAAATAAAAGGAGTCGCTCAAAACTAGGCAAACAATTTTGATCTCAATAAATAACGTGCACTCTCATTCCTACTTGTGTCAAGACTTCCCGGAGCGGAAGCCCTGATGAACCTGTTCCAACCCTACCCTTTTTTAAAGTTGCGCTGGTGGTCGTAAATTATAAGTAAAAATCAGTGAAGTCACTAATTCATTGCTTGTCATCTAAAGAGCTTCGAGTATTTCCAGCATTATTGACTGAAAAAAGCTATCTACCACTGAATTGTCATCCCCAAAGAAACAAAATCAATCAGGAAATCATAAAGGTAATTTTATGTAATGTTAGGCATAGATTTTGATGGGCCAATACAGTGACAAAATAACGGGGGATTAAGAAAAGAATAAATACAGAGAAGTAAAGGATTTAGCAGTTCAGGGTAGCAGGATTTGAGGGTAGCAGTTAAAACTATCTCAGGATTGAAAGATTTTCATACCAGGAGTATGTATAGTTTCTTATGTCTCATTTTGTACGAGATTTGTTTGCATTAACTTCATTAACTTTATTGTTTCAAGCTTGGTCCACACTTGTATCCCTGAATTATATTGCGGAAGCATTGCAATTCGTAGCACCGATTCGATAACACGATCCTAACTTACATTCCAAATTTTTGGCTGCATTTTCTGCAAATGTGTGGCTGCAAGGAAGTTCCCACAGTGATTCCAGTGACAGTAAGTCCAATTGGTCCATGAAGACGTTCAGCATTGAGCAGGGCTTGATCACATCTTCCTGGTATCTGACCCCGCTTCCAAAAAGGGGTATGTAACCTCATCTCAACCTTTTAATGCGGATTATTGGATCATATTGCATATGCACAGTTGCTATGCATTAGGGCCGTTTTCCACGAGGCTGTTGATGTTCGCAATCTGTTGTATGAATGGATGCACAATGTAAATTGGGTCGTGTAAAGCGGGGGCTTGCTATAATTACCGCGCAAAGGACCTTAAGACATGAAATTAGCCCATGCGCTGCCCCGTACCCGCGTTTTCTCAATTTCTGTACATCGAACTGCGCATTATGTGCCTCGTGTAAAACGGTCTTTACGGGAAACCGTAATTTTCCATTGCTCAGCACTCATTTTTACACCTTTTAAATCCACCAAAAAATGAGAGTGCAAATACCTATGGTTGCAAACCTGTTGGAGTAATTACCACGTACATATCCGGGCCGAGGGTGACAGTTATTCATGCGTGACTTTTTTTTAGCATACGTGCAGGAAGTCTCAATTATCCGAGTTAATGTGGGTTTAGCCCCAATTGGATAATTAAAGCTTGGACAATACGAAATATTCATGTACCAGAATTAATCGCGACAGCAATTATACATTGCTATGCATTGCAGTACTTCATTTTTAACATGATTAGGTTAAAATATTTTTGTGAATCGTCTTTTATATTGCGATTCCAATTGATTACTCAATTTCACGCTCCTTTACTTCAGCTAATCTGGCTTGGTGCAGCCACTACATGGAACTCGGAAACTCGGTACATAATTACTCAATTAATCGAGAGACTACTATACCTATACTCTATATCCTGGGTTTTTATGCTTGGGACAGGAAAGAAAAGAGGGCTACAGTTAAACCAATCTTAGGATTGCTAGACTAATGATGATGATATGGCCATTAGTGTATCCACCGTTAACGACGGATTCTCTTTTCGAGGCTATAAACTTTGACCTCCACCATATACGTTAATGAATCAGGTCGATTATATACAGGGACTATACGATACGGAAAACCGTTATTTTCCGTACTTGTTACGCATTTTTCCCTTTGTAAATCCACCACAAAATTAAAATGGCGAATAAACATGGTTACATTTGCATGGATGTAATGACCGTAAATTCTTCACGGGATTTACATCGAGTCAGGTGTCTGACTGCTGCCGACGTTTCAATGGCTGGCATTGCCATCGTCCTCAATGCCCTGAGGATGACGGCAGTGTCAGCCATCGAAACGTCGGGGGAAATGACTCGGAGGAAATCCCATGAAGAATTTACGTTCATCATACGCCCGAAAAATACCAGTTCTTTCAACATGGGTGTAATTATTACGTCTTTATTCGGGTGACGACAGCTTTTCATGTATAAGGTGTTTTTAGTATATACTCTTCATCCTAGGCTTTTATGCTTGGGATAGAAAAGAACAAGATGCTACAGTAAATAATCTTAGGATATTAAACATAAAGAAAGATAATCTCTGGTAAAATGTCCACACTTGTATTGAACACCGACTAAGGTATTGGCACGTTATGCCAACATTAGGGAATAGGATATATACTTATGATGGTATGCCTGATGATGGCAGAACGTGCCGTAACCTGAGGGGTAAGTCTACAACTTTTGTCGACCGTCGACAAACGTCAATTGCCTCCCTCCACCATAATGGACATAGGCGAGTTTATAATACTCATTGAAAACATGACAGCCACCTGTGTCAGGGATCTTTCGGGGTTTCCACCGGGTAGTTAGGTCCATGGCAGCCAACGTTTCGATGCTCGAGTCAAGCTCGAGGCATAAATCTTCGCCGGGAAAGCCTGAAATCCTTCATGACAGCCACCGTTTACCGCCACCTCACACTTTTATAACTTTTTTGCGCTGTGAGCATTGGCATCGTTTTTAGTTTCTTGTTGTAGAAATGTGCGCCTTGTGTGAGAGAGAGACAATAAAATATTTCGGAAACCTCAAGATAAAAATAACGCTGCTAGAGCCAAAAGTCTGTGTGCTTTCAATACGCACCCAATTTTTGTCGACGGCCAACAATTTTGGCGGTCAACTTTTTTATAAGCGGCTTTAGACGCTTATTTTACGTACAACCGCAGGCCTAAAATTGTCGTCCGTCGATAAAAATGAGGGTTGGTGGTTTCCGGTGTGACTTTGTGGAATTTACTGATCATTGTGAATGAAAAAGTAATGCATCGTTTTTCCACATAAATTTAATATAGTACGACCATGGTTTCAACTCTACGTCATCTTCAGTTGGATGACCTGAAGATGACGTAAAGTTGAAACCATGGTCGTACTATATTAAATTTATGTGGAAAAACGATGCATTACTTTTTCATTCGCAAAAATGAGGGTGAAAGTGCGCATGAAGTGCACAAAGACTTTTTGTTCTGACGGCGTTTGGTTTCTTTAGAAGTTCGCGAAATTTTTAATGGTCACTCTCTCACAAGAGGTGTAAATTTCCACTGATAGACATTTTCAAATATATATAGACTCATTTCTCAAAAAAATTGCAAAAGTTTGAGGTGAGCTCAGCGGTGGTCGCCATGATGTCCGAAGTGAGTTTTTGAAGTTATACTTCTTTGCGCCCGTTGGAGACTTTTGGGATGGGATGTTGGTCGAGAAACCGCGTCACGCTCTTTTCCGCGTCACGCTCTTTTTTGGGTGAGAAAAATCCACAATTGTACTCATTGATACGAATTCCTGGGTATTTCTAATCGAGCTAAAAGGATGAAATTTTCAGGGAAGGGTTCAAATTTGGTGTCGAGTCAGGAAAAAATCGAAAATCCCAATATTTTTCATTGGTTTCGAGTCCAGATTGGAATTTGTTTTTTTATGGGTTTAAATGGGAAAAACGAATAATTTACGTGTAGAGTAATTTTCATTCATTCATTAAAATATGAAATAATTTAGATACAAGTTTCATTCTTTGACTGAAATGAGGCCAAAAAATCAATGCATTTACTTCTTGCAACCGATGTTTCTCTATCGATCGATAAATTGAAATATTTGAAGTTTAAACGCAAAATTAATGCAAATTTCGATCTTTTTTCATTTTCGTTGCTAAGCAATTTTTTCATTGTTCCCGAGACTTCCAGTACCTTATACGCGTGCTATAAAGATTAAACTTAAAGGAATATAACATTCTCCGTGCGTATTTCAATCGCTTTTAACGATATTATGCCTTAGAAATATACTTTTTACAATGTTTTAAAATTATATACATAAACTGTTTCGTAGCTTTGACACTCCTCCATTTGCTCATGCCTACGAAATCCGTTGGGATCATAGGAAACGTACATTGAAACGTACGTACGTTGGGAAACGTACATATAGTATATAGGTGTATATAACAGATAATATATAGGTGTATATTATAAAAATTAAATCACTCATAACAATATATCGAAGAGAAATATATTGAATAATAGAGAAAAAATGTCTTTTATTTCATTTATATATCCTGTCTGCCTGTGTGAGTGAGCGGGTGTGTGCGACCGGCCAAAGAAGTATAACTTCCACCGTCTGGTCCGACGCAGACCACGTTTTTTTTATATTTTCCAATGTCCATCTAGGCCGCATGGGAGACAATTGGCGTTTGTCGCCGGTCAACAAAAGTTACAGACTCACCCCTGGGGTGATGTTCAGTAAAAGCATGAAAATTTCACCCGTGTTTTCCCCTTTCTGTTTCCATAAAGTTAGTGACAACACTTTCATACAATCTAAGGATTCCTAGACTAATGATGATGAGATGGCTTATGAGTGCATTCGCCCTTAATGACAAACTTTCTTCGCGAGGCTTTAAACTTGGACCTCCTCCACGCTTTTCGTGCGATCTTCATTGCAATGGATGGCAATTAACAATTTATTTACGAGTGAGAGCTTAGATTTTACGCCTCTAGGGGGGGGGGAGAAAGAGAAAGGACCTCTCTCTCTCCCTGCCCTAATGGAAAAAAAGAAGAATCAACAAACTTTATACAGGGGGAGGAAGTTTTTATTTCCCTTGCGAGCGCAACCACGACCCGACGGAGTATAAAAGAGTGAATGAATAGGCGCGGATTGGCGAAGGGTGAGGAGGAAACAAGATAATGGCAATGGCCTACAAATGAGGAGACAATGGAGGAAGAAGAGGGGGGTTTTATGAGGCTGAGCAGTCCTTTCTCATCGCCGATTCTCGTGATCCAACGAATCATTCACTCTAAAGAGAAAGAAACGGAGTCAGCACACCGGGAGCCTCCTCTCCAAAAACCTTTCCTGTGGTGGCCTAGGCTGGGTTACCAAATCCGTCTGTCCCAAAACTGGTACATATTTTTGAATAGACTAAAATCGGGACAAAATCAAGACGTTTTTTATGAAAGTTAAGATAATGGTCTGCAGTTATTTCACTCTTTGATTGCAAATACTAACGATAAAACTATTACTTGCAGCTGTGTCGACGTATTTTAGTACCAAACTCAGGAGTACTGAGCTCGAATCTCGTTACTAGTGTAGTGGCTGAGACCTTCTTGGCCCGCGCCAAGTAATTCCTCAGAGCCCCCTGGGAAAAGTTGAAAAATAACGTTGCTCAGTTCAGGTTCTAACATACGAGATACAATTTGATACAATATTTTTTTGTTTACACATTTTTCGCCATGCATTTGTCGCTGGGCGTTTCTCCGTTCAGTGGCCAGCGGTCCTAACCGGGACTCAAGCGTATAGTAGGAAGATTCTCGGATGAAAAAGTAAAAGGTGTTACTTCGCTCTGGTTAGGCCACACCTCGAATACGCCGTGAGTATTTGGGACCCTGGGCAGAAATATTTGATTCGAAAAATAAATGAAAAACAAAGGAAAGGTGTGTGCTTCATTAAAAACTGCTGCGAGCGAACAAAGAGTGTTTCACTGCTTTCATAGGGATTAGGTTGGGAACCGCTAGAGACTCAGAGGCTTTACGCTAGGCTTAGATTTCTTGAGAAATTCAGAACAGGTGTGTTTCAGTGTGACACAGAGAATATCATTTTGACGCCATACTACATCTCTAGGTCAGACAGTAGGTAAAGACGAAATAAGAGAAGTACATTGCCGAACAGATAGATAAAAAAATTCGTCCTTCCCCAGCACAATAAGTGACCATAATAAAAACTGAGATTCACTGAAAACACTGCCGAAATACATTTCACCTTTTCATTTTCCTATAACATTCTCCCTCACACCTTTACATGGCTGGTATCATGACACCCCCTGCCACACGCCCATGCGATGCGTCGCGACGGCTCGCAGGGTAGTATGTAGATGTAGACCTTACAGTGTCAAAAGAGACAAAGTTGCCAGGTGGGCGGAACACCCGGATAGAACCTTCAAACCGGTACAGTCCCGGCCTATGGTAAGCCTAGGTATAGGCATAGCGAAACTTGGTGGCACTCACCAGCGGAGAATTAGAGGACACTGGGAGTGGATGAAGCATTGATGAGCAAGCAAAGGAGCACTGATGGACTCCCGGATGGACTTCTGGAGGGGCACTTAGTACCACCCTTAGGTCCTTAAACATATATGTAGTCTAAGAACCTTGGTCCCGGCCTTCCTTGCATGTTATCCTCTCCCTTGCGTCAAGCTCTTCATAAGCAAGTGCCACCAAGTTTCGCTAGCCCAACAGTGTTACAGCATTGTGTGGCCCTAAAACCGGGACATATCTGGTTTTGAAGAGAAAAAACTCAGAACAAAAATGGGACGTTTTGTTAAGTAGGGTTACCACAATCTGATGTCCCAAAAACAGGGGAAATAACTAGTTTTGAAGAGACTACTTTTAACTAGTACCACTAATTAGTCTGGTATTTCCGGAAACCTTTTTAGCGATATTTCCAGCGGCGCAGATAATTACACAAATTTTGTAGATGAAGATGTAAATATTATCACCAATTATTTTTAATTAACATTTAGTGACGAAGAATCCGTGCTTCGCCAAGAGAAATTTTCTCTCGAACTTAAATAATAATTTGTTTTTTTTCATGAATAAAATGTCAGGCAGTTCAAATAATGCTATATGGTATAGCTCAAAAGTACTTAATTATCCATCTGGAACAGTGCTACGCTATTTGCTTTTAATAACAGTAAACCCAGGACAAAATCTGGATTGTGTTTATGCAAATTAAGCCAATGGTGTTTATCAGTAATGCTGTTTCAGGGCTGATGTGGTGGAACTTAAACATGATGAAAGAAGAACTCGCTGCAGTTTTCTAACGATTGTCACTTTTTCCACCAGTCGAATTTAACATTTATCAGACAAAAACTGCGCTAATTTCTTCTTTCACAATGGTTTAGTTATTTTATCCTTTGATTGCAGTTACAAGATTAAATTATTGCTTGCAGCAGCGGCGGCTAGTTTTAGTACCAAACTCCATAGTACCGAGTTTGAATCTCGTTTCTAGTGGGATCACTGAACCCTTCTAGGCCCCTGCAGTATAAACTCCTCTGAGCCCTCAGGGAAAAGCTGAAAAATTAAGTTGCTCCGTTTGGTTTCCACAGGAAATCAACGAAGTTATAAAAACTCCATAGTCAGTCTAGAGCCCCCGAGGATACGTGATACAATTTTATATCTCATTGACAATATGATACCAGATTTATATATTTCTTGCCATATATTTCTCGCTGCGAATTTCTCCGTGCAGTGAACAGGGGGCCTAAACGAAAATGTTCCAGGAAATTTCAGGGTCAGCCGGGGAAAATTTGCCAACCGGGCGGGACAACTGGACAGACCCTTCAAACCGGAACTGTTCCGGCCACACCGGGACACATGGCAAGCCGAGTGTTAAGGCAACAGTCACGTAAAATAAAGGGGGTAGGGAAAATGAGGAAGTAAGATAAAAAGGGGTGTGTTTTGACCAATTGCTTCTCCCAATGTTTCTGTTGTATTCATCATGTCATAGATGGTAGCCTTAAACTTAAGACAAGCAAAAGACGTGCTCTCGCAGGCATCCCTTACATCGAAAGAACAGCATTTAAAGAAAATACGATAAAAACACACAAATTCAGAAGATTCCTGCGATAGTGTGTGGATTTGCATTATGATTAAAGAAAATATTGCAACTTACCACGAACAGTGATGGTACTTAATGAGCAAAATTTAAATTATTTCTGTAATAATTACATAAAAAGCATATAAAACACTCTGTGCCACTGTGATTTGTTCGAATACATGCGTAAAATTGCTGGTTACAGGTAAAAGGTAGATTGAAGGACTGACATGTTTAAAGTGTCATTTTTTCCACGCACGATTAGGACCCACGATAGTCGATACATGCCACAAGTAGTTGTAACGATAGGATAATTAGATAACAACAAAAAAAAACGATTTCTTTGTTCTCATGCCATGCTCTTTTTCACGACCGATATCGTCAACAGATGACTTAACGATGAAACCGGTCAGTAACTAGTAGATACGTCTATCGTTCGAATTGTTCTTGGGATTGACACCGGGTCAGTTTTCTATCGCGGCCGACGCGACGTTTCGATGGGAGACTTTCCCATTGCCTTCTGGGCTGATCATGATGGATTCTTCCTTTGAAACGTCAACGGCCGCTAGAGAAAGGATGACCCGCTGTGAAGTCCTGGAACAATTCACTTAAGTTATTTGCCGGGAAAGCATCTAATCTTTCATTTACAAAGTTATTTTATAGTGATTAAGTCTACATCTACATACTACCCCGCAAGCCGCCTCAATAGGCGTGTGGCGGGGGGTGTTAGGACACCAGCCGTTTACATATAAAAAGGAACGCTCTAAAGAAATTAAGCCTAGCATTTATTGAAGTCCCTTATTGTTCGGGGGAAAAACGAATTCCCATAAATATCCGTTCGGCAAAATATCTCTCTTAATTTATCGTTTCTGTCGGACCTGGAAATATAGTAGGGTTCTAATATGATGTTCTCCGTGTCGCTCTGAAAGATATCTATTCTCTATTGTTCAAGCAATCTAAGACTAGCGCGCAGCCTCCGAGTCTCTAGCGGCTCCCAGCCTAATTCGTTTAACATATGTGTAACGCTGTCTGTACGCCCGTAGCAGTTTTTGACGAATCGCGCAGCTTTCCTTTTTATTTTATTAAGTTCCCGGATTAAGTCTTTCTGCACCGGATCCCATATGCTCGCTGCACATTCAAGGTGTGGCCGGACGAGTGCGAAATAGCACCTCTCTTTTACTTTTTCATCCGAAAATCTTCCCACAATACGCTTGACGAATGCTAGCTTCTTCAGATCAAGTCATGATGAATGTTCGCAAAGAAAAGCCTAAGAATAGTGAATTCATTTATCGTCATGTTTGATGATTATTGTATACAATGGATGTTTCATAGTATTCATGAATGGTCAGTAGTATTAGAGTTACTAACCAGTATAAGTAATGACTCATATAACCAATATATATTGAATGTCAGCATATTCGTCAACGTTTCACTCTACTCTTGTTTCTGGTTTAGCCATGAATATTTCTGTAGACTACCTTTTAGTCCACGCCTATCGGCCATGGACCAACAATAACAACAGCATTGGGGATCGAAGATGCCGAAGACTATACGTTTAAAGTGACAAGTTCTACAACGGCCTTTAGCTATAGAGGAAAGATATTGAGGAAAGGAGGACCTGCTATAGTCACTACATTCACAGTCCTGTGGTTACATAATCATTAAGACCACAGTTTCATAACCACCATAGGAATTTGCATACTCAGTATGAATAGTTCTGCAGTAATTGTCCTAATTAACTAAATTTTCTTAGACAAAAAAAAGCCAATTTTCGGGTGAGAGAGTGATGCTAATGATAAAGAGAAAACTGGTTGGTTGGTATTGGTGTCATTTTTTTTCGTGTATCATCACTTACACCTGAAAAAAATCCCCGATTTTCCATTTTCGACCCAGATAAATTGTAAATTGAAAAAATAATCACGCCTTAACTCAAACTCAAAAGCCTGATGTTAAATTTTCATTTAAACCACATAGCTACCGTCGACAACTTCATACTTTAGCATAGATGTTTACATTTTATAAATATTAGTAACGGTCTTCATATATTAGACTATTATCAGTGAAATTACCTGCACAAAGCATATTTAAACAAGATCTATACTGATAATATTTGCATGACTGATCATTTTGCCCGTCATTTTTGACGGATTATCAGCTGGTAATGCCGCGTTTACATTATTAGCTTTCTGCGCTAGTAACTCGAGTGCTAGTAACCATCATTCAACCCTAGTAACTATTGCGTGGTAAACAACAACGTAAAAAAGTTTACTAAGGTTGGCACCTACTACGGTCACTTTACTGGCTTTCGAGTTACGAGGGTAGAACGATAGTAATGTAAACAAAAACTATACAGGATGTTTCAGGAGGAAAGTGCAAGACCTCTGAAGGAGGTGGGAGAAGTTATTTGAAGTACGTATTTTTGGTCCTGTGAACCCCTAGACTGACTTCAAGTTCAAAAAGTGCTTAATTCCAACACTTGCAAACAATACAAACAATACGAAGTAGAAGAAAATAACAAGACAGATAGGGACGGCGCTCATTTTATAGGGGAACTATTTTTCCCCATAATACATACATTACGTGTCGACTTAGCTGTCCATATACTAATTTTCACCCACAGAAAGTCGCGGTATCCAACTCCATTTAATTCACGGCAAAGACACTTCTCAAGGTATTTCAAAAATTGAGACTTACCAATGAAGAACGTGGGGGTTTCCCAATTAAAATTCCGCGTCGTAATGCTCTTTACTGGAAAGGTGATCGATTGATAATTGTTATCAATACCCTTAACTTGTATACACTGCGGATTTTACGTCAAGTTATGCGCTCTTAATGTACATTCCAACAGCATTTGTCGACGCTGCGTTCACCACTGAAAGAAATTCATCGAGGCAGCTAGAGTTGCTAGGTTACCTTCATTGTCGTCGAGCTCTACAGGCTTAAAGGGGAATATCCCACGTACGTAATTGGAATAGGCGATTACACGAGGAAAATGACTGCGTAGACCCAAAATACAACTTCAACACGGAAGGAAATCAATGCATGAAGCGTAAAGTAACCGCTAATAACTAATTACAGTGATATTAAACGACGACGTATTCAAAATATCCTTTGAGGCGGGAGCAGCTCCTTAGTTACCAAGCTATGGCAACGTAAGCATTTTGTCAAAATCATTTGCAGTTACCGTAGAAACCGCCAAAACCAGTAGCATCCTGCAATACATACAAGAAAAAACTGGTCTAAGTTGTACTAAATTTGTGTCTTTCTTTTTATGCCGAAATTTACGCATATTGCGTACATTTTCCAAGATGGTAACTGAAATTGTCAAAATATTTCTTCTTCAAAAAATTATTTTTTAAACGGTACCGTTACATGAGCACATTTTTCGACGTCTCTCTTTCATGCATGTAACTCGTATTGATTTACAGAAAAAGACATTTAGCTTCACCAATCTAAGCATACACACTTCTTTTTAAATGTTTTGAAAAGAAGTGTGTATGCTTAACCAACCACTTAAACCTCAATGGTGGTAGTATTGTGAAACAAATGAAGTAAACAATCAAGTGGCAACAAATATCTACTGAAATTTCGACTAACTTCCGTTCACATGCGTTTCAAATGGCGGTAACCAGCGCCAACCCTAGTAATTCTAGCGTGGTAAACAAGTTAACTAAAGAAAATGCGAACTTGCGTTCACACGGTGAACTTCTAAGTAGAATTCGAGTTACTAGCAAAAAATAGCTAGTAATGTGAAAGGGGCATAATCGGAACATTTTCTAAGGACGTCCTGGTTAAGCAGCAGTTTTGCTGACAGACGATATTTTCAAGTGCCCTTAGATGGTTCTCGTCGCACACGACGTGACATTTTGAACCGGAAAAGACGAAAGTGATTGCAATGTCAAGGGGAGACGTTTAACAAATCGTTTCCCGTCGTTTTCACACTCCAATCGCAATTTTCGTGCATCAGCCCGCGGTAAAAAAAAAACTTAATTCACACTCGAGGTGAGCGGCTCATCGCTTTGTTCATTTTTTTTAAACAGGTGACCAAACGGGAGGCCTGTCTACTTTGGCACCATTAAACAACAAGCACATCCAGCCCAAGTTGAAAAGGAAATGAAAGGGAACGGGTACGAAAGTGAGTGAGAGGGAGACATATCAACTTCGCAGAGTTCATGAAAATTTCACTTCCAGTTAATCCCCCCGCTTAGATTCGATTGCTCGCTCCACCAACTATCGAGAACTCGAAGTGCGGCAGGATGAATTGCCGAATGACACGCAACGCTCTCTCGAATACAAGTCAACTCGCACACCGATACGCCCCGGGGATATGTGTTCGCACGTTTCGTCTACGGCTGGAGGGGAAAAACTACTACACATACAGACAAATTTTTATTATTTTAATGGTTGAAGGCGTAACTTTGTGGAACAATGTCACAGACATGACAAAAAAAATATCAGTATATTCCACACTAAAAATGTTTATTGCCGGCCTAGGTTTCGACAGCACAGCAATCAATATTGCTGTGTTATCGAAACCTGGGTCGGCAATTAACATTTTAGGGCGGAATATACTAAGATTTCTTTTCGTCATGTCTGAGACAAATTTGTACTTGATGATACATAGGGTGCCTGCCATTCGCTCTAGAGCGCTAACCTTTTCGCTACAAAACAGCGCACTGAAACTGAACTTTTAATTAGTTAATTTAAAGTAAAGTTAAATTTAACTTATAATTAACTTTTCTTATTCTTTTACTTAACTTAATTAAATTTTTTTCCATTCGTTTCAGGCACTGCGCACTAGGCAGTGCACTTCAAAACAGATCGGGAGCAAAGTTGATATGTGGTAAACAACAAAAGAACATCGATTATGGCCTCCGTGATTTTTGTCAAATTTGCTGAGTTTCATAAAAGGCGTCAAACATGCATTTTGTGAGGATTTTAATTGCTCTTTGTTAAAAGCTTACGTTTCTAAATACTTATTTTTAACTAACTCAACAACTTTAAACAAAATATTCGACCGCGACTGTTGTTCACCCACAGAATGCTACTTAGGTTACAAAACATTTCACCAGAGCACATCTTTCCATTCAACGCCTTTCGTGTTCGTTTAAGTGCGCTGATGTGATCTAATTTGCGTTAACTTCACACCTTGAATGGTAAGCCACAATAGTTTCTCTGTCACGCTAGGGGTGTTTGAACCGTTCGAGATAATTCCGATCAAGTAACTAAGTAGTCACGCGGTACAATCATGAAGGGTTCGAGGATTTGGTTTATTTAAACCATTCTTAAAAACCTCACGCAGCCTTTCCGATCGGGGTTTTTTATCGGAATATCGTTGATGGAGTTGAATATCTAGATTAAAGTCGCAATGATCAATATTTCAAACGCTTAAGCTATCCCTGTATCCGAATGTTTCAAACACACCGAAATATCGAATCTTTCGTTATTTTGTCACATGACTGCAGTTACGTGACCTAAATTTTCTCTAGCGGTTCAAATACAACCCCCTGGGAGAATCCTGTTAAAAACTTGCCCGTTAGCCCGTATAATTCTGTTGGCCCGTTAAAATTCCATGGAAAGAGGTAAAAATCAAAATATTTGCATATGATGAAAAGAATCCCTGTGATATGACGCGCAAAATGCATATACCAATAAGGATACTATGTACCATTCATTAACTACCCATGGAGACGATCAAGGTGTAAAAAAATCCCCACTTAAATCTCACTGCATATTGATCACAACTCAAGGTGCAGTTGCCAAGGAAAATATAAAATAAATAATGCTGAAATGCTGAAAAATAGAACATTTTGGACCCAAAAACACGTTTCAGAAAAAATTAATTATATAGGAAAATTGGTTGCTAGAATTAAAATCTGCATTCTTTTAACCATCCGAGAATGAAAGTTTCAACCCTAAATCTTGAGTTTATGTAATTTAAAAGAGCAAAAAATATATTTTTCTTATTTACTGCAACTAAATATTTGAATTACTCCTCTTGATTAATCACCGTTCAGTTGTTGATAAATACTTCGTAATTTTCTTTAGTGTTAATTAAAAAATACTCCGTTTTTTACGTTTACTCTATTTCCCATTTTTCACAGAGTAAAATCTCTATATCACGAACTCCAATGCATCTTGAGCCAGCACTAATTGGTTGCCAGCAAAGTTCAGAGTCAATACATGTTGATCATTGACTGCAAAACCCATAACTACGCAAGATTCCCTCAATTTTTTAAAATAAAATTTCTACATTAGCGTTAAAATGTAGGGGTGATAAACTACACCCTTGGCAATAAGTACCGACGTCTTGGACGATTTGTCCATCGTCTTCAGGGTAAATGTCGTTGAATTGAAGTACTGCAAGCTTATAATCTGGGTCCAACAATCAGGTAACTCCTCATTGGTCGGGGGGTGAAATTTAAAAATTACGACAGCGGAAAGAGTAGTTTTCATTCTATTATTTCGAATTATCTTAACCCTGTTGACAATCCGAAACTTTACGCTAAGCATTCACCGGGGAAAGCATAAAATCTTTTTACAAATTTTGCGTTCGACATTAGTTTTTACTATTGGTCTATTATAGGTTACTGAATGAAAAACAACTCCGGAGTCCATTTTTTCATCGAATCACTGATTTTAATAACTACATAGTAAATGAGATTAAAATTAGTGAAAATGCAGTGAGAACTAAGGATTATGGAGATCAAATGCATAGAGGTGATCACCAATGGCGATGTCCCGAGAAGTTTTAGCGAGAAAAGATTCATGAAAACTCAGCAAAGTAAAAGAGGCCAAGACCGAAAGTTATGTTTTCTTAGCATTTTATCCCAAATATAATCCGATTTCGCTCACCATTCTGCTTCCTGTGCATAAAAAGCTTTGCTTACGACCGAAACGAATGAGTGAGCGTGACTATTTCCGCAAAAAATATATGTATATCAACGTCCTCCAGAGACACCCTCCAGTGGATTCCTGGAATGTGGCGGACATGAACTCACTGTTGCCATTATGACTTTTGATTTCATCCGCACGTTTTTTGACAAACCTCTACGCCCCAACCACGGAGCTATTTTGAGTTCTATGAGCCTGTACTGGGAGTGCTCGGTAATTCAAAGCAGTTACAATTTGACAGACACCACCCGTTCATAGGTGAAACAAGATTGCGCGAAATAATTTTTTTAAATGTGAATTTCGCACCTTCATGGATAATTTCCACTCCAACTTTCCATCAACCAACCTTTTGTGGTCCGTGATGATGGAAGAAGTATTTTTGGGTGCTTCGAAAGCTATAGTCATGTTGTACCACGCTCATACCTATTTGGTAAAATTATTTTAAGCTAAAACCAATTGAAACATAGTAAAACTTCTGAATTTGTCTAATAAATCTGTTAATTTATTTAAGTAGGTCAGTTCTGGGTAAAAATTCTAAAACGTGATTGACATTTTAAGGGTTAACGACTAAAATGTACTTATGTTCTCCTTGAATGCTCAGTCTATCATGTAAAACCTAGTATTTGTCTCACTAAGTTAAGATGCGTCTGACATTGAGAGGAGAGTCTCGCAGTGAGAGTGGGTTATGTAGTCAGTAAAGGGATATCTATTGTGGTTCGTTAATTGTTTAAACAGGATGCAAAATGCAATTTAATTGGGCTAAATTCAGTTCTAAAGGTGATTATTGACGGAGAAAGACTAGAACAAATATCATCCTTCGGATACCTCGAAAGTATTATCACGTGGAATGATAGTTTTGCGGAGGAAATAAGAAGAATAATCACTAAGGGAAAGAAAGCCTTCAGTTAAGTTAAGCTACTACTAACAACCAAATCAATTAACAAATGTTCAAGAAAAATATTTGCAAAATGTTTTGTTTAGAAAGTACTGGCACATAGAGGCACTAGAGCTCAACTGCCTTGATGTAGAGTGTACTGCTTTATGGAGCAGAAACATGGACAGTCAGGAAGATTAGGAGCAGTATCTAGAGGGATTTGAAATGTGAATATGGTGAAGAATGGAAAGAATCAAATGGAGTTACAAAGAGAAATGAGGGAGTACTGGAACGAATAAATGAGAAAATAATCATTATGAGAACAGTAATACAGAGAAAAACAAACTGGATGGAACACATCCTAAGAAATGACCGCCTTCTCAAAGTAATATTGGCAGGAAAGATAAGAGGGAAAGAGAGGAAGAAGAAATAACATGATGACGGACATGATGATGGGCATGAGTTATGAAGAGCTGAGGGAGGAAGCACAGGACAGAGCAGTATGGAGAGAGTAGTTCAGATGAAACCTGTCGGGAGGATAGATCCACCAAAGATGAAGAAATTCAGTGAGGTTGGGGTATTTGAGAATGTTTGCGGTAAGAGTAGGTTGCGGATGGAGGTAGGAATGAGTGAGTGATGAAAGAATCTGGATTGGATGGTATATTTAAGGGCATGTACGAAAGGAGCGTGCATTTTTTGTTCGTCTATGTCGAGAGAATGGTACGGTTGAAGAGTTAAAAGCAATTTTCACAGTTAAAAGTTTTAAAAGACTTTATTATGACCTAGGTTTTGATGTTTTACACATCTTCAGAACCTGAAGATGTGTAAAACATCGAAACCTTGGTCGTAATAAAGTCTTTTAAAACTTTTAACTGTGGAAAATTGCTTTTAATTCTTCAACCGTATCACGTTGAAATTCCAAGCTTTATCGCCTGAATCTTCGGAATTCATTCGAGAGAATGGATTAGAATCTAACAACGAAGCAAATTTGTGATAGTAGAGTGAATGGTGTGAGAAGAAGGGGTAGACCAAGAAAGTAATTTGTGGATGTGGTGGAAGAGACTCTTAAGAGCAGTAATAGTAGGAGTCTTAAAAACAAGAGAGCGCGAATGAAGCAATGCATGAGTGCAAGAGAAGCGAAAGAGGTGTGCAAGTCTGGAAGAAATCATTGAAATATAACCCGTTCTCAAAGCCTAACGCCGAGAATGAAGACCTTTTGACTTTTCCCATCCCAAAAAGAAACGGTGTGAGGGAAATGTTTGTATGTGTGCAAGTATTGTAAGTATGTGTGCGTATTGGTCGTTCAAAATTTTCGCCGTCCATTTTTATTGAAGTAGTTCCTTTGTTGGACTCCCAGAATATCGTTTTAATTCCATCTATTCTATTCTTCTCCGCTCCTAAAGACTTCGTCCGAGTGTGAAATCTCGACTGGACATGTCAAGTCACACCCTTATAAAATTCACAATCGCAGCATGACGAATAAAACGCCAGTGGAATAAAATTTAGACGTGGATAATTCGAAAAGGCTCAATGTTAATATCTTCCCTGATAATCTGTAATAAATTATCAAATTTCAATCCTCACCTACGACCAACGGCACCCGAAGAGATAAAATAAAAGAAAAACATTAAAGAGACTGGAAGAAGCTTAATGTAGCGTAAAACACAAAATATTGTTTTTCCCATAAATCTCATCCCACACTTTCAGGAAACAACTGAAAGATATGAAGTTATACTGCAAGTGACGAATAATTATTGATTTTTAATTTTCACTGAAAATAAGAGAAAATAAGCGACAGTGCGTTTTGATTATTTTTAAATGAGTAAAAACTAGGAAAATTAAATATTTTTTCAAAACGCTTTTCCTTACGCCACCGAATTAAATTTACTGCTTTAGCTTGAATAAGTACTTTTTTATCATTTTCACTCTAAAAGTCTGCCACCACACACATCGAATGACTGGCGAATGGGCATTTCTGGGGAAAAATTGCAGTTCTAAAACTGAACTATAAAATGTGTTGAGTGCATAGGACAACAATTGAATTTATTCATTCTTTCAAATTTTTCCATAAAAATGCCACAGGAAAAACTTGTATTCATTTGGGTGATTGTAAATACGGCCCATTAAGGTTTGGTAACATTCTTATCTCCTTTCCTGGATTAAAACGTAGGTATCAAGGCTTTAAAAATTTGATTAATTAAAATGGCTGGAGCAGGAGTCTTAGGTCATTAAGTGCACATCTTAATATTTTTTTAAGAAAGTCGAAAACAATTCAGGACCACATTTCATTAAAGTAAATATGTTTAAGCGGTGGATCTCACCATGCATACGGTAATAAAAATAATACGTAATGATATTTTACATTTTTTCCTGATTAAAGCATGTCATTACTTGGGTTTTCGGCGCAGTATACGAAATTTAAGCGAAAATCGTACTAAAATACGTTTTTTCGAATATTTCTTAACTCGGCGTGACACCTTGATATTTGTAAGCAACCATTATAATAGTATTAAATGCATTATTTCGCGTTTAGAAGAAAATATGTACATATTTATTCGAATTCCTACTAAATACATCTCGTGTACCTACCTACTATAAGATTATACATTAAAATAGCTTTAAACTTAAAAAAAAAACAATTTTCTAAAATGCAATTTTTTTAAACTTTTATCTGTATCTATCACTTTTTAGAGCACATATGCAAATCTGTAATAAACAAAAGTCACTCCAACCAACTCAAAACGAACTTGAGAGTATAATCCGAGAATTCCATCTTACTCAAATAAAAAACGTTTTATAGTCGTCTCCACCGAGTCGTGCATCGCATTGAAGGCCTTTAAATGCAACGCAGGATCGCCGGTAACCAGGGAATACACGACTGGTGGCAATTACCTGCGAGGGTGGCAGTAAAACGTTCCTACACTGACCACTTCCTCTGTCTCTCGGGTTCGTCACGTGTCAAACCTGACCACAATTTCATGGGACCGTGAAAATTCTGTCAATTCACGCATGGTCAACTCCCATTAACTTGACCAGCTCCGGAACTCTGGTAGCTAGCAGCATCCTCATCAACGCGTGGTATCCCTTTGTGCAGTAACGCAGCAAGGACTTCGTTTCGGGGAGAGTACCAAGTTGAGTATGAGCGGTATAGAGGGGAGAGTCAACAAGTTTAAAAATCAGGATAAAATTAGTGTATTTAAAAGCAATCAAAGTGCAATTGCGACCACGGCGTAACATACGATATTTAAAGATTTATGCTGGGCAAACTTAATTAATTAAACTATTTATTTATCTCCACAATCCCGAAAATTGGCACCATTGGCCTTTAAAATTGGGCGTATGAACAGCAACTACAGCCGAACAACAGGAGCTTACCCTGACACCACCAAAGCCGACAAACTTCAGAAAGAATAAAAAAACAGTTTATTGTATGAAAAAATACTTATTTAAAATGTTCAAACTGAAGAAATGATCAATTCAGCAATATATTTTCAAATAAAACTTTCTTCCTCAAGGATAGATCATTTTTTAAGATAAATTCTCGAATCCCAATTACCCCCCCCCCCCCCTGCTACGTCACTGCCTTTCTGGTTTGAAACCACCGCCTCCAAGTTTCGAGAGCCTCATGCCTCGCGCCAGCCGAACGGAATTGCATTTGGGTGAAACGAACTTTTTTTGATTGTGCAAGTGCAGTCTTCATTAACTGTGGTGATCATGAGTGCTCGGGAGTGGGAGATGTAACAGTTCTTCAGGTTTTTACGGGCCACAAACGCCGAATGAAACTTTCCTCACCCATTAACTCTTAAGAGGTGCATTAAGCTAAGTTCCTACCTGCACAAATTACTGGCACTGCCTTGATGGAGTTACACGCAGAAAATCAGGCCAGTGGAGATATTCCGGAGGTGTCACGATCAAATTTCTCGCCTCAGTCGTGCAATAAACTGAGACTAATTTGTCGCAGAGAAAAAAATTAAAAAAATATACATTATCTTAGTGAATTCTATTTCCCAATCACGAATTAGATCGTTGTTCATCTGCAAAGGCGTCATTTTAGATAAGCAAAGTTGAGGTGGATAAAATAAGTTTTAATGTGTTTTATTCCCCTATGATTTTACACCTACATGTAAAATCGAAAAAAAGTCACTTCCACCTGAAGATGCAACTTTGTTGAGTGATGACATGTTGTACATGAAGCAACCAAACGAGATGAAACCAGGTAGTAAAATGATTCAAATTGATAAGATTTCGCGGATACTTGAAGAATTATTTGAACATAAAAATTATATTTGAAAGGGATCACAAATATTTCATTTGAGGTTCTCACTCAATGTAATATTGCTTAAGTATCAAAGAATGATAAATTATCACAGCAAAAGACCAAGTATGGAATAAATAGCACGGATCTTGAGAGACGACGATTCAAAGAGCAAGAAGCAAAGTGATCATATGACAGTAAGACGAAGTAGAGAGCTCCTGCAAACCTATCTTCAGATTAATGACTGCAAATGATGATGAGATTGTCACCGATGTTCCCTCATATATTCCCATGGATTCGAGGCAAATGCTCCTCCGTTCTCAGGTTATTCTTTCTCCATTTTCACCACGTTATTTGTTTTTCAAGACATATATCTAGTATCCTTACGGGCGTCTTCATAGCGATGTCTATACTAAAGTTCTAGATCAGAAAAGTACGGACAACGTTTGTCCTCGACCAATGCCGACAACCGAGGTAATTGGGGAAGATATGTGGCATTAAAACATTGTAGTGTTATATAAAACATCACAATTTATGGCATCGCTTGGCTCAAGCTCGATTAAATGCTTGGCAATAAATTATTTCCCGTCGTAACATGGTTACTCACTATCGCCCCCATGAACTGGATTGGTCTGTTTTGGTAGCATTGACCGTACTTTCCCAATCTAGAGCTTTAGTCTATACACTACCGCAACTGTCCAATACCGTATAATTGCAATTACATCAGGGTAGACCGGAATATTTCGGGACGGGGTAAATGTGGTCAGCGTACATGCTTAGTAATTGTTCTACTTCTCCAAAAATAAAACTTATTTTGCAGAAAATGTGTTCTTTTTGGTTAAGGGAAAGCTTTAGTAGAAACTGACATAATTTTTAGATGAAACAAAGCATTTCGGAATAAAAAATTATTTATATATCTAAAAAGTTACCCGAATACCCATGTCTACCCTTTATTTTTACGGATTTTATCCTGGAAGAGCGAAGAAAGCGTATGGTAATCATGGAAACGATGTTGTACCGTTCATGAACCTGTCAAAATTAAAACTACAAGCTTCGAAATGAAATAGAGGCGCTTTCAATATGTACCAATACTACGAACGTTCGATGCTGAAAAAAGGTTGGTGGTACATGTAAATGAATGAACGAATCCTGAACCGCAGAAATAACAACAATAATAAATGCGTCAAATCATGTTCCGTGGCGTTGAAGCAAATGAAATGCAATAAAGGCATTATTATTTTTAAAAATATTTCTGAATTTTCAGGCGTTCACGTAAGTCGTTTTCGTAAATAAAAGTTCCCCCCCTTTCATGTTTTCGTTCTTTAATTCACACGGCACAAAGTAACGACTAAATTTCACAATTTCACGGGAGCAAAAAGTTCATCTTTATGTTTATAATAATAATGGTGAAAATAAATGAGAACGATGGGAAATTTGAATTAATTATGACATACATGTGACAGAATTAAATTAGGTCAGCCGAGACCCTTTTATACTTATCCGTCATTTTACTCCCGAATATGGAGGAAATGCCATTTGAATAATTCTGGGATGACGGTTGAATTCTTCAATTTCGAATTATATAAACGGTTACATAATTCGTCAAATGAAAAAATAACACAGTTTTCTGGAATGCGGCTATTTTCACAACTCCAATGTTGTCCGTTGGTAATATTTTAACTCATTTCAAATTAATAGCGAGGAAGACAACGGACTTCAGCAATTTCTTTTTTTCCTGTGTAGAGGTGCCCTGCCGAGAGTCAAATGGTGCCCTATTCTAATTAGGTATCTGATCCTGGATTCTCCCATTTTCCAACGTGCGTCTTCAGGTCGAAGTGGCCTTCTGTGTGGAAACTTATGCCCGAATAAGCCTGTTGGAATATGGGTGAAACTATTGTCTTGAAAAACAACGTACGCGGTGAACACCCGTGGACGAAGGAACACTGTCACCGATGCCTTAACTCTGCCGAGAGTCTCAAATCGCTTGGTGTACAAAACAGTGTAAGTGGTGTGTAAGGTTTTTTTCGCTTGGTAAAAGAGGTTCCCTCAGATCCAACACTCGGGTTATTGCTCGCGTGACTCGGATGTGATGAATCACGACAAATGAAACGATGAAAAATACTACTGAACCTGCTGTTTCGAGAAAAAGAAACGCTGCAACTTAAACTGATCGCTGTATACCTTCATCCGTTTCCCTCAACAACCTGCGTCCTGGATCGCTGGATGCATTCCTTTCATGCTCTTCGTGTAGTGCGCTCAAAACGTGCAGTCCCATTTTTTTTAAATCACGATGACGAGCGTAAGTGGTCCTTAGAACGATATCCTTTCATCTCCCTCTCGTAACGAACTCAAATCAAACAATGGGAAAAATAATGCCACTCCCTCACTATATCCGGAGAATTATTCTCACTCTGTTGGCCTCAAAAATCTCGGAATCCTGAAGTTTTCGCCATGACCAGCACTTATTCAGTTTCTATACTCATTCATGACCGACTTTCATGACCTTTATTTGGGTGATAAACTATAAAGTTTCAGGAATATTCCACCAAATTATTCTTAAGCTTGGTCATTCATTAGATTAACACAATGAGTATCCAGTACCTACCCGTTTTTTAACAGTCTCGACACTGAGCATTATCTACATTTCTTTTCGTAGAATGCTGAGAATTTCAGTCATATTTCATAACATTTTAAAAGGGAAAATATTTGCCCACGAAAACCCATACCTTCACGTTTGAAAGTATTATGATCTTCTCTTACTACAGCTAAATAATTTAAAATAATAATTTTATTGTAAAATAATACAGTAAAAGATGTACTTGGAATTGACTTCTAGTTTTTTTTAACTGCTGTAAGTTTAAAATACGTCAATTGACGTCAGCCGAATTCTTCGGGAGTTTTTGAATCACGTCAATTGACGGGATTCGCAGTGAGAGTGTTTCTAGAAACAAGTAAGGTCACGAACTCTTGAAGATAGCTCACGACTCGTTTCATTATCACCAACATTCATAATTATTCCTCGAAAAATGGTTTGCTACAGTTACTCCATTCTTCTAACACACATTCAGTCCTAACAATAAGTATACATAAATTTGGGACGCGAATAGCCTTGCTCATCAGTATAGAAGGTTGTAGCACCATAAGTCAAAATAAAGTAATTGATTTTTATTTTTTCTGCTGTAATATTTTAACGCAGTCGACAAATATCAATTATATTGCAGAGAGTTGTTCTCTTTTCTTTTCCTCGAGGGATTCCTTTAGGGATTTTTATTTACTTCAGGGAATTTTATTTATTTGCTTTTATGTTACCTATGTAAAAATCTTTTTATCTACATCCTACAACTATATATATTTTTAAGACTGTTTGTTGCCTCACAACGAATAAACAGATTAACCAATTATCTTAACAATTGCACGAAAATAGATACAGCATGAGGAAAGCCATAGATTATAGGTGAATATCTCTAGGGCCGTGGGTTGTAGAATTTTGATGAACAAGGATTTCACACTTGGTTAGAGATTTGTTAATTAGATATTTTAAAGGGGTATGAAAATCCAAAACCCCAGACATAAAATTGACGACTTACCAGTATTATATTCTCTAAATGGTTGCACATTGAAAGTTTAAGTAGTCATATTCTGCAAACTTGTAGATCAATCAATCAATAAGCTACTCACGATTGTTTCGACAATGACGTGGAATGCATTTTTATCTCTCACAGAATAGACGACGAGAAGATCCTCGGAAACACTTACCTGAAAAGAAACGAGATATTAATAAGTTATAAATTGAAACATGTTTCAAATTGACAACTCAAAAGGGTAATATTACTCAATGTATAAAATAATTTGAGACTTTTTAACAATTAGGTTAGCTAAGACTACGTCTAAAACGATATTTCTTGCATTACCAACGTACTCTGAAATAGTTCCCGGAAGGAAATTAACTGAGTTCTTCGAATGAAACCGAAATATTATTTTAACAAAATATCTTAAATGTAAATCAGACACGAACAACACTAGATAATTCATACCTAAACATTAATTTTCAAAGAGGGTATTTGTTTTCAGAGAAGATATACCTGGCCAATTATTAATCATAATTAAGGTACAGAATAAACAGAATATTTGACGCATATATTTTAATGGATACTTTTTCCAGTCATTATAGCCGAATGCGACGTCATTTCTTCAGAGCACACAAGCGAAGATGAATCGAAAGATGCGCGCAGGAGAAATGTTCGGTAACCTGCCGGTAGGGTAGCACACTATAGTCACGGCCGAATGTTTCGTTAATAGTAATCGAATTAAATCAAAATACGTAATTAAAAAACGTAAGCTATTTACCACAAGGTGATTTGTGAAGTGACCTTTGCGTTACACATATTTAAACCCTTTAGTGAAAATCAATACAAAAACAATTATCGCGGTTGCTATTATCGACGTTGTTTTGTTATTTGGCGCACATCAACTCTGCTCCCGATCTGTTTTGAAGTGCGCTGACTAGTTCGTAAGGTCTGAAAGGAATGAAAAGCAAGTGCATTGTTGTGTAGCGAAGTGAGCACCGCACCAGAGCGAATGGAAAACTCATTTTTTCCGGGTTTTATTCATCTATTCTATTCTCCTTGTAAATGCTTATTCCTCTTACGCAATACTTTTAGCTCATTCTCATCCAGAAGACTACCAACGTACGCGAACTGTGCCATCTGATCCAGGCACTGTATAAAACAGCGTGATAAAATGCATTTTCTGAGGTCTGAATGGTTTTACAAAATACTAAAACAGAAAAAAAGGACATAAGCACTTTTGCCAGAGTTGGAAATTCAAAATCTTAAACAAAGTCCAAGAGAGGCCAAGAGGTAAAAGATCGATGAAAACATCGAACAATCTGGAATATGGAAACTGAAATATTGACAGGCGCAAAAAATAGCGTCGCGTGTTGGATTTATCTCATTCTCGACCCAATTTCCTTTTCACGTTTACTTCTAAATATATTTCCCTATAAATATTATATAAATGTCAGCCACGCATTATATCTCGGAGAGTTACAACATTCCGAAAAATTTCGAAATCCAAATAGACCTTTGATGGAAGAAATTTTTCCCCTTTTATAACCTGTTCTAAATTACCGATTCCTTTGCGTCATTCACGTCCTAATAATGCCGACAAATATTCTCAAATTATTATTTTTTTTTGGAGTACGAACTAACAATTTAGCTTCATAAATTCATCAATTATTCCGCAGAAATCTGTTTTCGACTCCATTCATCATATCATCAAGAGTATGCTCTTTATAATTATTGTATGTATGAAGAAGTTTAGAAAAAAGAAGTTTAGAAAAACAAGTTTATGAGAAAAAATCAGCACGCTACGCATCACTGGTTATGTAGCAATTCTGGCTGAGAAGAAAGAAGATCTGACAAGGATGCAGGTATTTATGGACAAAACTCTGAAGAAATAAAACTTGAAGGTTAATATCAGTACTCGTGATTGAGACAGCTTAGTACTTTTATACAAGTTCTACGAAGTGAAGCCTGCAACAGTCAAGTATATTCGAAAGTTAATGTTATGAAAATCAACTATGTGGTTTGTGGAAGAAATCAAAAAGACGAAAGCACAGTTAAACTTAGCAAAAACTTGCACAAGTGGAAGTATTGATGCCATCTGGGAAAGGATCACCAGCAACGAAAGAAGTAAGAAAGACATTGTGATCAGAATAGCCCAAGAAAAAATGGCATTCTAACCGAGTAGGAGTCTACTGACACCTAGTAACACAAGCCTGAAAATAAAGGAGCACTTTATTAAAGCATATATGTATTTGGAGTGTACTATTAAGGCTGAACGATAACATCTGCCGGGCAAAAGAGATTGGAAGCAATGGAAATGTGGTGTTAACGAAGAATGACGAAGAAAAATAAATGGACGGAGAGAAACACTAACGAAGAAGTTCTATGAAGAGTAGAAGAGAAAATAATCGTTATGAACACTCTGCAAAGAAGGAGAAACAAACTTATTGTACACATTTTTGCGAAACATCTAAAATGAAAGCAATTATGGAAGGAGAAATGCGTGGGAAGAATTACAGAGGAAGATCACCAAGAATAGAATACATCTGGAAAATAATGGAGGACGTCAAAGTTAAGAACTACGGTAATGAAGCGGTTAACTGATAGGAGAGTGGAATAGAGATCTGCAGCAAACCAATCTTAAGACTGATGACCTGCTGATGATAATATAGTTGTATGATTAACGACTGGATAACTTCCTCACCCTCTGTTTATTCATTATTTTAAAAATAACTTTGCAAAATTACTCCTTGCTTTGAAAACTTTGAACATTGAATTGAGGAATGAATAATGTTTCTCCCGTAACGGTCAACTAAAATTTACTTTCCTCACCAGGTCGATCTGTGATGTAATATATCACTCAAAATCCTAGTATTCACAGCTGTAAATCAAGTTCTATTCACGTAGAATAAACGAAAAGACGAAGGTTTAACTTTTATTCCGTTTACGTTCGGTTTTATAACCTTTGGTTAATTTTTTCTCGCTATGAAAACCGGAGTTGGCACGTTCCCACATCGATAACTGTAACGCCAACTAATTCCGTTTAGGTTCGGTTTTATAACCTTTGGTTAATTTTTTCTCGCTATGAAAACCGGAGTTGGCACGTTCCCACATCGATAACTGTAACGCCAACTAATCGACAGTTTGAGGCAATTTACAAACCATAACTCTTAGCTAACGTCAAGCTAACGGAAGAGCTGCGATATCTTGCGGTTAAAGTTAACCGGACATTATAAAACCGGTTCTTAGTGATAAATTGAGGATCTATTTCTAGCTACCTATATCATTATTATACAAATAGACACACATGCGGCTGTATAGAATTTAGATATGAAAGATGGATGATAGGGATGACTGAAGAGATGTCACCTTAAATGCTATAACGTAACTTTCAATTTCTATAACTTCATCGTTTTTTAATATAAGATGAATGTGTATTACTCCCAAAAAAAATGCAAAAATTGAATAATATCTAAGTTCCCATATATTTGTAAAAAGCAGTGTATATAAGACATTTTGAAGGTTTAAGTGGACTCCAATTGTCTGCAACTTGAGTTGAGCCTTCATTACATGATGTAAATAAAAGCATTGCCACAGCAAATCTGCACAGTAAATCTGCATAACGGAAAGTAGTTAACAGTTAAAAACAATGTACATATTAAAAATACAATTTTCAGAACAATATTTATATATTTTGCTGAGAAAGCAGCCATGAACTTCGAATATTTTTTTAAAAACCCCGACCAGTTATTTACATTTTTCATTATTTTTAAAGATAAATGATTGGACAGTTTAGGCCCTGTCATACAAAAAAATCTTATGTACAGGGTCCCTGGCCTTAAATCAGAAACATTTTGCTCATTTCGCAAATGGTATTTTATCATTAGCAGTTGGCACAGTGTGACTGGGCTTTATACGATTAGGTGAATGAAATAAAAACCGCAGAGAGATGGGAAAGCCGGTTAAAGCCGGTTAATCGTCATGGACGCCATCTGATATTTCCTTATGAACACTTTAACTATATAAAATCACATACATTATTTCTCTTTGATAATTGCGCAATTTCTACTACGTTTTTTTCCGAAGTGATGCCTAAGCAATCGGAGGCGTTCTTGCGTTTCGCTACGCACCATTGTGACTGACCGAGATCAGATCAGCGCCCTGGATACTAGCGGTGAGTCATTACAGTAAGCGAACTCCATAGTGATATACCAGTGTTGCCGTATTCAGGTTCTATCGTCAAGGATAGCGAGTTAGTATAAAGGACGCCGAGCTTAAACCTGCGAACACGCCTTATATAAAGAAAACAGCCACTTCTATGGAGAAATGATTGCCCTCCTTCCCGACCAGGTTCAATAATCTCCAGTTAAATACTGTCTCGAAATGTAAACCTATGTTGATACTTGATTGAAAAGAAAAAACTTTGTTCAGTTCCACATAAAATAATTTTAATGCCGACCTAGGTTTCGTCGCTGAGCGACATCATCAGGTGTCCTGATGATGTCGCTCAGCGACGAAACTTAGGTTGGCATTAAAATTATTTTATGTGGAACTGAACAAAGTTTTTTTCTTTTCAATCATGAAGGAGTTCCATAAAGTTACGCCTCAAACCAATAACTTCATTATGTTGATATGTTCACACGTCGATAACACTCACGTCGACTAACCAATAGTCTGAATGTAAGTTACAAAACCCGACAACTATCAGTCAACATTTTGGTAAGGTAAAGACCATGTCATCTAGCGGTTAGCGTAGATCAAATATTACGACACCGTCATGAGCGATGGCTTAGGCCGAGGTTTTATGAAACGAAAATTAGAGATTCAAAAATAGCAACTTTTCGATCCCATTGGATACAACTTTTGTTGGACCAATTTGTTCTCTACACTTAAGCATCCTCAGGAATTAACAATACATTTAGTTTATAACTTTTAAGCTTTGAAGATTAAGCTTTAAAGCTAAGAACTTACTTTCCTGTTGTTTTTAGAAGATACTTCAGTGTAGCGAAACTAATTGAAACAACCCAATTATTCAGCGGAATCACAAAGTTGTTCTTTGAAGTTCTCTCGTGATAAAACCGGGAACTAGGATGGAAATAAAACATTTTAGAAATATACATCGGTATTTGAAAAAAAAAAAATATAGGTTAAAATACACTGTGATGCGTAAATACCTAAACCCAGGTATACAAAAAAATACGCTTTGTATGTACCTTCTACGCAAACCTATGTTAATCTATTTGGTAGCAAAACTTTGTGGTTCTCGCTTGTAAAAAGCGTGACGCAAGAGAGCGGAAAGCATACAAAGAGAGGTGTGACAAAGGCATGGAAAAAGATAAGGCTACCTCAATGGACAAAGGGGCAAAATGTCCCTCCAGAAATCCCCCCGGGAGTCCTTCGGTACTTTTTTCCTCATCTTCACTTGTTTCACTCTCAGTGACTTATCCTCCGCTGTTGACTGCCACCAAGTTTTGATATATCTTTAATTGTCAGTCTACGTTCGTTTCATTGGCGGCACGCGATTTTGAGCAAACGAGTTCGATGAAGCGCTCAGTGTTCATTGATACGCGTGCAGAGTATTTACAGACACTGATTTCGCTTCTCTGGAATTGCCGCAATTACAAGATCCAATAGGGGGGCATTAAACGCAAAAAGAAGGTTAACGCACTCACCCTCTTCGTATTCCTGCAGCTTCTAATATTGTAATCGAATTCCAGATTCTAAACTTATCAACGCACCTTACAAACGAATACGGTTATGAAATGACTCCACACATTTTACCTGCACCAATGCGAACTGCAAACATAGTCGGTTGGAAAATATGTGCATGGGCGCTAAGGCTGGTCATAATTGAGGCATAAACGTTGCATCAATCAGTCAAACGTTGCAATACTCACCTGCGTCTCACACATTTTCATGTGACGTGGAAAGTGGTGATATTACGGTGGTAGCTGCATATTTTGGTTCTCTTGCACGGAGAGAATGCAAGTAAATCAAAAGGAATAAGTTCCTACTCAAAATTAAATTTTGAGATCCCCCAATTGTCATGAGTTGGCAGTGCAATATTGCAATGAGAACGTTTTTTGTCGATATGCGATGGGTAATTTTGCTTGCTGTTGCAAAAATTCTTAAATAGTGTACGAGGATGAAAATTTTATACAATTTTCTTAACGAAACGTATTTATACACATGGAAGGCGGCGTTGTATGTATCTTTCAAAAAGTCGAAAGAAGTTGCAATAGCCACTCATGTATGTTGTCAAACTGTTGTTTGAATTTTTAACTAAACAAGAATCTGACTCGATCAATGCTAACCATACGTCATTGAAAGTAAGAAGAATAACTGGTAGTTTCAGGCGTTACTTGGTGGAACTTGAATATTGTATAAATGAAAAACTTAAACTTTGTGGTTCCACAATGATAATTTTATTTGCACGACCCGGGTTTCGACGTACTATAACGTCATCTTCAGGTGAAGATGACGTTATAGTACGTCGAAACCCGGGTCGTGCAAATAAAATTATCATTGTGGAACCACAAAGTTTAACTTTTTCATTTATATAAGAAGAATAACATGATGCCTCCATCGGAAATCGTCTCAAAGCACCATCTTCTCAAGACTTCAATCGCTGTTGAGTTCAAACACATAAGGTCGTTAGGTATCGTACCCGGTCATGTGGAGTCGAGGCCGTCGGTTCTAAGCAAACATTGCGCCAGAGACCAATTCGTCACGCAACAAGACAATTTCCGCGTCCTTGTAAATTGCATATGCACGCAGCGGTTAGTGATGCACGATGAACACCGTCGCTTCTAGGACTTTTTTTTCCACATTACGAGAATTTGAAAAGTCCATGTATTTCAAATTGATTTTAGAAAGCTTGTAAAATGACGGGCAGGTAGGATTAAAGAAATTGGGCATAAATTACAAAGTAAATGGGGTTTAATCCATATTGTGGGATTCCAGACTATTAAGTAGTCCATTGGAATATTGTTGCGTCTCACCTCTTCTTCTTCGGCCCAAGCGAAAGTTTTATGATTTTCACATACGCTATATTTTCGGTCCGAGGAGTAAAAATAAAGGTGAGACATGAAGTTAAATACTTGGGAATCAACGTAACTTCAGACCTAGAGTGGAGGAAACGCATGCCTAGCATTTGCGACGCTTCATATTAAAAAAAAACTAGGATCTATATACCGATTAGAAGGAAGGTTCTCGGATGAATTAGTGACGGAGATATGCTACCTCGCACTGGTTTGCCCACATCTCGAGCACTACGGATACTTCACGGGAATATTAAATTCGCGAAGTAAACAAAATACAGAGGAAAGCCGCACGCTTCGTTGAAAACAGCTACGAGCGTATAGAGAGTGTAACATAGCTATAGGAAGGACTAGGTTGTGACCCAGTAAGACTCGGGGGCTACACGCTAGGCTTAGATTACTTGAAAATATCATATCCGTCAAGTTTCTGTAGGACACGGAGGATATTATCTTATCCTCGCAATATATCGCTGTAGTTGATATAAGCGATAAAATAAGAGTGGTACGCTGCCGAAATAATCGGTACAAGATTCTTTTTTCCCACGCACCATTTTTTATTACAACAATAACTGAGCGAGATACTAACAATAAGACACTCCGTTGGCATGCTTGTCTCCCCCTCTCCCTATTCCTTTTCCCTATCCCCTTCCCTTTACATTCGAATGGCTGGTGTCCTAACACCCCCTGCCACACGCGGTAGCTCGCAGGGTGGGATGTGGATGAGAATCATAAAAAATCTAACCGAAATTTTGACATATCTACAAGTCACACACTGCAAGTCACCTCAAGGATGTGTGGTAGAGGGTGTACTTTGTGTCGGGACGATATTATTATTTTACGTGTTTTACCTATGTTTTTATTCCGCATAGATTGAAATTAAATAGTTGTTCAGTGCATCTGAAATTTTTAACGCACACTCTCGGGGACTTACTCAACTTATGCCGGATACCTACAAGGTGATTGTGCTGGGGGTTGGGAAGAATTACGTTTGGTCGATCGTAAAACAAATCGAATAATTATTAATTCACTCCTAAAAAGAGAATTATTGCTGAGCATCTAAAGACCGTGGAGCGCCAACATTATGGTGAAATTCATTGTTCACAAGATGTCTACCTATCATTTATATTTCAGGACAAATGATGAAAACATCAGGAGTCATTAAGTGAAAGTTTCTCTGGTTTCACACCGGGTAAGATTATTTAAATATACCAACGTTTCGATGGTTGACTCAGCCATCGTCATCAGGATAATGAGTCGAGCGAGGATGCTGGTGGTTATATATATAGCCACAGATGCCCCATTGCTGCGGGAGCCGTTACGCGTTCTTTGAATTTCGTCAATTACTGGGCGCTAAGTCCTACTTAAGTTGAAGCCATTATCTCTATCGGCTCCCACAGCAATGGGGCATTTGTGGCTATATATAACCACCAGCATCCTCGCTCGACTCATTAACCTGATGACGATGGCGGAGTCAACCATCGAAACGTTGGTATATTTAAATAATCTTACCCGGTGTGAATCCCGAGAAACTTTCACTTATATTATTCGCCGGGAAAACCTTAAATCCTTTATATCAGGAGTCATTGGATGCAAAACCTTGCGGGAGAACTGTATGCACGTCACTAAGGATTTATGCACACGCCGCATTGAGATACAAGCCAAGCAAAGGAAACGAGAGCATGAAGATATACGATTCCCCGCTACGGTAACTTGGAATCTTAACGCCAACAATGGCAGCCAGGTTAGTTGGGTGCCGGTAAGATACTCCATAAGGTCGCCGATTCGAATCTTCCTTCGCTTAAAGGGAGCTTCGGACGGTTGGTGTACAAATAAAGAGACACCGATGAAAAATATATTTGGTATCGTGTACATAATGGGATTGAACTCGAGACCTTGCGTGGTACGACACTATACAGTGCTATCATCCTAAGTTCACGACAAACAACTATAACTTTGTGCTTTTTCACGCTAATTGAATTTGCCGACCAATGTTTCAACACATTAGTATCATTATCAAGGTTTACACTAATGTGTTGAAACTTTTGTCGGAAAATAAGTACGAAAGTAGCACAAAGTTATGACTTTTCATCATGAACGTTAGAGATTTTCACTAACTGACGCCTAAAGTTACCTCTTATACATCTACATCTACGAAGTACCGTGCAAGCCACCACTAGGGTGTGTGGCACGGGGTGATTCCACACCAGGCATGCAGCACTCGTCCCAGAACAAATCCGAACCTCGTACGCTCCCCCTGGCTCTAGGCGCAGGCCAAAAGCAGTCAGGAGAACAGTGCGCAGTCCAACCGGAAACTGGGAGAGTTATACGTAAATGCACATGCAAACATGCAGAACAATGCTATACACAAATCTAGTGGTTAATATTACTGATACTATTAATTTATGAATGATAATTTACCTGCCATGTCACCACACACCAGCCGTATGAAGCTCTCTTTAAACGTCATACACTCATAGACTACTTGCCTTTTACGTTAAAAAGGGCTTTATTTTTTCCACCGGAGAGTTCAGTAGAATACGATTATAACTCCCAAGTGACAGTGAAATCGGCAGTCCATTAACCTTGGTAAATGAGTAAGCACGACCCTCTAAGCTAGTAGGGGTCAGTAGGTGTGGTTATCAGCACAGCACACTGTCGACCTCTGCTCAAAATTCTACGGTAAAAGAACGGTTTCTATTTTACCTGCAAATAGCATTTCGATTCTGCGATTAAATAGCATCGCATATGGGGAAATCCTAATCACATGACTGCAAGCGGAGGTAAAAAAAGTAAGAAACAAATTAATTCGCCGGAGAAGTCCGAATTGTTACCTATGTTGTTACGGATGTAAATATGTTTACTTTTAAATGTTTTTTACTGTTAAGCTGAGTTTACACTGGCGCAAGTTACTTGCGGCAAGTGGTTTTTTACGTGCATTCCACGTAAAAACGACACTGTTAGTGTGATTGCAGAACTTTTATAAGTTTCGGCAAGTTGCTTGCAGAAGCATATTGTTGCCAATGTAAACAGTAGCCAATCCGTCCCTGCACTAGCTTGTAAAACATTTTTCCTCGGAGTAAAATTCCCTACTAGCTATTGCAGAAAAAACCTTCGGAAGTACCTTGCAAGTGTAAACCCAGCCTTAGAGGTTACTTAAACGTAAGACTAGTCACTGTTCTAGTATTGAGTTATAAGAAACGAAATAAATCTCATTCTTAAAACGCATTATAGATGCACATATAGGTATTCCACCTGAATTCAACAAACGAGTCTCCAATTCCGCTCAAATTTGGTGCATATGTTGCAAATCACCATAATGAAATAACCTGGAACCGTTTTGCGACACAAAATATTTGAATTAATCCTATTTAATATTTTGCAAAATTATCATGCCTTCTAGTTTCCCTTTATACTTCTGCTCAAAACTTCCATAGAGCGATGCTTACTTCCATATGACACAGAATAAAATTTTCCAATCACTGCGTGAACAAATGATATGGCACGCAGTCACGTGCATGGGTGCAAAGATAAGCACCAAGTAAATGAAATTTGCCATGAAAAATCATTAGACTTGACCGGAATTAGAATTTGAATCTCCCAATTGCTAAGTCAAATTATTTTTGAAGGCGAATTCCATCCCCTTGGTGCATAACTCAAATTAAAGCCAAGTCTTTTTAAATGGCGAAGTTATTAATTTCAATCGATTTTCTTCCATTTCCTATGTTTACTAAATTTTAGATTTTTTAACGTTACTTGATGTATAATAATGTGATTTATACACATTCATAACTCCTACGAATGTATGTTTGACTAGAATAGGGCGATGTGCCAATGGACTGAACGTAGAAATTAGGTGATTGCCGAAATTTCCATTTTCATTGTTCATTGCTCACTTTTGTTCTTCATTTCTAAGTTAAAAAAAAACTGAAGTAGTGCGTTAGCAGAACATTTTCCTGAAAGAAGCGATTACATATAAGGATATACCTATACTCTTAAATTCAGTCAAAATCAGCCTCTTTGTTTATAGCCGCCCATAGACGTCGCAATACTGGGTGAAAATATCGAATTCATAAGACAAACAACATATCATTAAATGCCTTCAGAATGGTCTGTAAATGTGTAAAGGGAAAAGATCTTAGGCTTTCCCGGCAAATAATATTAGTAAAATCTTCTCGGGTTTGCCACCAGGTAATGTTTTTAAAGGCCAACGTTTCGACGAGTGACTCCCTCATCGCCATCAGGGCTGAGACTGATTACGAATCCTTTTAATTAATTCAACTCAAACCGCCTTGAACGAGCCGGTCAACAATGGGTTTTCAACCGCCCTTGACCAGCTATAAAACCCCGGCATGGACCAACTCGCCAATCTCTCTGTCTTCTCAGTCACTCGTCGAAACGTTGGCCTTTAAAAGTCTTACCCGGTGGCAAACCGGAGAAGATTTTACTGTGTAAAGGGTGTTGCACTGAAATCTTTTATTGGGATTAACGTCACGACCTTGAAGGTGCTTGCGTTTGTACCTTAGAGCTAAAATAACTTTCGATCGACCGGAGAATGTTGACATGAATTCGTCGAATCGTTGTCCAATTCAAAACTGTCTACCGGGAGCCAAGGTGTTGTTTTCTTGCGATTTGCATTTCAGGCAGGCGTTCACGTTGTGTTTTTCTGTTTCATCCATGGCGGAAAAGTTTCACCTAGTGAAGTTTTATACCATGTTACCTTTCGAAGAAATAAAAAGTTTTATTCATAGTTACGTCTTTTTTAGATTTTTTGTACCATTGAAGCTTCTTTGCCAAACTTTACTCTTTTCTTAACTATATCGTTCACATTGTGCAGTTTTATTATGAGAAATAGGCGATAGAAATCCAATTATCAAAGCGAAAAATTGTAAAAAGGAATGACTTGCAAAAGTTTTAAAAATTCTGGATGAAAAATTTGGTGTAAATCTGCACACTTTAATGGAAACTAGGCGAGTTTCAGTACGACACGGAGGATATTATTTTTGTCTCCGCGCCACATTTATAGAACTGATAGAAGTGACAAAATAAAAGAGATACATAGCCAAACTGATAAGTACAACAATTCCTTCTTTCAACGCAACGTTAGTGATTCTAACGCATACAGAGTGACACTAACTGAAGACACATTTTTAACATATGTACATTTTGCCTCTGCTCTCTACCCCTTACATTTCCCTATTCCCTCTTCTTATATGGCTGGTGTCATAACAATCCATGCCACACGCCCCAGCGGTGTTAGGTAACATGTGGTTGTAGATATTCAGGAGAGCCACGTAAAAAGTCACACAAAAATACAAAAATATCCGTTCCCTCAATGTGAAGACGCCGCATATCTCCTTAAGGAGTTCCTCCCTTCTTCATGGAGGATTGAAGATCATCCATTACATCCTGTCAACTCTTTTCCACGCATTCAATATCGGTGAAGTATTTTTACATCCATATATCAAGCCAAATGACGGAAAAAAGATTGTGATGGGGTAAGTGAACTTAAACCTCAGCTTATTTAAGTGGAAAATAAACAGTTTCCCGTATCGCCGCAAGGAGTAATGACGGAAAAAAGAAAGGAGGTCCCATCAACCTACTTTCTCAAACAATGCAACCACTTTTGTGCGTTTACTGTTGTTTTATTTCAATCGTTTTCTCCATCGGCTTGCGGTCGGTTTTTTTATGCTATCATACAACTATTCATTAATAAAGTTTCCCATGTAATGATGAAAACGTGATCAAAATTAAAATGCATTTCAAGGACATTCAACAAGTCACCTGCCTGTGTAGATTCTTCTGAACAGACGTAAAAAGAAAAGAAGAAAGAAAGCCCATGAAGAAATTTTTTAACTTTTCCTATCTAACAGAAAGTGCAGCAGACGATGAAATACTGTAATTGGTAGTTTCAGGCGTTACTTGGTGGAACTTATTCATTATATAAATGAGAAACTTAAACCAACCACAACTTTGTGGTTCCACAACCTTTTAGGAGCCACAAAGTTTAAGTTTTTCATTTATACGGTGAAATAATATTCATCGGATGACGGTACTTATTAATGTGCAACTGAATATTGTGCCAAGAATGAATCAAAATCCTTCCCAACAATCTCCTCCATTGCTTTCTGAATTCGAAAGAAGTTTCCTTAGCGCAAAAAGTTATGGTCTTGGAGGAAAAAGTTATTATTATGGTGTATTTGGTAGTTGACTACATAAGAAAGTATGAATGCATGCAATTCCAAAAGAATGACAGCGACTTAATTGGGGCACAATATGAATGGTTAGCTACAAAACTTTCTTAGCAGTAATTTCATTCATTAAGCAAGTATCTTCGGTAAAGTAAATGTGAGTGTATGCCTGCATCATTCTGCAGTGTACATATCATAAACCTACTCGGAAGTCGAGAAAGTAATCTGACTTAAACTCTCTTAAACTGGAGTCTTAATAATGTTAGCATGTCTCCTTCGAAAAATATCTTTTTTGCCTTTTTTCTTTCTCTAAGTTTGAATTGTATGACTTATGTGAAATAATTGATATTGTAAGGTATGATTTAATGAAATTCCAGGACAGGTCAGCCTTAGGGGTCTTCAAAAGGTTTATAGTGGGGTCATATTCTATATTAATTTTAAATAACATTAATATATTATCTATCGATCCCTCTCTGAACCAGGTGTCTAACCACACGATGTCATTTGGACAGGTGCATTCAATAAGGAAGGAAGAGTGTACCTTTTTTCAACTCAACGTCTTTAAGTGTGAGGTAGAACAAAACCGAAGACCTTCTAGGGACCTGGTGAGTTCCCCCAGCGCACAAATCCCAGGAAGTGACCGATTCTCCGGAAGTGGAAACATTCCTTTCCTTCGAGGCGATGCTTAAGATTCCGCAGAAGGAGAAAATGCATTAATTACACGTGTAATGACCGACTGCTGGCGTTTGGCTAGTTTTCCTCGAAACTGATGTGTCAGCAAATTGATTATGATTTCTGTCCCTTTTTTGGGCCCGTGTCTGGTGACTTCTACGGTCAACAGAGGACGGTTACAATATGAATAAAAGAGGGCAATAATTACTTTCATGGTTCAAATATTGTGCCAGAAAATATGTATAAGTAACAACAGCTGGAAACATAATCCAAATGTTCTCTGAAGAGAATACCATCGTTACGCTATATCAACTTTTTGACTGGATAAAAATATCGAAATTCTGCACAAATGGTAACTTTTATTACGACCCGGTTTTCGAAGTACTAAATTATCACACTGGATCACTTTACACGCAGGACAACTACATCATCTCTTGATGATGATATAATACATGGAAATCCAAGGTCATTATTTAAGTTTGTCTATATGTGGAAAATTGTGAATATTTAAATCCATCCTTAATGTTTACCGCCGAGGGTGATATTCGTCATGAAAAAATCATTTGACTTGACAGGGTTCCCGGTTACCTATGGTGTACATCTTTGCACCCGTGCGTGTGACTGCGTACCACATCATTTGAGTGATCGCAATGATTGGAAAATTATCCATCCTTAATGTTCGAATACCACGCAATATCACCTGACTCTTTTTGATGAGTTATATGAACTGTTTTCAGGCATTTTTATCTCCCAACCACCAAAATAACCCTCTTTAGTGCAAATATCAATAAACACGAGAAATAATTGTTAACCATCCACCAAATAACCATCTACTTACAATTAGTGTTATTTCACCAAATAAATTACGGTGTCACTCCATAGCACCCATGCCTAAGAGTGGCTTTCAACTCGTAACCGTAGGGTTCGTCAGCATACAGGTAGAAACTAGCCGCAGCAAAAGAGATTAAATATGAACTTAAATTCTACAATAGTTTATTAACACCGTACCACTGTTACCGTCATTAAGAAACACTGTAACGTTGAGTACCGTTGTCAATAAACTATTGTGGGATTTACAAAGTTAATATTTACTTTCCTACAATATGAGAGAGTTCCATCAAAATTACGCCAAGTAACATTAAGTTTACTAGCAGTAGCCTTGGCACCGGGGGTAGTTTTGGGGTTAACCTTCTTTACCAATTTAAAATAAGTAAACAAATAGGAGCATTGCACTCAAACTGAAGAGTAATGATGAAGAATACTGTGCACTTTGCTCCAAATTTATCTATTCCCCACTCAAAGGCCCAAGATATGCCACTGATAGGCATTTCTACCATCATACAAAGACATTAGGACGCAATACTTTCCATAAAAATGAAAAATGTGGAGAAAATGAACATTTTATCTGCCACTGAACGGCTAAAAACATAATCTGCTTTATTGAGATATCTGGAAAGATCAACCCGGCTATGAAACCATAAATATGCTCAATTTCTTTTTACGCATTAGTAATTGTTCTACCTCAGAGCAAGTAGTGAAATTTATACTACAAAGGCACGCATTTCAGCGTACAAAATCGTATATATTCGCGAAATCCGCATTCCAGGCAAAGAAACTTTCATTTCGCGATGCAAAAAATTCCACACAAGACTTGAAATTCTTGCTCAAAAGGAAATTAATTCAAAGGGATCGTCTCCGAAACTCTGCAAGGTGGATGCGAACTGCAATGAACCAAGGTAAAAAAAAGCTTGGAATGTAACGTGGAAAACTCCTCATCCACCACGCACGGATTAAAAAGTCTCCAATATAGGAAAGGACACAAGAACCAGCTTTTCCTTCAATTATGTCGAAAGTCAAGAGAGGAAAAAAAAGTACACCCGGACCGGAATAAAATTTTTCACGGTTAAGGTCTCGGAACAAGGACCGTAAATAAATTACGGGCTCTCCGGGAAAACTTTCATATCACTCGGCGGGCTCTTGAAAACTTGGAACTCCAGTCCCGACTGTGCATGGAGGGATTGGTATGCAATATTTTTTTGCGCACGTGCGGGCAGAATAGGGAAGGGACCCCGAGAGACATTACATTTGACATGGATCCGACGCCAAATCTTGTTTCCCCCGAGACGTAGAACGGAAAACTCATTTCTTCATTTTTTTCCGCAAACTGACGTGTGAATGAGGTATTTCGCCGGGGGAGAGAGAGAGAGAGTTTAAGGAGGAGTATAATGCAAGGCTTTGCACGCGCCAGCCTCTACGTGTGTGTACAACAGAGCCCGGGGATGAATGGAAGTGGGCGTGCCCTCAAGAGAGACCGAAAGAGTAAAGGTACACACGAAGACTCATACTCAGACGATGAATTTTTCGACGACTAGGAGAGAGAGTTCTTATGATGTATCTCTTAATTATGAACACCGGGAATTTGGTCTACCCGGATACCCGGTTAAACCTCGGAACCCCGGTTGGAGCTCGAGAACCGTATAATTAAAGCTTAGAAATTTGGCTGGAGCTCGAGAACCCTATAATTAAAGCTCAGAAACCCGGTTGGAGCTCGAGAGCCCTAGAATGAATTCTCAGAAACCCGATTGGAGCTCAAGAACCCTAGAATTAAAGCTCAGAAACCCGGTCAGAGCTCGAGAGCACTAGAATTAAATAAAGCTCAGAAACCCAGTTGGAGCTCGAGATTCCTATAATTAAAGCTCAGAAACCCGGTTGGAGCTCGAGAGCGCTAGAATTAAAGCTCATAAACCCGGTTGGAGCTCTAGATTCCTATAGTTAAAGCTCAGAAACCCGGTTAGAGCTCGAGAGTTCTATAATTAAAGCTCAGAAACCTGGTTAGAGCTCGAGAGCTCTATAATTAAAGCTCAGAAACCCGGTTGGAGCTCGAGATTCCTATAGTTAAAGCTCAGAAACCCGGTTAGAGCTCGAGAGTTCTATAATTAAAGCTCAGAAACCTGGTTAGAGCTCGAGAGCTCTATAATTAAAGCTCAGAAACCCGGTTGGAGCTCGAGATTCCTATAGTTAAAGCTCAGAAACCCGGTTAGAGCTCGAGAGTTCTATAATTAAAGCTCAGAAACCTGGTTAGAGCTCGAGAGCTCTATAATTAAAGCTCAGAAACCCGGTTGGAGCTCGAGAGCGGTAGAATTAAAGCTCATAAACCCGGTTGGAGCTCGAGATTCCTATAGTTAAAGCTCAGAAACCCGGTTAGAGCTCGAGAGTTCTATAATTAAAGCTCATAAACCTGGTTAGAGCTCGAGAGCTCTATAATTAAAGCTCAGAAACCCGGTTGGAGCTCGAGAGCCCTAGAATTGAAGCTCATAAACCCGGTTGGAGCTCGAGAGCCCTAGAATTAAAGCTCAGAAACCCAGTTAGAGCTCGAGAGCCCGGGCCTTAAGATGGTTTGAGAGATTTTTGTCTGTGTACAGATTCACGTGAAACTTTGTACACCTGTTCTCATTAGTGATATCTATAGATCAAAGTGAAAAAATTGCATAGTACCCTTTTGCTTTTTTGGCAACTTAATGCATTTTTAAAACGAAGAGTTATGGCATATGACATATATTTCGTAATAATTCAATTACAATTCAATTCAACTACATATGTGCAGACTTTCTTCTAAACTCAAAATAAAAATCTCTTATCATTATAATGGTTCCTAACATATTTCAAGGTGTCATGCCGAGTCCAATATTCGAAAACAACATATTTCAAGGATGAATATTTCTCGGGTTTCCAGCCGGGTAATAGTGTTAAAACACGTTTTAACACCATTTAACACGATTACCAGGCTGGAAACCCGAGAACTATTCATCCTTCACAAAAACCGTATCATCCTCAGTTATTCCTGTCCATACCTCCTTGTAGTAGGACAAAATAAACTGATGGATTTCCTTCCTAGGAAAGCCTCGCGCTACCGCAACTTCCCGCAAACTTGAAGCCGCAACTAATGTTAAAATGCTTCAAGGATGAATAGTTCTCGGGTTTCCAGCCGGGTAATGGTGTTAAAACACCATTTAACACGATTACCCGGCTGGAAACCCGAGAAATATTCATCCTAAGCATTCGCCGGGAAAGACTTAGATCCAACAACATATTTCAATATAATTTTGTCTAAATTTCGAATACCGCGCCGAAAACTCAGGTCATAATATGCTTTGATTAAGGAAGAAATTGTAAAATATTATTCTTGCATCATTACCATCTGATTGTACGGCGAGTTCCAACGCGTAAATAAACTTAAGTGAAATGTGGTCCAAGAATTCTTTCGGCTTACTTAAAAAATTATAAAAATGTGCGCTCAATGACCGAAGATTACCACTCCAGCCACCTTAACGCGCGAATAGAGTTCGAGAGCCTACGCATTAACGCTTGGAAACCATATTACGGCTCGAGAGTCCTAGCATTAAAGCTCGGAAACGCGATTAGAGCTCGTTATCTAACGATGTGGAATCGATGATTTCAGCGTTTCCGAGTTGACTTCCGCATATTTTTTTAACAGACAACAACTTTTGCCAGCTATTCTGCTAGCGTCCTCAGGTCAAGGATGTCAAGATGACACGCAGTGCTGGTTGCGCCGAAGACGCGTAGAATAAACCGTCATTGTAAGTGCGAGACTCACCCCTACCGGTCAAGTTGACAAGTGACGCACTTGACTTGAGAAGATTGTGGTGTCAAGTATGTGGTGTTTTTGTGAATGTGGAAACTTAAAACTATAGAGATATATGGTGAATGCACAGGAGTACATAGGAACTACAGACTAAGATATGATACAATATGGTAAGGGTACATACAAATGGCAGCCGCACAACAAAACAGAGGGTGAGGAATGCAAATAAATAAAAATAATATTTATGCCGTAGGAAAGTGAGATGAATTTATCGGGACAGCTTTTTACACATGGTGTTTTATTTATGACTACAATGGTCGGGGGATCTTCTGGTAACTCTGTAACGAAACCATGGTCGTGATAAATGAAACAACATATGGAAAAAGCATCTTTTTTTCAACACGCCGGTTCCTCGGTGCGAATGAGAGATGCCGTGGGAGAGACTGTTTATGAGGAAAAAGCGTCCGGACCAGTCCGTGTGCGCGTACGAACGCCTGAGGATGAATGAAAGTGGGCGTGCCCTTCTCAGGTGAGGGAGGTTGGAAGAAGCCCCGCTGGGATCTTCCATCTCGGGGAGTTGTCATGGGGGGTGGCGAGTGAAGGGTTTTATCACGGAGCAGACGAGAGTTCGCTCGCTGCAGGACCGCTTACACTAGGACACAAAAAAACTACGAGAGACAGAAGGAGAGGAGGAGACTGCAGAGCATGAGTTGGGGATGGGGGCGGCGGCGAGACAGCAGACGGAGAAAGTCTTTCACCTTAGGCCGGCACGCGAAAGTCTTGGGCCACGTTCTCAAGCGTCTCGTGGAGACAACAAGACGCTCGCATCGAAAGGATACCTCTTTGTACCAAAGCCGGCTCGAAGCGACCGTCTTTAAGGCGTCGCCCCCATTACGTTGGAGATGGGCATCTTTGGAAGAGAAACGAAGGTTTTAGATCGTATGGAAAAAGGGAGATTTCCATTCATTGCGTTGAAGTTATGCGAAGAAGGTATAATTGTTAGTTTCAGGCGTAACTTGGTGAAATCGATAAATGTTAAAATGAAAAACTTAACTTAGTAACTTCACACAGGGGCGGATTCAGCATCAAATTTGGGGGGGGGGGGGTCATGACCTGGGTCCGGGGAGTTTGGAATACCCGGGGAGAGAGGGGCGTTCTCCCGGAGGGTATTCCATACTCAAACTTCTCTCACGTTTGGGACTTGTAGCCATGCATTTGCATGTACACTGCCTTTACTCCTTTAAAAGGATACAAACTATTAAACTAATAAAAATTTAAAAAATTTGATAAAATACCCCTATGACCCCCCCCCCCCCCTCCCTAAATCCGCCACTGAGTCTTCACATGGATTTCTTAATCACACAAACCTGGTTTCGACGTACAAAGTCCTCTTCAGGCTAACAGAAGATGAGGTTGTACGTCGAAACCTGGGTCGTGTGAATAAAAAATCTATGTGAAATCACAATTTTAAGTTTTTCACTCTGATCGGAATATATCAGTGTACTTTAGCGTAAACGAACGACGGCCAATGCAACGATATGTGCTGGCGAAGCGTCCGGTAGTCTTCCGTTAGATAGCATTATTTTGGTTAACAATAGTCGAAGCCAAATGTTTCTGGTATATTTATGGAGTTACTCAAAAAATATAATTAAAAACGTAAGCTATTTGCAAAAGAGTTATAAAAAAAATTTCATTGTCCATGATAGACGCCTTTATTGAAATTCAACACAAAAACAACAATTATGGATGCGCTTATCGAAGTTCTTTTGTTGTTTAGCACCCATCAACTCTGCTCCCGATCTGTTTTGAAGTGCGCTTACTAGTTGCGCACTAGTAAGAGCACTTCAAAACAAATCGGGAGCAGAGTTGTTGGGTGCTAAACAACAAAAGAACTTCGATAAGCGCATCCATACTGTGATACAGGGTTGTCTGGTTTAATAAAATCTGAGACAAATGGTAACATATTATAAATGGTGGTATATATGGGGGTCTGGAACTATGTATGTAGTACTGGAACTATATTTGGTGGTATAAATGGTAATCTGGAACTAACATAAAGCAACGATGCGCTGCTGTTCTGCAGATAGAAGCAGCTGAAATGGAATTACTAAGTATTTATTCTCTCTACGACTATAAAAGAAATGAAGGCTTAACATCCAGGCCATTCAACTCCGAACTAAAGATCTAGGCCATGATCACCGAAACTATGGAAAAATACCGTAGCAAATTGTATGAGCATATTTTGAGGATATCGAATAACAGATTACTCCAGATACTTCTAAACTATGGACCAATTGGAAAAAACAAGCGATGGAGAGACTATCTTCCGACCTGAAGCGTAACAGGCCAAATGGGCTAATTCTAGACAGTTATTAATGATGATGATTTCATAATTACGCAAACTCCTGGTCGTTGTCGTACTGTCAAAAGCTTCGAAACCTCAGATCGTTTCATCATACCATGCCCCTTAACTAGACTCCAGGGAAATGCGAAGTAATTAAATAATAATAAACAATTGCCAATAGCAATGGATGACGTTATTTTCCCTTTCCGTTTGCTTTTCGATTACGTCCGTCTACCGCCTTATTGCAACCACAGCACTTTCATCTTGACACTAAATAATATATCAGAAAATGTTGCGTTTCAAGTTGATTTCGTAGTTTTGAGAACTTCCACTCAGTGACATGGAGATTCTGAGAAGGCTGTAAATACATTTAAATTTCATCGGAAAATTCACGGAGAAGATATAACCCATTTCTCAATACAGGGATAAAATTATGAACTTTACCACTTAATCCTTTTATAATGATAAATCTTAGCAAATTACAGATGAAAGTTGTATCATGTGACCTGTTTTCATTGAAAAAAATCATCTCCTAGCAAAGTAATGCCTTTTCAAGGCAAAACCGGTCGAATTTATTGAAAAAAACAACTGTGGATGAGTACAATTATTTGTTATTCGTGTTGATAGTCATCACTTCACCACGAAGTCACACCTGAGTACCTCGACAAATCCGCTTTCAGCACCCATTATTTCGGCGAATGAAACCGCACAATTAATCCATTCAGTATGGCCGATTGGGCTTTTTAATAGTTTTAATATCTCCCGGTATCATTGGTATGCTCTCATCTATTCTTTTTCTTAATTTGTGGTGAAAGCAGTGATTTTTTAAAGGAATATAAGCAATAAATTTAGGCGTTCTTATTCGTTTTTGTTTACTCGCGAGACGAACTCCTTAATAAGCGAAACCGTTCTCGCTCTCCACCCGATGACTCGTTTGTCTACTCCAGTTAAGTTCTGTTTTTTTTCCCTTTCCTTCCTTCCTTCCAGCGCCCCCAAGACACGACGCGAAATGAGTCCTTCCGATATGATCTCTCCCGCTCCAAGTCGGCCTTCCACTCGCATTCCCTTCCCAGGAGGCATTGCGAATGCACACACGAAAATAAAAAAACACCTTCACTCTTTTCCACCGCCGCGTGTGAGTGGACGGCAATGAATGCAGACAGTGTGTATATATGTACGCATTCGAGACACACCTACACCTGAGGATACATTTTTGCCCGCCTACTTTCGGCTTTCCATGGAGGACGAAGGGGGAGAAGACTTGAATAAACCGCTCCGCGCGATTTCACACCGAGATACTTCTTCCTAAAGGTAGTTTGAGCGAGATATTTCCCTAGTCATAAAGTAGTCCATATTCGAATTTTATTTTATTTCAGCTTCTGTTTTAAATATGAAATATGTAATTATATTATTATTGGCGGAAAAATAAAGTTATAAATGTCAAAAATTCTCGCTAGTTAATTAAATATATCCAATAAGTCTCTAACTTGACCAATTGTTTTCCTGCCGTACTCTGAAAACGCCTTTATAACAGATGGTTTTTTTGCGATTCTGTAAAACTTAATGCGGTGAGTAATTGATTATATTTTATGAATAGTTGAAAACACATACCAAGAACACACCGTTAGTTATCTGACGAAAACTACGCGCCAAAAATTCATATTTTTTTCAATATTCTCCCTCTGGAGCACACAGCCGTAATCTATCCCACACTAAAAAGTTTATATTTTTAGGCAAATTGCTCGAAAAGTAGTTCGGCTAGAGGTTAGTACTTTTATAGCATTGGAAAGATGGGAGTCACTTCTTTATAATGAAGTCAAATTCAGCAAAATCTAGGCGAAATGATATCTTGCTCAAGATACCTTAAAGTGGTTGGAGAGATATTTTTCCCTAGTTTTAATAGAGACCATATTCAGCTATTTTTCATTTTGCAGTTGTAAGAAGCATTAAGTAAATATTGCAACAATTATGATGCAAAAATATTGTTTTATTTTACTGAAATTCTCAGTAGTTAACTAAATATGAATACATATGCCTTTAACTTGACTCATTTTTTTCACGCCTCACGCTGAAAACGCTTTCACAACCGAAGATTATTTTTCGATTCTAAAAATGACTGCTGTTAGAATTTGATTTATTTTTTTAAATATTTTATAACTAATCAAATTTCACGCACTTGTATTTCTGACGAGATCTACGCGTTATAAATTCCTATTTTTTTTAATAAAGTCAATCTGGAGTGCGTACTCAAACCATTCCCCATGGAAAATGGCTAGTATTTTTGTCAAAAAACTCAAAAAGTATTTTATTATTCGAAAGATAAGATATTTTTCGTTGTGAGGAAGCCAAATTCATTGAATTTTATGTGAAATGATGTCTCGCTCAAACTATCTTAATCGGATAAACTTCGTCCGGGAATTTTGATCTTCAACTGCCGGGAGCAACTCAAAATCTATATCTGAAATATAAGAAGCTGAAGGAGGTCCCACCGTGACTATGTGAGTCAAAATAAATACTAAATTCCAACTTTTTGTGTTATTGGGTTTGATCTACTTTCGCTTATGACATGCATCAACTATAAAAAACAATGATAAGGTACAAAATACGCAGATTATTTCAGAAATATATTTTTAATTATACTTTTTTATAGCCATATTTTCCAACTTCAGCGCCATTTCTGTTGAATTGACCCGCATTTTAACTTCTACTTTCGCAGTTATTAGCTCATAAATCAATAAAAGGTGAAAAGGCACCTATTTTTTCCTTTTTTCAATTTCAAGGGAGTTTTCATATCTTCAAACTGTTTTCCACGAAAATGTCATTTATATTAAAAATAAAAATACAGTACTTATGCCCCCAAATTTCTCCCATTTCCACGTTTATCACGATGCATTACAAGTCTAATTCGAGTGAAAAATAGAGTGGAAAGGTATCATTTTGTTGCTCAAATTACATAGAGGAAACGCTATTCCAGTTGTAGCCAGAATGTTAATTCAATGCCATTTATGTCATTTGGCGGTGGAACCGCCTACAGTGAGATGGAGTAACATAATTTTCCCTATACTCCACCCATTTTCGTAATATAGCGAAAAAATAGCCAGAAAATGTTTGATTTTGTCGTTCAAATCAAATAGAGGACACATATACCTTAAGACTCAAATGTAATTTATTCAATTTCTCAACTTTTGAATGAATATGAGATACGAGGAAAATTAAGTGTGAAATTCACGAGGCACTGGACTGTGACATCCAGAAAAACTATTTTTTTGTGAATTTGGCATATTCGTGGGTATCGCCACAGTGGCTGACGCTGAAAAAGTTAGTGCTATGAATTATTTTGAAATTATTAATTGCTATCAGTATGAGAAACGTATACGTGGAGTGCAGGATATATCTACTTCGCTACACATCTCAATCTATTTGTTTTCATGTGTTCGTCTTTGGTGGCTAAACGGTAAATATTGTCAAAAATGCCAATATTTATTGCCAATGCCTTTATGTCAAACATTCCAGAATACGGAAATCTTAAACTGGCTAAGTTATACTTCCATTCACCGTAGCTCTGGGAAATGTGAACAGTAACTCGAGGAATACAAGAAGACTGCTGAAGACATAGACTGTGTGAATGACAATAGGGTATAACTTCCAGTTACTGTCATTGTTGACTCATGGGGTAGAGAGATGTTTGCTCCCGCGGTAAATCTTAACACTATTTAATAAAATATTTCTAACCTCGCAATTGCTGAAATTTTGACTGGTAACCGTCAATCATTACCTAGTTTCGCCAATAGCATATATTCAGAAACATGCGTTTTATGAAGTTATATATTCGTTCCATAATGAAATTTTGCATAAAATAATTATCGTATTTTCGCGCGGATAGTCAACAAGCGGCAAAAGAATCAAAACTATTTGATTTTTTTTAAACCAATAACGGGTTTATGTATCAGATTAATAAATCAATTAGGCATGACTGCTGACTAATCTCTAACATATCAGGGATAAAGGATGAGACGGTTTGAAATATCTTGAACTCCCGTAACGTGAATGTAAGAGAAAATAGCGTAACATAAGCGTTGTGACGTCTTGGACATGATAAAATCTCTCTTGAGATTGGCTGATATGGGTGAAAGCCCTGGGTTGACAGTACCCCCTTATAACTTGCGTCAATGTTTTCCATCTTTCATCATCCAGACGTTTCTCTATGTATTGTCAAGAGTAAGATACAACACGCGTAATGAATGACCGCTCGTCAGAAACCTGAACGCCAGCGCTAACCGTAATGAGGCTCACCCACTGGCTTCTACAAAGCTGGAGCTTTCAAAGCAGGCGAGTAAATGTCAATGAGATTCAGATCCTCGTAAATCATACCATCACGCAAATTCCGTTCCTTTCGCGCCGTGCTCAAAGAGACGCGGTGGCACTTTGTCGTGACTCGCTTGTTTCCATCGCCTACCACCGCCGGCGCTTCGAGCGAAAATCTCCGCCGCAGAGAAAGCTGTTATGCCGTGGGAAAATGGGTCGTTTACCACCAGACGGTATGCTAAGGCCACACGCTTCAATCAAATACGCCATTCGGCCAATTACTCATGATCCGCCGCCACCTGTCCGCCGATAATCTTCCATACGCGTCAATATGATTCAGAAACGTGCATGTTTGGACCCATCACTCGTCAGTATGATGGCGTATATACTGTATCAAAGTACTATGCCTGAAGAGTTTTGTCCCATAAAGAGAAACGACACTGCTTAGAGAGCGTTGACCGGTCCGATCAACTTTTAGCTTTCTTGGAGGTTAATCAGTTACGCCTATAGGTGTACTATCACTTTCAAAAGTCGGTCCACCCGGCGAGCGCTGTCGTCTCCATATTTAGCAGAAATGGAACTTCGAGTATTACTTACGCATTCCATGTCTTCTGGGAGTATTTGACTTCTCTGGCCATAAATATATATATTTTTATTTTTTATATTTACATATAAGCTAATTACCAATAAAATCCTGCCCCCCTCTGCCAATTACACCCCTCGGGCCAAAACCCACCACCCCGACAGACTCAGCCTCATTACCACATTCTTCCCTGGCTCCCATAAAATCAAAAACATCCTCCGCGATTTATATCCAAATTTTAAAGAATAATTATTCCACTGCCCTCCTATTACGCTCATGTCCCACAGTATCTTTTAAGCGTCCCGCAAACCTGCGAGATGTCTTAAAATCTACGAATCCCACCCTTCAACCGACCGCCCCCTATCCACCACTCTCCTCAACTTGCAACCATCCTAGATGCAAATGCTGATCCCTCCTACGCTCTTCTGCTACGCCCTCTTCCAATAAATTATCCTCAGCAGCCAACTGTACTTCCACAAATATCGTCTACCGTCTCTCGTGCAATTTCTGCCCGGCATTTTACGTTGGCGAGTGTACTACCCCGCTTTCCATACGAATGAATGGGCACCGCCACTCCACCACATGTCCTCCCTTCATTGATCCCATTCCTAAACATACCGCTTCCCATCGTGAAACCTTCAAAACATGTTTCTCACTCTCTATATTAGAAGCCCTCCCCGAATCAGCAATAAATATCGAATTGAGGACTAGCGAGATGGCCTTCATTTGGATCTTAAGAGAATTTGAATCGCCCGGGCTAAATTTGGCCCACTGACCAATAGCCACCCTTCGCTCCCGCCAGTCCCCTTCCCTTCTTCTATTCCACCTCCCCCCCCCCCCCCCCCGAGGTAACAGACCACTAGTTAGTCTCTTGTTGCCAACGATGACGGCCTGACCGTCGAAACGTCCCGTAAAATATTTTGTGAGTGTCTTTCTTTTCATTTCCGTGTACCTGTGTTTTTAAAACTTTTTTATATTTATGTTTTTTCTCGCCGAGTGCGTTTTCTGAGAAGATATTTACGATAGACAGAACTTACGTCGCGGACTACACGATGGACGCACCATCACATCTCCGGCATGGGTGACTACCCTCCGTCAGCCCACTTCATTCCCTCCTCCGTAAAGGATGATCCTGAGACAAAGTAAATTTAGGAAGAAACCAGAACTAAAACTCATTAAGGGCGCCACTCAGGACCGTGGACCAGCTAGCACAGGTCGGCAAAACAAGCACTGAGCGAATCTTCAGGGGGCGTGAGCACTTTACCCGAGAACCCTTTACCAAGAATAGCGCGCAGGGGCGAACACAGGTTACTAAGTAAGGACTTATGGTACGCAGGAATTAATCTCTCACAATTTTATTTTTAAATAAGCATTTATATGACATCGGTCGGGCAAAAGTGAAAGCCAAAAATATAGCACTTCCAAGCAAAAATAAACCTACTAATAAACAAAAACACACAACAACAAGCCCTTTGTACAACTAATGACGGATGAAAGGTCAATAAATGGCGAGAGTTTAATGGAACAAAATCAACAGTAAAAAAATCACTAACACTTAACTCTATGCGATACGATTTGTTTACGATATGTTTTTACGATACGGAAAACATTAAATGAATTCATGGACATGTTTCTTCCATAATACGTCGAACAAATTGCTGTGATCACTCATTATTTTCGTATTCCTCCATGACCTACGGATGGAGAAGCGAAATGAGGGATGTTGCTTACACTTACTTATACAGGCCGCATTTCAAGTGATCCGCAAGCACTTAGGACCCTTCTGAGAAGGGTTATAATGCGTGAAATACACAAAACATCTAAACGAAAGCCGAACGCTTCGTTAAAATGGCTATGAGTGAATGGGTGTTTACGCAGCTGTTGGAATAAATTGGCTGGGAGCCGCATGATAAACGGGAGGCTATACGCTAGGTTAACAATTAGATTAGGTACTTGAAAATTTCAAATCACACAAGTTTCACAGTTAAGCGGGAGGATACTCTTAATTCAAAAAGAGAGCAATTGACGAGCTAATTTAAATTAAAGAATAATTCAAAGTATCAGTGAAAGCCTAGGAATTTTTACTCCTATGCACGCATTTTGGTCGTCAAGGTGACCATCTACAGAGAGAGCTAAAACCTCATTAAAAAACATGCGTGTTTAAGAGATTTTAACTCTTCCGGTCGATAGTCACTTGAATGACCGAAATGCATGCGTAAGAGTCAACATTCCTGTGCTTTCATTGCTAGTTTGCATTAATCTTTTATTTAATCGGAGAATATTTTGACCCCGAACTTTATCTTTAGAACTGATTGAAGCGACAAAATAGGGGGGACACTGCCGAACTGATAGGAACAAATAGAAAATTCTAGATGATTCCTTTTCCTGACCTCTTTTTTTATTATTTAGGCATTTTCTTCTTTCCAAAGATATAAGTCAATCAATTTGAAAAATGTTTATTACGCTTTGCCTACGTTTTGCATTTTTATATATGCTTCATCAGGGCTACAATGAAAATAGTGGGCGTATTTACATCAATGGAGTATAGTTTACAATGTTTTGTACATAGTTATGTTAAAAGGTTTATGAACATTTGATTTCTCAATTTACCTCAGAGAGAGTTCCTTCCAAATTAATTGCTTGATTATACCTTCGTTGCTATTTATTGTTTGTTTCAATTGTTGTAGATTTAGGTTGTTTCAAAATTAAAATATAATTAGGTGTTGTGAGCATAACAAATTATAATAAACTAGTCGACCCATGCGAAGCATTCGCACTGTATCCTCCTCAAATCTCACTTCATTGAAATGCACACCGTATAGTTAGTACCGTGTAGTTAGTGCGTCATTGATGTAGGTGTGGGTTCAAGTAAGGAATAGATGTGTGTTTAAATTTTAGATTATATATTTTTTGAAACATAAGGTTAAGGTATTTACATATTTACAGCATATATGTTTACAGAATGGGATTTCTAAAAACTTTTTTTTTCCAATTGTAATTTTTCGAAAAACAACTGAAATGTGAGTAATTTGTATATTTTTCCGGTGTAGCGGTTAAGAAAATCTTTAAAATTATGCCTCATTTATGAAAATTGATGAAGTATTAAGGAAGTTATGGCGTACCGACAAAAAAAAGCCCTTGAGAAATAATATACATGATGATTTTACTTAATTTTGTGATTTCAATTAAAAATTAAGCTCCTCATTCCCAAGCATCATTCCGTGACTACAACAAAAAGTGATCGAGACAATAACCAGTCAATACACATTCCATTCTTCACCCTTTCCCTCTTCCAATTCCATTTCCCAATCCCCTTCCTTCTTTTAGATTGGTGTCCTCACATCCCCTGCCACTCGCCCTTGCAGCAGCTCGTATGCCAATACCAATTGAAAAATTGAAAATACCAATTTAAATTACAGCAACATGAGTGGTAGTACGTGATGTATATATTAATCTGAGTCTTTTTGATTTTTGTGTAAGAAAATATCGTAACTGTTGAAAATGACTGCGGCATTGACATTAAGTAGTTTAAAATTGCTTGTAAATAAATCTTTGTCCTCCACTTTTGTATAATTTTGCTATCATGCTTTCGGGACTATACGTATACATATACAAGCCAGATACATATCATCAATTTATGAAGTATATACAATTATTCAAACTGAATACGGATAAGCTTGTCCACACCTAATGCAACTTAAATTTATGTATTTTTGTCATGTTCTTTCCTTTTATTTTTCAGTAATTTCTAACCAATTTGTTTTTTCTCTGTGATGAAACTATACAATAATTATCTGTGCATGTTCAATACAATAGTTATCCCATGGCCTACGATGGTAAGGAAGGCCTGCTATGATAAACGCTATAAATCTTATATCGATGTCTATCCCAAGGTACTCAATTCAGTTACTTATGTATTGCATCTACGATTGACTGATTGCTTTTTTTGTTGCAAACCACACCCACGTTTGACTTCTTTAAATAAAAAATAATGAACTCAAATCGTGACACGAGAATCCTCTAGACACACTTCAATAGCTATTGCTAACCCATCTGTCGTCCGGACCAATTAAGATCTCACAAATGTATCGGTGAGCCAGATCAAGACTTCATCGTGACTTTCACAGAGACTTTTTGTGCATTCATCAGATTAAAAAATCACAATACAAACACTTTCTCTTTTTTATAGAAGTGTTATTAAACTGCTTTTCTTTCAGTGTCATTTTAGAGCCGGTCTACCCGGTCGGAACAGTACTTATCTAACGGGCTTATCTCTACCTGATAATATCCAACGCAATTATCGTACGATTGCCAATAATAGACACCGTCACATACGGCATTGCGATGTAAACTGATTATCGCATGAATTTCAACATGTCAGTGGTGTAGTAGTGTGACATAATCGGTCCCATAGCTTGTTGCGTTTATCTCACGGTTCTGTGTTATGGATGGTCTTAACACTTATAATCCCTTGTCCCGCGGCAATTTTATACGTAAATTTATTCATTAAATCAATACTCATGAAACAATTACCATCAACGTTTATGCCTTTATGTCACATGAGCAGGAAAAATTAATAAATTTGGCGCTTATCAGCCGACGGCCCGAAAGATAATTAGGTTGCCCCGACATCTATGGCGTATAATTGGTACCAAAGAGAACAAAGTGAGAGCCAAAGTACAGTGAATACGCGGAAATAATTGTAGCCTGAAGTTATCTACAGAATAAATCGCTTGAACAAACACAATGGTTCAAGATAATGCACATAGAAATACCAACGTAGCAGTTACATTTTAAGAATGTGCCATTCAATAGCCTAGTTTGAAAATGGTTACGTGGTTTAGTGTACACGGTGAAAGCTAAAGCGAAAGAGTTAAATTCTTATCATTTAAACCTAAAAGGTGATATGCTGATAGATATACTTATGTAAGGCAAAGGATTAGATCGCTAAGAATTTTAAGAGAAAGGACCTTACATGAAAAGAGAAAGGAAGAAAGGATCCGTATTATCTTATAGTAACTTGTACTACGATGAACCAATATGATTCTACGCAAAGCCAATACTCAGTTCAGGGACTGAAAAAGTATTAGAATAAGCTATAATTAATTCATTAAATAATTAAACATCAGTGATACTATGGCTACATCCTTTGTTGGTAAGTCACAATGTTCACTGCTGATGAAAACTTCCACATTCCTCCACAGGTTGAAAATGACCAGTTTATAGCAAAATTCTGCCCTTCACATAAGTAATCAACCCAAGAGTCAATTTGCCCTGTTTAATCAAATCCTGATAAGTTTCGATTTAAAATAAATATTATGATTTAAAAATATACGTACTTATAGTAAAGGTTTATATACTCACTAAAGATGAGAAGATTCATTTATGTGTACTTCGAGCCAAATGCAGCACTTACCTAAAAAAAAGAAAATACACTGCATAAGTTTAAATAATCCCTTGTGAAGCTAAATTATAATAAATATTTTACTGTAATTACCTAAAAATTACTTATACAAATAATACGCTAGTAGTATGATACAGAAATTAAGGTCAATGGTAAAATTCGTGTTGGAAAGGACATCTTGATTCGACAATGAAATAGATAAGGTTGCATCTACGTCACTTTTTCAAATCAAACTATTGACATTTTTGTAATTTTTCTTAACACGAGTTCCATACAAAACAGAAAGCAACCCCAGTTGATTTCTGTTTTGCAGTTTTAATATCATTTGAAGTCGCAGATCGACATTTTATCAATTTGGAGCACACGTACATGCATCGACATTTAGAGATATGAGAGGAAGAAAAGTTCCTTTTTAAATTCAGATGTCTCATTAACTTTCCGCTTCTTAGGGAAGAAATCTATTCGTGATCATCGTTCACTACCCCATTATAATAACACCCTATAACAAGTGTAACATGTGAAATAAATAGGGGTCTAACAGGCTTGGATTAAAAAAATTCCATAGTCGGTTACTTACTAGCGGATATTTACTAAACGCATTCATAAATTTTCGTAAAGAATAATGGATTTCTAGAACAGAAAAATAGCGGATGATCTTATTTTCGCATGTTATTATCACTGTAATTAAGATAAAAGTGAGTTAGTAATCGTTTTGCAAGTTAGCATGACTGGACTCTATGACTAATGATCCCCGTGATGAATGAATAGGTACCGTGACCACAACCACAGGAGTAAAATAATAGTTATACACCCTACTGCATGTAAAATTTTCTTTCATATACGTACTTAACTCAACTTTGTAATCAGTAAATTAGCGAATTATGATATTGTATTTGACGGTTAATGGAGATAAAACTTTTTATTGTTATGAAAACCGATGCTATTACATTCTCCCATCAATCTCCCGTCAAGCAACCGACTCTGATATAATAGAATAAACCTAACCTCGCAGTTAACATCAAGTTTACGTAAACGGCACGTCACCTTGCAGTTAATGTAAACTGGTTATTATAAAACTGAGCCTTAAAGCTGTTATACACGAAGGATTTTACTGCAGAGTCTGATGTATGGGCGGTTGCGCTGTCAAAATTGTGTCGTTTAAAGCAGAGATTTGTTAAGATGGCTGCGCGAATGCATGAACGAAAGACAGGAAAACTGCCCCTGCCCTACCTCAATGCCCACAGTCTCGCAATATCTGTACACCAAACTGTTAAATTAAGTCCCTGTTGTAAAACGGCCTTTAAAGTCCATTGATTCCACTACTAATGATCAACTATAATTGATTAATCAGGCTACTCAATCGTACGCAAAGGTAATCAAAATAATTTTGAGTTCATTCATATGGTTTGCATCAACATTCAGCTACAAAAAAATAATGAAAAGCACTGATTTGAATTGAGAATTGATATTGCCAATTACGTTCAAATTGCGCATTCAGCGCAGGTAAGACTTCCTTCATTCACGTCTTCCAGTTCAAATACTAATATTAAGCAATTGCGATAATCAACTATGACCAAACATGAACGACATAAATTACCATGATGATGAAAATCGTATTGAATTAACAATGCTAAATTCTAAACACTAAATACATTATCCAAATCAAAATAATATCTCCTTCCGCAGGCTAATTACATTAGCAATTCCATCAAGAAAAATTTCTCTTTTCACAATGGTGCCTTGGGAAGATAAAGGAACATCCGCTCTTGAACTTCCTCTTGTATTATACCTTTCACTTACAGGATAAGAAGTTTTCCTTCGGCTTGCCCAAAACAATCATCAGTTTGGCCTCTGGCGAAAAAAATCGATGGGTAATCATTGTTTAACGATCAACCATTTATTAGATGGGTAGACGAACTTAACATATTCAAGTATTGCCATTTATCGAATTCAATCACACATGGGATTGAGCACTCGGTAGAGGGTTACTAATTTTTTAAATGATGTAATTTTCTTGACATGCTCGAATAACAATCTTCAAACTTCATATATATTTAAATATACAATTCCAATAAGACATAGCTGAAGTTAGGCATAGTTCAAAAAGTATTACCCTAAGTAGAAAATTACTTTGATTTTAATATTATTACCATATTAAGGGAAAAAATAATGAGGATAAATGTCTAAACAACGAAATATCGTGGGCAATTTTCGACAATTGCTGCAGAAAACCAAAAGCTAAGTATTTTACTATTTCATTGCCGAATCAAATTTTCCAGATTGAATATTTTTACGATATTTGAATATTGAATAATATTAATAATTTATTTCCTTTGAGTATGTCTCATTGGAAATTTTAGTTCATTTATCCTGTTAATGGGAGTAATAAATTTAGAGTTTCATGCGTCATAATTTAACTTAGAGTTATCACTTCCGTTAATTCCCCAATGCCGTTATCGAGCACAATTATATTCAAATAAGTGGTCACAACGTTTTTAAGGTACATTATAATTTCTGAACAGAAACCAATCTGTGTCTGCACTAACTTGTCCGAGTAAACTTGTGTACACACTGTATACATTATTTTTGTTCTTATGGATATATTTCCTGAGCAATAAATGTTTTTTCTATCCATCTATCTAAAATTCTCCGCAAGCTCTCGCACAAGAAACTTAAGGATGTAAATTGCCAGAGTAAAACCACCGTAATGTGTACAAATCACACTAAATAAAGCTCTATTAAATCAGTTCTGCAAGTCAAAGAGCCTAGTTTATAGATTGCAATCCACACAATTCCTTCGAAGATAATTTTATCGGATTCCAGCTCTTCAACCGGTTAACTACTAGATATTATCACTTTTCCCTTACCAACCGGTATATTACTGTATATTAAAAAGGATCCATTATCCAAGGATCATTTCTAGGGTGGCTCGCAGTTGATATGTAATGAATAGTCAACTCTTGCCACTAAATGATCAAAATTAAACCGCACAGCAGAACGCTAACAATAAGTGGAATTTTTTTGTCACATGCCCATACAGCACGGGGAGAAATATACTCGTGTACTCTCGGTCGATATATGGGGTTAGGGATAATTCCAAAATTAGCCCTTTTTTACACGTGTTCTTTCAGTGTAAATTTTGGTCCAAATTATCTGAGTGGACTTCTGTATTTTATAGAATTTAATTAATGTACAACATGCCACTTTTCCTTTTTTCACATTTCCATGGGAATAACTGCATATTAAAGATGAGCTATACGCTATTATTCCGTTACGAAGAGATATCTCTGGTAACATATGTTATATAGGTATATGAATGTAACATATGTTAATTCAATATGCATCTACCAAAGAACTTTGTCTATTCGGTAATCCTGATAACCGTGAAAACCTTATTTGTACACAATGGGTGGATATATTTTTTAACAAAAAACTATGATTTTTCCATGCGATAAATACTTCCTTTTTTGATCATACGTTGCATTTTGGTACAATTGTAACCAACCAGAAATAAAATCATGTTTCACGATAATATTATCTGCTTTCGTATGAATCTGACAGCCATTTTAAAGCACACGTGAATATCTGCATTAATTTCTTGGTACCTAATATTTGTAAATATGTTTCTCTCCAGGCCAAGCACAAATACAGAATAATTTATATTGGTCTGGCCATGAATGCGGAGGAAATAACTTCTTTGCATTACCAAATTCAAGCAAGTACCTTGGTGGCCGAGTGGGTTAAGGCGTAAGTGAGATCGGAAGAGTTAGGTTTTATGGTTCGCGGCTCCCCGGCGGCATTATTTTTTTCTCGGTGTAATATGAATCTAAATCAGCCGCGAATTTTGCTGGCAATTGTGTCTAGCGGTCATAATACTAATAACAGTTTATTTTCCGTTGGTAAACATACATTTGCATATTAGGCAGGTTGTGGTCGATACACGTGTTTACTCCAGAAATAGCGGACAGTACACCGAATATTGACCATTTTTCAACCGTTCTTAGTCGTTGAAAAGCGGGTTTTCGACCAGATAAATCACGTGTTCTACTCGTGATTGCAACTAAATATGCTCCGTATGTGCTTTATGGGTGCACTTCATAAAACCTTGATGTGATAATCTCCTGTAATCAACGATATCCGTGCCGAGTTTTATTGTGAGTTACTTGATTATTCCTCCTTTCAAGACATGAAACTAGTCATAAAGTCCAGCGACTTTCTCATGTCAGCCGTTTTATATGCCGCAAAATTGATCAAACTCGATCAAGAATTTCCTGAATTGCCCATTGCGTAAGTTGCCGGTTTACACAACTTAAATCCACGTGTATACACATCTAGTACAAGTCTAGCAGGGACTCAACAATGATTCCCTCACAGCTTAATCAAGTAAACTTCAGTCGGCATTACAAAACTTCACCCTCTGAGAGATGCCTTGGGATTTTCTGAAAAAAAAACTGATTAATTCCGTTCATAGAAGAATACATATCCATCATGCCATTTGTTTTCGGGGCAGAATCAGAACAAAGTCAAAGATTTATTGCTGCTATGCCCAGGAAACTGGCTCTTCTTTTATAATTTCCGCAGTAATGCCCTATACTTTCATACCTCTTTCGATTCTCTTATACTCATGCATTGCTTCATACAGGCTGTCCTATTCTTAAGACTCCAAATATTCATCCTCTTTAGAGCCTCATATTGATTGATTTTTGTACTCATTGTCAGTACCCGCTGACTTAACGGGCGAATTTCCTAAAAGATTATAAATTATGTTAAACTTCGATGTGGGATATATACATAATGTAAATAGGTATGACTGCATAACTCCATATTATGTTAAGTTGAACCACTTGTAATTAATAATTGAAGTACCTATCATAATGATATATATACACTCAAACTCTTTTTTAAGTATACATATTACCTTACCTTAAATACTAATATCTATTAGGATATAGGTCGTCAACAACAAATTGACTCAAGGGTTCGGATCATACTCCAGACCACATTGTTCTTTCAAATAATGTAATTTAAATATCAATAAAAATGTTCTTGTATTTACGTACATATTATAGTTACTTGATAATTTTCTTTGTAAAATCGGCCATTATTTTTTTTCAGATTATTTTTGTACTGCAATAATATCTGGAATGGATTTTAAAATTATGTTGTTTAAGCAAGGTGACTTGTAAATTTTTCTATACCACAGAGTTTCTTTTTCTGTATCAAATGCATGTCTCATAGGAAATTCTGTCCTAGAACTAAACATTTATATTCTATTCCACCACATTCACCCACGACTTCGCGGTCTGCTCCATCCTTTCACAAAATTCACTCTACTATCATATATCTTGTTTCTTGATTTGACTCTCAACCATTTTCTCAATATATTATAACCAATGAAGCACGCTTCTATCAAATATGTCCATTACTGGAGCATCCAAACCACACTCTTTTATAGCCCACCCATTCCTGATCCTATCCATTCTACTTTTGCCGCAAATATTTCTTGATTCCCACAGCATTCAGCCACTCCTATGCTTAATCCTGGCACGCCCAGGTTTCGCTGTCATTTAGTAAAGTTTTCAGAAAACACTTTGCTATACTGTGATTTTCGCTTTCCTATACATTCCTTGATATGCTCCACACACTACCAACTATCCGTTTGTCAATATGTGACTCGTAAAACTCAGCTACATGATTTCTGATGAAACAAAGGTGATTTTGTGGTACCCAACGATCTAAATGCTGAAATCATTATACAGTGGGTGATACATACAAATAACTAAACGTCTTATCCTGGCACGCCCAGATTTCACTGCCATTTAGTTGAGTCTTCACAGAAAACTTTGCTATACTGCGATTTTCGCTTGCCTAAACATTCCTTGATATGTTCCACATACTACCAACTATCCGTTCGTCAATCTGTGACTCGTAAAACTCAGCTACATGATTCCTGATTAAACGAAGGCGATTTTGTGGTACCCAACGATCTAAATGCTGAAATAATTTTACGGTTGGTGATACATACAAATGACTAAACAAATCCTGAGCTGAGGAAATGATAAACACGGAGATACATGTCAAAACAACTCGTGAATGATGCATCCCAGTGTCCCGCGGATGAAGGACGGAAACAATTCTGGTTCCGCCGGTGTGAGAAAATTATGGATAATCATGTAACACTTTCGAAAAGTTCTGGGACGTCACCCTACTTCTATGAAACTTTCTGCGGTCCCGCTAGTAGCACCTTAATCCCAACGCCTTCTTTCTTTTTCACGCTTCTAATGAATCCACCTCGTGCTTAAAATGTGCTCTCACCGTCACTTTCCTTCAGCAATTCCTCTTTCATTTTCTCCCTTCCATTGCCGCTTAGTCCCCTCGTTACTCTCCCCGCAATTGCTACATGCCTCATGAAAATATTCTTCTAACTAGAAAGTTGACGGTTTAAACGAATGCATATACGTATCTTTTCCGCCACTTCGGAATTTTCCACAGTCATCGAATGACACGCAGGGATGCTTGAGATGAGTTGATTGCATTCGCGCCTTGAGCATCGGCTTTCCAATTGGAATGCTAATGTTTAATTTCACGCCGCTTTAATATATTCAGGTAGTATTCAAATTTTATTTTCATAATATTTTAATGTATATGTTATTGAACGTCTTTTTTTAGTATTTCAACGTCAAGACACTGAGACTCCAATTCGTCCGGGAAAAAAACTCGCTAACCATCGTCTTCCTCCTCCTGTGCCTCACATCTATGAAATATCTATTTATTGCTAGTCTCCTAATACCCCTGCCACACTCCCTAGCGCGATGATTATATTTTTAGGAAGTATTTGCTTTTTATTGATCTAATATTTTCATCGCAAGTATTTCTAATGAGTATGTATGTATAAGAGTAGGTAGTTGAAATGCGGTGTATATATGAGATCTCGGAGAATTTTTTCGGTAAACATTTAAGGTATAGGGTAAGGAACAAGCAGGGGTGGCGTGGGTGCTCAGGGACCCGCTGCACGTCCAGAGGGGCCCGGTTTTTGAGACCCCTCCTCCCCCTTCTGAAAAACATTGTGCGTTAAAAACGCGTTTAACTACAATTCCATAGGTATATATGTACAATATGACAAAATTGTACTTTTACTCAGAGATGTTTGGTCTGCTGGCTGTTCAAAGTTCGGGACCCGGCCCGCCGGGCCCTTTGAACCCGAGCCCGAAACCTATGGCTTGGACAGGGGCCCGGGCGGCAATCCCCGCCTTCCCGCCCTGGCCACGCCGCCCCTGGGAACAAGTGAATGTGGAATGCATACTCCAGTAACAATCGTGCATGAAATGAGTTTACTACGTTCGTTTGGACATGTCGACAGAATGGATGGGAATCGAATAACGAAACAGAATTATGACAGAGAAGTGAATGGTATGAGAGGAAGGGAAGTCTTCGGTGTCTGTGTTAGAAAATACTCTAAAGATGAATATTATATGTGGATTCTTAAGAATAGGAGAGCGTGTATGCAGAGTGCGTACATATGTATGTAATTATGGGAAAGATAACTAAATATCTCCTAGCAGTGTTTACAAAGGTCAATTCCATGCATACAATGGGGCCAGAGATCTTACAGAAGACTTTTCACGGAACAATAAAAATGCTGTGTGGGAAATGAATACTGAACTTTTCCTTATTTTTTCTCAAGCTGTATAATTAATATATATACATGTTTTAGGTTTTGCTGCAAAAATGCCGATTTCAACTCAGGTTATCTTCATCTCGCTATTAGAGGTTTAAAAAAATCACTTTTTCACTTGTTCTTGTGAGAAAATATAGTGAGGAGATGTTCACATATTTCACGAGGGACAAAATGAATATGAAATGTTTCTACGTGCAAATAAATTCACAGAAGAACACCACTTTTCTTTCAAGCACATCATTTTCTCTTCAACTGCGAAAAAGAAAATGTTTCGTGTTCTCTCTCTCTCGGCAGGATAAAGTTACACGTTTTCTGATGGGTAAATCTTCCCATTTTAAATGTCAAAAACACGAAGTCGATGTGAGACAGATTATTTTCTTCAGGGTGCTGAAAAAGGAACTGGTTGGAAAGAAAACATTCACGCCTGTCAAATGTTTACTTTCCCTTTCGATAAGCATCGCAACTGACAAATCGCAGAGAGCTTATCCGGAAAATATTAAACTAAGAGTATCTATAATTCACGGAAATGCTTTTAAGAAAAACAAATGGTGTCAGGAAGAGGAAAAATTACTTTTAAGCCTTATCATTTCACGAGGAAAGAAGATTGACGTGGAAATCTATGGTTCGGTTCGCATTGACCATTAGGACATAGTATGTATAAGGCAGTTAGAGTGTGAGTTTTCTCTAGTCATAATAGAGACTATACTCAAACTCGGACGGATATCTCGGGCTCACGGACGGATCACCAGAACCCGTCCGAGACAGCAAAAAAATTTATTTTTTAATCCAAGCAGCAGTAAGAAGCACAAAATAAATATTTTAACATGAAAATTGCATTAACTTTGTTTTAAATTGCTGCAATTCTCGGTAATTACCTAAATGTGAATCCATAAGGTTTCAACTTGACTCATTTTTTTCACGCAATACGCTGAAAACGTCTTGTCAACCGACGTTTTTTTTGCGATTCTGTAAAAATTACTGCGGTGAGTAATTGATTTTATTTTTTTAATAATTGAGAAAGCATGAAAACTACAAGGTTTCTGACGCTAGAAGTTCTTCATTTATTAAGTCTCCCTGGAGTGCTTACCCGTACTATTTCCCATTGGTAATGGCTTCTACTTTTTGGCAAATAAGTCAAAAATTATAATGGTACGTGGCTGATATTTTGTTGTCATTGGAAAGATGAAATATTTTTCTTTTTGATGACGGTAAAATCATCGAATTTTAGGTGAAGTGATATCTCGGTCATACTGCCTTAAGGAGTTTCCATAGTGACAGTGCGAGCCAGAATAAATACTGAATTGCCTATTCCCGTTTTTAAAATATATATATATGCTGTTATTCTCGTGTAGCTCTAAATAAGTACAAAACTTTCATACGATTATATAACAACCGAAATAAAGCTAATTCTTGGAGTGGACATTCTGGTAGGAAAAAAACTTCATTAAAGAACTTAAAATAGATATTTCAATGAACGCTCAAGGTTTATGCAAGATACCACTTCACATAAAATTCAATTATTTGGCCTCAACGTAATTTTAAAAATCTCATCTTTCCAATGATACAAGAATATCAACCACCTAAACTTATGCTTTTTTAGATGTGTCCCGAAAAATACAAGTGCTTTTCCGTGGGATATGTCACGGGTGTGGACTCCTGAGCAACTTAATTTTTAAAATGAGGAATTTCAAACTAATAGATCTCTCAGAAAAATAACAGTGTGTAGTTCGTATGTTTTCTCAGTAATTATAAAAATCAATACTCACGGATGCAAAATCGCTAATAGAAACCTTTGCTTGAGAAGGCATTTTCACCTCATGGCAAGGAAAAATGAGTCAAGTTAAAGCCTTATATTATTATTATAGTTGACAAGTTAAACCATTATGTATATAAATAGTCGAGTACTAAGAAATGCAGTCATATTAAAGCAATAGCACCATTAATAACACAGCATTCACTTTTTTATTATTACGGCTGTTTGAATTTAAAAATCAAATTCGACTATGGTCTCTATTATGAGAATTATATCTTGCTCAAACTAACTTTTAGAAAGAAATAAGTACATATTCTCATGGGTCAGTTTGAAGACACATACTGATTGTAACTTGAGCTCAAGCTGAGTTGCGTTCGTAAAGTTATGCTCTTACGTTCTGCTTGATCCGATCCTCACTTTCCGATAATCGATCATGACAAATGAACGATAACTCAAAAATAAGAAAATATGAATGGTAAAAATGCACGAAAACGCTTTCGAGGTTCGCACAAGAAAGGGGGTCAGGAAGAGAGTACTTTTCGAGCCCACTTCATTTCGCGAAAGAAAACAACGACCGACGTCAAAACTCTATGTTTAAAAAAAAACATCCATCATCCGTTATTATTGCGACGTCGAACGCCTGAAGACATGAGGGGGCGGGCCCGAAGCGTATACAGGAACGTTTTAAAAAGCGAAAATTACTGGCCGAACCTCTCAATTATTCACTCTCATAATTCAAAACGTGTGTCTCGGAGTGCTTGTGGAAGAGGATGATTTTTTACTGCACTTAAAAAAAAGACCAAAGAGCAACAAGAGCGTTCCTTCGGGAGCCTAAAAATGATTGAAGAACGGGGTGGAAGTTAAATGGGGCCCCCTCAGGGGGTTGGTGTCGTTTGAGGAATTGCTTGGAATGGTAGTGGGGAGGGAAAAAAATACCCACTCTCTCTTTTGGCTCGAGGTTGTGAAAACCAAAGCAAACTCACGACTTACCGCACGTTTCCTGATGTGTATGCACAGAGAAGAAGCTTATTTTTTTATTGCCGGAAGGAGTGAATGCTACAGAGGTTCAAGAGCTGATTATGAACTCTATATCCATTGCCGATTATTTTCTTCGAGCGGCTCAACGTTTGATGGGAATTTTTTATGTCCATCGCAGCAGCTGAAACCACTTCGCCATTCAAGACTGACTGGACCACCTCCTTTCATTCATGAACTGGGAAACACAAATATATTTTTTAACGGCAAAAAAGAGAAGTTAACGAACTTCAGCAGATTAAAAAGCAGGCGACCAAGGAATAAAACAATCAGATCATTGGTGCTTGTGTAAAAAATATGGTAGAAAAAATTACTAAGGCCTAAATTTTTATTCGTAATAAGTAATCACTGAAATCAATTCTAGAAAAGGATAAGATACTTTGCACTATTCCTCTGGAGAAGGGACAGTCCTGATAATGCTACAGTGCAGTGAAACATGTCGACTCAATAAATCAAATTTCTCCAGTGGAATAGTGCAAAGTATCTTATCCTTTTCCTACGATGGAATTCCACGAAGTATCGGCCGCCACCAATAACTTCACGAAATAAATTCTAATAAGTATTCACTAAAGGAGCAAATTACACCCATCTTATAATACTATTAGATCCCATTATTCATTCACAGTAACACAAACAAGCTGGGTATCCTAGGTACGCACCTTTTTGTGATACTGTGATGCTTCACGTCCCAACATCTAATTTTAATTGAATATGACAAAATAATTTATCTAAATTAATTTTAGATAGAAACAACCGAAATAACTTTTTCGGATAGGCAAAATTGTAGCCCAACAAAACCTTTTAACACGCTTTTAATAAGCCTCACTTGTCTTGTCAGGGACTAAAATTTGTTATCAAAATTTGACCCACTTCCTGGCCAGCTATCACTCTGAAATTTGACAGAGAGACGTATTCCGGATGAAAATACTATAACCAGTCATTATATATTATATACATTTAGTCCTAGATTCGAGCCTAGATATGGTATCGTGCTTTGATGGGATTAAATGGGAAAAACAAAGATTTTCCGCGTAGAATATTATTCTTTCACTCACTAAAATATGAAATAATTTAGCTACGAGTTAGATCCTTTGACCAAAATGAAGCCAAAACATTGTAATATTTAATGCTATCCGTCGTTTTTCCTCTGCCTCTAAAAAAATAAACAAAAATGAACTTTGCGTTAAATATTAATGCAAATTTATAGCTTTCTTCTGTTTCGTTCCTAGGGATTTTTTAAATTATTTTAGAGCCTTGCAATTCGCTATGGAGGCTATAAAGGCTACATTAAAGGGAATTTAACTTTCGCGACATATATATTAATGGCTTTTAACAACATTATACTTTCGACCTCCATTATTTACAATGTATAATGATACTTAATGAACAATTGCATTCATTTGTTACTCTTTCCAATCGCAAATGATGAATGCATAGAATCCAAAAATTGATCCTATTTATGAATTTTTTAAAATTAATTTCATCTAAGTGAGTTTAGAATTGACTGCAATATTTATTGTGATGAAGACTAAAAGTAGACAATAATATTATACTTGTTTATTAAAAACACGCTTTCATAAACATTACACTAAAAAGGAGAAAATAATTATATTGAACAGATCCAGTACAATGTGTGATCACAGTATATGCGTATGTCATTTTATTTTTATGGACAAATGCATAAACTGTGATTTGTAATACGGCTGTCTAAAAAAATTATTTTCTCCTTCCTAGGGAACGCTTTACAAAAGCGTGTTTTTATTTGATTTAATATTATTTCTGCCAAAATGGACCAGGAAACCAAAAAAGGTGGACGATCCTGTTTTGGGTGCAGACGCTTATAAAACCAAAGAAGCGACAAAGAATAATGCTTACAGAATCATTGCGTAGTTTGTAATCATCATTACTGAAACTCTGTCAGTCGCCATTTCGTACGTATATCAGCCCAGCTTCTAAATGTATGTCAGCTTCTTCACGGCGCTCCTTCAAAATTACTCCGGACTCTGAACATAATCTTTAATATACAATTTGTGAATACAGCGACCTTGGGAGAAAAATAACACCACCAGTATTCATTACATCTTTCGAAACTGGGTCATTAGCAGAATATTTCAACAGTTTCCGCCACGGCCGTGTAAGTGGAAAGAAATACTGAATTCCACCGTTTCCGTTTTTCGACCACCGAAGTCCGTTCGTCTTGTTCCACAAATACAGCTTTAACTCATGACATGGCAAAGCTTATAGAAAACAAGATTATGATGCCAAATATGCAGATTATTTGTCGAATTATGTTTATGAACACTTGTTTTCTGTCCACATGAGCTGACTGCATCACCACTTCCATTAAACTAGCGCGTTCAGGTGGTTCAGGCTTCCGTTCCCGTAGTTATTCTCTCAAACTCAAAATAATATGAAAAAGTGCCCTAATTATATCAATATTCAATTCCCTGAAATGAGTAGCTTATTATAAACAAATAAATTTAATTGTTTCAGGCTTGACTTCGTGGAAGTGATAGATGTCCATTTTTAATAAAAAACTTTGTACTTTTCCACACTTTATTTCACAACTGCAACCGGTTTCACCATAATATGGCATCTTCTGGCACATTCTGAAGCTTAGGTCATACAATATATACCCAACCCAATATATGGGTATATATTGTATGACCTAAGCTTCAGAATGTGCCAGAAGATGCCATATTATGGTGAAACCGGTCGCGGTTGTAAAATAAAGTGTGGAAAAGTACAAAGTTTTTTATTAAAAATGGTTATTATAAACAGTTTTTTGCGAAAACGGCATTTAAATTCAGTTGAAAAATATTATTATACCCCGTGTTTCACCAATTCTCACTTATAACACCATGTAATTCAAAGTTCATTAACGAAATAGTGGCGGGGAAATATTTGATTCTGTTGTTCGTATCGATCAGAGGACACTTTTTCCTCAAAGTAGGTAAGATATTAATTAAATGACATTAATTAATTCATAATTGAAGTCAAAACACATCAACTTACAGCGTTTCGCCGACCTACATGCCATCGCCGGATAAAAAATAAATTATTCAGAGAATGTTTGTTAAGTTTTTGCTGTTTTTTGCCTTACTGAGTAAACAAATATAAACCTCCAAATGGACTAGATTACATGGAAATTGCGTCACGAAAAATTGGTTAACAAGGTACCTACTCTTCTCTAAATGAATGCGAAGTCAATGCAAAATATACAGGAAAATATTGTGTGGATAGTAATAAGCCACGACTTTACCAGTTCATCATTTTTGTACTCTTGATGGATGCTGTAAGGTGGAAAAACACTTCGAAAAAAATCAGAAAACATCCACCTTTCTCAAGATAAGAAGTAGGAATGGGAAGCATTTTGATTTCTCTCAAGATTTCAGAAGATGGCAGTCTAGCTGTCGAAATATCAAAACGTGTTAGTTATCTATTTTTTGTGTGCCTATATCATTTTTGGGCTTGTGACGCCTGTGACACCTCAGTTGATATATATATATATATATATATATATATATATATATATATATATATATATAAAGCACAAATATAAATATACTTTGAAAACACAGGCACACGAAAATTAAAAGGACACTCACAGAATAATTTACGGGACGTTTCGACGGGCAAGCCGTCATCGTCGGCGACAAGAGACTAACTCATACATATATATATATATATGACAAATATTCTCAGTAATTAAATAAATATAACCACATAAGTCACTAACTTCACTCATTTTTTCACGCCTCACGATGAAATCGCCTTCACAGTATGTGTTTTGCGATTCTGTAAAATGTTCTGCGGGGAGTAATTGATTATTTTTTATAAATATTTGAGATAACATACAATCTACCCACCGTTATTTTTTTACGAAATCTAGGTGTTAGAAGTTCCTAATTTTCTCAATATTTCTCCCTCTGGAGGGCACAGCCGTAATCTACCCCATGTAAAACAGCTTATATATTTAATCAAATTGCTCGAAAAGTAGTTTGACAAGGGGTTAATATTTTGATATAATTTAAAAATGGGAGTTTTTTTTCTTTAACATGATTTCAAATCCATCAAATTCTAGGTGAAGTGATTTATCGCTCAAACTACCTTAAGCCATTTCACACAGGAACCACCTAAATATTAGCGACACACGAAAAAAGGCCAATACTAGAAAAAGCCGTTGTGGTTTCGAAATAATTTGAGAGTTAAGGAAGAAGAGGAGGAGAGGTTTATCTGTAAGGGAGAGGGGACGATTATGTTCGGGGGAAGATACACACAGTGGTGCAATCAAGGTGGCGGCGTGGGAATTTTCGATCGAAGCCAAGTCGAAGTGTTCGACCCTTCGGGGTCATGGACCTTTCCGCGAAGCCCCCGCCCCACGGATTAATGCCACGGAATTTGGCACGACGAGGCAGCAAAACTTGAGGGCAAAGGACAATTGAGAGCTACTTGCATAATCAGCATCGGAGTGTGAGTGTAAACAAATGAAAGACGTAAATGGATATGCCAGCAAAATATAAACCAATCAAAGAACCACGAAAGAACATGTCTCGTACTATCATTCTCCTGCCTGTGGCTGGTGGGTTATTTGAGACGGCTGATTACAAATACTCTATGTGATTTGATGCTAAAATTCAGCCGGAGCCGGAATCCAACAAGAAATTAAACAAGTGCCACAAGAGAAGCGATACTATTATCATGGAGCATTGGCTCCTGCGATATCTAGTGAAATTAGAGATATTCTGTCCGGAAAGATTGCTACATGTTTTTTTTCGTCATTTCAATATTTATAATGTCAGTTAACGAACTTCATTTTTAAAAAAATTCCATATGTATGTATAAAAAATTATAAAAACTCATATCTACTTGTATATGCCGAATCCGAAGGCCATCGTATGATACTGTACCCAAATTAGTTTTCCGATTCTTTTCGACGACATGCGGAGTTTTAGCATGAGTTTTATCAAACATAAAATAAGAATTAAAGGAGAAGGAAGAAAGACAAAGAAAGAAATGTCATGAAGATTGGCAATGAGCTTCCAAGAAAAGAAGACTTTCAACGTGGAATCTCGTATTTTTTTATGGCAGGTAACCCATCCTACTGCCCCGATTGGGACTGTAGACTTAACCCGCGTTTAAACAAAGGACCCACGAAACCATTGATGGCATACTTTAATTCCGCATGGTAACCAGCAAGCAAAATAGCTTAAAAGTAGTCAGAAATACGAATTAATAATTTAACATCGGACAATTACTGATCCAGTTCTTATTTCGAATACATTTAACAAATATTTCATTAGCATATTTCAGACAACTAAAAAATATCCTCATTCAAACAGGGACTCATTGATGACTACCTCACCAAAAGGTAGAATTAATTTTAATCCAAATTCTTTCTTTCTAGAGCTGGTCACCTCACCTGAAATACTTAAAACTGTTAATGCTCTCTCTTCAATAAAAGCTGCCGGGCCTGAGAGGAAAAATGCAGGCTATTAAAAATAATCATACCAGACATCTTAGACATACTCTACCATTTGTTCAACTTAAGCTTCGCAAACGGCAAATTTCCTGCTACTTTAAAGGAAGCAGTTGTTGTACCTAGTACTTCAAAGTACTTCAAAGTACTTCACCTTGCTAGAGTTATCTAAGTAATTAGTATTTAAGCTCTATTGATGGCTTAGGAAGATAAATAAATGAATTTATTTATTTACAAATTAAAGCACGCATGCAGGCATTCGAGACGTGCTGTATATCTCTAACCCCATTGGCCGGGAGGAGATGACCAAGAGCTCGGAAAAAAATGAACTAACGGAAGGAGCCGACCCGGTGACCCAGCAGCAGGCTTCCCCGCATTTGAGCAACAAACAGCAACAACATCCTCTCCCCTCCTTTCCCCTGACTGACCGCCCGAGTACGATTGGGATGCAGGTGCCGTGATCGACCAGATCGAGTCTCCGTTCTTACGTAGTGTGTGAGGCCGGCGAGGGAGCGAGGCGGAGATAAATGGGACGCAGAGCACGATTCGCGCGGAGCCAGCCAGCAAGCGCGCTCACTCAACAATCAGTGGAGGACTGCGGAGTCCACCTGCTCGAACACCTGCCGACTCTACGCAAGGAGGGAACGGTGGAGAGTTCTGATGCCAAGCGAGTGGTTCATCCCGGAAAATTTTCTAATTTAAGGGGAAGGAAATTCCGAGATGTTTTTTCAATTGACTAATTGTTTAAAGTAGGCAATATATCACATAAATTTAATTGTTTCAAGCTTTACTTCGTGGAAGTGAAAGATATCCATTTATGAATAAAATATTTTGTACTTTTCACAGTTTATCTAAAACTGTGGCCGGTTTCACCTTGATCTGACCAGAAGATGCCTTATGACGGTGAAACCGGGTGTAGTTTTAAATAAACTGTGGATGAGTATAGTTTTATATTCAAAGATTATTACAATAAATGCTAAATCTCACACAATTCGCACTTTTCCTCAGGATATTTTAATGCTACAGCGAGTTTAAACTCACAGAGTCACTTTCTGGTACAATACCTCTTGTACTTTTCAACGCACAGAGTCATTGAACATCACATTTTTCAAAAATTTTCCACTTTTCATTTCTTGCTGAATAGACTGTTGAACATCCCTCTATCAGAAATCGGTTATTATCTCCAATTGGAAACAATTTTTTCCAATTGCCGTAAAAAATTGTCACATACAAAAGTTAATTGAAAAAAATGTATTCAAAAAACGTTGCATCAGAACACGAAACTAATTGTTTAATCGTGTCATTACCATACTATAGAATAATATCATAAAAAAGGGAAACCTTTTCCCAAAGGACTAGTTTAGGTTAGCATTTCATAACAATAGCATAGTAACTAGTTGTGCCTTGTACCTACAATAATTAAATATCAGTAGAAAAATACGTTTTTCTCTCTCACTTCGAAAATATATTTCCACATTGTTAAACCTGAAACCTTTGAACTCACAGAGTCATCTTATTAAGATACAAGACCTCTTGTGCCAGAAGAGGACTGGGTGAGTTGAAGCGTTGAAGCGTTGTACTATAACTATTCTGTGAAAAAATGCAAATTATGTGTGATTTAACATGGATATATAAAGCCTGAATCTGTTGAACCAATACAATACACTTGTTTTAGGCAATTATTAGACAAGCTACACGTATTCCGAGAAATAAAAATGCATTATTTTCTAAAATATCGCACACCATTGATTCGATAGAGCCAGGCTCAACTAGGTGAACTCTCAGCAGTATAAAAAACATTAATACTTTTTAATATCTAACAGAAAAAAACGACCGATTTCTGCCAACAGTGGACCTGATGATGTTCACTGTTATATTACAACAGTTTTTCATTTAATAAAGTCTGTGTCTGTTAAAATATTTTTGATAATCGTTCAAGATCATCTATAGTGACTAAATGCAGCAATTTCGTACATTTATTCTAATAAAACAAATGTATCGTTTGATAGATTTTCACCACGTCCGATTTATCTTCGATTGATTTGTTTCGATGGTATGCGGAGTTCAGTATGCGCTTTATCAAACAATGAACAAGAAATAAAAGCATTTCTTGTAGAATCGCTATGAATTAGATGAAGCGACTGAGGGTATAAAGTTATACGATAGTCCTCGGCTTCGGCAGGTACTCTTTTACGATATAAATGTAGGATATATAAGTTTTTACACAATTTTTTATTCAAACATGCATGATATTTTCAAACAGGAGTTCGTTAAACAAGAAAAGTTGAAAATACGAAATAAATGTATTAGGTACATTTACCTTATAAATCTTTATATTCCATCTACTCTTCGTATCGCTAAGTTCCCATACTGAAATTTTTAACGATGACCAGAATCAACGTGATCAAATACAAAACCATCGTTTCTCGAGTAAATCTTGTTTAATTTCAGAAATTTCGCTTCAGCATCAAATAAAAAAGAATATTCGCGATCGGTATCCCCGAATGACCGTCCAACTCAAGGGTCTGAGGAATTGCGATATCTCGTATGGATTACTACTAGCGCCAATTGTTTCAGGCGCAAATGGGAAAATATGTATGCGTGAAAAAGATAAAGAGTGTATAAATATTTTATTTTTTTGTGAAAAAATGCAGTAATTATTCCTTTTGTTGTAAGACGTTTATCAGTGTCCATTTAAGGGACCACACGAGACATCGCCATCGCAACCGTAAGTAAACAAAGAAGATAGCCGAGAAAGTACACTACGAAAACGCCAAGAGAAGGACTGGACGGTATTATTGCGCTGCAATCTGGTTCCAGAATTTTTCAGGATGCAGAATTGATAATACGATTACCTTTTTAAGTTTCCCCTGAGAAATAAATAGGTGATTTCCCACTTATATCTGCAAGATATTCAATTAAAGAGTAAACCTGTCGCGCTGTTTGCTGATAGTTAGCGCCTGACCGCTAGAGTGCTCTGGGTGAAATGTATAACCATTGGAGTAATGAGAGTGTCAGACCCTTGGTCCAAGTAAACTAAAGAGTTCATTGCAAAAGACATTTTAATGCCACACGGGCTGGTCGTGGCTCGTAATGCAGGTGTATATGGTGGTCAGGAGTTGCCACATTCTGTTTCCACCGGGGTCGGCCGGCTGTGCAACTCTGGGAGGTAGATAGCACTTGTCCAATCGGGAAAGGACGAACGTGGAAAAAAGGACGCCGACTGGGGCAATTCTGCGGAGCGCGAAAGACGGAAGCTATCTCGATAATTAAAGACCTGCATTACGACGGAGGGATGGGGAGAGAGAATATTGGCTTGAGGCAGAGAGGAGGGTAGTTAAATTATGAGCTGTGGCAGAACACACAGGTTCGCAGCGGGAGAAGATGGATCTCCAAAGCTTCCTGATCACGCTTGACATGGCAAAGATCCACGCGGAGGATGTGTGCGGGAGGAACGGGAGAGAAATCCTGCTGAGGGTGGCCAGTCATAATTCATCCACACTCCAGCGTCCTCCTGAATACTTGACCAAGACGCTAATGCGAATCGGAAAACGGGAAATTCTTCTGGATGACCGGATGGCAAGTGGTAATAGCCCCGTAAGCCTTTCACTGCAAAAAAAGGTGTGTCCAATGTCCAGAACGTGTTTCAGATTAGTGACGAAGAGAATCAACTTTGGTTTAAGCGACGTATTTAACGATTTTATCCTCAGCGCATCAATTACTTCTTCACGTCAATGGATTAATGAATTTTTAATCGACGGAGAGAAATTAAGAGGAAAGCCGGCCTCGATCGAATAAAGATTTTGTCGATTATCGAGTGAATCGATGTTGTCGACGATTAATTAAATCAATGGTCGAATAAATCGATGCTCTCGATTATTAAATGCAACTAAATAAATATATGCTCGAATAACCGATGGTATCGATGGTCGAATAAATCATTTGTACCGGTATTTGAATGTATCGAAATAAATTGATGATCGAATAAATCGAAATAAATCGATATTACATGATCAACAGTAAAATATGAAACACCAAAAACGGGTCATAATTCTTAAATCATAAATTAGAACGGGTCCTGCTGCATTAGTCATCACGTATGTGAAGGTGTTTGGCAAGTGAAAATAAATTGAAGGATGATTTTTAACTGCTCCTGCATTGTTCAGTGTTCACCGCGTAAATATTTTTTAGACCAAAGTTTCACTCGCATTCCAACGTCCATCATCAGATCTAAAATGGATAAATTATGAGAATTGATATTGTGGATATTAAATTAAATACTTTGACCTGAAGACGCCCGTTATACCACCTACTCGGTGAAACACCCGAGTAAACATAAACATTTGCTTCAACGCCGCAGAAACTTGCGATGGAAGATTTTTTTACAATTGTTTCGATCTAAATAAAGAGTTAAGCTGTCACCTGCGACGAATTCCGCGTTTGAGAAAATAATTTTCGTCTTATACAGTAAATTTTCAAATGAATAGCGGAGTTTCACATGGACCATTTCTGAGGTTGCTTACTTCTTTCATTCCTCTTGACGATTGGAGATGGTGCGGCAGAAATTACCGAAAGCAGACTCATCTACATATGCATTCACGACGGCGTAACTGTCGTAGTAGAATGAAGAAGACTGGGCAAGAGTTTTCAAACATTTAATCCAATGATATTATAAAAATATCTAGTCTTCTTCTAATGAGCAATAAATTTAAACAGTCGTTGATATGGTCACCAATGACAAGCTGACATATTCGGGAAATAAGTAGAAAATTAAAAAAAATATTCTCAGAACTAAAATATGCTCTATAAATGCATTTTGTTCTTAAAAAATCAGGAAAACTGGTATATTGTCCAACTACAAGATTCTTAATTATTGTTCATTAGCGCTTTTTCCGGCTAAGTGCAACCTTTCTCTGATACAAGACCAACTTAAAAGAATTCATTGTCACTTTTAAAAAGGCATGACGTCTATCAAAAATTCCACAAGGGCATCAGCCTTGAATGGGAATCGAACCCGGTTTCCTCCATATTGCATCCTACCCTAAACCCCCGAACATTCGGGGAAAATATATTTTCAGATTTTCCTCACACGTGAAAGCAGCCTAAGTGAATACAAAAAACCGTGTTTCACATTTAACATCCTTGGATGTTAAAGCAGTTTTCTTGGCAATTCCATTTCCTTGGCATTTCTATGAAGATATTTCACTGCGACTAGGTCAATCTTCGAAATACTGTTTCATTCCCCGTGAATAGTGGTGTAACCCAATATAACTGTTCCGGTATAATTAGAGTTGGATTAATTTCAAACTAAATGACAGAGTGCTTAAAGAAGAAAGGCGAACGTGGTAGAAATCCACTGTAAGTGGTTACGCTCGACATCGGTCGGATTGACCAATAGGGATATATAGCGGTTGCGACACTATAAAGCCCAACTATGCGAATCCATTTTTACTGGCTGCAAAACGTAATAAAATGTGCGACCGAGTTAATCGCGACGGTACTGCTGGACTAACATACAAACGGTTAGAAAGAAAGGTACCTACAGTTAGTGTCAACGTCCTTGTGGCCTCTGTGGTGTCCCCGCCAAGTTTTGCATCGTTTTCACCAGAAAAATAAACAAATGTGTCATTTCTCCTTTACTGGTATAAGGTCTAAGAAAATGCTTCATCTTTCTAATTTCATCCACGCAAATCCTACCTTATCATACTATTGTTTTGTGCAAGTCAAACTTGAGTACAAACACGGCCATTACGTCTCCGTATATCATTCGTGATAAATATAGTTCTAGACGATTTTCTTATCCTGTACTAACTGAGCACCTACTTTATTGTATTCTATAAATAAATTATAACAAAATTTACCAAGAGCTGGGGTGGGATCATGATTTCTTTCTCCGCGTTGTCATTCTCGTTATCCAAAACGCAAGCCCTCAGTGATCCTTTCCTAAGAACGCATTCTATAAACTAAAAGTAGTGATTTGGTGCACCCCACAAAGTTTGAAGAATGACGATCACATTTTCGCTATCGTGATTACAATGGCAAAATAACAATAACGCCAGCGCACGCGTTATAGAGAACCGTGATCTCGCCCGTGATGCTATGAACGCGATAAGCTATCTCAAAAGCATAGAAACCTTGTGTATTACACAATCATGCATGGTACATACATAATTAATAGAAGCGATAGCTTAGTATTTTCTACACCATAATTATTTACCGACCATAGTTTCAGCCTTTCATTGTTATTACCAAGATGAATCATTAAGAAATCAAAGCTACAAAAAATATAAAACTAAAATAGGAATATTAAAAAAAATGTAGCCGCCTACTCTAACTAATGTCTCCAAAAGTTGGCTCATTACAACCAGAACAGAAAATAGAATATATGCAGCAGAAATGAAATTCCTGAAGTCATAATCAAGTCATAATTGGTCAAATGAAAGGTCCACTCGATCTTCCTTTTTATAAATGAGAATATTAATGAATTTATCGAAAGCAGTAAATCATTGTAGTAAAGACTTAAAAAGGGTAATTCCGTTAACAAACGCTAACAGAAGAGCATTGATGACGGAAACGTTGAGTGCAATAATGTAAATAATTGACTGGTGATGAGTGTAATTTTGATAATATTGTTGTACGGTGCAGCGGAAAGTGGTGAATAATAGGCTGCATGTTATTGAGATCTGAGTAAGAAGGATAATGGACAAAGTGCGACGAACGAAAAATGCTTGGTGTTATGGGAGAAGACAGGAAATAGCTGGACCCGATCAAGCGGATGGAGCTTGTATTGAGGGGCGAGGGTATAATGAAGAACATGATAGAATGCAGGATGCTTATAAACAGGGAAGGGAAAGAAAGAGAATAAGGTTTATCGATGGGATGAAGAGAGGCAGGACATATGCCAGGCTGAAGGATGAAATCGTGTAGGAAAGAAGAGCCTGAAGCTTAAAAAGATTAGTACAGGAATTCCATCTTCCATGAAAGCCTACCTTAATCATTTCAATACTAATATACTAGATAAAAGGCTACACGTACGTATGATTCAGTTGCTAGGCGTATTGATGCAGATGTGCGGCAATAGATGGCAAGCGAGCTCCAATACACGTTCTCCAGTAACTTGATGCATGGCGCGCACGTATGCATTTCTCAAAGGAAACGTATCGTTAAAAAAAACTACATTTTAAATCGTTCCAACGAACTGTCAAGGAGATTTTTAAGTTATTTTAATTATCATTTTTTAATAACATGAACTAAAACCAATCCAATCAAACAATAATCCAGTGATTCCTGGATCCGTGATGACGATGGGCGAGTCGCTTGTCGAAACATCGTACGTTATGGAAAACTTGACTCGATGTGACAGCCGAAAGCTTTTCATTCATAATATTATCCGGGAAAGCCTGCTTCATTGGATAAACTTCATTTAAAATGACTGATGCACCAAGCAGGAACTAAAATTCACAGAAAATACAATTATTTTACTGTAAAACTGTAAAACATGCAAACAAAAAATCAGTCTTAAATAGTCACAGGTAGACCGGTAGATTGTAATGATAACCATTGTAATGACAACTGAAGGTAAAATGCGTCAGTTAAAAAATAGGCGCTTATGCATGCTACTCGGGCCTCACTGTATTTATTTTTTTCTTTATAACGAGGCCAAACTCATCAAATTTTATGCAAAGTGATATATCGCTCAAACTCTCTCAAACTGTATTGCAGGGTAAGGAATATAACAGATTAAGAATGTTACTAGTTGAAGAATCATGTGCAGGGAAGGTGCGGTTTCTTATGTTTGTTTTGAGCTGCGATGTCGTGAGGGAAACTTTCTTATGTAGACGTATCCCGTTCAGTCACAGCCGAGCGAAGCGCCACGAAACTCGAAGGCATTCCGACGGCAGCAATGATTCCCACAACACACAAACGTAACCGCCAATTGGCCCCGAAACTGTCACGCGTGACGTTGGATGCACGCTGCCACGGAGGCACGAAGTAATCGGAGTGGGCGTCGTTGCTATATGATCTACGATGCTTATCGTAGAAAGATAATTCCCACCCATTACACACACCAAAAGCTTGAAAACACAAATGGATAATAGATACCACAAATCTATTTTCATTCATTCTTAGAGCTGTGGTAAGGATTAATGTTGACGATTGTTTTTGTGGGATTTCCCAGCCGAAACATTACGTTCGGCAATGTGCTTGGAGCTGTTTTTGTTTATGTACAGAGTTGCGTGAATTTAAGTGACATCAATTGATAAAAGTGAAAGAATTTCATCATATCGATATGGCTTTTTGGCAATTCAATGCTATTTTAACATGTAGCCTTAAGGCAAATGGCATATATTTCATGAATGAATTCTTATCGTATTTCCAACCGAATTAGACTCTCCATTATGGCCGACGTTTCGATGCCCGACTCGTGCATCGTCATCAGGGGTGTTGAGTGAACACTCCTGATGATAATGCACGAGTCGGGGATCGAAACGAAGTTCATAATGGATAGTCTAACCCGGTTGGAAACACGAGAAGAATTCATTCATCAACTGCGCCGGGAAAGCACCAGATTATACGGCATAGGTTTATTTCGTAATAATTCAATTATATATGCACAGATTTTCTTATAAACGCGAACAAATAAATTTCTTATGGTTATAATTGGTGCTAACAAATATTAAGTCGTCACGACAAGTCCAATATTTGAAAAAAATATATTTCATCATAGTTTCCGTTAAATTTCGAATACCGAGCCGAAAACTCTAGTAAAAACATGCTTCAACTAAGAAAAAAATGTAATACATAATTCTTGCATAATTTCCATATGTACCTTGCATATAAGCATTGTTTTTAGACTTTTAAAAATTTAAATTAGGTGCTCGATGACCCACGATAACCGATCCAGCAACCTCAAGTTAAATAGGATGCCCCAAAAGGTAATAGGTTCAAAGTGTTTCATTTTTAATAAAGGTGGGGGCCGAACTTGGAAATCAATACTAGGAAAGGAAAGGAGGTAGTTTGAGCGAGATTTTTCTATTATCATATTAGAGGCTATTTCGAATTTTATATTAAAAATTAGTCCGTTTTTAATATGCGTGAGTCAAATACAGTAACATTTACTAAGAAAATACTCAACACAAAAGTTTTTATAGGCGTGACCCTCTCAATAATTAGTTTAAAATATACAATTCTCGGTCTTTAACTTGACTAGTTCTTCTTACGTCTTACGCTGAAAATGCCTTTACAAGCAAAATGTTTTTTTTGCGAATTTAAAAATTTTTAACGGCGAGTATAGACTTCATCATTTTGAATAATTGAGAAAACAGATGAAACTTTGTAGAATCGTGATAACAGATAAACTGTTGTATTTCTGACGTGATCTGAGCAATAGACCTTCCTCAATATTTCATATAATTTACCAACGCCGCGGGCAACGAGGCCCAAGGCTTGGGCAACGTGGGAAGAAACCACAGGCGGCTGGTCGTTGGAGCAGCGAGTCTGAGACTCATTTACGAGTGTGAAAGGTGGACAGAAAATTTTAAAATGTTTTGAACATCCTGCGTGTATTTTTACCGTACATTACCTTCTTTAGTGTATCGTAAAAGTGACTGACACTTTCAATAAAAAGAAAGCACAATGAAACCTACGGACTAATAATTTCCTTCATTAGTACTCTTGTCACCAATCCATTGAAAGGAGCTGCGGCGGAAATTGCACCATTGCACTGAAATTGAACCCTTTATGAGCACTTTTGTCGCCAATTCGTTGTAAGGAGCTGCGGCTGAAATTTCACCACAATTTACTGTTAGAATGACACCCACCCATAAGAAGTGGATACAATATAAACATTCCCTATTTTCCTCGTAAAACTCGAAGCTAGAAGACAACTCTTAAATTAAAATTTGAGAAAAGAATCTTCAGTATTAAGAGAATCATTATCAATACCCTAACTTAACCATCCACGTAACCTAAGGTTTAAGAAATCATTTACTTGGTCATACAATAGGGAATTAAATTCTTGGTAAGGGGCGACCAAATTAAATTTTGCACAAAATTTTAGAATAGTTTTGACTGCGTACCATATCCCATAGAAAACTGATTTTATTAATTTTCAAATATCTCGATAAGTAGTGCGGTGGTTAGCTGATATTTTTGTGTCATTAGCAAGTTAAGATCTTTTCCTTTATAATGAGACTTAATTCATTTACGTGAAACGATATCTCACTCAAAGTACCTCAAAAATGGCATTGGATGACAAGTTTAGGTACTCTACCATCCTAGGGAGTTACGCAAGTATGGTGCCACGTTTCCACAACAGCCGTACGGACTGAGGCGAGGTAGCTACGCCTGTAGGCCCTAGTCGCCGTGGGATTGCAAGTCCGTAGATCTGTAACATGTAGCTTCTAAAGCAGTCAACCCTAAATCCGTTGACGCTGGCGTTGCTGGGGTGGAACCGGAAATATGAAGTGCGATATTTAGAAATGCATGGATAATGGCGTGATGTTACTAAGATTGATGAACAGATAAGTCCCATTTGTGTCATGGAAGTGAAGAGGATGACAGAGAGAGTGCCATTTGCTAATGAAAACGTTCCAAATATTACAAAAGGTATCATATATGCGGGAATTTTAATTTCGTTTGAAATTTACCGCTTTCATTTCCCTTGTCCACTGATATTCCTGGAGAGGGCATGAAAGAGTAAAGCTGTAACGTCAATGTAATGGGAATGCAGGTAGGGTAGTGGAGCCAGTACCAACCTTCATCAATACCTATTGGAACCGAGGCATGACTGCGTGTGAAATAGGAGATAGGATATGGATGTGAGCCTCGGGCGAAAGTGAGAGAGAAATATGAGCGACCACCTACGACTACGACGTCCTACCGAAAGCAGCAGTACTTTCAAAGCACACACCATCGTCCATATCAACCTTGTTTTGATTGGCTTCGGCACTGCGTGCGGGGACTGCGGCAGCGCCGACCGTCGGCTTTGCGACTCGTCCGTTCGCCGAGTGGCGGTAGTATGGGGCCCATTGTCGTCGCATTCGATTCGGCGGGAGAAATCGCTTCTCCTCGGGGAAGATGGACGGTTGATGGATGATTCGCTGAAAAGGGAAAAGACTTTTCCTGCTGCTTCGTGGCGGTGAATTCGTTTGAGGGTAAATGGCTCGGAGGGGGAAAAAGATGAAGGGAGGGATGTTCTCGGTGGGTGGGTGGGGGTGTTTGTCGAGGGGATTGAGGAACTTCCCGGGCGGGGGAAGTTTCTCGGTGAGCGCCACTCTCCGGACGAGTGAAAGGCGAGAAATAACGGAGAGAAACAAGAGACGGTGACGATGCGCGTGCCGATGGGTACTCGAAAGGCATGAAGTGAATGGAGAGGACAATATATACATTGTTTTGGTTTTTTTGTTTGGGGAGGTGACATAAAACAGAGGTTATGTCATTTGTGCTATCAATGCAGGAAGAAAGACTTATAAAATGTTAAAATGTTGACTCGGAAAATGAGGAACAATTGGGGATAAACTTAGCGTTGGCATTCGGCGCTTTCCATTCGTTGTAGTGCGCAGCTTACTTCGAAATACAACCGAGCATTTTCTTTCAGTAAGTTTCAGACCTTGCCCTCAAGGCATCGACCTTCAAAACAGATTGAGAGAACAGTTGCTATGCGCTGGAGTGTGTTTAAGAGGAAAAGTACTTCGATACTCGCTACCACGATTGTTGTCAAGTTGTTGATTTCAGCAAAGGTGTCAAACATGGATAGTGTCAAGTTTCTAATTACTTTGCAGCCAAATATTTGCAACCGTGACTATTGTGTAGCTACGAAAACCAACCCACCTGGAGGCTACCGGATGTATCTCCAGCGCAAATCGTTCCTTTCATCGTCGTTCGTGTGGGTTGATGTGCTCCGATCTGCGCCAACTTCAACATCATGAATGAAAAGCTCCCATTACGTAAATCTGAACATAGATCGTCAAGAAGTCCATCGTACAACGTACCTTTAAAGTTTTAGGAAAATTCCATCATCCACACCATGAAATGAAATTTGTCATTTTTTATAATATAGAAGTTACTTCGTAAAAAAAACTTCCCTCGTCTTATAACTTAAATTTCATTAAGCCTCTACTCACTATTTTCCCACGGACAAAATTTGAATCATCATCATCTGAGTAATCTACCGGGTTAAAGGTAGGTTATCAGGAAAGTCAGAGAAAATTCAACAGACACACGTGCAGTGCCCTATTCCTTTCTTCATCTCAGCGTAAGTCCTACCTTTCTCCAACCCGTCCATAAAACCTATTCTCTTTCTTCCCCTTCCCCGCTCGCCCAACATCCTTCCCTCGTCGCCCCTCATTACCGCTACTAGCCACCTACCCTGTCTTCCCCTAATCTCATCCAGAAGTTTCCCCTCCTCACCAACTAGGTAAAGCACTTCATAGAACTTTATTTAAGACGAGGATGGATGAATAGTATGAAAATTATAATACACACCCTCAACAAATGTGGTTTTCGCAAAACCAATCAACGGTAGAATAAAATTGATCAACGAAATTGATTGGAAATTCCAAGAAGGCAAAAGCCCATCTTAGCGTTAGAGAAATAGCATATTACAGCTGTAAATAATGAGAAAATGCGTTATTTTTCGCATTTATAGTCAAGAAGCATCCTTTTCCAATACTCGCTGCTCTAGATCTATCTCGGATAGTGTCAGATTGGATGCCTGCGACTAAATTATGCCCTTGATATCCAATGGTATTCTCTACGCTAAAATCTAATATAATTTTTTTATTTGTGATTGAATATTGAGTTAACATAGGGTAACAGCCTCTGAAATTTCTAACATGTCAGTGATAACGTTGGACACATTCATTCTAAAATTCGAAACCTTTTCATAACCAGCTAGTTGGATTTTTAAGAAATAATATTACTATTAAAAAGTATTAGGCACTATTCGACTATATTCCAGGTGAGGAAATGCACTTCATTCTTTTCTCATTCATGCATATCTCTTTATGGTCACGACAATTGCCGTAATTTTTCAAAAAATACTTCCAGACTGATACATAGAATATGAAACTGTAAAATCTCGGTCAGGTTCGTTAATGGGCAAAATCAGACCAAGGAAAATGGGGAAGATTTAAAAAAAAGGAACAATTACTACAACAACCTTAAAATGAAAAAAATTGCATTCGTTTTAATTTATTAATCTTTGCAAGTCTACTATCAAAAACTTTTGTTTGAATGATTTTTTGATAACTGCAACCATTAGCTCAAAGGGTGGAAAAACATAGGGGTTTTCGGACAAAAATATTATTACTTCATTAGTCGACACAATGTCAGATTCGTTCAAAGTTATTGTAGATATTTTAAGTATTATCTCAAACTTTTGTTTGAAACAATTTTTTATGCGACTAACACTTGCTTCAAGAGGTGAGCAAAATCAGCTGAGTCTATACCTATGTTTTAAAAAAAACTTCGAAATCTACCTGGGCCTCTAAGCCGGGCTTAAAGGGAATTTTTTGAAAGGACTACTATCCCTGTATTTTAGCATGCCTGTAACTCTCTCCATCCTAAGATGCTTCCCCAATACACACGAGGCTGCCTTGTTTTGCATGTACCATCTCCAATGATGCAATGTGCCCTTCTTCATGTGCCCACTCTAATGACCCATATTCCAAAATTGGTCGCGCCAAGGTCAAATATTAGTATTTTCACTTCTCCCATAGAATTTGCTTATCATCAAATTCCATTTGTTATGGAGGTTCCAACGTGACTGTGTGAGTCAAAACAAATACTAAATTAAAACTTTTTGTTTTATTAGTTTTAAAAATATTGCTTTCGCCGATGACATGCTACTGAAAACCAAAACTAAGATACCAAATATATAAATTATTCCATGACTATATTTTTAACAAACGCTTTTTATAGCCATAGGAGCCGACTGCATCGCCATTTCTATGGAATTACAACATTTTGACTTCAGTTGTCGCAGTTATTAGCTAATAATTCAAAAAGAAAAAGTTGGTATAATTCGTCTATTTTACTTTTAGCCTATCACTAGCCTATCTCTGCTTATGATCTGTTTTCTGTGAATATGGAATTTATTTATACACAAAAATACTATATTTCCCCGTGTTTCTCCCGCTTTCGCAATGAGTATCATGTAATTTCAGGCTCAATTTGCGAGAAAAAAACTTGGAATGGTAACACTATTGTTCATAACAGACAGGGGGCATGTTTTACCGTAAGTCGCCTGAATATGAGTTAACTGACATTTATGTCAATTTTACGATGGAACCACTTTATAGGTACCTAGTTTGAGCCAGATATCGCTTCACATAAATGGATTTGGCCCCATTATAAAGGAAAAAAATCCAAGCATTCTAATTACACAAAAGTATCATCATCCACTTACCGCAATCCTTTTCGAGATATTCGCAAAAAATAAAAGCCGTTTTCTATGGGATTGGGTAGGCTGTCCACATTATAATACAATTGCAAGTCTTCTCCTGCTAATGCCAGGGATAGCGGGTTTGAATCCCGCCTGGCAGGAATTTTCACCTCCCAGGGCATGAGTGCGTGCCAGTTTAGAAAATTTTATTTGTTTGTTAAATCCTAAATCCCGAGAAAAACAAAAAAAAACACATGCACCGATTCGTGTTTCTTCGCCGCAATCGCGAGAAGACTCGCCGGTTCCGTGTTGTGAAGCGGTCACGGAACTCGAGCGCCTTTGGGCGTCGGAGGAGTGGGAATGCAAGGCAACTTGCGGCCGAGAAGGATGAAAAAAAAGAGCGTGCCATTCCGAACCGTTTCTCATTTCCCACGTGCGGCCAAAAAGGGTCTGTCTGTCTCTCTTCAATCCGTGCTCCTCCACGCCCTTCCCTCGCGTAATGGATAGGGAGCTCGCGTTTTACGTGCCTCCACGTAAAAAGTGGAGGAAGAATGGGAGAGAATGAGATAAAAAAATCTGTCCCCCAACCCATCCCGTTACTACTCTCATAATTCCTTTGGTCAGCAAAACGGCGAACCCACTCTTTCCCGGAAGTCTTATTCTTTTACGTTCGCGCGAAACTGGAGCTTGGGAAGAACCGACCAGGCTCGCCGAAAATGCGAAACAACCGACATCGCTATGCGTCGTACGCGGAAAATTCGTAATAATTCGGTATCAGGGGAATTCATACCATTTGATACTTCTTGCCTTTTTGCATGCGTAATAAGAGATAGCAGTAAGCAGAAACCCCTATGTACCTGAAGATAAGTCTGAAGCCCGTTTCCCCAACATGAGAAATCTTGAACAAGAAACCTGGGTCAAGTATTTTTGACCGCCCATATCCCATTCAAGATGTCTTTTCAATAATAATTGCTCAAGAATACTTCAATAAACCTGAAAGGCCTTTCCTACACTTATAGAAAGCTGTAATAGACTTCGACTGCGTTCCATCAAAGTAAATAAATGATTAGTCACGATTAGCGACTCGAAAAGAAAAATAAACAATTTTGCAACCGATTAATTAAAGGTACACCAGAAAGTAATATGGGCGCGGCAATCTTAGCACTATCAGTAATCCATTGCGGAATAATTAATATCACAGCATCCATGCATACTCCCCCAAAAAAAAACGAGAGTAACTATAGACCAGCAATAGGCAACCAACGGCACGCGTGCCACCAGATGGACACGCGAAAGTAGTGATTAAATTAAACTTGATAATTTTTAATTCCCTTATTAATAATAAAATATTATTTGTGGGTATAACTTTTTTCTTTACGTTTATCTTTCTTAATGCAATGAATAGCAGCTTAAAATATTTATTTTGCTTATTTAATTTATAAACCTAAATATATGCATCATTGTTACCAAACCTGTGCGTTTATCATTGATACTTATCCTCATGAAGATAATTTTCATTATATTATATATTAGATTATTCTTACTGCACCCTCCTTAGTGTTCTCCTCTCATCAAAATTATACAAAGGTCAACACTAAGGAGTAGTACGCGTCCAGCTTAAAATTAAAATCTTTTGCAAAACGTGGAACTTGCATTCATGACTGTTGCCGACCGCTGCTTTAGCCTAAGGGAAAAGCTCTGAAAGTAATTGTCCTTGAAATTTCAGTCTGATTATTACATGTGAAGACTCAAAAGTACATGAATCCGTGCCACTATTAGCTTGGTACGTATCTTGACCAACCTACGGGCATGACCTTTGCGGACTATTTTGAGAGCAATCGTGACGGTTGCACCTGGTCAGCTGAAAAGTTGAAAAAAAATATTACGAGATTTATTAGACTTGAAACCAGGGAGGAAAATGAGAGACTTCCTACGAAGAAAACCGGCCTTTCACTCATATCGCAAAGAACACCGTTCTCTTTTTAAATAAATTGAAGTCGGCAGTTAATTTTTCCCCTCCTTAGCACGAAGGGAAATTCTAAGTTTCGCATGTCACATGTAATGAATTTGTTTATAGTATTGCATTACTACGTCCTTGACAAATGGATGCACTTGGAAATGCAAAACAAAAAGTAAAAGCAAACAATGTGAACCAGATGTTGTCACAAGTCAGTTTGGGACGAATACTGAAGGAGAGGAATGGCAATTGGAATTAGTATTGTAAGTAAAAAGTAAGGTCGGCAAATGCGTTACTCATTCTTGAACCCTAGATTCTATCTCGGTACACATAATATAAAACGAGTAACCTCACAACCAATTAAACCTTGTGACACGGAATTAACGCGTATAACAAGATGCTTCCCACTTAAATTGTGTAAATGGTTACCTTGCACTATCGCCGCTGAGGAATTCTTCACCTATTGTTATTTCGGAGTGAAACTGAAATGAAATGAAGTATATAAAACATCGTTCAATCATAGCTCTACTATCGTTTAGTGACCACAGAAAATCGTACAACTGGAACCCTAATCTCCTCTCTATACATCTCATCACTCTAAATACAGACACTGAATTTATCTAGTCGAGAGGGATGGTTGTAAAGACTTTCGTGTCTCTACTGACCATCTAACCGCAGAAGAGCAAATATCACTGTATCATTATCCTTATCTTTCCACACTTTACTCTCGAGATAAAAATGCTTGTGTGCACATCCTACCGATACTTTTGTGCAGTCATGTTTCATCATAACTCCAGGACGCACTGCACAAGTACGTATTGAAACATATTCGTTCCCTGCAGTTGTGACTGTGTTCCCTTAATCTATGTTTCCATACCTAATGAGATGCCCTTGCGGCAGTTTTGATGAAGATTCATTAGACTCATTAGCCTTTTCTTACGTTTCCGCAGGAAAACTACATTCTTGGACCGATTGCCATCACCAACACTTACATACCCAGCAGTGTAATTATTAGAAGAATTGTACTCGTCACAACCTAAGGTAGGTTGGGCGACATATCAATTCTCTTAGAATTTGATTTATATGGCATATTTTAAAAAGAAATGTCTCATCTTTCCAATGACATGAAAATATTAACCTCTAGCTGAACTACTTTTCGAGCAATTTGGCTTGAAAAATAAGCTTTTTTTCATGGGATAGATTACGGCGGGGTGCTCCAGAGGGATTATAATGAAAAAATGAGGAATTTTTAATGATTAGGTTTCGTAAAAAACTTGAAATTTGTATGTCTTTTCACCTCTGTATGAAATATAACCAATTACTCACCGAAGTTATTTTTACAGAATGGCAAAAAAAAAAACATTTTATTGCGAAGGCAATTTCACTGTACTGCGTAAAATAAGAGTCAAGTTAGACACTTATGTGCATTATTCAACTACCGAGAATTTTTGACAAATATAACTATTTTTGCACCATAAATATTACAATATTTACTTCACACTTCTTACAGACGCTGAAATTAAAAAATAAAATTCGAATATGGTCTCCAATATGACTAGGGAAATATCTTGCCCAAACTACCTAAAATCGACGGCAGATAAAATTAAAACCACAAAAATTGTTAAGTAGAAAATTACAAGCATTCGCTGTCTGATCTTTATTTATATATATTTCGTAGATATGAAACTCGCACTTGAAAAGCAATACATCGTCAATTTTAAAAGAAAGTGTTCATTTGTTGGTACAACTAAAACCAAGATAAGTACTTAGTATAACCGCCATATTGGCTTAGAAAGTGAAGTTTTGATGGGACAGCCAAAATGATTGAGAGGATCATCAGAGTTAAATCATGCATCTAATCCAAACTGCATAACTTGACATGAGTTATAAGATCATATTTATCCACAACAGATGTCGTAGAAAGCAGCTTTCCCTTTTCAATAACTACCTACTTCAGTCACGCTCCCATCATCTTCATTATGCACAAGGTAACATGACAATGAAAAATAAAATCATATATGTAGGAATGAAACTCATAATCATGTTGTGCCGTTTCTCTCGGCCGTACAGAGCAAATTACTCTCATTACGTCTAATTCACAATCGCTTTCGTGATCATTGCTGGGACTTCAGTCATAATCACGAACTTAGGTCATAATCCTATAGCAGTTTCCGCTTCCTCTTTGATTAAATCCATTTTTACCTTCGAATTCCCCTTTTGATAAAATCTCAATTACACGGAGAGTCACCGAGAACACATGGACGGCGTAACGGTAACTGTGTACAAAGCAAAAAGCGTTGCGTGAATGTATTTCGTACGATGCAACGGTTATCTAATATTTGCAGCATTATCTCATGTTCGGGAATACAGTATCTAAAACCAATATATTTTATTTCTTTGGCATTGGCACGTGTCTTACTTATCACTACTAAGATTGTGTCATTCACATTTTGCTTTTTTAGAGCAAAGCCCTTTGTATTAGTGTATATACATCACGAAATAAATCACACCTACACCATATCTATGAAGTTAGATGAAGCAAAATACCTGGGAATCTCCATATATTCAGACCTAGCGAGGGAAAGACACGTACGAAATATTTGTGACGCTGTATTAAAAAAAACTAGGAGTTATCAAGCCAAAAGTAGTATGGTACTCCGATTTAAAAGCGAAAGAGATTTTACATTGATCTGGTCAGGCCACATCTCGAATCCACCGTGAGGACCCATGACTCCATAGCATGACGATGAGACACCATATCTACAGGGTTTTAGGGGCGAGAAATCCACTGGGTTAGAGCTGATCTACGGGAACATTTGTTAATTCGAGTTTGAGCCCAGAAAAGAAAATTCCAGGACAAGTCATGAAAAGCATGGGAATCAATGTGGACCTCAGGGCAAAGTTCTTTACCACATTAAAATATGATAATATACAATGAGGACACTGAGTTTTGGTCTAAATCGCACGGTAGTGCTTCAATTTTTATAGCGACAGATGTTGACTTAATGGACTATAAGGTATTATAATTAAGAACAAATAAAGTATATATTGGTGTTTTTATTGCTTTTTCCCAGATTAGCACCATGGCTACGGCTGTTGTTGCATTCGATATATGGCTATTACGTGTTTATTCTCGAGAAAGGATGACCCCTCCCGTAGCCGGAACGTTGAACGATAGATGGACTTATGACGACGTGATATTCAACGACGTTCCAAAAATTAGTTTACTCAGAACATGTGATTTCTTCATGGATGCAACTAAAGAAAAACTACAATCCACTCGAAAATTAACACCCAGATATTTAACTCATTAATTTGACCAGTTAAAAAATTACAATCTTGGAACTGATTATCCGTGAGAAAAACTAGAAACATATTCTCTGCTATGCGTGTTAAATAATCATTGTTACATATTATTAACGCATATGTCGTGATAAAATAGCATAACCAACTAAACATGCGAGTTCGCTGAGCGGTTTTCAAGCTATGAACGTTCAAAGAGGTGCTACATTTTTTTAGGCTGCAAAAAACGTGATTTTTTTCAATGGGAGCCCCAAAAAATATTAAACTTATGTTTAAAATTGTTTCGTGCCTATCACGGGAGGTTAAAAAAATTATCTTTCACAAAGTTTGTTTGGTTGCAATAGGATCATAGGTTCTTTAGAGATAACACCTCAAACTTGAGTGTCTCGACTTTTTGCATAGACATCATTTTATTCCACTCGGGAAACACATCTCCTCCCTGGTTCTTTGGCAGCGAACATTGAATTTGATCGTCAAATGCTCCATTAGATAAAAATAAAGGTGGAAGGCACGGCAAGAAGTCCTCGATAAATGAAGCAGGCTATTTAGATTAGGTCAATCATTTTCGAAATTACGAAACTTCTACCCATAAAAAACATGATATTTGTCGCAAGCAACCCATTTTTCGAGTGTTAAAGCTGTTAATCAACGCTCAACTTTCGCAACGGTGGAGTGACAAGTTAACAAGGGAAAGGCAATCAAAGTGTAGTGAAATTGAGTTCAAATATTTTATTTGACCGTTTTACAATGAAAAACTAGTCTCTTTGACGACATAAAATGTATCTTGTTTCTCCATCATACCTGCACTTAATTTGTTACTATATAAAACACATGCTTTATATCATATCTGTACTTATCTCGGTTGTAATATTTGTACTTACATAACATATATTGTTTATCTATCATGCCACAGTACGTATCTTGTCTACGAGATAAGTACTGTGATAGCCTTAAAACAGGTTCGTGATAATGGGTCAGTAACAGTCGTTGGGGTGACAGTAAAAAATTGAAAGGCTACTGACATGTAAGAGGTAAATATGCTGGGCAAATACAAATCATTAGCAAACTTGGAAAATATATAATCAAGAGTAAAAGTGTTCGATTTATCTTGAGCATACAATTTACGAATATCATGTTGCTAAGCACCAAAGTCCGAAAACCAATCGAGTAACGGAGAATGAAATCAATTCTCAACCTGGAAACAACCCTGATTGAAAGTGGAGAAAAGATGTAGGATTTAAGTCTTTCCCGGCGAATGCTTAGGATGAATAGTTCTCGGGTTTCCAGCCGGGTAATGATGTTAAAATGCACCGACGTTTCAATGGCGTAGTCTGCCATCGTCTTCAGGGTAAATGATGTAGAAACACGCCTGAAGGAACACGAAAGGTGCATCAGACTCTTCCATCCGAATAAAATCGGCGGTGGCGGAACACAGCCTGAAAAATGGCCATAGGATCGACTTTTCCAACACCAAAGTGTTTTGCAAAACAAAGGACTATTGGGATCGCATTGTGAAAGAAGCTGTGGAGATTAGGCTGGAAAGTAAAACCTTGAACCGAGACAAAGTTGAACTCAGCAGTGCTTGGAAACCTACTCTGAAAATGCTAAAAGAAAGGCGGGAAAAACTGACGAATCAGGAAAAACCTAATGAAAATGTGACACTATAAATATATGACAACTCTGGCAAAAATCATTTACCCTGAAGACGATGGCAGACTACGCCATTGAAACGTCGGTGTAGTTTAACACCATTACCCGGCTGGAAACCCGAGAACTATTCATCCTGGAGAGAAGATGTTTTGCTCTGTATATAAAATAAATTATGAAACACTAATGCAAAAACGTAGTCAGGACACAAGTTTCTTATTTTTTCTTAAATGAACTCTGCCATATTTCAAAACTATCTTTTGTGCAAATTGTGTGGATATTTGTAGTTATTTGACATTTATATTCGTGTTGCCATATAAGGTTACCATGATCGTAGGCGTTGAGTGTGACTTTGAGAAGGAATTTCGACATTATAACCCCCACACTCCGTCCGCCGGTCGTCTCGATTCTACCGAGCAAGTGAAAAAATACAATCGAACGGTCGACAAGAGTGGAAAAAGAATTGTTAAGAGGTAAATATGAGACGGTATGACGGTAAAACACGAACGAAATGGGTACGACGCCTTTTTTCCACGTATTGAAGATAACCACAAATCAATACAAGCAGAGTAAAAAAAATCTTATCGACTCGAACATCAGTTTTCATCACTTTCTTTTGCATTCCTAATTCCAGCGGGGATATATTGCCTAGGCAAACTAGGCAGAGGCCTAGGGGGCCAAACTTAGGAGGGGGCCCCGGCTATAGGACGAAATCGTACACATTGTAGGACACGGCACACGAAACAACGTCAACTTTGATGTTTGAAAATAATTTCAATTTTGTAAACATTCCACAATAATATTCATTTAGAGTGTATTTTTAAACCAAACAAAACATCTGAAAACTAGAAAATCACCAGCGGATTCAAGGCATTCCACTTCACCATACTCTTAGGCGTTGTTGGTCCCAAATGTTTCGGCTAGGTGTTAACCAGGGGCGGCTCCAGACCAGAAGTTCAGGGGGGGGGGCTCCACCCAGCTTCTCTTAGGGTATGGAATACCTCCCAGGATAAGGGGGTTTCGTGGGTCTCGTCCCGGAAATTCGTAGCAAATTATGTATGTGCAAAATGGAGCGTTACAAGTCGTTTGGAAGCAAATGTTTGCCTTTTAAGAAGACCAATTTTTTCCTAAATGCATATTTCCCTTTTAGATTACCACTAAGTTTCGACTAATTCCAAAATTAATATGATTTACATTCGCATCTAGCATGGGGCTTTAAAACAGTTTTTTGTTTGCTTAAAATTTAACTGGATTTCAAAGTAAAATAATCAAAACTTCAATAACAAAAAAGCAGCAAAATAATGTAGGCTTTTAATTTAAAGCCTAGGACAAAGAAATACGCCAGTTTCTGGGGGCGACAATTTCTCCCCCCCCCCCAAGGGCCGCTAATGGTATCAACACATTACCTACAATATTTTATCATATAATTGGCATTAGTTCCGTATCTCCCAAGTTTCCACTCGCCCCGTTGTACCTCGTCAATTGTCGTGAAGTCAGCCTAATGGTTCTCGATGCGCCAAACCAGTGGGCATTGTCCGAGTCTTTGACCCGGGGCGGCCATCGCGCATTCAGCGCCCGGCGTCGGACACGTGGGCGATCAAGATCGGTGGGACAGCGGCGACACCCACCGCGACGCCTCCAGACGAAGGGCACAGCAGCGAGCACCACGCCTCCACACCCTGGTCTTTTCGATTGGGGCGGCAAGAGGGATCGCCCCGGGCGCCGCAGACGGGCTGGCGGCCACCCAGCCCCCCAGACGCATTGGGACGGGGGCTGCCGGCTACGGACGGGGGCAATGGCCCCCCTCTCTACGCCGCGGTTGAATCAATATGGAGGGATCTTGCTAGACGGCGAGAGAAATATATTTTTGGCACGCTCGTCCCTAGCCTGACGGGTTATTCCGTTATTGGATGAATTGTTTGGGACGAATTTTGTAGACGTTCTCTCATTAGACCTCTATTTCTCTCTTAGGGGTCAATTCCCGAGCTTCTTGCAATTGTTGACTAATGCACGTGAAAATAACAATGTTATCGCATGCGAAAAAAGCAATGTTAGCGCATGTAACAATGAAAATATACTTTTCAACTCCACAGTTTTATTAAATTTAAAAAACGACCGACATCTTAAGGTGACCTGGAATGTACAGAGTTATGCAAAAGAACAGAGAATGTACAGAGGTGACTAAGATGTAACAGAGTTGCATATTCAGGACCTAAAGATGTAACTCTGATTCGAAACCGGTCGTTTTTTTATATATATAATAAAACTGTAGAATTGCAAAGTATTTTTTTTCATAATTACATCATGGAAGAATTCCACAACGTAAAGCTGAGACAGTGTCTTACAATGTTATTGCATGGATTTTTTTATTCAGCATTGTTGAGTCAACACGTCTTCTCCGCATGTTATAATTATTGCATGAAAAATGTCAAGTGGTGGTGTAGCATGCGATATTTCAGCAAAAACGTGCGATAATGTTAAGCTAGTATTGCTAGCAATAGAAGAAAAAAGTTGATTAAATGATTAGATAAAATCCAAGATGATCTGCCGAATGTGTAAAAACGGCGAAGATAAAAACCACAATATGTGCTGATTGACTGAACGAAATATGATCCCACCCAATACGAAGACAGCAAGTGAGATTCAAACTTCCATGCAGGTCGTTCCACATTTAGTTGACATCATGGGCTCTTATGGAGGTTCGTTTCCTGTGTATATCTCCATTAGGCCGGAGTGTATATGTTGCCAATAGTAGCAGGTAAATAAAAAAGGGGGATTAGGGAATGCTTGCTTAATAGGATTAGAGGTGATTGCACGTTTAGTAAGTTTGGCAACAGCGGCATCCATGACGTCTATGCTGACTACTTAACGAATTCTCTCCATATAAAGGAATAGGGAACAATGAAAATATACTTTTCAACTCCATAGTTTTATTGTCTATAGTCTAATGTTGAGACTGACAAGGGTGTAAGATTCCATCATAACATCTTAAGATTCCACCATCCGCATAAAAAAGGGAGTCGAGCACTGTGGCCCGATTTTCAATAACGTCTGGTTAAATTTAACCCCAGAATAGCGTTACGTTTTCGTTTCCCTAACGCCAACTAAAAGTCTGAATCCTGTACCAGTACTACATCAGACTGTTGCATAGTTAACGTGAGCCTCATTGCTGGGCGAACGTACCAACTTCTGTTTTCATACCGAGAATATATTAAACAAGAGATTATAAAAATGGGCCTAAGTTAATTGCGCATCTACTTGCCAGTGTGGATGGACGGAGCAAATAGCCTAGTGGTCATAAAAACCAAATTTCCAGAGTTACCTTAAATCCTATCACAACCTCAACTTGCACAGGAATATTAATCGAAGTGATTTGATTGGAAGATATCCGATTTATCATTTGACGCCGTCCCGAGAAAAGTTTTGTTTCAAGGTTAATTTCGTTCCAAAAACGCATTAATTGCGAACTCAATCAGATAAACTATTGGAGAGGGACGCAGGCAATGACTTACTTGTAAATACGACTGACCAGGCTTTACGACAGGTAAAAATACTCATTGCTCTCGTTACCACAACAAAACCATCGTACAGCAGTCATATTTTTAAAAAATCGTGATTTCATTTGCATTAAATACTTTTTCATCCGGAACAGTATTACAATGGTTGATATCCTTAACACCTGCCACACTCCCTTGCGCTAGCTTGATGGGTAGATAGATCTAGTCCGCCTGACCACTCTAGGTCGCGATTTCTTACCTCGCGTAGGGAGTAATTCAGTTTGGGGGCAGGTCGTGGGACAGCAGTAAAGACCCCTCAAGGTAATCGACATCACAAAGCGGGCGCGGCTTGGGTGGGTCTCCGACAGAGCACGAAAAAGCAATGATACCGTCCCCAAGTGTTTCAAGAATTTAGATGGATCAAGCCAGTTTCCCAACAGCACACTACCCTCTGCCGATGAAGTGAATTTCATCACAGAATGACGAAATCATACTCATTTGTAGAATCTCTGAAAACAGGAGTCAAAACCTTTGTAAAAACAAGTATTTTTTTTTTAAATGACTGCTAAACCCACGAAAGTCAGTTCAGCCAAGTCACCTGCTGGGAAGGTACTGCAGGATTATTCTAATTTCACAACTAAAATATCATTTGAAATCAGTCGATCGGGTGTGTTAACCAATTATACTATCACGCCTGTAGTCAGCAATTGTGGTATTCACGAATACACAGCAAGAGAAAAGTAATTTCCTGTCAAAGTAATCTCATATTTCCTATCTTAGTCAATCAAGCACATAAAATTATGCATTTTAAGGTATACATTTGTATTGTACTTAAAGCAATGGAGTGAAATCTATTCAGTGCATGAACAGATTAAAAACTCATGTAAGAAGATGAGTCTCATGAAAGATGTTAATAATGTTTATTGATGGTAATATTATAAAAGTGGCTACCTTATGGTATTTTTTTAATGCGTAATTAATGCAGAATTAAGAAATTTCCGTCCTTCCTTTTGAGTTGAACTATTTTTATATCCTGTACTGAGAATCGGTATCTGTCAATAAAGAATTATATTATTATTAATATTAAAACAACATTGGGAAAGAACTGCAAGGTAGCATAATTGGTAGAAACAGCGCGGATTTTGAGCCTCTGAATTCGAATCCCAACCCAGAAGAATACTATTTGACTAAAAAACTAACTTTGAATAATTTCGGAAGAATAAAAGCATTCATAAAGACCTGTGAGAGAAGAACATCTCACGTTCAATCAAAAAATTAGGATATTTTAATATGTTGTGGCTTTTGAGAGAAATCAATATAGGGTCGTGATGAGACACTGCCAACATAACTGCTTTTAAGGTAGTTTGAGCGAGATAGTTCTCTAGTCATAATGGAGACCATATTTGAATTTTATTTTTCAATTTCAGCGTCTATAAGAAGTATGAAGTAAATATTGTAACATTAACGGTATATTAAACGGTAACATTAACAAATATATAGTTATGTATGACAAATATTCTCAGTGATTAAATAAATATATCTACTTAAGTATCGAACTTGACTCATTTGTTCACGCCCGACAGCTAAAAAAACCTTCAAAACAGACTGTTTTTTGCCGATTCTGTAAAAATTACTGTGGTTAGTAATGGACTAATTTTTATAAATAGTTGAGAAACCATATAAACTACACACTGTTAGTTTTTTGACGAAATCTAGGTGTCGTAAATTCCTATTTTTTTCAATATTCTCCCTCTGGAGCGCGCAACCGTAATCTATTCCATGTAAAACAGCTTACATTTATAAGCAAATTGCTCGAAAAGCAGTTTGTCAAGGGGTAAATATTTTGATATTTTAATTGAGTTTTTCTTTAAAATGGGCCCAAATTCATCAAATTCTAGGTGAAATTATTTTTCGCTCAAACTACCTTAACTTGAGAGAGCGGGAAAGTTTCGGCAGCGCGTTTCATGACAACGTTTACGATCTAAACAAAGATACATTAAAATTACGCTGGTACGAGAACCCCATCGAAACAATTGAATTTAGAGCCGTTGAGAGCTAGAAAGTAGATTTGAATACCACATTGAGCATTTTGAAGTTGGCAATGAAGGTTTGCGACCTTAGTAACCTTGGCAGTCAAACGTGGAGACCACCATACTCCCACGTGTGGAACTAGTTCGAAGGAAATGGACTCAGTTTCTAAGAATGGGACCTGCGCAACTGCCGCCATGTTTCGCTAACACTGTATTTCTGTCGCTTATGGATGTATTAATGTGGCTCCAGCCTCAGGGTCACTTATTCCATAAATTCTGAAAACTAAAAATAGCAACTTTCAAATGTATTATAAATAGATGATAAAAATAAGTAAATTGATTTTTTCAGGCTTGACTTCGTGGAAGTGATAGATATCAATTTAGAATAAAAAACTTTTTTCATATAACCTTTTATCTAACCTATATAATCTTTTATATAACCTTTTATATTATCTTTTATATAACCTAACATCATTTTGAATAAAATTTCACCTTAATAAGGCATATTCTGGCCAAAAGATGCCTTATTAAGGTGAAACAGGTCACAGTTTTTAAACAAAGTGTGGTAAAGTGCAAAGTTTTTATTCAAAATGGATAAAAATGGGGTTTCCAGGCAATTTTTTCTGTAATTCAGCCTTGAAAGTGGAAATTTTAGAGTAGGCTCTTATGGAAATTGCTCAGATCATAGCAGAAAAACGTCAGTTTGAACGATGAATCATGTATAAGCTTTTAATAAAAACTATTCATAAAGATTGAAAAGCCCTAGGAAATAGAATAACAATAAAATATAGGAATATTACCACCAATTTCTTAAAGCTACTACCGAATTACTGCCGTTATTGAAGTCAAAATGCGGCAGTTACATACAAATGGCGTTATAGTCGGCTCCTATGGCTGGACAAATGGGGTCATTAAAAATATATTCGTGGAATATTCTGCACATTTTGTAACTTAATGTTAGCTTCCAATAAGTAACCTATTCATCAGCGAAAGCAGGATATGTTTAAACCAAATAAATAAAAATATCTAATTTAGTATTTGTTTTGATTCATATAGCCAGTGTAGAGCCACCTTAGGGGCGACGAAAGGATTGCTAGTGGGAATCTTCTGGGTATGTTGTCTGCAGCCGCGGACAACAAAGGAGAGCGATGCTATCGGTGTGTGAGATTAGCTCCGAGGTGCGAAAGTCAAGAAGAACTCTTCCCATTTCACTTTCAAAACGGAGTGGGAAAGTGGGAGGGGCGGAGAGAAGTGAAAATGATCCCCAAGTTCATAAAAAAGAGACGCCGACCAAAATCTGGTTGCCAAAATAAGGTATGCATCATTATTTATCTTTAAACGCACATTTAATACGGACGCCACGTGAAACGAAAAGAAAGTTACTGTCGAAAGTCTCACACGATACTTGATCGAACATGCTAGCCGGTGGACTTTGTACCGGCTTCCAATAGGACATACTGAAATTCTGAAATAGTTCTATTGGAATTTCCAAAAGTTAGAAATTTTGGGTTTATTAAAATTATGGAAAATATTCCAAATGTTGTAAATTTCTGGATCGTCCTAATGGAATCTCCATGATATCGCTGCAGGTATGATAGTGATTGCGTCTACTCACTGGTTGGATGGCGCTGATTTCAGAAAGTGAAGATCGCACAGCGACTGTAAAAGCTAAATTTATTGTTCGACGGCTAAGAGGTCCGACTGGGAACGATTAATAAACTTGTATCGCGTCAATTATGAATTAACGTGGCTCAGCGAGTATGACAGTGATCATGTGTAAAGTAATTGATACCTAAGACGGGATCCAGTATGATTTGAGCCGTCCTAAGAAGGTGATAATTGAACTTGCACCGGTGAGATGGCGGTGTTTTCATTCATATCGTTCTGCATGCATGGCATAGTTTTAAATAAATCAATCTATGGAAGCAGGTGACCAAAACAACTGACGGGACATTTGTTAATTTTCTGACATCTTATATATAAATGTATAATTAATAGAATTATAATCTCCGTGGTTGATTTCGCGACCACAGAATTGCAAATAGTCGCACGATGACGCAGCCTCAGCGAAACGTAGGTGTCAGGCTCCAATATGGCGAATATGGCGGAGTTAAGAGGAATAGCCGAAGTTGAGATGGTAACCTTCCAACTGCTTTTCGTGAATATCTCTGCTGTGGACATTATTATTTATTTTAGGGGTTATAGGGTATTTGAAATTTCTTTTACCTAAAAGTGAGCGAATGCCAAATTTTGCGCAAATATTTTTTGTAAATGTTATTTTTTTAATGCGATTACGTCAACTCATTGGCTGGATGGCGCTGATTTCGGAAAGTGAAGATCGTACAGCGACTGTGAAAGCTAGAGTTATTGTTCGACGGCTTAGAGGTCCTACTCGGAACGATTAATAAACTTGTATCGAGTTAATTATGAATTGAAGTGGCTCAGCGTGTATAATAGTGATCATATTTATTGACCATGCTGTTTTTGTATCGTACTATACTGAAAGGCCATCATAGTATTGTAAAGTTTGAAATTTACTTTAGTTTTAGTTTTGATTGTGTTTTAATTTGGTATAATTTTAGTTTAAATATTTTAGTTTATTTTAGAGTAGAAATTTATTATTGATTGTTGACATTTTTTTGTTACTAAGGGGTGGTTGACGAAAAAGGGGGTTGGATTGGGGGAATGAGGAAGACTGGAAGAGCTGCTCTGTAACAAGTAGAAGCATTGCCTAATATAAAAAGGAAAGAAAGTGTAGTTTTGGCGAGTAAACAGAGTTGGACGCAAAATTATCCTTGAAACTGTACTAGACCAGGTATCGTGTGAAACAGAATTGAGTATTTAGTAATTAAAACATGAAAAAAGGTATCTCAACAGAAATCAAGACTGACCTATTTTTCGTTGACGTTAAAAAAAACTAGTCAAACTCCGACAGTCTGTGATAGTGAAGGCATAATAAACAATTATAAGCGTAGTATAATATATATATATATTACTGACTGAGTATTAACTTCAAATGTACTCCTTTTTAACATTTAATAATAGCATGGAATAGTGGTCATCGAGAACAGACTGGCAGGCTCTTAGTTTGTCTACCTAGCGTCGACTTCATAGAAATTATTCAACTCTGCCTTGTTATTACCACTCACATGCGTAAAATCTGTTTCCCAAACTTGAATGGAAATCACAATCATCCCATCAGAAAAATATTGGAAATAACCTCATTGTAGAATTTAACGGTGCTCTAAAATTCTTTGACCTTAAAAACAGTGGTCAAACTCCAACACTGAGGTAGATTTGATCGCTAGCATAAGACAAAGGAGACGCAGAATATGGAACGGATCGTTTTAAAGGCATTCCTCGTTATCAGTCTTCACGTACGTAAAATACACCGGTTACGTGAAGGAGACATGGTATGGCGTCAAAAGCTTAGCGAGCCCATCCAATCAGGGTAAAAAAAGTGTTAGCAACAGTGAATCCTTTCTCCATGCACTTATTAGCAATGAAATAACTTAGACGCTAAATAAACCTTCTTTTTACGTGTTGATTGAATTAATTCACCCCACTGATGATCACGTTTGGGGATTTATGTGAGACAATAATGTATATTGGATTATCTTTATCATTTCAGGGGCTCATGTTTTCTTGTTCCTTATTTTTAGGCTTTAGTTCTTGGGCAATTGTCATTGAAAACTTCAAGCATTGTGCAATAGACATTCTCTGGATGAAAAACTATTTTAACCAAAAGAATAAGAATTTCGGATGGATAAAAATATTTTGATCGCAACTGCTCAAGACCAAAAGTAGGTATATGTTTATCTAGGACATGACATGGAATTTAATATCCCTCCTCGGTACGTCAACATCTTAGTGAACCCATTAGAGTCAACAATACGTGGACACAACGTCTCCGGAATCTTCATATTACTCCACTTCCGTAATTGAATACAAAAGGTGCATTTCCGAAATGTGCAGCTTTGAGATCTCGGAAGTCTTTTAAGTTGCCAAATAGAACAATTAGACTGAGCTGAAAACGTTCCACGCGCATACAAAAAACTCTTCGGGCCTCTCTTCCGGTGCCTAAAACTCTTAGAAAGTCATATGCAACGACCGGGGGTGGTGTTATGTTTACGACCACTGCGTGTTTCGAACATTCACCTTCGCATATCGCATTTCCATTCAAGGAGATATCTCTCTGTCTCTGAAGCAGCCCACCCTACTAAGCACGTTTTCACCTTCTGTTGGATTCCGTAAGCCTCGATTCGGGCTGGAAGCAATTACGAAGAATGGGTCGCCATTTGTTCCTTCATCTGTGCCCAAAATTAATTCGGGAATTTTATTTTCGCTGACGGAACGTGGAGGGAATTGGAAGTCCGACATGGCATCCGGCGAATTTCGGACGGATATGGGTTGGAGAGAGGGTGAGGATTTTTTACGTGAAATAATACGTTTCCTTTCTTTCAAATTTTATTTCTTTCGGGGAAAAACCGTTTTTCAATCAATTGACGATCTCTTTCCTTCGATGTTTTCCGTTGGATGCGTATACTGTTATGTTTTCTATGAGAATCAACACAAGGCCCTCCTAAGCCCAAATAATTATTATTATAAGGTAATCAACCAGCTAACGTCGTGTAAAGGATTTAAGGCTTTCCCGGCGAATTATATAAGTGAAGGTTTCTCGGGTTTCACACCGGGTAAGATTATTTAAATGGATCAACGTTTCGATGGTAGACTCAGCCATCGTCATCAGGATCAGGATATGCAGATAACGATGGCTGAGTCAACCATCGAAACGTTGATCCATTTAAATAATCTTACCTGGTGTGAAACCCGAGAAACCTTCAGCTAACGTAGGTTTAAATGGAAGTTAGTACATATCCTATGGATTTTTACATCCGCTGGGCCCTATCTACCAACAACATTTCTCTCTTTATCTCAGCATACGACCTACCCACCTCTATTTCGTCCGTAAACTCATTCCTTTGTAAGATTATTATAATTAAGGAAATGTGCCGGTTTAGGTACCTACGTTTAAATGGAAATTAATAAAAATCCTCTAGATATTTGCATAATCAGGGCCCTAACTAGCAATAATATTTCTTTTTTCATCTAATCGTACATCCTACCCTTCTTCATTCCGCACATAAAACCAATTCCCTTTCTTCCCCTTCCCCGCTTACCCAACATCCTCCCCTCTATCTCAGCGAAAAGCAATCCTTCGCCTCTCATTATCTCTTCAGTGAATCGGAACGGCGAATGAATATATTTCGAACAAAATTTAAACGGCTTGTTTCGTGTGAATTTTTTTGGCACTTGAGATTTCCAATTGTTTTTCTCCGATTTGAGAAACAAGATGGCCAAAAAATTTGGTTGTTTTTTGTCCTGGAATACTTTGTAGGCCATGGTACACGCAATCAAACACTTGATTGTAAAAAAAATCGTCGTTCCTTTATCAGTAGAGTGGAGAAACTCCTCACTTTTACTATTTAACTTTGGGGATCTCTTGTATTTGAAGTACCGTTAGTAAAAAAAAATGTGCAAGTGGCTGATTTTATATTGCACAGAAGATCCAGAATGCTTCTTTTCAATCCATTTAATTTTTCTTAGCGTTTATGTAAATATAATTCAATAACTTTATCGATAAGCCCGAAAACATTATTATTTTAAACTTATCAAAACTAGCGTTTTTCTAATAATTTTTTTCACGCAGTTAAGTCTACCAATGCACAGACAAAGCCTAATAATTTTTCCAGAGTCAAAATAATAAAATTTTCTCTCTGAACCTTCTTCGAAGTCATTATCTCGCTCACTAATTTCATGCTTGGAGGTGCTAACCATCCTATTATCTCAAATTATTATTCCCAATTACTTACTCTTATTTCTGAAAGCATGCACTTCACAGTTCATAGTTTATCCCAGTGAAACTTTACGTGATTAACGGGGAATTTTTCGCTTGCTGTTTTCTTCGATTTCAACGGCATATGTACCATGAGTTCATGCCACCAGGTCGTGTGGTCCATGAGGAGTACTATCTGGGGGTTCCACGCAAGCGACCCGAAGAAAAACGCCCGGATTTGTGGCGAAACAACTCACGACAATTGTACCACGATAATGCACCTTCTCTATCTTTACTGCTTGCTCGTGAATTTTTGGCGAAAAACAACACCGTTACGATGCCTCACCCTCCATCTTCGCCGGACATGCGAACTTCTGTGACTTCTTCCTATTCCCTATGACCAAAAAAAATAAAGGATGACGTTTTGCCAACGTTGAGGACATAATGAAGGAACCGCTGAAGGAGCTATAGGCCATACCGAAAATCGCGTTCCAGAAGCGCTTTTAAGATAGGAGAAAGCGCTGGCACAAAGGCATTCTATCTGATTGGGACTACTTTGATGGGAAAAAATTAATATTGACGAATAAACAAAGATTTTTTGCCAACAAAACTTTTTGCCAGAAAAAAAACGAAGTAACAACAATGACAATGAACACAAACAGCGTTTCCTCAAATGTTGTAAAAAATAACTATTGCTAATCATTTTACTATTTCGTTTGGAAAATTATCAATTTCGCGTATCCCGTTTCCACAATGTGTACTATTTCCTCCCCAAGCCAGGGCCCTTTCCGAAGTTGGGGTCCGTAGGCAGCTGCCTAGTTTGCCTAGGCATAAATTTGCCACTGTAGGTAGGTTGGGACGAGACGGATTATTTGTGTAGTAGAAGGGTGAAGAAAAATGATAGTTATGAGGAGATAGGTGAAGAGATATGCATACTTGTAACGAAATTTTCCGCGGGGACCACAGTATAAAGAACCATCTTCAAGTGATCTCCTCATGACATCCAAGTAGATCTCGGGACTCCATTGAAAAATCTCCACCAACGCCGAGATTCGAACTCATACCAGCGGGATAAGAAGCTAGCGCTCAGAACACCAGACCAACCTGATACCCTGCACTTTACTTTTTCTCGTAGCAGGTTAACATTAAACATCTTGGTGGGTCTCTTTCGAAATTTGCATTCCAATTCTTAGACCAACTCTTACGATGAGTTCAAAATAGCAACTGCATTTTCTAACTGTGCCCTAACTAATGTAAAAGAGAATATACATCAGTTTGATGGTATGAATGTCCTATCTATGCAAACAATGGTCTTGAATCTTACTTAGCTCTGAGCTTATATAGGAACGGTCACATTAATTCAATGAACTACAGCGTAAAAAATATATAACCAGTTACCAACCAATTTATAAGTAGATTAGGTGTAGTTACTAAAAAAAATGAAGAAAAGAGTTTGGAATATTTTATAAAGCTAAAAGTCACTATTGTATTGGCTTGCGATAGCATTTTAAATTATATATACCTTGAAATGTAATTAATATGCCCATTTATATCATATATGTTTTTTATTTGTGTGTATAGTTCTATTTTCATTTTTTGAACAGTTTTTCTTGTCACTCTGTATTTTTCATGGGCTCACGCTACTATGGTAACTAAATATACGTTTCACCTTGAGAGTTATCTAAATCTCAAGCTTTTAAACTATTACCACTGTAAACGCTAAGGAATGCGCAACAATAAAACGTCGTAAGTGATGTCTGAGGCCGAGACGTAGAATTTCATTGCGAAATGGAGACATTATTATGTGATTCCTGTAATTGTACACAGAGGGCACTATAATACAGACATAGTGCAACGTACATGATGATGCTAATAATTACGGTTTTTTTAATAAAGCCTCTTTCCGAGACAAAACCAGAAAATGTACACTTTGATGCTGAATTTCTTTACGAATTAATTATAAGGTAAATATTTTGTTGAGATTTATATGATGTGTGTTGTTGATTTTGACCTTCGTTGTATTGTTTTCAGCCCTGAAAATGGAATATATTATGTTCCGGAACGTTGGTAAAAATTGCTGGTTATTTTGTTTCTGACCTTACGTCGATATAACTAATCCATATCTCTATATGATCCCCCCAACCTCTCAGGTTCCGAGTAAACGCGAAATCTGCGCAGAACCAGATCCCCTATGGAGGAATGAAAGTTGATATTGAATGGGAAAAGCCGGAGAGAGAGATTGAGTGGGAGAGGTGTGGGAGAGTTGAGAATCGAAGGACTGCGGGGGAGGTGGGTGGGTGGGCGGTGGGAATCCAGAGAGGTAGGAGGTGAAGGGGGAGAGCAGTTCTACCGCCGGGAGGGAGGGAAAGGAGATATCAGCCCCAGGGGTGTGGGGGGGGGGAGGAGGGAGAAATGGGAAGTTGATGGGAGTGCGTCTGAAGTCTTGAAGGAAAAGTTGGGTGGAGTCGAGTGAGCATGGCCGTTTAAGCCGCGTGTCGGAACCTCCACCCTCCGGAATTATACGCAGGCAGACATCCATTCGCAGGAAATATCATCCACTGCCAATCTCCCTCCGCGGAAGTGGAAGGAGGGTGAGGTGAGAGGTGACGGCGTGTTGAAGAGGGTGATAGGATGGCAGAGAACGATCGCAAAGCGCTTGGAAAAGGACAGGAATTTTGTACGACGAAAGGAATTGCAGAGAGTATGAGGAAATTAGCCCAAATGCATAAGGATTTCGCAAAGGAGCATAGATCGATGGATGAGGGGTGGCGATTTTGACGGTCAGCGGGGCCCTGGCGGTTTAGGTGGTTGAAACTAATTTTTGTTTATGCACAGATTTGCGCTTTTCTCTGGCGTGGTATCCAGAACCCGGGAGAACAATTGAGTTTATGCGCAGTATAGGCATCCCTTTAAGGAGGAGGAATGGATGGGAAAAATCAAAGCAAATTATGAAGAACGTCAAAGTGGTAGAATCATGTAGGAATTAAGCAGTTGATGGAGAATAGATCTGCAGCACACCAATCTTCGGGTTGATGACTGCTGATGATTTCATTTTTTCCGAGGCGTTTTCTGTATTTTTGTGCTTTTGCCGTACTACAGCTACAACGGCAGCTTCGAACTTGTATCAACTTTAAAGATTCATTAATCTCAACCAAAAAAATATATTGTTACCTGTCGTAAATGCTTTTCCGAGAGCAATAGATATATATCTCTGGTGAGCCATGAATACAATAAAGCGCGCTCTCACTAATACATAAACAGTTACCCTTCTCCAACTTTCTCATGGCATATGCCCAACCACCCTATGGGGGATTAGAGTGATGCAAATGCCGATTCTCAACACATCCGGCCGGCCGAGTGGAAAATTGGACCCGCGATCCCCATCGGATTAAAATGCTATCGATTGGCAGGAGTGCTTCCGATGGAAAATCGAAGGCAATCAACGGTTGAAACCGCGTTCGGAATCGGCAATCGCCTTTCACAAAAAAATCGCTGGTCAGTCAAGAAAATCAGCGATAAACGGCCATCATCCTCGGTATGACCTGCTAGCCTTGTTTCGCGGGAACGGCATTCACGAAGTGGATTCACATTTTTGCGAACTTTAAGTGAATGTTAAACATTTTTTTAAAGGAGAGAACCGGTACTTTAATAGGCTAGCGAAGCCCTTCTGACCCATGATTTGTACATCTTGAAGCAACCACAAGTTTGTTGGCAATCGTTCCTCCACGTGAGATGGATTTTAGACAACGGCCGAGGAAAAAATTAACAGAGATATCCAGGAACATAGATGTCTACGTACTACCCTGCGAGCCGACACAGGTGAGTATAGCAGGGGGTGTAAGGACACCAGCAATAAAAATGGGCCGAGATAGAGAAAAGGAATTGGATGAACTTGGCTGAATGTTATTAGATGAATTAGACCTATTGAACCTGACTTCCCGAAAGGAGTTTTCAAGCAGTTGTATTCGCTGATTTGATAGGGCTATTGAGGTAATGTACGACTAAACGCCACATTTCTTGAGATGAGCCACAGAATCTTGAATGAAATGGAATTGTCAACTCAGGGAATATCCTTCACTCCTAGTAACTTTAAGACAAACTGACTGCCAATGGATCATTTAAGAGGGCCGTTGCTAAAGCCGATGGTTAAAAGGTGATGCATCACTCAAGGCAGTCACGGCAATGCGTGAGAGAACCATTCCTTCAGCGGTATAATGGCTTTCAATATGTCATTTAACATTCATTCCCGAAGTACTTAAACTAGGGAAAAAAACTCAACAACGAGGAAATCGCCTCATCACCAAATCGAGAAAAAAATGACGAACATTAACATGTAACCCGCCGAATGGGAATTTGACGTTCATGTTACGTATCCCGACTTCGTGCATTAGCTACCAACATTTGAACAAATTTGAGTAGATTCAGTACTTCCTCCCAAGAGAGTAATTAACGGCTTTCAAAATCACGGCAATATACACAATTGACATGACACGTCGTTACGCACACGGGTGCTAAGGTATACAGCACAGGGTTGCAATTTGCTATGAGAAAATCATTTAACTTAACCGGTGTTGAAACCCGGAACTCCCAATTGCAGGACAACCTGTGTTAGTCAGTTCTATTTATTGTTACATGTTAATACACCCGGTGTAAAAGGCCGTTCGTGCTGTTTTCGGGGATGTGGAAATAAATAAATTATATCTGAGGGTATGTACTCTCGTTTACCCCTCTTTAACAGTGTTAGCCAGTTATAGGTACACACAGTATTTAACCGGCGCGGCAATAGGGAGAGCCGGGTTCCAACCCCGGTCGAGCCAAATTATTTACATAAACGGCGAATTCCATCTCTCTGGTATAAATAAATAACTTCTTTTGATAGAATTACCACCGTTAAAATTTATTAATTTCATTTCTAATTTGAATTGTTAGATTATCACTTATTTTTTAATATTTTTAAGAGACGCTCTTGTGCATTATTCCTCGTATGGTTCCGGAATAAAATATTTACGTCTACATCTACATAATACCCTGCAAGGCATCTCAAGGGTGCGTGGCTAGGGATGAGCTGTCACAATCATGCATTACCCTGTACCCTATTAAACTTAAGGTAACTGCGACTGTTGATGCATTATCATGAATTGCTAAATCTTGTCAGGTGGCAAAACCGCACATGCACGCACTACACTATGGGTATGCTACCAATGTTATAAAGGGACCGTTTTTATCAATGTATTTGGAAATACATAAGTGGACAGAGATGCAAGAGTTACACTGCAAACATGCACGGCGTGCTGTTAGTACTAGGTGGCAGATTTAGTCACAAAGAATCGAAAGTATAGCGTGGCATTCGAGGAAAGTGAGAGGATAAAGATTTTTATCGACACATAACAGCTGTGGGGTACTTTAAGCTATCTACGTCAAGAGGGCGGTCCATAAACGTTCGGAAAGGTGGAGAACTCTCGAAGACCCGAGGCCGATAAGAACTTGAAAATGACCGGCTCAAGTTTCACGGCCATAAATGGTTCAAAAAAAGGGCCAGTTGAAACAATTATAGAAATCCAACACGAAAACGATGCTGCTCGGACCTCAAAACCTGTTCCTCACTCGCGGTCTCAAAAAATGTTTTCACCGGTTTCTCTGGCGCACACAAAATTTTTGGACACGATATCCGATGGGGGTGTTCTGAAGGAAAGGTGGAGAAAGAGAAAAGATGTTTGAAGCCCCCAGCCGTCCACGGTTAACCAGACTTACCCCCTTGAGTCCAAATTGCCGCGGGTTTGCAAAGAGGGATGGTGCTGCGAGAGATTTGAGAGGGATGGAGACGCTTCCGAAGACGCGTGAGACTGCTTGCTGGGACGATAAGAAAAAGAGAGAGATCGGTGAAGGAGAAAGGCGAAGAGAGAAATTGGAAATCTCCGCTCTGAAAACTCGATTCGTGATTCAAATTAATGGATCGTGTTCCTCCCCCTGAAGATGATGACTCGGGCGTGGTCCCCGAATCGAGACATCTCCCTTTTGAACCCTTGGCGAAAAGATGAAAAAGTAGGCATTGTGCCCTGAGGATGCTGGAACGGCAATCGTGGTCCATTGAGTGCGCATTTTAATAATTTTTCGAGCAAGCCGTAAAACATCATCTAGGACCACATTTCATTTAAGTACATCTGTTTATGCTGTGTAACTCACTATACATGCGGTAATGGAAATGATAAAATAATTATGTTTTACAACTTTGCCTTGATCAAAGCACATTACTAGGTACTTGAATTTTCGGTTCGGTGAAAATGATACTAAAACCAAAATATGTGATTTCAAATCTTTGACTCCCATGTGACACTTTGATGTTTGTTGGCAACCATTTCAATCACATGAAATATATTATTTCGCGTTTAGAAGAAAATCTGTACTCCTGTAATCTAATTATTAAAAAATATACCTTCTGTGCTCTTAAGGGTAAGAGTTATAAAAGCATTGAATAGCCATAAAATCAAATCAAAACGCAATTTTTTCGCGTTTGCCTATACATTGCATGCCTATGCAAAGTTGAACGCAATTCTGTATATGAACAAAAATCGCTTTTATCACCTTAAGGGGAGGGAATACTATATGAACATGAAATAAAAATGCATCAAAGTGAAAAAGTAGTTCGGAAATGAGCTATGAATGGGGTGGAGAGGGAGACGTTTCGGGTAGACTGCGGGTCCCCGGCGTGGAAATGGCGATCCTAGCTGGGAAACCTGCAGAGGAAGGCTTAAACACGCATATCACGATTTTCAAATATTTTTTTGAGAACTTCTCTTTCGGAAATAACAAAAATTTATGAGGGAACATCATTACATGACCCTTGCGGTAGCTGATTTTCGCACTTCTTCCCAATAATGAGTAGGTACTGCTACGTTGAAAATGATGTTTTTTTCTCGAAGTCTGTGACTCTTTCTTTCCGAGATGATTATAGTATGAACTTCACAAATAAACGATTGCCCGATTTCTCCGTCTTTTAAGTGCCAAATAGTGAAAATTGTTTTTTTTTATCTTTCATCTTGAAACTGTTGCGTTTAAAAGCCCTGCAGTCTGTAAACATCTTTTATGGCGTAGTAGCCCCCTCACCCCCCGGTTCAGGAAGTTCTATTAACCTTGCAAAAATTCAAGACATCCAAATTTAATATTCTATATCCCGATAATCTATCCAATTGAAATAACTTTCTAATAAAGGGCAAATCATACTTACGTTCCGCTATGGGTAAAGCAGATATTGAATCTGTTTAATATTTTTTCAGTTACTACCATTGACACAAGGCGCGATTTTTTCAGCCGAAAAATAACTATAGTGCCACTATAAACGCTGATAACTTGAAAACTTCATAAATACTTCTAATAATTAATCTCAGCTACCACTGGGATTAGAACCTGGGTCCTCGGTATGAAAAGTGAGAACCCTTGTTCCTTGCTTATAGCCAAGGGAGCAGTTAGAAATTCACTCTTGAACAAATATTGCACCCCTGGTGAGTAATCATCCCAAGGAGATGTATATGAGCCTCTCGGGATCAACCCTTCGTATCCAAACCCTGTCGCTACTATCATAAAAAGAGGCTTGCTTTCCACGCGGATGGAACTGCAGAAATGCTCAGTGGACACAACTGGAAATCGTTAATCATTGGGGAAAAGACTGCATCGAGCTCAAGACAGAAGCACCTAACATGCAACTCAGCAGATATCTGCGACAACCCTCTCAGCAGGACACATACAAATGATGTAGGGCAAACTTCATAGACCCGACAAGCAGGCCCGAGGATAACCGAGGATTCATGGCAAATTGATGAGTTAGAACGGAATGAAGACATTGCCAAGTTATTTACATCGATGATCAAGGAGTGATTAAAGTAAGTAGATCATTTGTCAAATCATCTGTGATATTTGAGAGTATTTAAGTTATCAGGTTAGTGTGGTCTACTTAAATCAAACTTGAGCTTTTATGATGCTTTCTGAAACTGCTGGAAGGGAGGGACCTGTTTCCACTACTCCACATCAACGCACGATTAAACAATCACGCCTCACACTAAATTTTGTTAATGATTCAGTGAATTATTAGAGCAAAAAATGATAAAAACTCTAGAATAAAAAGAGAATATTTTGCTTTGTGGTGATTTAAAAAGGAATAACCTTTAATAATACCACCTACCCGATGATTTCCTCCGTAAACATTGCCTTTCCAATGGCATGTACGTTACAAAATCGTCAAATATTTGTCATCTCCAAATGAGAACTTCCTAGACGCCCGAGTCATTGAAATCATAATCAAAGATGAAAATAATCTGCTGTAACTCAGTTTGAGATACCTCAAGCTGAATTCCGTAGCAGTAAATTGTCAGTGCGTGGAATTATTTTAACAAAATATTCATGTTAGCAAATATACAAATTCAAAATCGACGTCATTACGTTGATAAAGTTTATTATCTTAGTTTTCGTTAATCCCGGCATCACTGAAAAATCTCTGATTATATTTTATGGATATCATGAACCCTTATCCACTATAAGCCATAAGTGCTCCTGATTAACCTATTCCAGGTTAACCGTCCAATTGGGTTGCTAAACTTAAAGCGAGGGTACTTAGGAAAATCACTCAGGTCAAATCTCAAATCAAACGAAAAACTGACCTCGATGCATGCTCATTAATACTAAGAAAAATTTCGTAGCACTCACTTTGACCTACGAAAGGTCGAATTTGTGAAAGTGCTGAAGCTTCGCAGAAGGAAAATGCTCTGTAATGGTGATGAAAGGAAATGTTAAGTTGAAAGTTAGGCATCCGCGGAAAACAGGCACTTGCTTTCTAATGAAAAGATATACATTTATAAAACCCATTCCCTTACCCCAGATCCATGAGCAGATACATTATTCAGGCGTTAAGATCAAGTAATGCTATAATATGATCAGTAGCAAGATAGTGAATGCACAAGCTATAAAAATATTGATAGCGTTAATATCAAGCTGGTAAGCATGAAGATATGTGACCAGCAAAACTTAAAACGTGTGTAATATCTTCTTGATACGTTAGATCTTTGATATTGAGGGAATTATTAAGGTCAGCCATCAGATTGACTGCATAAATAACAACTCCTAACAAAAAGCGAAGTCTGACATCATTGCCACATCAAGCAGAACGTAAACTTCAGAAAACGGAGAGACTTGGATGCTGGTTTGATATTATTTTAGCGATGAGCAGTATCATGCGATAAGTTAAATTTAAAAAATACTGCACCGAGACGTCGAGAATAGCAACAAACATTTACGGATTCAATTATTACCTCTTCCTCAACAATGATCGTTTTACAATGAATGGTCTATGAAAATATAATCTTCCATATATTTACATATATTTTCTCCCCTTTACATGGTTCATGACAATTTTCCTCAACCACTCTCTGTCATGGCGATGTAGGTAAGTTGGTAGATAGATATTTATTGCTCGTGTACACATAGTGAATACACAGACATGAATTAAAGCATTTGAGCTATGGGTAGCACTAAAGGAATTCCTATGGGGAGCTACTACCATGACACGAGTGCTAAAGAGTGCAAAAAAGGAAAATTTCACTAGCAGGAGTACCTAAATAATTTCATTAAAAATTGAATAAATATGTCAATTTCAAGATTTTGACAGGCAACAAGTTCAAAATATTGATGAAAAAATTGTTTTACCTAAGAAAAATGTCCACACTTTCAAAAGAAAACAGCCTTTCTTCAATTTTTTTGAGAAAGTGAGCACATTTTGATAACCTTTCAGAGCGGGTGGTAATTTGTAATACAATTTGGGCCGTAATAGTACAAAACATCTTTTTTATCAGATATGTGAGCCTTGCAGAAGAGATGGCATTCTTCTCTTTCAAAAAATATAAAATTAACTTCCTGGCAATATTGAGCCGTTTCCTCTTTCTTCAACACTTTTATTATCCGTGCTCTTCCTCATATCTCTCAGAATTGTTAATTATATTCTCCTTCATAACTTTAACTATATGTTTAACCATTTTGATCAGGTTGAAGAGTTAAAAGCAATTTTCCACAAATAAACGTTTATTGAAAATATTTTATTACGACCTAGGTTTCGATGTTTTACAAATCATCTTCAGGTGTTTCAGACCTGTTTTTTTTACTTGTTTGTCTGAAGACGTCTCATACCATGTTCTGTAGCGATAAACCACTGTTAATTGGTAACAATGCTGTATGTGGACGTTTTTCGAACAATAAAATACAATATTATAAAAATGCCATCCATCCTGGTAACTACAAACCACAACCAGATACCACTATCAGATCAGATCTCCAGAATTCTAAGATTCCCATTGTCAATTTAGATTCCTGTTTTTCTATCTAAACGTGGGTTTGCCACTGGCAAGTTCATTGCACAAGTTAATGGCAGCAAGCTACTTTTGACGTGTATTCCAAGTGTCCAAATTCCAAGAGTCTGTAAGTCCGCTTGCAGAACTATTGAAACTTCCGTCAAGTCGCTCGCAGATGTGCATTGTTGCCAATGTAAACAACAGCCAATCTGTTACTGCACAACTTGTGAAAAATATTCCGTCAAGGTACGGGCGATTCCGTAATATCCCCCGCGAGCTCTTGCAAAAGAAACTTGAGAAAGTGACTTGCCAGTGTAAAATAAACTTAAGAATTCACCCAGAATTTAATTTTCTCAACATTTGTCCGTAATAATAACTTGAACTTGCATTAACGATTGAAACGGTGATTATTCCACGTGCTCTTTTTGTAAAAAGCTTTCAGGTGGCTGAAGCGGTAATCGTGAGTCATTGAGTGAACATTTTAGTTACTTTGATTAATTACCTATTCAAGTTCGTCGAAAAATATTCTAAGGCCCCATTTCACTGTATGCTTTACTGTACATCCACATGCACATAATCATACGGTGTAAATTACCATACATGCAGTCCGTAAACAATGCAAGAATTATATTTTAAATATTTCGCTTTTAATAAAGCATTGGTATGACTTGGATTTTCGGCGCGGATTTCGAAATTTAAGCGAACATTATATCTAAAGGCCTGGTTACACGGTACATGAGAATGTACAAGTTTCTGTAAATTTTTGTGAATGGTTTCATGTACAGATTCTTGTACATTCTCATGGACAAGATCAATGAATATGTGGCTACACGGTACATTTTTTCGGACAGATTTTCGTACATTTTTAGATGCGCATTATGCGTTTTCGTTTGTTTTTCCTCATTTTAAACCGTAGGCGCGTTATTTAAACCAATGTTTTTGCCATGGATACGACACATTTACTTTTCAATTGGCTTGTGAAAATGTGAATGTGTCATTTGCGTCGTCTGCCACCAGCTGTCTCTGTAATGAGGTCAACTTGTACGATTGTCTAAACGAAATTAGAACTGGTTCTATTTTCTTTTCAGACATTCATACAATCGTACATTTTCGTGTGGTTACACGGTGAATTTTCGCGTTCATTCTGATATTCAGACATTCGGACATTTTCTTGTACATTCAAATGTACCGTGTAACCAGGCCTTAACGACGCTTTTTGTTACACGGCATGCTAGCTTGATATTTGTTAGCAACCATAATTATCTACTATAATAATCACCGATGTGTATATATATATGTGTATCACACGTGAAGCTGAATCTTCATTTTGCTGCAAACCTTTTTTTGCAAAATAAAAGTAGAAAGAGTGGTTTTCTGTTATTTGGAATGGTACCAATAGAAATAAAATAAATTTAAGATTCTTATTCTTTCCATCTAATTTTGTATTCTGGTCGAAATTCCGACATTTTTGCTAAAACGTAACGATTTTTCGCAATATTTTAGCATTTTTGATTCATCGTCCCCATACATCTACATCTACTATGTACCGTGCAAGCCACCACTAGGGTGTGTGGCACGGGGTGATTCCACATCAGGCATGCAGCACTTGTCCCAGCACAAATCATTACCTCGCACGCTCCCCCTGGCGCTAGGCGCAGGCCAAAAGCAGTCAGGAGAACAGTGCGCAGTCCAACCAGAAACTGGGAGAGTGATACGTAAAAGAACATACAAACATGCAGAGAAATTCTATAGACACATATAGTGGTTAATATTACTGATACTGTTAATTTATGAATACTACGAGATGCTACTTCATGCAAAGAACAAAATAAAATAATGCCGGACTAATCGACCGGTGTGAAGACTTAGTAATGATGTGGTGTTATTAAGCACAAGTGAAAATTCTACTCTACATATTGAGGGTGGGAGTTTCATGTGGCCATAATGGCCATACTCATTGTTTAAGTCGAGATTCCGTGTATATCCATTAACTCAATGATTCTTTGCACTAAATAAGATATGAATGGTATATTAAAACATATTAGTGACGATTTTTTCCTTCCCGTTGATATTCAACGGCAAACTTCTCAAGTGATAATATGAAATGTATATCCATGATGAGAAAACCACCTTTGTTAATTCCACAAACTTTTAACTAACCATTAACAAAGTTGGTTTTCTCATCATGGATATCCATAATTTCCACGAGGTCAGGCCTGAGATCATCAGTTGAAATGTATAATTTTTTGTTTAGGAGAAAATCTGTCGATTTGTTATTACCAGGAAATACGTCATGTTCCACAAGGCTACGTGTTAAAATAGCATTGAATTGCCAAATCCGCAACATGCAGTTTTTTTCACTTTGATCTTAGAATATTACTAATAAGGACACGCATGCAAATTTTCACGCTAATTTGTACCTAAACAAAAATCGCTCAAACCATCCCAAGGCATAACACCAGGTAAATTATCCCGCGAATCAGGGATAATAGGGAATTTGAAATCTTCATTTTTTTGGCGAGGTAGAGCTATAAATATAATTCGTTGTCTCGGGCGTGACTTCATGGAATCGACTTAACATAATGAAAAATAAAGAAAACTTTGTAATTCCACATAAATATTTAATGTACGACCTAGGTTTCGACGTGGCACGTCATCATCTGGTACAATTTGCATATAAGGTAGATAATAAATAGTCACACACAAAATGATTTCAAACACAAAATTCCCAAAAACACAACGGTCTGAGGTCTGGGTTAAGGGGTGGAATTCCCAGGGGCGGAGTTTGGCCAAGGAGGTGGGGAATGGGTTTAAGAGCATAGAGTCACGGAGGAAGGAGAGGATTAGGAATTTCCGTACTTACATTGTCTTCAAAAAAAGGGGGAGGTACTTCCCTACCTAGGTCGTACATTAAATATTTATGAGGAATTACAAAGTTTTCTTTACTTTTCATTATAGAGCTATAAATGTAAAAGTCACAGAGATGAGCCAGAGGATAGGGACAGCTATGAAGTGCTGAATCAAATGGTCACTTCGTGCACCACCGTGGACGCACCCTAACGGTTTCCAATCTCAGTCACGGAATTTCTTCCCCCCAACACCAACTTCCACTGTACATCACATACCTACCTTTATAAGGAGAGGTCACAAGCCTAGACCTTTTGACGATGGTTCAGTGATCAACACGCCTGTTGCCAAAATAAGCAGACTGTAAAGATTACTGTTAACACTCACTCAGAGACATGACATGGGAGAAAGCATGAGGACAGATATGAAGAAGTTATATTATGACAAGGTTTCCCCCTTAAAGGAGCAAGGGAGGGCTAAAAAATGTCCACCACTTTTCTTTTTCTATATTTTAAATACTTATTCACCTAATACAGATGTATAACTTCGTGATTGTGTCAAATATAGGTTTTTAAATATAAATATATGTTGATGCAAATTGTTTTTTTTAAATGCAATCTTATGAGAGCGTAAATGGGCGGTGGACACCAAATAACCCTCCCTTGGTCCAACCTGTGACATATTTTTGGACCAAATAGAGTCATATACTTGGACAAATAGTTTTGCTACGCATTGTAGTTTATAACTAAATTACTCTAAATTTTTTATAACTTCTATTTTTATTCAACAATCAGTTCTATATTGCATTTAGGCATGTTAACTATGCAATGTAATTACTTAGTAATACTATTTTCATGAAAACCTTTTCACCGTGTTTATTATATTCATTCATTAATGGACAATGGCGCAAAGAGCTCTACCTAGCCATTCATAAACCATCTTTCTCAACTTGAAGGATTTACATCTCCAGGAAATACTACGGTTACCTTTCTGATGTGACTCACAAGATTTTAAAGTATTTTTCTTTCATGTTAAACTGAACTGCCATTGATGGGAAAATATGAGTGAGACAAGAACTACACCACTCTCCTACTCAGATATTAGTGTTTTTAAGTTTACGACGTACCAGCTCATTTACCAAATACCTCCACCCTTAGGATAACTCCCCAATGAGCTGTTTGGCCGGCAGTGCATCAAGCACCCTGCTGTGACTCGAGCTACCTTTCCCCAAACTGCGAATTCCCGAATGACTCACTCGCCCTGAGCTAATGGTCTCATTGTCAAAGAACTGCATGGGTGCATAGACGGGCTAAACGGTGGATGTTTTTATCTTATCTCATCCCCACTCACTCCTAGAGCCAGTTGGTCACCAACAGGGTATCATTAGCTCAACTTGGCCTTTGTTCATGCTTACCACTCTCCTCTGAGGAATTCCAATGACGTGGATCAGCTTCAGCTGTAGCGTGATTTGAACCCTCGCCACCCAAGACCTGTTCTGTATATAATGAAGATACAACGATACGAACGATAAGGGACCATAACAGCTGCCATGAGACTTTTATCTAGGTTTGTCGTTAGGTAGTGTAGCTCTTAGTAGTAGTAGTACTCCTAATACTTGAATCCTTATCTGTTACCTAGTACATACTAACGCCTTGCATGTTTTCTACATGGGTCTTGAGTCTCTGTCCATCTGTGTAGTTGTAGAATGCATGTATATTGACGGTCCCTCTCCATTGTGATGACATCTGTAGTGTAGTAGTGCATGCTTGTGAGGCTTCGCCTCGTGACAAGCATTAGCGATCTATGTTAATGCATAATTAGTCGTAGTTACACTAACTCGAGGGTATAGTGTAATGCATGTTGGTGATTACTCACCTCCTGCCACACACCACTGAGGTGGCTTGCAGGGTATTTTGTAGATGTAGATATACAATCCCGAAATTACCTCTCATTTGGTGAGCTTTTACGCTGCATAACAAGCTGTCTGCAGAGCTACGTGTGAAAGTTTGGTCTTCATGTTGAGATCTAGAGCGAGAATTCTGCTGCTATGCGGTGACTTTTGAGTGAAAGGATTCATATCTTCGAGAGGTTATTCTATCTGCATATCTACTTGATGAGGGTGCGTATTGAACTTTTTTGGGAGTTTATTTGCATAATATCATACAATCGCCGTGAGTTTTCAAGTATTTTATAGACTAAAATATTCAACTTCTACAGGCAAAAACAACCCATTTGTACGGACCCGTCATGCAAGAAGTTGAAGACTTAAGAAGGTCAGTGGGTAATTAGATTCTGTATTGAAATGTTACCTTCCTACTTCATTTTATGTGGTTTCATTGAAGAAAATAAAGAGAGTGAGTACACATGACCTTATAATACAGTTGCATTTATAATTGTCCAGTTTTTATTAAATTGCTAAATTAGCCCATTGTATTTATATTCCAGTTGGTGTACTTGATAATCATCTTTGCTGTATTGAAAATTTTACGGATACTGGAAGGTTTGGAAATAGTGAAATACACAGTGATATTCTATGAATATATATATATATATATATATATATATAGTGACACCTATTTTATATCATTATTTTAATTATTATTGTGTCTTCAATTGCCAATGATGAATGACTATTTGGCTGAGAGTTACGTTGAACGAGAATTGGAAATTACAAGTGACTCAGAAGGAAACAGTAATGAAGAAGTGACTGTAACTGAAGACCATGTAAGTGAAATCAGTGCGAATGATGAAAGTAAAGCAGATGAAGGAAGTGATTTTTGTTGGGAAAAAGGCAGTAGTGTCAATACCGAGTGCATTGCAAAAACAGGAAGGAAATACGTATGTGATCCTCCTCGTGTCACAAAGCGAACCACTCAGAATATCTACATCTACATCTACAAAATACCCTGCAAGCCACCTCAGGGGTGTGTGGCAGGGGGTGAGTATTCACCAACATGCATTACACTATAACCTAAAGTTAGTGTAACTACGACTAATTATGCATTAGCATAAATCGCTAATGCTTGTCATGAGGCGAAGCCTCACAAGCATGCAACACTACACTACAGATGTCTACAAAATTGAGAGTGACCTCAATATACATGCATTCTACAACTACACAGATGGACAGGGACTCAAGACCCATGTAGAAAACATGCTAGGCGTGCTGTTAGTATGTACTAGGTAACAGATAAGGATTCAAGTATTAGGAGTACTACCACTACTAAGAGCTACACTACCTAACGACAAACCTAGATAAAATATTGCGGGAAAAGCAAGGATTACTACCGGCTGGTAAGGTAAAGGATATCCGCGAGTGTTTTGAAAACTTTTTCACTCTTGATATTCTTGACATGATTTTACAGCATACAAATGAAGAAGCAGAACGAGCTCTGAAGTCTAAAATGGATATGGTAGAACTAAAATCCTTCGTTGGAGTGTTGATATTGATCGGTGCCAATGATGATAGCAAGTTAGATTTGCATTATTTGTGGTCACAAAAATTCGGAAGGCCCTCCTATATTGCTGCGATTAGTCGAAACTGATTTAGGGAACAATTGACTATAATTAGGTTTGATGACAAGTCTACTAGGGAAATACGGAGAGAAAGAAATAAATTTGCGCCTATTCGTTCAGTATTCCAAATGGTCAATGCGATATTCCCCAAATATTACATTCCTGGACCTAACATGGTGGTTGATGAAATTTTATCATTGTTTACGGGAAGGTGTCCATTCAAAGTTTTCATGAAAGAAAAACAGGGAAGTGTGGTATTCTTATTTGGATGCTAACAGACTGCAACGAGAGATATGTGCTGAATATGGAAGTTTATGCCGGAAAAAATAACGAACCATCTACAAGCAGAGGTCCCAAAGAAATTGTGATACGTCTGGTAGTCCCAATCAAGAATTCCGGGCGAAATGTGTCTATGGACAGATACTATACGTCTGTGAAGCTAGCAGAAGAACTTTATGAAGATTTTGGATTGACCGTGGTGGGAACTATGCAGAGTAATAGAAAACATATTCCTGAAGAACTGAAAGCAATAGCTGATCGGGAGATTTTTTCATGTTTTTTTTACATTTACAGACCCCAGCTCTGGAAGTCCATCGGTGACTTTGATATCATACATCACCAGAGAGAAGCCGAAGAAAAATCTCATTTTTCTTTCCACTCAGCACGCCGATAGAAATGTCAGTAATTGTTTTAAAAATAAATCTGACGTAAATTTGTTCTACAACAACACCAAAGGAGGAGTTGATGTTATTGATCAGATGGTACGTAAATACTCAACTAAAATATCTACAAGAAGGTGGCCGATGTCTGTTTTCTTTACTCTAATCGACATTGCTACCCTAAATGGATTCTCTCTTTTCACCCAAAATTTTCCCCAGTGGAATATCAAAAGAAGCAATAGTCTATATTTACAGGAACTCGGCTTTGAACTCGTGCGGCCACAAATAGAACATCGGTTGGAAAACACAATAGGTTTACAGAACCAAATTTTATAGGTGATGGAAGGGGTTTTGGATAGAAAATTACAACCGACGAAAATATCAGATGTTGCTGTCAAAGTAAATGGCAAATGCAGGTGCCACGCGTGCAGGAACGCAGCCACATCAACAAATTATCAAAAACTACAATTATATGTGCTAAATGTAGAAGGTATGTTTGCGGTAAACATAACATAAAAACTAATGTATGCAATACTTGCAATAATGTTGACTCATCAGAAGATTCAAGTTGATTTTTCACGACTGCTTGCTAATGTTACTAATTTTATAAATGTATTGGAATGATATGCTAATTGATAAATAAATACTTAGAAAAAGATATTATGCAGTTTTTTTTAATCAGGAGAAGCATTTTGATGGATCATGTACTCGTAAATCATGCAAGTGAAAATGGAGAGAAACATTTTAGGTTTATTTTATATAATAATAAAATTGTTGTTCTGGAGAACGGTTGCAGAATACCGACTACAGTTTTTAAAATAATGTCTTCTTGTTGATTTATAAGTATAACTAACGGTGATTTCGAAACTTATTTTCCAAATTAGAGCATTGAACCCGGAACCATTGAGAAGAAGTTTTATCATAACTTCGTCTTTGACGATTTTATAAAGAATTAAAAATTTCAATATTTTTATCGCGATCTTATAATTTTCAGAAACATAAATCATTGTGAGAATGTTTTAACAACCTAAGAAAGCAATTACTGAAGATATATTCTGTTTCATGATTAGTTAAAACGAAAAAAAAACACAAGTGGACAATTTTTGACCCTCCCTTGGTCCACGGTGTAACCGGAAAAAGGTTGGTCCTTTAAGGATTAACACTGGGCCTAAGTTCATACCCTTCATTTGCCGCATGTCTTTCAACCTTTTTTTCAAATACTTGTTAATTAGGTACACACAATGATCACAAAGAGGCTACACTTCATTCTAATACAACCAGACAAAATTGATCGAAGAGTCTATTCACATTCCTGAAAATAAGAGGATACAAAATTCAACGAAACACTGGACTTCGATTGAGTTCGAGCGAGATACCTCCCTAGTCATAATGGAGTCCATATTGAAATTTATTTTTTTTATTTTAGTATCCGTAAGAAATATGAAGTAAATATAATAATATTAATGGCGGAAAAAAGTGATATATGGCAATAATTCTAGGTAATCAAAAAAACATATCTACGTAAGTCTTTAAATTGACTCATTTTTCACACCGTCCGGTGAAAACGCCTTCAAAACAGGTTTCTATTGCGATCTGTAAAAGTTACTACGGTGAGTAGTTGAATATTTTTTATAAATAGTTGAAAAACGTACAAACTATAACCACTGTTAGTTTTTTTTACGAAATCTAGGCGTTAGAAGTTACTAATTTTTTTCAACGTTCTCCCTCTGGAGTGCACAGCCGTGATCTATCGCATGTAAATCGTCGTCGTCGCCGGCCACGGTGGTGACGGGGTCAAGTCCTCGCCTGCTAAACTGAGGGTCGCGGGTTCGAGTCCCGCCTGAGTGGATTTTTCACCACTCAGGACATGGGTGTTTGTCTTAATCCATTGTTACATGTTAATACACCCGATTTAAAAGGCCGTTCGTGCTGTTTTCGGGGATGTGGAAAAAAATAAATAAAAATAAAACAAGTTATACTTTTAGGTGAATTGCTCGAAAAGTAGTCGGGCAAGGGGATCATATTTTGATATATGATCCCCTTGCCTTGAAGGATGAGAGTTTTTTCTTTGATATGAGATCAAATTCATGAAATTCTAGGTGAAGTGATATTTCGCTAAAGAAGAAATCTTTGGATTTTTCCACTGAGAAATGTCTGATGCGACCGGGTTTGATTTCTTAATTTTCAAACCTTGATACTTATCTTTTTGAGATCATCAAGTTTTTAACTATTGTCAAGGCTTGGCAACTATATAAAATATCGAAACCGGTCGCATTTAATATTTCTCATTGGAAAATTTCAAAGAGTTTTTCAATTAGGAGCATTTCTTGACCACATACATGCGGTGGGACGTATACATGACGAAATAGCTTTTCTTTCGTCACGTAATTATATGTCACACCATATCACTCCTGTGTCAACATTATTAGAACACCAGGGATAACTAAGACTGAATTTCTCGAATGAAAACAACTTTGGCAGGATTAATTTAACCCTGTGCAACAATTTTATTTGTTCTCCTTCCAGTTTAAATTCAACAAGCACCATCTTAATGTAACCAATACACTTGAAAATTGAGCATTGAAGACCCCTCAAAGGCTAAAGTTAACGACATTCATGACCTCGTGCCTGTCATTCGAACGCTCCACGAAACATTTGCTTCAGTTCGTCGGTGTCGTCCCAATCATTATATTCGAGGTGTACATTTTTTTAAACTCGACCACTGACCTCAGTTGACTTCCGAAGAACCTAAACGTTCGACGCTCAGTTAAACTCCTTAACCATCTTCTGCTTAGGGAAAAAATTGCTCGCTTCTTCCTATGCCATTTCCGTAATGGGCCTGGTAGCGGTAAGCGTTAGGTACAGTTGTTTCTCTCGTCTACAATTATATCGTAGTAAACTGTCGTTTTCTTCCACGCAATGGTTCATCACGACTTATTGCAGAACAGCATAATGAACGCAAGCCTCTTTGCGTGTAAATATAAAAAAATGACGTACCAATTGAGATGGTGAATTACGGAAGAGAGAACATGCAATACCTTCATGTCTTTGTTCTGGCACCCATACCCATAAAAAAGTGATAAAATGTTTCCGCTGTCATAAAAATAGTTCCGATATCAGTCGCCGTAGGGCATTGGAAGCACAGCTATTCCCTCAGTGAATACGTACGCAATCGAACTGAAGTGACGAACCAGCCGCGGTAACTTAATTATTTCAATTAAGAAGTTACTCAATGTCGCAGTGCCACTCCTTCAGGTTCGATATGAACTTATTACTTAAACTAATCAAACGGTAATGACTGTTAAGTAACAAATTAACAGGACATCTATTTGTGCGAATTTTATAATAGATACACTGCAGATCGGTATATTTCTCTTGCTTTAAAGCCAAATTGTCAATTGGCTTTTGTCAAATTGTCAAATTGGCTCGTGTCAAATTTCAGTTCGCAGTCGATGTAGCGTCCATCCGATAGGAATATATAATAACATAATTTTATATAATTGTGAATGTGTACTGTGAAAATGAAGAACGCGTTCTTACATCGTGCATACGCATTAATTGCTTGCTCTGAATGTCTTAGGCAAAATTAATGTGTACTGAGTGACTGATTTGTATGAGAACGGATACACATTGTTAGCATGAGGGTACTCTATGATTCACATAGAGAAATTCAGATGCGCGATTCTGTTTACAATAAAGAAATATATGAACGAAAGTTCGGGTATATATAACTCCTATCCTAATAAAATTCCAATAGTCTCTTCGGTAGTAGTTTGCAAAATAATACGGACTAAAGACTTTACTTCTCATCGCAATAGGAGTATATCATTTTCTTATTAAAATTGATATTGGTGGAGAGAGAGGGCTACAATTTGGCTCATGAAGAGCTGGCGGTGCAAGACGGATGCTTTATAGAGCCATATGAGAATGACAGATGACCAGATGTGTGATATGTTTGATGTAAAAAACATTTCCTTGATACAGCTCAATAACTCAACTTTCAACCGAGCTCATAAACATGAAAGTTAAAAACAATATAATTCCGTTAATAATGCCAGATGGAAAACTAATTAACCTTCGATTACGACAATTGATCTTGTCAATACTTACATACGTACATAAGTTACATAGTGGTAAGAACCAGAAAGATTTGCGAGGGTGAGTGTACGGAATTATATCAGGGGCTAAAATTCCCTGCACTTATTTGCTCACTCCCGGGATTCAAACCCTGATCTTGTGAACCCTGAGGACAACTTGTTCGTATAAAGTTAATATACTATAAACCCCCGCTGAAATTCGCCTTCACATAAGATGGCTTGGTGGTGTAACTGGCTAACACACCTGACCGGAAATTGGAAGATCCGGGTTCAAATACCAGTCAAGGTAAATGATTTTCTCATGGCGAATTTCACCGTCTTTGGTGTATATCCTATAGATTTCCCTGATGGCTGAAAACACCACGTAAGTTCTTGCGCGAGTAAATGCGTAAGCAGTGATTCATTCAAAATTGCATAGTGTAAACTTGAATGGCAAGGGGGCGCCGCCCCCCACCCCCCTAGCCTCCCGGGAAAAATAAAAAAGGGATGGAAAAGTTTAATTTGTTTATTGTTTTTGCCGGATTAAATTAATATTTTAGTAAAAAAATTTAGAAAATTGCCATTCACCTTTGATGTTCCAAAAATGTACTCCTGAGACCTCAAATTTACTAAACTTTCTGGGAGAGGGCTCCTCCTCCTCCTTCTTAAACCTATGTCTTGGCGCCCACGCCCCCACGTGAAACAGTCAATTGAGAAAGCTCGACCGACGGGAGGCGTAGCGCCGCGAATCCGCCTTCCCATTCGTCGGCGACCCCACTTAGCGGTCGCCGCCACCGCCTTTCTGCCGATGAGCACCCGGTCGATGCCGAGTCGGGTGGCCTCACTGATGCTGGGGCCGTGGGAAGGAGACGAGTTGCGTCGTCGTCCTTGAGCGCGTCCCCGCGAGTAGAGGCGACACGCCGGCTGGTCACATCCCCCAGGAGATGACCAGCCGCACGCGCGCGAGAGTCAAGGACCCCGCGGTCCACCGCGGCTATTCATATTCGCGTACACGATTCAGACTGTACGCGGTGATGAGTAATTTTCCATCAAATCCGTTCAACGTTAGAAGAGTAATCTAGTGGTGAAGGAATGTTTAAATGGAAGAAATTTATAATCCTCTTCATTTTTACAGGCCCCTATTAAAATATTTCTTGTTAATAAAATTGCATGTTCGGCATCCCTTCGGAAAAGTCCAATGGAAAACACTTCGTCATTGAGAATCCAGTGGATGGCATCAAGGGATGCTATTGCTGCCAATAATAAGTCCCATTTTTATGCTAAATTCGGTTGGTTTACTGTAATAAGACAAATATAATTATTTATATTTTGATTAGGGAATCAATGAACTAGTAAAATTTTTAGCTCTCTATTGAAATTCATGTACAGAGGAGAAGCAATACCATGCAGTATTGTTGAACCATTGTGATGCCATTTTGGATGACAAAACTTTTTAAAATTTTATCTCTTAGGGTAACCTACCGATTAAAGTAGTTTTAAATGGAAGAGAGTAAAATCCTCTATATTGTTGACGCCGCAGGCCCTTATCCCTTTAAATCAGGGTATCCCAATCAGGGGTTCTCGCACCCCTTGGAAGTTAAAAATTATCATTCCAGGGGGTGCGAGATAACATTCCAGTTTTTTTATATTTAGGGTACTTTTTTGTAGGGATAAGCCACTTTTAATTTTTTAAAATATTTTTTCTTTTCCATATCCATCATTTTTGTTTATATATTATTAAAAAATGAATTCTCAGATTGGTTTTGATCACCTTCACTTTTATTCTTAAATAAATTATTACTTTAATGGGTGCAAGAACATATCAACATTTTTAGGGGTGTGGGAGATTAAAAAAAAAGGCTGGAAATCACTGTTTAAAAGATAATTTTCTTCATCTCAGCCGAGGAAGTAACTCTTTTCATCCCATCCATAAAGCCTATTCTCTATCTTCTCAATCCCCGTTTGCCGTAATAAGCCTCAAGATTGTTACGGGCGCAGGCCCTTATCCCTCCGATTTCTCTAATCATCTCAGCAGAGTTACTACCTCTGTTCATCCCGTCTATAAAGCCTATTCTCTTTCGTCCCCATCCCCGCTTGCCCAACTTCCTCCCCTCTGTCACAGCCTTCAGCATCCCTTTGCCCCTCATTAACCTATTACAACCACCTACTCTGCCTTCTCCTCCACCCTCCTAATCTCCCCCAAACGTTTCCACCCCTAACCCACCACACCAAGCACTTCCTCCTCCTTCACCTCCCTTTCCAACCACTGTACTTTCTTCATCATCATGTTCATAATCACAAATATTCCTGCTGTCCTCCAATGCCATTCTGCACAGATTATTTATATTCGTCAGCAAATGTCCTGTTAATTAACGATTGTTATTTCTTTTGAATGAGAGATATAAATAAAAAATTGAAGTTTTTAAGCAATGTGTAGTGGGTACGAGGAATATCTGAGAAATGTTTGTGGTACCATACCAGCCATATTCCATTGGAAATAGTATGATATGCACTCAAGAGAGACTTTATTTTATAAATTACGAATTTGTAAAGTAAAGATATCGGCAGAAATTAAACAGTGTGTAGTTATTATGCTTTCTCTTCTACTTAAAAAAATAAATATGCATATAAAAAATAAATAAACTTACTGCAGTTATTTTTATAGGATCAAAATAAACCTGTTTTCAAAGCGTTTTCGCCGTACTGTGTGAAATAAATGAGTCAAGTTTAAGACTTATTTCAGTATATTTATTTGATTACTAAGGATTTAAATCATATAAAACAATCTTTTTGCCTTATAAAAGGCAATATTTTGCCAACTCCATAAGAGAACGGCGTGACGGGTCGCACGAGCACGCGTCATCATTGATCATGTATTTCATTTCAACATTATGAAAACTAACTTCTTTGGTTTAGCTACTGAAGATATTGTTCACGAAAAAGGTTTCTCAGAATACTAAAACCCGACCAGAAAAATCAGAGCCGTGCGATTACTCTTCAAAGAGGTGCTGGCGTGACTTTCCTCGCCATTCATGAAAGTGTCTACTCCGATCGAATGACCCGATTACGCTCGCCAGTTTCCTGCGGAAGGTGCCAAACTCGAGAGGAAGTCCGCAGTTTTGGCGCATGTGTCGTCTGCAGAAAACGTGTCAATGCCCTCCATGAATACGGCGACTGGAGTTATATACGCGGCTTGAAACTGGTATGTAAAAAGGACACAAGCGGCAGCATTCCAAGCGCATACCATAACACCCTTATATTTAACCCTAGGACCACAATGTGAGGTCGCCCTTGACCCCAGCGGCCACATTTTTGTTCTACCATTGGATATATTAAACTATTGCATACATACCCATCACGCCATTCACTTCCGAGGTAGGGAGAGTTGCAAATAATTTAGTCATTGCTGTTAGCCCTAAAAAAAACTGGCCTCCTAATAATTTCCTCCATAATGCCCTACCCTTGCATGTTCGTTTACGTATCCCTCTCCCGGTTTCTGGTTTGAATGATTGCTTTTATGTCTGCGCCTAGCGGCCGGGGGAACATGCGAGGTCTTGATTTGAACTAGAAGAGGGCTGCATGCCTAGTGTTGAATCACCCCGTGCCACACACCCTAGAGGTGGCTTGCACGGTGCTTCGTAGATTTGGATCCACTTTCGCTTCCCTTACACTTATGCATGGCTTCATACACGCTCTCCTATTCTAATATATAAGACTCCTTATTTTCCTCCTTTTCTCATCTACCACATTCATTCATGACTTTTGCGGTCTACCTCTTCCTCTCACACAATTCACTCTACTATCATATATATCTGTTTTCTTATTCGACTTTCTCCCATTCTCCCGACGTGACCAAACCAACGAATCACACTCCTTTCATATATTTTCCATTACTGGATCATCCAACCCACATTATTTCATCACCCACTGATTCCTGACCCTATCCACCCCACTTTTGGCGGAAACATTCCCACTGCATTTAGGCTACTCCTATGCTTATTCTGACATACCAAGGTTTCGGAGCCATATAGCAACTTCGGGAGAGGAACAGTTTAGTGCACTGCAGTTTTTGCTTCCGTGCAACAATCCCATGGAGTACCAGTGTGCGAGAACTATAGTGCGGTCACAATTGTGTGACCATCAGCGGGCGACTCCGCTAAAGTTACTGCGCGGCCTGTTTCGCAGTCCTTTGAATTTGTCTAAATTAACACCTTTAAGTGTAAAAAGTTAGGCTTAACCTCGTGGACAGTTTTCCCTTCCATGGATTGATCGCCACATCTTCAATATCTTTCCTTCTATACGCCACCCACATAAAGGAGAGATTATATCGAATTTCTTTCAGCGCATCTCTTCGATTACCGCTCCAGCCACCTCATGAATATTCCTGGAGATTTTGGTATATTTTCTATGAGTTATTATTTCCTATATTTATTTCTCAATGATATACTCATTTAACGATCAAAGTAACAGAAAACAACTGTGGTCATGTATGACCGCACCTTGAGGAGTGGTTCTCCTAACTCCTAATTATCTTACCTTGTGGTTCGAAAGTTAAAACTATCCCTATTGTGAGACTAGATTAATTAATTTCCGTGGCTCCAACGCAAAATATCAGACCATTTTAAACTGCAACTTCTCAATGCTTCACCTGTATTGCCTAAAATATTTTCGATACGTAAAATAAGAAATAATAAATGAAGAAGTGTAAAGAAGAGTAGAAGAGGAAAGGCAATTATGCAACACTGTACAGGAAAGGAGAACCAGATGGATAAGACACACTCTGAAGCACAAAAGGTTTGTGAGGAATATAACTAAATTAGAAAAAATAGGAAAAATAGAGGAAAAAGTCCCGATATCGGAAGGCCAAGGGATGAATACATAGACCAAATAAGCACATAAGAAGAACTTCGCGGGAGTAAGAGAACTAGCATTAGACAGGGAAGATTTCAAGGCTGCGGTCAAACAATCTTAGATTTGAACAACCAAATATGATACATGTAGAATACCTTTATTAAATTTGTGTCCATTAAATGTCCATTAATCTGAATGAGATGAAGTTCAACTTCTTCCCAGTCCAATAATATGCCTAAATAAATATCACATGCATCTACATAAAACCCCATGAGACTGCACAAAGGCGTGGATCGGGGTTATTATTAAATAGATATATAAGTAATTGGAGAGGGACCGGACGAAAAGTGAGATGTCTTGGTCGATTATCAACTTGCCCTTTTTTTGGTCACTAATGGTGGTTGAGAAGAATGTTTTACTGCACCTACATATCAGTTTGGCGGAACATCTCCCTAATATCTTCCATTCAATTAGTTCTAGAGATGTAGTACGGGGTTAAAATTATATTATCTGTGCCACCCTGGAATTTGCGTGACGTGAACTTCATAACTAATCTTAGCTTAACGTGTATAGCCTCATAGCCTGTAGCGACTCCCATTAAAGTCCTACCAATGGTTGTTATGGGAATAGCGAAACTTGCTGGCACTCTACAGCGGAGAGTCCGAGGCCAGAGAGGGTTAGTCATACGTTGCTCACACGGTATTTCTTGGATGTAATTAGAAATGATAAAGGTTTTCTAGGATTTTTCCAGCTTCACATGGATGCTAAAGATATCAGACTCGTAATGAGGACGGGTTAAGGCATACAATATTTTAGCGCATATATTTTCTTCTCTAGTTAGGCTCCATAAAAACTGTCCATCCATACTAGATCATGAGAATAAAATTAGGGAACTATACTGCAAAACGGATAGGTTTAAAAAGTGACTTTATTTTTTCCGGCGAATGATAAAAGACCATAACAGCAGCCAATGAGGCTTTTAACTAGGTTTTCCGATAGATGTCTAGTGATTGCTGATTAGTTGACTTGTTCCCTAGCTCTTGTACCCTTATCTGCTACGTAGTATAAACAGCCATTCTTGGTGGTCTTGCATTTTTTCTGTGTAGCTTTTGTATCATTTTGAATTTATGTAGTAGCAAAATACATGAACACAAAGAGTTTCTCTAACATTGGTTGCGTATCTACAGTGTAATGCATATTGGTAGACCTTCACCTAATGAGAATCAGGTTATTGCTTATGCATTAATAGTCGCAGTTTCATTGACTTTCTTTATGTATAGTGCAGTGCAATTTTTGTAATTTTGCATAACTCACCTCCTTCCAGAAACCCTTGAGGTGGCTTGCAGGATATTATTACTTAGATGTAAAGCTTCCGCTTCAGGAGAACAATCAAACCAGAAACCAGGAGAGTGCTAAGTTGGCAAACGTGCTAACATGAAGTGCATGCGTTGGGATACTATCACATATCAGTAGGCACTGCTTATGGTATTAATTCATGGATAATTTGGTACAAGTGCAATTGTGCTCAAACAGTTGTGTACCTAGGATATCTGACACCCCTGAAAAAACCACGGCCCACCCCCACTTTTTGGTAGAAAAGTCATTACCCTGAAAACATTTGCTTGTTATTATCCATTTAGGCTTGTTTTTTAGACAAAAAAAAACATTTTTTTATTTTAGAAAAGTATTTGGTAATAAAGCAACAAATATCTTTCAAAATAGCTCAAAGAAGGTCACGTCGCCCCATCCATGATGTAGCCCCTAGCGGGGGCCAGACCAAGGCCAGACCCGACACCCGTTAGGTAATACCACTGGTTTTAGCACAATTGCGTATGTACATATAATACAATTTAGAAGGCAGGGATGGAAAGGAAAATGTAGCGTGTAAATAATGATTGATGAAGAATAAAGATTATCTCTGCGATCCGCGAGGGAAGAACATTAAATAGCAGAATAATGAATGGCGAAAGTGCGCTCCCAAGGTATGGAGCAGATGGGGAAACAATTTGGAGCGATTTAGTATCCGTTTAAGACATTTTCGATCGATTGAAATGATCACCTTTCAAGATTTTTCAGCGCTTTTCCTCGACAACTCACGGAAGTGGGTATTTGTGGAATAAAAAGCCTAAACTCCCCACCTTTAGGTTGCAAGACCAGACGGGAAGTGAAAGGTGCGAATGAACACTAAGTGCGGCACGCTAACGTCAGGCATCGCAGAAAATGAACCTCCTGGACGGAGGAACCGACACCGACAGCTGGATTTTCACCGAATTAAAATGATAAATTTGAAGAAAATGATATGCTCATCGACGCAGCACTAAAAATATTTTGAGAAAATATAGTTATTTTTACTCTACATAAAATATGAAGGATGTCATCTTGAATCAAGCATGTATCGAACAGTAACTATTTGAGTTCGAACAAAGTCTCGTTTTATAACTTAACTCTGATCAAGGTAACTGCTCATTGTATAGGGTCACCCAAACAGATGACGTGACTGGACTTAAAAGTTCATGAAATGCTTCAAAAATTAATGTGATATCAACTGAAGTATAAATGAAAAACGGGAAAATTAAGCACCGAAATTCGAATAAAGTAATTAATACAGAATATAATATTTCTAGAATACTTTATTAGTGCCAAACCCAGAATTTAACTGAGCTAAAATTAGGGATATTCATCACAAAGGAAGCAGTTCACTGGCATTACAAACAGAAGGCAACGTTGGGATAATGGAACGAGAGGCTAACATGATCATCTTGGCCTACTTGAACGAAAAGCAATATAGCTTGAGAATGTATGATTTTAGGCTTTCCCGGCGAATGGTGCTGATGAGTTGTTCTCGGGTTTCCCACCGGGTTAGGCTTTCCATGATTGCCGACGTTTCGGCAGGAGACTTTCCTGCCATTTTCAAGGCTGTGGATGCGGACGGTCTTGGTGTTCCAGTCTTTACACTCTGTTCCTCCAACATTGGTCTCCGTTCATTGGCTATCCGTTCCCGCCAATATTATGGTTTCCCTCCTTTTTCAAGATGGAGTTCCAGGTACAGCTGAGTTCCATTGAAATCCGGCTCACGACCAACAATCTCAACAGGGATCAAGGTTTTCGTCTCAGCTGTACCTGGAACCCTATCTTGAACGGATAGCCAATGAACGGAGACCACGGTGGGAGAAACAGAGTATAAAGACTGGAACACCAGGACCGTCCGCATCAACAGCCTTGAAAATGGCAGGAAAGTCTCCTGCCGAAACGTCGGCTATCATGGAAAGCCTAACCCGGTGGGAAACCCGCGAACTACTCATCAGCATAGCTTGAGGATTTGGCGTAGGAGGTTGTCTTTGTAAACATCCTTATGATGAACGTACAGATGCATGTAACTAAGTAATTAACATATCAAATTACCAGGGCGTGTAGAGATAGCTAATGGGCCAGCGATCGGAAAATAACTGAAATGCCAGTGTTGCCGTGGGCAATTGCTGCCACAACCTCAACTTGTACAGGAAGATCAATCATAATGTAATGATTGAAAGATACCCGATTCATCAATGGATGCCGTTGAAAGAAAACGTTTGTATCGAAGATAATCTCGCTGCGATAACGCATTGATTGGAAACTCTTATAAAATATTGGAGACCACGCATAGGGACGCAGGTAATGCCTTGCTTGCTCGAAGGGAAAGCCAACGGAGCGCGGAAAAGGAAACAATTTAGACCCATTATATCGTTATACGAATCCTTACCGATGTATTTGGAAATAGTTGTGGATGCCATAAATAATACGCGTAAGGCTCGAGTCCAAATGCCGTGCGACAAAAGTCTTGAGAAAGTACGAGGGGGGAAACGAAGCTATTTCAAGCAAGAAGGGCGACGGCGAATGCAAGGTGATTGCGCATGGAAACGCGCAAAGTCTTTAAAAAAAACCTATGGGGAATGGAGGGAAAGTGGAGTCTTCGAATAGAAAAAAGAATAGGAAAAGCTAGACTGCAGGCGTCTGGATCTGCATTCATTGAGCGCGGCGAAACGCACCTGGAACGGCCAGTATTAGACGCCTTTCCGGGCAATAAAATTCCCAAATGGTTCGGGTTTTACAGTCACAGCTTCGTATTATCCGATATTTCAGTTAGTTTACACACCTTCGAGCAAGTAAATGACACAACATTCAATATTTATCACTCAAAATTACCGGTTAAACGGTATGATGCAATTGTCTCTGGCAACGCATCTGGTTTTCTCGTGCACGTTGGAGATCGTACTACATATTAATTGCCTTCTGTGCCTGGATTAGTTCCAATTTCATACTGTTCTCTGTTTGGGATTAACATAATAACTGTCTGAGAAAGTGTTTGAGAAAGCTCCTTGCAAGGAATTCAGTTGGGTAATCAATTATGCCCATAAATAATGCATAGACTTAACCGGATGTTCTCCATTCTAATCTATTAAGCTTGCCGGTAATGGCCATCGTATCGATGGCAGCGACATGGAGCAAGTAAATTAAAATATTACTCAAATTAAATGACCAATTTGTTTATGATGCGATTCCTGACAACTCTGTATTACGTGTAAGAAAAGGAATGATGGATGTGATGAAAGCATTAATTTTCGTGAGAGTGCGTTGCATTGCCTTTGACTTTGACGATTCACGGAATGAGGCATCGACACTTAACTTATAAACATGAAAATTGATAAAATGATTTCAAAAAATTTATAAATCCCAGCTAGAATCAAATGAGAAAAAGTAAAAAATCGTCAGAATTAAGTTAAAGTTATATTGAACCGTCGTATGTCTGTTTCACTGAGGATTCTGATAATAAAAATTATAACCAGTAAATGTACTTCAAAGGAGAAGTGTCAAACCAATGATGGCAGGTGACATTTCTTGTGGATATGTATCATATCTGAACAAATATTTTTTTTATCCTTTGACATTGCTTAAGTTTTTCTTGGCCAAGAGCCGGTTAGGAACAATATTAAAATCTTTCTCTAAAAAAGATGTTTCTTGGGAGAACTGATAGTCAGCAAGTTACATCTTTTACCAAACTAAGGCTAATTCACTTTTCCCAAGGGAGGAACTTTCAGGTATTGAATCATAACGATTTTGGGACGCATTTCTCTACGCAATAATCCTATTAACAAGGTCTGTAAAATCAGTCCAAAGCGGAATACCGATGAAGTACATTTTTGAACAGGAAAATCCACCCACCCACTGCGTAAGTTCCACCACAGCTGTCCTGGACAACATCATTTTTAAGTAAAAGCATGGTTGAAAATGTTTTCATTAAAAGGATGTAATAGCAAAAATTCGGGAATCACGTTCCAGATAAGTGAAGCAGACCCACATCACATTCGGAAAGGTGCAGATTCTCATAACGTATTTTTTAATATTACTATATAGTTTCCAACTCAGGTTTTTATCCTTTTTGTATCCTTCCTATATATTATTCACAGTGGCGTACATACCGTATAAACAGTATAGGGTTTAAACCTCCCCAAAAACATGTTTTCCTAAATTCTTTTTCGTTCGTCTACCTGAACTAGCGTTTAGAATTTTGCTTATTGGGCTGAAAAATATAGTTGACTTGTCTTCACGAAAAGAGAATGTTAATTAAATATTGCTTTAGTGAATAATAATCTAAATATCATTTTATGATGATAGACATAAATATTAATGAAACCCCCCAGAAGGAAAGCCTGCGTACTCCACTGATTATTCACTGCAAACAACGAAATTTCTCACTCAGCTTCTCTTGGTTGTTTCGACCTCTCCCTCGTCATGTTTACACCTAAACATACAAATCTACCTATACGAAAAAGTACAGATCCTACCTGGGATAAAGTCTTATAAAGGAGAGGGTCAAAACACACGCCGATTCTGAATAATTTCCCTGTGACTCAAATTTAAGACAGCGTCATATTCCCCGAAACATATTTCAATTATACGTGGATGCTTTCCCCAAGTGCCTCCCAGAAGAATATTCTGCCTCTCATTACCTGAGAAATACACATGATGGTTCGTTGAAGGAAAAGTCGTGGGAAACCTTTATGCAGCAAGTTTTGGGCTTGCCATCACAGTGAAACAAATCAACCCCCTAGTGAGTGCGACCGACATTACAATGATGGTACTTTAAAAAAAAAATCAACCCCTAAAAAAATTTGACCCCGATTGCGAAGAGCTTCTCCGTTTAAAAGGCCAAGACTCATCGAGTTTAATTATCCACATTGCTGGCAACAAAGAAAACCTGCAAAGAGAAACTGGTTTTCGATTTACAAAATAAAGATACACGATCCTCTCCCCCGCCTTTGATGCTTTCGTCCCATAAGCGAAACAATGAAAAAAAAATATACTCATGCGTCTACATACACATATATACGAGGGCCGTTTTTTTTCAACCTCCGATCACCCAGTATGGATGCCACGCGAGCGGCAGAAAGCGGGAATGCGCTGTAGGCAACTGCGCAACTCTCGCACTACACACTCCGCCATTGTCGACATCAAAGCGTCAGTTTGCGTTCCGCTACAACCACGTAAACATGGACGCCATCATTGATTCTCCCGCCAATTGTGAATCTTTCTGATCCATAACAATGCTCGTCCACACACTGCTGGTGCAACTCAACGGCTCCTCGACCAATTTCAATGGGACATTTTCGATCATCCGCCGTATAGTCCTGACCTAGCACCCAGTGACTTTCATCTTTTTCCTGAGCTGAAGACATGGCTAGGAGCGAAGCGCTTCCAAACCAATGAAGATCTTCAAAACAACGTCAATGCTCATTTTAATTCACTGGCGGCAACATTTTTTGAAGAGGGCATTGGAAAACTTGTTCACAGATATGATAAATGTCTCAATCTATTCGGTGATTATGTTGAAAAGTAACCGTAAATGTACCAAAATTTTGGTAATAAAATGATTGTTTTACATGAACTTGTGTTTCATTTATAGCCTATCGGATGTTGAAGAAAAAAAACGGCCCTCGTACACAGGTACGTATGAGACGACATTTCGGAGTCCGCCGAAGAGGAGACAGTCGAGTCGAGCAAATGAAAAAAAAATGTGAAATCGCGAAGCGTAAACTGGTGGCGAGGTTCAACAAGGTGGTGGCGAGGTTCTCAAGAAAAACCAGATGCAGATCGTCGACGTGAGACAGGGCGCACGAACCATGCTCTTCCCACGGCCAAAGAGGGGTGTTGTTCGAGGGCGAACAGAGGGGGGAGAGAGCGGGTAAGGGTGGTAGGGAAGTTAAATATATATCAGATTATAAATGTGTTTTTAATTTGTCTCGTTTCAGAATGGCCGAGATAAATCTTGTGAAGGTGCGTGTATGCGGGAGAAATTCAGAGAATGCCCAAAAATTTGGGATGTGAACCACCACTCCCTACTAACGTGAGGTCAGTGTCGCACGACAGTTGATCCAGCATTCGAGGACTCTTACTGCTTGATGATAGCTTCCCAGTATCGTGTAACACTGACCCAGCATGCTGACTAACGAGCATGATCGCTATCATATACTCCCAGCTATTCGAGTCAGCAAAGAACATGCGATTGTGTTGTTTTTAATACACAAGGTATGTAATGTACCTTTTGAACAAATGATGATTACCTTTTATAAATTAATTATTGTCGTAACAACTTAAAAAGCAGCATCATTTCTTTACATAATCATAGTTCTTACCATTTAACTACAACTCGAAGTAGTGACCAATTTTGAGGAAACCGGGACTAGCCACGGTAGTAACCTTTACGGAGTCACCCGCAAGTGCACAGAAGTGCGATATTCCACAAGAGAAAAAACATTCGCCTTGACCGGGATTCGAACCTGGATCCCTCGATTTCGCGCCGAGTGCTTTAAACAGTTAAGCTACCGAGACGTCCTTCTCCCCTGTGGATTATTTGGTGGCTTTATAGGAGCATGATGGTCCTAGTGGGCCTAGTAAATCGAGGTATCCGGGTTCGAATCCCGGTCAAGGTGAATGATTTTTCTCCTATGGAATATCGCACTAGTAGTAGTGACGTTAGCACTACTAGTAGTGTCGACGTCAAATTCCGCGTTTGATCTTATCTTTCCCGGCGGACTAATTCCTTTCAATGGTTGCGCAACTATAAAAAGCTTAAGAAGCATCTTGTAGTTGATCCATTCAAGTAAATACTTGAAAGTCACAACGATCGACGCACGCGAGGTCCGTACAAATTATTACCCGAGGTCTTTTTATGTGAGAAATAACGCATAACGACGATCACCAACAATGATGAGGAAATAAACTGCACATCTACCCTTCTCGTTTTTTTGGCCGGTGAAATACCCCATTCCAATAGCGCATTGCAGATGAAGATCACTTACCAGTGTGAGACCAGAAATCTGACGCGGACTCCTCCAAGGTTGCCCAGTCGGTGAGTAGATCACGGTAGCTAGCCATTTCAGATGTTCTCTCCTCCCTGCAGAAGATAAAAAACAAGCCGGTTAGACTTTTACACAATTAGCTCATAGGATCCAATGAATGCCTGCAGGTAAAAGTAAAATAAAATGTAATCAATTTTTACAAAACCTGTTGGGAAATATAATTGTGGCTGGAAATTAATCCTGAAAGGACAAAAATGGGGTATTTGCATAAAAATGTTTGTTTCGAAAAAACCGTGTCATCGTGTTGAGAATTGAATGAGGATTGTGAAAAATATTCCGATACACCATTCCATATTTTATAAAATATTATGTAAGGCCATAAAGTTTTTCTTCACGTGCCTTGGCCTTAATGCAATTAATACGAGCTGGAGTTATTTATTTTGTTTATTTCATTATTAAAACCAAAATTATATCATTCCTTTTAACCACAGGTGTGTGTTTACCAATGATACTTCTCTTCATAAAAATAATTATCATTTCACTATATCATATTTTTACATTATCCTTACTACATGCTTTCCCTTGAGAAAGTTTAACACTAGGGAGTGGCCCGTGCCCGGTTTGCAATAAAATTTTAAGTAAAATTTGGCACGCGTACTCATATCGGTTTCCAACCTATGCCCTAAACCACCAAATAACAACCCAACCCATCACGAAACCATTCAAAAAAATACTCTGAACGAGAATTATTTTATCGTGAGCATGAGAATAAACTACGGGAACTAGACGGCAAAAGGGGAAGATTTAAAAATTTTTTTTCCGCGAAAGATAAGGGATCACAAAAGCTGCCAATGAGACTTTTAACTAGGTATGTCAATTGGTAGTGTGGCTAGTTAGTTAATTTACTCCCTAATACTTGTATCCTTATCGGATACCTAGTACTAACATGACGCCGTGCACTTTTGCAGTATAACTCATGTTTATCTGTCCATATATGTAGTGTAACTTTACTTTACTTTACTTTACGCGATCAGGCCCAGAGGACCGCGCGATGATACAACTAAGGCCTTCCATTCTCTTCTGTCCTCCGCTATGTTCCGCCAGTTCGGCCAGGTTTCTAGCTGTTGCAAGTCTTCCCTTACTCCATCTATCCATCTCTTGCGAGGTCTCCCCACTGGTCTCCTTCCTTCTATTGTCATATCCATAGCCATCTTAGGAAATCTTTCGCCACTCATTCTAACCACATGTCCAGCCCATTCCAATCTCCTACTCCTTAACACTCCTATAATATTCGGTTCTTGATACAGATTGTACAATTCTTCATTATGTCGTCTTCTCCATTCGCCTGTTTCTAAATCAAGGACTGGACCAAAAACCTTCCTTAGTACTCTTCTTTCAAATATCGCTAATCGGTTCAGGTCTATTTTCCGTGTGCTCCATGATTGGCATCCATACAAGAGAACGGGACGGATCAGTGTTTTGTATAATCTTATTTTAAGTTCCCGGGAAACGCTTCTTGAGCTTAGTATTTTATTAAGTGCATAGAGGCTTCTATTTGTAGTGTAAAAGTCTATATATGTAGTGTAAAATCACATTAATTTAAACATCAATTCTAACATTAGTAGCATACCTTTAGTGTAGTGTATACTGGTGAGGTTTCGCCTCCAGACAAGAATTGGTGATTTTACCTAATGCATCAATAGTCGTAGTTACATTAACTTTAATAGGGTAATGTAATGCATGTTGGTAATAGCTCACCACCTTCCACAAACCCTTGAGGTGACTTGCAGGGCATTGTGTAGATGTGAATATGAACTCTACGAAACGGAAATGCGTATGAATCAGAAAGTAATGGATATCGCTGGCCAAATATAGCACTGAAAAAATCAATCTCCGGAAAGCATGGGTTCTGATCGGAATGCCATATCCATTGGAGGCTGTTCATACGACGTGAATTCGGTGGGCCTCGAGCCAAGATAGTCGACTTATCCTTCGCCGTGGGCTCAGTGACTCGAAAGGACGCGAGAAAAAAGTGATGGCCGGGGGATATGAAGAAGGAAGGACTGTGTAACGTGATGAGACGCGCATGCCATTTGTTCCGTGGTTTCGAACCACCGCAACGTGATATGTCTTCAATTTGAAGAGCTGATTCTACAGCTCTCGATCTTCGTATAACTTCTTTGCTTGGGAAGATATCAATCCGATTCAGATAAAGTAAGACACAACTACACCAGGAATGACAGTTTTTAAGGTTCAATCTACTATAAATACTACAATAATAAACTACTGATGGTTAAACCTCCTACATCTGCAAAATACCGTTCAAGCCCCATCAAATAAAATATGGCACAGGGTGATACCACACCAGGCACTCAACAGTCCCAGTTCAAACTCTACCCTCGCACGCTCCCCTCTGGTTGCTAGGCGAGAACCAAAAGCAACCAGGAGGACAATGTTTGATTATAAAAACACGCAGTATACGGTATAAGATGATACATCTACATCTACAAAATACCCTACAAGCCACCTCTGATAGGGAAAGGCCACCTGAGAAATTCCTACAAAAGCTCTCTAAAATTTATATCCAGTTTTTAAGATTACGTTGCCACTCTAAATATACATACTCTATGGTATTACTAATCCTGTTCATTCATGGATTCTAAGAGATACTAATGAGGGCTTAGCCTCCAAACCAAACCTATTTGGTCCCTTCGTTCTAGATCACGGAGTTATACTTTAACTCAATACTCGGCTTTACATTTTCCCCCTGAGAGTGCCTTTAACCGTTTCAAGTATTCCTATTCCCCTCGCACTACTGTCCGGAAAGGGAACGCTGTAAAGCAGCCATAAACTGAAATACATCAATGCATGACAAACGTTTTTCTTACTCCGAATTGCATATGCGGCTAGTGTCACGACTCCCCTGCCACAAGACTTTAAGGCTGATGGCTAAGTATAACGTAGACGTAAAGCTATTAGCTGTAGGGCTCCAGAAACACACTGGAAAACTGTGATCTTGCAAAGTGTAAAGTTAGATTCAATAAGAAGGTAAAATCCAGGGATTAAATAGTTGAAAAAACCCTACTTCTTCTTCCTCACTTATAATACGCTACCGGATAGGCCACTATATAAGAGGAATGTTGGACTACGAACCAATACAATAAAGCTGGCAGAGAAACAGATGAAACTGTCGGCCTTTCAAAAAGCATTAACGGATTCAGAAATAAAATCTTGGGCGAATATTTAGAGGACAACCCAAAGGCATTTTGGTCATACGTGAGGGAGGTTCAAGGCCGCAAATCAACAGTAACGTCACTAAAAAACAATCGAGGAGAAAGAGCAAACGAAAAATTAGATAAAGCAAATATCCTCAACACCTTTTTTCAAAGCCTCTATACAACATTCTCTACAAATGACACCGCTACAATGCCTAGGCTATATAAGCACCCAATGCAGTCTATTAAAAACACTAGTCGTGTTATAAAAAGTCATCTGAAATCCATTAATTCCAAAAAATCACCCGGTCCCGATCAAATTCCCGCCCGTGTTAATAAAAAATTAGCATCAAAAATGGCACCGTACCTGAAAATTATATTTGAAAAATTCCTAACACAACAACGTGTTCCTTACGATTGGAAAATCGCGAACGTTACACCAATATTTAAAAGTGGCAATAAGGAAGAGCCCAGTAACTATATACCGATCTCCCTTACGTCTATCTCGTACAAGATATTGGAACATATAATCGTCAGTTCGATCATGGGGTACTTGGATAGTCAGAACTTTTTAACGCAAAATCAGCACGGATTCCTGAAAGGCAGGTCTTGCGAAACCCAGTTGGCCCTCTTCCTTCACGACATTCTTTCCTCAGGAGAAAAGCTTGTCCAAGTAGACGCAATATTTCTAGATTTTAAAAAACCTTTCGATAAGGTCCCTCATTCGAAGTTATTCGAAGTTCTGGCTTGTACTGGGACGAGTGCTGCATGCCTGGTGTAGAACCAACCCGTGCCTCACACCCTAGTGGTGGCTTGCACGGTACTTAGTAGAAGTAGAAGAACTGAGAATTCTCTTTCAATTGTTTTTATAATACAAGACTGGAACATTAATTTGAAATCTACTCTCTCAAATCATCGGTCAAAGAGAAGCATACACGTAATGCTGTTGTGCAGTGTAGGTAATCTTATCCGAAAGCACTAACAATATATTTTACCTCAGCTATATGTACTAGGAATCATGGAGATCGTAGCATGGACAATGCCTTTTTTCCACGTCAATGAGGAACCGCGCTAATTAGAGCTAAGATCATATCTTGCAATGGTAAGGTGACCTTCAGAGCCTATATCCCTCATTTTTATTATTGTGACATGTCATCGTGATTAATTAAAGTGTATTACTACTTATTTCCTAAACATTTCGCAGCACTAGCGCATGCACATCTGCAACCTATCACCCCTGTCAGAAAACATATTGTGACACCCAGTGACATCCAACCTGTTTGAGGTGCATTATTATGTGAATGTTTAATTACTTATTTAAACCATATATTTAATACGAAGCATTTCAACCATTTAATTGGATCAAACTATATTATGAGCCAAAAATCCCTCCTCCTCGATGGCAACTATCCCGGAAAAGCCTATGCATCACTCTCGGTGGGGTATACAGTACTTACAATTAACACCAGCTTCGAGTTAATGACGTGAATTGGCATGATTTTTATAATTTGCAGTAAATTCGGACTCACACTGCAAAAAACTTCGAAAATATTATCCCTGTGCTATTAAAATTCAATGGAAGTATGAAAAATAATATTGTGCGATGCCAGAGTAGACAACAGCTTAAACTTTCTGTCAATTCTATAATTTAAGTCCTCATGCCTAGAATTCTCACCTATTAGCAAAAATCATGAAGTCTTTACCTCTACAATCGATTTGGCTGACAAGAATTAGCCTATAATATACCACATCTACCTGATAAGTTGCTTGAGAAAGCACTTGTAGATTTATAGCGATAAGAATGAAGTTCACGCAACGGTTAGCGATACGCCATCAATAACCGCCGACAAAGGCTAAAGATCAAATAGTGATATAAGTGGCACTTCATTGCGCATGCCTGAAAACTAAAGTGAGCCTTTTGATTACCGAGCTTTAAGAGACAATTATCGTCGAGATTGGAGATTTGCGATAGAGGTTCAGGCATTAAGGAGGACGAAAAGTATCGCGAAATATTCATTCACTTTCACCCGCCGCTCATCAGACGCAACTGAAATAACATGCAGATGGGATGCTGCGTTTTCTTGAATCCACTTAACCCCCATCACGACAACTTCCGCCGGTATTCTGAATGGCCAACATTCCACCGACTGCTTTATCCAACATTTCCTCGAAAACATTCCAGGACCTCTTCTTAATGGCTATCTGACCTAAGCTGCATTCCACTTATAGATGGGCGCTCCGCTTAGAGGAGTTCGTTCAACTGCTCTGCCCCCAATCAACTCCAAGCATGTGTTCCTTATAGTTACATAATTGATGATTAATATCCAAAATGTTAATAAACCAATATTATCACAATAAATATTGACTTGACGTAGGCCACGTAGAATGGAATGACCTTCATGTACCGAAACTGACGCGGTACATCGAAATGTAAACCGCATTAAAATGCATATTCTTAAAATGCTGGGAAAGGGTCAGTTTATTTAATTGAGAAGCCATATACCACAACTACTCGCATTGGTCAACTGGGTGTTATGTGATATCGTTTTTAATCATAAAATTTTAGCTAATTCTTCCCGAACACACGTGGAAGGTTTGAGAATATTTAACGTGAGATCAATTTTATCAATAATAATTAAACATGCCTTTAAATTCGAGTAATATTCTTGTTAGGGATCATATAACTCTATATATACTCGTATTTCAATCACAGCAGAGAATGCTATTTCATCCAACAATAGCTAATTATCATACTTATAAATTCTAAAGCTAACGAAGCAAGAGGTGTTTCGCTCAAATGAGAATCTACATCTACGATTTACCGTGAAAGCCACCACTAGGGTGTGTGGCACGGGGTGATTCCACACCAGGCATGTAGCACTCGTCCCAGAAAAAATCAGAACCTCGCACGCTCCCCCTGGCGCTAGGCACAGGCCAAAAGCAGTCAGGAGAACAGTGCGCAGTCAAACCGGAAACTGGGAGAGTGATACGTAAAAGAACATACAAACATGCAGAGAAATGCTATAGACACATCTAGTGGTTAATATTACTGATACTGTTAATTTATGAATACTACGATCGTACTTCATGCAAAGATCAAAATAAAATGATGCCGGAATAATCGACCGGTGTGAAGAGTTAGTAATGATGTGGTGTTATTAAGCACAAGTGTAAATTCTACTCTACCTATTGAGGGTGGGAGTTTTATGTGATTGATCTATCGCAACTATTATGATCCCTTTTTTTATTCCTGTGATCGCTTCTACCGTAGTACGTTGGCTCTAGCAGTATATGTTGAACGTCCGGCAAAAAACTGTCTGCTCCGAGAATGCAGTACAAAAGAAAAATTCGATCAAAGGGATCGGATGAAAGAAACTGAAATTACATAACTGAAAGAGAAGAGATAAACAAAACTTTTTGGAACGTGCTATTTTCGGCTAAGATAAAAGTTCACTAACAAGAACTCGTTTATTGCCAAGAAAAGACCAGCTTCAAAAATTATGGTACATGTATGTGCGGGAGGGGAGGACTCAAGATAAGACGCCATCAATGTTAACGTAGACTCGTTATAGAGGGGATTCATACGTGCAAATACGACTGTCACTGTTATCTACTATACATCACTTTCAATTGAGATTAAAATCTTAAGAGTGGAATCATTAATAAATAGTGGAGGGAACGATAAAGGTCATAAATGCATGAACCGAGCAGGATTTTTAGCAATCATTTATAGCAAGATGGAGCGAAAGTGCTTTGATATTTCTGTCTATAATATGCAACGCTTCTTTCATCCTCCCACTAATTTTTTAAAAACCATCGCATGGCATATATACAAAAACAAAAATTCTTAGTGCAAATATCAAACCGACGTGAAGTTCTCATTGTAAATGAAGATCAGACAAAAAGACAGGGATCAGCAAACGGGATGCTGCCAGAGAAAGTGGATGCCGATCACAAAAAGAATATAGAATTAAAAAATATCTGACAAACTATCCAGGATCGAGAACTTGAATCACATATAGCCAAGAGAAATGCGGTCTAAGGACTGATCCGGCAGGATCGGTTAGCATAGCTGGATAATTTTTCAATTTCCCCAGCGAGGAAAGGCCAAAACGACAAAAACAAATGACTCGAATAATCCATCCGCCGACGCACAAAGGCTATTGAAGTCATTTCCCTGTCGGAGAAAAACTCTGTAATAGCCCTTTTGACAAGAGAAGGGAAACAGGAGAAAGCTGGACGACACACTGTTCGTATATCAAAGCAGCCCCCCTTACAAGCACGGCAAACTATACACGGCTTCCGTGGATCACTGCAAATTGAAACCCATCATCATTAGTGACAGAAGACCGCGTGGAATATAAACAAGCCCGGCGTAACCACCGTAGGAATAGGATAGTGAACCAGGCATTAGTTTGCGGGAAATTAAAGTTGTTGCAACAGTACTTGAACTTGAGAATATAATAACTCAGTTGAGCACTAGTTCAAATACGTTAAACCTTTTGTAAGCCAGAAAAAAATAGCAAAACTTTCCAAAAATACCACGTGGGTCATTCCACCTGAATTCAACAAACGTTTGTCCCTTAGGGTCTCAGATTTTGATAAAAATTGGTGTATGGGTACAATATTAACTCAAACTGAATATCCTCAAACCGTTTTGTGAAAAAAAATATTTTGAGTGAATTATGAATATTTTAATTATTTCACATTTTTAGCAAAAATCCGTGCCTTAAATCATATTATCACTTATATCTCCGCTTGTAATTGCCATACAGCAATGGTTAATAGCTTTTATTAAAGCTAAATCTTTATTAAATGCAAATATATCAATAAAAAAATATTTTCTTCTAAACCCTATTGTTGTAAATCACTAATATTCAAAACATTGTTAATAAACTTTTCTCAAATACTCCATCTCAGAATCGGCCGAAACATTTTTTTCGTAATCTAAACATATTCAGCTAACTATTCCAAGAATAAAATTTAGTGACAATTGATAAATGCGTTTTTATAAGTATTTAAACATTTACAATTTTCTCTCGCGCGGCCCGTGTTTAAAAAATTGTTATTAAACTTTTCTCAAATACTCCATCTCAGAATCGGCCGAAATTTTTTTCCGTAATCTAAATCTATCTAGCTAGCTATTCCAAAAATAAAATTTAGTGGAAATTCATAAATGCGCTTTTTATAAATATTTAAACATTTACAATTTTCTCTCGCGCGGCCCGTCAGCTTCCCATTTGGAATACAAGCAGCAGACACGTGATGCAAGCCTAAACATTTCCCTAATTGCTCAAGGTCGTGGCTATATGAGATAAAAATATATTATAAACTATGAATGTCAACAACAATTGTTACTTGTTCTGTTAAATGGATGTTTGCAGAGAAATTAATCACTGAGCTCCACTTTCTCTGCGCGAAGTCCGCAGATCTAGAACGGAAACCAGAACGCGTGCTCAAGATGTTAGCCAAACACGTCGCATTCTTTCTAGGATTCAAATTAAAACGTTTTTTCCTGAAAGTACATTGCCTCAAGACGAAAATAATCCATATTTACTCCATTATTTAAAAACGGAAACAAAGTAGACCAATGAAATAACCGGTCTCTATTGTATCGTAAACATCGCTTTCATGCAAGATTCCCTGTCTATTCTTATCATCCCTCTTCATCGCTTATAGTACCTTCAGCTTTAATTGGTCAAACAGCCCTCACGTCAAACTACAAGTCATGCTTAGTGCTCCGTCGTGGTAGGTCGAAAAAGGACGACAATTGATGAATTGCCGTCCGTTAAGATGGTTTGAGCGAGATAGTTCCCTAGTCATAATGAAGACCATATTCAAATTTTATTTTTTTATTTCAGCAACTGTAATAAGTACGAAATAAATTATATTATATTAATAGTGCAAAAATATAGTTTTATATATGACAAAAATTATCAGTAATCAAATAAATATATCTACATAAGTGTTTAACTTGACTCATTATTTCCCGCCGTACGGCTGAAAACCCTTCAAAAGAGCAGGTTTTTTTTGCAATTCTGTAAAAATTATTGTGGTGAGTAAAGGATTATTTTTTATATATAGTTGACAAAACATGCAATCTACACACTTCGTTTTTGACGAAATCTAGGTATTAGAAATTCCTATTTCCTTCAATGTTCACCATCTGGAGCGCATAGCCATAATCTATCCCATGTAAAACAGCCTACATTTTCAGGCAAATTGCTCGAAAAGTAGTTCGGCAAGGGGTTCATATTTTGATATCATTGGAAAGATGAGTTTTTTTTTAACGAGGCCAAATTAATCAAATTCTAGGTGAAGTGATTTTTCGCTCAAACTAACTTAAGAACGAGAATACGGGCAATGGCGAGCCGAGAAAGTGAAAACACCGTCGCGAGTTGAGCGCTCGTCCCGTGGCTCAAAATAAGAACACCTTCCCCTCAGCTCTGAAGTCGGGGTGGCCGGCGCGGACGCACCGCCCCGGGCGAAAACGCGGGTTCTTTGCATTCGGAACGAAAGCGAAAACCCCATTAACCGGTCCGACTTTGCCCGCTCATCGGCCTCGACTTAATGGAGTGACAAAGCACTATGTTGAACAGCGTGAGGGATAACTGGGAAGGCAATGAACCGTTTTGAGGAGAAATTAACGACCGAAAGTGGGATGTAACCCATTGAAACGCGTGCTGAAAAGCATCACGGGCATGAGAGAGGACATGCATAGTAAAAAGCTGTTACGATAAACTTGGCAGAGCTACCGAATTGTTGAAGGAATTAGGGTGGGAATTTCTAACTGATCGAAGTGAAACATATGGGTTAAATCTTTTGCGCAAGTTCGAACCAGACAATGTTTCGCCGGAAGGTTCAACATGTTTTGTTAGAGCCAACTTATTAATGTAGAAACGATCATAGGATTAAGATAAAGGAAATTGACTGTAAAACCGATAGATTTAAAATGCCATTATTGGCGCGTACCATAAGAAATCATAATAGTTGTGATAGATCAATCATATGAAAATCCCACCTTCGCTAGGTAGAGTAGACTTTCCACTTGTGTTTAACAATATTACTCCCCGCTTCCTTCACTTCACACCGCTTGACATGTCCGGCATTATTTTGTTTTCTGCATGAAGTAGTATCTCGTAGCATTAATAAATTGATAGTATTAGTAATATTAACTAGTTGCTGTCTCTTTACCAGTATACTGAATGTTTGCATGTTCGTCTACGTAGAACTCTTCTAGTTTCTGGTTTGACTGCACACTGTTCTCCTGACTGCTTTTTGGTCTGAGCCCAGCGGCGGAGGGAACTTGCGAGGTCCTGATTTGAACAGAGACTAGTGATGCATGCCTGGTGTGGAATAACCCCATGCCACACACTATGCCAAGTATGATTTTCCCTCTTCCTCTGAGCCTAAGTTCGCAAATCTAAGGTAACTTTGAGGGTATCATATTTTGCATGAATATAACTCACTTGTTTAGAAACGTATAACTAGAGGAAAACACAGCCGAGCGCGAACACCTGGCAACTTACTGAACCAGGTCAAATCCATCGCTCTTCGCTCAACACGTCCCTGGGCGAAAGGTATGGCTCAACGGCCCACAACTACCATAAAGAGTCGTCTTTTTTATGGAATGTACGGCCTTGGTGGATGAAATTTGACAGCAAACACTTGGGTTTCCCCTCAATAGGTGCCGCTGGAACAGTGCAAACTACGTTCGAGGAGCATAGGGCAGTTTAGACTGGTCAGTTCGACTGCCTGAAAAAATATCTTAACTGCAGATACATCGAATGTTTCACAAAACCCACTGATCCTCTGTTGTCGTTGTGAGCGGCAACACGAAAACTACTTATCGTGCGTTGAATGCAAAACTTAAGTTTGAGCGAGAATTTCCCTTGGTCATAATGAAAACCATATTCAAATTTCATTTAAATTTAGGCAACCGTGCAACAATTTAGAAGCATGACGTAAATACTGTAACATTAATGGTTGAAAAACTTTGTTTTAAATATCTGAATTTATCAGTAATTAACTTAATATAATTATGAAAGCCATTATATATATACCTACGCATATATAAAGTTTAATCTGACTCATTTTTTCCATGCCGTACGCTGAAAATGCCATCACAGCGGAAGATTCTATAAAAATTAAATTGATGATTAATTTCTCTATTTTAAAAAAATTGAAGAAATAATACAAACTACACTGCTAAATTTCTGACGAGATATACGCGTTAAAAGTTCCTCATTTTTTAAATGAATTCTCTCTGGAGTGCATACCCGTACCATTTCATATGGAAATCGGCTCGTGTTTTTCGGCAAATATCTCGATAAGTATGTGGCTTATATCTTGTTCTCATTGGAAATATGACATCTTTATACTGAGACAAAATTCATCGAAATGAGCGGCTATATGGTATCTACGTATCGAGCGTGGAATACAATACTTATGAGCACTTGAGCAAAACGATGGTACATATTTGGACTCTTGAGATCGTAAATATTGCTCAAATGAAGGTCGAGCTCTCTCGCTGCGTAAAACATAGTTGCACCTTGCACGTTTACATCTACATCTACAAAATACCCTGCAAGCCACCTCAGGGGTGTGTGGCAGGGGGTGAGTAATCACCAACATAAATTACACTATATCCTAAAGTTAGTGTAACTACGACTAATTATGCATCAGCATAAATCACTAATGCTTGTCATGAGGCGAAGCCTCACAAGCATGCAACACTACACTACAGATGTCATCAAAATGGAGAGTGACCTCAATATACATGCATTCTACAACTACACAGATGGACAGGGACTCAAGACCCATGTAGAAAACATGCTAGGCGTGCTGTTTACAGTTCTCTTACAGTTTAACGCGTAGTGAATAGGTGTTTATGCTACCACCTCCACGAATTCATGGCTTCAATGCTTTAACTTAAGCTTTAGAAACCCTCTCAAGTCTCGAGTACATAATCAACGTAGGGAAATTACAGCCTTGGTCAATGGATGATATGGAATGAAAAGAGCGCGAGAACGATTCTAGACAATTACTCAAATAATCGGAAATTTAGCTCAAAAATATACAACTTATTAATCAAGTGGATAATTAAAACATGGGGGATGAGCATTTAAATTCGTTTCATTACCTGTAACCCATCACCAATGAGGCTAAAAACACTACAAATATCACTCTCATGAAAAAAAACTAAATTACGACAAAGCAATACTAATGGACCCCATTTTTATCACGACTCCAAAGAAATGGTAAAAATGTGACGACTGCTTACCCTACGTCATTGCAATAATGTAATCATTATAAATTGAGTCCAATACCTAAACATGAGACACCAAAGGAGAACTTACTTCATTATGGTTTCGAAAAAAGGACAGTCCTTAAGACCCAACATGACAAAAAATGTTTACTTAGCCATAAAAAATGGAACGGCGCCAAGAGTGTGCACTGAAGCAATGCAGCCATCGGAGAGAAAAAAAAAAGGCTGGTTCATTTGTTTTGCTATCACGTACTCATGCGTTCGGACCCTTCCCACGTATTCCAATGCCTCCGCTGGCTATTCGTGAGTGAACCAAAGGTGCCTCGAATGCCGAGGTCGCAGCGCAACGTAAAATAAACTTCAGAAGATCCGTTAATGACAAAAACAAACCGTCACGGCAGGAGTGGACTTCAATTTCGAATCCTCACGAGCCTCGGAGTTATCAAACGTAATAAGACTGCCGGACTGACCTTTCAAGACGGTTACTATTGCTACTACTGGAATCGAATCAAATAGGAATCTCCTCTTACATTCGTCATTTTACAGTGCAACTTACTTAGGACCCTGCAAGCCACCTCAAGGGTAACTGGCAGGGAGTGAGTTCACACCAACATGCACTTCGGTATACTGGTTCCATATCGTAGTTTTTCACGAAGATATAACCTATACATGATTAGGAAAATAGTGATTTCTTCAGTAGAACCCTGATTCGCCTGTAAAACAATGTGACTTCTTGTTTAATTTGTGACAAAAGTAGATTGTTAACCGAGGAAGTGGTAATCTTTCCCAAAATAGTCGCGAGAACAGAATTCAAGGATTTCCAATCGCAACCAATCTACGACAATTCGTTGAGTCTTGAGTGAGAATCACAACTTGATCTTCTTAGTAAATTGTGAATAAATGAATACAATACACTTCTTATAAAATCACACCTACGCCTTAACTGTTAATATGAGGGAGTAAATATTAATGTATCAGATGAAGTTAAAGTGCCTGAGAATCACGACAGCTTCTGGTATACCGTGGGGAAAAAACAGTATGCCGAATTTATTGAGATAAGGTGCCTTTTTAATGATTGGATTTTTCCCACCATTAAGTACAAATGGCAGGTATTTTTATCTCCAATCGTTCGTGTAAAACACGTATTTTAAACATTTAACACTGCAATAATTTCAACCAACGTGATTTAACCGACCTGAGTTGAAAAAAATATTTTTGACGACTACATAAAATTTTGATGCTACATCCATCGTTCATGTTTTCCATCCTTTTCAACTTTACCTTCGAATTCTTTCACTCCCTCCATCTCCTTGCTTATCCTTCGCATAAGTATCACCACCCCCTTGACCTACTCGTGTTCATTTGACCTTTTTCACTTTCGAAAAAAAAAACGGCATCGGGAATCCTCCCTTGATCACGAATTCGGAGGAAAGACGATTAGCATTTCACAATCATTCATTTCCGCAGTCGAGGGAATATTCGGAATCAAGGATTGAAGGTGACTGGAGTTCGCTTACCCCAAATTCACCCCAGTACGATGGTCCCTGCCTCTTCGGAAAAAGAGGCGCCACCTTTAACTTATTTATCGATGAAAAAATCTGAAATGCCTGGAGGAAAAAAATGCCGCTCTGACCTTAGACGCGGGGTGGAAAGAGCACTTCCCATCAAGCCGTCTGCATCGATGGAAAGTGAGAATCACTCCCATAATATATCCAGAAAACGTAGTACACGGAGAACTCAAAGGCCAGTTTACAGAAAATATCATTAAATGGACATGTGAATTTAAGGTGAAACTAAACCGACGACACTGAAGAGCACTGGGGTGTTATTTTATGGTAGAAGAGTAATATGGATGCTAGGTAATGGCGTTGTACTCACAAATAACTTCAGCGATTGCTCGCGACCCTGTAGAGCATTGACTTTATGATCGTGCGTGTGAAACTGTAGTACATCTACATCTACGAAGTACCGTGCAAGCCAACACTAGGGTATGTGGCACGGGGTGATTCCACACCAGGCATGCAGCACTCGTCCCAGCATAAATCAGAACCTCGCACGCTCCCTCTGGCGCAAGGCGCAGGCCAAAAGCAGTCAGGAGAACAGTGCGCAGTCCAACCGGAAACTGGGAGAGTTATACGTAAATGCACATGCAAACATGCAAAACAATGATATACACACATCTAGTGGTTAATATTACTGATTCTGTTAATTTATGAATGCTACGAGATGCTACTTCATGCAGAGAACAAAATAAAACAATGCCGGACAAATCGACCGGTGTGAAGTGTTAGTAATGATGTTGTGTTATTAAGCACAAATGTTTAGCACGGTGGATGTACGTGCTGGAAACTAGAATGAATTCCTCCATGAAGCCTTGGCTTAAAATTTAATAAGTTTAGAACTGCCGGAGCTCTGAAGCACCAGGGAGTCTGGGAGGTATAGAAAACGCTTGATTTAACAAGGTAAGAAAAGGTTCCGAAGCTCCGCTTCGATATTGGAAGAAAAATCAGAGATGCGCTCCGGCTAACATAAATCGCTTCCTGGAACTACGGTGACACTATTAGATACCCATGTAGTTATGAGCCCAGCGCTTAGCAGGTCTTCTTTACCTCGTTAGCACGCTGCTCGACATATTTATTCTACCCCCATTCCCAAGGAAGTGACGTAGCCAGGATTTCTTTCCTCGGGGGGTACGTTGAGTACATGCGAGGGGGGAGTGAGAAACTTTGAAAATTTAGGAGAAAATGTGTATTTTTAGGTAACTAAAAGTGCAATTGCGACTAAGGTGTAACAGCCGATTTTAACGCTGCAAACTTGAGAAAGAATATAAAACTCAGTATTTAAGTACGTAGAAATTGCCACGAGAAAAATCGGCCTGGACTTGGAAACTTATCACGGAAAAAACTACCCGTTCAATTTACTGCGCTTCCAGCACCGTAGTTCTTTGCATTTAAAAAGTTATTTTAATGCACATCATGCGGAGATATAAGAAAGTGACTGTTAAGGCCGCATTACACGACGCACGAACTCGTACGCGTGGTTGCGTAAACTAATTCTCCTTAAAAAAAATTACATCAATTATACAGGCCTAAGTGAGCTTCTTGAAAGGAAGTTTCTTACAATAATATTTCAAAATCAACATGACAAGCATTTTAGTCTTTTGTGTTTATGCTCTAAACCTGCAGAGTGCAATTGCACGCATTTATGAGAACAATGCTATGTTGAGTGATATTTTACGTCGATTCGTTGGGCCTAAATAAGAAGTATGAACATTTTTAAATATTTGACTCAACGTTGTATGCCAATGCGCCAACTTGATCTGGACATTCGAAAAATTTATCCGAAAATACATTAAGTAGAGACGGTTAGAAGAACTAAGTATAGAAGCGCAGTTTATAGATTTACTTGATGAATTATAGAGGCATCAATTGTTTTGAATTATTTATCTTACGCTATGACAAACTGTCTTCCCACATTTTTAGGTATGTACTCTAAAAGGGGTCTCCACATAGCACAGCAATAATACTATTTACAAATTAGATTTTGTACATTATTTTAAAAATTTGTAAATTATTTTTTATATCAATTGCCCTTTTAAAATGTAATTAATAAGCGTAATGGATTTCAAAAATATCAATTTGCAAAGCCAATCACACTTTATTTACTTGAAAGAACGTGTTCAACTTAGCGCCGCTTTTGAAGTCTGGTGAAAAAAATGAACATTCTTAAATAAAATAACTAAATTAAGAAGTTGCAGTAAAATTGAGTTAAAGTTGCTTTTTTTCTTCAAAATTTTGCTTATCCTGGTGTAATCAGGTAATATATGACAACAATTTCTGCCTTAGGCAAAACATTGCCATCAAGGATTTCTTAGGAGAAAAAAATTAAGCCATAAGATACATTGATTAAGATACAGTGATTTAAGGCATGCAGCACTCGTCCCAGCACAAATCGGGACCCCGCACGTTCCCCCAGCCGCTGGACGCAGACCAAAAAGCAGTCAGGAGAACACAGAGCGCAGTCAAACCAGAAACTGGGTGAGTGATACGTAAATGAACATGCAAACATGCAGAACAATGCTAAAGAGACATATAGTGGTAAATATTACTCATACTATTAATTTATGAATGCTACGAGATACTACTTCATGCTGAGAACAAAATGAAATAATACCGGAAATATCAAGGTGTGTGAAATGTTAGTAATGATGCTATGTTATAAAACACAAGTGAAAATTCTACTCTGCCTAGCGAGGGTGGGAGTTTAATATGACTGATCTATCGCAACTATTTTGATCCCTTATAGAACGTGGTAAAAATGACATTTTAAATATATCGGTTCTGCAGTCAATTTCCTTTATCTCATTCCTGTGATCGCTTCTACCGTAGTACGTTGGCTATAGCAAAATATGTTGAACGTCCGACAAAAAATGTCTGCTTCGAAATTGTGCAAAAGATTTAACCTGTAGTTCTCCCATCGATCAATTAGAGGTTCCCACAGATATATTTTTTAAAGATTTATAGATTTAAGATATATTCATAAAATCCCTTTTAAAATTCGTAAAGTTACGATTTCCAATCCTGGCTATTACAACTAATTCCAATTCATCTATTCGGCTAACTGATTCTTGGAGAACATCATATTGTAGTTTTTCTCATGATAGATCTTTTGTTCTCCGGAAAAAAATGATTCTGTAGGGTGTAAAAATAATAAGTAATACGATCAGCCGTAATGCAAGATGGGATATGAAAGAAAGAATAATGGATGAAAACATTATCTAAAAAGGTGAAAGGAAATCTTTCCCAGGGAAAAGTTGAAGCTCCTTACAGAGCAATAAGGAGTTTCTTCAAACAACTCCCAAATAATGGTTATGTCATACGAAGTGAAGAAAATGAAATTTCCACCGAAAATTAATACAAATTGAAGAGACGTAAAGAGTTCCTGGATAAACTTTACAGCGGAAAATTATTTCGTTGCAGGATACTAGAAGATGAAGAATGATACTGTGGATGAAGACGAAAAAGAATACTCCATTTTGAGATTAGACTTTGATGCTGCAGTCAAGTACTTGAGTGAGGGGAAGGCGCCAGGAATTGATGGAATTGCCTATCAATTCCTGAATGCAGGAGTGAGGACACTGGATAAGGTATACAGCTGAGTTGGTGACACCGACTCGACTAGTCAAATGTCAATGGACTTCAAAAGAATGTCATCACCCCTATCCCAAAGAATAAAAAGAGCCGTGAGATACGAAAATTTCTTAATAATCAGACTTACTGCTCATGCATCGAACATAACAATCTACAGGGGGATGGAACATAAGATGGAAGAATTCCTGGATGAAAACCACTTCGGTTTTAGGAAAAGTATGGAAACAGCAGAAGCTAGTAGAGCCCAGATACATCATAGCGAAGAGGTTGCATAAGGACCAGCCCACAAACATGCTTCATAGAGCAAGAGAAAGCACTTTACTGTTTAAATTGGAACAGAACGCTGACTTCACAGGAGCTTAGAATGACAGAATAGTAATATTTATTGACAGAATAGTAATATGCAAGCAACATGAAGAACAGATGGCATTGATTAAATGTGGCGGTAGTGCTGAGGAAGAAAAAATAAGGAAAGGTGCGTGACGAGGATGTTTTGTCACCCTTGATCTTCAATACATTGAAAAAGTAAATAATAAAATAAATGAAAAAATAAAAACAGGAATACAAATTACATGATGATAACATCAGCATGTTACGCTTTGATGATATCAAAGTAATTCAGGCAGATTAATAGGACGATCTAACATTTTTCCACGTACAATAAGGGATCATAATAGTTGCGATAGATCAATCATATGGAACTCCCACCCTCACTAGGCAGAGTAGAATTTTCACTTGTGTTTAATAACATAGCATCATTACTAATACTTCACACCGCTTGATATGTCCGGCATTATTTTATTTTGTTCTCTGCATGAAGTAGTATCTCGTAGCATTCATAAAATAATAGTATTAGTAGCCATTAGATGTCTCTTTAGCAGTGTACTACACGTTTGCATGTTCATTTACGTAGCACTCTCCCAGTTTCTAGTTTGACTGCGCACTGTTCTCCTGACTGCTTTTTGGTCTGCGCCTAGCGGCCAGGGGAGCGTACTAGGTCCCAATTTGTACTGAGACGAGTGCTGGTGTGGAATCACCCCGTGCCACACACCCTAGTAGTGGCTTACACGGCACTTCGTAGATGTAGATCTAGAGTAAATGCTGAACTGGTAAAGCACAACAACAGCAAACAAAAATGTGTTCATAGCACTCGCAAAAAAGCTGCGCAGTGGACGATTTTAGGACATGGGCTAATGCATTCTTCGAGTCCTGCGAAACGGGAGAGGAAGTTTGTTCAGCATGTGGAGCCTTCCTAATTGCTGCCAACACGAGCGCTTCGAGAATTGGTATGACTCACAACTACCTGCCGTCCCGTTTTGACTCGTCTCACAACGAGACCTCAAGATTGGGTCCCAATATTGGGTTAAGCGCGTCACGAAAACATTCGATAAGTTAGTTGGGCTCATAAATGATTGGACCGAATGGATGGCGTTAACCTATGAACTTCTTGCGTAACCGAAATGGTGGATTTGCAATGAACCGTTTGAATGAGTCATTATTTCAAAGAAGGCTTATTTTGTGACTATTAACAAGTTTTTTTATTCTTGCTGACGACTTATAATGCGGATTAGCAATCGCCATTCCAGCCTAGGAAGACGCTAACTACCGGGGAAAGTGCGAAACATTGGAACGATGTTAGCTACGGCTCATCTAACTCACTTCTGGCTTTGATTCCCGTGCGATCTCTTGGTTGAAAGGTGTCAAACTGATTGGTGTGCAAAGTGTGCTATCTCTTCATCCTTTATCAGTTCTATTCATGACTAATCATATCATTTTTCAATTCATCCATCACATCCACGTCTTCAAACCCTCCTTTATATTTGTTTTTCCCTACTCCCATCGCCTTGGTCTTATCATCACCAACTCTAACCCGACCTTATTCTTGCCTCTCCTGCTGCCTTCTCCCCCATAATTTTCATATCACCCCTGCTCCTGTATTTCATTTAATTTCACATATCATTTCATTAATTGCATCACTCATTACTGTGTGTGGTCTACCTCGTGTGGATTTTGCTCACGTTGATGGTGAGACGACATGGAGGGCAAAAATGCAAAGTTATCCCCAAGAAAGACTACTTAGAAACGTAAATGCTCTGTACCCCAGTGCTCGCTCGTCGGTGGAAAATCGTAACTCCACTTTTGAGGTTCCATGCCTTTCGTTCGTAAGGGGAGTTTGTTTACGTAACAAACAAGGAAAGCATTAGAGAGAAATTTGACCGAAGAAGAGCTTGGATTAATGCCTTTGTGCGCAATGCGTAAAGTGTTTATGCGCAATTTGGTTGTCCGAGTGATAAGTTAGGAAAGTTAAGACTTTGTCTGGTACAATTCTTGCTTTTACGAATTAGTAACGGAAAATTAATAAAAAAATCGCGTCATTTAGTGTCATTCACCAAATTGAAAACTAAATGCATTTTCAGGAAAGGAATTATTTATGGTGTTGATAGCTGAAATGTCGAGCGCAAGTTGTTTTACCGTATTTGGACGAATCCAGATTTTGTGGGAATGGAGAACAAAATTTCCAACTGGTTTATCTGTATTAATAATAAAAATATAGTAATTTCATTTCTGTCAGCTATCAGGGAACAAAGGAATCGTCAGAAATGAAAACAGAAAATAATTGATAAACATAAACAAGAATATGATATGGCTATGAAGGAAAAAGATATAAAATTATATTTTACCATTGTTACAGTTATAACTAACATTCCTTCATGCAGAATTCTGCTTCGTTTAGTAACAGTCGCTTCAAATGTTTCTTACAATTAGAGATAATATGGATTTTATATCGGAAGGTAATTTATTGAATATTACTGAGGCTGCATTACGAGGGCCATGTTGCGATAGAGACGTTGAATTTTGTGAGAAATGAATGTTTACACTATTACAAGTATGATAGGGGTTTATGTCAAGATAAGAGAGGAATATATGAGGGTTTTGTTTGACAAACAAGGCGCAGTTTAGAATGTAGAAGAATTGAAACATGAGGATGGAATGGTTTTGGAAAAGGATCTCCCAGGGGTGCGGTAAGGGAAGTCAAGCATGACTATTAAGGCTTATTGCAATGAGAAAATCTTTCCAGAAAAGACTGTTGTTTCCCCAGAATAATATTTCATAAGCAATATGAGATTTGATTCTTGCGTGAAGGAGAAGTTACAAGGTGTCTAAAGATAGTATAAGGGCAAATTTCCGAATCAGGAAGATGCCAGCTGTATTTTTTTCCAAATTTAATAATGGTGGAACAAGTCCAAGTTTTCATTGATTAATAATCCAAGAAACTTCACAACATAAGGGTTGTATGAGGGTATTATCAGTTAATCGAGGCAAGAGGGAGGGAGAGTTCTTCTTGTGGTGGAACTGAAAATTAAAAGATTTGTTGGAATTTATGGTGAGATCGGGCATGGCACAAACGGTTCATGTCAGAGATACAAGTTCTAGAGAGGTAACCAATAATATAAACAGAAATTATTCACTACACCCATTTCTGTTTTTACAAATTGTTTTAAGCAATTGAAAGAGATGTAACTTTGAAACTTAACACGGCTTATTTCTCTCTTGCCTAATAGTCCAAAAAATATGAAAACAAGTAATCATGCTGTTTTCAAAATTTCTGGTGCAATTTTTTTGTAAATAGTTTATAAATTTTACAAATTTTATAACAAATACAGAAAAAAAGCTAGGAAAATGTTTTTCTGGAATAATTCAGTTTAGCTACGTATTATCATTCAAATTCACATCACTAGTCGTGGAATAGAAAGTCATATGAAATCCTCTAATTCCAAAAAGTCACCCGATACCGATCAAATAGCACCGTACCTGAAAATAATATTTGAAAAATCTATAACACAAAATCGTGTTCTTACGATTGGAAAATCGCGAACGTTAAACCAATATTTAAAAGCGGTGATAAGGAAGAGCCCAGTAACTATAGACCGCTTTCCCTTACGTCTACATCGTGCAAGATATTGGAACAAAATTGTCAGTTCGATTATGGGGTACTTGGATAGTCAAACCTTGTTAACGCAAAATCAGCACGGATACCGGCAGGTCTTGCGAAACCCAGTTGGCCCTCTTCTTTCACGACATTATTTCCTCGGGAGAAAAGCTTGTCCAAGTAGACACAATATTTCTAAATTTCAAAAAAGCTTTCTTTAAGGTCCCTCATTCGAAGTTACACGTTAAGTTGGAAGCTCACGGAATACACCACAACGTAATATGTTGGATATGATAGTTCTTAGACGACTGCGAACAGAGGGTAGTTCTAGATGGCGTTAGTTCAGATGCAGTGAAAGTAACATCAGGTGTACCCCAGGGAAGTGTCATCGGTCGCATATTGTTCCTATTGTATAATAATGGCATCAATACCGTTGTTACGAGCAAAATTCGCCTCTTCTTAGATGATGCAGTGTTGTACAGGGATCTAGGCAATGAGTCTGACAAGATTGAGTTACAATAATACCTAGATGCTATAAATGAATGGTGTAATACTTGGGAGTTAGAATTGAATATTAAAAAGTGCGTAGTTATGAATTTTTGGAAAAAGAATAACTCGGTCAACGAAACTTACACAATTAATCAAACAGACTTATCAAATTTAGAGTCAGTTAAATACTTAGGTGTGACCCTTACTCAGGACCTGTCTTGGGGGAAACACGTCCGGTATATCTGCGGGCAGGCTAGTCGCAAATTGGGATTTATGAAAAGAATATTAGGAAAATGCGACGAGAACGTTAAAGAGCGATGTTATTTTTCACTCGTGAAACCTCACTTGGAGTTTGCCGCTGGGATATGGGACCCTTACGAAGTAGGACTAATCTCTGGAATAGATCGAATACAGCGGAGAGCAGCAAGATTAGTGATAGGTTGTTACGATAAACTTAGCATTGTTACCGAATTGTTGAAGGAATTGGGGTGGGAATCTCTAACTGATCGAAGGGAAAATTACAGGTTAAATCTTTTTCCCAAGTTCGGAGCAGACAGTTTTTTGCCGGACGTTGAACATATATTGCTAGAGCCAACGTACTACGGTAGAACCTATCACAGGAATAAAATAAACGAAATTGACCGCAGAACCGATAGATTTAAAATGTCATTTTTCCCACGCACAATAAGGGATTATAATAGTTGCGATAGATCAATCATATGAAACTCCCACCCTATATAGGTAGAGGAGAATTTTCACTTGTGTTTAATAACACAACATCATTACTAACACTTCACACCGGTTGATTTGTTCGGCATTATTTTATTTTGTTCTCTGCATGAAGTAGCATATCGTAGCATTCATTAATTAACAGAATAAGTAATATTAACCTCTATATTTGTCTATAGCATTATTCTGCATGTTTGTATGTTCATTTACGTATCTCTCTCCCAGTTTCCGGTTGGACTGCGTACTGTTCTCCTGACTGCTTTTTGGTCTGCGCCTAGCGGCAGGGGGAGCGTGCGAAGTTCCGATATGTGCTGGGACGAGTGCTTGGTGTGGAATCACCCATTGCCACACACCCTAGTGGTGGCTTGCACGGTACTTTGCAGATGTAGATGTACAAACGTAACCACGCAACGATCCAACAGCCGATCTTCCCGGGAGTCGGGTGTCGCGTGACGAAAAGCTTTCGCCAAATTTCTCCCCATCTAAAAGATGTTTCACTTCAAAAATATATTTTCCGGCTAATCTGCATATTTTGTACTCCAATTTGGAATTATAATATCCAAGGCATGCAACCAACGAAATCAGTATATTTGTAAACAATAAAAACGACAACGTGGGATGCAGCATTTGTTTTGACTCACGAAGTCAAAGTGGAAACTCCTCAAAGCGAAATGAAGAACTGAATGCGAAATGTCGAGTCGTGCATCTTTTTTTTACAAGGCTCCCCAGACGAGACTTCGTCAAAACGAAAGCGACTTTCTAGAGAGCAGAGAATCACGTAGGGCGGAATAGCAGTAGCCGGCGCGGTTAATAAGATGATCGCGGCTATTAATTAGGGCACTTTATTCCATTCCCGTCCATCCCGTCCGGGGACGACACACCCATATCCATTTAAAAACAATTGTCGCCCCTCCGGGAGTTCTTTCAAGAACGAGAACCGAGAGGCCACGGCGTGAAAGCGTGGGAGATTCCCATCCTTGGGAGTGCTCCGTCATAATTTGGCGTCTTAAACGCTTTTTCTTTCATCCGGTCAACACAATGAGGCGGGACAAAGGAACCCTGGACACACACGCGACAAGAATGAAAGGGGTATATAGTTACCCTACTCCAGTGGCTGCACGAATATCACGTATAGGTATAGCAAAACTTGGTGGCATTCATCAGCGGAAAAGTTGAGATCACTGAGAGTCAATCAAGCGTAGATGAGTGAGCATATGAGCATATACCTAAGAACCCTTGGAGGAGAATCTGGAGGAATAAAATGACGCTTTATCCCACATATACTCTTTCCTCTCTTTAAATTTATGGTTTTTACAAGCGAGTGCCACTATGTTTCGCTACGCCTATACTCTACGTTCGTTTCCATCTACGCCATACACTGCTGGCACATTAGAAGGGGTATGGTTGAAATAAATGAAAATGACTGGAAATTTTCCACAAGAATATTTTTTTTTAACTGATGGTGTTGTACACCGAAACCGGTCGTTTTTAAAATATTTTCCTTTGGAAAATTGCCAGTCATTTTCATTTATGATGTTATTCCATAAAATTAACCCTGAAACAACAACTTTTATGGTTGAAATCTCCGGCATTATTTCGTTTTCTGCACGAAGTATTATCTCGTAGCATTTATTAATTAATGGTATTAGTAATATAAATCATTAGTTGTCTCTTTAACAGTGTACTGCATGTTTACATGTTCATCTACGTAGCACTCTCCCGGTTTCTGGTTTAACTGCACACTGTTCTCCTGACTGCTTTCTGCTGACCGCCTTGAGGCCGGGGGAACGTACGAGGTCCAGTGACGTAGCAAGGATTTTGGTTTGGGGGGGCTTAACCTGAAGCCTGGGGGGTCCTCTTTTGGTACAATTTTATTCGTTATTGCAGTTTATTTATGGCTACTTTTTCATAGGAAACCTCTTTGTACTTACCTTTTTCCCCTCTCGAACCCTTGTATTATTATCAAATATAAAATGGTAAAGCTAAACTAATAGTATGATTTGAAATTTCAGGGGGGGCTGCAGCCCCTCCCCCCTGGCTACGTGCCTGACGAGGTCCCGATTTGTGCTGAGACGAGTGATGCATGCCTGGTGTGAAATCATCCCGTGCCACGCATCCTAGTGGTGGCTTGCATGGTACTTCGTGGATTTAGATGTAGGTGTAAGGAATTGGAAGAGGAAAAGTACGAATGGGAATTGTACACTTGTTAACGGAGTGCCTCAGGATCTCGCTTATGTTTTTTGTTGTAATCACTGACAGAGCGTGGGACGAAGGAATTTGTCCGTAAAACCTGTGGAAAAGCCCATCGAGATTTTATAATGATAGACTTATCAGCCGAACCGTTGGTTTTAAATCATAGGCCGGCCATCTCCTAGTTTGCTCTCTGGTCATGAATCAAACTCTAGGCTCGGGGACTAAGTAATGGTATCTTGGATGATATCGGTCTAACCTTAGTAAATAATCTGAACTAATCAAGAAAGATAACACTCCCCCTGATAAGCAGTACCACTACGTCGTTAAGCATGCATAGAGTGCATTCTTAGACCAAAACACTAGTGATTTCTTAAGATCTAAGATACGTAAGTCCAAGAGATGGAGAGTGGAAATTCTGACCAGATGGCATCAGATCAGAATTTTTTTCAAAAGAAGATCAAAAACAAGTTTCTAATCCTGGAGAAGCCTTTTCTTCCATATTTATGTTCTCTCTGTAATAGCACACGGAGACCAGTTTTGTGCCAGACGGCAAATTTTCACCAAAATATGCTTGGGAATTTATTAGAATGCTACCGTAATTAATATCGATAAGTGGCAATGATACCTAAGAATTTCTCAAGATAGGGCACGCGAGAACTGAAGTTAGTACCTACTGTTTATAAAATTAAGCTGCATACTAAAATAAGTATGCCACCTGTAGAGCAACCTAATTGTAGTCTTAATGGTAGATATAATACATATTTTATAACATGATTTTATAGCTGTACGCGGGAAAAGTAGCATTTTAGATCTCTCGGGCGGCGGTCTGATTCCTAAATTTTATACTTAAAATCTAATTAACCGAGAATATAGAGATTTGCAAAATATTTTTGACGCTGCCAAATAAAATGACCAGCGTCAAACTCACTTAAATGATGTAGCCTAAATTGCACCTTTCGGTATGATACAGGATTCCATCCCAGTCGTCATTGTAGGCTTGCGACAACTACAATATAACCGCTAAGACTTTTTACATACGTGGCCGAACTACATTACACACGACCCTATTCTGTATTTGAACCCTGCTCACTAAGTATCCCAAACACCAGGGGTGTGTTCTAAATGGGGTCTATAAAATAACATTATTTAATAACAAGAGAGAAAGAGGAAACATACCTTAAGATAATTTGTGCAAAAGTATTCTCTTAACATAATATAGGTTATATTCAACTTTCATGTTTATGTTTAAGCATTCATATGAAGCACGAAGAAATAATAGTAATGTTAATTTCGCAAAATCGTGAGACAGAAATTCTCAGCAATGAACGAACTAAACATATGGCTCTAACTTGACTCATAATTTCACAGAGACATAAGAGTAATACATATGTACATGGATGTCAGAATTCAGTCATTCTGACTTGCAAAAGTTATTATAAAACTACTGACTTGCGAAAAAAGCTTAATAAGAATTCCATGCAAGAATTGTATACTGAAAAAAAATACAAAATAAAGTTAACAACGTTACAACCGTACATCTATGCATCAAACTTTCCGGCTTAATTTGGTGGAATCACATTGCGATAATTTGGAAATAATTTCACTTGGTAATATTCCACAGAAAGTTTTATTTCTTCCGGCCCAGGGTTTCCATCAAGGATAATAGTGGCTTGATAATGATAAAGTATGATAATGATAATGACTGTGTAATAGTCGAAACCCTCGGTTGGAAGAAATAAAAATGTCTGTGGAGTATACTAAGTGAAATCGCCTCGTGACAAGCATTAGCGATTTATGTCAATGCATAATTAGTCGTAGTTACACTAACTGTAGGGTGTGGTGTAATGCATGTTGGTGAATACTCACCCCCTGCCACTCACACCTGAGGTGACTTGCAGGGTATTTTGTAGATGTAGATGAATTGCTAGTAGTTCTTTTGTTAATAAGTCCCCGCCTTCCGATTAAAAATCCGGGTCGGAATCAAATAGCCTAAGTCTAACCATTAACCATGGTCGTTTATATAAAGGAGGACCGATGACCCTTTCAAGGGGAACAATAAGAGACAATGGCACCATCAATAAAGACCCGTTTTTCGCGACTTTTTTCAGAATTGATTAATCCAACAAATATTTTCAATCTATCCCTTATGGTTCTAACTTCACGAACAATTTCCAATGAGGCACCCAGTTGAATGATTTTTTTTCATTGCGGTTATTTTTGTTTGACGTTTGACAAATTTAGTCACTTATCTTTTTCGTCTATTGTTTAATTTATGCCAGCACAAGGCGCATCTATAGTATGCGCACACAGATTTTCTTGGCTCTAGGCTTTAGAATGGATCACTAAAAATTCTATCGGACTATCAGAAGGTAACTAACTCACTTCTACTGACGTAACACTTTACCGCAGCAATACTGCACTCCTCTTCCGGTTTTATCGACTCTATCTTTCTTACTAATGGAGAATGATTACGGAAAAATTTCAATGCCAGCGATATCAACAGATAACCAACTTTCAGTGCCTGCAATTACATCTACATCATATATTCTGAGCATGTTTTTATATAGCAGAGAAACCTGAATAATAGCCGCCGTATGGCAAAATAGATCGGAAGCAATGGCGATTTGGTGTTATCGAAGAATGATGAAGATCAAATTATTTCCAAAAAACCGGAAAATTTCCTACGAGGTAAGTGCACACGGCAGACCTCAAACTTACGAGTAGGTTACTCTTCTGAATACCGTTAGTTACCTACTTATGCGACACTGGAACTGGCTCCAACGCTGCAGATAACACGGTATTGATAAATGGACGGCCGCGTGACATCTGCAGTCACCGCATCGGACTGCAAGGCCGGAGTCCAACTCGCGTTCAGAAGGTGAGACTCAAAAGGGGGAATAGAAAAAGGGAGGTCGTTGACTTTGCCATTTGGCTCACGCACTGAATGGACCTCATTCGTGAGCTGCAGGCCGCCGGGCCGTCACTCGTGATAGGTGATAATAGTGGTGGAACACAGCAGACGTTTTGTGTCATTGTTCGTCCCAGAGCTAAGTACCCGGAGGGGAATTTCTGAAATGCTTCCGCGGAGAGCCAGCGAATCTGGATCACATTTCCGTCACGGCCCGTGGGCCGCCCAACTATACATAAAACGGAGCCGCCATACCCTCAAAAGAATTCGAAACGAATTACATACAAGTCCAAGCTATTCCCCACGGGACACCCATAGGGCGAAAGACATGGTGTTATGTCACCAGCCAATGCTTTGATATAACTTTTTTCACTGTCAATAACAGTTTACAAAACGCGACTTACTACGGAAGATCAGAAAATGAGAATAAATCACGAAAAAAAGACTACAGAATTGGCAGGTTAAAAATTTCATTTTCCTACGAACGATAGGAGATACCCGTCAGTGAGACTATACTAGTTTTTTCGATAGGTAGAGTAGTGAATTATCTTCCCTAATGCTTGTATCCTTATGAGCTACACTGCAGAAACAGCCCATTCTTGCATGTTTCCTCTATAACTCTTGTATCTCGGTGCTTTTAAATAGCTTCAAAATACATTAAAACAAACAGTTTCTCTAACAATGATTGATTACCTACAGTGTACATCTACATGTTACCCTGCGAGCCACCTCTAGGGTGTTTGGCAGGGGGTGACAAGTCACCAAAATGCAGCATGCAAGCGGACCGCCACATGCACACCGCACGGTCATGAATATTAAGTGTAATGCATGATGGTGATCCTACACCTTCCAAGAAACAGGTAATTGCTAATGCATTGATAGAGGTAGTGTCATTAACCTTATTAAGGCATAGTGTTAAGTATTTGGTGAAAACCCACCCCCTTCCATAGGTGAGTTCAGTGAATGAAAACGTTTTTATGCACATACTATTGCGCAGTAAGTTAATACGAAAGCATTTATCTTATTGACCACGTCCATTATGTAGTAAATAATTCTCGTGGGTTTGATTGCATTCCATCAACCACAACTATTGCAATGCTTGTAATAGCCAAGCCATGAAGAAGGTTTAAAAATTATGGCATAGGCAACTTGTTTCAATTTGACCAAACCCTCGAGGATTATACAATAGTATGGAAGTAAATGTACATGGATCTTGAGTCCCTATCCATCTGTGTAGTTGTAGAATGCATGTATTTTGACGGTCGCTCTCCATTTTGATGACATCTGTAGTGTAGTGGTGCATGCTTGTGAGGCTTCGCCTCGTGACAAGCATTAGCGATTTATGCTAATGCATAATTAGTCGTAGTTACACTAACTCTAGGGTATAGTGTAATGCATGTTGGTGATTACTCACCCCCTGCCACACACCCCTGAGGTGGCTTGCAGGGTATTTTGTAGATGTAGATGTAAATACTTTTAAATCTGTCTTCACAGAAATCCTATTGCACCATGATATTTTCCGGTCATAGACTAACTGGAAATCCGGCAGATTTCCTTCGTATGCATAATACCCTGCAAGCCACCCAAAAAGGCGCACGACAGGCAGCTATTCCTCAACAGGCATGCACAACCCGTTAAACACTATAATATTTTTGTGGCCATAATACCAATAATACTCTATTGTGATGTAATTTTAACGAGAATACACATGATTTAGGGCTTCTAATTATCATTAAACCAATGCGGGATGGACGCTAACTCATGCATCACGAGTACATTCAATTAGTAAAAGTTGAGTCACTCTAGCATTAAAAACTATTACAAAATAACAGACACAAAACATAAATATTTAATTAATTTAGAAAAAATGCAGAATTTGAAATTTTGTAAAAATTAAACAAAAGGGGGCATAGTAACACAGTTACCCATTGTTACCACTAATATTATTGGCATATGTTTCAGCTATTGTGTTCCCCAATCGTACGTGGAAAAAATACATTTCACACCCGTCTGTCCTGAAATCCATCTCTCTAATTTTATGCATGTGATCGTACATACTTAGTGAAACGTAGGCTTTTTAACATATTCATTACATCGACGGAGACTCATATTTATCCATGAGGATAAGTCTATTCTTTAATCTGAGTTTTGAGACCGATTGCCATCCCAAATCTCTTTATCAACCTCATCACTCAGCTAGACACAACACAGCATCTCAACCTAGCTGCCCACGAGTTAATTCCGATATCGAGCCTGTTTCGTAAGGATCCAAAATACCAGACGCGTATTCTAGGTGGAGGCCCGACTATTGAAAAATAACAGCGCTCTTTGAATTCTACATTTCATTCGTCATGGTTTTCCTTTGATAAATCCTAGTTTCCCGCTAAGATTGACCACGTATTTATCGAATACGATGACTTCAAGATAGGTCCTGAGTAAATTTGTTGCCTACATATTTAAGTAAACCGACGTTCACTATTTCCGATTCGTTTATTTTGTTAGAGCGATTTAGTTTATTTTTTCTTTCTCGAAACATTTTCTCGCCCGAAAAAATCTAGTCGCAAATACCATTTTTTGTACCCGGATTGAATCGCTACGCGATCATTTGATAATGAGTCCGGTTTCTTCTGGTTTGGAAATCTCTCTGTACACAACCTGCGAGTGGTTTTAAAAGCGTAGACGCCTTCATCCGCCAGAACATGACAACCTGCAAGTCAACCCTAGGGTGTGTGCAGGGGGACGGAGAATTTTCATCAAAACATGCCCTACTTAAGTTTTAGAATTTATTAAATAAAGATATTTGAATCTGGATTACTTGCATGCGTAACTTTGAAAATATTTAATAATTTTGTAAGAGAGCATCAGGAATACAAAAGGAAGTAATTAACCTTAGATCACCTGCCGAGACCCATGATTTCTTCTGCCCCACCATCCGGTCCATCTAACTACTACCCTAACTAACTAACTACTACAAACAGGCCCTCTATATAGGGAGCATATCTGTAGTGTAGTGCATGCTTGTGAGGCTTCGCCTCGTGACAAGCATTAGCGATTTATGCTAATGCATTATAAGTCGTAGTTACACAAACTTTAGGGTATAGTGTAATGCATGTTGGTGACTACTCATCCCCTGTCACACACCCCTGAGGTGGCTTGCAGGGTATTTTGTATATCTAGATCCCTTTTCGCTGTTCACGCCCTGACGTAATGCGCTACGTAGACCATACCACCAAGCTCTGCGATGCACAGACACCCACTGAAGTCTCCACTACATAGTAGAATAAAAGGTAGTTGGCTTCCTTTCTACATTTAAAATTCCACATGTAAGGATGGACGCAGTGACCATAACATAACACCATTGTGGTCCAGAAGCCGTCAAAAGGGGGCGTGGCTTGAGATATTTTCTTCTCTTTGCCACATACCCTTGTGGTGGCTAGCTGGGTATTCTGTAGATGTAATCACCCAACAGGACTATCCTTCTCCAATTAGTGCATGCACGGAGTGTTATCACAAAATTGACACCGCAGAAATTTTAAGTTGACGCTCATGAATCACTTTCATTACACTCTAATGCTTACCCCAACACTGCATATATAGTAGAGATAGAAGTTGTTTTTAAAAATAATGCGATACTCTGTCAAATAGGTTTCAATAAATTCTCCTCACGCACAGTTTTTGGATACAGTAACCAAAAATCAACCAAAACACATCATGTCCCTTCCATCTCTATTCACTTCCATCACCTTCTCAAATTCTCTCCCATATTCACGGCCGTTGTCCTGCTACACGTCCTTCTATCCTCATCTACGTGGTACTCTACATGCAATCGCATGTGTGTGTGTGCAAGGAAAGGACTCCGTACGCCAGGCGAACACTAACTGCCAAACATAGTTTCATTAGCTATTTTACTAAATATAATTTTATATTTAATTAAACCACAGACGTGAAACAGGACTTCACATGTAATACTGCTTCCGAATATCAATCTATTCACTGCACGCATCGGACATCACAAGGAACATTAGTTACGAGTTCAGGCATACTGACATGCAAACGTTATTACAAAACAGCGGAGGCATAAAAAAACTAATCATCGTCTCATGCAGTCACTGTAAATATAAAGAGAATAAAAACAACTCCACCTATTGTTACCATTTAAATTATACCTGACGGCATCGATCATGGCTATTGTTGTCCGTAATTATCCGCGGATGACAAATGGCATGTTAAACTTTTCTGTCCTGCAAACAGCTATTTTACTAAATACACCGCTAATTAACTTACGAGGAAGGAGATTTCACATTTTATACGGCTTCCAATTAGCATTACACTAATAAGGGATAAACTCAGTACTAATACTTTACAGGGATCATTTGTTTAACTTCATATCAGCATGCAAAGGTGATTATGATGACAGTAAAAAAATGCATATACTGCAATCAAGGCATAAAAGCAATAAAAAATTAACACAAATACCTCTCTTTTTTGGGGAGTGGCACTTGGCCGTGCTGGTGCAGTCACCGGTACATTTTTACATCATTCCCTCCAGATACCAAGTAGAAACACCCGCGATGATAATAACCCAACCGGAGGTATGCGTTAAAACACTGAAAACTTAAACCTAATTCTTGTATAATTTTATTTATAAAATTTAATTTGAAGATTAGAATGACAGTATTTTATTTTTGTATCTTGCATTGCTGATAAACATTTTGCCATTGTAGTTCCAAAAAGTGTATTAATACTCATAGGAAGCGTATGTTCCTACTTGTAAGATTTTATTGTACTCAATGGGAAAATGAAAAAAATATCAAATCAAATATAGAAAATATCTTGCCTCTTTCGACACTCATTGTCGGTAAATTTATTGACAGGTGGCCACGGTCATCGCACTGGCGACAAAAATTTGAGAATTATTATACTTTGAACCGACCGAGTGTATTCATGATCGAAATTTGAATATACCAATTCAAATCAGTTATCCGCTCTATCCCCAACGCATAATCACGCGCCGCAGTACTGTCAAACTTTAGGCAGCAATGGATCGTAACATCCACAACTACTTGTGTCACCAAACGGCCCCGGCGTTTGTACGTGTTTATTGAAATGACTGATTCTCTAATCAGTTGTTTCAAGCATATTCCGTCTGCATGCAATCACTACTATCAATTGCCCATGTACTTAAAATTTAACAAATAATGTCAAGCTGCATACGGGCATCCCGACTTACGGGAGACACGGCTGTCGTAAAACAAAAACTAGGAATCGTATTAAATTACTTCTCCGTATCGATTAGCAACAGGTGCGATAGGAAAATAATAGACACGCATGACCCAGGCACAGTCTATGATAATGTTGAAGGATTAGTTATTTCACTCAATTTTCCTGTTTTAACTCCATTTAACATTTTTTGAACTTTATTTTTTTAACTCCCTTTAGGGAAGAAAATTATGACAATCAAAAAGAACATGAGACCCACTTACCAACAACAACGAAACGCCGACAATTCAGCTCTATCAAGCACTCTGGTCCAGCTGGTTCACCTCAAAATGACTTCACCGCAGGTTCTTCCATGTTGGTAATATCAAAATATATGCGTGTTTACACTCCACCACCAAGTCCACCACACCCTTACGCGAAGCTTGAACAAACAAAACCAGTCTTCAACAACGGACAGACGAATTCACAACAGAGCACGACTAACGCACGTTCTAGGCGTGTTTTTCCACGCTACTATCCAACACAGTCTAGGTGACAACAGTCACGTGAACACACTCACTTCGCTCAATTGTCGAGTCGGGCCAATCTGTCAACACTGGAGTACGTGTTTGAACTAAATCTCCACACTGTCTATCCTCCTGGAGTTTTGTGCAGAACAATGTCCCGGAATGTTTTTTCACTCGCACAACATGGGGGAGAGGTGTGGATTCAATTGTCCAAGCTCACACAAAATTGTGTTCTTAACTGTTTGTAGGATTGTTTGTTTCCTAAGTCTCGCGTCAGATCAGAGTCCCGAAATGTTTCTTCACGCGCACCCAAGATGAGTAACAACTGTGCGAATCTTAATATTTAAAACTGGATGTTTTCTTTTAATGTCTGTCGGATTGTCAGATTTTAATGTCTGTCGAAGTGCGTGAACCTGCGCCGCACCCGGGTGCATGCGATCTGCCGCACACCACTCTGTCGGACTCCGGACGGACTGGAACTGAGCCGGCAGGAGGAGACAACACCGCGTCAAGGAGTTCACACCGGGATCTTCCGATGAGTCCTACCGGGGCATATCACACCACGCTTCAGCCGAGTCGAGTCTACCCGAGGGAAGAGTGCGTGAACCTCGCCGGCCTTTCAGAACGCTGTATATCTCCTTCTCAACGCGCGTGTTCCTTGGGCCAAGGCGACCGAGCGACTGGCTCAGTTCGGAAACTCGTCGTGGTTTCTCGGAATGGAGAGTTCTGTTTCCCAGCCTCCCCCTCCGCCGACAATTCCCTCTGCTGATCACTTTCTTCGTCTTCCACAATCTTCTGTCTCCCTCTCCTTCTTCTGTCGAGGTGAGGAGTTCCCTACGAACTCCTCCAGCAGGTAAGGTGGGGAGGGGCTTCTCAGGAAGGTAGGGGAGGAGGGAAACGGGTTACGTCCGAGATAGTTGTTGTGTTGTATGTGTGTGTGCCTTGACGACGGGAGGCGTGTTTCTAGAGGGGTCGGAGGGGAAGTAGGAATTCCTCTCTCAAAGAATTCTCCCCCAACCACCTCCACTCCATAACAATGCGTGAAGCCAGCTTACTACTACGGCCACTGTAGAACAGTGCCTTTGAGGGTTCATTCTACGTCAGGTGCGGTTGAGCCGACGCTATGTAAAGCGATATCTCGCTTAAACTACTTCAAAGAAAATTTTTACCGTCGCGACGGTAAAAAATTTTTCTTTTCTCACTTTGTTTCACCTTGAATTAGATGAATTTGTCCTCGTTTTAAAGAAAAAAAAACTCATCTTTCCAATTAAATCAAAAAATTTATCCCCTTTCCGAACAACTTTTCGAACAATTTGCCTTAAAAAAGTAAGCTGTTTTACATGGGATAGATTACGGCTGTTCGCTCCAGAGGGAGAAAATAGAAAAATTAGGAATTTTTAAAGCCTAAATTTCCACAAAAAACTAACTATGTGTAGTTTGCATGTTTTCTCAACTATTTATTAATATTTATCAATTACTCACCGCAGTAATTTTTACAGAATCGCAAAAAAAATCTGTAGTGAAGGTGCTTTCACCGTACGGCGTGAAAAAATTAGTCAAGTTAGAGTCTTCATGTAGATATATTTATATACTGAGAATTTTTGCCGTATAAGTACAAAGATCATTTTGCGCCATTGATATTACAATATTTACCTCATACTTTTTACAGACGCTGAAATTAAAAAATAAAATTCGAATGTGGCCTCCATTATGTCTTGGGAAATATCTCGCTCAAACTAACTTTAGACTCTAGGCGTGAAAATACTGACAGTGTATTCCAAGTGGGGTCAAACAAGGGATAAGTAGCTGATTTCCCTAACTTTATCGTCGCACTTGCCAAGTACTCTTTTTACAAATCCCAATTTACGATTAGTTCGACCGGTAATTTCTCGAATATTTTTACTCCACGCGTGATCATTAGTCAGTTTAACTCCGAGGTATTTAACCGATTCTACAGTCTCTAATTTGCTGTTGTTTATGCAATAGCTGTTACAAGGAGCGTTTTTCCGTTTCCAAATATTCATAACAACGCATTTTGCTTAGGTTTGCATTAGGTTATTCAACGGGTATTGTGCATATTAATTGATCTGCTATCTAATGATCTTATATTAATGTGCTAAGTAGTACTAAAAGACCGTCTCGCATGTTTCCGGCAAAACAATATACCTCTCTGCACATATGTGCTTTCGCATAGTGCATTTACGCTCCTAGTTCCGGAAACCTATGTAGCATAAAGTGTAGTACATTATTTGGTTAAATTTCAACCCCTGCCACACATACTCGATGTGGCTTGCAAGGTGTAAGGTGCCTTAAAATATATGAAAAATGTTCCACCTCGATCCAGCGTTGAAATCTCCTGATGGGCACTGCCCACAAATTCATACTTTACAGCCGATATTATAACTGCCAAATTTAAAAAAACTGCGATTATAAAAAAACAAATTTCCAGTGAGTAATGGGATATTTAAACAATTACTCAGTTACACAGACCTACCTTTAATAATGATGTGAAACCATAGAAGCAAATTAGGTTAGAAAATAAAAAGTGCAGAAAATTAACAAGTATTTTTTATCCTCGTGGTAAATAATGAATTCATTCCACAGAATTTCGTCGCCGAAATTTGATTCTACACTCAGTTACTCTTTGCATTTCCTAGTTTCGTTTACACAATTATTCTGTTACTTTTTGCTTTTTCTCATGACTCTTTGTTGCCGGATTTATTTGAGCTTCATCTGATTCTTTTATCAACTCTTCCTCTGATGAGTCTTTATTTTTTATTATTTAGGATTATTATTATTTTATTTTTATTATTTAGGATTATTTTTCCTTCTTCGCTTCCTGGATCTACACGTTTTTACACTGAACATTTTGAAGAAGCTATGGCCTTTGTCCATCAACTTGGATCATCAGACTTCTTTATCACAATGACTTGCAATCCAGAATTTGCGGAAGCAGCTCGTACAACTTTTGAAGATGGATCAGCCTTGCAACAATTTGCCCAAGAGCGCCCTGACTCAATAACTTCGACACAAGAGAAATGTTGTATGAAAAGAATCATTGAATAATTTTTAATCTAATAATAACAATAATCTGTCAATGAACATTGGAAATAATGAAAAAAATGTAAATATGTATTGAATTTATTGATGATTTCAGAATTTCGCTAGAAGAACATTTGTGTGTTAGTGGTGTTTTTGGGTTTGCTTTATACTACCTAATTGCATAATCACTACTATATTTAAAAAAATAAATATCCGTTATGCTTTCTAAAATTTGTTTTATTAAAACCTTTAATCGCACTATGTGAACGCCCAATATAATTAAAATAGACAATAAGTATCAGAATAGGAGCATACAAGTTCTTAGTACACCAAATAAACATCGAGCAACGCTCGGTAACCAGGTACTGATTGATCTATCGCAGCTATTATGAACTCTTATTGTTCGTGGAAAAAATTACATTTTAAATCTATCGGTTCTGCAGTCTATTGCATTTATCTTTCTCCTGCGATTGATTCTACCGTAGTATCAGAATGTATTCGACGCATCGCAGTATCGAAACGCGTAGTATCGAAATGCGACGATAAAGTTAAAGAGCGATGTTATTTTTCACTCGTGAGACCTCACTTGGAGTACGCCGCTAGCATATGGGACCCTTACGAAGTAGGACTAATCTCTGAAATAGATAGAATACAACGGAGAGCAGCAAGATTTGTGAAAGGTTGTTACGATAAACTTAGCAGTGTTACCGAATTGTTGAAGGAATTAGGGTGGGAATCTTTAACTGATCGAAGGGAGAAATACAGGTTAAATCTTTTGCGCAAACTCGGAGCAGACAGTTTTTTGCCGGACGTTCAACACATACTGCTAGAGCCAACGTACTACGGTAGAAGCGATCACAGGAATAAAATAAAGGAAATTGACTGCCGAACCGATAGATGTAAAATGTCATTTTTCCCACGTACAATAAGGGATCATAATAGTTGCGATAGATCAATCACATGAAACTCCCACCCTCAATAGGTAGAGTAGAATTTTCACTTGTGCTTAATAACACCACATAATTACTAACTCTTCACACCGGTCGATTAGTCCGGCATTATTTTATTTTGTTCTTTGCATGAGGTAGCATCTCGTAGTATTCATAAATTAACAGTATCAGTAATATTAACCACTAGATGTGTCTATAGCATTTTTCTGCATGTTTGTATGTTCTTTTACGTATCACTCTCCCAGTTTCCGGTTGGACTGCGCACTATTCTCCTGACTGCTTTTTTGCCTGCACCTAGCGCCAGGGGGAACGTGCGAGGTTCGGATTTGTTCTGGGACGAGTGCTGCATGCCTGGTGTGGAATCACCCCGTGCCACACACCCTAGTGGTGGCTTGCGCGGTACATCGTAGATGTAGATGTACATCTACATCTACATATTACCCTGCGAGCCACCTCTAGGGTGTTTGGCAGGGGGTGACAAGTCACCAAAATGCAGCATGCAAGCGGACCGCCACATGCACACCGCACGGTCATGAATATTAAGGATACTAACCAATTCCATCATTAACTAAAAACCATCATGCAGCATGCAAGAGACACCCCACATGCACGCCACACATGTACGATGACACATAATATTCTACATGCTACTTAAGAGGGCAATCTGCCTATGAAGCTAGAACATGCTAAACATGCTGTAAGAAACACCATAAAACTCATGCTGTAAGAAACACCATAAAACTCCGTAAACATGCTTTAAGAAATACATAAGTTAGTAAGCTACACTACCAGTCAACTAATCTATTTCTAAGTCCTTACACAGCCGTTATAGTCTCTTATCGCTCGCGGAAAAAACGACATTTTAAATCTATCTGTTCTACAGTCTATCTCTCTTATTTTATTTTTATGATCTAATCTACCATATTACGTTGGCGGTCGTAAAATATGATCAACTTCGTCGGAAAATAAACTACTCTTGAATTTACATAATAGATTTAGTCTTGTTTTCAATCTACGGTCTGACAGTGATTCCCATCCGAGTTGTTCTAAGGGATGTAGATGTATTCAAGTGGCCATTGGTCAATATAGGGCGATATGGGACAAAGAAAGAATCGCTTTGAACACGAATTGAAAATTTAAAAATAAAATTTTCCTTCTGTGCGACGTTGAAATCTCCATACGGTCCTTGCCACATCGACGATCCGGGAGTAATAACATGACGTTTGAGGCACTGAAATGGTACATTTCTATTTTACCCACCTTATTTACGTTCATTATCTCTGAGTTAACAAATACACTCTCATACACCATTTTATTAATCGTAAAATCCGTTAATTACCTTGTAGTTGGACTGACCCATGCTCTCTCGTGATTAAGACGCATTTGAGAAAAACTACGTCACTACTCACAAATTTCTTGTGTCCATACAGCCCATGCCGAAAATTTTGGGAATGAATTAAATGGTGTATTGGAAAAATTAGGCAAAATCGGAGTTACTTTCAATTTTAATAAAAAAAATTAAAAATAATCCCCTACGCTCTGATGCTGGCAGCCCCCTACCCGTTAGCCAGCTGTGCACGTCGACGTTCCATAAGGAGCATCAGCAAGAACTAGCCGATTTCCTTAAATTTATCGACGCACTTGCCAAGTACTCTTTTAACAAATCCCAATTCACGGCCAGTTATATCCCGAGTATGTTTTTCCCACGAGAGATCATTAGGCAGTATAACTCCCAGGTGTTTAACTTTATTTAAGATTCTACAGTGTGGAAATGGCTATTCTGCATGCAATAGATGTAATGAGGAGAGTTTTTATTTTTCCAGAAATTCATTACAACACATTTGTTCAAATTTAATTCTAGCTGTCACGCGTCGCACCACTTTTGGATTGCCTCGAGGTCCTTCGTTACCACTTCCTTATCATTATGGCTACAGATTTCCCTATACACTGCTGCATAGTCTGCAAATAATCAAGACATACTATCAAATACTTCACCGATATCGTTAATATTCAAAAGGAAAAGACGTGGGCCCATAGCTTTCCCCTGTGCGACACCCAATGTGACTTTAACTTCAATAGAGATAGCGCTATTTAGTACAACACTTTTTTCGCAATTGTTAAAGAATTCTCAAATCCGCGCAATTACGTCGTCATCTAACCCGTAAAATTTTAATTTTATAATTAACTTTTAAAGGGACAATTTATTAAATTCTTTTTTAACGTCAAGAAAAATAGCGTCAAGTGGAACAAACGAACGGAACTGCAACACACTATACGACTACGACTAATTATGCATTAGTATAAATCGCGATTGCGCACGCCGTGCATATTTTCAGCTGAACTGTTGAATCTCTCTACAATTATGTAGTTGCGAAATACATAAATACTAACGGTGTCTCTACCATTGGTAGCATATTTGCTGTGTAGTGCATGCTTGGGAGGCTTCACCTGGTGACAAGCATTAGTAGTTCAGATAACATGATGATGCTAGCAGGAGGACCAGCGAAATATTGTTTTTACAAATGAAAAACTAACTCGGAATGAATCCCGAAAAAAGATATAATGATAATTCGTCGTAGTTTCACTAACTTTAGGTTATAGTGTAATGCATGTTGGTGATTACTCACCCACTGCCACACACCCTTGAGGTGGCTTGCAGGACATTTTGTAGATGTAGATGTGGTGCTCGTAACATCTACATCTACATCTACAAAATACCCTGCAAGCCACCTCAGAGGTGTGTGGCGGGGGGTGAGTAATCACCAACATAAATTACACTATATCCTAAAGTTAGTGTAACTACGACTAATTATGCATTAGCATAAATCGCTAATGCTTGTCATGAGGCGAAGCCTCACAAGCATGCAACACTACACTACAGATGTCATCAAAATGGAGAGTGACCTCAATATACATGCATTCTACAACTACACAGATGGACAGGGACTCAAGACCCATGTAGAAAACATGCTAGGCGTGCTGTTAGTATGTACTAGGTAACAGAAAAGGATTCAAGTATTAGGAGTACTACCACTACTAAGAGCTACACTACCTAACGACAAACCTAGATAAAAGTCTCATGGCAGCTATTATGGTCCCTTATCGTTCGTGGGAAAAATGACATCTTAAATCTATCCGTTCTGCAGTCTAGTTCCCTAATTTTACTCTCATGATCTGATCTACCGTAGTATGTCGGATTTCGTAAAATATTATCAACGTCGTCAGAGAATAGACCGGTTTGGAACTTACATAGTAGATTTAGTCTAAATTTTAATCGACGGTCTGAAAGCTTTTCCCATCCCAGTTGCTGTAAAAGGTCAGTAACACTAACGAGATTATCATAACGGCCTTTAACATATCTTGCCGATCTTCGCTGCACGCGTTCTAACTCAGTTTCCAAGCCTATCTCATAAGGATCCCAAATACTGGCGGCATATTCTAAGTGGCGTCTAACGAGGGAGAAGTAGCTGATTTCCCTAACTTTATCGTCGCACTTGCCAAGTACTCTTTTAACAAATCCCAATTTACGATTAGCTTGACCGGTAATTTCTCGAATATGTTTACTCCACGATAGATCATTAGTCAGTTTAACTCCGAGGTACTTAACGGATTCTACGGTCTCTAATTTTATGTTGTTTATGCAATAGCTGTTACAAGGAGCGTTTTTCCGTTTCCAAAAATTCACAACAACGCATTTTTTCAGGTTTAATTCTAGCTGCCACGCATCGCACCACTCTTGTATTGCCTCGAGGTCCTTAGTTAGCGCTTCCTTGTCATTAAAGCTACGAATTTCTCTATACATCACTGCGTCGTCAGCAAATAATCTAAGCTTACTGTCAACTTTGTCACCGATGTCGTTTATGTACAAAAGGAACAGAAGCGGGCCTATGACACTTCCCTGTGGAACACCCGATGTGACTTTTACTTCATTAGAGATAGCGCCATCTAATACAACCCTTTGCACGCGATTACTTAAGAATTCTCTAATCCAGGAAACTACGTCGTCGTCTAAACCGTAGGATTTTAATTTCATGAGTAACTTAATGTGGGAAACTTTATCAAATGCCTTTTTAAAGTCAAGAAAAATTGCATCAACAGGAGCGTTATGTTCACCCGAGACTAAAATATCGTGAGCAAAAAGTGCTAATTGAGTTTCGCAAGATCTTCCCTTTCTGAATCCGTGTTGTGTTTTTGTTAACAAGTTTTCTATATCGAGGTGTCTCATAACTGAACTAACAATTATATGTTCAAGGACTTTGCAAGAGATAGATGTGAGAGATATCGGTCTGTAGTTCGATGGCTGTTCCTTATCACCGCTTTTGAATATGGGAGTGACATTTGCAATTTTCCAGTCCATGGGTACTTTGTGTTCGTTGATGGATTTACTAAATATATTCTGCAAGTAGGGTGCTATTTCACAAGCTAATTCTCTATACACGCGGGCAGGAATTTCTTCAGGACCTGGGGATTTATTTGGACTTATAGATTTTAGCAAGTTTTCTATTCCGTGAGTGCAGATGTCGATAGGCGGCATCTTTTGCTGGAAGTTATCATTTAACTTTACGGATGTACTCTGCGTTGACTTGGTGAACACACTTTGAAAATAAGAATTTAATAAGTTGGCTTTGTCCGAACTGCTTGTTAATAATTCGCCATTTTCGTTTCGTAGTGGAATAACTGTTGATCTATTGCCTTGAACTTCCCTTACGTATGACCAAAATGCCTTTGGGTTGTCCTGTAATTGTTCTCCTAATGTTTTTCTTTTAAAATCCATGAATGCATTCCGAAAGGCTTCCTTTGTAGTGGCTTTAGACAATTTGTATTTTTCAAATATTAAATTTTGATCACTAGTGGACAAATCTCTACGGAGTTTTTTCATCTTGGCGTGGCATACTCTCTGACGTCTTAACGATTTTCTCACTTCTGCATTGTACCATCTTGGTTCGCTGCCCTCTTTTTTTACTTTACTTGGAATGTATCTTCTGATCCCTGAATGTACAATCGAAAGAAAAGCTTTCCAACTACCCTCCGTGTCTAACTTTAAGCTTGATTCCTGGAATTCGGGAAGAGAAGTTTTTAGATGACTCTTAAACGCATTGAAATCGGCTTTTTTAAAAATGTAGAATTTTCTTCTTTGTTTAAAACTTTTAATGAAACTCAAGGAGAACTTTGCGGTAACTACTCTATGGTCACTAATGCCCTCAACAGTGTTTACCTTAATTACTTGTTGCGGTATATTTGTTGCCAATAAATCAAGAATGTTGTCCCCTCTGTTAGGCGTCGTAGCTATCTGATGTAGGGCATTGGATGAGAACGTGTGCAGCAGGGACTCGCATATATCTTTGTCTCTTCCTCCTGATATGTAACTGTAGGTCCTCCAATCTATAGAGGGCGTATTGAAATCTCCACCTATGATTAAATTTCTTTCGGTGTTCCTGGATGTGATGTTCTTTATTTGTGCTTCGAGTTCTAAAATTGAGGTGACGTCGGTGTTAGGTGGCCTGTAGTATGCGCACACGAATATTGTTTTTGATTTAGGGCATCTAATAGAGCACCATACAGATTCTATGCTGGTATCTGGGACGGTTTCCGCTCGGCTGACTATGGTTTTCTTTACAGCTATAAATACTCCGCCTCCGGTTCGGTTGGACCTATCTTTTCTGTAAACTTTGAATGATTTAGGAAATATTTCACTATCAGAAATATCGTCCGTCAGCCAACTTTCTGTGCCAATAATGACGTTACACTCCGTGCTATGAATAAGGTGGTGAAATTCTGGAATCTTATTTTTAAACTACGGCAGTTAACTACTGCAACGACTAATGCTTCATGATTATTGTTTATGCGATTCGGGGTAATTTCAAGATTGCTGTCTTCAATTAAGCTATTCTTGGACGCTATATTCAGAGTATTCTTAGCTAAATTACTAACTGGCAACACATAATTATTGACCCCACTAATTGACCTGCCCTGTAGCCTACCGTCTATGTTAAACTCGACGAGTGTGCTCAAGTATCCTGCGCGCTACCTCCTGCGATGCCTCGTACGTATAGTGGACACCCGAGCGATTTATAGGCACCCGACACGAATCCAGCACCGGCCTGAGGTCCAAGAACTCCGCTCCCTCGCTCCCACAGACTTCACTGAGTCTCTGGTTTATGCCTTCCACTCGGCTCCAAACCATCGAACCCCGATCCGTCCTAGGTACCAAGCTGCATATGGTAAGCCTCAAGTTGGTACCAGATTCTCCGCGAATACGGCGGAACTCGGAGCATAGGTCTCTCACAGAGCCTAAAATCCCCTCGGATCCCATAAACACGGCATCATTGGTCCCAACATGGGCAACCACATGCAACTTGGAGCAGTTCGCGCCCCTGACCGCCGACTTCATCGCCTTCGTCACCTGTGGCACCTTTCCTCCCGGTATACACAAGGAGGTGACCCGTGGTTCTCCTCCTTCCCGTCGGGCCTTTCCACGCATCGGGGACACTATACGCCGGACATTGGAGCTACCTATCACTAAAATTCCCTCCCTTCCCTCTCCACTCCCACTCGGCGACCCACCTCCCAGCTCTAGCTCCGATGGCTCAGCCTCCGCCAGCACATCGAACCTATTGCTGACGGGGATTGACTCAGCCTCCGCCCCTGCCAATCCTCGTTTTCGGAGGGTGACCCCGTGGCTACGCCTCGACACCACTTTCCATGTCCCCGAAGAAACGGAGGGAGACGACACCGACAATAGTGGATGGACTCACCACCCCCCACCACTCACCCACTCACCCCCTGATGCTTCGCCTTGCCACTCACGTCTTGCTCTCAATATCCCACTGTGCACTCAGAGAGGTGATTCAACCCTTCCCGTCCCCACTCACTGCGTGTCAAACGGAAAAGCAGTCATTTGGAGATAAGCTATCTAGTCCCCCCCATTCCGACTTTCCTACCCTTGCTTGGCTTTAGAAATCTCGTTGGAAGTTCCTTTTTTTTTTAAAGAAAAAGCAAGGGAGAGAGAAAGGTTATAAGAGGAATAGGCATAATTAGACGCCCGGTCGTTATGATTAGTTATGGTCGCCAAGCACCATACTCACTACTACTACCACATCTACATCTACAAAATAGCTTATTCGGTAACACCGCTAAGGAATTGTTGAAGGAATTAGGGTGGGAATCTCTATCTGATCGAAGGGAGAAATTCAGGTTAAATATTTCGTGCAAGTTCGAAGCAGACAATTTTTTGCCGGACATTCAACATATATTGCTAGAACCAACGTACTACGGTAAAGCGATCACAGGAATAAAATAAAGGAAAATGAAGGAAATTGACTGCAGAACCGATAGATTTAAAATGTCATTTTTTCCACGTACAATAAGGGATCATAATAGATGCGATAGATCAATCATTAGATACTCCCACCCTCAATAGGTAGAGTAGAATTTTCACTTGTGCTAAAAACATAGCATCATTACTAACACTTTACACCGCTTGATATGTCTGGTATTATATTATTTTGTTCTCAGCATGAAGTAGCATCTCGTAGCATTCATAAATTAATAGTATTATTAATATTAACCACTAGATGTACATATAGCATTGTACTGCATGTTTGCATGTTTATTTACGTAGCACTCTCTCAGTTTCTAGTTTGACTGCGCACTGTTCTCCTGACTGCTTTTGGCCTGCGCCTAGCGGCCAGGGGGAGCGTGCGAGGTCCCCATTTGTGTTGGGACGAGTGCTGCATGCCTGATGTGGAATCACCCCGTGCCACACACCCTGATGGTGGCTTGCACGGTACTTCGTAGATGTAGGTTAATATACCCTGCAAGCCACCTCAAAGGTGTGTGGCAGGGGGTGAGTGTGCTGCCAGTATTTGGGATCCTTATGAGATAGGCTTGGGAACTGAGTTAGAACGCGTGCAGCGAAGATCGGCAATATCTACATCTTCATCTACAAAATACCCCAGTGTACATAATAGATTTATCTACATCTACAAAATACCCTGCAAGCCACCTCAGGGGTGTGTGGCATGGGGTGAGTAATCACCAACATGCATTACACTATACCCTAGAGTTAGTGTAACTACGACTAATTATGCATTAGCATAAATCGCTAACGCTTGTCACGAGGCGAAGCCTCACAATCAAGCACTACACTTGCATGCTGCATGATGGTTTTTAGTTAATGATGGAATTGGTTAGTATCCTTAATATTCATGACCGTACCAAGCCACACACCCCAGTGGTGGCTTGCACGGTACATCGTAGATACCCTGCAAGCCACCTCAGGGGTGTGTGGCAGGGGGTGAGTAATCACCAACATGCATTACACTATACCCTAGAGTTAGTGTAACTACGACTAATTATGCATTAGCATAAATCGCTAATGCTTGTCACGAGGCGAAGCCTCACAATCATGCACCACTACACTACAGATGTCATCAAGATGGAGAGTGACCGTCAATACACATGCATATGCTCACAGAGCAGTAAAAGCTAGATTCCATATTAGTACTGAAAAACAGGTACCCATAAAGAGGAGGGTATATTTATTTCACAAGGCGGATTTCGCAGGCTTAAAACAAGAACTATTGACCTCGTATAAAAAATTTAGTGATATTAGTGAAAACCGTTGTACTGACTATACATGGAATACTTTTCGTAGCATCACACAACTAGCCATAGATAGCGCAATACCAAGTAAACTTAAAAAGGTCAATACTGAACCTAGGTGGTATAATGCGGACGTCCGGAAATCTCTCAAGCGACAACGACTACGGCACGCAAAAATGAAGAACGCACGTCAGGATCTCCCCGAAGAGGAGTATAAGAAGTTATGCGAAAAATACAAGAAATCGAAAACAGCAGCTAAGGCGGCCTTTCAAAATGCATTAACGAAATTCAATAATAAAATATTGGGCGAATATTTAGAGGACAACCCAAAATCATTTTGGTCGTACGTGAGGGAGGTTCAAGGCTGCAAATCAACAGTAACGTCACCAAAGAACAATCTAGGAGAAAGAGCAAACGACAAATTAGATAAAGCAAATATCCTCAACAACTTTTTTCAAAGCGTCTATACAAAATACTCTCCAAACGACACCACTACAATGCCTAGGCTATATAACCATCCAATGCAGTCTATTAATATCACTAGTCGTGGAATAGAGAGTCATCTGAAATCCATTAATTCCAAGAAATCACCCGGTCCCGATCAAATTGCCGCCCGAGTTTATAAAGAATTAGCATCAGAAATAGCACCGTATCTTAAAATAATATTTGAAAAATCTCTAACACAACATCGTGTTCCTCACGATTGGAAAATCGCGAACGTTACACCAATATTTAAAAGTGGCGATAAGGAAGAGCCCAGTAACTATAGACCGATTTCCCTTACGTCTATATCGTGCAAGATATTGGAACATATAATCGTCAGTTCGATTATGGGGTACTTGGATAGTCAGAACTTGTTAACGCCAAATCAGCACGGATTCCGGAAAGGCCGGTCTTGCGAAACCCAGTTGGCCCTCTTCCTTCACGACATTCTTTCCTCGGGAGAAAAGCTTGTCCAAGTAGACGCAATATTTCTAGATTTTAAAAAAGCTTTTGATAAGGTTCCTCATTCAAAGTTACTCGTTAAGTTGGAAGCATACGGAATACACCACGACGTAATATGTTGGATAAAAGAGTTCTTAGCCGACCGCGAACAGAGAGTAGTTCTAGATGGCGTTAGCTCAGATGTAGTTAAAGTTACATCAGGTGTACCTCAGGGAAGTGTCATTGGTCCCTTATTGTTCCTTTTATACATTAATGACATCACTACCGTTGTTACTAGCAAAATTCGCCTCTTCGCAGATGACGCAGTGTTGTACAGGGATCTAGACAATGAATCCGACAAGATTGCGTTACAAAAAGACCTAGATGCTATAAATGAATGGTGCAATACTTAGCAGTTAGAATTAAATTTTAAAAAGTGCGTTGTTATGAAATTTTGGATAAAGAATAACTCGGTTAACGATACGTACACAATTAATCAAACAGACTTATCAAATGTAGAGTCAGTTAAATACTTAGGCGTGACCCTAACTCAGGACCTGTCTTGGGGGAAACACGTTCGGGAAATATGCGGACAGGCTAGTCGAAAATTGGGATTTATCAAAAGAATATTAGGAAAATGCGACGAGAAAGTTAAAGAGCGATGTTATTTTTCACTCGTGAGACCTCACTTGGAGTACGCCGCTAGCATATGGGACCCTTACGAAGTAGGACTAATCTCTGAAATAGATAGAATACAACGGAGAGCAGCATGATTCGTGAAAAGTTGTTACGATAAACTTAGCAGTGTTACCGAATTGTTGAAGGAATTAGGGTGGGAATCTTTGGCTGATCGAAGGGAGAAATACAGGTTAAATCTTTTGCGCAAACTCGAATCAGACAGTTTTTTGCCGGACGTTCAACATATACTGCTAGAGCCAACGTACTATAGTAGAAGTGATCACAGGAATAAAATAAAGGAAATTGACTGCCGAACCGATAGATTCAAAATGTCATTTTTCCCACGCACAATAAGGGATCATAATAGTTGCGATAGATCAATCACATGAAACTCCCACCCTCAATAGGTAGAGTAGAATTTTCACTTGTGCTTATTAACACTACATCGTCACTAACTCTTCACACCGGTCGATTAATCCGGCATTATTTTATTTTGTTCTTTGCATGAAGTAGCATCTCGTAGTATTCATAAATTAACAGTATCAGTAATATTAACCACTAGATGTGTCTATAGCATTTCTCTGCATGTTTGCATGTTCATTTACGTATCAATCTCCCAGTTTCTGGTTTGACTGCGCACTGTTCTCCTGACAGCTTTTTGGCCTGCGCCTAGCGCCAGGGGGAGCGTGCGCGGTTCTGATTTGTTCTGGGACGAGTCCTGCATGCCTGGTGTGGAATCACCCCGTGCCACACACCCTAGTGGTGGCTTGCACGGTACATCGTAGATGTAGATGAGATGTAGATATACGTTTAAGGCCGTTATGATAATCTCGTTAGTGTTACTGACCTTTTGCAGCAACTGGGATGGGAAAAACTTTCAGACCGTCGATTAAAATTTAGACTTAATCTAGGGAACTAGACTGCAGAACGGACAGATTTAAAATGTCATTTTTCCCACGAACGATAAGGGACCATAACAGCTGCCAATGAGACTTTTATCTAGGTTTGTCGTTAGGTAGTGTAGCTCTTAGTAGTAGTAGTACTCCTAATACTTGAATCCTTATCTGTTACCTAGTACATACTAACAGCAACCCTGGCATGTTTTCTACATGGGTCTTGAGTCTCTGTCCATCCGTGTAGTTGTAGAATGCATGTATCTTGACGGTCCCTCTCCATTGTGAGCATATCCGTAGTGTACATCTACATCTACATATTACCCTGCGAGCCACCTCTAGGGTGTTTGGCAGGGGGTGACAAGTCACCAAAATGCTGCATGCAAGCGGACCGCCACATGCACACCGCACGGTCATGAATATTAAGGATACTAACCAATTCCATCATTAACTAAAAAACATCATGCAGTATGCAAGTGTAGTGCATGATTGTGAGGCTTCGCCTCGTGACAAGCGTTAGCGATTTATGCTAATGCATAATTAGTCGTAGTTACACTAACTCTAGGTTATAGTGTAATGCATGTTGGTGATTACTCACCCCATGCCACACACCCCTGAGGTGGCTTGCAGGGTATTTTGTAGATGTAGATAAATCTATTATGTAAGTTCCAAACCGGTCTATTCTCTGACGACGTTGATAATATTTTATGAAATCCGACATATTACGGTAGATCAGATCATGAGAATAAAATTAGGGAATTAGACTGCAGAACGGACAGATTTAAACAGTCATTTTTTCCACGAACGATAAGGAACCATAACAGCTACCAATGAGACTTTTATCTAGGTTTGTCGTTAGGTAGTGTAGCTCTTAGTAGTAGTACTCCTAATACTTGAATCCTTATCTGTTACCTAGTACTAACAGCATGCCGTTCATGTTTTCTACATGGGTCTTGAGTCTCTGTCCATCTATGTAGTTGTAGAATGCATGTATCTTGACGGTCCCTCTCCATTGTGAGCATATCCGTAGTGTAGTGCATGTTTGTGATGCTTCGCCTCGTGACAAGCGTTAGCGATTTATGCTAATGCATAATTAGTCGTAGTTACACTAACTTTAGGGTATAGTGCAATGCATGTTGGTGAATACTCACCCCCTGCCACACACCCCTGAGGTGGCTTGCAGGGTATTTTGTAGATGAGCAGTCACCAACATGCACTACACAATAACCCAAAGTTAGTGGAACTACGACTACCTACTTATGCATTAGCATAAATTGCTAATACTTTTAAGGCACGAAATTTCAAAAGCATGTACTACAGTACAGGTATACTACCAATGTACATGTTTGTATTAATGTATTTTGCAACTAAATAATGGACAGAGATATGATAGTTACATGCACAAGGTGCTGTTAGTACCCTATAGTGGATAAGGATAAAAGTGTAAGTAAGCTAACTTAAAATTCTCATTGGCAACTGTTTTGGTCTCTTATCGTTTGCGGGATAATGACATTTTAAACCTGATCGTTCTGCAGTCTAGTTCCATTATTCTCGTGATCAAATCTACCGCAGAATGTAGGATAACATAACTACTACTGCCAAGTGCTCACAAGAAAATAATAACATTGCTTTTTAGCCTTCTCGTTACATTCTTAAGTAGCATGTAGAATATTATGTGTCATCGTACATGTGTGACGTGCATGTGGGGATTCTCTTGCATGCTGCATGATGGTTTTTAGTTAATGATGGAATTGGTTAGTATCCTTAATATTCATGACCGTGCGGTGTGCATGTGGCGGTCCGCTTGCATGCTGCATTTTGGTGACTTGTCACCCCCTGCCAAACACCCTAGAGGTGGCTCGCAGGGTAACATGTAGATGTAGATGTACATTTTCCTATTATTCTTATTCACCTCCTATGGATCCATTTCTTCAAGAAAATAGCTAGGAAATAAATTAGAATAAGATCAAAATCCTATTATGGGGTGGAGAAGAGCTGAATCTAGAAGTCACATTAAAAGGAGATAAATTCGACTCCTTCACCTGTCTCGGAAGAACCATCACGTGGGACAGAAGAAGTACAACGGAAATCAGTCGTAGATTAGCCCATGCAAAGAAAGTGTTCATGATGAAAGACGTAGTTACACTAACTCTAGGGTATAGTGTAATGCATGTTGGTGATTACTAAGCTGAGGAGGACATTGCCTAAAATGTCTATTTTTTCTTTTACTCAGGAAAGAAATTTTATGAAGTTACAAGTTCATCTAGGATCATTTATGGCGAAATTAAGGCATTTTTTTACTGCCTAAAAATGCCTATTTTACCTGTTTGTGCCTTTTTCTGCTGATATCGCCTATTTAAGGGCCTAAAAAAGCAATAATCATCTCAACGTTACCAAACGCACTTCTTAGGATGCTTCCTATTTAAAATCCTCAAGTTTAGAAAACCTGACTACTTAACGGAGTTCTTTTTATTCACAACGGACGTCCGACAAAGAACTCTGAGCACCCTCCCGGACATACTTTACATTCCCGTTCTTTTAAGTTCACCAACGCAATCTCTGCATTCTCAAGGATAGCTATTGCCTCAGCAACAGAATCGATTCTGCTTTTTGATACATAGGAAAATATGGTGGAACACTGGAAATATTACTACCTTGAAATAACATGCACAGGTACTCAAGAACAAGCAGGAAGAAAAATCAGCCATTGCTCAACATGTCTTGGCGGAGCCAGGTCACAGCATCAACTTTGAAAAACCAAACATCCTGGCCAAAGAAAAGAGGTATTTCCCAAGAATCTTCAGAGAAGCTGTGGAAATAATCAAGAGGCCACACAACATGAATAGGGAAGATGGATACACCCTTTCCAACACTTGGAAACGTGTATTCAATGGCTGCAAAAAGGACCCTTCCTACTTCCCGCGTTTTGCGGATGTGAGCCAGGAACCAATCAAATGAAGAACTGGTGGGTGTCATCCACACGAACGACATACCGGCCCTTTCGAAGCATACGAATTTCAGATATTCTAATTCCATCACCATACCTTCTCAATTACAGCTTTGGCAAGGGCGGAGTTCCGATATACATAATGAAGTCAGCGAACGGAAACAAGTTCAAGATGAATGCAATATGTATAATTACCTTTAAAATCCCAATCTACCTTCGCCAACAGCCATACCACGATGAATACACCGGTTCTCGTCCGATCACCGAAGTTAAGCAACATCGGGCCCGGATAGTACTTGGATGGGTGACCGCCTGGGAACACCGGGTGCCGTTGGCATTTTTTCCTACCTTTCTTCCTTTTTTCTCCCTCCTTTTTCCATCCTCCTTACACATATTTTCTTCATCTACTTCAGCACCCTTCATTTTAATTTTTGTTTTTTATTTTGCCGATGCCGAGAAGCTAGACGAACTGCTTAACACTAGAAGGACCAGACCCGTCATTTTGACGGGTAACCTCTACTTATTTAATCATATTGCCAACAATTTTTTTCTGTCTGCCTTGACAAGTTTTGTTTGTATGGTCCCTGTAAAAACCTGATTACAAGCTTAGCCTTTTGGGATTCCAGGACGGTCAGAATCATCCGAAATGCCAAAAATATTTTAAGCGCCTATTTCAAGTGCCTATTTTGAAATTTTTAGTGCCTATTTAGGCTGCCTATTTCTTCATTTTTAGTGCCTAAATGTCCTCAGCTTAGTAATCACCAACATGCATTACACTATACCCTAAAGTTAGTGTAACTACGACTAATTATGCATTAGCATAAATCGCTAATGCTTGTATGAACTACACTATAGGTATGCTACCAATGATAGAGGTATTAGATATAGATAGAGGTAAGTATTAATCTATTTTGCAACTACATAAATGGACAGAGATACAAGAGTTATACTGAAAAATGCACGGCGTTTTCTTAGTACTAGGTAACATTAATACATAATCACTACACTAGGTAACAGTAATACATAATCACTTCTGCTCCTTGGCTCACGGGAGAGGAATTCAAATAAATATTTCTGAAATTGAAGCCTGAACCAACTCGCAAACGATAGTGAGGAAGAATTTACATTGAGGAATTGGAGGTTGGAGCTAAATTCAAATAAATGCGTGTTTCTGAACATATGGAAAATAAATCATCTTTCTGCCAAATTCAATCCGATAATCAAACTGATTTATCTAAAATATGTAAAATATAAATATGTAAAACCAATACTCATATTCCATTCCTCTTGTGAATGAAAAGCAGTAACTTTGTAATTCCTCATGTATTTATTGAAAACGACCTGGGTTTCAACGTAGCACGTCTTCATCAGGTGATGATGACGTGCTACGTCGAAACCTATGTCGTTTCCATTAAATACATGTGGAATTATAAAGTTACTGCTTCTCATTCACAATACTACAGCTATATCTATGAAGTACCGTGCAAGTCACCACTAGGGTGTGTGGCACGGGGCAGTAGCGTAGCCAGGAATTTCGTTCGGGGGGGGGGGGTCCAAAACCAGGGGAAAATTTTTGAAAAACAGGGCGAACTCAACAGTAGACAGTCCACAGTCGAAACTCGGCCAGCTACACAAACACCGCCATTACACTACCCGAGCGGCCGAGCCCAAACGTATCGTTTGATAATTTATTATTTAAACAAAAGGATAAACCTTTTTAACAACGGTATGGTAATTTATTATTTGTAGACTTTCCCCTGCCCCAAGCTTAATTTATTTTTTTACATGTCTTAATATTTCCGGGGGGGTCCGGATCCCCCCCCCCCTCGCTACGCCACTGGCACGGGGTGATTCCACACCAGGCATGCAGCACTCGTCCCAGCACAAATCAGAACCTCGCACGCTCCCCCGGCCGCTAGGCGCAGGCCAAAAAACAGTCTCGCAGCAGTGTGTACTTGCCAAATACATATATATTAACGGTCCCTCTCCATTTCGAGCATATCTGTAGCGTAGTGCATGCTTGTGAGGCTTCGCCGCGTGAAAAGCATCAGCGATTTATGCTAATGCATAATTAGTCGTAGTTACACTAGCTTTAGGGTATAGTGTAATGTTTGTTGGTGACTACTCGCCCCCTGCCACACACCCCTAAGGTGGCTTGCAGGGTAGGTATTTTGTAGATGTAGATGTTGGTGACTATAATACTCAACCCCTGCCACACACCCTTGAGGCGGCTTGCAGGGTATTTTGTAGATGTAGAAATGCTATATGGTGTCTAAGCACAAAGTACGTTCATAACATACATATATGCATTGTTATAATCGCCTTATCCCGCTAGAAATGTCCCGGGCGAATTTATTACCAACGTGAAATATCTCATGGTATCCATGAAAGTATAGAATTAGTGATTCTAATCAGTAATGGTATGTTAACCCGTGAACTGCAAGTTAGCGTGTTCGTCAACGTAGCACTCTCCTAGTTAAGCCTCACCTACGTTGTTCTTCGGACTGCTTTTTGTTTATCGCCAAGCGGCCGGGGGATCGTGTGGGAAGAGTGCTACGTGCCTGGTGTGGAAACACCCCGTGCCACACCACCCTGGAGGTAGCATATACGCATTGGCGGCTCCAAGGGGGGGAAGCAGTAGGGGCAATTCCCCCCCTCCCCCCCGAAAAAAAACCCGACGTATTTCTTTGTCATAGACCTTAAATTATAAGCCCAATTATTTCGTTGCTTTTTTTATTAAAGTTTTGGTAATTTTAATTTAAAATCCGGTCAAAGTTTATGTAAACTAAAACGGCTTTTAAAACTTCAAGCGAAATGCAAATGTAAATTAAAATAATTTTGGAATTAGTCGAACCTTTGAGGTAATCTAAAAGGGAAATATGCATTTAGTTAAAACTTGCTCTTCCTAAAAGGCAAACTTTTGCTTCCAAACCACTTATAACGCGCCATTTTGCACATAGTTTGTTATGAATTACCGGGACGAGACCCACGAACCCCCCTAGTTTTCCTCTGGGGTATTCCATACCCAAAGAGCCGCTTGTACCCCAGAACCTCTGGTCTGGAGCCGCCCCTGCTTGCACGGTATTTGCTAAACATAAAGTCCAGTGCAACGTTATAGCAAAAACATCGCGCACTTTTCACATTCAAGAATACAATAAAAGGCTTATGTCCCAATCCGTTGCCTATAACATATCTAAATGTTAACACGGGATAACCTTCATGGAGCGATTTCCCGAAATGGTGGATTTCCCCGACATTCACATTAGACCAGGGGAAAGGAACTGCACCATTAACCACGGGCCAATATTCCCCCACACCTCAAGGGCGCAACCTCATTAACGACACGAGTGTATCTACTTAAGCCAAACCCAATCCCTGCCCCAACCCCCACGGAGTTAATCCCTGGTGTCGCTTGTACTTAAGACCCCCAGACACGTCGCTCCACTCCCTGGGGTGTCGACCAAGGACTTACCCCTAATTTCTCACCCCTTGCCTTGGCCTCCACCTCCATTTTAACCTTCCCCGGCATAAATTTGCATTTGAGCACGGAAAAAACGTATAACGGCCCATGCATAAAGACAAGGCACTCGAGTTAGAGACGTTATTTCTCAATAGCAACAATCCTATAGCAACGAAAGAAACTCCATATGAAAGATAATTTATTTTTACGTTCCCAGATAGAGGTATACCCATGAAAAGTTTAAAAACAATAATTTGATAGTTTTTATGGAGCTTTCATTAAGAAAAAAATCACGGTTTTTGCCGCCCGAAAAAAACGGTAACACCACTTTGAACGCTGACAATTCGTGCTTTTAAACGTTATATATAAATAAAAAAGCAATGAATTCGTTTTTCATAATCGTTATATACGCTTTTATTCGGTGCCCTAAAACATTTCTGATAAACCAAAATAGCAGAGCTTTGAACAATTAACGAAATCTGATAATGCATTTTCAAGTTAACAAATTTTGCTTCCATAACGGCGTATCTAGAACACATATTGGGGGAGTTTTAGTTTAAGAAGAGCATGATTATTGGCTAGAAACTCAACTTACTCTCCCTTATCACATAATTAATTCTATGAAAAAACTTAGCGCAATAAATATCAGTAATCCATTGAAAAAAATTAAGAACTGCATTATTTAAAAAATATTTGATATGGCCTTTCCACTCTTAAATGGAATGTCCTAGCAGTAAAATGATTGAAATCTTCATATCTGGAATTTTAAAAAATCACATGCTGTTCATGTTCATATATTGGTGACTCTTGGATCCTGGTAATGTTTCACCCAACGCATGCACCTTAATCTATTTCTAAAACCCACTTTACATCATTTTCTTGATTCCTCTTAGCAAAGCTTTTAGTCTTAGCTACCTGTGATTTTTTTATGATGTATAGGACTTCACTGGTAGAAATATTTTTTTTGTTTTTTTTTCCCACAACTATGTACTTCCTCAACGGCATATTTTTCCTTCTAAACCTATTAGCTGACCATTTTCAAGCCAAATGAATTCCCAACACTTTTGAGAAATTATTATCACAGTTGTTATGAAGATATATGAATTTACAAATTCATATTTCTTCATTACAACAGAGAATCAGAAATCAATTGAAATTGCCTGGATGTTTAAAGATACAGCATTTGATGCCTAAAATCAGCAGGTTGGTACGTATACCATACCCTAAGAGAATTTTAAAAATATTCTTGAAACTATGAAAATAACTGAGTTTCATAACCAAGAAGTTCATTTGACAAAGTTAATAGCACATATGGTCATATTCCTACAGGATTGTAAACCAATTTGTCAATAAGTGTGGCTGTATTTAAAGACTGTCCAATACCATTCCACCATTCACAAAGACGCACTTCTGAAGATGGTCTATATCAAAGCTAAATGATTTCCTGCATTAAAAAAAGAAAATGTTCTATTTTCTAAATCATGTTCATTTATTACGCAAAATATATATGTTAGGACACCTACTTTAAATAATACACGAATTCACATTACAACCTAGTACAACAGGCAAAAAACATAACAGGTTAGGATATGGCTTGAAATAGGTACTTGGTATAATCTCCTTTATGTTTCCATATACATATATAACTTACACTGAATCAAACAAAATACACACATCAAATTAATACAACAGCGTTTTGTACAATGTACAAAAAGTTAACTTTAAAATCCATAATTTTGTCTTTTGATCAAAAAATCTTAATTGAGTTATCTGAACTATCCATTAACAAAAGAGCAAGTTATTGACTTGACAAATAGTAAAACATTTCACAACCAAGAATGCTAAAAATGCCATTTAAATAAACACATCCAACAGATGGACTCTCACTTTGTTCTTATCCACTGACCCAAAGCTACCTCTCACAACTCCCATCAAATAATACAATCTTTCAGATACTTATAAGTTGTGCATCGTGTTTCATCACACAGATCTCAATACATATCATCAATCCAAAATAACTTCATGCCTAATCGTATACATACCATGGTAGCGAAACAACTACCTTTGAATCAGAATTTGGGTATACAAAAAATATATAGAATAAAACAAATACAAATTCAAACGTTACAATAAACACTATATATAAATTATCGAAAGAGTTCATTGAGTATAAATATCAAAGAGATCACAATTCCAGTCTGCACAGCCTTGTGCTACACACAACATTAATGGCATGACTCAATCTTCATACTTTCAATGAATAAACAAATCCCATTTGCTATCTGCATGAAATAATTTTTGCAACATTATAAATCACAGCGTGTTGATATACCCACAATAATACTCTCATAGTGGCAATGCAATTCATCACATCAATTATTTCTCATCTCATCAAAGGACAAGTCCATTGCACATTTTCACGCAATGAAGAACTTTTTCATGCGCTTACTACAACGGGAGTCAACATGTACAAATACTACCACATATGTATGTATACACATATTCTAATATTTGCCATTAAACTGGAAAATATATGACAAGATATCCATTCTCATTAATACAAAAAAAGCTTCAGTGATGAATACATCATACTGCAGTAAGCATGCTTACATGTATATTCATCAGAAGGCGACAGAGCACAATGCAAGATGAAGCTTTGTAAATAATGTCAGCAGTATTACTTATTTAAAGAATCAAGCTCTATCTGAGCATCACAGTCGTGTGAAGATGTAGGCAAAATTTACACTTGTCAAATTTTGAAATGGTGCATGTAATCATAGTATAGGTATATCTTTAAATTGGAATAAGGCAAATTATTTCTCATGTATGTGTCCATAGAAGAGTGTGTGTGACCAGAATGTGTGAGGTTAGGTGATTAAAAAATAGGTTAACAACAATTACTTGCAGAGCAAAGTAACTCAAACCCTTTCACTAATATGGGCATACTAACACACCGGTAGCAATCCATGCTAACATCGTAGGCATGATAAAAAATTGGTGAAGAAAGCCAAAACATTTTCAAAGTTTTAAAAAATTTCAAACCAAAAAAATTAACTCCAAGCAACACCAGAAGTTATCAATATGCCAAATCAAGTATGCTGCAATGAAAGGGTTTAAAGCAAATTGCATCACTTGAACATGGCAAAAATAAAATACATAGAGGCAAATAAATCTTCAAAATATGTAGCCGACTTATTTTGATAATTAAGGATGAGCTTAGTATGGATGGCTAATGGGGAAGGAGATTTGGCTGCTTTGAACACCAAGAACGTGATTCGCAGAAAATATTAAGCGGTGGGTCCTTTGTTTTAAACATTTAAGAGCCACCATAAGTTTCAGGATGAAGATAGAAAAAAGAAAGAATTGTTGCAAGAGGTACACTTGAATTCACCAAACAAAGAAAGAGGTCTAACAATTAGCCCTGACTCTCATTTCTAATTATTAAATGTCTTGATTAGTTGACTTTTCGAAGCGCTGTAGATTAAAGAAATTTTTAGCGGTATTATCCTGGGAAATTTTGCTTTTGCTAGTACATTGGTCTCTTCATCATTACATTAGACAGTCTACTTTTTATTTGTTACATTTAGAAAGACCATATGCCCATCACCATTTTTGTAATTAGATGACATTGACCATAGACTTGTCAAATGTACAAATGATATTAGACAGATTTAATGCAAAGCCAACTGGGACTGAAATCTTATCTAGCAAAGAGAGACAAAACTGAACAATTTTGCATTGTCATGCTTAATAGGCTACTTCAGGATCACATCTCACGAAATATTTGTCTAGGAAAATCAAAAGGGGGTGTATATTAAATATGAAGTCCAAACAGATGGACCAATAACACAAGGTATCTGTTATCACCCTTAATATCTGTTTACTAGGGCACTTCACCAACTTAGATTAACAGGACCAGTAGCCCAACAAGTAACACAGTAATTATAATTTGATTAATTATCAAACTCCTGAATGAAAAGGACATGCATGTAGATTTGAGTGGTTCTCCATAACAGAAACCTCACAAGTGCACAAGTAAATGTAATCGAGACCTCGCTTTCTGTAAGCCTCAATTATTAAAAACTTATTTCTAAATGAATGCATGTGCATGCTATTGAATGAAATCTCAAAGAAAAACACACAAATTCTTTAATCATGAAGGAATTTGAAAACAAAAAAAGGAGTGCAATCGATCAGATGTGGGCCCTCATGTTTGATTGTCTTATAGCTATATCCGTGATAAAAAAAATGAAACAAACTATATTTATATGTACATACACTTATTTGTGAATGAATATGCTCAAAAGCAATATTTCACTCATTCATAAAAAAACAAAAATGAGAAGAAGGAAAAGGATAGATAACACAAAGAATTGACTAACATACGTAGGTGGGGAAGATGGAAGAAAGCAGGTTACAAATGAAACAGTGCAACTGGAATGGGATTTGAAAACACAGGCCACTAGCCTATCCAGCCAACATGATTGATGTTGGAATCTGTGCGAGTTTAAGTACCACCTTGTCCCAAGATGTTGGACAAAGACATTACTAATACCTTCGCAGGGATAAACGTACCAAAATGATAATAAGTGTACCTACCTTTAATTAGATGGCAAATGTCAACATACCTAACTTAAGAAATGAATTGGATTATGTACAACCCAAACAAAGAATAAACTTGTTTAAAAGAGCATTTCAGTGCATGGGGCCAAAAATATCCTATTTATTGCCTTAAATAATAAAAAGACGCAGTAAAAAATGTTTGAAAATGGCCAAAGGATGACTTTTGTTTAATGAAAATGTTTAATGCTTAATCTCATTTTGTGTTAACTGATTTAAAAGTCAATTATGTATTCCACTGCGAACTAAATGTAAATTGATTTTTTTAATGGTCAAAGGATGCCCTATTGAAAATGTTGAATGCTTCTGCTTTTCTATTTTTGTGTTTCCCAAATTTAGAAGTGCAGTATTTCACTGCAAACCAAATGCAAATTTAAAAACATTGAAAATTGTCAAAGAATGGCTGCTGTATTATGAAAATGTTGTTTTTTTCTTATTTTGTGTTTACTGAATTAAGATGTGTACAAGTTCACTGCAAACCTAATGTAAAGGGAACACGTTAAATACTGATAGTGGTTCAATTCAGGTCATGACCTCGGAGTGCACATAAAGCTTCCGTAGATGTCTTAATTATATCGTACATAATGTTCTACTGGTGGAAGTAAATAAATTATCAATCAATCAATAATCGTTTCAAAAATAAATTTACCCAGGAGGAGTGAGCGATTCCAAAGGAATTAAATATTTAATGGTCAGGGCACAGCTTAGAGTGTAAAATCATTTTTCATCTCAATTACTAGTGTTTTTTATTGCCACTGATCTGCTATACTTTCCATGTCTAGCCTTAATTTCAATGCAAACATAAAATTGCACTGTCTGCAACTGTCACTGTCAAGCACCTCAATTGATCAGAAATTTTCGGGCTGAAACAAAAATTAATATAATGCAAGTGTAAATGATGTCACTAAAAGTGAAGATTCATTCTTTATTTAGGTATTAAAAATTGGTTTTGTAAGCCCTTGGTCAAAAAAAACAATGCAGGAAGATGAAAAAAGCCAACTCAAGGTAAGTTAACAGTTTGAATTGCATCATAATGCCAAATTTTCTCTCATAGTACAAGCATTCAAATTATCAGTGTCAGTTTGGCCGGCCAGGGGATGTTTGCATGCATTTCAAAATAAGCAGCCTGGGAAACAAACTTTCTTTTCAGCTGATAATGTTTGAAAATGTTAGCATAATGGACAAAAAATGAACGTTATTGATGATTTGATAAGTTGGTCATCTGGGAAGTAAACAAACAAGGCTATTTGTGCCATTAAGAACAGGTGGTTTAAGTGGTTGGGGTAGGAATATTTGGGTAATGCAGGAAGGGCAAAGGGGCACCAATCATCAGAATTAGCCTACTCTCAAAGAAAGATGCTGAGGGGTCAACATTTTAACGTCCAATCTGACAGATAGAGCACCTACTCCACTTGAAGAGCTCTCGAATCCACATCGAAGGAAGGATCGGAATTCTGCAGAAAAAATCTCAGCAACAGTCAGCGTTAGAACATGGCACTCAATACAAAGGGAGTACTCTAGCCACACCAACTTAATTCATCCGACATGCTTGTGATACCATCTAAGGGAAACATTCTTCAGATTTCTTGAACTCCATAAAATAAAACCATTGAAAGAATATTTCCCACACAACTGACCACAAATTACACCACCTTATATCCCCCATTGCCACTTGCTGAGGCATAAATTTTTTGCATGCAATAAAATTATTCCACCTCAGCATTAACAAACTACTGCAAAAGAAAAAAGACAATGACTATTCAAATAAAACCATTACCAACAGGGTAATGATACACCTTGTTGAGTCAAAGCTACATGAATGACTTCCACCTAACCCACTCCCTTGTACAGCCCCTAGACTTGGAAGCAATACCAACACAGAATTTTCGATAGTAAACAATCTTCCAAAATTGTTGAAAAGAAATAAAAAGTTTTCTCCACCTGCAGAGTTTTGAAATAATTTCCATGGCCACTATCTATATATCCCTGCCCGTGCCTCAAATTACTTTTGGAATAACTTTTAAATTATCATTACCTTAACTTATCATTAAATTATCTTTATTCTTCTTTTTCTCATTCAATTACCCCTTAATTCTTCCTTGAATCCCTCCATGATACATTTCATTAGGAGGCTGGCAGAATGAATCTCTGGCATCAGGGTACAATTTTCTTGGAAATAAAATTTTATAACACCTCATAAATGGGGTAACTATGTGTCAGGCCAGGTTTAAACTAATATTGCACAATGCTTTGATGACCAATTCTTGACTGAAAATTGTAATTTTGTCATGCATGATCAATACATTAAGATACAAAATAAACACTGCATATTCCTATACGATAAATAATGACAGAATAATAACCTTTTGCATCATTCTCATTTGCCACTTTCATTTCCATTGAACACACTTTGTACCAACCAGAAACAAACTTGCCACAGCAAAACAAATTAACTTTGTACTAGATAGGCTTTTTGATGTAATTTTCCATTAAAATTTAAACTAGCTGCTGTTTTCTGCAGATTAAAGTACATATTTGCAAGGTCAAACACACCGTGCCAAACACCACAACCAATTTCAGGAGTAACTACTGAGAAATTAAGGCATAGATAACTAAATTTACATTAAAATGTAAAATTGCAAATGGCACAACTTGAATTATGCAAATTTGAGTTTCAAGGTATAGTGATTGGCGGCATTTCTGGAACAATTTCTCACGGCAGGCTGGCAATATCTTTTGAAGCTCTTTTGAGAAGCATTTGTATTACTTTCATTAATTTGAAGTTGTATGTACATATGTTTTCTGAGGCTCAAATCTTAACTTTGGACTACAATCAGAGTCGAGCAACACTTCAGAAACTTTTCATTGTATATTTTAACAATGATAGCCAAAATAAGAAAATGACCAATTAATATACTGCAAATAAATAGTTTACAAAAAACTTCACTTCTGCCTATCAGTTCTCCAAAGCCCATGAACACAGGCACCCATGAAAACATCACACTTGCTCAATGGTTAAGAATGGCGAGACACCATTCATGGGTATCTCAGCAGATTCTGGCATCCTCCAAAGAATTAGAAAAGGTTTCATGTTTCAATAGAACATGGAGGAATTTTCTAACCTCATTCATCCTAATACCTGATGTGCCATTCAAGGAAATTGCAGTTTTCACCATTTAAAAAAATACCATAAATAATTATGTACCGAGATTCTCTTCGGCAATCCATACTTTTCCTGAATTTATCACTACCTAAACATCCTCAAGGAATAATCAAATATGTAATAAAAATCATAATTCTGGATAATTATGACAGAATATGAGAAGCATGATAGATGCTAAAATACAGTATTTTTGATGGCCAAAATATTATTTCCCTTTAACGTATGTACATACATTGCAATGCTGATAAATGAAATGAAGGCATTGACTCAGTTGCACCCCCGTCAAACTACCCACAAAATGAAGTTCCATCAACTTCACAGTTCTGCCACGAGAATTTGAAAATCACTGAAGATATTCTCAATTACCAGAAGTAGGGAAAAAAAACTAAGCTATTCCACAACATATAAATTTATTTGTAATACATATAAATAAATGGCAAATTGCTATACATATATGGCAAATAAATTTATATTGCGTGGAATAGCTAAGTACTTTCTTTCCTACTCATCATGAAGAAGTTCCACAAAGTAATGCCTTCCACCATTGAATCCTCAATTATCCACTGAAGCCCTTCCAAATGTATGAACAGAAAAGATTTGTTGCAATAAGCCTGAGAAAAATATGTACATAATGGCTTTGAAAAAAAACATGTACCTAACATTACTGGCAAGTTTTTTTTAAATAGGTCACTTTTCGATGATGATAAAACTATGTCTTCATCACAAAAATCTAGGACAGATGAAAACATTTAGCAGGTAAAAGGTTTATAAAATGAAATAACTGGCTCTGGCAATCTAACATTAGTTAAATAAAGCAAAAAAAGGTAACATGGTATGAAATCCAAATACTCTTTCATTGGGGTAATAAAATGCTTCAGGAAGCTTTAGATCGCATGAAGCTTTATTGCACAATGATCATTTTTGTTTTGGCTTGTCAGAGGACATTATTTTGCTTCAGCAAGCTGTGAAAATTTACAGGAGGGCTAATAGCTTCATTTACAAGCAATAAACATCTGTAAGAAAAAATTATTACAAAATATATTTGGACAATGAGTAACAACCTATCAATAAAGTGCAGCTTAAAAACCCAGAAGTACTGATAATTTCTACAATGAAGCAGAGCTTTGAATGCTCACATTTCCAGACCTTAAATTTAATACTGATAGTATTTTTATATTATTCAACACTTTGAACAAATATACACCATAACTCAGGGAGTTTACTGAGTTGATTTCTTAAACATGCAAGCGAAAGAACATGTTTATGTCAGAATCTAACTTCCTTCCCCTAAAATATATACACAATGCTATGGATGAAAAAGGTAAAAACCACTTCTTTAATTAAAATAAATATAGGAATTTCAACTTCTAGCAAATAAAAAGGTTTAAAACAACAACTTTAGCTTCAAACAACAAATCAAGGGCAGTTATTAAAAAACTTGCCCACTAAACTCTTAAACTGCAAAATTAAAGTGGCATTTAATGAATCTGAATGTTTTTTATGTGATTAGATACCAGTATAATAAGGTATATAAATTAGTCACTTCAATGAAAATGATCAATTACTGTATTTTCCGGCTCATAGAACAATCTCCTTTCCCTCCCAATAAATCCACGGAAAATCACCCTGTGTCCCATATGGCCACCGTCAAGGTTATATTTCACTCTACAGACTAAGCAATGAACTTCCAGTAGTGCAGTGGCAGCAAACTGAACTTTAAACTTTACCATTTTAATTTGCACCAATTTTACTTCAGATCAATATATTGAAATACTGTTTTAACACTTATTGATAGTTACTATCAAAAGCAACAATGCATTTCAGTACCCTTTTCTCCTGTAGAAAATTTGTTGAAATCCACATGATATGCTACCCATCTTACAATTAGACACAAATAAAAAATAAAAAGCTTTATGACTCCTGATTCACACCATGTTGCCATTCCACAAGTTGAATTAGGGAAGACAAGGCTGATTTCCACCCTTTTTAAAATTCTAATAACTGACTATGGTTTCGACACTGTAGTTTTTGAAGTGGAAATGGCACACAGTGCCGAAAAACCTCAAAAAGGAGAAAGCCACGGCAATAGCAAATAGTGCTGAAACCATCGCAGCATACCAGAAATAAAAAAGTGAGCGAAAATCTACTATCTTCCTTCATTCAACACTGTTTAGTGCTAAATAATCCCACCAAGTGACATCTGAGAAATTCTCCAAGTCATTATATTTATTTACGTAATTTAGTACAAGATCGTAACTCTTGTCTCACTGTGAACAATATCAAATGACAATAGAAGGGTTAGTCATTATTTCCAAAATATTTGCCCTAAACAAGGCAGTGTCACATATGTCCGTATATCCTATAGGCCGGAAAATACTGTAGTTAACATGCAGTCAAAGGCTTTTTAATAACAAAGAACATGTATCAGTGAAAGGCATGGGTGTTAAACAAGCTCTAATGGACGACTAGGATAATGCTATGCAATATATAAATTTGATAGCGGACTAGCAACATAAAAATGAGATTAAAAACAACCAAGAACATGAGGGCACCCCATCAACATAAAATTTTCACGAAATATAAAAAAATATCTTTGAGAAACTTCAAATCAAACAAGTTTGAAGTATGAAACCACTTGATTGTTCTTGGCGAAGGAATGAAATCTTCTTTGAGGAAATTAGGGCAAAAATATCAAACATTCTGGACTAATACAGCAATTTCACAAACATCAGTCAAATAAACGATAAAATGACAAATGTACTCTCTTTCACATGCCCCGTTGACTCATTGCCTATTACTCGTTTTGGCATGAGGTAGCCATGAGGGTATCCCAAGGATAAAATAATGATAGCAAACAAGCACAATAACTCAAGGGTAATTATACCTGAGGAGGCCAATGGTTACCATTCACAATCCAAGAAACAAAAAACTTACATCGGGAAGACAATATCAAGAGAAATAATGTGTTGAGACATATTAGGAGATATCAGTGGATGTGAGTAAAACAGCCCCTCAGAGAATATCACCCTAAGAATAGAAACATGATAGTTTGTGAAGGAAATAACAGTTCTTTTGGTGAAGGAGTTCGTGAATAAGTCCATATCTCATGACAAAGGAAGCTTCTTTACTTCTCCTATCTCTGTAGCAGTCTCCTCGTCTTCCGTTACATAGCTAAGCACCCACTTCAGGCAAATAGGTTCCTGTGAACAATCATTATGCTCATTTATCACATATATGCATGTTGGCTTTCATAAAAGCGAACTACATGCACAATTAATGGAAGAGATGCAAATGGAATTCATAATTTTGAAAAATGAGTAACAATAGTTTGGCATGATTTCGAGGAACAGTTTCAACATTGTTAAAACTAAAGACGTTTGGTGCTGTCCACAATTTATTTGAAATAAAAACATTCACATAATGTATTTTGAAAATTCACATAATTTCCAAGGCACATTAAAATGATATGGATCATAGAAATGCATTCTGAGAATCTTTATATTTCAAATAAATGTTGGACAGTACAGAAATTTTTCTTTCATTTCAACAAGTTAAAAAAATACAGAAAATGGTGATTGAAAAATGCATAGAAATCGCAAACCTTCACATTGCCTAAGTGAGTATTTCACACAGCATCTTCCTAGACTATGGACCTTTGGCTTTTTGGGCCAATGCACATTGGCCCAACAAGCTAAAGGCCCAAAGTCCAGGTGGATTAATTCTCTAAGTAATGTCCAAAAATTTCTTTACCATAATTTATGGCATAGAGGTTAGCAACTTCAACTGCTCTCATAGTTCATAATGCCTTTGAAGAGAATGAATTCAAGATTAAAATGACTTCCCGGAGAAGTAAATTAATCGTATGTAGTGTTTGAAGGAAAATACTGAGCAATAATTGCAAATCCATACAGTACTCATAGCAAGTTCGTAGATGAATCAGCCAGGAGGAGAATCACATAAAAGTAGCAACTTATTTTTTCAAAAGTTTGACCACCGATGCTTCATGAAATACACATTTCAATGACAGTCACTTAAAGATAATAGACTGTAATGGGTTTTCACTGAGATCAATTTCAAAAATGAAAGAAATACATGAATTTTACACCACACTGCTGGCTGTCCCACGTATGGAGACAGCATTGGGACTTCGATAGTACATTCCAGTTACTTCTACACAAACATTGAAAAAAGATAGCACAAGCAACATGATGCAAACTATGCAATATCAATAAATTTAGCTCATTTAGTCAGCAATGAACATACACTTAACAAATTAAGACTCAGATAAGAAAAGAGCATAGACTACCAGTAACTCATACATACTTAAATTGAGAAGCTTGAATAATGTACAAAGAAGCCACAAATATTCACATTAAATCCAATTTTCATATCAATAACTTAGACATAAAATTAAAAATTAAATGTGCTCACAAGAAAAGAGCTGCTGCAGACGTTTACTATTTCAGTTCATAGGTCTTCCAAAACAAAATGAAAGTAGGCAAAACAAAATAGCAGTGAAGTGCCAAAGCTGACAATCATATGTATCTAAGTTTGATTAGGTATTTACTTGTGCAATTGCAAAATGTCAAAAAATAAATAAACATGTAAAATAAAAAAGCTATACCATTGCAAAATTTCAAATTTTGCAACTCTGCTTTAGGGATTCCCTTTGTGTTGTGTTGCCTTTTGATGGAAATCAAAAGACAATGCAACGTGGAAAGAATCCTGAAAGCCAAGCTTCAAGATGCCATGGAAAACTCGAAACCAACCATTGCAAAGTTTCTTTTTCATTGCTGTACGACAAAGAAATTCCATAAGGCAGAGCCAAAAGCAGTGTCTTACGTGAAAAATATAAGTCAGTATTGGGTAGCCAATGCCACTACTTTCTAAGCACTTAACAGTGAGATTTTAATCCATACCTTTGTGGCTGATGCTATGAGCATAACCTGAGTAATTGCTGCAGGAGGCAAGAATGGATTGTGGGCAGGAAGGTCAGTTCCAGAAGCAGGGAGTAATCTTAATCGACAGCCCTGTATGAAAGTGATAAGGTAATTAGTGAAGATCCACTAGCTGAACTAATAAAATGAATGGCATAAGCACTAGATAACAATGAGGAACAACATTTTTTCTAAAACACATTTTCCTACACACATCTTTCATAGGGAATATGAATCTCTTCCAACTTCAGATTTACCGTATCTTCCACATCAGAAACTGTCCTTAATCAACAGGGAACATAATACAACTTTTATAAACTATTTGCATTTGATGTTTGCATTCTTAAATGAATAAGATGAAAATTTTGTCAGGAAATAATATTGCTCCATGAATATATGTCTAATCCAAAAAAATGGATACTGGCATCGTTAGAACATATCGCTAAAATGGCATATTGGGATGCAATTTTGGATCATGCAACTTTATTAAATTTATATGAAGGAACTTTTAAAAGGCAATTAATCATGTCTGAGACTGCTATATGTATACACATAGAGATTATATATTTAAGTTATTTATTAGAAAATACGCCAACATGTACATACAATACTCAAATATGATTAATTTTTCTCACATTCCCCTTCAGCACAAAGTTACAGAAAAGACAACCAATCAATCTCATTGATACAGCCATGAATATACATATGGATCCTAAACTTGCCCCCAGTGGGTGTTGCCAAACATTCCGCATGCAACGAAAAATCAGGACCAAGCAGATTGTAGCACCGCCACTCTACAGAAGGTGGTTCTAATTTAGAAAGGCCATGATTCAAATGGAGATACTGGAAATAAAGGTAACGGAATTGGCCTCCCAATTAAACCGGCCATATTTAGCACGCACTAAGCTGAACCATGCTGATTGCAGCACAACCTATCTTTTACGGAAAGCTAGGCAACACCGCTGCCCGTACAGTGGTACCAAAGATTTAGATCAATATGTATATTCATGGATACAACCAAGCATTATGCTTACAACATGGACCCCTTTTATTGAAATTAAGAAATAAAAGAGGAGTCAGAACTACATTGAGTTAGGCAAACTCTCTAGCAGCGATTAGGTTTCACATTGGTCCAAATATGTACCATTAATGAGGCATCTGAATAGTGATGATCATTACCCAGGGTATTTCAAGCAGCAGAATTTAATAGTGGTGATTATTTACTACAGTTTTGACAACTGCAAGATGTCGAAAATTAAAATTGGTGATTTTTTCAACAGAAACAACCACTTAAAGCCTCTTCTTAGTTTTCATGGTATTTATAGATGAATTTCAGCTAGGCATTTGAGCATATCATACAATAGTAAGTTATGTTAGTGTTATACAGAGAAACTTTGCTGAATGCAGGGGTTATGTTTCACAATTATGCTGTGTACCATGATTCCATATCAGAGGAATCTTTAACCTTGGAAACATACGAGGGTTCTGTTCCACGATGGATGAATAATACACCTTATGAGTGGTTTTTCGATTGCCATGACATGTTTATGAGTATTTAATTTGCTTGAGATCACATGAAAATTACAGCAGTGCCATTATATAAACTTAAAAAAAGATTTAGTTATCAAGTAAATTCAACTGTTCATATAAATTTACACTAGGTCATCTCTCCTTTTATCAGCCTTTCTCTATCCCCAGAAATAAAAATGTAAATACAATTTTTTATCAATAAAAAAAAACAAATACTAATTTTGCAATAATCACAGTAATTAATAACCTTTAATTATCATCACAGAACTGAAAAAGTACAAAATTTTTGAAGAAGTGATGATTTTCATTGGTCGAAGCCAGTCTCGGCAAGTTCTAGTATGTAGAAATATGGAAACTGCACCACTCTTACCCAGATTGTCCACATCAATTGCTCCCCAAATATGATCTTGGTATGAGCAAGTTCCATGACTGTAAGAATCATGTCCTGCACAGCCAATACCACCCTTTCAAGAAGTCACTTGAGTTTACAAGGCCATATGGGCCATATCCTTAAGAGGAGTTCATCAATTTATATTAAATAAAAAGCAATTAATACAACGCTTATTTCTACATTTCTTAATGAGAAAAAAAGCTTTTTCTTGCCCTTACTTTTAGTTTATTGTTTATAAAATAATGTGTTTATTAAAAATATTTTTAAAAATTTTGGATGTTTAAAATTCAATAGTCAGACTATATGATGGCCTAGCAAATTTTTTTAACAGCCAATGCATATTTGGACACACAAACTTCTTCCTTCGATATGTTGAAGAAGTTCCTGACTTATATCTACCAAAATCACAAGCCAGTACACTGAAAAGAATGAGAATGGCAATAACTTAAAGAGGCTAGGCCTAAGTACAGCTGTGCGAATGTTTCAAAATCAAATCATGTGAATTTAATCAGACTTGATTTGATTCATTTCACCCACAAACTGCCTGATTTGATACCAAACGCTTTGCAAAAGCTTATTTTATTTCTTAAATGAATCAGGATAGTCCTATTTGATTCACCTCCAAAAAAAATTACCACATGCATTTCGATTCAATCTGAATATTGTATTAAGTTTAATATGAATCAAAAATTCATGATTCCCAAAAGCTGTACTCTTAAGCAAGAAAAATATTAATGGTCATGCAATTGGGGGCTACAAATGATATCAAGGAATGAAATCTCTTGGTTTAGGCAGTATGTTAGTGGAGTACTCCCACTCACTCACCTTCGGAACAACTGCTTGGAAAAGGCAGTTGGATATGGGTGTCTCAAGACGACTGGTAATAGTAACCACAAGAACAGAAACATCTTCACGTCCATCGAGGCCACTTTCTGCCATTCCTAACCTTAATTCCACAGACATGCCACTTCCATCCTCACCAGCCAATGCCACAATCGGAGGAGTTTTTCCTAGAGCAAAAAATATGCATAATCGGCTGGTTGGTTATTTGGAGAGGCAACCGACAACTGAAGTCATTGGCACCAGGAAGGATGGGTGGATAGATTGGCAAGGGAAGGGACATATGGTATGTTGAGGAAGGGATGAGAAAGAAACCCAGTGTTAGCCAACTCTCAACACTTAACTTACGATGAAAATTTGGTAATGCACCTGAAACTGTCATAAAAAAAATATGCAGCAGTGAGAAAGCAGAAAAAGAACAAAACGGCAAAACCAGAAACTAAGCACACAATACAATAGCCTAGGACCAAATGAAGAGAAAAGAGGATTTTTTTTCCAACACTGGCATAAAGCTGCGTTATAGCCTACAATGACAGAGCCAATGCTGTGAAACTCCAGAATGACCCCTCCATTGCCAGCAAGAATTGCAAGACAATCATGAATGTCGTTTGAATTGAATGAGTCATTTTTAGCCTGTGAAATCTCCAAGTTTACTTTCTTGGCTAGATGATTACTTGGGGGGGGGGGGGGGGGGAACGACACTTGAGGCCAGTTGCACCATTAGGACAGGTGGGAGAGTTAGTAAGGGAAGGAATATTGGGGAAAAGGAGGATGAGCGTGGAGAAACTTGGGAGTCAGAATTAGCACAGGATACTTACAGAGAGGCCAAATGCGACAATCTTTTTGCACAATCCCCTATGTTCTCAGCAAGTTTTATTCTGGCCAGTCAATAGAAAAGTAGCGGTAAATAGGGAAAGAAAATGGCTTATTTAAAGAAAAGAGATAACTCTTGAGCTAATGCCAAACATCATGTCTCATTTTGATGTTTTTTAGACTAATCCATAAATTTATAGGCTCAAACCAGTTAAATGAAAGAAAAAGCAACGTGCTTAGTGATTGAATAATACTTAGGTATGAACAGATGAAATAATTTTGCAACAAGCCCACTCTTTAAATCACAATCATCTCCTTTTCTAGCCCAGAGATGATTGCTTTAAGTTAGATCTGAACGAGCAGTTACAGAATTTTCCTTTATTATCGCTTCGAAAAATAAAATTCATCAAAAATCACAGAGCGGATGGAAATGATTTCAGGCTTTGCATCTGAGGAACTGGTCAAGAATATGCATTGCACTGATGAATGTAACAATCATTACATAAAATAGTGCAATGAGAAACCAATTTGGCCTCTCTGTGCATACTCTATGGCATTAGCCTGCACTTAACGGAAGGCACCATCTCATCTTACAGACTGAGTACTGGACTTGAAGATTCAAGTCCAGTCCAAGTCACTCACCAATCAGGAGCTAAGTAGGTACTATAACTTGGACCGTGAATTTGCATTGACATTTAAGACCTGAAGATGCCAGCAGGATGGCTGGAGAAACTGTTTAGGGTGAATTCCGAAAGCTGAGCTGAATAATTGAAGTGCTCTTCACAAAGCACCCAAGTAGGGTTCGGTATTTCACTGAAAATCTCTGCCTCCACCAGGACTCAAACCATGTCCATCGGGAAGGGAGGCCAAAACTCTAAGTCACCACACCAACCCAATCCCATAATGTCAACTCTTCACAGGTTACACACCAGGTCAATTCGTCCATTTCACCCAACGTTCTGATGGGCCCATCATCATCAGGGCTGTTGCAATTCTCAGTGAAAATTGACCATCATCTGTGTCAAAAATTGACTGACTTTTAAATCGTCATGGAAGCTCAAGTGAGTCTAGTGATGGGAAAATTATCGTAATTTTCATCTGAGGTAAATTACCACGGTAAATTACGGTTATTTTCGAAAATTACCATAATTTTCCTGTATTTTTTAGTTTTAAGTATTAAACAGCAAATGTATGGTTAAATAAGAAAACCAATAGCAATAGGAAGGGAATAACCAAGTTTAAACCATACCTTATACAACATTAATAAATTAGAAATTTTTAAAATTGTAAAAAGAACTACTGCAGAAACACGCAATCTGGCTTTCTTTTGTCAGAGTATGAGAAATTTTCAAGAAGAATATTCTAAAGCTTTAATCTTATAATGCTATAATTTAAGTAAAATATTCCAAAAATGATTTGTCCATGCCTCAATTTATAATTAAACACACAGGAAATGTGAACTTGGCTTAAAAGAACATGTTGGGAATTTATCTGTATGAAAAATTATCTCAAACAAAGGTGAATTATCTAGAAAATTATGGTAATTTACAAGGGACACGGTAAATTACGAAAAATACTACAGTAATTTACGAAAATTACCGAGTTAATTTTCAGAGTGGCCCATACCTACAAGTGACTGCCTATTGGCCAATTGTTCCAAGCCATTGAGATCCACCTCAACAAAAGAAACTTCAACTGGGATTCAGGCTACCAACTAAGCACCGCATGCAAGCCCATTCTGCAGGTGATAAAAAAAGTGGGGGGAAATCAGCAGGGAAGGAGGGCCGAACAACTGGCACCTGAGCTTTCAGGATAGATCGGTTTAAATTTAACACAGGATGGTACATAAATAGGGTGGTCAATTTCACCGAGAAATACCTTAGCTCTAACGATGTGCGAGATGCCCATCGAACTCAAATTATTTGATGAAATGCAAGGATTGACCCAGTGCAAGGGCATAACCAGGGAAAGCTCTTAGGAGGGGCGATTAGTATTTTTGCCCCTCCCCTCTCCTCGGGGACTCTTACCAGTGATGATCGCAACAGTTGTTCCGTGGAAAACGTACCATTAATCAGGACTTTATCTACAACACGTCAAAACCGATTAGGCGCGCTTGATTTGCATTTATCACAATTTAAATGTAGGATATTAGAGAGATTTTTCTCCATTGTTTAGGGGGGGGCGATCACCCCTACCCCCCCCCCCCCCTGGTTACGCCCTTGGCAGTGTGTAACCTGAGGAGAGTTCAAATTCAGCATTCGTCCGGAAAGAATTAATTCTTATAGAACCCAATCCCAGTTCACTTTCTTACCACCATACCGATTCAAAACATTTTGCCCAAAACCATCAAACTCACTGAATACCATTTTAGGCCTTATTAGCTCACCTGGTCGTATCCTTTGAAGGGGAATGTTAATATCACCAATTGGTTTCACTGCACTGGGCACTTTGGCTGTTTCCTCCACCTTAACCTCAGGGGTAACCTTTGCTGGGACTGTCTTCTTCTCACCAACCTCAGCCTCTCCATCAGACCAGCTCACCATCGCATCATCACCACTTCCATTCAATCCCTCCTCATCTACTGAAGCTCCTTTTGATTTATCTGGCACAGTATTTGGTTGAACTTCCTTAATATCCTTTGGTTGCATCAGGGACTTCAGGGCATTCTCAAGCAATGAGACACCCTCTGAATCACTTTGCCCATTGCCACCAGCAGAACCACTGCTCATGAGAACGGATTCCACCAAACCTTCTAAACTTTGAAGGCTCATACCAGAACTAATACTGTCCTGTCCAGTTGGTTGATTGTCAGTTTTTTTAACGAGAGGCGGGTTGGTATGGGCTGGACTGATATTGGATGGGAATGTAACAGCACTCGATGACGAAGCAGTATTGGGTATCACGACAGATGGCACTTTTGATATATTGGGAACCGAACTTCCTATGGGTTTATTGTTCAAAGCACTAGGGAAAGCATTGATACTGGTTGGATTTAGGGAGGAGGTGATGCTTTCAGTCTGTGGAATAAGCGGTTTGCCAGGACTTAAAACTGGCCCAGTTTTAGTAGCACCACTTAATGACAGCCCGAGGAGATAATCTGAGCTGTTAGCTTCCTGTAACGAAAAATATAAATGTTGACTCTCCCATCACACATGAAAATTAAATGACACAACTTGTGACCAAAATACTGCAGTGGGCACAATAATAATTCTGAATCACATGAGATACTGTAAACTTTCTGATATGTACTTAAGGTCGCTTTTCTACAGCTGCCTGGGGGGTTAATACGGAACTCTGGGCGTTAAATACTGACTGCGTTAAATACCGACTGTCCTGGCCTGAACAAATCTACCCTAGTGATTACGGAACTCAAGGAAGAAGTGTTGAACAGGGTTGTTATCCCCATAAAGACAGTGTTATGACAAATTCTTATTGTTTAGCGACGGTCGTCGCCAGGAATGAAAACAAATATTCTTGATTTTAATGATGCAGGTTGAGTACATGTTTTTCAGTCATTATTTCCTGAAAGAAGTTTTGAATTATCTTTATTATTACGTAATTGCTACTTTCGTGAGTTACACTGGTGGAAATAAAGAGTGAGAAAACCTTTCCGGGTGTATGCTTTGTGCAGTCGAAAAATAAAGAGAATTCTTTCGACTAATGTGCAGAAAAAATGAGTTTACACAATGTGCAGAGGGTTTGTTTTTAAAATGGTGCAAAGTGTGTATGAGACTGATAAATTAATGAGCATTTCTGTGATAATCGTGCGCGAAAACGATCGAAGAGTGTCTAAAAGTTCATTAGACGTGCTGCCTGCAAGTGTCTTTTGATTGTCACCAAACAGAAAATAGTGGAAAGAGCATATCAAGCATTTAATAAGTAAGCACCAACAGTATTCATATTTCTTGAACGTGTAATTATCTGTCCGGAGAGTTTAAATTTGAGGAATGCGGGTTTGAAAGTGACAGTGACACGTATTTTTGAAATAAGAAACTATCAACGCACATCTTTCAGGGGTGACAAGAGCGGCAGGGATAATTACTCTATAGAAGAATATGAAATATCTGTTTTTGCCTCTTCGTATGACCTTCTATTGCATGAAATATGAGTAGTATCAATCAAATCTACACTAACTTGTATGCTCAGGCGTATGCTGCACCATCAGAAATGCTCCCAGTCTCAGCAATTCAATAGTTTTGAAACTCGGAAATATTTGGTTTGTTTTTAAAACGGTACAAAGTGTGTATGAGACTGATAAATTAATGTGCATTTCTGTGATAATTGTGCACGAAAACAATCAAAGAGTCTAAAAGTTTATTAGGTGCTGCCTGCAAAAGTGTCTTTTGATTGTCACCGTTCAGACAATAGTGAAAAGAGCATATCAAACGTTTAGGAAGTAAGCACCAACAGTACTCATAGTTCTTGAACGTGTAATTATCTGTCCGGTGAGTTTACATTTGAGGAATGTGGGTCTGAAAGTGACGGTGACGTGTATTTTTGAAATAAGAAACAATAAACGCACATCTTTCAGGGGTGACATGAGCGGCAAGGATAATTACTCTATAAAAGACGATGAAATATCTGTTTTTGCCTCTTCGTATAACCTTCTATTGAATGAAATACGAGCAGTAACAATTAAATCTACACTAACTTGTATGCCAAAGCTCAGCCGTATGCTGCACCGTCAGAAATGCTCCCGGTCTCAGCAATTCAATAGCTTTGAAACTCAGAAATATTTTAAAAACATTTCGCAACTCATCTAATTGTAAACTAGTACTTCTTGTCATATTATTCTTCCCATAGCATCTGATTATTAACATTAATATTCTACGCGAGTCCTCATAATTGAACCATCATCAGATATATTCCTGAGTCTCGCCAATGCATTTGATTTGAAACTCGGAAATATTATTAAAACATGTCGCAACTTTGCCAAGTGTGAACACTTGTTTCTTTAATTGTTATTCTTCACATAGGCTTTGATAATTATTATATACCTCCCGAGTTCGCAGAATTAACCCCTGCACAAACACGCCATCTTGGTCTTTATCTTCATAAGGACCCCTCTTGAGCTGTCTTTATTTTGAGTCCTTACGTTAAAGACTTTTCACTCCATAAAAACGGTCTTATGGGTTCCGTAATCGCTCAAGTCGGTATGCTTACTGGGGGTCCTTATGATAAAGACTTTCACCCCATAACGCCATCCTTATGAGTTCCGTAATAACCCCCCTCGTGTGATGTTCTGCCTGAGGGTCTGTGACTATTTGTCTGATTATTGAGCTTTTTCATATGTTTTCTTCCTGGTGAGTGCCCAGTGAACAGATAAATGTGTTCTGCAGCTGTGGTAATGTTGGTGCATTGATACAAAGTGTGGAGGAGTGGATTTTGTGCCAATTCTAAACCACCTCTTCCTGAATAGTTTGGGTAATGAGCATAACAGTTGAATAACAAAAATGCCTGCACGTGAGAAGTGTAAACAAACACTCCTAAATAATGGCTAAAATATTGTTGCTTGGGCTGTAATGCTGATCTCAACTTCCCTTGTGCTGGTGTGTTTTAATCCACTTGTAAAAAATCTAAGGAAAAAAATAAAATTGGAGGTGTAGAGTTAACAGAAATATGGAAACACCAGAGAAGAAAAGAGAGACTGAAGGTAATAGTCTTTTTACATTAAAGTCTATTGTAGGAGAGGACAGAGGTTTTTGTATTTGTTTAATTCTATGATTACGATAGGTCATATGTTAGTGTCATGCTGTTTTTGTCACAATTACTGACGGTGCGTGCAAAGAAGGAATTTTTGCACCTATAAGTTTGGCAGTATATCTCCCTTATTTTTCACCTCTATTAGTTCTTGGGATGAGCACCGGATCAAAATAATATTCTTGGTGTTGCACTGAAACTCACCCGATCTGAATGTTTCAAGTAATCTAAGTCTAGCGTGTAGCCTCCCAAGTCTCTGACGGCTACCAACCTATTCCTTCCATCAGCTGTGTTATACATGTGAACTCCCAATATTAATACAGATTCAGGTGCGATGTGGACGAACTGTTCCACAATGACAGAAACAAACCCCATACACACAATGAAAGAGGGGGACAATGCCAAGTAGGGTTCTTGAAATAGTCATTTTTTTAAACAGCTGTTTACTGTTTTTAATTAAAAAAAAATAGCTGTTAACAGCTGATTTTACTGTTTTTTTTCTCCATATTTTCACTAATTTTACAGTCAATTTTTTGCGATGAACAGAATTTTAGTATATGTATATCTTTCGTGATGAGTTCTACATCAATACATTTTTACTTTTTATAATAATATTTCAAGAATACAAGTGCATTAAGTGACTTGTCTGATATACATGATCTTAATTTTGAAAAGAAATTCGTATGGAACGAAAAAAAATCTTTCAACGTCTGATGATGTTGTTTTAATGGATACAATTGCATTGTACAATTTCTGGAGAATTGAGCAAGATGTGATGAAGTTCATCATTAGGCACAAACTGACATCACTGCATTTGTGCTCCACTGATTAGTGGGTACTGCAATAAACTGTCTTGTCGGAATGGGAGTTAACTGGGCTACGTTGCCATTTCATCGGCACGAAATGAGTGTGAATTCCGAATGATGTGTACACTTTTGTTTAAAAACTTCCATTAGAAATAGTTTTTAAAAAGATCTTTTTATGGTTTTTTTTATTTTGGATGAAAAACAGCTGTTTTGCTTCTATTGTTAAACAATTACTAAAAGCCCTAATGCCAGGGTAACTGATAGCAGCAAAGGCCTAATCAACAAAGTCTCAACATTAAACTTAAGGACTTTCCATGTTCTTTGTTTGTTATTCTCTCCTTCCTCCCAAGCACACACCCACACTCCTTACCTGGGGTTCCTCCGAACCTTAACGGTTTCTGTTTCCCACCCCCAACCCCTACCTAATCTGCCCAGATTGGTCCGTCTCTCTTCCCTCACCCTGGGGAAGGGCCTAGCCACATTGAAACACCGGTTCCCATCAGATCACTGAAGTTAAGTAACATTGATATCAGATGAGGGTTGGAAGGGTAGCACTACTTCATACCTATACCAGGATGGATGGAGAGGTGGCACTCCAGACCTCTACCGGGAGGTTGGAGGAAAGCCCCAGACCGGGAAGGCTGGAGGTGACCCTCTTCCATACCTGTACCAGGAAGGTTGGGGTGGCCCTCCTCCATACCTCTAACGGGGTGCTTTTGTCCCCTGTCTGCAAGTGGCAGGCAGGTTAAATGTGGGACCAAGAAGTCTTGAGTGCCAAGAGGGCTCCAGAAGGCCCTTGCCCATCAATTTACAATTTCTCTACTTCCCTCACCCTCATATTTTCATGTATCTGTAGCCTGAAAGCTTTACTAGAAAACGACGTGTGTCATCCAAACTAGTAGGAATGAAATCTACAATCAGTGGAAAACTGCAAGCGTTATGTTTCTGTCACAATTAATCTCCCTTGATGATGAAAAGATACTCTTCAGAGTAATAAATACAATTAAAATAACAATTAACTCACAGTATTGGCCTTAGCATTAGTGGTTGGCAAAGGAGACATAAGGTCGGAGAGAAGCTCAATGTCTGATGTTTTAGAAGACTCTTTGGTTGGTGATAATGAAGATGAGTCCAAAAACATCCCAGGAGTCCATCCACCAATCAATGAAAATACTGGCTCCTTATCATTCTTTGGGTTTTTACACGCATCACCAGATGAGGTTCTTCCAAGGAGATTCATGGGTATCTTCTCTGGGGCTCTGATAAAGTAATAGAAGAAGAAACATTACATGTATCGCTGAAGGGATATGCTGAGAGGACAAATGACAAAACTGTAACTATTCCCAAAATTTTAGAGAATACATTAATTAATTAAGATTTGATTTCTTCCTTGTTGTTAAACTGATTTGTATTTCTAGCTATAAATGATAAAAAACAAGTATTTTTCTTTAAAACATTTGCATGCCATACATCCACTCATAAATATACAAATTTACCAAAGAAAAATGTTTTATGACTGTAGCAACAATCTGTAAAATGAGGATATTTCTATCAAATAAATAAATAAATTTTACCTGTTGAATACAGGCCCAGATGGCTTGATAGATGGTGGAAGACTTTGCTTCAATAAGGATTCTCCGAGTGCATCCAAATCATTGAGTCCTCCAGATTTGGTTGAACTGCTACTCTCCAATGATTCAAGTCCTGCAATGTGAAAGTTCTTGAGCTGTTGAATCAATATTTAAAATCATAAGCAATAAATCTCCACGGATTGACCCCAGAACTTTAAGAGCTACAGACATAATGGTACATGTGATTTCTTCTGAGAAAACAGAGTAAGCCCCGAGACGTCCCTATGTAGAAAATCATTAAATGTTAATTAAATCATTAAATAACAGCAAATGTAAACATGTACTTGAATTCAAATACTCTATAAGTATTTTAATGCCATATTAAAGGCAACATTTTGAGCTTAATTATGATATGTCCATTACGCATATGTATAGACTTTGAAACCTTTGATTGAATGATGTGATGACTCCACTTTTTTCCCTTCCTGTACTCAGTTATGGTTCTGAGGTTAAGATTTCCTTTGCTTTGCTCAGTTTTATATGGAAAGATAATCATTCTGTTCTTTTTTAATTATTATGCACATCTACAACAACATATCAGGCTAACTCTACAATTTTATGTCGATAAAAACATTTAATGTGCAGGCACATGAAGACTTTAGGTAATGCCATATTTCTTAAAATTTAGCTTATCATCGTCGAGTAATTATATGTCCTTGATCTCAACTTGGTTCATTTAGGCTACAATTTTCAAAATATTGTGCAATTTTTTACGTTTCTTGGGAGGCACTGTTAGGATCTCACCATGAACCTTTATTTTCTGTATCTCTTGCACATGATTTTTCAGGTTTGACATGGACTTCACTGCATCGTTGGAAAACAGAGAACAACAAAATACAGTAGGACAACACAGAAGAATGCTTCTCTTTCATGCACTAAGTCAGTACCAGAGAACAAATGAAGAATTATTTGTGTATAAGCAGACTTAAATGAAACAATATCAAACACGAGAATGATAATTTCAGAACACTAGAAAGGATTCATTCATAAAATGAGTACATTAATCACATCTTCCTTTTTACGTGTGAATCTAGGCTTTTAGGGAACTTTTAACATGCATTAGTACAATACTTCACCAGGTTTTAATTCTCGAACTCCACTTTTAGCATCCAATAACTCATCAAACTGATTAACTAACTATAAGCTTATACTTATGCTTAGTCACTTGCAGAGGCTGCTTCTAAAAATTCTATTTAAAGATGTCACTTTAGCTCATGAGTAAGCAGTTACGAAGCCTCAAGCAATGAAATTTCGAATAAACAATACATAGATAATATGGCATTATATTACCAAGGGCTTTGGTTGCCATCTCAGAGGAAGCTTGAGGTTGCGGAACAAGTAGTGGAGCAGGCTTTGTCATTGTGGATGCTGATGACAACGAATCAGAAGTTCCACCAAACAAATCACCCAAAACTGCCTGCAATTCTTTATTTCTAAATCCAGCAGGCGAAGACTTCGATTCCATGCCAATGCCTAGGAGAAAAAACACATTTACTGCCCTCAGAATTTTTAAAAACGGAGAAGTACACTGAGGTATAGATCTACTTTGAAAGAAAAAACTACAGGATATTGATGCTATTACAGTTTTGAATTAGATGATGATACAGTATAAAATTATTCCAAAATGAGATTGTTAGGTCTGGGTTCAAATCCCAGTCAAGTGAAATGCTTTTTTTAATGGCAAATTTCATCCCTTTGGTCATGCAACTTGACCTATGCACCCCAGTGCATGACTGCATATCATATACATAATTTGTGAATTTTGCAATGATTTGGAAACTAAAAAAATTCACAAAGGAAACAGTTATAGGCTTGACCTTGTTGAATTCATCCATTAGGAAATAATTATAATAACTTTGTTGATTCCACTGATTATTTATTAACACGACCCGGGTTTCAACACTTAGTGTCATCTTCAGGTTGAAACCCGGGTCGTGTTAATAAATAATCAATGGATCAACAAAGTTATTATAATTATTCCGTAAAATAATTTAATTTAGTGACTCCACTTAATTCTAAGGTAGCTTTTCACCTGCCAAAAGAAAAATCGAAATTGCTCAACTTATACTCAAAAGGTAAACATTAAATATTGGCAAGAGATCAACTCAAAACAAATTGGCTTCTGATGCTATTTTAAACTCTGGACAAAGAGGTGAACAAAAATCTATCTTACTGATGATGAGATTGAGGTCATTTTTAATTAAAATATAATTAAAGAGTTTCATTTAACATCAAAGTCTGACTACATACCTAAACTTGCAAGATCTTTTTCTAGAAGAGCTGGAGGAAGCTGTTCCTCACTAGGTGTACTCAAGTCCAGAAGTGAGGCACCCCCAGGAGCTGGCGGAGTTAACTCACCTCGCACCATGACAGCATTGTACTTGTCCATTGCTTTGTTGAGTTCATCTGAGGTTTGCAGCACTTCAGCTGCTCAAAAAAAATTAAAAGCATTAATAAAAACAAAGAAATGAAAATTTGAAACACATGAATATTGGATAATAATTTATTAGTTTCGTTTGATCAAGGTACATGGCATTGAAACAAGTCAAAAAAATACAAAACAATAATTCAGCGATGGTACACAGACACACAGATCTGGGTGCTGCCTAATGAAAACTGCACAGTTTAAAATGAACAGAGATGGAAGGGTAAAGATTCCTTATGTTTTGAATAGAGGCTGTCCAGGACTGCAATAGAGAACCCAACACATAGCTTTCAAAGCTTGCTTTTGGAGTGAGAAAGCTTTGGTAGCATAGGATGAGTTTCCCCAGAAGATGATGCCATAAGTTAAGTGGGATTCTATTTTGGCTGAATACAGGAGCTTCAGGGTATTGATAGACACAATATACCTCATCCTATGGATAATGAATATGCCCGTGGATAATTTCTTATTAATGTTGTTTATGTGTAGACTCCAATTGACATTTTCTGTCAGATGAATGCCAAGAAATTTCATTACGTAAGATATTAGTTGATAGTAATGAACATGATGCATACAAATTTTTACAGTGTATTCCATGCATTATAATTTTAACGGGAATCATTCACAGGGGAATAATAAATGTGCAAAATCCATACTGGAAATTTCCTTCAGCTGGACAGCCTGAATTCAAATCCAGGTGAATGATTTTTTCAGAGCATTCCACTCTCCTTCGTGTAACTCATCTACGTAATGAAAATGAACTAAAAGGTTTAAATAAATTCAAAATTTACTTTATTTATAATGTAATCTTCTTTGTTAATTTCTAAATAGTTCCAGATAGTTATATCTTAATACTAGGATGCAAATTAACAATTACTTCACACCACCAAATGAAGACCTGATGAACCATTGTTCTTGCCTAATTGTCAATGTCAACATGAAATTTATGAGCGCAGGACACATTCTGCGAGAACGATATGGGATTCATGCAAGAAGATCACTCCTTCACCTTACGTAAACAATGAATGTTGCCATTATCAATTTGCAATGTTCATTGTTCACTTGCGTCATAATTTTTAAGGATGATTCGGAAGTACAGCGAAAGCCAAAAGCCAACTCTTGGTTGATACGGCCGGTGCTCGAATGAATCGAGGGGAGCCGTTATTTCAGTCAATTCAAATTGTAACCTTTCCCCGGTGGTAGCGGTGAGGTAGATCGCACTTCCTGAATCTTTCCACAATCTGAAATTATGTTGCGTAGTGGCAGAGAGAGCTTTGAAACGCATCGTCACATCAATAGGACAAGTAACGTACCTAGAGCATCGGAGCATGCGAAGAGAGAATCGGAACTCTGATCTCAAATTAGGTAAATTTTCTTTTCAAGGTGATACATTGCCGCAAAGTAATTTCTATTTGAATAACTTTGTCGCTCGTAGCAGAAGGTGCCTGTAAATTATGCAACCTTGATGACATATACGAAAAATCATACTATGTAGTTATGGCGATACAAGAGAAATAACCACTCGCTACAACCGTCCAACTTCGTATGTTATTACTAAGCTGAGGACATTGCCTAAAATGCCTATTTTTTCTTTTACTCAGGAAACCAATTTAATGAATTTATAAGTTCATTTAGGATCATTTGTGGCAAAATTAAGGCAACTTGTTACTGCCTAAAAATGCCTATTTTACCTCTTTATGCCTTTTTCTGCTGATATCGCCTATTTAAGGGCCTAAAAAAGCAATATCCATCTCAAAGTTACCAAACTTCTCTTTATTGCGGAGCTAGTCTGTTATTTCAGTTTCTTTTTTAATCTATCAAGGTTGAAATAATGTCATTGAACATGCATATAGAAAAATCATCCAAAGTATTATTATACAAACAGTAGAAAAACAACTATGGTAATTTTACGTGATGCGTACATGCGATGGTTTCAATTGCCAAAAACCGGCTTTTGAAGGCACCACTCAGTATTACTGAGTTTAAAGGTTTAAAGAGATATAACGCCCGAAGTTGCTCTGCCTTCACGGCCAGTATTGATAGTATGGGGAACATGGCTAAATACTGCATTATACCTGCAGATAAAGTTATTGAAATATGTGAGGTATGTGACAGGAATAATGTGCGCCTCCGATACATCAGTTGGCACGTCTTTTTTACCCACTTAAAGGTACACTATTGTAACCGATTTCGCTAATCTATTATACTATGTGTCAATTCTGTCTATAAGAAAATTAAGCCATCATGGCGCATGAGTAGATTTTCTGTAGGCAACAGAATATCTGGATGAAGAAGCAAACTGCATTCTTGAATCCAAAGCTGCAGAGTTGAAGTCTCTCGAAGTCGACGCAGATCCTACGTTTATCAGATGCAATTTTGGTTAACTACCATCAATCATGTCATTGCTGGAGACAAGAGAACTACTCCTTACAATGGCTACAGAAAAAATCTGAAATGTGGAGGGTAATCTTTTTGATATGCCAAGTGATGTGGGAAAATCCATTGCTCAAGAATTTAAGACTTCATACAGATAAACCCTGGATGGGAATACATTAGTAAGGTTGAAGACATTTCATGAGGAAATTATATGGCTCTAATACTAAAGAAGAGTCCATAAGAACTGTCATTGTTGCTGAGATATATTACCAAAAGTTTAAATTTTCTTATTAGGGAAATAGATTTTAACGAAGCTAGAAATCCATTCAGGGCTATTTATAACGAAAAGAATCAAGTTGTTACTGCATTTCAATGCCAATTAATCGCTTTGTGGCTTTTTATGCTTATATTGCCGATGTGAAGGTCTTAAATTGCAAGAATTGCTTATCCTCCCGAATTTTTATTTCTGCGTCTACATAAGTTATTTTAATTTGTTAATTCGTCACATTGTTGCCCGTTTTTATTTCTGACCGGCGCAAAAGAGCTCTCAAATGTAATTTTTTTACTTCTAATTGAACAGTTAAATGAAGCTGAGGTGTAAGCACCGGGCTCTTCAATTTCACCATGGGCCTCATCCCATTCTTGTTCCCTGCATTCGCACTATCCGGTACAACACGACTTTCAGTCACTAGTGCCTCGTTTCCAAATAATGGTAAGCTACAACAATATCCTCCTCCGACGAGCTCATGATTACAACTGAGAGACGGAAAAACGTCACCGTCTTATATTTCACCACTTGACGTATCGCGCGTCGTATCACTACAATGTGCACTCGAATGTCGCAGGGGCAAATATCGTGCCACGCAACCTCCATCAAGTAGTTAAGTCGCATGTTGCATCCCTCTGGTGTGCACACCGCCTAGTTGCCACTGAGAGTTATGCCAGAACAACAAAGACCTAGCATTTATAACATGCTATTTTGGTAAATTACTAACCACAATTCAATCGCTGGAGGAAAGAGAACTTACTCCTTGTGGCAGCTGTGGAAAAAATCGAAAGGTGGAAAGTGAACTTATTAATATACCACCTGATGTGGGAGAAGCTTTGATTCGAAAATTCAAGAAAGTTATGTAAAGGAACCATGGTTGAAAAGATGTTCAGAAAATTGTAGACATTTTATCAAAGACTTCGGTTGCTCCAGGTCCAAAGATGACAGCAGAAGAGCTTGCATCATTTAAGTATTGCCCTATCATCTCGTGTGAGGTTGAGAGGTTATTTTCGTGCTATAGAAATATCCTGACTGACTCTCGGCATAAGTTACAGGAGAACATTTCGAGAAATATGTTATTGTAAATTGTAATGTAACTTGAAGCAAGTAAACCTTTTGAATTTTATGTTTCTTCAATTTATAAACTAATTTTATTCTGAGTCCTATCCTCTTTCCTCTCCATCAGTTTTACCAAAAAGTAATTGTGTATTTCAGCCCAAGCTTTAAATTTCAGATACTTCTTTGTGGCAATAAGCCGTATTATGTTTCTAGCTGGCCACGGTGGCGGTGGGGTAAAGTCTTCGCCTGCTAATCTCGGAATTACGGGTTTAAGTCCCGGCTGGGTGAGTATTTCACCACCCAAGGCGTAGATGTATGTCAAGTTTTGTTATTATGGTCCCTGGAAAACCTGATTACAGGATTAGCCTTTTGGGATTCCAGGACCGACAGAATAGTCCAAAACGCCAAAAATATTTTAAGTGCCTATTTTAAGTGCCTATTTTTAAATTTTTAGTGCCTATTTAGGCTGCCTATTTCTTCATTTTTAGTGCATTTAGTCCTCAGCTTAGTTATTACTATGAGACCAACCATTGGTAAAACATGACTCGCTACAGCCAGATTCTTGCTGTATACCACACTCGTAATGACTGACTTATACTGTATTAGGCATTGATAGTTGGCTTGTTGTCAAACTTTAATTGCTACGACTACTCTGGGCTTTTCCTATGAATTTTGTATACACAAGTTTTCAACCCAATGCAGTCATTAAATATAACTGTAAACAAATTACAAGAGGTTAGTTCATTTCAATTATCCTATTGGAACTGTTTAAGACACATTAATTTTTATTCATCTCCTAATTCTGTCACGATTACAATAAACATTCTTTATCACCTCAAATTAATCGATTGTGGCAATACTTGGTGGAAATTGAAGATAGAATTCATTATGACAAAAACACAGTACAAAATTCCTTCTGTTTGTCTTGTAAATGACGCTTTAGACGTTGAAACCAGTCGACAGCATTAAAATAAATAGTGGAATTTTGTACTGTGCTTTTGTCATAATGAATTCCTTATCACCTTTTCCCTTCTAAATCAGGCCACATGTTCAGAAGATAAAATGCACTAGGGGATGGGGAAAACAAGAATATGTTGGTGCATGCATTATCATATTGCCTGTTTGGGAAATTGCCATAGTTCATACAACTCGACTCGATACTCACGAGTAATTACAACTCAACTCGATACTCGACTCGAGATCAAAAATTACTACTCGCACATCCCTACTAAATTCCATATTAATTATGCCAAATTGAGGTACGTACCTATGTACTCTTTTTGTGGTATTGTTGACTTTCTTGTATAAAATGAACAATCAGCGCATATCTCTCTAATCATGATGGGAAAAATAACAAATGGAAAGACGAAATCATCAATGTGGTGAATAAGCAGACCAAGGCAACATAATAATGGATTAGGTAGTGGTGTTATATTTCACCCGACATATGACTGAGACAACAAAAAATGGGAATTGCCTGTATATATTTTGTACTTGACATGATACTGTACCCGATGATGTCACCTTTGCAATGAAACCAGTTAACAACTAACAAAGCAAATGTGCAAATTACAAAATGATTACAGTGATTCAAGGCTACAAGAGACTAAGGGTTTAACACTTGGTGTCAATTCAGGAGATCTAGGTTCTAATCCTAGTCTCGGGAAAAAACTATCTCATTGTGAACTTTGCACATTTGTGTTGATTTAAAGGAGGGATCTCAAAAATGATGCTCATAAATCTGTGGTAAGATGGCTAAATATGATATGCCATGTTTTGCAAATTTTGCAGGAGAGCATTATAAAGTTTAGTAGGCTCTGAAAAATCAGAATCTCAAAGTTTAGGTCTTACAAAATGTAAAAAAACTGTGGTTATCACATTTTTTTAACTTTCCAAATCCAACGATTTTAAAACTACTAATCCAACGGTATGCATAACTCAGTTTTGCAAAAAAAGGACATATCATATTTAGCCATCTTACTACAGAAATTATGAACAAAATTAATGCAATAGATTCCACCAAGGTAAAATTTACTGTACCCATGGTAGCCTCGTCGGGAGCATCAGTTGCTAAGCGAGGGATTATCTGAGCGATACGGCCACAGCTAGCATGTAGCTCAGCCATCAGTTCCTTCTCATCCTCAGCCCTCCCCACTCCACCTCCATCGCGAGACCAAGATTCCAACATCTCCCACAGCAGTCGAGCAGAAGTGCGTGCCGACTCCAACTCTGTGGCTCGCCGACTTCTTCGCTCGGCCCTCATTTCCTCCTTAAAAAAACACATAGCTAAGATCAGTAACTTGAAAACCTTGAACAATAATATCATAGGAGGAGAGAAGATTGGAAGCAATGAAAAATGGAAACTATCTTCTAGAAGATAGGTGAAAACCAAATGGATATAGAGAATCACCAATGAAGAAGTCCTGTAATGAGCTGTCAAGAGAACATGTTTAACCCTTGGTTAAGTGAGCATTATGTTAACCTGTTGCAGGTTTTTCAAAGCATGAAAGCAAACTCAGACGGAGATCCAGCTTGAAAATGCACTGAAGGGGTGAATGGTCAAAACAACTATGTAGTTGAAATAAACAATTATAAACAGCTACCTTTGCAGCCGAAAACTGGAGTAATCAACATTATTACTAACCGATTACGCACTGATTACAAATTACGCTAAAAGTAATGATTACACCAATGTAATGATTACTTCTGGAGTAGATAACAAGTAAAACTACGATTTGAAAAAAGTTACGATTACAAGTAGCAGTAAGTCAAATGCAGCCATTACCGGTAATCGTATTACTTGTAATAAATTACTTCCCACCACTGAAAATAACACAGTTCTGTGGTTAAGAGTGTGGAGAAAGTCTCAGGTCTCAATATGGACTCCATCCTATGGAATGCCAGGTTCTTCCTGGGGGCACGGAGGAGGAGGGGGGGTGAGGGGCAGAGGTAATCTCGACCCATTGTCTCAGTGTCAGCCTCACTCACATGTGTCCACGGTCATCTATTTATTTATGCAGTGCAATAAGTATAATATACTTGTAAACCACTCAGAAAATATATGCTCATCAGTGTTTTCCATGTTCTGCAGTTCATTTAAAAATTGTAAATAAGAGTGTAATGCACTACAATTATTAACTAAGTTGTAGGAAGGGCCCACTACATGACCATTGTGAATAACAATGGTGGAGCACTTTTTAAATTGATAAATGTACAGCAAAACATAAGGAATCCACCTCTGAGCCCATTTTTTTTAGTATAAAAGTATTCTTTAGTAAATGCTCGGCATGAACAAATAGCCGACCATGGACAAATGCTATAAGTGGGGCTAGCAATGCAACAAAGGGTCGAGATCACCTCAGACCAAGGGCTCGAGGTGTTGTGGAATTTATCTATTATTTATCAGGAGCTTTACCAAATGCAGGATAGGAGATATGCAACCAAGTGACAAATTATAACAAAATACAAACTGAATAAAATAAACTCTCAATTTGAATTAGTTTTTTAAAATATCCAGTGGCATCATTTCAAGTAAAATTTAGGAGTATCCTGATATCCTAACATTTCCAAGACATCTTGAAATCACTATCCTGGAAAATAAATAATGAGTTCAGGCTCTTAATAAGTAAATCCGTTGGGATTATTAATAACTAGGGATAGAAAAATTTCGAGACCGCGAATTTAGGGGAAAATGTCATAGGAGTGGTAGTTAGTTACAACATACTCCATACCTACTGGGGAAATGACTTTTGAACTCGCGAAATGTCGCGAATTGTGCCCCAAAACGCGAATTTTCATTATTTGTGAGAAAATGGTTGAAGTACATTTCAAACGCAAGAAAAACATTAAAATTGCAAGCAAATGTTCTCAATTTGATTTAAACGAACTCGCGTGCAAATATTCCTGAGGTATGCGGAAGTTTGCAGTTCATCGTAGCATAACCAGTGTTACGATAACAATCGCGGGAGGATGACATCGGGTGCTTTCGATTTACAGCGCTAACCGGCAATACACAGCTCGTCACGCCGCGGTGCTTTCTATTTACAATTAGTGGAATAACCATCTATCAGCATCTATGATCGGTGGCTCTCCGCTCCGAGGTGAGTTGAACAAAGGAAAAGCAATATGCGCATTTATTCTAAGTAATCTGCTCCAGCAGGATTTCTCAAACTTTTCCTGCGATGGAAGACTTTGTAAATCCTGAAATTTTAACGGAACACCTTGTGGACTTCCCATATATTAACACGTTCGCGGCGAACGTGAAATTGCCGTTTTTTCCCCTTGGGCGAACGTGAAATTTGCCGTTTTTTTGCCGCGGGTGTCAATTTTCATAAAAATGAAATCGATCCATTAGTGTTTTTCATTAATGTACATTACTTTGGTAAGATTTAAAATGATGAATTTCAACAAATTTTGGAAAACCGATGCTCCAATATCGAGTAATTAATTAATCCCCTTTGGTGTATGCAACCACTGCTTACGCGTAGAATTTTCTTCGAAAAAATGAAATCGTTCAATTAATGTTTTTCATTAATGCACATTACTTGTATGCAATTTAAAATGATGAATTTCAACAAATTTTAATAACTGATGCGCCAATATCGAGTAATTAATTAATTCCCTTGGGTGTATGCAACCACTGCTTACGCGTTGAATTTTCTTCGATATATGTTTACGTTCACCTAAAATACCTTAAAAATATACAAATGAGCAGTGTTTTTAGACATGGAAATTGATGCAGCACGAAAGCATTCAGTGTTACATCGTTTTTAGCAACTGCTTCGAATTTTTCTTCCAGAGCCTTCACTAAACCCTTCCTCTTTCGCTACGATGCCTTCTTTGGTTTTATGGCTTTGAGAACAAAATGCAGCGGTAGGACAATTTAGTCTTATCTATGAAAGGACTAAACTGTCCTCCCGCTGCCATTGGTAAAGGGTCTAAGGTGCATACTTGCAGACGGTCGTGAAAACGATTATCCCAAGCACCCACCAGGAAAACCTCTACCCTTGTGACGCTGGTGACCACTGGTGACCGACACGATGGCTCAGTCCAGGGATTATGCCAGGGTTGCCTTTTCTTGGCATTTCCTAGAGGCTGGCGACCGGCCTCTCCGCACGTGTCCCACCCTTACCGTAGACCTAGTGTTTGGCCATTTCCGTCAAATGACTGACTGTTTATTTTCCAGTGACAACTGTTAAGTATCCTAGTTTTATTCCTGGTTTCTGTGCTTTCAAGTGATTTTGACGAGTTATTGACATGCCGAATTCAAAATAAGCGCAAGAGACCAGGCTTTCTAGTATCAAAAAGATGGATTTTATTGTATCGATAAAAGTACAGTCATGTACATATTCTACAATTGTCAGGTTGCTTGGGAAAGACTCAATTGGAAAAATTTAAAATCTTCGAAGAACGTAACTGCAGCAAACTTTCACAAGGATGGAAATTCTCTAAAGTTACATGTCAATACACGAAATGTATTAAATTTAATTTTTAATTTAGTGCCACTTTTCCAAGTTCCGCCACCGAGGTGATTGTCTTCAGTCATAACATGGCTAGAAGGGAAAGTGTCGCATAATAGCCCAGATCATATTGGGTATAGTATAAGTGACCCTTTTCTAGACTTAGAAATAATCTGTATTGTATGTGTATATATATATATAAATTTGTGGTCACGGTGAAAACACCGAAATGTCTTGTTGAAAGTACCGAATTCCTAATTTCAAAGTACCGCTTTTCTCCCTCTCAAACTACCGAAAAATTCCTATCCCTATTAATAACCTATTACCTGTCGGACCATTGCCTTGATAAGCCTATTGGCATCCTGGATATCTCTAGGGTGTTTGCTTTGCAACAGCCTTTGTAAGAGTCTCGACAAGTGTTCGTCCTCAAAGGCTGCAGCTTTAGGACGCTGAGGTTGTCCAGGCAAAATATTTGCTGCAGCATTGCCAGGAAGTAGGGCAGGCTGTTGACCAGAAGGTAGAGTAGCCATAGGATGAGCATTGCTGGAGGCTCCCGCCGTGGTTGACGTTGGAAATGGTTCCCCATCCTGCAATCAATGCATTAAGAGGTAAGAATTGGTTACTTAATTAAGTGGGAGGAAAGAACAAAGTGAATCAGGTTGGACTTGTACTACCATAATCAAAGAATATTCCAAGATTTCAAGGGGGGGGGGGGGGGACACTTTTGCAAAGTCTTCATTCATTGCAGGGCTGGCTGTTTGGTCCATTTATAGTATTTTCTTAATTTCACTCGACACAGTTGTTCCTTTGCCACCAAATATTAATATCCCATTGGAGGTGAGAAAAAATGGATTAAGAATTACAGCAGTACCTTCAGATATACATTTAGAATACTAATGGGCTGATTCCAGTTCAGTTCCTAGCGTAGGTTCTTGGTTTCTGTTCCGGTTCTAAGTAATGGCTATGAATATAACATTTGCTTTGTTTCTCTCATTTTTGCATGGCAAGATAACTTTTTTGTTTCATTACCATACATGTGACTCAGGTTGGACACTAGTTTCTTACTACCAAAATGAAGTAATATTCCAAGTTTTCAAGAAGGGAAAAGTACACTTTTTCTAGGTTTTGGCTGTTTAGCCCATTTACTAAATTTTCTTAATCAATACAACCACAGGAGCTTTAAGTGACACAAAAGGCATTTGTCTACAAAAGCAAAGTCTAACTTTCACATTCCCCATCTTATATAGCTCATGTATTTTTATGTCAAAAATCATCAAGTCAATTTCTACAATGGAAAAAAAGGGGTTCCAAAATGTTATCTCCACATGTAAGTGACATAAATAACCATTACTGACAAATAGATTTGCTGGTGTGGGACCTATAAGTGCAACAAGTGATTTAAACATGAAATGCAAATGTCTTACCTTCACAACACCCTGCTTTCGAAGCATTGCATACGCTTCACGGACTTTTGGCAAAGGAGGATTCTGGCCTTCAACTGATGCCCAGTGACGGAGTAAGGCCAAAACTCTAGCTTGGACATCAGGTGGTGTTCTACCTCCGAGATATTTAGGAGAAACGAGTTTGATGAGCTCATTTAAGAAGCGAAACTTGCCCACTTCTGCTCGAAATGTGGGTCCACATCCTCCCATGCAAGCCTCCAAGACCTAAAATTTAAATGAAAATGCAATAAAGTTATCCCTCGTCAACTCCAGTACATTGCTGATAAACCCATTACCATTACTGTTACCATAGCTGATAAACCCAGCCGTAGGCAAAACCATAGCAGGGAAACAATTACGTACTCCGGAAATCTTAGTGAGAGTTAGGTTTCGTGTTCCACAACTAAAGTATGTAAAAATTTGGATAACTTTATTTTTCCTGTATTAATCCTCATGCATATAAAGGTAAAACTCTTTTCCTCCCACTCTTTGATGCGATGTTTCATATGATAGCCCAACAGCACTGATAGTCACTTTGAAAAGATGAGTGACAAGGACAATGTGAGTAATGCTCTCTAAAGGGCAAATGTGACACTAAATGAAGTAGCTCCTTAGCTACCAAAGATTACTATCCCAAGGTTTCTACACACTATTCCAAAGACAGCCTAAGCCTATCTGAATATCAAAGCTAGTAGGCTAAGACATCTAGCCTCAGATGGAGCATGTATCACGGTGCTTGGCAGACTTGTTGAGTGGGACTGGATGCTTCCACTAAGCCAACACAGAGTGACACTCAAGCATGCTGGAAGATTCGGGAACTTCTAGTGATTCCTTTTAAATCTCACTCTGAAGCCCTTTTACACTCAGCAAACTTCCTACGACTCCAAAAACAAGTCATACATTTTAACAAGTGAAATCATAAGATTCTTGCGAGATTGCGAGAAAATATACATGATGAAATAACAAAACATGCAGCACATTTTGTTATTTCATCAATATGGTAACAGCGTTAGCGTTGGAGAGACCAAAAAGTGGCAGTATGTAAAATCAAAGTGTGCAAAATCAAGGGTAGATAAAAATGCATATTTTAATAACATTTTTAGGTCTCTTCACTGTATTAAAAATCATTCCATGTGCCTTATAAATGTTTTGATGAGTGAATTTAATCATATTTTACAGCTTATGAGACGCACCTTTAACCCAAAAATAATCACTTGAAAATCACCCCTTATATGCGAAGGTGACTTTTAATGCAGGCTTAAGTCATTCCCAATGCTCTCTACTATGGGCAAATTTGACCCCAGATGGTCTGTACTACCCAGCCCATCCCTAAGTATTATTATGCATAACCACTATTGTTGTTACGAACAGCACTAGGGTCGATATATACTGTATTTGTCCGAATATCGCTCCCCCTCTGAATATAAGCCTCCCACCCTTCAACTTTTCATTCCTATTTTTGGAAATGGGTACCTAAATTCTACCCATATTTGCTCCCGCACAATGGATTTTCTTTATATAAATCTTATTCAAATAACAAATAATGTTGGTCATTTTTTCTCAGTCTCTCCCCAGATCTAATGTGAGAAAAAATATTCAAGGTGCAATCGTACTGCGGGTTCCACGTATGGACTTCTCCATGACGCTGTAGATCTATGGAAACATTGTCATGATTCCATAGATCGGCAACGTCATCATACATAACATAACATCAAGAATTGCCACTGAAATACCCTATGCTTCCCGGCCAGACCTTTACGTCAATACGCAAAATCGAGAATAATGTAAAATCAAGATGTGGAAAATCCAAGTTTTACTGCTCTCACTGCAGTAATTTTTACACAACCATAAAAAAATCTTTGGTTTTGAAGACGTTTTCAGCATATGGAGTGAAAAAAATGAGTAAGTTAAAACCTTATAGATGTGTCATTAGCTAGTTACAGAGAATTTCAGTAATTAAAAAAAAGTTTTTGTTCCATTAATGTTACAATATTTACTTCATGCATCTTACCACAGCTTAAATTATAAAAATAAAATTGGGCTAAGGTCAAAATTATGTCTAAGGAAAAATCTTGCTCTAACTTAAAGGATACAGGATAAGTCTTACCTACTATTTTACATACTTTACCAAAATGGCACACTGAACTTTAACAACAATTTCATTTTTTTTAAACGGCTAAGAAAATTATAAGGAAGCATACATGAATAGTATTATTCTTGAAAAATACTCAATTGAAGTACATGCCTAGGAAAGGTATTATGGTTGAAATTTGGTTAAAATGATGCCAACAAAATTTTTTAAAGAGAAGAGTTTCAGATCAAATGATCCCCATGGCAGTATTGAATGGTTGAGACTCATAAGAAATAATATTTTCAAAAACTACAAAATCACTTACATTGAGAGCTTGCAAAGCCTCCCATTCAATAGGAGACTGTACTTTGGCCGCAATCAATTTGGCTGCTGCATGAGCAATGGAAGAGGCTGGTGATCCTTCTACGGATATGTCTCCTGCTGACTCTCCACTCCTGTCGATACTACGCCGCACAGCCTCCACAAAAGCCCCCACAGCAGCAGTGCTGACGGCTGCATTTTGGGGATTGGTGGCATGCTCTATGTCAAAGGAAAAACTACATTTAATATAATGTCATATTCAATTCAACATATGCAATAGCTTATCACAGAAGTTTCTCAAATATAACCTGATAGTATTTGTCAAATTATGTCCCAAAGAAATCATCTAAAACCATAAATTCAGGCTCTTATAAACAAGATAATCATGGATGGTATAAACTCTTCTTTCTGGGCTTTAATTATGGTTACCATAATTTTTCCTGCCGAAATAGCTCGATGGATGATTTTATTATCTAAAAACATAGTTACAGCACAATTTTGAGCATTACCCGAGTTCTGCCTCATATTAGCTACATTACTTTTATTTCAAAAGCTGTTGGAAGTCATCAGGGGATTGAGACTATTATTCGTTCGAATACATTTTACAATTACTGGTCGTAGACATCGGATCATAATTAATGTAATAAACAAATGCAAATGGTATCGACATTATACATTATTAAATTTTTAAATGATAGCAATTGAAAAAAAACATAAGATATTGGATGGTTCATCACAGTATAATAGGGTAGGGCATCCTCCAAAGTCCTCACTTTTGGAAACAATTGTCCTAATTTTCGTTAAGTTGGCAACCCCACATACATGTAGCATTTGGGGCAATTTTCCACCCTTCTTACTTTATTTAATAACGAGAAAGACCATTTAATACTCTTTTTAATTTGATCTTTTTCCAATTTTCTCCTCAAGATTCCTTTACAGTGTATGTGTAGGTACACAATAACATTGAACCATGAACATCTAATTAATTTACCCATACGATATTTTAAAAGCAAGTGGAGATGAGCAATGCATAATTATGTGAATTCTTCTTGGGTCACGCACCGGGTCAATTCTTCCATTTCAGCTATGGTCATGAGCCCTGATAATGATGAGCAAGATTCACATTGAAATTTTGGCTGAAATGGGAGAATTGACCCAGTGCGTGACCCAAAAAGAGTTCACATTCAGTATTTGCCAGGAAACAATTAGTTCTAATAAAATGTGATTTTGTCAAGGTATCTATTGAAGAAAATAAAATTGCACTATTCTAATGTCTAAATCAAGCAAATTATTACAGATTTTAAAATGAGGAATATCTTTTTTTCCTACATTACACTATGTACACTATTCTAATTCTAACACAGTACATGAGGGGGGAGCGTGGTGGCCTAGTGGGTAGAGTGCTGACTGAAGGGTCCCAGTACTGACCGAAGGGTCCCGGGTGAAGCCTTTGGACGCGTCCGAACAAAAAAATATCCTCAGAGTGCGAGGTGGCCCAGGGAAAGGATCTGGCCCCCCTACCCTGAATGTGTGAAACTCACACGCCTGTGGCTTAGTCCGGGGTGAGCTCTACCCTCAACTCTCCAAACCAACCTTCAGGTTGAATCACTGAGTGAGTGACAATGTACACTTAACTATGTAACCTTTTTACACTATGTAACTTACACAAAGTTTACCGATATGATGGTATTTTTGGCTTATCACAGTTTTATTTTTAAATTTTCAGCAGAAAATTGCCTTCTAAAAAGAATCTCTGTAGTTTTATACTTAAAGTGATGTGTTGTCATATTTTTAGAATATTTTTTTTTACTACAAATCTGAGCATTAAGTCACGTTCAGCTGCATTTTCAGCTGGTAACCAGCACAAAGAAAGTATTACTCCAACCTATTATTAACATGCTTAAAGTAATATGTGAAGCTCGAAGTATTGAAAAGATACTTACAAAGTTCAGTTGTACTATTCTATTGAGGAATACAGAAAGTGCTGAGTGAAAACATTTAAATGTATATATTATATGTAGATATGTTTGTATGATTATGACGTGCCCTAATTCTTATAACATAACAGATCTCTGGGCAAATTAAGTGTTGCATATTATGATTTGTTCCTCTTCTCACATTCCTCTCCAAGTCCCCAGCAAGCATCAGGTTTCACTGCTGTCATAATAGCCGGAGACTCGGGAGAGGTGGCAAATTATGGATGCAAACCCTTTCTCAGGCTTCCACTGGCTGATGTTCTCCATATTTCCCGACATTTCAAATACTTTTTTTCATCATCAGGGCTATCAACGTTCAACAACACTGACAGTGAATAGTCTCTTCCCGAAACGTCACAAAATACGGTGCACATCATCAAGTGGAAAACTTAAGAATAATTTTCACCCCATAAACTACCTCTGCACGGGGGAACACAATTGTCTCCACATCAGACAACAGGAGTTCCCAAGGTTGCAAACTTAAAAATTCTCAAGATGTTATTCATTTCCACTACAATGCTCTTTATGGCTCCACAACCATTGCTTTTCTTGATAGGCCACTATAAATTAGTTACAAACACTACCAGCGTATTTTGATGCAGCTTTATTTAGATCATAAACATAACTGTATAAAATGCTGCTGGCATTTTACTGCCCTCTGAGGTTATCTACGATCCCCAATGGGGTTGTAATCATTGAATGCAATTATATTGGTAGTGTGGCCTGCCATTCAATCAATACCTCCTCTCCCCTCCGTTTCTTTGCCAAGCCATTCCTTGCACATTTTCCCCTCCTTGACATCTTGCTCCAAGCAGGTAACTGCCACCAAGTTATACTATTACTATACATATTGATCAGGTAGAATAGAGAAGCAGGAACCAAGTGAATTAAAGCAAGAACTATGCTGGTACATAAATAAACAGTGAACACAACTTATTATCCTTTTCCAATATCTTGGGGGCTGAGAGGCAGAACTAAAATTCATGGGGGTGAGCGAAGAGAAAGTCGCTCGTCACCTGACTTTCTCAGAGCTGACTAGGATGCAGTAGGCGTGGCCCAGCCTCTCAGAAATTCAGTCGCACTCAGTCCTGTACTAGTAAATACGTACTATATATTGGCTTACATTCACTGTTAAATAAAAACAGGCCATTTATTGCAAAACTTTTGTGGTATGATTTGTCTTTCATTAAAATTTGTTATAATATGATGATAATGATATTTATAGAAGCCATTTTGACAAAGGGGCTAAGCTGGATTTCTTTGAACATTATGAAATCACTCATAGCCCGGCTAAGTTATGTAATGATGTTGTTTTTAATGATCGATCGCCTTTGTTAAACCTTGTTCTCCCTCCCGTCCGACAATATGATGACCATGCCTCCTGACCTTCACCACCAACGGCTTTTCTGTGTTAAACCACCCCCCTCCCTTTTCCTCTTGTATCCCCCCCCCATCTGTGACTTAATACCTCCCACCACCCCCCCCACCCCCTGGCCTCCATCCCGGGGTATATAAGGTGGAGTATTTGAGAAATATGTACCTTGAGAATGGCATTACGTGCCGAAACCTTGGTCGGTATTTGTTAATATACTGTGGTTGATAATATACTGTGTGGAAATTTACCATCATTGTTTTATTTAAAATGGATAATGTTATTGACAGTGAATTACGTTGGTAAACCCATTCCTGCTGCTGCCATTTTCATGCATATTCTTTTTCATACTGTTATCGTTTATGTTCTAAAACATTTCACATGTGAATCAGCCAATTGCTCTAAGCCCAATTCTGCTGCTGCCGTTTTTGTAGGAAATAGCATTCTTTTTTGCACATTCAGGTATGTTTTTTTGTTCTCAAAATATTTCTACTCTTTCCTCTAATGACCCCAGGGAAAGGACGAGGTAATAAGCCCCTTGAGCGAAAAGAATGCATTAGTCACCCTTCCTTAGGTTTCGTGACCAGGGCGTTCGCCGGGCGACACCCGTCATGCAGAGAGGCATAACAATATTGGTAACGTCAAGCTTGACCAGCCCCTATTGAAGGCAGTTCCCCACCCCCCGGTAGCGTTGACATTCGAACTGTTTTGGGCTGATGCGAAAGGCACCTGCCCCCACAAATTTTAGTCCTGCCTTTCAGCCCCCAAGATATTTGGAAAGAATAATAGTACATAGTTATGGAGAGCACAATAATAATAGTCCACTTTCTTTAGAGCGAAATTAGGGCAATGCCACCCTCTCTAACATTTAACCCTTGCACATTAACACTCATGCCCTGAATGGAAGGAAAAAACCCACCCAGGCGGGACTCGAACCCACGACCTTAGGATTAGCAGGCGAGGACTTTACCCTGCCGCCACCGAGGCCAGCACAATTAGTTACAAGAAGATTATAGGATACCTAAGAGGGCAGAGGCAAACTGAAAAATTTTGGAAGATGAGGAGCCAAGAGTATTCATCATGATACATCTACATCTACATACTACCTCGCAAGCCGCCTCAATAGGCGTGTGTTAGGACACCAGCTGTTTACATATAAAAAGGAAACGCTCTAATGAAATTATGCCTAGCATTTATTATAGTCCCTTATTGTTCGGGGGAAAAACGAATTCCCATGCCTATCCGTTCGGAAAAATATCTCTCTTAATTTATCGTTTCTGTCGGACCTGGAAATATAGTGGGGTTCTAATATGATGTTCTCCGTGTCGCTCTGAAAGATATCTATTCTCAATTGTTCAAGCAATCTAAGCCTAGCGCGCAGCCTCCGAATCTCTAGCAGCTCCCAGCCTAATTTGTTAAACAAATCAATACATCATGCCCATCGAACAAAAAAGGATAAATTACGAGGAAGGCAGAACCAAATAAGATGGAATAAACTGAGGCAAGTGAAGGAACTCAGCTACCTGGTAAGTAGGATTACAGGTGATGGCAGAAGCAAGAAAGATATTGTGAGCTGAGTAGCCAAAACAAAGAAGCCATTCTATCAGAAAAAAAAGTCCATTAATGCTAGAAGTAGAGCCCTGCAAAACGGCCTCCATACTCGCCCACGTTCACTCGGTTGCTGGCTGAATCGAATGCACACACTCGAGTGCAGATTCAACCAAATCTGGATTTACTCGGCCAATCACTTGCCCTGAGTCTATGAACAACCAACGAGTATAAACACACTCGATGGCAGCTTGGATTTCCACCATGGCTAGCCGGAGCACAGCGACTTGGATTTGTAGTTTGGTGTCAGTCATATGACCTCCTGTGTGACAAAAAATACGCTACATATGGCGCAATATATTGAGTTCATGATTTAAAAATTATATCGCCCTTCGTATTCATCCACTAAAAAACTTTGTTGTCTCTAAGAATTCCATAGTTCACCAATTTGGAATAAGATTTCGTCCTGTTAGAAATTCTGAACTGAGTAATAGGCTTTAAATTTTTAGATATGTTCCATTGATTCATCTACCTGTGGGAAAAATGAAATTGTCGAAATAGAGGGAAATCGAAAAAGCTTATTTTGGCGATATTGTTCTGAACTCCTTCACTGGGAAAAAGTATACATTCCGATAAAATAGTCAGCAACTCCCCGATGTAGCTGTAAAAGTCTCTGCTGAGTCCTCTGATAGTGTGACTATAATCTGGAAGGTGTTTTGTACGTACATGAAAATATTGCTAATTAAGTTAGACAGTTGTAAAAATCATGCATCTAGGCAACTTGGCTACTACTTGACCCAGCTTTTGATTGTAGCACACATCTTCTGTCTGCTATTTTATCAATAATATCTTTTTTTAAACATTGCACACATGCCAGAGTACCCACACCTGCAAAAGTCATCGAAGCAAGCCGAGTCAGAATCTAATACTTCGAGCGACTTCCTGGCTGCAAAGGCGAGGAGCGATTACTAGCAGTGGCCGGATGAATATGAATGCACTCGGCGACATCGAGCGACTTGGCGACATAGCCATACTAGGGATCAGATTTCTGAATATTCTGCCAGGGTGCGATTGATTGTACTGCACGATTGATGCAGGCTCCCCACCTGTTTCTCCGTCAAAAACGTAGCTGAGGCGGTGACTCATTACCAGCCGACCGATTATAGCCGAGTACAGAGGCCGTTTTGCAGGGCTCTAGCTCGGAGCACTTCATTAACATTTTGCTCGCGTATGGCAGTGAATCTTGGACGCCCAGTAGTGTTATAGACGAGTGATGAAGATCAAATGGATGGAGAGAATTATGAATGACATCTTAAGTTGAGAAGAAAAGATATTTAATGTAATCCTGCAAATTAAATGAGAAAAACTTACAGAAGACATTCTGAGGATTAGAGCCTCTTGATAACAATAACGGAATATTAACAGGCAAAATTACTGGGGAAAACTAAGAAAGGAATATATTGGGATAATTGTGAGGGATATTAAGGTGAATAAAGCCATTAGTTGAAAGCAGAATGGATAGAAGAGCAGTAGCAAATCAATCTCCAGATTGATGACACCTGAAGATGACAAACATTACCATGAAATATGGGTGGTATAAACACAGGATACTATATAGATGCATCACATAACTGGGCGGCATTTTTCATCATAGAGCATGATATCAGGGTTAGGAAAGCACAATATTGGAATGTAAAAGGGACTATATGGTCCCTGCCGGACACCTTTGGTTCCTAAGCTTGCCCATAAATGTTAGGTATACCCTCCCTAATCTCAAAAATTCAGCTGGTTAGTGCTACTAGGTTTTTCCATGCATGCACCTAAATGGGAGGGGGGGAAGGAGTCAGGCAAAACTAATGCCAAATTATATTAGTTAACTGCCAAGACGTTGCTGGGGTTCTCCATGAGATATAAGCCCTATATAAGCTGGAGTGAAACTTTTAAATTGCTTTCCAAGGAATCTGAGTGAGATTTATAATCTCCCACTCTTCGAATGTAGGCTTCACGAGTATCTGGCAAAAGGCTATAATTAAAGGCATGTTATTCAACTGAAGAATTTATGTGTATAGCCCATGATAGTTGAATCGTAAATGTCTTGTGTATGTCTAATTTTGACTTTTGACTGATGTCTGATTTGACTCCTCTTTCAAATTAAATGGTAAAGCTTACCTGGAACTACCTTCACGACGTTTCTAAGTGTGTATATAGCTCTATGCAATGAGAATTGCTTATAGATTCAATTTTCTCTAGTAAAGCAGCTGGGTACTACCTACTTAGAACACTGGTTCCAATTTCCAATATCCAGACAGCCACACCCATTAATTATGCATATTTCTATAGTAAGCTCAAGTGCAGTGTTGCTGCATGGGGGCACTCACATCATACTCACAGGGTTTCCTGATTAAAGAAATGGGTTGTGAGGATATTGATTGGCGTGGGAAAATATCGCAGCAGGATGAATTTATTTAAGGAACTAAACTTCTTAAACCCTACCATGTATTTATATTTACTGTTCTGTTATATATGTTAAGAAACAACATTCCACACTTAATATTCATTCGAACATGGACCTTCATAATCACAATACCAAGAATAAAAAAGATTTTAGGTGAATGAGTCACAACCTTACATTAAACTGCAAGAGTCCTGTATATGGTGGTGTGTTTTTTTAAATTCTTTACCTATGCCAAGAAACAGTGAATATTTTTTTGATTGATGGAGCTTATTACTCTGTAAATGAGTAATTAAATAGATTAAGTGTCTTATTTCAATGTTTATAATTTAAAAATGTTATTTTTCCAAGACAACATAAGACTGAACAATGTTTCAAAGACAGTTGCAAAATTGAAAAAGAAGTCACAATATAATGACTCTGGAGTAATGTGCTCTTTTATATAATAATATATTTAACTAAATGTAAATAATCATTTCCTATCCATAAGCCTGATTGGATGGATTGCTAATGGGTAACTTTTGATATCAAATCACCGCATCGAGTGGCAAAAATTACAACCCAATAACTATTAATAAAAATTATCACACACCTGATTTCCCATACTTGCTCATTTGTCTTTGATTATTTTGGTAGTGGTGATAAATTTTTATCGTAGATATTATTAATTCGCATTACTTAATGCTAGCTCTCACAATGTGAGATGGAGACGAATATTTATCAACAAATCACAATATTTTCACACAACACCTGTCACCCTAAGAGAATGCTGCCAATACCCTTAGAAAGACACAGAATGCTTCTCAAAATATATTGAAAAGTTAATCAGACGCGTTGATAATAAATCAAGATAAATCAAAATTGAATGACCTAAAAACTTGGCGGTAGCAGAAGTGTAAAATAGTATACGTATTTTTGAAGATTTATGCACAATCTAGAGACTCACGCCTATTGGACGCCATGAATTAGCAATAGTTTTGTAACCATTTTATTCATTAAACAGAGAACATTATGAAAATGGATGACTGGATAATATTTAAAATTATTGGTAGAAGTAATGAATGAAAACACTAATAGTTTTTCAAGCACTGAAGAATAAAAGAGCGGCAATTTATCCCAGACCATTAATTAGGAATGTTTTATGGCGATATAATAACTTTATTATCCCATCATCCGGTACCAAGTGAGATTTATTACATATGATACACTCGTTGTTGAGAACACGGACAGTTAACTTCTAACCGGAAATTACCTGTTTCGACCTCTTAGCTGCCCCATTATGCACGTTAAAATCAGAACAGCACCAATTTATAAATGAAAAACAACAAATTCAACTCCAAATTACCATATTCAAGTGATTTTCAACTAAATTATCCAAGTTCTGACGGAAAATACTGAAGAAATGGCGAAGTAAACGTCAATTTTCCAAAACCACACCAGCAATGGCTGCAAGACATTATGGATAAAGCGATGTCTTGTGACTAAGATACGTGGTCATAGACCGATAGTATAATTTTATCTAGCTAGAATGAATCGGCGTTAACTTACGTATTAGTTCTTCTAAGGAAGATACCTCGGCTTCCATATTGCAATACGTGTCACGTGACCTGTAATCAGCAGAAGTGTCTCACGTCAATTGTTTTTGTGTTCAACTGGCTACAAAATTACGCTTTAAATCGCACTTTTTCTACTTTCGAGTAACATATGTGCCATTTCATAATCTTAGCATGCTTATAGGATCGAAAAAATTGATTATATCGCAAATGGCTAATAAAATCGAGTGGTTTACCTCTAATCGAACCACACACGGTGGACCTTGTGACTTGGTCATGATTTTGGCATTGTAAATATCAAGATACTAAAAAAAGTACAGTATTAATATCTCTATGAAGTCTTGGCATACAGACCAAAACATTTTGCTACACCCTAAACACAGTCGCATGGATATTTGGTAACTTGGTATTATCAAGCGTAGACAAGGGGGGAATGATGGAATTCAAAATTTCTCATGCTTGCACATACAGGTGTCGGTGCCCGCTAACTATGCGACAAAATTAGGTGGTCATATAATGAAAAAGAATCCATCTCCGATACCATGAATTTTCATCATCATTGAATCTACATGGATCATACAGTAAGGGTGGCAGCCTCTGGACACTTACTGCACTATAGTGTTCCCTGGATAAATAGACGATAAAGTTCAACAACTATTATGGAAAATTCATCGAATGGTGGTATAAATAGTCATGGTTACAAACATTAGGTTTAATCACTGGACTGCTTGTTTTCAGACTGTGGTCTCATGCATGCATACAAATCAATTCCACTATAAAGGTTCTATTGGTATAACGTAACGCAGAAGCGGTAGAAGATATGATATCACAAGAACACTTTGAAAGTTCCATTATTTAACCATCCGATTGAATACAGCCGTCTGAGACCGAAGAAAGAGATGGTACATTGGTGAAATTATCGAGCCAAGATAAACGACTAGCCTGCGGTATCATTTGAAATGCCTGCCATTAATGCAATCGCGATAAAATAACAAATGGAATACGACAGTAGAAAATGCGCAACGGTGATCCAGTTGAAGGTCATAGCCCGGAAGTTTGACAATCGCAGACAACCGAGAGCGAGAGGCTTTGAAGGACGTGGGAAGACTTCTGCGTTGCCTGAAGTGATCCAGAGATGGCTGCCTCGATGTTAAGATCATCGTGGAAGGCCTTTGTTGGACCGCAACTCCGCCACACTAACATCAGGTCGGCCACAAATACACCAACTGGGGCAATGCTGCCCGAGCCTCGCAGAACCCCATTTGGTCTCATTGGGGTAGTCTGCGCCGTTATTCCTGGGTTATTAATTGGAGCCACCATCAGTAAAAACATAGCAAGCTTTCTAGAAGAAAATGACTTGTTTGTGCCATCGGATGACGACGATGATGATGACTAACAAGGCTGCTCACCGTTAGCATTCATTAGCGTAAGTACGTTAGACAATTCCATCATAGAATGTGACTCTCGACGAACATTTGTATTATTCATATCTCTCCCGAAAATACAGCCGTTCAATGAATATTTCATATTGTAAAATTTAAATAATTATTATTGTTTGTGTTAAATAATTATCATGTTTGCACACCCCTAAAGTATTAATCCTCACGTCCAATGAGCAAATCGTTGCGCTTTATATTGTGTTGCCTTGAATAATGTTCATTAGATCGTAGTCTGCGTTTTACTCGAATTTGAAGGCGAATATCGCAGTGTCGTGAGGATTTCGTGAGAACCATGAACGTCAGAGAACTATAATTGATTTCAATATCACGTCTTGTTTAGTAACTTTAAATTTAAGACCTACGTGTTGCATACATTCCTCTCGTTTAATGCCTGATTGAAGGGGGTGGCTATGATCATTTAGTTGCTAACTATTCATTCATGACGGCTGTGAGAAAGGGCATAAAATGATTTTTCGAATTCCATTGGCTCAGCAAATTCTGTATTTTTTATTAACAGGTTTTTCTTCCGGCTTCTTGGCACCTGAAACCTTGGAAGCCTTCTGGTTACAGAATTTGTTCAAATTTACTTTGCATTTTGTGAGTCGTAAATCCCATGAGAGAAAGTAAGCTGAGCAATGCAATGTCTCAATATAAATCAGCAGTAATTTCGCCTTATAATGTGTGGATGCATTCACTGTTCCTGTGTAAGGAAATACGTTTTTATGAGTGATAGTTTAATCCCTACCTCTCCTGTTAACATTGTTATAGGTGATGAAGATGCTTTTATGTGAATAATGTGTTAAAATAAATTATTAATTAAGTCAGCAGTATTTCATTTTAAACATAGAAACCTGTCAATGATATCACAGTAAGGGGCTACCACCAGAATGAGAATTATTTGGATTTAATTATATTCTGCCATAACCTATGGTTTATTTTATTTTCACACATTGCTATTGTCTTAAGCCGTGTTTACACGATGCATTTACCCACGCAAGTACGTGGCTGGACAGGTGCGTGAACACATTCACCAAATTAGAACGGGCTATTTTATGTCCACACATTTGCGTAATTTTGAGTGTTTACACAGTGAAATATTGATGGTGATTGTGTTCACGCATCTACCCACGCGGGTAAATGCATCGTGTAAACACGGCTTTATATATCTATAAATGCTTGGTTCTGAGGATTCAAATACAGCTCCAAAGCAATTATTCAGCTTCACATGAAGGTTTACATAATTCTTCTGACCCAGAAAATGCGTCTTCACATGTGCACGCTTGGGTACATTTTACAATTCTATTCCAGCAACTTTTTCATGAGTCAGCTTACTTTCTAAGCTCTCCAATCTAACTTTTATTCTTGCTTTCTTTGTGATGCTCATTTACTCTACTGCCCAACAGCAAAATTGTTGCAGAATGAAAATGAAGGCTGCAGAAAGATATTTTACAAAAACCCCCAAACTCTCAGAAAGTTTTTAGTCTTAGCATCAACCGTTGCAGAAAGATAAAACACATTCTGCTTTGGAGCTGTACTCAATTCAATACATTTGCCCACCATGTTGCACTAATCCTCTTCAACATTTCTAATCTATCGTTTTGTTGGCGTATGAATATATCCCCTTAAAAATAATTTTCAACTGCCCCCCCTTCATGACCAGCCATACCTGATAATTTCATAAATTTCCAAGTCAGGAAAATAAGCTCTATAAATGAGGGTGGATCAACACAAAACCTTCAAATTGTGATGATAATTAATAATATGGCACAAGTAATTAGCAAGATGGCAACCACATGGACAAGGGTGCATTGCACCTCATGGGGGTGTCAGTGAGAAATGAGATATTTTTATTTCTTCCATATTTATTACAATGCCAAATATAAACTAATCAAGGTTTTCAATTTAACCACACTTGGACACTCATTATCTTCATGCCAATATTTACCATTAGGGAGTTAGGTATTGTAAACAATTTCATACTAAAAGTTATATTCTAAGAAGTTTATTTCACCCTTTCAGAAAATTTTACTTTTCCTTCATCGATTTTTTTGTCCATAGCTTGGCTCCTCTTCCATCAACCTAAACATTTTCGAAGTAGAATCTGTATTCCTTATCTCCAGTATATTTTTATTGCATTATTATAACTAGAATTCTTGCATATTTTATCTCCTACTTAATCATATTAAAGGTTAATAGTAACATTCTAAAGCTAATAATTAAACTCTAATTATAAGGGAAGTGCCCAACAGTTGAGGTTATTTGTATAATTTAGGCTGGGTTGGTTGGTAATGGATTTTTGGTGAATGTTGGCAGAATAAAGAGAAACCTGGCATTGTCTACTGCCTGCTTTTAATAAAAGGTGCTAGGTGGTCCATAATTTTTTCTAATCTTGACTTGAGCTGCTCCCTTAAACTGCTTTCCTCATTGCTCCCATGGAGGGATCCAGATTCCAGTGTAAAATCTCCACCACTGGCAGGAACCCAGGCTCGTGAAGATGGGAAGCTTCCGCACAACACAGCCACCATACAAACCAGAGTCCTAATTAAACCAGTTTCATGTTTCCGACTTCTTATTTTAGGACCAATGTATTACATGGGAGTATATCTCTTTAAATATACATTTCTCCAACTTGAATTCAAGGCATACCACTAGGCTCTTTCATCTTATCCCCGAGTACACTGTCTTGCAGCCCTGACATCATTCAAATTAGTATTTTTAAACTTACTATTCCATATGAACACCATGCTCTAAATAAATATCGCATTAATTCTAGAGTTGCATTACTTTTTCTGCTGTTTCAATTCCCCCATGCTACTTAAACACCATACATGCTTACTTTCTTTCCATGCAAGAGCTTTTGGACTACTTTATTACTCAGGGCGTAATATTTTCTTTGGAAATTTTCCTAAAACCAAGGTCCACACACAACTCCCTCATTTTCGACTATAATAATCTAAGCTTCGCATTCAATCCAATAGATTGGAAATCAGTGTTTTCACTGTGTCATGTGAGCCAGGAAATCCAGTCATTTAAGTACTGCAAATACTGTTGCCAACAACAAGGTACATAAGTACTCGTTAAAATGGCACCATAGTGAAAGTGTTAATAGCTGATCATTTCTTGATTCTAACATTGTTTGTATTCAATCTCTAAAAATTCACAAAAATCATATTTTCCAAAGAGTGGACAATGAAGACCTGTGAACTCAAAATATGAAAGACTTTCGCTTCTGATCAGTGATTGAAAATAAATTAGGAGAATGGAGAAAGTGCAGTGAACATAAAGGAAGTACGTGGTTTGATGGGTAGGGAGAAAAAACTTCTGCTGGAGATTTGAAGAATGCAGAGTGGGTGGTAGTAACTGGTGGAGAGAGGATGCTGAAGGCCGTGATAGAGGGGAGGATGTTGGGGAGGGAGAAGAAAGAGGATAGGTTTTATGGACAGGACGAAGAGAGGCAGAATGTATGCTCAGATGAAGAAAGACATTGGGGTCATTCCATATGAAATCAACCAAAATTAAATATTTTTTTTTGGTGACCTTCTCCGATTACTGTGAAATTTGACACAGTCATTCATACCATAGTAAGTAACAAATATGAGTTATTTTATATTTTTAGGATGATCGGCTTGGGATTTATGAGGGGGTCAAAATTTGACCTTTCGGTGGCCTTTTCGCGCATGACTTTAGTTTACTGGCAATAAGTCAGCTCCTATCAAAGCCACAAAGTTGGGGTTGGGCTCATTGAAAAGGCAATTAAATTTCCTATTATAAGGATTGACTTTCAAATACTCATGATTTTAAATCGCATCACAGAGTGGACGTAGGTCTAGGTTTGGTCAAAGGTCAAAAGGTCAAATACACCATCTTCGATTTTTTTAAAACTTGGTGTTATCAATCTACATATATGTAGGTACGAGCACACAAAATTTGGAGATGGCTTTTTTGTTAGTTTTTTAGATATGTAATTTTATATGCTAATTACTTCACAGATAAACTAGCACTATTGTAGCATGTTATTTTATATGGCCCCTCAGGAAGGAATGAATTCTGGAACTGAGAAACAAAATTGGTTCTATTTTCTGTTTGTATATCTGGCCTACATACCCTTACACAGACTTGCCCTATCATGCTTAACTTTACCTATCTTAGCTGCTGAGACTTCCCCAATGAAAATTTGGAAAACCAGAAACACAGGATTTCCAATATATGCATTGTATAGAAATTGTATAAAAAAGGTGTGAATTGTACCCAAATTTAGCTTTACACACTTGTGCACAATGTACACTTTGTATACAATGTACACAACTGTACACTATAAAACGTGGACATTATATACAATGTACACAATGTATACATTTTAATACAACTGTATTAAAATGTATATAAAAAGTGCACATTGTACACATCCTGTATGGAAATTGTGTACATTGTATACGTGTATATACAACTGTTTACAAATGTATATAAAATGTGTACTTTGTACACATTCTGTATAGAATTTTAGTGCAAATTTTTCATAGGGGTTGTTCAATCCTGTCTGGACATACAATGAATTGTGCTGGGCTGAGCCTGCTGCCATCATATAATTTCAGTTTCTTTCTAGCATCAGAGCTAGTAGGTGGCTAAGGTCATAGGCCGATATATTCTTGAAGTGTTCGTCAAGTTATTTTTTGCAATGTGTTCAATTGGAATTTTCTTAAAAGATACGTGCTCGGAGGATGTTTCTTTTAAACCTTTCATTGACTTTGGCAAGGAAGAGTGCTACTAATTAACAATTCGTTCTTTTTGTGATAAAATTGAGGATGTGTGTTCACGACATTTAAATACTTATTTGTATAAATTTTCTCTGTTTGAAAAAAAATGTTGTGATCTGCAAAATGAACATCCTAATGTATGTAAACGGAAAAATTTACGCGAAATCAACATTGATTTTGTCAGTAAGTTTAAATCAATGGTCCAGTTGATACCAGGGAAGAAACTGTGTTTTGAGTGCCAAATTTCTTTGTCCCAGGCTCTCAAAGAGCATGAGGTAAATGTACACATGTAAGTGCGAGTGCATCGACACCCTGTGAAACCAAAAATAGTGATGTTCAGTCCGAAGACATACATGACCACTTCCTCCCATCATGTACCGACACCTTAAACAAATCGCTGTTTTTACTTGGTGAATCTCCCATCCACTGTAACAAGTTACGGGGAAAGAATTACCCAAAAAGGAAGTTACACAAAATTAAGGCCAACATAATGAAAAAAATGAAGATTATTTCTCCTGGAGAATCGGGAATTCTAGATTGTACAATGTACATCTTCATCTGATGAAGGCAATGTGTGCAATGACGTGTCAAATGACTACCAGGCCATGATGACCAAGCTGAAAGAGAAGTACAACCACCCAGACTGTACGAGACGGGAACGATTCATGATTTTGTCCATGCTGCCAAAAAAATGGAGCTCGAGGAGAGTGAGGGAGGAATTTCCAACTACATGATTAGAAATGTTAAGAAGGCTGTTGAAGAGAATGGTATTCTTACTCTGCCCAAACCTAAGCCTGGCCCATCATTGCCTGTAGAGACAGCTAAAATAGTCTTTGCTTTCTACGAAAATGATGTCAGTTGGTGTATGCCTGGACAGAAAGGCTATGTGTCAGTCAGAAAAAGTGGTAAGAAAATACATGAACAAAAGCGATTGGTGTTGTCAAACTTAAAAGAAATCTATGCACTCTTCAGGGAGAAGAACCCAGATATTAAAATTGGATTATCTAAGTTCGCTGAAATGCGATCCAAACATTGAGTTCTTCCCAGTGCATCGGGTACCCATGGAGTTTGTGTATGTACGGTTCACCAGAATTTCAAATTAATGATCGAAGAAGCTAAATTGCCTTCATTGACGATGAACGGAATTCCATTGGCTACATACTATGATGCTTTGAACATGATCATGTGCAATCCACCTCGTCCTGAATGCTCCTTAGGGATGTTTCGATTGCCCAGGTATTTACAATATCAAAGTAGAATTGGAGACAGTTTTTGAGGATCTGTTTATTGATGAAGTAGTCTATAAGCAATGGCGAACTACAGACCGATGCAATTTAGAAACAGTTCACCAGCCTTCCAAAGACTTCGTCAACACCTTTACCAGTAAACTGATCATGTTACGTGATCATTATTCCATCGCCAGACAACAAGCCGCCTTCCTCCAGGAAGCGAAACGATCACTTCAGCCGGTTGAAGTTATAGTCAGCGGAGACTTCGCAGAAAATTACAGTTTCTTTCTTCAGGATGCCACCCAGGGCTATCATTGGAATAATAGTCAGGCTACACTCCATCCATTTGTTTGTTATTACTTAGAAAGTGGCAAGCTGGAACATTCAAGCTTTGTAATTATCTCTGACTGCCTCACACATGACACTGCTTCTGTCTACTCATTTCAGAAGCAGATAATACCCCTTCTATGGGAAAAAGTGCCAGAACTAAAGAAAATTATTTATTTTTCTGATGGTTGTGCTGCACAGTACAAGAATAAAAAAAACTTTATTAACCTGTGCTTGCATGAATCTGACTTTGGGGTGCCTGCTACATGGCACTTTTTCGCCACCTCGCATGGGAAAGGGCCATGTGATGGTTTAGGTGGTTGGGTTAAGAGGTTGGCTGCTAGGGCTAGCTTACAGAGGCCTTACAATAGACAAATCAGAACCCCTAAGGACCTGTTTGATTGGGCTGAAGCTAATCTGAGCTCCTCAACATTTTGGTTAGTGTCTGTAGAAGAGATGGAAACAACGCGTCAATCTCTTAGTGAAAGGTTTAAAATTCTTCAGCCAGTTGCCGGAATGCAAAGTTTCCTCTGCTTTGAACCGATATCCACAACAATGATACGAGTGAAACGATACTCTTCGTCTGCTGAAAGCAAAGAGGTCCTGCTGATCCCAGGGGAAAAAGACACAATCGACAAAGCAGATGAGTCTGATTTTGAGCCAGATGTGAATGAAGATGGATCAGAACCTATTTTAACTATTGAGGCCATAGGTGAATATGTCACCGTGCAATATGATGGACATTGGTGCCTCGCATTAGTTTTAGAGAAGATTCGATTTCTTTATCCCCATGGGCCATCTCCATCCTTGGCATACCCCCCAAAAGATGATGACCTCATGCTCCTGTGGCGGCTCGGACGCGTTTCGGCCGGCATTTATTCCGAGTTCCGGCGGCGGCCACCAGAGTCCGCCTCCACGGCGCACCAGAGCCGAGCCGGAGGCAGTCACTCGCAAGCCACCGTCTCGACGAGATCGAACTAACGCCGCCATTAAGAACTACCGCTTCACGGGTGTAAACTTGTTATTCGATTAATAAACTATTGTTAATTACTTAAACGCAGTGATTATTGAAGTGCCGATTACCCTTCACTAAAGTGGTGACCCCGACGTGATATTTAGTGCGTTTAGTGATATTTTTTATTTTTGTGCCACGTGGTCACGATGCCCGAGACGGACGCCATGAACGTTCATCGTGTGGCGTTAAAACTTCCCCCGTTTTGGGCGGATAGGCCGTCCTTGTGGTTTGCCCAGCTGGAAATACAGTTTTCCCTCGCGAATATTACCAGTGACTCCACCAAGTTTATGTACGCAGTATCCCAGCTAGACAATAAGTACGCCGTGGAGGTTGAGGACGTTATCACGAACCCGCCGGAATCCGACCGCTATGGGAAATTGAAATCCGAAATTCTCCTCCGCCTCTCGGCATCGCAGGAGACTCGGCTCCGTCAGTTAGTAGAGCACGAGGAGCTTGGGGACCGCAAGCCATCCCAACTCCTTCGGCACCTGCGGACGCTTGCTGGAGAAGCCGTACCGGACGATTTCCTGAGGTCCCTGTGGATGAGCCGCTTGCCAGTCAGCACGCAGACCATCTTGGCGACCCAGGCATCGGCGGACCTCAACAGCGTCGCCCAGCTAGCGGACAAGATACACGAGGTTGCTCCGAGACCGCAAGTGGCCAGCGCATCGCTGGCGCCGGAGGTCGAGGCTCTCACACGGAGGATGGAGGACCTCGCGCGGCAGGTATCATCCCTCTCCCAGGCGTTGGAGTCATCGGGTTCCTTTCCGAACCGCTCCCGTTCTCACTCATGTGGTGGGCATGCCAGAGGTCGCAGCCGTTCAGCACCGCGCAACCCGACATGGTGCTGGTACCATGACAGGTTCGGCGCCAAAGCCACAAAGTGCAGGAGCCCGTGCAATTACCGCCCGGAAAACGCGGAGGGCAGTCGCTGATGGCGGCCAGCGATTGTTGTCCCAACCCATGCCGCCTATTTGTCACGGACGCCCATACCAAGGTCCAGTTTTTAGTGGATACCGGGTCCGACCTTTGCGTTTACCCGCGCTCCCGAGTAAGTGGTAAACCCGCAGTGACGTCCTACGAGTTGTGGGCGGCCAACGGCTCCACCATCAATACTTATGGTTGGATGGTTTTATCGCTAAACCTAGGCCTACGCAGGGATTTTCAGTGGCGATTTATTATCGCAGATGTGGACAGGCCTATAATTGGAGCAGACTTTTTGTCTTATTACGGCCTGCTCGTTGACATACGCCACCGTAGGCTCCTAGATGGACTGACGTCGCTATCAGTGACTGGGAGATTTGTAAATAAAGATGTGTTTAGTGTTAGTGACTGTTTTAAAGAAAAGGGTGATATTTCCGTGTTTTTTAACTTATTGCGCGAGTTTCCAGGGATATCGCGTCCCACAGGAGCCCCCAAAGGACGTAAGCACGCAGTGGAGCACCACATTCGGACCACACCTGGCCCCCAAGTGGCTAGTAAGCCGCGTCGATTGGCACCCGCGATGTTTCGTGTCGCCAAGAAGGAGTTCGAAGGAATGTTACAGATGGGCATCGCCAGGCGCTCTGAAAGCTCCTGGTCCTCCCCACTCCATCTCGTGCCTAAGGCGGGGGGAGAGTGGAGGCCATGTGGTGACTACCGGTCTTTGAACGCGAGGACTATTCCCGATAGATATCCGGTGCCCCACATAGAGGACTTTGCTATGTCCTTAGCAGGAAAATCAATTTTTTCCACGATTGACTTGGTGAGGGCATACAACCAAATCCCGGTTAGCGAAAGTGATATAGAGAAAACCGCCATTACTACACCTTTTGGGCTGTTTGAATTCCCGGTTATGACTTTTGGCCTGAGAAACGCGGCTCAAACCTTCCAGCGTTTTATGGATGAAATCCTGCGCGGCCTCGATTTCGCCTACGCATATATAGACGACATTTTAGTCGCGTCATCCTCATACGCTATTGGCGCCGTGCTTCAACAACGCACTAAGGATGGCTGGAAACCACTAAGTTTTTACTCCCGTAAATTGAGTGCCACGGAAATTAAGTATAGTGCTTACGACCGGGAGTTGCTAGCAGTATACAGTGCTGTTCGGCGCTTTCGCCACATGGTGGACGGCCGTGATTTTTGCCTATTCACGGACCACAAGCCCCTTATTTTCGCGTGTCGACAAAACCCCGACAAGTGCACCCCCAGACAGTTCCGATGGCTGGAGTTGATATTGCAATACACCACGGACATTCGTCATGTGTCCGGTAGTGACAACGTCGTCGCCGATGCTTTGTCCCGTTGCTCGGAAGTGTCGCAGGTCGTCAGCCATCAGCTGTTGGCCGAGACCCAGGAGACGGATCCGGAACTCAGAGAGCTGTTAAACTCTAATTCCTCCCTCAACCTCCAGAAAGTGTCAATTCCGGGCCTCCAGGTGGATGTGTATTGTGACACTTCCACTGATACCTCGCGCCCCTTTGTGCCAGCGCCTCTGAGAAAGCGTGTGTTCCTCTCCCTACACAATCTCGCCCACCCCGGTGTCAAAGCCTCGGTGCGATTGGTGGCCTCCCGCTTCGTGTGGCCTTTGGTAAAAAAGGACTGTCGGCAGTGGGCGAGGGAGTGCTTGGCATGCCAACGCTGCAAAGTGACACGACATGTTTCTTCGCCTGTGGGATCTTTTCCTCCGGTGGTGTTCCGTTTTGAGCATGTCCACCTTGATCTGATTGGTCCATTACCAATTTCGCAGGGTTTCCGGTATTGCCTAACCTCCATCGACAGGTATACCCGCTGGCTCGAGGCTTTTCCAATCGCCGATATTTCAGCGGAGACAGTGGCACGAGCTTTCTTCTCCGGGTGGATAGCACGCTTCGGCACCCCTGCACGAGTGACAACAGACCAGGGGAGGCAGTTCGAGAGCCAGCTTTTCCGCCAGCTATCCCAAATGGTGGGATGCACCCATTTACGCACGGTGGCGTATAATCCGGCGGCGAACGGAATGGTCGAGAGGGCGCACCGCCAGTTAAAGGCCGCCATCCGCTGCCATTCCAGCGACGCATGGGTAGATATCCTGCCCGCCGTCCTACTGGGACTCCGAGCAGCCTGGAGAGAGGACCTAGGAACGACATCCGCCGAGTTGGTTTACGGCGCCCAACTACGCCTGCCAGGAGACTTCCTCTCCCCGACGCCAGCAACCCAGGTGGAGGATCCCACTAACTTCGTCGTGCAGTTGAGGGACCATTTCCGAAAACTCAGCCCGCACCCAGGTTCCCGCCACGGTGAAAAGCGGACATTTATTTTCCGCGACTTGTCCTCGTGTCCGCTGGTTTTCGTGCGGAATGATGCTGTGCGGAAGCCCTTGCAGCCACCCTATGAAGGCCCATATAAAGTCCTCCAGAGGGGGGACAAACATTTCCTCCTGCGCTGCGGCAGCCGTGACACCCGGGTGGCCATCGATCGCCTTAAGCCGGCATACGTAGCCACGGACGAGGGCCGTCCATCCGGTCCAGCACATGGAGGACCACCACCAGCCGGTCCAGCACATGGAGGACCACCACCAGTCGATCCAGGAACTGAGGATACTCCTACGGCAGCTACCCACCCGGAGAGACAAGGACGACATCAGCCAGAGCTGCCGCCGGGAGATGACGGCCGGCGGACGCGGGCAGGACGCCACGTCCATTTCCCGCAGCATTTGAGAGATTTCGAGTTATAACTTGTTTTTTTTTATTCTAATCTTTTTTTTCTCGCCCTTTTACGTAGCATTATTCTGCCGAGGGGGTGGTGTGGCGGCTCGGACGCGTTTCGGCCGGCATTTATTCCGAGTTCCGGCGGCGGCCACCAGAGTCCGCCTCCACGGCGCACCAGAGCCGAGCCGGAGGCAGTCACTCGCAAGCCACCGTCTCGACGAGATCGAACTAACGCCGCCATTAAGAACTACCGCTTCACGGGTGTAAACTTGTTATTCGATTAATAAACTATTGTTAATTACTTAAACGCAGTGATTATTGAAGTGCCGATTACCCTTCACTAAACTCCCTTTAAGCCATGTGCTGACAAGAGCGAGTGTCCAGCTTGGAGGGATGTCTGGACGCACATACAAGATCACAGATGAGGACAGCAAAGCGCCACTTTGCTGTCCTCTTCTTTGCTGTACTGGATCGCTCGTAATGAAATGAGATCAAGGTAAGATTACAGAGGAACCAGTTCTTACTTATATGTGCAACTGCAAAATGATGAACCAAGCAAAACTAATTGGTGGTCTATTTATTTGAATTGCAGGCAAAAAGAGGTGGATTGCTGTTTACAAAGATGAAAATTCTTGTTCACTTATCACAACATATCTCGAAAACAAAATTTTTAGCCATCTCCAAATTTTGTGTGCTCGTACCTACATATATGTAGATTGATAACACCAAGTTTAAAAAAAATTGAAGATGGTGTATTTGACCTTTTGACCTTTGACCAAACCTAGATCTAGGTCCACTCTGTGATGCAATATAAAATCATAAGTATTTGAAAGTCAATCCTTATAATAGGAAATTTAATTGCCTTTTCAATGAGCCCAACCCCAACTTTGTGGCTTTGATAGGAGCTGACTTATTGCCAGTAAACTAAAGTCATGCGCGAAAAGGCCACCGAAAGGTCAAATTTTGACCCCCTCGTAAATCCTGAGCCGATCATCCTAAAAATACAAAAAAAATCACATTTGTTATTTACTATGGTATAAACCACTGTACCAAATTTCATGAAAATCAAAGAAGGTCAAAAAAAATGTATTGGTTGATTTCATATGGAATGACCCATTATGCATGGAGATTGGAGCCTTTGCAGGTGAAAACATAGAGGATAGAAAAAACTCTCTTCCATTCCAACCTACCTTAACCGGCAGATTATTCTAAACAATCAATTGACAACTTAAATCAAGTGATGGATATTAACCTTAATGCCACAGGTATGTGACCACCATTGCCTGTAACGAAAGCAAATGTGGCTCAGAGATTTTCGTTAATTATCCTAAAATAATGATGAGAGAGAATGGCATATCAGTTTTGTACAGCTACTGAAAGAAAAGTGCCCCTAACCGATGCAACCTGCTCGATACAGCAATCTCCTTCGCATGCTGACCTTAAGGAGCAGCATACAATTCCCGGTAATGAAGTCCTACTCTCATTGCTTGCGAGTGCATTAATGGGCAAAGAATCAATCTAGGCTTCCTTTTTCACATTTTCTGATTACTATGTATAACTCCGTTGTCTCAGGCGTAACTTTATGGAATTTGCTTAACATATTGAATGAGAAGCAGTAACTTTGTAATTCCATATGTATTTATTGTAAATGACCCAGGTTTCGACGTAGCATGTCATCATCAGGTACATTGAGTCCAGGTACATCATCAGGTTCCGAGTGTTCTGGGATATTTGTACCTGATTATGACTTGCTACGTCGAAACCTGGGTCGTTTACAATAAATACATGTGGTATTACAAAGTTACTGCTTCTCATTCAATATACTATGTATAACCTGACCGGTGTAAAAAGGCTGCCTGCCGGCTGTAATTTGCAAAGCCTTTTGTACACCTGTGGGGAAAATGTCCACGTTCTGACAAAGGCAAAGATGAGATAAAAGAGCTATCTTATGACAATTCAAAATCGCATTCCAATATCTTACGTGATTGACGAGAAAAGCTATTTAAAAACTGGTGCAAATCACGAACCAGTAAAGACAGGGTTGGAGGACTCATAGGGGAGGTCTTAGACAAAATTTGAAAGGATGTAAACAAAAAGCATTGAAGTTGGAATAGGTATTTCATGAGTGTTCTCTCTTTAGTTCATGAGAGTTTTTTAGGAACTGTCATAGTGTCTAGGCTTGGCTGCATAAATTGTTGTTGGGGGGGCCTTCGTCAGGAGCCCGGGCACTTAGACCTTTCTAGGTCCCTTGTGCCAACCCCATGCCTGTCTGCCATTTGCAGACAGGGGACAAGAGCACCTCGGTAGAGGTATGGAGGATTGGCCTCCCCCTGCCTCACCCCAGTACCAGGTATAGGGTATGTCCTCCCTCCAACCGGCCCGGTCTGGCCTGGCCCCTCCGGCCTGCCGGTATAGGTATGGAGGGAGTATCATATCTCCATCCATGCCTGGTCGAGGTATGGAGGAGGGTCACCCATCCAACCACCGTCCGGGCCCAACGTTGCTTAACTTCGGTGTTCTGATGGGAACCGGTGTTTCAACGTGGCTAGGCCCTTGCCCTGCTTGGCTGCATAACAACTGGCAGGACGTGGAAACCATTTGAAGTGCTTCCCTCTTCCCTTTGCTCACCCCTCATAGCTACTGCTTGCTTCGGATATGGAGTTACTAGAGCCTTTGTTCATCAAGTAGCCCATGCCTGATGCACCACAAACTCAGTTGGAACCCAAGCCTTTGATCCGACTCAGGCATGTTCCTAGGCATTCACAAAGGCCCCACTAGGGCAGTTTAGGCGTCAATGGTGGCCTCATCAGGGTGAATGTCTTATCATTAAACTGAGAGGCTGAGTGAGCCCAAGTCTATTGAGCGATATGCAGGTCTTGTCTCGATCTCCCTCTAATAAGGCATATCATTAATACAGCCTTCTTGCACCTTTCTCATCACTCCATGGATTGCCGTTGGAAAAGGCAATAATAATTTACCTTTAAAACATAAAGGCAATATGCTCAATGCCTCAGTTTAAATTAGAACTTAAAAAGTACCTCTTAAGCAGAGCATTTTACAGTGTCTGTGATATCTTTACAATCAATGCACCTGCTGTGAGGCCTAGGTGATTAAATTTTCTTCTCACCTCAATTTGTTTATATTGTGTTCTTTGTTTTTTTATTATAATTGTACTTGATTGTTGTCTGTATATTCAAATTGACAAAAACTATGTTATTGAATGTAACCAGCAGTAATAAAAATATTATCTTATCTTATCTAAAAGCAAATCACACTCATCTCCGTTTACCAGCTTGTAAAAACACTATGATTAAGGCTGGATTTTAGGTAATAGTATATACCTTCATTATTTATAAACACATCCTCATTAATTTAACGGAAGTAGAATTCAATAGCCTAGTAATATTTTCTGATTATTATGATATTACATTTCGTGGGATGCTCCATTCGCTAAGTTGAGATTTAAATTCCCAGATCCAGATCCCATTTTGCAAAATGAATTAGGTATCAAAATTGGAGTAAGATGAAATGAAATGTACGTGGATCTCCGGATTCGACCCCACCATTCCTAGTCATTTGCATTAGTTAGGTTAGACGGGTATGATGGTGAGGGAAGAATTTACCATAGAAATGGAGGAAGTATGGACATCTCCTACTGATCAAATCCAAGGTTACACGTAACATTCTAAAGCTAATAATTAAACTTTTTAATTATTAGGGAAGGTGCTCAATAGCTGAGGTTACTTGTATAATTTAGGATGGGTTGGTTGGTAATGGATTTTTGGTGAATGTTGGCAGAATAAAGGGAAACCTGGCATTGTCATCTGCCTGCTTGTAATAAAAGATCCTAGGTGGTCCATGATTTTTTCTAATCTCTTAAATAGAAATGAAGGAAGAATGGACAGAACTCGTAACTATTAGCCTGCTCTTAACAATATTTTCCGTGGGGCCCCAGTTTTATGTCCCACCAAATGGACAAGGGTTCTGAACTTTAAGTGCTTTCCATAAAGCACTATAACAGTGATCAGATTTCCACTTAATTATCTCCACCACTGCTGGGATTCAAAGCATGGCCATAAGAATGGAAAGCCAGAATTCAGGCTTCACACCAAACTGATCCACATGCTATTCTCTGCTGGGGAGAAAATTCACCTTTCATTACAGCTGTTATCAACTGAGTAAGGCCTGGGGTTTGATAACCAATATGACCATCACCTTAGCTTTCTGTTTGACAAGGAATACAACTTATTTAATACATGTAAACATGCATGTTACATCGTTGGTCAAAAAGAAGCCTAAGGCCATTTTATATGGCGAATGATCTTGCACATGACATTCATGCACCATGTAAAACAGAAAATTCCACACATGAAATATCAAGTGCATGATCATTTGAGAAAAATTAAAACATGCCCTATTTTTAATCATATGATCCATGATCATATTCCAATGTGACTGTGATTGCATGATCAGTCATTTTTGTTCCCAAACCTCAGACCTTCTTCCATTTATATTTGTTGATATGCCCCAATTACATTACTACCTTTCTACACTAGTAATTCCAATTTTAGTTAGAATTTCACCATGGGAATGCAAGCTAGCACCAACCCGAGTAAACTCGTGTATGGCACTAGTTACTAGGGTTGATGCTGGTTACCCGCATTTGAATGGAAGTTAGTTGAAATCGTGGTTAAAATATAAGTTAATAAAAAGGGTAAAGCAGAAAGACTGCAGTTATACCCTCAAAGGGAAATTGAAGTTCTCCTGAACTAATACAGCCAGCATTTCCATTTAAAGGAGGATGGAATGATTAAATAAACATTCCAGACAGGTGTGAAATGTGAATACTGGTCAATACTGCTGTAGACGCATACATTGCTTCAGTTTTTTTTTAATGATTTCTTACTCTTCACCGGAGGTCACTACCATTTCTACTCTGGTAAACAGGAAATTGTGTGATTGCAATAAAAACAACCATGTAAACCATCATTCAACCCTATTAATGTAAATGGGAATGTTCCCCCTAAGGAATAGTATCCCCTTCAATATTGATAATAAAAATGAAAGAACAATAGTTATATCAAAATAATTTAATCGATGAGGCTTTCATCGATTGGAAATAATCTTTCATGAAATGTAAAGTAATCAAAGCATGTGGAAAATAAACTCAAAATAGACATTTTAAAAAAAATTAAATACTTCATCAAAACAAAATTAAATCATAACTTGGAAATCAAGGAAACACGAGTCTCGGCTCAATAAATTCACTCCATTTCAGTTGCAAAATCTTCAGCTCATTTTTCTTTCCAGATGCCACGGTTGTGTCTTCACCCTCTTCTTCTAGGTCAAATTTACCCGTGAACTTTCGAAGTTCTTCAGCTCCACCTGAAAATGTGACAACAATAATAATGAAGAATACCAGCTCTTGCCTTATGTCTTTAAAAACTATTGCACGAAGATTAAATCTTTTTCTCTTGTTCCTCACTGAAATTTCATGAAGAATGTTCAGTGATGAATATTAAAAAATTATATCACTTTTTAACTATTGAAAGTCAACATGCTAAGGTTTCAACTTCCAACACTAAAGGCTGACAACTCTGGTGAAATTATGCTCCATTAATGTTTACAATGCATGCAATAAAAAAAGGCTATCACAGACAAGGTCCCTATGAGCTACACCATTATGATTAGTATTGGAATTGGAAGATGGAAAAATTTTTTCCATCTTCTAATCTCCACTAAGCTGAATTTTAATTATTATTAAGTTCCCATGAAGACTACCACACATCCACATGACCACCACTGCATTAAATTATGTAATTCCATAAGTACAGTACAGATGCACACGCTTGGTGGTCACAGCCATGACCTGTGCAGCATTTGGCCACTGCAGAGGAGGGCAATTCTGAACAATTGCCTTTGGCCCAAAGTCACAGTGGCTAACCAGGGTGGCTACTGATAATCAATTCTTAAATTCCCTGACTTTTCCCTGACCTTTCCCTGATGGATTTACTAATTTCCCTGACCGATTACCAAAAGGTCACCTATTATTGGAATATTTTATATTTGTCGAATTACATTTTCACCAAAACTCAGAAAATGCTAAAAGCTGAAATAAATACATTAAAAGCAACAAGTACTGCTTTTTACATTCTAATGAAAAAATATATTAAACCTTCATAAGTTAAACTCTCATTCAAATTATAGTCGCGTCGTGGTAGTTCTGGGAAGTTTAAGATTACTGAAAAGGCATCGAAGGGAAAGTTTATGGCCAATTTACTGGTGGACTCCGGCTCAGGTATCACTAAGGTGTGCGAAAAATACAAACCAAAGCTAAGTTGTTGAACTGGTTCAAAATCGGATGGTGCGAGTGACCTTCAGAAGCAATTAACAATTTGGTTAACGTGGTTATAACCCCTTGACTGTTAGAGGGAACCAAAAAATATTTGGATAAACAAACCAAATGTAAGCGCGCCACTGCGAGCAAAGACAGGAGGCAATTAGAAACGACAGCGTCATATTCAGGAATATCACATTAGAGGTGGTTTGTGACCTGACTAAATTGCTTCGAGAGGGAGCTAAGGGGGCCATTCAACAATTACGTCGAGTGTGAAAGGTGGGGGCGGGAGGAGGGCTCTTCTTACAGTCTCACGAAGGGTATGGGAATCGAAGATGATCTTGCGTAAGATTTTGTTTACACGTGAGATCGTACTTGTATTACACTTTTAATAATCAACGTCTCGTATTTTTAGAACTGCAAGCATGTATTTACGACGAGCTAGTGTACTCCAGCTATCTCTAGATCTGAGTCTTGGAAGTTAAAAAAAAACTGGAGGTAAAATTTTCCGAACAACATATCCTCGGATTACTTGTGATGAGCGTAATACATTGTGATCATGAATTTTAACACTTCTAGGCAAATATCGCAATAAGGATAGCAAAAGGGATACATTGTACGTCTGATTCACAACTAAATAACAAAGATTCACAACTAATAAGATTCATAACTGAATATTCCACGAATTGATGGGGCTTATTCCATGCACGCCAGCGATGGTCATTAGTTTTAGTTGGTGAAATAAAGGGCGAGAAAGACTGGGCGATAAACGAAATGGCAGAAAAATAACTAAAATTTTCCTATCCCAGTTTCTCCCTGACTGTTACGAGAATTCCCAGACATTTCCCTGACTTTTCCAGAAATTCAAAATTCCCTGACAATTCCAGGTTTTCCCTGACAATCGCCACCCTGCTAACACTAGAAAATTTCCAGCAATTTTGTGGAGATGCTTCACAGGAACCATGTCGAGCAATGCTACAATATTTGAATTTTCCAAAAACTAAATTATTAATTATCAAATCTATACCAGTATGAGTAGGTATAAGATCTTAATTTTCTCCTGATGACATAGTATGGCCCTCATTTCAAGTCAAAAATACTTCACTGGGAGCTGCTTCTGATTTGCCAGTAACTCGCATTCTGCGAGGAATGGAAACATGTTTTTACTGCTTCTAGTGCTGCGACAGCACCATTCATAGAGAATACAATGCACATGCTGATTGAGCTACAGGAATCCTGTACAGAATAGTCAAAAACAGCAATAGCAGAGGAAAGATGTCAGAACATTTTGAGATGAGTGTAATGATTGGAGAGCCGAAGAATATATTTGAGAGATTCGAAGATCACTGTACACAGAGCTTCCTGCCACGTGTCCAAAATACACGAATAATCACCCAAAGGTAGGAAGAAAAGGTTGCAGGAAACCTCTTGGAAAATCAATTTGTCTTCAGGAAGAACAGAGGAACCACTGAGTCCAAACTCCACCGACAAATTCTCACAGAAAGATGATACATGACAACATACCACTGTATCATTTTTTTTACTTGAAGAAGGCCTTTGACAACTTGGAAAGTAAAAAGATGCTAAATCGCTTGGAAGAATAGGAATTGATTACAAACACAAAAGAATATTTCACTAACTCCATAAGAACCAAATGACCACAATGAGAATGAAGGATGGAAAAAAAAGAAGTTAACATAAAGGCATTAGACAAAGTCGCAGTCTTTCACCAGCTCTTTCCAAAATATACCTGACCAGTCAATGTAGCCCAAGTAATTAGAATCAAAGAAATTAAGGTGAATAGAGAAAGCAATCAACATGTTTCATTTTGCTGATGACATCACAGTCATATCAGAGAAGCCAGGAGACCTGGAATTGTCCTTGAGCACAATCCACTGAGTACTACAACGATACAACATGAATATTAACGGGAAGAAAACAAAAACCCTAACATGTGGAAGACAGAAACTTAATGCAGACATTAAACTCAAAGGAGAGATGCCAGAACAAGTGCAGTTCCTTCTTTACCTTGGAAGCTGCTTAACATGGGACAAAAGAAGTTCAATGGACAGCAAGCAAAAAATATCTCAAGCCAAGAAAGCATTGATGATGAAAAAACAAAAAACAATTGGTGGGTTCAAAGAAAATAATATCATCAATAAGGAAGCAGAACATGAACACATGAGTGCAGGGCGTTGCTTAATACCAAATAAGAGCTCCAACTGCCTCAATTAGGCAAGGTACTAAAAACCCTAAGTCCACACATCTAAAGACAGTGTCTAAAATTGTGCTTCTCACTTATTGAAGGCAATCAGATTTTGAATTGGAAAGGCGAATTTTCATGCTAATTTTTCATTTTCCTTGACTTTTCCATGTTTTCAAGACCCATTTCCAATTTCCATGACTTTCGCAGGTATTCCAAGGTTTGAAGTAAATTCTTCATGGGTTTCCATCCGGGTTATGCGCTCCATCTTCTTCTTTGCTGACGCTTCAAGGAAAGACTTTTTCGTCGAAAATATTGAAGTTGTAATGTTGAAGTTAAGTTGAATTCCTAGTTCATGATTTGAACCAGAGATGGCGCTGCGACACCGGTTTTTTATAAGATCGGTTTTTGTAGTTATGTATGTAACTAAGGGTTAACAAAGACAACTAAAAACAGCAACAGCAGCTAAAAAAGACTTATGGAAGTGATATTAAATAAATTAAAGACTAAAAAGAATATTTACTTCATTAGAAAAGTCCCCAAAGAAGAAGATGGAGCACCTAAACCAGACTGAAAGCCAAGGAGAATTTACTTAAACCATTCACCGGGAGAAAATTAATTCCTACATTCCAAGGTTTTCCAGGCCTGTAGCAATCCTGCCCATGTTTTCTTCACTTATTTCTGAATGGGTGTTGGCATCTGCTATTAATAAATGTTTTGGATGTGATACGCAAGCAACATTCCTTCATGTATGTATTTTTTGAAGCGGCAATGGAAAATGAATGCATGGCATTTATCCCTTGCAAAAATTAATGCAACAATCCCAGGCAGTAGTCGTGCCTACTGGGCCATGGCTACTTAACTGAGTGTGAGCACTGGAGGGCAGTGCCCAAATGGTTGCACCTGCTACCTTGGCTGCATAGGTTTGTGAGATCCTTAACTAACCAGAAGTTAAAGGCTGTTGAAACATTTTCCAGATTATGGGACACACCCTAGTCTTGGCCACATATTTGGGGAAAAACTAACAACCTTGCTACGATCCTGCAATATTGTTTGTGGTGAAACTCAGATACAATCTTTTAAAGAATGTTGTGAACAGATTCAGCAACATAGCATGATCCAGTGCATCGTCATGCAAGTCTAACTGTACAATTCATATCACTCAGAGATTTAAACAAATTTTGCACAAAAGAAGATTACTGGTACATGTCATGTAAGTCGTGTGCCATATTAGTGTAAACACTGATATTTGATAGAACAATAATTCAACAGATAAATCTAAAAATAATCGTGTGAATTTCAAAGGTAAGTTTTTGAAATCAAGTTAACCCACACCACATCACCCAAAGCTACATCAAAGCAGTACATATTTGGGCCTAATTTGACCTTGGTCTTAACAACAAAAGACCAAGGGTGATTTTTCCAAGGAATTCTTTGGGTGAAAAGTGTATCTCTTATGGCTGAAAACACTGCAATAACCCTCATTCAAGTCTTTAAACTCAACTAAGTGTGAGATAAACAAGAAAATGCATACTTGCACATCAATATCACACTTACCTAGAACCTCCACGGTTACTTGTGTACTGGTTTCATCACAATTCATAATCTTTCCTTCCAAATACCCACTGACAATTGGTTCATACCTTTCGTTCAACCTTAGCACCTGTAAAAAGAAGGAAAATGTTAAATATAATACTTTCCTTTTCAAGGAAACTTCTCTCTCTTGCAATACTCTTCTACAGGATAACAAATCTATATTAATACCACTGAATTAATAAACTGGAATTTTCACTCAGGTTAATTATAAGTTGACTAGTTTTATTGCTATGGCAACATCACATGGTACATTTTCATACAATCACAGAGTATAAATCCAAACTGAATGGGTTCAAGACTAGGTTAATTAAAACACCCACACCATCTTTATGTATTTATAAAAAGTCACCATATGTGGGTATGTACATATGTTCCATATTGCCTCCTAAACCACGCAACCGATTTTGATTAAATTTGGAACACATGTTCGTTACTGGTAGACAACAAACACTGTAAGGATCAATTAACCAAAACCCTTTATTTGCAGGGTTGGAGGTGTAATAAACAATAATTTATGTGTTAATATGCCCTACCCCATTACTGACAAAGGATTAGGTGTGCAAATATTAACGGTTTGCCTTCGTACCTTCTTTGTTGGATGGAGAAATGTCCAAAATATCTTAACCTGGTAATGAAATTACGCTTTGCAGTTGATTTTTTGAGAAAATGTGTGATTTTTGCCAGAATTCGTAGTAATTTGTCTGTTTTTAATGGTTGCCATCAGTAGCTATCTCTTCCCTTGGACTACAACCGTGTCGTGGTGGAAGGGCATGCATGCTCCGATGACCCCTAGAGCTGCACTGGTGGGAGCAATGCTCCTGGTAGGGTCACCCATGCCAGATTGGTCAAAGATTAGGAGAGAGACGAATGGTAGTCCGCGCATCGTCTGTACCTCAGTGAGGTGTCTGACCCCAGTGGGGCGGCCTCTGAAGTGATGGTGTCACGTAAAAAACACTATTGAGTAAGGCCACGGAATACTACCTCAATTAAAACAAAAACCTTGAAATTATGGGCAGTTCTCAAATGATAATGAATTCTGGCGACTATGCCCAGAGGGCCGGGTGTCGTGCCCGGCAGCGGTGGGAACAAGGCCCAGCGGTCATCATCACACGAAATCCTTACTCAGACGTAGTAGCAGCAAAGGAAAAGAAGATAAAAAAGAGGAACGAAACAATCAGAATAGGCACGTGGAATGTTAGGACTATGCTGAGGGCAGGGAATCTAGAGAATATAAATCAAGAAATGGAGAGGGTGGGTGTAGACGACATGGGTCTGGGTGTAGTAAGATGGAAGGATGACGGGGACTACAGTAAGTCCTCGACTTACACGGTTAATTCGTCCCAAAAATTTCCGCGGAAGTTGAAATCCACGTAATTCGAAACACAACAACTTACCTATCCATTTTTGAACGATTAGCAGTGCCACTTTTACTGCGATTGGCGGCAGTCGGCGACGGTTACAGAAAATGCCATCTTTCGAGAGGCCGTTCAGTTATCATAATACGCCAATTTCGAGAGTAACACAAATCCAATCTTTATTTCACTGGAAATTTAAGTCTAAAATAAGTATAATTACACAAAACATGAATAAATTGAAAATTTGTTAAATTATCATACTCATGTGAATGCCTGTTAATAATTGGAAAAATTCTTTATAAATACCTACTTATTTAGCTGAAACGATTTTAATTATTTTATGAGAAAACTTTCTTAAACTTGATAAATAATGATCCCAATGATCAAGTAACAACGGAAATACAGGTTAGTCTGTTTGCTACATGAACGCGTTTTTTTTTTTCTGTGATGTACAACAGGCGTCATCTATGGAGTAGATAATTAACTACACGTTGACTTATGCGGGAAGGTCAAACTACACCGAAAAAAGACGTTGATGCCGTGTAAAGGCCGAATCACTCTAGCGTTCATCGGAGCGGTTAGCGGGAGTGGGTGTCGGTTCGTTCAATCACATTGCGCGATGCGGTTGTCGGTGCCGCTCCCATGCACTGCCTTGTACTCCTCTCGGAGAACGTTCTGATAGAAGGCGTGAACGTTTCGAGTACGTTTGTGAAAAGCAGTTGTCACTTGAAATAGACAATGGAGAGGTTATGGCTTAATCGAAGGAATCAACGAAGGAGAAGGCTGAAGTTGGCCGCTTTGCTCGTAATAATTGCAGAATATTATGACAGCAGGATCTGGGTGCACCACTGGGTCGCTAGGCGAAAGGAACAAGGCTGTGATCACAATTTATTCAACCAATTTCAAACATTCTTTTTCAAGATAAAACAAACCTTTGTCCTTTTTCAGCCCCATATTCTGATTCACTCATGAACTATAGAAGCGAGCCAGGGGGTGGTTTTCGATGAAACAAAAATGCGCGCAACGGCAGCAGTCGACGTGGTCACGTGGTTAAATCCGAGTCCGTGATTGGCTGCGGTTGCGATTCTCGGTCGGAAAAATAGACAGTCGGCTATTCTGACACCCGCTCACGCCAACCGCTGCCTTCCAATTGGTTGAAGAGATAACCGCTCCGACGAACGCTAGTGTGATTCGGCCTTAAGACCGGTGACAGGTTTATGTTTTCTTCCCGTTTCTGTCGCCGCGACAGCTAATAAAAGGTCAAACAAATAGATTCTTATGGAGCCGGCCAGGCTTACAACCAGCAACAGATTTGAAAACGCTGCATGTCGTGTTTATGTCGCGATACGACAAATAGCCGATGTACGCTCCCAATACTGAGGACTGGCTGACGAGTCACTGCTTATCGTGCCGTGATTGCACGCTTGAAAATGAATCGCGGGTCGTCACCCGGGGTATATGTCGTGGCAACAAAAACGCGGAGAAAATGCAAGCATGTCACCGACCTAACTAAACATCCGTAACTCTGGATCCGTGTAACTCGGATCCACGTAAGTCGAGGACTTACTGTACTGGAGCGACGACTATAGAGTAATTTATAGTAGAGGAAATGAAAGTCAGCACGGGGTTGCATTCGTAATGAATAGGAAACTAGGTAGAAAAGTAGTATATGCAGAACATGTGAGTGATAGGATAATAGTTGTGGAACTAAAGGCAGAACCAACGAATTTAGTTATACTCCAGGTTTATATGCCTACCTCTAATCATAAAGAGGAGGTAGATGGGGAATACGATCAGCTAGAGGAAATAATTGGTAGGATACCTGGGAGTAAGCACTTTGTAGTAATGGGGGATTGGAATGCAGTGGTAGGTGAAAGAAGAGATGGGCGGGAGGTGGGCGATTACGTGTTAGGAAGGAGAAACGACAGCGGCGAGAAAGCTGTGGAGTTTTGCCGTAGAAATAACCTAGTAATTAAAATTACATGGATCAGACATCATCTTCGACCTATGTACACTTGGAAGAAACCGGGAGACACAGATAGGTTCCAGATAGATTATATAATGGTTCGTCACAGATACAGGAGTAGTGTTAAAAACATGCATACTTATCCAGGAGCTGATGCAGACACAGACCACAACTTATTAGTCATGAAATGTCGGGTAAAACTGAAAAAGATACGAATGGGAAAGAGGGTACGAAAGTGGAATACGGAGGCATTAACTAGGGCAATGAAGAAGAAGTATCTACAGAAAGTGGATGAGATAATGGGTGAGGAACATGGAGTTAGATCAGTGGAAGATGAATGGGGAAGTTTGAAAAATGGAATTATAGAAGTGACGAAAGCAACGGTAGGCAGAGTCAGTGCAACTAAAATTAGAAAACCGTGGATCACGAAGGAGATTATATGGGAGATGGAGGAGAGAAGGAAATGGAAGAGCGTAAACTCAGAGCTAGGTAAGAGAAAATACCGAGAATTTAATAACAGGCTTAGAAGAGAAACAAAGAAAGCTAGAGAGGCATGGTGGAGAACAGATCGACTCGTTAAAGAAATATCAAAAAGAGGGAAGAGCAGATGCATTATATAGGAAAGTAAAGGAACTGAAGGGTGGTAATAAGGGAAGGGGAATTACAACGATAACAGACAAGATGGGAAAGATGATCGTAGAACCGAAAGAGATCCAGGAGAGATGGAAGGAGTATGTTGAAGAGCTGTATGGTAAAGAAATAAGGCCCAATAGGTTAGATATAGAAATCTTAAGAGCTCTACTGGACATGAAAAGGAATAAGGCGGTGGGAATAGAAGACATACCTGCAGACTTTTTAAAGAGCCTGGTGAAGAACGGAAGAGGAAAACTTTTTGCGCTTATTCGTAGGATTTATGAGGATGGAGTGTGGCCGGAAGACTTCACGAAGACTGCACTAATTCCTATACCAAAGAAGAGTAAGGCAAAAACGTGTGAAGACTATAGGACAATAAGCTTAATATCCCACACGGCCAAAGTAGTTCTGAGAATTATGAACAGAAGGCTAGAGAAGAAGGAAAATGAATACCTGGGTGACGACCAGTTCGGGTTTAGGAAAGGGACGGGAACGAGAGACGCAATAGCGGTGATGAGGACGCTAGTAGAAAGAAACCTAGAGTATGGGCTGAATGTTTTTGCATGCTTCGTAGATTTCGAGAAGGCATTTGATCGGGTGGAATGGACGAAATTCATGGGAGTGTTGAAGAAATTAGGGGTCGATTGGAGGGACAGGCATCTGATTCGGAATTTGTATATGAACCAGACGGTGCAGGTTAGGGTAGCCAAAGGAGAATCGGGATGGGCCACGATAAGACGGGGAGTGCGGCAGGGGTGTCCACTATCACCACTGCTTTTTAACGTGTATTCAGAAGAAATGGTAATGGAGGCATGGGGGGAGGAGGAGGTAGGAATAAAGGTAGGAGGGGAGCTGATATAATCTGTGAGATTTGCAGATGATCAAGCATTGGTCAGTCAGTCTGCCAAGGGGTTACAGTCAATGGTGAATGCATTAGAGGTGCAGTGCGAAAAGTATGGGATGAAGATCAACCACAAGAAAACAAAAGTAATGAGATTTTCTAGAAGTAAGAAGGTGGGGCTGAATATAAGGGTGGTAGGGCAGAAGATAGAGCAGGTCGAGCAGTTTACGTATCTGGATAGTAGGTTAGAGGAGAATAGTTTTAGTAGTAAGGACATCAAATGCAGAATTGCGCTAGGTAAAGAAGCATTTTCGAAGAGAAGGGAATTGATGAGGGGGAGTCTGAGAAGAGATGTAAAGAAGACACTGGTGAAAACTTTAATATGGAGCATGACGCTATATGGGTCAGAAACTTGGTCATTGCGAATGGAGGATGTGTGTAGACTTGAGGTGTTTGAGATGTGGGTTGGAGAAGGATGGAGAAGGTGAGCTGGATGGCAAGGAAGACAAACGAGGAGGTATTGGATATGGTCGGAGAGGAGAGGAAGCTTGTGGCAGAGGTTCGGAGATGGCAGAGGAGATGGATGGAGGAGGTGTTGCGAGGAGAGGGCATGTTGAAGAGAGTGATAGAGGGGAGAACACTGGGGAAGCGTGGAAGAGGAAGGGAGAGGATAGGAATTCTGGACGAAATAAGAGGAGGTAGAAGAAATGAAGAGGGATCTAATGGCGGGCCATCCTTAGGAGGGAAAGCGAGACAATGTCTATGAGGTTGGGATGCAGAATGGGGACTGTCCAAGAACCTACCAATAAGCTGGTAGAATACTTTTATTTCATTACCACCGAAAACAGCACATATTGGCCTTTACATCGGGGTATTTTAACAATTAACAACGGACAAGCACAAACAACCATGTCCTGGGAAGTGAAAAATCCTCCCCAGGCGGGATTCGAACCCGCAACCTTTGGGTTAGCAGGCAAGGACGCTACCCCGCCGCCACCGAGGCCGACAAAAAAGTTCTCCCCGGCGGGGAATCGAACCCCGGTCTCCCGCGTAACAGGCGGGGATACTGACCACTATACTTGAATGAATCAGTAGCTATGGGCTAGAAAAACATTTTTTTAAATCTTATTCTTGGAAAGTTATTATGCTATTACATAAATACATTTGTGAACAAATAATTAATTTTCATCAACATTCATGTCGTTATTTGTTTGTTTATGAGTGTTGCTATGATGTTGAAAAACATACAAACCTTAAATCATTTTACATATAAACAAATCTGAAATTACAACAAAGCCTTATTTCGAATGCCTATGCGTAGACAAATATACTAATCTACCATAAGGATTTAGTCGGTAGAAGCATACGCCAGAGTATTATCAAACTCTTCCTTGAGCATCTTTAACAGCATTAAAAAAGGTGTTATATCAAATGTAGTTTTAGGGAAGCATTAGATTAATTAAAATAGTTCTAGTGCTGAACTATGTTGTGTTGTTGTTTTGAAGTTTTGTTTATTTTATTGCATATTGTAATTTAACACATATATGATAACTAGCAGCGAATCACTTCAGTGGAGTGACTCCCTATTTGTATATTTCAATCGCATTTATTACATTAATGAGAATGTTGTTTAAAATATTCTGAGAGCAATTACATAACTTATTTACTAAAAAAGATGAGCACAAACAGGCAAGGTAAAATAAAATGCACTTACCCAACGTTTCGGTTTAATTATAAACCATCATCTATGCATTATTAGCATACCATATAATTCAGTTTTTGCTTTTTTAACTTTTTGATATGAATTCAAAAGGGATTTCCTAATGTGATTTCTACTCTAAATCATTTCTCTTTTGTATAAACAGCACTACTACAATTATTTTTAAATTTTAACACTCCCTTTGAGAATCAATGAGTATTTTCACTAGTAAACAATAACTTGGTGAGGAGAGCCTTCTTTTGACCAGAAAAAAATTATTCTTGAGATTTCTGAAACATATGGCTGACGAATCTATTCTATGCATGTACATACATTCCCTAGTGGCATAGACACAGTCAAAGAGCTTAGTTATTACTGCTAAGCTTAGAAAACTGGATTGGAAAAATGCCACAAGAGTGACTTTAAATTTGAAATTATACAAGTGGAAATTTAAATATGTAGTTAAAATTTAAATAGTGTCAGCCCAAAAGCATATATTGTCAAATACTTTTTACACACCTCCCACTCCGCCTGATGGGACAAACCCCTCCACTCCCCCCCCCCCCCCCCCCTTGACCTCCAAGATTTTGAAAAGGGTCTAATGGTAGTTTATGTACAGCTTAACCCCCCCCCCCCCCCCCCCCCCACACAGTCCTTCACCATTCAAAAAGAAGGCTCCCTATAGGGGTCCTCCTCCCACTTTCTACGCTTCCCTCCAACACGCAATGCCTCACTGACACAAATCCAAACAATACCTACACCCATCCAGCCTGCCCTTCCCGCCCCTACCTGAGTGTAATATATATAGATGGATGTCTGTAAGAGTTGTTACTTGAACATGATGTTGAACATTGAAACCCAGGTCATATTATCTAAATAAAATAATGTGGAGTCACAAAGTTACAGTTTTTCATTCTAGCATTCCTAACTATTTCACCTACTTAGGCCACAATCTCTATCCAGGTACCCCATTCCCATTGCATTTAGCCTATACTTATATCTATTCAGGCATACACAGATTTCACTGCCAGAATATTAAGTTGGGATGAGAACATTTTTGTACATTGAAACTTTGCTTCCCTACACAAAAAAAATGTGATTTGCACTGCATACTTAATACCAGACTTACCTTCCAGCATTCACACACCTTCTTATATATCCTTCATTATTTAGCCTTCCATTCTGCTAAGGGACACAAGGATTTCCATTTGTTTAATTATTTTATCATTTACCCTCATTATTCCCATTCTGGCTTCCAAAAACCACTTATGGGACATTCCATGGCAATATCAACCTCACACTTATTTTTTTTAATTTTAAAGAAACCGAAAGTGTTATACGTCATTTTTAAGAGAATTTCCTGCTGATTCTGAATCTGGCAACATGATTTCAAAATGGTGTCACCCGTATTAGCAATGTCATGGTAAACCCATGGTACTGAATGCTGCTGTTAAAATGCCCAATAAGTGTCTGTATTTGCGATCATCTGCGTGAATTGAACTCACATTGAGAGATCCTGCTTGTTATTATTAATGGAACACCATCTTTCCAACTGAATTTTATCAGTAATTCAGCTAAATTTTCAGGCATGTAGAAGTTTTAGGCTGAAGTAAATTGCATTATTGGTTTGTTTCGTTGGTCACAGATTTAGAAATATTTTAATTTTAAGGACTAGATAAATTTTTCACAGTCGAATGCTTTAAATTCTCTTAACCAATGTTATCTACATTACAATGAATAATAAAAAATAATTAGATACTTTACCATGCTTTAGATATATTCGTGACCAATGTAACATTTAACAGTGACCAACGTAACGCAGAACTAGAGTTATATTGGTCACATCAATTTGTTTACATTTTTAATCACTCATGATCGTTTAAGTTACAGTGCAGTACATAAATGTACTTAGGTCATTAGTGCATGTACCCTCAATTCCATTCTATTTTGATTTCAGGAAGGGAAAATTTTTATTCTTAAATAAAGGGCCACCCACCTTAAAAGCCAATATGTCTCCCCTCCGAGGAAATTTTTCCAGGACAGGAAATCCTCCATAACGCCTATCCTTGGGGGTTTTCACTGGTTTTGGTTGTAAGTCACACCTTTTATTCGATGTTTGAAGTGATTCACAGCTTTTTTGCTGTACACTCTCTTCTTTATTTGGTAAATTTGATTCTTTGGTGAGTGATTGAAAGCTTTTTTGTGGAGGACTCGCTTCTTTATTTGGCAAGTTCGACTCTTTTATGAGATGAGAGAGCGTTGCCCCAAGCCCCATAGCTATGATTACATTTCTCCGCCTGCTTCCTTTACCTTGAGGGTTGACAACACTGGGCTTATTCCCAGGCTTTGATGCACGATCTTCAGAAGATACTTCCTTCTTACATGCATAGTTATTATTACCGTTAGCCACCCTTTCAACAACACTATCCTTCACCACAGACTCACAATTCACATTTTGAGATACTCCATTATCTTCACACATAACCACCCTTTCAACTACACTATCCTTCACCACAGACCCACCATTCACATTTTCAGGCATCCTAATATCATCTTCACCAACCGACATATCCTCTTGGCTCATCTGCTGATCATTATTGTGATCAACACATTTAGCATCACTTTTCCTCATCAGCCACTTATTATCAGGAACAGTTTTTGCTGCAGAATATTCCCGGGCATCAATCACTGTGCTACTACTCATGTCTTTTAACCCAATTGAATCACCATTTGAGCAGACACTACTTAATTCCATACTTGGACTTCTATCCACTACCTCTGGAATTTCATCCATATTTTCGCTGCCCTCTCCATCCGAGAACCTAACATGACAATTATTAACAATGTCTTTTATTCTTTTGGACACAGCAATATGTGATGGCTCACACACAGAAACTTTAGACTCATTGAAAGTGGGTGCATTTGCGATCCGGCATTTTTTAGGCTTCCTCCTCCTCGGCCTACGCCTCTTTCGGACAGAAGTAGAACCAATACTGCCATCGACTATTTCACACAAACTGCTAGTGGCCACTTTGGTGCTATCAGTGCTTTCGTCAAGCACACTGGAGAGAGTCATTGACATTTCACCACTACGTTCCTGAGATACATCCACCGAGTTACTAACATCCTCGATAGCACTGCTTTCCTCCTCCGTCTTACCTATATGATAGCTTTTACTGATTTGGGTGCTTTCCCACACATTATCTGGCTCAATCGGATTAGATTTTGTATTGAAGACATCTTGCTTAGTATTGAAGACATTGCTTCTATTGCATGAGTCTTCCTCAGCCAAGTAGTACTGGGAGCACTCCTGTGTTTTATCAGTATCAGCCGATTTCTTTTTCCCTTTTCTAGATTCAGACGTCAACGTTTGGTTGTCACAAGTAGCTTCTAAACTACAATCCTGAGTGTCATTCAGAGGTTTTTTCTTCTTCTTCTTTTTCCTCGGTTCCTCGGAAGAAAATGTGACACACGAGCTCGGTGCTTCTGATGCATTCTCTTCCGTTAATTTTTCATCTTCTGCTACATCACATTTGACAGCTTTTCTTTTCTTTTTCTTCTTGCTAGGAAGAATAGGATTATCTGATGGTAATTCTTCATCATCATTCTTTGAAGTTTCACAGTGAAGTGAAGGGCCACTCACATTAGGCTGGTCGTGGACTTTTTCAACACTAAAAAGTAAAAATATTATCAATCAAAATTTTCAAAATGGCTTAGTATTTTCAAAATGCATAATTTATTTAACTGAAAATCCATTCTATTTCAAGTTCAAGAACGTCATGCAAAGCATACTTTAAACACTAAAAATTCCAACAATGCCTTGTGTTTATAAAAAATGATAAGATTCATAAAATTGAAAAATGACAATTTTGACTGATTGCTGTGGGCAGATATTAACCTGAAATGGATCCTTGGCAATGGTTACAGATTTATACAACCATCAGCCCAATTGGAACAAATATCTATACATGTTTAAATATATTTTGCTCTATGTTTAAGGCTTATCTGCATAACTAATTTGTTATAGTATCAAAGAGTTCTTCAAAAGATAATCATCATTGTCAGAGTAAAGTATGTACCAGTTAAAGGTAGGTAATTATGAAAGTAAAATAAAAATACAACAGATTTTTACATGTGCAGGGTCCTATCTACTTGTAGTATTTCTTTCTTTATCTCAGTGAAAGTCATACCTTTAGAAATGGCTTTATGGGCAGGATGAAGAACTTCATCCTGCCCATAAAGCCTATTCTCTTTCTTCTCCTTCCCTGCTTGCCCAACATCCTCCCCTCTATCACGGCCTTAAAAAAACCATCGCCCCTCATTACAGCTTACAGCCACCTACCTTGCCTCTCCCTTACTTATTTATCACACTGCTTTTTCAATCCATCTACTAAAGCTAATCCCTTCAATGATCGACTAACATACACCTGGTCATTCACAAATCAAACAGACTTTATCAGCTGGCCTCCTTTGATTCCCACACCTAGTTTTTCCCATGCCTCTCTCACCATTTCCTCAGCATAGATGTTAAAGAGCAAAGACGACAACAGGCACCCTTTCCTTACCCTCCAACCTTTAACTTCCCACCCTGATTCACTGTCAGCTACCCTAACCTGTGCCCTTTGCCCAGTATTTTCCATAAATAAGTTACGGATGAGTCTCCTAACATGCCAATCTATTACTATTTTCCCAAGTATCTGCATTAGCTTCTTCCAGTTTACCTTGTTAAACGCCTTTTCGAAATCCACAAAGCAAGCGAAAACATCCTGATTATATTCTATGTCTCTATCTATAAGTGTCCTCATTACCGTAATCACGCCTCTGGTTGCCCTACCCTTCCTCAACCCAAATTGATCATCGCCTAAATAATAGTTTGCTCTGCTTTCCAACCTTCTACTTAGTATTCTAAGCAATACTTTTGCCACGTGCAAAATTAAACTGATTTTTCTATACTACTCGCATTCTGACGCTTTCTTCTTCGGGATAGGTATTAATACTGTTTTCACTAAATCCTCTGGCCATACTCCTTCCTCGTAGATCCTGCGAATAAGTTCAAAAAAGGATTCTCTCCGCTTACTAAAGAGCGCTCCACATTTAGTGTACAGTATGGGCTCTTATGGAGATTAGATTCCCATGTAAATCTCCATAAGGCCAGAGGTTCAACGTTGCCAATGACAGCAGGAAAATTAATGGGATGCTATGAAATATAAAAAGACATGTTTTGAAGCAGAAAAAGATGCTACATTTAGTGGTGGCAATAATAAATCGATTTAGTTTAAAATAAATGTTATAAAAAATATTTCCTTGAATTTCATTAGTAATCTGATTTCATCTTCCTCACCCAGTTGCAGCAAACGGTTCACAGTATGACGTTAAAACATACACAAAAAGTTTTTCATAAGTTTCCCTCCATAACGGTAAGCTTTAATTTGTTTTTGACTTAGTTTCATTTTTGTTGTATTCATTTAAATATCTTTTAGACAAAATATTTTGAATTTTGCAAGGTAAAAAGCGGTTGCCTACTAACTTTCGTATCTCACGATATATGTAGATCCATATATTCTGCGTATGAAATTTAGATAAAACTTTATATGTATTTTTTTTTGTGAAAAAATCATATCTCGATATCGATTACAACGGGAGTTATGAATTTTTGATGTTGCCCAATACTTTTGATGCGCCACAATTCCGCCGCTCGTTCTGTCCTTCCAGCTAACCTATCATGTGGAAGGGAGATTTTTGGTTGGAGAATGAGCTAGATACTGAAATTACACTTGCTTCTTTGCTGTCAAAGATATCGTTTTTTGCATGACATTTAGTCAAGTCAGTAGGAATATATTTAATTAGAATATACTAGTTTCAAGAACATGACTGATGAAAATACATTAACACTGAAGCATTCAGCAAAAATACTTGACAGCCAAGAAAGAAGTGGTAAACATCTTACGTGCCTTTCGACAGAAAATGCAAATGTTTCTGTACGAGGAATATTCTTATCCAGTGCATGGCCTTTGACTGAGGGTATATTGGTATTTCTAGAAGTTCCATTAAGAAGGTGCCATAAAACATCTGCATGAGAAGCGATCCTTCGTATAAGGGACCGGAGAAAGAATACACGAAGGCGTTTAGTTTCTCAACAAATTTCTGTGTGTGAACAAGTGGTGTGCAGAATAGTTCAACAGCACTGTGGAGTATCTTCCAGATCAATTTATTTCCAATAGTGTGCTATCGCCATGTCCGACACTAAGAGGATGAAAAGGGAGAAGTTGAGAAGCCGTGAAAGAGAAATGGAATTTAATGTGTTCTAATATTTCAACAAATAGCTCAATGTCGCTGAAGCCTGCAAGGATACTTCGAAAGACACTGGGTGCTCACAGTCTACTATCTACAGGGTAAGAAAGGAAGCATTCTGCGGTGCACTGGTTACTCCTTCAAAAACAAAAAAATAAACAACCGTATAAGAATGCAAGATCAGTGATGTATGATGAATTCGTAAGATCAGGAGTTCGCAGGAAAGTTCATGAATCATTCATGAAAAATATTCCTCCATCTCTAAAAACCATTCTAAACTCCGTAGATGTACAAAAGGATCTTCATAATTTCAAGAGGACCACGCAATACCGTCTTCTTGTTGACATAGGCTCCGTATACAAACGTAGGGGCAGACGAAGCATGCTTATTGAAAGAGACGATATTATTCGTTGGCTTCATAATTATTTAAAACTGTTGAAAAAATATATGTGAGTATACCATGAGTGAAGGGAGATTGTGAACACAGACAAGACTTGGATCAATGTTGTACAGCCGATAAACATGGTTTGGCACGATAAAGAAATAAAAACACCTAATAAATACATTTGTTGGTTAATCACTGAATGAAAATAATAAATAAGTTTGTTGGTAGATCAATGAATCGAAAGACAATAACAATTGGTAATAGGTAATTGAGCAAACCCAAAAATGTTTCATGCTAGAATCATTTTCAAGAATGGAATTTCGGAGGTATATTATGGAGGTAGGGGGATATTATGGAATTTCCTTGTTCATTTGGAGCACTTGGAGTCTTATCCTACTTCCCCGAATTATGGCACCCTCAAATGTTTGGGAGGGAGGTTTGGTCTAGGATAGCCTGCGGGGATTTAAGTTGCTGCTCCAGGTCACCCGCAGTGTCTATTCCCACGTAGTTAAATTAAACTACAACACTTGTTTCAACGATTAGGGCTTCATCATCAGGTATGATGACATACCTGATGATGACGCCCTAAGCGTTGAAATACGCGTTGTGTATCATTGTACATACATTAAATATTAGTGGACAGAACTACTGCAGTTTAATTTAATTACTGAAATGATGTACCACCACATAACACCAGATATGGTCGAATCCATTCCTCCGATTCCCGTCTCAGGCTCTGAAAGATGTGAGGGTTTAGCCTAAGGCAAGATAAGTAAAAGGACTTTGGCAATTGGCGTCAGGCCCGGGTACTCATGTGATAATGAACGGGGATGGAGACGGGGCTCAAGATGCTTATGGGGGGCGCAAGCAGAAGGGGAACCTTGAAAGGAGGGAGAGACGGCGTCCAGTGATCCAGTCTGGATAAACCATGAAGGGTGATTCTGACATAGCGGTCGTGGCATGGGAACGGGAAGTTTACGAGGTGTGGTATATTTTATCACAACATTAAAATTTATGATAATAAGAAAACAGGAATCTCTGCCTAAATCTCTGCATCACCATAATGCAATGAATTCGATATCCCCCAGTGTCACCCGGAATTTTCCATGTGTGCCTACACCTAGGGTAATGTTTAAACCAAGTGTTTGTTACTACTGCTGCTTTCCTCCTTTCTTTTTCTTCTCCCTCCTATTCCTTGTATCCTCTGCTGACATTGTTGTGCAAGGATTTCGTGAGATGACGACCCCCTAGGCCTAGCCTCCTCCAATGGGTGGCCCTACTAGGAGCAATATTAATTGCTCCTGCCAGTCCAGCTCTAGGGGTCATTGGAACGCACAAGCCTTTCCACCACATCAAGGTTGTAGTTCAAGGGAAGAGCAAAAGATAATACTTGTAATTAAAACATTCATATAATATGTAATTTATGTACACATTTATTTTTTTTTCCAACTTTGCCGGGACACAATCATGAGAATGTGTATTTTGAACTTACTGATCAATACTAGATCTGGTTTTATCAACAGAGTAAAATATTTTTATAATGCCTGATAGTCTGATGAACAATAAACTTGCTGAATTCACATGGTGTAGAAGACACAATAAACAGGTCACCTTCATCCCTCTAGGTTCCACACTTTTTAATGCTCTGAATGAGTGACTATGAGATGTTTAACTTCACCATGTGAACAATGGGAGAAATAACATTTTGGGACCAATACCAAGGCTAGGATAGATAAAGACTGTGAAATATAATAGATCTCAGTAAACATGGAATGGTAGAAAGTCCTGGCTATTGGCATTTTGTAACCAAGGAAAGGTAAAAAGTAATATAATGATGCTTTTCTAGCAAATTATACAGTTCAGCTCTTCTCTGGCTACCCACCGGGTTAAGTTCTTCATTTCAGATGACTTTTTGACAGAAGACTTTCCTCTCATAATGAGGATGATCAGAGTATCCAGTCGAAAAGTCGGTCAGGATGAAGAACCTAACTGGTGGGTATCCAGAGAAGAGTTCACCAACATACTCAGAGAGTGTTCTTGGAGTTCCATGGCCTGGGTCCAAAAGCACTCGAGTTCGTTGTACCATCCACCTAATAGAGAGTTTACCCCTCAACCCTGCCAAGGGTCAGGTCATACAAAACATTTAAGGAACTGTTTTCAATAAACTCGGATTTATCAGGCAAATAGTTGGTTCTCCGATGAAGAAGTGAAAGAGAGATATACTTCGCACTGGTAAGGCCACATCTCGAATATGCCGTGATCATTTGGGACCCCGTACAGAAATATTTGATTTGCGAAGTAAATAAAAGACAAAGGAAAGCTGCGCGCATCGTTAAAACTACTACGACCGAAAATAGTGTAACGCAGCTATGGTTGGAGCCACTAAGGACTCTCGAGGCTTCATGCTGGGCCCCGATTACTAAGAAAATTCTGATAAAGCGAGTTTCATTGTATGCTAGTTATACGCCAGAAAATCAGCGTGAATATTCGACTTTGGCTTAAGTCGTTCGTCTTCAAGGATTGCTTTTGCAGGCATAATTCTACTGAAGGGCAAAAACTTATGTGGCGAACTGTTAAATGACTATAAAAGGCCTTCTTAGCGCGTTATTCGCAAAAAAATCATCTTTACATAGGCATTTCTTCCTGCTGAGAGCGCATGCCACCTGCGTGAGCCCCGTGTGCCCTTGGATAAGAATGCATATCAGAGAGAAGTTTCAAAGTCTAATTTCATGCCCTCTCTCAATAGTGCAAAATACAAATTACCACGGTCTAAAAGGTGATTAGAGCATATTTTGAGTAAGCCGGCGTTTCACCCTGGCAGACATTTTAATACATGGCAACTTAAAAGAAAATAATATTCTTCATTACATGCTATAACTAAAATTACCAAGGTGAACTCTGAGTTTAACTATTCCATTTAAAGCCCAACACTTACCGTAACACATCTCCGTCTTGAATGATATCTGCACATTCAGATCGTGGGACATGTGCATCGGATATGAATATTTCAAACTCATCCTCAAGGCTGAAAATTTTACATATGTGGTTTACCAAATTTTCAACACTTTTGATGCAATCTCGGCCGAGAAAAATCAACGATTTCCGCCGATGGTCAACAAAATAAGCACTCAAGTCAACCACCACTCTGCGACCCGCCATTACCGCTATCACATTATTGTTTGTCACTTGTTTAGTAACGCTGGCGGGGTTTGAATTGCTCTAACTGGGTACTCTCATCCTTATCTCGGAGACTACGCCTTTTCGCAGTTTCACGTGGTCTAATTTTGCTGAAGTACTCGCTGCTTAAAAATTAAAGGCAAATACTGAAAGTATTTTGTTCTCTCATTTATAGTTATTAATTTAATTATTTGGAAAATATTTTAAATACATAATACTTCCCCAAGATGCATTTGGAATACAAAATACATTATCTTTAGAAAAAGTACTGGTTAAATTCATTAGCCAATTAGGCCAATTTTCACTAGTAAAATATGTTTGAAAAATCATATTTTCTCACCAGTAACTGTAATGAGGAATACGAGGCCTCTATGGACGGGTTGGGCTGTGGGGGAGAGGATGTAGGATTTCAAAATGTAGGTTTTTTGGCACAAAGTTTCTGTAAATGCTGTTGTCCCTGAGGTGGATAGCAAACATTGAGTCTTGTTTACAAATTGATGCAAGGGAGGAGTTGAAGGGAGGGGAGGTGGATAAGAGGTCACTATAGTGACAGTAGTATACTGTCGGAAAATTATGGAGCCACGAGTTTGCAGCATGATAGCTAATGAACGAATCAACCTATATGAACAGTAGTTACACCAAGTTTTGGCTTATTTCATTTTACGTTTACTCATGCCGTCGAGAATTAAAAAAGTACCGGATTTTTATGCCTTTTAACCAAGCCTCCACTTTGAAAATGTGTAAATAAAAAACTTGTCATTTGATAAAAACCAAACTCTAATACAAGTTGGATACAAATGTTTTCTAATGTACTTCAATGTTTCAGATATTTATGTTTAACCAAACAAAAGTTGTTATCGAATAACTAAATGCACTTTTATTCTTGACTGCAAGGTCGTACAACAGTGAGATTGGTCGCGGTGTGGAGCGTAAAAGATGAAATACTCAATGATATCATTCTCTGTGTTATAATAACAACCAGTGTTTTTACAATGAGAGTTATTGGAAAAGTATTTTCGTTAAGTCTAATTGGCGACCGGCTCGGCCGGATTTACTGTTATTGGGGTGCGCTGTTGCCCAGTTCATGCGCTCTCCCCATGACAATAGGACCAGATGCCAACCTTTCACCCTGACTCATGAACTGCTGTTTACAGTATGAGTCACTTGATTTAGCTGAACGTTTACAATTGACATTGTCACCATGCTACCATCTTCAGCTCATTCCACTTTTGTAAGTAGTACTTTTCTCCCACATGTGTAAACATGCCTCCCCGATCTCCTACGTCTGAAGGCTAGATTGCGATGATTTCAAGAGCAATTTGTTTCTTTAAATTGGAGGGGAAAGAAGTTGGTGATAAATGTAATCCAGTGCATGAAAAAGTGTCAAAGTGTTTGGGAGTGTCCAAGACGACGGTGAAGAGGATTGGTGCTGCTCACAAGGAGAACATTGAAGACTTGTCACCTGTTTTGAGAAGAAAGAAACTTTGTACTTCAGGACAAGGACGGCCATCAATCAAACTGGATTAATTCACTCTGGGAACAATTAGGAGAAGTATAAATGACTTTTACATGCGTAAGTTATTAGGACTGGTTGAAGGCACAGTCATTCGCTCTTGCACAACACTATATTGTTTGTCAGTTCACTTGTTCTTGAGTCATTATCTTCACCAAGTGTCGAAGCCCAGGTCATGTCAATAAAATCTTTCGAGTGGTATTCACAAAGTTATTTTTAATTTTCTCCACGATGGATGACCACCAACAAATCAATAAAGAAATAAATAAACTTTGTATATTCCACACAAATATTTAATGGTATAAACCCCAACCGGTTTCAACACTTTGTCATTTTCAAGGGATAATACAATTCTTTCCTGTGGAGAGTGCGTTTATATATCTTGTTTTGGACAAGGTGGGAGGGGGAGGGAGGGAGGGGTTGAGGGAAGGATGACTAAGGTAAGGCAGTTAAGGGAGAAGCATCGGGCTGGAGGTGGACGTACTCAGATATTTTCTGGGAGGGGGGGCAAGGAACTTGGTAAAGAGGAGAATGATACAATGGTACCAAGTCATTTAACAAATCGTTACCAAAATGCTTAGCATGTGTCATTATTTCAAAGTTCTCAATAAAATCCAGCTTAGTTCCTTTGCCAGAAACATGTAAAAATCCACCTTAAAATCTGACACATGATTAAAATTAGATAAATGATTAGCAAAAACTGATTTGTTGTCACAATTGATAAAAGATTTAAAATGTTCTGGTGTCCGTGCACTAAAACTTCATCCCATCTGCCCCACATAAAAATGATTCATCCAATGAAACAAAAATCGTCAGTCACAAGATATATAAATGCACTCGCCACAGGAAAGAATTGTATTATCCCTTGAAAATGACATCAGTGTTGAAACCGGTCGGGGTTCATATCATTAAATATTTGTTTGGAATATACAAAGTTTATTTATTTCATTATGAACTCGGAAGTTCCAAAAAGTTCACTCACGAACCATGGAAATTATACCAACAAATCAAGCCTGAAACATTTTCCTCCAAATGCTTTATTCAATTTAGCTACCGAGGCACTCTACTCTTCTGCGGATTTTTGAGGGCTTCAAAGGAACAAGTTTCTCTGAACTACCGGACAGATGTCACACATGCAGTCCAATGTGTGTGCATAGTGTCATTCTCCATGAGTTTTGAGCAGGTCCAACAGTCCTGAGCAATTTGTTCCTTTCAAGCCATCAAAAATCCAGAGGAGAGGACGCCTTGGTAGCTTAACTAGCCAAAGCACTTAGCGCGACATTGATGGATCTGGGTTTGAATCCCACTCAAGGCAAATTATTTTTCCTCCGTGGAATTTTGCACTTTTTGTCTTGTTTAATTCAGGGCCATAGTCATAAATATCATCCAAGGTACCTATACACACTTATTATTTTGAAATGTAGTTAGTACTTCAGTTCTGAACTATTAGAAAGTGTGACCATTTAAACCTTTTTCAGAAAGGTTGGGCCAAACAATTTCACCAGAGACTAGAACATGGGGAGATGATCAAACAAAGGGTCATTTCCCTCTGGCTAATTTATAAGTTTCTCACAGCTATGATGGGTTAAAAAGATTCATTGATAGACTGCAAATAATAAATTGTTGCAAATAATGGGCATTTAATGTTAACTGGTACATTTATAAAAAAATATAAATACATACATGTAAATTATACTGATATAATGGATAAATTACAACCAGTAATATCAGAATTTTACAGTGCTGCAAAACTATCAACTTTTTCCTCTCCCAATAAAAGCTAAGTCACAATTACAATGGCTTTGCCATTTCTGTAACAGTATATAGCAGAGTATAATGCAAATAAAAATGTTCCTCATAAATAATCATCGATGTTTACAGACAACATGATCATAAAAAATCAATGTGACATCAATGGTCCCAAAAAACATCAAACATAAACAGAAAATTCAACAAGGTGCAGAGAGAGAGAGAGAGCTCATTTCAAAACATAAAATGGAAACTTATCCAATTCAAAAATAAATCAAACCTTGTAAGTCAAAAATTATAGGAAACCATTTTGAAATTTTTTAGAACTGTTCATATGAGTCATATCTTTAGGGGTTCGTCCAAGCACTCATTTTCCATCAACATTAAGGCAGTCAGAAAAATAGCAAAAAGCTACAAAGACGACTGTGCAGGCTCTTATTTCCCATGTATGATTTACATAATGGCCATAGTTTTGAATACAAGAGGTCATGGACAATATCCTTCTTAATAATGATCTTTGTTTACTTGGCACAAAAGGAAAAAACAACAAAACACCATAACAATATCAGAACAAAACTGTGCAAACAAGACCTGAAGGAAGAGAGTTTCGGACTTCATAATCCATTGCAATGTTATAATTGCATCTCTTTGGGACTTAATGAATATAATTAAAGCTATACCTTAGGTATTTGATTATGGTACCATATCATGTGTTTTATCAGAGCAGACTTGGATGAAAAGTGTTGACTACAGTGTTCACACACATTTAATGGTTGAACAGCTGAAACTGCCAATTGTGGTGGTGGTGTGGGACTGCAAGTTGATTTCAGCCCATCCAAACATTTACCTGTAAGTTGAACAAATTTCTCCCTCGAAAACAGATAACAGAGTGGCCACTTATATGAAAGACTGGTATGCTTAAGCACTATATGGGAAGCCACTTCGAACCAATCAGAAAATAGCTTAAAACAAGCTGGACATCGAAATGATTTGCAGCCACCAGAAAATGAACCACTATCATTAACAGTAAGGTATTGTTGAATAAGAGCCCTTATTTCATTAACAGTTTCAACCCTCAAAGCACCAGCAACATCGGATGTTATGAGTTGAGAGTTTTCCCTTTGATATGCAATGGATCCTTCCATCATTGTCTGTTTACCCTCAGATATTGGAATGTTAACTTCCAAGTCTGAACGAGATACAAAGGACAATTCCCTTGAAGTTTGATTTTTAGTGTGATCCCCTAAATGCTTCAGTAACAAATTATGCTTTGAGAATACTTCAGAACACATTGGACAAGGAAAGGAGTAGGAAGAAATGTTCAAATTATTGGGAGATACCATAATATGACTCTTTCTCTTTTGGATAATCTCCTTTTTATTGCACAAGGGCCTAAACTTGAAATTTTTTTTCTCTTTTTTCACCTTGGCTGAATAATTGGAATTATTCTTTTCTTTATTTGTACTTTGAGCAAGTTTTGAGAAAGAAATGGGAGTGATTCTATTCAATGACTCATTGATAGGTAAATTTGTAGGCATGGGATGAGCGGAATTTGCTTCAGTGATACTCTCAGGATAAAGTTCAGGTGGTAATAGAGGAGACTCATGGTTGATTTTCTTCTTACCAGTATCCATACTACCCCTAATTACTGAGATGCCATTCCCACGATAGCTGATGAGCTCAGAGCTTTCAATTTGGTCATTAGTCAATTCTGAATCAAGAAAATGATTATCAAAAGTTGAAACCACTCCTGATTTTACAGGAGTGATTTCAGGTTTTACTCCAACATTTCCCATGGTGGAAATGGCAGCATTTTCCCTAGTTATGGCCTTTTCAGTAATTATCTCAACCTCTGACCCTCCATATTGACCTTGATGTTTCAAACCCTCTAGGTCACCCGGGGTTTCACCGACTAAAGACCTAGGATTCTCCACTCGAATAAAAAAATTATCAACCTCCATCAAGGCTGGCATTTCATCAAAGATCTGAGAATCTGAAATCTCTCCAACTGAGGGTTCTTTTAGCCAATTATCAATATAAGTTTCATCTATCTCACTTTCTTCACTATGAACCCTGCTACAACGGCTATCTTCCGTAATACAAGGATTAGACTGGCTGAAATGAGAAACTGATTGTTGAGAGGAAGAAATGTTAATGTTTTCTTGCTCAAAGAGAGTATTAACATTAATAGTTGGCATTTTTAGTTGGTTGCTTTTTAAGTCAGAAGAAAAGGTAAGTTCCATAACTGTTGATGGGCTGTTTAAAGTTGCCTTGGACAATCCAGGCTCCATATTATAATCAGTTATCTTTGAACAAGAGGGTCTAATTGAAACTTCCTTGGTCTTCTCTCTGGTTGAAGCACTCCGCACCCGAGAATTTTGATCCAACGTAATTCTTTGTGCTTTTATACAGCTGGAGCCCTCCTTAAGCTGACTTTTCCCAGAGGTCCTTTTTGTCATTAATCCTAGAATTGGGTCATTAGTTTTCTGAGGAGGAGATAGCAAATGACTTGCTCTAGAACAACTGTTAATTTCATGGAGGGATTCATCTTCTATTACAATTTCAGAGCATTTTTCTGGATTCCTGTAAAAACTTCGATCACTTGGATCATCAGAAAATGACTCTAATAAAGACACACAATCATTTCCCTTGAGAGAGGATTTAAGCATAGTGGGTGTACTGTTTGTTTTTATATTATTTACTACATTCATGGCCACTTTAAGGTTCAAAGAATTTTGTTTTGGATTAGAATTAGAATTCTTGAGAGTGGATGGCACTGCATTGTTCGAATTATTGAATACTTTTTCTTCTAAACTTGGAAGTGTAAACGATCTCTCATTGCCATCATACAGGGGTCCATTTCTTTCAAGGTCCATGGATGAAGGATTAGTTATTTGCACCAATTCATGGGATAAATCTTTTCGCATCTCCTCCTTCCCTTCACTTTGCAGTAAATCAAATCTCTCTTCAGATTTGAACCTCTGGCTTAACAACAATGTCTTTTGATTGTTAACTAAATCTATTTCTTTGCTCACCTCCAACAGAAAATTTGGCTTGGGTACATTTATATTTAAAAATTTGATAAATTCAAGGTGAAAGCCTGACTTTTTGTCCAGCCTATCTTGTCTTATTTCCACAGCACCTATATCATCTGAAGTAGCAGAAGACTTGACTGTATTTGCTGAATCTTCAAGAGCTACCACATCAATATTTGATATGCATTCTTTATCTCCACATCCCGATTCATCATCACAGGCTTGGTGATTTTTGGGACTATGAACCACCTTCTGGCTCCAGGCTTCAAGAAATCTATTTCTCTTGCAAACTATTTCCTCTAAATCGCAAGGGCAGCCTGGCACATAATCTGCTGTACTAATTGCCTGAGTTTTGCCAGCATTTACTCTTTGATTCAAGCTGCTTGGATTAGAATTTTTTGGGGAAAACTCTTCCTGGAGCTTCTGTTGTCTCTGATGAAAACAATGAAGGCAAGGTTCAGAGGAGAAATCATCAAAAATTCTATTCTTTTGATCCAGACCATATTTGATCGGGAGAAGGCAATCACAATTACTGTAAGTGGAGGTTGGCTTCAAAGACACATTGTTTGATCCGAAAGGTACCCTCATGCTTTCTTCATTTTTCACAAGCAAATGTGTCGCTGAAGTAGAAGGTGACTGAACTGCAACTCTTGATCCAGCCTTTCTTGAAAGATCACTCTTTGCTCCAGAAGATGATGAGACAATACATTCTTCACCTGCATTGGACTGAAAGTTGATAAAAAGTAAGGATCAGGTTAAAATGAAATCTAGAAGCATAAATATGTCTGCATGCAAAATATACACAATATCTAACAATCAAATCTTGAAGCTAAATATCAAGTTTATATTTAAAAACAAATTGAGAGCTAAGATAAGCATCTTGAAAAAAATTATATATTTTTTTTAATTGTAAGGAAATATGTATTCATTTCATACAATATTTCACGATTGAATAATTGGTGAATTTCCCTCCACTGAATTGGAGATTTTCAAAAACCATCACCGGGAAACTCAATTATGAACTTTTTCACTAGCATGAAAAATTCTGAATCCCAAAAATATCCTGATGATTCAGTTTTAAGAGGATATGTCTTTATCACCAGGTAGAGAATTTCATAATGTAGCTGAGACAAGGAAGCAGATCTTGAGAAAACAAAGCTTAGGTGGGAATTGGGACATATGTATGAGCTCAATGAGATGTCATTCGAAAAGATAGTTTGTGACAGATTAGGGTGGTACATATTATGCTAAGAGCACAAGAAAATCATAACCAAATTCAGTGTGCTGCCTAAAGCTTTAAAATATATATATATCATGCATGCATATTAATATTAAAAATTGCCATTTTTGTAAGAATGCTTCATCATTTATTCTTCCTCAGAAATCAAGGACAGGAACATTTTACCCACCACAGCAAAAATATACATTACAGAAGAAATGATATTTTCCTCTCAGATAAAAACCACTTGGTAGGTACCAGGTTATGAGACAAATATAAAATTAGCTACCCAACCACTTGAATAAAAAAGTTTAAGCAAGGACTTTCAATTCTCCAAGAGCATAAATAAGTACCTGCAAAACATTTCTTATAAAACACTGCCAGAATACCTCAAATGCTTGACCTTGACAAAAACCTTGACCGCTCTCTTTTCCGGAGGGATGGAGAGGGAGGTTTGGGAAGGGTGGGAAGAAAGGCGCAATGGTTTCCAGATGTTGCCAACAAAGCGAGAAGGACCCACGTGTGAGGTTTTGAGGAAAAACATTTCAAAGCTTTCCTTGCAAAAGGGATGCATATTCGTGTGATGAGTCGTGTTTGGAGAACCGTTAAACCAACACCTTTGTGCCTTGCTGGAGTCTGAAATTCCATTGAAAATGATTAGCAGTTCCATTCATCAGATTTATCGATTCAACAGCATCGTGAGTGAGTGTTCCGTGAGTTTTTTTCCAGAGAGGTTTCAGTCAGCAATTTGTATTATATTTTCAAGATAAGTAATTGGATGCTAATTTCCTACAGTAAGAGAAAACCTTAAGTGCAATAAATGTACAAAAATTGTACACTACTAAAAATATCAGGTTTCATTATGTTCTTGCCATACTTGATGTGTTTCTCACGTGGTTGGTTTTAAGTTCATAGTTATCCCTTTTCAGTCAAGGACCAGACGTGTGAAGGAATGGAAATGGGTGGCAGTAGCGGCTTATCTAAGAAATGGTTCACAAAAGTTAGGTTTTGCCGAGACCACATTATCAGAGATGTCCCCATCAAGAAAATAAAAACGTACTGGAACAAGCATTTCAAGCCAGAGAGCAGTAATGAATTTAGAATCCATGAGCTGTATTCTGTTAAAATCCAGGAGTTTGATCCGGATGGCGAGGAGAGGCGGTACTATGCCCATATTGATCGCCTGGCAGGTATGATTGCTTCGTTATTTCAAGATTGAAATGTTATCCAACGAGGAATTTCTGAGTTGAATTTTAAAGTTTTTGGACTTAATTCTGCAAAAGACTGTCCACAGTTTTTTGTTGGGTGGTTGCTAATCATCCATAATTTTTCAGAGAGCATTGAAGACCTAAATGCCACTGCGGTGAAGCGAACCATCTGGCCGGGAACATGCCCTTGACATTGCCTAAGGGAAGAAGATCCACCGAGTACTTCCCAGGACGAGGAAGCCGCCAGTTTCTCCGGAAAGCCTGTACTCAATCAGCGTATAAAAATGTACGAAATCTAAGAAATGTAGGTATATTTCAACTTTATTACTGCTATCAATATTCATTAAGTATGGCTTTACGTGTAATATTTCGTTTTCCTTTGTTTCAGCCCTGTATCAAATTTTAGTTTAACCATGAAGTTCCATTGTGTCCATTTGTTTTCCACTTATCTCCACAGTGTATACCTTAAAGTCGAAATTTGAAATAAAAATTTGATTCAAAAGTAGTTTTGATATATATTCCTTGCATTTTTGCATTCACAAGTTTCTTTTGTGTATCGGGCGAGGACGCAGACGGGAGACAGCGCAGTACATCAACAGCCTCGCACCGTTTATCCACGTACGGCAATTGGTCACGACTGAGGATTCTGCGCAGAGTGTACGCAAATGGAATTATGCACTGTATGCACCAATTTCAAAACTTAGCTGCCATTAATTAATTATCCCTTTGCGGAGGATAGCCCTACCCTTCCTTTACACACCGCGGAGGGTATGGCTACACTCCGTGGAGGGTAGTCTTACCTTACCAATACACTCCATGGAGAATAAACCTTACCCTCTGATATCCTAAATTACGCTCCGACCACAATCCATGGAGTGTAAAGGATGTGTAGCCCTACATATAGCATACACTCCGTGGAGGGTAGCCTTACCCTTCCTCTACACTCCACGGAAGGTATGACTACACTCCGTGGAGGGTAGCCTTACCCTTCCTCTACACTCCACAGAGGGTATGACAACACTCCATGGAGGGTAGCTTTACGCTTCCTCTACACTCCACAGAGGGTAGCCCTTACCCTCCGATGTTCTAAATGACACTCCGACTACACTCCGTGGAGTGTAAGGGAAGGGTACCACTACCATCCGCAAACACTCCATGGAGTGTAAGCCTACCCACCATGGAGGAAATATTTTTATCAGGGAATGAGAGAGTTATCCTACAGTCTTGTTACAGAAAGAAGTCTCTTCCAAGTAGTTGCCAGTTTTCTCCAGGTTTATGATTGAAATCCTGTGGTTCTTTAGCATGTATACATGGATGTCAATATCTCTGGCTAGCAAATGAAAAGAGCAATCAAATGCAGATTGGAGGAACACCAAAGAGCAGTCAAGAACAAACATGCCCTGAAATTAGAAGTTGCGGAGGAAATCACCTTTTCCATATACATAGTGGACCACAAAATCAACAGGGGCAAATGCCAGAATATTATCCAGAGAAAAATCCTAACCCCCCATTTCATAACGAAATCCACATATGTATGGTGGTAAAGGCTAGAGGCACTGTATTAGGATATATCCTAATATAGGGTGTATTATATAGGCCTTATGGAGAGCGCTGTTGCCAAATTTAAGATAGGCAGGCCTACCTCCCTGCTACATAGGCAACCATTTCCAACATTGCACCTTATTTACCATAGAGTCTTGAGAGCAATGATTCCCAAAGTTGGTGCTACTGCCCCCTAGGGGGCGGTATCATAATCTAGGGGGGGCGATAAGTAACAAGAGGGGCATGGGGGTGCTGGAGGCAGGGTCCTGACCGAATGATACCATACATTTCCTGGAATCAATAAAATATCTATCTATCGTATCTGAAATAAGCATTAATTCAATCATAAATGTTTTAAATTTATTTTTATTAACTTACTGATTTTGTCTGGTAGTCTAGTATTATTTTAGAGCCCACGGTTGGGGGGCGTTTTGTGGAACAAAGGGTAACTCGAAAAAGTTTGGGAAACACTGCTTTAGAGGATAAAAATAGTATATTCCAAGAATCCTAGATGCACAGTATTGTGAAGCTTTGCTTGAATATACGAATAAGTAAAATATGATTTTCTTAAAACTAAGCAAAGTGCTTAAAAGTTATCTGAATGAAATACAACACAGGTAGAGTTATTGGTGAGTGACTGTGAGCTCATTATTTAACTAAAACAATCTCAGTTTTCGATTAGCAAGAATATAAACACATATATGAGTTGATTACGCAAATATGATGAGGGCTAAATTTCAGTGCAAAAATAACAGATTTCATAGAAACTCGTTAGCGAGTTTCGTTAACAGCTGAAATAGTTAAATTCATTTTTTATTTTAACAGGATCAGTTGGAGCAGTATTTTATTCTCTCTACATCTACATCCACATACTACCCCGCAAGCCGCCACAATAGGTGTGTGGCGGGGGGTGTTAGGACACCAGCCATTTACATATAAAAAGGAAACGCTCTAATGAAATTACGCCTGGGATTAACTAAAGTCCCTTATTGTTCGAGGGAAAAATGAATTCCCATAACTATCCGTTCGGCAAAATATCTCTCCTAATTTATCGCTTCTGTCGGACCTGGAAATATAGTGGGGTTCTAATATGATGTTTTCCGTGTCGCTCTTAAAGATATCTATTCTCAATTGCTCAAGCAATCTAAGCCTAGCGCGCAGCCTCCGAGTCTCTAGCGGCTCCCAGCCTAATTCGTTTAGCATCTGTGTAACGCTGTCTGTACGCCCATGGCTGTTTTTGACGAATCGTGCAGCTTTCCTTCGTATTTTATTAAGTTCCCGGATTAAGTCTTTCTGCATCGGATCCCATATGCTCGCTGCATATTCAAGGTGTGGCCAGACGAGTGCGAAATAGCACCTCTCTTTTACTTTTTCGACCGAAAATTTTCCCACAATACGCTTGACGAATCCTAGCTTCTTCAGAGCTGTGCCACAAATATTTCTTATATGTGTTCCCCACGATAGGTTCGAAGTTATCATAACTCCTAGATACTTCACTTCATCTGTCGCCTTTATGTTAACACCATCCACAGCATATACATGGGGATAGTTGGACGACCTCCGCAAGAATTGTACCGCCGTGCATTTGCTTAGATTAAGTTCGAGTCCCCACTCTTGGCTCCACTCATGAACGTTGTTTAAATCCGATGATAAGGTTTCAAAGTCAGAGTGATCACTAATTTCACGATAGATGACAGCGTCGTCGGCAAATAAACGTATTTTACTGCTAATTCGAGAGCATAGATCATTTATGTATATAATGAACAAAAGGGGTCCGCTCACGCTTCCTTGCGGGACACCTGATGTCACTTGAACGACATCAGAGCTAATTCCGTCAAGAACTACCTTTTGCTTATGATCACTCAGAAAGTCGCATATCCAGTTTACTGTTTCGTTTAGCCTGCATGACTGTAACTTGTATAAACGTTTGTTGTGAGGTACCGTGTCGAAAAACTGTAGGCAACTGTCTCTAGTTGTAGGCAACCTAAACTGTCTCTAGTTGTAGGAAACCTAAAATAATTATTACTACTGAGACAAAAGTAGACATTACTGTTATTATTTCATTTCCGAACACCTACGCAGTCAGAAATTGATTGTTTTGTAACATTTAAAGAGAGAGCAAATATTAAGGCCTTTTTACATATGCACTTACCACGCGCGGGTTCATGCATAAACACTTGCGCGAACACGACCGCCGAGGTATGAACACGCAAGGGCACACGCATCGTGCATGAAGGCCTTTACACTACAGAATATTCAGTCTTTCGAAGACTATCTCACTAAGCGTTCGGTCCCAACGAACTTTTGACGTGAATGTGAATGAACATCTTATGGTTCGTTCTCTGTGTCATTTAAGGTTTTGCTGCGACCAATATTTGTGTACTTTCGAGGGCCTCGTGTGTAAAAACTATAAGAATTACAGAATATCTAAAACTATGACTGGATAGCCCGTTTCATCGACAACTGGAAATAGTTTGTCGCGAGCGGAGGGGGATTGCGTGGTGACGTCACAGAGCTGCGCGTGGGGGTCTAAATGTGGTCTTGTGAGGGCACGGCGCGGGCTCAGTTCAGTTGTATCTCCGGAACGAGTTGGTCGATTTTAGTGATCGAGGTGTCTACGGAGAGCTGAGAACATGAGTAAGATGTAAATAACGCAAAAATATAAAATTAACATTGGAAAGCAGAAAATATTGGTTACCATCGACCAATTGTTCCTAGGTTAGCCATTTGTATGTACTAATGATTTCGATGAATAAATGTTATGCATAGCATAATTTTCTTTCCTTCATTTTAACTTTCTTTCTGACAAACTAAACAAAATAATCTCCCAACAACGTGAGTAACGTATGTAATTTCGCATTCACGAAAAAAAGATTCGACGGAAGATTCAAGAATACTTCCTGTATTTTTTTTTCTTTTCAGTAAAGGTCTTACCCTTCATTTTAGAAATAATACGCAGGACCAGCGATATGCATACAGTAAAATTAGTGAATTTTTCTTCCCTAATCTTCTAGCAGTTGACACAGCTTAGTTTCGGTGTTTTAGTTTATCCTTCTTAAATTCTCACGTGAAAGTTAATCTGGAGTGCACGCACTAGATTTTTTTTCAGCCAGCTCTTGTTTCCTTCCTTCGTCAAAAGCGGATCGGGAGAGTATTTCTCGCGTAAAATATTGATAGCCCTCAAGTAAAGGAGTGATCGTGAGGGTTCAATTTTTTACGAAGGAAGACCACGAGTTGCATCTTTTTGCACAAGAGATCGCATAGAACCCCTGACCCTCGTTACGAACGGTGCAGGGTTCGATCCTTTCCCCTCCCCTCCCATGATTTTGTATATATACCGTAACCTAAAACGTAATATCACCTGAAGATGACACTAGTGTTGAAACCCGGTCGTTGTAATAAATAATTAGCGGAGTTAACTAAGTTATTTTAATTCTTCCGTTCTGATTTCACGTTCGTACATTCATTCTTTGTCACCGAGAGTAGCATTCCAAATTCATTTCGACTCCCTGTTTCTCCGCATTCACCGGTAGATGAATTAAAACATATAATTACCATAATTACTTTCTGCTTCGCTGTCATTTATAAATCATATATTGTTGCAGAAAAATCACGAAATAGAAGGTATCACACCTCATGAAGAACCGATAAAACCAGAAGCTCGATTTTGTATTAAGACGATTCCTCCTACCCGTTTCCTGAATAGCAACATTGGTGGGAATATGCGAGGAGTTAGATTTTCGGCGGGTGAAGAATTTACCAGGAAATCCAAATATCATAGTCTTAATTATTGTAAATTGAAAGTTTTGTTCAAATTTCAAACGCAGCTCATGAAAGTAACTAGTACCGGAGGACCGAAATTAGCTTGGTATCACAACATGCATTAATTACATTTAAAATTAAAAGGAAATTAATGTAATTCAATGGGATTTTTTAAAGATTTTGATATATTTTATCATAGTTAAAATCTCATTAATAATGGCTAAAAACGTTTTCTCTAAAATAAAGTCAGGGGATGTTCATTTTATAAAATAATGGATAAAAATAAATTAATAAAGAAAGAGCGTGGCTACTGAGCCAAACAAAAGTAACCGGGAATGCATTTCTAATGGGACTATTGGCCCATTTATTTCAGCATTCAACAGAATTTTCGCGGTCATATGGGACCCATACAAATCGATTCCTCAAACAGCAAAACCCTTAAAAGCCACTGAACGAGTTCAGTGTTAAAAGCCAACATTTGTGTTTATAGGACAACCAGTTTTCGATATAATCATTACATAGCACATACACAATGGGATGCTCTACTAAATTTAAAAGAGCATTTTTTCGCATGTAATGATAAATAAATAAACGCCGTTGACATTTACAAAACAGCACTTCATAATTCTCAATATTCTTGTAGTTATGGAACGTCAAAGTTGGCGAAAATTTCAAATATCTTTCGCGCGGAAGAAACGCCTTTTCATTGGTGTGACGCCAGAATGCGAGTAAGCGGGATTACGGGGTTTACCTTCGCCCCATGGCAATACAGCGATCCCGTGTTTCGTAGGGATGTGTGGTTATGGGAAAAAACCGGTGGAAGGTTAAACGGTTAATTTCAGTGAGTAGAGTACTCGAATATTAAAACCTGAAGGAAATAACTCTTTTATCAGATTTTATAACCTGAAGGTAAAATAGGTTTTTAAAATATGTTCTTACGGATGTGGTACATTCATATTCTCTCGTGAGGGCATCGGTGGTGACGTACTCAACATAATGTGATTATTATTGCAGCTACATGGGAATTACTACTACTTTTGGCCAAAACTTTCGCCGTTTCTAAAAAAAGTCTGTTTTTTCTCATTTTGGACGACTATTGCTAAAATAAATGTGTATCAGAGGGATTTTGGAAGTTAAGAAGCTAAAAAACGACAGTTTGTGAAAAAATTTCCGTTAAGTATTTTATTTAAGTTATAATCTTTTCGGCATAATACCAATGCACGTAGGTAGTCAAATATTTATTTCCATCTCGAATGAGAAGAAATAACTGGAATGTGTCCAACTGCCTAAGCTAGCGCTATAGTGTAATTAATATATATTACAATTATTTTACTTGTGAGCAGCCAATTTTTCTGGAGGACTACGGCGGTGTATGAAGCGCTAGCATATTGGGACCTTTGAGAGCGCGTCGAGGCGGTCTGTACCCAAGGAGGTCAGAAAAGAAATGGAGGCGACATACCACTTGATTATTGAAGCCAATTCCGCCATTGCAGTCGGCACAGTTTAGACCTTCCTCTGGCTTACGTGTCCGGCGGTCGCGTTCGATTTTCGTCAAATCTAAAATAAAAAGCACAGGCAAGGCGATGTTTCGTGACTGGTTTGGCAACACCTACTCGGCACAAAATCCTTCCCAAGCACACCTATTCTTGCTTCACTTTCGCCCATGAGCGTTCACGGTCATGCCTCCATTTCATTTTAACCTCCTTGGTCTGTACCGACACAACGAGTTCAATCACAGGTAAATGGGATGCTCAGTAGGGTGGGCCGAAAAACACGAAAGTGTCCGAATCGATTCGTAATAGCGCGGAAAAGTTGTTACTCGTCACCCTGATCACAAAGAAAGAAAAATTTTCGAAATCGGACCATGTCTTCCGGTCGCACATCTCGTTCGAAGTTTTGAAAAATCGTAAAAAAATATGACTTTTTTAGGGATTTTTTAAAATGAGTTACAGTGATTGGATTACGTTAAAAATCGGTATGTGACCTCTTCTAAAGATCCTCTGTCTTAAACAAATATGTAACACCCCTTATCTCCTTCTTTTAGGGGGAGGGGGAGTCGCTCATCGCGTTCAAATTATCCAAAAATCGTAAAAAACATGACTTTTTTCAGAATTTTCTCTTTATAAGTTACAGTGATCGGATTGCGTTCAAAATCGGTATGTGGCCTCTTGCAAAGGTCATTTGTCTTTTAAGAAAGATGTCATTCCCGTTTCCCCCTTCTTTTATGGGGGAGGGGAGGGGCATGTATCGTAAAAATGAGTGACCTTACGGTAGGCCTACGCTTATTTTTGAAAATTGGTTTTTCTTTTGAATTCGTCCCTTCAAAATAGTTTTATAGGTGAGAAAACATATGCATTTCAGGCTGGTTGATGTGCGACTACCCATAGCCGTGCCTAAGGGGTCAAAGTGCAGGTGCACTAGAATAAGCGGATTTCGATGCCAGACACACGTCTTTACAGTAATTCGCTGATTGTAGAGTTCCGCAGGGGCGAAACTTTTAACCATTTTCCGTATCTTGAAGCCATCATGGAGTAATACTCCGCACCGGCCAAGCCGCTGTACGGGTGACGGTCGCGTCCGACGATTTTTGATATTTTTTATCGTCAATTCAGCCGAATCATACGCTCCTTTTCCTTCGCTGAGTGTTCTTTTAACTCTGAACAGACACCGAAAAGCTAATAAAGCTCATTTGCAGCTGTTATGGTCCCTTATCGTTCGTGGGAAAAATGACATCTTAAATCTGTCCATTCTGCAGTCTAGTTCCCTAATTTTACTCTCATGATTTGATCTACCGTAGTATGTCGGATTTCGTAAAATATTATCAACGTCGTCAGAGAATAGACCGGTTTGGAACTTACATAATAGATTGAGTCTAAATTTTATCGACGGTCTGAAAGCTTTTCCCATCCCAGTTGCTGCAAAAGGTCAGTAACACTAACGAGATTATCATAACGGCCTTTAACATATCTTGCCGATCTTCGCTTCACGCGTTCTAACTCAGTTTCCAAGCCTATCTCATAAGGATCTCAAATACTGGCGCCATATTCTAAGTGGGGTCTAACGAGGGAGAAGTAGCTGATTTCCCTAACTTTATCGTCGCACTTGCCAAGTACTCTTTTAACAAATCCCAATTTAAGATTAGCTTGACCGGTAATTTCTCGAATATGCTTACTCCACGATAGATCATAAGTCAGTTTAACTCCGAGGTACTTAACGGATTCTACGGTCTCTAATTTTATGTTGTTTATGCAATAGCTGTTACAAGGAGCGTTTTTCCGTTTCCAAAAATTCCCAACAACGCATTTTTCAGGTTTAATTCAGGCATACTTAGCGTGCCGACACCATATGGCGGAGGTTATACTAAAAGGTGTATTTGAAACCGTAGTCAGCCCCTCCTCCGGCCCTGATGTTGCAATTTTTCAAAGGTTCCGGAGTGACTGGTACAGCATTAATAAGTCCCCGTTCTTTAGTGGCCTTGAAGACGAAAAATCGGTTGTTTATCTTTTAGAGAATAAAAAATCACTTGCAATTCATAGACTCTAAGCTCAAGGTAAAGTAGGTACCGTAGTGTAAAAATTTTTCGTAAGACTGATAGGGAGGGGGGGGGGGAGGTTCGAAAAATCTTACGTTGTCTCACACGGGAGAGGGGAAGGGGGTCAAAAATTGCATAAATCGTCTTGCGTAATACTTGAACGTTAAGTTAAGCCCCTAAGTTATTTTTCCTGGTATTATTTCAACATTCTAAACATTTGGACGTAAAAGCTCTGGGTCATGACGAGATTGTGAATTCTCTTTTTTTTAAAGTCACTGCATCCAGCACAAAAACAAACTACTCATATATAAAAAAAAACATTCATTTTTTTCTCTTGTTAACGACACAAGTCTCGCACGAGACTCGAGACCGAGACGTGACTGAGGTTTACGAGACTTTACTCGAAACGACATCAGAGTTCGAAAAAGGAGCCTGAGACGAGACTGAACCAAGTCTTGTCTCGCGGCAACAGAAAAATTAGACAGGTGGACATGAAGGAGCTTGGTGTACAATTTGCGGAGCCGCATATTAGGACACGTATCGCCAGTGGCGTACCGACGGGGGGGTTTAGGGTTTAAACCCCCCCCCCAAAACATGTATCCCTGAATTCGTTTCCGTTGCATTACGTGAACTAGCGTTTAGAATTTGGCTTATTGGGCTGAATATATTTGAATTGTCTTAACGAAAAGAGAATGTTAATTTAATTATTGTTTTATTGAATAATAATCTAAATATCATTTTATGATGATGCAAAAAAATATTAATGAACCGGTGTTCGGGAAGAAATAAAGTGTCTTTCAGAACCCTTGAAAAAGAGATGGTCATCGATGATGCATTTTTGTTAATCGATTGGGTTGAGAAGACACGAGTCCGGAAGTAAAATTTAAATACCGTAAATACGTTTCATGTAATATATTTTTTACTCTCTTGTGTAGACATGCACTTGAAACGAATGCATAATATGAGTACAAATGAAACAATCTCATTAGTTGAGATTAATTTAAGAGCGATTTAGTCTTGTATAGGTTGTAGCATGCCTTACAGGGAAATTTATAAAAGGATATTATCACCTGATCTCTGGGCTTACGACGTGAAAAATTGTGTGAAAGATGCAGAGTGATTCAAAACATATACCTTCCAATGCAACGACAAAATATTTAAAATGAGGAAGAGAGAAAAAATATTGAATATCTGAGACACCAACGTCACGGTTTGAGTAACTTTTTTCACCCCACGGTTTAAGGGTTAAATAATTCATGAATTATTTTCACGGGAGACTTTATGGTGATACATTAGAATGAAAAAGACAAACGTGTCACAGTTTCACGCTCTTGAAGTTTATTTTTCATTGTATTAAGGTATTTAACATTATGATTTATTTTAATATTACAGGTTTACTAATTCACGCGTTTTAGGAGCTATACGGGATATAGAGAAGGAAATATAACAGAAGGGAGGAATCATATACATTTATGATGGATTAATTCACTGATTTATATTTAAAAGATGAAGTTAAACCTGCCATACTTCATACAGGTACTGTAATAATGTCTCATTGCTGGCATGGAAACACAGGCATGCAAAGATCCGAGAATATAGTGGGTGAGACAGCTGTGAGGGGAGAGGTCAAATCCAGGAAAAATCGCATAAAAAATCACTAATGCCAGGCATTTGATCGTCTTGTTAAGTGAAAGAGTTGCTCCGTGGTAAACTCCAGCAATACAAAAAACAACTTAGTCATCTAAACAAAAATGATTATTAGCAATGAAGAGACTTTGTGACTTCCACAGTTTATTTAATATAGAACGACCGGTTTCGGCTGTCAAACCATCATCAGGAACATTGAAAAAACATGGAAAACATGTTTATATATACTATGGGAAGTTGCTATAGGAGGGGGGTGAGGTTGGTTGAGCAGGGTGGGGGGGAACAAAGTATGAGTTATAACTGTGAGAGAGGGTGGGGGTTAATCACTCGGGTTGTGGGGGTTGGGGTTTTGGGAGGGTGATGAGTAATAAGGGGGATGGGTTAGGAAAGGTTATGTCATTGACAAGGTTCTTTCCTTGTAGGGAGATCTCCCGAATTTCGAGGGCATCCATTCTCCTTGCTTTCCCGGTAAAATGCAGAATTTCGGGCTCAAAGCTGCTTCGATGCCCCATCTCCAAAAGGTGTCGGGCGAAGGCTGACGAATCGTCCTTATTTTCCCAACCCCCACCCCCTCCCATAGCAACTTCCCATAGTATATATAAACCTGTTTTTCCATGTTGTTTCAATGTACCTGATGATGTATTGACAGCCGAAACCGGTCGTTCTATATTAAATAAACTGTGGAAGTCACAAAGTCTCTTCATTGATAATATGGAGCCCTTCCACCACGTCATAGCTTCTAATTTCGATTCAAAAATGATTAATGAGGCCGCGCCATAAAATAAAATAAGACTCTTTAATACTGGCGCCCGAGGCGAGACGGATATGTCAACGGGGCAAAACAAAATGACACATTCAAGCATTCAAGGAATAAGACTGATTCTACGCGCGGCAAAGAGTGAATGAGGATGCGACAGCGCCCAAACGCTCACAATCAGCAACTAACCAACTTAATAAATGCCTTACGTTAACCCGCGCCAATTACAAGGGAAGTGAGCCCTTACTCTAAAAGAGGTCAGGGGAGGCTGTTTGAAACGAAGTGACCGACACTTAGCTGGGAGCCAGAGGTCCCTTACTCATTAGGGGATGGGGGAGTCCACTTTGCAAGAGGCGTCGGTAAGACGTAAGTGGGATGGGCGAAGCCTCAGCTACGACTTATCTCCTTTCCGCCGGATGTTGGCTTGGGTGTGTTCCGTTGCCCAACTCGAAATGCCCGAAACAACTCGTTACCGAAGAAAATAGATCATGCTCTTTGGAGATGTACCAATGTTTTCCACCTTATCGATGCTATTTAATTGATGGCACAACGAAGTTCACTATCAAATCCTATGTTTTTTTTCTTAAGCGCGCCAGACCTCTTGGAGATCCCACACGGGGGGGGGGGGGAATTTCCGCCTGCCTTAATTACTACGAATTTCAGCCATTCATAACAATTTTACACCGGGAAAACTTCTCATCGCAGAGAGTAAGGATATACTACGAAGAGGGATCAGAAAACTTCTGCAAGAAAACTCGCATCCTCATGAACACATATTTGAACCTCGCATCCTCATGGTTGTGGGAAAGCTAGCCAAGGAACAAATAGGGAGACATGAAGATGTGATCAGGACCACGCCTGAGATAATTTGTGCCATTGAGAAACGATCTTCACATAAGAATACAACAGCAGTGCCCGAAGATACTAATCTGAAAAGATTGCGAAAGATGCATGGAAGGTAGGGAAACCACCGTTACCTTCCCGTAACAAGGAACTTGCCATATTTGCTAAGGGAGAAGGAAGGCTCAGATATCCTGAAAACAGCAAAGAAAGAGGTGAGTTCTATGTTGGTGAAAGCCTAAGTGGTAGCTCTCCGTACATAAAAAAAATTGAGGACCTAGCTATAAATTTCAATAGGAACCTCAGAACAGCTGAGACCCTCTCCAAAGTGGCGAAGGAAAAGATACCTGAAGCGAGAAAAAAAAGAGGACGAATACAGCGGCAGTATTCATTAATGACCAGGACAATGAGTCTAGTAAAGACGAGATCATACAAAGAGAGCAAGTAGCCTTCTACATATACATATTACCCTGCGAGCCACGTCTAGGGTCTTTGGCAGGGGGTGACAAGTCACCAAAATGCAGCATGCAAGCGGACCGCCACATGCACACCGCACGGTCATGAATATTAAGGATACTAACCAATTCCATCATTAACTAAAAACCATCATGCAGCATGCAAGAGAATACCCACATGCACGCCACACATGTACGATGACACATAATATTCTACATGCTACTTAAGAGGGCAATCTGCCTATGAAGCTAGAACATGCAAAACATGCTGTTAGAAACACCATAAAACTCCGTAAACATGCTTTAAGAAATACATAAGTTAGTAAGCTACACTACCAGTCAACTAATCTATTTCTAAGTCCTTACACAGCCGTTATAGTCTCTTATCGTTCGCGGAAAAAACGACATTTTAAATCTATCTGTTCTACAGTCTATCTCTCTTATTTTATTTTTATGATCTAATCTACCATAGTACGTTGGCGGTCGTAAAATATGATCAAGTTCGTCGGAAAATAAACTACTCTTGAATTTACATAATAGATTTAGTCTTGTTTTCAATCTACGGTCTGACAGTGATTCCCATCCGAGTTGTTCTAAGAGGTCAGTAACACTAACAAGACTATCGTAACGGCTTTTCACGTAGTACCTGGCTGCTCTTCTCTGTACACGTTCTAACTCTGTTTTTAAGCCTGTTTCATGAGGATCCCAAACACTGGAAGCATATTCTAAATGGGGTCTAACGAGGGACAAATAGCTTATTTCTCTCACTTTGCCATCGCACTTGCCTGGAATTCTTTTAACAAATCCCAATTTACGATTAGCTTGACCTGTTATTTCCCGAATATGTTTATTCCACGATAGATCATTATTGAGCCTAACTCCGAGATATTTTACGGATTCTACCGTCTCTAATTGGGTATCCTGAATAAAATAGCTCTGTTGTGGGGAGTTATTTTTCCCCCAGAATTTCATTACTACGCATTTTTTCAAATTTAACTCTAGCTGCCACGCATCGCACCATGCTTGGATTGCAGTAATGCCTGTTGCTCACGGTAAAATTTTCAGTAAAACGTTTTATAAAACCGACTAATTTTATAAAAATGAGCTTGCTAACGATAAAACCGTTTTATAAAACCGAGTTTTATAAAACGGTTTATAAAACAGGCATATATACACCTCTCCTACACAGTTTCTTCCCTCCTTCCACTGAAACTCGCCCCGCAACGAGTGTTAGAGAATGGAGAAAGGATTACCTCAAGGTATACCCGATGCTAGCACCATTTACGGCATAGCGGTTCATATTAGTACTGCTTAGATTTTCCTCTTATAAGGTTCTTGAGTTTTACCGTGAGCAAGCTAGTACGTTTTACGTACGATTCATAAAACTTTCAATAAAAATTTTTATAAAACTGTTTTATGGAAAATTTTACCGTGGGCAACAGGCATAAGGTCGTTCGTTAGTTTATCCTTATCTTCACTGCTACGGATTTCCCTGTATACTACAGCGTCGTCTGCAAATAATCGAAGTTTACTGTCTATTATTTCACCAATATCGTTGATATAGAGTAGGAAGAGGAGTGGGCCTATGACACTACCCTGAGGGACGCCAGAAGTGACTCTAACTTCGTTGGAGGCTACGCCGTCTAATACTACTCTTTGCACGCGATCGCTCAAAAGTTCTCTGATCCAGGAAATTACATCATCGTCTAGGCCGTATGATTTTAGTTTTACTAATAACTTTCCGTGGGGCACTTTATCAAATTGCTTTTTTGAAATCAAGAAAAATCGCGTCCACTGGAATGTTGTCCTCTCCGGAGACTAAAATATCGTGGGCAAACAGCGCTAACTGAGTTTCGCATGATCTACCTTTCCTGAATCCGTGTTGAGTTCTCATTAACAAGTTATGCGTGTCTAGGTGTTTCATTACTGAGCTGACAACAATGTGTTCAAGGATTTTGCATGAAATGGACGTTAAAGATATCGGTCTGTAATTACATGGCTGTTCCTTGTCTCCACTTTTGAATATGGGCGTTACATTGGCAATTTTCCATTAATTTGGTACTCCGTAGTAGTAGTAGTAGTACTCCTAATACTTGAATCCTTATCTGTTACCTAGTACATGCTAACAGCACGCCTTGCACGTTTTCTACACAAGTCTTGAGTCTCTGTCTATCTGTGTACTTATAGAATTCATGTATATTGACGGTCCCTCTCCATTGTGATGACATCTGTAGTGTAGTAGTGTGAGGCTTCACCTCGTGATAAACATTAGCGATTTATGCTAATGCATAATTAGTCGTAGTTACACTAACTCTAGGGTATAGTGTAATGCATTTTGGTGATTACTCACCCCCTGCCACACACCCTTGAGGTGGCTTGCAGGGTATTTTGTAGATGTAGATAGTAGACAGCGGGTGAATCCCAGGACCTTGCTATAGTGCGAGGATTGGAGCGAAGCCAAGAAGAAAAGGAGAGGAAAGAGAAAGAATGCAGAGGAAGCTACGGCGATAACGAGTGCGTTCAATAATACGTTTGAAATGCACACATGGTTGTCTAATGCGCCTCAATTTGGAAGTCAGCGCGAATAACACTCGGGGAAGGCAAGCAGGCAGTAATCCGTCACTGGCTTCGACGATGAGATCGACCTTACTGTGTTCGAATTTCCCTCGTCGTTGCCTTGGAATAGTATGCCATAAGAGAGAAGGCCGATTTTTCTCCAGAGCGATAGTGGCGACGCTCCGTTTGTTGGGAAACTTTTTCCCCCACATATACATGAGGCAACGAACCACACACTCATCACTGGATAATTTCCGAGCAGGAAGAGGGTAGCGAGGTTGATTCTGCCGAAGAAGGATAGGAAACCGCATAACATGTATTATTACACGAACCATAATGTTATACTATTGGCCTCGCTAGGATATATCCAGGAACATCTTCCACTAGGGAGAATTGAAACTAAAAGAACAGTGGGCCATTCTAAAAACCAATACGGCTTTATAGATGGCTTATCTACGGTCGACGCAATTCTAAGGGTAATAAGGCTGGTATATAGTGGCAAATGGAAGAAGAAGAGATATCCCAGCAGTTTTGACACTAGATATTCGGAATTCTTTTAACCAGGTGGTGGATGTTGGTATCACTCCGTAAAATGGGAATCAGGCACTATCTACTACGTACTATGCAGTAGTACCTACTAAAAAAAACTACCTACTACCTACGGAATTAGAAGAAGGTGGTACAAAGCTTGAGGCAACCAGCGGAGTTCCGCCGAAGTCCATCTTTGAACCAACCCTCTGGAACCTGCTATACGATGGTGCCCTTCGTCTTCGACTACCAAGAGGTGCACAGTTCGTGGGCTATGCAGATTACTGGGCGTTAGTGGCTACAGCAGCATGAGAACAACTACTTGTGAGGGACGCCAATCAGGCAAACAGGAGAGTGAACAAGAGGCTTGAAGTGAACCAGCTCAAGAAAAAACGGAAGAAATCGTGACGGGAGGAAGGAGAGTATTCTCAGATATCGTACATAAGTGAGACCAGGCTCCAAGCTTCCGGTCCCCCGGTATTTAACCCATCAAAAAAATTCTGGACCCCCGCGCCCAGAGCCAAATTCCAGATACGCCACTGCCAACAATGCTGGTTGCTGTCTTTGGAAGATTTTCCTCCTTCCACGCAAAAGAGGGCAACATGTAACCACAACATATACAACTCATTAATGGATATCAATCTTTAATGTATATAAAAGAAGTCCGTCATAAACGCACACCCAAAACTACTGGTGATAGAACCGTGAATTTTGAGAATATATCCGTACCGTGGAGTATAGCAGGGGCACTACGAAAGGATTTTTGAAACAAACAATTTTTTGGGTTATTTTTACCCCATTAATGTCAACTTTTACTCCCATAAGAAAAGCATTGACTTCGGTGTGTGTTTTTTATTTGCTTTTTTAAAATTACTTGCACTCTAGATATTGAATGGAAATTTATATCATAGAACGCATAAAAGAATGCAGTATTTAATTCTCTCATTCAATTTTCTTATACGCTTCGTTTTTGCCCAAGCATTGCGTTTTTAACTCTAAATTCATCATTTTTTCTTCATTTTCAACAATAGAAATTTCCTTGGAAACCTGGCGTGAATATCCATTTAATAGCGATTTCAAGGATGGCTATTCTGCAGCATTTTAAGACCAGGTTCAGTGACTAATTTGATGGTTTTAATCAAACGACTTCAGTTCCCCTTTCGCCTTTCTTTCTCAATGACCATCAACAAGGCACAAGGTCAATAGCTTCAGAAGTGTGGATAAAATCTGGAAAATCGTTCCTTTCATGTGGTCAATTATGTGTTGCATGCTCACGAGTGGGACAGCCAAAAAATTTACTTGTTTTTGCAGAGGGCAGTAAGACCCACAATTTTGTATATCCCAAAGCACTTGAATATATTTTTTCAACTTTAATTTAATACACAAAAAATCATTACATTGAAATACATGGAACGATCGTAATTATTTTGTACATGTAAGTGTGTCTGCTTTGTATATGTATGCCTACTTAAAAAGATAAAGAGGCATTGCAACGCATGTTGGGCATTTTGAGGGTATGTGCAAATGTGCAATTTGGGCAGATTTTCATGAAAGCGAAAATCACGAAAACGCAGCCCTACGCCTACCTTAGCGGCGCCACTGGACGGGCAGACACTAGAGCGAGTGCGAGAAAATGATGTCCTACCCAACCTGGACCTGACTCGAGCAGAACCGCATTACTATTTTTTTTTCAATACTGGTGGGGGTCCGAAGGCGAAGCCGCCGGCAGAGGGGGGTCCAGGGGGGCTTCGCGCCCCTGGCTAGATGCTGCGGTGAGCGAAGCGAAGCGAGCCGTCAGCGGCTAATATCCTATAATGAACAATACTTCATAACAAAAGTCAGGTGATATACATTAGTGTGTTCACTTTTGAGTTACATATAATGGGTACCTACTAGTAACAACGTATTATATTAATAGATAAATCTATGGATATATTTCGTGAACGGAAACTTCAGCAAATAAGTTACTTACCTACATTTAATACGATTCTAAAATAAGTCTGTGTCGTAAAAATGTTTCCAGTGGTTGCGGAAATCAGGAGAGAACTTCAATTAAGGACTGCATTGGAAAAGGTTGGGGAATTTTTAAATGTTAATAGCTCTTTCGGCTTTTTGTTCGTAACGGTTTATTCGAGAATTTTCCTATGAAATCCCGTAGAGTCGAAGCTATTTCAAGGCAAATGAGCGCTTTCGTCCCGCCGGCCCAAAAACGTTTTGCGAGAAAACAAGATACCGTGATGTAGGTTATGAAAGTAGCGGCGGATGAGAGAAGGTTTGCGGAAAGCGAAAATCGCACTTATCAGGTTTGACACTTTACTACTCCCTTAATATTCGCGTAATTGCAATTGCGAAAAAAATTACAATGCGCACAGTGTAAAAAAAATTTGTACGTGATTTGCCTGAAAGAGCTCTCTTGTAAGTATAAGGTTAAAAATGAATTTGGGCTGGCGGGACGAAAGCGCACATTAACCGAACCATTATACAAGTAGCGAAGCGATCAATTGCAAAGTAACTACGTTATTATGATACGATCATGGGCGCCCATACAATATTTTCCAGGGGGGTCCAACACATAGGTTTAATAAGGAGGGTCCGAGTAGCCCTCTCCCAGAAAGATTAGTAAATTTGGGGTCACAGGAGTACATTTTTGGAAAATCTAAGGTGAATGAAAATTGTCTAAATTTCTTACTAAAATATTAATTTAATCCTGCAAAAACAATAAATAAATAAAATTTTCCTTTCCTTTTTTATTTTCCGGGAGGCTAGGAGGGGTGGGGGGGCGGACCCCCCTGGGCGTATGGGCGCCCATGGATACGATCGTCATAAAATAATAAAAACAATCTCGTCTTTCCAGTAAAATAAGAAAGGAATGAAATTATTATTCTCTCCAAGCGGAATAGGTACTCATCTTTCGCATAAACAAAGCTCGTTTTCTAGTTTTGATAAGTTAAACCGCAGTCCAGTCGTGCCATTTCCGAAGTATCTCGAAATAAAAACAAAAGACGGTGCCGATCCGTGAGCAAGATTTTCAATCGGAGGGGTCAGTATTAGGCGTACCGAAAGGGCTGGCGTTATTGTTTGGGCGGTTGGGGCTATTCAACGTCCCCAATTAACGCTCTGCCGGGTCGCTATTTGAAGTTACACAATCATTGGGTCGCTACTTATGAAGCCGAAATAGTACCCTACGTCATAATAGCACAGGCGTTTCAGTTACAGAATCGCCCCCTATTATTCTAATCCTATTTTTTAGAGTCCAAATAGAACTAGACAACAACGCTCGACGTTGAACTGTTTCGCTGATTAATCAATTAATAGTTGAACCGCTTACTGCGTCCCCATGGTAAAATAAACCTCACACGAAATTTAATTCTTCATAAAATTATTTAGTTTTCATCAAATGATTCCATTTCACATCAACATAGACTTATTAACACTAGAGTTCTGACTTTACCTTTGACTTATGGGTCAATATCTCCTCACTCTCCCGGCATTTTCTAATGAAAAAATAGGTCTGGTACACTATTATAAGACAAGTAACGCAAACGTCCGTCGACAAGCCATCCTTCTCATCAATCTGAAAAAAGAAGACATGATTTTAAAGTAATACAAACAACTGCTACACATTTGCCTTATTGAAAACAATCAATTCATACCTTAAGCCCGAAATTCTGGCTTATCCACGATTGTAAGTTGACGTTCAACAACAAATCGTGATCAAACAAATTCACACTCTTGCCTTCGCTAACTAAACAGAATCTACAAGTGAATGGCTTCAAATTCATTTTGAACGCACTGCAAAACGAGCTTTGCAGAACTTTATCAGTAACCACAGCACCAAACCCATCAACTTCTTCGAACTTTCATTCCCCTACAACAGATTCAACTTGATTATTAACACTTTCCACAACAGAGATCCATGTTCACAATCTTAACGTGATCGTAACGATCGTAACACTGGCCGCGCAAGTTTCAGCTGCCCTGTCTGATCCAGTCTCATCAGCCTCACCCTGTCAGCGCCACTACAGGGACTGCTCAATGAGAAAAAGGTTTCGCGGTTTTGCTAATGCAGCGCCACAACGGCCACAACCCTGATATGAGTAACTGATTGTGAGTAGAATAATGGAGTTTGCACCTGGCGCGAGGTTGGAATCGAGGCATCAGCTTCAGAGAAAAGCCACATTTTATTTTGTTGTTTGATTAATATTTAAATGGCAAATTCCGCGGTGAAAAATGCCAAATTGAATATGTAGTTCGAAAAAAACGATTATTCGCAAAAATCTCTCAATTCACTTTATATCTTCAATTATATTCCGTTGATGAAATAAACTGGTAACAGAACCTATACAAAATATTTGGCTCAAATTATTGATAAATCAAGGAAAAAAAGACTCGTACAACGCAGTAATTTCATGAAGTGATTATTAATTCACATAGGTACCTGCACAGCAATTAAATGCGGACTTAGGCAGCAAGCGTATTCTTTAAAATTGAGCAACTCCATCCTATACTATAGTATATATGTATGCAGGCCTGGCTTAAGGCCCGGGCGACTGTCCGTGGCGCCGTGATTGTGAAAAAATACTTTTTACTACGTTTAACCCAGCCACTGCATGACGTCCAATGGACGTCCATTTTACATCCAGACATCCAGAAATCCCTTATGGACATCCATAGGATGTCATTCAAATGACATACTATGAAGGTCCCTATAGGGACATCCATACGGAGGCCACAGCATGATATCCAATGGACATGATGTAAAATAAATCGTAAATAATATAAACTCCTATGAGAAATAAAAGAAACGACAGTTACTGGTTGATACCACATAAATCGAGGTAATATTAGCTGTGTCTGCAAAGTTCGCCCCCTGAGGGTTGCGCCCCTGGCAGCCGCCAGCCTGGCCAGCCCCTAGCTACGGCGCTGAAGCTAACGTGCGGGAATTGGAAAATCTTGTTTATTCGCAGTAATATTGCATTTATATTCATATTATGTGGCAACATTTTCCACATCGTTCGGTAGCTATGAGTTAGTATGTACTGTAACATGCCATGGTGCAATAGCACATTCAAAGTGATAAATGGTAATAAATCTTTTTTTTATTTTGAGCGAGCAGCAAAATCAGTGGAGAGGCAATATGATATTCCGACTCGTGAACGTTTTCGTCAGCTAGGTTTCCGGCTCTGGAACACTTCCATACGCTAGGCTTCGGAGACAGTTTAGTTATGGTTCGTTCACATTCCGATTCGCTTCGTGCACGCTTAAATCTCCGCTTCGTCGACGGTTCGTATCCGCTTCCCTCTACAATATTTTCGCTAGGGAAATTAGGCTTTTTCTCACTTATTACTATACTGCAGTTGGTTTGCACCATGTACATACCAAGAATCTGAAATAATTGCCCAATCCTGTCAAAATCCTGAAATAGACATCCTATGGATGTTCACAAGTGGGACATTTGGACATCCATAGGAAGTCCAGAGTACATCAAATGGGTGTCCATGGATGTCAGCCGGGACATCCAATGGATGTCCAATGGACATCATTGCAGTGGCTGGGAACTGGTGAATAGGTTTGACAAGCGCGGGAATGGGAGGGGCGGAATACTCTCTCTCGCCCGGGTTAAAATTTTGTCTTAAGCCGGGCCTGTATATATGAGAATATATCATAGTAAAACGATAACGTTTTCTATCAATATGGGTTAATCTTTGGACACTGGAAAACTATAGTCGAGAAAATGATGGCAATGGTGTTTAAATTGTTAAATTCGGCAATGAAACGCATCATTTATCAAAAATAGATTAATTAGGGATAACAATTATTATAATGTGTTGTAAGAAGATACACTAAATTTCTATTAAGTCACTACACGATTAACACTACTACCACTACTTCCTAAAGTTATAGACGTGACTCAACCCAAAAAGCTTTAATACTACCATAAATGAAACGTGCAATAAAAACTTAAAACATACAGCAAACTATTTGTAATTGCAACTGCATTGCAGAAATACTCTCATAGGAATTCTGTGAGTACGCCCTCATACCCTGACCACAATAGTGCTGAAAGCAATCAGTAGTTTCCTATTGCGTAATAATTTCTGTTCACTGGTAGCAGTTTTTAACCTGTCAAGTGGTTTCGATATACATGTGCATGGACCCTATTTTCTCTCCCAGCAGCGTTTCAGCATACGGCTTACGTCCTCTTGCCTCATACATTAATTTAAATACCCCCTGAGGAGTTAAATACTCAAATATTAAATCCCCGCTTGAGGATTTAACAAAGAGTGCAGCTTTCCTTAGTATTTTATTTACTTCACAAATTAAATCTTTCTGCAAGGTCCCAAATGCTCGCAACGTTTTCAAGATGTGGGTTAACCAGAGCAAAGTAGAATCTCTCTGTCACTTTTTCATAGCAGAACCCTCCTAAAATTTTCTAGCTAAATCCTAGTTTCTTTGTTGCAGTGCTGTAAATGTTTTGTATGTGTTAGATGTGCATTTTTGGATTAGTACTGCTTTCCTTGCAAAAAAATTACTTCATTATTTTATTGAAGTCACATGATTAAATGACTTTTAGATGTTGTTAAAGTTTATTGCACAAACAGTGTTACCCATTTTTCAAAGACCCAGTTCTTCCCCAAAGAGTACATTCATGCTGTTGGAAGGACTAAGTTGGGAGTATTAATAAATAATTCTCGGGTTTCCAGCCGAGTAAGGTTTTGGTTTGCTAACGTTTCAATGGAATACTCGTCCATCGTCCTCAGAGCAATAAAGCTTGCAGGGCCTTTCGCTTGCGCTTATATAGCCTTTCATTGCCTTATATAGATGGAAACCCGAGAATTATTTATTAATATCATTCGCCGAGAAAGAACCAAATCCTTTAAGTTGGGAGTGTTTAAGAAACTCAAGAGATTAAACACTAGGCTCAGATCACTTGAAAAATTCAAATCAGGTGAAACTTTTGAGTTTCAGCATAACATGGAAGATATTATTTTGACCCTGAACTATTCTCTAGAACTGAGAGAATCAACATAGTAAGAGAGATACACTGCCAAGCTAATGGGCTACAAAAATTCCTTCTTCCACACACTATTAGCGACTATAAATAAAACAGCATGACACTTAAATAAGGCACATTGTTAACACACTATTCACCTGTCCTTTCCCCCCTCCCTCCCAATTCATGGCTGACATATATCTTAACACCCCCAGCCACACAAGTACATGGTGGCCTGCAGGGTAGTAATTTAGAAGTAGATCTACTTAATATAACAGTTGGCCAAGGGCCAATTGAAACGCCCGTTCCCATCAAATCACCAAATTTAAGCAATGTTGGGCCCGGACAGGGGTGGCCCTCCTCCATACCTCTACCGGGGTGGATGGAGAGGTGACACTCCTCCAGACCTATACTGGGAGGGCGGAGGGTAGACCCAGACCGGGAAGGTTGGAGGGAGGTGATCCTCTTTCATACCTGTACCAGGAAGGTTGGGGGTGGCCCCTCCTCCATACCTCTACCGTGGTGCTCTTGTCTACAAGTGGCAGTCAGGTTAAATGTGGGACGGCACAATGGATCCGGAGGTCTGAGTGCCAGGAGGGCTCTAGCCCACCTTGCCCACCCACCCATACAATCTAATTTAATATAAGTTTGAATAATTTGAAACTTTTAAGTTTCATAACCTTTCTTACTGAGTTTAAGAGTCAGCACATTTCTTATAATTTTCTGTATGGTTCTCCATTTCTGGGTGATTAGGTCAGGTTCCATGTTCCTCAGATGAGGGATATTATTAGGGTTAGATGGAAGAAGGGACTGCCCCAGTCTCAATCTCGCCCCAATAAAGTCGCATGTTATTTTTATTATGACCAAGCTGCTGTCTTAGGTACTTTAATATGTATTAGTTTTGATGGGCAAACTTAAAATTAAATGACTTTTCCATAATTTCCAGGCCAAATTTTTAATTGTTCCACACACACTTTTAATACAGACACAAAGTTCCTGATGGCAGTTGCTTCTGTTCCCACGTTTTCCAAAACTTTTTCTGCTACCTTCACTGCATCCAATGCTGGGATACTTGTAGACAGGTTCTCCACATCGAATGATACTAGCAGGTATTTGGAGGAGGATGGAGGAGTTTTCTTTGATAGTTGATCACAGAAATCTTTTGTGTTCTTGACTCCAAATCTTAGCTGGAAATTTGTTAACTCTCTAAAATGAGAATTCAACAGGGCCGCTAGTTTTTTGAATGGGACTGCTACACTGGAAACGACTGGGCAAACAGGAATGTTCTCTTCATGGATTTTGGGAAGACCGACCGAAGAAAATGGGGGCTCTTGGGTTCATGACTGTGACTTTATACATCTCGTTAGATTTGAATATGTTAGGGGAGTTATTAAGGGATTTCTTCACAATTTCTTGAAACTTTTTGGTGAGGTCTGTTGAAATCTTAACTATTTGATTGTTCTTCATGAAGTCATAGCACTTATTCAAATAGTCATCCCTATTCATTACCATCACTGCGTTCCCTTTATCTGCCTTTTCAATGATTAAATTGTTGTCCCTCAGTCATTTTCTCATTGAGTGTATTGATTTGAGGTCTGAAGGACAGGTTATCTGATGCTTTTCACGCCTATTAACTAAGCTCGGTATTTTCTGTGAGATTATTGTTTTCATACCAATATCCTCTTTGTCTAGGGCCACTTCACAGTCTAAAATTAAATTCTCTATTTCCTTTGACCTCGTTGGAGTACTGGGTACATATTTAAGGCCTTTCTGAAATAACATCACTTCATGAGCCTCAAACACGGTATCCGAAAGATAAATTACTCTGTCGTTGAAGCACATTCAGAGGGCGGGGGATATCTTCCTTTGGGTTTCCTGATGGAAATTACTTTTCATTTCTGAGAGGTCGTTGTGTTTTCCCATCATGACTAACCTCTTTTTATGTGCTAATTCGCTGCTTCTTTGTCACACGTAGTCGTCCAGCAACGTCCACTCGGTCCAATGAAGGTCATGCCACAGCTCCTTTGTTAACAGGAACCTATATTGTTCAATGCTGTTCCTCTTTGCGTACCAGTTACCGTGTCCTTCACGGGTGTTTTCTATATTCCTACACCACCCCTTACCTCTCCCCCGGTATTTTTCCCCTCCTCAACACCCCCTCCACCCCTCTCCTACCTTCCACCAAGTCCCTTAAGAGTATATATACCTCCTCGAAATTGTTAAAACTTTGTACCTGATGATGAACCGGTGTTGAAACATGTCGTACCAGGAAAATACATCTGTGGAAGGAAACCAAGTTACTTTTTCATTGGTGAGAAGCCTACTACATATCTGCTGATGTCATAATACCAACAGATTAAAATATATTCCTGGCAACACTATTCGCTGTAAAAATATTAATAATAAAACTTAACCTCTGTGGACTGGCATTGCCATATTGTAATGTTTTAAGCCAAATATTTCTTCATTAATAGTTGATATTTTTCTCTAACCCTAGACCAAATTCATTAAAAGCATGGATGAATGAGTGCAAATAACTCAAACGGATGGAGTCAAAAATGAAAAGTTTCTAATGCAATGGAAAATTTCTAATCCAATTGCATCTGCAAAATTGTGTTTTCGGGAGCACCGTGATTGTTTTACATATGTATTTTACATATTATATTTAAGAATTAGCATATGCTCATTTTCCAAAACTGTTGTTATTACTATAGAAAGCATTATTGAAAAAATAACAGAAATTATCACAAATGAAAAGAAAAACTAAAATGAAGTAAGGTATACTGAAAAGAATTCTTCTGTTACCAAGATATAATGGCACCATAAAAATATTTACAAAATTAAAGATTAATGCTAACTTTTCACATTATGTACATGCATTCTATTTTTGTTTTAAGTAGAAAATCATAAAGAGTATTCCTACTAAGGTTATTCAGTTCCTAATGGTTTAGTCTATTAATCGTAACTACCTTACTTCCCGACCCTATGGACAGTGGCATAGCCAGGTTTTGGGTCTAAGGGGGGCAGAAAGTTGTTAGGGGGGGCAGAAAACTTTTAGGGAGTGCAGACTCATTAATTAACCAGTTTACTAAACTTGACAAATTTTGGTGATGCAATAGGCGGATGGGTGAGTACAAAATATGAAAATTGACAACGTATTATACACATTTATTTATACGTATTTGGGTCTTAAAAAGTGGAAAAATACACAGACTTAGTGGCGCAAGAACACTGGGCAGGATGGGCCTTTGCCCCCACTGGCTATGCTACTGCCTATGGATGCACCAGTGCACTGTGACAGTGTTTTTTTTTATCAAATTTTAGGAGAAAAAAATAATAACAAAAATCTCCGTGAGAGTTAACATTTAATGGGAAGAAAATGGGATTGTTAATTTAACAAAATATCAACTACACTAAAGCTATTCATCATAGAATACCATAAACGAATGATGGTAGAATCTGCACCTTTAGCTCACTGCTGCAATGCAGTCTGTGGTTAAAGTAGAGAGATGGGCACCTACGATTGTGATGCAAAATCAGATGCTACCTTTACCCTCGACCCATATGATGCATGCATATTAGAAAATTCATTTTTGAGCAATAAAAAGGGTATATTATTGGCAAGAAAATTAGTATTTCATTAAAATTCTGGCTAAATAAAATTCTCTACATGGCAAATGCCACACTTTCTCATACATGTGGCATCACCCAATGCTTAGAGGAAATCTCAATTAAGTTTTCATCATGTTTTAGAGAGGTATTCATAGTCTCCATACATTATATATTTATAACAGTCTTTATTTTGTGGTAAAACTTAAGATATATTAAGTCACAGCACAAATAAATGTGAAGATAACAACTTAACTCACATGAACAGGTCAATGGGAATATTTACAGTAAGACTATTGAAAACATGAAGGAACATGAAAAACACTATTACAACATGGATGACAAAATCTGATGTTTGAAACATTGCAATGATTACAACAATAGTCATCCAGGATCTTATCCCTATTAAAATATAAGAATTAAGCTCAGGTTTCAAGATTCACTTTTGAGTCTTGGAAAACTTAAGAATTTAGTCAGAATTTAGCAACCTAAAAATAAAAAAATGAGAGATGAATCACAAGGGTTGGAAATTTATAGGAATGGAAAGTTCCAGCTTATCAAGGCAATTTTTTGTAACTTGTAAATGGTTTCACTGATTTTATGCTTAGGACAGAAGAGGTTGCTTGAGTAGACATGACTGTTAAAGACAGCTGGATATGCCCCGGAGCATAATATAAGTTTGACAAAACAATTAACCTCGGAATAAATAAAGTTATGAATTTATAAAAGGGCTTCTTTCAACCAAAATTTGTTCCTACTTAACCGATTTTAGCTATCACTAAAATGGCCACATCACGGAAGTTACATCATTGTTTTTCATGGCTTCTAGTAATTACGACTCCTTAAATACCAAGAAGGACATGATTAACACTATAAAAATTATACATCTCTTGTTTAAAACTTACATTCTTTTAATTCCAACAAAAATAGACTAGGCAGCATTAGAATACAATTATTTTTTGAAGATTTTTGTGTTTTTGCAGCAGTTTACTTTTGCAAGGGGGAAAATATTTGGTAACATTGGTTTCAAATTATATCCATACTAACCTTGAATGTAACATGAATTCCTCCATTGACAATCTTAAATAAAAAAAAACAATTGTGCTGCATAACAGTGATAATGGCTATGAGTTTGGTACCAACTGCTGGACACTTATATGTACTTAACAAAAATATTATTCCATTCATTCACAAAGACCCTAGCTTCAGTTTGTTTGTGCCTCTTGAGATTAATTATGAAGGAAGTCAGATCAAAGAAGTAAAACTTTCAATAGAATTTCAGATGATCAATAGCTGACCTCCTTGGAAGCATCCTATGTTCAATTTAAAAATTCATATTGAACTAATAAAAATGAACATTTCTTTCAGAAGACTTGCATCTTGATCACTGGAAAAAAATAAAAGTAGGTACCTAATTGGATGCATGAATTGGGAATGAATGGGGGTGTTCAACATTCTTGAGTAGAGGCTTCACTACCAAATGGACTTTCGTGGTCCAACAAGTGACCAGAGACACTCCCTGAGTAGCTTTGTGGTGGAATACAACCAGTTGTATCATATTTCGGAGGGTTGAAATAAGGAGGAAGAGAGAATTGATTCCATATCTTCAGAGCACCTAACACTTCAATTGAGGAAGACAAAAATTTGAAAAAGGACTCGACGATCCCCCCTGACAGTGCTCACAACCACAAACGGGACCAGAAATGAAGTCATCACAGAACATTGCATTCATAAAAAAAAAATGTCTTCTTCAATAAACTGTTCCATGGTCACAACTCAAGAGAGTTGACACTGACCTTTGGTTTGTTTCTTCTAGCACTTGGAGGAGCGGAAGGCACTATTTTTTAAGTTGAAAGCATTCCACTCTCAGTTAAAAAGAGTCTCTTCTCATACTTGGCCAAAATTGCAGTTACATAGCACCTAAAATGATAATCAAGATATAAAAAAATACTTTATTTTTTAGTACTTCACACTAACAGTTTAAATGATTCTCGGTTCACATTCACGTTTTTAAAGTGTTCCCAATATGTCCCTAGGCATATTTCCTTTACAGATCACAGAAAAGTCTCACAAAACAATTTTATAATCCCAAAAGCTGGGATAACCTAGTTTTCTCATGGCACAACTTCCTTGACTACGTCAAAAAAATTGTAGACAGCACCAATGTTTTATCTCATGTAGTTCAGAAAAATAGTTTTGATTTTGTAGAAAATATTACTTAACACCATCTCCTTTAAGAACAGATTTAAGATATTTCAAAACTGTGGACAAATATTTAATAGCCTCGAGCTTGACTGGGTGATCAATTTGATGTAGCCACTCGGCTGGAGAAACTTCAAGCCTCTAATGGCATGAATGCTGGGCACATTCACTGGTAAAGAGTAATTTAATCTTGTATCACATTTCATCACAGACTTGCTATACAAAATGCTGCATTCAACCCTTTCAAAACTGTTCGTAAGCAACATTAATCTTGCAATTGGCACACACATCTTTCAAACTAAAAAAAACTTAAATAACTTACACATGGGTGAAGACTCCTTATACGCACAAAGAGGCAGACACAGTAAGTACCTGAAATTGGTTCTACCAACACATTTTTTGAATGCCCATGTGCATTTTTTTCACAGAGTCAAGCAGCATTACATTGAAACTGTAATGGAACTTCATCCTTGACCCCCTCTGCTGCACCCCAAATTTAAAAAAAACCAGAACTCTTCCCTTGTGTCAAAACCTACCACAATTCCCCTTTTGTTAATGTTTGTGGCATGGTGAATTAAAAACTATGCTTCCTCAATTCAGCAATGGAGCAGGGAATTTTGTCTTCTGTACAACGGAGCGTACGGTTTCCAGTCTCATGAGGTGCGCAACAGTGTGACTTCCTTCTTAGGAACTTGAAAATTGTAAAGGGGCTCCTTTTTATAGCACTGGGTCCCCCTCTCCCCACATTGTAGCAAAATATACATAAGCTCCGTGCCACTGTGCTGATATCTCATTATCCTATCTATACATCGATAACGATTTTTTTGTCACCTAAAAAATGTTAACTTATTATGAATATATATATATATCTTCCAGCCATTCTAGGACTCAAATAAAGGCAACAACACACGCAACAACATACACAACTAGGTTTTCATACCTTTTATCCACTCACTCGATACCTCGAATTTGGTAAAACTAGCACCACACAATATTTTTCAGAGAAACGTTGAGTTCAAACCATGCTTTCACGATCAGAATGGGATCCCAGCCCATCTTTACTTTTCCCATCATCTCCTCTTCCACCTGTACTGCCCCGCATGCCATTGCTTCCGCCAAAGAAACCCAGCAGCCAGCTGCGCAAGTTTCCCTTCCCGTACTTCCCATGGTTGCTCACCGCACCCCTTCCTACCTGGCCCATTTCCTCCAGCGACTTCCATTTCTTCCTTCCCCCCACTGACGACACCGAGGATGACTGCGGAGAGGGTGGGGCCAACAGGGGAGCCTTGGCACCCTTGGTGCACAGCTCATCGCCTTCCAGTGCATCCCCGTCGAACCCTTTGAGATCATGTATCCCTCCGTTGGGCTTGCCCATCACGTGACTCCCATCCCGGTCGAGCGACACGTCAAACTGCACAGTGGCTTCGCTGTCATCGTCCTTCTTGGAGGTCAGTATGAGTGAGTCAGTCACGCTCTCGGGGTCGTCAACTGCAGAGTTGCTGGCGTCATCGTGGCCGACAGTTTGTACGTGGTCCAGGGATGAGTTCGACATGGGTGTGTTGCAGTGACTGGCGGTGACGATGGATTCGCGACTCAACACATGAGAGTTCCCATCGGTTTCGAGCAATCGACTGTTTTCTTCACGAGGCACGTTTTGCGATGAATGGATTTCCTCCTTCTGCAGATTAAGTTTACTCCTCACGATGTCCTTGGTTTTCAAAGGGTTGAAGGCTTCGAATCTCACGGGTGTCGGAAGTCGCTCGTGCTGCAGTCTTTCCACCGCCTTTGGAAGAAGAAGCTCGTGAAAACTTCTCCGATGGGCGAGTTCTCCATCATCAAGACGTTCTACACTATTCCCGGGATCGCTAAGAATGTTCATGGCACTGCCACTTCTCTTGCGACACCTGGATAAAGCTCCCGATGAGGATGTAGTTCCATCACCGAGATCCCTCCTCATGTTGACTTTGGACGAAGGCCTCCTCAACTTTGATAAGAGGGGAGGATCAAGTTGAGTTATACTCCCACGCTGATCTTCTGCCACGCTTCCCCTCTTTGACTGAACCTCAGCAAGACTCCCGCTTCCACGGAGATGCGATGAAAGGTTGATGCTGTCACGGTTCACTCGGCTTGACTGGGGACGTACCGAGCGACCCAATGCGGCTAGCAACCCACCGCTACCCCTTCTCTCGGAGAGGAGATCCCGCGAACCACGTTTGAGAGCCAACTGTGCCGCATCGATACCGAGGCTACCACCTCGCCTCCTACTCGCATCTGACATCTGCCCATCTTCATCTTCATCCTCCTCATCGAATGCCGTGCCCGTCTGCTTGCGGCGCATGGGAGATGAGGAGGGAACGGTATCTGGACTTTCAGCCCAACGAGATATACCAGACTGCCTCCGACTGCAATTACCAGCACCTGATGACATTTTGGGACTGCGCCGTCCCACAGAGCAGTTGGCAGGCCTGTAATAGAGTGAAATGAATGTGAATGAAAAATACAGGTTACATATTGATTCATTAATTCAAATCATTCCCTTGAAAATTCATCAAATATTGATCCATATTCATGATCAAATATGCACAGTCTTTACTCCATTCTATAATATCCAATTACTGCAGTATTATGATATATTATAGACTCTACTGGGGATTTTTCTAGCCCTAGTATTGATCTTTACTCCAACCCTCTAGGACAAAATTCAAAATTTAATAGAATAGAATAGAATAGAATTTATTTGTCCAAGGATCATTATACATGATATAGGACACGTCAGTTATTCACATAAAAAAACATTTAAACTCTGTACAATCATAAGTCCTCATCTATGAGGTATTCGTTTACTGAGTAGTACAATTTTTTTAGAAGCATTTCTTTAATTTTACACTTAAAAGTAACAATTTTTTCAATGTCTTTGTATTTTGTTGGCAGTTTATTATAGAGGTGAATCCCCATAGCTCTAGGACCATGGGAAGTATTACTCGTCCTTACAAATTGAATATGTAGGTTATTCCTCGATCTTGTCGAATAATTATGTACATTAGAGTTCTTTTCAAATTCAGCGATATTAATCTGTACATACATTAAAACATTATATATATAAATGCAAGGTAAAGGCAGTAATCCCAATGCCTTGAAGATAGGTCGACATGGAGCAATGATTGGAGCATTTACAATTAGTCGGACAGCTTTCTTCTGCAGTTTAAATATCACACTAGCACGGGAGGAAGAACCCCAAAACAAAATACCATATACCATGCGAGAGTAAAACTCTCCAAAATACAGAGAAAGCAGAACATCGATAGAAACAGTATGTCTTATAAATCTAATCATATAACATTTTGAACTAAGCTTACTAGCTAATTCACAAATATGAGGTTCCCAGGTCATATAAGAGTCGAGATGAAGTCCAAGAAATTTAGCCCGGGTGACCTGGAGAACATTGCTCTGGTTAATATTCACATGTATATCTTTCTGTTGTTTGCCTCTGTTCATGATGTACATAATTTGTGATTTATTAACATTAAGGTCCAAGAAGTTGTATTTACACCAATCGCTTAGTGTTTGGGCAGCTAAGTTGCATTGCTGTAGGAAACTGCAATAGTTATCAGAGGAGACTATAAAATTGGTATCATCAGCATAGAGAATTGGGGTGATATTATCAATGTTGGAGTATATCCCTGGCAGATCATTTATGTATAATAAGAATAAAACAGGCCCCAGGACAGAGCCTTGGGGAACACCATGGGGTACAGAATTGTTATGTGAGGAATGACTATACCCATTCTCTTTAATGATGACCATTTGTTTCCTCTCGTGAAGGTAAGACCTAATCCAATTGTTAGCAATGCCACGAATGCCAAGCCTATCTAGTTTAACCAGAAGCAGCTCGTGATTTACACTATCAAAGGCTTTACTGAAATCAAAGAGCATAGTGCATGCTTCAAGTTTGTTATCTAAGGATAACAGTAACTGGTTGATGGTATTGGTAATAGCTTCTATATTTTTAAAAATTGTTACTGAAGCACTAACTCTTATAATCATCAACAAACTAGAAGCCCATCACCCATCATGCCATGGGTGCATAGGACTGTTTTGAGATTTTTTTACTACATGTCTGTTGTCAACCTTGAAATTCATTTACAATGGAGGAGAGAAACTTAAATTAATAGCAGTACTTACACAACCTGCATCAAATCATTCAAGTGAAAATGTTAAGTTCAATGTAGTAACATATTATTCATATATCAGAGCTTCGACGATTAGAAAAGACTTAAGAGAAATCCATGAAAAATACAGTTATAGTTTAGAGTAATCATACTCATACAAGGGCAAATAAAAACTCTTGTAGTAAAAACATTAATATGTCTTGACCAGAATCAGGGTGGGTACCAATTCCAAGTATGTAAACAGTTTCTCTGCATGCAAATGAATGATTTATTTATGTTCCATGACCACCGAAAACAGCACATTATGGCCTTTGCATCAGGGTAATTAATAATCAACAATGGACGAGCACACACAACCATGCCCTGGGAGGAGAAAAATCCAACCAGGTGGGTCTCGAAGCTGCAACCGTAGGGTTAGCAGCCGAGGACTTTTCCACGCTGCCGCCAAGGCCAGCGAAATTATCAAAAACAAAATTGTATCATTTAATTATTTCCCACACTTAAACTATTTTTTCAAGGTCCTTCTAAAAATTTTTCGGAATTAATATCGGAAGTTTTTATTTGTAAGTGTTCTTTTTTCCGTGTGTATATTTTTATCGGCCACCCTCTTGGCATATTGTATATATATATATATATATATAAACCATTCACTCAATCCGCTCGCAGGCGTAAATAATAAATATTTCGTTCAGTTAGATGGTGAAAGAAATATTTATTTTATATATATATATATTTATTTTTTTTTACATCGACAAATTTTTGCTTCTTATTCAGGCACACAAAATCAATGCCAATGCTTGACACTTGAACATGCATATACTGGCTGGTCATACCTGCTGAAGAGTGGAGCAAGATTTGATAGGTCAGGGTCTTCTCTCCTTAGGATTGCCTTCTCTGGATTCGCTCCGACCAACCAGTGCGTTTTCACGTCTCCTTTCCCCTTCACAAAAACCAGTCCACGATCCTCAATAATATACCCGCCATGGTTTTCCAAAGCTTGACGACAGCTGTCTGTATTGAGGAAAATTATACAATATAGTACTGCATAAGAATTCATACTATGTACCCAGTTCAATGTAAAATTAACTGCATGATCTGTTATTTTCCTGGTGCACTTGATGCATGAATCCTTCTCGGGTGCTCTACCAGGTTATGCCATAATGGCCAACGTTTTGATGCCAGACTCATGAATCATCCTTGGGGCATCAGTCAGGGACGTCAGCCAGTATGGAGAGCCTAATCCGGGTTCATTTACTTTAATTTAACCAGGTTAGGATCTCCATACTGGCCAATATTTTGATGCCCTGAGGACAATGCATGAGTCGGGAATAAAAACATCGGCCAGAATGGAGAACCTAACCCAGTGAAGAACCCGAGAAGAATTCATGCATCAAATTTACTGGCTGATAAATTTATTTTATTTCAATGCTCTAAGCATGATTAGTAGATAACCAAAGCTCAGCTCTGTAAAAAACACCTGGCTCAAAACGACAGTAATAATCAGGTATTTAACCCTATTAGTGCAATGGGCCGATATATCGGCTCGCAAATAGAATATTGTTCAACTTTATAACACTGAAATAATTACATTTATTCTTCAGACGATGTAAAAGAATAGTATCATTAATAATTAATTCAATTTATATAAAATTAAAAAAAACACCTATGGATATTTTTAACATTAACTTCATAAAGTTTCTTTCCTAACGTGATACATTTGATTAAATTACCCTTAGCATTTTTCGTAAGTATCGCTGGCAGAAGGCAGCACTAGAAGAGTTAAAGTATTTGCTGGGTTTTATTGAAATTTTCCTTGGATAGAAATAACTGTTAGGGAAATATTTGGTCTGGTTGGGTTTAGGGCCAGATGATTGAAGTTTCTCTGTGGAATTCTTTCTGGTTGATTACATGACTTTCCTCATAGAGGTATTCTTAGGATTATTGAAGAAGGCATAGCACTAAATTTGTGGAATCATTTATAATGTGGTGACTTGAATGTTATTTTCATACTTAAAGGGGAGAAATAACTGAAAGAATTTAAGGATAGGAAGTAGCAAGTGTAAAATGTTAAAACAGCCCAGAGTTATTGTACTTTCTTAAACTTGAGTTACTCCCTGTACTTTGATAAAGTAAAAGTCTCGCATTATTTCCAATATTAAAATGTTATTTTGTAATATTTATGACTAAGGGTTAAGGTCACCCAACAAGTAAAATAGCTATATTTTAGTATTATAGCATTTATAATATGATGTGCACCCATCTATTTTTCAACTGAGAAATATGATATACCAATGAATTTTTTAATCACTCTTGTTGCAGTGTCAAAAGGGTAATTCTTTAAAGAGATTTCTCTTCATAATCATAGGATAATACAATCATTTTTAAAAAGTGAAATTAACTTACCACTAATGTGTATTCTAAGCGGCTCTCCACTAGATTCCATCCTTGATGCTGTATTCACGGTGTCTCCAAAAAGACAATAGCGAGGCATTGTAAGACCTACCACTCCAGCAACAACTGGACCTAAATTTTGAAACGTACAGGATGGAATTACAGTCTAAGAGAATATAATAAATATTTATAGTTCTAGGATTAGTACATCCACTACAAATAAACACAATTTAAGAAATTAAATACAAGAGCTCAATAATACAAGTCAGTGAAAAATACAGAAAAAGTTAATTCAGGAGTGAGTCAGAACATAGTATCGCAAAAACAGATAAATAAAATATTTATATGCATAAAAAATTACTTACTTTGTGATACCTTCTATATTTATATGCTGGTAAAGATCAAGGTAAGAATAAAAATATATATGATTTAAAAAAATTATCATCTATCAACAGATTGAAAAGTTTCCTTAGAAACATATACTCAAGAACAAAGAGTCTTTTAAATTTTAGGTCAATTTATTCCAGACATGCGGTCCAACAATTGTGAATGACTTTTGAAAAGCAGAGGTATGAAATTGAGGAATAAAGTAATCCAGATCATATTCCTTACTTCCTGTAACCATCCTGTTCCTAACCTTAAGGTTACCTTATTAAGAGATTTTGCCCTCCTAGGATAAGCATGAATTAAATACTGGGGTTCATTTGGTTCACTGGGGTTCATAAATGTAATAGGCCATCATATACATATGACCTAATAGTTCTGAAATCCAGCCAGGAAAGCTTATCGAGATCAGGAGAAATGTGATCCTCCCTCCGAAATTCAAAATAATATCAAACGCAGAAAGTGAAAAAAACGGAGCTTGATATTCAGTTTCTCCATTAAATTGTTGAATGTAATCACCCTTAGTAATATTAAAAGCACAAAGAGATAATGTCTTGGTGTGTTAGTGCATCGTATGTACCTCCTCGAATGGTCTTCCATTTGGTTTCTAATTTCTCAGGGAATTTATTTTTTTAAATTTGCTTTGTATTTCTTCAAAATGCATGTCATGAAAAAAATATCTCAAAATTATAAGTGATCCCAGTATTCACCTCCATCCTCAACTCGAAACTTAGCCGGTACATATCAGTTTATCAGAGTCCATTTTCAGGATTGAGGAAATTTACAGAGGTGCCCATGTTTTTTTTTACATTTGCATCAACACGGCAATTTTCGAGGCAACATGAGCACAAAGGATCCCACCATACTTAAATAAAAGAAAAATTTTATGAAATATTTCATTTCCCTTCAAAGTTTTTTCCCTTCAAATAACTTCTACTCCACTTCTGAGAGTAAATGGTAAAATTTTAAGTTCTTCCACTGAAACTAAATTCCTGGGACTATATGTGCATGAATCATTATCCTGGGAAATGCATATCGATATCCTTTGTGCCAAAGTGGCATCTGGATGTTATCTTCTTAGAAGGATCAAAGTGCTCACTGACACCAACACGGCCCTTTCTGTCTACCATGCTTATATTCATAGTAGGCTGAAGTATGGAATTGTGGTTTGGGGCCACTCTTAACACAGTACACCCAGTCCTCGTATAGCGCTGACTCGATTAGCGCTGTTTCGCATTAACGCTATCGAAAATTTAATACCATTTCCCTCTTATTAACGCTCTTGCTCCGCATTAGCGCTCTCCATAACTACCGCCGCATTTGAAAATTTCACTGCGATCGCTGCGCCCGATACGGAAGGTACTAGAAACTGCAGTCGCTGGATCCGTGTTTTACCACATTTGACCACTTGCGAACGTTTAAAAAAAACAACAAATCTTTTAAAGATGTCTGTAAATTGAGCAAAATTGAAAGTTAGTATTCCTGTTATTCGTTCATTCGCGTTTTCGTTTTTATCACATGCATAACTGAACGACTTTATAGCCTTAAGTACAGCGTAGCTGTATTTAAGGCTATAAAGCCCTCGTAACCACAGTTAATCCGATAGTTTTGCTAGTTACAAAATAACATTATTAATAATCCACTTTCTTCTCAAACATTAAGGTCATGAGTGATAATCCACAGTCAGATAAGAAGAAAAGGAAAAGCCTAACCCTTGACGTGAAATTGGACTTTTTGCGACGACTAGATTCTGGGCAGCGACAACACAAAGTCTGCAGGGCGACAACACAAGTCTATCTCTGGCTGGTTCGACAGTAAGGACTATCATCAGAGATAGAGAAAAAATTAAGGAATATGGAAAGACTGCGACTCCCTTAACTTCTGTGAGGATCCGAATAAGATCAAAGACTATGGTGGAAATGGAGAGGTTATTAAGTATTTGGATGGAGGGTTTAATTAAAAAACGTATGCCCGTGAGTTTGCTGATGATCCAAGCAAAAGCAAAGAGTCTATTCGCGAATTTGGTTAAAGATCTCCCAGAAAGTTCTAGTAGTTCTAGTGTCGAAACATTCACTGCAAGTCGAGGATGGTTTGAACGCTTTAGAGCACGATATAACTTGCACAACATATCTATTCGTGGCGAATCGGCCAGTGCAGATGATAGTGCAGCAGCGACTTATGTCGATGAAATTGCTGCTATTATAGAAATGAATGGATACTCACCTCACCAAATTTTTAATGCCGATGAAACTGGGTTATTCTGGAAAAGAATGCCAGCCAGGACGTATATTTCTAAGCAGGAGAAACTAATGCCTGGATTCAAAGTTTCGAAGGATCGGTTGACGTTATTGCTTTGTGGAAACGCTGCTGGAGACTTTAAGTTGAAGCCAATGATTGTATATCATTCAGAAAACCCGAGGGCTTTGAAAGGCTATGACAAGAAAAATCTACCTGTCCTTTGGACATCTAATAAAAAAGCTTGGGTAACAATTCCCGTGTTTGAGCATTGGTTTACGTCTTACTTCTGTCCGGCAGTAAAAAAGTACTGTGCACAAAAAAATTTAGATTTTAAAATTTTGTTGATACTAGATAATGCTCCAGGCCATCCAAGAACCCTTGGCGATTTAAGTCCAGAAGTCAAAGTCGTTTTTTTGCCACCAAACACAACTGCTGTTCTGCAGCCCATGGACCAAGGCGTCATTTCAACGTTTAAGGCATATTATCTAAGGGAAACGTTTGCTCAAGCTGTGAAGGCTACAGAGGGTGAAAATGGCATGGACTTAAAAAAATTCTGGAGAAGCTACAATATCCACAATGCAATAGAAAACATTGCTAAATCATGGGATGAAATCGGCCAAAAAACTATGAACACTGTGTGGAAAAACCTTTGGAGTGATTGTGTGCTCGATTTTCAAGGTTTTGACTTATCACACGAAGCCGTCGATGAAACAGTTAACCTCGCACGAAAAGTAGGTTTAGAAGAAATCGAAGAACGTGATATTCATGAGTTGATTGTAGCACAAAGAGAAGAACTCACGGATGAAGAACTGTTGGAAATGCAACAATATGAAGAAATAGAGGAAATTAGTGATTATCATAATGACGCTAAAACAAATTCACAAGGTTTAACGGCATCTGGTATCACTGAAATATTGAAACACATCGATAGTGCTTGTGCTTTGATGGTAGAAAAAGACCCTGATGAGGAAAGAAGTTCGAAGGTTGCAAGAGGGTAAAACTGTGCTGTGAATTGCTTTAGAGAACTGCTTCAAGAAAAAAATAAAACAAAAAAACAACTCACTTTGGATACATTTATTGCCAATCCTTCAGGGGTCAACCTTTCTCAAACTGAAGAGAGTTCTCAGAGAACGGATGAGGATGATTAACAACTTAGCTTCAGAGTTTCGCTCATTATCTTGCATGTTTTCATTGTTTTGCAGCATATTGTGATTCCATTCATGTGATGTTAAGAGCATTTTCTTTCTTTGAAACAAAATGTTAGTTCAGTTTCGACTAGGTATTATTTATGAATCGAAGTTTCTATCGAATCAAAGTTGGATATCGATATGTACGATTTCAATTCTGGGTTGCTTTCGTATGCTTTCTAGTTGTCTTTCCTTTTCTTATTTCTCTCACATATCAACCAATTTTATTATCCTTTTAGAACTACAGATTATATTTATAATGTGCCACTGTTCTAATGATGACGCTTAGAGTTTTAAAAATATGAAGCGATCAAATGTGCGATGTTTTGTTTTATCTCGTGCAATACAAGAATTTCAAAAAAATTATGACTATATTTGATTTATTATTGTTTTCTTGCTGATTTTTAAATAACTTTTTCCGTAAAATACCTGCACTACATCATTCAAATATATAGATTAAGGAAAACGTGCGCTAGAATCTACATAATAGCACTCGCTCAGTTTCAATTATCCTTCAATAAAAACTTGGGAACGAATTATTTAAAATAGCATTAGTCCTTATGGAGTTTTATGCTTCGAATAGCGCTGTTTCATATAGCGCTCGAATTTACTGGAACGAATTAAGAGCGCTAAGCGAGGACAGGGTGTATTAGGCTTTTTAGACTCCAGAAATGGGCCATTAGGATTATTCAATGTATTTCTGGCAGAAGTAGCTGCCGGGAGCATTTTAAATCTCTGGGTATTCTTACATTACCTTTTCTATATATATTTTCATCTATTGTTTTTATACTTCAATACAGAAGCATGTTTGAAATTGGAATTAATGGTGATGTACATGATTACAATACTAGAGCTTCTAAAGACTTCAGGATTGTCTCCCATAATCTCACCATATATAGTAAAAACCCTGTTGATGCTGGTGTGAAATTCTTCAATGCATTACCTAAAGAATTAAGGGAAATATGTTCTATATGTAACTTTAAGAATCAACTCTACCAGTATCTGGTGAGCAGTTCTTGCTATTCTATTGATGAATTTATGTCATTACATTTGAATATCTAATTTTACTTTTTATTTTGTGTTTTGTGTACCTACTTGACTTGTTCTATACATGTTGACCACATGTCCTGGAATTAATAAAGAATTATTATTATTATTACTCGCAATAAGTCAGGGCAGTTTGGCCAACAATGACATTTTTCACTAACCATTTATGACAAAAATATGTTCAATAGCGATATAGTTTTAGTTTATTTAAAAAAATGTTCTTTTAACTTTAGGGTTGATACGCATTGCCAGTTTTGATTTTCCCTGATTTTTCCTGACTTTCCAGACCAAAACACAGATTTTTCCCTGACGTTTAAAAATCACCTCATTTGAAGAAAACTAAAGAAATACATATTGAGAATTGTGTTAAAAATAGCTTCTTTTATTAACTTCTTTTAAAGGACTTAAATGTGAAGTACCGGTACCTCAGTTCTTGTAAAGTGTCACTTACAGACTTATCTTGATAGTAAGCCGGGCAGGTAACCGGGCCGGTTGGAGGGAGGAAATCCTCTATACCTGGTACTGGGGTGAGGCAGGGGGAGGCCAATCCTCCAATACCTCTACCGAGGTGCTCTTGTCCCCTGTCTGCAAGTGGCAGACAGGAATGGGGTTGGCACAATGGACCAAGAAAGGTCTAAGTGCCCGGGCTCCTGACGAAGGCCCCCCCAACAACAATCCAATCCAATCCAAGCCGGGCAGGTACATAATTGAATAAATTATACTCTGCTTTCAAAAAATGTACAACTATCCAGCCAGAACCACTGAAGCCTGTCTTAAATGCACTGTGCACAGTGTGCAAGCCACACGAACCATGTTCAGGAAAAGAGATTCTTCTTCACCATTTTCTGGCTTAAAGTATGTCTCTAAATCCTTAACAAATTTCCAATTAACGATTAGGCCATCCGTTGAGATTTGTAAAAGATGTTTGAGTTTGAGAGGTTTGGTTTGATTAATAAAAGTAGAGACAAGATCAGACAGCTTAGCATGGCCCAAAAATGCAGAAGTTAAATACTGAGATAGTCGCTTCCCAACCTAATCGCAGTCGCTTGCAGGAAAACCCCTCCGCGTCTCTAACCAGCAATCATCGCAGAACAATGATAGCCACCGTCACTCCTTGGATAATGTGTTTACAAACAGCGTGGCTTGCCGTGCCGGGCCACAGCTCACCACTCTGAGGACATATAGTTCCCCATTCCCTTAGGTTGCTATTCGGCGCTCGGCTCACACCTCAGCATGCTGAAGTATAGGATCCATAGTGCAGTCGTATGAGTCACATGCCGAATCGGTGTCGAACGTGGTTAAGTTTTCATGACCAACAATAAAATTCCCTGACTTCCAGACCAATTTTTCAGTTCCCTGACTTTCAAGATGCATACCAACCCTGGCATATTAAATGAAGAAAATTATTGGTAAACTCTAAGTTTATTTGGCACTCAGTCAAAAGATAAATTACCTGTGTGAATTCCAATGCGAAGTTTGAGTTTTTCCGTGGGACGGTGTGCAATGCGGTGATTTCCAACAGCCTCTAGGAGATCTAGAGACATGGATGCAATCTCTCCAGCATGAGCATCACCATTACGAATAGGAAGCCCACTGACCTGATAGTGTAAAATACTTTCATTAGGGCATTGTTAAAATTGTTACAAAAAGGCCTCAAGACCATTACATCATGAGTAACGTTTTTACGAGGCAAAATCAAAGCTAAACAAGACAGTATGAATGTACATACTAAAAACTATACAGGGAGAAGTAGCCACCTAAGTAGGTTTTAGAGAAAGCATTTGTCTTTCTGTGCACAGCTTTTACTAAATGTTGATAGAAATTAATAATTATATTCTACAAAACTTTACTAATAACAGAATGAAACAAGTCCTGGGCTTCGATGGCTATAGTGTCAAAAGACAATATGAATGATGACCCTTTGCCATCAAAACTTGGGTCATGCTTTATTCTGTTTTTAATAAAGTTCTGTGAAGACTCAAAGTTAATTTTTATTATCAAAATAAAGTAGATTCCAACAATAGTACAGGATAGATAGGTTTTAACCCGGAATTTTATAATTACTAAACTATTTCTTGATCCCTATGTTCACACACCCCTAAAGGTGTCGTGAAAAAAGTCCCACTCATTCTCAGGTGGGATAACCGAAATATCCTGGAATTCCTGGAATGTCCCTGGAACATGGATTTTATGGCTAAAAATGTACCTACATTCGTGGCAATTTTTTTGTTTGGCTTCAAATCTACCTCCGATACTGTATGAAATAGGTATTTTAGCCCCCTATCAAATTCAAAATCCCTGGAATTACCTGAAATAACCCTGGAATCGGCGTAGATTCGTGAAAAATAGGTGTAGTAGGCTAATCTTTTTTCCTTTCTGTTAAGCTTATAGTGCTAGCGGTATGCTAAACCATGTTGAAAATTGTGATACAAGCAAGCCACCAGGTGCAATTATTCTTTGGACCTGGAGGCCCATTTGGCTTAAAGTACCCATTGATTTTACTGTGTGGGCTCAAATTTTAGGGGGGCGGTAGGGGGAGGGGGAAAAGTTAAAAAAATAAAAAATAAGAAAAAAAAATTTGAAAATTGTGTCTACGAGCTATAGATGGGTTTTAAGTGCCGATTTCATTTGATTCGAACCCAATAAATTCAGTTGCAGCCTTAATTTATCCCTCTGACGACCGGAAGTCAAAGTATCACCGACATATTGGAAAATGGCAGCCTGGATGCATGATATGCCCCCAGTAGTCAACATGCCCATACAGGGGGGTTATTTTGTAATCTCAACTTTTTAGTGACTCTTAGTGGAAAGGCGGGAGTTCCGTTTCCCTCTCTTAATGATCGGCTCACGAACGGTTCGTGAATTGTCGAAGCTTCAATTACCTTATATCAAATAAAAGATGCCGAGACTAGCGAATACCCAGATTGCTCAACATCTTACGGAAGATATCTTAAACTGTACATACCACAAAAATATAAATACAGTCAAAACTACAAGTGACATGTAAGCGATCACTCAATATTAAAACAAATATAAGTGCATCTAATTAGTGTTCGATTCACATGCACACGAAATATCTACCAAGAACGTAGATTTAAGTCAATGTTTGTTAAAATTATGTAACTATGGTATAAATAACTGAATTCCATTTTACATACACTGGCGGATAGGCACACGAAAACAAAGATATCAGCAAAATTGTTTGGGAAATATTGATACGAAATATATACACAGATAATTGAATCTAATAATAACATAAGCATTTCAAACAAACCATACCTTCAAGTGCTCAATATATTGGAGTTGAAAATGCTGAAATTCTTCTCGTTGTTGTATATGTAGAAAAACAAAATAAAGTCAGTTACGCCAGTTGCGTCGTGACTCTTGAACTGAAAGGTTGTGTCACTACTGTTCCCCATACAACATGGTGGCAGCGGTTAAGGTTTAAAGCACGTGTGTAAAGAAAAAATAATCGGTTAAGGACGGCGAAAAGTTTATCGATAGCTCCGCGAGAAATGGATTTCTCCAGAAATCAAGCTATTAATTGGCAGAAATTTAAAAAGTCATTTATGCTATATTGTGAGGCCTATTTAGAGGAGGCGGTTACGGAACAAAGGAAAGTTGTGTTATTATTACATTCCTTGAAAGACGAGGGATTAGAGATTTTTAACTCTTTTAATCTCTCGGAAGGTGAAAGTAAGAAACTTTCCGTAGTCATCAAAAGATTTGATGATTACTTTGTTCCGATAGTGAATGTAACTTACGAACGATACGTCTTTTTGAATCGAAAGCAAGCTGACAGCGAGTCATACGAACAGTACATGACGATACTAAAAAATCTAAGCCAGTCGTGTGATCTTGGAAGCATTAGAGACAGCCTAGTAAAAGACGTGTTTGTGAGCGGGATCAGAGACGCCAATGCAAGGGAACTTCTGTTAAAAACTGAAAAGTTAGACTTTACTATGGCTTTAAGTATTTGTAGAGCCAAAGAAATGGCGTCACGACAATCTCAGTCAATTCAAGGGTCAACGGTTCCCATTGAAGTGGACTTGCTGGGTGCCAGGCAGCGAGTTTGGGGCCAACGCTCAACGCGTAGAGGAGGCGGCAGAGAACTTCAGGCCCAGTCGACATCTAGACGGACAGCTGATTCAAGAGAGATGACGGCAGGAGCACCCAGATATTCAAGGTCACCGGATAACAGTATGTACCAGGGACGAAGTACATGTGGCAAATGTGGGTACACTCACGATTTTGGAAAGTGCCCGGCTTTCAAGCAAAAGTGTAACAGATGTCAGTCAATTGGTCATTTTGCTAGAATGTGTCAGGGAAAAAGTGGAAATAATCGCAAAATGGTGCATGTAATTGAAGAAGAAGCAGACAATGATGATAGTGAGAGTGAATATTTAAATCTAAATAATTTTGTTATTGACGTTATTAATGAAGAGGGGGTCAGTCAGTCTAAAAAAGGCTGGCAAGTATGTTTGATTATTAATGACCAGCGGGTAAATTTTAAAATTGATAGTGGGGCTCAGTGTAATGTCTTGAGTGAAAATGAATTTGTAAAGATTGGGTTAAATCCTGATCTGTTGCAGAGCACTGATGCTGTACTTACATCCTTTACTAAGAATGAAGTACCGGTGGTGGGAACCTGTAAAATTAAGTGTAAGATCAATGAGAATTATCACCTGCTTGACTTTTATATTGTTAAAGATGGTCATGTTAATCTGTTAGGTCTAGATACTAGTGTTGCTTTAAACCTTATAAAATCGGTTAACGTTCTGGAAACCATTGATAGAGAGTATAGAGAATTGTTTGATGGTAAGGTCGGAAGAATTCCGACCCAAGTTCATATTGAAATTGATAAAAATGTCAAAGCGGTAGCCTTACCGTCAAGGAAAATTCCTTTTAGCTTAAGAGATAAGGTGAAGAGGGAACTAAATTCTATGTGCAAAATGGGAATTATTGAACCCATCACACAGCCAACAGAATGGGTTAGTCAGATGGTAATTGTTCAAAAGAACAATGGTAGCTTGCGCATTTGCATAGATCCTCGTCCATTGAATAAGGCCATTAGAAGGGCTCACTATGACCTTCCTACATTTGAGGAAGTAAGTGCAAAAATGACTGGAGCAAAAGTCTTTACGAAATTAGATGCATTATCTGGATTTTGGTTGCTACCACTAGATGACAGTAGTTCCAAACTGTGTACTTTTGCTAGTCCTTTTGGCCGATTTAAGTTCAATAGATTACCGTTTGGTCTATGCTGTGCTCCAGAAATGTTCCATAGGGTTATTTCACAAATATTTGATGATTTAGAGGGAACAGTAACATTCCAAGATGATATATTAATTTGGGCCACCTCCAAAGGTGAATTGCAAAAACGGGTGAACAAAGTATTGGCAAGAGCAAAAGTCAATGGTATTAAATTTAATAAGGACAAGTGCAAGTTCAATGTTGATGAAGTCTTGTTTTTAGGACATAAATTTACAGCTGAGGGTTTAAAAGTGGATGAAAATAAAGTCAAAGCTATTAAAGAAATGTCCCATCCTAAAGATAAGAAAGCCTTGCAGCGTGCACTGGGGATGTTTAATTATTTATCAAAATTCATCCCAAATTATTCTTGCCACAGTGCACCCTTAAGAAATATGTTAAAAAGTGATTATCATTTTATGTGGACTAAAAATTTGGAGGACTCATTTAATTATTTAAAGGATCAGTTAATAAAATCCCCAGTATTGGCCTACTTTAACCCTAAAGAAAAGCTGGTGTTATCAGTAGATGCCAGTTATACAGGGCTTGAAGCAGTTTTGCTTCAGAAAGGCCAACCAATTGCTTATGCTTCAAGGGCATTGACTCATGCTCAAACAAGGTATGCTCAGATTGAAAAGGAAATGCTGGCAATAGTGTTTGGATGTGCGAAATTCCGCCAATATATATATGGGAAAGAAACATTGGTTGAGACTGATCACAAACCTTTAATCTCAATCTTTGATAAACCATTAGAAAAAGTTCCAATACGATTGCAACGTATGATTCTGAGACTGCAACCTTATAAAATTAGGTTACAGTACAAACCTGGTAAAGATTTATTAATTGCAGACACACTGTCCAGAGATTTCAATGAAAGAAGTGTTGATTTAGAATGTGATTATGACTCAGAGTTGGAAGTACAGATAAATTTATTATTAAACAATCTTCCATTGACAAAGAATAACTGGGACTTGATTGTTGAAGAGTACAGCAAGGACAAAAAGATCAATCTATTGAAACATTACATTCTCAATGGGTGGCCAAAGTATAAAAGGGATGTTAAGGCTGAAATCAGACCCTATTTTGATTTCAAGGAACAATTGTATGTGGTTAAACAAATAGTTTTTAAAAATAACTTGATTGTATTGCCTGAAAATTTAATTAACATGTTTTTGATGAAACTACATGTAGGACATCCGGGTATGGTTCGTTTCAAAGAAAGAGCAAGAACCTGTTTATTTTGGCTTAATATGGGTAAGCATATTGAAAGCTTCGTGAACTGTTGCGAAACATGTCAAAAATTTAAAGATAATCAGGCTAAAGCTCCTCTAATTATTAGAGAAGTTCCCAAGCTACCGTGGGAAGTGGTGGCATCAGATGTATTTGAATTTCAAAACAAACAGTATCTAGTCGTAGTAGACTACTTATCCAATTTTATAGAAGTAGCTGGTTTACCTGATGTCAACAGCGAGGGTATAGTGAAGAAATTAAAATCTATATTTAGTCGTTTCGGAATTCCTTGTAAACTATATACTGATGGAGCCTCCTATTTCACCTCATCTTTATTTCGACAATTTGTTAATTCATGGGAAATTGAGCATGTCATATCTAGTCCCAACCTTCCCAACTCTAATGGAATGGCAGAATCAGCAGTAAAAAGAATAAAAAATCTCTTTAAAAAATCAATTGACTCAGGGGATGACCCATATTTAGCTCTGTTACATCTTCGTAACACCCCAAGGGGTGACATACCCTCTCCAGCACAAATATTAATGTCAAGAAGTTTAAGAACTAATATTCCTTGTTCATTTAATGTGCTGATGCCGAAGGTCAATCTAAAGAATGCCCGGCATCAAATAAGAATAGATAAATACAAGGTTAAAAAGTGGTATGATAGAAATGCCAAACCAGTGAACGAGTATGAGAGAGGAGAGAACATATGGTTTAAAAAGCAGCCCAGTTCGGTGTGGGCTCCAGGTTCTATAACTAATGTAAGAAATGAGCCCAGGTCATATGACATTGTTGATTCAAACAATAAGTCATTTCGAAGGAGTGCAATACACTTGTTGCCTAATCAGACTGAGGTGCCACCTCTCCCAGAAGTAAATTTACCTCCTGAAACTTTGTCTAACAGTGATGAGGATCAATTCATAAGAAAGCTTGACAATTATTGTACTAAATCAGGGAGAGTGGTAAAGGCCAACCCTAAGTATAAGAATTAGAAATGATGTGGCCACTATTTGTCATTTTTATGTAGGTAATTATTCTGGAGTAGTTGTTTTTTTTGTTGTTTGATTGTTAATTTCAAATTAAAGTGTTCTTTAATGAATTGTGAAATTGATTGTTCAGGACAGGTTCTTTTGTGTATATGTATTCAATGAAATAAGGTGGTATGTTGGTTAATTTCAAATGGTGTGTTCTTGAATTTATTATCTAATTAATTGTTGTAATCTATGAAATTGTTCTACAGTTGTTTTGTTTTCTTGTGTCAAGGGCATAACATTTTATTGTTGTATATGTTTTTGTTTGAAAAGGGAAGATGTTGTATATGTTTTGTTTGGAAAGGGAAGATGTTGTATATGTAGAAAAACAAAATAAAGTCAGTTACGCCAGTTGCGTCGTGACTCTTGAACTGAAAGGTTGTGTCACTACTGTTCCCCATACAACAACGTGAAGCAAATTACAACAATACGATTTAAAATCGTTTGTATCTTTTGCGCCTTTGTTTATTTTCCAACTCAAGCTTCAAGTGGAAACGATGGTGGCTCCATGTCACGTTCTTTATGACAGATAAGATGGAACTAATGTCAGGCGGAGATAATGAAACGGATCAAGAGTCGAAAGATACAGATCAGAGCGGATGAATCGTCTAAAAGACCAGTACATGGCCGGGAGTTCACCGCTTGAGATCCGAAGATGGTCATGCCGCCTGGGTGGTGGAGTAGAACTACGAAAAAGTGACATTTTATGACGTATTCTCACGAAAGTGAGATTACAAAATAACCCCCCTGGGGATCTTTCTCGGGGGTTGCTGATTGCATCTGTAGCACCAAAATACACTTTTTGATCAATCATACTGTTTATGGGGATAAATTAACATAATGTTTGTAATTAGTTTTAAAATGTTTTGGAAATTGTGAGTATTTTCAAGGAAAATCACAGGCCTACTTTGCCAGCAGATACTTTCTTCTTTCGCCCTGGCCAAAACTAGACGGCAAAGCTGTGAAGTTATTTCCATGATTTGATTGTATGACACATTAATCCCTGCTTTGTGCATCTGATCAATCACTGATTTACCTCTACTCCGTCCATAACAGGATGAACCCACACAGAGGTAATGGGAGCTCAAGGATCTTATGGCGAACAATTTCTCCTTTCGGCACTTTGGAGGGGTGATTGAACATTGATTGAATATTAATTGAAAGATTATGATAACTGACTTGGTGGACCCACAATTCGTCATTACCGAAGACCCATTAATTAAGGTATTCACAGCTGCAAGTAGAGGCCTCGGGACACTCTTCTCATGACAATACCTTAGAAACGTACCTTCAAAATTTAATTTTGAATCTAATACATATAGTTTTTCTGATATTGTAAACAAATCAGCAGCCTTTCACGCATTAATTACAGTTTCGTCTATTTTGTATAATTCTGAAATGCAGTTGTTGTAAATTTTCATCTATCTGCCCATTTCAAACACATATTTAACATCAGACGCCAGTTTTCCTTCTATCACTCACTCAGTGATTCAACCCGAAGGTTGGTTTGGATAGTTGAGGGTCGAGCTCACCCCGGACTAAGCCACAGGCATGCAAATTTCATACATTCAGGGTAGGGGGGCCAGTTCCTTTCCCTGGGCTACGTCACACTCCGAGGATTTTTTTTGTTCGGGGGTGTCCAAAGGTTTCACCTGGATTTGAACCTGATACCCTTAGACCAGTAGCTAAGCGCTCTACCCACTAGGCCACCACACTCCCCTTTCTACATTTTACTATGTACAAATTTCCTTTTATGTACAAAATTAAATCAGCAAACGCAATTCTCTCACACAATTTTTCAACCTCTTTGGTGCGACTATCTTTGGTCAGTTTTCTGTATCTATTGTACAGTTGGGCTAAACAATTATGTACTATGGTACTTGGCTTCAAGTGCCACTAAGGCTGGTACTCCGAATGAGACAGCGCCTATGCTATTTGCCCAGAATAGCATCAAAGGCGCTTCTTTTCCTGAGAATGGAGTCTCAGATGCTATTTGCGATTCTGAATGTTGAAAATATCACCCGGAAGTTGCTATTTCATTTCTAGGGTGCTGTTTGCGTTTCTGAATGTCAGAAAGCATCCGTGAGGGATGCTATTTGAAGGCGCCCTTCTGAATTCCAGGCTATTGGGAAAGCACCCAAGATTTCTGCTAATTTCCGTGCTCAACACGACCATCATATTCATTTTCACATCAAAGTCTTCTTCTTTTTCCCTAGTTCTGTTATGGGAATTCTGATAGATGTTCATTGAGATGTGCTCTATCACTCTATAGTAGGTATATTTTCCTATTAAATTGAAAATATATATATAATAATCGCGGAGATACACATGTCAACATCAATTACGTAGAGCATAAAGCTCTCCGTCTTATTTAAAGTAGGTGTATTGGTCTGGCTTGACGAGAAGTAAAATTTGGAGCCGTGAGCAAAGTTCTTTGAATATTAGAAAAGTTGAGCAAAACAATGAAGTTGGCCATTCCATCTGAGTTTATAATGTGCAAACGATATTTCTCGCCTTGCTGATAATAATTTGGAACTGGCATTTCTCGACGACGATAGGCCCGTCAACATTCAAGTTATTGTGTACCGACAAATAAATGCAATGGCAAACTCAATTAGTCAACATATGCGCTCTTGGGCAAAGTAACAGATATTAATAATCCTTTGTTTGCTTCATAAGTATGATATGCACAATTTAACAAGTCTGATTACCTTAGCCCGTAGCCCAAATAAGCAGCCCACAAGATTTAACATGTATGATCAATTAGAGAACGAACGGTTAAATATTCTTATAACTGCTCTTGCAAAACACTCACATTGATATTTTGCTTTCATAATTGTACACCATCATCGAAAGACACAAAAATTGATGGGCATACAATATACATGATCACTGTCGAGATGTTACAAAATTATTACGTTCGCTGATCCTTATGTATTATTTGCCCAGTCCTAATGAGTATAACACAAAAAACATTGACAAGGGAGGAACGTGTAGTTCATTTTATTTATGACACACATCTCACTTGTGAATTTTAAGAAGAGATCTACACTAATTCTAACCAACATTTATGATAAATGAGAGACTGAGAGCAACTAAGGCAACCATGCTTGCATCGAAATTGCACTATATTAATCGTATTCGAGGATAAATGTGAATTAAATTCAGGAAGATAATTTATTGAATACATATTTTCATGCACCGACTCACGGCATCCATGGCGAAGGTCTTTCCAGCTGATTACTAAGAATGTAAACATCGCTCGTTACTGGCTGTCTGAATTTTCATTATGTACGAGAATGTTTTCATAGAGGAAGGGGCGGGACTTAAAATAGCATCTCAAAACCGATGCCTCAGATATCATACCCAGAATCGCAGCGTATGCTATTGTGAAGCATGGAATAGCATCTTCCAGAAACAGTGCCCTCAGATTCAGAATAGCAGCCCAAATCTCCTCCGGTTTCTATCATACCCGTGGTCCTAGTCTAGTCCAGAACAGTGGCACATACTTTCACTCACTCAGTGACTTATTTGGTTTCACACTGTCAAAGCGGATGTTTTCTAGTCTCGGGTCCAGCACAAATAAAACAGGTGAAGTCCTTCATGCCAATAGAGGTTGTGCAGGACCGTGTCACGGGGCGAACACTGCTGTTATTGCCCCCATCATTTCCTGAGAAATTACTCTGAAAACAGTATTTTCTGTATTTTTCATCAGAGACGATAATAAAGTTTAAAATCTTTTACCGAAAAATGTCACGTTGCAGGCTTTGTGCCACCTTACGCTGCAAGCAAGCTTCGATACTATTACCTTCATCAAAAACTGCGACGGTTTTGTTGCATGGTAGCTCAAAATGAAGAATCTTTAATTTCTCCAGGTTAAAGGCTAATCTTGCATATCCTAAATTCTTTCTTGATTGGGCTGGATTAGCTGCAGGATTAGTTAATTTTCCCTCACCAATTTGACAAAGGCAGCAAAGTTGCCGATGAAACGGGAGCTCAGTTACATTTCCTAAAGACGTAGGCGCTGCCAACACCAGGACCTTATTGTTAGGCCTTATTTTCTACCCAATACCTGACAAGGAAAAGAATAAGGTATGCCCACATCACGTCTTTTGTGTTGAAGACAAATCACCAAAAGCAAAGAGCGAAATGAGAAAATACTGCGAAGGGCTTACCTCAAGATGGCAAGATGCTACTGGTTCATCCACACCAAAGGAAGCAAAGAGGTGACCACGATAATAATGCACGGGAATTAAGAAAGATTAAGAGATATAACTGCTGAACCATCCAGATAGGGCAAAGTCACTTTCAAATATCACACAATGAATTCACTTCACTCGCAGATGAACATGAAGGGTGACTCAAAGCATTCAAGTAGAGACGTGATACTACTCGCTTTGGAATTGAAATGACCTGAGGTTTTCTCTATTACGTGATATTTTTGTTTCAGCCCAGCTTCTAGGTGGCGCTACAAATTTTCCCTCTTTTTCTCCTTAACTAATTCCATCAAAGTCACTTTTGAGGCACATTTGATGCATTGTGATCAGGAATCACACACCCAGACTTGACGCGAGTGTGAGCGTTATGAAAATCAGCATAACTTGTGATGTACGGGGATAATTGTAGCCATCCAACCACGACCTTAATGCTATGAGGTTAGGTTAATGATAATTGTGCAGGATACTATGTAGCACATATATATAGTATATGCATAGAGATACGTGAAAATCGCATAGTGCGATAAATGCGATATTTCCGCGATGCACGTGAATAAATGCGACATAGGCACGATGACTGGACTTTTTTGATATTTTTACAGCAAATTTGCCTTTTCGATGGCAAAATTCGTAAATATAGTGCCGAGCGCATTTAAAATGCTCCGCCGACGCTCACCGCTTGTGAGAATGCGTCATCATGAAAAAATCCACTCCTGGAAAGTATGTAGTTACATTTTATCAGATCCACGCCGCATGTGCCGCCGCCGGGTTGGAAGAGGTTCAGCCGCCGCTACCGACAAAAATGACGTTGGCAACCACGTCTGACTCAGAACTCGTTGATCGGAGTACGCACCACCCTGTTCCCCCACCACCCGACATGCATTTTTAGCAATTACACGAGGCGGAGCTTTCTAATGGTATAAGGAAATGCTCCAAAAGTCATAAAGTGGTATCTGTATTACGATTTTACGTGCTGTCTTACGATTTAAGAATAGCGTTGTGGCGGTGACGCGTTGGCAGAGAGCGATATTGGCTGGGAGCGGCGACACGTTGATGGAGCGCGGGAGTGTGGTAGTGACGGGAAGGTGACAATGTAGATACGGCTCCGGTGGTTTGGGGCAGCAGCGCGCGGGAGGAGGCCAGTCGGCACCGCGTGAACTGGGTCACAAGAGTTCGTTCGGTGCTCGCCGCGAGTGTGGAAGCCTCGCGGGAGACTTTTGCGTGAGTGACGCCATTACAAGCGTACAAAGTTTTATCTCGGTGTAATCGCCTACTTGTTTTGATTTTACTGGCGGTCATTTATACTCAGCTGATCTCGACACGTGTTACCGGAAAAATGCAGCGAGTTAAAATAACAGCAACGTGCGGAAGCTTATAAAAACGAAAAGTTTTATGTAAGTGAATCCAATATTCTCATGTGTGGGATATTTAAGCTCAGATTGGACTGGAATAAAAAAGATACCTTAGACAAGCATATTTTAACTAGTTCACATTTGGCTAAGAGTGTCTGTTGCTCAAGATCTGCAGGCAAGCAACAAGAGACAAACCACTTTATTTGAGGCGAATGAAAATGCCAAGAAGACAAAAACAGGGAAACAGGATTTCATACATGACACTCTGTTAATGTGCTTCAATGCAAATATTCCGGTGCACAAATAAGACCATCCGGCAGTGAGGGACTACCTTTCAAAGTAAGCTAGCCTTTGCCTACCTAACCTAGCTACCAGCCTTCCGAGACGTTGGGCCTGACTACTTCATAGATGGTTACATGTATTTTCATCGGCAGCTACTAGAGAGGTTGAGAGAGAACCCTGGTAGCTTCTGCGATGTTAAGCAAATATTTCTTGCCATCTGCCAAGAAAAAACTGAGTTTGGAAATGCTGAACTCCACACAATCTGGTCACCAGTTAACAGCGTGGATGCAGAGAGGTTTTTCAGCCAGTACAATCTAGTTGCGACTGACAGATGCAACTGGCTGAAGGAAGAAAGGGCTGAAACTTGTTCTATGTTGATGTTCAACTAGTTTAAATGATATTCAGGCTACTAATCTCATATTTAATTATTTACTACATATATGTTTATCTTTTCCTTACTTTATTATTGTTCTACCTCGTAATTATTTCAATTATTCCGTATTTTGTCATATAACTGTGTTTCACCACATTTTGTCATCATCAACTAATGATACAGTATGAAAATAAAGAAAAAAATAGATGCTACAAAATGCTATAAACTGAAATTGTAAGTGCTATAAAATAAAAATGAAAGTGCTATTTACACGTATCTCTATATATGCATTAAATAACGACAACAACTGAGGATTCAGGAGGTTTCCAAAATCGGGTCATGTTTACCCGAGGCGAGTAGTAACGTAACATTTTGCCACGCGAGTAGTTAAGGGTTCAGGTATTGGTTATGGATACAATATACTAGTGGACGAAAGGATCATTGATATACTATAGGCGATAGATGAAGTAGAATGAAAGTTCTTTAAGGAGTATTTTGATGCCACAGATGCATTCCGCGACCACGGAAACCCCAGAAAGACCCCCAGCATGGGCATGTTGACTACCAGAGGCATATCATGCATCCAGGCAGCCATTTTCCAATATGGCAGTGATACTTTGACTTCCAGTCGTCAGAGGGATAATTTAAGGCTACAATTGAATTTATTGGGTTCGAATCATATTAAATCAAAACTTAAAATCCATCTATAGCTCGTAGACACAATTTTCAATTTTTTTTTTTTTTTTTTTAACTTTTCCCCCTCCCCCTACCGCCCCCCTAAAATTTGAGCCCACACGGTAAAATCAATGGGTACTTTAAGCCAAATGGGCCTAACAGGTCCAAAGAATAATTTTACCTAGCGGCTTGCTTGTATCACAATTTTCAACATGGATTAGCATACCGCTAGCACTATAAGCTTAACAGAAAGGAAAAAAGATTAGCCTACCACACCTATTTTTCACGAATCTACGCCGTTTCCAGGGTTATTTCAGGTTTCCAGGGATTTTGCCAGGGTAATTAAATTCCAGGGGTTTTGAATTTAACAGGGGATTAAAATACCTATTTCTAACATTATCGGAGGTAGATTTGAAGCCAAACAAAAACATTGCCTTGAACGTAGGTACATTTTTAGCCATAAAATCCAAGTTCCAGGGACATTCCAGGAATTCCAGGATATTTCGGTTATCCCACCTGTGAATGAGTGGGACTTTTTTCACGACACCTCCAGGGGTATGTGAACATACTGATCAAGAAATAGTTTAGTAATTATAAAATTCCGGGTTCTGGTGAAAATAACACTTTCCATCCTGTACAACAAGTCAAGCATCAAACTATTTATTCTGCTTTGATTAAAGGTTAAACGTCATCAATAAACAACAAAAATATTTACCAAAGAAAATATTTCCACTTACCACCATGTATGCATCACCAATAGTTTCAACTTTGTACACATCATAACCTCTGATGATGCGATCAAACAATGTGTACAAATCATTCAGGAAATTCACCACCTATTAAGAGAAAATGAACGTCATAAAGTGAAAGCGTTATCAAGACCAATATATTCACTTCTTGATCATGCATAACTTCACCTAAGTTGCAAACATTGTGTCATTGAATGGCATGTCAAAATTATGATCTATACAATTTTGATTGTGATGATTGAAGCAGCTTTCGGGCATTAGATTAGATTAGATTGTTGTTGGGGGGGCCTTCGTCAGGAGCCCGGGCACTTAGACCTTTCTTGGTCCATTGTGCCAACCCCATGCCTGTCTGCCACTTGCAGACAGGGGACAAGAGCACCTCGGTAGAGGTATGGAGGATTGGCCTCCCCCTGCCTCACCCCAGTACCAGGTATAGAGGATGTTCTCCCTCCAACCGGCCCGGTTTGGCCTGGCCTCTCAGGCCTGCCGGTATAGGTATGGAGGGAGTATCATCTCTCCATCCATGCCTGGTTGAGGTATGGAGGAGGGTCACCCATCCAACCACTGTCCGGGCCCAACGTTGCTTAACTTCGGTGATCTGATGGGAACCGGTGTTTCAACGTGGCTAGGCCCTTGCCCTAGCTTTCGGGCATTCTTCCACATGATGTCTATTGATGACAAGTTTCTCCAGCCATCCTGCTGGCGTCTTCAGGTCTGAAGTGGCGATGTCCGTTTTTTTCCATCTTATATACCTTGGTCGTTTTGGTGGGAATTTCGTTAATTGGCTCGTTGCTGGTTTCCTTTTTTAAAAATCCTCTTCCAGGTACTTGGGAGATTATATCCATTCTCCTAGTTGAAGTTCTCCGGATTTTTTGCAATTTCAATTGCCTCCCAGATGGTTCTGGGATAGTAGTAGTTTTCCCTCGAGAGAACCCTAGGTTTACCAAAGTCTACCTTGTGTCCGGGTTCTGACCATATGTTTTCTGCGACGGCGGAGAGTTGAAATTGCTTCTCCATTGCTCTTTCATGCTCTCTTATCCTGCATTTGATGGCTCTTGGAAAAAGGAAACCAGCAACGAGCCAATTAATGAAATTCCTGCCAAAAAGACCAAGGTATATAAGACGGACAAAAAAGGACATTGCCATTTCAGACCTGAAGACGCCAGCAAGATGGCTGGAGAAACTGTTGTCATCAATAGTCATCACGTGGAGGAACACCTGAAAGCTGCTCCAATAATCAAACCCCAAGGAAAACTTTGTATCAATTTTTGATAGTGATGGTAGGAATTTAACACATTGCCCAGACAGCTCACAAGTTTAATCATGTTTTGACTTGTGATCCCGTGGTTGACATAAAACCTCCATTGAATCCTTAATTCCATTTCCAATAAAAAATTTCGCCAACTCAGTAATTGAAAATTTTCACACTTTCTTAATGAAAAAACATACTCAGCTACACCATGCATCATTACTTTGCAGAGACAAGTGCCATTATCAATAACAATTACAAATATTTCTAAAGGATTAGATTTTAAGCTAAAACTGAGTTAATCTGAAGAAATATGTGCTGCAAAGAATGCATAAAAGTCATGCAACTTTGCATTATTTAAACAGTCATGAATACCTCAAGCGGTGAACTCTCTGCTGACATTGCTGTGAATCCTACAATATCGCTGAAGTAAATTGTGACTGAATCAAAAGATTCAGGCTCCACTCCAAGACCTTTGGTCAAACGCAATGCAACTGGCCTGAAATAAAAAATTATAAACAGTGTTACACACTTGCTATAAATGTGGTACATGCAACAGAGGTGTGTGTTACTCAATTTTATTAGTAAATTAACCCTTGTTCAGAGGCTGGTGGTATTCAAGTGACAATTAGTAACAATTGATACAAATTTTCAGCCCAAAGGTAATGTGACTAGGTAATACTTATCAGCAAGAGATGGGAAGGTATAATATCCTTTAACTATGAAGTGTTCCATGAATAGCAGTTCAACACATAGTGATCTGATGATCACAAAAGTTTTCCAATTCAGCAAGGCAAGACTTTTGGAGAGAATTCATAGTTAGAGAAATAAAAATAAATGACTTTAACGGGAAAAAAATCATTTCCCTAAACGGCATTCTCCTCCATTGTCGGCTCCTAATTTCCTCTCGGTGCTTTGACCAATTAGGTTATCCAGATGTCCTCACAAGGCACCACAACTATAATGCCATGAAGTAATTGAATTCGTGGACATGGGACGAATTCAAGAACTTTGTGGCATGAGGTGAGGCCTATGAGTTCAAAACCACTTTTGAAGCTAAGGTGTTTTTACCTATGATTGCTCCGCTAAGGCCAAATCTCGACTATGCCAGAAGCATTTGGGGCCCTTCACAGAAACATTTGATTTGTGATGTAAATAAAACACAAAGTTTTGCTGTGCACTTAGTTATAAAACTGCTTCAAGCGAATAGTGTATGTTTCATAGCTGATGGAAGAACTAGATTGGGAGCTGCTAGTCGAGACTCGGAGGGTACACGTTAGGCTTGAATTACTTGAAAAATTCAGATTAGGCCAGCTTCAGTACGACACTAAGGATATTCTTTTGACCCCATGCTAGGGTGACAAGATGCAGACATATAAAAAAAGAGGACAAAAAGCTTCAAAGAGGAGGACAAAGTTAAAAAAAAGAGGACACACTGCAATATATTGGCCACTGAGACGGAAGTTCCAGTTCCACATATTTTACATTCTGCTTCGTACACAGTATTTCCTATCTTTTTGGCAGGATACTTGTATGCAAGAACATCTGAGAATTTAGACTTGCATTTAGGCATTGTCCGATATTTTATAAAACTCAATCGTTACTATCACTAACAGATCACACATGGAACCACATGGAATTAAGTATAACCAAGACAATGCTATAACGGAACTGAAAATACACAGTGGAAATTATAATAATCGATGGTTACACTTCCACTTATCGGTCGATCCATGATCAGTGGTGAAAAATTGATGATCCTGCAGCAATCTGTTGATAAGGAATTGAAGAAAAGAGCAATAGAACGGGAATATTGCAAATACGATTTTATTACGGACAAATTTGCAAAAAAGGAGGACAATATAAAAATCCACCCGAACACCTGTTAAAGAGATAAAAAGGATATGTCTGGATTTATTTGGACATCTGGTCACCCTACCCCGTGCTATTCCTCTAGAACTGATAGAAGCGACAAAATAAGAGAGATACACTGCCCAACTGATAGGTTCGAAAATTCTTTCTTTCCAAGCACCATTAGTGATCATGACAAAAAACAGCATGTCACTTACATTAGACACACGTTGACATACAATACACTTCTATTCTCTCCCCATCCTTTTCCCTATTCATTCCCCTTCCATGACTCATGTCCTAACACCCTCTGCCACATGCCACAGAGAGAAGAAATTCAAAGCAGTATACCGAGAGTGGGGCAAGGCAAGCAACCTCCCAGACAGCACAAATTTGGAAATGTTGTTGTATTACAGTCATTTTAAAATCATAATACAGTGTCCAATGTCCGCTATTACCATTGTATTACGCTTGTATTACATAGCCAAATTACAATAGTTTTACAAAATAACGAATTTCTTTCGTATTACCACCCAGGTAGAAATTTCTTGCTCTGTAACTGGGATAGAACTATGGAACTGGTCTGCATGAAGACTTCTGTAACTGAGATTTAATTGAAAGTAGCTCCATGGCCGAGTTGCACCCCAGCTACTGACCAGCAGGGATATGGAACTGGAGTATCTTGTCCTTGTCAAAATTTGACCCTACTTCAAAACGTTGACCATCAATCTATAAAATCCTTGTATCTTTGGCAGTGAAATTTTTATTTACGAAGGAAAAATTGTAACCATCGTAATAATTTTCTTTCTTGAAAATAAAAATATTATTTAGTAATACTATATGTTCCGCTACTACAGAATCTCACTTTCATTATATGATGTTCATTTATTTTACCTACTACCAAGTGCCTACATAACTGCGTAGTTCAACTTATACAACACCTATCGATGTTTACTCGCAACTGAAAGTAGCGCTCCTAGAAAGTCTTATATATGCGGCCATTCCCTTGCGTCAAAGTGACTGCGAGAACTAATTTTTAAATGTCAATGCAGTTATAGTTCAAGGAAATACCATCCAATTATACGATAACAGTTACCAGGCATTCATTAATTGAAACCCATGTTGCCACATAGGATGACTACAAAGTCAATATTAATGAGAATAAACTAGATTTTTTCCAATAAACATATGTTTGATTACATTTCAATGAAGACGTAACTTATCCAATTGTATTACAATCGTTTCACAAACGGAATCTCTTTCGTATTACCACCCAGGTAATATGAAAGAAATTCAGGAGGTTTGACTTGCGTAAATGTTACTAACATGAATATACAAATGTATACCTATTCATAGTTACGAATGTGGAAAGGAGAAAAATGAAGACTATACCAATAAAAGCATAGCAATAATATAATGTACAACGAAAATTAACTACGCAAAGCTATTAATGTAGTGTTTACTCGCTCTCCAAATAGTTTACAAACTTTCCATTTATGCCAAATTTTCGGTCGAAGGATGAACCACAGGCTAGCATGCGATGAAAGTTTAGCAGTTGAATGGCGATTAATGGCAAAATATCTTAATTATACTATGATTTGCGATAGTAGGATAGTAGCTAGTGATAAAACATCCACAGCAAAGTTTATACCTAGTATCCTTGGATTACACATAACAAAGATTATATATAACAAAGATTATACATACGTATCATACGCAATGCGCATCATGCTGGACAAAAGAAGCATGTAAACGCCAAATGCACACGAAGCCTTGTATTATTTTTGGCCTTACAATTGTAATACAATGGGTTTACAAATTGTATATTCCTGGTATTTTGATGCCTTATTACAATAGTATTACCACTGCTTTGTATGAAAGATGCTGAAATACAATTGTATTACAATATTTTTTCAAAAAATTATACAATTCATAACTGTGCAAGACATTTACAATTTGTATACCAGTGGCAGTGCTGTCTGAGCTAGAGAGGAATTCTAATCAAAATACAAAAGGAGGCACATGAATGTTCAAAACTCATGGTGAAAAAATTACTTGCCTGGACTGGACTTCAAATCCAAAGTCCCTGACTTATCAATTTTTTATTACTACTCTGGGAATCTTTCCATCAATAAAAAACAAGGAACCGGTTTTAAAATTTCTGCCTTAATTAGCCTTCACATACACATGATATTTACAGAGAGTTTGGGTTTTGGAAATTATATCAGACTATCATTCAGTAAACGTAAGAGTTATCAATGCGAGAATGTGTGTTTTAGCTTTGTTTTCATTAAAATAATATTTAACAAGAGATCATAAAACTGGGTCTAGGAGAATTGGTTCATGCCTCAGTCACAAATTTCTAGCACTTTGCCATCTGTATTTCAACTACATGGAACTAAAACTTAATAGTGTTAAGCCATAACATGAAATACATTTTATATTAAGCAGTTTCCACGACTATACCTCGCAATACCATGATTTAGAGATGTAAGTATCCATTAATTCAATTTTTAAGAACTTACTTCGGTAGCATCCTATGCAATAGGTCTTCAGTCTTCTGTTTCTCTTCATCCAGAAGCTTGGTTCTCTGAGAAACAAGCTCCTCGAGGTTATTTGCATATTTTTCCATCATATCCATCATCTGGTCCATGATATTTCGATGCCTGAGGAGGAATTATGAGGCATATGATTACATTATGTACAACAAACTGAAGTATTACAGTAGAGTCTTAATTTTACGTAACACCTTGGGACCCAAGAATGGGGTGTTACGTTAAATCAAATTACATCTGACGGGATTCATATCTCAAGGTCATAAAGCAGCTTTGCGTGAGCATTAAGGCGCTACTGTCTGGGCGTAAACAAGTAAACACCTTGAACCAATAACTTTTCGTGCTGAAAGATGGGAAAGTAACATGATATATATACAATTAAAATGCCATGTATTGATTCACTACGGATGAATTTCACAGTGGTACGGCATTAAATTGAAGATTTCCATTAAATATGGACAAGAATCTTCCCGATTTGTTTTCAGTTTCTTTAAGTTCTGTTGCCTCATTTCGTAAAATCAAATTTATACCTCCACCAGGGACCAAAATAACCTTACATAAAATCGTTACATCAAATTTACGTAAAACCAAATAATGAATCCATAAGAATACTATAGGAGTCGCCCGGGACCACTCATTCACATGTTTAAAATTAAATTTTACGTAAAATCGGGTTATGTAAAATCGAGATTCTACTGTAATTGGTTAACCACAATGATGAATGCCAATACAGATTCTATTGGATTTATAGATGTTCATTATTCCACTCTCATAAGCTACTACTGGAGAAATTAATAGCAAGAACTTTGACACAGAGATATAATAAAACTACTACAAGAATAACAAAAAATATCATCACTCACATTCCTTCTCTCATCTTCTTGAGTCGTGAGCGTATTGCACGGAAGTCTGGCCTTGCATCAGGGTCCTCGGCCCAACATTCTTGAATGCACAAGAGGATATACTGCGGCACATTTTCATTCCTAGCGAGATAGTCAAGGTCAGGTCGGAATGGTTCAAACTCTCCGTATTCATCCTCAGCATCTGAGGGCAAGAGCACATAACAATATGGGTTGAAATTCCAAACATATATAACATCCCAATCAGAGAGGTAGTACAAAAAGTCCTACAGTGTGCCCGATGCATTCATTCAATGCTTCCGGACAGTTCCTGGGAATGAGCAAGATGTGTTGCAGAAGTGTTCGTTGTGACATATGCACCACAGTTCATGAGCATATGGGGAACAAATCTTACAACATGCTTCAGAAAATTTCAACAACGATCCAGGAACACGGTGAGCTAAGTCCAGATTCTGATCATACTTTCACATTAGCGGAGACTTTTTTTTTCAGATTTCCATCAAGTTGAGGTCAGGATAGTTGTCTTTGTATGGCTCAATATAACATAAGAATTTTTTTGAGTTTTTTTCGACTGTCTTCAGGTTTAGCCTCACACTTTTAAGTTTCACAAGTTAAGGCTAAGGAGTTGAAATGATCAGAAGAGTTGTGCCCTACCTAATTTTTTCATGAGGAACACATATTACCAGAAGGTAAGTAAAAAATGGCATAATATAATAATCCTTGCATTATATTGAGCCACAAAGACAGTTTTCCTGAATCCTAAGCTACTGAAATCGGAAAAATGTTTTAGACGATCACCACTGCTGCAAATACACTGAAATAATCTTGTTTTGACAGTAAAATATTACTGCAATGGTTTGAGTACAGTTGATGAACCAACTCATGTTATTATCATATTTATATTTCACTTAACAAATTATATTTAATTTAGCAGTAAAGATTGGTTGATTTAACCATAACACACGACAACACAAACATTTTAGAATAAAACTTGAAAGTATTGAAATTGTTCCTTGGAATATAGCCAGAACATATTAACCAAATAATGGGTTCTTTGAATGTTCCATTATTGAAAATATCTTTAAGATGCATGTGTTCTCAGTATGTTCCATGTATCCATCCATCTATAGCTAAACAGACCTCCCATAATGGATCTCCACTGAAAATCAACAAATCTAATTTTCTAATGCTCCATTCAATGCATGTTTAACCATATGAGTTACTTTCCTCCTATTCCTGTAATATATTATTTCTAAGGGATATGAAGGAAATTGAAAATGTACAAAGTTGTAAAGGATTTCTGCAAATTTCAAATTAATAAAAACAATCATTATTTTTCTGAGTTGGAAGAACCAGAATATTTTTTGTAAATCAATGTACCCATGTTTTTGAATGTATTCCGTGATTTGTAAGAACGAAGGTTTTCGCGGTGGTTTATGATGAACTTCTTCATATTTTCGGGTTCTACCGCGTAGGTTGCTGTGTTGATGACAACAGTTTCGCTGGAACTACTGCCAGCATCTTCAGCGTCTACTGGCACTACTGCCAGCGTCATCTTCGACCTGAAGATGCTGGCAGTAGTGACAGCGAAACTGTTGTCATCAACACAGCAACCTACGTGGTAGAACCCGAAAATATGAAGAAGTTCATTGTTCCGTGATTTGTTAACAACCCTTATGAGCAATAAATAAATACATAAAGTGGTTTTCAAATCTAGGTGGTCAATGGAGGCATGCTCACCTTCTTCACCACTTTCTGCCACTTCATCATCACCAAATTTCTTTGCTTCCATAAGCCAGTTGAGCTTCTTCTCAAGGTCTTCTTCATTGTCCAAATCCACGTTCACTTGGAGTGACTCCCGTTTAAGCTTGCATCTCTTTGGATTGGCCCATTCTACTCCACCCTTCACATCCACCCCACGACGTACAAAGTTGACAATTTCTAGACGACGATGAGAAGTGTGAAAGTGTAGTAGTGCAGGATTCAGAATAAATGCCATTTAAAAAACAGTGCTTATCTCATCAATTTTTTTACACCACATATTAATATGTTTTTACTTTCTCCATGTACACCAACTGATGTAGGATTGGCAGTGTTAGGAACTACTTGTTACAGCCATAAGGACGTGCAGTATCACAATGATTTGGGCCAACAGGTGCAAATGTTGTGGAAACAGGGCATTCATGAGCGCTGCAAAAATCAAATCCGTGATGGTATTTACAGCAAAGGTGTCATGTATGAATAATGTTAAGTTTTTCAATTCTCTGCTGTAGAATTCTTATGTTTTTCAATATGCATTTTAAACAAATTTGATAACTAGACTAAAACTATTTGGCCGTGACTATTGTGAATACTACTTGCCACTAATACTACTAATGCAGTAGGTTACCAAATGTTTCTATTGCGCACATCACTGTATTCATTGCCGTTCATGTTCGCTGATGTGTTCTGATCTGCAATTACTTCCTTATTTTATTTATTTTTACTTTTGCTAAGTAATTTACTTTTAATATTTTGTTACAATGATTTTTTTACTTCATTTCTATGTATTTTTTAACTTCATTTCTATGTATTTTTTAAAATTATTTAATGTGTTTTATCGATTTTAGTATTTTTGTCTGAACTCCAAAATGTAGACTATCTTGACAGAATGAATACAAGCTTTGTAAATTTACAATGGATTTTATTCAATACTATTATATTCAACACTATAATTACTACAGTATTGAATAAAATCCATTGTAAAATTTACAATTTTTGTATTGATTCTGTCAATATGGAATTTTACAAAGTAACGCCTGAGAATATTGAGTTTATCGACTATCTTGACCTATTTCATCCATAAATTAGCCAGAAACACCGACATGGCTTCAGGATCGACATAACTCAAAATGTGGCTTATGTCTTTTGATGTGTGCATGTGTGAACCGTGGGTCTGTTAGGTGCTAACGCATAAGAGCACACTAAATGCAGTGGGAATCTGAGAAATGTTTGCGGTAAAAGCAGAAGGGATTGGTTTACGAATGAGTGGGTGGTATAGATGCTCCTGTTATGGTCATGTACGAAAGGAGTGTGCTGGCTGGTTTGGTCATGTTGAGCGAATGGATGAGACTCAAATAATGATAAAGATTTATGATAGTTGAGTGAATGATGCGAAAGAAAGAGGTAGACCAATAAAGTCACCAGTGCATGTGGTGAAAAAGACTCCAAAGAGGAGGAATATTAAGAGTACAATTGAACCCTGTTAAGAAGTTTTCAAGGGTCAGCTGTTTGAAAACTTCTTAAGTGGGAAAACTTTATAAGAGGGAAAGCTGGTACAAATTTATAGGATATTCACTGGTAAAATATTAGGAAAAAATATAGGTTAAATATTAGGAAATAAATACATATTCATCTCATTTAAACAAAAACTCAGCATGCATATTGAGTCAATGATGAGAGGAAAAGAAGGAATCCAGAGTTGTTTGTTTGATAAACCTTTCCTTAAAGCTACAAAAATGATTCTACTTCTTTCCAGCTTTTAAGGGTGCTTTCAGGAACACCAAAAACACTGTTCATATATGTCCGAAACACAGATGGAGCACTCATAGTCTCACAGTAAGTAGGTTTGGGATGCATTATTGCAAGGGAGTCGCACATTTCACAAGATCAAATGATCTCACTGAGGAATTTTGGCTACTTGCTGCCAATCGAGTTTAGATAAAAATCAGTGCTAACAACCTCTAAGAAAATAAGAAACAAAAAATGTACGCATAAATCTTATTAAAATTAGTAAGCAGGTAGTTTTCATAAAAATACGTCATTTGGGGATCAATGGTTGTGGTATTTTAGCTGGGAAAACTTAATAAGTGGGAACTTCTTATCCAGGAAAAATTAGCATACACCTTATGAGTTTTATTTTGGGACTTTAAAAATTAAACTTCTTAGAGGGGAAAACTTCTTATGCAGGAACTTATTATCCAGCGTCTAGGGTATTAAGAATAGGAAAGCATGTATGCTATAGTGCATGAATGTAAAAGAAACAAAATAGGTATGCAAGGATATGGCTTAAGGAGGAAATCATTAAAAAAGAGAGGCAGTTTTGTAGGCATAACTCCATTAGTAATTAATGTTTCAACTGTGCCTACTCTGAAAGGGAGTGGTATGAAGGGTATATATGTATATAAACTGGAGAATGTAAAATTCTAGAGAATAATATAGGGACACTCACCTTTTGGTTCATATTTAATCATGTCGAACGGACATTTCCTGCCAAGTAATTCATACAAAATCAAGGCAAAAGCGTAAACATCCCCTTTCTGAGTTCCTCTTCCGATTCCACCTCTACCACCTCTCATATTGCCACTGCCCCGCAAAAGCTCTGGAGCCTTCCATAATAAACCTGCAATTTAAATGAAAAATCAAGATGACTACCACAAAATACATTATTTATACAATAATACTAAACTAAAAATAAAGAAGGGGTTGACATTCATATTAATCTTGAAGGTAAATTGATCCCCCAGATATCATCAACCTCATTTGTAGGAAATGTAGTTGATAGTGAGTTCACCTGGATAGAGCACATCAGAACTCTCAGAGTAGCCTTCTAAACTCCTTTTACTTTCTCCTAAGGAATATACATTCCATGGTTTCCTGGAATGTCTTACTTTCCTTGTACAATGCACAACCACTCTCTCTAATTACACATGTAATTAGAGAGTGTGACATGTGGAGATTAATGTGGCATTTTATTCAAATTCTCTACAAATTAATTAATTCATTCATTGACAGTTCAAACCTTCTTGCACAAATATATTTTCACGTTCCCCCAAAAAGTACTGTGCAACAATAGATGTTTGCAACTAACTGGCATCACACTAGCTATTCCTTTTTTTCTGCCATAGATGGAATGATGCGATCAGCTAACAAAATAGATTTAGACTTTTTTAATTCCTCCCTCTATAAATTAATTAATTGCTTAGAAAATTACCATGATAAAAAGCTGTTGGATTGACATAGATCATTCAATCTTCTCAGGTGTTCTGCCTAATTCAATTGATCTGTATGTAATCTAAATAAGCTTGTGTGAAGTGTTGTGACATTGTTAATGGATTGAGCATGTCACTGGTGTGGAAATGAGGGTATGTTTACTGTATTACTGTGTTATTGGATCATAACTTTATCTTACTTAAGTATTCATTGTGACATTTTTGTGACATATTTACTTTTTGTAATTTTTATATCAATGGCGTTCACCGCAAATAAAATTTCTTGATTCTTGATTTTGTTCTGGGGTACTTCTGCACAGTCTGGAATTATTTTTAAAATAAAAAAAGGCTATATGATTAATGGCCAATGGGCATATTGATGCATCCTGTCATCCCTTGTTTAAAAGATTTAATCTGCTACTGGTGCCTTGTTTATATATTTTTGTTTGTGTACTTAACCTTTAAATGACTAGCGTACATTTAAATGTACGCTGGGATGTGGGGTCCTACGGCTGTTCATACAATATATTGTACGCTGGAGGTGGAACTTAAAAACCATAGAGTTTCTACTGAGTGTTCAAAATTAAATCTGGCCGGCAGCATCCGAAAGGGGAATTTTAATCCGTACAATAAAGGTTAATATTAAGAAAAGTATGTCGCTCAGTGTAAAAAAACTCAACCATTCATACAAATAATACCAGACATAGAGATGATTTCCACAGACCTTTTGTACGCACTCTAACAACTCCAATAGATCCAAACTCAACGGGGTTCATGAATTTAAATCCTCTAGCACTGGGAATTTCAAAGTGATAAGATGCCCATCCTGTACTCATTCACACATTCTAAAATCAGCTTGCACCTCATTGGCCAAGTGTGAAGCAATGTTTTCTTGCATCCAATTTTACATTGCCCACTCTGGTGCCAACCTCTCTACTATCACCGGAGACTGCATTGTGGCAGTAAGTTGAAGGTGCACTCTCCATCATTCATTTGTTTCTTGGATTCTGCAATGAATAACTGCAACACAGTTGCTGCTTTTGGAAGTTAACTATACCATTTTCTCCTAATAAATTGGTCACATTAACGGATGTTGATTATAATTTTGTTTGAAAATCTAAAGTTAAAAATCACAGTGCATCATAGGGCTGAAAAATTACAGGGCCGGTGCATCCTATGGGCTGGAAAATATGTACTGTTTAACCACGTGACTGGCGAACGATTATTTAAAAAGTGCATTTAATTTGGGGAAAATTTTTATTTTTAATTTCAATAAAATTTTCAAGTCACAGTTATGGGAATACATTAATTATAATTGTGTGATGTTATGAGTCAATTTTAAAGAAAACATTTTCAATAAATATCCTCGTTATTATAGAAAATTTTTTAATTTAAGCTTTTGTGTGATAGTTTTTAAAGCATGTAGTTGGACACAAAGCTACCTCACAATCTGGGCAGCAGAATCATGTTTCCTTTCTCTGCCCTGTTTTGAAGCACACAACACATCTCTTTGTGGGGAAGGCTTTTTTCTGTGTGGGCGGAATTGACTCAACAAAGTGCCTCTTAGTCAACCTAGCAGGTAAAGGAGTGTGGGACAGAACTATTTTTCCTACGTGCGGTTGCCCATACTTGGAGATTCAATTTTCTACCAGAGTGATAAGAAAATTTTTCCTCAACAATTTTTCACCATTCTTTTTGTAAATTACAAATAAGTTGATGCAGCACATATCAATCAGGTGTCGAAATATTTTCATATAATATTTAGAATGACGGCTCCTTGCAGTTTTATATATGTTCATCATGGCGTCACTCCTGTCTGAACCCCCCATATTTTTATTATAGTCTTGAACTACAGCTGGCTTCCTAACAGTGCCTCTTTTCCCCTTCACTTGGCTCATTTCAGTCCCATGAAATGTGCTCATTAAAGCTACATCCCTCCTGTCCTTCCACTTCAGCACCATCTGTTCACCCCGAAATGCTGCCACTATTTCCCCCTTCTTCAATTTTTTCGCTTTCACATTTTGGGGAAACTGGGGGAAAAAGTTTGTCAACCAGTGCAGGGCTAGTATACCAGTTATCAAGGTATAATGTCTAGCCCTTATCAAGCAGTTCATCTGCTAAATCTAACACAATTCTGATTGTGATTGGTTCATTCTTGTATGTTTCACTATACATAGTGTCCTTACCAGTGTAAATTTTAAAGTTCCACACGTAACCTGTTACGCACTCGCACAAAACAAAACATTTTATCTCAAACCTGCTGCGTTTGGAAGGAATGAACTGCTTCTATGATAGGCGTCCTTTCCACAGGAGTAGAGATTCATCCACCACTATTGCTGTTTCGGGGATGTAGAGAGTAGAGAATTTCCTTATCATATGCTCCAATACAGGCAGGATTTTAAGTTTTTTGTTGGGGCAGTCTTTGATAAATGTGTTATTGTCCACAAAATGAAGAAATTTCAAGAGCAGATGAAATCTTCTTTCCGTTAAAACTTTTCGAAAGTAAGGAGTATAGATGCTTTCCCATTTCGAAAATTAACTATGGTAGTCGGGATTTTGTAAAATTCCCATCAAAAGAAAAACTTCTATCAATGTTTTTATTTCCACAGGACTTGATTCACTCCACTCGTGCACCCTTGAACGTGGCTTTATATTAAGATTACTGTCTAAGAACTGCTTTGCATAAACGTTCGTCTGCTGAGACATAAGGTTACACAATTTATCATCCACAAAGTTCTCGAATATTTCTAAAATATCCACCTTATTTTCCAACTACATCACTATGCCACTAGCACCTTCAAAATCGAATTTATTTCGCAGGGTTTCATGCGAGCTCCATGATAGAGGATCCGATGATGTACACTCTACTACCTACTTCCTCTTCTTCTGATTCCTCACTTCCTTCTGATTCAGAGGAACTCACGTCGGCGAGCACAAAAATCTCGTCGCTATCTCCACTGCTATCACTTTCATAGCTTTCTCCCAAAAGTTCGCGAATTGTGTCTGCGGAAGAGGAAGTGTGCCTTCCTCTTTTACTAGTGGATGCCACAATGGGGATATTCAAAATCTAGAGGAGGTTATGTATCACCGAGGAATGAAAAGAACCAATATACGTTCACACTGATCTCAACTATTTCACGCACCCGCTTATTAGCATCCAAACACAGAAAGCTGACGACTCACACTGACTGAGCGCACAAAATTTCCACCCTTTTCAAATGGATAGAACAGTTACCCTTTCCCGGAGGGGGTTGGGAAGTCCATCTGGAAGTAGGCGCCTAACCCTAGGACAATCGCTTGGGGCACAACACCCCTGCTGGCCACAACGAAGAAGGCACTGCTAAGTGGCCCAAGTGGATTTATTGCACTGAAATTTGTCTATTGTGTCTGAGGCTTGAAACACAAAGGTGGGTGCGAAATCCGATTAGCTTTCATCCGGCTCTATGAGAGGAAAGAGAAAACCTGAATATTTTTTATAAGGCTTTTTGTGTTTGAAGACTTCTTCCCATGTGTCGCGATTGCCGCTTGCCCATGGGCGCCCGCACGAGAGCAAAATGACCAGCCCTCGGACGAGCAATCGGCGTCTTTGGTTCAATATCTCATGCCATTTGCTTCTACATAACAGCTCCATCAAAGAGCAAAGCCCCTCAGAGGGTCTCAAAAGGGTCCCTACCCACCTTATACCATCCCCTCACCGCCCTTGCTCTCAGCCTCAAGTCCGGTAGGATGATGGGGTACGCACGGAATGAGCCTACTGTGTATGGGGTATGAACTACAACCGCGGCAAACGGGAGTAGTTGGACATCTATATCACATAATTGGAAGAGAACATGAAGTGGACTGAGTCTGGGCAGTTTCAGGCTAGACTCCAGGCAGTAGGAAAATCCCCTGGATTTTCCGACTGCGTGCAGTTCTCTAGTCTTGCTTGCATAATCGAATTTTCCCGAAGTAGGTAAAAATAGTAATTCAAAAAAGTATGGAAAGGTGATACAATGAGCTCTACTTCAAGATGTTGCTGCCACAACATCGAATGCAGGTTTTAGAAATATGCCAGCAAACCTCTTACTCAAGGTTTGAAATGACATCGCATTACAAAATAAAAATCTATGCAAGCCATTTCATTATCGAAAATTAGAGTGGGAAGGAGAGGAAAAGACTACTTCTCTAAACAGAGGAAGGGATTTCAATGATTGCCTGTGACCCTAAAGCGGTAAAAATATTTTTATGTCAATTACGAAATATATAGAAAAAGGTTAAGGTTATTCAACCCCCGCATACATGTTCAGGCATTGACGGAAATGCGTCTTGCTCACAGAACATTCGCTGAAGGTGCCATCTGCTGGCCTAAGAGCATACTTGAAGGACGGAGGAAGATACGAAAGAAACTTCCATCGAGATATCTCATCACCCCCACATGAAAATATGCAAATTCGAGCATGATGAGATATCTCGTCATGCCCAAATTAAAAGCCATTCCCCGCTTACCCAACATCCTCCCCACTATCATAGCCTTAACCCTTAGCCAGTGAAGTGCAATTTTTGTTATACAACCAGTGACATGCGGTCTGGGAGACCGCAATAAATCAAATATTCTTAAAATGTTGCAACGCCATTTTTATTGCTTAGTTTAATGTTTCTTTATCTGCTTAACTATTCTAAAACTTATATTTAATTTTATGCATTACCAAAACAAACCAATTTTTCACTAAAAATAGTTATTTGAAACAGGATCAAAAAATTGATGTCAAAAACACTTGAGTTATTATTATCGTTTTTAAGTATCAATATTTCGCCAGATTTAAAAATAAGGCCTTAAATGTTAAAGTAGGAAGGCTAAATAATAAGAAACAATTGAATTTATCTCGTTTATTCCTTTTCTTGATGCATTCTGCAGGCGATTAAAATTACATTTTTTCACAGCTCTCATATCTCCATTTCCACACAGCCTTCACAAATTTTCTTCGTGAATTCCAAGCACACAGGCTTTTTGCATCAGAAACATGAAAAAGAGTCTTTCCGTTTTTTGTATGGCGGGCACAGTCTACATATTGTCCGCTTCTCGAGCCTTTCAACTTCTTCAGCCTCTTCCAACGGTAGATGGAGAATTTGCGCAATACTTAATCCTACCTGTCTCGGGAGTCTAAGATTTGACATTCTCCTTCTCATATGGGGTCTAACAAGATCTGCAGCTATCGATTTAATGAAATTAAATTGTGTCATATCTTTCTTATTTTTCAGTGAAAAATTTTCACAGACTGCTGAAGCACAAAGGAGTTGACAAAGGAAATATCTAATATTCTGAAAATTACTGCCATTGGCCACCTCCTTGTCCTTCGGCCGGATGTGTAGCTACAACAAATTTTGTCTAAAGTATCTACGCCACCCTTAGTCACGTTGTAAAATGAAATAACCTCTGATTTCCCCGACTCTATATCGTCACGCACCCTGTAGTGCATTGATGAAACTAAGCAAACAGCCTTATTTCTTTTGGGGACATGGGATACTAGAGTCATATTGGCCGAGAATCTGTAAAGTGAAGAGCCCACTATGCACCCTTTGGATGGAGCAAAATCATTAGGTATTTCCCTTTTATTTTTTTCTGATTGTACCAACGTACGCCAGCCCTTTTTCTTTTAATTTTTCTACCCGTTCAATAGATGTAAACCAATTATCCACTGTGATATTCCTGTGGGACCCCATGATTGGCTCAGAGAGACAAAGAACTGACTGTGTTGGTTTTGATAGCTTTTTGTCTTTCTCTGACCAACCTATCCCATCTGTGTCTTTCCCTGCGCACAAATATGCGTTAAACAGATAACTGTTTTCGGCGTCAGTCAAACACATCATTTTCAAACCATACTTTGCGGGCTTGCTAGGAATAAACATTTTGAAATGGCATTGGCCCCTGAAGGCAATCAACATTTCATCAATGCAAGTTACCGTTCCCAATGAATAGCAGCATTGGGAGTTTTTTACTAGAGAGCAAAATAACTCAGAAATTGGAGCTACTGGGTCAGTTTTGTATCGGGTCATCCAATCCGCTGGGTTATCAAAACGGAGACTCATAAGAAGTAAAGTAAACAGCTGTCCTGACATTACTGATCGAAAAATTTCCATACCAGTGCCATCTGTGGCAAATATGCTGCAAATGTCTTCATCATTAGTTTTGAAAATCGCAGAATAAGCCAAAAGATCAAGAAAGGCTTTTAATTCCATCAAATCAACATTTTGTAGCTCCGGCCTGCTATCCCTTTTATGCTTCTCTCTTATTGTTTGAAGCTTCATGTTTGTCCAGTGCAAAATCAATTGCAACATTCGCTCATCAAAAATCTGAGACCAACAATTCAGAGGCTCAACATCCTTACCTAGTGATGTAATACAATCCTTCAAACCAGGTTTCTGAGTAACGATGTTATGGAAGGGTGTATGAATTTCCCTCTTTGGCTCACTTGATGACCACTAATAGCGATTTCTCCCGTTAAAAAATTGTCCTTGCCTGGGGATCACTTTCACTACATCACTTCTGTCATCATCTGTGCTCCCTCCTTCACTATCAGTTGTATTTGTGTCGTGATCACTTCCTATGACATAATCCTCCTCAATGTCACTTTCCACTTCACTTTCATCTTCTGCAAGGTATTCCATTACCTGCTCCGCAAACCCAGTTGCTTCTGGTCACAGTTTTTGAGAAGGACCAGGTTGATTATTCATGACTGCTGCCAAAATGCAGAAACAATATGATACACTGCAATATGTCCGTAATTCACTCTGCTGACTCCTGTTCAAGGACAGCGCTCCTGAAAATGATATAAAATGTAAATTTACACAACATATTCAGGAATATATGGTCAATATGCCTACCTCAGATTCAAAAATACTTACCAAGTAACATAAAAATATGAATGATTTCACTCGATAAATCAGTGTTCTACAGTTGGCCAGTAATTCCGTGTTCCGACTGTTCTCCGTGAAACACTTATCGTGCGAGCATTAAAAATAAAAAATTGGAGTAAGTTAATGAATCAAATTTATTGGAACAAAATTAACGCCTTGAAATAGTACAAAAAACTTACCTCGATCGTATGAAGTCGTTACCAAATTTTTCAGTCGCGTTGAAAAAGGAGCTGAAGAAATAAGCCTTAGAATCAAAGCCTTTTCCTGTTGAGATGTTCACTCGACAACGATAGGGACAAAACTGTATTTCAGACGAAAAAATAGCGGAAAATCATAACCATCCCCGCTCAGCTGCAGACAAAGAAACTGTGTCACCCCTCTCAGAGTGGCGCTAAAAGCTCTAACGCCGATCGCTTAGTGGGTGGGCGAAGGACCATCCCCTTGCCGGGCGCCTACCACTCAGGCTACATTCATGAACCCTCTATGCTACTCTTGCCTTTGGTGTGCGAAGGATTAGAAATGCAGAAAGCCGAGGATTATCTACCCTCCGTTCTTTGGTAATTCCCACACATACCTTCCTCTCACGTATGGTGCGTGCCATTGTGTCAGGCGACCGTCCGGAGGGAGGACGTTGGACTCGGAAGGGAGTTGACATCACTGGAGCCGGCGCAATCACTGGTATGGTCAACCAACCGAGGATGGCGGAAGTCAAAATATTTTCGCACTACTTCAAAAACTATGCATTTAAGGGTTTTTCTGTTTGCTTTAAAAAAAATAGCCGACAAAAATAGTCAAAAATACGCTTCGGACATATGTAGACGTAACGGCACTTGCATTTTGACGTTTTACTCTCGGTGTTTCCCAGGCCCTTTTTATTTCTTTTGGCAGTAAAACTCGATGCTTAGATGTTCTGCCCCCAAATACTTAATGGGAGACCGACTGCCAAAAGAAAGGCACAAATGAATGTTGCACTCCAGGCATGGGCGCACGAAATTTCAGGGTTCAATGGGTTCTGTCATGTTTACAAAATACATTACATGCGTACTGCCTGCTAGGGGTACGAGAAATTAACCACTGTTTTATTGTAATTATTTATAAAATCTAGAAGAAGCTTAACATTTAAAAAACAAAATGCGTGATATTTCCAATAAAAACCGGATTTCATTTGTTTTGCATTCGCCTTCAGCAACGACTTGAACAGTCATTTATTCTTACTTAATGTATTTTAGAAAAATTAAGTACTTTATTATCCACGTTGTGAAACTGAAAATGCTTCCTAACAAATTATTAATTATTCTTATACTTGAAAAATCACTACAAATTGTTTTTAACAACTTTTTGAATCATGTCCACCAGCATTACGTTCATTGATTTTTCCAATTTAGTGACGTGAGGTCTCTCAGACCGCTAATCGAATTCAGTTTCAAATTTACAGAAATAAATAATAAAAACGTTAAATTTTAAGAGTGTTATATCCTTATTATACAAAAATATGAAGCTAACGAGAATTATAGACATTTTAAAATAGTCATTTTGAAAATATTCATAATTTTAAAAATGCAGCGGTCTCTCAGACCGCACGTCACCGGTTAAGGAACTTGTTGACCCTAATTACCTCCTCCAACCACCAACTCTGCCTCTTCCTAATTATTAGGGGTAGAATAATAAAAAAATAACATTCCGAAAATGCAGGGCCTTTTGCTAACACTAACTGAAGTTGATTATAATATTTTTCCTCAAAAATCTAACCCGAAAAGTCACAGTGCAGTTTATGGGCCGGTGTATCCTATGGAGCAGAAAATGTGGTAAAGAAACAGTCCATCCTTACTGCGATAGTATTGATGTTCTCCAATCGAGTCACTCTCTGCTCCTTGTCGCAGTTCATGAAGTCCAAAGTCCGTGACCTGAAGAACCCACCTTGATGTAACCACACAATTTGAAGACTTAAGGTTTCCATGACAACCCAGGGGGCTATCATGTAAGTACAGCATGCCCTGAAAAGCATAAGGAAAAAAGGCAAATATAAATAATTTATCGACTTGACCATCACGGAGCAGAATGAGATATACATATTGCATATCCCTATTGGAAATAATCTGCCAATTCAATTGAATGAGGAATTCCATTGAATTTGGGAAATTCAATTGAATTTTCCGAATTCAATTGAAATTTCCAACTGATTATGAGAAATTCAATTGAATTTTCCAAATTCTATAGAAATTTGCCATTGAATATGAGGAATTCAATTCATATCCAATTGAATATTATCAGTATTATTTTAATTAATTTGCTGTCATAAAATAATTTTATATGCTATCTAAACGAATTATACAATTTAGTTACTCACATTGCAGTTTGAAGTCCTCACTGTTGGCTGAGAAACTGTTACTTTTAAGGCTAGTGGCTTGCCATGGCTATGCTACTTCATGGTGCGCACATTCAGCCTTGACTAAATATGTTATCATTATCTAACACAAAAACTAAGTTTTTTAAATGAGGATTATATATCATTGCTTTGTGGCAATTTAAAGCAGAGATATAAGAAACAACACGATTCAAGGCACGCTTTTTTGGCTAAAATGGGAAAATACTGAAAAATTAAATCACAGAAAAATTTTTTTTTTTGCAAAACAGCTTCAGACCCAGACAGCACAGCCGTTGGTATACAAATTGTAAATCTCTTGTACAGTTGTGAATTGTATAATTTTTTGAAAAAATATTGTAATACAATTGTATTTCAGCATCTTTCATACAAAGCAGTGGTAATACTATTGTAATACGGCATCAAAATACCAGGAAATTACAATTTGTAAGCTCATTGTATTACAATTGTAAGGCCAAAAATAATACAAGGCTTGGTGTGCATTTGGTGTTTACGTTCTTCTTTTGTCCAGCATGATGCGTATTGCATATGATACGCATGTGTAATCTTTGTTATATATAATCTTTGTTATGTGTAATTCATGGATACTAGGTATAATCTTTGCTGTGGACGCTTTACCACGAGCTACTATCCTACTATCGCCAAATCATGGTAAAATCAAGATATTTTGCCATTAATCGCCATTCAACTGCTAAACTTTCATCGCATGTTAGCCTGTGGTTCATCCTTCGACCGAAAATTTGGCATAAATGGGAAGCTTGCAAACGATTCGGAGTGAGAGCAAACACTACATTAATAGCTTTGTGTGATTAATTTCCATTGTACATTGTATTATTGTTATGCTTTTATTGGTACAGTCATCATTTTTCTCCTTTCCACATTCGTACTATGAATATACATATGTCTGTACCTGGGGTGCAACTAGGCCGTGGAGCTACTTTCAATTTATTCCCAGTTACAGAAGTCTTCATACAGACCAGTTACATAATTCTACCCCAGTTACAGAGCAAGAAATTTCTACCTGGGTGGAAATACGAAAGAAATTCGTCAGTTTATAAAACTATTGTAATTTGGCTCTGTAATACCATCATTATACAATTTGTTAAAAAATTGTAATTTTGCTCTGTAATACAACCGTAATACAAGGGTATTAGCAGATATTTGACACTGTTAAACGATTGTAATACAGTTGGAATACAAATACCCTTGTTTTGTAATACGATTGTAAAATAACTTTAATACAGTAATATTTCCAAATTTGTGCTGTCTGGGGAGTATTTCATTTGGGGTCATGTGCTACCATACATCAGGTTTGAGCAAAATCAGAGACCCTAAGGGACACTCATTTGTTGAACTGAAGTGGAATGACCCATATCACAGATTTGATGCCAATATAATAGTTCCTGCAAATGTTGTAAACTTGGAAAGGATGATAAATACACTAAATGCTTACATTGGAGCTCACACTTTGTAATTTATACACCATTACATGAATATTGGTGGCAATAAATTAAAAATTTGGTCTCCAGGCTGTCAGTGCCTCACCGTTGTATGCACAGTGAGTATGAAATATTTCCACAATCATGACACACAGTCTTATAAATAGAATTATTTCTGAAGGGAATACTAGAGATTCTCCTGTATTCCGGCTATTCTGGTAAGGAGAAAATACTTCATTAAGGTCTGAACTGCTTGAAAAACAATTCTCTCGGGCAAGACTAGGTAACTCCCATTAGTGCAAAACTTTACTCAGCAAGAAATGTCAAAAAACAAAAACTTACCTTGATAAGGTCATGAACAAGTGACGCAATGAACATCTCATCCAGTTTAATGTCTTCATTTTCCACAATATCCTGAAATGTTAAACGGAAAGATCAGAATTGAATCAATGAATGGAAAACACACCAATCATGGAGATTCAGCTCAAGCAATAGCTACCTAGAAACCTAAATAACTTTGACTTGAGTAGTTTATAAATGTTGTACTGTAGACCATTTACTTAATATTTTCTTTTTTTCATGCCAAATAAATTCTGATATAGGCAAAATTAGAGACCCATTACAATATCAAAAAACTCAATTTCCAGCAATAGTAAATTATGTATGCAATTCCCTCATTTTACATAATCTCCAATCCTACAAATACCTTACAGAAACCTTGATAAACAAGATGGAAAACTGTAATAACAAATTACAATAATTACATATTCATACAACTGTAATAAAACATTGAAACACTTCATAATGCACTTACATAAAGACTACCTTTGCCACAGTAATCAGTAACAATCAGCACTTGACCAGTTGACTCCATAACACAAGCACCAACAAAGGAATTGATATTGTCGTGGCGCAGCTCTCTTAGTATCCTCATCTCTTTCATTGTTTCTCGAGATATGTGTGGTGTTCCAGTACCGGTACGTTCCCTTTCATTTGGAAATCCTGAGTTACTACCACCACCTACAAACGCAGGTATAAATTTATATTTCACACACTATTTTACATGTATTTTTACCTTTCCAGTAAATAATGATAATAAACCATTAAAACCAACATATTGAACATTAATTTAAATGGCAAACCAACTTGATACAAGGATTTTCTGGATTTATGATCAACATTTTGAAGTAGGGCCAAATTTTGACAAGGACAAGATACCCCAGTTCCATCCCTGCTGGTCTGTAGCTGGGGTCCCATACAGCACACAATGTCCCTGGGATATCCCATTTTGGTCTCAAATATCCCGTTGATGTCCGGGATATCTCTGAGACATCCCCGAGATATCCCATCTGAATTTTTGTATTTTAGATATTTTTTTATGTTATAACGTATGTTTATACTTTTCATGCGTGGATCGCCTCAGAAATTAACTTATAGCTAATATCTACTGAAAATTTGCATCATACTCCTTATATCCTGAATACGTCCCATGGAATCTCTGAGATATTTCATCACAACAATCAATGGTTTTTGTTGTTTCTGTAATTCTACCAAGGTCTGTAATTCGTGGTCTTGCCTTGGATCAATTTTCTTGCAAGCGATTAATCGGTTTTGAAAATGGCATTTTACATACAGAGGCACATTGTTTCATGTGCAGTGTTACCGGAACGTGTTTTGATTTATGTTAGCAAATTTATAAAACGTGATATTAGGAGGAAAGATTAGCCAATGGTTGACACCGACATATTTCCGGACTATTCTTCTTCTGCCATTGAAAGAAAAACATAAGAATTTAACATACTCGTTGGAACTTACGATAGCAAATTTGCAGCAACATGTTTAACTTAAGATTTTTATCAACATGTATTTTCAGGCACTTCGCAAGGAAATGGTAATCAGCATCCATAGTGATGATTTATAAAACCTGATTTGCATTGCACCTACGAAACGATGCATGATCCTTGGCCTTCTGTTTCCACAAGGAGTACTGTGTATGCAGCAATGTGATTGTGCCTTTGGAGCATCAAAATAAATTGAACAAATTGGGAACATGATAAAATTGTGTAGTTTTCAGCAGTGCGTTCATAATTCTTAACCTAAGAGTTAATTGCAAAGTATGGCTTGATTCAGTAATTCAGATAAGTCTGTGGTTTTGTGATATTTTATTTCTGCCGCCTTATGGCATTCGGCGGATGTGTGGTGGTGTTGTCGAGAAGCTACGTTCTGAGTATAATGGCTTAACCCTTAGGCTGCGGGAAACGTACATGTACGTATGTACCGGGAACTGCGGAGAGAACGTTCTTATATGTTTGACCCTTTCTGTTTACCTGCTCCCTCAGTCCTTTCATATTTTTATGACTCAAACTCTTTCTTTCCTGCGGTGGGTATCTGGTAGTCCACCTTTTAACCCAAACCACTCCCTTTCCACGCTCTTTAGGGATCGCATACCACCGCAATGAGGTACGACCCTTTCTTCCGATTGTTCGCTCAAGAGGCTACGGTTGTCTCAAGAGTTAGTTGTCTTATGCTCGCGCCCGGCTCAATTATCAACGGATTTTTTTGGTGTTTGGTATCAAATTAAACAGAAAGTTGCTAGAAAATATATTGTCATATTTGTTTTCAACAATTATGCCTATAAACAAATTTTCAAAATTAGTTCCAAGTTCCACTAATCCCTCGACAAGTTCCGGTGCCCACCCCCTAGGGTCCCGAGAAAAGGGTCGGGAGGGGATTACATGGGTCATATAACTGCCCGGCCTCGGCCCGTGGGAAGGAGGGACAGGCTCCGTCCGAATAGATATTTGCTGCACAGGGTGGACGAAATGCACTCTAGCTGCCGCAGCTTAAGGGTTAACTCGTCTTTTCATGCTAATAAATGCAATTCAGCTTCATTCTCAGTTCTTTAATCTTCGTGAGAAGAGGTCAATGAGAATATTTCTTGTTGTTATTCAACAGTCACCGATGGATTCAACGGTAGCCATAGCTGCAAATAAATTACATGTAAAAGGTAGAACTATTGCAAGTTTGATCTGGAATCTCAATTCTCAGTCTAACATTGACTATAACACATCATGGAGGGACATAATACGTGCGGACATTTGGATATCCCAGGGACATCACATTTTGGTTGGCGGGACATGCAGAATATATAAGGGAGATCACATTGTCCCGGCAAGATATCCCACAGATGTCCGTGAGAGATCCTGGGATACCCCGTGGAAACCTCACGAAAATATATCAGGGAAATCATATGCGTGGACATTAGAATATCCTATGGACATCCCATTGTTTTCGGTGGAACATACATGGATATCCCAGCGATATCACAATGTCCCGGCAAGATATCCCACAGATGTCCCAGGGATGTCATCGTCCTAACCCTCAGATGTCCGTGAGACATCCTGGGATATTCCGCAGACATCTCATGAAGATATCTCAGGGGCGTCATATGCACGGGCATTTGGATATCCTATGGACTTCCCATTGTTGTCGGTGGGACATATATGGATATCCCAGGGATATCACAATGTCCCGGCAAGATATCCCACAGATGTCCCAGGGATGTCAATGTGCTGTGTGGGGTCCAACTTGGGTGGAGCTAGTTTCAATTCATTCCCAGTTACAGAGGTCTTCAAGCAGACCAATTACACCCCAGTTCCATCCCAGTTACAGAGCAAAATATTTCTACCTGGGTGGTAATACGAGAGAAATTTAATTAGCAAAACTATTGTAATTTGGCTCTGTGATACCACCATTATACAACTTGTAAAACAATTGGAACACGAATACCCTTGTTTTGTAATACGATTGCAAAATGACTGTAATACAGTGATATTACCAAATTTGTGCTGTCTGGGAGTATATTCATTTCAATGACATCATGGATAAGTTCCAAATACATTCTCTACATCAAGGATATCGTTCAATATATTATTACCACTTTCAGAGTTTCATGATTTCACAAATTCAAATTTACCTCCTCGGTCTTCTTTTCCAACGCCAAATCTTAGTTCTTTAACTCGTACAACAGAGCCTTTGTAGAAACCAGTTCTGGCGAACAACTGCGTACCACATCGTGACTCGAAAGAAACTCCGCTCACCAAGCTAAGCTGACAAGAGATGCAGAAGATAGGATGAAGTGTGAGCAAAATTCTGTATACACAAATCATCAAAAATTACTAGAAAATGGCTGAGGATTTGGGAATTTTTATTCTTGGTACACATTAGCTATGTTTTTATGATACACATGCATCTTGTCATTGGGTAGTTTTGAACGTCTTCAAATAAAAATCTGAGGATAAGAGGTGAACAGCCATGTGTGAAAGAATGATGCAAAAAATAAAATAGGTACATATGCAGATTTATCAACAATTAATAATTGGATGTTTAGTGGGCAAAAAGAGCTAACATTAGGCCTGAATCCATAAGCCACTTATCCACAACAAAATAGCATGTTTCAAAATTAATAGCATGGTGACAGATTGAACCAATTTTTTATGGCTGGTGCATTGATAATGTTATTATTAATTATATTTGTTCAGGATTCTTTTTACTTAACAATTTTCACTTTTAACATAAAATGAGGAATTGTCAATTATTATACTGTTTAATTTTTATTAAGTAAATTCACTTAATTATACCTCCTATGAATTTTTACCTTTCAATCCATAATGGTTATGATTTATTAGTTTATTTACATTAGAGAGCACTTTGTAATTCTTAGAGTGTTTGTAGTAAGCATTGTATGGAATTACTATGAGCATACAAAAAGTAGTAAGTTGAAGAAAATAAACAATAATTATGACAGGTGATTCAGTACTGATATTAATTTTTCTTGATATTAACATAAAAAGATGAAATTTTAATGGAATGGAATCACCAGGGCAATCAACCAGCAGAGAGGAACATCATGAAATATTGAACATAAGAATGCCAGAACATCATTGTTCATTAATAGCACTTAACACCAATAAGTTAAAATAGAAGCTAGCAAAGGTATTAACAACTCCACCAGAACCTGGCATTTCTTATCCAAGTATTTTGTGGAATCTTTGCATTAACTGTCTTCTAGTTGACAGCTATATACTTGGTTTTTGTACTTTTAATTATTTTTTATAAGCCCTTTCTGTACTTGTTTGACTTGTCAAAAAAATGTACTGCTAATACTTGTCGCTTGGCCAATACATGAATAAAAGTATTAAGATGCATTCATCAATGGTTATCCATATATGAACTCAACCCTATATAAGCAGGAAACATTTCTATGTTTGCTAGAGCAACTGTTTGGAAGACATTCATGTAGGCACATACAGGTGTCATCATCTTCCCACTTTAAGTCCTACTATCGGCACTAAAAAGGTAGAACACTGAACTTTAAGCATTTGTATTAAATTCTGCCGGAGCTACATAGAGTCGTGTAATATATCATTTTACTCCTTGTTTATTTTACTGCAAAATGCATTAATCGAGAAGTTTAAATGAAAGCGTTTTGCTTCTACGGTGGAAAGAGTGATGAAAACATGCAAAAAACTAGGAGAACGGGGAAATGGTTGTCTTCTTCATTTCGTCACAGCCAAAATGAAGAAGAAGACCGTTTCGCTGTTTTCCTAGTTTTTTGCATGTTTTTCATCACTCTTTCCACCGTAGAAGCAAAACGCTTTCATTTAAACTTCTAAATTAATGCATTTTGCAGTAAAATAAACAAGGAGTAAAACGATATATATTACACGACTCCATAGGAGCTCTGGTGGAATTTCATACAAATGCTTAAAGTTCAGCGTTCTACCTTTTTTTGCGCAGATAGTAGTCTAAAATTTATGGCCTGACCTTTACAAGATAGGTTTGAATGCATTTGGGGGTAATTAGGCAAGGGCATGCATTCATTCTGTGGCTGACATATGTATACATATATATGATTGCAATGCTAACTTACTTCAACATCAGAGATATCATGGCCAAAAATCAAGGTAATTACATAGCATTAATTAAAATTAATAAAAAACAGAAAGGATAGAAAATTATGAGTATTTAATAAAAGGTTCATAAGAAACAAGGCCATTTTGAGGATTTTCATCTCCACTAATGCTCAGCATCTGGAAAAAAGAAATTGAGGCTGGCCATCAAATAGGAGGCAACAAACTGGAGCAAGTAGATCAATATAATTTCCCTTACTTCTCTTTAGCACACAGTGATAGTAAATAAACAAGGCCGGTAAAGGAAATACCGTATTTACTCGTGTAAGCCGCGCACCTTTTTTCCGAAAATGCCGGTGAAAAAATGGGGGTGCGCGGCTTACACGAATCCTCTAGATTTTCATGTAAGCCGCGCACTATTTTACCTCAAATTCCTGCCGTTAGTTTCTCCTAAGTGAATACAGTACGTCCTCGCCTTACGATCATCTGACTTACGAACATACATATCCAATCAAAAAATTCAAACGTGTGAAATAATGTCAAATTTGTCGCCACCGGATAAGTTATTTTGCCGTTGCAGCTGGCGGTGTGGCGTGCAGCAACTCGCGGATTGGTACTACCCCTCTTTGCCGCGACGAATTTTAACATTATTATCTCGATATATCAATTTGCAATGTTAATTGTTTACTTGCGTCATAAATGTTTACGGATGATTCGGAAGTAAGACGAAAGCCGAAAGATGCCCTGCAAGTAGTGATACATTTAAATTCTAAGTCCGTGATTTGGAGATATTGCTACTCTTTACATTTCAATGGAAATCGACTTCCATGTGTCAAGCTGCCTTCGCATCAAATAGAGGCATGATTCCATTCACTCATTCGTTTTGTGATGACAAATAATTATTACCTGCAATACGAGGCTCTATTCAGGTTATCGTGACGAATGGTAAAATATCCTTCCCAGGGTTTGTGGAAATTGCCTTAAAGGCAGTCCTTCCATCCAGCTATCCCTCTCAATCACTCAGCCGGAAACAATAAAGCTGTCAGATTTTAGGGTGATACCTCAGTCAGATCTGAACAATTGGCGTGTCCAAACCGGTTTTTCCTAGAAGATCCCTCAAGAAAAAAGTTCTTCGTTCTTTATTTCTGGGCGCGACGACATTTATCTGCGAGGGACTCATTCAGCCAGAAAGAAAAGGGGGTAACCCGAGAGAATCACTCCTTCACCTTATGTTATTATCTACCCTCGCCCAGTTTCGCTTTTACTCAGGTGGCTTTCACTAGTGGGGGAGGGGTTGGACCCCCTTTCAGGGGCCTCGGCAGCCAACGCTAGATTGATACGGCCGATGCTCGAACGAGGGAGCCGTTATTTCGGTCGATTCAAATTGTACCCATACCCCGGTGGTAGCTGTGAGGTTGACTTCGCACTCCATGATTTTTCCACAACCTGAAATTATGTTGCGTAGCGCCCGAGTGAGCTTTGAAACGCATCTCCACATCAATAGGATAAATAACGTAGTGCATCGGCGCATGCAAAGAGAGAATCGGAACTCTAATCTGTTTTTACATCCTTTTATAGGAAGCATCATTCACTTATGGAAGTGGATACCACGCCAGGAAATCCATTTTCAGACATGAAAATTGATACACAGACACGTTGACTTTTACATCGCCATGCTAATAGATAAAGAAATTCTGTTTTCACCGTTTGGCGCAGGAAGGATGTTGCTAGAACTTATTTCATAGGGCTTTCATACTTGTGCATACTTGATATCAACCACATCGGAGATCAAATTAGTTAACTTGCCTAAAATCGATCATTTCGCGGAAATGCTACTCGGCTATGAGAAGTGATACGAAAATGAGCTTTGATATAAGTTGTAGCTGCATCGTTTATCTTTCAATGCGGATACTCCTCAAGTTAGTACGTAAGTTTAATACAATTACTATAGTCGTGTAAAGCAAAGAGGATGTCCAGCACTTTTTTCCACAGACCTTCACGCCGAGCGCTTGCGTTCCAGCAGTCCAGCGAACGGCTACGCGTCCTTGGCCCGCCTCTTCCTCTCCCCCCCACCCTCGCCTCGGCGCTCATAGTTAGGGGTCTGAGTAAAGTGATATTTTTTCTCGAGTCAGCATCACATTTCATCAAAAGTATCACATTTCACTCATCGCTTTCCCACGCCCTAACTTCGGAGGTGGCTTCCAAAAGTAGGGGGGAGGGGGGGCGTTGCCCGCTGGGAGTCACTTATCAGCTATGAAGACGAACCAAACGTATCACATTTCAGGCATCTATCAGTTACGGACGACATTCTGCTTTTATTTGTTGATTCGACGATGGATTTCCGTAATCTAATGATCATGGGTTGAAATTGTATATAATTCTGCAATTATTTTAGCTTGATATTTCATTTCGAACAGATGCCATTTTTTGATCTGGATGATGTGATTGTATAAAACTGTGATTATTGTGTGATGTTAGGAGAAAAATATGCACCATAAAACGGGCTGTGTATCGTGACGATATTAAAACGTAACGCAATAAATTCATGAGAAAGATGTACATCAACACTTAACTTTGGCACAGCATTTCTATTAAAGAACGTGCATTCATGTTATGACAAAATGATGAAGGCTCAAGGGAAAAAAATTGATTTTTTGAAAAAAATAATTTTTTTCCTCACGAGCCTGTCCGAAAATGGGGGTGCGCGGGATACACGAGGGCGCGGCTTACACGAGTAAATACGGTACCACTTATTCTCATCATAAAATCACTGTGCAAAGGATCATGGGAATAAAATTCTTCATTTACAGCACTTGCTATCAAAATTAAAAAGTAAAAATCTTGAGTAGGTATTATGGCAATTTCACCAGAAATGTCTCACGCTTGTATTTGTGGAGCCTTTGTGTATAAGTGCTAAGGTGCATAGACCCATACTTTGTATTGAATATATTTCATGCAACAGGTACTGTAAAATCTTGTTACTTTGAAATTCAAGGGAGTGAAAAATCTGGACTTCGAATTATCCAGGATATTTGACTGGAGAGGTAAATACCCAGAGCTGGCGCACAATGCACCATAAGCGTAAACAAATATTCAAAAGAGCTTGGAAATAAAAAAAATTAAGAAGTTATTTAAGCTAAAGAAATAGAGAAAACACGCCAAGACTTTGAAATGGGTACTCACAAACTTACTAATGCTAAGTATTGGCAATTCACCACCTCAACGAATGATTTTGTGATAAAAGATATAGTGGGGAGTCATCAGACTACATTACGATTTGGAATTTCATTGCAGGCACTTTTCAATTATTTGTACGAAAGAAGGCCCATGGCCTTAGCTTTTGTTACATAGTTCTTTTAACGCTTACTTGGAATTATTAAAAAATATACCATAATATTCTAAACAGTTTTGCAGTTTTGTTTCTTTTCACTTTTGTCTTCAACATAAAGTGGGGGGCCCACTCGAATTCTTGCAGTGATTCACAATTCGTAGATCCAGCTCTAGCTCGCAACTTCGAATCAATAATTCAAAATAAGAGGGTTCGAAGTAATGAGGTTAATGAGGATTTACTGTACAGATAATATTACTTACATAACCAAGGACTAAAAAGAAAACAAAGTGACTTGGGAAGAAAGAAGTACATAAGTAAAGGGATTAGAATCAATTTTCACCTTGCTAGTAGATGGGGCAATCTCATTTCCACCCTGGAAGTAGTTAAGAAGCTGGCTTGGATGTATACGCCACAACAGTCCCTCAATTTCTTGTTCAATCTTCCACTTGCGGTAGAGGTAAAGTGTGCTAATCACAGCACAGAAGAGGAGTAAGGCCAGGACTGTGGCCACCATGGCACTGATTTCACGCCACCCACTCTTATCGTCAGGACTTCGACAGAATTCATTATCAAAACCACAACGTGGCTCAGCTTCTGGCTTATTTGGTCCAGGCCATATAATTTGAGTGGTGGAGTTGATGAGGCGGTAATCCTGGTTGGATAATAGAGGTTCATACATATTATTAACATGAGGCATTAATACACTTAGACTATTTAATCCCTTTACTGCCAGCCCATTTCGGGTGGGATGTGCGAAGGCTGCCAAGGCTTTCTTCAGGTTTTTAAAGTTGGGCCATCAAATTCAGGTATTTGAAGTTGAGCCGATAAATAGGCCCGTGGCAGTTTTCACACATCCAACGTGGGCCGATATATCAGCCCGCTGGCAGTAAAAGGGTTAATATGTTTTCCCATCAAAAATGTTTAAGCCAACTAACAGCCTGGCATAATACACAAAACCCAAACTCTCAGTTAACATGATGGCTACCTATTTATTGACAATTAACCTTAAACACTTTGAGGGTGGGCTCTTTTTTGCACGTGGAATTGCTTTTGGTGGACCATTTTTCCATTGATTCGCAATGTTGTAAAAATTTGAGCAAGAGAGGTATTTTATTAGTGTTTGTTTCAAAATGGAATTTATTTCATCTTTTTAAAGGTTACATATGATTATGGAGGGAGTGCCTTTCAGTTATATTTTTTAGAATCAATTGAAAACAAACCTTTTTTGTAAAAAAAAAGAAGTTTTACAGAGTGGCTGATTAGGCGTTTGAAATAAATTTGAATGCCATTATCTTGAAATATGTTGTTTTAATTTAGTAGATCATATGTAAGATTGAATAGAAAAAACAAGATCTCATGCAAAATTTTTCTTTGTGTGATATACATGGAAACATTCGCCATTATATAAGCCTACATTACAGTCTTTACAATAAAAAGATGTATCCTTCCTGTTTGCCTTGCCAGTAGTTTTTTTGCCTTTGGCAGAACAAACAACACAGTTCCTCTGGGCTTTATTCTTTCCTTCAGGTATTGGTATTCTATCACAGAAATGGCGAGCACTCAACCGAGCAATTTTAGCATTCGGGCCTATCATGTTTTCAGATGGAGTTTGACAAATATCAGTACATATGAACTCCACAAACTTTCTAAGTGAATACTTTTTTCCACGTAGGCTATTATACATGATACATGCATTTGCCATGCTCATTGAAATCAGATAGAAGGCTAATTTTCGCCACCACTTTACACTTCGATGAGATGATGTGGAATACGAGAATCGCTGATCGCTCAAATCTACACCAAACCTATTCCTGTTGTAATCAACAACACTTGCTGGCTTTGTTTGCTCTCTGCCATGCCTATCTCTGAATGTCATCATATCATTACCATGTCTTGTTGTTATCATCCATATTTCCCGTTTGTCACGCCATCTAATGATAGATACACCATCTTTGTGGTGATGAACAACTGATCCACGTTCAATTTTTTTAGGAGAATACATAGCCTTAGGTATCAGCTTTCTGTTTTTTTGCAGTGTCCCTATTTGTCCAGTATTTAGGGCTTTCAGCTCGTTTGACAGTTGAACACTTGTAAAAAATCTATCCAAAAATAGGGTGTGTCCCTTGTTGACTAAATCTCCAAGAAGCCGCTTCACTATCGCAGCACCAGAGTTGTCTAGTCCTCGTCCTTGATATACTTCAAGATTCCACACATAACCCGTTTTGGATTCACTGCATAAAAATAACTTTATCCCATATTTATTGGGTTTTTTTGGCATGTAGACTTTCATACTCGCACGTCCTCTAAATGCACAGATTGCTTCATCAATCGTAACATTTTCTGCTGGCATATAAGACTTCATAAATTTTGCTCGAAAGTGATCTATCAAAGAAACGATTTTGCAATGGATTAAAGTTGGGATCATTTCCATTTTTCAACTTGGTGTTATCACTCACATGCAAGTTAGATAGGATCGCAGTAAATCTATCCACTGGCATAACATGGGAACAAAAATTAAATGACAAGAAAGGAGACGAACACCAATGATCTCTCAAGCTCGGGCGTTTGCTTACTGTCACGTGAAGCATCACTGCGATGAATTTTTTCATCTCTGAAAGGGTGACGCATTTCCATTTACGGTATCTGGAATTTGCTGATAAACTATTTGTTCTCCTTAGATTTCTAATTTTGTCACTCGCGTAACGATTTGTCTCTTCTTTCAATTGATGGAGAAAATCACTGTCCAAAATGTGGTCAAAAAGTTCTTGTTCCGTAACATTTTCGTCGAAACATAAAGTTGGATCAACACCATTATCACCCGTAAACACAAGAATGTCTGTATTGTTACGGTTATCTGCCCATCCTATATCCGAGTGATTGTCAATTCTCGGCACCCTTCCACATCTTTGAGTTGGCAACCTCCTACTTGGCGTCACAACGGGTTCAGCGTCATCTGAATTGTATTCACTATCATTTTCTTCATTAGATTCACACTCATCTGTAAAAAAGAGATACAGTAAGATGATATGAATTATCTCTACTATTATGGGAGTTATTACTATAAATGGTCGCGTGACACACCGCCGTGAGCTTGAGTAAAGAATGCGTCAAGTACTCTGAATCATAGATGAAAAGTTAAGTTTCAACTCACCATCATCACTCTGCTCTACGGGAAAAAAATCCAAATCATCTTCAGAATCTTCAGCTGAACTACTGTCTTCTGTATTGTCTAATATTCTTCGAATATTTTCATCACTAATAGTCGCCATTCTAGCTACTACACAACACTAGCATTAGCATTAGCGAGGGAAAAAAACAAACGCAAAATCAAAGTTTTCATTCACGCTCAAACTGAATGCATGTACCATCTATTGGCCAAAGAGGGAACTAAGAGAGTACATCAACACTTGTGCGCAGTGTGGAAGACGTAGGGTTACCCCAGAACCTATTGGATGCCTGTATATCGCGTGGAGTAATATTACTTCTCCCACCGCCTTTACCAAAATGGTAGTCGACGTAATATTACGGCTTTATCCCTCAAAGTGTTAATAGAATTAATAAACATATTGAAATTAATAAAATAAAATAAATACAGCATTAACCCTTCAGAAATCGTTGGGCATCTGGTGTATGTCACAGTTTAATTTTGTCATTTTAAAAGTCTGTCAGATACCACACGGTTAGGGTGATGCCAGTACTGAAGGGTTGAAAGCTTCATGAATATGGCCGTGGCAATTTAAGAATTAATTAGAGCCACACTTAAGAATTTAGTTTGTCGTGGAAGAGTGAAATACTTCTATGGAGAGTTATTTGGCCAAAAGGATTGAGGTAGGTTGTAAAATTATTTTTTCTCACCAGTGTTTTTTTCCCTTGTTGAAAGAGACCCACAGGAAGGAGTTGATAGGGACATGAGAAATTGTCATGGACAAACATCTCATCATGTTTCCTTAGAGCTAGCACTGAGAAATTTCCTTCCGAGTCCCCATTCTTGTCCAGATTGATAATAGCACCTGTAATACCTGTAAATGCACAGTGAAGAACAACACATGTAAAGGTAAAATTTAACAAAATAACTTATTTAAACTGAAAATTTAACTACTATTCCATGGAGGCCAGTCAGCAAGTTTTTTTAAACTGTCGACAAACATTAAACATCTCCCATGCAACTTTCATCAACATTAGGGAGTTGGTACACATCAAACTCTCATTATGGTCGATAGTTTTGGAGACATCGACAACTATAATAAGTGCTTCATTTTATTCTTAGGTAATTCCATCGTGTTTGACACTTTGCAGAAAAGGTTTCACATAACATCCAGGAGGTACCTCCAGAAGGAAATCAAGTACTGGGACAGCCAATCAGAATGCTCTTAGAAACTGACTACCCCAATAGTATAGAGAGGCCAAAATGCAACAGAAAATACTTTGAGTAAAAGACACCTCCTGAATGTGAGGAAGTGGTGGAATTAAGAGCAAAACGGCATCAGCCATAGCTGTTTTGGCCAGACAATAATTCAAATAACTGTTGCAAACAAAAAGTAAGTTTCATGATTGTGCCACAGCCACGCCAGGGTGTGGCGTAGCCAGATTTTGGGTCTAGGAGGGGCAGAAAATTTTTAGGACTCACAAATTAACCAGTTTACTAAACTTTAAAAATATTGGTGATGCAATTGTCAGATGGGTTTGTACAAAATATGAAAATTGACGAAGTATTATACACATATATTTATATGTATTTGGGACTTAAGAGTGGAAACATTCACAGACTTAGGGGCGCCATAACATGGGGTTGGGGGGGGGGGGGGGGGGGGGGGGGGGGGGCGTCATTCACCCCAATGCCTCCCCCCTGGCTACGCTACTGTCGCCATTGCGTTCTGTGCTGTGTAGCAGCAACTGATAGCTGAAGCTGACTGTTTCGTCTTCTACTCTGTCCCAGTTTCACTGCATGTGTGGCTGCATTGCGGTTGTAAGCTACAATTAGTTGGAGGTGAATCTGTTGCAGGCGGTTGCTGGTTTATCCAGTCAACACATGTCCACCCGTCGTTGCAGAAAGAATGAGAACAGTGAGGTATCTTTCATTAATCCAAATGAAATTGTCACTTCATTGAATGAAAAATTCATTAATACATAAAATGTGTAACTACCAGCCATGTTCTGAGAGCGCCGATCGATCGCCTGTTGTATTGTGTGCCTCTAACAGTTTTCCGCTGCAGGATATTTCAAGGAAGTTTCGTTTTGAAAATGTTTCGGTTGCAAAACAGTTGCAATGATACTGCTTCATACTTATAGTGCTACCACTAATGGGAGGCAAAATGTTCAAGGAGCAACAAAATGCAATGGAACTGCCCATCTCTGATCGACTCACTTAAACCGACTTGAATTACATATATAATACACTAGGAGAGGGTGCTCATTGAGAATGAAATGTCATAGGATTAACAGACTCCCCATGATGTGGTGTGCAAAATGAATATGCCATTTGACATAGGTATGTTAACCATCCACGGAGAGGATGGGGTGAAAATTTCTCCAACCAAAATCTCACTATAACTCTCATAATGATCACATAACCCATGCTACTACTGATACAAGGTAGGTCATTGTGCATCATTTGGGTCAAATGTTGTGACATAGTTTGGATTACATCAAGCTCAAGCTAGGTACGGAGTGCATAGTCTATATAATAATTGTGTGGTATTTGGAAACAACAGCAATGCAAGGAAACATCTGAGGAAAGAGAATTTTTTTGGATATCTCATTGCTACATCTACACCGGGGAAACGAGAAAATGGTTGCTAAAAACTAAATTATCGGAGTTCTCATCTATTATTCCTACACTGATTCTAGAGTCGTCTGATACCAGTGGCGGATACAGAAAAAACTCAAGGGGGGAAAAAACTCAACTCAAAACGCAAGTTATCGCGACGATTGTAGCTTTCAAACTGACTGCCTGGCAGCGACTCTACTTCCCTTATATATGTAGCTCGGTTGTTTCGAGAACATTCGATTCCAGAATGTTCGCTTCCAGACTTTTAAGGAGTGTGAACAAATACAAACAGCAGAATATTCGCGACTTTTCTCGAACAAATGCCAGAGAGAATAACGTATCAAGGTCACTAGAATGGCCGCGACTTTTCTCGTAGGTTAGCTATCTATGTGCCAGACAGAAACATATAAAATACGATGACGCGGACGCGCGTGCGTGCTACATAAGAAAGTACAACTACTCGATAACTCGACTCAGAGTCGACTGACAAAAGAAACGAACGAATAGCGTGCGGGCTGACTGGGGGGGGGCGGCGCGGGCGGCCCCGCAAGGGAGGGGCGTGCGCCCCCCGCACCCCCCATATGTATCCGCCACTGTCTGATACTGTCATGTGCAGAATAGACTCGTTTTGGCCACGGGAACGTCCTATCTTTTATTAGTAGCACCATGACAAAACCTGAGTCATAAAGGCCTCAGACATAAGATCCCGTGTACAGCCCATGGGTCGGTTGACAAGGAAATAATTTAATTCATATTGTTGTGGATTTATCATAGTGGAAAAAATGGACTATTTTGTACCCAAAAACACAATTTTCAGATAAAAATGAAGTGTATAGGAAACTTGAATGCATGAATTAAAAATTTATTATTTTAGCCATCTGATACTGAAAGTTCCAACTTTCATCTTGAGGACAAATAATTTAAAATATAAAAAAAAAGAAATCTCTGCACTGATGAGTTCAGTGCTCTAAAAGTGAAAAAAATGCAGGGTAAAAAAAACTTTAACCCTTTGCGGTCCAATTATTTTTTTTTAAGTCAAGTAGTCTGGTCCAAATTAATTTTTAGGAAAAAAGAAATTATTGACAGGATTGATTGTTGTCCTTTTAAATGTTCTTATTTTATTGTTTAAAGTAAAAATCCACTGGTCTATAATATTATGCATGATCAATCAAAGAGGTTTTTTTTTTTTAAACTTCAACATTTTGCCTAGTGATGTCGAGCTCTACTCGACGTTGGACCTGATGCTAGCGCTAGGCCTGTCGAGCCAGCCTCGACGTTGGACCGCAAAGGGTTAAACTGACATTTGTGGTTTTCACTATATGTACGGTTGCCATATTTTGAAACCCCAAAATGCAGACACCCTCAACGGGATTGATCAACACGCTCTTAGGACTGCCAAATGAAACATTATTCGTTCAATTATAAGCTGTCAAAAAGCGATATTCTGCGGCGCACCCCCCCCTCCCCCCCCCCCCCCCCCGAGCTGCCATCTCCCCAACCCCTGCCTCGTTGTCACAGAGTGATCTGGCAGTCAAACATGAACTATTTCCAACCCATAGTACACCAGTAGTGCCATCTATCAACAATTCGTTTAAGTTTTTGTACAGAGAAAATAGCTCACCACGAAGTGCCATAATTGATGCCAGCCCCTGGATTCAGCTGAATCGAAAGCCCCGGGGCGTGGCGATCACCGTCTATACCCCTAAATCAAAAGCGCCCTAACAGACACTGAACTCAATACAATGGAATGACGATACCCCCTCCCTGAGTGAAGCCAAAATATTGTGCATCCTACCATCTTACGAAGGACCTCGGAGCATTGCGCTTCATAAGAATGCATGGGAAATTCATGCATCTTTGAACATTTTTTCCTTGGATCATATAATTCAAGTTGAATTGCGATTTGGATGATCAGTCACTGGGGTTTTTAACTACAGTTTAAGCACGTTCCAATTTTTCCACCTTTTCCCATTTAAAATACATGGTCCGAGGGGCTTCCCAAAATGGTCAATCTGGCTTCAGCTGTTCCTATGCGTGGTATACGGCGATCTTCATTCTATTGTATTGAGTTCAGTGCCTAACAGATCGCTAACGATATAATTCAATAATCGATATACAAATATATATAACTAGTTGGTGATACGAGTTGAAAACAAAAACCAAAAGATCTTACTTCCCAAACATGAAAAATGCGGACATTAGCAGAAATTGTAAAAATGTACGCGGACGCTACATTAAAAGTCGAAAATACGGACATGTCCGCATAAATGAGGACGTATGGCAACCCTAACTACACGTGTTTTTGGTCACGGGGCTGCATTTTTTCAGTAACATGATAATGTAAATTTCTACCCCATATCTTGAATGCAAGTAATCTAAAAAAAACCTGCACCAATTCACTGCTTTTCTTATGGGACTAAAAGTAAACAATATAGGTTACTTATTTTAATTGTTGCTGGGGGATTCTACTATTTTGCGGTCAGTTGTAGGTTATGACCAGGATTCCTGCCAAATTTCAACTTCCTAGGTCACTGGGGGGTTTGTAACTTATGTCAACTGTCAACAAACGTCAATTGTCTCCCTTTTGGCTCAATGGACATTGGTGAGTCTATAAACATCATTTTAGTCATCATGCCAGCCACCATTGAGTTCACCTCGCAGTTTTACAACTTTTTTGCAAGATGCAAGTGAGCACGGACATTGTTTAAAGTTACTCCTTGTAGAAATGTGTGTCTATCATGAGAGAGAAACAATGAAAAATTTCGGAAACATCAAGTGAAAAATAACACCGCTATAGCCAAAAGTCTGTGTGCTTCTAATGCACACTTCTACCCCAATTTTTATCAATGGTCAAAAATTCTGGCATTGTCAACTATTATATAAGCAACAATGGATGCTTATTTTATGCATAACTGCTTACCCTAGTCCTAAAATTGCCGTCTTTTGATAAAAAGAATGGTAAATGTGCACATTGGCTGCACATAAGACTTTTTGCTCTACCGACATTTGGTTTCATTTGAGGTTCGCCAAATTTTTTATGATCATTCTGTCACTCAAGGTGCACATTCCCACAGTTAGAAAATTTAACAAGTGTCTATACTCATGGCGCAAACAATTTGTAAAACTGTGAGGCAAGCTCAGCGGTGGCCGCAATGTTGTCCAAAGTGAATTGTATATACTCACCAAGGTCCATTTAGGCTGCATGGGAGACAATTGGCATTAGTCTACTGCTGAAAAAAAGTTACACATTTATCACTGGAAGCCAATGAAATTGTCAATCACAGGACAACCAGCAGTATTTCAGACTGACAGACATACCTTGGTAATTATATAGTTTGACATGTACCCATTAAAATTAACAATGCAATTTCTTATGCATACTGCATGCACAATGGAACCCTTTTCTACACTACTAATCAATCACCTACCAAACACTAAATGTATACAAAAGAAAACTGTGGCACAACACAAGAAGACTAGTTTGAGAAAGGGGATCATGCATAATTTAAAAAAATAATAACTGTTCATACGTCAAGTTCATAATCTTATATACACAGGATGAAAATTTTGCAAACAGAAAACATTGTTTTACGGAAACATTTTGTGCTAAATTGTATGAGATTGGCGGCATAAAAATTCTATGCCATGGAAGATCTGATGGATGACATCACAGAACGGTATTGCCGTTAGCAGTGCCTGTCCGAGGCATGGGCAGTGTGGGCAAAAAAAAGCCAAAGGTGGCGTCTCACAATGAATGTGAAAATTTTACGGAAAGTACGAAAATCAGAAAATGAAACTTAATTTTCAAAACTTATTTCAATCCAAAATGACCCACTTTTAGAACATCTTATTAAGTGACTGACACTTGTATCTAACTTCAACAAAGAGCAAAATGAAACCCATGAACTAACAATTCCCTTCATTAACATTCTTGTCACCAACCCATTAAAAGGAACGGTGGTTGAAACTCCACCAGTAGGGACATGAAGAGAATCATTCTGAAATCCAAGAGTATCCCTAAAATTAATGAGCGATTTAAGAAAACCAAAATTAAAATTTTGTCCATGCCTGAGAAATTGCTTGGGCCGGTACTGGCTGTTAGTAATGTGAGACGTTTCCATGTGAGTTTCAGCTGGCTAATCCCATTTATCATGTTTAATTTAAAAAAATAAAACTTAAAAACTTAGTCATTATGTAAGTACATTTGTAATGGATTTTAAAAATGGTTTTTGAATATTTATCAAATTATTGAAAGAAACTAGTAAAAAATAAATGACAAAATCATCAAAACTTTATCAACACTGTACCACCGGTTGAGCCCATTCAGACATCATCGGAGATGAGAGAATTTCACCACGTAACATCCATAAACATTTATTTTATTTATTCAATTACTTCTATAAAAGGCCATTTTTGGTTCTCATTCCCTAAAAACACTGAAATCCACCACTGACTTAAATTCATTTGAAAATTAGCTGCCATATCAACAGCTCTGATATGACGAATAAATATTATGCAAATTCCCCAACGCTCAGCTTTTGCAGAAAGTAATTTGGTGTTAATCATTCTTACCTAATAAAACATATACCACATATCTTTCCTAAAAATAAAGTATGCAGAACTACACATTTATGGATAAGCTATTACAAAGTGAACTTCCAAAAGAATACTCCTATCAAGATTGCATCCAACACATGGCATTCAACATATCTACCATAATCTCATCATCTCTGTACCTACACCCCTTATACATCCCACGTACTCTGGTAGGAGCCATTGTTGATGATTGCCTGGATGATTGCTTTCCCGTTGGCTGCGATGGCAGTGATATTCGCTGGAGGCAAGGGATGTTGTGCTGAGTGACCGTTCTGTCGCAGGAGTGTGTCTAAGGCACGGGTGTACAGCTTCACACTATCGTAGAGATATGCTGCATAGATTGTGACATGCTACTGGGGAAAATGGGAAATAAAGAAGAGTCAAGCTGAAGTATTCACATTAAAAAAACAATTCCTTATAATAACATTTCAAAAATTTATACTTATATAATGCATCTATATTTATAACCATAATTAGGATATTAACTGAACCACCCAATTGGGCATTTAAAATTTCCAAGTCCAAAACTGGTTGAGTATTTAATGTGCCACTAATTAGAGTCTATCTCAACTTTTACATTGGAATTTAAAAGAACTCATATTTCACCTCTACTCTTTATAATAGCAACATGCCTTTAGAAAACTCAGCTATAAAAAAAGGGTACTGGAGTAAGATACAATTAAATTACTTTTAAAAACCCACTACCTGAGTGCTTAAATTTATCATCAAATATGTAGAAAAAAACATGGTTTACTGGAGAATTTACACCTGCCATATATAAGAGGTCAATTGGCAATTATTAAATTAGTATAATTGTCATTAATTCAGAATGGAATCTATATAAAGGAGATAAATAACTACACCATTGTATAATCTCATCAGGATACAGAATGAATCCCAAAGAGTAGGCATCCCAACACTAAAACAGCTTAATTAAGCTCACATTCCATTTATGGAACCAAAATCATTCACATTATTAAGCAACAGATGGTCATTTAAAAAACAGTAGGTAGTCTCTCAATTATCCAAATCAAATTTTACTGAAGTTCCGTAATACTCTAGGTAAACACCCTCATATTCTGGCTGCATCAAGCCAGTTTAGCTTGAGAAAACGAATGTCAGCATTCAACAATCAGTTCGATCTCCAAAAAAAAGTGAATCAGAGAAATTTTATATCCCAACCATGTCAAAAAATGAAGCATGGCAAAGCATAGAAATGTCTAATTTTTTTTACAATTCATTCACGCTCACAAGCCTTCAGTATTATCTGAGATTTTGATTAACCACAGAGGCCTCAGTCCACTTCACCGTCGATGATCAAGACTGAAAGACTATAGCCTTTTATGGTTATTTCTAAGTAGGTAACTACATTTTCACAAAACAGCTCAATTGTGCTGGCAATTCATTTAGGAAAAAGAGGTGGCCAGTAATGCTCATTCATACCAATCGAATGGTTATTCCTTTCTTCTGACCTATCTTTCGAAGAATCAGTGGTGTGCATTACTATTCTAACCTATCTTTGTTAAACTATATGTACTCTCTTCTCTGCCTTTGCAGGTGAAGGGGTTGACCTACATCTGGGGATGAAAATTGTAATTTTTTATACAATAGTTACGTACAATTTGAATTTGAGTTAATTATTTGATTGAATTTTTATTACTTGAACATGATTCATTGTAAGCATTGTCTTTCATTTAAATTATCCATTTCGTTACTTCATGTTATGTAATCATTAAACTTAAAAAGTAGGAACTGTTTTGGGATTCTAAAGAACTATAAAGACCACAGTATTTAGCATGATTGAGACAATGTAATACAGCTGTATTATGATTGACGTAAAGATGTATTCAGTGAATTATACACCAGTATCACAGACTGAATACAAGGACAATATTTATGAAAGGTACACACATTTGTTTTGCTAACTTCCCAGTAATTAAGAGGCTATAATATATTCAATCCATAAACATGCAGATTTTTGTTGAGCACTTTGATATTCTAGTACTACCATATGGTAATGGAAGTAAGCTAAACTTTAAATCAGCAATATTACATGATGTTTTTCTAAAATAAATTGACAAAAATCAATGTCAACCAAAGAATACTGACTGCAAGAAACTTAATAAATGGAGTCACAAAAACACAAGTTTCTAATATTGATTCCCATTGTAGTTCATGTGCCACTAAAATTAAGTTTTCCATAATTCTGTGTTATATTTGATACCAACATATTATTATAACCCTTTTGCGCCGGTGAACTTTTCACGGAAATATTTTTAGTATCCTGAGCTTCATTGGAGACTTAGGTCATCTCTGTATGGAGGTATTTCGAAGGAAATATTCTCTTCTCCGTACCGACCCTTCGCTCGGCAAGTGGCCTTGACCCTCCTACTCATAAACAGACCCTTTCACAGCAATGGGGTTGCGGTCATTTTTTTGTATGTGCAGTGGTTTTATTAAACAATCATTTATTGCAAACGTGAGAGAATTGATGCCTGAAATGAATTCCTCGTGTTTACTTGATCGTTTTAGAATTTTAAATGAATTTCTAGCTTTTATATTAACGATTTTAGGATATTAATCAGACAGTAATGATTAAAAGAAAGCAGAAGACAAATCCGTTAATATAAGAACTAAAATTTCGATTAAAATTTGAAAACACCCAGCAAAACACAAGGAGTTCATTTCAATGGTTAATATTTTGGGATAGATAACAAATATTTATTAAGACAATCCACTGCACATACAATTAGTGACGGCGGAGACATGCTGAGATAATGAGTGCTAAAGGGCTCGAGGGTTGAGCGAAGTTACCGAGGGAAGGGTCTTGCAACCTGTTGATTGGGAATCAAAGGGTCGAAGGAACACCCTTCTCAAATGCCTCAGCAGCGGTCACTTTCCCACCCTCCATGACGTATATATGAGTCGTCCGTTCTATTGCATATAGAAATCTCCGGCGCTTATGGTAGACGTCCGGCGTTTTGCGTAAAGAAAACCCCTACTCCTATACAAGACGTTTGGTTCGAAAGGGTAAAAATATTTATTCATTTTCACAAAACTGTTGCTATTAAGAAAGAACATATCACTCAGAAGCAGAAAATGTCACCAATTAAAAAAAATTAGAAATAAGATTGGGTTACTGAAATATTTTTCTCGATTACAGCAGAAAACCAAAATAAGTGAAAAAGAATTTCTTTCACGTCATCACATTGCATGATTCAAAGTTCTATTCTGAATATAAAATTAAAAAGATTTTTGATTGAACTAATTCAGGAATGGGGAAAGTGACAATTTAATTTTTCTTTAACGAGTTCCACCTTCTGTACATAGTCTATGGAATAGCAAGTAAACAGGAACGATAAATCTCATTCTGACAAACAGGAGCTATTTTCTGTATACAATGAAAATTTTTATAATGGACAGAGAATAAAAAATTTAAAAATTTTTCTTACTAGGTAATTACCTCACCTTGTGAAAATTACTGCCTATGAAGATCTTGGGAACAAAAAATTCAAATGGTGGTCTTGCATTGTATTTTCGAACATTCTCAGTGAAGTTGTCATAGTTCTGTGATGGAGGAGATGCCATGATAACTAGCAGTGAATGGCCTCTTTTTACAAATTCTTTTTGGTCATTGCAATTATTAAATTTTTGATAAACTTCTGGTTCTGTAAAAGGAAAAATATATTAACAGTCATATGACATCAAATGCTAAAGGTGACAAAGATGCAACATATGGAAAACAACTATATTAATGCAGAAAATATTAGGAGGCTTAATATGAAAAAAGTTCTGAAGATAGTCAAAATCAGTTATGAAAAAAGTTCTAAAGATCCTCAAGCAAAACCAGTTTAATTTTAATACAACCATTATTCTAACACTTTTACATTTCTCTTCCTCATATTCAAGTCTCAAATTTGTTTATAATGCATAGGAACTAGCTTGTGTGATAGATATAATGCATGCACTTATTTTGATGAGACACTAATTTACGTGAAGTACTACCTACTTGTTTTTTTTAATGTTGGTTCAATTAATAAATAATAAAAAATATGATTTTTCATAATCAACATTGAGCATGCAACAGCTTAAGACACATTTCAAGAACAATGCTATGGAATGGATACTACAATCATTAGCACCAATTCAGACACAATCGAAGATGCATCTTCCATAAATTAAACATTTTTCCTTAAGTTTATGGAATATTACAACTTGGGAAACATAACAAAATAAAACTTACTCCAAAGGAATTTCATTGCCTCTTTTGGGGTGTAAGTCATGGTGTCAACAGTAATAACCACGTACTCCCCATTGTCAAACAGTTGAAGTGCCTGCATGGTTCCCATCATGTCTATTAGTGATGTAGGATGTCCAAGAAATGCATATACTGAAAGAAATGGAAAATGAAATAGTTAAATGTAAAGCCCAAATGTATCTTACTTTTAGTCAAAAACATTACAAAATAACATTTAAATATTGGAAATAATGTGAGACTTTAACTTCATAAAAGTAGAGGGAGTAACTCAAGTTTAAGAAAGAACAATAACTCTGGGCTGTTTTACCATTTTACACTTGCTACCTCCTATTCTTAAATTATTTCACTTATTACTCCCCTTTCTAATTTAAAATCCTACACCAACAACAGTTATGGTAGATGGCTATGAAATAAGTACGAAAAGAACATTCAAGTCACCACATTATCAATGATTCCACAAATTAAGAGCCTCAATATGCCTTCTTCAATAAGCCAGAGAATACCTCTTTGAGGAAAGTCATGTAATCAACCAGAAAGAATTCCACAGAGAAACTTGTGGAAAATCATCTGGTCCTAAACCCAATCAGACCAAATATGTCCCAAACAGATATGTATTTCTATTCAAGGAAAATTTCAATAAAAATTAGCAAATTATACTTGAACTCTTTTAGTGCTGCCTTCTACCAGTGGTACTTGCAAGAAATTTGAAGGGTAAATTAATCAAATGTATCACGTTAGGAAAAAAACTTTATGAAGTTAATGTTTTAGATGTCCATAGGTGTTTTTTTAAATTTTATATAAATTGAATTAATAAATTTTGATACTATTCTTTTACATCGTCTGAAAAATTAATTTATGTAATTATTTCAGAGTTATAACGTTAAGCAATATTTTAATTGCGAGCCGATATATCGGCCCGCCGCACTTTTCGCCTAAGATGCAAAAGCCAACATATCGGCCCATCGCACTAAGAGGGTTAGAGTAAACTGAAGTCGAGTTGTAATTCAATACATACTCATTTTTTTCTGTAACTCAATCCCTTAATATCCTCGTAAAATTGACTTAGTATAAAATCTAATTTCTTCACTCATTAATATTCCCACAACCAACAGTCATGAGACATTTCTCATCAACCCTTCAAGGCCCTGCAGTCATTCTACTTCAATACTATTAATACCCAGAAACTGAAAAATTAACTAAAAAAAGGAGATGAAGGCATAAGCGAGCAACAATTTTCACAAATATCTGGAGCACTTGGGCCAAATTTTGAAGTCATTAGAACCATGACCCCTTAAAATGTAAGCTTGATTAAGTTTTCACCCCCTGCCTTTTCCTTACCCCAAGAGATGTTCCACATTTAGCCACGAACAATTTTGAATGCCAGTCATTGTTATTAAAATTAATATAATGTTTTTCCATTACATTAAAAAAAATACTGGGGTGTCAGAAACTCCCCAGCTGAGGAGCCACATCCTTACTGCTTGAATCACAAAGTCATTTTTCACGTACCAGTTCAGGGATCGCGACAATGACCTTCCTAATGATGGCTCTGTGAAGCCATGATTTTCAGGGATAGAGGCTATGATAGGGAACTCTTTCTCTTATCACATCATTTGTGACTGTCTAGTTTTCTGTCCCCGACCACCATGTGAAATGAACTACAGCCAATAACAGTGTATGGCAGCAAATACAGAATATGAGAAACCTGTGAGTTTTTAGTCAACTAAGGATTGTAAATATTACGGAAATGATTCTTGCAGTTACTGAAAAAATGACTGTATTACAGGGAAAATGATAGCTTAAGCAGTCATTTTCCATATTAACGAAAAGCAGTAGCTCAAATGATCTCTGGACTTGAACGTGAATAATGACCTAGTAATTCAGGCTTACGATTACAAGATTTCCCTGATGAAGTTTTTCCTACAAAAAAAATTAGTTTTTTCCCTCTTTTATACAAAATTTTGCAGTATATTTAAAGCTTAGGAAGAGTGAAAATACTAGCTCCAATTACAATAAAAATATTTCTCTTTAGTAATTTTTTTGGGAGATTAATTTCCATTTCACTCGCACTATTGATCAATGTAATAATGAAATCATTAATTGATAATTATTCACAGCTATTGCATAAATGAAAATTAAACTGACAGCAGTCAGCTTTAAAAGCACTTAATTTTAAAATAAATATGTAGTGGCATTAACATGAAATTATAAGCTAAGGGAAGGTATTATATTTAAAGAATCAGTGCATGCAGTCACTCCTCAGAACTTCATATTACTTACTCCGAGTTCGATTTTTTGTTTCATGGATGATTTTATACCAATTATCTGAGGAACAACATGCCAACTTTTTGGTGCAACAAGAAAGGTGATCATAAACAACTCGATTGTGGTTGATTGATATATTCCAACTTTTGGCTTCCTTTACTAATGAGGCACCCACAGATTCCCATGGCTCCTCATACAGCACAGAAAATTTCTTCCAGTCGTAGTAACGAAGTAGCGCAATAATTGATTTGGTCACCTGAAATGAATACATACACAAGAAAAAAATTAGGAGCAGCAGAAACAAGAATATGCAATCACTATGAAAACAAATACACAGTGTAACATGACTGTGGTTGTCAAAGTTCCTTCAAAAAAGTGGGCTTATCTTTAATTTTACCATTCAGAAAAGCATTTGGATTGAACACAATTAACTTGTTCCAGTGAAACTTTGTGGTATTTCATTTTAATTTTTAAAATAAATAAACTTTTACGAAAACCACTTATTTTCGAAAAAACACAACCCGGGATCCGATGAGTAATCATCATCATCAGGCATTTATATCAATATTTTTTCTATGTATCTGTGGTAGTCGTCGTTATGTGACATCCAAGAAAGGGGGAAAATGAGGGGAGGAGATTCATAAAAGACCCCTCGCTGTTGTCTCTATCTTGCCGTGATGAGGGGGCTTGCATGCCTAAGCGAACCTGAGTTCTATGCCAGCGGGAGCGTAAGCTTTTGGTAGAGCCACCCAAGCCGGACAGGTCAAGGGGGATAGGCCAGACAAAAATATGTACCGTGGTCCTCCAGGTTGGGGGTAGGGCGTACGGCTAACAACCCCACACCGTAAAAAATGTGCTGTTACGAAACCCATAAAATACTAAAGTGGAAATCTAAAGTGGAAGCCTGGAAAACGGACGGATTTACGGATGATGAACTTGGCAAATGATCAGGAACTCGAAAACGGAATGCAACACTGACCTTAGCTACATGGAATGTAAGGTCTGCTGAAAGCTGGAAAAATGGTAGAGATTGCTGAGGAAGTACTGAGATATGGAATGGATGTAGTGGCATTACAAGAAGTAAGATGGAACGGAAATGGAAGAGTGGATAAAAAGGACTATTCAATGTTCTATAGCGGGCCTAAACTGAGAACTGGACTATGTGGAACAGGATTTATCCTTAATACCAAAATGAAGCAAAGATGCTTAGGGTTTGAACCTTTGGGGGATAGAATGTGTACGACAAGGCTCAAAGGACGTTTTAGAAACTTATCTATCATCTCAGCTTATGCACCCACAGAAGATGCTAATGATGATGAGAAGAATGCTTTCTATGACCGACTGGATAAAGAATGCAGCAAGATACCGAAATATGATGTGTTGATTCTCCTAGGAGATTTCAATGCAAAAATAGGAAGAGAGAACTTATTGCAGCATGTAGGTAGCTCGAAAACACTCTTTACATACCAAAACAAATGAAAATGGAAAGAAGCTAAGCCAGCTGGAAGAAGCTAAAGGGCTAATAATCAAAAGTACCTGTTTTGCTCACAAAGATACACATAAGGGAACCTGGAAAATGGCAGGTACAGGAGTGGTCAACCAAATTGATCACGTTCTGGTTCCCAGAAGATATGCATCTTCAGTCATTAACAAAAGGTCTGCAAGAGGCCCGAACTGTGATTCAGACCATTATTTGGTAAAGACCAAGCTCAGGGAAAGAATTGCGAATGTGAGACATATTAAAGGACCCAATAGAACAAGGTGGAGTGTGGAAAAGTTCAGGCAACCAGCAGCTGTAGCCCAATACGAGGAAACCCTGGGTAAGAAACTGGAAGAAGGAGCAGAGAACCTGAGTGTAACTGACTCAGTAGAGAGAAAATGGCTTAATATAAAGAAGGTTATGGAAGAGGCTGCAAAGGAGACTATAGGAGAAAGAAAGAGAGCAAGGAATGAAGAATGGTTTGATAATGAGTGCAGAAAATCTATAGAAAGGAAGAATATAGATAAAAAGAACACTATCCAGAAAGAGACAAGACAAAATGTAGAAAGATACAAAGAAAGCAGAAGACAAGCAAATAGAATACTATGAAAAAAGAAAAAACAATTCTTAAAGAGGTATATGGAAAAGATTGAGGAACTGAATACACAAAATGAAAGTAGAAAGTTATACCAGGCAATCAAACAGATGACAAACAAATTTCCACCAAGAACAAACACATGTAAGGATAAGAATGGGAGGTTGGTTGGAACAGAGGAAGAAGTATTGGGAAGGTGGGCCGAGTACTTTAAGGAATAACTGAATATGGATGAGAGAGATGAGGAGGGTGGAGGAATGTTGGACATGAGGGTGGACACAGAGATTGGCAGGCCATCAATAGAGCAGGTGGAGGAGTCAGTGAAGCAGCAACGGAATGGGAGAGCTCCAGGGGAAGATCAAATTGTACTGGAGTTAATCAAGTATGGAGGAAAAGATTTAATAAAGAACCTACACAGACTGATATGTGAAATCTGGGAAAAAGAAGAGATGCCTGAGGAATGGAAGATTGGTTTTATTTGCCCTATCTTCAAGAAGGGAGATAAGTTGCAATGCAGCAACTATAGGGGAATCACATTATTAAATGTCACTTACAAGATATTCTCTAGTATACTGCAGAGAAGACTTAACACCTATGCTGAAGAAATCCTTGGTGAATACCAATGTGGCTTGAGGCCGGGAAGAGGAACAACCGACCAAATCTTTGTAATGAGACAATGCATGGAGAAATGTTATGAATACAACATTGAACTACATATGCTTTTCATTGATTTCCAGCAAGCTTTTGATAGTGTCAATAGAAGAAAAATGTTGAATGCATTGGAGGGATTTGGAATACCAAAAAAACTAATCAAGTTGGTAAATGTGACTATGGAAGGATCTCAAGCTAAGGCTTAAATTGGGGGCAAGACTAGTGAAGCATTTGAGAAAACAACTGGAGTGAGACAAGGAGATTCTCTCTCTGCAGTACTATTTAATCTGTGTCTACACGAAGCCATGAAAGAACTGAGGTTAGAGGGAACAATTGTGCATAAATCTACTCAGACCTATGCCTATGCCGACGACATAGCTCTAGAGGCACGTAGTATGGATTCTCTGAAAGAAATATTCAAAATTTTAGAACAAAATAGAAAAAATAAAGGGCTTAGAATCAATGAGAGAAAAACGAAATACATGAAAATGTCAGATATGGAAGACAGAAGATGGACTCAAAACATTACATTTGGGCAGTACAACTTTGAAAATGTAAAATATTTCCGTTACCTCGGTACTAATTTAAACTATAAGAACTCAATGACCGAATAGATTAACAAGAGGATAATGGCCGGAAACAGGGCTTACTTTGCTAGTAATAAGCTCCTGAAGTCCACTCTGCTATCTAAGGAGATGAAAGTCAAGATCAATAAGACACTTATCAGACCGGTCGTGACATACGGAGCAGAAACATGGTCCATCTCTGCTGGAAATGAGCAAGTTCTGCGGATATTTGAATGGAAGGTTTGTGAAGGATACATGGCCCCGTGACAGATGGTGTAACATGGAGGATAAGAATAAACAGAGAAATAGAAAATACTATCAGAGGCGAAGACATAGTGAGATTTGTGAAGACCCAACGGTTACCTTGGCTAGGTCATGTGGAAAGACTGAGTGAAGAAAGGATGCCTAAAAAGCTGCTACATGGAAATATGGATGGAAAGAGAAAAAGAGGAAGACCAAGGAAAAGATGGATGCAGGATTTGGAAGAAGATGTAAAGGCTATGAGGATTCTAAGACGGTGAGAGAAAGTGCAGAACAGAAGAGAATGGACAGGCGTCTTGAGGGAGGCCAAAGCTCACATCAGGCTGTAGCACTGAGGAAGTACTTAAGTAAGATTTATAGAAGACAGGTCATCAACCAAATGTATTCAGCACACAATAGTAATAAGAGGCAGTGGTGCACATTTACATCCCTCGATGCATTATCTCATAAAATTGCTAAAAAATTACCCTAAAGACAAATTCTGTGTTGTTTTCAAACCAAGTGCCACTCTCAGAAGGTTCCTTGTAAAATGTAAAGACCAGATAGACATAATAGAGAGATGTGGGGTATATGCAATAAAATGCAGTGAGTGTAATGGTGTCTACGTGGGACAGACAGGAAGAAGTTTGAATAAGTAGGCCATTAGCTGGGGTAGCTGAGGCCACACATTTCAACAAAAAAACACAAATCCTTTGCATATCAGAAAAACATGACTCTCTACATTGATTTTCTTCATTCTCTGAACAACAAGGAAGGAAAATATGTCTTCTCAACATGCGATTCCCACTTATGGAGATTCTGCCGTGACTGTGTAGGTCAAAACACATACTGAGTATCACCTTTTTCCTCGTACAGTTTAAAAAAGATTGCTTTCACTGACGATACAGTCCTAAGCTATTAGAAAACAAAATTAAACCTTTAAGTGCGGATGACTCACACATGTAAGTCGTGGATGTAGGGGTGGATGACTCACAGTGGTCAATTGCCGTAATAGTAAACAATGACCTTTGGCTATTCCACCCACAGAAACACCCTTGGAAAAATAATAATACAATATATTTTATTTGCCAAGGGACAAGTAAATTGTATACATGCTTACGGCACGTCAAGTGTGGGGGAAAAAATATACATACAATATTTACAATGTTGTTAGTAAGATAAACACAAAATAAAATAAATAAATTATTGCCTGAATATTCATCAATTGAATAGAGTACTCTTTCATGGAGAAAGACTTCACCCTAGTTTTAAAGACATTGTTGGATTTAACATATTTCAATTCTTTTGACAACTTATTATAAATTCTAATTCCCATTTCCACAGGGTCAAGTTTTTGGTATTAGTTCTGATGCTATTTAAATGCAATTGATCAGATTTTCTAGTATAATACTGATGAATGTCAGAGTCTAGATGAAACTCATGAAGAATTTTCCTGATAAACATAACAATAGAGAGTATATATACACATGGAAGGGGAAGAATCTTAAGAGATTTGAATATGGGCTTGGAAGGGGCACAGTATGATTTCTTAGCGATTACTCGAATAACTCAGCATTGAAAGGGTTAACCCTTAAGCTGCGGCAGCTAGAGCGCATTTCATCCACCCTGTGCGGCAAATATCTATACGGACAGAGCCTGTCTATCCTTCTCGGGCAGTTATATGACCCATCTAATCCCCTCCCGACCCTTTTCTCGGGATCCCAGGGGGTGGGCACCCGAACTTATTGAGGGATTAGTGAGACTTGGAACTAATTTTGAAAATTTGTTTATAGGCGTAATTGTTGGAAACAAATATGGCAATAGTTTTTCTACCATCTTTCTGTTTAGTTTGATACCAAACACCAAAAACATCCGTTGATAATTGAGCCGGGCGCGAGCATAAGACAACTAGCTTTTGAGACAACCTTAGCCTCTTGAGCGAACAATCGGAAGAAAGGGTCGCACCTCATTTCGGTGGTATATGCGATCCCTAAAGAGAGCGTGGGAAGGGAGTGGTTTGGGTAAGAAGGGTGGATTCTCAGATGTCCGTCGCTGGAAAGACAGAGTTTCGGTCATAAAAATATGAAAGGGCTGAGGGAGCAGGTAGACAGAGAGGGTAAAACGTACAAGAACGTTCTCCCCGCAGTTCCCGGTACACACGTACATGTACGTTTCCCGCAGCCTAAGGGTTAAGGTAGAATATATGCAAATAAGTGGATGAGTTTATTTTTAATGGACGCTTTTCGGTCATATGATCGAGCCAGCTGCAGCGCAATGTATATTGAATTAACGCACTTTGACTCAAGTTCCGATAGTTATTTCCAAATAATTCCAAACCTAAGATGGATTGGGGCCTATATTTCACTGCAATTCAATTCCCTGGAAATATTAGCTTCTCATAAAGTTGTCTTTTTTTTCGAAAATGGCATTTATATCAGGCAAGAGAAATAAAATTCTTCATCCATGTTTCACCCATAGCATTGAACACCAAATTTATTTCAAGTTCAAAAAACGAAAAAAATTGTGTGGAAAGGTTGGATATTGTTATAAATAGCAACTATATGACGCGTGTTTAATGTGAGTTAGATGACATTTAGGGTGGTTGAAGAGACTATAGAGGGTTTAGAGTGAAAACCAATTTGGTTTTTTGGCAATGCCATTTTAACATGTAGCCTTTTGTCACATATTGACATTCATTTCATAATAATTCGATTACACTTATTGATGTTACAATTGTTACTAACAGATATCACGGTGTCCCGCCGAGCCCAATTTCCAAAATAAATATATCCCAAGATAATTTCGTTTATTTTTCGAATACCGCGACGAAAAATTTGGTCATAACATTCTTTAATTTAGAAAAAATTTACTAAACATAATTATTGTATAATTTCCATTCCTGCCTGTATGGTGCCTTCCGACGCACAAACAGATTAAAGTTTAAGATAAAAACGGCACTTAAATGATAAATGTGGTCTACAAATTGTTTTTGTTCGACGAACTCCACAAGAGTCATTAAAAAGCCACGATTGCATCTCCAGCAACCTTGAGTAGTAATTTTTACAGTGGCAGCACCTTAAGTTATAATGTCGCGGTTATTCACTCAGTACTTTTGAATAGCCATAATTCTCGCTCAAAACAGAGGCAAATAGTGTACCAAGTACACATTTATTCGTTCAACTATAACGTATAATGAAAAAATACTGCGGGAGGGCTATATGTTATCCGGTTGATTCTCCTCTTTCTCCATGGAAAATAATACTAATAATCGCGGCGGTAAGAAGGCCTTGGGACAAAACATCAAGAGAGTTAAATAAAAACCACTCGTCCTGTGGAATGATATCACTTGAATTTTATTCGGGATGTAACGCGCAATTAATGGCGACCCAAAATGGCGATAAGGGACTTCTTTCGTCTTCCTCTGAAGGTAGTGGCGGTTTCCCATTTTCTCAGCGTGCCGGTTTCACTTCCGCTCCGCATCTAGCAGTTTCGCCACTATTTCGAGAATTCTGGCCCCATCATCCGGTGTACGAAACAAGCAAGCTGATTACAAAACGTAATCTTGGCGTGCAAAAGGGCTCGCAATATACTAGAGTGTTTTTTTTAAACGGTTGTTCCCTCGCGACAACGTGAGTTGAAACAAATGAGAGCTTCCACCCATTCACTACGTTTACCAATCGATCTCAGATCGATCTGAGTGGCTCAGCTCGGTATGGTAAACGGAGCGCGCAGGCCAGATCGATCTGAGAAGCGAGCCGAGTCAGCCCGCTTTCCCTAACCGGTCTGAGATCTCAGATCGATCTGAAGAGGCCGGAGCATGGCGCTCATCGTTCTTCTTTTGGTTGCCGATGGTAAACAAAACATAACCGATATCATTTACGGCGTGACTTGTTGCAAGAAGGGAAAGGAGAGAAATGTGCGGCTGAAATATGCAAGAAATCTCAAAATAATTCAAACTACTGAAATCGATCGTTCAATATCGATATTTTCACACCGTGTTGGTAAACCAGGCGATCGGAGTCAGCTCCGTGCTGAACTTTCAGATCGGTCTGAACTCAGACCGATCTGAGATCGATTGGTAAACGTAGTGATAGATTAAAGAAGAAACGGTTAATTGTCCACTGCCTAAGCAAAAAATGTGCGCATTATGTGAAAACTATTATTGATCATGTATGTTTGTAGTTCAATTTAGCGCACATCGGAACGCATCAGCGAACACGAACGACGTTGAATGGAACGGTGTGCGTTGGCGAAATGTTCGGTAGCCTGTCCGCAGGTGGCATGCTGAGGGTGCACAACATTCACGGCCAAACGTTTAGAGTGTATTTATCGAATTCGTTCAAAAATGCAATTAAAAACGTACGCATTTTACCAATGAGCAATTAAAAACTTAACATTATCTATGCTTAGCCACTGTAGTGACAATTAATATATTTTTTGTTTTGTAGTCGTGATCGTTCTAACATTTATCATTTGACGAATAAAACCATAAGTTTCTTCCTAACTAGCCGTAATTTCCCTAAGTTCGAAATTGAAAAAGCTAAAATATATGTAATACATAGGGATCATCTGATTCAAGTGACTCATTCCTGACAGTGGCGCCGCGGTTGGCAGCTTCAAAAAAGGAAACACGCCGAAATTGGGAGTCTGCTATCCTTAAATTCTAGTATCCATGATAAAAACAACCATGGAGTATGAAAACAACAATAGCGGATGCGAGCAGCGATGTTTTTTGTTGTTTAGCGCAGATCAACTCCAATCAACTCTACTCCCATATATGTTTTGAAGTGCGTCGCTGATTGCGCAGATTCTGAAACGAATAGAAAGCAAGTGCATTTTTGTGCAGCAAAGTAAGCAGCGCACCAGAGCGAATGGAAAGCTCTAAATTTGATGTAAATTGGGCGTATTAACTGCACAGCTAATCCATTCAATATGGCCGATTGCGCATTTTAATGGCGTCAATATTTTCCAGTGACAAAAATTCCTAAATTCAAATCTTTTAATTTATCTACAGATTGGTAATCAACGAAATTAATGCACGACCCTGGTGTCGTTTCATCGCAACTTTAGATGACGCATCTTAATGTGCGTCGATAAAAACTAAGGATAAAAACACAACACCAACATGCACTACACTATACCCTAATAAAGTTAATGAAACTACGATTATTGGTGCATTAGCAAAAACCTGCAAATACTTGTCAGTGGGTGAAATTTCCAAAAAGCACAACACTAGAGGTATGCCATCAATGTTAGAGGAACCACTTGTATTAATGTATTTTTCAACTACAAAAATGCACAAAAATACAATAGTTATACCGGAAACATGCACTACGTGCTGTTATTACCGCTAGAAGGTAGTAGATAAGGATACAAGCATTAGGGAGCAGCTCAACTAATTAGCTCGGCTAACTATCGAAAGAACTAGTTAAAAACCTAATTGAAATTGTAAGTCCAATTGAAAAACCTAATTAAAAAGTCTCATTGACAGCTGTTATGGTCTCTAATCGTTCGCGTGAAAAATGACATTTTAAACCTCCCTGTTCTGCAGTCTAGTCCCTAATTTTATTCTCATTATCTGATATACCGTAGTACGTCGGGTTTCGCAAAATGTTATTGACGTCGCCAGAAAATAAATTGGTTTGGAACAAACTTCAAAGATTAAGTCAAAATTTTACAATTTCAAGTCTATATTTTATATTATACAATTATAATGAAGGAATACCACAAATTTACGTCAGATACTATCAACTTCTCCTGCAAGGCCGTTCGTTGTCTCGATCGTCGGCGGATGGAGCAACATTTATGGAATCGAACGACTGCTTCTCCGGAGGCGAATGTCTCATTCTATTCTCCTTTTTAACCCAAGGATCAACTTGTTAGCTCACGTCTTAAAAAAAGTACTGCCTCGGCTAATGACATGCCTTTGCAGTTTGAAAGTAATTGTAAAATGGTGAAAAAATAGTCGTCGATTCAAAGTTTTAACGAACATTAATTCCTGACCTAGGAGTAGAGACCCTAAAATAGGAGCAAACAGCAGCGCCGCTTCTATAAGACTATTTGCCTCGCCGCGTCAGAATGTGGGGAAGTGTAGACAAAAACCTTTCGCACAGCGACATCTTTGCTTCGACACAGACACATTTACCGAGAAAGAGAAAAATAAGTCACCTGCGTGTGTGGAGGCTCTGTTCTGGCGAATGTTGGTATCTCCGAGGCTTTGTAGTCGGAACATTTCTGGATGTCACAGGTCCAAGGTCATGGAAGTAAAAGAAAGAAAAAATTAGAAAAAAAGATAGAAATGTGGAACACATGATTCACTTGACAAGTTCACACACAATTCAAGGCATCAACTTTTCCTCTACTGCGACGTGTCCCTTTTGAAATAAAGCAGTAGACGTACTGACATCCATTTATGTTTTCTGATAGTGGCATATCCTGTACTTATTACATATTAGTCCAAAGTTAATTTCGAAAGCCGGGCTACATATATAGCAAGGGGTTACACGGAGTTAAGTTTTATATATAAACAGAACAACCACCACTCTTTCTTCAAACAGTTGATATAGGAAAAGAGTCATTTCTCATCCAATTGTTTTCAAGTTAAAGGGCAATTACATCACAATCAGTTATCTCGTTGGCGTCACACAAAAAATGGAATCATATAAACATCGGAATGCGAGGGTACGATCAGATAATGCACAAAATTTAGAAAGTCATGAGGAGGAGTCACACGTTTTCTTATCAATGAAAGATAAATGTACCGTTAAATTTGCGATTCCAAAGTGCAAGATAGTGCTAGTCAGATCTTTATCCAGTCATATTAGACAATATATTCGATTTTTATTTTCGAATATTTTGATTTATTCGAATATATGAATAAATAGTTAATACTATTAAGGTAATCTACCGGTTAAGATAATCTACCCATAATATTTCTTTCTTCATCCCAGCCTACGTCCTACCCTTCTTCATCCCGTCCGTATAACCTATTCTCTTTCTCCCCCTTTCCCGCTTATCCCCTCCTCTATAACGGTCTTAGGCAACCCTCAGCCACTCATTACGCATCTTCCAAACTCCTACTTTGCTTTCCCCTAATCTCATCCAGAAGTTTCCTTTAGTCACCAAACATACCTAGCACTTCCTCCTTTCCGTCCACCATACTCCATACTTCCCCGTACCCACATATCGAACGCCTGCAGCCTATTCTTCCTTCCTCACACGTATCTGCTCCATACAGCGCTACACTTCGTATATCCTTACCCAAGGTCCCCGTCACCTTACCCATTATCCCCGTCATCAGCTCCTTTTTATTGCTGAATTCTTCTTTCGCTAGCGTAATTCTCTTCCTAATGTCTTTGCTACTATGTCCAATTTCTTCCAATGTACTACCCAAGGAATGAAATTGATCTACTTGCTCCAGTTTGTGCCCTCCTACTTTTATGAACAGTCTCGTTTTCATTATCCTAGGAAATCTTATTACTTTTGTTTCCGTATGATTTATCTTCATTCCCAATTTCCCGCACTTGTTCACTAATGCATCTACTAAGGCTTGCAATCCCTTCGATGATCCACTAACCAACGTCTGGTCGTCCGCGAATCTAGCAGACTTTTTTCAGCTGGCCTGCCACTTTGATTCCCACATCTAGCTCTTCCCATGTCTCTGTTAACATTATATAATATATGCTATCGTATAAATGTTAAAAAGCAAAGGTGACAAGGGCAGCCTTGCCCAACCCTGCGACCTTTGACTTCCCACCCTGATTCTCCGTCAACCACCCTCTCATGTACCCTTAGGGACATAAATAAGTTTCGGATGAGTTTCCTATCGCGCCCATCTATTCCCGTTTTCCCGAGTATCTGCATCATTTGTTTCCAATTTGTTTCCCGTTTTCTCGAGTATCTGCATCATTTGTTTCCAATTAACTCTTTTCAAATGACTTTCCTAAATCCCCAAAGCAAGCAAAAAACCCTGATTATACTCTAGATTCCTTTCTATTATCGTTCTCAGTAAATCGCTACGGTAATCAGTAATCGTTACGGCTACCTCATTTAAGGTAGCTAGGGCGTGATTTTTCCTAGTAATGATAGAGACCACATTCAATTTTTAATTTTAAATTAAAACGGCTGTAAAAAGCACGAGGTAAATATTGTGACATTCATGACGCAAAAACTTTGTCATAAATTACTGACATTCTCAGTAATTAATTAAATATATATTTATACGGTTTCAATTTCACTCATTTTTTTCACGCCGCACGCTGAATACGCCTTCACAGCCGGAGATTTTTTTGCGATTCTGTAAAAATTACTTATTTTCTTCTTTTTCAATTTTCAGGAGATATAAGTCAAATAAGTTTATTTTTAAATTACTCTTTGCCAACATTTCACATTTTTATATATGCTTCATTAGGGCTACAATGAAAATAAGGGGCGTTTTCACATCAATGGAATATAGTTTACTATGTTTTGTACATATTTATGTTAAAAAGTTTATAAACATTTAATTTTTCAATTTACCTCAGAGAGAGTTCCTTCCGAATTAATTGCTTTATTATACCTTCCCTGCTATCATCTAGACATTTAAACGTAAAAATTACTGCGATGAGTAATTGATCTATTTTCAAAAGTACTTGAGTAAGCATACAATGTACATACACACTGTTGAATTTATGACGAGATCCATCCGCTAGAAATTCCTAATTTTTAAAAATAAAGTCGCCTTGTGGTACGTACCCGTACCATTTCTCATGGACATTTCTCGTGGTATTATTTGACAAGTATTTCGAAAAGTATAATGGAAAGTGGCTGATTTTTTTATTCTCACTGTAAGAACGAGATCTTTTTCTATAAAAGAGAAACTCATCTAATTTTGCGTGAAGTGTCCCCGGATTTAGACTTGATAAGGCCCTAAGCTATTTGAGAAATGGGGCGCTTTATAAGCCCAGATATTCTATGTCAGTGCCATATATGATTTTCGGATACCTAGAGGGTTAAACTGAGATACAATTAAGAAGTATATAGATAGTGAAATAATAAATCTTTAACTTAAAATCATTTTTATTCATAACAAACTTAACAATGCAAACTCTGGTAAAAAGAAATAAAAGTTCTTTTAGAGGCACAATTTACAAATTCTGCCGGCTCACTCGAACTACAAAAGGTCAGCGAAAGCGCTTCGAAAAGACGCACAAAAAAATGGGTGAAGAGTATGGACGTGTGGCATTGGGACAAATAATACTGCAGTATATTTAAGTATATATGACAATTGCTCACTCGGACAATTTTTTTTGGGGCCCCAAGAAAGTGGGGGCCCTAAGCTATAGCTTGTGTATCTTATCCGTAAATCCTGCACTGAGTGTCCCTACCTTTATCAATATGTCCCTACCTTAATCCGGGGGAGGGTTATACCATCCAAGAAAAAAAAAACAGCAACCACAACTTGAGCGCGCTCGAATGCCGCCATGATATACTTCGAGTTAAGATACAATCAATGGCGCACATCTTTGCCGTGGATCGTCGTCCCGTGCCTGCAGGCGCCAGGAGGAATTTCCCCTCTCGTCCTCCTCGGTTAAGTTTTCAGAGAAGGTTCCCCCCCTCCCCCTTCTTTTGGACTACAACCTTGTCGTGGTGGAAGGGCTTGCGTGCTCCAATGACCCTAGAGCTGCACTGGTGGGAACAATGCTCCTGGTAGGGTCACCCATGCCATATAGGTCGAAGGTTAGGAGACAGACGAATGGTAGTCCGCGCAGCGTCTGTACCTCAGTGAGACGGCTGCAAAAGGCGTCTGTCCCGAGTGGGGCGGCCTCTGAAGTGATGGTATTACGTAAAAAACACTATTGAGTAAGGCCACGGAATACTATCTCAAAAAAAACAAAAACCATGAAATTATGGACAGTTCTCAAATGATAATGAATCCTGGCAACTACGGGACTCGGCCCAGAGGGCCGGGCGTCGTGCCCGGCAGCGGTGGGAGCAAGGCCCCTGCGGTCGTCATCACACGAAATCCTTGCTCAGACGTAGTAGCAGCGGAGGAAAAGAAGAGGAACGAAACTATCAGAATAGGCACGTGGAATGTTAGGACTATGCTGAGGGCGGGAAAGCTAGAGAATATAAAGCAAGAAATGGAGAGGGTGGGAGTAGACATCATGTGTTTGGGTGAAGTAAGATGGAAGGATGACGGGGACTACTGGAGCGATGACTATAGAGTAATTTATAGTGGAGGGAATGAAAGTCAGCGCGGGGTTGCATTCGTAATGAATAGGAAACTAGGTAGAAAAGTAGTGTATGCAGAACAGGTGAGTGATAGGATAATAGTCGTGGAACTAAAGGCAGATCCAACGAATTTAGTTATAATCCAGGTTTATATGCCTAACTTAAATCATAAAGAGGAGGAGGTAGATGGGGTATACGATCAGCTAGAGGAAATAATTGTTAGGATACCTGGGAGTAAGCACTTAGTAGTAATGGGGGATTGGAACGCGGTGGTGGGCGATTACGGGCCAGGAAGGATTAACGACCGCGCCGAAAAAGCTGTGGAGTTTTGCCTATAGAAATAACCTAGTAATTACAATTACATGGTTCAGACATCATCCTCGACATATGTATACTTGGAAGAAACCGGGAGACACAGATAGGTTCCAGATAGATTATATAATGGTTCATCACCGATACAGGAATAGTGTTAAAAACTCGCATACTTATCCAGGAGCTGATGCAGACACAGACCACAACTTATTAGTTATGAAATGTCGGCTAAAACTGAAAAAGATAAGAATGGGAAAAAGGGTACGAAAGTGGAATACGGAGGCATTAACTGGGGCAATGAAGAAGAAGTATCGGGAGAAGGTGGATGAGAGAATGCGTGAGGACCATGGAGTTAGATCAGTCGAAGATGAATGGGGAAGTCTGAGAAACGGAATTATAGAAGCGGCGAAAGCAACGGTAGGCGTAGTGAGTGCAACTAAAATTAGAAAACCGTGGATCACGAAGGAGATGATCAGGGAGATGGAGGAGAGAAGGAAATGGAAGAGCGTAAACTCAGAGCTAGGTAAGAGAAAATACCGAGAATTTAATAACAGGTTTAGATGAGATACAAAGAAAGCAAGAGAGGCGTGGTGGAGAGAACAGATCGACTCGCTAGAGAAATACCAAAAAGAGGGAAGAGCAGATGCATTATATAAGAAAGTAAAGAAACTGACGTAAACTGAAACTGACGAAAAGGTTGTAAGGGAAGGGGAATTACAACGATAACAGACAAGACGGGAAAGGCGATCGTAGAACCGAAAAAGATCCAGGAGCGGTGGAAGGAGTATGTTGAAGAGCTGTATGGTAAAGAAATAAGGCACCATAGGTTAGATATAGAAAGGGAAGACGATATCGACAGAGATGGCATCGGACCAAGTATCCTAGATAGCGAAATCGAAAGAGCTCTACTGGACATGAAAAGGAATAAGGCGGTGGGAATATATATGTCATACCTGCAAAGTATCTAAAGAGCAGTGGGAGAACGGAAGAGGAAAACCTTTTGCGCTTATTCATAGGATTTATGAGGATGGAGTGTGGCCGGAAGACTTCGCGAAGACTACTAATTCCTATACCAAAGAAGAGTAAGGCAAAAACGTGCGAATACTATAGGACAATAAGCTTAATATCCCACACGGCCAAAGTAGTTCTGAGAATTATGAACAGAGGGCTAGAGATGAAGGCAAATGAATATCTGGGTGACCTCCAGTTCGGGTTTAGGAGAGGGACGGGAACGCGAGACGCTATGGCAGTGATGAGGACGAGGACGTTTTTGCATGCTTCGTAGATTTCGAGAAGGCGTTTGATCGGGTGGAATGGACGAAATTAATGGGAGTGTTGAAGAAATTAGGGGTCGATTGGAGGGACAGGCGTCTGATTCGGAATTTGTATATGAACCACACGGCGCAGGTTAGGGTAGCCAATGGAGAATCGGGATGGGCCACGATAGGACGGGGAGTGAGGCAAGGGTGCCCACTATCGCCGTTGCTTTTTAATGTGTATTCAGAAGAAATGGTAAGGGAGGCATGGGGGTAGGAGGAGGTAGGAATAAAGGTAGGAGGGAAGCGGATAAAATCAGTGAGATTTGCAGATGATCAAGCATTGATTAGTCAGTCTGCCAAGGGGTTACAGTCAATGGTGAATGCATTAGAGGTGCAGAGCGAAAAGTATGGGATGAAGATCAATCACAAGAAAACGAAAGAAATGAGATTTTCTAGAAGTAAGAAGGCGGGGCTGAATATAAGGGTGGGAGGGCAGAAGATAGAGCAGGTCGAGCAGTTTACGTATGTGGGTAGTATTTTGGAGGAGAATGGGTTTAGTGGTAAGGACATCAGATGCAGAATTGCGTTAGCTAAAGAATAATCTTCGAAGAGAAGGGAATTTGATAAAAACTTTAATATGGATCGTGGCGCTAAATGGGTCGGAAACTTGGTCATTGCGAAGGGACGATGTGCGTAGACTTGATGCGTTTCAGATGTGGGTTTGGAAAAGGATGGAGAAGGTAAGCTTGATGGCGAGAAAGACGAACGAGGAGGTATGGGATATGGTCGGAGAGGAGAGGAAGCTTGTGGTAGAGGTTCGGAGAAGGCAGAAGAGATGGATGGAGGAGGTTTTGAGAGGAGAGGGCATGTTGAAGAGAGTGATAGAGGAAAGAACACTGGGGAAGCGAGGAAGAGGGTAGGAATTCTGGACGAAATAAGAGGAGATAGAAGATATGAAGAGGGATCTAATAACGGGCCATCCTTAGGAAGGAAAGCGAGACAATGTCTATGAGGTTGGGATGCAGAACGGGGACTAGCCAAGAACCTACCAATCAGCTGGTAGAATACTTGTATGAAAATGCCCCCCCCCCCTTTCACAGAATGGCATTTCCTCCCCTCACACGCACCCCTTGATCCTTATCAGCATCCTGGCCCAGTTTCGAAAATGCCCAAATTCGGGTCGCTTGAAAAATCGATGCTTCCAGAACGAACCGAAAAACGATCACTGTGGGCGGTCGTCATTAGCGGAGGTTCGAAAACTCTCCTCGAGCCTGTCACCGGGGAAACAAGACAGAAGGCATTGCAGTTGCGCCTAACGACTTCGATTCGTCGGAAAGGTGAAGTAAATTGAAGGGGCTTTTGCGGAGTGGTCAAAGCTATGACTCAATCGCCAAATTCGTACACAATACATATCAATGAGTTGACAATCAGATATAAAATTAATTACCATTAAATCTTATCTGGACGACGATATTTCCCATGAGATCTCTCCAGTACGAAACACTTGATCGATTATTTTCATAAAAAACTTAAAATGAAAACTTTGCGATTCCATTGAATATAATTTTTTATTGCTTCAACTTAGTTTCACTACATGACTGCACTTCAGTGGAAAATAGGTACATTTCGAGAACCTACGCGAAATCTTTTGACGCGGTAAAAGGGTTAAGAAACATATAAACCGAAGAGGGTGCAATTCGCGATGAAGATATTTTTTGACTAGACCTGGATTTGAATCCGGATCTCCCAATTGCCAATTAGCTGTGCTGGCCAGTTATAGGTATAGCGAAACTTGGTGGCACTCACCATGGGAGAATTAGAGATCCCTGAGGGTAAATCAAGCGTTAATGAGCGGGCAAAGGTACCGAAGGACACCCGGAGTGACATTTGGAGGAATACTGGGCCACTTTATCCCACATCACTATTATGCTTTCCTCTCACTTGCGTCATAATCTTAACAAGCGAGTGCCACCAAGTTTTGCTACACCTATACACCACCAATCCATCTTGATCCAAGGCTAACTTCAGCGTCGGGTTTTATACGAACAACTAGTATAAGTACCGAGTCCCCTTTTTTAAATTTAACAACAGCCATCAAAAACAGCTCTAATATGGCCTTTATATTGGGGTATTATTATTGGGCTACAATTAACAACGTACGAACACACACAACCATGCCCTGGAAGTTGAAAAATCCTCCCAAGGCGGGACTCGAACCCGCGACATTCGGGTTAGCAGGTGAGGACGTTACCCCACCGCCACCGAGCCCGGAAAAATACACGAAATCGTAGCACAGGAAACGTGGCCCAGCATAATATGCCACGGTCACAGAGAATAAAACCAAAATTGTCGCTATAGAACGACTAACCTTTGACAAATATTCGAATCACTGCGATTGCACAAGTTAAATGGTGCGCAGTCACGCGCACGAGTGCGAAAATAGGGTGGAATTCGCCATGAAAACATCAGACCCAAACCCTACGACCATTGTAGTTAAGGAGGTTCCGCCGCGACTCTGTGAGTCAAAACAATTACTAAGTTCCACTTTTTTTTATTTTGTCCAAAAAAAACCCTGCTTTCAATGATGATATGCGTTACCTACAGAAAACCAAAAGTAAAGTAGAAAAAATGCAGATTATTCCACGAATGTATTTTAAATGAGCACTTTTCCAGCCATAGAAGCCGACTGCAGCGCCATTTCCTACGAATTACCGCATTTTGACTTCAATTACGGCAGTAATTCCCTAATAACTAGAAAAATAAGGTGGTAAGATGCCTATATTTTATTTTTATGCTATTTCTCTGGATTATTTCCTTCTTATAGTTTTCCGCAAAAATAGCCTTTTATATTTTATGGAAAAATACTATTTTTTCCCGTGTTTCTCTCATTCCCCCATTGAACACCATGTAATTTCAAGTTCAATTATAGAATAAAATAGCGAGGAAAGGTATTATTTTGTTGTTTATATCAGATAGAGGAAAACTTTTTCTACAAGTACACAGAATGTGAATTAAATGACATTTAAGTCATTTTACGGTGGAACCACCTTAAAATGTTACGTTTAGGGTCGGTTCCCAGAAATCTCCCGAGCACCGATTCCCGCTGCATCCGAGAATCGCACGACGGAGATGCAGTGGGGATGCACATGGGCGAAAAAGCTTTCGCTCCGCGGTTGAGCATCAAGCCGGCCGCCGCAAAGGAGCAGGCGATGAGATGGTAAGCAATGCAGGTAACGGATCCGGAAAATTTGAATTTGAAAGTATCGCTTGGGATCCCGACGAAAATATACATTGGTGCATATTCAGAGCAGACTGAAGATCCTATTTTTGAGCCGTGCACGCCAGGCAGATGACACGGATAAATGCAGACAAGACGGCAAAAACCCACCCTTGGCTTGACTGGAGGAGGCGAAAGAATTCCTGCATCGTTTCGACCGAACTTCGCCGTTGGTATTTTTAATGGGGGACGAGTAGAGATGGGAAAATTACCGTAATTTTCCAGTATTTTTTTAGTTTTAAGCATTTAACAGCAAATGTATGGTTAAATAAGAAAGCCAATAGCAATACGAGGGGAATAACGATGCATAAAAAAACCATACCTAATACAACATTAATCTATTAGAAATTTTTTACATTGTAAAAAGAACGACCACAGCGACACGCAATCAGGCTTTCTTTTGTCAAATTATGAGAAATTTTCAAGACGAATATTCTAATGCATTACTCTTTAATGTTATAATTTAAGTAATATATTCCAAAAATGAGTTGTACATGACTCAATTTACTATTAAACACGTAGGTAGGAAATGTGAACTTGGCATAAAAGAACATGCTGGGAATTTATTTGTATGAAAAATTATCTCAAACATAGGTGAATTATCTAGAAAATTATGGTACTTTTTAAGGGGCGCTGTAATTTACGAAAAATACCGCGTTAATTTACGAAAATTACCGAGGTAATTTTGCAGAGAATCTCAAGGGACGAGAACAAATCGTCATCTATGCATAAGGATGTTCCGAAATTACTGATACGATACCAGTATACACACTCTTCATTCGATACCAAGCGCTTTGGTAGAGATATGTTCAGAGCATAAGTACGTGATATGTTACTCATCATCTCAATATTGCTGCTACTTTACTCTGCTGGTAGTAACGACTCGTTCATCGAAACGTCGGCAGAAAGGGAGCAGAGTTTGACCTGGTCGGAAACCCGAAGAACGCTACACGCCGGGAAAGCCTTAGATCTTTCAACAAAAGCATACCTTTCCACGCTACTTTTCCGCAAACGGAACATATTAATTACCTAAATGGTGTCAAACGCGAGAAAGGGTGAAACATGAGGAAACATAGTTTTTTCTTCTTATATATAATTTAAACGTCACTTTCTCGAAAATCGGTTTGCAAGAAGCGAATTCTTCCAAGGATCTGAATGGCGATGAAATTTACGAACCTGCCCATCATACTTTCGCAGTTCTTAGGAAATTACTGCAGTCACTGAAGTCAAAATGCGATACTTCAGTAGAAATGGCTCTGCAGTCTGCTCCTATGACAGGAAAAAGGGTTTATTAAAAATATATTTGATGAATAATCTGCATATTTTGCACCCTAATTTTTCATTCTAATAGTCAAGGCATTCAATCAATGTAAGCAGTATTATTTTAATTAAAAGAAAATATGGAATTCAGTACTTGTTTTATCTGAAAGAGTCGCGCTGTAACCTCCGTAAGTTGGTTGAAGCGATTTTTTTAATGTACAGATTTGCGTAAATCTTTGCATACGTGTTCTCAATAGTGATATCAGGGTGTCCGGTGAATCTCAATTTCTTTTTCCCCTGAGTTTTCCAGGTTTTCCAGGCAAATGTTTTCCATTTTCCAGGGTCTTGCTGCACTTTGTTTCAAACATATTTTTAATGAATTTCTAATAAAATCGTCTTCATGTTGCCAACATGAAAAAACGAAAAATTTCGGTCCCTACTTAGAGTAAAAAACGTAAGAGTATACAAGGAATGTGGAGTATTACGGGTTTTATTTCAACCAAAAAATAAACAAAAACGGTTAACTGACAGCAAAATTCTGAGTCAGGTGCAATTTGGACACAATAAAGTAGATTCAGATTAGTTTGATAAATAACATGTAAATAAAAGAAACTGGTGTGACATTTTTCAATTAGTGCATTTCCGATTCAATTTCAGCAACAAATTTCTCGGCTTTTCAAGAAATTACGTTATTTTGGTTTGCAGCTCTTGAAATTTTTACAGTAAGTGCCTCTTTCTTATTCTTTTTCTCTTGAGGCCTTGGTACCTCTCTTCTCCCATAAGGCTTCACTGTACTTTACATGAACATTTCGGAAACTGTGAATTAATTGCTTTGTGATAGGTACGGATCTAACGCCCAAAAGCATTCAATTATGTAAAACAAAATTGTATTTTTTGGACAATTCACGAATTTTAATTAGGTTGGATTGCCCCTGTACAGTGGCTCTGTCGACTACGAACCAGAGGGCCGTGATTTCCATACGCAGTGACCGCAAAATGTATTTCCGCTCCTATATAAACATTTCTGCAAACATTAAAACGAGGAGGGTTTGGAAAGGATTATCAATTACATATATAACAATACCCAATTATCCATTTAGGTTGCCGGCCGAATGGTTTTCGTATAATGCGGGAAATGCCACTGCGCATGCTCAGACGTTTAGATTTCTCGTAAATTTGGCCATACCAAGAATTCCATTAGTACGGCTCTTCGAACAGAATCTCGATTTCCGCGTGAAATTCTGTTTCGGGGGACAGATTTCGGCATCAATTCCGATTCCATTCGTAGCGGCCATTTTACATGGGAATTATTCCGTGTGGAATTTGCCTTGTTATGTAATCGGCCCCCTAGACTGCGCATAGGTAGAGTGGGGTGGGATGACGAAGCACAAGCTGCAAGCGGGCAAACAGCTATGAAAAGAGTATTAAATGAACAGGGAGCGCAAGGCTACGCTAAGCCGAGTATAATGCAAGCAAAGGCTCAGGTTAAACCTCTCTCTCTCTCTGCCTTAATGGAAATCGACTGCCATGCATTTTCCAGGGTTTTTCGGAAAAATACAAAAATTCCCTGAGTATTCCCTGAGTTTTCCAGAACAAAATATTTCCCTGAGTTTTCCCGGTTTTCAAAGTTTTCCAGGTCGCCGGACACCCTGGATATTTATACATAAAAGTGAAAAAACCGCATATTACCGATTTTCTTTTGGGGCAATTCAATGCTATTTCAACACGTAGCCTTATGGCATATGTCGTACAATTTGTAATTATTCGATTATATAGGTACAAATTTTCTTATAAACGCCAAATAATACATTTCATACTATTATAATTGTTGCTTAAAAATATCAAGGTGTTACGCCGAGTCCAATATTCAAGAAAAACAGGTTTCAAAATAATTTCGAATACAGCGGCGAAAATTCTAGTCATAACATGCTTTGAGGAAAACATTTATAATATAATGTTTGTATCATTTCCATCACCGCCTGTATGGGGCGATCCAACGTATAAACGGATATACATAAATTAAATTAGGCCCACGATTTTTTTTTCAACTTACTTAAAAAGTCATTAAAATTTGCACTCAAATACCAACAATTCCCGCGTAAACATTTTTACGCTCGCGCCAAATTTGAGCCAAATTAATGTTTGGAATAAGTTTAGCCCAAACAACGGCAATGAGACTCCTAACTTCAAATAGAGTCTAAATATTTATACTTAGCCCAATTTACTTAAATAAACCTACTACAAAGTTGTAACACCATTCGGGGAAATTTAGCTAGTTTTGTGCTACTTTCGAAAATTAATTCATTTACCAAAGTCTCTCTACATTTTTCCCAAATTAGCGCTAGCAAACGTGAATATTTACATAAATGTTTTTGGAAAAGTTATGATCTTTGGGACAAGTTACGCAATACCTTTCCTAAATAAATTCGGCAAATTATAAATATTTGAATGGCATTCGAAGTTAGGAGTCTCATTGCCGATGTTTGGGCTAAACGTAATCTAAACACAAATTTGGCCCAAATTTGGCGCAAACGTAAAAGTTTTTACGCGGGTTACCGCTCCAGCCACCTTAAAGCCGCCACAGTAACTTATAGTCCACTTTAGTAGTGCAAACAGTGATTTCGGGGTACAAAAAGATTACATTTCCTCCTCCCGTGTATTGTCCCGTTCTGTGGCCGTCTCCTCAAGACGTAAGATCGATTCTCCCGCAGCCAGCGTCACTCGGGGAGAAATAGCCATACTGCCGGTCGATAGTGTTCAAGAGTCACCCAAAAATACATCGCTAAATTGGGGGCAGAAGTGGATACAAACCCTTTATCGCATAGCATTGAAATGCAAATCCAGAGTCGGTGAGGTAACGCCATGGTTCACCAATTCGAAGGTCGCCGATTTGCGTCTGGGTAGAATTTTTCCAACAAAGGCAAGGATGAATTCGTTTATACATACATTTGGTATTTAACAAATACATTACTATTCAGAGACAAAAACATCGCGGGGATCGCAACCGCCTACGAAGTACATCCCATTCTGTGCTGAAAGGATTCATTAGCGCAGTGAAATCTGCTTTAACAAGAATATTTCTGAGGTAAAGTCTGATGTTTTCTCGGCGTATAGCGTCATGGAAGGCCATTCAGGTTTGCCACCGGGTAACTCCTCTCGTCGCTGCCGACGTTTCGGAACTCGAGTCGAGATCCATCCTCAGGTCAAACGGATCACATCCCTGAGGAGGATGGATGAAGAGGGCTGACCTGAGGATGGATCTCGACTCGAGTTCCGAAACGTCGGCAGCGATGAGAGGAGTGACCCGGTGGCAAACCCGAATAATCTTCCATAAAGAATATTGCTATTAGGGTGATGTACCGTTTAAGTCAGGTTTGAATAAAAGAGTCACGTCTTTAAATTTTTACAAGTGCAGGCCACTATTTCCATACGATATTTCTTTCCTCATCCAAGCATACGGTGTACTTCTCTTATTTCCGTTTCTAAAGCATATTGCCTTTCTTCCCCTCCCCCGGTTACCCAACATCCTCCTCTCATATCATGGCCTTCAGCATCCCTTCGTCCATAATTAACTCTTCCAGCCAACTAATCTGCCTCTACCTCCTCCTAACAACATCTGCATTCTCCTAATCTCCTCCAGAAGTTTCCTCTCCCCACATTTTAAACGGCTGCAGCCAATTCTAGTCCACTTTTCTCAGAGCCCAGGTTTATGCACCCTACAACGCTACACTCCACATTGATCTCTTCGCCAACCTAGCAAGATTACACAGAAATTGCGATTGATGGAGGTAGGTGATAGCAGCTGAAAAAGACAAATGAAAACCTAAAAGGAATAACTAGTCGCATACCATTTCATAGGATTACAACTAAATACGATAACGACCCCAGCAATCGATCAGTTTCTACTGTTAGGTCTACTGGGGTCGAAAATTGATACATAATTCTGAGCAACTTTTGTAAGTTCTGTGGAGATAAAGGTCTTCACTAGAGAAGTAGGAATAAACCTAAATTTTCTCGAATGCGAACACAAAATTGCTCTCGGATCCTAAAGACAGTAATTATAAGTAGGAAAAAAACTTATATAAAGCAACGTTTTATAATCAACACAACCTTTGCAATCAACGGAAACTGATAAATATTTCAAGGAATCAAATTAAAGAAAAACAAATATGTATTTACTAAGAAGGAAAATAAAATTCAGTCAATGGAGCACGTAAAAGAACTCAAATGTATTGCGGACGCAAATAATACTTATGTCTTCGTAATCGAATACAAATGCCGAAACAGTTTTTAGGTTAGCATTCCAAGGATTCGACTGACGAACAAAGCGCAAAGACTTTCGAGTTTTTAAACATCGATTTTTTTCGAAATTCGCGGTACACAAGGACTAAGGAGTCGATTGTCCAATCTCTAGTAAATCGACCCGAAATTCTGACCTGGAAAAATAATTAGTTTAGATCATGAATATACATATGGATTTAAATCTTCGGCACCTCTTTACGAGCAGCAGTGTTGCCTAGATTTCCGCAAAGACAGGACGCACTGCAATCGGTATGGTTCCCCTTTTGAGTGTCAAAAATGGCCGGTTTAATTGGAAGGTCAATTCCAGTACCTTTATTTCCAGTGTCTCCATTTGAATCACGGTCATTCCTTATTAGAATCATCTTCTCTAGAGTGGCGGCGCTACAATCTGCTTGGTCCTGATTTTTCGGCGCATGCGGAATGTTTGGCAACAGCCACTGGGGGAAAGTAAAGGATCCATATGTACATTCATGGTTTAGATGATACACCTGCTCATTAATGTAACGGCGCGTCGTTGATGACCATTTTCTCTTAGGATACGGTAAATGAGAAAATTCGGCATGGAGGTCAAAATCAGTGAACTAAGGAGAAATTTCAGAAAATCTTAAGTCCCAGTCTGTTATTTTTGTTTCTCCTCATTTCACCCAAGAAATTCCCATTCATTTGCACCCAACTGAGAAACATAAATCATAGATAATATTATATATATATATTCTCAATGCAAACATGATAAAAATAGCTGTTTGAGGCTTTCGCAGCGCTGTTGTGCTGGTTTCTCCATGTTTTTCGGGCAAAGCTGCGTCGGTGTATCTTTACGATGACGTTTCGTAGCCAATGCAGGCCACATCTTCAGATCAAGTCCGAATGCCAAACGGTGAAAGTTGGCCTGTATATATACTGTATAGAAACCAAGGAGACTCCAAAGCCAAGGGGTTTTGCCACCTTACCCTTCATCGCGGGAACGACGGAAAGGATTGGGAGGATTCTAAAGAAACACGACATCACACCAAGATATCGCGCAGTGCAGAAAATAGGTGACCTTCTTCCAAAATCTAAGGACAAAATCCCTGACCTGCAATACGAAGGAGTATATGAGATTCCCTGCAGCTGCGGCCAGAAGTATGTGGGCCAAACGAAGAGGGCGATCTCCGTTCGTTTGAGCGAGCACCGCAGGGCTCTCAAAAACAAGCACTGCGTGCAGTCAGCAGTTGCAGAGCATGCCTTCTCGAACCCGGGACATCAACTTAACATCAATGATGCACGAGTCTTAGCCAAGGAAAAGTTTTATTTTCCTCGACTCATCAGGGAGGCTATTGAAATAGAGAAGGTGGAGGCTAATTTCAATCGGGATGACGGGCATAGACTCCACAACACCTGGAAGAGACTCCTGAGAAGGAACGCGCCAAAAGAAGGGTGCTCAACGCTGATTGGCTGCGCTAACGGAAGGCCCCCTTGAGGACGGTATATATACAGGCCAACTTTCACCGTTTGGCATTCGGACTTGATCTGAAGATGTGGCCTGCATTGGCTACGAAACGTCATCGTAAAGATACACCGACGCAGCTTTGCCCGAAAAACATGGAGAAACCATGATACAAATAGTATTCCATGAACGATCCTCCAAATTGCCTTGGGGTGAAAACATTATCCGTACCACGCCAATGTTCAAAATAAAATATTACGAATGTCAAATGAAAAAAACATATCATTAAATATATTTAGTACCTAATATAAAGTCCTACTTTACTCAGAAATCCATATTTGTTGAAAATTGCTCGTATGCATCATAGATATATTGTATTCTTATATATTGTATTGTTTAAAAATATAGTAATTTAATCTTGTTTAACTCCCTGATTACTATCTGTACTTAAACATATGTTGATTTAGATATATTGTTATGAGAACTGGCTGAAACTCCCAGTAAATTTCTTTATTGATAAATCTAAAGGACGGAGAATGTCATATCAACGTACCAACATTAAAAAAACTCACAACACTGTCCATATTCCTTAAATTATAAGTTTTTATGTCTGTCGACCGATATTTAATTTTATGGATAATATGTATTTGTTCTTAGGTGGCTTGCCACAAAAAACTATTATCATCCCCAAAATAAGACAATGACTCTAACAACAAATATATTCATTTGTTTTTATGAAACATTTTAATTTCTTCCAATAACAAAATTACGAGATTAACATGTGTATTAATAAAATCCTTTGCGTTGCAAAAGGAATTTCTATATCAGTACGGAAAATTGAAGGTAAAACCGTTGTTTGTCACTGTGGCCGGGTTGCCGCTGTTATTTTGGGTTACTTTACAGCAGCCTTGGAATGATCCAGAACTTCGCGCCATACTCCGCATACCGCGATAAGCTATCAAAGGGGCAACGGAGATAAACCACAAGAAAATCTCTGCTAACAGAAAACAACGGAGACTTGCAAATAAAATGAGCCAGCCACGAAAAACATATTCGGTTAAAAAGTGTTTATACTAGCTAGCTAAGTCTCTCGGTTGCGTAAGAGCAAGTGGATATTCCATTGCACATATGTAGTTTATCTGCAGAAAGACGTTATTATAGACCAGGAATCCTCTAAGTCATTTAAAACCTTCCTTAGCCTAAATAGAATTTTCTTTAACTTTTCAACCCAAAATACCCAATGTTCAAAAATATCCCCTCGAGAGCTAATTACGAAAACAAATATTATCATTCGACTAAATTTAAAAAACTATGTATATTTTCACTGAAATATTTAATGTATGACCGTCAGGTCAGACTCGATGATGTCGCCTACGTAACGAAACCGGTTGCACATTGAATAAATCAGCATAGTTATGCATAGTTTACTTATTAATTGACCACGAAATTTCACAAGGCTGAGCCAACAAACAACAAACTCCATAGTCATTAGATATTCTACCACTTGAAGTAGGTTTTCGTCAGAACTTACCTAAATTTACTCCTTACCGGGGTTTAAAACTAAGGTTATTGGGAGAGGAGCTTTTTCTGAATGGCACACGTTGTGACGTATTTAAATGAAAAAGCTGCCAATACTCTTTCATTTTTTCATCACTTGATTTAGAACTGCACATTTTCATTCTTAGTTGATGGATGAACATAGTTCCGCATGTCATTTTACTTATTTACCGCCAGTGGCGAATATAGGTTATTATTCCGGCTAGCCTCTCCGATACAAAATGATGTGCACTCGAGTTTGAAGCTTAATAACAAAGTAACAAATGATTTTGTATAAAAATTAATTACATCATATTTTTCTTTGGTTTATCTTGCGTTTATAAATAATATTTTATTACATTTCTAATGATATTTTATATCGAGTCATATGTCACTTCTAAACCTTTCTTACAGAAATATCCACTTGCCTTGCGCTAAGTTTTTTTTTAGCTTCACATACTGTTTTCCACCACGTATGTCGCCCAAAAGAAAGCAAAGAAAGGCAATTGATATAAATTAAGTATATAGCCTCGGGAATCGCCATTAATTTGGGAAATAAACTTGACGAATCTAGCATAAGACATAAGAAAAACGGAAATGATGTCAACATGAAAATGTTGCATTCGGGGCAAATAATTATTTTAGTTTGGTTGTTTGGTAAGGCAACCGACAAATTATGCAATTGGGACAATTATAGAGAGATGGGTAGGTTAGTAAGCGAAGGATTTTTTTGGGAGATGGAGGAAATTCGGAGAGAAACTCGGCGTCGTCATTAGCCTACTCTAAGCGAAATCCGACAGTTTTATGTCCCATCCGACGTTTACTAGATACATTAAAACGAGACATAAAATACGCCAATTCTACCTTAAATGCAGCATACTTTTTAATGCCAGTCCTTTTTGTCTAGGAAGAGTTTTCTATAGAGCGTTCCACATTTAGCTGACAGTGTGGGCCTAATGGATAGCGCTGTTGGCAAACTTACACTCGAACGCTGTTGCCAAACTTACACTCCGCGTGCTCACTTCTAGCCCACGTAGGCAACCATTATCAACATCGCGCTACATTTAATTTATTTAATCTAAGGAATACTGTTTGTATTTTTGAAGACTCTTAGATGTGCAGTTGGTATACTACATAGCACTAACTTTTCTTGCTGCTGTTGACGAAATAGCATCTCTGGTCTTGAGGACATAGGAAACGGATCTCCATAACAGCCCATACTGACAAATGTGGAACGCTCTATATTTCAGGATGGGTTTAGCATTACCTGCTGGAGCGAGGTCCCTCGAACAGTGCTTAGCGTCTGACTGGACAGCTAACTCCGCACAGGGGGACTCAAAATGGCTTGGTCTGTTTCTTTTTTCCGGTTAATCGTCGACCTCATCGTCTTTCATTGCCGGTCACGCGAGGTGAAGGCAATAATTAGTCAAATCCTACGCAGATAATGGGAATCGATTCTAATGGAGCGTGTACAGCTCCGATTAAGGAGACCGGTTCGAGACTTAGCGTCACTCAAAACAAAGTGAGAATTACACCTTTTCATCCATGCACACTTACGTCTCAGAGTGCATACAAAGTGGCCAAAGTCGACAATAGCTGGAATAATATTTTGCGCAATCCGCCATGTTCGTATTAAGTTTCGTCCCCGGCAGTCAATAGTTAAATACTGGCGAACAGTGAGAGAAAAATGGCTTTTTTTAGACAAAATATAATTCGGAAGTAATGTCCAACGTGAGCATCGGGCCTTATTTTCATGTTTTTTAGCCTTATCCAAATATTATGCACTCCAGCTCAAGTTAAGCGACGTAATAAACAATACTTGGCTTGATGCTTGACTAGATCGGTTAATATTATCACAAAAAGTAGGTTCTGTGTATATTTTCACACTGAATTTATTTCACCGACCTAGGTTTCGGCAAACATTCGCCATTATCAAGGTATTCCTTACTTTGTTAATGGCGAATGTTTGCCGAAACCTAGGTCGGTTAAATAAATGAAGTGTGGAAATTTGCAAAAGTATTTTTTTGGGATGCTATCTGCCACCTTTTTCCACAAGTTGTCACCAGACACTTTAACATTTACTTCACTAGCTACATTGGTATGAAATTATCACATAGGCAATTTCCCTCGAGTGAACAATACAAACAATAAAATAATGCGTCACATTTAAAAATTTTCAGATTTGAATATTTTATAGTATTCTCCTTAAATCGGAATTAATCACCTTTTCTCGCCCTAAGTCCATAACCATCATGACTGTAACAAAAGACTTGCAGTTTTCTACTAATAGTAAAAGATTTAATATCGACTACTTTAGATGTCACTATATCATATTCAAGACTTGAAGATTATACAGTAATATCGAAACTAGTCGGTATATAATATTTAACTAGTGGAGAACTGCAAGGGGTTTGGTTCTGTCATTATGGAACGGATACAAGTAGTAGTTTCAGGCTTGATTTGGTGGAATATCATAATTAAAGAAAAAGACTGGCAATTTTCCACAAGAATAAGGTTTTTAGTCGACCGGTTTCGGTGTACAACACCATCATCACCTGATGATGGTGTTGTACACCGAAACCGGTCGAGTAAAAACCTTATTCTTGTGGAAAATTGCCAGTCTTTTTCTTTCATTATGGAACGGTTCCACCACATCACGTCCGAATCTGTATTTTCTAATGGTCCATGAGAACCATACGAGCTTCGGCTTGGGAGCCATATAAGATACCCACTGTAGGCTTGGGAACCTAGGATAAGCTGACCAACCTTTGGCTTGGGAACCAGACTGATACCCACTCAAGGATTTGGAACCTTGTCGAAGAAACCAAATTACAGGCTTGGGATCCTCAACCAAGAAACCCACCCATGGCTGGTATGCACGGCTATCGGGCGTGACCCCTACGGCGATGGGGTTACTGGTTCAAATGCCTGAATTGGTAGTGACAATGTCGCCATGGACCAACACAATATACTAAAATGTTTACATAAAACAAATAGGACGATACACAACAGAATGCATGTGGCGCCACCATAGCAACGTTCTCAACGTTGTTCATCTTTTTAGGGCCGTATGTGCTCGCGATGAAAAACCAAGTCTACTTTTTTAAGAGGTTTGAAACATGCTCTTTCAAATGAAAACGATTCAAAAGAGTATCCAGAAGGTCTTTCTTTTGTAAGAGCGGGCAGAAAATAAACTAATTTTGCCGTTTTTACAAATGTCATCCTCAAAGTTGTCCCAATTTTTAGGGCCTTATGTGCCCGCGATGAAAAACCAAATATACTTTTTTAGAGGGTTGAAATCATTCTCTTTCATATGAAAATGATCAAGAAGAAATTCCAGAGGGTCTTTTTTTGTAAAAGCGGGGGGAAAATAATCTATTTCTGACGTTTTTACAAAAATTGCCCAATTTTGACTCAATTTTTAAACTAATTGAAAGCACTAGGAAGATGAAATTTTATATTCATAAACCATGTGTTGATATGTTATCACGCGCAAAGTTCCACGTTGATCATGCCATTACTTCCTGAAACATAAAAAGCCAAGATTTCATTTTTTTTCGATCCGCTATTTTTCGGGCCAGTTCCGCCCTGAATTTTCTGCAAAGAGGTCACTCTAACAGTTATTTATAATATTTTGTATAATAGAGCGCCAAAAGTTGTACAAGATAGCCAATTTTTGTTTCTCTCATCAAAATATCCCCTGAGATACTATGTCTCAAAGTTACCTAAATCTGTTAGTCATACTGAAGAAGACCGACATGGGGGAAAACTAAGTACTATATCTCATTGGCGAACGTAAAAATTTACAAATGTTCATTGGATGAGTATGTAAATGCCCATATAACATTTCATTGAGATCCGTGATTTTTATATAATCCCCGCAGGGCCAGGGGCCCCGGCGGGGATTCCCGTCCGCCCACACTGGCCAGTCCGCCCCTGCTCCATAGTGCCCTTGCTTCTCAAATTGTTCTGTATACCTCATCGCTTCTCACCCTATCCGCCCATTTTATCTTCAGCATCCTCCTTCAGCACCAGGTCTAGAAGGTTTCTATTCTTTTCTGGTCAGTTTTTCCAATGGTCCATGCTTCTGATTCGTCGAGTGCCACTGGCCACACGTATGTTTTCACGTACTGTTTTCTTGTCTACAGTCTTATGCTCTTCCAGCAGAGTAACGGCCTTTTGGCCATGAATGCCGTCTTAATAACCGGCATGCCGACATAAATGCCGATAATATTTTTGCGCTTCTAATATTACAATATTTACTTCACGCTTGTTACCGCTGCTGAAATTAAAAAAACAAAATACCATAATGTACCTGTTATAACTAGGGGAAAATCTTGCTCACACAAACTTAAGGTAGTTTGAGTGAGATATCACTTCAACTAGATTTTGTTGAATTTGACCTCATTTGAAAGAAAACAACTCTCATATTTCCAATTATATCAATATGCTAACCCCTTACCAAACTACTTTCTGAGTCATTTGCCTAAAAATATAAGCTTTTTTGCATGGGATAAATTACGGTTGTGCGCTCCAGAGGGAGAATAATGAGAAAAATAGGAATTTTTAACGATTATATTTCGTCAAAAAACTAGCGGTGTAAATTTTGTATGTTTCCTCAGCTATTTATGAAATAAAATCAATTACTCACCACAGTATTTTTTACAGAATCGCAAAAAACATGCGAGGCGTTTTCACCGTACAGCGTGAAAAAAAGTCAAGTTAGAGACTTATGTAGCTATATTTATTTAATTATTGAGAATATTTGGCATATATGTACAACTATATTTTTGCGCTATTAATATTACAATATTTACTTCATACTTCTTACAGAAGCTGAAATGAAAAAATAAAATTCGAATATGGTCTCCATTATGACTAGGGAAATATCTGCACAAAATACCCTAAGACCGAATTCTTCGACGTCCCCATCCACTAATCCACCCACCCGGGGAGGGGGCTGGAGACCCCCACCCCCCAAACCCCTCCTCATCTAGTCATAAACGCATTTTATCGCCTCCTCAAGACAATTGACGGGCGACGACACATGAGGGAACGGAGAGGGTGGGGCTGACGCACAGGGGCAGAGGCGTGGTGTGTTATTCCCTGCAGGGGGCAGGGCAACAGGAAGGGTCGGAGGCGGGCGGGGGATGGAAACGACAAGAGGGGAATATTGGAGAGGCGTGCGGTGAAGTTGTGGGTGGATGGGGGGCGTTGAATGGAGACTATCATCAACTCCCGATAATCGAGAAGCATCGATTACATATTAGTGTCCGATACACCAGTTTCACAATCGATAGTTTTGTGACCGGATGTTTACGACCCGATCACGCCCCTGACGTTAACACGATATCTGCTGGAAAATACGAAATTCACACGATACAAGATGCGTCACACAATAATTAATCGTGAGCATACATTATTTCACGATAACCAATAATGATTGATTGAAGACGATTGGGGTGGCGGAAAGAAGAAAATTAGAAGGCTTCGTGATGTGGTTTTACCAAAGACTACTCAAGACACGGTGGACTGATAGAGTGACCAATGAAGAAGTATTTCTAACGGTTAGGTGAAGAACGGAATACGTATACACTTTGAAAAAGCGCAGACATACAATGGTTGGTCATATTCTGAGGCACCAGGGAATTCTGAACACCATTTTGGTAGGAATGGTAGAAGGAAAAAACCACCGGGGGAGAAGCAGGCTTCAGTGCATTAATCAAATAATGGAAGACGTCAATTGCAGCTACTATGCAGAAATGCAAAGAATGGGCCAAGATAAAAGAAGATGGAGACTTGCTACAAACCAATCTGCCGATTGCTAACTACAGAAAGAGAATCAATAAACATATTGCAACTCACGAAACAGATAAATTGTAATCATTTGAAATGCATCAAATTTTAACTGTGTCGGGCTTGAAGATCTGGAATCGAGCCATCAAGGAGGTGAATGAGTACCAACCCCTTATTTTAGGGCAAGGGCCTAGCCACGTTGAAACACCGGTTCCCATCAGAACACCGAAGTTAAGCAACGTTGGGCCCGGACAGTGGTTGGATGGGTGACTCTCCTCCATACCTCAACCAGGCATGGATGGAGAGATGGTACTCCCTCCATACCTATACCGGCAGGCCTGAGAGGCCAGGCCAAACCGGGCCGGTTGGAGGGAGGACATCCTCTATACCTGGTACTGGGGTGAGGCAGGGGGAGGCCAATCCTCCATACCTCTACCGAGGTGCTCTTGTCCCCTGTCTGCAAGTGGCAGACAGGCATGGGGTTGGCACAATGGACCAAGAAAGGTCTAAGTGCCCGGGCTCCTGACGAAGGCCCCCCCAATTACATCTATCTATCTATCTACCAACCCCTTATGAAGTTTCCAGTAACTTTTTGTTTGCTACTGCCTTGAGTCATCATCAGGTAAAGAATACAACAAGTGAAGGGTAATTCATATACCCGATCCAAGTGGTAAAACGGGTAAGGTGGTTAATAGGTCTTTAAACAATGAATCAGCGGATCATGGTTTTGGGTTATGGTACGTCAAGAGAGGAGGAGGGTGGGTTTACAATTATAAAAAACACTATAAATACACAAAAACAGCCAATTACAAGCAATTGGTTAACAACAATTCGTAAAAATATACCAGTTCATACAATTGTGTGGATCATTTCCGCTCTATTTTCCCACCTTGAGGTGGGTGGGAGCGGATGTCGTGGGTCACTGAGTGTACATTTTAATAATCTTTTAAGTCGAAAAAAAAATCTTTGTTTCACATTTCATTGAAGTGTATCTGTTAATGCGTTGGAACTCACCACTAAGGAAGCAATGGAAATGATAAAAGAATTCATAATGAATAAAGACACTTCCCCCCCCCCTCTCCGCTCCTCCCTTAGCCTTCCCCCTCCTCCCCCCCCCCCACTCCCTAACGCCTTGGTGGAAAGCTATATATGCTTGACCTAAAGCGAAGAACCCTGCACATGATTATGCCACAGTGTGGTGAAACGCGTCGTGTCAAAGAAATAAATCTGTGGAAGATTACCAAGTGTCTTTATTCATTATGAATATCGAGAACTTCCACCATATCCAGCCTGAAACAGTAATAAAAGAATTATATTTTAAAATTTTCTCCTTTATGAAAACATGTATGTCTAGAGCTTTTGGCGCTGTTTTCGAAATTTAGACTGGATTATATTTAATTTTTTTTCCAATACTGGACTCGGCGTGACACCTAGATGTTTGCTAGCAAAAACTGTAATTATAAGAAATGTATTATTTCGCGTTCAGAAGAGAAACTGCGCTCATTTAATAAAATTATTACGAAATATATTTTTCAATAAAAACAATTCAGCCACAGAAGTCGACTGCAGCGCCATTTCTACTAAAAAACGCATTCTGGCTTCAATCACTGTATAAATGTCTGGGAGAATTCGCTCGATTTACTCAGTTTTTCGCGAAAAATGTATTTCTATTAAATAGAAAAATACAATTTTCCCCCATTTTACAACTTTTCTCGCATCAAACCATGTAATTTCAATTTCAATTGGCGAAAAATATATCATGCAATGGGATGGTTTTATTGTTTATATAAATATGTTTAAAGAGAGGAAACGGCTTTATTTAAGTAGACAGCATATGAATTAAATGACATGCAAGTATTTTATGGTGGTACCACCCTAAATTGGCGGTAAAAAAACGAAAAGTATACTATATACCCGGCCAGAAAAAGACATGATTTATTTCTTATCACGCAACATTCAAAACTACAGCAAAAATAGAGCGATGTACAAACCTTAAATGTCATGGAACATGCGCTATTCAGTTTTGGAACTTAGCAAGTTCCGGGCAATCTTGATGAGATTTAATGGACACAAAAGGCACTCCTATAACTCCAAGGAGGGGGAAGAATAATCATTTACCAGAGAACGAAATTCCACTCTTTATTTTAAAAAATTTCGACCGGGAAAATTATTTTACCGAGATCCGAAGACCTATTCCTCCACAAAAAAATAACACACGGTAAAGGCAATTTATATACCAAATCATACTGAGAGATCTCGTGCCATCAATGCTAAAAAATATCAACTCTATAATCCAAGGATACGTGCTTCGAATGCCGTATAAATCTATGGCCCGAGAATTTCAGTCGTCGTCGGATTTTTTTCAAGAGTAATCTCCAGTGTTATCAGAGGTATTGACATTATCTTCAATAAACGTCAGCAAAATTAAATCATCAAATACATGGTCCAGGTATGTACATGAGCTAATTATCTCGGTGCAATGGGATATCCGGTTTACCCCCTGCATTGTATCATCTTCTCCGTTGACTGTGTCGCCGGCGTAGCAGCAGCCGTCTTCAGGTCTGAAGTGACTATCACTTTAATAAGTTGTTATTTCAGACGCCTCCTGCAACGCCGGCGAAACTGCCGTCGACGGAGACGATACAGCGTGGAAGACAATCCGGAAATCCTGCTGCTTCCATAACCTACAGCACACCACAGAGGCCTTCATCAAGAGCCAACTGTCTCGTCAAATTAACGCCATTTCCATTCTGAATTGGGCGTGTTCCGATATTATTGATACGATACCAGTATCGATACTTTCAATTCGATATCAAGTCTTTAGGTATCGATACTAAGCATTTGATAACTCATATCAATACTCAGCTGGTAGATCGGCCATTGATATTGATAAGAGATCCTGAAGCGCCCGAAGGTTTCTGAAGGTTTCCCGGGGTGACCTCTGCACTGTTACTGTGTTGCTAAGTAGGAGAACTTGTTGAAGTGTTTATTTCCTCTGTTTACGCTCTCAAAAGAATGACTGCGTACCAAAAGGATGAACATTCATATGAGAGAATTTAGTGATGTTAAAATCATTAAGTTAAACAATTCTAAGAGTTGCATAGAGTAAAGAATAATGAAAGGCTGAGAAATTCTTTTACCCCGATCAGGCCGGTATTAAATTCGATATCGCACAGCATCGATGTCTCAACGATACGATATTAGCATCGATACTTTTCATTCATTCAATATCCGAGGATCGATACATTCACGTTATTGCATATCTTATACTACACATATTGTATACCATATTTAAGTATCCCGCTACAAGGATGCCTTCATTTTGAGTCAATTATCTCGTAGCAAAATTGAAAAAAATCACAAATAAATCTAGTGACAAATTATGTGAAATTTATTATACGTAATATTCCAACTAAATAGCTATTCCATGTATAAGGGAACATTCTAAAGGAATCAAATTCCGTTTAGGTGCACAAACGCCTTCGCTTTCTAGGGAATGAGTTTTTTTTAAGGGAGCGCCGGTGCGTATTGGCAGCCAACAGCTCCACTTCTCAAAAATTATGTGCTGAGTATGTCTTGATAGCCATACCCCACAGGCCCGTGAGGACCCGCGCGTCATAGAAGCGACAAGCACCCTTTTTAATAAATTCCCTGATATTCCGAGTCCGGGATCTTTTTAGCCCTATAATGTATTGTGACAAGTTAGATAACTTTAAAGATTAATGCGCAATTGTTAATAATTTATCAAATACAATATCATAATAAAATGTAAAACAATTGAATATATGATATTCCGTGGAAATCGTCCGAATTTCCAAGAAGGTGCGACGTCCAGAGATGATTTTTTGAAGCCAATTGACTGATTGAAAGGCAGAGCCATCTAGCGAGCAAAATGTCAACCATGGGGCACCGACGGCAGGTACTCCTCGCCGTTAAAAGTTGAGTCCTTCGTATTCATGAGTTAAACTCATCCTAAGCGTGACGAAAATATTTTCCCACATTGGTACTAAGTTTCACCAGTGCAAATACCGTGCTCTACCCTTGAATTTCCAATTGCCGTCGAGATAGTAACACTGGGCTGGGCTCCCATTCACGGAGACAAAAGGAGATCTATCCAAGTTTTAGACCCAAAATCTATCCAAAGTTATCCTAAGAAAAAATTTAACGTTGTTTTGAATGCACGGGACGTCTGTGCACAGTATATCGTAATTGGGAGGGGAGGGGGCTAGAGAAGCGGGTCGGGGAAGGGTTGTGGGGTGAGGGACAGAAGAAGAAAGATATGCCGGAATTTAAAAAAATGAAACAAACCCATACGGTCATTGGTAAAGTGGGGATGAACTAATACCGATATCCTTCGGAGACTTGGGATGCAATGGACGGATAACATAAATGAAGTTCTTGCAGGAGAGCAATAGGACAATTCAAAACTGCAACTGGACAAAGAACCAAGTGGACTGGACTACCGGAGAGCATCATTTTCATTGATAACGAAAGAAAAGAATTTTTCTTCATGAATTCGATATTATGATAAACTGATCGTCCTTCACTTGCGTCGCTTATTCGTGTCAACCCTGAGATAAGCGTGTATTCCTTTGTGAATATTGATTCACACCGTTCTGATCGCGCCGAAGCACAGTGGTCGGAAATCGAAAAAAGCTGGCCAAAAGTCCAAAATGTCGTTTTTTGAGATATGAACTTGAAACTTCGCTTGAAAACTCAAAATTGATTCATGTATCAGGAATAGCACTTTATTTGGCTTAGTTTTTACATGTTTCTGAGATACAGAGGCTCAAACATGAGCAAATTTCCAGAAAAATGCCCGTCTTCAGTTTTCTCGGAAAAACTTCCGACTTAAGTTGATGGCTAAGTTTAAGGAGGATTTTTATGAGATAAAATCGGTATAATCTAATCGGTATAAAAACGGTATAATCTACGCGCCTTCGCGAAGGCGCGTAGATTATACCGTTCCGCTGAGTGCGAGACTCACCCCTACCGGTCAATTGACAAGTAGCGCACTTGACATGAGAAGAGTGTAATGTCGTGTTTGTGTGAAAGAGGAAACTTAATAACTAAGTTACATTGTAAATACTCAGCAGAAAATATGAATGACAGGCTAAGAGATTACATGATATGACACAACACAAACACAGTTCTGATCGCGCCGAAGAAAGCAGTCTGGAGAATAGTGCGCAGTCAAACCAGAAACTGGGAGAGTGCTACGTGAATTAACATGCAAACACGCAGTACACTGCTAAAGAGACATCTAGAGGTTAATATTACTAATACTATTAATTCATGAATGCTATGAGATACTATGTCATGCAGATAACAAAATAATGCCGGACATTTCAAGCGGGGTGAAGTGTTAGTAATGATGTTATGTTATTAAACGCAAGTGAAAAGTCTACAGAACCTAGTGAGGGTGGGAATTTCATATGATTGATCTATCGCAACTATTATGATCCCTTATTGTACGTGGAAACAAATGACATTTTAAATCTATCGGTTCTGCAGTCTATTTCCTTTATGAACCCTGTGATCACTTCTAACGTAATACGTTGGCTCTAGCAAAATATGCTGAACGTCCGGCAAAACATTGTCTGCTTCGAACTTGCCAGAAGATTTAACCTGTATTTCTCCCTTCGATCATGTAAGAGATTCCCACCCCAATTACTTCAACAATTCGGTAACACTACTAAGTTTATCGTAACAACATTTTACAAATCTTGCTGCTCTCCGTTGTATTCGATCTATATCTGAAATTAGTCCTACTACGAAAGAGTCCCGTATGCTAGCGGCTAACTCTAAAGTCCGTTTTACACGGGGCACGTAATTGCACAATCTGATGTATGTTCGAACGTGCATTTCAAATTGCGTCGTGTAAAGCGGTGAAATGCTAGAACGCATGCGCAAATGCATGAATGCGAGATGGCAAAATAGCCCCTGTTCTAATTTCGTTCATGCATTCGCGCAATTGCCCGCCATATTAGAAATTAATGCAGCTCTAACCTGCGCAATGACGTGCCCCGTGTAAAACGGCCTTAAGGGAAGTCTCACGAGTGAAAAATAATATCGCTCTTTAACCTTCTCGTCAAATTTTCCTAGTATTCGTTTTATAAATCCCAATTTGCGACTAGCTTTCCGCAGATTTCCCGAACGTGTTTCCCCCAAGACAGGTCCTGAGTAAGGGACACAACTAAGAATTTAACTGACTCTACATTTGATAAGTTGGTTTGATTAATTGTGTACGTTTCGTGAACAGAGTTATTCTTTTTACAAACATTCATAACAACGCACTTTTTAAAATTCAATTCTAACTGCCAAGTATTGAACCATTCGTTTATAGCACCTAGGTCTTTTTGTAACGCAATCCTGTACAGAATCCGTTGTGAGATACAGGATTCACTGGAAAAATAATTGGAAATGATTATGAGGGAAAAATATCAGTGGGATACAAAGAGAAAAGCCAACATAGACTTAAATAAAGAGGGAAATGAAGAACTACCGAGATGAAAGAAAAAAAATAGTTGAGCTGATGAGAGAAAAAATGGTCGTGAGAATTAATGATGTTAAGGTTAGGCCCGGCCTAGAGGGACAGGTAGATTTCTCAGTTTTTTAAAAGTCTTAGGAAGTATAATAAATTTAAACGAATGCAATATATTTCATATAAAGGGATTGTTCTTCCGGTACTCACTTTTGGCTCTCCTATATGGTCAATGTCAGCTGCCACAAATCTTGCCACCCTTAACAGTGTTACGACTTTCTTCGCAAAAATCGTGAAATATAGAAACCCAAATCTCTGCAATGCGTCCACGGACGCTATATTATCTTCACTATCTATCAGCAGTCTCTCCCATCATATACTTCAATCAGACATTAAACTCATTTACAACGTCATTGATTCCTACGTAGACAGTCCCGATCTTATTTCTTTCATCAATATCAATTCTCGTCCTACTCGAACTACTTAACTCACTACTCCCCATGCCCACACCTAGATTATCATTAATCAAACGTTCTCTTTTCTTCCGTAACTCCGCCCCAATAAATTCCCTCCCTACTGACATTCATATTTTCGGAAACAACTGTAAAATATAGTCAATAATCAGGATATTGCTTATTTCTTGGTTTTGTTGTTTTTGTTATTGTTTGATTTTTTTATGTTAACGTGTGTCTTTTTGTGGTTTTTACAAGTGCACTTTAAATTGGCAACATTGCTGCATGCGTACCATTTTCTTTAAAATAAAAATAAATAAAAATTATACTGGTTTTTCAGTTCTTCAAAAAACCCCCATTTCCACCCCCTTAGCCCGATTTTGCCCATTAACGAACTTCACCGAGATTTATTTTTAAAAAACCTTCGAAACCTACCTGTGCCTCTACGTCGGGCCCAAGAACTTAGGTCGGGCCTAAAGTATTTTTTAAACAGACAGCTAATTATATTCAATGATTGCAGTAAGGGTTAGTCGAGTGATTTTTTTCAAACAAAAGTTTTAGATAATATTTAGGAAATGTACAATAACTTTGAGCTAATCTGATATTGTGCCCATTAATGAAGTTACGATTTTTTTGTCCGAAAAACCCTATTTTTTCCACCCCTTGAGCTAACAGTTAATGATATCCAAAAAATCTTTCAAACGAAAGTTCATGGTAGTAGCCTGAGGAAGTATAATAAATTCAAACGAATGCAATACGTTTCATGTAAAGGGAGTTTTAGTAGTTTTTCAGTATTTCAAAGCCTTCTTTTGAATATAATTACTATCCCCTCTTTGAAAATTTTCTATGAAATTCCTATTTTTCTATGAAATCTACCTAAAAAGTAACTTTTTGAAAATGAAGATAAGTTAAAAACATATAAATTAAACATTTCTAGCGGAAAACATAAGGAAAAATTGCATTTTTCCATTGAATACAAATGCCATATTTTTTGCGGAAAACTGTTTCTAAGAAGCGAAAACTCATAGGGAATCAGATGAGAATGAAAGGTAGGCACCTTATCATCTTATTTTTAGAGTAATTAACAAATTGCTACTACTTTTGAAGTGATGATGCGTTTCTTCAATAAAAAAGGCACTGCAAGTGCTCCAGTGACTGGACAAATGCGCTCACTAAAAATGCATTCGTCGAATTACCTGTATATTTGTTTGTATCTAAACTTTGTTATTAAATATTTACGGCCTGTCATCAGTGAAAGCAGAATATTTTAAGGAGGCTGGAGCAATTTTAGTTTGCGTAGAGAACTGGGTGAAACTTGGCATTGGTGTTCTAATTCGTGATATCTCCTGTATAAAAGACCACGAGTACGCACGTATGAATCAGTTGCCAGGCATAGTGATTCAGATGGGCACCAAGAGATGACAAGCGAGCTCCAATAGACATTCTCCACTAACTGACACATGGCGCGGGCATATATGCATTTTTCAAAATACACACAAGGGAAACCGCTTAGAAACATCTCCGCCAGCTTAACCAAAAATCTTGTATACAGAGTAATCTCTGATACTTAGATATTATATATTGTTTAACATAGTTACTTATATTGTTTTTATTACATAAAAACACATTTGTCTATGAAATTATTTCCTTTATTCATTACTTATTGACTATTTTGACAATACTTTTGCCTGTTTCAGCAGGGTTTAAAACTACTAGTAGTAGTCTAGAGATAAAAGTGTAAAAAAATTGCATTTCACCCATTAGGTTTTTGGGCAACTCAAAGCTATTTCAACACGTAGCCTTAGGGTACGTGGCATATATTTCGTAATAATTCGATTACATATATACAGACTTTCTTCTAAACGCGAAACATTGAAACAATGAAACATTTCATATGATCATAATGGTTGCTATAGAATGTCAAGGTGTCATGCCGAGTCAAAGATTGAAAAAAATATAAATATAATTTTCGCCTACATTTCAAATAACGTGCCGAAAACTATCAATCGCCCAAGTATGATATTGCTTAAATTGAGACAAAAAAATGTAAAACATGATTCTTGTATAATTTCCACTACTGCTTGTACAATCAGCTCCACCGCGTAGGTACATACCTGAATGAAGTATAGTGTAAGTATTTTTTTAACTAACTTTAAGCATTAAATATGCACGCAATGACCTACGATTACAGCTCCAGCCGCCTTATACAAAATAAGCAAAGAAGTTTAATTTAATGTTTGCTTTGACTGACGCATTGGAACCTCCATACCGATAAAGAACCGTAATTTGCGATCAAGGATCTTAATAAGGCGCGCTTTCGCGTTATCGCCACGTGCATTTAGATATCACCGATGAGAGCGAAAACGTAAATCACAGCTCTTCGCATTCCGACTGACACTTCAAATCCTTTTTATCTCGCGTACCGGAGTGAGTAATAAGCATGCTACTGATAACGAACTACGCGACAGAAGGAGGCAGCTCCACCGTAGGATTCGCGAACTTGCGATATAGATTTACGACACGCAGGTACTAACCATGAGAAATGTGCTCCGAAATGCTCAAGAGTCGTCGTCATCTTTGGTGTTGGAGACAGTACCAAAGATTAGTAATTTTCTGCAAGGAGATAAGCTTAGCCAAAAGTGGCATACCAACATGGCTGGGGGCCTGAGGCGCTACTCAATATGGGGCCTAATCGATATTTACAATTTATATCATTCACATACACTGCACGTCTACTCAAATATGATAGGAAGATGCCTTTTCCATGTATTCCTGCGGACTCTGAGGGCCGTATTTATAGTCGTTACCCAGCAGTCCCCTTATCCATCACCTACCCAGGAGGCCCCTTGAATTGTGCATCCTATAGTAAAAATTAAGGGAGCTGCTAGGTAGGGGATGGTTGGGGGGTTAGACCTGGTAACTAAGGACTAAAAACGGCGGGAAATAGAATTCGCAGCTCAAATGTTTCAGTGGTGACGCTCGTGATCAACATGGATACGGATAAATAGTTATCGATTAAGAGCAAATATTACCGTAGTTTTATTAACTCCAAATCTTCAAAATTAATTTAAGGCTATGCACGTCAATTAGAGTCAGTTTAGTTATACCTGTTGTGTTATTTTTTCGTTAAGGGGGCCCCTGGTGGAGCATGCATCTCCTGCCAGAATTAGGAGAGGCTAAGGGGGCTGCTGGGGGGTGGAAATCCCACTATAAATACCGTTTTTGACGAAGGGGCCTGCTAGGGGCTGTGGGACTGCTGGGTAACGACTATAAATTCGGCCCTGAATGTTCCATACCATTCATTCATTCAAACCAAGGTTTTTCACGGGTCTGGTAGAAACAGGAAAAACTAAATTTTTGAGGCCTATGCTGAAAGCGGGGCCTGGGGCGTACCGCCGCGCCCCCCCCCCCCCCTCGTTAAGCCACTGACAGCCAATTCAAATGAATCGGATGTTACATTTCTACTCTTTTAAGGAGTTCCACTGTGACTGCGTAAGCCGAAAGAAATACTTAAATTACAACTTTTTATTGGCTTAAAAATTCTACTCTCGCCGAACACATGCGTTAGTCATTGAAAGCCAAATTTTACATGTTACCTACAGACAAGAGATTACGAAATTTCAAGACTCTTCCAGGCCAAAAATTTCAATTTTCCGGGGGAAAATATCTGTTCTTTGTTACGTGTGTATTTGAAAGAAGGCAAGAATAGGATCGCAACACATTAATGCAAGTATAATGGGGAACTGAAGTTTCCAAACAAACGGAGTGCCGCCACTGTCGCTATGGGGAAAATAGTCTAACTTTCTGATGGCATATTATTCTTAGGTCTCGACCATGACGAGGGCCACATATTGCCTGTACACAATCTGGGGAGAACGCAATAGTAATTTATCGAAAAATCCATTTATACGTCTACGGCGTAATTCTCAAGGTAGGTACATGCACAAACAAGGTGCAAGGTATGTCACCACAACTATATGAATCAAAATCTTCATAATAATAATGACAACTTTACTTGAGCGAAATTCGGACTGTAGAACCCTCTCTTACATTTAACCCTATGATATATATATATATATATATATATATATATATATATATATATATATATATATATATATATATATATATATATATATATATATAATGTCTTGGTAGAAAATCGCTCTCGGCGACGATGCACATGCATAAATAAAACAGTGATACACTAAACAAACACAGAAACACGCAAAAAGGACACTCACAAAAGAAAACTTGTACGTTTCGACGTCAGGACGTCATCGTCAGCGGTAGAGGAATCGAGATTCCTCTACCGCTGACGATGGCGTCCTGACGTCGAAACGTACAAGTTTTCTTTTGTGAGTGTCCTTTTTGCGTGTTTCTGTGTTTGTTTAGTGTATCACTGTTTTATTTATGCATATATATAATATATATATATATATGCGATATATATATATATATATATATATCGCATTCACATCCATACCCTGAGTGGAGAATAACCCACCCTAACCCACCCAGGCGGGACTTAAACCCGCGAGGGTTAACAGGTGAGGACCTTACCCCACCGCCACCTAGGACGGCGTCATAGGCACCCTTCGAACCGCCACAATTTCAGGCATTGGTCCGGGCGCGCCCGCATGAGCATTTGGCAAGGGGTGTTAGGACACCAGCCACGAAAAAGAAAGGGAATAGGGAAAAGGAATAAGGAAGGGGAAAAAGACGAAAGGGAATTTTACGTCAACTGAGTGCAATAGTGTCTCGCTCGGTTGCATTCATTAATACATAGTGCGTGTAAAACAAGATGGAATTTTTGAACCTATCCATCGGGGTAGATGGAGAAGGCTCTAGCTATGGTGGCAAATGTTTGAAGTTGTAACGTGAGCGTGGCTGGTCCGCCATCTTTGTGCACCACTGCTTTACCTCAGCGCTTACGGGGCTGACGCTCCAATTTTGCAATTTTACGATGTTTTCCATCGATAACTCACATCAAATCAGCATGTATTTACTTCTTTAAAATGCATTCTTCACATATATTCTTTATTTATTTAAATTAATAATTATCCGTATTCCGAGCGAAAAACCTCAGTAAAATCGAGTAGGATCACTAGATCCAAGTAACTAATATTTGCGTCAAGAATTACTAACCATAAATTTTCAACAGAAGGTAGATATTTTTGCCTTATATCCGCTATTTCAATCACTCGTCCATACAACCCAAAGGCAAGCAAGGAAAGATCAGGGGGAATATGGCGCATATTTCGTCGCGCATATTAGAGGCGTCGCACATTGGGCTGAAATCGAAAAAAGCTGGCAAAAACCCAAAAAATGTTTTTTTTTCAGTCCGGAAGTTGAAATTTTAAACAGCCATTCTCCATAGACTGGTGCATGTGATGTTGTATGCCATTTGTCATAATTCGCATGCGTTATCAATATAAATAGACTCAAAGTTGGACTAAATTTGCAAAAATCGCCCGCCTTAACTTTTTTTCCGAAAATAAGTCGGTAGAGGTGTTGAGGGTTGTTCGGGTTTCCGACCGGGTCAAATTTTCCATTTGGCAGAAATGGTGAGTTTGACCCGGTCGGAAACCAGAACAACCCTCAACATCGCTATACGCCGGGAAAGCCTTAGATCTTTCATCAGTCGGTAGAGTTTGACCCGGAGGAGTTCACAGTGATATTTGTAACACTTCCCAGCATACTTTCCGCAGGGGATATGGCGTCCACAATTCCGAGAAGGAAGGGAACTCGTAAGCAAGATCCGAGGTTTTCTGGGAACCACTCTGACTCACTCAAGACGAAGAGGAGAAGGACGAAGCTAAAAGCAACGCAGGAGGAGGAGGAAAGGAAGAAATGAGAACTACGAGGAGGGGACCGCGGATAAATTGGGAAGAGAGGGAGAGGGTCCGGTCGCGGAATTAAGACAGGCGTCTTAGGGGAGAGATGCAATTGAGTCAGTCAGGGAGAAGGAGAGGATGGGAAGGAGGGCCGGGCATCTATTGAGTCATGAGTGGACGAACGTGGACCCGGATGCGAGTTTCGTCCTCCGACAGAAGGCAATTCTAGAACGAAAACATGAGTACATTACTTCTCGATTACCCGTGTTCCAATTTACATCAACGTCTACGAAGTACCGTGCAAGACTGCAAGCCACCACTAGGGTGTGTGGCACGGTGTGATTTCACACCAGGCACGGAGCACTCGTCCCAGTTCAAATGAGAACCTCGCACGATCCCCCGGCCACTAGGAGCGAGCCAAAAAGAAGTCAGGAGAACAGTGCGAGGCCAAACCAGAAACTGGGAGAATACTACGTAGACGAACATGCTAACAAGCAGTACACTGGTTAAGATACAACTACTGATTAGAATTTCCATTACTATTAATTCATGGATACTACGAGATACTACTTCATGTAGAAAACAAAATCATGCAGGACATTTCAAGCGGGGTGAGGTGTAATTAAATGATGATATGTAATTAAACACAAGTACAAAGTCTACTCTACCTAGTGAGGGTGGGAGTTGCATAAAATGGACGAGTCAAGCGAATACGTCACACGGTCACGTGACAACAACAAGCGAGCCGTGTTGTGGGATACATTGGCCGAGTTCCTCGTTGCCGTGCATTGTGATCCACAGCAATTGTACATTTATTGCGAGAAATGGTGCAACACTCTGCTGTTCCTTATTGCAAAAGAGCACATTTCGAGGATTTAATCGCAAAGTTTTCATCTTTATTTCGTCCTTCAAATTAGAGTAATCGAGCGGGCTCATTCTTTCTTTGCCTGGGGAAGCAATACGCCTTTAAAAAAACCGTATCATCCTCAGCTATTCCTGTCCATACCTCCTTGTAGTAGGACGAAATAAACAGATGACTTTCCTTCCTAGGAAAGCCTCGCGTTACCTCAACTTACCACAAACTTGAATTCGCAACTTATGTTATAATGCTTTAAGCTTTCCAGTGACTTCGTCCAAGAGACGACAATCATTTTTCCTTCCTCCATTCCATTTAATATAAAATAAATTTCACGCAACAAGTAACTTGTATCATCAAGTAATAATCAAATATCACGCGGTAGACAGATTTTCCCCACATATTAACATGGGACAACAACCGGGTTTATCCCACAACCGGAGGGAGTACCCTAGAGGTAAAAACTGCAACTACCGAAGCTCCGCCCATTCTCGACTCGTCCATTCATATATCACAACTTTTACGGTCTCTTATTGTACGCGGAAAAAATGACATTCTATATACATCGGTTCTGCAGTCCTTTATCTTATGCCTTTAATTATTTATTTTGGCGGTATAACACACAATGAACTGAATGGAGAGAATAAGCGAAGAAATTGTGATAATCTAGCAAGGGTGACATGAGAGTAGCAATAGTGCCCATTACCAGTACTACTTCTTCCTTGGGCGCTAACACCCAGCCTGGGTTTTGGCCTCTTCAACAGTTAACACCCATATTATAGTATCTTTTGTTTGCCCCTCCCAGTTAGATATACTCATTCTTCAAAAGTTTATCTATTTGGTATACATTCATAAATTTTGATTTTCGATTATGTCTCTATGTGACCTAGTCATAGAATTCTTTGTGACTTTAAGAATCAGACTATGATTTATTCCTTTGTCAGCTAATTCAATTCTACATTTATCTTCATTGGAGGTCCAAAAAGAGCTTCTTTTTTCGCAACCTGCATATATTGTGTTATTTCTTCAGAGATTGAATTATTTGCGCTTGAAGTTGACACTAAGTATTGAAAGGCACTCACATTTTCAACTTTCCTATTATCTATTTTAATTGCTTCTCTATATTTATCTCATGTCTCTTAATACAACCATGTATTAGGATTTTTTACCCTTTGTCGGAAGATAAAAATAAAATAATGCAGGTTGGAATTAACCGCGATATTTAAGTTTTGGAACAAAATTATGCAGTGTTTTCGTCCAACGGGAGAGCAATCTTGGAATGAAAAATCAAACATTTTGCAATTCATAGCACAATCGATAAGTTAAGCGGCAAAAAAGTGCGTAGAATCTGATGGTTCACAATAAACTCATTGGACTGTAATCACGGAATGAACACATCATGAAAATTTCGTTCGTCTAACAAATTCTTGAATGAAAAATTGAATTTGAAACTTTCTTACACAACTCGTAATTTAAAAAAGGACATAAACATACGTAAAAAGTAATACTGAAAAACATATCAGGATAAGAAACAGGATATCAAAACTAGGGAGTAAAATTATCTTGCATGTCAGAATTCATCTCAAGGAAGTTCTTTTCCCAGTAAGGAATACCAAGGACAACGGGTGAGTAGTTAAAAATCGTAAATCTATTAATATATCAAATCTCATCAAAATTCAAAATAGGAATTCCATTTCCCATTACACATACCAATGATAATAGAATGGGTAATACCTTCCATTTATAAAGATAATATTAAATTATTAGCACGGGAAACTGAAAATAGCAGCAAGGGAGGCAATCGGAGCAATTATGATTTGCATTATTTCTTCCCGTAATTACGCACGAACAGAACACTAGACTCAATATATTTTATTTTAATAATTCATTAGACTTTGATTGGAATAACTAGGGGCCAGTATCGTTAGTTAAACCCTTAAACGCTGATATTTTACCATAAAAATAATAAAACAAAATTTTCAAACATACACATGGCGAGATTAGCATTAATGCGTAATTAAGATAGAAATCATTGGTACTAATGAGATTTCCCAGGACAAAGAAAGCGAGGCTGGTCATTAAAGTAGGAATGCACAACCTAGGGCAAGTAAAGCAATGAAATTACTTGGTAGTAAGTTAGAAGATAACGGGAATGGTAGCAAAGACGTTTGAAGGAGAATAGCACTAACGATAGATGCGTTTAGAAATGGGAGGGAGCTGATGACGGGGACCTAGGGTAAGGAAGTAAAGAAGGGGCTGGTGAAGAGTTTAATATGCAGTGTTGCGTTCTATGATGCGGAAACCTGGACTCAGAGAAAGCAAGACGAGAATAGGCTGCAGGCGTTCGACATGTGGGTGCGGGGGAGGATAGAGAACGGACGGAAAGGAAGACAAACGAGGAAGTACTTGGTATGGTGGGTGACGAAAGGAAACTTCAGGAGGAGAATAAAAGGTAGAGTAGTTCGTTTTAGAGAAGTAATTGGAAGGCTGCTGATGGCCGTGATAGAGGGGAGGATGTTGGGTAAGCAGGAAAGGGGAAGAAAGAGAATAGGGTTTATGTAAAGTATGAGGAAGGGTAGGACGTATGCCGAGATGAAGAAAGAAATTTATAGGCATGGCCCTGCACATATAATAATCTAGAGGATTTTTACTTACTTTCATTTAAACATACCTTACCCGGTAGATTAACATTATAATAATTCACGAAAAACGTTAATACCCAATATTGAAGAGCTCACCATATTTCTACTTCGTTCCCACTTTGTTCATTTGTCTTGTATATAGTGTGGGGAGGGATTTAGATCCCTAAAACTTTCAACTATAGAAACTTCTGTTGAATTAGTCGCAACAATAGCTTTAGCGCTGTGACCCACTGAGGATATACATGAATGAGTTGGAAAGAGTACTGGCTTCCCACAAGGAATAAAAATGTATTGAAATGGATTTGTAGGCTCAGAATACAATTTAAATGTATTTTAAATATATCGGGAAGAACTGAAATCTGTGTAGCCTATTTTACTATATTTCACATTCATTTGTAATACCTATGTTAGAAAAAAAAAGAAATTTGCCTTGCATACATACATGAAATGAATTAAAAAAATATTTTGTCCTTCCAATTTTATATGGATTGAATAAAATGGATTTTGTTCTACCAATTTAAAATGTACTGTAAATGCATTTTAAACACATTAAAAATGGATTTTCCACATTAATTTAAAAAATAAAATTTAATCGCATTAAAATGTATTTAGCTACAACAATGTTTTCATGCAATCCAAATGTTCCCGGCACTGATGGAACACAAATACATTCCCAGGTAAGTGGTTCCTTTGATTCAACGATAAAAAAAATGGCAAGACTCGTTTCCAGAAGTACGTATATCCTTTCGGCAAGGCGAAAAAAACCAGAGCTCGTATTGGATTCTGACTTCTCTGTGCAACAGAGAGTACACTCGTGTTTCTTCCTGTGCGAAAATATGGAGGTCACCGAGAGACAGCGATAAGCACCCTTCCAAGGAAACACCTTCCCAGGAATGCGGTTAAGAGCCAAACGCTTCCTTTCGGTAATCATCCGGGACCTCGGTGCGAAAAAAAACAACAATAATTCCAAAAAGATAGGCTGTCGAAATTCTTATTTGCACCCAAACCAATTGTTCCCACAGAGATCAGAGAAAATAATACAGAGATACAAGAAGGCAGTATTTAAAATCATGTCAGGGGGGAGTGATCGTTGCAGTAGCGTCCTAAGGTCCGTCCACCAGGAATTTAAATAGTGTTTCGTGGATCATTTTTTGCAAAAAAAATACAGGCTTAACTTAGTTAACTTAACTCAAATCGGCATGGTACCTTGATATTCGTTAGCAACCATTATAATGATAATATGAAACATTATAAAGCTCTTTTATAAATATATTTTTTAATATAAACATTATAAAGCTCATTAACTTAACTCAAATCGGCACGGTACCTTGATATTCGTTAGCAACCATTATAATAATAATATGAAACATTATAAAGCGCATTTAGGACAACATCTGTACGTATGTAATCGAATTATTTCTACATATACGTCATGTGCCATAATGCTACGTGTTAAAATAGCATTGAATTGCCAAGAAAACAAATCAGTAACATGCAGTTTTTTTCACTGTTATCCATAGATATTACTGATAAGGTCAGGTATACAAAGTTTCACGCAAATCTGTTCATGAACAAAAATCGCAAACTAAACAACAGTTAATGTTTAAACGCCAGAAATTGACATCGCACGCAGCCACGAAAAGCACGGAAGTAAAATGTGTTAAATGTACCAATGTGTCAAAGTTCATGACAAATTAACTATTAAGTGTCAATGGCAGCTATTACGTTCTCTTATAGTTTGAGATGAAAGTTTTAAGTTGACCGTTCTGCAGTCTAGTTCCCCAATTTTATCCTAATGATAAAACCTACCGTAGTAGATATATCTACATTTATACGATCGTAAATAATATAAAAAATGATTCCACAAGTGAGGAAGTCTGTTACAAATACAACACACAAAAATAATTAACAAGAATTTCGTACGATATTTCGGCTGCCGATTTGCACGGTGATATTCGGTTGCCGATACTTCTACAAACTTATTAGCTTTATACAATTGTATATAATACAAAATTGATTTAGTATACTATATTCCATATAGTATACTAAATTATAGACCATTCAGATTTTAATATTTTTTTTATGAGTGAAAAATTCGTTCTTGAGTATGACGCCTATGAGTTGAACAGTAGCAATTTCTAGTAGATTGGAAAAGTAGTTAGTATAGACCATTCAGATTTTAGTTTTTTTTATGAGTGAAAAATTCGTTCTTGTATATGACGCCTATTCGCTGAAAAGTAGTTAGTTCTAAAATCAACATTAGCTGGTAATGTACGGCGTGTTGTATCACATAATTAACATGGATTTCCACATAATTAAGGTGGTGACAACATATATAAATCAACTGTAAAAATTAATGAAAACGAGGCCGAAGTCACGCTGCTCAGAACAAAGAAAGGCATGAGTTGGAAGCCGAGAGGCACGAGAGGAAAAACAAGCATTTGTCGTGTTTTTCAGTCACCCTGCGGTGTTACTTGAGCAAACGGAAGGAGCCGTTATCGTTTCCCAGGAAGCAGTTCTAAATATAGAAGAGAAAAATGGATGAAAAAGCAACAGCGGAGTCATCTCCGGAAACACGGGTAACTAATATAACTAGCGTTTCCAGAAGGAAATAATAAGGAACAGGGAAAAATGAACTGGACGAGAGGAAACAAACCATCCGCGTTTTGCAAGTGACCTAATTCGATTCGTTGAGATGTTACTTATACTGATCTGCGCATCAATTCATGGGGGTTGGGATAAGTTAATGCCAACATTAATTTCTAGCGCTCTCGTGCTCTTTATAGTCTACTAGCAGAAATGACCGCTGATTCTCAAAGTAAAAGATAAAAATAAGAAATAATGTAGTAGTTCTATCTATACAGAAGAGAATATGACTCCTCATTTCTCTTCTTAGTTTTTTTACGAAGTGAAAATTGCCCGTTTTGTCGCTTAATGATGCATAGTATTGAGGTTTTTTTTCTGAAATCGTTTATTTTTAAAACAGTGAAACTAAAAAAAGTACTCCAGTTTCGCGAGGGGGTGTGATCGCCATTAACTTCGAGCATATTTTCCCTTACAAGAGTTTGAGCGAGCTTTTTTTCCATTATAAATAGAGACCACATTTGAAGTTTTATTTAAAATAAAGCAGCTGTAATAAGCATGAAGTCGGTGCATATTTCAATATTAATGACGCCAAAAATTCAGTACTGAAATCAGCGCTGAAAAACCTGACGGAAAATTCCCTAGAAAATTGAACTCCCGTTCTTTCCCCGGGAAATGCTTTTGAATGAGGGAATTGCAGTGGCTTAGAATATATTTATTTTACACCAAATGTAGTAGATTGAGAGAGAGGTGATTTTTTATAATGGTTGCATATCTTTTTTTATTGAGAAATATTTCGTTAATCTTATTATAATTAATTGTGATAACACTATGGTTTTATAAATTAAACGATACACAATACTTTTTATTTTTTTATAAATATATATTTTTTCATCTGTAGTCCTACACTCTATGCACTGCACATTGCACTCTATGCAATTGCTGGTGTAATTTTTCCTATGCCTGAAGATTTTCCCGAAAGTGGGTTTTTGTTCAAGGGGAATTACTGACCAAAATCTGTCATTTCTAAGGAAAAAAGTTCTAGGAAAAAAAATCCCCAGAGTTTTAAGGGCATTTCCTTAGAAAAGAAAAGGTTTCCCTTGCATAGCATTTTTTTCTAGGGAAATTACTGACTGAAGTCTGTCATTTATAAGGAAAAAAGTTATAGGAAAAAAATTCCCTCGAGTTTTAAGGGCATTTCCTTTGAAGAGAAATTTTTTCTAAGGAATTTTCAATTTTTTCTTTGATTCTCCCTATGTTATAGAGATTTCTTAAACGAAAGTTTCCATCAGGGATCTCGGAACCGAATTCGGAACTTAAATTGAATTCGATGCCTAGGAGCCTGCGTTTACGCGATGCTAATTTCAGTGCGCAGTGGCGCTGTCCGGGCATTCGCTGAAATACGCAATGTAAACAAACTGCGCCATATTGCTTTGGCATATTTAAGCGAAATCATGGAATCGCGGAATGATTGTACACTGTTTTCAACAATTCTGAACAATTCCTCGAGAGATTATTTTGACCTTGTTATTTTGGTGGATTCCAGCGCCGCCACCGGTATTCTCTCGAAACGCTCGACTCGCCTACTTGCCTGTGATTGGCCGAGTTGAATCCGAGAATCGGATGTAAAATAATTATATCACGCTTATTTCTCTTTTCAGCACTGATAATAGCATTTGATTCCGTAATCGGATGCAATCACACTCTTTACACGGTACGATGATAAGCATAGGGTAAAAATTGTTCAGTACTGAAATACGGTAAAATATTAGACGGGTAGGAAATAGGGTACAACGGCCTTAACAGACACAACACAAAAAGCACCATCTTTTTTTATATAAGCATGATAAACATAACTAATTCATAAGTCTGCCAGTCAAGCCTGTTTGAAGAACTTCCAGGTAACCTAGGTAGTTGAATTTTAAAACGAATACCAGACTACACTCATACCAAACGAAAAAAACAGCAAAATCAGCGAAAAGCAATTTAAAGGAATTGTTCTCACTACTCATAGCTAACTTTTAATCCCCCAAAAAAGTAATTGAATTCGGCACAGGAGTTTCTTTTTTTTTTGCTTTTTTAAAATTACTTGCACTGCCTTGCATGGTACCTGGTTGAAACTTCCACTGTTGCATTGCTGAAAGTATTGAAATTTTCTATTCTTACATTTGCATTTCCTATACGCTTTGCTTTTCCCTCGAAACTGCACTTTTGACTCCAAAATCTTTTTTTTAATCATTTCAACAAAAGAATTTAAATTTTATTGAAAATCGCGGCATGGGGTTAAAATGGGGGAACTTATTCCTGAGGCCTTCGTGACTTGTGATGATGATCAATCGAGAATAACAGTGACATTGTAGCCTGAGTGTTTTTTACCCCACTCTCTCCATTAAATGGTAAATGACTCCTACACGGTAAATGTATTTAGTACGCCTCACTATAGGGATTCTTTTGACCATATGCAACGATTCAAATTTTTTATTCTTCCCGTTGAATTGAAACGGACACTTCACTCCTACTTACTAAAACAATTTAATAATCCGATCACAATTCCATTCTTATTCACAATAAATTGATAATTGAGTTCAAACTTAAGACAGTTTGAATGTAACATCTTATAAAATTTCATAAAATGATGCGTTGACTAACACAAACTTAATCATAGAAATAACCACGAGAAAAAGGCGAAATTCTTCTCGCGGCAACTTCTACGTATTTCATCACCGTATTTGCGGCAGTCATGAATGTTTTCACAAACTTAATCATTTAAATAATTCAATACCACGAACATGTAGCACGGGACAACCTTATTACGACTACTTCAAATAAATTTGTTCCAAATATCAAATATCAAGCTACACCCTATCCGAAGTAAGTAAGGTAAGATGCCTATATTTTATTTTTATTCAATTTCTCTGGATTATTTCCTTCTTAAGACAGTTTTCCACGAAAATGGCATTTGTATTTTATGGAAAAATATCTACTATTTTCCCCGTGTTTCTCTCATTCCCCCATTGAACACCATGTAATTTCAAGTTCAATCATAGAATAAAATATCGTGGAAAGGTATTATTTTGTTGTTCATATCAGATAGAGGACAACCTTTTCTATAAGTAGACAGAATATGAATAAAATGACATTAAAGCCATTTTACGGTGGAACCACCTAAAGAAGGCATCGGCAACCGCTTACAGTTCTCCAAAATGTCGTAGTGTGTGTCAACGTACCACCAGCCAAAGAATCTTGCTTTGCACAAATCTTTGGCTTGTTTGAATCCATTTCTCCGGAAAAGAACCTAAAGATGAACATTTTATTTATTAATTAATTGATGACTCTGAAGGCTTGGATCATTAGCCCTGATGAATGGTTCATGGTGATCCATGGCAGTACCTAAGCGTAGTTCAAATTTTTAGGAATGGGCTCTAAGGCCAATCAAGGTCACATCCTTATACCCATACCTTTTCAAAAATTTAACGCAGTAAGCTTCAAACGTGGCCGAAATCCTTCAGTTCAGTAACATTCTACAGCCCCGAGAAGGCCTACTTTGCAGCCTGGGACTTTTTAATACATAGCATATGACATTTCAGAGCTATTAACTACTTAAGTGCAAAATTAACACATAATCGGGTCATAAGTTTATCCGTTATGGGACAACAAAATAGTTACCCGGTTTATGGCATCAGAGCAGATCATTGTCCCACCCTAATATGTGAGCTGTCGGGAATAAAACTACTTCAAAGGAAATCTCTAACAGCGTGTAAAATCCTAGTTAGTCAACATTCAAAAAAACACCTCCAAGGACTCTCTTTTGGGCCCTGTGAGTCCTTTTGTACTGTCTTGTAATACAATCTATTTCTTTCCCAGAGCCATTATTGTCCTGAATGATAAATTTCGAAATGTTCAGTTCACATGGGGTTTTTCGCCATCAAGTATCCACTAGTAGGATATCGGTGCTACCACTAGTTATCGTGATTAGATAGAGCGATAGGTAAAGAGTCTTGTAAGACTCACTGCATTAGATGATTCTTTTACCCTCGGATTTCACCAAACAATTTTTTTTCTTCGGGCAAAGATGAATAGTCACTTAACAGTTGCAGGAGTTAAATACAACAATTTTAAAATGATCGATTGTAAAAATAATCGTTTCATAGATAATAGATTAAAATTTTTCGACAAAATCGATTATCATGATAATCGTAATCGTTCATCCCTATTAATCACCCTGAAGACGATGGCATGTTACGCTACCGAAACGTCCGAGCACATCAACAGCATCACCCGATGGGAAATTAGAGAACTCTTCATCATTAAGCGCGGAAGTTATGTCATGTATCCCGATCTGGTGAGGTCGCCGTTTCATCAAAAAAAAGTCCGGGTGACGAGAGAGGAAAAAGATGTATGCATACATCAGGCTGTTCACTTACATATGAGATCATGGGCTTATTGGTGGCTTCGGAAATGATGGCCTCCACGTTGCAACTGCCCTCCGGCCCAAAGAAGGCAGTGACTCCGTCGCATATCATCTCAGTGAGCGCCCGCGTCGACTGCACCGTCTCGCCCTTGGTGTCCTCCCAGCGCAGGGAGAGGTGCACGCCGGGCAGGATGTCCGGGTCCATGTTTATCTGTACAAGAGTAGAAAGAAAGGTGGGATGATGGTTATCGGTCCATCGGAACACTCACGGCTTTCCGAGAAACCGGTCACCTCAGAAAACACACAAATCAGCGTCAAAACACAAGTCATGAAAATTTGAGCGGGAATGTCTTAGGTTCGTTGTATTAGTGGTGGAACAAAATGTTATGGGAGCGAAACAGCTGCAGCCGCAACTGCTTCAAATAACTGTTGCAAACAACAGGTTAGTTTCTCCGTTAGTTAGTGCCGTTGCTCTCTGCGCTGTGCAGCGGCAACTGAGAGCTGAAGCTGTTTCGTCTTCTATTCCGTACCAGTTGCTCTGCATGTGTGACTGCGTTGAGGTTATAAGCTACAATCCGTTGGATTTGAATCTGTAGCAGGCGGTTGCTGGTTTCTTCAGTCAACACATGTCCGCCCGTCGTTGCAGATAGAATTAAAACTGCGAAGTACCTATCTTAGATGAATCAAAATGAAATTATCACTTTATTTAAGTGAAAGGTTTTTAATTAAATATAATACATAACTACCAGACATGTTATAACAGCTCCAATCGATCGCCTGTTGTTTGGTGCGCCTCTAGCTGTTGTCCGCAACAGGACGTTTCGCGGAACTATTTCCTTTTGAAACTGCTTTGGTTGCGAAACAGTTGCAATGAAGCTGTTGAGTTCCTTTAGTGCCACCACTAGTCCGTTGGTTAGTCGGTGAAGCAATCGACAACCACAGGTCATTAACGCCATTTAACTTAGGTTGGTAAGGAATGGATTACACATACATACAAACCCATCATGCAGTTCCCATTCGGGATTGGATTCGTCAAAAAATTTTAATTCTCAACGTTAAAGGTAGCTTTAGCGAGAAATCACTTCATATACAATATGATCAATTCAGCCTCATTATAAAGAAAAATATCGCATTTTTCCACTGATAATAAAATTATTTCAGCAACTCACAATTGTATTTTTCGAGATATTTTCCAAAATATCAGCCATTTTCCATGGTAAAAGGTACGGGTGTGTACTACAGGGAGACTTTAACTTTAAAAAATGAGGAATTTTTAACGCACAAATCTCGTCAGAAATGTGTATAGCTTGTATGCTTTATTAACTTCTTTAAAAAATTAATCAATGACTCACCGCAGTAATTTTTACAGAATCTCTAAAATATCTACGGTTGTGAAGGTGTTTTCAGCGTACTACGGCGTGAAAAAATGAAGTTGAAACGCTATATATATATATATATATATATATATATATATATATATAGACGTATATTTAGTTAATTTACGAGAATTTCAGTGATTTAAAACAAAGTTTTGCGTCATTAATGTTACAGTAATAATAATAATCTCTATGTACCTAAATGCCGAAGCCACTTACTAGGTTTTTAACTCATTAGTGCATAGCGTCCGATATATCGGACGCACGTATTTTATTTTTTTCCGAGTTCCAATTGACATTGCATACGTTAAAATGGATGTCTGTCTTTATTGCTGCGTTGATATCTCAGTTGCATTAGTGATTTCATCATGTCAACAAGCATTTATGCGGAGCATGGCACCGAAAGAATTTTCAGTGACCCACACAGGGCAAGTAAAATATTTTTTATTTTAGTATAATGCACAATATATTGATAATTTCTATCACGCTTTTGTTCTAAAGATTGATTTTTTACTTTCATATTGTTTTAAGTTTTTCTGGATTATTTTGCTACTGTTATCACAACTTAAAACTGACTGTCCGATATATCGGACGCCATGCACGGGGGTCAGTCCCAGTAGCTAATCCAATGATACCCGCTCTTATACTTTTATCTTACTTTTTCATTTTACTATCGAAAATTTTAACTATAAAATAACATTTATTCTATAAAACAATGGAATACAGGTATATTATAAATAATTTCCAATAGCAAGATATATTATTCTTTCATTACTTTGCATTATACTGATGTTATAGGTTGAGCGTGAATTTGTGGAAGCTCTAGAGGATGATGTGGATGCTGTAAGACGTTAAGACGATGCTGTAAGATACGTTGAACCGCCGCGCCGGCAGAAGAGGAGGATACGGAAGAGGACAGCGACAATTCAGATGAAAAGCATGTTGCAGACATCAACCACCTTGAGAGAAGAATCCTTCTAAGCGCGTGTGAGGTTCAAGTTGGCGGGAACGATCAAGAGGAAGAACACATCGCTTCACCTGGGACTTCGTCTCCAAGCAGTTCAGACGCAACCCCACGCTCCAAAAGAAGACGACTTGCAGACAGACCCTTTATTATTATTATTGCATAAGTTGTTACAAGTCGACCATTTAGTCGGGTGGTAACATATAACAAGAAAATCATCAAATAACCAAATATAAATACGAAAATACGAAATACAAGTTATCCATTTGGTCGGGTGGTTACATAAGACACAAAATATATGAAGACCAAAATACAAAATATAAAATACTAAATACAAAAAAAAAGGAAAATCCCTCAAAATTCAATTTTTTTCACCCTCGTCATAAATATCCTAGTATTAGTAGGGAAGGGCTCCAAAATTTCCTCCGGTAAACCATTCCAATCCCCTATCCCCCGATGTAGGAAGGAAAATTTTAAAGTATTTGAGAGCTGCCTCGGAGGCTCAATCTTACAATAATGATCCTTCCTCGCCAGATAACTTGGTCCTTTTAACCGGTTTGATAGGTCCCTCCACGCAGGATCACCGATAAATGCCTTATAGATACACTTAATGCGTGCTTTCTTCTTCCTCGACTCTAATGATTTCCAGCCCAGCGTATTTAACATCTCCGTAACGCTTGCCTTCCTTTTAAAATTTCCCATTACAAATCTTGCTGCTAAACGCTGAACTTTTGTCAGTTGCTGGATTTCCCCATTCAGATGAGGATCCCAAACTGACGCCCCATATTCTAGGATAGGCCTAACAAACGTTTTATACGCGAATTCTTTAGTTTTCCTGCAGCTCCTTCCAAGGGTTCTCATCAAAAAATGTAATGCTCTAAAAGCTTTGGTCGTAGTTCTTTCGATGTGCGGTCCCCAATGCAAATCCCTGCTTAAAGTCACTCCTAGGTACTTCCAAATTTTGCTTTCCGTCAGTAACTTACCCATGATGTAATAATCATTCAGTGTACCACTCCTACCTTTCCGAAATCTAATAAGTTTAGTTTTGCTTGCATTTATTAGCATATTGCGACATTTGAAACCGTATTGCGACATTTACATCAAAATGACAGCTCATTAAACGACGGAAGTGACCGTCTTTTCAAAATGAGGCCATTTTTTACGATGCTTGAGCTGCCTTCAAATTTCACGGGTGCCTGGATGAAAACTTATTTATTGATGAAAGTATGATACCATATTACGGGAAGCATAATGCCAAACAATTTATTAGAGGAAAGCCTATTCGTTTTGGTTTTAAAAATTGGGCGCTCTTGTGCCAGTGGTATATGGTGTAATATAGTATGGTGTAGTAGTGGTGTATGGTGTAAAAGTGGTACATGGTGATATATGGTAAGGTGACCATCCGTCCTCCTTTAGGGAGGACAGTCCTTCTTTTGTAAGTTCTGTCCTCCCTCGAAAAGTGTCCTTCTACATGTCTTCCTTTTCGGTGTTTGAAGACTAATCTATAAATCTCTGTATTTGATCCATGCCAAGCCGTTACCATGCCAAGCCATACGTTACACGTGATGTGACGTATATGTACTTGATATGATGATTCGTCAAGGCTCGGTAGGCACAGTGCGGCGAGACGCAATCAGCATGTTGAAATGAACAGGTTGAATGGGAAAATCAACATGTTGAAATTGATAAAAGATGCGTGGAAATATTCAGCCATTTCAAACATAATCATATTTCATGTGAACATTTATTTGTTCTAGTTCAATTTACGTTGTGCTGCCCTGGAACTAATGCAGCAGTTGAAAGAGTTTTTGTTTCAATTGCTAATGATTTTTGGGCAAGTGTAAAATCGAAATTGAACGTGGATACTATAGCTGTAGCTCTTGCCGTAAAATTCAATATGAAATATAATTTTTGTTCGGATATTTCCAATATATTGTTAGAAGATAATACATTGATTAAAAATTTTCATTCAATGGGAAAGTACTTATTTAAATAATATGTATGTAAGCATAATCACAATATAAACGGTCGCAAATGTTTTTATTATTCATTTATCATATTATATGCAGTGTATTATTGATGCATTGAATGAAATGTTTATTTTATTTAAGATATTTGTATTTTTTATTTGCGTCCTCCTTTTCATCGTAAAAAAATAATTTCTGTCCTCCTTTTCACTGTAAAATAGTTGGTCACCTTATATATGGTCACGTTTCAAGTGTACAACGGTAAAGATGCTCACAAACCTCGGCAATTTAGACTTCGTAGAGATGTTGTTTTATCCCTTATAAATGCTGTTAACATTCCAAAAGAGGACATACGGTCTTTTTCGACAATTACTTCACTTCGGTGAAACTCATTAGGCACCTTGCTTCTTTGAAGATTGTGCAAGCGGGACAATACAGGAAAATAGAGTAGAAAATTGTCCTCTCAAGTCAAAATTGATGATGAAGAGGGAACAAAGAGGTGCATATGACTAGAAAAGTTGTGATAATGCTCTACTTGTCAGGTTGAAAGACAATAGTGTTGTCACTGTGGCAACAAACTATGAAAACATTTCCATTGGTTCCACTAAACGATGGTCAAGGGAGAAAAATGCAAGATTTCTGTGCCACAGCCCACAGTTTTCTCATCTTATAATCGAGGGATGGGGGGAGTAGATCAAATGGACCAGTTTATTGCTTCATACAGGTCTAGAATAAGGCAAAAAATGGTGGTGACCTATTTTTGCCTATTTCTTCGATGCTGTAGTTGTAAATGCATGGCTTCTTTATCGAAAAATAACTGAGCAGAAAACTGAGGTGCTTTTGAAATTTCGACAGTCACTTGCCTTGATAATACTGAAAAAGTTTGGTAAACCATATAACCAAAGTAAATGTACACAAATTTCCATTAACTCTGTAATATTTGATGGCTTAAACCATTGGTCACTGTTAAATAATACCGAAGACGCTGCGCCCTATGTAAAGGCAAGAAGAAATTTATTTGCACCAAATGCATCTTTGGGATGACAATGAAACACGTTCCAAGTACCTATATATCATAATTTACGATTTCTGTGCCAGTTTCCTCCTAAATTATGAAGCCTGACTTGATGTATATATAAATAATTGTAGTTTTCGCGTTTAAATAAGAACTTCGGGAACATAATAAAGCTTCATATGCGCCAAAAATAACTCAAATCGGAGGAAAGAATGTTATGCCATGTCGTGGCTACGCCAAAATTAAGTACTATTATGCCATGTTTCCCAGATAAGCTCCGAGGTGTCCGTAGACTGGTTGGTAGCGTTCTCGACTCCAAATGGAAGGTGCACCAGTTCGGGGCTTCATCGGGTGGTAAATGTTTTTTAGTCACAACGTTTTTTTTACGCTCGGGATTTGAAATACTTCCAAAAACACTGTCGGAGAGTCTGAACAAAACTGTATTTATACCTCTAGTTTCGAACAGTTATAAGGTGAGACTTGTCTCGGCCATTATAGGCCAATGAAACGGCATCCCTCGTCTTCAGTTCGAGGAAGAACTGAAATTTATATGCCTGATGCACGTCCTCGTCATTGCCATACACGTTTCAAATCCTGCAAAGGTTTTTTTGGAGCCTCTGAATGCAATGCCAGCGCTTCAAGTGCTCTGAAAATATAACAATATGCGCTTCATCAATCGTTCTTGCAATCCAACCTTTACCTTCAGTACCCAATATTTACATATTAAATTAACTTTCAAGTAACTATTGCTGAGTTTTACTTATTCAAGTAAGATTTAAATGAGACAACTTATAATTAAACTCGGTGAAATTTCATTGGAGGTAACCGAGTATTTCAAACTAACCGCGGATTGCAGCGTTACTAAAACCTCTGCCGACTGCAGCGCCGTTTTAAACTCACTAACGCATTTCGTCTGCAATAACTGCAAAATAACGCTAATATCTTTAAAACTAATATGGGTTAAGACCTTCGTAAGGTTACCATTTTATGCATCGGAAAAATACCTACCTAATGTCAGTTTTTTTTTTAAATGACATATGTTTGCGATATGAAAACAGAGCTTTTTCCAAGGTTACTCCCATTCTCTCCATTAAGCGTATGTAGTTTCAACTGCAATTTATTGAAAAATTAGTGTGGCATGAGGGGTATCTCTTAACTGATATAGAAGGAGGACATTTTTTTCTATTAGTATACCAAGTATGAAAAAATTACATCTTTCATTTCTCGATCCTACCTCCTTAAGACCGAAAAAGTCATGGGCGAATCTGGTGGAAGAGACTCTTAAGAGGATTACTGGTCCGTTTCAAAATTGTGTAACTCGAGTTTGAGGCGTAATATCTCGAAAACTGGAAGCACTATTTCTGTCAATTGTACATCAAATTAAAGGTAATTATTTTCAGTGTTGATAGATAGTAAACACTTTTTTAAATATTTATTTAGTTTGGCATTATTATGTTAAGAACAGAAAACTTTTTCGAACTTCTAAACGAGTGCAGGGTGTTCGGCGCTTCATTACAACGAAACTAAGAGAGTGAGCAAAATTTCCTACATACACTTTGCATCTAAAGCCTTTGCAAGTACTCGAATGAAATAACACTGCAGAGACTATCCGTTTAGCAATTATTAAACAATTTACGGAACTGTATTATCTCCTGAACCGCGCCCCCGTGAAAATCGAGGATTGTACCATTTTCTAGGTCTTGATTTCAATATTATGAATCAGCTATGAACTGAAGACTGAGATAACCAGGATATTTTATAATGTTTAACATATGTTTTAAAGAAAAACGCGCTCAGAAGAGATGCCTGAAAGAGAAAGTAGTAGTCTTAGGAATAGGAAAGCGTGTATTAATCGTTACATGTAAGTGGCCGAAGCTAAGGTTTGTACGGATAGGGCAGCATGGGGGAAAAGATTGTTTTGGAGGAATAAGGTTGGAGAGAAACCCGGTGCCAGAATTAGCCGACCCTCGATGATAGGCGACAAGGGGACCACAGCGTCCCATCCGATGCACTGAGCACTCAACTTGGAGGGATTTCCACATGGTACTCAAGTAGGTATCGGAATTTCACTGAAAAATCACCTCTACGTTTGGGATTCGAACCCGGGCACGCTGGATGTGAAGCTAGCACTCCAGCCAACGTACCAACCCGATCCCCTCACCAACGCGTAAGTAAATATTTTGATTATAACACCTACTTCACCGCTCGATGTCTTCCAATAAGGACGAACTGCTATTAAAAACGAGAAAAATAGTTCTCATCAACTGTTCCGAGAGCTTTGAATACCTAACTTAAACCCGACAGTTTACACTAAATCTACGGAATAATATGCTAGTTCTTCTTCACAAATTTTGGGACAACTTTACGAAAGCGTTGGAGATAAAGAACACACATGAAGATCCCGTGCTCGAAAGCGATTTCGAGATGTACTCTATTCGGCCATGTGGCTAATGTCAAAGTACCAACAGCCCTACCACGTTACGGGCTCGGGTTAAAATACCGGTTGGGCTTCTGGATGATTCTTCTCCACAATTTTATCTCAAGAGGTGAGTGAAGAGCACTCAAAACCATGCTCAGATGACTGACGCGAAATATTGCGGACCCTGAGGTGCCTCACGATGAGAGTACGCAGATACTAACACCTGCTTCTCTTTCCACTCCTCCATCCCATAAAATTTGCTCCTTAAGCCATATCATGTTTTTCGAAAGATGTATAGGTATAAATATTTTACACCATGCCGAGTTATGCATGAAAAAATTGCAATACTTCAGGAGGTGATAGGAGAGGCGCTTTTAAACATTTTTGCTCCAGTGAGTGAGTGGTCTAAACTACTTAGATATCCGAGCTGTAGCAACGCATACATTTTACCAAAGGAAATTTTCATTTACCATGAAAACGCCAAAAAGCAAGGTCAAGCACACACATTTATGAAGAAAGACTCGTCTAACAAGTTGTACAGAAGACTTGATGTGTTTCTTCTCTTCTCGAAATGCGTGCTTATTGCTTCCAATTTTTAAACTGGTGACAAATACAGGAAAAAATTTTCTTCAATAAAAAAATGCTCCTTTGAATTATTTTTTTCACACGTTCACAGGACAAAAATACTTCAAATCACCTCCTGAAGTATAGCAGGTTCTTCGTGAATCACCCAGTATTTTGTTATTAGGATGCAAATGATCTCAGCTGACGGCCACCTCACCAGATATCTAACCAACCAACCAAAAAATAATCCAATTGAAGCGAGTTTCAAGAATTTAGATTCAGGGATAGCCAACGCAAGTGAGGCATGAATACTGATACCTTCCAATTAGTCACCAGATAACATGAAAATATTAGAACACTAAACGGGAGATAGACTGATTGCGAGTGCGAAATACGTCAATAGACGTTTGCGACGTAAATCTTGCAAGAGAAGAAGACGTACATGAACATATATGGAGCTTTTTATTCAAGGTAGCGAAGTAGGCACAAAAATGGGAGCACATAAGCGCACCATAGTGCCACCAAGCGACGATGAATGAAACAATGTACGCAGACGAGACGTTCGGCAACCTGCCGCTGGGTAACACTCTGTAGGTTCAATTAATTGGTCATCAGCTGACCACTCGGCGTATTTTATATACATCTACATCTGCATAATACCCGGCAAGTCACCACAAGGGTGTGTTGAAAGGGGGAAGTTATGCCCAGCATGCATTACAACATAGGTACGAATTAAAGTAATTACCACTATTAATGCATTAGCAAAAACCAGAAAATTTTTGTGAGGTGATATTTCATCAGCAAGCACTACACTAAAGGTAGGATTTTAAAGAAACTTTACTGGGTTATATTGTCATTTTTACCACTAACGGGAGTGTTTCATAAAACAGATATTAGCTGGAGTGACGGAAAGCCAGATTTACCTTCATTATCTTCGGTAGGTAGCGTGATTCTAGCCCATAATGGGATACTTTGTGGGCCGTGGTCGCCGTGGTTAAGAAAGTATCACCGCTGCATTTCTTTTGAAAGTGTCATATTCGTATATTATTTAAATGATTTGAAGCAACGAGTAATTGACGAGAGCAAATAGCACGAATAATATTGAATTGTATCATTGATATGTATCTTAATGCCCGAGTTCCCAGGCGCAACTTGAAAAGGAACGAAATGAACGAATCTTTAAACTCGTTCCTTTTAGTGAACGAGAACGAAAGGAACGAGTCCGAGAAAGGAACGAAACTGCCCATCACTAATTTGAAGTTTTCTCAGGTTTCCCATCGTCGTCTTCAGCCATGAAGACGATGGGAGAGACAGCCGTCGAAACGTTGTCAACAAGTATGAAGTGTATACCCACAAAATACCCTACAAGCCACCCAAAGGGTGTGTGACAGGGGGGTAATTTATCACCAACATGCACTACACTAACCCTTAAGTATGTTAATGAAACTACCACCATCAATGCATTACTTTCAAATACTTGTCAGGGTGCGATATTTCACGAACATGCACTGCACTATAGGTAGGCTACCAACGTTAGATAAAATATTTATTATAATGTATTTCGTAACTACATAAATGCACAGAGATACATGAGTTATGCACGAAACATGCAAGATGTTCTGTTATTTCTACGTAGAAGTATATTACGCAGACAAAGCGACGGAATGGCTTATAATTCCAGGATCCCTGAAGAGAATGGACGAGCCGCCTGTAGAAAAGTTGGAAGTAATGGAGAACCTTGCCTAGTGGAATACCAGAGAGCTATTCAATCAGCGAAAGGAACACTCCCATTACTGAATAATACGAACATGGCCATAGAAAGTGCGGTGACTGTCATGGAAGTAACTTGCGAGATTGTATTACCTATAGAGTAACTGCATTTTTTAGTAAAAACTTATTTTTATCAATATAATTATAACATATAGTAACTGTTTCCTGACATAGTGCTGTTATAGCCCTGGTGATGCTAATATTAAATAGCGACACGTTGGCGAAAGGAAATTCACATATTTTTTAAACATTGACAAAACCTCCATAAAATAAATACAATTACCAATAGAGAGAAGAACATGAACGCAACCTGACAAGCGTCTGCTGGTTTTTTGCGACTTTCAAGTGAGTAGCGGCCACTCCGCTAAGAGTAAGAAAGTTCTAAGGACAATATTATAAGTTCCATGTTTTCTTTCCTCTCATAGATTACGACGCGGAGAAGTTGAAAACAAATACGCGATAAGATCAAAAGAAGAATACGTGTGATATTTCCCCACACTCTGGGCCCCCCTGGGAGCGAACAGAGCAAACAACACCCAAGTGATGCTCACATTGCCGAGGCGAGTAAAGAGTGGTCTCTCGTCAAGGAAAGAAAGGGCGGACCTTAATATCGGACACAAGAGGGACGACTGTTCTTTCACTTCACCAAGTGTATTCACAAGTATTCCGCAGAGTATGTAGTTAGCACGAGGAAACGTAACAAAGCATAAACGCAGCTTGCTCGATGAAAAATATGACGACAAAAACAACTTCAGTCACAAAGGCGCCGTTGAGAGCAACAATGGTCAAAGACAAAAATATCAGTTTTCGTAAAACGAGGCTTCCAGTGAAATAAATAAATAAAACCTAAGTACTGCTTTTTATTGGAAAAACATTGAAGATAGGCACCCATTACTCATGTACAAAACAGAATTCAGGTAGAGGAATGCTTCTGCGTACATAAATACTACTGTAATTATGGAAATGAAATTGATTTTCTCCACTTTAACTCTAAACGGCTCACATAAGCTCGTCATTTCACCAAAAATTTGTATCGCTTTAGTATGAGAAGATGTAAAAAATAAACCTGCATTTAGCGTAAGGCCGAAGAATCACACGGTCATTTTTCACGTACAACTCCAGGGATCATTTGAGCTACAGATTTTCAATGAAAGAACAAGTGATAGCTTTAGCCATTATTTTCCCTATCACACGGTCCTTGTTGCTGTAAATGAAATAATCATTTCCGTAACGTTTAAAATCCTTATTTCATTAAAACTCACATGTGACGTTACATTCCCTATTTGCTGCCGTGTGCCATGATTTGCTGAAGTTCTAGTCACGTGCATGTCTAGGAGAAAGAGGAAAACAGGACGCTCACAAATGATGGAAAAAGGATATGGATCCCTATCATTGCCAGTACCTCTGAAAGTGATGACGTCACAAAGACGGTCACTGTCGATATCCCTGAAATTGTACCTGAAAAATGACAGCGTGATTCAGGCTTTATAGACTTGTGCCATTTCCATTGCATTATAAACCGCGGTATTGCCCGAGTTGACTGGGCTATCAACAACGAGGCTACGCACAAATGCGCCAGCAACTGTCAAATGCAGGAAATAGTACCTACCACATTTGTACATCTAGACAAAAGAAAATTTTACTTTGCTTTGATAACTATAGTTTTCACACCAAAAGGTAAAATTCGCCATGAAAAAAATCATGAATCGCCCGGAAATCGAACTCGAAGCCCCAAATGCTAGTCATATGTACCAGCCAGTTACACCACCAAGCCATCGTAAGCGTATTTCTTCGTATGCAAGTAGATTCAAATGATTTTTTCATGGCAAATTTCATTCTCTTTGTGTATATCTTTGCACTCGTGCGAGTGACTTCATGCCATATCATCTGTGCAATCGCAATTCTCAGTAAATTACATTTTTCACAGATAATTTCTACATGACATAATGAATTGTCAACGCTCTTTTAATGGAAGGATTGTCTGAAATCGTCCACAATTTTAATACTGGTTTAGAATTTTACTTTGTACTCTCTTCTGTCAATTCATCATCACTTCGGGTTGATTAGTCATCTCCTTTGAGCAAGAATCCCTGTACGCGTTGCGATTCTCCGAAAAACATGTCACACCAATTTATGACCCTGGTTCAAAGTGGATCAATCAATTGCCAAGGGGTTCAAAGGGGCAAGGGGTGGGCCCGTTCTAATGGCGAAACAAAACACTGTCATACAATTCGCGTTCGCTAGGAATGACCCTTTATATTTGTGAATCAATTAAAACACGAAAAATTTCAAGTGAATGAACCATCAAAACAGTAGCAGTGAGCCCCGGATAAAATAAACCCTTACTCGGTTACGGCTGAGCAAACATACGATGAAGCAGATAACGTTTCCAGATAATTATGTTTGTCGCAGCCAAGGAGGTTTGCACTAGAAGGGACCATGCGGAGAAAGAACTATATTGAAAGGTCAAGGACAGAATATATATGAGCGTGGCTATAAAAGACGTGGAAGAAGGGAACTGAGATGTGCGCGAAAATTTCAGGTGGGTGGAGATTGGAAAGCTCAAACCAAAGTACGAATTGATTACCAACAATGATGATGGCAGCAAAGCGTAGTTAAGAATCCCCTTGCGTCAGAATCAATCAATTATGCCACATTAAGGTGGTCGGAGCGATATTTGTTCAGGAACAGATTTGCGTGAAACTTTGCACACGTGTTCTCATTTGTGATACTAATAGATAAAACAGAAAAAAATTGCATTGTACCGATTTGGTTTTTTGGTACTTCAACTATATTTAAAAAACGAAGCCTTATAGCACATGACATATTATAAAAGTCGTAATAATTCGATTTCATATGGACAGATTTTCTTCTAAACGATTAAAAATACATATTTTGTCATTATAATTATTGCTAACAAATATGAAGGTGTCACACCAAGTTCAATATTCGAGAATAACACGTTTCAATATAATTTCGTCTAAATTTCGAATACAGCGCTGAAAAATGTAGTCACAATTTGCTTTAATAAAGTAAAAAAATTAAAAATATAATTCCGGCATCCCATTATTGCTTGTATGGTGAGTTGCATCGGATAAACAGATGCCCTAAAGTGAAATGTGTCATAGAATATTTTTCGGCTTAAAAGAAAACAGTTAAAATGTGCCCTCTTTGACCCACGATTACCGCTCCAGCCACCTTAAACGTATGAAAATTCTTTCTCGAAACTGTTATTAATTTGAATTGCATCATTGTTGATCCAAATCAGAGTCCTTCCTTTCTTCGTATGAAAAGACATAGTTATGCGTTTATCAAACAAAGGAAGTGGTCCCATTAACTAGATATATCTTATGAATTAACGGAACTGTATGAATATGCAAGTCCTTTCGCTATTCCCGACAGCAATGCAAGCGAGTTCATGCCAAAAATCATACTCGGATATTGTAAAAACTTTTGAGTAGGTATTCCACAAAGGCTTCACTAGGTATTGTTTACCGGTTCGCCCGTTTCGTCACGTAAGTGACGTATTCTGGTAGCTGAAGATGCATCTATCTAGTGGCACAATAAAATCTACGTGGAATCTTCAAAAGTTCGTTTAGTTTGTAATCATGAGGTTAGACGGTATAATTGATCAAAATCTAGCCGAATACTTGATTGAATACATCTACATCAACGAAATGTCGTACAAACTACCTCCATGGTGTGTGGCACGAGGAGATTCCACACCAGGAGCGCAAAACTCGTTCCAGGTCAAGGTTCAATCCCCGCACGCACCCTGGGCCGCTAGACGTGGACCAAAAAGCAATCAGGAGAACAATGAACCGCCCAATCAGAAACTAGTAGAGTGCTACGTAGGTAAACATGCTAACACGCAGTACCAGGGCCAAGATAGCATTGATTAGCACCACTAATGATACCAATTTACGCAAAGTATGAGATACTAGTTCATGTAGATAACAAAGTCATGCGGGACTTCCCAAGCGGCAAGTAGTGTTATTAATGATAATGATTAGGTAATATACACGAGTACAAAGTCTAGTCTACCCAGTGACATTGTACCGTCTTCATATCTCGACAGTTATTCTGACATGCTAAGACTATTACAAAATTACAGATGTAAGAACAAAAATTTGCTTTTTATTATTTACGGGATCCATCGCGTTCGGTTGATTGTTCGCAACGTTTCACCTCTCGGACCTATAGGAGTTAAACCAATATTTTTCTTGTTTAATTCGGCGTTAGGTTTTGTAAGAGAAATGTTTTTTGAAGTTCAATAATAGTTTTTTTGAGTGGCTATTGTAAAAAATGTCCAGGTTTTTGCCTTCTTTTCTCGGAACTGCTCTTTTAAAAATTATATACATGGAAAATTATTGGTTTGATATTTAAAATTTTTTTTACTTCTGAGGCACATTTTTGGTAGTGTAATTTTTTTAACCTACCCAAAGAAGAGTTCTTATCGTTTTTCTAAAGTAACTTTTTCTCAGCCAAGGACAATCGTACAACAGAAAACTTGGGCTTGTTTTGAAGCTGTCAAACGTTGTTATCAGAAACCAACCAAGGGGATGGGAATGGGGAAGGTTTCTTAAAAAACTGAAAAATCACTTTAACTCCCTTAATATGACATATACTGAATTCGTTTTAATTTATTATACTTCCTAAGACTACTACCAAAAACTTTCGTCTGAATGATGTTTTGATAGCACCAACCATTAGCTCTAAGGGTGGAAAAAAATTTTCTTGCACAAAAAATCATTTAATTCATTAGTAGGCGCAATATCAGGTTCTTTCAAAGCTATTCTAGATCTTCTTTATGTTGAAATTCATTGCTACAAAACACAGTACAAAATTCCACAAATTAAAGTTACAAAAACACAGTACAAACTTCCACTAATTATTTTGTACTGTGTTTTTGTAACAATGAATTATGTCTTCAATTTCCACAAAGTATCGCCACAATCGATTAATTTGCTCCTAAATGTTATCTAAAACTTTTGTCTGAAACAATTTTTGACACGACTAACCATTAGTAGGAGCGTGGTGGCCTAGCGGGTAGAGCGCTTGACTACTGAACGAAGGGTCCCGGGTTCAAATCCGGGTGAAGCCTTTGGACGCCCCTGAACAAAAAAAATTCTCAGAGTGCGAGGTGGCCCAGGGAAAGGATCTGGCCCCCCTACCCTGAATGTGTGAAATTCACACGCTTGTGGCTTAGTCCGGGATGAGCTCTACCCTCAACTATCCAAACCAACCTTCTGGTTGAATCACTGAGTGAGTAACCATTAGTGCAAGGGGTGAGTAAAATGAACTGAATCCATATAAAAAATCTTCCTGTGTCTATAGGCCGGGCCTAAATGGATTTTTATAAAGAGTAATATAGATTCTGGGTAGTGTGTGCGGTGGACCGTGCGATTAGCGAGCCATTCGCATCGGGCGCGGGAGTTATAGCGGGTGCATCGTTTCTCCCATTCTCGCTTACCTCAAACGCCTGATACATTCATTCAAACTTCACTTCATACTCAATTCCAAATAACTGACAAGCTACTTCAACCGCACGTACACAAAGACTTTCTTACACGAGCGAAATGTGTTTTGCACACGTCATTTACTCCTCCTTCACATTCAAGCAATCATCCTTAGCCATCAGAGACATGAGCAGGTCTTTGGAGCCGAGGTATTAGGGAGTGGGTCCGGCTGCAGCGCCAGTTTATTTCGTAGCTCCGGTTTCAGCTCCGCTTCGGTCAACATTTTCGATCTCAAATAACGATTGTTATTTTAATACTTACATGTTCAAAGATTTCCCAGTTTCATCATCCAACCATGAAACAATTTTGTACTGCTTCTTTGCTAAAGAAATCGTACTTGGCACTCAAAAGAGTATTTTACAATAAATCGAATTTTCTCCAAGGGGGTGCGCTACGTTGACAAACATGCTTACATGCAGCACAAGGGTTAACACACAACTAATGATCAGTATTACTAGTACTTTTGATTCATGGAACCATGGATCGAAGGGAATCATTGAATATCGGTTGAAGACCGCTGTCATGAGGATGGCTACCTCAGTTTTTTTAACCAACTGTCAATGAATAATAATACTTATTACTATTTCCTCAAACGCCCATACGTGACTTCAAATATGGTCCCCTGCTCTTAAAACAACTAATAGAAACGCAACGGAACATAGCCTGCAAATACTTAAAGAGTGATTCCGAAAATAGAAGGGCTAATTGCTTCTAACCCACATAGGACATGAAAGCCGAGCAACTCACTTGCCATCGCCATATACTCGCGGAATACTTTATAGAACATGCAAAAATGTTCACGTGAGAAAAGATTTATGCGATCCCTTGTTCTGGGAGATATCACACCGCTCTCTCAAGCGGCACATGTAAACATCGCTCGCAAATCAAGAGTACTGTGATTGGCAAACCCTCAAGCATCATATCTCTCTTATCTTGAGTCTACAGAGAAGTGTATTGCCTCCACTCTCGCACACAAATACACTTCACTGAACAAATACCATAATCAACTCTTAAACCCAATTTTCAAGAGCGTTTTCTTCGCAATCTACGATCGAAAAACTATATGTTAGCGTCAAAGAGTTCCGAGTGATTCCGGTGTACCGACATTCTTACGTATCTTGTAGATAGTGTCGACAACGTGATAATTGCAAGTCCTCCATAGCCTCAAAAACATAATCATAACCGTTTTATTCGCAATCTACGATCGAAAAATTATATGTTAGCGTCAAGAGTTCCGAATGATTCCGGTGTACCAACATTCTTACGCATCTAGTAGATAGTTTAGACAACGTGATAATTGCAAGTCCTACATAGCCTCAAAAACATTATAATACAACGGCAACTCAGAACATAAGTGTACGCAGATATTAAACGTTTATCCAGCAAAACTGTACTCAGGAGAAAGGTATAAAATTACTTATGATGAAATGATTATCACAAATATAACCTCTTATTACCTTACGATCGACCAGTTGAGGCCAAAAAATGGCTGGCAGTTTTTATATTTAACCATGTGATCACAATTCTTCAGCACATAAATGCTTGAAGAATTGATTATTTTATTAATTTCTATTTCCTACAACACACACGAACGCAGACATTTATTTATATATAGATTAGAGATTCTATCAATTTTTGCAAAAGAAGCCCAAAAAAGGTGCCCATTAGAGCAAGAATTATGAATTAAAAAGCAACTTCCAATGATACTATTTCAAATCGTACATTGTCAGGGGTAACTATGTGAAATATCTCCATGATTGAGAGGAACAAACTTTGCGATACCATTTCAAACAATATCTTCCCCGAAACATTGAAAGGGCAAAAGAAAATTCATGTCGACATTCATGAATCCGGGAAATAAAGGATGGGAAGTATGGCACCGGCAATAAGGAAATAGTACACACATCAGGCGAAGTAATTAATTAAGTAGTTTAACATCCGAATTTATCCTGGGGACTGTCCATACCATAGGACCAGTAGGATATTAAAGCTCACCAAAACGTCTAGAAGAATGAATGATGGCACACAAATTCAACCTGACCGCTAAATTTCGGCTTAAAAGTACCTCAAGTCCAACCAACTCAATCGTCAATGCTGCCATTTATTGCATAAAGAATTGGATTTTATTGAGCTGAAGCACGACACGACGTTATTCATTTTATCGATGAGGCTGTCTTAACTTTCCAATAGATTTATTTAATAAAAATACAACGCGGTTTCAGTTGCAGAAGAAGGGTACTTGGGGGAAGTGTGGGAAAAGGTCATTCCTCGGTACTAGTGAGAGGGAGGTAAGGTACGGGTATACCCTAGTACTGAAGAGAGAGGTACCCTGGAAACGAAGAGTGACCTTCACCCCCACCACCTTCAAATACCTTTCTCCTTCCACAACTGAACATTGTATATATCGGATCTTGCTTAAAAAAAAATTAGTCTCTACCTGGAGCATTCCACAGGAAGGTCAACCCAGAGGAATTTTTGTAAAAGTTCATGAGCGAGTAATTTTTAATCTTACGGTTGTTAAATAATGTGTACTTCATAGTAAGCAGTTGAGGTACAAAATAAGTTATATATTTGTGAATCTTTAATATTTCATTATAATGTAAAAATCTATTTTCTGTTCTGTGTGTACCTATGTGTTCCTGATTAGATAAATGAATACTATACTAAATATGCTATACTAATTTCATTTTAATATAAAAGTGTGCAAGTCCCATAAGTCACAGGTAATATCCCAAACGTAATAACATAATTAAAGGTAAATTCCATACTACTGCTGGGATAGGAAGTAATATGACAGCATCAGTCGTTAAGAAAATTTCATCAAGAAAGCATCAAAAAAGTTGCCAAATTATAACATGCATAGTTAAGCTGATTGTTTTTATAATTTATATTACATATTCGATATGATGGTGGACTTACTATGCCCCATACGTGACGTTAAAATTTTATCAAGAAAATAAAGTTATTTGTATTTTAATAGGAATCTAACTGCATAGTGCATTTGATTTTTATCACGCTTAATCTTAAGATGGACCAAATTCGTTTGTAACTATTTGTAACTAACAGAAAATGCCTCACCTAAGAATGACGTGTAAACGTATTAAATCCACGTTGACGCACAAGACGCGTTGCATAAAATTCAATAAATATCGTGGAAATCACAACTGTGACTCATTTATTCAAAGATAAATTTCCACTATATTTCGACAGAAAACGTCAATTTAAAGACAGTTACTATCCCAATTTCTAAACCATTACGTTTTCATAAATTGTTTGTTTTGCAGTCACGAGCACAGTTGCCAAGATATACACCAAATGGATGAAATTAGCCATGAAAACAAAATAACCTGACTGGGATTCGAACCGGGATCTCCCATTTACGATTCTGGTGTGATAGCCAGTTACACCACCGAGCCATGTTTAGATGTAATGAGCGAAATATGATTCAAATAATAATATAATGAATTTGGCATCGCCATAAATAAAAATAATTTACCATTCCAAAGATACCAAAATATCAGGCACCTATCTCACCAATTTTCCAGTTATTTGACAAAATATACCAACAATTTCACATGGTAAATAACAAAGGTATGCACTCCAGAGACACTTTGTTTAAAAAATGAGGAATCTCTTACGTATTGATCTCACCAGAAATTTAAGAGTGCGTATTTTGTATTAATTCTAAACAATTTTTAAAAATAAATAAGTTACTCACCGCAGTAATTTTTACAGAATCGCATTAAAAACTTACGTTGTGAAGGCGTTTTTACCGTACAAAGTGAAAAAATGAGTCAAGTTAAAGACTTATGAATGTAAATTTAGTCAATTACTGAGAACTTCAGGAATTCAAAACGAAGTTTTTGCAACATTACTGTAACATTTACTTCATGCTTCTTCGAGTTGCTTAAATTTAAAAATAAAATTTGAAAATAATTTCTATTATGTTCAGGGAAAAAACTAGCTCAAACTACCATTAAGTAACACGGTTATGAATTAACGTCAGCCTTAGCTTCACGCACGCGACGTACGTTTATTAAGGTACTCTTTAGCAAGGCTGCAGAAACACGATAAAATGTAGGCGGAATAGCCAAAAAGTAACGAATAAAGGAAATAATTAAATAGATTCTATTGTGCGGTTTATTATTTTAATGAAAACAATATGCAACAAAGGTAAACAATTTATAATATACTTTTTTCGTAGATTTTCGCTGTTCATTTTAATTTTGGTACGTTTAGTTTAATCTCAGAAATCTAAAAGAAACTTACTAAACAGTTTCTCTTGTGCGTATTTTGACAAATGCATATGCCCGCGCCATGTATCAATTAGTGGAAAACGTAAATGAGAGCTCGATTGCCATCTATTTGCGCACATCTGAATCACTACGCCAAGCTACTGAATCACACGTACGTACGCGTAGCCATTTATACAGTAGATGGTCTCATATCTTCTCTTACACTGGAAACAAGCCTTGTACTTCGACTCGAACGCATGCATAAAATGACGCTCATTTCTCGATGTTAACTGCTCCATACTTCCCCGTAAGGAGAGAAGAGCGATATAACACGCACCATTACGACGGATGGGGAGCTTCTAAGTGCTTCTCCAAAACACACATTGAATTCTTAGTAACAGTGTACGGGACCCGAAAAGGAAATGATTCGCAATCCAAAAGATTCAAGCACACGTGCGTGAATTACGCACGCGCGCATAGACGAAATAGCTTTTAACTAGGGAGGGAGAAACAACCAGCAATAAAAGAGTGATAACGGGCGTACAATTGCTGTAATTGCTTGAGAACATCTCGCGACCTCAACAAAAAATTCAAAGCTCCACCATCACATCAGAGTATACGAGTATACAGACAAGGACGAAGCCAAATGGCGATGTAATTTGGAAAGTTTAACTGTCGCAAAAGTTCCTGGCACTGCGCTGCGAGTAGACGATTTTAGGGAAATGGGCTACGGAACTTTCTAATTATGGCGAATTGGGGAAGTTAGGTTGTTTAGTGAGGATAATCAGTCAGAAAACCCTTCTAATTGCTGCCAACACAATCACTTCGAGAAGTGGAATGACTCACGACAACCCGACGCACCGTCCGGTTTCGACTCGTTTCACAATGAGACCTCAAGAGAGGATCCCTGGTAAAGCCACAGCGATAGGCAATTTTCACCACTTGCCTTGCGTGTGTGTGCTTTTTTTTGCGAAGTAGTTTGGTTCAGGGATGTGAAACGTAACGAAATTTCGTTCCATGAACCGCTTCTGGAAGGGTTCGGTCCAAAGAAACGGTTCATGAAACCGAACCTCTTCTGTAACAAAAGCGCTTGGAACGAAAATCGGTTCGTAACAAACGTGGAACCAAACCGTTTTTGAGAATCTTGTTTCAGAAACGAAAAAATCGTTTCGGTTCCGGTTCCAAACTAGGAAAAACGGTTCGGTACGGAGTAAAATTTACCAAAAGAAGGTTGGGTGCATTTTGCCGCTCTGAGCGATAACCTTGGTATACTGATCAAGTGAGCGCTGTGACGTCTTGGGAGTTTGGGACTGAAGGAAACGACGAGATCCAAACCAAACACGATGCGCTGTTATCATCTGTCTATTGAATATTTTGTGGCCCTCTCAGGGACGGTCATTTTATGAGCTTCAGGGGTGGGACGGTCACGACCACGTGTTAGGAGGGTCCCCGACCCTTCCACCCACCTTACCGTTATACTCAGGCTGGGAATCCCAGGTCGCACACAGCACATACTCAAGACTCATGCTATGAACGCGGTGGAGTTGACCATACAGAAGGACATCCCTCTTTTGTTGCAAAAGCGTGTTCGCTTCGGAATCCTCTCTGGGTTTCCCTATCCTACTTACTGCTCGTTCCTATGGTTATAAACCGTGTCATCAAAATCTTATGGAAGCAACAAGGTTTTCTCATTGACAGCTCATTATTCTGATGAGGTAAACATAAGAGGACGTGGCAGAACATACGCGACTAATTTTTTATACAAGTATGGACATCAAAGGGTGTTATAATAGGTATTTGGAAAGGACATGAGATCAATGAAACATTTACAAAAACTTTATGCCAAAAATGTAATTTAGTGACTCACAAATTTTGATTTTCTTCTTTTCTTTTGAATATTCTATTACATCTAACCAATTGAATGTCGTTGACGATTTTTAAACGTAATCTGCTTATTATTGATTGCAGTATAAACTTTGTGTGTGAAAAAAGCCTTTCAACGCTTACTTTCGTGGTAGTAGCTGCAAGGTCGGCACTGACTAGTTCATATCGTTCTGGATCACTATATTTTCTTTGGCACCAATTTGGCACTAAAATTCAAACTACCAGTAAAAAATTAAACTAACTTGAGCATTTGGTAGAATATTCTTCTCAAGATCTGCAATAAGTGGCGTGAATGAACCCTGTCAAGCTAACTAAAATTTGTTTTCGGCTTCAGTTCGGAAGCGAGTAATGACAAACCTCACCCCTCACACCCATGTTTATGACATGCCGAAGGCACTTCCGAGAAATCTGTCCTCAATGTACATACAAACGTACCGACTAAATCTTGCCACTTACAGCGTGCTATTATACTTCCTCACCCTCTTACCTCTTCTCGCCCCCCCCTCCGACCTTAGCGAGCCGGACTGAGTGGTGCACACCAAGGGACACCCTAATCCACCATCGTAAATAAACAAAGAGAAATCTTGAAAGGGGAATACCGCCCAACACATGCAGCTGCAGCAAAATCGCCCATGCTATGTGGAACCCTTAGTTGTTTTGTTTCTAAGCCAGTGTCCCACGGTAAATTGTTTCGTAAATTTATTCATGAATTCCATATTCATGAAAAGAGATTCGTGAACTGTTGGACCCCATGTCACACGAGCAGGAAAAATTCATGAATTAGGCGCTGATCGGCTGACGGCCGAGAAGAGAACTTTTTGTGCTGCCATCAATAGTGTGGTCTCTGTACAATCAGAGAAGATATTTTTATAGCAGTTCGCTAGCCCAGAGTCGCCGAAACTAGGCCTGGGCGATATTGGTGATTCAATATCGTGATATGATAATTTTAGTATATCGTATCTTGGCGATAACGATAACTCATATCGTAACGATAAATATCGCCTTATCGCGCATCAAACGACAACTTATTTCGTGACGATAAATATAGTGTTATCGCGCCTCAAAATATTGTGATATATCACGCGATAAAAACCGCAATATCACGTTCCGATAAAGAATCACGATATCACGCTGAGTTAAAACATCACGATAAATAACACGATATTGCGCCCCGATAAAATATAACGATGAATATCACGATGTTGCGCCCTAATAAAATATTACGATAAATATTACCTAAAAATATCGTGATATTGCGCTCGATAAAATATCACAATTAATATCACGATAAAATATCGTGAAGTTGCGCTCGATAAAATAATCGCGCCCGATAAAATGTCACGATAAATATCACGATAAAATATGGTGATATTGCGGTCGATAAAATATGGTGATATTGCGGTCGATAAAATATCGTGATATTGCGGTCGATAAAATATCGTGATATTGCGATCGAAAAAGTATCGTGATATTGCGGTCGATAAAGTATCGTGATATTGCGGTCGATAAAATATCGTGATATTGTGCTCGATAAAACAATCACGCCCGATAAAATATCACGATAAATATCACGATAAAATATCGTGATAAGGCGTGTCAGAAAAGCCAATCAGTGTCTGAGTTTCATGAAAATGTTTTTTTATTTACAGAAATTTTATGAATATTGGCTTGCGCATGCGCAGTGTAACTATGAGAGTATTCATGAATTAATTTACGAAAAAATTTACCGTGGGACACCGGCAAAGGGATTGCTCCCCTTCCCCTTGAGCCCCTGTACCGCCACTGGACCGAAAAAAACCGCTCCATAAGCGGTTCAAATTGTTACGGCCGGTTCCGCTTCAGCTTGAACCGAACCTCTTCTCTTTCGCAGACGCGGTTCGGTTCGGACCGAACCGCTCTCTTACCGAGAAAAAGGTTCGGTTTCACGTGGAACCGTACCGCTTCAGAGGTTCGGTTACGTTTCACATCCCTGGTTTGGTTACCCTGGCTCACTCGCTCTCTCTCCCTCTCTCTCTCGTTGCCTGCCTCTCTTGCCCTCAGTCATTTCCATTCAATCCCTCCACTTATTCCTCCCCTCCTTGCCGCGCAGGTCTGCGCCAGGATATTTTGCGAGAGCTATACAGATAGAGAGATACCCAATTTCCGGGGCGTTCCAAATTTAGTTGTCAGTATTGGTTTTTATGAAGATTCCCATCCTGCGTAAATCTCCACAAGGCCGGAGGTGGTAATAGCAGCAGAAAAACTAACACATTTCTTAGCAGTATAGTCACTCCACATCTAAGAGTCTCCCAATATTCATTTTATTCCCTAAATTAACTCACTTAAATCAGGGCGGTGTTGGAAATTGTTACCTATGTGGCCTAAAGGAGAGCACACAAGTAAGTTTGGCAACAGCGCTCTACATAAGGCCCATACTGCCAATAAAATGTGGAACGCTCTATATAGAGTACGTTTAGAGTAAGAAACGTTGGACGAAAATTTGGCTATTTATTTTTGTTCTTAATGCATGACATCTTTTTACTACCTTCATTTTATTAAAAAAGTATTCCTTATTTTGAGGTGGATTCAGCCGCCTTAGCATTCCATCACACTTATTTTTTTTAGGTTTTCGTTCTTGCTTTTACGGCGATTTAGGATCAATAATTTTATATCACGCATGTCACATTAACTGTGCTTATTTTAATTTTGCTTCGACATGAGTACGTATTTTTTAAAAGTAAATTTAAGCAATAAATATCGATTTTGATTTTTTTTCTAGCGTCTCGTTTTAAATTACTACATTCATATATCAAATATATTTTTTTTAAATAAGAACCGGTTAGTTTTGGCTTGTTCACTGAATTTTTATCTTTAATTTCGTTTTAGAATTCTTGGCTCCGGTTTCTTTTTTAAGTTAAGATTCTTTGGATATGGATAGTTTTTCGCGCTTTAGCAGTTGTTGTTCGTATAAGGGTTGCAGTTTTTTCGCGAAGACTATCTCAATCCCACACGTTAAGTTAGTTCATAGGAAATGTAACCTTTCCACTGAAAAGGGTCTCCTGCGCAACCGCCACCATGTTTCGGCTCCTCTATTCATCCGCAGCGCACTGTACCAAGTAGTTTCACGGACGAGTAAAGAAATAAACATTTCTGATCGCAGAGGTCAAGGCCGGAAAACATTTTTCCACCATTAAGTGCAAACACAGAAGGGTAGTAACAAGCTAAATACCTCACTTTGGCACCATCATTCGCCCAAAAATGCTTTCTACAGTTTCTTTCCACTGATATTCTAATGTATACCTTGAGAACATTTTAAACTGGGCAACTTCTGTGCCTTAAGTCAAATTCCATTAATGAAATGTCCCCCATGTAATGGTTTTTGTCACGATTTTCAAGCAAATAAGGATGAGATCGATAAATTGCTTTCTTGTGGCGTGCCAACGGTGACACGCGGGCAGAGAATATGTCGCACAAGTATTCGATCATTTTGTGACGTTATGCAGGAAATTTTAGAAAAAATAAACACAGGTTTATTATAAATAACAAATATAAACCATTGGTTGTTCATCATATAGTATATATCACCCGATGCAATGAGATGGAGCTATCAGTGTATGTCTACGCACGTAATACTTGTCTGCTGCATACATGTCCAAGGAGCAAGGCGTGAGAAAAATATAAATGTTTAATTATTTTCTTTAAACGCGTTTATGCATTGCTAGGGGATTTTTTCAGGGTGCTTATTTGAGTACGTGCAGATTATAAAAAAAAGTTTCGGCTGGTTCTGAGATGGAGTATTCGATAAATATTATTTAACAACTTTTTAAAATTTAAAATATAACAAAAAATAGGAAATAGAAGAAATTCGATTTGAAATAGTAGCATTATCATTTAAAAAGACTAACCTCTAATATATGTTGAACACATGACACTATTTAAAAAATTAGGAGCAGAGATTGAAGTAAAAATACGATTCAATGCACGCATTTTCGTGAAAAAATTGAAAAAATTTAAATAGGCATAAAGCACATAATTTTTTTCTCACAAGTTGGAAAAAATATCCTCGGAGTGCGAGGTAGCCCAGGGAAAGGAACTGGCCTCCCTACCCTGAATGTATAAAATTCATACGCCCGTGGCTTAGTCAGGGGTGAGATCTACCCTCAACTATCCAAACCAGCCTTCGGGTTGAATCACTGAGTGAGTGAAGACGGTTCCAGGGTACTTCGTATGGTATCATTTGCTACCCGTACACCAAGTTTGAGAAAAATCGGAGACCCTTAGGGATGAACCGAGTCGGAATGGCACATTATGTTAATATTATAAAAAATACTTAAGCTGAGATTGTTAACAAAAAAAAGTTATAAAAATTCAAATAAAAAAAGAGCGAACAGCTCATTGCATTTTAAGTTTGGCTTTAACCTCGTGGACGATTGCGCCAAGGGCACGCTTTGACTGATTCTGTGACGTTACGTGTCCAGCAGTCTCGAACATCTGGTTCCTCTTAAGTGGTTGGAGCGATTTTTGCGTGCGAACAAATATGCTTGAAACTTTTCGTACGTGTTCCTAATTGTAATTTCTATAAAAAATAAATGAAAAAGTTGCATTCTCATGATTTGGTTTTTTAGTAATATACTGCAGTTTTAACACGTAGCTTTATGGCACATAAGATTACTTATTATAATTCGATTACATAGGTACAGATTTTCTGCTAAACGCGAAGTAATACATTACATATTATTATAATCGTTGCTAACAATGATCAAGCTGTCACGCCGAGTCATACATTCGAAAAAAACGTACTTAAATATAGCTTTTGCCTATAGTACGAACACAGCGCCGAAAACTATAAGACATAACAAGCTTCAACTAAGACGAAAAATGTGCAGTATAATTCTTGTACCATTTCCATTACTACCTGTATGGTGAATTCCAACGCGTTAACAGATGAATAGAATGAATTTTTTTCCGACTTACTAGAAAAAATATTAAAATGTGCATTCAATGACCCGCGATTACCGTTACAGCCACCGTAATTAAAGCAGCGATTTTATTTATCACATTAAATCCTCGGAGGATTAACTGGATAAAGTACTCGGCTCGGTATCAAAGGATACGGTCATAGCCTCGGCCAAGGTGAATAATTCTTCCTTTCGTGGAGTTTTCGCACTATAGTGTAGAGTTAAAGGGATTCCAATTTAACCACAAATAGAGAAGAAAAATTTCATTAAATGCTCAATTTAGTAATGCTTCCTCAAAAGATTTAATGAAGACAACCGCGGCATCTACAAATATAACCAAAATGTTCATTGGTTATGAACAAACCGCAACAGGTTTAACCTTAAAAATGACGAGTTCAACGCTGTAACCACTGGTCCATAATATATATTTATGGGGATGAGTGCAAACTTTACCGATAAATGAGATCATATTTAAACTTTTACCACAAATTTATTTTTGATTTCCGAAAATTAATGAGAATTTTTAATTGAGAGTGAAGACAGCGTTCGCCAATTACGGGTAATTTCATATATTTAGAAAAACAAAAAAATAAAATTTGAATAAGGTCTCCATTATGACTAGGGAACTATCTCGCTCAAACTACCTTTAAGTTAGAGCGGAGCCAGTTCTGCAGTTCTTTGACTTTGCCAAAGTAAACACCTTTATGTTTAAAGTTGGTTTTACCTCGTGGACAGTAGAACTTAGCGCACGCACAAGGGTAATCCATGGAATTGTATGCACGGTTCCTGTGAGGACAACACGCTCCTTAAATCCTCCAAGAAATTCACAGTGGAAGATGACACCTGGGTAGCTCAACTGGTTAGAGCACTCGGCGCGATATCGACAGGTCTGGGTTCGTATACCAGTCCAGGCGAATGATTTTTTCACTGTTGATTTTACGCAATTGCGTGACCATCAGCTGGTGACTCCGTTAAAGTTACTGCGCAGCCAATTCCCGTAGTTCGTTGAAGTTTACATAAGAGTAGAAGAGGAAAGGGCCATATGGAACACTGTACAGAAAAGGACCAGATGAATTAGGCACACCCTGAGGCACAATGGATTGGTGAGAAATATAATTAAAGGAAAAATATATGGAAAAGTCCCAAGGGGAAGGCTAAGAGATAAATACATAAACCAAAAAAAGATGAAATTACATACATAAGAAAAACTACCAGGGAGTAAAGGGAAATATCATTGGACAGGGAAAGATAGGCTTCAGCCGACCAATCTTAGGATTTAACGACCAATGATGACGATGAGAAATTGTGCGTATCTCTTCACTGTTATAAGTCTAGAAGCCCACATATTAATAACATAATGATAACACATTTGTGTCGTTTAACAGTAGTTCATCAAAATTCAGGGTTGTTACACGATTCTGTAAATGAAATTCCCTGACATTTCCCTGACTATTCCCTGAAATTTTCCTCAAGCGTTTCCTTGACGTTCAGAGAGCAGTGAAAATTTAAGTGCAAATCAAAGTTAAGAAAACACACCAATGTTACTTTTACTCATCACATTTAATGACAAATTTATGAAACGAAGACAAAATCAAAAGATGGAACATCAACTCCGGCAACAACGAACGAACTTCTAGTTGGGGTGCGTCGGCCACTGACCAATTCATCGTCCTTCACCCTTTTCCAATTTTTCCCAGATAGCTCGACGATTTTCCCTGACATTTCCCTGACGGGTTTCAAATTCCCTGACATTTCCCTGACTTTTAACATCCCTGATAATGCTAAATAATATTGTGTCCATATTATTACTTATTATTATTGCATAAGTTTGATTTCTTAACCTATTCTAATAAAATGATGAAAACAACTTTATTAACAAGCTGATAACCCGTCAAAAACGACGGGCAAAATACCCAGTCATGAAAATGTTTTTAGTACAGATAGACTTTATTTATACATGTTTTGTGCATGTTATTTCGATGTTAATTGGCTGGCAAAGCATGACGTCACAAAAGATTGGATACCAAGGTATTCTTTTCCAAATGAATGGGATGTCATTGCTAAATATGCAGGAAAATATTGTTTGGAAAGAAATTTGACGTCACAACTTTACCAGTCCATAGTCTAATATCTGACGACCGTTACTGATGTTTACAATATATGAACATCTGTGACAAAGCGAAACGTTGTTGCTACGTCATAGCTATGCGAATTTAACATTAGGCAAATGAGTTAATGAGCTAAGGCGCGTTCATTTTTATCTTTCAATTTACAGTTTAACTGGACCAAAAATGGAAAATCGTGGTTTTTTCAGTCATTCAGCTGTTTTCTTCAACATTAGCATCTCCCCCTCCCAGACTTGGCCTCTTTTATTAGTATAGATTATCGTATGTTCAGATTGAATGTTTTTTCTTGGCAAAATCCAGAATTCTTGAAGAAAAAAAATGGGGGTAAGAGAATATTTTAATTTCTTCCCGCCAATGTCCGCTTCGATGCGGGGAAGGAAATTGAAAGTATGCATGTACGCGCGACGCAAAGGGGAAAAACCGCGTGTTTACTGCAAGCAGCTTTCGGCAGTGCGAAGGGGGGGAGGGAGAATGTGGGTTGGGGGGTGTGGCGGAGGGGGTGAAAATAGCCGCCAGACATGTGGGCACAGTCTCAAAATAGAATCGGGAGACTTAATGGATAAGCGGGGGGCACTCAAAGAGTCTCCAGATGATGACCGGCGTCTCAGCAAACCAATGAGTTGTCCAGAATGTGGGAGGAGGCAGTGGTCTGGTGGGCAGTGGGCAAGGGAGACGAGTTTGAATAGGAACGTGGGAGTCAGTCGGCTTAAGCAGTTGGCTTAAGGGCTTTTAAACGAGAGAAAGAGTCACCCATGCGGGCTGTTTGTCATGCCGAGAGAAGTGCAAAGAGAAGGCTGTTTGTAAACCAACTAAGGGCACCAAGCGGGACTATCCCAAGCTGATGGCTTTATGGCAACTGATTAAAACCATAGCTCCATGTACATCAGTGGTTCTCAACCTTTTTTGCCCTGTCCTCCCCCATTTCACCATAGTCCAGAACATGTATTACTCCTCATTCCCAATATAAAGTATTGAATATAAATTTAATTACAAACCAAGATTCAGGATTCTTATGACCAGTCATTGAGTGGTGCGTAAAATATTTACGGAGAAGACGACATCAAATGGGAAATGACTGACTTAGGCCCGGTATCACCAACGACAATTACATGATCAATCAAACAGTGGATCCAAATCACCCCATAAGTGGATACTTCTTGAGTTAACCGTTTTTTGTTTTCCAACATATTTATTTTGTCTCCCACCAAATACAACAACAGAATATTTTCCAATTTAGAAAGATTGTTGCGTCACGCGCAAGACATTTAAAATCTCGGTCGTCATGCAATTTAATATAAAATGGCCACGTGACAGTGACCGCCAATAGGAATTCATATCACAAATCTATGAGAACATTTACGCTACGCAATTACCGATCATGTGATTTCCGGTCTTGGTCGACGATCAATTGTTGGTGAAACGGATGTGGGATATGATCCTCGATCAGTAAGTTGATGCCTATCAACTGATCGTCGGTTAACGAGAGGTTGGTGAAACCGTGCCTTAATGTAGCAGCAAACTTGAGGACATCAGAACGGCAGCTCAAATGATGCTAGCCTCTGAATCAGTGGTTCTCAATCTTTATTTGCATGATTTCCCTTTTCAAAATAGTTTAGAATATCATCCCCCTTCCAAATATCAATTACTAGAAAATAATTTGATTCCGCATTTGAAAATAATGCGCATGTTTAAGAGTCGATTTTAATTGGTGGCGTTCGATAAAATTTATTTAACGCCACAGAATAAGTTAAAACAAACTACACTTTCGCAGATTTTACACGATCTACGGAACATCACATAGTGATCCCAATTCCACCAGGGTGGGAATACCCAAATTATTGGGAACCCCTGCTGTATGGCAACTGATTAACTCATTCTAGTAATTACTTTTTTTCGGTCTTTCTGTATTCAGCAACATATGTTATTGATAAAGGCACTTACTATACATATGTGAAGCCAGATATCCAACATGCAAATATATCATTATCCGACATCAGTATCCGATATACAAAGTCGTTTTTACATGCACACACTAACGTGACACCAAAGCAGAACATCACAAGCAACTGATTAACGCCATAACTACATCTACAGGTTAAGTGTTGATGGCCTCACACATTGCCCGCCTTGTAACATAACATTTCAACACGGAGTTTAAAATACGATGTTAACGTATTTGGAAACATAACATAACATCACGGAGTTAAAAATACGTTCTCAGCATATTTGGGAACATAACATATTAACACGGAATTAAAAATACGTTCTTAACGTATTTGGAAAAGTAATTAGCCTCAAATTTACTCAGGAAGCCCATTACTTTGAGACTTCACCTGAAACTCAAGGTAAGGTTTTTAGTGACCAAACTGAATAAAACATTCGGTAAAGGTGAGCTTTCGTCCCGCCAGCGTTTTCGCGAATTTCACCCACTTACAATAGAGATATTGGAACCAAATTCACATCACTTATTAAGCAAACCTTGCGCATTTGTAAAATACTTTCTACAAAACAATGCATCAAGTACTTTAGGAATGGGAAACTTTCAAACCTGAGAAGTGCGTTTTTTCCTCTCCGCCATCTTGTGAAAAAATGCCGTTTCCTCTCTTTCAATTTTCACATTTATTGTAAAAATCACTATTTTGAAACTTCCTCCACTCCCAGAAATGCCCATTTTCACGTTATCAATCCCGCAAAAAATGCGTTTTTCGCTTATCCAATTCACGAAAATGCGTTTTTCACTTTTGAAAATGGCCAAATCGGGCCCGCGTACCGTCCCACCCTAGCACCCCTGTTTCACTCCATAGGCCCGTAAGCTTGTTGGGGGGGGTGGGGTAAAGGCATATTATAGAGGTGAAATTAGTGTTATCCCTCTACCGGTTGTTCGTGAAAACTTCCAAATATGGCGTCGAAAACGGACGAAAAAATCGAAAAATTGGTAATTTTCAAACGTCTATATCTCAAAAACTACTAGTCACACGGGTATGATTCTTACATTTTTACAAATGCGCAACCTTCCTCTACTCATAGGTATCACATTCAATATCGTCAGTTTCCTGGGCTTTTCAAAATAAAATGTTGACCGTGCGGGACGAAAGCTCACCTTTACCAAACATTCAAATCATTGCCGGTGCACAAATGATGTGAATAGGCTTAACAGCAGATTTCATGAATATTTTCACGCCAGTTGCTAACGGTACCTATACATGTCAGCAAAACGATTAATAAAACTGCGGCAAAACTATTCCTCCTTTATTAAATTGTTTGTAGTAAAATATTCATGAAACCTGCATAAAAAAAGCAACTAACAAAAAAAAAATATTTATAAAACTTTCTATAAAATAGAGCAAGTCTTAAGTATGAATTTCAAAAAGAAAGTTTTACCGCTGCCGTTTAAAGGCATAACTTCAAAGTTATGGAATATACATTTTTTTTAATTTTAGAGCAAATTGACTGGTAAAGCATGACGTCACAAACCATTGGGTTGCCAAAATATTCTTTTCCAAATGAATGCGAAGTCAATGCGAAAATATTGTTTCGAAAGTATTTTGACGCCGAGACTTGATCAGTTCATACAATTGTTTTATTGAACATTTTACAATAGTTTACAGCCACGTAATGGTTGGTGTTGCAGATTTAACCAATATAATTAGCAGTTAATTTCTTTTTATTACTGCTTCATCCATCAACAGAACAAACTTTCACGCAATACAATCTCATCACCTAGTAACCATAACCAAACATCTGCCACAGTGCAACCACCATCAACATCTTAAAAGCATAACATTAACAACCTCTAACTGGCATAAAACGTTAAAATTATGAATTGATCTTACAACTGATTCGTTAAACGTTATACAGAAAATTATGTCGTGAGTATTAGAGGCTTTCATTTTTTTATGAAGCGACATTATGAAGATGAAAATCAACTGAAGATGTAATCAGTTTTAACTGAAACAAAATTCGGCTAATGCTACAAATATCTTTGAAATAGAACTCAAGTTCAGGAGGAACTAAATTCGCATTTGTATGAAAAGAGTGTCTGAGAGTTCTGTACAAAAAATAGCATTTAAGTTTGTACTTGACGTGGTTTGAGCACGATTTTTCCCTAGTCAAAATGGAAACCACATCCGAACCTTTTTTAAAATTTCAGTAGCTCTAAGAAGCATGAAGTAAATATTGTAGAACTCTAATATTAATGGCGCAAATATTTTTAAATACGATTTTAATTCTGATTAATTTACTACACATGCACACACGTCTTTAACTTGACTTGACTTTTGTCTTTAACTTTAACTTGACTCATATTTTTCACGCCGTTCGCTGAAAACGTCTTCACGACCAAATATTGTTTTGCGATTCTGTAAAACTTACTGCGGTGATTTATCAATGTATTCATTGAAATAGTTGAAAAAGCATACAATCTACAAACTGCTTAATTTATGACGAGATCTATACTTTAAAAATTCTTCATTTTTAAAATAAAGCCGAGTGCATACCTGTAACATATCCTATGCAAAATCGCTGTAATTGTTTGTCAAATAACTTGAAAAGTATTGAGATAAGAGATAGATATGTTTTATCATAGGAAAGATATTTTTCTTCCTGAAGAGACCAAATTCATTTAATTATATGTGAAATGACATCTCGCTCTAACTACCTTAATGGTCGATTTTATTGATTTCCAAAGATATAATTGACACCAAGTTTGGGCACTCACTAGTTATCCAGCACAGTGACGCAGGAAAATATAACCCACGCCCAATCGGACTACACGATGCGACGCCACTCAACATGGGCGGTTGGACTAAAACGATGAGGATATAGGGGACGAAAACGAAAGTCATAAAAACGTCAATTCGTCTCATAACTGGCCGGACCATAACAAGAAATAACATCCCCGACGAATTTGGTGACGTCTATTAATATCATAAGCACTCCCTAAAGGGGAGTGGGAGAATCTATATCTATCAGCTATATACGAGCGAATACAGCGGATAGAATTTTAGATAACGAAAACGACAACGCGAAAGAAGGAACCGTGAACCAATCCAGTTATTGTAAAACCAAGTTTTTTGATGCATTACGCTTTTTTATGCTGCTTTTTGATGCGTTATGCATTTATCAAAAATGGATAACCTGTTATATAAAAGGCTACGCGTACGTACGTATGATTAAGTTGTTGGGCGTAGTGATTCAGATGTGCGCCAAAACAAGGAATGCGTGATACTAGTAACATAAATAAATATCAGTTACTAGTATCGTTACTCACACTCCAATGAGCCGAGTGTGAGTGCGTTTCTATGAGGGTTGTGTTTGAATCGCTCGTAATTATCCCGAGCACGTAACTAAGGAGTCACTTGGCACAATAACAAATTGTTCGAGATTTTGGCGTGTTTAAACCACTCGGATGGATATCTTAAGCGAGTGATATGTTGTTTATCGTGTCTATAATCAGGTTATTATATTCCATCAATAGAATTTCGGTGAAAAAATACGATTGGGAAGACTGCGTGAGATTTTTACGAGTGGTACAAATGCATCAAAATCTCGAACCCTTCGTGATTGTACCACGTGACTCCTTGGTCGGAATAATTACGAGCAATTCAAACACAACCCCCCAGGATACGAGTCAACACTCACACTCAACTCGAGTATGAGTGCTCACTCCAGGGAGTGTGAGTGCCCACTCGGATTAAGTGACGTTCTATAATACGGCCCTTAGCCATCGTCATCAAGATAATGAGTGAAATTATCCTGATGACGATGGCTGAGTCTGCTATCGAAACGTTGAGAGTTTTCAACTGTCTTACCCGGTGTGAAACCCGAGAAATATTTACTACAGAAATTATTCTTTGTTTGGACGCTATAGGTGCACTTCCAAACGCATAGACTAATTAAATCAAAATTTGGCAACATGTTCCCTGGGACCCAGAAGGATTCATGTGCCATAATTAATCGGGTCGAAGGGCCCCAGGGGCTCCTTAAATGAGCACTTTATTTTCCAATTTTTACTTCCGTATAAGAAAAGCATTGGATTCGGTCCAGAGGTTTGCTTTCCTGTTTTTAAAAAGTACTTGCACTCATTATATAGGCTTGCACATTTTAATACCGGATGACTGAAAGAATTTAGATTTAAATTCTTGCAATCAATTTTCGAATTCGCTTTACTTTAGCCTCAAATGTGAGCATCTGGCTCCAAAAAGTTTAATTTTTGCACTATTTTCAACAATAGACGTTTTTGTTCACTTGGCAACCGCTTGATTGGTTTTAACCCGTTATAGAGCGTAACTATTTCAAGAAAATTGTTAATTTTAATTTTGAATAGGGTGTTAGAATAGCCAGTGATCGGCAAAACGACGGATTCGCTCATATATCAGTAGAGAGCACTTAAAAGAATAAAATAATACTTTTCCTGTTTAGTTAGCGTGGCCTCGAGAGACAAATAGCTACATACTAGAGGCAATACATTTAAGTGGTTTCTAAATCAACCACCTACCTAGAAAGGGATGGTAAATTATGCCCGAGGCAATACGTATGTCTAGGGGTTGAATGATCTATGTAAACGAATTACAGCGAGATTGTAGTTGGGGGGTATTCTTAACCGTAACCTTTCCATTTGTGGTCTATGACTGCGATATAGTATAACCATTTTCAACGTCACAATGGGAGGATTCTTTCAATCCTGTGCAACATCTTTCATTTTTTTCTTCTTCCCGTTGACATTCAACGGGCACCATCTCCGAAGTAGTTAAATATAAACACCTACATTGCAACCCGAAAGCCTTTACATGGATGCTAGGCAGGGCGTGCCTACCTACATCTGGATATGTATAATTTTGTTGCTCATATGAAATTGAGGAGGCGTTTTCCTAAGAGTAGCCAAAATATGAATTATATCACATATATGTCATTTCACAGAGGTACCACTTTTAATGGGGAACGTAAAATATGGACCTTTCGTGCCTGTTGACGCGTCAGAAGAAATATGAGTCTAACTGATAAAATATTTCAACGGTGAGTATTTACGCAGTTGATTTATTTCAATCACAACGATGCAGCCGTTAACACTCTTCGGCACTCAAATAAGACTCGTAAAAACATCGGAAAACCTTTTAAGAGGTGAGGGTGAGTGCGCGATTTTTTTAGTATGAAGGGCGAGAGTTTCCTCTCTACAGAGAAATATATTTTCTTCCACTTTTTGATGGGAAACTACCATAAATTCATCAACACATCTAAGCAGTGGTTCATCATCTGAAATTTTCCGCACCGGAAACGATATTTTCGAGATGGTTGATTGGAGAACGACCTTAGCCTGCTACCAAAGCAAAACGTTCCGCAAGAGAGGAGAAACGGACACGTTCAAAGTATTGCGTGACTATGGAGCAGTACCTTAGGCAGCGCTTTTGCGTGGCAACAGCTTTGCGAAAAGTTCCAATCTGCATCATTTTACATCTAAATGGTACCCTGTAAGCCACCTCTAGGGTGTGTGGCAGGGGGTGAGTTTTCTCCAACATGCACTACAGTATATCCTACAAAAATTGATGAAACTATGACTATTAATTCATTAGCCATAACCTGCACAAACCTGTCATGGGCGAACTTTCACCCACATGTCCTACACGATACGTATGATAGCAACGTTGCATAAACTAAGAGTATAAATATATTTTGCAAACATATAAGTTCACACACATACAAGAGTTGTATAGGAAGTATGCGAGATGTGCTGATAGCAATACGCAGCAAATTAAGACACAAGCATTATAGTGCACATCAAATAATTAGCTACTCGACATGTCTAAAAGCCTAATTACAAACTATCGACATCGGCTAATTGATCTCTTATCGCTCGCGGGAAAAATGCCATTTTAAACATGTCCGTTCAGCAGTCTATTACCCCCCATGTTACGCTCATGTCTACCGCATTATGTCGGGATTCTTAAAATGTTTTTGACGTCGTTGGAAAACAAATCGGCTTGGAACTTACTTAAAAGATTAAGCTCAAATTTTAACCGAAGGTTTGATAGCGATACGCAATCTTGTGTGTCGCCAACTTGGCAATCTGTTCCAATTGTTCGTGTCAAGGTCACACTAAGGGATATCCAGCCAACTTAATAACGCTGAGAAGTTTCCTTCATTCCAGGAATCAACTTTAAACACGAACTTGACCTCAAAAGGCGTCGACGATCAATCCAATGGCCATAAAGCGAAAGTTTCGTGACTCTTAGCAACATAGAGTTTCCGTGGCCTCAATATAATCACCTGATTTAAGGTTCGATAAACCCCCCAATTTATTCTACTGCCACCACAGCATCTACCCCGCGATACACACTTCGAAGAAACAACCGTTCCACGAGAAAAATTCGGATTTTCACAATTCCTAAATGATTCTTTTATCGAGAAGAGCCAGTAAGCAAGTGGGGCTGCAGTCGTGATGCGACGCCAACAAGATCGGTGCGAATTATGTGAAATTACGATAATATACAGGCAGAGGACTGAAATGTTCCGAAATTACTGCAAAAATTCACAAAGTATTTAGTACGCAATCACCCGCACGGGGGCAAAGATATTTACCACAGGGATGAAATACTCCACGAAAAAATCATGAATTGACGGATATTAAAACACTGACCTCCTATATAAACTTCATAGTGGCAGACTTCCCTTCGTTTAAGTTATTTATGTTTGTATACAGGATTAATTAAAATACTTAGTAACTTTCTGCTAAATTTTATCTTTACGATGCGTTTCACCGATTTACGGCATCGTCAGGCACAGAAAGTATGTTACCTTTGTTCCTGACGATGCCGTAAATCAGTGAAACCGCGCCGTAGAAATAAAATTAGGTTGAAAAGTACTAAGTATTTTAATTAATCAAGGATACAAACACTGATCTCCTATTTGTCGTTATTGCTCGGTGGTGTAACTGGCTAACATACCTGACCAGCAATTGGGAAACCCGGGCTCGAACCCCGGCCATGTCAAATGATTTTTTCACGGCATATTGCACCCCTATGGTGTATGTAAAAATTAATGACATTTACACAGAAAATCTGGAATTGAACATTAGAGTAGAGGGGCATAAAACGGAAATAGGTGAAACGAATTCGATATTTACGTAGCATTATGGGCGAAAACGCTTGTAATGAAAGGAGAGAGAGAGATGGCGTGAAAAATTATCGAGACCCGACTTAAGTTAGTAGGAGAGTAAAAATGAGATGACGGGATGTGATGATCCACCCACTAACATCAATCAATCATCAATCCGAAGATTGGTTTGCAACAGCTCGTCCTCCTTTCGGCGAACCGTTTCCCCTCCACAATCACTAATTAAATGACCATCATAACTTGCTCACGGAATTCTAACCTTGATCCTCCTCGGCATTTCTTCCCATTAATTACATGTTACAGTATTGCTTTTAGGAGGCTGTAGTTCCACCAAATGTATCCAATAAAGACTGGGTTGGGAGCCGCTAGATATTCGGAGTAAACACGCAAGGCTAAGACTTATTGAAAAATTCAGAGCAGGCAAGTTTCAATGCGACACGGAGGATACGCACCAAACTTAATGTATTAGACAAACAACGGATGCTTGTAAACATTCTTTTTTTTGACAAATTTTTGAGGATCCCAGGACTAGCCACGGTATAACATTTTACGGATTCACCCGCAAGTGCACATTAGTGCGATATTCCACAGAGGAAAAATCATTCGCCTTGACCGGGATACGAACCCAGATCCCTCGATTTCGAGCCGAGTGCTTAAACCAGTTATTGCGCCACCTCAATTTCTTATTTTATGCGAGTCTGAATACTTTCTCATTGTCATTTCAAAAAAATAACAGAATTTGTTTGTCATTTGTTTTGTTTTGGAAATAGCTTCTCATATTAAGCTAAGCTAAGAGTTTTGATTTTTTTTAAATAGAGTAATTGATGAATTATTTTAATGATGATAGTTTATTACGTAGTAAATCACGTATTATGATAAAGTAGATCTTACATTTTTATGCTATAATATTTTTATTCATATAAATTATATATATATAAAGCGTTGACTATACAGCAGATTCATTTTATAGCACCGGGTTACCGAGATTTGCTCGATACACTATGAGTATAAATTACTTTTAAAAATTAAATGGAAATTTATGTTATTTAATTCAATTTTGTTAACCTTTTTATATGTTTTATCTTTTAAAAAAATTTCATTCTTTATGGCTTCATTAGGTTTTCTCGGAAATGAAAAATTATAGCGTATCTATTCATTTTATAAAATACTGAATAATAAGAAATAAAATAAATTAATAAATAACTGAATCGTGGCTGCCGAGTCAAACGAAGGTAACCAAAGTACCTAGCCGTCTATGCATTTGTTATGGGATTTTGGCCCTTTTATTTATGTATAAAACAGATTTTTCGCGGATATGGGACCTATACCAATCGATTTCTCAGTTCGCAAAACCCTGATATTCCAACATATAAGTAGGTACATGGAATGACCAATTTTTGATAAAATATTACATAGCATACACATGCATGCAATTATTGCTCACTTTACAATATAGGATAGGATTGTACATCGTATCTTCTTTTGCTAATTATATCTCAATCGATCGAATTGAATACTTTGGGAATTTTGATTAGAAATTATTCTTTTTACTATGTTACCACCTGGCAAGGTTAGCCAAATTGTCACAGGATAGGATAAATAAATAAATATTACATTTTTAAAAATAAATATATCAAGTTTTTTTGCTGTGCCTACCACGAAAGGGATCGGCGTGATGAGTACGTATGCTCGCATGTATCCATTGTTAACTCTTCGTAGGACAGAACCCGGGTCTGTACATAACGCATAGGTGTAGCGAAACATGGCGGCAGTCGCATGCAAGAAGCGTGACATCAATGAGGGGAAGACTCACGAGGTAGGAGTCGGCTAAAGAGCGGAGGGGAAAGGACTGCACGTGGAAGACAAGGTTGCCAACATAGATGTGACAATGCATACGTTTCAAAACAAATCTGGACCAAAATACGCTGATAATGTGCTCGCAACTTACCTTGGGAACCCTGGTAGACATTCGTGGAGACAATATTACTCCCCCGGAGTGGTGCCCACATGCCGCTAAGCGCGATTTTTGGAGGGGTGGAAACCCGGGATTTCAGGAAATTTTACGGGGAGATACTGCACATTATGAGTTGATCAGTCATTGAGCCTGTGGGGGGGTACATCCATCAGGGTTGTTACAAGATTCTGGAAAAGAAATTCCCTGACATTTCCCTGACAAAAATTGTCAATTTCCCTGACATTCTCCTTAAGCAGTATGACGTTCAGGGAGCAGTGAAAATTTAGGAACATTTTTTATTTTTAACAAACTAATGTTACTTTTACTCATGAAATTTATTGTCAAATTTTTTAAACGAAGACAAAATCAGAAGATGGAACATCAACTCCAGCACAGCGAATGGACGTATAGTTGGGCTGCGTCAGCCACTGACCAATTCATCGATCTTCGCCCTTATCCAATTTTCCCTGACATTTCCCTGATTTCCCGGACGGGTTTCAAATTCCCTGACATTTCCCTGACTTGTTACATCCCTGATCCATGCTCCCCCGCGCGATTCCTTTTCGCAGGGAATGGACACTTCCACAGAGGAGGGACTTCTGCGCAATTGCCGCGCACCATGTTCCTCTACCATTTCAATAGCGTTAACTGTCTTTTCCGCGCCCTTTGCGTTTCGCCTCTCGTCAGACCGAATCGGTGGGTGGGTGACAGCAGAATCCACCGAGTAATATAACGACGGCTCCCCGTCTCCGCAATTGCCCACTCACACTCCGCCCATCATCCTCACGCTGCCATCCTCCGTGCGACTCCGTAAAACGGCCGCAAATTCCCTCCATTGAGACCCATTTCACTCCATCATCACGCCTCGGCCGCACTGCCAACATGAGTTACCGCACGGAGTCGTCGCTGGAATCACGTGGGGAGCTTGAGGGACCTTGATTTGTATTTTTAGAACCCATGCAGGCACAATCAATTTAAATGCTTTTCTGTACCTAAACGTTGCAAGTCGCACTTACAGCGAATGTCTCGCTTACTTGCTGCATACACATATTTTTCTATAGCCTTTCCGTAAAGCCCTTGTCCCAAGGTACATTATTACGTAAATTTATCCATGAAATCCATATTATTTTCGTAAATTTATTCATTAAATCCATATTCATGAAATAAGTTTTACGAAAGTCCATGCCTCGATGTCACACAGGCAGAAAATAATTCATGAGTTTGGTGCTGATCGGCTGACGTCCTGAACGAGAATTCTTTGTTGTTAAGACGCATAAGCTTATATATACGTCGTAGTAGTATAACGCATAATCGGTACGAAAAGAACAAATAGCAAAGAAATTTTCATTGAGTCTACGAGGCTAAGTACAGTAATTACAAGGAAATAATTATAGCCTGAAATATCAACTGAATGAATTGCATGAGCAAGCATACTGCATCACGATAATACACATAGGAATCCAACGCAGTAGTTCCCCAACAATAGTGGGTGGTTTATTGATCAAATTACGACAGGTGATTTAACAACACATGTTTGCACAAAATAATTCTGCTACTGCCACACTATGATATAATATCAACAATTCGCTCAAACATATGATGTCTATAATACTAACCTCTTCACCTATTTTAAACTGGTGGAATAATGTCGTACTTCAATGACGTTTTCTTCTCAAGTACGTAGTCGAAGTTGTCTCTAGCAACGGCATGGTCGAAGCGCATGCGCGCAGATAAACCAATCAATGGTCGTGTTTCGTTAAGAATTTACAGGGTTGCCTAGTTTACATAAATTCACGGAATACATACCAGTATTTTTAAACAAATATCTTAAGACTTTTGTACTTAAATTAAGAAGGGGCTTTAATCAATGATATATCCACATATTCAAGAAAAGCAGAGGAATTTTGACTCCTATGCATGCATTTCGGTTTTCCAGATGACCATCAACAAGGAAATGCCTCAGAAATGCCTTTAAATCTCGTTAACAATGCCTCGAGATTAATCACTGCTTCGTAATTATAGGAGTTAAAATCCCTCTGCTTTCATCGACAATTTGGATGAATCTATAATTATAATTTACCAGTCAATTGATCGCTTCTTGGATTAAGAAGGGACTATTTTAAGGATGTAGGTATGTACCTATAACGCAACGACGGAAAAAATGTGCTCATTTAGCGAGTTATTTGCGATTTATGACATGCGGTCAATGAGTCTGTACCCAATAAATAGTGTACCCAAAAAAATGTCTGTGGTTTAAGTATGACGAAAAAGTCCTTATTAGCGGAAATATACGCACGGAAATCGCGATTCGTCGAACCTTTTCGCATTGATCGAAGTTTCCCATTCTCCGTCGCCCATTCTCGAGAGTAGATTAATTTAATTTTGTCGTGTGAATATAAATCTCGATGAAAATTGCTATTTCCGAGTGTGAATATGACGTCGTATTTGATAAAAAATCTGGAAAGAGGTAGCATCGAAGCTAAAGTGACAAATGAATAATTAATTATATTCATAGCTTCCCCCACGATATACAACTTCTCTCTCTGGCTATGACTCTAGTACCACTGAGAATTTATGCAGTTGCAAAATACATTAATGCTCACAGTTTAATAACATTTGTAACAATATGGTTTGATGCATGTTGGTGACATTTCACCTCCCGACAGGTATTCGTAGGTTTTTGCTAATGCATCAATTGTCGCAGCTTCACTAACATTAGTAGAATATAGTGTACTGCATGTTGGTGAAAACTCTCCCCCTGCCACTCACCCTTGTGATGGCTTGCAGGGTATCACATAGATATAGATGACAACATTTTTCTTTACAAATAACACTACCTGAAAAAATAAACATAAAATATACGACCATTCGTATAACCACCACTAAAAAAAAGACATGCTCACGAAGTTAACGAGATCAACTCTATGAATTTCAATTGCAGAAAAAAATTAGGCTCCACGGAATTCCACTCACAATCCCAACCCGAAAACAATAAATGAAACCATTGAGAAGCGAGTTCACATATACCTATTTCTATACGACTAAACCTGGAATCCAAAGAAGCGAACATTTAGCATGTGTGAGCATGTAAGTACGTATTGCCTTGCAAAGACGCCTCAAGGGCTAGTGGCTGGTAGTCTAGGGCAGCAACCACACAAAAATGATTTAATAAATTCTGAAAAAGGGAGATTTGCACTGCTATCTAAATGTTTTTCCCTTTTCTTTAGATGGTGCCCCATTGTGGGAGTTGAAATCGTGAGTTTATATCAAACAACATCTCCCTTAAGTTATAGAACCGCTAGCAACATCCGAAATGGTTAACTTATTATGGTCATCTACCGGTTAATTCTAAATCTACCGGTACGTTTACATTGAAAAGAGTAAAAATACACTATTTTAAACGAGAAGGCCCCTATCCCTAAGATAATTTCTTACTTAGGCTCGGTATACGTCTTACGTCTCTTCATCCCGACCAGAAAGCCAATTCTCTTTCTTCCCTTCACCACTTTCCCATCGTTCTCCCCTCTATCACGGTCTTCAGCATCTCCTCACCCCCCATTACCTCTTCCGACAATCTACGCTCCTAGTCCTCTCCATAAGTTTCCTCTCATCACACACCATGCCAAGTACTTCATCATTCGTCTTTCTTTCCATCCACCGCACCTTCTCCATTTTCCTCCGCACTCACATCTCAAACGCTTGCAACCTATTCTTGTCCTCTTTGTTCAAGAGTCCAAGTTTCTGTGACAGAACGCCACCCTCCACATTAAACTCCACGCCATCCTTTTCTAAAAATCTCTAGCATAACAAATGATATTTTACGGATAAAATGGAAAGTTGACATAAATAACAGATTGAGAATTAAGAAGTTGGCAATGAAGGCTTGTGACCTTGTGAGGCCTAATAGCCAAATGCGGAGATACTCTTACTCCCCCGTGTGGAGCTTCTTATATGCCGAATATGTACAGTCGCAGCACAAAGTCTGGTGACATCGACAAAAGCGCCGAAGAAGCGAAACTACGATTTTTGTGGCTCCACCGATTCAAAAGTGAGGGGTGGGGATGAAATATATAGAGGAGGGGGGTGGGAGGGAGGTGAGAAAGTGGCCAGAGTAGTCGTGAATCGGAACCTCGTCTTGGGGGCTAGTGAATTAAGGGGATTAAGTTTCCGATGTCGTTGTAGACTTTATGCGGCGACTGTACACATAAAATACTCTCTGTCCAAAGAAATGCACACACAAATTTCAATATTGGTATTTATTATGTATTTATACTATTCATTATGATGAGTCACATTACCTTATCTCAGTAGGTTTTCGTAGGAGCCACATTGGCTTATCTCAGTAGGTTTTCGCAGGTTTTTCACCCCCCCCCCCCTTTCATGTGTGGGTGTTTTCCTGCAGTTGATATTTTCCGTGACGGATGCCAGCCAAAATCCTCACGTTATTCCCAAAATTGTACATATATTTTTACACTGATTTCTTATACTTATTATCCCGTTAATATTATATTTATATTGTTAATTGTATTATTTCTTTGATTTATATATATTCAAGTGTTTTCCATGTTCAATGACTTACGATTGGTTATGTGGAAGCAGGTACTTTAAAAGTATCAACCTCGCCCCAATAAAGACGTTTATCTATCTTTTTCGTAGGTAATGGACTCTTCCACCGAAAATCACCTCCTGCGCGACTGCCACCGAGTTTCGCTACCACTATTGAGTCCCGTTCAAGTCGCCAAACGACGCCGCACCGAGAGGCAACTAAAGAAGGGCCTGACGCAATGCATAACGATTCCCCGCTCCAAAGGTTAGCCGAGACATTCGCGCTCACATGAGTAGCGAATGATAACTACGAACACCGCAACAAATCATCTTGGAGGGGGAAATAAAAGTCTAATGGGAGCGAAGGGGACAAATGATTATCAGAACACGAGAATCTCGTGAAGCGCGAGGCCCCAGGAGGTTATCGAGGGAAATCAATTGAAGGCGATAATTATTTCAATTTGAAACGAGAGATGTCGCCGAACGAACGCCGAGGGGGCTTCAAATACGATCGATGATCGAAGGTCGAATAAATAATTTCGATTTTAACTTATATGAAAGAAAACGAGAATAGAAGACCATGAAATGGGGAAGACATTTCAAAAAGTGAGTGGTGACTGACGTATGAAGGTCGATAAACAAACACAAAACCGATCGAAATGGCTGGGTGAAATGGAACTATGGGTTTGAGCGGGAGAAATGCGTTTAGTTAGACGGCAGGATGACAGAGGAAAACTATTTAGGAATTAAAAAGGTTGTATTTTAAGGAATTAGGGTGGGAATTTTTAAATGATTGGCGGGAAAAGTATAGTTTAAATATTTTGCGGGACTTCGAAGCAGACATTTTCGGCAGACGTGCAATATATTTTGCTTGAGCCAACGTATTACGGTACACACGCCCATAAGCATAAATTAAAGGAAATAAACAGCAGGACCGATATATTAAAAATTCCATTTTTTCGTGGAAAGTAAGGGACCATAATAGTGCAAAAAATCTTTTCTACGAAATTGCCACCTTCCTAGGTGGACCAAACTTTGTACATGTGTTTACTTACAGCATTATTAAAAGCACATCACCCCAATTGAGATGCCCTGCATGCATTATTATTTAGTTTTCTCCATAAATTAGGAGTATTAGTAATACTAATCAGAAGTAACATCTCAACCCGTATTCTGCACGTTAGAATGATTGCCGTATCGCCTAGCACTCTCATACTGCCGGTGCAAAAACGAGTTTGGATACTGTTTAAGAATTAACTATAACAATTGCATCAATGCAAGTTGCACTAAACTTTAGCCTATTTTATTCTGTTTAACCATGCTTACTATTTATTTTTACGCTTTTTTCCCGCGTTAAGAACAAAAAATTCCGGTTTTTTGGCGTTTTCTAACGGACTGGTCTCTTTGACATTTCATAAAGAAGTAATTCAACATCCAATCGTATGAATTATTTATGAACCGCAAAAAAACATTTTTAAATTTAATTTTTAATTTCAGTTCATTCTAATTTGGCATAAAAAAGTTAACATCAACTTTTTCTTAGCAACAGATGGTACCGAAAACACGACCTTGGTCTTTCTTTAAAGCTCTTTGCAGCAGTATTTCAGAACAATCGCCATCGTTAACCCACGCTACAAAATGGACTTTTAAACGAATGAATAAACAACCGAGTATTTTGGCAGCATTTGTGTTGCGATTAAGTTAAATCCTATTGATGAGTTCATTCCATAAAGTTGCGTCGCCGACAATTGATTCAAATAGCACGTGTTTGACCATAAAAAAACACTAGATTTTCCGGTGATAATGTCAAACATAAGTGAATGGGACTGAGTGATCACAAATGTATAGCAGACTACTAACCTCGCGAAGAGCGAGGGACATGGCCCCAGAGATGGCCAGGCCTTGCCGTTCCTTCAAATCTCCTTTCACAGCCGGGAGGTATCCGATGGTCAGTGTGTGGTGCTTCTTGATGATCACCTCGGCCGTGTCGTTGCCTTCGCCTGAGGTAGTGCCCGGTGCTGATGTCTGCTCGAGGCCCGCGGAAGACGTTGAAGTGGAGGAGGTCGTGGAAGAGGAGGTCGAAGAAGAAGAAGAAGATGATCCATCGCCTTGGATAGAGGAAGCGTCGTCAGCGAGGTAATTCCCTGACTCCTTGAGGAGTTCGCGGGCCGGGGATGGGCTCTCCAGCCCGTTTTGCGAAGAGGAGGTAGTGATGAAGCTCACGGCTGGGTCGGGGTCGGCAGAGCGTGACGACCGACCCGGGTTCGAAGCCTGTAAAGTGTCGGGAGGGCCAGGTGAGGTGATCCGACAGCGTTTAACCGTTGAAGTCTCCTTACTGGTTACGCCATCCGTGGGGGGATGCTGGTCCTGAGTTGTCGGTGCTGGTGGGGGAGTATCCGGATCCGGACCTCCTGGGTCATCCGGGGCCTCCGGGTCCTTCGGTGGGACACCGGAGGATCCCGGAGGGCCGACACCGGCGGCCCGTTTTTCTCTCCGGGGGGCGGGCGAGAAAGGGTTAGCCCGGATCGGATCGAGCCAAGGTGGTGAGGGCCTCGCTACGTCCTCGAGCCACGACCGGTGCGTGGCCCAGAGAGCTTCGTGGGCCTCGTCCCCTTGGTCCCTCCGCGGCCCCCTGCCGCCCCACGACGACCCGCCCCGGTCGCCCCCGCCCCCGCCGGCGGCGGCCCGCGTCTCGACGCCGCCCCCGCCGTCCACGAGGGTGGCCACGGTGGAGGCGGCCCCCAGGACGGCCAGGAAGAGGACGAGACGACGCGGCGAGACGGGCCCGGAGGCGGCGGAGGTAGTGGTGGTGGTGGTGGTGGTGAGGGTGTCGTCGGGTGCGGAGGGGAGGAGGTTGCGGGGGGGAGGAGGGCCCGGTGGCGGCGGGTGAGCCCGGCGGGCCGCACCGGGGCTCATGGCCGGGGCCCTTGGACGTGCGTGCTAACCTGTGGAAGAAACGAAAAGGAAATCGTCAGACATATGCAGGAGAGGAAACAATAGACGAGAAAGCATTTAAACAACCATCTCATACAAAAACACTTAAAACTGAATATCGCGCACTGAAAACTCTATCTATAATACCTACACTTAAGGTAACTAGTATTGAGGTTTAAATATCTTATGTCTCTTCGAGGGACAAAACAGGAAAAAACATCAAAGAAACCAAGCAGTTACACGAAATAAGATGACAAAAACTATCCTATCCTACACTATAAAGCGAGCAATAATTGTATACAAGTATAGCAGATCAATTTTTGGAAATAGTATAGTATGCAATGATTTTATCGAAAACGGGTCATCCGATTTACCCGAATGTTGGCATTTAAGGGTTTTTCGGTATGAGGAATGGATTGGTACAGGTCCCATATCCGAGAAAAACCTGTTCTATGCTGAAATAAAACCGTTTATTTATTTTAAAACATTAATTGTTATGACTTTCTAATATGTTTTGGTTACTTAACTTATTTTCGTATTGCTTTACTTATGAAGTTAAATTATATTTTTATACATACGCAAATGTATGTACATACTTGGATAAAGTTATTTTTTATTTTTTCATAAAATATAAATGTACCTATAAAATGAGCATTCTATAACTTTGTATATTCGAAAAAACTTATCTAATCCATAATTAATCACGGTGTTTACATATGATTAAACATTACAAAATGTAACATGTAATGCTTATCAGGAGGCGAAGTCTCAGAAGCATGCGTCACACTATACGTATGCTACCAATGATAGAGGGACCGTTTGTATTAATGTATTTCACAGCTACATAAATTGACAGAGATACACGAGTTGTACTGAAAACATGCGCAGCGTGCTGTTAGTACTTGGTAGTTTATGCAAACGAGTTAATTGTAAGCTAGGAATCACCAGTCTTAAATTTGCTCTTGACCTAAAACGACATTTATTTATTTACATTCATATTTACCTTAATAAGTTCCACATTTAGTTGACAGTGTGGGCTCTAGTGGGGATTTGTTTCCTATGTGTAAATCTCAATACGGCCGGAGGTACAATGTTGAAAAAAGCAGTAGGAAAGTTAAAATAGTGCTATTTAACGTGCTCGAATTGCAAATCAAAGATTTTTTCAAACTGCTATTACTATTCCCTAAAGGAACTTACTTTAATTTGGCGGGATTTCGGAAATGGTCGTAATACATACGTTACAAGCGGGCTCAGTAATAGGTATACCTTAAGTTTATATCGCCTTCCGGCTTCCGTAGGGTCATGTTTTGGTAGTTCCTAAACATTTTGGAACATTCAAACAGTATAGGTAGTATTCTAAGTCATGTGCTTCGAATATGTGTGTGCTGGCGGTAGAATTTCAATTTTAGAACTTGACGCATTCGTATATTTCCAATTCCCATCACTCTTGGTCCACTTTAATGGTTTACATATAAATTTCTATTTTCTTCATATAATAAGTCGAAATGGGGACGCGATATTTCGGTCAACGCAAAATGCGTCATATTCTGCATATTAAAAAAAACGAACTCGCACGCTTTCGAGTTCACAACGCGCTGCTTCAACGAGAACGAGATCAATCTGGCCACACTTGTTTCTTATTCTTTTTAGAGATATAACATATTTCACGTAGTTCCACTGTAAAATGAATTAAATATCAATGAATTAATATCGTGGCTACCTATATAAAAGCTTGGCTCTAATAGACACCTACAACCTCTAATAGACACGAACAATAAAACATATTTTTCCACGCTTTTTTTTCGCAAGTTGAACCTGATATTACCTACATAGTTTTAATTGTGAGAACACGCAAAAATTGGATACATATTATTTTTCTATCTAATTTAAATGCTATTTTCGTGAAAAATGTATACAGAAAGCGAAAACTCTCAAGCAATCTAATGAAATAAAACTTTGGCACCTTACTGCATTATTTTTTTGTTATTAGGAAATAACTGCAATAATTGTATTCAATATGCGGTAAGTCAATATAAATGGGGCTACAGTCGGCTGCTATGGCAGGAAAAATGTTTTCATTGACATCAATAAATTCGTCGAATGATCTGAATATTTTATTTATTAGCAATGCTATTTTATAGCTAAGGCACGTGATCATGAATGCATTTTTTAAAAAACAAATCAATCAAAAGGGTTGAACTGAGTTATTATTTTGACTAACAACGTCGCGGTGAAAATTTGATCGCGGTCGTAGTTTGAGCAAGTTATCACTTTACGTAAAACTCAATGACTTTGCCCTCATTGTAATGATAAGGAACACATCTTTCAAATGGTGACAAAATATCAGCTACTTATCGTAATACCATCCAAGATATTTTCCGGAAAACAATATCAGTCTTCCATTGATATAGTAAGGCTAATCGCTACAGAGAGATTTATTAAAAATGGGGAATTTTGACGCTTGGATTGCTTGAAACATTGCTTTTTCAACTATTTTTAAGGATGACTTCACCTACTACTCACCGCGATACGTTTTACAATATCGCAAAAAACCTCCGGTAGTGAGGGCGTTTTCAGCGAACGACGTGATTCAAGTGAGTCAAGTTAAGTGTATGTTTGGTTAAACGCTGATAATTTTAGTCAGAAGAGACAAAGTTATTGCGTCATCAATATAACAATATTTACTCCCTGCTTCTCACAATTACTTAAATTCAGAAATAAAATTCGAATATGGTATATAATGTGACTAGAGAAATACCTCGCTTAAACTACCTCAAGGGATACCAAAAGTATGCGCTTCCTTGGCCCGGTTATATAATCTCCGGTTAAATATTTTCTCAGCATCAAAACTGCAGTTTTAATCCCTCTCCCAACGATAACGCTCACGTCCACTAACTGACAGTCTCTATTCATTATAATAAAGTTTTGTACTTTTCTACACTTCTTATTTTTTAAACACACTACGCGTTTCACCAATTTTATGGCATCGTCAGATGTAGTAGTTTGTTTGCATATGATATTGTTGTCGTTGTTCGATAAAGAACAATAAATTTCATTTTAAAGACATTTTTAAATTTAAAAAATTTCAAAAAGGAAATGAAACAAAAATGAAAAGGAGAACATGTCCGTAGTTTAAATAATAGAGATTCTGTCTCCCTTTTTGCTAAACACCTTATAGAGTGCGATCATGTCAGTGACTTTACCCCTGAAATTTTACATTTATTTCCCAAAGGTTTAAAAATGGATGCATTAGAACAAATTGAAATTATCAGGCATTCCCAAAATCTATGCAATGAGCAGCTCTTTACACATACCTCCCCACTACTTTCTGGAAAATTTTCGTTAAAAAACGTTGACCTTTCTCATACCACCACCCCTTGATTTCATTGTTTTTCCCCAGCATTGTATGTAAATTTTTGTTGTTATTATTTTCATGTAAATATTTTTTTACCATCCTTTTAATTTTTGTCTCAATTCCTTTTTGAAATTTTTTGAATGTTAACATTTAAAAAAAATCAAATTTAATATTCTTTATCTAACAACGACAACAATATCATATGTAAACCAACTACTGCACCTGACGATGCCATATTATTGGTTAAACGCGTAGTGTGTTTAAAAAATTAAAAAAATAGAGTGTAGAAAAGTAAAAAACTTTATTATATTGAATATTAAAAGTTTCTAAAAAGTAGAGCCTGAAGCTGTGGATTTTTTTACAGTCTCTACCTGAATGTAAAGTAGAGACTGATGTAAAAATTGATGTAAAGTAAGATTGCGAGCAACACAGAATGCTCGCAATCTAACTTTACATCAATTTTATTTAAAAAATGTGATTTTGTAGTTAGCATTAACTAGACAGAATAAAACCAGGCAAAAATTGATTTTTTAGCCCTTAAAATATATTAACCCTCTTAGTGCGATGGGCCGATATATCGGCTTTTGAATCTCGGGCGAAAAGTGCGGCGGGCCGATACATCGAATCGCATATAAAATATTGTTAATCTTTACAGCACTGAGATTAAAAAAATTATTTTCCAGATGATGTAAACGAACAGTATCATTATTAACTAATTCAATTCACATAAAATGTAAAAAAAAACACTTGGATATCTAAAACAATAACTTCATTACGTTTTTCTTCCTAAGGTGATATATTTCATTAAATTACCCTTCGCATTTCTCGCTAGTACCACTGCCAAAAGGCAGCAAAAGGTTAAGCAGCAAAGAAAACTTCTGGGTAGGTGGATTTTTATTTGGATTTATATTACTAAAATCTCTGAGAAATTACTAGAAAATACTTATAAGAAGGATTACTAAAAATATACACCTAAATATTACTCTGCAAGCCACCTCAAGGGTGTGTTGCAGTGGGTGATTTTTCACCAACATGAACTACACGATATTCTATCAAAGTTAATAAAAACGAAGACTGTTTATGCATTAGGAAAAACCAGCTAATACCTGACAGGATGTAAAATTTCACCAAGGTGCGTTACAATATAGGTAATGCTAGTAATATTGCAGAAACATTAAGCTCAAATGTATTTTGCAACTACATAAATAAACAGAGATACAAGACTTAAACAGGAAACATGCCCGACGTGCAACGTAGCAGATTTAGAAACAAGCATTTGGGAGTAAATCAAACAATTAGCTACATTACCGATCGACAACCTTACTTACATCGGCAGCAAATTGGCAGCAATTATGGCCTCTTATCGTTCGCGGGAAAAATAATATTTTAAACCTGCCCGCTCTGCAGTCTATTTACGTAATTTTATTCTCATGGCATATTCCGCCATAGTATTTTTAGTTTTGAAAAATGCAACTCACGTCGTCGGAAAATAGATTGTCTTGAAAATCACATAAAAGACTGTCTCAAAAGTCGGTCTAGGTGGAACGAAAATCAAAGGATTTGGAAAGTTACCACTCCAACAACAGTTTACCTAAATTTACATTTCAGTTCGTCGAAAGACTTTAAAACCATCCAAAATGATTCTGCTACCCTTCCACATGCATTCCTTCCGGTAGGGCTCACGGGACTATTTGAGGAAATGAAATCATTCCTCAAGTTCATTCAAGTGTTGCCGACGGCCACGTTCGACATTGCAGGACCCAGGAAATAACCGGGGTGATTGTTTTCAAACGATTAAAGAAGTCTTGTTTACGAAAATCTAAAAGCGGTGCGAGAACCATAACAATCCTAAACGGTGGGAACCAGCTTCGCTGGCGGTTTTGTCTGACCTTGGCGTGTTGCAACAGTCACCAACCGCGCCCTGCTGACACGAAGCTCCTTTCGTAACGAAGACCGAAATAGTTCCAAGCCTCCGGGCAGATCGTCCCGAGATAAGACACAGATAGACTCGTGGGATTCCACTCTAGCCTAAAGGGCCTTTTACACGGTGCTGCTTGCACTTCAGTCGTGAAAATCAAACAGAATGCAGTTTGCTTAAAATCGTCTCGTTTAAAGGGTGCTATCGTCTTACATGAAAAACTCGAATTCGATTAGGCTCGATTTGACAAGAAATTGATCAAGTACATCGGAGAGCAGCTAGATCTGCAAAAAGTTGTTACGATAAACTCAGCAGTGTTGGGAATTGTCAAAGGGATTAGAGTGCAGTTCTCAAATGGATCGAAGGGAAAATAATACAGTTATAATCTTTCGTACAAGTTCGAAGCAAACGATTTTTTTGCCGGACGTCCCACATATTTTGCTAGAGTCGACGTCTTACGGTAGAAACGATCACAGGAATAAGGTAAAGGAAAAAGATCGCAGACCGATGGATTTAATATGGATTTTTTTCCTCGCACAATAAGGGACGATAATAGTTACGATACATCAATTCTATGAAACTCCCACCCTCATTAGGTACGGTAGACTTTGTACTTGTGTTTAATAACATACCATCATTACTAACACCTCACCCAGCTGGAAATGATCGGCATGATTTTGTTTTCTGCATGAATGCGACCTGAATGAAACCTCATTGCATTCATAAATTAATAATATTAGTAATGCTAATCAGTAGTTGTATTTTAAACAGTACTTATTTTCGGGCTGTTGGAAAAACTCTGAATGGATTATAACGACAAAAAAATAATCTATCAACTATACAAGAACCAATTCGTCACAATGCGAATGAGAGACAGAAGTAAATTAAAGGCTAAAATTAGCATAGGCGTTAGACAAGTATGCAACACCTCAAAAGCAATGTTCAACATATAATTGGAGGAGGGAATAAGACAGGCACAAGAAATAGGACTGTACGGTACTATGATTAATGGAGAATAAATAAACAGGCTCCGCTTCGCAGATGGCATCGTTATGATGACCTTAAAAGATCACAGAAAGCAATGGACCAAGATCTTTAAGAATACGACATGTAAATAAATAAGAAGAAGACCAAAATGCTAGTTTACGGAAGAGAGAAGGTGAACACAAAAGTCACACTGGGAGGAGAGGAATTAGAGCAAGTGGATTCCTTCTCCTACCTCGGAAGCACCATCACGTGGGACGGATGGAATTCAACTGACATCAAGCGTAGAATAGCCCAAGCCAAGAAAGTGTTAATGATGAAAATGCAACTACAGTGTTCAAAGAAGATAAGATTATGAACGAGGAAACAGCACGTGAAAACGTTCATGAGGAGAGTGGCACTCTATGAATCGGAAACATGGACAATTGGAAAAGCAGACCAGAAAAGATGCCAGAGGAGGCTCAATCACGACTGCGTAGGTCAAACCTTTTGGTCGATTTTGTTTAAAAACTAAAAAAAAAAGTGTAAGAACAAAATATACATATGAGTCGACGACTATAAATTTATAGTACACTTTTTTCCAGCCTTAGGAGAAGAATACAATTCCATTTCTATTGAATTACCGCACTTAGACAAACTATTGCAGTAATTCCATTTTAAATAAAAAAACTTACATTATTTTTAATACATTTCTCGGGATCTTTCGTTTCTTTTGACCAGTTTTTGCGAAAATGGCTCTTCGCTCAGAGCGAAAATACTATTTACACATGATTTACCCATTCTCATATCTAACATAATGTAATTGCAAGTTCAATTGGAAATGTATGATGTTGTTGTTCAAACCAAAAACATGGACACGTCTATCTATAAGTAACCAGAATATTAATAAAATGGCATTAAGCCATTTTACATCTACATCATACCCTGCAGAGCTATCTCAAGGGTGTGTGGCAGGGGGAGCTTTCGCCAACATGCACTACTCTATACAACGTTATTGAAACTACGACAGCATTTATGCATATAGAAAAAACCTGCCAATAGCTACTTGTCACAGGAGTTGAAACCTCACCAAAATGAGCTACAAAATAAGATACTAATGAAAGAAATTAGTAAAAAAAATAACCTTGTCAAATTCCACAACAGTTTATTAACACAGTATAACCAGTTCACCCGTTAGGGCTTCATCAGTTACAACGAGTTATAGAACCTAATGAAGCCCTAACGGGTGAAAACGGTCGTACAGTGTTAATTAACAGTTATTTTTTTAATTAATTAATTCAATATGAGAGAATTCCACCAAGTTACACCAATTAACATTCATTTCATTACGATTGAGTATTAGTTTACTTTAGAAATACAAAAATACACAAACGTACAAGAGTTACGGTGGGACGGAGGTACGGTTTTACGGCGTAACCATCTACTGTATAAAAGGATAAGCGTACGTACGTACAATTCAGTTGCTAGGCGTTGTGATTCAGATGTGCGCATATAGGTGGCAAACGAGCTCCCATATATTTTATCCACTAATTGACACACGGCGTAGGTGTATGCATTTTAAAAAATACACACAAGGGAAACTGCTTAGTAACAGCTCCGCCTGATTCACAAAAAATGTAGTACACAAATAAACTCTGACATTTAGATATTAAACATTGTTTACCATATTAATAAATATTGTTTTCATTAAAAATAAAAAGCCACACATTAATTGATATTAAATTATTTGCTTTACTCATTACTTTTTGGAAATTTCGCTAATATTTTAGCCTGTTTCAGGACGCTTTTCAACTAGTCACTTAATAATACGTTTTCAACATGTTTTAATCTCGTTTTTAAAGAAAAAACACGCTGTTCACAGCATGACAACCCTGTCGAGAGCATTCCACGACGCCCGCACCAGAGGCGTAAGCAAACAAGCGAGGGACGAAAAGAAAAAGGCCGCATCTCAGTCCGCGCATGATAACAAAAATACAGGCTTCTTGATTAATGGACGGTTCCCCCTCCCCTCCTCCCTCCAGCTCCCCCATCATCTCCCCCACCCCAAAACTCTCTCCTTCCCCCTCTTACCCCAACGACTACTGACCTTCCAACGAAGGAAGTTCAAAGACGGCCTCCATCTCGTTGTCGAGGAACACAGACGATTGCCCGACCGGCATCATTTGGCAATCTTCGGCCGCCTTCTCAAGAGAGGGTGTGGGAGGTTAAGAGAGCGTTTTCGACCGAGCGATTGGGATGCTGGGATGATGGTAGGGGGAGGAGGTGGAGTGGGAGGAGGCTGGGAGGCGGAGGAGAAGGGGTCCAGGGATCAAGCGACGAGAGAGCGGCCGGACAGATGCCGGACAGTAGAAGAAGAAGAAGCAGCGGCAGAAGAAAAGCGTCAATATGTAGTGCACACGGCGGAATAACCTCCATATACCACAACGAGACTCGTAATAGAGGGAAGGGTAGGCCAAGCGGGGAGTGGGGTCGAACCGACCTATTTTCACACCCTCTTCAATTCCGTACATTCTTCTCGACCAAAGGCGATTCGATGTGATTGTTTACCCCGCAGCTTCATCCCTCGCGAGCCTAATCTCCGTAGATGAGCAAGTTTTGCCATCGTTTCATCAGCAATTGGCTTAGCGTTTTTCAGCCAATTTCTTGAAAAAAACTCCGAAAAACGAGGCAAATTTTCCTCCTTGTACAGTACTTCATGCGTCCTTGTTTAAAACGTAGAACTTCTAACACAAGGTATGTCGTTGCACATCGCTTGGGTCGAATGCTGTGCTGTAGTTTGCATTATATTAAGAGCTACCTACGTACAGAGTGCATCGTGTACTTGATACTTGCGTGGTATTTAGATACAACAGCAATGAGAGGAAACATACGAGGGAAGAGAATTTTGAGATACCCCAATGATATACATGAATACCTGTATCTACAAGGACGAAGCGAGTCAAGGTTACAGCAATGTAAATTGTACATTGTCACAATACCTACGGCCAGATTCCATAGACAACTGCAAATAGGCTCTTAAGAAACTACGAGGAAGATATGGGAGTCACAATTTACTTTCGAAAAAGACAAGATATCATTAGGCTCACTCAGTACATCTATATCTATGTCCAAACTTTGAGGCCATACTCGTCTCAGTTCAAATTCAAACCTCGCGCGCTTCCATAAGCGATAGGCGAAGGACAAAAAAAGTAGGCAGAAGAATAACGGACGGCTAAACTAGGCCAGTGCTTCTTTGGCAAATATGCATTGAACGGGTCAAGATGCTGACGTGAATTAAGAAAACTACTTATTATTCATATATACTACGAGATACTAATTCACGAATAAATAAAAATCACGAAGGGCATATCAAGCTGAATGAGGGGTAAGTAACATTGATAAGTTATTAAACACAAGTAAAGAGTCTAGTCTGCCCATCAATGGTGGTAATTTATTAAAAAAGATCTATCTTAACTATCATGGTCCCTTTTTGTCCGCGGACAATACGCACATTTTAGTTCGACCACGCCAAAAGAGGAAGGAGGAGGAAGATAAAAAGATAAACTTTGTGGGTCTTTATTGGGATGAGATTGAGTCTTTAAAAGTCCCTTCTTCCATCTAATACCACACAAGGAAGGAAGCAAGATGGACACAATAAACTGCAGGTAAAAATACTTCTTATTCCCTCGTAACCCCAAAAGAACCACAGCAATACCAAATAACTGAAATTAGTAGTGAAGAGAGAGCTATAAAATCATACAGGGGAAACGGGTTTAATTTTTGCACTGGCGAGATTATTCGGCTCCCTAATTATAAAATCAGATTCAGATCGGTCATACAAAATACGGGAAATATAATCATTAACGAAGAGTAAAATAAGCCTGATATCGCCCTCCTTGACCACCTCACACACTCCATGTTCGTGACTGCGTATTCGGCTGCGGCTGAAAAGAATATGGATGCGAAAGAGGAGGAAAAACGGCCAAAATATCATCAACACCTGGTACTTGAACTTCGGTAAATGTATCCCGGACACACAGTAAAATTAGTAGACCTCGCCATAGGTGTGTACGGTAGAGTTACGGGCTCACTGCTAAATAGCATCAAGTGCATTCCTGCCTGCGTGCACAGGCGGAATCACTTGCAGCAAGCATTTTAGTAGATATACATGCATGCAGAAGGACGTAATCCTGGGGTCACTCCTTCAACTGCGTACGCATGACCCGAACGCAGCGTAGCCACCTAACCGATGGGTGTCGGACGTGGCTGCGAAAACCGCCCAACCCCTCCCGAGTCTCCGGCCATTATGACGGAAATGAAACCTGATGCTTGCCGGGGACTCGAAGGGGAATGTTACAGCAAAAACAATATTAAAACAATATTTCTTTCCCTTCCACGGCTCCCTTTACCACGGTGGAACCTCTAAAAAGCACCCATACATATAAAGTCGTACAGCATTATAGCAGACACATGGATATCAGTTTTATTTAGAAAAACACTAAACTGAGTCATGTCCTCTTACATCAGGTCACAAACCCCCGTGGCTTAACGCGTGGTATGATGAGGCAGTTGATCAAACCCATGTAGGCCACCACATGGACGAAAAGCATGGTGTGTTGATTCATTTGGGCTCCTTTGAATAAGGATAGCCTATAAAGGATATGTTCTCGAAGATATCGTAATTCGAAGGGCAGAAGGAAAAAAATATCGATAAAAATAAGGTCAAAGTGAGAAGGAACCCATATCGAATTAGCTATAAGTATGTACATTACAGTACTTGCGTAGAATAAAAGTATGTGCATACAGCTATAAATAAATATATATGATTATAAATAATCTTCATGTACACAGTGACCTACAAACCACCAAATGTGTCAGGTGTTGAATCTCACAAAAGATGCTATTAAGCATATGAAATTATATGGTACGAAAGTGTTTATAACTAAGTGAGTAAATGAATAGAACAAATAAGATAATTTCATGAGACAAATGTAATTAAGTATGAGTTTTAAACAATTCCTCCGATGAATTCTCTTCATAAGAAGTGGCTTACAATCTGTCTTATCCTTGCAACGGAGTTGGCCGTAGAAAAATGTTGTTCTCATCAATGGCAAATACTTTATATATTCAAAAGATGATTTGCACACGTTGGTCCAAAATTGTATAAAGATATGTGAGTATATTTTAATGACTTTTATTGTAACCTTACTATTTACTTACTAAAGTTACTTTGTTATTATTGTTATTTCTTTTTTCTTCACTCATGTTATGATCGTAGCTTCAATTAAGGATCTCCTTGGAAGCTAATCTCACAATATAATGTTACTCATGTTCACGTGTGATTCTATCCTTTATTGGAGAGCAACTTACCTCAAAGATGCGCTAGTCATCATGTTAGGTCAGAGTTTGCTGCTAAGAGGAATTAATCTAAACGTAGAGGAGATAGCATTAATGAAAGTCAGTAATACTTTTATAAAAAGGTAAGCAAGAATCCCATTCCATTTGAAGCAAGCACAGCACAATATGCAAATGTGAGGATAAAAATGCAACGAGCTGGGAACACTATGGACATTTCATCGTACGAAGAAGCCAAGGAATTGTTCAACTATTTATTGTTTGTCGCGTCAAGACAGCGATGGTCACTAGGAAACTTGAATAAGACAGGAGTCTTATCACCAAGCTCGGTGGGCTTGGTCATAAATTTTAAATCAGAGATACAAAGCCTGTTACCGGCAGGTTAAGGTGGTCGGAGCGATGTTTGTTTATGTACCCACAGATTTCCGTAAAACTTTGCATAAACGTTCTCATTAATGATATCGATAAATAAATTTGAAAAAATTGCACCATAACGATTTGTTTCTTTGGAAATCCAATGCTATTTTAACTCGTAGCCTTACGGCAAATGACATAATTCGTATTAATTTGATAACGTATGTATACATATTTTTTTTAATTCGTGAAATTATGCTTTTTTTATTATTATTATAACTACTGCTAAAAATATTAAGGAATCACGTCGAGTCCAATAAAAAAAACACATTTCAATTTAGCGTCTTCTAAATTTCGAATATCGCGCCGCGAACGCTACTCATAAGATGCTTCAATTGAGGAAAAGATTGAAAATATAATAATTATATCATTTCCATTACTGCCTGTATGGTGAGTTCCAGCACATAAACCTGCATTTAAGTGAAGTGTGGTCCAAGAATATTTTTTTGACTTATTACTTAAATAATTATTATTAACATTTCCACGATTACCGCTCCAGCCACCTTTAACATAAGCTTGAAGTCTAGTCTATCTAACGCAATTCAGTCACGCCTTCATACCTTCGACAGTCATTCTGATATGCTTAAGATAATTAGAAAATTACAGACATATACATAAAAGTATCAACTATCGTCCCACGCAGGCATTAAAAACTGAAAATGAAAATAATGAAGAAGCACAAAAACAAGTCTATCTATTGTCTAACTATTATTGGAGGCATCGGATATTCCTACTGAGGTCCCAAATCGTACAAGGAAAATATGAAAGTTTAAACGTGTCGGTCCTGCAATCTGTCTCACTAATTTTATGCATGTGATGAAGCCTATCACAGCAGGACGGATTTTTAAATATATATACACTTTACATCCTCGGAGAATTAACACGCCTCAAATTTACTCAGGCATGTGCACTAATATACCCTTTGATAGTGATTTTCTTCCCAATTCTCTTAACAACCTCGTCACACTGCTGGACTTATCATGACGCCTCGTTACGAACCTAGCTTCTCGTCGCTGCACGCGATCTAATTCCGATATCAAACCCGCTTTTTAAGGACCCCAAACACAAGACGCGTATTCTAGATATTATTAATAAAGTAATCACCGGTGAATATATGTTCAAAGAAAGTGAGTGAAAACCCTCTACAATGCTTATATTTTCAGGGCACTATCCACCAACAAAATTTATTTCTTCATCTCAGCGTACGTCCTACCCTTCTTCATCCCGTCCATAAATCCTATTCCCTTCCTTTCTCCTTCCCGCTTACCGTGCAGCCCCTCTATCACGGCCCCTCTATCAAGGTAGTTTGAGCGAAAAATCACTTCACCTAGAATTTAGCCTCATTTTATAGAAACAACTCTCATCTTTCCAATGATATACATATATAAACCCCTTGCCGAACTACTTTTCGAGCAAATTGCCTGTAAATATCAGCTGATTTACATGGGATAGATTACGGCTGAGGGCTCCAGAGGGAGAATATTGAAGGAAATAGGAATTTATAACACCTAGATTTGGTAAAAAAACTAACGGTGAATAGATTGCATGTTTTCTCAACTATTTATAAAAATAATCTATTACTCACCACAGTAACTTTTACAGAATCGCAAAAAAAACCTGCCGGTTTGAAGGGTTTTCAGCCGTACGGCGGGAAAAAAATGAGTCAAGTTAGAAACTTATGTAGCTTTATTTATTTAACCTCTTCTTTTAACTTATTGAGTTTTGGTCAAAACTCAATAAGTTAAAAGAAGAGGTTATTTATATGTGGTCAATATATACATTAATTATTTATTTATTTCCTTATCGAGATTTTTGGGCATATATAACTATATATTTGTGCCATTAATATTACAATATTTATTTCGTACTTCTTACAGACGCTGAAATCAAATAATAAAATTTGAATATAGTCTCCACTATGACTAGGGATCTATCTCACTCAAACCACCTTAAGCAACCCTTTCGCCTCTAATTACCTCTTTCAATCACCTGCTATTCTCCTTCAGAAGTTTCCCTTCCTCACCCACCACACCAAGCACTTGCCCGTATGTCTACCTTTCCATGCACCGCACCTTCTCCATTCTCCTCCACACCCTCTTCTCGAACACCTGCAGCCTATTCCCGCCTTCCTTTCTCAGAGTCCATGCTGCACCCTACTACACCCACCATGATTATGCCCCATACAATTCTACACTCCATTAGACTGGCTATGTCTGGTGAAACTTGGTGGAACTTGCTTAACATAGTGAAATGAAAGCTTTAACTTAGTAATTCCACATGAACTTCATTTAAGACCTAGGTTTCAACTTATGAAGTCATCTTTAGGTACATGCATAAGAAACTTCATGGTTTTCTTATGCATGAACCTGATGATGACTTTCTAAGTTGAAACCTAGGTCTTAAATGAAGTTAATGTGGAATTAATAAGTTAAAGCTTTCATTTCACTATCTAAACTCCATATTTAACCCTTCACCAGCCTCTTCTTTATATCCTTAGCCAGGGTCCCCGTCATCAGCTCCCTCCTATTTCTGAACGCTTCTTTCGCTACCTTAATTCTCCTCCTAATGTACTACTGTCTCCTCCTACTGTGCACTTTCTCTTCTAACGTACTCTCCAAGTAATTAAATTGCTCCACATGCTACAGATTGGGCCCTCCTACTTTTACGATAAGCCTTACTTTCGCGCCTCGCAACATCTATTGGGCAAAATATTAGGTCTAGTGTAATACTAGGGGGAGGGTACTCAGTAGATGTTAGTTTAGCATCGATGCTCTTTTGATGTCAACTTTCGATGTTCATGCCTAATATTGAAGGACCCACCTGCCACATACCCTCGAGGTGGCTTGCAGGGTATTATGTAGTTGAAGAAATGATATTCACGTGGAGGATCAACCCCCTGATCAGGGTTTTCCAAACCATGTTCAGCTGAAAGTTAATGGGTGTTCCGTGAACACGAGTGGTTTAATCTGATGCAACTAAAATGGAACGGAATTTATGTATGCAAAATAAACAAGATGTTCCGTTAGAATTTCGTGATTTACGAAGTCTCAAAGAAAATGAAAAATAACTTAATGAAATCCTCTTTAACATTTTATTGGGAAGCCCGGGTTTCGACACACTGTGTCATCTTCAGATCTGTTACCTGAAGAGGACACCCGGGTTATGGCTGGGCGGTATTTGAATCCCAATATCAATATCCAATATCTTAAAATATTGAAAATGGACCAATATCAATAACCTACATTGGTATATTGAATATTGGAAAATATTGGAATATTGAAAAATTGGAAATAGTGAAAAAATGAAACATTGGTATTATGGAAAATATTGAACAAAGCAATATTAACAGGTAAATTATCTTGCTTAGAATGGTTTGCAAATGTTGCCTGTGTTAACTATGTAAAAGTTTGTTTATAAAACAAGAAAAGCAATGTAAGCCTCTTTTCCCCAGTTATTGGTATGAATAATGGTGGAGAAGGAAGTGCTGCACTGAGTGCCAATATTCCATATGGAATATGACGTTTAATATTCCATATGTAAATATTGGTTTTTCCGAACCCCATTATCCAATGCAGGACATTGGTATTGGTCGTTCAAAAATTGTGATTTTGGAATCTTAATATTTAAAAATATTGATATTGGAAACTAAATATTAGAAAACCGCCCAGCACTAACCCAGGTCCTGCCAACAAAATCTCACAGTGGAGTTCACTAAGTTCTTTTTCACTTTATCCGTCATGGATAACTACCACAAAATCAAACCTGAAACGGTTTCCTCTGATTTACGAAGTGTTCTATCGCAGGAAAAATTTGGGAAACCCTGCCTCCGAGGATACCACACACACAAACACACACTCAAAAGGGGTAGGATGAGAACCTCCACCCTTCGTACCCTTACATATCCTTCCCCTTCTTCCGTTTCGCAGCCCCATTACATCATCGGCGACCGGTTGTAACCCCCCCTACCGGCCCAAACCGGTTGGACGACAACAACACAACGCACTGGAAAGAAAGAGCGACCCCCTACTTAAACAACTTGACTCTTACGAGGCAGAGAAAGAGAATAAGAGAGAGAAAGAAAGAAGGAGGGACACTACCCTCCATTAAAGAGTATCCCGAGAGAGAGAGAGAGAGGGAGAGCGAGAGATTTCATTTATTCTTTTATTTTTTTATTTTACAGGATCGCCACTAAATGGTCCCGTTCAAGACCACTCCAACCTCTTTCCCCATCCCATCTCCCGGCTTCAATTCTGGACCAATTGAGTTTCGCTCACATCTGGCTCCCCCCACCAGCTTGGCCTCAAGAGCATTCGACGGGGAGGGCTGACATATTTTGACAAGTCAGGTACGTTTAAATTATCGACGAGGGCAAAAATCTTTGCAGGGTCACCGTCCGGGGGCAATATTCGCGGGCCAACTTGTGAATTTGAATGAACCGGAAAGGTCGCAGAAAGTCATTTTTGATTGAAGGCCTCAAGTCTTTTGATGCACACGCTCTGCGATAAAATTCACGGACTTCGTATACTCACGCACAATATTCGCAAAAATAGCTAACATGTATCATCATACATCCGCAACAGTATGCTAAAATATATGTCTAATACTTACATCACTTATTTACGTAATTCTGTCCTTCACACCTGTTTTAGGGAGGTTCCACCCCGACTGTGTGAGTCAAAACAAATACTATATTCTAAATTTCAGTTTATTCGCTTTAAAAATCCTGATTTCGGTGATGACCTACATGACCTTTTGAAAATCAAAATGAAGGTACAACATATGCAGATTATTTCGCGAATATATTTTTAATGAGCACTTTTTTCTAGCCATAGTAGCAGACTGAAGCACCATTTCTATGGAATTACCGCATTTTGACTTCAATTATCGCAGTAATTGGCTAATAACTCATAAAATACGGCGGTAAAATACTTGTATTTTATTTTTATTCAATTTATCGGGATTATTCCCTTCATATATACAGTTTTCCGCGAAAATGGGATTTACATTATATCGAAAAATACTATTTATCCCTGTGTTCTTCCAATTCTCCCACTGAACACCATGTAATTTCAAGTTCTATTTGCGAGATAAATAGCGCGGAATGTAAAATTTTGTAGTTCATATCAGATAAAGGACAAGATTTTCTACAAGTAGACAGTATATGATTAAAATTACATTTGATTTACCATGTAATTTCAAGTTCAATTTGCGAGATAAATAGCGCGGAGAGGAAACATTTTGCTGTTCATATCAGATAAAGGACAAGTTTTTCTACAAGTAGACAGAACATGATTAAAATTACATTTGAGTCATTTTACGGTGGAACCACCTTAATAAGGACTTCCAAGTGACCAAGGAAGTTTAAATTTGGCAGGAACACTGTTAGTGACATAAAACCGTCCGGAAAAGTAGAAAAAAAAATTCCGAACGGCAAAAGTAAGAGGTGGTCTTTACATCTGATTTGTTGGCTTATAGCCCCATTACTACAGCAAGGCAAAGTAGAATGGAAGAAATGAAGATGTGCTGTTACCGATTACCAATGATTAAGATAAAATGGACGAAGAGAATAAAAAACGAAGAAGTCCTACGAAGAGCTGGAGAGTAAAGAAGCATGATGACCACACTGCGAAAAAGGAGAGAGAAATTTATAGGACATATTTTGTGACAGAACAGCCTCATGAAAATAAAATATTGGAAGTAAAAAAAATTGAAGAATTATAGAAGAAAACCAAGAATGGAATACATAAAGTAAATCATGAAGGATGTCAAAGTAAATAATTATGCAGTTATGCGATAAAGTTATGCACGAATGAAGCGGATGGCAGAGAGGAGAGTGGAATTGAGAGCTGCAGAAAACTAATCTTCCGATTGATGTCTACTGCTAATGATGATGAGAAGATGTTGGCAGGGGTTTAATTATTTGCTCTCTCTTAAAGAGATAAAAGATTGAAACTTTCACTATCGGAGGGCTTTGGAAAATATTAGTCTAGCATCAATTCCATTACTGTATACATGGTGAGTTCCACCTGAGTGAATGTCTGTATGGTGAGTTCCACCTCAGTGAATGTCGGTGAGTATGGTGAGTTAAGTAAAATATGGTACAAGAATGTTTTCGACAAAATTAACAAATTATTAATATGTGAACTCAATGACCAGCGCTTCCCACTCCAGCCACCATAAGCGACCAATGAGAATTACAGTGATATTTTTGAAGATTTATTTTCCACCCCAACCTCTCTATGGGTGGTTAGTGACTTCTACAAGGAAACTGCATTGTCCACTGCACACTGAAAGGCTTTTTTAAATCCAATGCACCAATTTTATTATTTTGATAATTTCCGTTGAATTTCAGAAATTCCGTGCCCTCTCCTAGTTTACTTTAATATCCGATGGAGTCGGCGTATAGTGGTGTTACACCTTAGAGCGCAAATGTTTATTCAGGTTTTGATTATATCACAGGAAGCCTGCCGCATAGAGGTAGTTCTGGGAAGCCCTTGATAATTATTACGCATCGATGTTGACGTGTATATATATATATATATATGGCCTTTACATCACATAAACACCTTTCGACCTGTACCACCTCCTCCTCAGTTTCCCTAGCCATCAGATCCTTTTCACAACCCTTGAAAATACACCGGCTTTCTTTCTTCTCCTCCCTTGTTTACATTTTTACATCACCAATCACAGCCTTCCATCTTCCTGTCTCTCAACCGCCTCCATCAACTAACCGTCTTTCAAAAGCGCCTTCTCTTTTCTTCCTCACATAACTTCTCTCTCTCACTTCCCCATACTATAAACACTTTCACTATAAAAAACAATTCATTCGTCTCTCTCACTACGCTGAGCGTACCTTCCAAAGCGTGAGACAAAGCTGCAATCTAGTGGCAGAATAATCCACTCGATAACATTTGCTCGTACAGAAATTTCGCCCAAATCAATATACGTATTGATCGTATACGTATAAGTATTGATCTACGAAATCCGCTCGGTGCTTTAATTTAAAGAAATATTCAACAACACGGGATATTAAAAGAGAACAATAACAATCCGCCAGCAATTTGCTATAAATTCCCAGTTTAAAATATTATAAAAATAAAAAAAGAAGTTAGTAGTAAATAACAGAGTACAGGGATCTGAATAAAATGCCAACCCAAAGGTCGCGGGTTCGAGTCCCGCCTGGGGAGGATTTTTCTCCTCCCAAGACATGGTTGTGTGTGTTGTCCTTTGTCACTGTTACAATGCCTGATGTAAAATGGTCTTCAAGGCTGTATTCACGTTGATGAAATTAAAAAAAAAAAATAAATGACACAAAATAGTGAGATTTTAATTTGAAGTTCGAGTTCAAAGAGTGGTTTTGGCTACGTTTTTTCAATGATAATGCACTATAAAATGGGACTTAAAGGGCAAAGCATTATTATGATAACCATTACTTTTCCCCACTTAAAGAATATCTCATCCCTCACTGCTGTAATAGGTTGCTAAAAAGCTTGATACGACAACTAAAGGCTGAATTGCACTAATTAAAACATAACATGCATAGTTGACTTCGGCTGTTAACTATAGAGACATTATTATTACATAAATAACCATCACACCCATCCCTTTCGGGATACGAATAGTCAAATAACTTAGTTATTACAGTTAGGCCTAGGAAACTGGCTCTCTTGTAATTATTTCCTCCATAATGCCCTATCCTCGCATACCTCTTTCGCTTCTCTTATACTCATGAATTACTATACACACGCTCTCCTATTCTTAAAACTCCTAATTATTCTCCTCTAAAAGTGTCTCATCACATTCACCCATAGCTTTCTTGGTCTACCCCTTCCTCTAACACATTCACACATCAGTAAATAAATAAAGGAAGAAGATGCTTCATGATTTTCCGAATAATACTTGTAAATTGTATCACTTACTCCCAACAAATAAGCCGATAACTTGGGACGAATTCAGATAGCTGCGGTTTATAAAAAGCACAGCAATCACGGCATTATATTATTCTAGTTCACTTTGAACTTGAATGTATGCTAGGACACAGGGCCGCGCCAATATTTTTAACCACTTAAGAATTGAGAGGACCAGACACCAACACATGCGATCTCGTTATATTTTCTTATACACATCTACATCTACATCTACATACTACCCCGCAAGCCGCCTCAATAGGCGTGTGGCGGGGGGTGTTAGGACACCAGCCGTTTACATATAAAAAGGAAACGCTCTATGAAATTACGCCTTGCATTTATTAAAGTCCCTTATTGTTCGGGGGAAAAACGAATTCCCATACCTATCCGTTCGGCAAAATATCTCTCTTAATTTATCGTTTCTGTCGGACCTGGAAATATAGTGGGGTTCTAATATGATGTTCTCCGTGTCGCTCTGAAAGATATCTATTCTCAATTGCTCAAGTAATCTAAGCCTAGCGCGCAGCCTCCGAGTCTCTAGCGGCTCCCAGCCTAATTCGTTCGTACACAGATGCCCCATCAAAAAAATGGAATAAACAGCATTACAGTACTAGACATTTGATGTGAGAATTATGAAGCCGGCAATCAAGTTGCACGACCGTGGTGGTCAAACGCGAAGACTACATTACTCCCCCTTGCTGAGCCAGTTCGTAGAGTTTGGTCTATTCCACTGAATATGGCCTATTATGCAACTGCCATATTTCGCTATCACATTAACCCATTATGGACCAGCGTTGCCATATGGTAACGATTGCAAGCTTAACTCTAAAAACATTTTCAGCAATAATACGCAGCATGGAATAAAGAAAAATTAACGCAAAAAATTAATGAATTGAGTACAAAATGGGAGGTTTTTAATTGATACACCAAGATCCGGGTTATTTATTATCAAGTTATTTTTTCATAGCGAATTTCAGCGTATTCGATGTATAACTTCGCACCCGTGCGCGTGACAGCGTACCACATCATTTTTAAACGCAAATTGGAAAAAAACGCAAACATGATTGGAAATTCTTCAGTTAGTCGTTCTAAAGCGACAATATTGTCTATATTCTCCGAGACTGTGGTATATCACGCACGACCACGTCTCCCGCGGACGAGAACATCTTGTTCGCATAAACCCCCGCTGAAGTTCGCCTTGAATTAAGATGGCTTGGTGGTGTAACTGGATAACACACCTGACCGGAAATTGGGAGATCCGGGTTCGAATCCCGGTCAAGTCAAGTGATTTTTTCATGGCGAATTTCACCGTCTTCGGTGTATAATTAGTTCGTTTACTATCCCATGGCTAACGCATAGCGATCAAAACCTTTCTGAAATGAAGAATAGTAAAAATACATTTCTGTCACACGGAAACACATTAGATACATGCTTTTACAAATATAAAGAAAAAATGATGACGATTTCGTTTTTAAATTAAATTTATTCCCTAATGGGTTAGTGATCATCTTGACGACCCCGCATAACGTGTGGCACCCTCATTCTCTTCACCCCCTTCATATTGAAATTTCTTCCTCCATTCCTCGCCATCTGCACACGCCCCGTCCCCTCCTACTTAATAGTTAATCGTGCTCCGTGGTGAGACCAGCGTTCCGTTGCCATCGTCACGATTCAACCAGCATTCCTCTCCACCGGGCGCGATTTCCATTAGAGTGGCATTTGGTGATGTCAAAGTTATTCCCTTGTAATTTCAACGGAATGGCACTGATGAGGTTGAAGTAGGCAATATTAAAGGTCTCCGCGATGAAAGTTCTCCTCTGAAGAGACGCTTTATATAAGTTGGGGCCCGGACTATCTGTCGAGTATAAGAAAAGTGTGTCTTCGTTTTTCCACAAAAATTTATTACAAGACGACCTAGGTTTCGACGTGGCACGTCATCATCACCTCATGATGGCGTGCCACGTGCGGCGTGTCGTCTTGTAATAAACGTACGTGGAAAAAACGAAGTAAATCTTTTCATTTATAATGTAAAGCAAATTCCACCAAGTCACATCCGAGACAACGGAGTTTATTTTACGAGTGTTTGTTTCTGGGTGCAAATTGCTGATAGGTTGTTGGTGGCTCCACTGCAAAATGACAAAAATTCATACTATTCATATTCCGGCTACTTATCGAAACACGTATTCTCTGTTTGACGTGAATATCAAAATCATTCCTTTCTTCGCTATTCCATTCTGCAACTGAACTTGGAATAGAAAGTTTTTAAATGTGAAAAGGGGTCAAACATGGGAAAAATAGTATTTTTTAAATCCAATATGAATTCCATTTTCGTGGAATTCGTTTTATAAGAAGCGAGAAGCCTTTGGGAATAGAATACAAAGAAAATTTTAGTAACTAACCATCTTAAGTATTTAGTTATTAGCCAATATCTCCAGCAATTGAAGTAAAAATGCGGTAATAGGTACAGTAGAAATGGCGAGGCAGTCAGCTCCTTCATCTGGGAAAACTATTCATTAAATTATATTCGCCCGGTAATCTGCAAATTTTGTACCTTAACTCTGTTTTTTAATGCTAAGGTGCGCCATCAGTAAGGTTCTAAATACCGGATATCGGGATCATATCGGTCTTCGACTACCGGATATCGGGCGAAACATTCCCGCAGGCGACGCGACGGCGGGCGTGAAGAAGAGGAGAAGGCAATGGCGTCGTGACGACTGATGAGAAGTGAGAAGAAATCCCATCTTTATTCATCCCATCTTCAGCCTGGCCTGAGGACGCCTACAGCAGAGTAGGTGAAACGTCACCACCAAAGATGACAACGCGGACGAAACCTGCCTAACTGCAAACCTGAACGCCGCGAAAACCTACGTCAGAATCCCCTCTATTGTTTTCGTCCGAGAGAATCCTTGCTATTACTCTCAATGGCACATTCGGTAACAAGAAGTTAAGGTGGTTTGAGCTATTTTTGTCTGTGAACAGACGTGCGTGAAATTTGAATATATGTCCATATAAGTAATATCAATTGATAAAAGTGAAAAAAAACTGTATGTTATCGATTTAATTTCTTGCCAACTCAATGCTATTTTAACACGCACATGGCATATCTTTTGAGATACACAGATGATGTACAGATATTCCCCTAAACGCGAAATAATGCGTTTCGTATCATTATAATGGTAGCTGACAGATATCGCGGTATCATGCCGATTAAAAAAAGCGTATTTAGATATGATTTTCGCTAACATTTCTAATTCTGTGCCGAAAATTCAAGTCATATCCATGCTACAATGAAGGCGAAATATTTAAAATATAATACTCGCATTATTTACATTACTGCATGCATGGTCATTTCCACCGTATAAACAGATGTACCGAAGTGAAATGTACTTTTCGACTAACTTGAAAATTTATGAAAATGTGCACTTAATGACTCATGATTACCGCTCCCGACACCTTAAGAAAATATCCCCACTTGAAATAACTCTGACAACCAATATATCGGGCGAGACGCTCCACAGCGATATCCTTAACGTATAGTCGGTTGCGACATTTGAGTGGTATGGGTAAACCGATTGGTATACCGGCCACAGCAGACGATATTTAGAAGCTTGGTCATCAGGGAAATCATAGGGACCTTTCCATTTGCTCTAGTGCGCTGCTCACTTCACAACAAAGCAGCGCATTTGCTTTCCATTCGTTTCAGACCGTAGGCAACTTCAACGCACTTTAAAACACATCGGGAGCAGAATTGATGTGCGCTAAACAACAAAAGAACTTCGATAAAAGCACCCGCGATTGCTATTCTTGTGTTGATTCAAAGGCGTTAAACCAGGATAATGATATTCAAATTACTCCGTGGTAAAAACATTGCGGTTTTGATGCTTACCTATTTTGAGCGAATTCAGTAACATTACTCAAAATATTCAGCGGTGACTGTTGTGAACCTATAAGAACGCCACCTACCGGCAGGTTTCCAAACGTTTCGCCAGCGCACACCATTCATCGTCGTTCGTGTTGCAGTGGCGTTCATCCATGGGTGACGTCGAGCGGATGGGATACCTATCCGATCGTAAATTGTTGCGTTCTTCCGCCTGGGACGTCTAATTGTGAAGGACAACTTTTCATGCAGTACATATAACCTTCCTGCGATATCACCACAGCATACGTTTTCCCGGACTGACACGGTCAACGCGAGACCAGGCAATTTCGCTATTCTCTGTTAAATAGAAGAAGTCTATTTTACAAATTGATAAATGCTATATTTTCTTGATGTGTTTCGAGATTTCAGCATAATATAATTTATTTCAGTGTTTTGCATTTTTATATTTGCCTTGCCTTTGTTTGCCTTGTAATTATTTTATTGGGCGAACGTTAAACTCCATAAAGAAATGCATTAGTTATCCTGAAACGGCAGAGTTAGTTCTACGTTCATAAAATTCAACGCTACGAGACCGCGATTCCTCTAACACGCTGATGTGTTCCGATCTGCGCTAACTTCAACACCCCGAATGGAAAGCTCCCAAAACTTTTAACTAAGAAAACATAAGGGTTGAGTTGATTATTTGTTTAGACTAAAAGCGTCGCGGTGAAACATCCTTAATCATAATTCAACCCTAATAGGTCATAATCCGGTCATTAGGAGGGGAAAAGGGGGGATTTATAAAGGGTAAAAAGGGGAGAGTGGAAAGGAAGATGGGAAAGTCAACCATTTGCTGGAATCGTGAGCGGGCGCACAGTCGGGAAAGGGAGTAAAACAAACAGTGATATATCATTGGGGGTAGAATGGTCAGCGAAAAAATGACACGCCAGTAGGGAAAGACAGATCTGTGTGCCAAACAGTTAAAAGAGTCACATATCCGCAAATATAGTGTTGGGAGTGAGTGCATTGGACAAGGGGGAAGGAGATAATGAAGAGTAAGACGGACGTTCGGCAAAGGTGGCTGTAGCGGTAATCGTTCATCATTGAGTGGACATCTAAAACGTTTTTAGGAAAGTAAAAAAAAAAATTCTTGGACCACATTTCATATACGTGCATCTGTTCTATGCGTTGAGAGGTACCATATAGAGTGCAATAGAAATGATAAAAGAGCTACATACTTAAATTTTTTCTGAACTGAAGCATGTTATGACCAGAGTTTTCGGCGCAGTGTTCGAAATTCAGACGATATTATGTTGAAATACGATATTTTCGCTTAATAGACTTGGCGTGACACCTTGACATTTGTGAGCAACAATTATAATGGTAGGAAACGTATAGTTTCGCGTTTTTAAGAAAAACTGTTCAGATGTAATTGAATTATTACGAAGTAAATGTCATGTGCCATAAGGCTACGTGTTAAAATAGCATTGAATTGCCAAGAAACCAATCAGGAACAAGCAGTTTTTTCACTGTTATCTATAGATATTACTAATAAGGTCAGGTATGCTAAGTCTCGCGCAAATCTGTTCATTGACAAAAATCGCTCCAAACTACCTTAAGCACTCGAAACACGTCTAACATCAGAACTAATAAACAATAGTTAATGCCATAACGTCAGTAATTGACATCGCACGCAGCTACGACAAGCACGGTAGCAAGATGTGTCAAATGTGCCAATGTGTCGAAGTTCACGATAAATTAGCTATAATAAGGTTAGGTGTTAAAATATCATTGAATTTCCAAGGAAACTTATATGCAAATCACTCCAAAAATCACTCTAACCACCTTAAAAGTTATGAAAAAAATGTAGCTGGCATACTCATACGGGTTACACACCACTGGGCTAGCACATCTGACAGGCTATTGTGAGATACGGGTTCATACCCCAGGTAAGTTAAATGATTTTTTACGGTGAATTCCATCCCTTTGGCGTATAGTTAGTTTCATAATACTTTCTGCTCGCCCACGGGACTTTAAAAAAATTAATCGAGCGGCTTACCTTATGATTTTAATCGTATTGATCGCGTATAAAAAATCTCTCCGTGCTGAGGTCTAAAATTCTCGTGGCGAATTCAGGAGGTACATTTAAACCGGAGAGTGGGTTTAAGGTAGATCGAGCGAGATATCATATCATATAATATCGATGAATTTGGCCATATTATTAAGAATAAGATCTCATCTTTATAATTATAACGAAATATCAGTCACTTACCACACTACCTTCCGAGATATTTTCCTAAAAATACCAACCATTTCTAATGTGAAATGGTACTGGTATGCACTTTAGATAGACTTTGTTAAAAAATGAGGAATTTGCAAAGAATAGATATCATCGAAAGGTTAACAGTGTGTAGTTTGTATATTATCTAACAGTTTTTAAAAATAACTCCATTACTCAACGCAGGAATTTTTACAGGATCGCAATAAAATCCTTGGTTGTGAAGGCGTTTTTACCGTACGGCGTGAAACATTGAGTCAAATTAAAGTCTTATACATGTATTTCATTGATAAGCTGAGAACTACATTCGTATAAAACATTTTCTGCGTCATTATAATGTTACAATATTTATTCCATGCTTCTTACCATGAATATACATATGGATCCTAAACTTGCCCCCAGTGGGTGTTGCCAAACATTTCGCATACGCCGAAAAATCAGGACCAAGCAGATCGTAGCGTTGCCACTCTGGAGAAGGTGGTTCTAATAAGGGTAGACCGTGATTCAAATGGAGATACTGGAAATAAAGGTACCAGAATTGGACTCCCAATTAAACCGGCCATTTTTGACACACAGAAGCGGAACCATACCGACTGCAGCGCGACCTATCTTTTGCGGAAAGCTAGGCAACACCTTTGCCCGTACAGCGGTGCCTAAGATTTAGATCCATATGCATATCCATGCTTCTTACAATTGCTTAAATTGAAAAATAAAATTTGAATATGGTCTCTATTACGACTGGGGAAAAACGCGCTCAAACTACTTTAAATAGAGAAATGGAGGGGCCATCTACGGTGTCGATTTGCGTGAGCAAATGAAGACGTTATCAATTTATACCACCCCTCACAGCTCCGTAACCTGCTTCTCCTCCTCCTCCTCCAAATCTGACTGGCCCACGCAACACTCCTCTCAGACCGCTAAGCACGTCTTAATTCCTTCCCCGCTCTCCCTCCCCCAAGCCGACTTGAGCCGTTTGTCCCTTCTCAGCCGCGCGCACGTGTGAATCGTGGCCTTGAACCAAACGCTGCGACAATGGAACAAGGTCGTGCCGCGAAATACGACACAGGCACCAACTCTCCCCCCCCATTCTCTTCGACCTCCTCCCCCTACTCACTCAACTCTCCCATCTTAAAACCCTCACACTGCACCTCTCTTTCTTTCTGGCATACATAATTTTAGATCGGTCCTTGAGATAACACGTAAATATACGCTAGTTTAATGACAAACAAGCAGCCAAGCCATGCCGTTTCATTAGGTAGTTTGAGCGAGATATATCCCAAGCCATAATGGAGACCATATTGGAATTCTATTTTTTATTTCAGCGTCTGTAAGAAGTTTGAAGTAAATATTGTTGTATTATTTATGCAAAAACATAGTTAATTATGACAAAAATTCTCAGTAATGAAATAATTATGTCTACAAAAGTTGCTAACTTGACTCATGTTTTCATGCTGAACTGTGTAAACGTCTTCACAACGTAAGTGTTTGATACTGTAAAAATTACTGCGTTAGTAATTGATCATTTTTTATAAATAGCTGAGAAAACATGCCAACTACACACCGTTAGTTTTTTTTTTTTAAATATAGGCGTTAGAAAACCTAATTTTTTTTCAATATTCTCCCTCTGGAACGCGCAGCCATAATCGATCCCATGTAAAACGGATTATATTTTTAGGCAAATTGCTCGAAAAGTTGTTCGGCAAGGGGTTAATATTTTGATATAGTTGGAAAAATGAGTTTTTTTTCTTAAAAATGAGGTAAAATTCATCAAATTCTAGGTGAAGTGATATCTCGCTCAAACCACATTGAGGTGGTTGGAGTGATTTTTGCCTACGTACAGACTTGGGTGGAACTTTACATGCGTGTTCGCATTGGTGATATCTGTGGATAAAAGGGAAAAAAATTGCATCGTACACATTGAGTTTTTTTTTTAGAAATTCAATGCTACTTTAACACTTACAAGCCTTATGGCACATAACATTTACTTCGTAATAATTCGATTACATATACACAGACTTTCTACTAAACTCGAAACTATACGTTTCTTATCACTATAAATGCTGCTAACAAATATAAAGATTTCACGCAGGGTCCAATAAACGAAAAAAGCACATCTCAATATAATTTCGCCTAAATTTCGAATAGCCAGCCGAAAACTCTTGTCGCTCTAGTTGCTACATGCTTTAATTACAGCAAAAAATTTAAAATATATGTAACTCTTATATCATTTCCATTACTGCCTGTATTGTGAGCTACATAGCTAAACAGATTCACTTCATGATAAGCGGACCGAGAATTTTTTTCGTATTCCTTAACATATTATCAAAATTTGCACTCAGTGACTCACGACTACAGCTCCAGCCACCTTAAGACTGTTTCAGTGAGGAGGTTAGGATCGACGTTTCCTGACGAGAAGGACGGTGGCGGTCAGTTTTTCGTCGTCTTCCCATCTAGAAGGAGTGTATATTATGAGTGACGGGAATATCAGTGCCAACTTCAGACCGTTTTTGAATTGAGTTCCAAGCGGTTACGAGGTAGATGTTTATTTTAATATTTAAAGATCAAAATTTAAACAATCCCCAAAAATACTGACAAATATCTCTGTAATAAGGTTAATTGTGCTAGATTGTGATGCTAAAAAAGTAAGATGGACAATCTGGAAATAAAATTTTGTTTATATTTTTTATAAAAATGGGTGATTTGCTACCGTTGACGGGGTGTGACGGAAAAGTTAAAGACTTTCGACACTGTCCGTTGACGGCGACGTCATAATCCGTCCATCGTCACAGGTTTCACCACATCACAAGCTTCATCAAGCTACGCGAACGCCACCGTCCGTTTCCATCACGTCGGGATGCATCGATCGTAATCCCACCCTTACACGGCGAACGATATACTTATAAATTTATTTAACACCATTCTGACAACAGGCTCAAGGACCTTATATCATATCAGGCATTGTAACAAACAACTATTGACAATGACACACAACCATACCCTGGAAGGTGAAAATCTTACTCAGTCAGGATTCGAACCCGTGACCCTGGGGTCGGCAGGCAAGGACTTTACCCCACCTAGGCCGGCGATATCTCGATCACCATCATGAGGCCAGCGATGATCTCGCGATTGATCGTTGGAGCCAAATAAGAATAGTAATACATAGTATTCTAGCGTCGTGTGTCCCCCTTAAAAAATTATCTGCTTTACAGATTTTCTAGTACATACATGCCGACTCTCTTAAAATCGGATTTTGCATCATAAAGATGGCTTGTAGTTAGGCCTGAATGGAAAATTTACAGAGATTTCCTTTTGTATGAACCCCTCCCAAGCATACCTACAATTCGTCAAAAATCACTAAGCGCACGCCAATGATTTCAAGCTTTGCGCCTAGAGGTAAGGTTTTCCCTGGCAAGATTATTGCGCAGGTTACCTTTAGCGATATACCCCGGGAGAGATGTCTGGGGTAGACGCGATACATGGAAATGCGATTCCCGAGATGATGCTAATGCAAAAACGTGCGATATGAATGCGATGTAAATTTGTACGCGAAAGGCGCGACAAGTGCGACGTTGCCACGTGTACACCACGCGAGAAAAGGATGGGCGGTCGGTCATTCGTCGGAACGCTAAAGGAGGCATCTCACCACGACTTCGTAGGTCAAAACAAATACCGAATTCCACCCATTTGTTTTTTTTGTCTTATAAAATTTGCTCTCACTGATGAGAAGCATGAGCTATTAAAAAACAAAGTTGAGCTACAAAATATGTCGGTTATTCGTCGAATCTACATGTAATGAACACTAACATCCAGATATAGGAGCCGACTGCTGTGGCATTTCTATTGAAATACCGCAATTTTCCTTAAATTATTACAGTAATCTAAATTATTACAGTAATCTACAGTTATCTGAATAAAAAAACCGTAAGGTGCAACATTTAAATTTCATTCGACTTCCTAAGAATTTTCGCTTCGCTTTCATAAACAGTTTTTCGCGAAAATGGCATTCATCTCTCTCCTTTTACTAAGAAGGTGAGTTGATTTTCACTCTACATCTACGAAATACGGTGCATGCCACCACCAGAGCGTGTGGCACGGGGTCATTCCACACCAATATAAAGTAGAATCAGTATGCATGGCCAGTTGTTAAAAGCCAAGCAAGCCGATGCCAGTAGCCGCCCTAAGAAGAGTTTTATCAATTATCAGCCAGAAACTTACGTCATTTATCTGCCTCAGAAAAGAAGGAAGTTCGCGAAATATACACTAATAATGACACTAAAATAAACTAAAGAACACTAAATAAACGAAGAACTATAGTAATTTTCCTTATGTTTCACCCATTCTTGTAGTTACCACCATGCAACTTCAAGGTCAATTTGAGAATAGAACAGCGTGTACCTATACGTACGATTTGGTTGTTCGAATCGATTAAAGGACACGTTTTTCAATGGGTAGACAAAATATGATTCAAATGACATTCGAGTCGTTTTACGGTGGACTCACCTTATCGGCGGATATTCAACGCATGTAAATACGATCACGCAGCCATACAAACCGGGCGGTCTTTCTGAAGTGCGCGAGAAATGCTTTGAGTGACCGAATATAAATTTACGCCTCGAGAGGAGGATAAAATAAGGCCATCACCGCCAACGTTCCGATACACTGAATCAATCAAAAGTTATTTTTACATTCTTCCAGTCAATGACAACGCCCTTCAGATTAATTCAACGGAGTTCTGAACCTACATTGTATAATATATACTGCGTGCGGCCGAATGTACTCTTGCATGACACATAATCCACTTTTGTCAGGTGGAAATGACAGTTTCCTGTTTGTATAATTTTGTCACGCTTATATTTATCGGTTCTATACCATGGCTCAGATTTAGGTCAGGTTTGGTACGCTAGCCGGTAGGTATTTGATATTGAGGTTAGAATTGAGTATGGTTACAGCCGTCCTAGAGGGTTTCACACGGTCATTGAACTTATACTGGCGAGGAAGCGGTATTTTCATTCGTATCGTAGCGCACATCTACCGTAATTTTAAATTAACCAAACTCTGACAGGAGGCGACCAAAACAAGAGTCGGGAAACATTCATCTGTTTAATTCACAGCTAGCAAATTACTAATTACCATAAGGAGGTGAGATGGCGCTGATTCCAGAAAATGAAGATCGCACAGCGACTGCAAAAACTAATTTGATTGTTCGATGGCTATTAGGTCTCACTGGGGGGGAGTTACCTACTAATACCGCAGCAATTATGAAATCTAGTTGCTGATCGAGTATCATATTCAACATGCTGGTTATGTATCACACGATACTAGTCGTCGCTAAGTTAGTGACATCGTTAAGTTTAATGAGGTAGGGCAAAGGGGGCCCTGTACCTGAGGTAGTATTGTCGACAAAAATAAGCACGCCTTTCAATTTGGAAACCAGTTGTGGATGGCTGATCTCTCGAAATACAAACGACACAATAATGCCCGTAATGAAATGTAGTTACTTAGACCATACCTTTCCTGGATTAAAATTTTCCGTCGAATAGGGAAGCATATAGATTATGATGAAGGAATACACTCTATCCAGTATTTCCAACACCTTCCTACTGCTTCATGGCAATCCGTCTGCCGATGAACTCTTTTATTCGTTCGATTGCTCTTCCTCCACGTACCCTCGCCTTCCCACGCACCACACCATAGAGACTTCGCAACAGGTCTACAGTCGGCGAGACTATGCACAGCTTATGGAGGAGACAATAAAACGCCAGATGAGAGCAAAGGTATTGCACCAGGTATTACCTCCCGGCTCATGAGTAAGTGAACACTTAGTCGAGGACAAAAGATAAGCGAATGTGGCGAACATCAATTACCAATTGATGGCAGTGCTAAAATTTTGATTGCTACACATTGCCTTATCCGTATCGCGGAAAACACCGTTAAAGAGGTTTGCATATGGGCGAAACTTTGGGTAAAATAATTTCGAGCATTAATCTTTTCTATTTTATAATAGATGTTCGAGAAGATTAGAAGAATCAAAGGAACTTAGGTACCCTTGCATCTAAGCTCCTCCCCGCCGACCTTCACAGGGCTTAAGGGAGGTAGTTTAAGGCACCAGATATGTTAATTAAGTAAATATGAGAATTAAAAGCATATATCATTATGCTATATTTAGGTTGAAGGGTGAGATGCCTCGTTTCTGCTGTGCCTTCGAACTGTATGGGGAAAAAATAAAACTTTTCAGTTTCCGAGCCTGTATCCCTTACTAGCTGAGCGGTCGATTCTGCCAATGTAGTCAGGGATCCAGGCATAATATATTCGATGTCAGAATTAATGTCGCACCCTTTTTATGTGCATTTATAGAAGTCTTAATCTAACCTGAACTTTATGTGTTCATAGGGACTCGCATCCTATTTTAATGGAACCTAAAATGTTGTTTACGTTTAGCATTGAACCGGTTAACTTTATGCATACATTCTCTTTTTGACTATTATTATACATATGTACACAGCATATAACGCATTCTACGTTTAGTTACACTGTTGCCAAGCATATGCTCCGTGAGATCACCTCCCTGCCACGTAAGTAACCATTTCTTTAACGACGCTAATTTTTAGTAAAATACTTTAGGGAATAATATTTGCATTTAGGAAGACTCCTAGATGTGCAGTTAGTATACTGAATTGAACTGTGTCAACCTTTCAGCTGCAATTGGCACCATCGCAACTCTTGGTTAACGGAGATTAACACAGAACACGAATTTCCATAAGAGCCCAAACCGTCAACAAAATTTGGAACGACCTAAATGAACACCTTAATGCTTTAACACCCATGGGCATGAGTGGTCCCGTTGGGTGGATACATTAATCACAAAGATGTCATATTAACTCCAGCTGTCCTTCAGGCTCAAACGTGGCACGGAAATAAGAACCCTGAACCTTTTGGAATCCGGAGAGAGCACAAAGCCGGAGAGTACAACTCCAAATGTACTAATACGCAGAACAATTTTCGCCAAGGTATATAAGACACTGTCTCCGGCGTTATCTTGTGGAAGGCTTTGATATTCTTCACCTTGAAATACGTAACTCGGTATGATTCCACACTTCATCGCTCCAACCAACCCAGGCTGCCATTATCTCCTTGAAAATGGAACATTATGCCGATACCTGAGTCGGTTAGATCAATTAAGTATGGAGTGCTACGGAGCTACTTAGTTATATATATGAGGAATAGTCACCAAATTGAGACCGAGCAGTTGCATCAAGGAATTCTAAGCCTCGCCTCGTGTGGATTCAGGATACGTAAAATCGTTTAAGGTAGTTTGAGCGAGATATTTCCCTAGCCATAATGGAGACCATATTCGAATTTTATATTTTAATTTTAGCGTATGTAAGAAGTATGAAATAAATATTGTAACATTAAAGGTGCAAAAATATATTAAAAATACATGAAAATATATTTTAAAAAGTTATATATGGCCAAAATTCTCAGTAATTAAATAAAAATATCTACATAATTCTCTAACTTGACTCATTTTTTCACACCGGCTGAAAAGTCTTCAAAACGGTAGGTTTTTTGTTATTCTGTAAGAATTACTGCGGTGAGTAACAGATATTTTTTTATAAATAGTCGAGAAAACATACAAACTACACACCGTTCTTTTTTGACAAAATCTAGGTGCTATAAATTCCTCATTTTTTCAATATTCTCACTCTGGAGCGCACAGCCGTAATCTATCCCACATAAAACAGTTTGTATATTTAGGCACATTGGTCGAACAGTAGTTCGGTAAAGGATAAATATTTTGATATAATTGGAAAGATGAGAGGGTTTTCTTTAAAATGAGGTCAAATTCATCGAATTCAAGGTGAAGTGATTTTTCGCTAAAACTACCCTAAGACACCTCGCGTTGAGCTCCTTAAACTCGTTCCCACTGACGGAAGGAAGAAGCAGATAGAAAAAAAACCTAAAGAGAGTCTCCTATTCACACGCACCCGCGATGATTCACTTATCTCGTGCCTGAAACATCTATCCCACTTGAAATCCCATTCGGGTGGACGGTGAGAGAGCGAGAGCCATCCACGTCGGTTGGTTACACGACGTCATCCGGGCGAGCAGCAAGGGGAGAAATTAGCGAGCAGTCTCGACAAGGAGTTAGAGAGAGAGACGAAGAAGGGGAGAGGGTTCGGAAATGAAAAATAAACCAGCGTGTGGCCATTTACGGGCGCCCGCGTCCTCATGCTACTTTAACCGTGCTAGGGACAAGATCCAGTGAGGTAGCAGAGCGCATAAGTACGTACTACGGTAGAAGCGATCACAGGAGAAAGATAAAGGAAATAGACTGCAGAACGGAGTACATTTAAAATATCATTTTTTCCACGTACAATAAGGGATTATAATAGTTGCGATAGATCAATCATATGAAATTCCCACCCTCCAACTACTGTTCAATATACTGCTGTGCTGCAAAAACACTTCTTCTCAAAAATTTGTCTCTTCTTCTTCTCAAGAATTTTCATTATAACTCTTTCCTCTCCAAATCTTCGTGAGACTTCTTCGCCGGTGATCCTCCCTGTCCCTTTGGCCTTCGTTATTCTTCGACAGCACCGCATTCCCATTGCTTCCAATCTCTTTTGCTCTGCTTCTATTACATCTACGAAATACAGCAGTAAGGATAACTATGCACGGTCAAACCAGAAACTAGGAAGTGTACTATGTTGGCAAACATGCGGCCCCTTGTGTGCGTGGCACGGTGGTAGTTTACTGGTACTCCGGCCTGTAAACTACCACCGATTAGCATTACAAATAGTACTCGTACAATAATAATAATAATATCTAACTATTATTAAAAAAATTAATACCACGAGAGTGGAGATAGGATATACCAGTTCAAGCAGAAAACTAAATCATACGAGACACTTGAAATGAGATAAGGAGATATTAATAGTGGTAAGTAATTAAACACAAGTACAAAGTCTACTAAAACGTGTGTCATTGTCCAGGCGACGAATTACATTTGGATCTATATTGCATCTTGCGAGCAAACACCAGTTGCAGGGGGATTTTAGAAGAAAACATCCATTCATGGTCTTCCTCGACAATTCTTCCCACTATTTCTCAACTACATGTTTTTTATCTGGAGTCTGAATGAGTCCATTTAGTTTCTCTCTCCTAGTTCTAAGAGTTTCAGAGTTCATTGCCCAGATAGAAATTTTCCTATAAGAATTCCCTATAACATAGGGAAAAGCAAGGGAAACATTGAAAAAACATTAGAAAACATATCTCTCCTAAGGAAATGCTCTTACAATCTAGAAAGCTTTTTCCTAGAACCTTTTCTTTGAAAAATGAAAGACTTCGTTCAGTAATTTCCCTAGAACAAAACACTACTTTGGGGAAAACCTTCAGGCATAGGAAAAATTACACCAGTAATTGCAAAGAGAGCACTGTGCAGTGCATACAGTGAATGACTACAGAGGAAAAAATATATATTAATGAAAACAACAAAAAAAAACTTCGGCATAGTTTCATTTATACAACCATAGAGTCATCACAATTAATTATAGCGAGACTGAAAAAATATTTCTCAATAAAAAAAGGTGTGCAACCGTTATAAAAAATCTCCTTTCACAGTCAACTACATTTGCTGTAAAACAAATATATTCTAAGCCACTGCAACCCACTTTCAAAAACAAATCCCAGAGAAAATAAATTCTTGGTAAATTATTCCTTAAAGGTTTATTTTCTAGGGAAAAATTTTCTAGGGAATTTTCCAACAGGGAGCACTCGGCGCAATATCGAGGGATCAGGGTTCGAGTGAAATAAAGTTTTCCTCTGAGGAATTTCGCACTTGCGGGTGACTCCGTAAAGTAATACCGTGGCTATTCCGAGTATCCTCAACATGTTTAATTGAATTATTACGAAATATTTGTCATGTGCCATGAGTCTACGTGTTAAAACAGCATTGAATTGCCAAGAGACACAACCGGCATGATGCAATTTTTTCACTTTTATCTATGGATACGACTAATGAGAACACGTAAGCAAAGTTTCACAGTAATCTGTACATGAACAAAAGTCGCTCCAACCACCTTCAATTAAATGTCCAAGATAGGATAAAAGTTCTTCATTTATTTTTAAATTTCGAGCACTATGATGTTATCAAAAGTGTTCTCTGCACTTCAACGGTGCTTATAAAGAGAATTAAGGGAGATGATTCCCGCATAAGAGTAGAGAAAGCGCACGGTGATTTGTCGACCACATACCTTCCGCCTAGTTTTCCACCTGTCCAGTGTGTTTAAATGAAAAACAGTGTACAATACGTAACAATGCTTTTCCCTTTTTCTAATAATTTTCATTCATATATGGATTTCCAGCCAAGCAACGTAGGCATCATTTCTTTTGAACGTAGTATATGGACTTTGAATGACATTATTTTTATGTCTAACCCTGAATGAAGTGGGAAACTACCTAATTCCGGTCGCAGAAACGACACACATGTATCGCAAATGATCTATGAAGTCACAAAGTCAAACCATCCGTTACATATGAATCAAAGAACATTCTGTAAAATTTATTGGTTTCATAAATGGTAAAATAACTTATTTGACTTGATGGAATGGAGTTGAAAATTAATTAGTTCCATTAGTAACCAAGATGGCGGAAGCGCAATAAACCGCTAGGAGGCTTAGCTACTTCATGAAAGTAATTTGGAGCTTTTCATTCACTCTAGTCCGCTAATCACGTCGCAACACAACAGCGCACTTGCTTTATATTCGTTTCAGACCCTGCGCAATAGACAGCGCACTTCAAAGCAAAGCGGTAGCAGAGTTGATGTGCGCTAAAAAAATAAAAGAACGTCGATAATCGCATCCGCGTTTTTTGTTTTCGTTTGTTGATTTTCCGTTAAGGCGTCAAACATGGACATTGTGAACTTTTCAATTACTCCGTAATAAAAAAGCTTACACTTTTAAACACTTATTTTCAACGAATTCGATAAATCTACACAAAACTTTCTACCATGAATTAGGTGCACCCACAGGAGGAGGACTACCGGCAGGTTACCAAACGTTTAACCAGCAGGGGGGCTGTGTTTGAACCGCTCGAGCTTTCGCTATATTTGAAACATTCGGATGGGTATCTTATGCGTCTGATATGTTGATTATTGCAACTGTAATCGAAATATTCGACTTCAAAATCGATATCCCGGTGAAAAACCCGATCGGAGAGGCTGAGTGAGATTTTTACGAATGGTTCAAAATGCACCTAATTCTCGAACCCTTCGTGATTGTATGTTCCACGTGACTCCTTAGTTACGTGATGGAAATATCTCGAACGATTCAAACAAGGGCCTCCAGCGCAGTGTGAATGGGAGAAGGCTCGGGATGGAGGAGGGAACCTGTGGCTGACTGGAGGAGAGGGGTGAGGGGCGGTTGAAGTGAGAGGAGGAGGGGGTAAGGGAGAGGGCGGGGAAGGGAGGGGAGGAGACGCAAGAGAGGGAGGGGAGGGAGAGGAGAGAACATCCCGCAAGTGAGAGAGAGAGGAGAAATCACTGACCTATGAAAATTGACTCCGGTTCCGTATGATTCAGATGTGCGCCAAACAGTTCTGAAGTCGTCTCCGCTGAGGAGGAGGAAAACGACTGGCTGGAGGGGATAAGGATGGAGAGGAGTGGAGTGCACTCTTCACAAAGAAGCTTTTACTTCAATCATTCTACAAGTCCAAAGAAGATTCGACAAAAATACCACTCTCCAAAGGAGAGGAGGTTGCTCTTAAGAGAAGGACTCGCCGACTCCCCCGAACTAAGAACCCAGAAAACGCAGCAAACGTAAAATTATGAAAATACAACAAATAAACAAGATAAAAATGCCATTTTCTCTGTGAACGAAATAAGACTTTAATAGATTCTATTGAGACTTAATAATTAGTTTTTCTTCCATTTATGGTACCTGCCGGTAATTATTGGATTTACTTTCTGCGGCTTTTGACTTAAGGTGGTTTGAGTGAGATAATATTTCAAATAAAATAAATTAATTTGGCCTTGTGGAAGGTTACTCGGGATTACCACGGGGTCAGGTTCTCCAACTCCATCTCGGCCGACGTTTCGATGAACGAGTTGTCCATCGTCATCAGGGCCGGCCGTGGCCGACCAAAAATCGGCCGTGGCCGACCACAGCATTTCCTCCGACCACGCCATCTGTTGGGAGAAGACCAAGGTCCTTTGTCGGATAGACAACTTTTGGGAAAGACTGGCAAGGGAGGCCATTGAAATTCGTCTCAACACCACCATGAACCGTGACACTGGCTACACACTGAGCGCCTCATGGAAACCGGTGCTGAGGAGCATCCGTGAGGAACGAGGAAAATGGCGGGAATTTCTCGACCAATCACATAACTCCTGCCCCGGGTGATACCGCCGTCATCCGTATATAAGGAGGACCACTTTCTGCCCTGATGACGATGGACAACTCGTTCATCGAAACGTCGGCCGTTGGAGAACCTGACCCGGTGGAAATCCCGAGTAACCTTCCACAATTCTATACGCCGGGAAAGCCTGCGATCATTCTTAATTTGGCCTAATCATAAAGAAAAGTATTTCATCTTTCCAATGATAACATAACACAGACGCTTACCACTATACTTTTCGAATTATGAGCCAAAAAATAACAGCTATTACTTCTCCAGAACAGATAAATGGGGCGAAATAAGAGAGATGTAGTTTCGACCAGATTGGTATGTACAAGGATTCCTTCTTTCGTAACGCCTTTAGTTTCCAAAACTGATGCAGTAGACCCCCGCTTTACGATGGTAAACCGTTCCATAGGACCGATGGTAATTTGAACTCCATCGTAATGTGAATCAGTATATTACCGGACGACAGATCGGTTAAACTACATCATCGCATCGTATCATTAAATATGTAAATATTGCTATGATAAAAAGCAGTCCCTTAACATTTAAGGCTTAGAATACTGGACGGATAACATATTATGGGCGCAAAAAAATCGTCTAAATGAGAAATTTTAAAGGGTGAGCGCAAAATCAGTGCGCTTTGAAATTCCCAGCATGCAGATCGTAAAGTGAATACATCGTAAAGTGAACCCATCGTAAAGCGGGGGTCCACTGTATACTCATTCAACTAAGTAATAAAGCAAAAAGAAAAGAATCGCCAAAAAAATAATTTGGCTGCACCAGGATTTGAACCCAAATATCCCAAATTTCGGTCAAGGTTGTTGAGTAGTTAAACAACTAAGCCATAGAGCTAGCACCCGTGACCGGCAAATTGGGAGACCTGAGTTCGAATCCTGGTCGTGTCAAAATGATTTTTTTCACGGCGAATTTCATTTTTCTACCCTGGCACGTGGCTGCGTAACATGTCATTTGGGCATTTCGCAGTGATTCGGAATTTTGACACCTTAACTTCTAACTTTTCCTCCACTCCCTCTCTCATTTCCATATCCATATTTCCTCCCAACCTCAAAGCCGGTGCCCTTAACACTACCTGCCACAAACCTTGGCGGAGAATCGCCGAGCATTAAGTAGAATGCAGAACATCTATCCCTCAATCGGCTACTTCAGCATGCCGTTGTCTTTATCCTCCATACACTTTGACTACCAACTTGGAAATTCGCACAGCAGCCTACTTTCCACCCCGACAACATATAGCACTTCCTCATCTATGGCTGTAGCGTTTTAACCATTCCGTACATACAGCACTAGGGGGATGTTGGGATCGCGAGGAAATAAGAGAGATAGAGAGGAAGCAAGAAATTACATCATCAAGAGGCTTCAACCGGAGCAGAACCAGGACCCTCCGGATAGATGCCAGTGGAGCTACTATATTCCCGCATAGCAATTCGTGTGGGAGCGGGTAAGTGTGGTGACACAGTACTGGAGCAACATATATAGAGTGGTCAAATTTTTCGCTCCTTAAACCATTTTAAGTACCTATTGATTGTAGCGCGCACCTGACAAAATCATAATGATTTAATTTACAAAATAACTAAGATACATAGGAAAGCCGAATCATTTGTTTAAAACGGCAACGAGCAAACAGGAAGTCTGATGGAACATCTGATGGAAAGACTAGGTTGGAAATCGTTAGAGACTCGGGGGCTCCTTAAAAAACTCCGATCAGTTGGTTTCAGTACGATACGGAGGATATTAATTTGACCCCGCACCATATCCCTAGAAGTGATAGAAGAGGCGGAATAAAAGAGATACATTGCCTAACTGATAGGTAAAATAATACCTTCTTTCCAGGCACCATTGGTGTATATAACAAAAAACGGCGTGGCATTAGCATAAGGCACATTGTTAACATAAAATTCACCTCGGTCCTCTCCCCCTTCCTTTTCCCTATTCCCTCCCCTCTCATAGCAGGTATCCTAGCACCCTCCGCCACACGCCTCTGTGGCGGCTCGTAAGGTAATACGTAAATGTATTATTAGCAAGTACCTTAGACGCTAAGCATATGAAATCATTGCCGTGCACCTAGTAGCTTTTGACGAATAGCATGTTTGTAAGTGGTAAGTACATACATCAGGAAAATTGAGTTACTTCTTCATTCAGACCTAACTAAAAGCATCAATCTTCTGGCAAGAGAAGGAGGTATTTGTAGGGCATTGCTCCCGATTAACCATTTCAGATATTTTCCCTCACTGTTCACCACTACTTACTTAATTAACGACTCGTCGGGATGGAACTTGCTGAGAACATGGCGGATTGCGAAAATATTATTACATTCATTTTCGCTTTTGACATCTCTGTATGCACTCTATGGTGCTGACTATTCATCCCAAGGGACTGGGTTTGACTTATATGCCTTGGGGAGAGCACTCATGGAGCTGAAGCGATAATCTAGGGTCATTGAGTGCATATTTGCTTCGAAAAAATACTAGGACCACATTTTATTTAAGTGCATCAGTTTATACGGTGGAACTCACCGTACACGCAGTAATGGAAATGATGCAAAAATTATATTTTACATTTTTTCCTTTATCAAAGGATGTTATAACTTAGTAAAAAAAGAATGCCATGGTTGCAATATCTCCAAGAAATAGTTATTTCGTTTATAAAATTGAATGCATTGCAACAGAAACACTTAGTAAAATTTTCCACACCAATTGTTATTCTACCAACCTAGGTTTCGGCAAACATTGCCATTATCAAGGTTGCCATTATCAATGTTTGCCGAAACCAAGGTCGGTTGAATAAAAATTGGTGTGGAAATTTTTACAAAGTGTTTCTGTTGCAATGCAGTCTGTGACAATTTTCCACAAACTTTCGCCGGATACTTTATAATGTATAAAATTTAATTTAAGACATACTATCATTGTCTGCTAGAAAAATTGTTCTGATATGAAAGAGTGTTAGTTTTTGACGTAAAAAAGTAATACTTCAAATATATGTATTAAGCTTTTCCTTTTATTCTTGGCAGCATTGCGTCAGCGTATTATTGATAGTAATATGAGGGAAAAAAAAGAAGTAACGTGAATGAAAGAGTTTTCCTGAAAACGTGGGGTTCACCTGAGGTACTATATTGGGATACATCGTATTATAGAACCTTAAGGGTTCGCCAGCAAACCTTGTCAAAGCTAATGATGATAATGGCACGGTATTCGAAGTTTAGGGGAAAATTATATGCAAATGCGTTTTTTAGAATCTTCGACTAGGCGTATCACCTTGGTATTTGTTAGAAACCATTATAATGATATAAAATGTTTTACTTCGCGTTTAGAAGAAAATGTAAGCATGGGTAATGGAATAATCGGATGAATATGTGGGAGACCGAGACTCAACTGTATGCTGGGATCCCCGCAATGTTAAACGCCTAATTTTATTTTCAAAACAAGTAATTTTAATAAAATATAATTCATAGTATGAATACATTAATTTCTAACAATTTACATAACCTAAATATCCGGTCAACTTTTTTTATCCCATCTCAGTATACATTTCATTTGTGTAGACATGAATAGACACATGGATCTAAATCTTCGGCACCACTGTACGGGCAGCAGTGTTGCCTAGCTTTCCGCAAAAGATAGGTTGCGCTGCAATCGGCATGGTTCCGCTTCTGCGTCAAAAATGGCCGGTTTAATTGGGAGGCCAATTCCGGTACCTTTATTTCCAGTATCTCCATTTGAATCACGGCCTCTCTAGAGTGGCGGCGCTACAATCTGCTTGGCACTGATTTTTCGGTGCATGCGGAATGTTTGGCAACAACCACTGCATGTGTGTAGAAGTGCAAAAGGAAGAAGCCGTCAGCGATCCATTGTGTTAAAGAATGCATGTTGATTTCTTCTCCATTCGCCTTGGTTCCCAGTTTTTGGGCTTCTTTGACTGCATCTTCATATTGGATACTTTTGGAAAAGAAAACGGTGAAACGCAATCCAGAGACCACTAGGAATATTCTCTCAAAAACTACCTGCCGCGTATGTTAACGAGCATAATGCCAGAAACCAAGGTATGAAAATGTCCTCGCTTCAAGGCGAAACTCGAACGCCTGACCTTAATCGGGCAAGAACATTACCACGGCAGCCCAACCTAGGGGTGTACTCATGAGTCACTATTACGGTACACAAAAAAAGATAACATGTCTACAAAGGCATAAAATAAACGCACTTTTCTCATCTTGGAAGGGAGCCATAAGGAAATTTTCAGAGCAGTAAATAAGGCGTGGTCGTTCTTTTTCCTCCAATGAGAACCGCGAAACATTTTATGAGAAGAGTGTAAAATTTGTGAACGCTAACGACTTCCGTGAGGGTAGAGAGACGCCGTGTTTTCGAGCCAGCCTCTTCAAAAAGGTTCCCTCTGGGATTCTGCGTCGATCAAAACACGCGAGATATCCCATCTGCTTTGTATTTGCTTCATAAAAAGTTCCTTTATATCCAATAACATGCATGCTACTGTAAAGTAAGAGGTAGATATTACCTAAAGATGCAGATTAGTCCACGAATACGTATTAAATACTAGGTCTAGACAGAAGAGTCGAATCCAGCGATATTTACACTGTACAAAAGAAAGTTTGGCTCCTATTAAAGTAGTTAGCTGTTGACTCGAAAAATAAGAATAAGATGGGTGGGTGGCCTTATTTTAATACCATTTCATACTTTTGAAGAGTTCACTTATTATATCACATTTTGCAAATATGTCATTCGTATATGCCGAGAGCGCTCAGTATTATTTAAGACTATATAATTGAACTTAAGGTAGATTGAGTGAGATATCACTTCACATAAAGTTTAATGACTTCTGCCTCATTAAAAGGAAAAATATCTCGTCTTTATGATGATACCTAAACATTACTGGCTTACCGTACTACTTTACGAGATCTTTTCTAAAAAAATAAAGTCAATTTCCATGGGATATGGTACGGCTATGCAGTCCAGTGGCACTTTAATTTAGAGAATGAGTAATTTAACGTTTGAAAGCATAATTCATTACACGGCGTAAACTTTTTCACAATACCACAAAAAAACATTCAACTGTTAAGGCGTTTTCAGCCTCCGGCGTGAAAAAAATATGTCAAGGTAAAGCCTTACAAATGCCTTACATACCTATATATGCCCACATAAGTTAGTTTCTGAGAGTTTCAGACACAAAAAACAACTATTTTGACTTAATAATATTGCTCTACATACTTCATTCTCTTAGAACTTCACACATTTCAAAATAATATTCGAATATGGTCAATATTATGATTAGCTAAGCTTGCCATACTTCCAGGTTTGGCCGGAAGAGTCCCAGTTTGAAGGGTCTGTCCCAGTGTCCCTCCCGGTAGGAAAATTTGTCCCGGTTGACAGAAATGTACCGCAATATCTCGGTTAGGTCCGCTGACCGCTGCACGGAGGAATTCGCAGCGAAAAATGTGCGATGAGAAATGTTTAAATTGAAAACATTACATTGCAAGTCTACCACGCATCCTCAAAGGTTGACGCTTGACTGACTGTTGAGTTTCAATCACTTGATTGAAGGAAACTTTTGATAGAAGCTGACCTGACAAGAGATTTTTTTCAACTTTTCCCCGGGACGCAGAGAAATGACTAGACGGAAGGACTAGAAGGGTTCAGCTACCCCGTTAGTAACGAGATTCGAACTCGGTGCTTCAGGAGTTAAGGTAATTAAACAGGCCACCGCTTCTCCATGCAATAAATTTGTTTAGTTATGCATTAAAAAATTAAATAACTGTTCGGCATTAGCAAAAATTTTGCAAACATCGTCCCGATGTTGTCCCGGCTTCGGTCTCTTCAAAACTAGATATGTCCTGCTTTTTGGGAAGTATGAATATGGTAACACTATGACTAGGGAAAAATGTAGCTCAAACTCCCTAAGGTGGCTCCCGCTGTGAGAGTCTACCTGGAGCGAGTGAGACTTAAATGCGAGTCAAATCTTGGCAAACACGAGCAAGCTCGGTCTCATAATCTCGGGTGGGAATAAGCAGAAATAGCTAAACAACTACCTTCTCCCGTGCTAAATGACACGTTGCTGGCACGAGGGTTTGTTGGCTCCCCGTTAGCTTACGTCAGACTTCAGTAGCGAAAGAAAAACATCAGTGTCGCTCAAGCAAGGAACGTGCATACAAACATGAGGAATTTCCTCGGTATACAAATACTTTCGGTAGGGATGTGTATACATGAGGATATGACTTCTCATGATAAAAATACCCAGAATCGCAATTCAATTACCATCGCATCTACGGCCGAACACAGCAGCACTGCTTCAACTTGAACGAAATCTATACGTCAGCATAGAACTCTAGGAAGAATTAAGATAGTTAACCTATTGATAAAAGTGCTTAAAGGTAAAGGCAGGAGCGAAAACACATGGTAAAATTTATAACGGGCATATGCACACGGGCTTATATAATTATGTCCACGAGTTTGCACCGCTGCGCAAGTTGACTTTTACATACGATGCATGAAAAATTTGAAGGAATATTTGTTCGAGTATCTTTTGGAACAAGCATATACAAAAAATGTGTGAAATGGCCTTGCTAATTGAATATGACGGGCTCCTCAAGAAATTACTACATATTTAACAATTTGTGGACCGAATACAAAAAGTAGCCACGTTATATGTATTTTGAGTTACATCATTGCTCATGAAGAGTTATTTTAAAACGTTGGAGGAATTTTTTAGAAATGCTACTCGTATTCACTAATGTGGTATAAACTCTAAATGATAAATTATAGACACGATGAACAAATAATAAGAAGCAGTTCAGGGCAAATAAATTAGTGACAATCAATTAAGTAGGAGGTAAGAAATGTTACCGACACAAAATGGAATGGTCTCCTTGTTTATCAGCCATTATCAAGCCCAATTTTGTAGAAAATAGCGTAAAATTTACAACAAAATGTTTGTCTTCATAATCACTTATGGCGACGTTCATTGGACGACTTGCCTTAAAGTCATAGTTAAGAAAATATTAAGTTGCTGAAGAATTATCATGAAAATGGACAGAATGTATTTAAGACTTTAGAACCGGCCTTTATTAGTCCATACTTCCACGCTTTGTAGAAGTCAAGTTTTTCCGGGGGTTTCCAGAAGTTAGGAAAAGTCACTGGCCTTCTTAGCGGACAATAGGAGTACTAATGCCCTGAAGAAGAATAATAAATGATTCGAAACGTTGGTATCGTTAATATTTTTTTATTTTTCCGACCAAAACCACATCACATAATAAGCAGTTTCATTAAAAAAAACCACTACCTCTAATGCAGAATACAGCAACATTTCGTTAACTTGGATGTGTCGCGAAGTGTCGCGAAGATCAGCAGAGTTTTCTATGAATATTTGACGTACTTAAGTTACAGATTAATAATCGACTATGACGTGTTGCTTGAGAGAACCCAATTTACCATTTAGTAGACGGCAGGACGCCAGAAACTACTACGAGAATGTGAACTAAGTGAACTACCTCTACTAACTCTTTCTAAGACCTTACACCAATTTTCAAAGAAAACAGACAGAAGAAAAAAATGACATTTTGTGATACTTTCACAACGACGAGGTGCAAAATTCTATGCCTAAGCAAAATGAACTCATTTAAATTTTAAAGTGTCAGGCGACTACATATGGAAATGAGCGACAGATAATATTATCACAAAAACACTGAGCACATTTCCGAACTAAGTTTATTTAACCGAACTAGCTTTCGGCAAAAAAATTGCCATCATCAAGGTTATCCACCTTGATAATAACAAATGTTTCCCGAAACCTAGGTCGGTTTAATAAGTTAAGAGTGGAAATTTACAAAGTACTTTTTGTGATTACCAATATCATCTCAACTCATTTGTTCGAAATCCGAATCACCCACGATTGTGCAACTGCGGAGGAAGGCGACATAACTTTGGAATATAAGCAAGAAAACTACACCTCATTTTTTATATTCTTAAGTATCAAATACTTTCCACATTCTATTTATTCCATATGGGTAAAAAGCTATGCGCAGTTCTTTCGTTTAGTCTCTTCAAGTTTATATGTTATTCTCTCTGCCCCGCAGTGATAAGCAAGCATTTCTAGGAACTTGAACGGATAAAAACTAAACGCCTTTTTTATTTTTGCGCACGTTTCATCAAACATATCAATACATACATGTATCTGTTAGCATTTTATATAGGCTGAGGATTTTACTCAAGATCATTACCGCCAGTTGTCCTTGACCCAGAATACATTGATGAAAATGCGCTCCTAGAAACACATCAGAAAGAGAGATGCCAAGATAAATTACACTTTATGATCGAGGTGTGCGTCATACGGCGAATTTTGATGTAAAATATAAAATTGAGCTTAATAAATGACCGGTAATGAAATGGAAATGTTAATTTATGCCCAAGGGATGAAAGTCTTAAAGAAAAAATTATTTTACTTGACCGGTTACGAATCTGGATTTCCCTATTGCCGGTGAGGCTTGCTAGCTAGTTATACCATAAAGCCATCTTAGTTCATGACGAATTTCAGCGGGGGTTGACACAAATTAGATGTTCTCAAGTGTCTCATTGTAGCACAGGAGAAGTGGACGTGCATGATATGCCACTACCACGGAGGATAAAGCAAATATTGTCTCATAGAATGACAACCTTTGAACAATTTCCAGGTCACTGCTAAATGCACAAATGACAAGGCACGTAGTCACGCGCACGGGTGCCTTCGCATATGTACACACCAAAGGGATGCTCTCTGCCATGAAAAAAAATCATCTGACTTCTCCTGCAATCCAACCCGGATCTCTCAATTGCCGGCTAAGTGTTTTTTTAGCCAGTTTCGACATGTCTACCTAGTTCAAAATCTTGGTTCGAATCCCAAGTCAAATGATAATTTCATGAAGAATTCAATTCCTTTGGTGTTAAATTTAACTTAAAATTTCCCAGGAGCTGCGTTCGAGTAATGATTTCTGTATTTCTATTTCTTGTTCAATAGTGAACATGATATAGGTAAAAAAGAGATGTTAACTGTTTCCGAGGTTATGTAAAAAAAAGTTTGCTCTGACCTTTTTGCGGAGCAACATATAACATTGAAGCGAAGCCTGTATCGTGGGGGAGAGGAAGATATTCCGGCACAAAAAAATATCACGTAATGATAACACGATTTCTTTTCCCACCTCATCTTTATTTCAATTGAAGGAATTTAACTTTTCATTCATGGCGCGGAATTGCATACATTAGGATGAAAAATGTCATTACTCGAGAGCGGCTCCTGGGAAATTTTAAGTGAGTACCTCGTTGCTAATTAAAAAGTAAGAATCCGTTTATTGCTTACGGCCTTGAGAAAGACCCACGACCAATCGAAGCCCATCCTATTCACGGAAGTATCCTTGTATTTTCAAAATCTAAACATATTAGTTCTGTCAGTATGTGTAGCCTCTTTTCGGCCAAATAAGAATCCATAAATTAGCTTCGAAAGTCTCCCAAGGGGATTGATTGAAAATCCAGCAAATAGGCTGAAAATTAAAAAAAAATTGTTGCTACTGCCGTAAATGTATGGGCGTGTGCAATTTTCAGTAATTCCGTAAAATATTCGAAATAAAAAAGGAATTAAAGGATTTATACGGAGAAAGATTCTTTAATAGCGTTTTTCTCTTGAACCCCGGCCTATGTGGATGAAAGCCACACTTTTCCCGCATTCTCTCCATAGTTTCAGAAAATAATTGCCTCGTTTGAATGCCGAACATAAGTCACGCGATGTCTCCTTGTATAATGTTAACATGGAAATAGGAGATGTTAAGTTAAAACTGGGCAGCCGGAATTTTGGCGTTATTTTTTCGGAAGACCACTGAGAATTACGGCGAATAACCGCTTCAGTCTGGAAAAAATAAGATAAAATTCCTCCGCCACATGGTATCCATCCCAAGGAAGATCAACCAGACAATCATGATACGGTGACCTTTCCTTTCTCTTGATATGAGGAATTTAACTTAAAAAATATTTGAAAAGTATAAGAGGATTTTAAAAAATCGGCGATGCAAACGGATGTTTTCTATTAATAGCCAGCTCGTTCATCCAGCGTCTTCCACTGCGATTATGAATTACGAAACGTCACGTAAGCAAAAAAAAAACACGACCAGCGCTCGTGCAGAACAGCGGATTAAGGAAGGTAAAAAAATACATCAGCTCAGCTCAGCGTGCCGCTTATTAATTTTCCACGATTAAAAGCTTCACGAGAACTCCTCTGAATTTAGAAGAAGTCTGGACAAACACTGATCCGAGAAATTAACTGAGAGGAGAAAGTAGTCACCCATTCCAACAGACGAACCTCGGGCAACATCAACGAATTCCGTTTTCGAAATAGCAGTCTGGGTCGCTCAGAGCGATTAAGGTGGTTTGGGCGAGATTGTGCTGATAGATCAGTTCCCTAGTCATAATGGAGACCATATTCAAATTTTATTTTTTATTTCAGCGTCTGTAAGAAGTATGAAATAAATAGTGTAATATTAATGGCGCAAAGATATAGTTATATATGACCAAAATTATCAGTATTTAAAAATAAATAAAGCTACATAAGTCTCCAACTTGACTCATTTTTTCCCGCCGTACGGCTGAAAACCCTTCAAATCAGCAGGGTTTTATGCGATTCTGTAAAAATTACTGCGGTGAGTAATAGATTATTTTTTATAAATAGTTGAGAAAACATATAATCTACACACCGCTGGTTTTTTTACGAAATCTAGGAGTTATAAATTCCTATTTCCTTCAATATTCTCCCTCTGGAACGCACAGCCATAATCTATCCCATGTAAAACAGCTTGTATTTTCAGGGAAATTGCTCGAAAATTAGTTTGGCAAGGAGTTGAAATTTTGATATCATTGGAAAGATGAGTTTTTTCTTTTAAATGAGGCCAAATTCATCAAATTCTAGGTGAAGTGATTTCTCGCTCAAATAACCTTAAACAAAAGTCGTGCACGAACCAGTGATAGTAGTATGGCCAAACATATTTGGGCGTAATTTGGCGGAATAGCATTTTTCCGGTCATTAAGAACAGACCCGGTTTCAGAAGTCCGGTTTATTTACTGTTATTATAAACACCTGTTTCTTCGTCTAAGCGTCATATTTAGGCACATACACAACGTAATAAATGAATGGCAGAGAATGAAATTTTTAATCATTAATTTTGAACTACCACTGAAAACAGCACTAAAACATTTTATTTCAGGATTTTATCACGTGCAACGAAATATGCATACAAATTTGTTTTCCATTATTAATTATAGGGATAGAAGTTGTACATCAGCATGTCTCATATACCGATATATTGGTGTATTATTAATGGTATATTTTTAAATCCGATATGGCGGTGTAATCGATATTATTTTCTCAACAACGATACCTGATATACGTTTCAAAATTAGGATTCATGGCTAAAATTATTTTTTTCAATCTTTGAGGGGCTAAGGTCAATTAACTTGATACACCATCTCCTATAAATCTTTTAAGGAAATATCTTTTATGCTTCCGTTACTGTATTATCTCATTTCAGGATGGTAGACAAAGATGGCAGCACAATTCTAAATGTAATGACAATTTAAAAAGTATGCCAACCGATTTAACGGTTGATTTATAAGTTACATCGATCAATAAATTGGAATTTACTAAAAATGCATCGGTTTCCCATATATCGGTTTAGTTTAACATACCCCCATTCATCTAACAGGCTCGAATAACTTCTAGCATTTACGAATAAGTCCGCTGACGTAGTCACGCGTCGTCTGCTGACTATGTCAATAATTGCCATATGGCACGAAATCACGAAATCAAGCGGAAGTGTGACTCATTCCCACTTATTCCCTCGAATAGAATGAGAAAACACTCGTAGGGCAGGTTCAGAATAGCCAACTTATATAACGTAGCATATATCACGATTTATCTTTGATAATCTCGAGCCTTTTCTTGAACTATTTTGGTGTTTTAAAGCAAATATTTTGAAGATTCTATTATCAAAAAGTAAAGGGAGATGATTAGCACTGTATTGATATTAGTTTATAGCAAACTAACATAAGAAAATACAGCATAAATCATTACCATTCCCAAGTAATACATTACAAAGTTTAGTATATAAATACTTGCAACGCTGCATTGTGGAGAGGTATTTAACAAGCAAATTGTTCCAAGATTCTTAGTTAAAGAGATGTGTAGTTCTATTAACATCACTAAGTGTGAGAGACAAGTTAAAGCTTGCTATCGTTAACTCAAATTAGAATATTGCTTAAATCAGTATTTCAGATTAATAACTGATAATTACCTCTTTTAAATAATGGCGGCACTAAAATAACGTGAAAGAGATTAGCAAGCGTATCCTGGAGAGGCTCTTAAACGTCAATGCGTGAGAGCTGTCGATACATGATAGGCTTTTTACAGTTCAAGTAATGCTTCAGTTATGGAGCGTTGGATCTCGAGCATTTGAGATAAAAATAACACGAGATTTAATCCGTGAGTTGAATAAAATACTAAGAAAGCCAGACGCTTCGTGAAATACGGCGTTCCTCATTTGCTCAACAGTATGGACTCTATGGAAGTTTGTTTGCCGTATAACTCCCCATAAGGCCAGGGTTGCGATGTTGCCAATAGCATCAGGAAAATGACCATAGTGGTATGCAGTACACTAGCTGTACATCTAGGAGTCTTCCAATACACAAATAGCAATTATAATTTAAGGCAGCGTTGGAAATGGCGTCCTACTTGTTATAGAGGTGTGCACATAGAGCGTAGGTTTGGCAACAGCGTTCTCGATAAGGCCCATGCTTTCAACTAAATGTGAAACGCTCTATAGTCGTCATTTAGTTAAACGTGCTTTTATAAATGCGGAACGCTGTAGGTATATGAGCAAACGAAAAGAGTCAAACAGCTAGTGGAGGGATTTTAATGGGAGTAATCAAACACTCGGAGGTTAATCGTCAGATTTATATCACTACAATTTTTAAGAGGTATGAGATTTACGTAGACACAAAGGAAAGACTAAACCTTCCACCTTTACACTTAATCAGGAGTCTCTAGGAAAATAACTAAATATCTGAAGACGACGCAAGAGAAAAATTACTACACATAACAGTGTCGAAAGAGTCAAAAGTATCTAATGAATGACTATGAAAACCTCACAAAAAAACAAACAACTATGAAAATCTCACGAAAAAAAAAACAAGGAAAAAAATTCTTAATCATAAGTCAGCTCTATAAAATCGGCGAAAGTCAAATATAAATGCAGCCAAATATCAATCAGTAAAAATCCGTACAACTCACAAAATAGCTCAGATAAATTTCACGCGTTTGACAAAAAGCAAAACACAGCAGATGAATGCCCAAAAATGGTAGGTAAATGCGTGAATATAGCGAGAAAGCCACTCAGAAATAGCTCAGGGACAGAGGGCCAAGATCTCAAGGTAAGAAAAAATAACAAAAAAAATCCATATCTATTGCATAGATTTCTAAAAAAAAAGGGTGGCATTCAGAGGCAACGCCCAACATTTTAGAGCGGGGGAATGGGAGTGAGCAAGGCTGGTGGAATGTATTAATTTTCTAAAATCACGATTATAGAACGAAACAGCACACAATAAAGTCAAGAATATATTATCTAGTTATGACGAGTCTATCAAACATTACTTTGCATTATGTTGCCCGGATTCAGGGGTTCCAACTCGGTTATTGTTAACTTTTAAAGCCATTATTCATTGGGCTTCGACAAGACGATGTACATTTGGAACTCGAAGGATCTCGATTTGCATATACGTCCCCTGAGGGGTTGTATTTGAACAGTTTGAGATCTTTCGGACCACGTAACCAAGGAGTCACGTGCTGCAGTAACGAATGGCTCAAGATTTTGATGTTTTATAAACTCGGACGGATAACTTAAGCATCTGCTACGTTGTTAAGGAGGTTCCGCCGTGATTGTGTGAGTCAAAACACATACTTAATTCCACATTTTTTATATTTTGTCCAAAAATCCTGCTTTCGCTGATAAAATTCGTGACCTACAGAAAAACAAAAGTAAAGAAGAAAAAATGCAGATTAATCCACGAATGTATTTTAAATTAGCACTTTTTTCCAGCCATTGGAGCCGACTGCAGCGCCATTTCCTACGAATTACCGCATTTTGACTTCAATTACGGCAGTAATTCCCTAATAACTAAAATAATAAGGTGGTAAGATGCCTATATTTTATTTTTATTCAATTTCTCTGGATTATTTCCTTCATATAAATAGTTTTCCACGAAAATGGCATTTATATTTTATGGAAAAATACTATTTTTCCTCGTGTTTCTCTCATTCCCCCATTGAACACAATGTAATTTCAAGTCCAATTATAGAATAAAATAGCGTGGAAAGGAATTATTTTGTTGTTAATATCAGATTGAGGACAAGTGTTTTTACAAGTAGACAGAATTTGAATAAAATGACATTTAAGACATTTTACGGTGGAACCACCTTAATTGCGTTTCTAATCGGGATTTTCAGATCGCTAAACGATATCCCGGTGAGAAAAACTCATGAGGGCTGCGCGAGATTTTTATGAGTGGTTTAAATGAACCGAAATCTCTAACCATTCGTGGTTGTACCACGTGACTCCTTAGTCACATGATCGGAATTATCTCAAACTGTTCAAAACGCAACCCCAACAACAACGATGTAAAAGCTGTCACATGAATACAACGAACGCCGTGGATCACGAAATCCCTGAAGCATAGACTGACTAAATTTATAATTGAATTGTATTTAATAATTTTTCATATTTTTACTAATTATGATTTTTTAAATTATCGATTATTTAAAAAAAATATTTTAATTCACATTAAATTGTGCATATCAGCTCCCCTTTTCTTTCTTTATATACTTCTTACATTGCTTTCTTTTTTAGTACATTTGCTTTATCTATTAGTAGGTTTTCGCAGGTTTTTCACACTCCCCTTCGTGTGTGGGTGTTTTCATGCAGTGGATTTTTTCGTTAAGGACATCAGCTTCTTATTTCTTACGTGTTTCCCACAATCGTGTGTATCTTTCTACATTGCTTATATTCCAGTTTATTCGTTATAAAATTTTGATGGTCATTTTGTTGTACTTTTTCTATAATTTTAATAGTCAAATTGTAATTGTTTCATAGATGTATTTGACGAAGGGTTGGATAGAAGATGGGACTTTCCCAGGATCAATCTCTCCCAAATAAAGTCACATTATTATTTTATTACTAAGAAGCCTAGGGGATTGATTTGCGGCAGCTCTACACTCCATTATCTTAACATCCAACCGCTTCACTCCGGTATAAGTCTTCACCTGGACGTCCTTCATGATTTGCCTCATGTAATCCATTCCTAGTCTTCATATGTAGTTCCTCACATTCATTTCTCCTTCCATTATTATTTTCAATAAGCTACTGTCTCGCGAAATGTGCCCAAAATGTTTTATCTCTTCTTCTTCTCAGAATTTTTGTTTAACTCACTACTTTTATCAGTATTTACGGGTAAGATAAGGAAAGATGGATTGCTGCTGTCAATCAATCTTATGATTGAACGACCAATGGTGATGATCTTTGGCGGGAAAAACGACAGTTTAAACCTGTCCGTTCTGCAGTCTATTTCCCTAATTTTATTTTCACGATCTAAAAAATCGACACCGTGAATCGAACCACGGACCTCTACCTTGCCAGACCAATACGCCAATCACTCAATAGACATTCTTTTTCAATAGATTGGCCCAACGTTGGATTTTGACCACGACCCTGAGATTGAAATTCTCATGCTCTACCAACTGAGCTGGCCGAGGTTGACAAAATATCTTCCACAATCACATAACTTGTATAAATTTGAAATGGATGACATTAAAAATGAAAGGAAATATTAAAAAAATATGAGGGTTCATTCTTGCGATAAGAACTTCGCCGTTCGAACATTAGAATGCACGACCTCGCTCTTAAATAAAGCCTTAACACTGGAGTGAGGACAAGCAAAATAATGACGTTATAACGTCGAGATAAATGTCAGAACTAAATCTGCAATTCTAAACGTTGTCAAGGCTTTGCTCCCATTTCTGCTTTCGAAAAGAAAATGGAAAATCTCCGATTTTAACTCAAACTTTGTTGACTTTTTGCTAGGATGTCGAGCAGAAAGACGTATAAAGCTACACTATATTTGAATGATTGGTTGCAGAACATACGTGCTCTTTTATCTTCCCAAAAGTATCATTTCAAAGAAAGGTAGTTGAAAAATGATTTTTGAAACGACTGAGTACAGTATGTCAAACATATCACTCGTCAGGAAAAAATACACTACCACGTGTGATGCAAGATGTATTATCTGTCGGAGAACTGCAAAGAATGAACTGGAAAATGCCATAGGAAAGAGGCTTTTTCTCAGTACTGGAATAGAACCAAGGAATCCTGGCTTTCTGGGGCAAAGTGTACGCCAATACAAGATATTACCTAAATACGAAATTAATTGTTCAACTCTGTATTATTAACTAGCAGAGTGGCACCATTATGAACCATGACATGGCACTTATGGTGGTTTGAGCGAGATTTTTCTCCTGTTATATTAGGGACCATTTTCGAATTTTATTTTTCAACATAAGCAGCGGAAATAAACATTAAGTAAAATTGTAATATTAATGGCGCAAAAATATTGTTTTATACGAGTAAAGTTTTCAGTAATTAAATGATTGTACTTATAAAAGTCTTTAACTTGACTCATTTTTTCACGCCGCACGCACGGTGGAAACGCTGCTCACAAAGGAGTTTTTTGCAAATCTGTAACATTTTTTCTGTAACTGATTCATTTTTTTTTAAATAGTTGAGCCTCTGGAGAGTATAAGCGTGCTATTTCCAATGGGAAACGGCTGGTATTTCTTTTGGCAAATATCTCGTAAAGTATAACGGTGTCAGATATTTTGGAATCTTTCGAGAGGTGAGATAGGTTTCTTTAAAATTAGGCCTAAATCATTGAATTTTATGTGAAATGATATTTCGCTCAAACTACCTTAAACATTACCTCAGTCCATCCTGCCCAAGGATGGGAATGGTTAATTATCCTTTTTCTTATCCCGGGACTCAGGGATAAAAGTGATTCACTTCCCAAGGATCCCGGGAGATCCCGGGATAGACTCAATTATGCATAGAATACATTATAAACTGAATTAATTTTCTCTTGTGGTACAGTACCGTAAGCTTCCATATATTCTCTTCTTCTAACTATGGGAACGGTACATTGGACAGCACCTTGGTAATGTCAACAATCTCATCATGAATTCCTAAATATTGGGAGTATTCCGTCCCACGGGTTCTGAAGTTAACGCAGATTGGAAAACATCAGCGCACACGATATACTTACGATGAATGAAATGACACACGCAGGCGTAACGTTCGGCTATCAACGTAGCATTCTGTAGGCATACGAAAGTCACGGCCAAATGTTCTGAGTACAGTAATCGAATTCGTTCAAGATACACATAAAAAAGCGCGATTTTCACCACAGAGCAATGAACAATTTTGCCATTATCCATATTTACTTTTACGGAAAACTGACACAATAACAGCAATCGCAGATGCGATTATGGACGTTCATATATTGTCTACCGCACATAAACCTATCTGTTTTCAAGGTAGCTTGAGCGAGATTTTTCCCCAGTCTTTATAGACCCCATATTAAAATTTTATTTCTCAAATCTTAGCAACAGCAAGAAGCACGAAGGTAAACATTGTAGCATTATTGATTAGCATTAATCATTAATGTTAATCTAACTTAATTATGCTTAATGTTAAACTAAATTAATTATATACTATGAAATTCTCAGTAATTAACTAAATATATATGAGGAAGACTTCAACTTGACTCATTTTTTTTACGCCGTACGTTTAAAACGCTTTCAAAATCGAATATTTTTTAGCGATTACTGCGGTATGTGATATATTTTTTAAAATAGTCCAGAAATCATACAAACTACACACTGTTAAATTACTGAAGAGATCCGTGCGTTATAAATTCCTCATTTTTTTTTAAATAAAGTCTTTCCGAAGTGCAAACCCACACCATTTCCCCTGGAAAATGGCTGTTATTTATCGGCAAATATATCGAAAAATATAACGGTAAGTGGCTGATATTTTGATATCATTAGTAAGATGAGATATCTTTCATCACAGTGAGACCAAATTCATCGAATTTTACTGGAATAAATATCTTACTCAAACTACCGTAAGTGCGCATGAGCCCAGGGCGCATGGTCTGAAAGAAATGGAAAGCAAGTTCTCTGTTGTGTGTGCAGCGCCTTGAATGGAAAGCGCCTAAAGTCATATTGAATCCCTAAATCATGATACCAATACACACGGTAGATCCTAGCGCAAGTGTGCTTCATGTCGATACCGGGTCTGGTCGATATAGAATCAATTTCGCGAAATCATCCGGTTTGCAGCCAGCAAAGATTGCTAACCAAAGGCAGCGAGTGAACCTGTGTTTTGCACGCTGAAGGCATCGAAGTGACCCAAAGTTATCAGTGTCGTACGGTTTTAACCTCTTTCACAAATGTTCCAGGATCAAGCTACCTTTTCGTCCTGTACTTGGCTGTAATAATAGCCACATAAATGCACGAGGAGACGTAACATTCTTTCGTTTCCCGAAAGATTCGATCACGATGTTTACTTGCATGCGGAAGAAACGGCGGCTTAAATCTAGAAGCTAGCAAATAAATGAAAATGCAAGTATTTTAGCGTTAAAATTTAATATTACTTCTTTTATGTATCAAGGATTTTTTCTTAAAGAGATGGAAAATGATTATTGGTCGTAAAATGCCTTTGTTTATGAACGATGTACTTATTAACGGATTTTGGTATAAAAACATAAAATAAATAGTTTCTGGCGTAATTTTGTGAAGCTGCTTTTGTAAAATAGCAAAATATAACTTTGTGAATCTAAAATAAATGTTTAACTAACACACCAGGTTGATGATTCCTGCCTGATGGTGCTGTAATACAGCGAAACCTAGGCTTTAAATTATGTTGATTCACAAAGTTATTCTTTTTATTAAAAGGTGGGTTTACACTGGCAAGTTTATTGCGCACGTTACTATCAGAAAGGGACCTTTGACGAAAATACCACGAGTAATAGGCTCTACAAATCCGCTTTCAGAGAAATTTCACAAGTTTCGGAAAGTTGCGCGAAGAAGCGTATTGTTGCCAATGTAAACAGCAACCAATTTGTGTCTGCACCAACTTGCGAATCATTTTTCGTCACAGTTAAATTCCCCGCAAGCTCTTGCAGAATAGACTTGAGGAGGTCACTTGCCGATGTAAAACCACCCTAAAATAGTAGCATAGTGTCCTAAATATTTTGGAATTCCTAAGCGGCCTTTGAATATGTGTGAAGGAACCTTTTTAGTGTTATACGTCTACGCCGACCACGCAGCAAATGCCGGCCGGGGTGAAAAAGGGCCGGGGTGAAAGGGACCGTCCGGTCCCCCGGGGGAGAAAGGGACGGACACCCCAGCCGACGACATTGGCCACGGCGCCAACCTCCACAGTTAGAATAGCCGTGGGAAAAGCGAAAAGGGAATGGACAGCTGATGAAAAGGATAAAGGAGAAAGAAGGGTTTAGGGCTTACATAAAGAGAAGAAAGGGACGCGAATGAAAGTCAAGTCGCCTCTCTCATGTGCAGCGCAATAAAAATACGCACGACGACCTTGGCCATCCAACACATTCCACAGCCACCATTCCTCTTTCTCCACCTACCTGGCTAACTCCACTTCCGTGCTCATAATTCTAGAAAATGGCTACTGTCACCGTCAAAATAGCATAGACCTGGACTATGACGTGTTTCACATCAACGCTCTAAGCATGATTGGTAGGACATATTATGCATCGTTGGAAAGAGAATTTATTTGCCTTTAAAGTGAAATGTATCTTGGATCGATGTCATTAACCTGCTCGATGTGAGTCATTATACATCAAATCAAAATACGGTAAAATAGCCCAAATTCACGACTTGCTCATCTTTTCGACATTGTGGTAAAACGATCATGAATTACACCAAAGCCAAACTTTTATCATGATTTAAGTATGTGTGTAATCATAAAGCCCTCTACGTCTTTTCAAGGTCCTTCCACCTCTGACTAACTTTCCATGCGTGTTAGATTTAAAAATTGATTGGAGTTTACAATGGTCTGGGAGAGTTGAATTTTTAACAAGACTATCTTTTTATAATTCAAGAATAATTTTCGATATTTTTCTAAAAGCAATGGTAGGGGAGATATGAAGGATGACACTTTTGTGTTAACAGGACATTGGCCTGCAAGGATAACGAAATCGGCTCCCGCTCGTTCATTTGTCACCTAGGGAGGGTTGATCTTTCGATTTCCGGGTTCCATCTAGTGGACTGCATTTCGCAGGCTATCCTGTCGGTTAACTCATACCAACTCATTACAGAGGAGAGCAGCAAGGTTTGTAAAAAGTTGTAACGATAAACTTACCGGTGTTACCGAATTGTTAAACGATTTAGGGTGGGAATCTTTAACTTACAAATAGGAAAAAATATCTAAAATCTTTTGCGCAAGTTCAAAGTGGATAATTTTTTATCAAACGTTCAGCATATTTTGCTAGAGCCAACGTAGTTACAGTAGAACCGATCACAGGCATAAAATAAAGGAAATATACTGCAGAACCTATAGATTTAAGTAAGTAACGAAGTCGACAATCGAAGCACGTTAAAATGAAAACAACTGAATGCCAGAGAATAGTCCAGACGGTTAAAGATATCATATTACTGTCCATGGACCAACCATTTATTTGGTATTACTTGATTTATTTGGTAATTATGATTTACGACGATCTACAAAACTGATCCATGCCATACGCATTTTAATCCATTCAGTATTCCATAAAGGGCGATATTACGATCGACGTTTCCTGACGTGACGGAAACGGACGGCGGCATTCGTGAAGTTAGGTGATTGTGATGCAGTGGAACCTTAATACATAGACACATACATGTAAGTGTCTATGGCCTTGATCTGTACCTATTACGATGGCTGGACGTTGACGGCACCGTCAATGGAAGATGAAAGAACCGAACCAAAGTTTTTTTATTCTACGTTACGATTCGTCAACGGCAGCCAATCAGACAAAAGCTTTTTTTTATCAATAATTAGAAATTTTCAATTCCAGATTGTGCATCTTACTTTTTGTATACATAAATACCCATCACGCCATTCCCTTTTGGGGCAGCCAGAGTGGAAGAATTATGTTATTACCGTTAGCGCTATAAAGCTGGCTCCCTTATAATAATTTCCTTCATAATGCCCTATCCTAATGTAAACCACTTTCGCTTCTCTTACACTCATGCAATGGTTCGTGCACGCTCTCATATTCTTAATACTCCTAGTATTCCTCCTCTTTAGCGTCTCTTCCACCACATTCACCCAAGACTTCGCGGTCTACCGCTTCCTCTCACCCCATTCACTCTCCTATCGTATATCTATTTCGTTATTCGACTCTATCCCATTCTCTCAAGATTTCCAAACCAATGAAGTACACTCTTTTCATATATGTCCATTACTGGATCATCAAACCCACATTCATTCATCACCCACTCATTTCTGACCCAATAAATTCTATTTTACCCGTAAACACTTCTCTGGCACCACATTTCCACTTCACAAAAAAATAGCATTCTTGGAGCAATATTTTTCAGTATTTTTGCAGATCGTTCATATTTGACCATATATTACGAAAAAAAACAGCTATTTCGGAACCGTTTACCACTGTTTGGTCACTATGGGCGCTGATCCTCCCGTTAAACGCAATACACTCCTCCTTGATGGGAAGACAACGGAAAACTGAATGCCACCGTCCGCCGACTTAACGTCAGAAAACGTAGATCGTAAACAATTCTCTTCTTTGTTCTCAAGTTCGCAACTTTGTCCCGGTAGATCTCACTGAATTTTCAAGCATTCCGCCCACAGACAAACATCCAAGCAATCGACCACCGGGGATTCAATTCAATTTATTCCTTATTCCTAAAGCCTTTTTCTCTGACTCTCTTTATTCCCCCTCTTCCTCGGCTCCCCGAGTCGCTCAGAATGAGGCCGACAGATGGCGGGCGGAGAGCAAAGGAATTCAAAACAAGAGGAGAAGGGAGTGGAGGAAGAAATATGAGGAGAGGGAAAGGGCTATGGTTGAAGAGAAGTTAGAAAGTTCAATCGTTGAATGAAGTCCGTGCCTTTCTAAACATAATAGTGCAATTCGTACTCCATCGTGTCCTCTACCGGAACACGTAAAATTAGTTCTATCAATAAAAATCCACAAGGTTTCACACATCAAACTCGGAAGGAAACACGTGCGGTCCATAGGAATCATCATCAATGATCAAGGGCGCGATCAGGATCGTCCACATCCACGATCAGAGATTGTGACGCATTGTTAACATTGCGGAAATGATGCTTCCAATTACAGCACTAACGACCTTGCGATGGGGAAAATGATGAATTTAGGTGTCACTTTCCCTATCATTGAAAAGCTGGAAGCTCATATAATCTCCGCGGCACGATCGCGGTTCTCCATAACACGTGCTGTCGCGCTATCGCTAATTTTCAGTAGGGATCATGAGAGCGATAACATGATCGTATTTCTTCAAACTTGGTAGCGTGCTTTCAATTACCAGTACAGTAAAACTCTAATTATCCGGATCAATTGGGACCGGACCCCATCCGGATAATCAAATATCCGGATAAATGGATAACTCACAAAAAATGTAATTTCTTTGGAAACTTCTTAATGTGTTCGCTTTGGAGAGATATAAGAACGCTAAAGAAACGTATATGCTGTTACCAATAACTGTCAAACGAAATCAACGGTATAAAAGATACAATAAACGTTTCGAATAGCCTATTTCAGTGACTGTAAAAAGCCGATTTTCGAGGATTTTTTCTCCTAAAAGCGATCTGGATAATTGGTAATCAGGATAGTTGGAGTTCGGATAATTGGAGTTTCACTGTAATAATAAATAGAGTGCGTTCTTAGGAGGAGTAACTGTGAGCTATGCCCTCCAAAGCGGTAGACATTTTTGATAACGATAGACACAGCGCGAAAGAAGGAGCCGTGAGCTCACCCCTGGATACTATTGAGCCAGCCGCTTGCTAATGGAGTAGTGGCGAATGTTGAAAGAAAATGGCTTATTAAGGTAGTTTGAGCGAGATTTTTCCATAAGTCATAATAAAGACCACATTCTTATGCTATTATCATTACAATTTAAGCAACTGTAGGAAGCATGAAGTGAATATTGTAACATTAATGAAGCAAAAACTTTTATTATTACTGAAATTCTCAGTAATCAACTAAATTTACACGTATGTGCATACATACAATGTTTTACCTCGACTCATTTTTCTTCATGCCATACGCTGAAAACGTCTTCACAAACGAAGATTCTTTTGCGATTCCGTAAAACTTGCTGTGGTAATTGAATTATTTTTTTAAAGGAGTAGAGAAATAACACACATTACACACAGTTCAATTTCTGACGTGATCTGTGAGTTAGAAATTCCTCATTTTTTTAAATGAGTCTTCTCTGTGGAGTGCATACCCGTACCATTTCCCACGGTTAATGGCTGGAACATTTTGGCAAATATCTCAAAAAGTATAATGGTAAGTGCCTCTTATTTTGTTATCATTGGAAAGATGAGATCTTTTCCATTATTGTGAGGCCGAATTCATCGAATACTTACTATGCGAAGTGATATCTCGCTCATACTACGAGCTCGTACCTTAAAAGAGAAAAGACTAATTGGAAGTAATTCCAACCTGAGCATCATGTCTAATTTTGATGTTTTTGAGTCAAAACCAAAAATGCATGGAGTCCATCACACACGCTCAACGAAGAAAATAGCGATACGCTAGGTTTTGAATTGATGCTTCGGGTGTGAACTGATGAAATAAGTTTGCAGTATTTCAGTCATATCTCACTCTGACGTGAACAACACGTAAACAAGAAAATTAAGCTTCGCCCTAAAAAAAGTTGTCTCGTTTTCCAGATTTTCCTAGTTTTCTCTTACAATCGGAACTGATACTTTCCATTTCATACTCGTAGATTTTTGCTTTAAGTTAGACCTTAATTACAAAATACACAATTTTTAGTACCACCTATTTTTTTAAATTTAGTACCATATAAACATTGGCAACACATATAATTCATTAAAAAATCACTTGGCGCACGGCTATGATTACAAGCTTTGCTCCTCAGGAAAACGCCAGCAGCCAGACCGTCAATTATAATTTAGACTTATTCTTTTGCATAAGTCCCAACCCTATTTATTTTCTGACCTCAATAACATCTTACAAACCCCGACATACCAAGGTAGATCATATCATGATCAATAATATTAGGGAAATTGATTGCAGAACGGGCAGTTTTAAAATGTCATATTTCCCTCGAACGATAAGAGACCATAATGGCTACCAGAGAGACGTTAAACTAGATTTACCAATAGTTAGTGTGGCTTATTAGTAGATTGGCTCTCTAATGCTTGCACACTAACTGCTACCCAGAGCTATCAGCACGTGTTGCACGTTTCCTGTATAATTCTTGTACCTCTGTGCATTTATTTATGTTTGACCAAAAACTTTAATAAAAACAGTTTCTCTAACACTGGTAGTATACCAATCGTGTAGTGAATGCTCGTGAAATCTCACCTCCTGACAAGTATTTGCAGGTTTTTGCCAACGCATCGATAGTCGCAGTTACATTAACTTTCTTAGGGCATGGTGCAATGCATGTCAGTGATAAGTCACCCTCCTGTCACATAACCTTGAGGTGGTTTGCAGGGAATTACGTAGATGTAGATTATGTGGCTACATGAGACTTCTCAGTCCACACGGTGGATAATATTTTACCCCCCACGCTACGTTTGCTGCACCGAGAGATGCGACAATATAAGAGAGACAAACAGCAGAACAGAGTCGAACTGGTCAAACAAACAGTCGAACAAACGGGAAAGAGTGGAACCGGGAAAATACTTCTTTCTCTCCCCGCGAGCTATTCACGACTAAAAACATAAGCGGATCGACTGTGGCGCGCAGACCACGAGCTAGAAATAGTTGAAGAGCAAAAAAGGTGAGTCATGCGTTGGGGGTGTTCACGAGTCTCGCGGTGCGGCCCTGATCGCCATGGGTAGACACATACACACACATGTGCGGTGACGTTAGAGAGGAATGCTGGAGGAAGTTACGGAGTCAAGTCGCCGTCGGCCAAACACCTGTGACGGAAGGGAATCGGGGTGGGATTCTCGAATGTCGACTCAGCCGTCAAGCGATAGCAGCTACAAAAGCCGAGGACATAATAATCGGCACTTTAGCGTTCAGAAGATCCGAGATCCGGCAGAGAGAAATTTACAAAAAATGAAGGCATGTGTATAAAGCCTGAATCACACGGTCGTTTTCACACACAAGTCCTGGGGTGGAATCACGGTTCCTTATTTTGCGTTGTCGTTATCGCGTTAAAAAAACGCAAACTGTTCTAGAAGGGCAATTATCACAGTTACTGAGTATTAAGAACGAACTCCATCAATTAAAACCAAAGGTTTATATATATCACCACATAAAATTTGAAGAAAGATGATCACGTTTTGCTCTCATGAGCGCAATTGAAAAATAACGATAAAGCGAGTGCACGTGTTATAGAACTGTGATCGCGCCACAGGAATCGTTTCAGTACAGATTTTCAAAGAGCCTTCATTTCCTTCATCGCACGGTCATTTGTTTTGCAACTGAAAGAATAATTCCCGCAATGATTACAATCCTCATTCAATAATAAATCACATATGACGTCACGTACCCAATTTGCTGTCGTGCGCTTTGATTGGCTGTGGTTCATTTTACGTGCGTGTTCTGGGACGGAAAATAAGACGATCACAAACTATGGAAAAAGAGGTTACCAAACACTGTCGCCATCCCTGGACTTCTCAGTGGAAAATGGCCATGTGGTTCGGGCTTAAGAAAGGAGACAAAGGGTAGAATACACAAAGCAACATCCAGAGCAATACTGACGTATATGGAAGAGACAAGACCGGACTTTAAAACTTTAAAGACTTCTAGAAAAAGCAGAAATGAAAATCCTTATAAAAATCTCATGGATAACCTTGTTGGAAAGAATGAGAAGAAAAACATCAGAAAGGTCTGCCATGTAGAGAATATCGATGAATGGGGAAACGGGTGATAGCAAGAATGGAATATCGCATAGAATGGAAGACGGTAGGATATATAAGATAGCAAGAGACAAGCTACCAGGTGGAAGAAGAGGTATTGACAGACCAAGGGAAAGATGGTGGGACTATATTATTTTGAATTAAGGCAGTCTAACGGTTGAAGTGGGTTTAAATGGAAGTGAGAAAACATCTTCTAGATTTCTACATTCGCAGTGGCCCACCAAAATACATAATTTCTTTCTTCATCTCAGCACACGTCTTACGTCTATTCCTCCCGTCCATAAAGCCTATTCTCTGTCTTCCCCTTCTCAGCTTACCCAACATCCTCCCCTCTTTCACATCCTCCAGCAACCCTTCGCCTCTCATTACCTGCCCCAACTACCTACTCTACCGCTTCCTACTCTCCCACGGAAGTTTCCACTCCTCACCCACCGTACCAAGCACTCCATCGTTTGTCTTCCTTTCCGTCCACCGAACCTTCTCCATCTTCCTCCACACCCACATCTACACCCCATTTAATCTCTTGGTCAACCTTTTCCTTAGATCTGTCCCCGTCATCAGCTCCCTCCAATAGCTGAACGCTACAAGAACCCGCGATCCTAGGATCAGCATTCTAGGACTTACCCCATTGCCACCCGGGCCGACAGTTTGTAATTTATCGGCAATTTTTCCCACTTTCCTTCCTTCAGTACTTACTCAGGTTATTCCATCTCTTTATAGTCACACTTGCGTATTTAGAAGGAATATCACAGCGCAAGGCAAAAAATAAAAGTCAGAGCGAATGTAAACTAACCCGATAGCGATTGCCAAAATAAGGGGCATGACGTCACAGCAGTCGCAATATAGCTGCAGTCAGTTTGTGCGCAATGCTCACATTATGATGTTACACCGCTTATTAATTACTAAAGTAGGGAATGTGAAACAGTAAAATTTTGGATTTAGGGTGCTTATGTACCAGAGTTACATATGCCGTTGTTTTTAAAATTAGCGCAAACACTCTATTGTTTAGAGTCATGGACCGTGTACGACCTCGCTCCGGCAATGAAAAACCATTCCTTTCATTGAATGTTATCCAAATGCTCTTCAGTACGCGAATGACCTCTGCAGATGGTCTCCTCCTCCTCCGGTAATTAACACGAATATGAAGAAAAAGGCGCATTCAAAATGCAACCATTTCAACATGCTGCCTTTACTTCCTTTAAAAAAAAACTGGTTTCTAACAAGCGGGAAGGCGAATGTTTTTTCTCACTAGATGGGTGCCAACAAGCCTCGAATTTCATCCACTCCACGTTTTCCTAAGCTCCCCTCATCCTCTACGCTCCGCGGTCATAACTTTTCCGTTAATTGTATCCTAAAACCGTCCCGAACTCCAAAACAGTCAAGAGGAGACGGCGATAAAAATTCTTTGATTTGATTAAACGCAGGAATTAATGTTCAAGGTCTAAATTATCACATTAAAACTGTATCACAAAGTTTCCGCCGCAGCCGAAAAATTTACATGTCTCCCTTTTCGGATACCGATAACGACGAAGATGTTTGAGTTTGCATACATAATGTGGCAATACGTATGCGGTAAGGAAAAATAAACTCTATAGTCATTCTTTAGCTGAACGCTTATCGGTGGATACAGGGTTTTTTTTTAAGTTTTCATCTTTCACTCACAGCACATGCTCACTGGTAAGAGAGCACACCCGGTTATTCGATACAATGAAATAAAATACAGAGTTAAAATCTCAATTAATCTTTAAATCAGCTCATCATTAGGTAGAGTGGGATGATAAAAAAATCCAAAAGGTACAGCGGGGAAAATGGAAATTTGGGGGAAGTGGAACTTAGGTCTATTATATGGTGATATATTGTCTGTAACGATCTGACACACAGCCAAAACATTTGGTACAAACAAGGCTAAAACATATTATGAGATGGAAAGCCCTGAATTCCCTGGTGATTCCTTCATTCTCAAGATCTTTTTTGCTTACATTTACACTCTGACAGGACGGACTCTAGGTCCTACTGGGAGCCGATCAAATGATGTTTTAGCATAAATGCTATTTATTCTTTTTTTACCGTGACAGATAATGATATTTTGAGTGGTGCGATGTTAGGATGGGTCGGGTAAGTAATCGGATAATTCCTTAGAGCTCTTTCAACATAATAATCCCTGACAAACTAGTTGCCACATCAATTATGGAATTAAATAGCCCAGCGATTATGATAGCGATCGTGATTTTTTACCAGTATGCTTGATCAGAATCACTCGTCATTTTAAAGCCATCATACCAGCGAGTAACCTCGAGCTTGTGTTGAATCAATTATCGCTTGAAGCAAGCTTTAGGTCTAGCTAACTTTCACCGGTAAATGAAGCCTTCATGTTGACTCGATGTAAACTGCAAAAAATATCCATATCACATAAAACTGACGTTCAGCTGGCAGGAAATACATTCACGTGAGATCGCATTCACATCCGTTATAATAGCAGGAAAGTAGCAAACCAGAGATTACAAAACCAATCCTAAGAATATTATGGACGTTGCGGTATCATCGGAGAGAATATGACGACCGACAAAAGTCGCCTTCGGGTGTAAAATAAATGAAATATAAAATACTTATTCAAGCCCACTGATGCAATGGAAAAAATAAATGTTTATTTCATTTATGCTTAGATTTTACAGCCACAAAAAAAGATAAATTAGTTAACGCACTATATTTATTACACTAATGAAATCTATAATTATTACATCGACTTAAATATATTTCCATAAAAAATACGAAAATATTCATCACTTTTTCTGCACAGGTATCCATTTGAACTTCCAAGAATTGAAAATGCTAAAATTAAACCCTGCCGATTGGACGATGATTAATGAAATTCGACAACAAGTCAAATTCTACCATTTACTTCTCTACAGAGGATAGGATCTTCAAGAGTTGGCATTAATAAAGAATTGAAAATAACTTAATTCTTCCCAAGACAATATTCGTCGATAAAACTATGTTCTCATCCAAGAAGATAACAGAAAAGTTCAGTTCAGAAGAATTTCAGAAACTCTTCCAGCGTATGCAACCACCACCTAACTGGGTACAGCACGAGTATTCAATGGCCAACAATTAGCGTATTTATTATATGAGAAAGGTGCACTTAGAAAGAGTAATATAGCACACTTCCGACAGAGTGGAAACCCACACTTCAATTTGAAATTCTATTATTTCTGATGGTTACATTCTTACGCAGTATTACGATTCATGAACCATAAGCTGCACTCAATTGCTTCGACTTTTTCATAGTCAAGCGACAAACGACGTCACTGTCACAAATAGCATAATTTTGGGACGACTTCTCTCTTGAATCCACACCAATGCTCGAACTTCAATTCATGAATTCGAAAATGAAGTAGGCATTTTTCCTAAAAAGATATTCCAAGAATTTTTCGTAAAATATAAGATACATCCATGGAGTACCGTACAGGCCACCTACAGGGTGAGCGGCAAAGAGTGATTCCTCACCAGGTATGCAATACTCGACCCAGTTCAAAGTCTAGTCTACCTAGAGAGGGTGGGAATTTCATTTAAAAAAGAACATCCAGCCTATTATGTTCCCTTTATTGTATGCATAAAAATGACATTTTTAATAAATCGCTTCTAAAATTCATTTCCCCTATCTTATCCTTGTGATTGTTCCTATCGTAATACGTTGGCTTTAGAAAAGTATGTTGAACGTCAGCCGGAAATAAAGAGTACACTTCGAACTCACGCAAAAATTCAACCTCGTTCTGTTAGAGATTCCCACCCTAATTACTTTTAACTTTTTAGTCGCACCGCTAAGGTTATGGTAACAAATTTTTACAAATCTAGCAGCTCTCCGCTGCACTTAATCAGATTCTGTGACAAACCCTACACCGTAAGGGTCCCAGACGCTAGTGGTGCACTCCAAGACAGGTCTGACGACAGAAAAATTACATCGCTAAATGTTGGGCATGCCAAGGTCGGCCATTTTGCAAAGCATCGCGAATTCGAAGCAGTATTCGCAAAGCCTGCTTCGCCACGAGGTAAATGTGTTCAGCAAGAGCAATTTCACGCATTATCATGCTCGAAATCCGTAAATCGTAAAAGGGAATCTTAGCACATCGACCGTTACTGATGAACGTGCTCCGCGAAAGGATAATCTAATTACTGGAATTATAAAAGTGGGCTACGTCCAAAACGATAAAACTTTAAAGAGAAGAAAGCCCGTGTCATTCATCCACAGAGGATTGAAACGGCGTAAGGTTATGCGAAGCAATTAAAGTAAGTGATTTAAACCGGATTTATGCTTTGTTACGCACCATGAAGAGAATCCCTAACACGTCTCGAAGCGTTTTTAAGATCAAAAGCATTCAGATAAATCAGCATTATGAACTGCAGCCAGACGACGTTACATCGCGCAGTGCCTTCTGAGAATTTAATTGAAAGTCATTCCACTTCTCCGTCCACGGATTATTTATAGCAATACACAAATTATTACGAGGATACATATTCAGGCAACGTTCAAGAGAATTAAGTACTTCCTCTCTACAATGACTCACGATTGAAGACAATACTTTTCTGATCGCCGCGAAGGCGTTTTACAACCTCACAAAAAGTTTGGGAGGAATATCAAGTAAAGGCAGGGGCGAATGAATACAGCGTCGAGGGTTGAGTTCTCTCAATGCAACAAGAACCCCTTGTCTACTGGAAATTCAAGGCGTAGAACGAAGTCTAGGTTTTCCTTTTTATAACAATAGAGTGCGAATAGTGATGATAATAATGATTAGTCACTCAATCCTAATATTTGTTCACTGTAGCCCTCTATTCTACCAAGTCCCCAGCCACCCCTCTCTGCCTTTGTAGCTCTTCTTTTTCATATTACGTGTAAGTTGACCTACGTACGTATATGTCCTTTGGTCTTTCTCGTGGAGATTTCCCTTTAATTATGTTCCCTAAGGTGGGTTTACACTGGAAAGTATATTGCGCAGTTACTTGCAGAAAGCGAACTATATGACGTAAATTCCACGTGTAATCAGTTCTGCAAGTTCACTTGCAGAACTTTCAAAATTTCGACAAGTCGCTTGCAGAAACGCACTGTTTTCCAGCGTAAACGGAAAAAATCTGTCTCTACCCGTACTTGTGAAAACATTTTCGTCAGAGTGAAATTCCCCGCAATCTCTGGCAGAAGAAACTTGAGGAAGCTAATTGCTAGTGTAAACCCACCCTTACAAATTCTTTGTGCTCCAAATTTCAACTCCTCACTCAAAAGCTGGTGCCCTACGATCAAAAACTTTGACAAAACATTGGAACAAACGGGTTTGTGTATTGTTTAAAAGGCGGTTAGAAAGAAAACGCAATTTGATTCAAAGTCATCATTCGAAATATCAATCTAATTCCTGAAATCATGTTCTTCAAATTCTGCCTTCATATTCACACGACACTCAAACCCATCTCATCAAATTTTTGTCAAAGATTTCTGTAGTCAACGTTTTGATCAAAACATCTGACTGTGGAATATCGGTGTAACTTTTCTCCCAATCTGAAGTCGGAAGGGTCCACTAGTTCTCATCTGGACTTGGGGCAACGCCACACCATAAACTACGCCGGCAAATGACCGCAGCTGTGAGACCTAAGACCTCTCCCTACTAACAGCGCCAGCCTCCCAAATGGAAAGGAGGGAATAACCCGTTCCTCAAATTTTTCGTGGCTCCCAAAATACACTTTTTTAACGTGATCACTTTTGATGGCATCCCCTTAATAAGCCAGGGTCGGATTATTTGACCCTAGAGATGTTGTTTTGGGTTTCCGACCGCTCAACTTCCATTAACCTTCCTCAAAGTTAATGAGTGACTAAACGAAGCTTTTCACAACGGAAACTTGATGAAAGGCTTCTCTCTCGGGCTAATACTCCCGATACCCATGTACAAATACCCATGAAATAGCCGTTTCTAACTATATTTTCCAGTAAAAATGTGTCCCATATTTTTCCTATTTTCACTCTACAAATGCATGAAAATATGAAATAACTCTTCGTCATCATTAGCCATTAGTCATCTAAAGCCCTTGTCCATTGGGAATTTTTTTTCGTTAATGTATTCATTAAATTCATATTCATGCAACAAGTCTTATGAACATGCATGCCTCGATGTCACACAATCAGGAAAAATTCATGAATTTGGCGCTGAACGGCTGACGGCCTGAACGAGAATTATTTGTTGTGAAGATATCTCAAGGGTATTATGTTACGAAAAGAACAAATATCGAAGTTTTCCTCAGAGTCTACGAGCCTAAGTATAGTAATTACCCACTGGATAGGCACGTTGAGAGCACTTTAAAAAGTAATACTGCATCAGTCGTACACGGCACATTGAACTACTAGGACCTATCGTGAAGGTTCGTTGTGAATAGGCTGTTGGAGGATCATACTGTTATTAGCTATTTCACTAGATATACTTTAATGTTAAATTAAATAACGTACAACGAAGGGACACCACATGCAATACGGCTGCTGTCCGTCGCTCTACTCATGTGGGACAGACACTGCACACTCAGGCACCGTAACGGGATATTACGCAAGATGTTCTGAAATTGCTCTCCTACAAAATTTGCAAAATATGACATATCATATTCAGCCATCTTACCACAGAGAAGCCTTGGTACTGCGTGTTAGCAAGTTAGCAAACGTAACTCTCTTCAAGTTTTGGTTTGGCTGTGCATTGTCCTCCTGACCGCCACTCCTAGTGGCTAAGGCAGCCTTGAACTAGGGACGAATGTTACGTGTCTGTTGTGGAATCACCCCGTGCCACACACCCTGGAGGTCGACTTCCACGTTATTTCGTAGATGTAGATTTTATTATCGACATGGTTGAGGTCATAAACAGAAAGAGTGGGGAATCATTTTGACTGCCCTCGTGCTTGATAAGCTGTTTAGACATCCACAAATAGATGTATACACAAGGTTTATCGTTCTCATAACACACGCCTTGGCGTTATTAAACCATATAGCGACTTTCATGTGCGATACGCCAGTAAAAATCCGCGTCGTCGGCTAAAGAGGATAAGCTGATTACACGAGATAAGGCGCGTGGGATACTCAAGGTGTGGTGACCGTTGATTAATCGGTGGAGTAGCGATGTATAGAAAAGGTAAGCACAGCTGGCGACTGAAGTGGTAGCGAAACATGGTAGAAGTTGCGCAGGAGACATATTTTCACATGGTTTTATTTAACTTGACATCTCTGTTTGTTTAGGTCAAAAATTGTAATCATTTTTTCGCCAACTTCCACCAAGTCGATTTTCTTGAAACGCTTCCCAAATGTGTATTTTGGATGGTAATACAATATTTTCTCGTTTTAAACAAATAAACACACAACTTAAACATTAATTTAACGCACGAAAATTTTTTTCATTCATTATCATCAAATTTTTCACTAATTTTTCAATAATTTATCCATAGAATAACGACAGTAATTGAAAGAAAAATGATGCAACATTATTAAAAACTAAAACCGTTCACCAGAAACACCCAAGTCCTAATCACAACTTGTAATAAAAAAGACTTTAAAAAATTACTGTAAATGCTGAGGAAACTCGGAATATTAAAGACTTCTTATCATATAAACTAAGTATATAGTTAAGGTAAAATGTATCACAAATGTTGGTTGCACCCCTATGTTTTTATTTTTCGTCACAAATAATCACTTTTTGCCTGTTGTAGGCCAGTTGTGACAGCTAAAACAATGTTTTCAACGTTTTGGTACATTTTAAAATTAAATTTCATTTTTCAATTGAACACCTTTATTATAAAGTTTTTATATGTTAGTGGAAGAGTCCATTCCCGACGAACTAGCTCCCCACAGGTAAGTAAGGTAGTCTTCGCGTTTGACTACCATGATTCCCAAGGTCGGAAACCTTCGTTCCCAATAGCAAAACGCTCAATCTGTTATTAACATCAACTTTCCAGCTCCCTATGGCTCTTTATTAACCTGCCGTTCGAGTGAGATTTTACTTCATATGAAATTCGATGAATTTCACCTCATTCTAAAGAACAACATCTTATCATTCCAACTAGAACAAAATATCAGCCACTTACCATTATACTTTTCGAGATACCTGCCAAAAAATACCAGCCATTTTCCATGGGAAATGGTACGGACATGCCCTCCAGACAAACTTTATTTTAAAAAATTGAGGAATTTATAACGGACAGATCTCGTAAAACAATAAATGTTGTAATTTGTATGCTTTATCAACTATTTTTAAGCATAAGCCAATAACTCACCGCAATAATTTTTACAGAACCGCAAAAATATCTTCGGTTATGCAAGCAATTTCAACGTACCCAAAGAGTGAAAAAAATTAGTCAAGTTAAAACCATTTGTCTATTTTTAGTTAATTACTGAGAATTTCAGTGATTTAAACCCAACTTTTGGGGTCATTTATCTCACTGTATTAATTTCATGCTTCTTACGTTTGCTTAAATCTGAAAATAAATTTTAAATATGGGGTCTGTTATGACTAGGGAAAAATATTGCTCTCAAACCACTTTAGCCCAATTATTTAAAAGAGCTTCTGCGATAGGTTGCGCAAAAACTATCATCGTGTTTTGCTGACGATTTGTTTGGATCTTAAACACTATCTCGAAACGCGCTGCTGATACTTACCCACTCTCTCAAGTTAAATGCAGTTATATTGGCAGCGTGTCCTTCTGTGTGCTGTCCCCTCAACTCCACTTCTTTAGCCGCCCCTTCTACACGAGCCTTCCCCTCCTTGACGTCAAGCTTAGATCAAGCGACTGCCACCAAGTTCCGCTACCACTATACACTTTATTCCACCATGTACTATGCTCGCCATAATCAATTCTCCAAGCGTCATAAACTGAAACACGGCAATGCATGGAAATGCCTCATTTTTGTGGTAAATTTTGTTCACATTTAGGTAAGTCTTCATCATTATCAGAGTTTTTGACTATCCGAGATGGGTTCAGTCGTTACGTTACCACGGATGATCGCGAGTGCAACGTAGGAGCCGATTCGTTTGCGAAGAAACACGTCCACTTTAAAGTCTTCTTAAATCTTCACGATCCTGGTCATTAATTCCAAGCGATTTCAGCAATTTATAGGTATTATCGTCATCAAATGAAATGAAACACTCTTGATTTGGAAACATCCGATAATAATAGCAGATGCAAAATAAGCTAATTTTTACTTTTATCTACAGATATTTCTAACGAGAAAACGTATGCAAAGTTTCACGCAAATTTGTACACAAACAGTCGCTCTAACAACCTTAATAATTAAAGTATTATTGTCTTCCATCGAACGCTAAAAAAAGGATTGACCATGCTGGAAAAAATACGCCAATTCGACATTGTCTGCGATAAATCGAAAAGAAGGAAAACGGAGTTCGTTCAGTCCATCGGGATAAAAGAAAGGCACAGTGATTAGTCGTGCGTCAGTCAGGCGATCGGATAGACAAAGTGGAGCCAGTTCTTCCGCGTTGAGGCAAAACGCTCCTAAAAATGGAATAGAAAGTGAAAGTTGTTGGCTAGACGGCCGTAAAACTAGAAAAAAGGACTTGGGTGAAATAGGTATTAAATGCGTAAGATGCACTCGAGAGACAGTTGAAGCACTCGGTTGGATTCAATGTAATGAGCAGATTCGAGCTGGTACAGAGTATTTTTTAAAATGTGACGCCTGGAATGGACAACAAATTAGATTAGGGGGAATTACGGCCGACATTTCCTGACGTGACAGAAACGGACGGTTCAGTTTTCTTTCGGCTTCCCGTATTACGGTTGACGGGAGTGTCAGCGCCAATTGTTGACCATTTTGACCAACTGAGTTCTACACGGTTGCGAGGTAGCTGTTTATTTTCATCACTTATCATCAAAATATAAATATCCGGAAATATTACTGACAAATATTGCTCCAAGATTAATTAAGCTTCATTGTAAAGTAAAATGGAAGATGGAAAATCTGGAAATTCATTTCTTTAAGGTGGTTGAAGCGATTTTTGTTTATGTTGACTTGCAATAAACTTTGCACACGTGTGTTCATTAGTAATTTCTATAGAAGAAAGTGAAAAAATTGGGTCATATCGATTTGAGTTTTAGGAAATTCAACGCGACTTTAACACGTAGCCTTAAGGCACATGACGTATATTTATTAATAATTCGATTACACATGTACAGAATTTATTTTAAACGCGAAATAAAAATGCATGGAAACATCAAACTTTTGTCGCAACTAATGTTCGCACATAAGCCTTCCGCATTAACCGAGATGGCATCGGTCCACATCACCTCATTTAAAAGATGTTTAAGTAATTAATGTTGGCCCTAAACTCTACAACTAATTACGTGCACATGTAAAAACGGTAAAACGAAAATTTATTTGGAATACAACGTTTTCCGAAGGCGACTACATCCAAGTTTCACTAACACTATACAGTTTGTATCTATCCATATGCGGGAGGGATAGTCCTACCGGTTCAGAAGCGTTGAAATTTTGTTGATAACGGTACTCGTTGATGCATTTAAGTTTCTTAATACAATGGGAGCGGACAAGTTTTGGACACGCTCCTCCACGCCGAGTTCTTGGCCTCCCCCATTGAGTGGCAGTGCCTGCCACCGAGAAGTAAAAAAAAAAAATATTTCCGTCCTCAGCCGCAAACCGGAGAGTTTAACACAATTATCTCACAACACGGGACCAGTCTAATTCCAAAGAAAACACATAACATACATACATACCCATCACGCCATTCCCTATCAGGGTAGGCATGGTCAAAGAACTTAGTAATTGATGATAGGCCTAGAAAAACAGCTCTATTTTAATAATCTCGACAATAACGTCCTCTCCTTGCATACCTATTTCGCTTTTCTCACACTCATTCAGTGCTTCATACACGCTCTCCTAGCTCTCCTTATATTCATTCTGTTCAGAGTATCTTCCACCGAATTCACCCTTGACTTTCTCCGTCTATCCCTTCACCTCACACCATTCACTTTTCTAATCTTATATCTGTTTATTTATTCGATTCTCATCCATACTCTCTATGTGGCCAAACCATCGAAGCACACTACTATCATATATGTCCATTACTGGAATACCCTTTCATGAGCCACTCATTCCTAACCATCCTACTTTTGCCAAAAACACTTCTCAGGTACCCCAATGCCACTGATTTTAGCGAGGCTTTATGCTTACCCTGACATATCCAGGTTTCGCTAGGAAAATAAAAAAACGAATTTAGAATACAATCATTAAGAGCATGGTAACTTAAATTTGTGTAGTATGATCACTAAGTGAAAAATCCAAATGACTATTTATAGACCAACGGAATGGACTACGGTAGCATCACTTTGAACGCTTAAAACTTAAAAACCACGTCGCAAATGTGCATGAGCTTATAAAATGGTCAGAACACATATATTCCAAATGCAAACATGGAATAAAAATATTGTTACATCAAAATCTATACCAGATTTCGTTAAATGTCTGCTATTCTCTAGGTTTAAACTCGGCTCTATTCATTTTTTGTAGACTTAAGAGCAAGTTGAAAGTTTCGCGGTCACTGGATAAAAGCATACATAACGATTGTGCATTGCCGCTTTATTGAATTATTCTACAGCGATTTTTATAAACTTCATTTCTATGCAGGGTATCATATCCAGACGTGTAATATCGCAAAAAGTATTGATATATGAATGTATGAATGCTCCAGGGCGGAGCACAAGACGCTGGACGAGCGAAAAATATTGTTCACATATTTTTTTAAACGCATTTATGAATTGATATTAGAAATTTTTTCAGGATTGTGAGTTGCACACCTACAGATAGTAATAAAAAGGTTTCGGCCAATTCTGAGATAGAATATTTCAAAAACGTTACTAAAATTGTTTAAAACTTTTAAATTTAACAAAAAATAGGAAATTAGGGAAATTATATGAATGTGAGGCAGTGGAATGGTTGTTAAAACAGTATTAGAACAAAAAAAACTCATTAATATAAGCTCATTGCTCCACGACACTTAGAAGCAAAGATATAAGGATATATTCAATTCAAGGCAGGGATTTTCAGCAAAAATGTGAAATATTTAAAATGCGCATCAATCACTTATTTTTTCGCTCAAAACGGTTCCCGAGTATTTTGTTTAGGCCGTTTTACACGGTACATTTGTTTGTACAAACTCTTCCGTGAACTCTTGCATGAGGCAAAATGTATCGTGTAAAGCGGCAAATTGTATGAACGCTTGTGCGAATGTCACAATGCCTGCACGGGAAATAGAACCTGTTCTAATTTCGTTGAGACAAACGTACAATCTCACGTACATTCGTTTGTACAATATCTTTCATCGTGTAAAACGGCCTTTCGATGGGATATGCTACCCAAAAACAGATTTTGAGACAAACTGGAGACCCAAAGGGAACATCGTTACTTGAATTGAGGTGAAATGACCCATGCTTAGGGTGAGCCTCCTGGCGATTGATACCGGGTTCAAAGCTGGGCAGAATCCTTTGACAGCCCGGCGTTTACCTTCCTTTTCCGGTTTTGAAACCGCGACCACCGAGCCACGTTCACGCCACTCGAGAAAGGAGGGAAGGGGAGAGGAATTCCCGCAGTCGATGCCGCATCACGTGCCGGGGCAGTTCAGGAGGCAGCGTGCGTGTTTGTGATGAGGCCGCCTCTCCAATCCTTCCCCTTCCTCCTCCCGTCGCTTTCAAACGAAGCGCGCTGGGGATCGAATTCCGCTCCGACCGCGAATATCAATTGGTCGACTCGCATGTGTACGAATTTTACAATTCTCAGGCTCGCCTATTAATACAACCTCTTGAGCGTGAGTCAAAACACGGGATGATTACTCGCCAATCATCATCAGCCGTCACCAATCCAAAGATTGGTTTGCTGCAGCCCTCCTCCACTCCGCTCTCCAGCCAACCAACCTCTTCATTCCTACACAATCCTTCTCATTCATTCATCCATTCATTCGTCGTTCAAACCTAAAATTAGGGCCTAGGGCTGGGCGGTATTTGCATCCCAATATCAATATCCAATATCTTAAAATATTGAAAATGGACAAATATCAATAACCTGTATTGGACTATTGAATATTGAAAATATTGGAATATTGGAAATATTGCAATGTTGGAAAAAATGAAAAATGAAATATTAGTACCTATAATAGAAAATATTGAACATAGCAATATCAACAGGTAAAATTATCTGCCTTACAATGGTTTGCAAATGCTGCAGGAACAAAATTGCTGCTCAAATAAAAAATCAGGCTGGCACATGCACGTGCTTCATATAATTAGCATAAAAAATAATCTTTTCAGCATGTTCTCCTGTTAATGAATTCCTGGTATCGGTGATGACCTCACCATCAATATTAATTCAATACTTGAATTTTTAACATTGATAATACAATATTCAATATTCCAATGCCAAATATTGGTTCTTCAATATACAATATTCCAATTACAAATATTGATCTTTCCAATCACCAATATCCAATACAGGATATTGGTATTAGTCATTCAAAAATTGTGATTTTTGAATCCCAATATTTAAAAATATTGATAGTGGAACCATCATTTTATTTAAAAAATGTTAACAGTGACTATTGTAAGAATGCTCCAATGAATAGAATAGGGGGGGGAGGCTAATTGTAAGTCTAGCTCAGAGCATGAGTTCCCCTTGGCGAAAGGCAGTCCCCGCACGGGGAAAAAATTTCGGAGGGGGCTGAAGCGCCTAAAGCCCCCCCCCCTGGCTACGCGTCTGTCACTGAAGATATAGTTTGCATTGTAAAATATAAATGTTATCGACCAGCTTGACTCATTGTTGTAATAATTACATTGTAACATTTGTACTGTCTTTATTTGTTCACCCGGTCATTATATTTATATGTTGGGTGAACTTAAAATTCAATAAATAAATAAATAAAATAAATATTGGAAAACCGCCCAGCCTTATGCAGACCTCAATCCTTCCCTATCAAATCCGTTCCCTCACTCCCTGGTAGTTATTCTTACTTTCCTCTTTATTTGGACTATGTATTAACCTCTTGGAATCATAATTCTTTTCAACAACTTAGAAAGGGGGAAATCGGACAGCACGACAGGTTAAATATCTTATATATTGCCAGCAGCAAGAATTACTGTAATTATTGTAAAAGTTTCAAAAAATGATCGATTGCTTATGAAGATATAACAAATTTATTTTTAAATGTGTGAAATTATATTTCAGATACCAGTGTCTTGTTTCTTGTGTTTTGTTACAAATACTTAATGAATACCATTTCTTAAATCGTGGCTTCGCTAATTCCAACCATTTTCTCATTGTAAAATTAAACATTTTCATAAACCATCGCAGCTTAAAAGATAATATTATGGTAACTAAGTGACAACTCTGTGTTAAATTCCCTGTATTATTTTGTATCAGTAAATGAGCGATTCGGAAGTCCTAATATGGAGATTATCCAAAGGGGTTCCTACATTCCCATTCTATTTTTATTATTTAGCTTATTTTTGATGTGGATAAGATGTTGAGGAATAAATTTTTATTATAGTATTATTAATTTATGTTCATTCTCTAAGGGCATAATTTTAGAACGAAAAAGCTCACACAAAAGTCAGGAATATGATACCTCGTTATAAGGAATTTAATAACTATTTATGACGAGTCTAACTGATCCTTCTTTTTCTTAATTGCTGGACTCCAGAGGTTTCACTACTGTCATTATATCCTGGCGAAGACCTTTGTTATTATTCGAAGTGCCCATTTGCTGGTCTATATCCATGTTGAACACGATTGATCACGATTTGAATGCGTCAACTTCGAATATCAATCAGTCAACCCATATATGAATTTTGCGATTCTCGAACTCGCCAGTTAAAATAACCTCTGCGCATGAGTCCAAACATCGGATGATCACTCACCTATCATCATCGGCAGTCATCCATACACAGATTGGTTTTCTGCATATCTCCTCACAGCCAACCGCTTCATTCGTACATAATTCTTCGTAGCGTTTTTATGCCATTATGTTACGTTTTTCATATCACATGGCACATTCTTCCTCATTTTGGACGAATTAACAGCAAATGAATTGCTAAACGTGGTGATCCGATGGCCAGGAAAGCAGAGCAATGAAGAATTGCTTCTTGTGATGATTTCACCTGCATCTGCGGCGATTGGGTTGACAATTTCATGAAAACGGTTGTGGCAGTCTGTCATTAGATTTCCCGTAGGCTGCTTAAATTTTGGAACAAAACCACAACATGGAACATTTTACTTCAAAATCAGGTAGCTCACGCACATATCAGCACCTATGCATAATCCTGCTGCTCGCAATAAGGGATTATGACGGGAGGTGGCAATAAGAACGTTTATCGACAGAAAAGGAGTAGAAGTAGCTCCGAAGTAATTTATCTGTTGCGACCTTTTGGTTGTTATTTCGTCTGCTATGGATGCCTCAATTTTATTTCCGTTACCCTTGATCCAGATGTCTGTTACTTGATCAAGGTCCAATCAGTTTACAAAATGAACCATGCTATTCAAATCCTTTGCGAATAGGTATAACACCATCATTTGCTGCGGAGATGATTTGCGTATTTCGCCTCATTGTGTCATCGGCGATAAAAATCTAAAAGCAATTTTTCAACGGCGAGTAATCTTGCGAATTATCATGCGCATGTCGTCCATGCGCCGTGTAAAATGGAAAATTTCAAGCATGAACAATCATGTGCGTGTTCACTCATGAAAAATTAGAATGAGTGAGAATTGATCGCATGATCCCGAGAATGATACCAGCGCATGACGTCCATCTTGGTTGTTTTGACTAATTAAACCACAGGAATACATAGGGAGTATGACGACAGTTTTGCACTGCAGTAGTCCCCGCATTTATGACATTTCAGGCCAAATTTAGATCAACGATCAAGAAAACTATGGAAAATTACGGAATTGGAAACAGTTGGAGGGCCTCTGTAGCTAGGCACTATCGCACGATGTCAACAAACCATTCCGACCGTCGAAACAGCTGCATCGATCGGAAATATCTCGTGAATCGATATGTATGTATGTACTATCGCATTAAGCGCGCATCCTTACAGCGCAGAAAAAACGCGGAATTAACTCACCGAGTATAATAGAAGCTCTTCAGGTCACTATTGAAATTAATTTCGGAATTAATTCTCGAATGATCTTTTGCAACATCAGCTGCCGTGTAAATCGAACACAGAGAGCCAAATAATTTGCTCCGTCCACATAATTTATTGCCACATTCACACAAAGTAATCAAGTGAGGCAATTCTTCATTGCTCTACTTCCCTGTACCACCACGTTCAGCAACTCCATTGTGGTAACCTCATCCAAAATGTGGAACACCATACCATCAGATTTAAAAAAATCACAATAGAATTTCAAATCTAAGGTGTATGCTTATTTCCTAAATTTGGGAATTGTGTAATTGTGTGTTATTGTAGGTTATGTATATATTTAATTCTATATTACGTATAAATGCGTTTGTGTAATTATTTTTTACTCTAAAGGGTGTGTACCCAGGGTAATAATAAATTGTATTATTCTAATCTACTTTAATTCATGCTTAATTTAAAAATGGCTTGACAAGTGATGCAGTATCGATATCTCGGCAGGAGTGTAGGGTCTACAAAACTTTAATTTATCACGACGGAATGATCTAACCCACTGGCAAAACGAATGGGGGGAGAGACTTATTTTTCCTGGACCACCCGCGAAAAAATCCCAAGCATCCCCATAGCGCGTTCCGACCAATAAGACTTCACCATTTCGCAAAGAAGGCGGCCACGATGACTCCCTAGACACGCGAATGCCCGCCCACCAAGCCCTTTGGGAAGTAGTGTCACGCCGGGGAACGCACGCAAACAAGAGTCCGTCGCAGTAACTATCCACGGTCGTCATGTCAGCGGACGCGTTTATCAGATTAGCGCGTGCGGAAGACTGAAAGCCGAAGTCCGCTTTATGGGGGGGAAGTCTTCGATCGAACAGAACAGGTGCAGAGGGGTAATAAAAGGCAACGCGGTTTAAATGAGATAAGCACGTCATTCGATCCCAGAGCTACGAAATCACACAGTTATTCGGTCGCGAGCTCTAGATATTATACTATCGTACATACGAGGTGTGATAAAGAAATAACGGGAATTTTTAAATTTCCCGGGCTCAATAATTCCGATTTTCAAATATTGTATTGTTCCTGCCATATGGTCTTACGGTCAATAAGGAATACTACCTGGAAGTTATGCGCAGTTTGCGTAAAGAAATCCGACGAAAACGCCCAGAATTGTGGCAAAACAACTCGTGGAAATTGCACCACGAGAATGCTCCCGCTCACACCTTACTGCTAATTCGTGATTTTTTGGTAAAAAAAACCGTTGTTTTGCCTCAGCCACCGTATTTGCCGGACATGGCCCCCTACGACTTCTTTCAATTCCCGCGGCTGAAGAGAACCATGAAAGGAAGACGCATTGCCACCATTGATATGATAAAAATAAAATCGCCGAAGGAGCTGAACTCTATACCTTAAACTGAGTTCCAGAAGTGCTTCCAATACTGGAAAAACCGCTGGAACAAGGGTATTACATCCAATGGGGATTACTTTGAATGGGACAAAGTTGACATTGATTAATAAATAAATATTCTCTCAGAAAAACGGGAATTCCGGTTTTTTAAATCACACCACGTACACACTCATCACGCCGTTTACTATTAGAGGTAGACAGTTAAAAAAGTAAAAGTCTCGGCGATAGGCTGGTAAAGCTGACTCTATCTCAATAATTTCCTATCTATTCATGCTTCTTTCGCTTCAGTTATAATTATTCATATGCATTTCATGTACGCCCTCCTGTTCCTAAGACTCATAATATTCCTCCTCTTAAGAGTCTCTTCAACAAAATTCACCCATGACTTTCTCGGTCTACCCCTTCCTCTCGAACTCTCGCGAAATGGCCAAACAAACTAAGCAGGCTCTTTCCATACTCAACCATTACCGGAGAATGCATTCAACGTTCTTCCATCACCCACTCACTCATAAACCTATCCCTTCCGCTTTTACCGCTAACACTTCTTATACACCCCATACCCAATGCAAATACTCCCCTCTTATACTACTAGTTAAGGTAGGTTAGAAGAGGGTTAATATTCGCTTTACTTTTAAAAGACGCAGTCCCTTTTCTCCTGACACAATTTCTATCTTCAACTCAGCATACGTCCTCCTTTTCTAAACCCCGTTCATAAAGCCGATTCCCTTTCTTACCCTTCCCCGCTTACCGAACGTCCTGCCTTCCATCACGGCCTTCAGAATCCTTTCGTCCCTCTTTGCCTGTACCAAACACCCACTATACCTCCTCCTAATCTCCTCCAGCAGTTTCCACTCCTCACCCACCATACCGAGCACTTCCTCGTTCGTCTTCCTATCAGTCCACCGCACCTCCTCCATTTCCCTCCACACCTCATGAAATATTACTACAACTACTACAAGCGAACTAAATATGTAAGTGAACTAAATATGGTGCAACACTGTACAAAATCTGATGTATTTTAATGTATATTCATAATTTTGCCGTCTTGTAAAATATTTTCGGTTTCTGTGATATTGATACATCATGTATATCTTCCTATTGTAATATTTGTTTGACTCTAAAGATATGTATAATCATATATGTTTCTAAGGGATACACTTGTCCCGGAATAATACATTTCATTTTCTATTTCTATTTCTACAACTCGAAACGCTTGCATATTTTTGCCTTTTTATTCTTAGAGTGCACGTTTCTGCACTGTTCAACGCTTCTCCAATTCACTCTTGCACAAGGTCCTCGCCTTCAGCTCCCTTGTATCTCTGACATGCCGCCTTCGCTACCATAATTAATGTCCCTTCTACTATGAAAATTTTCCTCCAAAGTTGTACCCAAGTAATTTAAATTCCAAATGACCCTCATTATAACGTCACATAAAGCACTCACAGGCCAAAGCACCATATACCAAGGTCCATAAAGCATCCGAGCAGGAATAGAGACTCCACTTAAAATTGTCCGCTACCGCCGGGATTCGAACCCGCGGGCTCGGGATGGGAAGCCTGTGCTCAAGCTATCACACCAACCCAATCCCTGTTCAATACTTTGGTAATTTCCTCCCTTTTCTTTCCTTAAATCATCGATCCCAAAATTTCATTAGCAAAGGAATTAAGTTTTGCCGTCGCGATGTAGTTGTAATCGCCGTGGTGTACTTTCCATGCATATGCATTTAGTTTTCAATTATTCCGATAACATTATCCCACATTTCGCCGGCGGACGGTACACATTGAACTAAAGATTAATCTAAATTGTCAATGAAAGCAAAGGAATTTTGACTCTTATCATTACATTTCGGTCATCCAGGTGACCATCGACTGGGAGATTTAAAATCTCGTAAACATGGACGTGCTGGTGGGACCACTCAAGTATTACGTAAGACGCTTTGGGGAGGGAGGGGGGTAGAGCTTTTCTTACGTTGTCTTACGTAGGGGGGGTGGGGGGGAAGGGGTGAGGGGGTCCGAAACAATCTTACATAAGATTTAAGTTACTTCCGAAATCGTATTTTTTCCAACTTGTTAAATTATCGTCAGACGAAAAATCTTACTTTGTAAGATTACAGCATCTCCAACACCACACCGCCGCCGCCACAAGGCTGCAGTATTACGCCTGAACTTATGATAAACTATAGAAAAAGGTATGATCATTTACTTGCGTTCATTTGTTAGGCGACATCGCATTTGTGAAGATCTAGTGTTTTGCGAGTCCCGTCTACTGTGAATCGCGAAATATCGAAAATAGTTTTCGATATCTGACTAAAAATTCATACTTCTTACGTTAACAATTTTACAGATTTAATATTCATACTAAAAAATTCATACGTTTCTCAAAAGAGCCTATGATTTTGTAAAAAAAAACAATTTAAAAACCGGGGGTGGTAAGGTCAATTTTTGCACACTTGGACATGGAATTGCCCATGCATTATCCATGTGAATGGTTCCAAAAATGTATGACAACTTACGTAAGATTGCGAGGGGAGGGGATGGTTTTATGAAATATTACGTTGTCGTACATGGGGGAGGAGGGGGGTTAAAAAGTTGCCAACATCACTTAACGTAATACTTGAATGGCCCCTGACGACAACACGCACATGGTTGACGAGAAATTAACTTTTTAACGAGAAAATTCCATTGCTTTCATTGACAATTTGAATTAATCTTTGCTTTTGAAATTTAAATTTAGTTGTCAATTGCGCTCTTCATGGAAAAACGAACACATGTCAATGCTTTCTTTGTTCTTTCTTTGACTATGCCATCCTGCGCGACTTGAAAGAACCACTGAGTTTTCCAATCAGGGATCATAATTTATCGTTATGCGCAGCATACGGAAAAGACAGATATCGGTTGAGAGCTTGATATGTGATCGAAATTACCCACCGTGGATGAGATCTCTGTAGGACGTTTAAAGTTTTATGGCAATGAGTGTCTTTATCGGATAGGTTTCCAACGATTTACGGGGAATAATTGATCATGGGCCATTACATTTAATTCAGTGAGCGTTTTTAGCGCTAAAACATGGCTAGAGTAGGAAGACTAACTTCAACATTGAGTTTCATGCGGAATGATGCATACTTTTGTATCTTAAAACTCTAAAAGGTCACATGTTTGAAATGACTAAAGGAAATAAGGAGCTGAGATAACAAATGACGACTACAAGAAAAATGTTGACATGGAATATGAACACGATGGAACATAGAACACGAGCACATTCAACATGGTGTCTATTACTGAAGGAAAATTTATGTAGTTAAATCCAAATGTATGAACCTTCAACCAAAATATCGAAATATTGAAAAATGAAATGTTCAAAAGGGAGAAAAAGCATTTTGCAAACAAACGTATTTTTAAACAAGACATTGGAGTTTACACAGAACAAAATAACTGAGGAAAACGGTCTGTTAAGGTAGGACAAACCATCGACATAACTTTTCGATTCCTCCATTTAAACGCATACGCCTACTCCTATGAAAACAGCAACGAAAAAATAAAGTATGCACAATTTTCCAAAGTGGGCATATCTTTCCTATACCGTATTTGCTCACTGGGCTCAGCAATGGGATATTGATATACATCAAGCAGGAATCTTAGCCTTAACAAGTAGGTAAACATACCGCAAGGTAATAAAATAAGCTATCTAGGAATCAAACACAAACATATCTTTTGGAGTCATCGCGTTAATACTTTCGGATCCCAACAAGCATCTATAAGTGAATAACAATACGCAAAAAAATTCAATTTGGACGGAGAGCATTTCCTGAAGTGAAAATCACGGCCACTAATGTAGCTTAAATTCTGTCTCACAGTAGGCATGAAGCAGGATTGTAGGCATTACAGTTATTCTAAATCGAGAAGCCAAAACATGCCCGTAAACCCTATGAACAGCCCTCGACCAAAGCTTAATGCCTGAGAAATATACAGTATATGGAGCACGACGAACATGGATGTCTCTTATCTAAGGTGTCTGTGATTTCATCCTTAAATCCATTTTCCCTTAAAATTGAGAATTAGTCATAATATATATTGAAGTATGATATGATATCTAAGCAACCTGCGGACATTGCCAACCGGATGCCAGTAAAAGGAGAACTTGAGACCCCTCGGAGAAAAATGCAAAGAAGTATCCTTTTTCAAAACCAAACAATTACGATACCGTAGACACTAGACACGCTTCTGGCCTACCGCCAACTTTCAACAAACCTCCGATGACCGCGCAGAGATTCCACACGGTGAATAAATGAAATAAAACTCTTCTTTGGCAGACCACAACAATGCAGCTTTCACGATGAAGGAAAAACATTACGATAATACTAGATTGAGCGGCACGGGTAATGTAAAAACTCTGATGGTATAGACGGGAATTAGGCAAGCAAACTCCATTGCGAAACATAGAACCTATTTCTACTGTTGCTTGAACTTTATATATTTTGCGAAAGATGAAATTTAATGGACAATGTGCATTTAATTATTTCGGCCATGAGTAGACGCAAAGTCTACAACAGTTTCCTTCACGAATTCCGGTACTCTCTTGTAATTGCAGTTGTAATGCATATGTTCCAAATTTTTATTCAATAATAAATCAATCAGTGATTCCTTAGAGAATCTTTGCTAATATTTGCAATTATTGTTGTAGATAAGAGGAGAAATAAATGCGCTGATCGACCAGTCAATAAATTAAAGGTTACTCACGATTGTTTCACGAATGATGCTCAATTAAGATCTCCATCGGAATGAGCAAAAAGGGCATGATCCTCGGAAATACTCACCTGAAAAGAAAAGAGAAATCATAAGATTATTAACGGAAACAATTTTAAAGTTGATGACTCAATTAGGACAATATCTCCCTCGGGGATACCTTTTTTTACCAATACGGCAAACACAAATGTTTAGTTTCTACACAATAACTTTTCAACTATTACAACTAGGAATTATTCCAACAAGATAACTAGATTGTAGATTGTAATTATTTAAGTCTTAAATGTTTATTCTCAAACATGGAGTACCTCGTGCCGAGGTGATAGTGAAATTGCAAAGATTCCCGTGGCTAACGAAGTGAAGGAACTATAGATTGTAACAGAGAAAGATAATCACCATTTCTTTTCTAGCCCCGCATGCAACCACAACATTAGGGAAGAGGTGATTTAAAAACATCAAGAGCTCCATAAAATGATATGGTATAATGCCACTAATATTTTAGGGATTGCAGTGATTTCTCGCAAGCAACTGTCCAGATGAGAGTTTCTCATGGGAGTTTAAATGGTGTGAGAGGGAGTAGTAGACCGAGAAATACGGGTTAATGTAGTGGCAGGGGCGTTTAAAATAAGAAACAATAGGAATCTAAAGAAAAGGAGGCCGTGTTCGAAGCAATGCACGAGGGTAACTGAAGCAAAAGAGGTATCTACGCTAGTCTAGGTCAGCATGGAAGAAATAATTAAAATAGACCCAGTTTTACCGGCCTAACACCGAGAATGACGTTCTTTTCAAAGATAATACCCCAAAAGAGAACGGCGAGATGGGTAAGCGTGTGTATGCAAATGCCATTTTTGCGAAATACTAATATTAAGGTCGATTTTTCCGGGAAATTAAATAATAATGCAATTTAGGCACCGTTATCCCACTTATTATTTTAATCATCAGCAAATAAATATAGTTATTGAAATCGTAAAAATGTCAGTTCAAAAGATTAGCCGCCGCACTACGCTCAATGGGCGGAAATAAGTTTTCACAAAACAAATATTCTATATCTTCCATGGTTCGCGAGTGCACTTTGTGGAACTTCGAATTCATATTAAAATAAATAGACTTAGTGTATTCAACACAATTCTTTAATGGTATACCCCGACCGGTTTCAACACTTTCATGTCATTTTCGAGGGAATTATAAGGGTACACTGTCATGTCATTTTCAAGGGTAATTCCCTTGGAAATGACACGAAAGTGTTGAAACCGGTCGGGGTATACCATTAAAGAATTGTGTGGAATACACTAAGTCTATTTATTTGAATATGAAAACAAATATTCGCAAACATGTAAGTAGACTAATGGTATTTGAGATATGGGTTTGGAAAAGGATGAAGAGGGTGCCTTCCATTCGCTCTAGTACGCTAACCACTTCGCAACACTACAGCGCACTTGCCTTCCATTCGTTACAGACCCTGAGCACAATGTAGTGCACTTCAAAACAGATTGGGAGAAGACGCGCACTAAAAAGAAAAAGAACGTCGAAAATGGCTTCCGTGATTGTTGTCAAGTCTGTTGATTTTCAGTAAAGGCGTCAAACATGCACATTGCAACGTTTTTAATTACTCTATGATAATAAGCTCACGTCTTTAAATACTTATTTTGAACGAATTCAACAACTTTACACAAAAAATTCGGCCGTGTTCACCCACAAAATACTACCTACCGGCAGGTTTCAAAACATTTCGCCAGCGCACATTGTTCCATTCAACATCGTTCGTGTGCGCTAAAGTGCGCTGATGTGTTCCGATGTGTGCTGATGGTAAGCACCCGAAGCTGGTGGTGGTAGTTCGGAGAAGGCAGAAGGAATGTATGGAGGATGTTTTGAAAGGCGAGGGCATATCGAAGAGTGTTACATAGGGGAGAACAATGGGGAAGCGTGGAAGAGGAAAGATGAGGAGAGGAATTTTGGAAGGAATAAATTGAGGAAGAGGGGATGAGAAATTCAAGAGACACCTGATGGCGAGCCATCTATAGGAGGGAACGTGAGATGATGTCCCAGAAATAAAAGTGTCTGCTTTTATAGTCATATTTACTCTTCTTTCCTAGTACCCAAGGCATGCCAACAAAGAAAATCGTTCATTTTGAATGACACTAACAAAAACTCTGGGTTTCACATGTACTTCGAGGGGTATTACCTCAATATGTGGAACATCGGCAGATAGGGGTTCGGATAATAGAAAGAAACACAGCTTGGTGAATATCAGAGCTGAGCCATAGAAACGAATTTAACCGGTGGTAACGATGAAAGTACGCACTTTCGGTTCTCCCGTCGATTACCGACGGTAGAATTACCAAACACGGCCGCTAGGGTCTCGAGTTGCGCCGTTCCAGTTACCAGTTCACAGAATCATGCCAAGTAGATATCTAGATTAAACAAGTGTTTGTTAGTTAAATGCTTTGAATACTACAAGAATGACGAAAGGTACATCTAAGTCAACATGAGCAAAACGTTTTTGCAGTCCTGGTTTTAGTTACGAAACACAAGCAATCACGGGTATCGTACTAGCGAAACATGGTGGTAGTTTACAAAGCGTGAAGTTAAGCTAGAATTTGACGTCATAATACCGTTTCGTTTCGTGTGTACCACTCGTAACCCACACACACACTGGTGAATACGGAACTAGGGCTATTTGACTAACGGGATGGGGGACGGGCGGACTCCAGAAGATAGTGAGAGAGTTTGCAAGTGGTGATTCGACGGATATAGCTCCCCAAAAGTTATGCACACGTATACAGGAGAGATAAAATTGCCTCACTCTCTCTGCCTTGCGTCACGGGAGATTCCGTTAGAAGCGCTCGATCACGTAATTTGCGATCGTCCTGGAAGGAAATAAAAAAAATGTCATGTCAAAAGAGTCCCGATCGCTCTGATTTCGGCCTGATTTCCAAGAATAGTATATGGGTCGTAGGGGGGAAGGATAGCCATTAAGCATTCCAAAAGGATCGCGATCGGGAACATCTGTGACAATATCGGTGCCAAAAAGCTAAAGGGGGCTCTCTCACGGAGCCCAAAGGAGAAGACGACGTGTTTTAACAACATTGCAAGAAGCAATCCAAACCGATTCCCCCGTTTAGAAGTCCGTAAATCACTGAATTCAGACTGGCAGCTTCCGGTTAGAATCAAACCTAACGCTTAAATTCATTTCGTAAATTTCAGTGGTTGTAAGAAACTAAGAATTATCCATCGTAAACTGACTCGGGTGTCATTTTTTTCATATTCCGAGAACTTAAGGAAAGATCGTGGTCCCTGCCCAATACGTAAAGAGCACACTGATACCTTTACACGCTATTCTATCGACCAATTCAAACTTGAAATAACAAGGTGTTAATGAGATTCCACCGAGACTGAGCGAATCAAAACAAGTATTTAATGCCAAAAAAAAATTATTTTTTAACTCCTGCCTTCGGTGATGGCCGACGTGACCAATTGAAAATTAACATTAAGGTACAAAATATGATGATAGAAACAAAACAAACTGTAAATTTTACAATCGATTTTTTTCACTACGACCGGTTTCGTCGCATAGGCGACATCTTCAGGTGTCATCATCATCATCTCCACCTGAAGATGTCGCCATTGCGACGAAACCGGTCATACTGAATAAAATCGATTGTAAAATTTACAAAGTTTGTTTTGTTTATATCAAAATGGAATTTTACAAAGTAACGCCTGAGAGTATCGAGTTCACAAAATATGATGATTATTCCGCGAATATATTTTTAATGAGCGGTTTTTTCCAGTCATCGGAGCTGACTGCAGCCTTTTGCAGAGATTTCTATGTAATTACCGCATGTGGATTTCATTTATCGCAGTAATTGGCTAATAACTCACAAAATAAGCTGGTGAGATGCTTGTATTTTATTTTTATTCTATTTCTCGGCATTTTTCCCTTCTTACAAACAGTTTTCCGCGAAACTGGCTTTTATATTGTTTTTTTTTTAACTTTTAAATTTTAAATTAATCATTAGGTATATTATATTTTGTTAAATTTTATCTATTATGTATACATTGTATGTATTATTTATAATATAAGTAATATTTAATACATGTATACAACATATACAATCTATATAATTATATATTATTGCATTGTCATCCAGTTCTGAGCTATGTTTAAAGTTTCAAATCTCTAGCTCATCGGGAAGTTAGTTTAAAATCGACTGTTAAATTTGTACAGAACAGACAGACAAGAGCTCAACCTAATAAAAACGTTCTAAAATACGATTTTGCCCCGTGTTCTTCCCATTCTCCCATTGAAAATCATGTAATTTTATGTACTATTTGCGAAATAAATACCGTGGAAAGGTAACATATTTAGTTCACATAAGATGAAGGACTTCTTTTTCTATATGTATCCAGAATATGAATGAAATTAAATTGAAGTCATTTTACGGTCGAACCACCTTCAATTAGAGAAGGTACATAAAAGATGGTGGAAGACAGTAATCATCCAATTAACTTAAATGTCATGCTCGCAAAAATTGTTTATTAGAAGAGAATTCTTCCATAGATTTGAATAATAATAGAATTAAGGCAGTAATCCATCTTAGTTTTTGAGTTATTAGCAAATAACCGCAATAATTGAAGTAAACATACGTCAGTGCAATAGACCTGGCACTACAATAGGCTCATATGGTGTGAAAAGTATTGATGGCAAAGGGTAATAGATTAATCAGCATATTTTATAACTGAATCTTGTTTTCTAATTGCTACTATGTATACCATTAGTGAATGTTATAATTTTTACACAGTATAAACGAAAACATGCAATTAATGGTATGATTTCACTCACACAGTCGGTGCAACCTCCTAAACGTGGGAATATACAGTATTAAATATTATTTAACGCGAAATGCGGCCTTTGCCCGTTGAGGCTCTTAATATTGATTTTTTTATATAACAGCTTTATTCTGGGATTTATAATCTACTGCTAAGGCGTTTAATCAGTGAAGAAGTATTTATTATAACAAAAAACTAACAATGGAATTTAGTAAATGTTTTGACACATACTTACAATCGCGGTGGAAGCTCCTTAAAACATAAGTATAATTATTATCGTAATTGCCGTAGGGTTTTAGGTGCCTGGAACGGTAATCGTGGAGTGGTAAACGTGGTAAACGTCGTTGAGTGCAAATTTTAATAATTTTCTTTTTAAGTCGAAAAATAATTGTATGGTTACATTCCATGAAGGTAAATTTGTTTATGTGGTCGAGGTCACCATATATGCAGTAAATGAAATGATACAAGAATTATATTTTGCTTTTTTTAACCTTATTAAAAGCATGTGTGGACCTGAGTTTTCAATTCGGTATTCAAAATTCAAGATAAAATTATACTGAAAACGTTTTTTCGAATCTTTGATACGGCGAGACACCTTGATATCAGTTATCAACCATTGTAGTAATGGAAATTATTATTTCGTGATAAGAAGAGAATGTATACATATGTTATGGAATTATAACGAAAAATATGTCATGTGCCATAAGACGTGCCTTAAAATAGCAATGAATTGCTAAAAAAAACCTAATCGGGTAAACGCAATTTCTTTCTTTTTTATCAGTAGGTATCACTAGTAAGAATATGCACGCAAAGTTTCACGAAAATCTGTAAATAAACAATAACCGCTCCCCCAACCTTGAAGTGGTTCCACCGTAAAATGACTTAAATGTCATTTTATTCATATTCTGTCTACTTGTAGAAAAAGTTGTCCTCTTATCTGATGTGAACAACAAATTAATAAATTTCCAGGCTATTTTATTCTATAAATGAACTTGAAATTACATGGTGTTCAATGGGGGAATGAGAGAAACACGGGGAAAATAGTATTTTTACATAAAATACTAATGCCATTTTCGTGGAAAACTGTCTCTAAGAAGGAAATAATCCGGATAAATTGAAAAAAAAATAAAATACAGGCATCTTACCACCTTATTTTTCTAGTTATTGAAGAATTTATGCTGCAATAGAAGTCCAAATGCGGTAATTCGTAGGAAATGGCGCTGCAGTCGGCTCATATGGCTATAAAAAGTGCTCATTTAAAATACATTCGTGGAATAATCTGCATTTTTTCTACTTTACTTTTGGTTTTCTGTAGGTAACGCATTTCATCAGTGAAAGCAGGATTTTTTGGACAAAATATAAAAAATGTGGGATTTAGTATTTGTTTTGACTCACACAGTCATGGCGGAACCTCCTTAAGGGCACATTTTTCTCGTTTTCTGAGCCACTTCCCTCTTCGCAATTCTGGAACGAGAATACGCGAACATTAATGTTTCGCGAGCGGGAAGTTTGGAATGCCCGCCCGGAAACAAGACTCAAGAGTATTCCGCAGAATTAATCGCGAGTCGAACTCAAGAAGGAAGAAAATACAACCGCTTAGGAGAACAGACAGACCAACTCTCTCTCTCTCTCCCTCCCTCCCTTTAAACAAGCCGACCACGCTGAAATATTTACCGAAGTGGTGTGGTTTGCGTCTGGCGAGAGATACTGGCATGGGCAACCCAACTGTTATCGCGGGAAACCTTGCAAGAATCTATTTATAGACGAGGGGCGGAATGAAATCTCAATTACTCTTCGTGCTGGACGGGAGTTGGGCAGCGAAAAATGTTTTTTTCCTACCCACTGAAAACGGAACCATGGCGAGAATTTGCCGAGCTGTCTGTTGATATAGAGAGAGAAAATGCAGCGCCCGAGCCACGTTGGAAATCCACAAATAGCCGCCGACTTGAAAGGAACGGAACAGAGGATTTCAACGACGACGCATGGACCCCATCAAAGGATGTTAACGACATTCATGGACTACAAGATCATGGAAAATAAACAAAAGATGTGATATAAGCTACGTATCAAAACCGTGCGAGGAATCAGTCTAGAATACATATATCTATATATGATAATATTTACTTCCGAGACGGAAAAACTAAGCGAAAAGCAACGTTACGGTTATATCAGCTCCACGCTCCGTTCTTTTACGAAATTCTGGACGTTGACATGCTAATAAAACTACATATTTACAAATCATGCAATATTATCGACCAAGTTAGTTGCGGGGCAAAATCCTCCACTGCCAACCCTGAGGTCCCGGGTTTGAGTCCCGCCTGGGCTGGGTTTTCACCATTCAGAGCAAGGGTGCATGTGTACTACGCCAAGATACGAGTCGATGCCTCAGAGAATGAAGTAAATGATGCAATGCTTCGATATCTATCCGCAAAACAAATGAAAAGTTAAACACATGATCAATATGCGAAAATAAAACCACACTAATATTTTTCTCGAGGTAATACTCTTTATCAATTCATGGATTACCTCCTTGTAAACCACGATACTAGCCTATAGGGCTCACTATAATGATGAAAGACTGAAGCGTATTAAGGTGGTTTGAGTAAGATAGTTCCCTAGTCATAATGGAGACCAAATTCAAATTTTATTTTTTGATTTCAGCATCTGTAAAAATTATGATATTGTAATATTAATGGTGCAAAAATATAGTTACATATGACCAAAATTCTCAGTAATTAAATAAATAAAGCTACATAAGTCTCTAACTTGACTCATTTTTTCCCGCCGTACGGCTGAAAACCCTTCAAAACAGCAGGTTTTTTTTTTGCGATTCTGTAAAAATTACTGCGGTTAGTAATGGATTATTTTTTATAAATAGTTGAGAAAACATGCAATCTACACACCGTTAGTTTTTCGACGAAATTTAGGTGCTATAAGTTCCTAATTTGTTTAATATTCTCCCTCGGGAGCGCATAGCCATAATCTATCCCATGTAAAATAGCTCATATTTTCAGGCAAATTGCTCGAAAAGTAGTTTGGCAAGGGGTTGATATTTCGATATCACTGGAAAGATGAGTTTTTTCTTTAAAATGAGACCAAATTCATCACATTCTAGGTGAAGTGATTTTTCGCTCAAACTACCTTAACTGTAAGGTATAAAATAATGCATGCATGACGATTGCAAACTTTATGTACGATGTATGATTGTAAACGTAAATGTTATAGTGTATCTAAAGAAGGATGTGAAAATGATAATTTAAGCATATGTACTATCATGACTGCAATATTGGTTACAAAGTGACAATCTAATAAATTCATAAATGTAATAATGAAAATAAATTGATACAAAAACAATACTTTAGAACGATTCGGAGCATTGGCTGGGTAATATAAAAATCCTTGGAGGAATCGTTATGTACAGCTGCAAGGCGATGGAAATGGAATTATCGTCAACTATAAACCCGGCTACACATTGCACGCGTGCTTGACGTATCTCAGGGCAGGCGCGATCGCCTTGGAATGCCGAGCATGACAGAAGCCGCGGATAAAAATAATATTTGCCTATAAAAGTACAGTGTGGAAAACTTGCCAACGCCATTTCGTAACTCTTTAATCGTGGAGGAATGGCGCGGAAGACAGAGAGAGGAAATCAAAAGACTCTCAACGATCAAGTTTTCCTCGTGACGTTTATTGTTCAGAAGTGTTGCACCGCAGAGGAATTTACTCCATTGTATCGGTTGGGGTAAGTGGAGGGAAGTGCATTCGGCTAGGGGTACAAAGGATAAGGCCGAGGACATCATGGAGACATCCACTTCTGCATACTACCCCGCGAGCCGCCGCAGAGGCGTGTGGCAGGGGTGTAAGGACACCAGCCATGAAATGGGAGGGAAAAGTTTTGGAAAAGGAGGGGGGAGAGGACAGAGGTGATTTGTGTGTAAAAGATATAAGTCTCGTGTAAAGTGTCACACTGTTTTTGTTCAAACACTAGGAAATAGAAAATATTTGCACCTATCCGTTCGGCAGTGTATTTTGCCGCTTCTATCACTTCTAGAGATATGGGCGCGGGGTCAAAATAGTATCCACTGTGTGGTACTGAAACTCGCCTGATCTGATTTTTTCAAGTAAACTCAGCCTAGGGTGTAGCCTACGAGTCTCCAACGGCTCCCCAACTAGTCCTTCCATCAGCAGTGTAAGCATCACCCGCGGCTCAACTAGGATTTTCCTTTCTCTAAAATAGAACCTAAAGTATTTTCATCCTGTTGAAAGAAATACGCGATTGTATTTTTTCGCTGTTTATAGAAAAGTGTCGGTGATGTTTAATCTTAAACAAAACCAAACAGAAGTACTACTGACCCAGCCTATTCTGGTAAAAATGGTAAATCACCGTTGATCCCAAGATAAGTTCCGATACACAACTGATCGACAACTTACGGGCACTATATTAAAATTAAAAATCGTTAAAAGAGTATGCACGAAACCTCGCATCATTTACTCTCGACATATTTGGCATAGTGATGGTGGTTAAAAAACAAAAATGAATAGGTTTTCGAAGCGTTTTTGTGGAATGTGAAACTTTATAAAGATGAAAACCATTATTTAACCAACACTTTTTTAAATACTGAGGTTAGAAAATATTTTTGTTTCGTTAGGTAAATATATGTTTAAAATATTGTGATAAATTACTATCATAAAAAGTATCTATTCAGAAAAAAAATATTCTTTCGTCAAATTATTAGACATATATTATTAAAGACCGCACGCAAGTAGAACGTATGCGTCATTAAGAGCCTATTCATTATTCCTCTTCAATTAATTCAATCGACTATTTAACACCACTCCAAATTCATAGAGCAATTTTACACCTATATATCTTTTTTAATTGATACAATACTATTCCACTATTAGGTATTTCATTATGTTACTATTACCCTATTCATTTTACGAAACTGAAGACATGAAGCCATCAACCAAATCCCACATGTACCAACAGTGAGTGAGGACTGCTCCAAACGAAATTTTGTAAGACATTTATTTTCAAAAAGCTCGTCACCGCTCCGAAAACTGACGGTTCCTCTGTTTGGGAAACAAGATGCCTGACACCTGCTGTTCAAGTGCCAGTTCATATCATATGACGCGCGGAGTTACAAGAACTCTTGACATCAAAGCAATCGTAACCTTTTTGTTGCGCAAAATCCCTTGAGTGAAATGTGTTCACTTTCCCTTGGGCCTCCCAAAGCTCGTGAGATAGATACTAACACGATGCATGTCGTGGATATCAGTTTAACGGCGGGACGGAAGAGTAAGTCTACCTTAAACATTCAGTGAATGGAAAGTTAAAAACATCAGCAGAGCTAATACATTACTTTACCTTTTCATCTTAAATCTGTAAGTCGAACTAACATTCAAGGAGACTATTGGGGAAACGGAAAAGGTTCACGTGCAGAAGTTTTTACGCCTACATGATTCACCTTATTTACATCCGTGGGATTTCACTTTCATACACCTGACGCACAAAGAATTAAAATGGCCAAGGTATGGAGAATAACGCTTAAAAAAGTAGTTCACGTAGAGAATCTTAAGAAGTACGCGCAAAGGTTTTTACGAGTTCATCATTCAAGCTAATGAATCACAGAAATGGCAATTTTCCACTAGAAAAGGAAAATTGCCATTTCTGTGATTCATTATGCTGAACGTCCACCATATTACGCCCGATACTTCTCTTTTTGTTATCATTCAAGCTATTTAAATTCGGGAGATTTGGCTTCCAATACGCATACTGATCAAAGTATTACAATAGCTAAACTTTTCCCGAAAAAAGGCTAAAAAAAAAATACATCACGTAGACACTCTTCAGGTCTATGGCAAAATTATATGTTTTCAACGCAGGGTTCATGTAGGTGAATTAGGGATGTTAAATACGAGATAAATTAGGGTTTCATTCGCCCAATAATTCCTGTATGTAGCGGATAATTGTTCCAAAATCACTTGTGTTTGGTTATGGCACGTATTTTTGGGAAACCATCACTGTGCATTAAGAAAGGGATTACTATTGCGTAAAAGATAACACGGAGAGGAGGGAGAAATCTCAAAAGGCACTTCCAAACGAAGGGATTATGAACTGAGAATGGAGCATTGCTAAAAAAAACAGAAATTACAAATTGAAGAAGATTATCTACACTAACTCATCGAAAAAGGAGATTAGGAGCTGAAGAGAACTTGGCTGAACACTAACTTAGTTTATGAAAACTTCCAGCTTCCAATCGCATCCATAATTATTATTAATACAGTAATCTACCTGTTCATGAATGCTTAAAAGGAAGGAAGAGATTAAATATCCTCTAGACTCTTAGGCCCGGTTTTTTAATGTCTTGTTAAGGTTAACCGCAAGATGACGTTGACTTTTCACTAACTTGGTGCTATCTGAGAGCTATAAGCAGCTGCTGCGACTTGCCACTCACACAAAAGGAAAATATCTTCATTGGAGTCTTAGGTAATGGCTTCAAGAAAAACGAACTGTGGATGGGAGGAGCCCAGGTGTATTAATAGTAAAACATTCGATACAAGGCAACGGAGTTCCTGAAACAAGGGGTAAGATTGAACGATTCTAAGGTTATAATAATTGCCTTACCACCTAGCTACTTGCTAAATTGCATTGTAATAAATAAATATAAAAGAGACAGCAAACTCGTAAGAAACAAATAGTTAACATTCTATACGCATTTGTGTAGTATTGAGAAGTTTAATGCATATTTGAAGCGACATAAGAACGGTGTTTACTGCCAAGTGACGTTAAATCAAAGCCAACATGGCGGCGTACCTTTCTCAGCGTAGCGTCAAAATATGCCCTTCTTAAGTGTTTTATAGCTAAAAGCTCTATAGTTTTAAATATTACCACTGGATATCCACAGTATTTACTTTTCAGCATGAACTTTCGATTACAAAAAAATATGAAATGAGTACACAAATCCTATTATTTTAATCCTATGTGACAATGTTAAGTTTTTCTTCCTTTCCGTTGAATTACAATGGGCGCTCACCCCTAGATTCTCACACAATCATTCCCTTGCAAACAAACTGACTTCTCCTTAGTGGCGAAAACCTGTCTGTCTTCTGCCCAACAAACCGAACTATCAAGGGAAAAGGTAAGCAAAAGTTTATTACCTGGACGGAGGACTCTGTGGCTCTTTAAGAATACCCCCACCTCCTCGTAGACGCAAAAGCAGGGCATAAATTTCGTCAACAAAATTGTCCAAGTGTGACAACCTCAAATATTTATATCTCCACCAAAAATAATTTCCGAGACACCTACAGAGTCAGCGCGCGTTGTTTGAACAAGTAAATGAAGATTTTCCACGTCCGTGTACACAACACCAGGCAAGCGTCAACGCCCCAGAAAAAAAGGAAGGATGAAATTGCCAACCAAAGGAACCCCATCCTAATACATAACGAAGCCTGTGACGACAACACCAAACACCTTGGTATGTTGACATCCACTCCTTCGAGGACATACACTCCATAGAGTTGGCGCCTCACGGTATTAGTGCAGTATATTGCTCGTGAAGCACTACAATCCGGAAATTGTGACGTTAAATACGGTAAAAAAATTCGCGGAGGTTACATGATGGATTTCGGGGACTTTGGTAAATATCCGGAAAAAAAATCACTCTCACCGCTGTATTCTTAAAAAGTTAAAGACCAAACTTAAGGACGTAGGTATGTTTCATCTACATCTACATAGTTCCCTTCGAACCATCTCAGGGTCGTGTGGCATGGAGTGTTAGACCACCAGCCATGAAAGATGAGGGAATACGGACAAGGAAAATTAAGGAGTAAACGAAAGTAAATAGTTAAAAAGAGTGTTTTATATTCACGCTCTGTTTCGGCTATAGTCGCAAATGGTGCGAGGAAAGCCGGGAGTTTTCTACCTGTCAATTCGGGAGTGTATATATCTTATTTTGTCGCTTCTATCAGTTCTAGTGATATAGCGCCGGGTCAAAATAATATCATCCGTGCCTTACTGAAGCTCGCCTGATCGCAAATATTCATATAATCTAAACTTAACGTAAAGCATCTTTAGCGTCTAACAACTAAGAACCTATTCCTTCTATCAGCTGTGAAACGCTCTCTGTTTACTTTTGACAGTTTTTAAGGAAACGTTTTACTTTCCTTTGTATTTTATTTAATTCACCAATTAAATATTTCTCTTGATGTGATCTTAAATGCTCGCACTGTATTTGATATGTAGCCTAACCAGAGCATAACACATTTGAGACTGAGACTTAAACAATTTTTATCAAAGTTAATGGAATAACACACGTATGTTACATATCATAAGCTATGCTAGCAATATCATTCAATAAGGGTCAATGTTTTCGCACCATACTCAAACAAATAATGTTGATTTCAAAGATCAGCACAATACTTATTAGCACGAGTCTTGAAAACCAAGAGACGGAGCAACATGTAAACAGCCTCCCTGAATATATATTTGATTCAGAATGCGTAATCCAATCTTTCCGCTCATTTGCAGAAAATTATAAAATATCCAATAGGTGACCTACTCAATCTGCCAAGGAGAGTCAGATAAAAACGAACCATGACGGAAGGAAAATGTCAAGTGCAAGGGATTTCAAAAAAAATATACGCAGTGATCACGTGATGCGACATCTTATTGACGCTGATACTCATGCTCCAACGTCATCACTCGTAGATGCGCAATACCGCAAGTGAGCAACAGCGAAAATATTCACTCAACACGTTACCGAGTGATAATAATATGGGAATGATTTACCAAGGTAAATATACAAGAAAAAACTCGATTGAATACTAAATTCATCAGAGAGGAACACAAACTGAAGACCCAAAATCACGTCTCAAGGGAGCAAGCAAATGAATGTCATTAAATTAACCTGAAGCAAAAGAGATGGGCAATAGTAAAGGTATCATGGAGGAAATTATTAGAGCCGAGTCAGCTTCAGAGGCCTATCACCGAGAATAAAACGTTTTGGATCGTGCCCTGAGCCTACCCCATAAGGGAACTGTGTGATGGGTATGTGTTGTATGTATACAGTGAAAATTCGCGATGAAGTTTGACAACACTTTGATTGCGGGCCCAAAGAAGCGTAAATGCAGAGAAAAGTAAATGGCTCACCAACATTAAGAAGACGTGAACATAAAAATCAAATACTGATGATTAATTTGCGTTTCAATTATAAGAGCAAATTGAATTAAGTTATTACAGCAATAATGTATACCAGATATATACATGAATGTTGAAAACTCATTCTCACAATGACCGGATTTTCCACTGGTGAGTAGGCAGCTGCCACATAGAGGCACTATATTCTCGAGATTAGGTATACTCCGAAGTAGCTCGCCATTTCCATATCCGATTTAGCAAGTAAGCTTCTCTCATCAGAGATACGTGCTGCTGCACGCCAGGAATTATAAACGGGAGCGGAATAGCCCCATTGGGGGCGAATAACACATGGGATTGAAATCAGGGTTCCCTAAAAAATGGCCGCCGAGGCACTATCTATAGGTGACATGAAAATTAAAATCACTGACATCAAACAGATTATTGAACTTCTAGCTCAGAAGCATCAGGCATAAGAATTCCACTGAATAAAGAGAGCAAAGTAGATACCTACTACATTGTTTAAAATTTTGTGAGGCGATTAGAAATTTTGTGTCTAAAAACCCTTTAGCGGGGGCGATAGTTAAAAAACAGCTAAACATCACCATTATAAACAATTTCCGCGAACGATATCGGTAACTTTCACTTCCACTTGATTTCCTGTTTCACAAATTCATATAAATAGCCGTTCAACTTTTCTTTCTTTTAAATCAGAAGGGTACACAAACGCCGAATAATAGTTATCAAATTGGTAAACACGGAGAAATACCCACAAGGATGCCACTGATATAAAATCCCACTGATTGCTACAATGTCTTTGATACCACGCACTTAATTGGCTGGCCTTGGGCTCATGAATACCTATCACGGAAAACCAACCATAGATTTCACATTTATTTTTTAACATTAGGGTATTCCATCAGCTGATTGGTAGGTTTTTGAACAGACCTTATTCTAAAATTCCAATTTTTTTTTAAATTGAAATTCAATTTCCAACTTCACCAGAGTTCTCTCCTCTGAAACCCTATTCAACGTACCCTCGCCTCTCAAAACGTCCTCCGTCCACCTTTTCTGCCTTCTCCGAAGATCCGCCACCAGCTTCATCTTCTTTCAAACCATATCCAATACCTCCTCGTTCGTCTTCCTCGCCACCCAGCTCACCCTCTCGATAATTCTCCAAACCCACATATGAAATTCCTCCAGTCCACGTACTTCCTCTCCCCAAAATGATGGAATTCCCAACCCATAAATCTCCAAGCTACAATTGAACATAAGTGTAAATACGTATTTTGAACAATTATGAATAAAATTTGAATTGATACTACAATATTGTTTTCTAGAAGAGCGAAAATTAGAGAAACGAAGCAACATCCAAGCAAAAACAAAATCCAATAAAGCCTAGACATAAATTCTTCCAATAAGCTTAACCCCTGGGTAGCTAAAGACCAGAAATTACCAAATTCCAGGACTTTTTAGGTGTTCCAGGACAAACATTTTATTTTTCCAGGTTCAAATATCCATTTTTTCGTAGAGTAGTATTTCATAAAAAGCAAAATATTGGGAGAACAACACATTAACGCATGTACTGTGAGGGAATGAAGTTTCCCAACAACCGGAGCACCGCCACTATCGCTCTGGGCGAAAATTAGCTTCCTTTTTTTTTTGGTACATTATTCTTGGGTCTCATCCATGACGAGGGTGACGAATTACTTGCATAAAATCTGAGAGAAATAGTGATCCATCTTCCTTGACATCAGTGTAAAGAATATATATTTTTGGGTCACAATTAATTGCTAAACACCAAATAAGAACTCCAATGCCTTATTCAGGCTACGTACTAGCCTTCCTAAGCCGACGCACCAACAGACAGAGCCTAAAATAGTATTCCCGACTTGTTGAATACAATCAGATTTTGACTTGAAAAAGCAAATTTCCAGGATAAATCTCATTTTTCATGACTTTTCCAGGTCCATTTTCAATTTTAACGACTTTTCAATTTATATCATAGGTTTTCCAGGTCTGTATCAACCTACTTCATAATAGCATAAAAAACTTAATTCTTAAACTAATGGCTAAGGTGATTTCACCATAAAAGGACTCAAATGTCATTAAATTCATATTTTGGCTTAAGGAAAAAATAATTTCCTCAGTTTCACTTGAACAACAAAATCATACCAAAAGGATACGGTTGTAGGCTTGATTTTATGGAAGTTATCCATTACGGAAGAATTAAAATAACTTAGTTAACTTAACTTGTAATATTTATTACCACGACTCGGGTTTCGACCACACTTTGTGTCATCTTCAGGTCGTGGTAATTAGTATTACAAGTGGAGTGAACTAAGTTATTTTAATTCTTCCGTAAAATCATATATTTTCGCGCTATTTTTTCGCAATTTGGACTAGAAATAGTGTGGTGTGAAATGCAAGAAAGGGTGAAACATGGGTAAAAATGTATTTTCTATCTAATATAAATGATATTTACGCGAAAAATTGTGGTGAGAAGCAAACTCTCCCAAGGACTTGAATGGAGCTATAATTAAGGCACCAGTCCGTCCTAGTTAATGCGTCATTACCAAATAACTACAGGGACTGCAATCAAAATGCGTAAGGTTCAATAGAAACGGTGCTTCATTCGGCTCCTATGGCCGGAAAAAGTGTCAATTTAAAATATATTCGTCGAACAAGCTGCAAATATTGCATCTTCATTTTGTTTCCTTACAGCTAAGACTCGTCTTTAGTGACAGAGGTACTTTTCAAACAGTATTAACGAAAATATGGAATACAGTTTTAGTTTTTTTCTCACAAAGTCGCAATGGAACCTTCTTAACTGTTAAGCGACACAGCAAACGGCTTAAAAACAAGACGGAACTGGTCACGAGCGAAGCAATGCGAGTGGCGCGCACCCATTCCAACGCTAGGAATAACCGATTTGATCGCAAACTAATCGCTGCCACGGGTCAAAAGGCGCTTTGTTTAAAGTCCAACAAGTGGATAAAAAAATGTCTCAATCAATGCAGTCGCGTGCCAAATAGAGCCCAATGCTGAAGCAGACTAAGCAAAATTCTGAGATAATAAATTCCTTTACATAGTTTCTTCCGGAACTTCGCAGGAATATTGCTTAATTAATACGACAAACAAGCAAACAGCAATGGAGATATTTTAATTCCAGAATCGGAGAGAAACTAGGGCAGCAGATAGAATTCCACTCATTTGCTGAAGATACTGGAAGATTCCGGCGAATTTGTCAAACTCATATGTTGACAGAAATTCAACATCTCAGCACCTCTGAATTATTGACTATATGAAGGAATTTTCCAATGGCCTCAACTATATTACCACTATATTAAGAGCCTTGAAAGATGCAAATAATGACCATTTCGTAGCCCCGATAGGATAGTAAACTCTTTTAATTGATAGAGGTGAAAGAAAATCAGCAGTGACACGAGAGCCTAATCGACAACGAAACAAAGGTAAAGTGGATTACAAACATAATCAGTTGCATTTTACAAACAATTTTGAAAGTGGATATATTGTTTGGCATACAACATGGTTTTTATCATCACAAAGTATCACTTAAGGCAATTTGTATTTTTTTAAAGTGATTTTAATTAAAGTTTGTATGCATTTTATAAGACTTCCTACACACGAATTAACCAATCCACCGAAAGTGGTTAAATATGAGTTACAGAATAGCAATTAACTCAAACAAGTCGTTTAGTAAGAAAACCGACTGCGAAGAGTGAGAGAACAGCACTACTGTTTGAAACAACAGCTTCCCGCTATGGTAATTGACGGCGACAATATGCACGCGACATCATTCAGCAGTTCCCCGACTAGTTCCGAGACTACCGCCCGTCGAGTGAACAAGATATCTTCTTTATGAAGGCTGCTCAGCAAAGGATACCGATACACAACAGTTCCTACTCCCCACAGATAAGATACCCCGCACGCCCGGTTATGGAATGACGACGATTATTCCTTCGCGTCAAAACTTGGTTAAGCCCTGTTATGATTTAAACAGAGAATTCAAAGCCGATCTTGAATTACTGCTAAGCAACGGGGTGACACTATGGGAGGGAGAACAACGGTTCCCGCTCGATCACAGAAGTTTGAGCACCGTTGGGCTCGGTCTGGTTTTGAATGGGTGATCATATAAATTTGTTCCTGGAGCTGTTAAACCTGTACAAGTGAATACACTCTGGCTTCCCGATTTTCTGCTAAATGGCACAAAATATTTAAGAAATGAGTTCGTTTTTCTAGTATTTTTCTTCAACCACCAAGAATACACCAGGATTTGGCTCTGAGTCGGTTCCGACTTCACTTTTCGACCTCTGGCCCTTACTCCTCTTCCTGTTTCATAAAACCGTACAGCTTTTCTTGGAATTCTCTCTCAAAGCTTCCGCATTTACGTGTTCGTTTCACTTTGTTCTTTATTCTCCCATTTTATACGTCTTGAAGTGTAAACCAAGCTCCTTTACCATGCATTCAATCCATAAAATATGTACTTCGGGAAAGCCTTTAACTTATCGGAGAGTTTTCATTTTTAATATTTCTATTTGTATTGTCCTTTTGCCTAGGTGCCCAGCATTATTATCTACAGAGCTACAGAGGGTGCGACTATTTTATAATATTTTGAGTTTCTTTCTAAGTGACGTTTTCAAATGCTGCAGAGCGTTCAACATACATGTACCTTACAGTGCGGGTCTTACGGAGAGTGCTGTTGCCTAACTTACGCTCCGTATGCTCACCTCCAGGCTGCGTAGGCAACCACTTCCAACACCGCGCTAAATCTAAGTGAGTTGCTTTAAGGAATTAAAATTCATTTTGGAAGGCTCATAGATTTGCAGTTAGTATACCGCATAGCACTCAGTTAACTTTCCTACTGCTATTAGCAACACCGTACCTCCGGCCTTAAGGAGATTTACACCAGAAACGAATATACCACAGTATGTCACACACCCCTGAGGTGGCTTGCAGGGTATTTTGTAGATGTAGATGTCAACTGAATGTGGAACACCCTATACCTAAAAATATTCACATCTTTAAGTTTCATTCGCGGTGCTTCGGGAAAATGAGTGAGCTCTACAAAGGCAGGTAAAAAAATTTGTTCTTAAACTATCTTATTCCATGAAAATGAAAATTAAAAAACGATCTTATTCCATGAAAATGAAAAATGGAAATCAGGGCCTAGCGACCTCCAAGGCTGTATCATCATTAGTAGTTCAATCCTAAGATTGATAGACTGAAGCCTTTCATCTTTCCCTAGGCCCCTAACTCCCTGGTATGTAGTTATTCTAACATACTTTCCTCTTTATTTGGTCTATGCATTTATCCCTTGGTCTTCCTCTAGGGACTTCTCCCTCTTGTTTTTCCATCAATTATAACTCCTCACAAATCCATCGAGCCTCTGGGTGTGCCCAATCCATCTGTTTCCTCTTTTCCGTATAGTGTTCCATATGGTCCTTCACCCTTTTACTCTTCGGTATACTCTTATTTTTTTATTTTATTCGTCCATTTGATCTTCAGCATCCTCCTCCAAAACCAGGTTTTGAAACATACTAATCTTTATTGGTCTGCTTTTCCCATGGTCCATGCTACCGATCCATATCTCCATAGGTTGCATTAAGGATGAAAATAATACGATTATTTTTACTAAGTAGGTGATACTGCGATGGAAATAGAATAGGTGTATAAAGAAAGCACTGAGGAGTGAGCACTTCTATGAGGAACATCACGTACCGAAGACGGAATCCCATCCTGGCTGACAATGGCCCCCGCGATAAAGCGACCATAAATACGCACGGATGGAGGCCGAGAGAAAGATCAACGACCAACCTTGCGCAACAACTACGCGTTATTCGGAAGCGATAAGGTAGTAGGCACGAACGAAAAAAAAAACTCCAAAGAATGACGCGGCTATTTCTTAGGTGTCTCACCGGGGATGCCTGATGCTTTATTCCACCCTCGTCTCATTCACCGCTAGAACCGGACTGGCAGAAAAAAAGACTAGTCGCAGAAATTATGCACCATGAAATGCAATTAGTTCGGAAAGTGAAGGCATTACTTTTAATTCTCACGGGGCGTCAATCAAATTCTGTTTTGCGAAGCCGTTTTGACCCTTTAATGGGTCATTGACCACAGAGTTTTACCTTTCGGTCAACATCTAGCTACATATATACGTATGTACCGTTCAAAGTGAACATCACAGGATTTCTACAAATACTTCTCTTAAAATGCTAGTTTCGAACCTATAAAAACTGCATCTCAGTATTTCAACCTTTACTTCATACACACTTATTTTATTATTGTAAGAACCGGACACGAAGAAATGTTGGATCCTATTAACTAATTGCTGTGAGATGTGATTATTTTTAAAAGTAAAGGAATTATGACACCTTTAATTTTACAAGGAGCGTCGATCGAAATCACTGGAAAACCATTTTGACCTGTTAATGACGACATGACCACGTAACTGTACCTTTCAGTCGATATCTAGCTATATGAATCGTTTTGTGTAAATGTCTAAGATTTTATTACAACTCAACTTAAAGGAAGAACTTAAATACATCGGGCTTCACTTCTCAGAAGTACTTAGTATTTATAAGTGGAATAGAAACCACTAGTGCTTTTCTACACATTTAAAAGACTGCAAGTGTTAGAAAAGTAGTCTTTTAGTGTTTACCAAGCGCAAAAATTCCATAATGTACAGTAATGTTGCTTGCATTTCGTTATCATTACGCGATACTGACCATAAATTAGTGGTTTTAGTCAAAGATTTCGGTGTAATGTGGTTGTCAAGAAGTTTTGGACCGCTCGTTCGCGGAGCGTTGAACCATACGATAACTAGTGCCGAAAAGTTACCATAGAATGATGTAAGAATACATGATCAGAGCCAATCACACATGCAGCATGAGACCAAGGGGTGGGCTAAATACCAGCACCTTTAGATCGGGAAATCAGCGCAAAGCCTGAGGCAAGCTTGAGTGCTCAAAGATGGACCAAATAATAGTCATGCAAGGCATCGTCTATCATTAGATATCAGCCAATTGAGAACAATGATAGGGATTAGGAATGAAATTAATTAGCAAGTTTTCCACCTTTTTAAAAAAGTGGAAAACTGTTCAGTTATTTCATTCCTAATGAATTAATTCCACCACATCTGCCCTAAGACAACTTTATTTATAATGATAAGGATGTTGAACAGGCCACCATCGAATTTAGAAGCACCTCCACGATATTGGAGTTGAAGATACACCGAGTTGATGATGGTGCGTAGACGGTTAGGAAAACACATCCCATCTATTGCGCGAATGCCTAGCAATGTCTAGGACTACGAATTGGTTCCTGGGTATTCCCTATCCGGAACTAGGGGTTATCACGGATTTTCCCATGATTGGGGTATATCCTGGCCAATAAGTGAGGCCATTGGGCTAAAGGAATTAATTTTCATCACATTGATAGGCACAAGGGACCAATAGGTTTACGTGTGTTATCGTTCAAAGGGGACTCCATCTCATGTGAATACAATGCGAAGGATACAGAATTGAGGATCATTTGTACCAGAAGGTACGTATTATGGGGAAAAACATTCGATGTGGAAGCGAAATATGATGAAAATAGAAGGGTTGACGGCGATCGCAAAGATTAAAATGAAGAGTAAACTTTACTGTTGGCTTCATTTCGTAGAAATGTTGAGAATAGTAATCATAAATATTACATGAAATTCCCCGAAATTTGACACGTCCTTCCTAAAGACCTAAAGATGGACTTCTTTGAATAGTCATTGACCACTTTAATAATACAATCTAAAACTGGACGCCCTCGATAAAATCAAAATTATTTGGCACTATACAGACCTATACAACGAACAATTATTCTCGCACCCATTCCAACTCCATTCCGTGAAAATATCCAGCCCTTGATCTACAGTTTTACTGGCCCCTCACTTCCTCAACCTTCCCCGAACCTTAGTAATCGAACAAACAACCGAAAATAAACAAACATACCTACACTGAATTGTGTGCCTGATGATGCCGTAAGTCGGCGAAACGCGTCGTGCAATTAAGAGCTAAGACTGTAGAAAAGTACAAAGTATTTATAGTAATGATTGCAAACGATTAACATAAAGACTTGCAAGGTGTAGAGAATACCTTGCGATAAAAATATGTACTACAGCTTGAGGAAAAGTAGAACTATGTCTACCCCATCAACCTTGCAATATTTATGCTCAGCGAAAATTAATCACGCAAAGTATATTAAATTAGAGGGACCAAATGCAAAAATAGGAATTAACACAGGACATATCTAAGTAATTATAACGTGAAAATGTTGAACAATGCTTTATGCTTAAGCTTATACATAAATCAATCTCAAATCAGTTTATTATTGAAGTGGAATAATTCTTATGGATGTGGGTAATCTCGCGAAAGCCAGGCGTCACGCAAACCCGACTCTCGGACAGAACTTCCATGTAAAACATTTTTCTTTCATTCATTTAAATATGAAATATTTAGGATACAAGTTTGGTACTTGGTTCAAAATGAGGCTAAAGTATGATAAACGTTAACTTTCCAATCGTATACCCTATAAAGATCGATAAACTAAAATGTTGAACTTTAAGCGAGTCATTTATGCAAATTTATAGGTTTTTTTCACTTTCGTCGCCTAAGAATTTTTAAATCGTTACCGAGGCTTGCCATATGCTATGTTGGATATAAAAGCTACATAAAATGGAATTTAATTTTCGCGACGCTTACATTAATGACTTTAAATGACATATTACCCTCTCTTTTCATGAATTACAATGTATTAATATACACTTATGTTCAATTATACATAAGAATAACACTTTCGGCTTGGGAATTACGAATAAATCCACTTCTTATGAATGGGGGGTAATAGTTAAATTGGATACGGCAACGCATAAGGAAATAGTTCACGTACATGACAGTGACAAAAAAAACGAAGTACCCCAATCCAAAACTTAAAAATGATTGTAATCATTGTAGTTTTAGATAAAAACAAATTAAATCGATGCACAATAAGCTGTACACAAGGACTGAAAGAGGTAAGGGAACAGGTATCCGTGGACAAGATGGCAAAGCGAACGGAGAACTAAGGAACGAATGCAGCAAAGCTCAACAAAAATGCAGACAAGAGATTGTGGGAGTATCACGTAGATTTGCATAATTGTAGCGCGGCGTTCTGAAAGTGAGCGAAGCACATCAGAATGTGAAAGTGACTTTAGAGAGGCAGAAATAGGTGCAAATGAGGTTGTAACAGCAGTGACACGATAACATCGCTCTCGTTCTCCTATGGAAAACAAAATGCCTGTCGCTATCAAATACTTGGCTGTTCGGCGGGCTTTTAGAACAATCCCGTGCCGCTACTCCCGATCAGCGTTCAGTGAAAGCGATATTGTAATTTATCGATATCTGCAAGTATAATCAAGCGTAATTTACGTAACGACACTGCACGTGCCGACTCCGGGAAAGAGAACGACTTCGGCATAGTTACGTGAAACTCATAGGAGCGACAGACTCTTGCTCTTACGAGAATTAACACCATTTTGCATCGAGAGAAAGAAATATATTCTAAACATCTTCGTGAAAAGACTTAGAAAGACAAAGCTGGAATAGCACTGTACAAAGCAATATCCAAGCAGCAATTAACTTATGCACAAAAAAATGGCTGCCTCAAACTTCGGATAACAAGTCAAGACGTATTCTTCAAATTGTAAGGATGAGAAGAATTGAAAAAATGACAAGTAGGGAAGAAACAACTACGAACAAGAGATGACTTTCGAGTTTATTTAGGAGAAGAAAGGAAACATTTACATAATGCCCGGCGAGCCGCCGCAGAGGCATGTGGCAGGAGGTATTAGGACACCAGCCAGCTAAAGGGGAGGGAATTCGGAAACGGAGGGGGAAAATAACAGAGGTGGTTTGCATGTGAACTTAGTCTTATACCGTAGAAATTGCCACAGGAAAAATCGGCCTGGATCGGGAATCGAACCACCGACCTATGGCTTGCCGGGCCAATGCGCAGACCATTACCCTTCCCAGGCTCCCTAATTCTAGTGGCAATTTAGGAGGATGCAAGAGAACTAGTTGTTAAGCCCTTGCGGTCCATCAATTATGGCAACGAAAGGGAGCAGAGGACTTCAAGGAAGCCACAACCCATGCTGTTGTATCCTGTACCAGCACTTATGCCGTGATAGGCCACGAATTAAGATATTCATGTATGCCGCAAATACGGCGATGAAATAACGTAGAAATTGACGCAGGAAAAAAAATCGGCCTGGGCCGGAAATCGAACTAGGGACATTTGGCTTGCCGAGGCCAATTTCTACGTTATTTTATCTCCATATTTGCGGCAGGCATGAATATCTTCACGTGTCTTATGCTAGTGCCACGCTTTATTTTTGTGGTTGTCACTAATGGTGCGTGGAAAGAAGGATTTGTATACAAATCAGTTCGGCATAGTCATATTTCGACACTCCTATTAGTTCTAGAGTTATAGCTTGTGGTCATCATACGTAATATCCTCCGTGTCTTACTGAAACTCGCCTCATCTGAAATTTTCAAATAATCTAAGCCTAGCGTGTAGTCTCAGAGTCTCTATAAAGTAAGCCTAGAGCAGCGTAAAACAGATGAGGAAAGTTGTACACTGTAGAAGAGGAAAGAAAGATAAATAGAGAAATTAAAAATTAGGAAAAAAATTGACGGGTAACGACATGAAGAAATTGATCCCTGCCGAAAATTCAGCAATGAAATACCTACGTATAAATTACCACGAGAAAAAATCTCTAGTCTGATGGCGATAATCGCAATTGCGACTGCTGTTTGTGCATCGATGCTCAGTAAATGCGTCAGTTTTTAATTACTCTATGGCAAAAATCCTACGTTTTTTAACTATTTTGTAAAACGAATTCGATAACTACGCACAAAATATTAGGCTGTGACTATTGTAAACCTACCTATTTTAATTCATAGACATTGCTCATAAATGGGGGAAAACACCAACCCCGTAATGTGACTGCGGAGGAGAGAGACAGACTATTCGACATATGATAGAATAATGCAAGACAAGGGCAAATGATGGGAATTTTACGATTTTCTGATAGTAACTGACGCCGTAAAGTAAGATAGATATTTTAATATTGTTACGTTAAATATTTCTATACAACTGTTTATAAGACTCATCTACACTTCATGCTAAGTATATTTTTGTTATCTCTTTAAAATAAAATTTATTCTGATGTGTAAAGCCTTACGATAAAAAAATAAATTGATAACTATCGGCAAGTTACCGAACATTTCGCTAGCGCATATCGTTACATTCATCGCCATTTGTGTACCATGATTGGCGCTAATGTATTTCTATATCTGTACCTACTTCACCTTGAATGGAAATCTCCCATGAACTATTGCATATGTGCGTCGGTTAGGAAAACATAGTTCATGTTGTCAACAAACTTCCTTGAAGAAATGGATTCCGCAGAAGCAACCAGATGACGATGCCTGCTCAGCCCTTTCGTCAGAAGCTGAAGATGATTTATGATCCGTCCCCTGACCCGAAGTTCACGGATTTAGCACGGAGACAATGCTATTGTTAGCAGAGCGAATTTCAAACACCACAGAGCTTTTTATGTCCAACCGATACGGCATTAAAAAGCTTACAAATGGGTCGATATCACCAAGTATTCAGCCTTAAGTACCGCCACGTATTGACGAGCTGCCCTCACGAATACAACGATGACTTTGGATAAAAGTGTCAAGGAACTTTGCAATCATAAATCGGCTAACCTTCACCAAAAAAATTGAAGATTGTGCTGAGCACTGGTATTTTTTAAATAAATAAAAAAGCCAGCCAATTTTTTTGAAAAATAACATGTGAATTGGCATTATCCACACATTCTTCATAACTCACTAAAAAGCTAACTGTCACATTCAAGGACCTAAATATTTAAATAATCGTAATCTATTGGAACAATGATGGTGCATCAATGAATGTGTAGAAAATATCCAACGATAGGTCTGTACAAAATGAGTTTCCACAACGTCAAACCTCAGAAGCCGAATAGCCTCAGAAGCTGAATAGAGGCAGCGAAACTTTGTGGCACTCAAATGTGAAAAGCACGATCTAAAAGAGAAGAAAGTATACTAGACATGTGGAATAAAGCGGCCGAATCTTCCTCACGAGGTCCCTCCGGAAGTCCTTCGGTATCTTTGCTCGTTTATCTACGCTACATACACGCTCAATCACTTCCAATTCCTCCGCTGGTGAGTGCCACCAAGTTTTTCTCTACCTGTAGAAAACGCATTTGGAGGGAAAGCACGAAAAAGATGGTCTTCAAACGAAAAAGTAAAACATGTTCATCTTTTAGATTGCTTTTCCAGGCAATTTTTTTCTTCACTTCGACCTGAAGATGTTCGTTGGAATACGGGCAAAACTATTGTCTAAAAAAACAACCTACGCGGTGAACACCAAGGAAAGCAGGAACATATGCTTCAACACAGGTGGAAATTACGAGGGAAAAAGTAGCATATTTACGCCTCCCAAAGAGATTTGCGATATCAGTGGGTGGGAAATTTTTACGTTAGCTCTTTGGCAAAAAAATATAATCTCTTGAAATGAGGCAACTACAAAATACAATAAGAAATCTACATGACTGCATGTCTACAGTCGAAATCAAGATGTCGTCCGATGTCTACAGCAAATCATTTCCCCTAAAAGAAAACGTATTTTATTTTCACGCAGGTGATAGAAATACGCGATTGTCTTGTTGCGTTTATAATATACGAGCGCATGCATAATTTTACTGTATGTATAAGTAAACAGAAACATAATAAACCCTACCTACGCTGAATGACATGCTTGCAGAGGAAATTACACGATAATTACGACCGATTATTAGTAGGTATACACCGATTAATAACCATTATTCGAACCGAATGAACGACTCGCGTTCCTAAAGAACAATGAAAACATTTTTATTTCAATATTTTTTATGTCAAAGTAGGTACCTACCACCAAAACATGTCATTGATATCAATATGTAATTCATAATGAATAAAAACACTTGGTAATCTTCCACAGATTTATTTCTTTGGCACCTGTGCCAATCTGTGGAAGATTACCAAGTGTTTTTATTCATTATGAATATCGAGAAATTCCACCATATCCAGCCTGAAACAGTTATATTTTTATCAATATCTAATATTTATCCACTATTTCCTAAATTATTACTTGTTTTGTATTGTTCTATTGTTAAATGCATAAAGTCTATGCATTTCAATTTATGTTATATTGAGCATACTTTTATGTCAATTGCAATGCCTATAAATATATTTACAATTTGTTAAATAGACTGCTGCTAAACACAGCGTAATTAATGGATGGTAACCCTAATAAAGGTTTCTTCGGGGAACCTAATTTCTCTAAAATAATTGTTTAAATGATATTGTACAATTTGGTGTGTGAAATAAAATATATTTTTTAAGTACGTATTTCTGCGATATATGCAAACATTTTGTAGAAGTAATTTGTTATTCAAACACACATTTTATTAACATTGAGATCACAAAACGTTTTTATTTTGTTCCAATACGCGTTTAAAATATTATGTTAACAAAAAGTGCTTATTATATTAAAATATTATTTTTACTTCAACAAAGTAGGTACTACACAGTAATGCAGACCGCGATATGCCTGGGGTTCGATTCTCTGAATTCCGTGATAATTATCGCACGCGAAAATAGCAAACTGGCGTACGATTTCGAAGAAGTATCGAATATTACACAGCCACTCGATACTGTCCAATCGATAATTATCGCTTGTGGACAGGATATGACGACTCAAGAATGATAAATTGACGAAATGGTGCGATGAAATTAGCATTCTCGCATGCGATAATTATCTCAGCGTTTCGAGAATGTAGACCACGTACGACATGAATACGAGAAATCTCGTTATCCAGAAGGTGGCAACCCTGGCAACACACGGCGAATTCAACCGCTCGCTTCATTTGTATCACAATGAATAATGTCGGTTCGCTACATTTTTGATCCATTCCCGCCACACGAACGGAATTAACAATCGGGATACGAAAATTACACCAACCGTCCAGTTTACATTACATTCTCTCCGAGAAAAACACCTCCCTCTCGTTTCCGAAGGAAGTTTAAGTAGCGGCTTTGCGTCCGCGGTTGAAAAAGCCGGAGGGGCGTCACACATAATTATTCAGAGGACATGCGCGGACGTGGCACGAGTCGAAGGAGCTAATTCAAATAAAAATAGCCTGCTTCTTCCTCCTGCTCTGCTCACAAACTCCCCGACACTCTCCGAAGGCTTTTTTCCAGCTAAAGCCGGTTATCCTCCAACCAGGAAAGGAGATGGGAATAATTGGCCTCCCATGAGCAGACTCAGCGTACATGTGTGAGTATATTCCAGAGCAGACAACGAAAAACCTCAATAGAAGGAGCAACTACTGCTTCCCGGAACAGTCGAGACTGGGTGGCCATCTTCAAAAGAAGAGCGGAGCCAGTTTAAAATAATAATTGACAAGCCATTGAGGAAAACGTTTTTAATACTTTCCCGTCCAATGAAAAAAGTGGGCTGTATTTCTCCAACTTAAAACAGCTCGAAAGAGTTTTTCGCACGTGAGTATTTTACAAGGATGCCAATCAAATGAAGGTCAAGATACAGAAATAAAACATGCATTCCCGATGGTCAAACACAACTTTCTCCTCGATTAATACATTTCGCATTTGATTTACGACACCATTTGATGTATTTGAAATCATATCTTATTTTTTTATATAACATTGGGCTGAGCCCAAAAGTTCGTAGCCTGTTTATGATTTCTACAATAATGGCTTGACGACTTCTTGAACCCCAACCAGCATATTCCTTCAAACTTGGAATCGAGAAACTAACCCTTGGTTGGGAGGGAGTCATAGATAATAGAGTATACATCCAGCCCATAGACGCTCCTGTTCCCCCACGTGTCTAGGTATTAACCAGGACTCTCTACCTTATTTTGTCATTCCATGTTTCCTCTTTACACAATTCATCCCAGGATATGTCCCTAATCTGTCTCATTCTACCTCATCTATCCATTGTTGACGTATTCTTCCCCAAGATATCTTCCCACTTTCTCTCAAAAGTATATTTAATAAAGGAGCAATTAAAAATTGTGTTACGCTGATAAAGCCAGGCGAAACTTTGTGGAATTTTGCTACTCTTAGCATAACTACGTTTCAATGTTCTATCAATGTTACCCTGATAATGACGCGTAGATGTGGAAATCGATCGGGAATAGAAAACTCAAATGAAATAGTACTTCCGTCATTTCTGTCCTCCATGCTAGTACGGGAGTGCGTCTGCCGGTTAGTGCATGCCTGGTGTAGAATAACCCCCAGTCACACCCTTTAGGTGGCTTGCAGCTATGTATCTAATGTTTTTTTTCCATATTTTAGAAAATTATTACTTTGGGCCCGCGCTACATCTCTAGAACTGATAGAAGTGATAAAATAAGTGAGATACTCTGCTGAACTGATAGGTACCTACAAAATTTCCTTCTTTCCACGCACCATTAGTGATTTAACTACACAGCGCGTGGTACTAACATAAAGGTGAGTTTACATCAAATTAATTCTCTAAGCTGTTTGAAAAGATCTTCTACAAACGTTTAATTATATTTCTAGAGTCAAAAAAGCTTTTATCCAATAGTCAACACGGCTATCGTCGGCACAGATCTACTACCTCAGCCACAACTGATGTAATTGACAGCATTCTTTCTTCCCTTGATAAAGGGTTAGGAACAATTGGTTTGATGTTCGATTTTAGTAAAGCTTTCGACAGTGTCATTCATGATCTGCTCTTGTTTAAAGTTAATCACCTCGGTGTTAGAGGAATTGCAAACCAGTGGGTAAAATCTCATCTTCAGGACAAGCATCAGTCTGTTGTAGTTTCCCATCATGGTGTCCAATGCAGATCTGAAATGAATAATTTTACTTTTGGCGTACCCCAAAGAGCAATCCTTGGCCCTATTCTTTTTGTTATTTATATCAATCACCTCCCTAACAGGCTAAGTAAAGTACAAGGGGTTACATCAATCCTTTATGCAGACGATACCAACGTTATTGTGTCTGCAAGTAACCTTGATTACGCTATTTCCAATGGTAAACTTATCTCCCTCCACTTATCTGAATGGTGTGCACAGAACCAATTAACTTTGAACATCGGCAAGTCTCAGGTTGTTCAGTTTGGAAATAAGAGGAAAGCTTGCAATAACATTTTAATTGATGAGAATGGCTCAGCTATACCCCAAGTTAGCAATGTGAAATTTCTTGGTACTCACCTTGATGCATGCAAAAGCTGGGAGATACATGTTAATCACTTGTTAAGTAAATTAAGTTCCACCGGCTACTTAATTAGATTCATAAGAGATACTGTTTCACCAAACGTCCTCACTACTTTGTACTATGGGGAATTCTATTCCAATGTACTATTTAGTATCCTTTTCTGGGGCTCTTCCCACCTTGCAAAGAATATTTTTTAAATTCAAAACAGAGCAGTTCGTCTAATGGCTAAAGAGCCCTATAATGCCTCATGCCGTCCTATTTTCAGGAAGCTAAATATTCTCCCCATTCCTTGCATAAACATTCTATCTGCTGTCATGTACACCCATAGTAACCTATCATCTTTTTCTAAAAATCAAGACATCATCACTTCACGAGAAGCCGTAATGACTTACATGTAACATATGCTAGGACCACAAAATGTTTATGCTGTTTGCGGAGGATGGGACTTTAATTATATAATCATCTGCCAATTTCCATAAAATCCATGAGCCGTGATGCTTTTAAAAGACAACTGAAAGCTCTTCTAAGAGAAAAGCTCTACTATGATGTCAATGAGTTTATAGCAGATCTCTTGTAAGTTAACCATCTTTTATTGATCAATGATGAATTAATATTTATAGTGCTGTGCAATGTTAACTTTTTTTGGAAGTGTTGTCCATTTCATACATAGTTTACCACTTTCATTAATTCCTAACGTACCTTATATTGTGTGCAAACTTTGTAACTCGATCTACAGGGCAAATAAATGTTATAATTATTATTACACTGGCAAGTTACTTCCGGAAGTTTCTTCTGCAAGTGCTAGCGAGAGATTTTACTCTGACGAAATATTTTTCAATAAGTTAGTGCAGAGCCAGATTGGTTGCTGTTTACACCGGCAACAACACGATTCTGCAAGCGACTAGCCAAAACTTATGAAAGTTCCGCTAGCGGACTTGCAGAGCCGTTTACAACGTCAAAAGTCGCTTTCTGTAAGTGACTTTCGCAACAAAGTCACCACTGTAAACCCATCTAAAGAGTTAACATTCATATCAGCTCTGTCATCTCCCCCTTCATTTTCCCTATCCCCTGCGCTTTCATTTCTGGTTTCATAACAACCTCCTGCCACACACCTCCTCCGCGGCTCGCAGGATAGTACCATAGAGTAAGATATACTATGTACTATCATAGAGTAAGTATATATACTTACTCTATAATAGTACGTAGATGTAGATTACTCACGCCCATGTTCAGCTCTAGTACGAGTATCAAGCAAGGAGCATCAATATGGGAGTCAGGAAAAAAATTGCAAAATGTTTCATTCGGAGCTTTGTGTTGCATTGGGTACGAAACGTGGATTAATAAGAAGAAGAGAGATGAGAAAAAGCTTGTATATCCCAAGGAGGAATTGGAGGTGGAAGCAGATTCATGAGAGAAATAAGAAAGAGGAAGGAAAGTTGGACTGGACATATATTAAGGAAGAATGGAGCAAGAAAGTAAACAGCATGGAAGATAGATAGATTGCAAGAGAGGAAGAAGGCGGAGGTTCAGAATGCTGGCGGATGTAAATGAAGAAAGGAATTATGCGGAGATGAAGAGAGATAATGAAAAAGAATGGATGAATTAGGTGACGTAGGTGCTGCAGGGGCAGAGTACATAAACTTTTGCCTTGAAGCTAACAACGTAGAGTGGTATTAGATATAGAAAAGTTTGGATGCAGATGATACGTGAGTAGGGTAGTATTTCAACATATAATACAAGGAGGGAGACTTCCTTCCCGTATGCTCATGTTGAAGTCCGTATTTGTTTTGAAAATGCCAATGCCATTTCAAGCGATGTATAATTCGCATTTCTCGAAAGGAGTAGAAACATAACGGTAAGACATTCTGAATTGCGAATGTAGAGACTAATACATAATTTACCAGCTGAATAGAACACCTTGTAAAATTTTGTTTCGTGAGATTGCTGCGTCGTAGAAATAAACAGCTTACGCGCAATGTTAACTATGTGTGGCTACAAGAAATGCTTAAACGAGTGGAATATTTCTTATACTTAAATTTTCTATAACATAGTTGCATTTAATTCGCAAAAATTGGCAAAGCGCAACCATTTAGGGTTTACCGCAAATGCTCAAAATCAGCATCTGTAACGATGATGTTCAGCCGAAAGTTTTTTTTCGAAGGATTAAGAACGACCTCTGGTTAACACGTTCACACATTACTAATTTCCCATTGATTATGAGAATTATGGTTGGATTTTCGGCGTGGGTATGAAGAAATACTTACTAGGTGAGAGACGAGGACACCGCTTAATCCGGAGGACGCGAGATCAAACCCCGCCATTGGGGACGCCGTGCTAAGTCGCTAAATACGTCTCTTTAAAGCGATATTTTCGCAACGCATGACGGGAGGGTCAGCTGTTAAAAAAAGTGCCATAAACCAAATTACCTTCTGAGCAATCAAGTGGCCGTGAAAGATTCCAAGGACCGTTAAGGAAGAAGACTGCACTCAGCACATAAAAATTTGAATACCCGGAAATTTAGGTAAACTGTTAAGACTGTGTAGTACGCAGAGAGAACGAATAACATCGTAAACAACGTTGCCATAACGGCGGCCAATGAGACTTCATAACAAGGTTTTTTTAATATGCAGTGCAGCTAAACATTTTATTTGCTCATCAATGCCTTCGATATAATTCAACTACATAGTATTAACAGTACTGTAGTAAATATCTTTTTGGAGTACTGACCTTTTTCTTAAAAACAATCAACGCTCACATGGACTTAGCCAACGTTTCGCTATTTTTTATTGACATCTTCAGGGCTAGAAAATTTCAAAATATTAAACAATTAAACAAAGCCAGGATATAAAAATGATAATGCAATAATCCTGGCTTTGTTTAATTGTTAAATATTTTGAAAATTTCTAGCTCTGAAGATCTCAATAAAAAATGACGAAACGTTGGCTAAGTCCATGTGAGCGTTGATTTTTTTTTAAATAAAAAGGCCAATACTCCAAAAAAATATATTTACTACAGTATTATGGTCGATTAAAGAGAAGAAGTTCCTATATTACTTCTATATAAGTACTTCTAGCATGCTTCTTGCATAACTCTTGTATATCTGTGCATTTGTGTCGAAGTAAAATGCATTGATACTCAAAGCTCTATTACAATAGTAGTGTAGTGGAAGCGGGTGAAATTCACCCCGACATGTATTTGCATGTTTCTTAATTAGGATACAGCGTCGAGCATGTTGGTGAAATTTCACCCCCCGAAACAAACCCTTGAGGTGGTTTGAAGGGTATTTTTTAGATATAGATGTAATTAAATAATTAAAACTACACCCACATTAGCTTTTCAAAAATACAAATTAACACCGACCCGCGGTTTAGGGTTTGGGCACCAGAGGGGTTTAGGATGGAATTGGGACCACTATTCAGAAAAACGTGATGTTCTGTAGATTATGTAAAATCAACAAAAGGGTAGTTTGTTTTAATTAATTCTGAGACATTTAACGAAGTTTATCGAATGCCATAAATTAAAATCAATTCTTAAACTTGTACATTATTATATTTTGCGGAATTGATTTATTATGCAACAATTTATTTTGGGAATAAAGTTCTGGACTATGGGGTAAAGGGAAGTTAGAGTCAAAAAAGATTGAGAACCACTGCATTAGACCAACTGGGCTAGATAAGAGTGTCTTGTCTATCTATGTCTATACATCTTGGTTCATTACGTCTTATACAGCTTTAATACTATTCTCTTCGCTAAAATATAGCCTATTCAATGAAACACCAAGTAGGGCTCAAATGTTGAGGGGGTTATAAAGATGTGGAGGTCGTCTGATCGTGAGCGCTCCTAGGCGAAGGCGACGCAGGAACAGAGATGTATGGGAAAAAGTTTGTGCCGAAAAGGCGTGACCGGCCATTAAAACATTTTTACCTTATACAGGCTGATCACCCGTCAAAATGCACGGGCAAAATACCCATTCTTGTAAATCTAGTACTTAATAGTAGTAAATACTAGTATAGATACTTTGATGAATGTTTTGCGTAGATTATTTCCAGTGGCTTCAATTAAGGAGTGTTAGTTATTTCAATTTGAAATTTATTGGCTCAAAAATGGAAATTTGGAGATTTTTTCAGGTGTATGGGATGTTATACGAAAAAAAGGCACCAAATCAACGAAATCGGTTGTCGTTTCTTCATTATTAACTTCGACCCCCCGGAAATTAATTGGCTTTTATTAGAATGTATTCAATGAAAATCAAACGTAACCACAGTCAACGTAAGCCAGTGTAAGGCCTTAAGGAAGTTCCACCGCGACGTTGTTAGTCAAAACAATTACTCGATTCAACACGATTGAGAATTTTGTCTCTCTAAGAATTAACTGCAATATCGCCTCCGTTTTTCATTCTAACCTCCATGGGAGATGTACTGAAGGTTCTGTATCGTGCAATAATAAACCTCATTCACGTTGGTTGAGAAAAGTCTGGAGGACAACCCTTGTCAGTTCAGTCGACTGATTATTTACAGTGTGAACTTCGCACATTTGTATACCCAACCGGAGATGTTTACACTATGGCTGCTCGTATCTGCGCAGTGTATATGGCGGAAGTTCGTGATCATCTTCCATCGGTTTCCTTTTCTTTCTAGGAATGCGACAGTCGTTTCTTCGGTTCGAATAATTTTCTCGAATTCCTTCGCAAGCATGTCAGTCATTATAGGCACAGTCAGTTCTAATTTTGTTCCAGTAAACAATGCAAAAATAGAGACACATGTCTCTATAAACATCGAAGCAATAAAATCGTGTGTTTCGATCAGCAGCTACAAAACACTTCCAATACGTTGCATTTATAAATATGGGTTTACACAGGGGCAAGTTTATTGATCAAGTTACTTGCAACATGCAACTTTCAACGTTTATTGCAGGTGTAAACGGCTTTACAAGTCCGCTTGTAGAACTTTAAAAAGTTCCGGCAAGCCGAAGGCAGAAGCGTATTGCGACCAGTGTAAACAGCAACCAATCTGGTTCTGCAGTAACTTGTGAAAATGTCTCCGTCAGAGCAAAATCCCCCGCAAGCTCTTGCAGGAAAAACTTGTGGAAGTAACTTGCCACTGTCAACCTACCTTAAGTGAAAAGAATTTCCCTCAGACACCACACGATATCTTGAATTCGGCTGTAGATCGCATGCGAAACGACTACGCCTCCATATTCAGAATCTCTAATGTTTACTGTACTTAATGAGCATGTCGGTTTTTTTTGCTCTCGGACGATTATGGTGGTCCGTATGCCCCTGAGATCCCGATAAGCCATTGGCTCGTCGTAAGGTTTTCAGGGGCCGAACCACCAGAACTTGATAGAAACACCCATTTTAAAGTTAAAATTGGTTCATCGTGACTGAAATGTAGAAGCATATTTTGAGCACCATCATCCGTAGTAATCAAAGCGAATATTGGTTTTCTACATCTCTCCAATCCACTCTCCTCTCCGCCAACCAGTTCATTCCTAAATAATCATTCACTTTGACGTTCTTCATCATTAGCCTGATTAGCCTATTACACGGTCTTCCCCTGTAATTCTTCCCATTCTTTCTTCCTTCCAATATTGTTTACAATTAGCTGTTTTGTCGCAAAATGTGCCATTTAAGTTTATCTCTCCTTCTTCGTAGAGTTTTAATAGTATAGATTTCCTCTCCAACTCTTTGTAAGACTTCTTCCTTGGCGATTCTCTCCGTCCATTTGGTCTCGATTTTTACCAGCAAGAGCTCAATAATGTTAATACAAAACAAAATCCATCATAATGGATGCCATGACCAAGAGGGTAAGAGGGTGGCGTAAATGACCTCATTTGTCGGTCACTATTTTAAATAACAAACCTCCAGATTCCCAACCACCAGTTCGAATCTCCGTCCAGGCAACTGATTATTTACGAAGGAAGTTGGATATTAATGGAAGCGACATTCCGTAAGGATCTGACGCATTTCCGGCGAATTATATGAGTAAACTCTTCTTGGATTCTCCACCGCTTTAAACTATTCATAATTGCCGACGTTTCGAGAGACGACTCGTCACTCATTCTCAACGCAAGAATTTCGCAAATCTTAAATTTCACACGGATAAAATACTAACGATAGGTCTTTCTTGATTGGTCGTAAGCTGATTGTTGACTCCGGAGACCGTCAATCAGCGGAGGCTTAGCTCTTGCGTTCTTGACCTAGCATTAGTATTTCATCTGGATTAAATTTAAGATTTGCAACATTCTTTCCTTGAGAATTAGGAACGAGTCGTCTCTCGGAACTTCAGTAATTATGAATAGTTTAAACCCGTGGAGAACCAGAGAAGAGTTTACTGACATTCTGCCTAATTTTCTAAGCTAAATCCACCTGTACAGTCGGTACAGGTTCAGGTATTACTCTGGCTAGCGTTTCCGGTCGTCAGCCGTTTGATTTTCGTCAGATCTAATTTAAAATCCAAAGGCAATGCGATGTTTTTTTGACGGGTAGGCCACGCCTTCTCGGCACAAATTCCTTCCCATGCACCCCCTGTACTTGGTTCACCTTTTCCCATGAGCGTTCACGGCCATGCCTCCTCAATTTAATTTTATGGTGGCTGGAGCAATTTTTGTTTACGTACACATTGGTGAGAAACTTTTCGCACGTGTTCACATAAGTAATATCTATGGGTAAAAATAAAAAATGCACCACACCCATTATAGTTTCTTGGCAATTAAGTGCTTTTTTAACACGTACCCTTATGGCACATGACATTATTATATTTCTTAATAATTCGATTAAGTTTGTACAGATTCTCTCCTAAACGCGAAATAATACATTTATTATTATTATAATTGTTCCTAACAAACATCAAGTCACATCAAGTTAAATATTAAAAAACAACATGTTTCAATAAAATTTAGACAACATTTTAAAAACGCGCAGAAAATTCTAGTCATGACATGATTTAATTCAGGAAAAAATATAATTCATTTGGAAATATAATAATATCCATTATTTCCGTTTTTTTGTTTTGCACTTCACCGCAAAAACTCGGCTGAAATGTGGTCCAAGAATTTTGATCGATCCACTTTTAAAAAACGCTTAGCATGAACTCACTGACCAACGATCACCGCTCCAGTCCACCTTAAACCTTGTTAATTACAGTGTGAATTTCGCACGTTCGCACACCCACACACGTCGATGTTTACAACATGTCAGCTCGTCTTCCCTACGCAGTGTTTGTGTTTATACTTATACATAATTTTCGCTCCCCCTTTCGGCTACAGCCGCTCACTTCCGTCGGCACGAAGACTTCCGTTCGGGAAAAAGAGTCAGGATTCTCACTCGATGCGTGAGAGCCATGCCCTCTCCCCTTCCTCACTTGCAGCAGCCACTACTCCGCCCGCATATCTGTGGCGTAGGCGTTGAATACGTTGGCCGCGCGCCAGGAATTATATATGGCTCCTTCCTATAGCACAATCATTGGAACGTTTTTCTCTCGACAGAGGAGCGCGGGGAGCGGAGAATGTAATCGCGGTGCATGGTTGCCGCCGCTGCAGCCTCTCCTCCCCAGGTTTTGCGCGTTCCAGAAGCGTATCCACCACTCTGACGCAGCCGTGGTCTTCGTCTGCCTCGAGTCGATTTGCGAGCGACTATCCCTCACTCTATTCGTGGCGCGGTGACACTTTAAAAGGTGACTGGAGTGGGTCACTTAAGGTGGTTCCACCGTAAAATTACTCAAATGTCTTTTTATTCATATTCTCTCTACTTATGGAAATAGTTGTCCTCTGTCTGATATAAACAACAAAATATTACCTTTCCACGCTATTTTATTCTATAATTGAACTTGAAATTACATGATCAATGAGGGAATAAGAGAAACACGGGGAAAAATAGTATTTTTCCATAAAATACAAATGCCATTTTCGTGGAAAACTGTCTCTAAGAAGAAAATAATCCAGAGAAATAGAATAAAAATAAAATACAGGCATCTTACCACCTAATATTTTTAATTATTAGGGAATTACTGCCGTAATTGAAGTCAAAATGCGGTAATTCGTAGGAAATGGCGCTGCAGTCGGCTCATATGGCTGGAAAAAGTGCTCATTTAAAATACATTCGTGGAATAATCTGCATTTTTTCTACTTTACTTTTGGTTTTCTGTAGGTAACGCATTTCATCAGTGAAAGCAGGATTTTTTGGACAAAATATAAAAAATGTGGAATTTAGTATTTGTTTTGACTCACACAGTCACGGCGGAACCTCCTTAAGTGCATATTCAATGATTATTTAATTAATTCGAAAAAAATCTTGGAACAAATTATCACTTAAGGTAGTTTGAGCGAGATGTTTCCCTAGCCATGATGGAGATAATATTTTAATTTAATTTTTCAACTTCAGCTTCCGAACAAAGTATGAAGTAAATATTGTAATATTAGGGGCGCAAAAATATAGTTATGTACGTCAAAAATTCTCAGTAATTGACTAAATATATCCTCATAAGCAATGACGGATTAACACACTTGGGGGCCTGTAGGCAGTACAAGCAACGGGGCCCACGTTAATGAACAAATCGCTACGGGGCAAACTGCCCACTTTGCCTTATTGGTAATCCGGCACTGCTCATAAGTCTTTAACTTGACTCATTTTTTCACGTCTTACGGTGAAAACGCCTTCACGACAAATTTTTTTTTGCGATTCTGTAATAACTACTGGGGTTAGGTAATGAATTATAATGTATAAATAGTTGAGAAAACATACAAACTACTCACCGTTAGTTTTTGATGCAATCTATATGTTAGAAATTCCTAATGTTTTCAATCATCTCCCTCTGGAGCGCAGTCGTAATCCATCCCATGCAAAGTAGCTTATATTTTTAGGCAAATGACAAGAAAGGTAGTTTGGCAAGGGGTAAATATGTTGATATCACTGGAAAGAGAGGAGTTTTTTCTATAAAATGAGGTCAAATTCTAGTGGAAGTGACATTTCGCTCAAACTATCTAAGTGCATCTCTTTAGAAGTGCTTCAAGCCAGTTAAGCACCTGAGACGTCCTTCTCCCCGGGGAAATTCTGAGTGTTTTAGAGATATTCACGACAGCCGGTAATACAATGTCACATAGGATTCAAAGAATGCGTATAGCGTCACTGTTCACGAGAAGGTCCAACCTTTGAATATTAAGGTGTTTGCTTTTGGACCATTTTGAGGATATCGCGAACTGCCCGCGGAATTACCTTTACGGCGTTACCCGCAAGTACACATGAGTGAGATGAACCCAAAGAGGAGACATTGTCCGCCTTGACCGGGTTTTATTTCAACGCATTCCATCGCTGTTTTCGGGAGAGGTGAACATCTTCAAAAAAGCATGCGTCGTACATATATACCCATCACGCCATTCCCTTTCGGTGTAGATAAAGTAAAAAAATAGTTATTGCCGTTAGCGCTAGATACCTGGCTTCATTTTAATAATATTCTCCATAATTTCCTATCCTTACAAACCACTTTCGCTTCTCTTACACTCGTGCATTGCTTCATACACGCTCGCATATTCTTAATGACTCCTCTATTATTTCACCTCTTTAGAGTCTCATCTCCCACATTCACCGATGGCTTTTGCGGTCTACCTCTTACTACCACACCATTCACTCTACTATCATATCTCTGTTTCGTAATTCGAACACATAATAATAATAAAACACCATTGACTCTCAGTTGAAACCAGATAAAAGTTACACAGTGCGACACCCTTGACTTCAGGACGCTAATTTCCGAAAGTAGCAAGATTGTTAACTCAAAAAAGAAAGAGACGAGAAGGAAAATTGGTGCCCACAGTAACGCGTTTTAAAAACTCCGAGATAATAATCACAGCAGTTTTTAACACGTATCATTTATTTCGACCCAAGCTACATGAAGCATACTATTTTCTACACGGTAATTATCCCCAGTCTTGGATTCCTCCAAGGAAGCTGCCAATGAAATGTAGAAATTGTATCGACATTCAAAAGAACATAATCGTAGTGTCTACAGTATTTGTTGCATTTATAGAAATTATTTATTAAGAGTTGCGCGTACGAGAACATATCAACTGCATCAGAACACAACAGATTTTAAGCTATGGAAAGGCTGTGCCATCGAACAATGATGAAAATTCGATAGACCTGAGATAATCATCAATGAACTAAACTTACGTAGAGTTACTGGGTTGCTACAGACCAAAGATCGTAAAATTCCAGGAATTTTCCCGGTTTTCCAGGTCAAACTTTTCATCTTTCTAGGTGAAAATATACGATTTTTTTAGCGTACTCCAATAAATGCACAAGAAAAGCAGAAGAGCACATTTACGCATGCACATTGGAGGATTATAGTTTCCCAACAAATGGAACGCCACCACTTTCGTTCCGGGGAAAAATATGCTTCCTTGCTGGTGATATGACTGTGATGCAAATGAAATTGTTCCCGATGCAAATGAAATTGCTCCATTGTGCTGCGTGAGTACCTCAACTCCTTCCAGCCATTTTATATAGTAGGTGTTGAAGTCATCTTTTTTAGCTTAATAGTCCATCAACCCCTGGGTTTTCAATAACTCACGCTATTTTTGCCATCTAGGTAGTTTGAGGGAGTTTTTTCTCTAGTCAAAATAGAGACCATATTACAATTTTATTTTTTTAATTTACGCAACTGTAAGAAGCATGAAGTAAATGTTGTAACATTAATGACGCAAAAATATTGTTTAACATTTCTGAAATTCTCAGTGACTAACTAAATATACATGCATACGGTGTTCACCTCATTTATTATTACCTATTGGTACTAACACATCATAAAGTTAATGGATGTAAATTGACATTCAATTTATGCAATTGTAAAACTTCCACGAATGCCAGCGGAACTAGAAGAGTGAGGTGCACGAACGTACTAACTGTGGAAATTCGACAATTCATGACTTGATTTATTTCCGTCATTTGTTGCGGATAAGCCGGAAGTACTGCGCAATCAGAACGATGGCCTGCAGGTATGGATGGACATCAAGATATTGCTATGCTCGACACCTAAATAGAAGTCAACGCCCAAGAGTAAAGCCGCCTTTATGAACATGCAGCGAAGAATTTCGATGAAACTTACTTTCCTCGTTCAGCCATTGATGGCTCAGCTGTCACATGTCAAAGACAAATTTAATCCCAACAACGATGTCTCGGGCACGTTGGAATATCTATGTGACCCAACTATGATAATATTGTGATTGTCATTCCTAATATAAATTAACCGGAAGGAATACTTACGAATAACGCTCATAGTTATAATGAGAATGATTACTGATATTTTAGCTACCGTTATGGTGGATTGACACTGCAAGTCACTTCCGCAAGTTTCTCCTGCAAGAGCTTGCGGAGGATTTTACTCTGACGAAATCTTTAACAGAAGTAAGTTCAGAGTCAGTTTGGTAGCCGTTAACACAGGCAACAATACGTTTCTTGAAGCGACTTGCCGAAATTTTCAAAAGTTCTGCAAGCGGATTTGCAGAGCCGTTTACACCTGCAGTTTACGTCGAAAGTCGCTCGCTGCAAGTAACTTGCGCAATAAACTTGCCAGTGTTAACCCACCGCAGCAGCGATTATTCCGTAAAACCGAATCTCTCGAAAAAGGAGTATTTTGTCTGCAACTTTGATTTCAACTTCTGCAACACCGTATCTTCGACAAAAAGAAACGGTAAATGTAGCGTTTTTACCGTTCGTAAATACGGTTTTTAATTCCGCAATGGAAACTTTTTCGGAGAATTTACTCTCCGCGACTTTTTATTTAAGTATTCCAACTTGATGACACTGATGGTCCATCGCTTCCATATATCGGCTATTTCCCTTCAATACTCAGCCTCCGGTATACACGACGGGAGGTTTGGTCGTTTAAAGGGCGAAGGTAAAATGTGGCGATATATACACACTTTTCCTCGATTTTTACCGTCCATGGCTTTTTTTATCTATTCCGACTCCCATAAACCCGAAAATCGCTCGAAATAGGCGGGAAGTGATGAGTTGGTGGAACGATCCTATGACAAACCTTAGTATACAAACGCTGGGAGGATTTTCTACTAATTTAACGTTTCTCGTTAGCATATCGATGACCTACTGACATTTAACTATCTTTATCTTTCCCTCTACGAAGTTTAACGTCATTTGCGGTGACATATATGGTCCACCGGTTCTAGACAACGATCTTTTGCCTTCGATACTCATCCGCAGCATGGACACGCCGAGAGATAGGTCGTTTAGAGGTGAAATGGGGCGATTTATCGACACTTAATCAACGATATTAACCGTCCACGGCTTATTGATTGCAACTTACATTAGTCTGAAACTCATTCGAAATGGGAGGGGGCAATGTGTTGGCGGAACGAATTCATTTCCAACATTATATACAAACATTGAGAGAAATTTTAACGAATGATCGCTAACATATCGATGATCTAACGACGTTTGTCTTCCTTAACTTTAAGGATTCTAGCGATAACATCGATGGCCCATCGGATCGATAAATATCGATCGTTTTCCCTCGATAACTATCCACCTCATGCACACACGCCGGGAGGTCGGCCGTTTAAAGGAGTAAAATGGGACAATTTATCGACACTTTTTCCGCGATTTTAACGTTCCGCGAGATTTTTTCATTCGCTCCAAACTACCGTAAAAACCGAAAATCGCTCGAAATAGGAAGGAAAAGGCAACGAGTTGGCGGAACAAACTCACTGCAATCTTTTTACATAAATATTGTGAGGAATTTCTAAGAATGATCGTTTTGGTGGAACGAACTCATCGCAAACTTTTTTACTAACGTTGTGAGGAATTTATACGAATGATCGTTATCACATCGATGATCTGATGACACTTAACTTTCGATATCTTTTCACCTACGAAAATTAACGTCATTAGCGTAGGCAAATGTGGTCCATCGGTTCTATATATATATATATAGATCGTTTGCCTTCGACACTCATCAGCAACATGCACAGCACGCCCGGAAGGTGGGTGAGGGGTAAAAATGGGACGATTTATCGATACTTTTTCCGCGAATTTTACTTCTCCGCGACTCCTTTTTATTCATTCCAACTCCCGTAAAAACCGAAACTCGCTCGAAATAGGGAGGGATTGAGGCGACGAGTTGGCGGAACGGAAAACACACTCAACGCAGCCTCCTCCTCTTCATCCCAAACACCCTCCCACCCCTCCCGTTCCCAACGCCAAACAGCCTCCTCCTCCTCCTCCACCCCTCCCTCCCCCCCACCTAAACATCTCATCCCAGCAATACCACCACCATCACCACGGACGATTCCCTCTCCATGCGACCGTTCTAAAATTAGCTCTCTTGGCCGTTTGCGTTTGGGAGCGTGCACACACCAGAGTCAGTCGCTTTTTCCTCTCCCTCTCTCTATCTCTCACTCACTCGCTGTTGCTTGCTGCTCCCTCCGCGTGGCGGTACAGAGAGGACGAGATCTGTTGTTAAGCGGGGGGCGGGGGAGGGGCAAGGGGGGGGGGGGGTGCAGAAGGAAAGATGAGTGACTACTAGGCAATTGGGTGTGTGGGAGGGGTGGGGATATATAGAGGAGTGATTGAGACAAAGTGATGGTATCCAAGTAGTCAACAGTCGGCACGGAAACAGAAGCACCAAACGAAGGTGACAGCCTCTGGCTTTACTAAGTGGAATTCCTTCACGATGAGGGCAAAGAAGATATGCAGATAGATACGAAATGTATTGTCCTTGGGCAAGCCCCATAAGAACAGGTACATATGAGTGAAAATATTTGCTCAAAGTATTAGCCAGATATACAATAAAAAAGAAATACCTGATGAATAAACATAATTAAATGAATATATTATGGAGCAACAGAAACTTTGCATAATTTTTTACTTAAAATGCTATTTATCACAGTAAAATAATGTAAAATATTTAATTTCATTTACACAGGACTGATAAATAACATTTTCCACGTTATATGTAATTGACTACCATTGAATTGATATTTTGTCGAATACGTGCTTGCCCTGGCAGATATACGAGTAAAAAATAACAATATATAAATAGTATTGATATGTATTTCATTTGTAAGGAAATGTTTGGTGGTTAGGCATGTTCTTAATTTTTGCCTGCCGTTGTATCGAACAAAAGACTTACGTAGTCCTCCTTATTTATGTTTACTCATAAGGTATTTATTTTTTATTGCATATCTGGTAAGAACTTGAAAAATTTCATTGAATGTGCCTGATCTTAGAAGGCTTGCCCTTGGACAATGAATTTTATATATATCTCCATAAGAACAATTTTTCTTCTAAACACGAAATATTACATTTCATAATATTTTAATCATTGCTAACAAATATCAAGGCGTTATACCGAGTCAAACATTCGAACAAACATATTCAAATATAATTTTCGCCTAAATTTCGAATGACGCTCGCCGAAAACTATCATTAGCTCAAGTTATAACATGCTTCAATAAATATAAAAATACAAAATGTTCTCCTTGTATCACCTCTATTACTGCATGTACAGTGAGTTTCAAGGAACAAATTGATGCACTTTAATGAAATGTAGTACTAGTATTTTTTCGACTTAATTGAAAAATTATTACACCATGCACTCAATGACCTATTATTACCGCTCCAGCCGCTTTAAAGGGATAAAAAATATTGTGACGAGGAGCAGTAATTGAACCAAGTACATATATTCGTGCGCACAGCCCAACAGCCCACGGCGTTGAAGTCAATTTTAAACACGTGGGTGTTCACCTCAAACGAATTTTTTTCTGCTACGTCAGAATTAGGAAAATTCGCAATGAGAAATAAATCACTTGCTTCGAAACCAGAACCTTTCAACAAAATTCACACAGGAAGCGGATGCAACAGGATCAGGGGTGAGATCTATCGGTGGAAGACAGACAAGCCGAAAAAAACCCTCGTACAAAGATAATCCAATTTTAAACTAGTAGGGATAGCCCTACAGCGTAAACCACCCTCTTCCCTTTCAATACGCAGGGTATAATTCAGTCACCAGCAGTTCAGAGAACCCGAAAGAATTGACACGCGTGAACAACAAACGCAAAACGAGATTTGTTTGAAATTGTATCGCAAATCGCCAGAAAACATTAATCATATTGAGGAATGAATGTTTCCAGAGGCTTGAATTGAGGCATGAATGTTTCCATTTCATTCGGTCGTGATGTGACATTGTTCGAGAGGTAGTTCGTCACATAGAGGCTGAGGTCCGGATAACATCGAGGCTGCTGCCAAAAATTGGCCATACTTCCAACCCAGGCATAACAGAAAGTAATTCATGGCATCGTTGAGCCCCAATAAGAACGCACTCGACTGATTAAAACCAGTGCTTCAAAACACCAGACAAAATTTTAAGAAAGACGATCACGTTTTTTCGTACACAATCGCAATTGAAACATAACGATAACGCGAGCGCACGAGTTATGGAAAACTGTGAACGCACCCCTGGACTGAGAATCGAACGACGATCTGTCGTATTTCCGAGCAACTGCGCGGACCACTACCCTATAGTGTGTTTCACATAAAGTTGACGGTACGCCCTTTAAGGAGAGCGACGTTACGACGTTCCATGTACTCACTTCTATAACACGTAGGTAATCATTTCCAACTCTGCGTGAAATTTAAGCACGCTACTTCAGGGAATAATATTCGCATTTCGGAAGACTCCTATATGTGCAGACATTATACTGCTTGGCACAATGTTTATTTCCCTGCTGTAATTGGCAACATCGCATCATTGGTCTCAAGGAGATTTAGTCTCCACAAGAGCCCATAGTGTCAAATAAATGTTTTGAATATGTATGCATGTCAAATAAATGAATGAAACTTTTTTTTCCACATGATACACTCCCTATGTAACCTACACAGGATTCCTACACATTGACAATACATATATGACAAAAATTATCGGATTATAATTGGGAAATTTTCGGCCTACATTAGGTCAAATACGATACTCAATCTCCGGGGGGAAAGAAGAAAGCTGGTGCTGTTGCCGTCGACTTGTATTACATTTTCCGCTCCACAAACTCCCTCCGCTAGGAAGACTAGGGTTCATGAGTATTTATGATACACGAAAATAATATCGGCTTAGAATCGGTCAATTCGACGTTTGGTCTTCAAGGAGATAGAAGGTAGCTGGTGTTGTCTCTGTCGGCGTGAAACTTATTTTTTTTCCAAACGCCATACTCCCTCCGCCAGAGAGACAAGTGTCCATGCAAGTTCATAATAAGACGAAAACATACGGCTTACAATCATGAAAAAATCGGCTTACATTCGGTCAAATACGATATTCAGTCTCCGAGGGGGGAGAAGGAAGCTGGCGGTGTTTCCAACGGTGTGAAACTTATTTTTTTCCAAACGCCATACTCCCTCCGCCAGAGCGACAAGAGTCCATGCATGCTCATAATTTTTGACGAAAAACGTTCGGCTTATAATCGGGAAAAATCGGCTTTCATTCGGTCAAATACGATATTCAGTCTCCGGGGGGGAAGAAGGAAGCTGGTGGTGTTGCCGTCGGCGTGAAACATATCCTTTCCACACGCACACAAACACACACACTGGGGCGCGCGAGACGGGCGTTCGTGCGTGCCCTCATGCGTGGGTGCGTGCGTATTCCGCGATGCCATCGATGGCGAAGGTCGCGCTGCTCGGGGACCCGAGCGGTTGGTGGGTGGGTGGGTGCTCGCGGATGGAACGGAGCTTGGGAGAAGGGGAAGGAAGGACATACGCGTATATATATATACATACAAGAGAGATAGAGGGATTGGTGTGAGATGCGAAGAAGGAGAGAGGGGAGAGCGAGATGCAACAGAAAGGGGTGTGGGTGGAGGGAGGGCAGAGAGGAGTAGGAGGAGGAAGGGAGGAGCGAAATTGGACGTGGAGGAGGGAGGTGAGGGAGGAAGAAGAGATACAGAGACGACGGCGTAGGCGCGAGGAGGTGTTGTCACATAGTGGGCCCGTGGTGAGGGCTTAAAAAGTTAGGTGGGTAGGGTCACGAGGAGGCACTGGGTGGGGGAGGGGTTCGGGCAGTACAGGTCGAAAAGACGTAGATCATGTAACAGAGAAGGGATGAATAGAAAAGGACAAAGAGTCGAATAAATTACGAGAGAATATAACGGAAACAGTAGACTTTGGTAACAGACGATCCTACTTCTAACGTAATATCGAACGGTAAAGGGCTGCACGGACCGAAAATTGCTTAATCTTAAGGTTGGGAGGCGGGTATCGCCGAAGTAAATGCCACCAGCATCCCCTTTCTCCTCGGATACTTAATTATCGTAATTGACCGAATTGAAGCCGATTTTCTCCGTAATATAAGCCGAGAGTTATGTCGTGCATCATGAATATGCATTAACATTGGTATCGCTTACGGAAGGAGTGTACGCGCGGAAAAAAATGTTTCATGCCGATGAAAACACCACCAGCTTGGGATATTTGGATAATGGGCCCGTGCTGAAGGGATTGAAACGATATTTTGTACGTGTGTTAAACGTTAAATTACATGTTCTCTTCAGCCATTTCATCAGCTCATATACGAAGACAGAGTGGCACATGAAGTAGGGAAAGTTTTACGCAGAAATTTCAAGTGCAATTGGAAGCTTCTAGTCTAGTCTTACTCCCCTCTTCGCTGAATGACCGACAAAATAAGGGATAGTTAAGAGAAAAGAAGAATGAGTAGGTGGCTTTTTGGGAGGTTGGCAAAATGTTTTTGAGTCACGGTGGGTGGTTTTTTTTCTTAATGTCCGGATTCAGACGTGGAGGCGGGCGAAGAAGTGTGGAGGAGGAGAAGGAAAGGTTAGTGGGAAGAACGGGGTGGGTATATCGTGAGTGGTAGGCACGGGTGGTATTTAAATAAGTACCGGTATTTTACCGAAGAGTGATCAAAAGCAATAGTAGTACTGTTGCAGAAGTACCGCCGAAAAAATACCAGCATTCGCACGACTGTTCACAAATACACAAATTAGTGCACGTCTAGCCTAATTATTTCAGTAATTCTGTGCCCTTTTACACCATATGACATATACTATGGCCTTCTGAAGAATATCCCTTCAACAGGTATTCATTACGAACATACATACATGAAATATTCATCACGTAGTTTCCTTTAAGGGTAAGTACAGTCAATATAGATAATTCTCTGATTTATGCCTGCAAACCTGTCTCTTGTTTTGATAATTTCATCCATAAAGCCCTATCCTATCATGCCTCTTTTGCTTCAGTTACACTCATACACTGCTTCATGGACGCCCCCCGTTCTTAAAATTCCGAATATTCATTTTCTTTGGAGCATCTTCCACCGCATTCGCCACGACTTTCTTGGTCTATCCCTTCCTCTCACACCATTCACTCCTCAAGCACATATCTGCCACGTTATTCGATTCTCATCCATCCAATCAACATGGCCAAACCAAAGATGCTCGCTCTTTTCATATGCATCCATTCCCGGAGAATGCATCGCACATTCTTTCATCACCCATTCCTTCATAACTCTATCCCTCAAACTTGTACTGCAACGAGGTAGTATTTAGAATTTTAATTTATAAAAAAGAGAAGTGTATTCAATTTTTTCTTCTTGGTTTATTTCTTTTATATTTGTTTCTCAAGATGTTTTCCATTGTATTCATCTAGTGTAGCAGCGCAAAAAGAACGCCAAGTTAATTTACAGTGAAGCGCTATTAATTAGACGCTGATACGCGTGCGTAGAACTAAACACCCAAATGATGCTGAAGGTTGTTCGGGCTTCCCACCTGGTTAAACTATCCATATCTGCCGACGTTTCGCTGTTCGTGTCGTCCATGCCCTGAGGGACGTCACGTACATCGAAACGTCGGCAGAGATGGAGAGTTTAACCCGGTGGGAAGCTCGTTCAACCTTCAACATCACCATACGCCGAAAGAGCCTTTGATCTTTCCTAAACACTCCAATTGTTTTGAAGTTACAAGTATCTACTTGAATAGAGTGCTAAAACAATGAACGATATATTCGGACTAATACGGTAATACCCGATGGTACCGACAACGATATTTTCACCCGTCTTCAGTGAGTGAGTGGTGAAACCAAGTGTAGGAAGGTGTTGATGAAGGGAAACAGCGTTGAAACACGTGCAGAAAGGAATTCACACTGATACTTTTGGAGTTACAAGTACTTCAATATACTGAAAATGTGACTTTCAAAGGTATTTGTGATGTTTTACAAGTAACAAGTACTCGAATATATTGTGAATGTAACTTTCAAAGGTGTCTAAGATGTTTCATAAGTAACAAGTACTCGAATATCATACGAATGGCACTTTCAAAGGTATCTAAGATATTTTATAAGAAACAGTAATCGAATATAGTTCGAGTGCGACTTTCAAAGGGGTCCGTTTTAAAAAGAACAAGGCATTATATTCGAGCAAATACGGTAATCTCCGGATACCGAAACTCGGTATTTTTATGTCAATATGATATATTATATATGACTTTCAAAGGGGTCTGTTTTAGAAAGAACATGGCATTATATTCGAGTAAATACGGTAATCCCCGTTTACCGAAACTCGATACTTTCGCCAATTTCTAGACCAAGTGAGTGGTTGCATACAAGGAGTAGGAAAGGTGGTTGGTGTTAAAGAGAAAGGATTATTCGAGTGGATTGGGAAGAAGAGGAGGAGGGAAGCGAAGTCAAAGGAGCAGGTGGGAGTTTTCGGGAAGGCGGGGGTGAAGGAAGGAGTGGGAGTGAGTGTTAGGAGAAGGATTCTAGTGTGGGAGGGAGATGTGGGAGTGGGGGGGGGAGAGAGAATGGCGAAGGACTGGCCCGCCTGAAGATCCTGTTCCGAACTCTTGTGATCTTTTTCGCTCTCGCCTTCGACTGAGGGCTCATAACGTGGGAGAGACGTGAGACCATGTGAAGGAAGGTTTTATCGAGTTTTCCACCGGGTCAGGGGCTCTCCATCTCTGCCAACGTTTCGAAGAAAGACTCGCTCTTCTGCATCAGGGCTCCTGAATTCCGTTTCTCGAGTCAAGTCAGGCAACCCTTGAGTGTAGGGTTTCGCAGCTGTTAGTAGATGCTTGCATAAAACTTGGGGATTTGCTACAAACAGCAGCAAAACTCGAACGCCACATCAACAAGTCTTGAGGGAATTTATTTTGCTGTTGTTGTAGACACAAAATACACATATACGTTAAAACATAATAGGAAACAACAGGAAATATATACAAAAATGCCAGTGGTATTGCGAAAAGGGGGCCATTGTGGAATTGTTTGAACATAGTAGCTGCTGTTTTAATAACCTACGTTTGAACATATTTTATGTCTGCCACAATCGCGAAATAAATGCTTACCTGACTTAAAAAACAGCATTCATGAGCCCTGAAGATGAGGAGCGAGTCCTTCGAAACGTCGGCAGACCGTTGCTTTAAATGAGAGTTATAAACTAAAGCCAGATATCAGTTTAAACAATCAATGCGTGCACCTGAATTGAATCAAAATTCAACAGCGACTTGATCCCTTTATTTTGGTCTGATTTTTTAAATAATTCACTTTTATTGAAAGACGATGGCCTCGGAGACTACGTCAATAATACCTCAGTGCAGAAATAAAGCAATGCAAACACCAAAAAAATGAAACGTTCTCAAAAACAAAATTTATTCTATTCAATAATACATAGCAATAGACAATATTAAGATTGATGTGAATACGTAATCGCTAATTTATGTTCAAATTCTATTACCCATGATTCCATTTTTGGAGTATATTACATTGATCTATATAACAATTAACGAGCCCATAGCGCATGTTTAGGCCAATTTCATTATTTTACCTTTTCTATAAATTTTATAAATCATCGTATTAAGAACTGAAAGAGTAAACTAGTTATTGAATTAAAATATTTAAATCATTCTTTTTAAAGCTTATTTTAAAAATTAACGGTATATTTGTTTTGGCACTAACTGAACAAATCCCTGCTCAGATAATTACTATAAAAATCATCACTCTGTGCACCATATCAATGATTTGAATGACTGACCGAATATTTTCATTGGTTGTTTATTATACTCACTTCTGTATCGATATTTAAAACATTATTGCGCTTCAATTTAATAATTAATAAGTTTAAACAAATTATTTTTTCACTACGAGACAAGTCATATTAGTTATTTAGTTTGAAGGCCAAATAAATCTGAAAATTGGAGCCAAACTTCTTCGTTCCTTGACCAAGAGTTGCAGACAGTGCCCCATCTGATAATTGTATCTTCACGCTTTGCGGTCGAAATTGCATCGCTGTGTATTTCAAGACATATACTTGTTAGTGCCTTAAGAATCCCATTAACGCTAATTAATTAAGATAAAAAAATATAATTGCTTCACAAGCGTTCATGTCTCCACCGTTACTGGTTTATAAAAAGTATCACAGATTTAGATTATCTCGTCAATCTGTCGATGATTTAGTTGAGCGTTCATCCTTAATTTTCCTAAAACTTTAAAACTTTAATACTGTCCATTTTAAAATTTCTAAACCGAAGAGACTCGATGGATCAAAAGTGTGTTTCACCTGTAGGTGACCACAGCTCAATCATAGTACCTGAACAAGGTAATTGGATATCTTGAGATAAGGTTCAATACAACTTGTATCCAACACGGTAGATTCCATCCTAAGGTAGCTCTGCACCAGTGCATTCATTTATTGGATTAAGCGGCTTCTCATACACGGTTCCATGGAGCATAGTTCCTCACGATTCAGTCGTACGCCTTTTGGAGATCACATCACTGGCATGAAACCACACTCAGCAAGTTGCTCTTCCCGTGATATTAAGCGAACAACGATAAGCCAATAATAAATCCTACTAATGACCGATGTTATAAACGGCATTTATCCTAAATCAGCTGTCACCGCGGCGTCACACACAAGATTCGCCGAGTGATAATTATTAAGAATTCCATTTCCGGAGGTTGAGAAGAATATCTATTGGAATTAGAGGAATGATAGAATTCCCGATGAAAAGTGAACTAAAGTATGCACGATTATGCAACAAACCATTAAATTCGGATTTGGTAGGCTGGATCATTCCAATTCGCGAAAAATTCAACAGCATTAAAAAAACGTGAGTACGGCATAAAAATAAGCGTTAAAGCTTAAAATAAATGTGCGTCATTACTCAAGAGTATAAAAAAACAATGTGAATAAATAAGGAAAAACTAAGTATACATCACAAGATATATATCAAGAAGAAGGAACCATAACACGACGAAGATACCCTAAGTTGCGTTTATTCAGAAACAATATGCTAAGTGGGTATGGGAAGCTAACCTAAAAATTTTTCCAAACAACGCGATTTCCCACCTTTTCCCATTTCCATGTTTTTCCCTGAAAGTATTTCGATCTCACGCTAGTGAAAGCAGAAGAAAACTGCTAGCCAAAGAAACACCATAAAGGGATTAATCACAATATGGAGAGTCGGAGGTAAATGGAACTATGTAGTACTTTCAAAATAAATTTTAGGGGTGACATTCAAAATAATGACGCGCGATATGAATAGCACCAGAGAACACCTGTTGATTCCACGTGGAGATTCCTCGATTAAGGGGTATCTTTACTCGTATATACTGGTCCGTGATTTGGACCATTTTTAAATAGCTTTTCACGCCTATAACTTGAGGTGGTTTGAGCGAGGTTTTTCCTTTAGTCAGAGACCATATTCGAATTTTATTTTTTAATTCCAGCGGCTGAAAGAAGCATGAAGTAAATATTACAACATTAATGACGCAAAAATATTGTTATACACGACTGAAATTAAAGTTATTAATAAAATATGCATACATGAGTTTTCAATTTGAATAATTTTTTAAAAGCCGTACGCTGAAAACGCCTTCATAACCGAAGATAGTCTTGCGATTCTGTTAAAATTACTGCGGTGATTCACTTAAAAAAGTTGAGAATTATGGCATACTAACACTGTTAATTTGCAAATGCAAAATAAATTAATTAAATAAATTCTCTCTGGAGCGCATAGCCGTACCACATCCCATGGAAAACGGCTTCTATTTTTTTGGAAAATATCTCAAAAAGTAGCGAGAAAAGTGGCTGATATTTTTGTATCATTGGAAAGGCGAGATATTTTTCTTTATGATGAGGCCACAGTTTTTCCTATAGGTGCCTAAAGAGCTCTGAAAAATTACAAACACGAAACCTAGAATGATTCTTTGCAAACCGACTCTCACTTGAAATTCACTATACATACTACACATTTTCTCGTACTTCTCTTCAGTTTCAAGAAATGTAACATTAGATTTTTTCCCTATTTCCGAGCCATGCGAGACCAGATTGCCGAGCCAGTTTGCCATTAGCGTGAAGAGCCTTCTTTAATGCGCTTCAAGGTACTTCCGGAGCCCACTTTGGCAACTAGTGAACATGACTCCAAAATATGAAGGTTGAAATCGAACAGATACATATGATACTAGATTTAATGGGGTGAAAGAGAGAGGTAGAACCGCGAAAGTCATGGTTGAATGTGATAGGAGAGACTCTAAAGAGAATAATAGCGCGTGTATTAAAGAGTAAAGGAAATAACAAGAATCCTGAAAAGGAATGACGTGATGAGTAAGTATGAATGAATGCACGCAAGAAATTCTTAAGAGAATTCCATCAAATCAAATTTGGGACCACATAATGTTCACAGACCGGCCTCGGTGACGGCAGGGTTACGTCCTCGCCTGCTAACCCAAAGGTCGCGGGTTCGAATCCCGCCTGGGGAGGATTTTTCACTTCCCAGGGCATGGTTGTGTGTGCTTGTCTATTGTTAATGTGGTTAATACCCCGATGTAAAGGCCAATGAGTGCTGTTTTCGGTGGTGATGGAAAATAAATAAATAAATAAATAAATAACATCGTGCATGCACGATCCTTATTGTACTCGTATTCCACTAAAATGCTATGCAACAGAATTCAAGAAGAGCGACTGATGTAAAATGAGATGGCACAAAGGATAGACTACATCTGAACATGAGATGCGTTGACACAGAGGCTGGAGAGACCAAAATCTAAAAATATTACTAGCCCAAGAGCAAGGTTTTATAAGTTTGGAACACAACGGCTGTCAAACTCTCAGATTTCCTTCTTCCGACGTGAGTCTAGAAAGAGTAATTTATATGTACACACAGCGGCGAACTTCTGCATATGCAAACTAGTCATCGGCCTAGGGCATATGCAAACTAGTCATCTGCCTAGGGCATATGCAAACTAGTCATCTGTCTAGGGCATATGCAAACTAGTCATCTGTCTACAGGCAGATGACTAGTTTGCATTTGCTCCAACTCGCAGGCGGCCCAGGCAAAGGGACTAAATAGTGCACAGTAAGGACATAGGTGACGGGAAATTATGTCAATTTTTTCCCATTTGAAATTGAAAATAATTGACCATAGTTAATTTTGTGATAACTCAAGAGATAACACTGTACTTGAGTTCTTTATTTTTGCTGGTAAAAAGGGTAGTTGGTAATTGACTATTTCATATCTAAATCTAAAGAACGTTAAATAAAAAATATTATGCTGATTTTGAATCTAAATGACAAAAGGAGGGCCCTGACTGTTTACAACGCTAGTGGCCCAGGACCTTTAACGAATTTTGAGGACACCGGAACTAGCCACGGCATTACCTTAATCCAAAAATCAATATCAAAATTCCACAGAGGATAAGGATGCCTCGGTAGCATAGCTGGCTAATTCTCTCGGTGCGATAAGAATAGATCCGGATTCGAGCCCCGATCAAGGCGAGTGATATTTCCTCAGTGAAATTTCGCACGTGGCCTCTAAGTTTAGGCCTGCGAAGACAGATGCTTTATCATCACATTGAGAACTGGGTCCTTTAAGAATACTTTCAAAATGTATAGGACAATTTACGAGAGCACTCGCCAGTCTTTAGAACTAACCAAACATGCACTACCGAAAATGATACAAGATTTATATTTTATTTTTTTCCTTAATTAAAGCATGATATCACGAGTTCTTGGTGCTGTATTCGAATTTTAGGCGGCAATTATATTTAAAAGGATTTTTCCGAATTTTGGAATCGGAGAGGTTTCTTGACAATTGTTAGCAACCATTATAATAATGTTAAAATATATTATTTCGCGTGTAGAATAATCTCTGTACATGTGTAATCGAATTATTACGAAATATACCTACCTCATGTGCCATTAGGCTACGTGTTAACATAGCATAACATTAACAAAATAAAAATAAATACGTAAAATGTTTACAAAATATATATTTTTTAACTTTTACGCATAGATGTCACTATGAAGAACACGTGTGCGAAGTTTCACGTCAATCTTCGCTGAGACAAAAAATCGCTCCAACTCCCTTAAAAGTAACCTCCGTCGTCACAACATCCCCAACATAAGCACAGTTAACCTAGTGGTTTACTGGCTCTTAATTGGCAGGTGAATCTCATGCATACGCGCTCCAATCTAATGCTTACGTAGGAGCGACGCTACTACGAAGGAGTCTAACATCATCCAGAAGAGAAAAATAGATATTTGAATAAGGTGGCGAGAGAAATTCACGCCCGGGCTTTTTTTTTTAAGAGGACAGATAAATTTGTTATCTTTCATGGACATCCGTAAACATCCTTATTTGACTTCGATATGATTATTCTCTCGTATGAGAGCCACAAACTATGAGAAGAAAGAAGAACACCCAGGAAACATCTAGAGGAGCGGTCCGCAGTGTTTTCATCTTCGCTGGCGACGGAATTGACTCTGAGCCCCCGTCATAGAATCTTATTTTTCTTAATGCCACCTTCAAACCTCTTGTGGAGACCCAAAACAAATAGAACCATCGGAAATGAAATTTCTACTGTCAGTAAAAGGTTGTAACAAGTTGGTCCGATCAAGGAATACATGAATAAGAGAAGAGCTAGGAGTACAGCCCATTAGGTACATATAAAATGGTAGAATACGAAGCAAAATGGAAAGAACATGCGACATGAATGCTCATTTGAGTGAGATTTTAAAGGAAATCTATGGTATACAAACTATCAGGAATGAGAAGTTATCAGAAGAAGATCAGATGGCGAAAGAGAAGTGGGAACAGGCTTAGAGTTAAAACTTGTGTGAAGAAAAAACCCCTCATAGAATCAAAATGATTGCAATTTCTTTAGCAAACCAAACTAAATGTTAAAATGAGTATTTGGTATGACTAACCACGTCGCAGTGTAACCTCCTTGATGACAACCATATACAGGAACAGTTAGCATACAGGTTCGATACTACTATGGAGACTACACAGCAAATCAACACAGAGGCTGCATAGCAGGACTGCTGCCAAGTTGAGAATAATGGATCTTTAAAAAAATAACTATATACACTTACATAATGTCGATAACAAATCAAATCAAGTATTTCGACAAATCGAATTCGAAAGAAAAACCTTTGGAACCCAAGAATCAACTTTTGTTTTAATCAAGTTTTTATCGATATTGCTGCGAAAATACAAATGACGACATTTGAGGTCAAGTGCTAGGAATTTCGCAGTAATTAGAAAAAAAAAGTTCAGTACTCAAAAAGCGAAAATGTTGGGCTTATTCTCCATTACAGTAGCTTATAAGGCGCGACAACATCTCAGCGGTGCATTGCATAGGGGACGACGAACATATATGTAGTTCGTAAACACCCCAATTGAAAACGCCTTGGCTTGGCGGTGTAACTGGCTGACACAATAGAACGGCAATTGGGTGATCCGGGTTCGGTTCCCGGTCATGCCAAAAGATTTTTTCATCTTAAAATTCATCACTCTCGGTGCTTCAATCCAGAATTGAAGTACCAAGTGAAGTAGAATTACTTCACAGAGGAAAAATCAATCGCCTTGACGGAGACTCCAACCCAGATCCCTTGATATCTTTGCGAAAGCTTTCGCTAGTTGAGCCACCGAAGCATCCTTCTCCACTGTAGATTTTTGAGGGCTTATAAGATAGTTTGAGCGAAATATTTCCCTAATCATAATGGAGACCATATAGGAATTTTATTTTTTTTATCTCAGCGTCTGTTAGAAGTGTGAAGTAAATATTGTTATATTAATGTCGCAAAAATATAGTTATATATAACCAAAATTCTCTGTAATTCAATATATCTGCATAAGTCTCTAACTTGACTATTTTTTCACGTCGTACGGATTAAAAGCCTTCAAAACAGCAGGTTTTTTCCGATTCTGTAAAAATTAATGCGGTGAGTAATAGATTAATTTTTATAAATAATTGAGAAAACATACAAACTACATACCGTTACCAATTTTGAGGATACCGGGACTAGCCACGGTATCTACCTTAACGGAGTCACCCTCGAGTGCACATAAGTGCGATATTCAGGTATATTAAGATTTTTCCTCTGTGGAATATCGCACTTACATACCGTTAGTTTTTTGACGAAATCTAGGCGTTATAAATTCCGACTGTTTTCAATATTATCCCTCTGGAGCGCTTAGCCGTAATCAATCCCATGTAAAACAGCTTGTACTTTCAGGCAAATTGCTCGAAAAGTAATTCGGCAAGGTGATTATATTTTGATATCATTGGAAAGATGAGAATTTTCTCTTTAACATTAGGTCAAATTCATTAAATTCTTGGTGAAATGATTTTTCGCTCAAATAACCTTAAGTAGCAATTTTTCCAAGATAAGACTGTCGGTCATACGAATACACACAAAAAGTGAAAATTCTGGGCTTAGCGCCACAGTCCGCGAGGTTAGAGCCCAACATGGGGCACAATGAGGTATTCGTACTTTTGACAAATTTTGAGGGTACGGGGACTAGCCATGGGGTCACCCGAAAGGGCATATAAAAGCGAATTTCCATGGAGGAATCCTGGTCATGGCGAATGATTTTTTTCCTGTGAGGAATTTCGCACAAATGTGCACTTGCGGGTGGCTCCGTTAAGGTAATTCCGTGGCTAGTCCCGGTATCATCAAAATATTTTCAATTCTACTCCTGTATTTCCTCCCTTTCAAGAGAACTCTTCGTTGTGACGATATACAGAGGGACCTTTGTCTCTATGTTTTTAGACTCTAAGGCTGTTTTACACGAGGCACTTTATTGCAAAATTTGATGTTCAGAAATTGCGAGAAGGCGAGCACGGAATTAGAGCAGAGGCGAATTTTTCCCATCTCTCGTTTATGCATTTGCGCATGCATTCTTGCAACTCTCCGCTTTAAACGACGCAATTTTCAATGCACATTCATACATACATCAGATTGTGCAGTGAAGTACCTCGGGTAAAACGGCCTTTAGAGATCACGTGGGAAAAGACGGTTTCTCGCACTCCAGAGCCAAGCAGTAGGAATCCACAGGTTACGGTCCCATACCCCCACAAAACTACTCCGCAGAGAGGCAAGCATATCCCGACTCAAAGTCAGTGAACTTCAGATTAGCGAGGCTTACTCGCTTGGGAGCTTAGCCACAAAAGCCGCATCTTGTTACTCCACACTCAACGACCCCAAAAGAGAGTGCGCCGGGCTATTGACGAGGTCTCCTACTTTACACGCATCTAAGCCGGTTCACACTGAACACTAGAAGACAACACAAGGACATAGCGTAAGTTAAAGCTCTGGCTCAGTTCTGCTAGTTGGTAACTTGGTGAGGCGAACGACAACTGAGGTCGTTTCCGCGCAAGGATGGGTAGGATACGCCTATTTGGACACGGATGTAGGGTGGAGAAAAAAAAAACTTAAAAATGGAGGTCCAGGATAAGGTGGTATGAAGGATTGTTGTTTATCCACAAATTTACATGAAACATTGCATACGAGTACCCTTTAGTAATATCTGAAGACATATATGAAGGAAATTGCACCATACCAATTTAGTTTTTTGGCAATTCAATTCAATATTAACACATTCTAGGGGCACATGCCATAATGTTTCGTGGTAATTGAAATACATACATGAGTAAAGATTTTCACCTAAACGCAAAATAATACATTTCTCAAAATTATAATTGTTGCTAAAAATATCAAGGTGTCACGCAGAGTCCAATATTCGAAAAAGACATATTTCATTACAATATTATCTAAATTTTGAATGCAGCGCCAAAAACCCTAGTCATAACATGCTTTAATTAGGAAATGAATCTATAACATAATTCTTGTGCAATTTTCATAATACCTGTACGGTGAACTCCACCGCATAAACAGATGCACTTGAGTGAAATGTGGTCCAGGAATGTTCTTTCGATTTACCATAGAGTAAGTAATATACTTACTCTATGGATTTACTTAAAAATAATTAAAATGTGCACTTAGTGACCCACGAAGTCTTCAGGTGAAGATACACAGCATCGAAACCATGCGTTCGGAAGAGATAACATATGTATTTTTTGTTGTGGAATCGCATTGTTTACTCTCATCAGTTGGAGCATCACTATTTTGGCAAATATCTCCAACAGTAGTATGGTATAGACGCAGAAAAATTTGGTGGCAATCACTTGTGAAGAATATGTCGCCAGCGAGACGAGAACACACTAGAGATGAGATAGAAAGATTCTATGGCTCTCTCTGGAGGTCCCCACCTGAGCCCTTCGGTACCCCCGCCCGCACATGAACGCTTACTTCGCCCTCAGTGACCTCGGGCCATCCGCTGGCAAGGGCCACCAAGTTTCATTATTTCTCTAAAGAGGTAGGCGTTTTGGTACCACCAGAAAGATTAAGTGTTTTTCTTTATAACTGGGCCAAGTTCAATGAATTAGCAACAATTATGATAATAAAAAATGAATTATTTCGCGTCCAGAAGAAAATCTGTACGTATGAAATGGAATTTTTACGAAATCTATGCCATAAGTTAAATTAGCATTGACTACGTGTTAAAAAAACATTGGATTGTCAAAAATTGAAATCGGTTTGATACAATTTCCTTCACTTTTATCTTTAGATATCGCTGATGAGAACACGAATGCAAAATTTCACGCAAATCTGTGAAATTAACAAAAATCACTCCGATCACCGTCTCTTATTCTCCTCAAGTCCGTTGCGAACCCGCATCAACTCACGTCACAAACCTGGATGGAAAAGTCTTCCACTCTTTATTAAAGACCCGCTGCGGTTCAACCGGTGGTCCACGGACCTCCCTCCTTCCCCTGTCTCTCTCCTCCTCTCCCACTCTCTCAGAATAACAGTGACGTAAAGGATGGGGGCGGTGTGGGAGGGTGGCGGGGGTTAGGGGGGGGGAGGTTGAGAGAAGAGGGGGAGGGGTGTGGGGCTGCTGTTTGGCGCGGAAGGAGGCGGAACAATTGGTAACAGAGTGGGGTGGGCTCTGGAGTCGGTTTCCTTCGCAATGGTGCAGAGTGGGAAAGAGTTTGTGGTGTTGTTATGGGGGAAAGTGGGGTGGAAGATGAAACATTCCCGTTCACACTAGTTCCGTATGTCTGATACCTCTGCTACTGAAATATACTAGGTGTACAATATCTCCAAATAGTGCTTGTATATTAAGGGAAAGTGTGACTGTTAATAAACATCTACTATTTGTAAGTAAAATGTACTTATTTGGGTGGAGGTTGGTGCGATGGTGGTACGTGACGAGGATTGTAATTTTTGGTACCCTGGCCTACCGTCCACCTCAAGTAAGTGCACTGAAGTAAGTCTATACCCTGAACATATTTTGTCCGTTAATATTGTATTTTTCTGTACTTTAGTATGTTGAATTGAAACTGGGAGATTACTAATTATTTCTAACTAATTCTAAGCTAACGTGATTTGTTGAAGGCTACTAGATCCTACTTGGAACTAGTAGCAAACTAGTACCGCATCCATCATGAAACCAGTGAAAAAGTAGCTAAGCGATTTTGATTGCCATTATGCTTGTTAGCCAGCATGCTGTATCTATGTAACGCGATAATGCTATCATACTAGCGAGTATCCCAGAACTTGTGCTGGACCAAGTATCGTGTGAAACGTCCATAGGTTGGGCTTAAACTAGGAAGTCACTCCCGCAAGTTTCTTCTGCGAGAGCTGGGTGGGGGGGGGGGGGGTAATTTTACTCGGAGGGAATATTTTTTATAAGTCAGTGCAGAGACAACGGTTGCTGTTCGCATTAGCAACAATACGCCTCAGCCGGCGACTTACCTTAAAACCTTTAAGAGTTCTGCAAGTGGACTTGCAGAGCTATTCTCACGGGCAATTTACGTCGAAAGTCGCCAGCAGAAAGTAACTTGCGCAATAAACTTGTCAGTGCAAACCCACCTTTAATCGACTGAAATTGAACCGATGAGAGCAAGAATGGTGCAAGTCAAAATTTACCATTGTTGAAAAATGTAGCTCAAATCGGAATAAATCAAAAGTAAATCCCAAAGTGCACCTTTCCAGTGATAAAAAACACTGAAGGTAGACTAACATCACTCATGCCAAAGTAGAATACTGGTGTAGGAATGCTTCTGCGCAACTAACTTGAGTGTGGCAAAAACCAGTTTACACCTTTTTTTTCTCCCAACGGCTCAATTGTACATACGTAAGCATGTAAAAGTTATCATGGAAACGGTACTTCAAAGTACGAGACATTAATCGGGCTGGATCTGGTATCAGGGAAAATATCAAAAAACGTTAAAAAGTCTTTTTTAAATGGTGTATCTCCATGGCGCGGGCATGCAGCCAGACCATATCCCATGAAAAACAGCTTGAATATTTTGGCAAATATCTCTGAAAGTAGCTTGACTGGTGCCTGATATTTTGATATCCCCATAGAGGTGAAATCTTTTTCTTTAAAATGGGGAAAAATTCATCGAATTTTAATCGCATTGACGTCTCACTCAAACTACCTTGAAACCGACAATTTTCCTAAACTTTAGGTTTATACTAATTCGAGTATGTTCGCATCACCAGCTCTTTACCATGGTGATCTACTTACGAGGGTAATAATTAGAAATGCGAACGCTCGGTTGGCACCGACTGTAGTAACTTTTTCTACCCGGGTAGACTTACCATAGTTATCTATCTACAATAGTTGCTTTCTGTCACTCGAATGCATTCCGGTTGCAATGGCCAAGTGACCAATCGTCTAAATCTTAAAGGTGGTAAATAACAGTGGGACCATTGTGATTGAAGAAAGGTGCGAATGCGAGAAGAAATCATCCAAGTTTGGTACATACATTGGTAAGAAAATAGTCTCAATCACTCAGTGATTCAACCCGAAGGTTGGTTTGGATAGTTGAGGGTAGAGCCTACCCCGGACTAAGCCACAGGCGTGTGAATTCCACAGATTCAGGGTAGGGGGGCCAGTTCTTATCCCTGGGCCACCTCGCACTCCGAGGATTTTTTGAATGGGGGCCTCCAAAGGCTTCACCCGGATTTGAACCCGGGACCCTTCGATCAGTAGCCTAGCGCCACCACGCTCCAAGAAAATAGTAATGAGAACGAAATATAAGTATTCGTCCTCGACAGTTTCGTGGGCGTGACGTCACACCATCGACAAGATCTCGACTTTAAAACAGCATAATTTGAATTTTTCGATGTTGTGACGTCAAAATACCGTCATCGTCCAAGATGGAAATTCCCCAAGCCTTCCTGAATAGAACTTTTGGTATCCGCCAGAGTCGACTGGTTACGTTGGTGCATACCTGCTAAAGGAGGACACTTGGACCATGTGTACAATAGACGGTACAAGCACCATCCGTATTAAGCCCTAGTCCCATTGTAGCCAGTTAATTATTTTTTTAATGAACGCCATATTCATGCTTCATTAATTTTTTCATGAACGCCATATTCATGCAACAGGATTCATCGATGTGCACGCCTCGATGTCACACGAGCAGGATAAATTTATGAATTGGGCGCTAATAGGCAGAGGAATTGGCTGACAGAGAATTTGGTTGCGCCGACATCAATGGTGTATTATCGGTCCGAATCAGGGGCGGCGTGGCCAGGGCGGGAAGGCGGGGATTCCCGCCCGGGCCCGGGTTGTGGCTCAGGCTCCGGGCCCCGGCTCCCGGGCCACGCACTAGGTTTCGAGCTCGGGACGTCGTTTATATACTATTTGCAAACCTTTTGCCCTTAACGACCTGAAACGCGTTTTTAACGCACAAATTTTTTCAGAAGGGGGAGGGGGGGTCACAAAAACCGGGTCCCTCTGGACGTGCAGGGGCCCCTGATCACCCACGCCGCCCCTGGTCCGAATAGAACAAATAACGAAGAGTTGTCTGCAGAGTCTACGAGCCTAATTACAGTAATTACTCGAAAATAATTATAGCCTTATGTACATTGTACATACCTATGGAATTAATTGAATGACCAAGCATACTGGTTCACGATAATGGACATAGAAATAATAACGTAGCATTTCCCTAGAAATATACGTAATTTATTGATCTAATAAGAATAGCTGATTTAACACCGGCGCCTAGCACAAAATAATTCTGCTTCCGTCCCTCAATGAAATAAGAAAACCAATTCGCTCAAATGTACGATGTGAATAATACCTTCCTCATCTTATTGCAAGTGACGGACTTCAATGACGGAGTTCAATCACGTTTTCTTTTCAAGTGCTCGAAACTGTCTCCGGAAGGTGAATGTTCGAAGTGTATGCACGCAGAAAAACCAATTAGAAGTCGGTTTCGTTAAGAATTTACCGTATTCCCTAATTCGCAGAAATTCACAGAATATTGGCACGCGCAGTCAGAATCTGAGAGTTTTCATGTATTATAATATATATTGAATGCATTTGACGAAAAAAAATTACCGTAGGATACCGGCTTCAGGGCAGCAATAGCGCTGAAAAGGCAAGTCAGGTTCACAACTTTAGAAGATAATAAAAATCGAAAAGCACTTTCCCTCAATATAGAGAAAAGTACCTCACCTCTTCTATTATACCAAATATTAGTCACATATGTATGTACCGTACTACATTTCGGGATATTAAAAAAAAACAGCCGTTTTCCATGGGATATGGTGGTCTATGCACTCCAGAGGGTCTTTAATTAAAAAATGCGAAGGTTCGAACGTATAGACTGCGTCACCAATTTAACGGTGCGCAGTTCGTAAGCTTCATCAGTTATTTATAAACAAAATTATTTATCACTCACTGAGATACTTTTTACAAAATCGCAAAAAAATCTTCGGACGTGAAGGTGTTTTCAGCGCACGGCGTGGAAAAGTTGAGTCGAATTAAAACTTCATATACGTACATTTAGTTAACACTTGAAAATATCAATGATCTCAAACGAATTTGGTGTCAATAATATCATACTATTTACTTCATACTTCTTGCAGCTCCCTAAGTAAAAAAACATTAAATTCGAATATGGTCTCTATCATGAAATTGGAAAAATCTCGTTTCAAATACCTTAACTAATTTACACTCAATTTTCATCATGCTTTCTTATAGTTTTACTATGTCCCGGAAATTCAAAAATTTACGTGTAAAAACGGAGATGATTACGGTTTATCATTATTACATAAAAATAAGCACTTCCACAAGTCTGTCTCCTTCACGTCTACAACTTGACAACATGCAGTTTTTATTTAGATATTTCATTATTTGATCTTCAATGTTTATTTTAAAAGTGGTTTACGAATGGCCTGAGACTTGGCAATGATACTGAATATTTAATGTTGGCACCGAATGCGGATTGGGTTACGCGTTTGTTTTCCCACGCTCATCTGAAAGCTCTCAGTCATTCATTATAATGCTTTAGAACATCAGCTAGATTTAATTGACGAGCTGTCGTTGCTGTTTTTCTCCATCCTAGTTGATTAAATTAGTTTGCTGCAATTTCCAGGGAGTATCTTAGTCATTTATACACAGTCTCCCTCGAAGGATATAAATAAACGAAATACAAAAGACGAATGAAAGATGCTGTTTCTCCGTCGTATCATATCGATTGTTGCATTTATCGTTGCATGATGTTGGATATTTGGCTTACAACAACTTAAATTGAGGATATATTTTTAAAAGTCCTTCAGAATGTACTACCGATGTTTCAGTAAATCTTCTGTAGATTTGTAGGAATCACATTATTTATATTCGTACAAGTAAAGATATACAATTGCCTACATGTGCCTGCCATGCTCTTCCAATTGGACCAATGTAAAAAAAATACTCGAAATTTCAACGCCCGTAAGGCGAACTTGAAAAAATACTGCGATAGTAGTCTAAAGCCCGTTTTACACGGGGCACGTAATTGCAAAATCTGATGATGTGCGAACATGCATTTCAAATTGCATCGTGTAAAGCCGTGAATTGCAAGAACGTATGCGCGAATGCATGAACGCGAGGTGGCAAAATAGCCCCTGCTCTAATTAAAAAATGATTGCACGCCCGATTGAGAAAAAAATGCAGTTTGAAGTTGTGCAATTTCGTGCCCCGTATAAAACGGAATTAAGATAAATTTGGAGCTCTACATTTCTTTTAGATGGTCTATGGCTACTGATATTGAATTTAATCGTCCATGCTAAAACTATAAGACTACAATAAGTATAGCGTATGAAGCCATAGCAACCCGACGGTTTTTTAACGTCGGACACAGAAATGTTCGTCACTTTTGAACTGTGGAGTACAGTAACCTAGCGGAATATCCTAATCAAAACATTCTCTGCGTTAGGAGGTGTGATGGGGAAGCTATTACAACACAGTTTTACGGGACAGCATTTGATTGCCAGCAAGAAAAGGAGTGGGGCAGGTTTTTCGCTTCACCAACAGATATTAATCTGGCAGGTACACTAAGATTAACGTTATTTTCTCTTTTTCCGGTTCTCTTGCATCGGTTGCATCAAAAAACCCGGGGAGGAAAATTATTTTTATCCAGAAAAATTACGAATCAATGTAGGATTTTAGGAGTACATCCGCTGAATTAACATTGTGTCACCTCCTATCTGGACACTCGCACTCGTTTGCATAAAAAAACTGGGATAGCAAGTCATTATTGTCAGAAATATCTCAATTTAAAGTAGGATTTCCGGGGTAAATGAGCTGGATAACCGTCACCGACTTCACACGCCTCACGCTTATTCCTGCGGAGACATATCTTCCTCCACTTAAGGTTGTTTGAGCGAGATATTTCCCTAGTCATAAAGGAGACCATTTTCGAATTTTATTTTTTAATTTCAGCGTCTATAAGAAGTATGAAGTAAATATTGTAATATTAGGCGCAATTATAAATTTACATATGACAAAAATTCTCAGTCATTTAATAAACATATCTACTTTAGTCATATTGTACATATAGTCATAGTATACATATTTTTGTTGTAAAAAATCTATATGGCGTAATCTATACGAAAAGAACGAACTTGACTCATTTTTTCACGTCGTACGGTGAAAACGCCTTCGAAAAAGAAGTTTTTTTTTGTTTTCACTATTCTGTAAAAATTACTGCGGTGAGTAATTGATTATTTCTTATAAATAGTTGAAAATGACTACATACGTTAGTTTTTTGACGAAATGTAATTGTTAAAAATTCCTAATTTTTCCATTATTCTCCCTCTGGCGCGGACAGCCGAAATCTATCCCATGTAAAACAGCTTATATTTTTAGGCGAATTGGTCGAAAAGTAGTTCGGAAGGGTGGCAATATTTTTATACGGTTAGAAAGATGAGTCTTTTCTTTAAAACGAGGTCAATTTCATCAAATTCTAGGCGAAGTGATATCTCGCTCAAACCACCTACCAATCTAGGAAGGAACGGGTGCAAAGGGGAGAAGGAGACTCCTAGATAGAATGAGGGGAACCTAAGCTCTTCTATCATCAAGGAGAAGGAAGAAACGGGAGCTCGCTACGCGCACACAAGTCGGCAAGAGAGAGATGCTTGCGCGGCAGGAATGAATTGTCGACCTGTTCCTTAGTTAGCGAAACGTCTCCTTCCACTCCTCCTCTCTACCCCCCCTCCTTTCTACACAAGTGCCTCCCCGCCTGCCTCTTTTTCCTCCTCGCAGCGCGGGAAGTCTATTTTTAGAACACGTCCAACACGGCGGCGTTGGCACACAAGGGAGGAGGGAGGGAGGTAGAAATATTCATCCTTCGACTTATGCCCTTGGCCGCCACCTCTCCTCCTACCTCCTCCTCCTCCTCTCCCTCTCTCCGCTTCGGCTCTCCTACCTCATACCTCTCCCTCCCACCTCCCTCCCATTCCCCTTCTTACCCTCTACCTCTCCTCCCTCTCTACCTCCCACCACAGCCACTGTTATCCTCCCCCCTCCTCCTCCTCGGCTACGATACAAATCTCACTTCTCTCTTTCATTCACTCACCCAAGTCTTCGGAAGGGCTGCCCGAGTTATTAACATCGTTCAAGGCAACAAGCACCTTTTTTTTTGCGCACGACCACAATGAAACACGTTAGGGAAGGGGAGAGAGCTTTCCAAAGCCAAGAGATCAGCGAGGTGCCTACTAGATTACTGGCTTCTTACCGGCGTGGAAACTTTTCGGCAAATGATTCCAGTTCGGTCCTTCTTTTCATTGATTGCCCTTCGTCCACGCTCACGTTTCAACCCCTTGTCCCACGGCAATTTTTTTCGTAAATTTATACGTGAAATCCATATTCGTGAAACAAGTCGGCCCCGGTGGCGACGGGGTAAAGTCCTTGCCTGCTACTCTGAGTGTCGTGGGTTCGAGTGGATTCTTCACCACTCAGGACAAGATAATGTATGTTCGTACATTGTTACTAGTTGAAAACACCCGATGAAAAGGCTAGTAGATCTGTTTTCGGGACTGTGGGAATAAATAACATAAAATAAACAGTTTCATGAACGTGCATGCCTCGATGTCACAAGAGCAGGAAAAATTCAAGAATTTGGCGACGACCGGCTGACGGCCTGGACGAGAATTTTTGTTGTAAAAAATCTATATGGCGTAATCTGTACGAAAAGAACGAATAGCGAAAAGTTATCCACAGTGCCTGCGAGCCTAGGTATAGTAATTACAAGGAAATAATCATAGGTTGAATTACCAACTGAATGAATTACATGAACAAGCATACTGGCTCACGATAATACACACAGAAATACCAACGTAACAGTTCCCTAAAAATAATGCACGATTAATTGATCAAATTACAACCGGCGATTTAAAAACAAATAACAGATGCTAGCACTAAATAATTGTTCTCATGCTACATAATGAAATGATTGCAACAATTTGCTGAAATATACGATGTGTATAATACTAACTCTTTACATTCTTTCAACTGGTGTTAAAGATAGCGTTTTTTCAACCACGTCCACTTCTCAAGTAATCCAAGTAGTCTCTAAAAAGAGCTGAGTCGAAGCGCATAAGTTTGCAAAATCCAATCATCGATCGTGTTTCATCAAGAAATTACAGTTACCTAATTTACAGAACTTCACAGAATATTGGCCAGTGCATGCGCAGTCCGATTCTGAGTTTTCATTTATTAATCATGTATTAATTAGCGAAAAAAATCACCGTGGGCCACCGGAATTTAGCTATCGACATCTTAACAAACTCAAGGCTCATTGCCAAATGTTCGTATTATTGGACACAATGAAACAGGTTAGGAGGGCTTCCCGCTAAGAGATCAGTGCGGTGGATACAGTACTGGCTTCTCACAGGCATGGAAACGTTTTCGGCAATGATCCTCATTCGGTTCCTTTTTCTCTATTACATACATGCATATAGCCGTAGTGACACTAGCTAGTGAAGAGAAAAACGCAAAGGAAAGGGAAGCATACAAGAGATGTGGGATAAAGCGTCCCAGTCTTCCTCCGGGAGTCTTTCGGAACCTTTACCCGCTCATCAACACTAGTTTCACCCTCAGTGACCTCTAATTCCTCACTGGTGATTGCCACCAAGTTTTGCTATACCTATTCCCATCGCGGCCTTCCATTTCCGAAGAGGGACACTCAACAGAGGTACTTAGTTCTCGGTGCTAAGCATGAAAAATTGGCTCTTCTTGTATAATTTTACCCGTACTGCACGATCCTGGCATTCCTGTGGTAGTGAGTGGTAAGCACGGGAAAGTTACTCCCACAATTTAATTTTGCAAGAGATTCAGGAGGATTTTACTCTGACGACCAATTGTTCTAGAAATAGTGCAGTCAGATTGGTTACCGTTTACACAGGCAACAATACGCTTCTGCAAGCGACTCGCGGAAACTTTTAAAAGCGGACTTGCAGAGGGTTTTGCACCTGCGATTTACGTCGTAAGTCGCTTGCTGCAAGTAACTTTCGCAATTAACTTGCCCTTGCAAACCCGCCTTAAGAGAAGATGATAATTGGGGAGTGTGGATTAGGCAATTCCTCCAGAGACCCCTCCAGGAGTCCGTCGGTACCTTACATCAACGCTTAATTCACCCTCAGTGGCCTCCAATTCTCCCCTGGTGAGTGCCACCAAGTTTTGATAAACCTATTTTTTTATACCGAACATTTCGCCAGCGCACATCGTTACGTTCATCGTCGTTCTTGTGCTCTCATGCGCGCTGATATCTTCCTATCTGCGCCAACTTCAACACCTTGAATGACAAGCTCCCATTACCATCTCGCTTATTCACTTTTTCAACCGGAGGAGGACATTCCTTGGGGGAAAAAAACGATGAGGAGGTCTAAAGGAATGAAGCGGTTTAGCTGCTGGATGAGAGAGTGGATTGGATGGCTTGCAGCAAAACAATATATTCACGGATTGATGACTGCTGTTGGAGAGTGAAAAGACCTCACTCCTCACAGTCCTCCACGATATTCCTCCCTCCAAGTCCCAATTCCGCCCCTCCCTCCCCAACACTTGGGCCTCCGTGACTTGGAGGAGGGGAGTACAGGGTCACCGGGGGTCACAGCAAACGCGCACTAATTCGGAGATGAGAGAAAAAAAAGAAATGTCCGCTATCTTTTATATGTTGTCTCCCTCTATACTTCCACATTCATCGCTTCCCGCCTGGCACACAGTGAAATAATAATAAAAAAAAAACATTTGGTTTCTGGGAAGGGTGGGGGGATTGGAGGGGGGCATAGAAGAGGAAGAGGGGGGGGAAGGGAGGCAGGAACGGATAAGTTACGGGCAAGAGATGAGATAAAATTCCACGTTCCACGAAGCGACTGGCTCGGAGAAAATGTCCTCCGGATTTTGACGTGACAAAACACTGAGCGTCCGGTCTGACACAAAAAAAACCTCGCGCCAGGCGACAAACAACAGAAATCTCTTGAAAACGAGTAGGTGCGTGGGCTGTGGTATAGGTTTCGCATCCCGATGACCTGGGTTCGAATTCTAGCAGTGAAGGAGGATGATTATCCAGTGCAATCCAGACCTATACTTGAGTTATTGAAAATAATTAAAAACACCTTGTATTTCCACGCGGCATTTCAATAATACTCGACTGCGACTTCCTAGCAAAGAGCGTCATCACTAAGACTACTAGAGAGACAAGACAGTATACTCTTGGTAATGACGTTCTTGCGTTGAAACTGTTGTCGATTATTACTTTTAAAAACCGTGAGAAAATACAAAGTTTTCGCTATTTTCAACATGCTGTAATTCCACTAAGCAGAGACGAAAAACTCGGAATTTACCATAGTTGGGAGTCTTCAGTGCAGAAACCTAACATTGGATAATTTAATTTCTAACATTGCAGCTTTGTGTCCATTGGATATTTTCCAGTGCAATCCAGACCCCAACTTGGGATATTGAAAATAATTTAAGTACATCATATTTTCACGCGGAAGTTTAAAATTAACAGTGGACCGCGGTTTCAACGCAAAAGCATCATTATTATGACTACTTTACACACAAAATTGTAGTCTTGCTACTGACGCTCTTGCGTTTAAAATGCGGACGACTATTATTAAGAAACACAACGTGTTTTCATTTTTTACAACACGCAGAAGTTCCAGAAAGTACAGCCAGAAACCTATAAATTAACCCTCCTATGGATTCTTGAGTTGGGAGCAGCTTTCTGAGCACCTAACTGAGCAGCTTTCCGTTCATTTCAATGGAACATTATCACTGGTTTCTCTTCCATACTTCCTGTGTACGACAAATATCAGGGGTCTTATTCTGTAAGGAGTCTACGGCGGCTAAGTCGTCGACGAGACGTTACACCATCGAAATATTATCCACTTTTAAATGGAACCATTTGAAATTGTCGAGGTTACGGCACCCAAGTTTTTGTGTTCTTGTTGAGGCATGAAAATTCTGAAGCCTTACTCAGGATCTTTACAGACCAGAGATCCTGAAATTCCAAGAGTTTCCAGGATTTCACAGGCCCCAAATTTGTTTTCCTAAAGGTAAAAATAAGTTTTTTTTTGGTAAAAGTGTGCTTTAAAGAAGGCGCAAGAATAGGAGTACACACATTAACGCATGAACTACGGAGGAAAATAGTTTCAAAAAAACGGAGGGGCCCGTCACAATCAGTTTGGGGGAAAATCGGCTTCCTTTCTGATGGTATATCATTCTCAGATCTCATCCACGACGAGGGAAATTCAAACACAGAAAGGTATTGGACTCCTCGTGCAATTCATCTGAATTAATCGTTGACACAATACATGAAGGTAAATATTGTAGAAGTGTAAAAAAATGGTTATTCGCTAACAAGGATATATCAAATTAATTTAAATAAATGTGTGAAATTGCATTTATGATACCAGTGCCAATTATCTTTGGCATTTATAATTTTGTATTGACATTAAAACTTTGCAAAGTACATTTCTTTATGTTAATTTGTTTTGGCAATTATCGTATATTTATTGCTTGTAAAGTTTATTAATGTTGGCAATTATGAATAGCTGAAACTGGTGGAGAGCCCGAATAGAGTTTGCTCACATTATTCGCCGGTAAAGTGTTAGATCCTTTTTAAATTTGTTTTGTTTGAACGAGTGAACCATACCAGGATAAAAGGCAATGTTCATGTAAATTATGTGACAACACAAAGTCATATATTTATAAAATTATTTTTGTTTTTGTAGATGAACGAGTCGGTAATTCCAAAACGGAGTTTCTCCAAAGGGGTACGTACCTTTATACCCAACTGATAGGACAATATTATGCTGTCGAGAAACGTAAAAGATGTAGAAGAATTAAGTCTTTATTATTATTAATTACGTGATGGATTACCGGCCGCTTGACTGCCCCGAGTGTTATTCGCGCTGGTCACCAAACGGAGGGACATTATAGATAACCTTGTTAGGCAGCCTAAGTACTCGAAGAACTGTAAGAAGCTTTTTCATTAACATGATAACAACTGTAGGTAGTATGCGGAGAATATCAAGGAATAAGTGTTTGTCTAAGGAAGAGGAAAGCGCAACACAAAAGTGTTCTCCTCCATACTTTATTATATGGCAGCAAAACCTGTGTATGCGCAGATAAGCATAAGAGTAGGCTGAGTACAGCGGGAATGGGGTATCTGAGAAGTGTTTGCTGTAAAAAAAGGATGGATAGGGTTAGGAATGAGTGGGCTATAAAAGAGTGTGGTTTGGATGCTCCAGTAATGGACATATGAAAGGAGTGTGATTCGTTGGTTTGGCCATGTCGAGAGAATGGATGAGAATCGAATAACGAGAAAGATAGAAGAGTGAAAAGTACGAGGGTTAGACCACGCAAATCATGGTGAATGTGGTGGAAAAGACTCTTTAAGAAGAGGTACATTAGGAGTCTTAATAATTAGAGGGCGTAAGTGAACCAATGCGTGACTGAAACTGAAGCAAAAGAGGTATGAAAGCAGAGGCCATTATGTAGAAAATATCACATGAGAACCAGTTTTCTAGGCCTAACAGCAACAACTAAGTTCTTCGACTTTGCCCACCCCAAAAGGGTATGGCATGATGAGTAGGTGTACGCTAACCAGGAATACCAGCTCGTCTCTCATGCCTAATTAAACACATCTTAACAATAAAATCATTATACACTTTTGCATGTTCTCAATTTATCACGTTTAACCACAATACACTTCCTCAAATATCCATAGCAAGTGTTGCAGTTCTCTTTGGGCTAATATTTACTCCCCGCCACACATCTTAAAGATGGGTGGCTTGCAGTTGACTGCGTTCAGTGTAGATGAACCAGATACCCTTTGAAATGCGTTCGTCCGTGTTACGTAGCAGATGGGATAAGAGAGAGGGTATGGAGAAAGAGGGGGAGATGAGGAATGAGGAGGAAATCAAAACGCCGCTACTCGGGAGAGTTAAGGAAAAAAATATATATAAATACACATAGCGGGGAGACCGAAATCTGGCAACACCGTGTCCAAGCGCAGTGTTCACATTGCAAAAACATTCGACTACTCTCCTCAATCCAGTTCCTCCTCCTTTCCTCCCCTCCCTCCCTCTCTACAACTCTTCCCCTACTCCCTCTCTCTGACTGTTTCGCCTGCCCACGGTTTTGCCACTCGAATCCAAAACCGTGGGCAAGTCCTCTCTCCTCCGCGTGTCCCAATGCGACCTCAGCGAGGCCACCCGACCATCAGGTCCGCCTTTCATTAAGGGTCGACAGCGCGGGGGAAGGCGGAGAGGGTTTTGAGTACCACTGCCTCTCACGCACAGGGTTCTGGTTTGAGTCCAGAAGGGAGTGTTTTTGAACCATTCGAGATGATTTCGATCGCGTTACTAAGGCGTAGCATTACGAGATATGAAGGCAAAAAAAACTGTAGGAGTAGATATCATACCTTCAGAGTCACTGAAGAATTTAGGTAATAAAGAGAAGATCTTTTTTCGAACTTATTATTAGGATCTTCGAGGAAGGAGTATGGCAAAGGGTTTGGTGAACACGGTCTTAATACCTATTCCGAAAGGAAGAAAGCTTCAGAATTGCGGGGAGTATAGAACAATTAGTCTAATTTCCCACGCGGCAAATGCTTTGCTTAGAATAATTTATAACAGTTGTAGGGAAGAGGAAATTACCACTTGTGCGATGATTACAGATAACAAAGAGTATAACCAGGATATTTTTACTTGCTTTGTGGATTTCGAAAAGGCTTTTAACACCGTAAATTTGGGTAAATAACTAATGCAGATACTCGAAAAAATTGGCGTGATAGGAAACTTAACCGAAACTTATATTTGGCCCAGAGAGTGCTGGTGAGGGTGGCCGACGGTGAATCGGGGTGGGCGGTTATAGTCCGCGGGGTATGACAAGGGTTCCCGATGTCGCCTTTGCTCTTTAACATCTATGCTGAAGAAATGGTAAGGGAGGCATGGGAAGAGCTAGATGTGGGAATCAAAGTAGGAGGCCAGATGATATGTAAGAGATAATGAGGGGCGAAGGGTTGCTCAAGGCCGTGATAGAGAGAAGGATGTCGGGAAAGCGGGGAAGAGAAAGAGAGAGAATGTTTCATGGACAGGATGAAGAAGGGTTGGACGCACGCGGAGATAAAGAAAGAAATACTAGAGGTAGATATGGTCCTACACGTGTAATAACCTGGAAGATTATCTCTGACTTTCAACAAAACCTACCTTTAACCGGTAGATACTTTATTCACTTTTATGTAAATAAGGCGTCACGTAGTTCAATAACGTACGGCACGAGATTTAGTAGAGTTTGAATCTTCGAGCATGTATACATTAGAGGGCGCATGAGCTACCCGTGAGATGTATCGTGAGATGTATCGTTAGATGGGTCAGAGCAAGCAGGCTCATGTGACATCAGGCACAGAAACCGATTGGAGTGTTTATCAGCTTCAGCCAGGAGACCGCGTGAAAAAGCTACAAGAAATCGCTCATTCGATTGAAAAGTTATACTTTTAAAGATATTTCCGAAATGCAGTTTTGCTGTACTGCTCTCGACTGCCCAGAAAAAGCGAAGAAAGGTTTGTCATAAATAATCGCCAATGATGCGTTCTCCATCGGTTGTTTCTATAATAAATCACATTCGTTTAAAATCTCAAATTAGCATCTATAACACCAGGGACGACATTTATTTGAACAGTGAAAATACCTATTTAGCGTGAGATTTATAGGTATTATCGTCAGCCTTGCCTTTTCTGACGCCACCGGGTTGCTGTGGAGCACGATCTTAGAATACGCATTCTAAGATAGTGCTTTGGAGACAACTTTCCCCGTCACCAGCGTCTCAATTGTACGATCTATTGCTCTAAGATCTGAACCACTAAGATGGATAACCTGTCTAATATGCTGTTCATTGCGTCTCTAATAGGGATATTTAACTTAATCAACACTATCCCGGCGAGAAGAACCCGATCGGGAAGGCTGCGTGAGATTTTTTCGAGTGGTTCAAACACACTTAAACCTGGAAGCCTTCGTCATTGTACCACGTGACTCCTTAGTTACATGAACAAACTCGAACGGTGCCAACAAAACCCGAACAGCACGGACAGGTTTAAACTGTCATGCTTCCCACGAAAGCGACCATAACAGCTGACAATGAGATTTTTAACTAGGTTTGTCGATAGGTAGTGTAGCAAATTAGTTTGCATCGAAATTTACATCGAAAGTCACTAGCAGCAAGTGACTTGCGCAACAAGCTTGCCATTGAAAACCCGCCTTAAGGTCGTCCTCCCCAAAAACAAACAACCAAGAGACTCGAAATGCATACAAGGATGACTCGAATCGGAACCGTTGGATTGTCTCGTCCGAGTCCCCACACCACAAGACCTCAAACGCGGCCACAAAAAAATAAAAACAACACCACTTTCTTTCATTTCCGTCCGAACGGTTCCCCGAAGAAAGATTGGAGGGGAGGCTCAAACTCACCACTTTCACCTTCGTAGTAGTGGAGGCTGCTGAGGAGGAGGGAAGGATGGAACAGTACAGTATGAGCCGTTGTGTGAAAGGGAATGGTGTGCGGTGGTTCGGAAGTTGAGCTCGGTGCATAAGAGTGGGACTGAGGGGGGAGAGGGGGTCAGAAGGAGGTGGGCGGGGCTTATGGGTGTGTTTTCGGAATGCAAGAAGTCGCCTCCGTGCGCGCACGGGAGGAAGGCCGGCAGCCTCAACTCGCGTGCCACGCATTTAACTCGGACTCAGTGCGCGCCCTACGGGTACCGCAGTCCGTCCGTTGACTGGTTGAGCAATTGCGTACGGAGGAAATTGGTTAACGCGAATGAAAAGCAATAGTGGCAGGCCCGGACGTAAAACATCCACGGCCCCACAGGCATTTAAGGTAGTTAGAGCGAAAAATCACTTCACCTATAATTTGATGAATTTGGCCTCATTTTAAAGAAACAACTCTCATCTTTCCAATGCTGTAAAAATATCAACCCCTTGCCGAACTACTTTTCGAGCAATTTGCCTGTAAATTAAGCTGTTTTACATGGGATAGATTATGGCTGAGCGCTCCAGAGGGAGAATATTGAAGGAAATAGGAATTTATAACACCTAGATTTCGTCTAACAACTAACGGTGTATACATTGCATGTTTTCTCAACTATTTATAAAAAATAATCTATTACTAACCACAGTAACTTTTACAGAATCACAAAAAACAGCTGATTTGAAGGATTTTCAGCCGTTCAGCGAGAAAAAATGAGTCAAGTTAGAGACTTATGTAGCTTTATTTATTTAATTACTGAGATTTTTGGGCATATGTAACTATATATTTGCGCCATTAATATAACAATATTTATTTCGCACTTCTTACAGACGCTGACATCAAAGATTAAATTTTAATATTGTCTCCACTATGACTAGGGATCTATCTCGCTCAAACCACCTTAAGGTGGTTTGTGCGAGATAGTTCCCTAGTCATAATGGAGACCATACTCCATTTTTATTTTTTAATTACAGCGTCGGTAAGAAGTATGAAGTAAATTTTGTAATATTTATGGCGCAAAAATATAGTTATATATGACAAAAATTCTCAGTGATTAAACAAATATATCCACCTAAGTCTCTAACTTGACTCAGTTTTTCACGCCGTACAGTGAAAACGTCTTCGCAACAGAAGGTATTTTTTTACGATTCTGTAATAATTACTACGGTGAGTAATTTAATAATGTGTATAAGTAGTTGAGAAAACATACAAACTACTCACCGTTAGTTTTTAGACGAAATCTAGGAGTAAGAAATTCCTAATTTTTCCAATATTCTCCCTCTGGAGCGCACAGCCGTAATCTATTCCATTCAAAACTTCTTATATATTTTGGTAAATTTCTCGAAAAGTGGTATGGTGAGGGGTTAAAAATTTCATATCATTGGAAAAAAGAGCATTTTCTTTAAAATGAGGTAAATTTCATAAAATTCTAGTTGATGTGAAATCTCGCTCAAATTTCCTGAATCCTTGAAAATGGCACTACGTGCCGAAACCATGGTCGGTTGAAATAAAACAGTGTGGAAATAGCCAATGATTTCACTATGTTTAATATCAAAGATTTCCACCGAATTACGCCGGAAACTGTATATTTTATACTGAAGAATAGATTAATTCTTCTAAGGTCTTCCACAGGAATGGGAATTCCAAGCCTACTTCCACCTACGTTTCCATAGGCTCACCTCCATTGGTTGGCTATTTGGAGAGGCGACCAAAAAATGATGTCGTTTGCGCCTTTAAGGTGGCTGGAGAGGTAGTCGGGCGGAATGGTAGTACGTAGTATAAATTTATAATTAGGTAAGTCGAAAAAATTCTTGGGCCATATTTTATTTTCGAGCAAATTATTATGCGGTGGAACTCATCACACAGGCAGTAATGGAAATGAAACAAGAATTATATTTTCAATTACTTTCCTTAATTTAAGCATGTTATGACAAGAGATTTCGACGCTGTATTCGAAATTTAGACGAAATATTATAATAGCAAGAAACGTATTATTTAGCGTTTAGAAGAAAATCTGTACAAATTTAATCAAATTATTAAGAAATATATGTCATGTGCCATAAGGCTACGTGTAAAATTAGCATTGAATTGTCACAAAACCAAATCGGTAACAAGCAATTTTTTTAAACTTTAATTCATAGATATCACTAATAATAACATATTTGAAGATTCACGCAAATCTGTAAATAAACAAAAATCGCTCCAATCACTTTCATTGACTTATTGAATTCATTTTACGGAGCAGCCACCTTAACTGGTTTCAACCGAACGTGTTTTTCTTTCTCGAGTGTTTGTGCGTGCGGGAGCACACTCGCTTCTTACCGCGGGGGAAAGGATGCAAAGGGAGAAGGACGCGGGAAAACCGCAAGGAAAAGCGGATGGTGGTGGCTTACAGATCTCCTCTGTGCGGACGAGTCACCGACGAGGAGAAACAACGGGATTATGTCAACAAGCACGCCCAGGGCGACCAAAATCCCCCGAAGAGAGCACATTTCAGAAAGTCCCCTGCCATTTGCAAAACATAACGCGCTCTGGGTCAACACGATGGTTGCCGGCATTCGTCGAACAGCCGCCGAAAAAAAATAAATATACCAACGTCATGGATTTCGCCCCGCAAGCCACAGGTTGACAGGTAAAGGGATTTTTAGAGGTAACCATCGACGAAAAAATATAAATAATAGGAAAAAGAAACTGGGAGATGGGAAAAGAGGGAAAGTAAGCTGCGTTCTGGTGGATTGGGTCATGCTTCACATCTGCAGCAGAAGGGAGTAGAAACTTCTTTTAAAAAAAAACAATCTGTTTGACATTATATCTTATTTGGACGCTTTTTATCCGCACGTAAAAAATCTTTAACCCTCTCAGTGTCATTCAGTTTTCGTGGAAAATTCCAGAAATCACGAGGGCGATTTGTAAACTAAACTTAAAAATTCAGATACTAATTACATAGGCAGTTATCTTTTATAATATCATCCTGCACTTTACTTTTAATGTCTTGTATTTATTGGATCAATAACAGTATCTTCAGTATTGATCACACCAACATCAAAACAAATGATAATTAGGTATAAAGGTTATACTTATGCCATTTGAACGAGCAGATAAATCAAACGATGGCAATTTTCTGCTAGGAAGCTGTGGCCGGCTCACGGCAGCAATAGGGACAATTTTTCAACAACAGCAGCTAAGACAATTTTTCCGGAAACCCTTTCAATTTTCTCGCTTTAACTTCACGTTTTAAGGCGTTACTTTGTTGAACTCCAAATGCAAATTGAAGGGCATAATTTGGTACAAATACATCTTAATACCGATCCAAATCTCAAATGTCACATACAACTAATTTTTTAATTTCAAACACAATATGAATTTCAACTTCAGAGTCCCGATAGGTATAAAATATTTAAAACGCGGGTCAAGTAATATACATACATCGTATCTGGACTGTGTGAGTTGATTCCATTCCTTCCATAAACTAGTACATTTTTCCCGTTCATAAATGCCACCAGAAGTCGAGAATTGGCTTTAAAAAACAATCCATGGCTGATAGGAAAAGAGGATTTCTCGTTCAGACGCTTTTTAAATATATGAACGTATCCGGTCTCCTCAACGCGGACGGAAACATGTATTTTCCTCTTATAACAGCGTTAAGGTAAGGAAACGGGGTACCTAATGAGCAAGGCAAGCGTTTGTGATCCCCTTCGGCGGAGCAAATTCTCACTTCCTGCGAGGACATACGGAAAAAAGGAGCCTCAAAAAAGCCGTACAAAATGACACATAGACGCACATCATACCCTGTTAGTTCCAAACATTGCTTCGACTCACCTCAATTGAACAAGTAGACGATTTTGTGTATCATAGCAAATTGTTTGAGACTAATGGAAGGAGAAATTAAGATATTATAATACGTTGGAATGACAGCAGGATTGTCATAGGTAGTACGCGGAGCATATGTAGTAATGAAAGTTTGTCAAAGGAAAGTGAAAATCGCAATGTACAAAAGTGTTCTCCTCCAAACGTATTATGAGGCAGCGAAACCCAGGTGTATCAGGATAAACATAAGAGCAGGATAAATGCAGAGGGAATGGGGTGCCTGAAAAGTGTATGCGGAAAAAGTATGATGGATATGGTGAGGAATGAATGGGTGTTGAAAAAATGTGGGTTGGATCATTGGATTCTCCAGAAATGGACATGCATGAAAGGAGTATATGCTCCGCTGGTCTAACCTAGTGATGGAAAAATTTCGGTCAAAATCGATTTTTCGAGCAATCGATTTTTAATCGAAATGAAAAGCTCGACTTTTCAACAAAAATCGAAATTTGAACCAAAAGATCGATTAATCGAAAAAATCGACGGTTCTATTAGAAAAAATACAGTTGGTACTAATACATGTTCATTATTCATTTGAAAAACGCTCATAATACATATTTGAATAGTATAAAAAATCCCTAAAAATTTACTTACAATAAATTCTTGAATTATTAGTAGTAAAAATTTACAAATGCACGCACATTAAAGTTTGGGGATCACCGCTTGGAACCATTCAGCTTCACTAAAATTTTAAGAAAGATCTACTGATTGAGATGCTTTCTTGATGGTCTAGGGCGTGCCTTTCCAATTTTACCGGCCTTAGAGAAAAGTCTTTCACATGGGACGGATGGCGTTATCATACTCAGCTCTCTGATCGCGAAACGGTACGAAATGGTCAAGATCGAAGTTGAAAAATCGAGTTTGGATCGAAACTCGAAGATCATGACTCGATCTCGATTTCCTCGATCTTTGACTATTAAAACTCGATTTTCAATTTTAATCGAAATCGATTTTTCCATCACTAGTCTGACCATGTCGAGAGTCTGGAAGTGAGTCGAATAAAGAAACAGATAAATGATAGTAGAGCGAATGGTGTGAGAGGAGGAGATAGGCCAAGAAAGTAATGGGCGAATGTGGTGGAATATACTCTGAAGAGGAGGAATATTAGGAGTCATAAGAATAGGAGACCGTGTATGGAGTACTGCAATAGTATAAGAGAAGTAAAAGTGGTTTGTAGGGATGGGGCATTATCGAGGAAATTATTAAAAGAGAGCAAGTTCTATAGAGCTAACGGCAATAACTAAATTATTTGACTTTGCCTACCCAGAAATGAAATGGCGTTATGGGTGCGTATGCATTTTTGTATTATTGCCTCACTCTACTTCTGCTTTAGCCACGAATAATGAGAAGGAAGAAGGAATCTTTCCACACATTTCCTCGGCAGGTGCATCGCTCTTCACTCATCGATTATATCAGATCAAGCTCAACACCTCTATCTAATCACACCAACCCAAAACTCAGTCTAACAATAGCATGGAACATCATTCCAACTTTGTGGTAAAGCTCCGAAGATAACAGCAGCATAAAAGAGGAGATTGTATGCAATGGAAATAAGATATCACATAATAAGATCTATGGATCAGAAAACATGGATCACTGGAGAAGCATACCAGAAAAGATTAAGAGCATTCGACTCATGGTGTTGGAGGAGGATGCTGAAGATCAAATTGATGGGTGAAGTAAGAAATGAAGAAGCACACATAAGGGTAGAAGAGGAAAGGACCGTATGGAACGCTAAACAGAAAAGAAGAAGCAGATGGATTGGAAACACCTTGAGGCACAACGGGTTGGTAATGAATATAATTGATGGAAAAATAGAGGAAAAAGTCCCAAGAGGAATTCCAAAGGCTAAATGCATAAACCAAATAATGAGGAAAGCACGTAAGAAGAACTACCAGGGAGTACGAGAACTAGCATTAGATAGGGAAGGATGAAGGGATTCAATCAACCAATCTTAGAATTAAACGGTTAATGAATGAATTATAACAATGATGAAGATCTAATGGAAACGATATAATCGCCAAGTTATTCCTCGGATGATCTGGAGATGTCAATTCAAATCAATGCTAGAAACGAATTGATAATAAACGGTATGAAAATTAAATCAAGGTAGTTAAGCTCTACGGCCTCTATATATTAACCAGATAAGAAATTTCTCCAATGGCAGTAAAACAAATGTTTTATGTTTTAAAATGTAGGTTGTAAGCTTGTAATTCTTACTCCTTTTGGCAAACAGGGCCCGATTTCAGAGTTAAGAGCTTTACGTCGTAAATTTAGGTCAATATTTATTGTATATAATATATATATATATATATATATATTTATTTATTCAAACTTACAGGAGGTAGGAGAAAGAGAAAAAAAGATAAAGAATTCGTTCTTACGGGAACGTTTCGAACCAGTTGGTCCTTCGTCAGCTCTAGAAGTGCTGACACTTCTAGAGCTGACGAAGGACCAACTGGTTCGAAACGTTCCCGTAAGAACGAATTCTTTATCTTTTTTTCTCTTTCTCCTACCTCCTGTAAGTTTGAATTTATATATTTGTGGCCAATTGGCGAAAACTTCAAAAGAATATATATATATATATATATATATACATATATATATATATATTTATTTATTTATTAGGTCAATATTATTTTTACGGCCATTGGAGAAATTTCTTATTTGGTATAAAAATTTGCAAATTTTATCCCTTCCTCATGATTGGGCCAAATTCATTTAATATTATGTTAAGTATTATCTTGCTCAAACTCCGATAATGCAATAATGGGTTGAACACGAGAAAAAGCCTTTAAATGCATAATACACACGACAAATTGGCGAAAAACTGTTTAATTATGAGTCGTAATGGCGATAAAAATTAAGGTCACCAATCACCTTGGTTTTTCGATTTTTTAGCGAATATCTACAGGAACTTATGTACAAATGAGTTAGTTCAATAAAAATGCAGCTAAACTTCATTCCTATGGCTAGAAAAAAAAAGATTAATGAATAATACACGTCAAATTATCTGCTCATTTTTTAAATCATATTTTGACCTATTTAATGCCTTCGGCTCGGTCACCAGTGAAAGCAATAGACTAAAAATAAAATAGATGCATCTTGCTGCCTTATGTTTTGAGTAATTAGCTAGTTACTTCGATAATTGAAGTAAAAATGTGGCAATTCCATAGAAATGGCGCTGCAGTCGACTCCTATGGCTGGGAAAAATGCCTCGATCAAAATATGTACGCGGGATACTCTGAATATTTTGTACCTAAAATTTAGTTTCCAAGTATCTTCAGCAAAATCAGGATTATTCAAAGGAATTTAACAAAAATTTGGAATTTAGTATTTGTTCTGACTCACTCAGTCACGATGGAAGTTCCCTAAACTGCACAACGTGATCAAAATCGAGATCCAATCGTAACTACGGACGACCGAAGGGTAAATAGCGAGCCACCAAACAAAAAAGAGACTGGCACTAGAAGAGGGAGGAAAGAAAAAAAATATTGGGAAGAGGGGAACAGAAACTCTTTGCGGGTGGGAGTATTCCGGCCAAATTCCCCGAGGATTCCTCGGACTAAAAAAAAGATAAAAAACAAAACACGCTCGGCGCGACGCACAAGAGACGGCATTGTTTCCCCCCTTTTACTCGGTTTCCCACAACCCCTGCACCGAGTTCCGACGGTCACCCGTCTCCGCAGACGATGCTGCGAAGAAATAGCACCACCGAGCGCTCACCCTTCTGAGGCGAAAAAAACAGAAGCCCTTCCACATGTTTTACGGAAGTTTGAACGAGATTTTTCTCTCGACATAACAATAGAGATAATATTCAAACTTCTTTGCAACTCTGAAGGAAGTTCCACTGTGACTGCGTAAGTCAAAACGAAAACGAAATTCGACTGACTAGTTAGTTTTTTAAAAAAATTCTGTTTTCACCGACGTCATGCCTTGGATGTCGAAAAAAATATTGAGGTGGCAGGAGCGGTGATCGTAGGTCATAGAGTGCACATATCAATAATTTTTTTCAGCCAGTTAAAAAAAAATTATTGGACCACATTTCATTTAAGTGCACCCGTTAATGTTGGAAGTCACCATATAGGCAGATATGGAAATGATAGAAGAATTATCCTTTAATTTTTTTCCTCATTTAAGACATTTTATGACGAGTATATTCGGGTTCGAAATACAGGCGAATAAATATTGAAGTATGTTTTTTTTTCGAATATTGGAGTCAGCGTGACACTTGGATTTCTGATATCCACATTTATATTATCAAATATATATAATTTCGCGTTTCGAAGAAAATATGTCCATATGTAATCGAATATCACGAAATATATGTCATATGCCATAAGGCTTTGCGTCAAAAACTAAAAAATGCTTTGAATTACTAAAAAACGAATTTGGTACCATGAATTTTTTTCACTTTTATCTGTAGATATCACAAATGAGAACACTCATGCAAAGGTTCACGGTAATCTGTATATAAACAAAAAATCGCTTAAAACAACATTAAATCGCATCATATGCAGATTATTCGAATAGTATTTCGAAATACTATTCTGCCCCATGTTTCACCCTTTCTTCAATTTAACAACATGTTATTTCAAGCTCAATTTGAGAATAAACATTACGAGGAAAGATAAGATTTTGTTGTCCATGTGCGCAAAGGGCACGTTTCTCCAGGGGCGCGATCACGGTTCTGAATAACGTGGGCGCTCGCGTTATCGATACATTTCAATTGCCCTCACGAGAGCAAAAACGCGATCGTCATTCCTCAAATTTGGGCAGGTGCTTCAAATCACCAAGTTCAATTGATGGAGTTCTTTCTCAGGACAGTGACTGTGAGATATTTCTCTCAAGAGCAGTTTGCGTTCTGGATAAAGATAACGACAACGCGAAAGAAGGAATATGAACAAAATGACAGTCATGTTACGGCGAAACAACCTGCAGTTAAGTCGAGGCGTTTTCGCGTATTCGAGTTGGGTAAAAGCGGAAGGGCCTCTCATCACTCCCTGAGGAATCTTCGCATTATGGCGGCGGACGTGCCCATCCTCCTTGCCCTTCTCACTTCCACGCCACTCCTTTATCGCGGTCTCATCTTCTCCTTTTTGCACACTCCTTCCCCCTCTCCTCCCTCCCCACCGTTGCGACACCCGGAAAATTAAAAATAAAACCAAGCCGACACATCCGAAACGAAAAGGCACTGGTTGGCAAACTAAGCTTTGTGGAACAGAGACACTACATAATGAATGAACGACTTCGCACCATAATGTGATTTCACCGTCAAGTGACTAATATATGCCCTTTAATTTGATTCACATTCAAGCTACTAGTATAAGAACATGTCTTCTTCTTGATATTAACAGCAAAATCCTACGTTTCCACGATTTTTTTTTCGCATATTGAACTTCAAAAATTACATGGTGTAAAATGGGAGAATGGTTGAAACATGAGGGTAAATACGAAAATAGAATTTTATTATCTAATCTAAATGCCAATTTTTCTCTAGAGCGCTATTCACTTCTCAGAACAACAACACACTTGTTTTCCAATCGTTTCAGTCCCTGCGCACCAGGCAGTGCACTTCAAAACAGATCGGGAGCAGAGTTCATCTACATCTACATACTACCCCGCAAGCCGCGTCAATAGGCGTGTGGCGGGGGGTGTTAGGACACCAGCCGTTTACATATAAAAAGGAAACGCTCTATGAAATTACGCCTTGCATTTATTAAAGTCCCTTATTGTTCGGGGGAAAAACGAATTCCCATACCTATCCGTTCGGCAAAATATCTCTCTTAATTTATCGTTTCTGTCGGACCTGGAAATATAGTGGGGTTCTAATATGATGGTCTCCGTGTCGCTCTGAAAGATATCTATTCTCAATTGCTCAAGTAATCTAAGCCTAGCGCGCAGCCTCCGAGTCTCTAGCGGCTCCCAGCCTAATTCGTTTAACATCTGCGTAACGCTGTCTGTACGCCCGTAGCAGTTTTTGACGAATCGCGCAGCTTTCCTTTGTATTTTATTAAGTTCCCGAATTAATTCTTTCTGCACCGGATCCCATATGCTTGCTGCATATTCAAGGTGTGGCCGGACGAGTGCGAAATAGCACCTCTCTTTTACTTTTTCATCTGATAATCTTCCCACAATACGCTTGACGAATCCTAGCTTCTTCAGAGCTCTGCCACAAATATTTCTTATATGTGTTCCCCACGATAGGTTTGAGGTTATCGTAACTCCCAGATACTTAACTTCATCTGTCGCCTTTATCTTAACGCCATCCACAGCATATACACGGGGATAGTTGGACGACCTCCGCAAGAAATGTACCGCCGCACATTTGCTCAGATTAAGTTCGAGTCCCCACTCTTGGCTCCACACATGAACGTTGTTTAAATCCGATGATAGAATTTCAAAGTCAGAGTGATCATTAATTTCGCGATAGATGACAGCGTCGTCAGCAAATAAACGTATTTTACTGCTAATTCGAGAGCATAGATCATTTATGTATATAATGAACAAAAGGGGGCCGATTACGCTTCCTTGTGGGACACCTGATGTCACTTTAACTGCATCAGAGCTAATTCCGTCAAGAACTACTTTTTGCTTACGATCACTCAGAAAGTCGCGTATCCAGTTTACTACTGTTTCGTTTAGGCCGCATGACTGTAATTTGTATAAAAGTTTGTTGTGAGGTACCGTGTCGAAAGCTTTCTTAAAATCTAGGAATAATGCGTCCACTTGTGTTTTCGATTCACCAGATTTGAGAACGTCATGATGAAAGAGCGCGAGCTGTGTTTCACATGATCTACCTTTCCGAAAGCCGTGCTGACAGCCATGAAGGAAGTTACGACTGTCCAGGAACGTCATGATATTGCTAACGACGATATGTTCGAGTATCTTGCCTATAATAGACGTTAATGAAATTGGTCGATAGTTCCCTGGGTCATGTCTGTTTCCCTTTTTGAATATCGGTGTAACGTTTGCAATTTTCCAGTCTATTGGTATCTTTCCTTCAGACAATGACTTCTTGAATATTATGTCTAAGAACGGTGCGATCTGTGGCGCTAATTCCTTGAGGACACGCGCGGGTATTCCCTCCGGACCCGGAGATTTACTATTTTTGATCGACTGTAGCTGTTTAGTTATCCCATCACATTGAATAGTGATTTCTTTCATTTTGTTGTTGTTGTGATAGTGAGTTGACGTTCGCTAAACAATAAAACAACCACGATAACAGTCCACCGTTGACTTTTTTCCGTGGATTTTACGTAAAGGCGTTAAACATATATAATGTATAAAGTTTTAATTACTCAGTGGTAAAAAGCTTACGTTATTAAGTACCTGAGTACGAGGAATTAATTCGACAACTATATCTACACCAAACAGTCGGCCGTGACTGTTGGAAATGAAGCTCCAGGTTAGTAAAGTACGGACAACGTTTTTCCTCGACAGATGCCGACAATCGAGGCAATTGTGGAATATATGGGGCATTAAAACATAGTAGTATTGTATAAAACATCACAATTGATGGTATCAAATGGCTCAAACTCCTTTACATGCTTGGCAATAACTTTTTCCCGCATAAAAATGTTTACTCAATATCTTCCCCATGTACTGGATAGGTCTGTTTTGGTTGAATTGACCGTACTTTCCTAATATGTAACTTTATTTGTGAACCGGCAAGAATGCTATAAATGAAAAAGGAAAACTTTGTTTTATTCCACCAATTTATTTTCCGGTACTACTAGTTTCGACGCAGCGGCGTCATCTTCAGGTACTGTAGATGACGCCGTACCAGAAGATGACGCCGCTGCGTCGAAACTAGTAGTACCAGAAAATGAATTGGTGGAATAAAACAAAGTTTTCCTTTTTCATTTATAAAATGAACTTCGTTTCGCCAGCTCATAACACTTCATTCATCGTCGTTCGTGTGCGCTGATGTGCTCCGACCTGCGCTAACCTCAACGCCAAGAGTGAAAAGCTCCCTATGTATCCTAGCAGATTTAAACACGGAATTAAGTAAAGAATTAAATAACACTCTAGGTGTTGCATTTGGAGCAATTTAGAAAAAAAGTAAATGCCTTGTTTAACTAAAAACGCCTTAAGATAATTTGCAGCGACGGGATAAGTTGCGGTAATTATTACAATCATCTCACAACCCAACAAAACAAGACGGAAAAAAAATAAAATAGCAAAATATAAATAATAAAAAGGGCCTTGTACAGTGACGCGGTTCTACTAAAAAAAACGTTTCGCATTTCGTCAAACCGCTCCTTCGCAGATGAGTTACAAGCCGAAGGGAGTGAGATAAAATTAAAAAAAAAATTAGAGCAACAAACTGAGACAGTGGGAGTAAATGAGAGAGCTTGCCCACCAGATAAAAAAGCGTGACGGGTCGTCTCCCAACATACACCCACGCACAAAACACAATCACAGTCGCCCCAGACAAACACATTGCACGATGGAATTGCGCCAAAGCCTAAGCGAGCCCTCATGCTTTTCTTTTAAGTTCGTTCCACACGATACTTGACCCAGCACAAGTTCTAGGACGCGCGCTGCTATAATAAAAGCTTTACAGTATCAGGATACATCGATCAAGCATGCCGACGAACGAGCAACATCGATATTATATTCGCCAAAATTCTACATTTAATTTAAACTTTCATAGTATCACGTCGTACTCTAGTACTAAGAAGATTACACTTTAACATTGCAAATGCTATTCTTCATTTGACATACCTATCATTTTATGCAAAACATAGAAATTCGAACAAAAAGCTAGGCAGAAAAACTCTTATGCAAGTAAGCTATTCAAATATAACATATAACTATAATAGTCTCAGGCAAGAGTAAAAAAAATACTATGACGTTTAAATAGGTTGATTAGTTTATTTCTCGTTATTAATCATTAAAAGTAAAAGATAACAATATAAAATATATCTAAATATAATGATGCGATTTCGCAACGCTGGGAAGAAATGGGCTAATTAGAAGAATTAATATTGGTAGAAAATTGTGGATAAATTTTGCGTAACGATTTAGTTCCTTTTTGCTCGTCCAAAATGATCTGCATTTCGTCAATATATTACCCGTAAATTACCACAGAAGAACATAACCTCTTGCATTTTTCCAGCATTAGTCTTGTATTTCTGGCCATTTACGTAGTTGAAAAATACATTAATGCAAATTGTTTCTCTAACATTGGTGGCGTAACTATAGTTTACTGCATGTTGGTGAAATATCTTCTCCTGACTAGAATTTGCAGGTTTTCTAATGTTTAAATAGTCGCAGTATACATACCTTATTAGGGTATAGTGTTGGTATTCACTCACCCCCTGACACACACTTGAGGTGGCTCGCAGGGTATTCATTATATGTATATATGTGACGTCCTCTCATTTAAACAAAGCGCTAATATCACTATCTCCATCACTCGAGGAAAAACACCACACACACAAGAACATACAACGGATTTCCGAGGACAGAATGGCATAGAAGGCAGTCAAGGCTATGTGAAAATGATACATGGTGAAAGAACCAATTCGCAGCATTCCACGTTTCTGCCCCAGTTTTTAAAACCTTTAGTTATATATTTTCTCGGCATGAAATCCGAAGTATATACTCTATCACGTCAATGAGGCTGGCGTCACATAATTCTGATGTAACATACAAAACTCAAACTATTATTCGGCATCAAGTTAACCTAAAGGCTAAACTATCTTGTGGTTAACGATTACCAGGTATTGGTAGCTTTCCATTCGCTCTAGTTTGCTGCTCACTTCGCAACACAACAGAGCACAGCGCTTTCCATTAATTTCAGACCCTGCGCACTAGACAGCGCACTTAAAAACAGATCGGAGGTAAAGTTGATGAGCGCTAGGCAAACAAAAGAACTTTGATTACCACATCCACAATTGCAGACTTTCTGTTGATTTTCAGTAAAGGCCACAGATATGTATAGTGTAATTTATTGTTGTAATTGTTACATCGCAGTCATAGCAGGATTTCTTGATGATCTTCAAAGATCACTGAACACAGTGGAACAAGGTATTCAAGAAGACAACAGGACAATAAATGAGAAGAAGACCAAAATAATAAAATTCGGAAGAGAGAAGTTGGGACGGAAGAAGTACAGCGGACATCAAGCGTAGAATAGCCCAATCTAAAGATAGCGCTCATGATGAAAAGGCAACTACGGTGTCCAAAGAAGATAGGACTACGAACGAGGAAACTGTATGTGAAAGCATTCGTGTGGAGTGCGGCTCTCTATGGATCGGAAACGTGGACAATTGGAAAAGCAGACCAGAAACGATTAGATGCATTGGAAACATGATGTTGGATGAGGATGTTGAAAATCAAATGGACGGATAAAATAAGAAATGAAGAAGTGTACAGAAGAGTATGGAACACTATACAGAAAAGAAGAACCAGATGGATTGGGCACACCCTGAGGCACAACGGGTTTGTTAAGAATAAAATTGATGGAAAATAGAGGGAAAAATCCTAAGAAGAAGGCCAAGGGATAAATACATACACCAAATAAAGAGAAAAGTACATAAGATGTATTTCCAGGGATAACGAGAACAAGAATTAGATAGGGAAGCAGGCCCGGCTTAAGGCCTGGGCAACACGGGCGACTGCCCGGGGCGCCGCAAAGGAAGGGGCGCCGTGATTGTGAAAAAATATTTTTTTACTACGTATAACTGGTGAATAGGTTTGATAAGCGGAGGGGGATGGGGTCGCCGGAATATTCTCTCACCCGGGTTAAAATTTTGTCTTATGCCGGGCCTGTATGGAAGGATAGATGGCTGCAGTCAACCAATCTTAGGATTGATCGACCAATTAAGGTGGTTCCACCGTAGAATGACTTAAATGTTTTATAATTTTTGTTTTTATAAAATAAATTTTATTAATATTCTGTCTACTTGTAGAAAAAGTTGTCCTCTATCTGCTATGAACAACAAAATAATATCTTTCCACGCTATATTACTCTCTAATTGATCTTGAAATTACATTGTGTTCAATGGGAGTATGAGAGAAACAAGGGGAAAAATAGTATTTTTCTATTAAATATAAATGCCATTTTTGCGGAAAACTATTTATAAGAAGGAAATAATCCAGAGAAATTTAATACAAATGTAATATAGGAATCTTACCACCTTATTTTTTTAGTTATTTGGGAATTACTGCCGTAATTGAAGTCAAAATGCGGTATTCGTAGGAAATGGCGCTGCAGTCGGCTCCTATGGCTGGAAAAAAGTGCTCATTTAAAATACATTAGCGGAATAATCTGCAAATTTTGTACCTTACTTTTGAGTTTCTATAGGTAACGCATTTCATCAGAAAAAGCAGGATTTTTTGGACAAAATATAAAAAATGTGGAATTTAGTATTTGTTTTGACTCACACAGTCGCGGCGGAACTTCCTTAATAAAGAGCTTACGTTTTTAAATACGTATTTTGAACGGATTTGATAGCTCTACACAAAACATTTGGCCGTAACTATAGTGCACCTAATGCTACCTACCGGAAGATTCCCGAAAGTTTCACTTTCGCGCATTGTTCTATTCATCGTCGTTCGTTTGCGCTGGAGTGCTGTGATGATGTGTTCCGATCTGTGCCGTCCTCAACACATTTAATGTTAGCCTCTCATTACTAAACAAGGCCTTAATGGTTTTCCTAGGCCGGTATCAACGCGCACGATAAGCCACTCTCAATTCAGATGACCCGGTCCTCCGTTTAAAACGTTCACGCCACCTAGTTCACATCTACATCTAATTGTAAGAACACACTACACTACGATTAGTCGCAGAGGCGTGTGGTAGGGGGGCGTTAGGACACCAACCCTGGAAAGGAGAGGGAATCGGGAAAAGGAGTGAAGAGAGGACAGAGGTGAATTGTACCTTAACGGTGTGTCTTATGTTAGTGTCACGCTATTTTTCTAATAATCACTAATAGTGCGTGGAAATAAGGCATTTTTTCACCAACAATGCGGTAATCTCTCTTATTTTGTCGTTTTTTCCGTTCTAGATATATACCTTAAGGTCCAGGCACGTAGCCAAGTGGGGGGGGGGGGGGGCTTGAGGGGCTTCAGCCGCCCCTGAAATTTCAAATCATATTGTTAGTTTAGTTTTAACATGTATTATATTGGATGAAAAATACAAGGGATCGAGAGGGGAAAAAGGAAAGAACAAATCAGTTTTCTATAAAAAAAAGTAGCCATAAATAAACTGCAATAACCAAGGAGGTTAGAAAATAAATGGTGGCGACATACCACTTGATTGTTGAAGCCAATTTCGCCATTGCAGTCGGCATAGTTTAGACCTTCCTCTGGCTTACATGTCCGGCGGTCGCGTTCGATTTTCGTCAAATCTAAGTTAAAAACCACAGGCAAGGCGATGTTTCGTGACTGGTTTGGCAACACCTACTCGGCACAAAATCCTTCCCAAGCACCCCTATTCTTGCTTCACTTTCGCCCATGAGAATTCACAGTCATGCCTCTTCCATTTCATTTTAACCTCCTTGGCAATAACGAATAAAATTGTACCAAGAAAGGACCCCCCACGCTTCAGATTAAGCTCCCCCCAAACCAAAACCATGGCTAAGTCACCGGTGAGGTCAAAATTATATTCTCCGCGTCGTACTAGTACTAACCTGGGGTGGTTCCTTCTTTCGCGTTGTCGTTAATGTTATCCAAAACGCAAAGCGCTCTATAAGGGGAATGCCCACAGTTCGTTTCCTATCAATGCACTGATCAATTCTAAGTAGTGATTTGAAGCACCTGATAAAGTTTTTGAAGAATGGCGATTACGTTTTCGCTCTCACGTGCGCAATTCGAAAATTACGACAACACGAGCGCACGCGCCATTGAGAACCGTGATTGCGCCCCTGATCGGAGTTTATCAAGTAATCTAAACCTAAGAGTGTAGCCTACGAGTCTGTAAAGGTTTCCAACCTGATCCTTTCAATGGTAGCTTGACACTTTCAGCTCACTCGGAGTAGTTCTTAACTAATTGTGCGGATTTCCTTTGCATTTTACATACTCGGCGTATTGAATCTTTCAGTGATGGGTCCCAAACGCTCGCGGCGGCGTCTGGCGACTACTCGCGGAAGAGTTTATTTCGGAGAGAAAGAGATGCAAAAATACAAATTCAAAAGAAACCCATTGATAGAGATGTGGAGAAATAAGTTATCAAACAGATAACAAAACACGACTGTCTCTCATCACACAAACGATAGTTTTTAATAAAGAGAGAAACAAAAAACAGCCAAACTAACACTCCCATGATTTCAGAGAACAGAACGTCAAGCTACAATTAGGTCGCGGTGGCAGCTATGTTAAACTGACACATAAGTAATACATGTTATCTGCATGCTATATTGCGAGCCACCTTAGGGACGTGTGGCAGAGGGTGTTAGGATACCGGCCATGGAAATAGGGGGAAAATAGGGAAAAGGGAAGGGGAGAGGACAGATGTGGATGTTCACGGTGTGCTTTATGCTAGTGTCACCCTGTTTTGTGTTATAATCCCCAATAGTTCGTGGAGTGAAGGAATGTTGTACCTATCAGTTCTACAGTGCATCTCTATTATTTTCTCGCTTCTATCAGTTCTACAGATAAGGCCTGGGGAGTAAATAATATCCTCCGTGTCCAAATAATACTCGACAGATCTGAATTCTTCAAGTAGCATAAGCCTAGCGTGTAGCCTAAGTCTTTAACAGCTCTCAGCCTAGTACTCTCATCAACTGTGTGACACTTTCTGTACGCTCGTGGAAATTTATTGACGAAACGTGTAGCTTTCATTTATATTGTACTTACTTCGCGAAATAAAGCTTTCTGTAAAGGGTCCCAAATGCTCGCGGAGTATTCGGGATGTGACCTAAACAGAGCGAAAAGTAATGGTAACTCAAATTCGCCATATTTTTTAAAATCCTAATTTAGTATATTAACACATAATTTCTTTGCCAGACTGGTATTGATGAGTACCACACGTTATTCAGCAGACGATTCTAAGGAAAATTTCACTCATCCAACTGGGTATTCGCAGAAGAGTTATATATGGCGACGGAGAGAGAGAGAGAGAGATGCAGGATAAAATTATATGAGAAAGGTATATGCGGAAAACGAGAGACAAGCATGTAAAGCACTTTGTTGGGGTACAGTCTAAGCCGTATCTGGAGATTTTGCATTTTTTTTCGAAGCCATGGTCTTATTTATTCATTGAATACACAAACTGTAAAACAAAGAAACCTTCTGTAACATCCGTTCATCTCCTCATAATGGCAATCCACAAAAAATTGGCCTGTAGAATCAACTTTCGACACGTAAGAATTAAAATAACTTAGTTAACTCCACTAATTATTTATTATCACGACACGGGTTTCAACACCTGAAGATGACACCATGTGTTGAAACCCGGGTCGTGATAATAAATAAGCAGTGGAGTTAACGAAGTTACGTATTTTAATTCTTCCGTGACGGATAACTTCCACAAAATCAAGCCTACAACTGTTTCCTTTGCAACTTGCGAGAGTTGGCTGGTTAAAAAAATGTTCGGCAGTCTTATGTTAACCCGTAGATACAACCACACCATCGCATTCGCACGAGAAAAACGCACACTTGGATGTTCCGAGGACAGAACGATAGGGCATCATAGACGTATCAGCGCGCGACAGAACAGCGTAAGCATTGTGGAACAGATAGTTTTCGTACGATTCCACACCATACTGATATTATTTGCTTAAACTGGTATCTAAGTCATTCGAAGCGGTCGGTCCTACTTGATAAATGTTCACGCCTCCTTGCTGCTACACATACGCAAGAGTTTATAAACCAGTAGGGACAGATGCAACAGCAAACAACGAGACAAACAGAGACAGAGGGAAAAAGTTGTTTTTCTACCAGATGCAAAAAAAGCATGACGTTCCTCTTTTCCTGCACCCACACGTATTAAAAAAGGAAAGATTTCTTGATTTCCAGAGAACTTAATAAAGTGGATGGGGGACAGCGCTAGCATTATGATATAGTACCTGGAGCGGTTATTGTAGGTCATTTAGTGCACATTTTAATAATTTTTTTAAAGTCTAAAATAAATTCTTGTGCCACATTTCATTTAAGTGCATCTTTTTACACGTTAAAACCCACCATACAGGCATTAATGCAAATGATACAAGAAGTATATTTTACATATTTTTTCTTGCTTAAAGCATGTTATGAAGAGAGCTTTCGGCGCCGTAATCGAAATTTAAACGAAATTATATTAAAATGGTTTTTTTTTTCGATTATCAGACTCCGTTCTTATCATAATATTATGTAATATTTCGACTATCAGATTGTTCATATCATAATATCTGTTAGCAAAAAATACTATAAGAAATGTATTGATTCGCGCAGAGAACAAAATCTGTACATATTTAATCGATTTATTACGAAATATATGTCCATTAGCCAAAAGGATACGTGTAAAACTAGATAGAATCGCAAAAAAAAACAAATCGGTGTGATGCAATTTTTTTCCCTTTCACCAATAGATGTCACTAATGAGAAGACGTATGCAGAGTCCTCTGGATTGCCGATAATACACTACATAGTTAATAGCTACTAAGTTAATCTCACTTTCCCCCATAAGACTCTATAGAAACGTAGGAACAAAGATGGCGGAATTCTCAATTCCCATAGTGGAAATGTATGCGACGACTCAACCCTATGAGGGAGAAGTGTTGAGAACGGCCATCCAGAGGACTCTGGACGTATGCAAAGTTTCACGCACATCTATACATAAATATCGCACCAACCACCTTAAGATGCTTGAATAAAACTTGGAAGATTGACTGAAAACCTGTGATGGAAGATTGACTGATCAATATTCTTCACATTATCCTTTTTCAAGATATACTTACGTAAATCAACGACATCCTCATGGAAAAAATCAGGACGTCCTCAACGAAAATGGATAAAAATTCCTCTTCCGAAAAGCATACTCAAACTAACGATCATATTTGCTCCAAGGAAATAAACATAAATGTATGTGTATTTGATTTCCGATGACAGTATGCTGTGAACATTCGTAGAGGGTGTAGTGCGATCTGGAACTGTAACACATTGACGAAAGAACTACTTCACATAATCGCATGCTTAAAATTTTAGCAAGACCGTTATTAAAGCTAGTAATAAATACATTCAAATTACAGAACCCTGCCTTTTTCCATTATTTACCCGTTGCCCTCAACAATATCACCACCGCTCCGTATTTATTTATTTACACTAACAATGCCTCCATTACGTATTACGTATTGTATTAGATTCATTTTTAACCTTCGCTACGATGAACATGTGTCCTCTTATAGGGAAAAACTGTCTTGGTTAACAGTCAAAGACAGACGTAATTATTCGCTCAGTGTCTTTCTGTTCTCCTTATTCTCCGCTTCAGAACCAAAATACTTAATAGACATGTTTATACACCAACCACAGTCCCGAACTATAAATACAAGAAGTGCACAATCTGACCTTTATTGCCCCGCCCATAGAACCACCAAATATCATCACTCTTTCCTGGTCAAATCTACAAAATTGTGGAATTTCCTCCCCATTCATCTAAAGAATATTTTAAACACACAGACATTCAAGACAAAACTTTATTCTTACCTTCTACAAAAAACGTAATTCTGTGATTCAGTCTACACCAAAAATGAACTTGTGCAACTGTTGCTCAGTATTAGTTTTTCGGTTGATTTTATACCAAAAAGAAGCTGCAACGACTTTCTTTACTGTTTTATCACTGGTTTATTATTCACTAAAATGTCTTTGATTGTAAATTCTGATTTAGAAATGTGTTAAAAAATTATTCTTCAGTTATCCAGTTCAGATACTGTTTTTGCTTATGTTTACACTAAAAGGATTATGCCACTTTTTTCTTAATTGTATTCTTCGTTTAGGTTTATTTTATTTTTATATGATGCATTTTTGATTGTATGTCTTTTCTGTGATTAGAGATATAAAACTGGCATGTAATGTATATATTTATATATGTTCAATAGCAGGTTAAGTACCTTAAGCTCACCACCATTGTAAAATTGGTGCTCTTAGGGGTATTGTACCCAGAGCAAATAAATATTATTATTATTATTATTATTATTACTAACAATAAAACAATATCTCTTCTCTTATTCATCTACCTTTACAAAATTGAATTTTCCACCATGAAAATTAGCAAATATATCAAAGTTTATGATACTATATTAGAATAAATTATTGAATAAGCTCGCAAGCTAACTACACAATTTCAAGTACAAAGAGTTAATATAATGCGGTCACCCAGAGCGGTCTTCCCTGAACAAATTTCGAGTCTCCTAACAAGCTACATATTCGCGGAAAAATTGAACTAAGGCATAAGGAATAAAACAATTTTGCCGATCAGTTAAAACTGAATGAAAGTCCTCTAGACACTCAACAAAAATCACATTAACTAATAAAAAAACACTCAAACACGAAGACAAAATCCGAGGACAGAATAGCATCGAGGGGGGCAGCGTGATGCTTTGTGGTACTCAGTACACGCCTTCTTCGCCAAATTCCACAGAGTTACCATTTACCAAGACCGGTATCAACATTATATTAACAAGAACAAAGGTCCTCCACAAACATTATCGCGTATCCTAACTTGCTACTCGCAAGAAAGAGAGATATAATGTCTAAAATATTTAAATAAACTGACACAGAAGGAAAGGAAGATGCAAAAATGTAAACAACACTTAGTGAGTTCCACATAGATTTATTACAAAAAGAAAACGACCGGTTTCGTAACAGAGTTACATCTCCGGGTGAATGAGAATCCAGATGTAACTATGTCACGAAACCGGTCGTTTTACTTTTTTCAAATAAACCTGTGTGGAATATGCGAAGTGACGTTTTCGTTGGTGCATAATTAAACAATTCCATAAAATATAGCCAGGGACGGTGACTTACAGGAGATAAATAAATTTTCCCACCGGATTAAAAAAAATAAAACCCGCGACGATAATTTCCACAAACCACACACAAACATTCGCACGGGAAAAAACAACACACATACACAAACAGGCATGGGAACACAACAACCACATGAATATACACTTCATATAATGATTCCCGAAGACGTAAATGTCGCGGCGCAACAGAATAGCGTCCAGTCTCGCGAGAGGGAGCTATGAAAGCACGAAGAGGAAGAGAAGCCAAACGGCAGCAGCAAATTCAACTCAGCAGGCGAAGGAGAGGGCAAAAGAAGGAGCATGAGGAGGAGGAAGGCAGGCAGTCGGCAAGCAAGCAAGCAAAGCAAAGGCATTGCTGGCGGAGCTCCCGGAGAAGAGGAAGGAGGAGAAACGGAGTGGAGAGATAGAGAAGTGGGAGAGAGAGAGGGCATATGGGGAGGAGGAGGGAGGTGACTGGCAGGGGATGGGAGAAGGACGAAGCCTGGAGAGGGAGGGAGAGTAAAAATAGTAGAATGGGAAGGAGAAGTTGTGGGAGGGTTATATAGCAGCAAGCAGTAGGAGGTGGAGGAGGTCGGTAGTTGAGAGGAATGGTAAAAAGGAATGGGGTTGTGGAGGGGAGGGTTTTTTTGAGGGGAAGAAAGAGAGCTACTGGGTGGGTAGTAGGGAGTAGTAAGTAGAGGGGAGGGCTGATGGGGAGGGAGGGAAATGGGTGTGGGGAAAGGTGGGGGGGGGTGCGCGCTGAGAGGGCAGAAAACGGCGATAAACACGAGGAACACTTGTTGAGCAAATAAGTCGTTAAAGGTTGTTACCGTAAAGGCTCGGATGATGGGCGATGGCCGTCATTCCGTAATGCATCTCGCGTCGGATCTTCGGAGCCGTCGACGTCTTCGGGTCGTGGCGGCGGCTAGTGGTCGTCTTGTCCGAGGACCAACACTTTTTTATCTCCTGGCCCGACTCGAAAACGGCGACTTACTTCTTCTTGAAAAGAAGAAGTCACAAGAGGTGTGGGACGCTTTAAGACGTCGTCTGGGGACAAATCGAAAGGGAGTTGTCGAAGCCTTCTCTGCCGTTTGGAAACGGCGAGGTCCCCGGGGAAGAACGTCACACAACCGGCGCGCTAATCAGTCACCTTCAGAAACAACTACAGAAACCGTCTTCAAAACAGGCTGCAGAAAAGGTGTTCACACACACACAGAGAAATATATATATACATATATATCCCTTCCTCAGCCCGCTGGAACCTTGTGCGCAGCAGAAGCAGCAGGTGTCCCAGCCCTTGATGTTATTATTATTCCACCTCCTCCCTTCTTAGCCGCAACACACAACCAACATGTCTCACCCTATTACATATTAATCATCCACTCCCCTCTCTCCCACTTCCAAACACGTTTTTTAAACCCCAAACAGCACAAAAGAGAACTCCCGAAAAAAAGCACAAAGCACTTTCCGAGCAACACACCACCACCGACTTCTTGAAGGAGGCCCTACCCCGCCGATGATACTCTCCAACACGTCCTCCTTCCTTTCCTCTACATATCCCGATAATACGTGTGACGACGACGTCTACAGCAAACAAACAAGTCAACAAACGACACACTCGATTGTTGAGTCCGCCACGGCTCGGGTTGAACTGTAGGAAGGGGACGGGACAACAACGTGTTGACTTCCCATTTAGAAAAGAGAGTTCGAGGCGGAAAAAAACTTTCTTTCACTCCTTTTTGGCGACGAAAAAATGGTCGCGGCGAGGCGGCTATCTGCCTCCTCTACGCCTCGACCACGCTGTTCAGAACACCACGCACCACAGATGCAACAGCCGAGAGACTTCTTGAGGATGTTCTTCTGCTCGGAGTTATAAGAGGATGCCCTCAAAGAAGCTTCGTCCCTCCGCCGTTAGGTGGTGCGAGGCGGGCGTGCCGCGCGACGAAGCAAGCGCCATCTCTCGACGAAGAGGTTAACGATTTGTCGCGGGCGGGAAGTGGTGTGGCTGTCCGTCGGAGTCTTGTTGTATAATAAGTGGTCGTTCGCCAGGAAGGGATATTTTTTTCCAAAGGCAGCGTTAAATTTCCCGACGATTATGGGATTGTGATAACGAGGTTGCAATTACTCCGCGTTATCATTTCTCTTGCGATCGTTCAATTCTCTGGACGAAGTAAATGAAAATGAAAGGTCCACAATATTTCCGCGCGTTGATAATTTTTCAAAATAAATATCGGTAGTCGTTCATTCTGATTGTGAGTAAAGAAGAACGTAGGCCACATTTTCAGCATTAACGCAATTAGGAAAATATCGATAAAACCTTATCTATTGTCATTTAATGTCAATAGAATTCTAAGCCACACCTGACAAATTTTAATAAATAAATGTTGTCCAATACGTTTGCATTTAATTTTCCGAATATTCAGGTTTCTTGGAGCAGTCCCGTCAGCAACATATACTTTAATACGAAATCTCGCAACAATCCGCCTTTTTCCGTCATCAACAATCACCTCACAACCAATAAACAAAAATATAAACAGAAAACAAAATCAAATAAGAATACAAACAAGAATTAAGTTATTAAATAAAAATCAAAGTTAAAAAGTATAAGAATTTTTTCCCAGCTATCTTACATTACAGTTATAAATAATTCCTTTCTTTCATGATTTCTATCGCAAGAGCCGCTGCAATAATAAACTTTTATTGGTTAGCAACCAACCTAAAGAGGACCTGAAAACTAAGGGATAGTTCGGGCAGGATTTTTGAGTTCTAAAAATTTCCAAAATTAATGATGATTAAGTTTGGATGATTAAGACAGATATTTTTCGGAATTTGTTCAAATTATGTTTCGCATGGCAGCGTTCGGTATTTTTAACGTAGAGATACCCATGCCAGAGTTGTTGAAGCTTTGCCGCAGGCTGGAAGTTGCACGGTGCCTATTTAGTGGTTTTTAGTGTTGTAGCGGAATTCTGTACATGCGACCGACACTTAACGGTGTCGCTAACTCGCCCAACCGACACATGTCGGTTAAGAGTGATTCCGGGGGCACCTTCAACCGATACTCGTAGTTAACTTCACCGTCAATCGTCGCTCAGACTGGGTGATCCGACCGAAGATTTTGAAACCCGACCGACACGTATTTCGTCGCTTCGCGAAGTGAACGCTGGGTAAAAAAAGGTGAAGTGTTCTGCTCTTGACAACACGGCCGTCTCTGAAGATAATATTGTGAAAATTGGCTACTCTTCACGTAGCTTAAGCTACGTGACTTTACATAATTTTCCTTTAACTTTATAATTATAACTTTCCTTTGCAATTTGGTGTTATTTATTGTGCATACCTCCATTACTTTTGATTTTGCCATTATTTCCTTAAGTGTATCAAATACAATGCTTTCGTTGTGATCATCTTCAGTGTGAGAAGTTTTCTACCACCGAAAGTGCAACATTTGGGTGCAAGGAAATTGTAATTAGTTAATAAATATTAACTTTCAATCACCTTAAATGAGTCTGCGGCGTTTTAAACTGTATTGCATAATGATTGCGTTTCATATTTGCTTTATTCGTCGCTTAATGACACGCATACGTATCTATAGATGTAGACATTAGGTAGGTCGGTAATTGTGTTGTTTACTTTGGTAAAAGTAGGTCTTTGGAACATATCTGTCGATCACATCGATGTACTTATCGACGACAATATTTTCGTCGTGCATGGAATGAACCTGTCATCAGAGTGGCTACCTTGGAAACGATTTGTGTTGAAAGTGTCTTAAACCGACGATGTTTTGTTTGTGTCTTGAATCAGCCTTGAAATATGTTGATCCTTCGGACCATGCCACGGAACTAGAAGGTGGGTGAGAACGTAGGATATGTACTGATGTCCTTATATTTATCTTGCGCCAATTTTCATTTGCACATGAGTCGATTGGAAAGTAATACTTCGGTAAATTAATCATTCCGTTGATCTTCGTTACTTTAAAAGTGATCTTTCAATTGAAGAATTCATCCCCTTGCAGAGATGTAGGGACTGGGATTTCACGTAACAACCTCAACCATTGCCAGAACCAGTTATTTATAGCCACACTGATCCCACTTTTTATTCAATAAGATTAAAGTGAGTCTCCATCATCAATTTTCAAGTGTGTCTCAGCACAAAACCTTTAAGTTTCAACGAAGAATATTAAAATCCTGTTCGGATTTCAAACTCAATACAGAGAAGGGTTCAAGACTATTATCACAGATTGTTTCACTATTATTGTGTTATATAATAGTTGTAGGAACAACTTATCTTACTTGATCTTACTCTTATGACTGCTGTTGCCTAAACAATATCTCGAGCAAGCAATTCACATAGTGGATTAGTCTAATGCTAATCCATAATATTATCAGATTGTTTCTCAATCTGTAAATGTTTTTAACCTCTCAAATATATTTGGAGCTATATAACTAGGCTTATCGTCGAGCTGCAAGACGAGAGTGGATGTAATAATAATAATATTTATACATAATTATTTGTCAAAAAGCCACAATTTTAAAGTGAACGTCGCCGCTTAAGCGTACTTTCATAAATGAATTCTCATTACAGAAACGAGTTAGTAACCTTATTTCAGATGTATTAGTCCATAATGTTATGAGGTGGTTCCTTATGCAATGAACGTTCGCAGTTTCCAGAACCTTATCGATGACATTAACACGACAGAGAAATCCAGGCGATACTGATTTAATGGCGAAATTTATTATTATTTGAGCTTTTTACAATTTTCAAATAAATGAGCGAAGGCTGATTAGATTTCGATTTAATCTCCCATGCGCGGGTGAATTTCTTTCGTCCGGTACGAGCTAAATGAAGCAATCATATAAGAATATTTTGAATGTATGGTCACAACATTACCTCGTTAAATATTATTCCCACCAACGCTACATTATTACTACACAGGTATTCTTTACATTATTTCCACTCGGTGGAAACGGTAAGTCCATGAATGATGTATTTTAATGGAATATTACACATAAAATCATTATCACTAATATCTTGTGAAGTAATGAACGTAGGTACGCACAGAAGGGATTGTGATTTAGCACGCCTTTATGCAACGCTGAACTGCTATGTATAGTTTAAGGAATATATTAATACATAGATTATGGATTGAATTTGAGGTTAATCACCATTTAAGGTGATATTATGATCTGATTAATTCTGATTGTGTATGTTACCACATTCAGCGTCTGCTTTCTTCATCTTGTATCGTGCCACATCATTGGTCGAAATGTTTAGCCTCTCATGCAGATGTCAGTTTGCGACCGACAAATGCATGACGCCAGAAAATCGTCGCTTGCATCGACAGGTGACGGTACGTCTCGTGCCGAGAATCGCTCAGTTGTCGGTTCAAGCGACGACCAACGGTAGCGAACGTGCAACGGACGAAATGAGAAGAGGTAGAAGATATGAGAAATTTAAGAGGGATGTAATGGCGGGACATCCTCAGGAGGTAAAACGAGGCAATGTTTCAGAAATTGGGATGCAGGATGGGGATTGTCCAAAAATCTAACAATCAGCTGGTAGAGTACTCAAATAATAATAATAATATTACTTGATTAGCAATTAAGGTAGCTGGAGCGGTAATCATGGGTCATTAGGGTGCACATTTTAATAATTTTGAAAATAAAGTCGAAAAAAAATTCTTGAACCACATTTAACTTGCGTGCACCTGTTTATGCGGTGCAACTCACCGTACAGACAGTTTAATGGAAATAATACAATTATTATACTCTAATTTTTTCCGCAATTAAAGCATGTTGTGACTAAAATGTTAGGCGCGGCATTCAAAATTTAGACGAAATTATATTGAAATATGTTTTATTATAATATAAGACTCAGTGTAACACCTTGATATTAGTTAGCAACAATTAAAAAAGTATAAAATGTATTAATTCTCGTTTAGAAGAAAAACTGTTCATATGCAATCGAGTTGTTGCGAAATATGTCATGTGACATGAGGCTACGTGTTAAAATAACATTGAATTGCAAAAAATCGACATGATTCAATTTTTCACGCAAATATGTACATAAAGAAAAATCGATTCAAACACCTTGAGCATGTATTTTGAACGAATGCTTTCATAATATTTAACAAAACATTCGGACGTGACTATCGTGAGCCTAGAGAATGCTACCTAACCACCGGTGTTTATCGAACGTTTCGCCAAGCGAACATCGATCAATTCATCGTCGTTTGTGTGCGCTGGACTGCGCTGATGTGTTCCGATGAGCGCTATTTTTAACTCATTGCATGAATAGCTCCCGGAATCTATTTAAGGACATGAACACCATCAGAACATCATCAGTCAACAATCATGGAAGATTGGTTTGCTGCAGCTTTCCACCACTTTCTCCTCTCGGATAAACCTTTTTCTCTTCAATAATCCCAGTCTAAAAGTCCCCCAAAACTTGCCTGTATAAATATCAACCTCAATCTTCCTCGACTGTTCTTCCCTTCAAAGCATGTATACAATATAGGGCGCGTGAGCTATCTTTGCGATGTATTGTTAGGTGGGTCAGAGTAAGCCGACACATGTGACGTCAGACAGAGAAACCGATTGATGTTTTCTTACGCTTAAGCCAGGAGACCGCGAGCAAAACTAAAAGAAATCGCTCACACGATTGAAAATTTGTGCACTTAACGATATTTTCGTAATACCGTTTTACTGTTCTGCTTCTGACTGCCCAGAAAAATAAACAAAGAAAGGTAGTTTGTCATAATTAATCGCTAATGATGCCTTCTCCGTCAGCAATTATATTCTATACATGACGACATTCGCTTAAAATTTCAAATTCGCATCTCTAACGCCAGAGACGACATTTTTATGAACAATACAAATGCCTATTTAGCATGAGCTTTATAGATAGCCTTGCCTTGTCTGACGTTACACGCTTGGGGGGTTGCTCCTGGAGACAACTTTCCCCACCATCAGCGTCTCTATTGTACACATACTTTAAGGTTCTACCCATTCTATTGTCTTTCCAGTACCGTTTTCAAGACGCTGTTGAATCACAGAAAGTGCGCAATACGTCTGACTCTAAACTTGCCTTACGCTACTCCGCCCATCATATCACTGTAACTTACATACCATAACTTACATATCACTATCACTGGCGATCATTCTTCCTAGATATCAACATTTTTTCTACTGTTGTCATTTGTGTCATCGAAGTTTTATAGTTAATTAGTTGGAAGAAAGAAGAATAGTAACTCCGATTTTTAAGGAAGGTTTACACTGGCACTGGTACCGGTAAGTTTATTGCGCAAGTTACTTTAAGCAAGCGACTTTCGACGTGCAATGCAGGTGTAAATGGCTACGCACGCTCACTTGCGGAACTATTAAAAGATTGGGCAAGTCACACGCAGAAGCCTATTGTAGCCGTAGTACATGGAAATAAATCTGACTCTGCGGTAACTTCTGAAAAAAAATTTCTCAGAGTAAACTCTTCCCCAAGCTTTTCCAGAAGTAACTTGGAGAAGTTTTTTTCGTCCTTCCTACGCTCATGAACATCAGAGGTACAAATGACGCTTTCTTTGATCATTATTTCATTTCGGAGTAATCTTTTCTTAAAATGGGATACCTCAGAAGTGTTTGCATGTTGCATAATCAGGATGTCATTATAAACATCGTCGGATGTATGCTCCAGTAACGGGAATATACGTATCAATCAAAAGATATGAAGGGACCCTACTTCGTTGGTTTGCTCATGTCAAGAGAATGGATAAAAGTCGAGTAACTAAACAGATATATTGTAGAGGAGTTAATAGGTGAGAGGAACGGATAAACCGGAAATTGACGGATGGAAGAAATTCTTCTCAAGAATATTAAGTCTTAAGAACAGAAAGGGCGAGTATGAAACAATGTAAGAGGGTGACTGAAGCGAAAGAGGTAAGCAAGGATAGGGCAGTACGGAGGAAATCATTAAAGCAGAGTCAGATTTAGAGGTACATCACTGAGAATTAAACTTTTTTCACAGTTCCGATTTCGAAGGGGGAAGGTGCGATGAGTATGCATGTAAAAAAAACGGCATTTTCTCGCATAGTTAACCACTGCTTTATGTTGACTGGCCGGCATGAAGCTCGCGATGTAGATTGCGCATTGCAAAAAAATGAATAACAGTCATTTTCGCATTTGACCTCCCTAAACTGCCCCCGCAAAAGTTCCTGGCAAGGAGGGGAGGTAGAAGTAGAGGGGGTGAAGGGGAAGGACAGAGGGGAAGACAATGAGAGTGATGCAGAGGTATCATACTAATACGCAAAAAAGGCACACACGCGCAAGGAAAATAGGCAAGTGGTTAAAATCATCCAACGCTATGCATTTACCAGGAACCCTATCTTGAGGTCTCATTGTGAACCGACTCGAAACGGGACGGCCAGTGGTGGTGAATCATCTCAATTTTCGAAGCGCTTGTGTTGGCAGCAATTAGCAAGGCTTTCTGAATCATCCTCCCACACTAAACAGCCTAACTTCCCCGTTTCTCAAGATTCTGAAAGTTCCGTAGCCCATCTCCAAAAAATTGTCCAATGCGCCGCGCCGGGAACTTTTGCGAAAGCTATACGTACTCTGTGACCTGGGCTTCCTCAGAAACATGTGGCTCTCGGGCAAGGACAAGGCTTGTGTACACAGCCGTCGAGTCAGTGGTTACCGCGGAAAGCGGCGTGGATTCCGTGACTTGACGTGGGCGGAGCGGAGGTCATGGACTTGTGGAGGTAGAGAGAGAGATGGGTATGTGTGTATGCGGCAGCACAGTCGGGGAGAGGAACTTCATTTCAATCCGTTGGTTGGTAGTTATTTTATTTTGGACCGACAACTTAAGGTCATTTGAACAATTAAGGAGGTTCCGCCGCGACTGTGTGAGTCAAAACAAGTACTAAATTCCACATTTTTTATATTTTGTCAAAAAAATCCTACTTTCGCTGATGAAATGCGTTACCTACAGAAAACCAAAAGTAAAGTAGAAAAAATGCAGATTATTCCACGAATGTATTTTAAATTAGCACTTTTTTCCAGCCATTGGAGCCGACTGCAGCGCCATTTCCTACGAATTAACGCATTTTGACTTCAATTACGGCAGTAATTCCCTAATAACTAAATTAATAAGGTGGTAAGATGCCTATATTTTATTTCTATTTAGTTTCTCTGGATTATTTCCTTCATATAAATAGTTTTCCGCGAAAATGGCATTTATATTTGATGGAAAAATACTATTTTTCCTCGTGTTTCTCTCATTCCCCCATTGAACACAATGTAATTTCAAGTTCAATTATAGAATGAAATAGCGTGGAAAGGTATTATTTTGTTGTTCATATCAGATAGAGGACAAGTTTTTTTTACAAGTAGACACAATATGAATAAAATGACATTTAAGTCATTTTACGGTGGAACCACCTTAAGGACAGTTTGGTAGGTTTAGTAAAGGAAGGATAGGGTATATATGGGGAATGGAGGAAGGGTGGAGAGAAAACCGGCGCAAGCGTTAGCCTGGCAATCAACGAAAAGGGTCAAGAGTTCTACGTACCATTAGAAGGGCGCTTGAATTTCTCTCCACATTACATACAAGTAGGGATAGGGATTCCGCAGAAAAAGTTTTGCCACCGCTCGGAATCTAATCTGAACCTTTGGGAAGAAGTTTCAGTTTCACCAACACGGATAAAATAATTAACTCGGATAATTTTTGGAAAAGCCGATACAACACAATGTTTCTGTTTCAGCAGTAGCATTATCTCGGTTTTGGAGAATTATCTTGGTTAAACATTTACTCGGTTAAAAGCGTATTATCCGATATAATCCGAACGTAGAGACAATATAGCGCACAGGTGGCTTGGAAGAAACGAGTGACAGTGATGAAAAATTTGAACGGGATAATCGAAGAAAACGCCCAAGATGGATAAAAGAGCGTGAAGATTATTTTGCGGTCCATAATGATGTGGATTTCGTCACGCATTTCGGGCTAACGAAGGCATCTGCAATGTCCATTCTCGCTCTCATCGAACGTGACTTGGAATTTAACTCACAATCAGACAGGTTAGGCATGCTCATGTTATCATCAGTGCATTACGTGTTATTTGCAAAATGTAACATTGATGGTAAAGCACAATAAAAATCATATTATTTTGGCTATTTACAGGTGTAGGCTCTGAAATAATATAATGTTTATATTGGTTGCTATGAAGCTCAAATAGAAGGAAGATTGGTATTTTCCCCGGAAAAGTCTAGTGCAGGTCTGGTGCGTTTTTATTTCAAACATCAGAGAATGATCCGAACATTTCTTGCACTCGTCGTGCCATCGTATGTGATTTAAGCTCCATCGTAGAACAGAAATTCACGTAATTAAGTGTCGCTCCAGTGAGTATAAATCCGTAATGTTGCCGGAGAGATGAATTATTATCTGCCTGTTTCAAACCGATAAAAATTAAATATTTTATAAGATTAAGTAATTAGAATAACCTAGGGATATTAGATACTAAATGCAAGCTAGACTGTAGCATATACAACATATATTCCTCACCTCATTACAATCAATGGATTTACCATGAAATTACAAAAACTACCGATGTGATTAAAGCAACCATGCGCGATGAATGTCGGAAATTATACAACAATTACAAAATCGACCGTTTAATTTCCAAGTAATCTACAGATCAGAGAATACCCTTCCCTTTAAACCACGCTCTTGTCAGTAACTATGCGGATGGATAACGTCTTTTATTTTTGACGAGAGAAGTATGAAAAATTTGCTATACAAAGGATTTCTTTCAATAGACTCGGTTTTCGAAAACTCTGATAATAATGACGTTGATGAAACACGTTCCACAGATTACTGGGATAATTATTTTATCTGAGTTTTCGTAAACTCCGGTAACAGACATTGGTATGACAAAGACGTTACAACGACATGGCCATAACGGAACAAAGGCGTGAAAGTGGTATGTCAGTGGAGTTACTATGGCATAAAAATTACGTTATAACGATGTGATAATGAAGGGACACGAGCGTGACAAGGGCGTGAATAGAAAATTACCATAGCGAGTCAATGACAAGACAATGACGTGACAATGAAGCGACAATGGCATGAAAATGACATTAAAATAACATGACAATGGCATGACAAAGGCATAAGAAAGATAAGACAATGGCATGAAAATGACTAAGAATGAGATTCGCCATTATCAGATTTGTGGTTCGTAAACAATGACATTAATATGATAACAAAGCTTTAGTAACTTAAAAATAATTGACTTAATTAATTTTTAACCATTAACCAATCGATAATCATTTAATAATTATAAAAATTTATCGCAGAAGGCATTTCCCTATGTTATCACATAGGGATCAATGGGTGTAGAAGGCAGGTATCATCAATAAAAGCAAATTTTAAGGGAAATTTAATCTGCGGGAAGTTTCCAAAGGCTTGGACATTGCATCGGTTAGAGCGGAACGAGTTTTTTTGTCAATGCAGCGGTAGCCTTTCATCTCAAACACGGTCCAAGCCAAAGCGGTGCATTTAGACACGGGACGGATTTATGTGGGAGCTGGAGGGAATTTCAGCAACATCGAAATGGAGAAGTTTTACCTTAAGTAGTAATTGGGCAAGCGGATAAAAAAGAAACAGCTGTCTCTCCGGCCTAGGACGCATAGATCATTGAAAGAAAGTAAGATACGGTTTCGATTCCTAGAAACAAGAGACAAGTGAAAAGATAGAGTACGGTCCGATTTGATAATACCTCGTTAGATTTAGTTTTAAAAGTTACTAATGGAGGGCACCCCGTTGATATTCCACGAGTAGAAGGAATAATTAAAAAGGATTGACCCAGATTATGGCCAAGATCTCTCCAGAGGACCCCGCTACTCATGGTGTAAACCGCAGTTAAACGAAGACGATAGATGAAACAACACGACGTGACAGCACAGGGGAATATTGAAGCCAATCTAAAATGCGTAATTGGCCATATTGAATGGATCATTGGTGCAGTTTAATACGCCGAAAATATTGCTGTTAGTTGCGGAATTGTCTTGTTGCCTGGATGATTTATCAATAAAAGTGGAAAATGGAAATAATTAAAAAAAATAGGACTGCATTATTATTTGAGTCTACGGACGAATTGCGCGCGATGGCCATGTTATGTATATAATTTTTCACAAAAAAACAGGAATCACTTTCGTGCGTCAAGGCGCCATCTACTGTATTCTTTTACACATGTCTCCAACATATTTAAAAGGATGACTCCACCTGAACGCCGTGTGGCATGGTTTCCCATCCCAGTTGCTCACGCAGCAACTGGGATGGGAAAAGCTTTCAGACCGTCGATTAAAATTTAGACTCAATCTATTATGTAAGTTCCAAACCGGTCTATTCTCTGACAACGTTGATAATATTTTACAAAATCCGACATACTACGGTAGATCTGATCATGAGAATAAAATTAGGGAACTAGACTGCAGAACGGACAGATTTAAACAGTCATGTTTCCCACGAACGATAACAGCTGCCAATGAGACTTTTATCTAGGTTTGTCATTAGGTAGTGTAGCTCTTAGTAGTAGTAGTACTCCGTAATACTTGAATCCTTTTCAGTTACCTAGTACTAACAGCACACCGTGCATGTTTTCTACATAAGTCTTGAGTCTCTGTCCATTTGTTTAGTTGCAAAATACATATACATTAACGGTCCCTCTCCATTGTGATAATATCTATAGTGTAGTAGTGCATGCTTGTGAGGCTTCGCCTCGTGAAAAGCATTAGCGATTTATGCTAATGCATAATTAGTCGTAATTACACTAACTTTAGGGTATAGTGTAATGCATGTTGGTGAATACTCACCCCCTGCCACACACCCCTGTGGTGGCATGCAGGGTATTTTGTAGATGTAGATATGACAAGCTATTTTCAAGACGTTGGTTCGTGCATTCGCACAATTTGCAGTGTCAAACCTAACCAATTTTATAAAACCAAAGCAATTTTGTATAAGACAAATTTGCATTTAAGTATCAACTAAGTGGGCAGAGCTAAGTATTGAGAAAACATACGCATCCGTTCATGCAAAACAACAGACCAAACATTACAATTGAAGCTACACATTGGACCAAATACACGCTATGAAAAAAGAACACAGTATCTCCACACGATATCGACAGTTGTTTTTTCACAATACTCAATAAATAACATCCTGAAACTTTTCGAGTACATACACGCTACACCCTATGGACTTCTGCTGTCTTAACTTGAGTAATATTTTTTTTTTGACAACCCCACTCTCTTCTTTAATCTATGGTCTAAACCGTCAAAACCATTCGCTGTTTCTTCCTACATTCGCGGCCCATTCAAAACATGCAAACAAAATAACTCGTAAAAAGGGCAGCCATAACTTACCCGAACTTCCATTAGATGCTCCCATTCCCACCGCCGGAAGATGGCAGCAGCGGCCTCACCATCTCCTCCTCGTCCCCGGAAATTTCCGCCCCGTAACCGTCCACGCGTGGGCCGACCCTGGTCCCACATTCCGATTCGCCGGCCCTGGATTTAAAGTCACAATCGCCTCCTCCGGCCCTTCCCTCCTCCATAACACGCACAGGACTGCGACACCGCAATGAATCGTCCCTCAGGAGCTTATCCTCTTCTCCGCTACCCTCTTCGCCATACGACCACGCCCCCCCTGCACAAGCCCCCACTGGGGACCGTCCCCCTGCCCCCCCTGACGGCTCCACCCGCCTGCCAGACCCGTCAGAAGTGACATCTTCACCAGCGCTGTTGTTGCTGGTTGCTCCGCAGTCGCTCCAATCCGGACTCTGGTTGCTCTCGCCCGAAGTCGAACTGTACATTCCTAACTGGATGGTCGGTACGCTCAATCGCTCTACGGGGAGGACTGCGACCGACAGTTTACCGTCCGCTCCCCGGAAATAGCCACCACCGTCCACGGCGAGATGTCCTCGAGGATCCACAGGAACTACAGCATCCCCGATGACCGGTACCACACCGGCATAGCGTCCGAATCCACCGCCCATGGAAGCTATGGACCTGGCCTTGGGTATTCCCCTCTCGTTGCCCGGAAAACCGCCGAGAGGAATTCCCAGTTTGCTGGCGGTGTGGCTGTAGAGAGCGGGGAGGCCTCCGATGCCGCTCCTGCCGACCATGTCCCAGGCCCAGGGGTCCTCGCGCTCCAGACACTCGGCGGACTTGCCCCTGCGCCTCCAAGGTGGTACAGTGTTGCTCAAAAGAAGGCGCCAGTCTCCGTGCGATCCTCCACCTTTGCCATCGCCCTCTGCGGGCTTCCTTCTCCTCTTCTTCGTCTTGCTTACCCTACAAATAAAAAAGATAAAAATACACGAATATATTCACGCGGATGTTTAAAAAGATAAACATACATACATACAGAAAAATCACGAAAGTGTTACTTATTGGCAGTTTAAGGAACCAACATCTGCTTCGCAAACAATAGTCACGAAAAGAATGAAAGAAGTACTTTTTAAACGGCGATTTAACTAAATTAGAAATGAATATAAAATAAAATGGTGAATTCATCAGTTTTGACAGTAGAATAAAGAAGAAAATAGCTGGAGCCATACGGTGCGATAGTAGTGGAGAAAACTGGTCATTACAAAGCGCGGTCGGTCATATTAAATGGATCAGTCGAGCAGTCAATATGCTGAAAATATAAATGGGGAAATCCGCCTAACTTGAGCTCTTACAATACATTTTTTTATTTTAGAGGCAAATCTCTGAAACTTTTTTCTTGCTTGAATACTTCTGTCTATTGTTGATTAACATGTGTGTAACTGAGTTTTCGAAATTTCTTGAAATATACATAGAGAAATTTGTAAAAATATGATAAAAAAATTTAAAAAATCTTTTAAAATAAATTTTAATGAAAACAAATTTATATTTTAACTTAAATAAATAGTAAATTGAGTAAACTAGACCGAAAAATAATATTTTTATTCATGCAAATATTAATTTAAACATAAAAATAACATAAATATGCATAAGATTGGATCTATTTACACCAGAAACCATAATATGCCAGACAATTATGTATTACGATGCATGTCTTGCAACAAAATAATATTAATGTCTTGTACCATAATAATATAATATATCTTGTAACAGAAACATATAACGCTTTTATATAATATTCATTTTTATAATTTATGGATTGAAATAATTCGAAATACATAAATGCACCGTTTAACCTTAATTTTTTGAAGAACGCATTATAATTTGTTTTAATTTCTTATTCACCTTGCGCTTATTCACATTTTTTTCTCATATTAGCTTTGGATTTAAGTTTTTTGGTACTTTGTTTTTTGTCTCCAAGCACATTTAGTCGTTTTATTTTTAATATTGGCATTTTTCGTATTTATCATTGCTTTATAAAAACTTACTCAGCAACGTTATTTTTTTTGATAATTCGTGTTCCATTCACTTCTGATGATTGTATCTCTGTTTTCGTTTAATTTCTAAATTATATCTCGAGGCAGCTGCCTCTCTTTGCCATTACACATAAACAAACGAAAAGGGTTGGTTGCTTGCATTCGGGATATTTTTTCTCGCATCAAAAAACGCAAATAGGAAATCATGCGAGCTACACATGCTGTTGTAAAGAGAGCTGAAAAGTGCATTGAAGTCGGTGGTAGGGTTTTTGAAAATTTACTTTGAACTGTTGTAAATTATATGACTAATTGCAAATCGCAAATTTCATCAGTTATTTCTCCATACGTTTTCATTTTCGTTTGCAGCGTTGTTGCATTAATAAATTAATAGAATAATAAGTTTTTTTTTATTTTTAACAGTAAGCCTTATTTTCATATGTAAGATTTCCCTTAGGATATGAGGCAACTGATGTTCTGTCAAAATTACGGTGTCATCCTCATCGTTCCCCCTCCGTCGTCACTCAACTAAATGAACTATGCTCTGGGGTTGGATTCGGTGCGGTTAGGCATAGAATTATTGTCCGAGGTCTCCAAGTCTAAATTCTTCGAATTTTACTTTTGCCACAGAGGTTGGAGTGAGTTTGTTGCAATGGCACTGGATGTAATTATTAATCTCATCTACTGCATACTCAATTATTATCATTGCAATTGATTGATTAAGATTAGAATGATTAATTAGTTCAATCAGATTATTTTAACAATGAATATATTTGCCATTTATACGCTGCTTTCGAAGCAAGGTGCTGTTGTACCATTTTCCACTCACGCTCTGAAACCAAAAGGGTAACTAACGATGGCGATTTTTCTTGAGAATATGTAACTTGAATCGAGGGTTTGGCATAAGTTTGTATTGTTTTTTCATAAATCGCCGATATGTACCCTCAACACATTCACGAATTAAAATTAGATTCTCGAAAGTATTGTTTTCAAATAACTGCAACAAGAATACTTCCAATTACACAGCGGTGACTAAATACATATAACGTTATCTATGATCTCTTCTCCTTTTAATAATCAACATTGTTTATAAATTGGCCCTAATTATTAATCATTCGAATTGTTTAGGAATTCCATTTCTATCGATTGTTTTAATTTCGTTTAATTTAATGAATGTCAGTTCCATGGAGAGAGCCGTCGAGCTCGTGGAACAGTATCACTTTTGACTCCATATCTCCACTAATAAATGTGATGGGATAATACAACTACCAGTTTCAGAAAGTATATACAAGTTACTAACCATTAAATATTAAATACGTTTGTCGTATCTCCCATGGTAAAAAAGTTATCCCAAAAAGTAATTATTTAATGAATAATTGTTTTTGTAATTTCGGTTACCAACTTGACAATTGGAAGCATTTAGCATACCTGTTGGTAGGAAAAGAAAGATTAAGATCTTGAAAAATAACAGACAATTTTACTTCAAAATCATAGGTGTAATCAACTGATTTTTACCGTTTTCATGGTAAATGTAGGATGATTCTCACTAAATGCTTGCGTTGCCAAAGCTCGGTAACTAAGGAGTTGCGACTCCATGTTCATAGGACAAAAATGCTCAAGATCGTCTTCCCTAACTCCTCCTGAAATATGTAAATTTCCCCATGAAACACCGCTATATAATATAGCTATACATTATACTAGTTCGAAAAAGAAAAAAATGTGAAAATTACGTGTTTATACAATTTTTTACCACAAGAACGATTTTCAAAGGTTTTCCATTCAATTCAATCAACTAATTAGTTCAAATAGGTCATAAAATAGGTCCAAAATACATGGAAAATGATTAGTTACATCGTTTTAAAAAAATGTAAAATAACTAATTTCCATAAATTGGTTTTAGTCTAATAAATTTATTTGTATAGATATTGCGTGATTGACAGTTACTCTAATATTTTATTCCTACACTTAGCACTTTCCAGCAATGTGCAGTAGTACAGACACTAACAATTACTTAAGTTAATACATCAGTTACACATATTATGTGATTGTGCCAGCGTAAATAGTCTATATTAATTCCCATTTACGCATAGAGATATTTCAAAAATTAGCAATAAATGATGCTTCAATATTGAGGCACACTTCTTCAAAAGGTTTCAAATTCTTTCTTTGAATGTCTTATACACGATTCATTAATAAACAGTGTATAAATATCAATGCTGAACAATTTAGAGCGATAAAATCAAAAGATTTTCCAATCGATGCAAATGCAGTAACGCTAATTCTAACTCGAATATGTACTTTCATTTTTTGAGGCACATCAATGAAAGTAGATGCAAATAATACCTGAAACTATGAAATATTATTACAGAAAAAATCAAATCGATTAATGAAATACTGAAAAACTTATAGCGAAAATATAAATTTATTTTTTCCCATTAACAATGCTAAAATTGACAAATTAGGCGATTTTTTTTGGTATAATGTACCATAATTCAGTTACTTATTGTTAGCAACGAAAAACTATGGAAATCGTTGTACGCTTATAAAATTATATTTTTTTAAATTACAAATGGTCTCAGCTTGAAATTTATGGATTAGTCAAAAAATAAATCAGAGTAAAATAGGTAGCTCAAGTTAGGCGGATTTCCCCATATATATAAATATAAAGAGCAGAATTGTCGCGGTACAGCAATGATTTATTAAGAAAAATGAGAACTGGAGACAATAAAAAAGACCACATTGTTTATCAAATATATGGAAATATCGCACGCTATGGCCATGTTAAGTGGATCATAAATTGCAAAAAACCGGTTAAACTTTCGAAGGGATCTCCTTAAATCAAAGGAAAATATTTTTTTTTAAAGTTTTTGTATTTGAAGTAATTATAATAATACGTGACGCTAATTTAAATAGGTACAAATTCATATGGTGATGTTGTTTCGTCTTAAAAATTATGCGCGCTCCGCGGCCTAGAGACACTATGTAATCAGGAGCCCGGGGAATGATGTCACGGGACGGTATTTCTCACAGCTGTATGACATACCTATTTCCTTGTGAAGGTCAGCTTGTTTTTCGTAATTAAACGTCATTATATTTTTAATTTCCTCTGCGGAAGTCAATGACCCAATATGATTTGATACTCCATTTTGAATTATAAGTAAAACAGAGAGGCGATACCGTGCGGTGACGTCAAGTTCTCGAGATGGCGCATTTCATCACGTGACTTTTAAAAATTCGATGCACTTTTTCAGAAATAGCTGGACTCTGGCAACGGGAACCTTGGGTAAGGATATAAGAAGTCTGGCATGGAGTGTAGCGTTGCATGGGAAACATGGACTCCTAGAAAGGAAGACGAGAATAGTCTGCAGGCGTTCGAGACGTGGGCGTGGAGGAGGATGAAGAAATGGGCGGAAGAGGAAGAAGAGGTGGACGGAAATGAGAACAAACGATGAAGTGCTAGGTAGGGAGGGGGAGGAAAGGAAACTTCAGGATTAGATTAGGAAGAGGCAAAGTATTGTTGGAGGAGGTAATGTGGGGCGAAGGGTTGCTTCAGGCAATGAATGAGGGGATTCGCTATAGATCGTAAATGCATATTTAAATATCCTGAGGATTTTTACTTACTTCCATTGAAACCTACCATAACCACTACATTACCTTAGCAATAATCTATTTTTTAAGTAAAAAATTAACTTCCGCGGTTGATGCATTTATCCTTTGAAATATTTGAGTTCTTGGGGAATTATTTTTACGTGTGCACCAATTAAGTATGAGAGAAAAATTGGGTGCATCAGTTCGTAGATGCACGAAAGAAGTGGAACTTCTGTACTACGTTGTATCACTTCACTCCAATATCGTTCCTTCAACTTATTTCACCATAAGTTGTTTCTAGCAACCACGGAACTAAAAAAACAAATGTTTATTCGGTAAAGATGAGCTTTCGTCTCGCACTTTCAAATTTTTTTTTTGAAAAACGTAGGAAACTGACGAAATTGAATGTGATACCTGGGAGTAGAGGAAGAATGCGGATTTGTAAAAATGTAATAATCATACCGGTGTGACTATTAGTTTTTGAGATATAGACGTTTGAAAATGACCAATTTTTCGATTTTTTCGTCCGTTTTCGACGCCATATTTGGAGGTTTTCACGAACAACCGTTAGAGGGATAACACTAATTTCACCTCTACAATATGCCTTTACCCCACCCCCCCAACAAGCTTACGGGCCTATGGAGTGAAACAGGGGTGCTAGGGTGGGACGGTACGCGGGCCCGATTTGGCCATTTTCAAAAGTGAAAAACGCATTTCTTGTGGAAATGGTATAGTGGAAATGGGCATTTCTGGGAGTCGAGGACGTTTCAAAATTATGATTTTCAAGGCATTTTCGTGATTTGGAAATGGGCATATCTGGGAGTCGAGGACGTTTCAAAATGATGATTTTCACTGAGTTCCCGTGATTTGGAAAAGCGGAAAACGATTTCCCCTTCCGTAACTTGCCCTGAACCCACCCCACAAAGAGGTTTGCGGGCCAATGGAGTTAAACACGAATTGGTTATAATCAAAAGTGAAAAACTCATTTTCGTGAGATTGAATAGCGGAAAACGCATTTTTAGCGCGATCGATAACGAGAAAATGGGTATTTCTGGGAATGGTTGAAGTTTCAAAATGTTATTCTGTGTATTATTTTAAGAATAGAATCCCTCACGCTCATTGGTGATTATTGGTGAGCATTGGTTGAAGTTGCAAAATGTTATTCTGCGTATTATTTTAAGAATACAATCCCTCACGCTTATTGGTGATTATTGGTGGGAATTGGTAGAAGGCTAAAATGATATTTCGCGTATTATTTTAAGAATAGAATCCCTCACGCTTATTGGTGAGCATTGGTAGAAGGCTAAAATGTTATTTCGCGTATTATTTTAAGAATAGAATCCCTCACGCTCATTGGTGATTATTGGTGGGAATTGGTAGAAGGCTAAAATGATATTTCGCGTATTATTTTAAGAATAGAATCCCTCACGCTTATTGGTGATTATTGGTGAGCATTGGTAGAAGGCTAAAATGTTATTTCGAGTATTATGTTAAGAATAGAATCCCTCAGGTCACAACGTTAATATAAGTGGGCTTTTGTTAGAGGCTAATGATATAGTATTGTTGACTGAGTTCTCTCGGGTAGTGTGGAAGGGGGAAATTAACTGTCAACAGTTGGAAGTTAATTGTTGAGAGTAGTTGGCATTAATCATTCTCTGACTTGCGTGTGTGGTGTATGGTCGCCATGATTTGCCAATCGTGTACGCTCAATTAGGAAGTGTAAATCCTCCATTTAAAGTGATACGTGAAATGTTATTAGTACAGTGGAATGAATGTGAGTGAAAAGGAAGTGTAAATCCTTCATTTGAAGTGAAATGTGCAATGTTTACTGCGTTGGAATGAATGGAATTGGATTGTAGTAAATGGCTGTTGCGGGGCGAGTTTGAGTGGAAGGAGGGAAGAAACTGTGTAGAAAAGGTGTGTATATGCTAGAGAACCAACTGCTCGATCGCTGCGCTACGTACAGTGGAAAAGAGGAAACGGCATTTTTTCACAATATGGCGGAGAGGAAAAAACGCACTTCTCAGGTTTGAAAGTTTCTCATTTCTAAAGTAGTTGATGTATTGTTGTGTTGAAAGTGTTAAACAAATTTGCAAAGCTTGCATAATAAGTGAGGTGAAATTGGTTCTGATATCTCTGTTTAAAGTGGGTGAAAATCGCGAAAACAAGTGCGAGACGAAAGCTCACCTTTACCGTTTATTCATTTAAAAAACACTGTATCAGGCCAGAATCTACGGTGCAAAAGAAATATTATCACCCAAAATAAACAATGAAACAATTAATCTTAATTAAGCTCCAAAATCGTTCAAATATCTTTTCCTCAAACAAATAAATCTTAAGCCACCTTTACATATGGAAGTTGACTTCTATGGAAGTAGGGAGTGCAGCGAAGTATCGATTTTTATCGCTACTTGCAGGGCATAGCTCTGCTTACACATCACTTCCGGCTTATCTCTATATACAGAGTATGTTAGGAGGAAAGCGCAATACTTCTGGAGGTTGGTGAATTGATTTTAAGCATTTTTTGTCCCATGAACATGGGGTCGCAACTCCTTAGTTACCGAGCTATGGCAACGCAAACATTTTGTCACAAGCATTCGACAGTCACCATGAAAACGCCAAATATCGATGACTAATACTGGTTGAGGAGATATGAAACTTGTCACAGAGGTACATAAGATACGTATGGTTCTTTTACTGCTATCATCAATGCTAATATTATCTTATTTTCAAGATGGCTCTCAAATATTCGTAGTAGTTTCATACTTCAAAAACAAATACTTTACGATGCAATTTTATTTTCGGAGATACAATAAAATTTGTTATTAACAAACTTATAGTAAATTTTGTTGCCTATTCATTGCAGCAAAAATCACTTTTCTATCTTTGTTTATACGGAGGATATGGTACCATAAGTAATGTCATTACCACGAGGCAATAAATGTCCTTGGGGGGAAGAGCTTTAATTTTCTCTAATTACCTAGGTGATTAGCGGCAACAATTAAAACTTGCCTAAGAGAAAAAGAACTGAGGAGAATATGAAGCCAAGATCATGGTCAAGTAACTGAAATCACCTTGGTTAACAGTTACTACGGTGACAAAGGCTTTGAGCGGGAATTAACAATATGAATGAAAAGTTTCACCCAATTCCAGATTCATATATTGATTCATATTCGTAAATATATTACGTAAATCTAAAAATAAGTAATTTATAAAATAATCTTAGCATTAGATAACAATAATGATCGTTGCCATAGTTCTAATCATAGAATTCACTACGTATAACTCGGACGCAATAAAATTAAAAAAAAATCTTTCAGCCGTATTTCAGTCCAAATCTCACCTTTGTATGTTTGTTTTTTTTAATTGTAATGAGCGAAAATAAATTGTTATGCAGGCAAATGTTTTGTTTCTCTCATTTAATCTAATTGGAAAACGAAATTCGGTCTTTGCTCAAGATATGGACACTCTCGAAATTAACGATTTTTTCCCAACTCACTGGGTGATTAAGAACATTCTCTGAAAATTACAGCATTCCGGGTCGATTAGAAATGCCCAGGATTTTTTTATAAAAAGGATCTAACGCGTTTCCGTGTCGTGTCGTTCATGAGATGGTTTTTCTTCTCATCGAGCGAACGTGTTTACAACGAGCGCTATAGGGGGCGTAAAATACATGACGACAGTAAATAAGTTCGACTTCAATTAATTTTATCCAGGTTGCCATACTCTTATGATATTTGAGTGACCATTTCCATACCTGCGTTGCTTCTCTGTCGCTGCGGGTGTCTCCGCTCTGGCTTCACCCTCCGGGGGCGGTTGTGCGGTGGCCGGCGCCGCCCTCGGTCCTTCGGTCCCCTCACCCTCCTTCCGCTCTCCGACCGTCGCCCCCGCCGAAGCCGTCCCGTCGCCGACCACCTCCGACGCGAACCTCAACTTCTTCGGCGAGGACTCGAGGCTCCTGCGGCGTCCCTTCGACGCGCCCCGCCTCAGTCCCGGCCCCGCGAACACGTGGTGGTGATTGCGGAGGGAGCTGTGCCCTGGGAAGCCCTGGGCGGCCGCGAATCCATCGCCCTCGGCACCGTGCCACTCCCCCGTGCCGGCCTGCTGCTTCCTCATCGAACTCCTGACGGGGGCGGACGAATTCTGGTCGCCACCCCTGAGTGGCGGCGTGAGGGACCGGTGGCTGCGGACGTTCAGACGGGTCCTGTCCAGGGCCGGGATCTCGTCCGGACCTGTAAAACAAAGAGTACACATGAGAGATACCAAAAGCGACAATGGTTTTTTTTACCGCCCTTCGCCACGTTCTTAAGAGGCAATTCATGTATTACGCAAGACTATTTTTGATGCTCTGTTTACACTGGCAATTAACTTCCGCAAGTTTCTTCTGTAAGAACTTGAGGGGAATTCTACTTCGACAAAAAACTTATCACGAGTTAGTGCAGAGCCAGTTTGGCTGTCATTTACACTGGCTTCGCTTCTGCAAGCGACTCGCCGAAAGCTTGACGAGATCTACAAGCGGGCGTGCAAAGCCGTTTACGGGGCAATTTACGTCAAATTTCAGGAGGTGCAAGAAACTTGCGCAATAAACTTTGCCAGAGTTAAGATTTCATGACCCCCCGCTTCCAACCTTACGTAAGTTAAAACATAGATTTATGGAAGAATGCAAATAGATAACTTTTCGATGAACGATGTTTTGCACAAATTATTGAAATTATGGCAAATCAGGAGATACTGAGAACAAACCAGGTAACATTGCGGAGTATTTTTAGCGCTCCCCAAGTTAGATATAAGTTTGGAGTTTCCCTGGTTGGCACGCTAATGCTTATGCTATAGTTGAGCCTTGGAATTTTAACAAACACTGTTTTGTTTTCATTATGTGTACTTTTACTGGATAAAGACTTACACCTAACAAACCTTTCCTGAAGGTGGTTCCACCGTAAAAGGATATAGATGTGATTTAATTCATATTCTGCATAATTATAAAAAAATAAGTCATCTATTTGATATGAAAAGCAAAAGAATACCATGCCACGATATTTTTCTCGCAAATTGGACTTGAAATAACACGGTGTAAAATGGGAGAATGTGAGAAAATCAGGGAATTATAGTATTTTTATGAAAATAAAAATAACATTTTCACGAAAAACTGTTTTGTTAAGAAGCGAAAACCTCCGGGAAATCGATTAAAAATAAAATGGATGCATCTTACCGATTAATTTTTCCAGTAACTAGCTAATTTATGCGATCATTGAAGTCAAAATGTGGTGATTCCACAGAAATGGCACTGGCAAGGCAATAATTAAGTGTTCATTAAAAATATATTTGTTGAATAATCTGCAAATTTTGTACCTTAATCTCGGTTTCCAATAGCTAGCGCAAGTCATTAGCGAAAATGGCATTTTTTTAAACAAAATAATCCAAGAGTTGGCATTTAGTATACGTTTTGACTCACATAGTTGCGTTGGAACCACCTTAAAGGAAACTACGCGATGTTTTCAGCACTAAAAACTACGATTTTTCGTCCGACGTTTATAAATAAGTGATAACAATGTGATCTCATAGATAAATAAAATCTTCCGTAGGATGACCTCTGACACCCACATCACCCAGCGTAAGACAATGTAAAAAGAGCCCAACCCCCAACAACTTAACTTGTATAACGTTATACTTGAATGGCCTATTAGCCAGTTCCAACTCGCTCAGTCGATAGTTAAGGTATTTAAAGAATAAACTATTTGTCATTTTCTACACTGTTTTAATATTACTGACCAGATTCGATGCAACAACATCGTTATCTAATTACAAACGTTTTCGGGCGTAGCTTTGTGGAAGTCCTTCATACTAAAAAAGTATGACCAAGTTTCGACACAACTTTTTCCGCATGTAATGTAATTTTTCAAGACCATGGTTTCGTTACAGAGTAACATATTAAGATGATACAAGAGACGATCTTACTCTGAAACGAAACCATGGTCATGAAAAATAAAATTCCATGCGGAAAAAGCCGTGTCGGAACTTCGTCAAACTTTCTTAGTGTCATCACAAGAGTTCGAATACTCTAATAATATTCGTGTTAAGCTAGATTATTTTTAGCAAATTGAAAAAAATGAATTTGTTTCAGGTTTTAAAATGTGCAGCCATTGACTTTAAAATGAATTAGTTCCAGAAAAACTGCCCCCTCTTTTTACCGTCCCTACCCCTTTATCTTATTTATATTTGACGTTTTTATGCTTTTCCTCGTGTATGTTGTCCTTGAGTTGAATACCCTATCTAATACTCTCCCTCTCCTTAGGATCCTTCTCCCCTAAACCCCTCCCGTCGGATATATTACGTCATCTGTACTTGAACATCTATTTGAACTCTGATGAGAATGTTGTGACATTAAAACAGGTCTGTTATATTAAAAAATTACAAAGTGGGTTATAACTATGCAACGATTCCACAAAGTTACATCGCCTACCATCACGTTAAGATGGTTTGAGAGCGAGGTACCTCTGGTCCTGAAGATCGATGAATTTGGTGTATTTACGTAAAATAACAAAGAATAAATTTAAGAGTTTAAATAATAATGTTTTTTTTTACTACCTACATACGGTTCGCTGCAGTACAGTATCATCAGGTCTTGCAACATATACCTACCTACTGCAGCAAAACCTAGGTCACAAATAAAATATTTAATATGAATTTACAATGTGATAGTTAGTCATTTAAGATAAATCAGTTCCATAAGGTAAAAACTTGCATTCACTTCTCATTTTCATGCTATCTACGAGCTCAAGAGGAGAGTTTTTGTTTAAAACAGTACGATACAATTGCTGCCCATTTATCAATTAGTTATCCTGTTTAAGTGATCATCTTCGCAACCTAATGGACTGCAGATTTCGTGATACGCAAGGTGATATTTATTTGAGAGGCACGTGATCCAGATAAATTGCCATTGAAAATCTTTTCGCCTGGAATAGGCGTCATTATATTTCGGGTTCTTATATGTTGATTACAGCGCTTCGAGCAGTTTAAGAATTTCTGCAGCTATCAGTTACGATTCATCTTCTCAATATAAGAATATTAACGGTACTAAGCAAGTCTTACGTGTTATAACAACCTTCTATTCGATTTTTTCCCTTAAATCCATAAGGTCATTGGAAAATTTAGCCCAACTGTTTATAAACATATGACAATCGTAAGTCCGGTGTTCAGGCCTGTATATCTCCGAGAATACGTAAAATAGCATATAGAGCGACACATTTCACCACTCAGCATACACTCTGTGACTGTACCTTCTTTACCCGAGCTACCACCGTCGGTGAGGTCGGCGTTGGCGGCTGATGGCGCCGGGATAGTCGAGACCCTCCGGGTGGAGTCCCCGACTACGGGTGCGGTCGCGTTATCCGACGACCCTTCCGGATTTGACGCAGGTTCCCTGCCCTCTTCCTTAGGGGCCAACTCGGTGACCTCCGCACCCTGAGGAGGAGGTCTGACCTTACGGACGCCGTCCTGCGTCAGACATTCGGCGTCAGAGTCCTCTCCCAACAGCCAGTGGGTCTGAACTTCACCCTTGCCCTTCATCTGGACGAGGCCCCTGGAGACCAATTGGTACCCTCCTAGGCGATCCAGGATGGTTCTGAACTCGGAACTGCAGTGGATTTTCAGGGCTGTGATAAAAAAAATCCCACATCATCTTTGATAGCGACGATTCCACCTACATGCTCAAGAAATGAATAGATGTAAACCAAGCGGACACTAACAATAAGTGAGAGATTCAAAAGAGGAAATTAAAGGAAGATGGTACATTTGAGGACTTTTTTACAAGAGGAAATTAAAGGATGATGGTACATTTGAGGACTTTTTTTACATTTTTATCATAAAATGTGAAAATTAACCATAACTTTGCAACCGTTTATACCTCCGTTTGCAACAACGGTCCACAATTGGTGACTGAAACTCCCGTCAGTCGTAACACACTCCTCCTTGACGGGAAGACGACAGAAAACTGAACGATACCGTCCATTTCTGAAACGCCAAGAAACGACGATCGCGATCCCACTCTTAAGGTAGTTTGAACGAGATATAACTTCAATTAAAATTTGATGAATTTGGCCACATTATAAAGAACAAGATCTCGTATTTCCAATGATAACAAGATATCAGCCACTTACCAGTGTACTTTCCGAGATATTTGCCAAAAAAAAACGAGCCATTTTCCATGATAAATGGTATAACGGGTATGCACAGAGAGACTTTATTTTGAAAAATGAGGAATTTCTAAGGCATAGATATCGTCAGAAATTTAACAGTGTGTAGTTTGCATGTTTTCTTCACAATTTTAAAAATAAATGAAATAATCACCTCAGTAATTTTTACAGAATCGCAAAATAATCGTCGGGCGTGAAAGCGCGTACGGCGTGAAAGAATTAAGTCAAGTTAAAAACTTATAAATGTATATTTAGTTAATTACTGAGAATTTCAACAATTTAAACCAGTTTTACGTAATTAATGTTATAATATTTATTTAATGCCTCATACTGTTGCTTAAATCTAAGAATAAAATTTGAATATGGTCTCCAATATGACTAGGGAATAATCTCGCTCGAACTAACTTAACCAGAAATTGTTTGGATCCACAAATGTAATGAAAGGGCGTGATGAGCTTCGTAATGAATATCCTATAACGTTTCGTAGGTTTTAATATTATTAAGAGTAAATTTGTAGTTATCGCAAGAAAATATCTTATTTTGATGCCACTTTTTCTGCTGAGCTACTTGACGCGGTACCCGAAACCTAGTACTGGTAAATTTGCTTATTTTTCTAACAGTTTAACAGCTTATATTTGGCATATACTTAACATTTTTTTAAATAAATGCCATGGATACCCATTTGTGTGAAAGCAGATGGTAAAATACACCACATTTTGAATAAAGCTTACATTTACTGAGTATTTATTAAAATTTTAAACAAACAATGAGAAACAACAATCTCGACGAGGCTGAAAGAGCACCGAAGGCATTTAAGATTAGCGCAGCCAGAGAAGTCGGCAGTGGGCAAGCATAGCATCAATGAAGATCATGCCATTCGATGGGGAGATGCAAAAATTCTTTGCCGCTCACAACGCTACTGGGACCGCATAATCAAGGAAGCCATCGAAATCCGCCTTAATCCAAAAAATGTCAATGGGGATACTGGCTTTCATCTGAGCAATACTTGGGCACCTATAATAAATTGCATGGAAAACATAAGGAAAGAACAGAAAAGATTTCAAAGGAACATCAGCCAATCAGACGACACCTGAGCTTAATTGTTGGACTCGTCAAACGGTCAATTCAGTTCAGTGTAAAATCCTACATAGAGAGAGAGTAACACGCCTTGAGAATGGAAAACAAGTCGTTTTTCGAAACGATTCCAGTGGGATTCAATGCGATTCCAATGAGCACAGAAATGAACGCATGAAATTCAATGGAACACATCGATAGATAAAAGCACAATAATTGTTTGTCCATGCTGTTACCAAAATGAGGCATTGATATTAAAGTAGGCAAAAATAATTAAATTATCTTAAAATTGTTATCACTGTCTGATAAAATATTATCTAACGCACAAATTTATGAGAATGTTGAGTATTCAGGGGTCTTTGGCAAGTTTTTCCCTAAGTTCGAAATTTTCTTTTGGCGTTTTCCCAAAGTCCACAAAAGAGGACATACAATGATTGTACTTTTAGCCATCGACATACATATTTTTATATAGGTACTGGGAAATATTTTTAAATATTGGGAAAAATTTGAACGACGTGAAAAAAATAGCATTTTTACAAAAGGGAGATTGAAGCTTCCTACGCTAGTAACTCGAATGCTAGTAACCATCATTCAACCATAGTAACTCTTGCGCGGTAAAAAACAACGTAAACAATTGAACTCGAAGGCTTCCGCGGAGTCGTTGAGAGGGCAGTTAAGGCTTTTCGGGCTTAAAGTTTTTCCAAGTATAACACCTTGATATATGTATTTTTTTAAGCCTTTTAATTTATTACTGTGCATTTAGGTATTCAATCTGCTTCTGTTATTATTTTTAGTATTGACCACCTGCAATGCTGTACTGCCTGAGACGAACTCCATGTTGTATTACAACTATTCGGGGAAATAAAAACATTATTACTACAAACAAAAATAACTGAGTGATATCAACTCACGCAATCCATTGGACTCCATGCGGGAAGCAGTGTTGACTGTGTCTCCAAAAAGGCAATACCTTGGCATTTTAAGTCCCACAACTCCGGCGCAAACAGGTCCTGTGGATTTGGATAAGAGGTTTTAGCAAGATTACATGAGCAATTGTTTCAAATAAATTCGGAGTGCCTGATTGTAGCCAAAAGCACAATAGTAGAGAAAGTCAGTCGTCATAAATCGACCGCGAAGAGCTCATGACGTATAATTCAGTAAACTTACTAGAGCAATTAGTCAATATATGTATAAGATACCAACATATTATTGCATATGGAAATATGAGAGAAACTAAATCGGGCAAAACCTAAACGTACTCAGATTATGCAAAAGTCAAAGTGATATAAGGCATATCTATGAAAAGACTAGACACTGAGGCATTAAAAATATCCACAACTCGAGCAAGCATCCGATAATGATATAGTAACTAAGCAGCAGCAAAGCTATAACTAGTCGCAAGGATAATTTCTAAGTAATCCAACCATTACCTAATTGAAATGAAAGTTCCAACTGTAGGAAAACGTTTTAGTTACCAATATATTTTCTCATAAGGACATGTTATATTAACGATAATTGATCATAGCGATAACTTCCTTACATTTATCATTTCTTATTTATGTATTTAATCATTCATTAGTTACGTATTCACAGTTTAAATCAATTAAAATGCATGTTTGTATTTTTAAAGTCCTCAATCAATCAATAGGCCAATTTATAAATAAGAAACAATAATTGTGGTTTGTATCAAAGGAGTTCTATATTAAAAGAATAAGCAGCCGATTTTGATCAATATTGTCAAGTAATGGGTGCGACGGCAAACGATCTTCTTGATATTTAATTTCGAAAATTACGTAAAATTTAATTGCACAGTGTCACTAGACAAACTAAAAAAATATCGCATTTCCGTCTGAGAGCAAAGGTGAGTTCCAGATCCGGAATATTTCTACTGACGTGAGATTCATTTGATCAATTAACGTAGCATTCAGTCACTAAATTTGCTCGAACTCTTCTCATCAGTGCAGAGGAATCTGCTCTTACGTCGAAATCAGGACTTGGGTGACTCGGGATAGCCGAAGGAATAGAAGAGAATCGGTACGGAAAAAGAAAGTCGCACGGACACTGTCACAGCATCTGCATAAGGCAATCGCCAAGTTCCCCCAACCTACTTGAACAGACATAGAGACAAGGGAAAGGTGAAAACCTTGTCCTCATGGGAAATCGTACGCCGTTCGCCGTAACGGGGTGAAAACCCCCGATTTGAGAGGAACTGACTTTCATCATACCACGTTGAAACTAACTTGAACCGGACGAAATGCTGATATCACGACACTCAACCGAGACTGGGTTTATTCCACGTTTTCATTCACTGCATGTGTATTATGCCTGCATACGTTTTACACATTATTTTCTAGACTAATAACGGTAAGACAAGTGTGAGAGTGAATGGGGCTGATGTGACTGGTTTGAAATTAAACGGGGCGTAAAGCAAGGATACGTAATGTCCCCGTGGCTGTTCATTGTTTTTATGGATAAATGTGAGAGAGACGCTTGCAGTAACATTGTTGGCGTAAAGGTTGGGCAGTAGCGGTTTTCGACAAAAATAATGAGAATAATGATTCCACGGTGAGGGTAAATGTAGTCGCAAACTGTCTGTAGAGTTAAAAGCCTTCTTCAACAGGAATCACTTGCAGACCGTCGATAAAAAATTAGGCTTTATCTTTTATGCAAGTTCTAAACCGATTTATTTTCAATCGGCGTCAATAACATCTTACGAAACCCAACATACTACGGTAGATTATATTATGAGAATAGAGTTAGGGAAATAGAATGCAGAACGGATAGGTTTAAAATTTCATTTTTCCCGCGAACGATAAGAGACCATAACAGCTGCCAAAGGGACGTTTAACTAAATTTGTCGATAGGTAGTGTAGCTAATTAGTTTATTTACTACCTAATGCTTGCATCTTTAACTGCTACGTAGTACTAACAGAACGACTGTCATATTTCCTGTTTAACTCTTGTATCTATGTGCATTACAGTAGTTCCAAAAAACATTAGTATAGACGGTCTCTCTAACATTGATATGATGTGAACACACATATGGTGTGGTGTATGCTTGTGAAATTTCGCCACCTGACAAGCATTAGAGATTCATGCTAATGCATCAATAGTCGTAGTCACATTAACTTTAATAGGGTATTGTGCAATGCGTGTTGGTGATAACTTACCCCCTGCCACATACCCTTGCTGGTGACTTTCAGGGTATTACACAGTAGTAGATGTCAATGTAAATGGTGAAATACTAGAGCAGGTGGATAAATTTATATACCTTGGCCGAATTCTTGCGGAAGTTTTGAAGAACAGATTAAAAAGCGTGTAAGTTTGAATGCTGGCAAGAAAGTCGTACGTAGTACATGAAGCATATCAAGGAAATAATGTCTGTCTACGGAAGAAAAAATTGCAGCGCACAAAAGTGAACTCCTTCCCACAATATTGTATGATAGCGAAACTTAATGCTAGGATATGCGTATGCTAGGATAATCGTTAACTGCTACTTGTCACATGTAATGGGTATTGAGTATTTGGGAAACTTTTGAAGTAAAAGTAGTAGGAATAGGGTTAGAAAAGAGTGGATGGTGAAAAAATGTGGAATTGATGCCCCGGGTGATGGACATGTATGAAAGGAGTGTGCTTTTTTTGGCCATGTCGAGAGAATGGATGAGAATCGAATAACGAAGTAGATTTATGTAATAGTCCGAGTGAATTATTAGAGAGGAAATGAGAGTAAACCGAGAAAGTCATGGCTGAATGTGGCGGAAGATACTCTTTAGAGAAATATTATTTTCCATGTACTTTTCCACACTTTATTTAAAAACTGCTACCGGTTTCACCATAATATGGCATCTTCTAACCAAATGCAAAGCTTTTTTTTATTGAAAATGGATGCAATTTATTAGTTTACAAATAAACTGTCAAAACGCGGGTCGTGTATAAAAAACTTACGAGTGAAATTAGCACAATTTGTTCCTTTTTCCATCATGGAGAAATTTCACAAAGTTACCCCGGACATTATTTGTTTTTTGAAAAGGACTTTGCAGAAAGATTTCACTCGCTAAGTAAATTAAATACTAAGGAAAGCAGCAATCAAAAGAAAAGCCGCTTCACTGAAAAACTGTGCACGAACTGTGCACTGTGCAAAAAAGCTTCACTAAGGGCGAACAGACTAAGTTTGTCTAACTTAGTCTAACAGCTGATGGGAGCATTTGATCGGAAGCCGTTTGAGACTCGAAGATTACACGATTGGCAAAGGTTACTTGATAAATTCAGTTCAGGCGATTTTCAGTGGAGAATATTATTTTGATTTGATTTGATTTTATTTATTTTAAATATCAAAACCAGCCGATGTTGGCATTTTCATTGAACATTTTCCACTTATAATCTGCAGCATTAACAAAAATAAAGTATGAAAAAAACATGGGTTGGGAAATATTATCAAAATAAAAACAAATTTTTACTCCACGCTATATCTCTAGAACTGATAGAAGCGACGAAATATGAGAGATAAACTGCCGAACTAATATTTACATAAGGTTTACTTATTTCCACGCCCCATTAGTGGTTACAACAAAAACAGCGGGATGATAGCAAAAGGCACATCGTTTACACACATTCACTTCCGTCCTCTCCCCTCTCCTTTTCCCGATTTCCTCCACTTTAATGTCTGTTTTCTTTACACCCCCCTGCCACTAGCTTCCGCGGAGGCTCGCAGGGTGTAGTGTGTGCAGATGGCTCCCCAGCCCTTCCCCCCTGCCGTGGCGGGGTGCGGCTCATCAGCATCCCGAGTCTTTTTGGGCCGCCGAATGTCAAATGGCGGGATGACTCGTCTGGGAGTCGAGGCACGCGGTACGAAGACGCCGCCGCTAGCTCAAGGCGGTGACGTGCATCGGAATCGCCCGTGATGCCCCACCACCAGGACTCCCGGAACATTTCGCGACGAAGACTCGCCTTTCTCCGCGGTTGTCATCATGATGGGAGCTTTCCAATGGCTCTGGTGCGCCGCTCGCTTCCCAACATAACAGCTCTTCCGACTTTGAACGAAAATATTTGGACATTGTCACGAAAACATTTGGTCATTCTGAAACTTATTTATCTGGAAAATTAAAATAAATTCTTGTTCTTCCATCGTTGCAGATGAGTAATGGCTAAATTTCCAGTTTTTAAAAAAGTAGATTTTAATTTTATCCACTAAACTTTTGCATCATTTTCATGCGTGTATTAGTTTCCAATTTTCATTTTCAAGCTCATAAAACGAAGCAAAATGTTTCGCGCCGAAATTCTTCGCTGCAAACGTACCATGGCCGTGTTGTGATGTCACGGCTCGGCTGATGTTCCCGGCTGTGTGGGTTCTGTAGACACCAGCCTGAACTGTGACCTTTTCCGTGGATGGTTTTTGTATGGCCAAAGAATTATAAATGGTGTATCGTTCCTCTGTGCAATAATACATCGATTTAAGGTTTCTATTAATGTTTCGAAAAAGGAAAGCATGGTTAAAAGCTGTGCGCCGAGATTAACGTCGAGGAAAGATCAGCGCCAAAACAGTTTGTTTTGTCTGTGAAGACCATTTCATGGTTTTTATCCCTGGAAAACGTAATCGAAGAGTGAATTTAGTAAGCAATGTGTAGGCTCATCTTGCGCTGTGATGATTTTAGCACCTATCCTCGTGGACAGCGTTTTTCTTGATGCAAACATCAGTCTTAGTTGTTCCATCCTGGATGTACACTAATTGGAGCTTTCCATTCTTTCAATCGCGCTGTTCACTCCGCAATACAAGAACGCACTTTGCTCTCCATACGTCTCAGACCCTGCGTACAAGGCAGCGCACTTCTAAGCAGATCGGGAGCACTAACCATGTGCGATAGAGAAAAAAAAAGAACATCGATGATCGCATTCACGATCGTTGTTTTTGCATATTTTTCAGCCAAGCCGTCAAAAATTGATAAAACAAAATTTTAAATTACTCTGTAGTAAGAAGCTTACCTTTTTAAAGACTTTTTTTTGAATGAATTCGGTAACTATACAGAAAAAATTCGGCCATGACTATTCTCGCCTCAATAATTACTAATGTAGACAGTGCCATCTACAATGACCACTCCTCTCCCCTCCGCTCCTTTCCCAACCCCTTCCTACGAGTGCCTTCCGCTCTCGGACGTCTCTTAGTGAGGGCAATCACCACCAAGTTTTGTTACGACAACGCAAATTTTATTTGGGTCTTTCGCCACTCAGATGGAGAAGTTAGAGGTATGAGAGGAATTATAATGACAATTTTCGCGAAATAGCCGCGGTATTACCTTTTTTCTGGTATCCGAGCGAGTTCCGGTCAAGGCGGATGATTTCTTTCTCTGTGAAATTATCGCATTTATGTGCAATTGTGAGTGACGCCGTGAAAAGTTAATACAGCGGCCAATTTGCGGCATCCTAAAAAAATTATCAAGTTATCAGTGTTCAAATTTGGCTTTAACCTCGTGGACAGTGGCCCTTAGCGCACGCGTAGACTGTACGTAAATTGTACGACCGGAAGTCGTGAAAATCTACTTCCTTTAAGGTAGTTTGAGCGAAAAATCTCTTCACCTAGAAATTTGACGAATTTGGCCTCATTTTAAAGAAAAAACTGTCATCTTTCCAATTATATCAAAATATCAACCCCTTGCCGAACTACTTTTCGAGCGATTTGCCTAAAAATATAAGCCGTTTTACATGGGATAGATTATGGCTGTGCGCTCCAGAGGGAGAATATTAAAAAAATTAGGAACTTCTAATACCTAGATTTCGTCAAAAAACTAACGGTGTGTAGATTGCATGTTTTCTCAACTATTTACAAAAAAATAATCTATTACTCACCACAGTAATTTTTACAGAATCGCAAAAAGAACCTGCCGTTTTGAAGACTTTTTAGCCGTACGGCGGGAAATAATGAGTCAAGTTAGAGACTTATGTAGCTTTATTTAATTAATTACTGAGAATTTTGGTCACATATGGCTATATCTTTGCGCCATTAATATTGTTATATTTATTTCACACTTCTTACAGTTGCTGAAATAAAAAAATTAAATTTTAATATGGTCTCCATTATGACTAGGAAACTATCTCGCTCAAACCACCATAAAGCTCTCGAAAAATTTTCTCGGGGTAAAAGCACGCCTCGGCATCGTAACTGGCTAAAGACCCTGGCGCGGAATTCTCGGTCTCCGTCAAGGCGAATGATTTTCTTCAGTGGAACTGCTGAGTTAAATATGAGTTTTGAATTGAGATCCGCATTTCTTCCACTCCACCGGCACTCACCTGAGTGGATTCCGATTCGCAGCTGCAGGGGGTCGACGGGTCGGTGCCGGATGCGGAACTTTCTGACGGCGGCCAGCAGGTGGAGCGACATGGAGGCGATCTCGGCAGCGTGCTGCTCTCCGTTGCGCAGCGGAAGACCGCTCACCTGCGAAGGGCGAAGAGAGAAAAGTCAGAGGAGAGTTAAGGTGGGTGGAGCGGTAATCGTGGGTCATTCAGCGCAGATTTCAATAATATGCTTATAGCATACATTGAAAGGATAGCCCTTGTGCTTTCTATTGTATATATGCTCGAAGATTCACGGCTAGTTTTTTAATTAATAGTTTGTTGTGTATTGATGCTATTTGTTAAATAATTTGTTATTTATTTGTTTCTGTTCACTGTTATTATATGTCAAACGTAATTTGCCTTGCGCTCTTTAAGGACGGGAATAATAAATAAATCCCTTAAAATGTCCGACAATGTGTGTAAAGGAAACAAGGACGGTTCCCCAACACTACAAAAGCCTTCATGCGTTGCCGATAGTCATAACGGTGCAGCAGGAAGATGCCAAAGAGATTCCTATTCGAGAGGTGAGCCAGACCGACCGTAAATAAGATTTTTATGAAGGTGTTGAGGAAAGGAGTTGGCTTCAGATTACGGAGATGATGTTTTATTTAACACCGCACAATACATGTACAGGGACCCACACCCGGAAGAGAAGCAGCAGTCATGGTGCGGCACATGAAATAAATGTTTATACCCCTCAGCTCTTCTAAGTGCATAAAAAAATCTTCATCCTCCCTGTTTTGTCCTCACTCTGCCATGCCCTTTAGCCCTGCTCCTCTCTCCCCCACTTCAAACCAACCCGCACCAATTCTTTTAAACACTCTCTGGGTATATATAAAGAATGCCCTAAGCTTCAGAATGTGCCAGAATATGCATTATTAAGGTGAAATTGGTCGCAGTTTTTCAATATGGAAAAGTACAAAGTTTTTTTTATTCAAAATAGATATATTGCATTTCCATGAAGTCAAGCCTGAAAAAATCAAATTTAAATAGGCTTTCTTAAGAGATGTATTTAAATATTACTGCCAATTATAAATATATAATTTTGTACTTTGAATAATAATGGAATGAAAACAATAGTGTTTTTCCGATGATACGTGGAACAATGAGAACATTCAATGTTACAGCAAAAAAAAGAAACAAAAAAATTATGAAATAGTGGCAGTCCCCATTCATCTTGCGTGGATCAGAATGTTGGGAAAGAAGACAAAAGGACCTAAAACAAATAGAAACTACGGAATGAAATTTCTCCGATCAGTAAAAGTTTGTACCAAAGTTGATTGATTAAGTACAACCACAAGAGGATAGCTGCAGGGTGTTCCAAATTGAGTTGAAAGTACGGGCTCTTAATGCGATTCGTTTCCTGCGTTAATCTCCATAAGGCCGTAGATGCGATGCTGCCAATTGCAGCTGGAAAATTAACATATAGTACAGTAAAACCTCACTTTATGGTGGTAATCTGTTCCATAGGACCGATTGTAATGTGAATTCCATCGTAAAGAGAATCAGTATATTACCGGACGAGGGATCAGTTAAACTACATCATCGCCGGTGCATTTAGTGATACACAATGCAGTATAGGTACGAAATATGCTGGAATGAAATTATTTAAAATGTAATTTAACAAATATTTAACCTTTTATAAGGTGTTGTAAATTATTCACGCAAAGAATATCATTGCACAAGTACGCAAGATGCACCTCGCCTCCGTACTCACCGCGACTCTCAGCGACTTAATATTTAACAGCATTTTCAAGCAATGGGACGTAAAGGTGTAATAGAAATTATTTAACTCTCATTATAACTCTGCTTACTACTCAGCACCTGCAACTAGGCATTTTTCTTTTGGTCTCACGCCATCATATCTACAGCGCAATTACATCAACGAAACCAGAAGAAATGTGCCCGTATAAAGTGACGTTGCGAGCTTACTAAAGATATGTACACAAAATTAGGCATTGAGTTAAGACAGTAATAGGCCAAGTATGAGTGAGAAGTAGCATGTAGTCATCCATAGATGACAGAGGGATCAGTCGATAACCATTCCGCGAATAATAATTTACGTGCGAATCTCTGTCGTCGCTCGCCTGACTCCTCTTCCGAAGATCTTCCTTCTCCTTTTCCCAAAACAGCTGCATTGATATTCTACATTGCCAAAACAGCTGCATTCTCCCAGTCAAGGTCATCCTTGGAGATTGAATAGCCGAATAACAAAAGAGACCATATACGAATTTTATTTTTTAATTTCAGCGTCTGCAAGAAGTATGAAGTCAATATTGTAATACTAGAGAGGCAAAAATTTAGTTGTATATGACAAAAATTCTCAGTAATTAAATAAATATAACCACATAAGTCTAACTTGACTCATTTTTTCAATCTGTACTGCTAAAAAGCCTTCGAAAGAGAAGGTTTTTTTGCGATTGTGTAAAAATCACTGCGGTGAGGATATTAGGATAGATTATTTTTTCATAAATAGTTCAGAAAACATACAAACTACAAACAGTTTTTGGACGAAATCTAGGCGTTATAAATTCCTAATGTTTTTCATCATTAAATATGTGAATGTTGCTGTGATAAAAAATGCAGTCCGTAAAAAATTAAGGCGTAAAATACCGAATGAATTGCAAATTATGTGCCCCATAAATCGTCGAAATAGGAAATTTTAAACTTCACTCAAAGCCATTTTCTCGAAACAGCTGACCTGATTCTTCCGGGCTGGGGAGTTGTTGGGGGTTGGTTGTTTACTCTAGGGAACCAAGAACTTCTTGGAGGCACATTTACATCGAGAAAGAGGACGCGAAATACGCAACAAGATCACTGAAGACATAAAGTGCTAACTCGAGCACCCTCGTCATGTTTCTTCAGTGTCTTCTTGATTAGATTAGTTAATTTCTGCTTGAGCTGCACTTTACGGGGATAGTCGCTACAGAAACTTCCCTCACTAAACCACCTACTTCTAAAACTGATGATATCAGGCCTGACCTCGTGGAAATTATGGACATCCATGTTGAGAAAAACCACCTTTGTTATTTTGCACTGGAAAAGCAGTGTGAGAAATACGGAATGAAGATAAATAATAGGAAAACAAAAGTAATGAGATTCTCTAGGACAAAGAAAGCGAAGCTGGTGATAAGAGTAGGAAGTCACAAACTGGAGCAAGTTGAACAATTTAATTACTTGGGTAGTACGCTAGAAGAAAGAGGACATAGTAGCAAAGACATTAGGAGGAGAATAGCGCTAGCGAAGGAAGCGTTCAATAATAGAAGGGAGCTGATGACGGGGACCTTAAGTAAGGATGTAAAAAAGAGGCTAGTAAAGAGCTTGATATGGAGTGTGGCGTTGTATGGGGCGGAAACGTGGACCTTGAGAAAGGAAGACGAAAATAGGCTGAAGGCTTTTGAGATGTGGGCGTGGAGGAGGATGGAGAAGGTGCGTTGGACGGAAAGGAAGACAAATGAGGAAGTGCTTGGCATGGTGGGCGAGGAGAGGAAACTTATGGATGAGATTAGGGGAAGACAGGGTAGGTGGCTGGAAGGGGTAATGAGGGGCGATGGTTTGCTGAAGGCCGTGATAGAGGGAAGGATGTTGGGTAAGCGGGGAAGGGGAAGGAAGAGAATCGGTTTTATGGACGGGATGAAGAAAGGTAGGACTTATGCTGAGATGAAGAAAGAATTACAAGAGGTAGAAAGGGCACAGCACGTTTAAGAGTTCGTTGGATATTCTCTGACTTTCATCACAACCTACCTCTAACCGGTAGATTACTGTAATGAATGAATGAATGTTATTTCCACAAACTTTACTCCGCTGGCACGATGCGTGGTTCACCACACTGTGGCATACTCATGTTCCTCATGACCCAATGGCACATGATTATTCCACAGTGTGGTGAAACGCGCGTCGTTCCAGCGGAATAAAGTTTGTGGAAATAACAAAGGTGGTTTTTCTCAACATGGAAACCACCTACTTATGGCAAGTTTTTTTTATTGAATGGTTAATGCGGTTGGAATATAATAGTTCACACTGCGCCCTTCGTCGACTATACCACTTCGCATTGAAGACTGATATTCACATAATAGCAGTTGTGCACATCAGCGACCTAGATGGCAGTGCGACGCAGATGTTCTCGGTATCATAAAGGGTGTGAATTTCGATGCAAATTTAGATAAGCCATTACAGTTTGTCACTATCATTCACCGAGAAATGTTACCATATAATTTAGCTCGTTTCAATGATGAGATTTATTATCTCGCTCCAGCTATATCCAAAAAGGAATAATATCACTTCGTTGGTAGGTAATGCGCTCTTGCAATAAGTTACTCTTCGGTGGAAGTTCTTATATTTTTACAAATTGGTAAACAAAATGATGTCTCTATAATGGGTAACGGAAGCCGTAATCTGAATAATCATAGATGAATAATAATCACAGTCACGATGAAACATCCTTTACAAAAGCATTGGATCAGTAGGAGACTTGGGTTTCAGGAGCCCCAACTACCAAATTATACCGCACAGACACATCTAGTATCACAATCCGAAGACAAAGGCAATAGTTATTATTGATTTTTTCATATCCTATAATTAATTACAGTTTATATTTAAAAGTTAATCTTGCAATTAAAATTATCTTGTAAATAAAACACTACAAACCAATTTCCATAAGAACTCTACTCACTTCGAAGAAACACAGATCGTGATAAAGTGAAAACTAAAAAGGTACGGCAGTGATGATAACAGAACACAAAAAACACACACACCAGCACTTTACCGAATTTTCGACCCGTGAAATCGGAAAAATAAATCGTTTGATTGTTTCTCTTTTTGCGTTGTTTTCAACACCACCACACCAGGTGGTTTTATAGTATTTACATATATATTAGTCATACGACAAGGAAAGTCAATAACTCTCGATTCACTTACCACCATGTACGCATCACCGATAGTCTCGACCTTGTACACATCATAGTTTTCCAGGATGGAGTCGAAGCAAGTGTAGAGATCGTTGAGAAAGTCAACCACCTAGAAGAAAAGGAGTTGTAGTACGCATGAGAAAAAAAATACTTATTAGGTAAAATAAAATTTTCTTAGTTGCAGTTTTTGAAGCGCCGGTCAATAGATTGAAAACACTGGATTTTTCCCATCACAAGTGTAGGCTGTGGTAACCATCGCAAAGCTTGTAATATTATTTATTAATTTCCTTATTGCCTCTCATCGCCTACCTAACTACAGATATCTCAAACAGATAGGAAAGGTGATGGAAAATGGTAATTACAAGAATGGGGTGTCATTAATTACAATGTTCAACAGTGAAAATATCTGTAACTTATAGATTTCGGGTCGCTGAACACGGAAATTACGCTTAAAATTGCCTCATGGCTCAGGTTTATGAGTAATTTCACTGTTTATATTTTACATATAACGCTAAGGGAATACAATAGTACGAATAACAGTCGGGATAGCCGCGCGAGGCATGCCCATTACAGACGGAAGGAATGGCCTCTACAAACAGCTTTGTCGCTTGGCACTAAAAACATTTCATACGAACCTCTAGTGAACCCTAACAGCATTGTCCTACCACCGTTGCACATAAAACTGGGACTTATGAAGGCAATTGCGTAGGGCGTTAATAAAAATAAACGTTTACTTGAATACTTATGCCAAAAGTTTCCACGTCTTAAGTTCGGAAAATATAAAACATGTATGTACAGGTCCCCAGATACGCAACCTTTTTCAAGACAAACAGTTTGAATTCAATCTCAATCCTGATGAGCAACATGCTTGGGACTGCTTCTGGAACGTTAGTGTACAATTTTTGAGCAAATTTTGTGCTAAAAATTACGAAGACCCAGCGGAAGAACTAATACCTGCCTACGAGAAAATTGGATGAATAATGTCACTAAATATGCACTTCCTGCATTCACATATTGATATCTTCCCAGCGAATTGTGGCGCTTTTAGTGAGATCCGCCCATTCAATTCGTCTTTACAGTCAATATTATCCATTTTTGCTCTTTTATTTCACCCAAGAATTCTGAGGAATGGTAAGTTTATCCTGAGAGTTAAATGTCCTCCAAGTTTAACGAAGGATGCGATCAATTTTGCCCCCTCGTTTGACAGTGATATTAGGCTGTAGTAATTAGTCACCGGCTGCAATTAGTGCAAAATGACGAGTTTGGAATTAGGATTAAAACCGCTTCCATAAAATTTCTCCTCTCTAGGGCATTCTTATTTCTAAAAGAACGAGACCACTTTCAAAACCCACGGAATTCAAGAGGGGCATTTCGTAACATACTTAGAGATAAAGTTCTCTCAAAACCATGGCGAACGGAAACCGTAAAGGCCGTTTTACACGATGAAAGATTTTGTACAAACGAATTTACGTGAGATTGTACGTTTGTCTCAACGAAATTAGAATAGGTTCTATTTCCCGTGCAGGCGTTGAGACATTTGCACAAGCATTCATGCAATTTGCCGCTTTACACGATACCTTTTGCCTCATTCAAGAGTTCATGGAAGCGTTTGTACAAACAAATGTACCGTGTAAAACGGCCTTAAGAGATGTTTCTTGTCTAAACCTACATTTTACCCGGCCAGCCAACTCAAGTGTGTGCGTCAGGGAGAGAGTTATCAACAACATGCTCCACACTGTATTTTATTACCATACAAAAATATCTTTTGAATTCACGCATTGATATTTGAAAATATAAGAGTTGCTGTCGTGTGATTTAAAAAAATTAAGCCTAAGGTGTATCGTCAAAATTGAGATGGTATAATGAATTGTATTTCAGCGGCATTGTAAAAAGTCATTTCTTTTCATGATGTTCAATGAAAAGATAGAGGCAATACCCACATTATAAGTAACTACATAACTTGATAAATTTCGCAACCAAAGGGAAAAATGAACTAGAAAAGTCAATCACCTGCAGTGGTGTGCTTTCCGCAGACATGGCGGTGAATCCCACGATGTCGCTGAAGTAGATGGATACACAGTCATAGGATTCAGCCTCGACGCGGTGTCCCCGCTTCAACTGTTCAGCCACGCACCTCGGGAGCATCTCATACAAGAGGGCATCTATTCAAACCACGGGTTGGAAAAAAGAATTAACTTAAAAAAGATATTTCTGTTAGCATAAATTATTACTTTGATGATAATTTACTGTGTTCTTGTTGAGTGTGCTAGTGTATAACACACGAAGGCAGCTTAATGACTATGTTTTGTTGAAATTTTATATAAGAAGTTTACTACATAATGTAGGAGTTTGTTTGCGGTTATTTCCGTCCTATTATTGCATGATGTTAATACTAGAGTGTCTCTCAAATGTTTTAGAGTATTTCACCAATCACCATAGAAATACAGGAACCTGTTGACAAGGGGTCATTCAAGTATTTCTTACGAGTTTTTTTTTACGCTGTCTTACATGTGGGTGTTAGACGGTCCAAGACAATCTTACATAAGATTTCAGTCACCCCTGGGATCATGTTATCTTTTTTTATTATTTTCGGACAAAAAATCTTACTTTTTGAAATTAGAATGAAAAAAGTTTTTCAATTAAATGAATTTTGAATGAAAAAATTCGAATTAGGTGTTGTAGTTGATATGTCGCTAAAACATAAAAAATACGTATGATCAATTCTTTGCGTTTGCCGTGAATAGCGAAATCACGAAAACTGTTTACAATACCTGGCTAAAAATTCATATTTCTTCGTTTCTGGCCAATGGTTATGTAAAATTAAAAAAAAACCGGCGGGGGTGAGTTCAATTTTTGCACACTTAAATTTCCCGTACATATTTTTATCTGTGCATGGTTCCAAAGATGCGCGACAGCTTACGTAGCACTGAGAGGGGAGAGGGGTATATGAAATTTTGTTGTCTTACATGGGGGAGGGGGACGGTTAAAGAGTGGCCTAAATCACCTTACGTAATACTTGAATGGCCCCCAAGCCTTAGAGCCTTGGCAGGACCGTATCATATAACTTTTTATGGACATTCCACTCAGAGAAGGATTTGGTTGACGGAGTTTCCTCAAGGCTGCGGTAGCCAGCCCCTTCGGCTGAGATCCCCTTTTGAGTCATTCCCCATCGGATGCATGTTATTTTAATTTGGTACTCTTTTTAAACACAAAGCAATAATAGTTCATTGAGGGTAGGTCTAAAATGAAAATAGTTATACCTTGCTATCTTTTTTCGGAACTTATGTAGGGTGTTGTTTTCGGGCAATGCTGCGTTTTGTTCATTTAAAAAAAATAACGTTTCGCTTCTCTTACTGGAAGCGCCACCAAGAGAATCCTCAATATGCAAGAAAAGCTGCGAAAGCCTTCAAGCAAAAATTTTCGGAAGCTAATTACTTCCATGTTCAGGGCTACAACCACGATACAGAAGGTTACAAAACAAACAACATAATATCAACCACCAATACTATAATTAAATTAAAATATATAAATCTGCCGTCCGTATCATCTTGGAATGATAAAAAAAACTACACCTTAATTGGTACACGTTCTCGTCTCGCGTATAACTAATAAACATATATAAAGAAGCCGAATTCATCCATTCATTCATTAATTCATCAATTTTTTAATTAAGTATTAACGCTTTTGAATAAACGAGAAAACGATTCACAATTTAAGCACATCTACACTGCAAGTCCAAATGACCCTATCCGCAAGAGGACGAAAACTTCACGATATACGATCAAAAAATAAAATTAATCAGACCTTTTAAAAGTATTTAATTATTGAGTACAATTAAGAGAGGGGTTTTTTCCATGTCAAATCAACCAGTGAATTTACCTGACCCTTTGCGATTTTGATGAAAATTGGTAAAGTTGTTGGCCCTACAGATAAACTAAATAATACCAAGCATTACACCCCTGGGCCAAATAATTTGTTAGAAAATTGGGTCTAAAAATGGCCCTAAATCAAATTTTAGGTCTGCAGTAAAACTTTTGAATTGCTATTTTCATTGAACAATATTTTATTTTACTTATTTTTTTAAAACAAAAATTTCCTTTTTTTCATAATTCAAGGTCAAACTATGTTCACCTTGACCTTTGACCTATAATTATTTTGAACCTCAGCATAAGACATATCAAATGAAAGGCAATTTCAAGAGCTTTGCATTGACCCCACACACAACTCTCTAAGTGTGCCGGTATCCGAGTTACGGTAATTCAATAGGTGCACTGCAGACCTAAAATTTGATTTTGAGCCATTTTTAGACCCAATTTTCTAACAAAGAATTTGACCCAGGGGTGAAATACTTGGTATTATTTAGTTTCTCTGTAGGGCCAACAACGTTACCAATTTTCATCTAAATCGCAAAGGGTCAGGTAAATTTTGCTATTCTTTTGGTTGATTTGACATGGAATGACCCGAGGGCTAAATCTCCATAAATAAACGAATATAAAGGTTCAGCGACAAAAAAGTTTTCGCTGCATGGGAAAAAGAAATATTAAGTAAATTACTTCTCAATGAGTAATAGACGGTAAAGCGCAGAGACACTTTGCATCTTTTGATAATTTACCAACGCATAAAAGGAAATATAATGTAATTATTGACCTCAATAATCTTAAAACCGTAAAATCAAAACTGGTTTAATTTTGTATTTCATTAATTTTTCATTTTCAATTACATTTCAATTGCTAGTGTAATTTTTTCAGCCATATCGATCCCCAGGGGAAACGATTTGAAAGGAAAACCTATAAGCAGCATTTAGCAATAAACCAAATTCGAAGTGTACACAAACAAAAATAATTCAATTAAAAATAAGAAACGCCTCATGCAAAGAAATATAAGAATAAAAAATATTATTACGCTCCATTTTTAACCTATCTTTCGATTTTCTAGAGCGAAATATAAAAAAGGTAAATGATCTTCCCTTATTTACTACATCGATGTGAGAAAATGAAACTATTCTCACCTGTCTTCCTTTTTTCAACAATTAGCTGATCAGTCCTCTCGTCAACAAGTTGCTCCAAATTATTGGCATACTTCTCCATCATTGCCATCATATTGTCAAAGATGTTCGGTTTCCTAAAACGAAATTCTTTATTAACACCTTCCTACGATTAAGAAGTAAAATGACATAAAACCACATCAACACATCCTCGCAGTAGTTATAGGAAAGTTCATTAAGGCTTTTTTACTACTACATTGTTAGTCAAGGTAAATACTCAATGCCAACAATACGTTTATGTTGTTTTTAAATTTTGCTTTCTCTGAGGACATGCGTCAGGAGTGAAAAAATCAAAGTTAATATACAAAATATGCATATTTTTCGACGAATATAATAAGAAGAGAAAAATTGACAAGTTTATTTTAATTAATGATTTATCCGAATCATCAATGAACGCAATAGAAAATTATGACTCCCATGCATTCATTACGGTCTTCTAGGTGACCATAGACCGGCAGAGTTAAAATCTCTTAAACATGTGCGTTTTGTCCAAGGAAGCGAATTATTACGGAAACAATAAACGAATCAATTAAGAGCGTAATCGTTTGATATGTAGGTCCATATAAGGCAGACAAAATAGCTGCATCGTAACTTCAGGCCTGAAGAAACTAGTAGGCACACTGGGAAAACTGTCGTCGAAGGATATGGATCAATGTGCTAGAAAACCCGGAAAAGCACCAAGTTTAACAAGTTACCAAGTTCACCAAAATAAATAGCTGATTTTTTGACTCCAATAGCCGTAAACAAATACCTTTGGGGCCGTTCAAGTATTACGTAAGACGATTAATGCCATTTTTGACCCCCCCCCCCTCTCCTCCAATGCAAGACAATGTAAGATTTTCCCAACCCTCCCCCTCCCTCTCAGTCTTACGTAAGACGTTAGATATTTGTGTCTACTCTTCGTTAAATGCTCGATTTATGCAGTTTCATTTTTCCACAGAAGCCATCGTACAGCTTTGAGCACTGGATATCGTATAATTATGCAGTGTTGGAGTACCACATTCATTGAGCATGGAGGTAATGTAGCTAGCCAGTCAGGCGACAGAATAGGAGCATTGGTGTAGTGGTGAGATTACGGAAAATACGCAATTAACAAGCGGGCGCTCAATGCCACTCCTAAATTTAATTTGGAAACGATAGATACAATGTTTCAAGACGGACAAAATCTAACATAAATTGATTCCAGACCCCTTGCCCCGCACCCCCCTACATAAGACAATGTAAGATGATCCCAACCCCCTCTCCCCTAAAAATGTCTCACGTAATACTTGAAAGGCCCCCTTCTGGAAGAATGGGTTCCCCCAAGCCTCTTACTTGAGTGGGTACGGCGTGGGTTTCTCTTTAACGAGGGTTTAACTCCTCGTCAGAAAAACACTTGCCAGTTGAGTGATTGATAACCGCCTCAGTGTTGAGTGGTGTGCCATATTGTTGAGTCTATCCCTGGCGCGAGTTAATCCGCCGTAAATCTCTCAATAGCCCCCTCCACTTTGTAACTCATTTTTCAGAATGTTAATTATTGAATGAAAAAACAAGCACTTAGTTATGATTCCACACTTTATTTGAAACAACAGGACCTAGGTTTCGGCATATCATGCCATCATCCAGAAACCTGTTGGGTCGTGTTGTTTCAAATAAAGTGTGGAATCATAACCAAGCGCTTGTTTTTTCATTCATTACGAAGGAGTTCCACCAAGTATCGCCGGAGACTGTGTCCTACATAGAAAGTTAATTATTTATGGCTATTGGAGTCGTTAACTTAACTATAAAATCCAGCCGTAAGAGCTCATTTATTTGTTATTACGGTCTAGTTTCATTCATCACTTTGAAAGTATAATACGAAGAGGCCAAGTCAAGAGGCACGTTTTGGTCCACAATAGAAGATTCAAGCGTCCTGTGTGGAAGTCACGAAAGACTTGACTCAACGTCCAAAGTAAGGAGTCATCATGGGATTCAATGAACCAACTAGTGGACTCACATTCCTTTCCGTATGGGCCTCAGTTTGAGGCGGATGGATCGGAAGTCCGGCCGGTCTTCCGGACACTCGGCCCAGCATTCCTTAAGACAATCCCTCACAAAGTCAAAACTTGTCTCCAGCGAGTCCAGAGGAGGCCTGTGAGAAAATAAAAACACAAAAAACAGACATGTTACTATAATGAAGAGATCTTCCGGCTTACTGCTGTCATAAAAAGTATCCTACTGCTGTCATAAAAAGTCTGAGACTTACTGTATTATTCAGCGAACGCATGGGCCAATTTTTATGAAACAGACGTCGATATTAAGCTTTTATCTGTTCGGGTTAAATGATTACGACAAAAAGAAACTCAGATGTTTTGGAGTTAAGGAAAAAAGCCCATGTTTTGAACCCCCAAAGCAATACTAAACTTTCGAGTATAACAACGCAAATACCACAAATTTGAATACCATTAAATGTTAACGCAATAATGCTCCAACCTTAATAGGTGATTTAACTAAAATTTCAGAGTTCTTTCATTTGTTTTTATGTTGTTCTTATTTACGCGGGACAACTTTAACCACGTTCTCATGGCTTGAAGCGAAAGCAATGTGAAACTTTTGGGTTCATCGTAAGTTCACGATTATGATTTAAGCATTTTTAAATGGATACATGGACACAAAAATGTATTTTACAACTATTTTTATTTATATACATTTTTAGTAAGTATTCAGCGTGCGTTAAGCCGGAAAGTAGAATCCGCGGAACTAACTTTCACGTATTTTTACTCACGCAGTGGTGCCAGAGGTAGTAAATAAAGGGAAAAGTAACTTCATGTTTGTCAATCATAAAGAAAATTGTAAATACTGCTGTGATCAGTGTGATGTCTTTTACGTCGTAATAAATAATGCTATTGACAGGATAATTTATTTTTATTTACACTAGATTGCTTACGAGTTTTTTTTAACTGAAATTCTGGTTCAGTGTCCGGGATTCCATCTCCCACTACCTCTACATCCTTCACTTGGACTTATCCAGCAGTGTCCACTGGCACGAGTGGTATTATTTTCAGGATCAGGTGAAAAGGGCTTCCAGTGCCATCGCCTTTGAAAAACGCAAGACCATCCTGAAGAAACTGTCAACCCTGGTGCATTCTCAACTAGTGGCCACGGCCATGGTGAGATTTGATGAAGTTGAGGACCGCTTGTTTCAAAACCGTGTGATTAATCTTTCTAAACATACCTTTTCTCCACCTGAAATGGATCTTTTGAACAAGGGTTACAAATTTTCACCGGAACAACCTTTGACTAGAAAATGTGTCATCAACCTCCTGGCAGATTGTGATTCAGCCCTCAAAAGTGAAACTATTGGTGTTAAGCAACGTGTTGCAGATACTATCTCTAACCACCGATTTTCATGTGTGTCAAGAAATTCCGACATGAAACTGATCAGTAGTATTAAGTCTTCTATTAATTCCCAAAATTTGGTGTTCACTAAAGCCGATAAAGGCAATAGTATTGTAATTCTGGATAAAGACAATTATGTTGACAAATGTTTAAAGTTTTTAACTAATGACATTCAATTTATGGTTTTAAAAAGCGACCCCACTAACAGATTCCAAATGTCGGTTAAAACTGGTCTACGTGCTTGCACACATTTGCTCACTGAACGTGAGAAATGGTCCCTCATCCGTCGTAATCCCCTTCCTCCTAGGCTCTACGGCCTTCCTAAGACGCACAAGCCTGATATTCCGATACGTCCGGTAGTGGCCCACTTCACTGCGCCTTGCCACCTCCTAGCAGTAAAATTAAATAGCCTATTCCGTTCCTACTCAAACTTCAAACCCACATACGGTATTAAAAATTCAATTGAATTAGCCCAAAGACTATCTTCCATATCTTTCCCTCCCAATGCCAAGCTTATTTCCTTTGATGTCAAAAACCTTTTTACGTCGATTCCGGTTACTGACGCACATAAACTTTCAATCGAATGCCTGAAGAAAGCGGGTTGTGGGGAACCTATTATTAAAGAATTTAGCTTACTACTGCATCTGTGCCTCAGTCAAAATTATTTCTACTTTAATGGCAAGTTCTACCATCAAACCCATGGTTTGGCGATGGGGTCTCCTCTCTCACCAATATTAGCCGAAGTTTTTATGGATCATCTAGAAGGTAAATTATTTAATACGAAACATCCTCTCCTTAAAAACTTGGTTTATTACTATCGTTACGTTGATGACATAATCTGTTTGTGGACGGGTAGTACTAGACAACTAAACCTGTTCTTTCCCCTCCTAAATTCACTTCATGAGTCAATTACTTTTACCATGGAAATAGGATTCAGTAAAATTAACTTTTTGGACTTAACAATTTTCCGTAATCAATCAAACCATAATTTTTCCATCTATCGGAAAAATACTTTCACCGATATAGTAATTAGAATCGATTCAAACCATCACCACTCGCATAAAATGGCTGCTTTCCACTCTATGATTAATCGCCTACTTTCCATACCCCTTTCTTCCGATGTTTTTTCAAAAGAGCTCTCTTTCATTAAAGGTATCGCCAGGAATAATGGCTTTAATGATTCCCTAATTGATACACTACTATATCGCTTACGCCGAAAACGTGCCATAATAGATTCTACTGCTCTTTCCCCGATCCCTGTATCGAATACCAAATGGGTGAAGCTACCCTTCATCAAAAAATTGTCGTACAAAATCAACAAATCCATCCCCAATAATAAGTTTAAAGTGTGTTTTTATAACCCCATGACTCTCGATAAATTGCTGTTTAACTCTAAAGACAGATATTCTAATTGTGACAAAAGTGGAGTGTACATGTTAAATTGTGATACCCCTGGATGTAATTGTTTTTATGTTAGACAAACTGGACAAAAAATAAGCATACGTAAATCTGAACATTTTAAATCGTTTTTAAATTGTAACAACAAATATATGTTTGCTACTCATCTAATTGAAAATGACCACAACTCTGATTTTATACCTAAACTTTTACATGCTTGTGACAAGGGGAAGAAGCTTGATTTTATAGAGAATTTTGAAATTTTAGCGTATTTTAATATATATAAGAATGATGTATTAAATGACCTAGTCCCTTCCAACTCCTCCCCCTTCTACTCAGTACCAGTCCCCCTACCCCCACCCCCATAGTCAGATATGCTGTCATTGTACCCTCGCCACCAGTTGTTTGCCGGCCCACCTTCCTTTGTTGACCTTCCCTTCCCCCCCAGATTTTCATAGCCTTCTAATCACCACTGTCCTTGAAGTTCCCCCCCCCCGTTCAACCATCGTGATACCAACACATATATATATATATATATATACCGCCCTGTCTGTTTTCAAATATTGTAACACTTGAGAATGACCTGAAAAGGTCGAAACCGGTCGTGTTCTTAATAAAATTGTGTAGAATATAGCCAAGTTTTCATTTTGCCTAAAATGCATTCATTCTACGAAGTAAACTCGCAGACCATTGATTTTATGCTTACGAGTTGTTTAATTTCTTCTTTGTCAGGTATTATGTTGGAAAATTATTTTCTCAACTAGGATAAACATCGTTTGTTGACATATGATTTGTTACCACTTTAATTTCTCATACAACCATCAAATAATCAATCATTCAGTCAGTAATGCACCAATAACGGATTGACGTAATAATAAAAGATTCATTAATCGATAATTCATGAGTTAGAGATTGTTTACTATTCATGAATACTTGGTCCAAATATTGAAAGAAAGTATTAAAAACTCATTAAAATTCCTCAACAGTTTATTAACACTGTACAACCGGTTTCACCCGTTATGGTAACATCAGGTCATTTGTTGAACAATGTTAATAAACCTGTTGCACCGGTTGTGTTAGTAAACTGTTGTGAAAATTAACAAAGATATTACTATTTTTTTCAATTAGAAAAGATTCCACCAAGTTATGCCGAATAACATTCGTATAGTGGTCCAAATAATCCAAGATTGACGAATAATCATGGATTCACCAATCGCTGATAATTTAACCAGTCTATGAATACTAGTCTTAAACAGGGTTGTACACTTTCTGCACTGACAGGTAGGTAGGTTTTAACGTATCGATGCTTTTATCCTATCACACCCATCGTAAGGAACGATGCGTCGCGGAGGGAGTTAGTTCAGTAGAAGGGGTAGCGAGAAGAGGCGGAGAGGAATGTGAGGAGAGGAATTGAGCAAAGCTTTACCTACGTAAGTGTGATTTGCCATGTAATTGGTAGATGCGTTGGACCAGGGCAGTCTATTGCAAGCATAGCATAAGCACAGAGATACTTCCCATTCACTCACGGTTTCAAAGAAAGTCAACCTTCATAACCGACTTAGTATATTCAACCGTAGCGAACCAACCTTTTAAGTCGAAATACCGACTTTTAAATTAAGGACGCATACATCAGGCCAGACGAAAGAAACATAATGGGTTTATCAATCTTTAGTGATCATTCCGAAGAATGGGTAACCGTTTGGTTGATAATCGTCCTCCATTCATCACGTTTCTCCGCTTTCCTTTTCATGTCTTCATAATTCCACATCTTACATGATTTGCTCTAAAAATTGCAGGCATTGTCTTCGCCTGGATCTTTTCTCCTTCACTTGCACCTCTTGTATTGTATTTAGAGGTCCATAATGCCTTAAAAAATGCCAATGAGCCAGACTCTTTAGTTTACGACAGATTTCCACAAGCATTTTTTCTCGCTTTTTAAAGAATTTCCTTATTAGAAATCTTATCGGTCAATTTCATTTTAATTATGCGTCTAAAGCACCACATATCAAATCAGTTAAGGAAATCCTCCTCTTCCCCAGAGTCTAAATTCCACACCCATAGTGGGTAGTAATGTTAAGCAGATATGACTAATGTATAAATAAATCAAGATAATATAAAAGCCATAAATGCTCAGACAGGTTAATGCTGTGGATAATATCTACGCAGTAACTATACTTGGAGGCAGTCGCCTGCGCGAAGCGAGGCGTCAAGTAGGGGAATAGTCGTGTGAAAGTGGTCGGCCAAGGAGCGGAGGGAATAGGACAGCACATGTTAGGCAACGCTGCCAACGTGACTGCATTAAGTCGAGAGGACGGGATGGTGTCAGCAGTGCGTATCACGAAAATGTTTACTATCCAAACAATGCTGGATGAAATTGAACTGATATTGAAACGCAACCCGTCGGAGAAACCTATCCAAAGAACTGGATTTAGAGCCAAGCATTTTAGCTTATGTGAATAACAGATGGAACATTTCTGAATATGGCATCAAAGGTTTGCCAACGATGTCGGGAACCCAGGAAGCTAAACGCGGTGATTGCCTTACTCCACCGTGAGAAGCCAATTCGTACACTATGGACTCGTCCACTGAAAGGGTATTCTAAGTAGCTGCCACCATGTTTCGCTACCACTATAATCCAATAATCGGCAGGGGTAAGGTATTAGAGACCGTTCCTAAATCTTCAGGTTCCAATTTAAAGTACCCTCTGATGGTTTAGGCCATTGGAATGCCTACTGTCACGTGAATTAATTGTGGGGTCCACGTGTGCCATCAAAACTACACGAAAAGCGAAAAAAAGAGAATTAATTCTCTAAGAAAACATATCATCTTCAATCTTTGTGGAATAGCACGAAGTACGGGTTATTGCCGATGGCAGAGAAGAAAAGAAAAAAGGTGCACCTCAGGTTATTCGATAAATAGGATTTTTCCGGGAATATTCGGCAGGAGACCTTAACGAATAAATTACTGGAGATTTTAACGACCGCTAAGAAAACAATAACTTAGCATACTACAAGCAGTTACAGAATTACAGATGGTAAATCAAGAGCAGATTCTGGACAAACCTTCAGACAGGTGTAAGTACAGAGTAATATTCAATGATAATGATATGTAACTATCGGACACACGAGATGAGAATTTCCAACCAGATTTACGGCCAGTTGTAGAAACGACGCAATTGTATTCCAAAGAGTTACGAAATCTATAAGTTAAGAAATACTTTCAGTATGCGTTGGAGAAACATTCGAAAAACCTATAGCTTTCATAAATGGTCTCATAATTTATTTGGTCGAATGGAATGGAGTTTGATAATTAAGAATTTCAGAAGTAACCAAGATGGCGGACGCGCAATGAACCGTTTAGGAGGTTTAATTGAGTATAATGCGATGAATGATGAAAATATGCCTCCGGAGTTGGAGGGGAAACATCGGATTTTAATTAACTCTTGTTGTGGAAAGTATCCCGAAAGTGTTATTTTAATCAACCTAAGTCTACATGGCTCGCAACCAGCCCCCTGAAGGGCTCCTATCCTATCACGCATGTTAAAAAAACTAAACTTATGTTCTGATTAGGTATTACACTTATAATTGGCGTTGCTATGGTTTAAAATAAATCCCAATAAGCACCTGTCAACTTTTCCGTAACAGTTCGAATTTAAACCATTGCAATTTACCAGGTAAAAAAGTTTTTTTTACTAAAGTTTGCTGGTGATGTGATATTAAATACAAAAACTAAAATGTCATTCCGTTGGTATTATCTCCCTTTGTTAAAATTACTTTGATTGTTAGGGATACCGCTAACCCCTATGCACCTATATATGCACCGCTATCAATATGAAACGTAGAGCGAATAAAAACCAAGCATAGCAATGCCCAAACGCTTCTCTGAATTATGATGAAAGGAGCTGCGATGACTTCAAAACCATCATAATAATTTTTTTACAAAAATGCAAATATAGTTGCAACATTTGTGCAGTTATCACCCACGCTTTCTGAAGTAAAATTCATTTTATCGTGGTGGATGGAAATTGAAAAATCAGTAGGAGTAGATAAGATATACTTTGCATGAGTTTCAAATTTCTGGGAATAATATTGTCATTTCTACATCTCTTTAAATTAGATTCTTTCAGTGCAACGCAGAAAAGCTAGCAGCGCTCGATGCCAGCGACAATTTGCGGCGGAGGAAGGAAACCGTACACTAAGGGAACGCATTTATTTGTTGACATTCCTATCCTGTATATTAATCCGTGCTCGCAACCGTTTCCCACTGATTACCTTCTCCAAAATGATAGAACGCTGAACTTTAAGCATTTGTATGAAATTCCGCCGGAGCTCCATAGAGTCATGTAATATATCGTTTTACTCCTTTTTTATTTGACTACAAAATGCATTCATTGAAAAGTGTTTAAATGTAAACGCTTAGCTTCTACGGTCGAAAGAGTGAAGAAAAACACGCGAAAAACTAGGAGAACGGCGAAACGGTCGTCTTCTTCATCTCGTCACGGCCAAAATATTTGATTGGTACACTTCATTGGTTTATTTATAGAGAGAACGACATCTCCGCATTACAAATAGTTTAAAAAAATTAAATTTCACCCATTCTCTGATTTTTAAAATGGCCGAAAGCTAGAGTTCAATTGCCGAGTAGTTGCCGAAACCTGGGTCGATATTTATTTAAATAGTGAGATTTTAAAACAAAGTTTCATTTAAGCCATGGAAAAAGGATTTACCTGAAAGGGTTGTCGTCGTCTCCTTTGGATCCTCCCATCACCCGCTTGAGGATGTCAGACTGGTTGAATCCGGGAAGGGCGTTGATGCCGAAGGGCCCCTGCCTCGCGTGCAACTCGTACACCAGGAGGCCGAAAGAATACGCGTCCCCTTTCTGCGTACCGGGCCAAAGTTCGGGCCGGGTGTTCCAGGCGGAGGCCATTGTAGCGGACAGCGGCACGGGGTCAGAGGGGAGGGCTTTGGCGAGGGCCTGAGTCCACGTGAGACCCCCTTCGGCCACGGGCGACGGAGGGTTGACGCAGTAAGAGCTCATGGCCGCCCGTAGCAACTCCGGGGCCCTGTAGAGGAGGCCTGGCGATCGAAAGATAAATTCAATTATCATTCAATCTATTTAGTGCCGAACTTCTTTACCTGGTGTATGCAAAGAATGTTTTCGGATGGAAAGTTTTCAAAATTTAATATTAGTATTCTGAAGCCAATTTTTTATTTATACTCTTCAAACCTTTAGGTAACGTAATACCATTAAATTATCTTCTTTTCACTGCAATCGATTTACGAACAAATTTTTAATAAAACATTTTTATTTTCAATTTCATTTTTTTTTAATATCCAACGATTCAGGTGGTCCGTATGCCCCTGCGATCCCGATAAGCCATTGGCTTGTCTTCAGGTTTCTCAGGGGCCGAACCACCAGAACTTGAAAAAAAACCCAATTTACTATACGTTTTTTCCGCTGATGAGTACCTACTCGTATATGATTTCTATTAACTAGCATGAATGGAAAAAATTGTAATGGTGGAATAAATATTATTATTTCAACATCAGCGGCGAACTTCAGCGTAGGCAAACTAGGCAGCTGTTTTGGGCCCCAACCTCGGCGGGGGCCACACATAGTGGACGAAATGTTAAACATTGAGGACACAGAACACTAAAAATGATGCCAATATTGTCAAAAAAAGTACGTTAGGAAGTTGTCTGTTTTATTTCAGAGACAGGTTGTTTATCTTCTTCAGTCAAGGTATGTTTAATATGTAAAGAAAAGATTAAAGTTATCTGTTAAATTACCAAAAACGGGGCAACGACAATTATGTGACTACAAGCTCAGGTCAGACTATACTCTAAACACTACTTCAATTATATATTCAATACTATTAATAATGCTAATAATTACTAAAATAAATTCCCTACAAAGTTTCGACATAGAGTAATTACTCTATGGTTTCGACAAAGCTTATTTTATTAATTATAATTATCATCCCATTTATGTAAAGGTTAATTCCTAGAGAAGTTTTATAGCAATAAGTTTTTGATCACATAAAAATAGCATTAAAATATCTCGCAAAAGACGTGCCTCTATATGCAATTTATTTTTCCTCGTCTCAGCATACGTCCTACATCCCTTCATAATTATCGCCCATAAAACCTATTCTCTTTCTTCCCCTCCACCGCTTACCCAACGTCCTCACCTTTATCACAATCATAAGCAACCATTCGCCCCTCATTACCTCTTCCAACCACCTACTTTTCCTCATCATAATCTCATCTTGAAGTTCCCTGTCCTCACTCAGCATACCAAGCACTTCCTCGCTCGTCTTCCTTTCCATCCACCGCGCTTTCTTCATTCTCCTCCGCACCCACATCTCAAACGCCTACACTCCTATTCTGGTCCTCTTTCACTAGAGTCGACGTTTCTGCAGAAACCAACGCTACACTCCATATTATGCTGAAAAAAACCAAGCGGGAGAAAACGCGGGAAAATCAGCCGAAACCGGTCTTCCCGGGACCACTATACAGTTGTATGTATATTGCAGCCAGTTCCCAGTCATCGTTACTCGTCACCCAGATGACGGCAGTAGAATACGCTGCCGAAACGTCGATCATGGACCCAATCACCCGGGTGGAAACCCGAAAAGTCTTCATGCATCCATATTAACCCGCCATTGGTCATGCACTGAGATTTTCTCTCACAACAAATTTAAACTTGTGCTCACTTTGTAATCATGTGTTAGAATAAGTTTCCTTTCCTTCTAGCTGACTTTTTATATATTCCAATTGACCGACCGTCTCAAAAAGTATAAATGAAGCGTCCGCAGCTGTGTAATGATATGTCTGATACCTTCGGCTACAAAGTGTGAGACTTTTTCTCATCGCGCGACCACTGACGTTAATGTTTTTTTATCACTCAGTTACGTTACACTTTCGCAACATGCGGGCAAAGTTGATTCATTTCGTGGAGAGCAGATATCTTAATGCAAAATTATAGAGTAATAAGAATGTATATCCTCATAAATAAATATTTCTTCAAGAAAATGGTAATTTTCTTTATTTATACCCAATGATAACATCGCCAGTAAAGTAGCAATGATTTCGTAATTGAATCAGTAGTTGTGTATCTGTGGAAATCATTGTTTCAAATGAACATTTAGAGAAATAAATTAAATCTAAATATAGTGTAATATATTGCCAATAAACGCTCTATGATAGATACTCTGAGTGTGAGAAAAAATCTCACACGCGCCCGCTCGCGTGATTTTTTTTTCCAACCTTACACAACGTCCTCATCATCAGCTCCCTTCTATTGGTGAGCGCCTCCTTCACAAAGGGCAATCCCCCTTCTGTAGTCCTTCATACTATGCCCATTCTCCTCCCATCATACTATACAAGTTGTTCCACTTGCTTCAGTTTGTGCCCTTTCACTTTTATGTCCAGTCTCACTTTATTTACGCCAAAAAATCTCATGACTTTTTTATAATTATGTATCTACATTCTGTACCTTTTACTCTTTCCCGCACTGATTTGTTTTGTAGCACCTACAAAAGAATGCAATCCCTTTGATGATCGACTAATCAACGCCTTGCCGTCTGCAAATCTAAGGCACACTATCAATTGTAATGGCGGATCCACAGGGGGATGGGGCGGGGGGGGTTGGGGGGGGGGGGTTGGGGGGGGGGGGAAATCAACCCCTTGCCGAACTACTTTTCGAGCAATTTGCCTGTAAATATAAGCTGTTTTACGTGAGAATATTGAAGGAAATAAGAATTTATAACACCCAGATTTCGTCAAAAAACTAACGGTGTATAGATTGCATATTTTCTCAACTATATATAAAAAATAATCTAATATTCACCACAGTAACGTTTACAGGATCGCAAAAAAAACCTGCTCTTTTGAAGGGTTTTCAGCAGTTCGACGGGAAAAAATGAGTCAACTTAGAGACTTATGTAGCTTTATTTATCTAATTACTGAGATATTTGGTCATATATAACTATATATTTGCGCCATTAATATTACAATATTTATATCGCACTTCTTACAGACGCTGAAATCAAAGAATAAAATTTGAATATGGTCCAAGATTGCTCCTTAGATCCGCCCCTGATCAGTTGTCCAAAAACTTTTATTAACATATCTATTTCATTGCTCGCAATAGTTGCCCTAACTAAATTACGTGGATTATAATCAAACAATGAATTTAATTTCAACAGTAATACAAAGATTTATGAATCTCACCATATATAAATTATGTTTTAAATGACGCAGTAAGCAATCGACGGTTGAATATCACTATCTATTCAAATCTCATATTTTGATCATTCTACCTTTATGCGTCATTCATAATTCGTTCTCACAAGCCTGATAATGGGTATTGTAATATAAAAACAACGCAACACATCATTATCATCTAAATATGCAGTCAACATTACGATTGCTTCCATACAGGAATGATTCAAATACCCTCAATGCTTCCCGTAATTAAGACGCGTTTTGTTTACCTGGTTCTAAAACAGAGTCGAAAAAGGACTCCAACTCGTCACAATGAGGTCATAATTCCCAGGAATTGAAATCAAGTCAGCAACGCAAAATGCCAATGCACTTTTACAGTGGTAGCGTAACTTGGTGGTGGTCACATAAGAGATGCGTTATGTCAAGGTGGGGAAGGCTCGTGTGGAAGGGGTCGGCTAAAGAAAGGAGGGGAGAGGAAACCCCACGGTAGTCAACGCTGTCAACATATCTGCATTTGACTTGAGAGGGCGGGAAAGTGTCAGCAGCCTGTTCTACAACATTTTTACGTGTTTACGACACAGTGATCACGATAGTGTTACGGTCCAAAGAAAGCTGGATAAAAATGCAGTGATATAGCTCACAACCCATTGGATAAGCCCAAAAAAAAAACAATTGGATTTCGAGCCGCAGAGAGCTAAGGGGTTTATGAGAATAGCTGATGGAGCACATAAGAAGTTGGTGGTAATTGTTTGCGAACTCGAGAACCTCAAAAGCGGAGGCAACCTTACTCCACCTTGCGGAACCATTTCGTAAGGAATGGACTCTTACACTGAAAATGGCAACTCTTCTTCTACCACATTGGCCCAACTTTCAACATGTTTCACTACCACTATAATTCAATCATTGAAGAACCGTCGTGAGAAGAGTTGAGCATCGGGGGACACAAAAGAACGGAGCTGCAAAAAATAAAACAGCGGATACCCTACGTTTGTTATGCTACGCAACTGGCAAAACACACTCGTCACAGAGGTAGCCTGTTTTCCAGGCGAATACAAAGCTGTCACTTCCTCGTCATATAAGGAGCCAGACATTTATGTCTATATTACTATAAGCAGGATATCCAGCCATTTCGTGCAGGAGCCTAGCTAGCGATGGGAAATTCTTCCCCTGTCACGAGTACCGAGAGCGTTTCACTCTACTCCTCTGTACGGTACTCTCTCGTGGTCAAGAATCGCTAAGGTACGCTTGTCGTCCTTTTTGGGACAAAAATTCTCAGAACATCGAACCCTTTCCTCGGAAGATGGGTGATGGTAATCTCGACCCTTCTTCTCAGAGACAGCCCTTTCCCACGGCCAGCTATTATTTTACGCAGTGGATTGACAAAAAAATAACATTTGTTTCGTACTCGGGAACTATAGACTCCGAAGTGTACTCATGTTTTGCTGGGCATTTACAAATTTTAAACGGAACTCTGGAGTGATTATTACTAACAAAAGTTCTTTGCATAGGATTCTTCTAAAAGCTTGTCTCAGAAAACGTAAGATGTCCGTTAAAATGTGTATACAATCGGTTGAACATAAGGAGCGCATTATAATTAGGAAAAGAATAATTTTAACCGCGACGTTGGTTTTCATCTCGGCCACTCTTGGAATTCCATTTGAAAGATAAATTCGGAATAATAGAAAGAATACTCCTCCTTTCCGTTTTCGTAATTTTCAAATTTCATCCTCCGACCAATCAGGAGTCACCTGATTGTTGGACCCAGATTATAATCTTGACATTTACCCTAAGGACGATGGACGAGTGGTCCGTCGGTAACGTCGAAACGTCGGTATTTTTGCAAATTTAACCCGGTGGAAATCGCGAGAATAATTTACGCTAAGGAACGTACTTTGGAACCAATATTATCCGAGGAAGCCATATTTAATCCTGTAAAATTTTCACTACCAATTTGTTACGAGGTAATTCAGATTCGGCTATCGCTCATGCAGTTTGATCTGCTCTCATTAAAATTATCTGATGTTACTCATGTTGATTACTATTTCAAATTTACTGTTCCTAGAATTATGCTGGAACCGTACGTTTTTTGAACGCATGTTGCCTTTTGCCCTGCGCCTTTTTCGCTTCCTTTTAACTCTCAAAAATTTCCTGTTCTTCTTTCAATGGATTACTCACAGCCTATACCTGTCAAAATAGTCGATGTATATTATTTCATAAATTTTAAATCAATATCCAAAACTTTTGGGCAGAAGTGCGCATTGAAATTTTTGAAAGGCATTAGATTCCCTTACAAATCAATAGTCCTTGCATGTGAGGTAACCCAATTACTATCAGCTGCAGATTATTATATTATAAGTTGTTTAATGTTGAATTATATGATGTGTTATTTGGTTTCATATGGTTTGAAGTTTTTTCTTAAACGTTCATTAAATAGTTTTGAGGAATATGTTAAGCCTGAATCTTCTCTTCAAAATATTTATTTCTTAAGTTGACCTTCATTAATACCATGACCTTTTTTGAAAAAGTATTCACATTTTTTTAGTGAAACTGTAAAAGAGTGACAAATAGCAAAAAAGGTAACATGCAAATTTCTGTAAAGTGAGGAACTTACACAATGCTTATTGTAACTCCTTTGAGCATCGAAGAGTACTTTAATTTCTAGAGCGTAAATTTCTCCGATGATATCAATAGCTCTATCTATATTTCACGCAAAAAGGTCATCACTAGAACTGTTAATCAGGAGTGGCTATCATTTCAATTTTTTTCCAGATTACTGCATCGATTTCTTTCACACTCAAATCATTAATGTCTAACGGTGAATAAACAATTTCGCTGAAATTTGACAGAAATGTGAGGATTATCGATGGATATGGCAAAAGCTGAGCAGTATTTCTAGTCAATAGTCAATAAACAATATCCGGTGTTATCGGTCGTGATGATAGTCAAGACTAATGTCATTTTATATACATATATTATTATAAAAATAATTACCATATATTACATGACAATGCATTGGGTATTGGTTATCGTAGGTTAAATATTTTTTAGTGCCAATTTTCAATAAAGATTCTTAAGGCCGCATTACACAATGAAAGATTTTGTTCAAACGAATGTAAGTGAGATTGTACGTTTGTCTCAACGAAATTAGAACAGGTTCTATTTCCCGTGCAGGCATTGAGACATTCGCACAAGCGTTCATACAATTTGCCGATTTACACGATACATTTTGCCTCATGCAGGAGTTCACGGAAGAGTTTGTACAAAAAAATGAACCGTGTAAAACGGCCTTTAGAACCAATATTTCAACATTTCCATGGTGAAGTTTTGGTTTTTACAATTTTTCAATATTCCAGTATTTAATATTGAAATATTGATTTCGATACATCAAAATGGAATAGTAAATTATCTCTTCTGTGATTTTCCATGGCTTAATAATCGAAAAACAGGATACTGCAAAATAATTATGACTGTTGTAAATATATATGTACATTAATATTTTAATATTGAATGACTACGAGAGGGGAGAATAGAACAAATTACACATGACGATAACTAGGACATCTTTCAGGGACAGGAATAAATCTCTCATTAACCGCACTTAAGATTTCCATCCATGCGTATTCTCTAAGCAACAACAGTATTGTTACACATAGTCAGAGAACCCGCTCGAGACCTGGAGTTAAGTCGCAAGAGATAATCAAAGTAGAAAGTTAGTGAAGTTAGTTTAATTGAGAATCGGTTAAAAAAAACGGTTTAAAGTGAACGCACCAATTCCGACAGAAAATATTGGACTATGAGAATTAAATTTTGTACAGTACCATATTAATGCATTGATATATATTGGATAAATATCAAATTCAAGAAACAGAAACATCGTCCAGCATCAGATATGGCATCTTAAAGTAAAGGGAAAGGTTTGACGTTGAAATAGTTCAGTCGCTGCTCGGGGCCGATTTGAAATTTTGGCGCGCTTTCAAAGCGACCGCTTCCTCACCCTCTATGTAAGTTCTGGCTTCGTCCATCGCCTCTTTGGAGGCGCCACCGTCCGACACCTGCTGCGACGAACTGTCGCACCTCTTCCGTCTGCGGCTCCCGCCACTACCAGGTTTTGAACCGGAATCACCCAACGGACAGAACAAGTCCTGACATGTTGATAAATAATCTGAAAAAATTAAATTAACCACCTGATATCAGACACAAACGCAATTCTTTCAGTACCGTTCAAAACCGCGAGTATTCTTAGCATTCATTTTTTCTTCGATATTATAGATTTTGCGTTATCCAAATTTCATAGAAATGCGCGCAGTACCCAAGGCCTAAAAAAATACAGTATTTATGTGATCAATCATACTTAAACCAGGTTTAAATATTTGCTTGTTTTTAGTTAATAATTTGTTTTAACTGTTCACAGTCGAGATTGTATATCAGTTAATCAAGCATGCAGTGTATACTACACAACCATATGATAAAATATTGTACTTTTCAAAAAGTTCATTTGAAAAAACTAATTTTATTTTTTGAGCAGTTATTTGAACCAGGTAAACAAATCGGTTATTATAATATTGTACCAATGAAAATGTTTTTCTCTTACAATCAATATCAATATTGTTACCTATATCAATCTTACAGTCAATTTTAAAAGTATTTTCTCAGCGCTCATTATTATAATGTCGCATGCATCCATGAATGTATCACGGTTTAAACTATTTTAAACATATTTTTCGCTCAAAAACTAAGATTTTAAAGCGGTTAATTAAGAATGAAGAATATTTTACACAACCTTACAAGAGAATATATTTATAATAATCAGCACTGAGATAATAATTTTTTTTAATGTTCATAAATCTTTTTGTAAAGATTTATGTAAAAGCCAAAATATATTTTCATTGGTAATGTTTTTGTAGACTATTGTATTACACTGTTTAGTTATACGTCTAAACAAATTTAAAACAGTAAGGTAGGCAGGGGGAGTTGGCTGCCGAAGTCAATTTGCCTTAGAAAAAGGACTGATGATTTTGTCGTCATGGAGATAATAGAGAGAAGAGGAAAAGCTTAATGAATTCTGTGCCGATAATAGGACACCGTTCACGAGAAATAAAAAGTGTATACATTTCGTATGTGACTGACAGAGGGCTACCTTCGGGTTGGTTACATAGCACACCCGAACAAGGAGTAGAACAAGATACTTCACCAGGAATTTCGAACCTTCCTCGAGGTGTATGCCTCCCGTTCCACTAAACACATTTTTTTCTCGATGTATTCATGCCCTAAAACTTATCAACTTTGTGTCACAGAGGTAAGAAAATATTTCTCTCGGCTGATGATTAGTTTAATACAGGGCAGTATTGTCCCAGCATCCACCAGAGGACGGTAAAAAATACACAACAAACAAACAGCTTCCGCAAATTTGTGACTTCATATTTCTATAATGTATCATCTATGCAACCATCAGGGAACATATTCAGACAGTGTCAAACCCCTAACCCTCGACCTCCCCCACAAATAACAAAATTGATCAGAAGTATTTCTTTAATGCAGAAGGCTGATTATACGAATTTAAAAATTCTAAGCATCCAAGCTCTGATACATGTATAAATTTGAGACTTAGAAGATGGAAATGGTTCATTTTTTTATTTAGCCGAAAAAAATATTCGGTTGATCGGTATATTTCAATATAATTGATTCCTTACTTTTGTAACAAAAAACAGCAACATTCAGCCAACGTCAGATAATTTAATGACCGCAAAAATTAACGACAAAAAGCAATAAAATCGACCTTTGTAAGATGTCAACAAAATTACGCAAACGAGTTTGAAATCACGTGGATAATAAAAATAAAAAGGACGTCAATAACGATCAGTTAACCTGGAATTGGCCTTAGAATAATAGACTGAAGTAAATAACATATCATACATGCAACGTCGTAATTATTTTATTCCACACTGCTAAGTTAATGAAAAGAAGAAATGGAATTTTGAGTTTCAAAATGATTTTTTCACCAGCATCAACCTTAAAATGCCAGGCTCAATGAAAAACGGCTATCTTAAATGGAGTATTTCGATAAAGCAGAACATTCGTTAAACCTGAGATAGATTGTTTCACATTCCGCTTTCCAGGAGTCATTTTATCTCGAAATTCCCAAAGCTTTATAGTGAATGTGCGCTAGATGGTAGAAAGGGGTACCAGTGGATTCAAATGATAGATGTCGCTTACCGAATACGTGCTTGAGCGGCTGGGCGTCCGCCTCCCTCTTGAACGCGTGCAGTCCGAAGTCGGCTATCTTGAGCACCCATCGGGAGTCCACGAGGCAGTTGGACGGCCTCAGGGCCCCGTGAGACCGTATCGGAGAGTCGTGGAGGAATATCATCCCCTTGGGAGGGTGAGAGAGGATGAAAGGTTGAAATAAATTACTGACATTTTATACATCAAGCTTCCAGGACGCGATTAAAACATCGCGTTAAACAGTGACGCAGACAGGGGTGGAGGTCCATGGGGACTGGATACCCACCGCCGAAAATTTGAATTTATTGAAAACTATGTAAAAAACGAGCACTAAATGATAAAGTTATGTCTTTTACCAAACATGCTGATTTAATTTACTCTTTATTACGTAAAACTTTTTTCATTGACAAGTTTGTTATTGTCACACATAATAAAAACCGTGGGTAATACATTCTTTCAGAAATTTGCACAGAAAAAATATTTAAAAAATGGCTGTTACGCTGCAGTCTCAATTGCACTCTTAATTGCCAGTGAATACTATTTTGCACCTGATTTTCAAATAGTTAACATTCTTATTTTATCCTCCACGACGGAGGCATATCATGCGAGACCACGCCTCCTGCGCTATACTGTGGATTGTGGATTGTACGCGAGAAAATCTTGTTCGCATAAACCCCCACGGAAATTCGTCGTGAATGAAGATTTCTCGGTGGTGCAACTGGAAAATCGCACCTGATTGGCAATTGGAAGTTATGAATATGATTATTTTTCGTATACAATGTAAAATATTTTCCTCAAATCGCTGCAAAATGCGATGCTGATATGGTAGGCTTACACACGCGCGGACGCAAATATCTTCACCAAAGTGATGAAATTCGCCACGAAAAAATCATTTGCCTTGACCGGGATTCTAACCCGGATCTCCCAATTTGCTAACAAGGTTTGTTCGCCACTTACACCACCAAAACACATTAATCCAAGGCTAATTTCAGCGGCAGCGGGCGGACAGGGTATTTTCTGACCGGCAAATAGGATATCTTGGGTTCGAATCAAGGTCTAGTCCAATTATGTTTTTGCATGGCGAATTAAATCCTTTTGGAGTAGATCTTTGCGCCCGTGCGCATGACTTGTACCAAGTCAGTTGTGCATTTTACAAAACTTTTGAATACGGTTTTGCATCTTATACGTGCAATAATTAAATGTATACATTTGACGGTCATATGTGTTGGCCAGTTACATTACCAAGCCCATATTAAATCAAGGCGAATTTCGTATTTTTGCGAACAAGATGTTCTTGTCTCCAGTCTTCATTGTAGCACAGGAAACGTGTCGTTAAGGAGGATTAAGTAAGGAGGTCCCGTCTGTATGAGTCAAAACAAATACTAAATTCCACTTTTTTTTACATTTTGTCCAAAAAATACTGCTTTCACTGATGAAAAGCGTTACCTATAGAAACCCAAAAGTAAGGATCTAAATTTTAGATCACTACACGAATGTATTTTAAATGAGCACTTTTTTTCAGCCATAGGAGCCGACTGCGGCACCATTTCCGGCGAATTACAGCATTTTGACTTCAATTACGGCAGTAATTCCCTAATAACCAAAAAAATAAGGTGGTAAGATTTTTATTCAATTTCTCTGGATTATTTCCTTCTTATAAATAGTTTTCCGCAAAAATGGCATTAATATTTTATGGAAAAATACTATTTTCCCCCGTGTTTCTCTCATACTCCCATTGAACACCATGTAATTTCAAGTTCAATTAGAGAGTAATATAGCGTGGAAAGGCATTATTTTATTGTTCATATCAGATAGAGGACAACGTTTTCTACAAGTAGACAGAATATTAATAAAATTACATTTTAGTGATTTTACTGTGGAACCACCTTAAGCCGCTGTCGTGAAGAATACGCTCAACATTATCACTTTAGAACGACTATCTTCTGACAATTTCCGAATAACTGGAATATTCACAAATGATATGGTACGACGTCACGTGCAGGGTGGTAAGATATACACCGTAGGAAATGACAGTTGCAATGATAAAATCGTTTGACTTAGGAGACGAGAACATCTGGTTTATATAAACCCCCGACGAAAATGCTTAGTGGTGTAACTAGCTACTAAATATGACCGGAATTTGACTAAAAGATTTGAGTTCGAATCTTGGATATTTCAAACAAATGTTTCACGGCGAATTTCATCCCTTGGGCGAGTATATTTGCATCCGTTTTCAGTGACCGCGGACCATATCACTTGTGCACTTCATCGTGATATGGAATTGGTAATTTTTCTGTGTTAAGTATTTAAGTGTTGCATTTAAAGATCGTTTTAGGAATACTTTCTTTTCTTATATAATTCGTATTTTTTGGTTGGTCTTATTACTTTGAAGTACGTTCTCTTAAAATTAATTTGAATTATGTAGTAATTGCCGGCCAGGTGTCTCAGCCAGTTACATTGTGTAACACACCTGACCGGCGTTTGGAAAATAAACCAAATGAATTTCAAGAGACCGAACTTCAAAGCAATGACAAAAAATCAGAAAAAATATCAATGTATAAACACAGAAATAACTATAAAAACAATGAAAAAAGAGTAACACTAACTAATTATTATTTTTCTTCAGGAGACATAGGTCCATGAAATACTTAATTACCTCATTTCTCTTTCGCCAACGTTTCACATCTATATCAGTAACACTATCGTTATCAATCAACGTTTCGCATCGTGACGCTATCGTTAATTGTGGTTTTAGCATTCGCCCATGCGTTTCGACGAAACACGATGTCATCGTTAACCAAAAAATTTATCGATTGGCACATTTCCAGGACAGAAAACAAGACGTGCGAAAAATAGAGTCGAGGAAAAGAAGACGCATCCCTTCCGGTTCGGGTTCAGGAGGACACGGCAGAGGAAAGCAATTAAAGATCTTAAATCGAAATGAATCCTTGCTTCTTGAGCACATCCGACTAGCCCATCACTCACTTCGAGTTAAAATACTGAAGCGGCGTCGACGACCGACGTCAGTCCACCAGAGGGAACAGCGAGGAGTCCATCCAATCCGAAATTAGCACGAACCAGACGGACCAAACACGAAAAAAATTAAAACCGCAGTGACTCTTGGGTGATTATCTTTGAAGGCTTCGAAGCTACTAAGGAGAATGGAGTGGCTAGGTTATCAGGCAAAGTGATTATGGCGTGGGAGAATTACTAATTAAGGTAGTTTGAGCGAGATATTTCCCGAGCCATATAGCCAATGGTGACCATATTCGGATTTTTTTTCTTAATTTCAGCGTCTGTAAGAAGTAGATATGAAGTAAATATTGTAATATTAAAGGCGCATAAATATAGTTATATATTACAAAAAGTTTCAGTAATCAAATAAATACATCTACAAAAATCTATAAATTGACTCATATTTTCACGCCGTGCGGTGAAAACGGCTTCACAACAGAAGCTTTTTTTTTGTAATTATGTTTAAATTACTGCGGTGAGTAATTGATTAACTTATGTAAATAGTTAAGAAAACCTACAAACTACATACCATTAGTTTTATGACAAAATCTAGTTGTTGGAAATCCCTAATTGTTTCAATATTCTCCCTTAGAAGCGCACAGCCGAAATCTATCCCATGTAAAACAGCTTATCTCTTCAGGCAAATTGCTCGAAATGCAGTTCGGCAAGGGGTTAATATTTTGACATAATTGGAAGGATGAGATCTTTTTCTTTAAAATAAGGTAAAATTCATCAAATTCTAGGTGAAGTGATATCTCTCTCAACTACTGTAAAGGAATAGGGATGACTGCCCACTTTCTACCCAGAATCGTAGATTATTTTCCGCCACAGTGGTACACCAAAGACATCGTCATAAATCTCTGACGTGACCAGTGCAAACAATTTTACGGTGACATATAATGAATTATTTTGTTCACAATACAAAATATATCTGCGATATATAGTTTAAAAAAATGATTTCTCGAAAAATGCGCACTCTTAGCGAATACATTGGGCAACTAGAGAATACAGCTAGATCACGCGATCACTTCACTTCTGATGCTAAAATGAATACGGTATTTATAAGATATTAAAATACAATTACTAAAACAATTTCAAAAGCAAGATAAAATCAACCATGCATTGTGTAGGTACCTATGTATTAAAATTATGACACACGACTTACTTTATACATACATTGAACAAAGTTTGTCTGCGAATGATAGTAAAACATTATCTGGTTACTACAGAGAAACAAATCTTCAGAGGTTGAAATATGTTGCTAATCAACTGAGGATACATTCCTCATGTTCAGTCATCGGCGAGCGTTTAAGATGGCTCCGAACACACATAATTATCACTTCTTATGTTAAAAAGCATGTGATACCAATGTGACAATAAAACGCTTAATTATTACTTAAAACACTTCCGTATTTGATATTTAGTATTCTCACCGGCAATACTGAAACAATTACATACGTATAAAACATGATGAATCGACAACAGAATGTACCGGGTTGCTGAGTTGAAGACATGAAACAATTTTATTTTGGCTTGAATGACGGCTGATGTACCTTTAACAATAGCAGGTAACTTACCACAGAGCTGTAGAAAGGTGATATTAATTTATCATAATCAAACCAAACGTCAAAAACCAATCAAGTTACTCACGAGTGTACCGAAATATAAATTCTTAAGAACCTAAATTTTTGGAAAGTATGTATGTACAAGGAAAACTTAATATTACTTACCCTCAATGTGTCGCCAATGAGGGAGGCCACAAACATGTTGTCCAATTTCAGATCTTCGTTTTCCAAAATGTCCTGGAAAACACGAAGAGAAATTAAACAGGGAAACTATTTATAGACAAAGTTACAGAAAACATGAACAATCGGGGATTGGAAATTGGAAACACTCCTGTTATACTTCAAGCGTCTTGCAAACGCTGCTGGTGGAAACTAAAATATTATCCCATATTAGATACTTTAACCCAATCAACGTGATCCCTAATGAAATACATGAAGAAACCCTAACCCAACCCTAAAAGCTAAACCCTAAGACTCGTCCTAAAATGAAGAAATACATATATAACAGCAGAACTTTTAGCTAAAATATTTATATGAACACATTGATTGAAAAAAAGAACGCTACCGAATGGTCAACAGTTTCCATATAATTTTGAACGGCTACTTCCCACTACAGGTTAAGGCGGCAAAGATGAAAATCAAGGCTCTCAAGGGCGACAAATCTTTATTAAATGCTCTTCACCGGTTGTCATGTTATCATAATAGAAAGAAAACACTTTTATCTCTCAGGACGTATAAATCCACAGAAAATTTCACTTACGCTACGGATAATATTTCACAGTCATAAATTTGAGCTGGGCATGAACCAGCCAATTAAAAAAATGTTGCAACTCGATTAGCATAGATACCGAGTGTTTTTCACCGGTTCCCGACCAGTCACCGAAGTCGTCATCATCGTTGGGATCAGCTCGAATTTGGAGTTGTGATTCTCCTACTCGTCCGAGTGCTCTTGCCCCTGACTACAAGTGGCATACAGTAGGTATGTGCGAAATGACTTCAGCCGCCGAAGAATGTTTAAACTAAAATTCCAATATGATTATTGTTTATTCACTTCTTCGACCGTTTAAAGTTTAAAAAATAAATAAATTATGCATGAAATGTATTCACACGGATCACACTGTTCCTACTTTAATTTAACCTTTTAATATAGCAACGTGTTGGCGTTAAGTTATAGAATAAACATTGGTACTGGGCAATGAAAGTGTTTTTTTCTATAGCTATACATAATTTTTAGTTGACATTATTATTTAAACTGTTGTGCAACCAAATGTCGGATAGCGTTTTCGGTCAATTTTTTGCAGTTACTTGGGGTAAAAGTTAATTTATAAACCGAAAGTCTACGAGATAATCACGCACGAGACTCTCCTAAGCCTCTAAAATATTATTTCAAAGAGATTAACCGTGACCGTTTTCGATCCCGAAAAAAATCGATTTTTTAAATTTTCAGCGTAGTACGGCTCAGGTTGCCGGCAGCTAGGCGTACAGCAATACGTCAAGTTCCTTTGTATGCTACAGGCAAGCATAATTCCTAATGGCGATATTGAAACTACATGAAAGGTTGAAACGGACCTCAAAAGATCTAACCAGGTAAGCGATGCATGTCTAAACAATCAGGCAAAAGTTTGCCTAGGTGGCATTAAGACTGCTCCTTCCGGATACGATGTACAAAATAACTCTCATAACATAATTTTGAGGATACCGGGACTAGCCACGGTAGTTACCTTTACAGAGTCACCCGCATAACACGTCAATGTGTTCTATCATCGCGGACTGTGGCGCTTAGCGCACGACTTGGACTGCTAATGACATCATGTGTCTAGCAGTCCTGACCACCATGCTCCTATAAAGCCACCAAATAATCCACAGGGGAGAAGGACGCTTTGGTAGCTTAAGTGGTTAAAGCACTCGGCGCGAAATCGAGGGATCTGGGTTCGAATCCCGGTCAAGGCGAATGATTTTTCCTCTGTGGAATATCGCTCTCATAACATAGAATATTCCTGCCCTTGGAAGGATATATGTATCTGTCGTAGGCAGCAAGAAAAAAACAGGAGCACTCTATTCCGAAGGCTCCGACTAGAAGTTGCCGAGACGTGTCTTAATCGATATTATGGATACGCAGTAGACGGGGGCTTGTACTGTACTAACTAAATAGTTTTCCACGTGACGCATAATTTAAAAAGTCTCCAAAAACACAAGGAGTTGCCGGTTCTTGCATCGCCAAAGAAAAAAAAGATCATTTCAACAATCACGGAGCGAGGCTTGCGGATGACAAAACAGTCCTTTTGCCAAGAAAGCCACGCACGTAGTGACGGTTTTAGAAGTAAAATTTTTGACATCTTCCGAAAGAAAATGACGGATTCTTACTTACCCTGAGGCTACCTCGGGCGCAGTACTCCGTCAGAATGCAGACGTTTGGCGGTTCGGTGCACGCGCCGATAAAGCAGACTAGGTTGTCGTGACGCAGGTCCCTCATCTCTCCAGCAAAGGCAGTGAAGAGAAAGTGAAAACAAAAACATGAAAATTAAGTATCTAAAACCTTACCCTTAATACGTCTGCGCCCTCCTCCAGTAAAGCAATGTGCGATTATGGGAAGATATATTAAAAAGTCAATTGATACCTCCGTTCAAATAGGACCAGGGGCTACTTTGACTTCCATTCAAATACCATAATAAGAACATCAAATAAGATTTTTTCGCAACGGAGAGGACGCAGAAAATTATCAGCCACATGAAAAAACTGATGTTGACAATCTTGGCTCTAGATTTCTTTAAGTTTCACCAGCAAAACACCGCCATTTTCAAAGGAATCACCACGAAAAATTAAGCACCAATCCACAATAAGACCTTTGCTCACTCCCAGAGGATAAGTTCTCAGTATAGTACATTCTCATAAAACAAAATACTGTCAGGTGAAAAGATTAGAGCCAAGAGAGATTCTTTTTCAAGAGAGTTTCTATTTTTCCTCATGTTACATCCAATTTCACATGAAAAACAACGTAGCTTGAAGTTAATTTTGCGAGAAAATAGCATGCAAAGTAATGATTTTAATATTCACATCAAACGGAGGACACGCTTTTCTATAAGCCACCAAAATATAAATTTAACAACATTTAAGTTATATTGCAGTGGAACCACATTTACCGCATTCCTTTTTGTGGAAGTAATTGTCGAAACGAATATGCTGGTGGAAATTAATGGCACACTCACAAGAATATTGAAATACACGACGCAGCGTTTGATCAGAATGACAATTTTCCCCCGTAATTCAAAATAAAAATTTTCTACTCTAGCGATACATTTGGTGTCATAAAAGAAGACGAAAAAAGAACCATCAGCGGCAATCAACCTCCGATAAATTGAAAAAAAAATACATCCAGTCGCCTCACCAATTTCAGCTCTTTCTTCATGGCTCGGTCGACGGCCAGTGGTCTCTGCCGATAGCTCTGCAGCTTCTTCACGGCGAAAGGCCGCCCGCGGTAGATGCCAACCGGAGTGTAGGCGACACCGCGTCTCCACTCGGCGTCCGGATTGGAGCTCAGCGACGCCTGGCTGGTCCTGATCAAGGGCTGCGCGAGAGAGGGCGAAACGTCATTTCAGTCGGACACAACACGAGTAAAGGTTACGACACAATCAAAGCCGACATAAAGACGAGTATTTTGGTAGCGAAACATGGTGGCAGTTAAGGTCGTTTTAATGGGATATTTCCTCAGTCATAATAGAGACCATATTTGAATTTTATTTTTAAAGTTAAGCAGTAGTAAAAAGCATGAATGGACTACTGCCATATTATTGACGCCAAAAATGTGTACAATATGGCTGTAATTCGCAGTAATTAACAGTCTCAGCAGGAAAAGTTGGCCTTAACCGGGGGTTGTTTGAAGATATTTCACTTATGCTGAATCCGGCGATGAAAATACGTGGAAATTGCCTCAGGAAAAAATCCACCTGGATCGAACCACGAAACTTTGGCTTACCGGGCCAATACACAGACAGGAAGCCTGCTTAGCTTGGTGGTCTGCGCATTGGCCGGGCATGCCAAGGGGGGGAGGTTAATTTAATACGAAGATTTTGAGTCATATTTAATGGCTGCCGTGGCAAATGTGAACCGGAGGGGTTAGAGAACCCGGGCCACATCGATTTGCTACGGCGTCGTTGTCCACAGGGGCAAGCATTCATCGAATTGATGCATCATTGTATTCCAAGAATCGAGCGAGGTTATGATGCACGACATTTCGGTAAGCCGGCTTATGTTTCTCGTCCGCGGGTAGAAGATACGTACCTACAGATCAGTCGCGTAAATCGTTTAATAAGCCTCGGCTCATTGACTTGGAACAGAAGGGAATAGAGTCTTCCGAAACTTGGTGCTGAAGGCGAATGCCGAATACGAAAATGAATCAGAAATAGAGAAACCAGGATTTTTCCGGGACAAAATTTCCATTTTCCGGGTGAAAATATTCGTTCTTTCATGAATGCGTACTTTAAATAAGGCGCAAGAATAGCAGAACAAGACATTTACGCATGTACTATGGGGGATTTAAGTTTCCTAACAAGTGTAACGCCACCACTTTCGCTCTGGGGGAAAATATACGCTTCCTTCCTAGTGGTTGACTCGTCGCCAGTCGGTGATTGGTTTCCCACTGCTTGCATGCCCGAGCGTTATTCGCACTGGCGACCAAACAAAGGAGCATTAGATAATCTTGAATATATTTGAAACATTCTATTTCTCTCTCTTTTTCTCACCGTACTTAGGAGCATAATTAATTGCAAAACGTCAAATGAGATCTCCACTACCTCACGGAGTCAAGGTACTAAAATCCTAAGTCCACATACTAACAAACAATATCTAAAATTGCGTGAAATTCAGTGAAAAAATCATTCGCCTGGACTGGGATTCGAACCCAGACCCCCCGATTTCGCGCCAAGTGCAAATCGGGGGGTCGGCACTCGCCAGTCCAGGCGAATTATAATTTCACTGTGAATTTCACACAATTGTGTGACCACTAGCGGGTGACTCCGTTAAAGTTACTGCGCGGCCAGTTCCGCAGTTCTTTGAATTTGTCTAAAATTGCACTCCTCATTTTTTGAAAACAATAAGATTTTTATTTTGGCATGAAGATTCCCGCAGCCTCTTTTATCATTAAAAAAATTAAGTTTTCGGGTTTTGTAGCGTAGTGTCCATTTATTTCTAAGGACCTCAGCGCTTCGCTCCTCTTGCTGCGAATGCATTCAGGGGATGCATGATATGCTTTAGGCATCCGTTCGATCTTTTACACTCATTTTGGTCACACACCAGGCCATAGAGATAGCAAAAAGGCATCAAAATTTCAATTGAGTGTTGCTATAATATTAGCCCAATTTGGAAGATGTTCTTGCACCCGCTAAAGCCTCCAAAATAACTAACGGAGTTCGTTTAAAGAATTTGAATCGACTCATCAATGGAGAAACGGTAGCAAGAACCTTATGCCAGTAAAAATATCGAACGGATGCCAAAAAAATCGCATTCTCCAGACGACGCGACGCTCAGAGTACGATGAGTGTTCCTTAGAAATGGACAATACGCCGCAAATCCCGAACACATCATTTTAAATTAATCAGATTTTGACTTGGAAAATAAAATTTCTAGGCTACTCTCTCATTTTACAAGAGTTTTCCACATTCATTTTCAATTTCCATGAATTTTCCAGGTTTTTAGCATCCTTGAATTAACGAAACCAAAAATTTCACATCCCACATCATTTATATTTTGATCACTTTATGGTCTTGGAATGGATTCTAGAGTGACTTACCCTGGTTATCCTATTAGTGTTCGCTGCCTGATTAACCACACTGCCGTTTGCCGTGCCAGAAGTCGGACCAGCCGACTGTTCTCCTTCGTACATCTGAATGTCCTTGAAGTCCACTTTCCAAAGCAGGCTATCCAGCGCCTGAAATACAAGGAGCAGAGCAAAGGAACAATTATGCACAGAAATTCCAAATAATTATAATTTTTGGTTAATGCATAAGTTCGCACAGTTTGTTTTGATGTTATTAAAGTTTTTATCTGAGATGAGTGACATAGAGAAATGAATCAGTAACATATTCTCCTCCATTATCTATGGCTCTCTTCCAACGCTGGTTTAGTTTCCCTATTCCACGTCCGAAGAAATCAGCTGGTTTGGATTTGAAGTCGTCAAGCCAAGTTTGAAAATCCAAACAAAAATGCTACGATCTTTTGTATCAATGGGAACTTGAAGTCCGAGGAAGCATAACAGTCGAGCGATTGTGCAAAAAAAATTAAGCCTTGGGTGATACAGTTTGTAAATATAAAAAAGAAATAAAAACCTTCAAAAGTTTATGCCCAATATTTTGTCCGCCAATCTGCAACCTTTCTTCACGGTAAGAGACGAGAGTTATGCTTATGTGTATTCCAGTGAGAAAGATTGCGACTTGGTAACAAAAATATTGGAAAAAAACTCGCGTGACTGTTCTCTGCATAGCTTTCTTTTTATATATAATAATAATATATTATAATAAATATATTATAATACTGTGACACAGGCTGCAATCATACTTTTCGATAAAAAACTTTTTAAACAAGTCTAAGAGTTTGGAATAAATTTAAACATAAAAAAGTTGACAAAAAGATATAGATGTGGTACTCTACTTATAAGAACTTCATTTTTATAAATTGAGAAGCGTAAAATGTGTTTCAATTTGACAGCTGCCGTCAAGCTGAACGTTGTTGAAAGGCAGTAACAGATGGCGGGTAACTATTCGATCATCTCAATTTTGATAAGGCTATTTCACAAGTTAAAATTATCCATGTCAAATTTCTGAATTAATTACGAGCATCTTTAAAGCATTCAGTTTTCACTCAGTTAAAGTCATGTCGACTGAAATGCGTGATCGATATTTCAATCACTTAGCGCTATATGCACGGAGCGATGAATTAATGCAGAGGAAGCTTTAGCGATTTGATGTAGTCTTAGAACCTATTTTATCGGTTGATGGTAAAAAAATTTACATAAATTATTAATGGATTTGAAAAGAAAAGAATATTATCACTCACACGAAACCAGAGGAACTAAATATCTCGAGATTAAATAACAAAAATGAAAAATACGTGAACAAACTTTATGGGTCATATATGATGACAAAGAAGTATTGTAAAGTATCTAGCTCCTTCGTCTATAAGAGATCTCTCCATCATATCTTTATAGATATAGGAGAAAAATACCACGGTAAACGATGACTATACACATAAAGTGAAAGACTATTGGAATGATTACGAGCGGATAGTTTTAATTGTGTGTTACGACATGACGACATAATGGTATTTTTGTACAATAACTTTTCCCAAAATGCTCTATGTCTGTAACAAGCGTTTTCTGGAGCGAGTAAAGTTGGTGATTTCATGTGCGACTTCTTGTAAGGGATGGACATGCAATTTTTTTCATCAAACTTTGTACATATCCAAAGTTATTCTTTTAGGCGAACCGTTTGACTTCGATAATCTAACGTTGAGCTCATAATAATGGCTAAATCACAACATATCCTGGAAGCTTCCTCAGATTCGGCACTTTAGTGGCTTCGCATCGGCATGGATACTTTATTCGCAATGTACACGTCATTAGTGGTTTTTTTTTATTACGGCTTTGCACTCACCTGCTCGTATCTCCAATTTCTGTACAGGACAAGGCCAATGATGGCGAGGGTCAGGGCCACACCTCCAGCCACGCTCGCGACGATTTCGGCAGTGTAGGCTGAAAAAAAAGAGGAAAATCAGACCAAAAAATGAGCTTGAAAGGCTAAAGGTTCTGACTGTGAGGAACTAAAAATTGACAAATACCAGAAATCTTTTTAGACCCTGCGCATCAGGCAGCACACTTCAAAACTGATTGGGAACACCATGCGCAGATTAGCGCACATTGTAGCAGATGGGAACACAGGTGCGCACATTCAAGTCGACGATTGGAACGTTTAAAGTGTTTACAAAATGGAGGTACAATATTAAACTTCATGAAAGAAATGGTCGAAATCACCTCTTGAAAGATTAATCTCCGAGAGAATATTTAGTTTTTTAAGTAATCATCAAAATTAGCTCCGACATTGAGGTATTCCTGCTTTTATCACAACAAATTTCCCCGCCATCACAAGTTTAGTCGGCTAACGCACATGGTTACGCAGACGAACTAGAGTGAAATTGAGTTTCAACCTGCTTAGCGCAGTTGACGTCACGAATGTCATTGGAACACGCAACGGTCATTTTAGCGAAATTTTGCGTTTACTCTATCCTTAATATCTCAAGAACTAATTACGACAGCGGAGTACTGAAACCACACTATTTTACACATAATGGAAAAAATTTCTTTTACTTTTTCTTTTTTCCTTATACATTCTTTTGCTGTCGAAATGGAAATTGAATTCAACATTTTTTTCATGCAAAAATCTGGATTTTGAGAGGAGAAAACTGTATTTTGGAGGAAAGTCTCAGATTGAAGAGCTATTGCACTAACACTAATGACGAAAAAGATTAATCTAAGAAAGTTTTATACGTGTGGCACTAATCCTTTAATTCTAGAAGTGAACGGAAAAGACTTTGTGCTAAAAAATAGTCAATTTTGGACCTTATTATCTCCATTGGGGTAGCTATTTTAAAAGTGGAAAACGGAATATAAAGACATTCAAAAGTCTCACAAAGAGTTTGGGATTGAATCTTGAAGTTTGAGATTCTACTCGTAAGAGAAATATGGTAGTTGTAAACTAAATTGGTGCTCAAAACCAGCCAGTTTGGGACTATATTTACTCCGTTGGGGGAACAATTAAATATATGTTGCTTACAGAATACAAGGATGTGTGAAAGTACAAAATAAAACTAAAATAAAAGTTTGGGATTTCACTCGTAAGAGATGTATGGCAGATGTTAACTAGCGGGAAATTGAATAAAAATTGTATGGTGACACTCCCATTTTTTATTGTTCCCTTAGCAATTGGGTTCCCCTGGAAACACTCAAAAATGATTGTCAGTTAAATTTTAGGCCACTCCCAGAGCGCAACATGAGATTGCTGCCTTGGGTTTTCTCCTTTCTTCCATGCCTGAAAATCACAGCATAGCTCACCAGTCCACGCTAGGGAAAAAAATGTTTAAAGAAAAAAATAAGTAATTCTCAGTGAGTTTTTCTTCCGATTGAACGATTACACAAAGTTTGGCCACCATAAATTTTCTTATAAATTTTGCAAGGTGTTTTACATATGCTCTGTAGTTTTATTCATGATTTGAGTTTTGTGTAATGTTTTCCATTATGCATCCATAAATATCACTGTTCTCATATAAGTACTGTTTGTTAAATGATTGATGTTTGATAGATAAAAAGATCATTGTTGTTGTGAATTATCTCTCAATAAGTTACATTGTAAAAGTACACTTTAGTGTTTGTTTTTCAAAATTTTATAAAAAAGTGATTTATAAGATCGGTTGTAGTATTAATGATTTGAGTTTGTTGGAATATTTTTTGGCTGAAAACAAAGATGTCACTTTTTAAATTTTGTTTGTCAATTGTTTTAAAAGATCATTGTGGCTGTGGAATTGGTACCCATAATGATATATGGTCACAATATAGTAATGTACCATTCCATAAAATGGTTCTGATAGCTCCTTATCCTGAAAAATATTATACAGTATCCATGATGAGAAAACCACCTTTGTTAATTCGTGGAATTAACAAAGGTGGTTTTCTCATCATGGATATCCATAATTTCCACGAGGTCAGGCCTGAGATCATCAGTTTAATATTATACAGTTTTATTTGGAGATGTGGATTGTTGAAACATGATGTTCCTGACTAAATACGAGGTAATTCTTATTCGTATATTGTAATGACGTGTATGATACTTTGATTTGTAAGGTGAAACTTGCGATATTTTTTACGTTACTTCATTAATAATGTTGTTATACCGTAAATTGTAGACCTGAAGATGGTGTCAATTATACACCGAAACGTTGGCAAGGAGTTATAGTTTGTAAATTTTTGACCTATCCTCGAGATACAAATCTTACATTTTCCTATAAATGTGAAAGAAATTTAAGGACAATATTTGAAATGGGGGAAGAAGACCCAAGGAAAAATTCGTCTAATACTCCCATTACTCAACATCCGAGATCCTTATATGTATAGGAAACTTAATCTAGTGCAGAGAAGTTCAACTCACTGATGCATTTCTCCCCGGAAAAGCCACAAGTGGGTTCGGAAAGGGGCGGCTCTCCTCCCACCCAATCCACAGGCAACAGCATGCGAAGCTCCTGATAGAAAATAATACAAAACACTGCATGAGAGAGGAATAAAAGTTGCAACTTTCCACTGACATTTAATCATAGAAGTTACAATGCAAAATTACGAGTAGTTTAGACGCAAAGGCGTCATCTAGTCGAACACGAAAACTATTTGAAACTAGTTGTGCATTGTAACTTCTATACTTCAAAATCAGTAGAAAAATACATTTATTTCACTAACATTTACAAGTGAATTTCCGTATTGTAAAGGCTGAAACCTTCGAACAGAAAACTCTGATTATATGTTTAACATTCCATGGAACTATCAGTCAAAGAGTTGATGAAGTCAAACTTTGAACACAAACTTGAAACAAAAATTTTGAAAACGGTTAATGTATTTCAATAAGGAAGCTTCATGATAAGCACTTGGCATTTGTTCCTGACCATATAAATCTGGAAATATATTCCATCATTAGTCATCACCTCGAACCAGATTATGGTGTGGTAGTGAAACATGGTGGCAGTTGCCTGCGCTATAATGGACTGGTAAAGTAGTGACGTCAGCCGATTGCTGGATAACTGTTTAGTTTTCCAAACAACTTCAGACGGCCTATATAATAGCATTGAAAATCTGAACTTCGACATTCTATCAATTTTTTTCGCTCATAGAGAGACTTGTTAGTATTAAATTTAACTGAAATGGTATCATGAATCATGGCGTTAATGGTTTCTGTTTTTATTTGGCAATATTAGGCGTTTTAAACTGCAAGATCTTGCTTTCATAACATTTAATTTCCGCAGCACCGCCATGTTCCCCAGAGGCTTAGCTAATAGTTACAAATTGTACCGTAAGTGTTTGTGTAGTATGATTCTTATCTACGCATACAAGTTAAGACTAATTAAACAAGTGTTATTAGCTACTCTACGGACCTGCTATGAGTCTATTTTGCATTATTTGTTGATATTAAATTTTTTTTAATTAATCCATGACGAGATATATTGTATGTTCTCATAAAATTACGATACTGAACTAGAGTTTCCGGTTTGAGTTAAAGATGGTAAACTATACGCTTGCCGCGCTATACAACGAGATATTTAGTAACTTGTGATGCACGATGCTGGAGTAAGCAAGAGTCAACTAGTTGTCATCAAATTATAGCCAATAATGGCATTATTATTTAGCCATCCCATCGATTAGTATTAAAATTGAAATAATCTGCAACAATATTGTGAAGGACATGACTAATTTGTTGCACATGACTTTTTTATGATCGTGGGATGATTGCCGCTATGAAAGCATATTGTATTCTCGTATTCTCTTCGGGTCAACCTTTATCTCCAGCCGGAAAAATAAATTAAAAGATTTTGCAATCTGGCACGAAACACACAACCATTTGGTTCCATAAATGAATTTCCATTTGAAGTATGCAAAGCGCGGGCAGGGTCAAAAATGCCAGCCTATGTAAGTATATATAACAACTTTGGTGAAAATACGCTGCCAAGTCGAATGTATCGACGGAAAAATACGATTAATCTCAGAGTTCCATACGTAAAAACTTCACATTTCTGACTCAGAATATACGTTGACCTCAGGAAAATGGTAGGTCGGTACATTTTGGCATTATACATAACAAAAGATATAAATGTCATTTGGGACCATATGTGAGTACACAGCATGTATTTAGAGAAGGTGACCATCCGTCCTCCTTTAGGGAGGACAGATGGTCACCTTCTCTAAATGGAAAGATGGTGATAAACATGGCAACCGGGGGATGTGGCCGTCATGCTGAACCAGTCCATAGATACTTTGAGGAGGAGATGGCTCATGTTGATGGGGTCGGCTAAGGTACGGAGAGGAAAGGATATCACATGGTAGGAAACGCTGGCAACACTGCATCTAACGTGAGAGGGCGGGAAAAGTGTCAGCAGCGAGTTTCACGACAATTTTTGCGAATAATATTCGCAACCAATACGAGAAGCTCATCTAAACAATGGAATGGAGAGACACAGTGAGCTATAAAGTTGATGAGAATATCTACGATTGCAACAGACTAGAGGTTATGATATTCCAGGACTTTTCCAGGTATTCCAAGACAAAATTTTTATTTTTCCAAGTGAAAATTCCATTCTTTGCAATGTATTTTAAAGAAGGCGGAAGACTAGGATCACAACACATTAACGCATGCACTTTGTGAGAATAAAGTATTCCGAAAAAACAGAGCACCGCCACCAACGCTCTTGAGCGGAAATCGGCTTCCTTTGTTGATGGTTTATCGTTCTAATAATTGGCTGTGACTAGAGACACGAATTACTTGAGCACAACCAGAGTATAAAAAGCATTTCATCTTTCGCAACAAAATATAAAAAATTAATAGGACCAGAAAGCTTATTTTAGGGGCATAATTATGTACTTGATAAACGCCAAAAAGAGCTTCAATGCCTCAGTCAGACAAGATAACCCTAAGTTCTAAACCCAAAGTTCACACACCAACAGACTGCGCCTAAAATGGTGCTCCTCACGTATTAAAAATAATAATATTTTGACTAGGAAAAGAAAATTCCCAAACTAATTCTCATTTTCCATGAATTTTCCAGGTATTCCATGTTTTCCAGGCCGGTAAGAAAACCTGATCACTGTTTCAGCATTTTGAACCTGACAATTACATTCTGTGACCTGGGTAACCCTGGTAATCACAGGCCCCCGCGGGGAAACTAGTTCAAAATAAATAACTGAAATGTCCCTTCCGCACAACTGCCATCATGTTCCGCTACCACTACATCTTCCAAATGGTAATCTGTCATTCAGAAACGAGTAAACATCGCAGCCTCTTTACGTAGGTACAAGAAATCTCAAATGAAGCCATGACGTCAAACTTTTAACGGATATATTCACAGCCGTCAAATCCTCAATTAGCGATAAAAAAAACATGTCATTAATTGTGAATAGATCAAATTATTTCGGCGAAAAATAAAAGAAAAAAAATTCTCTTGAAATCTATAGGACTAAGCGAAGCCATTACACTACTCTAAAATTGTCTTGTAGTGTTTTCAGCAGATGGAGCACTTAAAAAGAGAAGACCTCCAACCAACTGATGATACTAAAGACTTTGGAAAGGCTCCAGATCAGATGAAAGGCGGGCTTAAATCAAGACACTAACAAAGCTGTGAAGGAATGGCTGGGGAACATCCGTTTTTCAAGTGTGGATGCAAAGCCCCAAGAGTCAAAATAAAAGGACGAGGCACATTACTAAGCCTCTAGATAAACCCCAGGTGGGTTCAGAAATACAAAAAACATCTTCGAAAAATGAAATATGCGCGAGCCCCTTAGTGTAGGATTCTTTTAGTTTCAACGACCAACTCTCTATATCCGAATTTGTACTTTAGAATCATAAATTTTGTAATGAATTGTAGCGGAGTTCACAGATTTTAAAAGAGAATAGATGGGACCAAACGGTGGGATAAAGCACATACTGAAGCTATTATAATGCGCAATCAGCCATATTGAATGGATCAGTCAGAAAGTATAAGTTAACTCGTGGAGTATTGAGTGAGGGTTCAAACCTAGCCTTCGTAAATGCACTGCAGGCAGTGTTGCCAGATGTGGCAGATTTTGAACAAAAATGCGAAATTTCATGAGTTTCAACTAGGCTTGCTGATTTTTCATCCTTGTGGGGGGGGGGGGGGGGGTGCAAATCAATTCCCAAGATTTTTCAAACGTCTATGTCAATCATCAACACTGTACCACACCACACGTACTTACAAACGATACATGTTCGGTTGATTAGTTCGAGCAGATTAGAAAAAAGCGGAACCGCGTTGGACTAAAGGACCCATTGTCAAAATGGCGGGGGAAAAAGCGGTGTATCTGGCAACAGTGACTGCAGCACACTTCTTGCGAAAGAAATCACGCCAACGCTACATCTTTAAAGTGGGAGGGGTTAAAATAGAGTAGAAGTCAGGAGAAGTCATACACTTGGGCATCATCTTGACTTAAGATCCCACACAGGGGAAACGCACACGAAACATTTGCGACTTTTCATTAAAGAAACTGGGATTTATCAAGCGATTAGTAGGATGGCTCTCCGGAGAAAAATTGAAAGAGAGATGCTACTTAGCTCTGGTTAGACCACATCTCGAATACGTCACGAGCATTTAGGACCCAGCAGAGAAATGTTTAATCCGCGAAGTTAATAGAATATGCACAAAGGAACAAATGCATATGTATGTGACTTAAAAAATAAAATCGAAAAAGTGATTTTCTTGAAAGGCGTAAAGTGATTGCACCGTAAAATGGCTTGAATGCTATTTAATTCACATTTTGACTGCTTTCAGAAAAACGTATCCTCGGTTTGACACTAAAAACAAAATCCTACCTTTCCATTCTATTTCATTATCGGATTTAATTTGAAATAACATGATGCTAGCTGTGAGAATGGGTGAAAAATGAGGAAAATACTAATTCCCTGTCTAATATAAATGTTGTTAATATGCAAATACTCTCTTATCATAAAATTAAGGCACCAGTCCATTCAAGTTTTTAAATTATCAGTCAATAACTACGGGAACTGAAGTCAAATTGCGTTAGTTCAATAGAAATGTCGCCGTAAGTTGGTTCATACCAGAGTCATCAACATGCCACCCCATCAACTATCAAGTGATAATTGTTGTGGTGGCATGGTTCATACGGCTGGAACTGTTTATTAAAAATATTGGACCAATTTTCCGGATATTTTTATATTAATCTCGTATTATAATAGCTAATGGATGTCATGAACGCAAGTATTATTTTTAAACAGATCAATGGAAAACGTGGAATTTAGTATTTGGTTTGACTCACATATTCGCACAGTGCACTGCAGTGGGCTGAAATCGAAAAAAGCTGGAAAAAATTAAAAAAGGCGCTTTTTTTCTAACCAGAAGAGCCTAGAACTTCGTGCGGCCGTTCTCCATTGATTGGTGCATGAGGTAATGTATGTCGTTTGATTCAGTTATCACGCATTAGTAATGAACGAGGGCTCAAAGTTTTTGCAAAAAACGTCCGCCTTAAATTTTCTCTGAAAATCACCGTAGTCAAGCTCATATAAGACCTTATGGAGTTAGGTTGTGGAGTAAAAGCAAATACTAGCCTATAGAACAGTTTTTGCCTATAATTGCTCAAAACTCTTGTGTTTATTACAATTGATACTGCTGTTATAAAACAAAATGGAGGACACTTTTCAGCCAAATTTTCGCCAATACGTAGGGAAAACGTTAATTTTGACATCGATAGACACGGATATATTCACATATAAGACTCTTCAAAGCCGCTGGAAAGTTAATAAAAAAAGATTTACTGCAACTGTTCCATTCCACCAAAAAACTCGATTAGGTCATACATTTAATGCAAGCTTCCAGAAAGAGGCGCCAAGGATATTGCGTGGTCCAATGGTTAAAGCAATTAAAAAACTGACTTACCGGCAAGGATTCCTTTACTGGTACGTCTCTACCTGAACCAGATGGCACCGTCTCCGGCACACGAGCGGCCGGGGCGTAGAACTGTCCAACAGGAACCATGGCATATTCCATTGTCCCTCCGAGGTCATTAGCCACGAGTCTCCGACCTATCACTGTGTAGTTACCAGTTGCATCACCGTTGCTGTCCAAGGTGACCATGTAACTATTGGGGGAATGTGATTTTGCAGGCATTATTTACTGTCCTCCGATTAGAAAAGTGTTTTATAAAATACGTGAAAGAAATATAACCTCTATAGTATACTGAAGTGGTTTTAGACGCTAAGACAATACATGGTAGTACTAAAACAAGTTAGGTCGTATGGCATAGTTTGGGTAGAATTCTGCGACGTAGTTTGTATTACATTAAGCGCCTACTCGGTACGGAATGCATTGTGTATTTGATACTTGTGTGGTATTTGAATACAACAGTAATTGAAGGAAACATATGAGGAAATAAAATGTTTCAGACATCCCATTGATACATCTACACGATCGAAGCGGCTCCAAGTTTGACGGAGACAAGACAATTTTAATGTTGAAAATAGTAAGAGTTTCAACTTTCATTTGTAAATAACTTGTTGCTAGGGTTATTTCCGGTGTAAACAAGATTGTTTTCTCAAAGTATACATTTACTAATTATAACCAATCGAATACTTGCATATGAGTACTTAAGGATGCAAATATCTACTAAAGCAATTCTGTCATTGTTAAATACAAAATTATCGGAGCTTTCATCCGTTTTTCCTATGCTTATTTTGAAGTCGACTATTGCTCGTGTCATCCGGATGACGTAATGCGAAGAACAAACTCATTTTGGTCACGGGAACATCCTACGCTGTATTAGTAGTACCATAACTGAAAATATAGATAGTGGAACATATCTCGTACCTATGATAGATCCTACTTAGCGCGAATATCTTTCACTATAGATATGGGACCATCTGCACGGAAATACAGGGTGTTTCAAAAAGGACTTTATAACTTTGAAAATTCATATAAATTTAATGAAACAAGGTACAGAGCTAGTTTTGGTGTTGTTTTAAAGGAAAATACTTCAAGTTTTTTTAACTGTTCTATGTGGCTTCCGTTGGCTATCCTTGCAGACATCCCATCGGTAGTCGATTTCTTCCCAGACTCGCACTAGCATTTGTGCAGCTAGCGCTTATGCGGCTTATGCGGCGCGATTAGGCACTAGCGGACTACGCGAGTCAAAACTTGATGTGTTTCCCTTTAAAACAACACTAAAACGAGCTTTGTACCTTTTTGGAATAATTTCATATGAATTTTCAAAGTTGTAAAGTAAAGTCCTTTTTGAAACACCCTGTATATACTAGCTACCTGCTTGGTCTACAAGTCAATCACATCCATTAGGTATTTGTTTTGTAACGTACAGTACAGTACATTGAATCGGATACATTCAAAGGTTTCAGGCTGTACTTGGCGGATTTCAACATTTCGAAAAAAGAGAACATTGTAATTCCATACGATTATTTATTTTATCGAACGTGGAAGGGATCCGAGGAGGGCGTCAGTCTTTGGGTGTCGCACGAGTTCGGGAGTCGTGTTAGGTGTAACGCCAATGGTACATACGATGGATAATAAAAACAAGTGAACATCCTTAAAGGCTTCAGTCATCTTTCCCTTGATGGACCTCCCAGAGCCCAACCTTCATAGGCGGCTTATAAGTGGGATTACAAAGTGTTATTTTTTCATGACATAGAATCGTGTTGCGACTTGCGTAGTAGCATCATTGAGTTCTCACGAGTTGGGAAGTGGCAGTAATTCATCTCGGTTCGTAAAGTCTTGTGCTATCTTAAGGTAGTTTTGAGCAAAAAATCACTCCACCTAGAATTTGATGAATTTGGCCTCATTTTAAAGAAAAAAAACTCTCATCTTTCCAATTATATCAAAAGATCAACCCCTTGCCGAACTACTTTTCGAGCAATTTGCCTGAAAATGTAGGCTGTTTTACATGGGATAGATTATGGCTGTGCGCTCCAGAGGGAGAATATTGAAGGAAATAGGAATTTATAACACCTAGATTTCGTCAAAAAACTAACAGTTTGTAGATTGGATGTTTTCTCAACTATTTTAAAAAATAATTTATTACTCACGGAAGTAATTTTTACATGATCGCAAAAAAAACTCAGGGTGGTCACAGGGTATTCCTCAGCCGTGAGAAAGTACAAAATTTTAGGTGTGAAGGACAGAAGCTTGTTTAAGGCTAATGTAAGTACTCTCTAGTATTCTTCACGTTACCGCATAGCAAGTTAAGGTCGATGCTGATGATTACCTATGTATCCATTGCAGACCTCTTATTATTTTGACAGATTTTGGTTTTTCTTCTCTATGTGATGTAAATTTCTTTGATGTGATAATTGAAAGTATGTATGTATTACCGAATGCAAGTACTCACGAATTACGCTCATTATCTTTATCGTCGCTAATGCTTTTGTTTTGTAGTAGCAAACATTATCATTTAACAAATAAAACCATTAGCTTCTTCCTAACTAGCCGTAATTTCCCTAAGTTCGAAATTGAAAAAAAAAACGAAAATGTTGAAGTATTAAATTAATTACCTAAATGTTAATTTAAATGAAGAAAAGAAAAACAATTCAGTTGTCATGGAGGGCAAGTTTGTTGGCACATCACTTGGAATTCTCACTTAAAACAGACACCAACGAGATTTGTTAGAGATACAAATTAAATCTCTTTTTGAACTAAGCTGTGTCTGTGAGTTAAGTTAATTAGTTAAACCAACAAAACGCAGTAGAAAAAACGTGTGATACATAGGGATCATCTGATTCCATGCCTTATTTAGGACAGTGGCGCCGCGGTTGGCAGCTTCAAAAAAAGTATCAAGCCAAAGTTGGGAGTCTGTTATCCTTAAGTATCCATGATGTATAGTTTGAGAAAACAATATTGTTTGCAGCGGAAATAACCCTAGCAACCAACCCTATTTACAAATGAAAGTTGAAACTCTTACCAATTTCAACATTAAACTTGTCTTTTATCCAGCAAACACGGACCTGCTGCGCCCTTGTAGACATGTCAATCGGACATTTACAAAATTCTCTTCCTTCATATGTTTCCTCGCATTGCTGTTGTATCCAAATACCACACAAGTATCTTGCACAATACACTTCGTACCTAGCTCGCACTTGATTCAGTCCAAATTACGTCACAGCGTTCGATCCTAACGATGCGCAGCGACCTACCTTGTGTTAGTTGTACCGTGGACATATATAAGTATTTAATGTAATTTATATCAACTTATAAAAATCTACGAATCCCTGTGGGACTTGAAAAGTGCGATGTACCAACCGAATGAATGTGGAAGTTATTCGATTTTCGGAATTGTCATATTCATTGTTTCCTTCTATCACTCTATTATTTGGGGGGAAAATCCGGAAGTAATGAGCAAGAAGGACGACGCCTAGCAAGTAGCGATACACAAAGAGACATCGCTACACTTCTCCACTTTTTATAGAAGTCAAACTCCACGCGTGAAGCCGCCTTGAGGATTTCTGTTCCACCCCTGCGTGATGGAAGAAGATAGTAATTACGCTGATTTGGTGTGGCTTCACACAAGCGACAGCGAATAATTCAGCCTTTAAAAAAAAAAAAGGTTTATCCCCCCACCCCCACGAATGACTCATCTCCATACGTGAGTCACCTTTTACTCACCCCATGGCGCTGAGGTATCGCGCTCCCCGCATCGCTTCAATTATTGCAGTTCCGTTCCTTGGATCGCCGCCAGAGAGCAGCACCGTCTCCAAAGCTCTGGCGTACAAGTGCACTGCATCATAGAGGTAAGCTGCTTCAGGTGGAATCTTAAAAGGAGGAACATGCATCCCAAATGAGACATTATTTCTCAAATTTCCTGAATAACTAAGACGAAGAAAGGTCACGATTACATGGTTTCCACCAAGTACACAGGAGAGCAGTTTTAATAACCCTTTTAACCATATGTCCGCTTCTCCAAAAAAAAATATTTGACAAACTGGTAATAAATGGTGGACTTGAACGTTTAGGTACTTCAATTTCTTGGGTTATATGGGAAATAATTTTGGTGGATATACAGCCTAGGGCAAGAGAACGGACTTTGGGTCCACATTAGTGGTACAGGTTAGAACGCAAATTTCTCAGAAAGCAGATTTCACGAAACTACTTTATTTCAAACAATAAGTCCCTAATTATGACATAACCGTAAAGTTCGAGTCCAGGAGAGTGGCTGCACTTGAAAAAAAGTCTCCGCTGGGATTTTACTTCATTAGATATTTGTTTAAAAAATGAGACGTGAAAAAAATATACCATCCGGATTTTTTGGCAAGCAACGGATTGTCATGAATTAGTTCACAAGTTTGTATTTGTATCCATAGGAAGCTAATAATAAAGTAATTTTTAATAAATATTCACTCCAACGTTTTTACCAATGTTTACGGACCATATATCATTTAAATATAAGTGGTTGAAACACGATCGCGAATAGAAGGAGCCGAGGAATGATAAATTATTCAAGAAAAAGATGTAATGCAGCAAGAAAACGGAATTATATTCATTTCTCCTTCACCTCTGGACGGTGAGACCATATCATATTTCCTTCACGTATGAAAAACATAAGGAAAATAGAATATAAGATCTATAGGAAAGGGATAACAGTACTATACGGAAGTAAATTATGGCCAATCAATACTCCTCAAAATATTCACACCACTGGGATAATCTAACTGTTTTTCTTCTGGTGTCCTATTTTCCCAAAACGTATTCTAGGTCAACGATGAACCAACCTAGACTGGAAGATGAGGATAGCTCCGAAGCTATTAATGAAATCAGCTTTGCCTATTAAAATCGATAAGACAGCTTTCACAGGAAAGCCAGAGCATTCACTTTTATCGGCACAAACGTTTTTCTAAGCGAATATAATTTATTTAAAGAGAGACTAAATTTGCCATAAAACTATACTCTTACCTTGCTTCAAACAGCTCTTGAGCTCGGGAAATCACCCATAGTTCAAGCATAATGGATTTACGTTAGAGGAACTATTACCATGATGGAATAGACTCCATGGATTTCTAGGTTCCAGGTTCTTAGGAACTAGGTTTAGCCGATACAATAGCCCTTTTTGTTACTTAAGTTAACCAACCAGGATATGACAACTAAGTCCATCGAGGAGGAAAAATATTTCAGTTACTTTTGTTAGCAAAGAGAAATTCCACAACGACTAAGTTCAACTAATATGAAAACTCCTTTTGTAGCTTAAGTTCACCAATGAGGAATTACCTGTCAGCTACGTTCAACAAATAGAAAAGCTCCTTTTGTTGTTCAAATATGCCAATGCGTAAAATCCCTGTGGCCTAAGTCCAACCAATATGAAAGCTTCTATTGCTGCTTAAGTTAGCATATTAGGAATCCCCTATCAGCTTAGCACAAGAAATAGGATAGATCTTTTAGTTTCTTTAGTTAACCAATGAGAAATTGTGTAAAACAGTTGGTTTTGAGATTTTCCGCGTCTGAATTTAAAATGACCCATGAGAAATTCCCCTTCAACTATGTTCAACAAATGGGAAAGTTTCTTTCTGAGCTTAAGTTAACCAACAAGGGATTATCTGTCGCCTAAATTCAGCCAATTGAAAAGCTCCTTCCGTTACTCAAGGAAGCCAGTGAAGAACTACTTTCTCTATTACGTGAGCATTGATTTTAACTGTGAAATTTGGTAAAAAGGGTTAATTTGTCATTCATACTACTTTCTTATCTTTCCTAATCGATGAGTTTAGATTCCATTCCGACATTGCAATCGTTGTCATGTGAACAATCTGACTTCCCTTTGTCCCCGGAGCACAAACAACAATCGTCGGCGATTGGACAACTGAAGCTTCCAGCTTCGCGGTGATTTGGCAACTTAACAAAATAACATATAATATGAACAGTGACCACGTTTTATTACATACTGTGTGTCACAAATTCGCTACAAATTAATGCAAGGAACGATATTGGAGCAAAGCATAAAGCATTGGAGCAAGATAACGAGCAACTCCCACCCCTAGATAACTGCAAAGCATAGCTTCAACAAAAACAAAATTTTAATACCCAGTGAATCAAAGGTTTATCACTACGTCTGCCGAATGTCAAGACTTTAGCGTGATTACTTAGGAGTCTGATGGTTAGGTCACTTATCACGCATGGTAGAGACAAGATCGGCTAATAAAATTTATGAATGGACACTACATATAATTAGGGCAAGAGGGAGATCTAGGAAAAAAACATGGAGTGACGATGTAACTGAAAATTTACAAGGAACGAATATGTACAACTAACTGGAAGGATTTAGCAAAAGATAGAACAGGATGGACACTAACTGTTGAAGAGGCCAATACCCAAGGGGGATTAGAGCACTCGAGAAAGAAGAACTTTATTACTAATTGGTACGTTTTCAATTTTTTCAAAACAACTTTTTCTCGACTACTACAGGTCATGGACAACGAGACCATAACATTGTTTTCCTCGACAAATGTCCTTAAAAGGTTCGGATATTAATTTATTCCGCTGAAGTTTGATCTACTTTTGTGTAAAATTTTATATTTTCTCTAAAAGCGAGCGAGACGAAAGCTGTGAGGTGGACCACTGGATCATACGTTTTAGTAATTTTCCCGCAATAATTCGCATTCCTGCCATCCTTACGGTGACAAAGATGCAACTCAAATTTCAATAGAGTTGTTTGTCTCGAAGTTAGCAGAAGTTTACAACATTGTCCACAGCTAGAGTAAATTTAAGAAAGTAAACAATTATTTTACTACAAAATATTTTAAACATTCTTGGCTAAGATACAAACCATATCACAAATCGATGAGATTAAAATTAACTGAGATACAATCTGTTATAGTTGGGCCACCGATTTTTAGGTACCAAAAACGGTAACTTAACAGAAATATACAGTAACAGGACAACTACGGAGATCAAGAAATCTGAAAGCAAATGCAAGGACAAAAAAATGACTGTTATCACAGGCGCACTTTTTTCATTACTTAGCACATTTTTGATTCAGCTTAGAGAAATTTCAGAGATATAGCTTCATAACTTCGATGGACTAGACCTTGTTTCCCTGACAATATAGAGCATTCCACATTTAGTTGGAAGTATGGGCTCTTAAGGAGATAAGTTTCCTGGGTAATTATTGACAAGGCTGGAGATACGATGCTGCCAATAGCGCCAGGAACATTAACATGTGCTATTGAGTATACTAACTGCGCCAATCCTTCTACTATTCAAATATATATCCCTTAATGTGGCTGAAATGGTATTTGTTTATGTACAGATTTGTGTAATACTTTGTATACATGTTCTCATTAGTGATATCTATGTATAAAGTTGTAAACATATCTATCATTACAAGCATCAAACTAATTTTTTTTCTGGCAATTAAATGCTATTTTAACACGTAGCCTTATTGCACATAAGATATACTTATTTGGTAATAATTCTATTATATAGGTAATGATTTTTTCTAAACGCAAATGAATACAGTTCTTATTACTGCAATTGCTGCTAAAGTATCAAGTTGTCACACAAGAGTCCAATATTCGAGAAAAAAATCATATTTAAAAATAATTTCGTCGAAAGATCGAATACAGCGCCGAAAACTCTTAGTCATAATATTCTTTAATAAAGAAAAAAAATTAAAAATATAATTCTACATCACTTCCATAACTGTCTGTATGGGGAGTTTTAGCACATAAACAGATGCACTTAAATGAAATATGGTCAAAGAATTTGTTTCCTACTTACTTAAAAATTATTAGCATGTGCACTCAAATGACCCACGATTACCGCTCTAGCCACCTTGCGTAACTTAAATGACTTCAGCGCAGTGTTAGAAATGATTGCTTATGTGACCCAGAGACGAGCACACTGAGCAACAGCGATTTGAGCAACAGCAGTTTGGCAAAATCGATCTCCATTATGCCGAATAGTCCACTAAATGTGGATGCTCTAGAGAATGGGAATGGGGAAGTATGTAAATGGAAGAAATTGAGACTATGTTTGGCGACAGCGCTCTTCATTATTCCCATACCGTCAACTAAATGTGGAACGCTCTATATCAGGGTCGTCCAACTGGCGGCCCGCGGTGCTATTTGTAGTGGGCCGCAAAAGGTTATTAGACAAAAATTCAGAAATTTATTTTTATTTTTCTAGGAAAAGGATAAATTACTTTGCACTATTCCACTGGAGAAATATGATTTAATGAGTCGACATGTTTCACTGCACTGCAGAATCATCAGGACTGATGCTGCAGTGCTCGGAATGGTCGGCATGCTGCATCGGCATGCTGCAGTGCAGGGAAACATGTCGACTCATTAAATCATATTCCTCCAGTGGAATAGTGTAAAGTAATTTATCCTTTTCCTACAATGGAATTCCACAAAGTATCGGCCGCCACCAATAACTTCATTTATTTTTCTACCTTACGCTGTTTCTTATTGTTACTTTAAAGAACAATAATTTATTACCATATGGCCCGCAACCATATTAAAGGTTAAGTTGTGGCCCTTGAGGCCTTGCAAGTTGGACAACCCTGCTCTATATAATGGGAATTGGAAAGTTAGGCTTACCTTGACGGAAACTCCCAAAGCCACCAAGGGGTTCCTGAATGAGAAGGGCGGCAGCTCCATGTACGCGTTGACCAGCGACGTGAATCGATCTGCGGCCTCCTGGATGGGGTTACCCGCGTCTGACGAGCCACCGGGGGCAGTGGTGGCCCCGCCATTACTCCTCCTACCTCCTCCGGCGGCACCACCACCGCCGCCTCCACGGGCAACGGGTAGCAGCCTCCTTCTGGGGCCCCCGGAGGCGGAGGGTCGGGGCAAGGCCATGGTCCTCGGTCGGGGGCGAGGTGGTGCGGCGGAGGAGAGGACGGGGGACGGAGATGGGAGGATGGCCATGTAGGAGCGGGAGGCGGAGATGGCCCTCGGGTGGGGGTGGTCGAGCAGGGGGCCCCCGAAGTACTTGGCGGGGGCCGAGGTGTCGTAAGGGTCGGAGGAGTCGACGCCGACCACGAAGTAGTCCCCTGGTGGTAAGTAGAAGCACATAACATTGCCATTGGGTGCAAAAGTGGGGTAAGTCAGTTTTTTTGCCACACTTCAGTCAGTTTTTTTGCCACATACACAAGGTTTGCAGAAGAATTCCTCTAACTGTATTCTATTTTGTGCATGGTACTACGAGAGCGAACAAAGAGTGTTTCACCGCTTTTAGAGGGATTAGGTTGGGAAACTCAGGGTCTACACGCTAGGCATTAGATTGCTTGAGAATTACAGAATAGGTGTTTCATTATGACACAGAAAATATCATTTCGACACCACACCACATCTCAAAGTCCGACATAAAAGATAAAATAAGAGAGATACATCGCCGAAAAAATGCGTACAAAAATTCGTTTCCTCCACGGACAATAAGTGACCATAATAAAAACTGATATCCACTCAAAACACTCCAGAAATACACTTCACCTCATCACCTCCCTATAACAGTCTCCTTTACCCCTTTACGCGGCTATGTCCTACCACACGCCAATGCGGCAGCTCGCAGGGTAGTATGTAGATGTAGACACAAGGTAGGATGTTGCCGATACCAAAATGTGCCCGTTATGCGCATGACGTCATCCGGATGACAGGAGCAGCAGACGATTCGAGAATTAGCATGGGGATAATGGATGAAACCTCCGATAATAAAGTTTTATCAGCAAGAGAATGGAATCAAGAAGACATTTGCATCCATAAGTAATGATATACAACATATTTAATCGGATTTAATTAGTAAATGTGTAGTTTGAGAAAAATATCTTCTTTACAGCGGAAATAACCCTAGCGGCAATTTATTTACACATGAAAGTTGAAATTCTAATAATTTTCAGCATAACAGTTGTCTCGTCTCTGGAAAACCTGGACCCATTTCTCCCTTGTAGATGTATCTATGGGATATCTAAAATAATTCTCGTCCCTCATATGTTTCCTCGTATTGCTGTTTTATCCAAATACCACACAAGTATCAAATACACAATGTACTCCGTACCTAACTACCGCTTGATTCAATCCAAACTACGTCACAGCGTTCGACCCACACGATGCGCGACGACCTACCTTGTGTTAGTAGTGCCATAATTTCGTGTATCATTAATGAGAGTACCTTCAGTGTGTTTTCCACTATAAATCATCACTTACGGTTTAATTTTTCATTTATTTCACTTCAAGCCTCATTTTTTAAAAGTGGCATTTTTGACTCGCGCCATTCTTGCTCTCAACGGCTCAGATTAAGTATACTTCGATTTTTAGGTGCTCCAACTGCTACGACGTTAGCGAAACCTTGTGGTAGCAGCGAAAATGGTTTTTTTTCGTAGAAGAGTCCATTCTCTAAGAACCGGCTCCACTCGGCGGAGTTAGGCAAACTGCCTGTTTGACCGCTTAGGACGCAAACCTTCATTACCATCTTCAATATGCTCAATGTTTTGCTCGTATCAACTTTACAGCTCTCTTTGGCCCAGAATTCAATTGTATGGATATACTAATCCGATAGGTTGCGAACAATATCAGCATATTCTAATACAGCTTTTTTAAAATTATTGTAGCGAAATGCGCTGCTGAAACTATCCCTCCCTCTTAGGTTAAATGCAGTCATGTTAGCAGCGTTTCCTACCACTTGCTGTCTTCTCCCCTCCCATTCCTTAGCCAAGCCCTACAACACGAGCCTTCTCCCACTCAAGGTGGTTGGAGCTATTTTCCTCATTTACAAATTTACGTGAAACTTTTCGCACGTTCGCACGCAAACAATAAATTCATCTAATTTTTGAATAACGCGCCGAAAACTCGTCATAACATATTTTAATTAAGGAAAAAATATGTCTTGTATAATATCCATTACTGCCTGTATGGTGAGTGCCAACTTATAAAAGCACTTTTATGAAATGAGGTCTGAGTTCTTTTTTCGTCTTCATTAAAAAATTATTAAAATGTGCACTTGAAGGTCCCAAGATTACCGCTCCAGCCACCTTAACGTCATGCTTAGCGTATGCGATTATCACCATCTTTCGCCATCACTACACAGCTGCAAGATGCATTTAGGTCAACAATCAGGTATAAAAAAACATGAGAGATGTTTGGAAATGTACGACGATGAGATGGATAGGATGCCGATAGAAGTTGAGTTATTAACATCCAACCAACCCTCGTGGCAACATGAGTCCCGTTAATTAAATGGGTTGACATGAAGAAATCCGAATTGAAGTATTTATTTGCCTCAGGAATGAAGATGGTAGGTATTTCCTTACTTGGGAAAACCTTTGAAAATCTGTGTTTAAAGTAATATTTTGTACACTATTTAATAGTATCTCAATTAGTAGAATAGAAAACTTTAAAGTGAATAGATAAGAGTCTCTTCCTAAAAATTAAAAATGTAATATTTTTGGTAAAATACAGAAGAATAAATGTAAAAAACAGAAGAACATAAAACATTGTACAGATTCAAAGTTACAGACAATATAAACCATTTTCGACGAAGAAACGCCCGACGAAATTACTTCTAAATTCTGGCCTATATGACGCTGTTTCCTTGGAAGAAGATTATTTCACCCTCCCGACAATCCTCATCCCTTTACAACACTTGGGGAGTCATTATGCCTCATTCCATTCCTCGGGCTAAGTTTCTCAGACCGCATATTCCACGCACCAAGAAATTCTTCTCGTCTGAGAAAAAGCCATTACAGAGATGATATTTTTTTTTCATTATTCCAGGAATGGCATCCCAGAAATCGTGAGACGCTTCCATTTAGTTATAATTGATTTCAAGGAAAAACCCATGACAGGCACAAAAAGGTTTTTTTACAGGGATCGGCTATTATGTAAACTTTATATTGGTAAGTGATCACTTCTATGAACTTTCGACTTTTTTAATCTGCATAGTAAATTGAGAAATGGCAAGAAAAAAAAATGATTTTTATGTTTCAAACGTAAAAATTAGGACCGAAACTCGATTTCTTGAATTACGACGCGGCTATAACTATCACAATATTAGGAGTCACTCTTTTACGTTAATATTTCTATACTCTCGTAGCATCTGATAGACTATAGTTATAAATAATTCAGTGATGAATTGAATAATATCAAAGGAGGTAATTTTGATTAATCATGGAATAAGTGATAAATACTAAAAACTATGAAAAAGTATATCTTTCGTAAGCCATGGAAGCACAACTGTGTTTTTACTTGCACAATAATTCAAAAAAATAATTAAATATAAAATTAATTGTAAAATTCAGATTCACACGCAAGAAGGCAGAAAAAAACAGAGTACGTCGTCTTGTATTTGTAGTACTTGTAGTAGAAAAGTACTCGCGTGACACATGATAGAATTGAAACCATAGAAAATTAATATTTTTCAAAGTCCCTTTTGAAACCTCGGAATAGAATACGAAAACATTGAAGGTATATTGGAAATAGGAAAGTAGATGGATGTAGAGGGATTAGAGGCCAAATATGATGTCAAAATAACATAATATAACTGCCAGACGTCCAACAGAAGTCCCGCAACTGCTGAAGGGTAACAAAAGACCCTTGTTTTTCGGCTGATTTAGTCTATTGGCGAGGCGGACAACAAATGCGGTCATATGCGCCTTTTAGGATAGAGTGGGTAGGCTGGTGAGGAAAGTAAAGTTTGGGAAATGGAGGATGGATGGAAAAAACCCGGCTACTAGCCTGCTCTATATGGTAGACATAAAGAGGTGTAAAATTTTTAACACTAGGCCCGGATTGATAACCTCTGGTTATGCATATTGTTTCTCAGGTGGAGAACCGAAGCATCATACAAAACTCGATATCTCAGTTAACCAATGTTAGTCAATGAAACTTTAACGTCATCTTATGGTTAAAATTAACCAGACACTATAATACCGGGCCTTAATAAGCTTTGCACAAGTCACCCAAACAGCATCGGGATATCATTAAGAAAAATATTCGTCACCGCTGGATATGGAACCCGGGCTCTCGGTGGGGGAAGCCCGTATAGTTGTAGCGACACACGGATGCAGTCGAATACACGAAGCGTGACATCAAGGAGCGGAAAGCTCGTGTGGAAGAGGTCAACAAAATAGCGGAGGGAAGAGGACAGCACATGACAGACAATGCTACCAACATAACTGCATTTAACTTGCGCGGGTGGGACAGTGTCTGCAGCACGTTTCACGACAGTTTTTACGATCCAAAACAAAGCTGGGTCAAGATACGCTGGAATTGTTCACGAGCCATCAGAGGACCCAATCTAAACAACTGGATCAAGAGGCATCTCGAAGGTTTATGAACATGAGAACCCAGGTTTTCAACCACGGAAACTACCTTACCCCCCGGTGCGGTGCGGAGCCAGTTCGTAGGGAATGGACTCTTCCATTGAAAAGGTCCTTCTGCGCAAATGCCACCATGTTTCACTGTCGTTATACGCAAGCTATACCACGCCAACTCTTTCCCCTTCGTCTTTGCAACAGTTTAAATGCAACAGACGCGAAGCCTTTTTTTTAGACATGCTTCAAAATGTAATGTAAAACAAACTCACCATCATCCAGAAGCTCCAGCTCATCCATAGCGACCAGAAGAGCAATGTGCTCGTAGTAATGACCAAGGATGACGTAAACTAAAAGAAAAACACGAATGAATAAGACGAAAGACGATAAAGGGTAATAAAAATAATAATTTCGTATTTTTATGCCGAGCGAATTTCAATCTATCTAGTCCTCTCTTCCAACAAACTCATTTTCAACAGACGTACACAAACATCCGGAGTGGTGAAAAATCCACTCAGGCGGGACTCGAGCTCGCGACCCTCAGATTGGGCGGCGCAGACTTTTCCCCGTCGCCACTGGGGCCGACAATAATCACTGACTACTTAAATAAGAAATTAATCAAGCAGATATTAAGAATCTAGTCTAATACAGCACGTAGCTATTACATAGACGGGTTCTTAATAGCATTTATCGACCAAAAAAATATTGCATTAAGGTATAATTTCATATTAACAGCAAGAGCTGCGGGACAAAAATTAATGCAGTGGATATGGTTTGCACATAACTTTTCTTTTTTTTTTTAACAAGTCTTATTGTACCGGAATTTCGCATTCTTTTCCGAGTTGGCCTGTGTCTGTTCGACGACAGTTTCATCAGACGTCTGGCGTCTTCAAGATGGCGTCTTCAAGTCGGAAGTCACCTGACTTCTGACCTGAAGACTTCAGTATGGTGGATGGTGAAACTGTCGTCGAGCAGACAGACCAACGCGAAGTAAAACCCAAAAGTCCAATATAAGAAAACTTTGAAGTCCTGCGAAAACCTGAGAAAGATACATAGGCTTTGGACGTAAATATTTCAATTTTTACAAAGCAAGACAAAGCGAAAAAGAGAGATAAAAATCATACTTTTGTTCAGTTGCAGTGAAAATTGTTCCCCACTGAGTTTTTGGCACGCTGATTTCAATTTTGATGTTATTTTTAACGAAAATCAAGTATATGAGGAGACAAAAGGGGTGAAAAGCCTTCTAAAATACCCGTTCGAGAAGTTTTTGATAAAAAACGCTTATAATTAAAATATGCTTAAAAAGCAACTTGTTCACATTATAGGGCTGTAATAGCTTAAAATTAGCAATTAAATTAAAATTGATGAAGGGAAAGTAGTTAGATGAACTAGTTTGAACATTGAATGAATCCCAATCCTAGGTGAACCAAGAAAGTTCAAAAATAAATGCGATGGTGGGTGGCGTAATATGGTGGAACTCCTTCATGATGCACAAAGAAAGTTCAATGCTGAAACTGAAAACAAACCCATTGTTAAATAAATATTAAAATAGTATTAAAAAGTAAGGAGTATTAAAAATTATTAAGGAACATTACTAAGTGAATTTATTTACAAACCATTGCAATGTGGTTCCACCAAGTGAAGCTTGAGAATTTTATACATATTAAAATAGTATTTGAATACAATTTATTTACATAACAGCATATTACAACATATCATTCACGTTATATTTCAGAACTACGCATAAGATTCTTTTGAATTGCACTACTCGTGCACTGACCACAATTTCATTCCAAGTTGCGATCTTCTAAGGGAATGCCAGTCTTTGATCAAAACAGTTCACTTAATACCATCATATTTTCACTTAAAGACGGCAATGCACGGAAGTCCTTGGAAGCAAGCCCGCCGTCACCCGGGGAGATACGATGAAGCGATATTGTTGGGTTGGGGGGGGGTGGATTAGAGAAGTGGACCAAAGCAACGGGAGATGGAGGTGAATGAATGGCGGCCAGGGAGAGTGTGGGAGCAGTCAGGAACTGTTGAGAGAAAGGAAGAGAGATGCCTGGAGGGTGGTAAAGAAGGTTTCTCCTGTATAGACTCCAGGGGGGGCGTGGAGTTTATTGGCACCGACGAATAAAAGATAATGAAGGATATAGGAAGGAATGGCGGAGACCGGCTTGATGTCCAGAAGGGGCAAGTAAGTGGGAGGAGAAGGGGGGATACAGAGAGGGGGGGGAGGGTGTAAAGTGTATAACCAGTAGTAGGAGGAGGGAAAGGGGGAGGGATTCCTGCAATGTTGCCACCTCTACGGGATAACTATCCGAAGCCCTCTCCGGTGTTAACTAACGGCTGTTTTCCCCCTGGCTTTTTCGATCGAAACTATTGCCCGGAAGGTAAAATATCTTCCGCCTTCGGATTTAAATATGAATGGCGACGGTACGTTAAGGGCGAGGCCACGCGTTTGATTCGTTAAAGGTGCATAAGAGAATGTCTCAGCCGGTACTCGGTGGAAATGCTTCGCGTCAAACATGTTAAATAAGAGATGGCCGAGTTATATTCCACACTTTTGATCTCTAATGGCCATGGTTTCGGCACTACTGCGTACATACCTCACTGCATACATGCAGACCGATATTTCAAAAGTTGAAAATACTTACTTTGTATTCTGTTTATATACCCATTGAAGTTTTGTATTATGTGAGATGAAATCTCAACCTGTATTATCAAGGCAATGTGCCACATAACCGTAGCACCAGAAATCTGCGTCCTGCAGTAAAGCGCCCAGCAAATAATACACCCACAACACAGACTGAAACTATGTGAAAAATGTCCATATTACATGGGTATAAAACTGTATAATAGATTGCCTCTACACTTAGAAAATAATTCGACCAATTTCTATTTCAAAAGAAAGATAAAAGAAATATTGATAGACAAAGCATATTACTCCATTCAAGAGTACCTTAACGACGAGGAACTTTTATAATGTATCAGATGTCCAAGTGTATCTATGTACCTCAAACTATGTATATTTTTGTAAGAATTTAATGTGTGAACCTCCAATACTGTTACATATTGTCATAACAATATTTTATACTTTTGAGGAGTTACCAACTTACCCTAGCCATAGCTCAACTTTTGTAAGTGCAATGCGACAGTAAATGATATTATATTATTATCATACATAAATACCCATTAAGCCGCGCCATTCCATTTCGAAGTACGCATCGTCAACAGAGCTTAGTTATCAGCGATACACCTACCCAATTGGCTCTATTATAATAATGTTTTTCATACTGCCCTATTCTTACCTAGGTATCTCTTTTGCTTCATTAACTCTCACACATCTCCTATACTAATAATAAGCAATGTCCGGGCTAATGATGCTAATGACTGAGAAAACGGCTAAACCGAATTAGTTGGTTTTTTGTGTCATCGTACAGCATCACATGTATCAGGAAAAATCCCCGAATTTCCATTTTCGACGCATATATTGTAAATTGAAAAAATAAACACAAGCTCATAAGCACCATGTTAAATTTGCATAGCAATCACAAAGCAACCGTCAACAACGTTTTACGTTAATAGCCAGTTCAGCACAGCTGTTTATATTTAGTAAGCGTTTATAACTTTATTAAAGGCATTTCCTTTTGCTATTAGGGCAAAATTATTGTATAAATATGAGTATGTCGTAATTCTCTTGGAAACGCATAAAAGGGTTTTGATCACAGGCCATATCTTGTGAGTTTTAGGGACGAAAATTTCATTGATCTTGATCAAACATAAGAAAAATTCGTCTAAGGACCGAGTTTGTGCACCGAGGATATTTCCGGGCTAAATCATTAATAGTATGGGAATTAATGGGGACATGAAGGTAGAGTATTTTATTTTATGACTTTACAATATGACAAAATGTATTTAAAATAATAAGACTTGAACATAATTGCGCAAGAAAGGATAAGTTTTAGTTTTCTATTTTTTACGGTTAATCAACTAGTGTCTTTGTAAACGCCCTCCTGTTCTTAAGATTCGTAATATTCCTGCTGTGTTGAGTCTCTTCCATCACCTCCACCGATGACTTTCAGGGTTTTAACTAGTTTCTAACCTTTCCTCTCATGCTATTCACTCATCTACCTGAGTAGTTACTCGATTTTCATCCATGCTATCAACATGTCGGTTCTCTTGTTAGTTTGGTCATGATATAGTAAAGACCCCTTGAAAATATATTTCTAATATTCCCTGTACACTGAAAATGGTGCACAGTGCCGTAACCATGATGTGTTATTAGATATTAGAAGAGTTCAATACAACCAAGTTTTCTCTTATTGGATATGTTTGTCATTAAACCTGGTTAAAAAGATTTATTTCATTAATTTCACAAATTAATCAATATATTTAAGAACTATTCGAAGCGGAATTTTCGTCCGAAACATTCCATTTGCACTGATGAAACACAAACCTTTGAAGTTGTCGAAAACAACGTTTACTATTGGAAGCTCCAGTAGGATGAAATTCAAATTCTACGCCGGATTTAAATCAAACATTTATGTCTTATGTTATTTTTTCGAACTCGAGCATCTTTTGCCATAAGACTCATACAGTCCGAGGGTTGCTCTGATGCTCGCGAGCCAGCAATATATAAAGATAACACAACTTCCAAAAATTATCTCATAGGCTGACGCAACTCCGAGCTCAGAAGGCTACTTTAATAATTTATCTCAGTTAGGTTGGTGCAAATGCTCTTTTTTCCGTAGCGTAAAAAGTGGATTGATTTTCTCTGAGCCTTATTTCCCATTTCCCCTTATATATTGTTGTTTTTTATTCCAATTCGCATAGATTAAGCTAGAGTTGACAAATATACAAGGCAAATGCAAGCGAGAGGTTGGCCATACATGATTTTTGATCGAGGCGATACAAATTATGCAATATAATTGAAATAATATTTTTGCGGTTACTCGGAAAAACTCTGCATATTTAGAACTGTCTAGTATAATCTATCGCTAAAATCTATCAAATTACGTAATCTCTGGGCTCGGTGGAGGCAGGGCTGAGTTTATGGCCTGCCCACCGCCTTATCGCGGGTTCGAGTCCTGACTAGGAGAGAATTCTTCACCCGGGGCATGGTTGTGTGGGTATTTACATGGTTGCCATAATATCTGATGTAAGAAGCCATTGAGTATGTTTTCAGGATCAGATAAAATAAAAAAGTACTAGACTCTTACAGTAAGAGTAAATAACAACTTTAGGTTATTTGAGAGAGATGTTACAACACAAAATTCAATGAATTTGGTCTTGTGTTGTAGAAAAATGTCTCATCTTTCTAATTCTACCAAAATATCAGCCACATGTTGTTTTATTTTGGAGATATTTCCCACGAAATAGACGACTTTTTGCAGGGGATTTGGTTCGGCTATGCCCACCAGAGAGACTAGCTATTTTTTTAACGAGGAAGTTCTGACGTATAAATCTCGTTAAAAATTTAACATGGAGTAATTAACATTATACTTAATTACTTTTACCATTACATTTATTATTCACCGAAATACTTTTTTAAAAACTGCAAAAATAACCTTTGGTTGTGAAGGCATTTTTGGTGCACGGCGTGAATAAAACAAGTCAAGTTAAAACCTCGAATACATTTATTTAGTAGGGTCGCCAAATGGGTGAGGTACAAATTCAGGACATAAGCACATCGTACTCGCATCGAAGTGACAAATATGTGTTTTCTGGTTTTCTGATTTTCATAATTCGCACATTCGAATGGGAAAAGAAAAAAAGTTGGTCAACTTGTTTCTCTACATAATAACATAAAATAGGGGTAATAATATCCGTCAGAACGCCTTTTCTGTGCCCTAATTCAGGATAATTCCGATTTTTCAGCACGGATGGCAACCTGATTATTCCATTATCACTTAAACGTTCAGTCAAATAAAATAAAGTTATTGCGGAATCAATATTATTATAAATTATTTCATGCTTCTAGCTACTGGCTACATTTGTAAATAAAATTAGAACATTGTCTCTATTAACACTAGGGTCAAATCTTTCTAAAACAAGCACTATCCAGAAAAAATATCTTTTTAAGGAAAAATTTGAAAAGAAAAATGACAATGGAGAATACAAGGGAAAGGGCGGTCAAGGTATGTACACGCCCCCCCCTCCTCAGGGAGGGGTCCGTGTTGTCATATTGCTCTCAGGTTCGGACTTAGAAATTTTTCGGCTCCGAGGTGGTAAGTTTTTTATGAACAGGGCTCCGAGGTGGTAAGTTTTTAATGAACAGGACTGTACCAATCAATGAATGGAATACCCACGATGACGATATATAAGGGTAATGGATTTATAGCTTTTCATAGAGATAGCACTCGACTCGTGGGCAATGATGCATGAAAGAGAGCATTGATCACTCTTCTCCTTCGAAGCGGTTGCGGCGTCCACCCTCCACTGCACCACCAGCTGTGTGGTGCGGTCTCGTGCGCCCACCCGCCGATTGCCGTGTGCCGCTTCCAATCGCTTTAACGCGGCGATGCAGATTTTTGGGGTCGCGTGAACACGAAACTAAAAGCAGCTCTTGCTCGCCGCCTCCATTGCAGAGAGTCGACTTACAAAGCGAAAACACTTTCACTTTCCACACTCCGTAGTAGGGACGCCTAGAGACGGCGCGAAGAACGAACCAGACGATGCAAGCGATAAATTTAGAGAGGAGACGAAACTAACTCATGAACTGTGCGTATGACGCCAGCGTCCCTATTCGACCAGATGAATTTGATAAAGTAAGTGGCATTTGCCAAAAGAATATTTTCACCTGTTTTGGCACCAGCAATAGCGCCGTGTATACATAGTAGGCTCCTGCGGATTGTTTATTCTTCAAATTACAGCCTTCTCCAGTTTAGGTTGTCAAACCATCTTTTTCTTGGTCAAAAAGATTTTTCCACTACCCCTTCTCACTCTGCCATGCCCCAACCGCCCTGCTCCTCTCTCCCCCATTTCAAACCAACCCCCACCATTTTTAACTTTCTCTGGGTATATATTGTGTGACCTAAGCTTCAGAATGTGCGAGAAGATTCCTTATTATGGTGAAACCGGTCGCAGTTTTTAAATAAAGTGTGAAAAAGTACGAAGTTTTTTATTAAAAATGAATATGAAATAGGCTTATGCCTCTGTAACTCATGCACTCACCCCTGGAGTTCTCCTTGGTCTCCTCAATGATCTTGTGGAACGGATTTTCCATGTATCCCAAGTGGAATGGACCCGCCCAAGTCTTCACCACTCGGATCCCAATCCCTGAAGCCTCGAGAGCAACCATCAGAGTGGCCGCGACGGCGGAGAACTCGGAATCCACGGACGTCTGGTGCACGAACGCCACCTGTTGGGCAGGGGGTACAAGAAATACACTATATGCATATAATTATATATACATACAATCAAAGAAATTAGGGAGCTTACCATTCGCTCTAGTGTGCTAATCACTTCGTAATAGAAATACGCACTTCATTGAGCACACATTCGCTCAGCGCACTTTAAACGAATGGAGCTTAACTTTTAATTACTAAATTAAAAGTTAAGAATTAATTCAAAGTTAAGAATTAATTAAAAGTTAAGTTAAAGTTAACTTAACTTTTAGTTAATTATTCTTTTACTTAACTAAATTTAACTTTTCCATTTGTTTTAGACCGTTCGCACTAAGCAGTGCACTAGAAAAGAGATCTATATTGCACTAGATAAGAGAATAATTAACTAAAAGTTAAGTTAACTTTAACTTAAATTTTAGTTAATTATTCTTTTACTTAGCTAAATTTAACTTTTCCATTTGTTTTAGACCGTTCGCACTAAGTAGTGCACTAGAAAAGAGATCGGGAGCAGAGTTGACGTGCGCTAGAGAACAAAATGATGTCGATAATAGCATTTAAAAGCGTAAAACAGTGATATTGTAAATCTTTTAATTACTCCGTTGTAAACAAATTTCGTTTACAAATACTTATTTAGAACGAACTCGATAACTACACACAAAACAAGGGGCCGTGACTGCTGTTCACTCATGAAAAGCAACCTACCGGCAGTACACCAAACGTTTCCCAAGCGCACATCGATCCTTTCAACGTCGCTTGTGTTTGCCGAAGGAATGTGTTCCGATCAGCGCTGACTTCAATACCTTGGACGGAAAGCTACAATAATTGCATGATGGTAACAGAAATGATAAATTGAAGGCCATCACGAGCATTGCATTCGATGTGTAGAAGTTAGAGAAGATCAGAAAAATCGAGTTACATGGGGTTCTTTGAATTCTATGTAGTTTCATGTGTGACGTCAAGCAGAGGGATACATATTCGATCGTCAATTGTTTTGTTCGTCCGCCTGGGTCACCTAGTTGTGAAAGACTTTTTTAAGGCCATTCATGTATACACAAAGCAGGTGTCTCAGAGTAAATATTTTCGTAAATTTAGTAATGAAAATATTTAGTATCGGACTGCACATTTGCGTACCAATATTTTTTTAAATATCTGTGAATTATGGAACTAGGTGTATTCTTAGAGAAACAAGACTAATGAATGGTTTTTCTGCACGCATGCGCCTAGAACATACCCTAGCCAGAGACTACTTCGACTACTTAAGAAGAAATCGTCATTGAAGTGCGCCATCTTTACCAACAGATGCAATAAGGTAAACAGACTAGTACTATACAAATCGTATATTTGAGCAAACTGTTGATAGCATTAAAGTAGAACACAAGCAGAATTATTTTGAGAACACATCTGTTGTTAAATCAGCAGCTGAAATTTCGTCAATAAATCACGCATTATTATTCATAGTGAACTGCCACGTATGTATTTCTACGCGCATTATCGTGAGTCAGTATGTTTGTTCATACGATTCATTCCGTTGATACTAAATTATTTCCTTGTAATTACTATACTTAAGCTCGTAGACTGTAGAAAACTTGTCGCTATTTATTCTTTACGTAGGTACCAATTATGCATTAAAGATGTCCTCACAATTAAAAATTATCGTTCAGACACTCAGCCGGTCAGCGGATAATTCATGGATTATTCCTGCTCGTTTAACATCGTGGCATGCACGATCGTGAAACTTGTTTCATGAATATGGATTGTATGATTAAATTCTCGAAAACAATTACTGTTGGATAAGGGCTTAACCTTCCTGCGATATCGCTACTGAAGACGCTCCATATTGATATGGGTAACGTGTGACCAGGCAATGTCCATATTCTGGATTAAATACACATGTTCCCTGAAATGGCTTGAGTTCTCTCTCCATTAAAGTCGACGCCAAGATACCATTATCCCCCTAACAAGCGCACTTCCGCTTACACGAACGATGGTGAATGAATTAAGTCCGCAACGTTCGGTAACCTATTGCTGGGAAACATTCATTAGGTTCACAACAGTAACGGCTGAATTCTTTGTTAATATTTTACGAATTCGTTCAAAATACGAATTTAAAAACGTATGGTTTTCACCACACAGCAGAGAATATCTTTTTAACCTTTACGAAAACAATTACAGTATCCATGCTACCACGCAGCTGTAACAGCTTTGTAACCATAATAGAATGAACACAAATATGTGTTTTCCAGTTTTACTTTTCTGGAGACGATCGGTTACGGCTGCTACGGCATCATTTGGTACATACAATACAATGAATGGAAAAGTCCACTGTGCTGTTGTTTATAGGTGGAAGGAGTTTGGTGAGGGAAGGAATGCAAGAGAAAGGATAGAGTTCAAAGTTCGCCAAGAACATTTGACTCAAGTCGGTGATTTTGTATTGTACCTAATGATGGCGTAAAAGAAAAAAACCGGTCGTGTCAAGAAAAATAAATCTGTGGAAAACACGAAGTGGTGTCCATAAAATTGTAGAAATGTTCCAAAAATTTCATTCTTCATTGAATATTTATACCTGTGTAACCTTTGTAAAACTTATAAACTACCCATGTATGACGCCTTCACCGAAAATCAACACAAAATCAATTATTCGATTAAGGAAATACTTTATCGGTTAGTGCATGAGTGCCTGGTGAGGAAACACCCACTGCCACGCACCCTAGGAGGGCATCACGTACATCAATATGTAGGAAAGGAAAACGCCATGCTAATGAATATGACACAACTCGCGATTTTAAATTATGACGTCGTCCACTTGACACGGGGCCAATTGAATTTTTAAGAGCCTGATTGCGAAGGGACGGACCCATCTCACCTACGGCAGCAGCAAGAGCCGTCACTATTATTCCGACGCGAGATGGATTCAAAGGAGGTTGGGGGGCTTCGTTTCATTCAATTCCATTTCTCGTTATCCTTCCATGAGCAAGCAAAAGGCAGGGGAAAGAGCTGAGGGCAAGCGGTGACAGGCTCTTCGGAGCAGCTGGTTGTGTGCGTGAGCCAAAAATATTTCCGAATATCCCGAAGAGAGGAAGAGAGGGAGATTTGGTAGACGTGGGAAGTGAATCAAGGATAGGGTCTCTAAATTTCAAGAATAATCATTATTTTTCTTCAGTACGTTGGATCGAATGCTTGTATATGAACAGATATGCGTGAAACTTCGCAGACATCTTGTTATTTGTGATTTCAATAGATATATAATGAAAAAATTGTATTTTACAGCTGTTTTTTTTGCAATCAATTCTATTTTAACACATGACATAATATATTTCGTGATAATTCGATTACACATGCAGAGAGTTTCTTCTAAAAGCGAATTAATAAATGTAATATATTTAGTATGATTGCTAACAAAAAAGAAGGTATCAAGTCAAGTCAAAAATAAAAAATTAAACATATCCAATATAAAAAAGGCTAAGCGCACGTACGTTCAGTTGCTAGGCGTTGAGATTCAGATGTTCGTTAATAGAAGGCAAGTGAGTTCCAACATACCTTATCCACTAACTGAAACATGGCGCGGCCGTTAGCATTTATCGAAATACGAGTATCATAATTAAAAAAAATAAAATAAAATATAAATACCTACTTCTAACGAACTGTTAAGGCTATTTTTAAGTTTTTTTTTAGAACTGTCAATCCTTACATTATTTTTTTTAGGTCATTAGTAATAGCTAGACCTGCTTCACCCAACATTAATACAAATAAATATTTTACATTTAAATATTATATATTGTCTATAATAGTTACATTTTCTGTTTTCGTTAAAAATAAAAAAGCCACAATTAAATTTCTACACAAATATTTACTTAATTCATTACTTATTGGCTATTCCACCAATATTTTAACTTGTTTCAGCAGGCTTTTCAACTAGGTTAGTTATAATCTTAGCCGAAATTTCGACTGCCGCACCGAAAACCATCAATAGCTCAGGTCGTGACATTCTTTATCTGCTCGGAAAAAAGTAAAATACAATTCTTTTATGATTTCATTATCGCCTGCGTGGTGAGTTTCACTGCATACGCAGATGCATTTAAATGAAATGCAGTCCTAAATATTTTTTCGGCTTACTCGAAAATTATCAAAATGGGCACTCAATGACTCACGATTTCCCCTCCAACCACCTTTAAGTTTTAGCGACTCATGACGTGCGATACAAATATTTCGGTAGCTTGCCATGTGATATTCGATGTTAGCCCGAGGTTTCGGGACCCCTACCGGTCACATCATCAAGGGAAATAAATGCTCTCTGCCAATGTTGCCCTTATACAAGCATCATTATCAGCGATTGATTCAAATGGGAGAGGTGGAGACAGGACCAGAGGAGTAAGGTAGAGAAATTTTTCAGATGAAAAATTAATATTATTTTCTAAACTATCGTAATTTGAAGTGCGTATTCTTAAACACACAGGACCTGAATTTTATCGCAGAATAAAATTTTTTCCATTGAAATATATCTTCTTCAAAATTACGCGAGGCTGGCGGCGTGAAAAAAAACGTCATCGGGAACCTACGGACTAGAATACGTCACAAAACGGTATCGCTCACAACGATACGACGGATTTCTTTGTGAATTTCGGCTTGTTTTTAATTATTTTACGACATAATCCTTTTGATTTCCATTTCGGTAGACAATGTACCAAAATTATTTGATTCATTTTTGTTGAAATAAACTTCAGCGATAAAGCAGAAAAGCGATACCGTTCGGTGACGTCAAGCCACCGAGATGCCGTTTAGATTCGCGCGAATTTATTTTTATAATTTTTATGCCCTTTTCAAAGGCTAGTATTAACTTCACACATATAGATTACAGTGAAACCTCGGCAATGCCTTATGCAATGGTAATACAATTTTTGACATATTTCTGAATAAGACGTATAACGGAGGGATTACGATCGACGTTTTCTAACGTGACGAAAACGAACGTTGGCGTTTGCAAAGCTTGGTGTTCGCAATGCAGTTGAACGAATTACGAAAACCGCCGTCAACGCACGAGGAGCATACCTAACCAATGTTTAAGTTATCCGCCTCGCTACGTCAACGGCAGCCTATCAGATGCGAGAGCTTTCTTTTTTCAATATTTACAAAATTTCTTTTCAGGATCATCCAGCTTACTTTTTAAGCTTACAATGAAGCATTATTGACCTTCTTGAAGAAGTATTTGTCAATATTTCTGTGAATTATTTGTATTTGACCATATAATGTGAAAAATAACAGCAACTTCGCAACCGTTTAGAAACTCCGTTTTCTATTCCGGTCAACAATTGGTACTCATACTCCCGTCAATCGTAATATACGCTCCTCCATTGACCAGGAAGACGACGGAAAATATAAAGCATCCGTCAGTGACTGTCATGTCAGAAAACGACGATCGCGATCCCGCCTTACACGTCATCCAAGGTAAATTGAATGTATTTCGCACAACTAAATAGGATGTATTCACATCTTTCTATGCCTACATAATACCCTGTAAGCCACCTCAAGGGTGTGTGGCAGGAGATGAGTTTTCACCAACAGACACTTCACTATATCCTACTAAGGTTAATTAAACTACGAATATTAATACATTCGCAAAAAGTAGAAAATACCTATCAGGAATGAAATTTCAAAATAATGCAACACACTATGTGCTACCAATGTTGCAGAAACTATGAGTATTCATATGTTTTGTTACTAAACAAATGCACAGAGATAAAAGAGTTATACTAGAAGTATGTGAAACGTGCTGTAAGCATTACATAGCAAATTAAGACAAGCATCAAAGAGAAAATCAAATAATTAGCTACACTACCCATCGAAAAACCTAAATTATATATATTACACATTATTATAGCCAGTGCTGGCCAAAGCTATTTCACCATTGTGGGCAAACGTTAATTTGATCGCCCCAAATAAAGAACTCATTTACCGATTGTGATTATACAAAGCCGCCCGTTAACTTCAGGCATATTATGGGGTTTCAGAACGATTTCCTTAACATTGTCGCATCCTTACTTGCCTGGAAATCAATTTTCAATCTATATGTTGTTACCAAGCTTTGAGTTCGGCGAGGAAATCGTTTGATAGGGATCATTTACACTATACCTACTTCTTCAATTCTACTATACCTACTTAATAGGCGTAAATGGTAGGGAAATTTTAACAAAAGGTCCTTTCAAAGGGCAGGTGAGAATAATGCTCATGATGGAAATTGTTCTTCCGATGGTTTCATTGTGCTTCTTTCGATTTTAATTAATATTGAGTGTCAGACATTTTCACGACAGAAGTACAAAGGAAGGTCATTTTTGGATTGAAATACACTCAGAAAGTTAGAAAAACATTTCCGATTTTCATCATTTCTGTCCCGTTATCAAATTCTTCAATAAGTAATACTGGCCGCCCCTACGACCAGCCGCCTGTTGCTTTCGCCCACGTTGCCCACGGTTAGGGCTGGTACTGATTATAGCTACAGAAGGAGATCCTAATCAATAGCTCTCTAAAAATACCGCAGCCGAAGCACATAGAAAAGTTGTTCAGCAGACTTGCTCAGCGGGCTTGAATGTTTCCTCTACGTCAATACATTTATTTGAATAGTTTCTGTAACATTGGTAACCTGTAGTATAGTGCATTTTGGTGAAATTTCACCTCCTGGAGAGTATTTGTAGGTTTTTCCTAATGAATTAATAGTCATTATTTCATAAACTTAATTACGGTATAATGTAGTGCATTTTGGTGATAACTCACCCCCTGCCACACACACTTGAGGTGGTTTTCAGGGTATTGTGTAGATTTAGATACTGCGTACTGCATAAGAATATGCATACGCCAACTAGGCTTGTTGAGATTCGGTCGCTGCTTATGTTAACAGCATGGAGAAGAGAAGATTGTTCTCCTATTCTCCTCAGCCGAGGCATATAGCTAAGGTGCACAGCAAACTTGCCGAGCGGGCTTGGATTCTATTCTATTATCCGTGGTTCACAGCTTACCTGCGTCCAATTGAAATGCAGCAACATCGAAACGACGGACTTGGAGATCTGAGTGTCCGGTGGACGAGTTCTAGCGAACGTGGGATAACGCTTCTTGTCCGAAGTTTCCCGGTGAGTGCAGAACTGAAACGGAAGAACAAAAAGAAGAGGATTGGGTCAATTGAGTTTCGCTCGCACGATTGTTCGTGAAGTCACCTTAAAAGGATAATTGGATTGGATAATTATAATAATAATAATGCGACTTTATTTGGGAGAGATTGAGACTGGAACAGTCTCTTCTTCCATCCAACACTTCGTCAAATACATCTATGAAACAATTACAATTTGACTATTAAATTATAGAAAAAGTAACAAAAATACCATCAAAATTTTATACTGAAAAAACTGGAATATAAGCAATGTAGAAAGATTTTACACGACTGGGAAAAACGTAAGGAATATGAGCTGATATCCTTAACGAAAAAAACCACTGTAAGGAAAACACCCACATATGAAGGGGAGTGTGAAATTGTCGATAGTGCCAATGGAAATTCACCAAAATAAGCAATTGATTACACAAAGGAGCTACGGAGGTGGTGGAGAAGAGGCAATGCGGGCGGACTGCGGGGCCCTGGCCGGAAAACGGCGCAACGTGCACGGAAGCCCAGCAATGAAGGGTTATGACATGCTCCTATACGTATATTACCACCTTTTATTACAAAAATTCAATGAAACATACATTGACGAAAAATAACTGAAATCAGATATGAAGGACCAATGCTGGACGTAAACGTCATTTAATTTTTCTAACACTCCCCATTACCAAGTACTGCTCCATTGAAAATGGTCAGTTTTACAGTGACGATTGTGATAATTTATTTCAGGTAAGATTAATATCAACTTTACAAACTAACGTTTGCCACATTGCAACATATTTTAAGCGCCGAATGGTGGAAGCAGGATCTTTTTACACGACTGCCCAAAAAATCAGAGTGTTATGTTTTCAGCGGCTGTTTGTGTGTAGCCATGTTTGTTCCACCGTAGCAACTTAAATACAGCACCGTTTTTTATGCTTAAAAACTTATTGAAACCGCAAAATTACTAGGAGTGTCATAGCCTACATAATACCGACTAATAATAACATGAAAAAATAATTTTAAAATAATAAAATTATCAAAAATTAAAAAAAACGACTGCAAAAATAGCACTAAAAAGATAAAAATGATAAAATTATTAAAATATTAAAAAGCACGACTGCAAAAAATAGCATTAAAAAGATAAAATCAAGATTAGTTTTCGCTTCGTTGAATAAATATTCATTAATATCTGTAAATAATGTTTTATTACGAATAGGTGTTGGTGGAAATCTGCAACCACATATGTGGTATGCCTTTTATCGATTGGGAAATTTTGACCTTCGATTAAAACTTTCAATGCAGTCGGGGGCTGTCTGTATACCTGTAATATTTGTTATGTTACACTGTCTAAACAGCCCCCGACTACATTGAAAATTTTAAACAAAGGTCAAAATTTCCCAATTGATAAAAGGCATATCAAGTGACAGATGTGGTTGCAGATTAGCACCAACACCTATTTGTAAAAAAAACATTATTAACAGATAAAAATGAATATTTATTCAACGAGCGAAAACCAATTTGTTTTTATCTTTTAATGCTATTTTTTGCAGTCGTGTTTTTTTAATTTTTAAACAATTTAATTATTTCTCCTAGCATGCAAGAGTGGCGATAAAAACCCCAACGGTCTGAAAACGCCTTTTCTACAGTAGTATAATCTCACATTTTAGGAAATTAACAGAGCATTACAGAACATTTATAATAAAATGAAATCTTTGCTTATTTCCAAATAAATATTCTATTCACTGGAACTTAAAAGATCCAATTTGAACTTTACATAAATGATATATGGTTAGACAATACAAATCAACTTTGTGATATTGACTTTTATTTTTTACCAAGTAGTTATTAACCGTTTACACCATCTTGACCACCATCGAGTACATTCCTGCTAAGAGTACCTGAGTGAACCGCAAACACTGTAACTTGCTTGAAGTTACGAAGAAAAAGGATTTGAAAAATTGGGTAGGTACTACCTTAACGTGGATTGTCACTGGATACATTTCGACTTCCAGTTAGCTTATGATTTACAACTATAAATCTTCTTTTCAAAGGTGACATTCCTACTAAATTGACTTATTTCTATGTATAGTACAAATATTTTCAGACTTTTATTACAAGCCCTTTTTAAACCTATGATTCGACAGGTTTGTAGCGGCGATCGCTTTTTGTCACCACTGTGACCTTTACTATGGCCTTTCAGGGGTCACGGTTGCATTTTCGAGCTCTAAAGTTCTTCCACCATGTTTCTCGCGCCCAAATACCTATTAAGTGAAAGTTTCGCAAATAAATTCTGTCTCTTTTGTATTTCGAATAATTTAACATTTAAAGCCCATAAGACAAAACGAGGATTTTTCGTTGGGCCCTATTTATAGGGTGAAAAGGTCATATTTTTTAAATTTTGCTTATATTCAACAAAACTCACGACCTTTTTCTACCCAGGTACCAAATTACATCCATGTGGCACGAAAGAAAGTGTCTGAAATTATAGGTCAAAAATGACACACGATCAATGGGACACAATGGAGATAAATTCAGAAAGAGCACGCGTTCAAGTGTTTAGTTTTCATAACTAGTCATTAAGAAATAACTCGGAAACGCAACGTTAACACTGAAAGAAATATTATTGTTTTCCACCTAACACAGCTTAAGCTCACATTTACCGAAAATTGTTTTGCTGTTGATTATTGCTGTGACTGTTGTGAGTGCAAGGAAATGGCAACTTCTCAGCAGAACTGCGGAAATGTAATGCTTCGAAGCTTGCGTAGCTTGGGATGCGATTCCATCAGATTTAGTTAAATAAATCCATTTATCAACACTTCGTCTGGCAGAATTTTTGGTGTTATTTGCTTAGCCTTACTTAAATACTCTAAAGTAATCTTCTTGTTGCTTAAATATTTATTTTTACATTCTCCTTGAATCTTACCACGAATGTAATTTTGTCTTGACACACTTGAGGAAAGAGGACGTTCCGAGTTATGAACTGTTTTTGTTAAAAACATCGATTGTAAAAAAATGCAGGAAAACCTACCAAATCCAATTCTTAGGTTGCCTTGTCCAATTTATTTTTTTAGTGCACATTAATCTACGTTGCAACGAATTTATCAGCAAATTTCGCATTGCCTAATTTAGAACACATTAATACGTATACTTAAACGCGAACTTATTATTGATTTAAATATATTTGGTTACATAACACACATACCTTAGGGCTAAATACTGAGGCAATCTTTCGTATGACTTCCGTTCACAGAGATTTAAGTCTGAGAGAAAAATGTTCGGAGGAAGGGAGGGAAAAATCTAGCTAGGAGATTCAGGAGAGGAAAGTTTCAAATGGGACAGAAAATTTCTCGGAATGTGGAAAGAACTTTGTCGAGCGAGGAAAAGAGGAAGAAATTAAAGTTAAAAAGAACCTACCTAGGCTGCTTTCGTGCAGAAATGGAATGCGAAATGAATAGGGATAACTTAGGTCTAAAAGCGCTAGCTAGCGAGATGGGAAAGGGATCTCCCAAGAAATGAAGACGAAAAAGAGAATAGAATGAAAAAGTTTTTCTCAATGGTATCAGTGTGTAACAGTATAGTGGGAGTGAAACATGGTTACAGTGGACCTTATCAGTGGAGGATTTCATCCTCTGCGATCTGGCACCGCACGGTGGAATAAGGTACCCACTGTCTTTGACTACCACAGGTCACAAGGCCGCAAAACCTTCGTTACCAACTTCAAAAAGCTCAATTTGTTATTCAAATCAATTTTCTTGTTCTCTATGGCTCTGAATCCAACTGTTTAATTGGGATTCTTAGATTTATTGCTAAAATATCCGCGAATTTTGATAGCGCTTTGTTTGAATGGTGAACATTGTGTTAACAAGCGCTGCTGAAACTAACCCTCCCTCTCAAGTGAAATGTATTCATGTTGGCAGCGTTAGCGATCAAGTGATGTCCTCACCCCCTTAGTCGACCCCTTCCACACGAGCATTCTCCTCCTTCACTTAACGCTACACGCAGGCGACTGCCATCAAGTTTCGCTACGAATTTAATACCCGGACATATACTCTCCAGTTAAATCATTTCTCGTTATGAAAACCGAAGTTAATGCGTACTCCCATCAGTGGCTTTCAAATACGCAAACCGGATGTCTGATGCAAGCATTAAAGAAGAGAGTAGATTGGCGTCTGACACTGGAAAGCGAAGCCTGTTTTTTGCGAAAATTTATCCTCCTAATATGGCCATCATGCGCATTTTGAACATACATTTCTTTTAAATTATGAAACAGTTTTTTGGAAATTTATTTTATTGTATACTTTCATGGATAAATCATTACGGTTCCGAGAAGGTTCCACTACAAATACTTATGTTTTCGGCTCGTCAACTGCAATACTGATCCATTCAATATGGCCGAATACGCATTTTAACATTAGGTACTCTTTGCTATCGCAAAAGGGTTCCATCTATGTATACATGTACACATGAATACTCAATGCGCGATTACCTATCAAGGTAGGCACAGTTAATGAGCTTAGTTTATGCTGTTCGGCCTAGGAAACTGGCTCTCCCAGGATAATTTCCTACGTAATACCTTATCCTCGCTTACCTTTTTTTTGCCTCTATTAAATTCATTCATTGCTTCATATCGCTTTCTTCCCCAAATGTCTTCTTAAATGTAGGTATTTATTTTCCGAGATTTTCTTCCACCACTTTCACCCATGACTTTTTTTCAGTATAACCCTTCCTCTCACAGAATTCACCCCTCTGTCATAAATCAGCTTCGCAATTCGAACCTCCAACCGATCTATTGCCTTCTTCACTTACTGGATCCATAGTATCGGCTTAATAGATGCTTCACCACAAAAAACTACTATTCGTAATATACACAACACAGGAATCACCGTCACGCTCCTCACTAATCAAGTAGTTCACAGATTATTCACAGTCCTCGTAAAATGGCTAAAAAACTTAACTCTCTCTTCAACCAAGGGTGAAGTTCACCTTTCACCTTTTTTGGTGATTTGGTGAACATCAAAGAGTTCACCTTTTGAAATGGATTTATATACGATGGATTATAATAGATGGAGTTATTGATGTTTTTTATTAATAATTTGTACTTATGTTATAAACTTGTATATCATGTAACAACCTCGATGAAGTATTCTGTATTTATTTATTTTTCTGTTCATAATTGGCGCAAAATGAAATGGTTTTATTTAATTTATTCTATATGCTCTGTATAAAAATGAATAAAGAAAGAAGAAACTTCAAATAGTATTAATCCACACTTTTATTCACAATACCGACCCAGGTTTCCACGGATAACCATCATTTTAAAAGTGTCGAACACAAGCAAAGCACCTGTATACCTATTGCTGGTGTCCGACACTTTTAAAATGATGGTTATCCGTTGAAACCCGGGTCGGTATTGTGAATAAAAGTGCGAATCAATACTATTTTGAAGTTTCTCCTTTCTTTAATAAGTTGACTTAAAATGACTTAAAAAACAAAGTTAAGCCTGAAACTATTTGTTTAATTCTGTATAAAACGTTTTGTTTCTTAGCGGCAATGCATTTCTTGTATTGAAGACAGCCTCCTCACAGGTCAGTGACATTTGAGGCTGCCTAAAGCTCCATAAAAAATTGTAAATCAAATACACTTTACTATATGTAATTGTGGAGTAATCAATATATTATATTATACAAGTTCCCACGATCCAAGAAAGCATAGCAGAGGGAGGGGGGGGGGGGGAGCAGGAGAGTCTGGGACCTGCGTCTCAGAACCACAACCTACAAGGCCTCGAGCGTAGACATTGAAAGGATCGGATGGCACGGTGCCACGAAAACACTCGCAAACACCTCCCCCACCTCGGCTCTTGGCAACCTAAGACTCGCGTCATTAGCGACGGAAAAAAATAATCAAAACACGCGAGCATCCTCCGAAAGTCAGACGAGGACGTATCAATGGGGCCCCCATAGAGCTCTCCCTGGTGGTGTTCACCTGGCGAATACCACCGGAAAGGGGGTGAAATATTCGAGGGGAAATCTTAAAAAGGAGTAGAGAAGGGTGAAGAGGAAAAGGATTCACGGATTAGGAAATGGGATTACGAAAGAGTCCAGAGAGAGAGGTAGTGGGATGAGAAAGAGAGAAAAAATAAGACGGGGAAGGAAGTGAACATTCAGGAAAGGTAGAGCGAAGATAAATTCAGCTCCAGAGGGGAAATAAACAGAACTCCGCCAAAGTCATGGTACTACCAAAAAAAGGTAGGTCGTTACGCATCGTAATCAATTCGATATATCGTTACGGCCGAACACTGTGACATAGAATGGATTACATGAAGCGTGCACTAGCTAAGTACGGAGTGCATTGCGCATTTGATACTTGTGCGAGTTTTGTTTATCCATAAGGATCAATAGAGTCGCATTCACGCCCAACATGGCTCATTATGCGGTATAACAGTAATGCGAGGAAACATATGAAGGCAGAGAATTTATTTAGATCTCCCATTGGTGCATCTACACGGGCGAAGCGGGCCCAGGTTTGCCGGAGACAACACAACTTTAATGTTGAAAATGGCTAAGAGTTTCAACTCTCATATGTAAATAAATTGTTACCAGGGTTATTCCTACTGTAAAAAATATGTTTTTCTCAAAGTAAACATTTATTAACAATAACCAATAAAATATGTTGTACTCAAGGGTGCAAATAACTACTTTTCCACACCATTCTGTCGTTGCTAAAAAGTAAATTATCGGAGCTTTCATCCATTAACTTACGCTAATTCTCTAGTCGTCTGCTGCTCGTGTAATCCGTATGACGTCATGCGCGGAACGAACTCATTTTGGTCACGGGAACCTCCTACCTTGTAAGCCTTGTAAGTTTTAGTAGTACCATGGCGAAAGTTAAACATCAGCAAAATATGCAAAATATCGCGAACAAAACACGAAATGTGCAGTCTATACAGAATGCAGAGGGGCCAAAGTTTTTGGCCCCAATGCTATTCTACGCTGATTGCTGCGCGCGTCCTCCATATTTCTAGCCAGTTCCACGGAGGTGCAAAGCTTGAAATCCTCACCAGAGAGCAGTGAATTTTGGCGGACTATTTACCTTTGCAATTGGTGCGAAAAGAAAAATGGCTGAAATTATTCGGGAAGAACTTTAAAAAAGCATTGATTCACGGGTAAGAAGAGGAGGTAACTCCGATTTAAATCGATCTCCTGGTCAATTGGTTAGCCCGGCAATTTTTTGTAGGAGGACACGCAAAATTATGACCCTCGTTTAATCTCAAGAACATAAAAAATAGAAATGATGTTCAACCTGAACATAATATCTGGCTTATGTTTTCTCATAAAATAAACTCTTGTCTCTCAGCGGTAATCTCTACATAACTCTCGATTGGTCGGGATGGAACTGGCTAAGTACATGGCGGATGGTGCAAAACATGATTATGAACATTGTCGCTTTGGGATTCTCTGTACCTATGTGCTCTGTGGCGTGACGAAGATAATGGAAAGAACAACACATGGACATAGGAAAGTCTTCATGTTCTCTATGCATATTATGCATAATATCGCAAATAGCATTCGATACTCCGCAATGGGTGCTTTCTATTCGCTCTAGTTCGGTGCTCACTTCGCACACGCAACAGCGAACTTGCTTTACATTCGTTTCAGATCCTGCGTACTAAATAGGAAGCACACTTCAAAACAGATCGGGGGCAGAGTTAAAGGGTGCTAGTCAACAAAATAACTTCGATAATCACATTCGAAATAGTTGTTTATACAGTGATATTCGGTTAAGGTGTCAAAAATAGATAATGTTTAGTTTTAAATTGTTCTGTTTTTTGATAAATATTTCGAACGAATTCAATAAATCTGTACTAAGCATTTCGGTGTGACAATTATGAACCTAATGAATGCTATCTACTGGGGTATTACCGAACGTTTCGCCAGCGCAAATCCTTCCATTCATCGTCGTTCATTTGCGCTTAAGGTAGTTTGAGCGAAAAATCACTCCACCAAGAATTTCATGAATTATGCCTCATTTAAAAAAAACTCTCATCTTTCCAATGATATCAAAATATCAACCTCTTGCCGAACTACTTTTCGAGCTATTTATCTGAAAAGGTAAACTGTTTTACATGAGATAGATTACGGCTATGCGCTCCAGAGGGAGAATAATTAAAAAATTAGGAACTTCTAGCACCTAGATTTCGCCAAAAAACTAACGGTGTGTAGATTGCATGTTTTCTCAACTATTTATAAAAAATAATATATTACTCACCTAAGTAATTGTTACAGAATCGCAAAAAAAAAACTGCTGTTTTGAAGGGTTTTCAGCCGTACGGCGGGAAAAAATGAGTCAAGTTAGAAACTTATGTAGCTTTATTTATTTAATTACTGAGTATTTTGTGCATGTATAACTATATCTTTGCGCCATTAATACTACAATATTTATTTCATACTTATTACAAACGCTGAAATCAAAAATAAAATTTGAATATGGTCTCCATTATGACTAGGGAACTATCTCGCTCAAACCACCTTAAGTGCGCTGAAATCTTTCGACCTATATTTACTTCAATAGGTACCTTGAAATCTCCCAACTTTTCTGGGATTTCCCAATCTCCCAAGGGTTTCTATGCAGCAATCGACAGATTAGAGTAGGAGGATGGAGTTAAGGAAGGGAAATGAAGAAAAGGGTAGAGGAATTGGCGAAGGGAATGGGAAGGCCAAGAATAAAAGTTCGGAGAAGAGTGGTTTACAATTCTCCGCGAGACGAACTCGGATTAGAACAAATAAGCATAAAGAGTAAAATAAATATCTGCATGTATACGCACTTAGATGCGAGCGAATTGTTTGATTTGCGGCTCTCCGCTCATCTTCACCAGCGACTTGTCTGTTTTTTCAGAATTTTTCTATCTCTCCGGTTTAGCAGTTATGAGAAGCAAGAAGTACATACAGATATATTATTGACGAAAAACCTTCGTTTTCTTAACAACTGAACTTCTCAGTAATAAACTTAATACGCACATTTGAGTCTAACTTATTTATTTCATGTCATACACTGAAAAAACCTAAAAAATGAAGACAAAATCGAAGGCCGATGTTTTCATCGAAACGCGTTCAAATTTGAGCCATTGCTTATAGTTATTGAGTGAGTACTAAGGAAAATTACATGCAGCACCACATACAGCAACCAGTGCAGGGTGACTATGCACAGTTTCAATATCTGGACTGCAATAAACCGCTTTATTGTAAGGTTTGCAACGTTTTTTCGATTTCGGCCCACTTTCGTCTGTGGAGATGTAGGCGACTCGGTGTGAAACACATGGGAATAGTTTTTTTTAATGGGGAAAGCGACAGACAACTGAAGTAATTTACACCTATGAGGACAGGAAAATGGGTCGATAAGGGGAGGAGTACCGTGGGAATGACGCCAGAGGATCTTCTGTACCCAGAGGAGTTCCTACACATTATAAATAAATGCAGCACGTATAATAAACACAGGGAATAATGGAGTTCATTTCATGTTTCCTATAGAGAAGAGGAGGAAAAAGCACAGACGAACGGCAGCCATCTAATTAAATACGGTATTTAACATAATACGGCCATTTAAACTTCCTTGACAAACGTCTGCATAGTTTTCAGAATAATGAGCGAAGGAAGAATGCTAAATGCGTCCTGGAAATTACGCTCGACGATTATTGACCGACGAATTCGTATTCCCACTACGCGCTCCAAAACAGTCCAAGGCCGAAATTTGCCTGAGATCCCCTCTTAGTTAGCAGGACCGCATATTTTCTTTCCAACGTGGACACCAAAGGAAGGATATAATACATATATTTGAAGCCTTGCGAGCGAAAGAGGGGATGAAGCCATGGAAGATTTTTGAGAATTAATTGCTGCCTTCACGGCTGAGGAAACTTTAATATTCCGATGTTTGGGCGGAGCATGGGAGTTGAAAACGAAATGAAGAATCGGTGGACAAAGGGGGAGAGGGGAAGAGACAGAAAGAGAGGCAAAAGAAGAAAATAAATAACCAAGGAGAAGACGGCCGGGCACCCACGCATTGGGGTAGGCGTGTTGGACGAAAGAAGGAGAAGTGAAATGGAGAAGATGTGGGTGGAAGGGATGCTAAGAGAGGATGGGAAGAAAGGAAGGGATAGGATTGAGAATAAAAAATGAATACAAAATGCCATTAACCATGCTTTTCTAAAAAAATTAAATTGTATTAAAAAAATATCATAACATCGCACTAAAAAAGAAAAAATAATATGTTCTCAAGAGAATGAAAGTTTAGCCTAATAGCTATTGGAAATAATTAATTTAAATTCAAGGAAATCAGCCACACAATGACAAGACCACAACAAAAAGCACGGGGAGCTCATTCATAATCGATATCAACATAAATTCACTAAACAAGAAGATTTGGTATTCAATGGAATAGAGAGCTTCAATATACAATGTATAGTAAATCGTTAAATGAAATAAAGTTAATGTGCGAAATATAAATGAGGTCGTGCTTCAAGCTTTTCGTTGCGGTCTGTAAAAAAGGGATGCAAAAGCATGTAAAAAGGGAAAATATGCTCAGAAGCAGAGAGATAGAGACAATATGGACGACGAATAACGGAGTCTATTACAGGAAGCAGGAAAAGAATGTGGGTGGGGCTTGTCGGTGCATTTTGCGCTAGAACACAAAAAAATCAATTTGCAAACGCAATTAATATGCAGGTTTAAACCCTTCAAGGCAAATTTTTTCCTTTGCATGTTTGAACTAACCTAAAGCATATTTTCCGTGCATTTTATTTCCTACTGTGTTTATCAATCACTTACTACATAAACATCCACTGGGTTAAAAGTATCCCGTTAAGTATTGAAAGGCCTAAGGATGTTCCAACGTAAAATGACTTCGATGTCATTTTATTCATATTCTGACGACTTAGTGAAAAAAGTAACCTTTGATTGATATTAGCAACTAAATCATGCCATTCCACGACATTAAATTCTCAGATTGAACTTTAAATTATATGATTTCAGATGCGAGAATTGGATTCCGATCAAGGAGGGGCAAAATATATCGACCATGTCCATAAAGGCATAAATGCACATTGTTTAATGACTTACACAATAATTTAGAACTTGTCCTTGTCAATATGTAGACACGTGCTTCTACGTGGGATCGTTATCAGTGTGATTCACTATTTGGCAATAACAAAAAACAGAAGACAATATAGTTTTCCACCAAGGATCAACCAAAATGTCCACGGACCGCTGTACTTGGCGACTCATGGTTTGGACTTGGATTGGATTACTGTGAGCACAGTTATTTTTGTTCTCCTATTGCCACGTCCAACAAATATTGTGGAGACAGGCTAAATGTTTCTTTTCGGACTCAAATTAAAAATCCAAATAGTTGTGCCAAGAGCAATTTACATGATTCTTGCAACGCGATACACTTACGCCATCGTATCGATGACATCACTTCGTCAACGCGTAAAAATGAAAAGAAAGTTAACAGAAACGTGGAATATCTTCTCTTACGACTGAATCTAAAATATTACTTTCGGGGTCTTTCTCTTTCATTCGAATGCGACGGAAGACGAAGAACGGAGTCTCATAAAAAAGGAGATGAGAGGGATGTGGGCGGGTCTTTACGATGCATCTACTAGAACGCACCAAAAAAATCGATTCGCAAACGAAATAAAAAATTCAGGATTGAGAGAAAAAGTGAGAGAAGTGGTGACGCGTAGCCAAGTGTTAAGAGGGAGATTTAAGCTGTGTCCCAACTTTTTAGTCATTAGGGAGCATGGATTTTGGCTAGCTAAATTTGGGCCTATGTGAAGGTCTCTGTCTGCTCGTTGCTCAATTGATTTGAATTTGATGATTTGAATTCATAATAACTCACGCCTTTACATTCAAAACAAATTAGCTCCCCGCCATATTTACTGCAATTCCACCCATTCCACTAGTTATCACGCTTTTACTACTCGGAATTAAGGGAAGTTCAAGATGGTGGCAAATTTAGGATAGACTCTATCCTAAATTTTCCGACCGATTTGGCTACCTAAATCCGCTCCCTTATGATGCCTAACGAGTTGAGACACACTTCAAGATGGCGTCCTCCTTAAATTTCCGGATTTAGGTACCTAACTGGTGAGTTGGGACACAGATTTAGATTTATTCTATAATATCCGAGTCTCAATATACCGATGCTCCCCATTATTCGAGGGACATACAACTTTATACGTTTCCTACGAAAAGAGAAAAAAAATTGTTTGTATTTATCCACACTTTCTTACCGACCCAGTTTTCAATAGGTCACCGTGATTTTCAAGGTGAAGAGCCAGAAATGTACTGCTATGCATGTGCCACTGTCAAAATGGGAGGTTGTGTAAGAACAACACAAACCTCCCCGAGAATGGATGAGTTTTTATTAGACAGAAAAGGAAATAGAAAGTGATTGCGCAAGCAATATAATTGCAAAGAATATAAAAAAGAGCGCATAAATATGAATGACAATTATTCTTTTAATACGAAAATGCAAATATTCAACACAGTAAATCCAGAGACGATTTGACTTAACATACGTTTTCTGCACCAGGCAAGTTATTTCAACTCATGCAAACGAACGGCAGAGTTTGGCAATGGATTCGAGTTTCAAATACTATCACTTTCAAAAGAAAAGCCAGAAATCGAGCGGCGCCACTTCCGCTCGCGATTTAAGGTAGTTTGAACGAGATATTTCCTAAGTCATAACGGAGACCATATTTGAATTTTATTTTTTTAATTTCAGCGTCTGTAACAAGAATGAATTAAATAATGCAATATTAATGGCGCAAAAATATAGTTATATACGTTAAGCTTTCTCAGTAATTAAATAAATACATCGTCATAAGTCTCTAACTCGACCCATTTTTTTCACGCTGTACGGTGAAAACGCCTTCACAGCAGATGTTTTTTGCGATTCTGTAAAAACTACTGCGGTAATTGATTATACTTTATAGATAATTGAGAAAATATAAAAACTACACACTATTAGTTTTTTATTAAATCTAGATGTTAGAAATTCCTAATTCCTACAGCCGTAATCTATCCCATGCAAAACAGCTTATACTTTTAGACAATTGCTCTAAAAGTAGTTAGGCGATTGCTTAGGCGATCCCGATTAGGTTATCCCTTCTCGTGACACCACACATCCATCTAAGCATCATCTATTCGTTTACATGCATTATTCGGACGTATTTGTCTGTGGTGGCTCAATATTCGGCTTCGTGTAATATGACCAGTCTTTTAGCGCTCTTACATATGTATTTTTCTCTCAAGTTGTACTGGTATTCTTTAATTGCAAGTTACTCCTGTGACTCGTCACCATTTTATTCAAGCAGACTTCATCCTCAACTTCACAACCTTGTCAGATTCTCAACCCCCTCGGGCCAATTAGCCCAAGTATTCAAACCTTTGATAAGTTGTGATGCGGCCGCCTTTTACGTGGCCACGTTGTAATCATCCTCTCCACTAAACTTGAAATGCGTACATAAGCTCTTATCCATGCTCATTTGTAACCCATATTTATCGAGTTTTTGATGCTATAATAGCAGTTAGGCTTGTATACATAAGAGGGCGTCCATTAATTATGTGAGACGATTTTGGCGATTTTTCGACCTTCCCTCCCCCCTTGGTAAGTTGTCATGAGATTCAGCTAAATTCCCCCCCCCCCCCCAATCTCACGTGAGATTTTTACAAATGCATATTTTAGTGTAAATACGTTAATCTGTGCTTGGTTGCTTTGGATTTATTTAAAAACAATTTGCTTAATTATTTTTATTTACGACTAGTTAAGAATAGTACATATTTATAATTACCAAGAACGTAATCTAGACTCTCAGTGAGAAAATCGAAAAATAAAATACTTAAATGGGAACTACTAGAATTCGTAAAAGAATACTCATTCCAAATCAGTCCACAGGGACTCATGTTGGTCTAAAGAGTGACTACTGGAACCAACATGTCCATGTGATTTGTTTCCACATGTTTCACGCCAGTTTTCTCGCAATTTTACAATGTTTCTTGCGGAAAATAAATTACGTGATATTTGCCGATGGACGCCTTCTAATCAGTACTGACGGTACGATAATGGTACGATATCGTCAGATAAAACCAAGTGGCCCGCGGAGAATAATCTTGCATACCTTCTGTGCCAGTATCTATCAACAATTTATAGATATACGGACTTAAAACGGAGGTATTATTCTGTGGTGGCGACACATTCGTTGACAAAAGATTTTTTTTAAAGGTGGCTGGAGCGGTAATCGTGGGTCATTAAGTGAACATTTTAATATTTTTTTCATTAAGTCAAAAAGAAATTCTTAGACCCCATTTAATCAAAATGCATCTGTTCAAGCGCTGAAACTCGGTATACAGACAGTAATGGAAATGGTAATAGAATTACGTTTTAATGACTAGAGTTTTGGCGCGGTATTTGAAATTCAGACGAAATAATATGTATTGAAATGTATTTTCTTTCGAATATTGGACTCGGCGTGAGCCTTAGTTTATTTCCAAAAATTTTAATAATAAGAAATGTATTTTTTGTGTTTATAAGAAAATCTTTACGCTTTAAATAGAATTATTACGTAGTATATGCCAAGCACCATAAGGCTGCGAGTTAAAAATATGTAGCATTGAATTGCCAAAAATAAATCGGTATGAAGCATTTTTTTATTCGTATATCACTGATGAGAACGCGTATGCAAAGTTTCACGAAAATCTGTACGAAAAAAAATCGCTCCAACCACTTAAATTGTTTGAAACTTCGTCGATAATTAATGCATTTATTGATCACGTATAAATAATCTCTTCTTTTAATTTATTGAGGTTTCGTCAATTAAAATTCCTTTATTTCACCGCCAACGTTTCGTGTAATCTGGTGTGTTCTCTTGTTGCCAAGAAACTGTTTATATTTACCCTGTAAATTGGAATGGTTGATATCATTTTAGTGCAGTGGCGGATACAGAAAAAACTCAAGGGGGGGGGCGCAAGTTATCGCGACGATTGTAGCCTTCAAACTGACTGCCTGGCAGTGACTCTGCTTCCCTTATATATGTAGCTCGGTTGTTTCGAGAACATTTGGTGTCAGAATGTTCGCTTCCCGACTTTTAAGGAGTGTGAACAAATACAAACAGTAGAATATTCGCGACTTTTCTCGAACAAATGCCAGGCAGAATAACGTATCGAGATCACTAGAATGGCCACGACTTTTCTCGTACGTTAGCTATCTATGTGCCAGACAGAAATGTATAAAATACGATGACGTGGACGCGCGCGAGTGCTACATAAGAAAGTACAACTACTCGATAACTCGACTCAGAGTCGACTGACGAAAGAAACGAACGAATAGTGTGCGGGCTGACTGGCGGGGGCGGCGCGGGCGGCAATGCGGGCGGCCCCGCAAGGGGGGGGCGCGCGCCCCCCGCGCCCCCCATATGTATCCGCCACTGTTTTAGTGTAATTAAAATTTCACAGGTTTGTTAATATTTGTTTAATTAGTGTACCTGATAAAAAAAATGTACAGTGTAGTTATCACCAAAGTTGTTATAACAACTGTTATTTTTATCTGTTTCTACCTGTTTATGTTGTTAATTTTGTTTTATGGTTTTCAATTAGCCCTGAGGATGGCAATAAATTTGCTGAAACGTTGGCGGTGAAATAAAGGAATTTTAATTGACCAAACCTAAATAAATTACAAGAAGAGATTGTTTTAAACATCAGTGCGTTTAGTACAAGAAGTCGTTCTCCCTCCAAAGGCTGGTGCAGATGTACGAAGTTCAGGCGCAGTAGGGATCGTTCGGATGGGGTTAAAACGTCGAGACAGGAAAGGAATCGACGGGAGGTGAAGGTATATGAGACAGGAGTCGGTGGTGCGTGGTGTGGGAACGATTTCAAGAAGACGAGGAGACGCCTCTTTGCAGGGAGCGCGTGAAGGGTTAGAAGATGGGCTGCAAGGGGAGCACGAGGAGAAGGATTAGAGATGAAGGGGGAGTGAGTGAGTGAGAGGGAGGATGTTCGGATGGGGTGAAGAGGGAGGAGCACTTGGGGTCCACGCTCGAGCGGGGGCGCGAAATTTATTTATGATTCCCTAATTTTGGACGGGCGGGATAATTTTTAGAACAACGGCCTTCGCCCTGAAGAAGGGGGGAGGGAATGCACCTCCCTCACTTCCCCACTCTCCCCCCTCCCCCTATAACCTTCACTCGAGACGCGCACATGTGAAGAATTCTCCACGCTCACTTGACATGCCCGCTTTCGTATCGCTGTATAGTGGCAGGAAAACATTGTGGCAGTCGCCTGCGGTAACTGATTACCGTAAAACGGGGTTCAATTCACATTAAAATGTTTTGAGCGAAATAGTTACCTAGTCATTATGGAGACCATACTTAAATTTAATTTTTTTTTATTTCAGCGTTTGTAAGAAGTGTGAAATAAATATTGTCGTATTAATGGAGCAAAGATATAGTTATATATGACCAAATTTCTCAGTAATTAACTAAATAAAGCTACATAAGTCTCTAACTTGACTAATTTTTTCACTCCGTACGGCTGAAAACCTTTCAAAACAGCAGCTTTTTTGCGATTCTGTAAAAATTACTTGGATGAGAAATAGATTAACTTTTATAGACAGTTGAGAAAACATGCAAACTATACACCGTTAGTGTTTTGACGAAATCTAGGTGCTAGAAGTTCCTATTTATTTTAATATTCTCCCTCTGGAGCGTAACAGCCGTAAAGTATCCCATGTAAAACAGCTTATATTTTAAGGCCAATTGATCTAAAAGTAGTTCGGTAAGGGGTTGATAATTTGACATCACTGGAAAGATGAGTTTTTCTTTAAAATGAGCCCAAATTCATCATATTCTAGGTGAAGTGATTTTCCGCTCCAAGTACCTTAAGGGTAACTTAGACAGTTTTCGGGGCTACTTTAACAGACTAATTAAGTGCCTATAATAGTACCCTAATTGTATGATATTTCTATGTAAAATGTTTCCTTAATAAATACGCCAATTTGATAGTATCTACGAAATTTTTTTTCCATTAGTTCCATGTATATTGCATAAAATAGGTATTATATAATTTATTTTTGTCAAAATGATGTCAAAGTTACCTTTACGCTTTGGATCTTTGACTTAAGATGCATTTCAATGCCTTGTCAAAGAAATCCCACACTCGAGGTTACTTTGACACTTTTTATGTATAAAATTGTGGGGTGAAGGTGTAGCTTGTCTTGCCTATACATTTGATAACCAAAGGATACATTGTTCTTTTGGAAAAAAATTAGTTGGAATTTAAGTTGAAAAAAAATTACGTGCATAACACATCCAAAACCTGTTCAAAATAGTTTGACGGTATTTAAGGAGGGGAAGGCTAGTACGAAAAGGGGTCGGTTAAGTAGCGAAGGGGAGAGGAAAGAAAATTATATAGTGGTGGCGAAACATGGTGGCAGTTGCCCAGCTGAACCTTTTCAAATTAAAGTGTCCATTGCCTACAAACTGGCTCTACACGGAGGAGTAAGGTAGTCTCCGCGTTTGACTACCAGGGTTCCCAAGGTCTCAAAACTTAGTTGCTAATTTTAAAATGCCTAATTTATCATCCTCACCAACTTTATAGCTCACCATGGCTAGTGATCCAAATGTTTGGATGGAGTTCTCATGACGGACTTCGAACAATATCAGCGTGTTTTTATCCAAATTTGTTTTCGATCGTAAAAATTGCCGTTAAATTTGCTGATGACACTTTCCAGCTCGCTCAAGTTCAATGCAGTTATGTTGGCAGCGCTTTCTACCAAATCTTCCCTCCGCTCCTTAGCCGACCCATACCACATGAGCCTTCCACTCCTTAACTTCACACTTTGCACAGGAGGCTGCTACAAAGTTTCGCTGCCACTATAGCAATTAAAATTAGTTTACAACTTATTTAAGCGTAAACCGTCAACTCCGGGAACTTTCTGTTCAAGGTATTGAAGTTTGATCGCAAAAAACCATTGTATTTATATTTAACGCGTTTTATAAATCCCTAAATTATTTCTCAGCTAATGCAATTCACCAGATTATGTTCTTGCATCTAAACCCTTTTACCATACCCACCCAGACACTGAAATAGTTCGATAAGTTCCATTTTATCCTTTCCCTTGTTTACATTTATTAATGCTTTTCTACTTCCAGAAAACCACATCATCTTCTTACAGTTGTTTTTATTGTCTTTCACTACTTACGGCTGATCTCAATCTCATACGTTTCACAAAGTGACTTTAAAGAACAAATCAATGTGTTTCTCTTCCAATATTACAAATGATAATATATATATATAATAAAGAGGTTTAGGTCGGGAGTTGGTATCATTATTACATCTTTACTCTCTAATATATAAAAGGCTACGAATACGTACGTATGATTCAGTTGCTAGGCGTAGTGATTCAGATGTGCGCCAATAGATGGCAAGCTAGCTTCCATAAACGTTCTCCACCTAATCTTTGTTCTCCACTGACACATGGCGTGGGCGCATGCATTTTTCAAAATTCACATTGGGGAAACTGCTAAGCAACAGCTCCGCCTGATTCACCAATAATGTTGCATACAAAGAAATCTCTGACATTTAGATGTTATATATTGTTTACCATAGTTACATATATTGTTTGCATTACATTTTTAAAATCCATAAATTCATTTCTATTTAATTACCTATTTAATACATTCATTACTTGTAGGCTATTTCGCCAATTTTTAGTCTGTTTCAGCAGGCTTTTCAACTTGTGCATTAATAAACAGGTCTAGGTCGGAATTCGCTAGAGACTCCGAGACTACACGATAGGTTTATATTACTTGAAAATTTCAGGTTAAGCGAGGTCCAGATTGACACGGAGCATATTATTATAACCCAGCCCCATATCTCTAGAACTGATAGAAGTGAAAAATTGGAAATAATTTCGAACATATTTTCGAATTAATGTGAACAGCTTTTACATGCAGCCATTTGAAAAGGAAAATGGCAACACCAAGAAACTGGAACTTTTTTTAATGCATTGAAAGAAAGAAGAAAAATGAAAAAAGTCGATAAATACCAACTATACATCAATAATTGGTCCATTACTGATCCAGTGCGTATAGCGATGTATTTCAACAATTTTTTTATTACCATTACCGAGTCGACGAAAGCAATGCTAATGTAAATCTTGATTCAGTGCTTACTCCCTCAATAAAATGTCCAAGCCCTAATTATTTCTTCCCGTGACCGGTTACGTCACCTTAATAACTAAAAATAGTTATCAGCCTCTCCTGTCAAAAAACCACGGGGGCTGATGGAATAAATACAGTTCTATTGGAAATTATGCTACCACGCATCGCGGATGTAAAATTAACTAATTAAAATTCTTGCACGTTAGTGACTTTAAACTTTTATTTGGCAGTGAAGCCTGGACCTTGACAGGCACAGATCAAAAGGGATTAGAAGCCAGGGAGATTTGGTGTTATCGAAGAATGGTGAAGATCAAATGGACGGAGACCATCATCAACGAAAAAGCCTCACGAAGAGTTCGAACTAGAGAATAAGTGTTTTTAATTGCCACTATCTCTCTGAAGACCGTCAGGTGTTAGAAACATTTTTGCACCTTTTATCACACGCCTCTCTTCATGTATTTCTTCCTTTGTGCTTTCTTCATTATATGATCATTTATCCCTTGGCCTACTTCTTGAGACATTTCACTCTATTTTATTTTTCATTAATTTATACTCTTCACTAACCTATTGTGCTTCAGGGCAATCCATCGGCAAACCAACTGGTTCCTCTTTTCTGAATAGCGTTTTATATGGTCCGTTTCTCATCTACTCTACAATAAGGGACTACCATAACACTCAACAATAACACTCAACAATAAGGGACTATAATAAATGCTAGGCGTAATTTCATTAGAGCGTTTCCTTTTTATCTTTAAACGGCTGGTGTCCTAACACCCCCCGCCATACGCCTATTGAGGTGGCTTGCGGGGTAATATGTAGATGTACTCTTCCGTGTACTTCTTCATTTCTTATTTTAACCGTTCATTTGATCTTCAGCATCCTCCTCCGACACCAGGTTTCGAGGTCTGTTTTTCTAGTGGTCCAGGTTTCCGATCCATTGTTAGTTAGATCCATTAGTGCCACGCTCCACACGAATGTTTTCACATACTGTTTCCTCATTCGTGGTTCTATCGTTTTTTAACATAGCATTTGTCTTTTAATCATGAACGCTTTATTTAGATTGGGCTATCCCACGCTTGATGTACGTTGTACTTCTTCCGTCCCACGTGATGGTTCTTCCGAGATAGGTGAAGGAGTCCACTTGGTTTAATTTCTCTGCTTTTAATGTCACTTCTGCATTCAGCTTCTCTCTTCCGCATACAAGAATTTTGGTCTTCTTCTTATTTATTTTCATGTTATATTCTTGAAGAACTTGGTCTATTGCGTTCAGTGATATTTGAAAATCATCACGATTTCCTGCTACGACTGCGATATTGTCTGCGAAGCAGGGCATGTTTATTTCTTCTCTGTTAATCTTAATGCCATTTAAATCCTATTTCTTGTGCTTCCATTAATGCGGCTTGCAGATAACTACGTAAATATAGACTTGCTAACCGTCCGTGAATTACTTCGGAGGCTTTAAATGCCCCAATAATAATCTTCCACAGGCAATTGCGTAATTTTATTTGAGTATGAGATGGCTCGCACGTGCCGTCTCTTGACAGTAGTAGCAATGGCTTTATTTCCATCCTTGTATATCTACCCCGGGTGTGATAGCGAGTGGGCTTTGGAGCACTAAATAACAGGGCCAGGTGGATTTCCTCAGTCAAAAATAAGCATGGGGAAGCGACTGGAATACTTTATGAACCGCGAGACTATATGGTCGCACTCATGAGGCATACGTTACCCATGCGTGAATGTGGATACTTTGAAAACGGTAGTACTATTTTTTTGCGATAAGAATAATATGGGTGATTGATTTATATCCATAGCTGTGAATAGCTCAGCGGTCGGATCATTGAAAATCCGAATGTAAAGCATCCGCGAAACGAGCTGAATGAAATACTCCGTGCTTAAGACGGATTTTAAAAACATTTGCCTTACATCAATTTTATGAACTAGACAGAGTTCATCGGAACTATAACTCTCAAAATAATGGTTGTATAAAAACTTAAGTAAGAGAAAATGATCCAAGTTTTTCTAAGTGGTAAAGAGTCAGCTCAATGTTCCCGCGTGAAGCGCAAACAAACAGATCGCTGCCAAAGTATTAATAATTTCGCGGTTAATATTCGAAAAGTTTTATTCTTTTGGCACTAGCCGCATCAGATTTTGAAACACCTACGTTTCCTCTACCTTGCTGGAGACCTCCTCAGGTGTAATGAATGCTGCCTTTTCTTGCACACACAAATTCATATTGTCAAGTAGGTCAAAGGGGAGGAGGTCAGAGTGATTACAGCAACAACTAGACATCCACAATCTTCTGAACCTAGTCCTCTTAGCAGTCATAGTTAAAGTCACGTCTATTATTCTCGAAGTGCTTTGAATCTCACGGACGTATTCCTGGAAAATCTTTTGATTCTGCCGTTACTTTTCGCCATCAGGCAACAACTCGGGACAAAGACTTACATAAAAATACCATCACATGCCTAAGTATACCAGTCCTTGTAAATTAGAGCTCGCAGACGGTCAGACGGAAATGCATTGATACCGGAAATTTTATCCACGTTTTTTTTTAATCACTGAAGAGAAGTTAGGAAACGATATCAAGGCAACGCTAAATGAATTCATTAAATCGGATGGACGCATACATTGACTTCCCAGAAAGTTCTGAACGAAGTCGATGTTCACTACGAACAAGCCCAGAACCATTATCTTTTAAGTACCGAAGAAAAGCTTCGATTCATGGCTCATAAAATCTCTCCGTTATTAATTCTTCATTGGATACACTTTAACGTTTTTTATGGATTACTTATAGAAAAAAAATAGGTTCCTGCGGCGAATTTGCCCTAAAGGTTCGAGAAACGTCGCTTGAAAAAAGTACCAAAAAATGTTAATGACGATTCAATTTAATGACGGAGCCTGATGCGCTTTAAATTGTTGAGTAATGCTTTGCAGAGGGTAAATGTCGAAGAAATACGCAGTGTCACAAAGCGTTTCCATATAAAATTGAATCAATCGTACCTATTAAAAAAAAGATTAAGATCCTAAAATGCTCAAAGTCTCAGTATAAAATGGCAAGTAAGAATAAAGTTAGATTAGTTAGTAAGTAAGGAAAAATTAATCTAAAAATGCTCATTATTTGCGTATGAAAATGATGCAAGTACAGCAGGTAAGCTTCCAATGTATTGAAAAATGTTTAAGTGAAGGATCGATCAACTTACTTTACGACTTTTACAACAAGAAAAATTGATATTCTCAAGGATTTTCAGGAGAAAAAATGCCCAAATATTTGGGGACTCTAACCTTCTTCCATAGCCTTTAGAGACGAAAGCCTTCTTGTCTAGACGCGCCTTCTTTCACTGTTGTAATTAGCACATTATTAAATTAAAATCACTTTAAAATATGGAAAACTGGTGAAAATGTGTCTAAATAAAAAAAACCTATCAAACCTCAAGAAGGCTAGGATCCTCATGAAGACAAGAAGAGTCTTAGTTCTGTTAAATGTATGTACGATTTCATCCAATTTTTCCGTATTTTTAAGTAGTTTTCAAAGATTAATATAAAATTTCAACAAATAATAATCAAAGAAAGCGCGCTATTTTATTATCTACCAAGGTTTTCACATATTTTCGTCAAATAAATCCCAAATTGGACGAGAGTAAGGAAGTTGTGGTATTCTTTCATGACGAGAACGTTTGATTAGAAGAGCTTTGAAGAAAGTCTTGGACGAAATGGATGAACGAGGAAATTAGTTTGGAACTATATCTTCAAACTAAATACACCTTGGCTGCTTCCATTAGGAAGCTACGACACCACTCATTTTCAGCTAAAGTTCATCGTTCTTATCTTAGCTTATTAATTCTGTTTTAGGTATAGTCAAACGAGGAAGTTCTACATAGATTAAAAATAATTTTCATAATTTTTATCCAAAAAATACTGAGGTGTCCTAAATTGCCAATTTTTACTTAATATGACAATTTTTATTGCTTTCTCTTACTTAAGTAGTGTTAGGACTAGAAGTGAAAAAGACAATGTGTAATTAACTACGCATAGCAGCAAATATTTAACTCCTCTAACAAGATATAAATTTACACCAAATCAAATGTTTTCAACCATTATTTTAACAACAACTATAAAAACTGAGTAGGAACCTTCTTAGTTTCCAAGGAAAATAGGGACCTCACCATCTTAATGTATATTTTTTAATTCATAGTATGAATTTCTTTACTCATTTCTTCTTGAAGTTTAATGAAATGGGAAAGTGAAAAATAATTAAAATATCAAAATCCAAGCAACAAGAGCAATTAGTGAATTATGAGCATATCAATGGATGTACATTTCCCTGTTTGCTGCAAATTGATAAAATATAATAATTTTTATAAAATGCTCCCTCAGAACCGGAAGAGAATTTAACGGACTTTTTTTTGCTTTGCTACTGAAATTCAAAGACCGCTACCCAGAGCATAAGATAAATAAAAATAAATAAATGGAAGAATTGAGAAGAAATCTATTCCTAAAGGGCTTTGTATCTTTATTCAAAAGACATTTTAAATATCGCTTCCAGAAACGTTCCCAAAATATCCTGAAATGTGGTTCCGATCACTCTTTCTGAGCACTTCTTGTCAACATTAAATGGGGTAAAGGAGCACATCACAGGGAAAAAACTGCGGATGCGGCTGAGTTTGAAAATATCTCTGAAAAGATGTAGAGCTGCACTTAATTTCTGGCAAAAGTCTCGGGAATGTTCCTTGGCAATTTCTGCAGCCTTAATGACTCCCTTCAGTGGGTTTCTGAGTGTTCTCTTGCGTGTAAAAATTCTCACATGATAATTAAATTGCTTTTTTTAAGGAATGAGTGTTTGTCTAAGGAAACGAAAATCGCTGTGTACAAAATGGAACTCCTCCCCACTTTACTGTATGGCATTGAAACTAGAACATACCAGGATGAACGAGCTATCTGGTAAGCGTTTTTGAATGAAACTTGGAGTGACCTGAGGAAACGATGAGCCAGAAGAATTGGCCAAACTTACAAATATACATATGTACCCATCACGCCGTTCAAATATGTAGTATTATAACATATTCAAGTATTGTCAAAATAGCATAATTCTCGACGTCAGACCTGAAAAACTGGCTCTGTTTTAATAATTTCCTCAATTGCATACAACTTTTACTTCAGTTACCCATGCTTGCACTTCGTTATACCCGCCCTCCTGTTCTTAAGACTCATAATATTCCTCCTGTTTAAGAGCATCTTCTACCATATTCGCTCATGACTTGCTCAACCTATCCCTTTCTCTCACCCCATTCACTACTCTCATCATATATCAGTGAAGTATTCCAAATGTCATCTATTCTCTTGACATAGTCAAACCAATGAAACGCGCTCTTTCCATGAACGTCAATTACCGGAGAATCCATACCACATTCTGCCATTCTTAACCCTTTCCCTCCTACTTATACCGCAAACACTTAACAGATAACTCATACCCACAGTATTTAGCCCACTCTTATGCTTATCCAGTCATACCCAAATTCAAGAGCAATACAGTAAAGCGGGGAGGAGTATACTTTCGTACACTGGTAAAACTTAATAACAATAACAGACAAATAATTTCATGCATACCTACCCATCTCACCGTTCCTTTTTGGGTTAGGAAAAGTCAAAGAACTAAGTTATTGCTCATAGGCTTATAAAACTGGTTATAATTTTAATATATCGTTATGTCCTACCCTTAGCTCTTTCACTTTGCTTACACTCATGCATTGCTTCATACACGTTTAAGACTCCAAATATTCCTTTTCCTTAAAGAACCTTCCACCACATTCACCCATGACTTTAGTAGTCTACCTTTTCCTCTCACCCTATTCACTCCACTATCATAAATCTGATTCGTTTTTCGACACCCATTCGTTCTCCCAACACAGACAAGGCAACTAAGCACACTTTTTTCACAGATGTCTATTATTTTATTTATTTAATCAACCTGAATTGGATTCAAGTTGATTAAATAAATGCTGACTGAATCCTTGAGGATCATTTTACATCAGACGTTGCAACAGTAACAAAGGACAACACACACAACCAAGTCCTGGGAGGAGATAAAATCCTTCCCAGGCGGGACTCGAATCCGCGACCTTTAGGTTGGCAGGCGAGGAGGTCACCCCGCCGCCACCGAGGCCGACAAAATCGATCAGCCAAACCACAATTTTTCATGACCCACTCATTTCTAACCCTATCCATCCTACATTTTGCTGCAAACATTTCTCAAGTATCCCATTCCCACGGCATTCAGCCTATTCTTATTCTTAACCTGATATACCCAAGTTTCGCTATATTTGCCAGGACGCGTTATTATAACGTCAGGAGGAGAACAATTTTTTATACTTTACCTAGAATCATTCCTTTAGTGTTCCGCATTTTTGGGTTCTCCTTACGCGTTCGTTGACTTAGGCTGACAAAGGTTTCGATAGCCATCCTGCTATCGTCTTCAGGTCGAAGGTGATAGAAGTTGTTGGATGGAGAACCCGAAAATACGGAACACTAATGTACAACCCCGCGAAAACCTTCGCAAGAATTTTTCTAATTCCTTTATTACGTAGGGGTGCGTACCCCTTCCTAATGTATCTAAATAGTATCGTAATAACGGGGGAGGGGGTGGACAATGGCTTCCCTCAAAGAAGGAGGAATTTGTGACAAAATGAGAATACCAAGGAGAAGAGGTACGAAAGAATCGAGAGCTGCAGAAAAAACCGACTTACGGATTAAAAAATCAAGAGGATGAATGAAAAGGTTATGACAATAATTCCCTTTATATCTGTCAGTTCCATTGCGACCCCTCTCCCCTATACAAACCAAGTTTCCCTCTAAAAGAGAAATCTTCGGAAGCTTCGAATCTTCACTCGAAAACCTTTCAATGCCTTTGGTGACGACTTCTCCCATTCTCCGACCCTTGCAGAATCCACCCCTCGTTATTCCAATTTAAGGCTACATATTTATAACCCTTAACACATCATGCCCGTCACTTCCTGCACCTGATTCGAAATCAATAAACCACTCCTTTCGTTCACCGGAACGGAGAACTCCAGGAATTTAATTTGAAAATTCCGCGCGGAAATATTCGAGACTTACACCAAAACATAAGCGGTAAGGAAAATCGGAAAAAAGAATTCTTCCGGCGCAGAGCAAAATGTGATACCTGCCAAATTATAACTCAGACATAAAATGAGTGAAATACCAAAACCAATATTCATATATAAGCATTCGGAGCCTGGTGTTGGAGGAGGATGCTAAAGAGCCAATGGAAATATAAAATAAGAAATGAAGAAGCATAAAGAAGAGTAGAAGAAGGAAGGACCTTATGAAAAAAAAAACAGAAAAGAAAAACCGGATGGAATGGGCACACCCTTAGGCACAATGTGTTTTGTGAAGAATATAATTGAAAGAAAATTAGAGGGAAAAGTCCTAAGAAGACGGTATAGGGACAGATAAATAAATCAAATGAAGAGGAAAGTAGATAAGTAGAACTACCAAGGAGTAAGGAAACTAGCATTTTATAGGGAAGGACGTAAGTCTGCAGTCCCTGGTTAGGCCACATCCCGAACCCTCCGAGAGCATTTGGGACCCTACACGGAAAACTTTGTTTCGCGAAGTAAATAAAATGCAATGGAAAGCCGCACGTTTCGTTTAAAACTGCTACTGAATGAATTAATGGGCCTTTCGGCTGAAACTCACGTAAGACACCATTGGCAGGTTGAAAGCGGCGGCCATCCTCCCCTCGTGCACGCAGGTCTCCTGAGGTCCGATGTAAGCGTCCACACCGTCCCTCCAGAGCCTCGCCGCCGCCCGGATGCTCTCGGCCTCCTCCCCGTAAGTCTCTGACACCTTCAACTCCAACCGGTGGCCTAGGGACCTCAGGACCCGACCGGGGTCGCCTCCGAACACCCTCCCGGACAACACCCCTTCAACTCCCGGGGTCTTCTCTCGAGCGGGACCCTCTGCTCCACTTCCTCCACCATCACCTTCCGCCGATGACGTCCTCCTCCTCCTCTTCCTAGGGCCGGGTCGAAGGTCGGGGGGGCCCTCGGGGGCCGGGCTGACTCCCGGAGAGGTATCGGAGGAGGCCGGAGGAGTGTTCGATGAACTGCCGCCGTTTTCAACCCCCGGGGGTGGAGCATCCGTTGGAATCGCCCCAGCCGTGGTGAAACCTGCGACGAATTAGAATGAGTTTGGGGATGAAGAGAGCTCATTAAACGAGGATATAGTGTGGGAGGGAGGGATGGTTCCTCTCACTGGGCCCTTTTTCCTGTTCCCCATTTTTCTCTCCCACATTTTACTTCCCCCATCTCTCTCAGTCAGCCAAGCCCCATTCAAACATCTCTAACACGAAAGGGGAGAAATCCGTTCGTAGAATGCTGTTCAGCAGTTTGAAGTCAATTTTGCGTACCCTTCCCCACTTCATGGCGAGCACGTTGAGAATGCAACACTAGTCAGTGGCATGATGTGGCTGAACTGCCCCATGTTGAATGACGATGCATAATCCACCTTTATATAAATTTTATTCAAGAAGCGTTTCGCTGATCTAAATAATTATTGAGTCCAATCACTTTCAGAAAAAGCAGTGAGATTATCACGGTTTGCATTGAAAAAGAGGTAATTGGACATATGTTTAAAATTAACTCCTCACAAATTCCTTAACGACATCCATCTCGCGGTATTATCTACATGTTAAACAGTACATAAACACGATTTGGGCATATTAGTGTTTTATTTACTAAATTAATATTAAGTTCTAGAACCCTTCCACACTAACCCAGGACAAATTTTCATTTATAATGTTTGGGATCGAGTCATATCGAGCGTTATCATAATTCAATCGCAATAAGATTTATTATGTGAGCTATTAAGGTCAAACAGAAAAAATAGAGGGTATGCATATTTGATTTCGCGAAAATAAAAATTTCCCGTTTGTCTTGGAACACCCTAATGCACTTATGTTATCGAAATATTTCGAACTATAGCTCACGTGCCATAATGTTGCGTGTTAAATTAGCATTGCATTGCCCAAAAAAACTGAACAAGTAAAATTAATTCTTTTATCTTTTATCCTGAGATATCCCAAATAAGATATTACTAATAGGAACACAAATAAAAAGTTTCACGTAAATCTGTACGTAGACAAAACTTGCTCCAACCACCGAAAATACATGGATTTTAATTTTATTCATACTCTGCCTACTTGTATAAAAATTTGTTCTATGTTATGAACAACAAAATCCTACCTTTCCAGGCTATTTTTTCGCATATTAAACTTATAATTACGCGCTCTTAAATGTGAGTAGTATAAATCTAGTACACATCATTATAACTTTTAAAAATATATGCAAATTAGCATTAATTGAGGCGTTTGATTGCTTAATTTAGTTATTTACACAATATTTCCCTCATTACTTCAGCTAGTCTTTCAGTGTTTGGAATCCAAAATATTTACTAGCAATAACGGAGCTGTAAAAGGCTCATGTTTATAATACGCAAACTTTTGACGTTATCATACGCTCTTCAAACTTAATAACATACCAATACGGAGTTATGTAAGAACGAAGATTTTCGCGATGGTTTACGATGAACTTCTTCATTTTTCCCGGTTCTACCGCGTTGGTTGCTGTGGTGATGACAACAGTTTCGCTGGCACTACTGCCAGCGTCTTCAGCGTCATCTTCGACCTGAAGACGCTGGCAGTAGTGCCAGCAAAACTGTTGTCATCACCACAGCAACCAACGTGGTAGAACCCGAAAATATGAAGAAGTTCAATACGGAGTTATTTTGGAGATATTTCATTGGCTGTTCTTCAATATTTATTTTTAAAGTTGTTTACGAATTTCCATAGACTTGGCAACAATGTACAATATTTATCGATTTTATTATAATAAGAGGATGGCATTATAGTTGTTGACATCCTCTACTCTCGTACATCTGCTATTACCCTTCAACATGCTGTTGTTGCTATGTTGTTTTCTTGTTGATTTAATATTTTAGTAGATATTCCTAGAGACTATCGCTGTTGTACATAATTATTATTTCGTTTATGTCTCCCTCCTTTAGATACATAAATGCAAGAAAAAAGACGAATGTGTTGTTGCCTTGTTTCTCCGTCGCATCTTTATAAGCATTCATCACATCTAGTTTAGCATTCATCGTTGCATAGTGCTTTTTTTTACTTATAATAATTTCAATTACATACAGGGGTTTACAAATCCTTCGGAAAATAAAAAAAAAAGTTTAATTACATCTTCAATACTATCTTCTCTGAATAAATTGGTCTATTATGATTTAATAACGGTATATTACACGTTTTTGCTGACGTTTCGCATACATCTTATGCTTCTTCAGGGCTCAGAGTCACTTTTGTATTACTTATCTGTGAATTATTCTGTGTTATCATCATTAGAAGTGTGTCAGATACCCCTGTGCTGTGTCACCGTGAAGAATTACATGCTAATTTGAGTGCGTATTTCGCAAAATAATTCCGCATTGAATATCGAGTGATAAACCTTGCCAAGCCGTCCCCGCTGGGATAGTCGAGGGAAAGAATCAAGACTATATAGAGATTTTATGATGAAATTCTGTCGCCGGGCTAGTAGTAACCTCAGTCAGAGAAAGTCTGCGAATTGCAGTCAATTATTTTATCCCGCCTCGCAAGCGGCTTATAGTCGATCCATCAAGTGTCGAAGTGGTTGGTTAGACTATAAAAATTCCCTTAATCTCTCACTGTATTATCGTCCACCAACGCAATTCAAAACCACAGCCTTCAAAGTTTGATAGGTGAAGGTAAAACTTTGATAGAATTATGACCCACAGTCTGTGGCAATCACGCATTAGAATCGAGTCGTCACGCCGGTTCCATTCTGTGTGTCACTACTGCTTTTCCGAGAAAATCTAATCCCCAGAGAATCACTTAAGTCTGGGTAAGCTGAATTGGGGCGTATTATGAGACAGATTTGTACGTGAAGCCTTCAGTTCAGCTATCAAACGTTTTACCTTTATATATTTGTGCGAAAAGAGAAACATTCCTTCAGCGTTTGCTATAAATAAATTGTTCGGTTTGACTTTCTCTATCACAGCCTCGTGGTGAGGGTATATCCAAATTGTTTTTAGGTTCTCACAAGCCGCTTCCTGATAGAGAGCGTTTCAAATTTAATTGGCTGTATGCTCTCATACCTATTGAGATTCGTTTCCTCTGCTAATCTCTAAAATTGACCATGCTAATGTGCGATTCTGCCAATAGCAGCATCGCACAATGAAATGAAAGTATTTTATGGCTTCAAAATAAAAATGAAAAATGATCAATTTTTCCCTCAAGTAAAAAACCGAAATTGTAATAAAATATTTTTTGGAAAATAATTCCTCGCCTTCATTCCAAAAGCAAAACTTTTCAAGCACCTCTTTCATCAATTTTCCTGAGTCATAATATTCTGATGTCCCACCAAACCGCTGGTACAGGGCGGTCAACATTAAGTTGGCAGTATGGGCTCTTATGAAGATTCGTTTTCCGAATAAATTTCCATACGGACGGAGGTGCGACGTAGTCAATGGCGGCAGAAAATTAGAATAGTGCTATGAAGCATATTAACTGCACGTTTATCAGTCCTCCAAATACAAATACGTTACCAAGAAATAATTTGCCTAAATTTAACGCGGAGATTGAAATTACTGTCTACGTTGCCTGTAGGTGAGCATACGGAGCGTATGTTTGGCAAAAATGTTATGAATACAGTCAATTAAATGTGGAACGTTCTATAGTTTGAAATAATTCTTGACGAACCGAGCGGCTTGCGTTCGTATTTTTTTTAAATTACGTTGGTAACGCTTAAACAATGGGTCGCAATTGGTTAGGTCATATTGTTGGTGGGATTAAAATGGGCCGTTAAGAGAAAAAATGGTGTACGTCGGTTTATTGCCATATTGTGTCTAGGTGAGCAGAAGCATGCATCCACCAACATTATGCTTTTTGTACGAGTGGAGTGTATATTCACTATTTTTCCACCAGAAATCTGCAGTTAAGAGTTTAGTTTTTTATTTAATTCATTCAAAGACACATTTTCCGAAAAGTGCTATTTTTGACCTTCATCATTCTTGGTCTCAACGGCACAACTATGAGAAATGACAATTCGCAACAAATGAAATATTTCATAAATATATTTACCATCTACTAGTTTCAAAGATTTTTTTTTCTTCAATGCAGCTCCGCAGAAAAAAATTGATGAAAATTAATGACTTTGAAAAAAATGGTATGTTCTTACTTTTTATTTAAATTGAGTAATTGCGTCTTATTTTATCAAATACATATTTAGTTTCTTAAGTACTACAAATTGACTCCATCATTGGCCATTCAGGGATTGCAGGCATAAGGGTACGATACATTTATAGCATGCAAAAATGAGCTACCGGAACCCACGTTAAAATGTAAATTAACACCATTGCAAAATAAATATTTTTTTCCAGAAATCATGAGAATATATTAAAATAATTGATTAATTGATGTAACCCACCTTGAAGAGTTCCATACAGTGCAAGGGCTGTATATGAAACATGTAAATGTTGGTTATCCCGCCGATAACCAAACGGGGAGATGGGGGACGATGGTAATGATGAAGAAAACAGCCGGACCGATAAAGTTGGTTTGGGTGCCATTTTTTTCCTAATGAATCAAATATTTCCGTAAAAATCCCCAGACAATCATTTTCGGCACAGAAAGTCGAAAAAAACATTTTGACGCCATTGCACAGGTATTGTTGAACTTTAGCACAGATTTTTATTTTGTATTCATTAATAATAATATTTGTAATTGATTCCGTAGGTCATAAATTAGACATGGAGGTCGTCAATAAAAATCCACACGACTAAATCCACAGACACACATATCCACATTAATATCAATGGATATCACACAAAAAATTCACATCTCAAATTTACAAATAAAACATACAGAAATTACTACAACTGCTTACATAGAAAATAAACTGTCACCCACTCATCTGGAACACATGAAGATTATAATGTCAATTTAATATGAGACAATATTTGAGTTTAATTTGAAATGAGAGTGAGATATCTCTTTTTCAACAAATTAGGTAATTTATTGTAAATTATTGATGCTGTATGGAGAGGGCCTCTTTGGGATAGAGACAACTTATAATCATTGATATGAACATTCTTTTAAATACGTGTGTTATGGTTTTGAAAATGTGCATTGATAGAAATAAGATGTGGGTATTTCTTGACAAGCATCGCACAATTTACTATGAGAGGAAGAACCCCTAGGATTTTAAAAGTGGCTTACCTGTAACAGTCTACAAATACTAGACTAATAAAAGTGAAATAACCTACTAAAAATAAAATCTATACTGATGAGATTTCCCTGACAGGGTATTTTGCCCTTCAGTTTTGACGGGATATCAGCTAGTTGTTCATAAACACGTATTGTTTCCTCGTGCCATTTTTCTTGATGGGAGACGAAAAAGTCTCCAAAAACGAATATTAGGCGATAATGCCTAAGCAGCTGGATAATATAAAACCCAATTTCGCAAATATGAATACAAGTGAAGAGGAAACACCATTTTTCATATTCCCCCGTCAAAAAACCGCGAGTAAACGAGATAACGCTATTTAAATTCCTCAATTTGTTTGCACAAAAGAAATAAATCACGAAGATGATGGTGGAATAAATTACACATTCTGAAAACGATGAATTGAGTCAGGCGATAAACAGACGTCTGCTTCAAGTGACTACACCTTTTTCTTTCTTTTTCTTTTCTTTTCTTAAACGCGTATTTCACGTTCTTTTTGTAGTCCCTCATCTCGGCTGAGGAGTTAGTACGACAAGTACGAACTTCACGCGAATATACATTTACTTTTACGATATTTAGATGGGTTAAGATCCAGAACCAATTTAGTGCAGCCAACATCATGGGGTGAATGCGAAGTGAATTACATAACATGAAGTGCAATGCTGCTTCAGCAGTATATTTCACTCCAACCCCGGCTCATAAGTTACTCACGGACCTGCTACTCATTTACTTATTTAATTAAATAAACCACAATTATGACGACGAACGTGGAAATAAGAAGAAAGCTATCACCAAAATTTATATACCTTATTATTGCCGGTACATAGCTACATTAAAATTGCAAAATTGGATTAAAAGAGGGCTCTGGGTAGTCAATCCTTTAGTGCCATATTTTCCCAAGCGAGATTATTGCAAAATAAGTTGCTTGAAAGAAGGACATAACTATTTAAAATTTAAGCAAGCGAATTTATGAGTAAACTATCACGAGGCAGCATTTATTTGCACAATTTTCAACACATTTTCTCCTGAAGGTCGTAATATCTTACGGCAGTGGCTGAAGTAAACCTAATTTCAATGTGTATAATATTACCATGTTAATCATTATAATAAATAAAATTGAATGGTGACTGTCTCTCTGTCTGTCTGTTGCTCAATCACGCAAAAACTACTGAACCGATTGAGCTGTAATGTAGTGAGAAAATGTATACGGTTGTAACACAGGCTATATTAAAATCCCTCAGGGCCCTCAGAGCCCCCAAAAGCTTCCCTGGTGGTCCCTGGTTGTCCATGCTAAGCATTAGGTTCGGTGCAGTGGTTTCATTTTTTTATTTTTAAAATTACGCTTACTCAAGATAGAGAGGGCTGGTTTAGCAATAGCATATTTCCTTGACAACCAGAGATTTGATTTTCAAAGGATATTCACGCCTCTGGTATTTAAGTTTTCTTGCAGGCCCAAGATAGCACGTAGAAAGAAAATCTGTAAAAGAAGGGCCCTGAGTCCCAAGATTCCCATGATAGATTGCTTAGGGGGGTAATCGATATATTCAATGCATATTTACAACAAGTATACTCTCCAATGTCAATTCTCAAAGTTTCTCTCATAGGGGAACTGCATGTATATTAGTGAACACTTACGTAGTAAACGATACACATAAAGGAATTAAACGTGCAAGAATATTTACGTGCAGCGAGTAGTAATGGTAATAATGCCTCTGTTGCTACAACAAACACGGTGCTGTTTATTATCGCTTAATACTCAGATTTATTACACGCAGTGGAACCGTCTGCCTTTAATTGCGATTGCTAACTGCTTTTTAGACCGATTCCCACATCATTAACGATACGAGTTATTAATATATGTTTAGAAATGTTTACGTGCAGTAAACTTACATTCACTCAATCATCGAGTTGCCAATTCACAAGACTCTCACTAGCCGCTGTTTCCCCTCCTTGGACTTTTTTTCCCAGATTAGCTTTGGATTTAATTTTTTTGGTACTTTGATTTTTGTCTTTCCGCACTTAAAGCTGTTTTCTTCTTTATCTTGGCATATTTCGTATTTTTGCGTATCAGGTTGGAGTGAGTTTGTTGCAATGGCACTGGATGAAATATTTCATCCCATCTACTGCATACTCAATAATTATCATTGCAATTGATTGATTAAGATTAGAATGATTAATTAGTTCAATCAGATTATTTTAACAATGAATATATTTGCCATTTATATGCTATTTCGAAGCAGGGTGCTGTTGTACCATTTTCCACTCACGTTCTGAAACCAAAAGACTAACTAACGATGGTGTTTTTTCTTCAGAATATGTAACTTGATTCGAAGGTTTAGCATAAATTTGTATTGCTTTTTCATAAATCGCAGATATTTACCCTTAACACATTCACGAATTGAAATTGGATTCTCGAAAGGATTGTTTTCAAACAACTGCAACAAGAATACTTCTGATTACCAAGCGGTGACTAAATATAACGTAATCTATGATCTCTTCTCCATTTAATAACCAAAATTTTGTATAAATTGGCCATGCTTATTGATTTTCCGAATTGTTTAGGTATGCCATTTCTCTCGATTGTTTCAATTTCGTTTAATTTAATGAATGTCAGTTCCACAATGGGGAGAGAGCCGTCGAGCACGTGCAGCAGTATCACTTTTGATGCCATATTCTCCACTAATAAATGTGATAGGATAATAAAACTACCAGTGTCAGAAAGTATATACAAATTACTAACTTTTACGTTCCTAATATATTTATCGTATATTCCATAGTAAAAAAGTTCCCAAAAAGCAAGTATTTAAAGAATACTTTTTTATAATTTCGGTTACCAACTCGACAATTGGAAGCAATTAGCATAGCTGTTGGCAGGAAAATAAATATGAAGATTTAAAAAAATTACATAACCAATTTTACTTCAAAATCATAGGTGTAATCCACTGCTTTTTAGCGTTTTCATGGTAACTGTAGGATGATTCTCACAAAATGCTCGGTAATTAAGGAGTTGCGACTCCATGTTCATAGGACAAAAATGCTTAAGATCGTCTTCCCAACCTCCTCCTGAAATATGTACATTTCCCCATGCAACACTCTGTATATAATATAGCTTGGTTCGAAAAAGAAAAAATTGTGAAAATTACGTGTTTATGCAATTTTTTACCACAAGAACGATTATCACAAGCTTTTTACTCAATTCAATCAATTAATTAGTTCAAATAGGTCTTAAAATACATGGAAAATGATTAGTTCCATTGTTTTTTTGTAAATTTAATCCAACTAATTTCCATAAATTTGTTTTTGTCAATTAAATGTATTTGTATAGATATTTTATAGATTTATGCGTGATTGACAGTTACAGTAATATTTTATACCTACAGTTAGCACTTTCCAGGAATGTGCAGTAGTACAGACACTAACAATTACTTAAGTTAATACATTATTTACAGTTGTATGTGATTGAGCCAGCGTAAATAGTCGATATTAATTCCCAGTTACACATAGAGATATTTCAAAAATTAGCCATAAATGATGCTTCAATATTGAGGCACACTCTTTAAAAGGTTTCAAATTCTTTATTTGAGTGTCATAAACAGTGTAAAAATATCAATGCTGGAAAATTTAGACCGATAAAACCAAAAGATTTTCCACTCGATGCAAATGCAGTAAGGCTAATTCTAACTCGAATATGTACCTTCAATTTTTGAGGCACATCAATGAAAGTAGATGCGAATAATACCTGAAACTATGAAATATCATTACAGAAAAAATCAAATCGATTAATGAAATACTGAAAAACTTATAGCGAAAATATAAATTTATTCTTTCCCATTAACAATGCTAAAATTGTCAAATTAGGCGATTTTTTTGGTATAATGTACCATAATTCAGTTACTTATTGTTAGCAACGAAAAACTATGGAAATAGTTGTACGCTTATAAAATTATATTTTTTTAAATTACATATGGTCTCAGCTTGAAATGTATGGATTAGTCACAAAATAAATCAGAGTAACATAGGTACTCAAGTTAGGCGGATTTCCCCATATATCAGTAACATTCACATAAGAAATACGAGTACACGAGAAGCTGAATCTTCATTTAGCTGCAGACCTTTTTTTATTTACAAAATTAAATTAGAAATACTGGTTTTCTGTTGTTGAAAAATGTACCGATAGAAAGAAAATAAAAATTCGCATTCCTACAATCGAATTTTGTATTCCGGTCGAAGTTCCGAAATGTTTGCTAAAACTTAACGATTTTTCGTAATATTTTAGCGTCTTCTGAGTCATCGTCCATATAACGACCATTCTCATTGTTTACGTCGACATTTCGTGTATATTCATTAACTCAATGATTCTTTGCAAATAAGGGTTTTTCACAATCATTGTAAATGATAAATCGACATTTCATTTGTGCTACTTATGGTAAAATGTATAGTAAATTTCATCGAGAAATGTAACGTAGTACGCAGTCGCGCGCAGTGTCGATCTTTTCCCTTCCCGTTGATATTAAACGGGCACCTTCACTAGTAAATTATAAGCTACATTTAAGTATATATGGATGCTTAATTATCTTTCGTAACTTTTTGTGCGTTTTTAAGGTAAACATTTGTTTAAAAGTACTATCTGGATGTCAACAAAAATAGATCGAAGATTATGAGAGCCGGTATTTTACATTTAAACTCCACTATTAATTACTGATTCAAAATACCTCCACTCTCGGCATTCAAATCGTTTTCACCGTAAAATGACAAACTTCATTTTAGCTCATACTCCGGACATTTATCGAAAAACGTGTCCTCTGTATGATATGAACAATAAAATCCCGGAGTCCTCTAGATTGCATTCTCAGCGTTTCGCTCTCGCCTCAATTCGTAGTTATTATATGGAAATCAAGAGGACTCTGTAAAATCCTAAATTTCCACGCCACCTTTTTTTCACATAAATAATTTGAAATCAAACGGTGCTAAATGCTAGAGTAAGTGGAACAAGGGGAAAATAGTACTTTTCAACATAGTTTAAATGCTATTTCCGCGAATTATTGTTTACAAGGTGCCAATTCTATTAAGGAATTGAATGGTGATACAATTTAGACAAAAATACAGTATATTAAAAATACACTACACAATTAAAGTCAAAATGTGTTAGTTCGCCAGAAATAACGCTGTCGGCTCAATTAGCCAGAAAATTTAAATCAACCGCTTAAGCGTCGAACAATCTCCATATTTTATATCTAATTTAAACAAGTAAAAACGAAGGTTTATAAAAAATTCAGTATCTGTTATGACTCACACAGTCGCGGCGGAACCTCCAGGAAATAGAATTCTATTCCCTGGAACCTCCTTAAGGTAGTTTGAGTGAGATATCACTTCAAATAACTTCATTGAAATTGGTCTCATTATTACGAAAAATATCTCTTTCTAATTATACCACAGTATCAGCCACTCACCGCACTTCTTCCGAGATTTCATTCTTTGTCTTCGCCTTGTCTCACTCATGTGGGGTCGGCGTTTTCTTCGTTGATTCTCTTCCTCCACCGCTCCCTGCCCAATCTCCCCTTCCTCCTCCTTCCTTACCTCCTCTTCCCATCCTCTCTCCCTCAGATCCTCCCGCACCTTGTCCTTCCATATCATCTTTGTTCGGCTCCTCTTCCTATTCCCCCTCACCTCCAGCTGCATTACTCTCTTTCCCACCTATTCTTCGTTCCTGCGCTGAACGTGCCCAAACCATCTTAATCGGCATTCTAGCATCTTCTTTGCTAACGGTCCCACTTTAACCGATCCTCTTATACACTCATTCCTGACTTTATCCTTCCTTGTCACCTCGCACATCCACCGCAGCTTCCTCATTTCTGCGACCTCCATCTTCCTTTCCTGAGCCCTTGTGATTGGCCAGGACTCTGCACCATAGAGCAACGCAGGTCGTCTATCGTAAGCCTTCTCTAGGTCTATGAAAGCCAAATGTAGCTTAGCCTGGAACTCCCGATGTTTCTCCAGTAGCTGTCTGAGCGCAAATATTGCATCTGTCGTTCCTTTTCCTGGCATAAACCCGAATTTCTCCTCTTCCACCTCTGTTTCCTAGCGCAGCCTGCCTTCCACCACTTTTTCCCAAACCTTCATTGTGTGCGACATCTGCTTAATACCTCGGTAGTTTCCACACTCTTGTACATCTCCTTTACCTTTATATATTGGGGAATCAAGATGCTCTCTATCCATTCCATAGGTATCCTTTCCTGTTGCCACATTTTTTGCATCATGTCCCATAGATTATCAATCCCCTCTTCACCTAGGCTTTTCCATACTTCCACTGGTATTTGGTCTGATTCCACAGCTTTTCCATCCTTCATATTTCTCAATTCACCGCAATTCTTCCGAGGTATTTGCCTAAAAACGTAAACGATTTGATGTGGGATTCAATACGACTGTGCACTACCGTGAGGCATTATTACAATATTATTTTATGACGCTTAGATTGTGTCCAAAATGAAACGGTGTATAGCTCGTACGTTTTCCAATTTATTTTTATTTTCAAACCTGTTACTCACCGTAGTATTTTTTCATAAATTCGCAAAATTACCTTCGGTTGTGAATACGTTTTCAACGCGCGGCGTGAAATACACATACACAGGCCAAGTAAAAGACACAAATATGTACAATTAGGGAATTAAATATTAATTCATTCATACAAAAACATAAATTTCACCATCATTAATATCTACATACTACCCTGCGAGCCGCTTGGGCGTGTGGCAGGGGGTGTTAGGAAACCAGCCGCGTAAAGTTTGAAGGCGTAGGAGAATGTTGTTAGTAGGTGAAAAGGTGAAGTGTATTTCGGCAGTGTTTTTTAGTGGATCTCAGTTTTTATTATGGTCACTTGTTGTGCGTGGGAAGAGCGAATTTTTGTACCTATCAGTTCGGCAATGAATCTCTCTTATTTTATCTTTCCTGTAGGGAAATAGAGATGTAGTGCGGCGTCAAAATGATATTCTCTGTGTCACACTCAAAAAGCACTGAAACACTCTTTGTTCGCTGGTAGCAGTTTTTAACGAATCGCTCAGATTTCCTTTGTATTTTATTTATTTTTGGAATAAAATATTTCTGTCCACGGCCCCAAATTCTCGCAGCCTATTCGAGGTGTGGCCTAACCAGAGCGAAGTAGCTCCTCTCTTTCAATTTTTCTTGGAGAAGCACGGGTTCTTCGTCACTAAATGTTTATTAAAAATAATTGGTGATAATATTTACATCTTCATCTACAAAATGTGTGTAATTATCAGCGCCGGTGGAAATATCGAAACAGGTTTACAGAAATACCGGACTAATTAGTGATAGGAGTTAAAAGTAGTCTCTTCAAAACTAGTTATTTTCCCTGTTTTTTGGACATCAGACTGTGGTTACCCTACTTAACAAAACGTCCCATTTTTGCTCTGGGTTTTTTCTCTTCAAAACCAGATATGTCCCGGTTTTAGGACCACACAATGCTGTAACACTGTTGGGCTAGCGAAACTTGGTGGCACTTGCTTATGAAGAGCTTGACGCAAGGGAGAGGATAGCATGCAAGGAAGGCCGGGACCAAGGTTCTTAGAATGCATATATGCTTAAGGACCTAAGGGTGGGACTAAGTGCCCCTCCAGAAGTCCATCCGGGAGTCCATCAGTGCTCGTTTGCTTGCTCATCAATGCTTGATCCACTCACAGTGACCTCTAATTCTCCGCTGGTGAGTGCCATCAAGTTTCGCTAAGCCTATACCTAGGCTTACCATAGGCCGGGACTGTACCGTTTTGAAGGTTCTATCCGGGTGTTCCGCCCACCTGGCAACTTTGTCTCTTTTGACACTGTAAGGTCTACATCTACATACTACGCTGCGAGCCGTCGCGACGCATCGCATGGGCGTGTGGCAGGGGGTATAAAAGAGTGAATGAATAGGCGCGGATTGGCGAAGGGTGAGGAGGAAACAAGATAATGGCAATGGCCTACAAATGAGAAGACAATGGAAAAAGAAGAGGTGGGTTGTAATGATACCAGCCATGTAAAGGTGTGAGGGAGAATGTTATAGGAAAATGAAAAGGTGATATGTATTTCGGCAGTGTTTTCAGTGAATCTCAGTTTTTATTATGGTCACTTGTGCATGGGAAGAGCGAATTTTTGTACCTATCTGTTCGGCAATGAATCTCTCTTATTTTATCTTTCCTGTAGTGACATAGAGATGTAGTGCGGCGTCAAAATGATATTCTCTGTGTCACACCCAAAAAGCACTGAAACACTCTTTGTTCGCTGGTAGCAGTTTTTAACGAATCGCTCAGATTTCCTTTGTATTTTATTTATTTTTGGAATAAAATATTTCTGTCCACGGCCCCAAATGCTCGCAGCCTATTCGAGGTGTGGCCTACCCAGAGCGAAGTAGCTCCTCTCTTTCAATTTTTCATACGAGGACCTTCCTACTACACGCTTGATAAATCCTAATTTCTTTAAGGCTGTGCCGCATTTATTTAACATGTGTGTTCTCCACGATAGGTTTTGAAGTCAAGGTAATTCCCAGATATTTCACTTCGTCTGACGACTTAATGTTTACTCCACCAAGACTATAGACATGTTGTTGGTGTGCTAACTTCCGCAAGAAGTGTACTGCAGTGCATTTCCTAAGATTTCGTTCAAGCTCCCACTATAGGCACCACGAGCTAAGGTTGTTGAGGTCTGATGATAGAACTTGAAAAACCGCATATTCTCCGATTTTGCGGTAGATGATCGCTCCATCTGCAAATAATCTAAGGTTACTGCTAAATCGAGAATTTAGGTCATTTATATAAAAAATTAATATAAGTGGGCCGGTGACACTACATTACATCTACTTCTAATTCCTACAACTGCTTGAATTTTATTCTAAAATTCGAAAATGGTCTACATTATGATTATATAGAGAAAACTTTCACTCAAACTTTTAAAACTTTTCTCAAGGATTACGCTTTAAGAATTGGAATACGAAGTTTCCCAGATATAAGCACAGATCCTCGTTTTACTTTCCTTCCAAAGCCCATCGAAATACATTAATGGCCTCTCTCATTCCCTTCCTCCGGTTCTTTTTTGTTGAGAAATTAAAGGAGGAAAAACGGAAGACGTTCCGCAGCATTTACAGCCGAGGAAGAAGCTTAAAAAAAAAAAGATTCTCTTTCATTCACATTTTCCCAAGCGCCGACCGTCGTAGGATATTTCAGCGACTTCATATTTCACAAAAAAAAGCGTGACGCCCACTCACATGTCGCATCCGTTCCAATGTAAATAAGAGTAACCTTAGTGATATTGACCTGTGGAAATCATAAATCTCTGAGAATATAAACATTCGAGGAAATTAAAAAAAAAAACCATCCGACCTTGGGATTCCACCCACACACACCGATATTTTTTCTTCCAAATTTAAAACTCCCAAGGGCAACGCCCGAAAGTTTCCAAAATAAAGTTTACACATCCAAGTCTCAAAACATTCGGAAAACACCACGATGAAATAAAATTTACGTTTCCATTTTTTAAAGATGAGGTATAGTAGTTTTGAGTGCTAGGTTCCCATCCCAGAGGGCCCAAGATTCGATCCCCGCGGTGGCTTATATTTTCATAAGAATTATTTTAAGAATATTCCTACTTTGAACCCTATGGAGAGCATCTACATATACGAAGTACCGTGCAAGACACCACTAGGATGTGTGGCACGGGGTGATTCTACACCAGGCATGCAGCACTTGTCCCAGCACAAATCATTACCTCGCACGCTCCCCCGGCCGCTAGGCGCAGGCCAAAAAGCAGTCAGAAGAACAGTGCGCAGTCCAACCAGAAACTGGGAGAGTGCTACGTAAATAAACATGCAGAACAATGCTATAGACAAATCTAGTGGTTAATATTACTGATACTGTTAATCTATGAATACTACGAGATGCTACTTCATGCAAAGTAAAATAATGCCGGACAATTCGACCGGTGTGAAGTGTTAGTAATGATGTTGTGTTATTAAGCACAAGTGAAAATTGTACTCTACCTATTGAGGGTGGGAGTTTCATATGATTGATCTATCGCAACTATTGTGATCCCTTATTGTACGTGGGAAAAATGACATTTTAAATCTATCGGTTCGGCAGTCAATTTCCTTTATTTTATTCCTGAGCACTGCGTCTTCACTGCAGAAATTACTTTTGACCCGAAGACGCTGACTGCAACGCCAACGAAACTCTGAATAATGTCTACCGGCGCCCGGACATCCCGGAAGAAACGCATATTCAAAACAAGCTCAACGAAAAAGCCTCCACAAGGTTGTTGGAGAAATGAGGGATTTGGTACTTACCGACGTATGATGCAAGTGGACTTTTCACTGTTTTTCCACCGGATCACAAACTCGGCTGACAGAGCTTAGCTTCTAGGGGTTGGGAAGCGGTAATTCTAAGCCGGTAGAATTATTTTAAGAATAATCTACCGGTTAATGTAGGTTTATGTGGAGAAGAGTAAAAAATCCTTACCAATTTTACAGGCGCAGGCCTTAATTTCCAGAAACAATATTTGTTGCTTCGTAAGCTTTCCATTCACCTTTGTCTGCTCCTCACTATACAACCTCCCCGTTTTCGGTCATCTCATTTAAATCAATCCTTTTAGTGATTATAAAATCGTCAACTGACTAGTTAACCGTTATTAGTCAACAAAATTTAATCCCAAAATTTCATCAAAAGTTCTCATCTCGGATTCATTAGAAAAACAGCTAGTGTCCGTGCAAGAAGAATTATGAAAATTTAAAAAAATTAGATTTATCAATTACATATGGATTTATTTAACTTTTTTTATTTACTGTTAAATGCAGAAAGAGTATGATTACTTCTCTAGTTCGGTTATAATTCACAAAACATTCGACCGTGAATGATTTGCACCCACAGAATGCTATAGTTATAGCGAAACTTGGTGGCACTCACCAGCGGAGAATTAGATATAACTGAGGGTGAATCAAACGTTGATGAGCGGGCAAAGATGGCGAGGGAATTCTGGATGTGGACTCGAGCCCTTTGTCCCACATCTCAAGGATGTTTTACTCTCCATTTTGTCATGCTCTTCACAAGCGAGTGCCACCAAGTTTCGCTACGCCTATACCTATCGGCAGGCGACCGAACATTTTTCCGAAGCATATTGTTCCATTCATCGTCATTTGTGTGCGCTGATGTATTCAAATCTGCGCTTACTTATAAACGCATTCAAAGGAAAGCTACCTTCGTATCAGCATACGTCCTACCTCCCCTCATCACATACATAAAGGTCTTTCTTCCCCTGCCGCGATTACCCAACATCCTACCCTCTATTAGAACCTTCAGCATATTTTCGCTTTTCATTATATGTTCCAACCACCTAAACTGCCTCCTCCTAAAATCTTCCAGAAGTGAATAATTCAAAATCAGATCCAAGAATGTTCTACTCAAACGTGAGCCAGAAAAATGAAAAAAAAAAACTCTTGAATGTTCGGCAATCAGACGGCAGATCCTTTGGCATTCTTATCTTCCTAAGAGCCGGTTACCAACACTCATATTAAATCACGATTACGATGTAAAAAAAACACCAGAAATGGCCCTTTTATGGAAGTTTAACCACGACTGAATATGTCAAAACAAATACTTAAATGCACCTTTTTGTTTGTGTTACTTAAAAAAATACTGCTTTCACTGATCACAAGTTTCAGCTTACAGAAAAACCAAATTAATACAATAATTATGCAGATTACTCGAAGAATACATTTTTAATGAATACTTTTTCCATCAAACGGAGCAGACTGCAGCGTCACTTCTACTGAACATACGCATTTTGATTTTAAATTCTATGACTATTTCATAAAAACTTAAAAAAATGAGATGGATTGGGGCCGTAATTTTTTACCAATCAATTTCCCGGAAAAATCGCTCCTATGAATAGTTTTTATGAAAATTAGATTTATATTAAGTAGAAAAATACCATTATTACTCACGTTTCAAACATTCTTCCGTTTAAAACTATGCAATTTCAGTTCAATTTGAGAATAAAAGTTAGGTACGTGAAAGGCATTTTTTTGTTTTTTTTTTTCAAACAATAGGCAAGCATTTCTATAAGAAGCCGGAATTAGAAATAAGAGAGAACCAAGTCATAAGTCATGTCATAAGTCATTTTACCGTAGAAGCACCTTAAGGTTATAAAAGCGGTTTCATTGGTAGGCATATCTTGTCGATAACACACACGGTGTGCTGCAACCTACGAGCATACCAGAATGCAACACCTCAAACTCATGGAGTCGAGCGAAAGCTGAGAAGGATAAGTAAGGGCATGCACGTTCACCAAATAACAGTGTGCAAAGATAATGAGCCTCCGCCATAGCGGTTTCGAAAACTCTCCCGTATTGCCGCTAGCTGTACGAGAGCGAATGTTAGATCCTTACGTGATGTACCACTCATGCCATAAACAGTGCAACTAAATGCAAAAAGCAAAAACGCCGTGATCGGTGCCAATACTCGTAAACAATAAAAAGCCTAGATATAGTAGAAAACCAGGTCTTCTTGTATAATTTTTTTGTGTTTGTCCATTGGAATTTACATGACTTTTATTATTTAATGTCTTCATGTTCAAGATCTGTTCAAGATCTATAGGTCTGCTGTAAACAGTTGGGTTTCTACCAGTAAAGAATTTTTACTCTGATTAAAGGACGGAATAAATAAAATACATAGGTGAAAATATTACGAATTATGAAATTACTAGTAAACATATTCCGAATTGTGACAAAGGTAATTCCACCCCGATTCAAGGAATATGTCCCAAAGGGTCCCTATCCCTTTTGCTCAAAATTGGTGAGTGGGTATTTGACAGATAACCCCACAAGATGAAATACGATGGAATCGCTTGCGACTGCCTTGTTCTGGTAAGGATTGGAATACGTTCAATCTTTTCTAGCGATGTGGTAGTAGAGTTGAGCGCATTTCCGCAATCATTTGCTCGTGGATAGATAAATAAAACTGCACGATTAGAAATATTTAGATAACGAAGTGTAGAACAATGATCCAATTAATTAATGAACAAAAAAACAATTTTTTCATGGGCGTCATTATTTGTTCTTCCGAGTAATTATGCACAGATACATGTTAAAGGAGTATTTTTCACGTTACAAAGCAAGATACAAGCAATTATGATGTTAACTCGACTTTAGTCAAATAAATAATTCATAGTTTTTCTATTGCCTTCAATTTTCGTTAAAATACCATCTGAACGTCATCTATTTCATAAGCTAACCAGTCCGTGCTCAACTGTTTCCTGCCAGTGGCTTCGGGACGAGGTTTATCTATTGTTCTCCGAGGCCGACCCCTGTAAGGCTCCTCGTGGGAGGCGGCGGTCACATCTGCGGGAAGCAAATAGCGAATGGTGCGGGCAAAGGGGATTTAAGGGTTGGTATACACTTAAAACAGGCGAGAATAAGATTTAAGAGAAAATCTGTAGAACCTGAGAACCGCACGGTCGGCGCGCGAGCCGGATGCCGCACCGCGGCAAGCGATCAGCCTTACGCGTTACGCCTACACTGAAAATTTTTGTCCTTTCTTAAATGAAATACTACCCCTACCAAATTTTTTTTAATTTGTAAGGAGGGTTGTATCTACAATATATAAAAAATGATCAAAATCAAAGGCATAGGTATATCGTCAAAAAATCGATTTGAAATTTTAAAATTGTTATAAACTTAATTAAATTGATTAAAGTTGAAATATAATCCATTATTATACTTTCATATTTCATTACCTTTAAAATAAGCTCTTTTATACATTTATAGTGTCATTATTCTCGGAGATATGCCGTGAAATGTGTAGACAATTTTGTAAAATTCAAATTTTGCGACGTTGCAATATCTCGTAAACGGTTGCATGTATTACAAAACGGCTTCGGGGTTTGCAATATGCTATCAAATGAGGACGATATGCCAAATTTGGCCAAAATCGGTTACCCTAAGGGTCATTTTTGCCGATTTTCTGGTCGAATTGACGTGGAATGAACCATAGTTAATGGTTGATGAATGCTTCTGCGCACATCGCTAAAATGTGGGAAAAAAACTGACACCACCTCGACTCCCAACGGCTCAATTCGTGCAGAATAGACTGAAAGCCTAGAAGACGAAGAAGGAGAATAAGAAGGCTTGTATGAAGCAATGCATGAATGGAATGGAAGCAAAAGATGAATGCAAGGATAGGGCACAGTAGAGAAAAGTCTAGGAAGAGAGCCAGTTTTCTAGGCCTGACAGCAATAACTAAGTTCTTCGACTGTGTCTGTCTCGAAAGGGGATGGCGTGATGGGTATGCAATATTACTTCGTTTTTCCTTTCAAATAAAAAACCAAAATTTCACTGGGTGATTCCACCTACCTTGCATTCCTCTATTGCTTCAGTTACACTCATGCGTTACTTCATACACGCCTTCATATTCATAAGACTCCTATTATTCCATTTGTTGATTAGTCTCTTCCACCAAATTCACCCATGACACTTTCGATCTAAACATTCCTTTCACACCATTCACTCCTCCAATCATATATCTGCTTCGCTATTCGAATTATTTTTTACTGTGCCTATCGCAAAAAAAGACATGTAGCAAATTTACATATGCATGTAATTCCACCAACATTTAATTTTTCGATTTATTTTCGATATGCGGAATAATAAAAAAAATGGTTCATTTTCGTCCACTGGAACACACTTGTGATTCACATAAGTTTCCCTCGCCTCGTGTGGTTCAATTCGACCCCACAACAAGAGTTCGCTCGCATGCTTCACAATAATAACCCCCTCGAAAACCTCACCCACCGCCTGGCGCGGAAGACTTTTACGGCTCGCCGCCTGGCCCTCCCGTGGGACGAGGGCTGATTGCAGGGGAGAGGGAATTTCTCGGGAAAAGACGGAGAGGGGGGGCATGCAATAAAATACCGCACCCGCTCTCGACCGTCAGAAGAGAGCCGATAAGGAAAACGCTCACGCGAAACCAGAAATGGACGATTCATAAGCGAGAACAATCGATTCGAACAACATCGTTTGATATCGATTCGTTCAACACATCGCGTTCCTTTTAAAGGCGGATTTACGCATCGGAGTCGATTTCAATAAGGGTGGGTGTACACTATGGCAAGTTACTTCCGCAAGTTTCCTCTCCAAGAGCTTGCCGGAGATTTTACTCTGACGAAACATTTTTCACAATTTAGTGCAGAGATAGATTGGGTGCCGTTTATACAATGGTTAACAAGACGCTTCTGCAAGCGACTTGGCGAAACTTTCTGCAAACGGACTTGAAGGACTGCGAAGAGTTCTGCAAACGGACTTGAAGACCCGTAAGCACTTGGCATTTACGTCGAAAATCGCTCTCTACAAGTCATTTGCCCAATTACATAGCAAGCGTAAACCCACCTAAACAGTAGCCTTACATTTATATTGCCAGTAGTACTGAGATATGCAAGTCCGAGATTACGATCGACGTTTCTTGACGTTCAGTGTTCTGTCGTCTTCCCGTCAATGAGTATTACGATTGACGGGAATATCAGAGCCAATTGTTGATTGTTTTTGCCTACGAAGTGGCTGTTAATGTTCATATTTTATATTCAAAATATAATTAATCCGCGAGAATAATTACAAATATTGCTTCACGACGTTGTTGCATTTTAAATTTAAAAAGTAAGATGGAAAATTTGGAAATGAAAATCTGTAAAAATTCGAATTAAAATAGTTCAACTCTGACTGGCTACCGTTAACGTAGCGCGATGGAAAAGTTAGACATTGACAAGGTTCGCTCATCGTCCGTTGACGGCGCTGGCAACGTCCGATCATCGAAATAGGTTATACACCACGTAAAAAATAGCCCAGCTCCGTGAAGGCAACAGTCCACTTCCGTCACGTCAAGACATTTCAATCGTAATACCGCCCTAAGCATTGAATTCTGTGGATGTAGGAGTCCATAGGGGTAGTAATCGGCATACCATCAACCATACTTCTAACTTATCCGGAAATTAGACTAGTCTCTATTTTTCCGGCCGGAATAATTTCGATTCTGCGATATAAATCGCATTGCGATCGTTGAAATCCTGATCACATGGCTGCGAGCGGAAATCAATCATGTAACTAACAAATTGATTTGAACGGAGGAGAACATATTGTTGCATATTTAAATATATACAAGCGGTTCATACACTGTTCTTGTAAGAAATTTCTTGAGAAATTAATTAATTTTTTTACTTGATACGCTTTTCAGATACAAATGTATTTGACTTCATTTATGCAAATACGTAAATATCCACGAATGCCAGCGAAACTCGTAGAGTGCGATCTATAAACGCATTGATTGTCGAAATTAAGCGACTTTCCAGATTTTCAACACTCATTGTTTACCTACTTTCGTCATCAATACTTTGATTCAAATTTAATTTAATTATACCCTTTTTCCCAACTCATGGCGGGTGGACGTCACATAACGAGTAGTCAATGAAAGGCATTTTCCCTTCCACCACAGTTTCTGACGCCCGGGGGCCGAAGAGTGTTGTAAGTTCTTGCGAGCAAATGCACGTTGGGTGGAGGACAGTTGCGTTAACAACTGATTTTCCGAATTCTAACTCGCACGCAATAAATTTGGTAACACAGACGATACGAGACCAAAGTAAACCTGAAGGCGGTCGGAGAGACACTGTGTTCCCCCCTCCCCCAATGCATTCAATACCGCCCTTCTGCTATGGGCTGGAAAAGAGAAGGATACACCAACACATTCAACGTCAGCCGACATGAGTTGGGAAAAGGGTATAATGTATAGGTACTGTTGTAGACTGCAAACAACCTGTTCACCGCATTCGACATGCATACTATTCTCACATTGAAGATTGCCTGTTTAATTAATCAGGCATCGATTTATAAACAAATAACAACTGCGCTAAACGCATTGAACGAACATTCACCAAACCTGCGCGCATTTTGTTCAGTATAGAAAGTTCTACAGCATCACATACTAACAAGCACATGCTATTAAGTTTAAAAATTGTAACTGGCAAGAATAGCCATTTTCAGCTGTTTTTTGCCTTTTTCTGAGAAAATATTTAAAAATCTTATCGTACGACGGCTGAATATGTAGGTATATTTTATAATTCACATCTTGTTGAAGTGCCGAGATCTAATATATGGTTTTCTTTAGAAACGCTAAAAACCAATTTTCAGCATCTTTGATCATAGTTTATAATAAAATAGAAAAACGGTGAGTGGTTTTTCTGTTTATTTTCATCTAAATCTTGCCTTGTGTGTGATTCACCTATCACCTACCAGTATACAATTTTGTTACGTCTTAATGCTATAACTGATTGGCCTAATATACGTACCTCCACCTTGGTCCCCTCCTCCCTTGTCCGTCGTCTGCCTGGCCGCTTGCCCTCCACCACCGTCGCCCCCAGGGTCCCCCTCATCGTCCGGTGGGGCGGGCGGGGGCGTCGGCTCTCCGTTAACCTCGGCGACGGCCAATGAAGCGGCCCCGGAGATGGTCAGTCCGGGGCGGGAGTACTCGAGGTCTCCGGGGCGCCTCCGGGAGCCAGTGATGTACCCCAGGGTGAACACTTTTGCCCCCGTACCCCCGGGGAGAAGGAGCAGGGGGGCCAGGAGGGAAGGGAGGGCGAGGAGGAGGGGCGGAAGGAGGAGGGGGGCGGGCACGTGGGTGGGGGAGCGCATTCCGACGACGACGCCGCCTGCCGTGCATGAAAGAAAAGAGAAAAAGAAAAAAACAAATGAGTGACTGCCTAGAATCGCCGCTCGATTGGTGTACATTCCCTAATCCACAATAATACCTCCATCACCGTTTCAGTGGCTGATTAATACTATCGATGCATATAAAAGGAAGAGCGTACGCTTCACTCAGTTTATGATTTATATGTCAATTTACATGTATTTTAAAGATTATTATGTCTATTGGTCGACTTCCTTCGCCACCGGAAATGTTAAATTCCATTTCCAAAAATAAAAAAATGCAATTCAATTCAATTGGTTAGTTATATTGTCTTTTCTGGTAAATAAATGCCAGTCCTGAGCATGGAGGAGAACCGTCAATCAGTGATCACATGTAACTTAAATTACAGGAGCTCATGTATCTTAAGATGCATATTTCCACTAAAAACCATCATATAAAAATGATTTTGCCAGGAGAAGAGAAAGAAAATTAATGTTTCTCAATTGTTTTACTCTCAATTTAATCTTAGCACACTGAAAATTAAAAGTGTCACTTGAGATAGGAAAATATTGGCCAATGTCGGTTGCCATCTTGAAAATTTTAAGTAATAACCATTGATTTCGGCAGGAATAGAAAGATACAAATATTAAGTGCAACTTAGACAAGTATTATTTCATTCATCTTCAGGAAAACCACTGCTACTCGGAGTTTTCTCAGTGTAACTGCAAAATTCATCTGACAAAATGCTTGCCACGGTAGCTTAGCTCGGTTACGAATGGGTTTCGATCCCATGTTCATAGAACAAAAAAAGCTTAAAAGCCTCTCCTACCACATCCTGAAGTACTGCAAGTTATTTCCTTCGGGAATCACCCTGCATACGGATGAGATTGGACGCCATGATACGCGGCGCATACATACGCGACACGTGCACACGACTCTTGGGACATGGACATTGGGACACATCCTTCGATAGAAAAGGCTCTCTTGGGAATAAGCCATAGTTGCAGGCGCCTTTCGTTGATTATTATCGCAGCAGGTGTAGACAATGGCCACCGCAGATCTTCAGTTCAGAAGAGTTTAAGGCGGTTTGAGCGAGATAGTTCCCTAGTCATAATGGAGACCATATTCAAATTTTATTTTTTTATTTCAGCGTCCGTAACAAGTATGAAATAAATATTGTAATATGAATGGCGTAGAGATATAGTTATATAAGACCAAAATTCTCAGTAATTAAATAATAAAGCTACATAAGTCTCTAACTTGACTCATTTTTTCCCGCCGTACGGCTGTACCCTTCAAAACAGCAAATGTTTTTGCGATTCTGTAAAAATTACTGAGGTGAGTAACAGATTATTTTTCATAAATAGTTGAGAAAACATGCAATCTACACACCGTTAGTTTTTTGACGAAATCTAGGTATTAGAAGTTCCTAATTTTTTCAATATTCTCCCTCTGGAGCGGACAGCCATAATCTATCCCAAGTAAAACAGCTTATATTTTTAGGCAAATTACTCGAAAAGTAGTTAGGCAAGGGGTTGATATTTTGATACCATTGAAAAGATGAGAGTTTTTTCTTGCAAATGAGGCCAAATTCATCAAATTCCAGGTGAAGTGATTTTTCGCTCAAAACTACCATAAGGTCGCTCCATCGTTAAATGACTTCAATGTCATTTAATTTACACTGCGAAAATTCAGAATAGTTATTTTTCAATTGCGCACATGAGAGCAGAGGTGTGATGCTCATTCTTCAAATTTAGTCTGGTGATTTATATCACTGGTTTAAAATGATGGATTGTATAATAGCACACTAACTGCTACGAGCGAAAAAAGAGTGTTTCACAGCTTTTAGAAGGGATTAGGTTGGGAAACGCTAGAGACTCGGGAGGCTACACGCTAGGCTTAGATTGATTGAGAAATTCAGAGCAGGTGTGTTTCAGTGTGACACATAGAATATCATTTTGACACCGCATTACATCTCAAGGTTTGGCAGGAAAGATAAAATAAGAGAGATACATCGCCGAGCAGATTGGTACAAAAGTTCGTTCTTCCCACGCACATAAACGACCATAATAAAACTGAGATTCACTCAAAAACACTGCCGAAATGCACTTCACCCTTTCACCTCCCTATAACATTCTCCTTAACACCTTTACGTGTCTGGTGTCCTAACACCCCCTGCCACACGTCCATGCGTCAGCTTGCAGGGTAATATATAGATGTAGCTGTGAGCATTTCCCTTCATGAGTAGTTTGCGTTAACATAGACGATAACGAGGAAGATGGAACCGTAATTCCACCCCTTGATTTAAATCCAAGATCACGTGTTCCGCTGCCGATATCCTTAACCCCATTCCCACAAATATTTCCAAAGAATTCACGCAAACAGTTCTTCCGCACCTCAACAGAGCTATTCAATTTGCGTGCCAGTTTCGGCGGTATTCGATTCTAACAAATGAAGGTTTAAAAGACAACTATATTAACATGTGGATAATAAGGCGAAGCGAATCCGGCTCGACCAATCACCGTGCGTTATCTCTGCTAAATCATAGAAAACAATTCCCTTAACAAACATCCTTGAAGTGAAGAAAACACAATTGATGACACTACAGGATAGAAAATACAAATGTATAAAAATACGAAACCTTTGACATTTAACATAACTATTATCAGTTTAACACCTTTATACACTCGCTTTTTGTTCAATCGCACATAAGGAAATTGCTCTTTGTTGATGTTTCCTACATCTCGGGTGGTCATGTGATGTTCGACGCTGTTCAACCCGTCCATTAAACTGCACTGCATATGACATAAACTTAGCAATAGCTACCACATCAATAGGCGATTTGTTGAGTAATTTATCGACGGTAAAAATGATTGTTCACTAACCTTCTAGGCGGGATTCAGTTCTAACAAATGAAATCCAATCAGACAACTTAATTCAACTACGCGAAAGAACAAAAACTTAGCATTAGCTACAAAACTAATACGTTCATTAGTGAGTGGTTTACGAATCTGACGAGCGAATGTTGATTGAGGTACAGTTTTGGCAGGATTAAACTCTTACAAATGAAAGTTAATACAACACCTTAATTCAAGTAGACGATTTGACATGAACTTAACAATAGCTACCACACTAACACTCGCACAGTTGAGGGATTTATCAATTTGGGACAAGCGATTGTTCATTGAGAAACCCTTTAGGCGGGAAGCAACTCACGCAGATGAAAGTTGATAAGGCGCCTTAATTGAACTAGACAATGTGACTTTAACTCAACAATAGCTACCACATTAACACGCGCATCGCTGATTGATTAATCAATGCGACAACCCGTTGTTGATAGACACGAAAACGGGCCAGAAAAACACTAGACTACTTGAATTAAAGCATAGCATTTTTTTTCGACAACACGAAGTGATGAATAATGAAATGCGTGAACATATTTGGGAGTCCTCGGCTTCCTACTCCGCCAGCAGGTCGACATATGAATAGACTTCGCGAGAGATAACAACTTTTTTTCGCGATTAGCCCGCGGTTGCGCGAAAAAGCAAAAAAAAATAAAAATAAACCTCCACACACCGATGATCGAATGCTTTTACGGCTCGAATGACTTGACGCGGCGCGGTGCAATTCTACCCCGAACGACTCGGCAAGCGAGCCGTAAATCTTAGAAGGGATACGGAAAACGGATGGCGGCATTTATAGAGAGATCAAGAGTGCTTAAAAAAAACTCCCACTCTCCCATTTCCGAAATAAAAAAATAAAGTGACTTAATCCTCGGGCTCTTGGCCATTAATCAGATCAGCCCCTCCACCCTCAACAACTCACTGAAACGTAGAGCGCCGAATCAAATCAATGAGCCGACAGCGGAAGCCAGGCTGGCATAGGGAGTTCCACATTTAGCTTTCGGTATGGGCTCTTATTGGGATACGTTTCCAGACTAAATCTCGATAAGGACGGTGTTGCGATGTTGCCAGAAGCAACACGATATATAACGTCGTACCATGCTGTGTTCTAATTCCTTACCTAAGAGTCTTCCGATACACAAATGTTATTCTCTAAAACAATTTAGAAAAATGTGAGTGGGTGTTGTAAATGAAAGCTGAAATGGGTTAGAGGTTAGAACACGGAGCTTTAACTTTGGCAAGAACGTTCTCAATAAAAGGCCCACACTGTCAACTATACGTCGAACGCTCTATAGCGCGTGAGCTCCGCTAACCAAACCACATTAACCTCTCATCTGAACATGACGTGTATATACGGCATAAGCGGATGCGGCGGGGTGAGTATGACGTGTAGACACGGCATTACGATGTTATGACGTAAAGCAGTGGACTTTTCTAGTTATTTAGTTCAATATTATTGGGAACATTCCACAGAAATAGGGACATTGCGATTAAAATAAGCCATTTACCACTTAGGTAATTTTTTCCTACTTCACAAAAGTCTACAAGACGAAACACCGGTTGAGATTTCAATTTACTTTAACTTAAGTTTCCAGGAATTGTTTTTTAAAATTTAGGTATCGTCAGTTGACTTTTAGACTACCTGAATTAAAATTTATATTTGAAATTTTGTTTGTACTTTAAAGTTAAGTTGAAGAGTTTCAAAGCTTTTAATTTGATGTTTTTTTTACTGATTACACATTTTGAAGCAACCAGTTCTTTAAAGGCAAGTTAGTAATAATGTATATCATGCATAAAATATTGAGTAGGTTTTTTTGTCCCGTACGTAACACAAAACTTGATTAAGTTCAATTTTATGATACAAAACAACAACAAAAAAACAATGGCTTGTAATTTAAATCGAAAGTAGATATATCTTGTAAAATATATACACTTTTAAACATTCTATTGTGCTTAATAATAACTTATTTATTTTTAAATATTGTCTCATAAGTAACGTTACGTATGGGACACATACAAAACAGAGTAAAAAAATCATCAATTTGGTTAATCTAAATTTTGTGAATTACAAAAGGAAAGGAAAAAATATACTTTTCATTATTTGCACAAGTCCCGCACGTAACAAGCCTTGTCCCGTGCGTAACAAACACAAAATATTTCGCAGGTAAGTTACCCCCATACATTTTGGCTTGACCATATTTTGGCTCTTTTACTGAAATCTATATTTGTACTTTCATATTTTAAAAATTGGAGTTTGATAGTTTTTTGTAATTGAGCCGAGTTTAATGTTTATATTGCATTGAACCAGCTGGTGATGGGCTTGACATGTCCCGTACGAAACGAGAACATTTTTTTATACTATACGTACACCAGCCTACAAAATGGGAATTACTAAGAGTGATAAATTTTATGAAACAAAGTAATAGAAACGAATATAATAAATTCTGGTATTAGTAATGAAATCAAGTTTTACCATATGTGAGAAAAATATTACAAAAGTACCAAAAACGGTGTACAAATTTCCCGTACGTAACGGTGGAATTTACCTATTCTGTTTATACTTATATGAGTCGGATACTAAAATAAATGCTTTTACTAATAACAATTATTGACAAATATTGTTTTTTTTTAAACTCCAAAGTAAAATAAAGGGAAATTCAAGTCGCCCTTAGTTTATCTACCAAACAAGGGTTAGGCATGAAGATTTTAAAGGCCATGATGAGTGGTTGAAATAGCGCCTTGAAAATGAAATAGGCACGTGATGGTCTTCAGATTTAAGGCCGGTTGACATAAGGCGTATCAACATAAATTATGGGGGTTTTACCGCGACTGTGTGCGTCACAACAAAAACTGAATTCCCCTTTTCGTTTGTATCGTTAAAAAATATATGCTTTCATTGATGACATGTCTTAGCTATTACGACAAGATTAAGATATGAAATATGCGGATTATTTTAAGATTATATTTTTGATGGACACATTTTTCCTGCAATGCGAGCCGACTACAGCGCCAATTCTCTAAAACTAGCACACTTTAACTGTCTTGTGGTTATTTTTTAATAACTTAAAAAAGTAAGATCAATTTATGCTTGTATTTTTCATTACCCTTCAATTTCCTGGGAGTATTTGCTTCTCATTGACAGTTTTTTTTGCGAAAATAATATTTATATGAAATAGAGCCACATTGCTTTTCCTCATGTTTTAGCAATCCTCACCTTAAACACCTTTCATTTTAAGTTCAATTTAAAAAACAGGAAAGAGGAAATGTAAAATTTTGTGGTTCATATCAAAAAGAGTTTTCGATACAAAAATGACGTTAGGCATCCATGCTTGGAGAGTGAATAAGATAATACAGCAAGTTATCTGAGATAGCCGCTGGTTGCCCAGTTTCAACTTACATTTCAGGTTATAGTATGCGAAGACGCAACTCGAGGAATAAATGGAATGCCCAGCACTGGCACTTTCTTAATTCCAATTCAAACACATCATAATGAGTGCAGATTTGCGTGAAACTTAGCATGCGTGTTCTCATTAGTGATAATATTACGGCAAGGTGAAAAATTGCTTAATTTCAAATTGATTTTTTTGCAATTCAACGCTATTTTAACTCGTAGTCTCATAGCACATGACATATATTTCGTAATAATTCGATTACATGTAAGCAAATTTTCTTCTAAACGCGAAATAATACATTTGTTTATTATTATAATTGCTGCTAAAAATATCAAGATGTCACGTCAATTCCAATATTCGAAAACGACACATTTCAATATAAGTTCGCCAAATATTTCGAATGGCGTTCCGAAAACTAGCCATAACATGCTCTAATTAGGAGAACAAATTTAAAATGTAATTCTTCCACCTTTTCCATTTCTGCCTGTATGGTGAATTCCATCGCATAAACAGATGCATTCAAATGAAATAAGGCCCAAGATTTTTTTTTCGACTTTCTTAAAAAAATATTAAAATATTCACTCAATGACCCATGATTACCAGCTCCAGCCATCTTAATTGTTTATTTACGATGTATTTTCCCCGCAGCGGGCTCGACAGCTGTGTCATTTTGCTATAGACGTTTCGTTGGGATATCTAAACTGAAAAGGGGGAAATAAAACAGAGGGGTAATCCCTCCGTTTTATTTCCCCCTGTAACACTGTTGAAATGTTCTTTTATAGAGTATCTTATTGGAAGGTATTCAATTACGGGATGTTTACGTAACTGTCCACACTTTGGGTAGGCGTTCAACCGTTCTCAATAAACCTGTTAGTAGCCGGAGCCGATTGGTTTCAAAAGTCTAATCGTCCATGAATATCTCCTCCGCTCATACTGCTGGTAGGCATTCTCTTATCTGTCGCGGGAAATAGGATGACTCAAGTATTTCAAGCGTGGCATTCTCGTTTTCCCTGTTTTGTATTCCGTCATGTAGGGAAAATATGAGTGATATGACATAAGAATTGAAATTCAAATACAGCTCAACCTGGAAACGTTTTAGACGACGGTAATCGTTATGGAAAACGAGGTTGCATGGAGCCAATGATAATTTTGTCTCTGCTGAATCCTTCAGTTTTCTCTTTCGCTCGAATATGACGACTAAACCGCTCTAAATGTTGGAAAATCTAGAATGAGAATAAAAACATTTTGCGTGTTTCGAAAAGAGTAGTGGGGTCGCGATGTTAGAACTGTAGCAATTCGTACATTTGAGTATTACAACCCGTTACGAAATTTTAAAAGTTAATATTTCTCGAAATGTTTTCCACCTGGAGAAATTTGGGATTGTTTTTACCAATAAATTCCCCCTTTATACGGTGTCTTACCCGTTATTTGGTTCTTGTGCGATCCATCTTCATTCAGCAATCCGGTACTCTCAAATTTATCTAAAATTATTATGAATATAAGATTCATTAAGGTTAAAAGGCTATTTTCACCGCACTTCAGCCTTGAAAGTACAGATTTTAACATGGGCTCTTATAGGAGATTGCTCAGATTACAGCAGAAAAACGTAACTTGGAACAAGAAAGCATTTATAACCTTTTAATTAAAACTGATTAGAAGATTCGAAAATTCAGGAGAAATTAATTAAAATTAAAATATAGGAATCTCACCACCCAATTCTTAAAGTTATTAGCGAATTACTCACGTAATCAAGTCAAAATGTGGTAGTTCGATACAAATAGCACTGCAGTCGGCTCCAATGGCTGGACAAATGTGGTCATTATTAAAAATATATATTCGTGGAATAATCTGCGTATATTGTACCTTAATGTTGACCTTCAATAGGCAACCCATATCATAAGCGAAAGCTGGATGTTTTTAACCAAAACAAATAAAAATGTGTAATTTAGTATTTGTTTTGACTCACTGAGTGTAGAGCCACCTTAATGAGGTTCCATCGCGAACGTGTGAATCAAAACAAATACTAAACTCCACATTTTTGTTTGTTTGGTTTAAAGGTTTCTGCTTTCGGTGCTCTTTACGTTATCCAGGGGGGAGGGTTACAACCACCAAAACCCCCTTCAGAAGTGTCTGAAGGGGGAGTATTTGTATATTGAAAGAAAAAATATATTTGTATATTTTATATATATTTGTATATTTTATATATATTTGTATATTTTACAAATTCTGGGGGTATTCGTATATTTGTATTGTATATTTTAGAGGGTATTTGTCGTATTGAAATCAAATGGTATATACTGATTTATATCCAGAATTAAATCATGAGATCTTATTATTCTCGTCTGTATTCAACAACCGTTCATAGTTACTTTTTAACTAACAAAACATCCTTGTCTCTATTGACGACCGACGAATGAGACAGCCCAAGATCCTACAACTTCGATGTCGATTCTGGAGTTCCCACCGGCATGAACTGTGAATCTAGATTTTCCTGATTCGTCTTCTCCAATTCTTGTATTTGAGTAGAAGTTCTTGATGAACCAAATCGGGACAAATCTCGTTCGGGTGCCCTTGTAAGGAACGATGTATTCCTTCTCAACCCCCTTCAGACACTTCTAGATACGCCTATGGGTGGAACCACCTTAAGCCTCTGCGCTGTAGTCGATTTATTACGGGCGAGCTCATGCCGTACACGTCAGCGTTAAAGGTGCCGGCTACATTGGACGATGCCCACCTTATTTCAATAACGAGGAAGAGCGCAGGGCGATCGAGTATAGGGTGTGAAGGCGAAAATGGCGGCGCGCACGTAGAAATGATTTCGCGGAACTAACAGTAACGCGATGGGAGAGATGAGTTTGGGAGAGGGATGGGGTTTAGGAGAGTGAGTGGGGCAAGTTTGGAATTCTACGAGGAGGATGGCGGAGGAGGCTCAGACGGGAGCAAGCAGACAGGAAGCATTACATGGACGAGGATGAAGAAAAAAAACAGAAAGAGGGAGGGTAGGCGGCGTTGGGGGTGGGAGGTGCAGACGGGAGGGCGAACGCGAGACGAATTGGAAGAGGACTTCTGGAGAAGAAGTTGGCGGGAGATTCCCAAGGAGTTGAAAAGGGGAAAGACGGCCGTTTGACGGCGGGCTCGTGGCGGGCTAACTAAAGGGGTCGGCGACGTCGGTCTCGCTGGGAGTAGGAGAAGTTATCGAATTGAGGTAGGGGGATGATTCATATGCGTCTGTAAAGGGTGTGGTTGGTTCTGGGGGGGGGGGGGGAGCCCGCTTGGAGGAAGCAGGAGGGGGGTAGGCAAGGGAGATCCCCCCCCTGGGATTCATTCGAACCGTTTCGGGGAAAGGTAAACTGGGGCGTTTCACATTTGGTTGGCAGTATGGACTCTTTTAGGTGGCTCTACACTTGGCTATGCGAGTCAAAACAAATACTAAATTACCCATATTCTTTTTTTAGGTTTGGAAAAATCCTGGTTTCGCTGATGAAATGTATTAAAAAACCAAAATTAACTTTAAAAAACATGCAACTTCCGCGTATATAATTTTAATAATGACCACCTTTATCCAGTCATAGGAGCCGACTGCAGCGCCATTTGCATGGAACAACCACATTTTTACTTCAATTACTGTAGTAATTCGCTTATAACTTTAAGAAATAAGTGGTAAGATTCCAATATATTATATTTTTAAATTTCCTAGGACTTTTCAATTCTTATAAACAGTTTTAATTGAGAGCTCATATACGCTTTCTGGTTCAATTTTACGTTTTTCTGCGGTAATCTAAGAAATATCCAAAAGAGCCAATGTTAAAATCTTCATTTACAAGGCTAAATTACAGTAAAACTAGCCAGTAAACCCCATATTCTCGTCAATCAATCGTTTCCATTATAAATTTCCATAAGAGCGCAGGTGCTATTTTGCCAGTAGTAATAGGAAAATAAACTGAGTTCTACGCAGTAGGCACACGTACGCACAGCTCGTCGTTGAGTCTCCCAATGCGCAGATGTTATTCTCTGAACTCATAACTTACATATATTTTAGCGCGGTAATGCAAATGGTTGCTAGCTTTTCCAAGAGCTGAGTACATGGAGCGGAATTTTGGCAACAGCGTCCTTCATAAAGCTCATGCTGTCAACTATGTGTGGAACGCTCTATAGGAGCTTTAGATGAATGCTTTGGGCATGGCGTCGCCCCGCGTCTACCTCGCCCTCTGCGCACCAATCTCTAGCACCGACGCAACCGCGTAAAGGGCCGCAGGCTTTCTTTTTCTCCAAAGTCAAGGGCGTTGACTCAAATAGCAGAAGTCATTTTTTTAAATGGTATTCAATTCTAGTATCTTCCTCAGTGGGTTGGATACATGACGTAAAGATCAAGTAAAGATGACCTTTTATAATTACCATACTTCCTGTTTTGACCGGGACAGTACCAGTTTGAAGGGCCTGTCCCGGTGACCCAACCGGTATCCAAACATGTCCCGACTTAACACTGAAATGTCCCGGAATGTCTCCGTTTGGGTCCGCTGTCCCATGTACGGAGCAATAAAAAGATCAAAAGCATTGTACCAGATTATAGAAAAAAATACTTAACAGTTTTCCACTAATTAAAGATTCAATACGACTAGTTCATTTATAGATTTTAACGTTCGCCCAACAAAATAATTACAGGGCAAACAAAAAAAAAGAAAATGCAAAACACAGTGAAATCAATTGAATTATACAGAATTCTTGAAACACATCCAGAAAATAAAGCTTTTATAAATTTACGAAAGAGACTTCTTATGGTTGACATAAATCAATTTTATCACAGTTATCGTTTAAAGTTCGGCACATTCCGTTCAGTGGTGAGTTTTCACAGTAGTTTGATTTTACCATGCTCAAATTGAATTTTCTTGTTGACCTTACACTATTACTAGGCACTACAAAATTAATTTTGCTAATTTATTCAATATTTTCTCCAGTAATAAGTAAATTATATTAGTAAGAAATATCCAATATGGTTCTTCTTTTTGGCAAATATTGAAAATAAAACATTATAACAAAGTTCCGTAACTAACATAATTATCAAACATCGGATACGCGTTATTTTGCGTTTAGATGTAAAATCGAAACTAGTCGTCTTAAATTCTCGATTAGTGAAAAACTGTAAGTATTTCGCTTCAGTAATTATGGAATGGTTCCCCCATATCACACCTAAATCTGTATTTTAGATTGTACCAAGTTGCATCATGCGTCCTCGAAGGATCTCTGCGGACTATAGAGTGTTTATCACGTTTTTGAAAGGAAGTGCCCCTTATATGTTTAAATAGCTGAATTGAGGAACAAATTTTTTCAACTTTTCCCATGGGTCCAGAGATATTACACGTCGCGGACCAAGAAGGGTTCAGCCACCGGTACACGATAACGAGATTCGAACTCGGTACTCTATACAGTTTAGTAGTAAAATTCGCCGTCACAGCTACAAGAAATGACTTCATTTTGTAATTGTGATCAAAGAATAAAACAAAAGTATGCCATTAGCTTAACTTTTATCAAAAACGTAGCCATTTTGTTCCGGCTTTGATCTCTTCAAAACTAGAAGGTATGTCCCGGTTTTGGGGCTCCAGAATCTATTAACCTTACCTACAATGCTTGAAGTCGAGTGCGACTGAGACGGAGACGTGGTAATAGGATTTACGTGAATATAGTGGTAGCGAAACATGGTGGCAGCCAACTAAGCTATGGGTGCCGTCGAGGAGGGAAGCGGAGGTAGTCATGAATGACTCTTTGGAAGAACTATTGAACAGCGTCAACGGGGTTAACACCCTGTTTTCTTTCCACTTTCTTATTTCGGTATCTGTCCTCCAAACGAGAGACAAAATTACTATGGCTTAATGACACAGCTGTCGAGCCTGCTGATGGGAAAACTAAATTGTAAATAAACACTTAAGATGTGTTTGAATAACATCAAGAAAGCGCCAGTACTGGCTATTCGTTTTCATCCTCGGGCTGCCGCCTCATTCACCATAACATGAAAAGTCAGGTGAAAATGGGTTACCGACGACTATCTCAGAAACCTCACCGTATTATCTTTCTTACAAAGCAAAGACGTCGCTACCCTCAATTTTTATCAAAACCTTCTTCAACAATGGGTTAGATAATTGGCAGCAGGTGCTTACTTAATTTTCAACGTTCCCTTTCTGAAATGTCTCCGAAAGAGATCGATGTGTTCACATACAAAGGAGTAGCTCGAGTCCAATGAATCCTTGAGTAGAATTTAAGTCGTTGCGAAAGGTTTATCGATCCATTAGCATTACATTTTGGCTAGCGATGGCAATCATAACAACACCACACACATAAGTTTAGGTTGGAAATTAGGAAAATTTCAAAGGAGTTCAAACGTTAGCACAGCACAAATTAAGTGAGTTTTGCAAGCAAAGTAAGGGTGACTTACGGGTTATAAATCCATAATGAATTAGAGATGAATGACCATCGAAAAAGAAGGGTAAAAACTAGAGAAAGTAAAACAATTTAACGACTTAGGAATTACACTGGAGGGAAATGTGCATAGCCGCAAGGATATTAGGTATAAGAATTGTAATATGAAAGGAAGTATTCAGCAATTGGAGGGATCCAATGACAGGAAAATTAGGTAAAGGAAATGCTGGCAAAGAGGGTTTGGATATGGATTAAAATACATGAATGTCATATAAAGTGTAACGCTGAAAAGTGCAGAAAAATTATTATAGAGATGAGGGAAATTCTTGAGAAAATTAGAAGAAGGCAGAGTAGTCATTATTTTGCTTATACAGCTGGTCTAAAAATATGAGAACATAGCCGAGACTGATATAAAATGGAAACGGTAGCAATTTTAGATTAATTTTCGCGCACACCAATTTTATTTAAACCTTAGTGACAGTTCAGGCTTTAGATCTATGGTCAAATTCAACTCTTGTCTACGGTTAAATTGAGAGCGGCCAAAATTTGTCCTGCTATATTAATAGTTTAGACTAAAATCGTGTTCCTGAAGAGATAATCCGTTAAATTAATTGTTATAGCTATTTGTAACGTTAGACAGTTCCTCTAAATAATGGAGGAGTATTTATTCTAGAGCTCGGAGATGCCCATCGTGCACAGTGAATGAAAGATCGTGTAAATTCAGGGGTTTAAAAAAAACCTTGAATGCCCCCTTGGATAATCGCGTCAATCAATCAACACCCATTCTCCAGACATTTCCTCACATTTTTTAAAACCGCTTCTCCCTAAACCTCACTTGCCTCCTGATTCAATAAAGTCCATCAACCAGTCCGAAGCCCAAACTCCTCTCTCGTTAGTCTCCTCATCTTATTCCGAAACGCATTTTCCTCTGATTTCATCGCTTATTTTTCCCCATTCCGTCAGGGCACTACGTGGATTCTGCACTACATTTTCTCGGAGTGACGTCTTTCATTAAAATTTTAAAAATATTCCTATTTTTTTATTGGTCCAAGCCAAAGTTCTAATGGTTCTCATGACCTCAATCTACGTAGGTATGTACTCTGGGATTTATATCTACGGAGGAGAAATGCTTACCGGAGTGAATACTGCTAAATTTTCGGAATAAAAATTCCAGTATTGCATATTGAAGCTATTCTAATGATTTTTAAGTACATACTCGAAATTTAATAAAAAATGTTTAACGTTATCTGATGTCTATTGGAAAAATACTTAAACCAATAAGAAAAAAATTTGCATGCGTGTCCGCATTATAATAGTAATATTACCTACCTGTAGAGATTAGTGTAAAAATTCCATCATACCGATTTGGTTTCTTGACAATTCCATGCTATTTTGACGTACGTACGTTTTCTTGACGTACATTTTTTAATATTTCGATTACACACATGCAGATTTTCTCCTTAACGTGAAATAATACGATTCACATTATTATAACAATTGCTAAAAAAATATCAAGGCATCATACTGAGTCCATTCAATTCAAAAAGCATTTATTACTATTGCAGATGTATACAAATACAAATATTTACATAATATATTCTTATTGATTGTTATCGTATTTACAGCAATAGCCCCTGTTATAAGATGAAATCCTCTCAGAAAAGCGTATTTAGATATAATTTTCGCAAAACATTTCGAATACTTTCGCAAAACATTTCGAATCAAAATTCTTCAACCAGCTCTCGAAGGGTGAGGTTGTGTCTACTGAGCGCTCCTGAAACCGGTTTCTTTTCTGACCGGCAGCGATCACCTATTTGACTCCCTGTTTGACCAGCAGCGGCACCGATCACCTAGATTTGTGCAGCAGTGATTTTAGTGTGTTATTTTTTGAAATCGCATTTTGCGAAGTAGTATTGTGAAGTGAAGTAGTGTTGTGAAGTGAAGTAGTGTTGTGAAGCAGCCTGGTCCTGCAGCTGACGGTGTAACGGATAAGTAGTCGCTGACCATCTTATTTTCTTTAATTTATTTTCCTTTATTCAAGTGTCTTACTAGTTTGTCGTGATTGCTTAGTTATAATTTGTCTTGCTTTTGTGGTTAAGTAGTATTATAGAACTTAAAATTATTAATAGTTCCTAGGTATTAATATTGACTCTTAATAATCATTTGATCCCATACGTGCGTGCGTGTTCTAGTAACTGATCCATCGCATTTTTGTTCTTTAACCGTCTAACTACTTTGCTAGAAAGTACTTCTTACGCAACCTTGCGTATCGTGCTTGATTCGCTTATACCCGCCTTATACATTTAGAGGACTTAGTGTAAATTCACACCGTTTAAGTGCTAAAGCCTGTAGAATAGTATGGCCGGCTCTAGTTCCTCTGTAGCGAACCTCAAGAGCAAGGTGAAGAGCGACCTCCTCGAGGCACGTGTCGCCGAACTTGAGAGGTTGGTTGCGGAGATGCACGCCCGGGTTGCGGGTTGTGGGGGGTTCTCGAGATCCGGTGGTCGTAGTGTTTCTCCCGGGACCTTTCACAGCACCAAGGTGGTGTCCCGGGCATGCTCGGGGGCGAAAGCAAGTGCGATTGCCCTGGGGAAGACGGTGCGGTCTTCGGGTCGGGGGATGACTCACAGCCTGGGGCCCGGGTGGGTGGTTGTGCCCCAAGGGCGGGGGGCGGTGGCTCGGCCGAGTCGGGGAGTGGGGGAAGCGGAGGCTAATCCCATCCCCGTTCGCAACAGCTTCGCGGTTTTGTCGGAGGACAATTCTGGGGGGCCAGTTAGCGAGGTCAGGAACGAACCCCCCGTTGCAAGGGACTCAACTTCGAACGGCAGCCGGGCTGGGAGGGCAGGGATAGTATTGTTAGGGAGTTCAAACGTCCGGCGGATTTTCCCCCAGTTAGAGAAGAGGGCAAGGAGAGACGGAGCGGACCAACGGGTCACCTCCTGGTGTATACCAGGGGGAATCGTACCCAATTCTACGGCGGTGGTAAAAGCAGCGGTGAAGGACACGGGCTGCTCTAGACTGCGGGTGGTGGCCCATGTCGGCACCAATGATGCTTCCGAGCGTAGAGCCGATGAGATCTTGGATTCCTTTAGGGATCTAAACTCGGAGGTGGAACGCGTTCGGAGGGGCACTGGTGTCGATCTGCGACTATCCATCTGCAGCATTGTTCCACGGACTGACTGCGGCCCTCGAGTTTGGGACAGGATTGCCTGGATCAACAAGAGGCTGTGGAAATTCTGTGTGAGCATTGGGGCAGAGTTCGTGGATCTTCGGCCGGTGCTTAGATCGTGCCGGGCTCCCCTCAACTCGTCTGGGGTGCATTATTCCAACGAGGCGTCTGAACGGGTGGCTCGTAGGATTTTTGAGCACTGTAGATATTTTTTAGACTAGAGGGTAGGTCATCTAGTGGGATTTGTAAAGATTTAACCGAACGTAGCCTCCGAGGAAGTCCGCATTGCGAAAATGTTCACATCCAAGTAAACTTAGAAGGACTAAAGCCGGAAAATAGCGACAATATTCCCAAAACGCGTACTCCAGCGAAAGAAATTATATCAAATGTAATAAGCACTTCCAGTGAAATTCGCCCACCTAATACCCATAAGCGTGGAAAAGAACCAACCGACACTCAATCTACAAAATATGACATTAAATTTGTAGTAGTTAATTGCCGTAGCGTTAAAAACAAGCGCGCTGAAATCGAGCATATATTTCAGGACGCAGACGTGGTCATAGGAACGGAGAGCTGGCTTACAGAGGATATAAGTGACAGCGAAGTTTTTCCTCCAGGATATAAAATCTACAGATGCGATCGAAGCGATAGGACAGGAGGCGGAGTTTTTATAGCAGTTAAATCACATTTACACAGCACCGCCCATGAAATAACTGATAATGAAATAGAAAGCGTATGGTGTACAATTAAACAACGAAACAAAAGGAGTATACATGTTTGCTCTTTTTATAGACCTCCAAACTCCGAAGCTGATATTATTTACCAATTAGAAAATCAAATATCCGCATTTACTCTGAGAGACAGTAAAAGTGTAATCATTATTGGGGGAGATTTTAATCTGCCATCTATAAATTGGGATTCTTACACTGTAAAGCCAAATTCAAGGAATAGGGAAATCAGCGAGATCTTACTCAACACACTTACTAAGCACTCACTCGCCCAAGTAGTTGACAAGCCTACGAGAGGAAATAAAATATTAGACCTTTTTGCAGTAAGCCATCCTAGGTTGATAAAACAACTCGATATTATTGATGGCATAAGTGATCACAGAGTAATTTTTGCAGCCTTAAAACTTGAAGTAGAGTCAGCTATAAAACCGAAACGCAATATTTATTTATTTGATAAATGCAACTTCATAAAATTTGGCGAGATGCTTAATGATTCGTACACTGACTTCGTAGCTAAAACAGAGGACAAAAGCACTGATGCATCATGGAAATATTTCTTAGAAATTCTACGCCAGGGAATCAACGAATATATTCCGCGAAAATTGAAATGTGATAGTAAAGAACCTCGCTGGTATAACAATGATGTTAGGAGGGACCTTAAGAGACAGAGAAAACTGTACAACTTATTCAAAAAGTCCATTACGTTAGGTGACAAATCGAAGGAACTTGAAGCAAAAGAAAGTTACGCTGCACAACGCTCAAAAACCAAGAAATCAATGCGTACTGCATTGCGAAATTTCAAGAAAAAAGTACTTGGTGAATTACTCGAAGAAAATCCGAAATCTTTTTGGTCATATGCGAGAGAGCTTCAGGGAAAATCTTCAACCGTAGATTCGTTATTTGATAAAGATGGCAAACTTGTCACCGATAATATTGACAAAGCTAACACGTTAAATTCCCACTTCGAAAGTGTATACACTACAGACGATACTCCATGTTATTTCGACATTTCATTCACTGAGGAACCGATGAAAGAAATCACTATTCAATGTGATGGGATAACTAAACAGCTACAGTCGATCAAAAATAGTAAATCTCCGGGTCCGGAGGGAATACCCGCGCGTGTCCTCAAGGAATTAGCGCCACAGATCGCACCGTTCTTAGACATAATATTCAAGAAGTCATTGTCTGAAGGAAAGATACCAATAGACTGGAAAATTGCAAACGTTACACCGATATTCAAAAAGGGAAACAGACATGACCCAGGGAACTATCGACCAATTTCATTAACGTCTATTATAGGCAAGATACTCGAACATATCGTCGTTAGCAATATCATGACGTTCCTGGACAGTCGTAACTTCCTTCATGGCTGTCAGCACGGCTTTCGGAAAGGTAGATCATGTGAAACACAGCTCGCGCTCTTTCTTCATGACGTTCTCAAATCTGGTGAATCGAAAACACAAGTGGACGCATTATTCCTAGATTTTAAGAAAGCTTTCGACACGGTACCTCACAACAAACTTTTATACAAATTACAGTCATGCGGCCTAAACGAAACAGTAGTAAACTGGATACGCGACTTTCTGAGTGATCGTAAGCAAAAAGTAGTTCTTGACGGAATTAGCTCTGATGCAGTTAAAGTGACATCAGGTGTCCCACAAGGAAGCGTAATCGGCCCCCTTTTGTTCATTATATACATAAATGATCTATGCTCTCGAATTAGCAGTAAAATACGTTTATTTGCTGACGACGCTGTCATCTATCGCGAAATTAATGATCACTCTGACTTTGAAATTCTATCATCGGATTTAAACAACGTTCATGTGTGGAGCCAAGAGTGGGGACTCGAACTTAATCTGAGCAAATGTGCGGCGGTACATTTCTTGCGGAGGTCGTCCAACTATCCCCGTGTATATGCTGTGGATGGCGTTAAGATAAAGGCGACAGATGAAGTTAAGTATCTGGGAGTTACGATAACCTCAAACCTATCGTGGGGAACACATATAAGAAATATTTGTGGCAGAGCTCTGAAGAAGCTAGGATTCGTCAAGCGTATTGTGGGAAGATTCTCAGATGAAAAAGTAAAAGAGAGGTGCTATTTCGCACTCGTCCGGCCACACCTTGAATATGCAGCAAGCATATGGGATCCGGAGCAGAAAGAATTAATTTGGGAACTTAATAAAATACAAAGGAAAGCTGCGCGATTCGTCAAAAACTGCTACGGGCGTACAGACAGCGTTACGCAGATGTTAAACGAATTAGGCTGGGAGCCGCTAGAGACTCGGAGGCTGCGCGCTAGGCTTAGATTGCTTGAACAATTGAGAATAGATATCTTTCAGAGCGACACAGAGAACATCATATTAGAACCTCACTATATTTCCAGGTCCGACAGAAACGATAAATTAAGAGAGATATTTTGCCGAACGGATAGGTATGGGAATTCGTTTTTCCCCCGAACAATAAGGGACTTTAATAAATGCAAGGCGTAATTTCATAGAGCGTTTCCTTTTTATATGTAAACGGCTGGTGTCCTAACACCCCCCGCCACACGCCTATTGAGGCGACTTGCGGGGTAGTATGTAGATGTAGATGTAGATGAATACTGCGCCGAAAACTCAAGTCATCACAATGTTTTAACTATGGCACAAAAAATGTAAAATATAATTCTTGGATAACTTCCATTTGTGCATTTATGGTGATAAACGTAATATCGTCATAGATTTAATTTTTTTTTACTAGAAAAGTTGCTAAAATGTGCACTCAATGACTCTTTATTACCCCTCCAACCACCTTAAGGCCCGCAAACCCACATGAAAAATACATCTATGCATCACGCGGTTTGCGAGAACCGGTTGCGAAGAAACTCACAAGAACATTACCGAGCACAGCCATTCTTAAAAGGCATAACACAAATCCACTTCAACTACATTAATTCATTACTCTTGTATAATCTTTTTGGGGTGAAGAAGATGCGAGGTAAAGTTTTAAGTACTTCAACGCATAAATTTAACTATTAAAGTAGATTAAATTCAACAAACGTGAAATAACAAACCCTAAGACGTATCTTTACATTAAAACCACAAGATTTTAGGCTGACGGCGTTAGGCTTACTGGTGGAACTAAAACAAATGTTTCCACCATTTTCCTATTTTAAAAAAGCCAAAAATTCCTCTTGCTATTCAACACCAAGCTTCTCCAATCCCTATTTTTGGTTGAGCTATCCCTGTTAATTTATATCTTACATGGAGCCCTTGTCAGGCTCTATCCCAACAACAATTCTTCATTGTAGACCTCACGCAGCTCAGACACAAACAGACTTAGTGAGGTTGCTGCCACTATCCTGCTATTGATAGAAGTCGCCCATAAAAACAGCCTCAAGAAGAAACAAAATGAGATGAAAACCACGTTTAAGAATTTGCTTGCCTATTCAACGCAATCATAGCCTGTTGGAACCGAACTGAGCGATACACTGGATTCTGCATCATTCATTCAGCACGACAGTGATGAATGGCTAGAGATCTAATCGAAATAAACTGACACAATCTTTTGAGATTAAAAAAATATTCTTATCCGTCAAACGCCATGGGCAATTTTCGCTTTATTTTCTCGGAATGGACGATCTTAAACCTACGCTTTCCATACGCAAATATGTCCAATCAAAATCGGAGGTATGTCTTTGATGTTTGGGCTCTTGACTACGAAGACCTCAACCTGATTTGCGAATCAGGAAACAGTGCCTCAACATAAAAGAAATAGACTGATAAATAAATAGGTAGAGGTAAAATACAGCTATTAAAATTTATACTCTTGCTGGAAATACCAGGAAGGAACGTACAATTTACCATTATAATTATTGTGTTTTGATCAATATCGATCTGTATGTACCGTTAAAGGCTCAGAGAAAAGGAGATGCTTATATTGAACAAAAACGCCTGAACCGATTTGGTTGGTTTAAGTGTCATTTTTTTCGTATAGCATAAAATATGTCTGGAAATATCCCCAAATTTTCATTTTCGACCCAGATAAATTGTAAATTGGAAAAATACACAAGCCTTAACTTAAACTCAAAAGCACCATGTTATATTTGCATAGCAACCGGTAGTGACAAGGTAAACAACTTTAATTTAACCGTAACTTTTTTCGGGATTCATTCCGCGATGTTAAAATTGTAACAATAACAATATTTCGCTGGTCCTTCTGCCAGCTTCATCAGGTTAACTGAACTGATGAAGCTGGCAGGAGGACCAGCGAAATATTGTTTTTTTTTACAATTTTAACATCGCGGAATTAATCCAAAAAAAGAAACAGTCAACACTACATCCGCGGAAGCCTACGAGCTAAATTTAATTTAAGTTAAAGTGTAGAGGTTATGAGCAACAGTGATAAAATATTTCAATAATATTTATTCAGTGAACAAAATCGGAAATATTTTGTTCATGATGACTTTTGAAATTAATTTATTTCGTTTTTATTTTAATTTATTATGCTTCATGATTAATAAAAGTGAAATAACCTACGAATAACAATATCTGAAATAATCCTCGGATATTCATTTTGACCAAGGTATATTGTAAATTGAAAACATTTACACGTCTTAACTAAAAACTCATAATCCACATGTCAAATTTGCATAGCAACCACGTGAATACCGTCATCAACGTTGCACTGTAGCAAATATGTTTATATTTTGTAAACTTTAGTAACAGCCACCAGATGTTCGACTACTAACAATGAAATAACCTTCTCAAAACATGCATAAATAAAATCTTTACTAATAAGATTTGCATGACTGGGTATTTTGCTCTTCATTTTTGACGTGTTTACAGCTAATGAACACATATTTGTATTAGATATAAATTTATAATTTAACCTCTTGAATGTCCGAAATCGTGTTTCCTCCATTTCAACTACTATTCTTCTCTCAGAATATTTATTATCCTACAAATAAACGGGGGCAGAATCCAATAATATAGTCGTAACCCTCGATACCGGCTAATGGTGGTAGCGAGAATTGATGGCAGTCGCCTGTGCCAAACTTTACGTCAAGTAGCGCAAGGCTTGTGTGGAAAGTGAACGGCCAAGGAGCGGAGGGGTCAGCACATGTTATGCAACGCTGCCAACATAACTGTATTTACTTAAGAAGGCAGTTAAGTGTCAGCAGCGCGCTTCAAGACAATACAAACACCCGAAACGAAATTGGATCAAAATATGCTGTTATTGTTCGCGACCCATAGGAGAAGCCCGTCTGAAGGCAGGATTACGATCGACGTTTCCTGACGTGACGGAGATGGACGGTGGCGTTCGGGGAACTTGGTGATTGCAATGTAGTGGAACCCATTACGATGGCCGGACGTAGACGGAGCCGTCAACGTACAACGAGCGAACCTTGTCAAAGTCTAACGTTTCCGTCACGCTACGTTACCGGAAACCCATCAAAGGAGAGCTTTTTTCAATATTTACTAAATTTCATTTAAAGATAGTCCATATTACTTTTTAACTTTACAATAAAATTATTAACCTTCTGGAAGCATCATTTGTCAGTTTTGTTATCGGATTCCTTATATTTTTATTGAAAATGATAACAGTAAACTATCACTTCGAAACCGTTTCCAACTACAGTTGCAACAACGGCGAGCAATTGGCGTTGATACTCCCGTCAATCAAAATGAACTCTCCCTTGACGAGTAGACGACGGAAAACAGAACGCTACAATCCGTTAACGCCACGTCAGAAAACGTAGATCGTAATCCCGCCATAAAAAATTGGATTAGGAGCATTATAGGACCAGAAATTTAATGGGAACAAAAGATTGAGCGTTTTGAAGCTGGCAATGAATATTTGAGATCATGGGAACCCTGGTAGTCCTTAGGCCGGTGATCACCTTACTCCTCTTTGCGGAGCTTGTCTGTGAGGAATGGACTCTTCCACTGGAAAGTGCCGTCAGCACAACTGCCACCATGTTTCGCTAACGCTATTCGATAGCTATCGAAGGAACGCGGTCGAATGTGCACATCAGTCGCCGTGATGTCATATTGCCTGCAATACGTTCGTAGCTTCGTGTATGGCCATTGTTGGCCCGTCGCCATTCAAGTATCAACAAAAACATGGGTAAAAAATATACATGTTGATATTAAGGTGGTTCTTCGTCATTTAAGTAACCTACGAAGAGTTTAATACTTTCTTTTATATTCACCTTAATCTGTGTACACCACCGCAAGGCATAACTCAAGAGGCCGCGATGGGTATTGATAATGTCGTTAGCCTTCAAGAAAATGGAAAGCGTGTATTTAAGCGGAAATCGTGGGTAACTGAGTGCACATATTAATAATTTTTCAAGTAAGCAGAGAAAAAATGCTAGGACCACAGTTCACATAAGTTGGTTAATCTGCTTATGTGGTGGAACTCACCACACCTATAGTTGTAGCGAAACTTGGTGGCACTCGCTTGTGAAGTGCATGACGCAAAGGAGAGGAAATCATACGCATGAGATGTGGGATGAAGCAGCCGAGCCTTCTTCAAGAGGACCCTGCTGAGATAACTTTTCCCGCTCACTAACGCTTGGTTTAAGGTCAGTGTCCTCTAATCCTCCACTAGTGAGTACCAACAAGTTTCGCTATGCCTATACATTAGTGGAAATGATGCTAGGATGGCTTCTAAGTTCCCTGGATGGTAGGTGGATCGTCCGTTTATTATATTTCTGCAGCATCCTGGCTATCTTCCCGGATATTGTGGAAACATACGGCAAGAAAGCCTTGGCTAATATGCGTAACCACACACCGAATGCTATGCTAAGCGAGAGAACTGTTATCGCAACGGACCTACGCCATGTGCGCGCACACACCAGAAGCTAACCATGCCGTGCTATGTAGCAAGATGGCGGACAGCGTAAAACGCACTTCTCAGATTTGACACTGTACTATTCCGTTTATATTGACTTAATTGCAATGATGAATGATTTTATACAATGCGCATAATGTGCAGAACTAATGTACGTAATTTAGTTGAAATAGCTTTGTTGTAAGTAGGTTAAAAATAAATTTGGGTTGACGGGACGAAAGTGCTCATTTACCGCAATAGATACTGCGCATGCGCCACGGAAGCTAAGCGAAGAGGAAATCGCCGGCCGAGCGATCCCCTGCGATATAGCGCTATGGAAGTTCGCATTGGTTCGCGTGGCTCGCATTTGGTGTGTGCGGGCAGTGGGAAATCGCTTTACGGGATCTTAAGACACGTGGCGAAATCTGGTAGCGCGCTTATCGTAGCATTCGGTGTGTGGCGGCCTTAATGCGTCTCCACCAATCCCGGATGACATTACCTAAAAAACAGAGTACCTATATTAACTCGATAACTTGGACACCCGGCATCAAAAGCCCTGAAGACGATGGAAAAGTCTTCGATCGAAATATCGGCGGAGATGGAGACGAAGAACCTGGCCCGGTCGGAAGCCCAAGCGAATTTCAATTAAATTTAAATAATTTCGCGTTTAAAAGTAAATATGTATTCGAATTATTACGAAATATATCTCATGTTCCATATACGACTACGTCCTAATAGAGCATTGAATTTCCATTGTAAAAAATCGGTAATATGCTCCTCCCATATTAGGAAACGTATTCAAAGCTTATTTTGGGAGCGTGGTGGCCTAGTGGGTAGAGTGCTTGGCTACTGATCGAAGGGTCCCGGGTTCAAATCCGGGTGGACGCCCCCTCGGAGTGCAAGGTAGCCCAGGGAAAGGAACTGGCTCCCCTACCCTGAATGTGTGAAATTCACACGCCTGTGGCTTAGTCCGGGTTGAGCTCTACCCTCAACTATCCAAACCAAACTTCAGGTTGAATCACTCAGTGCTCTGTGCATGCAAAGCTTCACGCAAGTTTTCACATGGACAATAAATTCGATGGCGCAAGACTGCTAGCACCACGAGGCCATGAACAACTCGTGGGTGATAGAAAAGAACGATAAGCTATTCCCAACGACGTGCACGCTTCCCGACTCAAATCAAACGAAGCTACTACGGACTATTATAGCGCATTTTATCACCCGCGGGGGAAAAATAACAATAAAAAAATACACCAAGTGGAGAACAAGATTCACCTGTCCCACCAGGCCTCACGGTGGTGGGGGAGGGAAAGAGAGATAATCGCAAACAAATGACACCCGCATGGCGCCTTCGAGCCACCGCGCCGCGAGGATAAGGTAAGGTAGGCCACGCTGAAACGGAGGACAGCGCGGCTCACTCAGAGACGACCGGAGGAGTCAACGGCCTAGGGGAGTAAACGAAGGAATGGGAGAGGCGATATTATAAAAGAGGAGAGGCCGGGCCAATTGTACATACGAGCGAGAGGGAGAAGCGAATGGATAGGGAGGGGGGGCACAGTGGTGGCGATACATGGTGGCATTCGAATTAACGAAACGTGACATCAAGAATGGTAAGGCACATTTGGAAGGGGCCGGCAAAGAAGCGGAAAGGACATCCTATAATTTATCGTACAAAGAGAAGCCACCGGTCAGCCAAAATGAAGCCTGCTTAATCCCAATAATAATTAATATTGACAAAGGAGATAGAAACACTGCAATTTTATAATGTAGGTTATAAAAAAGAGAAGTATCAGGCGTGATATGGTGGAATTTTCCGAGGCTTGAAATCAAATTTTTGTTTTTTTTTCCGAAAGTTTGCAAAATGGATAATCAAGCTTTTAGCCATCGATATTGCCTCGTCATCTTGAACTAATTTTATCCAAATTTCTCAGTAATTAAACATTATATGTACATCAAACGTGTAGTAAAATAAGCTGATTAGGCCTATTACGTAAGTGGTAAACCACGGACACTCGATATGGAGGAAGTAACCTAACCATACGGATTACAGCCGAATATAGGCAGCGCCTACTCTGGAAATTAAATAACTCTATGAGATAGGACTTACTGCATAAGACCAGCATCACTGCATTTGACTTGAGAGGACGGTAAAGTATCAACGGCGTGTTTCTCGACAGTATTTTCGATCAAAAACGAATGTGTCGAAATTAGCTGATATTGCTGGCACCCTTTCGGAGATTTCCACCTAAAAAACTGGATAGAGCCATAACGAGATATAAATTTGATTAAAATAAAAGAAACAGTACTTTTTAGTTGGCAACGATGGTTTGCGACAGTGGGAACTCTAGTGGTCAAACGCGAAGACTACATATCTTATTCCCCCGTACGAATCCAGTTCGTAGGGAGTGGACTCTTCCACTGAAAAAGGCCCGACCTTCGCAAATACCACCATATTTTGCTACCACTATAACTGGGTGTCACGGTGGTCATGAAACCATGTAGTTACTAAGTTATACACCATGGGTACTAGAATTTCAGGATAGCAGGCTCCGAACTTCGGCGTGATACCTATTTTGAAGCTGCCAACCAAATATTTGCGGAATATGTCAATGGAGCTTTCCGCAACAACTACAACTTCTAAAATCATCCTTGTCTTCTTTATCATGAAACAATATTGAGAAATAAGGCGTTCTTTATCATTCACTTATGATTCAGTGAATTATTTACAATAAATATAATGAGATAATAACCCTGTGGCTTCTAAATACCCTCTGAATATTTTTGTGTTTTTTTACGAGTTCAAATTAAAAACAACATTGAATTCATATTTCCTTTAGTATCACACGATTATATCTGTTCTGAAATGAAAATTCAAATATTTGCACAGACGGCTTGACCGTAGCCTTCGTTCGGGGGCTGCGGCTTGACGTTGCTATGTGTCGATTTGTAAACATATTGATACCGACAGTATGAGTAGAACCTTATTTCAATGAAGCGACACTGAATTAAGTGTCCGTGTGCCCAAGTTGAAGCCAAGATCGACTGTTCCAGCTTATACTGCTACTACCAAGGGACAGACGGAATTGCGATATCTCGTATGGATTACTACTAGCGCCCATTGTTTCAGGCGCAAATGGAAAAATAAGTATGCGTGAAAAAGATAAAGATTGTATGTTTTTGCCATAAATCTTTTATTTTTTGTGAAAAAATGCTGTAATTATTCCTTTGTTGCAAGACGTTTATCAGCGTATATTTAAAATACGCCTGGGACCACACGAGGCATCGCCATCGCAACCGTAAGTAAACAAATAAGATGGCCAAGAAAGTACACTGCGAAAACGCCAATAGAAGGACTGGACGGCATTATTGCGCTGCAATCTGGTTCCAGAATGTTTCATGATGCATAGTTGATTATACGATTACCTATTTAAGTTCCCCCTTAGAAATAAATAGGTAATTTCCTACTTAAATCTGCCAGATATTCAATTCAAGAGTATACCTGTCGCGCTGTTGCGCTAATAGTTAGCGCCTGACCGCTAGAGTGCTCTGGGTGAAATGTATAACCATTGGAGTAATGCGAGTGTCAGACCCTTGGCTACTACGATACACCTATTCCATCTCTAGGCCAAAATATCATTTAAAACATTATATCCGAATCTCCCTATCTCGTTGCCACTCTATATTTACTTACTCTATGGTAATACATACTTTCAATTATCACATCAAAGAAATCTAAATCACATAGAGAAGAAAAACCAAAATCTGTCAAAATAATAAGAGGTCTGCAATTGAAGCATAGGTAATCATCATCATCGACCATGCCTTGCTATACGGTAACGTGAAGAATACAAGAGAGTACTTACATTAGCCTTATATAAGCTTCTGTTCTTCACACACCTAAAATTTTGTTTTTTTCTCACGGTTGCGGAATACCCTGTGGAGCATCCAGGAACAATACAAGACCTTTTACCCATTTTCAGTCGAGCAATCAATCTTTTTCAATACCAACAATCGGAAATTCCCGCAAGCCGCCATTCGTAAACAAAGAGACAATGTGCCTCAGATTCCTCACTAAAGCCACCTATCGAACGGCTTCAAGAAATTAAACAAAAACAATGAAAGCGCACTGAACTTGGCGGGGCTTTTATACACTATATAAGCAGTTATTTCCTTCTTTCTACATTTATAACCATAAATCACCAAATTCCCATAATTGTACCTCTTGTATTAGAGTTTATTTGTTCTCGCTGCTATTTCACACATCGCATGAAGCTAAGCAACGGTGCTAGTGAATATGAAAATGAGCAGATGTATGACGTAAACATCTCATTTGACTCGACCGCAAAAGGTTCTTGACTTGACAGACGGGCAAGTCAAACAATTCATCCAACTCGCAGTCTCCATTCTTTAACTTTCCTCATCCCTCGAGATGCTCGCAGCTGTCACGTTCACGGTCAAAGGCCTATGAGTTTGCACGGATTGTATAACTTGAATTGTAACTTTATAATCTTGAATATTTTATTCAAAAACATAGCTGTCACTGTCTCTACAGCGGTATTTCTTATGCGTTCTTAACCCTTTTACGGACGATATACAACGAGGAAAACGAATGGAGAAAATTCTTAGAAAAGTGTATTGAAATAAATTACGGTTGTCACTGGTTGGGAAGTGTTGACGTTTCAGAACATCAGTCAGATGAAGTGCGGAATGCGTCGATGACACGTTAAATTGGTGCGCGCTCGTAAATCCGAGACGGGTCAATGGAAAACTTGTCTCCTACCCCTAAATTTATGAGTAGCTGCTCCATCACTCCCACGCGCAGAAAATAGATCCGAGGTTTCTCTGATGCCTCTTTGAAAAACGCGACCTCACACATGGAAGTTGCCTTCCACGGAAGTCTCGACTGAATATCTCGACGAGTACTGCTATTTGAAGTAAATCGTTTTTCATACAAGTTACTTCCGGATTTGAAGTAGATCGTTTTTCTTACAAGTTACTTCCGGATATTTCGAAATAAAGAATACAATAGACCCTAAAATATACGCGGTCTCGCAAGACGGAATTTTGTTCAGGTGGCTGGCGCGATTTTTGTATGTGTACAGATTTGCGTGAAACTTTGCATGCGTGTCCTTATTAGTAATATTTATCGATAAAAGTGAAAAAAACTGCATGCTACCGATTTTGTTTCCTGGCAATTCCTTGATATTTTAACAAGTATCTACTCTCATGGTACACGACATATATTTTGAAATAATTCGAATACTTATGTACAGATTTTCTCCTAAATGCGAAATAATAAGTTTCATATTATTATGATAGCTGCTAACAAATATCAAGGTATCACGCCGAGTAATAAAAGCGTATTTATATATGATTTTCTCGGAAATTTCGAATTTCGCGCCGAAAATCCAAGTCAAAACAATGCTTTAATTAGGGCGAAAAATTGAAATATCCCTTGCATCTTATACATTACTGCATTTATGGTGATTTCCAACGTATAAACAGGTGCACTTGAGTGAAATGTGGTCTAAGAATATTTTTTTCGACTTGCTTGAAAAGTTATTAGAATGTGCCTTCAACGACTCACGATTACCGCTCCAGCCACCTTAAGACGCCGTGGAAGTTATCTACCCCATTTTACAAGACGCGATCGTTCTTCTATGTAAGACACGATTTTTAGGAGTCGCGATCGGAACAAACTTTTCAGTCACGAGCCATCATCAGTCGCTTCGTTTGTTTCAAGGATTAGGAGTTGTGTTCGAAGTAGAAAACCTGTCGAATGTGAACCACATTGTGAACAAAGAACACCGTAATCCTAGAAATATACAACGCATTCATCGTTTTAATTATCACGAAAAGCCTAAGAGACGTTTCGCGCACCATTTATGGAGACATCTTCTGCAACGTATGCGTTCGACGTTACCATCCGTAATGCGATGCTATTAAAAAACCACATAATTTCGGGCCGTATGAAAGAGTAAGTTATAATCCAAGACGACGAAATTCGCTATGAAAAAATCATTTGACTTGACTGAAATTCGAACCCGTGACTGCGTATCACATCATTTGTGCAACCGCAATGATTGAGAAATAATCAGTACGTGTTGAGATTGATGAACGAAACTTGGTATTCCCAGTTTTGTATCGGTTTCATGTAGTGCAATTTTACAAGACGCGACGATCTCTAACACCTTAGTACGGCAGAAAATGAAATTGAAACATATTTTGGCAATCATTGCGTAACAAGGATAATATCACTTTAAATTTCTACTTGTTAAAAAAACGACATGTGTCGTCACAGTTACATCTTCAGGTGAACGGAGTTGTATCTTCACTTCAAGGTGTTTTTTCTCTTACGAAACCGTTCGGTTATTAAATAAATCAGTGTGCAATCGCAAATTAATATTTTCATTGTCACACCATGAAAATATTCCATGAAGTAGAGCCTGAGACGGTGTCTTTATGGCAATCATTATGTAAGAAACTAGTAAAATGCTATATATGGAGTGTGGCACTATATGGGGCGGAAACTTGGGGCAGTTAAGAAGGAATATGAAAAAAGACTGGAAGCCCTGGAGATGTGGATATAGGGGAAGATGGAAAAAGTGAGTTGGAAGGATATAGAGAGAAACGAGGAGGTACTGAGGAGAGTAGGCGAGGAAAGGACTCTGACGAAAACGATTAGAAGAAGAAAGAGGAATTGGATTGGACATTCCCTGCGAAGACATTGTCTGCTGACGACGGGTATAGAAGGAATGGTGGAAGGAAAGCGGGGAAGGAAAAGGAAGCAAATGCTGGACAACATCAAAATAGGCGGAAGGTACGCGGACACAAAGCGTCTGGCTGAGAGAAGAGTTGAGTGGAGGAGAAGCCCATGAGGAAACCTGCTGCCATATGGAGCAGAAAAACATGAATGTAAAATTAGGTTTTTACTCTCCACTTCTGGAGTTCCAAAGGCATTAGTAGAAATTAGTATGCTTCTATGAAGTGCTAAACTCATCCTTCAGCAAATTAATACGCTTCGTAGATTTTTGACTCCCATATTAACACGGAATCGAAATACCACTTGCAAGCAATGTAGAAAGCTATTCCTTTTCGTAAAACTTGACTATGATTCAATTACTATCTCTTTTCAACCTCTAATGTAACCCGACCCTAAGCTTACGCATGTAAAAACTACTTGCAAGCGACTTTAATGTAACTGTTATGGAAATCAAGTTCCAAGCGTGAAGCCTTCTAAAGGTGGTTGGAGCAATTAATTTTATACACAGATTTGCATGAAAATTTGCATACGTGTTCTCAGTTGTGATATCTATGGATAAAAGTGAAACAATTTGCATCTTGCCGATTTAGATTTTTGGCAATTCAATGCTATTTTAACAGGAAGCCATTTGGTGCATGACATATACTTCGCAATAATTCGATTACATGTGTACAGATTTTCATCAAAACTCTAAATAATAAAAAAATAAGGAAAGGATTTATTACATAAATAAGGAAAGGATAGATTAAGGAAAAAATATATTATATAATTCTTGCATCGTTTACATTACTGCCTGTTCGGTGAGTTCCAATGCACTTAAGCGAAATGTGATCCAAGAATATTTTTCAATTTAATAAAGAAGTTATTAAAATTTGCGCTCGATGACCCACGATTACCATTCCAGCCACCTTAAACTGCACTCGAAGTGCCAGAGAAACTGTAAAAAGCCGTGAGTTTTAGAGTTCAAGTCACAGGACTATAAAATTTCAGAGCGTATTTAAATGTATATACCAGCACACAAGACCCAAAATAGCTCCTTTTCCATTGATCGAAAATTCGACTACGAGAATCTCTCGCCAGAGAACTTCAACTGCAAAATGTAGGTACTCCTCCTCCTATACGTTTCAGAGAAACGTATAAAATTTTTTAACCACTGACGTGAAATAACTTCAATAGCTTCCGCTAATTACCGCAATGTTGGAGAAAAAATCGCACTCAAGGGAAATTACCTTTCAATGGGCCTTTTTTCTTAAGCCGATAGGCACTCAATTCCAATAGCTCTGAGGGGAAGCTTAAGGTGGTTTGAGCGAGATAGTTCCCTAGTCATAATGGAGACCATATTCAAAATTTATTTTTTTTATTTCAGCGTCGGTAAGAAGAATAAAATAAATATTGTAGTATTAATGGGGCAAAGATATAGATATTTTTGACCAAAATTCTCACTAATTAAATAAATAAAGTTACATAAGTCCCTAACTTGACTTATTTTTTCCCGCCGTACGGCTGAAAACCCTTCAATACAGCAGTTTTTTTTGCGATCCTGTAAAACTTACTACGGTGAGTTATAGATTAATTTTTATAAATATTTGAGAAAACATGCAAACTATACACAGTTAGTTTTTTGACGAAATCTAGGTGCTATAAGTTCCTAATTTCTTTAATATGCTTCCTCTGGAGCGCACAGCCGTAATCTATGCCATGTAAAACAGCTTATATTTATTAGGCAAAATGCTCAAAAAGTAGTTTGGTAAGGGGTTTAAATTTTGCTATCATTGGAAAGGTGACAGTTTTTTCTTTAAAATGAGGCCAAATTTATCAAATTCTAGGTGAAGTGATTTTTCGCTCAAATCACATTAAGAAGCCAGCAGCGATAAACGTAGTAACTTCGACGCTGAACGCAGTGATTAGCGGAGGCACGAAAATAATTTTTCCGATGTCAGATACCGAACTTTTAACTAGCAATACTCCGATGCTATAGTAGTAGTAACGAAACATGGTGGCAGTCGACTGCGCAAAGCGTGATGTCAACGAGGGGAAGACTCGTTTTAAAGGGATCGGCCGAGGATCGCAGGGGATAGGACAGCACATGGTCTGTAGCACTGCCAACATATTTACATTCAACTTGAGTAAAATATCAGCAGCGCCTCTCACGACAATGTTTACGATTCGAACAAAGATGCATGAAAAAAACAGATATGATGTGGGGTTTAAGTCTTTCCCGGCGAATACTTAGGATGAATAATTCTCGGGTTTCCAGCCGAGTAATGGTGTTAAACTGCACCGAAGTTTCAATGGCGTAGTCTGCCATCGTCTTCAGGGTGCAGTTTAACACCATTACCCGGCTGGAAACCCGAGAACTATTCATCCTAACAGATCTGATGTTTTCCCAGCGTATGCAATACATAGGTTATTCTAGTATTACACCGGGTCAATCCTTCCATTACTGCCAACGTTTCAACGAACGAGTCGTTCAGGGCTTCGACTTCAGGGCTGATTGTGAGTGTCGAGCAAGTCAAACTGGCCATTGGAAATAAAACGTCGCTTTGTACATTCCACACACAAACTTTGTTGACGGGCCACACACACTTAATTTCGACCATGGTTTCGACAAATAATTGTCATTGTCAAGGCCCGTCAATAACGTTTGTGTGTGGAATGTACAAAGCGACGTTTTATTTCCAATATCGTTGTTCCACAAAGTGAATCCTCAAACGTTAAACCGCGTTCAAAATGGCCACTATATACCGTGATAGAGGGTAGGATGTTGGGTAAGTGGGGTAGGGGAAGGAAGAGAATAGGTTTTATGGAAGGGATGTAGAAAGGTAGGACTTGAAGAAATACTAGAGGTAGAAAGTGCACGGCACGTGTAAGAGTTCGTTGGATATTCTCTGACTTTCACATCATAACCTACCTCTAACCGGTAGATTACTGTAATAAATGATATAGTGGGAGTGGCCAGTTATTTTTACTACCTATTGTTGGGTTAGGTGCCCTGTGATTGGTCCTTACAATAGGTACTATATATATTGGCCACTCCCACTACATAAACTGGTCATTTTGACTTTCTCGACACTCCGAACGCCCCGAAGATGATGAAAGACTCGTTCATTGAAACATAGGCAGTAATGGAAATATTGACCCGGTGGAATACCCGGATAACTTATGTTAAAGATGAATGTAAATACGCTGACATTGTTTTCAATCCAATGACGAAGTCTATCTAAATAATTAGATTAATAGCCTTGGAGAGCTAGAAAGTTGACTTGGATAACATGCTGAGTATTTTGAAGTTGACCATTTTTTTTAAAAGGATTATGTATTGCCTATGGAATCCCGGTTATCGGACGCGGAGGCTGCAGAGAAATTTCTATTACCTTGTGAACTCTTCTCGGATTCTACACCGGGTCAATTCTTCCATTTCATCCAACGTTTCGATGGGCATCTCGCTCACCATCATCAGGCCTATGATCAAGAACCTTATAAGAGGACGTTTATCTCCTACTTCGATCGTGTTATCAACGGCCGCGAAAGGAATCAAGTTCCAACTAGAGGGGCTGCAACCGCGAGGTAGGCCAAGAATTTCTAGTCTTAAAATGATTGTGTTAAATGGCTGTTGCGGGGTGAGTTTGAGTGGAAGGAGTGGGAAGGAGGGAAGAAACTGTGTAGGAGAGGTCTGTGTATGGTAGAGAAGCAACTGCTCGATCGCTGCGCCACGTACGGTGGATAAGAGGGAACGGCATTTTTTCACAAGATGGCGGAGAGGAAAAATCGCAGTTCTCAGGTTTGAAAGTTTCCCATTCCTACAGTAAAAGATGCATTTTTGTGTTGAAAGTATTTTACAAATGCGCAAGGTTTGCATAATAAGTAAGGTGAATTTGGTTCCGATATCTCTGTTAAAAGTGGGTGAAATTACGAAAACGCTGGCGGGACGAAAGCTCACATTTACCGAGGCCTCCCTCGCAACACCAGCGCATTAACTGGCGACCCGTAATTTGAGCAAATGACGATCGGAAGCGCACCAAGATTTCCGTCCTCATTGTAAGGTTCATGGCTATGATCAACAACATCACAGCCCTGATGATAATGAGCTAACCTCCCGCCAAAAAGTTGGATAAAATGGAAGAATTGACCCGGTGTGTAACCAGAGAAGAGTTTACATACACTATTCGCCGGGAAAGAATTAGTCCTTCTATTAACTTGTTTCTAAAGATTGGAAATAGCAATATTTCATAAAATGGTCGGTCAAAATTTCATCGGTCGTCACCATGAATAAACAACTGTATCGGCATCGTTCGATATATATAGAGACAGCTTTAATATCTATACTTATTTTTTCCCTAATCTACATATTTTATAGCAGATAATATCCATGTAAAAACCGATTCAGCAATGAAATTCAGAAATTAGCTGGCTACTGAATGACGGCATGGTGTGAGTGCATCTAAGGAAATTAAAAACATCAAGGATTTATGCATATGAAGGAGTTCGCAGATTGCGTAACGGCCAATGGACCCAAGAGGCATTTTCCAGGACTGAGGCCATCTACTCAGAGCAGAGGCTCATTAACGGAGGTATCATCATCATTAGCTCAAATCCTTATGGCTTGAAGACGTGGACGTTTTTAAAACCACAGTCGCAATACTCCAAACGGTTCGCAAATTTCTCACTTTAATTGCATGGCCTCACAGATACATGATTGACTCAAATGTGCACTATAAACTCATCGGGTCACGAGAAACATCAAAGCAGAAAATGACATATCACCACATTCACTTACAATTAGTTCCAACATATTAACAGACGATTTGAAGCACCAAACACATTTGAGGGTAAATATCTCCTATGAAATGAACCAAAACTCGGACAGGGTAAATGAAGATAAATCTAAGAAGACACAAGAAATGAGATTTTCTAGGACAAAGAAAGCGATGCTTGTCATTAAAGTAGAAGGGTCCACTAACTGAAGTAAATTGATCATGTAAATTACTTGGGCAGTACGTTAGAAGAAAATGGAAATAGTAGTAAGTTCATTAGGAGGAGAATTAAGATCCCAGAAGAAACGTTCAGCAATAGAGGGTAGCAAATTACGGGGACCTTGGATAAGAATATAATAAATGAAATGTGGAAATTTGGGGATAATAAATGAAATGCGTGAAAAACGGAATTAAGATAAACCATAAGACAACAAAACTATTGAGATTTTCTAGAACAAAGAAAGCGAGGCTAGTCATAAAAGTAGGAGTGCACAAACTGGAACAAGTAGAGCACTTTTATTACTTGGGTTGTACGTTGGAAGAAAATGGGCATAGTAACAAACAAATTAAGAGCAGAATAGCGCTTGCGAAAGAAGCGTTCAGCTATAAGAAGGAGCTGATGAAGGGAAGCTTGGATAAGGATATAAAGAAGATGCCGATGAAGAGTTTCATGCTGAGTGTAGCGATGTACGCGCCATAAACATGGACTATGAGAATGAAAGACGAGAATAGGCTGCAGGCGTTCGAAATGTGAGTGCGGTGGAGGATGGATGAAGTGCGGAGGACGGAAAGGAAGAAAAACGAGGAAGAGCTTGGTATGGTGGGTGAGGAAAGGAAACTTCAGGATGATATTAAGAGGTGGCAAAGTGGCTAGAGGTAATGAGGGGCGAAGGGTTGCTTAAGACTGTAATATAGCGGAAGATTTTGGGTAAGCGGGGAAGGGAAACAAAGAGAACAGATTTTAAGGAAGGGATGAAGAAGGCTATGACGTAAGCTGAGATGAAGACAGAAATATTTTATGTAGATAGGGCCCAGCACATGTATAAATCGGGAGGATGTTTACTCACTTCCATTAAAACCTACCTTGACTGGTAGATTACCCAACTAATAATAATAATAAGGTCGCTTTTCGCAGTAATGAGAGGAAAAAACTAAATCAAACTATAAATTACCCAGCTATCTCCAAGTACAAGTTTAGAACTAGATTGTCCAATTGGACGGCACAGTGCCACCGGTTACTGAGCGCAAGTAACCACATTTTCATAAAAATGAAGGATAAAGTAAAAAAAATTAAGGGGGTATTTAGAAAAATACAACGGTTGTCAACGAAGGGGGTAAAAAAATCACCGAAAACGGTAACGAAGTTTATGCACGACCCCTAAGCTTAGCGTGTATCCTCCGAGTCTCTAACGGTTCTGAACTCATCCCTTCCATCAACTGCATGGCACTTTCTGTGCGCTCGTAGTAGTTTTTATAATAGAATGTGGCTTTCTTTTGTATACAATTTACTTTGCGCATGATGCCTTTCTGTGGAAACAAGAAAGAATCCCCAGGGCCGTAATCTTAATAGGGCACGGAAAGTGAGAAAGACAGGTTAAAATGTAATGAGCAAGAATAGGAGGGGCAATTGCACCGAGATGGGGAAAAAAGGAAAGTGGAATCACTTTAGACACAAAAAAGGAGAGCAAAAAATACAATCACACACTCTCCGACAAATCGTGAGCTAAATTAAAATCCTTAAGCTAAAACAATTCAAAAATATTTGTGAGTGCAGGGTCCCAAATGCTCGCGCTGTACTCGAGATGTGGCCTAACCAGAACATCTCATCTCTCAGAACATAGCATCTCTCCTTCAGTTTTAATTGGAGAGCCTTCCTACTAATTGTGACGTAAAAATTAATCAAGGAACAAAAAGGAGTAATTTAGTGGACCAGAAAAATGATGAGACAAAAAGGAATAAACTGGCGTAAAAAAAACGGGTAACAGGAAACGAGGAGTAAAAAAATTGCTTTAGAAAATGTTTTTCAGAAGTTTGGAATCGATCACCGACTGACGCAAACAATATCCTTATTCCACGGCTATACACTTCCAACAAGAAAGTTTTAATTCTGAAAGGCCGCGATACCTTCCAGCTTTATAATATTCATCATTGGCGTACTAAGTTACAGTAATCCTCAGACGTTATGAAAAGAAAGCCAAAATCTTTGCCAACTCTGTGAGCGAATTTCGTATAAAGTGGAGAGTTTATGCGGCGAAAAATAAATGTTTCCTTACCTTAATATCGGCGGGCAGACGTGCCTCTGGTGCGGCACGTATTGAAGAAATAGAACTAGTGTCTTAATTCTGCGCAGCCGTGTGTCTCCGAGACGGTATGCATGGAAAGCACAAGCTTTTCGTAGCCTGACTGACAAAAAAATGGGACATGAGGATATATATCCTGGACAATAAACTGAAAAAAAATCTCTCCCTCCCCGAAAATAACTCAGATAAGTGCAGTGGCGTGTGTTTAAATATCCCCCGGTAATATGCGAGACTCAAGGAATTTAGGGCTCGATAAGATTTCGAAATAATATATCCTAGAAATAGTTGCCCAACACCTTGAACGTGAAAAAATACAAAGTTACAAAAGAACGAACGTTGACGAAACGAGTCGAGGTAAAATAGAACAGAAGGACACATTTTCAAGAAAACATGACCAAGGGAGTGGAGAAGGGTTTTACCAAGGGAGAAAAATAAACGCTTGACGTGAAACGGAGACCGTAGTTGATATCATTAATCTCACTTCACGAGTCTCTCTAGTTAGCACAAAACATGAAGGGAAGCTTGCTATTAATAGATTCAATAAGAAAGAAAATTTTGTAAGAGGTGAATATTCTCATCTCGGCGCCAAAAACTCTGACGTCTTGCAAAATTTTAGGGGTGGAAGGAAATAAAAAGTAATTAAATCGTATTTTTGGGCGTACTCCCAGTCATTCTCAGTAAATCAGGTTAATGGCGAAGCAATTACTGCAACTGCCCTAAGTTATCATTTACCATTATGATATACATTCCGTAAACGTGTACTAGCTCATTAAACGCCGGTGACTCATTTAAAGCCAAATCTGGTGCCAAGTATCCATTCCAAATAAGCAAGTGACCGTTTTGTTTCGTATCTCGGATTTTAAATTGCACAAAAGTCGATTTCAAATACTAATCAGCCACAAAAAAATTATTTTCCTCCTAAAATGTTCCATACTAAAATATATTGTGATTATTTGGATTAAAATTAAACATATCAGTCCATTCGGTAGAATCTAATGAAAATAAGCTGGAAAAAAAGTTTATCGATTTCAAAGGGCTAGGATTTTAATCAGAAGGAGCGTGGTGGCTTAGTGGGCAGAGCGCTTGGCTACTGATCGAAGGGTCCCGGGTTCAAATCCGGGTGAAGCCTTTGAACGCTCCCGAACAAAAATCCTAGGAGTGCGAGGTGGCCCAGGGAAAGAAACTAGCCCCCCTACCCAGGATGTGTGAAATTCACACGCCTGTGGCTTAGTCCGGGTTGAGGTCTACCCTCAACTATCAAAACCAACCTTCGTGTTGGATCACTGAGTGAGGATTTTAATCGTCACACGCATAACTTATGCATTTGAGGATGAATTTAAATCCACCTTCTCAAAAAATATGTAAAATATACACTCGTACCTTTGCATTTCTTTAATTAGTCACAATACTATCACTATTATTTCTAAATTACACGCGCAAAGCGCCTGTTTTATTTAAAAAAAAATAATCGACCCAACACGGCTATCGCGCGTTATTAGTCAACAAATTTAAATGAATTATTCAGTGTTTCTTAAGAATTGATTCCATTTTGCATTTTTATTATAGATAAACTACTTCGATACCGCCACATTTACGCTACTAACTTCTATGTTTTCGGCGTAGGTATTTTACTGAATAAGTAAATGGCCGATTCAATATGGCCGATTTCGTATCTATTTTTAAAGGCTTCGATATTTCCCTGCACTATAGTACCTACCGAATGGTTCGATCACTATATGACATAAGGTGGCTGGAGCGGTAATCGTGAATCATTGAGGGCACATTTTAAAAACTTTTCAAATATTGTCGAAAAAAATACTAAGATCACATTACATTTAAGTAGCTCCTGTGTTATGTTTATGTGGTGGAATTCACCATGCATACAGTAATAGAATTGATGCAAGCATTACATTTTATATTTTTACCGGTACTAAAACATGTCTGAGCTATTGATAGTAATCCAAATAAAATAAAATTATTTAAATATTTTGTTTCGGAACTTTGACTCAGCGTGTCACCTTGATATTTAAAAGCAACAATTTAAATTATAAGAAATGTATTATTTCGCGTTTAGAAAAAAACTGCACACACGTAATCAAATTACTTATGACGAAATATATCTCATGTGTCTTAAAGCTACGATTTAAAATATCATTGGATTGCCAAAAAACAAATCAGCAAACTGCCATTTTCCATCTTATCCATAGGTATCACTTATAGGAACACGTATGTACAGTTTCACGAAAATTTGCATATGGACAATAATCAGTCCAACCACATGAAATCAATAAGACTTGTTGTGACGCAAAAAGCAGTCGCACTGTTTTGCACTCTGCACGAAAGTTGAAGTGTTTGGCTCGGGGAAGAGTACAATGCCCTCTGCAGTCGGAGTAGGTACCAGCAGCAGCTGCCGCCCGCCTCTGCGTGTTGGGTATAAGCAAGGGTGGGGGGATATATAGGTCGAATTGATAGGTCATTAAACCCCCTACCGCGTGGACAACCCCCTCGATTCTTATGTGTGACGCTCCGCACAGCTTTGCCACCTCCACCCACGCGAAGATAGCATAACTAGTTTCGGAGGCTTGCTTATGTGTCGGCAGCGGCGAACATACAAGTTACGTACCTGTTAGTCCTAGGGGCAGAAGTTCGCCGCTGCCAACAAATGTTCTGGACCCACATATTGATATCATAGAGATTTTCATTCGATTTGGTGCGCTAATTACTTCGCAGCACAACAGCGGAATTACCCTACACTCGTGACAGACTTTGCGTAATAAGTAGCGCATTTCAAAACAGACCGGGAGCAGAGTTTATGTGCGGGCAAAAAGAACAAATGAACATCAACAATCGCTAACGCCGATAGTCGTTTTTGGGCTGATTTTATGAAAAGGCGTCAAACACGGATATTGTAAAGATTTTTAATTATTCCGCGGTCAAAAGCTTACGTTTTTAAATACTTATTTTAAACGAATTCAACAAATTTTAACTAAACATTAGGCTGCGACTGATTTGCTCCCACAGAATGCTAAACCGGCACCGTAACCTACAGATAACAAAACGTTTCGGCAGCGCACGTCGTTCGATTCAGTGAGTATCCATATAATTTCACATAGTATGATCAAAAAAATATGATTTCAAAGTTACTTTTTCACATAAACACTGTATTCTTGCATTTTACGCCACTGTATCTTGGTAACCAAATGAGTATCAAACTCAATGTTTTTCCTATAGTTGCCTATGCTAGATTCCTTCATTTGCTATCAATTTCCGATTTTTAAACAACTGCTCACTAGGTATATTGGGCATTGAAACAAGAAAAGTTTTGAAAAACTACACTTTTTTGACACTGTAAAAAGAGAAAAATGAAAGCTCTAAACTTTTAATCATTTCGACAGGGAGTATTGGTACAAAGGTGCTTCTTAAAAGAATTTGTTTTGAGAAAGAAGAGATGCAGAAATTGGCAAACTGCCTTCCTCTTCATTGAAATTCCTGAAAATGGCAATTTTAGAAATTTCAATAACAACGCTTGTAATGAAATTCATTTAGTACAAAGAGTAATTCGAGTTTATCAGGTACATGATTTAGTATCCCCTTACGGACATAAAACAACAGTAATAGCCTCATTGTCCTAGAAGTGACGACAGCTGAGAAAAAGAAACAGCTGAAATTGCTCAGTACCGAGAAGAAAAAAAGCCGCCATGTTTTAATTAGAGAAAAATGAAACAAAAAATGGAGTTTTGAACTGTCACAGTATAAGGATATCATCGCTCAAGGTATATGTTTTTTATAAAATGTTAGAGCTATCGATAAATTTTCTTTTGGATCACTTGGTATGGATTGACTCGCAAATGATATTGGTATGGCCGTCAGCTGTGAACTTCAGCCAAGGCAAAATAGACAGCTGCCTAAGGGCCCCAACATCAGAGAGGGTCCTAGGCTAGGGGACGAAATAGTAAAATTTAAGGACGCATGACAAGAAATAAAACATTATGTAGTCAAAAACATTTCGTCGGCACTTTTCTATTCCATTTCTAAGCCTGCCTGTCTATTTTCTAAATTTAGAGTATTTTGAAAAAAATTAAGTTTGCTTTTGTTGAATTGCCAAAAAGGGCACCCCGACTCTGTTGAATGGTTATGGGCCTTATATGACGGAAATGGTGAAACTTTGCAAAGTCAAACTAGGCAGCTGCCTTTGGACTCCAACCTCTTAGGAGACCTTAGCGAGGGGACGAAATAGGACACATGGCACGGAAAATACATAATGTCACTTATGTCAAAAAAAAAAGTTTGGTTAGTTCCTTTAAATTTCAATAAAATATGTACATTTTTATCATCATTTAAGTCTGCTTGTATATTACAAAAAGTCAAAGTATGCAAAACAAAAAATATATAAAAATAAAGTTTGTTTTTGCCAAAGTAGCGAAAGGCTGTCCCTGACTCTTAAATACCAAGGGGTTCTGGGTCTCCAAGTCCATGCCTGCATATCGGCGGAGTCATTCAGAGAGAATTTCTAGACGAATAATTTTCGATGCAAGACCTCACTTCTTTTACTCTGAAACGTCCTCATCGGCGAATGAAATAAAAAATACTATATGACTCATTGGGCCCAAAAGTGAGACCCAATCCTGGTTACGAAATTTTTTATCATGTAATTTGAACATAAGTTGGTATTTATCCTAAACACAGCTGTTTGTTGTATTATAAGAAAATGCACACATGATTAAAACTCTATTCATACCTGACACTTTTTCGTTTATTTGAGCATATTTCAATAAAACTTAGAATACAAGAATTGCCGTGTTTACTTTTTGATATTTCCTCGGGATACTACGTAAGTTAAGAAATACGTGAGTTAAAAAATAAAGAAGTTATATTAAAAAATTATGACGAAATGTATATTTTACCATGATTACGACGCATAAATTCAAAACCATAATATTTATGTTCAGTTAAAACAAAAAAAACAATCATATCATATATTGTAATGTATTCCAGTAATTGCTAAGAAAATAAGAAGTTTGAAATAACTTAGAAATATGTGCTGAGCGAAAAATGTGTGAATTATTCATTGGTTATAAATACACGCTCCAGCCAAAAAATTACCGTACAGAGTACCGTAGGTATCTCAAAATAAGCAAGAGCTAAATCTGTACTACCACATTTCGTAGTTTCAAAAATTATAACGTACTACAGTCAGCAAAATAAAATGGCATTCATATGCATTCGGCAATAAAAAATAGTATCCCTTCAACCCTGAATCATTAAAAAGTACGCTATCCATAAACGCATAAATATTTTACGGAACATGAAAAGCGCCGGCTTCTTTTACAAAAAATAACATTATGCACAAACTAGTAACTCACACGGAGCATATCTGTCAAAAAAATGATTCATTACGTCATCCGGAAGGGACGTTCCAAGTCTCATAAACGCTCGGCTACTCAGTTATAGAAAGATTTGGCAAAGATATAAAGAAAAATCCTGGTTTATGGCTGGCTGAAAAAAATAAGTACATACATTTTTTTCTCTTTCCGCTATCTGGATAAATCTGGAAATCCGTGAGAACCCGAGAAGATTTGGATAGGTCTGCAAGGGCTTGTCGTCAAGTTTTTCCTGGCTTGCGTCCCCAAAACCCTAAGCTTACACAATGTTCTCCATTTCCACGATGATACGCGAATCCAAAAACGCCAAAGGGTAATCAGAGAAGGCGTAGTCCTCCATCCAACTCATGCTCAACTAAATTCCGCTACTCCACTTAATTTAGCCGTTTCCATCACCTCAAAAATCCTTCATTTATTTAATATGAATTTTTTATTACAACAATTTTCAAAAACTGCCCAGCGATGGCTGATGGTACGCATACGTAGAACCCAACGAATGAAGTATGCATGTCATCAAAATTTTAAACTTGCATTTCTAACGTCGATTGAATGTCGCAAAGGCAATATTTTTCCCCAAAGTACCGAGGAATATTTAATGAGTCGAATCACGTATCAAAAATAGTGTGATAAGAAAGCATCATCAGTCGTTTTGACTATGTCATCAATGAGTTCATAACGGAATGAAAATTAATTAGTCAGAAAATGAAAAAGATACCTATATTCAGCACAATTATGAGTAAATTTTCACCAAGTGGCACCTGATACCCTTTATTTAGTGCATACTGTAATAGATTTGGGAGTTCAGTCTCTGTGAATTGCGTCGAAATCTTATCAAACATTTATTTTCGCACGAACGCGCATATATACGAGCCCAAATATGAATAATTAACTAAAAAAATTACACAATGAAACTAAAACAGTTCACAATCTTTTCCAAACGCCAGGCCCAAGCCACTACCTTTTTTTAATCTCGACAACAACCCATTTATGTTCCAATTTATCCTTCCAACCGTTCGGTTTATGGCGACCTGATACTTACTTAATAAATTCTTTATTTTTAGTTCAATACAATGCAAACACATAAAGTTAGTTCAATGACTTATTTCAATTACAAAATAGTAGTTTATTCCGTAAGTGATATTCTTCGAGGGATCTACATAAACCAATACAAAATATTTTATTTATAAGGTATATTTTATATACATAAAGCAATGATGTAAAATATATTCAGACCATGAACATATTTAAAACTTTGAGTGCTGGTCATTTTATTATTGTTACTGAAGAAGTACTGACTATTTTTACTAACTTGAATGGAATTGTTGTAAAATATGCACCGTAATACAGGAAAATGCATATTACACAGTCTTTTAGTTTATAGCAGTCGAATGATTACTCGAATGGGAGTTAAAATTTTTGACATGATGCCTATGTATAATATATGCCAAATATTTGTAAAAATTACATGGAACGTAATATTTCGTTACCAGCAGTACTCGGGAGATTTACGGCAACGTAGTATTTCGTCGTTAGTACTCAAGGTGTTCATATCGAGTTAAGAAGATGTGTTTCAAAGAAAGATGTTAAATATGTGTATCAAGTGCGATATTGCATTTGTAAGCTATCCAATGATATTTGCGTATCAAGTAAGTAATTTAGAATTGAGAAGCCTCAGCGATTCCTCGTCAAATGTACTTTTTGTACTAGAATAGTTATTTGCTTAGTAAAGGCCGCTATTATAATTGAATCATGAAATTGGAAAAGGGCTCATCTCGGAAATTTTTGAAAATGGACATTTTCCCTCTTTTTTGATGTTTTCGTATAGACAGATGTTTGATGAGCGAGGAGAGGTCATGTCTGCTTTTCATAAGGTTTTCAGCAGGTGTTTCAGAATAAAAACTGCGCTCTAGCTTCAAGTGGTTTGACAGAAATGTAAGTTTCTTTGACCTCCTGAAAATTTTAAAGAATCCGTGATGAGCCCTTTACTAAGTTCACCATTTAATTATAACAGTAACATTATGTGGCTAATTTTCATTCAACTTTAAAATTTCATCCTCTTAAAATTATAATCAACCGTTTATTTTCAACGAAGACACCCAGCGATTTCGCAAGACAGAAAATTTCAAGCGATGAAGATCAGAGAATCGAGTGTGTATGAGGATAGGGTCAGCGTCCTACATGCAGGCTTGAATCTCCTGTTCGCCAAATCGTAAACATGCCACTCGAGATAGTGGAAATGACGCAAGACAAACTAACACTCAATCGCAGTCGTGCGGCTCTGCCTGATCCGGAGGAGGTATCAAGCCGCTAGAAGTGAGCACTGGACGAGATTAACCAGGAGGGAAGCGAGTAAAAAGACCTGGGAGAGCATAAACGAGACAGGAAAACGGCACTAACAAAGAGAAGTACGAGAAAAATCAGACAAGGACTTCAAAGGAAACGTCAAATTAGGACGTAGATGGCGATACACAAATCTCTTCATGTCAATGTCCGTTTGGTAATTCACATTATAAGATATTAATGAAGAAGAGAACAATATAGGCTGCTGGAAAACGTGGTTGGAGAACATGCTCCGAAATCAAAATAATTTATTCCTTTAAATGCATTATATCCATTTTAAACCAAATACCATACACAAAAATAGTAAGAAAGTAAACTACCCATGGAAACAATAGTCCTGTTTTGGGGTCGTCGGCTCTTCACAAATTAATAGATTCAACTCAAAAGTGGTAAATGCGCCACAGTTCATTTTTAAAATACCAATTAAATGCTGTAACATAAGATTTTACAATAAAAAAGAAAAGTTGGTATATTAGCTTAGGTTGGTATAATATTAATTTGTGTTACAAAAAAAATTATTACTATTTAACGAGTGTATGTGGTAAACACTTACATTTTTATAAAGTGACCGAAATTCAACTTCCTCTCCTTTCTAATAACCAAGTTTCGATCAATTTACGAAATTTCCACTCACTTATCACTTCTCAAATCACCTCCGATAAGCATTAGTTTCAATCGAAAACCCACATACCAAATACATCTCATTGACTAAAGCTACCAATTTCAAAGAAATACTATAAAAGAAACCTATCTAAATGGTATTGACGATAGATGACTTACCGCTCCAAAAATAAACATGGGAAAAATGAGCTCTACTGCCTGTAATGTAGCAAACTATGGAAAAATACTCCAATGGCCATCAAAGCCCTGGCATCCTTAACAGCGCAGCGCCCCATATAAGCTCAGTAAAGGATCCCATTGTTGGGTTGAGGGTGAGTGTCCTGCGGTTGGCAACTGGCGTAAAATTAGTTTTCCTACAACCCACCATAGCCAGGATAATCGGGTATGATTTAAGTTTTGGCATGTGCCTGTTCTGACGTGTGGTGCTCAAACTTTTTATGGCCACGGGGGTATTTTCCCTTGGTTTTCTCAACAAACAGATTGCGGCATTACAGACATTTCATAACATTCGATTACAATGAACCGAAGCATTTAAGGTCGATTTCATAGAGAAATGCTGGCGTATTCATATTTCACGACTTCACAGGTCACCCATATGTTTGATTTCTCTCAAGAGGATTTGATTCCTCCAAAAGTGCGAAAGAACTGGGCGCTTCATATTACATTGTTCCCGCTTATCCGATGAATGACTAAACATGATTGATTCAACTCATACACAGGTAAGACCGGGTTGGTGAGATGATTTTAGTCCTCTCTTCCCATCCCTGGGGCTCGTGATTGAATCCCAGCGCTGGCGAAGATTTCTCTTAAGAATTCCGATGCTTGAGAAGGTGCCTTGGTGCCTTTCGTGAGAAGTAGCTGATGTTAGATATCTCTCCACCCTTCCACCATTTCCCACATAGAATCCTTCCCTTACCAACCTACTCGTCAATCCTTAATGGCGCCAATGGCATCAAAACATTACCTTTCGGAGTAGGTTCAGTTGAAAATAGTCAAATTCACGTTGATAACCCTGTAAAAGCGACCCTGTTTTTAATTCTTTCCTCCATAAAGACTTATCACTTTTGAATCGGTTACACTTAGGCATTGCTAAATGCACGCTCTCCGATTCTTAAAGACTCCCAACATTCCTATTTTTAAGAGTCTCTTCCACTACATCCACCCATGATTTTCTTGGTCTACGTCTTCCTCTCACACCATTCACTCCTCTATCATATATCTGCTTCGTTGTTCGACCCTCATCCGTTCTCTGGACGAGGCCAAACCAACTAAGCACGCTTCTTTCACCGGAGCATTTATTTCACATTCATTCATCACACACTCATTCCTTACCCAATACTTTCTACTTTTACCCCAAAGACTTCTCAGATACCCCAAACCCACTCAGGGTTGTTACAAGATTCTGGAAAAGAAATTCTCTGTCATTTCCCTGACAAAAATTGTAATTTTCCCTGACATTCTACTTAAGCAGTAAGACCACTGTGGTATGACGTTCAGAGAGCAGTGAAAATTTTAAGTGCAAATGAAAGTTGAGAAAACAAACCAATATTACTTTTACTCATCACATTTATTGACAAATTTATGAAACGAAGACAAAATCAGAAGACGGAACATCAACTCCGGTAACAGCGAATGGACGTATAGTTGGGCTGCGTCGGCCACTGACCAATTCATCGACCAATTTTTATCCTTATCCAATTTTTCTCTGACAGCTCGACGATTTTCCCTGACATTTCCCTTACGGGTTTCAAATACCCTGGCATTTTCCTGATTACCCTGACTTGTAACATCCCTGCCACATTATTTAGCCTACTCTAATGCTCATCCTGGCACATCAAAGTTTCACTACCAAACGATCGAGTGGTCGAAACTACACATTTTTATTCTGTAATTTTATCTTCCTTTTCATTCATTCCTTCATATATATAATCCACAAATATATACATATTAGACCTCAACAAACGTACCAACAAAACTGCTTTTAAATACAAAATATTATGTCAGCATAAAAGATAACAAGTTCTGTTATATATAAACAGAATAATGACTATCAACCCGAATATATTCAGTTTACCAATTATATTTTTCAAAATAGATTTCTTCCGTGTTCATGAGTATTTAATTTTATTTCTGAATAATAAATACGTACGCCCTAATTTCAACCCCATAAAAATAAAAAGAGTTAACATGTTATAAATTGACGACATAGAAGGCATTATTGAGTGTAGTTCAGGATAGCAGTTTATCACCACCACAAAATAGGTTACTGAAACAGGTTCATATATTTTCCTCCATAGATATCCCTTTTGAAATGTAGTATACAAGTAAAATAAATAAAGAAAAAATGCCTCTAGTCATGCTTTTCCCTCCTTCTTCCTCACAAAACAAACTTAAGCACGTACAGAAGATAACTCTATCTTAAAGAAATCTGCTAGGCACGAGAAAGAGTTTTGAGATATGACAACTCTCCACGTTCCCGGTATGATTCAGTTCAGTATGAACTTGTGACCCACTTCTTCCTCTGTGTGTATATCTACGGTAAGATTTATGCATGCGCGGCAAATGCGGTCGAAAATTTTCAAGAACAAACATGCGTGACAGAGCTCATTCTTATTTCAGACCGTTTTTGAGAAGTTTTTTTTTCTTCAGACAAATGGCCGCCGTGATATGGCGGAGTTTACCGTGCGTTCACGCGGTCAATTCAACACCACCGCCGACTCCAAGAATCGCGTGCGTTTAACTCCGTGATGTTTCCGCAATTCCTTCAGCGCTTGTATTTAATGTCCCGTTCAAACTTTTTTGTAGAAGGCCCAAAATAGGTGACACGGTTTTCTTTTGATAACATGAATGCGAAAGATAAATTAAAATGGATATAATTTTACGGAGTAATTTAAGAATCTAGGTGAAATAATTTAAATCAATGGCCTAAGCAAAGAAACAAATAAAAAGAAAGCGCGAGAAAAATGGGAATAGCATATCAACCAAATAAGGATATCTAAGATAAGAAAATTCCCTCCGCTAAAACCAAAATTAGACACTAAAATAAAGAAAACAAGCCAGAAAGTCTCTACGTCACTGAATGCATGTTTTCAATGACATCAGGCGAAGGGATAAAGAAGAAGAAAAGAAAGATTCTCAGAAAATCTTAGGACCACAGAAAGGCAAGGTTAGGAACTGGAAGAACGATGACCTCTAAAAATATGAAGAATACAAATAAATAGTGTCAGATGAAATAAGGAGGTGAATTACGTTCTTCTCTCAAGTAATGAGGATGGACACAATACACTTACTAAACAAATTTTGAATCATATTCGTTAGAGTAACAATGGCGATACAGTGGGTCCAGCCAAGGGCTAGAGAATGCCGTGGAAGAGATGGAGTTAACGGAAAGCATAATACAGGATAAAATAAAGTTATAAGATTGATACGGAACTTCCAAGGGTTTCAGGAAAGGGGAAAAGAAGAGAGGAAAGAACATCAGGACGGAAGAGAGGAGACAACACAAGGCGAAAGAATAAAGAAATAATTGTGAGCAATAAAAGAAGCGGAATATAAAAAACGAAAATAAACGCATTGGTTTATTTTACTTAGTCCTTAAAAGGCCAAAGACGAGGTAAGACGATACGGAGTAACCACCTTTACAATTATAACTGGTGTTGGTAGCACAGCCATACCATTAAAAGTGAGCCCAAATATGGAAAAAAATAAACAAAATACAATAATATACTAAAATAAGATAGTTGAAAATATGAAACACTAAATGGTCACACCACATAAAATGTTTTTAGTTTGCTTTTATTTTCTGCCTTAAAATTATTTCTGCATTTTTTTCTGCGTTTTTATAAGAGTAATTAGGTCACACCCGAAACTTTTCCACGTCACACCCGGAACTATATTTTAGTTGAAGTAATTGATATGAAAATTTAAAATTAAACGCTCATAAGTCACACCCGGAACCAATGGAATGGCTGAGCACAGAGAAAGTAAATGCAGAGAGACCTCATAGCTGAAATGCGAGTCATTTTATAAACTGTTGCGACTGAAAGTCAAGAGGGTCCACCATGGTCGGCGCTAACACTTCATATTCTTTTACGTCAATGTAGCCGTGGCAGCATTAGAAGCCAAATTTGAGTGAATGCGAAATACGTTCGCTGTTTTTTTATCTTGGGAAGGAGAACTATAACAATGTCATTGGCGGCACTAAGGATACGTGAATAGATTGTTAAGGGATGAGTTATGATAATCAAGGTACTTTCAAATATTGTATATCTACATACCCTTCGAGCCACCGCAGAGGCTTGTGGCATGGGGTGTTAGGACACCAGCCATGAAAGGGGAGGGAATAGGGAAGAGGATGGGGGTGAGAACAGACGTGAATTGTATTTTAACAACCTGTTTCAAGTTAATGTCACATTGTTTTGTTATAATCTAATAAGTTAATAATATTATTTACTGTGATATTAAGAAAAAGTAATAATTTGAAAACCAATATAAAAACTACCTTAGGTATATAATATCTACCGAATATATAAAAACATATGTAATAAAAACTACCTTAGATGTATAGTATCTTCCTAATATCTAAAATCTATCTCATAAAAGCTACGTTAGGTGATACCAGTGAGGCACATTCAGTGCACATGAATTAAACTACGGGAATAATTCCCAGTTGTTGACTGACTATTTGGGAGAGGTGATCGACAACCAAAATCATTTGCGCTATTCAGAACAGGTGGATTGGTTGGTGAGGGAAGGATTATATGAGGAATGGAGGAAGGGTGGAGAGAAACCCGGCGTCGGCATTAGCCTACTCTTCACGTAAGGTGCCAAGGGGACCACGGTTCAACGTCCCATCCGACGGACGTAGTACTGCACTTGTGCCCTCCAAATGACCCCTAAGTATGGATCGGGATTTCACTGAATAGCCGGCATTTGAAACCGGGCCCTCGAGATGGGAAACCAGTAGTCGAGCCACCCAGTGGTGCTGTTGGAAGCCTGCGTGCAGAACTTAAGTGGTAGGAGCCCATAATGATATGTTTGGCAAGCCCATTTTTTTGTGTTACCAGGTGATTCAATTGTTGAGGAACAATGAAAAACGGGAGGACTTCAGGTTATAAATTGTAAATCTACAGAACTAGGTTCAGAATAAAATAAAATGTAAAATATTGATAACAAATAAGCGATGATAAATAAAGTTCTTGCTACAGCCCGTAACCATCTCATTAATAAAACATTACATGGTAAAAATGATCAGTGAGTACAAATAAAATGGTGTTTCCATTCCAAATTCCATTTCATGTCAAATGATCCATTGATAGTTGCATGACCATTTTTAAAAACATCCATTTTTTGCAAGCACATACCTACTTTTATTGCAATTTTTTCAATATGGCACAAGCGAATTTTGGAGAATTTTGATGTTTATTCAATATCAAAATATGTCAAGAACTAATTATGACAGAGGAGAGATAATGAAACCGTACTATTTTAAAGCTAATGGAAAACATAGCCTTCAATTTTTCCTTTGGTATTCCTTTATTGTTGAAATTTAACTAAAGTCAACATTTTTTTTCCTACCAAATACTGGTTTTCAACTCGAGAAAACTGTACGAAGGAGTTAAGTCTCAGGACTTTAAGAGTTATTTTGCCAAAAGTAATAAAGTAAAAGAATAATCTTACATAGTTTTACACGTGCGGAACTAACCCTTTTTCCTCTAGAAGAAAGCAAAATTTGCTTCGAGCTCAAAATCTGTCATTTTTTGATTATATTTTCTCCGTTAGGGGAGCTATTAAAATATTTCTGCTTACAGAATACAATGATATCCAAAATTACAGCATATAGTTAAAATTTGAAGCTTGAGATTCTACTCGCAAGGGATTTATGGCAGTTCTAAACATGCGACAATTTGAATAAAAATTATGTTTGGCAAACCAATTTTTTTGCGTTGCCAGGTGATAAAATTGCTGTACAACAAATACAAAAAAACAATGAAAAAACAGAAGGATTTCAGGTGAGAACTTGTAAATATACAGAACTGACTTATTAGAACTCGGTTCAGAATAAAATAATATGTAAGAGGTTATTAACATTAAAGTGATGATCAATAAGTGATTTGATACCGATCAATATATCAAAACTAAAAATATAAAAAAATGAAAGTAATTAATTTCAAAACAATTAACTCCATGAATAATTTGCTTCAAATTTTTCCTCATCTCCGAAAATATTTTCCCCTTCACTATTCTGATACCTGTGTCGGCGCTCACGTGGACCAACCACAAATACCTATCTTCGCGAAATACGCCTCTTAATTAGTTAACTCTATACTTACTTTGCTCTATGTGTACTAGTACGAACAGTTCATATGGGAAAAGCGATTGAACTAGATTGAAAAAAAAACTTTTTTTAATCTCTCTTTTTTTCCATCCCCCGTTGAAGCGGCGAACTTCCATTTGACGGGGGTCGCCCCACGCCTATTACTCATCCACGCACAGGGCACCGTGCATAGCTAAAAAGGAGCGGTCGGGGCGAATTGATGACGGTCACAAAACAACGTCAGCGTTGCACGGCAAAACTTTGCTATCGAATGCTAATTTGGGATTCCAACCAGGGAATGCCGATAAACTCTTTGGGGGGGGGGGGGGGGGGGGGGAGAGGAGTGCCAGGCCGCCCCGCCAGACACACATGGACTGCTGGGCGCTCTACTCTCTGGGACGGGCGTGGAGAATTGACCAGGGTGACGGAGAAAGAGGAGAAAGGAAGATAGGCTAGAGTTTGGGAGTAGGAAAGGAAACTTATAATAGATTTCATCAGGATAAGCATAAGAGTTGGATAAATTCAGGGGGAATAGGGTACCTAAAGTAGGAACCTAGCTGCATTAATGGGGTTGGATAGGGTTAGGAATGAATGGGTGATGAAAGAATGTGGGTCCGGTAATGTAGTACATATATGAAAGGGTTGTGCTTAGTTGGTTTAGCCACGTGGAGAGACCGGATTACAGTCGAATAACGACACAGCTATATGATAGTAGAGTGAACGGTGTTAGCGGAAGGGTTAGACCGCGAAAGTTACGGATGAATATGGTGGAAGAGACTCTAAAGATGAGGAATTAGTTGTCTTAAGAATAGGAGAGCATGTATAAAGCAATGATATAGTATAAGAAAAGCGAAATTGGTTAGTAGGCATAAGGCTAAATGGAGGTAATTATTAAAATGGAGACTGTTTTCTATGACCAACGGCAATAACTAATTTCTTTGACTTTGCTTATCCCGATAGGGAATGGCGTGGAAGGTATATTTGTATGTTCGTAAAATTAAATAAAAGTTTTGCATAATTATTTTACAAATATCTCACCTTCCAAATAGTCCCATAATATCAGCCATTTACTGTTCTACTTTCCGAATTGACAGAAACAAAACACTTGCAATTTTCTACAAATAAAATATTTAATTCCCACAAGTTAATCGAAAATGGTCGGAATCATATCTTTTATTAGCAGCAAACTCTCAAGTGTGCTGTTTTTGCCATTATGGAACGGTTTCACCTAATCAATTTCTATCATCATTAAGATTGAGTCTATATTTTATATTTATAGTGTTAGCAAGGCTCATCAGGCAAATTATGCAAGCTTCAAATCAAGAGCCGAATTGCTGATCTCAAACATTTTTTTCAACAGCCATTACTTAAAAATTACAACAAAAGATTCGAAGTCGGTGCAGTAACGTAGAGACTAGTCGGAATTAAATCTTTTATCAGTGAAAAAACTGCAAGTGGGTTGTCTCTGTCATTATGGGATGGTTCCACAACATCACGTCTAAATATGTATTTTATTTTTTGAGATGTTTGCCAAAAAAGCCGTTTTCACACAATATAATGTAGGCGCTATACGCTCCAGAGAGAATTTATTAAATACACTGAAGAAGTTGTGACACCCATATCACGTCAGAAATGTTACGGTTCCGTAGTTTGTACGCTTTTCCAACTACGCTTGAAAATAAATTTATTTCTTACCGCATACACTTTTTTTTAATCGAAAAATACTTTCGGTTGTGAAGGCGCTTTCAGCGTACGGCGTGGAGTCAAGTCAAATTAAGGCCTTACTTAAGTATACTTAATTTTATTATTTAAACTAGGTAGTTATTAAAGGTTCGATTTTCAACTGGAACGATTATTGCATCCCTAGTGTGGAATCACCCCGTATCTACCACACACCCTGGAGGTGGCTTGCACTGTATTTCATAGAAGTATACGTATAATCGCATCCAGTATTCCCTTGGATGAATCGTGATACTATGCATACCTCGGATGATATATATCGAAATGCGATATTTCTCTCGAAAATTGAAAATCGCAGTCGAGGCATCGAAATATCGCAATTCCCAAATGGGGAGCGAACACGTCCTTCTGAAGCGAGGGAGGAGGTAAACTGCGCGGTAGTCGAGCAGAATACACGGTCGCGCTACGCGCTGGCAAAGGCGGGGGCGCGCGGGTCCTTGAATAGCCTCGCAGGTACGCGGGCCTCCCATTACGCTAAACACAGGGCTGGTCTAGTTTTCCATCGCAATTGTGCGCCATCTACGAACGTTATATGAACGATGTTCCTGCTGGCGCCAGACATTATTATTCTCCAAGGGTGCAACGGAAATGCATGCGCCAGGTGCATAATCTCAAAGTAGACACGTGTTCCGGTCCACGCGAAGGCATATTAAGTAGTACTCTTCATTTTTTTTACCTCAAATTCAGGAGATAAACGGTCACAACCTGTGCCCTTCTGGACTAACTCTACGACAGCAAGTGGGCCGTTATCGGCGAGTTACGAGGCAGGTAGGTAATAACACGAAAATCTTGTTCAATTCCGTCGAGCCTATGCACGAGACGAGAAATAGTCGTGTTTCACGGTTTGGGAAGTAACTTTATCTTTTTTAATACAATAAAAATTCGAAAATTCGTGTAATAATTGAAAACACTTTAACCTAGGTTGAATTAGACTTTGGTGTACAGATCAGTCTTCCAAAACTTTATTTTGCTCAATTCCCCCTTTCACCATAGTACAGAATATCATTCCCCCTTGCCAATACAATACTCAAAAGAATCATGCTTAAGGATGCGCATGTTCAAGAATCGACTTCTGTGGAATTCAGTTATATTTATTAAGCACAACGTAATAAATTGAAACAAACAACAATTTTACAGGTCTTACATAATCTACATACCATCACGTATTGCTGAGAAGCCGTCCTAATTACTCCCAAACCCTCTATATTTCGCCCCGGGATGAGATTTCCCACTATTTTGGAACCCCATAGCGAGGATTAAATGAGCGCGTAAGCTTTAACGATGGCCCAAAGTTGCACTACAGAGGCGTAGAAGACGGGCACTTGTTCTACTCCAACCGCTAAAATACTAAATATATTAAAGTTTTCTAACTTTTCTTTTCAATCACCGTACGGGGAAAACAGGACAAGCAAATCTCTATGAAGGTATTGGTGGCGTCCGATACTTCGTGGAATTCCATTGTAGGAAAAGGATAAATTACTTTGCACTATTCCACTGGAGAAATTTGAATTATTGAGTCGACATGTTTCACTGCACTGCAGCACCAGCATATGAGTCCTGATGATGCTGCAGAGCAGTGAAAAATGTCAACTCAATAGATCAAATTTCTCCAGGGGAATAATGCAAAGTAATTTATCATTTTCCAAAGCAAATCTCTAGTTCCAATTTCATAAAAATCGGTCCAAGTGTTTTCATTCCAGATGAGTTCAAACTCGAGTGCAAATGATATCAAATCCAATATAAGTTAGCCGAACAGGCAGTGACATTCTTATCTACTGCTTCATTGCGGCATCAGACAAGAAGATTCAGGGCATTAAGAAATAGTAACATATCACCCCGAAATTCTGAGGCCCGATAATGGTTTTGACCGCCAAACAGTGGCTTAAAAGTATTTCGAGCACTTTCTTAGGAGGAAATATCATTTGATATACAAAAATAGTCATGTTTATTACTCCAACAGATATAAATATTGAAGAATTTAAGCGTAACATTCGGTAGCCTTGAAGGACCTGTGTTAAGGCTAGCATCAAATGGTCATCGGTTATGCTTAATAACTCATATAAAAGGGAATTATTAATTTACTTCAAGTTATCAGCAGGTACATAAAGAAAAAAATTCGTGAAGTTATTTTTCACATAGTTATCATGAAATATCCTCTAGACTTCCTTCAGTAAGAAACCACGACTATATAATTTTTGATTTTGTATTTATTCACAAATTATGATTTAACATCAGAATCGGGCAATTAATTGTGCACCTTAAGTCCTAAATACAGAAAAAATCGTTCAAATAACGTAAGAATTAATTTGGGATATAGTATACGCAGGGTGAAGGCATATACAGTAATAAACATGCATTTCCACTTCTTTCATAAAAAAGTCATAGAACTTTATAAATGTAAATATGCCTCAATGCAAGCAACCCTAGATGAAGAAGGTAGGAAAAGGAACTTTCTAAAAGGCTCTTTTTATAAAATTACTCTGATAACTCTTTTTTGAAGAAAAACTGCAGATTTCAGGTAATCTCCAACCCAACAGAAAATTCCATAGCAGAGTCTGAAATGGACTAAATAATTCTATATTAACCTCACGAAGTGTACACGACGTTTATTTATAACTAGAGCAGGTGCCCATTGAATATCAACAGTAAGGAAAAAAATCAACACAACATTGTAAATTGTAAACCATTCATATCTTATTTAGGGCAAAGAATCATTGAGTTAATGAATATACACGGAATCTCGACTTCAACAATAAGTATGGTCGCCATGGGGACGATGGCTCAAAAACGCTCAAATATTGCGAAAAATAGTTACGTTTTAGCAAAAATTTTGGAATTTCGACCGGAATACTAAATTCGATTGAAGGAATAAGAATTTTTATTTTATTTTATTTATATTGGTACCTTTCCTAATAACAGAAAACACTATTTCTAATTTAATTTTGCAAATAAAAAAAGGTGTACAGCCAAATGAAGATTTCAGCTTCCGGTGTATTTCTCGTGTGAAGGTTACTGAAATATATTTATACACAATAGAGATTATTATCGTAGATGAAGTAAAATGTGCTGGAGCTCATCGCATTATTTGTTACACACTCAAAAAGTTTTTGCCACTTAAAAATTTTATCTCAGGTTACTCCTATTTAAATGAGGAGAACCAGAATGAATGTTCAAATGCTATATATTTTTTTGCCTCTAATAGGTATGCACAGAATATTTAACAGTGTTCAGTCGGATTCAATCTCTTGTCTGATACCTGAGAATTCAGCGTCGCATTCGATTGCATTGTTGGAGTAATGAGCAGGTTCCGATTCGCGTGCGAGAACACTCAATGAAGAAACTGATGACGACGCGAAATCCTTTAATGGCGATGTTTTGTATGCAACGGTGGGGAGGTCAGCCTTAATCCTTTTCGAGAAAGGATGAGGAGGAGATAGGACGCAGGAGAAAGGCGGCGAAGAGAATGGATTAGAAGGGGAGGGTTGGCGGTTGATGACGGCTATGATTGGTGGCTCTGAATGCAGTACGTTCTGAGAACCGTTGAGGCACAGAGTACATACAAAGAGACAAAAAGGGACAATGGTTGTGATAATTTTTTGCGCATTTCCGCCATGTTCCTTTCAAGTTCCACCCGGGCTAGTCAATAGTTAAAAACACGGAACTACTACGATATACTAAAAATATAAGGGAAGAGAAGTTTTAGATATCCTATTTTTATATATGCACGGGCAAAGCAAGTTCAGGTTTGCAGGAGACCAGACAACATTAACGTAGGAAATGGTAAGAGTTTCCAATTTCATTTGCAAATAAATTGTTGCTAAGGTTATTTCCATTGTAAACAAGATTGTTTTCTCATACTACACATTTACTAATTTTAATTGATCACATATGTTGTACACCAGTACTTAAGGACGCAAATATCTACTTCACTCCATTACTTCGTTGTTAAATAGTAAATTATCGGAACTTTCATCCACTTTTCCTACGCTAATTCTTGAGTCTGCTGAGTCTTGAGTCGTGTTATACGGATGACGTCATGCGCAGGACGGGCTCATTTTGGCCACGGGAACGTCCTGCCTTGTATTAATGGTATCATGCTTTGGGTATTCCTTAACCAAGAATAAGACTTGATTTGATTTTCGAGTAGCCTTTTAATAAATATTTTCTCATTATTCAGAGTTTTTATTTTTTGTTCACCATTTTTTGTACAATTTATTAATAGTAATGTGAGTAGAAATTATGCTAACTGACCCACCACTCGCAAACAAAATACTAGGCTGACAGAAAACAGAAGAAATCCAGAAGATGACTAAAGTCGTCCAATGAAGGACATAAAATAAAAAATAATAAATAAATAAATGAGAGTAGAAAAAATGGAATTCGCGCCTATTTTCAACTTCTTATGCACTAAATATAACAATGAACCTCAATCACGGAATATATTAAGAGGGGCCAAATCGATCACAGCGTAGGTAATTCATGTAATGACTAGCTATCACCTATAAAAATGACGCCCTTCTCAGCGAAATTGGTGTATGATCAGTTAAAAGAATCAAATTAAATATTCCTCCATTAAAATTCTCCCGTCTATATAGTTACATGAAAAGCAAGCTTAAGATCTCCTCGAATTACCTTTTATTAGCATTCACTTAATGAATGGATAGACCATTTCTTCATTAAATTTATTGTGTAGATACATCAATGGGATATCGAAAAAAATCACTTCCCTCATATTTATTCTCGCATTACCGTTGTATCCAAATACCACAAAAGTATCAAATACAAAATTCACTCCGTAGGTACTTAGGTAGCGCTTGATGTATTTCCAAACTACGTCACAGCGTTAGATACAAACTATGCGCAACTAACTACCTTGTATTAGTAGTACCATGACCCACGGGGACTCATTCCATATATTACCTATATTAGATTGCTTAGCAACACCTTTGACTGCTAATGAAAAAAAAACAAATATGATAACACTGAGCAAGAAAATATCGGAAAATGAAAAGCAAGCGAATTTAATGAAAAAATAATATTGCCAACATCTAAGTTTATACTTTACATTCTCATTTGTCGATTATTGATTTAAAATTCACTTTTTGTTTTCCTCTCACTGATGCTTACGGCTGGATAAATGTGCGGAATGTCTTAAGCCACGTTAATTTCAGCAGTCAAGTCAATTTGAATGCGTTTCCCCTTCTCGTCATCCCCTTAACATCTCATAATTGGAAAATTCCTACGCTAAAGGAAGGAGTTGAGATATAAGGAAGTGAGGGCGCTTTAAGCGGGAGAGGATATCGGCAAACTTGAGGACGGCTGATATTAGTAACCGATTGTCATAAATCAGAAATGCCCCACCTCTTTGGATATCCGACTGCAAAAGTATTGGCATTATTGATGCCGATCCAGAAAATGGCTTCAATATAACTTTCGCCAAGAAATTAATCAACACGCATGTGTACTCACAAAATTAAAAAACAGTGAATAAGTGCTTAGAACTCCATTTTTTCCTTATGAGAGGGTTTTCCAGGTAACTAAATCTTTTATTCTCATTCGGTACGCAAGTCGTACACGGCCTACAGCAGAAATCAAGACGAGGATAGGCTGAAAGCTTTCGAGATGTGTGGTGGAGGATGGAGAAGGTGGGTTGGACGTAGAGGAAGACAAACGAGGAAGTGCTCGGTGTGGTTCGTGAGGGAAGGAAACTTCTGGATGAGATTTGGAGGAGGCAGAGAAGGTGGTTGGGGGAGGTAATGAGGCACGATGGGTTAGGTACTTAGGCCGTGATAGAGGGGAGGATTTAGGGTAAGCACGGAAGGGGAAGAAAGAGAATTAGCTTTATGGACGGGCAGAAGAGAGAAAGGACGTATGGTGAGATGAAGAATGAAATTGCGTCGGTAGATAGGGCCCTACATATAAAAAATCCAGAGGACTTGTGCTCTTGAGGACTTAACTCTGTCCTCAACCCCCTCCTTTTCTCTATTCCCCCATTTTCATGACAGGTGTCCTAAAACCCCCTGCCACACGCCTCCTCTGCGGCGTACAGGTTAGTATGTAGATGTAAACTACCCTCAGTATTTAAGAATCACTCCGACGCAATCCATCCTGCATGAGAAGTTCGAAGCAAGGAGTTCCACTTTAATAAAGCTATGAAGTCCAGAAGATTAGGAAAATGTTTCCCAGTTTATTTTTCTCATCGGCTAAGCCAAATGTTTGAGTTTTCGCTTTAGAGGATTAGATGTCCTCATGTATTATACTCAATCCTTTGCTCCGAACCAAAGTAAAACGAGTAACTTCTGACGGGTATTCCATCTTCTTCTTCTTTCGGATCGGTCAACAACGGATCAAGTTTGTCCCACTGTTTTTCTTTTTGCGTTCTTCCGTTGTCCACTTCCAGTATTTAATTTTTTCTGCGTTCCCTTTTCCTATCCTCTGCTCATTTCCTCGATTTTTACTCACCATTTGCCCATAAAATATAACTCTCCTTTTCCGCAGGGTGTCCGTAATATTTTCTATAATTAAGTACAGCTGATAATGTGTATTCTCCTATATACCCTATAGATTGAAACCCGGAGTCGTGATCAACTTGCTCTAAATAAAAGGCACCAAGGATTCCACAATTTCACGGCTCATTCGACGGACGTAATACTGTACTTAAGATTTATTTCGCAACTAATGTGCTTCTTTCGTAAGGTATCAAAGTAGGATTAGGAATTTCACGGAAAAAATCCCCGCCAGTACCGTGATGTAAACCAGAGTCCTCCGAAATGGAATGGCCTGCACATGCATGTACATCTACGAAACAGAGTGCAGGCCTCTTCCAGGGTGTGAGGCACAGGGTGAATCCACACCAGGCATGCAATACTTGTCCCAGTTCAAGGCCGAACCTCGCACGCTCACCTGGCCACTTAGCGAGGACCAGAAAGTAGTCAGAAGAACTATGCACAGCCAATCCAGAAACTAGGAGAGTGCTACGCTGACAAACATGTTAAAATGCAGAGCACGGGTGAACATAGAGCTACTGATTAGTATTACAAATACTATTAACTCATGAATGCAACTAGATACTAATGCATGCAAAAAAAAGAAATCGTGCAGGAAATTTCAAACGGGATGAGGTGTTAATGAAAATAATGATTAGTTTTTAAAACACAACAACAAAGTCTAATATACCACGTCATTCAGACTCGTCTTTTTACCTCGACAGACATTATGAAACGCAAATAATTATTACAGAATTGCAGACACATAAACGTAAACTTAATTAGCTTCCCTAACAGATACTGAATACGAGAATGCATAAAAACAAGCCTGCCTATCGTCAACACTAACATTACGGGAGACGAAACAGTTTGATTTCATTTATTGTACTTATTATTTAAACTGTTGAATTCTCCTTGAACACGACATTTAAAAAAGAGAAAACGAGTGACGACGTTTCTCTTACTAAGACAATTAGTTTGCCCACCTTTTGATAATTGAACTCAATATATTCAATCAATTATGCTCTGCGTCAATGTCTGTCCTGTACCGACGACTCTTTCCCTCAGAAGGCCATTTGGTCCTGCAAACATATCCGAGAAGACGCGAAGAACATATTAAAATTTGATTTTACCTAACTCATGCGGAATAAAGGAACTATAGCCACCACAAAGTTCCCGATCCCACCGCACTTCAGTGGCTTAATTATTTGAGCAGACCGCCACCACCCACACCGTGACGCGGGCCATATTTCACGCCAGTTAACTTGTCCCTCCTTCCCTCTCAAAGTTTAACGAGATTATCGTCCCAACGAGTTGGGCTCGGGCAGGTCAACCTCTCACGCCCACGCAACTCCGGATCGCGTCGGCCCCTCTTTGGCTAGCCCCCAATATCGCCCCCGGGACTAAAGCAGATGGACCGAAACGGGAATATTCATTCCCGGCTTTGCATATCGGCATTTCCCGTGACCATAGCATGGTTACCCGAACATCTCTCGTATCCTCCTACTAGACGACTGACCGGCCGAGTTACTTTTTACATGCGTGCTCCCCTGATCGGAAAAGGTGGTTTGAGCGAGATAGTTCCCTAGTCATAATGGAGATCATGTTCAAATTTTATTTTTTTATGTCAGCGACTGTAAGAAGTATGAAATAAATATTGTAGTATTAATAGCGCAAAGATATTTACACATGACCAAAATTCTCAGTAATTAAATAAATAAAGCTGCACAAGTATCTCTAACTTGACTCATTTTTTCCCGACGTACGGCCGATAACCCTTCAAAACAGCAGGTTTTTTTTAGCGATTCCTTTAAAATTACTATGGTGAGTAATAGATTATTTTTTATAAATAGTTGAGAAAACATGCATTCTACACACCGCTAGTTTTTTTACGAAATCTAGGTGCTGGAAATTCCTAATTTTTTAAATATTCTCCCTATGGAGCGCACAGCCATAATCTATCCCATATAAAACAGCTTATATTTACAGGAAAATTGCTCGAAAAGTAGTTCGGCAAGGGGTAGATAATTAGATATCATTGGAAAGATGAGAGTTTTTTCTTTAAAATGAGGCCAAATTCCTCAAATTCTACGGGAAGTAATTTTTCGCTCAAACTACCTTAAGTAAGCTACTGTTGGGTGGCTCAAAATAAAAAAGAACCATTGAGTGCGAACGGTGTGGCCGTGGTGGCAAAGAGTATTAACTCCCCATCCCGAGAACTTGAGTTCGAGTGGCGGAGACTTCATCTACGTCTACATAACAGCACAAAGAAATTGTCACACAGCTTATGGAAGGAATAGAATGGGAACCGTTAGAGCAGTGATTCCCAACCCTTTTACGTTTGCGGCATCCTTCAGACTGAGATTACAATGTTGGGGTAACCATCTTAATTTTTTTTATTTCAAAAATATTAATTAATTAAAGTGGACGCATCAGGAAAATTTTAACTTCACATTTAAATAAATACTTCCGTTATTTTATTTAAGTAAGGTAATAGTAAAATCACCAACAAACATAATATGGTATAGGTATAGTACACTACTGGAGTCAGGTTGGAAGAAGTTCTTCGATTACTGTCACTACCTGTCGGCCGTGAGAGTAATCAATTCATAAGTTGGACATATTAAACATTTTTCGTTGATCCGCAATAATCTCGCGGCACCCCTAGCTGATTTCCCGGAACCCTTAAGTGCCGCGGCACACCGGTTGGGAACCACTGCGTTAGAGAGACTCGCATGTTGTACGTCAGGCTCAAATTACTTGAAAACTCCGATCAGTAGTAGTAGTATGTAATTCCGAGTTGCAGTACGACATGGAGGATATAATTTTAACGCCGCACTATATCTCTAGAACCAAGAGAAGAAACAAAATTAGATAGATACACTGCCAAACTGACAGGTAAAAAGATTCTTTCTGATAGTGATTATGACAAAAAAAAGCGTGGCACTAACTTAAGACACATCATTAGCACATGATTCGCCTCTGTCCTATTTTTCCCCTTCTTTTCCCTATTCTCGTTCCCCCTAGCCCCCTTCTTTTCCCTATTCTCCCCCTCAATACATGGCTGGAGTCCTAACATCCCCTTCTACACGTCTCTGCCGCGGCTCGCGGGGGAGTATGTAGATATACCTACCTTGTCAGCCCACACAGAGGCGAGTGGCAGAGGGTGTTAGAACACCCGTCATGTAAAGGGAAGGGAATACGGAAAATGAGGTGGGGAGAACAGACGTGATTCATGAGATAACGATGTGTCATAGTATCTTACCCTGTCTTTGTTATGAACGAATTGTGCGTGAAAAGAAGGAATCCTTGTACTTAATAGGGTGCCAGAATATCTCTCTCTTATTTCGTCGCTGCTGTGAGTTCTAGAGGGGCAGTGCAGGATTTAAATAATGTCATCCGTGTTGGACTGAAACTCGCCTCGGATCGTAATTTTTCAACTAATTAATAAGTAGAGTGTACCCTCCAATTATCGTGCCCTTACTGTCTAGTGATTAGGTAGGATTTTGTAGTTCATATCATACATAGGACCCGTTTTTATATACGTAGCCATGATATGAATATAACGTCATTGCAGGTATTTTACAGTGGAACCGCCTTAATAATACAAAAGAGTAAAGTAGTCCGTCGATAACGACACCTTCCATAACTGCCCATTTACCGATGTCTTTCTCACCACCCCCTCCCCCAAGTCCTCCTCTCCCGAATCCATCGTCTTAATCATTATGGATGGAATAACGTAATTGGCAGATGAACGATGATCAGGGATCAGAACTTTCGCGTTGTCGTCATCGGTATCCAAAACTCAAACCACTTCAGAAGGGCAATATTCATAGTCACTATTCTAAGAATGCATTCCATCATTTAAAAATAGTGATTTAAAGCACCCGACCAAATTTGAAGAAATACGATCACGTTTTCGCCCACATAAGCGTAGGTACTTGAAAAATAACGATAACGCGAGCGCAGCGTTACGGAGAACCGTGATTGCGCCCCAGATTCGTGATCAGCATATCGAATTCATTAGGAATAAGTATGTACGTATAATTGATTTTATTTGATTCCCAGCACAAAATAGTGTCAATTGTGAGTATCGGGATCTTCTGGAACGAGTCTCAGTAAACTCAACTAATATATCCAATCGAATTTCCACACGTTGGTGCTAATCCATTAAAAACTGGGTGTGTTTATGCGAAAACATAATTTAAGTCAGTTTCTCCACGGTTATCATCTTCGATAACTGTCGTCCAGGATGGGGCCATTTGGCTTGTTCCGCTTCAGATCGGTAGCTATGTTATAATTCAAACATCATTGCGACTGAGCTTCACGTGCACTCGTGACGGTTCGACTGTCTTCCGGTGTTTGGGGGGGTGGTGAGGTCTTTAAGGTGTAGGAGGCTTGAAGTTAAGGTTGCTACATGTGCTACTCAGATAGAGAGGTCGAGAGCAAGGGAGTGACTTTTGGCAACACAGCACACAGGAGAATTTTGGCAACACAGCCCACAGAAGACTTTTGGCAACACAGAACTAAGTGAACACAACTGAGGCTTGAAGGCAACTGATATTTTCCGAGACCACGCTCCTCCCACTCACATCCCATTAGTCATTCTTTAGTCACGTGCCGTGAAGCTTCCTCTCCCATTTCCCTCCGAATAGCTAAGGTATTCGAAATGTAGTATAGTCCTTCCATCGCTTCTTTGGTCGTCCGCAATCTCTTTTTCCTGATTGTCTATATTTTAGGAGTCTCTAAGGGTTATCTACCGTTCGAAACCCTCTAAATATACTCATAAAATTTATTACGATATTATGCAATAATTTCGGTGAGTTGTTTATCTTTGAGCAGATGTTTTCATCTTGTTTATGGTTGTAGAGAGTATAACTAATCTAGTGACTAAGGGTGGGTTTAAATCGGCAAGAGACTTCCTCAAGCTTCTTCTGCAAGAGCTTGCGGGGAATTTTCCTCGGGGGAAAAGTTAAAAGATTTTCAAAAGTTAGGGCAGAGACAGATTGGTTACTCTTCTCACTGGCAACAATACGCTTCTCAACTTTTAAAAGTTCCGCGAGCGGACTTGCAGAATCGCTTACGCGTGGAATTCACGTCAATAGTCGCTGGCTGCAAGTAACTTGCGCAATAAACTTGCCAATGTGAACCCACCTTTAGTAATTTTATTTCAGCTGCTTTTGTCCTTCTGACTTGGCTTGCTATCGAAGTCCATATTTCGTCGCCATATATGACGTTGGTAGTGTCATTGCAACGAATTTTGTTTATAAAACAAGCGTTACTTTGTCCATGAATACTGACTATACCGATCATCACTGTCCATCGACTGACTTCTTTCTCTCCCACTGCCCCTCTCCCTCTCTTTCTTCTTCCCCCCACCATCCTCTTCTCCCGAGTTCATCGTCTTCATCTGCAAAAGGTAGTCGACGAGTCGAAGAAGAGGGGGAGACTCGAGCATAAAATAAGTCCCTCCTCCTACCCATTCACCCATGAATGCGGGAGCATAGATACACTCGGGATTACCGGTCAATTCTCTGTCACGCCACTTTCCATAGGAAACTCCCGATATGCATAACACCCCCGCTATACGTACACGCGAACATGCTTAAGGTTTTTGCAGATTTTTGAAAGTTTTAACTTTTATATGAAAGAAACTCTTACCATTTTCAACATTATAGTTATCTTGTCTCCGGCATACCTGGACCAGATTGGCCCGTGTAGTTTTATCAATGGGATACAAAAAAAGTCTCTTCCCCCATATTTTTCCTCGCATTGCTGTAGTAACCTAATGCCACACTTGGAATACGCTGCCAGTATTCGGGGTCCTTATGAGGCAGGCATAAAAACCGGGTTAGAACGCGGGCAGAGAAGATCGTCAAGATACGTTAAAGGCCGTTATGATAATTTCGTTAGTGTTACTGACCTTATGCAACAACAGGGATGGGAATCCCTTTTATACCGACGATTAAAATTTAGACTTTATCTATTATGTAAGTTCCAGACCATTTTATACTCTGACGGCGTTAATAATAATATTTTACGAAATCCGACATACTACGGTAGATGAGATAATGATAATAAAATTTAGGAACTAGACTGCAGAACGGACAGATTTAAAATGACATTTTTCCCGCGAACGATAAGAGACCATAACAGCTGCCAATGAGACTTTTAACTAGGTTTGTCGATAGGTAGTGTATCTCTTAGTAGTAGTAGATCTCCCTATTACTTGTTTCCTTATCTGCTACCTAGTACATACAGCATGCCGTGTATGTTTTCGCTATCACACTTGAATCTCTGTCCGTTTATGTAGTTGCAAAATACATAAATGCTAACGGTCCCTCTAACAATGGTAGCATATCTATAGTGTAATGCTTGCTTGTGAGGCTTCGCCTCGTGACAAGCATTAGCGATTTATGCTAATGCATCATTAATCGTCGATACACTAACTTTAGGGTATAGTTCAATGCATGTTGGTGACTACTCACCCCCTGCCACACTCCCTTGAGGTGGCTTGCAGGGTAATCTGTAGATGTAGAAGTCTCAAACACACAATTGATTCCGTAACACATGAATCTTGACGCAATCCAAATACGTCACAGGGTTCGACCCAAACGATACATCGAATCGCTTACAATGCGCAAGGACCTACCGCGTATTAGTAGTACCTTGGATCCGAGATGTTGATAGGTCGTCAAAACTGAGGTTTTATAATAAAAAAACTGAATGAAAACACCCGTAATGCGAAATTAATATTTAAAATCATAACATTTTTTACGGCGCTACCAGACAAATTTCGCGCAACCAATGTCAGAGGATCATTTAAGTTTCACAACATTGAGCCAAAAGCTAACAGATTTCCATGGAGTTTGCTAAAACATATTCTCAGGAATCAGTTCTACTACCCCATAAACATTTGAGTAAAATATCACGGAATGTACTTAGATATCTAATCCGTTAAAGTTATATAATAATTTGAATTCTATTTGGAAAAAAATAGGGGAACAGAGCTTTTCTACTCAATTACTCGGGCCACCTAAAACGTATCACCAATTGGCTGGATGGAAGTGTTCACGTCCGCATAAGTGGACGTCATTCAAGATGGCAGCATAGCGAATTATGTTTTCATACGAAGTAAAGTCGTGCCATATTCAATTGCTTTTTTTAAAGGAAAGAAAGCAAGTTTTGCGGCCAAATTCCTTTGAGTAGGTGTCGGCAAAGATTTTTAAAAAGTAATTTTCAAAAATATTCCCAAATAACTTGGTGTTCAGGTACCTATGACGTTGAGTGTCCCTTTATAGAAAAGAATTGTCCCACATGAAGAATAACGTGACGAAGCAGGAAATTAGATTGGAAACGGAAATTCTGAATGAGAGGGATTTAAGCGGAGAAAAATCTTGTCTGTAGAACGATGATGGGCGTTGGCATACCTATTGCTAAGGCAAAACGATCGGATAATGGGATAAGTGGGTTTACGCAAAAAATGTTCACAAATTGATTAAAGGAAAATTGTACCAGCAGATTGATGGATTGATGCAGCTAACTGGGATATCATTACCCTCGCCTTGTTTACAGGCAACAACCTATTGTTCCATGTGAGGCGATTCAAAGGAAACTTGTGCAACAAACAAGGCTCCACCATCATCGATTATAATGATTTTCAGCGCAAAGGGCGATCATATGACAAATATATACTTTGGTAAATACTAGCCAGCGCAATCTATAACAACAAAGAAAAACAGAGTTTTGAATACTTGACGTTAGTACAGAAGTCTTGACATAGTTTCATACTAAGAATCCTATAACTGTCCATTTAATATTTAGAATACAGTAACCATTTCGTGAATTAATTACTACATAGCGACTGTTAAAAGAAACTTCTGAGCAAATAAGCATACATAATCTAAACATTTTAGCATAATTCCATCTTGTCCAATTCATTTTAAATGTCACCCACGCTTTGGGACTTAAAACCCGAATATATTACTCTTTCCAAAAGGCCAAAATTTGCTTGTCATATAACACATGACCATATTCAGATTGAAAAGATAAAACATTAACGCAACACAGCTAACAACCAGGGCACACAATGGTGCAACGAAAATGATAATGAAAAAATATGTTGCCCAACAATGCCAATTGCAATGTCCTCAGCATGCCTTTCTGGAATATTCTCAGCATATATTCCAATTTCCAGACAGCATATTTTTAGCACATAACTTTGCAGACTGAAAGCCAACCTAATCGCTGAAGCAGAAGAAAAATATTTTTCTGTTACACACAAATGACGTTTGCGAAGAAGCAGGTGAAAGAATAAAATATTTCCGGGAAATCAAATGATAAAACAATGAAAGCATTAACACATCTTGCCCTTGAAGTAATTGGCAAAAAAATGTAGCAACTGAATACAAAATACGTCAGTTTAAAAGAAGTACAAAATACTCAGTCAGCTTCTCAGGATAAAAAAGGCATTCATTAAAAATTATATCCGTCGTCTTCATCTCCATATTTAGTACGTTAAATTTGCTTCCCACTAGCTTCTATAGTGGAAACAGTATTTTCTAATGAAATATCAACTAAAAACGTGATATTTCTCACGTATTTCAACTACATAGTTCAGTCTTGAAGGGAACGTCTTTAAGGCGCGGTATCCAATACTGATTTGGTAATCTGCGATGAACCAATCAAGCAAATTTGCGAGTCCACCACCATGTACATAGTCAAAATTGCTTGAATATAGATACCCTCGCGAAACGTACATACACATGATATGAAGAGAACAAAAAGCGAAAATGAGAGACCTTTAAATTTCTCCGGTATTCTGGGAGCACTCAATTTAATTACCGTACCAGAGTGGAGGCTCACGCGAAATAGGTCGCTTTGAAACCCCCACATACATTAACCCTACGCACACCACTGACGATGAAGTACTTTGCCTGAATGGATGTAGTAGAGGTTGAAAAAAAATAACCTACAACAGCCTCCTAGAGAGGTTGAGTACTTGGTGAGTATGAGCCTGAGAAACTATGCCGACGCTTTGAGAGAAATGCCTCTTTAATTAACCACCGATTACCACTAAAAGCCCTCGTGCGTTCGCCATCCCCCACACCCTTATAGGCCATCGGCCGAGCGTGGAAAGAACGCGTACGTGTATGCATACACCACCGAAAAAAATAAAGACAGCGAAGCTTTTAATCTGTTTATCTTTTCGATCGCAGCGCGGTCGTCATCGCAACCATCAACTTCATAGCAGGCGGTCCGATCTTACTCTGGAAACTCCTCTCAGGCAACAGCAAGGGGGAAATGGACACTCCCTAACTCCCCCACTCCCTTCTCAAAACACACGTGCCCCTTATTTTCCCCTGCCTCTCAACAAAACTTTTCTCCACCCGGTCCACCTTACAGCACTGTACAGACATAGATAAATGGATTACGAACATTGGAGAGGTTCCACCACCATTGGGTTAGTCAAAACAAAATAATGAAGTACATCTTTTTGTTCACTTGTTTAACAATAGACTGCTTTCTATGACTGGAAAAAAATTATTCAAAAACAATTTTTGACAGATTATTTGTCGAATATGTTAATAATGAGCACTTTTTTCCAACCATTTTACAGGAGCTGATTTCCGCGCCATTTCTATTGAATTGCCGTATTTTTACTTCAATGACCGCAGTATTTTTGCTGATAAATAAAATAAAAAGGCGTTAAGGAGCCTACATTTTATTTTTACTCAATCAACAGGGAGATTTCTCTTATTAATTACAGTTTTCAACGACAGTGGCTATGAATTCAGGTTTGGATACGGCGTCTTTAAGGTAGTTTTAGTGCCATATGATTTCGAATAGAATTAAATGAAGTTGCTCTCTTTTTAAAGAATATATCTCACCTTTCCAAAGATATCAAAATATCAGCCACCCACCGCACTACATTTCGAGATACATATTTGCAAAAAAATCATAAGCCACCTTCAATGGGAAATGGTATGTGAATGTATTTCAGAGAGACTTTTTTTTATTAGGAATTTCAACGCATAGATCTCGTCAGAAATTTAACAACGTGTAGCTTGTATGTTTTCTCAACTAAATATTTTTTAAATTAATTAATTACTCGACGCAGTAATTTTTGTCAGAATCGCAAAAAAAAACTTTGTTATGACGACGTTTTCACCGTAGGGAGTGAAAAAATGAGTCAAATTAAAGACTAATGAACGCTTTCTTAGTTTATTACCGAGAATTTCTGTCATATAAAACAATATTTTTGCGTCATCATTATCACAATACTTACTTCATGCTTCTTACAGTTGCTTATATTTACAAATAAAATTCTATTCTTCATATTCAACTACATCTCTTTTATGACTAGGGAAAAATCTCGCTCAAACTACCTTCCGGAAATTCCACCACGACGTCACTGGTCAAAACAATTACTTAATTCGATGGCCTCGGACTCGCCGACTCGAGACTTAAGTTTGCTTCGATTAAAACATTTTATTTCACAATTGACATGCCTTAACATATTAAATAACTACATTGTGGTACAAAATATACACATTAAAAGAGGAATACATTTGTAATGAATTTTTTCTTCCAGCCATAGGAGCCGACTGCAGTTCCTTTTCTAATAAATTACCGCATTTGTCTAACTACTGCAGTGATTTTCTAATGACAAAAAAATAAAATAGGTGCCTATATTTTATTTTTATTCAATTCATCGGGAGTTTCCTCTTACGTTTTTCGTGAATTTGGTACTTGCATCAAATAGAAAAATGCTATTCTTCACCGTGTTTCACCGATTCTCGCATTTAACACTGTGTGGTTTCAAGTTCAATTTGATAATAAAATAGCGTGGAAATTTATAATAGTTGATGGTCAGGTAAAATTTGCATCCTTAAAAACAACATATCTCATCGGTTATAATTAGTAAATGCGTAGTTTGATAAAAAAATCTGGTTTACAGCGGAAAAACTCAAACAGAAATTTATTAAAATATGAATGTTGAAACTCGTACCATTTTCAACTTTAAAATTATCTTGTCTCTGGAAAACTTGGACCCACCTCACCCGTGTAGATGTATCAATGGGATACCTTAAAAAATTCATTTCCTCGCATTCCTGTAGTATCCAAATAACTACCCAGGTATTAAAAACACAATGCACTCCGTACCTTGCTTAGCCTCTCGGTGTAATCCAAACTACGTCACACCGTTCGACTCAAACGATGCGCAACGACCTACTTTGTATTAGAGGTACCATGAACGCTTTTTTATAGTACTGATTATATAAATGTGCTAATATTGTTGCATTGTTAATGGATAAAATATAACTGACTCTGTCTACGCCGATAGACATTCTTGCGAAGGAATTCTAAGATATAATTCAAACCGAAGAAACGATATTTGCGTTTCTAAAAAATTGTTAGCCAAGTATTTCCGCGAGATACGCAAATAGTTTATAGAAGCTATATTTTTGCCATTCAACAAAACATTTTTAACAGTGAGATTACACAACGTTTATATTTTCCAATAATATTTGTGTAAAATATTGTAATACTAAATATAGTATTGATTCAGTATAAATATAATTCGTTTCTCCAAATTGAAATAAAACTATTGTAGATCGCAAACAATCTGTAGACTGTAGATTTTTCCCATATGAAGACTTGTTCCTCCCTCATATTTTGCCAAACTAAACGTGTAACATCTCTGGTAGGTATTTCTCGATAATTCTTTCCATTCAATTTTCCTCTTTCATTATTGTTTTCAGTGAGCTGTTACGTCTCAGACTGCTCTCAATAAGTTTGTTTTGCTTCTGAGGAAGTTCAAGGTGGAACATTGAACTTCGTGAATTTATTCATTTAACTTCGTTTCTCCCAAATTCTTCGTAGGGCTTCTTCATTAGTGATTCTCTCTGTCAATTAATACTCGACGTTCTTCCAAAACACCGCATTTCTATTGGTTTTGACCTTCTCCCGACATTTAAAAGCGTGCTAAAATCATACAATTTGATTGAATGCATCCTTACCAACTATGGTTGCTGACTGCCAGTAAACGTTTATTTCAATCGAAAACCCTCTACGCTTGGGCTCATATGGTCACTATATTTCCCAGCCTTCTTCCATTACCGCGCATGCTACTTCATCAATAAAAATTCTTCCAGTTGGTAAATATTTTACTGACCAGTCTCAGGGTTACCATCGGCGAACTCCTGCCTAGGCAAACTAGCCAGCTATCTAAGGCCCCAAACTCAGAGAGGTCCCCAGTTAGAGAAAGAAATTATACAAATTGAGAAAACTGACCAATGAACTATAATGTCGGTTCAAAAAATTCCTAGCACAGTTGGCACTATTTCATTTTATTTCGTACTACTCTTGTCTATTTTTTGAAGTCAAAGTACGTTAAATATATTAAAAATAAAAAAGCTTGTTTTTAGTTTAATTACAAAGAAGTGGGCCCCAACTTCTTTAAATGCTTATAGGCTCTGGATCTAAGTAAGTATGGGCTTTATGTGACTCAGTCTTCTAAATTTTTTTCACACAGCATTTACATGTTCATTATCATGTCATATTAAAATTTCGTAAAATGTCATTTCATAAACCAAATAGCCTCAATACAATCCAGTGTTCATGATTAAGTATCAACTGTTTTGTAACAATAAAATGGTATTACCAATAAGAAAGCAGTACCTGAAAATATTTGTGTGGAGTTTTTCGTAATATGGCTAAGATAAATGCACCATTGGAAAGCTCGAACAGAAGGGAATAGACGCTTTCAAAACTTGATGCCTGAGGTGGATGCCGATAATCTAATAGGTGTATAAGAACATAAACGACGAAAGGTACAAAATAATAGAAGAGAAAAAAGCATACGTGGCACTATCAGTAAGAAATGGTTCAGTTTAATGGGCCACACTTTGAGAATCAAAGAATGTCTAAGGAACCTGATAGAAGGGAAAATAAAAGGGAAAGCTATACGAGGAAGACCTAGGCACTAATACATAAGGCAAATAAAATGGAATATGGGAGAGAGGATCTACAAGGACTACATAAATGTGTTAGCAGGGGAGAGGCTACAGTCGAGGGCTACAGTCAACCAGTCAGAGGGTAGAATAACTAATAATGATCATTCCAAGCGCCGAGGTGGTCAAAAGCCTTCCTTCACAACCTTATATAACCAAGCCCTTCAATCCACTGCTAAAGCACCTAAACTTCAACCGAAGCATGCGGGAAACAATAATCAAAAACATTTTTGGCGCTGCATCGAACATACTAGGATTCTCAAGGTGGCTTCGGCCTCAAGAGTCATTTATTCCAAAAATTCTGAAAACTTAAATTTAACACCTTTGAGGTGCGTTTTATAAATTGAGATGAAAATAAATAACGTTTCCAAGTTAGTTTTACAGTAATTCAGCCTTCAAAGTGGAGATTTTAACAGAGGCTCTTATGGAGATTGCTCAGATTACAATAGAAAAACGTCAATTCGAACGCGAAATCATATATGTATAAGCTTTCAATACAAACAGTTTATAAGAATCAAAAAGTCCTGGGAAATTTAATAAAAATAAAATATAGGAATCTTACCATCTATTTATTTAAGTTATTAGGAAATTACTGCCGAAATTGAAGTCAAAATGCGGTAGTTCCATATAGGCACTGCAGTCGACTCCTTTGGTTGGACAAATGCTGTGATTAAATTCGCGTAATAATATGCATATTTTGACCTTAATTTTGGTTGTAATAGGCAACCAATTTCACCAGTGAAAGAAGGATTTTTAAACCAAACAAAACGGTGTAATACAGTAAATATTTTGACTCACATGGTGTAGAACCACCATAAATTCAACCATAACGTGGGGGAAACACAAAACATTTTCGGCGCTGCATTGAAGAGACCATGATTCTTAAGGCGAATGGTGGAAAGGTCTCCGTAAGAAAAAATGAAATAACTTTGATACTTCGCTACAGTTAAGCCGCATCTCGAATATTACGCGTACATTTGGGACCCAGCATTAAAAATGTCAATGCGCGAAATAAAGTACAAAGGAAAGCTACAGGTTCCGTTGAGGTGACTGGAGCAGTAACCGTGGATCACTGAATGCACAATAAAACAATTTTTCAAGTAAGAAGAAAAAAAATATTGGAACCCATTTCATTAAAGTGCAACCAATTACGCGTTGGGACTTACTGTAGAGAAAATTATACAAGAATTTTATATTTTTTCCTCAATTAAAGCATTTTATGATTACAGTTTCTGGCGCGGTATTTGACATGTTTGACGAAATTATATTTAAATATGTCTTTTTTCGAATATTGGACTCAGCGTGAGACTTTGATATTTGCAAGCAACCACTATAATAATAATTAATGTATTATTTCGCGTTATAATAAATTCTATACGCATGTAAACGAATTAATAAGAATTATTTGTCATGTGCCATACGGCTATGTGTTCAAATGGCATTAAATTGCAAAAAAATCGGTAGGATGCATTTTTTCACTTTAATATAGTATTGATATCACTAAAAAAACACACGTGTACAAAGTTTCACGCAAATATGAACATAGACAAAAATTGCTCCAACCACTTTAAATAGGCGCGGTCGAAATACGATGTTGATGCACGCTCAGGGGACCTTCCTGAGCTTCGAAGCGATTTGAAGCGTGAAACGGATCGAGATGAAGCACTTCGCGGAGATTGGATCATGGAACGGAACGCGCCCCAAATAACGTCATTTAAAAAATCGTGATTCATCGAGGATTTCTACATCACTTCCACGACATTGTCGAGGTCGGATCATTCCTGAACAAGGCCCGAGATCCAACTAGACCTATAATCTAATGCTTAACAACCCACAGAGTAAGAATACAGTATTCTTATGGTGGAATATTATGTATAATTATTAAGGTGGCTAAGAGGTGACGTCTGACAGACGTCCCTCTATTTTCCATTCATTTATATTATTCGCAAACCCAAAATAACTGCCGCCCTCAGAGGCGGCGGGGTAACGTTCTCGCCTGCATACCCGAAGGTCGCGGGTTCGAGTCCCGCCAGTTCTCCACTCACTGAACGGGTGTTAATGTGTGGTGTATGAGTTAAATGTGAGAGAGGTCTATGTAAACCTAAATTCGCTCGAAAATAAAAAGGAAATTATTATTATTGTGCCTCTGACATCCATCTGGTTCTCATTTACTATACAGTATTCCACGTGGTCCATTCCTCCTATACTCATCTGCATACTTCTTCATTTCAAATTTCACCTCTCCATTTAATTTTCAGCATCCCCATCAGACATCAGATTTCGAAAACTTCCAATCTTTTCTGGTCTGGTTTTCCAAGGGTACACGTTTGCCGAATCATAGTGTGCCAAATATCAATACAAATGCTTTCAACACGCAGTTCCCTTATGTGTAGTCCTATCTTCTTTGAACGCAGTAGCTGCCTCTTCATCATGAACGCTTTCTTAGCTTGGACAGCGCTTGATGTCCGCAGCACATTTTTCATCCCACGTGATGGTGCTTCCGAGGGTAGGTAGGTGAAGAAATCCACTCGTTCTAATTTCTCTCCTCTCACCTCGAAGATATACGGTCTTTTTCTTCAGGTTACGCTCTCAAACATTGCGACGAAAACCGGATCACTATATCCCAAGACGCATTACACCGAAATGAAACATGTACCCACGTACTCCTATATTCGTGGCATTGTCGACTTTCTTTCTGAAAATGAACAATTTGCGAATAGCTCACCCCTTTAAACACATGATGAGGAACACATTAAACGGAAAGGCGAAAACATCAACGTGGCGAATTGGCGGATCAGGGCGACGGAATAATGGATAATTCCGTCGCTTTGATTGGTGGTTGGTGCAGTTGCATTTCACTCAACGCAGACGACGAAAAGCGCAACGATGAAAAAAGGGGACTGCTTGTCTCCTTCTTCGACGTCATTTTTGCCTATTCTTTTTGATCATGCCTTTATTAATTGAGATTTCCGGACCATCTCTTGCGTGGTCGACCTACGCCCCTCTTTCCTAATGGTATTCGATCCCTTTCTATCATGACGATTCTTGAGTCGTCCATTCTTGATATATGTTCATTCCATTCTTCTTTTCTTTTGTGTGACCATTCTATTATTGGAGGTATCTTACATAGGTCTCTGATATTTTCGTTCTAAATCCTACCTAATTTCGTCTAGTCCATTATTTTTTTCGGTAAAGTCATTTCTGCAGTCTGTATTGTCTGTGTTTTTTTACTTGTTTGTGCGGTAGTTTTCATGTAATATAATATTAAAGGTCTGATAACTGATTTCTATATTCTTTTTTTTGCTTCTTTTCGTAAGTATTTATTTCTCCATTCTCCACACTGATTGGTTCAGGCAGCCCCCAATCTTTTCCGCTTTTATTTGTTCATTTACTTCTTCATATAAATTCCCATAGCTAGTTATAACTGCTCCTACATATTTGACTTTCAATACCTGCTCTATGATATCCTTGTTTAGTTGTAGTTTACATCGGATTGCTTCCTTTGATATTACCATAGATTTTGTTTTTTTTTCGGGTGCTATTTCCATATTATATGTGACTGCTTGTGAATGTAGATAGTTAAATTTAATCCGGTATGGTTAAGAGAGATGGGAAGTTGGGGCTAGTGCGAGAGAAAGAGAGAGATAGAAGAGGTAACTCAAGGATGGCGAGTAAGACTGACCCACCCATCTCCGGTCCACTCAAAACACACACACTATCCGGACAACAGTTCTCCTTCCCATAATTCCCTTCTTTCTCTCAACCGACCCGACCTTACAGCCCCTCCCCCTTACCTCACATTAACCCCTTCCCAATACCCCTTTCGCGAAACACACCCACCCCACCCCCACTGTTGCGATTTTCCTACCCAGCCCCACCTTCCCGGCGGCGCGCGCCTCGTCGGCTGATATACCGTTATAGTCTTCTGCTCTTCCGAAGAAAAGGAGGAGGGAGTGGAGCACGACGGGAAGGAAAGAGAGTGAACGGGAAGAACAGGAGGACACCCTGGGGCGAAGCTGGGGCGGAGCGCTTTCGTTTGTGCTCGTGTTGAGAGATAGAGGGAGCAGGGGCGTCGTATTAGAAACATCTCCCTCTCTATCTCTCTCATTCGCAGCATCTGTCCCCGGATGAAGAGGCACATGAATGAACAAGGTGGCGACAGACGGAACGGATAAATAAATAGGCATTCTCCCTTATCTTACATATTGCCTATTTTCGAATTTCTCCATGTTATGAATTTATGGATCTCTGATTACCCAGCCGGCCCCGGTGTAAATTTACACCTGAAACTGTGCAGTTAATTAATTCAGTTGTTTTATAACTATTTTTTATTCTGTAGAGATGGAGTGGAGTGATTGAGGGACATTGAGACTTCATCTACATCGTCCAAAATCAAGTTTTTCATAAAATGACAGCCGGCCTCGGTGGCGGCGAGGGAAAGTCCTCGCCTGCTAATCCGAGGGTCGCGGGTTCGAGTCCCCCCTGGGTCGGTTTTTCACTTGCCCAGGGCATGGGTGTTTCTGTCAAGTTCTGATGGTTCGGCCCCTGAGAAACCTGAAGACAAGCCAATGGCTTATCGGGATCACAGGGGCATACGGACCACCAAAATCGTCCGAGAGCAAAAAACGAAACAGTGGCTGGAGCGGTAATCGTTGGTCATTGAGAGCACATTTTAATAATTTTTCAAGGAAGTCAAAGAAATATTCCAGCAAGTTAAGCTGATTATAAATAAGCTAAATATTCTATACATTCCACATAAGTACATCTGTTTATGGTGTAGAACTTACCATACTTGCAGTAATGGATATGATAAAAGAAATATATATTTTACATTTTTCCCTTAATTAAGGCACGTTACGACTTAAGCTATTGATAGTTTTCGGATCGGTATCAGAAATGTAGGCGAAAATTAAATTTTAATGTGCTTTTCCAAATCTTTGACTCGACGCGACACCTTGATATTAGTTAGCTACCTTTTATAATGATATGCAATGTATTATTTCGCGTATTGAAGAAAATATTTGCACATGCAATCGAATTATTATCACGAAATATATATTATGTTCTTTTCAAGGGAACGTGTGAAAATATCACTGAATTGCCAAGAAGAAACAAATGGATAAAATGTTTAGACTCATATCTACAGATATCACTAAAGTGAACACGCATGTCTGTACATAGTAAATAAATTACTCTAACCACCTTAAGACGTCCGCAGTACTTGGGAAAACTACTTTGTTCACTACCCTTGCGTTCATTTGATGATAATACAATATCTGGAGGACGATCGCGAAGACTTCAGGATGATAAGTTTAAATATCCCTCGCGGCAATATAGTACTTCACAGAAATATCAATAGGAGGCTAGAGAGCAACGCTTAAGTCAGGATTGCGACCGACGTTTCCTGACGTGACAAACGCGGACGATCGTGTTCTCGAAGTTTTTTTGATTGCAAGGTCATTGCACGTGTCCAGTAGAAGGAACTTGGGTGATAGTCATATAGTGGACCCTAATACAATGGCTGGGCGTTGATAGCACCGTAGATGGACGATGAGTAATCTATGTCGAATTATAACTATTCCGTTACTCTACGTCAACGGCGACCATTCAGAGATGAGAGCTCATTTTTATTACAATATTTATCAAAATTTCATTTACAGAGTGTTCATCTAATTTTTTTAAATTTAACAATCCATAATAACTAACGCCTGTCCACGGAATTCCACCGCTAAAACTTGGCTCCAATTCCGATAAAAGAAGCCGATTTCTTAGGTTTTAACTCTGACAACGTAATTCATAACTAGACTCATCCACATAATATACATCCACATAATATCCTGCAAGTTACCTCAAGGTTGTGTGGCAGGAGGGGACCTTTCACAAATACGCACTAAATATATTCTACTCTATTATAGGTAACTATATTATACCTACTATGGTAGATGAAACTACGACCATTAATGCATTAGCAAGAATTCCTGTCAGGGGTGAAATTTCACCAGCATTCACTACACAATATACTACCTATGTCATAAAAACTAAGAGTAGTAATTCATTTTGCAGCTATATAAATGTTCAGAGGCACAATAGTTACACAGGAGGCTTCAGAGACGTACTGTTAGTACTGCGTAGCAGAAATTACAAGCATCAGATAGGAAATGAAATAATTAGGTACAATACCTATCGACACACCTAATTGTAAAGTCTAAATGGACAGCTTTTATGGTCTCTTATCGTCAGCGGAAAAAAATACATTTTAAATCTGTCCTTTTTAGAGTCAATTTCCCTAATTTTATCCTTATGATCTCAAAGGGGGTGCCAATTCAGTGGCCTAAACCTTCACAGCAACTTGATTCCTCGTGTGCCACCAAGTTTTGCGATGCAGTTACGTGCTTGCATGAGCTCGCAGCGAGTTTACGATCGTGTGTCCTGTTTTGCGTGCGTGCCACAATGCCCGTTCGCAACCTCGCGTGGATGTTGAAATGTTTATTTAAATTCTAAATTTCTAAAATTCTTCTTCCACCCTCTGCCACACCCCATTTTCGACCCTCCGAAACCGCCTATCCCTTCCGCCCGCCAATCTTCATCCCTTTCCCAATCATCCCCGCCATCACAGATCTTATCGTTTCACTCTCTCTGCTGAAATAAATGAACTCACATACTCAACACACACTACTGCAGCCTTTTAATTTTGTTTATTTTTTCGCTGGAAAAACAAACTGAACCTTCCACCCTGTTTAAAATCAATTTCCGAAGCCGGTGTAGAAGTTTTTATTGGGATTCCGAACGTTATTTTTTTTCTCGTCCGAAACGTTATCAGTTCTATAAAGCTGCCATCGGCTGGCGATGCCGCTTCGTACGGGGGCGGGGAGAGACAACCAGATATGGATTGGAGTGGAAAAAAATTATGACGTTATTTATTTATCTGATGCGATTGTGTTTTTAAAGGAAAGGTTATTGACCTGGCGAGGGTTTTACCTTGGTGGATTCCTTAACACTTAATGGTAAGGGACGACAAACACTATTATCGATTCCGCCAATAATGCTATTGGTAACGATAGATGGCGCTGTTGTTAAGATTTTATATTTTTTGTGCAACTTTCAATTTCAATATTAGAGGAAAATTAATTTTGTTTTACATGGTTGTAAATTATGCAAAATGTTTTGCACGTTAGCATGGCTGTGATTAACAGCATTAATTTTGTAATACTCATTTTCCAAGTTGGCATGACTGAACTTTATTCAATGGTCCCCGTTATTGGTACAGTGTCCACTGTCCATGCCACATGAGTAAAATTACAGTTACTGTCTATAAAAATAAGTCGAGATGAAAGAGTTTGAGATGATTTATCTTCAAAACGAGGAAACTGAGTTTGATGCAATAAAATACACCACAAATATTGTTTATTTCTCACGCTTGTACATTAAAATATTTTTGTCGCCTTAGATACCCTGGTAATTCATTTTATTTGAAAAAAAAATGCTCCGCTTTCGACGCTTAAAATCTCATCGCCCATGCTTTGAGCGTTTGGTATACTGTTACTTTTCATCATACGTACTTCAACCCAGTTATTCTTATAACGAGCCTTTTTAATTATTACTTGTTTTTAATTGTTACAATGAAGATGTGCGATACAATGAATAAGCGAGAATGAATTTTCTCGCTTATTAGATTACTGGATAAATATGTGATGCATGACTTAAGTTGATAAGTGATGTAGAAATATTGATTTAATTAAAATACTCACATCAAGGCTCATAAAGCTATAGGCGGCATAATGCATTAACGCCGGAATTTGGTAGCTTTAACATCGGGGCGATCACGTAACATAAAACGTAAACTACGGTCAAAAAGCATACCATAGATTTTCCTTGCTGAAAATTGGATTTCCATCCAAAATCGAGTAATTAATAACAACAAAACCGTCTTAATTCACCAACATTAGATTCTCCTATATGAAGGAGAAAAAATTGCTCAAAGAGTAATGAAAAATGTGGCTTACTACATTTACTAATAAGAGGAAAATTAATTCATTAATTAAATTTAAAAAATCCGTAAAATTAGTAATCTGGAAAGAAAATGGGCAGATTTGATGATTTGCGCAATTAGTCTCCGATTATTACATTAGCGTAGGCAGCGTGATTTGAGGAGTGGAGGATGAGTAGAAATAAACCTAGGGTCAGCATTACCCGATAGTTAGCGAAAGACGCCTTGTGGTCTACAGTTTACAAGTCCCATCTGAAGGACGAGGAATTGAACTTAAAATTACTCTTAACTCGGCACCCAAGTAGGGTGCCATTGGATGCACATTTCAACAATTTTTCAATTCGAAAAAAAATTCTTGGATCACATTTCACCTAATTCCTTATACGCTGAAACGAATCATGCATGCAGTAATGTAAATGATACAATATTACACTTTAACTTTACTCCTTAATGAAAGCATGTTATGGCGAGTTTTCGGCGTGGTTTTCGAAATTTAGACGAAATCATATTGAAATATAACTATTTTTTTATTGCTGTCGACCGGTTTCGACGTCTAAATCGTCATTATCAAGACAAACTGCAATAAAAAAATAGTGGAATTTGTACTGTGTTATTTCTCATCATGAATTCTATCAATAATTTCCACCAAGTATCGCCACAATCGATTAACTTGATAATGAAATATGTTTATTTCGAATATTGAACTCGACGTGACACCTTGGTATTTGTTAGCAACCATGTAAATTATAATAAATGTAATATTTCGCGTTTAGAAGAAAATCTGTACGCATGTGATCGAATTAATGCGAAATATACGTCACGTACCAAATGTGATACGTCAAAAATAGCATTGAATAGCCGCAAAAACCAAATCGTTACGATACAATGTTTTCCACTTTTGTCTCTACGTATCACTTATGAAAATCCGAAAGCAAAATTCGCGCAAATATGTACATAAACATATTGTTCAATATTACCCATAATTACCCGTAATTTTTATTACTGGCGCTATCTCGGATTATGTAAAACGTCCTTTCGCCGACGGAGACGTGTCCTATCGAGATCTTTAATCAACCAAGTCTTTCCAGATAGTGGATTACGCCATTTCTTCGTTTGTGGCGATTGGGGAGTGCAACGTCCTCTTGCTCGTCATCAAAGGTAGTACTGTTAATTTCCGTAATGTGTCTGAGTACATTTCAGCTTAACCTCCGCACAGGCTTATTGCTTAAGCGGCATTAGTTTTCTTGTTCCTACACTATTCACACACCGCTATATTACTTTAAATTTTGGAATTTCAGAGAACAATTCTTCATGGATTACGTCCACGGTCCAAGATAGCGGCGAAGGGAGGGAATCTGTTCTCATTATATTACATTTTTTCGAGCTTTTACTTAATGTTTCAAAACAATCCAGTAGATGGATGCTCGCCAACATCATGTTCACAAAAATTAATATTTTTTTCGAAACATTTTACTCAAGATATGCTAAAAGTTTGTTAAACATTATTGCTAAACAATGTAGCATATATTGCAGAAAATATTAAGGTTAACATAATCTGAGGTTTTAGGCGTGATGGAGTGGAAACGGAACATAACTGCAATTAATGAAAAAAGTGCAATTTCCACAAGTATGACATTTATTGCACGACCGACCTGAAGATGCTGTAAAAAGCGAAGATGCTGTAAAAAGCTGAAGATGCTATAAAAAGCGAAACCGGTCGTGCAATAAATGTCATACTTGTGGCAATTGCTCTTTTTTCATTAATTGCAATTAAGGTTAAAATGTTTTATAGTCAGTTATGATGAGTATATCTCATTAAAATATTCCGACGACGAAGTTTCAATCAAGTCAAATTTGGTTTCGGTGGTGGCAGGGAAACGTCATCGCCAGCAAACCCGAAGGTCGTGGCTTCGAATCCCTCCCGTTGCATGGTTAATTGTTAGTTAATTATTTTGCCGGCCCCGGTGACAGCGAGGTAAAGTCCTTGTCTGCCAACCCAAGGGTAGAATTTTAACCTCCCACGGCATAGTATTTTTCCGCTGTTACATGTTAAGAGTGTTAAAATGTCTGAAGTTAAAGACCCTTCTCTTTCAAAAGTAATTTGAAAGACAAAAATTATTACAAATAGCATGTATATTAGGATGGTCCTTATTTGGAGGTAAATATTTTGTTTGTGCAATTTTTTTTGGGGCCCCTTAAATGTGTGCCATTTGGTTAGAAAATGTTTACACAATATAATTGAAATCGGATAAGGGAAATACGTGCCGCAACGCACCTAATTTTTTTTTTAATTTCGCCATTAATGGCTGTTTTCCGGTCATTCCTAGCGATTACGAAGCACTCAGCGTTTCTGATTGCGTATCTGTTATTACCAACGAATCATCATACATTATATATGTTTCATGTCGAATACAGTTTCAATTTCTGCCGCGCGGTTGCCAAGATACGGCCCCGAGAGTGAGCGCATGCCACCCAAGTCTCGGAGCGCGCCCTCGCGCACCTAAGCTCGACACTATTATTCCTCTGCCGCGTATCACATGTCTCAGTACTTGTTACAAAATTAAACGTATTTTTGTGGTAGATACTAAAGATTATTATATATGTATACACTCTGACACTACCTTATTCTGGGCCAAAACATCCCATACTTGAGAAGTACTAGGGTTAGTTTATATCGGAGCTACATTGTAGAGAAAATACGGAATGAAAGTCAGGAAGTCAATTATTCGAATAAAAGACATTTAAGGAAAAAATAAAACGCAACAAATCCCGGAATCCTTTAATATTCGCATTGTTTTCCTCTTGATTTTCAGTAAAGGCGCCAACATATGGATAATGTAAAGTTTTTAGTAGCCCTGGGGTAAAAATCTTGCATTTTTAAAACCTTTGAACGAATTCTAAAAACTATAAATACAAAACATAAGGCCATGACTATTGTCAACAGACGGAATGACTTCTTCCGGCTGATTAACCGAACGTATCGCTGAGCACATAATTCCGTTGATCATCCATCGTGGGCGCTGAAACGCGGTTTGTTCCGATCTGCGCCGACATCAAACACGTTGAATGGGAAGGTCACGTGAACACAGCTGATAAGACACGTGTAGGAATCCGCAGATATCTAAAGAAGCGTAGGATTTGATAATTTCCCGGCGAATTATACCAGTGAAATTCTGTTACCAAATACCCGCGAACACATTCTATACCAAATACCAGTGAGCAAATCAACAGCCCTGGGGACGAAGGAAAAGTCTTCCATCGAAACGTAAGTGGAGATGGAGAACCTGACCCGGTCGGAAGCCAGAGAGAATTTCACTGGTATCTAAAGAAGCGGATGTGAAGATGGGGCCTTCTTCCTGTGTCGCGCGTGGAGAGGGAGAGGTGGGGAGGTAAGGGGAAACGGCTTCGTTAAGGAGACTTGAAAGAGACGTGACGCCAGACGCGCGCATCTAGTTCCCGAGCAAAGAGAATGCCGCGGACCGCAAAATGGGCTTTAGAGTCCTAGATGACTAAACAAGGGAGGCTAAGACGGCGTCGACGGAGGACAGCTTTAAGTGGACCTGCAGTCGGCGAGCTAAGTGAACGGCCAGCCGATTGAACGACCTTAGGTATTTCATTCTCTGCCGCGGCGGAATCATTCGCGTCCACTACGGAGATTGATTCTCCCTCATCACCCTCCTTAAGATTGGAACGCATGCAATCCTCTGGAGGCCGGTGTTTTTCTTCTTCCTTTCCCGGGTTCTTGTGTGGATAAACCATTCAAATTTAGAATTTTAAGCCGGTCCCACCCGTAAAACGTCATTCAATTCGTACTCTGGGAACTTTTTAGATAAACGCGTCCACTGCTTTCACATGATCAACAACATCCTACCATTCCTAAGCTACATTTTGAAATTGAAAATAAACCAATCGGGCCAAGGAAAACTGGAGAAATTGACGATGCGAGGAATGGGAAAAGCTGCAGAAAGAGGCGGAAATGAGTTCGCTATACGCTAAAGTGAATATGTTATCAGGCGGTAAGAGAGGGCAAACGATACCAAAGATTAAGGAAAAGACAGGTATGATTATAATCGAACAGGAAAATATTCAAGATAGTTGGAGAGAATACGTAGAAGTGCTATAAGACAGCGGTAATAGACTTGTGACTCTGGATATAGAGGAAGAGAGAATAATAGATACTCGACAGTAAAATAGAGAAGACATTACGAGAGATGAAGGCAAGAAAAGCTGTGGGAGTTGATAACATACCTTCGGAGCTACTAAACAATTTAGGCAGTAAGGGCAGACAACCTTTTGCCGAACTCATTTGTATGGTCTACGGGGAAGGAGGATGGCCAGAGAAATTTGTGTAAACAGTCCTGATTCCTATTTCGAAGACGAAAAAAAGAGTGAATTAGAGGATTATAGATCAATAAATTTATGCCGGAGGCAGCAAAAGTTTTGCATAGAATAATTAATAAATGGTCGGAAAGTAGTGCAAATAATTATTTGGGTGACGACCAGTTTGTTTTCCCGAAAGGGGAGGGCAACTCGGGATGCGATTCCGCCACATTCACCAATGACTTTCGGGCTCTACATCGTACATCTGTTACGTTATTCGACTCTCTCCCATTGTCTCGATATGGCCAAACTAACGAAACACATTTCTTTCATTAATATGTCCACTAATGGAGCGTCCAACCCACATTCTTCCATGATCCACTAATTCCTAACCCTATCCAATCTGATTTTGCCGCATACATTCCCAGGTACCCTATTCCCACTGCATTTAAATTACTCTTATGCTTATCCTGACATACCCAAGTTTCGCAGCCATATAATAACGTTGGTAGGAGAAAACTTTTGTACACTACGTATTAAAAATCTGTATTTTAAAACGTACGCTGTCTTCCACGGAGTAATCAAAACCTTTCCATTGTCAGTACTTGACGCAGAACTGAAAATCAACACGGAAGCGGCAACCGCGGATGGGATTATCGAAGTTATTTTATTTATTTAGCGAACATCGATTTTGTTCCACATCTGTTTAGAAGCGCGCTGGCTAGTGCGCTGGGTCTAAAACGAATTGAAAACATGTGCGCTGTTGTATTGTAATGTGAGCACCTCACTAGAGCGAATGTAAAGCGTCCATTAAGTTTCGAGTGGCAAAAAACAGGGGGACAAATCAAACAATCGATACATAGAAAATACCAATTTTGAACCTTCGATGATGATGATGGTTCAACAATAGTCACGGCCGAATGCTTTATGTTAAGTCAATGAATTCGATCAAAAATGCATTTGAAAACGTAGGACATTCACCACGGAGTAGGTAATTAAAACCTTTACATTACCCATGCTTGACGCGTTTATGAAAATAAATGCTAAAACAACAGTCGCGGATGCGATTATCGTACTTCATTTGTTTTCCAGCGTGCATCAACTCTGCTCGCCGTCAGTTTTTAAGTGCGCTCCCTAGAGCGCTGGGTCGGAAACGAAAGGAAAGCAAGTGCACTGTTGTGTTACGAAGTCAGCGAATGGAATGCTCCCATTATTTGAAATAGTTATTTCTTACATTAAATCTTTTAAATATACCGCAAACTACGATGGGTCGTGTTAAGAGTATTATGCGTCCAAAAACGCGCTATCATAATTTATAAACAAAAAGTATGCGATTCGTAAAAAAATTAGGCTCCAAAATAAATATTCTGATATGGTTCAATAAACAACTGAGCCCTTAATTGAATTTGCATGGCAGCCTTAAATGTTGAGTATATTTAAACGCTAAAGGTAGATTTTTTATCAAGACAAAAAAATCTCAAAATTTCGGCATCCCAAAATTTTTCTTGAAAAGTATACAGATGGTGGCATGCGAGAATTCAAATTCTTTTAGAGGTACCGAAGATAATAAAAAAAAATAAAAACTCAATAAGATGTAAGTAGCTTTGGAGCTGTTTTAGATGTTATCTAACCCCATCCGAGCAACTTAAATATGTTTTATACCTGCGTACCCCAAGGCAAGATCTTGAGTCTGGATGGAACACAATGGACCAATACCTGAAGGATAATCGACCTCTTCCAAATTATTCAGTCTGGCGCCCGAGTCTCGCCTCAAACTCCTTACAAAATGCTCATCAAGGTCAAAATTGTAAACAAGATTCGAGACGCTCGTTAAAAGCTTGATAAGTGCGTAATAAGGACTGGTTCACTTCCAACTCGCATGGAAATAAAGACGCCATACATTTACGGATCAGCTCAGCGGTATCCCGTGTAACATCGACAGCCTCAGACACCACCGTCTGGATACACCATAAGATGATCGAATGGGAAAGCCGTTCCCTCATTCGCCATTCCTTTATTAATATTGTAGCGGAGGAATCATCGAGAGCCTTGGCAACGGTGGTTATTGACGGGAGAGAAGATAAACAAGAGGGAATTCGGGGAATGATATATTTTGTGTACAACTTTAATGTGACTGTGTGAACATATTTAGGGAAATGAAGGTATTTCAAGTGTTACGGAAATAAGAAGAGTTGTTTTACACCCACGCACGTAACAATATGAATGTGGCGAATGGAGTGAAATTAATGTCTACATGGAATGCTAAATAATTTTACGAGTCTGTAATTCTGTTATTATTTTCGCATGTGAGCATAAATATCGAGGTATGAAGACGAGACTGAATGTTTGCTTGATAGATTAGAATTTGTCCTTGTGTTTAATACCTTAACACTATTAATATCTCCTCATTTCACTTCAAATGTCTCCCACGATTTTATTTCCTGCATGAACTAGTATCCTGTAGTGTCCATGAATTAAAAGTCTAAGATCAGTATAAGGGTATAAGTTCAGTATTAAAAGTATCAATAGTAGTACGTAAACCCGAGTGCGGCATGTTAGTATGCTTGTAAACGCAGCACTTCTTTGTTTTCTAGGTTGGCATAGCAATGCTCTTCTGACTGCTGCCTGATCCTTTCTTGTCGCCCGGAGAAGCGGGCGAGAGACTGATTTGAACTGGGAGGAGCACTACATGCCTGTTAAGGTATCACCCCCAGCCACACACCCTGGAGGTTACTTGCATGGTATTTCAAGGATGTAGATGAAATACTTGGGTGTCGCATTAACTTCGAAATGGGCAACAGGTTCAGGGAAAAGTGGAGCAATATTATTAACTGGGAATTCACATCAAGAACTCGTGACGAAGTTGAGATTACATCAAGCGCTAGCTATGCAGGCGCGAAGTACGTTGTGTGTTTGACACTTATGTGGTTTTTAGATACAACAGAAATGCGAGGACACGTATGAGGGAAGAAAATTTTTTAGATATCCAATTAATACATCCACGAGGGGGAAGCGGGTCCAGGTTTGCCAGAGACAAGACAACTTTAATGTTGAAAATGGTGATAGCATGAATATGTTATACGGATTTAAATGTTTCACTCCGCTGTATAGGCTACGCTGTGTCCCTGATTCCCGCAAAATAGACAACGCTGCCATCGACAAAGTTTGCTTAATCAACTCGTAAATGGCCGCCCGAGATGGCCTTTTAAGAAGAGCATGTTTTTATTAAATGCATATTTCCCTTTCACATTACCACCAAGTTTCGACTAATTCCAAAATTATTTTGATTTCCATTCGCATTTAGCTTGTGGTTTTAAAAACAGTTTCAGTTTGTACAAAATTTAACTGGATTTTAAAGTAAAATAACCAAAACTTCAATAACGAAAAGTAGCAAAATAATTTAGTCTTTAATTTAAGGTCCATGACAAATAAATACGCCCGGTTTTGGGGGGGGGGCAATAGCCACTACTGCTGCCCCCCTCCCCCTTGGGGCCGCCAATGAGCATGGTACGAAAAACTTATCCACACAAAGACAGTGCCTACTCCTCACTAATTGAAAACATTCTGATTTAGCCTAGGAAGGGCAAACTTTCTATACTAATTTATCATCTCCAATGACTTTCCCCGTTCTTCCAGGACCATTTTCAATTTCCATGACTTTCCTAGGTTTTTCAGGCCTTAGGCACCCCTATATAATAGATTGCACGACACCAACTCCCTCATTCACCATTCCATGGACCTTATTCAGAAAGGACTCGACGCAGTCGAACTCCGGAAATTCCGTGAATGTAACCTCACAACCCACGACAAATCTCAACTTTTGAATCGCCCTATTTGAAATAGTCGTGACTGTGACGTCAACATTTCGTCACTGTCGAGACTCGGATATTCGGAGGCCATACAGATTTACAGAATAAACCCCCCCCCCCCCCCCCCGGTGCCCTATTCTGCTTGACCTCAGAATTTCCGAACTACGACAGTAACTAAATTTTGACGTCACAACCCCGAAATAAAAAAAGAAAAAAATCCTTGGAGTGCGAGGTGGCCCAGAGAAAGGAACTGGCCCCCCCTACCCTGAATGTGTGAAATACACACGCTTGTGGCTTAGTCCGGGGTGAGCTCTACCCTCAACTATCCAAACCAACCTTCGGGTTGAATCACTGAGTGAGTGTGTGAGCCCCGAAAATTTCAAATAAGAACATTCAAAATATGAGATTTGTGAGGGGTTGTGAGGTTACATTCACGGATATTCCGAGGTTCCACCGCGTCGAGTCCATACTGAATAAGGCCCCCGATCCTCCACTCTTCCCTCATCGACCACACGGAAATCACTCTCCATTCAATCTCGGATCGTTGATACCGCACCGAATTAGGGCCGGATAGGCGTACAACAACATCGCCAATTAATCGTCGCTTCGAAACCGTCCATCAATCACTCCATTTAGCCATATCACGTCGGACGTCACATCTCTCTGTACCCACTACGCTCTTAATGGCGCCTCTCTATCTCTATACACATATCTCTCTTGCCGCCTCCGACCCAGCCAGCCACATTCACAGTGCGTCCATTTGATCTCGGCACCTTCGGGAAAAAATCATTCTCGCGGCCCCATTAAAGGCGCATGCAGTCCGTGTCAATTGCCCTAACGTCAGCCATACATCATCTCGCACGACGACAAACCATACTGTTGGCGCCGTTCGCGCACTGCCGTGGTATTATTATATCACTTGGAGGAGAGAGAGAACATTCAATCAAAACATATAATGGTGCCAATTTTCCTTTCTTCTTCTTCATTACATGATTTTTTTTAAATGTTCCTTGGCGAAGACTTGCGGGCAAATACACGGAATCAATGAACCGTTTTTCTCCATTCACTGCTGAAATTCAGCATTTCGGTGCTAAAACCTTCACCGACCTCTTTTAATCTAAACCTAAATATATTTACAACCACACTCACTTATCAATGAGAAAAGTACACAAAAGTAAATGTTTCCTGAATGAAATTCTGATAAAATATTGTATCAAATGTGAATTTCCAATTTTTTTACCCCAGACGATTCATCGTGGCTCTGAAGAAGCAACAATAATACCATTGTGAAACGTCGAGGTAATAACGATCTCTTATTTCCTGAGACCTATCATCTCCCAAGGGAAAATAGGAAGAAAGAACTCGAGAGAAAACAACTGCGTCACAAGTTTTACATTTAACATTTAAGCTTCTCATTATAGTTTACAAGGTGTAAAGTACGGTAATTTTATGCAATTTGTTTTTAATAAAAATATCAAGCGACATCCTTTTTGTCTAAACAAGAAAAAGAATTGATCAACCATAACTTAGAGCAACGAAAGCATTCTGTTAAACATTTTAACTGAGGTTTAGTTAAGTGAAATCTTTTAAGTGACCCGTGCATAGTCAAAGTGCATAATCAATATTTGATTGCAGCATCTAAGAAAAATATACATAGACTATGATTTACATTTACTCTATATCAAAGGGAAGTGATAATATTATTAATTAACTTGATGAGAGTTGTTAATTGGCCACTATTTTATATTATGATATTTATTGGAGAATTGGTCATGAAAAAAATGTCACTTTTCTTCTCTTGCCAACGATTCGAAACTTAATTGTTTCATCTTCAGGGCAAACAACAGTAACATATAATGTAAGTATTAACAATTGTTTTTTACGCAAATTATTGAAAAATATATGAACATAGCAATACCTTGAGGTGGAACACTTATATTACCAATTCGGACAGTTTTATGCACCTATAGATATTTATTTGTTAACCACAATTTCAGAATTAACATTCCATTTTTTGTTTATCACTATGTTATGGTTACTAAACAAGTTTTTTAACAGCTGTTACCAGAACAAATGTCAGTATAGGCATTGATAGGTACATAAAAATTATCAGAATTGGTAATCTAAGTGTTCCACCTCAAGGTATTGGAATTATATGTTTATACATATTTTTTCAATAATTTGGGAAAAAATTAAAAAAAAAACATTTGTTAATTCCTATATTATATGTTACTGTTTTTAGCCCTTAAGATGAAACAATAAAGTTTCGAAACGTTGGCAAGAGAAGAAAAGTGACATTTTTTCATACAACAGATTACTGTAACTCGTATTATTTTAAATGTCAATATATTTCAAATAGATTAAGTTACTACGTCGAGTGGCAGTAGATAATTAAGACTTAAAGAGGGGATCACAGCAAAACAAATAGAGGCTTAAATATTTTAAGATGCGGTGAGTATGAGTATTACTAAATACCGGAGTAAAACGTTCTCGGCGTAAGTATCATTCATGTTTATCACCAAGGTATTAGCAAGGACCAATGGACTTTTCGATTCCCAAATCCAATAATTACCTCTGCCCGTGTGTTTCATAATCCACTAGAGATTATACCGAGAAATAAACCTCGTTTATTTATCGGTATAATCTCTAGTATGTATCGGAGTTTCTAATCAGAAATATTTTTTTCAATGCTTGGACTTGCAAGCAACTGCTAACAAAACAAAATATACAGCTTGTTTTCTCGGGAGTGGTGGTGTTGCCACAACAAAAATTCAGCCGCGAGCAAAGAAGTTCTTTGAGAGAAATTTTATGTTTCTACGAGACTCAGAACGTAACATTCAAAGTATCAATGAAATCCACCACCAGTTCCGGATTAGGTTTTTTCAACGCTTTCACTCCGATGAATCCCTTTCACGCGCCGCGGTCCGAACGCGGCCGCAGAGCGTATGTATAAGTTTCATTGCTGGAACTGGCCGCTCTCGCCGAAAAACCACAGTCCCAACGCTCCTTTGCAAATGCGTCCCGTTTCGAATGCCAATGATGAACTGGAGCAACAAACGGTATTATAATCGGATACGTTTGTCAATGAAAATCAATCCTCTAAGGACTGGCAGTCAAAAGTTTCGGGGTAGTCCATTGGACTTCGGCGACCGAGATAATAAGCTCCAACCTGCAATCTTCCCGCCTGTGTTTGACGAAAAACTTTTTCTTTAGAAGGTAGCTTTAACGAGATGTTCCACTGGTCATAATAGAGACCATATACGAATTTCATTTTTATATGTAAGCAGCTATATAAGGCATGAAGTAAATACTCTAGTATTATCGTCGAAAAAAACTTTTTTTAAATTATAACTTGAATTCTCAGTAATTAATGAAATAACGCCTTAAAAACCGAGGTTTTTTTCGTAATTTTTAAAAACTTTCCCGTGAATTTAAAAAAAATTAAAAGTTTAGAAGGATAAGAACAAAAAACCCAAATTTCAGATACGATCGATGATCAGAACTTCTCCTTTCTTTTACAAAAATTCTCCCTGAAGCGCATAGCAGTACCATGGCAATATCCCTTACCATAGTCCCGTAGAAAACGGCTTCTATGTTTTGGTAAAAATATGAAAAAGTAGTCCAGTAAATAGATGATCTTTTGGCATAATTGGAAAGAGGAGATACTATTAGACATATGAGGAGTAATACCTACTTCGCTCAAACTTCCTTCAAAACTCACTTTTTTCTGTTTCCTTGGTTATCACAGTAAATAGAGATACGTTGGATACCAAGATAGCCAATTATTCTATATCAATCTGGTTTAAGTCCTCCAGTAGTACCTACTTCATTCGCAGAAGATGTGATCAGCACGTGAATGGTTCCTTGCATACCTCATGAAATATAATTAACGTAATATCCACACCACCTGACATTGTGCACGATCAACTTGACATAAAATATCTAATTCGACTAGTTAATTGTCAGAAAAGTCAACCTGATGAGATTCACTCATAATGTGGAAATATATCAAATTTATATATTCCATATAAACGTCATGCCATTGCTCCGTATGTAGGCAAACGAATTATACCGCGGAGCTGCCGAGTCTTGCTGAAATTAAGACATTGCTGAACAATGAGTTCAGTCTACAGCTTAAAATTAACCAGCGTATGATTTATCGTTTGTATGATAGAGATAACATAATTATGCTACTCGCGTCACGCAGTATCATAACGGAAACGGAAAATTAAAAACCAAAATAGAATTTTCTGAGTAAAGAAGGTATACTACCTAACATGAGGAAGGAAGCCTAAGTAAACAGTTTGTATGTGTTTTTAACGCATTAACGAAAGGATACAGATATTTGAATTTCACTATTGGAAGCAAATTTGCGAGACTTGCCGCTGTTAGTGATCAGCATATTAAAAAAAAGCTTTTCACTTCGATTCAACGAAATTTGTTGTCTATTCAAACGTCTTCAATAATACTTCAATGGCCCTCTATCCTGTTCTTAACGAAAGGTACTTAGATCGTTAGGACTGCTCGTAGCGTATTCGAGATGAAGCTTTTTCGGAGTATACCTGTTTGTGCTAATTAAATCATTATTTTTAATGAGGAGGGATTCGGTTACTTTACAACTCTTACTTGGAATTTCCCCCCCCCCCTCACATCCCCGTAACGAAATATTCCCACGCTATTCACATCATTCGCTAATATTATTCTTTGAGGTCACGATCCTGAAGAACAACACACCATGAAACCGAGTAGAGTTACAATAATTTGAGGAATATGACAGGAAAATTACCAATACATAAAATAATATAATATAATTCACGGTAAAATAATTGAAGGATAGCGTGTTTCATTCTGAGTATCTTAAGGCGTCTGACGATGCCAATAGTAATCATTTCGTGTACCTATCTATATATCTGCGACAAAATGGATCGATGAAAACGCTTCCGCTGGCGCCTTAACGGTTATTTGGGACTCGGCGATGAGAGAGTAAGGAAACCACTCCGTAATGACGTTAGTCCACTCTTGTCTCTTCCGGGAGACACTTGAAGGATCGCAGTAGGAATTCCAGCCCAAATTTCCTGATTGGAAAGGAACTCCTTTCGTGAACTGCGTAGAAGATAGGGTAGATACATATTGAGTAACTCCTAATTAAACGGTTTGAAGGGCAGTTTTTGAAAAAAATATATATATATTTGCGCGGGCATATTTACATGTTAGTACTCACGATTAATGAATATACTAAGTACTTTTCTAAATAAAAATTACTGTACGACGCGTTACACCGATTTACGGCATCGTCAGGTACAGAAAGTTCGTTATATGCGTTAATTGTTTTCGCAGTTACGGGAGAGGAGGGGGAACATACAAACATTCTGGCAGGGTATTTTTCCCCTCTTCCCCCGTAACTACAACAACAATTAACGCATGTAACAAACTTTCTGTACCTGACAGTGCCGTAAATCGTGAAACGCGTCATACAATAAACCTTTTTGTAAGAAAGTACTAAGTATTATCATTAATCATGAGTGCTACAATAGTAAACTTTCACGAAATGAAGGCGGCCACTGTCAAGTTTATACTTACATGTTTTGACAGCTTAATGTGAACATTTTAAGGTGGTTCCACCGTAAAAGAACATTAAGTGTCATATCATTCATGTTCCGGATACTTCAGGAAAAACAAGTCCTCTATCTGATATGAACCACAAAACATTACCTTTCGACGCTATTTTTATTGCAAATTGAGCTTGAAATTACAAGGCGTTAAATGGGACAATGCGAGAAACACATGGTAATACAGTCTTTTTCTATCAATTATAAATGCCATTTTCAGGGAAAACTGTTTATTATTCATTTTACTCATTTTTTGAGTATCTAATTAGGTAATTACTGCGATAATTGAAATCAAAATGTGGTAATTCCTTAAACAATGGCGCTGCAGTCGCCGTCCATGGCTATAAATATAACGTGCTCATTAAATTATATTCGTGGAATAATTTGCAAATTGTGCACCTTGATCAATACATAACGCGTCATCAGTGAAAATAGAACTTTTTAAACAAAATAAATAAAGAGTTGGAATTTGATTTTTTTGACCCACACAGTCGCGGTAGAAGCTCCTTGATAATATACACACAATATTTTTGGAAGCACACATTTTTCCAAGGTGGCATACGTTAATTTCCGAGAAATTTGATGTTTACCTTAAACTAATTTTGATAGTGGATTGATACCACAACCGTAGCATTCTACACATGAACATGAACATTCTACACATTCTACTGAACATTTTTTCTTGCGTTTTTCATGTTTTCTTACATCGCTTGACTGTTAAAACAACTTGAAGTCGTAAATGCATTCACTTCAAAAATCCAATTTCAGATACTTTCGCTATACCCATCACATCGATCTCATTCATAGGCACAGCCAAATAACTATAATTCTTGATGATTGGCCTGTAAAGCTGACCCTGTTTTAATCTACATCTACGTAATACCCTGCAAGTCACCAAGAGGGTGTGTGCAGGGGGTGAGCTGTCACCAACATGCATTACGCTATACCCTATTCAAGTTAAAGTAACTATACGACTATTGATGCATTACCTAAAATCGCTAATGCTTGTCAGGAGACGAAGCCTAACAAACACGCACTACATCATAAGTATGCTACCAATGTTAGAGGGGCCGTTTGTATTAACGTATTTTGCAACTACATAATAATTTAATCATTTCCTCCATACTGCTCTATCCTTGCATACCTGTTTTGCTTCACTGACACTCATGCATTGCTTCATACACGTCCTCCTGTTATTAAGGCTCCTAATACGCCTTCCTCTCACACCATTCACTCCCCTATCGTAAATCTGCTTCTTTTTTCGACGCTAACCCAATCTCCCGACGTGGTCAAACCAATAAAGCAAGCTCCTTTCATACACGTCCATTATCGGAGCATCAATTCCCCATTATTTTATAATCCACTCATTCCTAACCCTATCACTTGTGCTTTTACCGCAAACATTTCTCAAATGTCCCATACCCTCAAAAAGCTAGTTTATTCCCACGGAAAGGCCTAGGTTGGAATATATTAGAAAAAAAAACTGGAGAAGACAACGAGTCGAATGGTTTGAATCACTGGAATGAACAAGCTCCACAAAATGAAGCCATGCATCATTGAATTCATGCAATCGTATGACACATGACTACCGATGGTCAGTAGCGACTGAGTTTTAGTTAAAACTTCTGATTAGGTGAAGAAATTAGTTACAATTTGATGGAATAATGGGTCAAAATGTATTCATGTGCAACATAAAGTTACCGAAACGAGATGGGAAAGAGGGCAAAGGTCTCTGCGCCAGGAGAATAATGCTAAGGTTGGAAAACTTCTAACCCCTCACTTCACTACGAACCTATAGTGTGTTCCACATTTGGTTGACAGTATGGGCCTAGAGGAGAACGTTGTTGCCAAATTTACGCTCCCTGTTTCCACCTCCTGGCGCGCGTTAAATTTAAGTAACTTATTTTAGGGAATAATATTAGCATTTTGGAAGACACCTTTGATAAGAAGTTAGTATACTGCCCAGCACTATGATAATTGTCCTGCTGCTGTTGGCAACATCGCAGCTCCGAACTCGAGGAGATTCACACGGCCTACGAATCTCCACAAGAGCTCGTATGGTTTACTAATTACGGAACGCCCTATAGAACGGACGGGGGAACACAACTACAGGGATACAGCGTCGAACAGAAAGGTTTGAATATTCCTTCTACCCTTACAGCATTAATGACGACCAAATAAATAAAACAAAGCGAGACAATAATCCGTCAGAACACATCTCACCATTAATCTTTTCTCCCTCTCAATTTTCTTTCCCTACATCCACATTTACGTGATAATTAGCAAACCACGTTAAGGGTGTGTGGCAGAGGGTGATTCCTCACCAGTCATATACTAACCGTTGAACACACCATCATCATGTCATTCATAAATTTATTAGTAAATTTCAATAATTACTTCAGAACTTTAAAAGCACGCAAAATTATTGCAATTTCTTAGTTTCATTTGAGAGTAAATTAAATCCAGTTTTTATTATCAACTCAATATTTTGGTTCTATGATGATTACCATTTTTAGATGATTGCTTATCATGGACTTTAATTTTCATATAATTACCATTCTTGGAATGGCAGACATCGTATCTAAATTCTATGAATCCCCAAACTGCAGGCAGTAAATTGAGGCGTCACTTCAGCAACTGCGGTGTAAATGCGATTTCTGCGGTTAGCGAGATTGTCATGACATGATAAAAAAGCAGCGGTCTTTGATATCCCCAATCGAGATAATATAAAATAATCGAGAAATAAACGATAGGTGGTTAACCTAGGGATCTAGGTGGGCGATGCAATAGGTCCCTCACTCTACGCTTTGTACACGACTCTCTTGAAATAGGGCGAATTTAATCCTTATAATCGTGGCCCACTGTGTGGCCCACTTAGGCATTTGGAAAGCAATAATTTCAGCTCAAGGGGTACTACTTCTACACATCACCAACTTAGTCAGTAGTTCAAATTCGTCGACCGCACTCATGAGCTCAAAAGCTGCTTTATAAAGCCTTATAAGGCTGCCTGGAAATATGTCCAAACTTGATCGACAGAGATTCAGCTCGAAAATTACTATGCGAATGGATTAATAAATCATTTACTTAAATCACAGATATGAATATTATTGGATAAGTCTGTGGCAACATAACAAGTGGTGCTCTTTTCATTCAATAAGGCAGGAATCAATGAAAGGTCGCTGAAACCAGAGGACGTTCTCGGACACGGCGGATTTTAGCTATAAGCGCGGTCGATGGTCTGCCCCATTCTCACCCGGGTGCGGAAAGGTTATTTTTATCGAAGACGGAATTGGCTTCACTTGAATTCCCAACTGAGATAGACCAATTTTTTTCGCAAACCCGACTGCTTGAGGTTTTTTGAAAAATAAAAAGAGATGCTTTTTACGCGTGCTTCTCCGGAATGCGGTTCCCATTAAGAATGACTTTCCGTTATTTGAAACTTGGGTTTCAAAAGCCATTACTCAATCCCGTTTATTGGATTCTTAAAGTCGAGTCTACGAATTCCTGAGATACAAAACGACATGCACGAACGACGGAAAGAAGGAAATAGATCTGGACTTAGAGAAAGATTAGTTTCAGCATTCGCGCTGAGTTAAATTTCAAGAAGTTTTGTTCACACCGTACATATGCTATTCGTTTCGGGAATAAACATAGTTATTACTATAAGCTGGAGAGCCTTTGTAACAAGAGATTTAGAAGTAATTCGTTCTCATAATATGAACAGCATCGGCAGTTATCAATCCGGATATTACAACACTAAATTTATTTAATTTATTTATTTATTAGTATTACTAAATTTATATTTATTAATTTCTTCACATCATCAATACTTCATTATTCCATAGTTCAACACATGTCATAATTTAGATTAATTTAGGATTAATTATAATCTGGTGCAGATAAACACCGTCACAGTGAGGGAAATCCGAGAACTCTGCATCCTAAGAATTCGCCGGAAAATCTCGGATATTTAATATTTCATAACTTGCTCAAAATGTTTCATTGCCTACCTCTGTGACTCCTCCTATTCATTCATCGTCTCCTCTAAGACAACAACACAGCTCAGAATCTGTGTTTCTGTCTGGAAGTCCATAGGAACAGTACAGATGCTCTTGAATAAATTCTGTGGAGCAACAGAAACAATGAAATTAAGGGTATATGCTTTTAAAGACCAATGTACTGGTTAGAGCCTAAATCTAAGGTGCTTTTTTAAAATGAAAAGTCTTAATGATGAAACTTTTCTATGCCTTAAGTGAATTTTTGAATGATCAACAATTAAATATCTTTGCAAGTCATAACAGTATCTTCCATGGGAATACTGTATTTCATTCTTTTACAACCCCTACTTCTACATTACCTATGTATTGGATGAGGGAATAATTATTTTTATGTGCTTCATCGATTTCCAAATTTGCGTCGTTCTACCAGTAAATAGGTTCTCTCAATCTCTTACGGTTACATCTCCACTTGAGGTACTCGTTCTTTTGGTATTAGAATTACAATTTTCTATGCCCTGGTATTTCAGCATCATTATAATAAATCTCATTAAAATAGTTCCACGTCAATTATGGCCAGCTCTTCGAAAAGTTGAAAGAAGATGAATTACCTCATCTATGGGATACGCCTAGAGTGTAACGCGAGTAAAAAAAGAACTCCTTAAAAAAAGTAATTTAGCCGGAGATCTCCGTTATGATTAATGTATCAACGCAAGCCTTGCAGATGCCCCACAATAAATTTTGCTGAGTCACTACCGCCCAGAGGCATACGAATTAATATCCCAAATATTCCTGATACCGCAATACGGGGTTGAAACATTAGTCCGCTATCCGTCATTTAGTACGTCCCTGTCTTAAAGTACGCTTAATGATGGCCACAGAGCGACTAAACGTTAGTCAATGACAATCTTTATTGGGCTAACTGCCAGTAGCACAAACATTTAGGCAAGACATAGGATAGGCAACATGGCTATCAATAGTTATGAGATCCATAAAGTTATTGACCTCATTTAATAAATTCTTGTTGCGTTAGGGGCGCTTCCTAATTTTTCTAATCTTCCTAATTCCCGCTTTCTTAATTTAATTCGGAATAGAAGTTACATTCAATCATTTAGTTCATTCTCTTACCATTGGATAACATTCATGTGTTATGTTACTTATGCACATAGTAAGTAGCTAGATTGAACAAATTATTTCGTAAATCGTCGCCTTCCTCTTGGGACTCTTCCCTCTATTTTCCCTTCAATTATATTCTTCACAAATCCATTGTGTCTAAGGGTGTGCCCAATCCATTTGGTTTTTCCTTTTTAAAAATGTAATGATAAAGGAAAAATGTTTCTGTGCTTGCAAAAATATCTATTTCTTTCAATAAATTTATCAGACTGAAGGTGTATTTCCAAAATATGCAGCATTAACCCTATAGTCTCTTCAGTTTAAACGGTACATAATCAAAGTTCGAATTACCAACCGTATTAACTAAAGCCAAAGACTCATCATGACGTCTAACTAGCTCTTCCACGTTTGAGTCGAACGAGTTTTTCCTAGCACTTCTCTCAGTATTTCCATTTCCACAGAGAATTTCTCATCAACGTCTACCAAAAACTTTCAGGTGATTAACCTTTGATCTTCAAGAGGTATGATATCATCTCTTCGTTCGGTAAGTTCATTGCACTCAAGTAAGCCAAAGGCATCTCTCGATTACTTCCTTTGCCATTATCTCTAATTTGCATTGTTTTCTTTCTGACTTCCCGTAGCATGGTCCCTTCAACATTAAAATGAAAAGAATGCTCACAGTAAATCATTATGTGGCACCGCTTTTCAACGGCAGGACCTCCGGGAAGTATGCAAACGATTGATTACACTGCGGGAATAATTACGACTCAGTAAAACACTGACTTATATGAGAAATTAAGGAGAATAAATGGTCAAAATTACCGCTGCATAATGTTTTCCTCGCATAAACCGCAATTCCTAAAACAAAATAAAACAGGTAAAGTTGTTCAAAGTAACGAGGGAGATAACGTTTCGGGACTTTATCCGCGGGACAAATTATTATTTTGCAAAATTATATTTATCCTTCAATGTTGGATACGCAGATGAGTAGATGGCAGTGGGTGCCGATCGTGTTGAATTATGTTTATGGGTTTGTGGGTGGCTTGTTAAGTCGGCATTTGACTGGATTCCCTGAACACACACATCATTTGTGATTAATCCCTGATGAAATTTTCGACGTAGCTTGCGTATTAGGAAGCTGTTACGCTTGAGTATTTGCGTTGCCTATATGCGTAGATCTCGTGACATTTAAAAAATTACCCTTCCAATGAATACGGTAAGTGGTCTTTCTACTGGAGAATTAACCTGTAGAAGAGAAAAGAGAAGTAGGAAAAAAGTAACTTCATGAAAAGTAGTAGATACTCCTGTGTTAAACAAAATTGATTGGGTCCCACAAACCTTCAATTCGCGACGTTATGCTCCCACTGACTTTAAAAAAATCCCAATGCCAATTCTCAGCACTAATTAAAAATAACATAATTAGGCAACTTAATTGAGATATCGCGACATTTATAGGCCTCACTGGGGGATGGGGTAATTCCCTCGCCTAACAAACTCAGGGCCGCGGGTTTGAGTCCCGTCCGGGGGGATTTTTCAACAATAGAGACACGCTCTTTGTAGTTGGTCACTCTCCTCAGACAGATTTCGGACTTGAAAGTTCCTTCACCACATCTTAAATTCAGGCCTGCCTTCCTTACATTTCCAGTGCTTCTGGGAAGATATCTAGGATCCTGGGGAGACATAACATCAAAGCGATTCATGTCCCTCCCGGCAAACTACGGAATCAACTAGTAAAGACAAAGGATTCAATTGGCCTCAAAGTACCCGGAATTTACCGCATACCTTGCGAGTGTGGCAAGGTCTATATTGGCGAAACAGGGAGAACTATAGAAACAAGATTGAAAGAACATCGACGCCACTTCAGACTCTGCCAGAAGGAAAAATCCGCTGTGGTGGAACACAGCCTAGAAGAAAATCACTCTATCCATTGGGAAGAAGCCACCATTCAGGGCAGAACCAGAGGATACTGGGATTGAATTACTAAAGAGGCCATTGAGATCCGGCTCACGACCAACAATCTCAACTGGGATCAGAGTTTTCGTCTCAGCTGTACCTGGAACCCTATCTTGAAAAAGGCGGGAAACCATAATATTGGCGGGAACGGATAGCCAATGAACGGAGACCACGATGGGAAGAACAGAGTGTTAAGACTGGAACACCAAGACCGTCCGCATCCATAGCCTTGAAAATGGCAGGAAAGTCTCCTGCCGAAACGTCTGCAATCATGGAAAGCCTAACCCGGTGGGAAACCCGAGAAGAACTACTCAGCATCATTCGCCGGGAAAGCCTAAAATCATACAACACCTTAAACAGTTTCTTTCGATACCCTAAGCTCCTCACATCCTTCTCACTAAGTGTCCCATCTCGCTCCACTTGAAACCAGTCTTCTTCACACACAACAGTTCCGCCTATCTATTTCCAAAAGATCCCTTTTCCATCGAATCCCACCCCTTTTTAAGCCTCCTCTCTAACAAGCTACCTTCTCTTGACCTCTTCTCCCAAAACAAAAACTTTATTTCCTCACTAAAACGCTACCACTCACAATTGGACTCATCCCATGAATATCTAACTGTATATTGTGCACTCAGTTGTTTTGTTACGTAAGCCTTTTGTTATGCATAATTTGCTTGAATGAATTTATTTGCTTGAATAAATGCCCAATGTAAAAGGCCTAGCGGATATTTTTTTTTTGATAAACTTAATTGAATAAATATATAAAAATAAAGTATCCGGATGATTGAAATGGCACTAGGTAAAAAAAAGCGTTCAACCTGTCTTCGTGAAGGCGGGCTGTAACATTTCGAGTGACAAGCTCTCAATGGTGATCCGAAACTTTTTTTTTTATTGTGAGCACCTGCTTCTCCCATGAGACGTTCTCGGAAAAAATTCAGAATGCGGGCGAGACACAAATTTCGAGAACTACCCTCGAGTGAACGGTAGTTGACATCCGAGGGTAACGCACTCGACTGTGCGGGCGCATTTATAAATCCACCAGGTTTACAAACGTCGCGATTAATCTGCTGAGGAACCATTATGCGAAAACGTTGACTGCAAGATAATGAGGGCATCTTCATCCTCGAACTCCCTACTCTTTACATATGACAAGCATTTTAGTCCCGGGGTATAAAAAACCAAGATGAAAATACGAAAGAACATTCAGAACTGTGAAGTGAAGAGGATATACCAAGAATGATAGAAGCGAAATTATAGGTCAGATTAAAACTGGAAGTTACGAAAATTCCTTCTTTCCACGCATAGTTAGTGATTAAGTGTAACACAAACATAATGTGACACTATTAAGGATTTCCGTTAACATAGAAATCACCTCTGTCCTCTCCTTTACCCTATTATCTTCCCTCTCATGGCTGGTGTCCTAATACTCCCTGCCATCCGTCCTTGCGATGTCTGGCAGGGTAGCATTTATTAATTTACTTATTATCATCGTCAAAAAACGGCGCAAGGCCAGTAGATAAATATACAACAAACCATATTACAAACAAAAACCATTAAATAAATGAACAACAACAAAATAAGTAGCAAAGGTAGCATTGAACAAAGAACAAAATAGAACTTAAATAAACAGAGAGCGATGGACGAGAGAATAACTAGGCTGGGGGAGGATTTTGTCGGATGTAGATAAATGATTCCGCAGGTGTGTACATGTTGAAGAAATATGACCATGGTTTCTCTAGCAAAATAATTATCATTAAACATTAAAGCGATTGAAAATTGAAATATAATCACGTTATAATTATTATAACTTGATTATACGTCATTTTATTGGTGCAGGAATGAATTTACTTCCGAATGTGATGCCAGCGGAGGGATATACCAGGTGATCCTGGATTTGCATGAGGCTATTTGACGTGACGGAACGGAAGTCGTAAGGTGGCTCTACACTATGTGAGTCAAAACAAAAACTAACTTATGCACTTTTATTTATTTGGTTTAAAAATCCTGCTTTAGCTGAGGAAATTGGTTACCTGTTGAAAATCAAAATTAAAGGTACACAATATGCGGATTATTCCACTAATATATTTTTAATTGCCACATTTATCCAGCCATTGGAGTCAACTGCTGCTCTATTTGTATGGAACTATCGCATTTTGACTTCAATTACGGATGTAATTCGGCAACAACTTTAAGAAATAAGGGATTAGATTTCTATATTTTATTTTAATTCAATTTCCCAGGACTTTTTCATTCATATAAACAGTTTTATTATTCAAATTGGCGTTTTCTGCTCTAATCTGAGCGATCTCCATAGTTGCCCATGTTAAAATCTTCACTTTCGAGGCAATATTACTGTAAAACTATGCATGAAACCCTATTTTTCATCTTTGATTATAAAACGCACCTCAGAGAAGTATATTTAAGTTTTCAGAATTTCTGGAATAATTGACCCTGAGGCCAGAGCCACCTTAAGCGTGCGGGAGTTAGATGTTTCTGTTGCCTATTCGGGAGTTAGGACATATTTTTGTTTGTAGCCTGGCCTGGTGAAGAGTATGACTTCACCTGTATTGTTGTTTTTTTATATAAATGTTAGTGTCTGACGTCAATTGGCTTTAAATCTCCCCACGTCACGTTACCGATTCTTGGTACACCTACTTATTCCTAATCGCTTGTAATATTTTTAAGGTTGAAATAGACCAAAGTAGCTCAATTTTCTGAATTTACTATGAGATAATCTTGATTCTAATCGTTTTTGCATCGCCTTTGAGGATATTTCGATTAGCAATATTAACATAATAAAGTTTTCAAAAACAATTCTTTTTTGAAATATTTTATCTACTTTTTAGTCGTTTTCATATTACTCTGTTATTTTGATTTGGAATCAATTTATTTATAGCCAGTTTTACAGTTAAAAAGGATATTGTAAATGATAAGTATAACTTAGTTTTTCCATATAGATTTATTACAACAAGACGACCTTATCATTTACAATGCTAAGCAAATTCCAAGAAGTCACGCCCGAGACAACGGAATATATTAAAAAGAATAGTTGACATTAGTAGTTTAAATATTACCAATGGTGATTTTTTTAGATAAAGGCGACCTAAACGCCGCAAAATTAAGCCTTTCTGAAAGATAAATACTTATTTATAGTCGTTTTCATATAAATTCTTTATTTTACGTTCTACAGACCAAATTTTCCCTTTTTCTGACATTCGAATAAGACAAATATATTGTTTATCGTTTTCAATTTTCAGGATTTGATGGCAAAACCGTCAAAACCTCGCAAAAAAGACAACTTCAAAAGTACACCTATTGTCTCATAGAAAAGAATCAGAATAGGAGTGACAAAGTAAGAGAAGAACAAAAATCCCTTCTTTCCTCGCACCGTTAGTGATAAAACAAAAACAAAGTGACACTATCTTAAGATACATCGTTAACACATAATTTATCTCCGTCCTCTCCGTCTCCTTTTTCCTACCCTCCCCCACCCTTTCCATGGCTGGTGTCCTAACACGCACTGCCATACGCCTCTGCGGCGGCTCGCAGGGTAGTATTTAGATGTATTTTCCTTTGAATCTATGCATTATTCGCATGCCAGATGATTATTTCCACCAGCTGGCATACTTCCACCATATCTAAGAATTCTACCATCATGACATAACAGATCATGCTCTCATTTAATTGATAGGAGTAAAAATCAGATTATTTCTCCACAAGAAAGTAACAAGATGATATCCCGTACAATGTAATGAATTTTGAAAATTAGATTGTTGATGATACCTAACAATATAATATATGCTCTCAATCACGGACGTACTTCATAATTGCTTTCCTGAATAATCTACAAACTTTTCACAATGTACAATGCAAACTGTTTTCATGTTTGTGTCATATGAGACTAAACACCATAAAAAATGTTAAATAATGCAAAAATGTCCCTTTCAATCTCTGATAATACCTTATCCTAAACCTCTGGCAGGAGGTTGTGCGTAGATTATATGAGACATCTGATTCTATCCATAAGGGAAAAAACCCTCCATAGACCTCGAACTAAGATCGCAGTTGAGCATTCAAACCTAGGACCAATAGGATACCGGATTACTAAGACCTTTCGGTGATGCAGATATGATGTAGTAGAGACGCAATCCTAGATTAGCAGCAGCTGGCGTGGTTTTCAATTAATGTTTCTCGATGTTTTGTTTTTCTATGATATTTGAGGTTAAACTTAAATTATTCCATGATTAAACTTCTAGAAACTATCTAAACTAGCTTATAATAACTTATACGGAAATTAAATTAGCAGAGATAAGTATAAAATACCGATTTCCACCATAGTGTACTGAATATCAAAACATCAAAGCAGCGTCATCATGGCGGCAAAAATATGCCTAATTACTTATGACAACACTAAAAAATATCTAAAGTACCATATTTCGATGAAATATACTGATCTGGTTAAAAAATTACTAAAAAGTAAACTTTTATTTTCACGATCATGTGATGTAAACAATGACCACCATCTTGGATCATTCGGTCACGTGATTCGCATCCCCAGTTGGCTTAGAACGCGGTTACTAATTTTCTGAGTTGATGTCAACTTCGATATTATCTTGGTATTATACTTTAAGTTCGTTCAAGACAATAGCGAAGTTGGCATAAATGGTTGGCTGAGAGAAGCCCTAAAATTCTTGGTGCATAAATTTTATGTATACCTATGTCGTATAAAAGTATACACTTGGCCTATGAAGCCTACTCGATGAAACCCGGAGCAAGGTCCGTAGTCTATCGTAGCGAGATTTCACTGCAGGTAATAGTAACTTGTACTACATATTATCCGTAAAAAACAGAATCGACAGTAAAATTCTGTTTTGCGTGATTTTTGAGACATGTGCCACCTTGAGCGAGGGAGCTCTTAACCATGTCTCTCCAATCTCATCCAAACAAGTTATCTTTTATCGGAACATGAGAACACAATTGATAACACACACCCAAGCTTCATGGCAACCAGATTATCAGAAAGAGCAGGTCGTTTGTATTGGCAGTTTAGTCTACCGAATCAAATTTTGGCGTTATCAATTTCTTTCACTTACCTACGTTAAAGTATTGTCAACGGACTTCGGGAGGATAGCAGTGTTCCCAAACAGATTCCGAGATGCTTTGCCAACAAACATTTGACTTGACCGAGATTCGAACCCGAAACTCCCAATCACCGGTCAGTTCCATCCCATTTGGTGTATAAAGATTGGTTCGCTAGAGCTCTCCACTGTGAGATCTGCTGCTTACCCGGCGCACTTGATGCATGGAATATTTTGGGGTCTCCACCGGGTTGGGCTCTCCATACCGGCTGGCGTTTCGATGCCCGACTCATGCATCGTCCTCAGGGCCGTTGAGTCTTGTGACATCACAGGGCGTCTCGAGAGATGTTTCACTCAACAGCCCTGAGGACGAATCACGAGTCGGGCATCGAAAAGTCGACCTGTATGGAGAGCCTAACCCAGTGGAAAACCCGAGAAGATTTCACCACTCTTTCAGATAAACACTGCTCAACCAACCACGACAAACCCAACAGGAACATTCTTCGGCAAAATGAAACCACGATGTATCCGCAGCCTTTGTGGCTATGGCTTCGTTGGTTGAGGCTAAAAATCAGTCTCTCCTCGATCCTCGCCTTGCCTCCCAACGCATTTATTCGCAAGAACTGACATTTGGTTCGCGGGTACTCCACGCAGGGACCAACTCTTCGCTCGGTCTGCAAGCTCGCGCTTATTACCTCGGTGAGAGAAGCAGGGTGTGTGGATAGGAGGGAAAAGAAGGATAGGAAGGGAAAGGGAAGCACTCGACCCCAAAATCATGGATAGGCTAGGGGGCGGACGAGCGGCAAAACAAGACATTTTTCTCAGGCGTTGGCTACGTCGAATCCTATTAAGAAGGAAACAACAGAGTTTCAACCGGTCGTCCAGGGGCCGGTCCGCCAGCTGGAAGAACTAACAGCCGCTTTTCGGCCGTTGGGAGCCAGAAACTGGGTTGAAAGTGGAATCGCATATCATTGGTTACTCGCTCAGACATCCACCCGCCATGAGTTGGGAAAAAGGGTAAAACGAGAGATGCCAAGGGGTCAAAAATTATTCACCCCACTCAACACGCAAGAGTGCTGCACTTGATGAAGGAATGGTGGAGAGAAACCCAGCGTCGGCATGAGTGGCGTGGCTACAGTTTGAGTCGCCCGGGGCGGCCTGTCAACAGCTGCCCTTCCTTTGGAGAAATATATAATACACATCAAGCCCAATTGGACAAAATTGGAAAATTAAGTTTAAAGGTGAGTCTATACTGGCAAGTTACTTTCGCAAGTTGCTTCTGCATGAGCTTGCGGGAGTGTTTACTCAGACGAAATATTTTTCTCGAGTTGGTGCAGAGCCAGATTGGTTGCCCTTTACCATGGCAACAATTCGCTCTTGCAAGCGACTTGCCGAAACCTTTACAGTTCTGCGAGCGGACCTGCAAAGCCGTTTACACATACTATTTACGTCGAAAGTCGCTTGCGGCAAGTAACTTGCGCAGTATACTTGCCAGTGTAAACAGACCTAAATAAAAAATAATTCTATTTTTATTCCTTAAAAATTGAAATAGAAAACGAATATTTCTTCCTTTTTCACAGCAAAATCACTCATGACTCAATATCTATTTGTTTTGATAGATAACTTTCAACAGATATTAAATTAAGATTTATTAATCGTTACCTGTAATTGTTTGTAATTGTTACGTATCGTGAACGTTGATAGTTGTACTTTTCTTATCATAAAAACGTCTTTTAAATAGGTTTATAATGTCTAAAATGGGGCCCATGCCGCTCCTCCCCCCGCCCCCCCCCCCAGCTACGATACTCCAACAACCTATTCAAAATACGAATGGGGCCAAGGGATTCTCAGTAAAACGTCCGATCTGACAGAAGATGTTTTTAAAAAGGACCATTCAAGCGCCATTCACATCGCATTCAAAAACATATAAGGGATCGGGATTCCACTAAAAAAAATATTTCTGTCACTGCCGGGATGTGAATTCGGGTCCTCTGGATGGGAGGCCTTTGGTCGCCACACCAACCAGGTTCCCAGGTCCCCAAAACCTTAGGGGTGCCGGCTCGTTGCTCGCACGACTCTCGCTAAAGTTCCTGGAGCTTTGAAGTGGACGATGTTGGGGACATAGGCTACGGAACTTTCAAAATTCCGCGAGAAGGGGAAGGAAGTTTAGTGATGAGGGTCAGTTAGATAACCTTTCTTATTGCTGCAAACACAAGTGCCTCGAGGAGTGAGATTACTAACCACTACCCGCAGTCCCGTTTCGAAAGGTTTCACAATGAGACCTTTTTTCGAGAAGTAGTTTGGTTCCCCAGACTCACTCCCTCTCTCTCTCCCTCATTGCCTACCGCTCTTCCCCCCTCCGTCATTTCCCTTCAAACCCTCCACTTCTACCTCATTTCCTTTCCGCTCAGGTCTGCGCCAGGAACTTTTGCGGGAGCTAAAAGCGTAATCGCCTTAAAATCGAGCTGACGAATCTTACACAAGAAGTAGGTAAGGAATAAACCGATAAGATTCGTTCATCCGAAAAGTATTGCATTGAATCCCCAATATATAATTCCCAGACACGGCTCACGGAGTTCATTGACGTCCTTTAAACCGACCAGCATCTCAATGCTCAGCCTCGATTTCTCCGTGAAAAGAGAGGGAGGGAGGATCAAGAAATTTTTCGGGAGACGGGATGGATCTGCCGGGGCGCGCGCTATGGTGTACACAATGCCCAAAGGGGTGAAAGACCTGCCGCCAATACGAGAGCGGTTCGTGGGGCGGACACCAGAAATAGTCGGGGCGTCTTTCATTACGAAATCGAACGGGGGTACACAGCCTTAACGCGAGCGTATAAGAGAGAGCTTACCCCTATTTCGCATGCACCCTTCCCCTACAACCACGCAATCTATTCACAGAGAGATTCCGAGGTATTTTGGAACGAAAAAAAAATAAAAAAAGTTAAACAACTTCGAGCAGTTGACAATTTGGAATTCGCAATCTAGAGCAAAGATTGGGGACGAATTTTATTTCCATTCATTCAGTAGGTCGTAATTTTAAAAGGTTAGTAGTAATGAATTTTATCGTCGGTAGGCAGGAAGGAAAACTAGTTTTCGTACATCCTTGTCCGCACAAGAGACAATGGTGCTCTCTGAATATTTTAATTTTTCCAATGAATAGGACAATGCAGAATGTTAATTGGATTAAAACGCCTCAGAGGACCCAGCATACCTCGGCGAGGAGAACAAGAGGAATTTGAACGCAGCGCAATTTATTTCCGAATAATTGGTTTCTGAAATACCATTTTGGAGAGATTCGCCGAGAAAAATCATTTAGAAAACCGGGATTCAAGACTTGATTTCCCATTCCCTGTCAGGTGTAGCAGTAGCGTGAGTTGACTGGCTTAATTTCGTATCCTGTTCAGGTCAAATGTTTTTTTTCTCACGGAGAATTCCTTCACGCTGGTGTTACATTCTTCGCCAGTGCGCGCGACGGCGTAAACTGTTCATTTCGACCAATTTGTGATGAATGAAATTGCTTACTCGTGAGCCATTACGCGGTGAATTACTTAGTCATTTTTGAGGCATGCGTCAATGGATTTGTACAGCAAATGGATAGTTTAGCTTCCTCTAGTTCAAATAAATTTTGCATACGCGACCAGGAAGATATTTTTCTTTAATATTCTTTAGTTTTTCATGATCAATATGAAAGCGTTCTAAGTTATTGAGCTCGCAAACAAGCGACGAATGCGGTTTCCTGTTAATGCAAATGCTTTTGTTTTCAATTATTACTTCAATTTTTTTCTGGATAGTAGGCAAATTTCTGGAAACTAGTTAAACTTTTTGACGCCGCAAAAAGGTTAACACTGAGCATGATTAGGTGGTAAGATGCCTGTATTTTATTTTTATTCAATTTCTCTGGATTTTTTCCTTCTTAGAGACAGTTTTCCACAAAAATGGCATTTGTATTTTATGGAAAAATACTATTTTTCTCGTGTTTATCTCATTCCCCCATTGAACACCATGTTTTTTCAAGTTCAATTATTGAATAAAATAGCGTGGAAAGGTATTATTTTGTTGTTCATATCAGATAGAGGACAACTTTTTCTACAAGTAGACAGAATATGAATAAAATGACATTTAAGTCATTTTACGTTGGAACCACCTTAAGTGCAACAGCTTTCATGGAAAGCTCCCAATACGTACGTAAAGGCAGAACGGGAAAGAACCGTCGAGAAACCATAAATTATAATGTAACTCGCATAATTATGGGAGTCGGTGTTTTTAATGCCACCGTTCCATCTATATCTTTGAATAAACCGCGATTATAACGGATGGAATCGGAATAGCACGGTGGTTAGATCACTGGCTTCCTCTCCCGGGGGTTCACGTTAACATTTCGGTGGTTCCGATAAGTATTCAATGTAACTCGGACACCTATATTGAGTGTTGTATGGAGAGAACTTTAAGTAAAGCACTCCGTCCGTCGGATGGGACGTTAAACTGTGGACCTATCCGCCGATAGGTCCACAAGGTTTCTCTCCGCCTTTGCTCCAGTCTATCCTTAATCGCGCAACTGACTTATCGGTCACCGCCCCAAATAATCAACCAACGAAAAAAAAACGAAAAAAGAGTTAAACTTGTCAACTCTTATTCGTTTCATTCGTGACACTAAAATACAGCCTCGTAAAAAATAACCCTCGGGGATTACCACAATAATAAAGTTCTTGGATAATAAAACAAAAGTATTCGGAAAATACAATGTTGAGAAAAACCAGCTAAAAAAAGGTTTCAAGATTTTATGATTTTTTCACGTTTTGAGGTACTTCAACACAAATATACGATATTATAACCAGGTTTGTCATAAAAATGGTTGTTGATGCCAAAATTTCTTTGTGTCTTGTGTCTCAAGCTTGCGGCGGTCACGTAAAACGCAGCATCAATAAAGTAGACTAAACGAGAAACCTTATCTTGAAATATCTTAGTCACGAAGACCACTCGTGGATTTCGGCCACATCAAAAACATAGCTGTCGTAAGTGATGAAAACTAAGTCCCATCCTTTAGAATTTCTTGCAGATCTTTCCAAGGGACGGGGAGGGGTCCACCACTCATCCCTGTTCATGGTCATTCTCTCCTCCTCATTGTTGTTAACATTTCCCATTGAGTGACACCTACCGTCTCTCCAAAGCAGTTATGTACTTCAAATATAAATTTTTAGTTCTCTGATTGGCCACTATTGGCGTGACCGAGCTTGTTCACTGACATATACTCATGACTGTACACTGTTATGTAAATTGGGTATTATGGTTGGTCAATTGATCCTAAAAGATACACTCTCTAAGGTTTATCACCTGACGATGGCCGTCAACGGCATCTACATATAAGGAAAATAAAATAAATTCAGATACGTTTCGGTTAGGGATAATTTCGATAACGCCGCAAGTATTTGGGACCATGGAAGGAAAGATTGTATCGGCGATCTAAAAACAATACAAAGTAAAACAGCACTTTTTGATGAAGAAAACTGTACCAAAGGTAACCATGAATTATTGCAATGCTAATAATGATGTCTCAGAATTGGCGTAGTAGGGCTTAAACGTGACGAAAGAAGAACTCTTAGTAGTTTACTACAGGGAAAAAGGTATTTGATTATCCCGATTACGATGTTTTACACCATCATAAATGAAAAACTTTTAAACCTGTCGCATTAGATATTTATTATATGAAAACAGCTAATATTCTTTCGTTACGACATATCTATTTGTAAGACTGAGCCAGGAGCCACTAGATACTTGAAGGTTACAAGCTAAGCCAAGTTGACTACAAGAAATTCAGATCTCACTCAGTTTCAGATTGACATTGGATGCTAACAGCAGCAGAATAAACATATTGGGAACTTTCCATTCGCTCTAGTTCACTGCTCACTCCGCTACACTATAGCGCACTGGCTTTCCATTTGTTTCAGACCCTGCGCACTAGGCAGCGTACTAAAAAAATTATATTATGATATTCCACCAGATCAAGCCAGAAACGACTCTTTTAATTGCGGAAAATTGCCAATATTATTTAAATACGTCAAAAGAGATATGGAGTGGAGTTGATGTGCAGAAGGCAGTATAAGAACTTCGGTAATTGAATTGACGATTATTGTTTTTGTGTTGAGAGTTATTTATCGGTTAATGCGTTAAGCATGGGTAGTGTAAATATTTTAATTGCCACAGAGGTAAACGTTTAAAACGTAACTTGAACGAATTCGATAACTTCACAAAAAACATTCGGCCGTAACTATTTTGTGCTTACAGAATGCTACCTACCGGTTCTGTCAAAACAGTTCAGTATTCTCGTTACATCTTCCTTTTTCTTCATGCTTTAATGATTTTATCAATATTGGCCCTATTCTTGCATACCTTTTCTGCTTCAGTTACCCTAATTCACTGCTCCCTGTCTACACATTCTCATCCTCTTGTTCTTAAAACTCCCTATCTTCCTTCTCTTAAAAGTATCTTACACCACATTCACCCATGACTTTCTCGGTTTACATCTTCCTCTCACACCATTCAATCCACTATCATGAATCTGCTTCGTTGTTAAGACTGTCATCCATTCTCTTGACATGGTCAAACATGTAAAGCACGCTCCTTTCATACATGTCCATTACTGGAGCGTACATTCCACATCACTCACTATTTCCCAATCCGATCCCTTCTGCTTATGCCGCAAGGACATTTCAGATACCCCAAATCCACTGCATTTAGCCTACTCTTACGCTTATCCTGCCATACACAAGATTCCCTGCCAAGCAATAAAGTGGGTAGAGCCAGTGCCGGCCCTATAGGCGTGGCTACCGTGGGAAAAAGCCACAGGCGGCCGGTGGTAGGGGAGGCCAGTCCGCGACTAATTGATGAATGTGAAAGGGGATAGATAGTAGGCAAATAGGAACATGTAAGCACCTTCCAGAATGTATTTCCATTCAAAATGATCTACCTTAGTCTATCGTAAAAGTGACTGACACTCATAACTAACTCCAACAAAGAGAAAAAATAAATCCACGGACTAAAAATATCCTTCATTAATAAACTGGTCAGCAACCGATTGAAATGAGAGGTGGCTAAAACTGCACTGTAATTTGTGGTTGTAATTACACCACCCACAGGAAGTTAGTGTAATGTAAATAAACCCTAAAAACACTTTTCCTCGTAGAACTATAAGCTTGACGACAATTTATAGATTTAAAATTGAGTTCCTGGTGGAAAAGGATTATTATGTTAAAAAGGATTGTCCTAAACCGCAGACTTTACTTCAAATTAACAATTCTTTGTTAGGGACTGCCAAATAAAATTTTTCTCGCACTTGTAAAATAACTTGGGCCGACACTGGCAAAAGGCACACTATTTTCTAAAACTACTAACAATAAGCTAAAATAGCTTCCTTCTTTTGACAACCATTTATTCCTTGATGTGCTCCACATACTACCTACTTAAAGCCGGAAAGTTTCAACATTAATACATACACTGAGAATTATAGTGACGATGGAAACTCTCTTTGCAGTTTTCCACTGCCATATATACTTACTTCGACCGTTTTGGATGTTTTACATTATTATCAAGCCCTTGCTGATGTTGTTAAACATCGAAATTGGTCACATAAAATATATATCAAAGTCGAAAACTATAAATTCATCTTTCGTCTGAACAAGTTCCACCACATCAGTTCTGAGACAACATCAAAAAATTGAAAATAAAAATATTCATATTCTTAAGAATAACTTTCGATTTTTCTATGATTTTTTAAATTTACATTTTAAGATTCACGTCCACTCCTGGATGCTTTATCCGGAATAATGTGCATTATTTTCATTAATCAATTAATCAAGTTCTGAAAACCAGCAAAATGGAACTGAGGTCCCATACCTAAGAAGAGCCCGGGAGAGGAAGCGAAATGTTGAGAGGGTTATTGAAAAATCACAGAAAATCCGAAAAATATTTTAAAGTGTATGAATTATATTAGTAAAAGCCTCAAAATTAAATTATAATAGTTTACCAACAATTTTTAAACTTGACGCCTGCGAATAAAATCAAATGTAGCACGTTCTACTTGGTGGAAGTCCATTGTAAAATAAAAGAAAATATATTGTATTTCCACACGATTCATTAGGTCGGCCACAGTTTCAACGCATACGCGTCACATTCAAGACATAGGCCTAATAAGCTGCGTAGAAATACAAAGTATTATCTTTAAAATTTTATTTCTGCGCATTTTAAGGAAGTTAATGGTTAAGATTGCAGGTAACTACAGTTTATTACCATTGATTGAGTGAAAAAATTCTTGACGGACAATCGAATGGCAATATCATCGACCATCGGACCCCAAAACATCGATGTATATTGACTACCCCTGTTCTCCATCGTAGTTTGACCCAAAACCTGCCATAGATGATCGAACGATCACGAGAATCACATTTTCCGAAGACTGTCGACGCGACCGCTCTCTCAAGTACACACAAAGCAGTGACCGCGTCCAGAACCGTCCGACAAGAATTTTTAAGCCGTTTCTTCCTCTTTCCTCCTCCGTCTGGGCGAATTCTCTTCCCTCTACTGGTCAATGGACAGAGTGTTGACCGAAGACCACTTCTCGCTCACTCGGGGCTCCGCCAACGAAACACGAGAACCACCGACGCGACGCAAGGTAGCCGATAAACTATCTCTAAACGATAACACGCTCTTTCATTTCAGTCGACGATTGCGGACAGTAGGACGGCTGTCGCCGTCAAAATAGTACAGACCAGGACTTCGACGCGTTCCACCTGATTGGTAGGAATAAGTAAGGAAGTAAGGAGAATAAGAAAAAGACTGGAAAGTTGATTGCGAAACGCAATGGTGGATGCAATGAGAAGAAGTTGCAGAGTTTCAAGATTTCATTTTTTCATTCAAATATTCTTCCAGCAGCCAGGGGGGTTATTTTGTAATCTCACCTTTTTAATGACTTTTTGCGGGAAGGCGGGAGATCCGATTCGCTCTCTTAATGATCGGCCAAGGTTCGATGGTGGTTCTGTTTCACGTTCCTTACGACAGGTGAGATGGAACTAATGAAATGCGGAGCCAAATGAAACGGATCAAGAGTCGAAAGATACGGATCAAGAGTCGAAAGATACGGATCAAGGGTCGAAAGATACGGATCGAGAGTCGAAAGAGCGGATGAATCAAATAAATAGACCGGCAGTTCACTACTTGAGAGCCGAAGATGGTCACGCCGCATGGGTGGCGGAGTTGGACTACGAAAAATGACGTAATTTTCCACATTTTATGACGTATTCTCACTTTAGTGAGATTACAATAGCCCCCCTGATTGGTATATTTTAGGTCAGTCCCCACTCTGCATCCCAGTTCCTGAAACATTGTCTCGCTTTCCCTCCATATCTTCTACCTCCTCTTATATTGTCCATATTTCGCCTTCCTCACCATCCAGCTCACCCTCTCCATCCTTCTCCGGCATGTTTCAAATGAAAATGGGTATATGTAAAATCTTCTTGGGCTACTCACCGGTGTAATTCTTCCCTTTCCTACAACGTTTCGATGGGCGTCTCGCCCGTCTTCATCAGGGCTATGATGATGATGATGAGCGAGATGCCCCTCGAAACGTCGGATGAAATGGAAGGATTAACTCGCAGTGCAAACCGAGAAGAGTTCACGTACACTATTCGCCGGGAAAGATAGAGTTCTTACATGAAATTGAGTAATTTTAGTGGGATTAAGCAAGAAGAACATACGTTAATAGGAGTAAGTATAATATAAGTTGTAGGGTTAAGAGATAAAGCTGATATGAATGGGTTTCGCGGCGTTTAGCATGAAGAGTAATAGCTTTCGGGCGTTCCTCCGCGTTATTTTGAGAAGACGGATTATTCGGCTGTGAGGATTAAAAAAGAATAGTTGGTTATTGACGGGAAAATAGTCAAAATATCCAAGGAGTTCAAATATCTGGAGTCCCGTCTTTAACTTACAGCCGAGTGGTGAAGAAGACATAAACCATCGAATAAACCTAGGCCGTAAATCCACGCGACAACTAAATGAAATATGGTGGAGATTTGGAATAGAAAGCCAGATAGGTAAAGAAAAGAATATACTACTACATCATAGAAGGAATTTTTCTCTACAACTCGGAAGTATGGGGAATAAGTAAGTCTGGAAAGTCAATTGCGAAGCCTTAGAGATGGACGCCGTGAGAAGAAGTATCAAAGTTTCGAGTTTACAGCATATCCAAAATGAAGCCTGTAGAAAAAGGGAAAACATTATATAGGATATATTAAATAGGATAGAAGAAAGAATATTTTCACCAAAAGAAAGAATGAACGAGGAACATTGGACCAATGAAAATATGGCATTGGGAACCCCCAGGCAGGATAAAAGGAAGGCTCAGAAGAACATATAGGGGAGGAAACAGAGGTTGTTGGGAGCGATTTTTTCCAATGTAAACATTCCCATGAAACATTGCGTACCTGTTCTTATCCGTTATTTTTTATTATTTTAATTATAGGCCAAAGTGATTAAAATTTATTTTACCAATTTGTTTATTTGGCAGCTCAATGACTCCCAGGTATCGTGGGTCATTGAGTGCAATTTTAATAATTTTTCAAGTAGAAAAAAATTCCAGGACCACATTACGTTTAAGTACATCTGTATATGCGGTGGAAATCACCATAATTTCAGTAATGGGAATGATACAATAATTAAATTTTACATTTTTTTTGCCTTAGTTAAAGCATTGTTATTACTTGGGTTTACGGCGAGGAAATCGAAATTCCAGGGAAAATTATATTCATACACACTTTTTTTTACCTGGCATGATACCTTGATATTTGTTAGCAACCATTATATAATGACATGAAACGTATTATTTAGCGTTTGAGAGAAAATCTGCACATACGCAATAGAATGTTTTTCAAAATATGTATATGTCATTTCCAATAAGGCTATGTGGATTGGATAACGCAATACGTGGATTGGATAACGCAATAGCATTACATTGCCAAAAAACAAAATGGGTAACAAGCCGTTTTTTCCCATTTCTCGATAGATATTACTAATAACGACACGTATGCCATCTTCCACGCAAATCTGTGCATGAAAAACCACCTTCACCCGGGAGTGGTCGCTAAGCTACCTATCACGCGAGCGGTCGCGTGTGAGAATTTTTCTTACACTCAGATGTACCATTGATTATCTATCATAGAAAGTTTATTGGCAATATATTACACTATATTTTGATTTAATTTATTTCTCTGAATGTTCATTTGAAACAATGATTTCCACATACACACAGTTACTGATACAATTACGTAATCATTGCTAATTTTACTGGCGATGATACCATTGGGTATTAATGAAGAAAATTACCATTCTCTAGAAGAAATATTTATTTACGAGGACATACATTCCCATGACTCATAAATTTGCATTAACATATCTGCTCTCCACGAAATGAATCAACTTTGCCCGCATGTTGCGAAAGTGTAACGAAACTAAGTGATACAAAAACATTAACGTCAGTGGTCGCGCGATGAAGAAAAGTCTCACACCTTGTAGCCGACGGTATCAGACATATCATTACACAGCTGCGGACGCTTCATTTATACTTTTTGAGACGGTCGGTCAATAGGAAGAGATAAAAAGTCAGATAGAAGGAAAGGGAACTTATTCTAACTCATGATTACAAAGTGAACACAAGTTTAAATTTGGTGTGAGAGAAAATCTCATAGCGCGACCAATGTCGGGTTAAGGAAAATCTCCTTGAATGAGTAACATTAATGCTACACCTTAATTTGTCTTTCCTTCACGTATTGAAATAGTATACATTCCAATAAAGTCAATAGGATTACGAGGAATGAAAGTCATGAGGTTAAGGCCCTGCTTTCCTCGCGCCGGTACGCATAGTGCCCCCCAAAATCCGCCAGTTGTCGTTGGTGCGAATCTCCAGTGGAACCCCTGCTGGCCACAATGGCAATTATTAGGAATCTGCTGTTTTGCTTCAAGGTCACTGGCCTAGGAGTGCGTTGCAACGCTGGCGAACGTCCGTCTCGCCCACCCATCATTCAGGGGAGGCGGTTAAAAGAGGCAGGCATACAATGTAGACGATGTAGACAGCGTAGACCCTCGCCTCGCTTCCATAAGAACAATGGGATATTCTGGGAAGAGCGGCCTCGCTTTCAAGCTGTCCCACTCTTTGACAGGGAGGCGTTTGAGACATATTATTTCTCTTAAAACGGGGAGAAGCAGTCACAGAAAGAATACAACCTAGATTATCCAATCGCTCAACGTCCGTTATTATGCTGGTCACCGTTATTGTTCCAATTTTCAAAGTGTTTTTAAAGGGATTTAATTTCAATGACTTTATTGAACGTATATTTTCATTAAGTACTCTGAAACAAATGTTTAAGCTTAGTAATGTCCACGAAAAACCCCAATTTAACATCTCGACGAAACGTAAGTCGACAATATGACTTTTGTCCGCATTTTTTCCGAATTCTGACCACAGTATAGCGCAGTGGTATATTATTACCCTTTTGAGAGAGTTGGCTGAGGTAGGTTTTCGGAAAGGTTGTTTAACAAATAAAATCATCATGGAGTATCATTTAATGGAAAAAAGTTTATTCAGTTAAACTTAATTATTGAAAGGATTTTTATAGGTTTTTACTTTTGGCTACGAGTTTCTAGCTTATTTTTTAATTCTCTTTGAGCCTGTATTATATATTCAGGATTCCGTATTTCCATTGACCTGCTGCGTCGAGGATCAATTATCTCTGGCAGCAGGCAACTTTTATAAAATTTTTCTAATTTAGGAAACAATTCCTTCTGTTTTTAGTGATTACGAGAGAAAACGTGGCAAGAATTCTTTCGGGGGAAAAGAAAGATTTTTTTTGAGATATTTTCCGTTTGTCCATCCATGTATTTCCAATGTCTTGATCCTACAGAACAGTTTCCCATTTCGATTTCTAATGTTTTAGCATCTTGGTTTCTTTTCTCCAAAATGTCTCTTGATTATGCTGTATGCCGTTCTCGATTTAACCCTCATCATGTTGTCGTTAATGTTTTCGCAGCAGCTTTCGATCCATTCGTAAGGATATTTCATTAGTACCTTCGAAATTTGATATTCAATGTCATAAAAAAGTAGTATTTTGTCGATATTGAATGTTTATCCTAATGCGAAAATTTGAAATTTAGAGGTTGGTGGCTTTACTCTCTGAAAATGCAACATAAATATTATTTCTTGCCTTGCAGAAATGATTGAGGCTCATTGCAATACAGTTGGAGAACTGCCTCGTGTTTGGAAGCCACCTGCTGAAGTCGTACAGATATGCTTCTCTTGAACTCGAAGATGTGATTCTTCGTAATAAATCATGCTAACCTAGCTTTTAAATTCTATGTATTGACTTCATCGATTGGATAGTAATTGATTAAACCCGCAAGCCCTTGCGTTACCGTTTGGTTACATGCATTCAAACAATAGGGAACTTGCATATATATCAGATATAATCATGAACCCCAAAACTCAATAGAAATATATGTTTGCGTTTCACGGTGAAATTTTTTTATTATTTTTTGACGAAGTTAGCAATATTTAATTCATTAAAGTTCAAGAGAATTTTCAAACACAAGTGAGAATCGAAAACGCCCGATGATTGGCTGGTGGCAAAGTGACGTAATTATTCAGTACGCGGAAGCAGCATACCGCTGCAGGGCTAGTATTTGATCTTTATTTTCCTCCATTGAAAGCCATATATTGCGTAAAGATGGCGAAATAAGGTTATTCTAAGGAAATGAAGGAACCTTTGATTATTCCACAAACATTTTCATTTCGCTTTCCGACTATAAAGGTTTCGACTTGTTAATTAAGTCATTTTCAAGGGCTTGGTATTGAGTTGCACAACATTTCTCAAATTTCATATTATTATCGATCATGTACAGATACTTGATTAAAGGGTCCACGTCCCAAATATTAAAATATCCCCCCTTTGAAAAATGAAGGCGATGTCTAACCATTAACGATAGGTCTCCAGAAGGAATAAATAATAATCCCGCTGCAAAATATATTTCGCCGCGAGGCTTATTATGACCCTCAATCCTGGGAGCCGCGAGCGAAACTTTCAGTCCCTCGACTAACCCCTTCGTGCCTCCTCCCCCCCCCTTACCTGCTCCACGGCAGCGTTGCCGACTCGGTCTCCTAGAACGACACGGAGCGCCTATGGAAGACGCTGCGGAGAAAGGGCGAACTTCTTGGTCTCCCACGGACCGCCAGGGTGGCGTTTATTTAGTTTTGCACGTCCAAAAATCAAAGACATTATTAGGAAAACGCTTTTAATGGAACTTGAAATTTATGCGGGAACAGAATTACAAAGAATCAATCTTTGTCTGCCTGTTTAGATGTTTCCGATATTCATCACCAAACGGGAGTAAAATAGCAACGCGCCGACCCTTATTTGCAGAGCTTTTGTGAAAAATGTGGGAGGAATATCCTTTTGTTGTCAAAGGCAAAACATAATAAAAAGAACCCTTTTTCATATGTTGAAGACGAACTTCAATTATCTTATGAGGTTGACGAGAAAACCTCTTCCAAATATGGTCCATATACGGACCGGCAAAGCCGAGGGTGGAGGCCCCTTAAGAGAAAAATTTCGAGAGGACTGAGTATTTGGCTATGGGGACAAGTGGAGAAGATTTGACTGTTGAACAGACCCTGGTCAAAATACGCAGGGAGTTCAAATATCTGGAGTCCATCTTTAGCTCACAGTGTAGTTGTAAAGGGGACATAAATCATCGAATAAACCTAGGCCGTAAAGTCAGGCAACAAATAAATAGAATATGGCGGAGCAAAGGAATAAAGAGCCATAAAAAAAGAATAGGTATACCACTCCATAACAGAGGGTATTGTCCTACACAACTTGGAGTTATGGTGAATAAGTAAAATAGGTACTGGAAAGTCAACTGCGAAGCCTTATAGATGGATGCAATGATAAGATGATGCAAAGTTTCGAGATGACAGTACTTATAGTGTTCTAAATGAAGTAACAACAGAAATAGTTAAGATGCAAGAGGATATACCGGCAGAACGTTCCACTTTGGGCCTTATGGAGAACACTGTTGCCAGATTTACACTCCCAGTACATACCACTACGGCAACCATTTCAAACAGCGTTTAATTTAAGTACATATGTTACTTAACGGAATAATAGTTGCATAACGGAAGACTCCTTTGAAGTTTAGTTAGTGTGATGCACGGCACTACATTAATTTACCTACTGCAATTGGCAACATCGCACCTCCGGCCATTAGGAGTCTACACAGGAAATATATTTCAAAAAGATCCTTTTCTGTCATATAAACGTGGAACGTCATATAGATAGGATAGAAGGAAGAATATCGTCTTGGAACGGGAATCTACGAAGAACGAATGAGGAACACCGGCCGTTTAAAATACACAGTAGGGAACTCCAAGGCATAAGGGTAAAAGAACGACCTAGTAGAACATATGGGGGTAAGGAGCGAAAGAAGCCAAGCACCACAGACACTTAAGGAGGCTAGAGCGATTTTCATTTATCTGCAGATTTTCATGAAACTTTGCATACGTGTTCTAATTATTGATATCTATAGATAAAAGTGAAAACGATACAGTTGGAAATGTAGACATACTTTTAAAGAGAATTTATTTGCCTTTAAAATGAAATACATTTCGGGTCGATGCCGTTCACTCGCTCAAACGCCTATCAAATATCACCCAAAGAAGTTCGGAACTTGAAGATGCGAAGAAGGGCTTCATGTTCCTTTATCAGGGGCCTTATTGAAATTTTCTAGGCTGTGACGTCAAAAAGTCGTCACCGTCGAGGCTCAAAAATTCCGGGGCCATACCGAATAGGGCACCAAGATGGATATTCTGTATAGCCTTGAAATTTCCGAGTCTTGATATTGACGAAATTTCGACGTCAAAGCCTCTAAAACTTCGAAGTAAGTCATTCAAAAGCTGAAATTTGTCGGGAGATGTGGCGTCACATCCACGGATTTTGCGAGATTCGTTCGTGTCGAGTCCTTCCTGAATAAGGTCTCAGGTATTTTAATCGTGATAACAGATTGGCGAATTTCCGATTATTGTGGTTGCATAAGTGATGTGATACGCAGTCACGCACACGGGAGCAAAGATATAAATACAATTTGTTCATTTCGTAATGACTGGAAATTCGTCATAAGTTAGCCGTTCAAAAGCGACAATGTTGGGTTTATCCTTCGCGACAGTGGAATATCACGCACGACTACGGACGTAGACTGGGGACGAGAACATCTTGTTCACAGCAACTGCCATCGAAAATTCGCCATGAATTAATATGGTTGCGTAACAGGCTAACACACCTCACCGGCAATTGAGAGAGATCCGGGTTTGAACCCCGGTCGAGTCAAATGTTTTTCGTGGAAAATTTCACCCTCTTTGGTATTTAACAGCAAGGATTTCGATGACGTGCGATTGTAGCTCCCTTACAATGCTGTAAAAATGACCAAGTCGAGAAGCCGAGTGATTTTACACATTTACCCACGCAACTTGTGAAAAAACCATAGGCGACCAGTCGTAGTATCTTATTAAGGTAGTTTGAGTGGGATATCATTTCACAGAAAATTCAACGAATTTGATCTCATTATAGGGAAAAAAAAGTCTTTCCAATGAAAAAAAATATTTCCAAAAAATATTCAGCCCTTTTCCATTAGAAATGGTATGGGTATGCACTCCAGACTTTATTTTTTTTAATGAGGAATTTCTTACGCATAAATCTCGTCATAAATTTAACACCGTGTATTATGTATCAATTCTCGACTATTTTTTTAAATAAATCAATTACTCGCCGCAGTAATTTCTACAGAATCGCAAAAAATCTTCAGTTGTGAAGGCAAGAAAAAAATGAGTCAAGTAACAAGTCTTATGTATGCATTTTCAATTAATCACTGATAATTTCTGTCATATAATACAATATTTTTGCGCCATTAATATTACAATACTTATTTCATGCTTCTTACAGCTTCTGAAATAAAAAAAATAAAATTCTAATATCGTCTCTATTATGACTACGGAATACTCTCACTCAAACCGCCTTAATGACTATGAAAAAGAGAACAAGTATTAAAATAGGAAAATGTGACTAACTTACTGCACGTATTTTCATCCAAAATGGACTTCCTTAGTATATCGTTAAAGTGACGGACACTCGTAATTTAATTTATTAAAACTCACAAAAAACCTATGGACTAACCGTTTCCTTCATCAGCATCCTTTTCACGAGCCCATTGAAAGGAACTGTGTGGCTGAGATTGCACTAAAATTTACGGTTGAAATTATACCCACCCACAAGAAGTGTGTATAATGTAAACAATCCTTGTAAACACTTTTACTCGTAAAACTAGAAGCTTGGAGACAACTTATTGATTAAAAATTTAGTTCCTGGCGGGAAAACGTGACTAACTTACTGCACGTATTTTCATCCAAAATGGCCTTCTTTAGAACGTCGTCAAAGTGGCGGACTCTCGTAATTAATTTGAATAAAAACCACAATAAAACCTACGGATCAACCATTTCCATCAGCAGTATCTTTATCACCAGCCCATTAAAAGGAACTATGTGGCTGAAATTACACTACAATTTTCGATTGAAATTACCCACACATATGAAAAAGAGAACAAGTATTAAAATAGGAAAATGTGACTAACTTACTGCACGTATTTTCATCCAAAATGGCCTTCCTTAGTTTATCGTTAAAGTGACGGACACTCGTAATTTAATTTATTAAAACTCACAAAAAACCTATGGACTAACCGTTTCCTTCATCAGCATCCTTGTCACGAGCCCATTGAAAGGAACTATGTGGCTGAGATTGCACTACAATTTACGGTTGAAATTATACCCACCCACAAGAAGTGTGTATAATGTAAACAATCCTTGTAAACACTTTTACTCGTAAAACTAGAAGCTTGGAGACAACTTATTGATTAAAAATTTAGTTCCTGGCGGGAAAACGTGACTAACTTACTGCACGTATTTTCATCCAAAATGGCCTTCTTTAGTACATTGTCAAAGTGGCGGACACTCGTAATTAATTTGAATAAAAATCACAATCAAACCTATGGACCAACCATTTCCATCACCAGCATCTTTATCACCAGCACATTAAAAGGAACTATGTGGCGGAAATTACACTACAATTTGCGATTGAAATTACGCCCACCCACAAGAAGTATGTATAATGTAAATAATCCATGTAAATACTTTTCCTCATAAAACTCGAAGCTTGCAGACAACTTACAGAATAAAAATTTAGTTCCTGGCGAGAAAAGAAATGATAATTTCAAGAGGATCGTTGTGAAAACCTACAGCAGGAGTGGGCAACCCTTTGGCACGCGTGCGAAACGTGGCACGCCAAACAAGTCCTAACAAGTTTCTGGCACGCGAAACAAGTCCTTGCCAAATTTATTTTCAATTTTTAATCGAAAATAATAGCAGTTCGCGTTAACTTTTTGTCTTGATGTTAGTAAAAGTCTTGAAATAGTGTGAATATGCATGGCAGTAGCAGTTATACTTACAGGCTGATAATATACGTATATCCACAAAAAACATTTTCGAAAAAACTTGTCATAATTTAAATATAACTGTTTCAGGCTGGACCTGGTGGAAGTTGTCGATATTCACAATGAATAACAACACTTGGCAATCTTCCATAGATTTATTTCTACGGCACGAAGCGTTTCACCACTCCGTGCCATAATCAAGCGTCGTGCCATAGAAATAAATATGTGGAAGATTATGAATGAAAAGAAAAACTTCGTCTTATTCCACCAATTTATTTTACGGTACGACTAGTTTCGACGCAGTAGAGTCATCTTCAGGTGCCTTCGCCCCTGCGTCGAAACTAGTCGTACTGTAAAATAAATTGGTGGAATAAGACAAAGTTTTTCTTTTCATTTATAAAATGAACTTCCACAAAGTTGAGCCTCAAACGATTGAGATAGGTAATGTAAAAGATTATCAAGTGTTTTTATTCATTTTGAATATTGTCATAATTTTTTTCACTCGGTCAGTTTTAAACGATTTACATAATTACTCACAAATCAGGTATCAAGATATGAATTAAAATTTTCTCAAAACATTTTGGTTTGTACGTGGACTAGTTAGTGCTAATGATGTGGCCGATTTTGGCACGCAATCTCAAAAAGGTTGCCCACCCCTGACCTAGAGTGTTCCTCAAATCAACGCGCTGATTTTGGAAATGATAATCGCCAAATATTTCTTCGCTAGGGGCGGCCAAAAATTAAATTTTGCCCACACTTGTAAGATAACTTGCACCCACACTGGCCACAGCACCGTATTGGTTTCACACGCATCCCCAACTTGAATGAATGTGTACATACGTTCCCTAACCACCAGAGGACTCACCGGCTTCTCCGCTAAAGGGAGTCCGTCCCCTCAGGAGAGGGCCCGACCCACCCCGATCAAACGTCCACACTGGCCGCACCACCGAAATGCTGACTCTTCAACGCGAGGACTTCTTGCTCGCTTGATTGGCTCAAGAGAATCGGCGTCAATTACTCTTTTATGCGTTCTCTAAAGGAGAGCCGTTCAAAAAAAGACGTGGGAGTGGGAGAGACCGATCTCGCTTGCTCTTGATGCAAGCAATCTGTTGCTCGGGAGACTGCGAGCGCTCTCTTGCACGATTTCCGCCGACCACCACGCGTTCGGATTCTTTCGGGCTCTCGTAATGTGATGCAGTCTTCGAGGTCAATTGTCTCACATCCTTTAAGAAAGTTCTTCTTCTTTTTCGCAAGTGAACGAATCCATCACATCCGCGGTGAAGATTTTTATCTGAATGAACCATCTGCTACACGAGAAGGTGGTGATCTTAATTTTCAAGATGACCTTTGACCGAATGAAATCAAATTAATGGACGGTGCGTGAAAAAAATCTTTAGGGAACAGAGGAATGGACTGTCGTGGACTTCCTGACTGGTTGTCATTGACATCGTAGCAAAAATACAAACATTAGTCCCCGTTATTTATAGGGTTCCTAGCTTTCCTAGGGTAGTCTAGCTTGAACTAGCTTTGTGGTGTCTCTAGCTAACACACCTCTTTGGCATTAAGGAGATCCGGGTTCGAATCTCGGTAAAGTCAAAATGATTTTTTTTAAAGTCGAATTTCATCCGTATAGTGTTCAACATTTGTCCCATTACAAATTATCTATCTGGAAAAAAAATTAATACTGAGTCATAGATTTTCGCTTGCCTCGGTTCTTTAATTTGGCAGTGGAATGTAAGCAATAAACAACATTCCTTTTCGATCTCAACGAATGTCGCATCACATTTTACCTAAATCGGGACACACTACAAAATTAGGCAATATGGGAAAGAATTGCTTAGGAAAAGTACTTTAATATGTCTATTCTAAAGTATGACCCTTCGTAATAACATGGAAATTCACGAACTTGAAAGTTTTTAGCTCTACGGATTCCAAAAGAAGCTGACTAAACCGCACGAAAACATTAGAAATAATTTCACGAAAATCACGGCACGCTAGGACAATAAGTAGTGGAAGGAAGGGAGGAATAATTTGCCTTGTAATTCACTTGCTAAATACACACACACACGTAAATATTGAATTTGGGCATGCAAAAAATGGATTTTTAATTATAAATAAATAAATAAATAAATAAATACCGATATAATTTAAAGACTCGTCCTGCCCGTTTCGGTTAATTTGATTGGCGCCTTCAATCTTCCACAGACACACACAGAAAAATCAGTATTTTTACTCACCGATGAGAGGTCAAGATCCGAGCGGGAGAAATCTAATTCAGGAATCAAATCTTCCGAGTCTCGATCCGGCTGACCGACCAACAGCAACAACAACAACAAACACAACCTTTCCGTTTCATCGCACAAACTTTTAATCGAGCACTCCTTTTTCAACAACAATTAAAATCTCGAAAAAAAAAATAAACCGTTAAACCTTTCTGCGAAGAACAAAAAACTTCTGCCCTCTTTTATGCAACACACCTCCCAAAAATATTACCAAAAAACTGTATCACAACTCCCATAAACATTACAAAAAAAAACTATCTTTTTTTTCTCTTTCGACTAAAAAGGCCTGAATGCCGAATGAAACACGCACGCGAAACCGGGGATTAAAAACAAGGAGGAAGAGCGGACGAGTCGGGCGTTGCCAGGCAACCGCGATAAACAAACTTCCAGCCGACCAACCGAACCACGCGACGGGCGGCCGACCCGGTTTTAGCTTCGCGAACTCCACATGCGCGCGCCCGCTTCTTTGGCAAGCCCCACACCGACCGACCGGCGGAGTCGACTCACCACTACGGGTTTCGCGATTACACTGATTCGTCTCAAGAGGGGGCGAACGAACAGACGAACGTCGTGCTGCGGATAACGGCGGAAGTAGGAGAGAGAGAGAGAGAGAGGGAGCCAAGTGTGGAGGAGTAGGAGGAGGTGGTGGAGTAGGGAGAAAAATGGCGGGGCCACGACATGAAGAAGGAGAGAGAGAGAATTAAAAACAACAAGAAAGAAACAACAAAAAAGAGAACGAACGCGCGTGTGTGTTATAGTAGAGGTGAAGACGGATGAAAAAAAAGAATTAAAAAAAATTAATTCGATGCCTTTTCGTCCCACATGCCTTACTTCCCCTCTCTCCTTTCAAACAACCCTTCCCCTACCTTCCTCCACACTCTCTCTCTCCCACCCTCCCCTCCATCACCTTGGTCACCCCTCCCCTCTCCTCCTTCTACCCCTCCTCCGTAAAAACACAACTCTTTCGCTCTCATTCACTATAAAGCGGGAGGGTAGGTGACGTCAGCCGCATGCCCAGTGCGAACTCCGCGAGGGCTCCGGCCGGCCTCCTCCGGACGACTTCGGGCAGAGATCTCGGAGCCGCTTTGAGCGGTAGGTCCGTGGATGTTGAGTTAGTCGCCTGCCGGGAGTAGGTTTTAGGTGGTAGGAGCGATTTTTGTTCATGCACAGATTTGTGTGCAGCTTTGCATACGTGTTCTTATTGCTGATATTATTAATGGTTGAAGGCGTAACTTTGTAGAACATAGTCACAGACATGACGAAAAAAATATATCTTAGTATCAACCATGTGGAGATGGGTAAGTGAGAAGATCTCCACGTTTATCGAATGAATTTATTAGAGCTTTTATGCAATGCCTCTTACAATCTCAGTCCATGACTTAGTTACATAAACATCAACAAATCAGCAAGGCCTCCTTGGCAACAATATACAAGGCATCCTTGGCAGCAATATACAAGATGATGGCACCATTTACGGTCGCCACAACCATTATAAAGGCACCTTGATAATTATTGCTGTGCAGTCGAAACCTGGGTCGGCAATAAACATTTGTGTGTGAAATATACAAAGAAATTTTTTTCGTCATGTTTTTTATTACTGATATCTATAGATTAAAGTGAAAAAAATTGCATCTAACCAATTTTGTTTTTGGGAATTCAATGCTATTTTAACACGTACTTAATGGCACATGACACATATTACGTAATAATTCGATTACATATGAACAGGTTTTCTTGTAAACACAAAATAATACGTTTCTTATTATTATAATCGTTGTTAAAAACATCAAGGTGTCACACCGAGTCCAATATTGGAAAAAAAAACATTTCAATATAATTTCGTCTTCATTTCTTTTACTCACCGAATACTCGCGACATAATATGCAATATTAGAAGAAAATTTATAAAAATATATTTATGGTATCATTTCCATTACTTCATGTATGGTGAGCTACAGCGCATGAACAAATGCATTTAAATGAAATGTAGTCCAAGAATTTTATTTCAACTTACTTAAAAATTATCAAAATGTGCACTCAATTACCCACCATTACCGCTCCAGCCACCTTAAGTTACGAGCGGTGAGAAATAGGAATTAACGCAACGAAAGGAAGCAATCAATAGGCAATTCACATTAATATACCATTGAATGCAAACAATCGATGCAGGGAAGACACGTCGATCTCGATCCATAATTTTGGGGGCTTTCCATTCAACGTGTTGAGGTTAGCGCTGATGAGAGCACACCAGCGACAACGGATGGAGCTAAGCGCTTTTTAGAGTTAGGTTGGTCTCCAAGAGTTGAGTAGAACGAAGACAGAACTCTGGGAAACTTGTGTATTTAACGGAAGATAGCGAAATTTCCCGATCACACGTTTCTCGTGCCAATGACTATGAGACGCCTGCTGTGGCAATACAGTCGTTCGTTCTCTGCGCCGTATTCAATAACAATGTAACAGCCCCGGTGGGTGAAGGCCACCCCAAACGGTTCAATAACAAATTCAGCAAGAAGTGATGGGGGAATTGAATGCACTTGTGTAAGTGAATTGTTTGCGTAAAAAAATAAACTTAAATTTTAAACAACAGTAACTTGACAATGAAGTACAATTACATGGATAAATATAATATTATTATTTTTTTGTAATTTTAGACGTATTCATATGAACATATTTTTTCATATTAATAAACATTTTACTTTTGGGGTCACTTTTTTAATAATTTTTTTAAATATTTTAATAAATCGATACGTTTTATTTCCTTTTTTATTATTTATTTTTAGTAACGTTTTCATTTTTTCCATTATTATTATTTTTTTTTTCATTTTTAAAATGAAGATATTTCCATTTTTTCCGTTAACTCTGAATTGTTAACATTTGTCGCTATCGTTGGGAAAGCCATAAAAATTCGGCCCTTTTGAGGACTTCATTTCCCTTCGCTCGACGTCACCCATTAAACTCCATTCAACCTAAAACACTCCATTTATCACGCTTAGGCGAAGTTTGGTAATCTCCCGGTAGGTGACATTCTTCAGGTTCACAATAGTAAAGGCCGAATGTTTTGTGCAAAGTTATCGGATTTGTTAAAAATGCTTATTTAAAAACGTACGCTAGAGAGTAATAATAAACCATCATTTGTGTATACCACCATAGAGTAATAAAATTAAAAAGTTCCCGTTATCAGTGTTAGACGCCTTCACTGAAAATCAACACGAAAACAACAATCGCGGATGCGATTATCGAAGTTCTTTCATAGTTCACTGAACATCAATTCTGCTCCCGATCTGTTAAGAAGTGCACAGCAAATTGCGCAGGGTCTGAAACAAATGTAAAGCAAACACCCCGAAATTTTTTAGTTTGTTTTAATTTATTCTGCGGCGCTCCATTAACTTCACTAACGCCAAAGATTAAAATCGATTTATAAATACGCGAGCATTATTTTCAATAGCGAAATTAAATAACTATTTCATAATTTATATTTGGAAGAGGGAAGTCCAAGTTTAAGAAAATTTAGAAAACGTCACCAGAAGGACACCTGGGGCCGATTCTATAACATTAAGTTCGAACGTAAAAGAGTCATCCCACTGGATTACGGGAAATCTTTCGATAACAAATGCCGATCGCTATTTTGTAACTCACGTTCGAAAGTTTTTTTTTTAGCCTCACGCTCGAATCCTCCGCTTCGGCATCAAAATACATGCCGAAGCGGCCATTATCGATCGAAGAAGAGTTTGTTTTGGTGTTTAATTTGGAAGATATTTGAAGAAGTATCGCAGTGTGATATATTTTGTGGACTACAAATCGTTTAAAACACACTATTCTCGGACTTCAGACGTGAATAGTAGTCTAGAATGCTGTGTATCGTTATATTGGAAGATAGTTTCTATCGCACACGTCTTGTGTTGTGTTTTTAGTTGTGACGATTAAATTCCCAGAATTAGTGGAAATTCCCAGAAAAGAAAATTATCCCAGTGGAGCATTTAATTTCAATTTTCAAATAAAGTTTGCATCACTAGGTTTAAATGCGTAAAAATATACCACGTCATTTTCGGTGATAACATTAAAACGAAGGTTTATCGTGTGTTTAGACTGTGTATATTGAGACATGGCAGTGATGACAAGGGTTATTTATGTGCTGAGCTGGATTGCATGTGTCTCAGTGGTGATATTAAGTTAATTAGCTAGACTTGTTCTCTTTAAATAATGTTTTTGACAGGAACGATATTAAAAGTGTAACAAATACGTAGAAAGGGTTGGAGAAGACGTAATAGCAATCATTTCGTTGTTTCTACTACTATTGACTCAATTAAGATGTGTAATCTATGTGAATTGAAGTGAAGTTGGTGACTGGTGGATTGCTCTTGTCTTGTAAATGTGGTTGTTCACGTCCTAGAGAAAGGATAAACAGTGTAGTGTTTTATTATTCTTCATTCAGGGAATGGTGCCACCCCAAGTATCATCTTTTTATTTCATTGCATTGTTGTGTTCAATGTGATTTTGTTGAAATAATTAATCCGTCTGCGTTTAAGGCAGGTAATGACTAATGAGCAATAGGCATTAGGAGTTGTCCTGGGCAGGGATTACTGTGTTATTTTAGAGTGTCTTAAATTGTGTGTGTGGTTGTTTACGTCCAAGTGAAAGGGTGATGATTGCTTTGTCTACTTATACAATGTATCTTGTTTCATTGTGCTTCATTCAGCAAATGTAAAGATAAGTTTGAGTTGGTAAAATTCTTCCCTAGCCCAAGTGAAAGGGTGATGATTGTTTTGTCTACTTATACAATGTATCTTGTTTCATTGTGCTTCATTGAGTAAATTTTACCATCTCAAAACTTATCTTTTAATTTACTCGACGTGATGTCATTAGCAAGTATTGTTCCTTTATTTGAGTGCCGCTGTGTGTTCCTGGAGAAATAGTGGAAATGATAAAATGCTGCCTTATTTTTTAATTTATGTTCAATACGCTCGTAGTCCCGATTCACTTTTTGTCACCCCTGTGCCCTTTGGCCCCTGAGTAACCCTTGAAGGTCAAGGGATGACAAGATATATCTGAAGACCTTACCATCGACCATGTGAATTTTATAACTAACTGTGCGTATCTAGGGATGGTCACTGCGTCACTGAAGTCACACACAGAACCTGTTATATCAGATGTTCCGAGATGCGCGCGCATCATGAGTTCGCAGAATATAATTTATTAGTATTGCGAACTCATAACTGTAAACTCGTACATAAAACAGGCAATATCTGTCATATTTTCGCATGAATATTATTTTAAAATCAAAGTTAATTTTTTTTTCATAATTTCGACATTTATTTTTTAAATATATGAATGCATAAATAATGTATTTTAATGCATTTGTTTTCACTACTTCGGCCATTATAAAATAAATATATTTTGTAAAAGTGATAAATCTCGCGGACCGCGGGTTGGCCACCCCTGAGCTAGAAGATAGTATTTAAGTATCAATGAATATCCTAATCAAGTCATGTCCGAAGTTATGTGTCAAGATGTCATATCTACCTACGTCTGAGTGTAGTTTTGGAACATTATCTTAGAGGTGAACCATAAAACATTAGTTTACATAGATGACGAGAAGTATCAGGCGTGATGTCGTGGAATTTCAACATAATAAACGCAGAAATTTCCCACAAGTAAAAATGCACTGATCTGCCAGTGGAAAATGGCAATTTCTGTATTCAGTATTTATATCTGTTGTTTATCTTTCAGTCCGCGGCAAAGTTTATTTATGAGGGAATGCGTTGTTTTTTGAGTAGATTACAAGATATTATGATCGACAGGAGACCGATGTCATTCAAATACATTATTTTTTAGAATTTTGGTGATGATAATCTTGGAAAGTTTGATTACCCGTCTGAAGTAGGTATATAAAGTGTTTTATAATGAAGTTAAGACGATTGGAGTGTAATTGAAATACAATAGGCAATTCAAGCAGACGTCTATGCCTATCTAAGAAGACGACAATACAGTTGAATCAGTAAAATTCATAGAATGACAAGTAATAAGTAAATAATTAATCCAATGAGAACTCATTGAGGGCAGTATACAGCGCTTATAGTACTCGTGAGGAAGTAAAGTTCAATTTTTCAGGCATTGCAATGTTTATTTAAATTAATGTTTTTCAAAATGATTCCAAACAAGTGCAGTCATTCCAAAGTCAGCTCATTGCGCATGCGTAGAAGAGAAACCAGTGCGAAATATGCTGTAAATCTGACAACACCGTAACGTTCGATGTTCTGCTGAACGATCGGCCTTATAAAATCGCTCGTTGGTCATCACTCGAATAAACTGAGCTCGATCGAAGGTGAAAGGATCCCTAACGTTCGAACGTCAGCCAAGTTATAGAATCGGCCCCCTGGGGGATTATTTTGCAATCTCACCTTTTTAATGACTCTTTGCGGGAAGGCGGGAGATCCGTTTCGCTCTCTTAATGATCGGCTCACGATCGGTCAAGGTACGATGGTGGCTCCATTTCACGTTCCTAACGACAGGTGAGATGGAACTAATGAAAGGCGGAGGTAAATGAAAATGATCAAGAGTCGAAAGAGTGGATGAATCAAATAAATAGATCGGAAGGTCAACCCTTGAGAGCCGAAGATGGTCACGTCGCCTGGGTGGCGGAGTTGAACTACGAAAAATGACGTCATTTCCCACGTTTTATGACGTATTCTCACTTAAGTGAGATTACAAAATAACCCCCCTGGTGTCACCCTAACAGCAGTGGAATCAATCGTCTATTGGGCATTAAATCTTTTTATGGTTTTCCTTGGGATTGGAATACAAGCAATCCTCGCGAAGCCGAGCTTTTCTGCTCTCTCTCATATGATCGGGTTAATTTGTAGCACAGCTTCTCAAGTTTCGAACTTGAGTCGTTAAATTTCATTAAAATCCTCACAAGATCAATGAAGTTCAAGAAAACATACATACATACATACCCATCACGCCATTCCCTTTCGGGGTAGGCAAAGTCTAAAAGTTTAGTTTTCGCCGTTAACCCTAGAAAACTGTCTCCCTTTTAATAATTTCCTCCACAATACCTTATCCTTGAAAATCACCTTCGATTCTTATACACTCATGCATTGCTTAATTCACGATCTCTTATTCTTAAGACTCTTAATATTTCTCCTCTTTAGTCTCTTACGCCATATTCATCCATGACTTTCGCGGTCTACCACTTCCTCTCAAATCATTCACTCTACTATCAGATATGAACAGATGTCATTCTCTTCCATTCTCTCGACATGGATAAACCAACGAAGCACACTTTTTGCACACTCACACGAAGCACTTTCATATATATCCATTACCGGATCATCCAACCCACATTCTTTCATCACCCAATATTCACTTCACAAACATCACCCAACTTACCCTAACAATCCTACTTTTCCCGCAAACATTTCTATGGTACCTCATTTCCACTTCAGTTATCCGACTCCAATGCTTATTCTGACATACCCGAGCTCCGCTGCCATATAACAACGTCGGGAGGAGAACATATTTTTGCACTGCGATTTTCGCTTCCCTAGACAAACACTAATTCCTAGATATGCTACGCATATAATATACCTCTCGACTTTCATACCGGCATTCTCATGCCCTATAACCTCTTCATCTATCCTTCTATATAGTACCTAGATACGTGTATTTGCAGAATACACACGCCCGCTTTATGCGTCAGATAGTGGAGAACGTTATGGGAGCTCGCTTGCCATCTTTTGGCGCACATCTGAATCACGACACACTGAATCACACGTGCCTACGCGTAGCCTTTTATAAAGTAGATATGATGTTACACTGTACTAATAAATCATAATAATATTTGCATTAAACTTGGAAATTTTTTTCCAAATTCATACAAAACATTGGTAAGAAGCATTGAAGGAAACCATTAAATAAAACAAACGGCATAGTGTGAAAACATTGGTGATACACAGTCAGTGAGAGCAGCGCACAAGAGCGAATGGAAAGGCCCTTTAATAACTTTGCAATAAAAAGTTTTTCCTTTTCACCATGCAGTTCGAACATTTTTTTTTTGTATTTACAAACAAATGCTGCAGAATGCTACCTACCCGACGGTTATACCTAACATTTCGCCAGCGCTATTAATTACATTCATCGTCGTTCGTATGCGCCGATGAGTTCCGATTTGCGCCAACTTAAAAAAAATTCAATGAATAGCTCCCAGTATAGTGTGGATAGAAATTGACCACAGTAATAATTTTACAGGGTGCTGCATATTAAGTTGACAGTATGGGCTCTTATGGAGATCCGCTTGCTGTGTAAATATCCGTAAGGCCAGAGATGCGATGTAGCGAAAGGCAGCAGAAAAATTAACACAGTGCTATTGAGTAAGCACATAATTTTCCCGAAACTAACTTACTTAAATTTGGCGAGGTGTTGGTACTGATTGCCGACGTGGCGTAGAGATAGCACAGATCATAGATTCGGCAACAGCGTTCTCCGTAATACCCCACGCGGTCAAATAAATGTGGAACTCAGTATAATACACATTAGAAACGATGCATTAGGCAGACGTCGGTTGGACGACAGCCAGGCACGTGGAACTCCAGTTAGGTTCGTTCATCCCTGGTCCAAACATGGCGCTTTAATGCTGTTTATTGTTTACTCGCCATGGCTTCCGGCTGAAGCTCGTGGAGGCGAAGTCGAGAATGGCCAATAAATAGTCGGTGTGTGAGTGTGTATGTCTATAGCGAGGCTCTAAAAAAGAATCAACGATTCCCTTCCCAACCCACCAAATAGCATTGGTACCGGAGGAGCACTCTGAAACCGTTATGGTTCGCACATTAAGGCTCGGCGTGAAAAAGTAAAAAGTTTAAAAAAAAAGTCCAGAACGCGCTCACCGCATCATTCCCTGTCGTTCAAGAATCACAAACGGTCAAGAATAAAAGTGCCTTCGACTCCTTGAAGAACTTATGAAACGGAACGAGACCCAAAAGCTCCCACTCACAAACAACCAAGTTTTCGAGTCCTCGTCAGCAACAATCAAAGTGAGTCTTGAGTTAGTATTAACAAGACTTCTGCAACACCTGAGTAGGGAATCGCTTTCATATCGTCGATTAAAATTTAGACTTAATATTTTATGTAAGTTCCAAACCAATTCATTTTCTGACGACGTTAAACACATAATACGAAATCCTGAATATTACGGTAGATCATATCATTATCATGATAATAAAATAGGGAACTAGATTGCAAAACGGACAGGTTTACAATGTCATTTTACCCGCGAACGATAAAAGACTATCTCTCATTCATTGATTCAACCCGAAGGTTGGTTTGGATAGTTGAGGGTAGAGCTCACCACGGACTAAACCACAGGCGTGTGAATTTCACACATTCAGGGTAGGGAGGCCAGTTCCTTTCCCTGGGCCACCTCTCACTCCGAGGATTTTTTTTGTTCGGGGGCGTCCAAATGTTTCACCCGGATTTGAACCCGGGAACCTTCGATAAGTAGCCAAGCGCTCTACCCACTAGGCCACCACGGTCCCTTAAGAGACTATAACAGCTGCCAATGAAACTGTTGAATAGGTTTGTCGATAGGTAGTTTAGCTTATTAGTTGATTTGCTCACAAATGCTTGTCTCCTTATATGTTACGTAGTACTAACAGTACGTCGGGCATTATATCTCTGTGAATTATTCAGTTGCAAAACACATTAATACGAATAGTTCCTCTAACATTGTTGACATACCTATAGTGCCTACAGTGTAGTGCATGCCGATGAATTTTCACCTCCTGACAAATCTTTTTAGGTTTTGCTAATGCACCAGTTGTCGTAGCTTCATTATCTTTATTAGGGTACATTGAAGTGCATGATGGTGACCTCACCCCCTGCCACACACCCTTGACGTGGCTTGCTGGGTATTATGCACTCGAAGATTGGTTTACTACAGCTCTCCACTCCGCTCTCCAACTAGCCAACCGATTCATTCCTGCATGATTCTTCATAATTTGACGTATTTTTAATATTTTTCCTGATGTATTCCATTCTTGGCCTTCTACTGTAATTCTTCCCATTCATTTCTCTTTCCATTTTTTTTTCAACAAAATATTATGTCGCAAAATGTTCCCAATAAGTTAGTTTTTCCTTCTTCTCAGAGTTATCATCATACCCCTTTCCTCTCCAGCTCTTCGCAAGACCTCTACGTTAGTGATTCTCTCCGTCCATTTGATCATCACCGTTCTTAGATAACACCACATCGCCATTGCTTCCAATCTCCTCTCTACGGCTGCTTTCATCGTTCACGTTAAACCGACACATAAAAGTATGCTGTAAACATATGTTTTAAGGGCACTCTTACCAGCTATTACTGCTAGCTGTGAGTAAAGACGTTCTTTTCAATGAAAATCCTTCTTTGCTTGGGCTCTTATGATTACAAGTTCTTTTTTAACTTTGTGGTATTCCATATTAGATGATTTAATGGTAACTTTTACAAAAACCACAACGTAAAACACACACACACACGACCCGGGTTTCAACGCTTTAGCGTCATCTTCAGGTGAAGATGACGCGAACCTGAAGATGACGCTAAAGCGTTGAAACTCGGGTCGTGTGTGTGTGTGTTTTACGTTGTGGTTTTTGTAAAAGTTACCATTAAATCATCTTATGATTACTACATCATTTTAGCTCCTTCCATTACCGGAGATCCTACATCCAAGACAAAATATTATTTCACTTGGTCAATATTTTACTGGGGTTTCACGGTTTCCGATGGCGAACTCCTGCTTAGAGAAACTAGACAGTCGCCTAGGTCCCCCGATCTCGGAAAGTGCACTAGCTAGGGGACAGAATAGTACAAATGGAGGACGCAGGACGAGAAGAAGAATGTCAATTTAGTCAATAAAAAGTATAGGTAGCTGACATTTGTCTATTTTATCTCTCAGTCTGCTCGTATATGTTCTTAAATCAAAGTACGTTAAATAATTAAAAAATAAAAATTAAGCTTGATTCTTTTGGTTACGTTTCCAATACGTGGGCCTCGACTCTTAAATACTTCGGGACTCTGGGCCTCTAATTTCGGGTTTGATAAATAATCTTGACTAGAATGACTTGCTTCCAAACTCTTTTGCCCTGCGGCTGGTTTTTCCACGCTTCGCTGCTTTATAAGGCTATGCACCAATTATATTTTCAATTAAGATTTACCTTGCTTCCAAGCTTGTGTTACTGGCTGTTAGTGGAGGTTTTGAGTTTAAGAATAAACATATACGCAGAGCAGGGAGAAACGAAGTTCTTTTAGGGGAAAGGGGTTTAAGGCTTAGGTGTCTAGAGTATGTGCTGACTTCTCATCCAGAGGGCCCAGATTTGATTGCTTGATTGTCACTCCCGCGGTACTAAACTTCAAAAGAGCGATGAAACACACCACAACTTTTCAACACACATAAGCGAAAGCGCGGAATCAATACCAACGGTACAGAAAAAAACTTCAACATACAAGTCCACCTCAAGCAAGCTGGCCAAGCCTTTGAGTGAGTTTGTATTTGGAACTGCTGAAAAGACCTTTTCCGGAGATATTCCGTTCCGAAAACGTAACAAGACCAATTTAGTTCTCTTCTCGCCTAAAAGGATCGAGGCAATTTAATCCTCAAACTAGAGTTTTCCCTACAAACTTTTTTTGTTCGGACCTACAGGAGACAGATTGATTCAACGTGGTGTGGTGGTTGGAGGGCTTCTTGTTCTAGTAATTATTTGCGTAAAACTTTGCACACGTATTCTCATGAGTTATATCTATAGAAAACAGTGAATAAATAGTCTTCTTAGCGATTTGTTTTTTTTTTCTATTGAAAGCTATTTTAACAAGAAACCTATTGGCACATGATACGTATTTCGTAATAATTCAATAACATATGAACGGATTTTCTCCTTCACGTGAAATAAAACATTTCTTATTATTATAAATGGTTGCTAACAAATATCAAGGAGTCGCGCCGAGTCCAATATCCAAAAACAACATATTTCGTTATAATTTCGTCTAAATGTCGAATACCACGCCGAAAACTCGAGACATAACATGCTTTAAGTAAGGAAAAAATTAAAATATAACTCTTGCGTAATTTCCATCACTTCCTGTATGGTGATTTCCAACACATAATCTGATGCTCTTTGGTGAAATGTGGTCCAAGATTTTTACACGCTTTCAATTAGCTTTACTTGTCTGTCTGTGGGTCAGGGACAAAATTTAAAATCAAAATTTGACCCACTTCCTGACCAGCAATCGCTCTGAAATTTGGCAGAGAGGCGTATTCCGGATGACAATGCAAAAATCAGTCATTATTTATTTTAAAAACACCAGCATAGCTTGTCAATAAATAAATAATTTATCAACAGGTTTCAAGGTTTAAATGACTGAAGAATGACTGTTGCTATATATGCCAATAGCAAATTTAATAGTGTTAAAAACATTGTATCGTAGTTTTATATATTTGAAAGCTATGTATTGTTGCTACAGCAAATTGCCATGCAAATATAACAAATATGGTGTAACAGACAGATTTTAAGTGTTATAATGCTATGAAATATCATTTAAACCATTTAATCATCCATGTAAACCACATGTAGGTACGTAATGTTTTCAGTGAATTTCTATAGATGGCCACGGTTTCTGGCAGACATGATTGCAGCTTGCAGGAAGAAGATTAAAGACCAAGACGGTAGGGTTGAAGACGTTCATCTCTGCATCCTGAATTTGTGAGGATCAGCTGCGTAATGGAATGAATGCATCGCTGAACCAGCTTATTGCCCAGATCAGATACCGCGGTGCACCGACATACTTCTTGACTAACAACAACAAAGTGACTTTTTGAGTAACATCTGCCGATAATTGTATGAACTTAGTCAAAAAATAACCAGTTTCAATCATATATGAAAGCCATTGATACGTTTTTTAATGTTTCAAATCTTCAATGAATTTATATAGATGGCAATAGTTTGAATGAATGAAGAGTGACTGTTGCTATATATACCTATAACAATTTTGATGGTGTTAATTTCAACATCAAACAAAACCAAGGTATTATCTTTTAATTTTACCAAATAAAAAAATAAACATTGACTTCTGCTAAAGGCAGCGGAAAACGTGCAGAGACGGCGACTCAACGATAGCGAACATAAGAGATGGCTAAGCAAGAGCGGTTAGAAAAGACTGCCAGCGAAGAGCCAGATGCAAAGAAATTACATATAGATACACCATAGATGTCATTACAAAAAAAACTGTTTCACGCCGTTAGCCGATCAGCATCGAATTCATTGAGGGGGAAAACAGTAATTTTATATCTAATTTAAACGCCATATTCCCGGAAAGTTTTGGTAAGAAGCAAAAACTCCAGAGAAATTGACTAAAAATAAAATAGATGCATCTTACCACGTAATTTTTCGAGTTATTAGCTTATAACTGCGACATTTGAAGTTAAAATGAGGTAATTACGTAGAAATGGTGCTGAAGTCGGCTCCTATGCCTATAACAAAAGTTTGTTGAAAATATTGGGTACATAATAATGGAATATTATAATACTGGAATAATATGTGAATTTTATACCAATTTTGGTTTTCGTTTTACGCTCGTCGTCAGCAAAAACAGGATTTTAAAAACCAAATAAACCAGAAGTTGGTATGTAGTATTTGTTTTGACTCGCACAGTCGCGGTGGAACCGGTGGAACTGCCTTAAAGGTATCTTCGGAAAAAGAACCTCTAAAGATTGAAACGTTTACATTTCTTGAAGGGATAAATCACTCATGAAAGCGGTGAAGCATTAGAAAGAAACACCAAAGGACTAGGTATATATAGTGATTGAAGATATTTTTCGTAATAATTTTTAAGGTCCTATAGATAATGAGAAAAATCACTACAGAACTAATTGTAAGCATATGTAGCGATTAAAGCATCTTTTATAATGGTTATGAGACTGTGGCCTTAAGTGATAACTATGAGATTATGGAGTAGTGATTATAGCAATTCTTAGAATAATCATAGAAATTTCTGCAGGGATTGCTGAATTCTTATAATCACTTTAAAAAGTTGGGATAAAGAGATTTTTAATAGTTTACTGGAAAAATAAGAGATTGTAAGGAAATAAGTCGTGTTAAATTGAGATTGAAGGAATACTTAGGACAATGACTCTTTGGCAGATAATATTATAATGCACTGCAAAAGGTAAAATAGGTATTGTTGGTAAAATTTCTTGAATACAAAAACATTTGCACGGAAGGTGTTGAAAAATATACATGTATAATTAAGCAAAGGATGAGCCAAATTAAGAAGTAAAAACATTAATTTTCGCACCATTGGTACCTGCTGAGAAATCCATAAAGGTTTGGCAGGAGGACCATGTTGATTACCCATACATTCTGATAATAAATAAAAATGCAATCCCTATTTTGATGTGAATTTCATGCCACAGTAGTACCATTTTTTAAAATTTGTTTACTTTTGTTAAATTTCGATGATAATGAAAATGAATTAATGAATATTGAGACTAACTACATGGTTCCAAAGTATTTTTTCGAAGGGAAACGTTGGCTTCAAATTAATTGCAAAATGCAACTTGAATCTTCATATTGCGGTTTAATGAGGTGGAAATTAAAAAGGATTAACTTTGTTCCTAGATTTGGGTCACGAAGGGTAAGGTTCCCTCTTTTTTTCCCGTATTTCATCACGGAAGAACCTCGGAAAAAAGCAAGAAAGCAACCCAGAAGAGCAGAGAATCCCGGCTTACTCCAGAGGCTTCGAATTTCCTTCTGTTTGTCAAGGCATTTGCGCTCCCCACTTATTTCTCATCCCTACTCCAACACCACTGAAGGAACGTGGCTTGAATGAAGTGACGTTCCCGTTACCCAAGTCCCGAGAGAGAAAGATATAAAAAAAGTACGGATAGTCAATAAGTAATTGAATGGTGTACATCAAAAAGCCATACGGTCCACACACCACACACATGGGTCCTAGGGATCTATCTCTTTGTTCCCATGGTTTCCCTTTGATCGATCAATTTTCCGCACAAAAGGATTGAGGTAGTTGAGGGTGGGGATGAAACAGGAGGATTAAAAGCCGCAACCTTATTTTATCGAAGCTCTTTCTTTCTTCTTTTTACACACCCTTTTCTTTCTATCTTCTGTGTCGAGCGTTATCAGGTGGTGGTCATCGACTGCCGGAGCTAAACGCACACATCCACACACACCCTTGGCGGAAAGAATCATTGGCGTAAAGGAGAACGACACGCCCACTTCATCGCGTATTAATGTAATGGTGGGAAAAGTAACTTTACCAGGGTGGCCACCCGTTCAATTGAGTAATATTCACGGGAATTTACGGTTTATTAAGGAGGTTCCGCCGACACTGTGTGAGTCAAAACAATTACTAAATTCCACTTTTTTATATTTTGTCCAAAAAATCCTGCTTTAAATGATGATATGCGTTAGGTACCTACAGAAAACCAAAATTAAAGTAGAAAAAATACAGATTATTCCACGAATGTATTTTAAATGAGCACTTTTTTCCAGCCATAGAAGCCGACTGCAGTGCCATTTCCTACGAATTACCGCATTTGACTTCAATTACGGCAGTAATACCCTAATAACTAGACAAATAAGGTGGTAAGATGCCTATATTTTAATTTTATTCTATTTCTCTGGATTACTTCCTTCTTATAAATAGTTTTCCGCAAAAATGGCATTTGTATTTTATGGAAAAATACTATTTTTCCCCGTGTTTATCTCATTCCCCCATTGAAAACCATGTAATTTCAAGTTCAATTATAGAATAAAATAGCTCTGAAAGGTATTATTTCGTTGTTCATATCAGATAGAGGAAAACTTTTTCTACAAGTACACAGAATATGAATTAAATGACATTTAAGTCATTTTACGGTAGAACCACCTTAAGGTCGAAAATCTCAATTTTCACAGTGAATTTAAAATTAAAATCTGTATCATTTAAAGTCATATTTATTTGAATGCATTATGATTGAAAATTGAACGGAAATATGAAGTACTACTGATATTCATGGTACTACTGATACAAGGTAGGTCGTTGCGCATCGTTTGGGTCGAACGCTGTGACGTAGTTTGGAGTGCATCAAGTGCTATCTTGGTACGAAGTGCATTGTGTATTTTATACTCGTGTGGTATTTGGAAACAACAGCAATGTAATGAAACATACGAGGGATGAGAATTTATTTTAGATATCCTATTGATACATCTGCACGGGGGAAGCGGGTCCAGGTTTACCGGAGATGAGACAACTTTAATGTTGAAATTTCCACTTTCATTTATAAATAAATTGTTTCTAGGATTATTTCCGCTGTAAACAAGATTGCTATCTGAAACTACATATTTACGAATAATAACCGATCTAATATGTTGCATATCAGTACTGAACGATGCAAAAATCTACATGACCCCATTCTGTCGTCGTTATTAAGGTAGTTAGAGCGAAAAATCATTTCACCAAAAGTCTGATGAATTTGGCCTCATTTTGAAGAAAAAAACTTCCATCTTTCCAATAGTATCAAAATATTAGCCCATTACCGAACTACTTTTCGAGCCATTTTCCTGAAAATTCATGCTGTTTTTACAAGGAATAATTACCGCTGTGCGCTTCAGAGGGAGAATATTGAAAAAAATAGGAATTTATAACACCTAGGCACATTTCGTCGAAAAAACTAACGGTGTGTAGTTTGTATGTTTTCTTAACTATTTGTAAAAATTAATTCATTACTCACCGCAGTAATTTTTACAGAATCACAAAAAAAGCTGTTTTGAAGGCTTTATATCCGTGCGGCGTGAAAAAATGAGTCAAGTTAAATACTTAAGTAGATATTTTTATTTAATTACTGAGAATTTTTGTCATATATTGGAAATAATGATGGTGATGATAATGAGGAGCTGACTGAAAAAGTTATGGACGTAGCAAATAATATTAATGTTACAATTGATAAAAAATTAATTTCTGACACATATGTTCTTCCTAAATCAAACAATAAGCAAATACTATATAGTACGTTCGAGTACTAACTTCTGTAACTCTATTTCTTGTTCAATAGTGAACATGATATGGGTAAAAAAAGAGATGGTAACTGTTTCCGAGGTTATGTAAAAAAAATTTGCTATATGACCTTTTTGCGGAGCAACATATTATATAGAAGCGAAGCCTGTATCGTGGGGGAGAGGAAGATATTACAGCACAAAAAATATCACGTAATGATAAAACTATTTCTTTTCTCACCTCATGTTTATTTCAATTGAAGGAATTTAACTTTTCATTCATGGCGTGGAATTGCACAATTTCGGGTGACATATATGTCATTACTCGAGCGCGGCTCCTGGGAAATTTTAAGTGAGTACATCGTTGCTAATTAACAAGTAATAATCCGTTCATTGTTTACAGCCTTGAGAAAGACCCACGATAAATCGAAGCCCACCCTATTCACGGAAGTATCCTTGTATTTTCAAAATCTAAACATACTAGGTCTGTCAGCATGTGAAGCCTCTTTTCGGCTGAACAAGAACCCCGAAATTAGCTTCGAAAGTCTCCCAAGGAGGTTGAATGAAAATCCAGCAAACAGGCTGAAAATTTTTAAAAACTGTTGCTACTGCCGTAAATGTATGGGAGTGGGCAATTTGCAGTAATTCCGTAAAATATTCGAAAGAAAAAAAAATACCGCAACCTGGGAACGAACCCCAGTCACCACAAGAGGATAACTGCATCAGCGCCTCAACCCACTGGGCTACCACCACAATTGATAGAAGCGTGAACTTTTAAGGATTTATACGGAGGAAGATTCTTTAATAACATTTTTTTCTCGAACCCGGGCCTATGTGGAAGAAAGCCGCGACAATTTTCCCACATTCTCTCTATAGTTTCATAAAATAATCGCCTCGTTTGGATCCCGAACATAAGTCACGCGATGTCTCCTTGTAAGTGGAAATCCTTCAGGAAAACTTTGCGTAAGCTTAATGGACGACGAGTTTCGACACAAACAACTGCGCATAAATTGTACATGAAAACTAACGCCACCGGAGCAAAAAATAAACCTATTTTTCGCTCAAATTACCCGAAATACGTGTGTAGGGTACTTAAACAACTGTTTTAAAATTCGATATAAGTAAATACTACAGATTTCCGACTTAATTTATTGAGAAATAACTCTAACATCTCGATGTAAACAAAGGCAAACCACGAATCTGTGACCACTCAAAAGTGAGCCTCCGCGCCTGTAAAACAAAAAATGTTTCCCGCGTACGTACCATGGCAAAACAAGATACTAGTATTCAATATGAATGGATACCTTCTTCTAATGTCTTAATTTAGTTTTTAGTAAAAACATAGACGCAGTTGAACATTGATTGTTGTCATACTAGATATGTGCATGCAAGTGGTTTGGAAGTCTATCGTGTTCAAACAGAGACAATTTCAGAGTTATAGATATAGATTCATTTACGGATACCTAACCATAGAAGCAGTATAAAATATGGATAACTTCTTCGATTCTCATTCCTTAAAAGTTAAGACTCTGAACTATCATGCTTGAGAACTTGACGGTGACCGTAAAAGATCAAGCGACTTAAAAATGCGGTAAAATTGACCTTGAGCTATGGCCGAATCAAAACAAAAACTTTTCGCCTTAACTCCACGCGATCGATCTAAGTTAACTTTTTTCTCGGCAAAAATGAGCCAATCTTGGCCGAAAATATAAATAAATCTTGCTTATTCGACCGTATAAAGGAAGTTTAATGGCCTAATGTAGCAAATTCACTCCGCAGAGGCTGAGACGTGACGAATGCGTGAAAAAGAAGAAGAAAGGCATGGCCGTTTTCCTCCAACCAGTGATTTACTCGTTATTTCCTTTCGGGTTGAAATTTGCGGCCCGAATTCGTCATTAAAGGCTAACCACCCAGCAATTCTGTCTCGTTCACCACCACAATGCCTTTTTTTTAAACCCTCTAATAAGCGAGCGCCTAAAATTTCATGACATTGAAATGGCCATTACTACATTCACTCAAATATTATACGGTTATGGGTGAAACAAAAAGCCCTAAACTGTGTTTGTCATAGCAGGAAATCCAGATGATCTTCAAATATCACCGAAATCAATGGACCAAGTCCTTCAAGAATATAAGATTAAAATAAATAAGAAGAAGACTAGTATGTGGGAGAGAGAAGCCGATTGCAGAAGTCAAATTTAAGAGGAGATAAATTAGAGGAAGTGGATTCCTTCACCTACTTCGGAATTACCATCGATTGGGACGGAAGAAGTACAGTGAACATAAAGCGTAGAATAGCCTAAGCTAAGAAAGTCTTCGTGATGAAAAGGCAACTAGTGTTCAAAGAAGATAGGACTACGAACTAGGAAACAGTATATGAAATGATCCGTGTGGACAATCTATGGATCGGAAACATGGATCGTTGGAAAAGCAGACCAGAGAAGATTAGAAGCATTCGAAACCTGGTGTTGGAGAAGGATGCTGAAGATCAAATGGACGGATGAAGTAAGAAATGAAGAAGTTTGCAGAAGAGGGAAGAACAGCATGAAACAGTATACAGCAAAGAAGAACCAGATGTATTGGGCACACCCTGGGGCACAATGGGTTTGTGAAAAATACAATTGAAGGATTATTTGAAGGAAAAGTCCCAAGAGGATGGGCAAGGCATAAAAACATTGGCCAAATAAAGAAGAAAGTACATAAGGAGAACTACCAAGGAATAAGGGAACTAGCATTAGATAGGGAAGGATTGAGGGCTGCTGTCAACCAATCTTAGGATTGAACGACCAATGATGAGATTGGGTTCGTGGCAACATTCTAAATAGTCAGCAAATAAGAAAATATTACATAAATAGTACCTTAAAAAATGGAAGTCGACAATCATAAGCACCATAAGTTTCAGCAGACGCTACATTAATACCCGAACACCCAGTTTTATAATTTGTAGTGAAACATTTTCTCGGCATGAAACCCAATGCTTGTTTGACAACGTTCACGTAAAATAATCAACAGTATGGTGTAATATAAAAGAAAACAAACTGTGAGGTAACATCATGCTAATGTAAAGGCTAAGTCTCTTGCGGTTAATGTTAACCAGACATTATCAAATCTGACCTAAATGTACACAAAAATCCTAAGTACTATGTTATACTTAGCATCCAAATGTACTACATTAGCAATAAAAATGAGTGCTACATAATTATGCTAAACACATGAATTACGCTCACAGGGTTGCAACGGATTGATGATTATGAAATTCCAGGACTATAGAGATTTGCGCAAGTGAGGTATTTTGTTGAAATTTATTATAGCGAGTAGTGTTTGGTTTCGAAATGCCACGTACGAAATACCAAGGTATAATTACAAATAATCAATTTAATAAATAGCTTTTAATATGCATTGTTTTAGCATCGAAATTGTCTAGGTCTAAACGCCCAACCATTGGTTCTTCGTAGTGTGACGTCATCTCCCATATTAGCAGAAGCGAAATAGCCTAGCTGTGCGTTGAGAGTGAAATAGTATTTGCCTCTTCGAAGTTATTTCGATATTTCCTAATTAATAGCAAAAGTTTCGTCCGCACGCTAAGACTACACAGTCACACAATCTCCAAATCAACAAATGGTCGACTATGGGAGATGACGTCAGAGCCTACAAAACATGGCGGACCAGTGTTTCGGCGCAATTATAATTTATTAGATTTTATTAGCTAATAAAAAATTAACGAAAAGCCTCTCGAGCGTCAGAATGAAAATTTAGTGTCTGAAGTATCGATAGATTTTTTAGATGTCACTTACTAAAAGTGTGCAAATACTCTATTCCAGGTTTTCCAGGCCAAATTTTTTCACTTTTTCAGGTAACATCTCCTCTTTAAAAGGTGTTTATTTGAAAAAGAGTTCAAGATTAGGAACACCACTCATTAGCGCAAGTACAACGGGGAAATAATGAAGTTTCCTAACAATCAGAGCGCTTTATGGGAAAATCAGCTTCCTATCTGTTACCACATTATTCTTAGTCGTGAAGGCTTCCGCAGCTTCTTTTACGAACTGAATTAGAGGTTTTCGGGTGCTTCTGCGTATTCATTAAAAAAAACTCAACGTTTCGCTCATTATTCTAGGAGTTTTATCAGGTGAATGAGGCGGATAAACAGCTTCTGTCTAAATAATGTGAACTCCAACGACGGTTCAGACATCGTTGCATTGTTTGGAAGAATTTTCAATATTTAAGGTGGTTCTACCGTAAAAGAACATAGTAGATGTAATTTTATTCCTATTCCGGGCACTTATAAAAAAATGGGTCATCTATCTGATGTGTAAAACAGAATCTAACCTTTCCACGCTATTATTCTCTCGAATTGCACTTAAAATTACATAGTGTTAAATGCGAGAAGGGAAAAAACGGGGGAAAATAGAATATTTCTATCGATTATAAGTAAACTAGAGAAGGAGCCCGTTAAATATCAACGGAAAGAATATTATCATTGACATAGATTGTAATAAACCATTCATATCTTATTTAGTGCAAAGAATCATTCAGTTAATGAATATGCACGGAATCTCTCGACTTCAACAATAAGTATGGTCGTTATGGGGACGAGGACTCAAAAACGCTAAAATATTGCGAAAAATCGTTACGTTTTCGCAAACATTCCGTAATTTCGACAGAAATAAAAAATTCGATTGAAGGAATGAGAATATTTATTTTATTTTCTTTCTGCTGGTACCTTTCCCAAAAACAGAAGAAAACAACAGAAAACCACTATTTCTAATTTAATTTTGCAAATAAAAAAAGGTCTGCAGTCAAATGAAGATTCAGCTTCACGTGTATTTCGTATGGGAAAGTTACTGACATATACATATGGGTCATTCCACCTCAATTGAACAAACGTTTGTCCCTTAGGGTCTCAGATTTTGATAAAAATTGGTGTATGGGTACAATATAAACTCAAACTGAATACCCTCAAACCGTTTTGTGAAAAAAAATTTTTTGAATGAATTATGCATATTTTAATTTTTTCGCATTTTTAGCAAAAATCCGTGCCTTAAATCATATTATCCCTTATATCTCCGCTTTTAATTGTCATAAAGCAATGATTAATAGCTTTTATTAAAGATAAATCTTTATTGAATGCAAATATATCAATAAAAAATTATTTTCTTCTATTCCCTATTGTTGTAAGTTACTAATGTATCCTATAACAACCCTCTGACTCGCAAAACAAAAAAAAATATTTTTCACAAAATAATAGAACTCGTCAGGACTAGAGATGGGAAAATTACCGTAAATTTCATCTGAGCTAAATTACCGTGGTAAATTACGGTAATTTTCGAAAATTACCGTAATTTTCCAGTATTTTTCAGTTTTAAGCATTAAACAGAAAATTCATGATTGAATAAGAATGCCAATAGCAAAAGGAAGGGGATACGATGTTTAAACCATACCTGATGTAACATTAATCTATTATATATTTATAAATTTGCAAAAAGAAATACGGCAGCAACACGCAATCTGGCTTTCTTTTGTCAATGTATGAGAAATTTTCAAGAAGAACAATTCTACTAATAATTACTCAATAATGTTATAATTTATGTAAAATATGTCAAAAAAGAGTTGTAAATGCCTCAATTTAAAATTAAACATATTGGAAATGTGGACTTGGCTTAAAAGAACATGTTGGGAATTTATCTGTATGAAAAATTATCTCAAACAAAGGTGAATTATCTTGAAAATTACCGAAAATTACGGTAATTTACAAGGGGTGCGGTAAATTACGAAAAATACCATGGTAATTTACGAAAATTACCGCGGTAATTTTCAAAGTGGCCCATCTCTAGTCAGGACACATCACGAGTAATTGAATAACAGAGGGCACTTATGGACTAACTTTGCACATGCATTTTAAAATATGAAATTTTCCATAACTTCTGGAGTATAAAGCACAGATGTGGTGGCTTTATTATGCATTCATTCGAACAACAACAAAATAAGGAAATTCCGCGGCTCATTACCGCGCCGAGCGGCTGTTCTGCCGTCTTATACATATCCCATCCTAAGTGGAGGGGGGGCAAGTTGAGGCAAGATTTTTCTTTTTCGGTATATGGTAGACCCTTTTTTATGGTATACATTTTTTAATCGTGTCTTGTCGCTAACATAAAGAATTTTTCTGCTTTATGAAAACAGAATAGGTAAAAAAATAGAGTATTATTAAATGCTTAATAGGTACTTGTAAAAATAATAATAATTAATAAAATTTTCACCAAAAGTCTTAAGCAACGTGTAAAATTTCAGAAAATATGTTTGAAAATCAAGAAAAGAAACATATGAACGCTTCACGAGCGAAAGTAAAAACTCAATTTTTGCGGAAAATGCCGAGTAGAAGTTTTTGCTGATTTTTTTCTCAACTTTGACGGCTCCTGCTGGTTCAACGGATATTGATATAGTTCAATCAGAGTTTACCATCTTTATATCCCGAAAAAAAAAAGTTCAAAATTTTGCATTTTCGCAAGCTTTTTTCGATTTCCGCCCAGTGTGCGCTGTAAGCATTTTGGAACCCAGGGCAGAAAGATTCAATCCGCGGAATGAATAAAATAAATACGAAGGAAAGCCTCGCGCTCCGTTGAAAATGACGACGAGCGAACAGAATGTTACACAGCTGGAATGGAGCTGCTAAGAGACTCCCGAAGCGACCCGCTACGCTAAGACTTGAAGACGCCACTTGAAAACTCGCAGATCACGCGAGTTCTAGGATATTGGAATAGGATATTATGAGCTATCCATTCATTGTGTTGAAGTTCGCGCAGATGGGAACACTTCAGCGAATAAGAACGACGATGAATAGAAAGTTCGGAAAGCCATAATTGCATAGATAGTATCACTCAATAGAATATCCCATTATGTGCTAGGGAACTCACCTTATCATGTACTCATATAAATACTGACAACGCGAGCTGATCTTAGCAGCCCATTTCTCACGTAAAACGTGAAAGTATTCCCTCACAGTTGGCATTGCAAGAGAATTTGATATGTAATATCAATCACTGTCACTGAGCAATGAAAAGAGCACTTCAACATAGCTCGGTGAAACAATGACCGCCCGCTCCACTGTATCAGCAAACTTGTCGCCTTACCGGGAGATGGCGCTCCGGAAGCCAGGCGACAAAGTAACACATTTCGGCGAGCTATTAGCAAAACGGCAACTAAAGGCAGATGATTTTTACAAAATAACATAATAGAGTTACTTTTCTTTCTACTCTGGCATATCTCAATGCGGTGGAAGAGAATGGTTTATTGTACAGCCAAATTTGCACACACTAACAGATTTTCCGCCCGTGTCTCTTTGAAACGCTGTCACAAGGGCTTTAAAGCCGTGTTTACACGATGCATTTACCCGCGCAAGTACGTGGCTGGACAGATGCGTGAACACATTCACCAAATTAGAACAGGGGCTACTTTCTGTCCACGCATTTGCGCTATTTTGAGTGTTTACACGGTGCCACGGTTTTGATGGTGATTGTGTTCACGCATCTACCCGCGCGGGTAAATGCATCGTGTAAAATCGGCTTAAAGACCTTGTAGGCTAACTAAAAGGGAAATCTCGGTGAGGATGGAATAAAGGTGCTATTGAAACATATAAAATGCATTAAATGATGTGTTAACTCTTTTTACAGATGGAGAAAAAAAGTCTCGAAATTTACAAAAATTACGTCAAGACAAATTTCCCTCGAATTTAGGTCTGCATTTTGGAAAATAAATGTTTTATCGAGAAACAAAATTCTATGTGTTATAGATTGATCTTTCATCTTCCTTTGTGTAATAATTTTTGTGTCATTTGAACAAGTTCGGAAAATCGACTTTTGACCGGGAAAACGGGCTCCCCAGACCACTGTGCGTCGGTAGATAGCATTCTGCGGGTTCATAATAGTCTGCCTAACTGCCTAATACTTACGGTATAGTCATCAAATTCGTTCAAACATTATATTTAAAAATGTAAAATTTTTACCAAAGAGTGATTAAAAAGTTAACAATATCCATGTTTGACATCTTTACAGAAAATCCACATAAAAGGTGCTTTCGATTTAGTACGGCGACAGCCGGCTATTGACGGTAACGATTGTCGGTCGCCAGGGGTGTTAACCGGGAATGTCGACAAACTGAAATTTCGTCATCAAATTTCCGATTTTATGAAATACGTCATCAAATTTCCGACAAAGATGGCGCCCACGGCTCATTTGGCAGTTCTTCGTTCACGGACCGACTCAAAACCGAAGCTTCCGTGTCGACCGTAATTTTTCGGCGGACGGAACTAGCGTCACGTCGGAAATCAAAGAGCATCATGGGAAATCCCCCCCGCCCCGCCGCCAAGCTTTTCAAGCGCTTTCCGTTGGTGTTTTGTTGATAGTGTTTTGGCGGTGCGAGTCAAGTGAGTAATGCTTATTTACTTCTAACATATTTTCATAACTCGAGGTTGGTTAATGATATTCCCGGCATGTGTACTTATAGAAATCCTCGTATTTAATTTATGTCATGCTTTCATAGTTGTACACGTAGTGGAAAATCAGTCTTCTTCGTAGAAATGGTTATTATCGCCATGCTAATGGGTATAATCAACGAAATCAGAATATCACTCATCCAGCAGTGATTTCATTTGTAAATACTAATTGGATGCCTTGGGTTTGAGTTACTTAAAAAGGAATTCCTTTCCCTGTTGAGTTTCAAAGATATCTCAGTATGCCGTTGACGCTCATGCGATTTTAAGTTACTTTCGACTAGCACACATGTTGGACGCATATATTAAGTTTTGTACAATTCATTTTTCATGGATAACCTTCCATCCGTTAATATTTTAGAGACATGGATGACTGGGCTTTAGAAGCGGGAATAGCGAGGCGGCGTAGGAATGAGGAGGAAGAAAGACTGAGAGAAAATACCATGAGGAGAAATGTTTTGAGACAATTAAGAGATGGTGCAGATCCATTTGCCTCGCGGGAGAGCGTTTTTGTGGGAATTTACCGGCTAACGAAGGACATGGTGAGGGCGCTAGTGGAGGAAATTAGGCCTTACTGTCCCGCACCCACTCGTGCTGTCACAATACCCTTGGAAATCAAGGTAAGAAACGTGTGTTGCATTGGAATGTGGAGATATGCTGCACGTAGATCATGAGGAATAATGAGGAACTTCCTGCAGCAGTTTGACCATAGTTTCTATTACGTATAATTAGGTGTATTATCATGATGGATAATATATATAGGTACTCACACTTGCAGAACTTCCATGATTGTAGCCTCATTCCTCGTCACCACCTGGGCAATGGTGAGCGAGGCGATGTTACTCTGCTGCACCTCTTGCCTCAGGTGGTGAATCTCCTCCCTCATCTTCCTCACCTCCTCCACCGCATCACCCATGCTGCTGCTGAGGGCCTGCAGATGGGCCACCTGCTTCCTTCTCAACTGCAGGTCCTCTTCCCTTGCCTCGAGGATCCTGTCCTCGAAATCAACTGTTAAAAGGGAATATAAGCTATATGTTGGGTCCACAAGTATATCTGTGTATGTATGAAGCAAACATGCAGAAAAGTCTTACATTAACAAAGACATTGCAGGAAAACAATGCATGTAGAATATATTCAGAGATCATGATAATATAAGAAAACCATAATGCCTTGCCTTGGGTCACAAGGCAAATTGAGGTCAATTAACGATATTAAATAATTTAAATATAACATTTACCTGCGTCACGCCTTGGCCTTTTGTTGCTGCCGAACCTTGGGCCAACGGCTTGCGTGGGGTCTGGTGAATGGGATGGGGAAGATGAGTTTGATTGGGATGTTTGGTGAGAGGTCGGGGTTGATAAATGAAGTGGGAAGTGTTATGAGGTAGACGGTTGGGAGTGATGTAGGGATGGGGAAGGTTGGGAGGATGAGGTGGGTAGGGGAGCATGCCGTTGGGTGAGAGTGTGGGGTGGCAGTAAGGGGGTGGAGGTAAAGGTGGTACCCTGATGAGAAACAAATATTAAATCAGTATGTCATCAAGATGCACAACCAGAGAGTTAACAATGACATTTATTTCACATATTTCTACCCTTTAATACCTTACCTATAAATCATCCTCTACGTCGACCCCGCTGACCAGTACTTTTTTCCCTCTAAAGAGGGAAAGAAGTCTCTCATCCTGCTCAGACAGGGTCTTCATGGAAGGACCACCTCCGGTTTGTTGGCAGTGGTGGGCCAGCAGTGCCGCCCTTCTTTTTGCATCACACCGCCAGTTCCGCCATGACTGAAATAGAGTTGTGTATCAATTACTTCTACTTGTCAAACAAATACATAGGAAGTCTGCCTTTACAAATGAGAAAGATCCGTACGTATTCTACATCTCATAATTTGAAAAATCGATTTGCAGACATAGAAGTGGCAATGTTTTGATTTTTAAGGAGTTGACAATTAATGATCAAGAATTTAATGACACTTCATAGCTATTGTTATTTCAACTTACTCTCTCCCACTTGTCCGCCGTCTTCACTGCACCCCCTTCGTCGGCATTGAGGGACGCAGAGAGGCGCTCCCACATCTGCCTTTTCGTGGTAGCCCCTTTGGGGCCTTTACACAGGCCGACGGCAAGTGACATATGCCTCTCCATACAGGCCAACAGGACTTCGCGTTGACATGGAGTCACGCAACGGTAGCCTATAATTAATTAGAACTAAATTTTTCTGCCTCAAACTAGTAAAACGGACGTGCAAAAATAAATATTACTACGGAACTGGATAATAATAATAACGTTATTAACAACCTCAACCGCCGTTAATTAATTAAATCCATGTATTCATGACATAAAATATTCTCTAACTCTTCTATGTAACACACAAAAACAAATGCTAAATTACACATAATTCATAATACTTGGTTAAAAACTCACTGCCTTCTGTGTGTTCCAGTTTCGTTAGAATTACTTTGCCGCCAAATTGCAATAAAAACAAATGCGAAACCCGTAGCGGTGCGCTAAACGCAGAAGAAACGGAACACAAAACTGAGCCAACGGCTCTGACATCAGCTCATAGATTCGTTCAAAATGTCGTTCGATTGGGTCTTTTTGCCGTTCATTGAATGCCTCAATGAATGAATGTCGACATGATGAACGTCGACATTCCCGGATAACCCCTCTGGTAACCAAATGAAATAAAGGGCGCTTTCCATTTGTCGAAATAGCCGACTGTTGCCGGCTGCTGTCCTCGCTGAGCGTAGCCGATCGGTATCCTGGCAACCGGTCGATGTTGATTCCGGAGAACAAATGAATGCGAATGAATATTTACTGGCGATGAGATTTCGTAAAAAAGCACGACCTTTTGCTGCATTGCTGCTTGAAGTGTCCATCTCTTGGTAAGTTACTTAATTGTGTCATAATCCTAAACTTGTGACATTATATTAGAAAATGTCAATTATTAAAATATGTAATAAATAATGAATACCTACTGAAAATAAAAATTAAGGTGTTTAAAAGGCAAACGGTTTTCACGTAATAATACGTTATTTTACATATTAACTAATAATAAAAGGGAGATAATTGGAACACTCCTCCAAGGCGCCCACGCTCCACATTTCTTTAGCATTACATGGTGCCATTCTGGTGGTGATGCCTAGTCCTATATTCTGCCAGTCCATATCCATGGTGCCAGTCTGGTGGTGATGCCTAGTCCTATTAACTATATAACATTGGCGATTTTGGCAGCAATTCATTCCATTTATCCACCTGGCGGTCACCGTCAGCAGCCGACTACCGCCGGCTGTCGCCATACATTAATGGAAAGCACCCAAAACAGCTCAAAGCGGCTATTCACGCATGCGCAGTCCGTCTCGCGAACACAGTCAGTAGTGGATAACTGTGAACAAATGCGCAAGTAGTTCTTCAATTTTTCGGCTCACTACGAGAGGAGAGCCACCGCCAGGGTGCTGGTCACGTAACTCGAAAGCACCACGGGAAAGCACCTCCTATCCTCATGGCTGGTGTCCTAGCACCCCATGACACAGGCCCACATGACGGCTTGTAAGGTAGTACGTAGTTGTAGAACATAGAAGGGTAGTCTGTTTCCAAAAGGCACAAATTTAGACATTTTTTGAAGACTGAGAGCCATTTATCAAATACAATAATCGCATAATGTGAAAGAGTTTTCCGACCCGACTTACCTATCTTGCAGAGAAATCTGTGTAAGTATGACAATACGCATAAGGATAATTGTAGGCTAAATGCAGAAGTATAAATTTATATGAAGTATATTTCTATGAATACCAATAACAATGAATATTGACAATAACGTTCATCGATGAAATGGCTGTAGCACTGAAAAGCTAGAGGGGAGAGTTTTTCTAAGAATTTATAATTTTATAGCGTAGGATTACGTAGACCTTGGCCCCCACCTAGAAGGGTGAGGTGAGCTTATACCCACGAAAACAATCCCGAAAATAACGACAATAAAATAGCAAAAATCGCAATTCATCTCATCGACCTAATAAAACGTAATCGCGTTCCGATATTTTGTCCCCCAATCAGTGTTAGAAAAAATCTGATACGATGGTGAAGAAACACAATAAGGAAATCAGGGATCTTTTTAACTCACCGGACGTTGTAGCTGAGGCCAAGAGCCGGAGATTGCGATGGGCAGGGCACGTCATGAGACGAGAACAAGATACCATATTAAAACAAGTCTGGACAGAAAACCCTGATGGAAGGCGACCTCCGGGAAGACCGAAAAAAAGATGGAAGGCTGAGGTGACCATTGATATGAGGAGGATGAAAGTCAGCGAGGTGGATGCAAAAGATCGGAAGAAATGGAGGCAGACAGTTGGCGAGGCCAAATACCATCTAGGGTATAAATGGCCATGGGAGTAAGTAAGTATAATGGTGAAGAAACATGGTGTCTGTGACACAGAAGGCCGGCATATGCGGAAGAATCAATTCATTCCCTACGAACTAGTTCCATACGAGGAAGCAAGATTATACTCCGCGTTTGACTACCAGCGTTCCCTCGGTCGTAATTCTTCATTGGCAAATTCAAAACGCACAATCTGTTTGCCGCGCCTTCTTTCTTAATCTCTATGGATGTGAATCGAATTGTTTATATTATATTCTTGAAGCGTTTGCGACCAATATCAGCGCATTTTTACCCAGCTTTGTTGGATCGTAACAATCCTAACCATTGTCGCGAAACGCAATTTCCCGCCTTCTCAGGTTAATTGAAGTAATGTTGGCAGCGTCGCCTACCATGTGATACCCGCACCCCCTCCGCTCTTTAGCTGACCCCTACTATACGAGCCTTCACCTCCTTCAGGTGGTTGGAGTGATTTTTTATGAACAGATTTAGGTGAAACTTTGATTATACCGATTTGGTTTTTTGGCAATTCAGTGCTATTTCACCACGTAGCCGAATGGCACATGAGATATATTTCGTAAGCATTCGACTACATGTGTACAGATTTTCTTTTAAATGCGAGATGGTACATTTTTCATCATTATAATTGTTGCTCACAAATAACAAGGTGTCACGCCGAATCAAAAACCCGAAAAAAAATATTTCAGTATAATTTCATCCAAATTTCGAATGCCACCCCGAAACCTCAAGGCATAAATGCTTGAAATAAAGACAAAATGTAAAATCTTGTATCATTTCCGTTACTGCCAATATGGTGAATTGGCAGTGCAATGCATTAACAGATGCATTTTCATGAAATGCGGTCCAAGATAAATGTTTAGACTACTTAAAATATTATTCAAATGTGCACTCCATGACCCGCGATGGCCGTTTTGCCCAGGCAACTGCAACTATGTCTCGCAACCACTACACAAGACCCATTTCCTGCCTAGGTAACCGCTATCAGAAGCGTTTTTCCTTTAGGTGAAGACCCCTAACCCTAATTTATAAAAATCTGTCATTCTCTTCCAGCAAATGTGTATTGTGCAAAAACTTGTGCCCTGCGTTTTCAACAAACGCAATAAACATACACTTATACACGAAGCACACAACGGGAGTTTTGAAAAGAATTTCACAAAAAAGAATTTTACTGAACTCGCGAGCTTGTCTTTAGAGTACACAGGCGTATCCAGGGAGGGGATTTGGGGGGTTGTAACCCCCCCCCCCCATTGATCCCCCATACCCCTCCGGTGGTGACCCCCCCCTTCAGACGCTTCTAGATACGCCTATGTTTGAGTTAAGTATATTGGTTCTCGCTTCAGACCATAGTGATACACGGTCTATGCCCTAGGTAATTATAATATTAATTTATAATATAATATATAATAATATATGACTGATAGGACGCGGTGATTGTGAAAAAATATTTTAGACTACAACGTTTAACTGGTGAATAGGTTTGATAGGCGAGGAGGGGGGGTGCCGGAATACTGTCTCTCCCGGGTGAAAATGTTGTCTTAAGCCGGCCCTGATTACAATGGACAATGATTCAAAATTATATGCATTAAATCAAGCATAACTTGAAATTTTATCAAAAAAGGTAAAAATCAATGACCAACATTTAACATTAAATGAACAACTGAAAATACCAATGTTAATGTAATAGAGACACCTATACGTACATACTATAACAAAACATTACATTTTCATTGAAAATAATTAAACGGTAAAAAAAATGAAACACATTTGTAAAAACAGTTGTTCAATATTAATTTAGATTAAATGCAAAAATAAAAGCTTTACAACAGCTGAAGTAGCATTGCAAATAGAGGTTAGGTTTGGTGTATTTGCTATGATATTTCGGGTATTCAGGTCAAATATTTTCAATAGCGGAAGTGACAAAGAAAATAGATCCATGTACCAACAATTACCTATTCCCCTCTCTCACGATTTGGACAATAGTAGAGTGGTAGTCGTTATTTCGGTCATGGTAAACTGTACCAAACAACAAAGCTTTCTTAGAGCGGAATAAGAAGGAACTCTGAAAGATATTTCCCCTAACAGTTCAGAGGAATTTAACATGTTATCTATCAGATTAAAGAAATTAACATAAAGTCCCTGCGATTAAGTTCATGGGATTTCTCTGAGACTACGACAAAAGCGGACATTGAGCTGTCTCAGAGACATCTCAGAGTAGTCTCTGAGATAGGCCCGGCTGAAGGCCCGGGCGACTGCCAGGGGCGCCGTGATTGTGAAAAAATATTTTTTTACTACAACGTTTAACTGGCGAATAGGTTTGATAAGCGGGGGGGGGAGGGAGGGGGCACCGGAATACTCTCTCGCCCGGGTGAAAATTTTGTCTTAAGCCGGCCCTGCTACGAAATGTCACGGAATGTCTCTGAGAGATTCAATGAGACATCTCGGAGACATCACAGAGATGTGTTTCTGCAATGTGGTTTAAGTGACCTGAAGAAACGAGCTTCAGCGAGCGTCCACTGAAGAAGCGACCTAGAACGCTTGCGACACTGTCGCCATAAAAATGTCACAACGCGGAAGTTATCCCGAAAGCCACAATGTACTGAAATGTTGTCGATTGGGCATCCCATGGCAAGCCTCACGAAAGCAAGCATTGATGCCCCACAAACATTCTCTCAAGGAATGTCTGATTGAGAAGCAAGCAAGGAAGACGACAATCATTGCACTTACTTTTAAAATGCCACCAAACCCTTTTATTTCAGTCACAAAACCGGCGACGACGAAGACCTAAATTTTTAATTCACCCGAGTGCACTCGCGATTTATGCACGTTATTACCCACAACCTTAAGGTTGGAAATATGAATAAAAAACAGGTATGATAAAAACCGTGAAAGAAATAAACATGGCCGCTCATTAACTTATTAACGATGAACTCAGAGACTCCAGAAATGTAGAACCACAAAATTTGACGACCTGCATGGATCATTTAAAATCGAGCCTTTTAAATTTGAAGTCGAAGTTCACTTACCTGAAAGAATTGTAGGTGCGGGTTCTCCATTTCCGTACACTGTTAGACAGCCAACTTCCAACCGACTTCTAGATGATTCCACGTCAGCAACACACATCCACCGGATCCAGCAGTCACATTGATTTGAACTAAGAAATTACGAATATAAGCACATTAACGAAAATAACCAACTCTCGTTAAGTCTTGGCGATGTATTTTTTCACTATATTCTGGGCACAAAGTAAATTTACCGCAGGTTACTTCAATTTTCTCCAAAGAGTAGCCGTTGGGAAGGAGACGCAGCGATTGCCGCGCTCTTGGGAAAACAAGTGCGTATCGGAGAGCAATCTCTAGTCCGCCAAAATTCAAAACCCATAGAGAATAGAAGAAAAACATCGGAGAGCTCATCACAATATCTCTCATCTCAGTTTAGCATACTACTTATTTTTCGTCATTACATCCAAAATGCCTATTATTCTTCCTTCTCAGAATTCATCCTTCTTATACAGTCTTCAAAATTTTTCAAGTAATTTAGAGTGGTTATTACAAACGTTCATTTACGTCCTCGTGCTTCCCAGCCATCCAGAACGCGATCTTTCATGTACATGCATGCCTTTAAACTTTGAGCTGGAGCAGTAAAAACATACATGCTTAACTCCCTTCATGTGCTACCATCTTCTATAGGGGCGTGTGAGCTAGCTATCTTGGCTGAATAGGCACCTCTATAGACTAGAGTAGAGCCTAGTGAACAGCCATGGATTATTTTAAGGCTAAATCCTTTCAGCTGGCTGCATCCTTATCCATGGGCGTAATTTCAGCTTTTTAACAGGGGTGGCAAGCATGGGCGTAGCCAGGGAATTTGTCTGGGGAGGGGCATGGGACCTCCAACCCTCCGGGGGGTACCCTCACTTCAAGAGGGTTGGTTTTTTCCCCGGAAATGTGTGAACGGGGCCAAAAGGACCACACCACCGTGCTCTGGCTCGGCCGCAGGCGCGCGGTTGCCAGCGCTGTGTGAAGCGTGGCCGCCACAATTTCGATTTTCTCAAATTTTTCTGGGGGGGGCCACGAGCCTTCTGGGGGGGGCCCCTAGCTACGCCCCCCGGGACCCCCCTAGCTACGCCCATGGTGGCAAGGCCTACCTAAGGCGTACCTATGGAATAACTCCCAGGTGGAAGGGGGGGTCGGAGGTACCCTCCTAAATTAGGCATGATTAATGAAGAATGAAGAAAGTACCGTGCATGTAAAATTATATTTTATAATTGTTTGTAAATTATTGAGATTTATACTTCAAAATTCTGTGGTGGTAAAATACTGGGTTGAACAATTTTGGAGTGGCAACTGCCACCCCCGAATTACACCACTGTCATTATCCAAGCCTGATAACTGCAGACACTAAAAGAACTCTGGGTCAAGACTCTAAGTTGAATATGATTAAATCTTCAATGCAAACATTGAAGATTAAATCATATTCAACTTAGAATGTACTTGAAAATGTTACAACCATTGAATAACATGCAGTTATTAGTTTTGGTGTTTTTGCTTTTCACCCTCCTCCCCCAAAGAGTTAATTCACCATGACTTGAGACAGTTTTTCTAAAATTGGGGATGCATTTTGAGATCGAATGCTGAGTAACTATTCATTTGAATTGTGCCATATACCACAGAGTAAGACATTACTCTATGCATATACTTAGACAGCTCAAATCAGCATACATACATATGAGGAGCCTAGAAGTCAAGGGGTATAAGTGACTTTTTATTTTTTTCAAGCTAAGTGCAGATATGTGTTCCTAAAGTATGTTAAATTGTTGTGGCCAAGGGGTATAAGTGAATTTACTGATGGATGCTGAGATGTAGTGGAGTGAATTCCATCTACTTCAAGAAACACATTGAACAACACAAACAAGTTGAACTTTAAACATGAAGAACTCAAAAGTAACTTTTTTTCACTTGTACCTCTTGGCTCCTCATATGTACTAATATTTTTATGAGTGAAATGATAGCCAATGCTCTGCCTGAAACAGTATTTTTGCATGCATAGAGGGCTCTTAGATCAGCCCCCTGGTTGCATAAAGGTTAAATAATGGTGCTATAAACTCTTTTGGCATATTTTACTTCCCATTAATGATAAGATTTTGCCTCTATTAATTCTAGAAACCAAAGCTTACAAATGAAAAGGACCACAAGGTTTAGACTAATAATATAAGCTGGCAGGATGTACTCTAAAATGGAGTTCTGTGAAAGTAAGATTAGGATGCACTCCCCTAAATATGTGTCAGAATATCATTTTTTCCTAAAATGCAGAATCAAAGGTACTTTCACCACATGGACGTAGCGAGGGTGGGTAGTGGGATGGCAGCTGCCCCTCCCCCGTCAGAGTAAAACTTGTAATCGAATGGAAGGCACTCCATGATTTAAATTTTTATTTAACTTCCTAGTTTTCAAATGACGAAGAATTTTAACAGATAAATCCAAGTGCTAAGAAATATTTTTCTTAGCACTTGGGATCAGAGGAAAGTAATTTAAAACAACAATTGTGGAGACATTACATTTCAAATCTGCTAGATGGAGCCAGACAAGATGATTACAGGTGGGCGTCTTGCCCCCCTTAACATAAATTCTGGCTACGCCAAAGTTTTGACATAAGTATTCCAGAAGTCCTAGGAGGAGATTTGATATATTTCATGATCTCTAGAGTTTTTTTTAATACTGCAATTTTACTTGGGTAGTACGCTAGAAGAAACAGGACATAGTAGCAAAGACATAAGGAGGAGAATAGCACTAGTGAAGGAAGCATTTAATAATAGAAAGGAGCTGATGATGGGGACGTTAAGTAAGGATGTAAAAGAGGCTGGTGAAGAGCTTGATATGGAGTGTGCCGTTGTATGGGGCAGAAACGTGGACCTTGAGAAAGGAAGATGAAAGTAGGGTGAAGGCGTTCGAGATGTGGGCTTGGAGGAGGATGGAGAAGGTGCATTGGATGGCAAGGAAGACGAATGAGGAAGTGTTGGGCGAGGAGAGGAAACTTGTGGATGAGATTAGAGTAAGGCAGGGTAGGAGGCTGGAAGTGGTAATGAGGGGCGATGGTTTGCTGAAGGCCGTGATAGAGGGAAGGATGCTGGGCAAGCGGGGAAGGGGAAGAATGAGAATAGGTTTAATGGACGGGATGAAGATAGGCATGACTTATGCTGAGATGAAGAAAGAAATGCTAGAGGTAAATAGGGCACGGCACGTGTAAGAATCTGTTGGATATTCTCTGACTTTCATCATAACCTACCTCTAACAGCTAGATTACTCCAATGAATAAACTAGTAAACATTTACTTAGGTAGTCAACGTGGGGCCCAGCCACATTGACACACCGGTTCCCGTAAGATCACCGAAGTTAAGCAATGTTGGGCCCGGACGCAGGTTGGATGGGTGACCATAAATACCTTCACCATGGCGATCTTGTCCCCTGCCTGCATGTGTCAGACAGGCATGGGGTTGGAACAATGGACCAAGTATGTCTAAGTGCCCGGGCTCCTGTCGAAGGCCCCCCCTACAAACAATCTATGTAGTCGACATAAGTAACCTGATTACTATTTTTATGCCTAAATTTTCCTCTGAATTTGGCACCTTGTAATTTTCAAAGCAAAAATGCTCCTGCAATAGATAAATAAAAACAAATACCAGCCATCATAGCTATTTATTCAATGAAATATTTTAATGAAACATCAATGAATGTCAATTACATTAATTATCACATCAAATCAATATGACAGTAACATTGAATAGTCTCTTTAAATAGAGGACAGAGTCATCATGTAAAGATCAACATGTACAACTATTAAACAATATATAAGGCAATCAATACACAGCCTCCAAGGAGCTCAAAACAATGATCCAACAAATACATGGAACACTTTATTTTCTTTTCAAAATAGATTGATGAAATCTGAAATATGAAAGAAGTACAGACTAAATTCATTTTTATTTAAGGTAACCTCACTTTCAATGCCGTAAACTGGAGTAACTTCTATCCAGAAGTAGACAACGAGGCTAAAATTGATAAATTAAATACATGAAAAATATTCCTTCAAAATATAATGTTGTGCCACCATATCCTGTATCCTTGATGCCAAGGCGAGAGCAAAGCTCGTGTCACTTCCCCGAGTCGAGGGACGACTGATGGGGTTTTGGTCGAGGCCCAGGCGTGGGCGATGATGAGCAACTACGGCTGAGGCCTTTCTGAGGAGGAGCGACGCCAAGAAAGGAGTTACCAGACGAGAGCACCTCACCCTCACTAGTCTCCTCCTTCAAGCTCCCATCATCATCGTCGAGATCAGATTTATCCCCCGATGCCAAACGAGCACGGAGATTTCCAGATCTGGATTCTTGCATCTGTTCAAAGAGAGATCATAAGATTGTGATTATCCAAGAAAGATCATCACGTATGCATACTACCCAGTGCCATAAAGGATAATAATAATATAGTTTTATTGTTCACAGATTTACATCCGATCTGAACAATTTGCATTAATCACATTTGAGCTCAAAATACATATAAATTTGGTGCGCAAAGCACGAATTTAAGAAAAAAGTATTACCATGAAGTGAACAACAAAAAACCAACATGCCATATGAATAGAATGAATCTCAGAAACAAAACACAGTAGAAATTATAAAATAAAAAGCAAGTTCACACAATGATTTAAATATCAACAGGATTAAATATTTTGATATAGTAATTTTGAAATAAATAACAATGGAAAATATACCACAATATAAATGATTATAAAGCATTGAAATGAGTAAATACGGCTTATGGGGGGCAAGTTAGGTACGAATATAATTTCTTTTTAAATTGGGGCAGCGATGAGGAATCTTTGATTGATTTAGGTAGGTAGTTCCAAGTTTGAGAGGCAGCAACGGTAAATGATTTATGAAATGAGGAGGACCGATAATGTGAGACATGTAGGTAGGCTCTAGTAAATATACTTGGCAATATGGTTCTCTTGGGATAAGAGTCAATTATGTACTGTGGGTCATCGTGTTTGAGTAGGGAATACATGAAACATGCTAATTTGAATTTCCTTCTTGGATGGCAGGGGGCATTAAGAAGGCTATGCAGAAAGGAGGGAATTAGAATTAAGACTTGGAAGGAATGAAGAGAGGTAGCTACAGACCAGTACATACTTATGAAATTCCAGAACTTTTCCAGGTTTTACAGGCCGAAATTTTCACTTTTTCCAGGGAAAATATGTTTTTTAATAAATGGGTATTTGAAAAAGTGCAAGAATAAAAGCACCACACAATTTAATAATGTATTATGGGGGAATATTAAAGTCTCATAAAAAAACGGAGAACTGCATCCATCGCTCTGGAGGAAAATCCACCACCACCTTCCTGATAACATACTATTCTTAGGTCTCGCCCATGATAAGGGCCAAAAATTACTAGTATAAAATCTGGTAGAAACAAATATTCCAGCTTTCTCCACAGGAGTGTAAAGAATAGGGCCTGAAAGTTTATTTTTAGGGACATATGTAGTTTATTAGCTAAACACCAAACAAGAGACCTACTGCCTCATTCAAGGTAAGGTACTTAAAAAGGCCAACAATGATGTTCTTAACTTATCGAAAACAATCAGATTTTAACTTGGAAAGGAACATTTCCACACTAATTTCTTGTTTCCATGACTTTTCCAGTGTAGTGATCCGGAAATGGAAGAATTCCATTTCCCAAAATATGCATAAATGTGTTGTTGTGTGACGTCTCAGAATAGCCAGCTATGTCAAACTAGACCTCGGGAACTGTACCTCTTACTTTCGAGAACGGTTAACCTTCCTTCTGTCATTCCCCTCCCTCCCTTGCCATTTTGTCGAAAACATCCTAGTTTCACCTTTCCTATATAATGGCACGGTGGAGACGCTATGGGGGAGTACACCCGACACTCGTCAGGCAGTCAGTCAGACAGTGATTCACTAGTCTCTCATCGGACAGTGATCGGCGAATGGTTACTCTGCAACCATTCACTGACGGTACAGTCACAATGTAGCCGTCAGTGGGAGTCGAAGCGCGGGCCATGGGGCCCGTGCTACCGAAGCGCCTCGCTATCCACCTGTGCCATCACCAGCAGCTCCTCTCCTTCCCGAGACATTGGTAATGTTTTCACTTTCTGCTATTCTAGACGCACATATTCATTATTTGTTATTTGCTCATTGAATTGATTCTTTTGGGATTTTAAATGGAAATAAAGTTTGGGTAAAAGACTTTAAATATTTGTGTGTGATTATTCGCTTCCCGACACCAAGGGCAAGAACCCACGTAAAATCTTATGCTCCCGGGTTCCCCGCCACGCGGATGGGGGCCCGGTCATAACACCAGGTTTTCCAGGCTCATTTTCAATGTCCAAGACTTTTCCAGGTATTACAGGTCTTCCAGGCCTGTAGCAACCCAAAATAATAACAAAATAAAAATATGAATTGAGATTTTTCACCTGATCATCTCTCCCGTATCCTTCTTTTATAGTACAAGTCATCCCTCTTTTCCCAGCAAGAGTCTTCCTCTCGTTGACCGGCTGGGCTTCCCTCTCTCGCTGAGAACTCACAGGCTTGGAATTTGCTGCTGTTATGCCACACAGCGAGTGAAGAGGGATGCGGTAAAACCTGAAAGGCCTTGCTTCTGGGGAGGCGGCTGCATGAAGGCAAAAAAAGATGAATGTTAGAAAGAGATCGCGATGCTCTCAGTGGGTAGGGCTACCAACCATAACAATTTTTCATGACAGGTCCTTGTTTCACATGTATCGCAAGATCTGTTGGGAAGGAATTTGTAAGGAGTCCAAAAATTTTTATCATAAAATTTGAAATCTTCTTAAGGAGTTTCTACCGCAACTGTATGATTTAAAAACACTGAATTCAGTTTTTTTGTTTTTTATGTTTAAAAATAATTATTTCACTGATGACATGCCAAAGCCACCGTAGGAAAGAAAATTAAGTCACAAAATATGCAGATTAGAGAACAATTATTATTTTCATTTGCCACATTTTCCAGCCATTGCAGTAAAGCTCTAGATTGGGAAAGTACGGACAGCGTAACCAAAACAGACTTATCCAGTTCATGGGGAAGATAGTGAGTAAACATGTTTCTATGGAGAAAAAATTATTGCCATAATTAAAGCAAGTTTGGGCCATGCTATGCCATCAAATGTGATTTTTTATACAGTACATACTAGAATGTTTTAATGTTTTTATACAGTACATACTAGAATGTTACTTCAACAAAAGTTTAACTTCTTTTAATTAAAAGTGTTGTATTATTTCAAAGGTTGTAAAAAGTGTTTTATTTGTATGTGTTTGTGTTCTAATCACCCTTGAATCCCATTCAGCAAGGTGGTAAACATTAAATATTTTGTGTCCTCATGAAGGGTTTAATTTTATCTAATATAAAGGAAAGTGTGACCGGGTAAGGTTACAACATATCTTCCCCAATTGCCTCAGTTGTAGGCATCAGTCAAATACAAACATTGTCTGTACTTTTCTAATCTACAGCTTTAAATATGTAGCAGCAAACTAGAGTGCCATTTCTATTAAACTTTTGAATTTTGACTTCAGCTCCTGTAGTTATTCACCAATAACTCAAAAACTGTAGTGGATTGGTGTCTTAATTTTATCACCATCGAATTCCCCTATGATAATTCACTCCATAAAAATAGTTAGTTTTTACAAAAATGGAATTTATATAAGGTTTTTAGAAAATGATATTTTCCTATACTGCAGTCATTTTTTTGATTTTACACCAAGAAATTTCAAGTTTAATTTTTAAAATAAAAGGTATGAAAATGTAGAATTATGTAGTTCATATCAAGCAAAGGACACATTTTTTACCCAGCATATCAATAAAATTAAATGTAAGTTTTTTTTACATTGGAACCATAACCATCTATGGTTAAATTTGAAAGCTAAAATTGTAACTTGCTGGTAACCATGCTGGCTATATTAATAGTGCAGTATGGTTATCAGCAAGTCTAGAATACAAAAGGTCATTGGTTTGCATCCAGTGGCGGATACATATGGGGGGCTCGCGCCCCCCCCCCCCTTGCGGGGCCACCTGCATTGTCGCCCGCGCCGCCCCCGCCAGTCAGCCCGCACACTATTCGTTCGTGTCTTTCGTCAGTCGACTCTGAGTCGAGTTATCGAGTAGTTGTACTTTCTTATGTAGCACGCGTGCGCGTCATCGTATTCTATACGTTTCTGTCTGGCACATAGATAGCTAACCTACGAGAAAAGTCGCAGCCATTCTAGTGATCTCGATACGTTATTCTGTTTGGCATTTGTTTGAGAAAAGTCGCGAATATTCTGTCTGTATTTGTTCACACTCCTTAAAAGTCTGGAAGCGAACATTCTGGCACCGAATGTTCTCGAAACAACTGAGCTACATTTTTTAGGGAAGCAGAGTCGCTGCCAGGTGGTCAGTTTGAAAGCTACAATCGTCGCGATAACTTGCGCCTCCCCCTTGAGTTTTTTCTGTATTTGCCACTGTTTGCATCCCACCATTGACATAATTGCTGCATTAGTCTCTGTATTAAACCCCCCTTTCTTGCAGCCAAATGTCCTAATTTCCTGAGAATGTGACTTGGTAGCCCTTACAATCAGGTGAACTTGAAGACATAGGAGAGCCTAACCTATGTATACATTTAAAGATATGAAATTAAGGCTCTACGAGTTGACTCAGCTTTTCAATTTGAATTTCACAAAAGATTATTGCCAAGATATTCTAATTCTCTTCATATATAAATAATAATAGCTCCTCTTCACGAAAATGTTTGAACATGTTTACATTGTCTGAATATTTTAAAACCACACCTAAATATTCTCCTGAATAAGACCATTGTAATTTGAAAAATATTCTGGTCCATCTCAGTCAAACATATGGTGTTTTTCTTGCAGAATAAGCTGGATATATTAGAAGAACTTTGAGACTGAGGTTCAGCAGCATCATCAGCATTGCTGAGTGTTGTAAATACATACATAGTTGGTTAAGACAAAACTCATCACAGTGTTACTGGGTTCATTCCCAATGAAAATCAACACTTATCAAATAGATCGCATCATATAATTCATATTTAAGCCATCTCGACGAAGATGACTTAAAGTTATTTAAATAGGCACTCATTTACTTGTATGACTCCCATAAAAATATGCAACTGGTAACGTTTCCAGGCATTTCCATGATCACTTATCAAATACATACATCATATCATATAATTTATATTTAAGTCATATCTACGAAGATGACTTAAAGTTATTTAAATAGGCACTCATTTACTTATATGACTCCTATAAAAATATGCAACTGATCATGGTTCCAGGTAGGTACCAGGAGAGCTTTACAAATTGAGAGTTGGCTTAGTGTGAAATTATGTGATGCCCTGCATCGTTATTACTAACATATTTTCTTCACATCAAAACGTAATGGGAAAATTGTTCATTGATCGTTTCTCGAAGACATATGCAAAATTACACATCATAATTATGGAAAAACCCTTTCATTAAATGCATAGTTTTTTAATCCATCAAGGAATTCATATATCCATAAGATTCATTATTTTTTTAACATAATTTCATGTAATGCTGCATAATTTCCAAGGGATACTCCCCCATATTCAGCAAAGTTTCATTGTATTACATTAAGTAATAGGCCATCATTATCAAGCATAACTAAACTAATAAGTAAAATAAAGCACTAAATGATAAATATGTAATAAATCATTCCCCACTTACAATGAGGTGATGGAGGTGGGGACACACTAGAGTCTTGTTCGACATCTGCTCGGGAAAGAACTGTATTGGCATTTTGTGGTGGAAATTGTAACCCTCCAGTTGATCCGACAGAAACTCGATTGTTGTCCACCACAAGATTTTCTTGCTTTGTTTGGAAGAACTCTGGTGCAGTGGTTGCAAAGAATATGTCATTCTGAAAAGTAGTGCTTTTGCTTAGTACCAGCAAGAATGTGAAATCAAAAATCAGATGACAACATATCTTCATTTGTACAAGTGAGCACTGATATGAAATAAGTAACTGGTGCATACTTTCCTAATCATATAATCAAGACTACAATCATAAGTGACCACTTTGACAAGAATTATCATAATAAATGCATTATGTTAATATTAATCCTTGAACCATAATTAGTTTTGTTATTTTTGCAGTATTAATGCAATGACCTGGATTGTACAGCTCTGAGAGACTGGCAGCATATTTTTCCAGCACACTAAGCATAGGAAGGAAGCATTTGTAACCATATTGGATTTGTGGGTTGAATAGTATGAATCACCATCAGCATCGTGCATAATTGTGTGCTAATGCCATATGGAATCACTAGGCATTTGAAATTTAAGAATGGTTAAGAAAAATGACTTGTTCTTGGCCTATGGCAGAATAGATGACTTGTTTTCAATAAGGCAATGAAAAAGTGCAACCCAAATAAAAGTAGCATAAAGCTTATATCAATATATTCTAAGAAAGTGAGAAATTCTTGTTCCAAAGAAACATACCTTGGCTGAGATAAGTTTCAACTTTGGCATTGGACTAGTATAAACAAGGTTTCCATTTACAATCAGTCGGATCTCCAAGCAGTCTGTTGTCAAAGCCAATACATAGGGGAAGGCCACAACTGTAAAATGGAAGATAAAAATCAATGAATGCACTGAAAGTTCTTAAAATTAATAGCCGAACTACAAAGGTCACTGAAATTCCAAGAATATTCACAATATAAATTATGAGCTCCCAAGAAAAAAGGCACCCACATGCCTCCGGTGGGAAGTCTGTGACTTTTATCGCCTGTCGATAAACATTGTCTCCCATGTGGCCTAAATCGACATTAGCCAGCCTATAAACCTCATCTTTCTTGATAGTCGACAGTTTTTATGACGTCAACTACCAAGCACTTGATCTGGGTAAGCAGTTGTGCGCAAAATAAGCCACCTGAGTCAGTTAGTAGTTGACATTTTTATAACTGTAAACTGCTGAGAAAGATGGGATTTATAGGCTTGTCAATGCCGATTATGGCTGCAGAAGAGACAATCAACATAAGATATAAATTGATAAAATTTACAGATTTGCCCCCTTGTAGATGAAAAAAGTAGGGTGCCTAGTCAGTTTAAGCTTAAATTAACATGTAGCCCATTACACACACAGACAGTTGTAGACTTCCTGCAATTTACATCACTTCAAAATCAGGTATAACAATGAGGGGGTGAAAACTATAAACATAAAATTGACATGAATCATTAATTTGTTCACAAAATATAATATTTTTACATAAAATTAGCATCATATTTCTAAAATTGAAAGATTAAATGAAAATAAAGCTCTTACCAATATCATTTGGCACGGAATTCCAATGAAAATCAAACTCACTACTAACAGGTCCTTCGTGAAGTAGCTTTTGAAAGTGGCAGGTGTCTAGAAAAAAAAAGAAATGAGTCTCAGCGTAAAAATTATGAGACTTCACCATCATTGATAATGCAACTAAGAAGCATAATAATAGGCATTGGATTTTGCTTTGTTAGATATTATCTCCAGTTAAACTTAGCAAACTTTAGTAACTAGTTTTTGCATAATAATGCCTATTAAATACACCAGGCATACAAAATCAGTTCAGTGATAAGGTACCAAGAAAGAGAATGAGACTTAATTTCAGCCAGAGTGATTGGGAGCGCTGCTCCAGTAATTAACCTTTTCTCAGCTTCAGTAAATTCTTCTCTGGTTGTCAACCAGGTCAAGAGATCAGAGACTAACTCTGCCACAGTCTTCATGGGGTGGGGGAGGGGGTTGGGGGTACAATGATGGGGAGATCACCTTTAGCTTGCTGCTTCAATGCAGTTGGTGGAGAAAGTAGATAGATGGGCACCTCATATGGCAATGCAAAAATGGATACATGAAAACATCCCTTTACCCTCGGCCCATAAGATGCAGGTAGAATTTGGAATGCATTAAAAAAAAAGTATCTTATGGGCTTGAAAATGTGGCTCCTCAATTGTAATACACCTCTCCACCAAATCAACCAATGTCTCAAATTCCACACAAACTCAACCTAATGGCTATACACCCATGGCTCGACCATCTTCGACTTGAACTATTTTTCACTAACCCCTATTTTCTTTCAAGAGAGTTTGAAAGGCCATCCGTGGCTCAGTGGAAATGAAAAACATCTGACTGAACTCCTTCACAAATCTTAAAAGAGCGTATGATGTGGCCATAAAAATATTTTTTTTTGACAGATTCTCCTCACATGCATCCTAACTTGTCTGCAACCCAAATTACTTCATCTTTTTTTATCAAGATCCTTTAGCATGACCTACAGTAGTACGTTCAAATGTGCACACCTCCAGGTAAAGTTGTACACACACACATACCCATAAGAAAATGGCTCTATTTAAATACCGTCAATCCGTCTTAAGTCGGACAGGGAGTGTGAAGTCGGACACTGAGCAGAGCCTTCATAAAAATGTTGTGAAATCATTACAGTTCGTGCCACATAAACTCAATGCATAGTATCGCATAGCATACAATGTGGGTGACACCACGTTATCCACACTGAGTGCCACCCATGCTAGCTACGCCACTGGATTTACTAGCTAGTGATCATGGTGGAAAACATTAGCAAGTTCAACCCACATTCACACTTATTCTCAATTATCATTGCTCTTAAAGTATTTACTCCCTTAACTGGGTCATTTTTGCTTCTCATCCTATTCTCTGGTCAAATGATGATTGACCACAGTATGTACCATTGCCACCAATGTAAATTAAGATTGGAAGAAGTAACTATGTATTGTATAATTTCATATATACATGTAGCCATGGTTTGTTTACCCAAGAAAAAAGTAACCATGGTCAATGTCAACTGAGTATTTGCATTACTTACTCTTACTCTTGTAGTGGATTACAGTGTTAACAAATAGTATATGTTGAAATTGTTTTCAGTCTGTACACAAATATGTGCCTTTTTTGTTTTTCTTTTGAATGCATTTTGTTCATCAATTGTTCTCTTTCTTCTTGTACATTTACCTGTGTGAATAAAATGCCAGTCGCTTCTGAGTTCTCAAGCTTGTCGTATGTGTTTTTGTTCTTGACTCAGTAATGAGTTTCCTTATATATGTTAAAAGTTTTAACAGTGTACATATATGTACTGTGAATAGGGAAAAAGAGTCAAACCAAAGTAATTATGCACGATAAAAGACCTTTTCCATCGTAGGTTTTCATGGCATTCAGGTGAATGCTTCTCCATTTCTGGGTTTCCACCTCATAGGTTGCTTTATCATGACTACAGTTTTGCCTCTATTCCAACGGGCGTCTTCAGGTTTGACCCGAGGATGCCCATTGGAATACGGGCGAAACTGTTGCCTGAAAAATCAACCTACCTGGTGGAAACCCAGAAATGGAGAAGCATTCACAATAAAATAAAAATAAATTTAAAACCACAATATCAATATAAATATGAAATACATGGGTAACTTTTGATAAAGAAGGCACATGCCAATGAGGGGATCTTGTTAGTTTGGTAGCTAGAGTTCCGATTTCCCAACCTGAGGGCCTGGGCTTGACTCTCAGTAGGGGTGGAGGTTTTCACATAAATCTGGTCCTTACTCAAGTGCAGAATGGAGAGATCTTTAAGGGCTGCACTCCATCCGTTGGATAGGACGTTAAACTGGGGACCCTTTGGCACCTTTCTTTATGAGTAGGTTAACGATGACCCATGGCTTCTCTCCACCCTTCCTACATTCCCCAAATAATTCTACCCTTGCCAACCTACTCACCTATCCTCAATGATGCACGTGACCTTAGTTGCCAGACACCAACCCAAATTACAAACCACCCACAAGCCAATATGGTAATGAACCAAGTTTTAAATTATGACTGACTTACTGTTGTAACATAATAAAACTTCAGGTTCCGAGTGGTCACTGGGAAGCTCGATCGCAGAGAGCAAATTTGGTTTATGGGAAGTCTCCACCGTGAAAACAGTCTGTTTAATTGCCTCTGGATTTCCACTGCCACTGCTTCCGTGAATACTGGCCGTGGGGATGGAAGATGGAGCACACTCCCCCAACCCTATGTCCGCTAGACCTCCAGTTCCAGGGGCAATCCCGGCACAGCACACAAGATCGAACTGGTGTTTGTAACCAACAACACATGCCACACCACTTGAGCTTTCCAAGCCCACAACCACTGGAGAGACATCCACAAGTGATAGCAGAAGTGGAGGCTCACAAACTTGAACTTCCTAAAGATGTAAAAAAAATAAAAAAATAAAAATCAGAATTCAAGCAAAAAAAGATGCAGGAACTTCTCTCAGGTTTCCCACCAGATTAACCTCTCAAGCTATTTCAACGAACAAATGTACGGACCCTATTTTCTCTCCCAGCAGCGTTTCGACGAACGGCACACGTCCACTTGCCTTATACATCAATTTAAATACCCCCTGAGGTGTTAAATACTCAAATATTAAATCCCCGCTTGAAGGGTTAAGGGCTCAATGTTTCGACATCTGACTCAGTTATGTATTGTCTTCAAGGCAGTTGAAGACGTTTTCTGAGATTCTAAGCAACAAACATCCATTATCATTCAACTGCTCTGAAGGCAATATCTGAACCAAATGTCAAAATGTTGGACTACATGGAATGTTTAACCCAGTGGGAAACCTATGGAAAGTTACTGCATCTCTTTCCCTGGGAAAGCACCAGATCTTACTTCAAATGGAAAATAAATTCCACAATACATACATATATGGTAAATTCACAGAAAACTACAAAAAAAGCTTTCATTGAAGGCTCTATAAGCAAATCCAGTGAATGACGAATGTGAGGTGCTCTCGGGATTCCCACTGGGTCAGGTGTCAGGCAGCAGACAAACACCTACCCGAGAACACCTCGCAACATTTTTATTGGCCCAGTTTTATGATCTCTGGTTATACATATACATATGTTTTCATTTGACAAACAACAGTCATACATTCTCCCATCATTTAATCTCTCATTAACTAACTGGAAGTTTGATTAAATTTATTAAATCCAACCTCTCAGCTAACATCACAATGACGTTAAGGCAATGTCACCCAGCAGTTAACATTAGCCAGAAATTATAAAATCAGGCAATAATGTTAAATATGCATGACATGATTTAAAAAATAGTATTCATAAACACAAGCACCATGCTAGTTTGTAGGTACTACTAAGTACAATCATAACATATTGTCTTGCTGTTGCAATAGCAGCACCACTTCATATTTGAAATGTCTTAAACTTAACATCATCCCCTGCATATATGTACTACAACATAGGTAATTATTTATGCCTGCTATAAAAGCAGCTTTCTGGTCAGAAATAGGGATGTGCAAATGCATAACACAATGGGTAAAGGTATTCTCAATAATGACCAATGCCGAAGTATCAATACTTCAAAAAACCCCTGAAGCTTCAATAAAAATGTTTTAGATAAACTTCCTGATGAGATGGATCATGCATGGTGTGATATGGGCTTTTGAGTGAATCCACCAATTCAATATATGTATATATATATATATATATACATTTATTGCTTCTTGTTCCTAAAAGGAGGACACAAGAGTGAGGCCCTTGCAAGGCCTGGTTCCATGTGGTTATAGTTCTTTCCAATTCAGTCATTTGTATCATCCAGAGGCTCTGATACATGCCTAATTCTCAACTTCCTCCCTCATGCCTTCCAATCACTGGAACCATACCGATTTTTAATTTTGTTTAACACTTTGAAGCCCGAGGGTATTGTAATCATAGGGGGTCCAGAAACCTTGGGGTTTTTGGTTTTTTTTGGGACTTTTGCATTGTAATGACCAGAGTTAATTTATGAGCTACAAGCGGCAGCACCATCCAACTGAAGAAAGGATAGGTGTCCTAGGTAACGGCAAAAGAGCCCAAGCCCGAGTAAAACGGCGGCAAATATGTATGGGCACAAACACAGGAGCCCGAGTTACGCTCGGGCTTGAGCCATTGACTGAAAGTATGCAACCCGAGTCATACTTGGGCATGGTCTTCAAAGTGTTAAGCAGCAATGTCATTGCAATAGCAAGGCTTTGAGTTATGACTGTACACATGTTAGTACCAACCAAGGAAAAGGCTCTACGTCATTAGGTGCTTACAAAATATGCTTGAATATTTAACCCTTTGAGTGCAGAGTTAATGCTCACTAGTTCTTCCCATGGGTGGGATTTTTGAAGGCCATTTTTTATCACTATGATACTTGTCATACAGCATTAGTCATCTGCCCCTGTGAAGGATGCATCAATGACACAAACATGTGAGTCATACCCACTGAAAGGTTTAATAGAATAGAGCAGTCAATATAGCATTCTCCTAAAATATTATAAGAAGTAATTTATAGGTTGAGATCAAATTTATAAGGATCACAGATTTTTTATCTTAATGAAGTTTGAAACATGGAGGATGGATTGGTGGCAATCCATCTTCACTCTCCTCTAACTTCACATCCTTAAATAGTAACGTACATAGGTGTGGTGAAAAATGGATTTGATGGATGAAAGGAAATAAAACTGCCCATAATTGCCTAAGTAGGTACCTGCTGAGTTAAAACACAAGAATGTTTGATCCCAAAAACTGATGTTGAATGACTATTTTAATGAACATCATACCCTCAAGTAAAGAAATCCGTCCACAGTATCTGTGTCACTAGCAGGGCACCATGCTGTCCATGCTGCTGAATGTCTCCACTGCATGATCAAGAGGCGTCGACCAACACAGACGACCTATAAAACAAAATGTTATTAATATAACAATATAGTAGTGTAGAGCTTTGGCACATTACGGAGCTACTCGATGAAGTGAAACCTGTTTTGTGAAGACTACTGATGGATAACAAAGAAAGTTATCTTAAACAGGTGATAGCTATAGCTACAAGATTATATATTCCAAAAATCAGTTTTCACAAAGGAGATTTCAGCAATTGTACACTTGAAAAAATTACATTGAATGTCATTTGATTGGACTTGCATTTTTTATAAATATATAGTCAGTGTTACCTAACATGCAGCATAAGTTTGCCATAACAACTCAGAACGATTTTAGTGTTATTTTGAGTGACTATAGTTTATTGTGCTTACAATAGTTTTAGAGAACAGAAGTTTGCACATTTTCCACATATAGTCATGTAGGTACCCTTATTTCTGAAATCATTACAGATGATTTCAGCCACTCGTTCACGTGATCCTTCAGGTTAATTTGAATGTGTTCCCTATGAGGAGGTGGGTCACATTGGCTGAATCTAAACACAAGGTTTTAATATAAAATGCTTCTGCACTCCTGTGGATTGTTGATAAGATGCCTGACTCGCAAAACACAATCAAATTCAATTAATAACAACAAAAATCCCAAAATTACATCAGCAGTGGTAGGGCAGCCTAGAACATGACACATGACATTGGCGGCTCCAAGGCCCTCCCTCCCAAAACCCGGTATATTTTATTTATTTTTTCATAGTCCTAAAACTAAAAGCCAAAATTATTTTGTACTGTGAAGTACGATGGTGGGTATATGCCTTAAGCTAAATAAGAGTATCTTTTTCATTTTACACAGTTTGTTACAATTTCCCGGGATGAGACCCACGGACTCCCCTTTTCCTGGGAAGTATTCCATACCTACAGAGCCAGTGGTGCCCGCCACGAACCTCCCCCCCCCCCCCCCCCCCAGTTGCCTCCCCCTGAACCTCTGGTTTGGAGCAGCCACTGACACATGAACTGTCACAACCGGTTGCAGTATGCTGGGATAATTTAACATGTGTCAGTACCTAGGATAAGAGTATGGTCCTATCATTCAAATAACATTTTTTGTTGAATAGAAATTCATTATTACCAATGGCTCTGGAGGCATGGAATACTTCCCAGGAAAAGGGGGTTCCGGGGGACTCGTCCCGGAAACTCGTAAAAACTATGCGTATAATGAAAAATAAACTGTTATTTAGCTTAAGACATATGCCTATTGTCGTACTTCACAGTATAATATAATTTTGGCTTTTAGTTTTCGTTCTATGAAAAAATAAATAAAATATGCCGGCGGGGGGGAGGGGGATTGCCCCCCCCCCCCCTTGGAGGCACCAATGCCCTGAGGCCCGCGATGTGATACCCTAATAACGAAGCGAGGCCCGAAGCTTTAGCCCCTCTCCTTAAATCAGGTCTGATTTGAGGAAATGGTGCTTGATTTATTACTTTTAATTACCAACCTATCCTACCTTTGCATTCGAACACAACAAATGAATGAGTGGATGCCGTTCCTCCCATTGCGAGCAAGGACATTTTTTCCCTGAGAAACTAAGAATTCTTCAAGGCCTTTTATCGGAAACCGCAGTCCCCCTCCCCGCCACTCTGTCTTCCGAGGAAAAATTCTTATGATCCTTTCTTGTCAAGAAATATATAAATATGAACATCTATAACGGCGTCCCAGGCAGTCGTCCGGGATCGCCACGGGCCTCAAGCAGAACCACCTAGTGCCTCAAGACGCTCCAGTTAGAACTGTAAACTTTTACCACCGCATTACACTGCAAGATGTGACAACGAGGCTCTTGTTGCAACATGCTCCAATTCATGGTGAAGGCGATGAATCGCCTCTACCCAACGCCTTCCTTTTTTTCCAAGTGCTGACGCCATTTAACAGGATTACGCATTTGCGTTATTCACTTGAAATATATTTGAATGTGCCGCGGGTGCCGCGGTGCCACGGTTGAAAACAGTTGTGAACCGATGGTGGTGGTTGATAATAGTGGTAGTTGGAGTCCACGGAGATTAGAATTGGAATTTCTGGATATTTTTTGTTATTTGGTAGTATGACTCTCTTTTATGTAAAAAAATATGTTGCGTCTTATATATAACGAAAGGTGAAGTGCGATTATCTTTACGACAGTCAGTTGTAAAGATTTGTGAAATTTCTAAGCAGTAACTTACAGCATAAAAAAATCAAATTATGAGGTAAGTTAAGGTCGGAATGAGAAGAAAAAGTCCAGTTCAATTGTTGATAGATGACGTATAGATGATTTAACTTATCAATGTTCAGATTTATTTGCCCCAGTTATACCTACTCTTAATTTTTCTACGCAGCAATTCGTTAATTTTTCTCGTAGAAATATTCTGTCGCTTTATTGCCATCATTTTTCTCAATTGAACCAATGAAAACGTCATTTATTCATCCAATAGGGCTTCGGAGTATTGAATCACTGCCTGGGTAAACATTTCTTTCGTGAAACCAGACATTTTACGATCTGAAACTTCATTAAACTTTCTAAACTGACATGAATCTGCCTGTCAACTGGACTTCACTGCATAATTGGTTTCAAAATTTGAAAGCCTTTCAATGGCTGTTCAAATGCAATGGAGATATAGTGGAAGTGCCAATAATCATTGCCACCTCATCGGAAGTCATGGTGATTTTCTACTTCGTGTTCTTCTAGTTACCAGGTATTTATTTTTAATTTTGATAAATTCCCAAAATATTACCTACAATGCCAAAAATACCTTTTGATGCCTATTATAATTTTTAGTACAGCAGTTCCAATCGTGGCTAGAGTTAACCATCAGAATTTGTTGCCCATATTAATTGAGAATATAGTCAAGTTTTCATGGTATCTTCCAGTGAAAGCCAAATGTTACATTTTGCATGAATATTTATTAATGAATATTATAAACAGTTTTCTTCCATTGTTTCACAAGCTATTCCCTTACAGCCTTTGATAACTTCTGTTTCGTCCAAGAAATCCATTTTACACATCAGCTAAACCATTGCATAAGAATTGAAGTTTTAGTTTGCATTGTTGCCACACCTACTCTATGACCATTCCGGCCCAAAGTTGTTAAATTGCGTAGTGTAATTCTCTTGTTTTTTTGCTGGTTTACAATGGGCGAAGGCAATACTAATTATCATACTGAAAAAACGATAAAGACAAAGTAATGCAAAGAGTGGAGGACAATAAGCTTACTGACATGACTCTGCCATGTCATCTTACGTGGCTCTACGTAGTTCTTAGAGTTATATATAGAAGGCTAGAGAGCAAGGCTAATGAATACTTAAGTGACGACCAGTTTGGGTTTAGGAGAGGGTTGGAAACGTGGGATGCTATGGGCTTGATGAGGATGCTAGTTGAAAGAAATGTAGAATATTGCCAGGATGCCTCTGCATTCTCTCTAGATTTCAAGAAGGCGTTCAGTAGGGTGAACTGGATGAAATTAATAGAAGTGCTGAATAAATTAGGGGCCGATTGGATGGACAGAGGTCTCATTCAGAATCTCCATATAAATTGTTGGAGTAATTTGGAAATATTCCATATTTAATTAGTCCTGTGTAAAGTATTTGATGGCATTCTACTGCTAAACTCGACATTTCTACTGCTAAACATTTGGAAATACTCACAGTGGTCGAAATTTTAATACCTCTGTTTTAACATAATTATTTAATATATTATACCCTGATTTCATTAATATTTGCTTATCCTAGCACCTAGAAGTCAGTGGTGCAAAATTAGCTAGCTTTCTTCAGTGGTGGATTAACCCTTTCACTGCTATGCGCACAAATATGCATTCGGTCAGAGCAGTGCCGCCAGTGCTACACAGGCATGTATGGGTTTGGGCAGAGCAGAGTCATCAGTGCTACACACGCATATATACATTTGGGCAGAGCAGTGTCATCAGTGCTACGCATACATATATGCGTTTAACGAGCAAATGAGTTTAAATACCGTGCTGGGGGTATTCAAAGGCCCATTAGTGTTGCCTGCTATGGTGAGCGCTCTCTGGGATGAAACTTAGCAGTGAAAAGGTTATTGTTTTTGTTTTGTGGGTGGCGGTTTGCTGTTTTCCAGGGGTCTGATAGGTATGGAATACCTTATGACCACCATATTTTTCCTATTGTACCAGGAATTATGGGGGGGGGGGGAGGTGGCCACTGGCTTGCGTACTATTTGGTTTTCTACCTATAAATTTATTTCCACACAAGCAGACCTAGAGGCTCCCATTTCAGATTTTAACAATGCTAATGGGTGGCTTCTTGAGTAGGGGCTAGAAAAAAATCTTGAAATTGAATGAATTGAATTGAAATTGAATATATTACTGAGTACTTCTTATGAAAGGAATCAAACCATTCCATGTCTATACGCTGAGGATGATGTGTAAATAAAAATTTAGATATGGAAAACCAGAAAAAGTCCTGGAATTCCCTGTTGTATCAGGAATTATGGGGTGGGGTTGCCCCTACCCCTCTTAATCCACCACTGGCTTGCATACTATTTGGTATTATACCTATAAAATGCCACACAAACAGACTTAGAGGCTCCCATATCAGATTTTAACAATGCTAACTCATGGTTTCTTGAGTGGGGGCTAGAAAAAAATCTTATTGAATGTACTGCAGAGCACTTCTTATGAAAGAAATGAAACCATTCCATGTCTATACGCTGAGGATGATGTGTAAATAAAAATTTAGATCTGGAAAACTTGGAAAAGTCCTGGAATGCCCTAGTCTTTGGTCTGTAGCAATTCTGCTGAGAGCAACTGCGGGAAGGGGAAGATTGAGAAGTGAAAAAGGGGGATGTGGTTGAGGAAAGAGGGGGTAGGGAAGAAAAGAGGGGGTAGGGAAGGGAAGAAGGGATAGGGAAGGGAAGAGGGGGTATGAAGCAGGGGAAAATATTCATATACATGTCCAATCAATTCGATCAGATTGCAGATTTGAAAGTTGTGAAATTAACGTGATGAATTTTGTTACCATTCTCAAATGTGATCCTCCAGGCTTAGAGAGAGCATATAGGTGGCAACCTCTTGTCCTTTCCAGTCGATGTTCTTTGAGGTCGTGTTTGGTTTTGGGCTGAAATTCTATGGAGTCTCCTTTTGATGATGAAGTTCCTGTATTTGTCCCAGTTTCAAAGTCTGAAAGCCTAAACACATGAACTTTGCAGTCACGTCCTGCGGAGGAAAATAGTTTATTCATTAGTATAAAAGACCAGATTTGATGATTACTTTTCAATAATATTTGCTATGACATTGCTTAATTTAATGAAAAGAGAATTGAAGTGATTATATTGGAAAAAATGATATTTGACTTAATTGGTATTATGTTCTTGCTATGTTGAGGTGACATTTTGGCAACTTGTGGGTGTCATATGGTTTATTTTCTACAATCTGCCAGAACTGAAGTTTGTTAAAACATTCTTATAATAGTGTTTATTGCTGCTTCATATTTTGTAAGAAGGAATGCTTAATTTAAGTTGTAGTTGATAAATTTTATGCTGGCCAACTAGTGCAAAATTTGGGAATAGTTGACTTTTAGGAAGGTTTTGGGATTTTTCCTGGAGTTTGCATACCTTGTCACATTTTCTGTAGTATGCTTGAATGAGCTGCTACTACCAATACCATGAAGGAAAAGTGCTTTAGATTGTATGGAGGATTTATAAAGCAATGGGAAGAGTTTTGATTACAAAGGGAGAATGTTTGGTACGTAAAGGAGTGTTAGACTGAATAATATATTAGGGTCAACATTGAAGTTTGATTTTGTGATTGGAAAGGGATATGTGGGTCATCGTAATAAGTATTCCCCCCTCCCCCCAAAGTAAGGGTTCTTATTGTGCATTCATTAGTATTGAGAAAGTAGTATGTGATTTTTAGAGGAAATGGTTGAGATTTAGTTACAATATGGTGCATATATGAGCAGTTGTCTACTGTGAAAGATTTGAATTAAATAAACATGTTTTTATAACTGTGTGAAATCAGAAAAATCATTACCAAAATTGTTGTAGTAGTTGCGGCATAATGCAATGAAAGATCCTGTTAAGATTTTGAAAGTAGCAGAAAGGCAGCTGGCTTAGATGATATACTCAGTGGAATGTTGATGATTGTATATACGACACCTCCTCACTTATTTTTAATGAAAGGAATTAAGATTAATTCATCCATTCCCTACTCATCAATTTCAAACTTGTGTTGAACTCCTCACCATGGTTACTGTTGTTTAAAGTTAATTGCACCAACTAAAGAATGTTCTTATATACAGTCATTAAATAATATTGCTATATGAATTTACTCTTGTCAGAGGACCGACCTTTATCCAAGATCAAAATACATAGGAAGATCCTCTCCTAAATAGTATGCTCTTGGTTTCTCCACATGTACTGGTAGCCAGAAAAAATAATCTGCCACGTTTTAGGTTGAGTAATTCAGAGTGTGAGTTAATATTAACTTGATCTGAGTTAATATTACTACACTTTGACCATGGAATGATTGCTCTACTATGTTAGGCTACCATACCAATCAGGAGACCTGCAAGATTCAACTCTTGTAGGTGCAAGGCTTGGACCCTAGATTTTGTTTTAAATACTGTCTCTTTAATTTCTGACTGATCAAATTCTATATCTGAATTGTATGAGAAGAAAAACATGTAAGCAAAATTTACATTACCTTTGTCTGCCCTGAAGAGAAGGATTCCATGCGCTTCCACCACATCAAGCTGTTTAACTACGACTGATTTATCAAAAATAGTTCTCTGAGAAAGTCCCTCTGAAATATGCAAAACATTTATGTATGTTAGCCAACTATGTATTAGCCACCCAATTAGTTTATTTAGAAATATTTTCAAAACAAAATTTAGGCACAGTCATGACCTGGAAAGTCCAACTCTCTTAGGCCTCATGGTGTAGTACTCTGTGAATCTCTATGACTACATATCATATAATTAATAATTTTAATGCTCTTTCCTTTTAACATTTGAAAGCTAGCATTAAAATCCTTACTGCAAGTCTCACTGACCAGCATTTTTCTGGACATGCAATTGAAACAGACATAACCGAGTGGTCACTGAAGGTCCATTTGGTAAATGGGATGCAATTTTTGTGGGAATAGAGGTTCCTTTTAGGCGGATTAAGGATAATCCAACAATATCTATGTTTGCCCTTGATTTTTTCTTAAAACATACCTTCCACCAAATGAACACCATTTTCAGCTGCCACTAAGAGCTTACTCTCGCCCCATGAATCACCGCATATCACCTCATGATGGAAGTCTGGGTAAAAACACTGTGGTTCCCATGGTTGCTGAAGGGGGAAAGAAAAATAAATTAGTATTTTTTCTATTTTCATCCATTTAAAATTATTAAAATAATTAATGTGCAGTCAAGTGCAATATTATGTTTATGGTTTGTATCCAAAAATCTTTGGATATCTGTGTATTTCAGGCAGAAATATTAGCTTTCTTCATGTGTGATAGTGGGTATTGATGGAATTTCAATATAAATTTTAAAAATGCTTTATTTTCTTGTTATCTCTGACTATCTAGCCACTCATATGTTGAAATTCCCAGAGAAAAGACATGCTGACAACTTCAAAGTCTTATGCCTTTTCCCTCATCTTCCTTGGATAGTCATAAAAATATTTTGAATTATTGTTATGTATATATTAATTGTATATTTTACCATGTATTTATAATTCATGAAATCCATGTGTTCTATGAAAGTCGATGGGGTAAATTTTATCAAATTAAATTAACTATCATCTATCCCTTCTTATTATCTTTAGTTGATACTTAACAGGTCTTTTGAAGAGACTTGAGGTTGCAAGAGAGGTTGGAGCGTCTCCCTTTACAATGGATTCTAACTTGAGGGCTTGTCCGACTCGCACCAGCTCAACTTGCCGTCTTGACTCCTCCTTCCTACGGGATCCTCTCGTGCTCTCTGATATGACATCACTTAAAGCTCGTCTACCCATCGTGATAGCCTGTGGGAATGTTTTAAGGAGATATGAGTGAGTACCAGTGCATAGCTCTCCTCCTTGTAATTATGTAAACACAAACTTTCTGCACCCAATGTTATTTATTTAAATGTTAAAGATATCATTCTTGAAAAAATCTTGTATGTGGCTTCAAGTAATGGAAAATCTAGAAGAATAGAATGTACTCAAGAATTTACTAATTCTGTTAAAAATGCTGGAAGTATACCGAAATTTTGGATATTCCACAGAGGAAAAATCATTCACCTTGACCAGGATTCGAACCTGAATCCCTCGATTTAGCGCTGAGTGCTTTAGCCAGTTAAGCTATCAAGGCATTCTCCTCCCCTGTGGATTTTTTGTGGATAATTACATAAATTCACTATCATGGCTTTAGTTAGAAAAAAAATTTTGAGGAAAGTTTTAAATTGGGAAAAAAATTGTGGGCATAAAGCTTATTTTTATCAAAAGCCACCAAGGTGTTTGCATTTCTTGCATCCCACATGGTGGATGGAATGTTTGATGTCATTCACTGTCATCTCACATGCTACTGTGACACTTACCCCTTTGACTTCAGTCATGTGCTCTGCATACATATCTCTTAACAACATATCCAATGTGCGTTCCCTTTTTTGAGCAAATGTTGGTGTGTTGAAAGCAGCCTTCTCTCCATTAATCACTAGGTTTGCGGAAAAAATCGAGAGAATTGGATGGTAAATTTTAGAATTGACACCATTTATAAGTTTAATGCACTAAGCAAATTGATGATCTGCAGTATCAACATTATCAATTTATTTGTACTTTTCTTGGGACTGAATAGCAATGTTGGCCAGTGATTTTGACATGCAAGGGACAGTAAACCTTGAGACATGACAGGCATTTTGATTTGACCAAGCCTAGAGATTTAAGGATGTTGAAAAAATTCTTATTTGAGATGAAGTGAAAACATTTTTAGACTTTGATACTGTGTGATTGTCCCCATACCATTAGGAAAAAGTATATTTCATTATTGCTTTACAATTTTTCTACTTAGGCACTATTTAAATGGAAAAGAAATTAAGTAGTTAAGATTTAATTGAAATCTGATCATAGAAAACTCATTCCTGTTATGCATGTTTTTACGTTTTGTTTCTTCACATTCTCTTGACTACGTTGAATATCTTTGTCACTGATCAATACCCATCAAGGGTATTCTGATTGGATCACAAAAAAACAAGAATTTATATAGCTATTTTATTGTACAACCACATTTTTTATCCACTGCAGTGCTTTTTTTTATTACCTTCCAAGTGCCTGCTCGATTTGTATTGTTTTTTTGCAACCTGATAAAGCTTTGCCATGTCTTGACTAGCTTTATTCTTTCTATGCTAACTGTTTTCAAAAGCTGCAATTAATATTCATTTGAAAAACAAATTGGGGAACTTATCTAATTCAATTCTTTGAAAGCTCTCTGTGGATCTAGAAAGGACAGTAGTATCTTTTATGGAATTAACAGGCTCAGCATAGGTAAAGCATTTAGAGGCAAACAGTAAACGTTTATTATCAGTTGAATGTCCATTGTGGATTGATAGGGAGGTAATAGAAGCTTATTCATATTAATGTTCAATTTTTTATGAGTAAAATATTTGTTTGCTCACATGCAGCCTAAAGCTACATAAGCTAAATAGAAGAGTGAATTAGTCTGCCATACCACAGTTATTAAAAGGGCATTGCGCATTGAAATAGCATTAATAATCTTTGTTTTAATTTACTTTTAGCTATGATTCGAGCTGAGCATTAAGTTCAAATTGTTTTGATTTTAAATTAGAAGGATCTGCCCAGTCTTTATTCACGAACCACAACTGCTTAAAAGATGAGTGGAAATAAACATAACTAGTTATTTATTAACTGGATAAGTTTTGTGGATTATACTCAGGAAATAAATACATTTCTGCTGGATCATCTTAAGCAGTTAGGTGTTGAGGTCAATTTCCCATTATTATTTATTTGGATTGAGTTTTGAGAGAGTCTTTGCAGTCTGTACATTGACCCAAAAAGAAGGCACATCTAATTGCGATATTCTTCAGAGGAAAAATCATTCGCCTTGACCAGGATTTGAATCCGGATACTTTGATTTCACTCCAAGTGCTTTAACCAGTTAAGCTACCGAGGCATCCTTGCTACAAGGCGAATGATTTTTCCTCTGAAGAATATCACACTTATTGGCACTTGCGGGTGACTCCGTAAATGTTAATACCGTGGCTAGTCCCAGTATCCTCAAAATTGGTCACATCTAATCTGTAGTTTTCTTTTCCCAAGTACATGCTAGAATTATTGAACAGAATTATTATTAACACATGTGGAGTGACGCGTATTGCACATGCAATTTTAGTATATATACTCACTTTTGACCAATAAGAATTCACGGAACTCATCAGGGTTACGGAAGAAGGAGGGGGAAGGGAGGGAGGGTCCAAAGAGGGGAACTGACTCTTCAGAAAACACCATCAGTCTATATCCGGGTTCTCTACTGCACACCCTTAACCTCTCACAGCTGTCATTGGTATCATTGGAGCTATCTTCACTGGATTGACCACGTTCATAGGTTACTAGAGCAAAGATATCTGAGAGAGATCTAGTTAAGAGAAAACCATTCATGAACTGTGAATGCGCATTTGAGGAGCAAGTTCATTGCAAAGATAGCAAAAATGAACATCAATCAAATGTTCCATTGTTTTTGGCCAGAATACTCATTCATTTTTGTTGTAGAAGTCTTCAATTTAATTATTCCCAGAAAAGAATCACTGGTGTAAGTTAAGTTGCCATTACAATCTTGATTTTAAATTTCCTATGCTATAATATGTTTGAGTAAAATTCAAGAAATTTCTAATTTTTTTTACCTCATAAAAACCTACCAATGACTTATAGACTAGTTAATTATTATGAGGTGGCTTTTTCAGGGGCAGAATTTCAGCATATGGCAGACGTAAAACTATGTATACATATGTTCTTAACCCTTAAGCTGCTGCAGCTAGAGTGCATGTCGTCCACCCTGTGTGGGAAATATCTATTCGGACGGAGTCTGTCCCTCCTTCCCACGGGCCGAGGCCGAGCAGTTATATGACCCATGTAATCCCCTCCCGACCCTTTTCTCGGGATCCCAGGGGGTGGACACCGGAACTTGTTGAGGGATCAGTGGGACTTTGAACACATTTTGAAAATATTTTTATAGGCGTAATTGTTAAAAATAAATATGACAATATTTTTTCTAGCAATTTTCTGTTTATTTAGATACCAAACAACAAAGAAATCCGTTGATAATTGAGCTGGGTGCGAGCATAAGACAACTAACTTTTGAGACGACCATAGCCCATTGAGCGAGCAATTGGAAGAAAGGGTCGTAACTCATTGTGGTGGTATGCAATCCCTAAAGAGCGTGGGAAGGGAGTGGTTTGGATAAAAATGGTGGACTCCCAAATGTCCACCGCTGGAAAGAAAGAGTTCGGGTCATTAAAATATGAAAGGGCTGAGGGAGCAGGTAGATAGAAAGGGTCACACGTACAAGAACGTATTTCCCGCAGTTGCCGGTACACACATACATGTACGTTTCCCAAAGTCGAAGGGTTAATGCATTAGCCATGAAGAATATGTGTGGAGAAATAGGTGAAATTTTTATATTTTACGTGTCATATCAGGACCTGCCAATGCCAAATTTTACTTTTTATTTTCAACTGAAAAGACTGTGACTAACACTTGAATCTACTGATACTGGAAGTTAATCTGTTTAGCGCTGAATGTGTTCCAGTGATATTTGTGACATTATCAGTGCTAAGCAGATTGAAACATATCTTCACTGTAGTTCGTCTGTGTTACCATGTGCACTAGCAGATGAAACCTATGGCGGGGAAATATTTTGTACTAGAAACAGGAATATCTCAATGTCTAAGCTAATGGTGATAATTTCTTGAAAAAAAATATTTTGGAGTTGTTTTTCAAGAGATGAGTGCTACCATTTATTTAAAGAAGTTGAATATTGTATCGCCATTTTGTAAACACTGTAGTGCAGATTGTTTCAATCGTCGACTTGAATGTGCACTCTTGTGTTCCCATCTGCTACAATGTGTGCTAATCTGCGTAAGGTGATTGGAAAGTACTCTTTATGTTTCAGGGGATTAAAATCCCTGTTATAAATAAATACCTTTTCTTTTAAATTCAGCAATATTTATGACCTGCCAAGAGTAAATATCAAAATCGGTTGAAAGCTTAACAAGGATACGTGTAAATTGTGATTTGATGTAAGCTGGGTTGAACTGGCTCATATTTTCTGCTCCGCCATCCATGAAGACAATATTCACAATATCATTTCCAATGTGTCTTTTTCTTTCTACCTGTTGATAAAAAAAAATAATTTTGTCACTTAAATCATTTGGAAAGTAATGGGCTACAGCATTACTTATAATCTACCTATTCAGAAAATCCAAATTTTTTAATACCCATGGAGAACATTAGTTATACTAGAGTAACAGAGTGAGGGAGATCTGCAAATTAATTTTACCTTTTTAAAAAATAATTACTTCAAGTTATCAGTTTAAAAAAATAGGTAGGTAGTTGTTAGAGGAAGAGATGACTTACCTGTTGTCTATTTTCTTTGGAATAGGGCAATAATGTTGACACATGAAACATTATTTCATGTCCTTCATAAATAGTGTACACTGAATGATGACCCGTCATGTCTCCTGAAAATGCATAATGAAGAATTGGTTATAGAGAACAGATAATTTTGCTGAGTTTTGTTTCTTTGTTGAATCAAGTGTTTCACTCTTGAATTTTTTTCCTGTACTTAGTTTTGAGCACTTAGGGTTCAGTGGTCTCTTATTAATTAAAACAAGGAAGTACATGTTTACTGTTCGGTTCACATAAGTACTGAGTATAAATGATCGTTCTCATATCATTTTAGAATGATTTGATAAATTAAAAAAAAAATGATGTAGCCAATTTTTGCTAAAGAAATTATACCTCTGGTAGGCAAGGTACTAGCCACGTTGAAACACCGGTTCGCATCAGAACACCGAAGTTAAGCAACGTTGGGCCAGGACGGTGGTTTGATGGGTGACCCTTCTCCATACCTGGACCAGGCATGGATGGAGAGATGATACTCCCTCAGGGCCGGCGCTAGCACTTTTGCCGCCCTAGGCAAAGGTTACATTTGCCCCCCCCCTCCTTTTCCCCCCTCCCACCCCTACCCCTACCTGTTATAAAAATGTTTTCACTTATGTTTCGTTAGATTTTAAAAATATTTATTTTGGCGTAGATAATTTTTTTATTTTTTTCCATTTTTTGCCGCCCCCCGGGAAAGTGCCGCCCTAGGCGGTCGCCTAGTTCGCCTAATGGGTGCGCCGGCCCTGTACTCCCTCCATACCTATACCGGGAGGCCGGAGGGAGACTCAGACCGGGCCGGTTGGAGGGAGGACATCCTCTATACCTGGTACTGGGGCGAGGCAGGGGGAGGCCAATCCTCCATACCTCTACCGAGATGCTCTTGTCCCCTGTCTGCAAGTGGCAGACAGGCATGGGGTTGGCACAATGGACCAAGAAAGGTCTAAGTTCCCAGGCTCCTGACGAAGGCCCCCCAACAACAATCTAACAATCTATACCTCTGGTACCAGTTAAAAAAGATTATTTATATTTAAGGTAGTTTTAGCACGTTTGAGGTGAGTCATGTTCACTAATATGGAAGCTAAAAAAATTGAAATGACTACAGAAATGTAATGCATCTCCTTATAAGCCCTCCAAATTGCTTTTGAAGTAGCATTAATTGATACTTGATGCACTTGATTGCCGAATTCAATTATATGAACAATATCGTCATAATTATTTCGACTATAATTATTTCAGTGTTTGTTTACCCAAAAATTACTTGTAATAACATTGCTTGAAAAGGCTCATGTTTATCACATGCAACATAGTGTTTGTTTTTGCTATGCTAACACTACCTTTGCATAAGCTTCCTCCTTTGCAAGTGATACCCTGTTAGCTCAAAGAAATAATTTGCCTTCAATTTATTCTAAATATGTATATATATATATATATATATATATATATATATATATATATATATATATAAAACTTCCAGGAGAATCACTCGGGTGATAAATATACAGTATGCCAAGAGGGTGGCCGATAAAAAATATAAACACGGAAAAAAGAACACTTACAGATAAAAACTTCCGATATTTCGGTGAAGACTAGCTCCACCTTTCTCAAGGTTTAAAGTAGGAATGAAGAAAAGGAGAGAGATTGAGGTATGGGAGGGGAAAGAGGGGGAGACGAAGGTGTAAGAGGGGAAGGAGGGGAAAGAGGGAGAGAGGAAGGTGTAAGAGGGGAAGGAGGGGAAAGGCGAAGAGCGGGGAGAGGGCGTGGAGGAAGCAGGGAGAGATGAGATGAGGGGGAGGGAGAAACTAGTGTGATTTATTGAGTCCAGGGGGCGAGAAAGCCTGGTGGATTAAAATACAAGAAGATTCAAGATCTTTGAGCTGAAGGGGAGAGGAAGAAGGGGGAAGGGAAGCAAGTAGACCGACTTTAAAAGTGTTATTGAAAGTGGAGTTGTGGGAGGAGACGTGAATGGCGACAGGGAGAGAAACAGAGAGGGAGGGGCAATCGTTACAAGACGAGCGGTGCCCATTCATTCTTATATTGAGAGGAGTGGTGGATAAGCCAATATAGAAAGAAGGGCAGTATTGACAGAGGAGGATGTAGACAATGTTAGGCGTGGTGCAGGAGGGTGAGAGGACAGAAGGGAGGGGAAAAGCGAGGAACTTGTCCGGCAAGGGCTGGGTGATGAGGATGGGGCAAGTTTTACATCGCGGGCGGTTGCAAGGGGTGGGAAGGGATTTGGTGGGTTTGAGTGATTTGGACAGGGGTTTGGTAATATTGAAAATGGCGGATAGATTGGGGGGGCGTCTGAAGCTGAGAGAGGGACATTGGGGGAATATTTTAGAAGTGGTTAGGTTGTCCGACAGGATAGGGTAGAGGTTTTTAATAATACGCCTAATAGAGTCCACACCTGGGAAGTAGGTGGTACAGAGGGAGATATTGTGTTGGGAAATGCTATTAGTAGGAGGCAGTTTGGGGGAGTGTGGTTTTTTGAGGATTTTTTTATTGAGAAGTTGCTCTGGATAGCCTCTGCAAAGAAGAGATTGATGGAGGTTAGTAAGGAATTTATCAAGGGAGTCAGGGTTGTTGCAAATTCGGTGGCCACGAATAGAAAGGGAGTAGGGGAGGGAACGTTTAGTATGGGAGGGGTGGCAGCTGTTATAATGGAGGTATTGTTGTTGGTTGGTGGGCTTGATATGCACGGAAGTGCTAAATTTGCGGTCAGAGAGGGAGACGTTTACGTCTAGAAAGATGACGTTAGAGGCAGAGATGTTAGAAGTAAAGGAGAGGGGAGAGAGGGGAGAGGAGGCGTTGAGGGAGGAACTGAAAGAGTTGAGAGAATGAATACCATGTGGCCATAGAAGGAAGATGTCGTCAATGTAACGAAGCCAGAGAAGAGGTTTTAGTGAGCATGAAGATAGAAAAGATTGTTCAAAAAGTCCAAGGAAAAGGTTGGCGTAGGAAGGACTGAAGCGACTACCCATAGCGCATCCTTTAATTTGAAGAAAGAATTTGTTATTGAAAGAGAAAGCGTTGTGGGTTAGGATGAAATTGGAAAGATCAAGAAGGAACTCAGAGCTGGGAATATGAGGAGCAGGGCGTTTAGTGATGAAATGGCGGATGGCAGAAAGTCCTTCAGAATGAGGAATGTTGGTGTATAGGGAAGTGACATCAATAGTGGCCATTAAGATATCACAGTTAGAGGGGAGTGGAGTAGAATGGAGGCGTTCAAGAAAATGATAAGTGTCTTTGATATAGGAGGGCAGGGAGTGGACAATGGGTTGTAGGTAGTAGTCAACAAATGCGGACATGCGTTCGGTGGGTGAGTTATAAGAGGAGACAATGGGGTGGCCAGGGTTGTCAGGTTTGTGGATTTTGGGTAGAATATAGAAGTTTGGGGTGCGTGGGTGTGACGGAGAAAGAAGGGTGATATCTTGTTTAGACAGGCCTTCTTCAGGGCCTTTGATTTGAAGGAAGGAGATTATTTCATCCAAAAATTCAGGATTAGGGTCATGGGACAAAGGCTGATATGAGGAAGTGTCAGAAAGTTGCCGGTTGGCTTCATCGAGGTAGTCAGAAGAGTTGAGGATGACTACTGTGGAGCCTTTGTCAGAAGGAGTGATGGCAATATCTGGATTTAGAGTAAGTTTTCTGAGGGCCGAGATTTCAGAAGGAGATAGATTGGGTTTTGGTTTAAGGGAATTGAAAAAAGATGGCTCAGAGAGTTTTGATAGGAGAAGGTTGGTGAAGATTTCAAGGGGGTGATTGGAAAGAAGTGGTTTTGGTTCATGTGAAGAAGGAGGTTTGAATTTGGAGAGAGCGGTGTGGGGGGGGGAGGTGGGAGACGGAGGAGTAGGACGCGTTTCCCAGAAAAATTTCCATTTCAGTCGTCGGCAGAAAAGAAGGGCGTCAGAGAGGATTTTAACAGGGTTTATTTAAGGGGTAGGTGAAAAACTAAGGCCTTTGGAAAGAAGAGATAATTGTTCAGGGGAAAGAGAAGTAGAGGAGAGGTTAACAACCGCTTTTTCAACTACCGGCAGTCCAGCCGACGACTGAGCTGGGAGGGTGGGGGCAGCGGAAGGAGATTCGCTTCTAGGAAGGACGCGCTTTGGGAAATCCACTGACGTAGGAGGAGGCGGGATAGCCAGGTTGAAGCACGTAGCAAGGTCAGGTTTGGACAAGTACAATGGAGGTGGGGGAGGAGGGGATGTCGCCATGTGCACGGGAAGAGAGAGGCCTCGGCAAAAAAAGGAAAGGATTAGTGAAGAGAGTTTACGCTGGGCTTTTAAGCGCTTGGAGGCAAGAACACGAAGCGCAGAGTGGAGGGAACGTTGGATACTGGAGAGCGAATGTGGGCTGCACAGCTTGACAATTTTGATAAGGGAATGAATATCAGCATAGTATTGGTGTACAAGAGCTTGATAACGTAAGAGGACTGTATGACAGAAATTAAAGGAAAGCTGATAAGAGTACGTGTGGAAGAACGGACGTAAAGAAGGAGGGAGGCCGGTTAGGGGGAGTTTGATAGTGAGTCCGTTTGGAAAGATGCCAAGGGATAAGCAAGAGGAGAGAAACTCGGAGTGGCACGTGTATTGCGCCAATTTAAAAGAAAGTTTTTTTATAGTGTGCAGCCAAGACATGACAAGATCGGTGGAAGGCATGACGGACTAAGTATTAAGAGATAAGATAGCAAATGAGATAAGATAACACAGTGGTGAGGGAGGAATAGGACACTGAGAAAGATGGATGCGACTCACAGGACAGGAACCACAGGAACGTAGAACCGGAACCGAAGGCGCAGCTCGTAGACAGAAGAACACACAGAAGGATTGCAGGAAAAATCCATCAATCTCTTCTTTGCAGAGGCTATCCAGAGCAACTTCTCAATAAAAAAATCCTCAAAAAACCACACTCCCCCAAACTGCCTCCTACTAATAGCATTTCCCAACACAATATCTCCCTCTGTACCACCTACTTCCCAGGTGTGGACTCTATTAGGCGTATTATTAAAAACCTCTACCCTATCCTGTCGGACAACCTAACCACTTCTAAAATATTCCCCCAATGTCCCTCTCTCAGCTTCAGACGCCCCCCCAATCTATTCGCCATTTTCAATATTACCAAACCCCTGTCCAAATCACTCAAACCCACCAAATCCCTTCCCACCCCTTGCAACCGCCCGCGATGTAAAACTTGCCCCATCCTCATCACCCAGCCCTTGCCGGACAAGTTCCTCGCTTTTCCCCTCCCTTCTGTCCTCTCACCCTCCTGCACCACGCCTAACATTGTCTACATCCTCCTCTGTCAATACTGCCCTTCTTTCTATATTGGCTTATCCACCACTCCTCTCAATATTAGAATGAATGGGCACCGCTCGTCTTGTAACGATTGCCCCTCCCTCTCTGTTTCTCTCCCTGTCGCCATTCACGTCTCCTCCCACAACTCCACTTTCAATAACACTTTTAAAGTCGGTCTACTTGCTTCCCTTCCCCCTTCTTCCTCTCCCCTTCAGCTCAAAGATCTTGAATCTTCTTGTATTTTAATCCACCAGGCTTTCTCGCCCCCTGGACTCAATAAATCACACTAGTTTCTCCCTCCCCCTCATCTCATCTCTCCCTGCTTCCTCCACGCCCTCTCCCCGCTCTTCGTCTTTCCCCTCCTTCCCCTCTTACACCTTCCTCTCTCCCTCTTTCCCCTCCTTCCCCTCTTACACCTTCGTCTCCCCCTCTTTCCCCTCCCATACCTCAATCTCTCTCCTTTTCTTCATTCCTACTTTAAACCTTGAGAAAGGTGGAGCTAGTCTTCTCCGAAATATCGGAAGTTTTTATCTGTAAGTGTTCTTTTTTCCGTGTTTATATTTTTTATCGGCCACCCTCTTGGCATACTGTATATATATATATATATATATATATATATATATATATATATATATATATATATATATATATATAAGGCAACATTTACTTGATTGCATGGTATTTACGTAAGCACTGAAGAAGCAACTCGTCAAATTTATGGCCACAAGTCCCCATCAATGAGCAAGCAACACGGAAACCTTTCAAGTAAATATCCTTGATACATATAGTGGATTTCATATCTTTCATGTAGGGGTCCAAGATGGGTACATATGTATATCAATATTACACGTAAATGTGAATAATTCTCTGTAAAAATATGTTAAACCTTGCCAATACAGTAGAGTGTCAATAATCTGGACGTCAAAAATCTGGACCATCGATAATCCGGATTCACATCCGGCGAATAATAAGTTGAAGTGAATAGGTACAATGTACATATATTTGTCAAAAGCGTTGATGCTAGACTCGCTGGGGTCATCTACCACTACAATGTGGCAGTAATGGTTAAATTATTGGTGTTATTTATTTGCTCTAATTATTTAACTACAGTATGAACGTGTATACTTAACTGTTTTTACGGTTTTCAGCAAATTTTCATAATGTTTAAGGCATCAAACGGCCTTTTTTTAGTTCTGTTCAAAAATCAGGACTTTTTGATAATCCGGACGGGGTCCTGTAACAATTGATCCGGATCATCGATGCTCTACTGTACATCTACTATAATAATCACCGATGTATACATATATGTCAGTAAATTTAACGCAAGAAATACACGTGAAGCTGAATCTTTATTTGGCTGCAGACCTTTCTTCATTTGCAAAATTAAATCAGAAATAGTGGTTTTCTGTTATTGGGAAAAGTACCAATAGAAAGAAATAAAATAAAGACTCTTATTCCTTCAATTGAATTTTGTATTCCGGTCGAAATTCCGAAATTTTTCCTAAAACGTAACAATTTTTTGCAATATTTTAGCATTTTTGACGCATCATTCCCATTACGACCATATTGTTTAAGTTGAGAATCCGCGTGTATCCATTAACTCAATGATTCTTTGGACTTAATAAGATATGAATGTATAAAGGATTTAAGTTTTTCCTGGCGAATAATATGAGTGAAAGTTTCTCGGGTTTCACACCGGGTAAGATTTTTTAAATGTATCGCTCAACTCATTATCCTGGTGATGATGGCTGAGTCAACCATCGAAACGTTGATACATTTAAAAAATCTTACCTGGTGTGAAAGCCGAGAAACTTTCACTCAAGATATGAATGGTTTATTATAATGTATTAGGGTTGAGGGTTTTCCTTCCCGTTGATATTCAACGGGCAACTTCACTAGTATATATATAACGAAGATATCAATGAGATATTCAATTTCACATGCACTGTGAAGTACCTTTGATGTCCAATCCACCTCGGTATTTATCCCAACCTTTGAGGCGTACTTTATCTCCAAGCAGTGCCACAAAGCGGTCGAAGTCAGCACTGCCAACCTCTGGAAAGGAATGAAAGTTATGATTAGAGTTTGTTGCAACTGAATCTGATGAATAGTCTTCACTATTGCTTCGTGGAAAATATTTCTTGGTGAAATATTCTGTCTAAATAGTCTGGTTGAATAATGGTTGATTACTTCTCAAAGGGTTAGAGTACCTGTTCCTGTATTCCTTTGAGAAAAGTATCTGCTTTAAAAAAAGTGTTCAGGGAGTGACTCAAAATGTTCGTAATCTTTATGTTCTTGTATGTAATATGATGAGAGTTAAATGGGTCCTCTATTCATTAATTTAAGAAATATAAATCATTTTTACTGATAATCTGAGGGAACGAGCTTACTTCATACTTGTAATCAGTGGTGTCTTCCTCATACAGTAGTAGGTACTCTTAATTTGTCACTTAACAGATTTTAGTCTGAATGTTTCATATCCTAAGCCTATACTCCTGCAGAATGGCCTATTTTTGTGGTGTGTAATAAACTTATGAAAGGGAATGAAACAGTTATCCTATTTCAAAATTGTTCTTTCTCCTTTTAAGTTTCAAATTAATGTTAAATCTTTGAGTATTAATAGTAAATAGTGGTAATTTTTGTTGAAGGTTTTGTTTTCTGTTGAATATACAGGCATCGTTTGATTTGGGAATCATCTGAGTGAATTAATGAAGTCATCTGAATAGGAATAGACCTGAGTGTGTTAAAAGGAAGTTTTATGGTAGTGGTTTTCATTCAGACCACATATTCAGTAGATTGGTGCTGGCACTATTTGGAGTAAATTTCTGAACTAAAAACTTAATTAAATTGTTGTTTTTCTGAAATTATTTGGATTTCTATTGCATCCTTTATGAATATTTGCCTTATGAAGTTATCTTTTACATTATCTCATGCTAATAGACGTTAATCTCTGAGAACATAGATGTCTGGGATGGTAAAATATATGAAACGGCTTTATCAGGAGGTTGAAGGTGTTGATTCCTTGTTTTTGTGGGAATAATTTACATTTGATGTTCTCAGAAAATTGGCCCAATCATGAAAAACATGATTTTCTATTCTTAGGAGGTTCGAGCTTCGAGAAAATTGCACAAATTGAATTAGCCTGGGGATTTTCAAATCAATCTATTGGGAGTGAAACGAAAAATGCTACATTGGGATAATGATAGGTACTTCAATCATATAACATTCATATGAAGAACTATATCCGTTCTCCTCAATTCTTCTCATTGTAAATCAATCCAGCATGTGCATATGAGTCCTAATTAACTCTTTTAACAATAGCTTAGCTCTAATTCGTACCATTGCTGAGCATCTCATCATCTGTGTTTTGGCCAGGGCGACATAGAAGCACTCCAAATTTAAAGTTGACTGACCCTTCTTGCTCCTCCAAAAGTAGAAGATCCTATGAAAGATAAGGAAAGATAAATATTAAAATAGGCCTTTTAAATTGAATTTTTAATGATTTTCCCTAGAGGTTTGAATAGAAGTTCATTTCAAGCCACTTAAATGATTGCTTTGGCATTTTCTTTATGAAAGCATTAATTTGTCGCAGATTGAATTTGGTGAACTGGCCAACACGTCAGCCTCTGAGAAAACGAAGTTGTAACTTCACATGAGGATATTGAATGAAAACACCTGTATAGGAATTATAGTCACGTACATTTTATACTCATGATATTTTGAAACCATATTCCTTTTGGCAATCATAGTCCTTTAGAAAATCAATTTCTAAAGTTATATATCGTTGTACTCAGCAGAGGAATCATTGCCCATTGGTGGTGATGTTGATATTGCTTGGACATGTCTGGGTAGTGGATGTAGGGTCAATTGATGAGTGAGTTGAGTAGCTTTAGATGCATTGTTGTTATATATTCAATAATGTTTATTAAAAAGCTAAGTAAAGATTTATCATTTCCGCTATCCAAATTTCCCTTAGAAACTGCTCTTTATTTTTTTCATTTACTTAAAATTTTTACACCATTTTTTTTAGGGTTAAAATTCACTGTGATTCAAAAAATCATTTGACTTTACCGGGATTCGAATACGGATCTCCCAAGACGGTTTCGAATCCCGGTAAAGTCAAACGATGTTTTTTTATGATAAATCTCACCCTCTTGGCTTATATTTGTGTACCCACGTGCGTGACTGCGTACTAAATCATTTGTGTATTTCGCAGTACATACATCGGAAATTATCGAGTTTTCTCGATTTACGAAATTTCTCGTTAAGTTAAAGGAAACGATGTGCATTTATTTATCCGCGTGTTTATAACATTTGTCGATAATTTGTGGGCACAGTTTTTGTTTTTTATATAGAGTATTTGCGAATGTTTTGACTACCATTGAATGGGATATGATCGTCGAGTTCTTCTGTCACGTGTTACACCTGCATATGACGTCTTGATACACCTGCTTATGACGTCTGGTTTCCTCACATTTTACTCACTCATGTGCCTTTTATGAGGTCGATGGAAATCACCATTTCTCACTACTCGAGCGAATGCGAATTAAGAAGTTCCTCAGGCATGCATTAGCATATGCTATAATAGTGATCGATATCGTTCTTCACGAACGGAAATGCCCGGATCGAAAAAATAATACTCTCCCAGTTTAATGGGTGCACAAGTCCGTGGTGGGATCGCCCGCATGGGAACAGGGAAAACATGCCTTCCTTTCGGATTGTTTTAATGGGGGAATTCCCCTCTCCGACAGTGCGTGTCGCTGAGGTACAAACGTCGGACGTTCGACTCATTGCGTATAACCATAGAGTAAGTAAATATAGAGTGGCAACGAGATTGGGAGATTAGGATATAATTTTTTAAATGATATTTTGGCCGAGAGATGGAAGAGGTGTATCGAAGTAGCAGTGTAAATTGGAACAATTGAGCTCGGTTTCAACTTCGGCACACGGACACTTAATTCAGTGTCGCTTCATTGAAATAACGTTCTAGTGATACTGTCGGTATCATTATGTTTACTAATCGACACATAGCAACGTATGTCAAGCCGTAGCCTCCGAGCGAAGGCTACGGTGGCTACGGTCAAGCCGTCTGTACAAATATTTGAATTTTAATTTCGGAACAGATATAATCGTGAGTGTGAGACTAAAGGAAACATGAATCAATGTTATTTTTAATATGAACTCGTAAAAAAACAAAAATATTCAGAGGGTATTTAGAAGCCACAGGGTTATTATCTCATTATATTTATTTTATATTATTCACTGAATCGTAAATGAATTATAAAGAACGCCTTATTTCTCTATATTGTTTCATAATAAAGAATATAAACTCTCATTTATAAATAAATAAGAATATAAATAAATAATTTCATAATATACATACTCTATGATAATACGCATGTTGTTTGCGTGCGCTACGTTTTGTCGGACGGAGAGAAGTGACGAGGTGAATGAGACTCACATTCGTAGTGATAACTGCCATTGTTCTTTCTCTTCGCGACCCACTCACGATTATAACAAGGAGAATGAGACACTTACTTCTGGAAAAACATACCTCACTCTCATTTTACCCCGTATTCCATTTTATATTAAAATTCCTATAGTTGGATGGTGTCCAATAACATTTTATCACACGCCGTTGAGGCTGCTTGCACTAATTATATCCAAGAAGGTCGTCACAGCAAAAGCCTTCTGAACGTCTTCGGACTACAAGGCTGTAAATTTAACATACTAGCCATGCGAAAATGTAGTATGCTAAAGCAAAATGTATCATTAAAAGTTCCTCTCACTGAGCGAAGGAAAGCGTCTTCCATTCGAATACTGGCAGTTGACGATAAACTTGCAGATGTATTTTTGTTTCACGTGAGTTTGGTGTTTTCGTTTCTCTTTTGTTTTGTTTTTTTCAACCTTCAACATGTGTTCACTAACACTTGTTCATTCTGTCGTGATCTGTCGAACTTCAAAGGTACTGTGAAATATATTACCTTCTCAAAGGTTGCATTTATAATTATCTTAACCTTAATTTTATTAATTCGCGGTCGCATCAAACCTCCATACAAATGAGGAATTCCAACACTCCGCATATCTCAGAGCTTCCATTTATAGATTAACGGAGCCATTGAGAAGTTATAGTAATACACTGAAGGTAGAAACTAGTCAACGTAAAAAAATTATTAAAATAGAATATTACCTTTATTGATTAAAATTTTCAAATTAACCCCAATTCTGCGCGATTCAGCAAATATTGCAGTCATTATGTAGGTATTGTCCAAAACCTTAAGACGGATGCTGCGTTGAAATAATTTCCACTTATTTACAAAAATAAATTGTTTATTTTTTTCGAAAGTAAGGCTTGATACAAGGAGGCTTTAAGAGCTATTTTTCCAGTGGTACACACGTTTGGAGTCAGTGATAAGCAGGATTTGTGAAAACCTGGGTTTGAAATTTTTGTCTTGATGTAGAGAGAAATGGTTTCAAAGGTCGACTTTTACAAGCTCACATGCATTGGTGAGAAAACCCGACTAATCTTTATTCCCTCCCTTAACATCACCTTTATCGGTCCCTTGTCATCTATGCATCTCTAATCTACCAATAAATAAAAGTTACTAACTGGCCGAGTTACTATTGCCATCAAAAGGATATTTCCATATCATCTCGTGAAGTCGTAGGTCGCACGTTGCAGTTCAAGCTCTCAGTAAAGCCGTTGGCCGTCAGATATTTTAATTGGATTTTGCCACGGAGGGATTAAAGTCCAGTGCGGGGGTTGGCAAATTTATTAGATGGAAAAACAAAACTTCACCTAAAAAAAATCATTCGAGGGTAATAAAATTTTTTTAAAATAAGAAATATGTATTTTATTACAAGCTAAAATATTAGTTATATATTTAAAAACTGTAAAAAAAGTCACCATTATGTGAATAAAACTGTAATAAATAAATGGAGTCCGATTTGCCCAATGGTTAGAACGGTCGGAGAATTGTACTCGATTGTAGTAAAAAGTAAACCAAGACACTCGGCTGGTAACCCATGTCAGTTGTGACCCCCGTTGCGGCCGGTTCACGTAAAATAGATTTATTATTTATTTATTAAAATAGGTTCTAAAATTGCCAACTGCGCATGTCCTAAGTCCTATTGTTGAAGCCGTATTGTGAGGAAAATCTCTTTCAATCGTTTTTATTAAGATATATTCAGCTATTAGATGAAGTAATAACCGAACGAAGTAAATGAATATTACTTTCTCCAATTATTACAAATTCATCAATTATTACAGATTGCTAGTCCGCGGTCGGTTGCTTGTTCTGACATTATCGACGCGTTAATTTTCCCTTTCTGTTTTCATTATAAGCATAAGGCGTACTGTGGATTGAATGTTATTATTTTATTAGCCCCCTCATGCCCTCACGAACTCTTACAAAAGCTGTCAGCAAATAACGTTTTGTAACAAAAAGTGAGAAATATTAGGATTCTGCTAACGGATGTATGTAGGGTAATATGCTGCAGTACTAGTTACTGACAAAAAAGTCCGAAAGAATAACATGAGCTGTTGATTTTGAAAGTGGGGCAAGACCATTTTGTTAAACAGAAGAGATAAGCTAATTTTCATTAGAGATTAATTTGAAAATGAAATATGATTTAAATTTTAATTTTGAAACAGAAACAAAATATAAGTTAATTTCTAATGAAAATTACCTGTAACTTCTTTTTTTTTTTTTTTTTAACAAAATGGACTTACCCCACTTTCAAAATCAACAGTTCCGTATTACAATTTAAACTTCTCAGAGGTGTAGTTAGTTGGAGTAAGACATTTTCATGATACTTATCTGGAATTAATACCTACGCATATGCTATGAAAATAGATATGTGTCGAATGTTTCAATCGTAATATTTGCGTTTCACTGTCCACGTCTATGACATTCCGCTCGACTAGAAATGTAATTATAGATAGATTACATAGAGATTAGTACATGACATTTACAATACTCCCGCCTATGATCTCTCTACTTACCCACACCAATTGGAGAATCCTAAGGCAGTAGACTAGTGGATCTTCGACGCCCTTTTCTCAAAATATAATTACGATTATACCAGAAAAACCTTCTGATATCGATTTGAAGACAAATGCCAAATCACATAATGACAAATCACTGTTTGAAAAAACGATGTTGGAAGACGATTGGGAACATTGTAAATGCCTACTTTATTGGATAAGGGCTAAAGTTCTCTCTAGGTGAGTTTTTTTATAGACTGATCACTGACATAACTACTTCCTCAAACCCAAGCGAGGAAACTTAACTTAAAAATGCATTTGTTAGACTCATTATTAATGCATTTAAAATGCACGTAACTATCACATTTTTTTCATTTCCTTCGAATGCATAAAATGTAGATTCGGAGACCTGAATAATGCTTACAATAAACGGTCAGGGATTCAAGAATTATGCAGAAAAAATACATAATAGATTGAGTCTAAATTTTAATCGACGGTCTGAAAGCGATTCCCATCCCAGTTGCTGCAAAAGATCAGTAACACTAAGGAGGTTATCATAACGGCATTTAACGAATCTTACAAGTTCACGCTTGATTTTTGGAAGTCGGAAAAATAATTATTTAGGTGGTTCTTAAACGCATTGAAATCTGCTTATTTATAATGGAAAAGTTTTCGATTTTTTTAAATTGTTAATGATATTTGCGGAAAACTGAGCGGTTACAATCCTATTATCACTCATGCAGTTATACCTGATAGAAAGGAAAAACATTGTGAGTTCCACATAAATAGATATTTATTACGACCTAGGTTTCGTCGCAGAACGACATAATCAAGTACGTACAGAATACAGGTAAACTAGGGGCAAGGGGGTAGAAAGATTTGTAAGACGAGGGAGAGGGTTGTGCTGGGGGGAGGAGGGGAATTTGGATGAGTCAGGAAGACAAAAAATAATTGCATTTGTAACGCGACTAAGGGTGGCGTAGATACATAGGATAAAATTTGTTGTAGCTACTCATCCAGCCGAAGGGCAAAGAGGTGGAAAATGGCAGTGTTTTTCAGGATATTAAATATTTGGTATGTCAACTATTTTGTGCTTCGGCAGTATGCGAAATACAAAAAATATATGACAAGATTTAATTTTATTACATCATTTGTGTATGTTTTCAGCATAATTATTGAATCTTTGTCCGTTTATTTAGTTGAAAAATACATAAATAATAACGGTTCCTCTACCATGGGTGGATATCTGTAGTGGAGTGAATGCTTGTGAGCCTTCGCTTCGTCACAAGCATTACCGATTTATGCCAATCCATCAATAGTCGTAGTCACACTAACTTTAGGTTTTAGTGGAACGCATGTTGGTGACTTTTCACCCCCTGTCACACACCCTTGAGGGGGTTTGCAGGGTATTTTGTATATGTAGAAGATTACATTTGATAAATTGTCCAACAGAAAGTAACTTATAAAATTATAATTTTAGGGATTAGGCAACGACGTAAGTTCCAGGATTCAGATCAGGGAATTCTAATGCGATCGCGGACAAAGTGTTGATTTACCTATAAAAATGGGCGACAGATAATGTTGGAAACTCCCTCGGTAACAGTTCGGTATAGACAGTGTTAAATATCATTCATCGACGTCAATAACACGAAAAACAAAACTACACTCAATAGACGTACGTATACAAAATGAGGAAAGCATCAGAAAATACGCGAGATGTTTTCAAACTTCGCGCAACCACCCCCATTTCACTGCAACAATGCCATTTTTCCTCCCAAATCTTTCAACTTTTTCCAAAATCGATAAAACTGTTATTTTTCACCGTAGAACTACGATCAAAAGACGTACGTAGTTTCACTATTATCAGGAATACGATGAAAAATAGTATTTGTTACAATATGGCGTAGTTGTTAAACTTTAAATGATACTGGGTAAGGTCAGTTTTTGTTGCGGTAGCACTGCGTGGGTCTGGGAATGAGGCCAGCGTTGGGCCTGAGTGCTCGGGACAGGGTCTCGGATAACGACCCTTTGCGAGGTGTACCACACCCAACTGGCAACTACCTGCGACATGGTCCCAGATTACTACCATTAACCTATTTGAGCTATCAGAACCAACTTTTTTCTTTTGAATTAAATAATTAGATTTATTTAGAATTTTTTGCAACGATATTTTTCCAGCCAATATCTCGTTGCTTTATGACGTATGGCATAGCGTACCATAGTATGTAATGGTTGGATATTGATTTTAACTCTTTAACACTGCTTATTTCCACATACGCTTTCCTGGGCTAGGTATCCCTTTGGGGGTTAGATCTGGTAACTAAGGACTACAAACGGCGGGAAATGGTATTCGCAGCTCAAATGTTTCAGTGGTGACGCTCGTGATCAACATGGATACGGATAAATAAAAATCCAGACGCAGCATGAAAACTGTTAAGATGGCCGCTCGACGTGCGAATAGCATCAACGGTGTGGAGAAGAAGATTCTGTGTGACCTGGTGTTGAAGCATAAAGATATAGTGGAAATTAAGAAAACGGACGCAGTTTCCTGCCACAATGAAGAAGAAATTGTGGGGAAAAATATGCTGTGAGTGTATATGAACGTCTTTGGAATGAGTCTGGCGTCACATCAGATATTTATCGATTAAGAGCATATCTTACCGTTGTTTTATTAACACCAAATCTTCGAAATTATTCATTTAACGCTATGCACGTTCATTAGAGTCAGTTCAGTTATATCTGTCGTGTTATTTTTGCGATAAGGGGGCCCCTGGTGGAGCATGCATCTCCTGCCAGAATTAGGAGAGGCTAAGGGGGCTGCTGGGGGGTGGAAATCCCACTATAAATACCGTTTTTGACGAAGGGGCCTGCTAGGGGCGGTGGGACTGCTGAGTAACGACGATAAATTCGGCCCTAAGGCGTTCAAAAGTAGGATTTCGGAAGGTCTTCAAAATTGGCATCTGTTTGGGCGATGACCTCTTCGTTTAACGTGAACCGTTGTCCGCAGAGCCATTTTTTTAAAGTTTGGGTAAAAAGGTCACTGGAGGCCAAATCTGGTGAATACGTTGCACTTTGTAATAATTCGAACATTAATTCTATAATTTTGGTCATCGAAACCAAAAAACCGTGGCCATCACTTTGTCGACCGAGTTCACCGCCTTCGCCTTTTCCGGAGCACGTTCACCTTAAAAAAAACCCACTGTTTTATCTGTTCCTAGGTTTATGGAGTGTAGTAGTGTATCAGTGTCTCGTCTACAGTTATGAATCGATGCAGAAATTTGTCAGGATTGTGACGGAAAAGCGCCAAAAAGCCTTAGAGTTAACCCGACCTCACGATTACGTTTATTCTCCACTGAGAGCAAACGCAGCACCCACTTTGCCGAGATTATTTTACACCAAATATTTAGTGCAAAATGGAAAAAACTGTACCTTGTGATATTCCGGTAGCCTCAATTATTTCGTCCTCTGTGATTTGTCGCTCACTCAAAGCCATATCGCGGATTTTGTCAATAATTTCGGGGGTAGTCACTTCCACTGTACGTCCCGAACGTTGGTCATCTGTTACGGATGTACGGCCGCGTTTAAACTTATTTACACGAGTGTAAATATTTGCTAACGCAGAAGCAGATGTGCCATGAACTTAATCCAACTCAGATTTTATCTCTTTCGGTGTTAGACCTTTTAAATATAAGTGTTTAGTCACCGCTCAAAACTCACTTTTTTCATTTTTCTTAATAAACAAAACATTGCTGCTTAAATCAACAATGAAAATGAAACCATGGTATAAATATAATTAAGACTTTAACAGCTGATTATTGAGTAACGATGCTCACTAAAAAGAACCATTTTCGATGCTACGAGCGCCAACTCTTGGATTTTTGGAGGCCTATTGAACGACCCTCGTAACTACAGTAATTTCTTCAATCACATTGATTTCATTACATGCTTGACAGGTATGTGAACACCCTTACCAAGGAAATGGTAAAATATTTTAATTTATTATCCAAATATCGGTTGTTGTTTCTATGCTTTCACTTTGAATAATAACTGAATAAAACATTGTTCGATTTACAAAATAAGGTAGCGGTAGTGATTGCGTTCTTCATCGTTGTAGTATTTTTGCTGAATCTTCACCTTCTGGTTAAATGCATCTTTTGAATTAACGTTATAGATAGTGAGTAATGAACGGAGGCTTGTGCAGCATAAAAAAAGATTTTGTAACTGCGAACAAAAGTTACCTCAAAGATGGTACGCACTAAACAACTTTATAATTTGTATTCTGAAAGGGAAATAATGGTTGAAATAAATTAAATTGAAAAATATTACCATTAACGATATAATAAAATTGTGTAAAGGATACCGCAATGCTAACAGAAAAGCGGTCGCTTAAAACCAGACAAGAGTGTACCTGGGAATTCTTAATTAAATATTAGAGAAGGGTTTGACTAATGGGGGATGGGATGACTTGAAGCTCTAGTCGAAATCCGAGGCCCGGCTATAGGATACTCTGGTCAGAATAAATTCTTTGCATATTACTTAGCAGGGTAAGCGTAAATATAAGCTGAAAGCAGAAATAATTTTGGTGACAATTACGTAATGCGAGTAACACGATTAGGAATGAGATGTTTGTGAACTTAAGTAGAAGTGAATGTTCCGGTAACGCGCAGTTGAGAAGGGAAAGTGTATATCGTGGTTTAATCGTGCTCAAAGACTATAGTATAAACTCAAAACGATTCCATTAACTTCCGTGTCATTTTCGACACTATTTTTGGTGAGTTTGAATACAGGTTAGAATTTCGAAAGACAATTTGAACTGCGGTGACGGTCGATAAAAAAAGTGCTTAACACGAGATAATGATTGAATTATATCTCGATAAAACCGGAAACAGAAATATAATGAGGGCGCGGTCGTTTCCGATTATTCAGACCGCATGCCTTGAACTAATTTACTCGCGTTCCATTTCACTGCGTCGTGATCTGCGTCGTGGTATAACTAAACGATACTTTTTGAGATTTCGTGAATATGTTAGCCACTTGTTTGACTGCTATAGTTTTATGCACACTAACATACCCATCACGCCATTCCCTTTTTGGGTAGGTCGAATAACTTAGTTATTACTGTTATTAATATTGCAGGGTCAGGTATGTTAGCCAGTTACAGTTCTAGGCGAATTTCAGGGAGATCCGGGTACGAATCTCGGTCAAGTCAAATGAATTTTTCATGCCGCATTTGACCATATCTGGTGTATATCTTTGCACCTTCGTTCGCGACTGCTTACCACACTATTTGTGGAATCGCGATGATTGGAAAATTTACCAAGGTATTCATTTCTAAATAAATGCTTTTCGAATGCGAAATTCTCTGAAGGACTTGTAAAAACCTATCAACAATTTTGATTTTGTTAGCGATACACAAACCATGCCGGCTATCGGTGGCTCTTCTCTCCGAGGTGATCCGAGCAATTGAAGAGCATCAAGCGTATTTATTCGCTTCACAGCTATTCGCTACTGCTTGTGTGTATGCGAGACGGACTGCGCATGCGCGAATAGCCGCATTGAGCTGTTTGATTTCATTTGGTCGAATGGCGATCGCTAATCGCTTCCGTCAATAGCCAGCTATCGCCATGCTAAATCGAAAGCACCCTATATGAATGGTAGAATCGATATTTTAAATGCTTAAATCGATACAACGGAGAAACACGGCAACAGTGCCTCCGGCTTATTTCTTTCGTTCATTTATCTACTCGAGGGAGACATAAACGGTTGATTTATATTATATTACAGCGTTAGTCTCTCAAAATTACCGCAAACGAATTAAATCAACAAGGAAACAACACAACAGCAACAACATATCGAAGAGAAAGAGCAGCATAGGTACGAGAGCAGAGAATAACAACAACTATGGATTGGTAAAGCATGATGTCACGAACAATTGGTTACCAAGGTATTCTTTTCCAAATAAATACGAAGTCAACGCTTAAATATACAGAAAAGTATAGTTCGGAAAGTATATTGACGGAGATAGTGTACTATTCCATAGCACATATCTACTGTGCTCCCATATCGGTTTTGAAGTTCGCTGCATAGTCCGCATGGTTTGAAACGAATGGAAAGCAAAGTGCGCTGCTGCGTGTTACGAAGTGAACAGCGCCCTGGAGCGAATAAAAAGCTCCCTATATATAATATTTTGTTTTATTAGCTCGTTAAGTGCAAGTAGACACGGTCTGGTGGCACAATGTTGATTATCCTCTAACTATTAGCATCAAGAATTTTACATAGCATTAAAGTTAAAATGACGTTATTGAAAGTTAGGATCAGGATCAAAGATAATTATAAAAGGTAATGTAGTATCGCATCTTTTCTTTAATGCGTTCACACTAGTTGGGAAGGGATTAAATAGCTCTCCAGGTAATTCATTGCATTCTGTAATAATTGTTCTGTTTAGAAATTGATATTTCTTTGTATTTCTTTTTTTTGCGATCTCTGTTTATTGTTGTAGGTATGGTCGTTCATTCCCGATTCGTCTGTTGCAGTGCTGTTGCTCCTGTCTGCACGTGTCAAACATTATGTGCGAAATGACCTCAGCCGTCGAAGCACGTTAAACAAAAATACTACTACTGCAACGTTCATTACCATGAACGTTGGTTCCTCTATTTCATTCCGTAGTTCCCCCCATGCTTCCTCTAACTTTACTTTTATCTAACGAACTAGTTGTCGGGATTCAAGTTTCGCAAACAGTCGAGGAAAACAAAAAAAGTGGAACCTAATTCGTCATGTGTATGGTTAGTGGCTTACCAATTATCTTTTTTTATTATACCACGAGATAAAGTAATCCCGCGATAGGAAAAAAAAAGAAAATCCGCGCGCGCCTCGTATGTTTGTCGTGGCGTTAAGCGCTCAGTTAGACTTGCTGTTTGCTTTTGTGGAATGAGAATCGACGTTAATTCGCTGGCAGGCCGGTGACAAATCGGTGTGATAAATTTCGCGGCACGCTTCATGTGCTAAAGATTTGCGCAGGATCACGGTTTGGAAAAAAAGATATCGTGTAACAGGTGTGGAAAGAAAAAAGCTTGCACCCTAATCTAGTTGCAAAAGGGTTTATTTCGAATGGACCTCCACGATTTTCCTATTCCAACAGCCTAACTTATTCATTACTGTTTCAATCGAAATCGAAGTAAGTTATTTCGCCCCTCATATTAAGGTGGTTGGAGAAATTGTTTGCCTATTTAGAAATTTCCGTGAAACTTCGTGTTCGTGTTAGTGATATCTGTAAATAAATGTGAAAAAATTGCTTTTTTACCATTTTAGTTTTCAATGCTATTTTAAAACGCAGCCTTACATATTACATGAGATATATTTGGTAGTGATTCGATTATACATGAACAGTTACTTCTAAACTCGATATAATATACTTCTTAATATTATAATTGTTGCTAATAAATGTCAAGGTGCCATACCGACTATACATGAACAGTTTCTTCTAAACGCAATATAATACATTTCTTAATATTATAATTGTTGCTAATAAATGTCAAGGTGTCATACCGAGTCCAGTATTCGAAAAAATAATATTTAAATATAATTACGTCTATATTTCGAATACCACGTCGGAAACTCATAATAACATGCTTCATTTGAAGAAAAAAATATAAGATATAATTTTTATATTTATTCCATTACTGCCTGTATGCTGAGTTTCAACGCATGAGCTCAAACTTAAAACGATTTAAAATTTCATGGAAATATGCGAAAGTTAAAGGTAGTTGCAGCGATTTTTATTTATGTAAAGATTAGCCTGAAACTTGGCATACACGTTCTAAATAGCGATATCTACAGATGAAAGTGAAAAATTGCATGTAACGCATTCTAAATACCGCGCCGAAAACCAACAATAGCTCAAGTCATAACATGCTTTAATTTAGGAAAATAAATTAAAATTCCATGAAATCTGTGTGATATTTTCATTACTGCATGCATTGTGAGTTCACCGCATAAACAGGTGCACATAAATGGAAAATATGGTCCTCTTTTTCGACTTGAAAAATTATTAAAATGTGCTCTCAATGAGCAACCATTACTACCACCTACATTATACAGCTCCAGCCACGTTAAATTGTTTTTCTTCCACAAAGTAAAGCCTGAAACTTTTATCTTGTTTGAACTTGATTATTTTTATCTCTTGTGACCTTTCCATATACATGTGTGCACTCAACGGCATGAGTAAGTGTGGGAATCTTTGCCACGCTACGACTATACCCTTATTCCCAACTCATGGCAGGTTTACTTCGGTCTCTTATTGTCTGTGTTGCCAAATTTACTACGTGCAAATCGTGCGAATTGCTTTATGATCGCGACGGTGATTTTTTTAACTTCCCTTGTGCCAATCCAGTGCCTGGATTGAAAAGAAGGATGGGGAATATTAAACTTCGTTGGTTGAGGCTCAGAAACAGTGGTTAATGCCACTCCTCGCCACCCAGTGTGCATTTATTCGCAGGGTCTGACAACACTGTTCGGACGCCGGGTGCTAGAAACTGAGGTGAAAGGGGAAACGCCTTTTATTGGCTATTCGCTCTGTCACGTCCACCCGCCATGACTTAGGAAAAAGGGTTTATATGCGTAATAATTGTCTTCGAATACGCGACATATTATGTTGATTGAGTTTTGCCTTTTAATTTGCTTCCTGACTGAAACTGAAAATCAGGGTTCTTTAAGTTATAAATTTTCAGACGAATTTATCAACATGTTGCTTGGTTCGAACCTTGGCGCAACAGAGCCTCCCGTATTTATTTATGCTGGTGACTGTACATTTATAGTCTATAAATGTACAGTCAGTCAGACAGCCTAATGCTTCTCAGTTGAAAAATGGCAATGCGAGTTTTAGGATGATATTGAAGTGTATTCGAAGATTAAAAAGGGAAGGGTATTTTTATCGACAGGGTATTTTTATCGACAGAGTCTGTAGAAGAAAGATGAAATCAAAACACAAGAGGAACAAAGCGATTTTTGAAAGAGAGGACATGCACTAATTGGGCCTACCTTTTGTATGTCCGGAGCAAATATTTCCTTAGGTCCCTTTTCAATCTTCTCCATGTTGGGGAAATTGCTGTTGCGTAGGAAATCCGGAAGCGAAAGGGAAAATATTGAGCTTGTTAGTAACTGTGATAACATGCAGCAATGTTATTTTATTTTGCGATTAAAGGGAAAAACTGTTCCATGTATTCTTAAATACTTGGAGAGAGAAATCTTTTAAATTTTGTTAACAAGTGATTCAGCATTATTTTCGTATGCTCCGTTAAGAAATAATCTAATCTATTTGGGTGAGTCAGTAACATAATGTTGAAGTTAATAATTGTAATAGCAAAATTAAAACATTAGAATAGCTATTTAATGGTTTTGATATTTTGGGAGAAAGAAATGTAAAAGGTTTTGTTAGGCGTACGTGACTTGCATTATTTTAGTATGCTTGGTCTCGTCTAATCAAGGGTTAATTTTATATTTGGACAAGTTAGAAATATTATAATAGCAAAGTTTAATACTAGTACGTGTATAACCAACGCATTAAGGAGATAAACTGCGTCTTACCTTAATATTTGCTTAACAGTCATAGGCTTGGTGGAAGAGTACGACAGTGATATCTTCTGTGTGCCCTGTAAAAAGTAAAAAGAAAGCATTAACATTTTCATAGATTACAAAAATAAGTATCTCATTATAATATTGTGAGATGATAAAAGAGCAAGCAGGAAGTCTTATCGGGATTCCATCCGGGTTGGGAGGTCCATGACCAACGTTTCGACCGCTTATTCTGCTCCATCTCCGTGATGAGATCACCCTGAGGATGGTGGCAGAGTAAGCGGCCGAAACGTTGTTCATGGACCTCCTAACCCGGATGGAATCGCGAGAAGACATCCTGCATACAATTAACCGGGAAAACCTGAGATACAAGAGTAATTCTGCAAATTATTAGTGTTTGATGAAGCACTTTAGTGCACTTTTACAATTTCAAAATTTTATTATATTAAAGTGATTTATAAGATCAGTTGTAGTATTAATGATTTGAGTTTGTTGGAGTATTTTTTGGCTCTATGCATAGATGTCACTTTTAAATTTTGTTTGTCATTTGTCTTAAAAATATCATTGTGGTTATGGAATTGGTACCCATAATGATATATGGTCACAATACAGTAATGTACCATTCCATAAAATGGTTTTGATAGCTCCTTATCTGGAAAAATATTATATAACTTTATCCGAAGATGTGGATTGTTGAAACATGATGTTCCTGACTAAATCCGAGGTAATTCTTATTTGTATATTGTAATGACGTGTATGATACTTTGATTTGTAAGATGAAACTTGTGATATTTTTTATGTTACTTCATTAATAATGTTGTTGTACCGTAAATTTTAGCCATGAAGATGGTGTCAATTATACACCGAAACGTTGGCAAGGAGTTATAGTTTGTAAATATTTGACCTATCCTCGAGATACAAATCTTACATTCCATGAAGAGGTCGATAATACAATACTTCAGTTAATAATATCTTCATTACTAATTACCTACGCACCCACCACGTCATTCCCTTTCGGGGTAGGTAAAGTCAATGAGTTTTGTTATTGCTTTTGGGCTTAGGGAACTGACTCCCTTTTAATTATTTCCTCCATAATGCCCTATCCATAACAAACCACTTTCGCTTCTTTTGTACTCGTCCATTGCTTCTTACACGCTCTCCTATTCTTAAATGGTCGTAATGTTCCTTCTCTTTAGAGTCTCTTCCTCCACATTCACCCACGAACTTCTCGGTTTACCCCTTCGTCTCACACCGTTCACTCTATAATCATATATCTGTTTAGTTTTTCGGCTCTCATCCTTTTTCTCAATATGTCCAAACTAATGAAGCACTCTTTTCATGTATGTCCATTACTGGATCATCGAATCCACATTCTTTCATGAGCTTCTCATTCCTAACCCTATCCATCATAATTTTCCCGCAAACACTTATCAGGTACTCCATTCCCACTGCATTTAGTCTATTCTTAAGGCCGTTTTACACGGGGAACGATATTACACAACTTCAAACTGCGTGTTTTTCTTAATCGGGCATGCAATCATTTTCTAATTAGAGCAGGGGCTATTTTGCCACCTCGCGTTCATGCATTCGCGCATGCGTTCTTGGAATTCACGGCTTTACACGATGCAATTTGAAATGCACGTTCGTACGTACTATCAGATTGTGAAATCACGTGACCCGTGTAAAACGGTCTTAATGCTTATTCTGACATACCCAGGTGTCCCAGGCATCCTTCCATTTTAATTACAAATTTTAATCACACCATTGCCGTCCACGTCCATTGCTAATTAATTTTCCTCTTTAAATTTGTTTTTTGTTTCTGTTGTTACTATCATGGAAAACAAGACTATGGTTCGGTATGGTGATTAAACAAATGTAGGACGTTAAAAGTTTACTACAGTTGAGAAAAACCAACTTTATTATTTCCACCAAATTTCCAAAAATGTTTGTGGAAATAACAATGTTGGTTTTTCTCAACATGGATATCCATAATTTCCACGAGGTCAGACCTGATATCATCCGTTTACTACAGATTATGTATTCAAAATTTACTAGCCTTTTACTTACTAGAGGCTCTCAGTATTTCTGAGACGTTCCACAGAAAACAGATGGGAAGTAAGAGGGTAACCTTGCCATCAGTGCCCTAACTTATTTGTCGTGAATTATACATTGGCAGGTGCACATCCGTAGTCCAAATCCGATTCGATCGATAATCCGATGCCCATAACATTGTGCCCCCTTCTGTGCGGTCGTCTGGGTTCTATGCACAATATTCAAACTTGTTCGGCACGCCTTTGAATGCCTTATGGTCATTTCGCGTCTGATCGCCTAATTTCGGAAAAGGGCCGTGCCCTCATGTCACGGGTTTTCCTTAAATGTTTTCATTTTATATGAGCTTCCAACGAGCTCTGCTTAAATTTTTATGACCAAAAATTGTCTGTATAATTTTTGAAAGAAAAAATAACTTGTAAAATGCTAAGGTACCTTCAATTATTACAGTGATTGCTAAACAGTGTCACATTTTCTAATTTATGAACCTATTTTGTTGAATTGGGTGTCGAATTGAAGGAAACGCTTTGGTTTTTGAAAATTATTCAAATTGTCAAGTGGCAAGTCCTGTGGAGTTACATACAGTAATTCTGTTTTTTTAAATATCAATTTGATCTACAAGATTTTCTTGTTCCCCTCAATATTTTCCGTGTTTTTATTAACTCTGACGTCACTTGAAGGTGTTTGTCAAATGTGCCTTATTTACAAGATCTATATCAACGTTTAGTTCTTTTTCATGCTGTTTTTCTCTTCCGTGTCATTTTTCCTTGTACATTCGTTCCTTCGTTTCGCTCCGACAACACTTTATTCCACCACTATTCCTAGCCCTATCCATAATACTTAAGCCCCAAACACTCCTCAGGTACCCCATTTCCTCTGCGTTTACCGTACTCTTATGCTTATCCTGACATACCCAGGTCCTGCTACCATACAATAACGCTGGGAGGAGAACACTTTTCTACACTGCGATTTTCGCTTCCTCAGACAAAAACTCATTCCTAGATATGCTCCTCATACTACCTACGACTTTCCTACCGGAATTCGCACGTCTTATAATCTAGTTGAGAGGGTTGTTGGAATATTTTTATTCAACGGTGCGACTATGCGTATTACAGTTACATCTTTTGCCATTTTGTTTCTTAGAATTACACCAGGTCTGTTGGGGTTTATAGTTCATTCAGTTCCAATATACGTATCTAATGCAATGTGTGATATATTCTGCCTTCCATTTTTTTTCATTAATATTTATGTAGATACATCATCATAAAATGATATTTAGAATATTATTCACTATAACAATAATTAAATTAACATTCTATTTTCGTGCTGACAATTCAACTATATTATTCAGCACAAAAAGCAAAATTATAAACGCTAGTTCAGGTAAACGAACGAAAACGAATTTAGGTTAACATGTTTTGGGGGGAGGGGGGGGTTTAAACCCTAAACCTGTACGCCACTGTACGTCTATACGCCACTGCTATCAGCGGGCGTCTTCCCATTTATAGTTTTGGTTGCTGTTCAACACTCTTTGCATTTTATCTGTATCTAACTTCTCTTTTAAAATAGGTATGCTTCCTGTAGTTTTTAGCGGAGACCCTTTTTTGTAAATTTTTAATATTCACATTTTTTCTCTTTTTTTTAAATAATGATATATTTGTGCCAAAATGCCAAAACCGACCCAAAATTGCTACAGCCGACTCAGAACCGCGGTGTTTTAAAGGTGAAAGCACTCCATTGTAAGCATATATTCTCAGTAATTGGTTCTTTTGGTGAACAAAATTTGAAGCGCGTTTACGCAGCTGGATCAAGTTGTGTTTGATCAAATACTTTGGGGGAATTATTTTGATCTAATATCATCATGATACTGAAATTATTTCGATCAAATCTTTTGTCAATTATTTTTATTTTAGAACATCGGCTTAGCCCATGAACGCAGGAATTAATTTTATTTTTCAGTTATAATGTAATAACCTGGATCGAATAGCTGCAAGAGACTGCCTATATTCTTTTCCAATCATACGAAGCACGAGGAGTACGCATTTCTAACGATATTGTACTCGTGGAATGAATACTGTGTGAATTTCTCCCAGGATAGTGAAACGCGATGGTAGATATTCGTGTCGCACGCGGCCTGCAGCCGAAATCAAGATGTCGCATGCGGTAAACATAGCATTGTTTTGTATTGAGTGGAACGTGTTGTATTTCTCAAGCTGTTGATAGAAATGCGCGATCGTATCGTCACGCTGTTTGAAGAAATATGTCTCTGTGTTGAAGGTTAAAATACAAAAATGAAAAACGTTTTCGAAGCATTTATGCAAGGCATGCAAACAGTTTATGGAAGAAAATTGTTGTTTAGCTAAAAATAATGTTAAATATTGAGATTATAATTCGTCAACATTCATCAATCCGAAGATTGGTTTGCTGCAGCTCTCCAAGCAATTCACCTCTCCGCCAATCGCTTCATTCCTGCGTAGTTATTCATTCATTACATATGTATTTCAGTTGTGGCTTTTATCTATAATTATTCCCATTTATTTCTCTTTCCATTTGTGTTTTCAATTGGCTATCGTGTCACAAAATCTACTCCACAAGTTTGTCTATTCATCTTCTCCGAGTTTTCATTATATTTATCATATCAGCAAAGGTGTCGACCACAGTGAAATCCATTCATTTAAGTTGATTTATGAGGATTTGGCAATGGCTTCTATATGATTTTTGACCAAACCCTCACAATCCAGCCTGAAGTAATGGATTTCACTATACTGTATATCCGTTTAAAGTGTGTTGTGTGATTTAAAAATATTTATTCAGTAAAAATATTTTTCTCCTCTCCTTAAATTATTATAGGTACAACGTTTCTGTCATAAAAAATCTGTAGACCGCTTACGACATGAATATCGTGAAGTACCTATGTAATTGCGTGTTGTTAGTGGTAAAAAATCTACTTTTTTTAAGTGTGTGTTTTGAACGAATTCGTTAACAATTTACAAAACACTCGGACGTCACTATTGGAATGCTATCTACCGGGAGATAAACGAACGTTTAGGTTGCGCACATCGTCGTTCGCGTGCACTGAAGATATGTTTCGATCTGTGCCAACTTAAGCTCCTAGAAATGTTAAGCTCCCAATATTTTAGGGCATGCGGCGCTGGGAGATTTCCATGCAACCCTTACGCAAATGGAGGCAGATCCGCGTGGTATAGTATATGGGCTGAGTATTGAAAATATTTCGTAAAGTATGAGTTCGTACGTGGAATACCTACGTGAGGCACCATTTCGCGGGCGAGATAAAGCCCATAGTATTGTCGAGCGTGGGTTACAATGGTCGACGACAAGAGCTGGAGGGACGTGCGTTCTGTGCTCCCCGCATATGTACGCGATTGGCCTTAAAGAGGATTGGTGGAAACACCTGCTGCCCCACTAATTTATGGCGAGAGCTCCCTCTCTCTCTGCCTCTCCCTATTCTGATGCGTTGCAATGTAGTGTTGCTAACTGCTTAGCGAGAGAGGCAAGAGAAGCTCCGCTTAAAATGAAAGCGGGACTCAAAGCGAGCGACGACTTGGATTCGGAATATAACGGGTTACCCTGAAGCTTCTCGCCGTTATCAGTACGCTAAGGGTGGTTGAAGAAAATTAAAGCGTTTCATTTTTCACTTCTAGTCGTCGCAAATTTAAATAAGGTTCCACCGTAACTAGGTACGCGAGTCTAAACAAAATACTGAATTCCAACTTTTTATTTACTTGGTATTAAATAAATCTTTTAAATTTCTCTGCTGACATGCGCTGGATATTAAAAAAACAATAATAAGGTACAAAATATGCAGAGTAATTCAGGAATACACTTTTAATGATCACTTATTTATAGCCATAATCGCCGACTGCAGCGTAATTTCTATTGAATTACCACATTTTGACTACCATCATCGCAGTCATTAACTGATAACTCAAAAACTAAGGTGGAAATACGCCTATTTTTTATTTTTCTCCGAGAGTTTCCGCTTCTTAGAAACAGTTTTCCTTGAAAACTGCATTTATATTATACCAGTTGGAAAGCCTGCTGAAAAAGGCTAAAATATTGGCGAAATAGCAGAAAAGTAATGAAGTAAATAAGTATTAATATACATTAATGTGGTTTTTCATTTTTAATGAAAAAAATATTTTAACTATGGTAAACCATATGTTATATCTAATGTCAAATATTTCTTTGCATACAACATTTTTGGTGAAGCAGGCGAAGCTGTTACTAAGCAGTATCCCTTGTTTAGGCCCATCCAGTGCTTAGACCTTTATATCTGCTGACCTGCATGCACGGGAGAATGCAACATATAATTGTCCGTGGGTAACTACGGATTGTGGGAGATAGGTGCCGACCTATTTAATATTTATTCATTTTTGAAAAATTGTGCGTGTATTTTGAAAAGTGCATACGCCCGTGCCATGTGTCAGTTAGTAGAGAACGTGCATGGGAGCTCGCTTGCCATCTATTGGCGCACGTTTGAATCACTACGCGTAGCAACAGAATCGCACGTACGCGTAGCCTTTTTTATAGTAGATAGAAAAGTAGGTACTGTTTTTCCCGTTATTCTGCCATTCTCCTATTCAACACCATGCAATTTAAAGTGCAATTTGCGAGAAAAATAGCGCGGAAAGGTACCATTTCGTTGTTCAAATCACATAGAGGACACCGTTTTCTGTTAGTAGCAGAATATAATTTCAATAGCATTTATGTCATTTTAGGGTGGAACCACCGTAATTTCCTTCTGTTACAAGAATCATTTTCTTATTTTTTTTTAAAACTGTTCACAATACGGTGAGGAGCCATTCAAGTACAATGCAAGACGAATTTGGACGCTCTTTGGCACCCTTCTCCCTCCCACTAGGGTACGCCCATATTTCCCAAAAACAGATACTGCTTCCCACCTTTTCGTTTAGTATTGGATCCAATTCTCCCTCTATGATTTAAGGAGCGTAGCAGTGTTTGTTGTGATTTATCCGTGATGTGCGATCGCTTAATTCCGTTTTTGTTATTGAAACTGTTTCTGACGAATTTACTTGCTTGTTTTATCGTTGCCACGTCGACGTCTACGTTGTAAAGAAGGCCAAACAAGCCTGTACAAACATCGCATTTCTCACATTCTCTCATCTCCGTGGACTATGTTAATTTGACCTATGATATTCACGATTTACAAGGTCCCTACTTCGTATTTCTAATGGATTTACTAGACGACGGAAATGCGCTATTTACACGTAATCAACAAAAATGAAATAAAATCAGAACCTAATTGGATGAAGTTTAAGGTGGTTCCACCGTCAAAAAACTTGAATATCATTTTATTCATGTTCTGTCTACTTGTAGAAAAATTTGTCCTCTATCTGATATGAACAACAAAATAATACCTTTCCACTCTATTTTATTCTATAATTGAACTTAAAATTACATGGTGTTCAATCGGGGAATGAGAGAGAAACGTAGAAAAATAGAATTTTTCCATGAAATACAAATGCGATTTCGTGGACAACTGTCTCTAAGAAGGAAATAATCTAGAGAAATTGAATAAAAATAAAATACAGGCATCTTACCACTTTATTTTTCTAGTTATTTATGAATTAATGCCGTAATTGAAGTCAAAATGGGGTAATTCGTAGGAAATGGCTCTGCAGTCTGCTCCTATGGCTGGAAAAAAGTGCTCATTTAAAATACATTCGTGGAATAATCTGCAAATTTTGTTCCTTACTTTTGGGTTTCTATAGGTAACGCATTGCATCAGTGAAAGCAGGATTTTTTTGACAAAAGATAAAAAATGTGGAATTTAGTATTTGTTTTGACTCACACAGTCTAGGCGGAACCTCCTTTAAGGCTTATATATCTAGTTATTATCCAGTCTTACCTGAAGAGGTACAATATACACGATATGATTTGGGAAATATGTCGTAGCTGAATACCGGTGTTGAAATTATGTAATTTTGAACACTTTCAAAACAACAGAAAAATCCCATTTGTTGAGGTGGGTTTACACTGAAAAGTTTTTTGCGCAATTTACTTGCATTAAGCGACTTTTGATGTGAATTGAGAGTAGAAACTCCTCTTCAAGTCCGCTTGCATAACTTTTAAAAGCTTCGGTAAGTCGCTCGCAGAAGAGTATTGTTGCTAATATAAACAGCAACCAATCTGCCTCTGCAATAACATGTGGGAAATGTATCGCCTGAGGAAAATTCCCCGTTGGCTCTTGCTGAAGAAACTTACGGAAGTGACTTGCCGGTGTAAGCCCATCCTTGCAGCCAATTCCCATTTTACTTAATCAAGCCTCAAACAATATCACATTGATCGAACATCCTTTTAATTGTTGACGGCTGAAAATTATTCCGTCTTTTTTTTACACGAATTAAATGAAAATCCGTTTCTCCACATCAATTCCTGTATGAATGAAACACTTGCCATCTGCATCCACGCATTTTATTTATTTGAGCCTTGTGCTTGTTCTAATATGTCTCGATATGTTGGGTATTCACTCCAGTCAGAGTTCGACAAAGTTAACCGAATGATTAACAGTTCTGTGAACGAAACCAAGCCTTTGTATGTTGGATCTAAGACTTCCATTCATCGGTATAAATGATAGGGCCTGGATTAGTAACTGCTTGTATAATTGGCAGAAGTGTAGCTGAATCTCTTGGTTCCACCATCTCCGTGTTGCCAACTGCAGGAATTAACACTAGTGTCAGCCTAACCAAAACTCCACATCCCTCCCGGAGATACTACGAAAATTACTGTCATAATTATTTTTTTACAAAAGTTGCCTAATTAAAATTTAAATATCAAAATTCTTAAAAAATCCCATTTCTGAATTGCTTCTTTTATTTCCCTAAGATGGCTACTATAAAAACACTTGATTACATCTTCTATACTTTTTACAAATAAACAAACTGAAACCAACAACAACCAATGCCCGGTACACACATTTTAGACTTAACTTTAACAAAAATCAATTGTGAAATTGTGAAACTCAATTGAAGGATGTCCCCCCATGCGACATCAGGGAGGAGATACTGCAATATTGATCCCATTATTGCATTGAACACCATGTAAATGTAAGTTAGGATTGCCATAACATTAAAGTGGAATGGCAGTATTTTGTTTTTCATATCATGTAGAGGACACTTCTTTCTTTATGAAGCCAGGGTGTGTATAAAATTACATATAAGGCACTTTATGGTGGAACCACATGTAGTCACTATGTGTATTTAAACCTTGCTGAAACAAGGATGCTGTTTATGAAGCATTAATGGCAGACTTTATGCTCTGCCGACTGTTTCGTTTTCATGCCTGGAGAGGGAAGTGTCTGGTTTTTGTTGTGGTTATCTTTATAACGCCAGGAATGAGTCCTTCATTTCCGTTAATCAGCTTCGGGTGGAACCTCTTTTTTTTATCTTTCCTTCGCAACCAGATCCGATTAATTAATGCCCTTGACTACGAGATATCGTCATTTACTACATTCGTAAAGGGCAACCGGTGACCCTGAAGTGTGAATCAGAGCCCTCTGGATTTCCATTTAATAAATACAGTTTCTGTTTAAAAAAATAATTTTCATAGTTAAAATTATAAGTTTGATGTTCTTCCTAGTTCGGGACGGTTTATTTTTGCTGCATGATCGCTCGAAATCCAATAAATATCGCATACTCTTCCAAAAAATAAAGATTTCAGTATTTTTCTCCACGGGGATAGGGAACCAAAAATGCCGATTTCGCAATTCCCATTGTGGAACTGTATGCAACGACTCCACCCGGTGGGGCAGTAGTGTTGGGAATGCCATACAGAGGACTGAAGATATGAATTAAATCCTTCCGCCATCTCCTGGCTGAGTGTGAAAAAAGAAACCGCCAAGAACGTAAGAGACTGTGCTTTTCCATTTTTAATAGTGTAGCTGACGGTTATAAATCCAGGAAATTAGTAAAAACCTCATGTATATCGACAGGAAAAGAAAGATAATAATCTCAGGTCCATTTTAGACGAGATTTACTTCATTATAATTTGTGTAATCCACTGCTTTTCGTCGTTTTCATGGTAACTGCAGGATGGTTCTGACGAAATGTTTGCGTTGCCATAGCTTAAGTAACTAAGGTGTTCCGTCCTCGTTTCCATGGGATAAAAAATGCTTAAAATCACCTCCCCTATCACATCCTGAATCATTGCAGGTTCTGCTTGAATCACCCTGTACAATACAACGCGAACCCTGGGAATGAAGAAGCAATCAAAAGTGCTCCCGATCATTCGACCAAAATCTCAGAGTGAAATTTACGGGCAGCCCTGAGAATGACACACTGAAGTGGTGAATCGATCATAGACTCAACTTTGTTCCTTCCCGGGGTGACAATAGATAAGGGACGGTCAACAAGCGGACCAAATGAGAGTTGAAATGCGATAAGAGCCGCAGGTGTTGCGGGGAAAGTGGAACGCTACTGCTATAACGGTTGCGCACGGTGGTCCAGATTCCAAATCTGACTGGACAAAATTGTCTGTGAAGGGCATTGCGTGTGGAAAGTGATTTTCTCGTCTTGTATGTTGTTAAAATGTTTACTAATGCCATTTGACATAAGTTTTATAAATTTTTTACAAATATTAATTTTTTTATTACAATATCATTACAATATCATTACAATATCATTACAATATTACAATATCATGCGAGTAAAATTTTGGAACCATGAAAAGTTTTGATTTCAATGTTTATAAAATTTTCATTGCACTAAAAAATCAAAATGTTAATCCACTGAGGGATGAAATGCATAATTTAAAATTAAAAACAATAACTGCTAAATATCCACAATAGAAATGATGAAAATAACCAGAATGTGAAAAAAAATGTAACCATAGAATCCAATACAATGATCATTTCACAAAAAATCTTAAATTTATAATACAACTGAATTCGGTATGAGTTATAAAATTAAAAATGATAAACAATACACAATAATATTAAATACAAAAAATAAAATAATAACATGTGTGAGCGTAATCCAACGATTGATCCAAATTTATGCTGTGTCCAACTATCCCCGTGTATATGCTGTGGATGGCGTTAAGATAAAGGCGACAGATGAAGTTAAGTATCTGGGAGTTACGATAACCTCAAACCTATCGTGGGGAACACATATAAGAAATATTTGTGGCAGAGCTCTGAAGAAGCTAGGATTCGTCAAGCGTATTGTGGGAAGATTCTCAGATGAAAAAGTAAAAGAGAGGTGCTATTTCGCACTCGTCCGGCCACACCTTGAATATGCAGCAAGCATATGGGATCCGGTGCAGAAAGAATTAATTCGGGAACTTAATAAAATACAAAGGAAAGCTGCGCGATTCGTCAAAAACTTCTACGGGCGTACAGACAGCGTTACGCAGATGTTAAACGAATTAGGCTGGGAGCCGCTAGAGACTCGGAGGCTACGCGCTAGGCTTAGATTGCTTGAACAATTGAGAATAGATATCTTTCAGAGCGACACGGAGAACATCATATTAGAACCCCACTATATTTCCAGGTCCGACAGAAACGATAAATTAAGAGAGATATTTTGCCGAACGGATAGGTATGGGAATTCGTTTTTCCCCCGAACAATAAGGGACTTTAATAAATGCAAGGCGTAATTTCATAGAGCGTTTCCTTTTTATATGTAAACGGCTGGTGTCCTAACACCCCCCGCCACACGCCTATTGAGGCGGCTTGCGGGGTAGTATGTAGATGTAGATGTAGATGAATTTACACGGTGTTATTTACACTGAAAAATATTAATTTTTTATCACTCATACATGAAGCTTACGCTTTAAAATTTAGAAATTATGAATAATATTACGACGCGACGGGAAGAATTCCCACCAAGACGATGGAGTAAGTAGAGGAAAATACATGCCAGAGCATCTTGATCTCACATTCAAAATAGAAAGTGATGGAAGCAGTAAGTGCCTTCCGACGGTAGTAATCATTGATAAATGCATTAGCTACCGAATATCAATGAGCATGGAACTTAATTAATAAGCATGGCACATTATATGGCCAATTGCATAACATACCTAAATATATACTGTTTTATAAAAATGGAGTGGTGTCTCTCTGTCTGTATGTATGTTACTCTTCTCATAAAAAACTGTCGAACCAATTGAGCTGAAATTTTGCATGATTCTAGCGGATATACTAAAAAGTACCGGGGTTTCAAAATACCTATGTATGTAATCAGTGGTGGGAGATTCCTCCCCCCCCCACAGCGCAAAAAACATTAGTATTTATTTAACAAACCTCCTGATATCGAATAGTATATTCATATTTCCGTTTATTAACTTTTATTCAGTACCTATATTTATTTGAAACTGAAACCTTCATCAAAACTAATTGTAAAAAGTGTTTGCAGAATAGTATATGTTTCGAATCCGTGATACCCGCGCTAACACCAGCTGCTAACTCAATTACTAACAAAGATGGCGGACGACCTTTAACAATACGATATCCAATAGATGCAAGCAGTGAGAACCAGTTTAGTGTTTAGTTTTGGAAACCACTATTTTTGCAAACAAAGCTGTTGTTAACGTTTTTTTCAAATATTAACTGAAAAAATCAAATTAATGCTTTAGAAAAGTTCATAGTAAATGGTTTACTTAATGTAATGCTTTGTTACTGTGTTTTCTGATTTTTACAAATCTGTAAACTGTTAATTTAGTTTTTCTTATATTCTTTGTTATAAACGTTTGTGAAAGATAATAAAAACAAAATGAAAAATGAAATACGGTCACCGCCTCATGGTGTTTCTCGGGTAACACAAAGTTATACGCAAATTACTGCAGTGAGTAATTAATTTATTTTTAAAAATAGTTAAGAATGCATACAAATCACACCCAGTTTATTTCATGACGCTATCTATGTGAAAGAAATTCCCCATTTTTTATGTCAAGTCTCTCTGGAGTGCGTGCCCTTACGGTTTAACATGGAAAATGGCTGGCGTTTTTGGCAATTATCTCGACAAGCATTCTAGTATGTGGCTGATATTTTGTTATCATTGGAAAGACGAGATCTTTTTATTTGTAATGAGGCTAATTTCAGGGAAATTTTTGTGAAATGATTTCTCCCTCAAACTACTTTAGAGGTAGCGTGAATAAGGAGAAAGATTATAGGCTGGGAAGAGGAATTCCCAGATGATGGGGTGGGCTAAGGCGATAAAAACGCATGAAACATCACGGGTAATTTTTCGGGGAAGTTGGCGACTTCTTTGGCGTCTTTAGTGCCCTGCTATTGCTACAGCGTGAGGCCTCCACTTTCCATTGTCTCCTTCCTTGTAAATTCATCTACATCTGCATCGACATCTACATACTACCCCGCAAGCCACCTCAATAGGCGTGTGGCGGGGGGTGTTAGGACACCAGCCGTTTACATATAAAAAGGAAACGCTCTAGTGAAATTACGCCTTGCATTTATTAAAGCCCCTTATTGTTCGGGAGAAAAACGAATTCCCATACCTATCCGTTCGACAAAATATCTCTCTTAATTTATCGTTTCTGTCGGACCTGGAAATATAGTGGGGTTCTAATATGATGTTCTCCGTGTCGCTCTGAAAGATATCTATTCTCAATTGCTCGAGTAATCTAAGCCTAGCGCGCAGCCTCCGAGTCTCTAGCGGCTCCCAGCCTAATTAGTTTAACAATTTGATTTAAATTGAACTTAACAATTATGTAAAATCATCGTAACAAGTCGCATTAGCATATAATATGTAGTGTGCATTGGCACGTATGCATATTTTTTCTAGGAGAAGGTTTTTATACTATCTTCAAAGATATCATAAGATCCCAAAAATGGGCCCTTTGATGGTCTACGCTACGTATTGGGTTTTGTGCATTGGTTTTTATTTTTAAAAATTACTTCCGCTCAAGATAGAGGGTTGGGATTTTTTAATCAAGTGGCTGAAGGATTGAAGTTTATAATTCTTTCAATCAATTATCTTTTTCAATTCGTATTTGTCTGAAAATCGCGTTTTTTAACTGAAAAAACGCACAATTATCTCTGAAATCAACGCTGGAATATTTTCTCGACAGCCAAATTTTGGTCTTTAACGCATTTAAAATTCACTTTGCTTAGTTGAGCTGATTAGGAATGCTAAGAATTGGGTTTAGTGCAGTGGTTTATGTTTTTTTCTTTTTAAAACTACTTTCACCCAAGATAGAAAGTTAAAATTTATTTTATCAGATACCCGAAAGAATGATGTTTCCCATTTTGCAATCGATTTTCTATTACGCATCGTATTTTTCTAAAAATAGCACTTTTAGCAAATTATTTAAATAAATTAAATATTTTATAACACTGTAGTCTGTTTTTACAACTAATCACTAACCACTCTCCTCTTATATGATGAGTTATGCAGGAAGTGTAATCCCGAGCAACTCCGGGTATTTGAGCTAGTACCTTAATAAAGGAAGTAGATTTTTCTCCAGAGCGACCGTGACGGTACTCCCGTTTGTTGGAAAGATTTAATCCTTTACAGTACTTTCGTTAATCTGTTATGCTCCATTTATCGCGCCTTCTTTAAAATACCCACCAAAGAAATGGGATTTTCACCTTTGAAAAATTAAAATTTTGGCCTGAAAAAACCTGCGGAAGTTCTGGGATTTCAGAATCTCCAGTCTATAAGGGGTCTTGCATTAACTACGTTACTGTTTTCGGTGATTTTTTTACTCCCTCCCCCCTTTCGTTGACAACCGTAGTATTCCCCGCCCCCCGAAACGTAACGTTGTCTCAAGAAATGAAACTTTCAATTTAAAAACATTTTCTCAATTATTGAGTGAGTTTATTTTTAGGTTTATATTTAATGTATATAATTACCACTTATAAATAGTTTTTTTCTTCTTATTTTGAGTTTTGGTCAATTATAAGCCACTATTTAAACCACCAAAGTTTCTGAAAATTTGTCATCCTCAGGGCTGTGAAATTTAAACTATATTAACAAGATAGGGAAAAACACGTCAACCATTCCAATGTACAGGGTAAACGTAAACAGTCTCCAATGACTTATAATTGACCAAAACACAAAATAAGACGAAAAAAACCATTTATTTTTAGGGATAGGTTGAAATAAGACATAAAGCAGCTGAACTAGATATAATAGAAATATCTAATCTCAAATGGAACAAGTAATATTCATTATTAAATTCTTAAAATCAACCATGAATCACATGAAGTTTAAAAAAAACTAGAATTTCTAAGGATCCTCAATAAAAAATGTTCCCTCATCCCTCCATGAGCCAATATTGTGGAGTATCGTTATTTTATTAGAAGACACTTGATAGGGCTGTGTATGAGTTACTTCTTCTCACGGACTTCTTGTAGTATTGTCGACGTGATGTTGACGAGTAAGGAAAGTAAACAGGCGCATTGTAACAACTACGTTACTTAGAGTGAACCCCACTCCCCCTCGTTACCCGCCGTAGGTTTTTAGGCAAATCCTCCCTAAGTTGGTAACGTAGTTTATGCACGACCCCTAAGCAACCCTACTGGAGTAATTTTATGGTATAACCTCATTTAAAAAGATTGAGCTTACCGTTTTCTTCCACAAGATGGCCTTGCAGTGCGGAGCGCAGTGCGTCGACGAGACATCTCCGAAGACCACGGAGAGGAAGAAGGGCTCCTTGTCAGCCACCAGGCAGCCGACGTAGTTGTGGTGCACTGCAAAAAGTTGGAAGGAGAACGTTAAAGGGGATTTTGAGAGGGAAGTTGGGGCAGCAGAGGTGGAAGTGCCTAAGCTTTAGTCCTCTCTTGAGTGAGAAGAAAGGGAGATAGATTGAGATGGGGACGAAATTGCATTACAGCGGGGTCAGCGGTCATTAAAAGTGTGGTCAACCAACTCTCCGGGGTGGAGTTCTACCACTTTAACCCCTACCCCTCACCCTTCAACCCCACCATTCTCTGTTAGGCCGTCATGGGCGAGTTTAGAACTGGTCGGTTGTAGTTGGAGAGCTTTCGACTTTTTTTTGCATCCTTTCTCTTTCCACTTGCGTGGAAATGACATGAAAAAACTACGAACTAGGCAACCAAAACCATTCCGACAAGGTGGGCTGAGCGATTTTGTCATGACGTACAGATTTAAGTGAAACTTTGCATACGTTTTCTCATTAGTGATAACTATGGATAAAGTGAATAAAAAATGCAGTCATACAGGTTTGGTGTCTTGGAAATTCAATGCTATTTTAACACGTTGCGTAATCTCACATGACACATATTTCGTAATGATTCGATTACATATCTCCTGACTGTTACAATCGGAAAAGCAGAGAAGAAAAGATTAGGAACATTCGAAACCTGGTGTTGTAGGCGTATGCATAAGATCAAATGGACCGATAAAATAAGAAATAAAGTATGTAGAGTAGCAAAAGAAAGGACCGTATGAGGTACTATAGAGAAATGAAAAACCAGATGGATTGCGCAAAACCTGAGGTCCAATGGGTTTATGAAGAGTGTGATTGAAGGAAAAATATATGGAAAAGTCCCAAGTAAGGCCAAGGGATAAATGCATGTACTAAAGAAAGAGGAAAGTACGCAATAAGAGCAACCAGAGAGTATGGGAACTAGTATTAGATAAGGAAGGATGGAGGGAATGCAGTCAACCGATCTTAGGATTGAACGACAGATGAATATGATGTATCTACAGATTTTATCCTAAAAGCGAAATAATACATTTATTATTATTATAATGGTTTATAATAAATATCGAGACGTTACGTCACTTCTCAGATTCGAACAAAACATTTAAACTGGTAGAATAGCCTGCTGAAACAGGCTAAAATATAAGCTAAATATCCAGAAATTAATAAATAAAGTGAATGATTACCAAAATAGAAATTAATGTGTGGTTTTTTAATTTTTAATGAAAACAATATATTTAAATATGATAAACAATATATAATATCTTCATGCCAAAGATTTCTGTGGACAAGACATTTTTGGTGAAGCAGGCGGAGTTGTAACTAAGCAGTTTCCCTTGTTTAGGGTTTTGAAGTTAGATGAATAGTGTGCAGGGTCTGAAACAAATGGAAAGAAAGTTCATTGTTGTGTAACGAAGTAAACAGCGCACTTGAGTGAAGGGAAAGCTCCCTATATATGAGAAAAATAAAATAAAAAAAGAAGCACGAAATACGTATTATGGCGTAGCACAACTGAGAGATTACCAAATAGGAGCACTTCCCCGTAAACGTGTTGTTTCATGATTTTCCACTCGGTCAGTCAACGCTAATAGTAATGTATATCGTCCATAAACATCGCCTGCGAGAGGCCAACATTTTGCTGATTTCATTATTGACATTCCTTTTATGGTAACTCTACCTACGAAATACTAGTTTAATGGAAAAGGACGAGTACGTCTACCATAGTAGTTCATCTTACTGGTGTTGAGCTAACCAGGTAAGTCGTCTACCGTGGCAACCAAGTATCTGACGGAATTGAGATATCTCGTATGGATTACTACTAGCGCCAATTGTTTCAGGAGCAAATGGAAAAATACGTATGCGTGAAAAAGATAAATATTGTATGCTTTTGCCATAAATCTTTTATTTTCTGTGAAAAAATGCAGTAGTTTTTTCTTTTGTTGTGAGACGTTTATCAGCGTCCATTTAAAATACGCATGGAACCACACGAGACATCGCCATCGCAACCGTAAGTAAACACCGAAGATGGCCGAGAAAGTACACTGCGAAAACGCCAAGAGAAGGACTGGACGGCATTATTGCGCTGCCATCTAGTTCCAGAATTTTTAAGGATGCAGAATTGATGATACAATTACCTTTTTAAGTTTCCCCTGAGAAATAAATAGGTAGGCCACTTAAATCTGCAAGATATTCAATTAAAGCGTATACCTGTCGTGCTGTAGCGCTGATAGTTAGCGTCTGACCGCTCGAGTGCTCTGGGTGAAACGTATAACCAGAGTTCCCTGGATGGCCGTTCTCAACACTACTCCCTCATAGGGTTAATACACTACATACTATGTAGTGTATTATCGGCAATCCAGAGGACTCTGCGTATAACCATTGGAGTAATGCGAGTGTCAGACCCTTGGTGGCAGCTATATTGTAATTAGAACGCAAGTAGGGTTAAAATCTGGGTGGGAAAGAATTATGGGAAAACAGTTATAACACGAAAGGCGTTGGGGAATCCCAGCTTTGCGTGTGAGGAGCCTGCTAGGCTTACTGGCTCCTTATTTTCGAGTGTTGACGTGCTTATAATTTAGAAACGTGGTAACGAGGTGTGCCTATTTGAATTAGGATGATGCGATGCTATTCCTAAGTACGTGATGTACGCATAAAACTTCCACGGGTATTCACTTCGGTAACTTGTGAGGATTCGTGCGCCTTTTAATATCGTTCTTCGATTTTCTTTAGAAATGAAATGTAAATAATCGTTACGTCACGAAACGAGTGAGTTACTATGGTAACACGTGGCTAATAGGAAGGCAGGTAGGTTATGAGACCTAAATTAACCATGGTAGGATGTTAATAAAGGAAACGGGGAATGACCGGTGGAGGCAATTAACCTTTTTAATACTCCTTTTCTTTTCGGTCAACTTCTATATCGTGTCCCCCGTAGCGCGTAAAAGCTTAAAGGTGATCCGCGGCTACGGGGGGGAAGGGGAGGGAGGAGGGGAACTAATCTAGGAAAGGTCTGTAGCACGTTGAGCGCGCAGAGCTCGGAAGAGCTTGAGTGACGCCTTCTGGCGGTGGTGATGCATTTTCCGAGAAAACTCACTCCAGTGGCTGACATTGTTACCGCGTCCATTAAGTTTTTTCGATCCGAAAACACAGCACCGGCGACCCTTTTCCTTATCTCTGTCTTCCCTCTGTCTCTGTCTCTTTATTTTCTCTTTTTCCATCCAAACTTCGATTAAAACCGCCGTGGCGAAAGACGAAAGGAATTAAAATGGGCACTTGCAAAAAAAAGACCCCATTTTCACAGCGCATTTCATCCAATCAATGACCTTGCCTCCTCGGTACTGCTGGCATTCCTCCGTTAATGGTAAAAATATATAAACAAAGGGACAAACTCAATGAACTCCTTCCTGTAATACCGTCCAGTAAATGTCCTGTTTAAGGCTGGTACCAAAAATAAGAATGTTGAAAGAACACACAAATGGTAATTTCCACACTTTTTTAATATAAAACAACACTTAACAACCGACCATGGTTTCAACACATTGTGTCATTCTCAAGGGAAGGTTCCTTCTCCCTTGAGAATGACACAATGTGTTGAAACCATGGTCGGTTGTTAAGTGTTGTTTTATATTAAAAAAGTGTGGAAATTACCATTTGTGTGTTCTTTCAACATGGGTATAGCGAACTTCCACAAAATCAAGCCTGAAACGATTTTATACGTTCAAAAATAAGAAGAAATATAAATGTTTTCTCGTAAGAGCCGTAAAAAAAAGACTTGGAATCGGGTCGGTTCAATCAGACACTGATTAAAAATGATAGTTTTCGTAAAGCGTTGGTCGCAACACTCTTACATTGCTGCGGCTAGTAGATAATTCCTTTTCAATGAAGGCTACCATCGAATTAACGTATTAAACGAACGCCTAAGAGCCGCAAACAATGACGAGTCACGTTAGATTCCATGGACGTTGATTCAAAATAATGTAATCCGTAAAGCATTGGGTGCTTTTCATTCAAGGTGTTGAAGTATGTGCGGATTGAAGCACTTCGGCGCCTTTTAGCGCACATCGAACGACGATAAGTGGAACGATGTGCGCTGGCGGAACGTTCAATAAACGTGAAGACGTAAAAATAAATCTTCGTGCAGATGTGGTGGAATTTATTCATAAGTAATTACATTCCTAGTGAAGAAATATAAATCGTGAAATATTGTTTTCTTAAACTACACATTAAATAATGATAACTGATGAAATATTTTTTGTATCATAACTAAAGGATGGAAATATTGACTTGACACCATTATGTTGTTGCTGAAAACTAAATTATCGGAGCTTTCATCCATTGTATTCCTGTGCTAATTCTCGAGTCGTCTGCTGCTCGTGTCATCCGGATGACGTCATGCGCAGAACGTACTCATTTTGGTCTCGTGAACGTCCTACCGTTCATGGCACTATTAGTAGTACCATTCCGCCAAGTAATTAAAAACTGTACGCTAACCCCTTTAGTGAAAATCGGCACATGGACAACAATCGCGGTTGCCATTATCGACGTTATCTACTACTTATATAAAAGGCTACGCGAACGTACGTATGATTCAGTTGCTAAGCGTAGTGAATCAGATGTGTGCAAATAGATGGCATGTGAGCTCACATATACATTATTCACTACCTGGCATATGGCGCGGGCGTATGCATTTTTCAAAATACACAAAAGGGAAACTGCTTAGTAACAGGTCCGCCTGCTTAACCAAAAATGTTGTATGCAAAGAAATCTTAGACAGTTAAAGATTCTTTACTGTTGACCATAGTTAAATATATTGTTTTCTTTAAAAATAAAAAAAACCACACCAATTTATATTTAATTATTTACTTTTTTCATTACTTTTGTCTATTTCCATATTTTAGTCTGTTTCAGCGATATTTTCAATAGTACACACTCCATCTCTCTCGTCAACAATGCTACCGATCAGCTTTGAATTGCGCACATCTAGTGCGCAGGGCTTGCGACAGAAATGGAAAGCAAGTGAGTAGAACACTAGAGGGAATGGAAAGCTCCTACTTTTCTTGTAATTCTAATGGTAACGATTTTAATTTTGTTCAACTCATCTCTATTACTATCGTTGGAATGTTTAATCGATTTGCGAAAAACATGATTTTTTCATAGAATGAATGAAGAAATCTTGTTAAGATTTAGTAACACAGTTTAGCAAGCTTAGAAGTCAAATGAATATTTTTTTTGTAAATTTATATTTAGACATAGGTATACTTGTGTCCATGTCGTGTAAACATGGGTCTTGATATTTCTGCTGGTTCAAAGAATTGGCCAGTGCTTAGTTTCCCCTGAATGTCTTATCGCGTTAGCTTTCTCGGACAAGGCGAACGGCAGTATTTACCCTTGTCGACAGTATTTGTATGGCTATTCAATGTGTATAATTATCTGAAAACAAATCCAGTATGGTCACAACATGGACAAATAAATAGCAGGCGTAGATTGCAGAATTTCCTAGAGGAATTCATTTCCACACACAACTATTATCCACGGTATAATAATTTAGTTTCATATTTTTGTACCAAATATGAATAAATATGCTGTGTACATGTATTATGGTATTATTAATGTAAAATTTGTAAATATTAGTCCACGGTTGCTGGGACTCCCGACGAAGTGTTATCGCTCGGTCATTGTTACGGATAAGTTGTCGATAAATTTTTCGGCATCGATTAACAATAAAATAATGCTTTTTTGGAAAACAATGCTTTCGGCAGGATATCTTTAATTGTCGGCAGATTGAAACACCGGGCCTAATACGCGTACAAAGAATATTCATTCTTATGTTGGACACAAATATGAAACTAAATGATTCAATTATATGCATTGAAGATCCAAACGAATACTGTCGACTAGAATGTATACTGCCGTTCGCTTTGTCTTCCTCGTTTTCTTAATTTTTAGAAGGTTAACCGAACGGAACATACTTGTTGTGAGTGAACATTTTGTACCGTATTATTCTGAGATCAATGTTTTAAAAATTATGTTAAAAGAATACCTTTTGGGTCAATCCATTTGAAGTAGTCCAAGGGTGGTTGCTTGACCAATTTAAAAAAATTGAAACTTTCCTAGTTTTTACCCTCATGTCTTAAGACATAAAAATTATTTATTTCAAATTTTATCCCATAGGTTCATGAATTTGGTCGAAATCGGAACCCGCTATCAAGAACAAAAATGAATCCAAAATTTGTCCCGCAACTTTCATTCACTCACTTCAGTATTTACTTTCGTTTAGGATGAGTGAGAGTACTGAACCTTCCAACAATCACATTTCGCTGTTTCCCCTTCATCCAAAAATGTAAAAATCATTGCTATTGGTCGAATACACATCGAGTGGGTAATTGTCCTGCCGATATGTATGCGGTTTTGTCGGCAAGATATTCTAATGTGTAGGACGATTGTCGGCAGCTTTGTTGGGAGATGGAAAAACTGGACCTTAATCGTATAATTTTGGTGTGAGGCACTTCCATTACCAAGGTTTTATCGTAACTCCAAACCTTGGACATGAAATTCTAGGAGTCACTGCAACAATCATGTCTCGACGTTCGAGATTCGATCCTGCGACCATGCCGGCGTATCACCAACTCGACTTAATAATATGTACCTATAAGCTCGTGTTCCGTAAACTATGCTCCTGAAAATTCGCGGAAGAAATTAATATTTGTGGTGATAAGCCTGTTGGATTTGTAATTATGATTTTATTGAAGCGTAACATCAGTTTAAAAAAATCAGTATTTTTAAAATTCCTTATTCAGTTCCCCAGTTTTCGAGCAAGAGGCAAGTAAACATGAAATTTAAACACTCATTGCTGGCCAAGGAGCTGATCACTGCCTTTTGCCTATCACGTCTCTAAATACCTCATCCCCTTACTAGAAAATGGGAATAATTGGTCAGCAATCAAATTATAAAATCTCTTCATCTCCATCGTCTCAGGCTCAACTTTGTGGAAGTTCATTATATATTAAATGAAATGAAAACTTTGTTCTATTCCACCAATTTATTCTCCGGTACAACTAGTTTCGACGCAGCGGCGTCATCTTCAGGTACCTACCTGAAGTAGTACCTGAAGGTAGTACCTGAAGATGACGCCGCTGCGTCGAAACTAGTTGTACCGGAGAATAAATTGGTGGAATAGAACAAAGTTTTCCTTTCATTTAATGTATAAAATCTCTTATCTCTTTTATCCAAATGTTAACTGAATAAGCAATTTGTTCGGACTAGCAGGGAACATGTTGAACCGAATATTCGCATGGTGCTGTAAACCTCTTCAACAGTAAAGAATAAGATTAGCACTGTTATCTGCATGTAAAATCATAGTGCGATGAATTATTTAAAAAATGATATCTCAACTTCAACTGCGTTTATGTCAGAAAGAAAGCAATTATCGGACGATCGACGATGATCGGATATCGGATGTGATCAGCATATCGAGTTCATTAAGATAATGCATGTTATCTTTTATTTCTTTTTGGCACCTAAATAGGGTCCTTGTGTTATTTCCTTGACTTATGCGTACGAAAGTTTTAATCTGCATTTTTTATTCTTTAATTGCTTCCATTTTTTTCGAAGTATTGAGGCGAGTAAAGATGACATTTTACATTTTTATAATATTCTGTCAGTTCCCTCATTCTCCTGGCATGAGGCGAGCCAACATGGCATTTAAGAATTTTTAGGATACCGGGACCAGCCAAGGTGGTCACGGTATTACCTTTACGGAGTCACTTGCAAGTACACACGATTGCGATATCGAGGGATTCGCCGTATTCTCTGGGGTGTCTCTTGTTATTAACTTTTTCGCGAAAATCACATGTATTTTTGAGGCATAACGATACTACTATACCTACGTTTCACTTATTCGTGAATTTAATGTAGTTTGAGTTAGGTATCACTCCATGTATAAAATCAATGAATTTGACCACGTCATACAGGAGTTTATCTCGTCTTTCTGTTGATAGTAAAATATCAGCTACTTACCAATATACTTGTCGAGATACTTGCCAACAAATACCGGCCATTTCCATAGGAAATGGTTGGGTATACACTACAGAGAGACTTTATTTAAAAAATGAGGGATTCGTAAGGAATAGATCTCGTCAGAAATTTAACAGTGTGTAGTTTGTATGGTTTCTCAGCTATTATAAAAAATAAATGAACAACTCACCACAGAAATGTTCACGGAATCGTAAAAAAATATTCGGTTGTGAATGCGTTTTCATCGTATAGCGTGAAAAAATGAGTGAACGTAAAGTTACTTATGCATTAATATTTAGTTAATTACGGAGAATTGATGTAATAAAAACAAGGTTTTTGCGTCATTAATGTTACATTATGTAGTCGATGCTTTTTATAGTTGCTTGAATTTAAAAGAAAATTTTAATATGGCCTTTATTACAACTAGGGAGAAATATCGCTCAAAATATCGTAACATTATGTTATTTCAAGTTCATTTGTTTAAAAAAGGGTTGAAAAGGGAGGCATTTTGTCGTTCGTATCTAATAGAGAACACGTATGTCTGAGCAGCAAAAACATGAAATAAATGACATTTAAGTCATTTTACGGTTGGACTACCTTAAAATGTTTGCTTACCCAGAGGCCTTTGGCCTCAGTTCATAATTGGGAATATGTTATCGTTTTAAACATTCACCCGGGGGATACGTGAAAACTTGGTTGAAAGTGAAAGGCAATAAAAAAATTTCATTATTATTTTATAAAAAAAACAATCAGCGAAATGTGAACAACGTGGGCTACGACCATGGACGTGGCGATTTTTGTTTCGGATGCTGCCGCTGAGTGACTAAGTAGGGAAAAATCATAAACTAACTGGCTTATTCAGCCGGGCACCCAGTATGCGTCGTCGGTAATTATATGTCAAATATCTAGGACTCGTGCATTGCCAATCAAACTGTTATGTGGTTGAAACGTCAAATATAATTTTTTTTATTCTACCTTTCTAAGGCTCTTTTCGTGCATCATCATGTTTTTGCCGTTTAGAACGAAAATGTCTGGTGAATTAATATTAGTTACAAAGATAATATTAGGATTGATAGTATTTTTTTACATTTCTGTGAATTTTCATCATCAGGTTTTTAAACCCAACGGCCTTCTACCTTTTCTCTATCCCTCGCGAAATCATTCACTTCCCCCTAATTGTACTCTCCGAGAACCTGATATGTATGCCGTAGATAATTGTCCCTTATTATATGGTTTGGTTTTGTTGGTATTTGTATGTGTAGTTGCGTATGGGAAAAAATATATATGGGGAAACGAGGAAGCTACCATGGGATATGTGGGTAGTGGACTGAACTGGACGTATATTAGATTTGAAACACTGTTCATAATAATTCGCAAAAATTTAAAGGAAGGTATTTGTGATTTCAGTAAAACACGTGAGAGGGAAGTTTTTAAGTAGCATGTGGAGTGTATCTAAGAATAAAAGTTTGTCTAAGGAAGTGAAAATTGCAGCACCTATACAAAAGCGTGCTCCTTCCCCCTTTAATGTGTGGTGGCGAAATTTAGGTATTCCAGGGTAAGCGAAGAGGAGAAGGTTTAATTAGGCTTGTGCGATGAGTCGATTAATCGAAGTCATCGACGATGATTTTAGTCATCGCGGTGCGATGACTGTAATCGATGACGATGAATGTCATCGACCATCGATGTCGATGAGTCGATGAGAATCATCGATGCCGATGAGTCGATGCGAATCATCGATGTCGATGAGAATCATCGATCCCGATGAGTTGATGCGAATCATTGATGTCGATGAGAACCATCGATGAGGATGATCGATATCCTTATATCACTAATTTTTCTTCTTTTTTTCCATTCATTTGAACGCCTTAGATCCAAAATGTATGAAGAAAGTATAAGCACCCCGCCTTGAGGACGATGGCAGGGCCACAGAGGGATGTTTGGAATTCATGTTTTTCCTCAAGTTTGTGGTAGACGATACAGAAGTATTCCATCACGTTCAATCACAGTTAATACGCAGTAGCAGTGGTAGCATTGTATTCGTTGGTTGCACTGGTGCAGTTGGTAGCAGCGGTAGCAGCCTGAGCTAAATCGGCTAAATTCACCGAATTCACAGTCACAGTGATTTCGATTATTTAGTTACAGGCTGTGATTGCTAATTTTCAGTATCGGTGATTCAATCACAGCGATATATCGCTCATCACTACTGCACAGTTCATCGAGAGTCATCTATCATCGTAATTCATCGATCATCGGCATTCATCGGTCATCGATATTCATCGATCATCGATATTCATCGATAGTCATCGATCATCGTGTACACTCTATACGATGATCGATGACAGCCATCGTCATCGAAACATTTCGATGAAATTTTTTCATCGAAAATCGATGACCAAAATCGGTCATCGCACAAGCCTAGGTTTAATAAATTGGGCATGGGGTATCTGAGAAGTGTTTATATTAAAGCAGGAGAGATAGGGTTAGGAATGAGGGTGTGATGAAAGGATGTGGGATGAATGGTCCATCATCACACATGAATGAATGGAGCGTGCATTGTTGATTTGACCATATAAGAGAATGGAATAGAATCGATTTACAAACAGGTGTATGATAGAGGATTGAATGATTTGAAAGGAAGGGGTAATTGAGGTGGAAGAGTCTCTTAAGAGGAGTATTAGGATGCTTAAGGTGGTTGGAGCGCATTTTGTCTACGTAGAGATTCTCGTGAATTTGTGCTTACGTGTTCTTATAAGTGATATCTATAGGTATACAGTGAAAAAATTGCATCTCATCGATTAGGTTTCTCGGCGACTCAGTCCAATTTTTAGCACGTAGTCTTATGGCACATGACATATATGCATTTGGTAATTATTCGATTACATATTTAAAGATTTTATTCTAATCGCGAAAAAATGCATTTATCATAGTTGTGTTGATAACAAATATGTATCAAGGCCTCACACCGAGTTTAATGTTTTCAAGGCACATGTTTCAATATAATTTCGTCTAAATTTCGAATACTGCACCGAAAACTCAATTTGTAACAATTAAATGGATGAAAAAAATGAAAAATATAATTCTTCTATGATTTTCATATATTCAAGTTCCACTACATAAACAGATGCACTACAGTGAAATTTGGTTCTGGATTTTTTTCTACTAATTTGAAATATTATTAAAATCTGCCGTCAAATACCCATGAACACCGCTCCAGCACCTTAAGAACAGGAAGTCGTGTCTGAAGCAGTGCATTTTTGTAACTGAAGCAAATAAGGTAAACCAGGAAGGTGCCGAGTGGAGGAAATTATTCAAGCAGAGTCAGCGTTTCCAGCCCATCGTCAGGTCTCTTAGCCTTTTTGACTATGCCTACCCCCAAAGGGAACGGTGTATTCATGGAGCGTATTCTTGTATGGTATTAAACCTTGTGCGGTAACGACGGCAGATCAAAGAGGATTTGAAGTAATGACATACTAGGACACTTATGGGACCCTGTGTCTTCGGAAACTGTGTCCCGCAGTGTCTCCCGTGGTGTCCGGGGCAAATTTGTTGCATTTGTCGCTATCTGCAGAAAACACAGCTTCCCCTACCTATTGCTTCACTCAAAAATCAGTCTTCCTAATGCCACAAAGCAATAAATTGGCTATTAAAACTGATAAAAAAGAAAGCGTAAAGTAAAAATGAGAATATGTCCATATTTTAGCAGGGAAAAGGGTCTTTACTTAACTTTATTTAATGAACTCTGTGCCAATGTGGAAAATTCCGAACGTAGCTAAACACAAAAAAATGGAACCAACAAAAAACTTCAATTTTTGGATAAAGTCCTCTGGAGTTGGCATCGGGTTAGCCTTTCCTAAGCCGACGTTTCGACGAGCACCTCGGTCATCTTTACGCTGACTATGGAAAAGCTAACCCGGTGCCACACCCGAGAATCCATATCCATGTCGAGATTTTCTCCATGTCATCCACCAGGAAAGCCTACGGTCTTTCATCGACCCCAATTCTCAGTGAAAGCACGTCAATGACTGAGGTTGAGAGCCACTTGGTTGAGCAGTGGCGCTGGAGAATGGTCTGCTCTAAAGCTCTATATTAGAAAAGTACGGACAACGTTTGCCCTCGACCGATGTGGACAACTGAGTCAATTGAGGAAGATTTGTGGAATTAAAACATTGCAACATTATATAAAACATCACATTTGATGGCATAAGACGGCTGAAACTCGCTTGAACGTTTGGCAATAACTTCTTTCGGGCACACATTCGCCCAATATGCTTCATTTGAACCAATGCACCGCTGCCGATGTGGGACACAAGGCAGTATCTCAGTCAGTGTCCGAGCAAAGACACGCTTGGGACGCAGAGGCCGGCGTCAACTAGAATAATAGGCTCCATTTGATTCAAATCCCCGCTAGAGTCCATTAGAATCCATTTAGAGTTCATTAGAGTCCATCCAAATAGAATAATAGGCTCCATTTGATTCAAATCCCCGCTAGTCGTACGTAAATTTATTCATGAAAAAAGTTTCATGAACGTTTCTGCAGGTCACACGAGCAGAAAAAATTCATGCAATTCGCGCTGAGGGACTGTCGGCCTGAACGAGAATACTTTGTTGCAATGAACCTGTAGTGCGTAGTCTGTGGGAAAAAAATGTAATGAAAAGTGTTTTACACATAGTCTACGAGCCAAAGTATAGTGTATAGAAGGAAATAATTGATGCCTGAAGTATCAACTGAATAAATTGCATGAAAAAACATACTGGCTCACGATAATACACACAGAAATACCAACGTAGAAGATCCCTAATAATAATGAGTGATTTATAGATCAAACAAAAACAGGTGATTTAACAACAAATGTTTGCACAAATTAATTCTGATTCTGCCATACAATGTAATAATATCAACAATTCACTCAAGTATACGATGTTTAAAAAACTAACCTCTTTATCTCATTTCAACTGATGGTAAAGATGGCGTACTACAATGACGTTTTCTGCTCAAGTAGTCGAAGTAGTCTCTAGAAAGACTATGGTCGAAGCCCATGAGCGCACAAAAATCAATCATTGGTCGCGTTTCGTCAATAATTGGTACAGGCTCTACGTAATTTACAGAAATTCACTGAAATTTGACGCATTCCGATTCTGAGAGTTTTCATGCCTTTTTCTTGAATGAATTAATGAAAAACATGTATCGTGGGACCAATCTGGCTTCACACCGTGTCCGAACAATAGTGCTCTTTTTTTACTGTACATAGTACTTTTCCTCTTCGGCTCTAATATTGTACCCCTCTTTCCTCTCTTTCTCATTCCATCACGTCTCTGGCATTCTTTTCCTAGACCAGGTTTCCGAGACTTCTATTTTATTTCCAGTCCGCTTTCACAACAGCCAGCGCTTCAGACAACGTACATTTTCAACAACCCTTGCGAATGTTTCTCTGTCGTATCGATTCGTATCTTCGTTGAACGTGGTGCAGTGGAAACGTGTTCCATCGTACCGCATGGTTCCGTCTATTCTCTTCTTTAATATTCGTCTCTAAAGCCCATTTCACACTATACTCGATCCAGCATAAGTTCAAAGGATACTCGTGACTTCGCTACCATGATGGCTTTCTAGTATCATGTGACATAGAACCGGCATGCCGGCTAACAAGCATAATATCTGTCATACTAGCTGAGATACTTGATTTCATAATTGATTTTTCGATTAATCACGTTAGGCTTTACAACGCTTTTCGATCTTTTTGTCGGAAATCAGCGCCTCCTTAATAAGTCCTCCTTATTGAAGCCGCGGATTTTTGCGAACTACTGCGCCACTAGTACATCCACCCGAGATTCTTCTGACACTTCCTTGTTATCCTTGTGCATGAATATACATATAGATCTAAATCTTAGGCACCACTGTACGGGCAAAGGTGTAGCCTAGCTTTCCGCAAAAGATAGGTCGCATTTGTAGTCGGCATGGTTCCGTTTCTGTGTGTCAAAAATGGCCGGTGTTAATAGGGAGGCCAATTCCGGTACCTTTATTTCCAATATCTCTATATGAATCACGGCCTTTCCTTCGGCATGGTTCGCTTCTGTGTGTCAAAAATGGCCGTTGTTAATAGGGAGACCAATTCCATGCCTTTTATTTCCAGTATCTCCATTTGAATCACGGCGTTTTCTTATTAGAACCATCTTTTCTAGAGTGGCGGCTCTACAGTCTGCTTGGTCCTGATTTTTCGGTGCATGCGGAATGTTTGGCAATATTCATGGTCATAGGCATCATCAGCGCCATCTGTACGTCATCTCGGCTATCAATAAAGTTTAGGCTACGAAATCAAGAATGAATAGTGTCCCGATAGTTCTTTTGGTCTACTGATGCTGTCGTCATCGGTTGGTTAATTTAATATTTTTGTGGACATGCGTTTATATATGTAGTAATGAAAATACCGCTTCCCCGCCTGTACGAGATCAATGATTGTGTGAAACCTTCTAGGACGGCACCAATCATACTGGACTCCGATCTCAATATCTATCATCGGGTTATAGTATACGTACTAGGTATTGTGCTGGATCATACACCATGTGAAACGGGCTTAAATCTCATTTGGACGGTTCTATTTCTCCGCAAATGTTCGTGTCCCTTTAAAACATCAATATAAAGGACCAGGAGACGGTTATAAAAGGAAATAATTATTTTATTCACGATTTATGATACGAAAACTATTAATGACAACAGTTAGATCATCGGAAGATTCATTAATCTATCTGCGAATTTCTGTCGAATTTTCTTTTTACCGGTGGACAATGCTGTCATTACTGTGTGTATGAAAGTGTCTCATCAACTTGAGGAAAAGGGAAAATGCGGACTGGTGACGACTGGGAATTTCTCACAGCATGGGGTTTGTGAGGAGGGAAGTTATTTAGTCCTGCCCCGAAACCAATTGGTCAATGAAGTGGACGTCAATTTTAGCCGGGGTTCCCTTTCTCACCATTTGACCCGCCCCTATTCATTTGTTGCCCTCTCACTACCACCCCCCTTCCCTTTCCCTCTGGGGTGATTTCAGGGGGTAGCCGGGACCGCGCAAATAAAACTCCTCGGGCCCAATCCGATTCCGACGCTCCGTAATGAAATATCATTCTCCTCCTCGGAGATACCGAGTCGTATCCGAAAATGAGTTCGTGTCTATCCTGCCTCTTCCTTCCGTCTCACGAATCTGCCTGACTAGGAAATCATCATCTTTCGTGGGAAATTGGAGCGTGTTGGAGATTTCGCTGCTGCTTATGGATCGGAGTCGTTACCGCGTGCCTTATTAGTACCGTCGTAAACCTTATTGGCGCCACCGTTTGATATTTATTTTTGGCTGAAGTTCCGTTTCGAGTTTTTTTCTTGCGTCTAATTTGGGTTGACTTCATGCATCTGATGCGGATATAGATATTTTGCCAGTCATGCAAACACCATTGTGTTATCAGAACAACAATATTTCTACTTGTAAACACAACCTTACGTGCCGCCGCAGAGACGTGTGGCAGGGGGTCACCAGTCATAGAAGGGGACGAAAATGGGAAAAACAGCGGAGAGAGGTCAGCGGTGAACTATATGTTAACGATCTGCCATATGTTAGTGCCAATGCTTAGCTGTTTTTGTTATAATCACTAATGATGCGTTGAAGGAAGGAATTTTAGTACCTTACAGTTCGGTGGTGTACCTATCTCTCTCATTCATGATGATTAAATCTTTTTGTTCTTTTCCACACTTTTATTTCGTTTCACTACAACCAGTTTCGACATTCTAAGTCATTTTCAAGAAGTACATTTTGTACTACTTGAAAATAACGCTTTTTAGTACAATTTGTTATGCTTTACAATCAAGTAGTGCAATACAATCAAGTAGTACAATATGTACTACTTGAAAATGACGTAGAACGTCGAAACCGGTTGAAGTGGATCGAATTGAAAATGTGGAAAAGTACAGTGTTGTAATCACCATGAATTTGATCAATTTCCACTAAGTTAACTCACTGACCATCAACTTTTTATCTCTCTCTCTCTCTCGTATTTTGTCTTTCCTATCAGTTCTATTGACGTAGAGTGTGGTGAGAATAATATCTTCACTGTTTCATTGATACTCGCTTGATTTGAAAATTTCTACGTTCTGTCAAACAAACTCGTTGGTCTTACAATATTTCTATCTCAGACTTAAGTAAATAGTATCTATATGAATTATATTTTTTGTGCCAAAAATGATATTTTAAGAAGTAATAATTTTATTTGCCTACAGATGTTTACAATGAATGTACAAAAAGTTTCAGATATTAATAGTGAAAGCGAAATGTGACCCTTAATAAGCGAAAACATACTATTTAATTTAGTATGCTTTTATGTCTAAGCATCTGAAGTATATTAAATGTAAATTGTACATACTTATACAAGTGTTAAAATAATGGTAAAATAATTACACTCAGTTACCACTTAATGGTCAATAGGTGCCAATTTTACGCAAACCATATATTGGGTCACATTCAGGAAATATTTTTCTCAGTTTTAAAAATGTTTTCACGTGGTACTTTAATGCCACTTATTTTAAATAGATTTTTGAGACTTGTCGGTAATGCATTATAAGTTTTACATTACCATTACAACTTGTTTCCTTAGCCATTGTTGGATAAGTCCCGTGGTACATAATATTGAATCATATCTCGTATTTGCATTGTTAACTATGTTAGGCACCTTCAGAGTCTTTATATTGTTGACATTGATGCCCTCAAGACTAATATATTGAATGGAAATAATTGCCTACGGTTAAAATATATTTCCTTGGTTTAAGTACAGACATAACCTTTTTTCGGGAAGGGCTTTAATGTCGGCTTCAATATAAAATAATCTCTACATATGCTTTTGCTGTTTGTGACAAAGAATCTGCTATACTTTATAATAGAGTTTAAGAGTTTACGAATTACGAGTGTGCTCTTTGACTCTTTTGGCAGTAAAGTGATATTCGTATCAACGTAGGGTTGAATAGGTATGTATTTCTCATTTTCATCCGACTGCAATGACTTGTGATATGTTTTTTCGCCTTGGGGCTTTTTATGGGGCTGTTTTTACTTTTGGTGTCGTTTGAAATCTTTAGCTGTGAAGATACAATTTACGATATTTGAGAGTTAAATTTCGCGGAATCTTTTTCTATCACGTTATGGTGTTTTTAGAGAATTGTTTTGTACAGAAATACAACATTCAGTTCCTGGTATTTGAGTTTACTAAAAGGAAAACAGCAATTTGTACGAGCGAAATAAATCAGACAACAAACGTCCTCTCAGTTCCTTGTAATTCTTTATCTATATTGAGTTGCCCGTAAAACTGGAAATCGTTTTCAAAGATCTTGTTTGCTATGAACGCCCTTATAAATATTTTATCGCGCCAAGAAGTTGAATAGAGGGAGCCTGAGTGAAGAATGAGAAACATTCGCCAAGATATGTACCTACGCTTGAATGAAGACGAGAGTGGAAATTTCGTGGAGAGGAGCAAAATATGACGCTTATTTTTTTTGCTTTTTTCTTTCTGAGGGTTCCAAGAGATGAAATAGTTAATGCTTACCATATAGGCACTACTTAATTGCATGCAAATACACCAGTCTCATATAATCTGTTTGAAATATAGCCATCCCCAAGCATGTTTTGGTGAACACCTCTGGTGTTCCTGTAATCCATTGACAATTACCCAAGTGAATTATATGATGTATGTAGGGGAATGAGGGGCAAGAGTACGCATCTAACAAACAATTATAAAAATTATGCATTCAGGTTCAAACAATAATTTTTATTTTCATACAATTTGTTCACTGTTACATGTGCTACAATACTTATCTTCCGTTGCCGCAGAAAAAATAAATAACCGCTGTTATTCAACAAATTGTAAGAGAAAAACAAAAAGGAAACTTGCCCCTCACGTGGGGCAAGTGTCCTCCCCTTATGGGGCAAGAGTCCTAATCACAGTTTTCACATGTGAACTTTCCCTTTCCAGAATAAGTGGTGCGAGGTTCTTCCCACCATGTTTTACATTCATAACACATTATCCAATCAACAATTGGTGGATCTGAGTACACTTTTCCACAACCTCCACAGTGATAGTATGTTTTTCCGGTGAAGTGAATGCCCCGTTTGCCGTCCACAAGCCGCCGCTTAGCACCGGAACCCTTTACCTTGTTTTTAGGCTTCTTCACGTTTAGTTTCTTGGTGTAGGGGGAACTCAAAAGAATTTCAGACCGCTTTGAGTTTTTACGCCGCTTTTGCGCATGCGATGCTTTTAGATATGGTCTGATGCTCTTAGGAGAGATATGTGCCTCCCGATGTGTGCGAGGCGAAGTATTCTCAGAGGTGGACGTAGAAAGTTGAAGAGGAATGAAAGGATATGAAGGTGGTAAAGGAGTTAAGGGAGGAATATTTGATGGTAAAACAGCTTCTTTGCCTTCTATGTTCATTTGCTCTCCTGGAGGTCCCTCTTTTTTTCCATTTCATCTCCTCCTTGATTCGAATCCAACCAACCCAACCTAATGAAGGTAGGAAATTAACCTCACTAAACACGTCTGGATCAAGTGGGTATATACCGCAAGTCTGGAATCCCTTTGCTACATTCCCGACAGTTGCTGCTTTCTCATAGGCCCTCCCAAACAGCATTGCTACTTGGAACTGGGTGATTCATCTTCCGGGGTTAGATGTCCTCCATTTATCACACTCAGATGTGTAAAAACATTTCAGAGGGCCAAAGAATGTTTTATCTAGTGGCTGAGCTTTGTGTGAGCTATGGGGAGGTAAAGATATTACATGGATGAAGTGAGTCTTGCAAAATTCTATTGCAGGAAGGGAAACATGGGAGGCATGGTTGTCTAAAATGAGTAAGACTGGATCATCAACAGAGGGTTTTGCATTTTCCTTAAAATGTTTCAGCTAGTCAATGTAAATATTTGAATTGATGAATCCCGAATCACTCGTTAGCAAAAGAGTTCCAGGAGGTGCTCCATCTGCAAGCTTATTTTTCAAACGCCTTCTCGGAAAAATAAGGGCTGGGGGAATGTAATTTCCCGAGGCAGACATACAGCAAACCACAGTAATTGTTGGACCTCTTTCGCCAGCCACAACCTTATTAACACATTTTTTGCCTTTGGAACTAATGACTTTGGGGAGTCTGTTTGGCACGGTATTTAATCCACTTTCATCCATGTTGAAGATTCGAGTGGGCTTGAAATAAAATGTATTATATATACCCTTTAGGTTAAGAAAATATCTATCAACTCGTACCCTATTGAACCCTATCGCTCTACCCAAGCTAGTTGCTTCTGGCTTCCTTAAACTCAGTTCCGGGTGCCTGGACAGGAATGAATAAACCCTATCTCTACCAGCCAGTTTGGATTTGTTGTCAAAGGGATGACTCAATTTATTTCTTATGGCACACTCATTTGCTAGACTCTGAATTTCCTTAAAGGTTAATCCGTAAAACCGTTCGTCCATGTCCTTAAGGTAAGTCACCAATTCCTCTTCCATTTCAAATGAAAATACTTTTCTAAACCGACCGCAGGATGTAGCTGGAGTACCCTACATGAAGAAAACGTTTTACAAAATAATACAAATAAAATAATCAAACGTTCTAATGTTGTACATTACAACATTCTATTATTGTACAATTCTAATATTGTCGATTATAACATTAAAATACTAGCTTTAAAAGTTTATCTTTAATATGGTAACCTAATTTCATAAAATTCAGGAAATAAAATGTGAATTGCAGAAGTATCAAATATGAATAGTAGAAACTTGGAACAATCATGCCTGTACTCGGGTAGCTTGGACGAGAACAGGCAGTATTATGCATATCTACGAATAAAACACCTAAATTTCTGGAATTAAGTAATATTTTTCGAATTCCCGATCATTACATGATATATTTGCTATTGCACATACCGCCTTAAGCCTCTGACGCAGAGTCGATTCATCAATTGCCAGACCAGCTGCAATAGAACGTATGGATTCTCCATTCCTCCTTCTCATTGTACCTACCAAAATTTGTTGTTCTAATGGTTTCCGATCGGTTTTTCTCTTGTAGGACCGCATTTTCCTTCAATGCAATTATCAACAAAGTAAATGTAATATTTATAGCAGAAACTATGAGGTCGTAGAAAAAGCAATGGCATAAAGTGGGGCAGGAGTAAGCGCCCGTGGGGCAAGAGTCCTCATGCGGACACTTGCCCCAGGACTCTTACCCCAACGGCACTTGCTACACCTAATACGCCATAACACAACCACATGGTGAGCTGCGAACCAGCTAACTGCACGAATTTTCGAGGCAATCAATACGTATAAAGGAACGCTAGACAAACATAGTAGTTAAATAAACGTCCAAAGCACAGATAAAAATTACGAGCTCCTACAATTTAGATAAAAGATGCATAAAAATGAAAAAAAAAAAACCTCACGTTCTGTCGTCCGTCGTCTTCCACTGAACGCACCCATGTGCTACAGTCGGTCACGTGAATGAAACTGATTGACTACAAGTGACATCTTCCCGGTATTTAGAGAACTATTTCGGCAAAGGAATCTTGCCCCATGCGGACTCTTGCCCCTTACTACCCTATTTATATAAATTGTAGAGGTGGATTAAAAATTAATACGAGATCGATACGAGACTCAAAAGGACAATCTCCACTCGTGGTAATGATGGCGTAGGTACTTGAATGATGTTTTCTTCTCAAATAGTTGAATTGGCCTCGCGTCGAAGCGCATGCGAACAGTCATTGGTCGTGTTTCGTCAAGAGTTTTACAGAGCAACATAAATTACAGAAATTCACATAATATTGAAGCGCGCATGCGCAGTCCGATTCTGACAGTTTTCATGAATTATTAATGAATTAATTTACTAAAACATTTATAGTGGGAAACCGGTATAAAGAAAAACCTATAGATTTTTACAAATTATTTATTAAACCGACCTAAGTTTCGGCAATTTATCCCATTGCGAAGGCATAGGAAAAGGAACCTTCACGATCGTTGCCCAATCGCAACCACAAAAAATGTATTATTCAAGGCTTTATCTGTTAATAATTTCCACAATTTGACGCCTCATGCTGTGGAATTTGTTGCACAGAATCATAACATTATTCCTGTCTCCAGAGGGAGAAAGAAAAGAATCACCAACAGCGTTGCCGAAAGTAATAATTGTGTACAATAATTGTGGTATACGTCCAATGGTGTCCAATTATACCGTATGCCACTAATGCAAAGCGTTCATCATTGCAAAACCGGAAATTAGCGGATATGTATTCTTAGTTATAAAATACAGGACATTTGTAGAGTTTTAAAAATTAGGTCAGAAAGCTCTTATCTGTTGAAATTGAAGATTATCCCATTCATTTTTTCAGGACGTATGGCAACCCCACTTAAGGTGGTTGGAACGATTTTTATGTACAGATTTGCGTGAAACTTTGCATACGTGTTTTCATCAGTGATATATGTATAATGACAGGTGAAAAGAATGGCATATTTCCGAATAAAAGTCGTTGTTTCAGGCTTAATTTTGTGGAATAACATGGAAGCATTCGAAATTCAGACGAAAGACCCATTTAAGGTAGTTTGAGCGAGATATTTCCCTAGTTATAATGGAGACCATAATCGAATTTTATTTTTTTAATTTCAGTGTCTGTGAGAAGTATGAATTGAATATTGTAATATAAATGGTGCAAAAATGTAGTTATACATGACAAAAATTCTCAGTAATTAAATAAATAAACCTGCTTTAGTATCTAACTTGAACCATTTTCTCACGCCGTACGGCTAGAAAGCCTTCTAAGCAGCTGGTTTTCTTGATTCTGTAAAAATTACTGCGGTGAGTAATGGATAATTATTTATAAATAGTAGAGAAAACATACACAATACACACTTTTTTAACGAAATCTAGGTGTTATACATTCCTAATTTTTTCAATATTCTACCTCAGGAGTGCACAGCCGTAATCTATTCCATGTAAAACAGCTATTATTTGTAGGCAAATTGCTCTAAATTTACTTCGGTAAGGGGTTCATATTTTCATATAAATGGAAAGATGGGTGTTTTTTTCGTTAAAATGAGGCCAAATTCAAAAAAAATTTAGCTTAATGATTTTTCGCTCAAACTACCCTAAATACGTTTTATCGAATATTTGACTCGGCGTGGCACCTTGATAATTGTTAGCAACTATTACAATAGCAAGGAATGCATTATTTCGCGTTTTGAAGAAAATCTGTACCTATGTAATCAAATTATTACCAAATATATGGTACCTTTGGCATGAGTCTACGCGTTCGAAAAGCATTGAAATTTCCAAAAAATCAAATCGGAAATATGCATGAAAGAAAAAGACTGGCAATTTTCCACAAGAACATAGTTTTACTCGACCGGTTTCGGTGTACAACACCATTATCAGGTATGATGACACCATCAACAGGTGTCCTGATGATGGTGTTGTACACCGAAACCGGTCGAGTAAAACTATGTTCTTGTGGAAAATTGCCAGTCTTTTTCTTTCATGGATATTTCCGATTTGATTTTTTGGAAATTTCAATGCTTTTCGAACGCGTAGACTCATGCAAAGGTACCATATATTTGGTAATAATTTGATTACATAGGTACAGATTTTCTTCAAAACGCGAAATAATGCATTCCTTGCTATTGTAATAGTTGCTAACAATTATCAAGGTGCCACGCCGAGTCAAATATTCGATAAAACGTATTTAGGGTAGTTTGAGCGAAAAATCATTAAGCTAAATTTTTTTTCGAATATGGCCTCATTTTAACGAATAAAACAGCCTTCTTTCCAATGATATGAAAATATGAACCCCTTACCGAAGTAAATTTAGAGCAATTTGCCTACAAATAATAGCTGTTTTACATGGAATAGATTACGGCTGTGCACTCCTGAGGTAGAATATTGAAAAAAATTAGGAATGTATAACACCTAGATTTCGTTAAAAAAGTGTGTATTGTGTATGTTTTCTCTACTATTTATAAATAATTATCCATTACTCACCGCAGTATTTTTTTTTACAGAATCAAGAAAACCAGCTGCTTAGAAAGCTATCTAGCCGTACGGCGTGAGAAAATGGTTCAAGTTAGATACTAAAGCAGGTTTATTTATTTAATTTCTGAGAATTTTTGACATGTATTACTACATTTTTGCACCATTTATATTACAATATTCACTTCATACTTCTTACAGACGCTGAAATTAAAAAAAAATAAAATTCGAATATGGCATTATGACTAGGGAAATATCTCGCTCAAACTACCTTAAATATAATTTTCGTCTGAATTTCGAATGCTTAGCCGAAAACTCAAGTTATAGCATACAACAATTAAGGAAAAAAATCTGGAATAAAAAAAAATAATAATGATTTTTATTCCAGATTAGATAAATACAATTATCATTTATATTATCATTTGTCTGGAATATAGGTGCCTCATTGGACAGTATCTCCGTTTTGGGGTCACCGACTCGACCATCACAGATGAAATACAAAAACAAGAACATAGAAAAAGTGTGTTGCAACTACAATCACATAGATGCTATCATTGGTGCTGGATAATTTAGTAATTAACCCATGGTTTGAAATGTGAAGTAAAAGCAAAGCATTAAGATACATTTGTTTAAAGGTTTGTGTTTGAGCTAACAGAGAATTTGGAGCATTTTATAACATAAACGAATTTGTCCGTAATCTGCAGTAGTTATTTTTTTTACACTTCTATGTTAGTTAACACTACGAACAGAATACAATTTAATATAAAAGGAACAGTGAAAACGTGTATCAATCATTATAGCTTTTTGAATTTCATTATTAAACATTCTTCAAAAATAAGTACATGAGAATGATACAAGTAATTCTTGTATCATTTCCGTTACTGCCTGTTCGGTGAATTCCAGTTCATAAACAATGCCCTTAAGTGAAATATTGCCCAAAAATATTTTTTTCGATTCACTTAAAATATCATTAAAATGTACACTCAATGACCCACGATTACCGCTACAGCCACCATAAAAACCATGTTGGTTTGCCTGTTGAACCCAGCAGTTGTGTTCAGAAATCTTTCGGCAATGAGAGATGATATCTAAAAGGGTCTAATTGGCACTCGTATGAACAGAAAGGTGCAAGTTTTGCGCCTTGAGGTACTCACGTTTTCCGAGGAAGTATTTGAAATACCATCTCGTCTGGTATTCAGGGTTCTCGATGACTGGCGTGCAGGGTGACCCAAACATCTTCAGGCGGCCAGCGTGGTCGTCGAGGAGTGGAAAAGAGAGAGAGAGAGAGAAAAGGAAAATAAGTTCCCGTTTGAATTGAGGAGAAAGAAGAGATGGGCGCTGTAGATGGGGGAAAGAAGAGGAGATCTGTTGAATGGGGGAATTTACACAATGCCGGGATGCTGGGGGAAATGAAAGGACCGAGAGGACGTTCTCTCTCTTCAGGCTGACTGTGCCAGGGATTTCCTTTTGTGTGTTTTGTGAGCATTTCGTCTTTGCGCGAGATTATATAACCGACTCTCGAGAAATTATTTTTTTTCTTCATATTCAAGATTTAGATACGCATTTGTAACTTTTACAGTTATTTTGTGCTGCTGCAACTGGAACAAGTATTATCGCTTAAGACTTTTAGAAAGAAGGTGATATTACTAATAAAACTTAGAAACCCATGTATAATGCGTCATAATTTATTAGTTATTAAATATTCCGGTATTTATGATTCCGTTAGGCTATATTCAGTTATTCTTATCACTCTTAAGTTATTAATTGATATTGATAATTGGTTATAAGCTCATGTTAGTGCATATGAAATAATTTTCATTACTCGAAATTAAGGTGTTGTATGGGCTCTTCGTGTCTGGGAAAGTTAAAACCGACTCTCGAGAAATTATATGTTTTGCATATTCAAGATTTATGTAGATAGGAATTCACAAATGACAGTGAGTGGGTGCTGCTGCACATAGAACTATTATTGCCACTTAAAACCGCAAAGTAGTAAGTGTTGATCACTTGAAGACTTAACCAGGTATAACTGCATAAAAATATTTTTTTGTAATTAAAGATTCAGGTATTCATAAATGACTAATCTCGCGTTAGAGCATTATTTTTGTTTCTCCTAAATTACAAATTAATGCGTTTTGTGATCCTTTCGTCTCAGGGAAAGATATAACCGACAAAATAAAATAATTTTTTTACACATTCAGGATTTTAGGTACCCATTAATAATTAACTCTTTTGAAGGGATCGGTACACATAGAATAATTCTTATTCCTTTATATCTAACAATAAGATAATAAGTGATGATCACGTGAAATTTCTTAGATATCCAGGTGTAGCTGCTGTAAAAAATATTATTTTTTGTCATTTTATACAATAATAATTTTTTAAGTAAAATTATTATTAACTATTGCTTCCACCATGCAGATAAATACATTAATATGCATATAAAGATACAACAACAAAATGGAAGCTATTTGTAGGCTTTAAGGTCTCTCCTGTTTTATGATTACCTTCATTTAAATACAGTTCGTCGCCACAATTTTTATCTTTACTATAAGAAGTACAAATAAATTACAAATAAATCAACTATATATATGTAACATTTAAAACATAAATACTACATACGTATGTGTGGTTCCATGTATTCCCTTCTTTAATCTTTGAGCTGAAGCTGTCAGCGGATGAAAACATTCATTCGCTTGCGTTATGCGTTAAAAAATCGCATTAAAAAAATTCATCCGTGCATTTCTTCGTAAGGTAGATGTTCAATCCCTCGAGGACTGAACAGTTACGGCTTGGTTCAAATTTTTTAATCTTCTGCTTTCTGTAAACATCCCTCGTTTCTTTTCGGCAAAATCGAGGAATGTAGTCGGTGTGACTCCCGCGAATCGTGTATTCAATACGCAGAATGCACCCTAATATTGAAACTCAAAATCTCCGTGATCCTCAGCACTACTCTCTCACGCCGACAACTTCGAATCATTCATTCGGAAGAGTCACGTGTGAATTCGCTCGCTTGGGAAAACCCCGTCGGTCTTTCAGACGACGCTGTGTCCGCACGTGGAGCATATGAGGGAAATAAGAGGATAGTAGACTACATTTAGGTAGAGTGAGAGGGCGCTTGATATGGTAGTCAATACTAGAAGCTGTAACGTGGACGTGGATGGTCCGCCATATTTGTTCACCCCCGATTTACCCTAGCGCTTACGGGCTGACGCATTTATTTTGCAATTATACCATGCATTCCATTCATAACTCCTCGAAATCAGTATGCATTTACTTCTTGAAAAAGCGATCTTCATATTTATTTATTTTAATCAAACATAATCCCTATTCCAGGCGATAAACCATTGTAAATGCAGTGCAATCAATATCATGAAGTAACTATTATATATTTCAAGAGTTATTGACCATAAATTTTCAACATAGGGTAGATATTCTTGATTTATATCCGCTGATGTGTTCACTCGTCCGTGCTATAAAAAGTCAAGCAAGGGAAGAGCAGGGGGAAGAAATATGGCGGATATTTCGGTTGTCAGGTTACAGTTTGATGGCATTATTCCCTCTCCATCTACCTCAATGGTCGACTACCTCAAATAATAGGAGACAGATAATGCGGTGAATCTCGCTGGAATGCCCATTCTGGGCAGACGAAATCACTTGATACGGATATTCGCGGAGAGGCGAGTCTCTATATCCAGGGTTCTCTATCAATGGGTAATGCACTCCCTGGGAGGATTTAGGGGGTTTATGGGAGGAATTGGGGCCACTATTTAGCAAAATATGATGTTCTATAGATGATGTAAAATCTGTAAAATTGTAGTTTTTTATGAAATCAAACTATTGGCATTTTCCCAAAGGATTTTTAATTCTTCTACACATTTTTCTAGTTTTTTTTAGGTCTTTTACGTGGAGACGACTTCACGAGTTGAAAAAACGCGTAGTATAATTACAAATCCTGTGAAAAAGTTAAAAACTTAAACTAAGAGTAAATGATCTTGAACTGAAAGAGCTGTCAATTAGTGTAGAAATTTTTGGCCTTTCAAATAAAGATACGTCAATCATAAAATATGAAAGTTTTTTGATTTAATGTGGATTCCTTCCACTGCATCAAGCCTGATTCTAGCGAACTTAGTGTGTTTTTACGTATTCTGTGGGATTTAATAAATTTTACAATGAATTCTATTGGCTAAAATCGGCTCTGAAACATTCGACTATTATCTGAAATGCATCTTTTGAGTTAGACTCTCTAGGTAAGAATAAATGGTATTCTGAACTATGGTGCATTGGGGAGAATGGAACAAAAAAAATAAAGAATTGAGAACCACTGCTCTATATAGACGTGTGGTGGGAAGGTACGGGAGGGGGGTGGAAAGGACTTAGCTAGCCGCTTTTGGGCGCGGGAAATTGGTGCAGGGAGCGGTAACAATTGGTGCAGAATTGGCGTCGCAATTCTAGGTGACAGGGTTATATGGGAAGGGTGGATATGGAGTAGGAGGTGACGTGACTTGGAGAAGGGGTGGAAAGTCAGTCAAGAAAGGTGGTGGACCAGTAGAAGGGAGGTTTCTGAGGAAAGACACATGCGAGGGGGGTTGTTTGAAGTGGGAGTTGGAAGAGGACAGCATGAAAATTTGTCAGTTTTAGGCCCGGCTGTGTAATGTCTAGGCTTGGGCAAAAAAAATCGATATATCGAAAACTCGATATATTTTTCAAAATCTATCGATAATTATCGTCAATATTTTTCATGTCGATATATCAAAAATTGATTTTGTTCCGAGTATCAAATTCATTATATTTGTTTAGCACGCCACCGTTGTAACGTTGTTTCTCCAGCTGCGGTGTCTAGTGCTATAACGAATGTAAGTGATGATATTCGCTTAGAACATAGGCGAATGGGACAACGTTCTCCAGAAGTACGATCTGCACAAACAGAACGAGAAAACGCTGATAGAAGTTCAATTTGGTCCAGACATGAACACCTATTGTCTCTTAGCACTACTACGCAAGAGGTTCCTAGCTCTGACCCTAATGAGCTGAAGCAGTATCTGGACCAACCACTACTGGATAGGAAATCAGATCCAATAAAGTTTTGGGTGAACTCCCGACACTTCACACCGGTTCTTTCGGAAATCGCGCTGAAGTACTTAATATGCCAAGCCTTATCTGTTCCATCCGAAAGAGTGGCTTCTGCAGTTAACTTGGTGGTACCGGACAACAGGAGTAGATTAACGGGGGAACATGTAAAACAAAGAGTTCTTCTGATGTCAATATCAGACAAATGCTGGTTTGATTGATTAAAATTGATTGTAAAAATAAAAAAATAGGTTTTTTTTATTACTTCTACATGTCCATAATTTTCCAACTTTTACTTCAACATTTTTTATGTATTTTGGTGAAACTTTAAGGAACCACTTGTTTTGGCAAAATTATCGATATATGTCAAAATATCGATTATTTTGGCTCGATAACTATCGATACAGGTTTTAAATATTGATACGATATCTATCGATATATTTTTTTTACTTGCCCATCCCTAGTAATGTCTGGTAAACGTCAACCACTAAATGATGTATCCTTTTTGTTCCCTTGGTGTTAACTGACAGTTCATGTTAAGTATATTTCATCAGTCTTTTGGTTAGTTGACGTGAGCATAGTCGATTAAAGAACGCATTAACTTCGGTTTCTAAACCGAGAAAATAAACCGTGTCCCGTAATTTTGAACGCAAGGGCCATATGTACATTATATATTAATTTAATCTATACGTTTAATTTTTAATAATGATTAATTTATGATTAAAAATTAGAGACAGCGATTCAATATGACGCTTGTGATGCTAACATGAAGTTTTTTAATGTCTTGTCGCTAAATTTTAATACTTTTGTTAACTAACATGCCTTGTTTACAGCTGGAAAAAATGATGAAATATTTTTACTTTCTCCAATTCTCTTCTCCTTCACTGATGTAAATGGTCTGTTCTGAAATGTTTTTGCCGCAGTGACCTCTATCAATAATTTTTTTCACTTCTTTGAACGTTCAACTTCGCACTGGCGCTAGTAATCTGTTCGAGTTCGTAAGTGGGGCCAAACATATTCTCGTTGTAATATCGGACACATACACGTGTATGTGTATTTGGTAGGTATGTACAGAGGTACCATTTTCGAATTGGTTAGCGGCCTGAAACTTCGGATTGGTGAACGCGCAGTCAGTGTTGCCAAATTGTAATCGGTTTCAGTCGCTAACTTCGTGTAAAATGTAGCTAGGTTGTTACTAGATTATGATAGATATCATGAGTTTTTTCGCTTTATGAGAATTCCCTAAATATGTATTTTATACGCATAAAATATTATCATTATCTTGAACTCACCAGCAGCGAGCTTAAGGAAATCATTGGTGCTATATTTTTTTGGCAACTCTGTAAAAGGTATGCCATTGATTGTAGCATTTTATTTGTTTTTGAACTATTTCAATGCTTATTTCTTTCGTTTTCCGCTAACATGACGTAACACACTTTTGCAGATATTTTTACATATTCTTAAAAGTAATGTAGGATTATGGAAAAGTCGAAATAAATAAAAATGGTTGTTAGTGTTATAGAAAAGGTTTCCCACTATTACTTCCAATCGTTGAGTCACAAGTGAGGGTAGCGATGGGGGAATCTCTTCTCTTGGTTTTGTCGTCGAATAAATATTTTACCTGAAAGGTAGTTAATTAGATATTGTCACCAGGCGATAAAATTATTTTTTTTTCTGCCCAGGACTTGTAAAAGTCGCTAGCTCGGCAACACCGCTCGCAATCCCAAAGTAGTAACTTTTACGCTCATTAAATTGAACCGCGCGCCCTGCAATGCTTTTTAACAAACCCCAAACTTTTAAATTTCCCATAAAATCTGTGTATTTTCCCTGCCGCAGTAAAGATTCTAGAAAGGTTTAGACTAAATTAAATTCAATGGAGCAGTAAAAAATCGGCTCACATGGGATGTGGGGAGTGACCGTAAAAAAAACTCTTTAGTCGAATGACTTATCAAAAGTTTACTTTTACTTTTTTCTTTCCATTTTGCTCGCATATGAACTCTGCTGATAGGAGGAATAAATTCCGTAAGAAATCATGTCCCAAATTTATACCGATCATAGTAATGTAGTCATACAAAATGTAATCTTGGGTGATAATTCGTTGAAACTTTCATTGGTACTTGCAGTGAGTATTGCAAGACCGAATATTGTCTACTTTTGATCCCACCTATCAAGGTGGTTGGAGCTAATTTTATGTACAGATTCGGGTGAAACTTTGCAAACATGTGCACATACATTACATCTACATCTACATACTATCCCGCAAGCCGCCTCAATAGGCGTGTGGCGGGGGGTGTTAGGACACCAGCCGTTTACATATAAAAGGGAAACGCTCTAATGAAATTACGCCTAGCATTTATTAAAGTCCCTTATTGTTCGGAGCAAAAACGAATTCCCATACCTATCCGTTCGGCAAAATATCTCTCTTAATTTATCGTTTCTGTCGGACCTGGACATATAGTGGGGTTATAATATGATGTTCTCCGTGACGCTCTTAAAGATATCTATTCTTAATTGCTCAAGTAATCTAAGCCTAGCGCGCAGCCTCCGAGTCTCTAGCGGCTCCCAACCTAATTCGTTTAACATCTGTGTAACGCTGTCTGTACGCCCGTAGCAGTTTTTGACGAATCGCGCAGCTTTCCTTTGTATTTTATTAAGTTCCCGAATTAAGTCTTTCTGCACCGGATCCCACATGCTCGCTGCATATTCAAGGTGTGGCCGGACGAGTGCGAAATAGCACCTCTCTTTTACTTTTTCATCTGAAACTATTCCCACAATACGCTTGACAATTGATTTACTTGACATTAGTGATTTCTTTAGATAAAAGTGAAACGAATTGCATGGAATTGATTTGGTCTTTTGGCAATTCAATGCTATAAAATATTTTCACGTAGTCTTATGGAAAATCACATTTATTTGTCATGGTTCGATTTCTTAAGTAAAGACTAAAGTATTCTAAACGCGAAAGAATTCATTTCTTAGTATTATAAGTGTTGCTAAAAATATCAAGGCGTCATGCCGAGTCCAGTATTCGAAAAAAACACGTTATAATGTAATTTCGCGTGATTTTTGAAAATCGCGCTGATAACACTAGTCATGATGTGCTTTAATTAAGGAAAACATTTAATATTTAATTCTTATTTCATTTAAATTATTGGCTGAATGATGAGCTCCAACGCAGAGATATATGCACTTAAATGAAATGATTTTGTTTTTACTTACTTAAAACAATATTGAAATTCTCACTCAATGGCTTACGGTTATTGCTCCATTCATATTATATTGATAGAATCAGGTAATGGGTATATTGCGGAATTTCACAGCGTTAAAAATCATAATAAGAAAAACACTTATAGAACAATATACCGCTAGTTTTTTAACCGATTGATTTCGACTGTTAAATGGTAATTTTCAAGGTAAAGTTGACCATTTCAATCCATCCATGGTTTAATAGGTTTACAGTCTTATAAACTTGAAAACTAATTCAAACCATCCTTGGTTTTATAGATTTATAGTTTACTAAATTTGAAAAATAATATGAGAAGCCTTCCGAATCCTGGAATTTTTTAGCTCTTTGTGAGCTGTATCTTTGCAACTGCATTGCATGTAATTTAGTCCTCCCTTTTATAGAATTTTAACCGCGCTGGGAAAATTCCAAGAGGTTTATAAAACTTGACTTGGATTTGGAGCTAAAAAATTGCAGGATGAGTCGTTCAGTTCATTCCCTGTAAAATATACGAATTTCGGGTTGCGCGTTCTCCAATCCGGAGACTCAGGCCGCGTTTCAATTCGAGTTTGCTACGTCAGTACATAACACATATATACCTGCACGATGTTACGACGAGTATAATTTGGGCCCCAGTTACGAAGTCGAACGGATTACTAGCGCCAGGGCGGAGTTGTGTGGTCGAAGAAGTTGGTCGAACAAATGAGTGAACGTGGCCACAGCGGTGAAAACGTTCAAGAGCAGACCATTTATATCAGTCAAGGAGAAGAGCATAATATAAATGTTCTTACATCTTTTTGGCTCAGACATGACGTAACAATCAACTAAAGTATTCCGCAAAAAAATTAAGGAACTTATTGTTAGCCATAACTGAAGTCGCTTTGATCGACAGACTGTGTTGTTAAATAAACAGATGAATCAATAAAAATCCAACGTAGAAATGCACAAAGTGTTTTACTTTTCATCACGTCATTTGAACTCCTATTACTTGCAAAATACTTGAATGGGCCTTAAGAATAGTATAAAATGGTTTTTCTTTTCATCATTTGTTCCCCCCATTTTTATTTACACAACATTTGGAATTTTATGGATTCTTTTTCTTTGTTTCACATATACACCCCCCTTTCCCTATTATTTACGCAATAGGTACTTGCGCGATACTTGACTTGTAATCTTTACCCCCTATTACGTACGCTGAAATTACGCAATACTTGAATGGCTCCGTGGAATGTTTTTCTTTTCATCGCATTTATAAGGTGGTTCCACCGGAAAAGGACGTATCATTTTGTTTTCATTCCGAATATTTTTAGATAAACATGTCCTCTCTCTGATATAATCTACAAAATGCTAGCTTTCCGCGTTATTATTTTTCGCAAATAGGACTTGAAATTACATGGTATTAATTAGAGGAATGGGAGAAACACGAGAAAATATAGTATTTTCCGGATTATATATATGCCATTTTCACGAAAAACTGATTATAAGAAGCGAAAACTCCCGGGAAATTGGTGAAAAATAAAACAGATGAATATTGCCTCATTATGTTTTGAGTTATTAGATAATTACTGTTATAATTGAAGTCAATATGTAGTATTTACAAAGAAATGGCGCCGCTTTCTGCTCGAATGGCTATAGAAAAATGTAAATTAAAAACGTATTCGCGGAATAATCTGCATATTTTGAACCTTAGTTTTGGTTTTAATAGCTAACGCATGTCATCAAGAAAGGCAATATTTCTTTAACCAATTAAGCAAAAATCTGGAGTTTGGTATTTGTTTTGACTCACACGGTCGCATTGGAAGCTCCTTTGCTGCCCCTATTATCAATTTACGGAAGTATTCAAGCATTACGCAATTGGGGTTTATCACGATTTTTTTGTTTTACTTTATCGTGCAGGGTTCCATGACAAATGATCATCTCTTTGATCATTGCAAATCATCTCTTAATGGTTCCAAATATTGCCAGATATATAGGATTCCAAAGTTGACTGGACGGGCAAGATCGTCCCATAACGGCCGTGACGTCATTTCATCCGTCACTTCTTCCCGATACATTCTAAAAGATGCCTAAAAAGTCCTTTGTGAAGATGTCCACCTCTGCCGGAAATACAACAGTATTAAGATTTAGAAAATACTTTGAAAAAATATCCGTCTTCTCTGGTAATGGAACCACTGGCCTTTGATCGATTGATGAAATGACGTCAGAGGTCGTTTTGCGGAAACTGAAAAAAATGCAACTTTCTACGATTATTTATTTGGTTATTAGTCCTTAATGTTTTGAAGCAACTCCGTAAATGTATATAAAAACCTTTGCAAATTTGATTTCGTTAATATCGAATAAGCATTCGAATTATAATCCCCCATTGTTGCGCAGTGCTTTCTGAATTGACCCATTATAGCGTGCGTGCGTGGGTAGGAATACGGCTTTAATCGCACTTCCCAGCACCCGCGCGAATGTGTGACCCTGCCTATCTACGTCATAACTCCCTAAAAACCCCGACCCTCTCTATCCCATTGGCCCGTGAACCGCGCCAATACTGTAGCGAGAAGAACACTTACTCTCACGCAAAAAAAACCTCAAGGTAGCACCTTGGTCTCCCTCCTTCCCCTACTTGAACACATCCCATGGATCCCACACAGAACCTCACACGGACACTCATCTACACACACACACACACACACACATAGAGAGAGACAGACTAGGGAGGGAAAGAGTGACAGGGTCCCTTCACTCCTCGTCGTTGCCGCCCACCTCATCCTTTTCCGCCAGGGTATCTCCGCTCTCGACCCTGAAGCGGCGACGACCTGACCCTTGACCTCCACCTCCGCCGTCCCCATCTTCGATCCGCGGGATCTGTAAAGAGACAAGAGAGAGAGAGAACATATGAAAGCAAGAGAAAAAGGATTCATTCATTTTGATATTTTTCTTAATGGAGGAATTGAATGGCATGCAGGAAGGAAAGTCTTTGTTAAAAGTATGTGGAGCATATCAAGGAATGAATGTGTTTTAATAAGTTACTTTCAGCGAGGAATCACTTCGCATACATTTCGATGAACTTGGCCTGGTCATATAGAAAAATATCTCACCATTCCAATGATAACAATAAATATCATCCAATTACATTATGTGTGCACTTTTTTGTTAATTGCAGAAAATCATAGTTTTGTGTTATTAATGCTACTATATTGAATTCATGTTTCTTATAGTTTCTTAAATTTAAAAAATAACATTTGTACTTGGTCTCTATTATGACCAAGGAAAACTCTCGCTCAAACTACCTTAGGGAAGCAACAATTGCAGTGTATAAAATGTATGAGAATAAGAGAAAAGGATTCCTTCATTTTTATTTTTTATGGAGAGACTAAAAGGCTTGTGAATGCCGGAAGGAAAGTATTAGGAAGTAGCATTTGGAGAATATCAAGAAATAGTTTTTTAAGGAAGCAACAATTGCATCGTAGAGAATATGTGAGAATAAGTGAAAGGGATTCATTCATTTTAGTGTTTTTTATTAGATTAAAATGTGTACGTGTTCAGGTAGGAAAGTCGTTAGTAGTATTATGTGGAGTATATCAACTAATGATTGTTCAATCAACATGAACATGAATCAACACGCAGTGTAGAAAATGTATGAAATTAAGCGAAAATGATTAATTCATTTTAATGTTTTTCTTTGTGGAGAGATTAAAAGACGCCTTTTCAGGAAGGCAAGTCGTAGGCAGTTAGAAGTGGATCATATCAAGGACTGAATGTTTGTTTGAGTAAGCAGCAATAGCGGCTTACAAAAGTGTACTAATCTCCACTGTACATTTCCAATGCTTCCAGTGGCGAAACTAGGGTATTCCAGGATAAGTATTATAATAGGATTAGTATTATTCCAGGATAAGTATTATATCTTTCTACCTAAAATGATTTCCGTCCCCGGGATTTTTTATGCAACTGAGTACTGGTGTTCGAATGACAAAAAATAAATGCTCAATCCTCATATGCATTCCTTATAAAGAGAGTAAAATTAAAAATATTATACATTTTCTTCCATTATAATGAGTAAAGTGAAACGTTAAACGGCCAAGGTTCCTTAATTTGTAGTAATTAAATGCTGCGTTTTTGGCATTTCCTGTACAAGGAATGATTGTGTTTTTAATGGAGAAAAAATTGCTGTCCTCGAAAGTGTACTTCTTCCCACTTCATTGTGTGATTACGACACTAAGGGCGTGCTAGAATAAGCACATGAGTAGGCTAAATTGCAGTTGGTATCTGAGAAATATTTGCGGAGAAATTGCTGACAAAATTGTTTTTCCGCCGTCTCAGCAGGTGTTTTCAGGTCAAAATCGCTGGCGATGCTATCCTTAATGAACAACACACTCCGTGAAAAATGCTCGAGAATGCAGCCTTCTCACTTTAAAAGGTCAAAAATGTTGTTTCTATAACCTCAATTATTTAACCTTTAAAGGACTGGCGTATATTTCTAAATGTGAACTGGAATTAGGGGTACAGCAGATGTACAGAAAAATGCTCGCTAAATTTGGTATTTAGATCTATACATTTTCCACTCAATGCCCAAAATTAAATCCGGCCGGCGGTGCCCGCAGCGGAAGTTTTAATCCGAACGATAAACGTTAGTGATGAGGAGGAAAAATCTTGACTCAGTAATATAAAAAATGCTCCATAGAAGGGTTCAATAATTATAATCTATACTGATGAAAGTCAATGCCTCGGGGGACGGGCGATGCTAATGATGGAGGAAAAGGTTGAGCCGATGTAGTTGGTTTTGGTGAGATAAATTGAAAATTGAAAAATGAGCATCTCTTAACTTAAACTCATAAGCCCCATGTCAAATTTGCATCGCAACCAACAAACAACGTTGCAATTAAGCACAGATGTTTACATTTTCTAAATACTAGTAACTCCATCCAGATATTAGACTATTAACTCTGAAATAAACTACTCAAAACATTTATAAATAAAATCTATACCAATAAGATTTGCATAACTAGGTATTTTGTCCGTCATTTTTGACGGGTGATCAGCTTGCAATAAATAATCCTCTGTTTTCGTTGTTTTACATATCAGCGGTATTTAGCCTTTTTACCCCTGCTAACCGGTGGAACCAGGAGATATATTTCTCCGAATGGCTGAAGAATAAGACAATAAATAACAAACTTATGTAGATAAAATATTATTTATTTCGTGGACTGTCTGATCGTAAGGCAGAAGTAATAGCAAATGTAGGTGATATTTTATTTCTTAATTCCATTGCTATGGAAATACAATATCAGAGTTATCTACCTAGCGACTATTCAACTACCTACAATGTTAGTTGAGTAGTCGCTGTGTAGAGGACACTGTACAATATTTAGTTGGTGCGACATCTGCCCCGCAGCAATGTAACTTCCGAACCGAGTTACTGCCATAATATAGCCACAACATAACCATGACGAAGTATTTTGCGGACCGGCGGAAAATTTCAACTGACCATCCGGTTGAAGAAGCCATCGCTTTAAAGCAATGTAACCAGAATTCCGAAACCAGGACGTGCCAAAACGGCATTGACAGGCACTATACTGTGCTTTAATCAACACATTGCAATAAGAAATAAGCAGAAATAACAATAATATAAGTGGCATGCCTTTTAATAAATTAGTAAACAGAATGTTTGAAAAACATCTAAGCCATTGGATGTTTTTCCTTCACAAACTAACAAGTTCTTCACAAACTGTGTGGTATTCTATCACTTAAATTTATGATCGCTAGGAAACTTTTACAAACCACAGACTTTTTTTCTGTGGTTAGTGAATATTTCCTCACCGTTATCAATTTAGGGCGTGAAAATCTTAGCCCGCTTCACACCATACTTGACCCAGCCCAAATTATCGCTAGCATTATAGCTTTCCGTTATCTTGCGATACATACATACTTGCTATAAAGCATTATCGCTATCATATTCGCTGACTTACTTGATTCCATAATTGATGTGGTAGTTGTTTGCTACTAGCTTCCAGGAGGAACTAGTTTCCTTTGTACAATGACGTAAGCTTTTACAGACGCTGTGCGATCGTCACTTTCTGAAATCAGCACCATCTATCGCTACCTGGCTATCAGTAAATTTCAGACTACGAAATCAACAAAAAATGTCCCGATTATTAATTTTGGTCACATGCTTTCGTAGTATGATTAATTTTTAAATTATTGTAGACATGCGCTAAGACAAACATGAAATTACTGCTTCCAGGCCAGAATAAGGTCATTGGTAGTGTAAAACGTTCCAGGGGGGTTATTCTGTATGTTTTCGGAATTTCCGAGCCTCGAAAGTGACGAAAGTTTTACGTCACAGCCTTAAAAAATTACAAATAGGGTCATTCAATAGTTGCGATTTGTCGGGGGCTGTGACGTCAAATCCACGGATTTTCTAAGGTTCGACCGCGTCGAGTCCTTGCTGAACAAGGCCCCAGGACGGATGAAATCATACTGGATTTCGTCCTCTTGTTTCGAGTACCGGCTAGTAGTTTTGTGCTGGATCATGTATCGTGTGAAACGAGATTTAGAGAAAACTTCTTTTAAAAAGTTTTCTCTCGGGGTGCATTAGTTTTTCTTCGGAAGCATTTTTTCAGCGACGTAACTTTATGAAATGAAGTCATTGTTTACATAATAAATACTAGGTACTTTTCCGCCATTGGTATCGAAAATTACTAAGTGTGTGTTGAAAATTACCAAGCAATACCGAGGACTTCCCAGATGCGTATCGTTCGACGGCGTTACTGTCGATAATTCAGAGTGTCGTAATACATTGCGACTTTTACACAACTGATTTCATTGTGAGAATTCAAATCAGGCAGTACTTAGTGAAAATACGATATCGTCCTTGATGGAATAATACCACCGATCTGACGACAGAGAAACCTTTCAGGAGAGACAATAAACTGTGCTCTTTTTTTTGTAAGAACAACATTTTGTTAGAAAAAAGCCAAGTATGGAATATCGTCAAGTACAGTACGGTATCGGGACAAAAATATAAAATCGGGTCTAGTTTTGATTTTTTTTTGATTTTTTTTGTTCGGAGTGAGAGATGTACCGGGAAAATTAAAGGGTAAAGAAAGAAGAAGAGAAAGATTTCTTGTGTGCGTCCTCTTCGACAGCGCCCCTCCCCAGAATAATTTTTGCTCGGCGCGCTAATTCACAATGGTGCACATTCGATGGAGTAAAAGATGGCAAACATTATGCATAAGGGCTTGAGGAGGACAGAGACGGGTGAGAAATATTTACGGAGTTATTAAAAAATGACGATTATGATTTGACGGTGACGACGGGGGTACAAAGGGGCTGGGGCTAGATTAAGCGAGGGGAAGTGGTATTTACGTGATGAGTCCCGCATAAGGAGTAAGAAGGGTTTATTTTTTTCGAGGTAGGGGGGTTTAGGGGTCTCCCTTTGTAAGTGGGCGGAGGTGTGTGTGTCAGGGTTAAGGGATGGGTGCGGGTGGGGGTGAGATATCGCTTGCCAGGGTCGCGGCCTTAATGATTGCTCTGGGGTGACTAGGGAAGCGAAGGGTTTTAATAAGACGCCCAAGTTCCAATTATTTGCGGGGCACCAGTTCTCCATAGACGGGCAAGTGAACAGTAAATGAACGTTGAACGGGATAGGGACGAAAAAACAAATAGCGAAGGAAGACAATAGGAAGAGCCCCCCAAACAAAACAAGGGATTCAGTGCATATTTTTGATGAGGTAGAAGTAATCAAATGGGGTCAATCCACGTGAAACAATCAACCATGCCGCGAACCTAGCCATTCTGGCTTTTCTTGAAACTTGGCACATCTAATTGACTATACAACGATACGATACAACGTGAATAATATATGGATATAATGTGTATATAACATGGATATGAAGTGAAATTCACACGGATATTGACATAGATATACTATTAATATAATATGCATATAAAATGAATATAAATGGACATAAGGTGAAATGGTATTTTCATAAATGCAGTTTTCCCTTCGGCCATTCCTGTGATACGGCCCATTAAAATATAAATATTAAATGCTGCTGAGTTCATTATCAGAGCGTATTATGAAGGAAAATAGCCTTGATAATTAATTAAGCTTGGCTGTTGATGCAAGTCTTATCTTGAAGGCCTTGTGATGGACTTCAATTTGCTATGCAACTATGAAATATAGTAATTTTTTTCAAAATATTCATGTTTTTAAACAAATAAATTACTATGAACATTTTCTGAATTAGCGTTTTTTTTAATTAAAGAAATATATTTGTTAGATCTATCAATTATGTACCTTTTCTGAAAGTTTTAACTAAATGGGAACACCTTTAGATCAGTATAAAATGTACTCGTATATATAATGCAAAATCCAATATCGCTTCCTCTGAACGTGATCCTGATGTCATCAAAGTTCAAAATTCACAACATAACGTAGGAGGAGAAAATGTGACTTTAGCTCAGGCTGCAATCGCCCGCGTATTCACACAACCAATGAGAATGTATCTTATATTTTTCCTGGAAGTTGGGAGTGAGATTTTTCGGTACTCATGATAGAGACTACATTCGAATTTTATTTTTAAATTTAAGCAGCTATAAGAAGCATGAAATAAATATTGTAATGTTAATGGCGCATAAAATTGTTTAATATGACTGAAATTCTCAGTAATTTTTTAAATGTGCATGTTGTCTCTTTAAATCGACTCCTTTTTTCACGCCGTGCGTTGAAAACGCCTTCACAACCGGAGATTTTTTGTGATATTGAAAACATCACTGCGGCGGTCAGGTAATTGATTTATTATTGAAAATAGTTGAAACACACTAGCTACGTAATTCTATTCCTGACAAGATTTATTCATCAATTTTCTTTATTTCTCAAGTAGTCTCTCTGGATTGCATACCGTAGAATGTGGTGACTTCGGCCACGCGCGCACCGCTTCACAAATTGAAACTTTGTAACAAAATGCATTAAAATGTACGAACCAGCATTTCGTTCTCGACTTGTCTAACATTGTTGGAGGAGATTACAAGCAGTCCACGCTTACTTTACTCAGTTCTTACGATACCATCATACTTGGAGGGTCAGACGAAATTCGTATGTTCTTTTGAGAAGCCGTAAAAACCTCAGCCTAGGATTATCATCAATAACATCAGATAAATGAAAATTGCCTTATTATTTCACTATGTTGTTGACTATCAGAATGTAAGTCTAGTCACTTTTTTCAGATTTAACTTGGAATAATATTATTTTTTAGGGTAATAATCAAAATACTGTGGGGTGACTTCGGCCATGCCCAGGAACTACCAGAAAGCCCGCGGTGGGCGTCCATACCTGCGTTATGACGAAAATAGTCTTCAGTACGCATTGGGTGATGATACGTCTTAATGATACGTTAAGAATAAAGCAAAATTTTGTTTGCAAAAGAGGTGAAATACTATGAAACAAACATTGGAAACTTATACACGGAATGATTTAAAATAATGAATCTTTATAACTTAATTATTTTAATTTTATATTTTTATAAGTTCAAGGTGTATAAAACTTATATCTGCGAGAGGTAAGTTAAGAAACTAAGAATAAATTTAATAAAAATACGATGTTATTGACAATTCATGAGGAAAATTTGTGTTGGCCGAAGTTACCCCATCTAATGGGGTGACTTCGGCCGCGGTAAATTATTTTTTTTATAAGTTATGTTTGCTTTGTTACAAAAATTTAAACATGATATGAAATCCTAAGGTTTCCATGTTACCAATTTAATTTTTGTCAGAAGAAGGCGCCAGTACAGTCGAAGAAATAACAAAAAAACTGTCAAAAATGGCCGAAGTCACCCCATTTTACGGTACCCGTTTAATTACCATGAAAAATGGCAGATATATCGTGGAAAATTACTCGTAATGCATAATAAGTTTTATTTGTCGCCGTAATACTTATTACGAAATCACCAAACATTCTTCGGATGTTTCGGGGCTCGCAGCGTACGGCGCGAAGCAAAGAAGTCAGGTTAAGGTGGTTGGAACGGTAATCGTGAGTCATTGATTGCACATTTTAGTAACTTTTTAAGAAAATCGAAAAAGAATTTTTGAGTCTCATTTTATTTAATTGCATCAGTTTTTTGCGTTGTTACTCATCATGCAGGCAGTATTGGAAATGCTACAAGAATGATATTTAAATGTATTTTTTATTTCATGCATGTTGTGCCTTTAGTTTTCTGTGCTGTATTCGATATTATGACAAAATTATATTGTAATGTGATGTTTTCGAAAATTGTACTGGGCGTCGCACAGTGGGGCAAAACCCCACTTTAAGCGGACAAAAGTCCAAAAATAAAAGTTTGAATTACGGTTTCTGAAATAGTAGGTTGGGTAACCTGATGTTTGAACTACTTAACGGTGTATTTCACAGGTTAGTAAGTATGCACCTGCGCGTGGAAATGAGTGTCAAAGTGAGAGAATAGCGGAGCACTGGTCTCACGGACGCAGACGCCGAATTGAACGGTCGATTAGAAACTATTAGTACAGCATACTGGTGTCCTCTATTTTATTTTTTAAACTTTCAATCGATTGAAATAAGCAATTTGAGTGTGAATATGATTTTAAAATTTACTTTTTTAAGAAAATACGCCTGGAGTAATTAATTATCACGATTGAAAATGTATTGATTTTTCAAAATGAAAAGTTTTAATTATTTAGAGAAAATTTGTATAATCGGACGGAATCGTATCGTAATTTTGGGATGTATCATTCATTTAAGTATGAGCTAGAAATTGTAAAAAAATCAACTGCCATTGAGTTGCAAAAGGACTGTTACGATATAAAAGTTATTATGCACGAGAGGCGGATAGGAAATTCATCCGGCCGCTATGGCCGCATGGCAACGGGTAAACTATAATATAAACAATTTCAATCATGGAAAGCAAATGCAAGTACCATAAATAATATCTGTTTATGAAGTTATTAGTAGCTTGTAATAGGTCAAACTTGGATGCTATATGTATTATGTCCACTCTCAGGTACAAGTGGTGATGTTAATTACACGAGGGCTGAGATTTCAAAAATCTTAGCCCTGTGAAACTTCTGCGCAAATCGTATAATTTTTTCTATTAAACATGAAAATATTTTGCAAAGGTGATTACAAAAATAATTTTTTTTAATTTAAGAGCAGATTCATTTTCGACGACCATCTCAATTTACGTGAACATTTTTAATTTGATTCGTTCAGATTATTCTACTGAAAAATAATTTTACTGTCAAAAATTGAAAAAATAATAAAATTTGCAAAAAAAATCATAAAATACAATAAATGTTGCCAATTTGATATCAGCTTTCATTTGATCCATCTCAAAAACATATACATGCCTATTTTGGAGTTGATTGTAAATTTTTTGGACTTTTGTCCGTCTAAAGTGGGGTTTGGCCCCACTGTGCGTCGCACCGTGAAATATGTTAGCAACAATTGCAATGATAAAAAATGTATAATTTTGTTTAGAAGAAAATCTGTACATATTCAATCGAGTTATTACGAAATATATGTCATATGCCATAAGGCTATGTGTTAAAATTGTATTGAATTTTCAAATAGCCAAATCTGTGTGATGCAGTTTTTCACTGCTATCTATAGATATAACTAGTGAGAGCACGTATGCAAAGTTCACAAAAATGTTTTCATACACAAAAATAACTCCAACCACCTCAACGTCTTAAATATGAATATGCATGACTTTGATAGCTCCACTTTGTGAGATATTTTACGCCCCCTACCCCTATACGAACCTCTCCCTTTCCTATCACCTTGACTATGCATTAGAGAGATTTGTTCTGCTAAAAGTGCCTGATGATGTCCTCCGTTGGATGAAACCGGGGCTTCGTATTAAAAAGTAGGTGAAATATTACAGTCGCTGTCATCTAAAACGAATATTCATTAGACAACCGAGAAATTCAGTCGTTAAAAGCGACGTTTTTACGTATTTACATTACTGTGTTAACGTATTTCGTATTGCAGCTGCTTAAATTTTAATTTAAAATTCGAAAATGTTGTCTCTTTTGACTGGAGAATAATGTCGCTAAAGTACCGTGTCTTGGTTGCGTAGCGGGCCGTCACATATTATCTGGCTTATGGCTGGGTAGTAGCGCTATACTTGTAGCGCACTGTTGTAACGACTACTTTTTTCCGTAACTTTAGCTCTGCCGCCCTATAATATTGGCTGTCATTATAGCAGCTGCAAAAGTGTTTGTAACATATTTGCTTTTGACAGCTATTTTTCAATTACTTCTCCAACCACTACTACAGGATCGAATATGAACTGTACAAGGTCTACCATAATAAAACATTTTCCCGATAGGTTTGCAATGTCAATTTGGCTATTAAATCAAAATTGCAGAAACTTACATAGATCAAGAAAGTATTAATTCTATTGCTCTTATTGCCTACGATCATATAACATAGATATTACTGTTCAGATACCATCTGGTATTAAAGAATGCTGTTCATCTATCATCTTTATATGGGATATTTATAAAATAGACTTGATTTAAATTTTGATTTTAATTCAACATGTGTTAATTTCATTAGTTTACATCTTAACTAAAGCTCATTAGCAAGAGAAATATACCAACATTTTAACCTTTGTTGAATATAAGAGAAAAACCGAAAGTAGCTTGAGGTCGGCAACAGCTAAGTTTTGTGAGTGCATCTACATCTAATAATAACCTTCATTCCGCTTCCATGGTGTGTGGCAGGGGGCGAGTTACCACTAACATGAACTACACTAACCTGATAAGTTCAATAAAACTACGACTTATGAATGCGTTAGCTAAAACCTGCAAATACTTGTTTGGAGGGAGTATTTCTCCAGCACGCTCTACACCATAGGTATACAATTAATGCTAGAGAAACTTTGTATTTAGGTGTCTAGTAACTACATAAATGCACAGAGATACAGATACAAGATTTATACAGGATACATGCAGGAGGTTCTTTTAGTAGTGTGTCTGGAGTGTAGATGCTATGAATGCTGTTAGTTCTAAGTATCTTTAATATAGGCACAACTTTTTTAAAATCCAATTTTGTAGCCAATAGAGAACCTGCTACTTTTTTTGAGGAAGTAGCGAAAAGGTAGCAAGCAACAGATGTTTTTTATAGCTTACCCCATCCCTAATATGGTTTAATCGATAGATACAGGATTGAATCTCGGTCAAGTCAAATGATTTTATACGGGGATTATTCTCACGTGACGTTATCACTTATTGAGTACCTATTCCGTCCTCAGGTTTTGTAATTTCGCAAACTGACGCCAAAGGTTATAACACCCCCCCTAACGGGACAGTTCAATTAAAAGCAGACCTTCAACTCAATATTGTCCGCTCCGGAGACAATAAAGGCCTCGGCAAAATCGGGGTGAGGTCACGGTTGGACGGACCCAAATTCATTTCACGTGCACGGATCGTGCGCCTTTAGTTTTAAGGGTGGAAATCCGGCAGAAAAACGGAGCAATCTCTTAAGGTGGCTCTACACTGACTATATGAGTCAAAACAACTACTAAATTACACTCTAGCTACGAGAAGTGGTCTTCTTAAAACTGTAAAATTAAGCAGTACAAATTATTACCATGTAAGCACGTTTCCGTCACAACTAAATCCTAATTTACAAGAGAAGCACATTTTTCACTCATCATTTATTTTTAGAGTTTATATTCCGCTAACCATTAGATTAAATTCTGGGAGTCCCTCCTTGATGAGTGTGGCCCACTACATTTTTCCGGCTCTGTACGGCATTTTAACTCTCAATTTCTTCGCTCATGACGCAATGCATCTAGCGTTCGAAAAGCTAACTTCTGATCATTTCCAAATCTCAGCTGGAAGATGGAGAAGTTGTTGGACCAAGTTTCCTTGTCATTAAATTTCAGTAGCTAGTTCATTAATTCTATTTTTGATGTTAAGATGGCTTCACACGATCATATTTGGAGTATTCAGGATATTACTCAATATTTCACTCTAGTGAAGGTGCCCGTAGAATATCAACGGGAGGAATATTATCATTTAAGTTGATTGTAATAAACCATTCATATTTTATTTAGTGCAAAGAATCATTGGCCATTAAAACCGACCGACCGACCGGATAACCAACTTCTTTCGGCAACTATTCCCATCCCTTTTATTAAGTTTTCGGCCATTAAAATTCGTTAAAAAAATTTACTTTGAATAAACGACATCCTCTTGAAGACGTTTAAATGAAGGAAGAGACGAATTGCGGAGGAAGACTTAAGAGTGGGATACCGAAGAATGACCCTAGGAAGGGAAGACGTCGTTTAGGGTCATTTATGATCATGTGAGAGAATTTGAATGCGTTTAGTATCTTATCAAAATTGAATTCCATAAATTTTAATTTAGCCTTACGTTGCCCTATAAACTTCTCCTAGTCCGATCCATTATTTGCTCTTTAGCTATCTGGCCCCACTTCCAGTCATAATGAATCAGTACGACGCCTGCGATGGCTTACAATAAGTTTCTGAATGTCTTGTGGCTAAATTTTAATACTTTTGTGAAGTATTATTCCGTGTTTTGACCTTTGAAAACGATAAAATATTGTTAATGGATATACACGGGATCTCGACTTAAACAATGAGTACGGTCGTTATGGTGACGTTGACTCAAAAACGATAAAATATTGCAAAAAAGCTTTACGTTTTAGCAAATATTTCGGAATTTGGACCGAAATACAAAATTCGATTGAAGTTATAAGAATCTTTTTTTTTATTATTTTCTATCTATTGGTACCTTTTACAGCAACAGGAAATCACTATTTATAATTTTATTTTGCAAATAAAACAAGGTCTGCAGTCAAATGAAGATTCAGATTCACGTGTATTTTTCGTGTGAATGTTCCTGACATATGTATACACATAGGTGATTATTATAATAGATAGCTATTTCTCTAGTGTGAACGGGACTAGCAGACGAGCATGCGTTACAAGATCATACACAGCTAGTAGCAGCCATACTGAATGTATGAAACTGCCTAACCCTCTCCTTTTTCTTTTAATTTTTAATATTTCTATAGTGAATTATAGATCAATTGATATTTCCTTGTCGTCGTAGTATAGGTATAGCGAAACTTGATGGCACTCCACAGCAGAGAGTTTGAGGTTCCAGAGGGCGAATTAAGCGTTTAAGAGAGGGCAGAGGTACCGCAGGGCTCAGGTATGGACCTTTAAAGAGAACCTAAACATCTTCGTTCTTCCTCTCTTGTATGCTCTCCTTTGAAGTCATTCTCTGTACATGTGAGTGCCACCATGTTTTGCTACACCATGTAGTTTTTATTTATCTATCACCTTGACAATTACAAGCTTATTTCGGTCCCCTTGTTTGCCGGTGGGATATTTATTCTTTACGTGACTGGTACGTTTGTGTTAACATATTGAAGTTTTTGCGAGAAACGGAAATGTTTACTGGAAGACTCAAAACTGAGGTAATAGGTATGTCATTATTGTCTTTTTTTGTTGTTATTAATTCAATTCCTGATTTCATATTTTATGCAATCTCAATCGAAATTTACTGTTATCTTTATCAATTTTGGAACTGAATCACGAATTTCGAAAAGGGCTCATCTCGGTGTGTTTGAAGATTTTCATGAGAGACAAAACTTGAAATTTTGTCAAGCCATTTGAAGTAAGAGCGCAGTTTTTTCTGAAACTCCTGCTGCGAGCTATATGAAAAGCAGATATGAGTCCTTCTCGCACATAAAACATCGGCCTATGCGTGTACATGAATAAAGAGGAAAATAATCCATTAAAAAAATTTCCGAGAGGAGCCCTTTTCGAAATTCGTGATTCAATTGTTCCGGCCACTTTTCACATAATCATCATGCTTGTAACTGACGTGGTCTCTTCGGATACACGCATATCAAATAAAACGCTGCGTGATTGTTTGGGAACTCGGACATGCATTGCGTGAACGCTCATCTCTGGCTAGCAGCCCGCCCGTGACAGTACCACTATATTTCGCTTGGGGCGCTTTTTGTAACATTAAACAATCAATTGATCAAAATATGATCGTGTGAAGCCAACTGGATATCAGTAAACATTTTCTTTCACAAAAAATCCCAAATAGTTAACAGCACTGGATTTTTCTCATTTATTTAGAATAATTCAGCCCCATCTTCAAAATTTTACACCAAAACCTTGACCGTACTCTTGGGAGAGGAGATATTTTCCGTCAATACCCTTCTTCATCTTCAAAAACGCCCTTGCTCCACGTACGTCCTTTGAGATTAGACCCAATGACCGACGTTGATTTATGGCGGACACTTTGTCGTGAAGGAGTAGGGTTCATTTATCGGTTCAATAATCTCCTGTCTCACACTTACGATTACCGTTCTTGGGAAATTTTACAAGATGAAGGCATTATATTTGCGGATATAACATGGATAACCGACTTCTTTCGGCAACTATTCCCATCCCTTTTATTAAGTTTTCGGCGGATAAAATTCATTAAAAAAATTAAATTTGAATAAACGACATCCTCTTGAAGGCGTTTAAATGAAGGAAGAGACGAATTGCAGAGGAAGACTTAAGAATGGGATACCGAAGAATGACCCTAGGAAGGGAAGACGTCGTTTAGGGTCATTTATGATCATGTGAGTGAATTTGAATGCGGTTAGCATCTTATCAAAATTGAGTTTCATAAATTTTAATTTAGCCTTACGTTGCCCTATAAACTTCTCCTAGTCCGATGCATTATTTGCTCTTTAACTATCTGGCCCCACTTCCACTAATACTGAATCAGTACGACGCCTGAGATGGCTTAAAATAAGTTTCTGAATGTCTTGTGGCTAAATTTTAATACTTTTTTGAAGTATTATGCCGTGTTTTGAGCTTTGAAAACGATTAAATATTGTTACCTTGCCCAATCCTCTTCTGCATGAATGATACCAATGGTTTGCTCTTGAACGTTTTCGCCGCATCGGCCGCCATCAATCATTTCCTCACCTTCTTGTAAAACAGAACTTCATACTGGCGCTAGTAATCCGTTTGACTTCGTAATTGGGGCCAAATTTTCAGTGGATTTGCATAGGCAAGTTTATTGCGCAAGTTATACTTGAAGAAAGCAAATTTTGACGTTAATTGCACGCGTTAACAGCTCTGCAAGTCCGCTTGCAGAACTTTTAAAAGTTTCAGCATGTCGCTTGCAGAAGCTTGTTGTTGCCAATGTACACAGCAACCAATCCGTCTGTGCGCTAACTTGCGTGAAACAATTTTCGTCAGAGTAAAATTCTCCACAATCTCTTGCAGAAGAAACTTTCAGAAGTAGTTTGCCAGTGTAAACCCACCCTTATACTCTTTTTAATATCGTACACTTATATATGGCATGTCATGAGGAAGCACACTCTAATTTAATAGCAGCCTTAATCTTCGGATTAGTGCAAACGTGCAATCAGTGTTGCCAACTCATAATCGGTTGCAGGCGCCAACTAAAATGGACCTAGTTTGTAACTTGACGAAAAATGATAGAAATCATGTTTTTTCGTTACGTGGGAATGCTATAAAGATATATTTTGCATATAAATTATCAACTTTATGCTATTTCTGAGGGGTAGAACCAAGCTAATAATTAAATTTTAAGTAAAATGCGTCATGCGGGCATATATCGGTTGCTGATCGCTGCCGTAAACACCTGGATGCGAATGTAACTGATCATCGTATGGTGACATTCAACCATCGCTTGTCAGTCATCCACTCGATATTTTCCCATAAAGAAATACTACACGATAACAGTCTGAAACGACAGAAGAACACAGTATCGTCGAAACCTTGCTATAATATGTATAAAAACGCATGCGATAATTATCTCGCGAATCGAGAATTGACCTTCAGAAAAAAACAGAATCCTACAAACATTTTCTCGCCTAAAAAGAAGGGTGGTCATGTTTGGTGACGTCACTGGGCAGTATCGCGTCTTTTTACGTTTTTCTTAATTTGCAACGGAGATACCGGCCCTTGTGAACACGCGCAAATGTCAAATAATATATCTAGACTTTAAAATAATGTGTTCCAAAAATATCCCTTTAGGTCCGGCCTAATGGCGAGTAAGCAAAAATATCTATATCTTTTATATAAAATTTAAGGTATATAACTCTGGAAACGTATATTAGTCACTTGGAGCTGTTGATTCTACTGATTTCAGTATGGTTTTTGCTGGGATTACGGATTATTATTAATTTAAATAAATAAATAAATATGTATAAAGAACGCATTTTCAAGAAGGAAATGCATGCTGATTTCGAGTGCGTTATCGATGGAAACCAACATAAAATTGCGAAATTAGTCGTCTCATCGTGAGCGCCGGGGGTAACAAAGATGGCGGACTGGCCACGCCCACATAACAGCTTCAAGCATTGGCCACCATAGCAATTGATCCGCCAATGTTGTCCAACTGTCCATTTCGTACACGGAAATATCTTCAATCTGTTTCCTCCATTTCAACAATGTTCTTCCGGAGATTTGTATGTTGTAGTACCTATGCTAGATAGAGCAAAAGTGTTTGTATTAGCCGACCGGCATTAGCTCCGCCATTTTGTCTACCAATCATTGTTGGTATTTGCGACTTTTTTATTTTAAGACTTTGCTTAAGAGCACCATGCTGAAAATTACTTGCGGAAATAGAACTCTAGACTTAGCAATTGCTATATTAAAATAGGCATTGTGTACCGTATGCTTCATTTGAAATACTTCGTGGGTAGAGAATGCTGAAAAGAAAATTTTGGCGTTGGACTGAATGCCTTCCAGAATGGAGGGCTTTTGTCATCCATATGACAACCTAAAAATGTTTCGCGTGTAGTCAGCTTGGAGTTCGCCTTTTATCGTGCGTTTTACTTAGCATATGTAGGTCAAAGGTGTCAGGGGTTACAGGTGCGACCACGAAGTTTCTTGTGGTTCGTATTTTAATTTGCCTAATGGAATTACCCTGCCTAACTCCGCATCCGCTTTTGTTCCATAATCCTTGTTTTCTGTTTGGAAATGTACGAAGGAACTACTGAACATTTATAATTGGTATTTATGACTTTTAAGCTCGTTTTAATTAGATAATTTTCTTATGATTGCAATGTATTTGTATATTTTTTATGCTATTGTAAATATGTATACAGATTTACTTATGCTTTATGATTCGCACGTTCGAAGGAAATTGTAGTTACATTTGTGATTTTTATTATTTATTAATGTTTCTCGAAGTTTGGGCCTTGCGAAATTTAACTTTTGTATATTTTAGTGTATTTGTTGCTTACTGCTGTCATTATGAGTATTTTAAATACTATTAATATTATTCAGTTTTATTAATAGATACTCTTGATGTAACCGTTTATAATATATTGTTGTTGGTTGCATGGTTCAGTAGATAGTTATCCCATGAAAGGAATACCTTTGAGATTACCTTTATGTGATAAAAACCTACTTATTTTGGTCAATATAGTTTTTAGTAAATGAACAGTTGTAAAAAAATCATTCGATATAACAAAACGAATGCTACCCTCTACGGTAGATTGTATAGTGTGGCACTGAGGTGTCAAGCTGTTGACTTCAAATCGTATAGGCTCTCCTTTTGGTCAAGAGTCATGGACTCTGCTGAGTCAAGCCATGATTTCGCAATAAATAAAACATATGAATGCTGGTTACCGAATGCCAAAAATGGCCCATGCTATAAATTCGCGTTAGTATTCGATGTTAGGAAGGACATTGTCATCCCTTTGCAAATGTGAATGAGGCTTACCGCATTTTCTGGCTTATAAGGCCCACCCTGGTTTTGACCCCATATTTTGGTAAAAATACAATGGTAAAATTCCCATCAGGTACCCTTTCATATATTTATGTTGAAAATGAGAAGAAGAATAAATGATCCATTACCGAAGTTTTTAAACGAACATTGCGACATTGCGTGATCTGCCTGTCAGTCGCGCGTGCTTGAAGAAGTTTCAGGTGACGTAGGAAGTTGGAATTTGACACGAATACAGGTTGTAACCTAAATCCGACCGGAAAAAATGTTGGTAAAAGCAGTGAAAAATAAATTTGATTGCTTCCGGCTTGACTTCTTGGAAGTGATAGATATCCATTTTGAATAAAAAAACTTCTTACTTTTCCACACTTTATTTAAAAACTGCGACGGGTTTCACCTTTAATAAGGCATCTTCTGGCACATTCTGAAGCTCATTCTGAAGCTCTTCTATATAGGTATACCCAGAGATATTTTTGTAATCTTTCCCGCGGTTATATATAGAATACCCTAATCTTCAGAATGTGCCAGAAGATGCCTTATCAAGGTGAAACCGGTCCCAGTTTAAAAAAAAGTGTGGTGAAGTATGAAATTTTTTATTCAAAATGGACAGTGAAAAAGTAATTGAAATGTGTTGTTAATACTGCATTTTCTTAACTTTTGCTCGCATAAAAAAAGCTTTGAATTTGGTGCAGGTTTTATTTTCCATTTTAAATAACCTAATTTTATTTTAGAAAGTGGGCAACAAATAGGACACTGTAAAGAGTATAAATATCTAGGGATGCAAATTGCAGAAAGTAAAACAATGGAGGTAGCCATTAGGGATAGATGCAATAAAGGCAAAAAAGCAATAACACTATTAAATAGCTTATTGTGGGACAATACAATATCCATTGAAAACAAAAAGAGAATTTATAATACCATAGTAAAGAGCATAGTAACCTACAGCTGTGAAATATGGCCACTAACGGAGAAATCAGAAAAACTGTTACTGACGACTGAAATGGACTTCTGGCGAAGAGCAGCCGGTAAATCAAAAAGAGAAAGAGTAAGGAATGAAAGAATTAGAGAAATAATGAATGTCAATGATACCATAATAGATGAGATAATAACGCAGCAGTTGAGGTGGTATGGACACGTAAAACGAATGGGAAATGAAAGACTCCCGAAACAAATGCTGCTGTGGAACCCGGAAGGAAGACGGAGGAGAGGCAGACCGAGGAAAAGTTGGATACAAGGGATAGAGAAAGAAATGAGAGAAAGAGGATTAGATGAAGAACTCTGGAATGATCGGGAGGCATGGAAATTGGGAATCAGAAGACGTAGAACGTCGTAAACCGATATATATATATAAATAACCTAATTGGAATCGAGATTGATGGTTGTAATTTTCTATTTTGGGTGGCTGAAAGATTGCAGCGACGACCGAAAAACAGTAAAAACAGCGAAAATAAACGGTTATGAAAGGGTTGTTTTTACCCCATATTTGTTTTTTTGCCAGTTTGGCCTCACTGTATATAGGTACTCTGTGGTAATGTGAAGAAGGAAGAAAACGTGAACGGAGTTCATATTTTGTTGCAGACGAAATTAGGATGGTTTAAGTATATGGTCTGGAGAAAAGTGGGAAATGCCATTGGTTTTATCTCGAGAGGGAATATAATTATGAGAATATGGAATTTTTATGTGAAGAAAAGACTTCGGATCACGAATGTTAGGAGAAGAGGGTTCAACTGTGGGCTGTCAAAGAACCGAGGTACCTTTGCTGATGGAACACCTATGATTAATAGTCCATTACATTGTTGGTAAGTCACAGAGGTATGCATTATTTAAACGCTGTTCTCATTAGAAGTACGGTATCTGTCAAAGGACGCTGTAGGAAATTTATGGTAATTCATGTAAATGGAATACGAATTTTAATGTCTCCACTTCGAGGATTTGCGTGGCGTTGATTCTATAACTGGTTTGACGGTTAAAGAGCGTATACTCTTACCCGAGGAGAATTATCCATTTTACCGCTGATTATTTCCTTGGAAGAGAGAGGTAGAAAGGAATGGCTCTGTGAGTGCAGTCTCTTTTTGCCTTGCATGTTGAAAACGACATTTACCGTACAGGAAGTACCGTATTAAGTTTTTGCAACTCGTTTGCTGAAAGTCTTAACGTGATCAGAGGGGTGTGGTGAGTAGAATAATGTGGTGAAAAAAATCCTCAAACCGGCATTTATATTCTAATTGCTACTAGATACGAATTTTCAAAATTAACGGGAAAACATAATTGACTTGGGCCGAAAATCAAGCCCTGATCCATCCGATTCGCGTTAACGGCAAGTTTCCTCTTCTAGTGTAGAAGCTGTCTCCGAATTAGATTTTGTACAATTGTTTCTGTGTTTTAATATCGAAAGATTCAATGTCTCCCAAATATTTGGTTGCCATGGTAACTCCTAACGACCATAAAACGAAAATAGTGTTTTTTTCGTGTTTATTTCTTTTTCCGCTAAACGTATAATTTCGAATTCTTTTGATTATTTAGATTTCGGTGTACGAATGTACAGATGAGGTTGACGAAGAGTAAAATATTGAGTGTAGCGTGGTATGGGATAGAAACGTGGACTCTGAGAATGGAAGATGAGAATAGACTGCATGCGTTTGAGATGAGAGTGTGAAGGAGTATGGAGAAGGTGAGGTGAACGGCAAGGACGACATACGAGGAAGTACTTGGTATAGTGGGTGAGGATTGGAAACTTTTGGAGGAGAATAGGAGGAGGCAGAGTAGGTTGTTAGAAGAGTGAATAAGGGAATAACGAAGGGTTGCCGAAGGCTATGATAGATTTGAAGACGCTGGGATTGCGGCGAAGGAAGAGAATTGGTTTTATGAACGGGATGAAGAGAGTTAGAACGAATGCTGAGATGAAGAAATTAAATTTCGATCCAAAAATGTCTGCGTCTGTAAAACTATACAGGGTTTTTACTCTATTCCATTTCAACTTTCATCAATAGATTACTCTAACAAGAATAATGATAGTTAGCTCATTGATCTACGGTATTTATATTCTATTTCTACTCGATACACGCGTCCGTCATTCAAATTATTTTGGCTTTCATCGTAAACACACTAATACGTACCACTTTGGGTTTACGTGTAACACAACTGGGGACTGCTGATGTTGAGAATTCTGAGTAAAATTGAAAATGGCCGGTTTTTTTTGTGAATTAGTTCCGTCCCTTTTGCAATGTGGTTCTCAATCTGTTTTGCTGAATTCCCCCGCTTTCACCATAGTTCAGGTATAATTCCACCTTCTCCATGTATAACTTACTAAATTATAATTTAATTTCGCTATTGAAAATAAGTTCATGCGTCTAAGGATCGATTTTATCCAGGAAAACCTGGAAAAGTCCTGGAATTCCGTAATCTCTGGTGTGTAGTAACCATTTGAAAGGTTGTATCTTTAAAAATATTGTTTATACATGCGCATATGTGCTGTTGCATATTTATTATATATCCGTGATGTGACGCACGGACGTTCCGCCCAAAATACGACTCAACCAGTGAGAAAAAGACGAATTGTCTAGAGCTCTTTCAGTCATCTATCTCTGGCCGGAAAAACGACAGCAGTAGTGAAGAGACGGAGAAAAGAAGGAAAAAAATCCATCTTTTGAAATTAATGAAAGCGCGGCGTTTCTCCCGGAGATGCCCGTTTGCTCAGCGGAATGATTGTTGAGAACTGTTCATTTGGGCTGTCTCCTCGGAAGAGTTTCGAAAGGGATTATTTGCTCAGTCCTTTTTGCCGTCGGGCAGATGGACCGTTGATGCGAGATAAGACCGCCCAAACGAGATAGGGATTGAAAGATTTATGAAGATCTGATTCTGTCGTCTCCAAAAGCGGTCAAATGCTATCATGATTTTCATCTCGGGCGGGAAAAGTTCACGTGCAAGAGGGCGAGCTCTTTAAACAAGATTTTCACGTGTATTATTTCTGTCCCGATGAAAGAGGAAATTAAATAATTAACTACGCACACACACAATAGGAATTAGACAAGTAAACGTAAGAATTAGATTTGGTGTCCGATTTCAATGAACTCTTGGGCGCCATCCAATTAGTTGGCCGTGGCAGGCAATTTAAATGGATATGTTGTGGAACTCGATACCACATACAACTCTCAGGGATCTCCACTGTACACTTAACTTAGGTAGCACGTTCGAGAGAAGTGGAGAAAGCAAGCAATTGATTTGCTATCATGACTATATGTATATTATTTCTAGAAAATGGGTGCTGATTGTTGCATGGGAATTCCGCTTGAAAAAGAAGGCCGGTTTTACTGCATTTTTTATTCGATGTTTACAACGAATACAATCCGTATTTTACAGGCAACAATGGCAATCACAAAATATATGTACAGGGAAACCAACCTTTAAAAAACTGTCAATAAAAAATACATTCGTGATAAGATGCAAGGAGAAAGTAAATATAAATATTGAAGTAACTAGAAGATTACTCAAATAGTATTTCAGTAAGGCTTAAGGCTAGGCAAGTAGTATCACAAACGTCTGCAAGAATAAGTGTAGATAATCGGATATACTCAGCTCACTCTGATGGAATCGCATCACAAGCAACGCACGTTTATAAGCAATACATTTCCGCAGTTCTCTTGAGAAACTGTGTTAGGTTGAAAACAAAAACAATTATTTCCGTGTAACGTAGGGTGTCCTGAGTTATTTTTTAATCACTAGTAATAAAAACTAAACACTCATTGAGGTCGAACGCGTGCGCTTTCTGAAGTTATCCAAAGAGCGCGCTGGGGAGGACGTTCAGCTGAAGCTGAATCCAACACGTTTGGTGTCCCATACAGTCCCAAGTGCCTTGCTGAGCAATGCATATATGTGGCGACAACGTAGCGCGTATCCATTTAAAATGTATGGTATTTCCAAGCTCCGTAGCCTGTCGTATCAATGTGAGCTGATGTTCTGTCCAACTATTTCTTATCCAATAAAAAGTGGATGCTATATCCAACCTCCTGTTTGAGTGTAGCAATTTCATGATTTGTTATAATAATTTTCCACGGTTTTTTCCACTACCAGGAGGTTGGAGGAGATCAAGTGAGATACACATTGTTATCCTCGACCTACTCTCACGCTTTGTATAAATGACGAAGTATTAATGTTCCTACTACCGTAGCATTTCCTACCACGTGATGTCCTTCCCCCCCCTCTGTTACCTACCCGAACCCTTTCCGCAAGAACCATACCCAAATCGATGTCACGTCTCTTGCTGGCGATTGACACCATGTGTCGCTACCACTTCAATCCACATAAAAGTGAAGGGCGCATACTTAATTCTAAGGTAGTGCAATGTTTTTTGTTAGAGTTTGCGATGCATACTACCTTTTATGTCCTCTGTGATTATCATTGTTAACCGAGGAACTGATAACGCTTGTACTCTTTGTTAATTCCGGATTCGTAATTGGAAGACATGCGGAGGTTATGAAATCTCCTCCATCATTTCATTTCCCCATAGATTGGGAATTGAGGCCATCGCAATTCATCGATTCTATTCGGTTTTCCCATTGTCATTTCACTGAGTGAATTACAGCGGCTTCAGCAAGTTGTGCGTGAATAATTAATGCCGTCAAAACTCGTCGAACGGTTAATTAAAAATTCACTTTCCGTATCGATGATGTGATGTGTGAAAAATTTCAACTGCAGGCTCCGGAATATTGCATCAATTACCTCCTCCTACGCAGAAGCAGAAAATTTTGATGCCACCTATTTTCCGGGATACGCTACCACCTTTGAAAAAAATGACGATCCTTCGTTAATTGACCGGTGTAATTTGGAAATAATTTCATGCTAGCCATGGTTAATCTAGCTTTTACTATTTACGACAAATCTTAAGACTGGCTCTGAAACTTAAAGTGGTTCGGTGGTTTCGCTCAACTTAAGAGAATTCGATGAAACCTGCTGTAAACATTACTTTTGCTGTCATAAAGCTACCTGATTTTTTTCAGAATTATTTTCCGCAGATTTCTTAAGATATTTGAACGGGAAATGGGCATGAAATTACACGCGTTCTTATGGGAACGCATGGCTTTATTAATCAGAAAGAACATTATCTAATTCTTCAGTGTATAATAATTTATATCATCTGCAGAAAAATGTATAACAGATTTTTACTCCGAGCGCTTGAAGACATTCCTCGCGCGCGTTGTAGATTATGTGGAGTTGGCACCACGAGTAAGTACTTGAACGTGGATGCATAACTTGTAGGATGCAGAAGAAAAGGCACCCGTGTAATTTAATTCCCAATTCTCGATCAAATATCTCAAGATACCTACCTGCGGCAAATAATTCTGAAAATTTGCAGGTGGCTTTAGAGCAATATTAATAATGTTTCAGGAAATTTCATTGAATTCTCTATAGTTCAGTGAAACCACCGAACCTCCTTAAGAATGAATGCTTAAGACGTAGTATTAATAAAGAATAAAAACCACTTTCCCAATTTTATCGCTTTAAAATACATAGGTACTTTTAAAAACCTAGGTTTAGAAATACTGGATTACCTTAAGGTGTCAAAATAGAACGAGTGAAGCAAAATGGCGTGAATCCATATTTTTTAATCCATGGTGGACTTTGATTTTGACAATTTTTGATTTGCCCAGCTAACTTCTCGTCACATTTGAGTCAACAAAATCAACTTTAGTTGGAGTTCATACCTTTCCCGTGGACTACAACCTTGGCATGGTGAAAGGGCTTTCGCGTTCCCGTAAACCCCTAGAGCTGGACTACTATCGCCGCAAAAAAGGTAGAACGCCTACCTTTAAGCATTTGTATGAAATTCCGTCGGAGCTCCAAAGAGCCGTGTAATATATCGTTTTACTCCTTGTTTATTTGACTACAAAATGCATTCATTTAATAGTGTGTAAGTGTAAAAGTTTAGCTCCTACGGTCGAAAGAGTGAAGAAAAACACGCGAAAAACTAGGAGAACGGCGAAACGGTCGTCTTCTTCATCTCGTCACGGCCAAAATATTTAATTGGTTCAATTATTTTTTTACGAAGAGGACGACATCTTCGCATTAAAAATATTCTTTTAAAATTTTATTTTACCCTATTTTTGATTTTTAAATGGCCGAAAGCTAGATTTCAATTTCCGAGATGTGGAAAAGTATATGAATATCGAAATTACATATGCTTTATGGAAATAATATTTGCGGCGATAGTAGTCCAGCTCTAGGGGTTCACGGGAACGCGAAAGCCCTTTCACCATGCCAAGGTTGTATTCCACGGGAAAGGTATGAACTCCAAATAAAGTTGATTTTGTTGACTCATGTCGTCCTCTTCGTAAAAAAATAATTAAGTGAACCAATTAAATATTTTGGCCGTGACGAGATGAAGAAGACGACCGTTTCGCCGTTCTCCTAGTTTTTCGCGTGTTTTTCTTCACTCTTTCGACCATAGAAGCTAACCTTTTACACTTACACACTATTAAATGAATGCATTTTGTAGTCAAATAAACAAGGAGTAAAACGATATATTACACGTCTCTTTGGAGCTCCGGCGGAATTTCGTACGAATGCTTAAAGGTCAGCGTTCTACCTTTTTTGCGGCGATAGTAGTCCAGCTCTTGAGGGAGAATTAATAATGCTCTTGGTAGGGCCACCCATACCGGATAGGTCAAAGTGTGGACGCCGGACGAAAGAAAGTTCACATTATTGCGTCACGATAAGTAATACCTTGTGGAATTGCATTGAGAAGAACCCCCTAACATCTATTTTCCTGAACGTTAAAAGTGCTTATAGTGCATTGGTTGTGAATTCAAGTTGTTGTTATCACGTTTTCGCTGAAAGTTTAAGGTTTAACCTTGTTTGAGCCATTTGTGTGTTGGTACCTAACCCGAGTAATCAGTATTGTGGAATTATTGAGCATTTTCGCAGTTTCTAAACTTACATCATTTCTACATTAGGTATCTTATTCTAAATATCCCCATATTTTGTTTTTTCTTCGAAATATCATCATGTTTTGCCCCTTTAAATTTCATAACCCGAGTAATCAGTATTATGAAATTCTTGGGCATTTTCGCATGATGTAAACTTACATCGTTTCTGCATTAGGTACATTATTCTAAATATCCTCATATTCTGTTATTTTTCTCAATATCTTTATGTTTTGCCCTTTCTTCTTATTTGCCAACGTTTTGCATATTTATTATGCTTCCTCAGGGCTCTAGAGTTCCTTTCTATTTCTTTACATTTGAGATATATATTTATATAAATGTTTCTATATATTTTTTTGTAATTATTTCTTACATATAAAGAAATAGAAAGGATCTCAGAACCTTAGGGTAGCATAATAAATATGCATGTGAAACGTTGGGAAAAGGGAGAAATAAGCCAATAATCACTTGAAATAGACATATCTCTGGCGAAGGAGGTATTAATAAATAGGTAGGTTGAGAACAACAAAATTTCCTTCATAACAGCTGAATCCTTTTGTCTTTTTTGTTTGCGAAATCATGATGCGAACTCTAAAAAGTCGAAATTATTTAATTTATTCATGAATTAAAAAATATATTCCTGCATATTTCCACTTATAATTCCAAGTTCACTCCAAAATAACGTGAACTTTGGCCAATCAATCTGTTTTTCCATTAAATGATAGATTTCCCATAAGCAATGACCCGTTTGACATGCCCACCTACGTCGAAAATGAATCTTGAGAAATTGACTTTTTCTCAATCTCTGAAATGTTTGGCTGCTTGGAATTGTATTTCTTTGCAAAAGATATGGAGCTGAAGGTTGACTTGATTAATGAGTTGACGTTTCTCGGTTAAAATAAATTTACGACTCGTGAAATCACTTATTCCGTTCCCCAATTCCTGTCTTTCTCTGAGGAAATCAAGCGTATTGAATAAATTCTGAAGATTCAGACAACATTGCGTGGAGTTTGAATATTTTGAATGTATAAAGTTGCTTGAAATTTTCCACAACTAAGAACAACTTTAATTACGAAGATGTAATGGCTAATTTAAGAAGATTATTAGAACAACTAAGACTTATTTACACGAAAAACTATGGAAAAAATAAGAAAGTCGTTAAATACCTCTATTTTTTACTACTTGATGATGAGATAGTACGTGGAAACCTATGTCATAATTAAAGTTCTTATATATAAATAAAAATTGCTGGTCTTTTTACCCACTCACTAGCGTACGGAGGTCCGCAGTGTTACCGGAAATAGTATTATTGATCATTTACAGCATACGTAATTTTTATAATGGGGCTCTGGTAATTTTGATGTGAATTCTGTCAAAGTTTCGGGGGAAAATGCAAATAAAATGCTTTCAAATTACCGTACTTTGGCTTCCGGTAATTGTCTCCTGTCTTTAGGTAGTGTGCTACACTGATTCAGTGATGCCTTTTTAATGTGTGTGTATCTTCAATGTACCATTTTTCTGTTTAAAACGGGTTGTTTGTTCCAAAGGATGTAAAAGTAATATTTAACGTAATATTTATGTTTTTATGACAATTCTTTAATGCGATGACGGAATGATAATTTCTTAAGCGTGTCTTTGAAGAACTTAAGAGTAGATGTAAAATACCATTTTTGTACAAAAACTACCTGGAATTTAATTCTGCTATGCAAAACTAATGACAATAGGTGATAGTTACATAAAAATTCAAGTCGCTCAATTTTTATGATGACACAGAGGACATTCTCTTTGACTCACAGTGCGTTACTACGAGTTGCCGAATTACAATTCTAGGAAACGAAAACTTGGCTTCTTACTTTTTAATTACTTGAGTAGGTAGTTCCTGTGGGTCATTGGAAGCATATTATTCAGGAATCTACGAAGGTATAGCTTGAAAAATACCTGCCTACATAAGCTATGTTAATTAGTAAAATAAAACTAAAAACTTTCTCTGCTTGTTGATTAAAAAAAATATATATTTGAGCTCTGTCGGAGAATATTTCTTGGGCTTTCTTGAACCTGCTCGTTCACGTGGTGTGCGCCACTACTTTCAAGGTTACCCGAAAGGGAGCTCAAGAATATCTGCTAAAAGGCTCACTAATGAGAAGCATAAACCCTGGCCGTAAAGCAGATTGCCTAAATAAAATAGGGCAGTTACTGCGTCTCTGCCATTTCGGAGCCTTTTTACGCCAACCAGAAGCCGGCAGTAATTGAGTGAGTGCTCGCTTTTATTGACTCCTTTCGCGGATAATATGACGCCATTAGTTTTCCCCGCCGGCATTCGCCCTAAGCATGTGAGAAATCCTCTTTTTTTCACGACAGGAAGGAAATTATCCGAAAGAGAAATGCATTCAGATTAGTTATAATGCTATAAAGGTCATGTCTCCATCGGTACGTATTTATTTTGATATTTTATCCGCATTGACACATCGCGCACAATTCTTCGTTCCATTATTCTTTTTCTTGTTTCTGGGAGGATATCGTGACGAAATTTAAAAAAAAATCGCACTTTTTGTGACATTTTGTGTGAGTTTTCAGTGTGGTCAAAATTCCGCCATCTTGGTTTGTCAATTTCTGGACTCTGTAGTCTCTTTGCGCCAACTGATTGCCTGGCTCGTGATACCTTGTACTCTGTATTTTATGAGCTACTTGCTGTTGAACTATTTACGGCCACGTAGTCCTCTTTGGATTGATCAGCATTTCGCCAGAATTACCGGATTGACTTTATGCATAATTATTTTATTTAAATTATTACTTTACTACGTACGATTTCCTTCGGCTATTATTGCATTAAATATCACTGGAGATACAGGATAATAGTTAATCTGGAACCATGAATTTCTTTGGTTTTTAGCTGGGCAAAATGTTCCAAGTAATCAAGGGGTTTTCTAGTTATTTTGGACCAGTAAAAGATATCAGGATAATAATTCCGCGAAAGCTACCATACATGTGAAAAAAAAGTACTTAAATTTATGAGAGAAAGTGTATTACAGTATACTTCCGAGTTTTAATCGGAAGTTTCACTAAACATTTATCATTGTTCCTTAGGCAAATGTCAATATTTTGGTCAAAGTAGGCGTGGTCTATCCTACCCAAGCTCCACTATTCCAGACACGCTTCCGATCCATGCCCATGACATGTAGCGCCCCCTCCAGTACATTCCAGCCTCCTTGATCAGTTTGCACCTACTGCAAACGGTACCACCATACGTCTTATTTTCACTTCTCAAACTAATAAGAAACACTTAAGATTACTTTTCAATGACCCTAACACTATGGTTAAATCTGTATCTACAACTGGGTCACTTTCTGGGATATGGAGGTGCAGATTATTCATTAAACTGAACTACAATTTGCGATTGAACTTAATGAATGTTTTCTGGTATGTGGAAGACTCTTGTCTTGTGAATTTCATAGTTGCATTATCATCATCATTGTTCGTTAAATTGTAATGATAGCAGCCATCCATCCTTCCCTATCTAATATTAGTTCCCTTACTCTCAAGTAGTTCTGCTTAGGTACTTTCCTATTTATTTGACCCATGAGTTTCTCTTCCTTTTGGGACCTTTCCCTCTATTTTTCATTCAATTATATTCTTCGCAAAACACATTGTGCCTCAGGGTGTGCCCAATCCATCTGGTTCTTTTCTGTATAGCGTTCCATATGGTCCATTCCTCTTCTACTCTTCTCTAGATTGTGCCTAGGACGCCGGGGGTGGCCTAGTGATAGCGTGCTCGACTCCTGATCCGAGGGTCGCAGGTTCTATTCACAGCAAATATTTTCCTGACTTTTCTCGGAATAATATATTGATTCTGGAACGACGTCATAGCTGCATATGTTGATACATTTTCCTGGTATGCATATTTTTTAACTATCCTTCTAAAAACCCCCGTGAAAGATCCTATGTTTTGTATTGAGCGAAATTTTCCCGTGGTTGGTCACCGGCGATAAACTAGTTTTCCTTTGAACCTCCACAGATGGATTGATTGGGAATAATTTCGGTTTCTGGTGTGTGCCTGTTTGGCTTTTCTTGGGGTTCCTTGGCATGTGGTACTCGTTTATCGTACTAATACATTAGTAGCCGTGGAACTCGTCCAGCTGGGCAACGGCCTACCACGATGGAAACACCGGTTCCCGATCAGTTACCGAAGTAAAGCATCGTTGGGCTCGGCTCGAGTTGGGAGGGGTGATCCTACTATTCGTCCGAGTGCTGTTGCCCCTGTCTGCACGTGGCAGACAGTATGTGCGAAATGACCTTAGCCGTCGAAGCACGTTCAACAAAACTACTAATACTACTCGTCCAGCTCATCTTACTTTCCAACCGTGTTATTCCCTAACCTGTTATGACCTTGTTGAGAGAACAACAGTGATACCTGACCAGCTCGATTCCAAGTGACGTTAACGAAAGTGGTTCGGGGAAGGGGAAGAAAGACAATAGGTTATATGGACGGGATGTATAAGGGTAGGACGGACGCTGAGATGATGAAAAAAATATTACAGGTAACTAGGGGCCTCTCATTTGAACACCAGCAAAACTGTTGTCATCTCAAGTCAGCACACGCGGTGACAAGACCCAGAAAAATGGATATTACATTTCTTATTAAAAATGCTACAAGTTGGCTATTTGGCTGGTGGTAACATAAATATGAGTATTCCTAATTTTAAATAATTGATTTCCACCACCACACAATGTAGTTTTCCTGAGAAATAAACAAAAAGTTTAAAAAGTCGACTATACTAAATAAAAAATCGATCATGCAAGATAAATTTTCTGCACTTCTTAAAAACATTAGTTTTTTTGGAAAGGGCTCAAATAATTCTGCAGGAAGACTGTTCTAATCCACACTTTCTCCTGTTTAGGAATGAGAACTTTTTACACTGGTCCTTTGCGACAGAAATTTCACCTTTTATTGATGACCATTCCTCCTTATGTAGGTTAACTGAAGGAGAACAAGTCTTAAGTTATGTTTGTAAGTCACGATCTTATGTCTTGTGTACACGGACTTCGAGATAATTCTCTCGGAGAAAATGTAGTCAGTCCTGGAACGTGGACTCTATTCATCCATGGAATAAGAAAATTCGAATTTGCATGGAGATGAAACTTAAGGAAAATTGAAGCATCACTTATTTCGCGAAAATTTAACTGCCCTCTAAGAATTTCTAGGCTTCTTTCATCTTTGCAGTCTTTTTCCGAATATTTTACTCCTCCATCCGACCCTCCAAAACGAATCAAATATGTATCTACGTGATGGTAAGCCATCAAACAAAATGAAACAATTTTTATGAACCTCGACCCGGGATGGAAATAGAAAAATGTTTTGGAAAATCGAAAACATTTGAATTTCCGATGAGCACCGGTTAAAATGTTTTCGTAACGTTATTGTTGGTCTTGATTAATGGTAACGTATTTAGCTGAAATTCAGTCCATTTCTTCTTTTTTGCAAATTTTAATGAATATTTTACTTGGAGGCCGCGTTGGAGGAAATCAGTAAAAAATGTTTGCCTGCCTGGTTGTCCGATAGCATTTATCTACATGTACGGAATCCCTCGTGGTTGTGTGGTACGGGGTGATGGCAAACTGGGAATGGAATACTCGTGCTGGTTCAAGGTCTGACCTCGTACGCTATCCTGGCCGCTAGGAAATAAAGGGACATTCAAATATTACGGTAGACGTTTTGGGTGGGAGGGTTGAGTTTTTCTTACTTACGTTGTCTTACGTTGTGAGTGAGGAGACAATTGACACTCTTACGTAAGATTTTAGTTACTTCTGAGATATGGTTTTAATCACTTTTTCAAATTATTGCTGAACGATAAATCTTATTTTGTAGGATTACCGATGAGGCGGTATGCCTGACTTTATGCATAACTATAGAAAAACGTATCAAATGTTTTGCGTTCATTTGTTTGGAGAAGTCGTATTTTTTTAAAGATATCGTTTTCTTTGCGAGTCGCGCTAAATGTGAATCGCGAAATCTCAAAAATCGTTATCGATGTCCGGATAACAAATCTTATTTTTAATGTATAAATGAAAAACTTAAACTTCGTGGTTCCACAATGATAATTTTATTTGCACGACCCGGGTTTCGACGTATTATAACGTCATCTTCAGGTCGGACATGCAGGACGAAACCCGGGTCGTGCAAATAAAATTATAACTGTGGAACCACAAAGTTTAAGTTTTTCATTTATACAATGAATAAGTTCCACCAAGTAACGCCTGAAACTACCACTTATTTTTAAGTTTTCCGAAAGGGTCTATTATTATGTAAAAATAGAATTTTAAAAATCTGATGGGGTGGTGCACTTGGACATGAAAGCCTACGTTTATTTTTATCAATGAGCATTGTCTGTTCCAAACATTAATGACAACTTACCAAAGATTGGGAGGAAAGGGTGGGGTGGGTCGTGAAATCTTACGTTTTGTCACGCGGGGGAGGGTAGGGTAAAAAGTGGTTAAATCGCTTAGCGTAATACTCGAACGGCCTCTAACCAGAATCCAGGAAAGTATTACTTTGGCGAACATGCTAACATGCTGTGCACGTGTTCATATACTACTAATTCTAATTACTATTACTAAATATATTAACTCATGGATACTATGAGATACTAATTAATGCAAGAACACTGGACATGCAGGATATTTCAAGCGGGATGAGGTGTTAATAATAATAATGATAAGTTGTAAAACACAAGTATAAAGACTAGTCTACCAAGCGATATTGTCTCGTCTTCATGCCTCAGCAGTCATGCTGACATACAAAGGTTATTAGAAAATTACAGGCACATAAATGTATGATTAGTTACATCCCGTCCTGATTTTTAAATTGCTATTACTATTATGTTATCTAACGGTAAGGGTACGTTAAAATGAAAGTCAGTGAACATCCTCTTGATTTAAAAAAATGAGAGGTCCTTAGTTACCTGTTTTATTTTTTTCATCATTTCAGCGTACGTTCTACCCTTATACATCCCGTCCATAAAACCTACTCTCTTTCTTCCCCTTCCCCGGTTACCCAACATCCTCCCCTCTATCACGACCTTAATTAACCTTTCGCCCCTCATTTCCACTTCCAACCACCTAATTTCCGTTCACCTACTCTCATTTAGAAGATTCCTTTCTTCACCGACTATTCCAAGCACTTACACGTTTATCTCCATTTCCGTCCACCTCACTTTCTCCATCCTCCTCCACACCCACATCTCGAACGCCTTCAGCCTCTTCTCATCCCCTTTTCTCAGACCCCTTGTTTCTGCCCCATACGACGCTGCACTCCATATCTAACACTTCGACAACCTCTTCTTTATATCCTTACCCAACGTCCCCGACATCAGCTCCCTTCTTTTTTCGAACGCATTCCATGCTAGCGCAATTTTCCTCCTGTTGTCTTTGCTACTATGTCCATTTTCTTCCAACGTACATCCCAAGTAGTTATAAATTTAAAAAAAACATAAAAATAAGACTATCTATCATCATCACTAACATTATTAGATACATCGTCCATTGCTATCGTGGTCCCTGACTTTTTTCAAGGTTCGAGGAAAAAAATGGCATTTTAAATCCGTCGGCCTTGATATATATCTTTCTAATTTTTTGTATGTAATGGAGCCTACTGAGGTTCCAAAGGGTTTATAATATATTCTTTACGTCTTCTCCGATGTCTTTAGGACTACGCGGTTAAACATTTTTATCGTCATCGTAAACCATTTAAATGATTCTTGTTAGGAATTAGGAAGTAGTGTAGAGATAAATTTCTCGACTGATTTATGCAATGGTTCTAGAGGACGGGATATTAATTTTTTCTTCTGTAATCATAAAAAAATGTTCATCTTCTGTTATTTGACCTACAAAAACAGTACATATTTTTAATATTTGTTCCTCCAAAATCCGTTAAAATAATTGTGAGGGGCCTCAAATCCTCATCATCCCGATTTAGTAACAGTAATCAGTATAAGTAGCATATTAACCTGTGTACTGCATGTTAGCCAACGTAGCACTTTACTGATTTCTGGTTTAGCCGTGCACAGTCCCCCTGACTTATATTTGGCTAGGGGACGTTCACGTATTACGCTAGGTTATTTCTGCCACTTTTTGACCATTTTAAGATATTTTCGTAAGATTTCACGATTGTATGTTCCTCCCCCTCCTTTCTCCCCAATGTTTAATGAGTTGTCATAAATTTTCGGAAGAAATAATTCACATAGATGAAAATAAATTTGCACTTCCATGTCTAAGAGCGCCAAAACTTGCCTCAACCCCTTCTATTTTGTTCATCTTCTGTTATTTGACCTACAAAAACAGTACATATTTTTAATATTTGTTCCTCCAAAATCCGTTAAAATAATTGTGAGGGGCCTCAAATCCTCCTCTAGACCATCCTTTAAATGACAAAGGGCCTATGCTTATGTAAAAAAATGCGCCTATGACACCTGGCAACCCAACCCAACCAAACCCAACCAAACCCAACCCAACCAAACCAAACCCAACCCAACCAAACCAAACCCAACCAAACCAAACCAAACCAAACCCAACCCAACCAAACCAAACCCAACCAAACCAAACCCAACCAAACCAAAACCAACCCAACCAAACCAAACCAAACCCAACCCAACGCCGCATTTTCTATGCTGACACTAAAATCCTTAATTTTCATCCTAGAGAGTCAATCAAAAGACGCTCGTAAACGTATTGAGACAAGGAATTCGATGGCGATGCGAAAAAGTTACAAAATTGCAAAATTTATAAACTTTATCATTGTACTGCACGGGGTCACTTTCTACCTGCCGGGAAGGGCGAGCCTCGTGCGTCCCCAACCTCGAGAGGATCCGGATTAGCTCGAAAGCGAGCGAGGGCCTTCCTAATGAGGGTGTTGTGGAGACTACCTGGGTCCATCCGCCATGCAGTCCCCCTGAAATCGACACTACCCACTAAATCTATTAATTCATGGATATTACGAGGTAGTAATTCATGCAGCACACTAGAAATGCAGGATATTTCAAGCGGGATTGTAAGATCAAGTCTCATTACGGGGTATCAATGTTTTATTTTGCAATCATAAAAAAATGTTCATCTTCTGTTATTTGACCTACACAAACGGTTTTTTATTTTTTGTTCCTCCAAAATCCGTTTAAAAAATTGTGAAAAATTTTATTTACACTGAACAATTACACTCCTCTTAAGAGTGGCATCATGATCACGACGGATATGTTACGTGATTACTACTCTGTCCACCTCTCTGTCTCTGACGCGTCACTAAGCCAGTCATCCTCATGAGCATTGTTCCTATAACGGCCTTCTGGTGGCATCACGTTTCAGGCACCTAGACAATTCGAATCCAGTCACTCAACACAATATTACGTTATTTTTCACTCACAAAAATTGTGATCTCTATCCAAAATATCTCTTCCTTCATTCTGGCATATTCCCAGATGATCTTGTAAAAAGCTGGAGTAAAACTCTGGCTCTATATTCTATTAATTAAAATTATCCTCGGCAAGAAAGCCGTATATCGAAGTTGCTAGTGAAATGTTCAGGCATAATTGATTTTAAAAAACCCTTAATTTTTTATGCATTACCCCGTATGTCTATGACGTTTTCAATGTATTTAAACGTATTAAGACTTGATTTGAAAAATGATGACGCATTTGGCTGAACTTCCCTCCATTTAATTTTTTTTTCAAAGTTTCCTAAAAATTTTTAAATAGTGAGATGGATGATTGGAAAAAAATGAGAAAATAAAATTTATCCGCCTTGCTGTCAGATAGCATTACCATAGAGATGGGAATCGCTTTAACCGCCCCCATACTTTCCAGAGGTATAATCATCGTAAGATTCTTCGACATCTGACCTTTTTCGGGGATTTAGCGTGGCTTTTCCGGATATTAGAGCCATCCCAGGTTCTCTTTATCTAGAATCCAATTGAGGCGGTAGAGATTGTAATGGAAGACGAAGTCTGCCACGTTCAAACTCCCTAACAAACGGAAGTGGGAAGAACTTTACCACGTAATCATGTTAGAAAAGTAGGAAATGTCGGTGGGATCTAGCCAGCAAACCTTTCGCAGATAAAAACAAGAAAATTGATGGTGGATTCCTCCTTCCATTATCAGCAGTAGGTACCAAAAGAGGTCAAGAGAACTATCAAAAACAATTGCGAAACCTTGAATGGTGTGGTTAGACCAAAATTAATCGAAGTAATTCAGATTCGATTAACTCCAGGCTATTAACTCTCCCCATTATTCTGAGTTACATGGTAGAGCGGGCAGATTGGGAACAAATTATTATTTGACGGTTAAGGGCCAGTCTTCAGAATTTATCACGACTCAGTAACGATATGAACAATAATATATCGCCACAATGGTGGAACTCAATGGGTAACCGGACCCTATAGTGGCTCTTAAATGAATGGGGGAAGTATCTGCTGGTCAGCTTTGGTATTATTCTGCGTCCCTGATTACTTTCCTTCGCTACACCATTATTCGCAGTAATTAAGTATTAGTTATAAGACACCTACGTTCGGGGTAGGCGCAGTCAAAGAAGTTACGTAGAAGTTAAGGTTAAGAAGTTAAGGCTCAGTGATAGGCCTATAAGACTGGCTCTGCTTTAATGATCTCTTCCGTATTGCCAAATTCTTGCATGCCTCTTTTGCTTCAGGTACCCTAATACATTGCGTCTAACACTCGCTTCTTTTCTAAAGACTCATAATATTCTTTCTCTTTAGGGTAACAGTCACGCATTCTCTCATGACTTTCTGGGTCTAACTCCTCCTATCTCACCATTCACGTCTCTATCATGAATGTATCTCGTTATTCGGCTCTCAGTCATTTTCTCGACGTGGTCAAACGTATCACTAACCCTATCTCTTCTACTTAGTTCTTTGATACCTCTCCTAAATTTTAGGCAGGATTTAAATTCTTGATAGCCGAGTATTTATCTATTTCGAACGTGAAATAAATTTTGTTTTAATTTTTTTAACGAACCTTTTTATTTATTTTTTAAAATTTTATGGCCTTCATTGGACCATTTCAGTCATCTTCTGGATGTCTTCTGTTTTCTGTCAGCCCAGTATTTATTCATTCGCTCGGATCGTAATGTTCTATCTTTATCTGAGAACACCCTTCCTATTTTGTGTTTGTTGATTTTGGTTTGTAGTCTGATCTGTTTGTCCTTGAGTTTCACGATAGCATCTGACTTTTCTTTCAAATATTCTATTGTAATGTGTGATTCACTCATATCTTCCTTAATTTCTGCTATCCATCTTGCGCTGGTCTTACGGTTCCATAGTTCCATAGCTAGTTCCATAGTTTACTAGCCTTTTAATTAAGTCAACTTAGTTTTTTAAGACGACAGGATATGTGTAAATTAATTGAACTTGAAGTCGTTTCACGATCTTAATGGGTGGAATTCAATCATCTTAAAGAAGCATTTCTGATGAGGACCTGCAATGTTTCGTGTCTCTTTTCATCAATTATGTTCTTACTGATAGAATCTTCGAATTATATTTGAGTACCCGAAACAGAAGTTTCGGGAAATATCCCTGACGCAAGGCATGGGCGTGGTAAATGATGTAGCTATGGAGTGTTCGCAAAACTCGGCGGATGCGAGGATTTTTCAGTGAAATCTTCATCCCTTCTTAAGTTCTGTGTGGTTTAGGAGTAGGAAAATGCCGTAGCCAGGATTCTCTTCGCTAAATCTCCATTTCCTTAATAATGCTTCACCTATCAACTTACCCATCTGTCCTAAATATAGCTAATACCCTTAATTGTCGGGCTCAAATAAACATCCAACCTAGTCAATTTATTTTGTTCAATTTTGTAAAGCTATTTTAAGGAAATGGGACAAGCTTTCATAAGGAAGTTTCATGGACTAAGGTTTTACTTAAAGGTTTAATGACGTGTTTACGTGATTTTTCCTGAGATCAGTAGCTGAAACTGCATAATGCCCAGGACACAAAAACATGTGTTTGAATTTCATCTGGTCGTCATTTGCGGTATTTTTATCTGCTTAAATATAGTTTTCAATATGGCCACCCTCAAACGGTTCGTGACGTCATCTGCTCGTATCCCTGGATATTCCTCGTCGCAAAAGCTGAATTCGCGCTGCATGTCCACAGAGCGTGCCACCTTGGATACGGGTGAATGACGTCACGTCATCACGATGTGTATCTCGCTCCGGTGGCATCCTGAAACGTACATTTCTCATAATCCTCACCCAATTTTCAACATGATGGTAAAGTTTTTTCGATAAAATATTTTTATGTAAACACCCCATTGTTCAAAGACCTTGTTGTGTTAAGTTCACCATCAAAAAATTAACTTACGTATTTACTTTATACTTCATCGAGATAAATTACTTCATCGAGATAAATTACTTCATCGAGATTTCAGTCCCTTATGTTCTAATTAGGGGTCAATTATGCTAGCCAGTCTACACATCTACTAGGTCCGGTTTTATATTCTCAGGACACAGTAAAATGACTTAAATGTCATTTTATTCATATTCTGTGTACTTGTAGAAAAATTTATCCTCTATCTGATATGAACAACAAAATAATACCTTTCCACGCTATTTTATTCTATAATTGAACTTGAAATTACATGGTGTTCAATGGGGGAATAAGAGAAACACGGGGAAAAATAGTATATTTCCATAAAATACAAATGCCATTTTCGTGGAAAACTGTCTTTAAGAAGGAAATAATCTAGAGAAATTGAATAAAAATAAAATACAGGCATCTTACCACCTTATTTTTTCTAAATATTGAAGTCAAAATGCCGTAATTGAAGTCAAAATGCGGTAATTCGTAGGAAATGGCGCTGCAGTCGGCTCCTAGGGCTGGAAAAAAGTGCTCATTTAAAATACATTCGTAGAATAATCTGCATATTTTGTACCTTACTTTTGGGTTTCTATAGGTAACACGTTTCATCGGTGATATCAGGATTTATTTGACAAAATATAAAAAATGTGGAATTAAGTATTTGTTATGACTCACACAGTCGCGGCGGAACCACCTAATGTAATTTTATTCATATTCTGTCTACTTTTAGAAAAAGTTGTCCTCGATCTGATATGAAAAACAAAATAATACCTTTCCACGCTATTTTATTCTATAATTGAACTTGAAATTACATGGTGTTCTAAGGGGGGAATGAGAGAAACGCGAAAAAATAGTATTTTTCCATAAAATATAAATGCCGTTTTTGCGGAAAACAATTAATGAGAAGGAAATAATCCAGTGAAATTGGATAAAAATAAAATATAGGCCTCTTTCCGCCTTATGTTTTAGTTATTAGGGAATTACTGCCGTAATTGAAGTCGAAATGCGGTAATTCGTAGGAAATGGCGCTGCAGTCGGCTCCTATGGCTGGAAAAAAGTGCTCATTAAAAATACAATCGTGGAATAATCTGCATATTTTGTACCTTACTTTTGGGTTTCTAATGGTAACGCATTTCATCTGCGAAAGCAGGATTTTTTGGACAAAATATCAAAAATGTGGAATTTAGTATTTGTTTTGACTCACATAGTCGCGGAGGAACCTCCTTAAATGTTCTCTCGGTCTGAAAACAGAAGGTAATATATTCACCCGTCGATAACGTTCACGTGAAGGATCCGACTTTCTGATGTAATATACAAAACCCTATCTCTCATTTAACTCCAAGTTAACGTAAATATGACGTCGTTTTGCGGTTAACCTCGACCGGACATTATAATACAAATTGAAAGCTTTTATAATGCAAGACAAATGTGAGTGGAGGTTTATAAGAGCAAGTTGTGTTAAACTTGTTTACGTAATATCTATGGTAAATGAAGTTTAATATGAAATATCCCGTAGCCACCAAGGGTGGATTGGTACAGTGGAAGTTAATTAAAGGTTTCTTACATAATTAATTGGTGAATTTTAATTAGCGCTTCATTGATGTTTTAATGAATCTGATTTGAAAGTTCGCATCTATATCGTTAACTACTTCGTTTATTAATTAATTTTAACCTGGTTCTTTTAGAAAAATGTTTCTGTTGAATATATTGAAAGTTTTTTTAGATCAAAGTAATGACAACATGGTTATTTAAGGAAAAAAGATGAGAATAGATCGGAAAGAAATACGAAAGAGGAAGTGAGTATGGAAGGTGAGGAGAGGAAGCTTCTGGAAGAGATCAGAAGGCAAAACAGGTGATTGGAACAGGTAATTAGAGGCGGAGGAATGCTGAAGGCCGTGATAGATGCGGGGGATGTTGGGTAAGCGAGGAAAGGGAAGAAAAAGAATGGGCTTCTTGTGGACGAGATGAAGAGAGGTAGGACGTATCCTGAGAAAGAAGTTTTGCAAGGAGACCCAGGACCTTCGCATGTAATTGGTTCACGTAGGGGTATTATCGTTTAATACCCCTCCCCTAGACTGATATATGCACCATCTTGCTGTATGTGCATTTGAAAATTATATATACCGTACTCAAGTTTATAACACATTGTTGTGAAATTACAATTTTGTGAAGTCCTGAATTTATCGTCCTGACGTCACAAATGTCATTAGAACACGCTCTGCCCTAAACAGATTAAAACAATTTAGCGCTGATAAGTGATTGGAATGCACCCAATATCGCATCTCCGACACAGCTCACAACACAAAAAACTGACTGACGTTTTCATATGGTCCTATACACACGCAACAATACGCCACAGTAAAGCAATATAATGATGAACGATGGTAATAAGTAGTAATAATAAAATATTCGTTATGATATAAAAAGAATTTGGTGGTGTTCTGAGTTATAAAATAAGTACATAACTGCTCGGTCACAACCTGGACATGCGACAAGGCAGCCTTAGTCGTAGTGCTTTAGTTGTAATGGACTTGTGAACTCGTGACGTCAAATTATTCTCAAAACAATATTTTCCTGCACTTTTATCATTGACTTCGCATAATGTTTCGAAATTTATTCCTTGGTAACCAATAGTTCTTCACGTCAAGCTTTACAACGCTTTACAAGATTTACAACCCTTGCAACGCTTTTTGTGGGATCGACTCTCCTATCTTTCTTAATGTGCCTCTCAAAGCAGATGATGAATTTTATGCCATTAGTAATTGAAATTCCCCTTCTTGCCTCAAAGAAAATAAATTAAGGAAAATTATATTTGCGAGGATATTCATCAGATATTGTTGGTGGCCTTTGTGAAGAAATGACCGGTTACGTTTTTTTTTGGCAAAATAGAATTTGAACCTCGCAATTTCTTTCTATGGAGATAATTGATTTTGGGTTCGAGTCATTTTATGGAAAAGAAGAATCTTTAAGAGTTTCATTATTTTTTTTGGTGGAGATTCTGCTACATGAGAAATCCGACCTTCAGCCTCTTATCCATCTCACCTTCCTTAGCTAACATCATTTACTTCTTCGTCATCTGCTCTCTTGGCCGTACGTTTTATCAGTTCTACTCCTTCCCCATCTCAGATCTGTCCTTATTCCTACGCAGTGATACCAGGAGAGAAGGGATTTTCCCGTCCGTTTCCGGTAATTTTTCACAATTTCCCGTCCCGTAGTCCCGAGGAAAGCTGTACGATTAGCGGTTTTTGTCGAGATTTCGCGTGGAACATTTTTGCAATGTCGTCGAACTGAAATAAGAATCGTATGTGCTTAATTTTCCAACGCATATTTGAAACGTTAAGTCTTATGCAACGAGTTTTAACGATTTACGTCGTTTTCGAATTTTTCTTGACAAAACATTACTGTTGATGGTTTCTTTTTGTAGAAGATTTGAAAGTAAGTCTTCGTAATGATTTTAGGTACTTTGAGCGAAAAATCACTTAACCTAGAATTTGGTGAATTTGGCCTTATTTTAAAGAAACAACTGTCATATTTCCAATGATATAAGAATATCAACCCCTTGCCGAACTACTTTTCGAGCAATTTGCCTGTAAATATAAGCTGTTTTACATGGGATAGATTATGGCTGAGCGCTCCAAAGGGAGAGTATTGAAGAAAATAGGAATTTATAACACCTAGATTTCGTCAAAAAACTAACGGTGTATAGATTGCATATTTTCTCATGTACTTATAAAAAATAATCTATTACTCACCTCAGTAACTTTTACAGAACTGGAAAAAAACCTGCTGTTTTGAAGGGTTTTCAGCCGTTCGGCGGGAAAAAATGAGTCAAGTTAGAGACTTATGTAGCTTTATTTATTTAATTACTGAGATTTTTGGGCATATATAACTATATCTTAGCGCCATTAATATAACAATATTTATTTCGTACTTCTTAAAGACGCTGAAATCAAAGAATAAAATTTGAATATGGTCTCCACTATGACTAGGGATCTATCTCGCTCAAACCACCTTAAGACACTTGGTTCTTTTCCACAGTTTTATCTTTTAATTTTACGGCGCGTTTCGCCCACTTACGGCATGGTTAGGTACAAAGTCAGATTATGTTTGTCTATTTTCCGTTGATTGTTGTCGTAGTTACGGGGAACTGGGAGTAAATTACTAAGGTTCGGGGAAGGTTGAGAAATACAGGGGCCCGTAGAATATTTGATAAATGACTGGTGATGCGGGAAAGGTTAATTGTATTCTCTGGGTTATTTTGTAAAAATGGAGTGGGTGCGGGAATAATCGTTCCTTGCATCCATTTAGAGCGTCCATTTTTAGGCCTTAGGGAAGGACATGTAAAATTTCGGGGGCAAACATGATTGTTCTCATATTTTCTCCGTGGTGTTATGCGAATAGTAAGGTGATATCCTTATTTTTGTTACTTTTGGCGTGTCTTTGATGCGTGCGATGAAATGTCTCTTGAGTTTTGACGAAACTGAAGAATCACGGCATCATATAATTCAATAAAATGCTACATAATGTAATTAATGTGATTAATTCATTATGGTTGTCCAGGTAAATGAGCTCAAACAGCTTTTTAAAGATTTAACCTGAAAGCGAATGATCCGATTCCGATTGTCGCCGCTTGAAAACTATGCTGCCGCTTGATTTCAACGATTTACGTAATTTTAAAGTGTCTCTTGACAGTTAAAAAATTACGTATGTAATTGAAACAAATTGTGTGAATCTGTATATTTCAACAAAACCGTTGACAGTACTAAAACTTCTTACTTTATTTTACGGTAGTTTGAGCGAGATAGTTCCCTAGTCAAAATGGAGACTATATTCGAATTTTATTTTTTAATTTATGCGTCCATAAGAAGTATAAAGTACATATAGTAATAATAATGGAGGGAAATTATAGTTATATATTACAAAACTTTTCGGTAATTAAATAAATATAACCACATAAGTCCCTAACTTGACTAATATTTTCACGCCGTATGGTGAAATCACCTTCACAAAAGAAGATTATTTGCGAATCTGTAAAAAGTACTGCGGGGAGTAATTGATTGATTTCAGTAAAAATATGATAAAACAAACAAGCTACACAGCGTTAGTTTTTTGACGAAATATAGGTGCTAGAAGTGCCTAATTTTTTCAATATTCTCCCTCTGGAGCGCATAGCCGTAATCTATCGCATGTAAACAGCTTGTATTTTCAGGGAGATTGCACGAAAAGTAGTCCAGTAAGGGGTTAATATTTTGATATCATTGGAAAGATAGGAGTTTTTTATTTAAAATGACGTCAAACTCATATAATTCTAGGTGAATTGATGTATCGCTAAAAACTACCTTAAAAACAGAGAGAAGCTAGTCGGGGAATTGGAAAAAGTTCTTCTTCAACCAAGGTACAGCAAAAATATGGTTTTCATTCCAAGGGAACCTCAAATATAACAGAAACTAATTGTAAGTCCAAATTGTACAGTTTATCAGAGCCGACGTGACCTTGTTCAGAGATTATTGAGAGTTTCAATAGTCGTGAAATTCTTGGTTCACTCCATTTTTAGCAACTTTGGACTCGTCATACTTTCTGTTACAGTTAAATGTCTTATATCTACATCTACATAGTAGACTGCGAGCCGTCGTAGAGGCGTGCGTAAGGGAATGTTAGGACGCCAGCTATGTAGATTGGAAGGAATAGGGATGAAGAAGGGGGAAAATTGAATTTATCAAGTAATCTAAGCCTAGCGTGTAACCTGTTGGGTCTCTAACGACTCCCAAATCTAATCCTGTAATCGGCTGTCTAACTCTCCCTGTTCGCTTGTAGCAGTTTTCAAATAATCAGATGACTTTCTATGGCATTGAATTTATTTCACCAAGTAAATATATCTGTGAAGATAATTTGCAAATCTGAAGATTAGTTGCAAATGGCAGTTTACAAGTAACAACTGAGTAACATGTATAACCTTAAAATCTCAAAAGCTAAAAATAAAACTCTAGGGAGCAACTCGATAAGAACGAAAATTAATATAGGAAACCGATTTCTGGAACAGGTATCCCATTTTCGATATTTAGGATATGATATAACGTACGACGAGAGCAAAGATGTCACACACAAAATTAATGTATTCCAGAGGATATGTGGGACAATAAGACGAAATTTAAAAGATAAAACAATAAAAGAAACCCAAATAAAATTTTATAGAGTGATGGCAGTTCCTTCTGTGTTGTATGGGTCAGAATGTTAGGAAGCACAACAAAGAGAACTAAAACTAATAGAATCTTCAGAAATGAAATCTCTTGGAGCAGTTGAAAGGTGTACAAGGATAGATAAAATAAGGAATACATCTATGAGAGAGGAACTAGATGTCCAGCTGATATATAGAAAAATTAGTAGAGTACAAAAATAGGTGGAAAGAGCATGTACTACGAATGCCTTAGGAAAAGTATCCTAAGCAGGCTTTGGAATATAAGCCACTAGGTAAAAGAAGCGTAGGAAGACCAAGGATGAGATGGTAAAGTGAAGCCGGAACAGGCTTAAAGCCTAAACCTGGAAAGAAGAAGAAGAAGAAATATATCTGTGCTGGGTCCAAAACTCTCACGGCGTGCTCTAGATGTCGTCTAGCCAGAGAGGAAAGGCATATCTCTTTAATTTTTTCTTGGGACAACGTTCCTAATATTCGCTAGATGAATCCTAGTTTCTTCAAACGCATCTCCGCTAATGTTTCGTTTGTGCTTCCCCACGCTTAGAATGATTATAATGTAATTCCCTGGGTATTATACCTCGTGAGCTATGAGAATTAACGAAAGAAGATAATTTTGGGAATTATAAAGGATTCTCGGAAATGATGATAACCCGCTCTCAATCCCCGAAGTCTCTAAAAATATCGGCGGTTCGGAAACCCCACCTCCCACCAGTTTCTCGTCCTATATATATATTTTTGTGTCTACCATTTTTTTCCTTAATTGCGTTAATCACTGTTAAGGGATTGGGGCCATCCCATGGGAAAAAGCCAGAACCTCCTTATCTGAAGGTCGATTTAATCGAGGCATTTAATGGTGCATTTTGATGTGGCATTGGTCCTCATGGTATAGCGTGAAATTACGTGTAGTGCGAACGAATGCAAAGAGATTATTTTTCGGTGCTTTGGGTTTATTGTGGTGCTGCTGAGCACGAGAAACCTTTCTAGCATTTAATCCACATAACTCTTGTGGAGAAAGCGAGGCTTTTGTTTCAAAATCGTAGGCTAGTCGTCAGGATCAATGTGTGTAGTGGCAGCGAGCACATAAAAATAAATTTCTCCCTTAAGAGAAAAATTAGGATAACACAACTTGAAGGCTGGATAACTAAGATATTTAACTACCAAATATAAAAAAACCAAGATTGATTTGGTACATGTTTGCAGAAAAACGTCTTTTTAAGTTCTTCAAATAAATATTGATGCTCTAAATTGAAAACTAATGACATTACAATATTATGTGCCGTTGCTTTTTATTTCAAAAGGGCATTTTTGCTGTGGCATAAGTATCATACATCCGGATATATCGAGGGCAGCTCAAAAATAAATTTACTAGCTAAGATTTTCATACTCCCGTAACTAAGGCGACGGATGCATATTTTGCATACCAATTGGGCATAACCAACAATGTTGTAAAGCGAAATAGGTTGAAATCGAAGAGGATAAGGGTAATATCGGTCTTTTTTTGGTCGCTTTGACGTGTAATTACCCAAAAGGGAAATTAAGAAACCACCGAGAAAGAATTCCCTACACTCTGTCGGAAAGAACTGACGTACTTGTCGTGAATATGACGAAACGTAATCCGATTTAAGAAGTTCAAAAATACATTAAAACTTTAAATCAAGTCTATTTTTAATTAAAGTAACATTATAACAATAACAATCGGGAGTATAAGAGAAGAAACAGCCTGTTTTTTGATGGTACAAGGACGAAATTCTTTTCAACTTTTCAACCAATGAATAATTTTATTGATTCTGGTTGATATTTCATCAACATGCGTATTCCAAGGGAAGTTACATGTTAAAGTCAAGCCAAGGATCAAAACTGAACATTTGAAGAGGATAACTTGGCTGTCGAAAATTTTAAGGAGCATGTTACGATCAACTTTAGTTAATATCTTTTTACTACCAGAACAATGGATTACGTCTTAGTGGGATTTAGTAAGTGGTAGTTTTTCTAATGACAGCGAGTGATACAAATTCTAGGAACCTTAGCTTATGAATTATTTTCACGGGAATCTCTATGGCGATAACTGAGAATGAAAAATATACACATGCGTCGGAGTTTCACGCCATTGGAGTTTCTTTTGTATTAGTCATATATTTGTGTTTTTTATTAATTATTGTAGGATTGCAGGTTTACACATTCACGAGTTTTAGGATCTATATGTGATATAAGAAAGAGTAAAAACAACATAAGACAGATATCATATATTGTTATGATGTAGTCATGCAATCAGTAATACCTATTTAAAATAAGTACTTAATTTAACCATACTTGATACACGTACTCTAATTCTGTCAAATAAGTCACAGGCAATACAGTGATCCGTAAATATAGTAGAATACGAAATCTGTGAGGAGAAGTATCAAATCCAGCATAATAAATCACTATGCCCAGGAACTTGATCGTATTGTTAATTGAAAGATTTAATCTGGTAAACTCCAGCAAAACAAAAAGACACGTTTAAGTGGACGCCCAAGACGAGTTGCCGAAGGTGACGTCAACAGGACAAAACAATGCGACACATTCAAGGAACAAGATTGCATCAACACGCGGCAAAGAGCGAGTAAGATCACGTTAGCGCCCAAACGGATACAGTCAGCCATCAACCAACAAACATAATAAATGCCGCGTGTTAACCCGCGCCAACTACAAAGGAGCTCTTACTTTTTAAGGGGTCAGGAGAGGCTGTTAGAAACAAAGTGACTTATATATATTAGAACCAAAGTGACTGTTAGAAACAAAGTGACGTGCCAGATATCCCTTAATTTTTAGGCGATGGGGGAAGCAGCTTAGCAAGAGGCGTAGATATGACAAACAAATATAGTTAAAAAAAACTAAAAAACACGCTTTAATGATAACTCAAACTAAAAAGTGAAAAATAATTCTTAATATAGAAATAAAAAAAATAAATGATAAATATTAATATTATCGTGAAAAAAGCGTGGGGTGCTCCGTTGCTTAGTTAATTTGATATGCCTTTTGTAATTGTTTACCCAAATTACTGAATGGAAAATGCGGGAAAAGATTATGCTTTGAGCCATATTTTTAGTACCATTTTTCTACTAATCGTACAGATTGAATATTTTCAAGAATTGATATATCGAGCACCCCACGCTTTTTTCACGATAATATTAATATTTATCATTTATTTTTTTTATTTCTATATTAAGAATTATTTTTCACTTTTTAGTTTGAGTTATCATTAAAGCTTGTTTTTTAGTTTTTTTTAACTATATTTATTTTTCACTTTTTAGTTTGAGTTATCATTAAAGAGTGTTTTTTAGTTTCGGAGTGAAATCGTTAAGAATTATTTCGGAGTTGAGTGTTAAGGAGTCGGTTACAAACGAACAGGCAAACAAATTTAGCAAATACGAAAAGCGAATACGACGATAAAAAAGTCTTCTCCCGTCTAAGCTTGCTGCAATTAAAATTAAATTATAACTGGCCGTTAAACGATCAAATTAAAGACAACAAAAAACGTCCTTCATTGAGCCGCGAACTCCGGCCCTCCTCGGTTAGAGTAGACGACGCTTCCCACTACACCATCCGATTAACACACTATTGGCGCTTACTCTATCCCTCTAATTCTCACGCAAAGGATCTGTTCAATTGAAGAAAATTATTAATCCTGGCGATCCTGATTAGAATATTGAGAATATATTATCAAATTATTGTATTGTCGCCGGTCCTTCATGAGTCTACAAAGTTTAAAGGAAATCTGATCGTTCAAAGTGGGTCAAAATCGAGTCCAAAGGAGTCGGTTACAAACAAACAAACACACAAACAAACATACTGGTTAAGCTAATAAAAGCGTGTTAAAAAGGGATGGACGAAGTGTGCTCAACTGTGACTCATCTCCTCTCCGTCGAATACTCGTCTTCCGCTGCCCAACTCGAAATTCCCAAAACAACTTGTTACCGAAAAACAGTTCGCTCGCTGTGCGCGTTGATATGCAAGAAAAAAATGTTTTTTCTTGCATATCAACGCTATTATGCTGTTGGCACAACGAAGTTAACTATCAAATCGTATGCTTTTTATTTTGCGTCTGATCTCTAAGGGGGGGGGGGGAATTTCCCCCATTCGTGGGGGAAATCCCCCCCCCCCCCCGTGGGTTCGCCACTGAACCTATGTCTTGTTCCCCCCCCCCCCCCCTCGAAAGTATTGTATGGGCGCCAATGCCTAAAGGGTCGATTCTCGAAATTCCGTGATAAATATTGCGCGTGATGATAAAAAGCTGTCGTATGATTCCTCAGAAATATCGCATGCGTACCACCTAACCACCCGATAGTTTTCAAAGAATATATGCAGCTCTTGTGTACTATCGCAGCGTATATTAAAAGAACAGGCTTATAGCTTTATACTGTTGATTAAATTCAAGAAGAGTTACGTCTCGGAAGACGTAAAAAAAATTGATAACTCCGAACTACTCTGGTAGGTTTGATCACACGAACAAAATTAGGCGGATGGATATGCAGGACGGGCATGTAATAGTGACGGGTGATGTAACCGCGCATGGGACTGCGCATGGAAATGCCTCCTGTAAAACGGCCTCTAGGGAGCGGCTTGAGAAAGGGGAAGAGGATTAAAGGGGGATGCGAAGGGTCAATTGCTTCGTCTGAATGCCATTGTTGACTCAGCCCACGGGTTGAATGGAGAACTCGGCTATTCAAATGCTTACCTTTCCCACGATTTTCCCCTTCTCGCATTCAGGGAACACGTAGGACCACGATCGTATGAATACGATCAATCAATCATTCTCGTCTAGATTTTCATCCCGAAATCTCCACTGGAAAATCACGTATGACGACTTTCCCCACTGTCACAACCCGAATAGTCGTGGGATTCGTTTAATGTTTTTATCTCTTTTTACAAGCCATAAAATACGTGTATGTATCTATTAACGCTAAAAAAGTCCCACCTTTTCCATGTAATTTTTCAGGTTTCACCACGACTATATAAACTAAAAAATGCTCAAAAATACTAAAAAATAGAAAAAGAAAATCCATCCCTTTAGTTTCAAATAAATTTATTTCCCTGTTTGAATTGGCTTTTCAAACACGAAATAAAGAACGGAAATAAAAATTCTGAAGTTATCACTAAATAAAGAGATTAAATCTGTATATCATTCGGCGAATATCAATTTAGTTAGCAGCGTTTTGAATTGGATTACTTCTTCTATTGTAGTAATCCTTGAATAACTAATGAAAAATTTTCTTTTCTCTCTAGGACGATTCTGGTGGTCCGTATTCCTTTGAGATCCCGATAAGCCATTGGCTTGTCATCAGGTTTCTCCGGGGCCGAACCACCAGAAGTTTACAGAGACACCCATGCCGTGTCTGGCAAGTGAAAAACCGACCCAGGCGGGACTCGAACCCGCGACACTCGGATTAGCAGGCGACGATTTTACCCCGCCGCCATCGGTGCCGGCCATAAAAAATTATATAATTTTTTTAAATTATTAAATATTATTAAATAAATAAAATAAGATTTAATGTGTCAAAATTTTACTTCTACTCGATATTCATAGTTTTATCTCTTTATAAACAGTTATTCGAGAAAATCGCATTTAAATTAGATATAAAATTACTATTTCTCCCAAGGTTTTACTCTTCCTTGCTAAATGCACCTTATAATTTCAAGTTTAATTTTAACTGCAATTAATGAAACTCCATCCACTCCATCACGCCTGAAACCTCAGATTAAGTTTAATTTTATTTAATTTTGACATTCCACCATATCACGCCTGAAACGACTCTTTTTTTATTAATTATCGGAATTGAATAGTGTTGAAAGTTATAATATTTGCTATTTATATCAAACGTAGATACCGTTATTATTTTCATCATCAGCAGTTATTAATACGAAGATTGGTTTCAGCAGCTCTCCATTTCACTATCCTATCATCTGACCACTTTTTTCTTACATTTATTATTGTGATACCTAATTATTTACTTTGACTTCCTTCATGATTTGCTGTATGTATTCCATTGTATTGTCTTCCTCTATAATTCTTCCCATTTATTTATCCTTCCAATATCGTTTTCATTAGGCTGTTTTGTCGTAAAATGTGTCCAATAAGTTTGTCTTTCCTTCTCAGAGTTATCTTCATACCTCTTTTCTCCCTAGCTCTTCGCAAGACTTCTCCGTTAGTGATTCTCTCTGTCCTTTTGATATTCATGATTCTTCGGTAACACCACATCTCCATTGCTTCCTATCTCCTTTGCACTGATGCTGCTATTTTCCAGGCTTAACTGCCATATAAGAGCATATGTTTTATGAGCAAATATATGTTTTCATAAAGTGATCCCTTACTTCCAGGCTTATAGTAGCCAGAATATTAACAAACGGACATTTCAGTCATTTTTACAATGTAACCTCCTTAAAGGTTAGAATGGGTGAAGTTTGATGAAACGTAACATTTTTCTTCCATGAAAACATCTTTCTTCTCGCGAACAACCGATGCAAGAAGCTACATTTTCCAGGTATTAAAATACAGGTTTCACTACCATGTTAGTGTTTTTAAAGAAAATTCTACTGTGACAGAGTGAGTCATAGCAAATACTAAATTCCACCTTATAGTTTGTATTGTTTAAAAAAATACTGCTTTCATTGATCATGTGCCTAATCTCTATAAAAACAATTTTAGATACGAAATATGCAGATTTTTCGTCGTATTTGTTTTTAAGATGGTTTGATTGAGACATCACTTCGGATAAAATCGAATGATTTCGACTTCATTTAAAAGAAAAATCCCATATTTCCGTAGATAACAGAAATATCAGCCACTTACTATAGCACTTTTCGAGATATTTGCCCAAAAAATACCAGCCATTTTCCAACGGAAATGGTACGAATATGTCAACTGTTTAAAAAATAATATTAATCAATTACTTTCCGCAGTAATTTTTATAGAATTGGAAAAAAACAGTATCGGTTTTGAAGGCGTTTTCATCGCACGGCGTTCACAAAATGATTCGTCAAGTTTAATTTTTATATTTTTTATTTATTACGAGTCTTCGTGGTAGACATATATATGGATTATTGTTAATAACTTTGAATTTCAGTAACTGTAAACAAAGGTTTTGCGTCATTAACATTACAATATACTTCATGTTTTTTTAATGTTGCTTAAATCCAAGAATAAAATTTGAATATGGTCTCTTTTACGACTAGGGGAAAAGTCTCGCTAAAAACTACCTTAAATAAATTTTTTTTCCAGCCATTGTAGCCGACTACAGCGCCATCTCCATTGAATGAACGCATTTTTACTTCAATTACTGCAGCAGTTTTGGAGTAATTAAAAATATCTATGATGATCTGGTACCTTTATTTCATTTTAAATTCTATTTCCTGGGAGAATTGGTTTATTAGTAATGGTTTTTCGCGAATTTTTACATTCTTCATAGGTGTTTTTCCCTACCTGGTGATTGGTGATCTTCGTCGTAATGCAGAATCGCCAAGTTTCAATTCCTTATAACCTATTTGGTCTGCGGTTCTTATGGTCCAATATTCTTAATTCTACGTATGAGAATGCACTAAATATAATTTTTTAGAGAAGTCCTTTTCGAAAATGAACATGCAGTTAATTATTTCTGTGGAATATTGATGAATTGTCATTTGTGGTAGACTTGTCTGTCACACTGCCGCTAAGATCATTGTACGTCAGATATCTTTAACGCTGCTTACTGTCATTCTGCTTCACTTTCTTTTTGCATATGTTTTTCTCATAAGTTGAGGAATGGAAGAATTACAACGGACATGAAGCGTAGAAAAGTCCAAGCATACATGATTAAAAGGCAGCCACTGTGTTCAAAGAAGACTGGACTACGAACGAGTAAACTGTATGTGAAAAAATTCGTATGGAGCTCTATGGATCAGAAACACAGACATTTGAAAAAGCAGACCATAAAATATTAGAAGCATTCGGAACCTGGTGTTGGAGGAGAATGCTGAAGATCAAATGGACGGATAAAATAAGAAATGATGATATGTACAGAGGAGTGCAATAGGAAAGAAAAGAAAGGAACAGTATACGGAAAAGAAGAACCTGATGGATTGGGCACACCCTGAGGCACTATGGGTTTGTGAAGAATATAATTGATAGAAAATGCCCATTGGTAAATGCATAGACTAAATTAAGAGGAAAGTATGTATATATGAAAAAATACCAGGGAGTGAGGGAACTAGTATTAGATAGGGAAGGGTGGAAGGCTGCAGGGCAACCAATATTAGGAATGAGCGACCTATGGATTAATTCTGAAGCTCGACTTATTAGGTGTTTCATTCGTTTACACCCCGGGGAGCGCTCGTAAATGCAAGCAACCCACGCTCGCTTATCCGAGTATTGCATGGCTTTCCAAGTCTCACCGAACGATTCCCTACCTACGCAGACAGCTCGCGGTTGGATGAGAGTTAGACTTTTTGGTCTCAAGGCGCTTTTTTACCGTACCTACTCCCTTTCCTCTCTGGGAAATAGGAGTCTTATTGAAATTTAGGCGGTGGGCAACTCCGACATAGCTACATCTCCAAGCAACCAACAGATGTGGAGATTGGTCTCTTCCGTCGTTTCAGAGATGTGTGCTTCGTATGATCTTCATCGTCCTCGTGTGCTACTCTCGTAATTTTTATGTGAATGTGAATGAATATCTTATGTATCAGGGTTCTTTCGGGGTTTGCACCGGGTAGTTAGGTCCATGGCGGCCGACGTTTCGATGCTCGAGTCGAGCATCGTCCTCAGGGCAGAGGTGAGTCACCTCTGCCCTGAGGACGATGCTCGACTCGAGCATCGAAACGTCGGCCGCCATGGACCTAACTACCCGGTGCAAACCCCGAAAGAACCCTGATATAAATCTTCGCCGGGAAAGCCTGAAATCAATATCTTATGGTTCGTTCTCGATGTCATGTAAGGTTTTGCTGCGACCAATATTTGTGTACTTTCGAGGGCCTCTTGTGCAAAAACTATAAGGATTACAGAAGATCTAAAACTATGAATGGATAGCCCATTTTGTCGACTACCGGAAATGGTTTGTCGCGAGGGGAGGGGTGGTTGCGAGGTGACGTCACAGCGCTGCGCGTGGGGGTCTAAATTTGGGCTTGTGTGGGCACGGCGCGCGCTCAGTTCAGTTGTATCTCCGGAACGAGTTGGTCGATTTTAGTGATCGAAGTGTCTATGGATAACTGAGAACGTGAGTTAGATGTAAATAACACAAAAATATAAAATTAACGTTGGAAAGCAGAAAATATTACTTTCCATCGACCAATTGTTCATAGGTTAGCTATTTGTATGTACCTACTAATGATTTCGATGAATAAATATTATGTACCTATGGCGTAATTTTCTTTCTTTCATTTCAACTTTCTTTAACAAACAACACAAAAGAATCTCCCAATAACGAGAGTAACGTGTGTAATTTTGCATTCACGGAATGAAGATCCGACGGGAGTATCAAGAATACTTCCTGTATTTTATTTTTACTAATTTCGGAGCTGTTCGTTGTCTAATGCTAGTACCGGAGTGGTTGATCTCGAAATATGTGCATATTTAATTCAAAATCACTCCTGTTTACGTGGCTGGAATGCTAATCGTGTTTCATTGAGGGCATATAATAATAGTTTATTTTAATAATTAAAGTCGAAAACATTTTTGGACTACATTTTACTGTATTTCATATCTGTTTATGTGTTCGAAGTTAACCGTACAGGGAGTAATGAAAAAGATACATGAGTTAAATTTTAAATTTGTTTCCTTAATAATATCATGTTCTGAATTGAGGTTTCGGCGCGGTAAACGCAATTAAGACGAAATTATATTGAAAGTTGTTGATTTCGAACATTGGTATCGGCGTGACACACAGATTTTTGTTAGTAACAGTTATAATAATAACAAATGCAGTATTTCGCGTTTGAATAAAAATATATTCGAATTATTACTATGTACATGTAGTGTGCAATAATGTTAGTGTTAAAATAGCATTGGATTGCAAGAAAACCAAATCGGTATGATACATTTATTTTCTGTTTCATCTATGGATATCACTTATATGAAAACGTGTAAAACCTTTCGCAAAAATCTGTAAACATATAATAAAAAATAGCTCCAACCACCTTTACAAAGGGAGCTTTCCCTTCAATGTGCTGAAGTTTGTGCAGATCGGAACGTATTCAACGCATTTCATTCCACACGAACGACGTTGAATAGGACGATGTGCGCTGACGACACTGTCGGTAATCTGTCGGTAGGTAGTATTTTGTGGGTGTAGAAGCAGACAAAGCCGGCTGCTCTCTAGTTGACGAATTCCTTCTAAGTGCGTCTTTAAAAACGCAATTTTTTTCTGTACGCCTGTACTGAAATGAAAACAAAAATAACAATCGCAGATGAAATTATCGTCGTTCTTTTGTTTGTCTGGATCGCATCAACTCTGCTCCCATGAATATACATATGGTTCCTAAACTTGGCCCCAGTGGGTGTTGCCAAACATTCCGCATGCACCGAAAAATTAGGACCAAGCAGACTGTAGAGCCCACTCTAGAGAAGATGGTTCTAATAAGGAAAGGCCGTAATTTAAATGGAAATGCTGGAAATAGAGGGCATGGAATTGGTCTCCCTATTAACACCGGACATTTTTGACACACACAGAAGCGAACCATGCCGAAGGAAAGGCCGTGATTCAAAAGGAGATACTGGAAATAAAGGTACCGGAATTGGCCTCCCTATTAAACCGGCCATTTTTGACACACAAGCGGAACCATGCCGACTGCAGCGCGGCCTATCTTTTGCGGAAAGCTAGGCAACACCTTTGCCCGTACAGTGGTGCCGAAGATTTAGATCCATATGTATATTCATGTCTGCTCCCATACCTGTTCTGTAGCGCGCTGCCTACTGCGCAGGGTCTGAAACGAATGGAAAGTAAGTGGGTTGTTGTTTTGCGAAGTGTGCACCGCACTAGAGCGAATGGAAAGCTCTTAAAAGTCACATGTTCCTGGCGCTCTTGACCGGGACGCAGTTCTCACAATCCGGAGAGTAAAGACAACTCGTGGTCTCATCCTGTTACTAGTGTCCATACTCAAAAAGGTGTCTACCAATTCGTATTCTTAACTGGATTTAGACATGCTTGCTCCCGTATCTGGTGCTTTTATTACCACGCTTATTTCAACGCTTATTTTAACTTCACCTGTTTGTTATTTGTGTAGATGGAATCTTGTAATCGAAATTTAACCCACTTCTCAATGTTCAATCGAGCTGAAATTTGGCACACTTACTTACTCTCGATGACAGTTCATGAATCAGTCCTTAAATTCACTAATTATCAAGAAGAGATACTTAAATTAAATAGTTTGCATTTTAGACGGCAAAAAGTCTTTTGCTAATAGATAGCGCTAGTACAAATTTGCATTTATAGTGAGAAGAATTGCTGTTAATTTAAATTTCAAAGAACCTTCGCACAATTAATATGAAGTAAAAAATTGAAAATAATAATTTGTAAAAAAATACTTTAAAAATGCTTATATTCAGGTATACTGAAAGCAAAAAAATTAATTTTTTTCATCACTCGGAAATTAAAAGCATGTGCGCCGTCCTTAAACAACATCCAACCTTTATATCAATAACTATTCCACAACCGTCCACCTTTTATCAGGAGAGTGGTGAAAAAATTATTTATAAATTTTAAGTACACTTATATGCGTGGTTTTTTAAAAAGTATTTTTTACACATTATAATTTAGGTTAATAACTTAGACGATAGGCACATATTCCATGCGCTATCGCAGATAGAGATATCCATATTCATATCGCGTGATTTCACTCACCCACGACTTGCTGTGCGTCTATGATACCCTCAAGAGTACCTGGAAATGATATATTTCTCCGTTATCTACGTTTTGGGTGGCAATTTGAGGTCATACTAAGAACTTCAACGGCGAGGTAAGGTTAAAGGTCGCGGTTCGGATGTTAAGACGCAGCCATTTAATCCCTACGTTCATGTTGAATATTAGAGCCTCCACTGTACATTTGAGTGTAGGAAGTGATAGACGATTATTTGAGGTAATCTACCAATTTCCACGAAAGGCTGCGGAATAGAGATGCTTACGATTATATATAAAAACTCGATGAACGACATCATCAGGTGCCATCGTTCAGCGGCGAAACCTAGGTCGTTATTAAAAATCTAATTTTTGTGGAACTCACCAAGTTTTTGTTTACAATCATTAAGCTGTTCCATAAAGTTGCGCCTGAAATCATTAACTTCATCAAGAAATGCTTACATTCATACTCATCACGACATTCCCTTTCGAGGTAATCATTGCCAAAAAACTTGGTTATTGCTATTAAGCCTAAGAAACTGGTTCTCTTTTAAGGAGGTTCCGCCGCGGCTGTGTGAGTCATAACAAATACTAAATTCCACATTTTTTATATTTTGTCCAAAAAATCCTGCTTTCGCTATTGAAATGCGTTACCTACAGAAAACCTTAAGTAAAGTAGAAAAAATGCAGATTATTCCACGAATGTTTTTTAAATTAGCACTTTTTACAGCCATTGGAGCCGACTGCAGCGCCATTTCCTACGAATTGCCGCATTTTGACTTCAATTGCGGCAGTAATTCCCTAATAATTAAAAAAATAAGGTGCTAAGATGCCTATATTTTATTTTTATTGGATTTATCTGGATTATTTCCTTTATATAAATAGTTTTCCGCGAAAATGGCATTTATATTTTATGGAAAATACTATTTTTCCTCATGTTTCTCTCATTCCCCCATTGAACACAATTCTATAATTGAACACAATGTGTTCAATTATAGAATAAAATAGCGTGGAAAGGTATTAATTTGTTGTTCATATCAGATAGAGGACAAGTTTGTTTTTACAAGTAGACAGAATATGAATAAAATGACATTTAAGACATTTTACGGTGGAACCACCTTGTTGCTTCCTCCAGAATTCCCCATCTTTGCATTCCTCTTTTGTTTGTATAACATCCGTGCATTGGTCAAAGATGCTGGGTGAAACACCGTCGAAGTGGAAGAGTTGAACATGATGGGCTAATTCTAGAAACGCTAACCGATTCCTGAAAAGTGCAAGATGGAAAGAGTAATTAATGCGGGTCGCAGGTTCGAGCCCAGCTGTGGGTAGGTCATTCACTGTTCAGGTGGGTTGTGCTTGAATCGTTCGAGAAGATTCCGGTCAGTTTTAAAATCATTTAGAAACTTTATCTAGCCTCGTTTTCTCGCAGTAGTCATTTTTCCAAGATAGCGCATTGATGTTTACTCCATCCTTAATACCTTTTGAACTAATTGCGACAAAGGAGAGATAATGAGACCATATTTTAAACAAAATGGAAAATATTTTCTTTGGTATTACTTTTTTATTATTTTACATTTATTTATTGTTGAAATTCAACTAGAATTCAACATTTTTTTCGACTAAAAACTTGTTTTCGAGTCGAGAAAATTGTACGAAGGAGGTAAGTCTCAAGATTTTAGTGTTTTTGCGCTGAAAGCAATAAAGTGAAAAAATAAGCTTTTAAGTTTTGTACATTAAATACGAATCCTTTTTCTTCTAGAAGGAAACAAAAATGGTTTTTCGCTTAAAATCAGATATTTTGTACTTCATTTTCTTCATGTAAGAAACGGCTTCGGGCGTAACTTTGTGGAAGTCTTTCATAGTAGGAAAGTTAGATGAATTTTCTTAAAGTTACATCTTGACATGAAGATGTTACTCTGCAACGAAACCATGGTCTTGATGAATAAAACAGCTTGTGGAAAAGCTGTGCTGAAAATTCATCTAATTTTACTTACTCCGTTTAGGGGAAATATTAAAAATGAGCGGATTACAGAATATAAAGATATTTAAAAGTACGTCATATAGTTTGAACGTGACGTTTGAGATTTTAATCGTAAGAAATTTGTAGCGGTTCTTAACTAGCAGGACATTGAAAAATCGTTAAATGGAGACACTCCCGTTTTTTATTTTTCCTTTAATAATTGAGTTCCTCTGGTAACTCTCAAAAAAGGTAGTTCCCACCATCAGGAAATCCAATCATTACAAAAATCAGGAAATTATCGAGTAATGGTATACTTTGGAAAATTATGCCTCTCTAAACTGACACTGTCGAACAATGCAAACAAACAAATCCGAAAATCGGCTGTGTCGGTCGGATATCTACCGTGAATCGATAGGTACTATCTACAGGTGTACCACTGCACATCCTTTCATTGCAGTAAAATCGTGGTATTAATTCATAATGTAAGAGAAAAGCTCTTCTGGTCAAATTGTAAATTTATTCGCGAAATAATCAATTAATGATCGTTCGAAAAGTATATTGTCATGTAAAACAGCCTTTAGTGTGTATGGAGTGTGTAAACTCTTTAAAAAAAGTTGTGCTGTATTTACTTGAAGTGCTCACTCAGAGCATCCTAGTAGGATTCGAAAAAACATTGAAAAACCCTCCGCAACCACTTAGATTCAAGGTCTTTCCTAAATTTGAAGAGATAGGTGTGTTCTAGCCAACGATTGACCTCGATTTCCGTTTGATATATTCCAAAATATACGGTACTCCTGTCTTCAATAATAACCATGTAATTATATTGTGGACAATACATGGTATGTCGCATTGCAATTTATTTTGTTTTTAATCCAGTCCGAATGTCGTGGCGGATATCCAGTGTTAAACAAGGGAATCCAGTACTACAGTCAGGAATTTATAGAGGTCTGCATGTTAACTCATGGTGCCGCATGATTCCAATTTAGACAGTATTTATGAATTCTCATACACGTTTAATTTACCTATATTAACATTTAAACAGTAAAAAAGTTCTAAAAAATATGCTAAGGGCCGAATTTATAGTCGTTACTCAGCAGTCCCACCACCCCTAGCAGGCCCCTTCGTCAAGAACTGTATTTATAGTCACATTTCCACCCCTCAGCAGCCCTCTTAGCCTCTCCTAATTCTGGCAGGATATGCATGCTCCACCAGGGGCCCCCTTATCGAAAAAATAACACAACAGATATAACTAAACTGACTCTAATGAACGTGCATAGCCTTAAATTAATAATTTCGAAGATTTGGTGTTAATAAAACAACGGTAAGATTTGCTCTTAGTCGATAAATATCTGATGTGACGCCAGACTCATTCCAAGGATGTTCATATACACTCGCAGCTTATTTTTCACCACTATTTCTTCTTCTTGTGGCAGGAAACTGCGTCCGTTTTCTTACTTTCCACTATATCTTTATGCTTCTACACCAGGTCACACAAAATCTTCTTCTCCACACCGTTGAAGCTATTTGCACGTCGAGCGGCCATCTTAACAGTTTTCATGCTGCGTCTGGCTCTTTATTTATTCGTATCCATGTTGATCACGAGCGTCACCACTGAAACATTTGAGCTGCGAATTCCATTTCCCGCCGTTTGTAGTCCTTAGTTACCAGATCTAACCCCCAACCATCCCCTACCTAGCAGCTCCCTTAATTTTGACTATAGGACCCACAATTCAAGGGGCCTGCTGGGGGGTGTTTCAGAGTCATCCGTTCCGATCGGATCGGAAGGCTTGGATCGGATTCTACGTCACTTACTATCGAGAGGACAATCCGTGCGTTTCAGACTGCTTCCGATCGACTCAAGGAAGGTTTTCCGATCGGAACCGGGTCGATCGGGAATGAGGTGTCGGAAAGTCATTCCGATTGCGTTGGTTGGTCTCAGGTGAATACCCTTATGATGCTGTTGACGTTAATTATTTGGCTATAATAAGATAATACCGCTTTATTTCATGAGTGCACATTTATGTGAACGTTCTGCCAGAATAATATAGGTGTGGGAGAATTTAATTAGCGTGTAAATGGGGCAATATATGAGCAAGTTGTATCACTGTTGGCGCAAGTTTCATTACATATTATTTGGGCTAGTAATTTAGTAAAAGGAAGATGAAACGAGTTGGAATGCATAATATAATAACGTATAAATATCTCAGGTAGCTTAATGAGTGGAAACTGGTCCTTCAGTTTGGAAATATATCCATTTATTTAGTTTTGATACGATACGTGTACGTGACCTAGCAATAGCATCGTAAGCCTTTGACATCAAAAGTAGACATGGTTATGAACTTAGTTAGGTTGATTCCATTTTGTACAACCTAAATATTATATTTCTACGTGAAATATTCGTTTGAAGTGATATATCTGCTGCGATTTCCGAAGTTATATTGGCGACGTGATTTTAGCCCAGGCGCTCAAACGGCAGTGCTGCCCACATCAACCCGCAGTATGATTTGAAAGCAACGTATGGCGCAAGGAAAGCGCAGACATACCCACTGTAAACGTCCTGAAACGGTAGAGAAAATAATGAGAGATAGTAACAGGAGAGTACTGTATTTGATGAAGTAAATAAAAGATAGTAATATTCCCAGGTTTGACACCCTGGCCCGGCTAACCACGTAACCGCCCGAGTCCCGCACGAGGCATGCGCCCATATATTGACTTCATACGGACTTAACCGCCCACAGATCCTATTGAAAAAAATTGTAGAGACTGGGAGTAAAGTACTCTAAATGATGGATTACAGAAAAGTTACTCATATTCCCAGGTTTGACACCCAGGGCCATTAGCAAGTGTGCCATTTTAGCAATAAAATGGTGTTATAAAAATAACCGGTTACGTGTACCACAGATAACAATCAAACCCCATTGTTTCCCGTTATTTCATCCAACGTGTCAAGCCATTGACAATCATCGACACCATAAAACCTTTCAATGTAGTCACTGTATTTCCTTCCAATGGACCTCCATTTTTACGGGCAAAATGTTAGATATAAACGGCATATCATGATGGTCAATACATTAATGAAGAAGGACCACATTCAAATGAGATAAACAATGAAAATAACACGTCGGAATTTGGATAACTCATTGAGTAAATGATGCTGTGTATCTGTTGTTGCAAGAGAGGGTACGTTTCGCGACTGTATCTATTATAAGTCATATGAATGTGACCTTAATAATCAACTGTGTACTAACGAGAATGAACGAACAAAATCGTTTAAAATTTGCCTTTATAATTCCCGTCATTTACACAAATAGACAGGAGATTACATTGAAAAAATTACAGAAGGACAATTCTAAAATAATTTTAACCCACAATAACGTCAATTATAAGACAATGTATCAATTAACACAAATAAATACCCATACATACCATTTCCCTACATTATGAAGTGTTAAACCTGGCGGGAGGTTACATTTCGCTGCTCACTTTTCTCTTCAAAACTGTGACGTTTCATCGCTGCTCGATGGGGATGACGAGTGACGTCATACAAACAGCGGAACGCTTTCCGATAGTAAGTGTGAAACGCACGGAAGACGACCGTAGGAAAGGTTTCCGATCGACTCGGATTGAATCCGTTTCCGATGCCGTCAATCCGATGAGAGTCAGAAACACCCCCCTGGGTAGGGGATGGATAAGGGGACTGCTGGGTAGCGACTATAAATACGGCCCTCAGTCTATCATAATTCAGTATGTGTATAATTTCACTTAAAACTTTTTTAACGAATGAAGCCATTAACAATTGATACATTTATCAGGAACAAAATAACAACCATATTATTCCACATCTAATATAAGAGGAAGTACAAGAAAATTAGGCATACTCGGTTCAACGAATATTCTGATATGTAAATATCTACAGCATAATAAATTTTGATGAAATGATGTACCGAATATAAAATACTAATTCCTTGTAAATACTATGGCTTAGTTATTGCTCTGATGAAAGACAAAAAAATAAACAAAGTGTTGGATATTGAGTAAATAACATCTATTTTTTAACCAACAGCTATCATCTCCTAAAAAGAGATAAATAATATTATATTTTAGTTTGTTTTTGTAAACAATGCTAATATTTCTGTAAACAGTAGCAATACCTTCCCGTAATATTTAGCCAATTAATTAGAAAAAGAATTCCCTGTTGACATTACACAAAATCTTGATTTCGGCTGTAAACAGCATACGACTTGAATGCCCAACTATTACGGTGTACGAAATTTAACAAAGCAGGATATCTATGCAAGGACTAATATGCATTTGGGAACATTCGTTTTTGGATATGTGAGTCAATATCGTAAATTGCGATGGCGATGTTGGAACCGGTCTCCTTATCTTGACGTGTCTTGAAAGTAAGAGAGGAACTGCCCAAACTTTTCCACCGTCTGGCTACAGGCCTAAAAAAAACTTAGCGTAACTTTGAATGCTATATGAGATTCACGGATGCCTTTTCTATCGGTGATTTTTCTTCATTTTATTCGAGGTTCATTAGATGCCCAGCGAGTTCTTCCTTCTTGAGAGACTTCGCCATAAGATCCCAGTTTCATTTCATCCGGGAACTTGGTTGGTTGGAACACGCTGTAATACATGCTGAACACGTGAGTGAAAGAATTTTCCTTCAAGTTTTATTGAATACGCGATGCAAATATCACGAGTTTAGGTCAATTAATATATATTTAATTAAAATAAAAATTATAAAAATTTATCATAATTTAATAATTGACATATAACTTTTCAACAAGGAAATGGATCCAAGCAACCTAATTAAATTTGTAAATAAAAACAGCATCAAACTTTAAAGGTAACAATCTTGAATATGTCTATGTATTTTTATATTTAATGTCTGTAAATTTACCATTTTGTAATAAAAAATGAATTGTAAAACATTTTCAACATCATGTATCATTTGTTTATAGCCCTGAAGATGGATCAATAAAGGTCCGAAACATCGGAAAAAGTTTAAAATATTATATATATATATATATATATATATATATATATATATATATATATATATATATATATATATATATATATATACATATTTTCTTAGGAACTTTGCCACAGGTGGGGCGGAATTAAATATAGAAACACAAAAAAGAAGAACACTCACAATAAACGTTCTGATATTTCGGCAGCCGAGCTGCCTTTCTCACAGAAGGAAGGATTCTATCCTTCCTTCTGTGAGAAAGGCAGCTCGGCTGCCGAAATATCAGCACGTATATTGTGAGTGTTCTTTTTTGTGTTTCTATATTTAATTCCGCCCCACCTGTGGCAAAGTTTATTTAAATTATCGCGTGTGTGATTTTCCACGAACTTGTGTATATATATATATATATATATATATATATATATATACATACACACACACACTGTTTCTTTGACTGAAATTTTTTCTGTCTGGATTCGACACATTTTCATCTTCCCCACCAAACCCTGTGTTCGTCCTTTTATGTGTTCCTATCCCTTTCCATTTCCTATGATTGTATATATATTAATTGACCTAAACTCGTGATATTTGCACCGTATATTAAAAGAGGTCGAGATTAAATACCATTTGTTTTATTGAATGTTTGTGGTCGCTAAACCTCTATATGGTACTGAGAATAAATTTTGTGTAGATAAGGCTAAGTCACAGTCTAGTAATATATATCTGCGACTATTACTATAATTACTTCTATACTGGCTTGCAGCCATTGATGCAGATGGCAAGGGCATGTCGTCATCAAAATGTAACCTGACAACCGAAATAGCATTCTTTATTGCTTCCCCCTGAACTTTCCTCGCTTTCTTTTAGCTGTAACGGAGAAGTGGAAGTATTAGAGGATATAAAGCAACAATATCTACCTTCTGTTGAAAATTTACGATAAGTAACTCTTGCAACATGCATTAAGCTGCTTGGAGTCATATACTCTATTCGATTTTACTATCGTTTTTCGCTGGGAATACGGATTACTGTCAATTTAAATAAATAAAAAAGTATGTATTAAAAATGCATTTTCAAAAAGTAAATGCATGCTGATACCAAGTGAATTATCGATGGAAAATATCGTAAAATATCGTCAGCCTGTAAATGCTACATTGAATCGGGGGGAACAAAGATGGCGGTCAGGCCAAGCCTCCGTTACCGCTTCAAGCATTGACCACCATAGCAAGCGCCGTCTCCCATCTAACTCAATGATTGCAGCTGACGTTGTTAGTGCCTCTATCAGCCAGCAAGCATAACTAAGCAAGTACTGCGCTCTGTTAGGAGAATGCATTGGGACAATATGCTCAATTAAATTAGTTATTAATTTGCTCTACTGGGTTAATACACCGGGGAATATGTGTTGCGTGTAAAAAAAATCAATTCCAAAATGGCCGTTTGGTTGTACTCCTCCTACATTTCACTTTTCAATGCTGCATGACCCGTTCGGATATGTAATATACTATACGATATACTAAATATATAAAGAAATGTTTGAAGTGCAAAATGTTTTGTATCGCCTCCAGTTTTCGTTCGCTTTCCATTCGTTCTAAGGTGCTGCTCACTTCGCAAAACAACAGCGCATTTGCTTTCCATTCGTTTTAGAGCTTTCGCACTAATTGGCAGCGCAGTCATTACAAATTGGGACTAGAGCTGATCTGCGCTAAACAATAAAAGAACTTCGATAATCGTATCCACAATTGGTGTTTCTCTTTTGATATTCAGTAAATTTCTTAAGCATGGACAATGTAAAATTTTTATTACTCTTTGGTAAAAAGGTTAGGTGTTTAATTGTGTATTGTGAACGAATGTGAAAACTACACTTGAATAATTCCGTCGTGACTATTGCGTTCCATAGTTCTCTACATAGTGACTACTCAACCTCAAACTACTTTGTAGTTGTGTAGTCGCTATGTAAAGGACTGTGTTGTGTTCCTATACGGATTGATACCTTCCGGAAGGATACAGATCGTTTCGTCCCCGCACATAATTACATTCACGTTGTTAGTGTGCGTTGAAGACAGGCACGTAGCCAGGGGGTGGGGGCTTGGGCTTCAGCCCCCCCTGAAATTTCAAATCATATTGTTAGTTTAGTTTTACCATGTATTATATTGGATGAAAAATACAAGGGTTCGAGAGGGGAAAAATATATTAACAAAGCCGTTTTATATAAAAAAAGTATCCATAAATAAACTGCCATAACGAAAGAAATTGTACCAAGAGAGGACCCCCCATGCTTCAGGTTAAGCTCCCCCCCCCCCAAACCAAAATCCTGGCTACGTCACTGGCTGAAGAGCGTTTAAATTTGTTCCGATCTCTGCTTAACTCCAACGCGTTGAATGGATAGATCACGTAGTTAACCCACTCAATACTTTACCCGATTTATAATGGGCGCTACGCGTCGAAACGTGTTTTCAACGTTCGTTTTGTCTACAGCAGCCAAAACACTTTAAAAAGTGGGAGTGTATGAAGTGAGATGAAAGAGTGAAGAAGTGAGAGAAGAGGGCCGGGTGGAAAGTGACGAAATATGTCGGGAAAGAGTGCGAATTGTGGTCCACAGAAGGAGGGAACACACGCACAAGGGATGAGAGAGACAGCCAGCCTTGGCTGACTTGGCGGGTGGGCTGTTCCTTGGTTCCCTCATGAGAGTGTAGGGGGGGAGTAGGCGCTGTTGTTGTTCGGCTGAGGGTGGACTCGGGGGGTGTTGTTAGGGGCCTTGGGAAGGTCGGTGTGGAGTGCTGAGCTGTTTGGGGGGTTAGAGGAGGCTGAGATGGTAGTGTGGAAGGGGGGAAGAGAGTTTATGAAAGCCAGGGGGGGTTGGGAAAGAGCGGGGTTCGTTAATGAAAGGGATGTGAAGGGTTGAGCATAAAGGGGTCCAAGAAGAGAGAGGAAGAGGTCCAGGGATGGAGAGAGATTTAGGGGACAGATTCGTGCGTGGTTGTGTTTAAGGTGGTTGGAGCGATTTTTGGTCATGCACAGAATTGCGTGAAACTTTGTATGCGTGTTCTCATTAGTGACATCTAGTGATAAAAGCGAAAAAAACTCATTTCACAGATTTCGTTTTTTTTGCGAATCAATGCTATTTTAGCACGTAGCATTTTAAGGCCAATGAGGTATATTTCGTAATAATTCGATGAAATATATATACAGTTTTTCTTCTAAACGAGAAATAATACATGTAACACTGTTATATTGCTGTTTAACGAGTATTGAGGTGTCACGCCTAATCGTGAATTCGAAAAAAACATTCAAATACAATATTCGCCTACATTTCGAATACCGTGCCGAAAACTCAACTTGCCGAAACTTGAAGAAACGTGCCTAAAACTCAACTCAACTAATATGTAAGACACTGTCTCCGGCGTTACTTTGTGGAACTCCTTCATATTTTTAAATAATAATAAACACTTGGTTGTTATTCCACACTTTATTTGAAACAAAACGACCCGGGTTTCAGCATGTCATGCCATCATCAGGTACAAACAGTTGGGTGGCTTACACTTATATAGGTATCCGTAGGTGGAGGGGGGGGGATTTGAAAACAGGGGAGGAGGGTGGGGAGCACTGTTAACGGACAAGGCTGTTTTTTGAGGAGGGTGGGGTTGGGGGTGGCCTTGTGATTGCTTGCATAAGTAAATCCCCCCCCTCCACCTACGGATACCTATATAAGTGTAAGCCACCCAACTGTTTGTACCTGATGATGGCATGACATGCTGAAACCCGGGTCGTTTTGTTTCAAATAAAGTGTGGAATAACAACCAAGTGTCAACTAATATGCTTTAATTTAGGAAAAAATGTAAAATGTAATTCTTTTATCATTTCCATTACTACATGTATGGTGAGTTCCACCGCATAAACAGATGTAGTACATGCGTAGATGAAACGTGATTCTAGAATTTTTTTCGAACTACTACTTGAAAAAATAATTAAAATGTACACTCAATGATCCACCATTATAAGCTCAGTTGTGCCACGGTCAAAATTTTGGATGACATTTTGACCAAAATATGGGTATATATCGTGTGTCTGGAAGAAGAACATTACGTGGGTAATTTTATTCTAATTCATCACACTCAAATCAAGGAAATTCCTGGAATGATCAAAATCTGCCACTCAGGCGACTTAAATCAAGGAAATTCCTGGGATCATCACAATCTGTCACTCAGGCGATACTTCTAACCCGTTTGGTCAACGTTTGCATCATAAATGTTGACCCTTGGACGTAGGCATCACGGAAAAATGGCCTTGGATTTTACGTGAATACGTCTGTGATGGCGTTTTTTTTTAGAGCGTTTCATGATTAGTTGACAGTATGAGACTTATAGAGAACGCTTTTGCGAAACCTACGCTCACCGTGTAGTCACCTATTGGCCATATAGGCCAACATTTCCAGCACTGTGCTAAATTCATGTGGATTGCTTTTTGGAGAATGGCATGTGCATAATTCAATGCTCCTAGGTGTACAGTCAGTTTGATGCGTAGCAAAATGTTATAAACAACATCGCATCTTCAGTCATCGAATCCACATTAGATGCTTTAGCGTCAATTAAATGTCTAACGGTCTTTTGTAACTTGAACTTTCCACTCAAGGTTAGAAGTTAGCGCTGATCGGAACACATGAGCGCACTTCAGCGAACGCGAGCGAAGACGACGGGAACGATTTGCACGGCGGGCGTAACGTTCGATAGCATGCTGGCAGGTAGCAATCTGTAGTTACGCTATGGTCACAGATCTAAACTAGATCTATCGTTTGGCTCGAAAGTCAGCGTGCTAGCACGCGGTGGTCGTGAGATGTAGTGCGCGGAAATTTGTAGCCCCTCCCAAAACGGTCCTCAGTCGTCGTAGAAAGTCCTCCCATCCGCGCTTTGCGATTGCGCGGTGGTAACTAAATGCCACAATTGCGTAATAATTGTATAACCGAGGAAACGAGACAATTTTTATTCCAATGATGTATTTGGTGACGAAGTCTTAGCGTTGGACTTGATCACCCTGCAAACGTTACATCGCAGTTTTCGACCTGGTAACCCATTGTCGTTACAATTTTGAAGACGTCAACCTGTCCAAAATCTCGAGAATGGAGCGATGAAGATGAAATAGTGCGGCGTGATATTACGATGCTGATCGTCCATGATGTGTGATATGTTATATTGTGATGTGTGGCGATATAATGCGATTTTCGATGTAAGGCGATATGCAGTGCAGTGAGATGATTTTATTCCAAATGCGATATGCTGCGATATCATGCGATATCCTCCGATATGCGATGTAATGCGATGAGTTTATCATGCAATGCGCGATGTAAAAAGATACCAAGCGATATAACCACAAATGCGATATTATTTAATATAATGACAGGTCCCTCAACATTTCATGTTATTCTATGTCATTCTTAGTGCGTAATCCTGCAATATGCGATGTGATGTCTTAAATATGCGATAAACTTCGAAATAATTCGATATATTGCGATTATTTATATTCATGCGATGTCGTTCCGGGTGTTAATTCCTGCAATATGCAATTAAGTGCGATATGAGATGTTACACGATGTAATGCCATGTGAATTAGTGAAACGGCTTGCATTATCACGCGATTTGACTCGATATAAGCGACATCGCTTCTTTCGCAAGGCAAAATTCAGATCGCTTTATGCGATATTGAAGTTTAATTATCACAGAGCCTTTGGGAAATATCTATGAGTAACACTACCCGTGTGTATAAAGGCAGGGTCGATGAAAGAAGATATTACCATGAAGACAAGTTTCGGGTTATTTTTTTCTGCTGTGGTGAGTTTGCATGCCCCGTCTTTATAATCCATCTCTTTTTCTCGTATTCTCTTCCCTACCGTGCGTTTTTTCTCCTCCACATTCCCTCTGTAAGCCCACCTTGAAGGCAGAAATGACATGGTCAAAAAGACTGGCGCTTTAATATAGCTCACACGTCATATCTTCACATTTGCGTTTCCCCCTAGCTTTTATATTTTCTTTCAGAAACAAAGGAGAGATTAAGTGCGGATAATGAATATTTCCCGGGAGAAATGATGAAATTGCGCAGGCAAGCAATGTGCCTACGTTCACCCTTGTCCCATTTTGATTACCACCTAATAACCAAGGAGTTGAGCGAGCTGCACTGTGTTCTTTTTTTATTAATTTAATGGAAGGAATCGTCGGATGCGTTACGCATAATTTCGACGTAGCTCATCCCATATTCAAAGTTCGTAAAGTTAGTTCTTTTTTTAAGTTCGGAAGATCTTCTTTGTAAAAGAATGAGTACGGTTCTATTCGAAGGAAAAATACCTCCATGGATAAAAGACGGCTTATGCTAAAAAATTAAAATATAAAAAGCAGCAATAAGACCAGTTGTGGCCTACAGTTGCGAAACATAAGACGTTAACCTCGAAGAATGAAGAAAGACTAGCAATTTTAAAGAAAAATAATAGAGGAATGTTTGTCCAAGCACAGACGGAATGAGGTGAATTGAGAATCAAGAGAAATGTAGAATTAAATTAACTGGTGAAGGAAGAAACCGCAGTCCACCTCATAGTCACAAAGAATCCGAAGCTTAGGTCACATAACACGCTAATCGGCAAAAGAACTTTATAGGTGGATACCAAATAGTAATAAAGAACCCTAGGATAAAAATGGAAAAACAATGCCCCATAGGATTTACAAATAATAAATACTACTAACTGAAATGAACTTGCTAATGATGGAAGAGTATGGGCGTTAACTGTAGAAGAGGCGAAACCCCACTATAGGGTTCTACATCTACAAAATACCCTGCAAGCCACCTCAGGGGTGTGTGGCAGGGGGTGAGTATTCACCAATATGCATTACACTATACCCTAAAGTTAGTTTAACTACGACTAATTATGCATTAGCATAAATCGCTAATGTTTGTCACGAGGCGAAGCCTCACAAGCATGCACTACTACACTACAGATATTGTCACAATGGAGAGGGACCATTAATATATATGTATTTTGCAACTAAACAAATGGACAGAGACTCAAGACTTATGTAGAAAACATGCACGGCGTGCTGTTAGTACTAGGTAACAGATAAGGATACAAGTATTATGGAGTACTACCACTACTAATAGCTACACTACCTAACGACAAACCTAGATAAAAGTCTCATTGGCAGCTGTTATGGTCCCTTATCGTTCGCGGGAAAAATGACATTTTAAATCTGTCCGTTCTGCAGTCTAGTTCCCTAATATTATTCTCATGATCTGATCTACCATAGTATGTGGGATTTCGTAAAATATTATCAACGTTGTCAGAGAATAGACCAGTTTGAAACTTACATAATAGATTGCGTCTAAATTTTAATCGACGGTCTGAAAGCTTTTCCCATCTCAGTTGCTGCAAAAGGTCAGTAACACTAACGAGATTATCATAACGGCCTGTAACGTTCTTGCCGATCTTCGCTGCACGCGTTCTAACTCAGTTTCCTAGTCTATCTCACAAGGATCCCAAATACTGGCAGCATATTCCAAGTGGGGTCTAACGAGGGAGAAGTAGCTGATTTCCCTAACTTTATCGTCGCACTTGCCAAGTGCTTTTTTAACAAATCCCAATGTACGATTAGCTCGACCGGTAATTTCTCGAATGTGTTTACTCCACGAGAGATCATTAGTAAGGTTGTAGCGCATAAGGAAAAAGAAGAAGATAAAAGACGAGATTATATGGAACCACTCGTGCTATAGCTCATGGGAAATATAATAGTCTTCATAGGGCGCAATCGACCATATTGAACGGATCACTTGTGGAATTATAATACGCAGACAACATTGGCATTTCTTAATAAAAAAAAGTAGTAGCGGTATTTTCGTGATACCGTAAACATTTCTCTTGAAAACTGAAAAACAGATAATAATTTCTTGCAAAGCCTTGCGCTATTTGTAAAATTTATGGAAAATTGCGCGCGTTGGCCATTTAGGTAGAACATTTTTCTCAAATAAATAAGCCTTCAGTTTAGTGCTTCAGGACACCATCTACTCTCTTCATTTTATATGTTGTTCAACCGATAGGGTAGGAATCCTCATCACATAAAACTGATGGATGGTATCAGGCCTGACTTCGTGGATCTTGAGGGATATTATAAGTTGCTCCCAGTTGTCAATGAAGTTGCGTGGGCATTTTAACGATGTATTCGTAAGAAAAAACTGCAACGCGTGTCTTGTTTTAAAAGTTTTATTTTTCCCTGCTGGGGGTGTGTGTGAGTTTGACCCGCTTGGAATAATTTCGATCTCGTAACTAAGGAGTCACGTGGTGTAAACACCAACAGTTCGAGATTTTGGTTTGATTTATTCACTTAAGTGGATAATGTAATTCTTTACGTTTTTCCCAAAATCGTGTATATCTTTATACACACTCTATAATCCAGTTGCTCCATTCCAATAATTGATGGTCCTTTTTTTGTCCTATCTCGCCCCAATAGAGTTGTTTTCTTATTATTATGTAATTTGTTTTGGCATCATTTTTTTTGTATATAATCACATACACCTCGAAAAATCCTTAAATTCCTTTTTTCGACCCAGGTGAATTACAAATTGAATAATTATACCCCACTTAACTGTAACTCATAATCCCCATGTTAAATTTGCATAGCTACCACGTGGCTACCGTCAACAACGTTGCCCATTAGCACCATTGAAGTAGATGGAGACCACATGACGTCATCAAACTACCTTAACAACCGAAACACCGGCCATATTGCTTTCCCTGTTATTTACTTGCTTGCCTTTGGATGGAACTGATGAGTGGACAAATTTGCAGTTATAAAACAAGAATATATATATACCTTCATTTGAAAGTAACTCTTGACGGATATATTAGTTACTTGTAGCTATTGATACTATTCAATTTTACTGTGGTTTTTTGCTGTAAATGCGGTGATTATTAATTTAAATAAATATAAATAATATATTAAGAATGCATTTTCAAAAAATTCAATGCATGGCGATTTCAAGTGAGTTATCAATAGATAGATGGTAAAATGGCGAATTTAGTGCGCCAGCCCGTAGGCGCTAAGGTAAATCGGGGTGAACAAACATGGCGGACCGGCCACGCCCACGTTAGAGCTTCAACAACCATAGCAAGCGCCCCCTCCATCTATCTCAACGATATGGACGATATCCCGGTGAGAAATATTCGATCGGGGTTGTGACGAGCGAATGAAATAATCTCCTTAATCTCGAACGGTTCGTGATTGCCTCACGTGACTCCTTTGTTACGTGATCGAAATTATCTCGAACGGTTCAAACCCGCCCCCCCCCCCTCCCCCCCCCCTCCCCCCCCCCCCATAGGTGGATTTCTGTTTGAAGCGTTCGAAATGATTCCGATCACGTAACTAAGGAGTCACGTGGTACAATCACGAAAGATTAGAGACTTGAGTGTGTTTTGAACCATTCGTCGAAATCTCACGCAGCATTCCCGATCGTGTTTTTTTTTCTCGCCGGGATATTGCTGATGGAGTTGAATATCCGATTAGAGGCACAAAAAACAACGTATCAGACGCTTTAATTAATATCCTAGTGGTTCAAATTCACCAAAATATCGAACCCTTCGTTATTGTAACACGTCACTCCTTAGTTACGTGATCGGATGTATCTCGAACGGTACGGACACACCCTTCCTCCCAGGAAAGAGATATTCGCTGATTTCTCTGCTGAGAGTTCCATTCTTTCCCCCGAAGACTAATGTACATTTTTTTCCAGTTTCAAGCTCGTAATAGTTCGATTACATATGCGCAAATTTTCTTATAAACGCGATTATAGTACATTTATTATAATTATTGTTGCTGTTGCTAACAAACATTAAGGTGTCACGATGCTGAGTCCAATATTCGAAAAAAAAAAACATATTTCAATGTAATTTCGTACAAGTTTCGAATCCCGTGTCGAAAACTCAGGTGATAACATAAAATTCTTTTATCATTTACATTATTGCCTTTATGGTGAGTTCTGATGCATAAACGCGCACTTAATCCTTAAGTAGGGGCGTGGGGGTATGTTAAACCCCCACGCCTTTATCATTACTTTTAAATTGTTTTACTGTTAATTAATAATTTTTTATGCCTTCAGTACCTTCAAGAGACTTGGTATTCCTTCACAACGAATAATAATATTTTTTTAATGCTAAATAATTACCATTTTCCTTATATTGTTTAAGTCATGGGGTGCAGTGACCCTCCGCGCATACTTACGTTGCACTTTCTCTCCAAGGTATAAATATGCAATAATTCCCTAATTATAATTAATGTGAACCAAATTCAAGAAATATTCTCATTCAATATATCTATAATCTTAATTTTTGCGAGAAATGTTTAAATAAATATAATGCTATTGCAGGCAAGTTATTAGAACTCCACGAAATTAAAAGCAAAAATCTGAAATTTTATGATTATGTTGACTTCTAAGGTAAAAATAATCGATATTTTTGTATAAATCATATTGATGTTTAAAAATGGTTCGTAACTAGAATATTTGGTTGAAATAAGCTCAGAAAATATTATAATTTATCAGCCATTTATTTAAAATTTTTGGGGTCTGCAAGACCCCCACGCGCCTTTTTGCGCGTGACAACTGAGAATTCAGGGTTACGTGAAATGTCCAAGAATTTTTTTCGACTTACTTAAAAAATATTTAAATGTGCAATCAGTGACCCATTATTACCTCCTGTCATGTTAATGCATATAAGGTAGTATGAGCGAGATATTTCCCTAGTCAAAATTCAGACCATATTCAAATTGTATTTTTTAATTTTAGCGTTTGTAAGAATTATGAAATAAATATTGTAATATTAATAGCGCAACATTTAGTTATATATCTCAAAAATCTCAATAATTAAATAAATATATGTCTACATAAGTCTCTAATTTGACTAATTTTTTCACGCCGTACGGTGAAAACGCCTTCACAACGGAAGTTTTTTTGCAATTCTGTAACAATTATTGCGGTGAGTAATTCACTGTATTTTATAAATAGACGAGAAAACATACAAACTGCACACCGTTAGTTTTTTTGCAAAACCTAGGTATTAGATATTCCTAATTATTTTCAACATTATCCCTCTGGAGCCCTCATTCGTAATCTATTCCATGCAAAACAGCTTATATTTGTGAGAAAATTGCTCGAAAATTAGTTTGGCATGGGGTTAGTACTTTGTTATCATTGAAAAGATGAGAGTTGTTTCTTTAAAATGAGGTCAAATTCATCAAATTGTAGTTGAAGATTTATTTCGCTCAAACTAACTTAACTTGAGAGGGTGATAAAAGAGTCAGCAACACGTTTCTTCATAAGGTTTACGATGCAAACCAAGCTACATGTATGTACGCCAATATTTTACCCATCTGAGAATCCCATGTTAACCATTGGATTAGGAGCAGTAGAGAGCTTGGAAGTTTATTGCTATAACAGATTGACCTTCCAGAATTAAGCATTGATAGTTTGCGAACCTTGTAGACACTTGTGGTCAAATACGGAGACTACCTTTTTACCCGGTGCGGAGTCAGTTCTTTGGGAATGTACTCTTCTACTGAAAAGGATCTTCTGTGAAAACACCACCATGTTTCGCCATCACTACAATTCTTAGGGGGGATTTACACTGGTAAGTTTCTTCCGCAAGGTATCCTCTGCCAAAGCTTGCGGGGAATTTTTCCCCGGCGTCAAATTGTTTACGCGTTAGTGCAGAGCCATATTGGTTGCTGTAGACGTTGGGAACAATACGCTTCTGCAAGAGACTTGCCGAAACATACGAACGTTCTGCAAGCGGACTTGCAGAGCTGTTTACGCCTGCAATTTACGTCGAATGAGACCTATTGCGAGAAACACGCACAATAAACTTGTCAGTGTATACCCACCTTTAACGCTTGCTTCTTCAGAATGGAAGATTCCCTCAATATTTGAAACTAAATTGGCTTTTGTCAAGGCTACGTTTCCCTGGGAAAGTTTTCTCAAAGGTGATACTTAACGCGCTACTTAAGGTTAGCAGCCGTCTCCTACTTTTTACTCACTTACTAAGTTTTCCTCACCTACGTAATCGAAAGGGTTACATTACAACTATACTTTATTATCATTATCCGAAGAAAGCATTTAGATAATGCCGCGAAATACTTATGTGAAATCAATGACATATATTAAAATTTTGGTACTCATTTTCAGCTTAACCGTAAGGAAACAAAACCTCAAATAAAAAAATGGGGGTTAAAAAGTAGCGTGTAGGGTGGGAAAGTAGAAATATAATGCGTGCTTGTGGAATTTTTGGACAAATTAATTCCGCACAATAGAATTGTCCACAATTTGAGTAAGCCGTGAGTAGTTAATAAACCATAATGATAGTGGTGGTGGATTGACGAATACCTCATGTTTAAGTTATTTGTCTCCAAATTTTTCTATCCAGTATGTAACTCCAAAATTTGACAGTTACATGGTAGTTACATATTCCTCTCCTTCCATACTTATGGTGTGTCTATGTGTCACGGTCTCTTTTTATTATAGTTCATAATGGTGTGTACCTGACCTTTCCGGAAAGGTTTGGATTCTCTTACGTACTGAGTTCTGTCCTGTATGTCAACGTAATTAGAGAAGGGCGTTTGTTTCCTAGATGAGGTTCATGAATGTGTGACCTGAATAATATGGTGTGAGATAATAGGGCTAAAAATCAAGGGATTTGCGTGATACTTTTACATTAACCCTTAATCTGCTGCAGCTGGAACGCATGTCGTCCACCCTGTGCGTGAAATATCTATTCGGACGGAGCCAGTCCCTCCTTCCCACGGGCCGAGACCGGGCAGTTATACGACTCATGTAATCCCCTCCCTATCCTTTTCTCGGGATCCCAGGGGGTTGGCACCGGAACTTGTTGAGGGATTAGTAGGGCTTTGAAAAAATTTTGAAAATTTGTTTATTGGCGTATTTGTTAAAACTAAATATGACAATATTCTTTTCTAGCAATTTTCTGTTCTGTTTGATACCAATCACAAAAAAAATCCGTTGATAATTGAGCTGGGCGCGAACATAAGACAACTAACTTTTGAGACAATCTTAACTCATTTGTACAACTTAATAAAATACAAAGGAAAGCTGCGCGATTCGTCAAAAACAGCTACGGGCGTACTGACAGCGTTACACAGATGTTAAACGAATTAGGCTGGGAACCGCTAGAGACTCGGAGGCTACGCGCTAGGCTTAGATTGCTTGAACAATTGAGAATAGATATCTTTCAGAGCGACACGGAGAACATCATATTAGAACCCCACTATATTTCCAGGTCCGACAGAAACGATAAATTAAGAGAGATACTTTGCCGAACGGATAGGTATGGGAATTCGTTTTTCCCCCGAGCAATAAGAGACTATAATAAATGCTAGGCGTAATTTCATTAGAGCGTTTCCTTTTTATCTTTAAACGGCTGGTGTACTAACACCCCCCGCCACACGCCTATTGAGGCGGCTTGCGGGGTAATATGTAGATGTAGATGAACTCATTGAGCGAGAAATCGGAAGAAAGGGTCGTACCTCATTGCGGTGGTATGCGATCCCTAAAGAGCGTGGGAAGGGAGTGGTTTGGGTAAAAAGGGTGGATTCCCAAATGTCCACCGCTGGAAAGAAAGAGTTCGGGTCATAAAAATATGAAAGGGCTGAGGGAGCAGGTGGACAGAGAGGGTGAAACGTACAAGAACGTTTATCCCGCAGTTACCGGTACACACGTACATGTGCGTTTCCCGCAGTCTAAGGGTTAATTTTCTTTTATCAAAGCTGCCAGAAAGGTCATTTTCGCCTTGGTGACTCTCCTCTCAAATATCAATCATTTATTTAATTTCTGAGAACATCATTTATAAAATCAGTTGTTTCGCTGTTAATATAGCTGTACGACCTGAATTACCCGGCCCGGATCACACTTCCTTCATAACTCATCATATAAGAAAAGAATCGATTTAAAAAATGATTATATTCATTCTTTCGGGTATCTGATAAAATAAATTTTAGCTCTCTATCTTGAGTGAAATTAGTTTTAAGAAGCAACAAAATAAATCGCTGCACAAAATCCAACTCTAAGCCTTCCTAATCAGCTAAACTAAACAAAATGAATTTTAAATGCGTTAAAGACCAAAATCTGGTTGTCAAGGAATATGCTGTTGTTGATTTTAGAGAAAAATGTGCATTTTTGCAGCTAAAAACGCTATTTTCAAACAAATACGAATAGGAAAAGATAATTGATTGAAAGATTAATAAACTTCATTCTTTCAGCCTTTTGATAAAAAAATCCAAACCCTCGTATCTTGAGCGGAAGTAATTTTAAAAATCAAAACATCAAACCACTGCACGAAACCCAATACATAGCGTACCAAATGGCAGGCCCTTTATTGGGACATTTTGGGGCCCTAATGCCTGTTGCTCACGGTAAAATTTTCCATAAAAGTGTTTTATAAACATTTTTATCGAAGGTTTTATGAATTGTACGTAAAACGTACTTGCTTGCTCACGGTAAAACTATACATAAAACCGCAATGTCCTGCCATCTATGAGACGCTTTGCGAACACTTGAAGTGATAAATGCATTCTCTTTTGGATGACTGTTAGGTTAAAAACTATATGTATTGTTTATTTACTTACTTTCTTATCTTACTCAACGGTGCTAAGGCTCTAAGACATTTTTCTAACAAGAAGGATACTGCCTCAACGTTCCATGAACTTCCAGCCATGTCTGTTTACTTTTTCCTTGTTAGGTTTCCCATGGATATGTGATTATCAAAGCGATGAGCGGAAGGTCTTATTGGTTGTTGCATAAAACAGTTTTATGGAAATAGAACCTGTCCTATTCCATAAAACGTTTTATAAAACTTGGTTTTGTAAAACGGTTTTATCGTTAACAAGCTCATTTTTATGAAATTAGTCGATTTTATAAAACGTTTTACCGGAAATTTTACGGTGAGCAACAGGCATAAGATCTTTTTAAAATAGCCTATAATTTTTCTCCTGTCTTGAACTATTAGTTTGCAACATTTCAGAACGATCTGAGTAAAACTGAAGTAAATTTGTATAAAAAACAAACAGACAAACATTCTTTTTTATATAAATAGATTTACTAAATGCTTCATGAAACTGCTTAAATTAATAAAATAAATTTGAGTACGGTCTTTGTTATGACAAGAGAACTATGTAACTCAAACTACCTAAAAGTAGGGTAGCCACCCTGCAATTTCCCTTATTCCTACTTTTTTTAACAATATCTCTTACCCTTTTCCCTTATCTTCGCTTCGTTCCCGCACGGCCTTGAGAGAATCGTGGGCTCGGCCCGCGGGGCACAAACTCGACGACGAATTCGTGAAATCTTGAAAAAAAAATTTTTTTTTTTTTTTCATTTTGGCCACATTACGGTAAGGATTTTTTGTGATGGCGCCCATTGCCTCAAACCGTTCCGGCGTCTTGCCGCAGACGTTTGCAGGGAGGAAGGGATTTTCGGTTGAATCCAGGTCAGAGAAGTGAAACGACGTTCCCACGCATCACCCAGATGCAGCGAATTGTGCGCTTAAACGGAGTGGAATGCGCAGCCTTGAGAAATTCGCGGAGCATTCGTTTGGGCCTTTTCGGGTGTCATCGGTGGCACCCGGCCCTAACCGTCGACTCCCATTCTCACAAAGAAGAATTATACGAGGAAGACTTTAAACTTCACCTACGAAAATTGCATCGATTCGTTGGATCATCATTCTGGTAGGAAATTGTGATAATCATTTTCCTTCACAAACTTTTTACAGACGAATCTGTTATAAAATCACTTGAGTGATCATACTTATTCGAGACAAAAGGGTAAAAAATGTTCCATTGAGGGGAAGAATGGTGTGAGTCACGTGTGTTAAATTTTGGAAAATGAGGCTTCAATTAAATTCAAGAAAACGTTTTATAAATTATTTCGTTGAGAGGAAAACTGGTGTGAGTCACATGTGTTTCATTTTGGAAAATGTGGCTTTAAGTGGACAACACGGTGTAAAATGTTCCGTTGGGAAGATGAATGGTGTGAGTAACATGTATCACAATTTGGAAAACTAGGCTTATTTGAAAAATTATAAAAAAATGAAACCCTGAGTGTTGAATTGTGGTGGAATAACAATGAGGCTAGATTCACACTTAACTTACACAAAGCAGAATATAAAAGTTGAGGAATACTTCACCGCAACTTACTGAAATACGGCATGAAAACTGACGTATATACGCCTGTTTTTCTCTCAACGGCTCAAATGTACACGATTGATTCTATAAGAACTCATGTATAGAAATCGTTGGTGGTCCGGTTTGACAGCGGACCCTTGGCTGGATCCTATAATTCTGGTCTAGCAAGGATAGATGTCCCAAGACTAGCGATGATTAATCACTCACTTCGTGCGACTTCAAGACAGCATACACTCAAAATTGGCACGATGAATTTCGTGCATGCATGAATATGAATATACATGCATGCTTAAAAATAATCCCAAAATCCTCTTACTATGATGAAACAATTAATGCTGACTTAAAACTTGCATAAGCGTTTTATAATTAATTAAGTTTTAATATTACGAAACGTTTGATATGTCATCGTATACGTTCAAATGATGGCCTGCATATTCAAAATACGGATCAGATATTTTCGCAACTATAGATCCTTAGGGGAGGCAACATACAAAGGTGCTTTACACCCCTTCCTCTGACTCTGCACCTGATGTTTTTAAACCGCATTATACTCGAGAACTTGTAACACCATCCTCAAGTGTTTCAATTTGAATCTCGGTTGACCTCAGGATTTTTCATGGCCCTCTATCCGATGTCACAAACTTATTGACCTTCTTTCTCACGATATTATTAAGCCTAACGCGTATGTAAATTGTATGCGTCTTTGCTAAACTGAAAGAGCATTTGACTCATCTAAACTATCTTAAGCAACGGCACTTTCTATTCTGTACTATGCTCCATAGAAGTTTTCTTTATTGCTATGCCCTTACACTACATTCATCATTCCTCAATTTATCTATCAATTTGGTTTTCAAATTCAACCAAAGGCACCAATTTTTCAAAGGTCTCTTCTCTTTTGTAACCTGCATTTTTAATAGTCTAATTGTAAGATTATGTTTCGCGGAAAATATAGTGCTCCAAAAGAATGTTTTCATGAACACTTTGCATGTTTGTAACCGTATTCTCATAGGAAATACTAATTAGTCACTCAAAAGGACATCGAATCAGCTTGAGATGCACAGATCATCAGAAATACTCTTTTTTCCTTTAATTTCCTGGAACTTTATCGTCACATTTTTAATTTCAGGCTAAGATTTTGTTCCCTTTCTTATTATATTCACGATACGCCCTTGAAATATCACATTGGTGGTGTTTAAAGATGTCAACAGGCCTTCACGGTTATCTGATAAAGAAAGCAGCAATTTATCCTCGAGTAATGCAAAGATAATTTCCTCACGTTTCGACTTCATTCTCTTGGTAGCCATTTATCATGCTCATTTTAAAACGCCTTTTTTGCCGTGCATGTTGAACGGAGCCTATAGTGGACGGTTTGCATGTCTATCTCGCATTATAATTGGTGGAGCGTTCCTATTTCTTACTCACTTGGCAGAATAAGGACGGGGTATGTGCAACTTTTAAATTATTACTCCAGTCTTAGTATCACGTCAAAAGCTTAGCATGTAATTTGGATATTTTACCCTGCTAAAAGTCATCGTCTCCAAACGAGGCCATGCAAGAGAAATATACTGTGGCTTAAGCTCGTAATTGTACAACTATTTTCCTCCAGTTTTCTCAGGCAAATTCAAATAAAATTTTATGAAATAATGGCAGTTTTCACTAAGCTATAAGGATCGGAATGCTGGAGAGCGAGGAGAAAGGACCTAAAACAAATAGAAACATGAATGAAATGAAGTTCCTCCGATCAGTAAAAGGTTGTACCCAAGCAGATATAATAAGGAATACAGACGTAAGAGAAGGGCTAATTATTCAATCCATTACACGAAAAATAGAAAAATATGAAGAAATATGTAAAGGACATGTAATGCGAATGCAAAGAGAGATAATTCAAAAGAATGCCATAGACTATGAGCCGTCACGAAAGAGAAGAATCGGAAGGCCGAGGACAATATCATGAATACGGATATGGATTTAAAACTTTCCCCAACGCCTGTTGCCTGGCTGTTGCCTGACTTTCCGTAAACAAACAGAAGATATCATGACCCGCACGGTTGCAGCGCCGCTACCTGCGAGAAGGTGGTACTAATACGGACCGGCGACGTGAATACAATCGCCGGGAAATTTAACTATTTCGACCGTAATAAGTAATTCACATCTGATAAAGTTGATGGAGCGTGATTTGTTATACATTTGGTCATTTATTTCATGTTACCAGTCATCATCGGCGATTGTATTATTAGTACCACCTTCTCGCGGGTGGCGGCGCTGCAACCGTGTGGGTCATGATATCTGTTTGTTTACGGAGGGTCAGGCAACAGCCGTTAGAGAAAGTTTTAAATCCATATCCATTATCCATATTCATGGACATTATGTAAGCCAAAACAGGCACAGAGCCTAATTCTGGAAGGAAGGAGAAGAATTATTCTCGGGAAAATCAGATATCTCCCTTATTATCACTCATTCTAAATGAATTCCTTTTGTTGGTAGCCAATTAGCTCTCTTCTAATCTTCTTTCTTCCGTCCATTGGCTTCGCTTCTTTTGTTCTTTGAATGCAATGCATTTAACTCGCTTCCGGCGAGACCCGTGCCTGTAAAGAGCCTTGTTTTCTGCACTCTCAACGATTTGGCCGTAAGCCTCGCAGTCAAATCCCAATTGTATTCACATTTCCAACCATTGCGGTTGCACAATTAATGTTGTACGCCGTCACGCGCACGGGTGCAAAGGTATACATCAAAGTGGGTTGAATTTGCCATGAAAAAAAATCCTTTGAATCGACCGGGAGTCGCACCCGGATCTCAAAATTGCCTATCAGGTTTATTAACCAGTTGTGTAACTGGCTAAGACACCTGAACGGCAATAGGATTGTGAACCAGTGATTAATTTGCCGGAAATTAATGCTTAAAGTTGAAATTCAGCGAATAAGGCCTCAATCAAGTGTAGGTTTACATTTTTGACACATTTGGTACGCCAGAAAAAAATGGCGCAACTTTCTGGAAATAACACGCCCAAGAAAAACTGGCTACCATGTTTAGTGAAGTCACTAGTAGTAGGTACTTTATGTATGTGTTCGTTTACCTTAATTAGCAACGCAGCTGCTGAGACTTATCACTCGCACAAAAGGCAAATAGTTTCCCTGTACTCTTAGGTATTAACTTCGAAAACAGTGAACTGTAGTTGGGATGAGCCCCAGCGTAATATTAGTCCAAAAGTCGATGCCTGGAAACAGAGTTCCTGAGATAAGGGGTAAGATGAAACTTTTCCGAGATCATAGGAGTGCTCTAGGTCACTGCCTAATGACGGCAAAATGAAAGCCCAAATGACGGCGTGCCTTTTCCAGCGCAGCATCAAAATATGCCCTTATTAAGTGTTTTATCGCTAACATTACGTTTTAATATAAGACACTGTTCTTGGTGTTACTCGGTGGAACTCCTTCAATATTAATGAAAAAACAGGCACTTGGTTATAATTCCAAACTTAATTAGAAACAACACGACCTAGGTTTCAGCATCTCATGCCATCATCAGGATGCCATCATCAACAAAGTGCCTGTTTTTTCATTAATAATTCCATTTTAAATACTACCACTGAATCCTAAGTACTTCCTTTACAGCATGACATTTCTATTACATCAATTAAATAAAATTTGTACTCAACCCTGTTAGGAGATCTGGGTTTGAATCCTGGTCGATTCATATGATTTTTTCGTGTCAAATTTCAACCGCTTTGGTTTATTCACACTAGAAAAAATGGATGGACTCGCTAGCAGAGAGGGATGGGATAGCCAACGCCTGAAATACATTGGTTCTTGGGTACATAGTACCGACTGAATAGGTTTTTCGTTATTCCGAGTCATGTGTTTTAGTCTCCGGTTTTTTTGTCAAATTAATGAATAAGTGAATGTGAAAGTTCATTTCGACGAGTATTTTCATGTATCATTTTCCTTATAATACAGGATTATTCACTAATCCACCGCGATTGAATAAGTGAATCGGAAAGTTCATTTCGACGAGTATTTTCATGTATCATTTTCCTTATAATGTAGGCTTGTTCACTAATCCACCACCATTTCGTAAATATTCCACAAATTGTGTGATGAGTTCAATGTACAATCTCTACCTCAGACCCCGCGTTTCTGGGTTAATCCATTAACGATCTATTTTATCGACATTGAGCTTCTCTTCATGTAGTTTGAGTGAGATATCTGTATGCATAAAAAAATGAAATGGTACCTAAGAATAACTGAGTAATTGTACTAAAATATTAGCAGCTTTTTGGTCTATTTTCCGAGATATATGCCAAAAAAGAGAAAGCAATTTTCGATTTTCCACGGCACGCCTGTACTTGAGACTTTTTGAAGAAAATCTGGAGATTCTGACGCATAGAATGCGTAAAAAATGAAATGATGTGCATTTTTAATGTTTAGTCAATTATTTTTACAGTTAATTAAATAAATCTCTCTAAAACTTTTAATAAAATATAAAAAAAACCTTCAGTCGTTTAGGCGCGTTCGGCTTATGATTGGAAAAAAAAGTTTGGCCGTCGCGAGCAGGCCGAGGGAAGTGACAAGAGTATGGAAATGACTGGCACCACTGTGTTATATAAATAAATACACATAATTAAATTAATATTTCTGAATATATGAATGTCAAAATGATATTAATTCATTTATTATAAATCGATGAAATACACATAGACTTAATATATTCTTATGAAAATACACTATTTCCCTTTAGTGATAGTAAAGCGAATTAAGTGGTTTTGGCCTCAGGGTCACCTTTGCCAGAAATTCAGAATATTTGAATATACCATCATTAAAGTGCGTTTTATAAACTGAGATGAAAAAATAGGGTTTCCGAACTACTTTTACCGTTATTCAATCTTGGAAGTGGAGATCTTAACTTCGGCTCTTATGGGGAGTGTTCAGATTGCAGCAGAAAAATGTTAATTTGAACGGGAAAGCTTACATAAGCTTTCAATTAAAACGGTTTATAAGAAGCGAAAATTCCTGGGAAATAGAATAAAAATAAAATATATACATATATCCTACCACCTAGTTATTAAGAGTTATTACCGAATTACTCCCGTAATTGAAGTCAAAATGCGGTATTTCCATACAAATGGCGCTGACGTCGGCTCACACGACTGGACGAATGTGGTAATTAAAAATATATTCGTGGAATAATCTGCATATTTTGTACCAACATTTTTGTTTTCAACAGGTAACCTATTTCATCATCAAACAGAAAAATAAAAATGTGGAACTCAGTATTTGTTTTGACTCACATAGTAAGTGTTGAGCCAGCTTAACTACAAGCGCTTGTATACACGTAACCACGCAACGACTCAACAGTCGATCCGTCCGGGAGTCTGGCTTCGCGTGACGCTAGGCTTTCGCGAGATTATCCCCCATCCATAAGCAGTGCTCAACTTCAAAAAGTAAGTTTGGGGATTGGATTGATCTTGTGGCTAGCGTAATGGCTCCCCATTCGGAGGGTCCAGGTTCGAATCACGGTGATGGAGTTGATTTTTCGTTGGAATCCCTAATCTTAGATGGGTGTCTTGTGGAAGGGACTTCTAGTACAGTTGCCCGTCTGTCGGATGAGACACTGAAACTGTGTGATCCCCTAGGTGTCTTTCATTAAGTTGGTTGAAGCAATTTTAGGTTATGTACAGATCGCGCACGTGTTTTCATAGTGATATCTATTGATAAAAGTGAAAAAAATTGCATCATACCGATTTGGTTTCTTGGCAATTCAAATACACGTTACATATTTCTCGTAATAGTTCCATTACATTTGCAGTTTTTTACTTCTGAACGCAAAATAATACATTTATTATTGTTATAAATGGTTGATAACAAATATCAGTGCTGTATACTATGCTGATAACAAATATCAAATACCATGAAGAGTCCGTTAATCGAGAGATACACAATTGAATGTAATTTCGTCTGAATTTCGAATACCGCAGCGAAAAACATTCTTATTTAACGGAATAAAATTTAAAATAAAATTCCTGTATCGATTCCATTCCATTCCTGCGTGTATAGTGAGTTTCAACGCATAAACAGATGCTCATAAGTGAAATGTGGTTTAAGAAAATTTAGTCGACTTAGGTACTTTATTAAAATCTCACCGAATGCACTGCTATTGCCGCTCCAGCCACCTTAAGAGCAGACTAATGCCGACGCCAGATTTCACTCGACCTTTTCTCCTTTCCCAAAATATTCCTTGACAAACCCTTTCCATCCAACATGGCGCAAATGAACACAGTTGTCGCTTTAATAACCAACTAACTAACCAACATTCAAGTTAAGGATTGAAACACGTATATTTATTTGTTTATTTTGTGAGAAGCTTAGGTGGTTTGTTCGAGATTTATCCCTAGTCATAATAGAGACCGTATTTGAATTTTATTTTTGAATTGAAGTAACTTTAAAAAGCATGGAGTAAATATCCTAATATGAATGGTCCACAAATATTGTTTTTTTTATGAATGAAATTCTCAGTAATTAACCAAATAAGTATGCATAAGTCTTTACTTTCTCTCATTTTATTTCATGCCTCATGCTGATAGAACTCTCACAACATTTTTTTGCGATTCTGTAATAATAATTGCGGTGAGTAAATGATTTATTTTTAAAAATAGTCTAGGAATAATACAAAGAACACACTACACACACACCGCACCAGACACACGATCTATTCGTTAGAAATGTTTCGTCTACTATGTTAAAGGTTACGCGTACGTACGTAGGGTTCAGTTATTAGGCTTAGTGGTTCATATATGTGTCAATAGATGGCTAGCTCTAAATTAGATCCTCTAAATTAGATGTACGAGTACTCGTACTAAAGATATTGATTAGAAAATTACGGACAGCGTATGTTCTCGACCGATGCCGGCGACTGAGGCAATTGGGGAAGATTTATTGCATTAAAAATTGTAGTATTATGTAAAACATCACAATTGATAGCATCACATGGCTCTAACTCACTAAAATGCTTGTTAATAATATTTTTTCCGTAGAAACATGTTTGCTCAATATCTTCTCCATGAACTGGATTGGTCTGTTTTGGTTGAGATATCCGTATTTTCCCAATCTATAGAGGTTTACGTATACGTTCTCCACTAACTGAAACATGGCGTGGGCGGATGCATTTTTCATAATACACACAAGGGAAACTGCTAAGCAACAGCTCCGCCTGCTTCACGAAAAATGTTGTATTCAAATAAATCTCGGACATATATGAAATATTGTTTATAATAGTTTTATATATTGTTTTCATTAAAAATGAAAAAGCACACATTAATTTCTATTTACTTTATTCTTTACTTTTTGGGTATTTCGCCAATATTTTGCCTTTTTCAGCAGGTTTTCAAGCATTTAGTTTTTATAAATAAATTCTCTTTGGTTTGCATACCATTTCCCTTGGAAAAATTCTTCTTTTCAAATACCTCGAAAAGTAGCGCGATAAGTTGCTGACATTTTGAGGTTTTTAGATTGATGGGATATTTTTAGTTTAAAATGAGGCCAAATTCATTGAATTTTATGTGAAATGATATCTCGTTCAAGATTCCTAGTCATTTAAAAAGACATTTAAATATTTAAACTGATGAATTACGAACCGTGCAGTTTTCCACAGTATAAATTTATTTTCAAGCCGGGTTTTCAATGTTGGTTTATCATCGTCAGGTGCGCACAATTTATACGTATTTGAGGAAAGTGTGGGGAATGGAATGTGGTCCTAGGAGGTGGTGAAAATGAGAAAAACAGAAAGTTTACTTCACCACATCCCCCTATCACATTCCGTTCTCCCATCCATACCCCAAATATGTATAAAATATGCCCAAAGCACCACGTGTCAACTTACGATGATGTGTCAACATTGAAACTCGGGTCGAAAGTAAATTTATATTTTGTGGAAAATTCGACGGGTTTTATGTCACCACGTTTGAATTCCACTCAATTTTGCGTGACTCTTTGGATTACATATATGTATATGTAAAAACTTTTGTCGTCAATTGTAATATTTACTTCATGCTTCTTGAAACTGCTTGAGGAGGTTCGGTGATTTCACTCAACTTTAGAGAATTCGATGAAACTTGCTGGAAACATTAATTTGGTTGTCTTAAAGCTACCTGATTTTTTTCAGAATTATTTGCCGCAGATTTCTTAAGATATTTGAACGAGAAGTGGGCATGAAAATACACGGGTTGTTATGGGAACGCAAGGCTTTATTCATCAGAAAGAACCTTTTATTTTTATTCAATGAATAATAATTTATGTCATCGATAGAAAAATGTATATGTAACAGAGTTTTTCTCCGAGCGCTTGAAAAAATCCCTCGCGCGCGTTGCAGATCGTGTGAAATTGGCTCCACAGGTAGTGTACTTGAACATGGATGCATAACTTGCAGGATGCGGAAGAAAAGGCATAAGAACGTGTAATTTCGTGCCCGATTCTCGATCAAATATATTAAAAGACCTGCGGTAAATAATTATAAATATTTGCAGGTAGCTTTAGAACAATATTATTAAAACTTTCAGGAAGTTTCATTGAATTCTCTTAAGTTGGTTGAAACTCCTTAAATTGGAGAATAAAACTCGAATATGATCTCTGCTGTGGTTAGAGAAAAATCTCGCCGAAATTGCCTCATACTCCTCATTATTTCTGCCCTCTCATAAGATGCCTTGAGGTCCTCCTTTCTTCTTCCTCTCCCGTGCTTATCCAATATTCTCTCTTCCATCGCCCTCTTCAACATTCCGTTCCCTTTCAATAGGTATCTCCTTCAGCTTCCTTTGTTGCTTCCTCCTCGTCTCCGCCACCTTGTCTTTTCCTCCCCTGCCTCCTCAAACACTTCCTTGTTTGTCTTTCTCGCTACCCTGCCAAACCGTCTTCGTTCATCTCCGAAACCACTTCTCCAGAGCCTTCCAGTTTCCATCCTCCTACCACATTGACCCAGTCTCTGAACAATATAACTCCCCTGCTCCACATCAAAGATTTAACGAATGTTTTCTTAATGGCTTTTTCCCGTGGACCGTGTTACCCCCTCATCAATTATTATCACCTCGTAAATAATTCCTTGGCCAATCCAATCATACACTTTATAAGTCCCTAGTTCAGCACCCACATTCTTTGCTTTACAATCTTATCTATTAATTGAACTAACCCATCTTATCTATTTCATGCTCTTTCACCATGATTTTTCGTCCCAGTAATGTTGTTCCACGGCAAAATGACTTGAATGAAATTCAATTCATGTCGTGGCCACATGTAGAAAAACGAGTATATTGTTTGATACGTGCAAATATTTTTACCTTTCCTTGGTAGTTATCTAGGAAATGGAACTTGAAACTACGTGGTGTTAATTGTTTTTGAGCACGATATTACTGCACAAATTCAACGAGTTTGGCCTTATTATAAAGACGTTTGTCTCATATTTCCAATGATTACAGAAAATTAACCACTTACCACTATACTTATCGAGTTATTTTCCAAGTAATACCAGCCATTTTCCATGGGAAATGGTACAGGTATGCACTCCAGAGAGGCTTTATTGAAGTGATGAGGGCTTTCTAACGGATAGCATTCATCAGAAATAAAACGGTGTGTAGTTTGTATTAAACATCAGCTATTTCTGACAATAAATCATTTACCGCTGTATTTATTTACAGAATCGTAAAAAAAAATCTTCGGTAGTGAGGGTGTTTTCAGCATACGACGTGAAAAAAATGAGTCGAGTGAGACTTATGAATATGCATTTCTAGCAAATTACTGAGAATTTCAGTCAAATAGAACTTTTTTCGCCATTTATGTTACAATATTTACTCCATGCTTCTTGCAGTTGCTGGAAAAAAAATATTTCGAATATAGTCTCTATCATGACTAGGGAACAACCTTGCTCAAACCACCTGGCATTGTAGAGTTGGTGAAACTTTGCTGGGGAAAAATCGTATCTTATATCTAATATAAATTTCATTTTTTCTTTAAACTCTTGATAAGAAGCGAGTTATCCTAGGATATCAAACGGTTTGAATACTGAGGAACCAATTAATCTTAGTTTTGGAGCTTTTAGTAAATTTCTGTAATTATTCATGTCAAAATTAATAAATGCAGTGGAGAAGACGCGGGAGTAGATTACTATGGCCGGGAAAAGTTATCTTCGTAAATGAAACACGAATTTCGGAAAGGGCTCATCTCGGCCAAATTTTTGAAAGTGGCATTTTTCCCTCTTTTTTCATGAGCACGTATAAACCGATATTTATGAACGAGAAGGGCTCATATCTTCTTTTCATAAAGCTTCCAGCAGGAATTTCAGGAAAAAAAGCTGCACGCTTGCTTCAAATGGTCTCTCAGAAACTTAGTTTTTTGTGTCTCCTAAAAATAAAAAAAATCGGAGATAAGCCCTTTTCGAAATTCGTGATTCAAATATATTAGTCGACTAATTTATATACCGAATTTGCCATCGTTGAGTACGCGGATTTTTATATGAAAAATGTCTCTCAAATTAAAAGTTTGTCCTCGAGGTTGAAGTTTACGTTATGATTAGGTCTATGCTTATCCTAGATTATGTTTATCAGCATTAGGCAGCGACCTGAAGTCCAGTATTAAACCTACTAGCTGAATTACCCGGCGTTTGCTAGGGATAATACTCCCTTCATAACCCATCATATTAGAGGAAAGGGGTTAGTTAGTAGTTGTCGAAACAGACTCCAGTGTTATTAATGATTGTATTTAAAAAAAAATAATTTGCTGAAAGCGTGGTTTTTAGACAAACACGATGCGTAAAAAAATCGATTGAAAAAATGAGAAACTTCATTCTTTCGGGTATCTGATAAAATAAATTTTAACTCTCTATCCTGAGTGAAAGTAGTTTTAAAAAGAAAAAAAAGAATCCACTGCACAAACCCCATTTCTTAGCATTCCTAATTGCTTAACAAAGCAAAATGAATTGTAAATTCGTTAAAGACCATAATCTGGTTGTCAAGGAAATATGCTACTGTTAATTTCAGAGAAAAATGTGCGTTTTTTTAGCTAAAAACTGCGATTTCAATGTACGAAATCGAAATGATCATTGATTGAAAGAATTATAAACTTCATTTTTTCAGCCATTTGATAAAAAAATCCCAACTCTCTATCTTGAGCTGAAGTAATTTTAAAAAGAAAAAAATGAAAACACTGCACAAAACCCGATACCTATGTAGCGTACCAAAGGGCCTTTTTGGGACCTTTTGGGGCCCTGAGATCTTTTTTAAATAGCCAATAATTTCCCTCCTACCTTGTTCTATTAGTCTGCATAATTTCAGTACGATCGGAGTCAAACTGTAGATATGTTTTAAAGATAGACGGACAAACATTCATTTTTATAGATATACGTATATAGATAAAATAAGAGAATTTACTACACGTAGTTATGAGAATGAATCCCCTACGCCTTCCACTGAGAGGGCAAATCCTCTACCCCTTCCTCTCACACCATTCCTACTTCTATCAAACAGATATATGATAGTAGAGTGAAGTGTGTTAAACGAAGGATTAGACCGCGAAAGTCATGGGTGAACTAGAGATGGAAAAATGTCTGTCGAAATCGATTTTTCGAGCAATCGATTTTTAATCGAAATGAAAAGCTCGACTTTTCAACAAAAATCGAAATTTGAACCAAAAGATCGATTAATCGAAAAAATTGACGGCTCTATTTGAAAAAAATACAGTTGGTACAAAAACATGTTTATTATTCATTCAAAAAACGCTCATAATACATATTTGAATAGTAAAATGTACTTAGAATAAATTCTTGAATTATTAGTAGTAAATATTTACAAATGCACGCACATTAAAGTTTGGGGATCACCGCTTGGAACCATTCGGCTTCACTAAAATTTTTAAGAAAGATCAACTGATTGAGATGCTTTCTTGATGGTCTAGGGCGTGCCTTTCCAATTTTACCGGCCTTAGAGAAAATTCTTTCACATGGGACGGATGGCGTTATCATACTCAGCTCCTTGATCGCGAAACGGTACGAAATGGTCAAGATCGAAGTTGAAAAATCGAGTTTGGATCGAAACTCGAAGATCATGACTCGATCTCGATTTCCTCGATCTTTGACTATTAAAACTCGATTTTCGATTTTAATCGAAATCGATTTTTCCATCACTAGGGTGAACGTGGTGGGATTGACTCTAAAGATGAGGAATATTAGGAGTATTTACAATATGTGAGCGTGTATGAAGCATTTCATGAGTGTAAGATAAGCGGAAAAGATATGAAAAGGTGGGAATTATGGCGGAAATGTTTGAAAGAGAGTCACTTTTTTTAAATACCTATGGGAGGTAAGCAGAAAAAAGGCAGTGCTTACTATATTTACACTAAACGAGAAAACCAGCGTCAAATTAGTATTTATTTTGAATAACGCAGTATCAGTGGAATCTCCCTAACCTCGATGTGTGATGGCAGGAATTGGTGTTTCCATCGTGGCAGGATTTCGCCCGCCCACCTTTACAAACTCCGTGAAAAAATGATTTTTCTCCCATACAAACTACCTGGTACACTGCCTCATTTTCAGAAATTGATGGAAAACCCAGTGGCCTTTCCTTCGGGGAAGGAATTGAAGCAATGGTTACTACGGGAAAGAATAATGTTGTGTGGGTGAAATGAAATTGGGGTGAACGGGGATGGAAGTTGGGAAGGAGGTAGTGGGGATGGGAGGGGCTCGGGCTGTGGAAGATAAGTGGGTGGCTCGTTTGAGGAGCCATTTGGGGGAGGGTTTTGGTGGGTTGTGGATGAGGACAGGGGTTGTGCGGGTGTTGAGACCCCCTCCTCTTATCTTTTGAGTGGAGGACGAGGGCGGAAGAACCAGTGGGAAGTAAATAAAAAACACTTTTTGAAGTGGAACACTTCTTATGAATTCGGGGGTTATCTCGCGGGAGCCTAGCGTCACGTGACACCTGACTCCTTGAAGAAATTTCCGTGTTGAACATTTTGCTTTGATTCATTTTAATTTTAAATGTTTAGGAATTGAATCAATTAGCAGTTTTTCACTTTTTTAAATTAAATATAGGTTTATGCGATATATGTTTTGATGCATTACATCATTTTCAGGCACGGTTCTAATACTAAACAAATAATATTTACATATTTAAAGATGGTTGTTAGGGAGTGAAAAAAGAAGGGTGGAATTAGTGACGGGAAGGCTGAAGCTATAAGTATCGCGAAACTTGATGGCATTCATCATCGGAGAATTTGAGGTCACTGAGGGTGAATCAAGCGTTGATGAGCAGGCAAAGGTATAGCAAAGGACTCCTTGGGGACCTCTGGAGGTAGACAAGGCCACTTTATCCCACACCACTTGCATGCTTTTCTCTCTTTTATGTCTTCATCTTTAGAAAGGAGTGCCAGAAAGTTTCGTTACACCTATACAATTGAGGGACTCTTATGGAGAGTAAAGGGAAGTGGGATTGAAATATGTTTTCATTCATAAGCGGAATATTGAATTATTTCAAGCTTCTCAAAAATATCATATATTTGGCGATATTTTTGAGTAGCTTGAAATAATTCAACACCGTCTTTGTCAAATTCAGCCTTCCCGTCAATACTTCCACCCTTCTTTTTCCACTCTCTAACTTCCTATCTTTACTCACTATCTTTTCACTTTATTCATTTCATATTATTTATATTTTATATTTCATATTACTGGGTAAACCGTGCAAAAATTTCTCACTTTCACGCTATCAGGGAATAAGTATGTTAAGGAAACGGTGTAATTGGGTTTTAAATAGAGAAGAAAGTGTATCATAAAGTACTTTCTTTATACTTATTTTCTTGCAAAAATATACAAAACATACGAATATAATACAGGCAAGAGTTTATCGAAACCTTTAAGTCAAATTAATGGGTAAATAGTGAAATTTGAGATTGAGATTGTATTTTTCGTTAGAAGCCGGTGATTCAACGTTTAAAATGATACCTCATTTATTACTGTAGATGCAGTATTAACTAAGCATATACGGAATGACAGAAAAAGACCTTTCTGTAATAATATATATGATTCATATTATTACATCACTTTTTACTCTCTAACTCCCTATCTTTAAATATGTAAATATTATTTGTTTAGTGTTGTAACCGTGGTTGAAAATGATGTAATACATCGAAACCGGTCGCATAAACCTATATTTAATATAAAAAAGTGGAAAACTGCTAAGTAACTTCATTCCTAATGAATCAATTCCACCACATCTACCGCAAGACAGCTTTATTTATTTGAAATATTTAGGCTATAAATTTGTTTCTGGGTTAAAAATGAGGAAAAAGCATCGTGAACTTAAAAACTGTTTTCCAATTGTAAACCAATTATATTCTCTCTATCGATCGATAAGCTGAAAATTGTCAACTTACTTTCAAGAAGGTACTATTTTAAATATTTATGCTAAAGTTTGGTGCAGGGTTCAAAATGAGGCCAAGACATCATGAACTTCAAAATTGCTGTCCATTAGTAAACCAAATGTATTTTCTCTATCGATCCGTTAACTGAAAATTGTCAACTTACTTTCGAGAAGGTACCGTCGAAGGAGACACCTATAGTGAGGTAACCATTATATAAATTTATTCATGCATCGGGACGTAACAAAAACAAATACACCAACAAATTGAATTGATACATGTTTACAAAATACGTCTTCTTAATTCATACAGGTAAATAGCAATTTTTTTACGCTTATTAAAAATGAAGTTACTGAATTCTTTTTACAGTCAGTAGGTAGAATATTAAATGCATTTGACTCATCACAGAAGAAACTTCGCATGAATTTCTGTTTTTGAACTTAAGTTTCTAATTCCCCTCCCAAAAGAGAAGGAATGTTTGGAGTTTTAAGAACAAGAGATTTTGTAAAAAGCAATACATGAATTTTGCATTAACGATGGACATTTGCAAGGCTTTATACCTAGATTTTCTAATTTTTTTCGAATTCAAGTGGTCATGAAGCATAACGTTTTTCCTTTAGATGCAAAAATAACGTGTGCGAAATTTGGAGCCAGTCAAGCCATTCTAACTCGTGCCGCAGGGGTTCCAAATTTGCAACTTTGAAGGGTTAGAAATAGTTTTTAATTATAATTTGGTATATGCTGTTAATAGTGATATGGTATCCCCAGAAAAGGTATATCCTTCTGTTGTGCATATTTTATAAAACTTAAACATTAGTGGATTTGTGCTATCATTAGCTAACTAATAGCTATATAGTAATTTCAGGCCCTCTGATGGCTAGTCATTACACAGAACACCTCTTTCGTGTTTGTTCACTTACGTTCTCGTGGGTCACAAAGGCGGGAACATCCCTCATACCATTGAAATCTGATTTTTAGATGGTTAGACGACAACCATTTTTTTATTTAAGGAGTTCCGGTGGTTTTACTCAACAAAGGAGAATTCAATGAAATTCCCTGAAAACATTATTAATATTGTTCTAAAGCTACCTGCGAATTTTCAGAATTATTTGCCGAAGGTTTCTTTAGACATTTGATCGAGAATTGGGCATGAAATTACACGGGTTCTTATTTTTGATGGGCCAAGTCGGTCTTTTGAGAGATCTCGGTATCGCCTATCACTCCCACTTGTGATTCGATCGTGAGTGTAAGGTCATGATTGATTGATGTTCCAGCTAGTGATCTGTTCTAGTTGCCTACGGTCAATGATCTCTCAGGATAGTCGTGATTGATACACAATCGTAACAAACGCTGCTCTCGCTGGCCATTCGTGATTCCTAATACTGCACAGCCGCATGTGTGACTCACTCACTCACGTATACAAATTCCCGACCACTTCCAGACGAGCTAGGAGCCTGAAACTTTTCGCGGGCCTTCCTTGAAAGAATTCATCGGAGGAAAAATCCCTAAATCATGGAATTTTTAACTGGAAGTTACCAAAAAAATGAAAATGGCGGATTTTTGCACTTTTTGAAAAGCCGACTTTCAGTTCTCGCTTCATATCTTTTGAACGGTGGGCTGGATCTGAAATCTGACGAAATTTTCATAACGGAGAATGGAATTTTCTTAAACATGCAAAATACATTGGTGTTCTACGCTTCGTAGTTTTCTCACCAGGCACAACATTTACTGAAGAGTTCCCATTTTTTGCGGTTTTTTGCTATAGCTCCTAAACTAGGATTCTGATTTGAAATCGATTTTCCCTAGGGATATAGATCTCATCGTGACCTACAACTTCATGCTGTTTGTTTTTTCTATCTCTTATAGTACTCTGGTAGCACTCTGAGTGCCAAAGTCGAATTTTGGTAAAACTGTCAAATGTATCTGAAACTTGACATGGGCATGCGCCTTGACATGCCCTTTGCAATTAATTAGTAAAAACCTTGATTTTACCAATAGTTGGCTGGTAACATGGCGCCAAATTCGGATGTTTGTGAAACTTGCTGTTTTTCGACTGTAGCTTCTAAACTGGAAGTAGGATCTCGAATCTGTTGGGCAGTCTTTTTTAGATCTCATTCAGTCCTACAACTTTATTCTATTCGTTCTTTTCCATCCATTTTAGTTATCTGGTAACATGGTGTCAAAGTCAGATTTTTGTGAAACTCGTGGTTTTTCGACTGTAGCTTCTAAACTAGAAGTCGGATCTCGAATTGGTTGGGTGTTTCTTTAAAATCTCATGCAGGCCTACGATTCTCTGATATCCGTTTTTTTCATCCCTCGTAGTTCACTGGGAGCATGGTGCCAAAGTCGGCTAATTCATGAAACTCTCTAATGCTTCTTTCCCTCATGCCATGACCAGTGTAGCTATGACCTTGAAAGTCGGCTGGGTTATGCATGCGCCTTGACATGAGCTTTACTGATAATTAGCAAAAACACGGATTCCCTCGTAGTTCTATGGCAACATGGTGCCAAAGTGATATTTTCTAATGTTTCTTTCCCTCACGTCTCGTAGATGCTAAACTAAGAGTCTGATCTCAAATCTGTTGGCCGGCTTTTTTAGATCTCATAAAGTCCTGACATTTATGCCATCCATTTCTCTCTATCACTGATAGTTCGCTGGAAACATGGCGCCAGATTTGGATTTTTGGTTTTTCCACTGTTGCTTCTAAACTGGAAGTCGGGTCTCAAATCTGTTTGGCGTTTTTTTTTAGATCTCATCGAGGCCTACAACTTTATGCTTATATTTACTCCCTATCACTTATAGTTTGCTGGCAATATGGTGCCAAAGTCAACTTTTTTTAACGCACACAGACGTTGGGGGCGAAGCCCCCAAACGGCGACTGCGAGCAAAGCGAGCCGTCGCGGGGGTTCGAGGGGGCGGAGCCCCCTAGTCAGCAAAGCGAGTATATACTGTAATCATTACCGATGTGTACAGCTACCCCGTTTAGTGGCGGTTTCCGTGGAGTTGTTTGTAATTCTTCGAAAACAATTGAAGGCACAAATGTGTAGTACGTTCGAAGGTTTGTTTTGTTTTTACACAGTGTTCTTGGTTTGTGATTTTAAGCATAATTAAGAAGAATATTAAAAATATCCCTTATGATTACAAAAACGTTGAAGAGTGACATATTTTATGGACCACAAATTATTCATAACTCATCATAAAAACCAATACCTAATAAATGGTAGCATAAAACGCTGGTAGTTTTAACCGATCAACGTTTTCATTTGGCTGTAAGTATTTTAAGCAAATTATGTGACTCAATCTCACTCAGTGATTCGACCCGAAGTTTGGTTTGTATAGTTGAGAGTAGAGCTCACCCCGGACTAAGCCACAGGCGTGTGAATTTCACACATTCAGGGTAGGGGGGCCAGTTCCTTTCCCTGGGCCACCTCGCACTCCGAGGATTTTTTATTTTCGGGAGCGTCCAAAAGGCTTCACCCGGATTTGAACCTGGGACCCTTTGATCAGTAGCCAAACGCTCTACCCACTAGGCCACGTGACTGTAGCACTTAAATTCAATTTTCAATTACAGTCGGTATCAATAATTTTCACTTGTGCAAGAGACGTAATATTTGTCGAGAATATTGAAACGAAGGTTTATTGTGTGTTTAAGTGACAATGCGCTAATGGAAATTCATTGATTCCAAATGTTATATGCACCATATGTGCTGTGAGTATTGCGTGTGATATTGTGGTGATATTTTTACATTCAAAGGTAATTGGTATTAGGTAGACTTACCTCCTAATGAATGTGTTATGACAGGAGATGAGTTTAACGTGTTGCATAATCTTCGCAGGGGTCGGATAAGACTGATGACTGCAATTAGTTCGTTGTTTCTACTATTATATATCTATTGGAATCAATGCGAATTGAAATTAAGTTACTGACTACATGGATGCTCTTGAATTTTAAGTTTGGCAGTTTACGTCTTCAGTGAAAGGATAATGATTGATTTGTGTACTTGTAGCAATGTAGGTATTATAGATAGGTATTAGTCTATAGTTTGTTATTACACTTCTTTCAATAAATTTTGCCACCTCAGAGTCATCTCTTTATTTTATCTCATTATTGTTTGGCCGGTCTCACATCTCGTGATCGATACTTTATGTCATACAATCATTTTTATCGTGATCGGTAAAGATGAAATCCTCGGTCATATTAGAGATCCAATTCATCGATCAATCTTTTAAGAGAACTTGATCTCGGGATTCGATCAATCATAACGACCCATCACTAGTTCTCATGCCTTATCTTCTGCATCCTGCAAGTTATGCATCCACGTTCAAGTACCTACCTTACACTCGTGATGCCAATTTCTCATCGTCCGCAACGCGCGCGAGGGATTTCTTCAAGCGCTCGGAGTAAAAATTTGTTTTACATTTTCCTATCGATGATATAAATTATTATACATTGAATAACTAAATTTTCTTTCAGATGAATAAAACCTTGCGTTCCCAATAGAACCCGTGTAATTTCATGCCCAATTCTGGTTCAAATATCTTAATAAATCTGCGGCAAATAATTCTGAAAAAAATCAGGTAGCTTTAAAACAGCGAAAGTTATGTTTTCAGCAAGTTTCATCGAATTCTCTTTTAGATGAGCGAAACCCACGAACCTCCTTAAAATGGAACGACCTTTAGATATAGTTATGGCTAATATTTCACCCGAAATCAAGTTGTTGAAGTTACTTGCTATCAGGGTTGCCACAATTCTGGAGATCAGGGAAAATCGAAAAATGTTCTAGAAAAAGTGGTGCGCGCTTAGTTGAAGGTTTTTTTTCTGTATAAAGCGGACTCAATCTCAATAAAGGGTATACAAAATTAGATATTTATTATCTGCGTAGCTAACCTCCGACTCCCCTACTCTGTGCGTTACAAGCCGTGTGAGTCGGCGTGAGGCTGCCTGCCTGCTCTAGCCAACTTTTTTTTACAATTTGATATGTTCCTAATAAAAATTAGAAGATTTCTTTTGAAAATGCAGTTTTTTCCTCATTTCTGCTTGAAAATTTGTTTTGCTTTGAAGTTAGTCTATATTTTGACTGAAATACCGCACAAGTGTCCTTAGTTCTTTGCATAACACCCATAAAATAATACAAGTTGTTAGAAATCCTCAGGGAAAACAAGAAAAGTTTGGTCTGGAAATCAGGGAAAACTCGGGAATTTAAGGCTCAAATCTTTGTGGCAGTCCTGGCTATACTATTGCTATTTCAATGTTTTGGTTTCAATGGTGGGCGTGGCTTCTCTGTAACGCAGTAACCACTATTCATACCATCTTTCCTTTCCATGCTCGAGACCAGTTACTTACATGAGGCTCGAGGCCAGCTGCTTGCAGCTTCGGTATAATTCAACCTCCTCTAATCTTGTTTACCTGCCTCGTCACCGTCATTCGAAATTCTTCAACGTCCGAAAAATTTTGTTCCATTCCTGAGAAGAAATTTCAATTTTGGGAATGAAAGAAAGCCTGCGGGTGGCAGGTCAGGTAAATGGGGAGGGTGGTTCATGTCAGAGGGTGACCTTCATTTCAATCAAACGAAATAAATTGCGCTCTAAAATTCATAAACGGATAGGGCACACTGTCAAGGAGACGAAATCAACTGCTGGAATCGTATAGGCGTAGCAAAACCGGGTGGCACTCCCTGGCAGTGAGAATGCCGTCAGGGAGAGTAGAGCATCCAAGAAAGAGGAAATAAAGATGCTTAGGTTCTCTCTAAAGGGGTTCCCACCTGAGGGAACCTATGCCCGCTCATCAACGCTCAATTCGCTCTGAGTGACCGTAAACTCTCCGCTGGAGAATGCCACCATGTTTCGCTATGCCTCTAATTATTACGCCTGGAGTCCGTCCAAGATAATAGCGCAGTTGAGCATTCAAACCTACGACCAATAGGGTACCGGCTTGCAAAGGCCTTACTGTGAGGCAGAAATGACGTCGTCGCGACGCCATCATGGATGAGTATTAGGTGACACTATTTTCAATGAATGTTTTAGATGTCATGTTATTCGATGTTAGGCGTCTCTTATTCCGTGTATCAACATTTAGAGACCATCTAAACTTACTTATGAAAACTTAAACGGAAATTGCAGATGCGAGTTAAGATCCCAGTTCCACCATTGTGTATTGCAGATAAAAACATTGAAGCTGCGTCATCGTGGCGGCAGAAACACGCCTAATTACTTACGACAACACTGAACAATATTTAAGTGACCATAATTCGATTAAATATACTGATTTGGCTTAGAAAGAAATTAAAAGTAAACAATATTTTCACAGTCAAATCAAGTAAGTAAAGGCCGCCACCTCGGTTTCTTTGGTCACGGAATTCGGTTCCCCAGACGCCATTTAACGTGTATACTGACTGGCTGCATTTTTAACAGTCAACTACGCTATTATCGTGGACATACTTTAAAACGATTGATTCCATCTTTGTTTTTAACAAAAAAAATCATGGTAAATCCCATTATAGTGTCCGTCCTTAAGATACCTACTGTTTGCTAGACAATATTTTAGTGAATGGTGGAGTACTTTATAGTCGTGGCGAAACTTGGTGGCAGTCGCCTAAGAGAAGTGTGACGTCAAGGAGTGCTATGTGGTAGGGCTCCCGGTGGTAAAACTGCCAACATAACTGTATTTAACTGTGAAGGCATTTTCTCCCTGCGGTGTGAAAAATATGAGTCATGTTAAAGACTTGTATGGGTATATTTGTTTAATTATATGCTGAGAATTTCAGAAATATATAACAACATTTCTGCGCCATCAATACAAAAATATTTACTTCATGTTTAATACAGCTGCTGAAATTTAAAAGCAAAATTCGAATATAGTTTCTATTGTGACTAGGGAAAAATCCTTAACCATAATCCTTAAAATCCGCCCAAAGTACCTTAAAGAAAGATGAATCAAAACACGGTGATTTTGTTCGCAAACTATCGGAGAATCCCATTTGTAATAATGGATCCCGAGTCGTAGATAGCGGGTTAGTTTATGTGAATAGCTGATTGAGCATTTTGAAGTTTGCAATGAAAGTTTACGGCCTTGGGAACCCTGGTAGACAAACATGGAGATTGGCTTCCTCCCCCATGCTAATCTAGTTCTTTTTACGCAGTGGACCCTTTTACTAAAAGGGTCTATTTAGCAACTGCCACCATGTTTTGGTACCACTGTTAATATCGAGGGGTATTTCATGGTATTGTTTAACATCCATACCATGTGGTTTCGACACCAAGTGTCACTGTAAAAGTCCTACAGCCGCCGCAAAAGCTCTTGGCAGATGCCTGTATGGGCGATTCTGGTACTGTAGATAAGGGTCTATTTTCTAAAAACATTCACTGTAAGTGTATAGTTGGTAGCTGTTGGCCTTTGCTTAACTTTAAATCTCTGCCTGCGTGCTGTATACCTATGATTCTAACACCAAAAAAATTAATATTTATTTCAACAGGAATTTTCCTCTTCACTGTTTTTCTTCCGCAATATTCTTACTAGAATAGGAAAATCTTAGTTTGATAAGAATTTCTACTCTTATTCCAAGAGTAATTTTTTCAGGCTTGCTTCGTCTTGAATTTAGAAAATTGTCTCTTGGAGTTTGCTGACAATCCTCTACAATTAAGTATATCCTTCAGAGGCGCGTGTGTATATGCTCTTAGCAACACTAAGTTATTAGTTGTTTACGTTGAATGTTTTCGTTGCAATTATGTTTGGTTAGTGATGTGTTTGTATCCACTGAATCGAATCACACTTTCGGAGGTTGAGAGATTTTCACTCGCATCCCTCACTTTTTCCTTCGTCTCTTCTCAGAACCTATTCTTCTTAAGATCCGGACGTTTCACCGCGACTGAGTGATTCAAAATAAATAATTGAATTCCAACTTTTCGTTTGTACCTTTTACAAAAATAATGCTTTCACTGGTGGCATGCCTTATCTATATGAAAACAAAATGAAGGTATAAAATTCGCTAGTTATTCATAGGGTATATTTTTTTAATATACCTTTTTCCAGCAATTGCGGGCCAATTCTTTTGAAATAATGTATTTTGATTCTTTTTACAGTTGTATACCAATAACTGAAAAACTAAGGTGTTTATGTGCTTTAGTTTTTCCACGTCTAAATTTCCTAGGATAATTGGCTTCATAAAAAACGTTTGACATATATTTGACCACTTGCATTAGACGGGAAAATACTATTTTATACATGTTTAAGGCAAGTTGTTCCAAAGAGTTCATGTGCTTAACACCACTATATTTTATGTTGAATCTGCCAAAAAAATTGTATGGAAAGGTAGGATAATTGATGTTAATATTACTACTTAGATTGATTTAAATGACAGTTAAGTTATTTCACGATTGAACCTCCGTTACTTAAGGTTCTAAGGTAACCATCCGCCTCTAGCTTTGGCGAGATCTGCTACTGAGGTCTCAACTCTTTATGGTACTTTGAATAAAAGCTTGGAATAGCATCTAGTCATTTTACTTTCTCATTCATAAACCCATTTTTCTCCATTAAACCATGATCAAAATAAATCTGAGATCTTACTGGCTCTCAATCCAATTGTTTTATGTGGTCGTGGTACAAGGTAGGTCGTTGCGCATCCTAAGCGATTCAATATATCGCTTGGGTCGAACGCTGTGACTTAGTATGGGATTAAATAAAGGCCAACTAGGTACGGAGTGCATTGTGTTCTTGATACTTGTGCGGTATTTGGATACAACGTCAATACGAATAAACATACGAGGGATGAGAATTCTTTTGAGATATTTTTCCGCGAGAGAAACTTGTAAAAACTTTTCGAGCCTTTTTATCTAATCACTCGTCACTCACAGCATTTATTTCCAACATTTTGTTGGTAATACAGCTCAAAATCAAACACAACCAAATAAACAGCATTGTTTTACAAAATTAATATATTATTTTCATAAAAATGAATTAATATATGCAACACATTCAACAGATATCCCATTGATACATCTACAAGGAAGCAGTGGGTCCAGGTTTGCCGGAGACAGGACAACTCTAATATTGAAAATGGTTAGCGTTTCAACCATGGTTTCAACTTTCATTAATAAATGGTTGCTAGGGTGATTTACTCAGTAAACAAGATAGTTTTCTACAACTTCACAGTAACTAACTATAACTGATGAAATACGTCGTATATTAGTACTTAAGGATGCAAATATATAAGTACTTGACTCCATTCTTTCATCGCTAAATACTAAATCATCGGAGCTTTCATTCATTATTCCTATGCTAATTCTCGAGTCGTCTGATGCTCGTGTCATCCGGGTGACGTCATGCGCGGAAGGGACTCATTTTGGTCACGGGATCACCCTGCCTTGCATTGGTATTACCATGTATGTATATGGGCCTCTCCGATGGGTTGCGAAAGCTATCAGCTATTTTCCGGGGTATATTTTGATCGTATTACAAATATTGTAGATGAAATATTGTAGATGTAGATGTAGAAAACGCTGGCAATGTAAATGCAGCTATGTCGGTAGAGTTTCCTTCCGTGTGCTATGTCATTTCCCTTCTGCTCCTTAGCCAACCCCGCGCAACTTGCCCTACTTGACGACACGCTTCGCGCAGCTGACTGCCACCATGTTTCGATACGACTATAAAGAGTTTACTTGCGATCCTCACCTTTCTCTTTATCTTTTATTAGACTTAATGATTCAGCTAGACTTAACTACGTCTTGCGAGAACGTTGCCTGATATATCTACTCGTGATGATACTCCATATTAAAGAGTTTAATCGTATCAAATCATTTTGCTCTCTTACTCATAAACCCATGTTTCCCCATTAACCCCTTTTCAAAACAAGTCTCTAAATTGCGTACACCCACTACGCTTCATCGCACTCTCTATAATAGGGTGTCATCGCTCCCAGTCATTTTACATACTTAACCATGAACCCATGGTGCACTGGACCGGAGGGAATCTTTCAAAACACGTCTCTAAATTGCGTGTACTGTATACGCATCAGTAGGTTTAATAGCTTTGGAAACGCCGGCTTAGAGATTCGGGTGGTATATGGTGTGCGAAGGACTGGAATGGGGATTGAGTCGAAGTGAAGGGTTTGAGGTTGTGGGTGAGGGAAATCCGTAATTGGGGTGGAAGAGGGAAAGGGCTTTTTTTAGGGCGGGTTCTGGGGACGGGTTTTTTTGGAGGGTTTTTTTATGGGAACAGTCGGGAGTGTGGGGGAGAGGTAGCTGAGTGGAGGAGGTTTTCCCCGGTAATTGAGGCAGATGTGGGCGAGGAGGGGCGGTCGGGTGAGATATGGAAGAAGGGGGGGGAGAAGGATAAGGTAGTCTAGTGAATGACGGAGAGGGATACGAGATGAGGGGAAGAAGGGGAGGGGTACAACATGGTAGGGGAACATGGGCGGAAATTTGTTTAGGGTCTGGGTAAACAAGTTGGTAATTCAAGACGAGCGCTTCTACCGTCTTCATCCAACTTTTTATTTTTTTATGTTCCTCGAGACGTGGGCACGCTTCTTTCTACGTACACCAGTACTTCGGACTCTTTCCAAGTTCAAGACAGATCCCTGGTTACTATTCCTCCTTCTCCTCCCAAGGATTTTTAAAATTTACATCCCCCGCGGATATAAAGTGGACAGCCGTCGCTGTTTCTTCTACTTCTTCTTCGTCTACCCGATTCGAAGACAGATGTGATGAGGAAGAGGGATGACTCACTTGGAGAAGAACTAACTCCCCCGTTATTTAAGACCGGAGTGCTCTGTATAAGTGGGACAGAGTCGCCGTTAAATTAATTGTTCGCCGGAAAAAAAACCGTAGACGGTAAAATATGGCAGGGTGAAAACTTTTATGACGGAAGCTCGCTTGGGTCAGAACGCTGGCCAAGTCAGAACATCTGAGTGAGAAAGAATTACGATTAAGTTTTCTTTAAGATGCCTCCAAGCTATTCTGATCAAGGCGACTGATCCTACTCTTGATCTGTCATTCGAAATTACTCTTTATTGCTCTGAGACGTCATTTTATCCCCTCCAATGAAAAAATCGTAGTATTCCATTGCTTTTAACATGGTTGGTAATATTTTCGCATAATGCCTACTCAACTTCATTAAATTTGACCTCAAAATTCAATGCGCTGGTGAACGCCGATTTATTTTAAAACTAATTATCTCCTCCTGCCTACTTTTTTAAATCTCCCAGGAATACAATTCTTAGTTGAAATACAAATTACGTTAATGGCACCGTTTCTAAAGAATTCCAACTTTTGGAAAAGATGTAAGTGCATATTTAAAATTTAAATATTTACGTGTGACTTTCTAAATATAAGCTTAAGATTTCACCAGTTGTCTCCGGCGTGACTTCATGGAATCTGCTCAGCATTTTGAATGTGAAGAGTAACTTTGTTATTCCACATAAATTTACTAAACACTTCACCTATGTTACGACGTAACACGTCATCATATGGTGATGACGTGATACGTCTAAACCTATGTCGTGTGTGAAATTTAGTTATGTTGAATTACAAAGTTACTCTTCTCATTCAATTTCGCTCCGAAAAGCAGATGGGATAGAATGATGAATGAGTGGTTCATGGCTTCGTTGGCTTGGCCATGATGAGATAATGGGTGAGAGTCGAATAACGAAGCGGATATTTGGTAGTGGAGTAAATGGTGTGAGAGGAATTGGATAGAATACATCTTTATTATGCTCTGGGACAAGTCCCCTAGAGCAACAACACAATACAAGGAAATAGCTGCGAGGTTATTAGCATTTAATTTTGTTCAAATTAGAAAATAAATGGAGATGAATAACATAGAAAAAGAAAGACAGAAACAACTACCCTCAGTGAAAAACAATAACTCTACAATGTGATACAATTGAATTCAAAGATAGGTATAGACATGGTACTACCATGGTTAATGATATGATACAAGATAATCTAAAGTAAAAAATTCTTAAGGTTACAATAAGTGTGAGATTTAAAAAAGTATTTTAAACAGTTGTAACAAAAAAACATGGATGGACCAAGAAAAAAAACTATTTTCGTCTAGAAAAAATTTAGTAACGAGAATTTAAGGAAAAAAATATTCAGTAAAACATTCTTAAAATAAAATTCCATACAATTTAGATTGAAAAATGGCCAACAAACGAGATTTCCTCAAATCAATTTGAATAGAGTTGGAGAGTTTTTAGGCGGCAACGACAAAACGAGTTGTGAAATGTTCGTGGTTCGGTTGGTCGGAAGTAGAAAGTTACAAGGTTCTGTTCTAGTTACCATTGCATGGTAGTAGTTCTTTTAGGAAACATATCAATTAGGTAATTAGGTAGGAAGGTTCGTTGCTGGCAAAGATAGAAATAAGAAATGTTCCAAGTAGGTATTTACGACGTGAGCTGGCATTCAGCCAACCAAGTTTTTTATGATAGGCAGGAAGGGAAATACAGAGAAAGACATGAGTGAATTAGGTGGAAGATACTCTTAAGGTGGCTCTACACTTATGGTGGCTCTACACTGACTATGTGAGTCAAAACAAGTGCTAAATTACGCATTTTTATTTACTTTGTTTTAAAATCCTGCTTTCGGTGATGAAATGGATTACCTTTTGAAGACTGAAATTTAGGTACAAAATGTGCAGATTAACCCACGAGTATATTTTTAATGACCACATCTGCCCAGCAATAGTAGCCTACTGCAGCGTCATTTATATGGAACCGCCACATTTTGACTTAAATTACGGCTGTAACTCGCTGATAACTTTAAGAAATAGGTGGTGAGATTCCTATTTTTTTATTGGATTTCCCAGGACTTTTTGATTTTTATAAACAGTTTTAATTGATAGGTTATATATGCTCTCTCTTTCAAATTGACGTTTTTTGCTGTGGTCTTAGTTATATCCATAAAAGCCCATGTTAAAATCTCCACTTTGAAGGCTGAATTACAGTAATACTAGCCTGGAAACCCTATTTGTTTCATCTCAATTTATAAAACGCACTCCAATGATGTAATATTTAGTTTTTCAGAATTTCTGGAAAAAGTGACTCTGAGGCCGGAGCCACTTTAAGAGAGGAAACATTAGGGATTTTAAGAACATATGAGGAATTTAACAGAGCGTTTCAGGCTTAACTTTATGGAACTCTTTCATTATGCAAGAAAGAAGAAACTTCAAATAGTATTAATCCACACTTTTATTCACAATACCGGCCCAGGTTACAACGGGTAACCGTCATTTTCAAGCCGAAGCTACAGAGAAATGCAAGTGTATTGTGGAGGAAATTATTAGAGCTGAGACAGCATTACAACCTTGTCACTGAATATTAAACTTTTATGGCTGTGCCTACCATGAAAGGGAACTTCGTGTATGGTTCGTATGTATGCTGTCTGTATTCTTATTTACGTTTCTAAACTATGGGTGCAAAATTGACAGTGTATCAACTCTGCGCCAAAGGATACTGTCTCAGGCTTGACTGGTGGAATCTTTCCATATTGCAAAAAGAGGGAAAACAAACTCTGCTATCCCACATAAAAATATATATTAATAGAATATTCCACATGAAAAATATTTTATGTGGAATAGCAGAGTTTGTTCTCCTCTCTTTTTAACTCAATGCCACCTATTCACATAATGCATATATGTCTTTATTATTTACGAGTATCTCTGAAATGTTTTGCTATTAACCACCGACAATATCCCAGCCCTACGAAAACTGCGATGGTATTGATTTGATACTCCCCTTCCGAGAAACACTTTTTAATAAAAACTAAGAACTTTTTATTTTGATTATATTTCTCAATCCTGGCGATATGGGAAAAGTTTCTACACTTCTCCAGAAGATATTGGAGGACCAATTTCCGACTTATAAATGGAGGAGAGTGTCTCAAGAGTTCTTCGAGAGAAGGGCTCATACTTTATTTGGATGAAATAATTTAGTTACTTCGAGGCTAGTTCATTCTTCATTAAATTCCGAAAATACATACTTAACATCTCGCTAATTATGAGGGATTCGGTTCTTTTTTACCTCGATAAGTCGATATGGAAATCTTCATTTAATCAGTAGACCAGCCCACGCTATATCTGTTCGCATCCGTTCGTATTCGAGTACTTATTTGAAATTCGTTATTTGTTTATTTCTCATACTCTTCGAGTTCTATGAAGTTTAGGGGCTTGCGGCAAAAATTAAACTGTTTGAGTCGTAACTGACTCATTATATTTGTGGTCTACCGGAAATTATTTTATTATTATTACAACTTTTTGTATTTTCTCGCTGTTGTTGGGAATGCGCAATTTTATTGCTGCACTGTTTTTAGAAATTTGTGTTTATATTGTTTCATTGTATGATAAACAATTTTTTTAAAGCCCCGCCTACTCCCGATGGGGTCTGCGGAACGTGTTTATTTTCTTAATTTTTACATAGGGGTTTGCACTTTATGCTTACCCCCTCATTATTTTCATTGCACATTGATCTTAAATAGTTTCCTAATTTTTGATTTTCAATGTCTTTTAAGTTTATATCCATTTAAAAAGTTTTTGTACTTTTCTAAACTTTTTTTTTAAATTCACAACGCGTTTCACCAATTTTTGGCATCGTCAGCCAGTCTTTTTGTTTTATTTCCTTTTTATAATTTTTGAATGTAAAAATTTTTAAACATGGATACTAGAATTATAAGTATAACAGACTTCCTTATTATATAACTTCGGCGTGATACCTTTTTTGAAACTGCCAACCACGGCGCCACTATGCGCCAGTGATTGAATCAGACGATCAAAATGTAAACAAACGTAGTTTCGCTTTTTACCATTTCGACCGGAGGGAAATTACGGCTAGTTAGGAAGCAACTAATGGTTTAATCCGTCATATATATCCATGTTAACTAAATCTGATACCAATATAATCACAGAAAACCCTTCCTATACGGTAAATTGAAGAATAAAACGGAGTACTTACATTAGCCTTAAACAAGCTGTCCGTTCTTCACACATAATTTTTTTTTCTTTCTCACGGTTACGGAATACCCTTTGGAGCATCCAGAAACAAAGAAAGATCTCTTTTTTAGGCGAGTAATAAATCTTTTTTTATGCCAACAATTGAAAATCCTCACAAGCCGCCATCCGGCCATGCGTAAACAAAGTGACGATAGTGACAAAACGTAAAAAACTCAATCAGAAACCTCAGTATTGCCACCCATTGAACGGCTTCAAAGATTGTAACAAAAAACAATGAAAGCGCAATAAACTTGGCGGGGCTGTTTTTAAAATCAAATTTAATGTAGGTTCTGTATTTATATAACAACGACAACAATATCTTGCAAACAAACTCTACTGCTCCAGACGATGCCAAAAATTGGTGAAACGCGTTGTGAATTTTAAAAATAAAATGTAGAAAAGTACAAACATTTTTGAAATGGATATAAAAAGATTCTACAAAGTAGAGCCGGAAACTGTGGATTTTATTCTTTAAAGCCTGTTTATATCAATCACGTAATAGTCCAAAGTTCAACCACTTTCCTCCCGCTAACCAACGAGCTTAATCCAACCACCCCCTCTTTTATTGGCATATCAACCACCCAAATTTTTATTGAAATGAACGAAAATAACGAAGTGATCCATTTTTTGAGAATATAGTTTCTATGAGAACCTATAGAGAATTGTGGAATTACTGGCCAACCAAAACTGCATACTTGATTATTATACTAAGTCGTAAAATGTGGGTCGTAAATAGAATGAAGCCGACTAAGCTAATTAATGAAGGATAATAATTTTCAGGTTGTTAGGTGATTAAGTTTGCGTTGTGTTGATAAGTTCACATCGCGATCACTTTCTCATTCACATCGTTCCTTACCTTAAGCCCTGTGCACTCGGTGACAATCCGTCTAGGGGCCATTCAAGTATTATATTAGACTTTTTAGAGGGGGGGGGGTTGGGATCATATTTAATTGTCTTATGTAGGTGGAGGGGGGGGGCAGGGCGTCTGGAACCAATTTACGTAAGGTTTTTGTCCGTCTTGAAACATTGTATCAATAGTTTCCGATTGAAATTTAGCAGTCACATGGAGCGTTCGTTCGTTAATGGCGTATTTTCCGTTATCTTACCACTACACCAATGATCCTATTCTGTCGCCTGACTGGCTCGCTACATTACCTCCATGCTCAATGAATGTGGTACTCCAACACTGCATAATTATACGATATCCAATGCTGAAAGCTGTACGATGGCTTCTGTGGAAAAATGAAATTGCAGAAAGCGAGCATTTAACGTAGAGTAGATACAAATATCTAACGTCTTACGTAAGACTGAGAGGGAGGGGGGGGGGGAGCTTGGGAAAATCTTAAATTGTACATAGGAGGAGGGGGGTGACTATCTGTTATAGTACTGGATACCCGAAACTAATTTAAATTTGAAATTTATTAATTTTTGATAAGTTGTTTGAGATGAGACCACGGAATTTGGCATAATCATCCAAGGAATTTAAGTAAAAGATGTATGTTTTTAAAGAAGTCTCTGGAATATATAGGGACGGAAAAACTCCCCATCACCGACAGTCGCTCAACAAGTGGTGTCGGAAGGTTTAAATTGTACACGGAGGCTGGGAAGGAAATGCTTGAGCAAAAAACATAGAAATTAAAGAAAAATATCCTAAATATTTCCATTTTATAGATGTCATGCAAGTGTTTAACATAAAATGAATGATTTTGGCATAACGGAGCTCCTAGCGAGTAAGACTAAAATGTGTAAATCTGAGATTGCAGTTTTGTACACACCAAACCCAGAAAAGTGCAAGACAATGCTGGACTAGATTGTGGAGATGCTTAAATCATTTTTTCGTGAAACAGGCTTAACAGGATTTGCCAGGATTTGCGTGCAAGCCTGCGCCCGGTCATGTCGGAGCAATCTATGGCGAGCCGTGGAAACAATTAAGGGCTGCCGACTTCTTTGCATATGGAATGGATGACTATAAGATTGTATTGGCGGTCATTAGCGGTAATTCTAAATTTGTCGATTATTTCACTAGAGTTATTTGATGGTAATAATTGCTGTTAACCACTTAACTCCCACTGAAAAAAACTTACAGCTGACATTTAAGACGAGTTTCAAGATTTTAGAGGACTTTCTTACCTGAGTGAGTCGGAACTAAATATATATTCTTAAATTAAGAGGAAAATATTCTTACAGCTGACATCTAAGGCGAGATTCTGGATATTAGAGGATTTTCTTACCTGAGTGATTTGGAACTATTGCCATCTAGTGGTCGCGGCCTGAAACTTGCAGGGTTTAAGAAAATATTCTCAATGTTAGAATATTTTCTTAATCACGTAAAACGTGTGGTAATTGGAAAAATCTTGTTAATTCTCATTAATATTGACTTTATATTCATCCTATGTGACAACATAGGTTTCAATTAATCAATGCCTGAAAAATGTTATCGTGATTGGATGGTATTTCCTCAAACAATCACGGCATTGACATTAAAAAATTAGTTCTTGAAGTTACTTTGACGCACGGGTATGGCCAGATGTATAAGACTTTCTTGAAGCGTGTATTTCAATTGCGAGTCATACATGACATTGGTAGGCATGAGTTATAAGTTGAACTATGCGGTCGGGTTGGCAGTTGACATTGAGAATCAACAGTTTGAATCAATACGTTGACAAATTGTAACATTGTTGACAAATGACAGATTGACAACAAGGTTGACAAATTGTAGTGTTTATTTTACCATATATTAAGAGGATAAAATACTTAAAATGGCAAGCAAATATTCTTTATGTAAGAATAATGTATACATATTTCCCAAGAGGGTATTCTTAATTTAAGAATGCAGGACGCTATTCGATGTTGAGAGAATATTTTTAATTTAAGAATATTTTTCTTGTGGCACCTATTTTAGTGGGACATACTCTTAAATCAAGTGGGCGCCTCTCGATTTAAGAAAATATTTTTATCAGTGTGCGTTATCAACGAAATTGAAACATCCACAGGTGCATAAGTATTTTCTCTCTTGGATCACGAGTTTTCTCTCTCTCTTTCTCTCTCGGCATTTTCCTGTCCTATGGAGAGGAGATTTTTCTTGAGAAGGGCAATAAGAGACCGAAAACATGTGAGAGACTATCATATGACATTTGCACATAAGTTTAGAATGCTTTGAGTATTGGTGTCATTGGCAAAAGTGGCACAGTTAAAATCGTCAATAGATGATGGGAAAAGTTTAAGGATTGGCAAGCCTTATGACGGGAAAGATACTCGTTGATAATGTATCTGCGCATGATTACTCGAAAGGATGAATAACACGCACGTAAAATTAATATCATTCGATTTTAATAATAGTGAATATAGATCAGCTCTTCCATGTCAAAATCTTACTCTGCATGCAGTTTTATTTCTATATTCTAAAACAAAGGAAGGCGGAAAAGTGCACGACTTTGCTGCCACGTCGCTACAAAAATTTGACATGTTCTAACCCTTACAAGGGCAAGGCAATCGCAAGTGATCCTATCACATGCCAGCAGATGGTATGTGATTCGGTTGTTCGCACGGATAAATTTACCGCTAGCAACGTCCCACGCCAGCTATGGCACCAGAAATGTTGCCATGTGTACAGGACAAAAAGGGAGGAATCAGGCGAGATGTTGTGGAATATGAACATAATAAGAACTAAGACGATGCAATTTTCCACAAATCAAATTTTTAATCGACCCGGGTTTCGATGCACTGCATCATCATCAGGTACATAAAATTCTGCAACTAAGTGTATAAAATTTCCTTGTGCTCTGACTCCCCCCCCCCTCTCCCGCTGTTGTATTGGAGCATATTGGTCGAGCTCCAGGCATCACGATGACTGACCACATGCCGTGGGACACTCCAAAAAGAACCCTTTTTGTTTTATACAAAGTGTCTTCTACTGTTGTGTACCCCACAAATATTCCCGAGTAACCAGTGACAAAGTGTATTTTTCCAATGCTTGTCCCTTTCCCCTTCCCCCCCCTCTCCCCCACGACACGCCGCGGGACATCACCTCAACGAAATTATTGTTTTTTTCAAATTTCAAATGTTAACGATATTCTTGTGTAAATAAAACTCGCTACCCCCTTGAAAAATTTTTCCCCTTCCCCACTCCCTCCCTCCACTTTCCTAACCTCCCTCACCCATCTTCTCTTGTATACATATATACCTTGATTTCCAAATTTATTCATCTACATCTACATACTACCCCGCAAGCCGCCTCAAAAGGCGTGTGGCGGGGGGTGTTAGGACACTAGCCGTTTAAATATAAAAAGGAAACGCTCTAATGAAATTACGCCTAGCATTTATGAAAGTCCCTTATTGTTCGGGGGATAAACGAATTCCCATACCTATCCGTTCGGAAAAATATCTCTCTTAATTTATCGTTTCTGTCGGACCTGGAAATATAGTGGGGTTCCAATATGATGTTCTCCGTGTCGCTCTTAAAGATATCTATTCTTAATTGCTCATGTAATCTAAGCCTAGCGCACAGCCTCCGAGTCTCTAGCGGCTCCCAACCTAATTCGTTTAATATCTGTGTAACGCTGTCTGTACGCCCGTAGCAGTTTTTGACGAATCGCGCAGCTTTCCTTTGTATTTTATTAAGTTCCCGAATTAAGTATTTCTGCACCGGTTCCCATATGCTCGCTGCATATTCAAGGTGTGGCCGGACGAGTGCGAAATAGCACCTCTCTTTTACTTTTTCATCTGAAAATCTTCCCACAATACGCTTGACGAATCCTAGCTTCTTCAGAGCTCTGCCACAAATATTTCTTATATGTGTTCCCCACGATAGGTTCGAGGTTATCGTAACTCCCAGATACTTCACTTCACCTGTCGCCTTTATGTTAACACCATCCACAGCATATACATGGGGATAGTTGGACGACCTCCTGTCCTGTACCTGATGATGATGCAGTGCATCGAAACCCGGGTCGATTAAAAATTTTATCAGTGGAAAATTGCATCGTCTTAGTTCTTATTATGTGTACAGGACATTATACTCCTCCTAGTGCAAAATCAGACAAGTCTCAACCGAACGTATTAGAAAAATAAATGGGGAGCAAGAAAAAAAATACGACCATTCGAAATAAACGGTTCCGTAGTATTAGGTGTGTGTCCAAGTCCAGGGGTTCTGGCGTTAGCCGGAGCGGAGGAGGGATTAGAGAAAGCAGTAGAGAAGCACGTACTGCGCGTCGTCTCGTTAGATTCCAGTTCTTGTTGCGTGACCGTTTCCCATATCGGTCGATCTCATAATCTGTCCAATCTAAAACTGTGCGAGAGAGTCCCCTGAATCAGGGTCAAGGAAATCCGACCTCAAGTCCACTTCACCTCCTTCCCTTTGCGGTCTTCCCTAGTGGGGTGGTTGGGGTCACACCATTCTAAGGGGTGTGATGTTGCCGGGATTCGGGGCCCCCCATAAATTCTTCTTTTCCTGAAAGTTCTTCCTCTATCGATGGCAATCGCTTCCATCGGGACCATTTCGCTTCGATTTCGGTGCCTTCTTGACGCAACGACAGGGGTATGAGTACCTACTAGTATTTGAGATAAGATGCTGTCTTTCTCTTCCCAATAGTTTTGTGGAAAAGACGTCATATCTAGAAATCTACTTAGGCCTATTTTTTTATAATGGCTTGACTCATTTGAGATGGTTATCTAATGTTACTATTTCAAAATGTTTTGTCTCGAGTAAGACGTATATGAAACTTGAAGCGATCTACATCTGCATAATATTCTGCGAGCCGCCGAAAAGCTTGGCATTTGGATCTTTATTGTGTCAAAACTTAATAACTGTTGTTAGAAATGAGATATGGATATCAAAGGAAAAGCATTATAAAGATGATGTAATGATAAATCTTTTAAAAATAAAGAGACTCATTAATATTAAATATTTGACCTTGAAAATGAAGGTCAAATCTTCGAATTTTGGAAATAAGAGTAGTTTATATAAGTTTTTTTCAATAGCATGGGTAGGGATACATATTCTTCTTAGCGGCAATGGAAACTACAGTAAATCCCACGTTTGAACACATAAATAACTTGCTGGTTACATTTATCTATAAAGATTATGTGAAGGTCAAATACTCGTTTTTCGTGAATAAGTAGTGGGACAGATAAATAACTAGAATGTTATGACACAAAAATGGTCCAAATGCCACACTTGTGCGCCGCAAAAACGTGTAGCAGAAGGTGATAAGGCACCAGCCATTAAAGGGGATGGGAAAAGGAGGGAGCAGAAGACAGTTTAGATGAAGTGCATTTTAACGGAGTGCCATAGTTTTCCGCTCTATTTATGTAAAAAATCAGTAATGGTGCGTGGAATGAATGACATTTTTATCTATCAGTTGGGAAGTGTTTCTCCCTTATTTTTTCGCACCTATCAGTTCCAGAGATATAGTTCGGGGTTTAAATAATACCATCAGTGTCACCCTGATACTCCCTTGATCTGCTTTTTTTATACTTATGTTTCGCTATGAAGATCCGGAGTTACTTGGACTAAACATCAAACGTAGGTATAAGATGTGACACTTAGCTCCATTCCCTAGTAGGTATAGTTAGTTTTCTGACTTATCTGTTGAAATAACATATGGCATTTATTTTTTGAAGTGATAACTTCTTTTGGCCCGTTGGGCACTTTTGGCATGGGGAAAAAAGAGAAAACTCCGCGTCACGTACCGTACCGCACTTTTTGGTTCGGCGACGTAGTTCCAATACCGTCAGAGGACAGCACCGCTGTCCTAACAGTGCGTATAAATGCCACCAGATGGTAGGATAAGCGGTAAGCGGGAAATAGTGCACCGTTTAAATCGCGTACCATATTTCCCTGTTCGTATTATTTACCGAATTTTGAAATTCATATGTTATTAGTTACTTTAGTTATCATAAGCCAATAGTTTCTTTCCTAGAATTCTGTAGAAATAGTAATGAAATAAGTCAAATTATTCATGAGAATAATGAAAATAACATGGGAGAAAATGATGAAAATGAGGAAATTGTGATTGAAGATGTAACCAATGATGATGAGAATTGTTAATTAGAATAATTAGAATAGAAATATAATTAACATAAGAGATATAAATGAGTGTTATATTATTCAGACGCATGTGCAATACCTATTTTTCAGATAAATACCCATTTTGTCAACAAAAAATAAAATTTACATAAATGGAATATTCATTTTTTAAAATTATTGTATGTACCTTATTATCCTTTTTTATTCAGATTTATTTGGGAATATAAATCGGTCAAAGAAGTTTTCACTTCCAGCGTGTGGTCCTAAGCACACCCAATTTTTTTTTTAATTGGCGCGACTCTTGCGTAGGTACGAGTAGCTTTGTGTTGCTTCAATCTAGAAGTCGCCGTCTCAAGTAATACAAGTGAAATATGTTAAACGAAGGATTAAGCTGTGAAAGAGGATCGGTACCGTTCTGAAAAAGAACCAGATGTGGGGTAGACATGTGGATTTTCCTGTATTTAGGCTCAGAACAAAGCGTCCTGATTAATTTGTTTAAAACCGGCAAATGTCTGGAATTTTATAAGTACTCGTTATCTAGTCCGAAATTCTGTTGCAATCAATTCTAGCAGCTGTCATTGCGTAAGGGATACTTACTCGCGGTACCTTCAGCAAAACTATTTTATGAATACCTCTGTTATTTTACGCATTGAAATCTTGTCAGCGATGCTTTTTTCCTCTCACTGATGACGGGAATTGAAATTTGAAGCCATTGGGGCAATCCTAATGATACATTTTAATTTTAATGACTTACCTGTAATGTTATGGCGATGAAATGAAGAATAATACATCTTTAAAAATTGTTATTCCCACATAAATACGATTGGATAAAAAACGGAGGCTATACATATTCAGATACTAATAAATAATGTATTATTTTCAGTAAAAATATTGTATTATATGGAATAAGAAGTTTGATAAGTCTTTTCTGTTTTTCAAAATTTGAATATGCAAATTATCAATATGTAAAAACCAAATCTTTGTGTGATTACGACGTAGTGATGGCCTTAAAATCTACCTTAAACCTACTAGCGACCTTAACCAGATAGATGAGATACGACCTGACTCAGAAACTAATTCTCACGAAATACAAAAGAGAGCAAAACGAGAAGGGGAAAGTAGCGCGATAAAAAATACCTTAGGGACAGATACGTGGTCCTAATGAAGAGGAATGCATGAAGGGAAACCTCTTGACGACAGGGGTCCGCAATCTTTTCTGATTTGCGTTCCCCTTAGGTCACCCTCTGTCAAAAATCGTATTCCTAATATTTGATGAGTGTTCATTATTTACACTCTTACTGATACATCAGCCCTTATACCTCGAAAGCATGGCGATGTTGTATGTTGGAGGCGTGATTTATTTCGGATTCTTGCTACTGCGTTGTTAATTAAGTGAAGGCTTCCTAACCCTTCGGCACTCATCCATTTTAATAAACTGTTGTAAATAAAGGAAGGTTTTGTGTTCATACCCAATTAAATGTATAAATGTTTATATTTTAAACAATTATGGTTCAATACATGATAAAGTTAGTTTGAGCTAGCCATGTTCAAATTTTATAATTAATTTTGAGCATCTGTAAGAAGCATGAATTATTGTAACATTAATCATACAAAAACTTTTAAAATTGCTGAAATTCTCAGTCATTACGTAGGTAACAAAATACTTATGTATAGAGTTTTAACTTGACTAATGTTTTTCACGCCTTACGGTGAAAACGCCGTAACAACCGCGGGAGTCGCGTGACTCTAGACTTTACTTTTAAGTTGCTTATCACTGTCGTAGAACACGTAATATTACTCCGAATTACTGTATCGCCCTTAGAAAAATCCCCATATACGAGCGGAATCCTCCGTTACCTTGATTTTACACTTAAATCAATATTTTAGGGTGATTACACTGTAAAATGTTTTAAATGCCATTTCATTCATATTCTGGCTATTTTTAGAAAAAGTTATCCTCTCTCTGATATGAACAACAATAAGTATGCTTTCCTCGCTATTTTTCTCGCAAATCGAATTGTGAATTACATTATGTTAAATGGAGGAACGGTGGAATAACGGGGAGAAATAGCATTTTTCCATATAATATATATATGCCATTTTTGCAAGAAACTGTTTGCTAGAAGGGAAAACTCCCGAGAAATTAAATAAAAGTAAAATATAGGGATCTTCCCGCCTTACTTCGTGAGTTATTAGTGAGATACTGCAATATTTGAAGTCAAAATGCGGTAACTCCATAAAATTCGCACTGCAGGTGAATCCTATGGCTTGAAAAAAAGCGCTCATTGAAAACATATTCACGGATATAATCAGCATATTTTGTATCTCAAGTTCTCAATTGGCAACGCATGTATTCACCGAAAGCTGGGTTTTTTAAACCAATAAACTGAAAGGAGGAATTTAGTATATGTTTTGACTCACACAGTCGCGGAGGAACCACCCTAAGAAATGCAATCCTTGTAAGCCTTTTAAGTCCGGATCGACCTGGCGAAAGCCATTTAAAATCATAAGGCTTTGGGAGAGGAAAAGAGGATTAGTTGTCACGTGTTGCTGCCCTCCTGGCCACAATACATCGTTTCCTCTGCAAAACTTTGGCCGGAGTACTTTTTTCGAGTAACTATCTCTTTATTACGTGTTATCGCTCTTGTGCTATACTTTTCAATTGAAAAGAGGAAAGTGTATTTGTTTTTTTTCGCTAAGATCAACTCTAAACGTTGCCAAATCTACGGTCCGCGAAGTTTCAGTGGCTAAGTTGACATTCGTTGGAGAGTGACACTCAAAAATTCGAGAAAAGTTCCTTCGGCGCTTTTAAGCGGGTGCTTATAGCTGTACTGCCACGGCTGTTCCGATAAATATGTATCGGCCGGATATATAATTCAGGGCAACGGCTGATCCAATATGTTATGGAGCATTCTTAGGGAACATGGTCAGAATAGAGGAATGAAATTAATGCTAAAATGTGATAAGTATGCGAAAATTGAGTGTATGAAAAAGACGCTACAATAGATGAAAATCTCAGTCGAGCTGCAGAACACAATGCATCAATCCTAATTTTTGACATTAAAATTGGTTAAATTCCTAAATATTTTGATTGAACTCTCATATCCCACTGTGAAATATTCAATTATAATGCTAGAATAAATAGTAAAATCCTCCTTCCCATGAAAATGCCCACTGTTTTATTATGGATTGTTATTATACAACTCATGAACCCTCGCATTTATAATATAAATTAATTTTTGTCATTCTTAAAAAGAGATTAAAAGAATGGTTGATATTTTTAAATTACTGAGACAGTGTTAAATTTACGCCGTGTGAAATTTATGGATATTGGGTGCATAAGGAGTTTGTGTGAATGAAATTGTACTATAATGTCACAATGATTCTTTTCAGATATTGTAATATTTCTTTGCAGCTTACATTGCTTTTTTTTTCTTTTAATTTCTTTTTAATTTAAAATTCCTACTTTGAATACCTTCTGCAAAATGAACGCTTATAATGTTCCGAATGTCCCGGGCTCCAAGATGCAGGTCATTATGCCACGCAGGATTCTTTATTCTAGAAGGATCTATTGATGTTAGCTCTCAAGGGCCATTACGATCCATCATGACCGGTATTAGTAAAGGCTATTTTACTCGACACGTATTCCGGTACAGAAAGAGGAACCGAGGTTAACCTACTCCACATCTTATCGTGTAAAAAGGCATAATCAATAGATGCGTCCAATCCGAGTTTTAATTCTGAAAACAGAAATTAGTAGGTACGACACTTATTTTTCTTCCGATTCTCACCACAAACAACTATTTATATGCGGGTGGAGCGTTTCAAATAAAATACCGGTGGATGCATCTAGAATCAACTAAGCATAGTTGCATTGATGTTTCGACGACGTAGTCTGACATCGTCCTCAGGAAATCCCGAGAGAATTCCCGAGAAATCTAAATCAAAAGTATTCACCGGGAAAGCCTTGAATCTTAGATCACTGTTGCTTTTTAACGTGTATTCAGCAGAAATGATAGGGGAGGCATTAGGGGATAAGGAGGTAGGAATAAAAATAGCAGGGGAGCTGATAGAATCAGTGAGATTTGCAGATGATCAAGCATTGGTTAGTCAGTCTGCCAAGGGGTTACAGTCAATGGTGATTGCATCAGAGGTGCAGTGCGAAAAGTATGGGATGAAGATTAATCACAAGAAAACGAAAGTAATGAGATTTTCTAGAAGTAAGAAGGCGGGGCTGAATATAAGGGTGGGAGGGCAGACGATAGAGCAGGCCGAGTGGTTCAAGTATATGGGTAGCATTTTGGAGGGGAATGGGTTTAGTGGTAGGGACATCAGATACAGAATTGCCGTGGATAAAGAAGCATTTTCGAAGAGAAGGGAATTGATGAGGGGGGGCCTGAGAAGAGACGTACAGAAAAGGCTGGTGAAGACTAATATGGTGCGTGGTGCTGTATCAGTCGGAAACTTGGTCTTTGAGAAGGGAGGATGTGCGTAGACTTGAGGCGTTTGAGATGTGGGTTTGGAGAAGGATGGAGAGGGTGAGATGGGTGGCTAGGAGTACGAACGAGGAGGTATTGGATATAGTTGGGGAGGAGAGGAAGCTAGTGGCGGAGGTTCGGAGAAGGCAGAAGAGATGGATGGAGGAGGTTTTGAGAGGAGAGGGGATGCTGAAGAGGCTGATAGAGGGGAGAATACTGGGAAGCGTGGAAGAGGAAGGAAGAGGATCGGAATTCTGAACGAAATAAGAGGAGGTAGAAGATATGAGCAAATTCAGAGGGATGTAATAGCGGGACATCCTTTGGAGGGAAAGCGAAACAATGTCTCAAAACTGGGATGCAGGATGGGGACTGTCCAAGAACCTACCAATCCGCTGGTAGAATGGTATTTAAATGAATTCCTTCTCACTCATTATTTGCTCCATGCATCTCAGCTAAGGTCTTACTCTTTAATTATTATTAGACAATTGTATCTTAAAATATGCCAAATTAGGTTGTCCCTCCTTTTCTTTCGAGTTCTTTTGAGATTTCTATCATTTCCTACTCTTCTCAGGGCCTCTTTCGTAATTGATTGATCAATCCAATTGTATGTTCAATTGTATATGAGGAAAAATCCTCCTTTCCAAGCATGCACCGGTGGTACAGCGGCCGATACGATTGAAGGTTTCCAGCATTTTAGGTTAGAAGCATTTCTACATAATCTTCACATATCTATCGTTCATTTTGTAAATAAAAATTGCATGAAATTCCGTCAAGAAGCATAAACTTTAACGATTTATACGTAAACAACATTTTTGTTGAGTTTATGTAGTCATTAGAAAACCACAACTGCGATTGTTTTTATATTATGGGACTAAATACAGAGGAGATGCTTTTATTGAAGATGTCTTTTTTATCTTGTCTTCAACTTTCGGTCTCAGCTAGAGAGAAAAATCAGAAATACGCTCTCCTTGAATTGTTCTCCCTTCTTCTATAGCCACTTCTGCTAGTAGTTGGTATGCAGGGGGCCGAGGTGTAGCACTAGTGGTCATAACCCATTGGTTATATTTGGATTTTTGCTTAAAAAAAGATGGAAAATTTACCTGATTTCATGTATTTATCTATAATGCATATTGCTATCACTCTATGGTGTGCATGGGTTAATGTGTTTTTCTCTTATTCTTGCACTCTCTTCAAAATTCCCACTTCTTTCATTTTAATGAATATTTTCAATGGATATTTTTACCTGGAAAAATGAACATTTTGGCTTGGAAAACCTATAAAAGTACTGGAATTTCATTATTTCTGGTCTGTACCAACCCTGATTATCGAGATGCCAATGCATTCCGTCACCTTGGTATCTTATATAGCCTCCTCAGAATTTATGAGGTTGGTTCAAAATGTTGTGGCCGAATTGCTAACTTGACAATGTTTTTCAGAAATATTTTGACCGTGGGACAAAATCCACTTTGTTTGCGGCCTGATACAAAGAGATGGATATTCTCGCCTGATATCATCCGCTGAAGTACCTGAAGTGGACAGCTTCAACGCACACTCAGAAACAACTCCCAGCCGTTTGTCTCTCTTGACCACTCGGTGAGACCTAGTGGTAAAACTTATTTTCCTCGTCTCCCACTTGTCTTTCCGCTCTACATCCTTTAACCCTTATCGGTCACCTTAATCTCCTTGGACCCTAATTCTCATGTGTCTCTTGAAACCCTTAATAACCCCCAGGGAGTAAAGAAAAAAGGGGATGTCCGGTGCGTAGCTTCCCCAAACCCTATAGACTGACCCCAATCACATTTCCGTAACAACTGTATAAAAGGGGATAATTGAATTTTTCGATTCAGTGGACCGTGAGTGGCACATCTCCAGTCTCCTTTCATAGAGACGCCTCTGCCTCTCCTGGATTGCTTTTCTCTTAAGGCGCCTCAAAGCTGTCACACTCGTTAGATGACCGTAGGCGTGTCGATCACGATAAAATTGGTTTCATTGAACGGTGGCGGGTGAATGCAATGGGAAAGTCCGAGGAAAATGTAACTTATAACTAGTAAGACCTTTGCCTATGCGAACTAGTCAACTCCGTAGAACCCCAGACTCAGAGGGTACCCGGGCTAGGGTACGTGATTGTACACATTGACGACGCGTGACAGTGATAATATGGTCAAATTTTTCGAAGGAAATAGAAAATGCTGTACGTTTATCTAGTTAAAGTACGTTAAATAATACTTGTTTTGTGTTGAATTGCCAAGATTTTTGAGGTTATAATTACCTCGACCCATCAAGTTAACGAGCGAGTAACCGCGATAAATTCCGATTTTATCACGGTTACTCGTGCGCGAATGGTATCTTGGTTGTGACGTTAACATTGCGTCATCGTCGAATTTCGCAAATTTAGCGAGCCTTTTCTGGGTAGGTATATCATTTGTTTCTCCCACATTCTCCACACTTCTAGCCTTGGGATTGGTGGAGTCACACGGAATGTCTAGTTTCAACTAAGCGTGGTATCGTAATGGGGAACTAATTGTTTGCAAGGATCGTACTCTTATATACACAGGACTAAACTTATGTGGACGGACAGTGTCCTTTTATGAAAATCTCTCTTGTTAATAATGCCGCGCGCTTTGGTGGCTTCAAAACAATACGTCACAGGAAAGCGGATAAATGACGTCATAGAACGGTAACGTTGCCCGTAAGTGATACGAAATTTTCCGCGTGGAGTTGAGCCACTTAACTAAGTTAGCCGAAAAATATTGTATAAATATGTCTTTGGAAGACAATAAACAAGTTAGAAACTAGATCCATCCTGTTTTGATGCATATGGAGGAGAGAAGGGTTACCGTGTGTTAACGTAAGACAATGGGGAACATGTGTTATTAAAAAAGAATATTTTAAGTTTGTATTCTTAAGTATAAAGGACATGGATAAATCTGAATAGAATTTTGTACTTACCATTGAAATGCTAATTCTTAAAACTTATTAGGCCTGGAAACTCTACGCCATACGGAATCTGGGAGATGGCGTCACGGAATGATATCACACGAGGTATCTATAAGTGAAGTTCAGCTTTTTTATATTTTGACGAAGTTACCCTTTTTATTTAATTTCTAGAAGACAATGACGTAGTTCGTTTTGATCCTTCCCGTTGAAACACGTGTAGATTTAGAGGACCGATACCGTGCGGTGACGTCAGGCCTCCGAGATGCCTTTTTGTACCACGTAACTATTTCAAATTGTTCTGCACTTTTGAAAGGCAGTCATTAATGTCTGCTGCTGGCACTTCCACACGTATGGATTACATTTATACCTCTATGAGATCTTGAGGTATTTTTTGGTCGTGTTCATTACTTAAATATGAGAAGTAAATTTCACTATGCATGCTCCCCAATTGAGATTCCGTTTCGGATCACATATTTTTTCAAATTATATGCGCTTTTCAAAAGTAATTGTTATTAATTCCTGCGGTTGACGCATGTGAATGTTGATTATGAGTTTCGGGGCGTTGTGAAAAATCTGGAACCGTATACGCCAACTTTATGAGAATTGAAAATGTGAGAACTACATTTTATTTCGGAAATTTGCGTTACAGCTGCAATTTGTTGGTTGTAGACGGAGAATAAATCGGCGAAATTATTGTGAAAGACTACTGGATAGGGTGTGGTTGGGCCTAGAGGAGAGGAGTTAGGTGAAAGACAATACGTGGCAAGAGGTGACGATAGGGGGAAGTGTGTGATTGTATTTAGAGGGTGTGTGAGGGCAGGAGGTTGTGGACGTAGAGAGAAAGGGGGAGTGGCCTTTTCGTTGATGCTGAGTGTACTCACCAGTTCCACGGAGCCGTATTGCCTTCTCCATAGGAGTCCCCGCCTTGACGTCTGTATATCAGCCGCTGCGGCCGACGAGGACGCACTGTGTAAGAGAAATGGAACAGAGTTTGAGAAAGGGCCATTAAGACAAAAGCGAAATCCACGTAACACACAAACACATTTTCTTGTCAGTGGGTAGGAAGCTTTTAACTCTCAGTGGGGAAGTCTTGTCTCTCTTCTATTCGGCGCGAAATATAACATAGAAAATGGGCCGGTTTTTGTAATGCCAGTCAATCTAGACACACTTTCCTAAGGCTTATAGCATCCCAGCGCTACGGCGTTATATTTCCGTTTCCCTTCGGCCACTTCATCTTTTATTTTAAAGATATAAATTGTCTTTCGAAGCTTTGTGAGGGGAACACGTTATATAATTGGTATTCATGTCGTATCCCTTCTAATATGATAAACAATAATTCGACGTAAGTGGAATTATAATTTTAACTGAATATATGTATACTTAATATAAGCGCAACACTTGAAACAGATAGATATGCATATTATAATCAAATAAAAGGGTTGAAAAATATAAATAAAAAATACAAATACGTTTATTAACCTTGATCTCTAAATTGCATAAAAATTTGATTTGGTATGAATGCTACCCTGTAGATGGTCGTGGTCATATTTCACCCGTTTCCGTTTGTGAGGAACAAAACAGCAGTCTTTTAGATTGTAATTATTTCGTAGAATTCCCTCGCGAGTCTGTTAAAGAGTAAGAGAGAGAAAGAGAACAGGTCATTTGCACAATTAAGGTAGTTTGAGCGAGATTTTGCCCTAGTTATAATATACCCTATTCAAAACCCTGCCCTATTTAAATTTTATATCGGAATTTAAGCATATGTAAAAAGCATGACGTAAATATTGTAACATTAATGACGCAATAAATTGTTTAAATCACTGAAATTCTTAAAAATAAACTAAACATACGTGCATATACGAGGTTTTAACTTCTCATTTTTTCACGCCGTACGCTGCAAATTCCTTCACAACCGAAAATATTTTTGAGATTCTGTAAAAGTTGCTGTGGTCAGTTGATGATTTAATTTTATTTATAATAGAAGTAATACAAACTGCTTTATGATGATATCTATGCATTAAAAGTTTATATTTTAAATCAAGTCTCCCTGGAGTGCATACCGGTACCACTTTCCTCCTAAAAATTGATGGTATTTCTTGGCAAATGTCTCGAAAAGTGTAATGGTAAGGGGCTGATACTTTGTTATTACTGGATAGATGAGATATGTGCCTTCATAATGAGGTCAAATTCATCGAATTTAAATTATGTAAGATTTTCCCAGTGAATCTGATGTAGAACTGTTTCAAGGGTATTCAAGGGTAAGGGATATGGGCTTCATATCTGATGACGTTTCGAAGAACGTCGTCATATGCAAAGTCTATTACTCGGTGGAATACCCGTGAAACATTACTATAACATCGAATTTAATTTGAGTAATATCTCGCTCAAACTACCCTAAGGTGCGTGGATAGGTTGGTAAGGGTTATTAGAGAATGGAGGAGCAGTAGAGAGAAATCAGTTGTCGGCATTTCTATTCTCTTTACAAAAGGCGCCAACGGGACCACGGTTCAACGTCCCATCTGACGGACATAGTACCGTGTCTTAAGTGCTCTCCACATGGCACCCAAGTAGGGGTCGGCATTACACTGTTAAGGGAATAGAAATAAATCTCGACACCGCTGCGATTCAAACCCTTGTCTTCGGGATGGGAAGCAAACACCCTAGCCTATGGAAAATACTAAGACATCCTGTAGAAAAACGTGTTCTCTGCTTGATGTAAACGAAAAACTCATACTTTTCCACCCTATTTTAGCTATCTGTAGTTGAACTTGAAATAGCACTGTTTTAAATGAGGGAATGGGCACAAAATGGGGGAAAATAGTGATTTTCCATCTAATATAGGTGAAAATTACGCGAGAAACTTTTTATAAGGAGCAGAATTTCCAAAGAAATTAAATATTGGTTAAACTAACGCACCAAGTTACCTTAGTTTTTGAGTTATTTGCAATTTTATACAGAAAGCGAAGTCAGAAGACGTTAATTCGATGTAAATGGCGCTGAAGTCGGCCCAAATGGTCTGAAAAAAGTTCGTTTAAAATATAGTCTTCGAATAATATGCGTTCTGTATCTGAATAGTATTTTCTAATACCTAAGGTCTTAAACTTAAATTTAAGCAATATATTTTAACACCCCTTACGTAAAGATGGTATTCAGTGTTTATTTTGATTAATATATTCGCGGATTGACTTCCTTAGTTGTAAAAAGGTGCTGATTTGATGGGGGATAGACGCCATTTTAGCGTGAATTTAACTTGAGAGAGAGATGAGGCAAATTTTCAGTGCTATGAATTCCGTTATTCCTTCTGTGTTGGAGTGATGTTAAAGGGAAAGCATTTGGAGAGTGACTGCCTGCTGCATTTCTACATCTTCTCTCTGGAAGAGTCAAATAGCAGCAACCCATGGAAACGCATTTCAACTCTCCAAGAGTGAGGGTGTTGAATAGGTCGCAGGTGGATGTCCTTATACTTCCCATTCGACGTAGGTGATTTTATTATCAGGAAAATAAAAATGGTGTAAAAGAGCGGGCTGCTATGGAAACGGGAAAACTAACGAAAACTGGGTTAGCTGGGAACGTATTCGCAAAAAAATAAATTGTCCACGCACAATAAGGAGAGAAAAATATTGAGTTAACATCTGGGTGTATTATTTTTTTGTAATTTCCGCCGTATGCGCCAAAGCCTTTTCGTGGTTTCTTCTTCCGTGTGTATTTTTATTTAATTTTTTTATTTACTTCACGTGCAAGCCCAGAGGTGTTTGTATGCTGTCCGTGTTGTTTTGATCAGATGCTGTTCTTTTAGCGAGGAATCTCGAACTCCTTATGACTCCTCTTGAAATGCATGCTTCTATAAATATTAAGTTACTACTTACTCAGTTACAATTCCCCACATCGCCTGTTTTCTGCTATATCTTACGTGAATAAGTTTGTTTTTTTTTGTATTTAAATCAAAGTTATTAAATTGATGTTATTGATAAATAAGTTTTTCTCGGAAGAAGAGGTCTAGGAAAAAATAGGTCGTTAAAAATCTCAACTCTGAAGTTTCGCAGTGATGTGATTGGTTCCTCAAGACTGAAATGAATTCACAGAATTGAAAAAATGGTTATTTACATTTAATACAATAGTTTTTATTCGATTTATACGCAGAAAAATTTATCTTCGAGTATGTTTATCTTCGGAAAGTGAGTTGGGTTATTTTTTGGGAGTTCTTATGATTTGAATAGATTATCGTTGTTTTTATTTTTGTTACTGGGATAGGTGAATGAGTTCTTATGAAATTTCAATGTTTTCAGTAGTTGCAAAAAATTAAGTTATGTTATAAACATCAAATTATAAGGAGAACTTTCATTAATGAGCCACTCTCGTTTCCGAAGAGAGCAATACCCAAATGTAAAAGTTTTGTGTTAGGAGTGGAATGATAAAGCCGTGACGTCGAATTATTTTCCAAACAATATTTTCCTGTATATTTAGCATTGAATTTGTATTTATTTGGAAAAGAATACCTTGATAACCAATTGTGTGTGACGTCATGCTTTACCAATCCATTTTGATAAAATATTGTGTCAAATGTAACTAAATAATTTTCAATTTCTGTAAATTTATTGTATCCCTGAAGAAGCAACTATAATACCATAGCAAAACTTTGGTGATGAGGTTCCCAATACTTACTCCCGAAATAAACTAATTCATTGCCAAAAAAAGAGATTGATAAAGTAAACATCCGGATATTAACTTTGTTTATTAGGTTATCATCGCTGAAACTATCAATATTATTAATTTTGTAGCGTGTCAGTCAGTCAGTCATTCTGTATCCATTTTTTTAATTTCTCTATCAAGTTTTGAGCTAGAGAAATGAGGTTTTGTGCATTAAATGTGAATTCTATGTCTGTATGATTTGGTAGTAGTTTTTTTATTTTTAGCAGTTGGTGGTGCAAAGAAAAATGCAAAAAACCGTGGCTATACGTTCATAATCCGTAAAAACTGCTAAAAAACGATGAATTTATTTAGGTTAGCAACGGTGAAGTAAACAAACAGTACTCATTAAATTACAATCAGTTACAAACCGTATGGGCATATAAACGTTGTTAATTTATCTTTTTTCAGGTAAATGTTCATTGAACTCCGGTATCTATATTACTTTATTTTCATTTCTTTTATTTCCCTTGATATATAGCTACTTTAACGCGAATGAAGATATTTAGTGAAGCTATTTACAAATTATCCGGGTGGATGTTTAAATGTATGCCACGCCAAAACAATAAGGTTCATGTCAAATTTCTGTAAACTCAACGTTAATATAATTAATTGTTTTGATATTGCCGTTCCGTTGATTTGGTTTTATTGCTTAAGATATACGATTAGCTAGCGTAAGTGAAATGAACCTCAAGAGTTTTCCATGCATTAAAGTGTCTGGAAATATACCAAAGGTCGTAAAAGTTTCAATACATTTGCGTGTGCCGCTGTCTCATTATTGGTAAAAACTTCACGTCGAAAGTTTAGAAGTATTACTTATACCATTACCAATGCTGTATGAATGTGCGAGAAACTGACCTCTCAGATAATTCAATACCAGTATTTGTTAATGTATGTCAAATATTGCTCCCGTGCTTGCTGTTTTGGGGTAGTAAAATTGCCAGTGGGGCACCTAAAACAATGCAATGTGCAAAAAATGCCTTACTGTTTTTCTAGAAACTTCAGCTTTGATGAAACCATGCCTGCCCACGATCACCAACCATTAAAAGTTTTTGCCAAGTTTTTCGGGACTTCCGGGTTCACTTTTTCAGAGCGAGTCTATCTTTCTCAGACAGAGACTGCCTGCAAGGCAAGCAGCAGGTCTGCTAGTCAAAATATAAACAGCATAAATATAATATCAATGAATATGTCAAGATATACTGAATTTCAACATTTAACATTTTTGGAATGGTATTATTGAGGTGTGAAACCACGTTTCTACTCTGATTCTAATTTCGGGCCAGCATTATCTTGCTTTTGTATCTTCAAACGTGAATATGATGCCCAGCATAGCATCATTCCATATTGCCCTGTTCGCATAATTTATATTTTGGAAGTACATCACGTTCTTCAAAGAAACTTTTCTGTAATGAAAGCAAAGAAATAAATAAATTCTACTGGAAAGATTATCACGTACATGATGCCAAAATGCCACCAACTATTCACACTAACTTTTCGAGATATTTCCCGATTCGAAGCCGTTTTCCATGGGATGTGCATGGTACGACTGTGTACTCTGGAGTTATGTCATTAAAAAATATGGGAGTTCTAATCGGGTCATAAATATAATGTTATGTAATTCGTACAAATTGTTTTAATTGGTCATTTAAAAAATACATTAATTACACTAACTAATCAAACTATATAATTACCTATGTATGTCTGTTAGTCTGTAACGATGCTAGGGTTGCTGCGATCGAAGAATTCAATTTCATCGAAAGTGAATTTCATTTTTATATTTAAAAAAATTCAAATCATAGATCCAACCCTTAAAAAATTCGTACTACACTATATTTTTATTTTTAATCCAAATGCTTTATCTATATAACCTTAAAAATACATATGGGACATTTATATTGGACTAATAACAGTGAAATAACATATACAAAACATATCTATAAATTAAATCTCTACTGGTAAGATTTGCATGACTGAGTATATTTTGCCCGTCATTTATGACGGATTAACAGCTAGTACTTATTATAATACAAAGCTCTTGTTTTGAAGAAGGCGCTTGGGCTGCCGTTAATTAATGTTTGGCGTGATTTTCCTTTGTTTTGGGTTTCTGTTGTGCATGTTAATTATTGATAATTTCTGTCATATAAAATTAAGTTTTTTGCGTTATTAATGTAGCTACATTTACTTCAGGCTCATTACAATTGCTAACATTTTACATTAAAATTCGAACGTATTCTCAATTATTACTTGAGATAACTCTAGCTCGAAGTACCTCAAAATTCTATGCCAAAGCTGAAAAAAATGTCGTCGGGAGATAGAAACGGAGAAAATTCTGTTCACTCTCTGGGAATAGAAAGTGTAAAGCTTCGCTCTTCCTTTTCAATGGTATCATAAATATCATATCTGGGGTAACGTTAATTGCCTTCTTTCTATGGCCCAAGGTATACTTAAACTTTAAAAGTCCCATAAAGATTTGTCGGGCGGCACATCAAAGCTATACTAAAGCTTTTAATATTTTCAGAGGAGGGTAAGCAAACGATGATAAAGGTGGTATAAGTTGGATGTTAACGGTTATGTCACTGTGTATCCAAAATAATAATAATAATGTCGAAACCAAAAGACCGGCCATGTGAGCGTTATGGACCATTAGTTACTGATTGCTCATATGGTGTACTCCAGCTGATAGAAACTCAGAGGTTACAGGCTGGGCTTAATGTCCTTGAAGATTTCAGTTCAGGCGATTTTCAGTATGACGTGGAGGGTATTATTTTAACCCCGTACTTCATCTTAAGAACCAATAGAAGTGACAAAATCACATATATACACTGCCGAACTTATTGGTACTAACATTCCTTCATACCATGTACTCTTACTGGCTATAACGGAATAAAGAGTGAAGCACTGCAAGACTGTTTCACACGACATTTAGGTCAGCTCTGAAATCAGTTCTGAAATCAGCGCTGAAAACTCGGAACTTGAATCGAATTCCATGCCTCCAAGCGTACGTTTACCCGGTGCCAATGTCAGAGCGCTGCTGTGGCGCTGTCCGGGAATTAGCTGAACTATGCTGCCTAAATAAACTGTGCCATATTGTTTCCGAATATTTACCTACTAAATTAATTTCGTCGTGAAGGCCTCCGTTGCTTTTTTTATGAACTGCATGGGAAGTTGTTGGGTACTTCTAAATATTCATTTTTAAAAACAACGTTTCGCTCCTTGTATTAGGAGCGTTGTTAGGATAATGAGGTGAATAACCAGCTTCCGTCTATGTACGAGAAATACGAGACATGTATCGTATATACGTGTCGCATAATTGAACTCCAACTACGGTTGAGGCATTTTTGGGAAGAATTTTCAATGTTTCAAAAAATCGTTTGTTATTTTTCCGTTGCAAGGAATATTTGATAAATCGCTCTGAGATTTTATTCATCTTCTCTGTTGAATTTTCTCACCGTAATTAAACTCCTAGTATAAGGAGCGAAACATTGAGTTTATAAAATGAAAGCGTAGAAGTACCCAAAAACTTCGTATGTGTACCTACTATATTGTTTACAAAACATTCAAGCAAGCTCCAGTAAACCGGTTCCGCAAGTCTCAAGGGCAAATCTTCTCCATTACGTCTCCCACAATTCCTCCGAAGGTTTATGTTGGTGGATAAGGGCTCCACTGCCGGTATTCTCTCGAAACACTCGAAACTCGCTTGCTTGACTGCGATTGGCCGTAGGATCAAAGAATCGGATGAAAACGAAGTATCGTGCTTATATTTGTTTCCAGTAGTGATAATTGAATTCGATTCTTATATTGGACCAGCTGAATTACCCGACGTTGCTCAGAATTACATTTCCTTCATAAGTCGTCATATAAAAGGAGAATCAATTGAAAAAATAAGAAACTTTATCCTTTCGGGTAGCTGATGAAATAAATTTTAACTCTCTATCTCGAGTGAAAGTAGTTTTAAAAACAAATAAATAAACCACTTGCACAACTAAGCAAAATGAATTTTAAATGCATTGAAGACCAAAATATGGTTGTCAAGCAACCATGATATTGTTGATTTCTGATAAATATGTGCGTTTTTGCAGCTTAAAACGCGAATTTGAGGCAAATACGGATTGGAAAAGATAATTGATTGAAATAATTATAAATTACCTTCTTTCAGCCATTTGAGAAGCAAATCCCTACCCTCTATCTTGAGCGAAAGTAATTTTAAAAAGCAAAAAATGAAACTACTGCACAGAACCCAATACGTAGCGAAGAGTCTGACCGTAGACCACCAAAGGCCCCCCCCTTTTTGTGGCCTGAAATCTTTTAAAATAGCCTACTATTTTCATCATGTCTTGAACTATTAGTCTCCAAAATTTCAGTACGATCGGAGTAAAACTGTAGATTTGTATAAAAGACAGACAGACAAACATTCTTTTTTTATATGTACATCGATATGATCTACATCTACACTGAATCTTGTGAGCCGTCGTAGAGGCATGTGGCAGTGGGTGTTGGGACACCATTGGAAAATGGGGGAAGAATTGGAAAAAGGAGGGGAACTTCGATTAGTTTGTATGTAGGTGGTTATAGGAAATCATCTTATATAATCTGTTACACCGATTCAAGATTGTTTGATTTACTGCTGGCAATTGAAATTCTATGTTACAGTAACAGGAATAAAGATTGCTGAGGATTAAATTACCAAAAACACATGAATTTCATGTACCCGGTAATCAACTGTGCATTTAAAATTTTTGAATGTGATAGATAAATCCTGGAATAACGGAGGGTTAACGTTCTTTTCTCCGGCTTTACAAGTTTTGTAGAATGGAAAAATTGCTTTTCCTCTAAGTCGTATTACGATTAACGTGCAGTAATGTCAGTCTTACATTTGTATATCCCCGTCTACAAATTAAATATAAATGTTTCAGACAATATATTAGAAGAAATATTAATTCTGACTCGAGCTTGTAAATGCTGGAAATGAAAATTATTGCTATTTTATCGAAAAAATTACTACTTTTTAGTTTTTATCACGACTCCTAAACGAAAAATTGTCACTAGTGGACAAGTAATCGATGACCTCTTTGTAAATGAATTCAGCATGGTGATAATTTTTTATGCAATTGTACAGTGCATTAGCTTTGTCGCCCCTTCCGTGTTCACAAATCACTTAATTAGTGCTCTGTTCATTCTGGTAGAAATTTTTATTCTTTAATGATAACCGTGTGCATTTAGTTCGACAAATGGACTGTATTTATTTCTAATTTCCTCGTAATTGATATTTTACCGGTAGCAATGATAATTTATGTTGTTCACGGTGAAATTATCCGCAAGAGAGTTTAATAAAATGTTCGTTAAATTTTTATGAATGGGTTTTGTGTAAATGTAAATAGCCCTATTCCATAAAATCCTTTATAAAACTGGGTTAAACAAAGATTTGATCGTGGGTCGTAGTTGTTTAATTAAATTAGTGGTTGTATTCCTATTGTACGCGATAAATATTTCCGAGGAAAATTTTACGAAGTCACGACTGATTTTTATAATAGCTGGACATAAGCAATGGAAATTTGGTCTGTGTAACATTTTTGCGACCACCAACCTAGCAGTATGGCCATGGATTGGTATTACTTTTCGATTGGAAGCCAAAGAGGAAAAGTGGAAATAATCCTAATTCACAGATAAAAAAACAGGCCTTGATACTGTGGTATCGGAGTACCTGGTCTATATTGTTGATTGTTTTCGTGAGTGAAAATTTATAATTGGCTTAAGACAAAACAAAAACTTTAAAATATTGTATTTCAAGAGAGAAGACGGTTACCACCTAGCCAGCGCATGGAAGAGGATTCAGGGGGAGTAAAACAGCCAATCAGAGCAAAGTTAATGGAAAGCAAGGCCCGTTATAAACCCGAAATAATGATCAAAATGCACTGCAACCTGAAGACTCTCGTAAACGGGAAATGGGCTAAACTGTTGTCAGTAGAAACTGACCAACGGTGTGAGTACCCGAAAAATGGAGAAATTCTCTTGATTTTTAGGGCTATCAATAAGTTCTAGGTTTGTTGTCATTTCCCATTACCATAATCAGTCTACCAAAAACATTCTCGTCTTGATTTAAAAAAGACACGCATATGGGTGAAAAATTAGGGTGGCCACTCATTCTAGACATTTTTTTAAATTGCAAAAACTCCTTAAGCGCAGTGTACAGGCTAATGTTTCAAGCTTTTTTGTGTATCTGAATCACATTAAATGACTTATATTTTTGTTAATTTCTCAATTTTGTCATACAATGTCATTATCAAGGTATCTCGTTAGTGCTTTCCCTTTACTTTAGTGCTGGTCTTTTCGCTACACAATAGCCGGTTCGCTTCACATTCGTTTCAGACTCTTATTCATTTTGCTGCTCACCTCAAAACAGATATGGAGGTGGTGTGCGCTAGAGAATAAAAGGACTTCGATACTCGATCCCGTGATAGTTTTTTTTTGTTTTCAGTAAAGGCGTGAAACATGCAAAAGTAAATTTTTTAATTCTGTGCGGTAAAAAGTACGTGGTTGTGTCTCGATCTGCGCTAACTTCAGCACCTTGAATGGAAAGCTCCCACAGGTTAAAACATGCCGACAGCCGACATTGTAATGCTTTGCTATTTCCTTGAGAAACTTGATTTCCCTCCGTTATATACCTGGAGCGCAGCTTTTTCTTTTTGAAATTAAGTCTTCCGGCCGCCTTATGAGTGCCTCAATCCGTCAAACATACGCCCAATGGGTTAGTAAATCCCACCCAACGGTTATCACAATGAGTTTTTAGTTATTAAATAGCTAGCTACAAGTTAACGAATGGTAAGACGTGTCCTGCGTTTTGCTTAGCCACCAGGAACCGACATTTTTATAACCATTATCTTGCTAATTATAACGGCAATTTATTAATCTTTTTACCTTGAAAAATGTGAATCAGAGAAGGATATTTCTGTTGTAGGGAAAATATGTGGACATTTAAAATTTTTACGGGGTTAAAAAAAATAAACATTTCTCAAACTTATGTTCGCATCAAAAGGGAAAAAAATAGCTTCAGTTCCTTAAATTTTCGGCACTTTGAAATTTAGGCCCTCCCTAACGCCCTTCTTGGCAATATTTTTGAATGAAAACCTTAAGCTTGATCTCTATGCTGTATCGGTTGCTTCTTGACATAAAGCTAATTACTTTAAGCGGCATTTAAATTCGCGTTAATGCTAGTACGCCAAAAGAGTTGTCATATAACCGTTCAACGCTTCGCTCAGCTGAATGTTTCATCTCAGAGAGTGCATGCGAATATCTTATTTCCCCAGCACGCTGAGCTACAACTGCATTTTTACTCATCTGAGTACAAATTACTCGTAATAAGCGTCTATGAGCATCAACTCCCAAAGAAGAAAACAAAAAAAAACACATGCCTTCACGGTTAAGTTTATTTCAGAGGAATAAAGTGAGAAATTCCCCACGGCACGGTTTGTTTACAGAAGCTCTTGGATTATCCTGGGAGATGCTCTAGCTACATGTATTAGATATCCTGATGATATTGTCGACGAGTGCAAAGAAACCTCGTTTAGAAACAGGGGATCTGTCGTTATCCTGAAGTTGCCTCTGCTTCAGATTTATCCTTTTCGCATTCACTGTGTGAACTACCGTGTGCTAGGATTTCCGTATTTCTTAATTTCTTAAACCCCATATGGGGATATTTATTGCTCGATTTACAGAACTTCATCGTGCTTGAAGTTTCATCTCTCCATTAGCAGGGTGGTATTTGACCTACAAGTCCTTTCGGACGGCAATCGCAATGTCAAGAATAAAATATGAAAGTTAGTAAGGAGATGGCAGAATTCTAGAATGTGGAAGACAAAAAGTGCATTCATTTAGTTTTCTACAACGAGTTATTATTAGTTAAGGTTATCTATAGGTAGGAAAGGTAGTTTTAAATGGAAGTAGGAATGCCAGTGCTAATCTTTTACAGCTGAATGCCCATCTTCCTGTACTTCATTTCGCTCTTCCATCGGCGTCTTTTCCACCCTCATTACTCGTTTCAACCACCTACTCTGCCTTCTCCTAATCTTCTCCAAAAGTTTCCTCTCCTCACCCACTGTACCAAGCACTTCCTCGTTCGTTTTCTTTTCCATCCTCCGCACCCTCTCCATTTTCCTCCACACCCACACCTCTAACGTCTCCAACCTGTACACTTCCGCTTTCCTCAAGAGTCAATTTTGCTGCACCATTCAGCGCTACACTCCACAAGGAATTAAGCTAGAGCAAGCGGAATCATTCACCTATCCCGGGAGTAATATCATATCGATGGTGCACAGTGGAAATCAAGAGAAGGATGACTCAATTAAAGAATGCAGTCATGGCAAAGAGACTACTACCATGCTCAAAGAAGTTACAGATGTGAACAAGAAAGTAATTCCTAAATGCCTTTGTGCGGAGCCTTGAAGTCGTTCTGTGGGTCAGAAACTCACATCATCGGAAAATCTGACTGGAAATAAAAAGAAACTTTTGGGAAATGATATTAGAGGAGGGTGCCTATTTCGAATGTTATATGAGAAAGAAGGAGGTGGGTTTGAAACGCCTTAAGATGAAAAACAGATTTTTTATTAACACAATCGAAGAAGAATAGGAGAGACTACCCCAAATGGGATTCAAAGACGATGCGTCGTCGTAATAGCCTCATCTCTCTTTTCATCGCCGCTTCATTCATGTTAGCGTATGGTGTCAAGTCCATCTCTTGCCCCATGTTTTTGAAGAATGCAGTTCTTGGTCTTCTTCTTGGTTTCTCTCCTACCACTTTCTGAGGATATTTGTTTTTAGGAACTGATATTAGCACGTATATGTCCAGTCAGTTTTTCCCTCCTTTATTCTATTATTTTCTTTTCGTTTATATTCTTTTACTTCTACAAAAACGTCTTTATTACATTTTCTATCTACTCAGCTTATTTTCGTGAGTTTTCTCAATATCCAAATTTTCATCGCCTCAATCTATATTCTTTCCGCTTTCCTGATGGTCCATGTCTCGCAGCCGTATAATAATGCACTCCAAACGAACGTTTCAATGGTCTCCATATTTATATGGTTAGTACCTAATTAGTGAGTTCATTTTTGTTCTGAGAAGGTTGTTTCGCCATTATTCCTTTAAGGCAATTTCGATATTCTTCTTTTAAGACATTTTGTCAGGTTCTTCTTCTTTTGATCTGTCTCGCATTTGTTTTCGTCATTAATAATGCTATCTAGTTTGCAACATTTTTCAACCTGCCCTAATTTTTGTATGTCTATTTTATATAAGTTTTAGCATTTTCTTTTACGAGGGTAAAATGTAAAAAAATATGTTTAGAAAAATAATTACTAGGGTGTGATAGAATGAGGGATGAATGGAGGAAAATTGAGTTGAAACCAATCCTAGGGTTGAAACCCTGATGACGACGATGAACTCATTAGTCTTTAATCCAGTTATAGGTTGACTTTAGTCCTTAATTCATCCCTCTCTAATGCAAATTCCCTTCCCTGCCTTATCCGAGCCTTTCTTTCATACCCTTTTATTTGTCCTACGCATTTGTCTTTGATCCTCCTGATGAGATCTATACCCTTCTCTGTATGCTTTTCTATTATGTTTTATCTCCATTGTGCCTCAAAGTTTACCGAGTCGTTTCACATCTTCTTTCCCCATGCGCCGTTCTATTTGGTCTTTTTCTCCTATACTCGTGTGAGTTCCTGCTCATAACTCATTTTCATTGGCCCTTTCAGCATTCGCCTTCGGGGCACTAAGTTTACTAAGACTCATTATTCATCTCTATTATGCTAATGAAACGTTCCTTTCCTCCGATCCTCAGGCCAGATTGTTTTCATATCCCTCTTTTTGTTACTGCGTTTTATTTTAGCATAACCACTTCAAAGACCTTCCAAGTTCTTCAAAGACCATGTAACGGATTCCACCGCATGTCTTACAGTTGACAAATAAAGTTAAAGATTCGGCACATTCTTAATTCTTTCCTTTTACTTAAATGTCCCTGCCCTGTGCCTGCAGGCATGTATGTTTCGCATTCTGAAAAATTTGAAGTTCCTTCCCACATTGATGTTTATTTATGCTCGAGGATGCTCAAGAGCTTCCTCAATGGAAGGCGTTAAAGGAGGTATTTTCTAAACGATAAGGTTGCTAACTTTCTTTTGAGTTCCTTTCTTTGCCTTTTTTCGTGGCCTGTCCCGAGAAATAGTTCGGAAAAACATCATTTCCATCTGTTTTCTGTAAAATGTTTTGATGAATTTACTTTACTCATTACGGTGGAAAATGGGGGAAATATTTGAGAGAAGCGTCAAATTCATACCAAATTCTGTTTGGGTTGAACCATAGAGAATAAACAAGAGGACATATTTATTGCTCGGTATGCCATTGCATGCAGTGATTATAGATGGCATTCACCATATTCAAAGCCCGTTCCATCGGTGCAAAGCTTGGAATCATACGTATAAAAGCGTATCAGGCTTAAATTTGTGGAAATACTTTATGTACATTTCAAATAAAACAATATTGGTAAATATCCACACAGTATATTATAAAAACACAGTTAAAACACACTACCGACCAAGGTTTTGGCAAGTAATGCCATTATCAATTCATTTGGGATAGGCAAGGCAATGCCATATCAAGGCATAAACCTTGATAATGACATTACGTGCCGAAACCTTGGTCGGTGGTGTATTTTAACTGTGCTTTTATAATATACTGTGTGGACATTTACCAATATTGTTTTATTTGAAATGGACTTGGAATCACAGCCGTGCTGACTGTTATTTTTGACCGACCTTTTGTTTGAATATGTTGCATAGGAAAATTTGTGGTAATATTTAAGTAAGACCTAATATAAGGGTCGTGTTACACTGGCAAGTTACTTCGCAAGTTTCTTCTGCAAGAGCTTGCGGAGGATTTTATTCTGACGGAAAAGTTTTTACAAGTTAGAGCAGAGCCAGATTGGTTGCTGTTTACTCTGGCAACAATACGCTTCTGCAAGTGACTTGCCGAAACTTTTGAAAGTTCGGCAAGAGGACTTGCAGAACCTGTAATTTACGTTGTAAGTCGCTTGCTGCAAATAACTTGCGCAATAAATTTTCCAGTGTAAACCCACCTTAAATCATTGATTTACGGATAGGAAGATGAAGTAACTCCAATTTATACGAGAATCTCTCAAAAAATCTGTTTACCCGAAAATGTTTAATATCTATACGAATAATTCTGTCCTTCCTACACTCAATAACATCTGAAATAAAAATGTTCACCGCGAACAATATTTTGTAGCTATATTTTCTCATCAAAAGCCAAATTCTCTTATCGTTAACCACAGCCTATGGACTGACCGGAATGAAACTTGCCAAGAACACGGTCACAGCGCAAAAAATAATTACAGCCATTGTCACCTTTGGCGCATCTCTTGTGTATTTTGGGGCTGGTCATAGTTTCATTTGATTTTTCATGGAACTTGGATTTATCAACCCTCCCTAATTAGTTTTTTTGGCGTTTTCTGGATGTCTATATTAACTGTTCGTGATATATTGTATGATGCCTATACTGACACCCGGCTGTATATCATGGTAACCTTGATATTTCCCCCTCTGTTGTTACAAGGGATTTTGTGGAAGAAGAAAAACGTTCGTCATCCTAAAAATACACACCCTTTATCTATCTTTTATCTGGTTGTTCAATGGTTCGATATTAGGGAATTTTTTTCGGAAGGCATTTATGAATACTGTATTCCTTAACATACGACTTTGCAATATACACTCTACTTGGTGTGTCGTTTTATACAACAAGTATCAAACCGCATCCACGCCTCGCTTCTTTATTCTATAAATTACTGACCATGAATACGCCTGTCTTTTTTATTTATTTTCATTCGCCTGTAAAAGCTGGACTGGCTTCTACAATGAACAAATTTTAAGGATACCGTGACTCGCCACGAAATTACCATTACGGAGTCACCCGCAGGTGCACATAATTGCGATATTCCACAGAGAAATAATCATTCGCCTTGACCGGGACTCGAACACGGATACCGCGATATTGCGTCGATTGCTTTGGCCAATAAAAGTTACCGAGGCCTTGGGAGGTTTAAACCCCTCAAGCATCCACAGGGGAGAATGATGCGTCGGTAGCTTAACTGGATAAAGCACTCAGAGCGTTATCGAGGAATCCGAGTTCAAGTACCAGTCAAGGGGAATGATATCTCCTCTGTGGAATTGCACATTTACGTTCACTTGAGGGTGACTCCGTAATGGTAATTTCGTGGCGAGTCACGGTATCCTTAAAATTTGTTCATTGTAGAAGCCAGTCCAGCTTTTACAGGCGAATGAAAATAAATAAAAAAGACAGGCGTATTCATGGTCTGTAATTTTTATAATATAGCAGCGGGGCATCGTGGCTTCTTCATAAATCTTTTAAACCACCTCTCCGCGCTACATTTTCCGTCTTAACCATTACAAGTACTCATATAAAAGCTTTCTTGCTGCATTTCACTAGAGATTGGAAAAAATATTTCCTTCTTCTCCTTAATTGATTTGGCGATTAATTATATTCTCCACCAGACTGGCGGTCTACTTTATTTCCAATATATATCAATGTGAAGGATTTTATTGCGGCTCAGCGCCGGCCAACATACCCGGAGATGAATTTTTTTATCATGGAGATGTCTCTGTATACTTATTTTTACCAAGGGTCAGCTTGATCGTGCAGCGAAAATCATGGGTTACTAAAATTATTTTACCTCTCATTTTTCAAATTAGGGTCATATGCAAACTCCAGTTTTTTTTTACAATACTTGATATGAATGAAAGTGCTTAATTTTTGAATTGGTTATTTCGAGTGATTTAAATTCCAAATCTATGTTTTTTTTAATGATATAACCTGTGTTTTTTAAAAATGAAATATGAATTGCGAATCCAGTGAAAATGTTTTCACTGTCGTTTTCAAATTACGGATTCAGCCATAGGAGTTGCATTTTTTACCCTATTGATCATAATAAAGGTGTTGGTTTCATGCTGTGATTATTCCGATTGGATGCATTGCAAGCTTTGTTTTTTTTGACCAAAATAAAATTATTTGAAACAAATGCGTTCGTGTTAATCCAACGATTTCAACAAATGCAATGCCATATGTCTCAATTAACACCCATTACTCATGTGCATGACGATTAAGCGTATCCAGATTGCAGTGATAATCGCACCTCATCATAAGCCGTATACTTTTTAGCTCAAGTTTTTTTTTATTCTCCGCTGAGGTCACTTTCAACTGGAACAAAACTCCCATTCTTCATGCGACAAAAGCACAGCTGCGTGACGAGTTTTTTTCATTAGTTTTCACGGCATTAGGGAGATAAGAGAGCAATGCGAACCAGCCAGAGAACAGTCGTAAACCCGAGATAAACCTGGAAAAAAATACTCGTCATAATGTTTTCACTGCAGTTTTAGAAAAACTTCTAAACTGTGATATATTTCTACTGCGCATAAATTTTGGCTTTTCAGTTCTTGTGATACCTTAAGTAGGTTACGCATCCTTCGGTGGTATTTTCATGTCTCGCTGTGGGTGGCACTTAACCTTGCAAGTCTCATTCTGTCTTACTTTTTAATTTATGAGTCCTGCTATCTTAAATTTAAAAAAATTATAGTAAAAACTATGCGTAGTTATATTTTTAAACAAACTTCGGTGTTAATTTCTCGGTTTTCGGAAGTTTCAATTACGCTCTTTCTAGGGTTGATGCGAGCCACAAAATATTTCATGATCGACAATTATTTAATGATTTATATTCGGAATAGCCAGACGTGATGGGGGATCTGCGTTTTTGCGCCCGAAGGTGTTGTGAGCTAGGAGGTTAGAAAAGAAATGGAGGCATCATACCACTTGATTCTTGAAGACAATTCCGCCAGTGCAGTCGGCACAGTTTAGACCTTCCTCTGGCTTACGTTTCCGGCGGTCGCGTTCGATTTTCGTCAAATCTAAGTTAAAAACCAAAGACAAGGCGATGCTTTGTGACTGGTTTGGCTACACCTACTCGGCACAAAATCCTTCCCAAGCACACCTATTCTTGCTTCGCTTTCGCCCATGAGCGTTCACGGTCATGCCTCCTCCATTTCATTTTAACCTCCTTGGTTGTGAGGAAGTAGTAGTAATGGTCTCCAAATGGGTGGAGATATATTAGGCAAAGCAGCAGCGTCTCAAGGTTTTCTTTTTTACAGAAGACACCGATTAAACTCGAATGACCATGGATTTAAGGTCGCACTTCCCTCTGCACTGAGTTATTTAACCGATGCATATAGAGATTTCCACATTTATTTGACTGTTTGGGCTTTATGGGAGACCGTTGATGCCAACCTTACGCTCCAGGCAATGTAGGCAACCATGTCCGACACGTATCTGGATTTAAGTAGGCTGGAGCGGTAATAGTGGGTAATGGAGTGTACATTTTAATACTTTTTTTTAATTAAGCAAGTTGAAGAAAATTACAAAGACCTCATTTCATTTAAGTGCATTTAATTACGCATTGGAACACACTATGCAGGCAGTAATGGAAATTATACGATAATTCCCTTTTTTTCCCTTTTTTCCTTAATTAAAACATGCTATGACTAGAGTTTTCGGCGCGGTATCGAAAATCGAAAATTAGAAGAAATCATGTTGAAATATGTTGTTTTCGAATATTGGACTCGACGTGACACATAGATATTTTTTAGTTACAATTGTATTAATGGTAATTGTATTATCACGAAATACATATCATGGGCCTGAAGAATTAGTGTTAAAATGGCATTGAATTGCCAAAAATCCAATTCGGTATGAAGCAGTCTTTTTTCAATTTTATCGCTATATATCACTAATGAGAACACGTATGCTAAGTCTCACGCAAATATGCAATACTACAGAGAACTATGTCAAATTTCCTACTGCTATTGGTAACATTGCACATCCTGCATAAGGTGTATTTACTATTTACACGGGAAACTAATATTCATTAGGCGATGAATTCACGGCGACATTGCTGTTGCCAGAGCTGGCGTGAGGAGTGGCTAGTGTTAAATATCTCCAAGTGAAGAGCCAAATTTCATGCCATTTGCTGAAATACGATAGACTCGGTCGCGATTGCCTTGCTCTGGTAAGGATTAGAATGTGTTAATTTTTTCTAGTGATCTGGCAGAATTGTGCTGTTGTTGCATTTCCACCTTAATTCATTTGTGAATAGAGAAATATTATTCTGTGAAGAGGAAGATTTTGATTTATATTTTGAATTTTGCGTTATCTAATCAGTGAATACGTATTAGAGTCAATTATTTTTATTTTTGTGTGGTAATTTATTTACTGAGTAATTATACACAGATACATGATCAGCGCGTATGTTTCCTGATACAAGGTATGATACTAACAATGATAATCTGTTATACTCAAATAAATAATGCATGGTTTTATTATTATCGATAACTATCGCTAATACAATATGAACCTTATCCATTTGATACGCAAATCAGTTACCCACGCTTGATTGTTTCCACTAATTGGTCACTGCTAGATGTAAAATAGAGTTGAATGTAAACATTTGATGAAATTATCTTCGTGGGTTTTCGTATTTGATTGCTCTAGTTATTTAGTGCATTTAACCTGCATGTTTTACCTATCTTTTTTGTTCAGTGATGTGAATCTACTAATCAATATGGGCTCCGTAATCCTTAATTTATGCCTGGACATTATCGTTATTGGAACGGGAAAACTGGCTCATGAAATAGATCCAATTTTTATCATTTATTTTTATCGTAGTATGTCTTGTTGTGTGGTTCCCCAGTAGTTAATGTTCGATTGCTAACCGAAGGTATCCGAATGATGTATGCTTAACAATTTATGTCTGGGTACTGAAAATCCTGGGAAATGAAGGTCAGCACTGGAAAATAAACCGAAGTCCTTGTCCCAGAATTGTGTGGTTTGAATTAAAAATACCATTTGTCTACAAACCCAGCATGTGCATTGTGTTATTTTCCTTCTAATTAGGGTGTGAGGCATATTATAAAGTCCGTTCCTTGTTAAAACTTGTGCAGATGTAGGAATAAAAGCAGGAGGACAGCTGGTAAATTTGGTTAGGTTCGCGGACGACCAAGCGGTGGTTAGTCGAGTTAGTTGTAAGTTTTGGTAGATGCATTGGAAAAGCACTGCGGTGAACACGGAATGAAGATAAATCATTATATAACGAAAGTGTTCACATATTCTGGGACCAAGAATTAGGGTATAGTCACAAAATTAGGAGGGCCGAAAATCGAACTCGTAGAATAATTTAATCCCTTAGGTAGTGCATTGGATGAAAATGGGCATAGCAGAAAAAATATTAGAAAGATAATTGCTCAAGAGAAAGAAGTGTCAGCAATAGGAGGGAGCTGATAACAGGGACCATATGTTAAAGAAAAGGTTTTCGTAGAGTGTAATGTGATGTATAATGTTGCATGTTGCAGAAACGTGCACCCTGAGAAGAGAGGACTAGAAAAGACTGCAGGCATTTGAAATGTGGGTGTGGAGGAGAAAACTAAGTTTGTGCGGTAGAAATATGTAAATATGCCATGAGCATTAATTCCCTTCTTAATTGCTTTGAGGTCTAAAAGCACCTTTTTTTCATTTTTGTATCTTCGTCAATGTGAATGATCATCCTAAAGCGAAGAAACTTTTTATCTTCTATTATATTTTCTACTCTCGGGAATCCAATTTGTATTGTTCTTTTCTTCAGACGCCTTTACTCTTACTAACCGTATTCAAACCAATTCCTGTTAGATTTTAAAAATAGTTATGCCGTGGGTCTGTCTATCTGACGTTCAGAAGAATACCTAGAAAAACCCTAAGTCTTCTGTTGTCATGAACTCCTTTCTGGGCAATCGACTGCTTTACTTGCGAATTGAAAAAACTGTAAAATACTATTAAACATCATAGCTTATGTATTCTTTATTTGTTCCTTCTTTCAGAAAAGAATTGATGCCAAAAAACGATAATCTTGAAAGTTTGGACACTTGTATATTATAGAACTGAGACAATCATAGACAGTTATTAAAAATCATACCTTATGTAAGCTTTATTTGTCCCTTCTTTCAGGAAAGAATTGATGCCACAAAACAATAATCTTGAAAGTGTGGACACATGTATATTATAGAACTGAGACTGTCATAGCCTCTATTTGTAGAGGCCTAAGGGCCCCAAGAGCCCTTTGGGTATTTTACGATACCGCTATTCTTGTATTTTGCAAATACCGTTTGAGATAAACGTATGATAAACCATTGAAGTCATAAAAAGTGCTTATAGTTTAAAAATAAAGTGTTGGGGGTATTCCAGAAGCAGTGTTGCTACACTTGGCTGAAGTTTGGAGTCAACGAATGCCATTTAAACATCTGCCTTGATATCCTCAGAAAGTTTCTTTTGTCTCGTGCTGACGGACGAAGAGATTAATCTCACGCCAAGTTGCGTGCGGTATCATTTTGCTGAGAAGGCGTCGTCGAGTAGGAGGTACTCTTGCCGTGGGACGTTGCGTTTTGTGCGTGAAAGAGATTTTTAGCCCTCGTCAATCTCACTGACCGACATTCGAGTCTCCTTGATTGGCGACTAAGATAATAATACCCTTCAAGGTAGTGTGAGTTATATTTGAAAATTTTCCCTAGTCATATAGAGCCTAGAGACCGCATTCTAATTTTATTTTTTTAATATAAGTAACTGTAAGAAGCATGAAGTAAATATTGTAACTTCAATGACTAAAAGATATTTGTTTTAAATCACTGAAACTATCAAAAATAAACTAAATATTATGCTTGCTAAAATAAAAATAAATACGTGCATGTACAAGGTTTTTAATCGACTCATTTTTTCACGTCGTACACTGAAAATGCCTTTACAACCGAAGTTTTTTTTGTAATTCTGTAAAATATACTTCGGTGAGTGACCAATGTATTTAAAATAATTGATATAGCATAAAAACTACTCACTCTTAAATATCTGACGAGATCTATACATTAGAAATACCTCATTTTTTAAAAGTCTCTCTGGAGTGCATGCCCGTTTCATTTACTACGTAATATGGCTGGAATTATTCTGGAAAATATATCGATAAATATAAGGGTGAGTGGCTGATATTTATAACATTGGAAAGATGAGGTATTTTTCTTTTAAATTAGGCCAAATTCATCAAATTTTACGTGAAATGGTATCTTGCTCAAACTGTATGTATTTCCGTGCAACGTCTGTACCTGTGAAAGCCTAGATCTCTTGATTTAAACCTGAATTCTCCGCATTGGAAGCATTTAATTACGAGTTAGCTTATCATTTGATACAGTATAGTTAAGTGGTTTGATCGTGTTCATTTCGTGTTCAAGTTCATTCCTGTCCTAAAAACAAAAAAAACAAGTATTATTTCTAATGTTTGTTAATATTCGTGATCGCATGCGAGGTCTATTACTATCGTGCGTATATAGGGAATAATAATAATTTTAAAAACCAATTGTAGATATTTGTAGTTTGCAAAATTCTATCAATATGAATTACATGAGTTTTATCGGAATGAAATGTATCGGAATACTGGCATCATATAGGGAAGGGCGAAGGGATACCATCAACCAATTTTAGGATTGAACGACCATTGTTGATAAAATTTTATGGAAAATAACGATGAATTTGTTCTTAAACATCGTTGCGTGTAGGTATATTTGTGACACTAGTAAGTCTTTTATTACCCAGGAGAACCTTCAGTAACTAAAATCATCCACTTTGCATCTGCCATGAACTTTGGCGAAGGCTGTAATCCTCTTACTATTTCCCCGAAATCGAATTAGACCCGCTCATCGAATATGATCCATCCGTTTGTGTTCCACTTGGGGTAGGTACTTGATATTAGTTGGGGTAGGTACTTGATATTGGTTCAACCTTGATTTCAGAATTGAACTCGAGTATCGCGAAAAAGCTCCTCGTAGGCAGCTTATGCCTACGTTATCGCACGCTATTGGGTGAAGCTGTAGCTACCGTCGAACGACGGGGGCGTCGGATTGAATTCAGACCGAATCCGGAATGGAAGTGTGGTGTGCAAATGGGATTAGAGAGTTGTGATTAAAAGGGACGGACGGAGGCGATTCGGTGTTAGTTTGGGATGAGGAGAGGGAGATGAAAAGGAGGAAATGGGAAAAAAGACAATCGTGAGAAAACAATGTGCTTCCAACATCTTCCACCGAGTCCAGTACCCAATAAGCTCTCGGATCTATCCCGCCCACCCGTTCGACGTGGCCTCCCGTCTAATTCCTTCAATCTTTTCACTTCACGCTTCGCTTTGAAACTAACACCCTCTTATTTCAATCTCCCATTCCACACATCCCAGTTCCCTGGGAGGCTCCGATAAAGAGAGCTTCAGGGGGGGGTCTCAATTCTTTGGGAGTTCCAACAGCTGACTAGTAGATGTACTCACGGATGTGTAACTCTCGACAGGTTTTTAGGACAGTCCTTTTGTAGGACTTCTACATCTGTCTACATCTACGAAATACCATGCAAGCCACCACCAAGGTGTGTGGCACGGGGTGATTACACACCAGGCGGCATTTGTTTGAACCGCTCGAGATAATTTCGATCAATTAACAAAGGAGTCACGTGGTACAATCGCGAAGGTTCAAGAATTTAGTGTATTTAAACTAAGGATGAGTCGATTCCTAATGTCGATTCTCGATTCTACCGATTCTCAGGCTTAGAATCGGTATCGAGAATTGATCACCTAAACTCGATTCAAATTCCTTAGATTCCAGATAGAAAAATATTTTAAACATAGACTATTAACTGATGATATATTTGCTGTTTGTCATTAAATACACGTTTTGAGCGACTTAATTGTCTTTGTTATTTTATTCCCGCCAGTAATTGAATATAAATAATAGTCGTACGCTACTGGAATAGCAATATCCCGCCTGATACTAGGAATAAGAATCGATGGAATCGGAATCGATATTCGGGAATCGATTTGAAAGAATTATAATAGGAATCGAAAAAAAGTGAAATATACTCATCCCTAATTTAAACCATTCCTAAAAATCTCACGAAGCGATTCCTTTCTGGTTTTCTCCTATACGAGTCCACTTGGAAGGTGAACTTGGACGTGTATCGGAGGAGCTCACCATCGATAATGGCGGAGTTCGATACTTGGACAGAGTAGCCGCCGTCCTAGTTGTGGAGGCGACGATCGAATAACTGTCCAGTCGGACTAGTGGAAATTGCACGTTTAAAATGGTGGCCGCCTCAAATACGACGGATATGGAAAAGGTTTGCCTGCTCAAGTTGAAAGTTAATTGATCCATCAATAAGGTATATATGAAATTTTGGCTTTCCCAAGTTGATTGTGCAAGTTTATAGCCTGAAATTGAGGTATATGTGAAACGTTAACCTTATCAAGTTGATATTTCTATAAGTTACCGTGCAATGTTAGGCTCAATGCAATGTACATATGCAATGTTTGAATTCTTAAGTTGATGTTAATGCAAGTTACGAACCTTACTCGGAGATGAATTTTAAAAGTTAACCAATTAGAAGGATTATGAGGTGGCGAGTTACAAGCCGTGAACAAGTTATGCCTAATAGGTTTATTGCAAGTTGAAAAACATGATTTGAGGTTAACATAATGGTTTGCCAATTTATTTCGAGTTCTGATATAAACATGTATGATACGAGACTTCTTTTTAATGCAGTAAAATTATAATATTCGCGCGATTTTCTGTTGTGTCATTTTGTCATTATATTATTACGTTTTGCTCACGTAGTGAAGGAAATGTTGTGCCTAAAATGTAGTTATGACGCTTATCAAATAACTATGTAATACCATCATATTATTCTATCGATCTACTATTCTATATATATTGTCACATAATAATGTTCTGCTAAGCATCTCACTAGTTGCTCAGCTAGTGTTCTTCCAATATACAAATATTATTCCCTTATGTAACTTGCTGGCATTTCGCCGAGTGTGGGCAATGGTTGCCTATGTGGTCCAAAGGTGAACATACGTAGTCGAAATTTGGCAACGGCGTTCTCTATAAAGCTAATGCTGTTAACTGAATGTGAAACTTAATTTAACAAATTGTAAATGTGTATGATACTAATTATAAATAAAAACTATACTTAATTTAACAAATTCCATAAAATCCACGTTGAAGCCTCGCCTTCGTTGCATATATGATCATGACAGTGGATTCGCGGGATCCAAATTCGAATACCAGTCCAAGCGAATGATTTTATTTTGCTCGCTGTTATTTTTACAAATCCCTGCCTTTCTTCCTTTCACTATCCATCTCCCATTTCCCCAATCTCATTCTTCGCTCCATCGTCCCTCTGGTAGTCGGATAAAGTCGTGCTTTCTTCCATTTTTTTCTCATTCAAGTTTGAAATGTGTGCCGTCTCGGATTAAAGTAAAAAAAACACAACCACGCGGAGAGAGTGCATCTAAAAAGTCTCTCCCCTTGGGAGAGTTTCAACGTTTTACACTCGACACCGCTAGAACAATCGATGGTTCGGATGGATTTAAGACCTTTCGGAAAAATCAGGACCGTGTGTTGGAAAGGGTAAGGATATTCTTTATTTTTATGCTATCGGACGAACTTAAGCGCCTAGGGGAAAAAATGCAGTGGAAAGTGGGGGATCTCATCTATACATTATTTTGTCGATGTTTTTTTTCGTAATGGCGTCCGTATTATTATTAAGAAAAATGTTACAAGTTTACTACAGATCAGGTGGTGGCATGAATATTGACTATCTTCAAAAATTCAAATTATTTGTATGAATCAAAAGTGAACCGTCCACGTCACAAGAGTGGAGTGAGCAAAAACTTATCATTTTACAAAATATTTTATGAAATCAATCATCCAAGATATTGCGCCTTTTATTAAACAATATTGACATTGCTAGGAAAGGGATCAAATAGTTCTGCAGGCTGATTGTTGCAATCCTCAAATGTTCTATTTAGGTAGTTTGAGCGAGATATCACACCACTTAAAATTCGATGAATTCAGCCTCATTATAAAGAAAAAAACCTCATCTTCCAATGATAACAAAGTATCAGCCGCTTACCATTAAATATTTCGATATATTTGCCAAAAATAATTTTCCATGGGAAATGGTACGGGTATGAACTCCAGAGAGACTTTATTTTAAAAAATGAGGAATTTCTAACGTATAGATCTCATCAGAAATTTAAGTGTTTATTTTGTATGATTTCTCAATAAGTTTTTTACTACAAATCAATTATTCACCGAAGTATTTTTTTACAGAAACGCAAAAACATATTGAAGGAATTTTCAACGTGCGACGTAAAAAAACATGAGTCAAGTTAAACCTTGTACCTACATGTATATGAAGTTATTTTCCGAGAATTTAAAACATTTTTAACAATTTTTAGCGTCACTTGTGTTATAATATTTACTTCATGCTCCTTACGGTTTCTTAAATAAAAAAATAAAATTTGAATATGGTATCTATTATGAAAGGGAAAAATATCGCTCTAACTACCAGAAGAAATGAAAACCTTTTACATTATTCCTTGGTGACCGGCATTTCTCCTTGTTTTAATGATCATTCCTCCCTAAGTAATTTGGTTTTTCTAACTTCTTTTTTCCTTTTCCTAATGTTCATTTTCTCCTTTAAGTAGGTATGTGGAAAGATCCTCACAGTCTGCTTCTTTTTCTCCTAAACGTAACTACTCCCGAGCCAGTTTTTTTTAAGAATTTCTGTTCCGCTCTCTGTTATCCTGTCGGGAATGAGATGAGTGTGCGTAATCCTGCTTTATGAGTAATTCAGATGAATTCAATAGCGTTCTATATTCATAATTAAATCATAGTACTAAAGGAGACAGTACTAGTACACTCTCCGGAGAAGTGCCAAAATTCACGACATTGAAAAAATCATTCGCCAGAGGGTCGATCCTCGATTAGTGTGATAATTATCGTATGCGGAAATAACCATGTCATCATACGCTTTCGTCGTTTCAGTAATGTTGAGAGTTGTCACATCCTGTCCACATGTGATAATAAATTCGTCGGAAATATAAAGTTGTGGTGTAAAGTGCATGCAATATTCGTCTCAACATTTCGAGAATCGACCCTTCGGATTATCGGCATGGTAAGCCAGAGGATCGATTCTCAATACACCACGATAGTTATCGCATGAAAAAATTTAAATTTAAACTCGTGTGTTCTTCAATTATGTCTTCGTAAGTTTTCACATCCTAACTACATGCAATAATTATTAATCGCATTGTAAATATTGAGTGGATTTATAGCATGCGATACATTCTCGAAACCGTCCTATGGTCTGTTACACATTCGATCATTGTCACGAAGTTTCGAGAGATGAACCTTTAGTGGGTCTATTCTCGAAATGATGAGATAAATATCGATGCGATGTTACTAACTTGATCACATGGTTTCGTCAGTTCAGCATTCCTGAGTTGCCTGCCTGCGATATTTCTACGAAATCGAACGACAGTTTGCTACTTTCGCATGTGATAATTACGACGGAATTTCAAGAATCAACCCCAAAACCATACCAACCAGATTCATTTTCTTTAGGCCTCTTCAAGAACTTTATATCATGCGACGAACACATGAGTTTTTGGTCTTTAAACGAATTCGGGTAGAATAATTGGCTATTCAGCATATGTACACCAATCCGTTCGACAAAAGAAACAACTGCTGAAAAGCATTGAAAAGCGTGAGAAGCGTTTTTCCCAAATGATAATCACATGCTCGAGTGATTCTTTTGTTTCAAGTTGTACGCATTGAAATATTCATTCTTATTCAAATACAAAGAGGGCTCGTAAGCAAATAGTACATCGTTTCGAATCATACGCATATAAATCTTCATTCCTATTAAAAAGCAAAGAGGGTTTGTAAGCAAATAGATTCCGTATTCCGTTTTTTTCTAAAAGCTAAAGCAGCTCAAATATTGGTATACCTATATAATGTCCTAGCCGCATTAGGGCGTATGGCAGGGACTGTTGAAGTAACAACCGTGGAAAAGGGCAATAGGAAAAGTGAGTTCTAACAGGGAAAGGACAAAAAGAGAGATGTGTTTTTACGGAGTGTCTTAGGGTCTCACTTTGTTTTTTCGTTATATTCATTACCTTTACATCAACGTAGTACCCTGAAAGGGTGTGTTGCCGGGATTGACTTGTCACCACTATCCACTACTCTCTATCCTACAAATGTTAATGAAACTACCAATATCGAAACATTTTCAAAAACCTGCAAATGCGTGTAAGGTGTAGAATTTTCACAAACTTTCATCATACAATTTGCTATCAATGTTATACAGAAACTATGAGTAATAATGTTTTTGCGGCTCCAGTGCATAGAGATAAAAGAGTTGTACAGGAAGCATGATAGACGTGCTGTTATTACCACGTAGTAAACCGAGACGAAAGTATTTGTAAGCAAATCAAATATTTATGTACGCTACCTATCGAAGAACATACCTATAATCTTTTCTGCACAACTATAAAGTCCCAGCAGCAACTATTATAGTCTATTGACTTTGGCGAAAAATAAATAAATTTTAACCAATTCATTCTGTAGTCTTTATCTCTTAATTTTATGATCATGATCTTATTAACCGTGGTATGTCGGTTTCGTAAAATGTTTTTGATAGGAATAGGTACATGTAATTACTTTAGTGGAAAGAACGAATTTTGGTGGCCATCTGTTCGGCAATGTATCTCTGTCTTGGTTTATGGCTTCTTAAAGTTCTAGAGAAGAAGAGAAGATCAAGTGCGGAGTTAATATAATATCTCCCATATCAGTATGAAAAACCCGCACGATTCGAAATTTTCAGGAAATTTTAGCCTAGCATGTGGCCTCCAAGTCTGTCTAGCGGCTCTCATAATATTTCCTACCAACTGTGATGCCTTTATAGACGGTATCCTTTTGCCCCCACTACTTTGCGGTTTGTCATTTCATGAGTAACTTCTTACCGAGTGAATAGTCCGAAAAATGTCTGGGCGGTCATGTCTGTTTTTTCTTCTTTGTCGCATAGCAGTCTCCTTGGAGGTTTTGAGGAAGTTTTCAAAATGTTCCGGTCACTACGTTTCACGAGCTCACAGGAAAGCAGTCGTAAAAATCCCTTCGTCTGCGTTCCTTATCTTTTGGATGACACTAGTACGTGCATGGTGCGGAAGTTGATACTCTAAAAACCCATAGTATCGTTTTCGCTACATTTTTCCCGTTTCTTTTTCCTCCTAGGAAAACAATTGTTTGACACAGTTTCTCTTCGTAAGTTGATACTCTTTGAATATATTTTGCGGAATATTTTTGTGGATATTTCAGGAGTTTTGCATAATTGTATGTGTTATACAATTATGCAAAAATCCTGAACTATCCACAAATATATTCCGAAAAAAGTATTCAAAGGTTGTCAACTGACGAGAGAAACTGGGTTTAAATTCTTTGATTTTTTTATGGCATTAATATTTAATATACTATACGTACACGTGTACAAATGCATGTTACATTCATCTTTACCGTTTAAAATAAAAATATACCAAGAAACATGATACCTATACAATATTTTCCTTTGAAAAATAACCGATAGTCCTGCTAAGCCTATGGCTTGCCAGCAGGTGCTCTTTTTTAATGTCTCCTTATCCCCACCAGATTTTCCAAATAAATATAAAAATCAATTCAATCAAATATTTATACAAAAGTCAAAGTATAAAAGTTTAAAAACATTTGAATACTGTGTATAGATACCCGTTAAATTTTCAAAAACAGCATTTAAGAAAATGTAAAAGAACACAGATTTAAAATTTAAAATGTGTTAAAAACACATAAATATACACAAAACACAATGTAAAATTTCTATCTAAACATATAAATACCTTAGTTAAATAGCATTTTTTTATTTTAAATAATACAATGATTTAAATTTATTTATTTGAATTTATTATTTAAATTTGATTTTAATAATACAACGTAAGGAAAAATCTCTGTATCAATCATAATGAGTATGTTTTCCATGTGAGTGAGGTAAAAATTCAGGGCATCACACTACGTAATAATTTCATGATGATGTTACAAAGATGTGGTATCACGTATTGAATAATTGTATGTTTTGGGTGCAATGACGTTATAAAAAATATGCATGTCTTTATTATTCACCTGAACCTGCAAAGAATGTATCCTCAATTCTGAAACCAATCATATTTATCAGAACATGACATTATTTTACATTTTGCTATTTTTCATTGTATAATCATGTAACTTCATGCATGCCATACCTTTCAAATTATACAGAATCATTAGGACTGCCCCAATGTGTTCAAATTTCAATCTAATGCGGTCCTCAGAGATAGAGGAGAAAAGAATCGCAGATTGAATTACCGCAGACGCTCAATAAGTGTGGTATTCGCGCAAAAGTATTACCGTTGTTACAATGCACCACTAGTGTAACGATTTCAGGATTGTTATATCGGAATCAAACTGATATTTAATGACTGCTGTTAGAAGTAAATGCTACCAAATTATGGACTATCTTACTCTATAAATTCAGGAAATTTGCCGACTTAGAAAAATATTCAACCAACCATTCTGTATGCCAAATTTTAGGATGATCCCACTTTTCCAGGACGTATTGCTACGCTAACCATGAATGTACTGGAATTTCGTTCGTAATGTCGAGCCAACAAATTTCCATTAAAAATGTGAATGAAAAATATATTTGTCATAACATAGCAGTTTTTGTTACCTATGGTAAATGACCTCAGCTTTGGTAATATTGGAAATCTTAGTGCATAATACCAATTGTACGTATTGCATTGTACGTACCTTTCTAAGGTTTATTTAGGCTATTTTAATTCAGATAATTTAATGCCATTTTAGTGGTGGGTTAGGTGAAAAATATTATGTTATAGCTTTTAAAAAAACACTAATTTTTGAGGTTTGATTTATTTTTAAGTGACCCATAAACACCTATTTTTACGGTCGAACATGTTTTCCCTGCCTAACGAGTATTTTTTTTTCGATTGACCAAATGATCTTCACGCATCATGTGCGTGTGCTTATATGTGAGTCCATTCGAAGTTGAATGTCAAATACACTCGGCTGATAGGTTATGTTTCACTTTAATTAACCGCCCTTTGTTATATGAATAAACTCTAAATTCACCCTTATTCGGAAATATCGCGTATGAAAATTAGTCTTTGTTGGATATTATCCCGTTCTGCAGTGCTCGTCCAACTGTTTGAAACGAGCGCTTCACGCGTTTGTTATTTTTTTTATTTGTTCGTTTTCATTGAAACGCAGAATTTCGAAGCGAGATGGCATTGCGTGCTATTCAAAAATGTTCTAACGATTGTTTCGTATCACCGCCGAGAGTCAATAAACAAGGTTCGTCCGTTGTTGGCAGGTGGCGATGATGATGGAGGGTGTTTTGTTGCGCCATTTCTCTGGAGGAGAGATAACAAAAGAACACTGACTGGCGCTCGGAAAATACGCATGTGTGCGGAGACCCGTTATTTTTCAGATAGCGATAAACACGTGAGAGAAATGCTAAGTGGCGGTTATATTTTACGATCCTCGAAGCAGACTTTTTTTTCTGGTAGCTATGTGGGTCAAACGTTGGACGACCATATTGCCCTGTAGTTACTCCAAAGCGGTATTCGAGATGATTGACGAGAATACATGCATGGATTGTAGGCGTTTGAGCGTTCAGTAATTAATCATATTGTCTCAGTGTATTTTATAATTTTGTCGGCATGCATATCGTCTGCGGTCTGCTGATAGTTTACAGTCTACAATAGTATATAGTCATATAATGTATTAAGACTAATACTTTTAATTTTTAATTCTAATTTCGAATTTTAATTAACTTTAAAAGAATACATTTTATTTTCACATTACGTATTAAATGAGTGCATCTTATAAACCAATTAAAACTTTTTATAATCTCAGTATTAAGTAGTTTGATTCAATAACAATTAGCTTCTATAAACCTGTTGCATATATCGCAGAATACTGTTTATAAGACATCAGTTTGAAATGAAAAATATTGGTCTAAAATTCAATTGAATGACTACTAACCCTGAAGAAGGAACAACCGGCACGAAACGTTCAGTTAGAACAAATATTTTTTTTCTCTTTTCCTCACCTCCTGTATGTTTTTATTTGCGGCCAAATGGCGAGCCTTTCTTTGTGAGCATAAGGTGATTATTATAATAGAAGATCCGTGTAAAATGTTTTAATTATATTCATCTGTGGTGTTTGGTTCTTTTTTAGATAAATATCGAATGAATTTTTGCAAATAGAGTCCACCAGCGATGGAAGAAGTAAGATAGACATTGTGAGCATAATGGCCCAAGGAAAAAAGGCATTCTACCAGAAGAGGAGTCTGCTGACAGCTGGTAACACAAGCATGGAAGTAAGGAAGCACACTATTAAAGCATACATTTGGAGAGTGCTCCTATATGGTAGTGAAGGCCATGGTAGTGCTCCCATAGGGTAGTGAAGGTAGTAAGGGCCCATTCAAGTTTTACGTAAGGTGATTTTGGCAACTTTTTCATCCCCATCGTCCCCATCTAAGACAACGTAAGATGTCATGAACCCCTCCCTTCCCAATCTTATGTAACTTGTCATACATTTTTGGAACCATCCATATAGATACCTAATAAATCATTGGCAATTCCATGTCCAATTGTGCAAAAATTGACCTTACCACCCTAGGTTTTAAAATGTTTTTTTTACAATTTCATAAGCCCTTATGAGAAACGTAGAAATATGAATTTTTAGTCAGATATCGATAACGACTTTTGATATTTCGCGATTCACAGTTGGCGTGACTCGCATAACACTAGATCCTCACAAATAAGATGTCGCCAAACTATTGATCTCAAGAAGTTGATCATACCTTCTTCTCTAGTTTAGCTTAAATTCAGCCGTACTACCGCAGCGGTAATCTTACAAAGCATGATTTTTCGTTTGACGATAATTTAACAAGTTGATAAAAATACGATTTCGGAAGTAACTAAAATCTTATTTAAGATTGTCTCGGACCCCCCCCCCCCCACTCCCCCCCACGTAAGACAAAGCAAGAAAAGCTCAAATCCCCTCCATCCCCAAAATGTCTTACGCAATACTTGAATGACCCATAACAGCAGCAGAGGAATGGCGATTGGGAGCAATGGAGAGTGTTACCGAAGAGTGGAAACTCGGTGGAAGTAACAACACCCAGTGGATCGGTGCTGAGAAGGAATACATCATTCCTCACAAGGGCACCCGAACGAGATTTGTCCCGATTTGGTTCATCAAGAACTTCTACTCAAATACAAGAATTGGAGAAGACGAATCAGGAAAATCTAGATTCACAGTTCATGCCGGTGGGAACTCCAGAATCGACATCGAAGTGTCTGACTCAATCTCCACCTGATCCTGAAGTTTGCATTCCGAAGATGACCATTCAAAGGCCTGCAAGGACTATCAGACTGCCGTCCAAGTTTGATGATTTTGTAATGGGAAAATCTTAATAGCCATCTTGCCTGCAACTTTTATTTCTATCAGTATAGTCTCTTTGTTCTTGAATTGATGTTTTGTTGTTTATATTTTACTTTGCTTTGTTGAGTTTCCACCAGTTTGTGATCCTGGTTTAGGGTTGGTTTTATTTGTACTTGGGTCATTATTTGCCGACATCCTTTGTCTGAAAGAAGGGAGGAGTTGTAGGATCTTGGGCTGTCTCATTTGTCGGTCGTCAATGGAGACAAGGTTTTGTTTTGCTAAAAAAGGGAACTATGAACGGTTGTTGAATACAGACGAGAATAAAGATAAGATCTCATGATTTAATTCTGGAGATAAATCAGTTTATACTATTTGATTTCAATACGACATGAATACTGAGAATCATTAGCGAAGAAGTCCTACCAAGAGCTGGAAACATAATTATTAATGAAAACTCTGCGAAGCAGGAGATTTATAGGTATAAGTAACATTTTGCGGCATTACAGCGTAATGACAACTATATTGAAAGGAGAAAAAAATGAAATAAATTATATAGAAAGACCTTCCATAAGAATGGAAAACATCATGAAAATCATGAAGGACTTCAAAGTAAATACTTATGTAACAATCCAGTGGTTGGCAGAGAGGAGAGTAGAATGGAGAGCTCCTTCAAACCAATCTTCGGTTTTACGACAACTGATGATGATGATGAGATAAACATTACATGATGATGATGAGATAAACATTACATAACCTTTAAAGCACCGAGAGAATATTGACAAGTTTAATTTTCAGAATAATTGTTCTAAAGCTTTTGCTGTTTTCTGAATGTAAACTCCTAACTCAGTAAAATATTTTGAAAGTGATATGCTAAACTTCAAGGATCTGCGTTTTTCTTAGAAGAAACGAAACTTGAATAGGAACGACCATCAGCCTTGTCACCAGCGTATGAAAGTCGTGAAGATGATGTGTTTTATCCGTTGTTTGGTCCTGCGTACCAAAATAGTGTACATTGTCAGTTGTAACTGATGGAGCGAGGAGAAAGAAGCTTGCCCGTGAAAGCATGTCTGTCTAGCTTTTAGTAGTTTGGCATGTTCTTATATTGTGTTCCACATTTATATGGCAGTATGGTCTCTTATGGAATTCTTTTCCAGTGTAAATACCGTTAAAGGTGCATATTCACTAAGCCGATCAGCATTGCCGCGCGGAAATGCAGATCGGCCTCACAATTTCGGCACAGGTGAAAACCTCGCTTTCAGTCTGGACGCAATAACGCACGCGATGTGAGTGAAAGTGACGAAGACGATGTGATTCCTGGTAGCAGAGACTGCTGTTAATATTGATTCTTGTGCACCTATACGTAAGAAGAAGAGATTTTGTGTACGTCCAAGTCCCAAGAGAAGCAAAATACAGCCTGAGTTATTTAATGAAAGACTTGATTTAGGACGATGTAGATGAATCTCAGTTATAATGTTAAAGAAAAGAAGAATGCGCTAGAGCGAAAGATGTGGATGGATGTGTATTGAGAGCGAAACTGCTCAAAAGCCTGGGGTGCGATATTGCTAATAGCAGCTGGAAAACTAGCATTGCGCTATGCAGTATGGTAATAATTGCGTATCTAAAAATATTATTTCCTTAAGGTCGTTTGAGCGAAATATCTTCCTTATCACAAAAGAGATTCTATTGAAATTTAATTTTCAAATTCTGTTATTTATTTTCTGTCAGAAGCATGAAGTAACGTTAATGGCGCAACAATTTTTTTTAAATTACTGTAGTTCTCGGTAATCAACTAAATATACGTACCTATATAAAGTGTTAACTTGCAACTTTTTTATATGCCGTGCGCTGAAAACGCCTTCACAGCCGAAGATTTTTTGCGATTCAGTAAAATTAACTGCGGTGAGTATTTGATTAATTTTTCGAAAAATATGAAAATAAAATGTTCACAATATACAAGTTTCTGATTAAATCTGTTCGTTAGACATTACTCATTTTTTAAATAAAGTCTCTCTGGAGTGGACACCCGTACCATTTCCCACGGAAAATATGGCTAGTGTTTTGTGGTTAATATATCGAAAAGCTGATGGTAAGTGGCTGATATCTTGTTATCATTGGAAAGATGATATTTATATCTTTATAATGAGGGCAAATTCATTGAATTTTATCTGAATTGATGTCTCGCTCAAACTACCTTAGGTTACTTACTTACATTTTGCACGGAGTTGGAAATGGTGGTTAAAGTGGGTTGGTTAGACGTGAGCACAGGGGATATAGGTTTGGCAACAGCGTTATCCATATCCGTAGAAGGATTTTTCTGAATGGATTTGTTTGTCAATAACTGCCATATTAAAAAATATCTAACATGTAACTCAAGCAATTTGAATGATTCGTGAATGAAGTGGGTAAACGAGAGAGGATAGCATTTGTACCTTTTTCTCCGACGTGCGGACGGCTCGTAATCTTGGATCACGCCGGATTATTTGCGTAATAGGCTCCAATTCTCTCCACCCTCATCTTCCACTTTTTCTCCGTTTCCTCTACGGATTTCCTCTGGGGAAGCTCATAATATCTTCTCGTTTTCTATTGTTTGCATGTCTCCCGCGGATTTAGAAGCCACCACACATTGCTGTGAGTGATTCCCTTTGCATGGATGGAATGGATGTGAAATAATTAAGTTCGATATTCAACAGAAGACAAAATCATTCGACTTGACCGGGAGGCGAATGAATATAACATAAATTATTTAATGATTATTTTTAGACAAATGGAATTTAAAGGCGCCACACATTTATGTAAATGTTTACTTCGATGAAAATGGGAAATAATTATTCAAAGACCCATGTAAAAACTAAAGCGGTTTAATCGCTATTCATCCAATCCTGAGCTTCATGGGTAGGATAACAAAACGCAATTTCCTCCTGTAGCTTCTTCCTTCCCAATCCTATTTTCTTCTCTTATCCTAATTCCTTTTCCATCTTTTTTTTTCCAAGGCTGGCGACCTAAAATCCCAGGCCAGAGGCTGTTGTGATGGCTTTCAGAGATGTAAGTAGATATTGAAGTTGTTACCGTAGAATGATTAACCATTAGAGGTTGAATAGAAGATAATGTATTTGCCCAATTTTAAGCCCCCCTCCAAATTTCTGACAGTTTTAAGAAAACAATATTCGGTGAATTATTTTACACTACACTCTGTTTATGCTCAGTTAATGTTATATTTAATTATGTTAAAATATTCTCATCCATTAGCAATTTTATCGCGAATGGTTTAGTGATCATAAACCAAACAAGGAAAAGGTGCGGTGCTGCTACCTATGACCTTTATTTTGTTTGAGTCGTTATTGAAGAGCTCGAATTAACGCGATGGATGTTTTTGTATTGGTATAATTCATAAATCATGGCATAATAAACCATAAAGGCATAAAGCAAAACGCAGTAAGTACTACTTTCTTCGAAGTTCTCTCTCCGTATGAAAATTACGTGAAGATACATCCTTAATAGCATGATATACGGCGTTTAAAGTTTATTTTAAATTCCTTTCTTGAGTTACATATATATTTACATTTACATATAGACAGATATATAGACTTTTACAGTCTATACTTACTTAAATCTGTTGTGCCTTTTTACACAATGGGGCGAATGAAAGGGCCTCTAGTGCCTTACGAGTTCATTTATATAATATATCACGGAAAAGTATGTCACATGCTGGAAAAGTTTTCGATAACCCTGAAATCTGGTAGGATTTGTCAACAAGTTAACTATTAAAATCTAGGGAAGTTGTGCTCTATGGCCTCTTAAAGTGACCAACTATAAAAAATCTCCAATGCCCGTAATAAATTGGCACCACTCGTCAAAATCACACCACAATTGCAGTGTTGGTTTGCGGGAAACAAGGAGCAAATCCACGCCAGTACCAATGACAACCTCTCGACCAGAAAACCCCTGTTGTTGGTGGTTTCCGGGAATTTGTTAGTTAAGTATTGATCGGCAGTTTGCAGAATGAAGATAGTAAATTTTTTAATCCATTGTTTCCCAGGGAAATGTTCCCAATTTTCTTGTTACGCATGCAATTACATGAAGATTAATTACATTATTAAAAACACACCTGTTAACGAAAGGTTGCACATTTTGTGTTAATTAAGTAAATGGGCCATCTTTTAGGAAACCGCAAACTCGCCGCTTCATCAAGCTGATGTCCCACGGCAAATATTTTCGTAAATTAATTCATGCTTTCATTCATAAAAAATCTTAGAATCGTACTGCGCATGCGCGTGTCGATATTCTGTGAATTTCGGTAAATTAGGTAACTGTACATTCTTGACGAAACAAGACCAATAATGTTTTTTTCTGCATGCGTTTCGACCATTCCCCTGCCGGAGACTACTTACACTACTTGAGAAGAAAATGTCATTGAAGTCCTCCATCTTTACCTCTAGTTGAGGTTAGCTAAAAATTCTAGTATTATACTAATCGCATGTTTTAGCAAATTGTTCATATTATTATTTCATTGTTTGATTGAAACAGACTTATGCGATGAAAACATGTTGTTAGAACACCTGTTGCAATTTTATCATTAAATCTCTTATTTCCATTAGGGAACTGCTACGTTGATATTTACTTGTGCATTATCGTGAGCCGGTATGTTCGTTCATGCTATTCATTCAGTTGATACTTCAGGATATAATTATTTCCTTCTAATTACTTTTTTGAGGCTCGTAGACTTTGTTGAAAACACTTCGATAATTGTTCATTTCGTGGAAATTATGCCCCTTAGGTTATTTACAGCAACAAATTCTCCTTCACACCAACGGCCGGTCATCGCTAAATTCACGAATTTTTCCTGCTCGTGTGACATCGAGGCATGCACCTTGACGGCGTCACTCGCATTCGAACACGAATACGAATCTGAGGTACTGAGGGATAAATCATCAGTTGTTCATTTAAAGCTTTCGAAATCATTTCCACGATTATATTATGAAATATCGATAGTCTGAGAAAATATTTTTTTTAATTCAAAACTTTCTTAAATTATTTTATGCAATCTCGAGGTTTCATGTAATTAAGATGAGTTTTTTTTAACAGCGCAAAACAATTACATGACTAAGACTCCAGGAAGATTTTTACGACCACATGGGCGTGCATAGAAATCCCTGCAATTGCTCTCTTTTAAGTTTTAATTCTTCTCATCCAACAAATGCTGTTATTTCTACGGCAATGCACAGTTAAAAAATGCTCGGTCTACTCTCGTTGTGATAAATGGGCGCGAATTGAGTAATAAGGGAATGGACATAGCGTAAAAAAACAAGTATCACATGCAGGCACAACCACTACCCTCTTTACCAGACACTTCTTTTTCATCGTCTGTCCTTGTGCCAGCGACGATTTGCCATGCTGCTTCCTCGGCGTTTGGTATGAATCACGGAGAAAAAATAAGCCAGCTCTTGTATCTGCGTCTATATCCTCCCCACGCTTCGAAGGCGCTTCATGTGGAACATATTGTATGCACCTACTTGTTTGAATGTTGAACTCTTTTTCTACCGTTCTTAAATGGGCTTTCAGCTTCTTATATTCAACGTTTTAGTTGAATATTTCGCGAAAGTATAAGTGGCTGGCACAAATCCACTCGTCAAATAATGGATTCGCCAAATTTCAAAATATTGCCGTATTTCTTCTCGTCTCATAGAGTATCTTCTGAGTCTATGTTAAAAAAGTGACACACACAGTCATTCAGCGATTTAGCTTTGACTACACTGGTCGGATCTAATCAATTTACCGTCAGCCGATCACAAATAACAAATTTTAAGTTTAACGTGCAAAGCCATTATTTATTTACATTTTCCATTACTAAAAGAGTGATTTAACTTCCGTCAATAAATTTTACGATTTCATTCAGGTTGGAAGAAAAATTTGATATCATTGAAACATATCAAATAGCTGGTGATGGACCACAAAAAAACAACAATTATTTCATTTTTTTAAATTGACGTAATATATCTTTTGAGTTCATATTAACTTTGTACTTCGGCCGTTCATTTTAATTCAGATTACTCTGTTTTCAGCTAAGAAAAGATTTTCTCAGTGCTGTATTTGCCAAATAGACAGGGGCGAATGATAATTAAATAAACCTAATTAAATTGTCTGGTTTTATTATCTCTGGTTAAATATTTTTTCGGTACGAAAACCGAAGTTAAGGTGGTTTCAGTGATTTTTGTTCATGTACAGATCTGCGTAAAACTTTGCATGTGGGTTTTCGTTGGTGATATCTACAGATAAAAGTGAAAAAAGTTTCATCATTCTGATTTGGTTTAATGGTAATGCAATGCTATTTTAACACGTAGTCTTTTGGCACATGTCGTTTACTTCGTAATAATACGATCAATTTAGTTCAGATGTTTTTCTAAACGTGAAATAATAATTTCCTTATTATAATAATAGTTGCTTGCAAATATCAAGGTGTCACGCCGAGGCCAATACTCGAAAACAACATGTTTCGTTGTAATTTCGTCTTAATTTCGAATGCGCGATAACTCTAGTCATTACGTGCTTTTATTGAGAAAAGAAATTCTTGTACCATTTCCATTACTGTCGGTATGGTGCGTTCCAAAGTGCATTAGCAGATGCACTTAAATGATATGGCTCAAAAATATTTTTTCGCCTTATTAACGAAAATTATTAAAATGTGCACTCAATGACTCACTATTACCGCTCCAGTCACCTGAATGCGTTTTCTCATCGTTAACGTTCATCCCAACTATCGAGACAGTCATAATACAAAAAACCTTAACAGTGGCATCAAAACAAAGCTGCGAATTATCAAAAAGCTCCATCATATTTCAGTTAATGTAGACTTCATACTTTTAACCTTATAAAACCGGGCCTAAATGGTTCTTGCAGCTAGACATCACTTGATATGTTTTTGGTCAAAAATCGAATCAACATCTGCATTGGAACTCGTTTTTCTGTACATCGTTCCATCCACACATGTAGGTACATGACCTTAACATTTGGTGATCATGTGTCCCACTTATATGCTCTCCCCCCCGCGGTGCGAGTGATTAAAAAAAGAAGGAAGATGCAGCGCACCAGAAAAAAATCGACATGTGACCTGGAAAAGTCGTGGTAGCGGACGCCGAGTCGGCATCGATCATGAGAAACTCTGCGACAAAGGAATGATGCCACAATGCCACAATAGTCTTGCTACCATGCAAGACTTTAAACGACACTTATTCGCTAAACAGTGCTCCGCGAAAAAAGAACATCCTTTTATAACACACTTTCATTTAATGCATTCATACTATCTTATCGTGTGTGTGTGTTAACAGCCCGCGACTGTGGAGTGGTAATATCTTCGCCTGAAAACCCGAAGGTCGCGGTTTTGAATCCTGCCTGGGTGGTTTTTCACCATCTGGGGAACGGTTGTCTGCTTCCGTAGGTATACATAATTAATAGGTTATATTTATCTTAAATTGTTGGATATAGAGAAATTATTATTTTCACTAGCTGTAACTCGTGAAATATACCTATCGTCCCCCCTCTGCGAAATTGATATACTCCATTTAGGATTACTTCATTAATAGTTTATCTAGTATGATAGTATATTATATATATCTAGTATCCCGTCTATGTGTTTATTTAATAATCAAGGCTAAGGTCTCCTCGAATTTCCTTAAATTAGCATTCACATAATAAATGCAGACCATTTCTACATAAAATTATCAATGTTGTTAGTTGTAATATGGTAACCAAGATAAATATCCATCACATAGCTCGGAGAATGTTAATATATTTTTCTATATTGTACAAAACCAAAGGCACAAACCATTTGGGTTAAAAATATGGATATAATCTTATCGAATTTTTTGGGGTTGATGGATTGGAAATGATTCTAAATGTATATATACTTATATATTTTAAAAATAAAATTAACTTTCAATGAAATCTCTCGATCGCAGCGCCCCTAGCAGCGTTACAGACTGACTGACATTCCTATGTAATTATATCAGCAGATAGATAGATCGTATACCTACTTATTAACGTTGAAATAGTTTCGAAAACAGCTCTTAACTATAATGATGAGAAAACATATCTTGAGAGCACGAAACATTCATTGGGCTAGGTCTGATCGCCGCGCCGGCAGTATTCGTTATATCTAGTTTGAACCCAGAAAAGATTTCAACGCCAAATCATGTAAAGCATTCGTAATTAATGTTTTTTTTTTTAATGTGGAGTGTATCATTTTATCACTTAAAAATATGAAAAAATGCACTTAAGACAGTGTTACTGTAAATGATTGGCGCGAAAAAGTTTTAATTTTATGTTCTTTATTTCCATGCTTAGGAAGACACTTTCTGACTGTGCCATTCGCTGAAATCGACCGGAATATTGATCGAGTGTGGACAAATTAATTCTCCAGATAGATGCCAAAATGCTGGATAGTTAATATAACTTTCGTCACTTCAATGTTGTTCGTATGCAGCTCGATTAATTGATTCGTCATTAATTGATTGAAGCCAGAGGTGTCTTCCATGCTAAGGGCTTATTACCATTTAGGCTGATGGGAAAATTGTTTTATATTTCTTTGGGGTATGTGTCGTAGAAACTTATACAGTTGGAGCTAGCATTATTAAAATTATGGGTGCCCAATTGCAGGCGTATCTCCAGATAGATACCGAGGTAAACACTTCATCAAACGTATTGGGATGTAATATTTACAGTGGTTGTCGGTGAACTGAGGTGGGCTGTTACTGGAAATTCTATGGCATAGTGCACATAAATGGATATTTAACAGATCTAATTTATATTCAACGAAAATAGAGAAGTTCTAGTTTTCCACTTTCTAAATTACGGTTAATTTCCTAATCTAGCCGCGTCTTTTGAGTTCATATCCACTTATATGCTTTGAACAGAAATTTGGAAGAGTTGTCTTGTTTCTTTCGTATCTGCTCCAGTAAATTACATCTATCAAAATTAACTGAGCCTTAGAACTTACAACTCTGTCGCACATTAGCGTCACAGGTGAGTGGAAGCATGGAACCAACAATAGCCATTCGCCGTCCAAGTTTTCAAGCTTAAGGTGGTTTCAGCATAGAGCGATTTGAATGTCATTAATTTATATTCTGGCTACAAACATTAAAATCTCTCCTCTCTTTGATACAATCAACAATATTTTACGCTGACTCGCAATTGTTTCACCAATTGAACTTGGAATTACATGGTGTTAAATGCTAGAGAGCGTGTAGCGTGGAGAAAAATATAATTTTTCTATATAATATAATTTCCATTTTATCGAAGAACTGTTTGTAAGAAGCGAATATTCACAAGAAATTGAATGGAAATGATATATAAGTACCTTTCCTTCTTATTTTTTGAGTTATTACAACATTACTGCCATAATTGAAGGGGTAGAAAAAGATAACTTTTACTAATACCACTTCATTTTATAAAAACTCGACCCGGGTTATAATAAAATTCAGTGGTATTAGTAAAAGTTGTATTTTTCCTCTTGTGAGTATTGAATACTAACAAAAGAATCTTGAAAAAGTGATTGATCGCCAAAGTGGCAGTCAAAATGAGGAAAATTGCTATAAATAGCGCTGCAGACCGCTTCCGTGTTGGGAAAAAGTGTTCATTTCTTCTTTTGTATAAAAAAGGATGTTTGTCTGTTCATTTTTTATGCACGCCAATACCATTCATCCGATTGCGATTAAACTTTGGTGAGTTGTTGCGCGCGTGCCCACTAAGGTTTATGAGTTATAAAAATGGCAATTTTTGAGGTTGTTCTCACCCCAATATTGTTAACATTTACTCCCATAAGAAAAGCATTGAGTTCGATGCAGGTTTTTTAAAATTTGTTTTTAAAAATTACTTGCACTCAAGATATTGAATGGAAATTTGTATCAGATAACGCATAAAAGAATGCAGTATTTAATTATTTCATTCAATTTTCTTACACGATTGGTTTTTGTCCAATTATTGTGTTTTCATCTCGAAATACATCACTTTTTCTTACCTTTCGACAATAGAAATTTCCTTGGCAACCAGGCGTGGATATCCATTTAATAACGATTAAATGAATGGTTATTCACGCTTGCCGATTTTAAACCCCAGGGTCAGTTACTAATTTGATAGTTGTAGTCAAACGACTCCAGTTCCCCGTTCGGCTTTCCTTCTCAATGGCCATCAACAAGGTAAAAGGTCAATCGCTTCAAGTGTGTGGATTAAATCTGGAAAATCCATGCTTTTTATATGGTCAATTATATGTATGTTGCATGCTCAAGAGTGGGACAGCCGAAAAATTTATTTGTTTTTGCTGAGGGCGGTAAGACCGAAAATAATGTATATCCCAAAGCACTTGGATAAAAATTTTCAACTTTAGTTTAATACACAAAAAATCATTGTGTATAATTTATATTGTATATGTAAATGTGTATGCATTGTATGTATGTGACTGCTTAGAAAGAAAAAGAGGCATTGGAACGCATTCCGGGGGAACTAAGGTGAGTTGTTGTGCGCGCGCCTTCGAAGGTTTCTGATTTATTAAATCAATTGTAAAATAGGTGGAGCGCGAATAGTTTCAACAAATGAGTTTTGGCATGCGAGCTTCTCTAACAAGCGAGGAACAACAAGCAAGCCACGATGCAGATAGTTTACGAGTTGCTTAATCACGTGAATCAGAATCGTATCAGTGAGACTTAATTTGTGTTAAAAAGAACATAATTTATTTGTACGTAGAATAAGATTTGGTACATTGGTCTCTTTGTTTGCTTTTGGATTTTAAATGCTTATCATAAGATCACTTAAAGAACAAGGTTTTGAATTCTTGCATTCGATTTTTCGTATACGCTTCGCTTTTCCCTAAAATTGGATTTTTAAGCTCGAAAATCTAGCATTTTTGCCCTACTTCGACATTAGAATATTTTATTTACTTTGAAACCGCAGCATAGGCATGGAATAGAAACTCATGGCATCATTTGTGCGTTATGAATTCCTGTGTAGGTACGAGGAATTCATTGAACTAGGTTTCAAATTCGTTTAGGGACCGATTTTAAAGCCAGAAAAGATTTGTGGGCCAAGCCATGAAAAGTATGGATATCAATGGGGACTTCAATATAGAGTATTTAATTTTTCGAATAGACAAAAAAATCATTGTCCTTCATTTATTTTGTACATGTCTGCTTTGTATTACTGTGCTACTACATTACTTAAGTGCCTACTTGGAAAGAAAAAGAGGCATTGCGACGAATGCCGGGTACAGCTAGTTAATAATATATTCGTGGAATAATGTGAATATTTTGTACCTTGATTTTTGTTTTCGATAGCTATGGCATGTCCTCATTGAAAACAGAATGCTTTGAACGAAACACACAAAACAATATGATTATTAACCCGTGAAAGGGCGCGCGGGTAGTAAATGACACCCCATGGTTCTTCTTTGGTACATTGTATGTCCATCGTTGTACCTACAATGCTGTTAGTTCTCAAACCTTCAAGTCTCTTACATTTCGACGAAATACTGCCAGTAGTCCATAAAATGTCCATTTCGCTTCGGGATCGGAACGAGTCAAAGTGTTCTGGGGCGTAACCTACACCCCACGCGCGCCCTACCACGTTCCTCTCCGGAGTCGTCGGACTACTCCCTACTACGTCGGAATATGGAAATTATAAGAGCTAATTATGTTTTTTTTTCTTTTTTAGCATGTAGAACATTACATTTAGCATGTTTAATAAGATACTTCATGCCTTAAAACCCAAACTTGGAAAATTACCATCCGATAATTTTCCGAGTGTCAAATAAGCTGCATAGAAGACTTCAGTTGAATATTTTTCTTTTAATATCAATGTAATGGTAATAATGTAAAAATAAATATTTAGCATCAACGTTTTTGGGAGACCTATTTAAAAAAGAAGACGAAATAACTATACCATTCCAAGGAAAGAGAAAAAAAATATTTTCTTTGGGGTTGTCGATGACACCCCACGTTAGAAGGCTTTTCTAACGTTACATTTCGCCGCGGCCCTCTCCCGGGTTAAGTATTTGTTTTGACTCACTAAGTCGCGGTGGAACCTCTTTAAAAGTGAAAGAATTCGAAAGAGAGAAACTCATCACTGTTTTTATTTTAATGTATTGATCTGACGATATCGTCTTCGACCGTAAATCTCAACGCTAAAAATACGTACAGTCTCGCTCCGTTTGCGGGGGAGGTATTGAATGTAGGCGATCAGTTTATTTCGGAAGGCGTGCTCGTGTCCTCTTCAAACGAGACCCCAATCTCCTTTCCTCCCTAAAACTTATCCTTCAGTTCAGTCATCTCTGTTGTCTCACCATATAAGCTTTTCTCTCTTTCTTGTCTGCTTGCCGTCCGTCTTCACCTTTCTCCACTCGCAACTCCGCACATGCCACCCTCTTTCCGTTCCTCAAGCTCTCCGTCTCAACCCTCACCTCCTCCCTCAGTGCTTTCTCATCCCCTTGTCGGCCGATCAAATTCTGAGATATGTCGGCCAAGGGTCTCGGCGTTGACAAAATTTATATTTCACGAGCGTCGCGATCCTGCGATAGAACAGCTACGTATTTAGGGATCTCCTCCGTCAAAAGATACTGGATTTTTTTCTCTTTTTGCGTCGAAGTTATTCAGAATGCGAAACTGAGCCGCTTTAGGTTGTGTCAGTATATTTAGGTGGTGTCATTCAGACAGTATTTAACTGTTCTTTGTTTGAAAAGTTTGTTTCAACCGTTATCGATTTCACGGTAGCGGCTTTACCGTGATTGCCGAAGACTTTCAGTATTTTGTTTCCTTTGTAGATGAAGAATCATTTCTCCATTGAAGTTTTCGCGGCTCATGATCTACATCTACATACTACCCCGCAAGCCGCCTCAAAAGGCGTGTGGCGGGGGGTGTTAGGACACCAGCCGTTTAAATATAAAAAGGAAACGCTCTAATGAAATTACGCCTAGGATTTATTATAGTCCCTTATTGTTCGGGGGAAAAACGAATTCCCATACCTATCCTTTCGGCAAAATATCTCTCTTAATTTATCGTTTCTGTCGGACCTGGAAATATAGTGGGGTTCTAATATGATGTTCTCCGTGTCGCTCTGAAAGATATCTATTCTCAGTTGTTCAAGCAATCTAAGCCTAGCGCGCAGCCTCCGAGTCTCTAGCGGCTCCCAGCCTAATTCGTTTAACATCTGTGTAACTCTGTCTGTATGTCCGTAACGGTTTTTGACGAATCGCGCGGCTTTCCTTTGTATTTTATTAAGTTCCCGGATTAAGTCTTTCTGCACCGGATCCCATATGCTCGCTGCATATTCAAGGTGTGGCCGGACGAGTGCGAAATAGCACCTCTCTTTTACTTTTTCATCTGAAAATCTTCCCACAATACGCTTGACGAATCCTAGCTTCTTCAGAGCTCTGTCACAAATATTTCTTATATGTGTTCCCCACGATAGGTCCGAAGTTATCGTAACTCCTAGATACTTCACTTCATCTATCGCCTTTATGTTAACACCATCCACAGCATATACATGGGAATTGTTGGACGACCTCCGCAAGAAATGTACCGCCGTGCATTTGCTCAGATTAAGTTCGAGTCCCCACTCTTGGCTCCACACATGAACGTTGTTTAAATCCGATGATAGAGTTTCAAAGTCAGAATGATCACTAATTTCACGATAGATGACAGCGTCGTCGGCAAATAAACGTATTTTACTGCTAATTCGAGAGCATAGATCATTTATGTATATAATGAACAAAAGGGGGCCGATTACGCTTCCTTGTGGGACACCTGATGTCACTTTGACTACATCAGAGCTATTTCCGTCAAGAACTACTTTTTGCTTACGATCACTCAGAAAGTCGCGTATCCAGTTTACTACTGTTTAGTTTAGGCCGCATGACTGTAATTTATATAAAAGTTTGTTGTGAGGTACCGTGTCGAAAGTTTCCTTAAAATCTAGAAATAATGCGTTCAATTGTCTTTTCGATTCACCAGATTTGAGAACGTCATGAAGAAAGAGCGCGAGTTGTGTTTCACATGATCTACCTTTCCGGAAGCCGTGCTGAGAGCCATGGAGGAGGTTACGATTGTCCAGGAACCTCATGATATTGCTAACGACGATATGTTCGAGTATCTTGCCTATAATCGACGTTAATGAAATTGGTCGATAGTTCCCTGGGTCGTGTCTGTTTCCCTTTTTGAATATCGGTGTAACGTTTGCAATTCTCCAGTCTAATGGTATCTTTCCTTTAGACAATGACTTCTTGAATATTATGTCTAAGCATGTCATTTTATGATGATGTATCATCATAAAATTCTTGAGAAGAATAATTATGCTTCTCAAGAATTTTGTTTGTTTATATTAATATTTATTAATTATAATTTTCTGATCTGAGTGGAATACTTTTATCATTAATTGATTGCATTTGGTGCGAAACTTCCCATTTTTTTGTAGTTTTCTAATCTCCTTCTTCAAAAGATACTCGATTTTTTCTCCTTTTGCGTCGACTTTAATGAAGTGAAAGCTTTAGGTGATGTAAATTTATTTTCAATTGCTCATTGGCTAAATAGTTTGTTCCAACCGTTATCCATTTCCCGTTAGCGGCTTTGCCGTGATAGCTGAAGACTTGCAGTATTTTTATACTCTTTTGATGAAGAATCATTTGTTGTTCTCAATGGAATAATTTTCTCATAAAAGGGGTAGCATTTTTTATGAATGAATAGTGCATGCTCATTTTTTATCAATACTTTGGAGGACGTTTCGAAGACTATAATCGTAAGCTATTGACTTTTCCTCTAAATGAATTATATTATTATGACTGGATTAATTGCTTCCATAGAAGTATGCATGCCAGAACCTGTATTACATTTTAATTCTCCTTACACATACCTACTTTACCTAATAGTATCTTCACTAAAAAAATTAATTACATAATGATTGTTTTGTTAACCGGTAGTTCATGCCGTGTGTAGAATCACCCTCTGCCACACATCCTGGAGGTTGAATTGCATGGTATCGCGTGAATATGTAGATGATGAGTTCCCGCGTTCTCGTGTTACTTTTAGAAGTATATATTTCATTCTGTGACTTTCCATGTCTTTTTATCTTTGACTTTCAAGTTCAAACACGTCTTTCCCCGTAAGTTTATATTCACTTCAAAAAAATGACATCGTTCGAGTTCCCGATTCATTCGGGGGAATCCTTTCACGGAATTTCAGTGTCATTGTCGGGTGAATTACGGCTCTTTTCTTGGAGTTTCGCCCTTTCTACCGCCAGGGGGAGGGGTGTTATATGCAATCGGGTGACCTATTGTTCTGCTCCATTTCGGTGAGGGTGCACTCAAGTGAAGACCTCCTCTTTGTAGTCATTCCGCTGCCTCCCTTCTGCGGAATCCAATCGTGTGTCTATTCACGATTTGATATTCCCTGGAGGACCATATATGCCTGCTGGATGTCCTCGATTGATGAAATAGGAAGGGTGAGCTGCAGATAGGGATTCCATATTCCCGATATTCGGAATAACCTTCGGAAATGGAGACCGGTGAATGGTGATTCTCGAGAACGCTCGAGGATTCCCGAAATTATGATTTTTCATTTTATCGTCAAAAAGTCATGAGTAGCAATGGCTGTTACTGTAATATTGGCTGCGAAACTTGGCTCTGCACGTCATAGTCACAGTTGTTGCGAAACATGAGCGTCAACAGAAAAACGAAGGAATTCCCTCCTAAAAAGCTTTACGTTTGCGCCAAACTTGGGCCAAATTTATGTTTGGATTAATTTTGGCCCAAATATCGGCAATGAGACTCATAAATTCAATGGCGTCCAAATATTTATACTTAGCCCAATTTGCTTAAATAAACTTACAACAAAGTTGTCACACATTTCGGGGAAATTTAACCAGTTTTGTGCTTTATTCGTAAGCTAATTCATTTACCAAATTCACTCCACATTTTTCCAAAATTAGCGTTAGCTTACGTGGATATCTACATAAAAGTGTTTGGAAAATTTATGAATCTTTGGGACGAGTTGCGCAATACTTTTCTTAAATATAGGCAGGGTGTCCACGGACCCTTGAAAACCTGCAAAACCTGGAATTATTCGGGAATTTTCCAAACCTTGAAATTTCCGTTTATTATGCGGGAATTTCTGGTTAAATCCGGGAATTTTTAAAAGTATCCTTTCATGGTGAAAAAATCCATATTTTATAATTTAAATGAACTGCGAAGGCCATAAGATATATGTTGTTTGACAACTGTACATAATGTAATGGACATGGTGTAGTTATGAATAAATAAATCGAAGACCTGAACTTAGTTAGGCTCATTGTAACGTCAGCGTCACGTCAAGTGTCCTTTTATCCTCGTTAACTGCGCATCGAACAATAAGACCTGTTCGCCAGCTGTAGTATTCGTCAGTGACGGCGTCGCGTCGGAGCGTATTTTTTAGCGGCATGCGGTGCTCCGGCGTTCATGCCGTTGATATTTACGACGCTAATTGATCCCTGGCGACTGACAATTGGACTACAAGAAATATGAGGTTCAAAACAAAGATTAAAGATTGAGTATGCATCCTAGTACTGAGCAAAATTTGTGAGATTCATGATCTGAATTAGACTTCGACAGCGCGGCGGCAGTCACGCCGACTCGGTGGCGCGGCGTGGACTAGCTGTCGGTGGCGTGGCGGCGCACAGTCTAAAATTGGGCTAAGGCACGGACACAATTCATAAACAAATACCTTTAAGCAGCGGCAAATATAGGTTATAACTTTGGGGGAGGGGGCAAGACTGTTGCCGGCTGTAGTTTAGATATCCGCACATGCGCCGAGCTTCTCTCGCCGCGGCCATTATTTCGCGGGGAGGGGGGATCGAACCCCCCTGGGCATTATATTATACAGAATAATTTTCAGTAGAGAATTTAATCGCGTGGATTTTGGCTCGCAACGCAAATCCGCAGGGTAAACGGGTAACGTGAGACGGGTCAGAGGCGGGAGTCGGCCGACTACGCCACAGACGTTGCGACGCCAAAGAAATCGGGATGGTCGGCGGTTGGATGGTCTGGGGGGTTATTTTTTTATCTCACCTTTTTAATGACTCTTTGTGGGAAGGCGGGAGACCCATTTCGCTCCCTTAATGATCGGCTCACGATCGGCCAAGGTCCGATGGTGGCTCCATTTCACGTTCCTAACGAAAGGTGAGATGGAACTAATGAAATGCGGAGCCAAATGAAACGGATCAAGAGTCGAAAGATACGGATCAAGAGTCGAAAGAGCGGATGAATCAAATGAATTGACCGGGAGTTCACCACTTCGGTGATGGCAACGCCGCCTGAGTGGCGGAGTTGAACTACAAAAAATGACGTAATTTTCCACATTTTATGACGTATTCTCACTTAAGTGAGATTACAAAATAACCCCCCTGGAAGGATCAACCACCCATCCGTCGCGTCCGACTGTTTTCGTCGGGCGATAAGCCTACACAAGGTGCGAAAAAACCGAAGTTGATATTTTCGAGTCGCTATAGTGCAGAAAAGTTGCGATTGGTAAATACAAGAAAAAAAATATTATTTAAGTCAAACTTTTATCGTCCGATCCCGCAAACCGCCTAAAAATTTCTAAAAATTAAAAAAAATTCCGTTATTTTCATAATTTTTAAATCATTTTACGTATAGATATATATTTTTTCCCTATAGTGAAAAATATGTGCAAATTGTACTGTTTAATAATGATAAAACTGTTTTTGCGTTTAGAGAATATCTTCCGGTCGCGCAAGCTCAATAAAAATCGGGGAAAATTCAATTTTGGGTGATTTTGATGAATTAATAAAATAATCACCTGAGGTCAGTTTGCGGTCTCAGGTTAACATTTACATGTAAATTGTGCAGCTCTTCGCATGTTTAGATATTTGATAATATTTTAACAACCCAGAACTCACCAAGAGGGGGTGGCTGCACTTTGAGTTCCACCCACACCCTTCCCTCCATCCAACCAATGATGAATGGAGGGTGTGTATTATTTAAATTACTTACAAACTTTACATTTTATTTACATTTCTTATTTCGTCTGTTTTTGTCTGACTTTTAGATGCAACTGTGTACTGTGATTTGGTGGTAAAGTCTGGCATCATGGATCTTGATTTCAGTGTGGCCATGATAAAACCAATATCTTGATTGGGGCTCACATACCTTAAGCGATGCTTCCGTTACCTATCTGACGCACTGCTCGACGGCTTGCATATGACAGGGTAATTTTTTAACATCCCAGTCTGGGATATCACCTGATTGAATGAAGGAATATATTTCGTCATTGGTTACTCTTCGGAGAAGAGGTGGAGATGATAATTTTGCTACATTCCAATCAATTAACTCTGAATAGTCTGCTGCATCGAACGTTAAAGTAGGAGTGATACATTTTGTGATGCTTTTACCTTTTGAAACAGTCTGCCTGGCTTTTAACACTCTTCTTAGCCCCAGCTCTCTTAGGTGCCTCCTCTTATCAAAGAGTATTGCAGCCAGTAGGTTTTCCGAGTGAGCAAAGAACGAGTTTCGTTCAATTACAGGGAATACCACTTTATTTATGTCGTCAGAAAAGTATCGAGATGTATCTATAGAAATATATTGCTCTGTACAGATGAATAGTCTACAATGTACTTGCTGCAGTTTATTTCAAACCAATAAGTATTCTAGTGAAACCCTTTGTTCAGTAAGACATGACATTCATAGTTTGGAGACACATGGCCTAAATAAACTGAGCCAGGTTCCTTTATGATAGAATAGTGTTCCTCTTCAATTATTCGATGAAGCTGTTTAGATTCAATCCTTTCTATAACTCGGGTATCGTCCATTCTTCTGTTAAAATATATGCTATCTAGTTCATCTGAATCAAGTTGACTGTGCTGTACATTTTTTCTAGTGCGGCTCTTTTCCCTTCTAATTTTGTATCAGTCAATGACTTGAGCAGCTTCTGTTTCAATTATTACACCAATGCCTTCAAGCACACTCGACGCTATAGCAGCAGCTGCACGGTCAGATACCCCGTAGCGATCGCAATGTAAAGATGTAGCTTGTAATTTCTCCCTCATCTGCCTTGGCAATTTCTTCTTCTTAGATCTGCTATGCTTGTAGTGGTCACGGTCATCAGATTCTACACTGGCTGTAAAACTCTGCTGTATTTTTATCTAAATGCTTAGGCTCTTTTATTTCATCTTCAACAGGTTTTGAAGGCTGCCTTTTCCTTGTGCAGTTTTGTCTTTCAAGTCTAGTGCTCATTTTTTGTCTCCTTTTTATCTTTAGTACCGATTTTTCCCATTCCGTAATTATTCTGGTGGTAGATAAATCTAAGCTCAATGACTGGAATTTTGCTAGGTTTTTCACACGTACCTACAGTTAATCTGAATCGGACATTCACACAGATATGGAGTATTTTTACAGGAGCAATAGAAATTCATTACACACTTGCAGGCTGGACGAATTTAAAAAAAAACAAGAAACAGTTGAGTTTCTTGTTTTTTTTAATTCGTCCAGCTTTTTTATAAAGTTTGGTTTTTCCTTGTCTCGAATGTAACATTTCATTAGTTTAGAATTCTTATCATAGTAGGCATTTATTAGCTGAATAACCTATACTAAGAAACTGTAGGAATTAACGCCTGCTCATAAATACATTTTACTTTTTGTGCCACTGCATTGCCAGATGAGAAACTTATTTTAATGTTGTTGAGCTTACTTGATAACACAAACCTTTCTCCAAAGCGGCATCGAAGCACATCCTCGTTTGTTGGAAGAATGTTTGGCAGAAAGTCTCGTGGATGACCAAATATAGGACCGCAATAGAGGAGAACCGACGACAATGAACTTTTGTAATAATGTAAAGAAAAGGTTGGCAAAGAGTTTGATATATGAAGTGTAGCAGTGCAGTAACAGAAAAGGTTGGTGAAGAGTTTGAAGAGATATATGAAGTTTAGCGTTGTAGCGGTGCAGTAAGGTGGTCTCTAAGAAAAGAGGAAGTGAATAAAATACTGTCGTATGAGTTGTACGTGTGGAAGACAGTGTAGAAAGTATGCAGGGAAGTCCTTTTGATGGTGGAATTGGAGATAAAACTTCTGGAGGACATTAGAGGAAGGCAGTGTAGGCGGTTGGAACAGGTAAAGAGGAGCAAGAGGATGCTTTAGGCCGTGATGGAAGGGATGATGCTGGGTGAACGGTGTTGGGTATGAAAGAGAATAGGCTTAAGGTAGTTTGAGCGAGATATCAATTCACCTAGAATTTGATGAGTTTCACCTCAAGAAAAAACTCCCATCTTTCCTAAGATAGATTATATCAAAATATTAACCCCTTTCCGAACTGCTTTTCGATCAATTTCCCTAAAAATATAAGCTGTTTTACATGGGATAGATTGCAGCTGTGCGCTCGAGAGTAAGAATATTGTAGAAATCAGGAATTACTGACGGATGACTTTCGTATAAAAACGAACGATGAATTTTTGTATGCTTTATCAAAAATGTATGCTTTTGTATGCTTTATAAAATATAATCAATCACCGCAGTAATCTGTACATAATCGCAAAAAAACATCTGTTGTGTTGGCATTTTCAATGTACGGCGTTAAAAAAATGAGTCAAGTTAGAGACTTATGTGGATATATATATATTTGATTACTGAGAATGTTTGACATATATAATTATATTTTTCGCCATGAATATTACAATATTTACTTCATACTTCTTACATACACTGAAATTAAAAAATTAAATTTTAATATGGTCTCCATTATGAATAGGAAAATATCTCGCTCAAACTACCTAAATGGACGGAATGAATAGAGATAGGTCTGGTGATAGAGGTCGCTGAAAGGGATAAGGGCTTGCGCTGGTAGCAATGTAGAGAAATTTTACTCTTTACCATTTAAGCCTACCTTAACCGGAAGATTACCAAATAATGACAGTAAGTTAATCCTCGCGATGACGCGACCGCTCTTCAATTAATACATGTGTTTTTAACGTATTCAATGCACGATTTTCAACGTATTTAATGCACGACTTACGCATTTCAGCTGATTCAGTATTCGTCTGTTCTACCATGCCATGAGGTTCTTTCTATTCGTATAATTTTCCCCTTGGATACAGTCAACAATGGTTTTCCACGTTTCTGAGAAATATTCAGTAATACTGACACTGGAATGCGTTCAGCCCAACGAGGCTTTTCTGGAGTTTAGTACCGTTTACATTGGCATTCTACTGTTAAAACCGCTGACAGGGCGTGTGGCAGGGGGTGATTTTGATCGCCAGCCATGAAAAAAGGGTGATGTTAAGAAAAAATTAAATGTTGAGAGGGAATGGGGAAAAAAGTAATAATGAGTATTTTTAGTAGATAATTGTTGTCGCCCTGTTTCTGATGCAGTATAGAATGCAATTCTGTCGTAGGAAATCGCCTTACCTACGTTTGCCTACGTTACGTAAAGATATGTTAGGACCACGGGAAAATTACGCTTAAACTGCTTTACATGGTATCGCTCCGTCAATTCCTTATTTTATTTTCCTTTAGATTGGTACTCCTTGCACCCCTACGACTTTTCCCAAATTTATTAATTAATTTTTTCACAGTCACATCTTCCACATCGTGTGGTAGTATTAATGGCATTATTTTTATTTCCCCTTTAATACATTACGTTACAATTGAACAAAATAAATCCGAATGAAAATAAGGAGCTTATGGCACATATGGCATTATCCTATCCATATTGCATTATCCTGAATATGGGATCACCTTCAGGAAAAATTAGCAATACTGACGAATACAATGTATACTTTATACGTCTTTATAACTGATATTTTTAATGGTTTTAGGCTCTTCACTCTGTGGAAATCCATGTGCAACCGAGGTAAAAATTCATTTTTGTTTTTCCATTGATTTTATAATTGATATTATTATCAGTTTAAATATTTTCTTTAATACATAAGTACTGTGAGCACTATACTTTGAATATACGGAAAAATACTTCTCAGGTTATCTTTGATAAATAGCCACAGTTCATTTGGTATATAGCCTCAGTTTCTTTAGAAAATGTTTCATTTTGTCGACACATTTATGGTCTGTAGTGATTAATTAAAGTACTTTGGGCTCTTTATAGACAAAACACGCTTTGTGCAATATTAAATTTGCCTTGGGAAAAACATGAGGAAGATTTCTTACTAATCTTCCTTTATACTCCATAGCATAGTGCTTGTTTGTTTTCCCTTATGTAATGCCCGCCTGGAGGATTGTATGATTATCCTTTAGAATAGATTCTTCTTATATTGGGACCCACAAATGAATTTTTAATTGGCTGAGTTAACAGAGCGACTTGATTTCTTCTGACAGAGCACTTAAGATATTTAAGATATCCAGCCCCTTCAACGTTGAACTTCCTCGACTTGAAAGCTCCGGTGCTCAGGAAAGCTCTAAAAATCCCAAACGCTTAAACTGTCGACTTGACGCCCTAAGTGTTACATTCAACGTTTTAAGCTTTTATAATGATGCATTAATTACCTACAGGCTACGGGGCAATTTACGGCCTTTAACGAAGCTTTCGCTTACACTAGGATCCAGTTCCCCAAAATTCTTAAAAGTCCTTCCTTGGAGTTAAACCAGCGGAGACAGGAATCATGACATGCCAGTGAAAGGAGTGACAGTGAAACTGATTTTCTTTGTATTTGGTTCAGTTTACGGACTTATTCTTTCTGTTCAGTGTGCGGGTATATTATCTACGAAAACTTTAGTCGGGAAACGTTAGGAGTTGATATAAAAGTCAGTGGATATTAAAGGGGTAGTCTATATTTAACACAAAAGTTTAGAGGGACCGTTTTTCTCGTAGATTAGCAACTGACAGTTAAAATTTTTGGAATAAAATTGCTCGATTTATACAAGGGACTCGTGTTCTCCAGAATAAGCAACTGACAGTATAAAAAGTCCGAATATTTTCTTTTTGACAAGAAGTGGCCTTTTATTCCAATTAGCGGCGCAGTAGGCAGACGTCAGTAGTCACGGGCGAAAAGAGAAGTATAAATAAAACTCCTTTCTTTGTGTTTTGTTGAGTTTACGAAGTAATTCTATCCGTTCTGTATGATCCATATGCTCATGGGCTACTCAAGATGTAGCTTGAGCTTAGTCTACATTATTTTTTTCTTTTACTTCCATGTCTGGGGGTCTTTTTAGCTATTCGCCTGATCGATTCAAATCGATATATTTCAGTGTCAATATTGATTTGAACGGTTTTTTTCCCTACGACAGTGCCGACATTTTGGTTACAGTTTGGTTTGATTCTTCGGCTATAAAACTCGGTGCATGTACTCTTTAAAAACGCACGGACAATTTTAACCACAAAAAATATATATAGTTTCGAAACGTTAATGGCCGATTTAAGAATAAGAATTATTCGGCAGATTATCAGTGAGATAAAAATGTAATGCGATGGCTACGCTTGCAATGGCTAGCTAGCAGCTAGTACAATGATGTAAAATATTTAGACCGTTCGCGTTAAATATTTATCACAGTGGAAAACTGCCTTGAGTTCCTCTTATGTCACATAAAAGTTCATTCACAACAGTCCTGACTCAACATTATTAATTGGACTTCTTAATTTAACCTTTTTTCGGCTAAATTTTTGTAATGAGAAAGGATTTTGATCTCCTCCTCATTAAAACAATGGTAGTTATAGAAGAAAATTTAAATTGTCTCAAATATTATTTTGTGATTTATTTTGTTTTAGTGTACCGTATTCGGCTATTTTTCACCGCTATTGAAAGTTACAAGAATAGACATTTAACAAGAATACTTTATTAGTGGTCAAAAAACTAATCGGGTAACCTGAACACCCATTTTATTCAGTGTGTAAAGAATACACCCTGTTGGTGGTTTATAAATAAACCGAAACGTAGGCAAACAGTGTTTTATTAAAATTGAATATAGACCAAAAATCTCGTTAACAAGAATAAGTTTTAACTTGATGTTCATTTTAAACTTAATAAATTTTTTCTCCCGGCGAAGATAGGTCTCGGACAATGGTAGATTGTTATTAGGTAATTGCCGACGTTTCGCAATTGTATAATTGCTTCTTCATGGATACAATGAATTCACGAAATTTCACAAAATTTGCAATTGACATTTGATACAATATTTTATAAAAAGTATGAACACAACATTTAAGTTTGAGTATTTGTCTTAGAAAAGTGAGTGTGGTTATTTTATTGGAGGCTATAATTAGTATTTAAATTTATTTTGTGTAATTAATTTATGAGTTTTCAGTTTTTAGCTTGTGCTAAACTAAATTTTTTTCTTTTTATTTTGGTTGATTTTCAGTTAAATTTACGTTTAAGCTAAATGAACGTTAACGGTCCTGTGATGTATTAATGTGGTGTCCATCATGCATGAGTTGAATTATAATTAAACACGGTATTGCGTTTAAAATATCCTTATGAGTACGTTAATCAACATTGCATAAATAAAAATTTTGTATAATATTATTACACTGTTTGTGGGATTGTACATGCCTAGTAAAGAATAACCCCGTGCCAAACACCCTTGAGGTGGCTTGCTGGGTATTTAGTAGATATAGACGGTTATGTCCATTTATTTGATTTTAATCTTCTCTGCTTACATTACTTGCGTTAGTACAGGCAATTTATTTGCGAAAAATGACGATTCTATACATTAAGGATAGGTAGATAAAAAAGTAAATGAAATTTAAAGAGGTTGTCTGTATTTACTATATAATAGGCTACGCGTACTTATCTATGATTCAGTTGCTAGCCGTAGGGATTCAGATGTGCGCCAATAGATGGAAAGCGAGCTCCGATATACGTTCTGCACTAATTCACACTTAGCGCGGACGTATGAATTTTTCAATATACACAGGTCACTTTTCAAAATAAATAAATAAATTTGAAATAATTGTAACGAACTTACAAGGAGATTTTTAAGTTATTTTAATAATTATTTATTAATAATGAGACCTCATTAATTTCTACTTAATTATTTACTGTATTCATTACTTTTATGCTATTTCGCCAATATTTTAGCCTGTTTCAGTTCAACTAGTTCAGCATAAAAACTTAAAACTTAGGGACCCTTGTTCTCCAAGATTAGCATCTGGCAGTTAAAAAAGTACGGAAAACATTCTTTCTTGCTGACAGGAGTTCGCATTTTATCCCTGTGAGCAACGTATTAAGGTACGTGTGGTGTCCATCATGCATGAGTTGAATTATAATTAAACACGGTATTGCGTTTAAAATATCCTTATGAGTACGTTAATCAACATTGCATAAATAAAAATTTTGTATAATATTATTACACTGTTTGTGGGATTGTACATGCCTAGTAAAGAATAACCCCGTGCCAAACACCCTTGAGGTGGCTTGCTGGGTATTTAGTAGATATAGACGGTTATGTCCATTTATTTGATTTTAATCTTCTCTGCTTACATTACTTGCGTTAGTACAGGCAATTTATTTGCGAAAAATGACGATTCTATACATTAAGGATAGGTAGATAAAAAAGTAAATGAAATTTAAAGAGGTTGTCTGTATTTACTATATAATAGGCTACGCGTACTTATCTATGATTCAGTTGCTAGCCGTAGGGATTCAGATGTGCGCCAATAGATGGAAAGCGAGCTCCGATATACGTTCTGCACTAATTCACACTTAGCGCGGACGTATGAATTTTTCAATATACACAGGTCACTTTTCAAAATAAATAAATAAATTTGAAATAATTGTAACGAACTTACAAGGAGATTTTTAAGTTATTTTAATAATTATTTATTAATAATGAGACCTCATTAATTTCTACTTAATTATTTACTGTATTCATTACTTTTATGCTATTTCGCCAATATTTTAGCCTGTTTCAGTTCAACTAGTTCAGCATAAAAACTTAAAACTTAGGGACCCTTGTTCTCCAAGATTAGCATCTGGCAGTTAAAAAAGTACGGAAAACATTCTTTCTTGCTGACAGGAGTTCGCATTTTATCCCTGTGAGCAACGTATTAAGGTACGTGTGGTGTCCATCATGCATGAGTTGAATTATAATTAAACACGGTATTGCGTTTAAAATATCCTTATGAGTACGTTAATCAACATTGCATAAATAAAAATTTTGTATAATATTATTACACTGTTTGTGGGATTGTACATGCCTAGTAAAGAATAACCCCGTGCCAAACACCCTTGAGGTGGCTTGCTGGGTATTTAGTAGATATAGACGGTTATGTCCATTTATTTGATTTTAATCTTCTCTGCTTACATTACTTGCGTTAGTACAGGCAATTTATTTGCGAAAAATGACGATTCTATACATTAAGGATAGGTAGATAAAAAAGTAAATGAAATTTAAAGAGGTTGTCTGTATTTACTATATAATAGGCTACGCGTACTTATCTATGATTCAGTTGCTAGCCGTAGGGATTCAGATGTGCGCCAATAGATGGAAAGCGAGCTCCGATATACGTTCTGCACTAATTCACACTTAGCGCGGACGTATGAATTTTTCAATATACACAGGTCACTTTTCAAAATAAATAAATAAATTTGAAATAATTGTAACGAACTTACAAGGAGATTTTTAAGTTATTTTAATAATTATTTATTAATAATGAGACCTCATTAATTTCTACTTAATTATTTACTGTATTCATTACTTTTATGCTATTTCGCCAATATTTTAGCCTGTTTCAGTTCAACTAGTTCAGCATAAAAACTTAAAACTTAGGGACCCTTGTTCTCCAAGATTAGCATCTGGCAGTTAAAAAAGTACGGAAAACATTCTTTCTTGCTGACAGGAGTTCGCATTTTATCCCTGTGAGCAACGTATTAAGGTACGTGTGGTGTCCATCATGCATGAGTTGAATTATAATTAAACACGGTATTGCGTTTAAAATATCCTTATGAGTACGTTAATCAACATTGCATAAATAAAAATTTTGTATAATATTATTACACTGTTTGTGGGATTGTACATGCCTAGTAAAGAATAACCCCGTGCCAAACACCCTTGAGGTGGCTTGCTGGGTATTTAGTAGATATAGACGGTTATGTCCATTTATTTGATTTTAATCTTCTCTGCTTACATTACTTGCGTTAGTACAGGCAATTTATTTGCGAAAAATGACGATTCTATACATTAAGGATAGGTAGATAAAAAAGTAAATGAAATTTAAAGAGGTTGTCTGTATTTACTATATAATAGGCTACGCGTACTTATCTATGATTCAGTTGCTAGCCGTAGGGATTCAGATGTGCGCCAATAGATGGAAAGCGAGCTCCGATATACGTTCTGCACTAATTCACACTTAGCGCGGACGTATGAATTTTTCAATATACACAGGTCACTTTTCAAAATAAATAAATAAATTTGAAATAATTGTAACGAACTTACAAGGAGATTTTTAAGTTATTTTAATAATTATTTATTAATAATGAGACCTCATTAATTTCTACTTAATTATTTACTGTATTCATTACTTTTATGCTATTTCGCCAATATTTTAGCCTGTTTCAGTTCAACTAGTTCAGCATAAAAACTTAAAACTTAGGGACCCTTGTTCTCCAAGATTAGCATCTGGCAGTTAAAAAAGTACGGAAAACATTCTTTCTTGCTGACAGGAGTTCGCATTTTATCCCTGTGAGCAACGTATTAAGGTACGTGTGGTGTCCATCATGCATGAGTTGAATTATAATTAAACACGGTATTGCGTTTAAAATATCCTTATGAGTACGTTAATCAACATTGCATAAATAAAAATTTTGTATAATATTATTACACTGTTTGTGGGATTGTACATGCCTAGTAAAGAATAACCCCGTGCCAAACACCCTTGAGGTGGCTTGCTGGGTATTTAGTAGATATAGACGGTTATGTCCATTTATTTGATTTTAATCTTCTCTGCTTATATTACTTGCGTTAGTACAGGCAATTTATTTGTGAAAAATGACGATTCTATACATTAAGGATAGGTAGATAAAAAAGTAAATGAAATTTAAAGAGGTTGTCTGTATTTACTATATAATAGGCTACGCGTACTTATCTATGATTCAGTTGCTAGCCGTAGGGATTCAGATGTGCGCCAATAGATGGAAAGCGAGCTCCGATATACGTTCTGCACTAATTCAGACTTAGCGCGGACGTATGAATTTTTCAATATACACAGGTCACTTTTCAAAATAAATAAATAAATTTGAAATAATTGTAACGAACTTACAAGGAGATTTTTAAGTTATTTTAATAATTATTTATTAATAATGAGACCTCATTAATTTCTACTTAATTATTTACTGTATTCATTACTTTTATGCTATTTCGCCAATATTTTAGCCTGTTTCAGTTCAACTAGTTCAGCATAAAAACTTAAAACTTAGGGACCCTTGTTCTCCAAGATTAGCATCTGGCAGTTAAAAAAGTACGGAAAACATTCTTTCTTGCTGACAGGAGTTCGCATTTTATCCCTGTGAGCAACGTATTAAGGTAGGCATCAGGAGACTCGAGGAGCAAAAAGAGTGGTGAGAATAAAAACCCAGATTTCCTCGGCCTTCATCTTCCAGCTTTCTGAGCTGAATGACTGACTCTCTTCGGTGTGTGTCACACCAAGCTCTTTAAGTCCTTCCCAAGGTTTCTGGGCCGCCCCCCAGATGCTCGGGCTCAAAACTTTTTCGAGTGAGAATTAGCGCACGTTGGGGGGGGGAGGGGGGAAGCAAAAGTGAAGTTTTTGGCCGTTTTCTAGTCCTCCCCCCCCGTGAAAGCGAACACAGAACTTGAGTGGTGAGGTGAACTCAAGTTTTCCACCAAGGCAGTAATCTATCACTCGAACCGCTCTTCTTACTCAATGCTGTGCTGTTCTCCCCCCGTCTTATATCCTCTAACCCATCCTTCCCTTGCTTCAACCCTCCTCGGCCACTCGTGACGAGAAAAGGAGGCGAGCTTGAAGAGTAAGGCAAACCTTTAAGGGAAGGAAGGGTTGGCGAAGAGGGGAGGGTTATTTTTTTCGTCTTTGCCTTCCACCTACCACCCTATCCTCCTCCCCTCGTATTCGATGCATTTTTAAGGTGAAAGCGACCTTTAATAAATTTAAAATTCCTTCATTAGTCCTCTCCTCCTGGGGGTTTCTCTCTTCGATATACCCACGCGTTCTGGTTGTTCATAAACTTACTATCTTTTGTGCAAAAAGATAGGGAGAGAATGAAGGGAAAAATTTACGAAAAGAAACGAAAAACACTGAAGCCACTTGCGCTTCTTTTTTTATTATTTCAATATTTAATATTTAAGTCTTCCTGTGTCAAGAAAGGGATTAATAGTTTTGAAGCTCTCCCCTTCTTCTTTAAATTTTCCATTCTGGTTACAAGACTTAAAAAATCTGGCGATTTTTTTTCTGCTTGGCCTGAGTTCAGCGGCTGGGCTGGGTATCCAAATGATTGTGGCTCCCTTCTCAAAACGAGGCTATTCTGGAGCGTCGGTAATATCGACATTTCATTCCAATGATCGCTTGCCGTCAGCGGATTACATATATTCCGGTTGAGTGAACTAATTGTCATCATGTAAAATTGAACAGAACATCTGATGATCATCTGATCTGAGCCATCATAGTGCCACCAACTCCAAAAAAATTTACTCTCTTAACTTTTTAAGGTTTTTATTCTTTTTGTTTAATTGACAACTCCCCGGAAAAATCTTGAACCCTGGATTTCCTCGCGCCCAACATTTTATATTTAATTTTCGCTCCTGTGCCAACAAGGGTACCGAAGATATATTTGTTCTTGGAACCCCTCTGGTCTCATCTACGAGATTCACTTTTTATGATCTCTTTACAGAGTTTGCTATGAATTTCCCGTTTTGGTTATTGATATTGGGTCCCTTGAGGGTCTCTGCGAGAGTTATAATAATATAATAATGTATTGTGTGACTTAGGAATTACACATTTCCTCATTCGAAACTGTCTACCAGTACAATATTTAAAACTTGAATTTAAAGGGAGATGAATGGGAAGAATTACCGAGGAAGACCAAGATATGCGGGCCCGGTCCTGTCAACGTTAACCGCAAGATAACGTAACATTTATATGAACTTGATGTCAACCAAGAGTTTGTGTGTTTTATATCTCATCAGACTATTGCATAGTTGAATAAAATATTATCAATAAGAGAATGTATCAACATCGTTGTTCATACTGATAAAATATTTTACCACAGATTTTGAAGTACATTAAGTGAATTGTATAGAGAGTCCCAAGTGAGGAATTATGGAGGGATCTAGCGATTTGAGAGAGGAGCTTTGTTTTACTCTAGGGCAGGAGTACCCAGGAAGTGAAAAATTGTGATGTGTAAAATTTATAATGCATGTACCAGTAGTTACGAAAGTGTGATGGTGAACGAAATTGGAATGTTTGAATGAGTGACGAAACATGGATGCTGAATGAGAGGGAATAGGAGCAAGATTGCAAGCTGGGTAAAATCAGAAAATAAATTTTAGTTATTAGCTCATAAATAAGGCATAAGATAATGGATTAAAATGGCTTAGGCTCTTAAAATTAATAAAGGGGGTGGAATCGCATGAATTCGAGAAGTATAGATAAGAGGCAGTGGGAAGGGGGAAGAACACGTAAGTGATGGGTAGATGACGTTAAAAGAGATTTACAGAAGAGGGAAAAGTCGTGGGTTGAAGTGGGTAAAGAGGAAAGATGGAATGACAGAAAAAGACAGAGAATAATTAATTAAAACCTAGACCCACACATGGTGGAACAGGAACGGCTATAGATGAAGAGAGGAATGGAAAGCTATATCGTCCATCTTTTTATTTTTACGAAGAAACGTAATTAGCCTTCTTGAAGAAATGTTTATCTGTTTTTTTTGCTGATTATTTAAATTTTTAATATAAATTATAAAACTAAACTGCTACTTAGCAACAATTTGTAATTCTGTTTGCAAAAACGGTAACCTGGAGTAAGATCACTTTTCTTCATAACGCGTACGCTCGCTTTGTCGTTATTTTTCAATTATGCTCATGAGAGTGGAAACGTAAACGCCATTATTCAAAGGTCGGATGCGTTAAATCACTGATTTTAATTGATGGAGTTCGCTCTTTGGAGAGTAACTGTGAGCATTGCCCTTCTAGGGCTGTTTGCTTTTTGGATAACGATAGAGAAAACGCGGAAGAAGGAGCCGTAATCCCACTCCAGCTGGCGGAGATATTCCTGTCAGTCGTAATACACACCACCTTGGCAGGAAGACGACGGAAAATTTACATACCACCGTCCATTTCCGTCACGTCAGAAAACGTTCGTCGTAGTCTCGCCTCCAGTTGAGTCAGCTACTCGTCAGCGTTCCAACTTCGCATCATTAATTTAGCAGCAGCAAACTGAACCGCAAAATGTTGCTGCTAAACCGATTACGACTGTTGATGGTTTAATGTTCTGTCCTATAGGACAGATAAATAAACAATTTTTTAACGTATTTTTGCTGAATACAAGTTAAATTAGTGTTCTCTTCTCTCAATGCCCGCATCCTGGTTCATTATTCCCCATGATTGGACTATTTCTTCCCCCTCTCAATCTCCTTCTCTACTTTTCCTACTCCAGCCCCTCTTTGACCATCCTATCTCCATTCCCACACTTAGCAAAGTGTTTCAATAGCACTGAGAGTACTCCCAGTTTGTTTCCACATTAAATTTACCACACAAATAATTTGCTGTGGATCTACACACATGTTTAATTCTACGCCTCTTCCTCATTGGAGTCCGTTGATATTTTGTACAAGACTGTATCTGTTCAACCCATTTGAATCACAAAACTTTTTTATTTTCTTGGAAAGTAAACCTAGAGGTCTTTCTAATTTAATGCTTGCTTGATTGTTAAAGCCTGTCCCACGTTTTAATTTTGGACGAAAAAAAAATTCTTCCAAATTTTTAGACTTGAGGAAGATTTTCTTGATTAAGGATTTCGAATATCAATGTAGTTTTTTTCCACGTACACTACATACGCATAGGCGTAAAATGAAAAATATAAAACTGTTTGTCACAGTCTTTCTTGGTGTATTTTATGCCTAAATATGAAAAATTTGACAATTTTTAAGTTTGATTTTAAACAGTAAAAAAATAACTTGTATAAGTCCAACTTTGAGTAAATATATGTAAAGACCACACTTCAAGCATTCCAATGATACTCTTCTTACGTCCGTGTAATGCATAATTCAAGTGCTAGAGCATACCAAATAAAGGTCCTAAAATAAGTTTTTCTTTGCTTATCTTTCACTGGAAGTTTGCCAGGGGCATTTTTTTTCGAGAATAAGGAAAACTCTTTTGGACTAAGAAAGTTCTCTATTCCTGACCCAAATTTCATCAAAATCGAAAGTGAAGCGGCAATGACCAATTGCCTGTTAAACATGGAATGACTCCTCTGTCATAATTATTAATTTTGTTGAATTGGTTATTGACAATTTAATTAATGTATGCGTTAAATTATAGAGAGTTGCTCATGTGTTTTTTGTAAATCTCAACTTCCTTTTTTTTATTTGTGTTGATTTTGTAACCAAGATGAAATGTTTGTTACCATTTCCATAGCAGGAAAATTGATCTCACCTTTAAGGTACTAAACTTGTGAGTGTAAACTCTTTTTGTTTGTATTATTATAATTGGTAACAGCTGTTTTCCTTCCATTGTGCTGTAGCCCTGATGATGCTGTAATTTCAAGGCGTAACGTTGGCGGAAAAAGGAAGTTGAGATTAAAAAAAAAACACGCAACCAACTCTCTATAATTTAACGCATATGTATAATTATTAATCAAATAGTTTTGAGGTCCTCTTCTTCTTCTTGATTTCCTTATAGAGTTTTCAAGTTCTTTGGTACGTCCTGTTCCGTTATTACTTATCTCGGTCCCTTTAGAAGAGTTGAGCGGCTTCGATATCGCCAGTTCTCTGATCTCCCGGAGATTTCTTTTCGAGTGCCCAATCCTCCTTCCCCCCTCTCCTTGTTCGTTGTATTGGAATTCGTCCAAAGTGGACGCCGGAGATGAGTCGGTGGGGGAGCGCACACGAAATATTCCCTTCCATCCGAAGAAGAGGAGTGACGTGCTCGAAAATCGACGCCATTCATTGGAAGGGGAAGGGAAGATATTCCGCTTATCGATCCCTGAAATCGGTCCAGCAAACGTAAATATACGCCGTATTCCGCCGGATAAATTTAAAAAAGGCCCCGTCACGTAGAATACGAGATCTCGTACGAGAGAGGGCCTCCATCGGTGTGGGGTGTGTTTGTACCATTCGAGATAACTCCGATCAAGTAACTAAGGAGTCACGTGGTACAATCACGAAGGGTTCCAGCATTTGGTGTATTTTGAACCATTCGTGAAAATCTCACACGGCCTATCCGTTCGATTTTTTTTCGAGGGGACATCGTTGATGGAGTCAAATATCTCGATTGTAGTCGCATTGAGGTAGTTTGATCGAGATATTTCCCTGGATCTCATAATGGAGACCATATTCGAATTTTATTTTATGATTTCAGCGTCTGTAAGACGTATGAAGTAAATATTGTAACATTAACGGCGCAAATATATAGTTTTTCATGACAAACATTCTTAATAGTTAAATAAATATAACTAAATAAGTCTCTAACTTGACTCAATTTTCACGCCGTACGGTGAAAACGCCTTCACAACTGCAGGTATTTTTGTTGCGATTCTGTAATAACTATTGCGGTGTGTAATTTATTAATTTTTATTAATTGTTGAGAAAACATACAAACTACACACCGTTATTTTTTTGACGAAATCTAGGTGTTATAAATTGCTCTTGTTTCAATATTCTCCCTCTGGAGCGGACGGTCTTAATCTATCCCATGCAAGACTCGAATAGAAATACGAATACGAGAATGGCTCGAAAATTAGTTCGGCAATGGGTTAGTATTTTGAACGAGGAAAGATAAGGATTATTTCTTTAAAATGAGGTCAAATTCATCAAAATGTAGGGGAAGTAATATTTCGCTCGAACTACCTCCATTAACATATTAACATATCAGACGCATAAGTTATCCATCCGAATGTTTCAAACACTCCAAAATTTCGAAACGTTTGTTATTGAACCACGTAACTCCTTAGTTACGAGATCGAAATTATCTCGAGCGGTTCAAACACAACCCACCAGGACCGACTTGCATGAGAAATAAATTTCAAAAGTCTCCATGTCCTAGAGCACAAGTTCATCTATGAGATTTTGTTTGCAAATTGAGAGATTTTATAGGTCCAACTCGATTTCTCGCTCGATGTTTTTAGAATGGGATCACGATGGACGTTTTCTGACGTAACGGTAGCGGACGGTGGCGTTCTCGGTGCTTGGCGATTGTGAAGAAGTGTAGATTATACTACGATGGCCGGATTTTGCTGACCCTATCAACGAGTGTTTAGCGGATATAATCAAAGCCTTATTTTTTTGTCACACCACGACAACGGCAGCCAATCAGACATGAGAGCTTTTCTATTTCAATAGTTATAGAACTTCATTTTCAGATTGTTCACCTTACTTTTTATTTTTATGAGTAGGTAAACGTAATTGACATTCTTGAAGCAGCATTTATGAGTATTTTTGCGGATTATTCTTATTTTAATTTTGAAATATAAGTATAAACAGCTGCTTCGTAAACTTTTGGAGACTTTCGTTACTAAAAACGTTTATCAGCTGACGTTTATCATGATTCTCCCGTCATTCGTAATACACTGCATCATGACGGGACGACTGAAAGCCCTCGTCCGGTTCTGTCACGTCAGTGAACATCGATATTAATCTCAGCATTTGGGTCTGCCACTTGTCAAGCTTTTCTACTACACATAATTGATGTAGCTCCTGCAAACTGAACCTTTAAGTATTTCTGCAGGACGCGATCACGGATAATTTTTTCCGCGCAGAAACTGATTCTCGAGAGTAAGCCTCAACATGTATGGAAATCAAGAATGAATTTTTCATTTACAAATTGCATTATGGATGAGCTTCGAAGGCAGGTGGTGAAGAAAAATCAATCGTCCGATGGTCGATATTTTTCCCATCGATAGTTTGCCACCGATGTTGTTACACAATCGATTGTTTAATTCGTTGGTGTACTTCGATGTTTTCGTCCAGCATTTCGGTATAATATTGGCCTAAATGTTTCAAGGTTTAGATGAGCATTTTCTTTGCATAGAGTAATACAGTGTAAACACGCTTTAGCTTATTATTTTTACTTGCATTGCCGAATTCATATTGGAATCGTTATTTCAAAATATTCTCCTATGTTTAGTGGTAAGTATCAGCGCTAATATTTGACCGTGTTTACTGGTGGAGTCCTAACCTGTTGAGTAGTAGCCGTTTATTTGCATATTTTAAATTCAAGAATGTTAGTAATCCAAACAAATACTGACAAATATTGCTTCAAGAAACTATATTTAGTTTCATTGTAGAGTTAGAAAGTATGATGGATAATTTGGAAAAATAAAATGACATAAATGTTGAAATAGAAAAGGTCTCCAGTGATTGGCTCCCGTTTATGTAGCGTTCCAGGAAAGTTAAGACTTTGACGACGTTCGCTCATTGTTCTGTCAATGTCAGGCCATCGTAATACGTTCCACTGCATCAACGTCACTTACACCTCGTTCGTCTTACTAGCTTCTTACCATTGTACAAAACCTTGGTAATTTCTGCCCACATTCGCACTTGTCTTCAATCACCCTGGTACAACAGATATTTACTACCTTTATCGTGCAATATATATGTTTCACATCTTTTAAGTGCTCACTTGAAGATGATGACGATTGATAACTTGACCATTGTAACTAACGTGCATCTGGGTCGCTGAATACAACTATTGTCAATAGGTAATTATGGTAATTTTACCCGGGTAGAGGAGTAGGTGCCGGGCGTTCGCATTACTAACTGAGGGCCTGAGAGTCAAAGTAATACAAGTAACAAAAACACGGAAAATGATATAAGTGCATATGTTCTAAGTTGGTACCGTCGGGTACCGTCAGGTAGCTACAGGAAAAGTTATACAAGTGTTTGACCGTATGGTGCTGCGATCTAGCCGCCGAACACTTAAGCTACTTTGCTTTTTGTAATTCGTTACTGGAATAAAGTGATACAGGTGACAATGGACATTGTTTTTTACTTCTATTACTTTGACTCTCAGACCCTTAATTATTACCCTTTTAATGGATTACTGTGGTAAAAAGCTAGTGATACGAGCGCGGCAAAAGCTATCCAAACGCCGTCGTCCGTTTCCGTGAGGTCAGAATACGTCGCGACGTATTCTGACCTCACGGAATCGACGAGATTAGATCGACGCGTCGATCGTAATGCCGCCATTATTAAGGTGGTTACAGCGGTAATCGTGGGTCATTGAGTGGGTTCATTTTATTATTTTTTTTGTATGTCGAATAATAATTCTTGGGCAACATCATTTAATCACATCTGTTTATGCGTTGGAAATCACCATACAAGCAGTAATGGAAATAATAAAAAAATTATATTTTAAAATTTTTCCTTAAAGCAAACCCGTTGATATCACTAGAATTATCATACTATTACTAGAGCTGCCCGTTCGGTATTCGAAATTTAGATCAAATTGCATTGAAATATGTTTTTTATCGAATATTGGATTCGGGGTGACACCTTGATATAAGTAAGCAACAATTACAACAAAAATAAACCAATGATTTGGCGTTTAGAAGAAAGTTTGTGTTTATTTAAACGAGTCATTACGAAATGTATGCCATGTGCCATAAGGCTACGTGCTAAAATTTCATTGAATCGCAAAAAAAATCGGAATGATGCACTTTTTCACTATTGTCCATAAATATCAATAATGAGAACACGTGTGCAAATTTATACGCAGATCTGTTCATGATCAAAAATCTCTTCAACCACCTTTTCAGAGGAGTGGATTTTTCGCGGCGGTTTTAAGAGGAGGCTTTTTGCACGAGGCGCCGAAAAAAATCGTCTTCCCGCCATTTTTCTCCCGCCTTGCCTCTCAAGCCCTTATCTTTTTCGACCTCCGTGAGACGTATTTCCTTCCTGCGCCATCATCGGTGATACGCGTCGCCACGTTGGTCCCCCTCCTTGAGCGCCCTCCCAACTGCACGATAGTGGGTCTTCAACTTCGGGGGTGCCTCAGGTCTTCAGCAAGAGGCTCTCGATATTCAAAAACCATACATTTCAGCATGTCTTGCACCTCAGGTCTCGGAAATTCTCGACGCCCTCGCACGGATAAGGGAGTGTATTTTTTTCAATTTTCAATTCAATGACAATTTGACAATTACAAACCAATATTCATTTATTAAGGAAAGGTAATTATACAGATGCTATTGAATTGCATATTATTTTCCATAATTTTGAAACATATAATTATATGAATTGGTTGTCGCATACCTAGTCAAGTCAAGGACTTGTCAGCAGGTGCCTAAAACGTTCAACAAAAATACATATCCTTCCTTTGCAGTTAATTTATTTTACTACTCTCCACCCAACAGATACTTTTTGCATTGTCTCTTGACCTCCCCATTGGTTTGAAAATTTCTAAGTGAGGTTGGTAACTCATTGCAAATCTTTGGTACTACCAATAACTCCTGTTTTCTATACCCATTTGTGTTAGAGAACCTTGGTACTTATAACGTGTCATTTCACGTCTTTGCATATTGGACATTGATACCTTTTATTTTTTATTCTTTGATGAATTTTCAGTCAATATTTGCGTGAGGCAAAACGAAACGATTGGAGCTTTCAATTCGCCTTGGTTCTCTAATTACTTCTCAACACAACAGCGCACTTGCCTTCCATTCCTTGCAGACCCTGTGCCCTAGGTAGCGCCCTTCAGAAACAGATCCTGAGCAGAGCTCTTGTGCTCTAAACAAGAAAAGAACGTCTGAAATTATCAGGGAGTGTTCCTAATCACCCAGTGAGTCCGGATCATGAGCTTAGAAAGTAAGAGTGGATATAAAAATATAAAAAATAGACAACTCTGGGAAAGTCTCCATATTTCGATTGTACCATGATTTCGTTTATCTATGGCATTGAATGGGAGAAACGAAGAATTTATTTGGAGATCTATTTTATTTCGCTCATTAAAATGTGAAGAACTGCGACTACAACGGCAAAACTTATACTGAATTACGCGTAAAATATTATAGTTACATTTTATTGCCTTGTTTTCACCCAGTGATTGCGAATTTGCGAATTTCGAAATTCGCATTAGTTGAAGTGCATAATTTTAATGTTTTTTTCCTCTTTTTCATGATAAGAACAAGGACCATTATTGGCCTCGAATCCTCTTATTTGTTTATAAACTAAGATTACGTTTTTCTAAGATTGAATTGTTTGAAAAACAGATATAAGAACGATTATAGGAACTTAATTAAGATTAATTGTTTCATAGTTAATTTTAGGCGATGATATTTCTTTTCCACCGCAGATTCTGTACCGATACAGTGTTTTTTAAATTAAAAAAGACTTGTTTGTTTTTTATTTCTGTGGTGGCTACAAACAACTTAATGATAAATGATTTGAAGAAACGATATTGGAGTGAACCCTAATGAGAAGTAAATGGAATTAAAACTTTGCGTTAAACTATACATCAATATACATTAGGTAGAATTTTACTTTATTTATCTTTTAAGGGATTGTTTTCTAAAACTAAGGAATGTTTACTTAAAAGCATTTTTATGAACTCATTTAGTCTATTTTATTAATTTTGTCGTTTATGTCTGTCAATTGTCTCTACAGTGAACGCATTATATAACGACGTACAGAGGTTCCATTTCTGTTATTTGTCCACAAACCGAAGAACCCATTTTTTTAAATTTTACATACTTTCACCTTAGGAAATGGACAAAGAAAGTTAGAAATGAAGTAGACAGGTATCCAATACAATTTTTTACGCATTAATATGTCATTTGCGGTACTCTCCTAGGTTGCTAGCTCTCCTAGCCCCCCTCCCCCCACTAAGCAGCCGCCGCTGCTTAGTGGAGGAAGGGGAAGTTTTTCTTAGGAAGTTTTTCTTAGGAAGTTTTTCTTAGGAAGTTTTTCTTAGGAAGTTTTTCTTAGGCAGAAGTTCGCCGCTGCTGTGGAGTGTAAGTACGGCTTTCGAAAATCTATTGTGCTGCGGGCGGATTCATTTATATTCTTCGGCTTGCCTCTTAAGTTGTTATATTTTTTTGGGTCCCCTTCGTGAAGTTTTACTTTGCCCAACTTTCATATTAAAAATATCGGGAAGGAAATTCGGAGTCTCTCTTTTATCAGGCATGCTTTTTCATCATTGTTATTATTATTTCTTTTTTGTCGTCAGTGGACTTTTCTCTTCACATAATCCCCCGCGGGCAATCCTCAGGTGAATCCGAGTATGGGTTTCGCGGTTCGGATGGTGGGGTGATGATGAGAAAACGGGAACGTGTGATAAGGGTTGGAAAAGAGAAGAGAAGGGCTTTGGTGTTGGGAACAGGAAGGAGGTGGGGAGGATCGATCACGCGTTCGATACGTCGAAGGTAAAAAGCGCTCCGATAAGGCAAATAAATGTAAATGGGTATGTTCTAATATTTCGAAATGGCGTGTTTTTTTGTTTTTTGGGAAATATACCTACATCTCTCATAGTGGGTTTACATCGGCGAGTCACTTCCTCAAGTTTATTCTGCAATAGATGCTGGGGTATTTTCATCTGACGAAGATTTTTTCACAGTTGTTGCAGAGACAGATGAGTTGCTGTTTACCTTGCCTACAATTTGCTCCCGCTAGTTTAGCATTTAAAAGTTCCGCAAGCGGACTTGAAGAGCCGTTAACACCTACAATTTATGTTGAAAGTTGCTTGCTGCAAGTAGCTTTCACTATAATTTTGCCGGTGTATAGCCACCTTGAGACGGGAAATAGCAATCACTTGTTCGAAATATTGAATGAGAAAGAAGATCCAAGATGACGAATATACAATATCGATAGTTTCGTAGTTTGCAGTGGCGTGCTTGATTTTTTTGGGGCATGGAGAGGGATTATATACGTACATAAATGGTGATAACTATCGGTTACACGTTCGATGTGTCGAACAATTGAAGAAGCCCCGAGTAGACAATACAAATAACGTAGCGCGATAGAATGACAGTTCACAATGGCCTGAGTGTTATTATTTTGTTCGGTGGTGAAATAAAAACCTATCAGGTGGGAAGGAATGGTCACCTGTTCGATATATTGAACGAGAAAGACGCCCTAAAGTGGCAATTCAACGCAGGAGTTGACTCATTTAGGAGCCCACTTGGAAGGTGGACTTGGACGTGTATCATACCTACGAGTTCGCCATCGATAAGATGGAGTTCGACACTTGGACGGAGTAGCTACCGTCCTAGTTGTGAAGGCGATTACCAACCAAATGTTCAGTTGGACGAGTGGAAATCGCCCTTTTTATATGGATTCCGCCTGAAGTACGACTGAGATGGAAAAGGTTGGCCTGCTGAAGTTGATGCTATTCAAGCTAATAACCTTTCATTGAGGTATATATGAAATATTTGCTTACCCAAGTTGATGTTAGTCGAAGTTCATAACCTGACATGGAGGTATATATGAAAATTTTGTCTTCTCAAGTTGATGTTTGTGCAATTTGAGAACCTTACATAGAATTTATATGAAATGTTTTATTTCTCAAGTTGATATTTGTACAAAAGTTTGCCTCGTTAGAAGGATTATGGGCGGTGATTTACAAGCCGTACGAAAGGTATACCCAACAGGCTTATTACAAGTTGAAAACATGCGTATAATAAGCATGTTTTTCATCTTGTATGCATGCATAAGGTTAACAAAGATTTTCAGATTCGTTTCTAGTTTTGAAATAAGCTTATTACAAGCCTTCTCATTAATGATCGTAAACACTATTTTAAAAATCGTGTGATTCTCTGTTGTGTGATTATGTCATTGAATTTTCGTGCATTGCCCACTTATTGAAGGGAATTTTATTCCTACAGTTTACTTGTAACGTTCTTACCTATTACCTTGTAATATTCTTAATTACTCTCCTGTCTTACGGCTCTTTTTTATGAATTCATACTTTCAAGAATACCTCTTCCTCTTATTTTTGAGGTATTTGTTTTGGTTAGAAGTTCCGCATGATGACACCTATGATGATGCCCCAGCAACTTCGGGAAATTGCAAGATTCGTGACAACTACGCGTAGACACGGTCGGCCTTCCAGGTGGAGTCGGACATCGTAGTCGACTCAATATAAATCGATCACTTAGGCATGAGTCAACTCCTGTTTGTATCTGTGGTTTAAAAAGAAATGCAGTATATACAAGAGCAATATTTTGATATTTCGCAATACAGTTCGTGTTTATGTTGTTTAGGATGAGAAATTTATGCCTTTTAGGCGGAAAATATCGATGTACTTCGATATATTGAACGAGAAAGATTCCCAAAGACGACAATTGCAGTGCAAGCGTGATATTTTGCAATGGCTTGCATGTATTTTTGTGTTGGGAAAGATATATAACTCTTAGGTGGGAAATTTCGATCCAGTGTTCCATATATCGAACTAGAAAGGAGCCCCAAGAGGACAAATAAATGTACAATCGCGTTAGTTTGACAGTTTGAAATGGCCTTCCTTTTTTTAGTAATTTATGGGAGGAGAGTGAATATATAATGCGGAAAAGGTCACGTGTTCAATATATCGAGCGAGAAAGAAGACACAAGAAAACCAAACGTGCAGACGCGATGTTTTCGCGTTCGCAATAGTTCGCAATGACGTGCGTCTTTTATTTTTGTTTAGAGGAAAATATATACCTTCCATCTAGGTCGTGTCTTATTTTGATCGATTATGAATGCATGAATTTTCCTTTTGCATAGTGTGTATTTCAAATATTTTCAACGCGGTAGTGCCCAAATGGGTTTCCATCGCGTCTGTGTGAGTCAAAATAAATGCTGAATCCCACCTTTTCGCTTGTGTTGTTTACAAAAACGTATCCGTCACCGATTATAAGCCTATTACTCAAGATTCATGTAAAAATGGTGCAGATTATTCTACGATTGTATTTTAACGTACATTTTTTCTGCTGTATTACCCGATCACAGTTTCATTTCTATTTAACTAGCGCATTTTGAATTAAGATTAGCAGTTTTTGCTACTAACTCTAAAACTAAGATGGAGTGATGCGTTTTTTATCGTCATTCAATTATCTGGGCAAATTCTTTTCTTTTAAACAGTTTTTGCGAGAATAGCGTTTAAAATACCGTATTTCTCCGAATACAAGCCGCACTTTTTTCCCCGATTTTGGGGCCTCAAAATCGGGGTGCGGCTTATATTCGAGGTGCGGCTTAAATTCGAGAACTTTCTTAAAAAATCGTAAAAATGACCGATTCTAGCAAACCAGCCATTCAGATTCAGGCGGACGCCAGCTAAACTCGCTTAGGCCATGGGAAAAGTAAGAAATAACGCTGAAAAAGGTCAAATTGGTACACAATTTATTCATATATTAAAGGAAAATATAGATAACAATGTGTCACAATTACATAGGAAATTTAAAAAAAAGATATGAAATTCTAATGCCTAATACTGTAGGTAGTGGGGGATGCACTAAAAAGGGCGCGGCTTAAATTCGCGTATTAACTTTTTTTCCCTGATTGAGACCCCAAAAACGGTATGCGGCTTATATTCGAGTGCGGCTTATATTCGGAGAAATACGGAATTATGCAGAAAATTGCTATTTATACCCATGATTCACCCATCCTCCCATTTAACACAATTTATTTTAAGTTTCACTTTTGGAAAATAAGTAGCTTTGAATGCTAGTTGTTTACACCAAGCATTCATTCATAGGTCATTCAACCCTAATATTTGTTGACTGCAGCCCTCCATTCTTTCCTATCTAATGCTAGTTCCCTCACTTCCAAGCAGACATTCTTATATCCATGATGAGAAAACCACCTTTGATATTTCCACAAAAAAAAGTTCTGTGGAAGTAACAAAGGTGGCTTTCTCATCATGAATATCCATAATTTCCACCAGGTCAGGTCTGTTATCATCAGTTTTAGACATTCTTATGTTCTTTCCTCTTTATTTAGTCTTTGTATGTATCCCTTAACCCTCCTCTTGGGACTTTTCCCTCTAATTTTCCTTCTATGACTATCTTCACAAACCCATTATGTGTCAGGGTGTGTCCAATCTACCTGGTTCCTCTTTTCTGTGTAGTCTTCCATTTTGTTCTTTCCTATTCTACTCTTCAGTATTATCATCATTGGGTGCTCTGCCATTCAGCAGGTCCTTGGCGTTCTCTTCCTACAATTTCCTCTCCAAAACCAGTCTCTTCAACTCACCATATCCATTCTCTTAAATTCGCGTATTAACATTTTTCCCTGTTTAAGACTCCAAAAACGGTATGCGGCTTATATTCTAGTGCGGCTTATATTCGGAGAAATACGGTATTATGCAGAAAATTGCTATTTACACCCATGATTCACCCATCCTCCCATTTAATACAATTTATTTATTTAATTTATTCCCTTCAGTCCATCTAGCATCTTTGTGCGCCTCCTTCCCATTCTGCTCCTTCCCTATACTGCCTCTTCAACCCCCGTCTTCTATATTCCCCCATGTATTAGGAAGTGGCCAACCCAATTCTTTTGCTTTTCAAAAACCACCCCCATCAACTTTCTCGCCTCTCCCGCGCCCTTTAGGACCTCTTCATTTCTCCTTCTGTCCCTCCAATTCACTCCCATCATCCGTCTCCATGTCCACATTTCGAATGCCTCAATTCTCCGTCTGTCTCCTTTCCTCAGCGTCCATGTTTCCGACCCATACGAAAACACGCTTCATGCATAGCATTGCATCAGCCTTTTCCTTAACTCAATGTCTATTTTGCTCACTAACAGTCTTTCCATTCTTCTGAATGCAGTCTTTGCCATTCCAATTCTTTCTTTTATCTCCTGATTGTTGTTGTTGGTGTCTCAGTTGTTTTCCACCACACTTCCTAGATATCAGTTTACTTCTTCATTTCTAATTCTATCCTTCCATTAGATCTTCAGCATCCTCCAGCAACGCCAGGTGCCTAATGGTTCTAATATTTCCCGGTCTGCTTTTCCAATGGTCCATGTTTCCGATCCACAAAGTGCCACGCTCCACACGAATGTTTTTACGTGTTTCATTTTTCGTAGTCCTATCATCTTTGAGCACGGTAGTTACCATTTTATCATGAACGCATTCATAGCTTGAGCTATACTACTATCGATGTCGGTCGTACATCTTCTGTTCCACATGAAAGTACAATCGAGGTAGGAGAAAGAATCCACTTGCTCTATTTTTTTCCTCCTAGCGTGACTTCTGCATTCAGCTTCTCCCTTCCGTATACGTGGATTTAGGTCTTCCTCTTATTTATATCAATGGGGTGGCCTATCAATTATTCCTTCCAAATATTTATATCAATCCTTCCAAATATTTATATCAATCTCTGGGGATCGCCTAGTGGGTAGAGTGATTGGCTACTGATCGAAGGGTCCCGGGTTCAAATCCGGGTGAAGTCTTTGGACGCCCCCGAACAAAAAATCCTCTGAGTGCTAGGTGGCCCAGGGAAAGGAACTGGCCCCCCTACCATGAATGTGTGTAATACACGCGCCTGTGGCTTAGTCCGGGATGACCTCTACACTCAACTATCCAAACCAACCTTCGGGTTGAATGACTGAGTGAGTTATACTCTGGAGAATTTGGTGCATTGCGTCCAAGGATCTTTGAAGGTCATAACTTTTTCTACAATTGGATTATTAATTGAATCATGGGTGCAAAACGTTTTCGTAAAAGCACATATCGTGGATTGAAATTGAACAATTAAATCTCTGGAATACTCTAAATAAACGCAGGTAAATCTCTTAATCATGAACGGTTAATTTGTATGAACCCAAGTAAATAAAAAAACCTGTCAATAGTTACAGAATGAATCATGGGTGCGTAGGAAAATTACGCACAAGAAAAACCAACTATTCAAATTCAAAATAGCAATTCAAAATTGCTGTAGCATCTTATTTTCTACATGTCCTTACGCTTTTCAATCGAGTTTTATTCATCGTATGTTGGATGTTAGCGTTTTACCTCCGACGGAAAATATTTTGAAGTTGGCGGAAGACCATTTGGAATATCATGAACGATAAGGTATCAAGTGTGATGGATTGCAAAACCTGTTCAGTCACGAATATTGATTTTTTTTAAATCTCCTAAAAACTGCCATTTTTTACGAAAACGCAAAGCATTTATGTTTATAAATTTTGATGCTATGATACCCAACATTAAGTTTTACGACAAAAATTTCGATGTGAAAATCTTTACTTTTCATGACCTTCACAGAATATCCATTCAGGCTGCGCAACTAGTGTTAGTGACAGATCCTATCAGTCACGTGTCAGAAGCATAAGGTTACCCGATTTTTCAGTACGTCAAAACGGTGGAAGCCGAAGCCTCCATTTGGAAAATTGAATTTTGCCCTGAAAAAACTACGAACAGCTAAATGAAATACGTGCATCGAGAGATAATAATGCAAAGGGCACGAAAAAACACCGCTTGACTGCTTCGGAGTGAGATAATGTGAAATAAATTGTTACCGAACTCTGTATTACTATATAATTTTTTGATCAGATAGGTAATGATTAGAGCTTTGCACATAATTGGACAAATTTTATCGGGGTGCTTTTGAGTGTTGAGGGTTTCCTAAGTGACGGTTGATTTGTTTTTTTTTAAGAATTTGATATCAGGCTTTTTGAGTGCCATGTGGCACACCAAAAGATTTTATTTTGCTTAGCATTTTCTATTTACCCTGGACTATTTTCGCACGTCGTTTAACGCAATAGTTCCAAAATAGGGCGCTACCACCCCCTATGGGTGGCGTTGCTATGTAAGGGGGGCGAAAAGGAACAAGCAGGTCTTGACCTAACGGTGACCATAGGCGATAGGTCTTTCGCAACTGTCCTTCACCTGCGTTAAAATTCGTAAACAGAAGAACTGCATTTAATGTGGAGAACAATTGAAACGAAACATTGGTTACCGAACTTTTGACTTTACATTGTGAAGTAAAGGCAGTGTTTAAAATAAATCTTTTAAAATAATTTGATTTGATAAATTATTTATACGTCAATTTTATAACCGCTCGTGAGTTTCCTTTAATTTTTGTGCAAGTTCTGATTTGTCTTGTACTTACATAATTTCCTGGGATAAATAAACCATCATCTCAATGGTTTCAGGCTCAACCTTGTGGAAGTACCTGGAGATGACGCCGCTGTGTCGAAACTAGTAGTACCGTGAAATAAATTGGTGGAATAAAACAAAGTTTTCTTTTTCATTTTTTAAACCATTATCTATTGGATTTGAAATAGATGTAAGATTGATCGCAATTGGTATCATTTTAACCTCTTAGGTCTTGGAACCACTGGTGTAACCCGTAGATTAAATAAGAAAATAGAACGAGTCCCTACGCCCGAATGCACTGCAAAACTGATCCATTCAATATGGCCGATTGCGCATTTTATTAGCTTCAACATCCCCCTTTACCATCACGCCGTATTATTACATCAATATTCTCTTCTTCAAAATGTGGAAAATGTTTAACCTGATAGATTTTCGGTTAACAATACTGTCGTGTACAGCTGACGGAGTACCCGGGAAGAAATTACATTATGTATGATGCCCTTGGCATAAAAGAGGTTGTTATTTTCCATGGGAATTTTCGCATCTGATTATTTGAGGTATTTAATATTTTTAATGGATATTTTAATTGCAAAGTCGCATGTAGTTACGTGACCCCAAGTTAAATGGTAGATAGATCAGGGAGAACCTCTACTAAATTTTCAGTTGACATCAAGTTAACAAAAATGATAAGCCATCTTACGGTTAACCTTAACCAGTCACTTTACTCATATGCAAGCCTAAAATACCCATACTCTGAGTTAACCTTGCAAACACGTAAAGTCTACGTCATCTCATGGTTAACGTTCAGCGTTACTTGTAAACCCGGCCTTTAAATAAACTTGTGCATAGGAGACTGTGGAAATAAAAAGTTACCCGCTGTCCAAGGAGAGGAAGAATCGCTTTTCATCCTTTCAACGCCCCGAAATGGGAAGGGGTAGGTTTAGGTTGGAAATCCCGCGAAACGTCGGCCTCAGATGCGAGCATCAAAAGCCGCTCCAACAGCTGCTCCAGCTGTCCCTTGTCGAATGTGGTTCGGCTCACTCTTGAGCGGTTCCCCCTTGCTTCTGATATCGGCACTCATGTTAATTCGCCATAAATCCCACGGATTCCGCTCAATATCTCCCTACCTCCGCATTCGAATCCTTCAAGATGTCCGTCCCAAGTGTCGGTTTCCCCGCCGACGTCATGGCAGTTTACCCGATGGCCTCCATCGACCCCTAACCTATCCGTGGGAATTCTCACGTTCTCCCGCAGTTAAAGATTCCGCTGATCCGGGCGAGTTAGGGAGTTCACGTCACTCCCCTATAGCGTCGAATGTATCGGGGATATCACTCAAAAGACCTCGTTTCTCTTTCTCTGTTCTATGAGGGTTATCTCCGGTAATATTGCCGGATTCCGGCAAGATTCTATGCAATAATTGATCTGTACTCTATGGAGTGTGGGTACAAATTCTAATTTGTCAACCATGGCTTATAAAAGTATTGTTATTTCCTATCTTAAATAAATATATTTTCCTATCTTATAAAAATATCTTTAACTCAGTATCTTCGGTCGTATATTTCCTTACGGTCAAATTCCAATGAAAACTATCCTGATAGGATTAATCATGTTGAAGATATGTGTCAGGATAAGCATAAGAGTAGGCTAAATGCAGTGGAAATGGAATACTTGGAAGTGCGGTAAAAGAAGGATGGATTGGATTAGGAATGAGTGAGTGATGAAAGAATGTGGGTTGGCTGCTCCAGTAACAGACATATATGAACGGGGAGTGCTTCCTTGTTTTGGTCATGTCGAGAGAATGGGAGAGAGTTGAATAACGAAATAGATATATGATAGTATAGTTAATGGTTTGAGAGGAGTAGACCGCGAAAGTCATGAGTGACTGTGGTGGACAATAAAAAGTAGGAATATTAGGAGTCTTATTGATAGGAGAGTGTGTATGAAGCAATTCATGAGTGTGAGAAAAGTGAAAGAGGTTTGCAAGGATATGGAGTTATGGAGGAAATGGGGTAAAGGAAGCCAGTTTTCCAGAGGTAATGGCTGATAACTTAAGTATTTGACATTGCGTAATACGAAAGGGTGTAAGAATTTGTAAATGATGTACAACCTTGTTTCTTGATACGTACATTGAGCTATAAAATTTCGTTAAGTGCTTATTTACTGTTGATGTTTTAACTAATTATGGACGAGCATTGCATGTGGCTGAAGTAATTTATAGAACTTGAGGTTACAAAATAAGTATATTTTGTCAAGTGCTAATGAGCGCCACTGTAAACCCACTTTCGAAGCCTCTCCGAATTCACGAATAGTCAAATTGTAACAAAATAAAAACAAACACTTGTAAATGTGTACAAATTCTATTTTCAAATAAAAGGTTAACTGATGGATTTGACTTAATCTAAATGAAAGCCTTCTTACTAAGTCAGAAAGCTGTAAGTAGGTACCTGGGCTTCCAATTAAAAAATGTGTTACACAAAAAAGGGAATTGTTTCCCATAACAGCACAAAGCAGACGCATGGTGATCGGTCGAACCACATTTTCCTTCTGTCCATTACGTTACTGGATGAGCAGCGTTTTGGAGAAAATAAGGGCATAGTAGCAAGAATATCATGAAGGAAATACCGTCCCTGTCAACTGCAGGAAGAGAAGTGGTGGAAAAACCTAAATACCCTCCATTTCTCTTTCTATTTTTTAAATGAATGTCGTCATACCCACTTCGTTTCGTTCGTGCGTTTTCGTTTTCCATATTAATACGAAAATATATTGAAAGCATTCCAAGCAATTCCAGGATTTTTATAAAAGTCTTCGTAATTCAACTTCCTCTATTGCAGCATAGTATAAACCTCTATTGACCTTTTGTGTTTTAGAAACATTTTTCTTGAGTAATTCGATGCCTAATCGTCCAATCATGGTTGTGTACGTATCATTAATTAGTTCAAAATTAAAACAAATTAACATTTGGCGTATTAATAACCAAATTAAGCGTGATTTAAAATGCATTGAACATTTCATGCACGACAAAAAATTGCAAAACTTTCCGAAAATTTCTCTAAAAAGCGTGTGTTAGGTCACTTGACAGTATTGTGAACACGTTTGGGTAGTAGCACGTCTATGTCTTCGTTTGCATTTTGAACAACAGACCTACGATGTAGCAAAGTGACGTCACAATCAAGGACAACGAGGCCACTAGTTTTTTTTTCAGCGCAGCGGAAGAAGATGTCTGCATAAATTGTTATACGAAACAGAGTTATGATGGAGGGAGGAATATCACGACAAGATGGGGTAAACCGAGAAATTCATGGGTTAATGTGGCGGAAGGTATTCTTAAGAGAAGCAGTATGAATTTTTTAGAAGAAGAAAGCATTGTGAAGCAATTCACGAATGTGGCAAAAGTGAAGGAGTCACGCAAGGATAGGGCTTTATGGAGAAACTTATTTAGGAGAGCCGGTTTCATAGCCTTATTAGGAATAACTGAACTCTTTGACTTAGCCGATCCTGAAATAGAATAGCGTGATTGGCGTATGTACCTATGTGTAGGGTTAAATAATGAACGTTAACGTTTAAATTTTTTCGCTGATTATAAGCGTTTTTTTTGCGTGAAAATTTTATTGCGAAAATAAAATATAGAATACACATCTTTAATTAAAGGAAACAATATCAGTCCTCAGGGTGTCCGGTGAATCTCAATTTCTTTTTTCCCTGAGTTTTCCAGGCAAATGTTTTGCATTTTCCAGGGTCTTGCTGCACTTTGTTTCTAACATATTTTTATGAATTTCTAATAAAATTGGCATAATTTTGCCAACATGAAAAAACGAGAAATTTCGGTCCCTACTTTGAGTTAAAAACGTAAGAGTATACAAGGAATGTGGAGTATTACGGGTTTTATTTCAACCAACAAATAAACAAAAACGGTTAACTGACAACAAAATGCTGAGTCAGGTGCAATTTGAACACAATAAAGTAGATTCAAACTAGTTTGATAAAGAACATGTAGGTAAATAGAAGAAACTGGTGTGACATTTTTCAATTAGTGCATTTCCGATTCAATTTCAGCAACAAATTTCTCGGCTTTTCAAGAAATTACGTTATTTTGGTTTGCAGCTCTTGAACCTTTTGCGGTATGTACCTCTTTCTTATTCTTTTTATATCGAGGCCTTGGTACATTTCCTCTTCTCCCAAAAGGCTTGGCTGTACTTTACCTGAACATTTCGGAAACTGTGAATTAATTGCTTTGTAATAGGTACGGATCTAACTCCCAAAAGCATTCAATTATGTAAAACAAAATTGTATTTGATGGACAATTCACGAATTTTAATTAGGTTGGATTGACCCTGTACAGTGGCCCTGTCGACTACGAACCCGAGGGCCGTGATTTCCATACGCAGTGACCGCAAAATGTATTTCCGCTCCTTCAAAAACTATTCTGCAAACATTAAAACGAGGAGGGTGGAGATTATTTCGAAAGGATTATCAATAACATATATAACAATACCCAAATATCCATTTAGGTAGCCGGCCGAATGGTTTTCGTATAATGCGGGAAATGCCACTGCGCATGCTCAGACGTTTAGATTTCTCGTAAATTTGGCCACACCAAGAATTCCATTCGTACGGCTCTTCGAACAGAATCTTGATTTCCGCGTGAAATTCTGTTTCCGGCGACATATTTCGGCATCAATTCCGATTCCATTCGTAGCGGCCATTTTACATGGGAATTATTCCGTGTGGAATTTGCCTTGTTATGCAATCGGCCCCTTAGACTGCGCATAGGGAGGGTGGGGTGACGTAGGACAAGCTGAGAGCGGGCGCACAGCTATGAAAAGAGAATTAAATGAACAGGGAGCGGAAGGCTACGCTAAGCCGAGTATAATGCAAGCAAAGGCGCAGGTTAAACCTCTCTCTCTGCCTTAATGGAAATCGGTGGCCGTGCATTTTCCAGGGTTTTTCGGAAAAATACGAAAATTCCCTGCGTTTTCCCTGAGTTTTCCAGAACAAAATATTTCCCTGAGTTTTCCCGGTTTTCAAGGTTTTCCAGGTCGCTGGACACCCTGGTCCTGGAAGCAAAAACTAAAGTCGCTGTAATGTTAGACAGTTTTTAGTTACTGAGGCTTCGGGTGCAATAAATCAATTGAAGGTGGCTGGAGCGGTAGACTTGGGTCATTGCGTGCACATTTTAATATTTTTAAAAGTAAGTTGAAAAATAAATCTTGGACCACATTTCATTTAAGTGCTCATGTTTATGCGTTTGAACGCACTATACAGGAAGTAGGTAATGGATTTGAAACGAGAATTATACATTTTTTCATTTTTTTTCTTAGTTAAAGCATGTTATGACTGGAGTTCTCGGCGCGATATTCGAAATTCTGACGAAATGATATTCACATATCTTGTTTACGAATATTGGACTCGGCGTGGCACCTTGATATTTGTTAGCAACTATTATAATAATAAGAAATGTATTATTTCGCATTTAGAAGAAAATATGTACTTATTTAGTTGCATTATTGCTAAATATATGTCACTAGTTGAAAATTGGCAGTAAGACTTCCGTGGAGTGGCTAAGATGAGACAGGTCTTCCGGGCTCTCTTCTGCGTCGGTTCATCATTGTAGACATTCATTTGATTCTTCAGGTATGGAGGAGGAAACTGGAACGTTTGCGAAAATATGTCGTCTACAATGATGAACCCACGTGGTAGAGAACCCGGAAGACTTGTCTCACTAGTTGAAAATACTGCTGAAACAGACTACAATATGTATTGGCGAAATTATCACTAAGTAATAGATAAAATAAGTAATTAAATATTATTTAATGTGTAGCCATTTTTAATGAAAACAATATATGTAACTATGGTAAACAATATATTATATATAAATGTCCGAGATTTTTTGTATGCAATAGTTTTGATGTAGCAGGCGGGGCTGTTACTAAACAGTTTCCCTTGTGTGTATTTTGAAAAATGAAATCGCCCGCGCCATGTGTCAGTTAGTGGAGAACGTTTATGGGAGCACGCTTGCCATCTGTTTGTGCACATCTGAATCACTACGCGTAGCAGCTGAATCATACGTACGTACGCGTAGCCTTTTATATAGTAGATGTGCCATAAGGATGCTTGTTTAAATGGCATTGAATTGCCAAAAAAACGAAATCGGTAAAATGCTGTTTTTTTCATTTTTATCGAAATCGATATCGCTAATGAGAACACGTATTCAAAGATTCATGGAAATCTGTTCATAAACAAGAATCGCTCCTACCAGTTTAAGACCGGTAACGCAGTCACATTAGTCCAATCGATACTCATCCTCTTCTATTGAAGTTCTCTCGTCCCACGCACCAATCCCCGGGAATTACCTGCTTCGTGAACTCGGGATGCAGGCGACCACGGATACCCTCCTGACATTATGAGGTATTTCCGGTTCCGGTAAAACTATTTGCGCTCAGCACTTCCTCGGCTTATCAATAAACGACCCACGTTTGATCACAAGACCGACTTTTATGCCCTTGCGTACTTCAATCGGAATTTGACCGAAGTTAATTCAGGTCTTAATTAATTGTCAATCCCCAACTCAGACTCAGATTAATGTTTTGCCTATTAGGGGAGCGTTTTCGTCCGCATATTAGTTATCGAAGTAATTCGGGGAGAGAATGGAGGGGTTTGCTAACGCCATTAGAAACTTTACCGGAACGAGAGTAGAGCAATAATCCAGGTAAGTATGTTCCCTTAACTTGTTCAGAATGGGCTGAAAAATTTCGATCTAAGACAGCGAAGAAGTTGGTACGAAACAGCGTCGACATGGCTGAACTCTTTGTAACGCAACAATTGCGATTTTTCGATAAAGTTTTTTTGCATGTTTTGATTTATTAATGAATTCGTAGAATGAAAATGTACTATTCGACCGAATATTGGTATTCACTTATTAAATTATTATTATACGAATCTTTCAGCAATCGTACGATCACTAACAATACAATTTTAAGGCCAGATTCACCGAATTACAACTGCGTTGCTTGCTCAATTCGCAGGTAATTATTACTTCTCCTCGAATTCCGTTTTATGACCTGGGTGTCTATTACCGAACCTTTCGATCATTAAAATTCGATTGATATGAAGTCCATTGTTGCTATATTTCACCCTTCCCCAACTTCGGCTCGAGGACTTAGTTTAGATTACTGTATACATTTGGCAACATTAAGTGCAGTATCGCACGATACCTGCCGTTCGAATAGTTCCATAATCACCAACTGCCTTGGGCTTGTTCTCGGACTGGCATTTCAACTATCGCCTGTGTCCGCTTTAATTATTTACATATATATAGTTCCTCCCCCGTAACATCTGCAAATTTCCTAATAAACGAAGGAGCAATAACACTCAATATATTTGCTATATTTACGGCACGAATTTGAATTTGACTTCAGATATTTTTTTTAGTGACATAGCAGGGTTATTAGAGGCGTGGAAATCCTAGAATTCCTGGAAACGTTACGAGAAAATTAGCGTTGGCATTTTCTGAGTCAACATCTCATTTTTTTAAATAAGTCAGTTGTACCACTTTAGGCACGTTTAGTATCTTGTCTGAATGAGGCATTGGAGCTCTTGTTTTGGGTTTATCAATTATGCCCCTAAAATAAACGATGAGGTCACACTAATGCTGAGGAAGATAGAATATTTGATTATCATCAAATTTTGTAGAACTAATTCGTGGCCCTCGTCGTCACCGAGACCTTAGAACAATATTCTAACAGAAAGGAAGCCGATTTTCTCCCAGAGCTATAGTGGTGTTGCTCTGTTTGTTAGCAAACTTAAATACTCCATAGAAAATGCGTTAATGTGTGCTGCTCCCATTTATTTCTTTAAAGCACAAGCAAAAGCATTTGGTTTTGGAAAAGGTATTCGGGACAATATTTTTCGGGAAAAAATTCACTCGGGTATTTCGATGTTCTAGAAAATGATGGTGAAACAACTCTTCCGTATATTTGTTCAACTTGTGCAATGCGTAGAAACTAATCGAAGACCTCAAACTATTCGGGAAAATAGATTCAGGAGAATGTTTTTCGGGAAAAAAATTATTCGGGTATTTCGAAGTTCTTAATAATGATGGTGTGTCGACTGTCCGTGTTTTTGTTCAACTTGTGAATTACGTAGAAACTAATCAAAGGTCTGAAATATGGAATCAAGTAAGTGCTTCTCTTTGAATAAAAATGTTTCGTGAGTGAAAGGGAATAATTGTACCCTGCAAGATCAGTTCTTTTTTTTCGAACCCCTGAATCTTTTTTCCTAAATTTTTCTTGGCTGTTAGATTATACACCGTAATCGACCCCTCGGTTTAGTGCTCGCGTAAGTTACCAGATGGTGAAGTTCGGAAATTGGCCTGTCATTAATCTTGCCCCTCTTATTATTGGGTTAATCCTGGCTATTCTCCAATTTTCGGGTCTTGAGAGCTTTTTACAAAGACTTATCTCGATTATCTTAAGATAAGGAGATTTGTTATCCCGACAATAGCGTCGCTGAACAACAATGATTTGGGCACCTTTTGGGATTTAGAAGGCACTATGTTTCAGAAGATTTGCGGCTCTTTAAATGCCTCTTAGCCGATAATTCTTGAAAATTCAGCAAACACTAACAAATTCAAAGGGAGGCACCGTACCTACACTCTTTAAAAGCTTCCTTAATTTCTTTTATCTTTCTGTTATTTTTATATTCCTTCCGGGAGAGACCAATACGGTATACGAAGAAAGTTCGTGTCTTGAAAAGTTCAATAGCTGAATGGTTCGCAAGTCGGGGTAACAAAGTTAGCATTACGTATCACACTTAATGGTTTTTACATGTTTTTATGTCGTAATCATTAGATGACGCAATCTTTGTTGAAACGTATAAAATCCGAAGATTCTTGCGAGATCGAGGAGAATTGATACGTAATGGTTATTATTTCAGGTTAAAATGATGTACCAACATTGAAACCCAGGTTAGAAGTAAATTTTATTTTTGCGGAAAATTGAACGTGTTATTTCTTCATCATTGTCGAAGCATAAGGCATCATATCTAAATATCTTACGATATCAGTAGAAATTTGTAAATTTTAAGAATATAAAGTGATTCCAACGCAAAACTACTTATATGTCGTTTAATTTATATTCCGATTATTTACAGAAAAACCTGTTCGCTGTTTGATGTGTATATAAAAATCCTACCTTTACAATAGAAAAAGTGTCAAAACCCAGTGGGGAGAAACCATGCAGAAGACATTCATGAACTAATTCAAAAGTATAAAATCAATGGTCTGCGAGTTCACTTCGTGGAATGAATACATCTTGGTCAAAAATTAATTCAAAAGTAGTCCACCACTGAATTATCCTGAGCATACAACCATAGAACCTTCATTGAATGTTCAAGTGTGAACTATTCATTTGAGACTGTTCATAGATCGTTCATTTCCATTCCACGAAGTATTATTCAAAATTACTTCCTGGTTGAACATTTAGAGAACATCTTTAGACCATGTATATTTGAATTGTCATAAACGACAAATATATTCATTATACATTCTAGGGAATATTCTAACATACCATATGTACGATATTATTCCTAAAATTAATGCCTGCATGTGATATCGTATTATGTACGTAATGAGTTAAACTGTTGATTTTAACGTATGAACACTTGTTCATTCACAACAAATCTCGTTTATTCACAGTAATATTGCATTTCTATTCGTACTATGTGGCATTATAGGTTTCAATAAATTAATGCCAAATAATTGTTATCGATATGTGATGGTATTACCTCAAACTATCAAGGCCTAGTGGGGAAAGACCATGCAGAAGGCATTCATGAACTAATTCAAAAGTAGTCCACCACTGAATTATCCTGAGCATACAACCATAGAACGTTCATTGAATGTTCATGTGTGAACTATCCATTTTAGACTGTTCATAGATCGTTCATTTCCAGTCCACGAAGTATTATTAAAAATTTTTCCCTGGTTGAACATTTAAAGAACACCTTTAAAACATGTTTATTTGAATTGTCATAAACGACAATATATGAATTGACATTTAATAATTATAGTTCTCGAAGTTACATTTATCCACGGAAATGACTAGGTATATACGACTTTCTTTACGTCGGAAATTCAATATCAGGTGGTAAAATATGCGCGTAGAGTCGTAGGGTACCTAATAATGCGACATGGGTAAAATGACGATAGGAATATGCAAGATAGGATGTTATAACGTACTAATATTACGTACGCGTAATTGCACAATCATAGTGAATAATTGCAAATTATCATTTTTTAAATTTGAAAGAGCAGGGAAGTCAGTGGAGAGGTAATACGGTATGAATCGAGAATCATTTCACGAGAACTATTTTTTTTAAACATTCCTTCATGGTTCATATGTTATTTATTCAAAAACAGTTCAGCCGCAATTCATCTACGTTGAACATTCTTTGAACATTCTATGAAGTATTTCCATGAATGTTCTTTGCACTATCTGTGAGTGCCAATTGAACGTTCATTGAATGTCCTTCCTAGAATGATCTTTGAACATTTTTAAATTGTCTTCAATGAACGTTCTTTGTACATCCTTTGGACAATTAATTCCCCACTGGGAAGGGAGAAAGAGTATTGGTAAAATAATATTTCTCTATCAGAATATTAATGCCACGTTGGCGAATAACTGTTTATAAGAAGAAAGTTTTCCCAAGAAATTGAATGAAAATAAAATATAGGCACCAATCCATCTTAGTTTATGAGTAAAAATGCTTCAGCAAATAACTTTAGGAACTGACACCAAAATGCGGTAGTTCAATAGAAATGGCGCTGCAGTCGGCTCATGTAGATGGATAAAGTTGTTCATTGAAAATATAATCGTGGAATAATATGCTTAATTTGAATATTCATGTTTTTTTCTAAAATTTAAGTACTGCCATCAGTGAAACCAAAATTTTTATAAACAGCACAGTTAAATCTAAATTCATATCAGGAATGACAAAGGGTTAAATTTGCATAAAAAAGTGCCGACGTTTCAACGGGCAACTCGTAAATCGTCTTCAGGTTTAATGTCGTTCAAATGCAAGTACGATAGACGGTTGAAACGGAAGAACCAATCGTCTTTGTCAAAGGTAGGTCCTAAAACTTTCAACGTAAATTAAACGCATTCTCGGCGAATATTCTCCGTAGCTTATCAGTGATAGAGATACATACAGTTTTTTGCAGCCGATACGTAGAAACACTGTTCCCGGAAAATTCACCTTATTTAGTGACTCGATTATAAGTCGAAGGCAGGCTTTCATTGGCTGAATAAAAGAAAGAAATTTCTCGACTTATACACGAGTATATACGTCCGTTGAAACGTTGGTATTTTTTTCGCAAATTTTACCCGGTGGAATTTCCGAGGTGATTGAACTCAAAGCTTTCAATCTTTAGTTCAAGTTTATTTTATATAAAGTAAATAAATTGTTCAAGTAAATATTTAACATTAGATCTCTCAGCCATGTATGGCTCTCAACTATGTTTGATGCAATAGTGCAATAATGCACTCCTAATTTGTCCTCGATTCGCGTAGAGTCACCCAGTCATATTTTTTGTTGGAAGCTGTGATTCAGATTCCATCCCATTCACCTCGTGACTCGTATAAATGGTATCACTGCCCCCGACCGGACGCTCCAATTTTCGTGCCAAGAGATGCCTTTCCCCTCTAGACGCATACATTGTGAAAAAACAAACCTTCGTGAATGCAGTCTGGGGCACGTCTGCGAAAGTTTGCACCGGTTGGCTTTCACGTTGGCTTTTTTTTTGTCGACTCATCATGCGGCATTAAACACGACTTTCCCGTCTCTTTGTGTCCATTTTTATGTAAATTCTTTTGACCATAAGCGATTAATGCTTATATGACATGAAGATCATTGACGTATTTGCAAATTGCATAGTTGTTTACTGTATATTGCAAAATTGTTATATTTGTCAATACCACCCTGAACTCGTATGCTTGCTTACAATCCATTTTAAGTAATATTTTTTTTAGATGTATTTACAGTTTATTTTGCAAATTGTTTTATACCTGATTTCCTTTGTCATTTAATCTATATTGTATTGCATTAATTTTTTCTGCTCAAAAGGTGAGCTACTCCTAGAGCAATAAAGATTATTATTATTATATATCACGTGATCTTCACAAAGAGCGTTAGCAATAGAGGAAGATTGCTTTTCGCAGAAATACAGGTTAGCGAATAAATATACTTACCGTGCTGGGGGAAGCGAAATACTGGTTTAAAAAGTGGTTTACTTCCAGCAACACACAGAAACCTGGGTATAAGCACTAGAATAGGATAAATACCTTAGAAATGGGGTACTTTAGAAGTATTCGCTTTGAAAGTTGGGGAGACAGGGTAAGGAATGAGTGAGTGATGGAATAATGTGGAATAGATGCTCCAGTAATAGGCGTATGTGAAAGGAGCATGCTTTGTTGGTTTGGCCATCTTCAGCGAATCGATGATAGTCGAAAAACGGAACGAAATATGATAGAGGCGTGAATGACGTAAGAGGAAGGTGTAGACCGCGAAAGTCATGGGTGAATGTGGTGGAGGACACTCGAAATTTTGTCTTAAGAAAAGGGTAGCGTGTATAAAATAGAGTATGAATGTGGCAGATGGTTTGCAAGGATAGGGCAATGTTGAGGAAGTTATCAAAGCAGAGAAAGCTTTACAGGCCTCTCACTGTACGAGTTTAACTTTTTTGACTGCGCTTACTTAGAAAAGGAACGGCGTGATGGGTATGTATGCATGAATAAATGTAGGTAATTATATTTACCATGCTGATTTACAATAAAAAATAGGCACATGCAACTCTACTCAAAAAAGAAAAAATATTTTTTTTAAATTACCGTTTACAAAGAAAAAATATTCAGTAGTGGTAACGTCGTATTATTTTGTAATGCCATGAAAATTACCTTTATTATGTTAAGTGTTCAATACGATGGTAGGTTAAATTTTAAACATTGCATTTCTGTATTACTTCGACTCACCCGATTTCAACGAAACAAATGCAATATTATTTACTTGATCTAAGGTAACTTCAAAAAATTGGGTAACAAATGCAATATTTTCCGGTCGTTATGCGATATTGCAGATACAGTAGCGAGTAAAATTTCAGTCAGCTTGGAAAAAGATATTCTCAGCATCAAATTATCATAAATACGATTCTTTAAATAAGAAGGGCATAATAATAGATATTCAGATCTGAAAGTTTAATTTTAACGTGGTTTTCGCGGCGTTCCACCAACTTATCTTTCGCGTGCCACCAGGTTTAGGAATTTAATTATACCACGAGGCGTCGCAAGGTTTTGGGGTAGGAGAAAGTCGGATCCCTGACATAAAAAGGGAAGGTTTACGAAGAAAGGAGTTGTGGTAGGACAGCTATTAAAAATTGAACTTATCATTAAAGCGACGATTACTGAGGTATGTTTTGTGTTGCGTGTGAAGTACTTTGGAAAATAATTACGGTAGTATAACTAAAAGATCCTAATTGGCTTGTGAACTAATTTTATTTGTTGAAATCGAAAGTTAATGTCGAAAAAGAAACACATAGGAATGCCCGTGATAAAATTTAAGTCTGCAAGGAATTTTTTAAAAACTTTTTTATTTAAGACATCTTTTACTGCGCTGCGCTGAAAAAGGAACGCCAGCTTTGAATTTTGACGTCAATTGGCAGTAAAAATCGAACCGTAGCACTAATAATTCACGTTTAACTTCGATATGCTGTACATGCGCATGCGTCATTGGAATTATTTATTACTCACGAGTTGGCCTTTACTGCTGTAATCTCGGTAACGTTCAATCCTTCACCTTGTTTTTGGAACTCCCGTTTCTTGTATCAAATAATGAAATATTATTTGAGGTGGGCTTTTCCCAACTACTATTCACATTTTTGACGCCGTTACTCGAAATTCCCGTGAAATTGTTTGCCTTTTGGGGTGTGTGGCAAGTCCCGGCAGCTGCGTTGTCATTTATGGTAAATAAAATCATATACCTGGTACTGCTTATTGACGTCACCAAACGTGGTGACCCGTTTTCTTTTATCGGGTGATATATTTTTGTGGAATGTTTTGCTCTACCTTTTTTCTGCAACACGAATTGTGTCACTCATTTAAAATTACGCTTATTTGAGTAATTTAGACGTTAAATATCAACCTTAATTTCAAGCATATTAATGACCGGTTCACATCCTTATTCCCGTAACCCGATTATTCATTTCCCGCAATACTTTGGCATATTGATTAGATGCGTGGGCGATTTTATCCGGGCTAACGATGGATGTGCGATTTTTACCAACTTATCCTTCCCACGCGTTTTATCATCATTTAAGCTTAGCACGTGCCGAGGCGTCGTGCCGAGGAATTAAATTGAATATCGCAGCGGCCTTTTTTCCATGTGTTGCGAGCAAAGTAGGTATACCTAACTAATTTCATAATGCATATATGCGTCGCTTCCTGTCAAGGGGCACAGAAAATATAGTCCCCGTCTTTTCCTAAACGAATATAGTAGGCGCGAGTAAACTTTCTGTAGAAAATAAGTACACGACCTACTAGGGAAAGGCGCATGATTAACGATTTTCAGGAGATTCAAGATAAAACAATTTTTCCATTTCTTGGTGAGGCAAGTTGTTTCAGGCAAGAGAGGCAATAGAGTTTTCCACCCTTGTGAGGCAAACTTTTAAAGTGCAGCAAAAAAAAGTTTCCTTTTCTGTCGATATCCTTCGCTAGACCCCTTCACACATGAATACTCATCAAAGGTTTAACTAAATTTATATAGTTTTGTGAGTTCTATTTCGCCCTCCTTAATGAATTTTATTCGTGGAATTAAGGAATAAATCCACTGAAGGCGGCTTTGCTCGCGCGAGTTAGCGTATATGAGTAAGCGTATATACTCGTGTATAAGTCGAGAAATTTGTTTCTTTTATTCAGCCAATGAAAGCCTTCCTTCGACTTATAATCGAGTCACTAAATAAGGTGAATTTTCCGGGAAGTGTTTCTACGTATCGGCTGCAAAAAACTGTATGTATCTCTATCACTGATAAGCTACGGAGAATATTCGCCGAGAATGCGTTTAATTTACGTTTTATAGTTTCGTATTAGGACCTATCTTTGACAAAGACGATTGGTTTTTCCGTTTTTCGATATTTATACGTTCCAAGAGGTCAATTGTACTGTACAAATACCGCATAACCGATGCAAAACAAGGAGAATCAGCAATTTTTTCGACTCCTTGACTTTTACTCGAGTTACGGACTTTAGTCGTTATTTTTGGCATAAAAGGAAGACTTCGACTTATATTCGAATCGATTTCCATTCGAGTCGACTTATAATATAAGATATTCGATACTTGTTTAACCATAGCCTTACAAGTCGCTTTCAAGCGGTACTTCGATGTGTAAGTATTGATTTCTATGATAGAAGGGGTTAATGACGATGTTAGTAATTGGTACACGATCGACCGCAGAGTGCATTTCCATGGTAAAAAGACTGGCATCTATTTTGCCTTCCAGTTGCATTTCGATTCTGCGGTTGTACGGTATCACATCCGGCGAAATCCTGATCACATGGCTGCTAGTGGGGTTCATAAATGTAATCGAGAAATTAAGTTGTGTCTGAACTTACGCTATCCTGGCGAGTACTCTGTTTGAAGACTTCTCGGGTTACACTACGGGTCAATACTTCCATTTCATCCAACGTTTCGACGAGAGTCTCGGTCATGACCAGGGGTATAATGAACATCATCATAGACCTGATGATAAAGAGCGAGATGCCCATCGAAACGTTGGATGAAATGAATACCCGGTGTGCAACACGAGAAGAGTTTAGGTAAAGAAATGAATTTGTCGAAGGAAGGCTTCCTTTTGCATACTATACGTATTTATTTTGACATGTCAAATGTTTTTTTTATTGTTAGATGTTACTTATAGTTAATAGCTTTGAATTATGAGGAATAAAATAATTTTCATATTGAATACGCTTCGATGTACTTACATAATTCACGATCGCCAAAGGATTGGTACGGGCTACTACTACTACTAGTAGTTAGGGAAATTAGGCTTACAATCTGCCGGTACCAGTCTTACTAATTCACCTCGGCGTCCGATGTGGCATGGGTAGTGAACTTTGTGAGAGTACTTGAGGGCATGTTTGAATCCACATGTTACTTATTCTGTTATTTTCAAGTTTATAAACTGTTATAATGCTCGTGCGTGACCTAATAACCATTCCTTTGGCTGGGAATATTACAGTTTCTAATGTTTTCGCCATATATACCCATGTTACGGCTGCCGTCAATCAATTGTTTGATGAACTTTTCGACCAGATGTACGTTCAAGCGCAAGTTGTCCGTTCCACTTTGGAAGTATGATCCAGGCTCGTAATGGATTTAATAAATTACAGGCATATACTGACATAAGTTATTTTACCTGAATTGGAATACGGCCACATGTCTTGTCAGTATTCTTTTTCGTTCGAAGCCCTCCGCCATTAGTATACGTTAAATGCATTTGTAAGATCAGACCGCCGAATATGAAGTCTATTTTAATGAGTAAATATGGACACGGAGAAAATTACAGAATTACTTTTCAATTTGTGTGTTAATTCCGCATCTTAGCCAAATGAAGGTCGGCACATTGACAAAACCGGAGGAAACATTCTAATAGACAGGAAGTATATAACTAAGGAATAAAGTCCATGTGAAATTCGTCATAAAATGGAGTCAGTCGACCTCAATCCTCACCGTTACTCGGCTTGCGAATGTTTCTTATTTATTTTCCCGGCATTTGCCGCAGTGAGCTCAAGAGGATTGAATCTGGGGCGTCATTTTATTTTTATTTTGAGAGTAATTAAAATTTGAACGTAAATTGAGATGCTGAAAAGTATTTACTTTCTACAGTAGAGAGTCTGCACTGAACACCTGCCAATCTTTTTTTAATTTTATATTATACTGTGCGGATGCGGCAGTAACAATCTATTGCGTAACTACAATGGTAGCAAAACTTACCGGCGTGTCAGTTGTACCGTGCGAAGTATGATGTCATTGAGAGGAAGGCTCTCGTGTGGAAAAGGTTTCGCCAATCAGCGGAGGGGAAAGCAAGAAAACGCTGTCAACGCCACTGTATTTAACTTGAGAGGGTGGAGAAGTGTCAGCTGCGCATGTTTACGATACAAACAAAGATGGATCATAATACGATGATATAGTTCCCAATCCATTGGAGAAATTCACGGGTGATGCACAGTTACTGTGTGAGTCAAAACAAGAACTTAATTCCAACTTTTTCTTGAATTTTTTAAAAACAATGCTGCTTCCGCTGATGACATCTGTTAGCTATTGAAAACCAAAATTTAGGCATGCTAAGCATGCCAATTATTTCAAAAATATAATTTTGATAAACAAATGTTTGCAGCCGTAGAAGCCGAATTCTGCGTCATTTCTATGAACTTACCACACTATCACGTAAGTTATCGCAGTGAGTAGCTAATAATTCAATAAATAAGGCGTTAAGATGCCTATATTTTTATTTTGAGTCGATTTCTTATGGGTTTTGCGATTCTTGAAGACAGTTTTCCGTGGAAATGGCATATATGTACGTGGAGATTTACTATTTCCCCCCGTGTTTCTCCCGTTGTCGCATTTAACACGTTATTTCACAATCAATTGGTGAGAAAAATAGCGTGGAGAGGTTACATTTTATTGTTCATTTTAGAAATAGGATAAGTTTCCAGAATGTGAATTAACTGACATTTATGTCATTTTAGGGTGGAACTACCTTAAGAGACATTAAAGAGCTAGATAAACGATGTATTTTGTATTTTGAAGTTGACGACGAGCACGGTATTACTAATAAAACGTAGCTCGTTGAGCATCGCAAGCGACTCGATATATCGTTTGGGTTGAACGCTGTGATGTAGTGTGGATTACATGAACCGCTAGCTAGGTATGAAGTGCATTGTTTGTTTGATACTTGTGTGGTATTTGGGTAAAACAGCAATGCGAGGAAATACACGAGGGAAAAGATTTCCTTTGAAATATCCCATTGATACTTACAAACATCTAAACGAGCGAAGTGGATCTCGGGGGGTTATTCTGTAACTTTTGTCTACCGTCGACAAACGTAAATTGTACTTTAGTGGCTCAATGTACCTTGGCGAATCTATTAACCTCATTTTAGACAATATAGCGGCCGCCAATGAGCTCACCTTACAGCTTTACAACTTTTTTTGTGAAGTGAGTATTGGCATCGTTTTTATTTTCTCGTTGTAGAAACTTACCTGTATAAAACTGTAATATTGCATTTCTCTGGAATTGTTTGTGTAATTAATTTTCTTGCAACTGCATTTTTTGTGGTTTCTATTAAGGGAATATTTGGGATGGGATTTAAAAGGGATGCTGCTTAGCAGCCGAGTATCGTCTTAAATTGAGACCACTGGCGGTTTAGGAGGGAGGCATCGTCTTAAATATAAGATACTATCTGGCTGGTTAGCAGGGGAACATTTTCTTGAATTAAAACACCCACTTGCTGGCTCTATTCACCTACGCCTCAAAACAAGACAGGTTGTGGCAATGTTGTAGCCGTTCTCCTTTCCCTTAAATACAGCTCAATCAACTGCACTAGAATTCAGCACTAGCTGTTTTAATGATGTTGCCTCAAAAACATGATATTCTTTGTGTCTTAATACAAGATCTTCTTTTTACTGTGTAGTTTGAGAGAAAAACCACACAAAATTTTTGAAACTTCGATAGAAACTAACACCGTTATAAACCAAAGTCTGAGTGCTTCTAACGCGCACTTCTTACCAAATTTTTATCGAAGGTTGACGATTTTGCCAAATTATAAAAGTGAATTTGGAGGCCTAAATTGCATACAACCGCTCGCTTACCCCGGTCGTAAAATTGTCGACCGTTGATACAAATTAGATTAAAAATGCACATTAAGTGCACACATACTACTTTCAGCAGCGGCGTTTCGTTATACTCGAGGTTCGCGAAATTTTTTTGTGGTCACTCTCTTACAAAAGGCGCACATTTTCACAGTTATGAAACATAAAATATGTCAATACTAACTGCACAAAAAAGTTATAAAACTGTGAGGGGAGCATGGTGGTGGCCGACATGTTGTCGAAGTGAGTTTTTTTTTAATTCGCCAATGTCCATGTGAGCCGCATAAAAGACAATTAGCATTTGTCGATGGTTGACAAAAATTACAGACTTACCCCCCAGGGTTGTTGGGTACAGGACGACTATAATGTTAGAAATTGTAAGATTTTCAACTTTCAATTGTAAATAAACTTTTTTTTGGTTATTTCCGCTCTAAACAAGATTTTTTTTCTCAATCTACACATTTATTATTTATTACCGATTAAATGTGTTGTGTATTAGTTTTTAAGGGTGCAAGTATACTTGACTCCATTCTATCGAGGCTAAAAACTAATTTATCGGAGCTTTCATCCATTATTCCTGTGCTAATTCTTGAGTCGTCTGCTGTTCGTGTCGTCCGGATGACGTTATGCGCAAAACGGGCTCATTTTGGTCACGGGACCGTCCCACCTTGTATTAGGAGTACCATGACAACGAAGGTTTGTGACCCTGGTAGTAAAATTTGGTGACTACCTTAATCCCCGCGCGGTGCCAGTTCGTTGGCAATAGGCTCTTTCACTGGAAATCACCTTCTGCGCAACTGCCACCTCGTTTCGCGACCACTATAGGCGGTTGCAAAACCATCAAAGGCTAATTTCTGTCAGAGCTGACAGGGGGACACTTAAAAGACTCCCAAAACCTCATTTAAAGTTCATATGAATTGACGCGCTGCTGGGAGATGGGAATGCGTGAATTTGTAGAATGCCGCTGAATTTACTGCGTTAAGACCGTTTTTCACGGCGAATAATCTTGCGAATGAAATTTCAAATGATCATGTGTATGGCTTTCATGCCTCGTGTGTAACGGATAGTTCTATGCAATTGAAAATCATGCTCTTGAAATTATTGGAGTTAATTTAGAACGTGCTCTAGTTTTAATCGCATAAACCCCGTGAGGGATTGCATGATAGTACAGGCGCACAACGTCCATCTTTTGGGTTATTTTTTTAAATAAACCACCGCATTATCGTAGGATGACGACGGTTTAGTAATGCAACAGTCTTCACATTTGATATGTTTCACGCCGAATTTTTATCAACGATCAGAAGATTTTCGAGTGTCGAGGTGGGTTTACCCTGTCAAGTTATTTGCGCAAGTTAGTCGCAAAAAGCGACTTTTGACATTGTTTGCAGGTGTAATGTAAACGACTCTGCAAGTCCGTGTACAGAACTTTTGAAAGTTTCGGCTAGTCGCTGCAGAAGCGTATTGGTGTCAACGTAAACACCAATTTGTGTGCACTTGTGAATAATTTTTCGTCTGATTAAAATTCCCCCCAAGCTCTCGCAGAGGAAACTTGCGCGAGTAACTTACCAGTGTGAACCCACCCTTGCTTAATTGGTAAACTTAGGAATAATATGCCTTTTCTACCTGGGTACAATCGGACAATGAAAATAAACCATACACTTATGTTTAGGTGTGTCAAATTATGGCTATTATGAGTAAGGAGTGTTTCTCACGTGGAAGCTGATGCCCTCCTGCGGCTGAGTTCCCTCACCAGAGGCTCTGGTTGTATCAGCGTCGTCAGCCTGTCGACGCAGACACTCCTCGATCGGTCCCTCTGGCGAAAGATCGAAGAAGATCGCGAGTTGCTGTTCAACGTCACATCTGGTGGCAAGATGGGGATGACTGGCGGAGGACCTCCGAAAGACGGTAGGCGCTTCTTGCCCCTCCTGTGGGCGAACTTCATGTCCAGGCACAGCATCACTGACGCCCTCTCGAAGTCGTCGCAAGATTAAATTTTGTTCGTATTATATACTTTTTTTACGTTTGTAAATATGTATTTATTTTGCTTCTCTCCGCTGGCTTCTTCAAAAAGGGGTTGCTTGTCTTCACTCAGGATCGATGGAGGCCATCGTAGCAAGGAGTCTTGCGCTTGTAGATTGCATTTTTCCTGTCGCCCTCTTGCAAGGCTCAAAATGCTCTTTTTTAGCACTCTTATTTATATCTTGGCGTCGAAATTGTCGTACGGAAATGAAAATATAAATAGAAATTACTTATGGGATAGGGATAGGTTGAGCATATCTCTCTTTGAGTTCAATAAGAGACTTAATGCGCTGCAAATGACTTGACCGAAATTTAATAAAATTAACGTTTTTATGGCTTGATAGAGCCTCCGCATTAACGAAGTCAAATACACAGTAGGCTGTTTTAAGTTCCACAAAGCACAATTTCTTAAACGTGCACGAATGGTTTCGCCAACTAAGACGCCATTAGGTCGCATATGCGTCACAGCAAGAAAAACGCTGAAGACACCATCACAAATAATTTGTGTGTGTGAATATGTAAATGGCTAAGTTTTACCATTTTTTTCTTACTGCGACGCATTTGCACTTGATGATGCTCTAGTCGTCGAAACTGGTTTTGAAGTTGTAGTAAATTATGTTTTGTGGAGCTCACCAAAATTTAATGCGTATTTTTCTTGAATGCTGACCGAAGTGATTCAATTTTTTCAATTCAAGGCAGAGTTTACTGGAATAACATGGTAGATATCTTGCTGTATTTAATGCAGATAATGGGGATGTTGTTTGGTTGGTATATCAGGGAGATATGATTGAAGTTATAGTTTATTAAATATTGTCAATAGTTGGACGTAGAGGTTAAAAGGTGCTCAATGCTCTGCGAGTGATTTAACCAAAATCTCTTGATTTTTTCCAATTCAATTACCAATTTCTGTTGAGAAATATGGCTCATATGCAAGAATATTGGTATTGAATGCAATGAATTAGACCTGTGTACTCGAAGAAAGATATGTAGTGTAAATGATTGAAGCTTTAATTGAAAAATTAAATTAGAAAGGTCGACCCAATGCTTAAAGTTCCAAAAAGACTTGAGTGCTAGGGTATAACCTCATCCAAATCTTTCATTCTACAATTTTTCTAATTTATGGTCTAATTTCAGTCGAAAATATAAATTAAACAATAGGGATTTTGTTACTGATTCAAATAATTAAGCGTAAAATTGTCACGAACAGAAGTGAAATGATTCTTATCACTTACGTTACACTTAAATATCTGAAGTGTTTACGATATGGTGGCACTTCGATTCTGGCAGCGTCATAAAAGAAAATTTAATGCCTGTTGAACAAGATCATAAAATAAAATTCAATCAACTTTTTTAGATGCATATATGTGTTTTAATTATCAAATTTAGTGTCAGCAGTTAGTAGATTCATGGATATTTTCTTTGCTAAAACGCCTTTCTGCTGTTCGGTCTTGAATGACGAACTTAAAATTCCGAGATGCTTGTTTTATGAAATTTATCAACTCCACCACTCGTTGGCAATGTCATTCGTTTCCAATTAAAATGACATTAAACCAGTGACAATATTATCGGCGTACTTTCGGTGAAGCGATATGAACGTCTGTGAACCTTCCAGGTTATGAACACAAAGGGGCAAAGGAACACGGGAAACGCTTACTTATGCCATTGAAAGCCCTGTGAATATCAATGAAGTCCTCCCTTATTCATATATGCTAACATTCTACCTCTCCCTCTATCTCTCTCGCTCACAGCATTAAAAATATAGCGCATATTTTGAAAATGCTTCGCGTGACGCGCGTTTACGCTGGTTTTTGGTAGTACGGGAAAATAAAAGGATTCATGTTAAATTCAAGATGTCGTGTCGGGTCCACAGGAAATATTTTTCTCTAAAATAGAACGTATTATTTTTTCATGCCGGTAGTAGAAATGAGCGACTAGTAGCCTTAAGCTGTTTGTAGAAATGTGTCTGTATGTGATGCATTGTTTATAGAAAAACAAAAAAAATTAATCGACCCTGCGTACACTGATTTCAAAGGAATTATACGAATCATACGAACCGAAGGCAAGAGTGTCGCGTTTCATAAAAAAAGGAAAATAATAGAAGGTGGTCACGACTTGCTGGTGGACATCTAGAGAAATGGTAAAGGGTATACGGCGGAAACCAATATATTTTGGATGCATTTCCGCGAAGTTTGCTAAGAGTTCTCGGAAGCAAATTATTATTGAAATAAACTTTCTTCAAAGTTGAGAATGAAAAACTTTAAAAAATAATATTTTTAAAACAATGTGTTAATAAAAAGAATGTATTCAGTTAAATAATTATTCTTCTTTCGTCAAATTATTGCACACCATTTAGTCAATGAGTCTCAGTGCTAATTTCCCACTATATTATTCAACAATTTCGACGCGTTTCGACATTTTTACATCACCCTCAGGTAGAGACAGTATCTATCTGAGGATGATGTGAAAACGTCAAAATGCGTGTCGTTTCATAAATACATTTGTGGAAAAGTACAACAAAAAATCATTGATTATTCAATGAATACCTATCTATTATATCATCTTATCGTTTCGTGCTCTCTACAAGTTTTATTCCATTTTTAGGCTAACCTTCTTTAATCATGTTCGTCTCGCATTCCTACTTACATAAATGCGATATCGATGTAACATGAGTGAAATATATACGATTCATTTAATAACTAAACATCCTGTTGATCTCATTTTGAGCCATTTAAAATTTTAATTTTATCCTCCCTGTTTATTTTTTATTTAATCATGTTTATTAAAAGTTTAAATTTATTTCATACTAATAATAACACTCATATGAAACTGAACAAAAAATAATTTACTCCGCAGAGGAACTGAACGTTGTAGAGATGATCCCTACCATAAAGGAATAAATTTGTATAACCTTCTTCTCTGAAAGATAAGAAATGTTTCATTGTTAGAACCATTTAAAATGAAAAATAAAATGTTTCCCTTCATTAATACTTTATATACCGTTTATGAGTTCATTAATTACTGTAAACAATTGCGTTTAGCCTAAATATATACTGAATTATCAACTCTGTGAGACCGATTTTGTACCCTTATATTGGGTTATGTGATTGTTTTGGTGCGGAAAATTGAGAAATTATTTTGTGGATTTTTTTATGAAGGGTATACCAATTATACTAATTAAGTATGGTGTCGTAGGTGAATAAGTGATGCTATAATTATCACGCATTTAACACGCGATTCAGTACTCACGTCCTTCCAAGTCACGTAAGCCTCGGAAACTGAAGATACTAAAGTAATCCTGCGGTTAAATCAAAGGCAACATTACCGGCAACCGCAGCACTCGAACGATGTTCGTCGAGGTGGATATAACCTCTGAAGATCTTCCACGCCTCGGATCGTATATCCTTCAATTTTCAAAGTCGGGAACTCTTGTCTCTCACTTAGAAAGCAGTGATTAAAACGCAGCGAAGCATTTGCATCCGTCCCCCAGTATAAGGGAGTGTAGCTATTAAACGTTTCTACCTTCAGCATCGTCATTCGATAGCCATCTCCGTCATAGTTTTTTTAATGGCAATGTTTTTTTTACGGCTTGATTTTTACGAGCGCCGTGTGGTCTAGTCCTTCACCCATCCGGGGTCCCCCTAGTTGTTCCACATTTTACCTCGCGTTCATTAATCACTCCATATACACGCGGTGTTCACATTAAAGAAGGAATCGATAGCCGTGTTACGGCCGTATAACTCATACTCATTGAACCGTTCTGAAAATCCTCATTTATTCCGCGCTTACACTTTGAGAATGTGACCTATTTTTTTCTTCGGAATCTACTCAATTGGTCGTCACCCCACTTGGGTTAAAAAAAGAGAAAACGAGAGAGTTTATCTACCCCCCCCCCCACCATTTCAGTGCCTGCAAAACGGTTTGAAGAAAAATTGAACGCGAGATTTTTTTTTTTTAGCTGGCCCGTGGGCTGTGAACATGAATCATTCTCGGTTCTGTTATTACCGGGATGACGGCTAGAGTAACTCCGAAGAGGCTTTGGTCTTCGTTCTACTTCCCTGGCAGATTGGAGAGAAGCAGTCATGCGAAGGGTTGTCGTCATCCATTTAAGACTCACTTGAAATCTTATAGTATTTATTTTATATTAATATTAATCTTTTATTTTTGACGCTACTGCGTATTTGAACTACTTTCCGAAAACGATTTTGGTCCTACTGTTTATCTTTGCCAAGTTAACTCCCCTTCTTCATCACATTATTATCTTAATCTGTTTGATTTTCTCTCACTATGAGTGCTGCGTTTTTTACACATGAGAAATTTTGAATGTCCGTTTATAAGAGAGCCGTAACCAAGTAAGTCCACGGACTAAGTTATTAAAACCTTTAAATTCATTTCTCCTCTGCCACCATACATTTTCATTGACCTCAAGCGGTATTATACTTATTAAATGGTACGAGAAATATTTAAATTAATTCTTTCTTATTATACATCAACTATCTACTTATGATTATTATTCATTATTGTTTTTGTGAATAGTTTGGTATAAATTGAGCCAATATTTGTCTTGCAAACATAAGTACAAGCGAGAATAAAATTATTTTCATGATTGTTATTATAATTAGTTGGGTATAAAATGATCCTATGTTTGCCTTGAAGACATATTTACCAGTGAGAATAAATATATTTGTTTGCCTTGCCGTACATCTTTAGTCCCATCAGTCAGTTTGGTATTTTCTATATAAACTGAGAAAGCTTAGTTAAATTAACGTGGAACCATGAAACTTCTCTGTTGCCATCGAGCCTAAAAAATAACTTTTTTTTCCAAGTATAATGTTGGAACATTTTGCAGATTTTAAGTTGGCTGAAGTGATTTTTGTGTATGTTCAGATTTGCCTGAAGCTTTGGATAAGTTCTCTTATTAATAATATCCAGAGATAAAAGTGAAAAAAATTACGGATTCCTTTTTTTGTGGCAATTCGATTCTATTTTCATATTTTAGCCTAATATAGCGCATGAGATATATTTCGGGAGATTTGATTGCATTTACTGTGTTTTGAAGAGAATCTGTGTATATAAATTTGTATATTTTCCAATTCTGTGCATATAAATATTCTCTTCTAAACGCGAGATTATAAATTTCATATCATTACAATGGTTGTTGACCAATGTCAAGGTGTAATGCCGAGTCAAATACTTGAGAAAAAACATAAGTAAATATAATTTCCACTTGAATTTCGAATGCCCATCCGAAAACTATCAATAACTCAAGTCCGAACGTGGTTAAAGGTAAAACAAATTAATATGAAATATTTGTATCTTTTCCAATTCTGTTTGTATGGTTACTTTCACCGTATGAACAAATTTGGTCCCAAGTATATTTTCGACTTGAAAAATTATTAAAATATGCCCTCAGTGACCGGATATAGTACTGTTCAAACTGACTCCCTGCCACACACTCTTGAGGTGGTTCGGAGGGTACTATGTAGATGCATCTTGATAGTTTTCTTAGCGGTAACTACTGCAAATGAAGACCGTGGGAAGGACCGCGAATTGCCTCGAGGTACAAATCGATTACGTAAAAATAAACATGCCTTGGGCAGTATTGCGCCTGTCTTGGTTTAATTTCTTTAGTCGGACTGTTGTCGCAAAAAGGATCTTTTCTTGACTTGGACGATGGCCTCATGTATTTTTTTTGCATGGAATAACCAAAAGTTTCTCAGCAACTGGTCGAAGTCTCCCGTTTTCGGAAGCTGCGCTATATCGATTCAGAAGTTTATCTTATCTGGGCTTTTTCATCTCCTGCTTTCTGCTGCGCTCATTTTCGTGGCTGTTTTCTTACCGCAAAGTGTTTCCTAACATTATTTTTTTCACAACAGGATTGCTTCCTCTTTTTCATCGTAAAACAAAAACCGAGGCCTCTCACCATTATCGTACGAGATATCCGTTTTCGGAAGCTTCGCTTATTGATTCAGGAAATTAAGAACAGAGTGCATCGAGCCTTGCCAGTGTCATATTATATTGTCGTTTCCTTTCTTGCAAGGATCATTCGGCCCTGATGTAGATGGAGGCTTGAAGCTCTTTTTGCCGTGATAACCATAAGATATGCAGATCTCTGACGAAATATTCATTTTCGTAAACATATCTGTTTCTGGAATTGAAGTTGATCGAGGCGTAAAAAATGTAATTTCGGAAATAAGTACTCTTCAAAACAATGGAAAAAATTTATATACGGATTAACTAAAGCTCAAATTATAAATCAAGTATAATCAAGCGAGATTATTGACGCTTTCCATTCGCTCCAATAATCTGCTCACTTCGCAACACAACAGAAGAATTGCTTTCCGTTCGCTTCAAAGCCTGCACACTTGAAAACGTATCGGAAGCAGAGTTGTGGTGCGTTAAACAACGAAAACACTTCGGTAATCGTATCATTGCTGTTTTTGAGTTGATGCCCATTAAATGCGTCAAACATGGATAATGTAAAGTTTTCAATCAAATTAAGGTAAAAATCTTAATTTTTTGCTCACGTATGTTGCATGAATTCCATAACTATACCCTAAACATTCGGATGTGACTATTCTTTACCAAGAGAATACTACCTACCGCCAGACTAACGAACGTTTCGCCTACGGACATCGTACCATTCATCGCCGTTCGTGTGTGCTAAAATGCGTTAACTTCAACACGTTGAATGGATGGCTCCCTATGAATGGGTTTCAGTGAGACGATGGTTTGTTGACACATTTATTCGCGCCAGCTGCTCTGCTAGTACTCCTAAAGTAGCTAGTACCATTAAAATAAAATATTAAGACGGCAAATTGTCCTAAAATTTAAATTTCGCTTTAAAATTATGTATGCATATTCCGAAGCCTTTTTCCCTTAGTGTATCGTGTTGGTGTGGTGATGAAAGTACTGGAATCCTGTTATTAAGGGCTAAGGTGCAAATGCTGGATGTGCTGTAGATTTTTAAGTGGAATCCTGAGCCATGCTTGGGAGGTTTTTGGAAAGCCCTACAGGTACAACACTCCGTCCATCAGATGGGACATTTAACTATTATCCCTTTGGCGTCTTTCGTAAAGAGCAGACTAACGCTGTGCTTAAAATGCACCCTTCCTCCATGTCTCAATTAATCATTTTTATACCAAACTATAAGCTTAACTTCAATGCGAAAATGACTCCAGCTGTCGGTCACTCTACCCCAAATAATCTAATTACTAGGTCTTGGATTTCGAAGCAAGTTGGCAGGCCTAAGGAAGTAGGTAAGAAGTTAATAGGCAGTTGTCACGACCTTAGGTAGTCCTAGAATAGTGATCTGCAAATTACATCCCTAATTTTAGTTATATACCCACTAGTTTAAACAATAAACGATGAAAAATATTTTTACTGTCATTATGAGTAATGGAGTTGAGGATTTTATGCCTTGAGGAAGTGTTTGTGTTTTTCGACTGCTAGCGCGATGGTGCTCGGTTTAACTCACAGGTCATGGTGTTATTTCGCCCGCATAAACTGTAAATATTTTAAACTTGTTTATACCCAATGCGTTTAAACTCTTATTACAACGTTTTTCGCGCACAAAAGCCGGTCATCTATGATGCCACGAAAATTTCTGGTCCTTCATTCTGACCAATGACAATTATTTTGTAATAGGTGATATAATAACCTGACTATATATGCTATGAATACAAATAACCCTTTGAAAGCCGGTTTATTATGACTGTTAAACTATTTAATCTCAAATTTTTGTTATTGTACCCAAGGGGGGGGGGTCGTCAATCACTCTTTAGGGAATACCTTCCTCCCATTTGTCGTTTAAATTCGAGCTCCGACCGTCTGATCTCCGCAGAAACAGAAGAAATTAACACTTATACAATTTTATTACCCGGTTACAATTTCGAATTTCACCCTCTTTCTCTTTTGTGTACGTCTTCGTACCCATTTGCGTATGTACTTCATCATTTCTTCATTTCGTAGTGATTGGACATTTAGAAGCTAGTCGCTCACAAGCGACAATGTTGGGTTTATTATCCGCGACTGTGGCTTACGAAGAACGACCACTTCTCCTGTGCTACAATTTGGACTTAGGATGAGAACACCTAGTCGGTATGAACCCCCGTTGAAATTCGCTTTGAAATAAGATGGCTTGGTGGTGTAACTGGCTTACACTCCTGACAGGATGTTGGGAGGATTTGGGGTTCGTATCTCATTCCAGACTGGAATATTTTACGCGATCCATCTCCCGTAACAACAGTGCTGGTGATGCATAAAATATATTGCGTAAGCTTCAATCTGAACACGGTAACTCATCAAAGACCTGAACCAGCAGGCCTATTTATCTAGCATACTACATCGAGCACAGCCTGAAGAGCCCGCTCCCGAAAGTTTAAGGTCGTGCCCTGGTTTGATTTTGGCGATATTCTTGCTCTCATTCAATAACATCACGAAAAACAAAGCTTCAAACATTCCAGTTCAAAATCTTCGTTCCTTTTGCGGAAGCTGCGCTTGTCGATTTCTTTAAAGAAAAATTGATTTTCACAAAGTCGACCTTTTCATCTCCCGCTCCTCTTATTGATTTGCACTGCTTTACTTTGTGTGTGTTTGTGTGGGAGTGAGAGACTGAGCGGTTTTTTTAGACGTTAAATCCTCCTCCTTCATCTTCTTCTTCATTCGTCATACCTCGCCGCTTAACAAGTCTTATTAGCGATCCGAAGTCGTGGATCCGCGAATTCCACTCTGCTCGTGGGTGCGTGGATGGATTTTGGTGGAAGTGATTTTAAGCCTGTCACAGCAAGACTCGTCCCATCACCACCGCACCACCCCGGGCTTCCTGTCCTCTCCTATATCTCCGCCCCGCGTCGCGACTGAACGGGGATGGACCCCTGAGCTATTTCCGCTCTCCGGATTACGCGCGAATGACTTTCTGATTGGGAGAGGAAAGAATTCTCAATCTCCCTTCTATCGATGGTCCATTCTCCCTCCTAATTCTTGCTTAGTCTCCTAGTCTAGCCTAAGTCTCCTAGCCTAAGTCTCGCGATTAGTTGTAAATTAAAAAGAAAGAAACTGATACATCAAGCTTGGAAAACAAGTGTTATAAATATTTAACGATTTTAAATGATAAGTATAACTTAGTCTTTCGACATAGATTTATTACAAGAAGACGACATAGATTTCTAAGAATCTCGTCATCATGACCTGATGATGACCAATCACCTGATGATGACGAGCTTCGTCGAAACCTAGGTCGTCTTTTTGTAATAAATCTATGTGGAAAAACTAAGCTATGCTTATCATGTACAATGCTAAGCAGATTCCACGAAGTCACATCCGAGAAAACAGAATATATTTAACGATGTCAAAAAACCAAAAGATATGATTTAATGCTTTTCTATTCACTGTCGGAACAGTTGCGCCAAAGTATTCTTTGAAACACGGGCGCATTAGAAGGTAAAACTTATGTACCTATCAATGTTTGTATTTTTAAGTCATAGGTTTAAAGAGTAGGTATATTAGACGGCGACTTGTTCTCGTTTTTGTATGGTTTTCTCGCTAGTATCTAAATGTTAGCTTCTAGTACTAATACATCCTATATGTTCATTAATAGTGGTGTCAGTAAAATAAAAGGGTTTTTAGACCCTTTAAGAAACATATTATAATCAGGAATGGGTTGACTGCGACAGGTAGTTGGTCAAAACATGTTACTTCTCAGTTGGCAAATACGGTTTTGCCGCATAAATGATTTAATTCCCTTATGATAAAGTATCCCTCTACCTCACAGAGCTATTGTGCGTCATGTCAGTCTTAACCTTCCTCTTCGAAATTCGAAGTCTTTTATGCCGTAGAAGAAACATATTTGCTGTTATTATGTTTGGTTTTGACTCAAATTTCGGAACTTAGTTGTTTTTAACTAGCAGTTTGTTACTGTCTGAGCAATGATACCTCCTTGTCTATCGTCAGTTGTTGATTTTCTGGATCGTAGTACCTATTCTCACTTTCTGGCTCGGGACTGATTCTTCAATGCAACTGACTGAATCATATACCCTGCATTATAAATTAGGCTCGAGTACCTAATTGTCATTTAGCGTTACTGTCTTCAGCGTTACGCGCTCACAGAGTCATTCATACGAAAGTGTTTTGGTCACATTTCTGAAGGCCATATAGCCTGTACAAGTTCAAGGTTGGCTCACATGGTTCATTTTGAATTTTTATAAGAAGATTTCATAGCACGCTCTTCTTCGTCTACAATCTCGTGCTAAGGTATCTTTTAGTACACGAGCGCTTTAGAAGATAGACCTTTTTATTTATCCCCGTATGTTTTAACCCATATATTACAGGGGAGACTGTGTTTTTCCGCAAGAAAGAAATGCCTATTTTTTTTCGAAAAACGATGCATCTAACATGACTCTCGCGAGCAAATGTTCAAGATATATTATAAATAATGGAATTACATTTTATTTTCGCAGTGAAATTTTCGTCTGCGATTTGGTTTGATTTTGACGCAAGTTTCAGAGTTAAGTAGTTTTCAGGTGTCAGTTAATTAATGTCTGGGGCCACGATAACTCCTTGTCAGTTTGCAACACAGATTCACACAAAACGCGCTGAACTGATTCTTCAATGACACTGACTGCGTCGTCCGCTGGATTAGAATTGAGGAATGTGCATACCATTGTCATTCTTTGCTGCCCTTAGCGTTACCTGCTCTCACAATAACGCATGCGAAAGTATTTGATTACATTAGTTAAGGGCGTTGAGTCTGTGGACGTTCAATGTGCGATCACAATGTTCTCTCATTTTGCCAATCAGTCTATTATGTCCAGTTTTAATATAGCATAACTGAGGAGAGCTATTGGAGAACATAAGATTTCTTATCAACGTGCATGCAACGATACAAACTTCAGTCTGCATACAATGCCAATTTGTGAAATAGGAAACACTCTCACATATGATGAATTCATCGCTGCATTCATCTTTTGCACACACTATAGTTTCGGAAAACTTTTTAAAAGTTAATGCAGGGTAAATTATTTTTTACGGCTTTTTAAATGCCTTCAATGCGTTCTTTCTTTCTTATCGCTATTTACGTAGCCAAGAATTTCTACCCAATCGAACGGAATAACGTTCTTGGAAAATGTTTGCTGAAGTAATGTGTGGCGCGTAACATTTACAGCTTAAAAAATGCGCGCAATTTGCACTTGCTTACCGCTATCGCGTCGATCACATCCAATGTTCCCGGGGGATTTTAAACGGCAGGCATTTTAGTCATCAGGGTATGAGAATGATTGAATCCCATGGGGAGGTCAAGAGCACGAGCCGCTTTGATAAACCAGCGCAAGACCGTTTCCCTACGCGGTCCATCCCGTAAGTGCAGGAACATTACGTGCCCAGCATGTGGTATTACACCTTTTTACTGCACCATTCAAGAACCCCTGAGGAAAAGGGTATATTCCCAGCCGAATCCTTTCAAATTCCACAAACGTGCATTAGCGAGATTTCTTTCGACGCTGCGGTAACTTTAGGAAGAAACTTAAAACTGCGCCGTTGCGTTTTGTGGATTTTTGAAACTCTCCCTCTTTTTTTCGCTGGTCGAACACTTGTGGAATGCCTGGTGTTTATTTAGAGTGTGAAATGTAGTATGAGCGAGATCTCACTTCACAAAGCCACGACGATAACATATGGAGAGCAAAATAGGTTTGGAAATGAATGATGAGGCTCTAATGGACGAATCACCAACGGAGTCTACGAAAATTTGAAGAGAGAGAGAGAGAGAGAAAGCATGAAAAAGTATGATGAAAAAACTGCGAAGAAAGAGGGACTGACTTATTGGGCACGTTTAGCGTCCAAACTGCCTATTGAAAACAGTTTTGTGTGGAAGAATGAAAGACTGAACTGATATCTGGACTGGAAGTCATCATGCCGTCGAAGGCAAAGGACGTCAAAGTAGAGAATTATGTAGGAATGAAGCGGTTGGCGGAGAGTGTAGTGGGGAGCTGCAGAAAACCAACCTTCGGATTGATGGCCAGTTCATATAAAATTCAACGAATTTTGCCAGTTTTTATAGGAAAATATCTCAACTTTCTACTGTAACCGAAAGATTACAGCCATTTACCGCAATGCTTTTAGAGATTTATGACCAAAAAATAGAAGCGGGTTTTCCATGGGATATGGTAGGTACGGCTGTGCAATCTAGAGAAACATTTTATTGTAAAAATGAGCAAGTTTTGAATCAGTTCTCGCCAGAAATGTAAGAATGTGAAGTTAGTATGTTTTCTCAAGAAATTACAAAATTAATTTGTGACTCACCTTGTACTTTTTATGTAATCGCTGAAAAATCTCCCGTTGGTGTTTGAATTTTCATTGTACGGCGCGGGCGTGAAGCGAATAAAACCAGTTAAAGAAAAAATGTGTAACGTAAAAAAAGTAGTATTTATTATTATAAGCAGCAGTGTTAGTAGTATCTGGTAGTTATAGTTGTTTGTATTTTTAGTATTTTTACCAAGGCTGTGCGCACCCATGAGTGACGAATAGGTCGCGCCAGTAATGTAGCAGTTTGTAGTTTGTATTCATGGTTAATTATAATTATTAGTATTTTACTACAACATTTTGTAGAAAAGTACTAAGTATTTTAATTAATCATGAATTCAAACATAATGGATTTCTACGAAGTGGAGCCTGCATTAAATATTACAGTAGTACTTTTTATGTGATCGCAAAAAAATACCTTCTATTGTGTGGAGGCATTTTGAGCATACGGCGCGGCGTGTGAAAAATAAGGAAAGTGAAAGCTTAAAATATTTACGTGGGTATATTAGTTAAATTGCCGAGTTGTCGTCAATAAGCGTAACGTTTTGGCGTCTTTAATACTGTTGTCTATACTTCATGATTCTTACAACTGCTTGTACTTTAAAATAATAGTCGAATACGATATCTATGCGGAGTTGAGAGAAAAATATCTCTCTAATTATGTCAAGGGCAAGAATGTTAAATTCAATTCTACAATGAAATCGGAGTGAATGTATCTTTTTATTTAAGTGACCAATGAATGGGTTTGGTGATCAGGAGCATGATAATGTATGAGGATGCAAGGGGTCAACCTTTTGTACACTTTTGCAAAATTTTGAGGGAATTTATTTTTCTAGAGCTAAGAAGGATGATTTATTTTGGCGCTCATATCTCTTGAATACCTTCGTTTCTTCGTTTAAACCGAAGATGGACACCATGTTCTTTGAAACAAATGAGAGGAAAGTTACTGAGCGATAGGTAATATTGAAAATGTGAAAAAATTATTAATTCAGAATTCCACATTTGAGATGAGAGTTAATTTATATTATACTAGTATAAAAAAAGGAAAAGTATTCATGATATTGTGAGTCAAATAATTTTACTGAGGTATGATTCCGAAAGATAAATCTTTGCAGAAATAAAAAAAAAATATCCAGAGGTTTTTATTTCGTAATGCAGCGCATCCACAATTTTAGCCTGAAACTACTCATTTACGTGAGTAACATGGTTGATTTAGCAAAACTTAATAAAGATTTAAAGCCCTAATCCCATCATGTTGTCATCATTAAAAGTTTGAAACTCTTTAAAATCATTATTACTCCCATCGCCTCCGTAATGTCAGCTCGTTATTCGGAAACCCTGGCTTCGCTGTTATTGAGAGGGGACCTTAATCACTTTCTCACGGACACATATTTCTGAAATCTTTATGGGGTTAGAAAAACGTTTTACCTCTCGTGTGTGTTGGCTCTTCATTCGACGCAACCTCACAACTCACACGGAAAGAAATATTCTCGACTGTGGTCTTTCTTTATGAGCCTCTCTTACTCTTTTCCAACAAACGCTGCCAGCATTTTTATCGTAAAACGGGGCCGCCTTCTGTGACTCCAATGAAAATGGATGCAGACCGCGCGCTCAGAAGTCCCTAAGCCTACCTACCTTACCCTTCGTGGTAATAAAATCGCAACCCTTTTGCGGAATCTTCAAAAAAGTGAAACTATCGTATCCACGACGAGGTTCGTTCGCAAACACTATTAAAGATATTCCGTCAGAATGAACGTCATAATGTTGTCCATCAATGGAGCAATGCGTTATATTTTAAAAACACAAAAGCTGGGGTGAGTATTGATTAGTACATCACGAACGCAGGATAGAAGAATGTATTAACTGCCAACATGCATTGTGACTATGCCATTGAATGATTTTTGTGCGGAATATCGGGGCTAATAGGTAATCAATCAACTTTGCCTTTCACTTTAGCCTGATTCTGATCAATCCCTACGATGCTTAAAATGTTCCCGGTTATTGACTAAGCCTACTTAACTGAAAAAGTTATAAGAATAATGAATGTCATAATCTCAGGTGGAAAGGTTCACGAGGAACCGGAAAAAACTGCTGGTATATATGCCTAAGGGCGACGTGCAGCACATTTACACAAAAATACCCGTGTTTTATAACTCAGAATATAAAGCAGAACGATAAAAGTTCTAATCTCTTTCTCATGTTAGTGAAAAAAATTGAAAATGGTAATGATAGGTGAAAATTTTCCCGATTGGCGACAAAACCTTCTTAACTGACAAAGTGAGATAAATAATGGCGATTATATTCGACAAGTGAAAACATTTTACGAGGGGCATTAAATAAAATGCTACAGACGGATACCTTACGGGACAACGCACTGCATTTCTGCACAAATATGCCGTAGTGTCATGAAACTTAAAATTAAACGGGGGAGCATAAATACTTTTCCATTTTAGTAGAAGAAAATAGTGGGAAGAAACAGCAACGTGAAAATAATATGAAAATTAAAAAAATAATTTTGAAATATAAAAGAAAAATAAAGGAGAAAATTTAGGAAAAAATGACGCTGCCAGAGGAAAACTTATGTGACGTAAAATCGGGACGTAATCCACCATTCGGTTCACGTTTCGTATACGAGTTAAATGCGTATATGTTACTTTGGATCGTGTGGGTTAAGGGAACACTCACGACGCGAAGGCAAATCTTACGTGTCAATGTCGTTGAAATAACTTTTTTTTATCTTCTTCTACCTCCTTATCTTCTTCCACCACCTTTCCTTCCAATCTTCCTATGGGGATTCCTTTACCTCCTTCTTCTTCTTTAATCTTTCCCCGTCGCACTTTATATCTTCTCCTTTTTTAAAACGACGAGTCGAGTTTCTTCTTTCTCCGCACGAAGTCGTCACAAAGTCCCTTCGCCCGGCTGGCTTCCCCGGCGCCCCACAACAGCCGACGTCGTCAAACGTCTCCCTTCTCCGGATTCGACCCGTATGGATGTACGACCACCACTCCCTCTGTGAGCGCAGCGCCAAAGCCGTAGGTACCGCGAGACCCACACACCACGGACGCGACTTCAGACTGAGACGACGCCGTTACAATCGCCCGCTCACTAGACCCACAACTGAGATTTAGGCCCCATTGGCGCCCTTCGGTTGCGGATAAGCCTGGAGAGGGGGTTGGCGGGGAGAAGGGGGGGGGGGGAACGGTGGCGCCGCCGAGCGGCGGTGTGCGCAAAGTGCGAATATGGCGGCGCCGCATTCAAAAAGAGGAACGATCGGCGCATGTTGAGGAAATGGAATGTAGAAGAGTAGAGAGGATACTGTAAATCCTGCTCCGTTACTTTGCCTTAATTTGCCTCCGTTAATTTGCCTTAAAGGGAACAGTAATAGCGTTAATTTAGCATAATTCCAAGGAGCCTTTAAGAGCTGGAGGGACGAAAAACCGACCCAGGTGGTGCGACACAGCCTGATTTAGCATACAATCTATTACAAAAGAAAATTTAAGTTACGTAGAGAGAAAATTTCCAGTGTTCCACACCATAGATATGAAATATTTACAAAGTATCCATAGTCTAATTTCCAATCCACATTCATGTTGCAAAATCCTCATTCACTCACCCACACATCATACAAAATGGAAATAAACATATAGTTTGAACTCTTTGCAAGTATCAACTATTCCTTTGTCCTCCTTTTAAATACAACCACAATTATAATGCTCTTAAATACGGTGGACATTGAGTAGTATAATGCTAGTCCTATGTAAAAAAGTGACATCTGTGATGAGAACTTCTATCTCATCGGCAGGTGGAAATTACTATTTATTCTATTATTGTAACAGTGTAATTCATTGTTGAACATTAATATTCTATCGAAGTATTTAGGCATCAAACCCACTTTAGTTTTATGCATGAATATTAATGCATTGTATTCCAAAGCTTTCTTGATGTCCATCCATTGCAGCGTTTTCAACCTAAAGTTACTCCTTGCATACCTTTCGCATTTTATTATCAGCTTCGTGTCTTTATCTTGTAGTACTTGCAGTGCAGGATTTACGTATAAGCTACACAAGCTATAGCTTATGGCCTCCAAAAAAATTGTCTGAGTGAGCAATTGTCATATATACTTAAATATACTACAGCATTATTTGTCCCAATGCCGCACGTCCGGGACGTCCCATACTCTTCATCCAATTTTTTTGGCGCGTCCTTCCTTTAATTCCTTAATCCTTATAACATGTTTCAAGAGATTAGTTACTAAGCCTTTGTAAATTGTGCCTTTTAAAAGAAATTTTATTTATTTTTACCAGAGTTTGCATTTTTAAGTTTGTTATGAAAAAATAATAATTTTAAGTTAAAGATTTATTATTTCACTAACTATTTACTTCTTAATTGTATTTCAGTTTAACCCTCTAGGTATCCGAAAATCATATTTGGCACTGACATAGAATATCTCGACTTATAAAGGGCCCCATATCTCAAATATTTTAGGGCCTTATCAAGTCTAAATCCCTGAATATATGAAGTCTATTTCTGTCTACATTATTGGCAAGAAACATAGCTGTAGCACAATATATAACGTGAGGTAGAATAGTACAATTATATATTAGTTTATTTGTGTGGCGCCAGTTTGTTTGTAAACTTGAACTAAAAATCAAGGTTGTTAGGTTTATGGCATTGTGTTAAATTCACCAGTTAAAACAAGGTTCAAGCACTGTAGAGTTTCAAAAAGGAACTGAAAATTATTTTCATATTTTTATATATTTGACGCGAAGGCTAATGTGCTATTTTGAGAAAATGATCCTATATTTGCTTACTTGTGTAGCATTTGAACTAATAAGGTAGGTGCCCAGTACTTGTCGAAAAAGTTGAAATATTCCGTATTTTTAATTTTTTCCGTATGCTAAAATTCCACTAACAATAAGTAATGCCGAATACCTTTGAATTTACCACCTGCTTAATGATTCTCATGCTTAAATATAAATTGCGAAAACTCGAGGCGAAAAACGTTTGAAACAAAAACCGATGGAGAGTTTCTAATTAATAAAATCTCATTGGATATTTTCAAATCAAAATTCCTCCAACCCAGCGGTTAGATAGGCGGCTAAAGAAAGGAGACTTAACTGTCATTATGTTATGTGAGATTACGTAAATCTAAGATTTTTAGAAAAAATCGCTGTTGATATACTTTTTCGATTGAGAAACATGCATGAATATTTCTGTAAAAAAAACTTTCAAAATGAAGATCTTGAAAACTGGACGTGAAAAGATATTTATGACATTATGATGAAAATTCAGTTTATTTTAACTACACAACCGCTATTTTTTACATAATTTTTATTAGGTTGAGATCTTGTCTGTTTGTCTGTTCGGTACAAATTTTACAATCGATTTTAAACAAACTTCCCGATGAGCTAGAGACTTGAAACATTAACCATAGCTCAGAACTGGATGTCAATGCAATAATATCTATGTAATATTATTTAATATATATATGTAATTCATTAAATATTACAATATAATATACAATAAATTATGCATACATTATTTACATAATATAACAATAATTAATTAATATAATCAATGAGTTGTAATATTGATAAAAAATCTTATAAAATTAATTTTGCTGGCTTCTATAATTTAATTTTCAGGAAAATAACAATTAGACAGATTGATATGTTATTGGTAGATAGGTATAACAATTTTTACCGTTCGGTGAGTTGAATTTTGTGACGAACTACAAAAATCGTAAGCTCTAGAGTCTATTAATAGATCTTTCGTTGGCTTACTCTTCTTTTATTCGTTTTTCATCATCCCAACGGTTTTTTTGTCTCCTTTAACTCACCATGCTCTCGACGTATTGTTTACGAAAGTGGAACAGCGTCATTGATGAAACGAACGCACGTCGTTTCGTGGCATTTAGTTTTCCCGGGAAGGAAACTAAAAGCCAACCGTCCTTGTTGCTTCCTTCCCGTGTGACAGAAATGAAGCATTTAAGCAGAATTTCGCTCCTCTGTACGCAAGGGAAGGGAAGCGTTTTTTTCAAGCTTCGGACTCTCCATTATTTTTGTGACCCCGGATTTGGACGAATGGGGATGTTGGCCATTGGCCGTGAGTTTATTTATTGCCTCAATTCCTTCAAGCTTTTTGCGAGAACTTGTCAAAAATTTCCGCGCGCTTTGTTATAAAGTGTTTCCACCGTAGAATGGCTTGCGAAAATGTAATTTATTTCACATATGGCTATTTATTTAAAACAAGAAAAACTTGTCCGTTCTTCTTCGGTTTCAACAACAACGTTCCTATCTTCCCCCGTGCTAAACTTTTCGCTCAGTGAATTCTTTTTCAAATACCATGGTGTTAAATGCGAGAATAAATTTAAAAAATGTAGGGAGATTGTGTTGTCATATCTATTGTAATTGCTCTTTTCGTAAAAAAAAACTGCACAAGAAGCAAAATCCCCAAGGTAATGGAATGGCGGTAAAATTGTTACCAAGATTGGCATCTTAGATTTCGAGTTATTGGAAAAGTAACTACCTACTGGAGTTGAAGTGGAAATGAGTTAATTCAGTGGGAATTACGCTGAAGTTGGCTCATGCGGCAGGGTAAAGTGTTTATTTATAAAATATATCGTTCGTAAAATGTACATGTAAAATGTATTTTCAATACCTTATTTTTATTTTAATGACTAAAGTGGAATTATATCTGTTAAAGCAGTATTTTTTAAATTATGCTAAGAAAACGGTGGAAACCAGTATTTGTTTTGAATCTCACAATCTCGGTAAAACCAATCAATTATAGCACATACATGTGTGTAGGAGACGCGTATACTGCATGATTTTAGAAAACAATGTTGTTTAGCCGAGTACAGAAGCGGCTTCTATTTTAAAAAATTCGAGTTCTTTGCAATATTTGTTTTAGGTTGGGCACAATCTGTATAATGTGGAGTTTGCACAGTAGCTTGTTTTTACGTTGCTTAATTAAAATCCTTCATATGGTCTTTCATTAATATTTGGTGCAAAAAATAAATCCTACTCACTAGGTTAACATTTTCCCCTGTATTATTTAGATAAAACAAATACAATAAATCTTTTTCTTTTCTTTCTTTTCTTGAAGCTTTGAAATCCATTAATTTTCAATGAATCATCATAAATAATTATTGAACATTCGATATCATTCTGAGTGTAGTACACATAATGTAGAAATCTCCTTTGTAAAATTCCTATATAGTGTACATATTTGATTGCTTAAGGATTCCACACGGTAGAGGCACATAGTAACTTAAATCTAATAAATGAATAGCATAGAATTCTCAGTGGTGTTGATTTGAAGAGTATTAAAAATCTTGGGACAAAACCTTATATATTTTTGAGATGAAGAAGTTACACATAGTATACGTGATACAAAAGTCATCAATGAATCAAACATTTCGCCTATATCTTTGATTTCATGAATTGGTTTAATCGAGTGGTCTTCCATTCTGTACGAAGTTTATACGAAATTTTGATTGTTTTTCTTTCGAGAATATGTTATATGATAACATTTTTCCCGATTGATGTAGAGTTTGTTATCAGTGGGCAATTTTACTAGATTATCCATATCTACTTAAATTTAGATGTAATTGAAATTGAAAACAGACTTTATTGTTCTGGGACTTTATGTCCCCTGGAACATTTAAATATTATTACATGCCACAACAAATGGGGCCAATGGTGACAGCAATATATGCAAATTTCATTAAGGAACACCAAATATAAACCAACAATAATCAATGAATAAGAAAATAAATAACATGTGAAAATTAGGGTGCACAGATTTAAGATCACACATTAAGGATTGAGATTTAAAAAAGGCAACATAGATCATCAATCGCATTGCTTACACATTTTGCATTAAGAATAATGGAATATAAAGTAATAGACACAACATCAAACAGTATGATAACAAAAGAGCATGACGAATCTCATTCAACATTGCAATGCACAGATATGAAATCGCATTTCAAGAATTGATCATGATGTAGTTCTTACTTTTCTAAAGATCTTCGCATCATCTTCATGTGAAAGACACAGTGAATTTTTATGTAAGTTGGTAAATTATTAATAAAGATTTAAAACTATAAAGGTCTTCGATTTGAACCTCTTCTGAATTTTCTCTTCGAATATCTAATTTCTATTGTCTGTCTTTCCCATTTCCAAATAGGTGCAGGGTAGATTGGGTTAGGAATGAGTGGATGGTGAAAGAATGTGAATAAGACGATACTCCAGGGAGGGATAGGGAGCGTGCTTTGTTGATATTGCCATAACGAGAGAATGGATAAGAGGCGAATAATTAAAGCCATATTTATGAGGGTGTAGTAGATGATGTGTGAATGAATGGGGTAGCCCGAGAAATTCATGAGTCTGTCGCTTCGTCCATCTAATATACCTTCCGCCCGTCATAAGAGTAAGTGCTCGCTCATTGGCTTTCCAAATATTTACTTTTTCGCCTACTCATCCCAGGTCTTTTGTTATTTGTGGCTGTCTATTTCAGGAAATTATTCTGTCTTTACTAAGTATGTAGCCGGTGTCCCAGTTAAAATTATTTTCGTGAAGTCTTATCTGAATTGCTTCCTTCACACTACGATAAGAATGATAAAATGAAATCACTTCGTACTATTCCTCTCAGGCTCTCTATTCGATCGATCAATTTCAAGGGTGTTTTTTCAAGGTAACATTTCAATTGAAATAATCTCGTAAATAGTCCCAGAAAAACTTAAAAGTAGCTCAGTAGACGTTGAAATCGATGGTTGAAATAAAAAAAACCTAAGTGAGACTGTACAAATTGGTCTTTTTCAGCATGCTTGACGTGGCATAATTCCGCTAAGTATCGCCTGCCCCCATCAATTTAATTAGTAATCATAATAAATGATCTTTAATAATAAAGATGCTAATATCCCAGAGATCTTAAGTAAGTGTCTTTTAAGCGTGCACGTGAGTGAGAATCGCGAGTGTCACTTTTTTGCGAAACACTTTAGTGATTGAGAGTGTGTATATGACTGTTCATCCCTTTTCTTTCTTGTATTTTCGGATGAATGAGTGATTTTGAGTGCATGTTTTTATTGTTATTTTGTTTTGAGTGGTTACGCTTTGCTTTTTTCCTCCCGTCTAGGCACAATAGTCTTTCCTATTTTTTTGTGCTTCCCATTATAAACTTCCTTCCTCACTTCCCGTGGCTCATATAAGATTAAGGCCTTGGAGATCCATATTTCAATTACGTATATACGGCCTTAGATTCGTACTTCTCATATTGTAGTCTTGCCTCTTCCCTGTAGGCTGAGTAGTTTTCGTGAAAGCTAATGCTCAGCTCCTGCCGACTTGTCCAGTTGACCCAGTTGAAGGGCGCGCTACTGCTGTTGCTTGTTCGTGGCGTGAACTGCCACCTTGTCTGTGTGTGTTTGTGTCCATGTTTTTCGGTCGAAACCGGACCGCCTCCGCTTAATTGCCCACCGACACATCCCTTTAACGGCCGGGACAAAATCCTTCCACTTAATAGTCCACCCGCTCGCCACCCCGTCCCGACACGCGGGAAGGATGTATCCTATATTGCATGCATGAGCACACAGAGTTGGGGAAGTGAGGGTGGCCTGTTTTTAAGTGATCGAGCGTCTGGCGCTAATTCGATCCGTTGGTTTTTGATGTGCGGAAAACATGAAAGGTGGGAGGTTTGAAGGAAAGTTCACTGTCGATAAAAGGGGTGGGCTCTTTTTTCGGCGAGAAAAATCTAGGGTTTCGCAAACGGTGGCCTGATTCGGCACACGGAAAGGTTGTTTCGGTTACTCTCGAAAAGATTTGGGGACTGTTAAGGTGGTTTCATGGAGATAGTTCCCTAGTCATAATGGAGACCATATTCAAATTTTATTTTTTAATTTCAGCGTCTGTAAGGAGTTTGAAATAAATATTGTAGTATAAATGGCGCAAAGATATAGTTATACATGACCAAAGTTCTCAGTAATTATATAAATAAAGATACATAAGTCTCTAACTTGACTCATTTTTTCACGGGATACGGCTGAAAACCCTTCAAAACAGAGGGTTTTTTTTGCGATTCTGTAAAAATTACTTCGGCGAGTAATAGATTAATTTTTATGTATAGTTGAGAAAACATGCAAACTATAAACTGTTAGTTTTTTGATGAAATCTAGCTTCTAGAAGTTCCTAATTTTTTCAATATTCTCCCTCTGGAGCGCACCGCCGTAATGTATCACTTGTAAAACAGCTTATATTTTTAGGCATATTGCTCGAAAAGTAGTTTGGCAATGGGTTGATATTTTGATATAATTGGAAAGACGAGAGTTTTTTTATGAGACCAAATCCATCAAATTCTAGGTGAAGTGATTTTTCGCTTAAACTAGGTACCTTAAACTGTTAGAAATTGATTTTGCGCCAGGGGAAAATGTTTTCTTTTATACTTCCTCAGTCACTCACCTGTCAGTTCCCAGCCACGCTTAAGTTTCGTTATATTGTCGTTCATGTATATTTTTCCCTCGCACAGAATAAATATTACTAGTATCACATTTGATACATTAACACATCACACCATTTTTTTCGGGGTAGGAAAAGTCTATGAAATTATTTACTTCTGTCGACCCTAGGAAACTGTCCCTTTTATAATAGTTTATATAATAGTGCCTTATCTCTGGCCTCCTGGTCTTATTACAGACTGTAGTGTACTCTTAACGGCCATTGTATGTTAGTACTTCGTCCTTAGAATATTTTATTCCAGTCCTCATTGTCAAATGCATTTTCTTGATTTTACAATGGCAATAAAGGTCAGTTGATCATTTTACATTTTTATTCTCTTTGAAGTGAACGAGGGTCAAAATATCTTTTCCTTTTCCACTACTTTTCCTGAAACCAAACTGATATTCTTCCATGAATTTTTTCTGCTTTAAATCCATTCCATCCATTATATTAATTATTCTTTTTTATACCTTTGATGCATGTGCCATTAGACCCCCAACCCAAGGGTTTTTTTTGCATAAAACTGCTGTGCATATATCACAAATAACTTCGTAGAGCTTGGTGAAATTCTTGGCTTCAGCAGTCTCGGAAGCAACTTAATCGATTTTTGAAAACCTGCACTAACTCAACTAAATAAACTGTGGTATAAAATTTTGATCAAAGATTTTAATCACCTGGTGGTGATGAACATGAGATAATGAAAATTTTGCCTCCGGGAGTTTAATTTCGGCAACCCTGAAATACCAATTATTGATAATTTATTGTATATAGCTACTTGATCTGTGATTTAATGTATTTGAAGTGCTTTGGTGTTGCGTATAATTATAATGTCATTCTGGCCCTTAAATTGTTTCTTAATTTTTTAGTTGATAGAAAACGAATACTTGATATGATAATTATCAAATGTTGAATTTTGTTTCATAGATGAAATTTACTCGCGTTATTACAATTTTCCCCTAAAACTCAACTCTAAAATATATTGCAATTGCAAGCTAAGAGAGTTATTTTCTGCAGACGCTTATGGCATTGATATTGTGCCACTTGACTTTGTGTTAACGTGCCGTTAATTTTTTAAATAAATATATGACATAGCCCTTCTTCCGGTTGATTGATTCAACCCGCATGCAAAATTTATGTAATCGACGCGATCATCAGTTCTTCTAATCGCCAATGGGGTGATTTTTTTGTGGGGAAAACCCTCGGTGAAAGCAAATTCGGGCTGTTTAAGAATACAGCCTGAAGGAATCGAGATTGGTATATACATTTCCCCGAAGCGACTCCCTTTTTCCCAACAAAAAAAAACAGTCCGAACATTCCTCTGAAAAATCTCTCCCCGCCGACGGTCAAGAGCAAGAGATGTGTGAATAATGAAAAGGACGCATCGGAGGAAAAAGTGGAGAGAGCCGAATATTCATTCATTGGGCTCGTTCATGCATACGTATTCTTATAATTGTCGAAGGGAGGCCCCCCGAGGGGCCTCGCTCAGACTACCTCCGCCCCACCGGCCGTAACATCGCCTCCGGTTCGCCTGCCCCCCGGCCCCTTTAGGTACATTCCCAACCCCCAACCCCAACGACCCAATGAATCCATGGGAATCGTTGTTGCCGAATGACGCCATTTTTTTGCCCCCCGATCTCGTTCGTCGTCAATAGTTATCATTCGTTATCTCGCTCAGTGTCACATTAATCTTTTCGTGGGCCCCTGGGTACTTAAGGTGTTCCCACCGCGACTGTGTGTGAGTCAAAATAAGTACTATGTTTGATCTTTTTCTCTATTTGGTTTAAAACCCCTGCTTTCGTTGAGGACCTACGTTACCTTTTGAAAAACAAAATGAAGATGCCAAATATGTAAATTATTCCGTGAATTCATTTTAAATGAGCAAGATAGTTCAGGATAAACATAACAATGTCAGGCTGGACCTGGTGGAAACTGTCGATATTCATGATGAATCTTATAACACAGAGTGTTGAAACGCGTCGTGCAATTCAATAAATTTGTGGAAGATTGCTAAGTGTTTTATTCATCATGAAGATAGTTTAGGCTAAGTGCAATGGAAGAAATCGTTTCATTTAAACAAGCACTTCTTCCTAGCCGTAGAAACCGACTGTAGCCCCATTTCTACATACTTATCGCGTTTTGATTTCAAATATCGCAGTAATGGGCTAATTACTCTCAAAATAAGGTGGTTTGATGCCTATATTTCATTTTTATCCTGTTTCTCGGGATTTTGCCCTTCTTATAACCAGTGTTCCGCAAACTTGGCATTTACAATATGTGGAAAAATATTATTTTTCCCCGCGTTTCTTTTGAAAACCATGTAATTTCAAGTCCTGTTTGCGAGAAAGTAGCGTGGAAAGATAGAATTTGGTTGTTCATATCACATGGAGGACAGGGTTTTCTACAAGTTGACAAAATATGAATAGAATGACATTTTAGTCATTGTACGGTGGAACTAACTTATTTTTAAACTGGACACTGAACACTTAATTTTAGTGGGCATATAAGTTTTACTTTTAATGTTATATTTTGAAGAAAGTAATGAAATGCCACTCTGTAAAATATAATTTATTTTGACCTAAGTAGTAACTTGTCATGTATGCCATCATCAGGTAAGAGAAAATTTACCAATTCATGGAGTACCAGGCACTTATTGTTGAAATAGATGTTTAGTGATCATGCTACCCAACAGTCAATGATAATATGTATGGCCTGTTCTGCCGCACTGACATTCTTAAGGAAATTAACGCTCCCAGGCTAGACTATGTGGACTTGCTCCGTTTCTCCTTGATGGAGAAATTCCTCATAGTTAATGATGAGACCGTTCATTTCGATAATTGCTTGAGTAGGCGTTCCTATGTACGTTCTAAATAATTTTACGCAATTGAATTGAAACAACAAAATCACGATATATTTTATAATGAAGATACGAGTACGATGTAGAATGCATTTAACCAGAATTTTTAAATTAAGCCTTCATATTATTTATGATGTTGATATGCGAAAGAGTATAAGAATTTTTGATACTGCCTAATGAGCTGAACTTAGGTGTCCCACTCCCATAAGACGAATATTGGTGTTAAGAATGTATGTACACGTCAATATTAATCTGAAGGAGAGCGATCGTTTTCAGCGTAAATCTCTTTTAACATTCAATTATGCTCGTTACCATTTTCATTGGTTTACCGAGAAATCCATGGGTGGATTAGGTGGAAGAGACCTTCAATAAGATAAACATTAGGAGTCTTAAGAATAGAAGGGCGTGTCTGAAGCAATATATGAGTGCAATAGAAACGTAAGAGTAAACGTAAGCATCGGGCATTATGGAGGAAATCATTAAAAAAGAGCCAATTTCCTAAGCCTAACAGCAATAACTCGGATCTTTTGACTGCGCCTAAACCGACAGGGAATGACGTACATATGTATGTATTCTCATTCTTTTGATAGTCCTTAGTAATTCCAGCATCCCTATCCCTGTGTGTGAATTGAATGTAACTGAATCAAAAGAGTAATGCAAGGATAGGGTAGTAAGGAAGAAATTCTTAATAAGAGAGCTAGTATTCCTGGCTTTATACCTGGAGTTAAGCTTTTCTGACCGTGCCTTCACCAAAAGAGAATGGTGTGGTATGCATGTATATACGATTTATACACTATAGTGGGTGAAATTCGCAAGGAAAAAAATCATTTGGCTTGACCGGGATTCGAGCCCGGTATCTCCCAAATGCAGATCAGGTGTGTTAGCCAGTTACACCACCAAGCCATCTTAAATCAAGGCGAATTTCCGCGGGGTTAATATAATCAAGTCTGTCCAGTCAACATTGTAGCACAGGAGACGACGTCGTGCATGATATGCCAATTTATAATATTGAGACGGAGACACCTCTCGGTCGTTATTTTGTAAATGACGAAAGTGACCTCAACTCTCCATCAACCTACTCAGATAAGAAAAACCGACCAAACCCTTTATCTCCTGCTATATCCTCTACGCATTTGTTTTGTCTCCTCTCAATCCCCATGCCTTCTACCCCTCTCTCACTCTAACTCTGTCTCTCTCACACTCTATGTCTCTGTATTTTTTTCTCTCGCTCTCTAAAAAACCCAGAGAGTCTCTCTCTCTCTCTCCTCATCTCTCCCGTTCCGATGACAAACAATAGTCATCTCCGCCTTTCACTTGACGTGGTGGAAAGAGAGGAAGAAAAACTTCCTCATGAAAAGAACATGGAGGGAGGGGAAATAAAGCGATGAGGGTTAGGAAGTAGGAGGATGGGAAGAAGACCTTAGAGACTCGGGGTAAGGGTAAGGGAGACGGAATGGAGTGATGGAAGTAAAGAGAATGTCCGTTCGGATCGAGAAAAAGTCGAGATGATGCAGAGAGAGGGAGAGAGAGAGGGGATGAGCAGGGATATTAGGGAAACGAAGGAAATGAGGTGTGCGGGAGAGGTTTGGAGGTTTTTTTTTATTCCGACGTTGAGAGAAGAGAGAAGGTTCCGTTCGATGTGGTGGTAGAAGAACAAGAAACAAAAGATTGGAGAAAGGCGTGGATGGATTGGAAAAGAGAAGGAGAAAGCAGGTAGATAGCCGGCGGGATGGATTTAACCATGTAATGCAGGGTGAAATTAATGTTGTTAGTCGTTACTTGGGGGGAACCAAAGCATTATCGAAGAAAAATTCGCAGTATACTATGGTACTACTAATACAAGGTAGGTCGTACCGCATCGTTTGGATCGAAAGCTTTGATGTAGTTTGGATTTCATCGAAAGGCTAAGCAAAGTACGGAGTGCACTGTGTTTTTGATACGTGAGTGGTATTTCGATATAAGTAAATTCGAGGAAATATACGAGGGAAGAGCATTTTTAAGATATTCCATTGGCACATCTACACAGGCGAAGCGGGTCCAGGTTTCCCGGAGGCAAAACAACTTTAGTTTTGAAAAAGTAAGAGTTTTAACTTTTATTTGCCTGTAAGTTTTTGCTAGGGTTATTTCCTCTGTGAACAAGATTTTTTTCTCAAACTTCACATTTAATATTTATAACCAATCAAATGTGTTGTAAATCAGTCCTTAGGGATGCAAATGTCCACTTGACTCGATATGTTTCGTTGCTTTAATCTAAATTATCGTAGCTTTCATCCATTATTTCTATGCTAATTCTCGAGTCGTCTTCTTTCGTGTTGACATATTGCGCAGAACGGACTCATGGTAACGTCTTATCTTGCATTAGTAATACCATGTAGTAAACTATGCAGGTTCAACCGTATTCAAAACTGTAGAATTGGTTTCGTCCACTTTGACATTTATTTTGCTAAGTAAAATACAAATCCTTATACTTTATTAAAAACTGCTTCGAGCAAATTGTTTCGTGAGCTGATGGAAGGATTATGTTGGGAGCCGTTAGAGAAACAGAGACTACGCGCCAGAGCTAGATTTCGTAGGTACTTCAAAAATTCAGATCAGGCGAGTTTCAGTACGACACGGATATCTCCAGAACTGATAGAAGGGACAAAATAAGAGAGATACTCTGTCTAACTGTTCGGCACAGAAATTCTTTCTTTCCCTTCATCATAATTTATTAAAAATAATTGTGAGACACTAACATAGGACAAACTGTTAACATTCAATTAACCTCATTCTCTTCAATGCACCCCACGTCAATATTTTGACTTATGCCCTCCCACTATTTTACGTTTGATTGAGAGTTTATTTTTTATTTTAACATGCTTCTGTATTGCGGCATATAGTTTGACATTTATTACACAGGGTGCATTTGAATGAATCTAGGTAATTGCGGGGGATGTTTTTTCAGACATTTTTTGCCTCATGGAAATGAGGTTGCAATTCCTCGCAGAGAGCTGAAATGTGAACGCAAATATTTTAGCCTGAATATTTTGTATTTGACATGAAAACGCCGAATTTATGCCGATATACGGTCACCATCTTGAATCCAATGAGCTACCATTATCTTGAGAAAGAACGACATATTTGATAACCACCACTGACAATGGACACTATTTTAGCGCGAAAAAGAAAGGAAATAAAATATTTATTATTTAAATGCATTCAATACGCTGGTGGCGAACCTGATCGTCGTTCTTCTGCAAATTGATATATTTCTTCGATGAATTTTTTTAAAGTTGAGAATATCAGGTTTTTACGTATTTTTATTGCGCTCTGATTTTGTATGTCGTTAACAGAAGAATGTTTTACAAACATTATTTTCAGAACTCTTTTTTGTAATATTCTCTCAGTGCTTTATGGTTCATGTTGTGATAATCTGATTCAAAATTTATTTATTTTTACCCCACCTGGCGGAGGAATCGCGAAACATAACTTACGTATTTTGCAATAAACATACGACAACAATAAAGAAAAGTACCACCACTCTAATCCGCATGTAAAATTATGGCAAGGTAAAAATAAAAAAAATTTATTATCAACTTCTACTGCGTTTCTCTCAGAAGTACACTATCTTATTAGTCTTATTTATGTCCCACGTACGAGGTCAGTTTATCAATAATCGTATCTACTTCCGCGCGGTACTCAAACGTTAGCGCGTATCCTTTGCAAAAGTTCTCGGCGTAGACCTTCGCGGCAAAGAGGGGAGATAAAATTGGAGTGGGTGAAGGAAAAGGAGAGAGGGGAAGAGAGACAGGAAAGTCAAATTACTTTGCAATTAAGGCACGAGGCACACAAACACACAAGGCAAGTGGCAAAACATTTATCATCCTTAAGTTATGACTTAACCAGGGACCCAATCTCGAGGTCTCATTGTGAGGTGAGTCGAAACGGGACGGCAGATGGAGATGAGTCAACCCAATTCTTGAATCGCTTGTGCTGGCAGCAATAAGGAATTGTTTGTGACTGATTCTACACGGTAAAGAACCCTACTTCCCATTTTCGCGGCATTTTGAAAGTTCCGTAGCCCAGGTCCCAAAATCGTCAATTGCGCAGCGCCGGGAACTTTCACTAGCAACATACTCACGATACGATGACCAAGAACTTGGTGAAATGGCCACTAGACTTCCGTGAACTCACTCTGCTTACTCACCTGGAAAGAGAAAAAGATATGAATAATGAATAACAGTAGCAATGAAGAGATACATGTGCATTACTTTGAATGACAATACCGCTTACCGCCTAAAGGTAATTTATGGCTTTGGACGGCCAAAGCCACGATGGTGGCGGAAGCCGTAAAACTTTTGTCCATCAAGAGACGGACATGACAAGTAATAGTGCTATTATTATTAAATAAGGGGAAAGAGATTTGGAGTGAGATATAAGGATTTAGACGCAGGGAAAGTATGAGGGAGATTCTGAGATGCAAACAGAGGAAAAGTTGTTGAAAGAGCAGGTGAGTAAAAGAGAGAACGTGAGTTGGGAAAAGCAGCGAAAAAAATATATCTCGGTCAATTTTTTACACCTTCTATTTGCGAATTTTCGGTCTCCAAGCCGGTGCAAAAAAATGAGAGAGGAGAAAGGGTATTTCTCTTCCCCTTCCCCCTCAGTTCAGCTCAGTTCGATATTTACCGTCCCGGGTGTTCTGCCTCGGATTTATGGGCCCCTTCATCTCCCACTGGCTGGCCATCTCCAAATGGGGCGTGGCACGGCGTTTAAGCGCCGGACACCCAACTTCTCTCCTCCACCCCACTCTCTCTCTCTCAATTACTTCCAGACACTTTTGCTTAATTGTCCGTGTGCTCCGCTGACGGCTAGAAATAGGTCGAGTCGGTGCATGCCCCTCCCCCCTCTCTACCCTTGCCATCTCACTACGTACTGTAAGAAAAGTTATTTTTTTTAGTAACACCCTTTTCCAATATCCGCTTATAGGCGCACTGATTATGAATCCTTTTTACGGTGGCTGAAGTGGTGACCGTGTGTTATAGTGTGCGCGTTTCAACGATTTTTTTAGAAAGTCTAAATAAAATTCTTGGATCACATTTAGTTTTAGTGATTCTTATTATGCGTGGGAACTCATCATATAGGCAGTAATGGAAACTATGCGAGAATTAATTTTTTTAATATGTCCTAAATTAACACGTTATAAATAGGGTTTTCGGCGCAGTGTTTGAAATTTTGACGGAATTATAATTAAATATGTTGTTTTCTAATATTGAACATGGCGTAACAACTTGATATTTTATTAGCAACAGTAGCATTAGAATGAAATATATTATTTCGCGTTTTGAAGAACGTCCGTACATATTTTATCGAATTATTACGAAATACATGTCGTGTGCCGCAAGGCTTCGTGTAAAAAAGCATTGAATTGCCAAGAAAAGCCAAATCGGTATGGTTAAATTTTTTTCACTTTCACTTATATATATATCAATAATGATAACGCGTATGCTAAGTTTCCTGCAAATGGTTATCTACGTAAACAAAAATAGCTCCGAACGCCATAAATACACTAACTCTATAACAGCGATAGCTCAGACTAGCTCTCTCGCAATTTGATAATTCGAGAGATTTCCATTTGCTCTAGATCCCTGCTCACTTGAAAACAACGGCGCACTTGCTTTCCATTTATTTCAGACCCTACGTACTAGGTTACGTACTTCATAACAGATCGGGAGCAGAGTTTATATACTCGCTAAGTGATAAAAGAAGGTCGATAATTCCGATCCGTTAATGTTGCTTTAGTGCAAATTTCCAGTGTAAGCGGCAACCATGGATAACGTTAAGTTAATAAATGCTCTCCAACTCCCTCACCCACGTTTTTAAAGACTTGTTTTGAACGAGTTTGACAACTAAACAAAAATTCGTCCGAAACTTTTGTTATTACGTACCCTTACCTTCTCTGCCCGTATAGCGTGAAGGTTTTTCATTTTAATTTCTTTAATAAAACCTTTTTCCTATAGCCTTTTCTAGGCAGACAGAATGAATCATTTTTCAATAGGTATTTACTCAATAATAGCGATAGCACAGCGGAGACTTCTTATTTCACTTTGGTGACATCAGTTTTTTATATCCAGTGAATGCAATTTATCTTGGTTCTCATTGTGATTCTACAGTGAAGGAATCTTAAACCCATTTCACACGATAATTGATCCAGGACAAGACCTTGTATTCTATGGAGAATACAGTATCATCTGAGTCCTCTTAAGGAGGTTCCGCCGCGACTGTGTTAGTCAAAACAAATACTAAATTCCACATTTTTTATCTTTTGTCAAAAATATCATGCTTTCACTGATGCAATGCGTTACCTATATAAACCCAAAAGTAAGGTACAAAATATGCAGATTATTCCACCAATGTATTTTAAATTAGCACTTTTTTCCAGCCCTAGGAGCCGCCTGCAGCCGACTTCAATTACGGCATTCATTCTTCAATAACTAGAAAAATAAGGTGGTAAGATGCCCGTAATTTATTTTTAATCAATTTCTCTGGATTATTTCCTTCTTAGAGACAGTTTTCCACGAAAATGGCATTTGTATTTTATGGAAAAATACTATTTTTCTCCGTGTTTCTCTCATTCCCCCGTTGAACACAATGTAATTTTAAGTTCAATTATAGAATAAAATAGCGTTGAGAGGTATTATTTTGTTGTTCATATCAGATAGAGGACAACGTTTTCTACAAGTAGACAGAATATGAATGAAATGAAATTTAAGTCATTTTACGGTGGAACCACCATGAAAGGTTTCGCACAGTAAATTTGTACTAGCTAAGGAAGCGATTTTGTCATTCATGTTGTTGTGCAATTGTACTAAAACTTTACATTTTTCGATATAAGGTAGCTGGTGACCAAAACAACTGTCGAACTGTGCAGATTTATCCTTGTACATATTTTATTTACTTTGCGTATTAAATCGTTCTATGCAGGGTACCAAATGCTCGCGGAGTATTCGAGATGTGGCTTAACCAGAGCAAAGTAGCACCTATCTTTCACTTTTTTATCAGAGAACCTTCATACTGTTCTCTTGATAAATCCTAGTCCGCCGCAAATGTTTCGTGTTCCCCCGTGCTTGGTCTGAAGTGAAGGTGATTCCCAAGTATATCACTTCATCTGACTTCTTCATACATCTTTATGGCTAGCAAAATTACTGATTGAAACATATCTGTCGAAGTATTTGGATATTTTATATATTTATTTGTTTTTATAATAGCTAAGGTAAGCAAAATTAGTGAAAGCAGTATTTTTTTTAAACATCAAAAACAAAGGCGTGAATTTCTGTATTTGTTTTGACATGCAGAGTCGCGGTGGAACCTCATTTTGTTCAACAACATCTTATGACTTTGAGTTGAAATCGGATTCGAGAAAATCTGGGACTATTTTCACCTCTAGTTTATTTTTTTAACTAGTTTCCACCCCTCTAACTCCGAAAATTCCCAGACTGGTCTACTAAAAAACTTCAGGGTGGCCTTCAAGGTCGCGCAGATTTTTCTGAAATATTTTCTCGTTTTCAAAAGTCGCGTACTGGCTCTGTACTAACTCTTGAAAAGTTATTCTCCCGAGTAAAATCTTCCGCAATCTCTTGCTGAAGAGACTTGCGGAAGTAACTCGGCAGTGTAAACCATCACTAAAGGCCGTTTGACACGAGACACTTTTTACTGCACGGTTTGATGTATGAATGTGAAATGATAATTGTGTCGTGTATAGCTGGGACTTGCCAGAATGAATGCGCGAATGCTTGAGCTAGAGGCGATAAAAAGGACCCTGTTCTGATTCCGTGTTCGTGTTCGCGCAATTTCTGCTCATCAAACTGCGCAATTAAGTGTCCCGTGAAAAATAGCCGAAATTGATGATCGCCATTTGACTTCAATTACTGCTGTAATTCACTAATAGCAAAAAGGTGAGATGTAGAGGTGTCTGCAGTTTATGTTTAATCAATCCCCTAAGGGTTATTGACATATTTTAAACGGTTTTTGTGAAAATTACATTTGTATTGCGTAAATAAATTCGCGTTTTGACTCTGGTTTCTGTAGATATATATTTGCTAATTACACAAAAAAATAAGGTGGATTGTTGCCTAACTTCATATTACCATTCAGTTCCCTTGTCATATTTCTTACTTATTAACTGCTTTTCCGTGAATATGAGATTTATATAAGACATTTCAATACAATTTATCACCTTTTGTTGCATTAAATATAATTTTATTTCATACTCATGATGCGAAAAAAGTAGCATTTTGTTTCTCATATCAAACAGAGAACACGTTTTTCTTTTGAGTAGCCGAAATGTGAATGCAATCATATTTAAGCCATTTTGAGTTGGGACCTCCTTACCAAAATTACATGAAAGATGTACGTGGATCATCTTCTACGTTATGCTATGTCATAACGGAGCTATATGACCCCCTCAACTACAATCCAGGCACCTCTCTACTCTGAAGTTCTTATGCTGCGTGCTTACGTTATGGCTTTTCATTCGATGTGAACCGGCCACTAAGTTGGTGTCGTTCCTACGATTTCTTTCGCTTGGTACCTACCTCCCGCATTTCTATCTCTTTAAGTGTTTTTCTTAGCAAGGAAATGGGCCGAATTTTCAAGTTACGACCGTAAATTCATCTTCCTTTTTTTTTACTAGTTCGCGCTCCGGTGGAAATGGAGGAAACGCATCGTAGTCAAAACTTAGTTTCGGCCCTGGAACTCATGTTCACACGAACAAAAATGTGTTAAAAACTCGATTGAGGAGTGTTTGCGAACCAAAGTATATCGACCTCTCGACCTCGCGACATATTTCGTTAGGGTTGGTTGACCCCGCGTTCATATATAGTTTTTTTTGCCGCCGTGATATGTCGTTTGTTTCTCCGTTGAAACTCGCTTGAAATTACATATGTGGTGGTACGCTCCCTTGTGTGACCTAAGAAAGGTCGTTTTTGACACGCAGTAAATCTAGTTTCCCACAGCGTCGCAATTGATCAAGAGCCAGACCGACGATTTTGATAGAGATCCTTATCGACAAAACCTTTTTTTCCACTTCGATCTCGATAAAACGCACGACCAAAGTTTTGGCTTGTTATTCCAATGATGAAAAAGGGTAAAGCCAAATAATTTGTTGAAAATAGGTCAGCTGTGCGATGTGGTCTGAATCTACATACTACCCAGCGAGCCGCCCCAGAGGCATGTGGCTGGGAATGTAAGGACAGCAGCCATGGAATAGGAGGAGATTGGGAAAAGGAGTGGGGAGAGGACAAAGTGAATTGTATTTCGAAGGGTCACTCCCACTTATTGATTTTCACGCCTTGAAATACAACCGATACACTCAAATGTTCTATTTTATCTTAGGTATGTCCTTAGAAATGGTGTTTCTTCCCAGCTACGGTCGAAAGGAACTTGTCGTCCTCTACAAATGACTAGTGCCTAAAAATGGACCTACGTAGAAATATTTCTTTTTCAATGATGCTTGATATCCACTTTTTCGGAAACGTAAATATCAGTGAGTGAGTGTGACTGCCAAAAAAAACAATTCTTAGCTCACTGGTGGTAATAATTTGCATCTTTCGCGATAATAATGCATGTATAAATATATAAATAAATAATGAAAACATGTTGATTAAAATGTATTCATTGAACTGTAAATTATGTAAATAGTCAGGTAGTAAGTAAATTAAGGTGAATTATGAAGATTCCGGTGGTAATGTATGGAATTTCAATTTAAATTTTAAATCTAGGTTTTGATGTTAATACATCATCTTCAAGTGATGAGTTAACACACTTTTTTTGCTCTCCGACGATTCTGGTGGTCCGTATGCCCCTGAAATCCCAATAAGCGATTGACTTGTCTTCAGGTATTTCAGGGGCCGAACCACCAGAACTTGACATGAAGATGATATCGGAACTGTAACTATGTATGTAATTGCAAATCTATTTTCTATCATGAATTGAGGGCCTGAGAGTCAAAGTAGTACAAGTAACATAAACACGATAAACGATATAAGTGTCATGTAGCTACAGGAAAAGGAATATAAGTTTTCGAACGTATGGTGCTGCGATCTAGCCGCCGAACCCTTAAGCTACTTTGCTTTTCGTAATTTCTTACCGGAGTAAAGTGATACAGGTGACACTAGACGATAGTTGTTACTTGTATTACTTTGACTCTCAGACCCTCAATTAAGATATATAACCAAGCGTTAGTTAGCCAATCGGCTCAAGGATTGTAGTCGATAATAATGTGTGCATTATGGGTACCTACACTGTGAAAGTTACAGAATGAATTCGGTCATAAAAATACGAAAGTAATGAGATTTTACACAAGTAAGGAGGCAGGATGGAGGTGATATGAGGTGGGTTGTTACATAGTAGAGCATGTGGAATGATTTTAACTACATAATGATGATTTCGGCGTCATGAGATTGAATAGAAATGGCTTGAAAAATGCTATGGCTAGGTATAAGTATAGATACATTTTAAGTTTCTTATTTTTATGCTAATAATGTATATATTATTTATTCATGCATGGAGTACATTAAAAGTGTACAATACGCCCTCGAGCGATGACTAAACTGAACTTATTTTATTAAGTTCGTTTTAATACAACTATTTACCTTTACAACATATTAGTAATATTTGATAAGAATTGAATGACGTATTATTAGACATAACATACTTCAGTATTGGTTAGCTCCGCTATAGTAATGAAAAGATGAAGAAAATAATGTATATTAAGTAGAAAATAAAAAATACAATAAGTATATCCAATACATCTAACTAAAGAGGAAAACCAAGGGATGAATAATTAGACCAAATAAAGAGCACAGTAGGAAAAGTATTTTCCGGGTTAAGGCCGCGTTGGTCCATTTGGGCGGACGACAGTTTCGGGCGCATTCCAGCTCCCGTCTTCAGGTCCAACTGATTTGCAGAGCATCATTTCCCCCGGCTGATAAGGGAGGCAATAGAAATAGTGAACCACGGAAAGAACTTCAACAGGGAAGACGGTTATCCTCTCCCTGCATCTTTCAAACGGCTTTTCCAACAATGGGATTCAAACCGAACGTATCAGCGCGCACCTGACTAGATATATATATAGAAGAAAATGATGCTCTGCAGATCAGTTGGACCTGAAGACGGGAGCTGGAATGCGCCCGAAACTGTCGTCCGCCCAAATGGACCAACGCGGCCTTAACCCGGAAAATACTTTTCCAATTAATCACCGCGGAAGCCTCCGTACCAAAGAGCACAGTACATAAGAAGAACTACCAACCAGTAAAGGAACTAGCATTAGATAGGGAAGTATGGAGGGCTGCAGTCAACCAATCATATGATTGAACGACCAATGAGTGAGTGAGTAAATAATGAGTATGCATGTGGAGTAAGTATATATGCTTACTCTCTGCTAAAATACAATAAAATTGTGTCAGAAATGTTTTTACACGGCCTCCTAAATAAATTCATGCTATTGAGAAATGCCTCAAAAACATTCCTCGCGTCATTGTTCTACACTCCGTGAGTAAATGTATTGATTTTTATCAATTTCGTATGATGCTGCTTGGACTGTGCACCGAGGCTCGGGCTGCAATGCTTCAGTAACTAAAACTCACGATAGCAGCAAGTGTCTGCTAATCATCTTCCATGCAAAAAAAAACTTCGTCCTATATGTATTTGTGCAGAATGTCGTTCAACTGCCAAATTAACGTGTTGACGGGCGAGAATGTCACCTAGTAGAACATCCAGTCGTCGCAGAATCGTATTCATCCGCTTATTGCACGGTTTGCCGGAGATCTCAAATGAACTTCAGCATGTGGGAGGACCAAACCCGCCATGAACGTAATTGACTTGGTTTCAAACGCCCGACGTTCTAGGGAAGAGAGTTGTTGTTTACCATCGAGGCAATTATCAACATTTCCCTGCTCCCACGTGAACATAGAGTTGAGGCTCCTGTTTACACAGTAATATGTATTCTCATAAACCCTCCACATAAATTGTACTGATTCACTCCAAATTGAGTACCATATGCATGAAGCTATTTTTTTGTGTTGTAAAATTGTTTCATAATATTTTTTCTCTTTTGCTTCGTCGTTAAACTGTTCAAGTAGATTGCTTCTCGTGGATCGATATTTTTATATAAGCAAATACAACACACCCACTCACTAAAATATTTGGCGTAGTTTTAAGAAGCCGAGCATTCATTATACACGCTGATGAGGGTGCTTAAAGAAAGGCTGATGACTTTGTAATTCCTGTTGCTCACGGTAAAATTTTCCATAAAAGAGTTTTATAAAAATTATATCGACATTTTTATGAATCGTACGTAAAACGTACTTGCTTGCTCACGGTAAAACTGTTCATAAAACCGCTATGTCCTGCCATCTATGAGACGCTTTGCGAACACTTGAAGTGATAAATGCACTCTCTTTTGGATGACTGATAGGTTAAAAACTGTGTTTATTTACTTACTTTCTGATCACAATCAACGGTGCTATGGCTCGAACGCATTCTTCTAACAAGAAGGATACTGCCTCAACGGTCCATGAACTTCCAGCCATGTTTGTTTACGTTTTCCTTGTTTGGCGTCCCATGGATACGAGATTATTATCAATGCGTCGAGCGGAACGTCTCATTGGTTGTTGCATAAAACAGGTTTATGGAAATAGAACGTCCTATTCCATAAAACGGTTTTATAAAACGGTTTTATCGTTAGCAAGCTCATTTTTATAAAATTAGCCGATTTTATAAAACGTTTTACCGAAAATTTTACCGTGAGCAACATGAATAAGAAATACGTACATTCACATGAAGTTCGAGTATATAGTGTAGTAAGTTATATTATAACTTTTCATTCTATTTATGCTTTTTTCATTTATATTATTTCAAAATTTAAAAAAAGTATATTTAAGCTTTATTCTAAATACTAAGCATGTTTTTTTCTGCTTGTGAAAAGCGAAATCCAAGATGATTGTTTAAAAATATTACTTATTGTTATTAATTAATGTGTAACTTATGGTGACATGCCCTCTTGAGTTACCACAAAGCGTCGAGTTTTGTTGCCGCCGTAACAACCGGAGTGTCGGTCGGGGATTGTCAAATTTCTCATCCACGTCCGACTCACATCGGATGGGTAGCTCGCTGCATTTGGGTCTTGCGTATGGAGAGAGTGACCCAAGGATGAAAGGCATTCCGCATGTGAGCTGTGATTTCGCCCGTGCCTCGCACTGGGCCTGAATGCACTAGATGCTATCTAGCAGTGAGCCTTTAAGGGGGATCTAAACTGACTGAGTCAAAACAAATACTAAACCACACACTATTATTTATTTAATTTAAAATATCTTGCTTTCAATGATGATATGGGTTACCTTTTGAAAACCGCAATTTAAGTAAAACATATGCAGATTATTCCAAGAATATATTTTTAATGACCACATTTGTACAGCCATATGAGCCGACTGCAGCGCCATTTGTATGGAACTACCGCATTATGACTTCGATTACGGCAGTAATTCGCTGATTACGTTAAGAAATAGGAGGTAAGATTTCTATATTTTATTCTTATTAAATTTTTTTACTGACTTTTCGCTTCTTATAAACAGTTTTAATTCTAAGATTATGTATGCTTTCTCATTCAAATTGACGTTTTTCTACTGTAATCTGAGCAAGCTCCATAAGAGTCCATGTGAAAATCTCCACTTTCAAGGCTAAATTACAGTAAAACTAGTCTGGAAACCCTATTTTTTTACTCTCAGTTTATGAAGCGTATTTTCAAGATGCTATACATTTTTGGTTTTCAGAATTTCTGGAAAAAGTAACCCTGAGGCCATAGCCACCTTAACCCCACATAGCACGCTTACGATGAGGGTTATTAGTTTTACGGAGTTTACGAGTTACGTATGCCTAAGGTCACACGTCAAGTCTAGGTAATTCCTTGGTTTTCCTCCTTATTCTCATACATGTCATCGTTTCAGCCAGAGCTGAAAAAACTATTAGGGACATGGAGCGTGAGAGGCGTTCGAGGATAACGATACCCAGCTTGGTCGCCTCCAACTTCCAGGTGGTGGAAAAGGAATAACGATAATAATGATTTTAAGTATAATATCTTGGAGTATTGATAAACTTTTACGAGACAACCCAATCAGACTTAGTCAACTACATCAATCAAAACCTTATAGGATGCATGTGCACTATCTAGCCATGCCCTTATCATTGTTTTAACCTTCACCAAGCCAAACTCATGGGAGCAGAGTCAGATCAAAAGAAAAGACTCTTTAAAGAAATTATAAATATAGCCATAAATCAATATTTTTGCAATATCAGAAGTGATATTTGTAATATTTTTGCCATTTACAAGTTTAATCTTGTAAAATTTAACCATGATAGTGAAAAAAAATTGGTCTTCATTGTCTTTTTTTAACACTCTACCTTTTCTGTGCAGTTAATTTTAATATCTTCTTTGACTATATATATATTTATCATTTGCAAATAAATTGCATTGCTAACTTATTTTTCCATTGAAACAACGATTTATGAATAAGATTTTCTGTTACTATGCTAAATTGTTGGCTGATCTATGCTGCTTGTTAAATTTAAACAGTTATTTCACACACGTTCAAAATAAGTCCAAGAATTAAAAAACTTGGTGTTAATTATTGACCAAAATCGGCATTAGTTATCTATATTATCGTGGTTTTGATTATTGCTAATTTTTTTTAGCACTGAGGAAGTCGACGTCAAAGTCGAAATTTGATGAAACGTTGACAATGTCGTCTCGAGTTGTTATTTTAAATTGACCAATGCTCCATAAAAATATCATTAACATTATTCGTGTTCAAATTTAAAAGAGGTTCTTGTATAAGACATTGTTCTTGGTTCTTGTTATTAATATATATATATATATTATTCTGTATTCCTGTATTCCTCTGTATTCCTATGTATTCCTCTTTACCTTTCAACCTTCCAATTGTGTTTGTCCCCTATATGGTGGGTGAAATCGTCCCTGCGCGCCATCTCTGAGTCGCTCAAGTTGGGCATGGGGTGTAACATAAAACCCCGTCAAATTCAGCAGTTAATTGAGTAGCCTTGATGGTGTAACTGGGAGCATACCTGACCGGCAATTGGGAGATCCGCGTTCGAATCCCGGTTAAGGGGAAATTTTTTCTGTCTGGATTTGACTCATTTTCATCTTCCCCACCATACCCTGTGTTCGTCCTTTCATGTGTTCCTATCCATTTCCATTTCCTATGAATGTATGAATTTCGAGCTAATTTAATTTATATGAGCTAATATATATATTATATAAATATTTTTTTTTTCTTCATATATATTATAATATATAATAATATTATATATTATCATACAATTATTATACATATATATATATATAATATATATATTATTATATATATTATATATATAATATATATAATTTATATAATATAATATAATTATATATGAGCTGCACTGGCGGGAGCATTGCTCCTGGTAGGGTCACCCATGCCAGATTGGTCGAAGGTTAGGAGACAGACGAATGGTAGTCCGCGCAGCGTCTGTACCTCAGTGAGGCGGCTGCAAAAGGCGTCTGACCCCAGTGGGGCGGCCTCTGAAGTGATGGTGTCACGTAAAAAACACTATTGAGTAAGGCCAAGGAATACTACCTCAATTAAAACAAAAACCTTGAAATTATGGACAGTTCTCAATTGATAATGAATCCTGGCAACTACGGGACTCGGCCAAGAGGGCCGGGTGTCGTGCCCGGCAGCGGTGGGAGCAAGGCCCCTGCGGTCGTCATCACACGAAATCCTTGCTCAGACGACGCAGCAGCAGAGGAAAAGAAGATAAAGAAGAGGAACGAAACTATTAGAATAGGCACGTGGAATGTTAGGACTATGCTGAGGGCAGGGAAACTAGAGAATATAAAGCAAGAAATGGAGAGGGTGGGTGTAGACATCATGGGTCTGGGTGAAGTAAGATGGAAGGATGACGGGGATTACTGGAGCGGCGACTATAGAGTAATTTATAGTGGAGGGAATGAAAGTCAGCGCGGGGTTGCATTCGTAATGAATAGGAAACTTGGTAGAAAAGTAGTGTATGCAGAACAGGTGAGTGATAGAATAATAGTCGTGGAACTAAAAGCAGAACCAACGAATTTAGTTATAATCCAGGTTTATATGCCTACCTCTAATCATAAAGAGGAGGAGGTAGATGGGGTGTACGATCAGCTATAGGAAATAATTGGTAGGATACCAGGAAGTAAGCACCTGGTAGTAATGGGGGATTGGAACGCGGTGGTGGGTGAAGGAAGAGATGGGCGGGAGGTGGGCAATTACGGGCTAGGAAGAAGAAATGACCGGGGCGAGAAAGCTGTGGAGTTTTGCCGCAGAAATAACCTAGTAATTACGAATACATGGTTCAGACATCATCCTCGACGTAGGTACACTTGGAAGAAGCCGGGAGACACAGACAGGTTCCAGATAGATTATATAATGGTACGTCACAGATACAGGAATAGTGCTAAAAACTCGCATACTTATCCAGGAGCTGATGCAGACACAGACCACAACTTATTAGTCATGAAATGTCGGGTAAAACTAAAAAAGATAAGAATGGGAAGGAGGGTACGTAAGTGGAATATGGAGGCATTAACTGGGGCAATGAAGATGAAGTATCGGGAGAAGGTGGATGAGATAATGGGTGAGGATCATGGAGTTAGATCAGTGGAAGATGAATGGGGAAGTTTGAAAAATGGAATTATAGAAGCGGCGAAAGCAACGGTAGGCGTAGTGAGTGCAACTAAAATTAGAAAACCGTGGATCACGAAGGAGATGATCAGGGAGATGGAGGAGAGAAGGAAATGGAAGAGTGTAAACTCAGAGCTAGGTAAGAGAAAATACCGAGAATTTAATAACAGGCTTAGAAGAGAAACAAAGAAAGCAAGAGAGGCGTGGTGGAGAGAACAGATCGACGCGTTAGAGAAATACCAAAAAGAGGGAAGAGCAGATGCATTATATCGGAAAGTAAAGGAACTGACGGGTGGTAATGAGGGAAGGGGAATTACAACGATAACAGACAAGACGGGAAATGTAATCGTTGAACCGAGAGAGATCCAGAAGAGGTGGAAGGAGTATGTTGAAGAGCTGTATGGTAAAGAAATAAGGCCCAATAGGTTAGATATAGAAAGGGAAGACGATATCGACAGATATGGCATCGGACCAAGTATCCTAGATAGCGAAATCGAAAGAGCTCTACGAGACATGAAAAGGAATAAGGCGGTGGGAATAGATGACATACCTGCAGAGTTTTTAAAGAGCATGGGGAAGAACGGAAGAGGAAAACTTTTTGCGCTAATTCGTAAGATTTATGAGGATGGAGTGTGGCCGGAAGACTTCGCGAAGACTGTACTAATTCCTATACCGAAGAAGAGTAAGGCAAAAACTTGCGAAGACTATAGGACAATAAGCTTAATATCCCACGCGGCCAAAGTAGTTCTGAGGATTCTAAACAGAAGGCTAGAGAAGAAGGCAAATGAATACCTAGGTGACGACCAGTTCGGGTTTAGGAGAGGGACGGGAACGCGAGACGCTATAGCGGTGATGAGGACGCTAGTAGAAAGAAACCTAGAGTATGGACAGGATGTTTTTGCATGCTTCGTAGATTTCGAGAAGGCATTTGATCGGGTGGAATGGACGAAATTAATGGGAGTGTTGAAGAAATTAGGGGTCGATTGGAGGGACAGGCGTCTGATTCGAAATTTGTATATGAATCAGACTGCGCAGGTTAGGGTAGCCAATGGAGAATCGGGATGGGCCACGATAGGACGGGGAGTGAGGCAAGGGTGCCCACTATCGCCGTTGCTTTTTAATGTGTATTCAGAAGAAATGGTAAGGGAGGCTTGGGGGGAGGAGGAGGTAGGAATAAAGGTAGGAGGGGAGCTGATAAAATCAGTGAGATTTGCAGATGATCAAGCATTGGTTAGTCAGTCGGCCAAGGGGTTACAGTCAATGGTGAATGCATTAGAGGTGCAGTGCGAAAAGTATGGGATGAAGATCAATCACAAGAAAACGAAAGTAATGAGATTTTGTAGAAGTAAGAAGGCGGGGCTGAATATAAGGGTGGGAGGGCAGAAGATAGAGCAGGTCGAGCAGTTTACGTATCTGGGTAGTATTTTGGAGGCGAATGGGTTTAGTGGTAAGGACATCAGATGCAGAATTTCGCTAGCTAAAGAAGCATTTTCGAAGAGAAGGGAATTGATGAGGGGGGGTCTGAGAAGAGACGTAAAGAAGAGGCTGGTGAAAACTTTAATATGGAGCGTGGCGCTATATGGGTCGGAAACTTGGTCATTGCGAAGGGAGGATGTGCGTAGGCTTGAGGCGTTTGAGATGTGGGTTTGGAGAAGGATGGAGAAGGTTAGCTGGATGGCGAGAAAGACGAACGAGGAGGTATTGGATATGGTCGGAGAGGAGAGGAAGCTTGTGGCAGAGGTTCGGAGAAGGCAGAAGAGATGGATGGAGGAGGTTTTGAGAGGAGAGGGCATGTTGAAGAGACTGATAGAGGGGAGAACACTGGGAAAGCGTGGGAGAGGAAGGAAGAGGATAGGAATTCTGGACGAAATAAGAGGAGGTAGAAGATATGAAGAATTGAAGAAGGATCTAATAACGGGCCATCCTTAGGAGGGAATGCGAAACAATTTCTATTAGGTTGGGATACAAAATGGGGACTGTCCAAGAACCTACCAATCAGCTGGTAGAATACTTGAATGAATATATAATATTATATAATATATATATATATATATATAATTTATTTATTTATTTAAAATTAAAAATAATGTCAATACGATTATAATATTCCATGAGGAATGATTATGATATTTCTTCTCGTTATTTTTCCATTCTTAAGATACTGATTACAAGTTATTCTACCTGGTGTCATTTGGCTGATATTTTGAACAAATATTCTACCATGCGGATATTTCGGACCGGCAATATTGAGGTGCATCATCATGCTTTGAGGAACGATACTTAATTTAATTATTGACTTGCTTCTATGTAAAGTAGTAGTTAAAATAATGGATAGAAATTTTGTAGTTATCGAGTGACTTGAAATAATAATGGGACATTACAAATTTTCGATGCTCTGTATTTTTTCCGTTTAGCAGCGTGTTAGCGCATAACTTCATTAGCATAATAATAACCTTTCATTTAACACACTGACGTGCACACCCAATATGGTGAATATTTTATAATTAATTTGATAATGAAATGAAGCCTGAAATAAAAAATAATTTTTGTTTTGCGACTGATATCAAAAGCAACGTGTTTTGCCATTTTTTAAATCGTTGACGAAAGGGTACCAAAATTATTTGACATGGGAAGGATTTTTTTCCAAAGATTTTTTTAATATAAATGTATTTAACGAGGTTCCTCTTTCCAATAAAACCTTTTGTCTCTGTATCCTTATATTTTGTGCATTTGATCCGAAGGTAAATGGAATTCCAAATAAACTCTGTCGCAGTACTCGATGTGTAGTCGAAATAGCGTGTTTCCCTTCTAGTTCAAAGTGCCTTACTATTTGTACTTACTTGGAGAACGTATTGCATGCCTATTACTTAGCGACCCACGTTTGACATTCACCGTGAAATTCCCGGGATACCTTTCGCGTTCAGCTGCCGTGCCTAGTTTTGCGTAGGCTACGCAATCAATGTGGAATGTAGGTCGCCCTAAGCTCGCACGAATTTTTTGCGTGTGAACGAACGCAGAGGAAAAGAAATTCCTTTAGGCTAGGCCTGGAGAAACAGGTACATTTCAAAGTTTTTTACACATAAACTCAGTTGATTTGGGGATTTCAGTGGGGGCTAGTTGTATCAAAAATTGTTTCCGACATAAGTTTTATGTAATATTTAGAAGATCTACGCTAACTTTGAACGAATCTGATATTGTGCCTACTGATGAAGTTATGATTTTTTCGTCCAAAAAACCCTATTTTTTCCACACCTTGAGCTAATGGTTGGTGTTATAAAAAATCATTCAAACAAAAGTTTTTCGTTTTGGGGTCTGCTAACCATAAAACTAATAAACTATGTGGACATTTTACGGAAGTCGCATAATGGTTACGACTACAATAGGAAGTCATTCTTTCAAGTAAATTTAAATCAGGCAAGTTCATGAAGAAATCAAATGTGCTGAGCAAATTGGTGTTTCAAACGTCGCTGAAAATCATATAGTGCATGTACGCTAACATAGCATTTCTCTGGCTCATAATTAAACAAATGCGTAATCATCAAACCTTCTGATGCATCAATGGTGGTGGCATTTGATGATTACCTTGAAAAGGGCTGTGAAAAAGCTGGTGAATTTTTTTTGAATCCATGGCAACGGTATAGCAAAAATGGAGTAACCTTTTTAAATGTCATAAATACAATGTTTTTGCCAAATATCTTCTAAAAAAAAGTTTTCCCCAGAGTCAAGACCTAGGTAAAGCGATTTTTCGTACCATAAATTAGTAATTTTATGATTTTAATCAAATTCGTAAGAGCCTTTCTCGAAAAAAAAATTAAATACATACATAAGTACACACACATGTACAAGATTTGCTGGTTTGATAGCATAGGACACGTTTATCATGTTCAAACAGAAAGAAAGGGATAGGTAACGGATGAAATCGACGAACACAACGGCGTTGTACCTGTTCAACATGTAAAATTGTGTACATTGTTTCCCTGCGAATTTATTGTAGTTCCCTAAACAATTGCACGGATAAGACAGTACAGCCCAAAGGTGTGCGTAGTGTTCACATGAAGGGCAAGCTTCCCAAGTACACTTCTTAAGAAATATTAATCATGAATCAGTCGGTGCATCACCAAAATATGAACTGTGAATTACGTATAGTTAATTAGGTCTACAGGGTAATTCAGTTTTCATCCTGTCAATTGTCTGACCTTTTTATTTTTTAGAAAATTACTTTTTATGCGTCATCCAACAGGAAATATCCTTCAAATGCTTGGGAACATTGTTCTCCCTCAATGGAAATGTAGAGGAAGAAGATAGAGAACAAGTGATTAATTTAAATGAGAAAGCGGGCGTCCCCAGTGATATCAGATGGGATAAGGACAACGCATGAATGGAGACCTAAGGCAAGAATATACAAAGAAATTGCCAGACCAATACTGACATATTTGGCAGAGACTAGACAGAAGACAAGTTAAACTAAAAGAATTCTGTAAAAATCAGAAATGAAAATCCTTTAAAAATTCTCAGGAAAAACCGTATTAAAAAGAATGAGAAGTGAAAACATCAGAAAATAATTGCATGTAGAGACTATCAACGCATGGGTTAACAGGCGGAAGCAGAAATGTAATTGCCACATAGATAGAATTGAATACCGAAGAATAGTTAAGATTGCCAGAGATATGGTTTTTCAGGTGGAAGAAGAGGTGTGGGCTAAACAAAGAAAAGATGGCGGGACAATTTTGAGATCTGAGGTTATTAATGTTATAAGAGTCTTTATTGGAGAGAGTTAGAGATTAAATAGTCCTTTCCTCCACTTAACCCCTTAATGTGCTTTATTTATTCATAAGAGACATAAGCCTCCCCCTTTATTCATTTATACTGAAATTTAATACAATAATAAGGGTTTTGACTAAGTTTTACTATTTTAGATTTCTTACATATGTTCATTTCTTACATTTACGTTTAGGGTAGATTTATGTTTGTGTTTCGGTCTCAATACATTGTTATTCAACTATTAATATATAAATATATTCTTTTCATAACAATTATTTACAATGGAATTTTCATTAATCCTCAATAATGTTTCCTAATTTTCTCCCGCCGCGCTCTTTTTCGTTGTCTTTCTCTCACTAGAATTGGTCTCTTATTCTCTCTTGATTATTTACATTACGTTACTAGTATGTAGTTGAGGAAACATGCGCTAGCCCAGGAAGAAAGTGGGAAGAAGTAGAACTTCGATGCGTGTTCTCTTTCCCTATTTACTGAACATTGCTAGTTTTTTTTCTTTTCCTTTGGTTGTTTATTTAGGGAGGCGACGGACAATTAATGTCATAGCCCGCCTGCCTAATGGCTTTTGTTGTTCTCCTAGCTCCTCTTGAATCCCCTAGGTGTTACACTTGTTTTAGCAATGAAAATACTTTGTGACTTCCACAGTTTATTTATTTTGAATAATAATTGACGTGGTGGAAGGGCCACCACGTCATGGCTTCTAGTTTCGATTTAATAGTGTTACACTTGTTTTGCAATTTTCTGTTTTCATCATTAAAATAGTATTATTTATTTGATAGTAATCTATTAGTTATGTTCAAAATGGTCATGTAGATTTATATCTAAAAAATTTTTTCACTGGTTTGTTTCTTATTAAAACTAAAAATTGGCATTCATCATGTTGTTCTTTGCATAAAATTGTCATTTTTATTCTCCAATTATTACTATCAACATGCACTTTTAATATTTCCAATGTGAAATATCTAACAAGGCATTTAGAACATGTTTTTCACCAATAAAACAAGCAGTTGTACTCTATAGGGCATGTACCCAGGGAAATACTAAATTCTACTCCATTCTTGAGTACCGGCATTGGAAAATTTGACCTGATCAGTATTTTCTCCATTTTTTGCCATTTTCGCATTTAAATTAAAAATGGTAGGGTACAGACCACGTGTCAACGTGAATGAATTTTAGTGACTGAATTTATGTTTTTTTTTAAATTTCTCCAGCGGTTTTTATTTCATATGCTTGGGGTGATCCATTTGTTAAGTAAACCTTGATTATTTTCGTGTCTCTCTCAACCAGTTTGTGAAATTCACACGCGAGGAATGATAATTGAATTTTTCAGCCTACTGTTCATTGGTGCTCATGCTTCACGGCATCCGCTTGAAAAAATGAATTTTCATTTGCAATAAAAAATAATTTTTTTATTTTTAGATTTTAAAAATATTGTCCTATACGCTCGTGCAGTTTCATTGTCAGAAACTTTGTTTCTGAGAATATTTCAAGTAGAAATATGTGCGAGTAGGTCAAATGGGCCACTTTACGTGCCTTTCCTTGTCCGTTTTGCAACTTCTTTTATATACTCTAGAAGCATGCTTAAAATAATTATTGGCAGAATTTCATCGATTCACAATGTTGCCTGAGGCGAAAGTTATCACTCCGTCCATAGAATTCTGAGGAAGGGGTTCTCGTTGGATTAAACTGGGTCAAAATTGTTTGTGTGGGAAGAACTTCTTACTTACGTGAAGGAAAATCCAAACAAAAACGATTCTCTTCACGGCATATAGTCCAGTCATTTGGTGCTCAAAAAGGGGGTTACCTGGAAAGTTTTCCGGGAGTTTTGAAAATTGGTATTTGTATTGATTTTGATCGCTTGCGCCGCCATTTTGAAAAAATGGCGCCCAAAAACTGTTTTTTTTGGCAATATCTCCTTTCCGACTCATTTTACGATGATAATAGTTATTTAATAAATTTAAATAGAGAAAATTTCCTATAATTTATGTTCTAATCTTTTTTTTGTAAAACGAATAGTTTCAGCGTATGATCGCCGCAAAGTCTTCTCCAACACGCGTATTGGCGAAAAAACTCATTTCCTCACCAACATTAGGTAGAGTAAGTGGCGCGTTTTTTCTTGTGGTATCCCCAGTAGGCCTAATCCACATGTAATGCACTAATTACAAGGTTTAGTGCATTCTCCTTCGCTTCGCTATCCCTGATTGACCAGGTTTTGCGAGTTCATCGTCTTCAGAACCGTGCGAAACGTCACAGATAGAAATTTCTTCTACGTTATCCGCGATAGGGTTATCAACTTCGATGTAATCACCTTCTTCCTCGATTTCGTCATAGGTTCGCAGGAGTACAGTCTCCATTTCGTCCTCTTCATTGCTATATTCTACTGGAACTTGCAAATTATCACTGGTACCATTGCAATTCGTGCAAATAACGGAGCACTTAAATCCAGCCTTTCTGCTTCCGCAGGCTCCCCGACATCCCTTTTTGCATTTGCAATAAATAAGTTTCAAAAAGGTTTCCGGAGTTGGGGGCTCGAGTGCGGTGACAGGATAAGCTTATTCTAGCTTTTTTCCATCCCCATCGCTCTACATTTTGTTCAACTCCATACCACTGCTGGACCTGGTGATAGTTTCGGAACGAATGTTGTCGTGCTGCTGCTTCTGTCGGTGGCGCTCGTACGCTGAAACTATTAGTTTTACAAAAAAAAGATTGGAACATAAATTATAGGAAATTTTCTATAGTTAAATTTATTACGTAACTATTTTCATCGTAAAATGAGTCGGAAAGGAGATATTGCCCAAAAATAGTTTTTGGGCGCCATTTTTTCAAAATGGCGGCGCGAGTGGTAAAGATACGAGGTGGCAAAGTGAAAATTCGAAAAGATCCTTTATATAAATACCAATTTTAAAAACTCCCGGAAAACTTTCCAGGTAAAACTCCCAAATGACTGGACTCTTAGGAAACTTATGTAACGCGCAGGATGATGAGCGTATTACACCTGTGTAAGTGAAAATATAAGCCAAATAAAGTGCTATGCTTAAAGAAAATAGTGAATTCACGAGATGAACCAAAAAAATTATTTTCCAAGCGTTCTGCGGATAAAATTGTTTTCGTTCTTTCTTACAAATTAACACTAAAAACCTTATTTAAATAATTTATCTTTTTCGTCCTGTTTCTGATTAAACGTGCATTTGTATAGGATTGAGCCTTAAAGGCCAATGCGCAAGTCGTGATAGGTAACACCTTCAAATGCAATCCGAACGCCATTTACGGATACTCAAAGGGAAGATAGTGATGTGTTTATCTTTTGACCGATGAATACACTTCTGAACCATGCACGCGATGAAAAACAGAAAAATGTATATCATGATGAAATTCACGGAAGCTGCAGTAATCAAACTTGATTAATGGATTTCAGACGCTGCATCAATTCCTACTTAAAGTTTTGAATTACTTTATTTCACTTTATTCACGTACAGGATATTGTTTGGAAATATTTCATTAGTCCCTTAAGTGATAGACATGACGAAAAAATATACCTTACAATTAGTATATCCCTCACTAAAAATGATTTATTGCCGACCCAGGTTTCGACTGCACAGCAATCATTATCAAGGTCGAATATCAAGATTGCTGTGCGGTCGAAACCTGGGTCGGCAATAAACCTTTTTTAGTGTGGAATATATGTACTAAGATATATTTTTTCGTCATGTCTGTGACTATGTTCCACAAAGTTATGCCTTCAACCATTAATATTACCCTTAAGTGATGCTTGACATTATTATTCTGTATTTCCAATACATGTTAGATTAATGTATTTCTTTATTCTGCTTCGTAAATGTGATACTTTGCTTCACTTCTGTTTTTATTTTTAATGAAATTTGTATCTGAGAAGAATTTGCAGTAAAATTAGAAGGTTAGCAATGAGTGGGTTAGGAAATGATGTGGAATGTATGCTTCGGTAATTGACATGCATAAAAGGAGCGTGATTCGTTGGTTTGACCATGCTGAGATAATCAATGAGAGTTGAATTACTAAACGGATTTATTATAGTCTAGTGAATGGTCCGAGAGGATGGGGTAGAGCGAGAAAGCCGTGGGTGAATGTAGTGTAAGATACTCTTAAGAGATGGAAATTTATTAATTTTAGGAACTGTAGAGCTTGTAAGAAAAGATTTTTGAATGTGGTGGAAGTAAAGGGTTGCAAGAATATGACTGTATGAAGTAAATTATTAAAACCAGAGTCAGATTTTCAGGAATATCACTGTACGAATTAAACTTTTTTGACTGTCCCTACACCGGGAAAGGCGCGATGGTTATGGTGTATGAATGTATATTGAGTTGAAGGAATGTAACTTAACCAGGGAACGTAATGGAAGGATCCTAAAGCCAGCCCTAGGTGCATCGCCTTGCTGGAGTGTTTCATTAATGCATGGAAATTCCTGGACCTCGTTTAAAGTGATACTTATGCGTTTCTGCCGTCCGGCAGAGACCGCTGTTATACTATGGATCTTATTACAGGGCACTCAAGCTAATGCGGTGCCGTAAACATACTGTTTCTTTTACGAGTCCGGAGACGTAAAATAAGTTGGTCGTATACATATCTTGAGTGCCGGACTAAGACTGCGTTGGAAGCAGCAAGTGTGAGAATATTGGTCTTTTGCCTCATTGTTGACTTCCCAAATAATATATGGAGCACAAATATGGGCTTGAAAAGAGTCTCAGTAAGAATTTTATAGAGGTGAGAATAATAAACTTGACCTCTGATGTAATTGAGCTCTTTAACCACTTATAATTAAAATAATATCATCGTATGATATCATAAAAAATAATATGCGTCTCTTTTTGTCTTTAGATGGCGCACTTAAAACTTAATGCTACACGTTTAATGTTTCCTTCGGAAATGGTTCTGAAAATTTACGAAAAAATGGAGAAAAATCAAATATGAATGCCAAATTGAGACACATTCATTGAGGTCAGAAGCCAATAATGCAGTCTTGCAATGGATAAAAAAAAGGCTCAAAGGAAATATTAGAAATTAAAGAAAGGGAGATCAAATTTTAGGCCCGATAGAATACAATGGAGTACATCGGAGAAGATAAAATTACGGGTTTTCCCTGGGTATAGAAATAATGTAAGTTTAAAATCTTAATAAAATAATGGTTTGCCCCCAATGTGGTATAGGACCGGTGAGTTTTGAGAATCACTTGGGCAAACTCGAAGGAACATGGCGTACTCGGGAGCTAAGTGTTAGGTTTTCGGACACACTTGGGGAGACAAAAATCGAGGACAGGGCAGTAATAGATATAAAATAGGAAAGGGAACACACCAAGAAAATGAGGGAGTAATGGCAGAGGAAAGATGAAGAACATAAATAGAAACACAAATGCACCAACGTGGTCCGAAGTTGACCAATTCGAAAGAAGAAGAAATGGCCCTCAATAACTAGCTATAAACGTGTCTTGGTGTTGCTTTGTGTGTTGCATTTTATTTCTGACATCTTTCTCTGTGTGCCATACTTAAAAAGTAGTACAAAATTAATACTTAACCAACGATACAGGAGGAGAATGCCTGCTGAATCATAATCGCCAAGTACTAAGTCTTGGGAATGATTAGATAGTAAGACGAAGAACCATTTTATTCACCGAACTAATGGCCATTCTCTGTTAAATAATTATTCGTGCGTGTATTTGCATTTCACCGTCACTTAATTTCTATCCGAACGTTTATGTAAATTCCTGAAAAAGATATATTCTCATGTTCCACTTCTAACTTGTTTTCGTAAATTATATCATTTTTAAAATTTCATCACAGAGGAGCAGCTATTTAAAATAAATACATTTCCTACATTCCCCAGCTGAGGTGAACTCTAGCTTTTAACTAGGGGCAGGTAAAAGAAAAAAAAAGTGTTTGTATTTACTTTATTCGATGTTAAGAAATACTTGAAAGAGATAGGAAAACGTTTTTCATCAATGTTTTTAAAATTTCATGTGTCATTGATGAGCCCCTGATGAGGATGAGGATTGATCCATATATTTCTGGGAAAATGGCAATTTTAAATATTGAATCTCGCGAATAGAGAATTGATTTTCAATCCATATTCCATTTAAAAATGTGAAATTTAGCGAGACAAGAAGAAACTGTCTTGCGTTTTTTCCACTGTCGCCAAGGTATGTCATGACGCTGTTCATTTTCATTAGATGTCCGCAGCTTGTGAATTGTAAGCCAATGATACACCTTGAGATTATGGAAAAAATACTATGTTTATGTACTTGTAGTTGAAAACATTGTATTACAATATGAAATAGTTCGGAAAGAGGATTTAATGTGAATCTCGTTATTTTTTTTCATAAAAATATTGGTTTATTTGATTAGCAATGTCTTTTTAGCAGGTCGCTGCGGGCTGGCGTGAACCTTCTTGTATCATCATCTGTCCCTGAGATAATTTAAAGGATGAGGTCACCGTGACATTGGAATAAAATGTAGGTAAGTGAAATTCACTTTCTTATTATAACAGTCTTAAATTATCGAACAAAACGAACATTTAGTAGCGATATATATCAGCTGGCAATAGGTCGATCTGTGTTTTTCCATTTTTAGTTTTAGAAATCATTACAAATTATGCTTTAAACGGAAACTTATGGAAGGAACGCGACCATGTCTGTTTGTAGTTTAGGTGTAAAGGGTGTGTTAATTTTAGGGAATGCAGCATTTATCGCGAAGAAAAAAATGCCTTTTGATCAAACATTTCAGGAATCATGAAGCTTTCGCTGATAATAATTTTTGCTGCCGAACATGAGAGCAGCGATATCATTTTTTTTAAGTGAAAACCATGTAATTATTTGCAGGAAAGCCTATTCGAACAGAGCGACACAGCGCGGTGTGTGCCCAGCAAAGACTGGAAGATGGCTTGAATTGCTCCCAATAGATACACACTTTATTCTTTTTTGTGGCCAAATAAACCTATTACCACGATCTAGATTATTTGTCTTGATCATCTTTGATCGTTAAATCCTAATATTGGTAGACTGTAGCCCTCCATCCTTATCTCTCAATGCGTCAAAAGCCGTCGATAAATGAGCGCATGTAACGGTTGACGATGCCATATCCCCACCAAAAATAATGATAGTGAAATAATATTAAAAAGTTTAGGAAGAAAATTAAATTTACTATCATTGTTGTCTGTGAAAAGTTTTTGTAATCTCTGCAAATAAAGAACTTTAAAAAAATATTTTTAAGAAGAAATATTTTTATAATTTCGGTGACCATATTGAAAACTGAAAGCAGTCACCGTAACATGTGGGAGGAACAGAAATATACAAATCTTATAAACAATTTGAAGTAGTTTAACGCCTTTTTACTGCTTCGCATGCCAATTCTTTTTGGCGTTTTTCTTGGTAACTGCAAAATGCTTAGGTATAATATGTTTGTATATCCATAGTTCGGTTACCAAAGTGTTGCAACCCTATGTTTAAGGGACAAAAATGCTTAAAATCACATCCCCTGCCCCCTCCAGAAGTTACGCAATTTCCTCCTGAAACTTCCTGTTCATGTAAATTCAGTGTTTATTCTCTCTGGCATTCCTTTTGCTTATTGATATTCAAACGAATTAAAACAAAACCATGCCATGCGTAGCCATGTCAGGCGAAGCGTTGCTGCATTTATGTAATTTTTATTATGCTTATACTGTAAAAATAAGCGTATAAATCATCGGGTTGGCCTTATGACGCATAGTTGGTTCATTTTTCTGTTAAAAAATTGGATTAATGGCATAGACGTAGAGTGAAAACATCAGCACCGACAAAAAGTCACCACTATTGACCTGAAGGCGGCGACTATAGATTTATCTTATATTGCTTTTTTTCGACTACGCCCATTTAAACGACACCAGCTTATCTGAACTGAGACATCAAAAATACCTAGTGTTCTTCTCTTCCTCATAAACAAAGCTAGCCGTGCTCGTAGCCCGCTATCTTTTAGGCCAAGTGTTTCTCTGGACGTAGCCTTTTGATGGATCATTGAGTAAAAAAATAATATCTCTTTCATTCCGTGCTTGAACTGAATTTCATGCGATCCGCCGCGCGATTACCGGTGAGAACCAATGCTAGAGATATTTTCTAAGGGGGAAAAAGTGATGTGGACCTTTGAAGATGATTCATAAAAAAATCGTGGTTAAATATATAAGGTTTTTTGAGTAGTCTGCACTTTTCGCGGTGGTCAAGAGTCAAAGCATGCCTCTGGTCTGTGATCTCCTCGAAATCAAAATTGGATTTGGGTCATTTCGGTTGAGTTTCAAATGGCATTTTTTTCCCACGCGTGTGCTGGAGTAGTAAAACGATGCGTGGTTTGGGTTTGGTTGCATGGGAGACGAATGCTCGGCGGGTTGAAGTGTTGGGTGCTCATATAAAAAAGCACATATTTCGCACCAATTCACGGGAGATTTTGGGAATTTCGTCGGTTCGTAAATTTTTGAGGACGCTTCCTTGACGATGTTACGAGGGAACGGAACAATAAAAAGGATTTACTGGGTGGTGCAGCTCGGTTACTACTTAGTTTTTGTATTTCACTTGCCGACTTGGTTAGCCCTTCAACTCCTAGCGTGATCTTGTGATCTCAGCCAACGTTCACCATTCTAAAGAGCCCTTTTTACTGCATTTTTCAAATTTACGTAATGCGGATGTTTTAAATTTTATACGTATTGTTGTGTATTTTCCCACCTAAAATTTGAAATAATTTCTCGATTTAATGGAATATTTATATTAAATGGCTTTCCCAACGTTATGACCTGGAAGAAAATTCTGGCGTTATTGGTTTGAAAGCAATGCCTAACAGGTCAGACGAATGACTCCTTCTTCACTTACTAACTAGTAAATATATCGTAGATATTACGTTTTTCAGGAGAAATCTCCGTTACTGCTAGAGGAGGTAGAGGAGGTGATTTTAGGGATTTTTGTCCAATGAACATGATTCATTGACAGCGTAATCAATCATTATGAATGCAATACATTGATTAAGGTAAGAAGACTTAATTAGTTCAATCACCTTCTTAAACAAAAATTCTCAATGTATGTGATCGGCAATCTATCCATGGCTTTATTCCATGCTTGAGGGCTTCATTGCCGCTTGAATGTTTACTTTCTTTAGCTCGCAAAAAGACCTCCATCCCGGATTCGGTGGTCGACTATTCTTTTCAATGAATTAAAAAAAGAAGTACCTACATAGCCTTATATTGATGAAGTTAGAAGTCTTTTTCGGTAAATGAATGCCAGTTCCTTGCGTAGGAGGGAGCCGTCGATCAATGCGCTCATGTCGCCTTTCGACACGCTTTGCGCTGACGTCGATCAATGCACTATCCTTTAAGACGCCGTAACTCCGCCAAAAATAAAAAAGGGGAAGTTAATGTTGCCTCGTTTAGGAAGGTAAGTTTTTTGGAAGAAAACTTTTGACAATTTTGGTTACAATCTTGACATTTAGACGCTGACACCATAAAATTAGACTGGAAAAGAAAGTCTGAACAACAACTTAAGACAAGTATTTCTTCTTTTCCATTAGTGGACGTTACTTCTTTCTGGCGTTAACATGGTAACTGCCAAACTGCGTCTGACAAAATGATTGCGTACTAAGGAGTTCCTACCTCTTGTTCATAGGATTAAAAAAATGCTAAAAATCGTTCAGGTGTTACTGTGATTCCTTTAGAAACACCCTGTATATTGTATCAGACCTTGCTTTCTTAAATTTAAGTTTAATGTATACGTTATCCTATCCTAAACGAGTAACAATGGAATGCATGCAGGCTCCTAAATACCGTTCGGTTTACCATTACAGCTTGAGAGCCGTAACCGACTATGCGTTGCATTTTCACTTATCGTTTTGGAGCGTATAACCCGGTATATATCGGACGGATAAGCCCGAGTTATTTAGTGTAGGATCTTAACTTCTTTTCACGGAATGGTCCATTGAGCACAAAAGAAAGAAAGCCCTTAGACTAATACAATGAGAGGGGATTTCTTCTCACTTCTTATCAGGGATGTGATCCTATTCGAAATTGCACTAATAATGCTGTTATTTTCTTTTCTAAAAAAATCCGGTTTCGTGCCCCATTCCATAATTCGTGCATGGTACGGAACAAGTAAGAAATACGGAGTAAGATATAGTTTCCGGTATAAAAAGGCACATTTACTCATAGGTACCGGTACGGAAGTCCAAATTTCCCATTTAGTTTCGGACCGGTGTACTTTACTCCAGAGAATAAATTTGGACCGACACGGCGTATTTGCTCTACACTTAGTCACAGGTGCGATATTCCACAGAGGAAAAATCATTCGCCATGACCGGGATTCGAACCCGGATCCCTCGATTTCGCGCCGAGTGCTTTAACCAGTTAAGCTACTCCCGGTATCCTTAAAATTAGTCAAAGAGCGAACACCTCAATGCGTTCTATGCATGGCTTTATCCTCGCGGACTGTGGCGTTTAGCGCACGATTTGGACTGCTAATGGCATCATATGTCTAGCAGTTCTGACCATCATGCTCCTATAAAGCCACCAAATAATCCATTGGGGAGAAGGACGCCTCGGTAGCTTAACTGGTTAAAGCACTCGGCGTGAAATCGAGGGATCCAGGTTCGAATCTCGATCAAGGCGAATGATTTTTCCTCTGTGGAATATCGCACATGCGGGTGACTCCGTAAAGGTAACTACCGTGTCTAGTCCCGGTATTCTCAAAATTAGACTTAGTCTCAGGTTCTGTTTTGTCATCGAATTGAAACATCTTTTACAAACAAAGTTTTAACCGCGGACAACAGGTACATGTTTACTCTCCATATCCATGGTCACTTGGAGGACCGAAATGCATGCATAGCAGTCAAAATTTGCTGTAATTTCATTAACAATTTGTGTTTATCTTGTGAATAAATTTACTCTTAAATTGATATTTTCTTTAATTGAGGGCTTTGGGTACGAGAAATACATCGAGCTACTTCTTATCTTCGGAAAAATTCTTTAAGGGACCGTGTTTGATCCGAGAAAAGATATCCAAGGCGAATCGTGAAAAAAATGGGAATCGCTGGGGATTTCAAGGTAGAGTATTTATTACGGCTTTAAAATATGATGAAATAAACTTTTAAAAAATGAGACGTGGACCGAATTGCGCGAAATTTCATTTTCATGGCGTCCAATTTTGACTTACCGGTCTATAAATTGAGATATTGCAGGTCAATAAATCTGTATTATGTTTTCTTATCGCCCGTTATCGAGATTAGGACCATGGTCATGGCCATGATACTACTAATACAAGGTAGTATGTTCCCGTGACCAAAATGATTATGTTCTATGCATGAAGTCATCCGGATGACACAAGCAGCAGACGACTCGAGGATTAGCCCAGGAATATAATACATAGATGAAATCTCCGATTAATGACTTTTTTAGTTGCTATAGCCACGACAGAATGGAGTCGGGTAGATATTTCCATCCCTAGGTACTGATATACAACATATTTGATCGGGTAAAACACGTATATTTGTAGTTTGGGAATACAGTCTTGGTTACAGCGGAAATAACGCCACAAACAATTTATTTACATATGAAAGATGAAAGTCTTCACCATTTTCAACATTAAAGCTGTCTTGTCTCCGGCAAACCTGGACCCGCTTCGCTCGTGTAGATGTATCAATGGGGTATCTTAAAAACATCTCTTCCCTCGTATGTTTCCTTGCATTGCTATTGTATACCACACAATTATCAAATACACAATGTATTCCGTGCCTATCAATCGCTTGATGCAATCCAAAATACGTCACAGAGTTCGACCCGAACGATTCAAAACGTCCTACCTGGGTCACCACGCCACTTCGGACAGGAGTTGACCCTTGACCTCTCAGATTTTGATGAAAATTGGTGAAATTGCTTGTCTCACCAAATAAGAAATACAAATTCAAGCGTTTTGCGAAAATCGAAAAAACAGATAAATAACGGACATTTTACAAAATGGCTGTTTTCGATGTCACGAAATTTTCGTTATCAAATATCACGGGTAAGAATCAAGGTAAAAAAGCCCTTGATGGCTCATTTCCAATTAAAATTCTTTGAAAAATCTCAAATTGCCATAAAAATAGCGATAAAATGATAATTTGTTTAAATAATTTAATGTTAAACAATTAAAAGTTTAAACTTTTGAAGTTTTTCAAATTTAATTTTTCTCATTTTCTCAAATGTGGTACCTTGTAATATTATGAATGTTATATAAAAAATTTGAGAGGGAATTTTTCCATTTAAGAGAGAAAAATATTTTTTAATTTTCCCCCTGCAACGGCCATTTGATGTCAACTTACGAAGATAACTCCACATATGCCTAGTTTTTATCGCTTATCTATCAAATTCATACTTCCATGAGACAGACCAATGGCAGGTGAACTTAGATTTAAAAATATATAGCTAAATTTTGACACCAAAAACTTCTTAAGGTATGTTTTTAACAAAAAATGGAACAATGTTGTACTGTGAAAAACGATCTCGTAACCGATGACTTCAAGTTATAAAGACTTTAAAAAATTGAATTAACATGATTGTCTACGTTGTCATAATTATGTGTCAGAAATGAGGAATTATAAGCCTTATATCCTAAGCTTTTCTGATTGCATTTAATTTAAATCTTTCCATATTACTTTTACCTTGAGAGCAAACATTTATTACTTTGTTTTGGACACCGCTTCTAATTTTTGCCCTTAAACTTGTATGAGCCACGGGCCTTCGAGATTTTGCAATTACGCGTTTGTTTATTTACAAATCAGAGAAGGGAACTATTTATTGGTGGACTTGCGAGAACGTGATTTTCAACGACGATCCTTAGATTCATTTGCTCATTGCGTGTGATGCCTTCATGTATTCAGCGAAATGACAGTCCAATTGAAGATCGGCCTTCATTTATCGTATTTTTTTATGCTACCGATTTCATAATTCTACTCCTCTGTTGTGAATTGCTTCCAGTTCATGGATTCCATAAACCTTAAAAATCTGATTTTCATTTGAGGCGTATATTTTTAATGCTCATAATAAAGCGAATGGGCCTCTTAACAATATTATTATTTGTGGCATAAAACTTGTTGTACGGCCAACTTTGAGAAGGATTATGGTTGTGACATCATGCACATTATCGCAATACTTACCCATTGGTTTCCTTTCATTTTTCTAATTTACAATTCTAGTTGCCTGATGAATGCTCATTTTAAATTCAAAAACGTTCCGCTGTACCTGTTATGGTAATCAATACACTCAAATACGCAGTGTATATGTTTCCGTCCGTCGAAGTATTTACTGCTGGCATGATTATTTTGTTTGCTATAAACAACCCCGTGACTGTCTTAAATTAATTCTACGAGGGCAAAGTCAAAAGTTCTCTTCCTAGGACGAACGTGATATTGCTAACAGTGAAGTTTTTTTGTTATGTTAGTACACTTGTCACAATAATGTACGTCATGTTTCAAGTGCATATGTCGAATAGGTTTCTTCGCGCAGTTTCTTATTTGAATCTCGAGAGCTGTGTCCGAGAGGTAACAGAAAATAGAAAATAATTATTTCTTTTTTAAGACTCAGTTATCCGTTAGAATCGGACAGAAATAGTTCAGTGGAGACGTTTTCACTCAGAGATAAACGTTAATTGCTGCTAGAATATAATCATAATGAACGGGAAATAATAAATATGGCATTTATCTAAATCGATGAAACCGAAATTCTGTTTGTTTGAACTACACTATATATATATATACTCATCCATTCGAAAATCAGACGCTCAAAGGCGCGAATAAATTCATGCAATCATAGGAAAATGGAAAGTTCCATTTTCCTATGATTGTATGAATTTATAACTATATATATATATATATATATATATATATACAATATGCCAAAAGGGTGGCCGATAAAAATTACGAACCATGGCCACGAACATTATATATATATATATATATATATATAATGTTCGTGGAAAAATCACACACGCGATAATATAGATAAACGATGCTACGAGTGAGACGGTATTAAACATAGAAAAAAAAGGAACACTCACAAATTAAATTCTAATATTTCGGTTACAATAGCAGCCTTTTTCACAGAAGGAAGGTGACACACTGGTTGACCAGTGTGTGACCTTCCGCGAAAGGGTTTGGTAATATATATATACTGTATATTACCAAACCACTGGTTGACCAGTGTGTCACCTTCAAAAACGAACGAACGAAAAAAAACGAACAAAATTAGACACAAATGTTCCTTCGGCCCCAGAGGAATTAATAGGCAAAATTTAGAAGGTTTCGTAGATGTGTTGTGTGTTTCGTTGAAATGGATAAACTGAAATGCCTGGCCTTGACGAAATTATTCATTTTGTACGGTTTATCGCCAACAGAAATCCGCAGTATACTCTTGTAAAAACTTCTTGAATCTTTATCACGACTTAAGAGTTGTACAAATATTTTAATTCAAGAGGTAATGGTCGCTTTGAACGACTTCAAACGTGAGAACCGGATACCAGGAACGGAGACTGGACACGTTATCCAATGTTTCGCAGCATTTCTCAGTCAACGTCAGACATTGTGTGCGCCAAATAAATAGCAGCGACGGAGCACTGTTTTAAATTCACTCTTACAGTAACATATTTTCATGTCCCTGTGGGAAATCTTTATCAATTTCATCCATAATTTATTTATTAATAGTCAATGCCCTAAATAGTGTCTTCTGCAACGTATCTGGCTCAACTGGCTTCTTGCCAGCGTGTTTATAATTATCGGCAAAATTATTCGTTATTAACTCTTTGATTTTAGCAATTTCCATTAGATCAACTCTTTGATCTAATTCATAATCAAATTTTACCATGCCTTTTTATGTATATGTTTAAGAATCGATTTTAATCTGTGATATTCTTTTGAAAATTCTAGATATAATAATTAAAACAATTTTTTCATTTTGGAATTTAAAAAAATGGGGAAAATATACACGCTGTAGTATAATAAAACACATTTGGCTTTGATACACTTAAAATAATTTATCCCGTTGTTATTGCACCCATCAATTTTTTATAATATTCTGGAAGTCGTCGACTTGGCAATTTTTAAAGAACCCAGAAGAGGTTTTCCTTTTTTAATGATGGGAAAATATTGAAAATTTCATGAAAGACCTTGTCCTGAGGGAAAACAGGAAAATTTCAATCGAGTACTTGAAATTGGGTTTGAAACTAGTGTATTTCATCCTGGTGAAATTATTACACGTTCGCACTACACATGTGGTAGTCTGTATCAAAGCTTTTGACCTAATTAATTCGTGATCTAAGATAAGTACCCAAACATTAGTTCTTCTAGCCTTGTTGCTCTTCCATCTCATCTGCTGATTTCTACTCATATCCGAAATCCAGTGAACTATGAAAGCCATTTCATAATGATTTGCTTTTCAGGAAAATCGGTTCGTGATCCATGTATAACTACTGCTGGCAAAACTAGATGGCAGTTGCGCAGAAGAACCCTTTTCAATGGTAGAGTCTTGCGATCTTGCGAAGGGAATTTAGGCAGAAATGGTGGTTTCAGAAGTAAGCTGGTGGTATCGAGTCATGTTGGATGAATAACTTTTACTTTGTGATACTACATTAGGAGTAAGAGGTTTTGGAGGGGGGAATGGGAGGTGTACAAAAAGTCGCTAACAACATTCTGCGAGGAGAGAGCTTCCGCATTTGACTGCCATGTTTCCGTAGGTCGCAAGCCTTCGTTGCCCACTTCAAAATGATTAATTACTTATTCTTGTCAACTCTCTTACTCTCAATGGATCTTGATCCAATGTTTTATATGGTCAATTTTCCAATCATTGCATTGAAAAAAATAAATAAATAAATAAAATATTTTAAAGCATGTTTTTCTAAAAAATAAAATATATACGAAGCAAGTAATGATCGGCATCTAAATGACTTAAGTTATAATGAAATAGTTGACTCTTTAGAGAGTATTATGGAGAGCTACAGCAAATCAATCTTCGGATTGATGACCACTGTTTATGGTGACACGTGAAAAGTGTGGAAATATATATTGAGAGTGAATCGTTCAAACTTCGTTGTTCATAAAATATTTCAGATGGTTGTCGCTTGATGTTGTTATGGTAACAAAATTTCGAACTATTTTTTAGCAGTAATTTAATCGTGCATTTCCAAAACTTTTTAAGTGCCAAAAGTAAAATTTTACAGGAAATATAAAAAACATATTTTGCAAAGAAAAAAATTGCACTTGCACTGCTACTTCTAGTTCGGTTTTCTCCCGCTAGGGTCAGCACTATCCAGACAAACTGTATTGCCATAGAAAGATATGGCATTTGCAACGTGTTTTAGAAGGAAGTAATATTTTCCAATTTTGGCATTTACAACGTTTTGGAAATGCACGATTCAATTATGCATTCATGCGAACAATAGGCATCAAGTGGTGTTGCATCTCATTTTGCCACATTAATGCTGCAATCAAAAGGAGGAGAAAGAGTATAAGGTGGAAAAGCGTGATTTGTGGCCAAAGTGGAATTGATTTACCTAAAGTTCGAAGAGTACCTTAATAGCCACCGTGATAACTTTCTCCGATATGAATAAATCTTCTCTAGGAGTTTTCCGCGGCGGCTAGCTGAATATTCCATTCGTCGACCTAAAGACGCCTCCAGGACGGAGGGAGAAACGTTGTCCAGAAAAACAACGACGCGGCAGACATCGTGGAAGAAGAATGGAATATTCATGGTTAATTAAATCTTGTTTGCATCGGAAAGAATCATCTCTGTAGTTAGTTTTTAGGTAAGAGACGGTAGCGACGATGACCAATGCCAACTACTGACCACTCTTGGTTGACCCTTCTTAATATCAGAGAGCGCTGGAATATTCTCTGCTGATCTGTTTTAACTACATTAAAAAATGAGCAAACATGTACGTTGGAAGTGTTATTGGATGGGAAAAGATAAACACGGCTGGAGATGAAAAGCCAACCAAAACCTCTTCCAGATGGAGCGGTTTGCATGTTCATTGAACTGTAAGTATTGTTATCTTAAGATCGAACATATCCGAAATAAGACTTCGCGTTCCAGTGAGTTCTCGTGGTGATGAATAATGAATGAAGATTCGGTTTTGGAATTCGTAAATGTTAAGTCTTTTGCATAATCTCACTCCTTGTGAGGGTCCATTACCGTAATTCCGAAATAATTATCGCACACGGAAATATCAACTGTTCGTGTAATCTCTTGGAAGTGTCGCATTCTACACAACCCCTCGATGCTCTCCAATCGATGATTATCTCTATTGATTATTATAGATGTGACGGCGAATAGCAATGCGATGCAGTTTGTATTTTTACATGCGATAATTATCATAGTGGTTCGAGAATAGACCCCCTTTGTTTGCCTGCTGGGACTCCCGATTCTTCCACGAATGGTTATGTGCCAATTCATGTAAGATTATTTTATTTTTTACAATTTGCATTCAATACTCACGCTTGGATTTTCATTGAGAACCTGGTAGAAAAGGAGTTGAGAAAAGCATTTGAGTTAGTTATTCACATGAGAAAACGTTTAACCAAGAATTGCAAAGTAAAAGTGAGAATTTGAGGCGTATTTTTAAACAGACTTTTTCGGATTTTTCTTTTCTTTCTTTCAAAGGTAAATGGAGGCTCAATTTTTAATGGTGGGTAAGCAATAGAAAATAAGAGTGCTAGAGATGTCAACAGCTCGATAGAGGCGTGAAGAAGGAGATTGGACTGGCAGCATCCAGGTGCATAGTGATATGATACATGTGTGTACTAAGGGACCTAGAGATCATGTACATTAAAATCCAATTAAGTATATACTTTACTCAGATTTTGAATTTTCATGTTTCAAATGGTGTTCCGACAAATGTGACTTTTATCGAGGGAAGGAGAACAATCGCGTGTGAGTTGGATTGGACATTTTCTCGAAAGAATTCTTGCAAGGGAACTCGTCTCTCGTATGATAAGGTCTTAGAAGCGGCTTTTCGCCACGAATTGTGTTTAAACAGGGGTGAGGTTTTGACATGAAACCCCACGGTCCTCTCAAGACCCATTCCACTCAATGAGACAAATTTGGCGTTAAGTCGTTCCTTCAGATATTTGCTTCTCATCTTCAAAATGCTTTTTCTTCTAGGGTTATGCATCCATCTCCTTGAATTTCCCACAGGAGGAGTCGGGACCTCGTGGCTTTCCCTCTGATAGGTAGAATCCATTAAACCATTCACCTCCACACAGTCAAGTTTGAACGCGAATGGACCTTCCCGATCTGTGCATGCATTACGGACTCTCGAAAAATCTTACTTTTTTTGAAAGCTCTTCAAGGTGATTCCTTTAACGATCGTTCTTCCTTCGGCTCAACTCCTTGAAATCATGGATGTATTATTAATTCTTCCTGAAGTTGGACAATCCTCCTCCTTTCTCCAGTATTTTCCCTTTTCCTTTGTTTTTATTTCCTTCGGTCTGCTGCTTCTTTACGAACCATCACGTCAAAAAGTTCTGTGCTCACTATCCTTCTTTTTCTTTTGTAATATTTTAATTTGCGCCTCCCTCTCTCTTTCATTTGCCTTTATATATTTGTGATGTTGGTGGACACAATTTCAAAAATGTTTTCAGCCTAGTCTTTCAAATCTTCACGCAGCCATACACTTTTGTTGTGGATTCTTTTGATGATGGTATTAGGTATTTCGGCTCATTGGGAATGATGGTGTTTTGGAAACTGTATTCACCATGAATCAATTAACAGAATAGTGTGCATTTACTCTCTCTTATGGAGGTAAAAATTGAGATAATAAAACTTACCGTAGTTAGAATATATCCGTTTTAAATTTTGTGCAAATAAAAGGTATTCATTTTGTTATAATATCATATTTCTTTCATCAAATTATTCAACGCTATTGTTGATCGGTAACAGCCTGTATACCGTTTACGACATGGATAACGAAATTGGAGACATATCTTATACAAGATGCTTTTGCGTGGTATTGAGTAGAGATTCTTATCGTCTTTAAAAACGTTGTCGATGATCCTCTCACTAGCCCTAGTAGCTCACACTAGGTTTAGTGGAGTAGTCAGGAAGATTTCTTATCTGTAACTGCTTCTGCTCCGCCAGTTGCAGTTTTTTAAAGAATGTTTCTGGATAAATGATTAATTGCATTAGGCTTAAGGAGAGATTAAAATATAAAAAAATGTTATGACATTGTTTTACTGAAAGGAAATTATATTTTACAGTACATACTCAACGGGGAATTAGGCTATGCGGAATGCAGATTAGCCGAAATGCCACCGACCAAAACCCCTTTGAAGGTCGTCTCACGCCTATGCTTCGTGAGACTTGTTTCCGTCGAAATATTCTGATCATAATCTCAGGAGCTGCCTCTTAGGAGGAAGTTTGGCGCCGGATGGAAGGGCTCCTTTTACTTCGCAAGGCCTGATAATAACATCGGCCGCGAGTGACAAGTTGAGAGTTTCTACGTACCATCCGTCAACTACTGCTCTGGATTATGTCGAAAGTTTCTGTCCTCCCCAGCAAGAAAGTCTGCTTTTCCTCCTTCATCTCCGCAACCCTTCAAATTCTCATTTCTTTTCAACGTGGCTCCACCGTAAAAGGACTTAATTGTCATATTATTCATATTCTGGATTAAGATAGTAAAACATGTCCTCTTTTTTATATGGCAAAGCAAAATCAAGCCGTTTCTTGCTCTTTTTTTTTTTTTTTTAATGTATAAATGTTTATTTTACCAAAAAAAAAATTTACAAATTACACACTTTACATCGTAAAATACATGATCTTATCCCATTTTTTACAACTAATGACACAAAAAAATAAATCAAAATTACATCATTAATTGTTGTGTTGCAATCACATGGAAAAAAAAATAAATATGGAGAAATAAAAATAATAATATTGCAGTTGAGGTCCTGCTAAGCCAAAGCGGCTTATCAGCAGGTGCCATTTGTTAAAAAAATATTTTTTTTTGCTGTGCAGCGCTCTGGACAATTTCGGAGCTCAACAATGCTAGCCTATGAGCCACTCTTTCAGTGACTTTTTTAAAACAGATATGCTATTAATATCATTCATTGACATAGGCAATTCGTTCAACAACCCAGGGACTACATGTGCCAAGGATCTCTTGCCATGGAGGTTAAAATACTTAGGTACAGACAACCTATTTATTCGACGCAGTTGCATGTCAGTATTAATCACACGTTGCTTTATTAATTTGCTGTCAAAAAAGTTGTCACAAATTAACACATAATTATACAATTCTTTTAATGGTAACAAACACTGATTCTTATATACTTCTCTCACATCGTTTTCCTTGACCATCAAATAGGCAACCATTTTATTTTGTAAAGTAATAACCTTATTCAGCAAGGTGGAGTTTGTGCTACCCCAAATCGTCAAACCATAACGTATTACGGCCTCAGCTAAGCCTTGATACATTAATTTTTTCAACTCATGAGGCAAATAGTGCTTTAGGTACGACATTTGAAACAAAATACACCTTAGTTTGTCACATATATAGGTTATATGTTTACTAAAACTAAATTTTTCATCTAAAACTATTCCCAAGTATTTTAGGTGTTTAACTTGGGTAATTTTTGCACACGAAAAGTACTTATTGCACGAATTTTTCGGTTGGCCACCCTGGTTGGAGTGTAAACAAAGGTGTGTGTGTAGTGTGAGGTCTAAGGTTTTCCGTTTTTCCTTCACATTTAAAAACTGCAAGGAGTATGTCTTATTATTGTTAATAATTATTTTATTATCGTGACACCATAATTGCAAGGAATACAAATCGTTTTTTAATTTTCGCTGGGCCACCTCAAAACATCTGCTTGTGGATAGTAATGCAATGTCGTCTGCATACATAAAAATCTTGCAGTTTCTAATATGTTGAACGATGTCATTTATATATATTAGAAACAGAATTGGTCCTAATATTGAACCCTGGGGAACTCCAGATTGGATAGTTTTCATTCCACTGGAGTGATCGAGAATTTTTACAGTTAGTTTTCTATTTGTAAGGTAGGATTTTATCCAGTTCATCGGCGGTCCACGTATACCAGCCCGTTCCAACTTGTTCAACAGTATGTGAGTATCGATAGTATCGAAGGCTTTTCGGAAGTCGATAAAGACTGCGAGTACGGAGTAGTTTTTGTTTAGTTTAGAGCGAACGTTCTCGCTAAAGTCCTCAAGTAACATTTTAGTGCCTTTGTGGTGTTGATATCCGTATTGGTTTGGTGTTATTATGTTGTATTTCTTGAAAAAGTGAATTAGTTGATATGCGACGTAGCGTTCTATGATCTTATCTAAAGATGGAAGAATGGAGATAGGACGATAGCAGTTAGTGTCACTCTTTTTCCCTTCCTTATATATGGGTCTGACATTAGCTACTTTAAGATTTGATTGCATTGTGCCATGTTCAATATTTAAGTTAATCCAGTGTGCAATTACGGTAGATATAAAATAAGATTTTGCAAATCGAACTTATAATTACGTAATTTTTAATGCTGAAATTGGTGAAAAATTGTTGAAAATAGAATTTTCCTATTAAATAAAAGTGCTATTTACGTAAACAGCTGTAATTGAGAGCCAGTTCTCCCAGGGAATTCAATTACAAATAGAATGTATCCACCAATCCATCTTGGTCTTTGAGTTATTGGCAAATAACTACGCGAACGATAGGCGCAATGCGTCAGTTCAATAGAAATGGCGCTGCAGTCGGCTCATTTGGTCGTGATTTGGTGCATACTATGTATTTCAAACTCTTTTTACTGGTCTTATTTCAACTTGCTTCGTGAGTTTAATCGCATATCTTTTACCCAATTTTTTAACCCCTTCCCGTTGTTCAATCTTTCCCAAATTTTGCATAGGTACATGTTTAATTTTTAACAGATAATGCTTGCCGTCAGTGAAAGCAATTTTTTTAAACAGTATAGACAACAATTAGGAATTCATTATGTATATTTATTTTGACTCACACGTTCGCGTTGAAACTCATTATGTTAAATTTTTGGAAAATATAAGAAAATCGAATGTGACATGTATCGTGTTTTGCCGTACTTAATCAGTATTTTAACATAATTACCAAGGTGTCTAATGCTAGCTTAAATATTTATCGATAGCTTTTATTGATGAATTACCTAGCCCTTCAGTTTTTGCCGCACTGGGTCAAAGATTCAAATCGTGCCCCGACCGCCGCGCCGCCGGGTTACCTAGGTTTTCCCTTATCATTGTCAGCAAATTCCATTGAGGGTGTGTGAAGAGGATAACGGTTTATTCGGGTAGTTTTTAAATTGTTAAAAACTAATTTAATTATTTGTCGTTTGAGTTGCTTTTTAAAATTATTCTGTAAAAATATTGAATAAATCTATTTATATTTTTTTAATTAGGACAACTAAAATGTCAAAGCATAATTTATGTGAAAGGTACTTTTTATCAGCTCCAGATATGCTCCATGTGGGCGGTCTATGGGTAGATCAAGAGGGCTCTAATGTCAATTTTATATTATCAGTAGTACGTAATGTATTAATATTATGAAATTTATTTTCTTTACTGGATTCTGAATAAATGTATAATAATTATGAAAAATACATTTACTCGCATAAAAATTCCGGGCCAAATGTGGGTCCTTGTCACTTTGCCTACAGGTCGGCCCTCAGGCAGTTGAAGGGTTGATGGGTCAATTTGTGTAGTTTCCAGGATTCATTTACTTGGAAGACATGCCCATGGATTCATTTACTTGGAAGACATGCCCATCATTGCTTGTAATTGTCGATTGAGGAAGTTTCCCGTTGTGCTCCTCATTGCTTGATGTTTTTCAAGTTCCACCATCTGGCGAGAGGCCGCTCAACCTGTGTCAGATGCCTTTTCGCGGCCTCCCCACCGGTGTACAAACGCTAAGCGGACCACCGTTATTCGCCCGTCTCATGCCTTTCACCAACGCCCCTGCTTCTCCCGGGAATAAGCGTTTCGCTCAGGCTCGGTTCAGACTAATATCGAATGCAGAGTCCTCTGGATTGCCGATAATACACAGCCAACCAGAGGAATCTGATCGTATGAACCAACGTAGCCCCCCAACGTGCATTCACACTACTATTGTAACTCAGTGCTGCCATCGCCTGGAATCCTGACGAACAATTACGGAGCAAGCGAACAAAATAAGGATTCCCACGTAACTGAGGCCTTTTGCGGCTTTCGAAATGGTTTAAAATGCAAACAACACTCCTCTTTGCTTATTCATCAAAGTAGCACTATGTGCTTCTCTATTTTGATTGACTTTTTTTACTATTATCCTTCATCATTTCCGGTTTCCGCTCGCGTCTCAAGCGCCTGACCACTGTTAAGTGGTAGCGTTATGAACTACTACTCCATCGGTAACAATCGCGCGTTCTCGCGGTGGCTAGCGCCTACCACGGTACGGACCACGGTCGTTACGTTAAGTGTGAACGGGGCATCAGTGAGGCCGTGACGAAGGCGTGAACTAGGGGCAGCAATAGTAACTCCACCAAAGTTTATCATGGGGAAAGTATGGTCAACGCAACCAAATGAGGCCTATCCAGTACATGGTGAAGATAGTGAGTAAACATGTTTATACGGGAAATAATTTATTATTGCCAAGCATTTAAGAGCGTTTGAGTCATGTTATGCCATCAATTGTTATATTTTATATGATTCTACAATATTTTAATGCCACATATTTTCCCCAATTGTTTCGGCTGGCGGTATCGGTCGAGGACAAACGTCCATACTTTTCTAATCTAGAGCTTTGCTCCACCCAAGCAGAAGGAATTGATTTCCTGAATGCCGTATTAACCTACAAATACGTACTTCCGGATTTTTATTATTATATGTTATCGTTTTATGATGCTGAGCATTTTTAACCCCTTAAATCTTAATTTGAGGTAGTGTCTAAACGAAAATATCCTTTTATCTATTTAAAACTCTACTTTACCGACGAAAAAATTTAGATGGCAGGTAGTACTAATCTTCTTCATTTAATAATGCCTTTAATTAGGCCTCCGTGGTCGTCATCTCACGTAATCCTGGCAAATCAAGGTCATCAGCGATTACAAGGACTAGGAGAAAGAAAAATAGAAGAAGAGAAGGAAGACACCGGTATAAATAGGAACCTGGAACGTTGAGATAATGTTAAGGGCTAGGAAGTTAGAAAACATTAAATAGGAAATGGAGAAGGGGAAAATAGATGCTTTGGGGCTATGCAAGGTGAGGTTGGAGGGATTGTGAGGACAATTGGAATGATAGTTACAGGGTAATCTATAGTGGAGAAGATGAAATTCAAAGTAGGGTAGCTGTGGGACTGAATGCAAACTTAGGGAAGAGGATAATAAACATTGAACAGATGAGTGACAGGATACCGGTGGTCGAAATAAATTCCCACTGAGACGAATTTCGTATTGGCTCAGGTGTACTATGGGGGAATAAATTTTCCCAACATACGGAGCGCCGCCACTATTGCTCTGGAGAAAAATCGGCTGCCTTTCTGGGGCCTTATTCAGTAAGGACTCGACAAGGTCGAATCGCGGAAAATCCGTGGATGTGACCTCAAAGCCCCCGACAAATCTCAGCTTTTGAGTGGCCCTATTTTAAATTTCAGAGGCTGTGACGTCAAAATTTGGTCAATTTCGACGCTCGGAAATTCCGAGAACATACAGAATAGCTCCTCAGATGGCATATTATTCCTAGATCCCGGCAATGACGAGGGAAATTTAACACAGTAAGGTGATGGTGATGGACTCATCGTCGAAGTCGGTAACGGATTACTTGCCGCTTACCTACTCTGAGCATTATTCGGGCTAACTTCCAAATGGAGGCGCATTAGATAACCTTGTATGCATTTGAAACGCTTCATTCATCTCGCTCGTTCTCGCGCTAGTTTCCTCTCCATTCCTGCTCACTCCTCCCTTTTTCTTCTTGACTTTGCTCCTCCCGTCGCACTCTGGCGAGGTTCTGGGAATCACCCGGTGTCCACCTCTATCCCTATAACCTACATAACTTAACGGTATACCACCATGAAAAAGTTTAACCTCTCTTAAACGTGAATACAAATAAATTTGATTGTTTCAGGCTTGACTTCGTGGAAGTGATAGATAATCATTTTTAATAAAAAACTTCGTACTTTTCTTCACTTTATTTAAAAACTGCGACCGGTTTCACCATAATATGGCATTTTCTGGCACATTCTGAAGCTTAGGTCATACAATATATACCCAGAGAAAGTTAAAAATGGTGGGGGTTGGTTTGAAATGGGGGAGAGAGGAGCAGGGAGGTTGGGGCATGGCAGAGTGAGAAGGGGTAGTGGAAAAAACGAGAGGAAAGGAACGAAAGTGAATCGGGGGAAGACAGTGGGAAGAGTAGAAGGTCACCAAGTTATACTGTTTTCTATTTTTTTTAAAAAGGAAGATTGGTTAAAGCCCCAGCCTTAACATCTGTGACTGAAGGGCAAGGAATGTAGGCTTAGATCTAACGAAACAATGATTCAAAAAAGGCCGCGAAGTCAGGAACTTTCTTTACTGTGCTATCATAAGCTTTCTTTTCCTAAGCTTCAGAATGTGCCAGAAGATGCCATATTATGGTGAAACCGGTCGTAGTTTTTCAATATACTGTGGAATAGTGCGAAGTTTTTTTATTAAAAAGTGAATACAAATATATGTTCAATGCACCTTTCATGCATGGTGGTAGATTTTCAATGAATAGGCAAACAAATAAGCTGTTTATGTGCAAATACTAATGAATTAATAAACACGCAGGTAAAAAAGACAGTAAACAGTTAGAAAAATATTAGGATTTCCTTATGGCTGTTTGCTTATTTGAAATGTTGAACTATTAATGCCTCTGGGTGGAGTACGTCTCCGATTAAAATAATTACCTAGATTTATATATTCCAGCACATTTAATAAAGTTTTATTGAAGGTTTTTATTCAAGATGGTAGAGTTACTTTTTTAATTACAGTAGTACTCATCAATAGATGTGTTTTCTTTTATTTTCATTATTTTAAATTGATTTATTTTAAATAAACGCAATGAAATATACAAATTCGTAGTAGATGCTTTGTTGGTCAAATTATCTGTCAACTTCATCAAAAAATAGTTGGGAAACAAATTTTCCACCCGTTCATAAACGAGATTATAGGTTAACCAAAACCATGGCCTGACGAACGGTTTAACTCATACTTTACTATTAATCAGTATTATTTTCGCCTTTATTACAATCAATGGCTCCTTGTCGTGTTTGGCTCAATGACCTTATTTAATTTTGAAATAATGTAGGGCGCGACCCAAAGATGCCCAGGCTTCCCGGACGTGACCTTTCAGTTCCATTCTGCCATTCATTGACCATTAAGTCGCAAAAAAAATGTTTTGGTTTCAGGCCCGGTGAGTTTGGAGGATAGGGTAACACTGTGATGTGCGAATGCTCGAAAATTCTTTTCTCGAAAATTTTTACGAAATGTGGGTGGGAGAGTTGTCCTGCACATATATTGTTTCTTCACATCCTCGTGTTAAGGAGATTCCGCCGCGACTGTGTGATTCAAAACAAATACTAAATTCCACATTTTTTATATTTTGTCCGAAAAAATCCTGCTTTCACTGATGCAATGCGTTACCTATAAAAACCCAAAAGTAAGGTACAAAATATGCAGATTATTCCACGAATGTATTTTTAATGAGCACTTTACTCCAGCCATAGGAGCCGACTGCGGCGCCATTTCCTACGAATTACCGCATTTTGACTTCAATTACGACATTAATTATTCAATAACTAGAAAAATAAGGTGGTAAGATGCCTGTTTTTTATTTTTATTCCATTTCTCTGGATTATTTCCTTCTTAGAGACAGTTTTCCACGAAAATGGCATTTGTATGAAATGGAAAAATACTATTTTTCCCCGTGTTTCTCTCATTCCCCCATTGAACACCATATAATTTCAAGCTCAATTATAGAATAAAATAGCGTGAAAATGTTGATATCAGATAGAGGACAACTTTTTCTACAAGTAGACAGAATATGAATAAAATGACATTTAAGTCATTTTACGGTGGAACCACCTTAATTCTGGTACCTACTTTTTCTAAAATTTCATGTAGATTTCTAGGTACCACAGTGGTCTCAGAGATTGTTATCGGTTGAATTTTCACGGAGTTTTGGCACCAGATTTCGTTTCCTTCGTCAGCCAGAGGCTGATATTTATACTTTGTACACGTATTTCTTATTATATCTGATATTATTTTGCTATTTGTTCAACTTAACGGTATTGCATAATCCTGAATTTCTTGTGCACTAACTCCATATAATGACTTAGCTGTAGCAAGATATATACCCGGTACAGCTCTGATTCCAGTGAAACTTCCTGGCCTAGCTACTACTGATAAATAATATATTTTTCCGTAGTTGTAGCTGTGTTTATCGAATAGGGCGTAAACAATTGTTTGGAATGAAATATTTATCATAAATGTGATATTCCTCGGCTTTATATTGAGAGTTGAATTCCGTCTATTATATATTGTAAATTATTTGATCCATTGAGAGTAATTCAGTAATACCTATGTCAGTTTGTCGATTTTTAAAAATTAGATGCGCAGAATCATTCCTCTACCTGGAGTCTGTTTTATGCAGAAGTGGCATTAGACTCTCTTCATTGTTTTTTCTATAGATTTCACCGCTTAGGATTTAATGATTAATTTTCCTTTAAGTTTTTCCAAAATGTGGCGTTTTTTGACTAACAAGGGTGGCCGATTGCACTGAAACGTGGAAGTTTAGATTCCTCTGAAGTTCAGAGTCTGAACTACCCGGTATCAAAAATCCTCCCTTTTGGGAGTATTTTTGTATTATTACGGCGTATAGTATAGTTTATAACATTATGCCTTTTCATGATAGCTGCAGATGGCTGGTATTTGGTGATGTGGTAGCATTGTGAACCAAGATTCGAGTTCAATTCAAATATAGGTACTGAAATGTTTTTCATCGGTGTTGTTGTATTTTTCTCCAATTCTATTTTGACTATCATTTTCAAATTAATATATATTCAATTTTCCTGTCACTTGGAAATAACTTATCAGCTTCATATAATGTTTTTAAATATTATATGGTTTTACCATATCTATAATCCCTTGATCCTCCGTAAATGATTGCATTTCACATTTATTCTCGAATAAGAAAGAGTGATAAATGTTGTAATATCAGCCAATAGAAATTCTATATGTATTTTATTAATTTGGGGCATTTTGCGAAACTGCTTCCCGCGGCTGCATTTGCTTCTTACCACGTTTTCACGAAAAATCCCCAGATTTAAAAAACCTTATGCTTGAGGCATTGGTGAAGCAGACCAAAAATAGCAAAGAATTGTTTATAATACAAATTCAGACTTAAATTTCAGTTAAATCGGACGCCCATGATCCTGGGCTTCCCCATCGCGGACTGTTCTTGCTCTAAATGGCACCTTCTTAAATCAACTCATTTTGGCCATCTGGTCATTTTTGTCAGATTTAAAACAAAATATATGGAGGGCTTGTAATGGGCAAATGATAAGATGCCAATGTGAGTTTTGTGAGCAATGTGAGCAATGTGAGTTTAAGAATTTATGACTTTAGGGCGAGCCTGAAAAAAAATCGCGGGCACCCCGAAAAGGTCAACCCAAGGCCGCCAATCGAAATGGGGTCAGCTCCTATGATAGATTGCTGTGGAGGCCCATGAAAAAAAAAACAAGGTTGCGCCGTGGTCTGGGTTTGGCAAAAGAAGGGATTGGAATTTCAGAAATAGGAAGTATTTGCTTTGAAAAATGAAGCAGAGGGAAGTGTCGGTTGGATTATGCATTTGTAAAATGAAGTCACATTCTCTGTGAAGTGAAACTTATTTATCTCACGCTAAAACGGATACATTAAAAGATTCTGAATACGACAATGGCAGTAATACTTTTTGCGCGACCCGTCAAGTTCATAGCAAGTTCCATCGTGGCCGGAAAATACTTACGTAGCGGTGAAAAGTGAAAGAAAATGGCTTTACTTTAAGAAAAATGATTGCTCGGAATAAATGTCCAGTGAGAGCATTATCTCTGATTTTGATTCTGTTGAGTCTAGACTAAACATTTATGGGATCCAAGAGAAGTTTGTTGAAGGAAAAAAGCGAAGCGCATAGTGTTTAAATCGGCACTTTGCTATGAAATGATGAAATAGTTTTGCTATATTACCTTTACATTTCCCTCCTTACGTTAACAAGACAAACAATACAGTTATGCTTCGTCTTTAAGAATTGTGGGTTTTGCAGAGTTTAAAGATTAGCTTTTTAAGCAATTTTAAAAGCACAAATATGAAGACTATTATGTATGGTGCAAATTTCATTAGTATAGGTCAAATAATATTTTATTTTTAAACTTTTTCCGACGTTTCGGATGTTTATTCATCCATCTTCTGGGCTATAAACAATGATGTATGATGATAAATGATTGACAGTTGATTTGGTTACATAATTGTACATTTACAGACATTAAATATAAAAAATACATAGACATAGACATTCAAGATTTTTACCTTTAAAGTTTGGAGCTGTTTTTATTTATTTACAATTTTAATTTGGTTGCTTGGATATATTTCTTTGTTGAAAAGTTGTGTGTCATTTATTAAATTATGATAAATTTTTCTTAGATAACTAATGTCTGTTCTTTTATTGAAACTGTTTTTATTTCTGGATGTCAATGTCTATGTATTTTTTATATTTAATCTCTGTAAATTTACAATTATGTAACCAAAACAACTCAATCATTTATCATCATACATCATTGTTTATAGCCCAGAATATGGATGAATAAACATCCGAAACGTCGGCAAAAGTTTAAAAATAAAAAATTATTTGACCTATACTCATGAAATTTGCACCATATAAAAAAAGAGGTCGAGAATATATACCATTTGAACGATTACGTATGCAAATCCAAGAACATGAAAAATCTAAATATCGCCTGGAAGCTTGTTATAAGCAGCTCATTAAGAGATTGTTCTAATCATACATTTTAATCAGATTTATGCCAGCTTTTTGAATAATTCCGGTTATTTGTGTGTCATTTAGTGATAATTTGACAGTCAATATACTTTCTATGGATAAAATTTATTTATTACTAGGGAATGTGACTATTTCGGTTCTGTTTGTAAAAAGTAAATCAGATGGTTTAATTCACGTAAATCATCGTTGTTTGTTTAATTTCTACATTTAAATTCATGATAAACGTTGCTTACATACTCGATATTCAAATGCTATGCACTAGAGAGTACGCATAGGGCTATTATGCCTGTAAGCTTCTCCATTTCATGATCGCTTTTACTAATGCATTGCTGCTTAAGTGTTTGCCTCAAAATGTCCCAAAAGATGCAATGCCCTGCCTCCACCACCAATGGGCGCATAATCAGCCCCAGCCGCTTTTAATGCCTGTAAATTACAGATTGGGTGTACGAAGTAAGCGGCTGCCATTTTCAAGTATTTTCAAGTTTTTTTTACTGCTCTGAAAATGTCAAAACCATATATTAGAACAGAAAATATTGATGAAACGATATGGTTCGATCACACAGGGGAATGTTGAATGGCCCATTAGAAAGCGCAACTAGCAACATATTGAATGAATCATTTGTGTAATTTAGGCGCCAAAAACGTAGATATTTCGTTGCGGTATTGCCACGGAGCTAAAATGATTTATCTATTGATCTAAAAAATTAAAATAATTTCCAAAAACGTACAGCATTATTCTGAAAATATATGGACAAAAAATAACAGGCTTCACTTCCTTGCGTCAAGATGCAATCTTATCCCTTCTTGAATTAATGGGAAGACGTCGCACGCATTGTATTTTAATCAGGCTAAACAAAAAACTTGGAAGAAGAGTCACTTTAAAGATGGGAGAGGAAAGTACTGAGAACGAATTTTGGGTCAGCAAAGGAAGGCGAACAGTGGAAAATACGGAGGAACAGAGAACTGGAGGGACTCTACGATCATCCGAATAGAGTATCATTAAGAGATCAAAGAGGTTAGAGCAGTTAGAGGGAATGCCTGAAGATAAGATGATCAAAAAAATATGTCTACGACATCCAGGTGGTAGAAGATTGAAAGTAAAACCTCGCAAAAGATAGTTTGACGATGTAGAGGATGATCTGAGAAAGATGAAAATAAGAAGATGGAGAACGCGTATAGAGGATCATGAAGATATTGTCAAAGAGTACAAAGCTCTACAAGAGCTGTAGCGCCGAAGAATAAGTAAGAAAACCCTAGGTAATGTTGATTTATATTGATAAACTATATGAGCCCATGATCTCTGATGTGGTTTTCCACTGTGTCGACTCTGTGGACTTATCTGTGTGGACTCAAATGGTTTTCTAGTCTTCCACTTTTGCTGTGGAAACGAGGTCAAAGGTGGTGCAGCATCAAAGGTATTTTTCCCGATAAGGTCACTCGGTACTCCCACACGGAATCAATGCGGTAGTTCAGCGAGGTTGACGGAACGAAAAAGGGAGACGACAGTTTTCGGACTTCCTCCACCTGGAACAGCTGAATAAACCATCGTGGAATTAGTGATTTGGAAGTCGAATCATCGATCGAAATACGTGTGAAGTGGTTTTTTTTATCGCTGCTCAAAGTCATGTATCCGAAAATCCTTTTATATAATGGTAGAAATAACGTCCTTGTTTAAAATTTGCGCTTGTGACGAACTTCGAACATAAGAAAATGTAAGAATTTCTCGGGTAACTTTGTATTCCATTTTGAAAAAGTATATATTTTATTAGAGAATTTCTCAGGCTTCATTTTGTGGAATCGTTTTGAGTCGAACATGCTGTATAACATGACTAAGTTTTTATTTGGATTTTAATGAGACTGCATGTATTGTTTGATATGAGCCAGAGAATAGTGCAAAAAAACCAGAACTTTAATGATAAAAAAATTAAAACAAACACGAAATAACCCTTCAACACATGGACATTGTTTGAGGTGAGTAAATACTAATTGGAGTCGTCCCAATGCTTGCTCATCAGAAGGTTATCAAATGCAAATCAAAGTATATTATGTTGCATAGTTTTTCTTTTATCTTTTTGATAAATGAGGTATTATGCCCTTAGTAACACTTTGAATATAACATAGCAAAATATTGGTATTTTGTTATGAACCTTAAAATTATGCGCAATATTTTTCCAAATACCATTTTTTCAATTTTTCTTTTCCTAGCCCATCCTATATTACTTAAATTCGATATATAAATCGGAAATTTAATAAAAGTATTAGAAATAACGCTGATTAACCTACTGCCACAATTATTATATTATAGAATTAGTTCATATGCTAATGCAAGGATTGCTAAGGGCGGGTTTTTCTTTCCAGACACCTTTTGGGTTTACTTCCTATTCTTCTCAAGAAATTCCGTTCTGATGCTGGTATTTTACTTTCTGTTGTAACTAGTAGATAGTAATATGCCAGATTTGAGATTTATCCTGTAGAATACGTAGGTACATAAATATTTGTATTCGTTCCTATTTTTGTTCTTGGGCCTATTTAATTTTTTGCAATGACTGTGATATTTATCTGGTGGTATACGTTGCTGTCTAGTTTTATTATATTATTTCTGTGGTAAGATGGCAAAATATGATATATGTCATAGTTTGCAAATTTTGTAGGAGAGCAGTTTTAAAGTTTATTACGCTCTGAAAAACCAGAATCTCAAAGTTTAGGTCTTACCTTTTCGTAATAGATGTATAAAACTGTTGTTATCATATCTTATTAACTTTCCAAATCCAACGGTATGCATAACTCACTTTTGCAACAAAAAAAACGGGCATATCATATTTAGCCATATTAACACAGATTTATAAACTCGTAAAATTTTTGTAATTAATATCGCTACTCCTACGAATAGGCTATCTTAAGTTTTTTTCTTTCTTATTAGATTCCTTAATTATTAATTACGAGACATAATTATTAATTAAGAATCGGAGTGGGACCAGAGTGTGCAAGAATATTTCTCGTATGAGAAAAAACAGCGTAATTTTGTGTATTTCTGTGCCCTAGCGCGTCTGCCCGTGAGTTAAAATGTTTTTTTTATGACATGGTTCGGTCCAGAGGGCGACAGCCCTGCCTCTCATCTCAGGCCCCGGGAGATTTAATTTAAGCGAGTCGCTAATGAAGGTTTTTCATCCCCGACTGCTAAATTTGGTGCGCGTTGATGTAAGCTGCCAGTTTTCCCGAGCAACTGCCAGAGGGTGAGCTAAAATCTCACTGAAATTTAAACGAAAGTAAAGGTATGAATATATTAGCACATGAATATCACTAAAAAAAAGAGACCAACCGCGACAATACAGAAAGGAAGGTCCGGTAAGACTTCAAGAGGTAGTAGGGGTTTTGATCTAATGTATTTTTGTCCTCTGAACGTAGGGTCGCAACTTGCTAGCTACAGAGCTAAGGCGGCGGAAACATTTTGTCAGCATTGAAAAAATTATGCAGTTACCATGAAAACGCCTAAATTATTGGATTGCACAAATGGTGATGTGGTAAATCTTGTCTAAGTCGTACTTAAGATTTTTATCTATCATTTTATAATCCAATTTACGAGATGGCAAACGATTTATGTGCGAGTTTTCTTCTTAAAAAATAATTTTACAATTACTTTTTCAATTACATATACGAGAAAACTATTTGAACAAGAACGTTAAGCAAGTGCAATAGTATTTATACTTATGGAAAAATAGTATTTCTTAATGTTATACGAAGGTTTTGTAGCTTAATTGATACCGCTACATGAGCTCATTATTGACATCTGTCTTTCTTGAATGGAACTGGCATTTATCTACCGGAAAAGATAATTAGACTCACCTACTAAAGCTTGCGTATTTTCTTTTTAATGTACTGAATGGTAAAATCAACCACTGAAACCGGTATTGAGGTATTTTTTGAGCTGAATAAAGGAAGCAGTCAAGCGGCAACGAAGTCCTCTACCGGCCATTATTGCCATTGATTGACTGTCGATCACATGCTCTGAGATTAATTTATTTTAAGCTGATGTGATCTAACCCTGGGGCGCGATCATGGTTCTTTATTTTTCGTTATCGCTATCGCTACCCATAACGCAATTTTTCCCTGTAGCGCATTCGCTGCGATCATGGTTCTCACGACTTGCGCTACAATGAGCGAAATTCGCGCTTGCGCTATGAAATACTTCTGAGTCGGCGCCCGCATACGAGGCTACAAGAATCGACCAATGAAATGCACGGAAAAACTTCGGCAAGCGGAAAACATCCGAAAGCGGTAATTATGGAATGTTTATAGCTACTATTTCCCGCGGAATTTCCTAATTATCAATAATATTGTAATAGTGTTCTGCGTAGAAGACGTATACGCGTTGAAGATGATGTCTGAGTCGGAGATAAGTACTTTCGCCAAATAAGTACCTTTAACATTTGCTCGAAGTTGATTTTTTATAATATGTATGAATTATCAGTGAATGTGGATTAAACTGTGGAAATGAATTGATCGCGACGTTAAAAGCGACTTAAAAAAATGTCAACGCACGATTTATTAGGAAAATATATACATTATTCTTCGCGAGAAATAATCAATAAGGTGTTGTTAATAAGCGCATATATATATTAAAATTAATTATCACATTAAAATTTATTGGAACAGTTATTTGTACATTAAATTTGGTTGGTAGTGAGACAACTTATTATAAGTCATTAATGCCACTGCAGAAGCCGAGGAGGGGAAAAAACGCCATCACAAAGAGAATGTATGAATAAACATTTAACCACCCATCTAGAAATTTTGAGTATTAATCCTCTTGTCCATTCGGGAGGGTTACACTCAAAAATCTTAGGCAGATATTTGCTGATCAGGCAAATAAAAAAAGTTCCGACAAAAGATGTAATTCACTAGCAGAAGGTATGCTTATTTAAGATTCTCAACCCTTTTACATTAATGAATATAATGACATTCCTTGCCCTACAGAAACATAACATGACTACAACGATAATTCTAACAAAAAATGTCAGATTCAAATTTCGTATCCCTTAATTTTATATTCCCTCTTCATCTTATTACAACAATTTCGTAATGAAGAAATTCATTACATGCTTGAACAAGACTAAGTGGTTTCTTTAAGGTAACCTAAGGGCAATTTTTACCCAGAGAATTTCATTTGCATTCCAATAATTTCCATTACACCAAATAAATTATTTATTTTAACAATACCTAATATACGCTTAACAGTATATTTCATCCTGTCATTAATGAATGTACTGTACTAATATGACTAAGACATTCCCCCTTACCTTACAATCCATAATCATCTACCAATACGAGGAATGTCTTAAATGTAAGCTTACCTCTGACAGGAGATATGATGTCGTCCGGACATTAAAGAAGACCAAAGTTGAAATACATTCTATTATTTGCAATGATAAAATTGAATTGAGACACTATCTATGATTCTCACAGAAATAGGTTATTCCAGTAAATTGGATCATAATATCATATTCCTTAACATCATAGATCCTTAGGTTAACTTTCAATAAATATAAAAATTAGAAAGATCCAATAGCAGTGACAAGGTTTTGATTAGGATGAAGATGAAGTGTTAAATATGCATTTACATCCCATGAATAATTATATCTTGTAATTTAATTTTTCCAAAAAGCTTGACTACAACTTGCACTATCCTGGCCATAAAGATATGCTATGGATGACAGTAATTAAAAACAAACAAAATTATTTTATAATAAAAAATTCAATTTATTCATCAGCATAGATAAACATATTTTGCCTCTAGTTTGTATTTACAACTGCCAGAAATATATTCAAGTCACCATTCCTCTTCTCATTGCCAGAGTCGTCAACACTTGTTTTTATGACAAGTATATTTAAGGATTTATTTATTATAAAAAAAATAAAATGAATATGAAACCTGATTTGAAAGCCTAATGGGTATAGTCAGCTGTGCAGAAGGAACGTAAAAAAGAGGCTGGTGAAGAGCTTGATATGAAGTGTGGCACTGTATGGGGCAGAAAGGAAGGCAAATGAGGAAGTGCTTGACATGGTGTGTGAGGAGAGGATTCTTTTGAATGAGATTAGGGGAAGACAGGGTAGGTGGCTGAAGGGGATAATGAGGGGTGATGGTTTTCTGAAGGCCGTGATAGAGGGAAGGATGTTGGGAAAGCCGGGAAGGGGAAGAAAGAGAATAGGTTTTATGGATGGGATGAAAAAGGTAGGGCTTATGCTGAGATGAAGAAAGAAATACTAGAAGTAGATAGGGCACAGCACGTGTAAGAGTCTGTTGGATATTCTCTGACTTTCATCATAACCTACCCCTAACCGGTAGATTACTCTGATGATGATGAATGGTAAACCCATTCATTGGTATTGGGTTGAGAAGTTAATGACAGAGTTATTCCGTTAAGCCTCCATCAACATGAATCCCGTTTGGTTTACTTTAGTTCCTCACAAGTTATATATCTTTGGATATTTTAATTACAGTTTCTTCAATCACAATTCACAATAGTAAAAGTGGAAATAACTTCTAGATAACCCATAATTTCATAAATCAATGCAACTAATAGTCTTTCCAAGAATATATTAGATTTTTAAGTCCTTCGGCTTTTAAATAAGGAGGGTTAACCTATCAAATACAGGCACCCCCGCAATAACGTACTCCCGATATAACGTTTTCCTGCTTAAAATCTTAGTCCTATCCGACAACAGAAGTAGACGTTATATCGAGGGTAAATTGTACCAATTTTACCTTCTGTTAGATTGATATGAAGAGGAGTGGAAGATTGAGTCAACTATATGATTACTAACTACTAAGGAGAAAAAGTCTAGTCAAATTTATCTACATTAATCAATACATAGATACAGAGGCATTGGTTGACAAAATGCCAAAGGAAGCTGAGTAAGTCATAACAATTTTCGTGGAACATGCAACTCCCATGCAGTGTATTCCCAAGCTACATTCTAAAAACTTTTTTCAATTAAGCAGACGTAGGTAGGTAAGCATTGAGTTACAAGATATTATAAATACAAAGCATGGGTTAGTAATAGAGTGGCATAATGAATATAAATAAACTTCCAACAATACCTAAAAAGATCAAATTATTCTCCCACTAAAATTAAGGTGGATCACAAATAATATGCAATATTTTAAATGCTATACAGTACTTTAACCGAGGATCATGATCTGTTACAGAAACTGGACCTAAAGATAAGAGAATGTAGAGGGAGGATCTATCTGAATCCCCCAGCTGGTGAGGAGTCAACAAGCTTAAAATGCAATTTTCCAGGTGTTGAAATAAAATGGTGATATCATGTAAAGAAAATTCATTATGACATTAGACTCTAATTTTCCTTATGCAATACTTTGTACCCTTTCAGACTATGGCAGAGTTGATGAAGGAGCAAGTAGTAAAAAAACAGAAATAACCATCTTATTTACATAAGAAAGGGAGTTATTAACCTTCTAGATGTTGTTAAAAATAAATAAGAAATTGAAACACTATTTTCAGTGAAAACATTATGTTTTTTCCCAAAAATTTATTTCTAATAAATTCTTCTTTTATCCAAAGACTTTCTGAACTTTATTTCACAAATAATTCAACTAACTAGAAATTAAAATTATCGGCATTCACTGATCTCCTGACACGGTAACCCTCAGAAATACGTGGCCGACCTTCAAGTAATTCTTCCTCCTCCGGTGTCATTACATTACATCTCTCTGACAAAGTTCAGGCAGGTGGTAAAGCTGTCGCATGTCACGCAACACAGCACAAGCCAACACCATTCTTGGAGCTTTGGTTGGGGGATTCATTAGAACTCTCTGACGGGATAGGTAGCTTTAAGCACACCAAACAACCTTTCTACCACTGATCGAGCCTTGCAGTGGGAAATGAGAAGTCATGGCTCATTTGGGTACCCTAAATCACCTACATCAGTCACCACCATGCTAAGTAGATTTGTGATGTATTAGAGGCGTAAGATATGTGCTTTATGAGCCTAATTTTCATCTATCGTCCATCCATGTCGTTTGATATAAATTTCTTTATGAACCCTTGGAGCAAGGATGGCAATACAAGTGCAGTCAATAGCTGCCATTGCACCAGGGAAAGAATTGGTGGATAAACTAAAAGTTCTTTGCAACTTCCTTCCGTCTGCAAGTGTACTGGCTCATAGAAATTAAATAATCCTGCCCTACAGACCTCTGATACAATCCATTTGGCAGAAAACCCTGAGGGCACATAGAACCTATATTGATGCCAATTAAAATCAAATATGAGATTGTGTAACTACTTTAAGATAATTATTGTAAATTAACATAATAATAATTGCATGCAATTCCACACTCAGCCCATTCCCTTATAAGCCGTGGTCTAAAGTATTGCACAGGTCTTGAGCCATCTCCTTCGATACCCTGAATAGAACTAAAAATTGACGAAAGTTCACCACCTCTAGGGCAAAATGATCCATAGTATCCCTTAATCTCCTTCTTTGAATACTCACATTGTTATTTTAGATATTTTCCTCCACAATATCGTCCAAAAAGATCACACTCTAAGACATTTTCATTAAAATGGTAGCAAAACAATGGGTTGCTCAACAAATATGCACAGAAGTCCAATGCTACATTTAATGCCAACATTCAAAGAATCACTTATTCCATGAAAAAGTTGCAAATATATTTGTTTTTAAATCATTTACATAATCCACATGCAACCATTCCCTTCCTTAACTAATCATTACCATCCAAAATTTCATAAAACTTCTTTGGTGTAACACAATCTCAAAACCAACAGCAGCTTTTCGTTTGATTGTTCCAAAATAAACCCTGTTCATGAAGATACTGAAATACATGGTAAGCTAAGCATCCACACTAATGTGGAGTGGATATGATCGGAAGTACTGGCACAAGTGAAGCTTCTATTGGATCAATGTTATATGTACTTTGTAAGACATTTTGTACAGCATGAATAAATTACAGTGATAGAGTGGCGAAGATAAACAACGTTAAAAGTGACAAGAATAAACACTTTAGCTACATTTCATTCTACAAGTATTTAAAAAAAATGATGGGTTGGCTAAATAGTACCATAATTACAAGGATAAAATTTGACTCGCACGCAAGTTGTAGTTTTGGCAAATAATTTCTACACAAACTACACAATTTCTACTCCAGAGTATCAAGGAACTTCAAGTGTAAATTAGCAAATTAAAATTCATGCATTTTAATTAACTGAGCTTATAAATTAGTGTCAAACATTTCTTCCGGCATTATTCAAATCATACAAGTTAATCTGCAAGTTGTGATATCTTTAAACGAAAAAGTAGCAAAATAGTTGTGCTAATAGAAGGGAAAACTAGAATATCACTATCTCTACGTATTCAATCGTTCAACGACACATTCAAGGGATGTACAAGTTAATCCATTAGGCAAAGGATAGATTAACGCTATCATTCTCTCAAAGAGTGCATAATGCACATTATTTTTTGCTGATCAACTCCTATTACATAGGATACAACGCTTTGGTAACTTCTATCATAAGTAAAGAACACCACATATAAGGCACATACAGTATTAAACCATGAAAAACCAAAATTGCATGCAACAGTTACATAAACAATCGTCATGCAAAATAGACATTACTTTGCAAGTAGTTTTGGGCACTTCCAAAGGTCCAACATTCACTATAAACATTGACTTCGTCTAACCATGAAATTACAACATACCTACTAAAGATAAATAAACACACTATGGGAATACACAGATACCTACCCTTCAATTAGTAATTAACCTAATCACATACCGCATTACCAAAGTCTGATGATAACAAAGTTATGTCATCATAATAAAGACGCTACAAGGCATTCTACTTTCAAGGATATTACATTTCATTTAGTCAGTTGCGAAAAAATCTACCAATTAAAATATGATGGAAATGATATTTAAGGTTAAATAGTTTAAATGCACAGGACGTTACTTTATCAGCGTACAAAAACAATCATAACATTGCTCGACAAAATGCACTTAACCTTACCACAACAACGGCTGATGGACAACTAAACACATTTAGACTTGCTTTAGCTACCAATATACATTTTAGGGATTTATTAGAATCGTGCAATCATTTCATTAATAAAAATAAAGATTAATCATCGCCAAAGACCGAAATAAGTTCTAAATATAAAGATTCGTCTATTAAGTGGAATGCGCTTTCCGCCATGCTTTCTGATTTAGCGGAGTTCTCGGCCATAGCGCAAGCTATTCTATTTTCGCTTGGAAATCTCGCTATGATAGCGGTAACGCGCGAGATTTGAAGAACCATGATCGCATGGTTCGCTATATAACGCATAATCCCTTGGTAGCGATAACGATAACGTAAAATAAAGAACCATGATCGCGCCCCTGATAAACCAATTACAATAATAACGTAGGAAGAATAACTTTGCGTTGTCATTGCGTGGTAACTAAGGAGTGGTGACCCTTTGTTCATAGAACAAAACACGCTTTAATTCACCTCTCCTCCCCCCTCTTAAATAATTTCAGGCTCTTCGTGATTCACCCTGTATTGTGCACATATAGCGTGGTTTGGAGTTTTGCAAAGTTTTCTTTCAACTGTAAAATGCGTTATTATGAAAGTAGCTGACATTTTAAATATCGAGTTACCGCAGTAACAAAAAGAAAATTTGAGCATTAAATTATGTGAAGGAACCGTGATACTATTTATGTCAAAATTAAGGTCGTCTCAAGGTGTAGTGAAATTTGGCCTCAATAAAAGGTTAAGTTGGGTGAAATCGCCCAGAGAAAAGTATTACAAGGGCACACATGAAGTTTCGGGCGATTTTGTGCTAATTGTCAGACCCCTCTACATTCCGCCAGAGCAATTATCAAGTCTTAACTGATTGATTAAATTCATTCAAGCCACTTGATAGTTGTTGTGGCGGCATGTAGATGACTCTGGTGGTCTCTCTCCTCTCTCGAGGTACTTCTGAAACGCCCCTTCCTACTGCGGCTTCAATCCTACCTCGATGCCATATTTGCCATCATATCTTTGCTGTTGCTCAAGTAATGCAAATGAATACGCTACCTTGTATAAGAGTGATTGTATTGTACATAAATTTTAAAAATGAGTAAATTTACGTTTATGCGAAAAGATTATTTTAATGTCGATATTCCGCAGATTTTATTCGTGTTAAATTTTATTGCAGTAGTTAGCACCAGGTGTTTGTTCGAGCGATGCTGAAAATTGAAGTTTTTGGCTTTTTTTATCATCGCTTCTAATTGAATCGTTTTGGAGGCATGTTTTCAAGCGCCGCCGTTGTGTAAATAATGAACTTTCTGCATTCACTGAACGGGGCGAGGAATTGTAGGGAATTATTTATTCTCACAAACTTATCGTGCGCTTTTGTATGCTTGCAAGTACTAGTCCAATTTCATTTTTGCATCATCATGGAAGCATAAAAATAAATTAGCGTTCTTGTTTACTTTACCTAATTACTTCGCTTGTGTATATTTTAAATTAAATACGTGACATTTGAGCTGATTCTTTGTTAACATTTGATTTATCTTTTTTATTGAAATTAATTCCGTTTTTGCATTGCAAAAAAGCTGGTGAAGCGTATGCTTAGACGTATTGACAGTTAAATAATGTTCGTTAAATGTATTCGGTAGTGGTTTTGAGAGCTAGTCCTTTGAACGCCGTTTCAATATTATTTAAAAATGTTAGAGCAATGTCATTTATTAACTTATGGTTTTTAGGTATGGGGATACCTGTTTGTAGTTAAAGGTATTTAGGCTACTTACTAATTTGCACATACTTTTCCCCGCTCTGAAATTGAATGAAGCGATAATGAACAAAGACTGCTCCTAAAATTGACTTATTTGCTTTCCTAAAATTTGTGCTTAGTGCAAATTCCACTCCGGTCTACCAAATACGCTCTTTGAGGATTAAAAATAGTTATGTCAGTTTTTGTGGTGTCTGGAAAATCATCTGCCGGGCGTGTGAATCCTTTGTTTAATTGATAACGCTCATGACAACTAACCAACATTCTGATGTACCTTGCACTCTCAGTTAAATTAGTTACGTTAACGGCTTGTTCTTGTTGAATTTAAGAGCATATCATAAGAAAATAACCTAACTTTATAATTATGCCCTTATGCTATAGCATTGTAGTAGAGGCTTTCAAAATGCGCCGTAATGACATAACATGACGTAGAAGATCGTTCATGTTATGTCATTAAGTTGCCCAATCACGACAAAGCACGAGGCTTTAAGTTTACCAATCAAAAGCGATTGTTACTTGGGCTCTAGTTACAGAGCAAAGTTCAGAATCTTCACTTAGCAACAAAATCAAAATCGGAATGGAATCAAAAGTAATACATTTAGCAAAATAAAGGAGTTGGCTGTATAATAAACGAAGTATGTATTTTATCTGTCAATAAAAAACAGTGCCAACTTTGTAGAACAGAGAATTCATCGTTGGCTCACGTAAGTCACAAAAGGAACTTTCAAATGGTATTTATTTCTCGACCTCCTATACTATTTGGTGCAAATATCAGGAGATTTTAGGTCAATTAATGGATTAATTTTTTTTTCAAACTTCCGCCGTTTCGGATCTTTATTGATCAATCTTCAAGGCTATAAATAAATAATACATGATAGTGAAAAATGTTTCACAGCCCTTTTTTTATTACAAAATGATTAAAATATGTAATTTACAGTCATTAAAAAGAAAAATACATGGACATATTCAAGGTTGTTGCCTTTCAAGTTTGATGCTGTTTTTATTTTCAATTTTAATTTGGTTGCTTGGATCCATTACATTGTTGAAAATTTATGTCATTTATTAAATTATGGTAAAATCCTTTATTACGTATCGAAGAAAAATTTACGATAATTTAATAAATGACATATGATTTTTCAACAAAATAATGGATCCAAGCAACCAAATTAAAATTGTAAATAAAAACAGCAACAAACTTGAAAGGTAACAACCTTGAATATGTCCATGTATTTTTCTTTTTAATGACTGTAAATTACATATTTTAATCATTTTGTAATAAAAAAAGGATTGTAAAACATTTTTCACTATCATGTATTATTTATTTATAGCCTTGAAGATTGATCAATAAAGGTCCGAAACGGCGGAAGTTTGAAAAAAGAATTAATCTATTAATTGACCTAAAATCTCCTGATATTTGCACCAAATAGTATAAGAGGTCGAGAAATAAATACCATTTGAAAGCTCCTTTTGTGACTTACGTGAGCCAACGATGAATTCTCTGTTCTACAAAGTTGGCACTGTTTTTTATTGAGAGATAAAATACATACTTCGTTTATTATACAGCCAACTCCATTATTTTGCTAAATGTATTACTTTTGATTCCATTCCGATTTTGATTTCGTTGCTAAGTGAAGATTCTGAACTTTGCTCTGTAACTAGAGCCCAAGCAACAATCGCTTTTGATTGGTAAACTTAAAGCCTCGTGCTTTGTCGTGATTGGGCAACTTAATGACATAACATGAACATGAACGATCTTCGATGTATTTTTACGATGTATTTTTATATATTTTAACCATTTTGTAATAAAAAAAGGATTGTAAAACGTTTTTCACTATCATGCGTCATTTATTTATAGCCCTGTAGATGGATCAATAAAGGTCCGAGACGTTGGCAGAAGTTTGAAAAATAAACATATATATTAATTGACCTAAAATCTCCTGATATTTGCACCGAAAAGGAGCTTTCTTATTGGTTGTACTTGATGAACAATCCTGATTGTAATGTCCTTACGCTATGTTCTTACATTCAAAGTGAGTTGGCTTTAAGACTGTTTTACTTAGCGTATATAGAAAACCAGGGTCACGATCACGGATCTAAGTAACGCGTTCGCTAGCGTTATTTTTATTTTTCCCTCGCGTACATGAGAACGGGAGAAAGCAATCGTCATTATTCAAACAGCAGATGGTTTAAATCACTGATTTGAATTGATGGAGTACGTTTTTAGGTCAAATAATGAGTATTTACCTTATACAGCGGATAGCATTTTGAATAACAAACACGTCAAGGCGAAAGAAGGGACCGTGAACCGACCCCAGATATTTTAAAACCGAGTTTTTTATGCATTATGTTATCATTTATAAAAAATGGATAACCTAATCTACTACACAAAAGGCTGCGTGGACGTATGTATGATTCAGTTGCTAGGTGTTGTGATTCAGACATGAGAGAATCGTTGGCGAGTGAGCTCCAGTATATGTTCTCCAAGAACTAACACATGGCGTGAGCGTAGATATGCTTTTTTTAAATCCACGTATCTACTACTACGTAGCTACTATATGCGCATGTTAAATTTATAATTAATATACGTTATGCAATGCAAGGTATATATATGTTACGGACTGATATAAGTATATTTGCAGTAATGTGCAGAATGACGGACACATATTTGGTTTCAACATTTAGATAATGTATATGTTTACCATAGTTACATTGTTTTTTTTCATTAAAGTATTAAAACCACACGTTAATTTCTATTTTATTACTTAGGTACTTAATTCATAATTATTTGGCTCTTTCGCCAATATTTTAGCCTGTTACATCCTGCTTTTGAACTTGTTCCAAATGAAAGCCTTAGGGTAGTTTGAGCGAAACATCACTTCACCTAGAGTTTAATGGATTTGACTTCATTTTAAAGATAAAACTTCCATCTTTCCAATGATATCAAAATATTAACCCCTTGCCGAACGACTTTTCAAGCAATTTTCCTGAAAATGAAAGCTGTTTTACATGGGATTACACGGTTGTGCGCTCCAGAGGGAGAATATTAAAAGAATTAGGAACCTCTAGCACTTAGATTTCGTCAAAAAAACTAACGGTGTGTAGTTTGCATGTTTTCTCAACTAATTATACAAAATATTCTATTACTCACCTCAGTAATTTTTACGGAATCGCAAAAAAACCTGTTGTTTTGAAGGGTTTTCAGCCGTACGGCGGGAAAAAATGAGTCAAGTTTGAGGCTTATTTATTTAATTACTGAGAATTTTCGTCATATATAACTATATCTTTGCGCCATTAATATTACAATATTTATTTCACACTTCTTACAGACGCTGAAATAAAAAAATAAAATTTTAATATGGTCTCCATTATGACTAGGGATCTATCTCGCTCAAACCACCTAAGTCACTTGGCAACGAAAAATAAGGTTCTCAAATCGATTCCCATCGGTTCCGGTAGCGCCGTCAATCAACGAAACCTGCAACTATGCCCTGACCAGCGGGTTGTCGGCACCGAAGGATGAAAAGATCCCTTGCGCGAATTGTTGCACGCTCTGCCACGAGCGACGATCTGTCCGTTGCGGCAATTGTCAAGTCAAGTCGTTACCGATGAGTGATGAATATTCATCCCTGGCTGTAAGGCTCAAATCACCATCTGACATACGCTGTGCACAAATAGATCAATCATCTGTGCTCCTAATTTTCGGAATATACCAAGTGAATAACTCGTATTACGTTATTACATCCATCGCTATGCATCTTTACTTATTCCGTTAGCCACACGTTATAATTTTGTGTTAGGTCCATGCCTTTCTCTATGATTTCTCACACTTGTTTGCCTAAGGAAGAAAATATCGCAGCACACAAAAGTGTACTCCTTCCCACTTGTGCTAGCGAAACTTGGATATTCTAGGATAAACGTTAGAGGAGGCTAAATGCAACCGGTATGGGGTATATACATCAAATTCTCAGAGGCTTCACTTGGTGGAACCACATTGGGAACGTTTGTAAATAAATTCACTTTGTAATGCTCAACTATACGTTTTATTACTCCGACTTAGGTTTCGACTCAAATTAAGTCATTATTAAGGTGACTTTAAGGTGAAGACCTTGAGAATGACTTTACTCGAGTCGAAACCTAGGTTGGAGTTATAAAACTTATTGTGGGACATTACAAAGTGAATTTTATTTACTTAAATATAATATATTTTTATTTAATCAATATTACTTTTTAAATTAAAAATTTAAATTAAATTTACTTAATAATATTATTAAGTAAATATTTAATTAATATTTACTTAATAATATTATTTATATTAATATATTTTATTTACAAACTTTAGGGTATGGGGTATTTGATAAGTGTTTGCAGTTAAAGCACGAGGAATAGGGTTAGGAATCAGTGGGTGATGAAAGAATGTGGAATGGATGCTCGGGTGGTTTTCGTGAATGTAAAGAGTGTGCTACGTTGGTTTGGCCCTGCTGAGAGAATGGATGAGAATGAAATGATGGTATATGATCAGAGGTATATGATCAGAGGAGTGAATGGTGTGAGAGGAAGGGGTAGATCGAGAAAGTCGTGGGTGAATGTGGTGAAGCAATGTATGAGTTAAACTGAAGCGGAAGAGGTATGCAAAGATAGGGCAGCATGGAAATATTATCATAACAAGAGCTTTTTTACAGGCTTACAGGCAGGCATTGCATCGTGCATTAATCTTTTTCGACTGGACCCACCCCAAAAGGGAACGGTATGGAATAGCCTTCGTGATTAAATTGTAATGTTTATTTTATAGATTCCTCGTGGAGGCTTTCATAGCGATGTTGTGAAAGCACTATTTTTTTCTGATGGCTGTGCGTTGTTTTCGTTTTCATGGAAAAACAATCTGGTTAAATTGCTGCTTCTGTCGATAGAAACAATACTCATCCAGAATATTTTCCCGGTTTTCTCTGTGGGTAATGAATTAATTCGCGAATTTGCTTTTAATATGGAGTCCGTTACACACGATACTCGATCCTGCATTTTCTTTGAGGATCCTCGCTAGTATGATAGTTTTCCAGTATCGTATAATTTTGAAGAATGATCATAGCATGATTTTGATTTTGGACCTCACTTGAACCATTTAATCCCGAAAATGGCGATTCTCTTTATTTTTCACTTCAGTTACTTCCGCATTTTAAGCTTTAAAGCTCCATAATTAAGTAACATGTATGTATTCACAACACAGTACAATGGACATCAGTCGTAAAATAGCCATATATAGCGTTCATGATGAAAAGGCAACCACTTTGTTCAAAGAAGATATAACTATGAGCGGGGAAACAGTATGTGAAAGCATTCGTGTGGAGCGTGGCACTCTATGGATCGGAAATATGGACAATCAGATCAGAAAAAGATTATAAGCATTCGAAACCTGATGTTGGAGGAGGATGCTGAAGATCAAATGGATAAAATAAGAAACGAAGAAGTATACAGAAGAGTAGAAGAAGGAGGGACCATATTGAACACTATACAGAAAAGAAGAACCAGATAGATTGGGCACACCCTGAGGCAAAATGGGTTTGTGAAGAATATTATTGACGGGAAAATAGAGGGAAAGGTTCCTAGATAATGGCCTGGGGATTAATACATTGATCAAATAAAGTACATAATAAGACCTACCAGGGAGTGAGGGAACTAGAATCAAGTAGGGAAGGATGGAGGCGTGCAGTGAACTAATCTCAGTGTTGAACGACCATTGAATGTATTAAAGGATAAAAAAAACCTGAGGGCAGATCATTTGTGTTATTATGTTTACTTAAATCGAAACCAACAAAACTTATTGTCCACATACGTTTAATCTTGGTGTTTAAATTTCTCTTCTTTTCTTTTGAAGCCGACATCGACACCTAATTATGACTTAAGTAAGATAGTGACCGCTGCTTACAGAAAAAACCTTCCTGAGAGAAATGTGGATGATGTGATTATATATATCGAAACGCACAGAAATCTGTTAAATTCATGTGAAGAAAACAACTTTTTTTACACTTCTTGATTAGTTTCACAATGATATTTGCTGCATCTGCTTGGAAACGACCACTTACTTCTAAAAAAACTGCCGCTGTTGGCAAGATGGAGCTTTTAATCTATAACTAGTAACTTCCGTTCTTGTTACATTCAGTTATTACCAACTCCAAGGGTTCTCGTCGACTCAAATATCAATTATTAATTGGACATCCTTCGCCCATGCCTTCTTCAGTCATTCATAATGGATGCGGAAATCGTGAGATTGAGAAGCCAACCGTCGATCATATTATCCTCGCTTTTCTTCGAAAGCCATTTCGCCACCGCGATTTCGAAATCGAGGAATCCCAAGGAAAAAATATTTCTGCTACCGGAAGTTTGAGCGAAGCGTGTTCTATAGAAAGACATTAATGAAACGCACATTGTGTACAACATTGGTGTGAATCAGAGCGATAATATATTCTGATCGATTGGCAGAATTCTTGTGGTTTTTCCTTCCGCATGCTTCCTCCTACTTGTTCACCGTCGGTTCCATTTCTTTTCTTTGCCTCTCGTTTAAAGCTTCAATTCAATCCTCCTTTACCATCTCTGCTTTTTGGGTAATCTTGATTTTCGCCCCAAAATTATTGTATTTTCGCAGGTTGCTCCGCAATTACTCATGCATGTCTCTCCATGTTTAAGTTACAATTCCAGTTCTAAGTTAAAACTAACGCTCTATTACTTGGTCTTAATGCTGTTATGTGTGTTGTGTAGTGCTACTCTAATTATCCGTTTCCAGTGTTGACTTACGGAACGGCGTAAACAAACCTACATGCATTCCCACTACCTTGGGGTTGCAGGTGTTAACCCCGTGCTGCCCTTTTTAATTTTGCGAATTTCAACGAACAAGAGAATAGCTAGCTTGAGTGCTAAATTCCACAAAGAAAAAGTCATTCGCCTTTTCTTGGGGCTTGAACCCGGATCCCTCGATACCGCACCGAGTGCTTTAGCCAGTTTAACTACCGAGGCGTCCTTCTCCCTGTTGATTCATGAGGGCTCTAATGGAATAAGTAGTTCTTGACTGCCGAACGAAACGCATTCGGTAGTCCAGAGCGTGCGCATTGCGCGACCGTCCACGAGGTTGAAGCCAAAGGTGGAGTACAATGAGGTGTACGCTCTTTTGATTGGTTTTGAGGATACCGGGGCTATCCATGGTATTTGTTTGACCAGTCCTGGTATCCACATAATTCGTGAAAAGCTAGCAGCTAATTTAAGCGATACTGGAAAGATCGCATCCACAAGACTTTTTCATAAGTTCGGAATTGTTTCGAAAGCTGGAGAAAACACTCTACTCTGTTCATTAAACAGAGTGACATTATGTCCTCTTTCTACCTGTCAATTCTTCGACCCATTACTCCTCAAAAATATCTACTTTTTCTGTAATCTTGATTTTGACCTCATATTATATTTTATTTTCGAAGCTTGTTGTGCTTGAATGATCTGAGGTTTTTCCGACGAGTGATGTTAATGGAGGTTTCTTGAGTTAAATGTTCCATGTCAGGTCCATTTGAGACCAGGCTAAAGGAACATCAGAGAAATTTTAGATTGACGCAACCAGCAAAGTCGGCAGATGTACAACATAGGATCACCAAAGACCATGCCGTATAATGGTACGAGGCAAAATTACTTTTCCGCACTGTGTTCAAAGAAGATAGGACTACGAACTAGGAACAGGAACGTAAAAACTTTCGTTTGCAGCTTGCTATTCAATGAATCGTAAGCATTAACCAATGGAAAGGCAGACCAGAAAAGATCAGAAGCATTCGAAACATGGTGTTGGGAAAGTATGCTAAAGGTCAAATGAACAGGTAATATAAGAAATGAAGAATTTCACAGTAGAGTAGAAGAGGAGAAGAATATATATGGAACACTGTACAGAAAAGAAGAACCTGATGGATTGGTCACACCCTGCGGCACAATAGGTTTTGTGAAGAATATAATTGAAGACAAAATAGAGAAAAATGCCCCAAGAGCACGGCCAAGGAATCAAGGAATAATAATTTATTTTGTCCAGGCGACACAATGCACAGTACAATATACAATCTAAGTGCATAGGACACGTCCATTATACATATAAAGAAAGACAAGCTTAAAGTCACATTGGGTATAAATATTCATTCACATTGTAGTAGCACTTCTAGTAATTTAAGTTAAGAGAAATTCATCATTATGAGTCCTTTTTTAAAATTTAGATATTATTACAATAGTCTAAAAAAAACTGGTAATTGATTGTAAATTTTTCACACACCGCATAAGGTCTATTAGTTTATTTACCGCATGGTTAGATTAGTTTGTTTTACATAAAGGTCACTACAGAGAGCATTACATCTTCTAGTGTTGTATGAATGGATTTCATGATTCATATCATGGTCCCCGATATGTTTCTTTGCATAAATAATGGAGTGGTTTACATACACCCTCGGCACAGTTACGATGCCTATACCTTAAAAAGTTGTCTGCAGTGAGCTCGTGGATGCTGCTTACACAATTTTATAATCACCTTTTTATAGTGAAAACAGTTTGTCATAAATAATGATCCCCATAATATAATTCCATATGATACTCTTAGAATAAAATAACCCATAATAAAAGGTCTTCATTACACTTAAGATTACAGTAGGTATGTTTTAAGATGATAAACATACAATAGAGGAGTTAATTTTTTTCAGAAAATTAACATAAGTGTACCTCTTTAGATTGCATTTAACATACATCCCAAGGAATTGTAAGTTATTGACCTCTTTTAGTTTAGTGTCAACAACAGGGTTTTTGTCTATTATACATGGCTATGTTGATAAAATTGTTACCTATTGTTTCATTACTGTTTATTATTAAAATATTGGTTTCGCACCATTCTCTTACTTCGTAGCAGTGATTTTCCAGGCCTAATATTGTTCCGCACAGCTGCATATGTCGTCAGGACACACATCATCAGCATATAACACACATTTTCTACTTGGATTTTCTATTACTTTAGGCAGGTCATTGATGAAAATTGAAAAGGGAACTGGGGCTAACACTGACCCTTGAGGAACATAGGCCAAATAAAAATGAATTCAGAGGAAAGTACATAAGAGGTACCAAGAGTATGGGAACTAGCATTAGATAGGGAAGGATTGGAGGACTGCAGTTAACCAATTTTAGGATTGAACGACCAATCAATGATGCTGTTATGGGGTTTAATCCTAGAGCGTGATAAGCCTTGTATTTTACTCCATTCCGTTTCAAGTGGCACGAACTCAAATTGGCCACCTTACCTTCTTTTCTTCGCCAGCCCTCAATCCCTTGGGACTGGTCCTTCCTCCCTGCCTCCCAAGCCTTCCTCTCAAACTCCTACTCTACCCTCCTCTTCCTTTATAAAACGCCTCTCACGGAGTCAAGTACCGCCCTTGCTTTCTCCCACTCACAGTCCGCTCAAACCTTTCTCCACTTCTCTGTTACCTTCTCCCCTAACTCACGCACAAGAAACGCACAAAGCCTAATTCTTTCCACCTCTGTAATCCCACTCCTACTTGATCTCTCACGCTTTCTCTTCCTTTCTTTCTCTCTCTACTTTCCTTCTTTGTCCCCCTCCTGCGTCCCCAGCACCCAAATTTTAACCCTACTCATGCCTTTCTTGGAGACTCTATCCTTTATCCTTGCTACTTTTTTAAAACTGTCTTCTCCTCCTGTTTCTCTCCTCCTTTTTAATCTCCTTTCTTTCTTTCTCTTTTGAGCCTATTCGAATCCCCTTCTTTTCTTCCTCTTCTTTTCCATCATCACCACTGAAATCCAATTTTTTCGTCCACCGTTTGCATTGTCCTTCCGTTTGCAGACCTCACCGGTGGGTGAATTTGGAACAAACATTTAATATCAAGATATATTTTGGTTTCCAAACGTTGAAGCCATACAATGTACGGTGAAGGGAAGAAACATACAAAGAGACAAAATACTCTTTTATATGGTCATCGTCAGCAGTCATCAATCCGAAGATTGGTTTTTCGCAGCTCTCCACTTCACTCTCCTCTCTGCCCAACCGCTTCATTTCTGCATAATTATTTTTATTGGCGTCGTTTACAATTTGCCTGATGTATTCCATTTTAGGTCTTCCTCTGTGATTTTCCCTTTTATTCCCTCTTCCAATGTTGTTTTCAAATGGCTATTGTGTCACAAAATGTGTCCGATAAGGTTGTCTCTTCTTCTTCTCTGTGTTTTCGCTATACTCACTTCTTTTATCTCCAACTCTTCGTGGGACTTCGTGGGTTCTCTTGGTGAGGTTTCTTATTTGGTGATTTTCTCCTTCCATTTAACATTCATAATTCTTTGATATCACCACATCGCCATTGCTTCCGATTCCTTTTGCTTTGCAGCTGTTTTTTTTCCAAGTGTCACTGCCATATGAAGAGCATGCTCCAAATATATATTTTCACAAATTGCTTTCTTACCCCTTCAGATTCCTCTCCCGTTAGAATGCTTTCTTTGCTTGGGCTATCCTGCTCGCAATAACATTCTTGCATATTACGTCGCTGGTGATCTTGCTTTCCAGATGACAAAATTCTTCCACTCGAAAAGTTTTTACTGCCCAAGTTTGACGGTGATTCTATTTTCTTGATTTCTCCCTCAAGCCATCATCTTGGTTTTCTAAATATTAATCTTCAGAGTGTATTCCTTCGCAGTTATTTCCATACCGTTCTGCGTTCTCTTCAGGTTTTCCCTCTTCTCTTCCAGAATTGCGATGTCATCAGCGAAACGTAACAATCTGATTTTTTTATCATGTATGCATTCCTGTATGTTACCTCATATTCAATAAGACCCGGTTTTATAATGTCTGGTTAGCATTAACTGCAAGATGACATGGCCTTTCGATTAACTTAATGCTAATTGAGAGTTCGGAGTTTTTATATTGCATCGTACTCTAGGTTATTTTCTGACTTCCCTTACAGATAGTCTCTGCCTTCGCTCGGGCGCCAGGTCGTCTTGACCAATCAGAATAGGAGTAGGGCTCAATTCCCTACCCCACCTGGAATTGCTCTGAAGGAGACTTTCGTCCAGGAATCTAACTGGGAAAAGGAATGGGAGAGGTAGTCTGCAATAACACGTTCAGGAAACTTTGAACCAGTATTTAATGCCGTCATGAACGATTCCCAACGAACGAAAACCAAAAAAAGTGACTCACTATAAACTAATTACACATTATCCCCTTTGGCATGGTACACTCAAACAGGTATCTGACCTCTATAAATATTTCTCACTGCCACTCACTAGGTATTAATCTCGGGTACGATACAAGGCAACTTTATGCAAATACAATACAAAATATCTTTGCAAACAATTGAGAATCCGGTGTACTGAACTGAACTAAACGTACGTGGTGCAATTGAGCAAATCACAACGTCCCTCCCAATAAGCTGCTACGATCCATACAATTTAAATCCCCAAAAGAATAAGGCAACACACGGTCTCGCCGCATGAGGGAGAACAGCGGTAACAGCTCGCGAGACACGGACGTACATCCCGAAACTACACTTCGCAATTAAATCCCTAAAACTCTGAGCACATACAACGGAGGAAGAGCAAAAGCAAAAATAACTGAACACTTCGTGATTTTGTCCATGAAATTGTGGTCGTCATTCCTTAGTTACTGATCTATGACAACGCTAAAATTTCGTCAAAAGCGTTTTGTAGTAACCACCGACACCTGAGGACTTAACTGCCGCTTAATTTTTTACTTTCTTTAGCCCAAAAAATAGACCTCCAATCCGGTTTAAATTGCTGAGTAAGCTGATTTTACCACAGTATGTATAAAAGGAAATACGTGTGCTTTAATCGGCGAATTAAACTGTCTTTACGGTAAGGAACTGCCAGATCCATGCGTGAGGAAGAGCTGTCACTCAGTGAGCTCATTTAACCATCACTTAAAACGCAATATCTCCGCTAAAAATTAGGATAAGAAAATTATTTTGCCAAGCGTAAAAAGGTATCCCTGAGACTAAAAAAATAAGTATAAAAATATTATTTTTAATAAATTATTTTCCCATTTTCGGTTACCCACTTATAAATTGGAAGCATCAAGCGTAAATCACGACAGGAAAAGAGAGATAAAAATCTTATATACATAATTAGGACGTAATCGCTTAAGAATCCTTTGAATTCATAATAAAAGGAGATATAATTAACCGATACCAAGGCTTCAACTTGAGCAACACATGGAAACCAACCGTCATTGCCATTCAAATGACGTGAAACGGTTTTAACAACAACAATGGACCCCTTCTTCGTGGGAGAGGACGCCTGGGGTATAGCTGTCGTAAAAGTTCCTGGCGCGGCAAAGTGGGCGATTTTGGGACATTGTCTACGGAGATTTAAAAATACTACGAAACTGGGGAGGAAGGTTGTTTAGTGTGGAGGTCCAGTCGGAATCCCTTTTATAATCGCTGCCAACAAAAGTGCTTCGTGATGTGGGATGACTCAACTACTACCTGCCGTCCCGTTACGTCTCGTCTCGCAATGAACCTCAAGTGAAAGGGTCCCTGGTAAAGTCGTTGCCATGGGTGAAGTTAGCGACTTGCTTTGTTCGTGTGCATCTCGTGCTTTTTTCGCTAAGTATTTTGGTTCCCCTGCCTCACTGTCTCTCTCTTTCTCTCTCTCTCTCGTTGCCTCTCTCCCTTCCCCTCCGTCCTTTCCCCTTGTCCCGTCCTTTCCTACCTCCCCTTCATGCCGCGCAGGTCAGTGCCAAGAACTTTTGCGAGAGCTTTAGCTTTGCCTCTCACCTGGGTATGCCGTTATGTATACGATATGGGCGTTGGCTCCTGTAGTGGGTAAGCCGGACAAGTTATAGAACACTACGATTTTGAGCCATTTGTTAGTGGGAAAATATACTTTGTAATACTCAGGATTACAGGAGGTTCAACCTAATTAACTGTTAGATAGGAAAATATTATTTTAATACATGTGTCACCCATTTTTACATTTAGTATTGCATAATTTCATCTTCCACTTTCGAAAAATGTGGCGTTGGAAAGGGAGGATTTTTTTATTAATTTCAAACAGGTAGTTTTTATGAGTAGAAAACATGAATAAAATTATATTTTAAGTCATTTTACGTTGGAGATAACCCTTGAGTTATACAGTGAAGGAGTTTTTCTTTTTCCCCTTTCGCTCCTTTTTCTTTTCTTCGCCTCCTAACTGTTCCTCCGCGTCCTTATTCCTTCCATTCTCTGGGGTGGGGTTGGGGCTATCGATCAGTGTGGCAGCTCAACGGATGAGGAAAAGCGGAGGTGGGATTAAAGCTTAAGTTTTCATGCATCCGTCGTCGCGTAGATTTGCCGCAGCGTCGTGCGTCAGAAAGAGAAGACGGCGGTAAACCGTGACGTTTTCATTTTTGCGAATTATTTCTGTTCATTGCGGAGTTGATGTGGGAAAATGGATGTTCCACGAGTATTTTGGCAATGGGGGCTATGCTTATGTGATTTGTTGCCTGAAGAATAAAGAGGCTTCCCGTTAAATGTGTATCACGTGTTCGAAGCGTAGATCAGAAAACACTAAATGCGCAATAATGAAGGTAAATGGAAGGATGTGCGCTGGCGAAACGTTTGGTGACCCATATCTAGGGGGGTGTTCTACAAGTATGCTGTAGTTACAGCCATATTTTTATTAAAATAGTACTTTAAAGCTCAAAAGTATCCTTGTTTGTCGCCTATACTGAAAATTCACGCAGGTGCAACAACCGTAGTTCCGATTATTGAAGTTCTCATCTTATCAAGCACACGACAGTGCACATGAACTATGCTCCCCACCTGCTTACAAGATTGCTGTCTGTTTTGCAAGGTCTGAAACGAACGGAAAGCGAAGTGCGCTCTTGTGTTACAAAGTTAGCAGTGCACAAGTGCGAATGGAAATCTGCCTAACGCAACTGCTGGCACAATCGTGGATCTCTGTGAATCACGTCCTTGATTCCACACAAATGAGGATGATTTTAACACGAATTTGTTCAATAATATTCTCCACCATTGGAATATGTTGTGAAGCCACGCTTCCGTCAGAATTCAATTGTTGACGACGAACATGATGTGGCCCTCAATTCCTCGGGAACATATCACAAGACCAACGAATGAAAAGACAGAAAGCGTCTGTTTCTCTTTATTCGTCCTAGCTCCGGGGCAACTCAATGTGAGTCAAAAGTTGAACATTGGGCAACTCCTACGGCAACTGCGTTGAAAATCTCGCTTCCGATTGGCTGCGCAATGTTCGGATGCACGGAGGCGTGGTTTAAAGAGGGAAGACGTGGTGGGGGAAGGTAAATGAGGTTAGAGCGGAAGTGGAGGGTTGGAGAGGGAAAGGAAATAAGGGTCCCTCAGGGTTATCTCTTCGAAGGAGACTGGAGGGTTAGAAGTGGCTAACATCTCCAAAACGGATGTATCCCTCCTATCATTTCTCTTCCATCTACATCCCCTAGGGCTTTGAATATTTCCCTTCAATCTTTCCTTTTTAATCTCCCGCTATATTATTTGAAATGTGCCAAAATCCCTGCGGCGAAAAAATGGTGCACGCAGGGTTGCTTTCCGTTCAACGCATCAACCATTTTGATATGCCTCCGCACCATTGGTCGTTCCGCTTCATTTTAGTGCATTATTGCTGTTGGTGCGCGACAAGTAAAACGGAACGGATTTGGTGCGGCCGGGAAGGTTAAACAGAAACGTCGAGTGGTCACCAAAGGATTTTGGGTAAAATATATAAAAAATAAATAAAATACAAAGGAAAGCTGCGCGATTCGTCAAAAACTGCTACGGCCGTACAAACAGCGTGACGCAGATGTTAAACGAATTAGGCTGGGAGCCGCTAGAGACTCGGAGGCTGCGCGCTAGGCTTAGATTACTTGAGCAATTAAGAATAGATATCTTTAAGAGCGACACGTAGAACATCATATTAGAACCCCACTATATTTCCAGGTCCGACAGAAACGATAAATTAAGAGAGATATTTTGGCGAACGGATAGGTATGGGAATTTTTTTTTCCCCCGAACAATAAGGGACTTTAATAAATGCAAGGCGTAATTTCATTAGAGCGTTTCCTTTTTATATTTAAACGGCTGGTGTCCTAACACCCCCCGCCACACGCCTATTGAGGCGGCTTGCGGGGTAGTATGTAGATGTAGATGTATAAATATTTAAGGGTAATTGTAAGTAAGAAAGTATTACTCGGGTATTACTCCAATACGAGAAACCATAAAAAAACATGCAGGCAGTCTACTTTGAAAAATTAGGCTCCAGAAATATAAAAGAAATAAGAGAATTGGCATCCTCACTCAGATGACCAGAGAGCAAGTTTCTCTAAAAATACCTTGCTCTCATGACCATACAGTTAAAGAACTGATAAAAGAAAGGGCAAAAGCTAGCTAATAGTCGGTGTACCCTGACATAGAGAGCTGCTTTACAGCATGGACACGTGCTAGTGATAAAGTAAGGAAAACCGAGCCTTAACGGTTTCTGTTTCCCTCCCTTAACCAACCTACCCTGATTCGTCCCCCTCTTCTCCCTCACCCTCATTTCTCATGCATTCATTTGGACCTGTATGTTGAGGGCTTCACTCGAAGATGATGTAGTAACATCGAAACTAGTCGTATTAAGGTGGGTAGACCGCAAAATAGCTTTTAAGCAACATTTTATTCATATCCTGGCTACCTATAGAGAATCATGCCTTCTTATTGATATGAACAATACAATTCTACCTTTCAACGCTATATTTTTCACCAACAGCTTGATATTGTATGTTGTACAATGTGAGATCGGTAAAACTAGGGGAAAATTAGTATTTTTCTATTTATTACAAATGCCATTTTCGCGAAAAACCGTTAACAGTATCAATAAATAATAATTTGGCACCTTACCATATTATTTATTTACCAATTAGAAAATTACTGAAATAATTGAAGTGAAAATACGGCCATTCAATAAATAAATTCAGTCGAGCCCCTATATCTGGAAAAAGATGTTCATTAAAAATAAATTCATTGAATTGTCTTCAAATTCTCTACCATAACTTTGGTTTTTAATACCTATTGTTTATCAGCAGTGAAAGTGATTTTTTTAACAACGCAAGCAAAATGATTGCATTCATTATTTGTTTTGAGTAACAACGTCGCGGTGGAACCTCTATAATCTTTATTCGCGAAAAAGTGCAAGTGTTTTGCTTCTATCATAATGGAACGGTTCCACCAAATCACACCTGAAACTGTATTTAGTAGTAATAGTATTTAGATATTCAAGATACGGAACATTTCATGAAGATGTAATCATTGAAATAGATGAGTGGCGATAAAAGATTCCTCCATTTTTGCCGTAAATTGTTCAATGTAAGCCCGATCCGAGGAGTGAATCAGTGTAATTTTTTTAAAACGTCGTCAACGAGAATATATCCTTGATTATACACTTAATTTCTCTTCCAAACAACATTTTGATGACGTCACCGTACGAGTTCACATCAGCTTTTCGGTGGAGCGAGTTGAGCGGTTAGTACGCTCTTTTCCCGTTGCCTTCCAGAGCGCATCCAAACGCTACAATTCGTGAAACCATGGAACTACTAACACAAGGTTTCACGGAACTACTAACTAACATGGAACAACTAACACGTTTCCGTGATCAAAATGAGTCCATTCTGCGCATGACGTCATCCGGATGACACGAGTAGCAGACGACTCGATAATTAGCGCAGGAATTATAGAGATGAAAGCTCCGATAAATTAGACTTTAGTTACGTCAGAATGGAGTCGGGTAGATATTCGCATCTGTAAGTATACTGATATACAACACATTTCATCGGTCATAGTTAGTAAATGTGTAGTTTGAAAAATACAAACTTGTCTACAGCGGGGGGATTATTTTGTAATCTCACTTTAGCGAGAATACGTCATAAAATGTCACTTTTTCGTAGTTCAACTCCGCCACCCAGGCAGCGTGACCATCTTCGGATCTCAAGCGGTGAACTGCGGGTCATGTGCTGGTCTTTTAGACGATTCATCCGTTCAGATCCGTATCTTTCGACTCTTGATCCGTTTCATTATCTCCGCCTGCCATTAGTTCCATCTCACCTGTCATAAAGCACGTGACATGGAGCCACCATCGTTTCCACTTGAAGCTTGAGTTGGAAAATAAACAAGGGCGCGAAAGATACAAACGATTTTAAATCGTATTGTTGTAATTTGCTAAACGTGTAGAACTTCAGCATTTTCAACTCCAATATGTTGGGCACTTGAAGGTATGCTTTGTTTGAAATGCTTATGTTATTATTAGCTTGAATTATCTGTGTATATATTTCGTATCAATATTTCCCAAACAATGTTACTGATACCTTTGTTTTCGTGTGCCTATCCGCCAGCGTATGGAGAATGGAATTCAGTTACTTATACCATAATTTCATAATTTTAATAAATATTGCCTTAAAATATACGTTCTTGGTAGATATTTCCCGTGCTTGTGAATCGAACACTAATGAGATGCACTTATTTTTTTTTTAATATTGAGTGATCGCTTACATGTCACTTGTAGTTTTGACTGTATTTAGATTTTCGTGGTATTTACAGTGTAAGATATCTTCCGTATGATGTTGAGCAATCTGGGTATTCGCTAGTCACGGCATCTTTTATTTGATGTAAGGTAATTGAAGCTTCGACAATTCACAAACCGTTCGTGAGCCGATCATTAAGAGAGCGAAACGGATCTCCCGCCTTTCCACTAAGAGTCACTAAAAAGGTGAGATTACAAAATAACCCCCCGTAAATAACCCTAGCAACGACTTATTTACATATTGAAGTTGAAACTCTTACATTTTCAACATTAAAGTTGTCTTGTCTCCGGCAAACCTCGACCTGCTTCGCCCTTGTAGACTTATCGATGATATATCTAAAACAACTCCCATCCCTCATATATTTTATCTCAGTGCTCATGTACCTAAATTCCACACAAGTATCAAATACACAATTGTTGTTTACAACGCACAACGACCTACCCAGAACAAAACTACGTCCGTCGAATAGTACTAATACTTTCATCTCGTGTCAAACCCCCAAGGGGGTTATTTTGTAATCTCACTTTAGTGAAAATACGTCATAAAATGTCACTTTTTCGTAGTTCAACTCCGCCACCCAGGCAGCGTGACCATCTTCGGATCTCAAGCGATGAACTGCCGGTCATGTGCTGGTCTTTTAGACGATTCATCCGCTCTGATCCGTATCTTTCGACTCTTGATCCGTATCATTATCTCCGCCTGCCATTAGTACCATCTCACCTGTCGTAAAGAACGTGACATGGAGCCACCATCGTTTCCACTTGAAGCTTGAGTTGGAAAATAAACAAGGGCGCGAAAGATACAAACGATTTTAAATCGTATTGTTGTAATTTGCTAAACGTGAAGAACTTTAGCATTTTCAACTCCAATATATTGGGCACTTGAAGGTATGCTTTGTTTGAAATGCTTATGTTATTATTAGCTTGAATTATCTGTGTATATATTTCGTATCAATATTTCCCAAACAATGTTACTGATACCTTTGTTTTCGTGTGCCTGTCTGCTAGTGTATGGAGAATGGAATTCAGTTATTTATACCATAATTTCATAATTTTAACAAATATTGTCTTAAAATCTACGTTCTTGGTAGATATTTCCCGTGCTTGTGAATCGAACACTAATTAGATGCTCTTAATTTTTTTTAAATATTGGGTGATCGCTTACATGTCGCTTGTAGTTTTGACTGTATTGAGATTTTCGTGGTATGTACAGTGTAAGATATCTTCCGTAAGATGTTGAGCAATCCTGGGCATTCGCTAGTCTCGGCATCTTTTATTTGATATAAGGTAATTGAAGCTTCGACAATTCACGAACCGTTCGTGAGCCGATCATTAAGAGAGGGAAACGGATCTCCCGCCTTTCCACTAAGAGTCACTAAAAAGGTGATATTACAAAATAACCACCGGTATTGATAGTGCCAATCTTGTGATGACGTAGCCTTTTTGCTAACTTGATGTTAACTGAGAGTTGAGTTTTTGTGTATTATACCGTGAGTCACTCAATACTCACGGCCGAAGCCGATGTACCTATCAAAACATAAGGCTAAAACTGCAACGCTGTCATGCTACGTTTTTATGCAACACTCCGGCATTTAGCTTGTAGGGCTCTCCTATCTTTGTTTTGGGCATGTTAAGAGAATGGATTGAAAAATTGAACAAATTACAAAGTTTGCACTTCATTAAATATCTTCACTCCTCAGACTACTATTTTACTCAGGTTACTATCCCAAAGTCTGGGGTATAACACTTGAACTTTCACGTGAACTTCCACAAGAAATGCATGTGAATCTTATTTTTATCGCTCGCAGGCTTTGTTTCTTTCGCAAATGCAAAGAGAAATGAGTGCTGTGTGAACTCTAGAGAAGTGTCACAAGAAATCAAAATAAATGAATTTTTTTTACCATCAAAGATATTGCTCGATTCCAAAATGCGAGAGCGTATATAAAATAAATTTAATTTGTGTACTCACATAACTGCCAGGGACTGCAAAATGTGGATTTCAAAAGAGTATTTTCTTACCTGAAAGAAAGGAAAAGGAATTATTTTATAAGAGGTCCAAAATACAAAATTACGAGAAGCAAAACATGGTCCAAAAACGGACGGCGTTCATCAGTGGGTAATATAAAATTAGCATAAGTTATCTAAATCTAAATACAACCATGCCAGCCGCCACAGGTGGCAGGGGGTGCTAGGATAACCGCTATGAAAAGGGAGGCAATGGGAGAAGGTAATTTAACAGAGATTGCCCTAAATTGAAATGTTTGTTTTGTTCAATCATGTGGTATACTCTAGTAACCATCGTTTAAAATAAAAAATAAAGCATTTTTTATGAGCACATATCCTGTAATACCTACTATCGCATGGAGAATTTCGTGTGAACAATCCACGCGAGGGTGTAACTAAAATCATTGCATTCGAGTGTATACATGCCTCCTTTTGTGCTTGATGTGGATATTTCTCTCATATTCAGTACAAGAAATAATGTTTTCAATTGCAGTTCTTAGAGTTGTCGTTGTAAGTCTTGTGTGCTTTTATCTTGCCTGCGTCATTTCACCGTCACCTGGCTCTCCATTGATCTTCTTCTGTTGCCTTCCCTTTCTTATCATCACCCGGAGGCCGAGAGTAGTTGAGGTAAGTCCAGAGATAAAAAACCCTAAGATTGAATATCTCTGGCCACCAATTTTCCATAGTGAAACTCAAATTGATGTAGATGCTTAACATTTCCGTGAAACTTAATAAAGTTCCATTGAATTGAGATTTTAAAATTGAAAATAACTCTTTGCGTACCCAAGTAAACATTTTCTAAGTTAATTAACGAAATTATTTTTAATTAGAACGTTTATAATGATACCTTCTCGTGGATAATTTCACGTGAACAACATGCTCATGGGTTTTTTCGTAAATTATTGCATTAGAGTGTAACTGGCCTCGTTTTGTGCCTGATGCCTATGACATTCTTATTCAGCTCAAGCAAGTGTGTATTCAAATGCAGTTCTTAGATGCCTCGTGGGTCGTGATCTATTGTTTCGTCTTGCCTGTGGTTGTATCAACATCGCCTGACTCTCCTTTGATCTATGATATGGCTCACGACTAAACAATCCCCTGAACCTTGAGCTTATTGTATGGAATAGAGCTCGTTCTATTCACAAGTAACCTTGTTCTAAAATTGAAGAAGGTCACATGTTTAGTGATACTCGTTCGTGGAAGATTTAATGTAAACAATAAGCACAAGGGTATTACTAAAAACCATTGTATTCTAGGGTAACAGGCGTCGTTTTGTGCCTTATGTGGATATTGCTCTCTTATGCAACTCAAGGAGGTGCGCTTTCAACGCATTAATGCCCGTATGTATTTGCCGAGTTTTTAAAAATGAAAACCACATGCATATTTGTGAGAATGACTCTTTTATGACAGATGTGGAGCCTGTCTTTCGATCTACTGAGTCGTTTTCGAGAAATTATGTGGGTATCTAAGTGTCTTTTGTGCGCAAGTACTGGTAAAGGCACTTTAAACGTTATTGACATGCGATAACTATACGGCAATGTAATTTAAAGGCTTTTTAGCATACCTATTAAAGTTTAATTATTCTCTTTGTTCCTGGTTTATGATTTAGGTACTATACGCAAATGTATATGTATATATGTAGGTATTGTATTCTTAAAATAAAATGCATGGGAGTTGATATTGATGAAGAGCAAACCGGTCAGTATAAGATTAGTAAAATATTAGCCAGTAGAATCCTTCTGGTCAAAAATCTGAGCGTTGATACCTCTATGGATACACAGATGATTTTCTCTGTTAAAATTTACCCTTTCCTCTTCTATTGAAATTATCTTCAGTGGAAATGCTTCTTGCTGCTTTAAGGTTTTCTCTTCGCAAAAAAAGAACTCTGAAAGTTATGGCTATGGTATCCATAATATCACCACTGTTACACGAGCTAAAAATCCTGGCCTTTCCCTTTCTCACTGTACTACACTGCTACTCCTTGCTGAAAGCACCCCTGAGTACTGGCAAAAAAAATTCAGTTCATGCTTATCAAACGAGAGCAATGAGTGATGCGAACTTAATTGACTATGATAGCTTATTTTACAGATAAGAGCCTTTCTACTCTGCTTCTAAGATATTCAATATGCTGCCTGCATATATTTCAAGTGCCTGCCATCCTCGAAATTTTAGCAAGCCCTGAAAGATTTTCTTTGTTTTAAAGGCTACCATATCGCTAAAGACGATAACTGCGGCTGTTTTATCAATTTTGAATTTATGCTGTATATTGCTGTATTATGTGTATGCTTTGGATTATTGACGAAACTCATGGATATTATGTAATACCAATAGAGTTAATGTGTAGAATAATTATGTTAATATATGAATATATTTACTTCACTAGTGTAAAGATAGCATGACGAGGTGGAAATGCGACTGGTGACTTCTTGTTGATTGACAAAATGCTTCTTCCCGAGGATTATGAACGACTCGTTCATCGCAACGTCGGCAGAATTGGAGCAGAGTTTGACCCGCTCGGAAACCCGAAGAACCACCATTATCGCTACACGCCGGGAAAGCCATCTTTCATGTTTCTTCTCGTCATCGTCAGCAGTCTTCAGTCCGAAGATTGGTTTGCTACAGCTCTCCACTCCACTCTCTTATCCAACCACTTCATTCATACACTATTCTTCACTTTGGCGTCCATCATAATTTTTCTGATGTATATTCCATTATTGGTCTTACTCTGTAATTCTTCCCATTCATTCATCCTTCCAATATTGTTTTCAATATGCTGTTTGGTCGCAAAATGTGTGAAGTAGGTTTGTTTCTCCTTCTCTGCGGAGTTTTCATAATATTTTTTTTCTATCCAACTCTTTACTCTTCCCTCTTCGTGGGTGATTCTCTTCTTCCATTAGATCTTCATCTATACCTATATAAAAAAATGAATATTTGTCTGTTTGTCTGTCTATCTTTTATGCAAATATACAGTTTTACTTTGTTTGTGCTTAAATATTGCAGACTAATAGTTCAAGGCAGGAGGAAAATTGTAGGCTATTTTAAAAAGATCTCAGAGCCCCAAAAGGTCCCAAAAAGGGGTCCTTTGGTGGTCCACGCTACGGCATTGGGTTTTGTACGGTGGTTTCATTTTTTTCTTTTTAAAATTATTTCCGCTCAAGATAGAGGGTTGGAATATTTTTTATCAAATGGCTGAAAAAATGAAGTTTATAATTCTTTCAATCAATTATCTTTTTCAATTCGTATTCGTCTGAATAGCGCGTTTTTAGCTGTAAAAACGCACACATTTATCTGAAATCAACAAAAGGATGGAATGCTATCAATGAAACTATGAGTGTCGTCAAAGTGAAGAATTGTGTAGGAATGAAGCGGTTGGCGGAGAGGAGAGTAGAGTGGAGAGCTATAGCAAACAAATTCCGGACTGATGATTACTTATGATGACGACAAGAAGAGAAACTTTACCAATCCACAAGAAGTCACTAGCCGCATTTCCACTTAATCATGCTTTAATGTAGTAAAGTAAATATATAATATAAATTTATTAACTCCATAGGAATACATCGGAATTACATAATATCCATGTGTTTCATCAAAAATCCAATTAAAAAATCAATAAAATAATATGTGGTATACATTCCAAAATATTTATATAAAAAATATTATGAACAATCTTCTGAATTTGTTTTCTTCAATCAGGAGATATAGGTTTATTAATTTGTAAATGATTTATTCTCTTGGCCGACGCTTCGCGTTTGGGCGTATTATATATAAACCATATTCAATTGATGTACAATACGCCCTATAATTTTAATTATAGCCATGAGGAAGCATGTATAGAAATGCTGATGAGTTCTCGGGTTTACCATCGGGTTAGGCCCTCCATGATCGCCGACGTTTCGGCAGAAGACTTTCCTGCCATTATCAGGGACTGTGGACCTACATCCTTCCCAGAGCCTTGATAATAGAGAATTTGCGTAAGTGAGGTATTTTGTTGAAATTTATTTTAGCGAGTAGTGTTTGGTTTCGAAATGCCCCGTACGAAATACCGAGGTATAATTCCTACTAATTAATTTAATAAATAGCTTTTAATATGCATTGTTTTAGCATCGAAATTGCCTAGGTCTAAACGCCCAACCATTGGTTCTTCGTAGTGTGACGTCATCTCCCATATTAGCAAAAGCGAAATAGCCTAGCTGTGCGTTGAGAGTGAAATAGTATTTGCCTTTTCGAAGTTATTTCGATATTTGCTAATTAATAGCTAAAGTTTCGTCCGCACGCTAAGACTACACAGTCACACAATCTCCAAATCAACAAATGGTCGACTATGGGAGATGACGTCAGAGCCTACAAAACATGGCGGACCAGTGTTTCGGCGCAATAATAATTTATTAGATTTTATTAGCTAATAAAAAATTAACGAAAAGCCTCTCGAGCGTCAGAATGAAAATTTAGTGTCTGAAGTGTCGATAGATTTTTTAGATGTCACTTCCCAAAAGTGTGCAAATACTCTATGGTAGGAAAGTCTTCTGGCGAAACGTCGGCGAACATGGAGAGACTCACCCGGTGGGAAACCCGAGAAGAACTCATCAGCATCATTCGCCGGGAAATCCTGAAATCATACATCATGTATACAAATTCGAAACGTCAGCAAAGTGAATAAATAATTTACAAATTAACTGACCAATATATCTCCTGATAGAATAAATAAAATAAATAATGAGAAAGAGGTCAGGAAGAGGAATAATCTAAATGACTCTTTTCGTACAGCTGGAAATTAAAAATATTCATGGTCGATGGCGGAGTTTGAACGTGAGGGTAGATATGCGCACTTTGGGGACGAATCGGTTGAGTGCTGTTCTGAGAAACCTCATTTTGCGCGCTGTATGGTTTCTTCTTCCGGTGTCATTTCACCTTTCCCAGACTCTCCTTTGATCTCCTTCGGTCGGCACCCCCTTCCTTCATTTCATTACCCGACGGAGGTCGGGAGTTGAGTGCCAATCCCTTGCCACTTCCTGCGCCTTGTCCTTAAACCTCCGCCCACACCCCTATTAAAACACACCCCCTCAGTCTCCCGGCTCCTTTCTTTGAATGCCTTCCCTTCTGCAAACACCTTTCTCAAAACCCTCCTTCTCCGTTTTTCTTTTTCCTCCCATCTGCCTCATCCGCCCTAAACCTCATTGAGAATACGCTTCCTCCCGCACTGAAGTCTTACGAAAGCCTACGCATTTCCCTGAGCAAGTGGCCTTTTTGCTCGGTAGGTTAAACACTGCGTCAGGCATTTAATTTCACCGAATTCTGCAGAAGTGTTGTGTGATCTTTTCCAGGTGTCCTCCACGTAGCGGACATGGGGTAGGGATTGGGATTACACGCTGAAAAATCTCCGCCACTGCCTCTAGATTCGAGTCTTAAGGTGTATGAAGTAAATATTGTAACATTAATGGCGCAAAAACTATGCTTTATATGACTAAGACTCTCAGTAATTAACAAAATATACAGTACTAGCTAAATTACCCGGCGGTGCTCGGGATCACCTTCCTTCATAACTCATCATATACTAAGAGGAGAATCGATTGAAAAAATGAGAAAATTCATTCTTTCGGATATCTGTTAAAATAAATTTTTACTCTTTATTAATTTATTTATTTTACAACATCCCCGAAAACAGCCACAAATTGGGCCTTTACATCAAGTGAATTAACAATTCATAATGTACAATCACAACCACCCATGCCCTGTATGGGAAAAACCTACCCAGGCGGGACTCGAACCCGCGAATTTTTGCTTGGCAGGCGAGGTCTCGGACTTTACCCCGCCGCCACCGAGGCCGGCAAAGTTTATCTTGAGTGAAAGTAGTTTAGAAATGCACAAAAATAAACCGCTGCACGAAACCCAATTATTAGCATTCCTAATCAGCTTAACTAAGCAAAATGAATTTTAAATGCGTTAAAGACCAAAATCTGGTTGTCCAGGAAATATGCTTTTGTTGATTTCTGAGCATTTTTCAGAGCGTTTTTGCAGCTTAAAACGCAATTTTCAGACATATACTAATTAAAAAAAATATAATTGATTGAAAAAATTATAAACTTCATTCTTTCAGCCATTTGATTTAAAAAATCCAAACCCCTTTATCTTCAGCGAAAGTAATTTTAAAAAGCAGAAAATGAAGCCACAGCTCAAAACCCAATACCACGTAGACCACCTTTTTTTGGACCTTTTGGGGCCCTGAGATCTTTTATGATAGTATAAAAACCTTCTCCTTGAAATAATACGTGTATGTGTTAACTTTCATGGTGATCGGTGAAACGGTGTCGAAGTCAATTAATCTCGGACAGATATATACCAATATCAATTTTTATATGCATAGATAAGTTGTTAATTTGACTCATTTTTTCACGCCGTACGCTGAAAACGCCTTCAAAACAGAAGATTTGTTAATATTCCTGTAAACATTACTGCGGTTAGTAATTGTTTTTTTTATTGTTGAGAATAAATACATACTACATAGTGTTAAAATTCTGTCGATATCTATGCATTAGAAATCGCTAGTGTTTCTAATAAAGTCTCTCTGTAGAGCATACTCGAACCATTTCGCATGGAAAGTTGCTAGTTTTTTTTGCAAATATCTCGAAAAGTATAGTAGTAAGACGCCAATATTTTGTTTTCTTTGGAAAGATGATATATATATTTATGATGAGGCCAAATTCATTGAATGTTAGTTGAAATGAAATATCGCTCAAACTACCTTATGTGAAAGTATTCTCTAATTTTTTGGTCATGTTACTGCACACGCACAGCTTTTTTCATATAACATCTTTTCGTTTGCGTGCCTTTTTCCGTTTGCTTAGATTCCCATGGATATTTCACAGCAAATGAAGGGAATAAATGTAGTATAGGCTGCCACTATAGCAACCACCTCGGGATTGGACCATTGATCGAATAAGCGAATGACCTGAAAATCTGGAAACACATTTAAATATAGTTTAATGGCTAAAAGCGGAAGTAAAATGTTTATTTTGTGTTATTAAATATTTATTTCGAGTTTTAAAATTTTAAACCTAAAAAAAAAAATCCACCATTCAAACCACCTATCCGCGCCCACACTTCTAAGTCACGGTATAGCTGCCACCTCCCTCACTCAAACCAACCCCGTAACTACGACAACATAAAAACGGTCATTAGGCAAACGCAATCTTAGAATTTGTGCCTGATGATGCCGTAGATTGGGGAACCGCGTTGCACCACTAATAAAAACTGTAGACAAAATACAAAGTATATATTTTTTAATGGATATTTAAACTTTTTATTAGTTTTTATCTTTTAAATGCAAAACAAAGAAAAAATAAAGCAAAATATGTACATATATTTGAACATTATGTGCTATAAATTGCTCGGTCTTATCTAATTTTCGCTATTTATTCACTTTGGCGCATAATGCATAATCAAATCCGCTGTTTATTTCAAAGAAGATATAGTAAGAGGTCACATAAAAACGTGCTTCTTGAGTTAATGCCGGTTTACCGATACATTCACGTAAAACCGGGAAGCTTTGGAATAAAGGAATATAGTCAACAACTCTCTGAACAAAATTAAGTAAAATAGTTTTGTGTAAATATATTTATTCATTTATTTATTTATTCTTGTAGTTTGTGAGGAAAAATGGGTGTTAAATCAAAGAGAAAAACTCAATAAAACAGAGAGAGATATTATAAGAATAAAGATCCGTGCATTTATCTCCCAGGTGAATGCAAATTAAAATTAAGTGTAAACAATACTTATACAGTATATGCTTCAACTCCTTTGAGCATATACGCTATAGACAGCGCGCGCTATCCGCTCAATGTGTTGTTTATGGCGCCTAAACCAGCCCATCGTCGTGATGTCAGGCACGGTAAGATCCGTGACTTTTGTATGATGGACCCCCCTTACCTCGTGTAAAATCCTCATAGAATCACTCTCAGCGTATATGTATTGTGGCCGTGAAGCTAAAATAAAATTATGCTTTACTTTATATTATTTTATTTCAACTGGAAAGGGGATAATGGGTATTTTTGTTTCATTGCCACTAATTAATAAGTTATGAATACGGAGATCGAGCATATTTTCCTTCTTTCGGATCAACGTACTCCGCTCCATTAAAAAAACTCGGGGACGCGAATCATTTCAGCCCGAAAGATGGCACTTAAAAAAAAACATTCGTGATTCTAAGCATAAAAGTAACTCACTTTCCAGTTATGCTCTTTTACCGCAGGTCTAATATTCTAAGTATGTGTGGCTTGATATGTTGCGGTGTTGAACTCGAAAGTGATACACGTCTTTGCTCTTTTGGTTGATAACTTTAAGTACTCAAAACAGTGTGAAGTTCACAAATCATTTCCTGAAGGTAAATTAAAGAAACATAATGAAGTATAAGTACTCGTATATAGTAAACTTGCTGTGCATCTAAAAGTAACCAGAAACGTTTTGTGAAATAGTTGTAATCTAGCAACGTTTTAACCAGCAGTTATTATTCCTTTTTATTCCATGATTTTTTTTACTTTTCTTACTTTTTTTACTTTTTTTACTTACTTGCTGTGCATCTTAAAGTAACCAGAAACGTTTTGTGAAATAGTTATAATCTAGCAACGTTTTAACCAGCAGTTATTATTCTTTTTTATTCCATGATTTTTTTTACTTTTCTTACTTTTTTTACTTTTTTTACTTACTTGGTGTGCATCTTAAAGTAACCAGAAACGTTTTGTGAAATAGTTATAATCTAGCAACGTTTTAACCAGCAGTTATTATTCTTTTTTATTCCATGATATTTTTTACTTTTCTTACTTTTCTTACTTTTTTTACTTTTTTTACTTACTTGCTGTGCATCTTAAAGTAACCAGAAACGTTTTGTGAAATAGTTGTAATCTAGCAACGTTTTAACCAGCAGTTATTATCCTTTTTTATTCCATGATTTATTTTACTTTTCTTACTTTTTTTACTTACTTGCTGTGCATCTTAAAGTAACCAGAAACGTTTTGTGAAATAGTTGTAATCTAGCAACGTTTTAACCAGCAGTTATTATCCTTTTTTATTCCATGATTTTTTTTACTTTTCTTACTTTTTTTACTTTTTTTACTTACTTGCTGTGCATCTTAAAGTAACCAGAAACGTTTTGTGAAATAGTTGTAATCTAGCAACGTTTTAACCAGCAGTTATTATTCTTTTTTATTCCATGATTTTTTTTACTTTTCTTACTTTTTTTACTTACTTGCTGTGCATCTTAAAGTAACCAGAAACGTTTTGTGAAATAGTTGTAATCTAGCAACGTTTTAACCAGCAGTTATTATCCTTTTTTATTCCATGATTTTTTTTACTTTTCTTACTTTTTTTACTTTTTTTACTTACTTTCTGTGCATCTTAAAGTAACCAGAAACGTTTTGTGAAATAGTTATAATCTAGCAACGTTTTAACCAGCAGTTATTATTCTTTTTTATTCCATGATTTTTTTTACTTTTCTTACTTTTTTTACTTACTTGCTGTGCATCTTAAAGTAACCAGAAACGTTTTGTGAAATAGTTGTAATCTAGCAACGTTTTAACCAGCAGTTATTATCCTTTTTTATTCCATGATTTTTTTTACTTTTCTTACTTTTTTTACTTTTTTTACTTACTTGCTGTGCATCTTAAAGTAACCAGAAACGTTTTGTGAAATAGTTGTAATCTAGCAACGTTTTAACCAGCAGTTATTATTCTTTTTTATTCCATGATTTTTTTTACTTTTCTTACTTTTTTTACTTACTTGCTGTGCATCTTAAAGTAACCAGAAACGTTTTGTGAAATAGTTGTAATCTAGCAACGTTTTAACCAGCAGTTATTATCCTTTTTTATTCCATGATTTTTTTTACTTTTCTTACTTTTTTTACTTTTTTTACTTACTTGCTGTGCATCTTAAAGTAACCAGAAACGTTTTGTGAAATAGTTGTAATCTAGCAACGTTTTAACCAGCAGTTATTATTCTTTTTTATTCCATGATTTTTTTTACTTTTCTTACTTTTTTTACTTACTTGCTGTGCATCTTAAAGTAACCAGAAACGTTTTGTGAAATAGTTGTAATCTAGCAACGTTTTAACCAGCAGTTATTATCCTTTTTTATTCCATGATTTTTTTTACTTTTCTTACTTTTTTTACTTTTTTTACTTACTTGCTGTGCATCTTAAAGTAACCAGAAACGTTTTGTGAAATAGTTATAATCTAGCAACGTTTTAACCAGCAGTTATTATTCTTTTTTATTCCATGATTTTTTTTACTTTTCTTACTTTTTTTACTTTTTTTACTTACTTGGTGTGCATCTTAAAGTAACCAGAAACGTTTTGTGAAATAGTTATAATCTAGCAACGTTTTAACCAGCAGTTATTATTCTTTTTTATTCCATGATTTTTTTTACTTTTCTTACTTTTCTTACTTTTTTTACTTTTTTTACTTACTTGCTGTGCATCTTAAAGTAACCAGAAACGTTTTGTGAAATAGTTGTAATCTAGCAACGTTTTAACCAGCAGTTATTATCCTTTTTTATTCCATGATTTATTTTACTTTTCTTACTTTTTTTACTTACTTGCTGTGCATCTTAAAGTAACCAGAAACGTTTTGTGAAATAGTTGTAATCTAGCAACGTTTTAACCAGCAGTTATTATCCTTTTTTATTCCATGATTTTTTTTACTTTTCTTACTTTTTTTACTTTTTTTACTTACTTGCTGTGCATCTTAAAGTAACCAGAAACGTTTTGTGAAATAGTTGTAATCTAGCAACGTTTTAACCAGCAGTTATTATTCTTTTTTATTCCATGATTTTTTTTACTTTTCTTACTTTTTTTACTTACTTGCTGTGCATCTTAAAGTAACCAGAAACGTTTTGTGAAATAGTTGTAATCTAGCAACGTTTTAACCAGCAGTTATTATCCTTTTTTATTCCATGATTTTTTTTACTTTTCTTACTTTTTTTACTTTTTTTACTTACTTGCTGTGCATCTTAAAGTAACCAGAAACGTTTTGTGAAATAGTTATAATCTAGCAACGTTTTAACCAGCAGTTATTATTCTTTTTTATTCCATGATTTTTTTTACTTTTCTTACTTTTTTTACTTTTTTTACTTACTTGGTGTGCATCTTAAAGTAACCAGAAACGTTTTGTGAAATAGTTATAATCTAGCAACGTTTTAACCAGCAGTTATTATTCTTTTTTATTCCATGATTTTTTTTACTTTTCTTACTTTTTTTACTTTTTTTACTTTTTTTACTTACTTGCTGTGCATCTTAAAGTAACCAGAAACGTTTTGTGAAATAGTTGTAATATAGCAACGTTTTAACCAGCAGTTATTATTCTTTTTATTCCATGATTTTTTTACTTTTCCATAGATTTCTTTCTAGTTCTAAGTAGTATGTAATATTTTTCTCGTTTGAAAACAGCTTGAGGAAGTTCGAGCGAGTTTTTTATATAATCATATTAATAAAGACAATATTTAAATTTTTAGTAATAATTAAGCAACCTTAAGTGCCATCAATTAAATATTGTAACATATATGACACGAAATGGTTGTGTAATATTACTAAAATTCTCAATTATTAAATAAATACAGTTTATAAGGTTTTCACTTAGCTCTTTTTCACACCATAAGGTGAAAACGCCGTCTCAACAGTAAACATTTTGCGATTCTGTGAAAATTACTGCGGTGAGGAATTGATTTATTTTTTAAAATAGTTGAGAAAATTTGCAAACTCCGCACATTTAAATTTCTGGCGAGATCTATTCGTTAAAAAGTCATAATTTTTAAATATAGTCTCTTGTTATTGCATACCCTTAACTCGGGAACCACAACATCGGGTCGGATCCGACCCATGTCGTCATATTTCCAACGATTACGCTCACATCGATCTTTCTAAGTATGCGCGCTTCTCAGTACCTTTCCTTCTAAGTGTCACCTCATCGTGTCTGTCATCGATTAATTTATTTTTTCACCCAAAATTCAACAAAAACTCAATAACGGAAAGTGAAATACGTCTGGGTCGGATACGACCCTTGTTGTGATTTACGTAACTTCCTATTACATTGGATTTTGCCGTTCAGATGGCTGCAATGAGAGTATTTTCCATTGAGGAAAAAATTGGAAGAGATCTTTTGAGTGAAGAATTCGAAGATAACAGTGATGGCGAAGAGGTGGCTAATGAGAAAAAGACATAATTTTACCTGACGACGTTGAGGGAGTTTAGGACGAAGATAGTGAGGAAGAGTAAGATGAAAGGAGTGCTTCAGCGGAATAAGAATGCCATAAACTGATAAGTAAAAATGGGACTGATCGGTTTGCAGAACCCTTTACTGGAAAAAAAATTCCAGAACCCCAGGAAAGATCATGCCAAGACCAAAGGGAGCTGCAAAATGTGTAGTTAGCGAGAAAAAAATATTTAGTATACTAATTACTGATTAATTAGTGCAAAAATTAGTTTTTTACAAATGAGAAGATTGTGCAGAAAATGTAACCAGATCAGAGACATTTTTCCGACCAATGTATTAAAAATCAAAGCAATCATCGGTTTGCTCTTTATGACGGCTGCTGTCCTCCAATGTTCATAGTTGAGAGCATCAGAAATTGACCAGAGCTGCGGGAATAAATGCACGAGGCAGTGTGCTATAGTATATACTCCTTCTGAAAATGTGACAGTTGACGAAACCTTGCTTAGTTTCAGTGGAAGAAGTCCACTTAGAATGTATTTGCAAAATAAGCCAGACAAGTATGGATTGAAAATTGTAACAATATGTCATTTTAGAACCGTTTGTCTTTGCTGTGTATTCCGTACACAGGAAAGCAGATCATAGACCCTTCTAGGTCCATCCCAACATAGTATGTAATTGAACTCACCAAAGAGATTTACAACACTAACAGGAATGTCACTATTGATAATCGGTTCTCTTCCATCGAACTCGGCGACAGATTGGCGGTGCAGAAACTCACAATGGTTCGTACTATTTGGAGAAATAAATCTGAAATCCCCAAAGTCTACTACAACGACTCGCGATAATATGTCATCTGAGTTCTTGTACCTAAGATATATGATTTTATTTCTACCGATAAATAATAAGAACTTCCTCTTGCTCTCTTTTATGCATAGCAGAGGCGAGGTAGACGATATTTCTAAGAAACCTGAAGTAGTGTTGCACTATAATGATAACTGAGGTGGAGTATATGTATTTCATAAGCTTTGCTTTAGCATGCGAACTGCATGGAAAACATATAGGTTGCCATTACGATATTTTTATGCAATTTTGAAAACTGACGGAATAAATGGGTATGTTTTAGATAAGTTAAATTGTGGGAAACTAAATCGTTCATTATAACTGATAGAATTGGCGTTAACTTTGGTTAAGGCACACATGAGATCTCAATTGGAAAAGGCTGCACTGCCGATGGAATTGCATTTCAATGTCATGCACGTTCTTGCCCTCACTGTAGGGAATGTTAACCAGTTAGAACCTTCCACATCTTCTGCACGAACAGTAAGATGCCAGTACTATTCCAAGAAAAATGATCGAAAAGAAAATGCCATATGCAAAAAGTGTGAAAATCAGAGTTTGCGGGGAATACAGAATCACAATATTTTCAATTTATAAAAAAATCCATAACAATATATTAAATGAAACTGCCCATTATTCAAGCATATTACTATATTGTTTGATAAAAATATCGTTCAAGCAAATGCTCACTAAACCAATTTAATTTATTTAACACCCATTAAGGTTTTTCGAAAGAAAACAAATTTTTCCCCATCGGGTCGAATTCGACCCATGTTGTGAGTTGCGTTAGAAAATTTCATGTGGTTAACATTTTCCATAGAAAAATACTGGCATTTTTTTGGCGAATATCTGGAAAATTAAAATGACAAGTGGATGATATTTTGTTACTTTTGGAAAGATGATATACTTATATTTCTTTATAATGTAGCCAATTTCACTGAATTTAATTTGAAGTGTGATCTCGCTCAAACTACCTTAAAAGTTCTCTCGGCTTCCAATTTAAAATGAGAGAGTGTCGTTTCGCGAAATCTGTGTGAGTTCATTACTCATTCCTTCATAAATCGACGTAGTTACTCGCCGGTGAGTTACTCCTGGACTATAAATATTTTGTAATGACATAAACGTTGAATAATAAATGCCTAATTCAAGCGGAATGTTGCAAGCCTCGCGAATGGTCGTATTCAAGCCCCAAAAATATCCATGAGATTGGAAAAAAAATGCACGTGTGTAGATTAATTTTTGCAAGGAACTTGCCTACTCTTTTCATTTAAGTTGACGGTTCAATTAAAAATAAATTAAACTCAGCTACCTAGCAAAGAATAGTCACATAACTTTTTTGTTACGACTAATATTTATTTGGAAGCTGAGTTTTGATCTTATTTTAAAATTAAATTCAACTTAAATAAAACAGGAGCAGATGAGTTTCTTGTTTCAAAATCATCTGTACTTGATGATGAAATATTATATTCCTCGTGGCCGATTTTATTGTCAGTTACCAAACGGAAAGCATGGATGAATATACTGCTTCATTCGGGTTTGTTGCCTTTCTGACATCCATCTATATCTCGGGCTAGAAGTTTCGAAGAATTACCTGAGCGTCTTTGAACGTCGAACTCAGTTCTTGGAATGTATATTCCCATTATATCTCCTTTTCAGCAGTTCTTTACTTTATATGGAAAACTTTTTGATGTCTTTGGTTGCCCTGCCGTTATTCATGTTAAATAAATGATTCTTGGAAGTCAGAATTATGAACTTTCTCCTGAAAAGTCTTATGATGTTATCTCCTTCCACCTTTTGCTGGTTAGATATTTTTTCTGCCCTAGCAAGCATAAGTGGAGAAATGACTATAAATTGGATCACTGCACGGCGTCGTCAAAAGCTGACGTTACAGTTTCTACCTGGAGGCTCTGGTAATTACCGTGAATGTCATGCAGCTATAGGGAGAATTGTGAATGATGGGTGTAATTTCTTGAAATATTTATACTGTAGGAGATATTGTAGAGATATTTAGATATAATGTAGGAGTGTTGTAAAAGGTTCCGTAAATAAAATCGATTTTCTGTTGGAAAGACTCTATGAACTACTTCAAAATGAATAAATTAAAATCGTCTGGTACTTATAAATCAGCTACACTCGGTTATAAGATTATGTTCACGCTGCCGCATTACGGCGATTGTACATACGCGGAAATTTCCACGATAGAAGTCGGTCGGTCTGGACTGGGAAAAAATAAACATCTGCCAAGTATATTGAAATTATTGAGAGAGTTCAAAAAAGGCTTTTAAGGTACATATATTATGTTCTGAATCATGCCTTTCACAGCCTTGTCAATCATGTAAAATATGAGGACCTGTCTGGAAATGTTTAATTGCCAAAAATTACGTGATAGAATCATAATGGATGGCCTGTAATTTCTGAATGATATTTTAAATTAAGGAGAGAGTGGTTTGTTGATAAATCGACCGAAATCGCATGTTCCAACAAAAATATGTAGGAATAAGATGACATTTTACATCATGAATGTTAACAGTAACTACTGTAGAAATGCTCCCTTAAACCTATAATGTATGACATTGAACACATTTTGTAATGATCTTAATTTGTACCAAAATTGAAAGAACTGTTACAAAGATGTCATTACAAAATATTAAAGTGTAATATAATCATATGTGATTGTAATATGTAAATAATAAAGTATGTATGTTATGTATTTGGTCATCTCTGGCTAATGTTTAGAATATTTGTAATTTCTTTTTATTGATTATCGTTCACCCTATTTAAATGTTGGGTGAACATTTAAAACAATAGATAGTAAAAGAAATCTGTTTTCACTTTCTCTTCTTCGTCCAGGCCTATTTTTTCGCGTGGCCGTTGTCGCGTTGCTTCAACGACTAAATTTTATTCTGAGTGGGCACCCGTACAGAGTACTTCTCACTCTTTCAATTTATAAAAATAACCATAAGTGTTGATTTTAAATTATTGAATTGAGATTAAAATTTGTATGATGGAGGTAACCCTCCGTTTTGTGACTCGAGTTGCGCGAATGCTGTTATTATCTTTTAGTGATTACCCATTCAAATGTGGATAATGGGATCATACCTAGCTCAAAATACAAATAAGCATCTCGTTACACTTAATCTTCGTTAAATTGTTTAATTTGTGAGTTCCATGAGTTTACTTACCACAGCATGTGTTTAATATTAGAATAATAGAGAATAGATATCTTTCAGAGCGACACGGAGAACATCATATTAGAATCCCACTATATTTCCAGGTCCGACAGAAACGATAAATTAAGAGAGATATTTTGCCGAACGGATAGGAATGGGAATTCGTTTTTCCCCCGAACAATAAGGGACTTTAATAAATGCAAGACGTAATTTCATTAGAGCGTTTCCTTTTTATATGTAAACGGCTGGTGTCCTAACACCCCCCGCCACACGCCTATTGAGGCGGCTTGCGGGGTAGTATGTAGATGTAGATGATGTAGATTATTGATGAGTTTATTGCAACTTATATTGAGCATTTTAATTTGTGATTTACTAAGTCCATGCCGTTTGCAGTTCATAATTACTGTTTAATTTATCGCAGTTAATGTGTAAGTATTTCCCGCTGTTGATACTGCTTCAGTTCCCCTTCAAACTCCCGTTTCTCCTACCATTTTGTAAATCTTATTATCTACTTGTTGTACGACGAGAAATAATGCCTGTATGTGTCGAGTGCACCCATAGAGTTTGTTAGCTGGGAAAAAACATTTGAGTTTCCGGGATTTTGAAATTGTTCTAAATACAAATGAAGTGATCATCCAAAATTACGTGCTGAGAACCTCAATGTTTGGAGGAAATTACATTGTATTCTTTGAGTCATGAAATATTTACTTCCGTCGATGTTTCACCTAGTGAACTTTGAGCCTATTTCTTCTTTAATTCGCCCGTATTTGAAGCTTTTGCTCCCTTTAAAAGTATGTTGGCTCCAATTATGATAAACTTAAACTAGCGAATTTTTAATTTAGAACCAGCCATATATGCCGCTACATTATGCATGTGAAATCGGGAGTATTAAAAACCCTATTTTTAGTTTTCTTAAGTATCAATTTAGATAATAGGTACTTATTTTATCTTGTCTTAAATATCAGCCCATTATATTAGGTTAAAATAAAACATATCAAAAGCCTTGATGTTTCAGGTAGGAATGTGAAAATAATTAAATTTTTAGTTTGGAAAGAAAGTATTTATGGCCTTACTAATGGAAGACAATGAATCCTCAATGCAATAATCTTTTTTGGGGCTCAGGTAAGGCACGATAGGAAGTTGAGGAAGAGAGATTCAAAACAAAATGAAAGAGAACAGGAAATGAGAACTAAGGAAGAGAAGGGAAGACTAATTGAAAATGAAATTATATTAAACGTAAAAGTTGAATTAAAATGTAAATTAAGAAATAAACATGATAATTAAAAATTAAGCTCTTAATCATTCAGTTACGTGACTGAAGTGGCATTCGTGAATCTTAATCACTACCGCACCATGGGTTTATGGAGATTTTTCCCATAGCAGTGACCCGTCAATCACACAATAAATGGAAAAAAATAAATACATCAGATAGATCTACCTACGATCCATCGTGAAATGCTGTGTACCCTTCTTGGAACAAAAAACCGTAACTTTTCTCATGGAAAAACTTCAAGCGCTCCATGATTCTGAAAGCAGAATTCCCCATGGAGACGCAGACGCAACGACGGATAAAAGGGAGGAAGAGATTTTATGAAACCTCCCTTCGGAGGAAAACGTTTGGGCTCTCTAAGTCTAAGAGAAAGACCAAAGGGAAAACTTGCATGCTTGATGTCTCTCACGGGTCCAGCGATATTCTCGGACCTTCTGCATAAAAGAATACAATCGTTAATGGCGGTAGAGCTTTAGCGATCTCTCTCTTCTAGTCCCTTGGCGTAAAACCTCGAGGAAAAAAATCTTTCAAACATCCCAAAAACATACGTACTTAGGGGTTTTCCGTGATTGAACTCTATATTCTCAGGCGTAACGTTGTGAACATCCTGAAGATGTCGCCTATGCGATGAAACTGGTCGTATTAAATAAAACTCATTGTGAAATTTACAAAGTTTGTGTTAATTCTGTTTTCCGTGATTCTTCGCAAATTTAAAATCGTTTTGCTCGATTTGCACGCGCGTGAAAATTTTCTTGCTGAGAACATAAATATCAGAGACGTTACCTTTCGGGGTTGATGCAACCAGAAGAGTCTGAGGAGACCTAGAAAACCGGATCCGTTTTAATAATTTCAGCCATGATTCCCAATGCTAGCGTATCTATTCTGCGTGAGTTACAATCATGCATTGCTTCATGCTCGCCCTTCTTTTCTTGCATTTGTCTTCTCTGGCTGAACCCCCCCCCCAGTAGTCCCCACCACCCGGAGATACGGTTTTGGGGACTGTTTTACCTCGTGAATATTTTACCGTGAGGAATTCCATCACGTCATGAAGGCTGCATCGTCTAGGGAGACTAATTTGGTGGTTTCCCGTTGCCTTGCACGTCCCAGTACTCCGGGCGATTCCATGAATTCCACTCTCGCCCCAAGCTGTGGATCGATTATCTTTATCTGCACCATCAGTGCCATCTGCTGAGACTGATGCCTCTCACCTTAAAATTTGCTGAGATTGCCGCTGCTCAGCAGTGGAGCCGGGTAGTTTGGTTGCTGTCATGTAGGTTGCAGAAAATTGTCGCCATCTCGTTCCAGGTTTTTTCCATTTATCCTTTTTTTCCAAAACCGGGAAAGTATTTGCCGTTACGTGGTATTCAACCTGCGTACTTCAGGTTTGATAGTACAACACGCAACCCCTGGGTCTTCTTCTGTTCATAAGATTCCTAATATTATACTTCTTAGATATCTTTTCTTTTTTACGCCAAAGAAGAACACGGTGGGTTGGCCATGTTATGAGACACAACGATTACATAAGAAACGTAATGGAGGAAAAAATTGAAGGGAAAGTCCCAAGAGGAAGACCAAGAGACAAGTACTTGGGGCAAGTCAAGAGGGATACGGGGAAGATGAACCATAGGGAAGTGAAGGAACTGGCATGGGATAGGGCGAAATGGAGGGCCGCAGTATACCAATCCAAGGATTGTAATACTACTACTAGATATCTATCCACGCATGACTTTCTCGGTCTGTCTCTTCCTCTCATACTATTCACGTCTATATCATTCATCTGTTATTCGACTCCTATCCGTTCTCTCGTCATGTCAAAGCCAACGAAGCACGGTCCTATCATACATGTCCATTACCGTTCATTCCAAATTTTTTCATCACCCTGTCCTTCTTAACCCTTTGGGTGCCGGGGAGCGCGATCGCGCTCCTCCGTCTCTCGCCAAAAGTGCCGGGAGCGCTATCGCGCTCCATCTGCAATGTCACTATTTCGTATATTAATATTTTTTCAAATATTAATATACGATAAAATCATAAAATATAATATGTCAAACGTTAAACCAAATATAATAAAGGTTTCATAAATGTTTTGAAAATGTAATTTTATTTATGTATGATGCATAATTTTTTTCGTAAACTACTGCAAAATCACCAAAAATGCCACGGCCATTTTAGTATAAAACCTAGGAAATTGGTTGGCACTCAAAGGGTTAACCCTTAAATGGAATCCGGATACATGGGAGAATAATCAATAATATCCGATATGCGGACGATACTGCTATCATAGCGGAAAGTAGGCAGGATCTTCAGAACTTAGATAGATTAACATTTTCAGCAGGACCCCAAAAATGGAGTCCTGAAGCACTTAGACCTGTCGGTCTATTGTGCCATCCTCAAGAGTTCACATCACCCATAGAGTCCTATGGCCTTACTAAAGGCCAGAATATCTCTAATGGGATGCCCCTGATTTCCTTGCGGTCCATATGTGCAGCCCCAAGGTGTCGCATGCGAGTCATAGAGATTACAGGGCAATCATAGAGAATATGAGATGTAGTTTCATCCTCTTCTTCGCACCATCGACATCTAGGTGAGTTTATCTCCAGCACTTACTCGACAGGGGGCACACATAACTTGTATATTAATGCTAATAAGACGAAGTGGATCGTCACTAGTTAGTTAGGAAAAATCATTCGCCTTGACCGGGATTCGAACCCGGATCCCTCGATTTCGCGCCGAGTGCTTTAACCAGTTAAGCTACCGGAGGCGTCCTTCTCCCCTGTGGATAATTTTTCCTCTGTGGAATATCGCACTTATGTGCACTTGCGGGTGACTCCGTAAAAGTAACTACCGTGGCTAGTCCCGGTATCCTCAAAAATAGAAAGAGTTAATAAATTTAAATATCTGGGATGCTGCATCACAGAAAACTAAAATCTGGATGAGGAAATAAAAATGAGATGTGTATACGCTCGAGATTCATTCCAGAACATGAGTAGCTTGCTCTGCGACAGGTCACTATGTTTGGAAATGAGAAAAAGTATGATCCAATGCTACATCTACGCAATTTTAAGGTATGGTTTGGAAGCTGCCGCTTTCAACAAGAAGCAATTGGGCGGATTAGAAGCCATGGAGATGTGGTGCCATAGAAGGGTGCTTGGGATATCTTGGACCACAAGAACGTCCAACAAGGAAGTACTCGAAATGGCCAAGTCTGAGAAAACGATTATCAAGCAGATAGATAAAAAACATGAAAATAAAATACTTTGGTCAAATCATGAGGGGAAAAAAGATATGAGATCCTGCAACCTATAACACAACGAAAGATCCAGATTAAAAGGAGTCCGGGAAGAAGAAGAACAGATTGGGTACAAAGTATTAAAGACTGGAATGGTACAACATCTATTTAAGGACTGCTCAAAAAAGCCCGGGAACACAAGATTTGAAGCCAGTGTGTTCGTCTGCGCTCTAGGAAGCGTATGACACATGAAGAAGAAGAAGTCCTTCTTAACCCTATCCCTTCTGCTTTTACCACAAACAATTCTCAGATACCCTTATGCCCACCACGTTTTGCGGTCTCGTATGCTTATCCTTAACATACCAATGTTTCGCCATGATGAAATAAATTGGGAAGGGGTACACCTTTGTATACCTACTCAAATATTTGCTTCCTGAGACACATTGGTGTTCCTACTAGGTACCGTGTTGCGAGGTAATGATACGAAGTACCAATTCTCGTGCTAATGCTGGAACAGCCAAATGAGCTTATTTCTCTGTGAAAGACCTGTGAAGCTCACAATTTTTTAAATTAATTAATTTTTTTATTAAATAGGTCGTTACGATTAGGCAATTGGCCTGGTGGCAACGGTCAAGAATATAACATAAGAAATGAAGTTGAATACAATTAAAAAAATATACACTCATTGTGGAACTCATGACTTATACACACAAGCCCTTAGTATACATCCTGGAGTAATTTAGCTCTTTATTTCCTTTCAAACGTTTTTAACTGTGTTAGGAAAGGTCCTAAAATTATCTTCAGGCAACTCATCACATTCTTTAATTCTGCGGTTTAGGAAGGAATTCTTTAGTACATCCGATTTCTGTGGCCTGTATTTTTTTTTTAAAACTGTGGTCCTTTCTACCTATATAGTTGGATTTGTCTAACCTTTTAATGAATTCACCCAAGCCTTTTCTTCCTAAATCGATTTGTAGATCCCACACGATCTATTTTTCTTCCTCATCAATTGAAGCGATTTCCACCCCAGTAACCCTAACATTCTGTAACAAACACTCTCTGTCCTTTTGTGTTTCCCTAGGACATACCTGGCTGCTTTCAACTGGAATTTCGCGAGCTTTTTAATGTGAACCTTTTCCTTTGGATCCCATACCGTTGTATCATATTCCATTGTAGGGTGACAATGGATTGGTAGGCTAATTCTTTAGTGGTTTTGGAACTCCCCTTTAGATTCCTCATTACCCAGTGCAGGGATTTAAAGGCCTTCCCCGACACCTAGTCAAAATGGCCTTAGCCTTGTATAACTAACTAGCTAAAGCACCGCCTTAGCCTTGTATACCTCTTTTGCTTAGGTTACGCTCAAACATAGCTTCAAAGACGCCATCCAATTCTGAAGACTCGTGATATTCCTTCTCTTAAGAGTATCTTTTGCCGTATTTAGAACCAAAGCATGAACCTTTAATGCACATACGTCAACTACCGTAGCATACATTCCACATTGTTTTGACGACCCACTCATTCCCAACTTATCTCTTTCTGCTCTAATCGAAATCCCATTTTAATAACTCATACAATTTAATTGCAGAGCAGGCGAAATTTCTCAATCTCTCTATTTTTCTTCTTAGAACTCGAATAAATTTCAACTCCCGAGTCAGATGTTAAAAATTAACGGCGTTATTCGTTGAAAGTAAGATATTTTATTTTTTAGACTTTGAAGAGAGAGAAATATGACTTATAAACCAGTCCATGTGCTGAACTCCAACACTCTTTTCTGCTTATCTCCAGTCATCTGAAACCTTGCTTTAACAGCCTGACATGCTTGCATCGGTCGATGATCATTTTCGTGAATGACTATGGGTCTTAAAGATGAGAGGTTTTTTTCTCATAAGATATTCAAATTTCAAAGGATGCGAATTGCTCAGTGCCATTTGAAATCACATAGCAGTTCTAATATTTCGTCTTTTGTGATGGGATCTTTCCGACTGGGCTGGTTTTTCTTCTTGAGAGAATTTTATTTTCCCCGTCATGAAAATATAGTCGGCATAAGGATTGTATTTCTCTTATAATCGAAAAATATAGCGGCACGATTTTTTACTACGGCAAACAAATTGGATATTTTTTTCTGTTTTCCCTTTACTCTAATTGAGAACGTCATATTCAAAGCAAGGTTTTCGTTTACTTCCATAAAGCTACGAAAAAAAATGAGTTATGTTAGCTTTCAAACTTTTTCCCATCCGTATGACTCTCAAGCTTCCATATTCTTTTCTCGGAACTTTTGATGGTTACGTTATGGCGTGGATATTGCTTCATGGGAGATAAAACATGCATTCAACAATTGTCTCACCACGCCAACCTTCTGTCTTTTTTGGAAAACATTTTGCATCTCATTTCCAAGAAAGAACATGTTTCCCAGTCTCCTCTTCTTGAAAGATCTGAAAACCTTTTGGGATGCTGCTAACAAGGGACAAGTTAAATTGGTATGAAGAACCAAAGGAAAGAAACGACATCACAACTTAATAAATTCGATACGCTTAACACGAACCTGATCGTCGTTTATCTACTAAATGAATTATTACTGTCATAAGAGTTTTTGAATTTGATAATATCAATTTTGGCAATATTTTTGCGTGCCGATAATAGTGGTAGTGTTATTCCTCATTGTTTTCGATGTTTTTTAAGATAGTGCTTGTATTATTTTATAAGTACTCTCTGAAAAGTAGTGTGGGTGAGAATAGATAACTTCAAAATTTAATCAACACAACTTAAACTACAAAATAATGAGAGAATATTGATAAATATAGTTGTGGAAATATTTTTTTCAAATCTTTTACTTCTATAGATATATTAAATGATGGAGAAATAAATATCTAAAAAAATAATATCCTCTACATCAACTACATTTATCTAAGAAATAAAATTATTTGCTGATAAAGGACGATAAGGTCCGTGATCATAAATTCTAATTCATTAGCATATTGTGTTACGGTTGGATCTTCGCAACATAAAACTATCCATTGTAAGACCACAAAACATATGATGTTACACCAAGCTCTCCCGAGGACTATTGGTATATATTACTCTTGTGTTTCTTACAACTACAACAGCCTGCAAAGTATTCTTCTGCTCACTCTACTCTTCGATGAATAAAGAACTTGGATAGTTAAAAAATAAATCGCTATGTAAATTTTCACCCTGTTGTAATATAACTCACTGGTTTCGATGTCTCAACAGCATCATCAGAGTTTGACTACCCGAGGATGTAGTCGAACGCTGATGACGAAGTGACATCGAAACCGGCCATTTATATATTAAAACTGTGTAAAATTTCAAATTTATTTATTCTCTAACTATGCCTCGATTCCACGAAGTTACTTCGCCTACTATCACGTTAAAACTTTGATGTTTGAAATTTTATTCATCGCAGATGTTTGTTAAATATCAAATGCCACGACAAGACGTAGGTCTTTTTAAGCCGTGCTGCGAGAGGGGAGTAAAAGTTTTGAACCTGCCCATCACTTTTTTCTTCTCATTGCCAAACAATACAGAGAAGCCGTCTAAGCATTGCATAAAAAAAGTACTGAAATAACTTTTCCAAGTGATTTTTAAGGATATTTTGAGAGAAACTCTTTATTCTGTTTGAAGACACTTTTATTCCATTATTTTTCATCATGAGTAAGGAGGGATAAGCATTAACGTAGGCTAAATGCAGTGGGAACGGGGCAGTTGAGAGGTGTTTGCGGTAACAGTTGGAGTAATTGTGTTCGTAATTAGTGGGCCATGAAATAATGTGGTTAGGATGCTCCAGTGATGGGCATATATGAAAGCAGCGTGCTTCGTTGGTTTGGCCATGTGGAGTGAATGGATTAAATTTGGAGAACGAAGAGGACTTATGATCGAGGAGGGAGTGGTGTGAGAGAAAAGGGTTGCGTTGCGATGCGTGTCATGGGTGAATGTGGTGGAAGACCAGAGGAGGAATGATAGCAGTCTTAAGAATAGGGGAGTGTATATGAAGCAGTGCCTGAGTTTAAATAAACAAAAGAGGTATGCTAGGATAAGATACTTTGCAGGAAATTTTTTTAAATCCAGTTTTCTGGGCCTAGCACTCTTGTCACTGTGCCAACTGCGAAAGTTGATTTATCCTTATAGTATGTATGTATGGAATTATTGTCATTATCAATTTGAAAGGATCACGAATGCTTTAGTCGGGCACTAATTACTGACTTTAATATGGAAGTTAACAAAATGCAGACCCACTCTATCGTGGTTCTGGGAAGGCATGGAAATACTCACCTATTTCATTCCAAATGTCGAATCATTTTTTCACTCTGAGTCGTGAAATTCAATTTACTCTCCGAAAGGAATTCCCATTTTAAGGCCTGCATTCGATTACTCAATAGTGTTTTTCCCGTGAAATTGATTCTGTTCACATCGTGAACGTCGAGAGAAGAACGGCTGCAGTAATTCGCTTCTCCAATGGTTGGCGCAATTTGTTCTGGATTCATTGGCATATTTTTATGTGATTACGGGTTACATCTGGGCTTTCTTCCATCTCTCTTTTCTCTATATAATTTACACATTGGCATAAATACTCCAAATAGATCGAAATCTGCAAGCTACCACCTACCTCAATTAACTACTGAAATCCATTTATTACTTCTATCGAGCTCTTAATTTAAAGCCTGTTACGACCTGGTTTGGCATTTAAGCCTCGGAATTGATATATAATCGAGAGAAAATGAATTATATCCACTGTGTATCCTTCTTTAGCTCTTTGTAAGACCGTAAGAACTGAAGATTTGAATATATTCGTAAGGAATTGAATATCACCTTGCATGAATGAATGTATAATTTTGGTGTTTTCCCAAGTCAAATAGTGCAGTGTACAAAATTGTACTAATTCCCACTCCATTGGATTTTACCGAAATTTGGGCATGCAGGGATATGAATGTGGGTAGACTAATTTCATTGGGAAATGGGAACCTGAGACATGTTTATGTGAAAATCAGAAGTACCTGAATGGTGTTTTACATTACCTTTATACCAGGCGTGGAAATTTCAGTGGGTATGACACCACTAGAAGTGAAATTCAACTACAAATATTCTGATTAAGAACGATGAGAGCCAGAAAGCACAATTCAAAATCCTTCCTCTCGAAACCTTCTTTGATACTGGGTTATCTTCTTTTGCTCGGAAACAAGGTTTTGCGGAATGACCAAAGGCATAATTTAAGGTATTTCTCAACGAAATGTTTCTTCAATTTTAGAATATATTTTGTCGAATTTGGCTCCCAGGAATAGATTACGGCAGTGATTAGATGGATTATGTATGATATAACATTCATCCTGAGAACCTCAGGATCTGCCTAATACTTGTCTGCTAATGCACTGCTGTAAAATCTAAAGTATTTTCCCGAAGGTTAGGGAAAATGAAGACAGGGAGCAAGCTGTAAGTTTCGATATCATGAGTTTAATGTTATCTCTGTTTCGCTCGTAAGATGGATTATGTACGACCGTCTTATGGGAGTGCCTCCTGTACACTCGTTCATCCCGCTGCTGCTGAGGAGATAAAGAGGAGTTGAGATGCCAGAAACAAAAGTGCGACCTTGGAATGAATGCCATTTTATATGGCAAGTAATCATCAGGAGAAAAAATAATATAGTATTATCTATAAGGTTCATACGCAAAATAAGGCCCGTTTTTCATTGATCCGGGAGTACGTGAAAATTTCACATTATAATATATAATTACGCTCATCACTGACTGTCTGACTCTGTTACGCTGTAAAATAGAGTTAAATTCACGCGATAGACCGGTGGTAAGGTGGTGGATTGTGGAGTGGATGGTAAGGAGTTCGATGCCCTGGTGTGGTAAATATTTCTTTCATTTTTTTTCATAGTTTTTTCAGATATCTTTTTAGATACATATGGTGCTTTCTTCACGGTAACTTCCACTTAAAACAGTTTGGTAAATATGTATTTTTTCTTTTTTTCATAGTTTTTTTCGATTATCTTTTTAACTTTGTTGAGTTGGTTATTGGTCACTTTAATAAATGTATGCGTTTATATTGTTGACCAATGATTTAAATTCCAAATCCCCCATGATTTAAAGGGCAACATTATTTATTACATATCTTGCCATCAATGTGATAAAAAAATATACGTACAAACTTCACAGTACTTTAAAAATAGAATTAGAACTCATATCTCTTCAGTAAAAAACAAATTCCGGATCTGTGATTTGGCTAACCATGCTCTAAAAAGATTAATAATTTCAACTTTAAGGATGGCAAACTATAGATTTGAACCGGACCTTCAGAAGAGGCTATTCAAAGAAATGGTCCATTGGAATAATACATGACCAACTTTCAATATATAAACGCAAACATTATCTTTTTTAGATATTATGCTCCTTTCATGGTAACTTCCATTAAACATATTTTCGCACAATTTCTTACTCTCTAAAGTGATTCACTCATTAATTCCGGGGAGCACAGCGAGTTAGATGGAGCCACAGTCACTTAAATTTTAAAATGCCGTTATTTTTACCTAAGGGCGTTTTTGCTTGGAAAATTTGCGAACCTATAGGTGATAAGGAATTTTAATAATTTAGCGAACGCAGCACGAAACTCATGTATGGGCACCTTAGGCGCCTTACAACTAAAACTAGTTCTTCACGTTTCTGATATCTTTAAGTTTCTGATTACTAGACAAGAAACTACTCCAAATGGAGGTGACAGATTCCACCGTATTTATTTCAATTCAAGAAAAGAGAAATTGACAAAAAAATTCAAATCAAAGATTAAACCAATTTGTCAATCGTAGGAAATTATACTCTTACGTATGCATTTCGGTGATCCAGGTGGCCATTGACTTGGAGTGCTTACGATGTTTAAACACTCCCTGTCGACGGTCACCTGGATCACCGAAATGCATTCATAGGAGTCTAAATTACTCTGCTTTCAATGGCAACTTGGATTAATCTTGTTAATTGTGGGAAGATTCTCAGATGAAAAAGTAAAAGAGAGGTGCTATTTCGCACTCGTCCGGCCACACCTTGAATATGCAGCAAGCATATGGGATCCGGTGCAGAAAGACTTAATTTGGGAACTTAATAAAATACAAAGGAAAGCTGCACGATTCGTCAAAAACTGCTACGGGCGTACAGACAGCGTTACGCAGATGTTAAACGAATTAGGTTTGGAGCCGCTAGAGACTCGGAGGCTGCGCGCTAGGTTTAGATTATTTGAGCAATTAAGAATAGATATCTTTAACAGCGACACGGAGAACATCATATTAGAACCCCACTATATTTCCAGGTCCGACAGAAACGATAAATTAAGAGAGATATTTTGCCGAACGGATAGGTATGGGAATTCGTTTTTCCCCCGAACAATAAGGGACTTTAATAAATGCAAGGCGTAATTTCATTAAGCCCGTTTCACACGATCAAATTCTGCGTCAAATTCCATTCAAGAATCATTGATCAAGGTTTCTCGAATGGACATGACGTCATGACAGCGGACATGTTGTCTTGAAAGCTCTTGAAAGGCTTCGTCGCCATCAAATTCCTCTCGTCTTCAACGGTTCTAATTTTTCTTGAATCTTGAACGGCTTTGAAGCGTATCCACCAATGGGGTTGTATTTCAGACCATTGGGCGTAAGATGGCCGACATGGAGTAAGTTCCATGCGGAAGCACCTCGTATATTATGCTATTATGTTATAATAAAATAATTGTTCAATGTAACATATACGCCTTTTAACATGCAAGTGCCACTGTGCTTTAAATTATGAAATATGTATGTAAGCTATACGAGGTATATGATGGTCTCAATTGACGGTACAATATTTCTAGTGACGGAAGGAAAACAAGGACAATCTCTCACGTCGTACTTTGAAAGAACTTACATTAGTGTATTTTGGCGTACAATAATGATCTCTGCATTTTTATTAATGATAGATATCGTGCTTAATATTTAGGAAACGTCAACTATTGGCACAATAAGAACTTAATGGACAAATTTCATTCACAGAATTTCCAGGCGAGAAATGGACACCGTCGAAGAATTTATGATACTTTACGAAATCTGTACTAGTTTTCTCGCAACATATGAGATTTGACTGGATGTCTTTAAATAATAATTGTTTTTGCGTTCAAATAAGATCCTCAGAAGGAATGTAGATAATATTTTGAAACAAAACATGACAAGCCGTCGACAAGCACGAAAGCCTGCTAAAGGCCATGTACGGAATAGATCATATTTGTTCTCCCAATCCTTCATAGCCGATTGTAGCCTAGTGGGTGCCGTCTTCGACTGGTAACGAGGGGATCTCCTGTTCAAATCTCAGTGACGGAAATTTATATTAGTAATTTTTTTTAAATTCATAATTATTTCTTTAACTCAGGATATAAAATACTTTCACTAGTTGGTGATTAAAACTACAAAATTATTTTGATCTCTAGTACCGGACATTTTTTGTCGGCAAACCATGTCTCGGCGGATATAGGCGTATGATGATTCCAGATCCTTCGTTTCCCGTTTTATGCATCTTTACAACATACATGCGTTTTATATTTTACAGAAATTTATGCTGAAATCGACCAAAGCCTTAAAAAATGATGCTATGAGTATGCTTGTAATTAGAATACGTTGATCCGTCAGTTCTTGCAGCTCGAAAATTAATGTTTTACATCTAGGGCTCCTATGCAATGGGGAAAATTCCAGTGCCTTTCGCTATGCCTTCCCATTATTTGGCAGAAGTTGGTACCTGAGCAAATCATGAGCAATAAAGCAAGCTACTATCGCTAAATACTTCAAAGTGTTTGCAAAAACTAAATTTTATCGTGGAGTTGCATCTACCCAGTCAATAGCAAATAATATTCTTATGTATGTACCTGCTATAGATTTTTGAGGATAGAAATATCAAATGGCCGCATAAGTTAGATTGGTATATTAAAGGTAGACATTAGTCATTTATTCACCGTCAAGAATTCGTCCTTAAGGGCTTCATAAATTGCTTTGTACTCTTCAGGAACGAGCAAAGAAATGGTGTTGCGAGCAATACTGGTTGTGTATTGAAGGCTCGTAAAGGATTCGCCGGTCGCCAAAAATCTCAGCGTCACTGCGAGTTTGTGCTTGGCTGATATGCAGTGCCAACAGACTACCTTTTTTGAGATCCTCGGATGTATTAACTCAATTAAATTTGTTTCGCTCATTTTTAGGTAGTTTTTAAAATATTCCGAGCCTTCCGTCCTTACCTCGTTGTGCAGCAATCTCATCAATCATTCATTTTGCCTCCTGCGAATCCACTTTCTCGTCCTCACCATACGACGATTTATTTGTCTCTGAAGTTGGATATCAACGCCTAAAACAACCAATTCTAAACCTACCCTGAAACATTAAAAAGGTTTTTAAAAATCTATATTACACAATAAAGAAATGTTTGACCTCACACGACAGAAAATTTGGGAAAAGTCGCATTACGTTGCTATTTCGTTTCTGCCTTGCCTTTAACCCAGCTCAAACGCTTCAACCTCGTCTTTGAAGTCTTTGGTCGTGTGAAAGCCCTTTCAATTATTATTGATCAAGTATTCTTGAACTGCTGTCTTGAATCATCTTTGACGCGGTTTGACATTCAATACTTCATGTTCAACGTTTCTTGTTCAAGTAAAATTGAGTGGTGTAAAACGGGCTTTAGAGTGTTTCCTTTTCATATGTAAACGGCTGGTGTCCTAACACCCCCCCGCCACACGCCTATTGAGGCGGCTTGCGGAGTAGTATGTAGATGTAGATGAATCTTTAATTTTTAGTGCTTATTTCTGTTTCATGTATAGGTGTAGCGAAACTTGGTGGCACTCGATTGTAAAGAACATGACGCAAAGGAGAGGAAAGCATGAATTAGATGTGCGATGAAGCGGCCGAGCCTTTTTCCGGAGGACCCTGTGGAAGTCCTTTGATAATTTTTCCCACTCATCGACGCTTGGTTTACGGTCATTGTCCTCTAATCCTCTACTGGTGAGTGCCACCAAGTTTCGCTATACCTTTAATGATGATGCATGCAATTTTAAAGCTTGCGATGACTTGAATACGATGCTGTGTTGATATTTTTTTCACTCTCTGTAAACAAACAAATCAAAGTGTGGATTCACTGGGAGTTTTAATTGAAATAAAGGTTCTTGATTACGTCTATAGTACACATTTTGATAATTGCATTTTTATAGAAATATTTTCCAGTGATACTGACTCGAAATTCACGTTTTTCACGCATTGATGTATTGCGCAGATGAATTGTCTGAGTTTTTTTCTCACTGTGACAGTGCAAAAAATCTTTAAACTTTATTTGGAGTTAATTTTGAGAATATTCATTGGAATGATTATAGAATTTGTTCATAATTTCTATGTACGGTGCTATAGCTGTTTGGAATAATTACTATTGATCCGCTTATGTTGATTATAGGACGATATAAATTGATTTCAGCAATTTTGTGTCACTAATTGTGAGACTATAAGCAAAATGATTATGCAAATATGGAAATTTCCATTCACCATAAGTTTGTTATCCCCAATAAACACAACGGTGATAATCAACATTTCTAATCTCTCTAGAAATTGCCATAATCACTACATCCATATTTGCGTAATTATTATGGTCTTAGATACACAATTAGTAGGTATGTGAATTGCCTTTATCTTGTCCTATAATATCCATTTCAATAATGTATGTTGTAATATTAATTTCAATTTCAAAGTAGATCCTGAAGCTGTGAATTTTGTCCTATAATCACTAAATTTATTTCATTTTTAATTCTTCCAAATAACCAAAGAACTATGTATAGAAATGATGAACTATTTACATAATCCCTAAATATAGTCTTGTGGTATATTTTGATAAGGGTTGTGAATGATTATTAGAACGATTGTGTGCACGAAATTCATACCCCGTGTTAAACGGTAACTTCCACGTAGGAAAAAACATTCGAATGATCATTCGAGCGAAATTAGAACGTTCTATTTATTGATCGCATGATCCATTGAATGATCATATCATATGAGTACTCGGCGTCCATCTTGGTTGCTCTGACTATCCAAACCACCGAATTTTCATGGTCGTACGACGGTTTTGTTTTTGATTCAGCAGTTCCACATTTGGTACATTTATTGCATATTTACATCGACGATCGGAATACTACCGAGAATTACAAAATTGGCAAAATGTGGGAGGATAAAATCTTTCTACATCGGCACCATAACGCGATGTAAACAAACCATACTTACTGTTGAAATAGCTGCGTCGGTTGAAAATCTCCCGTGAATCGATGTATGCTATTAATAAGCGTACCATTTGGCATTCTTTCAGCGCAGAAAAATTATGGAATTAATTCATTCTTCAAAACAAAAGCTCTTTAGGTCATATCTTAAATATATTCGCGTATTTATACCTTATTGATCGTTCGCCATGGAAGACTGCATCTAAACACTCTGGACATAGGATTCAAGACTTGGGGGAAAGGTAATGCAGTTAAATGCTTCTTTGGAGAATAGTTCTGTGTGATTCCACATCTAGCTACGAAATCATCTGGTTAGCGTTAACCAAATATTTTAAAAGCTGGGCAGTTTGAATTTCTTACAGATTTATTGCTGAACACCTTAGGCCTAAGAAGCAGTAGAGTGGCAAATTTCATTGCAATGCGTTCAGCGGTTCCAGAGATATAGTTACCAGCCGGTGAGGTGGTGATGTTGGTCTATTTGGAGTTTCATATCGCCTGTTACCAGTTCAAGTTTGTGTGAAATTACTACCCCTTTTTCCAATAGGGTTGCGATTTGTGGTGATGTATCAACCTAGGAAAATTTTACCCTGCGATTATTCTAATCTTCTCTCAAATTTCAAACCAAAAGTACCGGGGGTGGAGTGAGCAAGTCTCAGATTATTTATGGGATTTAAATGTTAAAAAATTGACGAGAATATTTTTTTTCGAATTTCTTTGTGAAAATTGCAACATTTTTACTACTTTATTGCCAGTTTTCATGATGACTACCAGTTCTTCAAAATATCCCTGTAATGAATGCATACGTTAGGGTTTCAATGGGGGAATATATTACCAATTTCAATATGCGAGTGTTTTTATGGGTATAATTACCTGGATTCTAGCAGAAAAATAATTTATAATCAATGCATGCCAATAAAATATCTACTCCCGAAATGGAATTCTCAGATCGAAGTGGTTACAACGTCAGTGTGAAAATCAGCATTTAAGTAGTAGAAAATATTCCCCGAAGAACACAAATGCATAATCCATGTATGTGCGTCAACATCACAGCGATAGTAATTGCCTTTCAAAAGCCCATATAAAATTTGAAATTATCACGTGATCCAAAACGGAAAACCGGTGGTTTGAGGTTGACGCATTGTACTGCTTCACTGCTTTACATGCAAACGTTAAGGATCAAATCATACTAGATCATTATTTTCCGCAAAGAAAATTAAAATGATCATTTCGTCAAATTACGAAATACAACCTGAGCTTCTCAAGAAAATACATTGTGATTGCAATTTCGTGACGTCATCCCCCGGGTTCCTGATGACGTAGTGCTTATACGCTGCCAAGCGCGCGTCATATTAATGGAGAAATATTTCAATAAGACAACGTTGTGTTTCGATAAAATTCATTTCCTCTATATTTAAGAATACATTCTTCAATTAAAATAGTTTTAAAAATAATAAATTTTCCCATCACCAGAACTACAGCAAAAATAACTTCCAGTCAGTTTACGCGTATAAAATTGTTTTCACCCCATTAATATGGTAAATAATGGGGTGAATTACTTCTAAAGATGGAATACTCATATCGTAGAGATTCCAACGCCAATTATTGACAGTGTTGGCTTGATACGATGGTATGGCACTAATGTTAACTGTTAGTGCTGTTGGTAATACGCTTAACATCTAGTTCCCTTGTATCCTCCTCAATTTCCACAGGAATTAGGAAGCCTGGGTAGCGTAGTGGTCAGCGCATTGGACAGGAAAGGTCCGTTGTTCGATTCCCCATTTTTACTCGTGGCAATATCCACTTATTTCAACGCCGTATTTGCGGAAGGCATGAGTAAGTTCATGACTCTTATGGTCCTGCGACCACCCCTTCATTTTCTAAAAAGGAATGATTTTGTATGTAGAGCGTTTAGTTGTTTTCTGCTTCCGAAGCCTAAACTTGAACTGACTCACTTGACTTTGCTATCACCTACCCATGAATTGTTGTGAACATTGAACGGAAATAACTTGCCTTTTAATGGAGATAGAGAATGTGTTGTAGTCTGGGTGGTCCCGTAGCGTCGATTAAAGTGAAGATTGAATTCAGCCATTTCGGGAACATGTATTTGACAGAGAATCAGGTTGTAAAGACCTTGTAAGACTCTGTGTGTTGAAAAGCGTTGTAGTATTAAAATGTCCTGTAGAAGAGAGGAATTGTGTGAGATTTAATATGGATTCCTTCCACCATGTAAAACCTGAATCTGTTGAACGTCTTAGTCATCTGGGCGTTTAATCCCTCCTGCAAACGGACAAAAAAGAATCTTACAGTTTACGTAGTGAGCATTAAGAATGTCCCATAATACTACCTGGCGTATTGTTAGTACCTCATTATTGTGCGTAATATCATAAAATTGTGCAAAACAACGTTAATTGAAAAGTTACTGTATGCGCCTCCGTCCAATGCATGTTAACTTACGTAAGATCGGGAGGGGAAGGGAGGTAGTTCAATTTTACGTTGTCTTACTAAATTCCTTGTCCCATGGTAATTTTTTCTTACATTTAATCATGAAATCCATATTTATGAAAAAAAATTCATCAACAAATACGGCGTTAGGACTCACAAGCAGGAAAACTTATTATATTGGGCGCCGATCGGCAGAGAACCTGAAGATGAATTTGGTTGTGCTGGCATCTGTAGTGTATAATCAACCCGAAAAGAACAAATAACGAAGACTTTTCCGCCGAGTCTACGAGCGTAACTGTACAGAAATAATTATAGCCCTATGTATCTATGATATGAATTGAATGATCAAACATACTAGTTCACGACAATGCACCAAATAATATCAACGTGACTGTCCCCTAGTAGAAATACGTGATTTAACGATGTAATTAGAATAGCTGATTTAACAACGGATGTTTGCACAGATAATTCTAATACTGACAATTAATGAAATAAGATCACCAATTCGCTCAGATGAACGTTGTGAAGAATTCCTTTCTCATCTTATTGCAAGTGATAGTAAAGATGACGGACTTCAAACACGTTCCATTCTCAAGTAGTCGAAGTAGTAACGGATAAATTGCCACAGGTAATTTATTACGATAATACTATAATAAATATAATTTGTTACGTAGATGCATTAGCCGTAGTAGTATCTGGAAAGAGATTGGTCGAAACGCTTACGCGCAGAAAAACCAATCATTGGTCTAGTAATTAAATAAAAGAGCAGTTGACAAGTAAATTTAATTAAAAGATTAATCCAATTTGCCAAGAATATACAGAGTTCCCTAATTTACAGAAATTCACAGATTAATGGCGCGCGCTGGAAGCAGTCCGATCGTGAGAGTGCTCATGGATTATTCATGAATAAATTTACGAAACAAATTGCCGTGGGACACCAGCTTAAAGGTGGGATTACCATCTACGTTTTCTGACGTGACGGAAGTGGACGGTAGCGTTCGCGAATTCTTTTACTGTTATTTAGTGGAACCTATTATTACGATGGCAGAACGTTGACGGCGACGTCAACGGACGATGAGGGAACCTGGTCAAAGTCTTAACTTTTCCGTCATGCTAAAATTCTGGCAGCAAATCAGAGGAGGGCTTTTATTCAATATTTACTTAATTTTTCTTCCAGATTTTGCATATTACTCTTAAACTTTACATTGAAGCGTAATATACCTTCTTGAAGCACTATTTGTCAATAAAGTTATAGGATTATTTATATTTTGATCATACAATGTGAAAATGAACGGTCAATTCGCAACAGTTTACAGCTGCGTTTGGAAAAAAAATGGTAAAAGTATGACGTTAATTCCCCAGTAAATCGTAATGCAATCCACCTTGATGGGAAGACGACAGAAAACTGAACGCCACCGTCCGTTAACGTTACGTAAAAAAAAAGTTGATCGTAATCCCTCCCTTACTATGATTATCCCTCCGCTCAACGTCAAACATGGAACTCCATTCAACTTAAAATGAACTACCATCTAACAAGCGCGCAAGTACTTGCATACCTCACACTAGATTGCCCCTAGGCGAGGCTTTGCTCTCTTCATATAACTCAACGACTATCACTGCTAGATGTGCTTCTACGTCCCCTATATCATGACGTAATTTTCAAAGTCACTCGACGCGCCACTGAGGGCCAACAACGGTGACTTTTTTAACCGAGCTCGCGGATGTGGCGTCGTTTCGAAATGGCCTCATCAATTATTCATGGACGAATTTCAAAAGCGAGCCATCGCTTTTAAGAGAAGCCGATGACGGTTTTGACGTGTTTCGGTGGTTGTAAAAACCAGTAGTGTGAATAAAACCGCCCGCTTCACTTGACTATACTCAGATGCGATATTCTCGTAGGTGTTTTAGGTTGTTCCACCGTGAAATGGGACTTGTATGTCATTTAATGCGTATTCTGGTTACACATAGAGAAATGTGTCCTTTAATCGCTAAAGAGTAGCAAAATAATGCCATTCCCCATGATTTAATTTCCCAATTGAACTTAAAATTACATGACGTTAAATGCGAAAAGGGAAGAAAAAGGGGAAAATAGTATGTTTCTATCTATGTTACCACTAATACGAGGTAGGTCGTTCCCATCGCCAAAATGAGTCAGTTAATCGCATGACGTCATCCGGATGACACGACAATACTCAAAAATTAGCTTATATATGAGGTTTTTTGGCATTTGTATTTTGTTATTCCTGGAGCCCCTTTAAATCCATCAACCTTCCCCGAAATAACACTCTTTATTCCAGATATCTTCTTAAAGAATGCCAGCTTCCTCCACATCCTTTTTTGCTTGTGCATTCATCATCATCATTATTGGTCGTTCAATCCTAATATTGGTTGACTTCAGCCTTCCAATTTTCCCTGTCTGATGCTAGTTCCCTTCCTCCCTGTTAGTTCTTCTTGTGTACCTTCTTTTTTATTTGGTCGATGTATGTATCCCTTGGCCTTCCTCGTATTTTTCCTTCAATTATATTCTTCACAAATCAGTTGTGCCTCAGGGAGTCCCTCGTTCATGTGGTACTTCTTCTCTATACAGTATTCCTTTTTGTTCTTCCATATTCTGCTCCTCTGTATATTTCTTCATTTATTATTTTATCCGTTTAATTGGTCTTCAGCATCCTCCTTCAACACCAGGTTTCGAATTATTCTCATCTCTTCTGGTCTGCTTTTCCAGTGGTCCAAGTTTCCGATCCACAGAGATTAATTGATCAAAAATAATAGTTCGTCATCGTTCAGAATGAGTTATTATGACTACTTGCTTAAAGATACCTAATATAAATTGTTTATTTTTATCATTATAATACATTGTAAAATGTCTTGTTCTTAATGGTTGGAGCAAAATTGTGTATACTTATAATTTATGGAATTTAAAAATTAGTCTTATGTGTTTTTGTGCCGACTGCGTTTTTAGCTACTTGTTTAATGATACATAATGTATATTGTTTATTTCATAAATATCATTGTGATACATTCTAAAATGTCTTATTCTTAATGATTAGAGCAAAATTATGTGTACTTATAATTTATGGAATTTGAACATTAGTCTTGTGTCTTCTTTTATTTGATTATAAACTTATGTATTTTTTCGTAGGTTGTTTACTACAGAACATTAGTTAATAAACAATAGAGTGCCACGCGAATGTTTTCACTTTCTGATTCCCCGTTCGTAGGCATATCTTTTTTTTAATACAGTAGTTTCCGTTTCATCATGGAATGTTTCTTAGCGCGTACCTTTTTTGATAGTGTATTCTATTTTTTTAGTGTTTAAAATTTTAAAAAGGTGAGAATTGAAATGCTTTCTACAGAGGAGCGGATAACATGTCGTTCGAGTTGCGGTGCGGGTGAAATGAAACCAGCAGTGCCGTTAAACAGACAAGCTAGGGAGTGTGAGTGGAGGTCCCATTTGTGATCAAATAATCATGCGCTTGGAAATGCGTTTCATCAAATCAAGGGAGTGGAAAGCAAGCTTGATGCTGATGATTCTGGGAGGCTAATGTAGTATTTGCGTGGAATCGACCCCCCGACCTATCTTTTCATTATCTTCTCCCGTCATCCAGGACGAATACTCTATATACATACCCGTTTCATTTCCCTTTCACTCGTAGTATTTCATGAAGAGTGAAAGCGTGTTGATCAAACTTTGATTTTTCTAGTTCTGAATCTTCGGGTATGTAGGTGTGTTATAGAGTCGCTGACGGAAGGGAAAGTTATCTCCATAGAGACCGCAAGGTTTGTGTGACTTGCTGCCGCTAACGTCTCGAAACTCAGTGCTAAAGAAGCATATTTAACACAGAAATAAACTTCGTCTGTGGTTTTATAGATTGGAATTAGAAATTTTTAACTAATTCATTATTGAGTTACTGAATGAGAAGGTGACATGGACGATTTATAATGCTTGTCTTTCATCGGGAAAGCAAATACACGTACCTACCTAACTGGCAAGGGATAAACTTTAAGCCAAATTCTTTTGACCAAATTACAAGAGCCTTTTCTTTTTTGGACCACTTGTTATGTAATTACCACATTATTTTGGGGTATAGGCCAACATTTAAGGAAAATACTCAATACGGACATTGCAAGCGTTTAACAAACATAATACGATAATTACATATCATACAAAAATATGATGACAACTTAGTAGTTACGTGAACACATTATTTACAAACGAGGATGCTTAGCATTTTTAACGCGTAGATAGAAAATTTAAGCATAAATAATTAGGAATATTCCGTTAATGGATCGTGATCACATTAAGATTGAGAACTTTTGTTATACAGCTATGGCGGAGAATTTATTTCATGAAACACATAAATACATGTGTATATCTGACGGTCATATATAGTTGTTCTTGAAAAATATTTGACGGTCATATTTAGTAGTCCAAGCCAAGTTATGTATGATATAAGGAAAGTTACGAGTGAAATCCACGTAAAATACTGTATTTATTCCAACTCAAAAAGGACGATTATCAAATTACGAATTATTTTCTCCAAGAATCAAATGCGATTACGCTGATTACGTCACTCCCTTTGCTGGAGACAATAATAGATTGCTAAAGTGGGATGCCATATAATGATTTTAAACGAATTTTGACACCCTTTGAAAGTCGGAAATGGCTTTCTTCCTTCGAGGATAGCATTTAAGCTCTTAATTGAAGAGTTGGAACAAGCCCTGAGATTTAATTCGGGAGATCTGAGCGGGGAAACCTGCAATTTCAGAAAATGTTTGGTACCGGTTGAGGTTTCGCGTGACTAATTGTTACATGCAGGCAAACGCTATTAATGCCCAAGTCCCTTTTATAGGCAGTAGGTATCTCAATTAAAATCGCTGATAACATATCCTCTATTTAAAATATGTTATTGACTTGTTTATTTGGTCAATTTAAAGAAAGAAATGGGCTGCCATCAGTCTTTAAAATGGCAATTTCTTGCCTTGAATGTCATTGGTGGAAGTGTAGCTACTTCCATTTCAGCATTTATAAATACTTTTCATGAAAAGGCTATCTTATAAGCCAGTATATTTTCATCAAGTCCGCTGATTAACTTGAATATATTTTCATGCCATGTCACCTTTAAAGTAAACGTATATTTTTCAAGAATATAAGCTGAAAGGAGTGCAATGAAAAAGTAGATCTAATTTAATATTAAAAATAGCAATAAAAGATCGGTTTCGAATGTTAAAGTGGTGAGGAACGATAGGCAACACTACACCAGAAAATAGTTCCAGTTTCTGGAAAAATAAAGAGACTTCAGATGAGAAACTTGTTTTCAGTTAAAATATTTCCTATGAGGTTTAATTCACAGCAGAATTTCACACTTCATCGAACTCAACCATCGTTTACTTACAGATTCAAAACTGCCGTGAGTTTTTAGTAAGCGAGGAGAAACTGTGATAGGTTGATGTTTCTGTTAAACTATCATTCCCTACAAAGCGATGTTCATCACTTTGTACCTATTAAAAAAAATGATGTGACCATGGTAAACTATACCTATTTCAAATCACGCCTTATAACTATTCTGTAGACAAGGCATCAGTGACCATGTATTATTGAATTTGTTTGTGTATCGCCCGAAGCTTAACTAATGATAGTGTGTAGAACGGTTATGAATGATCGTACACGCTTTTCTAATTTGAAACAGAAAATTGTATTTTATTTTGTCAACAGATTTAAATAAATTTAAATTACGTTTTCATTTTCATGAGTGTAAAATGGTTTTTATTTTTTTTATATCGGTGAATGTGCTCCCCACTAGATGAATAATTTGAATCAATATGTCCCCAACGAAGGAGTATAATGGACGCCCGCTACTTAGAGATCAAATTCATAATATTTCAATTGTCTTCTGAAAATTTATTCTTCTTATACATTTTGATGCTATATTCGTAATTTTTTTATTATAGTGGAACGGTTGATCAGAGTCGTGCAATAGATAGAAACCCTCTTTGTAGCGGTAATTAAATTTTAAGGTAAAAGGTATTTGTTCTTTGGTAAATATAGAAGAGATAACAGTGTATAATTCGATTCTAAAATTGGATCGTCATTTTAATTTATATCGACTTAATTTGGCACACTAACTTTCTCACTTTTGTGTAGTATTTAGAAGTGCGAGTTTTTCCAAATGTATAATAACAGTAATAGGTGGTGAATTTGACTCTCAAAAGATGACCCTCCTAACATGAGTACCGCCCGCAATCTTATTATAATTTTTAAAAATAATGCAGTGCTTTTTATTTCCCTTTTCATTTTAATTGATAAATCGTTGTTACTGCAGATATTCCGCAATTAATAGGTACCAATGATTTGGGCGTATTTAAACGCACAACTTATAGACTCTATATGGCAGGGTGCATATTTTAATGGGTTCATTTTTACCTGTGTGCTATCTTACTTTATTTTTTCGTCGAAATTCCTAATTTTAATCTCAGGGTTTCACCTTATACAGGTATTCTAAGGAATCTGTACCCCCCATAGGATTCGAAAATATGTTGGTATAGAGAGTTCCACATTTAGTTGACAGTACGGGCCTAAGGGAGTACACTGTTGCCGAACTTACGCTCTGTGTGCTCACCTCAAGGCCACGTATTCTACCATTTTCAACTTCGCGCTAAATTTAATTAATTTACTTTGGGGAATGATATTTGTGTACTGAAAAACTTCTGGATGTGAGGTAAGTGTACGGCAATAGTACTATATTGATTTTCCGGCTTCTCTTGGCAACTCTGTCATCTCCGGCTTTATGGATATTTACACAGGCAACGAATCTCCATAAGAGCACATAGTTTCATCGAAAATGGAACAGACTAAAGGCAACTGAATGCGGCTGAAAATGAAGGGAAAAAAGAGGGTTGGATTGAAATATGCCGGGGAGCATCATGACCAGAGCTTGCGAAATGTCGCTTCCGAAGGAAATATTTTCATTCATGAATGCGTTGACTGAAGGTCGGTCCTTTTCAGGGACCTAAACTTAATATCCTTCCCAAAGCGCGGCTTTCACTCAACGCACCTGCGTCACGGAACCATCTCAAAAATATTTTTTCTCACGCACCTTTTACCCCACTCTTTTTTTTTTAATTTCACGTAATTTCTCGCTCTACTACTAGTCCACAACGGAAGAGAATATCGTCATGTGCGTGGGTTGCGCTACGTACGGTATTTTCCCATTCCCGGATGCTACAACGGGTAATTTAAACTCTTAAAAGGAATATTTACCGTGCTTTCAAATCTCCTTGTGAGTTTATAGCATTCATAGTCTTTTCTGGTGTCCTTTCCTGGAAAAAACTAATCCATCACAGGTACTAGAATTTGGAAGCCCGCGAAAAAATGCTTACCATCTTTGTGCCCTATTTTTTCATATCATCAATGCTGAGGCAAGCTGTATTTTTAATCTTGCATTTTCATAGAACCTGGTCTCAAATGTGGGATGTTTTTCTGTAAAATGTTTGATATCTGCTTCTAGGGTCGCATTTAAAATTTCAGTCCATATTGTAATAAAAATTATGTTGTCCCTTTACATAACCATTTTCTCTTGTCTTGTCTTTTTTATATAAACTATACAGAACTTTTTTTATATAAACAATACAGAAAAAAATATGGCCATAACTCGATGGTAGGCGAAGTAACTTTGTGGAATTTCAAAATTATGGAATGAAGAGTCACTTGGTAATTTCCACACGTTAATTTAGTCAACTGACAGGTTTCGATGCTTACCACATTATCATCAGAGTTATTGAGAGAGAGGTACAACCTTTGCAGCACAGCGGGTGTCACAATATATAGGAGGGCATATTGGGGAAGGGGGATTGTGGGGTGGGGGTTGAAGGGGAATGATCTTTGGAAGGGAGAGAGAATTGGGCTTGTTTATAGCTCAAGGACAATGGAGATCGTATGAATATCACAGATTAAAAGATACGGGGATAGGAACGGTAAAAAATGGAGATAATTTTTCGGGCACAAAGTCATTCAAAACTCTATCAGAGAAAGCTGAGTAACTTATCAGCTCCTTCAACGTTTATTCCTATCTTCTCTTTGCGAATTTGGGAGTCATTGGTTGTGTTGGTCATAGTTTTCTCCGTATTTGGAAATTTTCAGTATACTGTTTTGTGTTTACAGATTTTAAAAGCAGAGACAACAGCAAATTTTTCTAAAAAAATCAGTCTTAATACCTTAGTCACAGAAATATAAAATAGAGGGATTATAGGTGTTTATCAAACACGGATTTAAAATCACGCTTCATAAAACTTTTTGAGTGTTCAGCCATTCTAGTTTTGAATTTACGGCCTGTCTGGCCAATATAAACACATTTACACCCCGGAGTGTCACACTTGAGGGAGTAAACCCCGCTTTCTTCTAAATTATTACAAACGTATTTTAAATTAAAAATGAGTTTCCCAATGGTCACAGGGTTATAAAATATGATGTGGTAAACATCGAAACTGGTCCGTTGACTAAATAAACATGTGAAAATTACCAAGTAATTCTTCATTCCATTGCAAAAATTGCCATTAAATCTCTTATTTGGGTGAGGCATGAAGGAAATTGAAATGGATGTCGTTATTTTAAGCATGTAAGTGTATTATTTGACCTCCTCCTTTAAAGATAAATAAATTGTATTATTTTTAATTTTCAAGTTATATTTTTTCGGCATATTTGTGGTAAATTTTGATCCATATTTGTTCATTATTACATTTAAAATTTAAAATAGATCTCTTTATACTACCTGTGTGTATATATTCAAAGATATGAGATACTTTCGAATTAACCTCTCCACCTGAAGTCATAACTACGCGTTTAGTTATCAGTTTGCGTTGCTTGAACATTACTGTCTTCGACATAGTGACGTTTATTTTAATCTGACACAAAGAGAAAAATAGTATTCTCTGACTTTGCATCTTTCGTCTGGCGCCCTTCTGGCGTCTTCTGTGTGTCACTAAGTCGTTCTCACATAACAAAGAAATACATCTTGTTTTTGGTCTCATGTAACACGAATAATTAGGTTTTCGGAATTTTCGGAGCACAAGTTCCTCTCCATACCTTATGTATTATGGCTTAAAAATAGAAAAATTAATTGAATCTTTTTCTGAACTAGCTTCGCTGTTGTACATAATTGTATTTTGAGGTTCTCTAAGGGAAAATATGACACTCACTACAAGACGACAAACATAGGATGACTGAATAACAAGATTTATGGAGCAGAAAGCTCAGTTTTTACATCTGATACGAGCAGTTATCAGAACTTATTACGCAAACGCCTTTTAATCTGAGTGCAACGCTAGAACTAAATTGGGTGGTGTATGAAAGAGGCCATGATTAAAGTAGCAGGGGCAGCTGTTTGTCCTTGGCAGCAAATAGAATTTTGAGGAAGTCGGACGGGTGAGATAGCATTTCAGTCGTCTCAACTCCTGGAAATCCATTATTTGGAGAACAAACGTGAAGTTCTGCCCCCGGAGCGAGCTGGAAAGTTTGCTTTCTAGACCTTTAAACAATGGGACACGGGAGCCAGTAGGTATACCTGTCGGATAAACCTTATAGTGTAATGGGTGTAATTCGTTTGACGCACTTCTATCTGGCTAAAATTACTAAAATTAACTCAGCGAAACGGAATGTTTCAGGTTGTGGAATTTATCCATCATGGAAGGAAAATGACAACAGCTGAGTGAATACCTCTGTAGAGAAATCATTTAGTCAAGACCTAGTTTTCGATGCATTTTACCTGGAAACGTTATTATGATAACTTAGGCAAATCCTAGGTCACGATTTTTTAATTTCACATCGGATAAATGTCAAATTTTTATTTTATTCTTTATTCGAATTTGCCAACTACGGGCCGCTTTGGTTTAATTTTTTTTCTTTATACGTTCTTACTTTTTCCTTTACCAGCGCTCCTTCATTTTCTTGCTGTGTCCCTTAATATGAAATATATTGCATTGTTTTAAATTGTTATACTTCCTAAGACTAATGCCAAAAACCTTTATTTGAAAGTTTTTTTTTAAACGCAAACCGTTAGCACAAGGGGTGGAAAAAATAGGGTTTCTCGAGCAAAGTAATCATAATTTCATTAGTAAGTACAATGTCAGATACGTTTAAAGTTATTTTAGATCTTCTAAATATTATATCAAACTTTTGTCTGAGACGATTTTTGATAAGACTAAACCTTACTGCAAGGGGTGAGCAAAATCAGCCGTCTATATGAAAATACTTCGCGATCTACTTGTGCTTCTAGGCCGGGCCTAAAAGGATTTTTTTTCTTCTATACACTCCATTGTCCATTCATTAAAGAGCTCGATGTTAGAGATGGCTAAATCGTCCTAATTTCGCTCTACAATAAATACAATATTATTATTGTTATTTTTTCCGATTTGGCCTAAAAATGATTTTATTATAAAATGTATTTGTTTTCCTTGCGAGGAGTTACTTTGTTTTTGATGGTAAATAAAATCGATGTTTTTTTATTTCAATGAAGCTCATTTCATATATTCATATTTTTTTAAAATTATAATATAAGCTGCGTGAATTATTAGTTCCTATTGTGTACTTACTATAAAAATACCATCGCATCACGAGTATTCAATTCCGTAAGTTCTGCTAGACTCAGTATATCCCTTTTTCGATTCACTCCTCGGTGAAGCTTTTATATAAAAGATAAATGTAATTTTCTGCCCTAGAGTAAGGTAAATAAAAAATAAGCCTTGGCCTTTGTAAGCTGTTAATCATTCATACTTCAATTCATACTTGGCTTGAATTAATATATCTCACCGATGAAAATGCGATACTGAGTTGATAACGTCCCTTGGTAAAGTTTTTGATCGTGTAAAAAATGTTAACGTAACTACAAAATAATAATGTTCACTGAACTTAAAACTTATCATAATGGGCTGTATGAAAAATTGCAGAGCAAAATTTTTTGAGTATGAGCATGGAGTATTCGTATTTTCTCAGAGAATAAGGTCAGAGCATAACGATTTGCTCATTTTGATATAAATGACCTTTACCTTCTACGTCGGAGAATTCGCTACTGTCCTGTGAGATATGGGCGTAATAGACAGAATCTTGGGAGGATTTGAAACGACTACCGTTTAGTATCATTTTTTTGGAAATATTTCAAAGTTTAAGATGTTTTTTTAACGCTCGAGCAAAGTGGTAAAATGACACTTTGATTTTATTAGCCGAAAACCTGAAGCAAGTCGTAATGCATGTCCGGTCCTTTGGCCCAAGCTCTGGCGAAATTTCATCCGTCTGATCTGATTTGGATATAGAAACTAGTGGGGATAAAATAGATGGGAAATGTAAAGCTTTGTTTTTGCCTTCTATTAATGGCCCTTCTCGTAGTCTTAGTACATACCAAATTTAAATAAACATTATGACATTTTAATTACTATTTAATAAGCTATTTTAGGTTTTCCTTTCCAAAGGTGCATTGTATTCTGAAATCATATTTCACGTGAACCTTTAATGATTCATGCCTCAATCCTGATATATAAAAGATTTTAAAAACACAAAAATTTATTGGCATTTGAAATTTATTGTACTTCATTGAAATATATTATATTTTTAAATGCCATATGTTTTCGCGGTGTTTTGATAAGTAAGTTTTCCCAAATTAAGTTTCAGGTAATACCGTCCTTTTTACATACTTTTCCAACAATGATGTGAATAAGGGATGTTTTATTTTTTGCATGGGAATGTTCAGTGCAACAACTAACTCGCAAAAGTACAAAGCAAATATATCGCGGTTGGATACAAACGAAAAGCTTAGTATCTTAGTAGCTCAGTAGCGTATTCTTTTAACCTTAAATGAGATTGAGCCGATGAGCTGTCAATGTGCTGTTTTACGTGTGACTTTGTTGAGCTCGGTTGAGAGGAGAGGAGAGGAGAGGAGTTGAGAGGAGCTCGAGTTGCAGCCACCTCCACGTTGTGAGTTCAGGGTCACCCTGAGAGCCGGAGTGGCACCTGTTCTCATGGTGGGCGAAGAGCTGCAAAATTTGGAACACGGAGCCATTTTCGTAGACGATGTAGCCTGAGCAGTGCATTGACATTAGTTCATAGGCGGGCCATAGGGAGATGAGGAGATCCTTACTTTAGGATGAGAGAGGGGAAAGGTGTTGTTCTATATAAGTGGAAGGGTCCTATTAGTGCGATCATGCCCATACGAGTAGAGCAAATTAAAATATATGCCATTAATTAAGAAATTTTCAAAGTTTTTTACGTTTCTTTGCATTTTAAGACCGGGTTTTGTATAAAAAACGTGACTATTCGATCTTTGTGGCTTACCTCGACAATTTCAGACATGAATGGTGCAGAATCGGCTGAAAAAACTATTTAAATCACGGCATTTACAGCCGAATTAGCGTAAAAAGAGGGGTGTGTGTTGCGGGTTGCCTACTCAACATAAATGACCTTGGCGCCACCGCAGGATGTCAACGTACAGGAACAAAATCTTTTCCCTGTTCATTTGGTACCTCGGGCTACATTTTGACGTACGTCGAACTTTGAATTTCGAAAAAAGTTGTTTGATGACCGCCCCTAGTGTGCATTCTCCAAACGTTACCGTTGTTTCTTAGTCCTTGATGTGTCCTCTTAAATGCCAAGTACCTCTGCATATTGCTAGCAGTGGACAATGTTGATCAGGGGACGAAGCATCGGTGTAGTTCCCGTGAACCTTTTAGGAAAATTTATATGATCAGGGATGTAATTGTTTTAATTTTTTCCTCAATTTCCTCGAGGAGGGCAGTGTTATAGCCGAGAATGTATAGCGCTCGGCTTTAAAACAACGCCCGTATTCAAATTAGTTGATGAATTATACCAGTGACCTTTGATGTATTATGGAGCACCAGAAGAAATATTTACTTTTTCCTCCGGAAGTAATGAATTATTATTTACTCCAGAGCAGTTATTGGTTTTTCCATCAAACCATTTTCAGCCACAATCGTACATAAATATTTAATGAGCAGCGAACTCTTATTTGTGGATCACTAGACCTTTGTGGAGTCCCGGTTGAGAAACATTGAAGTAGACAACACCCAGTTGAGCAAAAGTGTTTATGACTATCGTTTTATCATTCTCTTGCAGCAAATACGCATTCAGAATCAGGGCTGATGGTGATTAAGGGCTAAAAAAATGAGATTTAAGAAGTCCCAGAAAAGTCAGTTTTTTTTACGGAAAAATTCCCGATGCGTCAAATTAGTCCGAAAAATTCTTTGGAAAAGGAATCGAAAATGCTTTATTAAACGAAATTGGTGACGATTTGTCTTTAAAAACGCAAAAGTCCCAATTTAAATAAAAGTCCTAAGACTATTTTCGCGCTCTAATAATTCTTATTATTCAGTTTTTCACGCCCAAGAAACACAAATATATCTACATATAATAAAACGCAAATCGGAACAAACGAAGTAACTAAAGGTGGCCTTTTAGAAATTGACCTGAAGATGAGATCATCTTTGAAAAATTAGCTATATTGACGAAAAATATGAGTAATTTTATAACTTATGATTATATCTGTTTAAAAATGTTCTTAAATACACAAGAGTGAGCATAATAGTTGGAATTCATAGGAAAAAACACAATTTCAGCTATCTAGGCTAAATAGTCACAGTTTTACATTCTTTAGAAAATGTTTAAGGTATTTTATCGTCCGTGGAAAAAATGATATTTTAAACCTTTCCGATATTCACATTAATTCTCTTATTTTATGCTCCTGATCTAACTAACGTATTGTGGCCGGTTTCGTACAATTTACCGTTTTTTTGTCGGGTTTTCTCGTTCAAGAAAAAAGAAGAAGTGAAAAGTGACGAAAAAAAGGATTCACGGCGATATGGTCGCCTATTTTTATCCCAAGAATAATTGCTCCCTCTACATTTTTCACTTCTCCCCACGCTGGCTTGAATTTTCCATCACGAGTGCTGCGCTGAAGGTGGCGTTCGTACCTACGTTGCGGCGGCAGTTGAAGCGAGCTTCATTACGTAATGCACGGGAGCTAGGCGAGCGCGCGAATGTTTAATCCCCCCGCGTAATCAGCTTGTGCTTCACAGCTGCCCAAGAGAGAGACTCACTGGGAGTAGGCCTAGATTTTAGGAGAGCGTTTTTATCCTTTCCAGCGCACTTTGAAACACCCGCCCCCCGCTCATGGAACTCGAATGGAGTGACCAACTGGAGTTAGTTAGTCCCTGGAGTCAGTCCGGCTTCCTGCATTACTTACTTATTTCGTTGGAATATGTGGATGGCTTGCGCGCTACAGGAGAAGGATTTCCAAATCTCCTCACCCAACCAAGCCGTCCTGGGCGTCTACGAAATTCACAAGTGCGCGCCTCGCGAGGATTTTTTTTTAACGTTCAAATGCGAATTCAAACTCCACTTGCAGTTTAATTTCCGGGGCGGGGGAGATCTCTGCTAAAGCCGCCGTACTACGCTTAACCGCGTCGGGCGGTTGGAGGGATGGACGAGGCGAGGATATTAGATTATATAGTTCATATTTGCCTCATTTGACGCCTCGTCGTCTTAGAGTTCGTGCAAAGATGCCTTTCATCCGTTCGTACTGTCAAGTGCGTCGCCCTGCTTAGCCCTGAAAATGTATGAACTTCGTCTAATTGATGTCCAGTTTCGGGAAAAAATTATGTGCCTGAGAAATAAAACTACTCACATGTAATACATAATTACATACCCATCACGCCGTTCCCTTTCGGGATATACAGTACCTAAACGTTTTATTCTCGGTGGATTTTGTCTCAATGATTTCTTCTATACTGCTCTATCCTAGAACACCTCTCTTTCTTCAGTAACACTCGTATATTACTTCATACAAGCCCACCTTATGACTCCTAAAAAGATTGATTGTGTTTATACCCATCTCGGCTTTTCCTTTCGGGGTATGATCCTTCAAAAGTGCTTAAATCTCGGTGTCAGGCCTATTAATTGGGCTCTGTTTTTGATGATTTCTTCCATATTGCCCTATCCTTTCAATCCTCTTTTACTTCAGTAAATCTCGTACATTTCTTCTTACTCGCCCTCCTGTTCTTAAGACTCCTAATTTTATTTGGTAGATAATGATTTTCGGCTATAATTTTGCATCGAAAGTGTAGTTATTTCCTGGGTCAATGAATTAAATAGTAATTAATGTTAATACATATTTAAAAATATGCGAAGAAAAATTAATGAACGGATTATATCACACGCAACCACTCGATAAAAAAGCTGAATAAAATTATTATAGGGTATAAAATCAAAAGAATAATACCTCGAGTATTCCACTATTTATTTAGTGTCTCGACCGCTTTCGAAGCTATCCCCGCATCGTTATCAAGAGGTGTACTACAAAGAATTTTCTGGCAGTGCCTTTTTAACTCTTGTTTTCTGTTAGATTATGGCATGAGGGGTATTTTGAAGGAAAAAGTGGATATTGTACTTCACTATTGTTTATTTCCTATTTTCTGCCCCTTACATTTTACCTGCGTTCCTTATCTCCCGTGCCCCATTACTTGGGAATTTTTTTTTTCCCTTGCCTACCAGGGGATTTTTTAATTTCAACTGCGTAAGTTTTTATCACGTTTCCTCAACCCAATGCTTCAACCTCCAATTTCCTTATTTTTGCTTACGGTGTTGCTTTTTTCGATTTTCACATTGTTCAAATGTATAAGTACCTTCTTTTCCTTGTAATTGATGCAAAAATACACGTTTGACGAGTCCGGTTAGTTGTGTTTGAACGTGTTCCAAACCTTTCAGCCAGAGGGGGTTGCTACGTGAGGAAGGTTTCGTTGCGGTTTATGGTAATTAATCCTGGATTATCGGACAGCTTGCGTTTCTGATTCGGGAAACTTTCCCCAAACGAAAACGTTTCCATGGAATGCGAATTTTGGAAGGAATTAGAGAGTCGGTATCGGGAACTAAACCAGCATTCGACGCTGGTCTGATGTAAATCCCTTCTCACCCAGAATTCCTCAAACCCTTATTGACTGTAGAACAGCTGATGGGGCCACCGAAATTGCTTCCGATTTTGGTTTCTAACTTCGATGTCGAGATCTGAACGTGGGACTCTTAACTGGGTGACTTTTCATATTTAGATAATAATATTTAAATTATTTTACGTTGAATGCAAGTTAATTTTCAATGTTCAGGAAAGAATAGTGGAACAAAACTCGTACACAGCAGTTTAAGAAGAACAAGAGAATAATGGCGATGTTTTGATCCATTATCATTTGAATGTTTTGGCCTTATTGTCGAAACCAAAGTTTCTTTGGTAACAGATGCGCGTTAGCTAGACACCAGATGTTAACCTCTGTCCCACGATTGGTTGTATAACATTATTCTCATTCGGAATTCAACCTCAGGACCCAGAATTGACCGCGCACCGTCTGCGACATTTTATTGGAATGAGAGAGCTCCAAGCAGTTCCCATGAATTACATTAGCATAAAACAATAACCGAAAACTGAATCCTGCGCGAGATACGTTACGTGTGAGATTTCTGGGAACTACTTAGCATTGAATGAAGTGCCGTCGGAGACAGAGAACGGTGATTAAAGTACTCGAGGGTAATTCACACCTCTTGACGACCTCCTTTTGAGGGTGTTTTTATAATCCCCCAGGAATCGCGCCTGCCGCATTCTCCGGTAACCAGATCAGGGTGGCTGGGAGATGCAAGGGACTGAGGGGATGAGGTTTTGGGGGAAGGGTGGTTTGAAGGGCTTTGAAGAGGCGCGGAGAACGAAGGGAGCACGAGGAGAGAGTTATGGGACTCTGGGTCTCCCCGCAAAGTCAGTCAGCCGGCAAGTGTGTTGAGGTGAGCTCCGGGTTGGATCTCTGCGTGGGAAGGGGCTCTAACGAGGGGCGGTGGAGATGAAAGCGTGCGCGACAGGGTCCTTTATACGACGAACAAGGTATCGCCCACACGGTTTTGAAGCACCCTCACGTTCAGCCAACAGGGTGGCCACTCGGTAACGGGAAACATTTCCCGTTTTTCCTCGATTTTCCCGGATACTTCCCATCTGCTTCTTCCCAATTATTTCGCAACCAGTTTTGGGCTATTCTCACGAGGAAATATGACTATTCGGAATAAACTAGTATCCGGTGTATTACCGATTTAAATACTGAAATCAATAAACTTGTGTGTCCCAACTCTAGTAGTAGGATTGAGTTTCTCCGGTTCATCGAAGGCTGTGTTTATTTGCTCGATGCTCAACCAATTTATCGCAAAAAAAAGAATGTTTAAACTGTCACATTCTGAGTAAAGGAAGAACAAACAAAAATGTCTACTTTCGTAATATTGGCATGTAATTAAATATATCTGAAGGACTGCATAGAATTCAGAAACAGACTTGTTTAAAAACGCCAATATTCGGCTAAAGCCAGAGTGGTCGTCACCTAAGAGATTTATGGGCTCTCCGTGATATGCATTTCATTTCGTCGTTACATATTTGATACACCCCGTCATAGGATGATTGACACTCGGAAGAGCGTCGCATTTCATTCCCTGGTAGGGTCTGGTGCGTGAATAGTTATAAGGAGTGAGTAAATACGCAACTGATGGTATTCTCCTACGAGAGATTTCCACCTTCTCCCTACGATAGTTTCTTAAGAGAAAAATACCACACATATACCTGGCTTGAAATTAGCAGGGTTGCCACAAAATCGTGAATCCGTGAACACCGGGAATCAGCTGTGATTTATTTCAGTGAAAAAACCGTGAAATTCCTGTATAAACCTTTGATTTGGGTGTTTGCGGGCCATTCTTTGTACTGTCAGATTTTGAGATGGTACAATAGTCAGTTTTCTTTCGTACTAGGCGAAAACTATGGTTGGTCTACTAAGAATGCTATGCTGTGTGCTGTTTCTAACCATTCGATACTGCTCATATCCATCTTTCTTTGTATTTCCTTGAAGGATCTGACAGTGTCGAGTGCATTAAATTCTTTTGTTGACTTGACGTTTTCTGTAGATTGATAATGAAAATATACTTTAAAATTGTTTATTCTAGTTTTTTATTTAAATTACTTATTAAAAGCCTGCTGAAACAGGCTAACATTTTGGCGCAGTAGCCAAAAAGTAATGAATAAAGCAAATAACTTATTATAAATTTATGTCAGGGAAGAGAATGGGAAGGTTTACTCCGACATTTTTGCATATCGCTATAGACGGCAGCACTGGGCCACATAGCTAGCGCCTCTATCGGGTAAATATAACCAATTAGAAGATGATCAAAAGGATTTCACAGGAGGTCACGTGGTTCTGATAGCCAATCAAGAGACGATATGCTGCTTGAATTTCCTGATCAACAACGCCCCATGTATTTTGAATTTTTTGAGTGGTTTTGAACGTGGATTAGAGTCGCCGAGGCCTACTAACAAGAAAATGCAGTTCGAATAAATTCATAATTTGTGAAGCTTGAAGTGACTACATGAAGGTCATTAGTGACGAATGTTCGATTAGGTTTTCTGTGTTAGAGGAATTTACGGTGCATCGGAATCTTTGCATTGAGTGAACAAATTTATTAGAAGAGATAATTTTGTTCCCTCTTGAGTGTATTGAGGTGAGTAACTTTCCTTCATTATTAAAGCAATTTGTCTAATATTTGCCTGGAAGTTCCATATGCCGCGTAACTATGTAGAATAACTCTTGCACTTCACTTTATTTAGCTCTATACATTTAGCTTTTAAAATATCTCTGGCAATGAGTACATGTGTCCAGAGCAGAAAGTAACTTCCTGCGACTTTTAAGTTTGTTTAGGTGCAATTAGCCATAATGTTTCTGAATAATATCAGTCAACAAATGTTTTTGTTATATGTGTACATTGGCTCTTCGTCCTCCCATAAGATGAAAAAGTAAACATATCGTTTACTGCTAAACCAGGCTATAATTTTTATTTAACTATCCTCAGCTCTTATATTGAAAACTGCAGAGGGTAAACATGAGCTTCCGTCACTCAAGCTTATGTTTACCCTTGAAAGCCCTTCCTAATAGCCATTATCGTGAATTTAAACGTTCAATTCCCAAATAAAAAGTGTGTAGCACATGCAATTCCTGCATATCAGGTAATTGATTCTTGAAAACCTTCACTTTCTTGAGAATTCGGTGAAATACCGACGTCTTTCTTGAACAACAGAAATTTGGAAATTATGCTCTGTCATAGACCTCACTAGCCACCCGTAGGAATATCACTGACCTTTCATTTATTTACACTGCGTTAAATTGTCATTACCGATCCACTGAAATACTCCCATACTTTCCACTTCACATCCCCAGCCGTGCCTTGCGCAACAATCACCTCATACACCAACCTACATTCCGTCTTTCTCTCTCCCAGCGATCCCTTTTTTTACAGGCTTCCTGCCTTGTACAACACCATTTCATCTGCCTACCCTTCCCTCGATCTCTCTACTCCCTTCGGATCATTCAAGCACCAGGTTGGAAAAGCGTTTTCCTCCTGATTCCCTAATTTTCGATGTTGTTGTAGTTCATTGATTTATGTTATTGTCTCTTTCTTTTTAATTTGATACTATTTCCCAACTCGTTTTTTTCATATGTTATTTTGATAATGCTGCAGATTTTAAGTTGAAAGTGTTCTATGTAAAGGCCGACGTTGGCTGTTTTAGATCATCATTGGTGCATCTGTCCGTAGACAGGTTTCAACGGTAGCGTTGTCTCCACAGCATTCTGTCCTGGGCCTCTCTCTTCATCTCCGCATAACTCCTTCCTTCTTTTATATCCCTCAGCATTCCATACCTCCTCCTTCCTCTCTTCCCTTCTATTTTCCCTTCTATTATTATTTTCTGTAGGCAGTTATTCCTTAAAATATGTCCTATCCATTTTGCCTTTCTCTTTTTAATTTCTCTCAGTATACTTCTTTCTTCTCCAATCCTCCTTAGCACTTCTTCATTCGTGATCTTATCTTTCCATCCAATCTTTTCCATTCTTCGCCATAGCCACATTTCAAAGCTTTCTAAGTACTTTTCTTCTCTCTTCTTTAACGTCCACGTTTCGCATCCATACAACACAATGCTCCATATAAAGCATTTTGCAAATCTTTTCCTAATGTCCATCTTGATGTTCCTTGCTGTCACCAGTTCCTTAACCTTGCTAAAAGCTACTTTTCCTTGCCCAATTCTGCTTTTAATTTCTTCAGTACAGTTGCCACTCTGTGTAACTATACTTCCCAGGTACCTGAAAGAACTTACTGGGTGGAAATATTTATTGAAGATGTTAGGGTTGAGGCCTAGAAATATTTCCAAAATATATTGTTTGCACTAACGTTCTTGGCTTAATTAAGTTTCCCTTTGCAGTGGTTTTGGATCTGGTTATGTGCTTGACATGTACATTGTACATGGAGAGGCTTATTCAGCAATTTTGACTTTATATAACTTTGCCAAATTTCATTTCTTTCCATCTTTCCCTTTATCAATGTACTTCTGATCACTTAACCCTAACGATGCCTCCTTCTTTCATCTTAGAAAACCTATGCTAATATTATTGGGTATGCATAGGATACAGGGAGACATTATATGTTATAGGCTTTGTAGTCCATTTGTGTTGTCTTTGAAATCATTGAAACAAACATTAGTCACATCTGTGTTGGCACGTTAGTTGGAGGGTATGTTTTAATCAATATAGGGCCTTATGCAAGTGAACCTTCCCATTCTTTTCCTTGTTAATGTTTGGTTTTTATTTTAACATGAAAACGATATATGTAACTATGGAAAACAATATATATAATATCTAAAGATCAGAGATTTCTTTGTAAACAAAATTTTTGTTGAAGCAGGCGGAGTTGTTACTAAGCAGTTTCCCTTGTGTGTATTTTGAAAAATGCTTACAACCGCGCCATGTGTCAGTTAATGGTGAACTTATATGAGAGCTCGCTTTCCATCTATTGGAGAACGTATATGGAAGCTCGGTTGCCATCTATTGGCGAGCATCTGAATCACCAAGCCTAGTAACTGAATCATACGCACGTACGCTTAGTCTTTTATGCAGTATATGGTGCCTTCTTAAGACGTTAATGATTTAACTATCGTATATTTCCATTAAATTATGATTGACCATACTTTACCAAAAATATAATTTTGAATGATTTTACACCTTAAGTAGCTGGAGCGGTAATCGTGAGTCATTTAGTGAACATTTGAATAACTTTTAGAGTACGTCTAAAAAAATTCTATTGCCAAATTACTATTAAGTACATCTGTTTAAGCAGGGGGAATCACCATGCTTGCAATAATGGGAACGACGCAGGAAATATATTTTAAAGTTTCCGCCTTGGTTAAGGAATTTTTTGATTCGGGTTTTCGGCGCGGTATTCGAAATAAAGGCGAAAATCATATCTTAATAGGTACGTGTTTCTAACTCGGAGTGATACCCTGATATTTTTTAGCGACCAATGTAATAATATGAAACCTGTTTTTTTAGAAGAAAAAGAAGAGAAAGAGAGAGAACATTTAGAAGAAAATCTCTACATATTTTATTTAATTATTTAGAAATATATTTCATGTGCCATAAGACTATAAATAGCATTGAATCGCCAAGAAACTAAATGGGTAACATGCGGTTTTTTTTACTTTTCATCTATTGGGATCACTAAGTGATAAAACTTATGCAAAGTTTCACGTAAATCTGTTCATAAACAAAAATAGTTGACCTCCCACCATCTTAACGCCAACAAAATCGTGAACATTGCGATTTTCGACCTATAAAATCGTGAAAAACAGTGAATTTGACTTTATTGAACGAGTGGCATCCCTGATTACGCTGTTTGCTATTCTATGATCCATGAGTCTTTCCAGTTATCCCAAGAATGCGCTCGTAGCTTTCAGGTCATCACAGAGTACCAGTGTGGAATCGGGGATTGCGATATCCCAATGCTTCCTTCGCCGTGGCAGCGTCCGCGTTTTCTATCCCCATAATACCAATTATCTTGCTTGCATCATTAAAAATATAATTTTCGGCTTCCTGCTCAAAAATGTTTGATGAGAACGGATTGAATATCTTGTACGATGGGGATGAAAGGAATAAAAGCGGTGAGCGACCCGTGTGCGCTAGTATATATTTTTTCAATATTTTGGATGATTACTGGTAGCGCTTGATTTTTATATAGACCTCATTATAGCAATGATTTCTGCCTTAGAAATGCCGAAAATTGCGTTGAATTTTGTCTTTAAGACTTAGTAGTGAGATGAAGTTATTGTGCCCACCTGGCTGATAATGACTTCGCCGCGTAAAGATGAGTATGAAGTCTAGGTACTGTCCGAAATATGTATTTTTAAATGACACAGTTACTCGCAGAAAGTGCTGTATAACTAAAAGGACTTATTCAAGTCTAGAATGAAGTCTGAAATTGGTAAAGGCCAAGGCAAAATTCTCGGTTGTCTTTAAGGTTGGACCTCCGGAAGAATATGCTATTTCTCTCCATAAAGGCTAATAAGTGAATACATAATGGACTCGTGGCCCTCGTCTGTCTGTAAAACAAATCTAAAATCAGGACTTAAAAACTACGTTAAAACAATGTACCTTTTCATCAAAGAAAATAAATACATTAAATAACTTGAGAGAGATAGTTTATGGGTTGCCATAGTTTTTATTCGATTTAGATTCGTTTTAAATAGTTAAGTTCTAAGTCCGTGATCATATGTAATATAAATTCAATCACGTTGAACGTGGATGAGAATAAGTTTCAAATTCCAGCCATCAGATTTTCAACCGGGCGCGTAGGTAATATGAATGTTGCGGTCAAATTAATATCAGGGGCCAAGGCTGCAGTGTGTCTGCGGTGTTTGAATAAATTAGTAGACGTTCTCCTCTTTGTGAGTTTGCCAGTAAATGCCACCGCAAGAACGAAGTTCTCGGACGAACGGAGTCCTCAAGCGCACTGGGCGTTGTTTACTCGGAAGACCATCTTTAATGAATCTGTTCTTGAATGTAGTGGGAAGCATTTTCCATTAATGTTCTCGGAATGTGGTAGAGTTAACTTGTGAATATCTCATATTTTCCTTTCAAGCTGATCTAAACACTTAATTGTGAAGGCAGGTCGTTGTATAGTTCTGTCTCGGCCTCACACTCTACAAAATGTGCCGTTCATGATTCCAAGCCTTGCCCTGGCGTTGTTTTCCTCCGCGAATGGATGTATCATTTTGCCCTTCTAAAATGATAATACTGTACGCCGGACGATCGTTTCGTTTAAGGTGAGGCACGGTCTACTTCCCTTTGTAGAAGACGATCTTATGAAAAGTCATGAAAAAATCATAAATATGGATTTAAATCTCTTTTTTCTCTTTATTTACGGCTTATAAAATTGTTTAAGCATTGTTATAATGCCGGTAAAAATACCATAAATTAGACTTATCCTCCGGAGGATGTATAAACCCGAACGAATTTTGACCCGGCACTCAACGCCCTGAGGACGATGGCATAGTTAGCCATCGAAACGTCGGCCTTGGCTGAACAACTGACTTGGTGGGAAACCAGCGAAGACTTTATTCATACCATAAATTGCTTTTCATGAAACTTAACATTATTTAAAATATTTTGTTACATGACGTAAACAAAGGTCATCAGGCGTCGTCTGTCCAGTAATTTGCATCCCAGCCGGTATTTTATGTGTTTACTGATTGGCTGCGTTTCTAACTATAATCTGCGTTATTTTCATGCACGAAGCATAGCTACTAAACATCATAGGGATGAAGTTTGCCGTATAAAATGATGTGACTTGACCGGGATTCGAGCTCGAATATCCCAGTTACTACAATATTGTCAACCGTGCCGCAGACTGCGTACTTTACTTTGTGCTAGTCATTTGGGCATTATGAAGTGATATCGATTGAATAAAGTCAGTCATTACAAAGCGACAATGTTGGGTTTATCCTCCGCTGAAATTCACCTTCAATGAAGATGGCTTGATAGTGTAACCTTGCAATTGGGAGATCCGGTTTAGAATCCTGGAGAAGTCAAATGATTTTTTCTTGGAAAATTTCATCCTTTTGGTGCATATCCCCGTAAGAATACACACTGTATGTCTAAAAGAAATACCCCAATGTTAATAACGTATGATAATTATAATTTATATTGCAAAAGGGTGGCTAAATATATTTTACCAAATACCTTTAATTGTATGCCAAATCAATTGCGCGATTTAAAAGGAATGGCAGAAATTAATCAAAATGTAAAAGAATAGTTAATTAACGAAATTAAAAATTTGTAATCCCTTATAATTGGGCACTATATTTATATTCATTTATGAATCTGTTTTACAAATTTTATTATGTTATTTTTCTACTGTGTGAACTGTGTAATTACATGCCGCTTGTATGAAATAATTGGAACCTTCTGACAAGCCATGTGGCTTAGACGGACCTGACTTAAAATGCAATAAAGGCAATTATTTCTATATTATATATATCTTTACCCCCGTGATCGTGACTGCGTTCTGAGTCATTAATGCAATTCGCAGTGATATTGGTTCATTAGCTGCTGTCTAGATGTAAATGAAGGCAGAAATGATGTTTCGATCTGTTCATAAATGGCTCATTTTAATTCTGCATCATAAGTGGTAGAAAAGAATGTAGCATGAAAATAAATAATAAAATAAGAATCCTTATATTCAGAAGAGAGCAGCTAAATGTAGAAGTCGCACGAAGAGGAGAAAAAATAAGAGCAAGTGAATTCCTTCACCTACCTCGGAAGTATTATTTTAGATCGAAACACTCGACTCAAGACAGCTTGCCTGGATTCGAGAATCGGAAGGAAAATAAGAAGTGTACTAATTTCCATTTTCACTGATGATAAGCAAATTCGATTCTTTCTTCGAATGCGAGGACACCTTTTACAAGGTACGATTTAAGATAACTGAATTCAGTGCGATCGTCAGCGCTGAAGTAAGCATCGTGAAAAAGGACCTTAATTCTAATATTCTAAACTAAATATTTAAATTTAAAATGAAGGTGTGGCTGTCGCAGGACGCTAGACAGAAGTGGAACACTTGAGTATGGATATGACTGCCAGAGGGGAGTACACAATATTATATATAAATAATCATAAATAATTAAATTAATATTTCTGAAAATATGAATATGAAAATTTCATTTATTCATTAATGGTAATAACATAATAAACTCATAGATAAAAAATATTAATATGAAATTACATTATATTCCCTTAGAGTGATAGTTTTAAATTATATGTTTTCTCGACCTCATATTTTACGGTGCAAATATCAGGAATTTTAGGTCAATTAAATATGTAAAACTTCTGCCAACGTTCCGGATATTTATTTATTCATCCTCAGTGCTATAATGAAATGATTTCTCATTCAAGTATTCTACCAGCTGATTGGTAGGTTCTTGGACAGTTCCCATTCTGCATCCCAACCTCATAGACATTGTCTCGCTTTCCCTCCTAAGGATGGCACGCTATTAGATCCCTCTTCAATTCTTCATTTCTTCTACCTCCTCTTATTTCGTCCAGAATTCCTATCCTCTTCCTTCCTCTCCCACGCTTCCCCAGTGTTCTCCCCTCTATCACTCTCTTCAACATGCCCTCTCCTCTCAAAACCTCCTCCATCCATCTCTTCAGCCTTCTCCGAACCTCTGCCACAAGCTTCCTCTCCTCTTCGACCATTCTAAACTAAATATTTAAATTTAATATTCTAAACTAAATATTTAAATTTAATATTCTAAACTAAATATTTAAATTTAAAATAAACAATGAAATGATAAGTAATGAAAAATTTTTTCTACAACCTTTTTTTGATGGCAAAATGATTTAAATTTTTAAATAACATAAAGTTATGTGGACATATTCAAGATTATCAACAAACTTGAAAGTTAATATAATCTTGAATATGTCCATATATTTTTCTTCTTAATGACTGTTAATTATATATTTAAACCATTTTGTTATTAAAAAGGATTGTAGAAAATATGTTTCATTATGTATCATTTCATTATAGCCATGTGGTTGGATGAATAAACATCCGAAAAATTGGCAGAAATTTTGCATTTTTAATTGACCTAAAACTCCTGATATTAACAGGATATTGATAGTTTTGTGAATTAATTCGAAGCGCTTGTGTATACGTAACCACTCAATAACTCAACTCCGGGATTCGGGTGTCACGTGACGCTAGGCTTTCGCGAGATTACCCTTCATCCATAAGAGGTGTTCCAATTCAAGAAGATGCGCGCAAAACAATTAATTATCTCGTGTTGTAAGCCTTCCTAATAATCTTACCCGGTGCGAAAGCCAAGAAAACTATATTCAATTAATCCGTAATCCTTTAACCCAAAGCCATTTATACTACGGGAACATCTTTCTAATTTTATTCACAAACGCTTAGCGTTCTTCTCTATTTATATTCCGGGGTGCAATTGATGCGTCCTTACAAATTAGCTTATTGATGTATGCCCAAATACTACGTACTCTAAGGGAACTAATTTCGCGCCTTCAAAGGCTAAATTTTTCCCATCTGTGGGAAACTTTTAAGGGCAGCTTTAGGGTCGATGTTGGGCTAGAACATAAGCGCATTGCATCACGGCAACGCTCTCTTCCAAAAGGAGCTTCAAGTGTCACTGTATAGAATCCTTCGTGCTTTCACCGCTGGTAATGAAATCTCATCCCCGCTAACTCCTCCTTCACTAGCAAAGGATCAATAGCTACACGCGTACCAAGATATCCGACTGAAAGTCTTGAACACCTTTTTCGCCGCCTTTTAATCATTTCTCCTCTGGAGGGAGGGGTAAGGTGAATCACTGCCGAGGAAAGATTCATAAATCACGAAAAGAACCTTCATAGGGAAAGGGATCAAGGCTCGAAAGGAGTCTTATAATTGGAAAGTTTTTTTTCATCTTGAAGAAAAACTTTCTCTCTACAGAGTTCTCAAACAGCAATGAAGAATAAATTATGAGACGACTTAGTGCTTATATATGGAATTCCGTTGATGTTTATAAAATTAAATCGTATTTTACTGATTTTTTCAAAGGTTCCTGAATTGGCCGGGAAAGAATACGGCGGCCGATTCAATTCAGACCTATCTCCATATTTGAATTAAAATATTTATGCCACTTAAACTCCTTATCTTATTCCGTTTGAGTATCTCGGCCGTTTTTTATTCTTTACTCGCTTTGGTATCAATAGTCATCATTTTTTATTCATTTTAATTATTTTACATAACCACCGAAACCGCACTTAGCAGCCTTTTAAATTAGGCTAGTTAAAAAAATACAGGGAGTATTCTTGGTACTCCCGTCGGGTCTTTATTTCGTGAATGCGAAATTACATTCTTTACTCTAGTTATTGGGAGATTCTTTTGTTTTGTTTGTCTGAAAGAAAGTTGAAATGAAAGAAAGAGAAGTACGCGACACAACATTTATTCATCGAAATCATTAGTACAAACGGCTAACCTATGAACAATTGGTCCAAACTAACTAATATTTTCTGCTTTCCAATGTTAATTTTATATTTCTTGTGTTATTAGCGTCTAACTCACGTTCTTAACTCTCCGTAGACACCTCGATCACTAAAATCGACCAACTCGTTCCGGAGATACAACTGAACTGAGCCCGCGCCGTGCCCACACTAGCCCAAATTTAGACCCCCACGCGCAGTGCTGTGTTGTCACCTAGCAACCTCCCCCCCTCCGCTCTCGATAAACCATTTCCGATAGTCGACGAAACGGGCTATCCAGTCATAGCTTTAGATATTCTGTAATCCTTATAGTTTTTGCTCACGAGGCCCTCGAAAGTACCCAAATATTGGTCGCGGCAAAGCCTTACATGACACCGAGAACGATGCATAAGATGTTCAATTGCATTCACATAAAAATAACAAAGGATATGAACACACACATCCATGAAAGTGGTGAAAAATCCATCCAGGTGGGACTCGAACCCGCGACCCTAGCGTTAGCAGGCGAATGGCCGCCCCCGTGGCCGGCGAGTGCACTTGATAATGACGCTCGCACAGCGTCGAAACCGGTCAATATACTCAAAACATAATGTGAAATGTACGAAATAAAGTTCTTTTAATGTAATTATGTCTGCATTCCACCAAGAAAATTCTCCAACTCTCTTTATTTATCGATATCTTTGGTGAAAATTACATCATTTTGCAAAAATATTTCCAAAATTAAATTTCACTGTAATAAACGAACTCCCTTGTTTGACGAGTGGAGGAATATGGAATAAAACATAATGAATATACAGCTTAAAATTTACGAATAATGATGGGTAAAGTGAAAGGAAAGGAGGAATTGGATTCTGTTGAACGTTCCGCATTTATTTGACGGTATGAGCTTTATGGAGAACGCTGTAGCCAAACTTACGCTCCGTGTGCTCGCTCATACTCCACGTCGGCAACCTTTTCCAACGCCGCGATGCATTGAAGTAATCTACTTTACGGAATAATACATGCTCATTAAAAGACTTCTTCATGTTCAGTTAATATACTGCATATCACTGTTTATTTTCCTGCTGCTTTGACAACAACGCACCTCCGGCCTCAGAGAGATTTACACAGGAAACGGGGCAAGTGAAAGGAGGGCGAGGATGTTAATTTAATAGAGCGGAACGCATTTAGTTGACAGTAAGACCCTAATGGATAACGCTGTTGCCAGACTTACGCTCCGTGTGTTCACCTCTTTGTCACGCAAGCAATCATTTTCAACACCGTGATTAATTTAAGTAATCTGTTTTACGGAATGACTTTTGCTTGTTGGAAGATTTATTCATGTTCAATTGGTATGCTGCATAGCACTAAGTTTATTTTCCTGTTGCTTTTGACGACAACGCACCTCCAGCTTTATGGAGACTTGTTGAAAATTACAATACTTGGTATATTCCACACAATTTTTTTGAGGTCCATATATTTGTGTAAACCTTGCCAATGACGCCCAGACGTTGAAACCGCTGTCGGTTGTTTTAATAAAAAAATTATGGAATATACCAAGTATTGTTATTTTCAACTTGGAAAATTTCCACCACGTGACGCCTGAAGGAATATCTTCAATTTTGGAGGCTTACACCGGAAAGGTATCTTCATAAGAGCCTGTTCAGTCAACTGAATGTAAAAATATACACAAAGATATGACTTGAGTACCCAAAAATATGGCAAGGAAGGGTAATGGTAATTGTACTTTGAAAACTATTCCAGTCGTATGTTCATTTCCATTTTCTCTTGATTCTATCTGACGATGTGACGACAATCTTTAATCATTCTTGACTCTCTAAGAAAACACGATTTTCGTTGGTGATTTTGGGGGGAAACAAAGTTTAGTCACCTACGAATGAAATTTATCCTTAATATCTCAGATTCTTTTAAATGAGAATTTTTGCGACATTTTAATGAGCTTCAGAGCTCATGAATCTCCGAAGTTTTTAAGCCATTATAAAATATTGATGCAGTTAATTACAGGTATTTTTTAGTTAGATTTAGAGTGTCAGTCATTGAAAGTAATGTGTTGAAAAAAAAATATTGACTTTAAGAGAATTTGAGAAATCTATAAGATCCTTTTGTGCATTCTAATTAGCACACGTGTATAATTAATTGTACTGTTTTCGGAAAACAGTCAGGATAATGGTACCGCGTACATCCAGATGCATTATTTGGGCTTTGTTATGTTGTACGTTATGGTGTTAAAAGTGTATGCATATTTTGTTAATTTTTTTGCAAAAATTAATGAAAGTACCTACTTTGTGAAAAATAAAATGACTTTGTTACCCAAGAAGCCTTATGGTTTTAGAGCATCATGTAAATGTAATTGATATTCCTTACACCCTTGTGACGAGGCTGCTAAAAGGGTAGTATTTACACGTAGATATTAAGTTATTCAAAACACCTCTTGACCCACTTTTTCTCGAACACGAGAAACCGGCTCGCAGCTTACAATGGGCACTTTTAAATACAAGTATGATCCTCAAACGTAAATTTTTCTTCCATCTTTTTCGTCTAGTTTTCTTTATTTTTGCTTTCAAATCAATATTAGAGTGTAGAGGAGCCTCTGATAAGTCCCGGAGTTCCATGAAAAGAACTTATTTAAAGATAAGAATCCAACAGAAATATTTTTTTCGGTGAAAACCTTTTATGGTAATCATGAGGTGCGCGAGGCTGTATGCTATAGGGATTTTTCCATTTGCTTAACTGATAAGAGAATATGTCTTTCTTTAATATCGCTTACGGGAATCTGGAAAAGAACCCATTTGAAATATTTCTTCATAGCAGGTATTTGTGTCTGCACACATGAAGTACGACACACTGTATATGTGTTTAAGGCTTTTCAAATGCTTGTACGCCATGAGATCCGTTGTCTTTTATCAAACTTCCGGTAAAAAATTAGTTACAAAAGATATAAATCTGCAATTGAATACAAAAGATATAAATCTTCCATTTAATTGCTTGACTAGCACCATACTCTCCTGCGGCTCCATGCAAGGTAACGTGTAAATTAATTTTTTTATCGGATGAAAAGTCATGGAGGAAATGCACAACTTCAATGGTATACACAAAAGCTTTCAGGCTCTATTTTGTGAAATATGACCTTAGTGAAAAACGAACGCTTAGTTTTTTCCACACAATCGCTTATTTGATCGACTGCGATTTAAACGCTTTCAGCTTCATTTTCAGGGCAACAGACAGTGTCATACTGGTTTTGAAAATGTAGCTTTAGCGTTTAAACGCGAGTAACCAATGGCTTAGGAGATTTAACTTCAAGACTTCTGTTTCAAAGTTCGAGCTGCTCTAAACCAAGTCGGTCACTGATATAAATCCAACCCTTTGACTTCCATACTAAGTGATGGAATACTACATTAAATTGCTTCTGAAGCCCATTTCACATGATAACTCGGCCCTGCACAGGTTCGAGGATGCTCGCTAGAGTTATAGCTTTCCAGTATCATGTGATATAGAACCAGTATGCTAACGAGCATAATCCCTATCATACTGCTTGCGCTACTTGATTTCATAATTGATTCAATACTAGTGTGCTAATAGCTCCCAGTAGGACCTAGTAGCCTTTAACCAATCACGTTAGCTTTTGATACGCTGAGCCCGCTGAGCTATCTTCACTTTCTGAAATCAGCGCCAGCAAAACCTCCTTTTGGCTATTAGTAATTTTTAGGCTATAAAATCAACAATAAATCAAAACCCCTCAACTGATGGGATAACATATTATTTTAGATAAAATGCGTTGAGATGTGGATGAGAATACCGCCTTCCTGCCGCACAGTGGGCAGAAAAGTAGTTTTTTAATTAAAAAATCGGCCACCAAGTGAAATCTTTATCGACTCGGATGAATCTTTGCTTAAATTACTTATGAGTATAGTCATGCATAACCTCAAAAAATCAGTTCAAAGTGTAATATAGTAATAGTAATAAGTTATTAGGCTTTGGCACGCTGAGAAACTCTATTTTTACATTTAAGGCATCCTCCTGTTTTTATTTTAATATTCTCCACAATTCCACAGTAGCGCACACGGACAGTGACACAAGTAATTTAAGCAATGATTCATCAAAATTGATAAATATTTTATTTGGAGGCGAATGTTTTAACCAAATAATTACCTTTCTGCCCAATGAGCGCTGGTACAAGTAATGTTCGTGTGAAGCCTTCTAGGACGGCACAAATCATACTTAATTCCGTCCTCAATATATTGTACCGGCTTGTATACTAGATCTTGTGCTGGATCGTATAAAACTGGCTTTAGGTTTTCGCGGGGCTTCGATGTCTGCTTACTTTGGACTCTTCGAATTGTTCTGCTCTGCGTAGGGATTTGAGAAGACAGTTTCACTAGCCATCCTGCTGGTGTCTTCAGGTCGGAAGAACACGTCTGATCAATTTACGCCAGCAGCATACTGGGTAAAACTGTCGTCGTCCAGATAAATCACAACACGGAGGAGAGCCCGCGTTTCCAAGGTAAAAACATAACACAAAATTTCAGAAGAACGCGTTTTATTCTCGTTTTTTAGTTTGCCCTCTACAACGCCAAGCACTGGCAAAATTTGAAGAGGGTGGCTGGAAATGATTTCACCGGTTTGGCGATTCCAGAGCGGTAGACGTACTTAGGTAGCGGTAGTGGTACTTAGACGCAGTCGATTTACCAGAGAAACGCCGATGCAGCCACACGCGAGGATTTGTTCGCTTCGTCATTTCTTCAGTGTGAAGCTACTTTTTTCGGTCTCGGGCACAAAGATGCGACCCGGGGATTTAATGGGAGGTCACGTGGTGGCCAATAAAGTCTAAAGGTTGGAAAGAAGAGATAGGTTTTTGTAAGATCGCTTCTGAAAGAATTGTTTGGATGAAAGGATTCTGCGAGCCATGAGCTGCGGTAACAACGCCTTCATGCTCTCAAGCCGGGAGGACATAACATCAAGAGGTCCACGTAATCCGTGACGCAGCAGAAAATAAATACGGAGCCGCGAGTCGTTTTGTAATCTTACTTGTCACGTCTTCTAGCTATCCTATGGGCCGTCGCAAGAGCGTACGGCAGATGGTGTTGGGATACCAGCCATGAGAACAGGAGGGAGTAACAAACGAGATTTCTGAAAGTAAGGGGCAGTAGTAATGTGTGTTTTAGTGGAATAATGCATCAAAACCATCGATGAAAACTTATTAACTTACTGATCCTCTGGAGTACATACTTTTAAAAAAACCGAAGACTTCTTTTGAATCAAATTAATGTTTAAAATAGGTATTAGGAAATTGGTAATTTTAAGGAGGAGGCATCAGAAAAGACTCATCACTGTAGTGACATTCTGTTAACTCGTTTAAAGGTGGGTTACACTGTAAAAGCGCAAGTTTCTTGCCGCAAGCAACTCTTGACCAAACTTGCAGGTGTAAACGGCTCCACAAGTCCGCTTGCAGAAGTTTATTGTAGCCAGTGTAAACGGATACCAAATTGTCTCTGCACTAACTTGCTCTTGCAGAAGAAACTTGCGAAGGTTACTAGCCGCTGCATACCCACCCGAAGGTTTGCTAGCGACAACTATCATGAATCAACTCCAATCAATGAATCGTCAATTTCCCTGGTATTTAATGCTCATTAATGGCTTTCTACTGTTTTACGAAGGCAGTTGCCTCCTACCAACAAATTTACCAAGCATAATAATCGTTGACTATAGTTTTCAGAATTGCAATCGGAATTCGTTTGGCATGTTAACGATACTCGAGAAAAATCTCGTTCAAAGCACATCGCTTTCAAAATTCCCATTTATTGGCAACTTTTCTATATGTCCTGCGGACCACTCCCGAAGCTCTCTCGGATTACCTGAGATCCGCGGACCACTGGTTGGGAACCACTGCCTTAGAGACTTTATTTTGAAAAAATGAGGAATTTATAACGCATAGATCTCGTCAGATATTTAAGTGTGTAGTTTTTTATGCTTTCTCAATTATTTTAAAATGCAAACCAATTACTCACCGGAGTAATGCTTACAGAATTGCAAAACAATCTTTGGTTGGAAGGACTTCTCAGTGTACAGCGTGAAAAAAATGAGTAGTTAAAACCTTATATTTGTATACTTACTTACTGAGAATTTCAGGATGTTAAAGCAATTTTTTTCATTATTAATGTTACAATATGTACTTCATGTTTCTTGCAGTTGCTACAGTAAAAATATAATTTTGTATGGTCTTTATGATTACTAGAGAAAAATCTCGCCCAAACTTCCTTAATAGCTTGGCTGCGACCATCGCGTGATTGACTGTCGTATTTTCGTAGCCCTGCCTTCACGTGGAGTCTTTCCTCGTTCTCCGGACAACAAAGACGTGGTGTTCGGGCAAGAAAATAAAGGATTGAGGCAAAGCGCGCTGGAAAAACAAACGAACGCTCCATTGAGGACGTTCGGATGAAGCCTCATCCTTTGGATGACGTCCTTGCCTCAGTCACCACCCCCAAAGTTCCTTCCGTGACCGTGCACCGAGCTTGTGTATTTCCTCAGTGGTGAGTGGGGACCGAGCGGAGATTGTCTCGTTTGTGACTGAACCCTTTGTCCGGAATCTCCAAAGGGGACCCTGAATTCCCTCTCTACTCCTTTACCCTGCCTCTCTCCTCTTTCTCCTCTTGGGTACAGGGCCGGAGGAATCAAGGGAGAATCAACACACTTCAATCTACGACGCGCACAAACTTTCCCAAGCAAACATATCTATTTCAGGAGTAGTTATAATCATTCCGCGGGATGTAAAATTCTCATATATGCAATGACTGTAAAATTTTCATACAAGTTAATTCTGTTAATGACAGCATTACCCTGCGAAATGCTCTCCATGCCCTGGGTAATTGGTCCAATAGTTGCTTCCTAAGAATGAACCCATCCAAGTATTTGGTTTTACCTTTCACGCTCTGTAAATCTCGATAAAATTCCCTCGATAAATTAAGATAATCTCTTGGCATATCCTCCCTGACTGACCGCTGTGCCATTTTCGACAGCAACTTGTTCATGAAAATAGTCAGTGGAAACTATAGGTCATCGGAACTTCTTTCTCTTTTCTCCTTAGGTGTTCCTTCACGCACTACAAGAATGAATGAGCTTTTTAATTTCAGCACCCCACGTCTTTCGGTCTCCAAACGGTCTTTTATCTACAGATTCCCATCTACGTGCAATTCTACGTTGAAAAGTGCCCCTGAATTCGATCCATTCCATTAATTCCGTATCTGTCGCACTCCTCCCTCATCCATGTATTTGAATTTGTAAGTTGATTAAGAAAAATCCTTAAAATGTGCTCAGTATGACGGATTTTGCAATTGCGTAATGATAAACGTATTTATGTCTAGTATATTCAGCTATTTGGAGTTTTCGGAACTACTCCTGTAGAGGAGGTAATAATAGGAGGGATGTTGACGTCATCCTGTTGCCACATTTTTCATATTTCTTCTGCCAAACCCCAGTTATTATTTTCCGATTTATCGCCTTTACTCAGCTTTGCTGCTGAAAAAATTCACCTGCCCTTTATCTGTTTCGTGCCAGGCTCAGTCGCAGCAGAGAGGGAATCCACCTTTTTCTATTTATTCTTTTTTTTAATATTTTTTTTGCTTTTGAGATTTTGTTAAGCAAACAATTCAGGAATCAACGCACAATAGAGCTGCTCTGTAATAACAGTGACTGTTACGCAATCCGCAAGATGTTGTGCGGTATATATATTTCTTTAATCTTATACTCGAAGTGAGTGGCGACTACACTTTCTGTTGATATTACCATTGGACAGATATTTACCTTAAAGGTTACCAGATATCTTTCACCTGCCACGCTCGTCCTTCGTATTCTGTTTTTACTTCCATTTCGACCATGCGTATTCTCTGAGAAAGGAACTGATGTATCGATAACTGAGCGGTCTTATTTTTATTATCTATTTTAATTATATCTGGTCTATCGTAGTACATTGTTTTTATCAGTTTAAATAGATCTGTTCTACTACAGTACGTCGTTAGCAGTTTCTAATACGGGTTCTCTTCTTGTAGTAATTCATGTTTTCTTCGTGTCTGTTGATGAATTACTTTACCTTCTTGATTATGTCAGAATAAAATGCGGTCTTCTAAAACGTTGTTGTATTCTATCACCAAATTAATTTTCAGGTGTAAAATTTAAAAAAAATCACGGAATCTCAAAAAATACACGACCCTTTTGCTTCGGTTTCCCGACTCGGTTTATGCTTTTCAATGCTTAAGCATCATCTTCGGATCATTTGCAGACGTACATCAGCTCCCTTGTATACTAAATGATTCTCCATTTGCCTTCCCTCACCCCTCCCCTCCATTCTTCTGTTAAGTTTACATGGGAGCTGTTTTACGCCTGCAAATCACCAGAAGACTATTCTTAAGCAGTGAAACCCTAGTTGTGTATTTATTTTAAATTCCGTGGTTTGTAAAAGTTTCCTGCTGAAAATAATTATTTTTATTATATTTTCATATATACGTTGTATTTGATAAATCCCAGTTAGTATTAGTTTTTCATTTTTTTCTCCCTTGTCTTAAACATGGTAAAACTGCCACATGATAAACGGACTATGTACAGTTCATCTACGTTTTTCTTTCAATTTTATTGTAAGGAACCAGGGTACAATATGACAGGTGCCCAGGATTAATGATTTTTGTTAAGTTTTGCTCTAGATTTAATTTTGCTAATTGAGTAGGTTAAGTAGACTGAATTATTCATGTCGCTGATAGAACAATTAGGCATATATCTACTGATTCCATTTTCCAATTATCTTTGACTTCTGCTGCAAGTTCGACATTATTTATTAATATTGGTTGAGTATGCAGTTTGAAGATTATTATTTAATGGCATTTCTGTGTCAAAAAGATATTCAGGCGCCGCTGTTGGTCTACCAAGTTCATGTCTGGTCTACTTGACTTGCATCGTTTGGTCAGTTTGGATTTCATTATTCCTGTACAGTTTATAACTGTCATTTTCAAGAACTGCGGGTGGTCTGTAATTGCACTAAGGTGAATCGGTAGTTAAACTTTTTATGTTTCTGTGCTATATCTTGATGAGTGATTTTGCAACATTATCATGTCTTATGTTATTATTATCTATACAAATATATTTAAAAATGAAGTGGTGTCTATCTGCCTGTGAGTGTGTTTGTAACTCTTCTCCTCAAAAACTACTGAACTGATAGAGTGGAAATTTTGCATGGTTTTAGAATATATATTAAGAAGTGCTATTGGCGTAGGCTCTTGAGCCCCAAGGGCCCCAAAACGGCCCTTTCGGATGTTATAGAATACTTATTGGAATTTTATTTAGCAAAATTGAGTTTTACACACTGCTATACACATATGATGTACACATATTAAAGTACAATACAGTCTTAGAGCTCAGAGGTATGGCTGAGGCCCTTAAAAGGGCTATAAGGTCCAAAATCAGTTCTCTCTATGTTTCTTCACTACGGATGAAGTGATGAACCGATTAGCGTGATATATTGCACGCAGGTACACGATAGGTATAGGAAGGACATAAGCCATGTGAGAAAGGCATAAATGCCTCAAAGACCGAAAAGGGAACTCTCTAAGTTTGTTGATAAAAATGCAATTCAATTAGGTTATTTTGCCCCAAAGTTTACAATATTTTGCTCCCATAAGAAAAGTATTGGAATTAGTGCGCAGGCTTCTTTTCTCACTTCATTAAATTACTTTCACTCAAGATTTACGGTTGAAACCTTCATTGAGTCGAAAAAATGTAAAATGCTCAACTTAAGCCTGGTACGTGAATGCATGTATCAGATCACTTATTTCTAATGTATGAATTCTTCTCGGGCTCTTCACCGGGTTAGGCTCTCCATACTGGGCGACGTTTCGATGCCCGACTTCGTACATCGAAACGTCTGGCAATATGGATAGCACAACCTGGTAAGGAACCCAAGAGGAATTCATGCATCAAGTGCGCCGGTAAAGCACCATATCTTACAATTATATCTAAGCTTTCCGTGCGAAGCGGGGTCCCTCTGCTAGTTATTGTAGTAATTACAGTTTTAATCACGCCCAAAAAAATTATCTTTCTCTCTGTTCTCATGCCCTTCCCTCTGCAACTCCCCACAACCCATCCCCTCCAAATCCCACGCCCCCTTTCCCCTCCTTGGGGTATGCTTAAAGACTTGGGATCAGCTCGAAGCTCTTTTATCGCTCCCCTAAGCAATGACTTTGCCGTCCGGTGAGCATTAATCAGTGAAGAGGAGGAAGAAGACACAACGGCAGTGGGTGGATGAGAAGGGCGGCGGGTGGTTAAGTAGGTGGACATTTACGTTTCGAGCGCATAACCTTCTCCACTCCCCCCGTTTTCTAGGTCGGCCATTCTCGTGCACCAAGGTCGCGTCATGCTGTTGAAGAAGACTCTTAGAGCCCCTCTACGCTCCAATGGCTGGAGGACGCCGGCATGCCGCGCACACATTATGATCATGCCCCGGTGGGCACGTTAAGACGAGACAAGAGACCCTTATTTCAACCACCACTGATTGCCTTCTTGAATACAGTGGCTTGAACTACCCATTATCACAGCCTGTAAACGTTTAGTAATAATACCGGAAAATATATTTTGAAAATAATTTTTCTTGGGAAGGGTGAAATTAGTAATTACTGTCGGATTTCATTACATATTGATAGTCGTGTGTAGGATTTAATGACAAACGAAACGATGGGTTCATTGCAAAATAAGATATTTATTTTGTTAAATTCTGCGTTAAGCAATGCAAGACATATTTTTGATGCTCAGTAATTATTTGTTGTGTGATTATACTAAAACATTTCAAGGTTTTCAGCTTCTACTCTGAGAACCGGTCACGTTAAAAAACTTGAGTTGGAAAATTATTTCTTTCATGGTAATGAAATATTTACTTAATAGGCTCGAGACATGTTCGTAGTGTAATACTCGAGTTACAAATTTTTTCAAGCATTCGAAGAATATTTCTGATCAATTTTCTAACGTAACCTTTCCTCAGTTATGGATAAAGGTGAAACGGGAAATGTGGGCTTTTTTTGATAGTTGCAATCGTTGTAATCGGAAACTACAACCGGTTTCGGTTATCGGCTACGGGTGTAACTAGTTTTGCAACAGGCCAATTGGTTGATAATGCATAAACTCGAGTATCCATTTAAAAATCTGACAGTAACTATCTAATGCTATTATTTTGCCGTTGAGAGGAAGAACAATATTAGTCAAAAATGTCACTTTATGGAAAATGAGGCTCTAAGTAAAAATAATTTGAAATAAAAACCCAAGGGCTGCTTTCTGGTGGAAAAACACGGAAGCTAGACTTACAGCACTCATAGACCAAACCGAATACAGGTAGAGGAATGCTACTAAGCACCTGACTAAAATGTCCACAAAAAAACAAAAGAAAACTTGCACCACTTATGCTCTCAACGGCTCATATGTGGCTGCTAATTGGCCCTAATTAATCGGTTCCTGGATAACATGATGTGCATGCTCTAATAGCCCAGTAAACTTATTGGGACCTTTACATTCAATACGTTAAAGCTAGCGCAGATCGGAACACATCAGCGCACTCGAACAACGATGACCGTTACGATTTGCGCTGGCTAAACGTTCCGTAATCGCTCGGTAGGTTGCATTATCTAGGTGCACATTAGTCATAGTCAGTTTTATTTATGTATTTAAAAATCTAGTTGAAACTTTATGCTTAAATGGGAATGTTTATAGTCCACAATAAATGAAAACTCTGCGCAAAAGAAATTGTCCGCGCTCCAAAGAACGCATTTTGACTTCAGCTCCCGAAGGTTTTTGCTAACGACTCAAAATCTAAGATGAATCGGTGACTATGTTTAATTGATATTCAATTCCCTGCTTGAATTTTTATTAATAATTTTCGTGAAAATGGCATTTTTATTATATCTAAGAAAAAAATATTTTAAAACAAGTTTTACCCTTTCTAGCAATTCGTTTAATTTTGTATACTTATCCTTATTAGCTAAATCTATGGAGAAAAAAACTACATGTTACAGATTTGTTTCTTTGGCAATTCAATGCTTTTTTAGCACTTAGCCTTACGGAACATGAGATATATCGAAATAATTCGATTACATAAGTACATATTTTGTTATAAACGCGAAATAATACATTTCTTATTATTGTAATTGCTGCTCCCAATATCGAGGTGTCATGCCGAGTAAAACAAAGCATATTTAGATATAATATTTGCCTAAATTTCAAACACCGCGCCGTAAATCCAAGTCATACCAATGCTTTAATGAAGGAGAAAATTGTAAAATATAATTATTACATTTATAAATATAAATTACATTTATGCATCTATTGTGATTTCCACCGTATAAACAGGTGTACTTAAAGCGAAATGTAGCGGAAGAAGTTTTTTTCAACTCAGTTCTTGAAAAGGTTATTGAAATGTGCACTCAATGACTCATGATTACCCCTCCGGTCACCTTAAAATGGATTAATTGGTGGTTTCAGTAGTAACTCTGTGGAATTTACTAACCTAATGATGATAACTGGTAACTTCGTGATTCCAAATAGAGATATGTGAAATCTTAAAGTTACCATTCATCATTATTACCTTAAAATGGCGCTAATGACATCAGTTATCCGTCGCTTCATTATTATATATCTAACCGAACCAACCAAGTGAAAGGAGTTGAGCAATGTCGGTGGTCTCGTCATCGGATGGTTGGCTACCCTGCAGTCGTGGGTCATGCGCTTGAAGTAAACGGTGGGGGAGGGGGGTGGAGAGTGGGAGGGGCAGGGGACCCGAGGAGTACCCTCATTTGCATGCGTGCTGCAGGTGCATCCACTTTCGCCTCCGTGCAGGTGGGGATGCATTTGATGTTATCAAGCAGAGAGTGACCCTTTGACTCCACCGAGCACGCCTTCAAAACTACACCGTGCGGTACCAGTTTCTTAGTGTTGTGCATGTATATAAATATCCCTCAGTTGAAACTATTCATGCGATCTAAGGCAAACACATCATTGCTTAAAAATATACATGTTATTAAAAATATGTTTTTTATATAGTTGAAGCGAAGGCTTCCGCAGTGACTTGAAGAACTGGATCCCATTTTTCAGGTTCAATGCCTGCGTCAGCGTTAACACGACAAATGTTTTTGGAGAATAACTGTAACGTAGAACTGTTTCCTGTAACGGAGGAGAAAACTTTTGTCATCTTAACACTGACGCACACAGTTGAACCTGAAAAATGGGTTCGATGTTTTGTACATGTTGTACTAAAATTATGTGACTCTGTGGAATGTGACAAAATTGTGCAACTATATATGTAATTATGAGTTATTTTGTAAATGTATTGTGCGGTTTTCATTTTTGGTTAACGATAACGACAAAACGAAAGAGGACAATGCAAATAGCTCAATAAGGGTAATACTGCCTGTTGCTGTCCTATGAACGCACTCCATTTATTAAAACTAATGGTTTAAAGTAGTACCTGATAACATTTTGTAGAATGATGATCACATTTTCGCTCTCATTAGTGCAATGGGAAAATAACGATAACACGAGTGGTTATGGAATGATCTCGCTCCAATTACCAAATGATGTAAATATTTCAGCACATGTATCCAGTTTCTTATAATAAAGTTTACATATAGTTTTTTTTACCAACCACAGGTTGGAATTTTTTATATACAAAATTATATTTATTTTGGCTTATCAACGTATTTCTTTATTATCTATCACTTAAATTTTTATATTATATATAAATTCATTATAAATTTATTTTTATGTAGGTAACTGACATGATAAATGATATATGATATGATACTTATGGCTCGCTTTGATTTTTTCAGCAGTTTTTTCTTTACCTGTTGCCTTCACGCCACGATGGTAGATTAATTCCGATATCATCTTTATAGCCACTTTAAGCTCAAACATAATAACATTGCTGTTACTTTTAAATCTTCGTTATAAGCAATATAAAAACGTATCTTCCTTGGAGGTGAAAATCTTTGTAGCTCATCCTCCCATGAACGACCACATTTGTAATACGCTGACAGTATTTTGGGATCCTTATGATGTAGCATCATATAGAAGTGCAAACGCGTACAGCAAAGATTGGCATCAAGATATGCATATGGTCGCTACGATTATTTCATTTATGTCACAAGCCTACTTCTGCAAATGCGGTGGAAATCGCTATCAGACCGTCACCTCGGTTAGAATTTTGACTGAATCTGTTAGGTTAGTTATACCGCGTGAAATACGCTTAGTGAAATACGGTCAGTCTTAAGACTTTATCACTGGGCCTGAGGCCCACTTTTTCGTAATGTCTAGTTAACTTAGCTTCTGTTTTGTAGTGTCTAATAAACCAGCACCTGAAGTGTCGTTAGTCCCCAATTCTGTGCGGGAAAAAAAGCTTCCAACTGATTAGTTCGTAAATTGAGGAGGCGGTAGACAGCTGAGGAACTGGTTCTTTCTCCCGTAAAAGATGCTTGATAATATACGATTACGGTTTTTTTGTTTCCATAGCCATATTTATATTTGTTTTTTAACAAAGTTGTTCTATTTCCTGATTTGACTGTTTTGTGTATTCTTTTAGTGTTATATTGTGGTTATTTTTATAATATGTAGTCACCTAGCACCTTGAGTATCGTTCGTTCCCAGTGTTGGAGAATAAATCGAGCTTGCAGATTATTGGTTGGTTGTTTGAGTAGGCTGATGTAAAATTGAGGAAATTGATTTTTTCACGCGTGTAATATTGTTAGATCTAACACTTTAATACGTGGCCTACTGTCCATGAAGTCGAGTCAATTCGAGTCCCTCGAGTTTAGGAAGCTGTATATTCAAGTAGGGTAAACCGATTTTTACAAAATAGAAACCATGTCATAGAGTGATCATTCCTATGTTTATCGATGTGTGTTGAAAAATTCCTGTATTTAACTGCTCTTTTACGGTATTTATTTTGAAAAAAGTCACTATTGTCGGCGCACAAAATCCGATTGCCCACTGTTTCACTGATATAAGTTAGCTAAACATGTTACTAACGTAATAAGGGAGATAAATAATGGTTAGTAGGTCACATTTTATATTGTTTAGTTAGCTTTCCGTCTTTCCAGTTTTATGAAGTCCAGTAAACAGGCACCAGCCGAAGGGCAGACAGCTGAGTGACTAATTCTTTCGCGCATGAATTGCTCTTGACTCTCCGCAAGCAGCGACGTATATATGTTTGCATGTTGGTTAACCCGTCTGGGTCCCGCCAATATGGGTATGTTATCTCTCTCACTGTGTCGGCTTTCAAAGCTCCACCTAGCGGCCTCCCGATGACAATGCAGCGTGACCAGAAAGGCCGTGCACGATTTGTCAACCCGGCTATCTCCCCTTCTCTCGTCCCTCGCTTAACCGCTACATTTCGCGGTCTGGTAGCAACTGTTCGTGATGCCGATGGGGTTGGAAATCCAAAATGTACTCTCTCCACCATCTACCCCCCCTTAAACCCACATGTGGGAATTAAATAACTACCTCCACCCCCCCATTGATTCTCCCTTCCACCATCTGCATCCCTTTAGCAATTAAGCTCTCCTCACATATGCGGCAAAGTGATGGTGGTCTGGTCCTTTTTGTTCATCATCTTCTTCTTTTTTTAAGACTACTAGGGGAGAGGACTGTGCAGACTGAATCGATGTGGAGGGTGATGTGGTGGTACGGGTGGGGGTTTAGCACCGCTGCGGCAAAATGGTCTAAAGGGGAATAAAACGCAGGAGGGAGAGAAAGTCTCTCTCACTCTCTCTTTCCCTCTCTCCTTCCTCTCCCAACGTAAGAAAGTAAGTAAGCCGTTAACCTCTTGCGCTGGCGGCGTGCCGTATGAGGAAGTTTTTAACCCCCGCGAACCACTCTCCCCCTATCTTTTTTCATTTTTACTGTCTCGCATAAAAACCCCGGGCGTGTTTTCAGTGTTGCCCAAGGGAGCTTTTATATATATATATATATATATATATATATATATATATATATATATATATATATATATATATATATATATATATATATACACCTACCGCCTCCTGCCTTTTGGGGTCGTGTGTTGTTCCTTGACAGTGCAAAAGGAAACAACGCGGGTCGATACTTGAGGAGTCTTTTGAAGCAGTCAATCTCTTTTGAGCACGGCCCCTGACTGAATGTGGTGTAAAAATATGCCTCCCCTCATCTATTAATGAAGGAATTGAATTATTAATGCGTGGAGACATGAATTTCGATCATTCTGGAAGTGAATATCAGTGTTTCACATTCGCACCTGCTACGTCGTTGGTCCCAGTTTTGGGTGAAAAAATCCATTTTTCAGCTCATTGGTCGGTTATTTGAGGATGCAATTGACAGCTGAGTTCATTTCCGCCTTTAACTAGTGGTGTAAGGGTTATGGAAAGGATTATTTTGGTGTTAAAAATAAGAGAGAAGAGATACCCGGCGTTGGTATTAGCCTGGGCTCCCAGTGGCTCCAAGAGGCTCCCAGCCCTACGACTCGTCTGACGAACGGGGAGTACTGCACGTGAGGTTTTGTTTTTGGAATACAGTTTTCTTTTGGTGTTCGTGCACATATTTTTAACTGTAATTCTAACCAGCGAATCCTAATTTCCGAGAATAAAATTTCGTATGTGCCAATATGTTCTTTTTATTTAGAGGAATGGTATTTTAAGAACTTTATTTCGGGAACAATAGCGTGATTCCGGTTAATATGGAGCCAGGTTAGATCCAAACACGGGTCGAGACATGATAACTGCAAAACATGATAACCCACTGGTAATTTGATTTATACTTCCATCATTATACTTTTGTAGTGAAAAGTAACTTATAAGAATGTACAGGCTTGATCAGTGAATATCAGTAGGAGTTTCCGAAACAGTTAATGGATTATTTTTTACTTGGAACGGATTATGATTGCTTGTTGTTTAATCGTTATGCTATCTATATTAGGGCTGCTTCGGTGAGCTTTGGGACAAGGCAACGGGACTCAATTTCGTTTGCATTTGCAAAGAGTGCATTTTCAATAAATGGTACTATTTAAATATCGTAATACTGCAAATGGTTGTAAGGCAAAAAATGAATTACATGTGTGGGTCATTGCATCAGCCTAAGGCGATCCCATTGAAATCAGCAAGGAGTTTTTCAGTCAAAAAGGGAAATAATGACAAGGTAGGTATGTACTAACATGTTTAGGAATGCAATTTATGACTTCATACCACCGATACCTTATTTCTGCGTGCAGTAGACAGCGTCATCTGTTATAAAATAGCGCTGACAATCTGTAATCAGCAAAATCATCCATCAAACTGTGTATTCCGACATGGCTTGTACACAGGAGCTTAGACCATCTTCATTTAAAATTTAATTCCTTGCCAAGGACTAATTATAATTTCTAATACTACTAATTACTCATTACTGGCCCAAATTAGGATTAATTAGGCACCATGAAGTTGGCACGCGCTAGCAACTCACGGTAACTGCATTTTACACTATAAAAATACCAATAAAGTATGTGCAAATTCCCTCATAGTACTCCGTGTGAGGGAAAAAGCACTTTAGAGCTTCGCAACTTTGAAGTACAATTCCTCCAAAAGTAGCAAATTCATAATTCTACGGTTTTTAATGGTTATATCACTACGGGAGTAACAGTGTGCTGTTACCGTGGGCCAACTTCCTGGTCGTGATTAATTAAATCAACACAATCTTATTTCCAATGCAATGATGAGATAAAAAAAAGAGATGACTCTGAGGTGGCAAAATTTAATGAAAGAATATAATAAAAAACTATACACTAATATCTATCTATAATACCCACATTTATTAAGTACACAAATCAATCATTATCCTTTCACTGAGGATTTAAACTGCCAAACTTAAAATTCAAGAGTGTCCATGTAGTCAATAACTTAATTTCAATTCGCATTGATTCCAAATTGTATATAATAGTTGAAACAAAGAAATAATTGCTGTCAGTCTAATCCGACTCTTGCGAAGATTATGCAACATTTTAAACTCATTTCCTGTCATAACACATTCATTAGGAGCGTAAGTCTACCTAATACAAATTACCTTTAAATGTAAAAATATCACCAGAAGAACACACGCAAGGCATCACAGCACATATAGTACATATAAAATTTGTAATTACTGAATTTCCATAATTGCATTCTCACTTAAACACACGATAAACCTTCGTTTCAATATTCTCGACAAATATTACGTCTCTTGCACAAGTGAAACTTAGTCATACCGACTGTAATTGAAAATTGAATTTAAGTGCTACAGTTGGATAATTTCCTTTAAATTCTTACAGCCGAAAGAAAACATTTATCGCTTCAAACTACATTTCAAAATTAATTTTCGCAGCGTTTTATGCTGCTATTTATAATTGGTATTTATAATGAGTTTTTAATAATTTGTGGCCCATAAAATATATCACTCTTCAATAGTTTTGTAATCATAAAGTATATTCCTAATATTCTTCTTAATTATGCTTAAAATCACAAACCAAGAACTCTGTGTAAGAACAAAACAACCCTTCGAAGTTATTGCACAATTTTGCCTTCAATTGTTTTCGAAGAGTTACCCACAACTCCGCGGAAACCGGCACTAAACGAAGTAGCTATACACATCGGTCGTGATTACAGTATATAATCACGAATGGCCAACGAGAGCAGCGTTCGTTACGATTTTGTATCAATCATGACTTTCCTGAGAGAACATTGATCGTAGGCAACTTGAACAGATCACTAGCTGGAACATCAATCAGTCATGACCTTACACTCACGATCGAATCACAAGTGGGAGTGATAGACGTGACCAAGATCTCTCCAAAGACCGAATTGCCCATCACTAATGTACACAATTGTCAAATTATTGGTAGTGCGAAGTTATATGGAGGAAAAATCGTTCGCCTTGTCCGAGAATAGAACCCGAATCCCTCGATTTTGCCCCGAGTGCTTTAACAAGTTTAGTTACCGAGGCGCCCTTCGACCTTGTGGATGTTTGAGGGCTTTTCTACTAGGTGTTCCGGACTGCTGGACATATGATAAGCAGTCCAAAGCGTGCGCTTCGCGCCAGAGTCCGCGAGGATATCGCAAAAAATGGAACACAATAAGGGGTTCGTTCTTTTGACGAATTTTGAAGATACAGGGACCAGCACGATATCCTCAAAATACTGGTAGCGATGAGATTCAATATTCGGAACAGTTATACGCTCGGGCCATCGCGCGCCAGGAATTCGTCGTAAAACAAGGTGTAGGAAGCTTATTTTATGATTTTTACTAAAGCCATACAAACGGTCGGGCCTTAACCGAAACGAAGTACACGAAAAATCATCTGTCAAACAATAAATTTCGGCCGTTTGAGCTTGTGAGGATTTACCTATATATTCCCGTTTTCTCGTAAGAATACGGCGGTTCCAAACCTCCTTTGAAACAAAACTGTCTGATTTTATATCTCATGTGGAAAAACCACGCATGGAACGTATATATATCGTGATAAGTAAAATGAAAGGAGCTTTCCTTTCAATGCATTGAAGTTAGCGCACATTGGAACACATCCGCGCACTACTAGCGCACAGTCACGACGATGAATGGAACGATCGGCGCTGGCGAAATGTTTGGTAACCTGCCGGTAGTTAGCATTCTGCTGGTATACAGCTTTCATGGCCGAAAATTTTGCATCTAGTTATCGGAATCATTCAAGTTTCTTGTTTAAAAATATAAGCTTGTTTACCGAAGAGTAATCATAATCTTTCATCGTCTATGCTTGACGCCATTACTGAATATCAACGGAAAAATCAATGGCGGATGCATGTCTTGACGTTCTTTACGAATTTTGATCACCCATTAAAAAAGTAGTGCTGCCATCCAAGGAGGTAGCTTATACTAAAATTCAGATCTAGAGTTTCAAATTTATAAAGTCACCGTTCATTCCTGCAATACTTAGGCATTATTTTGTTTATAAGTGCATGATTATTTCACAGCATGGTGTAACGTGCGTCATGCCATAACAACACAAATTAATCTTTCAAGTGATTCATTTAAACTGTTACTATGCCTAAAACATTAAAAGCAAGAGAATTTTTTATGTTTGTTAATTTTCACAGTAATTACTCTGTAACTAGACCGATGACCTTTAACCTTATCAGGTAAGAGCACTCAACTAAATCAGATATAAAATGTCCCAAAAAGAGTGGGTCTCCTTCACTAAGGAATTGCAAATAAAACTTTTATGCAGTTTTTACTACGAAAGTGACCAAAATAGACATTGTCCGCATTTATGCTCACGAGTGCAAGATGTGACGACAACATTTTGAAATTCGCCATTTAAAAAATAATTTTATCTTTAAATATAATTCCAGTCAATTTCCAATGGTTATTATTCGCCTTGAATGATGATGGTTATAGAGTGTTTCAAATTTAGTTGATACTTGGGCCTTATGCAGAACAATGTTGCCAACCTTACCATCTTCTCAACTCTAGTCCCTTGTAGGCAACCAATACCAACAGCGCGCTAAATTTAACTAAATTTCTTGTTAGCATGCTAATAAGTAAAAACTATGCTATTGTCCAGCTGCAATTGGCAACATAGCTCCTCTTAATGGAGCTTTGCGTAGGAAATGAATCCCCATTAGTGTCCATACTGTCAACTAGATTTATAGTACTCGATGACGTGCCTAACCGTCAATTTTATTGAGATCCACTTTCAAATTGACGTCAAGAGAATTGATTTTATGAATAGTGAAATGAAAAATATTGGAAGTATGGACGGACCCTCTTAAGCCTATGTTTGCTGCATGTTCTCACATGGTAGTTAAATGAAAACGATATCTGCAGAAGAACTAATAAGGTTAGTAGCAATGGAAAAGAAGTGATAATATCTTCGTGCATGCATACAATATAGAGCGCATGTGCTATCCTTACAACGAATTGTTTGTTTGACCATAGAAAGGTGGCGGATGTGACGTCAGACATGGTAACCCATTGAGGTGTTCACCCACTGGAGCCCAAAGTCAGTGTTTTTTCATCAGGTAGTTTTAATTCCTAGCTTATTTCTTAAAGCTAAAGAATAAATGATAGCGGATTTATTAGTCATTGCTATTCGAGCAAAAACATTTATTTCAAAGATAAAGTTAATCTTTTGCTGGTAAGTTAAGTCCATGTGCTTTCCCTTTTAAGCATAATAATTTGCTAATGGTGCCTTCTCCGACGTAAATCCTTTTCTTTAAGCTTACGCATTCACCACTAGAGAGCAGCGCACTAGAGCTAATTAGAACCGCTTCAAGTGAAAAATTAAATAAAGTGCTTGGAGATTTAAAGGACCATGATGGTGGCAGAACTTTTCAGACACATCAAGGTTAATAATCATGTTTGGCATAGAATGGAATACCATCCTAACTAGTCATTACTCCAATCATCTCAAAATAAGCCGTGATGGAGCTTTGTCACCTGTGGCTCTGAGCAATCCAATTAGAGGTGTCAGTGTTTGTAGGCGTTCAAATGAAGGAAGTTGTGAAGCATACCCAGGTTTCTCGCTGGTTTATATAACTATAACTTTCCCGATGAGAAAAGGGCTTACATTTCCCTACGTTATTGGCTGTTAGAGATGAGGTGTGATTTCTCGACTAGTAATTTGGTTGCGGTGATTTTGTTGTAACGACTCGGAGCCGTGATAGAAGTCGCGAAGTCACAGTTCTGTGAAAAATAGCGTTACATGTTTCTCTGCTCCGTGACGGTGGAGTTTTATCGCTCTCGTCGCTCCGGAGTTTGGTGCTTCTAATGACCCTCTTGTCGATGTCTTGCATAGTTCCGGAGTGGTGTTGCTCTCCGGAGCTGTGTCGCTCTCTTGATTTTAATCCTCCGTGGCTGTATATCTTGGTTAAAACTTTCGCGGGTCATTATAGATGTATGTTTGTTTTTCGGGTGTACCCCGCATAATATAACCAGGTGTGATATCTGAAGTTTCTTGGCCGTTGCTGGTCATTTTATAAAAGGGAATGAGGTATCTGTCGAGTTGTTGGAGTTTATATAGGGGTTTCATGGAGGGAAAAGGATGATAAGGGAAGGAGTGGAAGGAGTAGTCATTGCATTTTTATTTAGGTTCAAAGCAGGGTCCCACGTGTGGCTGACTTGGAGGCCACAGACCCTATTGTAATTTTGCTGGCATTTTCTTATTTCCAAAGCTTCGCGGATCAGCCGGCTGCTCTTCAAGCTCTTCAAGCTCTAAACTTCAAGCCCCGGCTGTTCCGCGAAGCTTTGGAAATAAGAAAATGCCAGCAAAATTACAATAAGGACTGTGGCCTCCAAGTCAGCCTCACGTGGGACCCTGCTTTGAACCTAAATAAAAATGCAATGACTACTCCTTCCGCTCCTCCCCTTCCCATCTTTTTCCCTCCATGAAACCCCTATAATAACTTCACCAACTCGACAGATACCTCATTCCATTTGATAAAGTGACCAGCAACGGCCACGAAACGTCAGATATCACACCTGGTTATAGTACGCGGGGTACACCCGAAAAACAAACATAATCCGTGGTTTTGTTGATCTCATGCCTGTTCGAGAGCTGCCGGTCTCGAAGTATGTATTTTTTTGAATCCAGAATTACACCCGGAACAAAATCATTGGGTTCGTTTCAGTGATTGGGTCGGAGTTATCACAATCATATCTGCGACAAGAAAGCCCATATCCCATCCCTATTGGCTGTAAGAGGAATTCTAATGAATCTTTGACCTTCGTTCAATATCACTTGTTTTCACCAGTTTTAATTCTTTAAGCCTTATCATAAATTTAGCAAATCAAGCTATTTATAGACCTGCCTGCAAATGTACTTGCCCAGCCATTTAGTGGATAATTTGCCTCCGTAATGTTTTCGGCATTAGTTAGAAAAATGTCGCTAGTGTATCCTACCGGCTCAAAGACCTTGAGATCTGTGAACGGCTCAAAACCCTGTTTTCATTGCGGGAAAAATGAGGCAGCACCTGGTGCAGTATCATGTGGAAACTATCGTTTGTAGAGTTTCAGTATTACTGCTATACTGATCTTCCTAATATACCTTGTATGCCAATCGGTGTGCTGGGTGGTTATTTTGTAATCTCACCTTTTTAGTGACTCTTAGTGGAAAGGCGGGAGATCCGTTTCGCTCGCTTAATGATCGGCTCACGAACGGTTCGTGAATTGTCGAAGCTTCAATTACCATATATCAAATAAAAGATGCCGATGCTCAACATATTACGGAAGATATCTTACACTGTACATACCACGAAAATCTAAATACAGTCAAAACTACAAGCGACATGTAAGCGATCACTCAATATTTAAAAAAACATTAAGTGCATCTAATTAGTGTTCGATTCACAAGCACGGGAAATATCTACTAAGAACGTAGATTTTAAGGCAATATTTGTTAAAATTATGAAATTATTGTATATATAACTGAATTCCATTCTCCATACACTGGCGGATAGGCACATAAAAGCAAAGGTATCAGCAACATTGTTTGGGAAATATTGATACGAAATATATACACAGATAATTCAAGCTAATAATAACATAAGCATTTCAAAAAAAGCATACCTTCAGGTGCCCAATATATTGGAGTTGATAATGCTAAAGTTCTTCACGTTTACCAAATTACAACAATACGATTTAAAATCGTTTGTATCTTTCGCGCCCTTGTTTATTTTCCAACTCAAGTTTCAAGTGGAAACGATGGTGGCTCCATGTGACGTTCTTTATGACAGGTGAGATGGAACTAATGGCAGGCGGAGATAGTGAAACGGATCAAGAGTCGAAAGATACGGATAAGAGCAGATGAATCGTCTAAAAGACCAGCACATGACCGGCAGTTCACCGCTTGAGATCCGGAGATTGTCACGCCGCCTGGGTGGCGGAGTTGAACAACGAAAAAGTGACATTTTATGACGTATTCTCACTAAAGTGAAATTACAAAATAACCCCCCTGTAGACTGATATATCATATGGGGTAAGGTCTCATTATAATTATCATAAGGATTAAGATGATTCAGAGGAAACGCTCGAAATTACCCGAGGCTGTAGCATCACACTGTTTCACAATTCATAAATCTTAAATTAGAAAATCGGGATGTGACGTGGTGGTGACGTCATTATTTCTTCATTTACGATGCTCGACACTGTACTAACAAACGGATTTTGCATATTTACATTAAAATATGTTTATTTTAAACTTCGCACGTGAATGAGGTGTGTTCCAGCATGGACTCCGTTTCTGGTACGTGAATTCTTCTTAAAGTTAAAATCATAATAACTGAACGCCAATTACCATGCAGGGTTTTACGAATTATATGTCAGCAAACACATTTGTTGGGCTCTCTGTTCCATTCGTATGATGCCCATTCCTTCTGTCGTCAATCGTTCTCCCGACGAAAGTGAGGAATTGACTGACGTATGCCACTAAAAGGTCACTCCTCGATTCCTTACCCTTATGCTTATCTCTCAATCACCCTAGCCTCCCACGCTTCTTTTTTTGGCCTAGGCATATACGTACATACGCTCCTGTGCTTTACTTGTACCCTGAGAAGGGCAATTCTTAAAAAAGCAGCAAAGCAGCAAAGGAAATATTTTCGTTTAGATAACCGTTATGGACGCTTTTATCCTGTGCCCTCGAAAGTTTTAAATTTCTCGTCGAACTCACAGATAAAGAAAATGGCAGAGTCTCAAGCAACTAACAAATTCTAAGGTTAATTTTTATTGTAAAAATATTTCTCTTTCGTTGATATTGTAATACATGTTTTGTAATATGTTTAAAGCGCATCAAAGTAGGCTGCGCGGTGTTCAAGTCATGATCGTACAAAGTGATGCTACCGTTTTCTTCAGTGGCAAATACCGTAAAGTTACGGTATTTGCCCCTGAAGTAGCATCATAAAAATATAAAAATACGATATAAAAAAGGTTTACGGCAATTATGGTTCGTAAAAATAAATAACCTTCAATATGCAACTTATCTCATTGCAGTTGGATCGTTGGTTATCGAGATATACTGTCTCAAACTGGGGTATCTTGAGTTTTTGCATAGACAGTTGTTGTTGAAACTATTAAGGATATATGAATGTGGATAATTAGTAACATATAGTTTGTATAAAAAATGGGTGTATGTATGCATGGTGTATGAAGTGGTGCATTAATGTGGCAGGAGCATGGAGGAAATTATCAAAATTAGGAGTAAGTTTTTTTGGGCTAACGCCAATAATTAAACTTTTTTGGAAATACCTACTCCGAAAGGGAACGGCATGATGGGTAGGTATTTGATTGTATGCGTTGGAATTCTCATGACAATATGCTTATCATCCGGTATTGGGAGCACTTGGGGGAGTATTTGTATGTACCTGTGTTTTGTAATGAACCCTTTCGATATTAAAATGCTTCTTTCGTTTGTTTAATTTGTAGTTGACTTCTTTCGAAGTTCAAAAAGATCACAAAAAAACTAATAACGTTTGAAAATAAAGTGTTGAGACGAATATTCGGCCCCATTAAAGAGGGAGAGACATGGAGAATAGGGAAAAACATAGAGTTGAGGGAACTTTACGAAGAACCAGATATTATGGTTATAGTCAGAAGCAGACATCTTAGATGGCTAGGCCATGTCCACAGAAGACGTGACAACAAAATGGTAAAAATGATATGGAAAGGAAAACCGGAAGGCACCAGACCACCAGGGAGGCCAAGTATGCGCTGGAGCGACGAAGTGAAGGACCTGTAAAAATGGGAGCTCAACTCGACACCGCAGAAGACAGAAGGGCATGGAGGCGAGTGGTTGGCGAGGCCAAGGGCCATTTAGGTTTTCAATGGCCACAGGATTCATTCATTCTTTCAAAGTTAACCGATCACGAAACGGACAGTTATTAAATTGGGACGACAGCTTTGGGACCGTACTAGTAGGTTTTTGTTGGAATACAAGGGGTCGTGTTGGGAAACTCACCAGGACAGCGGCACGGAGTGCACGACCCTCAGCGGCTCCTTCATCATGGTCATGAGGTCGAATGTCCCTTTGGGGCCGTGGTTCCCCTTGCGCCAAGAGGACCTCCTTCCCCGGGCGTGTGCGGTCAGGACGCGCCGGAGACGGCCCCCACCACCCACGCAGCCGCCCTCCTCGCCCCCGTCCCCGGAGGCGCCGGGGGAACTCTGGGAGGACCCACCTCCACCGCCGCTGGTGCGAAGGTCGGAGGACGATCCCCACTTGGACGAGTGGAAGAAGTTAGATGAGCGCATGGTGACTGAGGACGGTCTAGGCTGGGACGGAGCAGTGGTCTTTCGACGGAAGAGTTGAGTAAGCCGGCACAGAAACCTTCCGACTACACAGTGCGGCGGAGGTAAATGGGTAGAAGGATCCACTTGTAATTAAGGGTGACTGAGCGGTACAGTTTCTGAGCGTCCGGCGGTAAATACGTAAGAAAGACCCACTTAAGAAGTCGACGGCACGGTAATGTTACTGAGCATTCAGCGTCAACTCCAGTCGGAGTTCGGCGACTAAAGAACTGGCCACCCACGCGGAGGATCCGGGTTCAAATCCCGTCGTTGGAGGTTGAAAGTTTTCGTAGAAGGCATTCCCCTACTTGGTTGTCGTATCCTCTGCTAAGCGTTTCCTCACAAGAACAGTTAGTCTGGTGCACTACTTGGGGAAGCCGGTTGGTATGGTTTCTACATGAAGAACCCGGGTTTGAATCCCGGAGATGGTTGAAATATTCGCGGGTAATCCTGTCCCTACTTGGGTGAAGTGACGGAGCACTTCAGTCACTGCATTCCTTCCGGTGCTTTGAGTTGTTATGCGTAGGTCATCCTCACTCCACCGCGAATCCAAATACAACACGTGAAGACGGGCGTTGGTGTGTTGGCTATAGCACTGGCTTTAAAACTCCTGTCTGTCCTGTGATGACTTATGAGCAGATGTTCCTCACACCACCAGGAAGCTTGATACAACAGGTAGGGATTGATATGCTTTGGTGGCTTGAATACTATATTCGCACGCTTTAATCCCGGGTTCGTGTCCCGGCAATTGCAGAAATATTTCATCAACAATCCAGCCCACGCACTAGGATGGAATGATGAGATCACTTCAAGAACAGTACACCGTCCGTCGAATGGGATGTTAAAACCGTGACCGTATTATTTCGTTCGGAGAGAGCTGGTTGATTCAAGTGGAAGGGTCAATATCTTCCTCACATACACTGCTAACCTAGTGCCTTTCCTGCCCGGTCCGTGCGGTACCGACTAGGGTTAGACGATAACTAAATTCAGGGATGCAGGTGGAGGCGGTCTTCCAGCGAGACACACTTTTGTGGGGGGTGGGAGAAAGCGAAGGAGGCGAAGATTCTGATCTCACTGATTCTGTTTTTTCATCCCTCGTTCCTCCTCTGGGAAGTCACTTGTCAACGGGTGACCGAGGAGGCTTTAGCGAAGCGTTAAAGCATTCCGAGAATCGCGTGCGGTTCGGTGATGAACTTCACCGGGGAGGATTTTCGGAGAATTAATCGGAGTCCCCTTCCTTTTTGCGGGCCAATGCTACACCAATCCGAAGAGGGGGTTTCGACGAATAGCGCCGCAATCAAATTCCGGAAATGGAATGATAAAAGTCTTGGAATTACAGGAGAATCAATGTGGCCTCTCCTTTGTTGTGCAAATCTCGAGTATCAGCTTCCTATGCCACTAAGCAACGGGTTTTCGGCGAATCCCTACCACAAGAGAATGCCGAGATGTATTGATAACAGTGTAAAAAAACAGTTAAGAATGAATGTTATATGCGGCCACTCATGTATCGTGTACAAGAGGATAGAACCTTCATACGGCGAATGCTACCTATCCTTCAAATTATGTTATAGACAAATTATGTTGCTACAAAATTCTGAGATATAGCGATAACAGTCTTTTAAAAAAAAACAGTCCGGAAGAATCTTTCAGACTACTAACATGTCATGCAAAAACACGGATAAAACTCGGAGATTATCCTCATGCACGGTTAGATATATAGATATATTTATTTGTACGTATAGTCAACACTCATTAAATTTTCAAAATTGGACGATAACAATTAGAATATATATATATATCAACTACATCTGAAGTAACATCGATCATCACTGGACTCGTTGAAGTTGAAAGAAAACAACATCAATCTTTTCCGGAAAGGCAAGCACCGTACGGACGTTTATTTCATAATATCACCAACTTGGAGCAATCACGGAGTACTTTCAAAGAACTTTTAACGGTGGAGCGTACGATGCACGCCGAAAAAATATTGCCGAAGTAATACGTTTGAACTTGGGTTGTTTGAGCTCGGCCACTTGAGTTAGGATGAGTGAAGATTTAAAACCCTTGGTCCATTCTGTTCCTATGAAGTTAGAGTTTCTTTCATGTTCGCAATCAATCCTGTTTGTGTTCCTTGAAGAAGCGATTGGTTCATATGAGGTTTAATTGAGTAAACTTGAAAATAAAAATTACATTCTATAATAGTTTCCACATTGAAGTCAATATTTTGGAAGTATGTATAGAAGTTTCCCTCCTTTAGATTTTCATTCAATATGAATCATCCAAGCGTTACAGTATTAATTAAAGCTTAGTGATTCCTGTGCAATAATTTAATTATCCCTCTAAAATCAGGCTGGATATGAGAAAACTTACTTATATATCAGGTATGTTGAGGTATTTTTTCGTGGGTAATGCTGTACTAACATGTACTGTTGAAATATTAGTAAAAACATTAATGTTCGTTAGTAATTATAAATGTATTGTCCGTATGAGCTTATTGATGGAGCTTTTTTCCACTTACGTCCTTCAACTATGAGTAAATACTTGAGCAAATATTATCTTCGGCTTCGATAGAGCAAACTTTTCTTTTTTGTGCAGTGTATTGTGGCGACTGCTCATGAAGTCCTTAGCTTTAAAAAGTATTTATGTCCTGTAATATTTAAGAATGGTCCTGTATTTAAAGCAAGTATATATTATGTGTATATATTGCTAATGATAGAAAACCTTGTAAATGATTACAAGATGTATTGTTAATACGTGATAATAAACATATTTCCCGTACAAAAAATAATCAAATATCACACTTGAACAATGTCCATCTCCAGAGAATATGTGGTCAGTCTGCTAGTAATTCGTGTTTAGCATGCCACTGTCTTCTAATAAGGCAAGTGAACATCTGATCGCAATGAATACTTTAATGCATTGATTTTACAACGTGAATCTCTCTTTTTTATGATTTGGCTTTGGTTCAGATCGTTGAGTTACGTTCATTGAGAAAACTGTAAACTTTGGAGGTCACTTCTCAGATTTTGACCTTGTGATAATTCAGAATTGAAGAAAATTCAATTTCTCCAGAATCTATTCCGTGGTACACACATGTGTTTGCATAGGATATTACAGTTTGTTTAATTTTTGAAGAAAAGATATGTCTCGATCCGCTTTAGTTTGTTTTTGTAATGACTACAACCTTAAGCTTGACGTAAGTACCCCAGTTCAATGTTGAGTAAAGTAAAATATCGAAGAACTTCTTCAAAATTATTTTAAAACTTCAGTGAGTAAAGGAATCATGAAATCTTTGTTTCCTTCAGAATAATTTTTTGTCTGAATTACGAAGGAGCTGAGTTTTGTAAACAGTTGAGCCGTACTCTTATTAATTCAAGTAGATTGTTTACGGGTCACGGATACGGAAGTAAGGTTGAATTGTAAACAGAAGAATTTTCACGCGATATTGAGGTATTTCCTGAACAACAATTACTTTTAACAATGACACAGAGGCAAAATGAGCATTTCCCCTTGGTTTTCAACCAAGATTATATCACATCAATAAGTAGGTTATAATTCTTTCTAGTGGTATTATTTTTTTAAACTCTGTTACGTTTTTTGTACCGCAACAGGATGTTCAGATATTTTCCCGGAGAAATATGTCAGCACGCCCCGCACTGTCGTTTTCCCAACATACACAAAAAAAACTCGCGTTGCCATTAACTACTGGACGGTTAAGTCGGTACCAGGCGTCTCACGGTCACGAGGTTATTTATAATACCTCTTTCGGATACGGAGCAACCTCTTTTTCGTTATTATTTACCTTCGATTCAAACCACACCTATAAAGTATTATCTCCTCGAGAACACAAAACATCTGTCACCGAAGGAATCAATGCGCCACGATGCGGCGCGCGATGATTGCGTTCGCCTGACTTCAACTGTTTCAGCCGCGAGCACATGTTTTTTTTGGCGCGCCACAAGATCGAACTAGGACAGCCGGTTTTTCGTGGAGTTTATCATCATGTTCTTCCTCCTTCTCCAGCCCTCAAGGTGGACCTGTATAATCTTGGTTTCGGCTTGCGTCGTGGTGCTTGTGTCAGTTATCACTAGGGAACAGTTAAAAGGAGGGAAAAACACAAAACCAGTCATGAGTCCATGATTCGCCGCACGACTACAGCACTAGTATTTGGAAATCGTTGAGCAACTACCTCACGAGTCTTCTCTCTTTCTGTTCTTCGTTATAATTAATTTGCGTCCTCAAGTTTCAGCATCTTATTTTCTACATGTAGTCTCTTCTCTCTTTCTCTGAATTCGGCAGTATTTTTTTTGATACCTATGTAGCAGGGTATGACGTTCAATTTCAACCACCCGTTGTCAATAGTTCAATGTAGTATGTTCACTTATTCCTTGTGTTCGGCGGCAATGTGTATGTGGAGTATAGTGAAGGCTGGGATGTATGTTTAGGTGCTTTTTTTCAAATTATATTTGTCTCTTTCACTTCCCACTCTTCCTCGCCGTTCTTTTTTAACAATCCATTGCAAATCTTTAGTGTTATCACTTATTCTTCGTGTTATATGGTGACGTATATGTCGGATATGATGTGGGGAAGGGACGGCACGATTCTTTGTTCGTGTTTTCTTTTCAAATATTATTTTTCTTTTTAATCTGTCCTCACTCCCGTACGTTCAGTCAGTCCTTCCTGATCCTGGTCGAATCGAACCGCGCCCTTGTGCTCCTCGTTCCACCGTGGGACTCTCACAAGACCAGCTGCCCCTGCCCCGCCACACACAAACACACACATACAAACAGAAACTCCCCCACAGGTTTCTCACCCCCGAAAAACACACCCCCCAGTTTCACTGCTTCTCCTCAAACTCCCGCGCAGCAGCCAGGCGAGCGGGCAGGCAAGCGATGGGGCCCGTATCGATCACGTGGTGGCCCAACTCCTCCTACTCCGTCTCCTACAACGACTACTTCCTCCGCCAGCCGACGCAGCCACCGCCTCTCCCGCCGACGCTGAGTCTCCCACCGAGAGAGGGAGAGAACGCAGAGCGACGCACACACTCTCTGTTTCTCTCCCTTTACCCTTTGGGGGTGGGTGGGGGGGCGTGGAGATTCACACACACATATACACACAATGTTATGACGTCACTTCCCCTCCATCGTCATCGCCGGTAACGCCTCCTCTTCCGCGCCTATCCCGCCCTCTCCGCTCGCTCGGCTCGGGATACTGACAGGTGGGTCAAATGGGAGGGGTAGTGGGACGAGGGGCGCTTTAGGGGGTGTGGAGCTTTGGGGTGCAGCGAGGATTACCGTCCCGCACGCGTCGAGTGTCTTCCTAGTCCCTCGTGCCCTGAAAAAAATCAGTCTCCGCACACCCTCCTCTCTTCATGCTTCGTTTACTTTCAACCCGCCCTCCTGCTTCTGACAGGTGGGTCGAATTGGGTGGGTCAAATGGGGTGGGGCGTTAAGGCGCAAGATTTGTGATGATGGGTCAGTGGTCTATATCCGTCTTGTTGCTTTTCCCATGTGTCTGGAAAAGAGGATCCGGCGACACAGCCAACACACCTCGTCTTGTGCTTCTCTAATCCTTTCCCGCCCTGGAACAATGCACTCCTGACCGGTGGGTCAAAGTGAGCGTGTCAAATGCGGTAGTCAAGCGGGGTGGGGTGTTGAGGTACGGGAATGAGGTGAAGGGTCAGTAGTTTAGCCGCGTTGTTGCTTTTCCCATGTGCCAGGAGAAATGGGCTCGGCGACACAGCCAACACTCCACGTCTTGTGCTTCTACTACTGTACGCTGCGCTACCGACAGGTGGGTCTACGGAGAGCGGGACGTGGGTACTGCGCAGGTGGATGATGGGTCAGTATCCAGTCGCTGGGTGGTGTAGCGTCCCGCGTTGTTGCAGAAATCCGTCTCCACAGTCAACAACTGCTGCTTCAGTTCCTTTTCTCGCCCTCCGCTGAGCCCAAACTGATTGTTGGGTCAAATGTTGCTAGGTGGGAAGAGTTAATGACCCAACAGACAGCGTGTTTACTGCATCCCCACAACGTGCCTGGAAAAATCCACCGCTGTTTTAGACCGAGTGGTAATGTGGGTGTGATAATGGAGGAATTTCAAGCGTGTTTGATTAAGGTGTTTTGGGGAATGAGGGGGTGGTGTTTGTGGAGGGTATTTAAAAAAAGTGAGGTTTCCTGAAATGATAGATGGTGTCGAAAAACAAAGGTTGCACAAAGGGTGAAAGGAAGGGGATGGAGATAAAGGCGCATGTGTGGGGGGTGGGAGAAGCTAGTTTGAGGTTTGAGTTTCGAGTTTGGGGGTTTTCAGTGACTCTTGCAGTGGAGAGGGAGAGGGGGAGATTTGGAGAGGTTTACGTATGAGCTGGTGGGAGGTAAACAGACGCACACAAAGGGGGTGGGGAGGGTGAGGTGGCGGTAGCCTGTCGCGCGCGTGTGCGAGGCACGCCCCGGGGTTTTTTGCCCGGTGGGTGCGCGCGGGACTCCCGGGAACTCGGGGAGACCACGGCGCGGCGTCGTCTCGGTCTCTGTTCCACGCTGCCCGACGGTTTTAGCGCGCGTGTTGCGCCGCGCATCGAGGTCATTCGACTGGGACCGGCGGCGGTGCCGGGGACACAAACCGAGGGGGCCCTCTCTCTCTCTCTCCTTTCCCATAAGACTTTATCTCTTTCCGCACACTACCACTATCACCCTTCCCCTTCTACCCCTCCCCTATACTTTTACCACGCCCCCCCTGACCCCCCCCCTGCTTCTGCTCCTCCTCCTCCTCCTCACTCTTCGTTCCTCCAGAGGGCGTGACCTTTCAAGGGTGCGGGCCAGAAACAACCCCACCCCCTACTACCCCCTCCCGCAGAACATTTTCAATTCTCTCAGTCGGACGGATAAGAAGTGGAGGGATAAGGAAGTGGAGGCTTACATAAAAAAAAGAGTTGGGAAGTACAGAAAGACAAAAAGGGACTAGTTTTCTTTAAGCTTAAGCATCGCGGCGGGCAGTCGATTGTAGGGAGTCAGAGAAAAAACGGGTGAGGCTCAAAGGAACGTGGTGTGAGGAGGCGATAAACAAAAGGGGTGCGTATTAAGTGAAAATTAATGCGAAGTGGGGGACGGGCTGGAAAAGAAGGAAAAGGTGGTGCCTGCGTTTGTTGCGGGAGAGCCTTTTGCTAAAGACTGGGAGGAAAAACGGGCGATGTTTGCAGTACCGTATTCGTCCAGTACGAAATATCCACCTTTTGTTGCTCGAGAATGCGTTCTAAAATCTGCCTACGTCTTATTTCATGCATCCGATTTTGCGGTTCCGCCGGAGGTATCCATATCTCTACTTTCACTACACATTGCGTTGCGTCAGCGAGCTAAAGATGCGCTCCCCATCACTCTTTTTTTTCTAGGCATCTATGAAGAATAGACTTTATGATGAAGTTGCTATCTTCTGGATGCTATCAATCCTATTTACTTGTAATGAATTAATCATAGTTGACAGTTGTTGATTTTTATTTTCTTCTTCTGAAAATCTGACCTAAAAAAATCAGCAGTTCGTCTTAAGGGTCAGTGCCCCCTATGGACGTGCACACACGGTGCTATTGTTGGTGTGAGAGAGCCCAGTAAGTGGTTACGCAAAGGAATAGGATAGACTTTTAATTTAAAAAAAAGGGGGGAAGAAGAAGGGACGGAAGAAAGGTGTGTCTGTGTATATCGCAAGGGGGCAGTCCACCTAAAAGAGCCCAAGGGATACGACGAAACTTGAAAACATCGAAAGAAGAGAACCGGAGAAGAATGATACACGATTGGGAAAGTTGGAAGTTCGAACTTAAAGAGGCGAAGGACAGGCTAGAAGAAGAGGCGTGCCTCAGTATACCGCGGGAAGCAGTTGACTGAATGCAGGGTGTGAAAGAGTATAATATTAAAATTAAAGATGAATCCAAATTGTCATTAAAAGAAAAGGAATTTTGACTCCTTTGCGTGCATTTCGGTCATCCGGGTGAACATCAACAGGGAGAGTTTAAATCTCGTAAACAGGCGTGTTTTCCAAGGTTCAAGTGGAAAGGAAGAGGTTTAGCGGATACGGATTTTAAAGGCTATTTTACACAGCCTTATGTACTGCACTGAAATCAATACTTATATTGGCGCCGAAAACTCAAAACCAAATTTGGAGCTTAAATAAAATTCGATGCCTCGGATTCTATGTTTACGCGACGCTAATTTCAGTGGTTCATTTCAAGTCCGGGAATTTTCTGAACAACGCTTCATAAACGCCATATTGTTTTGGTATGAGTTCTATATTGTTTACAGAAATTTCTAAATAAGCCCCTGTAAACCAGTCATGTAAGTCTCAAGAAGATGTTTTCTCGATTCCTGTTCACGCAATTCCCCTAATGATAATTTCAGTAGATTTTAACTCCACCTGCGGTAATCTCTCGAAACACTCAACTCGCATGCTTGCCTGTGATTGATCATTGGATCCAAGAATCGCGTGTAAAATAAGTAGCGTACTTATTTCTGTTTTCAGTGCTGAAAATCGGATTTGATTCTTTCGTCAGATACGATAACACCCTTTACATGGTATGATATTATGTTTTTTTCAACACTGAAATAAGCATCATGTAGAAGACTCTTTAGTGTGCATTTTGAAATAAACGCATCCTCACTGGTTTATTGGTAACATCCTCCGACCAGTTTCAACTCTCTCGTGTCATTATCAAGAGGATAGTACAATTATTTCCTCTTTTCCTCTTGTGAGTTCGTGTTTATATCATTTTTCGGAAAATAGAGGGGAGAAATTTTTAGGAATTAGCGTTTAAGATGACTAAGGTAAGGAATGAAACATTGAGCTGAAGGTCGACTTAGCGCAACATTTTTATGGAACCTTGGAACCTTTTATAGAACCTATGGAACCTTTTATGGAACCTATGGAACCTTTTATGGAACAAGGACAGGTACTAGGAAGATAAGTGAACTATTCAATGGTACCAGTTAGTTTAATAAATTCTTACCAAAATACTCGGCGCGTGTCATTATTTCAAAAGTTGCAATAAATGGCTGCGGTTGTTTCCATTAAACCAGTGTGTGTGTAACGTTTTTTTTTAATTTCTCAATGAACTCTAAATTCTACAAATTCAACTCGAGAACCATTGAAGATATCCTTTAGATCACCCTGAGTTGCGATAAACAAGGGGCTAAGGGAGAAGTTCAACTTAAAATCAGAGTGTGGATTAGAAAGGAATCAAGTAAGGCCCGTTCGTATTTAGCGGGAAAACAGCCGACAAAAGATATCGAGGAGACAAAGGGTTAGGCTCCAGGGTTAGATATTATAGAGCTTGAGAGCCTCGCAGAACAACATAAGAGGGGAATAATTAGGAAAATGGATTTAAAAACAATATGAAAAGATACAGACTGAGTGATGTCAGACGTGCCTGCGTGTGTGGCGGAATAGCAGTCGACTGAAGGAGACAAACAAGGCCAAGGCGTGAGGGGCCAAAAAAAGGAGAGACCCCCTGAGAAGGATTAACTAGGGAATAGGTTATAACGGGAACCAAGAACCAAGTGTAGAAGGACGCGGAGGAAACAAGAAGGAACCATTCAAGAAGAGAGCAATTTGATAGTAAATTTAAATTAAAGATTAATCCAAATGTCAATAAAAACGGACTTTTGAGTCCTAAGCATGCATTTCAGTCATCAGGGTGACCATCAACGGGGAGAGTTTAGATCTCATTGAAAGTTTAACTGTCCCCGTTGGTGGTCACCTGGAATTTGCACTTCAGTACATGCATGCATCCAGGTGACCATCGACCGGGATAGTTAAAATCTCTTTGAAATTTTAACTCTCCCTGTCGATTGTCACGTGAATGACTGAAGTGTATGCATAGTAATCAAAATTCCTTAGCTTATATTGACCAATTGGATTAATCTTTACTATTAACTGGAAAAAACAGTGTCACTTGCGTATATTGCGTAAGGAAGTTCACTGAAGACGGCAAGGAGAAACAGGGTTCAGGGCGAAGTTGTAAGGACAAGGAAACAGACCATAGGAGAATGGCAAACGTGGGATAATAAGTAAAAAGTTGTTCTGTTAATCTCAATACAGGGTGTGGAAATCTAGCGGAAAGCATGACGATGAGTGACGTGGGAGGCAGTCTACTGAACGTAACTAGTTACAACTGGAGTGAGGGTGAGTTTTGAAAGACATTGATGGATAGATATGTTGAGTACTATAAACTGGAGAATACATGAGAAGTGACAATTGAAAAATGATGATGTAGAACGAACGTATGAATTGATCGCGTAATAGACGGGGGAAATATGTTAACTGTCGGAAGCAAGTCATATCGGGATAAAAGAGAAAGCTATACCTATGGGCGCCAAGCCCATTAAGAGAGGATAGCTAAAACCACTTGTTAATGAAAAAAGATAACGGAAGCAAAAGTCAGGGGCGTATGACTTAGTGGAGGAACTTGAAAATTAATGGGAGACGAACTGGCAGGAGGCTTGCCTGCATAGGTATTTTTGGGAGTAGAAGTCGACAGAAAGCCAATACCAGATAGAAGCACGAGTAGATAATCGACTAGTCATGGGAAATAAGAAAGTACTAGTAGAGGATGCCCGTTGAAATTCAACGGGAATAAGAAAATATTTAAAAGTTTCATAAGGTAAAAAGTATCCCCAACACATGACTTGCGGATTGCAAATACCATTAAGAAAACCGTGTACCATTCACTAACCACTCATTGAGAGGATGAGGTGAAAGATGCCCCTACTAAAATCTCACTGCAGCTATTATATTGATAACATAAACTACGTCATGAAGGCAGCATACATAAGTACCCATTAAAAGCCAATTCTGCGGTTGCCAAGGAAATTGGAAAACTGATATTGATAAAAGATGAAAAAATAGATAATTATCGACCCAAAACACCAATTTCAGACAAAGGTGAAGCGTATATGAAAATCGATTGCAATAATTAAAATCTCCATTATTTTAGCCATCTGACAGTGAAAGTTTAAACCTTAAATCTCGAGTGCAAGTAATTAAAAAAAAAATAAACCACTGCACCAAGTTCAATGCTTTTCTAATGGGGATAAAAGTTAAGAAATCCTGGGTAAAAACAACCATGCTTGGTTAAAACAACCTTTCTGGGCAATAACAATCCCTTTAAATTGTTGTTCGGGTTTTAAAAACTATTTTTCCGGTTGGTTTTCATTCACGGCCATTATTCCTGCTAAATTTCATCTTCCTAGGTATCCTGTAAGTCATTCTTAAGTAAGTAATCCTTTGTGTCGCCTGTATTTTAACTGTAGTTTTGTATATTTTTTGACTTCGCTCTTTTTTTGAGTAAGTTTCTCTCCTGAAGTTATGCCTGAGTGTGTGAGTGCTCTTCTGTGTGTTTGTGATGTGTGTTTGCTCTGTGATTGTCCCTGGTACAGAATCTTAATCCCGTAAACGATTACAGAAATCGTGAATGGTGGTCATAACCCCGGCGTTCTAAACAGGCCCCCCTACAGCCCAGTGAAGGATCCCAGGATTGGATTGAGTACATTTTTCTTGTGGTTGGTCACTGGCGGGGAATTTAACCTTCCCGTAAACCACCAAAGCGAGGCTAACCTGGTATATTTTTTAGTTTTTTTTTGCTTTTTCCTTCTTCTGACGTGTGGTGCTAGAACTTTTTACGGACGTTGGAGTTTTCTATGCTTAAATAAGCTCGGGTGAGTTCCAGTTTATCACGGGGAAGACGTCTTTAACTGAAGGAAGCGAGGAGATGCGAGGCGAGGCTTGAAGGAAATGTTACGGAGAGGGAGAAGCTCCGCCTACTTCCTTAGGGGGCGCTAATACAGGCGCCTTATCCCCCGCGGAAGTCGGCCTATTTGGGGAAATTGATCCGTTGGGGAAGGAAGTAGAGAGTCATGGAGGGTGTTCCCTCTGGCGCTACTTTTCGGCGGTGTCGGAAGAGGGAGCTTATCGCCTTGCGACGTGTTGCGGCGACCCCTTTTGGTGGTGTCCCTTTTTTTCTGGAAGGGACCGCAAAACATGCGTGCGTTACACCCCTTTCGCGATCCCTAGTGTTTTATTTTTCGGGAAAGGGGAATAAGGAAGGCGGCGTTTTGTAACCTTAAAAAAATTCGCGGAGAAATTTCGTGCCCGGAGTAGATTTTGGTGCAAAAAAAATTATGCATGCGATGGACGTTCGTAATCGACTCGTTCTCAAGACCCACTAAAACCCTTTTCTCTCAAGAGTCGTACACTTTTTCCCAGTTTCTCCATCCTCTCCCTCCTTCCTGCCTCTTCGCCCTTTTCTCTCTTATCCTTCATCTCATTTTGTAAGGTCTTTGTCCTTCTCTTTCCCTTTTTTGTACATATATACTAAGGGGGCTACTATCCCCTTTGGCCGCATGTAGCGACCCAACCATTCCGACTGCTCTTGCTCCGCCGCCACTCTTGCTAAGGAAGAAAATATTATGATTTTACTATACTAAACAGTACTTTAAGTAAAGGGCTTCCGAAATAAATAAAGAAAAAATAGATTAATAATTCTTTGTTGAGTTGGTTCTTGACAACTTTTTATTAATGTATGCGTATTTTATTGAGTTGGTATAAGTTTTTCAAAAAATCTCAACTTTCTTTTGCCAAAGTTTCGGTCTTTAATATAAGCATCATCAGGGCTGTAACATAATATAAGGAAAACAGTTAATATTACTTGTAATTATATAAATATACAAGAGTTTATGTTCATAAATTTAGTACCTTATGCTAACTACATACCGTAGTAATTTATGAGTATAAACTTTTTTATATTTACATAATTATAGGTAATATTAACTTTTCCTTACATTGTGTTAATTTATTTTTGCGAAAGAAATGAAGTCTGCGCGCAACAAAATAATTTTCTGTATTTATTCATTTTTGACGGTTTCCCCAAACAATCTTCAGCAATGGCATAGGTGGCTTGGGGACAATTTTGAAAATAGCGCTGCATTTTAGGAAAATTTGAAATATGACTTAATTGTTCTCGCAATTAACCATCTAAAACTAAATTTGATGGCTAAAATAAGAATTTTTGTTCAATTTTTCTTCTTATGACTCAATCCATTAGGTCTTTCTACCATTATTTCTGATAAAATGTTTTCAAAAGAAACAATACCCTCGAGCGATAACAATGGATTTTACATGAATTTCTAAAGGAAGTTAATGTGAATTATTTCTAATGGACTCTGACACCAAAGGTATACAGAAACACCGTATTGTATGCGGAATGACACATTTAATAATGTGCAAGGAAAAAATTAAAAGTTTGAATGTTTTTTTCTAGGTTTTCTAGGTTTTCAAAACTTCTAGGTTTTCAAAACACTCGAGACCTGCATAAATATTTGCAGTTTCATGCTTATCATTTCATATGGTTTAAGATAATATAGTTCGATCCATCGAAATTAATTGCAATTCCTTAGTGAGTGTCTTTATTTATCTATATGTGTGTGCAGTCATACGAAAACATGACGCTCAAAGGCGCGAATTAATTCATTCAAACGTAGTAATTGGAATGGGATAGGAACACATAAAAGGACGAACACAAGTTTTGGCGGGGAAGATGAAAATGAGTCGAATTCAAATAAAAAAAATTCACCTGAACTGGGATTCGAACCCGGATCTCGGGCTGGAAATCGGGAGATCTGAGTTTGAATCCCGGGTCGGGTGAAATTTTTTCTGTTAGAATTCTGCTCATTTTCATCTTCCCCACCAAAACCTGTGTTCGTCCTTTTATGTTTTCCTATCCCTTTTCAATTCCTATGTCTGAATGTATGTATATATATATATATATATATATATATATATATATATATATATATATATATATATATATGTATGTATGTATGTATGTATTAGACACAAGGAGAAGGAAGTATATATATATATAGCCTCGCCAGGCTCCAGGAGCAGCAAAAGGGGTTAGAAGGGGTCTTCTCCGTCTTTCCCGCTCTTTCCAACCGTGAAAACGCGTTCGCCGAGTTCCCTGGAAAAGGGGATCGTATCGCCTATTTCACAGAAACTCCTTTTTACTTCCTCTTCTGAGAGGTCCGTCCCTTCCCTTCCTTGCACAACTCCAAACGCGGTGGATATGCTCGTCGCCCTGCTTATTTGACATCAAAGATGGAATCTTCCCTTTTTGCTCGAGTGCGCCGAAGCATCATCTCGTCCTTCCTGAACGTAATGACCTTAATGAACGCGGGAACTTCTTGTAGTGTCCCTCTTCCATGTTTTTTTCTTTATTTTTATCAGACAGAATTCAGTCGCAGAAGAAAGGAGATGGAAAGAGTCTTTAAGTCGTCGAGGTTCACGAATTTCGTTCATTGTTCTCTTGTTATTTCCGTATTTTATATTTTAACCTTTTTATTTTATGAAGTTAAAAGAAAAGAGGTGAGGTTAAATGGGGGTTGTATGGAAGCGAAACTTGTGCATACCAGAATAAGTTATGGAGTTTGCTAATTTTGGTGAATGTAGGGTGTCTTGAAAGTGCTTGAGTTAAAAGCACGAGGGATAGGGTTGGGATTGTGATTGGGTCATGAAAGAATGTGGAATGGATCCTCTGGTAATTGGCATGCGTGAAAAGATCGTTCTTCTTTAGTTTGGCCATGTCAAGAGAAAAGATGAGAGTCGAAGAACGAAGCAGATTTGTGATTAGAGAGTTAATGAAGATGGAGAGGAAGTGGTTGAAGTCAAGGGTGAATGTCGTGAATGATACTCTTCAGAGATATCGGATGCCTTAAAGCCCGTTTTACACGGGGCTCGTAATTGCACCATCTGATGTACGTACGAACGTGCATTTCAAATTGCATCGTGTAAAGCGGTGAAATGCTAGAACGCATGCGCAAATGCATGAACGCGAGATGGCAAAATAGCCCCTGTTCTAATTCCGAGCTCGCATTCTCGCAATTTCAACAAATTTTTTTCCGATAGATGTCGCAGTAGTAGGGACCGGAAGAAGCTGAGTGATGATATGTGTTTGTTGTATTGGTGGATTGCATTGTGTGCACTTGTTGTTGCTTGTTGTACTTTGCGTAATAAGTTTGAGCTGGTCACACAAGGAAGTGTGACAACATGTCAACAACGATGCGCACAGAATTTCGTTTCTTCTTTGTTCTAACAAGTGACTCGCTACTCGCGCACTTAACAGACGACGAAATTTCGTCCATGAATGCTTGCTTACCAACACCGTGTAAAGCTACCGCTAAAGGTAACGCATTCGTCTGCGCAATAATTATTGCACGCAAGATTGAGAAATGAATGCAGTGCTAACCTGCGCAATGACGTGCCCCGTGTAAAACGGCCGTAAAACCGTGAATTGCAAGAACGCTTGCGCGAATGCACGAACTCGAGATGGCAAAATAACCCCTGCTCAAATTCGAAAAGGATAGCACGCCCGATTAAGAAAAACATGCAGTATGAAGTTGTGCAATTTTGTACCCCGTGTAAAACGGCCTTAAAAACAGGAGGGCGTGCATGAAACAATGTAGGAGGGTAACTGCAGCAAAAGAGGTTTTTTTTTCTAGGATAGGCTCGCACGAAGGAAGTTGAAACAGAGCCCGTTTTACAGGTATAACACCAAGAATTAAGCTCTTGTGACGATGCCTACCCTGAAAAGGAACGGCATAAGGGGTAACATGTATATATGTTTTAAAGGGACTGGAAAATTCGACGAGTTCTAGAAAAGGGTACAGAGTGAATTGTGTGGAATCGCTTAGGATAGGGTGATGATTTGGATGCGGGTACGTCAGTAATAAACGTCCTAGAAACAGACCAATTTAGGAAGAAGCCGTAAGACTATAGTATATTGCCGGCACTGGTAGCTAGATAGAGTGGTAACACGTCGGCATTGACAATTGTACATGGGTTCGAATCCCAATTTCGGTATGACTTTTGTAGTTCTCATGTCTTACTTTTTCTCTACTTTATCTGTCAGCCTCCGTTCAACACAATATCTTCCTAGTGGAACCACCAACGCCGTCGTATTAGACGTCTTCCTGCTTATTTGACTGCAACCATTGCGTCTCTCCTTGTATTGGTGAGGCGGCGTAATTTGTAGTTTTTCAAGCGTGATGATCTTAATGAACTCAGATGTCCGACGACGCCCCTGTTTCTTTATTCTATTCCCTTGTATTATAAATGCATTAGGAAAGAGTTGGGGAAATTAAAAGTTTAATTAGTCAATCCTAACAAATAACCTCCAATGTTCTCATTGTTCTATTTCATTTAAAAATTTTCAATTTGTTAAATTAAACGAAAGATGAAGATGATGAGTTAGTTTTAGGGAAATTGAGAGACGGAAGAAGAGAAGTTAGTTTTTGAAGAGGATAAAATAATACGTTTAATTCCTTAAGGGAACTGTACCGGAACATAAAAATTTTGGTAGAACACTTGAGATCATCATTTATTGTCAGCCTTCGTAGCTAGGGTGGTGACTTGCCAGCCTGGCATACCGGAGGACGAGGGTTCAAATCCCGTCTCGGGGATATGTATATTATATTCGTTCCAAGGCTGAATTCAGAAAGGTTACTCGATACATGGCATCCTAAGCAATCAGAGCACCAAAAAGCTCTAGTCTACAACTACTTTTTGTGATGAGATCTCAGTGCGATTCGATGTTAAACCACTGACCTAACAGGGAAACAAAAAATTTAAAACCAGGTAACTCCTTTAGGTATAGGACTCCCCGTGTTACACCCGTGCTATTAAAATGCGTAAATTCCAGGGGTTGATTCCAGCATTGGCTATTAAGGGTGGGTTTACCCTGGCAATCTACTTCCTCAGGTTTCTTCTGCAAGAGCTTGCGGGAAATTTAACTCTGACGAATTTTTTCTTCACGAGTTAGTGCAGATACAGATTGGTTGCTATTTACATCGGCAACAATACACCCTTGAAACCGAATAGCCAGCCGTTTACTCCTGCAAGTAACGTCAAAAGTAGCTTGCTGCAAGTAAATTGCGCAATTAACTTGTCAGTATATCCATCGTCAGAATTTGGCATACCAAACGTATCCAAGAAGTTCGTTCTCGTAGCATTGATAATAATTGGCCTTGAGTCTTCTTATTGGTTGCGAATCCAAACAATCGTTAAAAAAACGTTGCAAGATAATTGGAGGTTTGTTTTCATGCGCCAATCGAACGGAAAGTTAACGGAACCACCGAAATATGCACTCTATAGGGAGCAATATTTACGGCTACAGTTTGTTTCGGTGTTAATTCGTCTTGCTGAAATTTTCCTTATTTGTGATATCCAATGTGGACACGCTCTTATTTTGCCATTTCTCACGTCAACTAACCGACGCGACGGTTTTACATGACGTATCTGCTTAAGTTGGTTCCATCATAAAATTATTTAAGGTAGTTTGAGCGAGATTTTTCCCAAGTTATAAAAAAGGCTTAGATATATATATTTTTTATTTTAACATCTGCAAGAAACATGATGTAAATACTGTAGTATTAATGACGTAATATTTTTTTTAAGTCTGAAAATCTCAATAGTTAACTAAATATGCATATACAGTACATTCCGGTTAATTTGGACACATCGGGACCGGCGTACTTTGCCCCAATTTAGCGAAGTATCCTGTCAATATCCTTAGACAAATGTTGAAATGAAATTAAAAAACTAAATAAGGTTTACAATGCAAAAAAGTAGATTGAACTATTAATTGGTTTAATAAATCAGCGAGAATAATTTAATTATTTATACTTTTCAGGAATTTTTTCTGTCTTGTTGAAAATATTTTATAAGGTTTTAAATATTGTATGAAATATTATATTGATCTATATATATATATATATATAATATATATATATATATATATATATATATATATATATATATATATAATATCTTCTGAGAAAACGCACTCGGCGAATACAAACACAAATATAAATATATATATATATATTGTTTAATATACTGTATAAGGTTTTAACTTGAATCATTTTTTCAAGCCGTTCTCTGAAAACTCCTTCTCAACCGGTTTTTCAAGATTTTGTAAATCTCTTTGCGACGAGAAATTGATTGATAGTTGATAAAAACGTACAAACTACACACTTATAAATTTTCTAACGAGACCTATGCGTTAAATATTCCTCATTTTAAACATCTAGTCTTTATGGAGTGCATACACATAATATTTCCCTTGGAAAACGGCTTCTAGTTTTGGCAAATATTTGGAAAATTAGTGCGGCTGGTGGCTGATATTTTGATCTGTTTGGAAAGGTGAGATACAGTTCCTTTAAAATGATACTAAACTCATTGAATTCTACGGGAAATAATATCTCGCCCAAACTGCTTTAAATGCCATTTTATTCTTATTTTGGCTACCTATAGAAAAACTTATCCCCTACTTCATATTAACTACAAAATATAGCCTTTCCTAGCTATTTATTTCGTAAATTGAACTTGAAATTGCGGAAACATGGGGAAAAATCGTGTTTTTCTCTTTAATATAAATGTTTGCTTCGCGAAAAACTGTTTGTAATGAGCGAAAACTCTCAAGTAGCTGAATAAAAATAAAATGTAGGCACAATACCATCATATTCTTTTAGCTACTAGCAAATAACTGCAATAATGGAGTTAAAGATACGGTAATTCAGCAGAAATGACAATGCAGTCGGCTCCTATGGCAGGAAAAAAAACTCTCTTTAAAAATATATTTGTCGTATAATCTTCATATTTTCTACCATAATTTCGTCTTTTGATTGCTGAGGCACGTTGCCAGTGAATGCAGTATTTTAAAAAAAACGCAAAAAGGTGAAAGTTAGTATTTGTTGTGGCCTACATTTTCGCGATGTTATCCCCTTTACAAAATCCTAAATATCTATTTTACTATCTCTTAGTTGACGAGAAGACTGGGTAATCTAACAAACCTTATCTACCAGATGCTTTGAAATTTTGTCTTTATGAGGATATAACACGGAAACATTCACGATACTATGAAGTCTTCTCAAGTTCGCAGTGTTTTGATATTGGAGAACCTGGCTTTCGATCTTTCTGTGATACCCCAGACAGTTCAGAGTTGAAGGAACTGTCCTCCGGCCTTGTACTCTTACGTACGGTGAGAATTTCACGCGCTGCTGGGCCTAATACTCCTGTGGTCTCCACATCCAACCTTCAATGTGGAGATTGGTGGATAGAGAGAATACGTCTCTGTATTTGGCTTTGTTATATATTCCCTTCTAGTGAGCTCGACTTATAATATAAGTAGGTATGTATATATATAATGCGGCACGTTTTAAGGATGGTTTGGTAATGCCGGAATCAATACAGGTCGGTTCCCCTTTTGTCGACTCGTGGTGGGAGATAGGGGGGGAGAGTAGGTAGAGCAGATGGGGGGTAGCAATCTCCCTAAAGTGGACAACAGACGCGGGGCAACACACGGACCGTGGGCGGTTGCGGACTGCCACTCCCCTAAAGCCCCTGTTCCGGGACCCGTGGGGCAGGTTTTCTACATGGGCGGTGAGGACAACAGTCCACCTCAGTACAAAAAAGGTGTTTCTATTATTTTTTTGCTTTAAGCAGTGGTTCTCAACTTTGTTTTCTGTTCAAATACCCCCCCTCCCCACACCCCTTCCTCTATAATTTAGAATATCATTCCCCCTTCCCCTTATAATTTATTAAATAATAGTTTTGTAACGGAAAATTTGAAAAAAAATTGTATGTTTAAAAGTTAACCATAACCTGACGTGAACTTTGTTTAACTCCACAATAGATTACAATTTTACATAATCTACAGAACATCACATCGTGCTGAAAACTTGTCCCAATTCCTTCGTTTAAACCCCCCTTAATTATTTCTCAGGGGGGAATCCTGATCATTCACCCATGCCTTATAGGCCAAGGGAATGAGGAATTTAATAGATCCTGGCATGATAATTAAGAAGAGAAGCGTGAGACTCGGTAAAAGGAAAAATCATTCGCCTTGACCGTGAAGCGAACCCGGATCCCTCGATATCGCTCCAAGTATTATGGGCGGTTAATCTACCGAGGCGTCCTACTCTCTTGTGGATTTTTGTGGGCTTTTAAGGAACAAGATGTTCAAGACTGCCGGGAATATAATGTAACGCAATCCAAAGAATGCGCTCAGCGCTACGGTCCACGAAGTTCCGGTCAAGGCGGATGATATTTCCTTATGGAATTTCACACGTACATGTACTTGCGGGTGACTCCATTTAAGGTAATACCGTGATTCATAATGAATAAAAACACTTGGTAATCTTCCACAGATATAAATCTGTGGAGGATTACCAAGTGTTTTTATTCATTATGAATATCGAGAACATCCGTCATATCCAGCCTGAAACAGTTATATTTATTAGTAATACCGTGTTTTTTCCCGGTTACCTCAAAATTTGTTTAGAAGAGAAGATCATTTTCCACATTTTTAATCTTCTATTATAATAATCATCGATGTGTGTGTGTGTGTGTATATGTATATATATATATATATATATACACACACACACACACACACACACATATATATATATATATATATATATATATAAAACTTCCAGGAAAATCACTCGGGTGATAAATAAACAGTATGCCAAGAGGGTGGCCGATAAAAAATATACACACGGAAAAAAGAACACTTACACATAAAAATTTTTTCGATATTTCGGTGAAGTCTAGCTCCACCTTTCTCAAGGTTTAAGGTACCTTAAACCTTGAGAAAGGTGGAGCTAGACTTCACCGAAATATCGAAAAAATTTTTATGTGTAAGTGTTCTTTTTTCCGTGTGTATATTTTTTATCGGCCACCCTCTTGGCATACTGTTTATATATATATATATATATATATATACACACACACATATATACACATATGTGTGTGTGTAAACACAAATATAAATATACTTTGAAAACACAGGCACACGAAAATAAAAGGACACTCATTTTCTGTGAGTGTCCTTTTATTTTCGTGTGCCTGTGTTTTCAAAGTATATTTATATTTGTATATATATATATATATATATATATATATAATTACTAGCGAAAATACCCGTTGATTCTCAACGGGAGAGAAAAAACTTGAAAATAATGTAGTAGTGCTGTTTATACAAAAGTGAAATGATTTCGAGTTTAAAAAAATTGAAATCGCTTTTAAATTTACATAAAAAAGATAAAAAATCGAAAACCGAATAATGGCATGATCATAATATATGTACATATAGATGTCAGTAACTTTCACATAAGAAATATATTTGAAGCTGAATCTTCATTTTGCTGCAGACCTTTCTTTATTGGCAATATTAAATTAGGAATAGTGGTTTTCCGTTATTGGAGAAGGTACCAATAGAAAGAATTTAAAATAAGGATTCTTATTCCTTCAATCGAATTTGATATTCCGGTCAATGTTCCCAAATATTTGCTAAAACGTAACGATTTTTCGCAATATTTTGGCGTTTTTGAGCCATCGCCCCCATAACGACCATACTCATTGTTTAAGTCGAGATATCGTGTACATCCATTAACTCAATGACTCTTTGCACTAAATAAGATATAGATGGTTTATTATTATGCATTAGTGTTGATTTTTTCCTTCCCGTTGATATTCAACGGGCACCTTATCTAGTTTCTAATAACCAACCATTTTTTCGTACCATTTCCAAGGTGTCTTTCACTTGGGTTAGCAGGACTCATTATCAGTTATTCTGTCCGGAGACAGATTTCAACGGTAGTGATTCCTCCACAATAGAACCCTTGGTCTCTCTCTTGATCTTCTAATAACTCCTTCCCTCCTTAGCAACCGTCAGTATTCCTAACCTACCCCTTCCTCTTGTCATCTACGTTCCCTTCTATTATTAACTTCTGTTGACCTTTCTTCCTAGAAATGTGTTCATTCCAATTAACCTTTACCGTTCTTACATCTCTCAGAATTCTTCTTTCTTCTCCGACCCTTCTTAGCACTTTCTCATTCCTAATTATGTCCCTCCATCCAAGATTCCCCATTCTTCCCCATCGACATGTTTCAAAGCCTTCTTCCAACCAATTACTTCTCTTTCTTCTTGTAAGTCTTACATTACGTTTCGCACCCATACTACACAATGCTCCACATGAAGTATTTTAAAATATTTTCCTGATTTCCACGTTGGTTTTCGTTGCTGATACCAGTTCCTTATGTACTCTTTATTGGTTAATATCTGCCGGCCTCGGTGGTATAGGGTAACGTCCTCGTCTGCTAACCCGAAGGTCGTGGGGTCGAATCCCGCCTAGGAGGCTTTTTCTCCACTCAGGGCACGGGTGTTAATGTGTGGTGTATGAGTTAAATGTAAGAAAGGGCTGCACAGTCCTAATTCTGCTTACGAAATAAAGTCGTCATTATTATAATTATTCATTTGGCCTATGTACTTATGTAAGAATTAGCTCAAGTGAAAGTTAGTTACGTTCATGATGAAAAATAAATCATTAACTAATTTCACACTTGTTTATTAACCGACGATGTTTTAACGCTTGTCATTATCAAGGTCCGAAGGTATTTATACCTGATCGGTAAATAAAAAAGTGTGAAAATAGTACAGATTTCAATTGTTCATCATGAGCTGTGTAGAACTTATCCCTTGGGCTTCCTCTTGGGGCTATTCCCTTTATCTTTCTTTCAATTATATTCTCCACAAACCCATTGTGCCTCAGGGTGTACCTAATCCATCTGGTTATTCTGTGTGGGTTATCACCGTAACTCACCAACTGCGACCCCATCGGGCACCTACCGCTAATGGCTTTATCCCGGTGGGTGCAATGGCCACAGCCTTTTTACCCTCGACCTTAGAGCAACAGTGCTAGAAGGTCTACGAGTGGCGATACAACTTTAATTCCACGGCGTTTTCTATTGAGTTCTATTCATGGAGTTCTGCTGAGAATAAAACAGCGCTCGCGACCAGGCTCCAGCCCGGATCCGAACCAGACTTGCCGGAGTCCAGTCCGCCGTGATGCTGGTTGCCCGGTCGCGAGCGCTGTTGTCTTCTCAACAGAACTCAGCATAGCAAATGTCATGAAATGAAAGTTGTTTCACCGCTCGTCAGCCTTCTGGCACTGTTGCTCTAAGGTCGAGTGTAAATAAAAGGCTGTGGCCATTGCACCCACCGGGATTAAGACCTTAGGGGCAGGTGCCCGATGGGGCCGCAGTCGGTGAGTTGCGGTGAGAACCCACTCACAGATAGGATCTTCACTGGTTATTTTGTGCTACAATACTTCCCAGGTATTCTCAGGAGCCTACCCCTTTTAGTCTCTCTCCTTCCAAATCCTTCTGTCTCCGCTGTCCTCATTACTTTTGTTTTCTGTCTACTTATTCTCATTCCACACTCTTCACTCTCCATCCAGATTCTTTCAATCGTGTTCATAAGTTCTTATTGTCTCTTAGCTGTAATAAGAATGCCAAATTGGAAGACGTGGTGATTGGGGGGGGGGGGGGTCAAGTAGCAATGGGGAAGTGGTTGCTTACCCAAGTAAAAAAAACACCTTGAAAATTGTGCATAGTGCCCAATGTATGGTCGGTTTTTAGAAATTTAAAAAGTGTGGAATATTACCTTATCTTCTATTATTTAAGAAAGCTGGGCGCAAATGATACTATCAGAACACTCCAAAGGCACCCTCCACTTTAAGGTAGGCCTGATGGCGAGTAATTTATGCATAAGGGAAGATGTCCTATAAATTCGGATGTCAGGGTACGGACTTCTCAAAACCCTACCAACCAGCTGGTAGAATCCCTAAACCCGCAAAGGTGGTTCCAACGTTTTTTTTACAGTTGAAGTGTCAAACACACGTTTGATCATCTTAGCACCCAGCAACTGACAACCCCTGCCTTGACGTGGCTTGCGTTCTTGAACTCGTAATAAGTCGCAGGGTCAAAGCAAATGTGGCTCGACCAATTGCCGTGCGTCTGCTGTGCTCTGTTGTGGGAAACAATTCCCTTTCCTAACGCCTTTGACGTGAACGAGATGCCATTGATGACATCACAGGAGACGTAATATTTTTTTTAAAATATACGCATATATTTTGCAATAGCTATGATATTTGACTTAACTTTTGCATTGTTCAAAGCTCATATAAGCTCGCTCTTCTACTATTCGGGCACAAGTGAATTGTTTTTTGTAGTCGTTTCCTCACAATCCATGCGATCACGTTGACATGTGAGGATGTCGTTCTGCTCGCATGGTTTGAAAACAACCGAGGAATGCGTCTCACGTCAAATGATGTGTTTAAAGTTTTTCAGTCAACAAATGTTTACTGCAAGTTACTTATTGAAGATCATTTGAAAATTGTATATTGTTTTATGTTATCGAGCTAAAATAATTTTGTTAATCATTAATCACTATAGAGTGGTGGACTTAACCTTTTCAGGAATATTTTAGTTGGTATAATACATACATGTATATCGCACCGTTCCCTTTCAGGGTAAGCACTATCAAAGGCTTAATTATCGGCGTTGGACCTAGATTTAAACAATTTATTCTCACTGCCCTCTCCTCGCCAACGTAATTTGCTTCTGCCACATTCACGCCTTGCTTTGTATTCGCTTTCCTGTGCTCAGTACTTCTAACATTCTTCTTCTTTGACTCTATATAGTCCACATTTTTTAGTCCTAGGTCTTATAGTTCGTTTCTAACTACTTCACAACTTTTCTGAAGAAATTCCAGAAATCAGTTTGGTCATACATTTAAGAAAAAGTAACATTTTTACTCGTTTATGCACTTGTTATCTACTCTAATGATATGTAATGCAATGAGGTGTGAAAGTTAATTTTTTTAAATCAAAAGGTTGGGAAATTTTGAGGATACCAGGTCCTGCCACGGTATTACATATACGGAGTCACCCTTTCATATTTTCTTTCCTTTCTAGATAGATAGATAGATAGATAGAAAATTTATTGTTCTAGGGCATGCCCTACAAGAACAAGTACATATAAATCAAAAGCTTTTCTCGAATTTAACGTAACATTTTGCCAGATATTCAGTAAAAGATAATAAGTACATTATAATTAACAATAAATGTAGGAGTTTAGAATTGTTTTTGCTAAATACAATAGCAATCAATATTTGAAGAAATTCTAGTAGTTGTATTTAATTCTACGGTATCATTCGAAAGGAAAACGACTTTAAACGTAATACCGAATATAAAATTGTTTCTAGTGGGTACTTTTTCTTAAAGAGTAGGCCGTGGTACTACTAATACAAGGCAAAACGTTCCCGTGACCAAAATTGAGTCCTTTCTGCGGATGACGTCATCCGGATGACTCGAAGAGGAGACGACTAGAGAATTAGCGAAGAAATATAATGGATAAATACTCCGAAAATTTCGTTTTTAGCAACAACAGAATGGAGTCTGGTGGATATTTTCACCCTTAATAACTGATATACAGCATATTTGGGTGGTTATAATACGTAAATGTGTAGTTTGAGAATACAGTCTTGTTCACAGCAGGAATGAACCTTAGCAACAATTTATTTCCAAATGAATGTAGAAACTCTTCACATTTTCAACCTTATTGCTGTCTGGTCTCCGGAAAACCTGGACCCGCTTCGCCCATTTAGATTGTATAAATAGAATATGTAAAAAAAATTATCTTTCCTCGTGTGTTTTCTCACATTGCTGTTGTATCCAAATGCCACAGAAATATAAAATACACAATGCACCCAATACTTAGCTAGCGCTTGATGTATTTCCAAAATACATATATACGAACCTCTTCTCTTTCATCGACCATAACATTTATAGCGGAATATACATAATTTTTTAGAGTTTTGGTCTTCTTTTTAATAAATCACCGCTCACATTAACATCACCAACGTTTCGTCATTTTATACTGACATCTTCAGGGCAAAAATGTTATTAAACATATGACTAATAAACAAAAGCAGGATAATAGATATAAAAATGATAATGCGCAAACAATATAAATGTTAATTTTCAATACCTTTGTCCTAATAACCGTGAGTAATTAACAGAATGAAGTAGAGAGAAACAGAACAATATACATAATTTTAAAGTTTTTCATTATGTATGTTATTCTGTTTCTATATACTTCATTCTAATAATTACTCACGGTTATTAGGACAAAGGTATTGAAAATTGTCATTTATATTGTTTGTGCATTATCATGTTTATAGCTATTATCCTGCTTTTGTTTATTAGTCATATTTTTTGTAACATTTTTGCCCTGAAGATGTCAGTATAAAGTGACGAAACGTCGGTAATGTTAATGTGAACGGTGATTTTACCAATAACAACAGAGCGTTCGATCCAAACTATGCGCAATGACCTACCTCGTATTTTTAGTATCATGGAGTAAGGTATTACCCGCACTGGGTTTCTTTCACTGTTTCCTCCATTCCTTCGTCACTCCTTCTCATTGCAATGCCACCCAACGGCGTAAATGACCTCAAAGTTTGTACGTCGCGTCGTCTCCCCTCCCCCACCAAAGAAATAAATGACCAGCCGTCGCAACCCCGCCGCTTTAGCGCAAAGATAGTGCGGGGACAGTGACTTTATTCTCCCCTTAAAATTTTTTATTCAGGTTAGCCCGACGCGTGTGGCCCGACGAATTCATGCAGATTACAACGTTGGGCCAAAAAATTAACAAAAAAAACGCCACCAGCCGCAAAAACGAGTTTTTGGAGGGATATGGGTGGAGTGGAGCTGTTTGCTGGGCTTAGGTCGTTCGCTTGGGGAGAGGAGATAGGGCCAGAACTTGATGGAATTTTAAATAAAAACGTGTTGCGTGGTGACGGAATTATAAATTTGGGGCAGAATCTCGTCTGGTTTGAGTGGGGTGCCGCCAGGGACGCACCTTTGGGGAATGTCTGGTCATCATTGACCCCACTCAACCGGTAAACGTTTGAAGACAAAGGGCAATCTTTTTTTGGAGTTAAAGATTACTTGAAGATTCTTTTATGGTGGTGGTGATGTTGCTATCGACATTTGACGTCATATATGGAATTGAGTATGCAATGAAGGAGATAAATGTGGAGTTGGTGCAAAGGCTTCCGCAGTGGCTTCATATGTTGGATCCCATAACTTCAGGTGCAACTGCATGTATTCGCGATTAGGTGACGACAATTTCTCCTCCGTTAAGTGAAGTGTGTTCAGTTTATTTCTACCTGAAGACGCCTCCTGTAACGGAGGAGTAAAATAGGGAGTATGGAAGTATGAAAAAGTAAATATGGAGTTAGCAGTGTGTGGCGAAAAAATCTGGGTTGGGAAAACGTTTCCTTCTTTCGCGTTTGTCGCTCACCGTTACTCTTCTTTCTACTCTCTACTCTACTCTGGTACTCTACTCTACTACTAATACTTCCTACTCTTTACTCCACTCTCCGTTAATCTTCACCGTTACTGTGCTTAGAACGCAGTCCATGAATTAAGACTAGAGATTTAAGGCACTTAACAAAATTTGAATAATGGCGACTAAGTTTTCTCTCTCGTGAGCGCGGTTGAAAAACACGATAAAAAGCGGCTTTAGATATGTGGGTGTGGAGGCGATTGGAGTAGGTGAGGTCGACGGAAAGAAAGTCAAGCGAGCAAGTGTATGGTTTGGTATGATTGGTGTGCAGAAGAAACTTCTGGATGAGATTAGGATGAGGCAAAGTAGGAGTTTGGAGCAGGTAATGAAGGGTGAAGAGTTGTTGAAGACGGTGAAAGAGAGGGAACGTCGGACTGGTGAAGGGGATGAAAGAGAATAGGATCTATGGCCGGGATGTAGAGAGGTAGTTCGATGAAGTATGTTGAGATGAAGAAAGATATTCTGTTGGTAGATAGAGCCGTAAAAATTTGAAAATCTAAAACATTTTTACTCACTTCTATTTTAACCTTAATCAAATACCATATAGTATAAGTACACTAACTACAAGAAATGAAGTTAAGGTTAAAATTTAAGAAATGGTTGTTAGAAGATCAAAATGATGGGTAAAAGAAACCGTGTAATCATGTATTATATTATTTACTAAAAGCTTCATAAATATACAGGATATTTGAATATATGTAGATATGTCTATGTGTGTATATGTGTATATGTGTATATAATTGAATATGAGTATGCATGTGTACATGTAAATAGGGAAAAATGTATATATCAGGTAAAAGTGTGGATGCCATATTTTTATGATGCCGTGGAACCCGCTGACAAGTCCTTGGGACTTAGCGGGGAATACATTTTTATGTAAATAGCATTAATATGTATTACATGTAAATGTATTAATAAAAAAAACCCAACTTAATAGGTGGGATTTATCTATATGACTGCCTAGGTATGGCTGTCTGTAGCACTGCTAGGGGCGCTGCTGTCGAGCTGTTAGTCACACCTGTTTGAAGGGCTTCCAGGTAATCTAGGAAGTTGAAATTCGGCAGGGGGTTATTTTGTAATATCACCTTTTCAATGACTCTTTGCGGAAAGGTGGGAGACCCGTTTCGCTCTCTTAATGATCGGCTCACGATCGGCCAAGGTCCGATGGTGGCTCCATTTTACGTTCCTAACGACAGGTGAGATGGAACTAATGAAATTCGGAGCCAAATGAAACGGATCAAGAGTCAAAAGGTACGGATCATCCCTTTCGACTCTTGATCCGTGTCGCCTGGGTGGCGGACTTGAACTACGAAAAATGACGTAATTTCTCACATTTTATGACGTATTCTCACTTAAGTGAAATTACAAAATAACCCCCAAGGAATACTGGGCGTGACCTTAAACCAGCCGGAAAAATAGTAAAAACCCCGAAAAACAATTAAAAGTGGTTGTTTTTACCCCGAATAAGTAAACCTGTAGCCCTCAGAAAAAAGCATTGAACGTGATGCAGTGGTTTCTTTTTTTGCTTCTTTAAATTACTTGCACTCGGAACATAAGGTTTAAACTTTCATTATATGTTGAATAAAAAAATGAAGATTTTAATTATTGCATTCCGTTTTCCTATACCCTTTATTTTTGTCTTAAATTGGTGCTTTTGGTTAAAAAATAATCCATTTTTTCACTTTTTTAACCGTATCAATATTCTAATGTCCTTGGTAACTGCAACATGGGTACTTACGCCTGCGGCCTTTATAACGTAGTTTATGTAATCAATTCTCTAGTGAGATTTTAATGGGGATATGTGTCACCTGATCCACTCATTGGATGGTTAATGAATGTTATAGGGTATCATTAATGGTATTTGCAGTTTTGCAAGTCATGTGATGGGGAGACAATTTACCTCATGAAAAAGTTTTAATTTTTTTTCCACCCCTTGAATTTCAACGGGCACCCTCTGATAGTACTATAATAAAAAGGATTTCAGATATATGAACTAGTGGTTCACAACTCTATATGGGGAGCCAACATATATTTTAGCCACCACATCAACCAAATCCCCCCTGGAGTCTTGGAATCGTTTTCCGAATATGTATAATGATCATATCGATCTCTCATGTTATTGGCCAAGACAGCGCAAACAGCGCTGGTGTAATTAAATGCTTTGCAATCGATAATCGGAGCGTAGTTACCTCGACTGGGCTTCTCATACCTCGCGACGTCCCGGTATTATTCCACGGAACCCCACCCCCATCCAAACGCCTTCTTCCTCACTCTCCTCCATTACCCCACACCTTCCACCCTTACACCCTTCCTCCGTTTCCTGCTCCGGCCGTGTGCTAACCGGAGTCTGCGGCCCGGAACACGCCCTGTTCCCGGAAATATCCCCTGAGTACCGGAGATTTAACACCAGCGGAAGCCATGGCAACGTTATCAGAACTCTAGCTCACCTCATAACTGGGACACTTTCACCGTTAATCAAAGATTGCTTTCACTTCAGCTATTTTCCAAATAGCAGGAAAACTGGACTTCTTATGAATATACTGAAATACAAGGAAAAAGACGCGGCTGATCCGTGATCATCCCGCCCATCACGATCCTGACGGAGATGGGAAAAATTCTGAAAAGAATCAGAAGGAAGATGTTGGAAGAAAGTGTGGGACTGAATAATTTGTTTAACCCGAACCAGTACGGGTTCAGAAGAGGCCACAAAACAACTGACGCCATCGAATACCTACTTAGAACTATAAGAGCAGGAGATGTGTACTACAAGATTGTAATCTTCGTGGTCATTAAACGAGCCTTTGACTCGGTCTGATGGCCCTCAGTCATAAATGAGATGAAATTACTAAAATACCTGGGAAATTAATAAAAAATATCCTAAGCTATTTCGACGGAAGAAAAATCCTATATGAAACAAAAAACCTGCCGGATTGGCAAGAATGAAACCAGAGGTTGCCCGCAGGAGTCCATACTCGGACAGACTCCATATAAAATATCTCCAAAGGTACGTCCACACTATGCTGATCGGCGAGGCCGATCCAGTGAGGACTCAACCGTCTGATTTGGCATCGCATCGATCGGCGTACCGATCAATTCCCTAGCAGTGTCGGCAAATATCAAACGCAGCCACGTGACCTTCTGGTAGTGGGGACACTTTTGCTGGCAAATCCTGTCGACCTTTGGGCAGTTTCGCTCTGAGATACACATCCGTCCATATCCCTCTCGTTCATAATTATTTGGTTAACATTAATTCAGTTGTTTCCTTACCATGTTTTCATTCTGTAGAGATGGAGTGGAGTGATAGAGACACTAAAACTTAATCTATATCGTCGAAAATCAAGTCTGCCATGAAATCACTAGCGCCGTATCTAGTGCGACTCTTGGAGACTTGGACGGACCCACAATCTCTTCTTCTTGCGCGCAGGTACGCAAGAACCAATTATAACATCATTTACTTATGTGCACTTGCGGGTGACTCCGTAAAGGTAACTAACGTGTCTAGTCCCGGTATCCTTAAAATTAATTATAACATCAGCCGCTGCTACCAAAATCGCATCGTCTTCGTCACTTTCACTCATCTCGCGTACGTTGTCGCGTCCAGACTGAAAGCGTAGCGTGGACGAGTGCCGATAATTTGAGACCGATCTGTTTTTCCGCGCGGCAAAGCAGATTAGAATAGTGTGGATGCACCTTAATGAGCGTCGAATTGGCATGGGTTAAGTGCAGCTCGAAAACTGACTCCTTACTTGAAATTGTTGCAGCACATCTCTGCCTACTGAGAGCCAAAGATGTGCATCCTTGATACGCCCTAATTCTTTAAACACACTGGTAGACATGCACCGAAGAGGTTGAAATTCGCCACGAAAAAAATCGTTTAATTTGACTGGGATTCGAACGAGGATCTCGGGACGGTGGAATATCACGCACGACCGCGTCTGTTGTGATTCAATGTGGATTGGAAATGAGGACATCTTGTTCGCATAAACTTTCGCCGAAGTTAGCTTTGTATTAAGATATATTGGTGGTGTAACTGCCTAACACACCGGACCGGAAATTGGGAGATCCGGGTTCGAATCCCGTTGTAGTGTAATGTTTTTTTACTCCATTTATATTAGCTCACACTGTCTGTCTGCTTGTCTGTGTACGTACAAACCCATTTCCCCTCATCCAATCGATCTGAAATTTGGTCCATAGACTCCTAGTGACCAACAATTAATTTTAAAAAACCCACACACACACACATAAATACACACTGACTTAATTACATTAAAATATATTTGTATGAAAATGAAAGAGGATTTAAGGCCCGTTATCTGCCTATCCCTGCAAGCAACCGGTATCCCATGGGTAAGGACTGTGGAGTGGAAGGTGTGGTGTTCGATTCCCTGCTGGGGAAATTATTTTTCTTATTTTTTTCATAGCCGTTTTCACTTACATCTTTAGAAATTTTGCTTTCATCATCGCATTACCCTCTAAACTTTTTTTTTGCAATATTTAACTCGCTAATTATTCATTAATGACGGCGATCAAAGCTAGCACATTAGCCCTTGGTCGTTGTGGGAGATGGACGTTGTGAGCCAACAACTGTGATTATCGCTATTGAATGTTCAACAATGAATATAAATGTCATATCAAATTACTAATGTTCCTAATAATTGTCGAATGTCTGAATTATTGGACATATCGGTGACGTAAGAATGATTTCCTTTCACAAATTAAATTTATTATCAATGTGATAATACAATATTTAGTGGCAAAAATACCATAAAACAATGAAAAAATATAAAAAAAATGCACTGAGAACATGAGACATTAAAACGTGACGTAATGCATATGAAAATAATGGGAGTATAATAAAAACTTTGTTGTTATGAGGTTATTTTTTTCGTGACGAATTTCACCCTCTTTTGAGTGATGCATCTCTACACCCGTGCGTGTGACTGCGTAACACATCATTTATGCAATCGAAATTATTGGAAATTTGACAAATAATAGACGGTAAATCGCGATATTTATATTCGCTTTGCTCAGGTATAGACACTCTGTGTCTCAGTTAAGCATAGTTCACGTACATGGAATGCATTTTCAGTATTGGTACACATGATAATCATGCGGAAAGTAGTCAACTTTGACACTTTTCAAGCCCTTACCCCCTCTCCACTGCCGCCCATGATGTTAACATCAAACATTTCCTATTGATCCAATGACCTTTAGCACCTATTGCACTATGATGTGACCCATCTCCTTTACAAAACCGACATTGGAATCTGTATTAGTGCCATCATAAAATCCGTGGATTTCTATTAAAATCTTCAAACTTCAAGCCAGGTACAGAAACCATAGGATATTCAGCAATTTCGTTAATATTTCGGCTTATTACCAAACGTTTTTCGAAGGGAGTAGCATTTTGATTTTTGAAAATGTTTTTTTCCCGATCCACTATGAATTGGGCTACCTTCTATTATGAGTGGGCCGGATTTGGTAACTCTATTATTGGTCCGTGGGACAGATTGTGTAATAGCAAATATGATAATGATTAAGGTATCTTTCCGTTCAATGTGTTGAAGTGAGCGCAGATCTGAAAACATCGGAGCATTTCAGGGCACACTGACGACGATTTCCGCTGGCGAAATGTTCGGTAATCTCCTAGAAGGTAGTCTTCTCTAGAGTCACAATTGTAACGGCAGAAGGTTTTGTCAATAGATGTCAAATTCGTTCAAAATACGCGCTTAAAAACGTAAGCTTTGTGCCACAGATAAATTGGAAACATTTGCTTTACCTATGTTCTAGGTCTTTGGAGAAAATAAATAAAAATGACAATCGCGAATGGGATTATCAAAGTTATTTTGCCGCTTAGCGCATGTAAACTCTGCCCCCGACCTGTTTTGAAGTGCATTGCCTTGTTAGTAGGGTCTGAAACGAATGAAAAGCTACTGGACTGCTGTGTTACGAAGTGAGCAACGCACTAGCGCCCAAGTTCTATGCCAATTTGGAAACAGCTCGCGGGCCAGCTTGCGTGCCGCAGGTTGCCTATGCCTGGACCATAGTGGCTTGAGTTCTGGCTACCCATCCCGAGGGCCCAGGATGTCTTCTTCCCTACATTATCCGATTCCGATCCCGGCATTAACGAAGATTTTTATCAGTATATTCCTGTTGAAGCTGTTTGGAGAGTACTTACAGGTGTAGTACTCCGTTCATAGATTGATTTGGTTGGATACTTCGGTGAAAAACGTTTTTTCAGACCATTGGATTTTACATCACCATGGATACATTTTTTAGTGCTTAACTCTTACGATTAGTTGACAATATGGGTCGTATGGAGGACGCTGTTGCCAAACTTATACCCCGTGGGCTCTCCTTTGGACTATAGTGACAACAATATCCAGCTCTCCACTGAAATTAAGTTAAATTTACTGAATAGAATGAAACATGAATATAGAATACATTAGGAGATTCCTAGGTGTAGTAGCGATATTTAATAATGTGCAAAGTTTGAAAATTGTTCAATCTCTGGTTCTCGTATAAAAATTTGCATGAAATGTTTCAATTTAAAGCTTATCTTTTTGCACAATATTGGATTTTATTTATATAATTAAATTATGATAGTCAGGAAAAACATCGAGTTCTCTTAAATCCTGCCGATATCCCCACGAGATGTTCCATGTTCTTGAGCATGTCTACATCATTATCAAAGTCTACGGGATATTCCTCAAGTATGGACACTTAGAAAGTCTATTCAACTGTATTTTATCTACCCCGTAAGATTTATTATTAATTGATATTTTACTCAATTCCATACTGGCATTTGCTGGGGATTTGGTCTCGAAAAGTGCTGAACTAATTTGCCAAGTTGCCTATGTTTGGAATTTGTTTAAATATATGTTTTCAAAATAATATTGACGGTTTTATTTAAAAATGAAATGGAAACTTTTGCCATTGAGTTTATCAGTTGAGCTATTTCTGACCAAATCCTGGACAATTGAAATTAAAGAATAAAACGGAGGGGGCAACTACAGAAGTGAATTAAATATAATTATTATTTCTATTTATTTATACATATATATGAATTGTCATTATTAGTAATTATTATCAATTAAATGATGATTAAATTGAAAGGTAATTTATATTTTGCCTCCGTGTCCAGCCTTTAGGGGCACCCTGTATACGTTTTGGTGTTCCCATGACTGTTGGGTGTATTTACTTGCCGTAATCCCTCGAAGCTAATAATTGCATTGATCTGGGCAGGCTTCGTTATTTGTGTCGCTTTTGTCGGTGATTTTCCACATTTATCAATTTATGTGATATGAGCTACGTGTGGCCTACATTTCATTTGATCGCATTACACATTTCTATTTACCTAATGAATGAATTCAGAGGTGGGAGGTTTTATTACTGAGGCGTCCCCATGCTTTTGAATTATCCTCATTCCTGATCGCCCCTCGACATTTAATTGAGGTCATCCATAATTAAGGGTGAGAATTGATAGAATCACACGGTACGATGGCTCTTGTGGAATATTGAAGCCTTTAAAATGCGCATTCGGCCATGTTGAAAGGATCAGTTGGGCGGTTTAATTCGTTGAAGTCATAAGTATTAGTGATGGAATAGTCGCGGTACCGTAATGATTTATCAACGAAAACGCAAAGTGAAAATTATGTTTAAAAAATGCGCTGCATTATTCACAACATATATGGACAAAATGCGCGCTAAAGCCATGTTAGCTGGATCGTTTTTTGCTACAGTAAAAAAGAAACAGCCTTCCCATGCGTGCGTCAAGACGCCACCTACTTTATTTTGTAATCAATGAGGTCATCTAAGAGGTTATGCGAACTTGAAGGAACACGAAGTGGTCAACAATGTAAAAATCCTTTATTTTAAAGATGAGGACGGTGTTAATCCCATGATAAATTTTAGTTGAGCGTCATTAAACCCTAAGTTATAAATCCGGTTTAAAATAAAAATTGAAAATCCACTAGAGATTATGAATTCACCGTACATTCCTCAAGTTTAGGAGAGTGGAATGGTACATGTCTTCTTTTTGCAGAAAAAATAACATCTTGCAAAGCAGAGTGACGATCACCCTCAGCTCTTCATGTCAGGAGCATGACGCTAGTGTGGTAATATGAGCTTACACTGGCAAGCATGTTACGCAAGTCACTTTCAGCAAGTGACTTTCGACGTGAATTGCTGGTGTTAACGGCTCTGCAAATCCGCTTGCAAAAAATTAACATTTTAGGCAAGTCGCTTTTAGAAGCTTCGCCAGTGAAAACGGCGGCCAATAGCTGGCTTTGTACTAATTTGGGAAAAATTTTCATCAGAATAAAATCCCCCGTAAGCTCTCGCACAAGAAAATTGTGGAAGTAATTTGCCAGTGTAAACCCAACGTTACACAAATTCAGCAACATTCAAACCCAATCTAAAGCCCGTTTTACACGATACATGATCCAGCAAAAGACCTAGTAAACTAGCCGGTACTAGATATTTCGGACGGAATTGGTGGCGTTCTAGAAGGTACCTCACGATGATTAAACTTGTCCTGACTGAGAAGTATTTTTACTAGAACTAGTTTTATCCAAATCTTAACGCATGCCAGCTGAAATATGACATCAATAAATCAATGACAGCATGCGACCAAAACCGTTGGTGGGACATTTTTATTTATTTTTGATCTCGTCGTTTGAAAATTATTTGTAGCCAAAAGGAAGTATAGATAGCGCCGATATCATAAAGTGAAGATCGCACAGCGACTGTAAAAGCTAATGTGAATGGTGGAAGGCAACTAGGTCCTACTGGGGACCAGTAGCAAAACAGTATCGCTTCAATTTTGAAATCAAGTAGCTCATTCAGTATGATAGCGATTATGCTTGTTAGCCAGCATGCTGGATCTATATTGCTCGAAACTGCAAAGTTACCGTGCTAGCGTGTATCCTCGAACTTTTTATGGATCAAGTATCGTGTGAAATGGGCTTAACTGAAATAAGAATTTGTCGACTGTTCATTGCAGCTTCTATAGAGCGTTCCACACTTAGTTGTCAGTATGGGCCTTATAGAGAACGCTGTTGCCAAACTTACACTCCGCCTGCTCACCTTTAGGCCACGTAAGCAACCAATTTTAACTCCGTACGAAATTTTAGTCTGTTACTTCAAGGAATAATATTTACATATTGGAAGACTCGTCGATGTGCAGTTAGTATACGGAAATAATGCTGGATTAATTTCCATGTACCTATTGGCAACCTCGCACCTCCGGCCTTGTGGAGATTTACACGGAAAACGGATCTACAGAATGTCAACTAAATTTGGAATCACCTATATCATCTCTCATTCTGAAAGAGTGTGGATTTTAGCTTATTTTCATGGCGTGAAGTGACCTAACTTTCTCCCAGAACTAGGTATATGTGATGTCGTGATTATATTTTTTAAAACCAGTCGCGATTGCGTTCAATTGTCAATTTGTCAAATCCTGGTGTGGCCCAAGTAATAAAGGCAACTGGAGGGTTAATCGTGGATCATTGAGTGCACAATAATAGATATTTCAAGTTCAGTCGAAAAAATGTTGGCCCCATATTTCATTAAATCATCTGTATATGCGGTAGAACTCACCATACATGCAGTAATGGAAATGATATAAGAACTCTGTTTGACATCTGGCCTTAATTAAAGCATGTTATGACTTGAGATATAGTTTCCGGAGCGGTATTCGAAATTTTGGCGAAAATAATAATGAAATAGGTTTTTTCGATTCCTCGACTCGGCGAAACACCTTGATATTTGTTAGGTTATATAGTAATAATATAAAATGCATAATTTTGCGTTTATAAGAAAATATTAACATTATGTGTAATCGAATTTTTACAAATTATATGTCATGTGCCTTTTGGTCAAGCGATAAATTATCATTGAAATTTAAAAAAAATCGGTAAATTGCAATTTTTTCACTTTTACCCATAGGTATCGCGCTACAGCTATCACTAGTAAGAAACGAAAACTAGATATGTTCTGGCTACTTATAGAAAAACGTGTCCTTGGATCGATGTGAGCTAGAAAATGATAACTTTCCACCGTCTATTTTCGAATATTGAAATTGAAATCCCATGGGGTAAAATACGGTAGTGGGTGAAAAAAAATAATAAATTTCTTCTTAACATATATGCCATTTCGCAAAAAAATACGCATGCAAAATTTGACGAAAATCTGTTAGTGGACAAAAATCACCCCATCCACCTTCACTCTATTAGAGGTGATGTATATGTATATATACATACTCGTAAATGCATAATCGTGACCTAAGGCTCTCTTTTTTGTTGGTCGGTGTCAGATTGCTGCCACGGAAAAACCTCCGCTTCCGGGACACGCGTTCACGCCCTGAACTGCCGTGCCCTGCTCTCGCCAGACGTGTCTTTTGTTCCGCGATCAACGCTCCCGCTCGATTTATGCGAAGTCGTGAGAGAGGGGGGGAGGGAGACGGGATTTCTCTTGGCTGCTGCTGCGAAGGATGAATATCGTTCGTTTTTTGTTTTCTTGTCTGTGCGACACTTACACGCTTATCGTCGTTCTCCCCCTCAAACTCGCGTTATTCTCCGAATTCTCCGACTCACACGTGAAATATTCTCCTCTCGCCTCAACGTCCGTGGACTCGCTGCTTGCCACGGTACTACAAGACATCAAATAACGTGAGGTGGTTTGAGAAAGATTTTTACATAGTCAAAGATATACCCTTTTGGAATATTATTTATTTTTTTAAATATGAATGCGAATGAACATTTTATGGTTCGTTCTCGATGTCAGGTAAGGTTTACCGCGACCAATATTTGTGTACTTTCCAGGGCCTCGTGTGCAAAAACTATGAGGGTTACAGAATATCTAATACTATAACTGGATAGCCCGTTTCGTGTTAGTTAGATTTCGTTGTCGCGAGCGGGGATGATGTTACGAGGTGATGTCACATCGCTGCGCGTGGGGGTTTAAATTTGGGCTTGTGTGGGCTCGGCGCGCGCTCAGGTCAGTTGTATCTCCGGAACTGTTAAGGGGGATTCACATTCAAGCATTTCACGCGTCTCGCGCGTACAGTTTACGTGCGAAACGCACGAAAGGTCCACATTCAAGCGGAGGCAACGTCGTCGTACGCGTGAACTGCACATGGTGACACCTATTGGAGGATGAATGAAGTTGTAAAAATAAGACGAGCCTCTGCGTGCGTGGACGCGCCGGGAGCCTGCGAGCAGCGAGTTGGTACGAGGAGAGCGACTAGACAAGTCTTTCTTTCATTATGAGGACATGTAATAGCACGGTGGGCTTCGATCGACTTAAAATTAAAAGTGCTTGCACCGATGAAATCTTTTCAAATTTCATTTCTACGATGTCTCACGAATATTTTTATCCCCGAAAGAAAATAATTGGTAGAGCGATTTGTGAGAAAATTGATTTTTATTGTTTACATGGCATTTTTCCGTCAGAATTTTTCTGTAATGAAAATTCCACGTTCGGACTTTGTTCACGTATATTCAATTATGGTAATTTTATAATGCATTTCTAATGATATTGAATTGGAAATATAAATTAAATTGATTTTATCATCTCGAACCAATAGCACGAGTAATGATTTGGAGTCACTTAATGCATGAAAATTGTATCTTATTACCATTCTATGTTATAACATACATATTGTTATTATATAATCTATACAATCATTATTCTGCAAGATAAAACAGCTTACTGTATAATACATTATTGCTTTAAATCAAATTCAAATAATGAATTTAGAAAAATAAAAATCCACTTCAGTAATAATTAACTTACCATTTATTCAAACATCAATAGCACTAATAGACATTAACATGAGTGATAAAAAGTATATTTACTAAAAACATGAAGCAGTCTTTCTGTTAATTCCGGATGGTTCTTAGAGATTTGATGCTTAGATGATTTTCCCATATAAGTTTGAAATCAGCGTGGACAGATTCCATTGACTATTCACTGTAGAAACCAAGGCCTACTTGCATTTTGTCGCAAAAATCGGGTAAGTGAAAAAATACTGCGTGGACTTTAGGTGCTGCCGTTGTATTGAGCATAATAGAGCTCTCTTTGTATGCAGCAATCTTATTTTTGAAGTTGGGATTGAAGTTTTTACCAAAGCAGACCATAACATCATTTATAAAATTTTCAAATACAATTACGTGTATCAAGGTTCTCAAATTTTGACTTCTTGATCGCAGTAAATCAGGCTTTACTCACAGAGTTTTGTAAGGATTGCCGTTGAAAGTTGAACTCCCTTGAGGTATATCGCGAGTCACACTGCATGTTTCTGCCGACTGAAAAGAATCTAGCTCAAATTCATTCAGTAAATGTTTATGTAAATTGTTCACGACACCTATCATCAAATACAACTCTGGCGGAGGAACAATTTCGAGGAGAAGAAAAAAAAGGACTGTAGACGCTGTTTTTGTAAAATTTTTCGCCTGTTTTCTGCTCATGCCGAAGACCATTGAATTTAATTTACTAACGTATAAGCTATCGTTCTGTAGGTATCGCAAGTACCTATTCAAATTATCATTGGTTTCGTAACACTAGGCACATGGGCAGTAACTGCTATGCGACATTATACCAACCAGAATGTAGGCCAATTTAAGATCGGTTGCGATAGTTGATAATAAATAATTCCCGAAAAGTTGATAATATTTACTGCAGACCAGAAGGTTACATTCCCATAATTTTCCTAAGAACTATAAGGTGCGAGATATTTTATCATTATTTTATATAATAACTGTCATTAATTTATAACCCGCCCGACCCTTAACCAATTATAATATATAAAACCACCCGAATCCTTATAGCGTTTAGCGGAAATACCATATTAAAATATCTTCTTATAATAGTTTTAGTCAAGATCTCCAAAACGCGTAGTTAAGATGCCTTTATGAGATAGTCCTTTTCCAACCAATGAAAAACATTAACCGCAACGACTTACTATAGAACGTAATTGCATTTTATCTAAAAAATAATACGTTTCATTAGGAGAAGGAATGCACGTATTCGCACAGGGAATTACGAGGAAAAGAATGTTTCAAATGTTACTCATGCAACATTAACTAGGAATTAGTTCGAAAACTAAGGCAGAAAAATTTCCTGCGTAAGATTATTCACTACTTTTAAAATATATCGCTATAGTAGTGGCTAAATTAAATGTTTACGTTAAATATTGAGAGTAAAAGAATTTACACTGCTTGGGATTGAACCTCCGACCTTCGCACTCGCAGTCAAGCGCCCTACCGACTTGTCTACCGTAGTGTTATTCAGGTAGGCCTATGTATACCATTTTCTATGAACCTCGGGTTACGGCCTGAGAATGTCGGTCCCCACCTTGAGGAGTTTTTTGTTGTTATTTTGCTCATTGTTCACGTATTGAGGTTCTTATTTACACTAAAACAATTATTAATAGCTCGTATCTGATCCAACTTCACATTTTTGGCGGGCATTAATGGGGAAATCGTTAATTATAATGAATACTGCGACGGTGTCCCGTTGTCGCCTGGGATGTTAATGCACGAAAGTTAGACCATAAAATTCTCAATGTGCCAATAATACAACTAATATATATCCAGCACTGTAGCAATGATTAACAGAAATGGACGATTCATGTATGCATGCTAATATATCCCAGTGAATCTTATAAGTAAATACGAAATGACTCCATGTGTCCGCCATTTGTTTCACGCGTCAGGCGCGTCGCGCGCGTAGAAAGTTGAGCAAAATTCAACTTCGCTCGCACGTACTCAGGCGTACGAAGCGAAGCATCTGATTGGCTGCGCGCGAAACGCTTCGCTTAGTACGCGTGAAATGCTTGAATGTGAATCCCCCTTTATCCTTTTCAAATATCTTTGCGACTGGTCCTTCGTGCGGGCTCGGAATGGTTCGAGGGGCTTCGCAGTAGGAAGGTGGGTCCTCAGGAACCAGGGAGGTGGAGTGGGGAGAGAGAGAGAAAACTCGGACTCGACGTTGCCATGTACCGTGACTTTGAATTTATGGAAACGAAAGGCTGCCTGTCGTAGGCATTGTTTGTGACAGACACGAGGGGTTCACCATGTGGCCCAGTTTGAGGGGCAGAAGAGATCTAGCTGGCGCCGCGGTCTGGGGGATTACTCATTTTCATCCCTTTCCCTCCCCACAGGGACTTCTTATCTACATCAACAAAATACCCTGCAAGCCACCTCAGGGGTGTGTGGCAGGGGGCCTTATGATCAGTCTCAAGGGTCTTTGAAGGAATGGGTCATGTGGAGGTGCGTAGTTAATGACTCAGAAGTGGACTTTTGAAAACAAAAGTTGTAATTTTTATATGACTAATAATAATAATCACAAACATACATTAATCTCAGTTTCTTTGAAATCAGCCGATTAAAATGAGTCCAAACGGCATGTCATTTCGTTGATTTCTGACCATTGTCGTCATCGCGCGAAGATTTCTCTCCCCAAGTTTATGCCATGCTCTTTCGCTAAAAGACGACGAAATTGTTTACTTTTTGGTCTAATATCAATCAAGAAATTATAAACAAAATTATTAGTGCATTTAAAAGTATGTGAAATGGAGGTTAAGAAAAAATATAATTGCTAAAAAATCAGCTTGTGAGTCACCCAGCTTCCCCCAAGGGAAAAACCTAATGGGACACGCGAGGACAGAATTAGGTGGGGGAGTGCGAAGGGGTCTTCTACCTATGAAGGGGTCTTCCAAGGGTCTGACGGAATTGCGATATCTCGTATGGATTACTACTAGCGCCAATTGTTTCAGGCGCAAATGGAAAAAATAAATATGCGTGAAAAAGATAATGATTGTATGGTTTTGTCATAAATATTTCATTTTTTGTGAAAAAATGCAGTATTAACTCCATTTGTTGTAAGACGTTTATCAGCTTCCATTTAAAATACGCCTGGGACCACACGAGACATCGCCATCGCAACCGGAGGTAAACAAAGAAGATGGCCGAGAAAGTACACTGCGAAAACGCCAAGAGAAGGACTGGACGGCATTATTGCGCTGCCATCTAGTTCCAGAATTTTTCAGGATGCAGATATGATTATACAATTACCTTTTTAAGTTTCCCCTGAGAAATAAATATGTTATTTCCCACTTAAATCTGCAAGATATTCAATTAAAAATAAAACCTGTCGCGCTGTTGCGCTGATAGTTAGCGCCTGACCGCTAGAGTGCTCTGGTTGAAATGTAGGTAGAACCATTGGAGTAATGTGAGTGTCAGACCCTTGGGGTCTTCTACCTAACTCTTCATAACCAAAACTGTACTAATTTTTAAATCCCGGGGGTGAATATCATGCATATTAACACTTGAAATTTATGATAAATTACAAGCATGTTAACGAAGCTTTTCGTTTTTATTTTATTTATTAATTAATGATTTTTATCGTCAAAAAAGTAAAATTGAATGTAAACATTGAGTTAAATTTTCATTAAGTTTTCAATTTCATTCTGACCAACAAAACAAAAGAATCTCCAAAAAACGAGAGTGACGTGTGTAACTTCGCATTCACGAAATGAAGATCTGACGGGAGTATCAATAATACTCCCTGCTTGTTTTTAATTTCAGCAGCTCTAAAAAGCATGAGGTAAATATTTTAATAAATAATGGCGCAGAAATATTGTATTTTATGACTGAAATTATTAGTATTTAAGGTGGTCCACCGTTACTGTGTGAGTCAAAACGAATACTCATTTCCCACTTATTGTTTAATTGGTTTAAAAAATCCTGCTTTCGATGATGACGTGCGTTAGCTATTGAAAACCGAAATTAAAGTACAAAATATGATGACAAATTTTTCCGCGAATGTATTTTTAATAATAGCTATTTTATTGATATAGATGCCGACTGCAGTGCCATTTCTATGGAATTATCGCGTTTAAACCTCAATTATTGCCGTAATTAGCCAATAAATCATTAACCAAGGCGGTAAGATGAATCTCTTTAATTTTTTATCAATTTTCCGGAAGTTTTTGCATCCTGTAAACAGTTTTTCGTGAAAATGGCATTTATAATAGGTAGAAAAATCTCATTTTTCTCCGTTTTCTCCCATTGTCGCATTTAAGGAGGTTCCACCGCGACTGTGTGAGTCAAAACAAATACTAAATTCCACATTTTTTATATTTTGTCCAAAACATCTTGCATTCGCTGATGAAATGCGTTACCTACAGAAAACCAAAAGTAAAGTAGAAAAAATGCAGATTATTCCACGAATGTATTTTAAATTAGCACGTTTTTTCAGCCATAGGGGCCGACTGCAGCGCCATTTCTAACGAATTACCGCATTTTGACTTCAATTACGACGTTAATTTCCCAATAACTAGAAAAATAAGATGGTAAGATGCCTATATTTTATTTTTATTCATATTATATGGATTATTTCCTTCTTATAAACAGTTTTCCGCAAAAATGGCATTTATATTTATGGAATACATAATACTATTTTTCCCCGTGTTTCTCTAATTCCCCCATTGAACACAATGTAATTTAAAGTTTAACTATAGACTAAAATAGAGTAGAAAGGAATAATTTTGTTGTTCATATTAGATAGAGGACAAGTTTTTTTTACGAGTAGACAGAAAATGAATAAAATGATATTTAAGTCATTTTACGGTGGAACCACCTCAATACCGTGTAAATTCAAGTTCAATCTGCGATAAAAAGAGTGTGTAAACCGTAGGAATAATTAGAACTATCAACGATAACATACCTTAATTTTTATTCATTCTACAAAAATTCGTCTTGATTTTCCGATGACTTTTTACTGATCATTTGTTTACAGAAATATCATTATTGTGAAAAAGTTAAGCAGGAAGCAGACTTCTCTAGCAATTCAATTTTTTTCAAAAGTTCATGAAAATCATGTCACCAATCCATTTCAGGTTTTGTCTTTTAATAGCGAACAACTGCAATAATGGTTTTCAAATACCTTAGTTCTATATAACATGCTTGTATATAATATAGTAGGCCGGCAACAATGCAGGAAACTAATAAAATAAATCAGCAGAGAAATAAAAATAGCAAGAAATCAGAACTTTGTAGAACATTGCGAAGAGGTTGACGAAGGAATTGCCGCAGGGAAAATGGAGTCTGCCTACAAAATCATTAGGCTGTTTTACATGAGGTACTTTATTGCACAATCTGATGTACGTTTGGATTTGTATTGAAATTTGCGTCGTGTAAAGCGGTGAATTGCTAGAATACATGCGCAAATGCATTTACGAGAGATGTGAAAATGGCCCCTACTCTAATTCCTAGCCTACATTCTCGCATTGCGAAAACAGATGCTACTTCAAATTGTGCAAGAAAGTGTCTTATGTAAAACGGACACAGCTATTCTTCGGCAACAAGAGAGTCAAATGAAGTAAACTTAAGGTGATTCCACCCTAAAATGACTTAAATGTAATTTTATTCATATTCTGTCTACTTGTAAAAACATTTGTCCTCTATCTGATATGAACAACAAAATAATACCAGTGCACGCTATTTTATTCAATAATTGAACTTGAAATTACATTGTGTTCAATGGGGGAATGAGAGAAACACGGGGAAAAATAGCATTTTTCCATAAAATATAAATGCCATTTTCGCGGAAAACTATTTATATGAAGGAAATAATCCAGAGAAATTGAATAAAAATAAAATATAGGCATCTTGCCACCTTATTTTTTTAGTTATTAGGGTATTACTGCCGTAATTGAAGTCAAATGCAGTAATTCGTAGGAAAAGGCGCTGCAGTCGGCTCCAATGGCTGGAAAAAAGTGCTAATTTAAAATACATTCGTGGCATAATCTGCATTTTTTCTACTTTTCTCTTGGTTTTCTGTAGGTAACGCATATCATCAGCGAAAGCAGGATTTTTTGGACAAAATATAAAAAAATGAGGAATTTAGTATTTGTTTTGACTCACACAGTCGCGGCGGAACCTCCTTAAAGAATGAAGGTGAAACCTGGGTTTACCAATGTGCATATATCGCGAAGCAATGGAAATAATATCTTGAAACACTGTAACGACTATATCGACGATGTAAATGCCCTTTTTGAGGAGATGGATGAGGTTAGTGCGGACGAGGCTGAGGACAGCATACTGACCTTGGAATTTGAAAAGGCTTTGGAGTCCATGGAGAACAGAAAAACCCCCGGTGTAGACGAACTTCCAGCAGAGCTGATCAAGGCAGCTGGCAACAAGGTCAAGGATCAACTTTATGTGTTTGTTTTCAAGGTTTACGACTCTGGAACCTTACCTACATACAGGGTCTGTCGCAAAAGTATCGAGAAAAAAATTCCTGACTGCACTACAAGGGGTAACGGGATGCGCCGAGTGATGGGGATGGTAGGGGGGAGTCGCAGCTACCAAACGCGCCGCTGCTCAGGTCTCTCAGAGCAACGGTAGAGCTAGCACAGTGATCCGCGCAAAGTGTGTTTTGTCGTCGCGTCGGAAATCAAGATGCAACGTTTGCTGGAACAGCGGGCAGCCATCAAATTCTGCGTTCAGCTGAGAAAATACCGGTATTGAGACCCTGGCCATTATTCGGGAAGCCTTCGGAGATGAAGCCATGTCACAGGCAAGAGTTAACGAGTGGCACAAACAATTCCAAAACGGCCGGGAATCGATTTAAGTCGATGTGCGCGTTGGACGACCGTCAACTTCCAAAACTGATGACAACGTCACGAAAGTGAGGAAAGTGTTACAGTCTGATCGTCGTCTTAGTGTCCGCTTAATAGCGGAGAAGTGCAACATGACAAAAGACACAGTTCATCGCATTGTGACGGGCGATTTGCAAATGCGGAAGATTTGTGCCAAAATGGATCAAAAGTGTTAACAGATGAACAAAGGAAAACTCGGGTTCGGATTTCTCAGGACGTCCTGGAACGCAGTGAAAGTGAACCTACTTAGCACCACCGGACTTCTTTTTGTTCCCCCGCATCAAGCTAAGCCTAAAGGGACGCCATTTGGAGACGTTAGATGGGGTGAAAACAGCTTCTACGCAGTGCCTTAAGGGGGTTCCGTATTCTGCCTTCCAGGGTGCCTTCCAAGAGTGGGAGAAACGCTACCAAATGTGTATTGACGCCCAAGGGGCGTATTTTGAAGAATATAAGTGTTTGTACGTTTATTGGCAATAAATTGTTTGAAAAAAAATTTTCTCGATACTTTTACGACAGACCCTGTACTTCAAGAAGTGCATCATCGTCCCTTGTTCAAAAAAAATCATGAGCGGTACAATGCGAGCAGTACCGAACCGTCGGTATTCTTTCTCATGCGTCAAAAATACTCGCTACAATTCTGCTCAGGAGTATTGAAAGAAAAGTGGAAGCGATGCTTACGGAAAATCAATTTGGATTTATAAATAGAAAGAGGAACGAGAAAAACAATCCTCACCTTACGAATAATAGGTGATAAAAGATTAAGGAAGGACCAAGACACTTATCTCGCTTTCATAGATTTAGAGAAAGCTTTTGATAAAGCTGATAGAAGACGGCTGTTTTTTTTTTTGGAGGAGGGCAGATACTAAATACAAGGAGAGGCGTTTATTGTGGAGCTTATATCGAGAAGAAAGGGCTGTTGTGAGGTGCAGACAGAATAAGGAGGAGGATAAAATCAGACAGGGAGCACGGCAGGGCTGCTCCCTTTTCCTTATTCTTTTCAACGTATACATTAAGGAGGCTATAGAGGAAGGGGGAAACGGCTTGGAAAAAGTGGAGTGAAGGTACAAGGACAGAAGATAGACGTGGGAAGTTTTGCGGATGGCATAGCCCTTCTGGCAAAGAATGGAGAAGAGATTATATCAATGCTTGAGTTTATGGAAAAGATACTCAGTACGCGTTACACTATGAAAATCATCAGGGCAAAAACAAAGTCAGTGATTGTGAGTAAAAGAGGTACTTGAGCATAGATGTTTTTGGACGGTGTACAAATTGAGAATGTGGAGGAGTTTATATGCCTGGGAAGCCTCGTTACATCGGATGGGCAATGCAGTAAGGAGCTGATTAGCCATATCAATCAAGCTAAAGGGGCATTATATTAGATAAAGGGACTTTCCACCTTAAACAATATTCGTCTTGAAGTTAGGAAACACCTGGTTAGATCATTTTTATGGACTGTGCTACTCTACAGCAGTGAAACTTGGACACTCGATGCACCAGATCGTAGACGGCTGGAGGTATTTGAAATGTGTTGCTATCAGAGACTGTTGAGAGACAGATGGGTGGACAGAGTTACCATAGTGGAAGTGCTGAGGAGAGCAGAAGCGAGTCAGAGCCTGTGGAAGTTGCTGAAGAAGAGACGTGGCAGCTGGAGAGGACACTTGTACAGGCACGGCAACCTGGTAGTAACAGTGCTGGAAGGTTACGTGAACCTATAGAACTGCAGAAGAAGACACCACTGGGCTACATACAACAGATAATGGATGACACCGGCTGCTGGTCCTACACGGAAATAAAGAGCCTAAAAAGAAGACTGGAAAAGGTGATGTGCTGCGGATTGATCTCTGAAAGAAGAAGTTCAATAGCAGTGACGCCCCAATCAACTCCTCGAGCAATTAAATGCATTCTTTAACGATGGACACTTTCCATTCGCGCAAGTACGCTGCTCATTTTGCTAAAACAGCTCGATTTCCATTAATTTCAGACCCTGTGAACTAGGAAGCACTCTTCAAATAAGAACTGGAGCAGAGTTGCAGTGCGCTTGAAAAGAAAAGACCTTCGATAGTCGTATCTGCGATTGTTGATTTTTAGATGATTTCAAGTAAAGGCGCTAAAATATAGATGTTAAATTTCGATCTCCCTATGGTAACAAGCTTACGTTTTCTAATGCGTATGATGAACGAATTCGATAAATACTTGCGATACATTTGGCCGTGACCATTTTACAGCTGATACAAGGTAGGTCGTTGAGCATCGTAAGCGATTCGAAATATTGTTTTGGGTCGAATTCTGTGACGTAATTTGGAGTACATCATGCGCTAGCTGTGTACGAAGTGCATTGTGTATTTGATACTTGTGTGGTATTTGAATACAATAGCTATACGAGGAAAGATATGAGGGAGGAGTTTTTTTTTAGATATCCCATTGTTAAATCAACACAGGGGCGAAGCGGTTACTGGTTTACTGGAGACAAGACAATTTCAATGTTGCAAATGGTAAGAGTTTCAACTTTCATTTGTAAATAAATTGTTGTTAGGGTTATTTCACTGCAAACATGATCGTACTACACATTTACTATTTAGAACCTATCAAATATGTTGTGAATCAGTACTTAAGGATGTAAATATCTACTTCACTCCATTGTGTCGTTGCTAAAAAGTAAATTATCGGAGCTTTTATCCGTTATTCCCAAGATAATTCTCGAATCGTCTGCTGCTCGTGTCATCCGTACGACTTAATGAGCATAAAGGACTCATTTTGGTCACGGATCCGTCCTACCTTGTACTTATTAGTATTGACATGGCCGTCACTATAGTCTACCAACAAAATGATACCTATCGGGAGGTTGCCGAACGTTTCGCCAGTAGACTACGTTCTATTCATCGTCGTTCGTGTGCGTCAAATTGCGCTGATGTGTTCCAATCTGTGCTAACATCGGCAGATTGACTAGAAATCTACTAGTTACTCAATTTTCGTTGATGAATCTTTTTTATGTACGGTGCGAATACGCGTTCACGCGAAAAACTTTACACCTATTGCGTGAGTCACAGGCTAGGAATAGCTAGTAGTTCGAGCGAGGTCCACCAGATTCCCTATAGGTCGGATATTTTGTGTCTCAGTTCGCGTATAAAAAAGTCCATCTGATTCGCAATCACCTGCGGAACTCGCCCGTGTGTCAATGTGCCTTCCTTGGACTTCTCTTGGTGATAACCCCTTGTTCTCAGGGGTCACTGGAGCCATTCGGCGTTCGCAAGAAGTCAACATGTTTGTCTCAATGCCAGCAATCTCCCAATCCCCACGCGAAACCATCCTAGTGGCAAAAACTAGCGAGAAAGTTCTAAGCTAAGTAAAAAAAGGTGATCATCGGATTATGATGCATTCGCCGTGAAACATCCTTATCGAATGGTATTTATTTAATCCTTCGCTGCACTGCGTTAATTTAAAAATTATACCATCGTTAAAGGGCACTCCATCCTAATTCCTTGCCGGAGAAAAACATCTCTATGCTAGTATAAAAATTAGCTCAACTTAAGGTGGTTTCACCGTAAAAGGACATGAATGTCATTTCATTCATATTCTAGATAACAAAAATTTTCAGAAAATTAAAAACAAAACTATAAAGTTTAATGAAATATAAGTAACTTGGCCCCAAACAGTTAAAGAAGCAAATAAATTTGAGTATACTGAAAATAATGTCTCAAAGGATTCGAAAGTCCACTCCGAAGCCTGCAACTAGCACGGTTTCACTTATAAATGGCGTTATATATAAGAGAAAAAATAAAATGTCTTGGCATCTACTCCGAAGCCAAAATTGGCTTCGGAGTAGATGCCAAGAGCTACGGAGTGGACTCCAAGCACTGATTTTCCTGTTATGGGTTGAAAAATTAGAAAAATTTACAAATATAATTTACTGGGCTACTATTTTCCCATTTTTAACTAATTTTACATTAAATTAATTTTTTTTTTTAAATTTTGTTTAAATTAAAGTGACACATGCATTTTAGTGGGCATATTTTGTGTGCAATTGCTTTTAAAGTATAAATATATCTGATTGCCAACATTTAAACTACTGGCATAGCTCAAACTCTTAAAAATTAAAATATGCCCACTCCGAGGTCACCTCCGGTCCACACTTGACAGCAAAAACTAAATTTCCTAAAATACTGGAAAATAATCATTCTTCATCTCTGCTGCAGTCTGGTACATATTGTAACTAATTTAAGGAACCTGATAAATATATTCTTATTTAAATTTGTATTTTTATATTTAAAAAAATATCCAACTTCAAAAGTACCCCGTTTTCAGAGAATCGCCCAAATGCTATTTTCACAGAAAACTTTTTATAAGAAGCGAAAACTCCAGGGAAATTGACTAAAACTAAAATAGATGCACCTTACCACCTTATTTTTTTAGTTATTAGCTAATTTTTGCGATAATTGAAGTAAAAATGTGGTAAATCCACAGAAATGGCACTGCAGTTGGCTTCTATGGCTATTTAAAAGTGCTAATTAAAATATATATTCGTGGAATAATCCGCAAATTTTGTTCCTTAATTTTGGTTTCCATTAGGTAAAGCATCGGCGAAAGTAGCATATTTTAAACTAAATAAAAAATGAGTGGAATATAGTGTTTGTTTTTACTCAAACAGTCACGGTGGAACCTCCTTAATGTGGTAGATACGTGGAACCTATGATATGTTATGTTAAAAGTAAGAGGGTTTGGGTGAGGAATGAGTTAATTGTGAAAGAATGTAAAATGGATGCTCCGTTACTGGAAACATATGAAAGGAGCGTGGTTTTTTGGGTTTGGCCATGTTGAGAGAATGGATGAGATTAGAATAACTAACATATTAATATTTAAAAGTATAATGGTGGATGTCTGTGTGTCTGTTACTCAATTACGCCAAAACGGCTGAACTGATTACTTTGAAATTTTTGCCTGTGGGTAATTAAATATACTTGGACGAACATAGATCTTAAAATGAGAGCTAGTTTTTTTAAAGTCTAAGATCTAGAGTTGACCTACTCCGGCTGTGCCTACAAAGAAAGGGAATTGCGTGATGGGTATGTATGTATGTTAATATTAGCAATTGCAGTTTTAAGCTTCAGAAAGAAACGTCTTCAGTGAATCAGGATACAAAAGCTTGGCATTAGAACAAGTGCTCTGCGGGATTGCATATCTTGTAGGGGCACTAATTGCAAAAATGCTTATATAATGCGCTTTACTTCTTTTTTTGGATACCTTGTAGAAAGGTGATTTTTAAACATCAAAAATATTTGTCCACCTCATCTACGCGAAAGAAAAATTATCTCTGCAATGGTAACTATAAAATTAAATTTCTGTGGTTGCATACTTAATAGGGAATAGTTTTTTAAAATTATCAATAAATAATTTACATGCCCCAAAACTATGACAATAATACTGTGGCACAGAGCCAAAAACTGGCATGTTCTAAACATGCGTTTTTTTATGTTTTGATTGATATATGATGTTTAATATAATATATTTAATGGTCAAAAGCTGACATGTCTACCATACACAATGCCATCTCTAATCCACTTTGACCAAACATGACATATCATAATACGTTAATTCAACCAAAATTTAAAATGTTCACCCTGTAAAGTTATGATTTTGGAAGTATCAGTTTTTGGCTCTTTGTCACAGATTTTATTTCTATGAGAAAGGAAAACTTCGTATAAAAACTGATAAATTAAATTAAATGTTTCATAAAAATGTACGTACGTCCCTGGAATTGGTAAAAATAAGCGCACGAGGGTGATGTGTTCATTATCAACTCCTTTGTTTTGAACGGGGATTTTCTTGAGTTTGCGTAGAACCTTATCATTTTTTTATTCGAATATTTTCTTTCTCCCGCCTATCGATCGCCTCGTTTTCTTTTTTTATTATTCGCGTGTTTTATATTTTTTCGTGGGACCCACCGAAAGGCGTCGTTTGCTTGCGTGTATGTGCGAACCACTCGCGCAGTTGTCCCTTGGCGCCTGTCCTGGGGTTAATGGTCCCTTGCTCGAATTTGTCCCCGCTCCCCTCTATTTCCCCCCCCCCAATCCTTATATCCCCTCCTCTTTGCCCCTTTGACGTCGACAGCCGAGCGATATAAAATAGCATGCGTCCCATCGGATCGCCATTTGGTATTCCAACCAACCAATCGATCGGGAAGGATTTTTTTGGACATTCCCTACCTCAACCTTCCTGATTCAGGATCAGCATGGATGGACACTGCTCTAAGAACGCACGAGTATAATATTTGGCTTCGCGATAAAATCGCTCTAATTAGGATATTAACAAATGTGTTACTTTGCTAGTGAAATAATAAGCACACTTCGTGAATTGCATTTTTACTTTACATTGAAGATTCAATTCCTTAAAAGGAATTCAATCGTAATTGTGTTTTTACAGAGGTGGTATTAGTATTTTTTCTTAACGTGCTTCTACGGCTAAGGTCAATTCCCACATACTGTCTGCCACGTGCTGACAGGGGCAACAGCACTCAGACGAATCGGAGGATCACCCCTCCAAACTCCGGCCGAGGCGAATTTCTACCATTGATACCTACTTCAAATGTGAACTTTGCGGTACTTGACTATGTCACGCTTCTCAAAACAATGAGTTCGCATCGCTTTGTGGTGATTCCACTGTTTTTCAATTGCTCCGACAGCAATTCGCTACAATTTTTGCAATATTAGGCTACAGATAGTGTGTACCGGAAGTGGGTATAATAACTGCCAATTTGTGGAAACCAATCGCTTTTTTTTATTTATATTCTACTATGAATTTCCTCTGCCTTTACCTAAACTTATGCGGGGCCGGCCACCACGCTAATCAGACGCATGTCCTCTCACTTCGACAAAAAAAACTTTTCTTAGGTCAAATATGGATTCTTTAAAATGTAATTTAATTCGTGCAGTAGATCGCTTGTATCATATTTCACCCGATGCCTCAACAAGACGGCGTAAAATGCAAGGACTCAAGGTCTTACTAGCACCATGTCCTAAGTGAGACTTACACCACTAGATCGATAACGGCAATAGATTATCCATATCGATTCATAAAAGTACTGTAGCACAAATGGTGTCATTCTTTAACTGATGTATCAGCGAGACTACGTTTTTAGGGGACTTTTTGTATTCTGATCAATCGATCTCATTTAAGATCATATTTATTCTACAAAGAGGAACATAAAATCCATGCCTACGATCGGATATCGATTCGTATGAATTGTTCGAAGACAGAATCACAGGGGTCATATCATGAAGACAGCGTAGAGCGAATCACTGTTTCCACCGCGATAAGCTCACTTGCTTGAGACCAAACCTCGCCTCTTTGTGAAAAACGCAACATTCAGGTTCGAGGTAGAGATATCGATTCGTTGCAGTAGTACTTTAGTTTGACGTGTTTATAACGGCAAAGGTCATTTACTCTTACATTCAGACACTTGTAGACAAGACGCAACTGCAGTCGGACAAATAGTAGTATCACCCCTTTGGAAACGAGCCGAGCTCAACGATGCTCGGTGACTGAGAAGGTACTGGTGTTTCCATCGCGGTAGGCAGTCACCCTATCAATTTATACGAATAAAATAGCTCGAATAGTGGATTAATCGGGTCATATTTAACGTTCCATCTTCCAACCACATCCTCTTACTGAGACGATCGCGAATTCCATTCCCGAGATGTTATGTCCAACTGTAGAAGTACAATAGTTCGAATAGTGGATCACTGGTATCATAGAGCACGTTACACATTTTTTGGACCACGTAGTCACCGCAAAAGTCCTACAATATCCTGTCACTGAAAGAGAGACACAATCCATACCCTAGATCGTGTATCTATTCCTAAAAAGACAATATTTCGAATGGTCGATCGCTTTCTGTCGTTATTCACGTTTAAGTATCAGTGAAAAAACGTAATGCGAGGCAACGTAGTTACCGCGATAATCTGACCCGCCTGAGACCCCAAATCCTCTTACGGAGACAGGCAAACGCAATATCCATTCCCAAGATCGTATGCCGGCTCCCAAAAAAAGACAATAGCTCGAATGGTGGATCACTAGTGTCATATTTCACGTTTGCGCATCGGTGAAACAACGTAAATCAAGACAACGCATCCACCGCGATAATCTGTCCCGCCCAGAGACCCCACGTTCTCTTACAGAGAGAGAGAGACACACAATATCCATGCCCAGAGATCGGGATATCGATTCGTCGAAAATTCGCGAAAACAACAACCGAGGATAAAAAAAATTTAATTTCCGCGAGACACGCCCTCTAGCGGGAACGCATGCACTAGACCCCTGGGCGCACTTCACGCACGTCGTCCCGAGCCCAACCGGAGGAGAACACTCCTCTCCGTCAGCAAGGTCGGGGGAAGCGTGCGCGGCAGCTACGGAACACGTGTTTGTTGGCGATCAGGTGGGGGGGGGGGGGTGGAGTAGAAAGGGGGAGGGAAATATTGGACAAGACGAGAGATGTGGATGATGGCAATGATGATGAGGTGGAAGAGGAACAACAGCAACACACATTAAGACATTCACACTCATATATGTAGACACACACGCACACAACAACGAACAACGAAGGATGATAAGCACCTCTTAAGCACCAGCAGCAGCACCACCACCACTCCTTCAGAACCTTTCTCTCCCTCAGTTTTCGAGAAGTGTTGAGATTTTTCCAACAAAAAAAACCCTTACACACACTTTATAATCCGGACTCGAGAGAGTATCTTCTTCTCTTCCCGGGGACGATGGACGGTTTAAAACTCGTGGACGATCACTTGCTTGCTTCGTTCCCCAAACGAAATTGGGGCTGCGAAACAAACCACTTCTCTCCCTCAGAAGCCCCCCCACTCCCTACTCTACACTACTTCCCCACCCTGAAACGTTCGTTTCACCACCCCTATCCTCTCCCACTTCCTTTTTTCCACCCCTTCTCTATCTCTCTTTCTCTCACTAAACTTCCCCTCTCACATTGCTCACCCCCCTAACCTCGCACTCGCTTCCAAACGGACGGACACTGCACGTACATACACAAGGGTTGGGGGATATGTTCACTCACTGGAGTGACGGGGTGGTTTGTGTTCTGGCAGAGAGGTAGGGATAGTGGTGTTTGAATTCTAAGGGATAGTTAAGGGTGTCGTTCAAATGTTGGGAGAAGGGATTAAAGACTTGAAGATGTGGTATTAATAAAAAAAAGGTGAGAGATGGGTAGGTGTATAAAATGAATATTTTCGGAGCCACTGAGCGATTTTTTCTCTCGCAAAAAAACGTGACGTCAATTTACTTGAAGGTAGGGGATGTTATTCTTGAGATGTACCGGTGGTAGAAAGGGTTAGGATAAGAGTGTTGTTGTTTAAGTAGGTATAAGGAAAGGGCGGGCTATAGGGTTTTAGGATGAGGATTATAAAAAAGTTAGTAGGAGGAGGGGTATATGAAGGTGGTTGTTGTTGGTTCCTGTAAAAGAATTTTGATTCTCACGACAAGATATGGTAGTGTCTAGATGTTGGGGTAGTGTAGGGTTAGGATGAGGGCATAATTGAAATGCAGGTGAAGGGTGGGTTAAGGTTTCAGGATGAGAATTAAAAAAAGACTGCAGGGGGAGAGGGAGGGGTAAATGAACTTGGTATCTGTTGGTTCCAGTTAGTGAATTTCGAATCACACGACCAAAAACGAGAACAAAACGTGATTCGGTTCACGTCGTGAAGGTGAGGGAGGAAGGAAGGGGTGGTTTCGTCCGTACTACTCGAGAGGGAGGTGAGATGGTAACGAGAGGTAGAAAGAGTAAGAGAGAGAGAGAGAGAAAAAGCGAGTTATCCGAACGCCAAACCAGGCAAGACTGCATCCGGTGACATGATGGGGGAGGGAGGGAGGGTTAGGCGGCTATGTTTTAAGGGGGAAGGGTAAGGAAAAGCCGGCCAGGCTGGCGGGAGCGATGGTGGTGTAGGGAGGGAGAAGGGGCCCGAAGTGGGAGCGAAGATATGTGAACAGGATTGGTTGGAGCGGAGGAGGGAGAGAGAGAGAGAGAGGGAGAGAATAGTAGGGATGCGAGAGTAGGAGCAGTAGGGATAAAGGGGAAGCGTAGGGAGTGAGGAGAGAGAGAGAGAGCTCAGGGTGTTTTGGAGGAGCTCTCAGTGGAGAGGGGAAGAAGGGTGATGTGGAGGAGGATGGTGTTGGGGAGGAGGAGAAGATAGGGGGTGGGCAGTAGCACAAGCAAGCGGGGGAGGAGGAGTTAGTTGGATGTGGAGGAGGAGGACGGGCATGGGTGGGGGAGAGAGAGGAGGTAAAGAGAGATGGGTCGGCTTGAATTCCGCGTGGTGGTGGTGTGTTGTAGGAGGGCGCCTTCCACGCGGTGTGGAGAGAGAAAGTTGGGTGGCGGAGAGGAAGGGGAAAAAGTTTTGCGAGGGACTGAGGAAAATTGGTGCGGTGGTGGAAGGGGGGAACTGTGGGGGGATAGAAAACTATTGCGGTGGTAGTGGTGGCGGTGGAGAGGTTTTTTTTTTGGGAGTGGGGACGCGAATTTTGCCGAAGAGGAAAAAGAGGAGTGTGCTTTTTTGGATTAACGAAGATACACGAGAGCCCTAAAGAGACCCAGTTCAAGAACACTTACCCAGTTAACTTGCCATCAACTGCGATTGCTTCCACGTTTTCCCCCTCGAGCTAGCTTGCGAAGTCGGAAGGGACAAACTAGCGTCATTGCTAAGGCGTGGTTGAAGGAGATATCATGCTAATGAGGGGCCGTGCTAAATAGCAGGTAACTTATCTACCTACATCAGTGCATTATCGTGCAAGCCACCACTATGGTATGTGTGATAAGGGGTGATTCCAGTCTTTTAGAAGATCTATCGGTCGAAAATTAATGTGCTTGAAAAACAAATTTTAAACGCACGAGCGCTTAACAGACCCAGTAATCTTGCCATCAACTGCGATTGCTTCCCAGTTTGCCCCTCAAGCTAGCTTGCGAAGTAAGGGATAAAGTAGCGTCAGCGTAAAGGCATGCTCGAAAGGAGAAATCATGCTAATGAAAAGCAGTGCAGAGCGGCTAACTTATCTGTCGAAAAGACAGTTCAAGAACACTTACCCAGCTAACATACCACCTGCTACTTCTGATTTCAAGTTTGCCCCGAGCTTACAACGTCGATCGGACAATGTAGCGTCAGTCTGAAGGCGTGATCGAAGAAGGCGTCGTACTAATGAGAGTCAGTGAAGAGTGACTAATTTATCTGTCGAAAAGACAGTTAAAGAACACTTCCCCAGTTAACATACCACCTACTACGATTGATTCTAAGTTTGACTCAAGCTTGCCCTAAACTTGCCCTAAGCTTACGAAGTCGAACGGGAAAACAAGGGTCACATTTGAAGTCGTGGTCGAAGGAGAGAAGGTCATGCTGATGAGAGGTCGTGCTAAAAAGCAGCTAATTAACCTATCTACATCTACGAAATACTGTACGAGCTACCACCAGGGTGTGTGGCACGGGGTGATTCCACTGTTTTGGAAGATTTAACTGTCGAAAGTAAATATTCTTTGAAAAAATAAAAGTTAAATACACGAACACTAAAGAGACCCATACCCAGTTAGAATACCATCAACTACGATTGCTATAAATTTTACTCATTAATACTGCCCCAAGCTAGCCTTACTAACCCTTTCCTTTAGCTGGCAAAGTGAAAGAGAGAAACTAGCGCCAAAACGAAGGCGTGGTCGACGGAGATGACATGCTGAAAGAGGCAGTGAAAAGCGTTTAATTTAGCCAACGAAAAGGTGTGTGCTAGCTAAACACAAGATATTTTTTTTTTAATATTGAACTCGACATGGCTACATAACCTTCGAATGCCTTGTGATGTCATATATCATGAGCAAAATCTAATGTACTCCACTGGTGGTGATTTATTACATTCATTCCACGAATAAATTATCGTAACAAGTGCTTCTTTCTCGTGCTTCATATGATTGGAGAAATAATTTCTCTCTCCGTGTTGTTTTATCCAACTTATTAAATTAAAACTGAATGTGTTACAAAAATAATAGCGGTATTCGTGGGCATACGAATTCCAATGTACATACACGACTTTTCTGGGCATCTGAGAAACCAAAAGAAATTAATGTGACCAGCATGGCTGTCTCTAATGGCTTACCTTATACGAGCCCGTTCCGACCTTCACGAGGTCGTAAAGCTAGCCCAAAGGCTCTGAGATGGTGACGTCACTCCCTGAATATTTAATGACAAATACGCACGCCTTAACGTGGATTGGAACATGTCCCAAGAGATATAAATATTTTATAAAGCTCGTTTGTGGAGATGAAACAGTTAATGGCCCTCTTACGATATTTTAAGTTATTTTCAAGGCTTAGATCATGACTTCTCACTGTCTCCAATTGAAAAAAAAAGATGCCAAGAATTATTTAGTGTGGATTGGAAAACTGCCAAGGAGAGCCATGCTTACGCGTATTCATAAAATTACGGGCAGTTGAGGGAATTGGGGAATGAAACAGTTGAAGGCCCTCTTGCTGTCGTAAAGCTAGCTCAAAGGCTTAAATCCTGACGGCACTGCCTGCATATAGGAGGGAAATAAGTACGCCTAGAACGCTTTTACGTGGATTGGAACTTGGCCAAAGAGAGAGAGAGAGAGATACGTTAATGTGGAGGCTTATGTGCAAGGGAAGAAATGGAGGGTGAAAACAGTCCAAAGCCTTAGACCGTGGCGTCAGATTCTAAATATATATAAAATGTATGCCCGCTTTGTAGGCTTGGCGTGGATTGGAACATGGCCGTTGACAGACTTGCACATGAATATACTTATGGATGTAAATCTTCGGCACCACTGTACGGGCAAAGGTGTTGCCTAGCTTTCCGCAAAAGATAGGTCGCGCTGCAGTCGGTATGGTTCCGCTTCTGTGTGTCAAAAATGGCCGGTTTAATAGGGAGGCCAATTCCTGTACCTTTATTTCCAATATCTCTATATGAATCATGGCCTTTCCTTCGGCATGGTTCTTTTCTGTGTGTAAAAAATTGCCGGTGTTAATAGGGAGGCCAATTCCATGCCCTTTATTTCCAGTATCTCCATTTGAATCACGGCGTTTCCTTATTAGAACCATCTTCTCTAGAGTGGCGGCGCTACAGTCTGCTTGTTCCTGATTTTTCGGTGCATGCGGAATATTTGGCAACACCCACTGGTGCCAAGTTTAGGATCCATATGTATATTCATGGACTTGCATATGCTTATGAATGAATGCATCTGAAGATACTAATGCGTGGTGGGGGAATTTCCAGTTAAATGCATCCTTGGAGTCGTAAAGTTAGTCCAAAAGGCTTAGACCTTGGCGTTTCCCAAAATGCAAGGGGAAAAAATACAAATGCTGAGTAGCTAAATACAGATGGGAACGTACATATGTATGAACGGATGTGTGGTTGGTGGAATTTACAGTTAAAGGCTCTCTTACATTCATAAAGTTAGTCCAAACGAAATTACTTAATGTTGAGTATAAATACGTACACTTAGTACTCCTACACGTAGATAAGGATATGTCGAGGTAGATTAATATATTTACATACGGTTTAACAATACGTGCAAGTTAGGGAACTGCAGTAAAGTTAGGCCACAGATTTATATCATGAAGTCACTTCCTGCACTTAAGTAGAAGACACGAACGCTTTGTAGCCTTCACGTGAACTGGAATATGGTCAGATAGAGTGATGTATTTGCCATGAAGTCTATATGTAGTTTCCATGGTATTTACATACACATTAAGAATGTGTGCAAGTTAGGGAATTGCGGTGAAGTTAACCCAAAGATTTAGGTCATGACGTCACTTCCTGCACTTAAGGAAATAATACGAACGCTTAGTAGCCTTGAAGTGAACTGGAATATGGCCAGATAGAGAAATGTATTTACATACGCATAAAGAATGCGTGCAAGTTAGGGAAATGCGGTGAAGTCCGCCCAAAGATTTAGATAGTGACGTCACTTCCTGCACTTAAGGAAAAAATATGAACGCCTAGTAGTCTTGACTTGAATTGGAATATGGCCAGAGAGTCAACTTCGAGTATTTACGTACCTGTGTACAAAATCACGAGCAAGTGAGGGAATTGATGGGTGAAAAACTACAGTGGAAGGTGACCGAGTTTGAAGTGGAGTGGAGGAGAGAGACATGGGGTGTCGTCGAGTCCCCGCCCTGCAGTGTCAATCGAAACTCTCTCCCCCTACTCCGCGAATGTTTTTTCGTAATTTTTTTCAAATCGCCGTTGCTTTCGGGACAAAATTGCGAACGTCTGAGGGGGTGAATGAATGGAAGGGTGGTGGGTGGGGGAATGGAGGAGTATGGGGGGTGGTGTCTGTTCCTCCCTTCCCCCCCTTAGCTCGAATCTCAACCAGTCCATCTCCTCCTCTCCGCCCCTCAACATCCCACATCGTTTTTTTGGGAAAGGTTTTTTTATGGGTGAAAGGCATTCTGGGCAGGGTATAGGGGGTGGTGGAGAGGGGTTGGGAAGGGAGGGTTGAATTCGGATATGGAGGTGGTTAGGTTGGCAAAAGGGGAAGCATTTGGTATGGAAAATATGGCCCGAAGGGGGAGGACGGAAGGTATAGGATGGTAAAGGTGGTAGGAATGGGTGTGTATGTGTGGATGGGGCCGGTCGAAAGGTGTTCGATGCTTTCGTGTGAATCTTGTGTGAGTGTTTGTGTGTGGCCCCGTGGGACGATGGAGGAGGTTTAAGGAAGATGAAAGGATTGGACTCTTGTGTGTGCGAGAGAGGGAGCTTGGTATAGATCAAAGAGGGAAGGGCATAAGGGAGACAAAGGGATTTATGAAGGGAGAATAGCATGGGGGAGGGAAAATTGTGTGGGTGAGTTGAAGGCGAATTGGGGAGTGGAAATATATATGTGGGACAGTCGGCGATATGGGCTTAAAGAAGGTTCTCGAGAGAGAAATGTATTTACATACGCATAAGCTGACGAGTAAGTGAGGGAACTGCAGTAAAGTTATCAAAAAGGATTAGATCGTTACGCCACTAGCTGAATATTTAGTAAAATGAGTATTCGTAGTACATCTGTATGAGGATTTAATATGACCCTTTATATTATATTATATATATATATATATATATTCAAATGTGAAATTTTCGCCGATTGGCCACAAATATATAAAATAAAACTTACAGGAGGTAGGAGAAAGAGATAAAGAATTTGTCCTTACGGAACGTTTCGGACCGGTTGGTCCTTCGTCAGCTTTAGAAGTACTTTTAGCACTTCTAAAGCTGACGAAGGATATATATATATATATATATATATATATATATATATATATATATATATATATATCCTATATATATACACTTATATATACATACACTTATAAACACCTATATATATATATATATACATAAAAGGATATATACATATTTATTTATTTTTTATTTATATGTGATACTTGACAGTGAGGTGAGTGGGGTCAAGAAATAAGATAAGTAATTTCTTAGTGAAAGGTCGTGAACTTTTCACTCTTTTGCTGAAGATGAGCCATGAAGCCGGAAACGTCCTTGTAAGACATTGCTGTTCTCTTTTCTTTTCCCATCCCCTATTAATTATTAATTATTTTTGTGGCGAATAGCCGACATTTTCTTTGTGTGTGAGAGAGAGAGCTAAATATTATGGAAAATATGAAAAAAATATGGTACAGTAGTGGTTAAGTACTCGCTCAAGAGGATTGTATTTACACACGCATACCATTACGAGCAAGTGAGGGAACTGCAGTAAAGTTAGCCAAAACGCTTTGATCGTTTCCTCACCTACCTCCATGTCATTTGAGAAATAAGTATTCCTTGTGTGCCTTAAAGTGGATGAGGTACATGTTCGGAGACAGATTTCCAATGATATATGTATTGAAGTATGCACAGTTGAAGGAATTGCCAGTTTAAGGCCTTATCACGGTCGTAAATTTAGTCCAAAAGGCTTAGAATTCGACGTCACTACGTAAATCGAAAGAAAAATTGGAGAAAGAAATGTGGAGCAGTTGGGGTTATGGGCTTGAAAGGGCTCGAGACTGCATGAATCAAGACGAATGAGAAATCCTACCTTTTTCTTTAAGCGTTGTGAAATAAAAAATACTCCTTTCACTGGTGAGCTTTCTACAAATACCTATAATGAGATACATAATTACGGAGGATTTTCACCGAACATATATGTTTTAAAGGCAGTTTGAGCGAGACACCGCTGCACATAAAATCAAATAACTTTCACCTCATTATAAGGAAAAGGATTTCACATTTAAAGGAATACGATAATATCAGCCTCTTATTTGCCGTAACATATAAGCCGTTTTCATCATTTGGATGTGGTGTAGCCTTGCTCTCCAGAAAGACTTTATGAAAAATAACGAAGGCACACCTGCCCACTGATCGTATCAATTATGTAACGGTGTGTGTTTCGTATGTTTCCTCCATTATTTAAAAAATCAAATACCAACCGCAATATTTTTATGAAATTGCAAAAGAGAACCTTCGGTTGCGAAGACGTTTTCAAGACACGTTGTGAACTAAAAGAGTCAAGATAAACGCTTAAATATTTACTTGTGTATATATTTAGATCTTGAGAAGTTCAGTCGTATGAAACAAAGTTTTTGCGTCGTTAATATTTACTTCACGTTTCTTAACAACTGCTAGAATTTTAAAAATAACATTCGAATATGGCGGTCCATTTTATAACTTGTCTGACGTTCGAACGTTGGGGATCCGTTAACCTTCGATCGAACTCACTTCCTTCGAGTGAAGACCAATGAGTGATTTTATAATGGCGATCGTACAGCAGACCATCGAACGTTGCGAGGCAACACCGCATGCGGTGTTGTCAGATGGGCAGGATATTTTTCACTCTTTCTTATACGCATGTTCAGTGAGTTTATTTTTGAATGATTGCACTTGTTTTGAATAATTTTGAATATTAAACATTTGTAAATCATTTCAACGTCTGCGAAATTGAAGTTGACTTCCTCACGAGTATAATAAATGTTCCTCAATGCGTTGTCATTGGATAAATTAATTCCTAGTTACTTGTCATTCAAGACTTATACGGATATATTACTGAATTCTCTGCTCAAGTTGCCTCATAATGTTTAATTTTCACTCCATTCGTCTTAGCTACAGCTGAGATCAGGTAAAATATACTACGTCACTATGTAAAAGTTTCCGAGCTCCAAGTGATAACATAATGTTATTGGTTCTCATAAAAAATATTCAAAGAAAATAATGTATTTGAAGGAAGGAATTTTCGTTCATGGCATCTTGAAATCCACTCAAAAAACAGCGCTTTCCTTTGAAATATAGGTTTTCGTGAATCGAAAGATTAATAGCATTTATCTATATAATGAGAACAGACATTTCAGCACATCATCAGGGTTGTTTCAGGTCAGGGAAAACTCAGGGAATTTGAAATAGGTCAGGGAAAATGTATGCCATATCACGCGATTCAAAAGAACCGCCGCGCTGTCGGCTGGCTGAGCTGGCCTGGGTCAGCCGGGCGCCAAACTAGTCCGTCTTTCCATCGTGCTGAGGAGCATTGCTATCCATTGCTAGTATTTATTTAAAGCATTGGTGGCCAATATATTAGAAACGTCTCCACTTCAGTACAAGATTTTCAAGGCTATCACGTTTTGTGATCCGGAGTTGATAGTGAAATCCGAAGATGCAGCTCTTGCTCGCTTCCGGAACTGTCTCTCATTGCTGCAGCTAAGGCAATGGTTCTCTGCTTTAGAGTTCGACTCGCTAGAAGCTGAGTTCAAGACTTAAATTAACAAACCTGATGTCTATGTGTGCTTGAAATAATATGACCGAGACCACACCCGTCTTGATCACTTTTGGAGGCGCATTTTAATCTCGCAGAAGTGCTCTGGATTAATGGTAGATTTGATACAAATGATTTTAATCTTGAGCCATAGAAATGCCATTGTGGAGAGGAGATTTTCCATAAACATAGAAGTTATTATCGAAAACCAACTCCCACAGACACTGGTCTCGCAAAGGCAGGTGTACGACGCCGTGAATTTGGCCGGTGGAATTCTTAATGTGGAAATTAGTGACAAAATTATTTCAAGAGTGCGACATTCACTTGCAGAGTATGAAGAGCTGCGAAGGGAGAGAGCAAAAGAAGACAAGGAAAAGATACAGAGGAGAAAATATGAAAGAATGATTGGGGAAGAAGTTAAAGAATTAAGAGCCAAGAAAACCAAACATTTGTTAGAAAACCAATTGGAGTGCGACGCTATCGACAAGAGGCTGAGACTATGTGGCCGTGTATAGCATTTCTGTGATGTTGTGGTTAGGTACGTTCTACGTCCACATCCCTGAATGTAGACTTTTTGTTTGGTGTGCCAATTTAAATTTGACACAATATTTTGACTTTCATTTGACTCGAATTAACTTTACAAGTTTCTGTTTTTCAACTGTAATTAAGTTTACAAATTTACTGTTTTATATGTCTTCATTGTAAATACTTTTTTTTTGATGCTTCCATTTAAATTTGACACCATATTTTGACTTTTATTTGACTGTAATTAAGTTTACAAGTTACTGTTTTTTCTATGAGTTCATTGTAAAGAAATACGTTTTAAAAAGAATTTAAATATATTTTTTTAAGATTTAATATTTTATTGACTCTTACCATTCAAAAATGTTATGCAATGATCGAAAGTAGAGTGTGAAAAAGTCAGGGGAAATGAAGATTTTTGTCAGGGAAAATTCAGGGAATTTGAATTTGGAAATCTTGTAACAATTCTGATAATGCCGTCAACTAAATAGATTAAAACTATGTCCTGGGTTTCACTTAAATCATTATTTACCAGATCCTACACCCAGACGTATGCATTTAAGTTATCTATGACACCTTGGAATATCACTTCAGGTATAAATTGGTTGGGAAATTTATTGATACTTTATTACTATCTTCCAGCTAATCCCCAGCATTTACATAATAATCAACCTTAATTTCGATTGAAACATTCCCATCATCAAATAAAAGAGAAATACCAAGTAACTCACCATTACAAGTCCGTATACCGTTTGTAATGGGTTTTCATTGTGTTACTAGTAGCATATACGATTACTTACCATGAGGTATACAAGGAACCTTTAAATAATTTCCAATATTTCTCCAGGCACCCAAATTGGCACTCAAATAAAGGAAAAATCCTTGCTAATGACAATAAGGCTAATAAATGAAAAGAGAACTGTTGGGGTGGCAATATTTAATGAATGAAGGAAAATAAAACACTGCAATCCACATAGTCTCCAACTCTCCATAGTTTCATTTGAATTCACATAGATTCTATATAATAATTTATGAAAGAGTAGAAAAACGAAATGGTTGCTGTTATCAGTCTTCTCCGACACTTGCTACGTATTTGTAACACTTTAAACGCAATGGCTGTCATAACATATTACTTTAGGAGATAACGCCTAGCTAATAATAAACCTTTATATGTTAAAATATCACCAAGACCACACGCGCAATCCATAACACCGTTAAGTAACATTTGTAATCACTGGCCCGCCACAATATACACTGTCACTTGAACTCACGATAAACCTTCGTTTTAATATTCTCATACATTACGGCATCGTTGTTTCTTGCAGAAGTGAAACTTTTAACAGCCAGGTGCAATTGAAAGTTGAAATTAAATTCTCTAGGTAGATAATTTGTTTTAAATCGTCAAAACTAAAAACCAAAACACGACGCGCGTTTGAAAGTATTATCCAATATAATGCTGCTTTGAATTCTAGGTCACTTTTTGTAATTGAAATCCTAGAATAAGGTGTTTAAAATTATCTGTAGTCCATAAAATATACCACACAGCAATAGTTCCTAAAATACCGTTCACATTAAAAATAAAAATAAACCGATATTCGAACGATAATGGCCACTTCGTTTGGTACTTTTATGCCGAAGCCTAGGATTCGAGCGGGAAGCATAAAACGTGAAGTTACAAAATCGCGGTATGCAATTTTTATCGAAATATTACCCACCATTCAGCTGCACCGACTCCTTTACCCTCGAACGATAAGTTATAAAATCTGCCCCATATTCTCTATTATGACACTGTTATTCTCTCTATTATGTCTCTTGGGTACAATTCTTCTGCCTCCCACGCGTGCTTCTCTAATTCCCAATTCAGTCTAATGTGCGATCGTTCTCAATAGTAGGAAAATTAGGGTGGTAATGTAGGCTCATGAATAATTTTAGGCTTTTCTGACTAATAGATTGAATATAATATTTTCGGATTTCGCCCCGGTTTAGATTGTTTGCGAAAAACGTTCCAACGGCTGACTCAGCAATCTTCGTGAGGATTCAATCCTAACCCTCGTGACGATGGCTTAGTCAGCAGTTGAAACGTTGGTCATTAACAATTAATCTAACCAGAAGTTCAACAGCTGACATAGCCATCGTTATCAGGGTTAAGTCTTAGCCTTGTTGACGATGGATTTAGCAAGTTAATTTTAATTTAAAACGTTAGATGAGTGCATCATCTGTTGAAATATTAGTCCCTAACCATAAAATCAACAACTGACTCAGCCATCGTCATCAGGATTAAGACTAAACCCTGAAGTCGATGGCTGAGTCAGTGAGTAAGCTGTTGATGCGATAGCCGCTTATTATCTAACCATTATTTCAACAGCTGGCTTAGCCATCATCGTCGGGGTTAAGACTCAGCCATGTTGATGGTGGCTGAGTCAGCTGTTGAAGCGCTGTTCGTTAGTTATCTAACCATTATTTCAACAGCTGGCTTAGCCATCATCGTCGGGGTTAAGACTCAGCCATGTTGATGGTGGCAGAGTCAGCTGTTGAAGCGCTGTTCGTTAATTATCTAACCATTATTTCAACAGCTGGCTTAGCCATCATCGTCGGGGTTAAGACTCAGCCATGTTGATGGTGGCTGAGTCAGCTGTTGAAGCGCTGTTCGTTAATTATCTAACCATTATTTCAACAGCTGGCTTAGCCATCATCGTCGGGGTTAAGACTCAGCCATGTTGATGGTGGCTGAGTCAGCTGTTGAAGCGCTGTTCGTTAGTTATCTAACCATTATTTCAACAGCTGGCTTAGCCATCATCGTCGGGGTTAAGACTCAGCCATGTTGATGGTGGCTGAGTCAGCTGTTGAAGCGCTGTTCGTTAATTATCTAACCATTATTTCAACAGCTGGCTTAGCCATCATCGTCGGGGTTAAGACTCAGCAATGTTGATGGTGGCTGAGTCAGCTGTTGAAGCGCTGTTCGTTAGTTATCTAACCATTATTTCAACAGCTGGCTTAGCCATCATCGTCGGGGTTAAGACTCAGCCATGTTGATGGTGGCTGAGTCAGCTGTTGAAGCGCTGTTCGTTAATTATCTAACCATTATTTCAACAGCTGGCTTAGCCATCATCGTCGGGGTTAAGACTCAGCCATGTTGATGGTGGCTGAGTCAGCTGTTGAAGCGCTGTTCGTTAGTTATCTAACCATTATTTCAACAGCTGGCTTAGCCATCATCGTCGGGGTTAAGACTCAGCCATGTTGATGGTGGCTGAGTCAGCTGTTGAAGCGCTGTTCGTTAATTATCTAACCATTATTTCAACAGCTGGCTTAGCCATCATCGTCGGGGTTAAGACTCAGCCATGTTGATGGTGGCTGAGTCAGCTGTTGAAGCGCTGTTCGTTAGTTATCTAACCATTATTTCAACAGCTGGCTTAGCCATCATCGTCGGGGTTAAGACTCAGCCATGTTGATGGTGGCTGAGTCAGCTGTTGAAGCGCTGTTCGTTAGTTATCTAACCATTATTTCAACAGCTGGCTTAGCCATCATCGTCGGGGTTAAGACTCAGCCATGTTGATGGTGGCTGAGTCAGCTGTTGAAGCGCTGTTCGTTAATTATCTAACCATTATTTCAACAGCTGGCTTAGCCATCATCGTCGGGGTTAAGACTCAGCCATGTTGATGGTGGCTGAGTCAGCTGTTGAAGCGCTGTTCGTTAATTATCTAACCATTATTTCAACAGCTGGCTTAGCCATCATCGTCGGGGTTAAGACTCAGCCATGTTGATGGTGGCTGAGTCAGCTGTTGAAGCGCTGTTCGTTAGTTATCTAACCATTATTTCAACAGCTGGCTTAGCCATCATCGTCGGGGTTAAGACTCAGCCATGTTGATGGTGGCTGAGTCAGCTGTTGAAGCGCTGTTCGTTAATTATCTAACCATTAATTTACAGCTGGTTTAGTCATCGTAATCAAGGTCAAGACTTAACTCTGATGATGATGGCTAAGTCAACTGTTTAAACGTTAGTTGATAATAAAATCTAACCCGGGGTGAAACTCTTGTAAATGTATTCAAAGTAAGCTCACGGTGACGTCATAAGAAAGAAGATACATTTTTTATAAGTGATAATGATATGAATAAATGACAAAAATTTCATTTGACGTTCTGTGAATCTTCATAAGGAAGAGGAAGTGGGATACGATGATGGAGGATGGGGAAGGGATGAGTGTAGGTGGAGAGAGGAATGCAGGGAGGGTGGCGGGGTGGAGGAACGAGGAGATGGGGCGTGGAGATGTTCAGGGCTTTGGGGGAAGGGTAGTACGATGCGAGAGGATAGTGGAGGGATATGGGAACCTTGTGGGAGGACTTTAAGTAGGGGAGGAGTGAGAGGTGCAATGCGGACGACAGGGATACGCCTAAGAGGAGTAGGTGGGGGGGGGCTCGCGGTTGAGGAGGTAGGAAGAAAATATTTATTAAAGTTCACCGTGCTAAAGGGTGGCTCTCTTTTTATTTGATCCCCCGTGATCGTTAAAAAAGAAGTGTGGGCGTTAGGGTCTATAGATGGTTTTCTTGACGTGGCCATGGCGGAGGATGAAATATGGATGCCGGACAGAGATGAAGACAAACGGAAGACGCGTCGGAATATTGTGTGTGAGGGGTGAGAAAAAGAGAGCAATATTTCGATGGGGGGTATGGTGGTGAGGTATGGCGATGAACCCCTACACCAGGGTGATTGTCATTGAAACGTTCGAGAAAATTCCGATCACATAGCTAAAGAGTTTCGTGGTACAAACACAAAGGGTTCGAGATCTCAGTGTTATTTGAACTACTCGCTAAAATCTCGCAGTGGATTCCCGATCGTGTTTTTCTCTCCGAGATATTGTTTGATGGAGTTTGATGGAGGAGATGGAGTTGGATGGATATCCCGATTCGAGACAAAATAAACAACACATCGGACGCTCAAGTTATTCACCCGAGTGGTCCAAACTCACCAAAATATCGAATTGTCCGTTATTGTACCTCGTGACTCCTTGGTTACGTGATCGGATTGAACTCCAACGTGTAAGAGTAAGGGTGCTTTTGATTTACCATGGCGATAGCCGGCTATTGACGGAAGCGATTGGCGATCGTCAGGGGATCAAATGAAATTAAACAACTCAAAGCGGCTATTCAACCACGCGCAGTCCGTCTCGCGTACACACAAGCAGTAGTGGATAGCTGTGAAGAAATATGCTTGAAGCTCTTCAATTTTTCGTCTCACATCGGAGAGAAGAGCCACCGATAGCCGGCGATAGACGGCTATTTCATTAAATCGAAAGCACCGCGGCGTGGCGATCACTGTCTATCGCCGGCGATCACCGCCAGTCGAAAGCACCATAAGATTAAGCTACCATGTACTACATACGTATGCTTAGTTCGATTGATCGAATGTTGTATTGAATGGTGTAAACAATAGAATGTTGTTGACAGAGTGCTGCTAGGACTGGAGATTGAAATGGTGTGTTTACTCCTTGGTCATCAATTTAGATTGAAGTAAAAGTGTACCATTGGCTAACTTAAAAACGGTTCAAACAAACATTCCTTGTGCTCTACGCACCGCCTAAAATAATAATCGTCATTTGACCTCAAATTCGCTCGCTGGAAACATTCCTCCTGGGGAGGTTTCAAATGTCGCTTTTCCTCCTTGCATTCCTCACTCGAACCAATCAAACTCCGAAACCCACTCATGTTTACTCGCGACGCTCGCAACACATTTGACTTCGCTCCCCTTTGCGTCATAGATGTTGGAACGACTGTGTGTGTATATATGTGTATATATCGAAAACGTCCACAGAGTTGCCCTTTGGGAGAAATGCCTTTCCTCGCGTCAGAGAAAGGGGGCAAAATCTAGATGGCTGCCTTTCCGCCCCATATATTTTCTTCTGGGAAAAATATATGCGGTAGTGAAGCGCTCACAAAGAGGAGACAGGCCGAAGGGATGAGGACAGACAGACAGAAGGATGGGAAATGACAGACTGACTGAATGTCGCAGGGACAGAGAACGATGAGGAGGCATGGATGTCCTAGGCCGGAGAGAATGATGCAGGAGCAGAAAACTTGTTAATGTAATGTTTCATAATTACGGAATGTGACATCTTAATATGAATTTTGAGAACCCTTGAGGCTGACCTGTGCCGGGGTTCCTTTTAGTCACACCAAGCTATATCATTTATTTCACATAAGTCATACAAATCATACTTGGAGCAGGATATAATGGAATCAAGCATTTTTCGAAGGAGATGTGTTAAAACTATTAGTATTTAAAAATATATTTCTTTAGCAGTAGCTATGCAGTAGTGGTGAGTTTTGAGCAGTAGGAAAGTTAACTATAATATGAAGGTAAACTCCGGCGATAATGATAAGTACATGGTAAGTACAAAATTGAATTTAGCTCAGCAAAATGGTTAGTACAAAATGGTAATTATTATGTTACAAAACAAATGATAATTAGGTAATATAATATCAAGCCCCACCCTCTACTATGGCCACTAGGCGCAGTCATAAAAGCAGTCGGGAGAACTATGCGCGGCCAAACCAGGAACCAGAAGATAATTGCGCATAAATGGTGGTTAGAAGTGCATAAACGACTATCTCGATAAAAAGTGTGGAAAATTCTAAGTCTATTACTTTACAGCAAAGGAATGAAATTCGCCATGCATAAATGTGACCGAGATTCGAACCCGGATCTCCCAATTGTCGGCTAAACATTTTTAGTCAGTTACACCACCAATCCACCTTAATACTCACCCCCTGCCACACACCCCTGAGGTGGCTTGCAGGCTATTTTGTAGATGTAATTCTAGGCAATTTCAGCACGGGTTTATGCAAACTAGGTGTTGTCGTCTCAAGTCACAATGTGGCGTAGGAGACATGGTCGTGCTTACGTAAGTCACTGACGCGGAGGATAAACCCAACGTTGTCGCTTAAAAACTACCAACTCTGACGATTTTCCAATCATTGCATTGAACAAATGATGTGGTACGCAGTCACGTGCACGGATCCAAATATCTACTCCAAGGGAATGAAATATCCCGAGAAAAAAATAATTTGACTTTACCCGGATTCGAACCCGGATATCCCAATTTGCCAGTTGCACCACCAAGCCACCTTACTTTGAGGCGAATTTCGGCGGGAGTTTTTGCGAGCTAGGTGTTCTCGCCACAAGACCATTCAAGTTTGTCGAAAACTTTAGGTTCGTACTTGACATCATGCGGTTGAAGAAATGAGAGAAGAGAGCAGAAGGATGGCGACAAGACAAGACGAATGACGTGGACAGGGAAGTAGGAGAAGAGATATGGATGTTTGGGCTTGGGTGGATCATGATGCGGGGGTATAGGGAGTATGCAGAGAGGATGAGAAGGAGAAGTTTTTTCGGGACGGTCGGAAAGTGGAGATAAGACCCAGAGAATGTGACGTGAACGAGAAAAAGACTGGGGGACTTCGCGCGGATGACTGGGGAGAAGAGGGGGTCGCGCTGAGGTAGGTGGCGTGTTCTCTCCGCGGAGAGGGTGAGGCGTAGCGGGAGGGCGTTTTGAAAACATCTGCAGGTGGCACGGGACTAGGAAAGCACGAAGGGTTTAGGAATGAGACGACAGGGTTCTCTCGAGAAAAAAAAAAGTGAGCGAAAAAAGGAGATTAGGGAACGCTTTGGCACAGAGCTGTGTAGGGCAGAGAAGAGAGTGTACGACTGGGAGGTGTCGAGAACATTGTGATGAGTTAATGATGTCACTCCAGTCTCTTTTTTTAAAAGAGGCAGAAAACAAGATCTGGAAAATTTCTGCGCGATATGATTGCTGTCCCTTTCCTCTTAAGATTCCGGGAACGTTGTGGTGAGTATAGCGCGGTAAGAAACGATATAATTTGCATAATTTTTACCTTTATTTAATTATTTCCATACTTACTACCTTTACGAAATACCGTGCAAGCCACCTAGAGGGTATGTGGCACGGGGTACGATTCCACGCTAGATATACCACTCTCGTCCCAATTAGACGTAGACTTAAAAGCAATCAGTAGAACAATGCACGGCCTCACTACAAACTAAGAGAGAGAAACGTCGGTGAACATGCTAGCATGCAGTACAGGAGTTACTACTCATTATTAGTATTACAAATACTGTTCATTCATAGATACTACGAGATACTAATTCATTCATAAAATAAAATCATGCGGAAAATTTCCAGCGGGACAAGTTCAAATTATAGTAAATTATTGAACACGGGAACAAAATCTTATCTACCAAGTGTTTAATATTGCAGATTTAACTAATAAAAGTAGCTGTTGATTACTTTTTATTTCTGCTTCAGATTATCCAGTCAACAGCAACAAACATTCACACACTACATGTCACCACCTAGTAACTATAAATAAACATCTGCCACATGGCAACCACCATCAACATCTTACAAGCATAACTAACAACCGCTAACATCTCCCTTTTTTCAATTTAATTCATTTGGCTTGAGGTATCTTGAATTTATTGTTAACATAGTTCGATCTTCTTCTCTTACCCAATAGCTTCGGGAGCTTACCCTATAGCTTGCTTGACCAACTGCCATTTATCCCATTTGCCATTATTAAACAATAAGACATATTTTGAGTTCTTCATTTTGTCATGGTCCTTGTACACAGCATTTCTGTAATAATAATAATACTTTTGCCTTTGATGGCTATTACAATTTTTTCTTCAATATTGTTTGGAATCTTTGGACTTTGGAAGTGTAGCAGCCACAGGTACCAATTGCCTTAAATGCCTATTTAACATCATCTGTGAGGGATATGCTCCTAATTCTATTATATGGGTATTATTTTATTCCAGTAGAGCATACCACAAGTTGTCTAGGTCATAATTATTTTTTAAATAAGTGTTTTAGCAATCCCAGCTCCTTTCTGTGCTAGTACATTTGACTGAGAGTGTTTAGGACTAATGAAGCAAAGATCAATGTCATAAACACTTGCAAATTCCCATAACTCCAAGCTTTTGAAAGGTACATTGTTTGACACGATGAACTGTGGAATACCAAAATTAGCAAATAACTCTTTTCGCTTGTCAATAATGGCTCTGGCTGTCTTACTCTTCATTGGTATAATTTGAGTGTAGGTTCGAATCCTACCGGCAGAGCCCTGTTTAGTGTTGAAGATTTAACCAATAAAATTATTAGTTATTTTTTTTTATTAATGCTTCAGATCATCCATCAACAGTATACCAAACATTCACTCACTTATGTCCAAGGGACTGACGGAATTGCGATATCTCGTATGGATTACTACTAGCGCCAATTGTTTCAGGCGCAAATGGAAAAATAAGTATGCGTGAAAAAGATAAAGATTGTATGTTTTTGCCATAAATCTTTTCTTTTTTGTGAACAAATTCTGTAATTATTCCTTTTGTTTTAAGACGTATATCAGCGTACATTTAAAATATGCCTGGGACCACACGAGACATCGCCATCGCAACCGTAAGTAAACAAAGAAGATGGCCGAGAAAGTACAGTGCGAAAACGCCAAGAGGACTGGACGGCATTATTATCGCTGCAATCTGGTTCCAGAATTTTTCAGGATGCAGAATTGATTATACAATTACATTTTTAATTTTCCCCCTGAGAAATAAATAGGTAATTTCCTACATAAATCTGTCAGATATTCAATTAACGAGTATACCTGTCGTGCTGATAGTTAGCGCCTGACCGCTAGAGTGCTCTGGTTGAACTGTATAACCATTGGAGTAATGCGAGTGTCAGACCCTTGCTTATGTCACCACCTAGTAACTATAAACAAACATATGCCACATGGCAACCACCATCAACATCTTGCAAGCATTACATTAACAACCACGAACACCAAGCGACATTCATAGTTTCTTCATTCTAGCCGACGCGTGGCGACGTTTCTAAAGATACCATTTCGACCGTCACGTCCGTGCTGTTGATCTGGCGTGAAAGGTGACTCTTCTTTCGACACCAACAAACCCTTTTGACAAAAGGGAAATCTCTTTTCGAAACTTCTGCCGAAATGAAGGACCTAAATGCGGTGAGGAGCCCGAGTCGAGTTCACCGTGAGATTACGGCAGTTGATCATAAAATCTTTCATCGCAATCCTCCTCGGGGTTGCAAGGGAATTTGGCTCAGCAAGCGTTCGTGTTTTTAAGAGGTAGGCTTGAGGAGAGAGTAAGTGGAATATTTTATGGTGTATTTTTTTCCACTTCACTTCTTTATCACTATCCACTTCTCCTAACCACCTTCATTTCCCCTCTCCCTCATAAGGACGTTCAGTGGTTTCAATTAACTTAAAGGAATTCGACGAAACTTGCTGGAAGCATTAATTATGTTTTCCTAAAGCTACCTGAATTTTTTCATAATTATTTACCGTAGATTTCTTAGGATATTTGATGTGGAAGTGGGCATGAAATTACATGGGTTCCTATGGGAACGCGAGGTGCGACTAGCTTTATTCATCGAAAAGAACGTTTTCTAGTTAAGAATAAGAAAAACAAAAATAAATTAAATCGTCAATACAATAATATACGAGAATCATTTGATATACTTTATTTTCATTATTTTTGTTTTTCTTATTCTTAACTATAAAAAGGTTCTTTTTAATGAATAAAGCTACTCGTACCTCGTGTTCCCGTAAGAACCCATGTAATTTTTTGTCCACTTCTCGATCAAATATCTTAAATAATCTGCGGTAAATAATTCTGAAAAAATCAGGTAGTAATTAAGACAACATAAGTAATGCTTCCAGCAAGTTTCGTTGAATTCTTTTAAGTTGAGGGAAACCACCGAGCCTCCTTAATGAAATGTGACTATTTAAGCCAAAACCACGCATATGTAATATTTCACATAGACCCAGTAACAGATGGATTTTTTCAGTTGAACTTTCACGAATTCTTTTTCTCTGTTATCTATTTTTACAAAATCTATTTTGTTGTTGTCTCCACAAATTCCATTATTTTCATACTTTTGCAAAGGTACCTACTACTGTTTTTGGTTACTGATGTATATATTTATTTATTTCGTTAACGTTACTGGGTTTTTACAGACTTCCCCCGCAATAATGCGAATGCCAGGCATATACCGCTCCCGCATGTCCCTATTAAAACTTCAAGACGAAAGCTTGTAAACCAAAGACCTAATATTTTAAATTAAAATGCTAAAATTTTGTTTTTTTCACAGTAAAATTAAATTTTCACGACCATGGTTTCGACGGTTAACATCATCATCAGCCACGGTCGTGAAAATTAAAATTTAATGTGTAAATAACAAAGTTTAACCTTTGTCTTCAAAATGAATTGTAAGTTTCATGAAGTCACGGCGGAAACCACCAACATCAAAGACCGGTGTCCCGAGCCGGTGAGCCAATATATTGATCCGGTGTCGCGAGGTACATTTTTTGGGGAATTGATTCATGAAAACTCTTAGAATCGGACATCGCATGCACGTGGCAATATTCTGTACATTTTCGTAAATTTGGTAACTTTGTTAATTCTTGAGAAAACACGACCGATGATTGGATTTTCTGCACGCATGCACTTTGCATGACAATACTCCTTTGACTACCTAGGAAGAAAACGTCATTGAAGTACGCCATCTTTACCAACAGTTGAAATAAGTTAAAGGGGTTAGTATTAATCTCGTATATTTGAGCGAATTGCTGATACTATTTCATTGTATGGCAGAAGCAGAATTATTTTGTGATAATTATTTTTTATGGTAAAGGTGAGCTTTCGTCTCACACGGTTAACATTTTTTTTGAAACGTAGGAAACTGACGAAATTGAATGTGATTTCTAAGAGTAGAGAAAGAATGCGCATTTGAAAAAATTTCAGAATCATACCCGTGGGACTAGTAGTTTTTAAGATATTAACGTTTGAAATTGAGTAATTTCGCGATTTTTTCGTTAGATTTCGACGCCATATTTGGAGGTTTTACGAACAACGTTTTATATATAACATGTTACATTATTACACTATAATTTCATTTTTTATCATTATCATCTGTTGTAATTTTATCAATAAATCACGCGTTAATATTTAAAAACTTTTACTTTGGTAATTCTATGTGAATTTTCGTGAGCCAGTATCTTTGTTGTTGCGATTCATAAAGTTCATACTTCTGGCTATAATTATTTCATTGTAACTACTTTACTTAGACTCGCAGACTCTGTGGAAAACGTTTTGCTATTTGTTCTTTTTGTACCAATTATGCACAATAAAAGTCTTTGCAACAAAAAATTCTCGCTCAGGCCGTCATCCGATCAGCGCCCAACTCATGAATATTTCCTGCTCGTGTGACATCGAGGCATGAACGTTCATGAATCTTGTTTCATGAATATGGATTTTATGAATAAATTTACGAAAACAATTGCCGTGGTACAAAGGCAGGCTTTTAAGACCCAGAAAAGGAAATTATTCCTCAAAACGGGGAGCCATTGTGGGAGTGTGTACCCATATATTTTTTTCATTTTTGTAATGTTTGTAGGTGTGTATGTTTTACGACTATTGCGAAGGCAAATAAACGACTTTTTGACTTGACATGCAATATTCATTTGACGCTGTTGACTACTCGGCGAAATCTGGTCGAAATAGATTTAAAGAAAATTACTGATGGATGTTTTTTCTTAGTGTTTGTGCAAGAAGAATTTATTTTGAGTTGCTAATTTTGTGAATACTGGGACTAGCCACGGTAATACCTTTGCGTAGTCACCCGAAAATGCACGTAAGTGCGACATTCTACAGAGGGAAAATCATTCGCTTTGACCGGGAATCGAACCCGGACCCTCGATCCTAAGGCGTCATTCTCCCCTGTGGTTTTTGGGCGGTGACTTAACTGACTAAAGCACTCGGTGTGAATTCGAGAGATCTATGTTCGAGTCCCGTTCAAGGTGGATGATTTTTCCTCTGTGGAATTACGCATTTATATTTAGGTGGATACAATGATAAAGATCATAAGTGAGAAAGAAAAAGATGCAATCTAGGAGATGGAGGGAAAAGAGATAAATGCAATAATGAGAAAGAAAGAACGGACGCGGTTTGGGACAGAGAAAGGCAGGGAAAAATTGAAGGTACGGAAGGGTAGGTATGCGAGGGTTTGGGGAGGGCATAAGAGAAGGGGAAGCTTATAGGAGAACAGCTGGGGGTAAGCTGAAGGAGTGGAGTTTCCAAGGACACAATGAGGAGAGAGAGAGAGGGTGAGCTGTGAAGGAGGGATTTTGATGTGGTTAAAAAGGGGGTAATTAAGTATTTTAAGCCGTCATAAAATGAGGCAGGAAGCGAGCCGTGATGAGAAATGAAATATACTATATATGTACTATATATATATATATATATATATATATATATATATATATATAAAACTTCCAGGAGAATCACTCGGGTGATAAATATACAATATGCCAAGAGGGTGGCCGATAAAAAAATATACACACGGAAAAAAGAACACTTACAAATAAAAACTTCCGATATTTCGGTGAAGACTAGCTCCACCTTTCTCAAGGTTTAAAGTAGGAATCCTACTTTACCCTTGTTCCTACTTTATTCCTACTTTAAACCTTGAGAAAGGTGGAGCTAGTCTTCACCGAAATATCGGAAGTTTTTATTTGTAAGTGTTCTTTTTTCCGTGTGTATATTTTTTTATCGGCCACCATCTTGGCATATTGTATATATATATATATATATATATATATATATATATATATATATATAATTCAAACATTCATAGGAAAATGGAAAATGGATAGGTACACATAAAAATTTCCTTTTATGTGTACCTATCCATTTTCCATTTTCCTATGAATGTTTGAATTTATTCGCGCCTTTGAGCGTCATTTTTCGTATCATTGAGTATATATATATATATATATATATATATATATATATATATATATATAGGCGAGGCGATGATGGCCTGGACGTCGAAACGTCCAAGTTTTCTTTTGTAAGGGTCCTTTTTGTGTGTTTCTGTGTTATTCAAGTGTATCGCTATCTTTTATATATATATCCCTGTTAAGAAGTTATTATTTTGTGGGCAATTGGTGAACTTTTCTTTTTGTGTACTTATTACAAAAAAAAGGAAACTTGCAAACTCCTAAAATGTAATGCTGATGGTTTTTCGGATTTCTGACCGGGTCATACTCTCCATTTCTGCCGACGTTTTGATAAACGACTCGTTCATCGAAACGTCGGCAGAAATGGAGAGTTTGACCCGGTCAGAAACCCGAAAAACCATCAACATTGCTATACGCCGGGAAAGCTTTAGATATTTCATCCTAAAATGTACTCCTTAAACTGGAAAATTGTTAATAATTCTTTTATTTATTGGAAACAATTTCAATTCTACCCTCATTTCACCCATTCTCGTATGAGCCGTAAACCCTTTCTGGGCTCTAAATCGATCGTTTTTAACGAACTTTCCCAAAGATCCGACCTAGCTCGATGAATTTCTGGTACCTGAAAACCGTCAAGATGTGTTATCTCATCAAATCGTTTGCGTCACTTTATGGTTTAATTTTACATTATATATGCGTACAACTATTGCTCTTTTAAGGGATTTAATTATTCCCCCGTAGAATATGGCCGCGTTTTCTCCCATTTAACCAACTTCTTGGATTGAAGCCCGGATTCGTCGTAAATTAGGGGGAGGGATGGTGGTTCATCTTGGAATGAGGAGGAAGTTTTAGGGTTGGGTTGGTGAAGGTAAGGGGTTTTAAGGACGAGGGGAGAGAAAGACTCAGGGTCTGCTGACTAAGAGGAGTGAGGGTAGTCGGGAGTTTAACCTCCCCTGACTTACCCTTACGGGGTTAAGTGGCAAAGGGGAAGGGGGGTGGGTGAAATTCCGAGAAAACGAATAGGTAAAGGTGCGTAGGGGAGGACCCCTGGGAAGATTGAGAAGAGTGTGGCGAATGAAGGTAGGGAAATACGACATAGGAAATGTTGGCATCGGCTATTACTTCAGTTTCGCGAAAGACACGATACGTTTCATATCGGAATATAAATATCGCATAGTATTGTGGATCGACTGGAATTAAATATCGTTTATCCATCCCGTTTTAATATCTCATAGAATGGGAAATATTCAGATGTCGCTTCGCATTGTGTTAGAATTTTTTCAACGAAAACTTCGCGATATATCGCACATCGAGTGATACCGCAAGAGGATATGATGCACAGGATATGTTATCCTGCGAATTTTTATAAGGCTTATTAAGTATTATTAAAAGTAATTATTTTTTTCTTATATCACTATACTAGCCCTTAGGCTGCTGCAGCTAGAGCACATGTCGTCCACCCTGTGCGGGATATATCTATTCGGATGATTCGGACGGAGCCTGTCCCTCCTTCCCACGGGCCGAGGCCGGGCAGTTTATATGACCCATGCGACCCGACCCTATTCTCGGGATCCCAGGGGGTGGGCACCGGAATTTTTGAGGGATTAGTGGGACTTTGAACAAATTTTGAAAATTTGCTTGTAGGCGTAATTGTCAAAAACTAACACGACAATAGTTTTTTCTAGCAATTTTCTGATTAGTTTGATACCAAAAACCAAAGAAATCCGTTGATAATTGAGCCGGGCGTGAGCATAAAACAACTAACTTTTGAGACAACCATAACCCATTGAGCGAACAATCGGAAGAAAGGGTCGTACCTCATTGCGGTGGTATGCGATCCATAAAGAGCGTGGGAAGGGAGTGGTTTGGGTAAAAAGGGTGGATTCCCAAATGTCCAACGCTGGAAAGAAAGAGTTCGGGCCATAAAAATATGAAAGGGTTGAAGAAGCAAGTAGACAGAGAGGGTCAAGCGTACAAGAACGTTTTTCCCGTAATTGCCGGTACACACGTTCATGTACGTTTCTCGCAGCCTAAGGGTTATAACGGGCATCAGTCTTATCTTAGAGTAGTCTCCTATTGTTGGAATTCTGGTTAGATGTGGATAAATTTGATTTTTACCAATAAATGTTTTTGATACTAGATATCAATTCTAGTATGCTAGTATTAAATTATAATAAATATAGCAATGCTCGTTCTTCATACGTTTTATAGATGCACAGATATATTAAATGTAATCTATACAAATTAATGAATTCCACGAATGCGCGTGGAACTCGAGCAGTGCGATCTACAAACGCATTGTTTGCCGACAATAGGTGATTTTCGAAACTCCCACTTTCATTGTAGACTTCCGTCATTCATTTATTTGGAGTGAAATTTAAGTAATGTGCAAGCAAAGCGATGCCATGCAAGTTATGTAATAAATATAGATAACGTTACACTAGCTATTTTCATAGAAGTCAACTTTCCCGTGGAAAACCGACTAAAGACGTCCATGCTTACGTTGTGCCACTCGAAATCGACTAAGAAGACCACTACTTGAGAAGTAACGTCCATGTGTTTAGGTTGTTTATCGTGAAACTATGCTCACGAGATATAGCGATACCATTTTTATATACGGAAGGCGGTATTCTGAGAACGTTGCATTGCATCAAATAAGGTATCACATCAAGATCGCATTCGATACATCGATAATCGCTATTTCCGTGTTAGTCAACTTACAAGCGTATAGGTGCCAACAGGAGTCCATTCGTACATATCGAAGTGCCACTCTGAAGCGACTTTTAAGGTCAATGTTAATGAAGCAACTTCTATGGGTAAAGGCAGCTTATTGCAATACAATGCACACGAGATATATCGATAACTTTGCGACGCGCGATATTTTGATTGCACGTCGATTTTGAAAATACGATATCACATGAGCATCACATTGGATACATTACAATGTCGCAGAGTAAGTAAGTAAGTTAGTAAATTTTATTGCTTTCAACAAACAAACAAATTATTAAATTAATTTAATTACAAAAATAAACAAGAAATCTGGGTTGCCTCTTACTCTTAGACGTTACTTTTAGTATGAAAGTAAACTGCGATGTATCTAATAAGAAGCAAACAAATTATTTAATTAATTTAGGTAATAAAAAAAGAAACAAGAATAATGGGCTGTCTCTTACTCATAGACGGCGGGGCGGTATTACTCGTAGGCGTTACTTTTAGTATGAAAGTAAACTGCGATGTATCGAATTAGATTCCTCATGAATATCGCTTTTGATGCATCGCGATGTCGCATGGGCCTTATTGTATTAAGGTGGAGCAGGGTAAGACAGATCTGGAGGAGTGTGGCGGAAAGACTTTCCCGGGGGGTCTCATTATCCGGAGAGCGAGCTAAATTGGCGACGGCCTCAAAATTGTTGACTTCTTCATTTCGCTCGAGGCTCGCGAAATTCATTAACTCGCTCTGAGAAGAGTCCTTTTGTGGCCTCTTGCGGGTGTGGTGTTATATATGTATACAAGAGAGGATACAGAGAGGTCTTAAGAGGCTGTAAAACGAGGACGACACGGTGTTGAAAATACCGTCTGTTGCGTGGCGTGTTTGATTTGAACAACGCATCGCCGACCGTTTGAGGTCCCGAAATGCGAGAGTTATTGAATTCCTACCCACATGCGTTTTCGAAACCACGTGATTTTCTGCGTTTGTAGTTAGTCTGACAAAATTTGCTTTGTATGGAGGGTATTAACAGACGGGTGTGAGACATGGACAATCGGAATAGCAAAGTATAAGAAGCTGGAAGCAGCAGAAATGTAAATATGGAGGAGACTTACAAAGACGGCCTGGATAGATATAAAAACTAATGACGAAGTGCATGCTTTAGTGAAAGAGAAGAGGTCCCTCTTTAATACAATTAAGGAAAGGAGAATGAAGCTAGTGGGACATATATTACGGCACAACAGTTTTCTGAGCAATATTTTTGAGGGAAAAGTATTTGGGCAAAAACCAAGAGGGCGTCCCAGAACTTCTTACTTTAAGGCGATATTCACGGAATTGGACCTGCAGTCATGTGGAAATATGAAGAAAACAGCAATTAAGAGAGAGACATGGCTACAGCGACAAGGCATCGCCTTTAGAGAATGATGATGATGATGATGTAGTTGGTCTGCAATTTTTTATTCTCTCTTTCTTGCAGAGTGAATTCAAACGGAAATATGTATTAAGAGACAGAGAAATATGTGTAGCGACCGGTGGAATTTATTTCAGAAAAAAACAGTATTATTATATCGGGTTCCTTCTTCCGTTACAGCTTTGTCGGTCATTTTTCTACGTCTACATCTACATACCACTCTGTGAGCCACCGCAGAGGCGTGTGGCAAGGGATGTTAGGACACGTCATGGAAATGGGGTAATAGGGAAAAGGAGGAATGGGATAAAGTGTTGAGTGACAGCATTTTCTCTCCCCGTTAAGATATAATTTCATTTAAAATTCAGTTAATTTTCCCTCATCAAAAAAGAAAAATATCTCATATTTACAATGATAACAAATTATCAGCCACGTGATATTATACTTACTGTATACTTTTCGAGTTATTTCCCAAGAAATGACAGTCATTTACCATGGGGAATGGTACGGTTATGCACTCCCGATAGACTTTATTTAAAAACATGAGGAATTTATAACGCATGGACCTCGTCATATTAAGCGTAGGTTGTATTAATTCTCAACCGTTTTTAAAAAAATAAATCAATTATTCATTCCAGTCATTTTTACAGAATCACATACAAATCTTCAGTTAACTAGGCGTTTTCAAGGTTGATAAAATGAGTCAAATTAAATACGTAGGAGTCCGATTGAAAGTTGGTGGCACCTAAATGCGCGGAACGACAGCGAGTGGAGGGGAAGGTGCCTTTGTGGGCGGTATTTCGGCCACAATCTTTATGACGCGCCTTCGGCTGTACCGGTGAACAGAGTTCACCTCTACCAGTCGTTTAAACATTGAGAAAAATATTGACGGGGGAATAAACATAGGGTTGAGTAGCGTGTTGTTTGCGTGAAGTGAGAAACTTAAAACTAAGAACAGATACGAGAATATAACCCTCACAATACTAAGAAACAAACTAAAATTACTAGAAATTGGTAAGATAAGAGCGAGAAATTAGTAACTATACGATTGCGCATGGCATTTTCAGGAGTTTTCTGCGTTTTTTTTATTTAGTTTTTTAATTGTTTCAATAATTTATATATATATATATATTTTTTTTTGTCTGGGCGATAGTTCGGAGGGGAAGGCAAATATATATCCCTCCGATCGGGAGCGTAGGGGAAGGCAGGGTCTCAGTGTAGCCAACAGAAGATAATTTTTGCCCAGTAGCAAGCGCGCTCTCAGCCCGCAATTTTCATTTTCAAAGTAACATTTATTACAATTTCCCTGGCCCTAGCTGGTACAAGTGGGAAGCCAGTACACTAGTCACCCCACCAAACCGATCTCCTACAAGTTAATTCTTGTTCTCGCGAATATCAAATTCAAATTTGGAGAAGTGCAGTGACTAAACGTTTTAAATAACTAGAGTATGGTAAATAAATACACATTATATAAATAACAATGGCATTTATTTTATAAAAGAACGCAATGTAAGCATGTGAACTGGGGAAGAAACTATGAAGGTCATGGCTGGAATTTTTAATATCGGAACGGTCGCGCGTATGTCAGAAATACAAAGTTGACCTGAGGAAGAACAGTGACGACTCACTGAACGTCAGAATAGGACATGAGTAAAGCAATGGAATCTGGAATGAATAGAAAAGGAAGGCACAGTGCAGTGCTTTGTTATACAATTTTAGACCGAATTCACCACGTGTGTATCTCCTACATACGCGCGACCTTTGGGGAGTTAATAATCACTTTCAGAATCGGAAAAACTCTCATCTTCAGTCTCGGACAGAGTAATTAAAAGTTCATTCTCGATTTCATCACGCACCATTTAATTGCTTATATAATTGTTTTCCGCCTCTTTCACCTTTTCACACACTTTGCACCACTCGTTTTTACCAATTGCAGCACTTTTTTCCTGAACCTGAACTTTCACATCGTCCAATTTGAAGGAAACGTTGTGCATTGCCACCCAATTTTTTTAAATTCCCCATATCTTTTCAATCGGGTTGAGCTCCGGATGGTAGGGAGGCAACCTAACTGTCGAATGTCTATATTCAGCCAGTATACTGTCCACCTGGTATATGACATACCCCCTATTTCTTTTAATTTTCCCAAATAACTCAATCTTTGTATCCTTCGCCGAGTATTACACCCCTCTGGTGTCCAGCCACGTCTTCATGGCATTCTTCTTAGCACTCATGCTCGGACTGCGATGCTGTTGTATATTGTGATACGACGCGTTGTCTAACACACAACCATAGAATTAGACGGCAGGTTTGGGATGAGATGATTTCTTAGCCACTTAAAATAATTTTCATGATTCATGTCACCGTGATAATCCCCTGTTTTCAGGCCTGATTTAAACACTAGTCGAGCTCCTGGAATGAATCCCATTTCTCCAGCTGTAAAAATGATAGCTTTTTATAAACATAAACTCTACGAAGCATATTTCACGGTGAGCAATGAGTCATCTATGTCAGTTTAAAAATTACTTCCTATACTAACCAGCATGAAAGATAATTAATCTCTCTCCCTTAGATACAGGTGCTCTCAGCCCATGTGCATCTCCACTCGTCCACTGGAAGGGCGTGGTGTGGGATGAGTGGACATAAGTTTCATCTGTAAATACTATGGGTCGCCCTTCTTCTCTGAATTTCATGATTTTCCGCAGATATGCCATCCTCTTCAAGCGAATATCATACTTTTCACTTAAAATTGCCTTGTTATTAGATGTTTTTTTCCATCTGTGGGGAAAACATGACCGTTAACAAGTTAGGCCAAGTAAACATGCATTTGAAAAATCATTTCTGATAATTTTACTTACTTGAAGCCAATACTTTTCATGAGTACACGGAGAGAACTCAATTTTCCATTGAAACCGGTCTGTTCTCTAATAACCGGTAACAAAGCCTGGAGTGTGGGATGCCTTTTTTCCACAGTATGGAAATTATGTACCGTTCTTCTTATCACTTGAACGTCAAAATCGTCCACAGTGGACTTTGGGTTCTTTTGAGGCTTCTTCTTTTTCGGAGAGACAAACTCTGCCTTAGAACCACTGGCAATTGCTGCTCCCTCGTTAGCAATCCGTATCAAGCTGCGTTTAGAAACGCCGGTTGCGGCGGCCACACGTTCATAAACGCTTCTCAGTGGGATTTGCAACCCTTCTTCTGCTTCGCTCTTCATAAAATTCAGCACACTATGAATAATTTCTGGGTCCTGACAGTGGAGAATCATCCCACCCCCTACTTTGGATTTCGCGTTTTCCATCACGAAAAATAAAATACGCTCGAAACAAAGCAACGATGACCTTACGGTAAACGATGATCCTATGCTTTAGACTATAATTCTATCTAACTATCTATGCTATATCTGTTCTACCCTACTATTTAATCTAGAATGATAAACTAATAAAATATATGACTAAAAGTAGAAAAATGCAAAGCTAATTTAAGTATTCAAGAAACGGTAAAATTGAAAGAAACATAAATTATGCAATATTAAACTTGAAGTACGAACTACGAAAAACAAAACAGCTAAGATAACTAACGAATTTACACCGAGAAATGATATTATAAATGAAAGATCGGACTAACAAACTAATGAACAAATTGAAAATAACGAGTCTTTATTACAATAATCAATCTTATGCCTATACTAAGAATGACAAAATATAAAATAACTAACCTTACTATAACCTACCTAAGCTTTCTACGTCCTATTATAACAAAAATACTTAAATAGTTAATATTGTTAATGGAAAGAAATTTGCATTGCGCAAAAACTATGTGCCCGAGAAGTAACTTAAGAAATTTATAGACTTTTATAACCCCATAAACAAATGTAAAAAAAGAATAACACTTGCACAATTACTTAACTCCTCATATAAATGATGTAAACTCATGTGTGATGTGTATGATTATCGAAACTCCTTGACCTATCGATGACGAGATTTCGACTACCTCGACTGTACACTATCGATATCATCCAAGTCCACTTAAATAAGGGTCCCCAAGGGGGTCCCCAAGGCCCACTTAAGTAACGCGTCCACTTTAGTGGACCCGTTACTTAAGTGTTGATACACGGTGTACTTAAGTGAAAGCTGCCCTTAAGTGTATGCAAGTGGTTAGTGTAGACGCGGCATTACCCACTCCTCTTCAACCTTGCTGAAAATTCCCCCTCCGAAAGGTGAAATACCAAAACCTCTTTACCTGTTCCAGTCTAGTCGGCAAGGAGTGTACATAGCTCCCAGCATTCAGTCAATTTTGACTTAAAGAGGCTTACAGCTCGCTCTTGTTAGAATTTGTGAATGATTTTGGAGTGAAAGTTAGAGAACGGTTGATTATTGGTTTGTTATTGGCTGCTGTTGTGAAATGTACCTTGCCTTTATAGTAGTTCATTGATAATATTATATTAAATTCAATAACTCGATTCGATAATATTTATAATTACATTCAATCTCTCGTTAAAAATAAGAAAATTGTAATTGATACTGAAGTCGGCAAAAGCCCAACACAGGAAGTTGTAAGTTATAACCAACCAAGGTGTTAGACAAGAGTGTACTTTTTTCGCCTACTTTATTTAATATATGCATACATAAATGCCTACGATAATGGAAGAAAGTTACACCACCAGGTACAAATAAAAGAAAACGAATTTTTAAGCTCAATGCTATTTCCAGATGACCAAGTCATAATTCAAGATAATGAAGACCATTTACAATTGGCTGTCCATAAATTAAATCTGATATCTAGAGACTTTAACTAGAAGATATTTGTACAAAAAACCAAGACAATGGCATTCCTAGGAAAGTATCCAATCCGAACTAAAATAATAATTGAAAATAATATCTTAGATCAGATATCACACTTTAAATATTTTGGATGCGACATCACCTATGATGAGGACAGAGGAATTTTAAATAAAACAACTAATTACCAAAGAATATGTAGAACTATAAGAAGAGCACTGAAGGATAAAACTGCAAAATAAACTCAAATAAAATTTTACATTAATTATGGCTGTCCCCGCATTACTATACGGATCAGAAGCTTGGACAGTGACTTAAAACAAATTGAAACGTCAGAAATAAAATTCCATAGATCTGTGAAAGGCTGTACACTCCTAGACCATATAAAAAATGAAGACATAAGGCAAGAATTAGAGGTACAACCAGTGACAGAATAGCATAAAATTATAGAGAAAGATGGAAAGAACATGTTGAGCGCATGCCTCTAGAAAGCATTCACAGAAAGGTTTTAGAGCATAAGCCTTTAGGGAAAAGAAGTTTTGGGAGGTTGAGATTACGATGGTGAAGCCGGAACAGAAAAATTACCCAAACCTGGAAGGAGGAAGAAGAATAAGATTGATAATATTTGTTTTCACGCTGCGTTCTTCATTTACCTCACCTGAGCTGGGAAAGATTTTGTATTAGACGATCGTTTTCCGTGAGAAAATTATTTACCTCTCCCGTTACGCATCAACATTACATTTAAGTACAACTTTTTATGTGGTGTAAATCGCCGTAGACGCAGTAATGAAAATTATGCAAGAATATATTTTACATTTTTCGCCTAAATGGATTCATGTCTTACTATCACTTCGTATTTTGGGTTTTCGTGTGGTATTCGAAATTTATTTGAAAATTATTTCAGAAAACGTTTTTTGACTCGGCATGATAACTTGATAGATGTAGATTGTAGTATGTAGATGTAGACTTGTAGTATGTAGATGTAGATATTTTTAGTAACAATTATATTAATGGGTAATGTATTAATTCAAATTTAGAAGAAAATCTGTACACATATTTGTACAAATTTGTATTGTGTACAAATATATTTCGAATATATTTAATATATTCGAATATATATATATATATATATATTTCGAATGGATGAGTATATATATATATACATAGAACGAATTCTTTATCTTTATCTCTTTCTCCTACCTCCTGTAAGTTTTAATTTATATATATAAATATATATATATATATATATATATATATGAGCCGTGTACCAGGGAGGCATTTGGCGGCGGCAATACGAGGCTGCGTACGAAGACGGCGACCACTCCAAAGCAAGGGCAAATGATGACCCTTTGCTCCGTGGAGTGGGAGAGGCCGACTAAGCCTGGGCCCCGTCGTTGAAAGTCAACGGTTCCGCCGGAGCCCATTACAACATCTAATGGGTTAGGCGGTATAAATAGTCGAGGGCCCAAGAAGGCGAGGCTGGTTCCTGGGTCTCCCCCGTGTCGGGAGGTTGTAGCGCCGTCACCTCTACGCCTCTCCTGGTCCGCCTCTTCAGCTGTTGGTCGCGTAAGCCTGGGTTCCCTTCTTTCCCGTGACCCGTTACTCTTTTTACCTCTCTTATTCCCGTTGCTCCGTGGCCGTGGCTCTAATTTGTTTTTTTTTTTAATAAATTACCTATTGCTTTTGCAATTTGTTTTCATAATTCGTAGTGTCCTTTGTACTGCCACCACCCCCAAGATCGCCATACCTGGCGATAGTTCAATGGTAGCAGAGCGTGGTTGATGGTGGCAGTGAAGGGTCGTTTGGTAGCCATGGCGTCCCAAGTACCGGAGGGAACGAGTTGGATTAATGAATTGTCTAAATCTGAAGCGGTTGATTTTTGTGTGCGGTTCGGGTTAAGCAGTGACGGGGTGTTGGACGAGCTGAGAAAACGTTTGCGCGAATATGTGCGAACCCTGTCGACAAGTACCGACACAGTCACCGAAAAGGCAAATATTAATAACCTTGCCATAACTCCTGCAAAGTCCAGTCAGGGAACCGTGGTTAACTTGCGTGAGTTGGAGCAAATTCTCACTGCCGCGAAACGATGGGAACTTCGATTCAAGGGGGAAACCGACGAAAGTGTTAGGAGTTTTTTAGAAGTATTACGCCAGTTCGTAGAGCATTTTGAAGTAAGCGAACAGATGCTAATGAAACTATTGCCAGAATTATTGGGAGGCAAGGCGCGAACTTGGTTTTGGTACAACAAATTTAGAGATTTTGGGCACTTCGCGCAGGAAGCTAAAGCGAAGTTTGGGCCCCCTAATTATGAAGGACGATTAAAAAGAGACTTGTATAATAGGTCGCAGGGGCCGCAGGAAACTTTAGGGGACTACCTGGCCTTAATTACAAGGATGAATAATAGACTAGAAAGTCCCGTGCCTTCAGAGGAACTGTTGGAGCTGGTTTGCGGTAATTTAAACCCAAATTATTCGTGGCACTTAATTGATAAGCCGCAGTCTTTCGAGGAATTGGAAAAATGGGGACGAGGACTTGACGCTAGAAAAGTAATCGCCGAGTCATACCGAGAACCCCCTCCTGGGAACGATATGGTCGATAGCGAATTTGGGAACCCGAGTTGGCAAGAAAGGTATTCCGATATCCCAGCGGCAAGCGCGGCTAGCCCTCGGGGAATGACCCCTTGGCATAAGCGTGGAAGTTCCCCCCGGAGCAGTCGATGGGGACGAGGCCAGGGGCGTTTCGACCATACGGGGCCTTTTTGGAAAGATGAACAGCGTCAGGGAAACGCCTAATCCACGGAAGGAATAAGCCACGCCCTTCCCGTGGAAAACGTGTGGCATTTTGCGGCCGAGTATCCGGGGTTGATACCGGATTGTCACCTAAAATTCGGGTAGGTGTTAATGGGACCGAAGCTGTTGCCCTCCTTGATTCGGGCGCATTCCGCTCTTGTATTGACGAGTCGTTCCTAGATAACTTAAATTTTTTCCCTAGCAAAATAAAGGAAAGAGAAATTTTATGCCGCGGAGTTGGATCGTCAGTTATAAAAATTTCTAAAACCGTTGTGCTGCGGATAAAAATTGATGACTTAACCTGGGACCACGAGTTTTTGATTTTTCCCCTTTGTCCGGTTTCAATTATTATTGGGGCGGATTTTATGAAGCACGCTGGTATGACTTTGAATTTTGTTACTCGGACCTATTCTCTTAAGGGACGCCCCGGGGTGATAGCTTATGTTCTGCCCACGGACAATGAAGAGAGCGACGCGGATCCCACTATATCTACTAGGCTAAGATCGGATCAGAGACAACAGATTAGCGAAATTATAGCAGAATATCGCGACGTAATCACAAAGAAATTGGGGTGTACTAACCGGCTGGAGTATGATCTTCCGTTGTTGGACTGGACGGCGGTACGTTCGCCGCCCTTCCAATGCAATCCGGTTAAAATGTCAGAGATGAAAATGATTGTGCAGGAATTATTAAAAAAGGGAGTGATAAGGGAATCTAATTCAGCGTACGCCAGCCCGGCATTTTTGGTATCTAAAAAGGATAACTCCTCACGGATGGTAGTCGACTATCGTAGGCTTAATGCGAAGGTGATTTTCGACGCCTTTCCTCTACCCACCACCGAAAATGCCTTCCTTCATTTTGGAAAAGCCAAGTATTTTTCTGTGTTGGACTTGAATGCAGCTTACCATCAGATTCCGCTTACGCCAAGGAGTAGGCGAGCTACCGCTTTTATTACGCCATTTGGGCTGTATGAATATAATAGACTGCCTTTTGGTATTTGCACCGGTGGACAAATACTGTCACGACTGATCGATAAGGTTTTGAGCGACGTAAAATACGAGTACGTTTTTAACTATTTGGATGATATTGTTATTTATAGCAATAATTTCGAAGACCATATTAAACATTTAAGGGAAGTATTACTGCGGCTGCGTAACGCCAAAATCACGGTTAACCCTGGAAAAATATCCTTAGCGCAGACGGAGATTAAGTTTTTGGGGCACATTATCTCTGGGAAAGGAATACACATCGATCCCGAGAGGGGTAAGGTGGTGTATAACTTTCCTACTCCCAAAGACCTTAGGGCAGCTAAAAGATTCCTAGGGATGTGTTCCTATTATGCCCGTTTCATACCGGGATTCTCAGAAATATCAGCCCCATTGAACGCCTTGAAGAGAAAGAACTGCCGGTTCGTCTGGGGTCGTGCTCAACAAAAGTCTTTTGAGGAGTTACGCGAGAAGATAGCTTCACCCCCTGTCCTTCGTATCCCTGATTTTAGTGAGACTTTCGTTCTGCACACGGACGCCTCCGCAAACGCGGTAGCGGCCGTTTTATCTCAACGAACCGAGGGGCATTTAGCACCGGTGGCATACGCCAGTCGGACACTCACTCAAGCAGAAAGAAAATATGCTGCGTACGAGGCAGAATGCTTAGCGGTTGTGTTCGGAGTCGAAAAGTTCGACCAATACTTACGAAATCGGGAGTTCGAATTATATACCGATAACGAAGCACTGTCCTGGATGCGTCGGCATCCGAAACAATTAGGAAAGGTTGGACGTTGGATGCTTCGTCTTTCGGCGTATAAATTTAAGACCGTGCATTTAAAGGGGAACGAAAATGTTGTAGCGGATTGTCTGTCACGTATGTTTGAAGAAGAAGCCGAGCCCTCGAGTGTAAAGGTCGCTACGGAGATATGTGTCTTACAAAACTTACCCCTTTCTTTCATTTCACTAAAGGAACATCAGGATAAAGACCATATTTGCAAATCTATTAAAGCTAATTTGATGGACGGGATAAAAATGAAAAATTTAAAGCTTTCCAGGGATTTGATAGTTTTTAGGAGTCCAAAATGTAGACGTAACCGTATATACGTCCCCGAGGGGGTAAGACGGATGATCATGACTTATTATCACGATACGGAGATCGGAGGGCACCTCGGGTGTCATAAAACTAAAAACAAGATTTGTAGAGAACTTTACTGGCCTAATATGCATAAGGAAATTTTACAGTACGTGAGGTCATGCCCCGAGTGCCAAATCGCCAAGCCGGCCGCTAATTCTCAAAGCGGTCAACACTCAGCAGAAATATCCACCGGGGTGTGGGAACGCATTTTTATCGATTACTTTGGTCCCATCACGCGGTCGCGTTCTGGAAATAAGTGCATTTTAGCCGTTATCGACTCGTTTTCGAAGTTTGTTATTCTAATTCCCTTGGGCAACATGAGTTCGGGTGTGACGGTAAAGGCTCTAAATAACCGGGTATTCTCTATAACGGGGTTTCCTAAAACTCTAGTTTCCGATAACGCCGCTACGTTTAATTCGGGAGAATTTAAAAATATGTGTTTTGGTTGGGGGATTAAACATATTACTACGACCCCGTATTATCCGCAACCCTCGCACGTCGAGCGATTCAATCGGAATCTCAAGGCAGCACTCACGGTATATCATCGGGATTTTCAAAACCGTTGGGATGAGAAATTACACGCGCTTAGTATCGCTTTTAATTCGGCAAGGCACGAGAGTACGGGATACACTCCGGCTAGTTTATTCTTTGGTCGAGAGTTAAATCACCCATTATCGATGCAGTGGGGGGTTGACGAAGTGCTTGAATCATCTGAAGTTGGAGAAAAACTGGAAGTAAAATGGGGACGGGCCCTGGAAGGTTTAAAAAGATCCAGTAGGAAGGTAGCTGAGCGTTATAATCTCCATCGCAACGGGCCTACGTACCGCGTGGGGGAAGTCGTCGCATACAAGTTGCATCCATATAGCTCGGCTGCGGAAAAAATCTCCGCCAAACTGCAAGCCAAGTGGTCAGAGCCGCATCGGATAGTAGAGTTTACTAGCCCCGTCACAGTCCAACTCACGGATGTCGCCACCGGACGGGGTAGAAAAAGATGTCATGTGTCCCAAATAAAGCCCCTTCGTCAGCGTCTCGATTTAGGACAAATTGAAAATGACGCTGGGGGTGCGTGCGTATAACCCATGTCCCGTTCCCTGCGTAACCTCGTCCTTCCCTCCTTCACCCTTATTCTTCTTCTGGTCTTGGCAACCCATTGCGGAGAGGCGGATCCGGAGAGCGACCGAGGTGAGAGCGGAAGCCTGGGGTCGGGGGGGTTGATCACTATTACTTTGTGTTGGCTTTTTTGGTTTTTATTTTCTTTTTTTCTTTTATTCTCTTTGGTTTTACAGCTGCTGACTGCTGCTGTCTGTCTAGTTTCGGATTTTCGATTTATTTGATTGTATCCTGTTGAGGCTTGATTAAACTGTTGTTTTTGCTTGTTCACTTAATGGTTTTTTCGGAAATGCATTTCGTCCTTCGGCTCTGTAATTCTACACGAAAAGGTTTAAACTCGGCCTGAGTGTTATTCTTTTGTGATCTTGAGTTATTTGACCGATTTTTCAGTTATTTTACAGTGATAATTTTATCGAAGGACAGACTGATGTAATTTACCTAAGAGAATATGTTCAATGTAATGTGAATAAGGTTGTTTAAGACATGTTCCCTAAGTTTTTCTAAATTGCAACCCTCGGTGTACCCGCATGAATGTGGTTGCTTGAATAGACAAAATATATTTTGGGGGTGTATATTTTGTTGTGTAAAAAGTTCCTTCTTTTTTGGGATTGGTGGTTTACCTCTCCGGCTCAGCTCCAAAATTAGCTGATTGCCTTTGTCAAAAAATCGTTGGTTCTGGAAAGTGTTGTTTAGTATTGATTGTTGGGGGGGAATTAATGTATGTAATTGGAGCTATTTGTTAGTGTTTTTTGGGTAAAATATTGTATGCATGTAACCGAACTTGTAGTTTTGAGCTAGGGTCACTCGACTCCCATTACCCCTCCTGTCCTCTTCCCAAGACCCAAGCTCGTTCGCGGCATGTGGAAGGACTTCTTCGCGAGGCGCAGCGTGGGAGGATGAGCCGTGTACCAGGGAGGCATTTGGCGGCGGCAATACGAGGCTGCGTACGAAGACGGCGACCACTCCAAAGCAAGGGCAAATGATGACCCTTTGCTCCGTGGAGTGGGAGAGGCCGACTAAGCCTGGGCCCCGTCGTTGAAAGTCAACGGTTCCGCCGGAGCCCATTACAACATCTAATGGGTTAGGCGGTATAAATAGTCGAGGGCCCAAGAAGGCGAGGCTGGTTCCTGGGTCTCCCCCGTGTCGGGAGGTTGTAGCGCCGTCACCTCTACGCCTCTCCTGGTCCGCCTCTTCAGCTGTTGGTCGCGTAAGCCTGGGTTCCCTTCTTTCCCGTGACCCGTTACTCTTTTTACCTCTCTTATTCCCGTTGCTCCGTGGCCGTGGCTCTAATTTGTTTTTTTTTTTAATAAATTACCTATTGCTTTTGCAATTTGTTTTCATAATTCGTAGTGTCCTTTGTACTGCCACCACCCCCAAGATCGCCATACCTGGCGATAGTTCATATATATATATATATATATATATATATATATATATATATATATATATATATATATATATATATATATATATATATATATAAAACCGAAGTATACCTCGTTTGCCATAAGACTGTGTTAAAATAACAATGAACTGCCAAGAGTCCAAATTGGGAAACTGCATTTTTTTCACTTTTATCGATAAATATTACTATTAAGGATAAGTATACAGAGTTTCGCGCAAAGTTTTCGTAAACAAATATCGCTCCAACTACCTGAAATGTGTTTTATTTCCATAGGATGACCCATCCCATTTGCTTCGCTAGACAACAATTTTTCGGGGAAGAATTAATATTATTGCGCAAATCTTTAGTTTTCTCTTTACAGTGGAAGTAGGATGGGTTTAATTTATTTATTGAGTAATATGTAATTAGCTAATGTGCCGGGTAGCATTGAAAAAATGAACTTATTTATTTATATTTGTTAACATACACATTTTTATGCATACATAAATTTTATACTTTTTAACTTTCATCTTTTAATAAGAGTTAATAAAGATTGGAGTACGTAAAATGCCTCTAATCGCAATATTGGCAAAAAAATTGCTTCAGTATTGCCACAGCAATGATAAGAAAGTATAAATCAATATAAATTTTAAAATAATATAAGAAAATTCAATTAATTTGTGATAATAAATGTTAATTACAATATTTAGTAATATAAATGAACTAAGGAATGTAAAATACAATCAATTTGATAAGTAATATTTTAAATACGGAAATTGAATTTTTGCTATTTAATTCTAACAAATATTTTTTTACTTTGACTTTCTGGTAACATACGAAATCGTTCCATTGCCCGCGTCTTAATTCTCAGTTTTTTGTGACATTTTATTTCTTTCATATAGGCTCTATGACAACGGCAACGCTTTTTGAAAATAAGAAAATCGACATTTAAAAAAATTCATATAATATATAACGGGGCTTCAGAAAATTGATTATGGCGATACATCATTTGCTATTGGTAACACTTAATTTGTCAAATTTGCATATTTGCCTCAATTCATTGAGTTTCTTGATTTTTTTTAATTTTTAAGAATGGATCAATATTTAAGATATATACTGTTACTGTTAAAAAAAAAAAGTTTTGTTTACCACTGCTACCACATGGTAACGCTAGTATTTAGCGGGCTAAGATTATCTCCCAGTTTCCATCACGTGATGGATATGTTACTGCTGTGTTTTGCTGGAGTGAGGATTTAAAAAAAATGATAAAAAGATCGTTAGCGGAGTTGATACGCACTTAACACAAAAAGAATTTCGATAATCGTATCCACGATTGTTGTTTTTGAGCTGATTCTTTCTAAAGGTGTCAAACAAAGATTATGTGAAGATTTATTTGTTCTTTAGTTTCTCAGTAAGTATTTAAAACGAATTCGAAAACTACACTCAAAACATTCGGGCTATTCGTGTCTATAGGGACCTATTATGTAACTCATAACTCCGGAGTTACGGAGAGTAAGGAGTTACAATGGCCGCCGTAGCTCCTTTGGCTATTACAGAACTGAAAATAACTCCAATGGGAGTTACGAATTGGAGTTATAAGGGTGGGTCTAGGGTTGGCGTTATCAATCCTCTGAGTTAACTCCAATTTGTGATTCCGATTACAGTTATTTTCAGTTCTGTAATAGCCAAAGGAGCTATGGCGGCCATTATAACACCTTACTCACCGTAACTCCGGAGTTATGTGTTACATAATAGGCCCCATAGTATACTTATAGAATGCTACCTATCGCCGGTTGCCAAATGTTTCACCAGCGCATATCGTTCCAGTCATCTTCGTTCTTATCTGTAGTTAATTATTTAATTTTCTTCCTAATACTAGTACCTATCCTTATCTGCTACCTAGTACCAACAGCAATTTGTGCATGTTTTCGATGTAATTCTTGTATCTCTTTGCATTCATGCAATTGAAAAATACATTAATACAGAGTTTTTCTAACATTGTTCGTACACGTATAGTGTAGTGTTTGTTAGTGAAATGTACCTCCTTACAAGTATTTGCAGGTTTTTGCAAATCACCAATTTTCTTAACTTCCTTAACTTTATTAGGGTACAGTGTAGTGCATGTTGGTGATAAGTCACCCCTTGCCAAACACCCTTGAGGCATGGTATTCTGTAAATTTTTTTTCGCTGAAGTGCGCGCAAACATGTTTTCCGATGAACGCCTTGAATGTAAAGGTCCAATATCTGAGGGTACATAATGTTATATTATACCATAGTAGTCAGATCACCTTCTAAACTGAAGTCCTGTCTTCGGATATTACCTTTAAAAATGTCAATTTTACTGGTTATAGGGGCGTGGTTCCTTATAAAGTTCATGACCAACTCCAGCATTAATCGACGCAACTGCCATTGTCAGCTCAACGGGGCTCCCGGCAATGTTGCCCCAAGGTTTTATTTAAAAAAAAAGAAAGATATATTTCAATCGTTCTATTGTTTTCGGCAACAAAACATTTTTAGTGCGCCCTGAATCGCACATCGTCTCAAACGGATGACAAGCAACTGTGCATTGATGTTCCGAAGCAATCATTGCACTAATAAAAAAGCAAAGCTCCCGCTACTATAATATAGCGGGCGGATCAGGTATAAAATAAAGTCCCTTCTCTTCGGATATCACCTTTGTGAAATTTCAATCCTACCAGGTACAATCCTACCAGGTACAGGTCTTCGTTTCTTTGAAGTTCATGTTAAAATAAGTAGGTTGGTAGTGCCGGCCAATAGAAGAGAGGTTGGCAGCACGTGTTTTGTTTTAGTGTGATAAGTCTACGGAGCGTAGCAGGTGTACTCATTGTCAGTCAAGTGTAGAGCTACAGCTTCAATGGTTTAATAATTGTACACGAATAAGACGAAATAATGAAAAGTTAAATGTAGACTTCTAATAGTTCATGTCGTGCAACTCTTGCATTTTCGACGCAACGCCCCCCAGGGGTATTTCAGTCATGTTGCCCGGAGATTTGAAAAAAATAAGCTGAAATAAATCGTGCCATCTCTTTTTGTTTTCGCGCACAAAACATTATTCCGTGCGCACAGGAAGGGCCGTCTAAATTTATTTTTTTATTTTATTATGTCGCCACTGGGTTTCGATCTCTTCCTCTTTCGTATTTTTTATATATATCTTCATCCTCCCTCTGCACAGGTTTTCCCTCTCTATCAGAGCAACTGGAATTTTTCCATTTCGATGCGGGGGACCTCGACGAGAATGCCAAGCTCGTGGGGCACTTGGGTGGTTGGTTGATCGAAAAAGGGGGTGGTTCTCGGACGTCCTTCGGTGAAGTCCTCAGTCCCGTCCCGCCTCCCACCCCCCGCCTCCCCCACTATCTCCCGGCGTCCCCCGATGCCCCCAATATGTGTGTGTATGTGATCTGTGTGTGGATTTGGTCCTCCAAAAAAGGAGGAAATTGGGGGTGATATAGAAATGGCCTATCCTCCTCCTACTGAGGGGGAGAATTGGAAGCCCCGTTTGCTCCCTTAATCATTGTTGAAGGATGGCATCTTCTTGGAGCAACATTGATCGACCTCTTTATAATTGGAATATGTATATGATGTATATATGCAAATCTACAGAGTTCCCTTTAGTCCGTACACAAATTCAAAATGTAATATACCTATTGATATAATGTATAAAGTTAGTTTATAATAATTATTACAATGAATTATAAATTCAATTATAGTATTAATAATTAAGAAATCGTAAATATAAAAATGGATGTTCCGTTTTGGTGTAATCCATAGGTGTCATATATACATTTAATTTATAACTATTATAAATTATATATTTTTAATAATTATAAATTAAAGTATTAGTTATTTGCGATATTAATTTATAATAAAATAGATGTCCGGGGAGCATGCTGACGGAAGATTGGAAGAGTGAGGTAGAGATTAAGTCAAGAATAGCTATGGGAAAGAAAGCTTTTAATACGAAGTAAATGTGCTATGCAGCGGTATGGACCTAGAACTGAGGAAGAGACTGGTGAATTGTTGTGCGTGGAGTGCTATGTTGTATGTATGCGAAATCTTAGGAAGAATAGAGAAGGATAGGGCCAATACTTTTCAGATGTGAGTGTGGAGGAGGCTAGGGAGAGTGAATTGGGTGGATAGAGTAAGAAATGAGGAGGTGCTGGGACGAGTTAGGGAGGAAAGAACACTACTGAAAACAATACAGAAGAGAAAGGGAAACTGGATGGGACATATTTTAAGAGGGGAGGGGATTTTAAATACAGCAGTCGAGGGAACAGTGGAGGGAGAAAAGAGAAGAGGAAGAAAAAGGCTGAAAATTACAGACGAAGTGAAGATAGGAAGAGGGTACAAGGATACCAAAGAAGAGACTCGGGACAGGACGAATTGGAGACAGCTTTCGTGTTTGGGACCTGCCAGTAGGCTGAATACCAGTTGATTATGGTGATATGGGTTTGCTAAAGTGCAGTAATTGAGATTTCCTCTGTGTATAAGAAACACCCTGTACATCTGCGTCATACCCTGCAAGGAACCTCAAGGGTGTGTGGGAGAGGATGATTCCTCCCCAGGCATTCACTAACGGTAAAATACTTAACCATAGTGTTATAATCTCTTTTATTAAATATACCGTTATGTAACGTATGTGTAAGGTGACTTCTCATGTAATACGGCATCAAACTAATCTATTATTTTTCTCATGTGGGGTGAGCGCTGCACTCAATCATCTCACGTGTCATTAGCTCAGTCAGCAAAGACAAACCCTAGCTGAATTCAACATGGACGATGGCTAATATGGCCTGCACTCACAATCAGCTTGGCAGAGAGCCATTCCTCTTCCAACATCGATAGGAAAGCCCGAACCAATCAACTATTTGAACGAGCAAAGGAAGGATACCTTAAAAGAATTGCCAAAATTCGTATCTGACATATTCAACCTCCAGACCCCAACAGGATAACCGGTGAATCTGTTGTCTATAAAAAAACAACAATTGCGAGAGAACGCAAAAGATGCAAATATACAATATCGTAGAGAGGACCTTCGGGTCAATATGTTCGCAAATTACCTAATATCTCCGGTAAACATCTTCAATTTGCGATCTCGCAGTCCATTTGATCTTTATCATTCTTAGATAGCACCACGTTTTTATCGCTTCCAGTTTCCTTCGATCCTCTGCATTTATCTTCCAAGTTTCACAGCATTATACAGCCTATACGTATGTTGTGCTCCTTCATTACTTAAACGCTTGTGATACTGTTGGTCGGCCCTTCTGGAGGAATACCTTCTTCGCTCGGTCTATTTTGCTAAAACATTTTCTTGATTTTTCATCATACATTTGATTACCAGAAAGTCTTGACCAATAATGAATATAAATATTTCGTGAAAATAAGCATTCATTTATCGGCTGTTACGTGAATCCTTAAGAAGGTGACTCGAATTCCCCTGGGCTACCCTGCTGGTTTAGTTACAGTCAGCAAAATACTTCCACTTTTTCCGGTTTTTTCAGTCCCAGTTAAATTTCCACTTTTTTATTGACCGATGACCATTATTTCGGCACGTTTTGCCGTCAGGGTGACGTGCCGAAACCTTGGGCGGTGTTCAATAAAAGTGTGGAAATGTTACCGGTGTTTCTCCGTCTTGAACATGGATTTCTATCGTCTCCCCGAAGTCACTGCTTTCATATACTCTTCAATAGCCTGCTCGCAGCCCATTGGCCTCCTTCAGCAGTATGTATGTGGACTACTTTTTTCAAATTATTAAGGTGGTTCCACCGTAAAATGATTTAAATGTCATTTTATTCATATTCTGTCTACTTGTAGAAAAAGTTGACCTCTCTCTCATATAAACAACAAAATAATACCTTTCCGCGCTATTTTATTCTATAATTGAACTTGAAATTACATTATCTCCATCGTCTCAGGCTCAACCTTGTGGCAGTTCATCTTATCATAAATGAAAAGGAAAACTTTGTTATATTCCACTAATTTATTTTCAAGTACAACTAGTTTCGATGCAGCGGCGTCATCTTCAGGTACCTTCAGGTACCTGAAGATGACGCCGCTGCGTCGAAACTAGTTGGACCTTAAAATAAATTGGTGGAATATAACAAAGTTTTCCTTTTTAATTACGTTGAAATTACATGGTGTTCAATGGGCGATTGCGAGAAACACGGGGAAAAATTTTTCCATCAAATATAAATGCCATTTTTGCGGAAAACTAATTATAAGAAGGAAATAATCCAGATAAATTGAATAAAAATAAAATCTAGGCATCTTACCACCTTTTTGTTTTAGTTATTAAGGAATTACTGCCGTAATTGAAGTCAAAATGCGGTAATTCGCAGGCAATGGCGCTGCAGTCGGCTCATATGGCTGGAAAAAGTGCTCATTTAAAATACATTCGTGGAATAATCCACATTTTTTCCACCATACTTTTGGGTTTCTATAGGTAACGCATTTCGTCAGTGAAAGCAGGATTTTTTGGACAAAATATCAAAAATGTGGAATATAGTATTTGTTTTGACTCACACAGTCGCGGCGGAACCTCCTTAAGTAAATATATTTTTTTGTTCCCTTTATTTTATTCTTCAACTTTTTATCCTTTGCAGTTTTTTCTTGCTATTTAGGATGCTCGCCACTTAAAGAATTCGTGAAGAATGTCGATATTGTCTTACCGGCCCCCATCCCGCCCTCTATACGATAAACCTCCCAATCTCCTACCCTATTCCTTCCCACCCATCCCCCAGCCAGTTTCCTCTCCAAGACCCCCTGCTGTGTCCCACTCACTCATTACGATCAAGTACCCCTTGTCATCTGGCGAGCAAGTTGGTTGGGCGTGTTCTCTATCAAGCCCACATAATCAGACGAGAGAGAGATGTATATATGTACACCCAGACACGTACATATGTACAGAAAGACGGGGGACCGTCTGTGAAGATAGCGTTTATGTGGCCCTTAACGTGTTGTAGTTACGCATCTCAGCAGGGGGGTGGGGGGAGGTGGCTTGAATCTCCCTTCCTTGTGGATCAATTCCTGTGCTCACTTGCTATCCTCTCTAGGAGAGCTCACTTGCTATCCTCTCTAGGAGATGGGCTAATTAATGAAAGGCATCATTAGGAGGCGGGTATCGCAAGAGATGGAGCTCCCAGTTACCCTGCGACGCGGGAATCAATGGAGGTCAGCCATGCGTGTTCGAGCGCTCTCGTCAGGGTGGGAGGGAGGATATGCGTTAGGGTGATGGTGTATTGCGTTGGGTAAGGTGGGGTGGGGTAGGGTACCTTGCCTACCTATTCTGTGCCACCGTGCTTTCAGAAATTCCGGTCAACGGCGGCACGCCTTTTATGCTCACTGAATCGGTGTAAAAGGTGCACGGTTTATCGATTCCCATCATTTTCGGCGAACTCCGTTGTCTCAGGCGTAACTTTATGGAATTTGCGTAGCATATTGAACGAGAAGCAGTAACTTTGTAATTCACCATGTATTTATTGGAAACGACCTACGTTTCGACGTCCCTCGCCCCTTATGTTTGTGACTATATATTCTGAGTGTTCTGTGATATTTGTACCTGATGATGACGTGCTACGTCGAAACCTAGGTCGTTTCTAATAAATACATGTGGAATTACAAAGTTACTGCTTCTCATTCAAAATTTTCAATGAAATCCTCAAGGAGGCTCCGCAGCGACTGTGTGAGTCAAAACAAAAACTGAATTCCACATTTTCGCTTGTTTTGTTTAAAAATAATATTACCTTCACTGATGACATGATATGGCTATTTGTAGAAGATTTCAGGTACAAAATATGTAAGTATGCTGATTTTTAGCCGAATTAATTGCTAAATAAACGCTTTTTTCAGCATAAGGAGCCGAATTCAGCCCCATTTCATCTACATCTACCAAATACCGTGCAAGTCACCTCCAAAGTTTGTGGCACGGGATGATTTCTAGAGATATCGAATTTTCGCGAACAACGGAGATACGAAGTTACTCAAGTCATTCTGAAAAGTGAAATTCTTGGGATATAAATACTTCCCGTAGTCGGAAAAGTGAAAATCTATTCGCGAATTCGCGCAAATTTGGGGACTAATGGTAGCTTTGACATTTGGTCACGGTACAAGTCTGGCATTTCCAGAGTAACTAAAAGTAGTTTAGGCTGTGTTCTATGTGTAGGATTGTAAAATTATAAAAATAATTTAACCTATTTAGTTTTGACATGTGCAATGCACATGTCAAAACTAAATGGACATTGTGCATGCAATCGTAAGTAGCTATACACCCTACGATAATATCATTTAACGTTGAGTATTGGTTCAATGAATATATGACGTCTGTTAACATTAACTAATTGACAAAAATGTATATTTTCATTAAATTATGGTGTAGGCCAAAATACTTATAGACAAACTTAGATTATTTCATATTTTAAAAAAATACCGGCTGTGTATATCCAGAATATCCCGCATATCCCGATTTTATATTTTTTTATTTATCGTAACTGGAATGTATCAACCGAAACTGATGTATATTTATCGATTCATATTTCAAAGTACACTACATATATTCAGCGATATTGACCATTTTTATTTACCATAACTCTGTGTTTCTAGTGTTTACACACCAGGCATGCAGTGCAGTGGCGTAGCCAGGTTTTGGGTCTAGGGGGGACTGAAAAGTTTTATGGGGGGCAGAACATTTTTAGGGGGCGCCGACTCATATATTAACCAGTTTACTAAAATTTACAAATTTTGGCGATGCAAAAGGGGATGGGTTTGTACAAAATATGACAATTGACAACGTATTATACAAATTTATTTATACGTATTTGGGACTTAAGAGTGGAAAAATACACAGAATTAGGGGCGCTTGAACACGGGGCGGGGGGGCAAGGGGGGGCTTCGCCCGCACTGCCCTCCCCCCCTGGCTACGCTACTGATGCAGTGCTCCTCCCAGTTCAAATCACAGTCTCGCACGGCCAATAGGTAAGGACCAGACAGCAATCGGGTGAACAATGCAAGGCCAAACCAGCAACCTAAAAAGTTCTACGCTGACAAACATGCTAACATGCAGTACACGGGTTTACATGCTACTACTTCTTAGTATTACTTATACATTATTTCATGGATACTACAACATTCTAGTTCGTACAGAAAATGAAACCATGCGGGACATTTAAACGAGATGAGGAGATACTGATAATGGTAAGTTATTTAACGCAAATACGAAATCAACTCTATCAAGCAACGTCTCGTCTTCATACCTCGGCAGTCTTGCTGATATGCAAACATTTAGTAATTTCCGTTAGCCCTAGAGAACTGGCTCCCTTTATATGATTTCCTCCCTATTGCCTGTGACGAAACTCAATGGGAATTCGTCGTCGCGATTGAATTGACAGAGGCAGGTAGACGAAGTCGAAACAAAATGAAATAACAACAGCCTTAAAATGGGATTGATTTCCAACAAGAACATTTATATTTGAAAAAATATTATACTACTCAGGTAAATCCGTAGGCTAGGTACCGTGAACTCTTGGTATAGCCAGCACGCCTTCAATAGAATCTCCGCGATGTCGTCATCTGTCCGGTCAGAAGGAAAGAGAGCTCTTCTGCTGACGGTACTTTTCGCCAGCCATTTAGGAGAAACAGCTGTTTAGTGGAGGAGTGGGGAGAGTAGGAGAGGTGCTGGCTAGCTGTGGATTGGTGGGAACGTTTACAACTCGACTTGATAGAGTTTAAAAGGTGGCAGCGCTAGAACGGACTGTACAAAAGTCCAGTAGGCGCAGCACCCGCGAAGACATGAGCGAGATCGCGCACCTTATCATAGAAGACAACTTTCGCTTCTCTTTCACTCAAACATTGCTTCATACATGCTAAACTATTCTTAAGACTCCTACTATTGATTCTGTCTCAGACTCGATGATTATGGCATAACGTGGCAAAACTTGGGTTGGCGTTTAATAAAAGTGTGGAAATTTTATCTGTGGTGTTCAATCTGAAATTTATTAAGTGAATGATTTCAAAATGGATGCAAGTGATTTTCCCAAATTGGCCCAAGAGAACTAACATATCTAGTATATAACAGTATATAGGCTAGCACGGTGGCTAAGTGATACTCATTGATTAAGAAAGAGGTTTCGCCCTAAATAATTTTATTTTGCGTTAAATTTTCTTTGTAAATTACACCATTATTTTCGTTAAATATGTTCTTGAAACATCTTGATTAGTTTCGTGCACTTAAAACTTGAATTGTGTAAAATCTCATTATTTTCTTAATCACGGCGTCAGTTACTCTTGTTTACAGTAATAGGAACATCAAATCCAATTTGTCTCAAATGCTTTCATTAACTGGTGACGTTTTGGTTGTGCAGTCGGGAATATAATTCTGCTCCTGGCCTTTAAGAGAACTCACACGAGGGAAACTTCGTTACAATTCGACCCAGAAATAAAAGCGTCGCAACACGGAATGCGGGGTTGACACGAGATTCCGAGACCGCTATCTTTCAGGCCTATCTGACGCGGAGAAGGGAGAACTGCAATTTGAAATGGTGAATCTTTGCGTAACTGAGTCGTACCCACTCTCTGGAAGGCAGATTTAGAAGTAAAAGTTTCGTGATAATTTTAGATTTTGTCAGAAGCCCAAGCAAAGAAGGTATTCCACCAGAAGAGAAGTCTGCTGACAGCTAATAACACAAGAGTGGAATTAGTAAGGAAGCACATAAAGCCATTTTACTTTGTCATCAAAAATGCAAAAATTGTGCTTTTATTTACATCGGGGGCAAAATTCTTCAACTAGGGAATTTTGTAAAACATTTCCGGCAGGACTTACCTATTCCACACCTAATTCCACACCTTACCCATTCCACACGCCATTCAAGTATTACGTAAGACGTTTTTGGGAGGGAGGGGGGTTGGGCTTTTCTTACGTTGTCTTACGAAAGGGGGGTGAGGGGGTCCGAGACAGACTTACGTAAGATATAACTCACTTCTGAGTTCGAATTTTTATCACTTTAAAAAATTATTTTCGGAGAAAAAATCTTACTTTTTAGAAATACCGCCGCGGGCGGCGGTACGCCTGAAGGTATGCTAAAATATAGAGAATCGTGCAACCAATTCGTTGCATTCATTAGTTTTGCAGATGTCGCACTTTCAAAGATCACATATTTTGCAAGTTGTGCATACAGCGAATCGCGAAATATCAAAAACCATTATCAATGTCCGTGATGAGGTCAGTGTTTGCGCATTTTGAAATAGAACCCCCCTAAGTTTACTATCTATATCCATGGTTTCAAAAATGTCTGTAAACGTTATGCCGCGACCCTAAAAGATGCTAGGGGATAAGTGTTGTTTTTAAAAGCTGGCCTTAACTGAATAGAATAACTTCGTGAATCTAGAGAACAATTTGATACGTTAATGAAAGTGTGGGTGACTTGCGAGGGTATCAGTAATGGTAACACCGAGATCTTAGTTACATCATGATTAATTTAAATTGGCACTGCAGTAAAAAATGAAGCAATCTGTGACGAGATGAAAGGGACGGAAAGTTGCTCATAAATGGCCGGTATTTTGTAACATCATTAGGGGCGTCGGAAGTCCCCAGTTTCCACCCGTACATATCACAAGTTCACGATCAATATTTAGAAAGGCTTTCGGAGGTATCGCATGAAAATTTCAACCGCATAGTAATGGGTACATTAGATTTCTCATGTTAACATTATCCACTTCAGGTAGTGGTCGAATCTTCTATTGACAAAAAACTCGTAAATTGCACACAAATAAAAGACGAGCGTTTGAATTCCATTATGGTCGTTATTGAAAATTTCATATAAAAAAGAGGCTTGATTTAAACGCACATGATACGCAATTGCATACTCAAGCAATCCTAACGAGGTTTCGCAACCGCTTTGATTTTCTGCCTCCTATGCATGTGGATATGAAAGCGCTCTGCGTTTTATACTGAATTGCTCAATGAATAAAGTAAGCTTGAATTTAACGCTCTACTCTTTTTTGGCTACGGCTTTTTTTACTCATACCTTCGTTTACTTGAGCGAAAATTAAACGGAAATCAACATAGCATTGCGCTCAACCACAAGCGTTTTATGTTTTGTAGGAGACAGTGTTATCGAAGAATGGTGTTGATCCCTTTTTACAAAAGCACAAATTAGAGTACTGAAAATCGAATTAAGGTGGGTGGAGCGGTAATTGCAGGTCATTGAGAGCACATTTTAATATTTTTAAAATATTTAAAAATATTCTTGGGCCACATTTCATTTAAGAGCACTTTGTTATGCGTTGGAACTCACCGTACATGCAGTAATGGAAATGATACAAAAATTATATTTTACATTTTTTTCCTTAATGAAATAATATTAAGACTTAAGCTTTCGGCTCGGTATTCAAAATTTAGACGAGATTATATGTAAATGTTTTTTTCTCGAACATTAGACTCAGCGTGACACTGATATTTGTGATCCACAACTATAATAATTAGAAATTATTATTTCGCGTTCAGAAGAAAGTATGTACATATATAATTGAACTATGACGTAAATGACGAGGAATATATGTCATGTGCCATGATGCTCTGCGTTAAAATAGCATTGAATTGCCAAAAAGCCAAATCGGTATGGCGCAATTTTTTTTCCACTTTTAGATATCACTTATGAGAAGACGCATGCAGAGCTTCACGCTAATCTGTACGTAAACAAAAATCGTTACAACCACTTTAATTAAATAGTCACCATTTGGTTTCAAACATTCATGATATCCTGAAACAAGCTTTTTCAAACTCTCCACTCGGAACTCCGCCGTCTGAAATTTTAGCCAGTTGTAAGGCTTTTTCATCTCTTCCGTCTCCTTTAATCGTTGAGACGACTCAAGCCAGTTCTTGAGGTGTAGGAAGAGATTGTAGTTACTAGGCACGAGATTATGATAAACAAAGAGGTGGCTGGGTTAGGAGAACTATAGGATGATAAATTGATTGGCGTAAAATAGGAAAGAATGGAGGATTTTGGCCTACAAATCTTAGGACCGATGATGGAAAGAACATCTGGAAAAGGTAGAATTCTGTGATTTTATACTCAAAATAATGTTTATCACTACACGTGCTAACATTACTTAGCCCTACATGCCCAATTGCACCCTCTTTAGGGATCGCGAAGATCAAAGAGTGGAACCTAGCTCAACTCTCAGAGATCTGGAAAAATGTACAGGGGCTCAGGCAAGCCAAGCTCCTAATAAAAGGACCCAGACCGGGACTAGCAAGAAAGCTTCTCTCACTGGATAGAAGACAACTTCGTACGATAGTGGGACTGCTTACTGGAAACTATCAGGTTATGAGGCACCTTCATCTCCTGAGAATTACAGACTCGGCGAAATGCAGATGGTGCGAGGAAGAGGACGAAACAACATCACACGTACTCTGCAAGTGTCCCGCTTTGATGAGGACTAGAGTTAGGCATCTGGGCTCACCATTTTTGGAACTAGATGAAGTCAGTGGTATCCCCATGGAGGACATGTTATCCTTTAGCAGGGCGACTGGACTCTATGGGTGACCACAGACACGGTGGTTAGCACAATGGACCATTAGGTCTAAGTGCCCCAGGTCCTCCTTGGAGGAACTCCACTAACAAATTAATCTAATCTAATCTAGCCCTACATGTTCAACTCTGCATCCTCAGATACGATCAAATTCAAGTAAATCCGGGTTAATACACCTGATTGTCATGTGTCCGGCATCGAACGGGTCGCTGAAAGGAAAGCGTTTTGTGGTAAATTACGATTTTTTTCTTTTTGGGCAAAGTGAATTTACAGAAAGTATATCCTGTCACCTTGTACCAAAAATTTAATAGAATAAATAAATATTTCGAATACGGTACAGTGGGAATATTGGCGTGAGTAGGGCAAAACTATGGAAATAATATAATAAAGCCAGTGAATATTTACGGGAAAACTTAGGATTCCATTATCCTTCTCTCATTCTAATTTCTAATACTTTTTTGCCTCAACTACATTTCATCGTCGCTGAAAAAAAGACCTGTGACATGGCATGATCGCTTTCTTCATGTTTTATTGCTTTATTCTGAAATATTACTTTTCGACTAATATTGTTATTTTTCGTTTAATTTTATTATCAATAGTACGTGAATCAAATTAAAACTTCAGATAATGTTTTCGTCAGAAAAATAGTAACACAACATGAAAGCGAAAAATATTTCTGAAATATGAGATGATGAGAAAAAAAATAAATATTCAATAATAAAATGACACAATGACCAATAGATATTTTGACGTTTTTTTATTTGATTTTTAAGCCAGTAATTTCAACCCTCATTATATTATTTAATTGCTTTTCCTTTCTAAACGGCCAGCGCTTGTTTCAGCTTGGAATTCCAGTTTCAGGGAGGCATTTTGTTCCATTATTTAAATCCTCGAATGAGAAAATCGGTGAATGTTAAATTTCGCGCGCTTCTGTTTGCATTGTCTGATTCATCAACAATTCTGTGTATTTCAATTAAGTCCTCTGGCGTCTCACCACAGAGAAGGACTAAATTGCTTTTTCGGAAAGGCATGCGTTGAAATAAAAAAAAATATTTTTTCAACGCATTAAATTTTCTGTGGCTTTTTATTCAGATTTGCTTTTTATCTTTAGCTCATTTGTTTGTGTTCAAACCCAGCCTCCGTATTTCTAGCGCTTTCCAGAATTTTACTGCTGCTTTTATTTGACATTTTTTGACACATTGCTAATTTTATTCGTCCACTTTAGTCCTCGCCGTACTCTGGAAATTGTTAATATCCATTTAAAAACAACTCGTCGCTAAGGCTGTCATTTGAAAGAGCCAAAAATATTTGCCAAGCTCTTGCCAGGCAGGACGGTTCGGATCTCACTTTAGTACGAATCTCAGTCGATTCATTTTTAAAGTGTTTGCTTAACTGAATTCTTAATTTGACGGTTATAATGAATGCGAGGGATATGAAGAAAGAGAAACCATTTAAAAGATTGGAAGGTGGTATACAATTTGTGGAGGGTGGTGGCGAAAAGTTTGGCTATGCGTGGTGGATTTCATAAGTGTTTTGCAACGTTAGTGTGCGAAAGATAGGACATAATTTAATGCTGAAGACGTGATGGCTTTTGTTCATATTATTATTTCCTTTTAAAAGTTGGTATTTACCACTTCCCTTAATTATATTTTCAGTATTTAAATAATTAATGTGAATAATGTATACGAAAAAATAAGTGATAACTTGAGAACTGAAATAGAATGTAATTTAAGTCCCTGTTTTTACTTATTTATGGTGTCTTTACGTTGGTTGAAATAACTTGTGCTCCACGGATTTCAATAAAAATCATTGATAGCACGAGCCAAGAGTTTCATTTGATGACAGTTCGGTGTTAGACCTCTGGCGTGCTGTGTTAATATTTCAAGTTCAATATCTCGGCGAAGTCGAATGTCATCTATTTTTTTCACTCAAAACCTCACTTAGACCTGGAGTACGTACAGCCAAAACCAAGTTTTAATCTATGAATATGGTAATGTTAATTGCAAGGCTCATAGAAAGCCATCAATTAAAACTAGGTATTCTTTAAGGTGGCTCTACACCGGTGCTAAGAAGCTTGTTTCAGACGTTTCCCTCTAACCCAGTAACGGCTTTGCCCTGACAACTGGAGACTTGCAATTTTTGTCTTCTGTAGGTGAAGAGTCATTTGTTGATTTAAGTGGAGTGACTTTATCATGAAGTGGTTTTGTTTTATTATAAAAAGTAGCAAAACTTTGGTTTTTACGGAATGTTTTGGTAATATTCCGGGGCACATTGCGAATTCTAGATTCCGAAATGAGGATTTACAGCCCACTTAAATCAAAAAATCATCTTTCATATATGCAAAAAATCAATAACCATTGATGCTGTTTTCGTATTAAGGTTTTAGGAATATTAATTGTTCAAGCCTGCATTGACATTGGAGTAGACCTATTCCATCCCCACACAAGGATAATCGTTCCCCACTCCATTTTGGTCAGCGCCGCCTTCACAGTTTCCTGTTGGGCTTCTACGACGCCAGAAGGCAACCACAGGCGGGTACCGTTAACTTGAGTTGGCTTGGAAGTACCTATATACCCACCTTAATTGAATGAAACAGATCTCCCTTGAATTTTTTTTCTGCTGATTGTTGTATCTGTTAATATTTTTTTTATATTTGCGAAATGTTCCCGTTGGGGTTGCAATTTTTAATGCTCAATTTAATAAATTCCAAATGCAAAAAAACGCGCACTATAATGACATGGATTATTCAATTGCGCAATGCTCTCAATATGTGTGTGAATTCAGTTATTTGTTAATTTATTCAAAATGATTTAAATGAAGCTTTATCTGCATTTTATTCGTCCGCTGACTCGTTTATTTCGCCTGTGAAACAAATTCAACGATTTTTTATATTTCCCAGAATTTGTATGCGTAGCTAATCCTATCAATGAAAAGAATTGAATTTTTAAAAAAATAATCCAATATGGTGGAAGAATTAGTAAATGATGATAAATAACAAAGCATATTTATCCTGATTCCAGATATTGTTGGGTGGCCGAGTCGAAATAATAACTGAAAGGTCATTGAAAATGAAGATTTAAATGTACCAGCGGTCTAATTAGAACACAAATATTTAACGTGTACGTTTTTTCTTCACAGATAATTTATGCGTTTTTATTTTCCGCATTTTTATGGGGAAGCTAAGACCGGAGAAGCGTAGTGTGTTGATGGGTAGAGTTGCTTGTGATCAACTTTGGGAGAGATTTTTGCTGGGAACATCCCGGCTTATATGCATTCAACACCCCATAAAATCTATGGACAAAAATTTTCATTTCTCCCTCTGCCTTTGAATTCAAGCTCCCGCCGGCAACGTATCTGCATAAATGAATGAGTAATCGGTGTTATGATAACACTCTCTGTCAAATATTGGCGATTAAGTGTGATCCCTTGTGTTATTCATTATTTTCCAAAACGGGTAATACGAGAGCATTTTTTTAAGAACTCGATAAATACTGCAAAAACTATTCCCACCCTTAACTTACATGCTGGACAGCGTTTCGGCATCTGATTCTATTGTCGTCTCAAATAAATGGGCACATTTACGCTAACATATCGCTCCATTAAGTGATTCACCTAAATTAAACGAAAATGTCAAATTACCTTTAAGGAGTTATTAAATGTTTAAGTTTGTATCCAAAAGTAAATGCGTTGCCACAACAAACAAATCAGTATTTCGGGCGTCGATAAGCTTAAGGAGGTTCCGCCGCGACTGTGTGAGTCAAAACAAATACTAAATTCCATATTTTTGATATTTTGTCCAAAAAATCCTGCTTTCGCTGATGAAATACATTACCTGTAGAAAACCAAAAGTAGAGTAGAAAAAATGCAGATTATTCTACGAATATATTTTAAATTAGCACTTTTCTCCAGCCATTGGAGCCGACTGCAGCGCCATTTCCTACGAATTACCGCATTTTGACTTCAATTACGGCATTAATTCTTCAAAAACTAAAACAATAAGGTGGTAAGATGCCTATATTTTATTTTGTTCAATTTCTCTGGATTATTTCCTTCTTATAAATAGTTATCCGCAAAAATGGCATTTATATTTTATGGAAAAATACTACTTTTCCCCGTATTTCTCTCATTCCCTCATTGAACGCCATGCAATTTCAAGTTCAATTATAGAATAAAATAACGTGGAAAGGTGTTATTTTGTTGTTCATATCAGATAGAGGACAACGTTTTCTACAAGTAGACAGAATATGAATAAAATGACATTTAAGTCATTTTACGGTGGAACCACCTTAACGGAGGAGGGTTTGTGGCTCCGGTTGCTTAGCGAAAGTTTTCGGTAGCACTATCGACATTAGTCTTACCAAGCAGCTTAGAGAAAGCGAATTGTCGATATCGAACTCTTTCCTGAAGCTATCGACATAGCGACGTCGATAGCGGATGCTATCGATATAAAGAAAGCCCCTGCTGGGCAGTTGAGCTTTTTGAGGTTTTGTTGCCATGTATTGCCCGTAGAATTTCAACCGGAAGAAGCAAAAAGTAAAATTGGGGTGTTGCATTAAAAGAATCCTCCAAATATGACTTTCAAAATACGTTTACTATATGCCATTACTAACCACTCTTCTAGAGGCCGGGGTGAAAATTACCCAAAGTAAAATCTCGACGTAATTCTATTATATTTATCTTGTAATCAAATCCAAATGTACCTCGGGTATACATATAAAATACATAAAAATATTCTCTTAACTTGGATTAATTAATTCACCATATATTATATAAATAACCTTAAAATTAATAATTACGTACAATATAAATTTATAATAATTATATTGAGTAGGTAAAATATTTTTATGATGGAATTAAATTAAACATTTAGTGAAAATAAATATAGTTTGTGAGATTTTCTGTGTCCAGACTAAAGGGTCACAATCCTCTCTTAATATGCTTTGGGTTATACGTTAAAGTCTGCTTCTTATGGAAATTTTAGATTGAGATATTTATTTACCTACAGATACTGCAACATTAAATTTCAGGTTTTCAGGGTCAGATAGATTTGTAGTAAAAAAATGACCCCAGTCATTATTAATTGGATGTCCTGCTGTATTGAGTGAAATTCGTGGAGCGTACGTATGAGGTGGTTCCTTCATGATATGACTAATATGTCATTTTACTCAAATTAGAAAAACTTGATTTTCAAATTTAGATTGAAATGTTGCTGTATGTGAGAGTAGGGGAAAAATTGGAGAAAACTGTAATTTTCTCTTTAATATAACTGTAATTTCTGCGATAAACTGTTCATAAGAAGTGTACGCCCTTAGGGAATAGAATGGTTGAAAAATTAAGCCACTAATCCATCTTAGTTTGTTCCAGTTTTGTTCCTCGGGTATCCGTTATAATTTAAAGCGTATGCTGCGGTAAGCCAACGGCTATATGTTCTTAACTCGGGGACGGAAAATATTTATCTTTTTTTAGAAAAAAAATATTTTTCATAATGACTGATAGCACAGATCAACAGCTGAATTTATTCAAAATATTCGGCCATTACAAGTATGGGCCTTCTCTAGGAAGATTTGAGTTGGCCTCAAATCTTCTTCGGAGAAGGCCACTGGCCGAAAATTCGGAATAACTATACCTGTTGAGTGTCCTGTTTGGTGTTCTTTTTCACCGCGCCACCCCTAGCTGCTATTCGTAATTTATTTTATCATGATCTGTGATTCGTCTTAGAACTTATTCAACATACATACTATAATTTTTCCTTGAATTATATGAGAACTCACGTAATAGGGCACTATGGAGAAAGGAGACCTTGCCCCGAGTCGAATAGAAAAATAGACGAGAAATTGCTTCGAATGGGGAAAGAGAATATCCTGGTGGCAGAAATTCGAAGGAATGGGAATAAAGTATATTGAAAGGTCATATTGAAAAATGTAACCAAGGGAGTTCCAGAGAGGGAAATGTTGGGTATTTGGGAAATAGAGTAGGAAAGTGATTATAGACGGAATAAAGGGAAGGCCGGAAGAACGTCATCAGGGGTACTTCAAGCCGAATATACATAAGCTGGCTCCCAGCCCTCCATCTCTACCTTTTCAAAGCTATAAACCCTTATACCCTTAGAGTGTTTTCCCCTTTCTAAAAAACCCCTTGATTCGATCCATTTATCCGTCCCTTTTGGTCTTCCTCGCGTGGTCTTCTATCCTCTTTGGACCTCTATTACATTTCTTACGAATTCGTTGGGCCATAGGCTGTGTCCTTTCCTCTGATCCTTCTTTTCGAAATTGTGTTCCTTATGCCTGCATCTACTAGGTAACAGCGACCCTATACACGTAGTTGCTTTCCATTGGTACTTTAAACCATTTGCACTAGGCGGAGCACTTCAAAAACATTGTTGATTTGCGCTACAGCGTACATACATTCAAAGAAATGATCTTCAATAGTCGCAACTGCGATTATTGTGGGTGTGTTGATTTACAAAACAGGCGTTAAACTTGGATGATGCATAGTTTTAGTTACTTTTGGGTAAGACTCTTTCCTTTTTTAAGCATGAAGTTCGAACGTATTTGTGAAGTGCTCACCAAAGACTCTGCCTTGACCATGGTGCACCCGTACAGAATGAAAACTACGGGCAGATCACCCAAAGTTTCTCCTGCGCACATCGTTCCTTTCATCGTCGTTTGTGTGCGCTTGGGGTAGTTTGAGCGAGATATGACTTCAAATAAAATTCGATGAATATGGCCTTATTACGAAGAAAATCATCTCAACTTTCCAACAGAATCAATACATGCTTTGTAAATTTCACAATTGATTTAATTTTATACGACCGGAGTGGACCGTAACATTTCACCAAGTTACGCCTGAGAATATCGAGTACATCTTTCCAATGTTAAAAATATATCAGCCATTAGTCGTACTACTTTTCGAGATATTTTCCAAAATATACCAACCATTTTCCATGGGAAATGGTATGGGTATTCACTCCAGGGAGACTTTCTTTAAAAAATGAGGAATTTTTAACGCATAACTGTCGTCAGACATTTAACAGCGTGTATTTTGCTCTATTTTCAGCTATTTTCAAAATAAATCAACTTATTACTTTTTCCTTTCTTTCCTTACCATTTATCGTGGTCTTTTGTTATCTATTTCGAAAATGTAGCCTTATTTTGGAAATATTCTCAGGATCAAATTTTAAATACATTTCCCGTTCAAGTAATCCAAAATACTGAGAACTAATACTATTGGTTATTGATGGAATGATGATGGAGGTGAAACGTTATTTTGGAATCAATGAATCACATTAACTTTTCGTAAAAAAAGTGATCTGTTGTTATGGCAAAAACATAAGCCCGCTCTCCTGAACCGTACATATTATGCTCTTATGCCGATGTGTTATTTTACTTGATTCCGTAGTTAGAATTGGCCGAGAAGCTCCTTACGTCGGTGCTAAAATCAATTCCTTGGATCAATTGGAAATGAGGTAATTTGAGTGAGATATCACTTTAAATAAAATTCAATGAATTTGACCACATTAGAAAGAAAAATATCTCATTTGCAATGCTAAGAAAATAACAACCACTTACCATCCTACTTTTTGTTGGGCATTTAACAACAAAACTAGCCGTTTTCTTGGTACGGGTAAGCACTCCAGAGAGACTATCATTTATGCTATCATTTAAGACAAATATGTAATCTACCTGTCCTAAAAATTGTGTATCATTCTATTGTACATTCTAAGCTGCAGTATGGGCTTAGTTGTTGGGGTGGAACCTTCATCTCAAATATGTACCCTGTTATAGTGGCACAAAAAAGTAATTAGATTGGTAATGGGTGAAAAATGAAATGTTTCATCCTTTGCTTTATTTAAAACATTGATATACTACCCCTCAGGAACTTATTTATTTTCAGAGTATTACGATTTTTTATGTCAGAGGAGGGAATGTCGCAGGTTTTGTAAATGTACCGTTTTATGCATTGAGCCCACGGAATAGAGTTTATGTTCCCAAACCTTATAATGAAGCCTTTTAGAGGTTCTTTTGTTATTGTGCTCCCAACATATTTAACCGTCTACCAGCCCACATTGCCTCATATAAGTTGGTTATAATATTTCTAAAAGAATTTAAACATGGCTGTTCTCCGTTACAAATATTGAAGATTGTTTTTCACTTTAAGATTAATTTCTGTAACTATGGAATGTATTTGATCAATTAGTGTTGTTGTATAACTTTATTTCCCATTGTTTCCTGGTGTATGATTGTGCGAAAACACTTTAAAATCCAATTTAATATGTAACATGCTGACTCTACTGCCAAATGAATTGTAATATTTTTATGTTGTGACCTCGCACCAGCCAGTTATATTTGGTAAATTTAAATGATGACAAACGTAACACAGGTTTTCTTTTACCTCAGGGGTGTATGTTGTTCCACAAATCAATTGAAATCTTGTGTTTTTGTATGTATAAATGGTGGAATAAATACTACTACTATTTAAAAATTAAGGAATTTCTCATGCATAGATGGTATCAGAAATTTAACAATACGTTAGTTTGTATGCTTTCTCAAATATTTATAAAAATAAATTAATTACTTACCGCAGTAATGTTTACGGAATCGCAATAATCTCTTCGGTGGTGAAGGCGTTTTCTGCGTACGGCGTGAATAATTGAAGCAAGTTAAAACCTTATTCATGTGTAAATTGCTAATTACTGAGAGCAGTATATAAAATAATGTTTATGCGTCATACATGCCGCAATATTTACTTCATACTTCTTGTAGTTGCTTGAATTTCAAAATATAATTTGAATATGGTTTCTAATATGACTACGGAAAAATCTTGCTGAAGCTAACTTAGATGAAAAAATAGACTTTTTTGCAAAGTTAACCCGGTGGAAATTCCGTGAAGAATTTACGCCAAGCATTTGCCGGGAAAGTATTTACTTTTTTTACTTTAAATGAGTTCCGATCTGCTCTAGCTTCGACATATTGAATGTAAATCTCACTTAGTTACACATGTCATTTTGTTTTTCGTGAAGTATCAGCGCTGTTTTGGGTACTGTCGCTTTCGCTCACCGAGAGGTTGTGCATTTTTGGGATTATAATCAATGTAAATAGAAGGTTGCAGTCAACTCCTTTAACGTTCAGCTCACCAGTCACGAATATCCTTCCATCTACCCTCCCAATCGCTCTGACAGCAACCTCTCTCGCTAAGCCAAGCGTGACATATAACCCGATCCCTCTTTCTTTGTCCTCGTTCCGCGCATTTTAACTCCAGACTTCATTCGGTCGATGGCCACTTTAAAAAAATGTTGAAAGATTCTCGTCTTAACCGTGATTATCCTCTTCGCGGACGACGCAGTACTGTATAAGATAAGAGATTTATTCAATGCTCTGGGTACACACCCCTAAAATCAACAAATACGTAACGTACATAACATTTTTAATAGTTATTAAATAAAAACAAAACGAAAACGTAATACAAAATTTACATAGAAACAGGAATTAATTACTTGCTCAAAAATAGCTGAAACATTAGAGCAACAAATGGTTTGATTACTGCTGTAACAGGTAACTATGACATTTCTACTTGAAGGTTCCACAGTCCAGTCCAGTTCCAAGCAGCAAAAGTATATTTACATTTGTATTTTATTTCTTCGACTGCTCTTAAGCGAAACTTTGAAATTTCAGTTTTTTGCAAATTTTGGGAAAAATCAAACCTGGACAAACTCCGAGTGACAGCCCATTTTTCCTTGCTAGAACGCTCACTAAATGCGTAGAGTATGAATAAGTAAGGAAATGTGAATTTTATCATCCGTCAGCGGGAATTTATCTGAAAAACCTCGGTAATTTCGATAAATATATCATCTTAATTAGGAAATGAAAAATAAATATTAGATTTGAATAAAATTAATCGTCGACGAGTTCAATTCATGGAAATTATCCTTGGCAAAAGGATATATTACTTTGTATGTTTTCCACTTAATTTGTGTTGTGTGGAATATTAACAAGTGAATATTTCTTTTTACAATGCTAGACAACAAGAACTACCACTAGCATCTCACTCCGTGTGATTTTATTTTCTGCGTGAGTATCTTGTTGTAGTAATTATTTATTATAATAGTGCGATATTCCACAGAGGAAAAATCATTCGCCTTGACCGGGATTCGAACCCGGATCCCTCAATTTCGCGCCGAGTGCTTTAACCCAGTTAAGTTACCGAGGCGTCCTTCTCCCCTGTGGATAATTTGCGGGTGACTCCGTAAAGGTAACTACCGTGGCTAGTCCCGGTATCCTCAAAACTATTATAATAGTATTCAGTATCAGTAATCAGTACTATTATACCCTTAAACGAGTGATTAATGTATGTACGTGATAAATTTATCTTGAAAACGGATATAGCAATTTTGATGAGACACTAAATTTTTAGGTATCTAGTTGCGAGAAATTCCTCGGGCAAGGTTTCGGTAAAATTCGTTAAAAGTTTGAGCCCAGAAAACCTTTTCATGCCAAATATTTAGAAGCGTGGTAACCAATGGGGATTTGAAGTTAGAGTTAAAAAAAATATTTTACGACTTTAAAATGTGATAAATCACAATTAATACAGTGAGATATAAACTAAGTTGCGTAAGAAAGTCTACATTTTAATTTACTGACGTTCTATTTTTACATACTAGTCTATAGTAAACTTAGATTATTAAGATCAAACACTCCATTCTGTTGTTTTTTATTGCCCGTTTTTAAATTTGCACCATGTTTGCAGCCTTTATTATTTGTTTATTTACGCAAAAGGTTGATACACAAGCGTATACTGGGAAGAGAGTTATTGATGGACTTGTGACAACGCGATTTTTGGTGACGGTCCAAAAATAAATTTCCTCAGCACTTATGATTTCTCCATGAAAAAAATTACGATGACAAAAATTTTCTTTGCCTAAATTAAATTAAAATCCGTTCAATTATCGGCATCCATATATTAGTAATATATTAAACCCGTGCACTACCTGTTAGCATGTTCGCCAGCATAGCACTCTCCTTGTTTCTTGTTTGCCCGCGTGTTAGTCTCCTGACTGCTTTTCATTCCGCGCCTAGTCAACAGGGAAGTGTGCTGCGTTTGACGATGAACTGGGGTGAGTTTTATACGTTTATTATGGAAGCACCCCATGCCACACGATGTGACTTGCACGGTACCTACTTAGCACATGAAAATGTACTCATCTCATTTTAAACAAATGCATTCCAAGTTCTGGCGCGTTTAGGGAAACATGGTGCATGTTTGGAAACCGCGTGAGCTTGGAATGCGCGCTGCGTAAAAAAGTATCTCGAATTATCCTATGTTTGACATCACAAGGTTTTTTCCTCCAATTTCTGGACTAAATGTCTGTCGCTGAACGTCACATTCCTTCTCATATATATTCTCTCTGACACCTGCCCCTTCAAATGTCACCCTTAGTTTTTTCCGTTCCGGCGAAAATTTCTCTACATGTCACATCCGCTATATTGCGAAACGCCTGCAGACATTCTTCTGCCTTTCTTTCCTATATCCTTGACAGTCGGGCGAGAAGCATTTATCCCACCCACCCGCATCGACCACCCTTCACTTCTTAAACTTCCCCCGTCACCTAGCCACTGTCTTTTAGGTTTGATTGCGAAGAATGGCTACCTATTGCACGATAGACACAAAAAGAGAAAGACACAGCCAGAGGAGGAATTTAAAGTCTTGCCTTTTCCTGTAATAAGAGGAAATAAAATTTATATTCTCGGATAAAATAATTATTAAAGTTGATTTTAGTCGAAGAGTCTCCATACCAGCCAACCTACCCCGTCAAAAAGTTCTCGAAATTGAAATATCCAAATGAAAAAATCTAGTTCTCAGGAAGGTGATTTATTTATTTAAGCGTATATAACTCATAAGTAAAGGGGGTCTTCTATGCATTGGATTGTATTGAGTTAGATGAAGATGGGGTAAGGCAAGTTTGGGGACAGACAAATAAATCTCTCCCAGCAGAAAGGCGGCAATGACTCATAAAAGAATTCAAATATGTATATATGAGGGAAAAATCATTTCTTGTAACCCTCCAGAGTCTAGTCTTACAACAATAGCTTTGTGACTCAATAAATTAACAAATATAACTTAAAAGTATATTTAAAAGTTTAAGACAATTTCAGAGATTTTTCCAAAAACAGTAATTACATTGTTATACCTACCGAATAATGGAACAATTATGAATCATTTTGTTTTTTCCTACAACAATCTATAAGTATCAATTCTCTTCGAGCTCAGGCGCTTTCCCGTTATTTTTAATTCAGGGGAAAACTGCAAATATGACATTTCACATTTTATATGCCCAATAGTTTTTATGGACTATTGCCTATTTGAATGCGATCCGAAGCTGATTTCGGATTGGTCGATACACAATCAATAACTATGCTGCCAGTCACGAAGAACTTTCGTACACAAATTCACTATAAAAGGACGGCATTTACGCTCATATCTCAGAGATCCAGCAAGGACACCGTCGAGCGAGCACTCTACACGACGAAGGTCAACGACGTCTCATCCTTCACACATCGCCTGGCATCGACCGTTGGCCCTAAGCTCAACTCAACGAGGACGCAGGGCTGAGGAAATCTATCCAGAGACCGATCGCCTTGGCAAACCGGCATCACTGATAAGACAACCGAAGGGGTGTTGCCCCGCCTGGAGAGATACGAACCGCGTACCTGAGGAGAGAGGAAAGCGTCACTTATGAAGAGATATTTTCCAGGTTCATCAACATCGTCATAGGGACAGGGATTTGGAACGTATTGGCGGCCCGACCGACGGTAGCCAACCTGACGTTCCCACTTCACGAGAAGCCACTCCACCCGGAGAAATACGACCCGATGTAATGTTCCGTCCGGCGAGAATGGCTGAGAAAACTTCGGCTAGTACTCTCAAAATCCCGTAGGCCGCCCCCGACGAACTCGCTGTGTAGGCCTAGGGCCCATAATTACACGTCTATGCACTCATCGGCAGGCCGGGGACCGTTTACAGAACACCGCCCCGCTCTGTACCGCGGTCACTAGGGTAGGAAGAGTGTCAAAGATGGTATCCATGGTATCGTTCTATCCTTTATTTAATGTGATATGACCTAATTTTCTTTCACTGTTCCGTTGATAACATCAAGAATTCTAGGTAATAAAACATTCGCCTAACAGGAAGCAGGATGTCGTGATCCAATTCGTCAAGATAGTCGAAGCAGAGTTATCAATTAGTCCCTCAGAGTACGCGTGGTGGCTAATCCTCCGCTAGTTATACTAACTCGTCAACAATACGTTTTCACTGCATCGCTTCAATTACACTCTGGTCAAATATTCCACATTTGAATCGAGCATTTCCTTTCTGAGAAACTCGCTCCCCGCTCAAGATCATCTTCCGGAACTTCAGTGGCCTCCTCTCCTTTCAATAACATTCCAAGTTATACACCAAAGACGGTGAAATTCGCCATGAAAAAAATCATTTGATTAAATTCACACCAGTGCGCGTGACGGCGTACCACATCACTTATGCAAACGTAATGATTGGAAACATTCCAAGTAATCGCTTTCCTCCCCTCAAATCTCACTCAGCTTATACATTAGGGTGAGGGACGTAGGATTTGACCAACCCATCATTTGAAAGTCTTCCAATGATGATGATATTTATTTTTTTACTCTTGCCTCTACCAGCTATTCGTGCAGCGGTGGTGGGCAAAAGCATTTATATATGGTCATACCATGCATCGCAAACTCAACTTAGAAACAGTTGTTACTTAGGAGGCAGCCTAAAATCCTCTAAGATCTCACAAGTTGTGCTCGTATCCTCAATGAACTGAGAGATGTTAAATTTACACCCAATTGGTTAGCTCGTTATTTGGGGGAGGTGTCAAACAGCCGGGGTTATTCGCACCATAAATGATGGGTATCATGCAGTTAGTTACAAAAGGCTTGCTATTGTAATTGTTGAAGAGTGGAGATAGACTCTACGTTTGCATTTTCCCACTCTCAATGGAAAATGCCAATAGGACGGACAATAGTGGGATACTACACAAAGGATTGACCACATAATACTCTCTTATCGATCAGTAATCTACAGAAAATCGCCCCTAATAGTGTTACAAACGAGCATACCTAGTTAACTATGTGGTTTAATATTTGTAGGAAAGGCTTTCAGAAAAATATTCTACCGTGTGTACTCGACTTAACTATGAGGAATAAATTTTATTATTTTTCCCCATTGCGAACGTTTCTTGAGTAGTTATTGCGAAGGTTTCTTTGCATGCTTTGTTTGTTTTTAAGCTATGCTCTTCTATTCAATTAAAATGGCATTTTCTTTTCATTTATGTACACTTGCGTAGCATGTGAGGGGAAACTACACGTTAGATTCATGATTAAGCATCCAGGTGCGCCCCGGAGAAATGGGTCAAGTTTGTTGCTCTTAGAGCTGCCAGCAAGTACGTCGCCCTTTTCAATGTCAACGTTCGTTCGTTTCTCTCACAATTATACATCCGCGAAGACCGGAGAGATTCAGGATTTTCTCAAAATAATCGCTTACATGTTTGTTTTGTGTTCATGCAAGGTGGTCTTAAAGCGTTTCTTAACTCAAATAAAATTCTGTCGAGTATTAGTTTTTTTATTTTTAGTTTGTGGATCTCATAATTGCATTGAAAATGACTTTTAAAACTTTAGAGTGGATATCTTTACTTACCTCCCTGTTGGAAAGTTCTTTAGGAAATCGAATCCCCATTTTCCCCAGAAAATATAACACTAGGAAATAATTTACCTAGAATGCATTTTTCCTGGGAAATGCTGTTGAAAGTGAATTGCAGTGGCTTAGAATATATTTGTTTTACACCAAATGTTGACTGTGAGCGGTGATTTTTTTAATAATGGTTGCACATCTTAGTCTAACAATAAGTCTAGCATTATCGTTCGCAAAAAACCTAATTGCCTTCGTCTTCGACATTCTTTTTTACGTGAATATGACCTGAAGCGCCCTTATAGCAATGCGTGCCATTACTTATTAATGCATTGAGGTATGTACCCATGAGGATTCAATGGTGACATCAATTTTATCGGGAGAAATTTTGAAGAAGTTTCGACCCGGCCAATTCCACTTGTAGTTTTATTTTCCATGACCATGCTTTCGTTATAGTAACATCATGAGGTGTTACTCTGGTCGTGGAAAATAAAATTATATGTGAAATAAGTTTTTTTGTGTCGAAACTTCGTCAAACTTTCTTAGTATGAAGAGCCTCCATAAAAATACGTCTGAAACAGTTTCTTGCATCAATATTACCGTCTGCAGACTTCTTCTTTCGCAAAAACCAATAATGATAATAGAATTTCATTCCACTTATTTCATTTTCATTTCATTTACTTTTAGAAATTTTATTACATTTATGTTCCCTCTGGCATAAGGGCCTGTCGACAATAGAAATTTATAATAATGAGTGTAAAATATGACTTATAGCCAAGTAAGGGTGTAACTTTTACTGGTCAATAAATTATAATACAAGTAAATTGGCGAAATATGGTTTCCCTATAGGAAAAACCTGTTTTCGGGTTACCATCAGTATTAACTTAACAATTTAGAGATTGTTGCAAATACATTATTTTCAATCATATTATTCATGCAGTGATTTTTTTTTATTTTTTCAATTTGTGTGCTTTCATATACTAAAGAAATGAATTATCATTTGGAAATTTGATCTTGACCAATTGTAAAAGGAGAGTTAGGAGAAACAATTGGAAAGAAGGCTTTGCCGAGACACAATTCTTCAAATTAACTACTGTTTAGTTCATTATGAAATATATTTTTCCTCTCGTAGAACGATTGGTGGAAAAGAGAGCGACACGAGGGCCTACTCATAGTTATCAAACTATATAATTACCAAGGTATGCCTGTCAGTCTCTTTCGCTGCGTGGTTGATTGAGTATTCAATTCCATTGAAAATTAATTTCATTTTTATATAAGTGACAGGGATTCAGGCGTTAAATTGTGGTAGTTCATACTGAAAATGAAGTGAGAATGTTGTCCTTTTCCACAGATTTATTTTAAACTACGACACGTTTCCATGTCTTGAAACATTATCACGTGTGTATTTTGCTTTGCATTATCCGGTTATGATACTATAAGAAATCGATACGTTTTCGTTGTTTAAAATACATCTGTGGAAAAGCACGAAATTCCTACTTCAGTTTTATATTTTTTTCTAAAACCAACCCCAAAAACATTTGCATTAGATTATTTATAATTTTAATTCAAATGGTTTGTGCACGGGTATAAAAAATTTAGATAAATAAATAAATGAATATTTTCCGAGTGCGATGCATAATTACCTTGGTTACCATGTTACTATAAACAATATATCGATTAATTTATTGAAGAAACCTGTAATTTTTGTCGGATTAATAGCTAGTTATTATGTATTATTATTAATATTTTTTCTCTATGGCGGATTGCTCCTTCATTAAATGACTCTTATGTAGCGCAGTAGTTAAAAGAACAAAAATGAGCGACCCCAAAAGCAGTCGAAAGTTGTTTGAAAGAACTTTTTCCCCATAACGAAGCGCGCGTTTGCAACCACCAGTAGGTACTACTCAAGTCGGATTCTCCCCTTGTCAAGTGCTTCATTCCATTCCTCTCATTTTGAGTCGACTTTCTAAAAACGTCTGGCTGGCCCAATTTTCGCTCTCGCACACAGCCCTTTCGTCCCTTCGTTTGCCAGCCGTTCCACAGACCACGCCCTCTTAAATGGAGACCTCTACCACGGTTGTGACCGTGCTTTTTGTTTTATAATGGGCGAGAAATGTCCAGCTTCCCCATCCGAAACCCTTGGCAATGAAAAATTTAAAAAAATTAGAGTGGAATTTGGAACTTTTTCAGCTTTTCCATTCGCTCTCGTTAGGTTAGGAGGATGGAGCCTTAAGTCTTCGGCACCCTCCACTATTCTCAATGCCTAGAGTGATGGAAACACACGAAAAGCATTTGCGGCGCTGTGTTAAATAAAATAGAATGTATCGTTAAAGACTATTGAATGTATGTTGGCCGAATGTTTGCGAAAGGTTGAAGGATTGATGATCGAGATTGAAAGGCGTTCATACTCCGGAAGGACAGTCGTTGGTAAAGTGTGGAGAAAAACTAGGAATGAGTGTTTACAAGGGCAGAGAAAATCGCAGTGTACAAAAGTGTTCTCCTCCCGACGTTATCATGCGGCAATGAGGCCTGGGTATGTCAGGATAAGCAAAAGAACTTCTCTGAACTGAACTTCACGGATCACATTCATTCAATCAAGAGCAAAGCCATGTCTCTAATAGGTCTCCTCTACCGCTACACGGAAATGACTGATCCCCAAGCTCTGAAATCATACTTCACAGCATTTGTCCTTCCAATCACTGTATATTGCTCTCCCTTATGGTCCGTCGCAGCTCCAACCAATCTCGCCTCTCTTAACAGTATCACTAGCTTCTTCGCCAGAATTGTAAAACAGACTTCCGCAACATGCCTACTTGTTCGATCCTATCTTCTCTGTCAATCCCTAATCTCTGCCATCAAAGAATTATAACCGATTGAAAATTTATTTACGATATTCTAAACTCACACATTGGTTGTCCTGAATTGCTTTCCTCCATTAAGTTCAGAGTCGATTCACACGTACGCATTCCTTACTCCATATGCTTATCCCCAGACTATCCCTTGTCAAGCGCTCATTTCACTACCGCCTCTCGTCCCTACTGAATTCTTTGCCTGATTATATTGATCCGTTTTTTTCTCTCTTCAAACTCATTTATCAATCTCGCCATGTCCCATTTTCCTATGAATAAATAATACCTCTCCCATCTACTTCCCTTTCCACCTACGTGTTATTTGTACTTTTGATCATTTTCACCTTGTACCCATGGTTTTGATTGATTCTTTATTTAATTACACAACGTTACAAGTAGGCATTCGCCTGGTGGTAACATTAACATAAGAAAATACGCATGAAATTTTCAAAACACTTCCAAATAAACCATTATAGAATCGATGAACCCTTATTTTTTTAAATTTTAACGTTTGCGGGAAATATCTCAAAAATTATACCTCTACTTTTTTATACCTCTATTTAAGAAAGATTGCTTCAAGATATCCGTTTTCTGCTTTCTACATTTAATTTTGTATTTGTGGTCATTCCTTCCTATGTAGCAGGGTGAGTCTAGCCTTTGATTTATTTCCTCCCATGCCCGTTTTATTGTAATTGCTTTGTATATCCCGCATAACCTGTTTATGTTCCTCCTTAATTTCAAAGGTTTCCAACCCAGTTACCCCAGCATGGCTGTGACACTGTCACACCTTTTGTGCTTGCCTAAACATACCTGGCTGCCTTCCTTTGTACTTTCTCCAGCTTGAAAATATCTGTTTTTCCAAGAGGATCCCACACTACAGTTGCATATTCTAATACCGGACGAACCATAATCATGTTGGCCGTTTGCCACTTCGTCACTGTAACTTGGCAGAAATGTTGTATGTGAGCAATTACTTAAATAAATAAATGAGTAGGTAGACTAGATGGTGTGGGAATGGGGACCTGAGACGAATATCCGGAAAATGTAGAAGGGAAAGGGGTAGAAATGAGTGGCTCTTTGAGAAAATGAGAATTGGATGCTCCAGTGATGAACTTGCATGAAAGTAGTATGTTTTAGTTGGTTTGGTCATGTAGAGAAAGTGGAAGAGAATTTAATGACGAAATATATACATGATAGTAGAGTGAAAGGTGAGAGAGGATGAGGTGGGCTAAGAAAGTAATGAGTGAATGTGGTAGAAGAGATTCTCTAAAGAGGAGGAATATTCGGAGTCTTAAGAATAGGAGAGCGTGTATGAAGAAATGCATGAGTGTAAGAGAAGCGAGAGAAGTATGTAAGAACATGGAATTATGGAGGAAGTTGTTGAAAGAGAGCCAGTTTCCTAGATCTAACAGCGATAACTACGTTTTTTTTAAATTTGCCTACCCCATAAGAAAATGGCGTGATTGTTATAAATGCATAAATGTATCACGCAAATAGAAGGGAAGGTCCTCTGATTTAAAATTGAAAGAGGGATGCTATTTCGCTCTGGTAAGGCCACACCTCAAATACATCACAATTTGTAATTGGTATTACCCATCACAGAAATATTTAGTTCACGAAATTGAATAAAATACACACCATCTACATACTACCCCGCAAGCCGCCTCAATAGGCGTGTGGCGGGGGGTGTTAGGACACCAGCCGTTTACATATAAAAAGGAAACGCTCTAATGAAATTACGCCTAGCATTTATTATAGTCCCTTATTGTTCGGGGGAAAAACGAATTCCCATACATATCCGTCCGGCAAAATATCTCTCTTAATTTATCGTTTCTGTCGGACCTGGAAATATAGTGGGGTTCTAATATGATGTTCTCCGTGTCGCTCTGAAAGATATCTATTCTCAATTGTTCAAGCAATCTAAGCCTAGCGCGCAGCCTCCGAGTCTCTAGCGGCTCCCAGCCTAATTCGTTTAACATCTGTGTAACGCTGTCTGTACGCCCGTAGCAGTTTTTGACGAATCGCGCAGCTTTCCTTTGTATTTTACGCGCCATAGCCGCAAGCTTCGTCAAGAACTATTACGAGCGAACAGAAAGTGTACTTTTTTAAAGGCTATTGTAATAATACCTGCGGTTGACACATACCTATACGAATGGATAGCATATTTGAATCTGTAGGAAAAATATTTCTACTTTGTGCGTTTCTCAAAAAATAAGGGATATGAATGTTCAGCACTTCCCTCATAACAGTCTGTAGCCCTCAATCACCAATCAAATGCAGCTTTGAAAGTTTATGAGTATGTGTGTCCTCACGAGGAATACATAAAAGATGTCCGTGAATGCCTAGCATTTCGATAAACAGCGCATGTAAAACTGAAATTACTCTCTTTAAAAAAAATAGTTTAATACGATTGTGTGCTTGTTCGATTGTATTTTATTTTTGCAATCAGAAGTTGATATCGAAAAATAAATACTGAGGATGTTCTGTGGTAATATTTAAATCTTTAAGTAAGCAATAAAAATAAAATGACATGCATTTTGACGCTGCACTCAAAAAGACACGCCGCCATTTTGGCTTTTATTTTGACGTCCAAATGATTTTAAATACATATTAAACTTCTACATATTGTGAATTTGTGTAGAATATATGTAATAACTATTCATTACTTACGAGTCTGCCTTCACTAGTTTAGTCTCGGCAGCGTTCAATCTTTCGGCCTGTTTTTTGGAACTTCGTTTACTTTCATCAAATTTCAGAATATCATAAAAAAATTGGGCTTTTCCCAACCACAATTCACTCATCTTGAAGCCATTGTCTGAAGGCCCTTTTACGATACTTAGGTCAGCACTGAATTCGTTACTGAAATCAGCGCCGAAAACTCGGAAACCGATTCGGGACATAATTCGAATTCGATGTATCGGGGCCTGTGTTTACACGATGCTGATTTCAATGCGCAGTGGCGTTTTCCGGGAATTCGCTGAACTACGCAATGTACGATTATCACGGAAAGAGGATACTTTGTAAATTTACGCCCTAAGATTGTTCCACCGGCCGAGGTTTCGGTAACTTTTGGCAAAGTAGGTATCCTTCTTTTATGTGATAATGCTATCGATCGTTCATTTCCACAAGTTTTTGCCTGATACTTTAAACTTCCCGCATTGTAAACAAACTGCGCCAAATTTTCGGCATATTTAAGTGGTATATTATATCATTTTTACTGTTTCCAACAATTCTGAAAAATTCCTCGAGGGATTATTTTGGCCATGGATACTACATTATCTAGTATTCATGATTTTGGCCTTTTTATTTTGGTAGATTTCAGCGCCGCCACCGGTATTCTCTGGAAACGCTCAACTCGCCTATTTGTCTGTGATTGGTCGTTAGATCCAAAAATCGGTTTGAATATAGATATCAAACTTATTTCACTTTTCAGTACTGGTAATCAAATCCGATTCCGTAAACGGATCCGATCACATGGTCGATTTTAAGCATGCTGTTCGATTTTCAGTACTAAAATAAGCATAATATAAAACAGCCTTAAGAGTCTTGTGAAATTATTCGTCTTTTGTGCGTGTGGTAATTCCCTGTAACTGCGTTGTAAATTATGGAAAAAAACACATCGACGTGGTACAGCCTTTCGACGTCACCGAGCATCGAAACCAGTTTTTTTCGCGTGATATTTTGGGAAAGTTGCGCTGTTTTTTCGGGTTATGAAACGAAAGTGTCACTCATTTGAAATCACACCTAACTGAGTAATTAGACGCAGAATTTCAATTTACAGCCATAATTCCTCCCGCGAAATTGATCAGAAGTTCACTACCCTATTCCTTCGTAGATTGCCTCTGGATCTTATTTTTGGCTGGAGACCGAATATCCGGAACGTATCATTATGTATGTAAGGCCGTGTGTGATGCGGATAATACGGTTGCGGGCCGAATGTGACTAGAATATTCGTTCCTCTTCCTCACCACGTTTACTACACCCTACACATCCATTCAACCCTTTCATCCCACCAGCCGTTCGGTCCTGTTTAAGTCTGCCCCTCCTCCTGCCTCACACGTGACCCCCGAACGTATCACAACCTATTCCACATTCACCTCTTCGACTCTCTTACCTCTATTTATACCTTCCCTTGCCTTCTGCCATACGACTTTTCATTCGAGAAGATCTCCTGACGATGTGGACCATCCCGTATACCTTTCACCATTAAGATTATTCCACAATCGAGAGAAATGTATGTTATTTTTTCCATATTAGCGTCACTAATAGGAAGACGTGCCTTTCGTCTGATATTTAAATGAAATTCTACCTTTACACACTGTTTTTTGTACAACTAAAACAATGGAATTTCAATGAATTTTAGGCTCCTATGGACTAATCATTAAAAAGTGCTTGTTTTTTTGCTGTGGACAACTGTAATTTTTGCAGGAAAAACTAATGTGTTTAGTGAATTCTTCCGGTTAGCTCGGTTTAAATCGATCTTAGATAACAAATCCATGCTAAATCTTTAGTTATTAGTCAGTCAAAAGTAATCTATGATCATCTAGAAAATGCACCGAATGAAACTATGCCTTTCCTATCTATTTTGACACAAATAAAACTTTATATTGCAAGGGAATTATATAAGACACTAATTAGCGAAACACAGAAAAATGTGTAATTCTTTTGCTCTACGTTTAAGTCATTTATGTAGAAAAAAATTTATACTTTTTGTGAATTATTTCATATTATTTTAATTTCAATAAAATTTAGGCACCAACCCATTTTTGAGAAACCCACTCCAAAGCATTTTTGAGTTATTAGTCTGTCTAAAAGCGTTTGTTATTTCAATATACATGTCGCTTTGGCCTGCTTCTTGGGTTGGAAAAAGTATTTATTTACATACACTTGCACGTGAATTATGACTATTGTGAAAATGCTCGAATGGTGTGGAACGCAGTCACGCACATAAGTGGCGAGTTTAAACACCAAATTGAGGAATTTCGCCGTGAAAACAAAATCATTTCCTTTGACTGGAATTCGATTTTTTCAGGTGTGTTGTCTTCAGTTTTGTGTTGCACGTGCGCAACGTACAACTATTGGCATTTTTTGGTAACTTTTAGTTTCTAAAGGTTAAATATAAAATCAGCGACAGTAGTACTGTACACGAAGCCCATTTTCAAGTTCATTATTATCAAGAACACTCTTTATGGTTTCAGTTGATATTTTTGTTTCTTCTGTTGTAGGTAAATTAACTTGCAGAAGCTTTAAAAAAAAGGAATTCAAGTTTTTCCCGCATCCTAATGGTGTTTGTTTGCCGATATCCCAGAGGAAAACTTTTTCCTGACAGTCAATTCAACGCATTTGGGGTCAAAAAAGTAGGCACTGCTAGCGTCCGAAATTTAGTTGAAATCTGAGATAGATAGGCAATGAGAAATAGAAGTGATTTAAAATGGAATGATCGAGCAGTATTTTTTATGCGGCTCGAATGAAATTTGAGATATCTCATCGGTTTTGACTCTATAACATCATACTGCGTCGAGAGATACAAAAAACACACAAATTGTGGTTCAACAGATCGCATGTTCTAAATTTATTCCTGCTATTTGTTTTATTTTAAATGTTTAATTTATATATAAATTAGCGGAGTATGGTTACACCACACTAAAATTCTATTTTACCCAAATGGTTAAATTTAAATTGACGAGGCAGAGGCTGATCCAGATACATTTTTTTCAAATCCATTCTTAATTTGATATCTATGATTTAGGATATTTTTATATTATTTGTGCATTATCCTCCTAAAGAAATAAATTATCTTCAGGAAATTTGAGATTAACCAATATCCATAGTCACTGTTCATTCATATACTAGGTAAAAATTAAAAGCCATACACACAGCTGAAAATGAATGTTTTAAATCAATATTTTTGTAGTATTCATTTTTGTAAAAACGTTACAAAAAGGTGGAAGAACCAAAACAACATTGTTTGGATAATTTCTCCTCCTAATTCCAACATGAAAATTGCTCACTTTAGTCTATATTCATACTTATCAGCGTACCAAAAAATAACTGTCTTCATTTACTCAAAGCAAATTTACTAATCATACGAGCAAAGATACTAATCGTGTTATTTATTTAGAAAGGCAAAATTTTCCCTATGTAAATAAACATGTTGGCAAACTAACTCTCGTAAAGTAGACATTTTCTCCAATTTTGAGGGTTCCGGGAATATCGCACTGATGGACATTTTCTCATTTATTACTTGAAAGAGCCTCAAATTACTGAGGATACATTTGATACAGAGAATATGCAGAGTTGCATGGATCTGCCAGGTCCCTACGTGCGACTCCGGGATTAACGCTTAACAATATAAGTCGTAACAGGACCTCCATCCTCCAGGATCGCTAATCTATCGAAGCAATCTTTTCGTGGCTGCCTGAAAAAATTTTAATACTCGCGGGTGTTGCAACTTAGAATGATTCGACCGCGAGTGTGGGGGAGAAATGTAATATCGAGATGAGATTTGGAAAGAAGTTCGCTCCATATTCATTTCCAGCTCGTGGGAGAAGACCGCGAGAAATTTTTACTAGGAGAGGGTCGATGGATGATGGGTGAAAGAGATTCTGGGAAGGTGGGAAATGAGGTCTCCATGGTGACAATCGGGCGAGACATTAATTTTCCGTTATTTTTTTTCAATCCCACTCCATTCTTCCCCTCTCAAGGCACCTTCCGTTTCATTGCAAATGAGAGAGGTTCTGCCTGTTTGCTCCAAGGTCATGGTTTTTTTAAAGGTAACTTTGAATGTAACGGTTGTCCCTCGAGGGTCAAAACTACTCTTGTTTCGAAAATTTGTCGCCATTTACAATGAAGAAAGAGGTTGAAATGGCGTCATTATAAAGTTTTTTTTTCGCTTATATTTTTTTGGATTCTTTTATGTGGATTTTTTGTTTTAACCGGATGATTTCTCTGATTTAATATATAGATATGTGGATTTGGTAGTGCACTTATTTCACGGATTACAAATTAAACCATTTTACTTTGATCCCTTCTTTAATTTTTCTAAAACTTCATGATGTTGTGCGACTTCAAATGATGATTTTGATGCGAAGAATAAAATGAATGAAAATACTCCCTCTCTTAATAAATTTCAAATATTATAACTAATATAACGAATAAAGATATCACTAATCGCGAATTTGAGCATCGTTCATCTGGAAATTGGGTTATTATGTGATTTATGAGATAAACGTAGTTGCAGTTGATAAAATCAATTTTTGATTATTTTATTGTGCTATGAATTTACATGTCGATAACAATGGTAAGTTAATTTTTATCGCTGTTGATTTATATTGCAGGATGTATTATGTTTGATGTACCTAAGTAAAATGTGAATTAAGTATTCTCCAATTTCATGTTATTTTTTAAGTATGTAATGTTGAATGAAACGGTTGTCCCTCCGATGGTCAAAATTACTCTTGCTTTGAAAATTCGTCACCATTGACATTAAAAATAAGGTCGTAATGACGTCATTAAAAGTTTTTCTTTCCTTTTCATTTTTTTGGATAAATTATGGATGGGATGGACCGTTGCGTGGATCCGTTTTTTTGCCTTCACTGGATGATTTCATCCTTATTTAATATTCAATAATGCGAATTGAGTTTCTAGACTGATTTCGCTGATTAAAAATTATACCGGTATAATTTGAACCCTTTTAAAAATTCTTCTACGAGTTCATGATGATAATAAAACTCAGTATTCCTCCGGAATTCAAATTTTTGGGTTTCGAGGGGCACACATTTATCATGAATATTGACAACTTTCATTAAGTTCAGTCTGGAGCAGTTCATTATCATCAGTTGACTATCCGAAGGTTATTAAATGAATAAACCATATAAATAAGATACTCCCACCAAATATGGCCTACCTAAAGTGTATAAATGTTTGCATTTTTACAGTCAGAGAAAATAACTCTCAAAATGGTTCTGTGAGATGTTGCAATGTATGCCGTGAGGTGAATGTGAATTATTTAGAACCATCTTTGAAATTAGCCCCCTCTTAATTCACGCTACCATTTTCTGGTTTTACTAAGGGATAAGAACGTGCAAGTGAACTGGAAAATATCAATGCAGGGTCTTATTCAACCCATCACAAGCTTTAAAATTACTTGTAGGTTGCTAACATGCCTGTAAATTCTGAAAAAACTGTTAATGTCGTGGAAAAAGAGAAATTACCCTGGAGATTTGTTTTTCACGGTCAAACTTTGGTTGTTAAAAATAAAAAAAGACAGGAGTACCATACTTTAGATACTCTTCAGTAACAGTAGCCTGAATGTGGCTGTAAAGCTCGTTTGGGGTTCAGGAATCAATAATTCCCCTTAAGTAAACTTTCAATCAATTTATTCAATCAATTAATTTGTTCCCTAATGATTGTATACTCATCTGATACCTAGTACTAACGCCACATCGTGTATGTTTCCGGTATAACTCTTGTACTATCTCTGTGTATTTATGTAGTTTCAAAATACATATTTAGTTTGTCTAACATTGACAGCATTCCTATAGCGTATAGTGTATGTTGATGAAATATCAACTCCTATCTAGGATTTTCAATATGTTTCTGATGCATTTATAGTCGTAGTTTCATTAACGTTATTAGGGTACAGTGTCGTTCATGTCGGTGATAACTCACCCCCTGCCACACACCCTTGAGGTGGTATCCCTGCTGGGTATTAGGTAGATGTAGATGTACCTCCTTTCATTTATTTCTCATGGTCAAAATTTGGTTGTTAAAAATAAAAAAAGACAGGAGTACCATTTTAGATACTCTTCAGTAACTTGCCTGAATGTGGCTGTAAAGCTCGTTTGGGGTTCAGGAATCAATAATTCCCCTTAAGTAAACTTTCAATCAATTTATTCAATCAATTGATTTGTTCCCTAATGCTTGTATACTCATCTGATACCTAGTACTAACGCCACATCGTGTTTGTTTCCGGTATAACTCTTGTATCTCTGTGTAACTATGTAGTTTCAAAATACATATTTAGTTTGTCTAACATTGACAGCATTCCTATAGCGTATAGTGTATGTTGATGAAATATCAACTCCTATCTAGGATTTTCAATATGTTTCTGATGCATTTATAGTCGTAGTTTCATTAACGTTATTAGGGTACAGTGTCGTTCATGTCGGTGATAACTCACCCCCTGCCACACACCCTTGAGGTGGTATCCCTGCTGGGTATTAGGTAGATGTAGATGTACCTCCTCTCATTTATTTCTCCTTCAGTCATTGTTTTCAAGAGGCTATTGTGTCGACTATAATGTGTTTATATGTATGTCTCTTTTTTCAGACCTTCACTGTCATGTTAGTTTATAATCAATCAGTTATTTTTTCTATTGTGTTTACTATTTGTAATATGGCAGATCTCTAACCTTAAGTCAATTTGTCATCTGTAATTACAGCGTGGATTTGGTTTCTCAGCTCAGAGTGATCAGTAGGTGAAGATGAAACAGATATTCGATATTTGATGAGTCCCCACGAGCAATTAGCAATCAATATCTTTGTATTATCTCTTTATATTATTACTTGAACAGTACAACAATAGAGTAGGTTCTGCAATACATCCCACATAGAAACTAAAAACAAATACATCTGTGGCCCATGACAACAACATCAAAAAATACCTCTAAACCTTTAACAATACACATCTCTAACAATGCAAATGGTCCTTCACGACCAATCCAACGACCTGGTAAACGTCGATCAAAGAAATCCCTGATCTCTAAGTGGTAGTGAGTTGGTTCCTCATCTTGCTAGATGTAAATACGTCCACCTTGGATCATCTTCGTCTAATAATTCCGCTTTAAAGCGACCCTTCAATCAAGCATGTAAGTCATTTTAAGCAATTCCTTTATTATTTTAAAGTTGTAAAGTCCTTATTGAATCATCCTTGTATAACCTAGTATCTTAGTCTGTCACCTTGTTGAAATTCGAGATATCTTTAATAAATTAATATCTTTTTATACAGACAGATCATACATAACTTATTCTGCTGACTACACGTTCGAAAATTTTATGCCATTATCTTCAATGTTGGCAAAAAAATAATCGATGCCATAAGTACAATGTGCATACATGTACGAGGTTTGTGAAAAAATGGGCGGAGTTTTCTTTTTTCTCAAATAATTTTTATTTATTCATCAATATTAATTATGTTCACCTCAAATTAGTCCCCATCATACGTAATGCAGGTAAAGGTGAGCTTTCGTCCCGCCAGCGTTTTCGCAAATTTCACCCACTTACAATAGAGATATCGGAACCAAATTCACATCACTTATAAAGCAAACCTTGCGCATTTGTAAAATACTTTCAACACAACAATGCATCAACTACTTTAGGAATGGGAAACTTTCAAACCTGAGAAGTGCGTTTTTTCCTCTCCGCCATCTTGTGAACAAATGCCGTTTCCTCTTATCCACTGTACGTAGCGCAGTGATCGAGCAGTTGGTTCTCTAGCATATGCACACTCTCCTACACTATTTCTTCCCGCCTTCCACTCAAACTCGCACCGCAACAGCCATTTACTACAATGCAATTCCATTCATTCCACCGCAGTAAACATTGCACATTTCACTTCAAATGAAGGATTTACACTTCCTTTTCACTCGCATTCATTCCACTGCACTAATAACATTTCACGTATCACTTTAAATGGAGGATTGCGAGTTCCCGCAGCGAACAAACACCCGTGCCTTTCGAGGAATTCCAAGCCTGACTCCGCCGAAACGAAAGTCTGGATCGCAGACATTGGTGTGTGCGTACACGATTGACAACTCATGGTGACCATACACCACACATGCAAGAAAATGATTAAGGATGTTCAACGCCTTGCCAGAAATGCCGCTGCAGACTCTTTTTAATTTAAATGCCATGCTCGTATTATAATAGATACGTCCATTTTGTTTTCTCTAGATTGTGCACAAAGGTTTAGTGCTTGTAACTTGCACATGAATTTCTTCTGTAATGCTTGCAAACGAAGAAATGGCATGTTAAGCTTCACTGTTATAGGCGTTTTTGAGTGCCTATTGCAGCGGTGCATGAACGTAAATGGAAAATTCCTGTGAGATACACTATCTATAATCCTTCATATAAAAGAAGAGACTAATCCCATGCGTTCATCTTACGACCCAAGCCTACGGTATCTAAAATGCGAGACGATGCATCGAGTTCTCCAAAATGAACGGAAGCTGAGGCTTTCTTTTCGAATTTTTTCCCGCGCAGCCTGCCCGTCCTCTTCCCATTCCACCTCTAGATCTCGCCTCCGAGAGGGTCGAGGTGGAGGGGGGAAGGCTTCCTTATCTCCAGCGATCAAGTTTCATCCTCGCTCGCTCGCTCACTCGTGTGGAAGGTTGACGGAGGGTCTGCGAGCGTGATCTAGGAGAGATTCCATCCTGTGTATGGGCGTCGAGTAAAGAATCCACCTATTTCTGCCAAAACCACCAGAAACTAATTTTTGTTATTTTTCCATACCAATACGAATCCTGGGATTCCGGCATTGACGTACACATTTTTGTTAAATGTGTACGTCACAGTACAGTGACCCTAGTAAGTAAGTTTTCTTGGGCATGAAATGTAACATGCTACACGTCTGATTTAAATGACAAATTTAAATAAATCATTTGTTATACAAAATAAAAACGGAGATTAGCTTACGGACTAAACTTCAGAATTTATTTCTAACTTTCGATGAATGGACTTCGCCACGCAATAGAAGCTATATTGATATTAACGTTCACTCCTCTGAAAGAGAATCAAAGATCTGGAATTTGAAGCTTATCTATATAATTGGAATATGCCCTCTGAAGTTTGTATTGGATTTATAAAAAAGAAATTCAGATAATTTGAAATTTCTTCAGGAAAAGACATTTTCGCAATCACCACGGATGGTGCAAGTGTAATGGCAAAGGTTGGTAGGTTAATACCAACGAATTATCACCTTTGTTTTGCTCGTGGTATCCACCTTGCAGTCATTAATGGTACGTAAAAATCTGAGGGTAGAGTAAATGTGAAAAAGATTTAATTTGAAGTAGAAGAAGAAGTCGAATTTGAAGAAATTGAATTCAGCGAAGACTTTCCGTTGAGTGATGAAACAGACGGGGATTGTCCATTTGAAGATGGAGATGCGTGTAAGAATAAGAACAAAAAATTAAGATTTTGGTCCAAAAAATAAGGAAAATAGTTCCTCTATTTAGAAAATCATTCTCAAAAAACGACAGATTCCTTCAAAAATATGTGATTGAAAAATTTGGTGAGGAAAGAGCTCTTGTTATTGAAGTAAAAACTCGATCGAACACGTGAATGAAAAGGACTGGCAATTTTCCACAAGAATATATTTTAAATCGACCGGTTTCGGTGTACAACACCATCATCAGGTCCGAACACAGAAACCGTCGTTTTAAAATATATTCTTGTGGAAAATTGCCAGTCCTTTTCATTCATGATGTCATTCCACAAAATCAAGCCTGAAGCAACAACTTTTATTCGATCGAACACTTTAGTTGACATGATAGCACGTTTTCCAATGCTAAAACCTTGCGTGGCGAGGGCCTTAATTGATTTTAATTCCGAAATATCATTCCATGAATGTGAATATGAACTTGTTTCTTCTATTTTTACAACACTTCAGCTAGTGAAAATTATAGAGGAGGCGCTTTGCCGAAGAGATCAGAATGTTTTGAAGTGTGACGCTGCGTTAGAATTCTTAATGCGAAAACTAACATATGTGAATACATAGTTGGGGAATAATATGAAAACTGCCTTTCAGAATCAAATACTGAAGAGACTAATCTACCAGGGGTTTTGCGGTATTGTCACTGCGGTTCACGGGCAAGAGGTCATGATTAGGGGAATTTATATTCTGTGCTAACACTAGCAAACCTAAAAAGAGTTTTCAAAGAATACTTGCTTGGATTTCGTAATCAAATGCCACTAAAACATTTAAATCAGCAAGCGAGGAAGAAGAACAAACTTCTTTAGAAACAAAACGTCGATATATTGATGGCTTGCATAGAGCAAGAGAGAGTCAGCTGCTAAATATTCAGAAAGTGGTTCACTATGTTCGGATGAGCTAATGAAGGAACTTGATTCGGTCATTACCCAATGTTTGATTCCTTCCAAACCACATCCTCCTACCTGCAGTTCAAAGGACCGAGGATCAATAGTTCAAAAGCTAGAGAATTTCCGTGAAAGTGGACGGACATGATAAAATATGCAAATTATTTACGAGCACTTACTAGCTATTCCTCCCATTAGTGTTGAATCAGAAAGGGCTTTTTTATCAGCGGGTTTGCTTTGCAATAAATATAGGTCAAGAATGAGCGACGAGACATTACACACTGTGTTTTTTAAGTGCATATTTGAAAAAATTGTGAGTAACTTTTCAGTCAGGATAACCAAACTCTCGAGTTTGTTCGAATTTTTTAAAAGACTACAATTTCTTTCAATTTATGAGCAATTGATACTGCTATTGTGCATTATTTTTTATCCCGCAAGAAAAACTGTATTATTTTACGTTTTAGTAAAACAGATTCTTTAGTAACTTTGTGGGGTTTTTCCAATTTTAGTACCAAAGATAAAACAATTAAAAAACAAAGTAAAACAAACGCAAGACCCGGATTTCAATACTTCAGCAACGTCATCATCACTGAAGATACTCCTCTGTTTCTAAACTTTGTGTGGTGTTGTTTTATAATAATATTAACTTTATTAATAATCGATGTTGCTTACAATTTGCGTCATTTTAATATGGGTTCCATATGTGCATGTGATATTTTAGTTCTTTTTTTATTTTAATTCCATATATGCACGTGATACTATAGATAAATCCTGGGATCTCTGGATTGAGGAAATCACAATCCCGTAATCTCGGGATTGAAAAATCTCTCCGGGATTTCAATTCTTAGTGCCCAAGTGTGTTATAACGGCCAACACTGAATTATCATGCCAATTCACTTCGAGGGTTTAATTATTTTCATCGTTTTGGCAATAGTAAGTTCCTTTCTTTCTCTCACTTACGTTGCGATTGATTGTCAGAGATACTGAAATATAATATTAGTTTCTTGAACCTTGACATGCTTTCTCGAATGATTTTTCACTCTTTGTCAGGATATTAGGTCCAATACATTTTGTTTATGGTTGACAATGGTACCCCGTCGAAAAATAGATGTGTCAAAAACTTTTCCAAGATTATCATGGCTTATTTGGTGACTGATTTCATATTTATCGCGAATATATTTTCACTCAAAATGAAAATATAGCCTACATCAATATAAAAAGTTAAGGCTGCAAGCAGCTGCAAGGCCAATGAGTTCGGTAAGGGTATGGAAGGAAACGACTTTCCACAAACCATCTAAGCCCTGTAGATGCTCAGATCATTCAGCTAACGGTTGTAAACCTCCGGGACCCTTCAAACGAACTTTCCATTTTATGGTTTTCGCAAGAAATTCTCGAAAATTCGCTACTTCGCGATGGGTGGATTTTTGTTAGTCTTGAGAAACGAGCTCTTGAGGAAGGGTGCGTGTGCCTGTGTTCTCCAGCGTGCAGAAGGGAAGGCGTTATGGAAGAGTCCACGAAGCCTTATAGAAAAACGCGGTATCGTAAAGCATACTACAAAAAGAAGAGAAGAGCTTACAATGTTCAGAGTTTGAATCGCTGGAAAAAAAAACAGATAAAGGTATTTATTTCGCAATATTATATTTACGAGATAATTAAATGGCCTCTTCGTACGCAGGTTAAACTATTTTCTCGAAGTCATAACTGATATTGTATTCATGCCTTCTTTACAGAACAATGTGAGATGGAAACTAAACCATCTGAAACTATAATATTCTCCGGGGAGGAAAATACTGAAAAGGAAAGGTAAATAGAACTAAAAATATCCACGGTCGGATTCCGATTACATTACGCAAGAAAATAGGAGACAATTTAATGCGTTAAAGAACTGCTGTAATTTCGGCTATAGGCTACAGAAAAAATACAGAATCACCAGATTCAATTAGAGACCTTGAGAAGGACTTGAAGAATGGCCCAAGCCATGTTTTTGGTGATCATGCCAGTTGTGCAGACTACTTCTGTAAGGGGCCAAAGGAAGGGGAAGTGAATCTGGTTCCACAGCTGAAGAAAAGCGGCATTTGGGAAGACATTTTGACTTCAAATGCTCTCCTCGTTCGTCACTCCCCCAGCTCGATATTGAATGTCACAAACAATCATGCCGAGCTATATAATGCATACGTGGCAAAGTATATTGAAGGAAAGAGAGTGAACTTTGCTCCGAGGGGCGCGTATCAAATGCGGTGTGAGATTACGGCAACTGCATGCAACGTTGGACCCCAATTGCATGGCTTGATACACAAGCAAATCACGGAAAAGAGCCCAGGGTTCTACATAAAAAAGTATACTACCTCCACGCAAAGGAAGGCAGACTTAAGGTGTAAACGACGCCTAGAGATGCCTTCTTCATCGAAGCGAAAAAGATTGCGGGTCGCTGGTCCGGACCAACACTATGGCCTTGTGGGTCAAAGTGAAGCAGTCACTAAAGAGACTCTAGAGATCGACAACGAACGGAGAGAAGAGTTCCTCATGTCTCTAAGACTCAGCGACCGTGGCAGAAAGAGACTGGAAGAAAACACAAGGGATCAGGGCCGCTGCGAGATGTGGATATCGGAAAGATTGAAGAGGCTAACTGCTTCCTCTTTCGGGCGCATTTGTAAATTACGACGCACAACTCCCCGCGCAAATATAGTCAAGGGTTTGCTTTACCATTCGTTTGCAGGAAGTAAATCCACGCAATAAGGGGAAGTAAGCGAACCCAAGGCAATTTCTGAGTACGAAAGGCACAGCGGGGACAAAGTTTTTCCAGCTGGTCTCTTTGTGGACAAAAAACTGCCTTTTCTGGCCGCCTCGCCAGATGGAATATTTGCCAATGGAAAGGGGTTACTACAGGTGAAATGCCCCTATAAATGCAGGGATATTTCTCCTATAGAGGGTATAAATAGGAAAATGATCTCTTACTGTGAGATTAAAGAAGGAGAAGTAAGGTTAAAGAAAAATAGTGATTACTACTACCAGGTGCAGGGTCAGCTGCACATTAAAGAAAAAGAATACTGCGTATTTTTTGTTTGAAGCCCGTTTTGAATGATAGTTCAGAGGATTGAAAGAGATGACGAATTTTGGAACGAGAAGATGGAGGTAAATTTAAAAGAATTTTATATGGATCACCTACTTCCCGAAATCGTGGATCCTCGTTATCCAAAAGGCATGAAGATCCGTTAAAAATCTATGTATTAATGGTACAGATATTCAGTGGCCTTTACAATTTGCTGTTGCACTATTTCTTAGAGTTATGTTAATATATACGATTTTATGTGCTCAATAAATGTTTTATTTTATTACAGCTTTATATAACCATTTTGCTTTCCTGTGCTAATGGTAGTTAGTTATTTCTATCCGAATTTTTACTGCAGGCTGTTATTTTCTTTATTTAAGTTTCTAGGACATACTGCTCAACTTTTAATTTTGTGTAAAAATGCACAGAACGGAAGAAATAGATAATTTACGAATAGATAAGATAATTTTCAGGGGGATCATACTGGACTTGTCTCCTAATAAGTATAATTACTAATTGTAATTAACAAGTGAATGGTAGCCCAGTAGGTAGAGCGTTCAGTAACACACCAAAGGATAATGGATTGAATCCTGGGCGAAGCATCTTGGCATGATCTCGCGGTACGATTTTCGGTGTCAGAGTTTTGTTGAAAGTTGGAAAACAGGCCTCTGTACCCTGAATGTGTGAATTTCACTCGCCTTTCGCCTTAGTACGGCAGAGCGCAACTCTGTCCAACCAGTCACTGGGTTCATCAGTGCGCGAATGTTTTTAAATATGATGAATTACCTGCGAAGAAAAAAGTTTTTGAACAAATAATGAAAATATAAAATGACGTGTTGATATATTTGGAGCATTAATGCCGTTTTCTCTCTTGTTATAGAAAACATTCAATTTAACTGTTAAATCATAGCTAAACGAAAAACGTAAATGCACAACGTTCATAAACGAAATTTTTTTGTTGCCTAGACCACGGATCTTCAAGAAAGAAGTACTCTTGTAAGAATTAGAGGAAAATCCGAGAGCGCTTTGGCCCTGTAAATGGTAGGAAACTTTAGAGATGTAACATTAAACTTTTACGTCAATGAAATACAATGGTCGAAAGTAGACACATGTGAAAGAGAGAGAGAGAGACAATATTTTAAATAGCCTCTTTAAAAATGCTCACCAATTACTTAACGAAGCCCCAAGTGAATTTCGCTAAAATAAGTAATCAAATGGACGATATTATTAGAAATCTTGGAGGACAAATTCAATAACTTCAGTCCATAAAATTTAACAACCACTAAAAACTCAACAATACTCCCAAGGCAACGCCGACAATCCCAAAACCCTTTAGGTGTTTTCAGTTTTAGGTAATTTCTGACCTTTCTTACTTAAAACCCAAATGAGGACGAGGAAAACATTTCACACTCGGCATCGAAAGGAAAGCTTCTCGACTTTATTTATGTTCTGTGTAACCTGATCGCCGATGATTACGCAAGCTCTTCAGCCGCCGTCGCCCTCCCCCCCCCCCCCGGAAAATCCGAGCTGATAGATAAAGGGTCCCTCCCATCTGCTCCCCATTCCACTTCCTACGGTGGCGACGCTGATGGCAACTCCCAAGAACTACTAGAGCAGTGAGATCGTGCTGAGATGAGAGACCGTTAAATCGGGTATTCAAATACTCGTTGAACCACCTTAACGCCAACAAGCTTCTCAACTCTCGTTGGCGAATGAATACCGGTTGACTTTTCAACAATCAACTTCCAATTATTGACTGTTAATTTCCCCCTTCCACACTACCCGAGAGAACTCCATCAACAATACTATTTACTTAGCCTCTAACAAAAGCCCACTTATAATAACCTTGTCATCTGACGAATTTTATACCAGAAACAATACGCAGAATAACGTTTTAGCCTTCTACCAATGCCCACGAATAATCACCAATAAGCGTGAGGGATTCTATTCTTAAAATAATACGCAGAATAACATTTTAGCCTTCTACCAATGCCCACCAATAATCACCAATGAGCGAGAGGGATTCTATTCTTAAAATAATACGCCCCCCAAGTTTATTGGAGGGGTGGGTTCAGTACAAAGGAATGGAAGGGAAATTCGTTTTTCGGTTTAACAAAAAACGGAAATGCAGTACAAATCGGCATTTTGAAATTTCCTCCAATCCCAGAAATGCCCATTTCCACTTTACCATTCCCGCGAAAACTGCGTTTATCGTTGTATTAATTCACGAAAATGCGTTTTTCACTTTTGAAAATGGCCACATCGGGCCCGCGTACCGTCCCACCCTAGCACCCCTGTTTCACTCCATAGGCCCGTAAGCTTGCTGGGGGGGTGGGGTATAGGCATATAATAGAAGTGAAATTAGTCTTATCCCTCTAACGGTTGTTCGTGAAAACCTCCAAACATGGCGTCGAAAACGGACGAAAAAGTCGAAAAATTGGTCATTTTCAAACGTCTATATCTCAAAAACTACTAGTCACACGGGTATGATTATCACATTTTTACAAATGCGCAACCTTCCTCTACTCATAGGTATCACATTCAATATCGTAAGTTTCCTAGGTTTTTCAAAAAGAAATGTTGACCGTGCGGGACGAAAGCTCACCTTTACCATTTAGGCCTGCGCTTTTTCCAATCTCAAAAGTACTTCTGGAACGCAATTTCCGGTATGACCTTTAGCTCCTTCAGCGATTCTGTCACTATCTCCTCAACGTTGGCAAAAAGTCGTCCTTTCATGATTTTCTTTGATCTTGGGGAATAAGAAGAAGTCGCAGGGGGCCATGTCCGACTAATACGGAGGGTGAGGCATCATTACGGTGTTGTTTTTCGCAAAAATATTCACGAGCAAGTAGTGAAGTGTGAGCAGGTGAATTATAAACATTTTTAAAACTGAACTTTGACAATTGGTCGAAATTTAACAATTTCGGTAAAAATTCAACTGCCACTCGTCTCATACCCAAAATATCCAAAATAATTACTTCGCACGAGCCAAATGATTTGCCAAAATCATCAGCAACCTCTCCGGTAGTGATTCAGCGATTTTTCTTAATAATATTTTTCTCTTTTAAGACGTTTTCATCGTTATCAATCAGTGCGGGGGCGTCCTGGGCACTCGTCATCTTCAACGTCTTCACGTTTTGGAAACGATTGTACCACTTATAAATGTTTGTCATATGCGTATAAAACTCGCGAAAAGCAACATTTAACATTTCTAATACAGCGCTGCACTTCACTCCGTTCTTATAGTAAAATTAAATGCAAATTCTTTGTTCCATTTTTGACATAAGTAAAAATTCGCCCAGCTCACTAATACACGTGTAACCTTTTCGATAGCCAACAATGAAGTAAACAATCAACATGGCAACCCATTTTAGAATACGTCAGGGACAACTATATAAACTAGCCCCGCCAAGTTCATTGCACTTTCATTGTTTTTTGGTTACATTTTTTGAAGCCGTTCAATAGGTGGCAATACTGAGGTTTCTTACAATGATGGGGTGAGCTCTTACGGCTAGACAAATACAAAGTTAAAGGGAGTCTCCAATAGCCTTAAACAATTACAAATTGTTTACGGCTATTGGAGACTCCCTTTAATTTTGTAACTGAGGTTTCTGATTGAGTTTGTTTACGTTTTGTCACTATCGTCACTTTGTTTACGCATGGTGGGATGGTGGATTGTGAGGATTTTCAATTGTTGGTATAGAAAAAAGATTTATTACTCGACTAAGAAATCTTACTTTAATCCTGGATGCTCCATAGGTTATTCCGTAACCGTGATAAAGAAAAAAATGTTTTGTGTGAAGAACATACAGCTTGTTTAAGGCTAATGAAAGTACTCTGTTTTATTCTTCACGTTAACGTTTATAAAGGGTTTTCTGTGATTATATTGATATCAGATTTAGTTAACATGGTTATATCTGACGGATAAAACCATTAGTTTCTTCCTAACTAGCCGTAATTTTCCTCAGTTCGAAATGGAAAAAAGCGGAACTACGTTTGTTTACATTGGGATCGTCTGATCACTGGCGAATAGTGGCACCGCGGTTGGCAGATTTAAAAAAGGTATCACGCCAAAGTTGGAAGTCTGTTATCCTTAAAATTCTAGTATCCATGATATAAACACAGCATCAAAACATTATGACAATTTGACTCGTAAAACCTGCAAAATTAAAAAAATTCCGCGTATTTTTTTCATCAAACTTCATCTATCACGCCGTTAACTTTTAATGCTGGCACAGTCAAAAGCGCTTGATTCTCAGAGGGATTCCTGTAAATCTGTCTCAGTTTCAATAATTTCTCCCATTTTAGTTATTCCTCTATTCTAATAAAATTAATTTAATTGACCTAAACATACTAACTTTGTGTTGGGAGTAATTTAATCATTCTTCCATTTTAGTAATCTCTTCAAGTTTTATGTCATTTCAATGAAATGTGGATATAACCAACTATACAACAAGGATACCTAGAGCAAGCAAGAGTGTTGCGGTCCATGGTGGCTGTGATGATGGAAATACTAAAGTATATTGGTGTTTATTTGAAGAAAGACTTTAAAATACGTCACCCTTACCATCAAAACTTGCAAATTTAGGTATTCAAATTTTATCACTGAACAATCAATTTTGTACAATAAGTTGATCACATCACCATCAGGCACAACATTCGGAGTGAAACTTACAAAACATTACACTTCGTGATTTAAATGTTATGTCAAATAATAATATCACGACAACTTTTCAGTGGAAGTTTGCCATTTTTTCATTGAATTTGGAAGAATCCCGCCATATCAATCCGTAAACGATGTCGCTTGTATGCTGTACGATATATAAATTTACTCATATTACGAAATTAATTCTACAGCAGAAATTTATGAACGTCCTCCTTTTATGCGTTAAAATGAATTTCCGCTTAACAAGAGCCAGACGCCGTATCTAGTACTCGTTTGTTAATAATTTCAGAAGCAACACTTTTTTTTATTTCCAGTGAGAAATTTCGCAAAATTACTGCCGTGCTACGACGACGATTCGTTTCTATTTTTATCCAAACGAAATTCGCACCACGCCAAATGAGTTCTCCTCGCCTTCATTCCGTTTGGAGACGCCATCTGATGATAAAAAAACGAGTGGGAGTTTAATTTTCGGAATTTTAATATTATCTATAGGTGCCCTGTTTTATTTTAAATGATTTTTTCCCCAAGTATTATTTTCTGGGTCCACTTATATGCAATATCTGCCGTAAAATTGACATTCTGTTGGAAAGCGAGCGGTTCAATGCGCGAATAGCTTGTTAATGAACTATTGCGTTGGAGATATTCGCGGCGCAAAAAGTGATATCACGGAATTGAGCAGAATTCTTTGAGCAGAATTGAATTGAGAGAAGAAAATTCCTGCCTGTCAACTCATCATGTGTATCAGGTCTGCCTTTAATTAATTGAGAATGCATTTTTTCACCTAAATCAGATACGTCTGGATGCACATTGAAATTACGTATATATTACTATTATATTCCTTCCAAAAAACACCGCATTTTATCGGAAATAATTGATCTTTCCAGCCTTTCCTTCGCCAGTTGCTCGTACTTACTACTTGAACCATAAAAACGAAAATGACAACCTTCACCCCACAATAATATCCATTTTAAGAAGAATTCAAATATATATTGTACCAGCTGTGCTCGGCATGCGTTGCAATGCCTCTTTTTCTTTCTAGGTAGACAAATGGTAGGCAAAACGTATTCAAAATAAATGAAAGAAAATGATTTTTTTGTGTATTAAAATAAGGTTGAAAATATTATTCGAGTGCTTTCGGACATACAATAATGTTGGTCTTGCCGCCCTCTGCAAAATCAAATAAATGTTTCGGCTGTCCCACTCGTGAGCATGCAACATATAATTGACCGTGTGAAAAGCATGGGTTTTCCAGATTAAATCCACATACTTGAAGCGATTGACCTAGTGCGTTGTTGATTCTCATTAAGAATGCGAGGCGAAGAGGAACTGTAGTCGTTTGAAATCAAATGGCACGTTGCTGGGAATGATGGGAATATGTGGAATAAGCACATATTCTCCTTTTGACTTGCCACTCAGAATTTTTGCTTCGATGACGTTTGGCATCAGTTTTTTGACAGTGAGCCTGTTTCTATTGCACAATCTTGGTGCATTAATGTTGCGCAAAAGATTTATTGGTGTACCAAGTTTGAGTGACAATTTGTGCGGTGGTACACCAGAAAGATCCAACGAATTTAAAAAAACTCAATTGGATAATTAAAAATATCGTCCGCATTCATGACGCTGTCAATCGATTTGTAGGTGACAGACTCGCCCAAAATTTGTTCGTGGATGGCGTAGTTAATTTTATTGACGTCGGTTCTTTTGCTGCCAAAATAGCACGTTCGCGAAGCCATTGGTGATTTTTGTAATTGGTGACAATTTGTGGACAAAATTTCATTCAAAAACGTTGGAATTAATTGTTCAATCGATGAAAAAATGACACAAAAGTGTGAATAGAAATATATGTTGTGTCGGCATTCAACTGGCACTTTCCATTACCAATGTCCAATAGCTGTTTTGAAAATATGTTTGACACATTGCGCTGCAGATTTACGCGCATATTGGTCGTTTACGTGAGTTTCTGTACATGTCTCCAAAGATGCGACGCTTTGAGGCAAGCGTTGTGTTCATCAGCAGGTGTTGAATTTGGTATTACTGGTCTGTCCCACATGTGAGCATGCAACATGTAATTGACCATGTGAAAAGCATGGATTTTCCAGATTTAATCCACACACTAGAAGCGATTGACTTTGTGCCTTGTTGATGGTCATTGAGGAGGCAAGGCGAACGGGGAACTGTAGTCGTTTAACTACAACTATCAAATTAGTCACTGAACCTGGACTTTAAATGCTGCAGGAGTGAATAGCCATTCATGAAATCGCTATTAAGTAAATGGATATTCACGCATGGTTGCCAAGGAACTTTTGTATTGTTGAAAAGGAAGAAAATTGATGAATTTCGAGATAAATACGCAATTCATGGACAAAAACTAAGCCTGTAAGAAAATTAAATGAGAGAATTAAATACTGCATTCTTTTATGCGTTCTATGATACAAATTTCCATCGAATATCTTCAGTGCAAGTAATTAAAAAAAGCAATTAAAGAAAAACCTGCACCGAATCCAATGTTTTTCTTATGGGAGTAAATGATTTACAATATTGGGGTAAAACAACCCCAAAAATTGCCATTTTTATAATTCAGAAACCTTTTATGGGCACGCCCGCAACAACTCACCAAAGTTTCATCGCAATCGGATGAATGGCATCGGAGTGCATAAAAAATGAACAGACAAACATTCTTTTTTATATATAAGAAGATATAAAGCATCAGATCTTATATACATATAAGTAACTTTCCGTGTCTTATTTCAAAATAAAATATGTCAAACTTACTGTATTTTAGATTAATACAGCGGTGAATGTGATAATTAGTCGGCTGAAATGAAACTGAATGAATCTGACGCTGAACACACTCAAAAACAGAATGAATGATGCATCAAACCAAACTTTAAAACTTGATTCGTTTTGCTCTAAAATGGCACCTTAACGGATCTGTAATTTTAATTAATTTTTACATTAATGAAAGTCCTCGGTGAAGCTTTCTCGGGTTTCCAACCGGGTGATGGTCACCATGTAGGCCGAAGTTTCGATGTCTGACTCAGTCATCGTCATCAGGGCTGATGAAAGGATGATCCTTTCATCAGCCCTGATGACGATGACTGAGTCAGACATCGAAACGTCGGCCTACATGGTGACCATCACCCGGTTGGAAACCCGAGAAAGCTTCACCAAGTTAATACGCCGGGAAAGCACTAAATATTAAAGTCCTCATTGGAACACCCTGTCATATGGGTGGTTGAGTTTAAGGAATCAATGAGGGACTGTTGGTTAGTGCATTCATTACTACAATATATATATATATATATATCGACGAGCTATCATTCGTCCTTCGAGGGTTAAGCCTGAGCGCCGCTGAGGCTGTCCTACTTTCATAGGAGGAATAGTCATTCCGATGTACGTATGTGTATGCCGAGCCATTGAAAATCAATCGTAAGCTATTGTGTACCATCGCCCTTAAAAGTCATGAAGCCTTGATATCGGCTTTCTCCCTGTCGATTGACATCCTTCTGCCTCCATACTCTCTCTCTCCCTCTCTATCTCTCTCTTCCTCTCTCTCTCTTCGTTGCCTTTAGTCACAATTAAGGTAATTTGAGCAAAAAATCACCTCACCTAGAATTTGATGAATTTGGCCTCATTTTAAAGAAACAACTCTCATATTTCCAATGATATAAAAATATCAACCCCTTGCCGAACTACTTTTCGAGCAATTTTCCTGTAAATATAAGCTGTTTTACATGGGATAGATTATGGCTGAGCGCTCCAGAGGGAGAATATTGAAGGAAATAGGAATTTATAAAACCTAGATTTCGTCAAAAAACTAACGGCATATTTTCTCATCTATTTATAAAAAATAATCTATTACTCACGACAGTAAATTTTACTAAATCGCAAAAAAAACCTGCTATTTTGAAGAGTTTTTAGCCGTTCGGCGGGAAAAAATGAGTCAAGTTAGAGACTTATGTAGCTTTCTTTATTTAATTACTGAGATTTTTGGGCATATATAACTATATCTTAGCGCCATTAATATAACAATATTTATTTCGTACTTCTTACAGACGCTGAAATCAAAGAATAAAATTTGAATATGGTCTCCACTATGACTAGGGATCTATCTTCCTCGGATTTTTCCTCGTCCTAATAGAGACCATATTCGAATTTTATTTTTTTAATTTAATTTCAGCTGCTGTTACGTGCATGGAGTAAATGTTGTAATATTAACAATTAAAATATTGTTTTCTATGGGTTATATTCTCGGTAGTTTACTAAAAATGCATAAGTGCATAACTCTTTAAAAGCAATCACTTTTTCAAGGTTCACTTGGTGGTATTCCATCATTAGAGGAAGAAAAGGCAACTTTTACTTATACCACTGAATTTAAAAAGTGGTTCTCGATTACTTACTTTGGGGAGATTTCCTCTCGAGTGGTGAAATTTATACCAAGTGATCGTTTTAAAATGGCATTCAAAACTCCATTTAGTGTGAAGAACCTTTAAGTGAACTGCAAGGACCCCATTGACCCTCAGAAGAAAAGTGGTGTATACTTGAGCATTACTTAAGCATACTTAAATTGAGCATTTTTTTCATTCTATCGCCTTCACAGTAGAAGATAGTTTTGCGATTCTGTAAAACTTACTGCAGAATTTTGATAAGGATTAATAAGGTAAATATAAGTTATTTTACATTTTACGGGTAATTACATACAGCGATAATAATAGAATTGAACGAATTTATCGATTATATTGCTGTCAAAACAAAATAAGAGGAGAATTTTAGTCAATTTGAAAACAAATTTAGGATTTTAGTTAACTATTGTAAATGAAAAGTATAAGTTAGTTTTTCCACATAGATTTATTAAAATAAGACGACCTAGGTTTCAACGAAGATCGTCATCATCAGGTATCATTCACCTGATGATGACGAGCTTCGTCGAAAACTAGGCCGTCTCGTTTTAATAAATCTATGTGGAAAAACTAAGTTATACTTTTCATTTACAATGTTAAGCAAGTTTCACGAAGTCATGCCAGAGACAACAGAGTAGGTATAGTTAGGTACCTATATTGGTTTCGTTGAGGTTAAGAGGTGCATTCTAGGATGAGACAATGGTTATAAGAACAGATTAAGGTGGTTCCACCGTAAAATGACTTAAATGTCATTTTATTCATATTCTGTCTACTTGTAAAAAAACTTGTCCTCTATCTGATATGAACAACAAAATAATACCTTTCCACGCTATTTTATTCTATTATTGAACTTGAAATTACATTGTGTTCAACGGGGGAATGAGAGAAACACGAGGAAAAATAGAATTCTTCCATAAAATATAAATGCCATTTTTGCGGATAACTATTTATATGAAGGAAATAATCCAGAGAAACTGAATAAAAATAAAATTTTGGCCTCTTACCACCTTATTATTTTAGTTATTAAGGAATTACTGCCGTAATTGAAGTCAAAATGCTGTAATTCGTAGGAAATGGCGCTGCAGTCGGCTCCAATGATTGGAAAAAAGTGCTAATTTAAAATACATTCGTGGAATAATCTCCATTTTTTCCTACTTTACTTTTAGTTTTCTGTAGGTAACGCATTGAAACAGCGAAAGCAGGATTTTTTTTTCAACATATAAAAAATGTGGAATTAATATAGAAGCGTATCAGGCTTGACATTGTGGAAATACGAAATGTCCATTTTAAATAAAACAATGATGGTAAATTTCCACACAGTATATTATCAACCACAGTATATTAACAAACACCGACCAAGGTTTCGGCACGTAATGCCATTCTCAACCTTGGTTTCGGCACGTAATGCCATTCTCAACCTTGAGAATGGCATTACGTGCCGAAACCTTGGTCGGTGTTTGTTAATATACTGTGGTTGATAATATACTGTGTGGAAATTTACCATCATTGTTTTATTTAAAATGTGGAATTAAGTATTTGTTTTGACTCACACGGCGGCGGCGGAACCTCCTTCAGGCCCTTCTCAAACCGCTGGAAAATGAACAAATGATACAATACGCAGTCTTAAAATGGTTGGGGAACCGGGATGGACATGAAAGAGGTTGGTAAAACGGTAAATAACCCTGAGAACAGGCTTAACAACAATGTGGGTGATAATTTTCTATTATCCAATAGGAAAAATTGACAAAGTGGTCAAATTATTGTTTATTGAAAATAACAATACTTGGTATATTCCACACAATTTTTTATTTTAAAAAAACCGACCGCAGTTTAACGTCTGAGCGTCATTCTCAAGTTTCACACAAACATAATTTGGTCCATATATTTGTATGAACCATGACAATGACGCTCAGGCGTTGTAACCGCGGTCGGTTGTTTTAATAAAAAATTGTGTGGAATAATCCAATTATTGTTATTTTTAACATGGAAAATTTCCACAAAGTGACGCCTGAAGGAATCTCTTCAAATTACTGTTTTTCAAGTTCGTTCAGTGGTGAGTAAGAACTAAGATGAAAGTACAACCTCTCTGAATCTGCGCTGGAGCAAGTGGGGTTGTGTTTGAACCGCTCGAGATAATTCCGATCACGTAACTAATAAGTCACGTGGTGCAATCAGGAAGGGTTCGAGATTTAGGCGTGTTTAAACCATTCGTCAAAATCTCACGCAGCCTTCCCGATCGGGTTTTTTGCGCCGAAAACTTGTTGATGGAGTTGAATATCCTGATTAAGGCGTTTCCATCGTAAAGTGACTTAAATGACATTTTAGTCACATTCTGTCTACTTGTAGAAAAAGTTGTCCTCTATCTGATATGAACAACAAAATAATACCTTTCCGAGCTATTTTATTCTATAATTGAACTTGAAATTACATGGTGTTCAATGGGGGAATGAGAGAAACACGGGGAAAGATAGTATTTTTCCATAAAATATAAATGCCATTTTTGCGGATAACTATTTATATGAAGGAAATAATCCAGAGAAACTGAACAAAAATAAAATACAGGCATCTTACCACCTTATTTTTTCTAGTTATTGAAGAATTAATGCCGTAATTGAAGTCAAAATGCGGTAATTCGTAGGAAATGGCGCTGTAGTCGGCACCTATGGCTGGAAAAAAGTGCTCATTTAAAATACATTCGTGGAATAATAATCTGCGTATTTTGTACTTTACTTTTGGGTTTTTATAGGTAACGCATTTCATCAGTGAAACCAGGATTTTTTTGACAAAATATAAAAAAAATGTGGAATTTAGTATTTGTTTTGACTCACACAGTCGCGGTGGAACCTCCTTAAAGGCACTACAAACAGCATATCACACTTTCCCATCAGTCAAGAAGATATAACGAAGAAAGCTCTTTAAGTGTCAAGGGAATTAAGAGTCTACGCAAAGCTTTCTAAGCAAACATCGGTTGGCGTAGAAGGATGTTGCAAATAAAATGCCTTTTTCTTCTTCACCGAATTTAATAACAGCGAATTCCAGGTAATTACGTAGAGAAGTTATGCTATAAACAAACGATAAAGGCACTACCTTCTTGGGCAGATGGGAACTACCGAACAAACCTCACTTTGTTTTGATACTCCAGCAAACGTCAGCGCAAATACTGAAGGCCGTAATACTAAAGGAGTCGTACCGACTCAGTTAACGGGAGATATGTAAACTAGAATCACCGTAATGGTTGCAGCCACAGCCTAAGAGCGATAACTGACCCATTACGTAATTTTCAGGCGTCAAACTAGCAAAAGGAAAGGCTATCTTCAGAGGGATCAGACGTAATCTTTTGCGTGCGTAAAAAAAGGATATATGAATGGTAAACCTGTGTATGATAGGCTGAATGTCATGTGAGGTAAGTGCCCGGGTCCGTCACTACGCCAAGTGGTAACGTTCGTACTTCGACGCTTTCAAGAGTCACCTGAAAAAATGCAAAGAATAGAATGGCTGAAATGCGTGTGGGTGTAGTTCTTATTGCCGGAGCAATGACATCAAAATTGTAAGGTTGAGATTTCATCGAAATTGGAAGCTATGACGTGTGGAAGGACTCAATAATGTCAATGAAGAGACTTTGTGACTTCGACAGTTTATATGACAAAGAACGACCGGTTTCGGCTGTCAAGCCATCTTCAGGTACATTTAAATGTACCTGAAGATGGCTTGACAGCCGAAACCGGTCGTTCTTTGTCAAATAAACTGTCGAAGTTACAAAGTCTCTTCATTGCTATTATGCAAGGTTGAGATGTTGTGATTAAAAAGCCATTCAAAGATAAAGAAACCGTCGGTCACTGAATGTATTGGGGAAGGAGGTCAAAACAGGCTTGGACTTATTTCCCAATCATTGCAATTGCACAATTGATGTGGTACGAAGTCACGCGGACGGGTGTGAAGAATCTAAGCATGGGAAGAGAGTGAAAAGAGGGTGAAAAACACCAAAGAGGGTGAAATTCTTCTTGAATTATGATGGATTGGTGATGTAACTGGCAACACACCTGACCGGCAATCGGGAGATCTGGGTTCGAATCCCGGTCGAGTCAAATGATTTTTTACATGGCGAAATCCACCCTCTTTGGTGTATAGCTTGGGACTTGATCACCACGGTCTGATGTGCATGGATTTGAGAAATGCTGTACATCCAACCCCTCATGTAGTACCTCTTTCTCACACACACCGATCAATCCTTCTAAAAAAATTGAAAGGAGGAATGCTTTGCGCTGTGCCCTTGAAGGAGTTGCGTTTCCATATTGTGGAAATGGGCTTACCCAAGGGCCGTGACACGTATTTCCTCATTTCCTATACACGAATATTTGGTCGGACGATTGATAAATCTAAAGCTGAAGCTTTGGCTTCCGTCACTGCCATCTGAATCTCTTTCATCGTAGTTGATCCATATACCAATCAAGGCTTTAATATTGCGCAAAACGATAAAAATATTTCACAATCGCGTTATTTTTAATAATCACCCAAATTCGCGTTTTTCGCGGAAGAAATGAGTGTACGGCGTAAAAATTCGCGTTATCAAAAATGCGAAAAATGTAAGTCCCTGATAATGATTTACTCTTTTGTGCCGACGTTTCGCATATTTATTATGATTCTTCATGGCTATATCAGAATTAATATTACATGTTATACAGTATTCAAAAAGGTTTATTCATTATACAGGGTGATTACAAAAGAATGCGTCGGTTTCAAAGATGTGCATTTTTCAAATGATAAGAGGTACAGAGCTGCGCGACCTCTTAAATGGCCGATATATTATCTAGTTTTGTTGAAAAAAGTAACATTAAAAATGTTCAATATGTCCTCCTTGAGTAGCCCGAACAATATCAAGTCGATATTCAAATCCCTCCCACACTCTGTGAATCATGTCAGCAGTTACTGTCTTCACAGCCAAAGTTATGCGTGCTTTCAGTGCCTCGCAGTTAGTAGGCAATGACGGCACAAAGACTTGATCTTTGACATATCCCCACAAATAAATCACATGGTGTGAGATCAGGTGACCTCGGAGGTCACAGATGAAGGGCGAGGTCTTGCTTTGCAAATCGACCTTTGTGGGTAGGTATCAATCATTATCAGATGAGCACGAACTGAGAGGTGCCAATGGGGGGGAGCCCCGTCTTGCTGAAACACAAAATCATTGGAATCTGCTTCCAGTAGAAGAAAAAGCCAATCTTAATCAATGCCTACCAACTGCGAGGAATTGAAAGCACGCATAACTTTGGCTGTGAATATAGTAACTGCTGACATGCTTCACAGAGTGTGCGAGGAATTTGAATATCGACTTGACATTGTTTGGGCTACTCAAGGAGGACATATTGAACATTTTTAATGTTACTTTTTTCAACAAAACTAGATAATATATCGGCCATTTAAGAGGTCGCGCAGCTCTGTACCTCTTATCATTTGAAAAATGCACATCTTTGAAACCGACGCATTCTTTTGTAATCACCCTATAGTTTTCAAAGTTTGATACATCGCGATGCATCGGCTCAAAAACATATATGTTCGAATATTTTAAACATTACCTCAGTGCTCTTTCTGTATTTCTTTTTATGAAATAATGATGCTTTGGTAGTTATTTATTTGTTTGTTTGTTAATTGGTGAACATTTTGAATAAAAAATAGTGTAAAAATAAATTTTAAGTTATATTATAACATTGAATTATAATAAATGTTCCTAAATTTGGTTGGCATGCCTGTTTTTTCATTGCAGGTTGTTTCATTTTTTCAAATAATCGCTGGATTATTTAAAGAAATGGTACACTTTACAAAACACGAAATAACCTACAGTAAAAAAATAACATTGTCATATTAAGCAAAATGTATTCTGATTTGATGTTATAACATTGCTTAAATTTTGTTTATATTTATTTTTTTACTTAAAAATTAAAGTTAACAAATAAATAAACAACAAACATGTAATCATCTCAACTATATAAAAGGCTACGCGTACGTATGTATGAATCAGTGACTAGGCGTAGTGATTCAGATGTGCGCCAATACATGAGGATGGCAAGCGACCTACCATATATGTTCTCCACTAACTTACCTATGTTTTCGCTTATAATTGCATAAATAGCTAAACTTACATCTGATATTTTATTGGAACCTTTTTTAATCCTTGAATTTTTTAATTTCTCCAATTTTGACACATGGAAGAGAACTGAAATCCGTGATGATTGATTTTAAATCCAAGGACAAACTCTTATTTAAGTGGAAAATAGAGAAGTTCATCCTCAAAAGTAGCTTTATAATCTTCAGTGTCGCGTAGTGCATGTGATAGTTCATCGTAAAAGGAATGACGTATTATGCCCCGTTTATGTTACTAGCTTTCTACGCTAGTTACTCGAATCCTAGTAATAATGTCACCGTGTGAACGCAAGTTAGCGCCAACACTTTTAAACTTGTTTAACACGCTAGAGTTACTAGAGTTAGCGCTGGTTACCGGCATTTGAAATGCGTGTGACTGCAAATTAGTTGATTGGATGGAGGGCCAAGCAGAAAGACTAATTGTAAGTATATTGAATGAGAAACTGAAGTTCTTCTGGACTGATACAGCCAGCAAGTCCATTCAAAGAGGATGCATTAATTAAGTTAACAATATAGACAGACCTGAAATGTGAATGTTTTTCAGTACCGCTGCAGGCGCGTAGGTTGCTTCAGTTGTTTTTTAGCAATTCCCTAATCTTCGTCAGATGTCATCAGCATTTATATTTTGTTAGAGGGCCTCTATACTTTGGTAAACAGGAAATCGTGTGAATGCAATTCAATTAGAGCCGCCATGTTAGCCATCATTCAACCCTAGAAATATAAACGAGGCATTTAGGGGCTTCTATAATAACGCCGAATCGCCAAATTCATTAATTGGCGCATTTCCAATGCCAGAAGCCCCACAACCTTCACATATTTTAGCAGCAAGAATAAATTTCAGCTTATATTTCCTCAGAGCTTTTTGCTGAAATTTTTAAAACTTTTTAAAATTTAATTTGAAAATTTAACTAATTTTTGAGATTCATTAGTGTTTTAGTAAAATCCAAATATCTACTCCAATACTTGGGTGCGATAGAACTGCCGGTAAGAAATTCTGGCTGCGGTAGCTAGTAAATAAATTCTGGTTTGAATTTGAACGCACATTTTAATAGTTTTTCAATTAAAAAAAATAAACTCTCGGGCCACATTGCATTTAAGTTCATCTGTTTATGCGTTGGAACTCATCGTGCAGGCGTTAATGGAAATGATCCGAGGATAATTGTTTTTTTTTTCCTTTAAGAGTTTATGATTATAGAGATTTCGGTGCGGTATTCGAAATTTAGACGAAATTATATTAAAACATGTTTTTTTCGAATATTGGACTCGGCGATACACCTTGATATTTTTTAGCAACCATTATCATAATATGAAATGTACTATTTATTGAATAGAAGAAAATCTGTGCATATTTTGAATGTTTATGAAATTAATGTCATGTGCCGTAAGGTTACACCTAATGATAAGGTAGAATTTCCAAAGAAAACCTAATCTGTAGAATGCTATTTTTTCACTTTTATACATGGATATCACTTAAATAAGAACACGTATGCAATGCATCGCGGAAATCTGTGCATAAACAAAAATCGCTCCAACCACCATAAGAAGTTTTTGGTTAGATACCGCCTTGTAAGCCTTAGCGTTAAGATCACTCGGAGACTATGCGGTACCTACGCTTGGACGAGCTATCGTTGGATTATTGATTCGGGAGGTTCCTTCACGGCTGTGTAAGTCAAAACTAATGCTAAATTTCGCCTTTTCTTTTTTATTGTTTCAAAAACATATAAAGCTCACAGAGAAAATATATATTTTAATGAAACTTTTTCCATCCACAGGAGCCGTCGGCATTTCATAATAAAAATAATGATTTCTATCACACGAACGCATTTTGGCAATAGTTTTGTCTTAATAACTCAAAAACTAAGATATGTAGGTCGCTGTATCTCACTGCCATTCAATTCGGTGGGTGAATTTGCGAATTACTAAGAGTTTTTTTTCGCGAAAATTAAATTTATATTAGATAGAAAAAACTCTTATTCTCCATTTTATAATATGTATAATGTAGAAAAACAATATAAGGAAGGAAAAATAGAGGGTAAAATCCCAAGAGTAGATAAGAAAGATCTTAGCTTGGAGGCCAAGGTATAAATAAATACGTAGACCAAATAAAGAGGGAATTGCATATGAAGAACTTATAGGGAGTAAAGGGAACTAACATTAGATAGGGAAGGATTACGGGCTGCAGTCAACCAACCTTAGAATTTACCGGGAAATAATTATTGACTAAATAGGAAGACAATACGCCCATGGAAACGTCAATACTGATCTTATTTCATTGGTTGTTTTATACCAGAATTTAATGTGAAATTGAATTATAAACGTAATAAAAAAACAAAGAACGAAAAATACCTCTTATTGCATGAATATCATAGAAATTACTTCACTGTAAGACACTGTCTCTGGCGTTACTCGGTGGAACTCCTTCATAATGAAAAACAAGTACTTGGTTATGATTCCACTCTTTATTTAAAGCAAAACGACCTAGGCTTCGGCATATAATGCCATGCCATCATCCTGATGACGGCATGATATGCCGAAAACTATGCCATGTTGTTTTAAATAAAGTGTGGAATCATAACAAAGTACTTCTTTTTCATTAAATTACTTCGCTATTGGTCCAGGGAAAATGTGATTCAACCATGAGTAATTTTCCAGCTGGCATATTCAAATTCCAGGCCCGTGGCCGCAAACCGTTGATTGAGTGCTAGTGTCTTCCCGTGCGTGACGAGTGGAACATATAACCTTCCTCCGCTTCAGCATTTTATTCAGTGAAAATTTCCGGCACTTGACCCTTTCTTTTGAGTCCGATGGAGTCGGAAGCTTTTGATTGCGGTATTCCACACTTCGGATCAGGGTAAGAGTAGAGCGTCTGCTTTCAAGCCGTCAAAAGGTCACGCAACATGAGCTTCCCGCCAGAGAGGATACTCGACTTCGCGTGCTCCACTCTCCAAGCACGGGCGTGGGATAACAGTTCGACCCCGGGGTTGATTGTGCCTGTCTCTCAAGCAGTCATTGAACTTTCGTAGCGTCCCAGCTAATAAATCATCGCAGAAAGGGAAGTTACTCTCGTTTGGTGAGAGTCAGCATAAAACTGACGATTAAAAAAGAGGTTTAATAGTTTTTAGTTGTAAACTGGGGATTATTTTTTATGCTATAAACAAGTTTTACGATAAACCTACTTTGAAGGCCACCTTGAACTACACATCCGAATGTTTTACTTAAGGTAGTTTGAGCGAGATATCACCTTGCATAAAATTCGATGAATTTGGCCCCATCATAAAGAAAAATATCTCACTTTTACATTGATAACAATATATCACCCACTTGCCATTATACTTCCAGAGATATTTTCTGAAACATTACCACCCAAATACAATGAGAATTGGTACGGGTATGCACTCCAGAGAGAGATTATATTTAAAAATGAGAAATTAACAACGCATAGATCTCTTCAGAAATTTAACAGTGAGTAGCGTGTATTAATTCTCAACTATTTGCAAAAATAAATAAATTACCCACCGCAGTGATTTTTACAGAATCGCAAAATTATCGTTGGTTTCTTAAGCATTTGCATTGTATGTACTTATTGTTAGTGAAGTAAATGAGTCAAGTTATCACCTTATGCATGTATAGTTAGTTAATTAAATTACTGAGAATTTTAGTAATTCAAAACAAATTCTTTGCGTCATTAATGAAACAACATTTACTTCATACATCTTACAGTTTTTTTTAACTTTAAAAATTAAAATTGAATTTGTTCTCTATTATGACTAGGGAAAAATCTCACTCTAAACTACGACTCTTGCTTCATTATCGAAACCCATAAAATGCCTGTAATCATGCGTACGCGTAGCCTTAGTTGATAATTAAACGTTCGCGGAATTCAATTTTTTAAAGATAGTATAACGTTCACGGCATTCAATTTTTTAATTCTAAATGCCACCATTGTGCTCTTATAATAACCCAGAAATTTTAGGTTTCATGGACGAAATTCAAACTCAATAATCCGTTTTAAATTAAAAAGATGAAATAATTATAAAAATCTTGAGCAGGGATTCTCAACGGGAGTGCAAATTAGAATTATTGGGGACCAAAAAATTCGTGGGATCAGGATTCCCTCAAAACTTGGCGCCTAAGCTGTATCAAGTTAAAATTAAAGTTACTGAATCAAACCGAACATTGGACTTATTAGCTGAGAAGCATCGGGTACAAGGGTCCCATTGAATAAAGAGAGCTAAGTATTTTCTATTTTTTTCAGTTTTACGGGGGTGATTAGAAAACATTTGGTCTTTTTCATTGTTGGAAAATTCCCTAGAAAATTGAACCCCCGTTTTCCCTAGAAAATATACCGATAGGGAATAATTTCCCAAGATTGCATTCTCCCTGAGAAATTCTTTCAACAGTGGGTTGCAGTGGCTAAGAATATATTTGATTTACACCAAATGTAGCTGACTGTGAGAGTTGATTTTATATAATGGCTGCACATCTTTTTTTATTGAGAAATTTTTTGTCTGTCTCATTATAATTAATGGTGATAAGTTGTATAAATGAAACTATGCAGAATATTTTTTTGTTTTTATGAATAGGTATATATTTTTTCCTATATAGTCATTCAATCTATTCACTGTGTACTGCACTCTATACAATTAATGGTGCATTTTTTCCTTTGCCTGAAGGTTTTGCCTGCAGTAGCGTATTTTTCTAGGGAAATTACTGACTGGAAGTCTTTCATTTCTGGAGAAAAAAGGTTAAAGATAAAAATTACCTAGAGTTTAAGGGCAGTTACCTAGGAAAGAAATTTTTTCTAAGGAATTTTCAATTTTCCCTTACTTTTCCCTCTATTCTAGGGAGTTATTATAGGGAAATTTACATCATGGTTAAGGTAAGTAAGTTTTCTTGTGAAACAATACTAAGTATTTTACATTCAAGCATTCATTCGCGCTATACGAATCCTGCTTAATTCAAACGACTAAATGACAGAATGGAGTCTTCTGTTAGAAAATACATGATTTTGCAAATGAAATCTATTTCATATTTTTAAGGGATTAATTTCTTGTTATTTTTTTTTCATTAAGATAAGTTAGATTACTTTGTATTAGAATCGCGTAATAATTAGGCATTCATTATTCATAATATTCACTTAATTCCTATTTGCGATTTTTATAGCCTGTGGCATTACAATTGTTGAACAAGAGGTTGTATTTTTGATTTGTATGAATCATTAAATCTAAAGACGAAAGCACTTTATCGGATGGATAATAACCTTTTTTATTGAGGTCATCCATGGGTTCGTAAAACGATTGACATTTAGAAGTTACGCCTACACCCCTCTCTTGCACGTGGAAAATGTCTATGAGATGTGTTAACGGAAGGAAATATGGTGGGTGTGGAGTGTCGAATCTGACCTTCATGTAATTGATCTTCGATCCGCACTTTGACCTTCGACTTCTGAGCTTTGGAGAGACCGCTATTTTTCCCGGCCTACGGTAGCGATAGACAGAGGCGACTTTAAATCCTCGAATCAGAGTGAATCAACAAGTTCCACCGTCTGTTTTTTCGGTAACTCAAAATGCGGTGACCACGCTCAGCGAGCATGAGATCGCCTGCTGTACGGGCTTCAGTTGAGGTTTGACCGGAGTCAAATAGCCAGCACTTACGAGATTAGTTAAAACTGTAAAGTTGTTAGTCCACTGATTCATTTTATAAAACCGTGAAAAATGTAAATAGACATGATTTTTTTCTTTTGCTTTTCTTTTTTTATAGTTTTTTTTAATTAAGCGGCAATAATTTTACATTTAGGGGCTCGGGTGGCCCAGTGGTAGCTTTTACGACTACCAATCCTCGATCCTCAAGGTGTATCAACTCATCATTAATTATAGGATTAGTAGCTGAGTTAAACAAAATATCTTTAGCAATCTTCAAGGTTTCTTTCACGGGAACTGAAGTAAACAGGTTCTTGACATCAAAGGATAATAATTTAGCATTCGCAGGGGTGGTCAATATGCTTATCAAATCAAATCAAACTTCCTAACTATGTAGAATTTGATGTTCACTCCCCCATTCTATCCTTGTCCACCTGACAACCCAAGCCTGTACTCCCTTCCCCCCCTCCTCTTTCTTCTGCTTATCTCCACATTTCACAAGAACCCTCCCCCCCATAGTTCACTCTCCCGGATCCTCGGTAAGGTCACATGTCACGAAATAACAACTCCCCCCACCCCTCTTGTTCACGATCAACCGTACCTTCCTTACTACCACCTCCTTCATTGGTCAAGAATCTCTCCCTCTTTAATTTTGCTTATGTATAAATATTCCCATTGGAGACATAACTTGTGAAGACCTGATGATGACGCTCTAAGCGTCGAAACACGTGTTGTGTAATATTTTACATTAAATTTAAGTGGACAGTACAACTACTGTAGTTTTATTTAAGTACTTCATTTCCTACTTCAAAATTGTCAATATATCATTCGCATCGATTTTTTAGTTCTCTATGGCTCTGTATCCAATTGTTTATATGGGCTCATCCGATGGCTTGCGAATATTATCAGAGTATTTTGATGCAGCACCACTAATTATTATAAAAATCGTCGTGAAACGCGCAGCTGACCCTTTCCCACCCTCTCTAGTTTAATGCAGTTATGTTGGCAGCGTTGCCTACCGTTTGTGCGAATAGGCGCCACTGCCGTATGAATATGTAAAATCCCAACGGCCAAAATTACTACGGTCATTCAAGTCACAATTTACCTAACTCCTGATTTTGATTTAGTATTTAGAGCTCAAGAATTACATTTTTAAGGTCTGGAATTTCAAAAAATGACTTATCTTTAATGATTTTATCATTAAACTATATATGTCTCTATGAGAGTGGTTATGGCTAGTCAGGAATGTGTAATATAAGTCCGTTAATGAGAAAGCCTTGTAATAATTTCGGCTGGGGGAAATTAATTGGGGGGTGCCGAGAGGTGACCATGTCCGAGTAAAGAATGTTTCTCAATCCGCCCCTGGCCTTTCCCCCTCCCCCCCCCCCCCCCCAAGCGTTTCGCACTAATGAACGTGTTCCAGGTATAACAATCTGAGGAAAGAATCATCGCTAACGAGGGAGCTGTATAATTAGGCATTTATGACAGACATTTGATTTGATCTCATTAAAAGACTTCGGAGAATTCGCGATTCGAATTCTAAAAATATAATTCTTAAAAAAATGTTCATCCTAAATCGCAGTTTCTCAAAGGGTGATGCCGTGATTGATTTTTTCAAAGATTGTGAGGTTATCTTTCGCCTTTGGATCCAAGATTACTTTTAGATGTTTTTGTTTTATGCCACAACACATTTTGTTCGTCAACACTCAATGAAATGTTTTCACTCCGGTTGGACTTCTCTTCCAGGTCGCTTTAAAAAATATAAATCCATGCCTATAAAAATGAAATTCCGTTTGTTTGAACGCTTAAGACTTCCAAACCCCTTGACGGGTTCGTACGAAATTTGGAACACGTGTTCCTTTGGACTTAGAAGGATTGAAATGCAAAATAAGGAGATCTCAGGGGCCCCTGCGAGGTCCCTTTTTAACCAGCTTTTACTTCCATGAGAAAAGCATAGGATTATTGGATTGATTTTATTTCGCTTTTTTATTGGAAAACTTTAGTATCGAATGATTGAAAAAATTAAGTTGTTCAATCTTACATTTTATTGACGTAATCGCTTTGTTTTTGCCTAAAATTTGAGTTTTTGGCTCTGAAATTGTGAACTTTTGCTCTATTTCAGCATTGGAATATTTTACTTATCTTCGCAACGACAGGTTAGGCTTGAAATGGGGACTTATGCCAGAGGAACTAATGTCTTAACTCAAATGATCAATAAACGGAATTACGGCTAGATTTTAACAGGGGCGTATTTTTACGGCGTATAGTGACGCTACACCATGGCAGTGGGCCGTGGTGTGCCCCCAATTGGGGCTGGAGTTCGCTCAAAGATTTGAGCACCAACTGCCAATCTATTATGCGGAGGCCGAGGCGGCCCTGCGTGGCCTTAAGTATATCTTCAGCAACTCGCCTGAATTTTGTACCATCATTATGAATGTGGACAACACGGCGGTGTTGCATTGTATGCGCCGGGGTAACGGCCTTTTGTTTCAATCAGACATGTACTGTGAAATGTATTTAAATTTAATAAAGAATCCGACGCGGTCAGCGTCCTGGCGATTCGTGCCTACGGCCGCCAATCTCGCCGACCGTCCTTCCAGGACCGTTCTCGTGTAATTATATGCCTAGGCCGGCCATCTTGGTCGGCCGACGGTATATATACGCACGGGCACGGGACTGAGGCGGTTGAGTTGGAGTGACGCGGTCCTAGGCACGAGTGCCCAGTCTAGATTTTAACAGGGGAATTTTTCAACCCAACTTCTCCACGTGTGGTTTCAAATGTTAACAAGGTTAACTTCGTGACCGCGTTTGGTGACCGTGAATATCACTCGGGGGGGAGCCAAGCGGCCGATTATTCGTCACTAAATTGGACGATAAATCCACTATCTTACTGTCTTTTCCCCCGTGAATGAGACCTAAGAATAATATGCCATCAGAAAGGAAGCCGATTTTCTCCCAAATCGATAAAAGGCATTTTTCCAATTGTTTCTATTGATGTCACTAATAAGAAAACATATGCAAAGTTTCACGCAAATCTGTACTTCATGGAGAAAAATCAATTCCAGCCACCTTAAGGTAGAACCTATACTACAAGGACCTTAGATAACATGCCCTGATATTTTCATATATTGCTGAGAAATTATGCCTCAGTCGATCTGTGAATAAGTAATTGGAGGTAATCGGCCATTTAGCGCTGATAACAGGATTTGAAAATCGTCATTTTCAACCTCAAATTACATTGCTCTTATGGCGGAATGGTGTCGTTCCTCACTTCAACATTTTATTTCTCGAGATTTACCTCGACAAGGCTACCTCAAAAACGACCATATGGTGATTAAATAATCAACGGATACAGTGAATTTTTTTCAGGTTACCTTATCGGCCATTTGATACAGATATTTATGATTGTTAAGTGATGAATAGTCTTACTTTCGTTCCGTAGCCGCCATATTGAAAAAGACTAGGCAACTATGTTCGAGGAGTAAACAGAAACATAGGAGTGAAACTATGCAAACAAACAATGGTGCCGGACCTGTGTGAAACTATGATATGTTGATAGCTATACAGTGTTGTCGAGTTCATCGTCAGCAATTATACATAATACATTTGTTTTAATTACATTTACATTATAAGAGATAAAGCAATCACTAGTTCTGTTGTTCTAATTCATCCCTAATTTTATAATTATGCAGCTTTACTGCAGTTCCAGAGAAAGTTTGTAAATTCCTCTGAGACATGGCGTCAATATAAAAGCCATTCTTCATATGACAGGATTACTTCATTTTGAAGAAAACTCATGTACTGTACAGCCATGTTGATTGATTGAAAATTATTTTCAATTATTATTAATACAATTTTAAGCCATTTTATCTTGTTGCTGTCGAGTTTAGATATGTAATGAAAACAGTACTTCGAAGCGCAGGTTCTACCTTAAGTCGTGTGAAACACTCGGAGTAGCTGTTCTTCTCAAGGCCTGCCACGCCGCGTTGTGTCCATTAAATAAACCCTTGCCACATATTACCCTTGCCCTATGCATGAGGGTTTTTGTGGCTAAAGCCTTTTGCTGTTGATGATGGTGCAGGGTTGCTGCAGACCAGAGATATGGATTCCAATCACTTTTCCAGGTTTTCCATACTAAAATTTTCATTTTTCCTAATGAAAATATCCGTTTTTTGTTGTACATATTACAGAAGACGCAAAAATAGCAGTGCAACTAATACAAAACACAATGAGCAAAGCTATTGGAATGAGCGACATTATTTCAAATTTTTAGGAATAATTCGATGCCAGAAGAAATTAAAGGGATATTATATGAAACATAAATACATCAGGCCCATTCTAACATATCGAGCTCCGGCGTGGGCGGGATTTTTATCAAAATCCAGCATAAATTATCTGGTATAACATGAAAGGAAATGCCTAAGAAGCATATATAAATTAAGATACTGGCACACAAATCTAGATGTAAAAAAATAACTAAAATCGAATCAATAACGGAGGTAATTAACCGATTATCGGAAAGATACTTCCACAATATTAAAAAGAACAACATGGTGGAACAAGCTGACTTCATAGATACGAGCGGTCGCAAACGAAAATACAGATGGTCTGAAATTATAATAAAAAATTGATGAATTTATAAAAACGAGGGAAACCGCAACACGTGAAAAATTAGGCATGGGCACAGGGCAAAAAAAGGAAATTCCTATATCCTCTGAGAAAGAGCTGCATCGCAGCACATCACGCTTGCTTGCAGTGCAATTCATTAACGAATGCATGTACAACGGGGGAATAAAGTTTCCCAACAAATGGATCGCCACCACTATCGCTCTGGGAGAGTAAATCGGCTTCCTTTCCGATGGCATATTATTCTCAAGTCTCGTCCACGATGAGGGAAACTCAAACATAGAAAGGTGGAGGACTCATCGTCCAAGTCGGTGACGGATTACTGGCCGCTTGCCTGCCCCGAGTGCTATTCGCGATGGTCACCAAACGGAGCCACATTATACAAGTAGATAACCTTGTTAGCATTTGAAACTTTCTATTTACCTCCCTCGTTCTCGCCGTACTTAGGGAGAGAATTAATTGCTAAACACCGAACAAGAGCTACACTGCCTAATTCAGGCAAGGTATTGTCATAGAGTAAATATATCCTTACTCTACGGTATTATAAACCATATGTACACACAACGACCGTCAGCTCTTAAAATGGCACTCCTAACTTCTTGAAAGCATTCAGATTTTCACTTAGAAAAGCAAATTTCCGGGTAACTTATCATTTTCCATGAATTTTCCAGGCATTCCAGCCGTGTTATAGCGTCCCTGAAGTGGGGAAAGGCGGAAGGTTTTCCAAAAGAACTAAATTATCATAGATTTATCGTGAACATTTTCAGAAGCCTCTAAGGCTCATTTGCACAAGTAAGATTAAACAGTGAAGAGAAGGGAATTGATTGAAGACATAGGCAAAGGAGAAAGACAGAATTATCTATTATTCCCAGTTCTTTGACATATCAACGGAGGAAGAGGCAAGAGAAAGAATCATGATAGGAGTTCTAAGGAGGAATAAAATTAAGTCGGGAGTTAATGAAAGTGGTTGGATTTGCGTGTGGCTGTGCATTAGTTAAACATTTAGCCAAGGATTTGAAATCATCATTAGATGTAGTAGAGAATCTGTGTGAGAGGCTAGAATCGTGAGAAAATGAAATAAATCAGAATGTCAAAGAAAAAGACCGTGCGTGTACATAAAATAATGAGAACATAGATTGGAGCAGGTTAAAATATTTTAGATCTTTTTTCATAAATAGTTTCCCTCAATACGCTTAGAGGTATGTACAGCTGAACTGTCACGATTTCGTTTGGTCTGCCTGAATTACAAATATTAGTACTTTTTTCTCACCTGATAAATGGTGATTAACTTATTTTATTCACATTTTTTCTTGAATACAGGGGCTATCACCTAAAATAATGAATAGGTACAGATTGTACGTCCTTATTTGTTGATACTTTGATGAAAATCAGCGTGATGGGGAGGGGCGGTTAGGGTAATTGTTTCGGTGGGGTCAGATGGCTACTTTCCGGGAACGTGGAGGGTATGGAATAGCTTATGGTAAACATTTTTTCTATTTTACCTGGAATTACGGGGGTCGGCCGCACACCTGCACCCTCGCCCTAAATCCACCCCTGCTGATGAGTTAGAGATGAATATCGACCATAAGAAAACAAAAGTAATGCCTTATCAAGGCGAAATAGGAAGCTTATAGTAAAATATTCTCGGGTTTGCCACCTGGTAAGGCTTTTAAAGGCCAACGTTTCGACGAGTGACTCCCTCATCGTCATCAGGGCTGAGACTGATTGCCGAGTTGGTCCATGCCGGGATTTTTATAGCTGGCCAAGGGCGGTTGAAAACCCATTGTTGACCGGCTCGTTCACGGCGGTTTGAATTTGAATTGTAACCGCGACCGTTTAATTTTATTGAGTAGCGGTCTCCATATTTGGCTGATGTACTGCCCAGAGTCTCGATTTAACTTCTTCTCCTCCAAACTTATCTCGATAGCCTCTTTCATCAAACGATCCCAGTATCCATTTGAACGGCAAAGGATTTAGGTGCCGTTAAAATTGATGGAGTGCGCATTATCTAGACTATGCTCTGCCAGGGCCGATTTTTCGGGTTGAAATATTCTTATATGCAAAGTCTTAGTCTTACCTGGTGGCACACCCGAGAAGGTGTTACTAATACTATTCGCAGGGAAAGCCTAAGATCTTTTAGGAAGCTTTTGATTGCGGTATTCTCACTTCAGATTGTGGAAAGACTAGAGCGTCTACTCTCAAGCCGTCAAAGGTCACGCAACTTGAGCTTCCCGCCAGAGAAGCTACTCAACTTCGCGTGTCCTTAGGAGTCATTGAAGTATTGCGTAAGTCAATTTTGGACACTTTTCATCCGCCCTTCTCCACTATGTAAGACAGCGTAAGATTTTGTACGAAGAGTTGTCAGGTTTCCAGCCGGGAAATGGTGTTCAACTGTGTCCAGCGTAAGATTTCATGAACCCCCTCCCAGACTTACGTAACTTTTTGGAACCATTCACGTAGATAATAATAATTGAGTTATTCCATGTCCAAGTGCGCAAAAACTTATCTCACCCTCTCCGGTTTTTTTCGATTTTTACACAATCATACGCCGTGTAGAGAAACTTAGAAATATGAATTTGTAGCCGAATGTCGATCCCGATTTTCGAGATTTCGCGATTCACAACGGGTTCGCAAAATACGCGATCTTTAAAAAAAATGCGATGACTCCAAACTAATAAACTCAAAGTATCAATCATACGTCTTCATATAGTCAAGCCCAAATTCAGGCGTACCACCTACATCGCTGTTATCCTGCGTAGTTTAATTTTTCGTCCGAAAATAATTTTTAAAATGTGATGAAAATACGATATCAGAAGTGACTATAATCTTTCGTAAGATTGACTCGGACCCTCCAGCGTAAGAATTACCCAGATAGCACAGATTCCGTCGTATCTAATTCGTCTGCAGATACCATCCATTGACGAACTGGATACTAGTACCGTTGTATCCTTTCGTATCAAGATACGATCCAATACCAAACCGTGTACGAACGCGATAATTAATCGTCAAATGTCAGGTACGAACCGTGTACAAAGGGATACAACTGCTAGGCGCGCAGGAATACCAAATACCCGATGTCATCCACATTTTCCCACTATCTTTTAAATATTAATATTTTTTCAATGAATTTCAGATGCACATATAACTATAATTACTCGCTAAATTACCGTAAACGCACAAAATCCTACAATCTGCTGGACACCAGGCTTCCATAGTCAGGCAAAATTTTCCTAAGTAGGTACCCCACAAACATCAGAGGGAGGCATTATAAATAAGGGTAGGATAGGAAAGAAAGCAATAATAAGTACCTATATAAACCTATATTTTTATTTAAAGCAAAAATACATAGCAGTCTTTGATGCACGTGCCTTGATGGGTCCAAGCTACAATCAATATTTCTTGTTTCGTACGTATCTCCTTCCTTTAAAAGTTAAAAACAACTCACTTTCCCACTCCTTCCCCCTCAAAATGTCTTACGTAATACTTGTGAATGGCCCCTTGAATGGAATACGCACATTAGAGATTATTCCGACCCTGGATTGCTTGTACCTATCTGTCTCTGGTAGTTGCTGAAATTTCGTCACGTGTCGGCGAATAAATTGGTGCACATGTGGCTGGAGCGGCGATCGTTGGTCATTGAGCGCACATTTTAATAATTTTTCAAGTTAGTAGAAAAAACATTCTACTGCATGACCACAATTGATTAATGTACACCTAATTTGTGCAGTGGTACTCACCATACTTGCAGTAATGTAAATGAAACAAGGATTATATTTTACATTTTTTTCTTATTTGTAGAATGTTATGACTTGATTTTTCAGCGCGGTACTCAAAATTTAGGCGAAAATTGTATTTAAATATGTATTTTTTTAACCATTGACTTGGTATGGCGCCTTAATATTTGTAAGCAACCATTCGTATCCCAAGTAGCAAAAGAATATTGAAAAATTATTTCCAATAATTTTAAAATCAAAATTTCATAAGATGGCTAAATTCATGACTTTTTCAAGTTTTTAAAAGAATTTTAAAATATTGTATCAGCCATTTTTCTTTTAAAGTTTCATATCCTGTCATCTCATTTTGTTGGTCACATATATATGCATATGTAGGAAGTACTGGGGCATTTTTTGCATGGAAAGTTTTTTTTAACATTTCATAGTAAAATAAAATGTTAATTTTATTTTTAAAAAAATTAAAAATTATTTTAAAATTATAATAACATTAATTGAAAATTATTTTAAAATTACATTAAAATTATTTGAAAATTGTTTAAAACTATTTTAAACGAATAAAAATTATTTTGACAAATAATTGGAAATTTATTTTGAAATAATTTTAAAACCCTCATTTAAATTTGCGTATGTACATAATTGTGGGAATTTAAATTTGCGTATGTAATGTCCACAAGTAATGAACCAACCCAGGAGGAAATTTGTAGTATACTAAAAACATTAAAGAATGGGAAAGCCCCAGGAGGGGACATGATACCAATAGAATTGATAAAGAATGGAGGTCCAAAATTGGAAGAATATCTATACAAATTTATAATAGAAGTATGGAGAATAGAAAAAATACCAGAAGAATGGCAAGAAGCGGTGATTGTTCCTGTACACAAAAAGGGAGACAAGCTTGACTGTAAGAACTATAGAGGAATCTCCTTGCTAAGCACTACATACAAAATCCTCTCCAAACTAATCCTGAAAAGACTGGAGGAACATGCTGTTAACATTGTGGGAGAACACCAAGCTGGATTTATGGCAGGAAGATCAACGACAGACCAGATATTCATACTAAAAGAGACAGCATCTAAGTACTGGGAGTATGACAAGAATCTATACGTACTGTTTATTGACTTTGCAAAAGCGTATGACAGCATTGCTAGGCCAAGAATGTGGGATATCATGAAAAAACACCATATCCCTGAAAAACTGATCAACCTAACAAAAATGTGTACAGTAAAAACCAAAGCAAAAGTTAAGATAGAAAACGAATACTCTGAGAGTTTTAATATCAATACAGGCCTAAGACAGGGAGATGCACTTTCTCCCCTGCTATTTAACCTAGTTATAGAGGAGTCCCTAAGAGCCTTAAGTCGTCTACAAGGGGGAACAGAAATTGGCACTAAGATAAACGTTCTAGCATTTGCAGATGATGTAGCACTCATTGCTGAAAATAAGAAAGATATTAAGGAGCTAGCGGAAAAGTTAATTACCGAAACTAAGAAGTTAGGACTACAAGTAAATGAAGGAAAAACCAAGTTCATGAAAATAAGCAGAAGACCTGATAACCAACCAGACTTTAAAGTCCTAAATTTCAAGTTTGGGAAAACAAATACTTTTAAATATTTAGGTGTTACAATAAAAAATGAAAATAAACAAGATGATGAGATCCTATGCAGACTAGCATCAGCTCAACGATGCTTTTGGAGTCTATCAAAGCTCTTTGGAAGTAGACTACTGACCAGGAGGACTAAACTTCAGATGTATAAAGTTATCATACAACCAGTACTCTTATATGGAGTGGAAGTCTGGACACGAACCAAAAAAAATGAGAGGAGACTTATAGTCTTTGAAAATAAGATATTACGTAAAGTGTTTGGACCAGTTGAAGAAAACGGAGTGTGGAGAATAAGGAAGAATCGGGAACTTAGAGCATTATATAAGGACCCTGACATAGTAGCACTGGTAAAAATCAGAAGATTGAGATGGCTGGGACATGTGCAAAGAAGAGGGGAGGATCAGCTACTGAAAAAAGTGTGGACGGGACAACCAGTAGGGAAGAAACCACTAGGTAGACCAAGACTCAGATGGAGTGACCAGGTGAAGGGGGATATAAGGAGACTAGGAGGGGATCTGGAGATGACAGAAGACAGACACCAGTGGAGGTAACTTGTTGGCGAGGCCAAAAATCACTTGGGATTTGCATGACCACAGGAGTAAGAGTAAGTATGTACGTAATTGCGTATAGTCATATCAAAGTGTTAAAATATACCAGTATAAGAATTCTCGTAGCTTCAAATAGAGTGAGGTGCCCGACAGCTTTAAATATGCATAAAATAACCGATCAAATCGGAAGTGGATTTATTTTCCCAGTGAATTGTATATTGTTTTTCAAATACCAGGACTATAGCCATGGCATACCTTGGCATGGCATATCAGAGTGACAACTGATATATCGAGCGATATGCTCCAAAGCGATAAATTAATTTTGTTAATAATTATAAAGTTAGTTGGTTGAGGTTCTCAACCGGTACATTCATGCTTCGCCCGAAATGTTGGCAAAAATGGGAAGCTTGCAAACGAATCAGAGAGACTTTAGTTCAGCCAGTAAACACTTCACTGAGATCTTTGCGTTATTAATTTCCGCTATACATTATATTTTTTCTGTGTTTATTAGAACATTCAGCAATTTCCTCCTTTCAAAATTTCCACAAGTAAGTTGTCTTGATTGAAATGTAAAGAAACAAGAGGGAATTGGAAAAAAATTGTTTATTCTCTGTAATATTGCATTTATATTCATACTATGTGGCAACATAGGTTTCAATTAATTAATGCCAAATTACTGTTATCGCGGTGTAATGGCATTTCCTCAGACTATCACGGAATTGACATTGAAAAATTAGTTCTCGAAGTTACATTAATCATCGGATATATAATATGAAATGTATTGTTTCCTGTTTACCAGAAAATCTGGACACATACGTAATCAAATTATAACGAAATATTCTCAATATAATAGCCACAAGGCAACCTGTTGAAATAAAATTGAATTACCAAAGAAAAAATAATTGCTAAAATGCATTTTTTCCCTTTTAACTATTTATTGCTAAAAATAATGAATCACGCAAATCTGTACACAACCAAAAATCGCTCCTACCTCCTAATGAGAAATCACCCTCATTTTATATAAGTCAACAGAAATCTGAACAAAAATAATTAATATTTTCTAGTTGTAACCAGGCAATTACTTGTTCAACTATGAGCAAATCTTACAATACATCTACGTAGTATCCTGAAAGTCAGGGCAAGGGCCTAGCCACGTTGAAACACCGGTTCCCATCAGAACACCGAAGTTAAGCAACGTTGGGCCCGGACGGTGGTTGGATGGGTGACCCTCCTCCATACCTCAACCAGGCGTTGATGGAGAGGATAGTACTCCCTCCAGACCACCGGGAGGCTGGTGGGAGATATACCCAGACCGTGAGAGTTAGAGGGAGTACACCCTCCATCCCTGGTACTGGGGAGAGGCGGAGGAGGTCAATCCTCTATACCTCTACCGTAGTGCTCTTGTCCCCTGTCTGCAAGTGGCAGACAGGCATGGGGTTGGCACAATGGACCAAGAAAAGTCTAAGTGCCCGGGCTCCTGACGAAAGCCCCCCCAATAACAATCTAATCTAAATCCTGAAAGTCAACTTAAGGGTGTGTGGAATGGGATTAGTTTTGAGCACGGGATGCAGATCGAATGAATAATAAAACAAATGTAATGCGATTATCAAGAGGAAGTGAGACTCTGCTCAACACAAAAAGTTGAGGAAGGGCAGTCAGGCATAGAGCAGTTGGGTTGTGCACAAAGCATTTTGTAGGAAGCTGGATTAAGTGGACTTAGTGGTACCCCAAAGGTCAGACAACAGGGCATTTGTCCGGTGGTCCACACTAGCTGGGACATTTCACCAAGATTGCTTTTCCTTTACGCTGACATTAACACACTTGGAGTACTGACCTCAGGTCTCTGTGAACCCAAAAATTACATTTTAAAAACTCTCAAAATAATTTTTTGCCTAACTTGACCCTTAAGGTAGTTTGAGAAAGATATCACTTGCATTGCTTCAATCGGTGAATTAGACCTCATAATAAATAAATAAATCTCGCCGTACCTATGATAACAAAATATCATGAGTTGGCTGCAGCCAATTACCATAATATTTTTCAAGATATACTTGCCAAAAAATAGAAGTCATTTTCCAAAGGAAATAGTAGCAATAGAAATGCACTCCAGAGAGAATTTATTTAAAATTATGATGAAATTCTAATTCATAGATCTTGTCAAAAAAAAATTGTTTAGTTTGTATTAATTCTCAACCATTTAAATAAATAAATAAATTACTCCACACAGTAATTTTTACAGAATTGCCAAAAAATCTAAGGTTGCTAAGGCGATTTCAGCATACAGCGTGAAAAAAATGAGAAGTTAAATACTTATGCATGAATATTTTGTTTATTAAGTACTGAGAATTTTAGGCATATAAAACCATATTTATGCACCATTAATATTGCAGTATTTACTTCATGCTTCTTTCTGCCGCTTAAATTTAAAAATAAAATGTGAATGTGGTCTATTATGATGAGGGAAAAATCTATCTCAAACTAACTTAACGTAATTCCTAGGCCACCACATTGGGAGTGAAAAATCAGGTGTAGAAGAAAATTTTAATTTTAATAAAATGAAATGACAAGGACGTGCGTCAGTAGAGATTCTCATTTACTTACAGGCCTACATATGTACTACCCAGCTGTGGTAAAGATGTGTGGCAGGGGGTGTTAGAACAACAACCATGGAAGGGGAGGGAATAGGGAAAAGGAGGGGGGAGAGGACAGAAGTGAATTGTATGTTAACAATGTGTCTTATGTTAGTGTGGCAATGTCTTTGTTATAATCACTTATGGTGCGTGGAAAGAAGGAATTTTCGTTCCTATCGGTTCGGCAGTGTCTCTTCCTCATTTTGCCACTTCTGTCAGTTCCAGAGATATAGTGCAGGGTCAGCATAATATACTCTGTGCCGCACTGAAACATGTCTTATCTGAATTTTTTAACCAATCTTAGCCTAGCGTGTAGACTATCAACTTTCTAACTGCTTCCAACCTAGTCCTTCCATCTGCTTCGTAACACTTTCTCATTGCAGTTCTTAGGTTGTACTTAGGCTTCACTCAGTGTATCAACCTGAAGGTTTGTTTTTGATGGGTGGGAGTAGAGCTCACCATATAATAAGCGTGTGAAATTCACACATGCATGGTGTGTCGTTAAATTAATTTTATCCCCTTTTAACCCAGTTGGTGACTGAAGTTGTGAGGTGACAGACAAGGCAAATGTAGTTTCAGCCTCAGTTTGATTACAAGGCTTCCAACCAGCCCAGCCAAGTTCAGTGCACTTTCATTGTTTTTTGGTTTCATTTTTTGAAGCTGTACAATAAGTGGCTAGTGAGGACTTGGATGCATGCATATTGTCACTTTTGTTTACAAATAGCGGCTTGTTTGGGAATTCCAATTGTTGGTATAGAAGCCGTCGACGTCAATTCACCGACGCCGTTTTGTGGCCATCGGCCATTGCGGAACTGAAGCGGCTTGAAGCGCCTAATAATAGACCTCTTTAAAAGTTAATTTTCGAATAGAGAAATCTACTTAAAATCTAAACTTGAGCAAGCAAGAAAAACAGCAACTAAAGGATGCCTGCAAGGGTCTGTGTTGGGACCTCTTGTCTGGTATCTGGTAATGAATCAATTATTAAGAGAGGACTTCCTGGAAAACTGCAAACTGATTGCGTATGCTGATGACACAGCTATCCTCATCAGAGCCAACTCCCATCGAGAGATGGAAGGGAAGGCCAGAGCTTGCATGGAAAAGGTGGAGATATGGGCACATAGGTGCAATCTAAAACTTTCAACAAGCAAAAGCAAATATGTCATCTTTGGCGAAAACTCAGCCAAAATCCTAGTACATATAAGAATTTATGGAAAACAACTAAAACGGGAAAACAGTTTTAAATTTAAGTTTAAGAGTCTATATTGATGAGAAACTTAGTTTCCAAGCACATGTCAATTACTTGACAGCGAAGATAAAGAAAATCTTCCATGCCGTACTCAGATACTGCCGTTCCATGTACGGTAATAAATCAATGCACCAAGTGTACAATGGCGTGGTAAAACCCATAGCGATGTATGAAAGTACAGTTTGGGGGGATAGGGCACCTCTCAGCAGGATGAAGAGAAAACTACTAGAAGCCCAGAGATCCTGCCTGATTCCGGCAACCCAACCTCAACCAAAAGTTCAGACGCATTGGCAGTAATAGCACTGGAACCACCACTAAATTACATTGTGATGGAAAAGAAGGCACACGTAGAATATAAAACAACCAATGAAACAACTTATTTAGGAATAAAACTCACCACCGAAGAATGCACGAGGATCAGCATCTTCAAAAAGAAAATATGGGAAATTACGGAATTGAAATGGGATGAAGAGTGGAAAGCCTCCACCAAAGGACGACATACCTTTGAAATATTCCCAAGCATTCTAGTAAGGAAGAAATTAAAGGTTAAGCACACAAAAGCTGTGGCTCAAGTTATATCTGGCCACAGAGAATGCAAAGAATATATTAAGAAGATTGGAAAATACAATGAATGTGATGAAGAAGATTCCTTTAGGCATCGCATTGAGAGGTGCATCCGCTTTGAAACATGGCGAACTAAATTGAGTTTAGAAATGGAAGTCAGATCCAAAACCTATAAGGATCTAATAACCTTCTGCCTGAAAAATGGGAGGTTCAAAGAACTGGAGAGACTCTGCATCACGCCCCAAGAGGCGTGATGCAGAGCACAGTGCCCCAAGAGCACTGACCACAGTCGTAGCAAAGAGGACAGAGGGAGAAGAAATGAATTAAGAGGTAAAAGAAGACCTCGGCAAAAAGAGAAGACAAGGGCCAAAGAAAGAAGAAGCAGTCCCAAAAGAAGAATAAAGACCTCAGAAAAAGGAGATGAGCAGGGCCAGAGAAAGAAAGGAGAAGAAGACGACGAACGAAAGAAGAGAACGCGATGGCCTCATGTGGCATCTATCTGTGTAAAATCAGATGTATGCTCATCTTAAATCGAAATTGCAATTGTATAAAGTCTCATGAATATAAAAAGTTAACTTACTAGATGTATTAAAATGTCAAATCAAATTTATTGAAAATAATAACGATTAAAGAGGGGTAAACGAGAGTACATACCCTCAGAATTAATGTAAGTTGCCCAACTAATTCATATTTGAATAGCTTGGGAATAATGGAGAGAATTGGAACACACAGTGTGAACCGTGGAGCATGGGGGCCTTGGAGAAGGAGTCCAGCTACCGCCAGTGTTCCAATTCTCTCCCTTTTTTTAAATGTTGGTATAGAAGAAGATTGATTGCTCCACTGAAAATGGGTAAAAGATCTTGCTTTGTTCCTGGATGCTCCACAGGCTATTCTACAACCTTTAAAAAGAACAAAATTTTAGGTGTGAAGAATAAAAGATTGTTTTAGGCTAATGTAAGTACTCTTATTTATTCTTCACGTTACCGTACAGCAAGGTATGGCCGATGATGATGATTACCTATGTATCCATTGCAGAACTTTTATTATTTTGACAGAATTAGATTTTTTTCTCAATGTGATTTAAATTTTTCTTTGATGCGATCATTGATAGTATGTATTAGCGAAATCAAGTACTCTTGAGTTACGCTCATTATCCATACTGACGATAATGATTTTGTCTTGTAGCCGTTCTGTATATAAACATATTTCTCAATGCCCATCATTTTCAAAGGATTTCCTTTCACCTGTTGAACCCCTATGATGGAAAATTTGAAACATAGATCTGGTTACAACAATATCGCAGTCGCACGGCTGCCGTAGATCGTTTGTACTCTCGAATGATCCATGAAAGGTTAATGAAGGGGATTTCTGTTATTCAATTCATTTATCATGAGTGGTTAACATTATTATTTGACGGAAAGAACCATTAGTTGCTTCCTAACTAGCCGTAATTTCCCACAGTACGAAATAAACAAAAGTAAATACCGCATTTGTTTACATTGGGTTGATAGGGATCATCTGATTCCAGGGATCAAGTACGTCAGTGGCGCCGCGGTTGGCAGCTTCAATAAAGGTATCATGCCAAAGTTAGGAGTCTGTTATCCTTCAGTATCCATGCTTCCAACTAAACAATTAATGGAGGCCAATATTCCTGACGATCAAAAGAATGTGGGAAAATCATCTCGGGAGAAGGGCGTCAAATAACCAATTAGAGGGCACCTGATCCAATAGGAACTGGTACACAAGATGCTTCAGAAGGAACTTGTGAAACTCCTGGAGGAGGTAGGGGAGGTGATTTTAAGCATTGTTTGCACTATGAACATGGGGTTGCAACACCTTAGTTACTGAGCCATGGTAACTCAATCATTTTTCCAGAAGGATTTTGCAGATTCAATGAGCACGCCAAAAATCAGAGGCCTGCACTAATATTAAAGATGTAAAACTTGTCCAAGTTTTTTTTTAGATTTGTGTATTCCTGCCAATTTTCAAGATGGTAGCCTACACTGTGAAAAAATTTCTTTAAAAAAAATTACTTTTCCTTTTGGTTTAATTTTTTATTTTGAGAGAAACGAAAAACATTTTAGGGACAAAAAATTGGAATATTTTATTTTCTATCAACATGTGGTAAATTTATTTTTCTATCATTATTTTTAATGGAGATATGGCATCTTAAATGTTATGGTTACATAAGCACAATAATTGACAATTCTCTCCCATGCTTGGAACTGGCATTCATATACCGAAAAAAAACAATTAACCTCATCGATTTAACCTTATGCATTTCTTTTTACATACATATATGTATTGCAAAGAGTAATCAACCACTGACACCCAGATGGAGGCTCTTTTATGGGCTAAAGGAAGTAAGCAATCAAACATGCAACAAAGTCCTCAAGCTTGGATTGTCGCTATATTGATTGGCCATCACCTGCATTGAGATTCATTGTTTAAGAAACTCATTGAACTAATTAATCTAACTAACCTACCTTTAATCAGTCAATGGCATCAATAATTATTATGTATAGGTACCTTTGATGCCATGAGAGATTTGAGATAAGATTTGAGGCCATTTTAATACCAGAGTAAGGATATGCAACATTCTTCCTGGAGTAAAAGACCAGCTCCCAAGCCTAAAACAAGAAGGCGTGCATGTAATTCCTTGTAGTTGTGGAAGAATATATGTTGGAGTATCTGACTGCTCTGTGAGTGAACAGATTAAGGAGCATAAAAGTGTGATTGAGGAAGAAAGATTGGTACCACTCTGCCCTTGGGGAACACATGTCTAGGAGAAACCAACTCTGGCAATTTGAATGGGACTAAACATCTGTCTAAATAAATGGAATACTTCCCAAAACTAATCCATGAAGCAACAGAAACTTTAAAAAAGACCAGACAATCTCAACTGCGACAATGGGTAGGTATTTACTTCATTACATATAGAAGAGGGTGATGTTACTGAAAGCAAGAATTTGATTTTTTAAATTACCTAATGTATTGTATTCAGTGCAAAAGTATGTAGTTACATAATTCTTATCATTGTGATTGCCAAATATACGTTTCATCACCAACCCTTAGGGTGCCTGTTGTTGGCTAGCAGAAGTGAGAGAGAGGGAGAAAGAGAAATACAGAAGCCATTATAGGGGTGACTGCAGGGTAAGATTTTTCATTATCATCCTCCAAAATTGCCTAATCTGTAGTGTGAGTCTGTAGCATGAGTAATAAATCGTTATTGAAATAATAATTGAACATATATATGCCTCATTCTCTTCCTTGAACTACGACCTTGACATGGTGGAAGGGCTTGTGCGTTCCAATGACCCCTAGAGCTGGACTGGCAGGAGCAAGAACGTTGCTCCTGGTAGGGCCACCCATGCCGGATAGGTTGAAGGGTAGGAGCCAGACGAAAGGTAGTTCCGTGATGGTGTCACATTAAAAATACCGTTGAGTCACGTGGGAATAACTCTCAACTATCATTTCCCAGAACATGAAAGTCATTCAAAGAGAATTGATTCCTGGCAACTACGGGACGCCACCCTCTAGGGCGGGTGTCGTGCCCGGCAGCGGAGGAGGCAAAGCCTCCGCGGTCGTCACCACACGAAATCCTTGCACAGCATCATCATCGGCGGATACAAGGGATAGGAGGGAGAAGAAGAAGAAGAAAAAGAGGAAGAGGAGGAGGAAGACAGTGGTAAAAATAGGAAATTGGAATGTAAGGACCATGATGAGGGCCGGGAAGCTTGAAAATATTAAGCAGGAAATGGAAATAGGAAAAATAGATGCTTTGGGATTGTGCGAGGTGAGATGGAAGGATAGCGGGGACTATTGGAGTGATACCTACAGGGTAATCTATAGTGGGCGAGATGAGAATCAACGAGGGGTAGGCATGGTACTGAACATGGAAGTAGGCATGGTACTGAACACAAAGTTGGGACTGAGGGTGGTAAACATTGAACAGGTGAGCGACAGGATACTAGTGGTAGAAATAAAAGCACGGCCGACGAATTTCGTACTGGTCCAGGTATACATGCCTACGAGCAACCATAGGGAGGAAGAGGTGGAAGGGGTGTACGAGCAAGTAGAAGAAATAATTAGAGAAGTTCCGAGAAAGAAAAACCTGATAGTGATGGGTGACTGGAATGCAGTAGTGGGGGAAGGGAGGGACGGATTAGAAGTAGGAGGGTTTGGGCTAGGAAGAAGAAATGATCGCGGTGAAAAGGCAGTTGAATTTTGTAGAAGAAATAAATTAGTAGTGACAAACACTTGGTTTAAACATCACCCCAGGCGTAGTTACATTTGGAAAATGCCAGGTGATACTGGAAGATACCAAATTGATTATATAATGGTAAGGCAGAGATTTAGGAACAGTGTAAAAAACTCTCGTAGCTATCCAGGGGCGGATGCAGACTCAGATCATAACTTGGTGATGATGAAGTGTGAAGTTAGATTCAAAAGGCTTTGTAAAGGTAAGAAGATAAAGAGGTGGAACCTTGAAGCATTGAAAGGGTTGAAAAGGAGGGAATACCAAGAGCTAGTAGAAAAGAACATAGGTGAAGAGAAGCGGACCCATATTGTGAAGGACACACTTTGTAAATTTCTTTGTAATAATGCATCCGTAGAAATATTGTTGTAATCATCAGTGAATACGTTAAAGCCTGTATTGTGAACACCCAGTAGTTTTTTGGCTGCTTGCTCTCTCACTCTTTTATTTTTGTCAGTTAGCATGCAGATGAGTATATTTTTAGGATGACACCAGAAAGCGCCACGTTGTATAAATGGATCCACAACTTTCAGCAGGTCTTCTCTTAAATATCTAGTGGAGTGTACCAACTCGAATGTGTCGCGCACAACCAATAAGGTTTTAATTTAATCATGAATCACATTTTGATGTATACTTCGTTTTTATGTGACTAATATAGTCAGTTCTTCTAAAGCATTCTCCGTTGACAACCACAAGCATAAAATTCTAGCGACTGTTGTAACCCATATGGCGTGGCAAAGTTTTCCCGGTGACCTTTCTGCTAAACCCATCGGGTATTTTCCAGTAACAACTGCTATTGATACATCTATTAGGTACGCTTGATCACTATTTATTTCAGCAATACATATATACATTGGAGAGGTGACTAGCTGGGATGGGTGTAAAGTCAACAAGACGTAGATTCTCACAGTTTTGGATCTGCTTCCCAATTCGGCCGCTGTAGGTTGTGGATCCAGCCGTAACTCCATCCAAATGAATAATTAGATTTCGGAAAGGGAGTTAATTTAAATAGAGAGGACATATGCACCACTGCAATGGCTTATTTAAATGTTTTTCCAGAATCTTACTGACACCAAAATATTTTCCTGTATTTACCACAGTGCCATCACAACCGAATGCGTAAATATGTGAGAAAGTCGTAGGATGCTCTCCGATGCATTTAATGATTGAATTAGAAATATCCTGTACTGTACCAGAAACAGGAGTCAGATGAGTAATGTATTTCCAGTCAGGCTCACTTATTATCGCCACATGTTCTTCTAGAATGGTAACTAAGTAATACTTATTATTCTTTTTTTGTTGAAGTATTATCTGATTCTTTCTCCCGTCAAAGTAAAGCACCACTGCGGGTTCACCATATTGTGTTTTTTCTACCTCTAATCTTGTTTTTTAGTCTCTGTCTCATAAGTTTCATGGGGTCTATTACTTGTGATGAGTCCTCGTTGTTAACAATGTGAAAATCTCCTAATGCTGCACCAGTAGTTTATGGAACTCTAAACCTGTCACATACTCGTGCAAGTGCAGTTAGTCGTGTAGAATTGCACTTCAGCCCTTTACCTTGTGAGGTTGTTGGTTGACAATAAAAAGCATTTTCTGAGTAATTATCTTCTGTCGGGTCCCTATCCTGGTATTTAACTGCAGAAAATTACAAAGTGTTTCATTCACAAGATGGTATCTCTAAATTCGACCAAGTAAATCCTGATGCAATCAATTACTCCTTTTCCACATGACCGCGTGACAAACTACTAAAATTTGTTACCGTAATCATACGGGCATTGAATGCCACAGAAATAAGAAACGACGTGTTTGCTGGGTTGCCTATCCTTAATTTTGTTTATAATTCTTTCCTTGTTTATTTCAGTTCTGCACTCATGTAGCTGCAGCTAAACCCTTTTCTACTTTTCCGACAGTTATAAAGCATTTTGAATGAAAAAATAAGGTAGAGCATGACCTTCTGTTCATTTCAAATTTTTATCAAAATGGCCTAAAATATTTAAACTTCAAGCGCTTGGCGAAAGCTCAAGATGGTTGACAAAAAATCTGAAAAAATCATGCGTTATATTAAGTTCCAAAGACAACTTTTCTGACCCCAAGCTCCCTGAAATACGAAAAAAAATGTTGACGATCACCCCTATTCTCCAAACAGAAAGTGAAATAGAGATGCTAATTTGCTCTGGTTAGGCCACATCTTGAATACACAGAGATCGTTTGGGGCCGTGCACAGAAGCATTTTATTTGCAATGTAAATAAACTGCAAAGGTAAGTGGCACACTTAGTTAAAAACTACTGTGAGCTAACAAAAAGAGTCACAAAGCTGATGTAAGGATTCGGTTGGGAGGCATCAGAGACTCGGAAGCTACACACTGGGCTTAGATTAGGTACTTTAAAAATTCAGATGAGGTGAGTTTCATTGTCACATGGAGGATATTATTTTAAGCCCGGGCTATATATCTAGAAATGATAGAAGCTACAAAATGTGAGAGATATACTGCTGAACTGACAGGTACTTCCTTCTGAAAATTCTCCAATTCTCCAAAAATCCAATTCTGAAAAGAATTAAGAATGCAAGAGTTAATTCTCCGCTGTTTAATGGTCTCTGGAGTCAACAATCGGTTTCTGAACAATCAAAAAAGACCTAGCCTTAGAATTTAATCTGGCTGAAATTTAAGATTTGCAACATTCTTGCCTTGAGAATGCGTGACGAGTCATCCCTAGAAACGTCGTCAATTATGAATAGTTTAAACAGGTGGAGAGCCCGTGAAGAGTTTACTCATATTATTTGCTGGGAAAGTGTTAGATCCTTTAGCTAACTACTGCTTCCTCATCAGTTACTCTATAATGCTGGTGATAATGGACAACCTTGTCTCACTCAGCCTATTACTGCCAGCAATGAATCTCGAACTGCTGCTCTCACTCCTTCTAAGTCATGCTTAGTCTCATCAACTTTGGCCATACTACCCTGTCAAAAGCCTAATCAAAGTCACCAATACAGAACATGCTGATCATATTTTGTTTATTTCTATCAGTACTCTCATTACAGCTCTAGTGCCACACATTTCCATTCCTTTCCTTAACCCACACTGATCTTTGCCAGAGTAATCGTTCTACCCTATTCCCTAACCCTCAATCACTACTCAAAGGACCAGTATTAACTGGTGGAAGGCACCTGTTGCTATTCCATGGGAGGAGAAAACAATGAACAAGAAGTACACGATATACATAAATACTTCCAATTTACTGCTCAAAATGTATAAGCAGATATCAACTTAGAAGAACTAGATTGATTACATATAAATTAACGGCACTATATAAGGCAGACAATTTTTAATCACTATTTTCGTGGAATATAAATTATTATTTTCAATATCCATGCATGTTCACTATGCCATAAATTTGACAACACCACCCCTCATCAGTTCATTGATAACCAAAATGTACATGACATCCGAATTGGATTTATGAAGGATTTAGATTGGCTTCTCTGTGGTGATAGATTTACAAATTGGCCCACTTAAGCTTTACCATGCTAGTTGTAGTTGCATATGGTTATTCTGGGATGAAACTCACCCTGAAGAAATTAAAGAATTTTCCCTTCAAGCTCAATAGTACTAAGTCCTGGGCATTGAAGACACCTCTGGCCCAAATCATTCAATGTCATTGAGTAAAATATAAACAAATTTGAAGCAATGAAAATAATATTAACCATCTAACACTTCAGCTTCTACCTGGTGGAATTAATTTTCTCATATTTGATCAATTTTCTGGGGTCGTTTTCAGCTAAAGGCATGCTACATAACCCACAATTACCAATGCAAATTCTTTGCTTTAAGTTACATAAAACAAATAACTGTCGTAATTTCCCTAAAATCATGATATTTCAAAATATTTCTCAAGCTACCCGTCATTATACAGTAGGTACTCTGAGGGAATCAAGTTTCCCAATAAATGGAGCGCATTTCCCAATTTGAAATGCATCATTGAGCTCTCTCATTCTCGCTGTAGTTTCCTCTGCATTCTTTCTCTTCCTTCCTTTTTCTTCTAGGCTTTACTCCTCTCGCACTCTGGCAAGTGCTTGGGATTTACCTGTCTCTCTATAACCTACAATACTTAACAAAACACCACCATGAAAAATGGTTTCTTTTTTTATTGATAAATACCAACATATGTTCAGTGTAATTTTCAAGCATAGTGATCATTTTCAGTGACTACACAAATAAATAAGCAGTGAATTCACAAATACTAATGAATTAATAAATAGGTGAATAAAAAAAACTGTACCTATAGCTAGGTATACCTAAGAAAAATATTTCATTTTCCTTATGACTGATTGCTTTTTTGAAATGTGGAACTATTTATACTTCCAGGTGGAATACGTATCCGCTTTCAATTATGTAACTAGAATTATCATATAACCAGCATATTTTTAAAAATTACTGAAGGTATTTATTCAAGATGGAAGAGTTGACTTTTTAAACATACCATAACATTTATAAATTGATATATTATATATTATTTTCAGTATTTTAAATTCATTCATTTTTCCTAAATGCAAAGAGAATAAATAAATTCGTGGTAGATGCACTGTTGGTCAAATTATATGTCAACTTCATTAAAAAATGCAAAGGAAACAAATTTTCCGGCCACTCAAAATCAAGATACATAGCAGAACCATGTCCTGATGAACGGTTTAACTCCTACTTTACTACTAATCAGTATTTATTTTCACCCCCATCATAATCAATGACTCCTTGAAGTCTTTGTTACATTTACCCTATTTAATTTTGAAATAATATAGGGTGCCAACCCAGAGGTGTCCATACCTCCCGGATATGGCCTTTCAGTGACTCTTGGTTCCTTTCATTGGCATTCTGCTGGTTCACGACCATTAAGTCACAAATATTTTGAATTGGATTCAGGTCTGGGACAGTTTTCCTGCACGAAATATTATTTCTTTACATTCTGATACTATGTACAGTAGAACTCCAACTATCCAAATCAATTGGGCAAGGGCCTAGCCATGTTGAAACACTGGTTCCCATCAGAACACCGAAGTTTCTTGCCGGCCTGCAATTTCTCATATCAGCTTCATGGAGGTGGTTTCTCACTGTACAGGTGCTTTTTAGTTTAATGTCCTCTTTATCACAGCCACCCAACTAACAGCAAGAGGATTGATTGTCAGTGGGATGTTAACGAATGCTGCCATCCTCATCTCAAGACACGCATCTGGGTCTCCTCTTCTTTGTCATGTTGCCATCACCTCAACCCCCTGTCCCTCCCTGTAGAATTTTAGCCAGCAATATAGGTACAAATGTTTCTATTCATGTCCATTGCCCTCAATATCTGAGAAACAGTGTAGCCTACCTCAACTATCCCATCAATTTATCCCCCCTATCCTGGACTTAATGGAATTTTGTGAATATCTGTTTGTCGTAACAGAGAAATTAAAGTGTCCGCAAAAGCAAATGCATTCAAATCCACATCCCGTAATTCTAGGGTAGATGGGAAAAATAGTTTCCTCAACGACATGTACTCAAGTGTATAATAATGGAATGGGGGTGTACGTGTACATAACAGTTTGCCAAGTAGTTACTAACTTCAGATGATAAGCAAAAAGTGGTGGTGGAATTTATTTTCCAATGCATTGATTATGGCTGCTATGGTACCATGGTTATTGCACAGTGAAATCCACGGGCCAGCAGTGATGAGTCACTTAGTTTTTAGGAGGTAAGTTGCAACATGTCTAAAGCAACAATGTCCATGGATAAATAACTCTCCAGGACCAAAACCCCCTCTTTCTCAATTTCTAGAAAAACTATAGAGGGTATCCTCATGAGAGGACAAAAAAGCAAATGCATTCAAATCCACATCCAGTCTAACCTACCAATCAACTGCCATGAGTCTTTTAGCCATAAGCTGCCTGTCTTACCTGCAGAGTTTTGCATGTGGAAAACTATTTATCATTGCCTGGTTTCGGTTGAGCCATACGAGAGAGTTCAATTGAATATTTCAAATGCATACAATGTTATCTAATGTGCCTCCGATCTTGTGGCCAGCAAAAAACATGCATGGGACAGGGGAGCGGCCGGGAATCCATCACCAATTAGGATGATTAGTCCATCACCTTACTGTAATTAAATTTCCCTCGTTTTGGCTGAGAGGTAAGAATAATTTGCCATAAGAAAGGAAACCAATTTTCCCTCTGAGTGATAATGGTGGTCCTTAGTTTGTTGGGAAAGCTTATTCCCAAAAAGTACTTATTGTGCAGTGGTGTTAAAACTTCAATCAAATAGCAAGACTTTTAATATAATTTCAATGTTAGTGTACTCTTGACGCTGGTTCTTTTTGAACCCTTCCACCTGAGGAGAGGCTAGGTGAACATAATCCAGGGTGACCACAAAGTTTTAATTTTGAAATTCCCTAACATTTTCCCTGACATTTCCACGAAATTCCCTGACAAAATGTCTCCCTGAAACAAAGTGTACAGTGATTTTTTTTTACGATTTTGTTGTTTAAATGATGGCACGATACGTAAATAAATGCATTGCTCTATTTGACTATGCAGGTGCTATCAGTGCATTTCGAAAGAAAACAAAAGTCAATTTTATAAATTGTCATTATTTAAAAAATAAATGTTGAAAGTACAAAACGAAATAGTAACATATTACTGCAGAACAAAAGACATTTAAAGGTCAATATAAAAACTCTAACCCGGAATAATAATGTTGAGTAGCTAAGACTGAGAAGAAAGTGCAATGTATAAGGAATACTATGAAGAAAACATGGCTGGTAGGCAGGCAGGGGGTGCGAGGGGCAAGGCACTTCCCTTCATCATGTTAACAGTATGACCTGAATGGCCAGTGAACAAGTGGTGGGAATAATTCCAAAAGCGTTGAAGACATAGAAATGCATGGTTGATTTCAACGACTATTTTTCCCTCACTAATGACAAATTGGCTCATTTACTGTGAATGTGCTAAGAAATTCACCGAAGGACGACCAGTGCACGACCTGAACTTTGAACACCGGACAACCAAAGTAGCTCACCCCGTGATGTGGAGACTGCGTGCAACCAGGCAGCCCAAGGTGGCTTTGGCTGAACATTTCTGTCAATAAGCCTATCGCAGTGAAATTACGAAAATTTTACCTGTGATTCCTTGGAAAGGGCAAAAACTCGACCGCAAGTCGACTCCTTGTCCCGGACATTTTTCTGATGAATTTTTCCTGATACATGGCTGTCTCGCACCACGAGCATTCACAATTTGACATGCCCGATATGCCTTCGAAGAGGGATGTGCGAGTGAGAGAGAAACCACAAGCGGAAACTTGGCAAGAGTGAGCGGGCGAACAGAGAGATGTTCTTAGCCTCGGACATTGTTGCAAATGACAAACCATGGGGTATTTTTCTCCTCTAACACTGGCCTGATATGAGTCTCAAATAAGCGAAGTGAATCTTGGCAACCTCGTGTTCGAACTGCCCCTCCCCCGCGGCAGCGGAGACTTTCCCACTGTTCCAGGGTTTCCCAAAAGGTACCCATCCCCACACATTTCAGGCCTGCCTTTCTGCTAAGATAATTGAAAAGGTGGCCGGGAATGGCTGGGCAAAGCCAAAGTGAGGAAGAAAGAACTGGCAATGAGTGGCCCGACATATATCGGATGGCGGTGGAGACAAAACAAGTACATATACATATGGAACATGAGCCGAGCCACTTGTAGAGGTGCGACCGCTACGAGTTTCCCTGACAAGACATGAAAATCCCTGACATTTCCCTGACAGCCAATACTACAGCATGGTACCAATTTTTTCAGGAGCAAATGAAATAAAACTAATCTGTAAAAAAAGTTCTCATTCTTGTTTGATTTTTATGTAGGTAGAATTTTTGAGTAAATTACATAATAATTCCTTTTAGTTTAATAATTTACTTACAAATTTTCATGGGATTTTGTCATTGTGGTCATCATAACCATTGTAAACACTCAAGAAGGCTGCAAATTTTTCAAAAAAATGTGATCTGGGCAGCAATGTTGCGCAACATTTTGGTGGAGAGACATATTTTTAGCTGCAGAATTGATAAGGCCATCACCATACTTAATTTCACCTATGATTTAAGTAGGTTTTTTCATGCTAATGATCGTTATAACTATAGTTATTTCATTAAAGAGTTATTGCAATTACTTCTGGCGTAGTGTGTTTTGAAATGAACGTAACTTTTATAAATGACGTGATATTAATTCTGGTAAAGTTCCAAGATTCTGCTGAATTCTTTTTCTGCTATGTATATGTAATTATATTAACCAAGCAATATGATTTATAAAAAAATGATTAAAAAATAAACATTTTACTTCCATGAAAATGTGTTTGGATTACATTCTCTCTAATAATTACAGAACTTCCTTCTCTGCATTTGGTGTATAGGAAAAGTATGCTTAAAATCTCCCTCTGTAAATGTACCCCAGTAGCAGAGTTGGTCGCTGCAACGTTGCAGTAACGTAACAAAGGTCGTTCTAAGGTTGCAGTCACAATGATTCATCTCAGGAAAATTGCTGACGTCACATTTTGACCGTCAACTTGTGACCGACCTGCAACCAATTATCAACTTTGTTCCCTCCCATGTTTAATTTATTTGAAAAAATCTTGTTTATTCTTAGTAATATTGCATTTATATTCGTGCTATGGGGCCATATGGGTTTCAGATAATTAATGCCTGAAAACTGTTATCGTAATGTGATGTTATTTCCTCAAACGATCACGAAATTGCCATTTAATAATTAGTTCTCGAAGTCACTTTAACGCACGGAAGTGGTCAGATATATACGGCTTTCTAGACGTGGAGACTTCGATTTCGGATGCCAGATAATGCACGTAGAAACCGTAGGGTAGATGAATATATCGAGATAGATACAATGTCCTTAGGTAGATACTTGGTAGGATAAACATTAAAACATGGTATTGCGTAATAGTAAATTCATAGTATATAAATGAAAATTATATTTTTTTCATTTTGAGAGAGCAGGGAGGAATACTGGTCTGGAGCACTGTTTCAATTTCTTCCAAGATCCAGACCACCAGCAGACCTCTAGTTCCAGCCCGGTTACCTGTTCCAGATTAGTTACAGACCAAATATTATTACCTGAGATGTCTTTGGGCATTTGGGGCCACCAAGGGTCAATGTTCTTCATTTACCTATTGGAGGGGGTTTACGAAAGCGTTTGAACAGAAGAAAGAACCATGTAAGGCAGTCTAAATGTTTTATTAGCTTATCGTAATGGAATCTGGTACCCAAACAAAATTTTTTTGTAAGGTCGCAATGCGGCGGTCCAGCGACGTTGATACTCGGAAACTTCGCACATTGCTGGAACGTCGCAGCGACATAACCGCCACTCCTGTGACATTGTGGGACCATCACATTGGTCGCAATGTGACGTGCCTGCAACATTGTGGGACCGTCAACTGCTACTGGGGTCATTTATTATAGAAAAAAAATTTATAAAAGTAGAAAGAGAAGCATAGCTTTGAATTATTGTGGAAATGTGCATCTGACCGATAGAGTGCTCTGGGTGAAATGTATAACCATTGGAGAAGAGGAAGTGCCATGCCCTTAAGGGAGTTTAACATGTTGTTGGCATTGTGCATTGCTGATCAAGTTGGTCATCGAGTGGATAGAATAATGGAACAGCAACTAAATCTAACTTCTTACTGGCCATCCATCATATTTGAAGATGGAGGAAAAGACATACCAGTGGGATGCATAACAAATTTCCATCCCGCTCATTTGGGGGATTATAACCCTGAGCTGAGTAATTATAAAGTGAAGTCTGAGAAGTGGCAGGGGACGTACTATTGTAGCATTAGGCATCTCGGTGGTAGGGTGCATAGATTTTATTGTTGAATTAATTATCTTTATAATTATCTTTATACTTAATTTTTGTTTCCAGTTTAAAAATATTTTCATCCTCAAAAATGTATGGTTTGCGCTGAAGTTGCTTTGAAGTTAATGTAACAGGACTTATGTTATGTTTGTTTGTTGCAAACTGATAATAATAGTGCTAAAATACTCATATGTATTAAAAATGTCATCGTCTTAATCTTTAAGCATCAAAAGATGATTTATTGGGCGCCATGGGGACTAAAAGAGTGATAAAAAAGTCAAGGCGGTTGGAGGAAGACCTCGAGAAAGGTCGGTTGTAATCGACGGAAATGGAGGGTAACGAGGACATCCTGTTCATACAGAAAGAATCATTGGTAAGTACAAAATTGACCCTCCATCGACAGTATATATTTTTGACACGGTAAGTGACGTCTCTTCCAAGAAAAGTTCCGTCATAAAAAAAAGTTTATATTTTGCCTATTCATTTACTTGAGAATCCAGTTATCTTAGTACCTATGTGATATATTCTGATTCCAATTCTGTGGTAGAAAACTTCCAGGAAAAAGAAGAACGATACAAAAGAAGCAGAGATGAAGAAGTTCCTCCATTTCCACCCAGATCCAGTGGCTAAAAGGAAAACTTCCAACTGCAGTACACCAGACAAAGAGGAGCTGAAGCATCTTAAGGCTGAGATAGTGATTCTAAAGGAGGAGCTAATGGCAGAAAGGGAGTACCACAAAAAAGTGGAGGCTTTGTATGGAACATCTTCAGATAAGGATATAATGGATAAACTGGAGGCCATCTCCAGTGATCTCGGTAAGTGTCTAAAAAAAACACTTGCTTTATGACGTAGAGGCATTTTAGATTTATATTGAACCTGTTAAAGATAGTTGAGTGGTTCATTGTTGAGCCTATAGATTTCATCAAAGCCTCATGATTTCTGGCACTGTTTCTTCCAAGTCAACATCATCAAATGTTTTCGCTAGTTGCTGAAGTACAAGGGGAGTTGGTCCTCACTTGCATTTACGAGATTCATTGGATGAGCAGCAGAAAACTTTGGAAACATTTTCCATTGAGGTTGAACTAGTTATTAGCTCTAAAAGAAATTAATGCTCTCAAGCATAGAACCCTTCACTTCCTGCTGTGGAGTCAAGCCTGCATCTTTGGCCTTTTCTCCTAGCATCTTTTTTTTCACCCTTGTGCCTGAGCTTTGAATATCTACGTCCTTTTTAGTGCAAGTTGTGGTTGCATATTCTATGGAATTGTGAACCAGAGGGCTTATGTTATTACTGTATGTTGGGTGTGGATACTTCCAAAACTGGTATTTATACAGTTTTTTAAATTCATGAATTCATTCATAACCAAATTTATCACATTTAATAGACAACTTAGATGGTACCTGTTTATTGATTGATTCCAAGATTTTCTACTTGTCTGGTAAAATCAGGAAAAACTAAAATTTTGGGGCCTATGCTGAAAGTGGGGTATGAGACGGACTGCCCCTCCCCCCCTTGGTACGTCACTGTTGATAGTAATCTCTTAATGGTGTGCAATTATGCTCCTGGAAACTCATGGATTTCTAATAATATTTTAGGATGTTCTGGAGGAGTAACTGCAGTAACAAATGGCTCAGTTGCCTCCTGCCTTGACAGAGGTTCTATAACTTGCACTGGAAATGACGATGATGCTATGGTAGGTTGTAATAATATCCACCTAATTTCCATTATGGAAGAAAAAACCACTGAATTTTCTTCATGTGTATATTTTGTTTAAAACTGAATGTTTGGTAAATGAGCACCACCTGTTTTAGGTAATCATTTTTATAAGTGTTAATTAAGTAGCAGAATCAAATGTATCAGTTAAAAAATCAGAATCAAAGGTAAGTATAGTTCTCCCATTTTCATCACTGGTAATTACCATTGTTAATGCTAACGTCCTTACTTTTACCCTTTAGGTGAAAATAGGAAATGACTTCCAATGCCAAAAAAGGTCATGGGAAGAGGCTTGCCACTCCACTGACCCGTCAAACTGGTGGGCAAGGTGTTTTTGGAGAAGAGGCAAAGATCTAAAGGTTCTGGTCAAGGTGTGCAGGACTGAGGGAATTTCCCTACTTATTTCTTGAGGCAGCAAAGTGTAAGTTATCCACCACCTAACTTTATATACTTATACCCTGTTATGTCTGATTTACCATATTTTTTTGGTAAACTTCCTTTCATCCCTTTTTCCCACTGAATGGTTTAAAACTAATGGTTTTTAACTAAACAAAGACAAAACGCAAAACCTTATCTGTAGCCTAAAATCTCAAATGCATGAGGTGCACACAGTTAAACTATTAGGATTCCACCTACTCAAAATTAAATTGGACCGCACACATTTCAGAGATTACAAAAAAACTCTCAACATCACTGTATGTACTGAGAAAGCTAAGCTTTCTAATCCCTTCAGAACATCTAAAATCCATTTACTACACTCTTTTTAACAGTCACTTGAGTTATGGGCTTGAAATCTGGGGTAATGCCCCGGCTGTGAAATCAGTTTTCCTGTTACAGAAAAAAGCTGTGAGAATAATAACTCATTCTTCCTCTACTGAACATTGTAGGCCATTATTCAGGAAACTGAATATACTGACAGTCTACAGTCTGTATGTATATAGAGTACTTCTGCACGTGAAAGCTAACCTCCAGTCTTTTACAATAAGTTCAGACATACATAACCATGACACACGTAAAAACAATCACCTCTTTGCATGTCAAAAGAGACTAAAAAGAACACAAAATTCCATTTCTAACATGGGCATTAAGCTTTTTAATCATTTACCTGAGTCTGCAAGAGGAAGCAGTACTACAAATCTGTTGTACACTCTTGGCTGGTATCAAAATCTTTATACTCTGTAGTTTTTCACTCATGCAGCAGACATGGTTTTTTGAACTATCCTGTACTTTATCCAGGTTGTATTATGTAAATTGTATCCATCATGTAAATTGTAATTTCATGTATGTCCTGTGAACTGACGAAGTCATTTGTAAACCATTTACTTAACGACCAATAAAGCTATTATTATTATTTCCTTTATAGATAAGTTCAAGGGTTTCCTAAGAAATCAGTTAAATCATGTGGAGCCAATGCTGGAGGCCACTGTTAAAAAAATAGGTGTTCTGATGACTAAGAGGGCCACACGTCCAAATTCACGTTTCCCTCACATTTAACTCACGCTACCCTCACATTTAACTCACACTACCCTCACATTTAACTCATGCTTACCTCACATTTAACTCACGCTTACCTCAAGTTAACCCTTTCTAGCCGAACGTCTTGTATAGGAGTCGGGGTTTTCTTTATGCAAAACACCGGACGTCTGCCATAAACACCGGAGATTTCTATACGCAAAAGAATGGACATCTCATATACACGTCGTGGAGGGTAGGAGAGTGACCGCCGCTGAGGCGTTTGAGAAGGGTGTTCCTTCGACACTTCCCACACAGAAAATAAACATCTATTAGATATATAATAGATATCTACATATAGATAAATATTTATCTAATAGACATCTACCGTAGATATCTATTAGATATATTATTGTCAAAACAGCAGCATGTCTAATAGATATCTACGGTATATGTCTATTAGATAACTATTTATCTATATGTAGATATCTATTAAGATACCTTGCTGGAAATTTCACCTACTGTTTACAGTAGCCTATAGGCTTTTTGGAACACTACTGTTTTCAGTAAGTCAACTGTAATCCTGCTGTTTTCTACTGTGTAGGTCTACTGCACTGCTACTGTTTTCTACTGTTTGCAGTAGCTCCACTGGACTGCTACTGTTTTTACTAAAAAAAATATAATTAGCCACTCTTCACTTTAATACTACCACGAAATGGCTTGATTTACTTCGTTGCAGTGTACTTCCTACCTAACACTACAACTCCTGCCTAATAATTCGACTCGACGCACCTAAGCTCGCACCCTTTACTGATGAATAGGCGTATAGAAAGACGTATATATCTAGTCACTTCCGTGGAAAAATGTGACTTCGAGAACTATTATCATTAAATGAAAATTCCACGATAGTTTGAGGAAATACCATAAAATCTTGATAAAATTTATTTGCCATTAATTAATGCCAGATTACTGTTATTCTATGTTGCCACATAGTATGAATATAAATGCAATATTACTGCGAATAAACAAGATTTTTCCAATTCCCGCACGTTAGCTTCAGCGTCGTAGCATAGGGTCTGGCCAGGCGGGCGGTTGCCAGAGGCACAACCCTCCGAGGGCACACTTTGCAAACCCACTACCTGTGGGCCATAAATCGAGGTAATATTACCTCAATTTATGTGGTATCAACCAGTAAATGTCGTTAGATATATCTATTAGATGTTTATACTTTATGGCATCGTTCGACGCGTCGCAAAAATTTTTAAGTCCGCCATCGCTCGAGTAAGGAACCAAAAAATTTGTCCCTTAATCAAATGTTAAATCGCTTCCATAGCTCATGAATCGCGTTTTAAAACACACTTTCAGAGATGCATCCAAAATCGCCCCTCGTCACCTGCACATCTAATTGATGTCTAACATATAGAGATATATCTAATAGATGTCTAATAGGCATCTATTAGATATACATCTATTCATAGATGAAAATAGACAATATATAGATATCTATAGATATCTATTTTCCGTGTTGGTTCGATTCCCTACTCAGTGGGTTGCAAGACCCTTCCCTCGGTAACTTCGCTCGATCCTCAAGCCCTTTAGCGGTCATTCTCTTAGCATGTCTCCGCCGTCAATAATTGTATGTGCATTGGATTTTCTAAGTAAATATTCGTTGTCTATCCCAAATTATTAACCATTCAAATGAACTCCTTGTGTTTTGCAGTGTGTTTTCAAATTTCAATCGAAATTCTAGCTCTTAAATTAACAAAGTTGTTTTCTGCTTTCTTTTAATCATTACTGTCCGATTAGTATCCTAAAATCGTTAATATAACGGCTAGAAATTCGTTTAAAATTTTAAAACGATCAAGTAAAAATGAGGAATTCATTTCCGACATCAATTCTCTGATGTTTGTAATAAATGATTGTTTTAAAAAACCACTGCACATACAAAAAAATGACCGCAACCCCATGCTGTGAAAGGGTCTGTTTATGAGTCATAAGGTCGAGACCACTTGCCAAGCGAAGGGTGGGGTCGGTACGGCGAAGAGAATATTTCCTTCGAAATGCCTCCGTACAGAGATGACCTAAGTCTCCCATGAAGCTCTGGATACTAAAAATATTTCCATAAAAAGTTCACCGGCGTGAAAGGGTTAAATGTCCAAATTCATGTTTCCCTCACATTTATCTCACTCTACTCTCACATTAGTTCACACTTCCCTCACAGCTTATTTTCACCACGGTTGGGCCTGAGAATCCAATTAATACCAATGATCAAGTTGCCATGGAAATTTCTATTTTGAAATGAAAAATGGATGATTTTGGAGCTGATGAAGCAATTTTGATGTAAAAACGATGTGTTTAAGAAAATTGAATGAGTGAAATATGTACCGCTTCCTTTAAATTTGATTGATGAAATTATTGATGAATTAAATCATTGATGAAAATTTCCATCCAATATCCTGCGTGTAAGTAATTTAAAAGAGCAAAGGAAGAAACCTGCACTGAATTCAATACTTTTCTAACAGGAGAAAAAGTTAAGCCTTGGGTGGTATGAGGTAGAGGCCTGCATACGGTCGCAAAATACGGGCGGCCCATGCCCGCCTGTGTGCGAGAGATAAAGAGAGAGGCATATCCCAAAGTCATTCGACGATCTTTTCCGAAGTCTCACGAATGAGGCTTGACGAAGAACTAGCCGCCCAAGGGGTGGTCACCCGGTGGGTGGCCAGGCGCCCGCCTCTACGCCGGGCGACCGCTTCTATGCCGGGCGCCCGTCTCTTAATCCTCACCACAGGGCTTCTAGCTCGAGGGTCTTTGCTGTCCGCAATTCGCACGACGCGAATTTCCCGCTCAGTCATATACCGCCCCTCCCCTTCCCTCAGTTTGGGCGCACAAGAGAGACCTCTCAAGGAGCCGGGTGCCCGCCAACGACCCGGGCACCTGCCTAGGATACGGGCACCTGGGGCGAACGGGCACGGTCGGGCGTCTACGTCACACGGGCGGAGGCGAACACGGGTGAGGGTGCCCGGCACGGGCGGGCGAGGGTCGCCCGGATTTCGAGCCCGTCTGCAGGCCTCTAGTATGAGGAGGGGAAACTCACCCTGAAGAAATATACAAACATTTTCCCTTGGGGGGGTGGGGGGGGGGGGAAGGTCATGAAAGGAAGGTGAGCAGACAAACAACTGGTGGCAAGGGGATCAATGGCAGCTATCTGACTATGGTGGGGGGATAGGTACTATTTAACACATTCTTATACACATAAAAATACAATAAAATTTCAAAATTCTCTATAAAATCAAGTTTCTTCCCTTTGTCACATGCATGTAAAAGTTTCGGGATAAAATCTGAGGAGTGGTCATTTTCAATTAGATGTGTAGCAAACATAGAGTTGTTTTACCATTTATAAAAGATTTGATATATTTAGATTTATGTATGCCTATTTTTCTACCAGTTTGCCCAACATAAAAACAATTACATCCAGGGGTATCACAGTTTAACATATACACTCCACTTTTATTACAGCTAGAGTATCTGTCTTTTGAGTTGAACAACAATTTATAAAGAGTCATAGGATTATAAAAGCACACTTTAAACTTATTATTAGAGATGGATTTATTGATTTTGTACGACAATTTTGAGAAGAAGGGTAGCTCCACCCAATTGGTTTTCGATACAAGGATCGGGGAAAAAGCCGTGGAATCTATTATGGCCTGTTGTTGTCGTAAGCGTAAGTAAAATCTGAAGAAATGAAAATAATATTATTCAACAAAAATTTCGGTATCTATCTGGTGGAATTTTCACCAAGTTAATACGCCGGGAAAGCACTAAATCTTAATTTTCTGGTCGTTTTCAGAAAATGGCATATTACACAACCCGCCATTACCAATGAAAATTCTTTGCTTTAAGTTACTTAAAACAAATAAAATAACTGTCTTAATGTCCCTAAAGTCATGATGAATCAACAATATTTCTCAAGCTACCCATCAGTATAGAGTAAGTGCTTATTGCCCAGTGTTGTGTGCCACCACACAGCGTGTGAGGAGTGAGGTTGGCACCCCCATAAGATTTGTTGCTAGGGGGTTGAGATTAAGAATGCAAAATTTTAGGGAAATCGGTTGATAATTGTGGGAGCCAATAAAAAACAGACATATGCACAAAATTTGATTTTTAGTCATAGTTCTGTGATCTTCAAAAATATTACTCTCTTCCTCTTGGGGATATGATGTAATACCCTCCACAAAGACTAACACCCTAACTTTCTATTTTTAAATGCTGTAAACAAGTTCAGAATACATATTTCTGCATCCTATTTTTGCTTAAGCTCTTCCTTAAGTCTGCCCGCATATTATCTACTCCAGTGGCGAATATAGGATATAACTTTGGGGGGGGCCGACCGGCTGGCTAGTGGCGATCGGCTGTAGTGTAGGTATCCGCGCATGTGCTGAGCGCCCCTCGCTGCGGCCATGCGGCCTTATTTTGGGGGGGGGCCCGGGCCCCCCCCATATATTCGCCCCTGATCTACTCCAATTGCTTTATTTCCACGAAGTTTTTTTAGTCTCATTTCCCCAAATGCAATATCTGATACACCTGAGCCCAAACTGCTTTCATCCATGTTAAATTCCCTTTCTGAATGTATGAGAAACTATTGGAAACATGTGAATTAGTTTTAGATATAAAAGAGAAAGTTGTTTGCAGAGTTATTTGTGATAGAGAACCCACGAGAATTACTGGGGATTCAGAATAATGTCTTTGGAGGAGAAAGTGAATGCTTGTTCAGGTAAATGTGACTATGTATTACCAAAGTTGTATCTGAGGACAGAAATGGTGGCATAATTATGATATGTGTTATATATGTTAAAAAGAAGATAGTACTGTATCATTGGTCAAGTTTTGGGAAAGATGGCAACAATGATGAAGAGATAATCAAAGGTATTGCCAGTGAAAAGTTCATCAGTAGTTTGAGGAGAATATCTGACTTTTTGTCATGGAAAGCAAATGTAATTGTTGAGGCTCACTTTTCAAAGTTGCCACACTAAAATAATGAATGGGCTATTGTGTTTAGTTAAATTAAAGCAGAGAGAATTACATACTTGATAGTGTTTGTGGTAAAAATGAGAAGTACGGATTGGTGGATTATGGAAGAATGTGGTTTGGGCATTCTGGTAGAGGAAACAGATGAAAGGAGTGTGATTTTTTGGATAGTCATCATGAGGGAGTGTATGAGTGTAAAGTATTTATATGTCTTCACTCTTTTTAGTTAGTCATAAATTTCATTTGATAACACTGAAAATTATGAACCACCAAAACTTTATTTGGTATTCTATGTATCTATTAATTGGGAGTGCTGCAACAATTTACTTCATGGGACACTTCGGGTGCCTTCCATTCAGTTTGTTTGCTTAGCGCAGATCAGCGCACTCCAGTGCACACAAATGTTGATGAATGGAATGATTTGCGCTGGTACGTTTTCGAAAAACAAGAGAACGGCAATATGCGCACAATCTTGCCTCGAGTCCATGAACATGTATATGTTCATGGACTCGAGGCAAGCATATATGCATATTCGTGCTCGAGTCTTTAAAAAGTCTGCCGTGAAGACTATAACCTGCCTTCATTTCTTAAATGGACCGAAGACTGTTGGAGTACGTACTGGAGACTCCAGATTCCAGTACCGATGAATCTTTTGAGTTAGATAGTCTTCCGGAATGGAGTTCATTCTCGGACACGGAATTTCCGATGGGAACGATGATGAGACCAGACGAAACCAGAGGCAGGAAAAATTATATAGCGCCACTACATAAATTAAAATTATTTGAAAAGCAGCCTAAGATAAAAGTTAAACGGTGGTTCAATGCACTCCCATTAAATATAAAACAATTACTTGTGAAAAGCCCTTAAAACAAAAAAATATGTAAATTAATAGGTATTGCATGATTGTTTTTATTCGGTAGATGATTATATAGAGTATCTAACAAAATGTAAATAAATATATGTTACATGGTAAATAGCTAACCGTAACACTGAGTTTGTACTATGTATCAATGATTGTTTTTGCTTGTATTTTATTTGCATTAGTATTTTCATGAATATATCCATATCTATATCCATGAGTATTTTGACAGCACCTGATGATTTTTACATTTTAATATGAACAATTTATAAGGAAATAAAGAAAAATCTATCCATCTAATTTAAATCGTTAAACGCCGGCTACATCAGAAAGCATGCAAACTTCTATGTTGGTTAATATCGACCAGTTGGTTAATTCCAGGATAGATAGATGGGTGGTTGTAGAACTTCTTTTGTTTCAGCGCACAGAAACTCTGCCTCCGAGGTGTTTTGAAGTGCGCAACTGAGTGCGCTGGTCTCGAAATGAATGGATGGCAACTGCGCTGAAGTGTTGTGAAGTGCGTAGCTCACTAGGTGCGAATGGAAGGCACCCTTCTTCTACTTCATCACTGTCATATTTAAAGACTACTGACAAAACTATCTATTTGCCTTGCACCAAATCTATCTCAAACAACCTACATGTATTTGATGCCTTGTCAATTGCTTTCTTTAATTACATAAGGGTTGCACATGAAATTCAAAGTTTTCAAAAATCATGGCTAATTCATGGTTTTAATGTCGATTGGCCACCCTGATCAAGCTCGAGCCTCTGTTCTTAAAAGCAGTTTCCAGCTCCCAGGCAGCAGGGACCAGCAAAATACTCTGGGTTTCCCTGGAAGGCACCCACCCCCACAAATTTTAAGCCTGCCTCTCTGACCACAAGATATGTATTTGAAAAGAATAATAATAATCTACACTCATAAGCCCATGTCCCACGGCTAAAGTTTCTCTTACACTAATATTAATTTTATTTATTCTAATTCAACATACTACCTTATGAGCTGCCACAGAGGCATGTGGCAGGGGTACTAGGATACCAGCCATAGAAAGGGGGGGATAGGGAAAAACAGGGGGAGAGGAGAGGTCTTTTGTGTGTAAACGATGTGTCAACATAGTATCCTGCTGTTTTTGTTATAATAACTAATGTTGTGAGGAAAGAAGGAATTTTACCACCTGTCAGTTTGATCGTGTATTTTTCTTATTTTGAATCCTATCAGTTCTGGAGATATAGTGCAGGTTCAAAATAATATTTTCCCTGTCATACTCAAACTCGCCTGCTCAGAGTTTTTCAACTCATTTAAGCCAGCATCTGTTTTGGTCCCAAATGCTTGCAGCATATTTGACCTATGGCCTAACCAGAGCTTCTTTTTCACTTTTTATTGTTCATTTATTAAGGTAATCTACCAGTTTACACTAGAGGGACCAGAGGGGTCATTTTGACCCATTCTTTGAGTTAAACATAAAATTAATGACTTATTTATAATTAAATTTTTTGAAATCTTGCAATTGTGCACTTCTACCTACACTTTACTTAGATGGAAAGGTAATTCTGTAATTGTTGCTGTGCAATTTTTTAATTTAAGTTATATCTAGAAGGACAGCTACGGGTCATTTCTACCCATAGCCTCTCTCTGCATTGGAGATAAGTTTTATCACCATTTTCTTCTTCTGTAGGCCCCTGATTTTTATTTACATTAACAAAAATATATCAGTGTATATTTGGATCAGTACTCGAAGCCTTTTCCTGTGATTGGCATGTCATTCTTCATGATTGTGGTTAATTACGGAAAATTACGGAAAGATTTTCAACGTTCAAAATTTTCTTTGATGACTGAAAATTACATTCAGAAGTGGAATAGAATTAATAATTGGTCAGTTTCATTCGATTTTTGTAAACATTAATATCATAAAAATGACTAAAATATGTGATGAAAAATTTGACAGCTTGATGCCTAGGAATGTGCAGCAGAATTGCCTGCATTCCTAGAATGAGAGGTTACAGTGGCCAGTGGTGCAACAATGGCAAAGAATAATCCTGATCATCGCTTGCCAAATTGTTTTGCCCTCTCATGAGAATTATACACATGCACCGTGGCCTATCTTGTCGACAATGTGTTGGGTCCACCACTGCTCACCACCTTCTAGAGGACGTGCTGCACTAAAGTTGTAAAATCATTTCCGAATCCCCTATTCTTTTTCTGCAATGGGAAATCACTCCGTGGGATACAGAAGTAAGAGCATTGGAGGGAGTATGTGTAAGAGCAGAGCCAATGGCTTTTGTTCCTCCTAGGCATTTGATTAGTAGGTAAATTGTTAGATACTTCTGAAAAACTCGTCAAACCCTTCTGCATGCTTTCTTTCTGTTGTCGGCTCCTTCTTTCGCAGTTGGCCATGATTCAAGCGAATTTCCCTACTGTACTGGCTGGCAGCGAGTGTCACCAGATAAAACCTGGGGATCCCACATATTCTCGAATGATGCCTAGAGATTGCTTCTTAGATATAATGAAACATTTGCGATTAGATTCAAGAGCTACTTACAGCCAATGGCTACGAGAGAATAAATTTGCTTTGGCTTCTGAGCCATGGAATATATTTATTTCCTATTCCCGGGAAAGCTATAATCCAAGCAAAAGTGTAACGGCCAATGAGAAACTTTTCCCTATGAAACCTAGATGTCCATTTATTCAGTATATGACTAATAAACTGGACAAAATTGGCATTAAGTTCTGGATATTGGCCGATGCCAAAACTAAATACATTTCGATATTGTGGAAAAAATGAAGACAGGCCCGCAAATCAGCCATTGTGGTAAGATGCTGTGCTGCGTTTACTTAAGCCTTATAAGAATTCAGGAATAAACATCACTTGCAATAATTAATTTTCATCTATTTAGCTAGCATTTACATTAAAAAAGGTTAAGATTTATCTTGTTGGAGCAATTAGATAAAAATAAGCGCGATTTACTGCCCAGCATCCGTGTTTACAATGAGATCAATACAACTTAAGTATATTGGAACAAACTTGGGCTAATTCTTACCAATTATCAAGAAAAAAAATAAAAATTTCCTTTAACGAATTGTAAGAACAATGCACTCTAATATAATTATTTAAAATGCAAATAGAAGTAAACTGAAGACTACTATTTTATTGCAAAAATAAAGTAGGAGTTGACATATTGGATAGCATGGATAGAAAGTACTCCACTTGCTCAGCGACGAAAAGGAGATCAGTCCATTTTTTCAACATTTTTGATCTGGCATCAATAAACAGCTGGGCTATGTCCAAAGAAACAACAAATGGCAAATAGAGTAGAAGGCAGTATACTTTGGTAGTAGGGATTGGTGGGGTCGAGATTCTGATTGAGATGAAACGGTCATCTACCCACGAAACGCACTCTAGCCTTCATTGTACATCTAAGGGTTAAAAACATTGATAGATTTAAAAAAAATTACAAAAAATCAGCAAATGTAAGCCCTCATTGTGAGAGAAGTGTTGTGAAAATTGTTCAGAAAAAATAATGATGTGTGTACACTGTACAAAAAAGTGATTTACATCTTTCCTCATATTCCTTTTAAATATTTGTATGGATGTGATTTTTTATGGATATTTGTTATTTCAAAAACAATTGTAGTAGGTACTATCATTTGCCAAATAAACGGATTTTAGCAACATATAATATACAATTTTTATACAGGTGTTTTTATTTTCTGACCTGTGACACTTATTGTTAACCGTAGGTACGTGACTGCTGAAGAGTATCAACAGAAATTATTTAAAGTGTTAACAATTAATTCATAAAAACAATAATTGTTAAGTATGTGTAGATAAAGCTTTTTTAATGGCATTTGTTGAAAAAAATAATGCTAAGAAAACTTAATATGTCAAAATGACTCCTACCCGTCCTTCTAGATAGTGCGACACTCCCACCCTCCTAATGCTAAGGTGGATTGAAATGGGGGTGAGTAAAAATCCTCTGGAGTTTTATGTGTGAAGGGCCCTAGATACCTACACAATTTCTTTCTTCATCTCAGCATACCTCCTTCCTCTATTTATCTCGTCCATAAAACCTATTCTCTTCCTTCCCCAACATCCTACCTTCTATCATGGCCTTCAGAAACCCTTTGCCCTTTATTACCTCTTCCAACCACCTACTCTGGCTCCTTCAGAAGTTTCCTCACCTATCATACAGAGATGGCTTCACTAAATAATGTATCATTATGACATAGGAATTACACAATTTATTGTATGCAACTGTCTGTGAGTTAGATTCATGAATATGCATATGGATCTAAATCTTCAGCACCACTGTATGGGCAGTAGTTTTGACTAGCTTTCCCCAAAAGATAGGTCGCACTGCAATCGGCATGGTTCTGCTTGTGTTAAAAATGGCAGGTTAAATTGGGAGACCAATTCTGGTACTTTTATTTCCAGTATCTCCATTTGAATCACTGCCTTTCCTTATTAGAACCACCTTCTCTAGAGTGGTGGCCCTACAATCTGCTTGGTCCTGATTTTTCGGTGTATGAGGAATGTTTGGCAACACCCACTGGGGGCAAGTTTAGGATTCATATGTATATTCATGATTAGATTTTAGGGTTGTTTCTATTTTTTCTTTAAAATTTTTATGCAAATAGCAATCAGAAATAGGGAAGGAGAAAGGATTTTGGTGATTTATATAATAGTTGTGTAGACAAAGGCAGTGGCGGATACAGAAAAAACTCAAGGAGGGGGGGGGGGGGGGGGCGCAGGTTATCGCGATTATTGTAGTTTTCACACTGACCACCTGGCAGCAACTTCTTCCTTTATAGCTCGGTTGTTTCGAGAACATTCGGTGCCAGAATGTTCGCTTCCAGACTTTAAAGGAGTGTGAACAAATACAAAAAGATTATTCGCGACTTTTCTCAAACAAATGCCAGACAGAATAAATTATCGAGATCACTAGAATGGCCGCGACTTTTCTCGTAGGTTAGCTATCTATGTGCTAGACAGAAACGTATAAAATACGATGACGCGGACGCGCGTGCTACATAAGAAAGTATAACTACTCGATAACTCGACTCAGAGTCGACTGACGAAAGACACGAACGAATAGCGTGCTGGCTGACTGGTGGGGGCGGCGCGGGTGGCAATTGGGGCGGCCCCGCAAGGGGGGGGGCGCGCGCCCCCCATATGTATCCGCCACTGGACAAAGGACAGCCTTATGAACTAAGGTGCAGGAATGTTATTAGGGAATCAGAGATAGGTAAGAATATTGAAAAATGGAAAGGCTGCAGGAATACATGGGATATCCAGTGAAACATCAAAGTTAAGAAATGCTTGAGTACATGCTACTAATAAATCATAAGGGTAAATTGTTTAATTTATGGATGAAAACTCTTATTGTGCCAAAAAATTGGAATGCGATAATAGTACCTTTAAACAAGGAGAGGGGTGGGAAGTTCTAGAATTTGGGGAGTGCAGCGTGGATTTCTGCCAGTGAGGGGATATATGGATCAGCTGTTTTCACTTCAGCAAGTACTAGTGAAGTGCATGGGTGTACGGTGCACTTTGCATTTTTGGATTTACTGATAGTATATGAAAGAGTAAAAAGAAAAAAATACAGAAGCTTTCGAGTGAAGTATGGAGTGAATGCACTGTCATTGAACCCCAAAGCCTAACATCAAGTGACAGCGTGACATTGTCGCAGAACGAAAACGAGGGCTGCAGAAAGATATGCCCGCACTTGTAGAAATTTTTTCGCCTTAGCATCAACCGTTGCAGAAAGATAAAACACATTCTGCTTTGGGGTAATATTGAGTATTATGAAGGCTATGCATGAAAATAGAAGGGCAGGTGTGAGAGTGAATGGGGGCTTAAGGTGGTTTGAGCAAGATAGTTCCATAGTCATAATGGAGACTATATTAAAATTTTATTTTTTGATTTCAGTGTCTGTAAGAAGTATGAAATAAATATTTTAGTATTAATGGCGCAAAGATATGGTTACAGATGACCAAAATTCTCAGTAATTAAATAAATAAAGCTACATAAGTCTTTAACTTGACTCATTTTTTCAAAAAGGAAAGGCAATGGCAGGTTCCACACATATTTTATTGGCAACCAGTTTCGATACAAGGTATCATTATCAGGCACGGTTGATACCTTGTATCGAAACCGGTCGCCAATAAAACATCTGTGGCACCTGCCATTGTCTTTCCTTTTTGAACTATCATGAAGGAGTTCCATCATATTTTGCCTGATACCATTGGATTTATCATTTTTTCACGCTGGCTAAAAACCCTTCAAAACAGCAGGTTTTTTTTGCGATTCTGTAAAAATTACTTCGGTGAGTAATGGATTAATTCTTATAAATAGTTGAGAAAGCATGCAAACTATACAACGTTAATTTTTTGACAAAATCTAGGTGCTAGAAGTACCTAATTTTTTCAATTTTCTCCCTCTGGAGCGCACAGCCGTAATCTATCCCATGCAAAACAGCTTACCTTTTTAGGCAAATTGCTCAAAGAGTAGTTAGGCAAAGGGTTAGTATTTTGATATCAATGGAAAGATGAGTTTTCTCTTTAAAATGAGGCCAAATTCATCAAATTTTAGGTGAAGTGATTTTTCGCTCAAACTACCTTAAGTGACTGGTTTGTAATATAATAGGGTATAAAACAAGGATGCATTATTTCTCCATGGCCGTTCAATGTTTTCACGGATAACTGAGTGAGAGATGCTTTAAGTAATAACATTGATGTAATGGTCAGAGATGCAAATGCCTACTATGTTCTTTGATTTTGTGTACCTTGGCTGAAAGTTTGTGAAAGATGGGGGGGAGAGATGAAGAGAATGATATGCATCTGAATGCGGAAAGGGAAGTCATGGTAAGTATGTGGAGTACATATATCATGGAATGAATGTCCAAGGAATAAAAAATTGCAGCATACAAAAGTGTACTCGTCCCTACTTTATTGTAACGGTAGCGAAACTACCCCATAAGAGAACAGCACGTTGGGTATGTATGCATGCATGTAATACGAAAAAATATTCAAGATCTAAATGCAAGAGATGACATGACAATGTCATCATTTGACATGTCGATGTAACATATCAACCACAGTAACAACGTCATAATTTGACATATAACAGTCTTGTGCTCTCAAAAACTTAATACAGGACCATTGACATGAATTTGCATAATTACCCAGCCAATAACTGAATGAACACTTTCTTGTTTTCCACTTTTCATTTCCCTACAGATGACTGACTGGTTTTGTCTGTTATATCATCCTCAGGTGCAATAAAATGAAAGGAATCCCACTGTGTTGTTGTTTATATGAGGGAGGAGTTTGGTAGGGGGAGGGGAAGCATTCAAAGAGTGTCTTCAAAGAACCGTTGACTCAGGTTGGTGGGTCAGGTGGTAAGGGCTGGGCAGGGGGAATGGGATTGGTATATGGGGAGGAACTCTTGTGAGATGGGTGTGGGATCGCCAACACAGGGAAGAGGTAAAGAAAACTTTTATGTCATTAATTATTTTAGCATGAATATTAGCATAAATATATTTATAAGGTCTTTAGCATGAAAGCCAATTTCCCTTTGTTCCAATACATCCAGTTTTCCATCCTTTTGGAACTATATAGAGTACATGTAACTGGCTGGAGGGTACAGTTGTGGCCCTCCTCCATGATATGCTTGGCAAATCTTGAAGTTACGTCACCACTGTGGAGACAGTTTCTATGCTCTTTGCAACTGGTTGAAAAACTTCGCCCAGTATAAAAAATTTACCATTGCTACAATTAAGTCTGTAAATGCCAACATCTTTTCATCCTAATGAGTTTTTTTTATAGATACATACATTGTGTGTCCCTGGGGAGGGCTTTTGAAACAAAGTATACTATTTCCCCAACAAAATGGATTTTTCTTCACTTAGATTTCATTTTAATCTGGTCAGGAAGCAGATAAATTGCAAGCTTAAACTTTTGTTGATGATGAAAACATCGTAACTATTGTTTGCAGCTATTTATTTTAAAATTCAGTTCAAAAGCTCATGGTTTAAACCCTTTTGCTACGAATGCAGTGTCAACATGGTGCAGATTTTTCATTCCATGGGAACGAATGCTGTTTATAAATGGTGTAAATATTTCTAAGCAAGACAGCGAATGCCATGTTAACTCCGCTCTGAGGCTAAGCATGATACAAAGAAGAAAAAAAGGTCCCAGGTGTGATTGGGGATTCCACCCTACTGAAAGCAGGACCCTATTGTCGGCCTGAAGGTGGGGATTATCTCCACCCTTTCTCTCAGCAATGGCAGTCGCTGCATCTGGCCACGGTCAGCTCTCTGTTTTTGCAGTGGATATACTAAAACTATGTGCTGGAGCTCATTCTTCTAGAGCAGCTGCGTGTCAATGCTCATTTGACGAGTTTCTCCTCTGTTACAGGAGGCATCTTCAGGTCAAAGTGGACCTGAAGAGGCGTTCCTGTAACAGAGGAGAAACTGTTGTCAAATGAACATTGACACACGCAGCCGTTCCGGAAGAATAGCTCCAGAAAATTTGCAAGCCACTGTGGAATATTTCTTTCTTCAATACTAAAGCAATATTTATTGCCTACTCTGAAAAAAGAGGCTCCAAAGTGCATCCCTTATGTTCAACTGATCATTTACTTATTTTAAACGAAACTTTATATGAGGCCAAGTTGTTGGGAGCTTCCTTTAACGAAGAACTTCGATAATAATTACCCTGGAGTTCCGTTTAAACATTGTAGATGCACATCGAAACATAAGTAATATACTTCAGAGTAGGATTTTGAGTATGGAAATAATATTTTTTAAATAATCCACTGAGTGAACAAACTTTTGACCATGCACACATAATGCGAGAGGAACTGCCATTTAGGTGAATGGTGGTGATTATCTACACCTACCGGCTGAGGAAATTGTCTGGCTTCCTGAGAACATTTCCAGAAGAAAAAAGAAGGTCTAGTGCCATTTTAGATCGCATACTTATGCAGTGGTTTCGACTGCGTCGAAGTGAATGGCTCAGTATTTCAGGCCAAATGTTAAAAGAGCAGGCTAAAATATTTGATAGATAGTAGATATGTTCAAAAACGCAACCAAGAAGGGACAAGACTCTTCCTCCAAGGCTTCCTCATCCATCACTCCCGATGTATCGACGGATAACCGCACAGATGGAAGCACCGGTATCAGCAAGATCATTGAATCAGCTGATATTGTATTAAGAACAGCGGCATAAGGATTGCAAGGAACATTGGAAGCAATGAAAAATTGTTATTTATTCATATTATTTATCAACTAATAACATTACACTGTTCGATGAGCAGCAATATGTTTATATGTTCTACGCATTCTTTTCACTCTGCCGTTTTGCGATACTACCGATTGACTGATTTAGTGTTTGTGAATTTAGAAACAGTTTATTTCTTTTTTTCTAAATTATTTGTTAAATTATACAGAATTTATTCAAATTTCAATGAATTTGTTATAATTTATCGATTTTCCCCATAAAAAAACATCGCAGACCCCATAAGTATAATGGTTACTACCTGTAGTCAACCAAGCCTTAATGTTGTTTTTTATGACCAACTATGAATATGATCCTAAGGATCCTTGTCTTCCAAAGTGGCTCACATGATATTGCAAATAGTTAGCCAAGTCTTAAGAACAAGAGACCATAAATTATACAACAATCTACACTGTGCTGTAAATGCTGGGGAATTTGCATGAATATATGAAACGAGAAGTTAGTTTTCAGTGACAGAGGAAAATGAAAGTTTGCAGCTCATGTTTAAATCTGGCAGAGACTTATAGTAATTATTTCCCTCATGTAGACGTGTGCAAATCCAAGGAAAAAATCCACTACTTCAGATAAAACATATCTCTTAAAACAAAAAGAAAATTAAGTTCCAGATCTTATTTTCTGAGTGAAGTCAAAACCACCTGAAACTACTAATGTAAATCAAAGGCTTTGCTTGCCTTAAGGCCGTTTTACACGGTACATTTGTTTGTACAAACTCTTCCGTGAACTCTTGCATGAGGCAAAATGTATCGTGTAAAGCGGCAAATTGTATGAACGCTTGTGCGAATGTCTCAATGCCTGCACGGGAAATAGAACCTGTTCTAATTTCGTTGAGACAAACGTACATTCTCACGTACATTCGTTTGTACAAAATCTTTCATCGTGTAAAGCGGCCTTTATGTCTGGCAACTACCACTAATTTCATTTTACAGCAAGGAAAATCAGTAACCAACACTTCCTGTTCCTTGATTTAACTAACCCAGCAAGAATATTTACTTACAATTCTTACTAAGTTACACAGAGGAAAGAGAACTTTCACTTGGGAAAAATCATGGAACAAGTAAGATATGCCTTCATGAATTGGCTTGTGGTAAATGTGGCAATAATCCAATGAATTTTAGTCAACAGCACACAGTCCAACAATCTCAGTGCATATACTGTGGCGATTTCACTAATTTGCATGTTCTGATTAGATCATTTCTAGTAGAGGAAACTCAAGAAAATGAAAGCATTTTTAGCAGCCATGGACTTAATCATAGATTAAAATATTTTTTTCTAACACATAATATACAGAGCGTATGAGAACAAACTGTTTTATGATATAATTTTCCTTCATCAGCATAACCTATTTTTAGTTCATTTTTTTTTCAGGCTGAAATTCACCCATCTCAATGTGTTGAAATTACAAGGTACAATGAGCGAACGCAATTGCACTTAAGGAAATAATTAATTAAACAAGCTGGAAGAGACAAGTTCTAATGTGTGGGGCATGCAACAGACCATTCCAACATAAATTGGCCAAGACAAATTATTTTTAGGCAAACCTATAAGACTTAGGAACTTCTATTAAAACCCTATCATAGTGGAAATATTTCAAGTTTGGTACTGAAATCACAGCTTCTGGGTAAGAATTAACGGTGACCAAGAATGAAATCTACTGCTAATCGATCAACAAATGGTGACTACACACTCTCAAAAACATTGGAACTTACCAATAATTTGAGATAATTTTGCCTTATGCCTTCAAATTTTGGGTCAGTACTAACAAATCGTAGCTTAGATGGTTCATTTTGTTAGTTCAAGAGGCCAGCCCCAAGTGATGCTCAAAGTGGAGATGAATATTTATGTAATATGGTTTCTGTTCCTTATCAGCTGTGATGATTGATGGCAGAACTTTGATTGGAAAATGACCAAGAATGCAAATGGATTTTCTTTCCTCCATATCAAGGTGAGGAACTGCAACTATTTTGAACCCTGGGAAAAAATGTCAAAATATAATTACTTCAGCTTGTACTCTATAACATGTAATTTTAAATTGATCTGATTTTGAGAACCCCGGGACTAGCTATAGTACTCCCTTATGAGGTCACCCAAAAATTCACAGGTCCGATCAATTCGTGTTAAAATTCCACTGAAGGAAACTCATTCACCTTGACTGGGACTCGAACCCGGATGAATAGTTCTTGGGTTCCCAGCCGGGCTATGGTGTTGAACTGCACCAATTTTTTAATGGTGTATTCCACTATCGTCTTCACCATGAAGACATTGAAACATCAGTGCAGTTCAACACCATAACCTGGCTGGAAATCCAATAACTATTCATCTTAAGCATTCGCCACGTAAGACTTAGATCCTACACCAGAGCCATCACTTTGGCCAGTAACGCATTGAAAGCGTGTAAAATATTGTTGTAATTTACCAGTTTCTAAAAATTCAACGCAGCAATTTAAATTACTTTTTGTCGCGATTCATGAGTAACACCCACCAGCCACTTGTGCTGTGGATGTCATTCGTGAGTGACACCCGCATTCAATGTGTCAAGCTACTAAGGCATCATTCTCCCCTCTGAATTTTTGTGGGTTTTTAAGGTATGTACAATCTTGTTCCTTTACATTAATAATCCAAGCCCACTAAAATCGACAGGAGAGTCGTGGTCAAGGTGTATGGTTTTTCCCGATGAATTTTTGCACTTAAATTGAACTCCTAACCACTGGTACCTTCCCCCCAGTTAACAAATAAACTAGAAGCCTGAACAAGTATTGATGAGACCAACCAATTCATTTCCACCACCAAAATGCACAACCCTTCTTAGGATGATTGTTTTCTTCCCTTAATAATGCAGCTTAGGATATACCCTTGAACGAAGGTATTCGATTACAATTCAAGAAGTCGCCCCTAAAGGTGGATTACAAGGCTAATTGTACCTGCACACCCCTTCCCAAGTCTTGTTCTACAGTCACATAGTTAACAGTTAGTTCAGATATTGACCCTTTAAGCCCGGAGATTTAAATGAATCATCTCGTAGGTCAAAGGAAATTTAAATAGAATTGCTGGCTTTCCACAGATTAAAATGGAATTGCCGCAACATAGTCACTTGACAGCATGTGAAGTTCGTCCCCAAAAGTAGTGACTACGTCACTCGTTGTTGAAGGGTATAAGAACATTATGCGAACACCCTTCTTTATCAGGTCAATTACTTGAAAAGAACGCCCTCCATTTCATTAAGCATACTGTAACACCAAACCATCCACCTGCTTAAAGTGTTTGCATTTGGTGTAAACAAAAAGAATAGTTATTTTGTAAACAACAGTCCATTGGAAAATGACTTGAGTGCGACAGGAAACTGAAACAGGATTGACTTCATTGCATTTCAAATGAGTGAGGTAAAATATGTCCCAAAGCTCAAAAATTAATGAATCAATTAGTCTTAATCAGCACGAATCATTTATAAGCAGATAAGATGGATTTAAAAGCATTACGCAGCTCTTCAGATTCTGATAAGGAGTCAAAATTGCATTTCTCCTTGCTTGACCTTGAATATATCCATCACCCTGAAATTCAATGACACTGAACGTGAACTTGACATTAATTCGTCCTTAAGCTGACCTTGAAATCCAAATTAGCATGATCTCAAAAGGAATGAGCTAACGTTTGCTTTGGCAAATAGAAGGAATGTCATCCACCCTTGACCTTGGGTACATTAATGGTTACCTGCTCCAAAACAGAAGGCTATATGCAAAATTGAGAGCAGAATTACTAATGGGAGTAAAAAAAACTTGCAACTACGGCATTCAAGAAATGCTAAGTCCAGTGAACCTTGGAATGATGCATCTGATTTTGACCCCTTAATGATTTCATTTCAATAGTAGACCGAGCAATTGGCCAACTACGGTGAATATACGCAATAACAAGACTCCACACTGAATAATATTAACAAGATATCAATTATTTTTTAAAACTACCGGGTACTTCAGGCAGAGATTCCCTACTTGGCTGGGAGGCAGAAACATTAACCAAATACATATTTACTCCAGAGCCCTGCCAAAGCACATTTATAACATTTATAACTACAACTACGCTGCCTTTCAACTCGAAACCACTGAAACACAACAAAATCAATTATTATACCCACTGACATAACTTGCATCATGAACCTAATAATGCAGCTCGAATATTATCTATCACGTATGTAGCTGGTGATATCAATCTACACAATATTCCAAGAATAACTTGGAGAACAATTACTTTGAGAATGTACATAAATACTTACCAACTTACCATAGGTTTTAATCTCAGTCCACTTATGACAGGCAATGCCCGAAACAGATGAAGTCCATGACCTTTTCAAGAGCTGTGTGTGGATACAACAAGATTATTGAAGCAAAATCAAGCGGTAAGAATAACAAGTCCTAAAGATTGACATCGGCGAGATCATTCACTGCAGAAGGTTAAACTTTTGGAAAATAAACCGATCTTAGAAACTGTCAAAGGAATGCAAATGTGAAGCGAAATACTTTCCTAATTTCTAACAAAAAAAGGACTGTTTTTGTCACTGTCGGTTCATTTGTTTATTGCATGCAAGTTCATTACATGAAAACCTTTGATGCTATATAACTTTTTAAAAACATGGGAGTAATGAGACATAAGAGCAAGTTATTATGAAGGCTGATTCATCACAATGCTCAGCAGGGTACATAATCCACACCAATTCTTCAAAACAAAATTCACACAGCAAATTCAGCTTTCATGACTTACAATTAAAAAGGCAAAATATACGGTGTCATTTCTTTCAAATATTTCTGAACACCTGAAACAGGCTTCCCCACACCACTTCATCAGTAGAAACCAAACCATGAGGTAAACAATATTAACAAAAGTATAATGATAAGTGCATCTGGAAACAACACCATCTCACTTTCTTTGTAACATCAAAGCCATCAAGTACTGCATAAATGATTGATCGTCAGTAATTCAGAAATTAAATGTATAATAACTCTTACTCCTACGTTATACACAAACTGACAAATCAGAATAGCGTAAGCATTTTTGTTATAGAAATTCCACAGCGAAAATACACAATAATACAAAGGCACAATACACTGTGGCGAAGCAAAAGTTCATGTCCGATTTGATGATTGTTTCAATAGTAAATCCGTGCCTTTGTGCATAATTGAACATCAAATTAGCATAACTACAAAAAATCTTGGAAATGCTATTGTTAATTATTTCAAAAGTTGACGCGAGTAGTTAACTTTACTGAAAACACAAAACCCACAACTGTAAATTAAACAACTTTTACATGATTCCCAATCCGTTACATATTTAGGGAGTATACCGAACATTCACTGATGAGGACCTCACCCAGCCATCTGCTGAAGCATCGCCACTGCTTATTCTCGTTAGCCCCGCATAATGGCAGCATAACAAACAGTTATTTGTCCAGAGCAGTATTGGTCTTGATGGCAATCACACATTCTTCGCCACATGCCTTCAAGACGGTGCAGAGCAATTCCTTGCCAGCTTCGAACTCGGTCCTAAGCTGGGACCCCAAATCTCCTTCAGGGACCTTTAAATCTTCACGAAGTTCCCCATTGTCCGCCATCAGGCAGAGATAACCATCATCAGAAATATCAGTAAGCTGATAATCTTCACGTTTCACAAACGGAACGTCCATATTGTGAGTCGACGGGCAAATATCTTCGTACTTCTTGCCACTGAAGATATCTAAACCAACTAGATGCACTTTAGCATGCCCATGTTTGCCAGTCTTAGAAGTAGACATCTCAACTATCTTACAAGGTCGAGCTTTTAGCATTACAAAGCCATTTTTACGTAGTGCAGAGCATTGCATAGGGTAGGTCACCGAAGCACCGGAATCACCCGTTTCGAAGTGAGTATCCTCAATTTCTGCCATTTTAAATTTTAGGTTGATCGAATAAAATTGATATTAAAAAGCAAATGCGTCTTTCTACAGCGGCTTTGAATTCATTTATCGTCAGAATCGGCGTGACTAACACAACGTGGCGCGAAACACTTGCTGCCGAAATAGGTCACGTGATCAGGAGGAAGGAAGAATCGGTGTTCCCTCTAGTGGTACCAGAATAACATGTATATTTCGTTGTAAACCAAATAGGTGGCGCAGTAAACTTTAAAATATTACTAATAATTTGTAATAATATCAGGAAAAAGATGGTAGTTAGCTCTCCAAATGACACCACTATTGATTTTTGCTAGTTTTAAAGGGAATGCACACTTCGTTCTCTTTAATGTTCTTTTTGGCACAAAGTATTCATGTGCATTCATGGATAATCTTTGGGCTTCCGCTAGTGTTGCACGAGTTGTCTTTGTTTTAAAATTAGGCGGCAATATTTCATGAAATTGCTTGAGATTAATTGCCGTAAATTTAAGTTACCGTTCGCCCTGGAATGATGATAGTCATTTGATGCACAAAGTTCACCACGTAAATTTGTTAGCGGCGTACCGAGGTAATGAATTGCCTCGTGTACTTCTATACTTCCGCCTCGTGGCTCGTATGTGTGCGAAAGCATTCGGTTTCGTGTCTAAATGGTATGATATTTTTTGTAGTGTTTCTAACGTTGTTAAAATTGTCTTATTTTAATAATGTTGTCATGCTTTTAATATGTTTTGATTCCCAACTGTATTCGATAAGTTAACCGAAATTCGTGGAAGTAATATTTTGAACAGTAAGCATTTTCCCACGCTTTTCTATCGTGGCAGTTTGTCTATTTTGAGACTGATCGGCGGGAGTACGGACGGTAAATGTGTCATTGATGGCACTAAATTTATCGAAGGGCATCTTTGTTTATAACCCAGAGAATTTATATTATCATTAAAAAAGTCTTGTGATACAGAAGAAGGGAAATAATTTAGTAAAACTATGACTGTTGTGGAATAAGGATTTCGGGAGGTCTTTTTAACCCTTGAAAATAATTTTTTGTTTCTGTAGCTGCGTAGAAGTTGTTTTTTGAACTGATTGTGCCTGTAGGGGAAACAAATAGTTTTCCCAGTTTATCATTATGTATGGTTATTTGACATTTGAGAGAGAAATTATGCTACTTGAAACTTCCAAGAAGTCTTTCATGATCAGACTATGGTTTTGGCATTTATCTGGAATCAATATTAGGTTGTCCATTTCATTAATACTTAGACTTCATATAAATGTTAGGCGCTAGCTTTTCTTGTTGTAGCAATAAATGTACTCCTAATTAATTGCGGCGTCTGATTTCCATGGATATTGATTGGCGTGAATACATGGTTTCCGTTCTGAATTGTTTGCGTGGGATCTCTGACATCAGATGCTGTGTAATAGCATACTTTGCTGGCTTAGTCATTCGAATCTGGTCTTCTCTGCATCCATGGGATGTAAAATTCCAGCCATTCATGCAATCAATGGTGGGAGTTCAGCGTATCCCTGTTCTACCTCTTCCATAATTTAAAGTTAGCTTTTACCTACCTCATATACCTATACCAAATTTTGAATCTCTGTTGTGACTGCTATTATATCCAGAATATGTTTTTCTTACCATCACATGTGCTCTGGAAATCCTGTCATCCTTCATTCTAGCTTTCTGGAGATAATGAATTCCTTCTTTCTCTTTTGTTGTTGATTACTTGGTGTTAACATATGTTGTACTCTTGGCTCAAATGGATGATTCTTACTCGAAGTGACATGGGGGAGGGGATGCTCTCATCATGGATTATTGCTCCCACCTCTAGGTTGAGTGCCAAAAGAAATATTATGCTTAAATTATATTCTGTGACAATAATTAGGGGCTTGTTGGGTCTATTGTCAGTAATTTTAAGGTCCAAAGTAGACTTGTAAGATGATTTTCCTCAATTGAGTTATTGGCCAGCTTACTTATGTGACTTGTTTGTTCATAAATTAGCCAAAATACTAGGTGCCTATAAGTATATGGCTTTAGTTGTATATTAAAGGTATCTTCCAATAAAAAAATGGTTGCACTTAAAACCTCAGTTTTAAAGACCACCATCTTTAGGCCCTGCTAAAAATGTCTCCTGTTTTCAGTGGAATATTTTTCTATTGACTTTTACTGTATCCCACTGAAAAGTAGGGAGAACCTCAACCTGCCTTGAGCTACCCATTGCCCCTCATTACCTATTCCAACCACCTACCCTGAATCCTTCTAATCTCATCAAGAAGTTTCCTTTCCTCTCTAACCATGTCACACACTCGAATTTGTCTTCCTTTCCATCCATCACACCTCCATCCTCTTCCACGCCCATATCTTAAACAACTTCAGTCTCTTCTTGTCCTCCTTTCACAGAGTCAAAGTTTCTGCCCCATACAATGCTAAACATATCAAAATCTTCACATCTTGTTTTATCATTACTCTAGGTACCCATCATCAGCTCCTATTGCCGAATGCTCTTGCTAATGGTATTCTCCTCCTAATGTCTTGACTACTTCACCAACTTCCTTCTAGCGTACGGTCCAATTAAATAAATTGCTCTACTTGTTCTAGTTTGTGCCCTCCTACTTTTAGGACCAGCCTCCCTTTCTTTGTCGTAGGGAATCTCATTATTTTTGTTTTCTTATAATTTATCTTAATCCTGTATTTTCTGCACTGGTTTGCCTCTCCTTTCTGCTTGAAATCCCTTCAATGAACGACTACCCTACGCAGGTCATCCTCAAATCTAACCAACTTTATCACTTGGCCTCCTGCTTTGATTTCCCTATCTATCTCTGCCCATGCCTCTCTTACCATTTCCTCAGCATAAATGTTAAAGAGCAAAGGTGACTATGGGCATGCTTGCCTTACCCTGTGACCTCTTACTTCCCACCCTGATTCACTATCAGCCACCCTCACCTGTGCCCTCTGGGCCATATATAAGTTTCGGATGAGAATCCTATCTCACCTATGTATCCTCTTTTCCTGAGAATCTTAATTAGTTTTTCCCTATTTACTCTGTCATACCTATTTTTGAAATTCGCAGAGCAAGCAAAAAAATCCTGATTATACTCTGTTTCAATCTATAATTGTCCTCATCATTGCAATCGCATCCTGAGATGCCCACCTCTCCCTGAATCCAAACTGATCATCGCCGAAATGGTAATTTCCTCTACTCTCCAATCTTTTATTAATTATTCTGACCAAAACTTTTGCCGCCTAAGAATTTGAACTGATTGTTCTCTACTCCTCACACTCTGCAGCTTTCTTCTTCAGGATAGGTATTATGGCTTTTCCCATAATTTTCTGGCCTTACTCATTCCTGGTAGATCCAAGGAATAAGTTCGAAAAATTACTATCTTCCCCTTTTACCTAAATTCTTCAGTAACTCCAAAGGTCTGTTCTCTACTCCCTCAATTTTTCTTGCCTTCATCTCTCATAATGCCCACTCAATTTCACTGTCAAGTAACTGCGGTCTGAGGCTATCCTTATCTATTATTCTGTCATTTTCTATATCTAGGTCCACAGGTCTATTATCACTGTCATGTAGCTCCTCTACATATTCTCCCCATCTATTCTGGATGTCTTTCTGTTGAATAAATATCAACTGTATTTTATCATTATGTATTGTTTGCCCTCTCTTAATGCCCGATACCATTTTAATTTTAGCATATAGGGCACTCACTTCCCCCTCTTCTTTTAGCTGTTACATTTCCTCGCATTGTCCTTCCTACCAGTTTTTCTTTGCCTGATTAGTTATTCACAGAAGTTTAAATCCCTTGTACTTCCTCTTGCGTTAGTCGATGTTGAAGTATTTCAATCCTCTCCTCCATTTTCCTAATAATTTCTTCCGTTACCCACTGCTGAAGAGGGTAAATTTGTTTGGTTAAAGATACACCACTCATAATCATATTCACAAGTCCATGTTATGTACCTGTTTTTTTATTGCCCCCCTTGCAGTGTAAGAATATTTGTGTGATGTATGGTATGAATAAGGTTTATTTTATGTTTGGTCAAAATGAACTTACCTATATGTGATACATGGTGATCCCTAAGTCACTCGTAGAACCCCCTTTCAAGTACCTATCTTGTTAGCAATATTGCTTACCTACATTGAGTTTTGTTGAGGTAAGCATTGGTAGTTTTGGAGCTTATTTCAACCTTTCATCATGATTATATTTCTGCATTATTTGTATACTGTTGTGTTTTACCTTCAGTTTGGTACCAAAAAGATAGATGTTATACTTTCTATGTTAATCGTTTCACTGTAAATTCAAGTTGTCTCTGTGTGGGTTGGAAAAAGTATTATCTTACGCAGCACTGACCATATTACTTGAAATAATGCTATATAAATTAAATTTTAACTATAAACGCTCAGCATATTGCCAGCTAGTGGCAGCGAAGGAGATAAAAATAAATTTGTTGCAGTCAGAAAACTACTCAGGAAATTGATTTTGTTTGGAACCTCCTTGATGGCATTCGTCCTGGTTAAACTAACACTGGCAAATGATTCACATCATATACTTGAAGAAAAAACTGAGCAAACTAGTCACTTGTATTTGTGAAGAGTATTCCAGTTTCTTGGATGAGACAAGTCTTCTGGGTTTTCTTCTGTGGATATTCATCCTGGTGGTCAACATGCTTCACAGGCATTACAGTATACTTATACAGGTTGGAAGTACATATTTGATGCCATTTTTAGTTGCTCTATATGTATAGGCCTCACTCAGTCTGTGCCAAATTCTGTCAGTTTATCTTCTTGTTATATGGTTACATCCTCTCCAGTGCTAGGAAACGTATTTTCCACGATTCCAAGCAGAATGCACAACTAGACTTGAGTGAGGCCTACGTAAGGTGACCAAAAATTGCATCAAATGCACAAGGGCCTGAAGAAGCAGACTGGAATGCCTGCGAAACATGTTTTCCTACTGGGTGAACACTCAAGGAAGAGAGCGGGGAAGACCTGTATCATTCAAGCCACTTTGTGGAATCCTTTCCAATTCTAATATCATGTACTGTTTGTTTATAATGCCTCCTAGAACTTCAAAATGACGATGCTAAATGGTTAGCTGTGACCATTGAGGTTTGGCCCTTTTGCTGCGTGTTAGCCCATCACAGACTTAAATGCATGTGAATAAAGAGCAGATTTTGAGACAGCATAAACCTTTGCACACTAGAGAAGAAATGCTGTGTTCACACGGCTCTGTGGGTTAGTGAGATACAAGCTTGCAAAGAAGGCCCCAAGGTTCGTAATGACCCCATCCTATGGATGCAAGACTATTCATCAGCCTTACGGTTTAGGTAATCTCACTCCTTTCTCTCAGTGCCAGCCCCATTTGTGCCATGTGTCTAAAATTGGCAATCAGTGTACCCATTGGATATTATGGAAAACTATTTGTGTTACACTGAAGATATAGGCTCTGTAGTGCGTCCCTTATGTTACTCTGAGCATTTATAAGTTTAAAACGGAACTCTAATGCTATTATTAACCAAGTTGTTGGAAGCATCCTTTAGGGTGGGTTTAAACTGGTGGGCTTATTGCGGAAGTTACTTGCAGCAAGCGAGTATCAATGTAAATTGAAGGTGTAACTGGCTCTGCTAGTTGGTTTGCAGAACTTAAAAGTTTCGGCAAGTCGCTTGCAGATGCGTGTTGATGCCAGTGTAAACAGCAACTAATCTGTCTCTGCACCAACTTGTGAAAAAAAAATTTCATAGTAAAATTCCCTACAAGCCCTTGCAGAAGAAACTTGGGGAAGTTACTTGTTAGTGTAAGCCCACATTTGAAAATGAATTTTTTAAATATTTACCTTAAGAGTGTTGTTTAAAATTTGCTCATGTATTTTTATATATGATACAATTATTTTTTATCTTTTTACTGCATAAACAAATTGTTGACCGTGGAGAAATACCGTGGGTGGGGCTGATACTGAGGCAAAGAGTTAAGTGTACATCCGCCCACCAGCTGTGGAAAGGGCCTGGAGTTCAGAGAACAGAGACAAAAAGCACTCCTTTTTGATTTTACACCACTATAGAGTTCCGTGTAGAGACGTATAGTGAAATGGTCATGGTAATCGTGACAGGGAAATCATTTCTTATCACAATGCTCGGGCATGAAATTGTTGCTGTTCATGGCTGAAATCCTTATTAACCGTCTTGAAGAGAGAGAAACAGAAACGCTGGTTAAAAGTTCCACACTTAAAATTATTACAAACCAAAGTTTCAGCATATTATGCCATCATCAGGATAAGGTTTTACAAATATCTTGGCCTTGTATATGTATTGTAACATTAGGTGTGGGATTGAGAGAAAATGAGGGAAGGTTGTCTTATGACATAGGAAGTCTGAGTTTTTTTTAGGAAAGGTGAATTAGTGACAATAATATCATTACATAGTCAAGCATTACTGTTATAGTTAAGTCAAAATGTTCGTAGAAGTCCATTTTGTGCTGTTTATCCATACAATGGCATCAAAATTACTAAAATGATTAGATGAGGACTAGTGCTTGGTGAAACAGGAAGTACATACATATGGTTATTAAGGAAACAAAGCCTTTGTTCGTACACTCTTGTTTTAATACTGCTACCAGATTGGCTGATGTATCACAAAATTTTAATCAGTAATTCTGTTTCTCTTTCTTCAAGATGGATATGCATTATGTTTCCTCAAAGTCAGTGGCAATACTCTTGCATATGTTCCTTTTTAACCATTGGCGGCCCCAAGGGGGGGGGGGGGGCACAGTAGGGGCAATTGCTCTCCCCTCCCAAAACCCGGTGCATTTCTTCGTCATAGACCTTAAATTGAAAGCCTCAATTATTTTGTTGCTTTTTTGTTTTTGTAGTTTTGGTTATTTTACTTTATAATCCAGTTAAATTATATACTAAAACGGTTTTCGAAACCACAAACTAAACGCAAATGACTTTTATGACGGTTATCTAAAAGGGAAATAAACATTTAGTAAAAACTTTCTCTTCTAAAAAGGCAAACTTTTGCTTCTAAACATCTTATAACATGCCATTTTGCACATAGTTTGTTACGAATTTCCGGGACGAGATCCACGAACCCCACTTTTCCTGGGAGGTATTCCATACCCCAAGAGCTGCTGGTTTGGAGCCACCCCTGTTTTTAACCCTTCTGTGTTGAATGTTGTGTCCATACGACTTTCCTACACAAAAGGACAATCATTGTGCAGAACGACTTATGCGCGACTGCAAAAGCAAAGATCCCAGGGATTCAATTATACCATTTGTGATCTAACTTGTTTGGGACCCTGGGCTCTCTTTGGCTGCTGGCCAGTAGCAACCTCAAACCATACTAGCATTGGGAGGCCAGCTCATATCATGCTTCCTTGGTCAACTAATTGCTATTGTACTGATTTCAAAATAATAGTTAACCCTTTCGCTGCTGTGAACGTAGGATCTACGTTCCCCTGGTGGACTGCTGTGAACGTAGCTCCTACGTTCTGTTGGCAAGGTCATTCCTACCCACCATTCACTTTTTCACCGCACAGGGGCTGGGAAGTCTCCGCAGGTTGACCATAGCGAAAGAGTTAAGGAAAATGCCAAAAATAGTAACTCATAAGTGAATTTCTTTAGCATTACTGTGTGTTTACAATTTTTGAATGAAACATTAGTGTTGGTGAGAAAAATCTTGCACACAGTGATGGCAATCATTCATGCACTGAAGCCATTTTCATTGACGTTAGAATTTCCTTTAAAAATGTATTTAATCAGCTCAAGCATAGGAATTCTGTTCTAAATGCTGATATAAGCTGTGATGGAAACTACCAATACCTGGAAGGATGGAGCTTGCTGCTGACCCATTGTTGAGGCAAGGGTTAGGTGCCCCTCTGAATTTAGACCTAATGGGTAATGTGCATGTGTGAGACTTTCATCTCCGAAAAGTGCTCTATTCAGAGATGTTGAGTCTCTTGGATTACTTAGGACACTAGGGAGATGTCCCAGTGAACTCCATCATAGCAAAAGGGTTTCAGGTATAACCGTAAGTGAAACAGCCCTTAAAAATTAGTATGCCACGTGACACAGTTGATGTCTTGGGAAAGTCATTCTTTGATATTGGTTAATACATGCATCCTTATTTACTATAATTTAATGGATCCTTTTTTTCGCATGTGGTTGACAATTTCTTCACCCCTGAGTTGACTTGGATGTTTCTTTGTTGGAGGATTTTAAAAATTTACATTTGCAAGAAATATATAAACGCATGTATAGGTGTAGCAAAAATTGGTGGCACTCGCTTGTGAGGAACACGATACAAAGGAGAGGAAAGCATGCATCAGATATAGAATGAAGTAGCTGAGCCTTTTTCCAGAGGACCCTGTGGGAGTCCTCTGATAATTTTGCCCACTCAATAATGCTTGGTTTATGTTCAGTATCCACTAATCCTCCGCTAGTGAGTGCCGCCAAGTTTCTCTATACCTATATATTTGCTATAATCTGCTCATTTATGGAAAAGAAGAAGTAACATATGATGAAAATTGCCATGCTAGCCATCTGTTAACTATTTACATACCTCTGTAATGTAGTTTTGCTTTGAAATACACCTGCATATTTTTAGGTTACCTAAGGAAAGAGCTGGTTACAGAGTGGGAATACTGTGGTAATGGTATGGAAGTGCTTTAAAGCATCCATTGCTTTTAACCCAGGTCCTAATTTTGCCACCAAATATTTTGTGTACTATTGTGACTTATGTGGTGAGTTAGCTTCATTCTCTCAGGTTCTTCTCAGGGGATTATAATTAGTGTAGAAACAGCAAATTTTATGGCAATATTACCATCCTTGTATGTTTTTCCTGGTGTTTCATTGAATCGTCATCTTTTAATATCAGCTGTTACTTGTATAGGAGAATTTTCAATTGACTTTGGTTGTAGTCTGGTTAAAAACCCCGATGTAGGCCCTCAAATAAGTAGAAATTAAAATTGTAATTTTCCACATAAAAATATTTATTTGACCTGCCAGGTTTCGATGCACTGCATCATCATCAGGTACATAAAGAAGAGAAGGTGGGGGTAGGTATGGGCTGTTGGAAATCACTCCAACAAACTGTCTTGGGTTTTTCGCATTTCAAATGTTTTAACATATTCTTGTGTGCCTAAAGCCTGAATCACACGATCATTTTTTCCATCATTTTTAAGGGATAGCTCCAGTGATAGCTCAAGGGATAGCTTTCCCTACAGCTCTGACGTCATCATTTTTCAGGGATAGCGGCAATGATAGGGATTGCCATCCCTTTTTCCATCATTTGGTCCTGTCCCTTTTTCCGTCCCTGAACACGTACATGAATCTGAAGTTCAGCCAATCAGAGCGAAGGGAAGCAAAACGCGATTGTGTCGCCGCAAGTGACTTCTGGTCGAACTAGCTCAGTAAACGTAAAAGTGGTAGGACAAATTTCCCGGCAATGATGCGAGCACCTACAGAAAAAATGATCGTGTGACCGGAAAAATGACAGCTCGAGCTATCATTTGAGCTATCCCTTGAGTTGTCATTTAAGCTATCCCTTAAGCTATCATTGGAGCTATCCCTGAAAAATGATCGTGTGATTCAGGCTTAATACTCATTCCTTCCTCCCTCCCCCCCTTAAAAATTTCCCCCTCTCCGCCCTTCCCAAACCCCCCACTCCCTTCCCCAACTTCCCTAACCTCCCCCCCCCCCATCGTCTCTTGTACCATGATTTGCAAACTTTATGTACCTGATGATGATGCAGTGCATCGAAACCTAAGTCGAATAAATCTTAATCGGTGGAAAATTTCAATTTCTACATTATGTTGAAATTCCACACCATCATGCCTGATACCTCTCTTTTTGTCCTTTTAGGCCCTCAAGGCTGCTGTAACAGCTGCTGCAAGCAGCACTTACCTGTAATAGAAATGGAGAGATGAATTAGTCACAGAAACAAACAAATAGCTAATTTAATGAGCACTGCATCAGTTGATACAGCCTGGGTGTTTGAATTCCTGACATTTTGAAACTTAGGGAAATGATGGGTAATCACATTTTCTAATAATTCCCATACTCAATACATATTTTATTCATTTTTCTTAGTTCATTACTAAAAATGCACTGATAATTCACAGTAAAGCATTACTGAGGGCTGAGCCACTGGAGCTCATGGTCAGGTTGAATGTTGTATCTCAAAGAAGTGGAGACATTCATATTAAACGGTTGACTTTAAAGTATGGTGAGTCTTTCCCCTTAGGAGTGCCGGGGAGTGCGACCGCACTCCTCCCGTCTCTCCCCGAAAGTGCCGGGGAGTGCTATTGCACTCCTGCAGCATCACTATTAGATGATAGTATGTAGTTCACTAATTTTCAACAGATATCACCTAAATGCAGATTACGAATGATGCCCAATGTTTGTAGTTCCAAAATTGACCACTGACGTTTTGACTGCCTATGTTTTTATATGTTCTATGATTTATAAAGTTTACTCAGATTTTGTAACCCTAAAACATCAAAATGGTGTCGACATGTAAGTCTGAGTTAATTAGTGATGACGATATAGCTAATTATGTCAATTCTTACTGTGAAGTTGACAATTTTCTGGAAGGTATTGGAGAAAAGTCTCCCTGAGGAAGCAACCAAGACTGTCCCATCACATCAGAGTCCGTTTTGTGTGAGTGTGATTGCAGTGACGTTTTCGTTCCTCTGAATTCCAGTAATAACGTAAAGTTCAAACATTGACAGCACATGTGAAAACGTAGAAGATTTAAATTCTTTTTGTGTTCCTGTGTTTATGAAAACACAATCTGTCCAAGATGTATACGTCTAGTCTGGTCCATTTCTGGAATCAACTGGTTCAGGAGCATGCTCCTCCCCAGGATGCCAAGCGTATACAGTATGTACTTTGATATGTTTTTCACATTGGGATTGTGGAATCTAATGGTGGCTGAAATATAATTGGTATGCAAATTGGTATGGTTTGAGTTCACAGCAGCAAATATATCACCCAATTCTAGAGACAAAATGGAGCCGTATAAATATCCGTGAAATGAAGATATTTGTGGCTGTTCTATTGGAAATGGGAATTACTCGGAGGCCTACCATATTCTCATACTGGGTTAGGAATAGTATAGCCATTCCATGTTTTGGTAACATGTTCTCTATAAGTAGATTTAAACTTTTTTGAAATTTTTCCATCTTGTGGACAGCAAAAAGCTGTTTCCATCAGGTAATCAGAATTATGATCCCGGTTCTAAATGTATCCCCCTGGTTGAGCATGGAAATAGGGTGTTCAGATTTAATTGCACACTCCACCAGTACTCGTACCATTGATGAGTCCTTTGTTGGCACAAAGTCTCATTTGACCCTAACACAATATCTTCCAAATACAAATCACCACAAGTGGGGAATAACATTTTGGATGTTGTGTGACTCTTTAGACATTATTATTTAGGTTTTTTTTCAGGTGCTAAATTTGACGTAGAAAGGGGTGACATAAGAAAGAAAGGCCTTGGTCATATGTAGTTATGATAAAGTTGCTCCAACTAGGGAACTACCTAAATAAGGGATATCAAGTGGTAATTGACAACTTCTTGTCGAAGTATCTGTTTGAAAATGGAACTTACCTGACTGGAACATTAAGATCAAACAGAAGGGGCCTCCCAAAGGATTTAACTGCAGATTATGATGTAGGGCAGGTGAAATATTTTCATAGCGATGGGGTTCTTTTGTGTGGATTTAGAGAAAAAAATATAAGAAAGGACAGTGTTGCTACTTGCCGAGAGTGAAAACTTGCAAAGAAGACGATTTTCCCAAGAAAGAGAAATATCCAAACCATCAATAATAAACCAGTACAATAAATTCATGGGAAGAGTAGATGTACCAGATGTGTTGTTTTACACCAAGATAAAAAAAGAACTTTGAAGTACTGGATCCAAAAAATCACCTTTTTCAATAAAGATGGTTTTCAGTATATTTGCCTGGTTGGTGTTTAATTGTTACAATAGGAGAAGTATTTTCCGGGTTAAGGCTGCGTTGGTCCATTTGGGCGGACGACAGTTTCGGGTGCATTCCAGCTCCCGTCTTCAGGTCCAACTGATCTGCAGAGCATCATTTTCTTCTATATATATATCTAGTCAGGTGCGCGCTGATACGTTCGGTTTGAATCCCATTGTTGGAAAAGCCGTTTGAAAGATGCAGGGAGAGGATAACCGTCTTCCCTGTTGAAGTTCTTTTCGTGGTTCACTATTTCTATTGCCTCCCTTATCAGCCGAGGGAAATATTTATTTTCTCTGGCAATGATTTTGGATTCGTGGAATTTAATCACGTGTCAGAACCCGGACACGTGATTAAATTCCACGAATCCAAAATCATTGCCAGAGAAAATAAATATTTCCCTCGGTTGATAAGGGAGGCAATAGAAATAGTGAACCACGAAAAGAACTTCAACAGGGAAGACGGTTATCCTCTCCCTGCATCTTTCAAACGGCTTTTCCAACAATGGGATTCAAACCGAACGTATCAGCGCGCACCTGACTAGATATATATATAGAAGAAAATGATGCTCTGCAGATCAGTTGGACCTGAAGACGGGAGCTGGAATGCGCCCGAAACTGTCGTCCGCCCAAATGGACCAACGCGGCCTTAACCCGGAAAATACTTCTCCAATTAATCACCGCGGAAGCCTCCGTACCAATTGTTACAATATACAAAGAGAGCACCTCTGGCAGACTTATGTCCCATATCCAGCTCACTTCATCCATTATACAGACAATGGAGGAAGAATGGCTAGCAGAATATAGTAGAAATACAGTCACATCTGTACCAACGAAACAAGCGGATGGTGCATTACTCTAAAAATTGTCAGGCAGAACCTTGAGAAGGTATGTGCAGTATGCAGCGACAAGGACGGAGGATCTGTAAAACGTTATAATACCGTGTGTGCTAAGTGTGGGAAAGGGCTTCATGGACTATGTGTTGGAAAGCACAGCTGTTAGTGACTCCAGAGAGGTGTCCATACTCCAAATATTTGTTGTATATAAATAGGAAATTTTTTTGCTATAATTTTGGGACCCAGACAGATGATTGTTTTGTGCATTCAAAGAATACAGTAGCAATTTTATAAATGCTATCAAAACATGAGTAAAAGTTAAACAATGTCATAATTATGCTTAGAAATTTAACAGTGAAAGTTATTTTTTTTAAATTATATATTTTGTTCAAATTTTTTTCAACTAGTATTACACAATAAAATCATCAAATTTTATGTCAAACATTTAAACCAAAGGCAACAAAGGTTTCCTGATTTTTTTGAGAATGTAACCTCATTTATGTGCGATGCATAATTTTTTTTGTTAACTACTGCAAAATCGTCAAAAATGCCTCAGCAATTTAAGCATATAATATACCTAGTAAATTGGTTGGCACTCAAAGGTTCCTAGGTAGAGTTCAACTGGAATTCTGTGATTAGTGCATCTCTTGTCCAGGATGTCAAGTGTGTCCGAAGGGAATGAAGTAGTAGATCAAGTGTAAACTAGTTTTATTGCGTACATAGGTGTACAACAAAAAGTCTGGCTACCCTATTGAAAATGCCCCACTGGTTTCCTATAGGAATTATGTGAATTCCTATAGGAATTACAGTTTCCTACAGGAACGATGAAGCTTCCTATAGGAACAATAAATTTCCTATAGGTACAAGAAAGTTTCCTATAGGAACGAGAAATTTTCCTATAGGAATGATAAATTTTCCTATAGGACGAATGTTTTCCTATAGGAACGAGGAATTTTCCTATAGGACGAATATTTTCCTATAGGAACAAGAAATTTCCTATAGGAACAAAAGATTTTCCTATAGGAATGAGAAATTTTCCTATAGGACGAATATTTTCCTATAGGAACGAGGAATTTTCCTATAGGACGAATATTTTCCTATAGGAACAAGAAATTTCCTATAGGAACAAAAAAATTTCCTATAGGAATGAGAAATTTTCCTATAGGACGACTATATTTTCCTATAGGAACGAGAAATTTTCCTTATAGGACGAATATTTTCCTATAGGAACGAGAAATTTCCTATAGGAACGAGAAATTTTCCTATAGGACAAATATTTTCCTATAGGAACGAGAAATATTCCTATTGGACGAATATTTTCCTATAGGAACGAGAAATTTCCTATAGCACGAATATTTTCCTATAGGAATGAGAAAATAACCCTCTAGTTATGAGAAATTTTCCTATAGCATGAGACTCAATCTCAGGATTGTGGGTTTATCACCAAATAGTGGAATTTTTTAAAAGTTGACATTTTTTAGAGCTACCCTGGTCATCGGTTCTAATTAGAGATGGGAAAATTAGCGTAATTTTCATCTGAGGTAAATTACCACGGTAAATTAGGTACAGTAACTTTAGAAAATTACCGTAATTTTCCTGTATTTTTTAGTCTTAATTATTAAACAGCAAATGTATGGTTAAATAAGAAAGCCAATAGCAATAAGAAGGGAATAACCATGTTTAAACCATACCTAATACAACATTAATCTATTACAAATTTTTTAAATTGTGAAAAGAACTATGGCAGCAACATGCAATCTGGCTTTCTTTTGTCTAAGTATGACGAATTTTCAAGAAGAATATTCTAAAGCTTTAATCTTATAATGTTATAATTTAAGTAAAATATTCCAAAAATGAGTTGTACATGCCTCAATTTATTATTAAACACGTAGGAAATGTGAACTTGGCTCAAAAGAACATGTTGGGAATTTATCTGTATGAAAAATTATCTCAAACATATATGATTTATCTATAAAATTACGATAATTGACAAGGGACGTGGTAAATTATGAAAAATACCACGGTAATTTACGAAAATTACTGAGGTAATATTCAGAGTGGCTCATCTCTAGTTCTAATCCACGCTTAGTATGAATTTTTTGTTGGCTTTGGTGGTGGTGAGGTAAGATCTGCCAACCCAATGATCGTGGGTTTGAATCTTGTGTGGGTGGTTGTTGACCATCCTAGGAATGGTTGTCTCTTTTCTAAACATATAATAAATAGGTAGTGATAGGGGAAAGCTGTTACCTATGGTGAAATTATTATTATTAACCAGCAGGTTTGCTATATACCGGTTGCAGGTGTGTGATTTACATCGGGGGTACATGTAGTTCACATCATGTTCAAATATTGCTCGTCATAGGTCTACAAGGTCTTAGAAATTGTAAATACACCGGAAAGGTACTTTCTGTTAAACTATATATTTCTGTATATCACATCAATGATGTCAAAGCAAGCAATAAACGACTTTTACCTTAACTTAGTACACAACTACACACATACGCCCGAGAGAGAATCGAACCTCAAATGTTTCTCTTGGTTTCAACCGTTTTAACATGACACGGGTTCAACTTCCCGACACAAACAATGTTCCATTTCTAACACTTCCCCATGTCAGGTATTGTACCTGCGTACCAAACCAAATAGCAAAATACAAACAACAACAAAAATCACTTATCATCAAAAAGAAAGAACATTTCACTCATAAGAAAAAGTATCAAGAGATAAACTTCCGTCGCAAACAATGTCCCATTGCTAATACAAGGAACAGGTAAAATAGAGTCACTACATACCACTAATATTTGAAATTAATATCCCTTTCATTTTGAATGGAATCCTTTTTGGCAGTGAAAGATGCCCACCTAAACTGCAACGTATTGCAAAACGTTGATATTAGATCTAAAAAATTCTTCTCCATGCATCACACTGAAAACAGAAAATTTGCATTTTTATGTCCTCTGTGCAACATTTTGCAACTTTGTTACTTCAAGTTCAACATATTTTGTAAGATAAATATTTTTTCCGCCAAAAGTGTCTAATAACAATTCTTAGAATTATTTAGTAATACCTGTCTAATTGCAGTCCTCCCTTCAATCTTCTCCCCACCCTGAATGTTCTCGTGTGAGAAAAAAATTCATGCTATCGTGGGTTAAAACAATGATACGTAAACAAGAGCAGGAAGTGGGAATTGATATAAATGCCAGACCAGCCAGACTCTGTTGCGAGCATTGTGGCTGTAAACCAGAAGCAGGACCGAAACTTTTCTCTTTACAAACAGAAGAATTCCCTTTAAAATGCATATTTTTCATATTAAGACAAAAAAATAATTCTGTTTCCCTCGGACATTATCTTATAAGCTGTATTTCAGCATTTGGTAAATAATGTTTTTGAAAGGCAGAAAGCAGGACAATTTGGCTTTGACGAAAAAAGCTGGCCGGACTCTCACATACATACAATTAATAAAAAAGCAGGACATGTCTGGCGAAATCAGGATGTCTGGTCACCCTAGCTGTAACAGTGTTGGATCCACAGGGGGGGGGGGGGGGGGGGTGATTGGGGGAATCCCCCCCCCCCCCCCCCCCCAAGAGGTCAGACGAGCAAATGAAAAAGCATGTGATTTGATGGTGAACTTCAATCTATCAACAGCTTAATAGCATAGATGTGCTAGAAAAAGCATGTGTCTCTCTCCAACAAGCATGAACTATGTTTTTCGGTAAGGAGTTGTTTTGGGCATTTCAAGTTGGGCAGAGGACAGAACCCGAAGGAGGAGATGAGTCAGTGTTGAGGCTTCGTCTATCCTACTTTTGTCTTGCTTACACCCCTGGCAAAGCTGCTTCCCTCATCGCCTTCAAAGTAAGGGATCTCTGGTGCGTGTCTATCACTTTGTTTCAAACAGATTCCCCTGATCCCTTAAAAAGTAAGGGTTCATTTCCCAATTAGTTGGAGCAGGTTAACACACGGCATTAATTGTTTGTTGGTTGCTGACTGATTAACTGAGCATTTGGGTGCTAATGCGGTCTCATTCGCTCTTTGCCGAGCTTAGATGTAATTGTGCTCCTTGAATGAGTCACATTGTTTTATCTCATTGAGGTCTCCTTCAGCACCTCGTCTTGGGCATCAAATTAAAGGTGTATTTTTATTGTAATGCGCGGACAGATTAATAATTTTATTTTTGTCGACTAACAATAAGTGGATTTCTCTATTGCTGGATTTGCCAGATTAACTCTTCCAGTTAACAATACGACCAAGTGCCTGGGCATAGTGATTCATTATCCTGGATTTGACACCTCTCTATCTCCTCACAGCTGCCATAATCCATTATATTCACAGATCTCTGCATACCAGTAACTTATTTGATATTATTACAGTACGTGCATGTAGTATGGCTAGTACTCATTTTAAATATTACTCAGTGCATAACTACATCATAGCAATGTATGATATCTCCCTTGTTATTTTTACTCCCTCTAATATCCCGTGTGGACCCTGAAACTCGTGAATCAGTAAACCTGTAATCCTCAAATAATTCATAATGTTATATGTATACCATTATACAATGAGAAATAAACTCCAGTGGTGTGAAACTCCGATGCGTGTGTATCTTTTTCATTCTCAGTCATCACTGTAGAGGCTCCCATGAAAATAGTTCATAGACTATCTAAAGTTTCTTGAATTTGTATCACTCTCTGTCAGTAGAAAAACTACCGATTACTAAATCCCACTAAGACACCCTCCATTATTCTGGTGGGAAAAATATTTCAAGTAATGTTGATATTAACTTTCTCCTCAAAACTAGACCAGCCGAGCTTCTCTACCGCCCTAGAACAGCCAACTGGCTCCATCGGACTTTTGGAGTCCGATGGAGCCAGTTGAGTTAGAGACTCATATCATGCACTTGGGTGACTGAAATGGAGAAACAACTTTAGAAATATGATTTTTATTTGGTACACATAATAATGCGCTAAAAATCAGCTACTTTACAATTCCAGACCAGCCACATTTAAAACATGTAGGAACTTTTACAGGTTTGAAAATATTAATTTTTTTAATCATGAATTTTGGCTATACTTTTTTGTCTGAGCTGGTCAAATTCTAAGAATTACAGTTTGTCATAGTGTAATGTTTAGTGTTTTCAAATTTACAACCAAATCTTCATAAATATAAAAATTATTTTTTATTAAATGATACACTTACTGCATATGTATATTGTTTTCTCATTGCACTTGCCACAGACGTATTTTTCACACTTTTTACATTTCCCTATTCCGTGATTTTTTTGCAGTTATTCATGACCTGACAATACATTCGCTTGCCTTCTACCATTTCTATAGCGTTCTCGTTACTTGGGAATGGCAAGTTAATACTACGAGAGTTGACATTCTCCGTTCCCAGTTCTTCTGCAAGTTGTTGCAGATATTTACGTTGTGTAATCTTACTTCCTGTGACTGACTTAAAATTTACCCAAGAATTTATTTGCTGCTAAGTCAAGCAAATTGTTGAATGTGTGAACAGGCCATCAGCGTGTGCATGCTCGTGCTAAGTATTTTCTGGCCATTTGATCGACAATATCCACCCCATACTTAGTGCTATTGTAATATGTTACCGTTTCTGGGGTCCTTTTCTCATTGGTAGCAGAATTTACGGATAAATTCTGGGAACTCAAGAGGAGAACATTTTTTTTAGCTTGACCTTGGTACACTGAAGGGTAACATCATCGTTTTTAAAAATTGTGGTGGTATGCAGTGGTTCTTTCATGTTCTTTATTACTTTCGGAATTTCTCTACGATTTCTGTTTATGGTTCTAATGATGGCTATATTTTTGCTAATCAGTTGCTTTGCTAGATGGAGAGAGGTGAATTAGTTATCAGTTGTGACAGTGGCCCCAATGTGGAAGTATGGTTTTATCAATCGCATTACGAGAAAATCAGATACCCGCTCATTACCTGGTCGAAATTCATCCCTCCCTATGTATGGGTAACCATTCAAAATTTATTTGGACTCGACAGCCAATCAGAACTTTTGACCATATTTATCTGGTTTAGAAGCCATGTATTGGGTAAATGGACCCCTGCATTTACTGGGAAACAACTGTTCCTGTATCGTAATATTAGCACCTGCCTTGTAGCAGGCACGGCAATTTGATATAAACTGATTCCACGCGATGGAAAATAGGGAGAACTTATGAGTCTTAAGTCTGAGTGAACGTGTTGTTTTTTCATCAAACCTGAGAATTTTTTTGATTTCGCAAAATCTGTGACGGGGCATGAATTTCCTGAAGAAAGGTAGTCCCCAACTATCTGACCATAATCAGTCTTAAGGCCGTTCACAGTGAAAGAAGACTGAGTGATGAAAATCCTGTTTGGACAATGTGTTTGCACGCGTGAAGCGATTTGAGTAATTACGCAATTATTTGAGCTACTTATTGTTCTGAAACTCTGGATGGATACAAAATAAACACAATCATATCATGCTTGGGGTAACTTGGATTCTTCAGCTTCATGATGTTATTTCAAAGACATTGTCGTGTAATGAGCGCCACATATGTGTCTTGATAGTGTAAATGGAAAAAAGGAGTAGATTATCGAAATGAACTTAAATATACCCTTAATACAATGTAAAGAAGCAAATAAATAAATAGTAATTTGATGTTTGTACTAGGGATGTGCTAGTAGTACTTTTTGATTTCGAGTTGAGTTGTAGTTACTCGTGAGTTTCAAGTCGATTTCAATTTCCCAACCAGGCAATATAATAATGCATGCACCAACATATTCTCATTTTCCCAATCCCCTAGTGTATTTTCTCTTCTGAACATGTGGCCTGATTTAGAAGGGAAAAGGTGATAATAATAATGACCCTAAATTCTGAGATACAATTTGCTCGTAAATATAGTACATCACACACAACCAGGCCCTGGGAGGTGATCCTCCCCAGGCGGGACTCGAACCCTCGACCTTCGGGTTACCAGGCGAGGACTTTACCCTGCCGCCACCGCAGTGGCGGATACAGAAAAAACTCAAGGGGGGGTGCAAGGTATCGCGACGATTGTAGACTTTCAAACTGACTGCCTGGCAGCGACTCTGCTTCCCTTATATATGTAGCTCGGTTGTTTCGAGAACATTCGGTGCCAGAATGTTCGCTTCCAGACTTTTAAGGAGTGTGAACAAATACAAACAGTAGAATATTCGCGATTTTTCTCGAACAAATGCCAGTCAGAATAATGTATTGAGATCACTAGAATGGCCGCGACTTTTCTTGTAGGTTAGCTATCTATGTGCCAAACAGAAACGTATAAAATACGATGACGCGGACGCGCACGCGTGCTACATAAGAAAGTACAACTACTCGATAACTCGACTCAGAGTCGAGTGACGGAAGACACGAACGAATAGCGTGCGGGCTGACTGGCAGGGGCGGCACGGGCGGCAATGCGGGTGGCCCCGCAAGGGGGGGAACGCGCCCCCCATATGTATCCGCCACTGCGCCACCGTGGTTCTTATACATAAGGAATGTTTATTGTAATTGTGACAGAATTAGGAGATGAATTAAAATTAATGTGTCTTGAACAGTTCCAATACGACAATTCAAATGAACTAACCTCTTGTAATTTGTCGACAGTTTTATTTAATGACTACATTGGGTTGAAAACGTGTGTATCCAAAATTCCTAGGAAGAGCCCAGAGCAGTCGTAGCAATTAAAGTTAGACAACAAGCTGACTATCAATACCTAATACAGTAGAAGTCCGTCGTTACGAGTGTGGTACATGGCGAGAATCTGGCTGTAGCGAGTGATTTTTTACCAATGGTTGGTCTCATGCTAAGAACATACGAAGTTGGACGGTTGTAGCGTGTGGTTATTTCTCTCGTATCGCCACAATGAGTACGATTTATGTCATCAAGGTTGCATAAATTACAGGCACCTTCTGCTACGAGGGACAAAGTTATTCAAATAGAAATTGTGAACTTTGCGGCTATGTATCACCTTGAAAAGAAAATGTACCTAATTTGAGATTAGAGTTCCGATTCTCTCTTCGCATGCTCCGATGTTTTAGGTACGTTACGTGTCCTATTGATGTGACGATGTGTTTAAAAGCTCTCTCGGGCGCTACGCAACATAATTTCAGATTGTGGAAAAATTATGAGGAAATGCAAAATCTACCTCACCGCTACCACCGGGGTAAGGTTACAACTTGAATCGACTGAAACAATGGCTTCCCTCGATTCGTTCGAGCACCGGCTGTATCAACCCAGTGTTGGCTTACAGCTTTCGCTGTACTTCCGAATCATCAGTAAAAATTATGATGCAAGTAAACAATGAACATTGAAAATTGATAATGGCAACATTCATTGTTTACGTTGTAACCCTCACCCCTTTCGCTTTCGGTTACCTTACCTTTTACTTGTCTTCCGGCTAGCTCATTTGTTTCCTTCCACACACACTCTTACACAGGTACATGTATTACACGCATATACATATATCAATAACCTTACTGTACCATTCAATTGAAGGAAATTAAACAAAGAAAACATTTATATTTTTCATGCACAAATATTTCTGTATTCAATTCCTTTAGTTTCGATTGGGCCCAATTTACAAATTAAAAGAAATGTTTATTCTAATTAATAATCTTAATTAAATTTTTATATGTAATTTTGCAGTGGGCTGTTTTTCTTTTTTTAAAATAACCATTTCAATGTTCAGATATTTTCCACTTATCGTGGCTACTGGTTTCGGTGATCCACTGGACCGTGACGTTGGTCTGACGTGCGCCTTCCCGCAGGATTTCCTCACGGTGAGCCTTCGTTCCGGCTCTTCTCTCCGCTCTCCCTCCTTTCTCCGGCGTCTGCCGTGTAATCTCCTCTCCAGACGTGTACACCTTATCTTTCCATCCTCTACGCGCCCCTTTTCTCACGTTCTCCTCTCGTACCTTTTTCACCCTGACTCCCTTTCTCTCCTCCTCCCGAAACTACTGATGCTGTTTTTCTTATTATTGCCCCCTCCTTACCTACGCTTTCTCACCCATTATTACGCCGGGCGTAATGCCAAATTCCCTGCGTTCGACGGATAATCCATTGTTACTCCCGCCGCGGGTGCTGCCAACCCGTGGCGTTTAACCCGTAGGGTTACAACGTAAGGCAAAGGAGCGATCTTCTCGCATGAATCCCATATCGTTCTCGCAGAATGTGTCCTGCGCTCATAAATTTCTTCTTGTCCAAAAATTAGCGCTGATGTCTTCTCATCCTAAGCGAGAGGGCAGCCTAGGGAGGTGTAATATGGGCACGTGGGGGAATTAGCTGTCAATATGGGGTATGCGATGAGTGAAATGTGATACTTTTGGTTCGTGGTCATCACCTTCATAACTGATGAGGGACTCCCAGCGGGCAACGCCCCCCCCCCTTTCCAACCCCTTCCCCCAAACATAAACAATTTCGTCCTTGTGCCATTTGAAAACAGGGTGTTTCTTCTCTCATGCTCCCGATTTTTACTGTCATAAAATCACTCTTATTAAAATTAGACTTGATTTGATGTATTCGATGTATTTTTGACCTTCGTAAATTTGATTACGTTTCGTCATATTCATGACAAGTACATTGGTTCTTTCCGATGGAGCGTAGGAAATTCTTTCTTGGTGGTTTTTTAATTTCTCTGTTGGGTAATTACATGTCAAAGCGACTAAAAAAGGCTGGATTTTTTTCTTCGATTTTGACCTATTTCATTTTACCACATCGTTGGTCATGCCCAATGGTGTTGCAATATGTGCATCCGTTGCCTTAGTTATGGGAGTATGAAAAATTGAGCTCATAAATTTATGGTTGGATTGTCCTCGATATCTCCGGACGTATGTTACTTGTGTCAAAAATGCTATTTTTAATGGAAAAGCAATGGTGCGTAATATTATGATGGTATTAGTTAAAATCTTATGGAATTTAGAGCCTCAATTTTTATTTTGAAAATTTAAAACGTTTTTTTCTGCAAACATGTATATCTTAATAAATTTGGTAGCTAAATACATATCTTAGCTATCCATCCTTCAAGTTGTGTGAGAGTAATTTTCTCTTAAGGGAGAAATTAATTTTTATATGTTCACTTTTTGCATCTAAGTTACGAGGTATCCTAGGCTTAGGGGATGGTGAATTTATATCTCCGAGAAAAAACACCACTCACAAATCATTTGAATTCTGTAGGCTGATGTTGGGCTAATAACAAAAAATTAGAAAGTACCAAATCGCAAAAATGCTGTTGTAGTGACTTGTTTCTCCATCTCAACAAATCACAAAATTTGCACTTGCGATTTGGATGTTGAACCGCTCAGAACCTCGTCATTGTTAAGCTTATTTTTTATACTTAATATATCTACAAAAACAGTAATCTCATCATACCGGTCGATTTACTTCTATCTTTTTGCTACCATCTTTTTCAGCTCCCTCGTTAAACGAGGCACCAAAGAGGTTTAAACTTAAGTGCTTTTCATAATAATGCCCTTCTGCGAATGCACTGTATAGCATCAATTGACCTTATGTTTTTTTTACTAACCATGTAGTGTTAAACTTTAACTAGTTTCGCTAGAGGTAAAGTATTATTTTATAGAATAAAAAACACGGCCTTAAAAACACACAAGATTTCTTTCGAATAGGAGTATTTTTAGAGGGAGAGACTATGGGAAATAACATGAGAAATATGCTATTCAATGGCATTATCCCAGACATATGTTATATCTATTACTTGCTCATGGATATACATATAATGGCTGGGCTGTCACTCCAATGAAAACCTTGATTCATGTCATGGATCACAAAACAGTCATTGACCATGGTGGCCTTTCTTTTTAAAGCATTTTAATACATCTCCGCTTTCTTTGCTGGTGATGAAATCACACGCACAACCGCTAATTGTAAGATATCCAGAACCATTTCATTTGAAGAATAATATCCATGACAAAAGTATCTATGCTGCACCAGTCTTTCATAGTCCCCTTTATCTATGCCATTGCATTCAAACGCTGCCCTTTAAGTTCTCAGTAATCACTGCGAATATAATTCTTGACTCTTCTGCTGTGCACAAAATTGAATGCAACATTCCTCTGGAACCCGTTTGCAAGACATTTTCTCCTACAAGCATCTCCCTATACATAGTACCTTTAGGATTGAAATAATGCTAGTCTTCCCGCATCTAATAATTCTTCCTGCAAAATCCTATTCAGCTTGCCACCAAGAAACTGCAATTCCATGTTGTACTGAATAATGCATACACACATCGTGCAACTGCCTGAGGCACTGACTACAGTAGTATTTACGGATTCCGGAGGTGAAAAGTCATTACATTTTTTTAAACCTACCTTTTCGTTTGGATGTCTCTCATTCAAGTTGGTCTGTTTTTCTTGCAAGGTTATAAAGAATATATCATTCATTTGATAATTATTTCACCTCTCCCACACACTTTTAAATCCTACTCTTGGTATTTCTCCCGTAAAAACAGAATTTTATTTTTTAAAGCACTTACTTTGATTGGTACTAATTCAGTAAGTGTTTGACCTTGTATTTTCATTTAAAGTGCAAAACATTTTCTATTCAGGTTAAAAGTTCTTGGTTTCTCTAGCAGAATAGGGAGAGATAACACTTTTGGGATTTCAGCAGTACAACATGATTTTCAAAGAACATTTCTATACTTTTTAGCTACATCGTAAAATGGAATTAACTTTTCGATAAACCGGTATAACATCTCTCTTATTCCATATTCATTTACTTTGGCCTCTATTGAATCAGTGGTCATGAACCAGTTGTGTTAACTTTTCCACATTTTCCATGGTCTGATGTAAAAGTAATGTAGCCCGTAGCAATTCTATTTCCCATTACAATTCTATGAAAGTGGGATGCAGGCAAAGATGGTTATCTTAGAGTAGTGACCCTAGTAATTGGCTTGAGCACAAGTGGGTGACGGGTATGGGAGAATGAAGAAAGGCGTACACAGATAATTCGTTGAATGTTGCTTCCTTTTCATTCTGGCGTTCCCTGTACCATATACAGGTATCACCAGATCGCGGATAGAATATGCGGAGAGGAGTTAACAAACCCATAGTTAATGATATTAAATAAATTGCCAATTGGCATAGCAAAAATATACAGGCATAGTAGGCATAGGCACAGGTTCAAGTCCCGGTCAAGATGAAGGATTATTCCTCTGTGGGCTATTGCACTTATGAGCACTTTTGGGTGATTTGGTAAAGGTAATACAGTGGCTGGTTCCGGAACCCTCAAAATTCATCAAAAGAGTGAACACCTCATTGTGTTCCATTTTATGCTTCAACTATAAAAACAAGCACACTTCTGGTTCTGTTACATCATATGTCCGCCAGTCTTCAACAACTTGCTCCTTCAAAGCCCTTAACATTTTCACTGCTAAGCTTCATCCCAGTGCGCCAGGGTTGCCACCTTTTCAAAATGTGAAAAAAGGACACCTGGCTGAACTACCTTACCAGGGGGTTCTGGGGGTGGAGACCCCAGAAAAGCCCGCAAAGTTTTAGAAAAGGGGCTCGATTTTTAGTGCATTTTAATTTCCATACAATTAAAAAAGAGAACTCTTAATTCTTAATAGGGTGCATGACCATGATCTTTAATAAATTCTGAGTGGGGGGGCAACAGTTTTTTGTACTGCTGGGGGGTGTGGGGTTGACGCCCACGCCCACCCCCAGCGAAAAAACATACCATAAAAGTTACACATTATGATGGAAATTATTGCCTATTTTTACAATTGTAATTAGTTTTTTATTTGTTTCTACTGGTTTCTGGTCTTCATATCCCGAATTCTCACCAACAAAAAAATGAACATCTAAATATCTTCTGATTACTAAATACCAATGACAAAATGAGAGGCTGAATTTTTAATTAAAAAGAACAGATTTTCTGCTGGAATTTTTTTTTTAATTATCCATTTTTACCAAAATTCTTTTGTGTCTTCTTTTGAAGTGGTAAAAAGAGGACTGTCCTTGTCCTGTGGCAACCCTGCAGAGCGCGCTCACCATAGCGTGCAACACTGCTGGGCATTTAAGTACCCCCAGCGCGCAAAATTTTTTTGATATTTTGACTCATTATCATGAGTAAAACGCATATATGCATGTGTAGTGCTAATGGCACTGCTCCGCCCACATGTATACATATATGCGTGTGTAGCACTGGCGGCACTGCTCTGACTGAAGACATACATGCATGCATAGCAGGGAAAGGGTTAAAAATCCACAGGGGAGAAGAATGCCTCTGTAGCTTAACTTGCTAAAGTATCTACTCAGCGTAATATTGAGGGGTCCAAATTAGAGTCACGATCAAGGCGTATTAGGATTATTCCTCATTGGAATTTCACTCCAAAACCTTAGTCGATAGCTCCTCCATGTCAAAAGAAATTTCTCTAAAAGGTAAATTTGAATTAAGTTCTTTTATCCACTAGTATACCAAGGCTGTTATATCATTCGAAAAAAGGTTGGAGCAGTTTCAGAGTTACTGTAAAACTTTTTGATTTTTCTTTTACATAAAAAATTGAAATCTCGCAATGAGAATGAATTGTTGAGTAACTGCAAATATTTTGAGAAAATTTTAATCTTTAGGGATTCCAGAAAAATTGATGGAATGGAAGGAACTTGACAAGTTAAAAATATTGAAATGCATATTGTGTCAGAAAATCTATTAGCCAGAAAAGAAATCCATCAGAGAGGATGCCTTAAAAATTAATCTTGACGCAATAATACTTGCATAGCATTGCAATTCCCATTATGTATATGTATAGTGTTGCAACTGCTGAAAGTAGCTCTTCAATTTAAAATTAATAAAGACAAATTTGACATCTACTATGTCCTAAAGAGACCGTCTAATAAATCTTGAAATCATCTTTGTACATTAGATTAGATTGTAAGGGTATCTTCTGGAGCTGCCCTGGCACTCAGACCTCTTGGTCCATTGTGCCATCCTACATTTGACCTCCTGCCACTTGCAGACATAGGACAAGAGCACCATGGTAGAGGTATGAAGGAGGTGCCACCCCCAAACTTCCCAGTACAGGTATGGAAGAGGGTCACCTCCCTCCAACCTTCCCAATCTGTGTCAACCCTCCAGCCTCCCGGTATAGGTCTGGAGGAGTGTCACCTCTCTATCCACCCCGGTAGAGGTATGGAGGAGGGCTACCCCTCCAACTTCCTTCTGGGCCCAGCGTTGTTAAACTTCGGTGATCTGACGAGAACCGGAAAAATTTGGTTGATAATTTAGACTTAAATGACACAAGACAACAATTAGATTCAATGAAAGCCAGAAAAGTAATTAGATTTTTCATAATGTGCACCATTCATACATCTTTGTAATTTTAAGTACGAAATATCATCAAGGTTTTTGTTGTAAAAAGTTTGTTTTTCATTACACATTAATGTTAAAATTTTCCGAGAGTCATGAAAATGTAGGTAGGTACCTATGTAAATTAGATCAAAATAAAACCAATATCTTTTCGGTAGGCCTACCGCAATAAACAAGGTTAGAACATACGTAAATTTCTGGAAATCATTTGCCAGTTTGTCGGATAATTTCTTTCTTTCCTTGAAATATGTTGGAAAGATAGTACAATATCAATAAGGGAGTGAGAAGTTAGGTGGGCCCCGACTTTTGTTTGCACAGGGCCCCTCAATCCCTAAGGACGGCCCTGGCTAGTGGGGAGCCTTGACTGACTCAGTTGGCCATCTGATTATTTGGTGTATCGGCAAGCATAGAAGCTGGACAATCCCAGAGTTTGTGACGAGAAGTCTACATGCTTTCGCTTCATCTCATTATTGAGTACAATAATCAGAATATTTTGCCATTTTTAATTATTTTCACCGACGGCATAAAAAAATGCACTTCATATAATCAGTATATTTATGGCCCCAGCATCATCCATAGCTAGTCAAGAAATCCTCATGCTTCAGGTTTATTATATGATATTTGTTCAGTATAATCGGCGTTGTGGAATGCATTAATATCACAAAGCTGAAGTATCAAGTTTATTTCCCGGTGGTAGATCCTTACACGTAAGTGGTTGATCCTCTTTACTTTAAACGAGTAAAGAAAAAGCTCTCTGCCTCCAGGTTCTCTCTGTGGTGGCTTTGCAATCATGCACGGACAGTGGTATGTTGCAGGCATGAATTACACATGCCCTGCTGATGTGCTGCAGCAGAATGTTTTGGCAGTGCACTTTTAACCCTTTAAGCTGCTGCAGCTAGAGCGCATGTCGTCCACCCTGTGCGATAAATATCTATTCTGACGGAACCTGTCCCTCCTTCCTACGTGCCGAGGCCGCGCAGTTATATGACCCATGTAATCCCCTCCTAACCCTTTTCTTGGGATCCCAGGGGGTGGGCACTGGAACTTGTTGAGGGATTAGTGGGACTTAGAAAAAATGTTGAAAATTTGTTTATAGGCGTAATTGTTAAAAACAAATATGACAATATTTTTTTCTAGCAATTTTCTGTTCTGTTTGATACCAAACACCATAGAAATCCATTGATATTGAGCCGGGGGCGAACATAAGACAACTAACTTTAAGGACAACCATAACCCATTGAGTGACCAATTGGAAGAATGGGTCGTACCTCATTGTGGTGATATGCGATCCCTAAAGAGCGTGGGAAGGGAGTGGTTTGGGTAAAAAGGGTGGATTCCCAAATGTCCACCGCTGGAAAGAAAGAGTTCGGGTCATAAAAATATGAAAGGGGTGAGGGAGCAGGTAGACAGAGAGGGTCAAACGTACAAGAATGTTTTTCCCGTAGTTGCTGGTACACACGTTCATGAACGTTTACCGCATTGTTAGGGTTAAAAAGCGCTGCAGATATGCTGAGGTGGCGCTTCATTCAAGGCAAGTTGAGCGTGTTATCTTAACATCCTTGTGCATTGCTGTCCCAGCTTTTTGTGTTTACTGAGAGGTTGTATGCCAGGGGCCCAAGTCTGTTACTTGCTTTTCTTCCAAAAACAAGAGAAAAGAGATTCGTGGTGTGCCCAAACAAGCCTTTTCTCTCATCGGTAGTCTGTCACGAGTTTCGCTGAGAGAAAGGAGAAACATGAAGTGCCTGGAGAGTACAAGTCACCTGACCCAAGTCTATTACCTGGTGAAGTGCCTTCCCGCACCCCAGATGGGAGATTCTGATACATCCCCCTTGCTAGGCCAATATAAGTTTTCTCCTTAGGAGAAAAGTATGCATTACGACAGTGATTTTACATTTTGACCAATGGCATAAGAGATTCACGATGATTTATGATGATAAGAGATTCACGATGGTAATGGCTTAGTATAAGGTGAGCTCTGCTCTCACCTATCAAAGCAACCTTTGGGTTGAAACACTGAGTGAGTGTATGCAAAGAAAACCATAAGGATTGTGGGAGAAATGGAGAAGACAAAGCCACCCTGAGACTTTGGTGAAAGTGGAAAAATTTTGCTAGCTGGGAAGTGCAGTCACTTGTGATGGAACAAGCAAGAAAGATATGTATATTGTGGAAAATCAGGTTGGCATGTTGGCTAGAGAACTGGTTTCCCATTTTTTGGGCCCAGGTTTGAATCCCAGTGTTGGAGGAGATTTTCCTGTAAAATACCCCTTCTTGGGTGTAAAGTGTCGAGGCTCCATCTACTGGATGGAAAAATAATCCATCGTCTTTTGGACACCTTTGTTAAGAGTAGGCTTTTGCCAACACTAGAGGGCTATTATGAACCTCTCACTGCATTATTGTGAAATTCCACAGAGGAAAAATCTTTTGCCTGTCACAGTGCCTGAAATCATTCTTACTGTATGATGCAGTGATGAATGGGTCTTGGGTGGTGTATAAGACCCTGCTAAGGGGTCAGTTTCTCCATGGATAGGGACCCTGCCTTTAATATGCATTATTCATAATTAAAGTATCTGAGTAAGTACCTATGTATAGAGTACAATTGACATTATTGGGTGTCAAAGGTTTTATTGAAAAACCAAAGTCCTAGTGACAGTACATAATAGCCTCCAAGTTTCTCTCCACCCTTCCTCCATTCCCTATTAATCCTTCCATTATGATTCTATCCTCCTTTATGTACTAAATGGTTCAAATGACCTCAGTTATAATAATACAGAATTCTTTATTCGTTTTTTGGTCATAAGGTATAAAACATCTAAAATCAATACAATATGATCAATATCAATACAATATCACAAAGACATGCACAACACTATCCTGAGTTATCACAATGCAATACGAGAAATTTGAATGTGCCAAATTTATCACTGAAGAATTCCTTCACATCATTGTATGTTTTATTTTGAAGAGTAGCCATTAATCTTGTGTTTTTGAATATTGACAGAGGAAATTCGTTGACATGGTGAGGGAAATGATTGTATAGTTTTGTGATGGAGTACAAGGGACCACATTGGCCCTAGGAGAGAGTACAGGCATTAAGATGGATATTGTTTCTCCCTTTGAATTGGTTGTCTCCAAAAATAAACTTTGTAACCACACACATATGTTGAGTAGAGTAGCCCAAGCAAAGAAGGCATTCATTCTAAAGAAGAGACGATTGAAAGCTACAGTCTCACATAATGGTTGAATTCATCTCCTACATGCTTCCATTCAAACTTTAAATAGCTACAGTGATATAATATCTTCAGCTGTTGAAAGGATAAGTTAAACCTTTTGTGCCAGAGCCTTTCGATGGGAAATACTTTCGCTGTCACGAGGATGCACTGTGAGGATTCACTCTACACCTCTGTATGGAACTCTCATGGTTAGGAATTCCATAGGCATGCTTTCCATCTATTTTAAGAACCAAGTTCTCAAAACACCAAACCCTTTCCTCAGTTGGTGAATGGAGGTAATCTTGACCATTCACTTAAGTGCCAGTCCCTCTCACAGTATGTACCCATGGTCAACTATTTATTCACACAGATTGACTAAAAAATATTTGTTCCATACTCAGAAAATAGACTCAGAAGTTTTCTATTTTTAAGTTTTTTTAATTTTTTTAAAAGCTTTTCTTCACTCTAAATGTGTGCAATTACAAATTGTATACGGATTAGATTGTTGTTGGGGGGGCCTTCGTCAGGAGCCCGGGCACTTAGACCTGCCTTGGTCCATTGTGCCAACCCCATGCCTGTCTGCCACTTGCAGACAGGGGACAAGAGCACCTCGGTAGAGGTATGGAGGATTGCCCTCCCCCTACCTCACCCCAGTACCAGGTATAGAGGATATCCTCCCTCCAACCTTCCCGGTCTGGGTTTCCCTCCGGCCTCCCGGTATAGGTATGGAGGGAGTATCATCTCTCCATCCATGCCTGGTCGAGGTATGGAGGAGGGTTACCCATCCAACCACCGTCCGGGCCCAACGTTGCTTAACTTCAGTGTTATGATGGGAACCGGTGTTTCAACGTGGCTAGGTCCTTGCCCCAATTGTATATGGAACTCTATGGTAATTATTATCAAAGTTTGTTGAAGGAGGCTCCCTACAATTGGCCTAAAATGAAGTTAGAATTCCATTTAAAATTTGCAAATGATCGGTTGATCATAAGAGATGCACTTCGGAGTCTATATTTTCCAAGTAAGCAATAAATATTATTTTAATATCCACTGCAAAAACAAATAGCTGACTGTGACCAGATGAAGTGAATGTCGTTGCTGAGAGAAAGGGTGGAGATGATCCCCAGCCTCAGGGCGACAATAGGGTCCAACATCCAGCAGGGTGGGGTTTCTAATGATGCCTGGGACCTTTTTTCTCCCTTGTATCATGCTTGGCTGCAGAGCCGTGTTAACACGGTGTTCATTCTCTTGCGTGGAAAAATGTATGCCATTTATAATTGGCATTCATTTACATGGGATGAAAAATTGTTCCATGTTAACACTGCGTTCGTAGCCAAAGGCTTAATTGTAAAGGCTGTTTTACACGAGGCATTTTATTGCACAATATGATGAACATGTTGATGTGCATTGAAAAATGCATTGTATAAAGTGATGAATTTCTAGAATGCATGTACAAACGCCTACACGAGAGAAGGTAAAATTGCCCCTGGTCTAATTCAGAGCTGGCATTCTTGCATTGCAAAAAGAGATGCTATTTCAAATTCTACAATAAATTGCCTCGTGTATTACGACCTTAAGAGTACAATAATAAAGTACAAATTTTGCATGGAATTAAAGAAGTAATATATATCATTATTGTGGCATTCCATGCAAAACCCTGCTTTATTTTCTACATATCACATAGTTCCTCATTTATTTGTTTTGGCTCATTGTTATCATGAGTTGCTCTTGCCTATTCTTATTACATAATACCATATGTGTTCTATTCTCTCCGAAACTCCTACTCCATTTCTTTTGTGCCTTCATGGCCCCTCCTTACCAAATAAGTATTTTGCCCATGCTTACATTTTTATAGAACAACTGACTTGCCTCCAACTCTTCCCAGGTATGACTCTGTAGATTCATTCTTAATTCCTTGAATTATAATTCATGTGACACTTTTTGTTAAAATTGTATACATACTACACTTTTGGTGGTATCTATACAAAAAAATAATTATTACATTAATTCTTATCTATTTCTTATCAATCAAGATATTATTACCTACATGATGTGTTCTTCCTAATTAGCAGCATCATTGAGGGGTTTTGAGAATAATCTAGGTATGTTATTCAGAGTGTGCCACTGACATAATTTAAAAAAATATCAAATTCATCAGTCATAATGGTTATTCTTCAAGTGTAACAAAAATTATGTAGATTTTACTTGTTCGTAATTTTTTGAATTCCTATTACGTAGGTATTTGACGGATTGAATGCAAATTGGCTGAAGACCATTTGAAGGGCTTCTGAGTGTATATTTGCCTTTTTTCATGTGGCTTACTTAGTAATGCCTGATAAGTATGGTATCAGATATCTCTGTAGGGTGATGAACAAACCAGTTCTCTTCTTTCTCTGTTTGAATGCAGAAATTGTTTGTGTCACTATGGTGAGAATGTGAACAAGGACACCTTTAAACGGACGATTTTGGGACTTGGGCTGCGGAACTTTAAAAACTCAGCGAAACTGGGGAGGAAGGTTATTTTGTGCGGAGGATCAGTCAGAAAACCTTTCTTAAGGCCGTTTTACACGGTACATTTGTTTGTACAAACTCTTCCGTGAACTCTTGCATGAGGCAAAATGTATCGTGTAAAGCGGTAAATTGTATGAACGCTTGTGCGAATGTCTCAATGCCTGCACGGAAAATAGAACCTGTTCTAATTTCGTTGAGACAAACGTACAATCTCACGTACATTCGTTTGTACAAAATCTTTCATAGTGTAAAACGGCCTTTACTGCTGCCGGCTCAAGCCCTTCGAGAAAAGGGACGACTCACCACTACCTATCGTCCCATTTCGACTCGTCACACAATGAGACCTCAAGATAGGGCCCCTGGTACAGTCGTCGCGATAGGTGATTTTAACCTCTTGCCTAATAGCCTTGCGTGTGTGTGTGACTCGTTCTTTTTTTGCGAAGCATTTTGGTTCCCCTGCCTCACTCTTTCGTTGCCTCCCTCTCTTCCCTTCCGTCCTTTAACTTCCCCCATCCACTTCTACCTCCTCTCCTTGCCGTTCATCCCTGCGCCAGGAAATTTGCGGAAGCTGTATTGAATATATCCCTGAGTGAGTGAGAGAATGTGTTTACTTGGCCACTCTTTGTTCGAGGTAGTGAAGTTGACTGTTGGTTAGATATGACACCACCTTCTGTCCCCCTTCCCCAATAGAGAATGGGGTATTATCATTAGAATGCTTTTTCGATATTACCGTTGAAATCAAATTTGCAAAGGTATTCATATACTTTTACGGAGTTGCTTCGAAACATTACGGCCTATAATAACCCAATAACTAATCGTAGAAAGTTGCATTTTGTCTGTTTCCGAAAAATGCCCTCTGACGTAATTTCATCCTTCGATCAAAGGCCCGTGGTTCGATTCCCGATGAAGATGGATCTTTTTTCGAGGAATTTTCTAAATCTTTAGACTGTTGCGTATTTCCGGCAGAAGTGGACATCTTCGCAAAAGCCTTTTTAAGGCATCTTTTAGAATGTATCGGGAAGAGGATGGAATAAGCGATGGATGAAATGACGTCACGACCGTTATGGGAAGGTCGGCCTTCCATTCAACTTTAGACTCTAATATCTCTGGCAATTTTTGGAATCTTTAAGAGATGATAAGCAAATGATCATTTGTCACTACTCCCTGCACGATGAAGTACAAATCAAAAATCGTGATACACCCCCATTCTGTGCCCCCGACTCTGCTGTGTGATACATTGATCATCCGAACAGGAATTGGCTTCCTGTGACGTGCGACTTCATCCGAACGTTGGTGATACCTGATCAAGTGCATAAGCATGTCGCTTCCATGACGCGAACGTGTTTTGTTCTCGCTGAAGCATTGCGTGTGTGTGATCATTGATTTTCCTATCAACAGGTGCTGGCTGCATGTTGAACCATTTATCCCCGACCTCCCCGTCAATCTATTGGACTTCGGTTTTCCACGCTAAGCCATCTGTTGAATGAAGAATTTCGTTTTTTTCATCCCGATGGTGGTGATGATGAAAACTCTTCCCCTGAACTTCCGGACTCAATAAATTTTTCCATAACTTGATGGTTGGAATGCAAATGGAGTGTCAGAGCGTAAGAGCTTTCAAGACCGGGACGACGGAAGGTGAGTGAGGGCATTTAGTTTTTCCATGCCATTTGACTCTATTCTCTTCAATTCTCATCGGACTTTTTCCTCATGCCATCAAGCGCCTGGGGGACGAGGCAGTTTGGAACAATCTTCCATGATATCTTAGCTTGTCGTGAGGGCGTTATTTTATTTTTGTTGTATTTCCTTTAAGGTAGTTTGAGCGAGATATCACTTAAAATAAAATGCAATGAATTTGGCATCCTATTAAAGAAAAATATCTCATCTTTCCTATGATTAAAAAATATCAGCCACTTATCAATCTACTTTTAGAATTATTTTCCAAGAAATACCGATCATTTTCCGTGGGATATAGATATGGTACGATTATGCACTCCAGAGAGACTTTAGGGGTTATTCAAGTGTTACGTAAGGCGATCTTTACCACTTTTTAACCCCCCCCCTCCATGTGAGACAACGTAAGATTTCACGAACCCTCCTCTCCCAATCTTACGTAAGTTATCAGACATTTTTGAAAACATGGATATAGATAGTAAACTTAGGGGGATTCTATGTCAAAATGCGCAAAAAGTGACCTCATCACGGATATCGATAACGGTTTTTGATATTTCGCGATTCGATGTACGCACAACTTGCAAAACGTGTGATCTTTAAAAGTGCGACATCTCCAAACTAATGAACTCAACGAATTGGTTGTACGTTGTTCTATAGTTTAGCATACATTTAGGCGTACCGCCGCGGCGGTGGTCCTTAAAAGTAAGCTTTTTCCTACGAAAATAATTTTTTTAAAGCGATAAAAATGCGAATTCAGAAGTGACTTATAACTTACGTAAGATTCTCTCAGACCCCCTCACCCCCCTACGTAAGACAGCGTAAGAAAAGCCAAACCCCCCTCCCTCCCCAAAACGTCTTACGTAATACTTGACTGCCTCTAATTTAAAAAATGAGGAATTTCTAACGCGTTGACCTCCTCAGAAAGTTAAAAAGTGCGTAGTGTGTATTAATCTTCAACTATTTTTAAAAATTAGTCAACTACTAGTTAAGATTTCGGAATCGCGGACAAATATTCGGTTGTGAAGGCGTTTTCACCGCACGGCGTGAAAAAAATGAGTCAAGTTTAAGAATTATGTATGCAAATTTCGAGAGCTTCAGTCATATAAAACAATATTTTTGCGCCATTTATATTAAAATATTTACTTCATGCTTCTTACAGCTGCTGAAATTAAAAAATAAAATTCAAATATTGTCTCTGCTATGACTAGGGAAAAATCTTGTTCAAGCCACCTTTAAGTGTCTCTTATCCCGAACTATTTTTCCTTGTGCTCTTACAACGACTGCCGTCCGTGCCCGTCATCACCTCTGTGATCTAGAGCAGTAATCTTTTTTGCTCAATATATGCTTTTTTGCTTCACCACAGTTCAGAATATCACTCCCTCTTCCCAAGATTGTCTAACTCAAAAGATACATCTTGAATAACATACACTTGCTTTGAGAATTGACTTTAACATGAGGCATTCAATAAATTTTTACAAAAAAATTCAAACGCTTTTTCGAACACCACAGAATAAGCGAAAGGAACCTATAATTTTACTGGTTTAAAATTGTCTAAAGAACATCATATTTCGCTGAATAGTGGTCTTAATTCCCCCCCTAAAAGTTTCCTCCAGGGTGGAATTCCCCGCTGATTAAGCACCACTGGACTTGAGGTATACAGTAAACTGTCTTGTATTTTATAGGGCAAATATTCCCTGAGAAACTATTTTCATTGTTTGTAAGCAGTGGCGGATCCAGGGGGGGGCTATGGGGGCTATAGCCCCCCCCCCCCACAGCCACAGTCAGAAATTTATTCCCAGAAATCCCAGAATAAATTTTTCCCTAAACAAGACAAGAATACTTTATCTCCGGAGGAAGTTTTTCAGTCTTGGAAGGACATTTTTTTCTAATTTCAAAGAACTGATGTGCCTATTTCATATTAAAACAACCCATACGTTAATTATACCATAGAATTCAGTCGAATCGATTCAAATTCCCCACCGAAAAGACAGGGCTAAAAGTATTGTGTCGATATAAACTCGGTGGTATCTTTCGCATCTGGGACTCAACAGCTGATATAAGCAACAAAGAGGTTACGTGGTATACAACGTTGTTGACCTCTGCCATTGCTTACCCTCTCACGTATCACTTTGTTTGCGTGCTGCATTTCTTACCCGTTATCGCCTAGCGCACCATGTATGGTACGCTTTGCAAGGTTTGGTTACGGCGCGGCGGCGCTATGACGCGCTTACATTGTACCGTTTGCTCTGACATTTCGTGGCTGCAACAATGAATACTTTCTGTACGCGTATTATATTGTCTGAATGCCACCTTTTTGGATCAGTTTCTATTATGCGTGGCTGAAGAAAGGAGTGTCATTCTCCACTGGCCAAAACAGGGAACATCAAGGTTTGTGTTTATTTTATTCTTTGAAAACGCCTTTGTTACGTTTTATTTATTAAACATATAGTTTTACCTATTTAGAATAAATAAATAACTTGTATGCGTTTTTGTAGTGATTATGTGCAATAACTATATGGTGTACCATATATAGTGCGCTAGGCGCTTATGTGATCATTTAGGTATATCAAGCTTTTCCCGATTTTTTCCTCGCAGTTGCTGGTGTAACTCAAACTACTTGGCTAGCTTTATCTTTAATGCCTTTTTATAAAATATTGGTTGCTTTTTAGGATATTTTGACAAATAGTAGTTTTGTTTTCTTTGATAAATTAATTTTTTTCGAAGTCCGATAATAAAATTTTTGACCGTACGCAATTAGCCAGTACGATAAGCTCATGGGGGGCACCGATCGTATGGATGAAAACATAGCAAAATATCGCATAGGTTTTTGAAGTAAGAAATGGTGGTGGCCATTGTTCACCTGGTTGATAGACACATCATTCCATAATGCGTGGCTTTTAATGAGATAAGCTGGAAAATCTTGACCTCATTTAGATTTTAGAAGGCAGATCGTGGTGGCCTATCTTACTCGTTACGGTTCTGCAGTGAGCTGCACAAGTATACGAAGGAGATCTATGCGGCTGCAGCGAGACGGAGCTGAAAAATGAAATTCTCCTTTGGCACAAGCACTGCAAGACTACCGCTTTCCAACAAGCTGAAACAGCAATTGATGCTCTGCAAGTCATGAAGTCGAAGGGTTATGGCTCGTTTTTCCCGAACGTTGTGACACTGCTACATTTATTCGCTACAATCCCGGTGACTTCAGCAACAGCAGAGCGTACTTTTTCGACACTCAAACGATTGAAGAGTTTTTTTGCGAGTCAACATGTCCGAAAATCGACTCAACGGTTTAGCGTTAGCAAACATTCACAAAGTAATAGGAATAAAGGTTGAAGAAGTTGTGGATACATTCTGCAAATCGAAGACTCGACGATTTGAAACTTTAGACTGGTCGGTCGATGATTATTAGATGTGAATTTTGAAAATCAAAACCTCAACGACTCAAATCTTTGGACAGGTCGGTAAATGATTCTCCCAACGTAAAAACTTTAACTGGAAGTATTATAAGAGAGTGCAATGAGTAAAATATTGTAGCTTTCGAAGTAGATGGGAAAATTATCATTTTAATGCTCAGTCGTTTATATTGTAGAATTTATAATTGGATATTATAAAGCGTTCGTAATAGAAATTCTATTCGTTGGATTTAAAAATGTATTTACACAAATTTTACCGAAGAAAAAAGTTTTCTCTGAAAAGTTTAAATGAGTAATCTGTAATGAATCAACTTAACTTGACTTGAGAGGTCTCAACTCTTAAGCCCCCCCCAGACCTGAATCCTAGATCCGCCACTGTTTGTAAGTACTTGAGTTTAAACCTGGGATACTAAAATATTTTTATACGTAAGTTTACTCGGGATTCTCCATGTTTCATAGTGCTACACTTTCTTCTTCCATCAATTTAAATACATAACATTGAACTGATTTCATTCGATCTTGCTATAAAAGACAGCTAAATCTCTATTTAATCTTATCTTCGTCATGTTTATGCGTTATGCTGTCGAGTGTTTAACATATTTTGCAGATAAAGTTTGAAATTAATCGGGTTTTTTATAGGTATTCCCAAGCCTTCCCACAACAACCGACATTATTTCCCCCGATTCAGTCTTAGAATGTACGCACAATTAATTCCCTTAGCACTGTCGTAGCGACGAGTTGAAAGTTTTATGTCGTCGGAATATTCTTTTTATCACTCGCTTAGAGTGACCTTAGATGACTTGCTTGATTTAATAAACCTTTGCAAAATTCTGAAAATTTATAATTAATAGAATTGGGTCCCTTAAGTCCTAATTTTTCATTTACCCGAATCCTGCTGGAGTTTATCTCATAAAGAAAATGAGAAGAAGGCCAAAACTTTACCTTATAATTAAAAGTTTTTAATTGAAGCAAAGTTAAAACATTTGCTGTCACGGAAAAACAAATTAAAAAATGAAGTAGGTATTTAAAAAAACACCTATATTAATAAGGATATACTTTTTGTATCAGTAAATAAAATTAGTATTTAATCAAAACTTTTATTATTTTTTTGATTTGCATCTTCTGAAGGATGTCAGCAACGATAATATTTCCAAATTTTTGTTACGAAACGTCAAATATTTTTATAGGTTAGGATTGGAATGAAAAAAAATCGTAAAAATGTCGTTTCGTGAATTTACTTTAAAATTCACAGGGTTCGAGGGTACGAATGCTCCACCCCTAAAAATTAATGTGTAGTACTATTGCTTTTGTATTCAGGGTGAAAATAAATCTCAGACATAATGCACACTTGCACAGTGCCTCTATGGAACTAAAAATTGCGGATATAAAGTTTGGAAATGGCCGATTCAACCATCGAGGAAAATCTTACACCTTGCCAACCATGAAAGGCAGAAGCTTAAACTTAAGATAAGACCAGCAGCTCTCAAAGCCACCGCAGTTTCCGTCTTTTTATAGTCTCTGATAAGAATTCTATACCGAGTTTTAACTAATATCTTTCCGTGTGGTCTCAGAAGTCATAAAAATTTATCTGAACATATGCGTTTATTCTTATTTGTAATTGCTTTGCAGTGAAAGCTATTTTTCGCATAACCTATGCTTGCGTAAGGATGGCTTTACCCTGGCAAGTTACTTCCGCAAGTTTTTTCTTCAAGAGCTTGCAGGGAATTTTACTCCGATGAAAATATTTTCACTACTTACTGCAGAGCTAGATTGTTTGCTGTTTTAAAGTTTTAGCAGTTTTTTAACAAAGGGTTCGGTTTTTTCTTACTTTGCGTCTTTTATTTACTTCTCGAATGTAATTATTCCGTTCAGGGTCCCAAATATTTGCGGCGTATTCGAGATGGGGCCTCAGCAGAGGATAGTAGATGCTCTCTTTCACGTTTTCATCGGAGAAACTTCCTTCTATTCACACGATAAATCCTAGTTAGTTTAATGCTGCGCAAAAAATGTTTCGTAGGTTTCCCCCGGTCTAGGCTGGAAGTCAAGGTCATTCCCAGGTATTTGACTTCATCTGACTCATTTACATATACCCCTCCCACAATATATATCTACATCAATGAAGTACCTTGCAAGCCACCACTAGGGTGTGTGGCATGGGGTGATTCCACACCAGGCATGCACTACTCGTTCCGATTCAAATCGGGACCTCGCACGTTCCCCCGGCCGGTAGGCGCAGACCAAAAATCAGTCAGGAGAACGGTGTGCAGTCAAACCAGAAACTGGGAGAGTGCTACGAAAATGAACATGCAAACATGCAGTACACAGCTAAAGGGACATCTAGTGGTTAATATTACTAATACTATTAGTTTATGAATACTACGAGATACTACTTCATTTAGAGAACATAATAATGCCGGACACTTCAAGCAGGGTGAAGTGTTAGTAATGATGCTATGTTATTAAACACAAGTGAAAATTCTACTCTACCTAGTGAGGGTGGGAGTTTCATATGATTGATCTATCGCAACTATTATAATCCATGAAAAATGACATTTAAAATCTATCGGTTCTGCAGTCTATTTCCTTTATCTTATTCCTGTGATCGCTTCTACCGTAGTACATATGTTGGCTCTTGCAAAATATGTTGAACGTCCGGCTAAACGTTGTCTGCTTCGAACTTGCGCAATGGATTTAACCTGTATTGTAAAGATGTTACCTGTATTATATAGTTATAGTTGGTGTAATTTATTTTATGTTAAAAATTTATTAATTAGATAATATACTAATTAGACTATATTAATTAGATTAATTAAAATATAAAGGATTTAACATGTATTATATCGATAGATATAGTTGGTGTAATTTCTTTCGATAGAAGTGTAGTGCTGGGTATTTACAGCATTTTTGAATTCAAACACAGCTAAATCTTGTATATATTCTACGCCCTTTTTGAATCTTTTATTAAGTGTCACTTCCAAAGTGGAGGAAGAATTATTTGTTTCTAGCTATATTTTTTTATTTAGATAATTTTCTCTTTCTTATTTTTGCTTTTTTCGTTGTTTAGCTCTAGCCAGAATCTAGATTCTATGTTTATTTTCTGTTGATCTTGATGTGTATTTTACAGATGAAAATACGTACTGAAATTATTTTTTATCTAGTTTCCCGAGTCTTTTTCTGTACTTAACTGCTTAGAGCTCTATTTTTTTTCATGCACATTCCGCTTTTATCAGTTAGTGTACAATTCTTTTTGTAAACATCGTTGAAGCATTAATTAAATATTCTCACATCCCCTGTGGTTTTTAGGCATGATGAATGTTTTAAGTTATTGATCAAGTTTGAATGAGTCTCACACAAGCTCCACGTTGGGGAAAATGCCTCTGTGACCATAAAAGGTTTTTTTTACTGCCATTGAATATTTTCCCTCAGTGAGGCTTTTGTAATTGCCAAGGTCACAGCAGCTCAGAACCCCGATAATATTGAAAGGATTGTGTTCGAGTGAACTGCAGGGATATATAAATGGACTTACGTATTTAAAAACGGTACATGACTGAAAACCATGCTAGAGAATGGAAATTGTGTTCATTTACATGGTTTATATATGGCGTTTCTTATTTAGGTGATAAAACGAATGCGCTCTTAAGGAGTTTCGTTTCCTGTGTATGAATCGTGAATCTCCATAAGACCGGAGGTGCGATGTTGCCAATAGCAGCGGGAAAAGTAACATGTTTGCAAGGCAGTGTACTAACTACCTACATATGTATTAATATTCCAAAATACAGTTATTAAAGGTATTTTGACTTATAGTTTTTTTAGTTATAATGCATTTTTCCATTCTGGCTGATGTACGCCTCTCAGTAGTCCCCACCCGAAGATCCGATTAGGGGACAATTTTACCCAAGGAATATTTTACCGGGAGGAATTCCATCGCGTCATACGTTTTCAACCATATTTTGGACTTGTGATTTACACTAGTTTATTTATACACATTTACTAGTGTAGGCATATCGTTCTTAATGTCTTTTATTTTGACGTGCCTTAACCTTTTTGCTACGAACGACGTTTTATAACGGCGTAAATTTTTCTACGCAAACGAACGAACGACGTGATAGAACGGCGTGCCGCTAAGCTAGCCCCAAGCAAGACCAAAAGGTGTGTGTTATAAACAGGGATGTGACCCGAAAAGGCACCCGAACTCGGAGTCCGAGCCTCGCCGTCGAAGGAGACCCAACCCTTCACCGCGGTTGGTTTATGGCACCAACTGACCAGTCACAATATAGTTTATAACTTCTTAAAGTTAAACATTAATTGCATGTTCGTCTTTGTGTGGCACTATTCACGTTGATGAAAATGGGTTTTTTAACGCAGTTATACGATATATATTAACCATTTTACGTGCATTAGTAAACCAAGCCAGCTTAATGTACATTAAATTACTAAATCACGTAAAATGGTTAATATCTATCGTATGACTGCGATGAAAAAACCATTTTCATCAGCGTGACTAGCGCAACACAAAGACGAACATAATTGTGCGATTTATGTTTCGCTTTAAAAAGTTATAAACTATAGTGTGACTGGTCAGTTGGTGCCATAAACCACTCGTGGTGAAGGGTTGGGTCTATTTCGACTCCGAGTTCGGGTGCCTCCCAGATCGGCACGAAACGTAAAATGCCTTTTCGGGACACATCCCTGGTTATAAAGGACTTCTTCTCGGGACACCGCAGGTACCCTTTCTTGGTTCGCGGGAGAGGATTACCTCGAACCTTCCTCGCAGTGCACGCCCCACTCACAGCAGGGGTCCGCGGTCAGTTGCTTGTTGGTGCAGTGGAATAACAAACTTAAAGGTTTTTGAGTAATTGGCAAATTGAGCATTATAAGTGCATTCCTTATGTTTAGCTCTACAACCACAAAATTTAAACGGAGCTCTACCGATAGTTTTAACTTAGTTCGTGTGTAAAGGAATCTCCGAACTAATTTTTGTTAGTTATTTAGTTGGTTAGTGAGTGATTTTTTCATGATTTTATTTAGTAAGGGACTTATTATGTTTTTATGTTCAACAACTGAATGTTATTTTTTCATATGAGTTGGCAGCCATATTTTTCGTGAGTTTCAATGTTTATTTTTCCCTGTAATTACTCATTCTAATTTAATCATGACAGCTGACTATTTCAGTTCTGTTTTAGTTGGTCAATGGTTTCCGCATAAAGAATACAGTGATTCCTTGCAGTCCTTCAAAACCCAAGGTACACAAATGTTGAAGGTATAACATCCGCTTCGAAGAATTTCTTATTCCTAAAATCGGGTGTTTTATAATTGAAAACAACAGTTTTGGCTTGTATGGTACTATATTAACGTATATCTAGATGAAACATTTTTCTAAACCCGATATATCGTGCTACGGTAGATTAGAGCATGAACACAAACTTATGATAATAGACTGTACAACGGACACATAACAATAATTAACCATATTAGCAGTAATGAATGAATATTTAGGATTTTTTTTACAAATGATTAAGAGTTTTCGATAGCTAGTGTAGCTAATTTATTATTTATTCACTAATTTATTATTCTTAACTGCTAAATAGTTCTAACATCACGTCTAGAATGCTTCCTGTTTAACTGTATTATTTGAATAATAGTCAAAATCATTTCGGAGTGCGAATACAATGATGAAATTACTTATTTGACAATTGATACTATTTTTGTTGCTAGGGAGCTTAATATTAATGGTAGAATTTCGTTTAAAAGCTGTAAAGGCATTGTAAATCTAAAATAATTCATATCCAATATAATAAATATCGAGGCTTCAGCAACAATGTTTTTAGCAAAACCATTGCATAATGGGTAACCGAAGCGGAAAAGGGTGAAGATTATCTCGGCCCGATGGCCGAGAAAAAGGTCCGAAACCCCTCTGGGCCCCAACCCAAGTTAAGGAAACGGGTACCTGAGAGGATCCTAGCGTAGTGAAAGCTCCGTACTGGCAATGCAAAAACATTTTAGTGGCATTCGTCAGGGAAGTAGCATTTTCTGAAATGTGGCCCCGTCGCGAAAGGGTTAAGCTACTGCCATATGTATTTCTATTTGTAATACTGTGCATGTCAATTGGGAAAATAAATAAATCTCGGCTCCTGGCATGGAAGTTGGTGGATGGCTCGTGATGGTTCATTACCATGCAATAGTTTGAGAAAGAGCACGTTTTGGTCGGTGCGGTACGTGTGAAATATACATCTACATCTACATATTACCCTGCGAGCCACCTCTAGGGTGTTTGGCAGGGGGTGACAAGTCACCAAAATGCAGCATGCAAGCGGACCGCCACATGCACACCGCACGGTCATGAATATTAAGGATACTAACCAATTCCATCATTAACTAAAAACCATCATGCAGCATGCAAGAGAATCCCCACATGCACGCCACACATGTACGATGACACATAATATTCTACATGCTACTTAAGAGGGCAATTTGCCTATGAAGCTAGAACATGCAAAACATGCTGTAAGAAACACCATAAAACTCCGTAAACATGCTTTAAGAAATACACAAGTTAGTAAGCTACACTACCAGTCAACTAATCTATTTCTAAGTCCTTACACAGCCGTTATAGTCTCTTATCGCTCGCGGAAAAAACGACATTTTAAATCTATCTGTTCTACAGTCTATCTCTCTTATTTTATTTTTATGATCTAATATACCATAGTACGTTGGCGGTCGTAAAATATGATCAACTTCGTCGGAAAATAAACTACTCTTGTACTATATACTTGTCTCTGAGAACATGAAAATGCACCATTCTTTCTTTCGGCAGAAGATTGGTGTTGGGAAATAATAGAATGTTATTACATCATCGCAAATATTTCGCTGTTAAGGTAAATGCACAGGTGGTGGACGGTGGTCTTGTTGTTGACACATTATCTTTTCCGGTAAAAAACGTGAATAAATCATTTTCCATATTATAATAGCAAGTATAAATTTCGGGAGGTACTTTATAGTGCTGGTTCTTTTAATACAGTATTAATAGCCACCAAGGGAAGTAATTGTTGCAAGAAGAATTAAGGCTTTTCCAACTTTTTTAAACCTAAAGCTTTATTGTCTCTTCTGTTAAGATGGTTGGTAAGAATAGTTTTTTCACGACAATAACTTCATTAAAAGCTACGTAAAGATAGTTTTCTTTTGAATAAACTTCTATATTGAGGTGTTTTTGTTCTGAAGAAGTAAGTATACAATTGAGCATATTATGGTTACAGTCGTTACCCATTTCTTCCCATTATAGAAACTGCTCGTTTACGGGCATATTTCCATACAATGGTTCATAATTTTTTTAGCATATGAAAATAAAACGTATCCCCTAAGAGTTTTAGACTGCATTTATTGTTCATAGCAAATTATTTAAATTAACCTATAGCTACACAAAATATGCGGATAACAATGCAGCGACACCATCAGAGCCCATCAGAAATTCGCGATAATATTGAGTTCTTTAAAAAGTTAGCAAAATTATTTTTCCAGCAATCAGCATAAAAATATTGACAATATTTTTACATAAATGGTAAAAATAAGACCGATTTCTTTTGAGATTTCGTCTACTGCAGACAACCCTGTTCTTGCCTTAGAGGTGCACAGCCACGAATTGAATGAAAGTTGCAGTAGCGAAAGGAGAAAAGCATGGAACATGTAGGAGCGACTTCAAGAAAAGTTGAAGTGGGCTGCTGGCGATGTGGTAATAACAGTTTATTATTTCCCAAGATCTCTTTTCTCCCTAAGAAAATGTGATTTTTTGGTTAAAAAATGAGGTCGAGAAAGTGTACTATCGAATAACCTTACATCGCCATTTTCTCACGTCTCCATATTTTCCTTGTCGAAAGCACAAGAACCCTCCACTATTGTCCTCTTATTGGGTTGATTTCGTTCACCAGCGAGAGATTCATTAAGGTGGTTCCACCGTAAAATGACTTAAATGTCATTTTATTCATATTCTGTCTACTTGTAGAAAAATTTGTCCTCTATCTGATATGAACAACAAAATAACACCTTTCCACGCTATTTTATTCTATAATTGAACTTGAAATCACATGGTGTTCAATGGGGGAATGAGAGAAACACGGGGAAAATAGTATTTTTCCATAAAATATAAATGCCATTTTTGTGGAAAACTATTTATAATAAGGAAATAATCCAGAGAAATTGAATAAAAATAAAATATAGGAAATTTACCGCCTTATTTTTTTAGTTATTGAAGAATTAATGCCGTAATTGAAGTCAAAATGCGGTAATTCGTAGGAAATGGTGCTGCAGTTGGCTACTATGGCTGGAAAAAAATGCTAATTTAAAATATATTCATGGAATAATCGGTATATGTTGTACCTTACTTTTAGGTTTCTATAGGTAATGCATTTCATCAGCGAAAGCAGGATTTTTTGGATAAAATATAAAAAATGTGGAATTTAGTGTTTGTTGTGACTCACATAGTCACGGCGGAACCTCGTTAAAACATTCTTTGATTTTCCCACATAGATCACCGGTATGTCGATAAGTCGCGTCGATTCTGCCCCTTAATTATTTTTTTAAATCTCACCTTTTTTCCATTTAACGAACCACTCTTTTAAAAACGGATCGTGAAAATCATCCAAGATAACCATTAATCAAGCTGGCGAGATTCGGTACCCTTGTACGTATGTATGTATGTATGTACCTTCGCTAATGGTGTGATTATGGCTGCTCTTCGGCTGCCCGTTTTCAATCCATTCCAGCGATTACTTGTGGCACTTCATCTTGCGAATTTAGCGCATGTTCGTGGGGAGATTCTTGGAAAACTTTTGAGATCAATAACCACCCTTGCTCTTTGGCTATTCATTACTCGAGTTGATCTTTAATTCTCTGCGTCGAATCATAATGCGTGGTATGTATGTTTTACATGACTTCGAAGATAAGAATGCAACTTAAAATCATCAGTTCCGATAATTTTGACCAGGGTTGCCATACCCCCTGAAAAAGCGGTATTATCCTGAATTTTGGCATATAAAAAGTCATTTTGGCTGAATAAAAAAAAATCGTAAAATCTCTTGAATTTTAAAAATGAACTAGTCTGAAATTCTTTTAAACATTTAATTACATATCCGCTTACTACTGGTTTCACAATGCTGAACTCTTTACATTTGTGGTTCATGCATTGTACATTGTACCAAACCGTATGTATTTTGCAGCGCTTACAAACGACGAACTCCACCTCTTTAAAGTTGAACAGTTATCGAACAAGATTTAACGCTTTCCCGGCGAATTGCAGTGATGAACTCTTCTCGGGCTCTACACCGGGTGAGTTGCGATGAGTTGATCCGGGTGAGTTGATCCGAGTTGCGATGGGATCCCCTTTGTCACCAGCCATTGCAAATTTTTACATGCAGGATTTCGAGGAAAGAGCCCTTACAACTGCTCCGTTAAGACCCAAGTGCTTTTACAGATACGTGGACGACACGTTAATCATATGGCCTCATGGACCAGACGCTCTTGCATCGTTCTTGGATCATATGAACAACCAGCATCCCAATATCCAATTTACGATGGAAAAAGAGAAGAATAATATGATAGCCTTTCTCGATGTCCTTATCCACCGGAAGGAAAATGGCAAACTTGGGCACAGTGTTTACCGTAAACCGACGCATACTGATCTTTACCTGAACGGCCTAAGTCATCATCACCCTTCTCAGCGCGGCGCGGTCCTCTCCACACTAATACATCGCGCAAAGGCTATTTCCGACGAAGAAAATCTTCCTATGGAATTAGAACACCTCAGAAAAACTTTCCTACAGAATGGATACGGTGAGCGGCAAATTTCCTTGGCTTTCAAGAGGCCCTCTAATATTTCAAGGATTTCGGATTTAGAGGATGAACACTCTAAACCGACAGCCAGAGCCGTTTTACCATATGTTTCCACGATATCTGGAAAAATTTCGAGGGTTCTAAAGAGGTTTAATATCGACACTATTCACAGACCAATGACTAATTTAAGGGATCGTCTCGTGAGAGCGAAGGACCCAGTTGGCCTCATGACTCCGGGGGTCTATAAAATACCCTGTGAATGTGGCGAGGTCTATGTGGGAGAGACTGGTCGAACGATTTCCACCAGACTGAAGGAACACTGAAGACATTTTCGACTCGGACAACCGGAGAAATCAGTGGTGGTTGAACATAGCCTCAGTCTGGACCATCGCATTAAATGGGACGATACAAGAGTTCTCTGGCGCTCGAAAAAATTTTGGGATCGCTTGACAAAGGAAGCGATAGAGATTAAAATGGAAAGGAGGAACGTAAACCGGGATTCGGGCTATACCATCAGCAGCTCGTGGAATAGGATCCTAAAAATAAAACAGGTTGACAGAGCAAGGCCAACGGTCAACGGCCAAATTTCAACGGTCAACGGTTCTCCAGCTCAACAATCGGGGATCGACCAATCCCCCACCGCCACCGTCCGTATAAAACCAACGGACAATTTCGTTACGTGACATTTGCCTTGAAGATGGGTAACGAGTCGCTACCCGAAACGTCGGCAACATTTAAATCACTCACCCGGTGTAGAGCCCGAGAAGAGTTCATCACAGTTATCGAAAAGTTCCCATTCATCACTTCGATAATGTATTTTTATTTGACCATTCTCAGTTTTTATTTGAACGATGTCATTTCAGTGATGGATTTGGGCCATTGTCTAAGGGATTTTGTTTTCGAGAATTAATATTTGAGGAAAGGACATTTGTAATTTTGGATTCAAGGAAATATGGGAGAGCTGAGGAAGATACCATTAGAATAATATTCTAGGGAACCGTTCGGGGAGAGTACTAAATAGATTATTTTTAGTTAGATTTCGGGGCATGTAAATCAAATTTCTTGTCATCCATTGTAGTGAAGCAGATTTGGTTCATAGTTCACTGTGTTTTGGAAATTTAATCGAATTCGGCAAGATTCTAAGGGTATTGAAGTTCTAAAATTGAATTAAGAAGTTTCAGTTTGAACGAGAGGTAAGAAATATCAAGAATCAAATGATTAAGTTCTTCTTGAGATTGGAATTACGAGAAGAGAGAAGGAAAGTTGAAGTAGAGGCAGAAAAGGGACATTGTTTACCTTCAGGGACGAACGAATATAATTGGGGAGACGTAGATAAAAGGAGAGATGATTGTGGAAGTGGAAGAGAAAAGAGTTTAGAAAACTCTAGAGGCGGAGTTGACAAGAAGAATGCGTAACAAAGTAAACTATTAAAGTGGTTGGTGATGTGATTTTTGTCTACTTACATATTTGCATGACACTTCTTACGTGTTCTTGTTGGTGATTTACACGGATAAAAGTGAAAAAAAAATGCATTTTACGGATGTTTTTTTTTTGCAATTCAATGCTAATATGTATCTCGTAATAATTCTATTACATATGCACAGTTTTTTATAAATGTAAAATAATACATTTTATGTTGTTATAATTCTCGCTGGCAATGGTCAAGGTGTCGCGCCGCGTCAAAGATTAGAAAAAAACATATTTAACTGTAATTTTCGCATTAATTTCGAATACCGCGCCGAAAAGTGAAGTCGTAACAATCTTTATAGTGAAGACGAAAATGTAAAAATATAATTGCTGCATCATTTTCATTACTGCATGTATGGTGAGTTCCACCTGACAAACAGATGCACTTACATGAAATAAAGCCCTAGGTATATTTTCGACTGACCTGAAAAAATATTTAAAATGTGCAATATTTATAAAACATTTTAAGTGTGGACGGCAGTTCTTTACTATTGCATAATACAGTGGTAACGAAACATGATGGCGGTTTCGCAGAATTTCCAATGCAGTGGAATGGTCAATTGGCGTCGAACTCGCACCGCCCGCCCGGGGGAGTAAGGTAGTTTCCCCGTTTGACTACCAGGGTTCCCAAGGTCGTAAGCCTTCATTACCTGCTCCGAAATGCTTACTCTGTTATTCACATCAAATTTTATCTCTTTACATCTCTAAATCCAATTGTTTAGATGACTCTCTCCGGTTGGTTGCCAACAATATCAGCGCATTATCGTAGCCTCCAAGATATACAGGCCTGAACACCCGAATTTCGATTGTCATCTGTTTATAAATAGTAGATGATAGTATAGGCATGGTAGGGCTAAACTTTTCAATGGCCTATCGGAGTTCATAGTAATAAATATGAATTGCAGGTCATTATGGCTTGATTATTACCGTTGATTTTCTCTTAATTAGATAATGAATCTTAACTGATAGATGCAGAAATTCTTAATCCGCTGGAATGCGCCGTAATCAACATATAAGGACCCAAAACCTAAGGACGACCAATATGGGCAAAAAGATTTTCTTTGGCAATTTATATGGATCACATGAACCTCTAATAAATAGCACCTTGCGCAATATGTGAACGGCAGTCGGTTGTGCTGCGGAGAGGATCGTTTGAACAGGTATATTTCTCATTGACAAATGGGTAGTCATTGATTCGTATTGTTTATTCGTGTGTGTATTCGTAACCAAGAAAGTCTACCTACTTGAACTCGTTGTTCACTAGATATTGGGAAGCAAATGCAAGCCCTCACCATCTATTTTGTTACTTTGTTTCAAATCGTCTTTTTATTCCATCCAATTCGAGTCGCGTTTGTCGATCAGCAATGTGATAGACGTGCAGTTACTAATTTATTAGACTATAATTCCTTCCTTGTAATTGCCTATAGACCTCACTTAAATGTTACAATTAAGTATCCAAGCCTTTCCAAGTACATCCAAGGCTATTAAGTAGCCTTTCCAAGTACATGCTTGGTTAAATTTTCATGATATCGTGTATAGGTATTTTTGAGAATGATAAAGTGTCCATATAATTAGAAATAATTTCCCAACTTCTTTCATCTTCGTCCTAAGAAGGTTACAGCGAGCACTTTTCCTGCTCTTTTTGTAGGAATACTAAATAAAATAGTGGTGCTAGTGTTATTGTCAGTGCTTCTCGGTTGCTGTTGTATTTTGGTCCAGCTTTGCGTGAACCGTAAACATTGTCGTGAAGAGCGTTGCTGAGACTCCCACCCTCTCGAGGTAATGCAATTATGTTGGCAGCCTTGCCTACCATGTGCTGTCGTCTCTCTATCCAGTCATATTACGGCGTAACCATCTAAAGGTAGTTTGAGAATTCACCCTCCACATCAATAATTTTTACAGGTGGAAAACAAAACTTTTTCTCAATTTTTCCTCAAAAATCCCCACCATATTGGATATTCCCTACATTTAGCCCATTTCACCGTTTTGACTGTCCGCAGCCTTTCCAGTTATCTCGAAAATATATTTTTGTTTATTTAATTTTTACCATATCATTACGTCTTCATCTATCGGTTTCCCGCATTTAAAAGAAGACGTCAAAATGGAGTTGAAAGAATTCATCATCATTGGTCGTTCAACCCTAAAATTGGTTGACTGCAGCCCTCCATCCTTCCCTATCTAATACTAGTTCCCTATCTAATACTAGGGCCTTCCTCTTGGAATTTTTCTATCAATTATATTCCTTAAAAAACCCATCGTGACTCAGAGTGTGCCCAATGCATCTAGTTCTTCTTTTGTGTTTAGTGTTCCATATGATCCTTTCCTCTTCTACTCTTCTGTGTACTGCTTCATGTCTTATATTATCTGTCCATTTGATATTCAACACCCTTCTCCAACACCAGGTTTCGAATGCTTTTGATCTTTTCTGGCCTGCTTTCCATTGCTCCATGTTTCCGATCCATATAGTGACATACTTCACACGAATGTTTTCACATACTGTTTCCTCGTTTATAATATTATTTTCTTTGAACACTGTAGTTGCCTTTTCATCATTAACGCTTTCTTAGCTTGGGCTATTCCACGCTTGATGTCCGTTGTACTTCTTCCGTCCCACTTGATGGTATTTCCGAGATAGGCGAAGGAATCCACTCCCTCTAATTTCTCTCTTCTTAGTGTGACTTTTGCATCCAGTTATTCTTTTCTGAATAATAGGATTTTTGTCTTCTTCTTATTTATTTTCATGCTATATTCTTGAAGTACGTGGTCCATTGTGTTCAGGGATTTTTGACGATCATCACAATTTTCTGCTGTGACTGCAATGTCATCTGAGAATTGGAACCTGTTTATTTCTTCCCCGTTAACCTGTATTCCTTTCAATCCCAATTCATGTGTTCCTTGTATTGCCTCCTCCAAGAAATCCGAAGAGTAAATTGATATAATTCAATGGCGTTCAAATTGAGTTAACCAGAGTCGACCTTCAAAATGACCTCGAAAATTTCCATCATTATGAAGGGAAGCCATCGCGCTGTCGTTTTCCCTCTTCGCTTCAATTAGTATCGTGTTTCTTCGGAATGCGTTTGTCTCTATATACTTCATTCGTGTCAACCAAATACGAAGCATCCTTTTTATGCACTCATGTAGTCTAAAATTACCGGAAATTACAGGTTATTTTCGAAATTATATATCCGAAATACACGTACCGGAAATTAACCTCGAAAAGAAATTACAGTAAATTACCCATCATTTGACGCAATCATTAAAAAGTGGTCTCGCCCATTGTGGCGTTAAAAATACAAATCGGATTGAAGGAGATCGTCACTTTTTTATGAGATTAATAAAACGGTGGCCCCGCACCGGTGTGGTAGTATAAATCAGTGAGTGACTGAATGCATAGACATCATAGGCATATTTTTCACCCTTATTAAAAAGTGTTTGTGAAGAAAACCAAAGCTCTGTTAGTTTCAATGAAACAGAACGAATCCCAGGTTAATATGTTGGTCGATTATACAAGGACATTGGGGGATGGTAATGGGGTACCGTACGTGAGAAGTGTTTACGTTAAAAGTAGGATAGATAGGGTTCTGCACCTACATACTACCCTGCGAGCCGCCGCAGAGGCGTGTGGCATGGAGTAGACAACATATATGAAAGGGGAGGGAAAAGGAAAAATTAGGCGGAGAGAGGACAGAGGTGAATTGTATGTTTTAAGATCTGGCTTATGTTAGCGTCGCGCTATTTTAGTTTTAGGGAAATTTCCATTGTAAGGTATTGAAGTGTAAGCGCACATCGGAACACATCAGCGCACTTAGGTAGTTTGAGCGAAAAATCACCTCACCTAGAATTTGATGAATTTGGCCTCATTTAAAAGAAAAAACTCTCATCTTTCCAATGATATCAAAATATCAACTCCTTGTCAAACTAATTTTCGAGCAATTTCCCTGAAAATACAAGCTGTTTTACATGGGATAGATTATGGCTGTGCGTTCCAGAGGGAGAATATTAAACAAATTAGGAACTTCTGGCACCTAGATTTCGTCAAGAGACTAACGGTGTGTAGATTGCATGTTTTCTCAACTATTTATTACTCACCACAGTAATTTTTACGGAATCGCAAAAAACCATGCTGTTTTGAAGGCTTTTCAGCCGTACGGCGGGAAAAAATGAGTCAAGTTAGAGACTTATGTAGCTTTATTTATTGAATTACCGATAATTTTGGTCATGTATTACTATATCTTTGCGCCATTAATGTTACAATGTTTATTTCATACTTCATACAGACGCTGAAATAAAAAAAAATTTAATATACTCTCCATTATGACTTTGGAACTATCTCGCTCAAACCAACTTAAGCGTACACGAACGACGTTGAATGGAACGATGTGCACCGGCGAAATGTTTTGTAATGAATAAAAATACAAGTACTTGGTTATGATTCCACGCTTTTTTTAAAGCAACACGACCTAGGTTTCGCCATATCATGCTATAATCAGGTACAAGCAGTTGGGTGGCTTTAAATAAAGTGTGTAATCATAACCAAGTACTTGTATTTTCATTCATTATGAAGGAGTTCCACCGAGTAACGCCAGAGACGGTGTCGCATATTCGAAATGTTTTTTAACCACCCGGCGAGTATCATTTTGTGGGTGAACAACAGTCATGACCGAATGATTAGTTTAAAATTGTTAATTGTTAAGTTACTTGTTAAAATTGATGGAAATTCCCCTAAAAGAATTCCCGAGAATATAGGGAGAAGCAAGGGAAAAATTGAAAATTGCTTAGAAAAATTTATTTCCTAAGTAATAGCTCTTAAACTCTTGGGAATTTTTTCGAATTCGTTCAAAATAAGTATTTAAAAATGTAAGCTAGAGTAATTAAAAACCTCTCAATACGTACGTTTGTCGCCTTTACTGAAAATCAACGAACTTGACAGCAATAAAATCGACAGTTTCAGGCTGTACTTTGTAGAATCTTTTTATATCCATTTAAAAAATTGATGCACCTGACGATGCCAAAAATTGGTGAAACGCGTTGTGAATTTTAATAATAAATTGTAGAAAAGTACAAACATTTTTGAAATGGATATAAACTTGACAACAATCACGAATGCGTTATCGACGTTCTTTTGTAGTTTAGCGCACATCCACTTTACTCCCGATGTTTAAAAGTGCGCAGCCTAGTGCGCAGGGTCTTTAATGAATGGGAGGAAAGTGCGCTGTTGTGTTGCGAAGTGATTAGCGCACTAGAGAGAATGGAAAGCACTAATAGTGCTTGGAAGGAAGGAATGTTTGTAACTGTCAGTTGGGAATGATCGATTTATGAATGACTGTGGAATGTATGCTTCGGTAATGGACATATATGAAAGGAGCATTCTTCATTGATTTGGCCTCGTTGAGAGAAGCGATGAGAATTTAATAGTGAACATGATATATGACAGAAGATTGAATGGTCTAAGAGGAAAGGGTAGAACGAGAAAGTCATGAGTGAATGTGCTGGAAGAGGCTCTTCAGAGAAGGAATATTAGGAGTATTAAGAACTGGTGGGAATGTATGAAGCAGGGTGTGGGTGTAACATTAGCAACCGAAGTATGCAAGTATTAGGCAGTATGAAGGCAATTATTAAAGCATAATCAACTTTTACTGGCCTAACATCGAGAATAATATTTTTGACTGTGCTAAACCCGGACCTCTCTATTTAGGTAGCTGGAGCGGTAATCTTAAGTCATTGAGTGAATATTGTAGGAACTTTTCTTGTCGGAAAAATTCTTGGACCACATTACATTCATGTGCACTAGTTTACGCGATGGCACTCGCCTTACATGCGGCAATGGAAATTATATTGAAACTATATTTTTTTAAAATTTCATAATTAAGGCATGTCGTGACTTGGGTTTTAGGTGCGGTATTCGAAATTTAGGCGAAAATTTAATTCAAATATATGCGTTTTATTCGAATCTTTGACTCGGTTTGACTCCTTGAGAATTATTAGCGACCATTTTAATGATATGAAATGTATTTTTTTAGCGTTTAGAAGAAAAGAAGTGCATATGTAATCGAATCATTACAAAATCATGTCATGTGTCATAAGGCTGCGAGTTAAAATATCGTTGAATTGCGAAAAAAAACTAAACCGGAAAATGTCAATTTATTCACTTATACCTATCTTATACATGTCTATAATAAAAAACTCGTATGCCAAGTTGCTCACAAATCTGTGTGGAAAATAATATCGCTACAACCGCCTTAACCGTCTACGTGGATCATGATCATTCAAAACATCACGTAGGCGCCAGCCCAGAGGCGCATGTGCAGTGTCATCAGTTCCCCTCCCAACGCCTTACTTCCGGCAATAAGCTCGCGAATTGATTTTGGGAGGAAAGAAAGAATCTTGGAAGTGGTGTGTGCTTGGCATTCCATTTCCCATAACTCGAACCCCCTGCGTGATATACGGCGTGAAATATTGCTTGGTTGTCAGGCGCTAATGGCGTATTCCTATAATTCTACCTATAAATGGGTTCGTTTTTGGGGCATGCCTCTCGTTTGTTGGAAGAGAAAAATTTCTGTGGACCGTGGAAAAAGCTCGGGGACAAGAAGATTAATTTATGTGTCAGGATGATGAGTAGCTCTGCGTTTATGTTAGCGAGCATTGACCTAAATTAAATGTTTAAGAGGTTCCGTGTGATGGCAGTTTTTTTTTGTGGGAACCCAATTTCGTTTTATTGTGTTTCTTCTGGCTGGACGTGGATAAGGAAGAAAATTTACCCGAACTCAGGAAAACATTTTACGAATGCGACTAAATACTACCTCTGACGTATGTATTTAAAAATGATAATTGTTAATGAAAGTTATAATAGAAATAATTGTTAAAAAAGATAGTCTAAATGAATATTTAAATATGAAAAAACTACATGCGGCTACATTCCCTCACTGATGCATAGAAATATTTGGGAAACCCATTTGGTATAAGGACTTGGAATTTGGTTAATGGAATGGTTTTGTGGAACAGACGCTTAGAAAAATCGAGGGAAGTGTTCTGAGTTAGAGTCCAGGGAAGATTTTTGGTCCGTGTATAGCGTGCAAACCTGTATAGCGTGGGAATCATTAGGAAACATTTACGCGTAATATTTTATTCTACGACTTTTCAAGTATGAAAAAATACGTCTAATTATAATGTTGAGACATCTTCTAAAATAATTAACGAAAAGACTACTTTTTTTTTCATTCAATTGAATTTCACGCTACAGTTTAAATTTTCGGAATTTTTGTTTTGGCCACATTGGCCCTTTGTTTTTACTCCCTTCTCAGAGTAGAACTAGAGCAACGATAGTAGTCAGCATTGAAGCGAATAGTCAGCATACGTGAGTGAATTTGTCTTCATAACTCAGTTGAAGTATCGTTTTCGATACCGTTATTGCTATCAACATAATTTTAGGGGATTTTGATGAACAAATGAAAATGCATTCATAAATTGAATATTACTTTCATTTATACACATTCATACCCATACACGCTCTCCAATTCTTATGAATTGTTATATTCCTTCTCTGTAGAGTATCTTCCACCTTGACTTGCGCGGTGTACCCTTTCCGCTCACACCATTCAATCTACTGTCATATATCTGTTTCGTTGTTCGACTGTAATCCAGTCTCTCCTCATGGCCAAACCAATGAAGGACACTCTTTTCTTATATGTCCATTAACTGAGCATTCAATCCATATTCTTTCATGACCCACTCATTTCTAACCCTATACATCCTAATTTTGCCACAAACACTCCGTAGGTACCCCGTTTCCACTGCATTTAGGCTACTGTCATGGTTATCCTGACATACCCAGGTTTCGCTGACATATAATAACGCCGGGAGGAGAACACTTATGTTCACGGCGATTTTTGCTACCCTATACAAGTGCTCATTCCTAGTTATGCTCCACATACTGCCTACGAATTTCCGTCCAGCATTTGCACGCCTTATAACCTCTCCATCTAACATTCCATCTTTCGCGAACATTCGGCCAATGTACATAAAATCACTGACCAACTGTAAAACTTAAAGACATACACTGGGAACCGCCAAAGACAACCTGCCATTGAAGACACCCGGAGTATACAGCATCCCTTGTAAATGCGGAAAGATATACATTGGTGAGACTGGACGTACCGTAGAAACACTCCTGAAGGAACACGAAAGGTGCATCAGGCTTTTCCATCCGGAAAAATCGGCGTTGGCGGAGCAATGCCTGGAAAATGGCCATAGGATCGACTTTGCCAACACCAGAGTGCTTTGTAAAACAAGGGACTATTGGGATCGCATTGTGAAGGAAGCTGTGGAGATCAGGCTGGAAAGTAATAACCTGAACCGAGACAAAGATTTCCAACTCAGCAGTGCTTGGAAACCTGCTCTGAGAATGATAAAAGAATGGCTGGAAAAAAACTGATGACTCAGGGAAAACCTGACCAAAAATGTGACCCTATAAACGTGTGACAATTCTGGAAAAAACTTATTCACCCTGAAGAAGATGGGAGACTATGTCATTGAAACGTCGAAGCAGGTTAACACCATTACCTGGCTGGAAACCCGAGAACTATTCATCCCACACATAAAATCGTCAACGTATGCAGTCAGCTCATATTCATTTCCATTTCATCGTACAGTCATTCTTACCACTTTCCCTATCAAAAACTAGTTGGTACTTGGGTCTTTGACGCATTTACCTATTGATCTGTTCTTGTTGCTTCACAGAAATTATCTAGGATCCCCTGTTATTCTTGCGGGCTCTTAGACAGCAGCACATCTTCATCTCCGCGCAATAGAACTCGCTTATTTACATATCCTACCAATATTCCACACATATCTTTGACACATTCATAAAAAACATTCAACAGCCACGGTGACATTACACATCCCTGCTTTATGTCCCGTCTTATTTCAAACTACTCACTCAAGACCCCAATTAACTCCCTCACTTGCCTTAATATTATAATGTATCGCCTCCATAGCATTCAATATCTGTTCACTCACTCTATAGTCCTTCAAAACCTTCTTCCACTTATTTCTAAAAACCTTATCTATTGCCTTCTCTAAATCCACGAATGCACAATATACTTTCTTTCGGACATCCATACATTTCTGTAACACTTGCTCTTGTGTTAACAACTGATCACTACATCCCCTCCCAGGCATAAACATACACGGTACACTCCATATTCTGTCAATAGTAATCTTCCTCACTCTTTCGAATAATAAGTTACCGTACACTTTTCCGTGAAATAAATAATGAGCTAATTGCTGTTTAAATTTTACATTCGGTCTTCCCACCCTTCCCTTTGTACAAAGGAACCATTATACATTCTTCCCATTTGTTAGAACATTGGAAGCTTTTAAACATAAGTGACTCAATTCACACAAGCGAGATATAAGTAACTTTCACCCACACTTCAGAATTTCACTGGATACGCCTCTACGCCTGTATCTATCTACGCCTGCAACATTTAATTTTTCAGTATTTTCACTGCCGTTACGACCTCATTCTCGTTAATTTTCTTTTCCATACCAAATTCTCGTGTACTAATTTGCTATAAAATTAATTAGAGGAGATTCTTTATCCATAACGGACCAATCAATGAAGGTGTTTAATCAATCAAAATTCCATGATTACTTTCTTCGATTGCTTTATGCGAGCTCCTTATACTACTTTTGTTTGAAATCGGCTTAACCTTTATCCTTCGAATAGTATCCTGGTACCCTTTATATAGTATCCTAGTACCCTTTAACACATTGCCCAGTCAGACGAATGTTACTTAAGGTGCCGTCATCAGCTGTTCGAAAATTTTAAATCCTTAACGATAAAGTTAAAAATCAGTATTGGTAGAGTTTTAGTTTAGATAGCTTTTACAACATTCAGTCCACTGTACTTTCGGGTTTTACTGCTTGGAAAAAATTCTATTTATTTTAATGACTTACCTCGTAAAGTAACGAACGAGAGCAGAAGCTGGTGGAAATAAATCGTAAACTGAAAAATACAGATTATACGGCATTTATTGTGACATCAATGACTCCTAAAGACATTAGTTGAGGGACATGTGAATGGGAATAGATTCAGAGGAAAACCACGCCCGCAAATTTTCGAGTAGATCATGAAAGATTTGGGGCACAGGAATTATGAATAGATGAAAAGGAAGTCGGAGAAACGTCGAGACTGGGAAACGTCTATCTACTCAACTACTGGCAACCAATATTCGGATTGATCACCGAGAAGAGACCTCGTAAATGCTTTTCCCCTAGTTATTTTTAGATTTTAGTGTAAATGAAAATTGCCATGCTATTTGGGCCTTATTTTTTGAGATTTCTAAAGGCTAAAGTTTTTAAAATTTATAGAGCAGCTATGTGAAATACTTATTTTTAATGACTCACTTCGTCGAAATGTATATGCTTCCCACTTAGTTTTTTGTAATTTTTAGTATCGACGAAAATTACATATACGTTCATTTTATTTAATTTTAGAATTTTTTTCCAGTTCTCCCCGAAAACAGCCGATTGATTCCTTTGCATTGAGTATTGCAACATGTAAAAATGGAGGAGCACGTATGCAACCACGTTCTAGGAGGCAAAAAATCCAACCAGTCGGGAATCGAACCCGTGACTTTGGGGTAGTAGACGAGGGCTTTATTCCTCCGCCACCGGAGCCGAAGTCATGTCAAAGTAACGTTATTTCTTTTTTTTTGTTTTCTAATCGGGGATTTTTTTTAACTGTAGAGCAGTATCTTTTCTGATGAGAATGATTCTATTCTGAGAAAATAATTGGTTATTTTTTTTGGTTTTACCCATATTCGAAAAATGGTGTGTGGAAAGTAATATGATGATTCGGGAGAAACTAAAAAACAATTATTCTCAGCGCAATTATTCCTTAAGCATCATGTGCATTTTGAGTTCATGCTGCTATACGTGCTTTAGGTTCTGAGGATGAAATGTTGATGGGTGTGTGAATGGTCAGATGGTGGTCGTAAACACGAATGAGTCTTGCTGAATGTTGGCGAGACTCTCTCTTGCAGATCTCTCCTTTATCTGAGTGCGACTGGCCGTAAACACCGGAGCCTTTCAAGGATCTTTCTTCACTCCCCTTTCACCGGTGATTTTCGTCCTCTCCTCTCTTCTGTCGTCGTAAAAGTGGATACTCTTGGCTTCCCCTAACTTATTTCCGCTTTGATCTGGCTGCCCATTCAAACTCTCCGACTATTGATAATCGATTCCGTAGCTCATGCTGTAGGTGTCTCACACAAACGTCTGGAATAATCATGGGTGTTGAACTAAGGAAGGGAATATGCTGTCTAAGGCTTCTTCGCTTGGGAGTTATTCTGAATGATCACGTTGAGAAATGAAAGGAAAAGTTTATGGTACATACTTCCGTATTATTACGGCCTCCAATATTTCAACGGCGGCGCCAAGATTATCGCCGAATTTCCAACAAGAAAAAGTTACGAACTTTCATGTCAAACATTAATACTTCCCGCAGACAGTTCGTGGATGCCATTTTTTCCGTGATTGCTTTTGATGTAACATTCAAAAGCATCTTCTCGTCCGAAGGACTTGAGCCACGTGAACTCCGCAATGGTAGGACTACAGATCATGACAAATCGTGCCTCGTTGCTTTTTTACTGCACCACTTAGCGGAGCTCCATTGTCTTTAAAATTAGATGGATCAATAAATGTAAATACTTTTTGTTTTAAGTACAGTAAAAAGGATAGAAATACATGGCGTGGATTGACGAAGTTGGAATCATGGACGGCGCGCCACAAGGAAAGCCGCAGTGGCATGTATGTTTATTTGCGGTCACTATGGAAACTCGTTTGTTTTTAGAGACAGATGCACTGTCGTATATACAGTCGGGCAGAAGGTTATCAGTTGATGCGCTATGTGTACTTACTCGTTGTGGCTTTACCGTTTGAGATGTTTATTTTTTACGATTAACCCCGTGGCCAAAATAATGAGGAAGAACCAATTTTAAATATTCTGAACCATTTATGGAACATGCGACACCTTTTATCCTATTACGAAAGAGTAAGGCCCGTTACCCAATGATGCTCTTACTTTTCAAGGCATTTTGGCAAGTTTGGATGGGCATAGAAGCACTGCCACTTGTTCCTCTGTAGCCGAAGACGCCGAGGTACCTACACTTTTATACCATCTACAGGGTAAACTGTTACAGGGGACATTTACCCCCCTTTTATGACTGCTTTTGGCTACGCATCACTCCTTCTGTCCGCGCCAAATCTTGTGGACTCGAATTTAAACTTAATAAAACTCCATTATGGCTCATTGGATTTACACATTATGCACATAATCTATTAGATAATTTTGTTTTCCAATCACTCCATGTGTAGATTAAACTTTAAAAACAAATTATGGCCGTGTTTTGGTGTTTTAGTAAAAAAAGGGTGTCATAACTTTGTCCAATAACTGCAGAGCAGAGCGGTCAGCAGAAACAACATTTTCACCTTAAGTGACTCACAGCTTTGTAATTACGTCTGCCGAGGTTCAAGTTCAAATTTTGCCTTTCCCTTCAAAATTTCACAGCGGATCATATATTATGAATAACTAAATACTTGCTCAATCCATTCTTAGTACATCTCGTCCAAATTTCCTCCAGCATCTTCCTCTCCTAACCCTTTTTACCAAGAAGAGTTGTGCATCGGTGGTACTGAAAGAGGCTGGACTACCGATAACAAATTGGAGCTTTAACGTCGCCTATCTTCGCTCCCAGTACGTCCAAGTCTGCCCGTTTTAAACGCCTCCTTGGTACCCAAGTTAACTCGTATTCGCCGGTCAAATAATTAAAAACCATTGTTGACCGCAGACCTTTAAATCATTATACTCGTTAACCAATGTACCGCATACGACATGATATTTTATCTTGTGTGTTTCACGTTTTAAATTCTGTTGTTCCCCGTCCATAATATTTATAAAGCTAATAACTTTTAACTTTGAATTGTAACATATTTAGGCTGCGTTTTGTTAGCTAAGCGATTTCGTTTGCCATGAATAATATAAGACCCAATAATTAGCTTAATTTAAATCGCATAAACCTTTGAAGATTTTTTTATTTCATGTATGTTTTAAGTAAGTTAAGAATATGCATCAGTAGTTCAGGACGCCATACTAAAAATACAGGGGTTAAGAAAGTCCAAAATAAATTTCTAAGGTATTTACATTATTTTATATATTTCATATTTTAGCATTGTGCGAGAATTATATACCATTTGAAAGTTTATTAAAGATGTTCAACCGTCGAAGTTTGGAACTTTGAAGACACGTATTATATTTTTAGTTTCTTCCTGATATTATTAGTAATGGTGAAAATCAGTTGTCTGAATAATATTATTTTTTGTCCCTAATGTTTGTATCAATTTTTTTTGTTTTGTCTTAAATTGATGGAAGACTTTATTTATTTAATTAAAACATTGTTCACAAACAACAGTAGCGCCAATTTACAGTGAAGCATTTAACAATAACATAAAAATCAACAACGCAGAGCCCAACATCGAAAGGGGAAATATCTACATCTACATCTACGATGTACCGTGCAAGCCACCACTAGGGTGTGTGGCACGGGGTGATTGCACACCAGGCATGCAGCACTCGTCCCAGAAAAAATCAGAACCTCGCACGCTCCCCCTGGCTCTATTGAGGGTGGGAGTTTCATGTGATTGATCTATCGCAACTATTATGATCCCTTATTGTACGTGGGAAAAATGACATTTTAAATCTATCGGTTCTGCAGTCAATTTCCTTTATTTTATTCCTGTGATCGCTTCTACCGTAGTACGTTGGCTCTAGCAGTATGTGTTGAACGTCCGGCAAAAAACGGTCTGCTCCGAGTTTGCTCAAAAGATTTAACCTGTAATTCTCCCTTCTACATCTACATCTACAAAATACCCTGCAAGCCACCTCAGGGGTGTGTGGCAGGGCGATCAGTTAGAGATTCCCACCCTAATTCCTTCAACAATTCGGTAACACTGCTAAGTTTATCGTAACAACCTTTCACAAATCTTACTGCTCTCCGTTGTATTCTATCTATTTCAGAGATTAGTCCTACTTCGTAAGGGTCCCATATGCTAGCGGCGTACTCCAAGTGAGGTCTCACGAGTGAAAAATAACATCGCTCTTTAACTTTCTCGTCGCATTTTCCTAATATTCTCTTGAGAAATCCCAATTTGCGACTAGCCTGTCCGCAGATTTCCCGAACGTGTTTCCATTTGTTGACAGGTGGGACATAGCTTGGGTGGTGAAATGGTCACATGATAAATAAAAAGGATCGATAGTGTGAGGGCGTGAATTAAGAAGGGAGGAGAGGCGAAATAAAGGTGAGCGCTGGGTGAGTGATATCCTAGGAGTAGCCAGGTGGAATAGTGAATGCGTACGGGTGGATCGAGTTGGTATCCTGAAGTTGAAGAGAGAAAGCAGTTCAGGGCAGTCAATGGTCGAGTTAAGGGTGTTGTGGAGGAGTTTTAAATCAGTTTTAAGTCTGTGGTTTTGGAGGTTAGAAATGGAAAGAGGAGACAGAATAGCATTTGAGGACATATTGCGGAAATGGAAAGAGAAGACAGAATAGCATTTGAGGACATATTGCGGAAATGTGGGACTCTGTGTTTGACTATTTTGGCAAGAAATGGGGGATGCAATGAAGGGATTTTAGATTAGTCGGGGCTGATATGGACCATATTGGGGAGCAATATGATACTACGGGAAGGACAATTGTTGAGAAGTAGGAATGGAGTGCTCTAGGATCTTTAATTTCTGCGAAGCGGTAAAGAAGGCCTGATAGGGACATTACTTTACTTTTTACAGCCTGAATGTGGTCGGAGTAATTTAGTTTTTGGTCGGTTATAACACCTAGGTCTTTCATAGCTGCCACTCTGTTTAAGGGAGTTGAATTTATAGTGTAATTGAATGCCAGGGGTTTTGTTTTCAGAGCAAGAGTCATGATGCTGCATTTCCAGGGTTTGGAATTTGAAGTATCTGCGTAGATCAGCGAAAGATAGGCGAGTTTCCTCGTTTGGGACGGCCTTTTGGAGGTACCAAGCGCGATTTTTGTTTCCAAGAACGAGTATTGTGTCCGGTTTGAACCATGAGGGGAAATGTTTTGTCTTGAGCTTAACTAAAGGAACTAAGTCTTTTATGATGGCCTCAAGGACAGCGTGGAGTAAGTCCATTCCTTCCTCAGGGGATGAGGATAGGACACTCCAGGGAATAAGGTCGAGGGAGTGGTTGACGTCCTCCCGGCGAACCTCCGACCAGGCATGAAAGGGTTTACGCGGAGTGGGGGGAAGCCCCGTTGTGTTTCCCCGAGCCACGGAAGAAGAAATGAGCATCAATGGATTGGTGGTCGGATTCGAAAATATTTCGACCGGGGGTGATCGCCTCGGGCGTAGCGGTCGAGAGGAGGTAGTCCAGGGTTGCCGTATCTACATCTACAAAATACCCTGCAAGCCACCTCAGGGGTGTGTGGCAGGGGGTGAGTAATAACCAGCATGCATTACACTATACCCTAGAGTTAGTGAAATTACGACTAATTATGCAATCGCACAAATCGCCAATGCTTGTCACGAGGACTTGTATCGCGGGTGCTCTGGAGACAATGTTGAGGGAATTGGAGTGCATTTATAAAATATTTATTAAAATGCTTACGTTATCATTACCCTTTAATTGATCATATACTTTGTTCAATTACTAAGTTCTCTTTATTTTTATTAAGATATACTTCCACAATGTGAACTCGTCTACCATTGTTCCAATAAATATTGTAGTGTACATACATGACCTGTTTCAAGTTAGAACAAACTTGTAAATCGGTAGGTATGTGATAGCATTGTTAGTCAGCTCTGTATCCATTTATGTATGTAATGCACACAGTAGATGGTTTGCCCCATTATTACATGGTTTGGCGAACATTAAACCTTTTAAATAAACAAATTCTCATGTTTTGCGCCTCGTACATTGAAGGTTACACACTGGCTGATGTAACTTATGGTATGGACGTGAGAGCGCTCTGCGATCGATGAACTCTTGAACTTTTCTCGTTTAGCGCTGCTAAAAGTTTTAAAGTCGGTTACTTAACGAAGTTTATGGAGTTAGCGAGGTCGATTTGGTTTTGAGAAAGAGAACTTTCACTCAAAGAGTCTTTTGACTCCACGAGCTCTTGGGCGGAGGATGGAATTGAACAGGAAAGTGGTAGAAGCTGCTCTTTCGGATACAGTAGCTCTAACACTGGAGTGGTCGCTCATCCCGAAATGAAATATGCATGCCGAATCGATCGCGTTCGTTATCAGCGCGTTAGCGTGTTTTCAATTTGTTCGAAGTTCACTAATTGACTACTTAAAAGTGACCGTATTTGTCCGAGTATAAAGCGTTACACTCGGGCAAATATGGTCACATTTATTCGGGGAAATTATCGTCATCAAGGTAGATCTGTCCTAAGACAGGTTCCAGCTGAACTCCTCCAAACTCCTCTATTTTGTGCCCACATTTTCATCTCTTGATAACTCCTATTCTCCCTCAAATCCGTCAACATATCAAATTTTATTCTTCCTCTCTTCCGTTTTCCTTTCACTTTCCTTCCATTATCTTACTCAGGAGGCAGTCATGCCTCATGATGTGCCCTAACCAGTTTGCCTTCCTTCTTTTTATTGCACTCATGATTGACCTTTTCTCGTCAATCCATTCCAAAACTTGTTCATTCCTCACCTTGCATGTCTACTTCACTCTCATCATTCTTCTCCATAACCACATTTCCAAACTTTCAAGATATTGAATTTCTTTTTTTCTATAGGTCCGTTTCTGATCCATACAGGACCACGCTCTATGCAAAGCATTTGGCAAATCTCTTTCTTAGGGTAATAGGTAATTATTTGGCAGTTAACAGATCTTTTGTTTTTTCAAAGGCTTTCTTTTCCATGGATATTCTACTCTTGGGTTCCTGAGTAGAGTTGCCATCTTTATTTATCAGGCTACCGAGGTATCGGGTAATTACGCTCACTTTCATTCAGGCAAATACGGTCACAATACGAAGTCGTGCGGGTCAAAATACAATTCAGGTAAATTTGGTCACGATACAAATACATTAAAGTATACAAGTACGAGGGTCGTTCAATAAGTCCTTAGAAAAAGATAGAAAAAAAAAATTATTTTGGATGTATTTTTATTTATTTTTCAACGCAATCTACTTTCAGCTCTATACACTTTTCCAAGCGTTTCTCCAACTTTTTTAAGCCGTCCAAAAAGTAGAATTTCGGAAGGTCCTCAAAATAGGCATCTCTTTGGGCGATGACCTCTTAGTCCGCCGAGCAATTTTTTTAAGTTTTGAAATAAAATGAAGTCACTGGAGACCAAATCTGGTGAATACGGTGGATTTTGTAATAGTTCGAACTTTAATTCCATAATTTTGGTCATCGAAAATGCGCAGGTGTGCACCCGTGCATTGTCTTCATGGAAGAGGATTTTTTTTCAAATGAGGACGTTTTTTTCTGGATTTCTTCGCTCAACCAGTGCAATAATGACGCATAATACACTCCAGTTATTTTTTGTCATTTTTACAAGTAATCGGTGTAGATGATTCCGCGTGCATCCTAAAATACCGTGGCCATCACCTTGCCGGCCGATTTCACCGTCTTCGATTTCTTCGGAGCCCGTTCGCCTTAAAAAACCCACTGTTTTGACTGTTCCTTTGTCTCTGGAGTGTAGCAATGTATTCATGTTTCGTCCACAGTTATGTATCGACATAAAAAACTCGTCAGGATTGTGACGGAAAAGCGACAAAACAGCCTTAGATTCGACCACACGATTGCGTTTATTCTCCACTGAGAGAAAACGTGGCACCCATCTTGCCGAAAGTTTTTTACACCCATTTTTTGGTGTAAAATATAAAACACTGTACTTTGCGATATTCCTGTGACTTCAACTATTTCGCGCACTTTGGTTCGTCGCTCACTCAAAACCATATCGTAGATTTTGTCAATCGGGGGTAGTCACTTCCACTGGACGTCACGAATGATGTTCATCTTATGTGGATGTACGGCCGCGTTTAAACTCATTTACCTAATTGTAAATAGTTGCAAACACAGGAGCAGATGTGCCATGAACTTCATCCAACTCAACTTTAATCTCTTTCGGTGTTAAGCCTTTTAAATATGTGTTTAATCACTGCTCGAATCCTACTTTTTTCCATTTTTCTAAATAAACAAAAGTTTGTTGCTTCAATCAACAATAAAAATGAAACCATTAGATGGACATAAATACGACTTAAACAGCTTTTTATTGAGAAATGATGCTTACTAAAAACAAACCATTTACGATGATACGAGCGCCAACTCTTGGATTTTCTAAGTACTTATTGAACGACCCTCGTATGTTTAAGTAAAGTTAAGACGAAAGGAGGGATTATTTAAAATTCATTCATGCAATGTGATCTGGGTCAATCCATATGAAATCATCGAGACCATTTTGCTCAGAATTTGTGATTTTCCTGATATTTTGCCTTTTAGTTTGGCAAAGAGCTCAAAACGAGATATGAACAAATTTTCAACGCCTTAGATTTTTTTTGGTGGCCATTTTCAAATAGCTCCGCCGGTGTTTTTTGAAACCAAAATAATATCTTGGGGAAACTATATTACTTTTTTCTTTACGAAGGTAACAAAATACTTAATTTAAAAAATATTTTGTTAAAAAATTATATTTTTTGTAATGAGTATTTTTCAGCTAAGTATTGAAAAAGTAGTTAAAATAAATAGCATAAACTGCGCTTCACTTCGTCAAAAGCAGTATTTTTAGCATAAAAATTTCTATTGAAAGAAGTAATATTTGATTTTATAATTTTTTATGAGGCAGTTACCATGCAAATCTATCCTTCAGAAAAGTATAAAACCTGAGAACCGTGTTTTTATTTTATATGGTTTAATATATAGATCTATTTTTAATTTTATCTTCATGATGATTTTCCAGTGTATTCATACATTGTAGCGTCGTAAAGTCAAAGCCCAATTTATGTATGTACCATTAGCAGAACTGCTGCCTGCTTTGCAGGGAATCTATTGGTTAACCTACCTCAAGAGATCGATATAAGGCCGATTATTAAAAACATCCAGGGAGGTTCGCAATATGCGCCTGAATTTTGTGAATTTCATGCATGCAACCTTCTCCTTACTTCGAAAGGAGTAATTGTTCAAACCACTCAGTATAATATAATAACAAATAATCAAATAAAAAGAATAAGTATTCAACATACTTACGAATCAATAGATAATGCTTAGTTAATACAAATTTAGCAAAACACGTAAACAAACATACATAGCAACGTGTACGAATTTGCATAGCAACTGTTTTCCCATGTTAAAAGATGGTGAAAACGCTCTTTTTAACACTTAAAGTTTCACATTTTCCGATTCGTTGACAAATATTTAAATACGTTTGCTCCATGTGCCCATATTTCTTCTTTAAAAGGACACCACTCCCGCATCGATCAGATAAGTATCTTCGGAGTTTACCTCAAATTGATGCACCGAGGTCGAGCGTTAAAACATCCTGGGACCCGTTTGCAACCCGCAAACAAATATAGTTTTTATATCTTTTGGGCGGGAAGGAGGCACAAATGCAATCTAAAACTACTGATATGCTGTGCGTGGACACGTTCTGCATTGAACACACTTTTCTCCACCTCCAGAGCTCTCAACCACCGCGAGAAAACACAATATAACCGACTGGACTGACGGACACCGCTACAAACTTAATTATAACTAATGCTGCGATGTTAAGTAGACGCGTATAGAAACATGCGAGGATACGAGAAATACGCACTTGTGATTGAAAAAATTACAGTACTCGAATGTAGCGCGAATGTGACTTTTAAATGCATCCATCGGATAAAACAAACATCGCACTATATTCGGGCTGACACAACATTTCATCGTGAGGCATGTTATGGTGTGAATAAGCACTTCTAAAATACGATATGGAGATTATTTGTAATTATGTAGAGAAGGTCAAGATGAAAAGTTCAATATTCCGTTGCCTATGTTTCGCTTGCGTTTATTAGCATCATCATCGTAGATTCATGTACTTTCATTCATCGTAGCCCGAAATCCTATGAATGCCATTGAACATTGCATTTTAGAAGGCTTGTTCTCTGTTTTAGGAAGGTTTCCTTTCAAGGTGTTGAATTTGGCACAGGTTGGAACATATCGGCGCACTTCAGCGCACAAGAATAACGGTGAATGGAACGATGGGCGTCGGCGAAACGCTCGGTATAGGTGTAGCAAAACTTGGTGGCACTCGCTCGTACAGAAAATGACGTCAGGGAGAGGAGAGCAATCAAGAGAGGATGGATAAAGGTGCTTAGGTTCTCTCTAGAAGTCCTTAACTGAGTCCTTCGGTAACTTTGCCCGCCAATCAACGCTTAATTCGTCCTCAGCGACTTAAAACTCTCCGCTGGTGAGCGCCACCAAGTTTCGCTATACCTTTTTTATAATCATGCGGCACGTTGAGTTCTGCAAGTACACAACAGTCACGGCCGAATTAGAAAATAAAACAGTTCACGATTTCGCTCAAACTACACATACTGAAGAAGGTAAGCTTTTAACCACAAATTAATTAAAAACTTAATATTACTCATGTTTCACGTCTTTACTGAAAATCAATGCGTGGAAAACATTCGTGCGATTATCGAAGTTCTTTTGTTGTCTATTGCACGTCAATTAATCTGCTCACGATCTGTTTTGAAGAGCGTTGCCTAGTGCGCAGGGTATGAAACGAATGAAAAGCAAGTGCGCTGTTGTTTTGCGCGGTGAGTATTTCTCTAGAGCGAATGGAAAGCGCTCATGCCCTCCGATTTCACGACCTTTGTAGTGTGCATTGCACTTATAATGTACTGAGCAACACTTTGGTATGACTTACTGCAAGCAGTGAAACGCAGAAAAGCAGAGTATAGAATAGGTAAACGTTATTCTGTACTCTATGGTATAGATAATATGGTCAAAAGTTCCAGTATCAAATGATGTTTTAATTTTTAAGTGCTTCTTATCGTGATGTTTCGTGTAATAATCTTCTCATGTAAATATTGCCGTAATTAGGGTACATTACAATATTAACTTCGTTGTGCTTATGTACTCTTCATTGATTATGGTGGTTGAAGCGAATTTTGTTTATTTACAGATTTGCGTTAAACTTTGCATACGCGTTCTTATTAGTGATTCCTATAGATAAAAGTGAAAAAATATGTACCATACCGATTTGGTTTTTTGGCAATTCAATGCTATTTTAACACGTAGCCTTATGGCACATGAGATATACATATTTCGTAACAGTTCGACTATATATGTATGTACATATGCACATGTATATTCTTCTGAAAGCGCAATAATGCATTTATTATCATTATTATTGTTGTTAGCAAATATCAAGGGTCACGCAGAGTCCAATTTCCGAAATCAGCATATTTCAATGTAATTCAGTCGAAATTTCGAATACAACACCGAAAATTCTAGTCATACCATGCTTTAATGAAGGAAAAAAATATAAGATATATTTCTAGTATCATTTCCATTACAGATTCACTTGAATGAAATATGGTCCAAGAATATTTTTTTACCAACTTATAGAAACTATTAAAATATGCACTCAATGACCCACGATTACCGCTCCAGCCACCTTCAGTGCCAGACGGTGGTCTGCCCGTTGTACGGCTCAGTGCTGAAGGTGATTAATCGCTTTTTAATAGGTTTACGGAAAATGATGGATAGTGTCAATAGTTTTAAAAATATAGCAGATTTCAAAAACCTTGATGGTGGCAGCACTTTGCAGACAGAGTAAGGCTGTTACTCATGTAGAATAAAATGCGACCTTTTCTGATCTTTACCCTGATGATGGGCCACGATGGCGCTTTTTCACCTTTAGCCATCTAATTTGTTTGCAGAATTTATTTAATTTTATGGTTGTTTTATAAATTTCTAAATTTTAAATGTGCAAGAGGTAACCGATTAGCATGGAGAAAGACACGGCTGTTTGGTATCGCAACCATGGCGATACCTTCGACCGCTGATGTGAAACGATCATACGCACTTCTTGAACACGTATTATTTATTCAATATCGTTAATTAAGCAGTCAATTTTTGGATGCAGCACTAGAATTACAATCTATTGCTAAAGAACTTTGAACAATGGGATTGGAATTATCTTATCTAAGTTTTCCTTGTGAATGTTTCCACAAATTAAGTAGCGAGAATTCCGCTTTTATCTCATTCGGCATGGACTTTCCGTGGTCCTAAGGCCATTTTAAAATTGAGTTTTCTGGGAAATGGGCTGCCAGGAAGTTAATTACGGTGTGTATTTAAAGAAGAGGGAAGTAACGGAATTTTCGACAACGCGTCATTGTTCACGTGAACAGTGGCTTTTAAGCCTTCAGTATTGATTTATCAGGTTTTTGAGAGTTTTCTCTGTGAGAAAGAATAGGATAACTGCTGCTTTAGTAAATTAAATCCCGCGGTATTCGAATAGCAAATAATGAGTAGGGACAGCAATGATACTTTGACTCGATTTATAATAATAATAATTTATTAACTCCAAAAAAATTGGTACAAACTGGTAACAAACAAAAGAGCGAGAACTTTAGGTGATCTCTTAAGTCATAAGACCAGAATTGCGCCACCAGAAAATTAAAAAAAATGCATGCCATTAAAATAAAAGCAGTAACTGTTACATAAGTATAGTTCCAATGAAAATACCATCAAAATAAATTATCAATATTTTCTTGAGAAAAAAGCCAGTCTTTGGCAAGTTTTAATATTTTTTTGATAATTTAATATTTTTAATTTCAGTGGGCAGTATATTAAATATCTTTGGCCCCATATAGAGAAAGGAACGTTTATATAATGTTAATCTTGGTCTATTTGTTACAATGTTTGACTCATTCCTTAAATTATATTTACATTTATCAGATACACTCGGAATATTGCCACTTCTGGCATAAAACAATTTTAAGACCTTAAATAAATACAAATGCCTTAGTGGCAACAATTTGAGGGTCACGAACAACGGAAAGGAGTGTTCATAAGAATTTTTTGACGATATTACACAAATTTCTTTTTTTTTTGCAAGACGAGTGCATACTTAAATGAAATAGGAAGCATTTGAGACGATACCTCACATTTTAATGGAAGACTTTATATTTTATTAACATTAATATTGATCATGTGGCTGGGGCTACTCACTCATTGGTGATTTTTGAATGAAGGTTTGTTGGGCTTAAAACTTGGGTATGCCCTACTTATGATGCCTTGGGAAATTAGGCGAATTGCAGTGGAAATGGAGTATTTGAGACGTGTTGGAAGTAAAAGCAGGGAGGATAGGATTAGGAATTTGTGGGTAATGTGGAATGGATGCTCCGGTAATTAACTTGTATGAAAGGAGCGCGCTTCCTTGGTTTTGGCCACGCCGAGTGAATAGATGAGAGTCGAATGACGAAGGAGACTTTTGAGAGAAGAGTGAATGGTCTGAGAGGAATGGGTGGAAGGGTAGACCGAGAAAGTCATGGGTGAATGTGACGGAAGATCCTCTTAAGGTAGTTTGAGCGAGATATTTCCCTAGTCAAAATGGAGACCATATTCAAATTTTATTCTTTTAATTTCAGCGTCTGTAAGACGAATGAAGTACTATTGTCACATTTATGGCGCAAAAATATAGTTATAGATGACAAAAATTCTCTAGTAAAATAAATATGCAACTCGATATGACTAAAACAATAAATGTAACTAAATATTCATGCATAAGTCTCTAACTTGACTCGTTTTTTCTCGCCGTTCGGTGAAAACGCCTACGCAACAGAAGTTTTTTTTTGCGATTCTGTAAAAATTACCTCTGTAAGCAATTGAATAAGTTTTATAAATAGTTGAATAAATATACTAACTACGCACCTATAGTTTTTTGACGAAATCTAATCGTTAGAAAGAATTAATTTTTTCAATATTTTCCCTCTGGAGCGCACAGCCGTAATCTATCCCATTTAAAATATACTATATTTTGAGGCAAATTGCTCGGAAAGTAGTCCGGCAGAGGATTTATATTTTGATATCATTGGAAAGATGAGTTTTTTAAATGAGTTCAAATTCAACTATTTCTAAGTGAAGTGATATCTTCCTCAAACTACCTTAAGGAAATTATTTAAGTAGAGTTAGCTTTACGGACCTAACTGCGAGAATTAAGCTCTGATGGCTGAGCCAACTTCTAAAGGGAGCGGCGTGTGATGTAAACATATATGTTCTCATGCTCGTAGATCCAGGGTTACTGTGGCTAGCAGATGCGTAATTCTCCTTTCCCTTTTTTCATTTACAGGAAAGTTTTACATGAAGCGATATATCTATTCATTACTATGTTTTGAGAGCAAACGAAAGGTCCGCATTGTATTTGGGGATTACAGTGACTGCCTTCTTTTGTGAATTGTATTTTTATTTATATACTTATCAAGTCCGAATAGAGAAGAAACCTTGGCAAAACTTTCGCAGGGGGTCACTGAAAGAATCTTAACCTAATTTGAGAAAACCTCCACGTCATTCGTGAAACTTCGTTTTAATAAAGCAGCAATAAAACGTGATGCAGTCAGTTTTATACTTTACGGTGGGAGTGTTAATTTATTTATATACCGTTGAGCTCATTGAAATTGGGTAATGCGCCGGGTGAGGAATTTGAACTTAAATCATTAAGTTTGTTTGCATGCTAATTTTTAATTAACGTCAAAGTAAGTAGTTAGATTTCATGGAAACTGAATTACGTGACATACCTCTAATTTACAAGAATATCAGTGAATATTGATTAAATATTGTTAAGCTCCGCAAAAACAATGAAAGATGAAGAAAAATAATAAATATGAAATAATAAAGTGAATGTTACTTGGCTTAATTTGGTGGAACTCTCTCATATTTCAATAAAGTAAATATTAACTTTGTAAATTCCACAATAGTTTATTCACATCGGTTCTACCGCCAGTTTCACCCGTTAGGGCATTGTACCTGTCATCGTACATATGATGATGCCCGAACGGGTGAAATTGGTTTATTGTTGTGAATACACTATTGTGGAATTTACTAAGTTAATATTTACTTTCTTTTATTTATGAAATAATAAAATGCAGTGTTAATTAAATACAATAAAACTGTGCTAGGTACATCTCCTTTTAACTTTAACTTTTTATATCTCCTCTTAAGTGAATATTACTTTTGGAAAAGGGCTTAAAAAGTTCCTCAGTTATACTGTGTAAAAATGAATTTCTAGCGCAGTTCGTACTTAGTGACCAACATCTAATTTTTGAGGGTATCGTTTTTACCAATGTAACTCGTCATCTTCATTTCTTTCCTAAAAAACTCTTTCCAGCATTTATACCTGTTGTTGATTTAACATAGGGCACACACGCACAGTCTATTAAGTATCCATCTATTTTCCTCCGAAGTCCATCCTAATATATATGTATTTTTTAATGATGTTTTGAAAGTCGTGCGTGAAAGTCTTCGTACACTTGGGGAACCCTGTATTTTTTAATATTCTTCTCTTGGCTTAACATCGACGGTTTAAGCGATCATTTTCAACGAGATTTATGACATGAGACGTTGAAGGCACTACCTACCCGCCCGATGGGGAAATTTGCGCTCCTTTATTGGCAAGGCATAAAAAGAAATTCCCTTGATTCTGAACTCTGTTTCAGACAGTCTTTTTAGTGCGATAATGTGCCTTTCGAATTTGCTGTAGCTTTTAAATCATGTAAACCGTTGCACGGATCTAAATGGTGCAAGCGCAGGTGTTCCACTAGTAAATTTATACGCTCAAGGTGCTCGTTTAATAGTTAGCTGTCACATTTTACTGCGCTAGTTTTACAATTCTTTCGGGTAACTAAAACGAAAACGAGTCGTAAATAGGTATTTACGAGAGCTAGCAGTTAACTGAGTGGAGGGAGTAGACTTGAGTGAAGTGAAGAGCAGACTGCGTTATTTGCTTATTCTTTTAGGTAAATTAAAATATATTTACAGCAGACTGGCTGCAGTTAACAGGAGATAATGTGCTTCGAGCAGGATAATGAAGAGTTAGCTGTTTTCGAAGGAAGCTAAATTACGTGAGTACCCATTACGCCCTTTCCTTTAGGGGTAGGGAACAATCAAATAACTTAGTTATTACTGTTCGGCCTAGAAAACTATCTCTCATTTTGTAAATTACTCCATAATGCCCTATTCATATACACTTTTATGCTTTTATTACACTCATGCATTGCTTCATACACACTCTCCTATTCTTTAGACTCATATTCCTCCTCTTTAGAATCTTCTCCACCACATGCTCCTATGACTTTCGCGGTCTGCCTCTTTTTATTTTTATTCTTACCCTCAAAACGAGTACTTTACTTTCACTTCAGTGCCGTCCTTAGAGCAGTGCGACTGGTGCCGCTGCACTGGGCCCCGCGTCTATGAGGGCCCCCACACGGGCTTGCCTTTTTCAGACGGTGCGGTGAAACCCGCCCATTTCCCGAAATTGCCTACTACTTAGTACAAATGTAAATTTCTTGAAGTCATTAGCCATTTTGTAGATTAATTTCCTTTTTTCCATTAAATATGCTTTACAGATGCTACGATATCAATGCAAAGTGAGGGTGGGGGGGGACTTTCGTTTGCACAGGGCCCCTCAATCCCTTCGGACGGCTCTGCTTTCATATATCTGTTTCGGTATTCGTCCCTCATTGATTCTCTGAGCATGACCAACGAAGCTCACTCATTTCATGTGTGTCCCTTACAGGAGCATCCAATCCACGTTATTTCATCACCCACTCATGCCTAACCCTATACATCCAACTTATATCACAAACACTTCTCAGGTACCCCACTCTCACTTCATTTAGCCCACTCTTATGCATATCTTGACTTCCCAGGTTTCGCCGCCATATAATAACGTGGAGAGGAGAACACTTTTGTTCACTGTGTTTTTCGTCCGTTTTTTACTGTTATCACACCCCGATGTCAAATGTCAAATACCACAAGTTCTGTTTACGGTGGTAATGGAAAAGGATAAATCTGCTTCGTTATTTGATTCTCTCCTATTCTCTCGATATGGCCAAATCAACTAAGCACACCCCTTTCACATATGCTCATCACTGGATCATTCAGCACACATTGATACATCACCCACTCATTCCTAACTCTTTCCATCCTGCTTTTATTGAAAACACTTCTCAGATACCCCATTCCCACTGTATTTAGCCTACTCTTATGTTTATACCAACATACTCATGTTTCGCTGCCACATAATAATTATGTAAGCATGCATAAAACAATACTATCTAAGAGAAATTTAGACAGCAAGTCAGTCAGACAAATTAGTTGGCGGGTTGCCTTTATGATACAATTTGGAAATACATAAAGAATATATATATATATATCTGAGACCAGAAACATAACCTAGAAGCTATAAAACAACTAGACCAATTATAACGCACAAAGCAAAGACGAGGCCACATGCGTTCAAGACTAAAAGAAGACTACAGATATGAATACATTTTTGATTGAAAGATTGAAGGCAAAACATTATTAGACGGATCACTCTCACTCAGTGATTCAACCCGAAGGTTGGTTTGGATAGTTGATGGTAGAGCTCAACCCGGACTAAGCCACAGGTGTGTGAATTTCATACATTTAGGGTATGGGGGCCAGTTCCTTTCCCTGGGCCACGTCACACTCCTAGGATTTTTGTTCGGGGGCGTTCAAAGGCTTCACCCGGATTTGAATCCGGGACCCTTCGATCAGTATCCAAGCGCTCTACCCACTAGGCCACCACGCTCCCCATTAGACGGATAAAGAAGTGAAAATGTGAGGAAATCTTGTAAGCCAAAAAATGTAAATGATTGGGTAGTTAAATGAAAACAAAAAAGGGTACGAACATATAAACAGAATGAAAAGCGACATATAAGTGAGTGTCGCAAGAGGTGAACTGTCCGCAGGTGGAAGAAACGTCGATCGGCCTAGAAAAAGGTGGTGCGATGACTTAAACTACGTAAGGCAGTAATTGAAGGAGAAACAGTTCAGAGGAGCCTACTTTATAGGAAAAGTAGAAGATAAAGTAATAATTCAACTAGTACTATGCGTTGCTGAGGTGTGGAAATTGCCACAGGACGTGGGAAAAAGTTAATTTCATTTGAAAACATGGTGTTAAGACGTATCTTAGGTCCATTTTATGAAGATGAATTCCGGAGTATAAAATATAATAAAAAATACTTGATATTTGCGTTGAGAGATACAATTCTACGTATCAAAAGGAGACGCCTGAGTTGGATGGGTCTTGTTTTAATAGGGGAAAGTAGATCATAACATTAAAAAAAAACATGTGGGATGCCAGAATGGAAAGACTGAGTATGCGAGGATGCCCAAGACTTAGGTGAAAATATGAACTTCGGAAAAATCTTGGCAGAATGAGATTGGCCGAAGAAAAAGCAGCGACCAGACACCGCTGGAGGCCAAAAGATTTCTTGGCTTCAAATAGCCATGGGTGTAAGTTAGCTGTGACTAAAATAATCCTAAAAGTGGTATTTGACAGAGTCAGCACTTGGGTTTGACTGCATAAGTCAAACCCGAGTGCTAACTAAAAATAATCGTGAAATCATTTTCAAAATTTAACGTGCAATCCTTTATTTTACTGACATTAAAATGAATTGTATAGAGGTATCTGATAGTTAATTTGACGGTATTCCTTTAATGCGGGTGTTTTGCCAGGCCATCTGATTTAGGTGTTTCAGAATAGGGAATGATCGTTTTAAGTTTTCTTTTAAAACGTGGAATATCTTCCCTCATCATTTTAAATTACTATTGTTATTGGGGGCTTTTCATTTTTTAGAGTGTACTGCTTACTTTTCAACACAGCAGAAAAATTGCTTTCCATTCGTTTCAGACCATGAATACTTCAAAACAGATCGGGAGCGGAGCTAAAAGTGCGCTAGAAAACAAATGTACTTCGATAATTGCATCCGTGATCTTTTTGTGTTTATTGTCAGTAAAGGCGTGGATAATTTAAAATTTTTAATCACTTTTAGGTAAAAATCTACGTTTTTAAATGCGTATTTTGTTTAAATTTGATAAATGTACACTAAGGATTCGGCCGTAACTGTTGTAATGAAGTACTAGATTGGGAAAATACGGACAACGAAACCAAAGCACACCTATCCAGTACATGGGAATGATAGTGAGTAAACGTGTTTCTACGTGAAAAAATTATTGCCAAGCATTTTAGCGAGTTTGAGCCGTGTGATGCCATCAATTTTGATGTTTTATATGTTTAATTTTTTAGTACCACGTGCCTTCCCCAATTCCCTCGGTTGTCGGCATCGGTCGAGGACAAACATTGTTCGCACCTAAGGTGGTTTGAGCGAGATAGTTCCCTAGTCATAATGGAGACCATATTCGAATTTAATTTTTGATTTCAGCGTCTTTAAGAAGTATGAAATAAATATTGTAATATTAATGGCGCAATGATATAGTTGTATATGACCATAATTATCAGTATTTAAATAAATAATGCTACAAGTCTCTAACTTGACTTATTTTTTCCCGCCTTACGGCTGAAAACCATTCAAAAAAGCAGGTTTTTGCGATTCTGTAAATATTACTGTGGTGAGTAATGGATAATTTTATACAAATAGTTGAGAAAACATGCAAACTATACACCGTTAGTTTTTTTGACGAAATCTAGGTGCTAGATGTTCCTAATTTTTTTAATATTCTCCCTCTGGAGCACACAGCCATAATCTATTCCATGTATCACAGCTTATATTTTTAGGCAAATTGCTCGAAAAATAGTTCGGCATATGGTTCATATTTTGATATCATTGGAAAGGTGAGAGTTTTTTTCTTAAAAATGAGGCCAAATTCATCAAATTCTAGGTGAAGTGATTTTTCGCTCAAACTACCTTAACTTATCTAAAACTTATGGTATTTACTTATATTAGTAGGTTAAGGGTTAACGAACGTTTCCTCCGCATACATCGTTCAATTCATCGTCATTCGTGTGCGTTTAAGTGCGGTGATGCGTTCCGATCTTCACTAACTTCAACACATTGAACGCTGAGCTCCGACAATTGGGTATTTTGCAAAATTTTAAATTTATGTATACGGATATTTATGTGTTACGGTAAAGGTGAGCTTTCGTCTCGCCAGCGGAAATGCAATTTTCGGTCATTGAGGAATCCAAGGAAGAAATTTCAAACATTCAATGTCGTGATTGCGTGATTAAATTTCTTGTTCGGTGTTTTCACCGATTTATTTGCACATTGTGGCACAAAACACCATCCATAGCTCTTATATGCCATGTAAAGGCACATAAATAAACAGGAAAACGTACAAAACTAATTTCGCCGCACTTATTTCTGCCGTTAGCATAAGGAAACGCCTGGGTCTAAATATAAAATGCGAAAATGACGTCACAGGTCATTCGGTTGTTTTCGGAGTGTGCTCGGGAGCATTCGCAACCTTCGGCTTTTTTTTGCTTTTAAAACCGAAATTCATACAATTTGATAAGAAAACTTTTAGCCAATGCAATAAGTTCACGTAACAGAATCAAAATATCGATAGTTTGAAATACGTGGAAAAAACCCAATTCCCAAACTTGTACTCCAAATTCAGCTCTCTCTCTAGTTTTTGAACTGCTAATTTCCACTGTCGTCTGGCTTCTGAAATTTCCATTTTCGGCAGTTTAACAGCGTGTGTTACATGAGCACACTCAGTTGATACCAGTCCACTTTTTTACTTCTCAACTTTTAACTGGCTATGAGATTCCCGAACGACTCTTAACACTGCCTCATCGCTCACTTTGTATTCCCTTGGTGTCGTCAACACCGTGCGGTGACACTGTTTGTTGACTGTCTTTGTCGATTTCAAGTGCCACTCAAGCACACAAAATACAATTTAAAAAGAAAAACAAATCAGAACAAACAAAGAGGAACCTATTAGGTGACCCCTGACGCATTTTCCTGAAGATGAAATCACTCTCAGAAAAATAGCATTTCTGACATCATGGGTATAAGTGATGTCAATATCTGTTCAAAGGATTATTAAAATTATCTGTCCGGCCCCGGTGTTGGCGGGGTATAGTCCTCGCATGCTAATCTGAGGGTCGTGGGTTCGAGTCCTGCCTGGGTTGGTTTATCACATGGGTGTTTCTGTCAATTTCTGGGGGTTCGGGCCCTGAGAAGCCAATGGCTTAATCGGGATCGCAGGGGCATACGGACTACCAGAATCGTCCGAGAGCAATAAATGTATTAAAATACGCTATTTCAGTGAAGAGCACTAGTTTTTCATTCTTGAATACACTATAAAAATCAACCCGGATTAATAGCTTGATTTTATTTACGCAATATATGAGTGATGGTGCTGGACAAATCGCGCATTATAGCCGTGATGGGTGGATCACTTTACCCCAAAAACATAAATAAAATTTTTTTCAATAAACATGGTTTTATTAAAAGTTTACTAAAAGCTAGAAAATAGTTTTTGTCACAACTGGCCTACAGCAGGTAGTAAGCGATTATTTGTGGCTAAAAATAAAACAATGGAGGCGCAACCAAGATTTGTGATACAAAAGACTTTGCCATTACTATATAGGTAACGTGGTAAAAAGTCTTTTTGTATTCCAAGTTGTGCAGTACCATGAATTTCCGGGATATTCAGAATGTAGCGAAGCTTGCCTCAACCTTCACAGTAATTTGCTGAATAGTCTTTAGTATCACAAGTCATGGTTAGGACTTTGGTGTTTATGGAGAAAAGTCTTTTTCATCACAAATGTTGGTTGCGTCCCCATGGTTTTATTTTTTGTCACAAATAATCACGTACTGCCTGTTGTAGGCCAGTTGTGACAGCTCCAAAACCATTTTCTACTTTTAGTACATTTTTTAATTAAACTATGTTTTTTAAAAAGTTGTGTTCATTTATTTTATTTTATAGTTTTAAATGATTTTTAAAAAATTTTTTAGTCAATTATTGTTGTTATTCTAAGAATAAATTATTGAAAAATGTAGTGAAAAGTTTGATGAAAATGAATGGAACTAATTTTTTGTGTTAAATTAATGTGTAAATTTTATGTTAATTTGTTTTAATCTAGAAAATATTGTATTTTCATCCAAAATACACGTTTGGAAAAATGTTTTAAAGAAAACGACTCGGTGGAAGTGGCTGAAAAATTGATTAAAAGATTTGAACCTAACAAATAGAGATGTCATATTAAATAAAACCATGTACATACCAAATAACGTCTCCACTTTCTGGCGAGAACGCTTGGTCATTACCATCATCAGCAGTAATCAATCTTAAGATAGGTTTGCAGCAAATCTCCACTCCACTCTCCTCTCTGTCTACCGCTTCATTCATTCAAAATTCTACAATTTGGACGTCCCTCATAATTTGCTTTGCAAATTTCATCCTTGGTCTGCCTCCATATTTCTTCCAATTTATTTCTCGGTCCAGTATTGTTTTGCATAGGGATATAGTGACGCGGAATGGGTCGATTGAGTTTGCTTTTTCGATTCCGTCAAATCTGTTCCCGTATTTAATGTGTGCCTAGAACTAATTATTGAAGGTGGTTCTACCGTAAAATGACATACTATAATTTAATTATTCTTCTGACAACCTGTAGAATTCATTTCCCCCCCTAATTGGTAGGAACTACAAAACCATTACTGTCGACGCTATATGTATTTGCTAATTGAACATGAAATTACATGGTGCAAAATGTGAGAATGTGTGAAATATGTGGGAAAATTGTATTTTTCTGTGTAAAATTAATGCAATTTTCCGCGAAAAACTTCATAAAAAGTGAAATATCCTAGCATATTGAATAAAAATAAAATCTAGGCACCTTACCTTCCTTTTTTTGCTATCAGCAAATTACTGCAAAATGTCAAAATGCGGAAAAAGAAATTGCGCGGTAGTCTCCTCCAATTGCTATAGCAAATTCTTCATCAAAAATATATTTTTTGAATAATCTGCATGTTTTGCAACTTTACTTGTTTTTTTGAACATGTAAGACATTTTATCTTTGAAAACAGATTTTTTGTGAACGGAACAAACGTAAGAGGTTGTATTTGCTTTGAGTAACGCAGTCGCCATTGGACATCCTCAAAACTCTTCGTTTGTCTCATTAATTATTCCTTTCTGGCTCCTTTTTCCTGCACATCCTGTCCACTTCTTTCTGGGAAGAGTCCTGACACTCCCTTTCCTCAAGCCCTTATGGCGGATCGCAGGGCAATGTGTTGGCGCACACGTAATTAGGGAAAGCGAGGGCACAGAGCGTATCCGTTTGCATTTGGCCCTTAAATGCTCGACCCACATAGGAATGCAAACAGTACATTTCGGGACTTACAAGGAAGCTGCGTGTTTATTTGCGTTGGACGTGCGCGAGGAACGGCGTGATGTAAAAAAAGCACAATGTGCATGCCTGCTCAATTATGTTACGTTAATTAAATGGTGCCTGTGCATTGCTGACACAATTTCAACCTTTCGTCTTTAGAATGATATGAATGATGAATTGCGTTGTGCATGAAATTAGTATTGTCTCATTTCGTTTCTGAGCGTGAGAGTAATGTTTAAGGAGATCCAACCGAGACTATGTGAGTCAAAGAAATGTACCAAATTCTATCTTTTCGACAGCACTGTGTCAAAATATTTCTTTCAGCTACGACAATCCTTAGCTCTTAGAAAACGAGAGGAAGATACAAATTAAACAGATAGTTCGACGATTATATATTAATGAACGAATTTTTTTGGCCATATAAACCGACTGCAGCGCCAATTCTGTGGAACTGACGTATTTTGACATCAGTTCCTGTACTATAATTATCGCTACTGATTGAAAAATTGAATTTGTTTCCGTATTACATTAACATTCCATTTCCTCCGAGTTCTTACTTCTTTTCGCGAAAATGACATTTTCATTGGGTAGCGAATTATTATTTTTATCATTGTATTTGGTACCCTGTCTCGCTTTAAAAACATGTAATTATTGTTCCATTTGTCAACAAAATAGTGTGAAAACCTATGACTTGGCTATTCATATCGTATTGAGGATAAATGTATCTGTAAGTAGTCAGAAAATGAGGTGACGACATTTAACGTTGAACCGCCTTAGATAGGAATACACGGAGAAGAATGTTTTTTTTTTAAGGAATTGGCAATAACAATGGAGATAAAATTCAGTCTTTCGAGTGTATGCGATGGCTACACAAAGGAAAATTCCTCCAGTCACCGTAATATCTATGGTGTCTTTTCAAAAAGGCATGCCTATCAGAGAAGTGGGTATAACTCGTTCCACGTTCACAGTTGGGAAATGAGAAGGAATGGCTATATAGTGCTCTCCTGAAAATAGGACAGCAGTGATTGGTTCTCGTGGATAAGCTCTTGTGAAGAGACCTTTTCGAGTTTCGAGCAGGCGATCGGTTCCGCATATCGAACCGTTTCTAGGGTGCAGCAACCAATATTGTTACTTTTCTACGTGACCCATATATATCGTGTCGAAGTATATCCCTTTTTTCATTGTTCATCCTCATGGTGGAGATGTTTTGCAGATTGGAATGAAAGTGGTTTTTAGATACCCACCTACCATCAAGGATTTAATAGCGTCGTGAATCGAATGTCAATTTGGGCTGTTTTATTCAAGTTTTTAAAATGTACATACTTTCTCAGTAAATCTTATTGTTAGTATCGGCGTTTTGGCACGAACTTTCAATTTCAATGTCAGAATCTATGAATCATAAAACAATGAATACGGAGATGAGTGTTTGCAAACACTATTAAAAAATACATTATCACATGAAGAATTTTGATGTGTGTTAATTAAGCACTTTTTTCAACCACATTAAAAAAATATATGTGTACAAGAGCAAATATCATCCCGTTAAATATGATTTACTTGAGTTGAGAGAGATGGTTGTGCGGAGTTTAAACGTTGGAGTCAGTGTGAACATTGTGTATGAAATTAGGTATCCAGTCTAAGTCAACGAATTGCAATTCTATGGACTCATGTCAAGTAGATAGGTATCATATTTCATATTGGAAAATGAGCGCAGAAATGCCATGATCTGACGTGACAGGCAAGGCTGTGCGAAGTTCACCTTAGTGTATCGCAACATGGAATAAGGGTATAGTGTAATGCATATTGGTGAATACTCACCCCCTGCCGCACACCCCTGAGGTGGCTTGCAGGGTATTTTGTAGATATAGATGGACAGAGTTTGACCTATATCCTGAGGGCCGTCGCACACGAGCACTATAGTTATGGTAACGAATGGGCGATTAGACAATGTGGCGTGGCCATAGTCTCCGAAATGTATATGCCGTAACCATAGACTCTGAGATGTACAACTTAAGGTAGTTTGAGCGAAAAATCACTTCACCTAGAATTTGATGAATTTGGCATCATTTTAAAGATACAACTCTCATCATTCCAATGATATAAAAATATCAACCCCTTGCCGAACTAATTTTCGAGCAATTTGCCTGTAAATATAAGCTGTTTTACATGGAATAGATTATGGCTGAGCGCTCCAGAGGGAGAATATTGAAGGAAATAGGAATTTATAACACCTAGATTTCGTCAAAAAAACTAACGGTGTATTGATTGCATGTTTTCTCAACTATTTATAAAAAATAATCTAGTACTCACCGCAGTAACATTTACAGAATCGTAAAATAACCTGCCGGTTTGAAGGGTTTGCAGCCGTTCGGCGGGAAAAAATGAGTCAAGTTAGAGACTTATGTAGCTTTATTTATTTAATTACCGATCTTTTTGGGAATATATAACTATATATTTTCACCATTAACATTAAAATATTTATTTCGTACTTCTTACAGACGCTGAAATCAAAGAATAAAATTTGAATATGGTCTCCACTATGACTAGGGATCTATCTCTCTCAAACCACCTTAAGCCGTAACTCTATCGCCCACACTTTTACTTAGTAGTCCTGCGAAAAGCGCGTGAAATAAGCTTGCTGTGATATTCTAATGGCTAGGTTACTACATGTTTGGCAATTATTTATAACCATATGACGTATTTTTAAGATTCATTCATCCTTATTCATTTCTTCTTGGAATAGTAGTTGAAAAGCCTGCTGAAACAGGCTTATATGGGGAAAATAAATGAACTGAAATTACAAAAAAAATATTAATTGCTGAATTCTGGAAAGATTGCGCTCACATATAGAACGATGCAATGAAGGGTTGAATGAAGGGAATACCCAACGAGTGGCACTTATTTTTTCGGCGAGAAGACAAGAACTACCAGGGAGTAAAGGACCTAGCATTATTTTGGGAAGGACTGCAATCGAACAATCTCAGGATTGAACAACAAATGGTGATGAAGATTATGATTTTGATACACATGTGCATTGCACAAGTCATGGCTTACCTGCGTCTTCTTCTTTTTTTATCCGGTGCTGCCGTTGCGATGAAAACAGTGTCTATTGAGTAACCCTCAATGCTTCGGCAAAACGACGCCAACAAGGATGTGTGAAAGCTTAGCTTTAAAGCATGTGACATCAGTTATGCCACGACAAATAGTTACGTGCAGCTGCAGTCACACCATTATCTTCTTTCCGCCAAAACTTCAGTCGGGGTGAATGTTTTATGCCCATGTCATGTACATGTATTTTTAAAAATAATTATCCCTTGAGAGCGGCAGTTAAGATAGTTTGAGCCACATTTTTCCCAAGTAATAATAGAGACCATATTCAAATATTATTTATAAATTTAAACAACTGTAAGAAACTTGCATTAATAACGCAAAATCTTTGTTTTAAATTACTGAAATTCTCAGGAATTAACATGGTATAAATATATTATATTTTTACTTGACTCATTCACGCCGTACGCTGAAGATGCTTTCACAACTGAAAGTATTTATGCGATTCTGTAAAAAATATAATTACTGAGGTAATTGATTCATTTTTTAAAATAGTTGAGAAAGAATACACAGTATTGAACCACTATGCCACTGCGCAATTAGCTCTCTCTGCTTATCCAAGCACTCTCGTATTGTTGTTTTACCCACAATTCACGGAGACACCTGACGAGTGACGCTGTCATTTCACCTGTTACGGAATATTGGCAGACAATTTGATGTCTTTTTTTCGACTTATCCACTTTAACGCTGAAAATGGAGTGAATAGGGATATCTTGTTGAATTAATCCCTCTTTCGCTTCGCCAATTGCATTTAGATTGCCTTTATTTTACACGTTTTAAAAGTTTTCTGCAAGTTCTTCTAGTAAATTCATAATGAGGATATTGTTTACCGACGTTATTATTGTTAAGTTTGATCGATTTACCAATTTTATGTCCATGTCACCACAGTACATATATTTTGTGAATTCCTTGTGAACGGCACCGTGCCACAGGTGACCAAGTGCCGTTTAACTTTAGAAACAGAAGGATAAAGTAAAAAAAAAAAATAATTAAAATAAACAAGCTCTTTTCGTAAACCTCGATAGTGGCAGCACTTTCCAGACGTAGTGAGAGTGTTAGTCATGTTTGGCACGTATTAGAATACTATCTTTTCCGTTGACTATGCTGAGCATCTCAAAATGAGCCGTGATCGCGCTTATGATCTACGGCACGGAGTAATCCATGTCAGAAATGAGGAGTCGGAAAAACCGCATTTCGATCGCAAAATCGTACTCCCTTCAATTACTCTGAGTGAATTCATGTGGTTTTTGATTATTGCCTCGCTGTATGGCATTGTACATCACAGGAATTCTAGGAGAAAATTTGGCATCGCTAGTAATACCGCGTGATGGCAGAGATAACGACGGAAAATATTTAGGAAAAGACAATGTTTTTTTTGTCTCATGCTCAAACAGTAGTCATCAGCTCGAGAAAGGGTTTGATACAGCTCTCCAGTCCCTTGCAATCGACCAAGGATGGCAATACAAGGGAAAATGGTAATTCACAGAGAACCCGCAACCTAGTGGTTAGTATATACGACCGTGGGTTGGAGCGGTAATCGTGAGTCATTGAGTGAACATTTTAATAACTTTTCAAGTAGGTCGAAAAAAATTCTTGGACCACATTTCACTTAAAGTAAATCTGTTTATACGGAGATAATCACCTTTCAGACAAAAATGGAAATTATACAAGAATTATATTTTATATTTCTCGAGTAAATTTTAAGCATTGTTATGACTTGGGTTTTCGGCGCGGAGTTCGAAATTTAAGTGAAAAAAATACGCCCTTTTTTACTCTCTATGATACCTTACTATTTTTTTAGCAACCATTTAAATATGTAATACGAAACGCATTATTTCGCGTTAAGGAGAAAAATGTACGTATATTCAGTCGTATTATTTCAAAATATATATCAAGTGCCAATCAGCTACTTGTTAAAACAGCATTGAATTTTTAGGAAACCAAGTCGATGACATGCAATTTTTTTCACTTAAATCTATAAATATTACAAACAAGAGCACTTATACTAAGCTTCATGTAAATCTGTCATTTAAAATACTGCTCCAACCTCCTAAAATTACTTGAATGCTTAAAATTACTTTATAAATCACCTAAGCTACTTTATTTCCATCCTGCCGCACTGAGCAGCGATGAAATACTTAGAAATTGTCGCTGCCGCATATGGGTTTAGAACCTTCTGGATGTTATTAATAAAAGCAGTAAATGGTTGAGTGCTGAGATCTTCTTGGTACGCAGGTGGTCAAATCCCTTGGATTGATGGCGAAGTTTCTCCACATACAAGCGCTTCGTCAAATTAATGGAACTTTCGTGGTCCAAGCTCGTAAAGGACTTCTTTAATAATTCGACTAGTTCTCTCGAATTAAAAAAAAGTTCTACGAGAATCAGTGAGCCTGCAATTTCCTGAAAAAGCAATGTTAAACTAAAATTATTACCTAATGATTTACCAACGTTTGAATACAGTTTTGGTTTATTTTTAAAAGTAAGTTTACTATTTCAAGAAAATCCTTTCTTCTGAGCCAAGGTGGAAACTGGAAACCGAGAAGTTTAGACACCCCTATTTTTAAGTTCAGGGTCGATGTGGCATTGTACGTATTTGATATCCAAGATTTTCACTAGCCCAAAACATAAATTTAACCAAAAAACACCCTTCCAGTTCCTTCCGACCTCAGCTATGCCTCTCCGGCTCATACCCGATTAGGAATCTCTTTGATTGGAAAGACACAACGTCCCTTTGAGTTTCCCGGCAAACGTTCGGCCTACCGAGCTGTCTACTAAAGTAAAAATTCGTTCGTGTACAAAAACAACGGCATACGACAACCTCATCATCAATACTAGGGTTTAATGTATAACCTGATTTGGCCAAAGTGACTATCACCTTCAATGAAGTGAAAAAAAAATCTCTTGGAGGACGGTGTAATTATGGTGAGAAGATATGTTTGGAGCGAGTATTTGGTGTTTTTTTTGTTAAACTGTTGTTATAAAAAGCAATAGGAATGTCTCAGATATCAAAACGAATACCTGTTATTCTGATATTGGCCACTGTGATTTCATTAATCACTAATTTAGCATCGGAGCAAACCCTAATTATTTGAGTTTGTCTAATTATTATAGAAGGAAAACATTTTTCATTCAGTTGAAGAAGTAAAATTAGATCATTATTATGGGAGTAATATGCGCATATCCTAGCTATGTATAGCTACTGCAATGATAAAATGTAGTTTTAGTTTTATCTGGATGGTCATAGCTTTGGGTCATATACCCACTTTTTCTTGAAATATGCCAGGCAATAATATGATCATCTATTAAAAACATCTACATCTAAAAACATCATATTAAAACAACTTTATCTGAATGGATGCGTTACACCATATTTGGGGCATATTGTGGTTATTTTTGTTATTCAGTTATTTGATGGTATTATACATCTAAATGATAGCACCCACTGACAGGTCAAGTTAATGAGGAAGTGGGACACAAATATAGTCAATTTAAAGAAACATTTTGTATATTCCTTTTTTAATTTTGTAAATGTAATCTCTTACTTGGGTCTTGTGTTTTGTGACTCAAATAAGTTTATTGTAAAAATACTTATGTGTGAAAAAGTATTATTGTATAGGCTATGATATACAAACCAACAAAAAGAATGATAATATATGTATCAAGATTGAAATTGTATTTTATAAACACACATGGAGTAACATGAATGTAATACAAGTTTATCAATATAAATTAATTAAATGTAATTTTAAAAAGTCCGGTAAAGGAGGTTCCTGCGGGGTTTAAAGAAAAACTGATTAAACAAAATTAATATTTCGTACCCACCAAAACTGTTATGAGAAGTGCATTTTCAGAAATTTATATACTGTTTAAATTTATACACCGATCCTTTTAGTTTTTTTATTATTAGTGAGTTACTGAAATTATTCAATGCAAAATGCGTCGGTCAGGCTGAGTTGGAGCTTCAATTGGTTCCTTAGGCTGAGAGAAGTGATCGCTGGTAAATACATTCGTCGAATAACAGGCATTTTCGGTGACGTTTTCTTCCGATTTTCAGAAGATCAGACATGTTATTAGCGAAATCACTGGGTTAGAGAACAGTTTTTTTATGCCAAGGAGTACGAACTGAGAAATGCTAAAACAGTAATCACTCAAGGGTTAAGTTACTCACGTGTTCAAAACTTCTCAGATGTGAGGCCATGATCTTTCGTGTTGTCAAAGAAAATTCATGCATGTGATTAAGAATGGGACTCGTTTAAGAAGTTTCACTTGAATCATGATGCCACATGGGGAGGAAATTATGGCAAGAACAACTAACCAGAAACTTCTTAACGACATGCATGTGAGGATTTTATTCCTCCCTCTTGTCTGAACTAGCTCCTCTGAATGATAAACCGAATGTAAGGTTAAGTAAGCACCTTGCAAGGAAGGATTTCTTACTTAAGTTAAAACGGAGAAGCATGCTTTTTTATATCCAGCAAATAAGTATATTTTGAAAATGGCGTTTATTTGCTGAAGCTTTGGTCGGAAATGAAGAATAAGCGTGGACATAGTAGTACGTTTTTGTTTTTATTGAAAAGATATGTTAGTTATAACCACATATAATTGAAATTTTGAGTAAATTAATTAACGCATTTCGTAATTTTTAACGTGATAACCCAGAAAAGATATAGGTTTCAGGTGATTTCAAAAATTGAATTATTTAGCATACCAAAACATTGAGGTAGGATTTGTTATTGGCTGCCTATCGTATTTTTATTTCCATCGTTTTGGATCTCATTCTACGAATGTAACTCCCATTCAGCTTTTGGACGCATGTTAAATCATGATAATTGCCTAAATGTTTCATTGAAAAATAAGAACCGTTAAGAGTTAATAAATTTCCCCTTAAATATTTTAAGTTTATAAATGTTCAATTTAAATACGCACTTCGTTTCCTTTTAAATATGAGTCGAACAATAATTCTTGCTTCCCTAGCGTTACGGAAACGGAAACAAAAATATTGTTGAGAGAAAATAAAAGTGATTTGGGAATAAGGTGTGATACTCTCTAGCTTGGATGAAGAAATTCGGGTATCATTCAATGCTGGGACGCCAAACAAATAAATTATATTTACCCAAGAGAATGAGAGTAAATAAAACCAATGGAAAATATATTTTAATTAGTGGAATAATTAAAAACTCTTTGGGTTGTTTGCGTAGTGTTTCCTTATTGAAATAATAAACATAAGACATATATTGAAGATTTTATATTGAAGATTTTTATATGGAGTTTCAGCTGAGCCATTTACCAAGGAGGTTATTTTAGATATTTTTACTGTGATTTCGAAATGAAAAAATAATATTTTGCCCTATGGCTGTATTTTCTTATTAATTACTAGAAGTTGGACCCGGTTTCGCACCGGAATATGCAAATTAATTGCACCGATAATGCATAAAAGAACCGGACTAATGTTGAGCATTTTACATTTTCTCGGCTAAAAAAATTTTACATTGCATGATATTTGAAGTTTAATTTAGAGAATATTTTAAATAGAATATTTTATATGCATTTCATAAAATGAGAAAAACAAATGGTACAAAAACCACGTATTTGGTAATATTATTACACAATCTTGGTCCAGAAATTGTGCTAAATAATATTTATAAGAGCAAGATGATCATGCCCGCTGAATTTCAGCGGGAGGTTTCATTTACGTTTATCAACAAGAATCAATTCATAACTCGAGCTGTATTCAGCTACTATCTATCAGCCATTAACCGCATGTTGGAACTTCGGAGTGAATTATTGAAATTCGTTTATATGTAATGATAATCTTAATAATAATGTACAAAGTATGCATGCTCGTGTAAAACTAAAAAACGAAATGTAGTACAATTTTAAAACTTTAAGGATTATAAAATGTCGTCTATGCACAGATCTGAAAGACAGAACTGACTACTTTTCATGAAACTTATGATCTCTTGTTCGATCCCTTTTCGTTCGTTTTTCTTGGAAAAATAAATGTTCCTACGCATCATGATTTTAAGTTCAAATTCTCAGAATATTTTTGATGGTCTACATATTCTGTATTAATTCCAGAAGCAGAAAAATACTAAGTATAATACCTGGTAATGTGATTACATACTGCGGCCATAAATAATGCTGATAAGAGCAAGATGAGGATGCCCGTTAAAATTCAGCGTGAGAGAGCAAACATGAAAGACGTTGTATGTGACTATAATAATCAATGTGACGTGCTAAATGCTGATACTATTTAAAAGCCATTAAACGCAAATAGTGAGGTTTGGGTAAACACTATCAACATAGTCGTCTATAAATGCTGCAGAAATGAATAGCAATCCATGAAATTGGTTTTAAATGGATATTCAGGCGTGGTTACCAAGGAAATTTCTATTGTTGAAAAGGAAGAAAAAATGATGAATTTAGAGCTAAAAACGCAATACTTAGGCCAAAACGAGGCGTATAAGAAGATTGAATGAAATAATTAAATACTGCATTCTTTTATGCGTTCTATTATTCCAATTTTTATCCAATATCTTGAGAGAAAGTAATTTAAAATAACAAATAAAGAAACATCTGCACCGAATTCAATGCTTTTCTTATGGGAGTGAAAGTTAATATTAATGGGGTAAAAATAACCCCAAAAATTGTTTATTTCAAAAATCCTTTCTTAGTGCGCCTATACTCCATAGTTCGGATATATCCTCAACATTTCACGGTTCTATCACCAGTAGTTTGGGCTGTGCGTTGATGAATCAGTCAGTTAGTCAGTCAGTCAGGACTTCTTTTATATATATTTAAGATTGTTATCTTCGTAAAATTTACATTTTAATATTCTTTAAAAAACATATTGACGATCTCGGGTCAAAATGACCCGACGCAAACGTATGTGTATACATTTCAATGCGACTAATTATGGGTTACTGTAGCTTTTATATTCTGCATAGCGTATGGTAAACCTCGGTAACAATGTAAAAATTCCTTGGCTACGAAAATGAAAATAGCTCTAAATTTACCTAAGGACCAAGAAACAGAGGTGAAAATTCACCTATAAAGTCGAAAAAGTACTAGAAAATTTTTCGAGTGCGCTCCGATATGAAGATCCGTTATCGGTTTTACTAGACGAGAAAAAGCAATCCCCACCATGACCCCCCCTACAAGCTTCCAGCGCACATACTTACTTTAAAGGGCTCGTGAGATGTTAATTTTGCATAACTCAGACTCAATTACATTGTATTACAAAGATTAGATTTTCATTTATGAACTGTGAAAATTTCAACGCTTTATGTTTATAAACAATATCTCTGTGATTAAACCAAAATGAATTGCTATCTCCGGTCCTATTAGTCGTAGAAAGTTATTTTTTTAAAGTTGTGTTTAAGAGTCAGCTTTTAAATGGTATGCTTCATTAAATTATACAGTGAAAAACGACGGAGATATTCTAATTGTTTATTAGCTTAGAATGTGTACTTCCTTCTTTAACGATTTTTTATAAATAAATTGCAAAAGACGTATTTTTTTCAAATCGATGACATTTTGAGGGTTGACGAAGAGAATGAGACCATGGCAAATATTTTAGTCGTTGCCCAGCCAATTTTAGAGCCCATTAAAAATGACCCGTTTTAATGAAAACGGAATAAACAAATAGAAGTTTTCAAAAACTACGGGACCGATCGGGCCCATCTTTTGCACACTTTATGAGTACATACAAACTCCAAAGTTTGACAAGAAAGAAAGAGTTTGGTGAAGTTTTCTGAATTATTTCAAAAGTTATAAACAATTATAATGAATTATGATTTTCCATTTACTTTTACAATGACGTTTTTGTTTATAGACCGATTTTAATTTACAACATCTCATTGTTTACATATGTTTATCACGTATAATTCATCTGCACAACATTTTTCTCTAAATTCTATAGTTTTTTCACAATAGCGTAAAGAACAGAAAAAAACTATTATTCGATCTAATTGTTCAAAAAAAATGACGCACCACAAATTTCATGGCCCACGAGATGAGAAGTCTTTTATTTTAGCTTCCCCATGATATTTGCGTAAAAAAATTGCGGTCAGTACTTTTTTCATTTCAAAACATTTTGTTGCGAAGACTAATAAATAATTCGCGTTAAGGTGGGGTTCCATTGTGAATGTGTGTCAAAAAATGCTAAAATCCACATTTTTCTTTATTTTTGTTTAAAAATACTGCTGCTTTCGCTGATGGTAAGATTTAAATAGGTGAAGCCGACAGAATAGACTTCGGCATCTGTATAGAATTGCCGCATTTTGACTTCAATTAAGGCAGTTATTTGCTAATAATTAAAAAAATAAGGTGGTAGGATCCCTATATTTTATTTTATTCGAGTTCTCGGGAATTGTCCCTTCTTATAAACAGTTGTAATACTTATGCTTACATATGCTTTATCGATCAAATTGATGTTTTTTTGCTGTAATCTGAGCAATCTCCATGAAATGTCCATGTCAAAATCTCCACTTTCAAGGATGAACTATGTAAAAAATAGCATTGGAAGTGGTACTTTTATTCTTAGCGTGACATAAATCGTACATTAATGATACCTACTATGTTACAATTTTCAGAATTTTCTAAATGTCTTGAGGGGTGAAACACCTTAAGTTCAAAATTTTCAGTTTATCGATCGATAGATAGAATACGATTCGATAAATAAAGGTAAATTATATTTTGGCCTAATATTGAACCAAGTGACAAACCTTGATAAAATATTTCATATTTAAATGAATGAAAGGAAAATGTTCCGCACTGAAATTCCGTGTGGGAGTCGGGTGTCACGTGACCCTAGGGTTTCGCGAGATTAACTCCCATACGTAAGAAGTGTTCCACTTCAAAACGTTGACCGGAAAGGTATGGGGGACACGTTTCCCAAGAAGTAGCCAGGTAAATCAATTAAACGATATTCAAGCCATTTTTATCGCACTCACTACACATATGTTAAATGACCTCTTATTTGAATTTCATTCCCCAATGCTGTCCGTTGCTCCTTTGTTTAGAAGTTGTGTAAGAAGTTGTGTCACCCTATTTTCACCCCATTTCTTACTCTCTACTTTGTGTTCATTGTATTGCTTGCTTTATGAGACTCTATCTGTTTTTCTGTTTTGTATTTCATTCTTACGCAACCTTAGTTTCTGATTTTTAGATCAATTAGATACCCTTTATCTTATTTTTTACATATCTTACTGTCAAATATACGTATGTTGTGTTTGTTGTGGTCGGTATATTTTATAGGATTTTTAATTATCCTTCACAAATATTACTGTTGTATTTTGTTGATTTGTTGATTTGTTGTAATGTAGCCCTGGTGATAGAAGTAAACCAAATTTGGGCGAAATACTCCAGATCGGAAGGAGTATCATATTTTTTTTGTTAACAGCGCGGATGGCGACGAGTTGATTCTTAATCGACGCTAAATTGCAGTGAAAATTATATCTTTTTTCTAGCTAGTTTGGCGTTAGAGAAATCAGCGTTGCATATGATTTACAAAGGTAACAAAAGTTCCTTATTTTGGTGGACGTATTAAGCTAAACGTGGACGGTTAAATAAAAGTACTATCAATTGCCATTAAGGGTGAATAAGTCGTTATGCATTAGAGAGATCTGTCACAAACGTTTTTTTCTCTCAAATTTATCGATTTTACGCTTGCATGAATTCCGCCCTCGGCTAAAAATTCTATGTATTTAGTGTTATGAGCTAATAGCTAAATTCACCCGATTGACAAAAATCTTGGAAAACTCTTTAATTTGTTCCTCTCCGCCGGTTGTAAACAGCTGGAACGATTTATTAATAAAATGAAAAATAGCATTGAAAAAATGTAATACGATCCCAAACTGTGGATGCCGTTTTTTGTTTGTGTGAAAGCTTACTTTCATATCTGCGTATGTCGCGAAAAGTCTATTTTCAGTGGATTTTATGTGCCTTCGATGGATTATGGAAACATTATTGGCTAATATATTGTGCTTGAATGAAGTTAAAACTCCTAAAGGCGATTTTTTACGATGGGAATGCTTCATAATCCTACTATTACGAGTAATCCTACCGTTTCTGCGATAGTTTTTAAGGAATTGTTTCATTAATTTTATCTTCCACTGCGTGATACTTGGTATGATTGAAAGATGTCAGGCTGTTTATGATGCGCTCTAAAATTAAAAGGGTTCAGGAGTTATTTTTTTCAGATTAATTTTGTTTTCACCGCCACAAACGAAATTCAAATCCTGTTTTGCCATTAGAAATAAATAAACAGTGGGTTCCCATGTAACGAAAGAAACTTAAAACGCAAAATCAAAGCCATGCGATTAAATTTGAATCGGAACTAAAACCAACATTTCAATCCTCACGTGTTATGTCTTCATAAGAAAAATGAACAAATCATCAAATATTTACCCAAAAAGCCTTTTCGTGTGACTTTGAAACGCAAAAATTTTAATCAAATGAGATGCTCTTGTTCTTCCATTTGAAACGAAGCTCATTAAAATTAGCTTATCCGCTCATGAGGACCACATGAACGAAATATAGCTATTACGGGCTTAGACATAATGAAAGTTTAATTGGTGGATGTTGCCCGTAAGCTCAAATGTCAATTAATTATCAAAAAAGAGTTAATCCGAGCCATTTTTGTTTCTTAAACTGGTAGATTTTATAATGATGATGGCTTGAATTATGAGCGTTGAGTGATTTCCTCACGTGTGCGCTAATCTACTCGAACGGTATATAAACGGGCGAGTTCATCTGGTCTAAAGCTATAAAATATGAGAAAATACTCTATTCATTTTGGAAAAAAATACATGTTCCTTTCCCAGAGCTCACTGATGTTTCCCACCCAACAGCGGGATCAGTTTGAGGTAGTTTTGATGAGATTCAGGTGAAGTCTCCTCACTGTGTTAACCCATTAGGGACTGGATGTAATTTAATCACAAAAACTCTGATATTTTCTACTTAAAATGAAACTAGGATTGATGAAGTACTAAATTAGTTAACGAAATGTTAATATAAATTCATATTTGAAAAAGCATGTCATGGAGAGTTGTCATGGAGGGCAAGTTTATTTACTAACAATTAGAATTCTCAGAAAAAGCCAGACACTAACAAGATGTGTTATGGATTCGAATTATATCACTTATTATATGAATCTTAGTGTCTGTGAGTTGATTTCATTAGGCAAAATTAATAAAACTCAATAAGGATGAATTAAATGTAATGAATGTGAAAGTGTTTTTGTATTTTTTGCTATTTTCATTTCAGTAAATATTTTATTTTAATGCTAATAACCATGCAGTAACTGATGAAATCATTTCAGTACAGCTCTCCTCTCTCTGAAATTGTGTTCTTTCTAGGCACTTAATCTAATGTATAAAAGGCTACGCGAGAGTACGCATTATTCAGTTGCTAGGCGTAGTGAATCAGATGTTCGCCAATAGATGGCCAGCGAGGTCCCAAATATGTTCTCCAATAATGGACACGTGGCGCGGGCCTATGTATTTTACAAAATACACGTATTAATTGAAAAAATGAAAATATTTGTAACGAACTGCCAGGGAGATTTTTATTAGTAATTTAACCACAAATTAATTCATATTTTATTATTTGCCTTATCAATTACTTTTTGGCTATCTGGCAAATATTTTAGCCTCTTTCAGCCGGCATTTCTACTGGTGTTTAATGATTATGTTCTTTTGTGGCAACAAAAGCTGTGCGTAAACGAGCATATCGTTAATTAAAAAAATAAGTGTCACCATGGTGCCTCGACGTTTTGTTGGAAGAGTTATCCAAATTGTTCTCGGGGTTGTAGATGGGCTGTCAACAGCCCTGAGGATGAAAGGGAAAGTCTTCCATGGACACGTCGCGGTCGGGCCATTAACGGGCCGGGCCCGATATACCGGCCCGGGCCGATATATGCCCGGGACCGGGTATAAGCCCGATTCACCCAGCTCACCTCGAAGGTTCGAGTGTTCCTATTATTCAAAGAAAACTAAAATTTGAACGCCATTCATGCTGCTAAAATTAGTGCGGCTTTCGCTAAAGTAACCTTGTCTGATCTTCTGAAAATTGGAAGAAAATCCCCGAAAAGGCCGAGTTTTCGACGGCTATATTTTATCAGTGATCAATTATCTCGGCCCGAGAAGCCATATGTTGCGCCATTTCAGTTTAACCAATAAAATTTGCAGTGAATAAGTACAGCAGTTAGCAAATTATTCACAAATCAATATAGATTTCTGTCTTGATTGCTCCACTTTAAAATATCTTGGATGAAAAGTATCTGTAATTATTATTTTTTTCTGCTGGAATATGCTATTTTGTTAAATCTATTTTACCATTAAGGCCCAAAGGAACATCCTCTGCCGGTTCTCTCCGGTAAAGAGAAATTAATTATCTTAACTTATTTTAGGGGGTTTTCTCCTTTGCTAAAAGTATTGATTTATGAAATTACTGTAGCCAAAATGAGAATGTGTAGGTATTCATTTTGGCATTTCAGACATTTCTTTTGATTGTTATACCAGAGGAGTTTACAAAATACTTACTCCAAGCATATCTTCTCATCTGAATGACACAGTCTGATGAGAGATGTTTTTCCTACTTCCTTAAAGATTATGCTCCCCTTTTCTAAATGAGGCTATACATCCCCTGGCATTAATGCGGAGGTTGTCATATATCGTTGTGTTAGTACACGAAGGAATTTTCACTATGGAAGACAGTGCGGTGTGGGTCGCGCGTTCTCCTTAAAAAAATATATGTACGTACACGCACACTCACACACACCTCTCTTTCTCTCCTCCGTCTCCTCGTCTACATCTCCGACCGGGAAATCGTTAGACGCGCAGAGGATAGCTCAATAAAAAGGGTTCTTTAATCTACTCTGCTGGAAAATTTCACATATGGTTTTCTTATCGTAGGTTATTTGCATTAATGGAAGATAGAGCCAGATCATGGGGTCAGATATTACAGAATCATTTTCGCATTAGCCGGAAGGAAGGGATACAGGTCCCCGCGGCGAAAGAGATAAAAAGGTTGGCTTCTCTGTGTGGAAGATAAAGTAAAATCATTTAACGCATTTCCGATAAGCATATTAAAAATATGTACCACCTTGGCCGTTCAAATATATAATGCAAATGTAAAAATATATGCTGACATGTGGGCTAGTACATAGGACCTTGTCATTAGAAGTCGAGTACCTACTTTACTCGATGGGGAGAGGTTCAACATGCTATTACTCAAAGAAGAATTAGAATTTTTCTCGTGAAGGAACAGAATTCAAGACTAATATTTCCTTGTTTAAAACAATTTTTAAAAATTTCTTTGTATCATTAATTTTCTAGAGGATTCGTGTAAGATTGAAACTGGTTTCACCTTAGTTCTCTCAATGCTGTGGTCATCCTGATTTATGCTTGGTACAATATTGTCTCACTAGTCATTATCTCGGAGTGGTATCAAATTTGGAATCTTCTTTATTGTCGATAAAGCTAAATTGCGCTAAAAGGCTCTCTGAAATATTTCATAAAAGCTACTAGTAAGAGTAAACTCTCAGTTTACATCGTATGTTAATACTGGCTGCGTCATCGAATGGTCAAGAATTATGAAAACTACAATGCACTCTGCTGCTACTACACCATTGATCTTACATGCTAGATATATCTATGTTGAGTATAAACTAAGACCTAGTTATTTCCACGCTTATTTAATTTCCAACCGACCATGATTTCGGCACTACGTATGTACCAGCGATTATGATAATTTAGTTAGTGTGTACAAACCTTCTGCAACAATTGAAATAGGATACGCTGTCAGACCGTCGGTTAAAATTTGGGCTGGTTTAAGAAAGTTTAAAAGCCTTTTTTTAACGGCGCCAAAAAAATTACAAAATCAAAAAATACGGTCTATTAGATATTGGGAATACAATTAGGGAAATAGATTGCGGAACGGGCAGGGTTAAAGTTTAATTTTTACTGCGAGTGATAAAAGACCGTAATAGCTGCCAATGAGAATTTTAACTAGGTTATGTAGCTAATTAGTTTATTTGGTCCCTAATGCTTGTATCCTTATCTGCTACCTACTACTAACAGCACGTAGTCCATGTGTCCTGTATAACTCTCTGTGTATTTATGTAGTTGCAAAAACATTAATATATACAGTCTCTCTTGCATTGGTAGCATACCTATAGTATAGTGCATGTTTGTATAATTTCTCCTGCAGACAAGTATTTGCAAGGTTTTACTAATACATCAACAGTCTTAGTGATATTAACGTTAACAGAGTACAGTGTAATGTATGTTGGTTATAACTCACCCCCTGCCACCCTTGAGGTTGATTGCAGGTTATTATGTTGATGTAGATGTAGCATTGTCTAGGTTCTTAATATCTCAACCTTAATTATTGTACTTAGTGTCAAAACCATGGTCGGCAGGATATTAAATATATGTGAAAAGAACGCAGTCTTTTTCTCACTCAATAAGTTGAATACTAAAAATTCCCACAAAGTCTCATCTGTGATTTTCCTTAAGATGTCTCTATCATTTCAATCATTCGTGCAATCGATGGATAGGTTAAAGATATATGGGATTCGTTGAGGGCAGATGGCAATTTTGCGCCTCTCATAATCGTCTGCTACATAAAGGTAAAATTTATATTCCATTGGAATAAACATTCATTGCATTTATGATACGTATCCCCTGGATACTATCTATTTCAGTGGAGTGGTACGAAATTGATTTATTATAGTTTAAAAAAGTCCGGTGTATCCTCACAGATTCATGACCTGGCTTTGGCAACCAGGGTAACTAGCTAGGTTTTAACTACTAGAATATTCACCGTAGAAATTTACTGCATAATATCTAGGTGAAAACATTTTTTATCGTTACAACCTAAGTGCACAACACGAGAATATGATCTACTTAAGCTTTCTGGCATTTGAAATTATCGTTCGTTGATGTATCTACGTTCTTACCTTTTCATCCATGAGTGCGTTTTTATCCATTCGCCTCCTACTTATCCGCAACGATGTCGTGTGCCAGATTGCTGGATTTGTTTTTTACCCATCAAAGGGCAAAAACCATTGATTTAGTTAGTAGACGGAAATATTCCTCTGATGAATGTTCACGATAATGTGGAACGTGCTTCAAACTTAAGAGGGAACCAGAATTGACTCGGCTGTCTTTCTCTCAGTCCTGGAGTCAAAATTCTAAAAGCCTAAAACAATTGTTTTGCGAAGGCTTTCGTCGGAAAATTACCGGCTCCACGGTGAAAATTATTCCAATTCTGGAGAGAAAGGGTGGTAGAAACCCTTTTTGCGCAGCGGTTGAGTCTTTCAGAGGTAGTAATTCGATTCAGATGCACTCGTTAAGAATTCTCTGTGAAAATTATTCTGTCGGAAGAGGAAGAAATTGAATTAGATCATCTTCGAAGAGTAACGGGCTGAGTCAAAATTAGCTTATTCTGGGATGGTGTTTTTGCACGGGATGTTGTGAAAAGCCACCAGAGCGAAGTCTTACCTCTGTATAAAGGTACACACTTGAATTTTCTAGGTTTACGGAGCCCTCCCAACATAGGATAATCGTTGGTCCTTGTGAAATGGGAGCGTTTCTATCTTCATGCTTTCGATTACGAATTTAATACAATAGACTCAAATACCTCGTTCAATAATCGCCAAACCATTTTAGCGGAAAGCGACAGATAATAACCACGGGGTTTCTGGAGCCTTATTCAGCAGGGAACCGACGCTGTTGATCCTCGGAAATTACGTTGATGTAACGTCAAAGTCCCCGACCAAAATCTGAAGTTTTGAATGGCCTTATTAAAAAATTTCGAGGCTGTGATCTAAAAAATTCGTCACTTTTGGGTCTCAGATATTCCGAGGCCTTACCGAATAGATTACCTGGGTGGTGTTATTCCATTTGCTTCGTCTAGGTGGGTTAAACTAAGTCTATGACTCGGCGTTCCGAGGAAGTAATACATTGGAACAGGTGGTGTATTTTAGGTGGCTGGAGCGGTAATCGTAGGTCATTGAGTTCACATTTTAATACTATTCAGAGCAAGTCGAAAAAAAATATTTGGACCACATTTCACTTTAGTGTATTTGTTTATGCGTTGGAAGTCACCATACAGGCAGTAATGGAAGTGATACAAGAAATATATTATACATTTTTTCCTCAATTTAAGCATGTTATGACCAGAGTTTTCGGCGCGGTATTCGAAACTTAGACGAAATTATATAGAAATATGTTTTTTTTTCATATTGAACTCGGCGTGACACCTTCATGTTTTTAGCAACACTTATAAAAATAATAAATGTATTATTTCGCGTTTGTAAGAAAATCTGTGCATGTGTACCTAATCGAATTATTACGGAATGCGTGCCGTGTACCGTTAGGCTACCTGTTAAAATAGCATTGAATTGCTCAATTAACCAAATCGGTAGAATAAAATGTTTTACTCTGTTTAATATACAGCTATCACTAGTGAGAAGACGTATGCAAGGATTGTGCATTATAAAATCGCTCCAACTACCGTAAGTATTTTGCCAGTAAGGCACTACGGATTTATATAGTGGAAGTTTAAGTGTGTGTTTTTACTTGAAAATTTACATAAAATCTTCAAAACTCACGTTATCTATGAACAGGTAGTTTTTTTTATATGCATGTCGTATGCGGCCTACAGGTTGTTTGTGGTCAACTATTGCATAAAATAATTTGATAAAACAAGACTAATTAAAATAAAATGATTAGCTACATTATAAATCGAAGGACTTAATTATTATGTTTCATTGGCAGTTATTTTGAGTACATACAATGAGTACCCATATGGTAGTTTGTGCGAAATGTTTTCCTAGTCATAGAAGAGACCATATTCAAATTTTATTTTTAATTCGGAGTAACTCTAAGATGGATGAATTAGGTGTCGTAACATTAATGACGCAAAAGGTTTGTTTTAAATTAATGAACTTCTTAGTTATTAACTAAATATACAAGTATAGACATTTACCTTGACCAATTTTTTCACGTCGTAGCTGAAAACGCCTCCACAAACGAAGTATTTTTTCCGATTCTGTAAAACTTTCTGCGATTTACTTTTAAAAATAGTTGAGAAAGCATACAAAGGACACTTTTTAAATTCCATATTTTTCAACTAATGATCTTATGGAGTGCATACGCGTACTACTTCCCATGTAAAATGGCTGGTATTTCTTGGTAAATATCTTCAAAAGTATAATGGCAAGTGGCTGATATTTTGCTTTCATTGTCAAGAGGAGACCTTTTTCTTTACAATGATGCTCAAATTCATCGAATTTTAATTGAAGTGATATCTCGCTGTAACTACCTTGAAGCATAAAGCGAAATACCGCAGTTATTTAAACTTCTCCCATTATTTTAGATGCTTTTTTATATTTTCCATTCAAGTGGGATAGGATCTTTTCGGGCTCGATGTAAAAACGCTCTTTTTTCTCACCAGCTTCACGGTAAAACCGGCGCAGACGATGGGTTGCGAATCCCTCCTTTCTTTAACCATTTTATTTGTACGCTCTAATTACACTCCTACCATCCCCTCAGCTGAGAATGTTTTCCGACGTGCCTCTCTGCATAGGCTTCTCGCTTATTTTACATGTCAGACTGGTTTCACGTGGGAGGCTCTTTCCTTTCTGTGCAATTCCTACGATTACGGCAAAAAATTGTACAAGTGCTGTTGTTTCCGCACTTCAATTACTGTTCAATAGCCTATTCCGATATTACAAGTGACCTAGATAAGAAAATACAGCGACTAAAGAATACCTTTTTTTTGTTGCATTTTAGTATTCTCTGTAAATCGAAATCACCAATTTCTTATCCAAAGACCATTGCTTTTGGTTCGGTCCGAATGAAACAATTTTCCTTCCAACTTACTAACAGAATTTGTCGAAATTCACTGAGTGCACAGCGATGAGTATATATTCTTAAGCCTAAGGGTGGGATAATAACGGGAAAGATTCTACCTCATGTTTCTTCTGCAAGCGCGCTATTGACTGTGAAAAAAATAATAGTGAAAGTGCTAATTTTTCTGAAATGCATTTTTTGGTCAGTTTCTATAATTTTTTTACATTCTTTTAAGCATGGCGCGTTTAAATTTTCTTGAAAGTATTGTTGTATGTTTTGTTTCTCACAATATATTTCTAATAATAATAAAATGCCCTGAAGGGTTTTTTTAGTCTTTCAATTTGCAACACCTTCGTAGGTATTAAAATCCTGAATTTTCTGTATCAACTTAAATATTTTTATAAATAGCGGCTTATCATTTATAAGAATTTGATTTCAATTCCGACTTGAAAAATTCTATCTTCTTCTGTTTTAGTGTAGATTTTGTTTTGCATTAGGTTCTTAAAGTGTACTTTCTACAAAATTGTTAGTGCGTTACATAGATTTTATGTAGTTTCGTAAATAACATTTCGCACGCATATGGGATTCTTTCACTTTAATAAAGCCTATTGCTTATCGTAATTAACATATGTGGACATGATATTATGTACTGCAGTCTAATTTTTGAAGTTATACTTCTTTGCGCCCGTTGGAGACTTTTGGGATGGGATGTTGGTCGAGAAACCGCGTCACGCTCTTTTTTGGGTGAGAAAAATCCACAATTGTACTTTTTTGTATGGTTTTTTGTACGTTCGAACTTTGAACAAGAGCATCGATGGGTGAGTCGGTAGCGCACTCGACTTACACCTAAGAGTCCCATGTTCGATTCCCGGTTGGGGCGATTTTTTTTTAAACAAAACTTCTTTTCAAAGTTCGAACGTACAAAAAACCATACAAAAACGTACATATAGTATATAGGTGTACATAAAAGATAATATATAGGTGTATATTATAAAAATTAAATCACTCATAACAATATATCGAAGAGAAATATATTGAATAATTGAGAAAAAATGTCTTTTATTTCATTTATATATCCTGTCTGCCTGTGTGTGTGAGCGGGTGTGTGCGACCGGCCAAAGAAGTATAACTTCTACCGTCTGGTCCGACGCAGACCACGTTTTTTTATTCGCAAAACCTTTGCATCTCGCATCGTTGCCTTGGAGTAGTATATGCATCTTACCATTTCCTTGCAGTCAACGTGTTTACATTAATTAAATACGCCAAGAGTGTATTTTTCACGTTTTTAATTTTGATCGTGGATATGCTGAAGGGTCATCGTTCAAATATTATTTGGGCAAATAGAAGTCGTGGTGGTAAATGACATACGTGCCAATGGTTTACCTGGGTATCACAATAATGCCGGACGCGCAAAAATTCCGGCCCCCTGCCTTCACTTTCTGACGATAGGAGGCATAGAGTCCAGTCCCTTTCCAGTCAACTCAATGGTATAAACCCACCTTATCCCTCTCACCGTATCACCCGATTCCTTAATATTCCTGATAAATGTGAAAAAGTCAGGAAAAATCAATTTTTATATAAAGGCTAGTTTTTTACGTAGCTGATAGTGTGAGAAAATATTCGCTTCACGCGACAAAGGAGAAATATTTTTCTCGAATGTGGAGTCAAGTCGCTCTCCGCGGTAGGGACCCAAAATATTCCCAGTGACTTCAATCGCTTTGCGTGCCCAAATGGTTGAGTAACTGACTTACAATATGGCGGATGCGCGCAACAATCATTGCATAGAATAGCAGCACGCGGGGCCATCAATTTGGCCTCTTTGATATTGGACTAATTTTGGTGGATTGAACCATTCTTCGCCGAATACAGAAGAGAATCACAACGGTTCTATCCTGGAAAACGCACGTTTTCTTTGCAATGAAACTCACTAAAGATCTCAAGGTAGCATGCTGGGTGCAACGCAGGAGGAAACGCAGAGAGCATTAAGTTCCATTCTATCTAGTGGTGAATAAAAACAAGAACGTGGAAACACATATTCCACATCCGGTAACCGAGTGATAATAATTAGCACAGATCAGGACGAATGAAATCGCTGGCGTTCATTAGCGGACACGGTGAGTGAACATATATATATATTCGCATCTCATGAAGCTGGGTGTGTGACCGAGAGAATGCGTTCCAGCTTTAATGTTACGTTCTGACTGAATAGGGGTCCCCGGCACGCACATGCGCGTGCGATTTGCAATTTCCCTGGTTCGCTGGGGAAGGAGAGAAGGGGGAGAAGCAGGTGATGCAATTAGTCCCGTGATTGAAGCGGGTGCACTCGGCTGTGGCCATCTGGTTATATTCCTCGAAAACCGAATCAGACACTTAGGTTGAATTTGTGGAAATCCGACGGTATAAGCATCCGGCTCTTTGCCCACGGCCATGGAGACCTCCATGCTCACAGCCATGGAGTCCTCCATGCTCACAGCCTACTGTATTACTCATGCGCGCGAGTTCCCTTTTTGCTCGTGAGTCAGCGTGCTAGTGAGAGATTTCGGTTACCCTTACCCATAAGGGTCCATCTACCCGTTCATTAGGCGTACGCAGTAATTCGTCTCCTGGTTTTACGCTTCATTTTCGCTAGGAAATCACTCCTCAGTGAGAGTGAAAGATAAGACTTTGCGATGATATTCTTATATACTCCTTCTCCTCTTCATCATGAGCATGCCGCCAGAGTCTGGGAACTTACGAAGCAAGAATTGTCTCATAAACAGATCGAGTACAGCGAAAAGCAGAAATTTGTTGCGATAAGCTTAGCAGCGTGACTGAATTGTTGAATGATTAAGGCTTAGGATCTCGGTCATATTGGAAGGAAAAAGTATAGGGTTGAATCTTTTGCATACTATATTTATATAATATTTTCAATGTATGTTGCTTAAGCGGGCGTGTTACGGTAGAAACGACCTCAGTTGTAGGTTAATGGATAATATTGCATAATTCATTTGCATTTCATGTATGTAGTTGCAAAATGAACGAATGCAAATTGTTTCTTTGACATAGGTAGCATACCAATAGCGTTGTGCATGATATTAAAATTTCACATCCTGACAAGTATTTTGTTTTTTTTCTAATGCATAAATAATCGTAGTTTTGTTAGCTTTTTTATGGTAAAGTGTAGTGCATGTTGGTGACAACTAACCCGGGTAGAGGGTATTATGTAGATGAAGATGTATTCGAGCTTGTTAATGATGATCCATCAACAATATAGGTCTTTTCGAATCTCTCATCATTAATAATTAAATCAACTTAATTTAAAATTTGGTTACCCCAGGTAATTCACTAGGACCTCCAGTTGTTAGGTATGTAAAAATAGTATATTGTGCAAGCACTCAAATATAAAAGCTTTTTTTTAACCTTTAATGTAGGCTGATCCGTGAGATAAGCAAATATGTAGCAATATTCGTTGCAGCGGAAGTGCACAGGAGCAACGAGCTCTTTTACATTGAGTATGAATCAATTTTATCGGGGGTGGACGGATATTTTGAAGTTCATATGTAGAAATCAAAATGTCTTGACAAACCAAGTGCGGTTTTATGTGGATATATTTTGCATTGATGTCATTATCAATGATCAACTGTTTAAACTCACATTTTTTTTCCACCGTGATTTTTTAAAAATTCAAATGGGCCTTTTTTTCTGCGACATATTCTATGAAGCCCGTGATCGAAGTCCACATAACGGGTTAATTACGTAAAAATTGATTTGCGAAGCCTATTGGGTGTCACACAAGCCAAAGTGTACTCAAATCAAACAAGGCGATGTTGCAATATTCATTATTTTTTTATAAATCCCTTGACCTGATTCCAGAGCTAGCCTTAAGCCGGTGTCCCACGGTCAAATTTAATGCAATTTTTGTATACAAGTTTGATGCGACAATTGTGACATGGTGAAGTTGTAACAAAATATTTTTTGGTCCAAAGTTTTGTGTACAATTATTTTTAGAGCAAACGAATAGATCATGCTCTAAATTTCCTTCTAAAAGTATGAAACTAACCAATCACAGGCCTAAAAAAATAGAAGCATCGCTATCAGCTCTTTTGGAGTGAAGTATTCACGGATATTGGTGATAAGAGAGTCATTGAATGTCTTAGACACTAAATTGAGTAAAATATCGAGCTCGGCAGTTTTTCTGCTTATTGAGTTTCTTTATGAAAAAATTAATTTACGTTCCGCACAAAAAACGAAATGTGCCATAACTAGCCAAGGTTCATCATTGCCTTCACTTACTTCATTATTCGTCTATTTCATTTTAAATAAACTTTCACGGCCTATACCCAGTGCAAAAATTGCCGTGGACCCGGAAGATCTGTAGCCGTCAATTATACTTACTAGATATCTAGTTTCATTTGTCTTCCTCTTTTGAGAAAAATGTACTACAACATGGGAAATTAACCATTTCGTTTAATGCACAATTGGGAAGAAATGGATTTGGGTGAAATAATTGTGTGCGAAAATTTGTAAACAAGCCAAATTTGACCGTGGGACACTGGCTCCAGGGTGGAATTACGATCGACGTATCCTGACGTGGCGGAAACGAACGGTGGCGTTCAGTTTTACGTCGTGTTTCCGTCAAGGAGGAGTGTATTACGATTGACAAGGGTATCATTCCCGATTGTTGACCGTTTTTTGAAATAGGAGTTCTAAACGGTTTCGAAGTAGTTGTTTATTTTCATGCTGTGTAATCAAGATAAAAATGCGAAAACACCGACAAATTTAACTTCAAGAAGATAAGTTATTCTTAATCGTAAAGTTAAAAAAGTAAGATGGGCCATCTGGAAATAAAAATTTGTAAATTTAGCTAAAAACCTCTTCTCTGAATGACTATCGTTGACGTAGCATGACGGGAAGGTTGAACTTTGACGAAGTTCGCTCATCGTCCGTTAATGGTGACTCCCACGTGCGGCTATCGTACTGAGCTCCATTGCATAGCAATCACCAAGCTTTACGTCCGTTGCCGTCGCGTCGGTCATCGTCGATCGTAATATCACCCAAAGGTAATCAGAAACTATGTTCGAAGCTACACAGACAAACCTCTTGTGTTGCATTCGCCATCTCTGAACTACCCCATTTAAAATCTCCAGTCCTTCGTTATATTTCCTCGGAGATGTTTCCTGGAACAAACTAGGTGACCCATATTTTTCTCCCCAGTGAGTATACACATTCGAACGATCCTCCCAGAACTAATCATGGCCCGGCGGTAGGCGATGCATCAAATTCTGAGACTGCACCGCTGGGACTACCCGGTCGCACTAGAGGGTCCTCCTCGCTTTGCCATTCTGCTCTCCGAGTGCCTTTTGCTTCCAGCATTCCAGGCGGCCCAAACGGACGGTATCGACCTCCTCCGCTACCCTTACACGTGGGTTACATGCCCGTGGTCAAAAATGTAACGCAGAGAATTTTCGCGACTTTAGAGAGAGAGGGAGAGGAAAAAAGGCAAGAAGTAATTTCTCATCAGTAATAAAGACCCCGCCATTATTTCTATGTAGGTCATCGACGCGTGTTGGAGCGGTAAGGTAAAGAAATAGCCTGGATGAGTTTCTTCAGTAATCATCAAAAAGAGTACAATAGTGGAGTAAAATAAAATAACATTCGCACAAAGAGGTGGATGAACTGAGGCTCACGTTGATTAAAAAATTTAATTAAGTGAAGAATATGTTCGATGTCAAAAGGCAGAATGCGTCTTTATATTATTTCAGGAAACAAAAACCAAGGGAAGGTGGGTGCTGATTAAAATGGTTGTTCTTTTGTTCTTTTGTGTGCCAGAACAAAGAGCTAAATAAATCATGTAAAATATTTTAAAAATGAGTTGGCTGTGGATTACCTCTCGTCTACGCACGATAAATAGTGGTAGGGCTGATTGGGTATCTAGTCCCATGTTTTGCAATTAAAATATAAACTTTGTATTTCAAAGCCTTCAGGATCTTATATTTTTCACTACTTATCATCCAATAATCTCCTTATTCAATGTGAAATGCTTTATAGTATTTTCTTTGGATTTCTATCGGAGCTCGTCTGTCTGCTCATCGGTTTCCATTTACAGTCATTACAGGGATAATGATTTTTATTTGTAATTTTCAGCTGGGTAAAGCATTGATAATGCTTACTTCTAACTTGTGTTTCCTGAATTTCACGGCATAACTAGCAGTGATTGAGGAAGCCCCCCTAATTTACTTCGATTTAGTGAGTTTTTTTCCGGGAGTAATTTATGCAGTGACATTGCTACACTGTGATGTGCCGCGCCTTGCCATTCAGTACAGGGATGGCATAGCTGCAAGAGGTGAAGTTTAATATCAGATTTCAGAACCGCTTTTTGGCGACAGGGAGATAATGAGGTATTTATTTGCTTGACGCAATCGATCACTTCCCGAGTCAAACCTTCTGGTTGATGATAAAGAATCGCGTGTCAGTGTACGTAACACAACAATTCTGAAATTTACACGAGCACCTTCTTTGTTATTTGAGCTTCTTTTTTTATATTGAGAAGCATGCCTCTTCGGATTCATTCGGAATTAACATGCACGCACGTCCACCACGCCGTTCCCTTACGGAGTAGATAAAGTCAGAAGAGCTGGACACTCGGCTATAGACCTAGAAAGCTGGCTCTTTCGTAATTTCCTCCATTCTTCCCAACCCTTGAAAATTCCCTTCGCTTCTGTCACTCTCATCCATTGATTCATGAAGGTTCTCTCTTGTTCTCGTCTAACACCTTCACCCACGACTTTCTCGGTCTAGTCCTTCCTCTCATTCCAATCACTCCTAAAATTATACATCAGTTTAGTTATTCTACTCTCATCCATTACCTCAACATGTCCAAACCAACGAAGCATGCTACTTGCATACGTGTCCATTATCGGAGCGTCCATTTCATTTTTGTATTCAGAATGTCTTCATCGTTTTTGCTGTTTCCTCTTTCTCTAGTTACACATTCCCCAGCAAAGATTTGGCCATATGTTTCCGACACCGAAGGACTGCAGCATAGTATCTCCAGATTCTTAAATGGATTCACAGTCGTCAGGAGGTGTTGTGGCTTACCGAGTAAATACTCTCTTCGCAAATTTCTTTTTATCCCGCTGACAATAAAAGGAAGTACTTGTATGATTTATTTAAGTGTAATACATACATACTTAGAAAAATAAATGGTCTTATTTCCGCCGGGGAATCTGATTATCCTACCGAATATTCTCGAACAAAATAATCGCTCCGTTTCGTCGAAAAATGTATTAAAAACCACAAAAAATGTCTGAGAATTTGATTTGAAAATAAAAAAAACGTATAAAAACTTTATTTCAACAAGGAGGATCAATAAATTTTACCAACACACTTTCACTGTGAGTTTATTGTACGATTTCAAAAAAACAATGATTGTCTACACATGAATCACCCAGTCTTGTTATCATTTTAATCAAGAAAAGTCCCGTGGCTTTGAATACCCTTTCTCATTCAATTGGTGGAGGGTGGACTCGACTTTAATGCATTCAAGAGAATAGAAATTTTCCGAGTCGTGCATTGGAAAATGTTTCCATTTAGACATAAAATTCCAAAATTAACTTTAATGAAAAGGATTATGGGATTTCCCGGAAAGAGGAAATTTCACGGGGAATAAAAATTAGCTAAACTTTTTTCGAAATCGTGGGAGATAAGCCCTATATGTCACTTAATATCTCTTAATCTCAATGGCCTATTATCTAGTTATAGAAGCTTCTTCGAATATCCAAGTGTCTTTAATATTAAGAATTTGCGATATATTTGCTACTTCTTTGTTCATTCTGGCCTACCAAAGATCTTATGTGGTGTGGCTAAACCCTTATTATTTTGACTCAAATCGTATTTGACTGAGTCTGTTTTCCTAGCTTTGATCTTAAATACTGCTACGAAAGGCATTGAAGATATGACAGACTATGTGTCGGTCGCATCACAGCAATCTACAAATTCACTGAGTCCGTCAAAAATCTCACTATGGGTAATTTCCTAGTGACCGAGTGCCCCGAAACGTTGTATAATATTCTATTTGACTGAGTCCCTAATGCTTGTATCCTTATCTGCTACCCAGTACTAACAGCACGTCGTCCATGTTCCCGTTATAACTCTTTTGTATCTCTGTGCATTTATGTAGTTGCGAAAAAACATTCATGCAAATAGTTTCTCTTACATTGATGGCACATCTACAGTGTTGTGCATGTTGGTGAAATTTCACCACCTGAAAGGTATTTGCAGGTTTTTGCTTGTGCACCATTAGTCGTAGCTTTGATAACTTTATTAGGGTACAGTGTAGTGCGTGTTGGTGATTACTCCCCGTGCCATACACCCTCAAGGTGGATTTCTGGATATTATGCTGGTGTAGATGAGTCGTTGAAAACCTTTCAACAGTCGAGTGGAAAGCGTGTATACCTAATCTGCGCTGGTGTTGAGAGCTTTTGACGCTGCTTGACCGTCTCCATATTATTTGTTGCTCTAGGTTTCAGATCAGTCTCTTTGATGTTGTAAATACTATATAGTGATAGCGAAACATTTCGGAAGCTGCGCAGAAGAACATTTTAGTGGAAGTTTCCATTGCCTACGAACCGGCTCCGCTCGGGGTAGTGATGGTAGTTTCCGCGTTTGACTATCCAGGGTTTCCAAGGTTGCAAAACTTACCTCTTCCATTACCACCCTCAATATGCTCAGTCTTTTATTCACATCCACTTTTTAGCTCTCCATTGCTCTTAATACAATTGTTTAGATGGGCTTCTCCAATTGGTTGCGAGCAATATCAGCGTTTGAGTGGTAAACATTGAAGTTATACGGGCTGCTAACATTTTCCTACTCTCTCAAGTTAAAATGCTGTTATGTTGGCTGTATACATGCTCGTATTGCATGCATCCCAGCTTAATCTACATTCACATCTTACATTTAAGAATTAAAAAGGTTATTTTCGCGTCTGAATCTGTAAGATCTCTCATTCGAGGAAAGTCATAAGAGGATGCGTTAAAGTCACGAATCAAAGCAATGCATTTGTGAACTCATATGAAAATACCTCTTAGAAATGCGGGAATAAGGTGTTCAATTAGAGATTTGTGGGCAAAGAAAAAGTTTGTATTATCATATTAAAATGTATGTTGACATTTTAAGGGAATCAGTACAGTTTTCAGGCCGTTATGAATGTTTTAGCAAGCAATGAAAATGAAATAAAGACCTGCTTTCATTCATGCAAGTTTCATCTGCCGGGGGCGTAGTCAAACTGGTTTTAGCCAAAAGTATGATATTTTATGTGGCCATCAAAATCGAGTTCTATTATCTTGAAACTATTACTTCAGTGCTCTGTATTTATCAAAATATTTTTTTCAGGAATATTTTCCTTTATTGAGTCGGACATTTTTATGGTGTGCAAGATCATATTCTGTGCCTTGTAACTAGTGTGAAATTATCATAGCATTTTTAATCCGTAAACATTTTGAAGTAGTTGCACTGTAGAATGTCTTTTGACTTTTATTAAATTCATATTATGACTACTTGATATTTAAAAATGGTCCTCTGCTTGACATGAACAGCAAAATTCTACCTTTGCGCGCTATTTTAGTCAGAAATTGAACTTGAAATTACTAGGTGTTAAATGCAAGAATGGATGGAAACTTGGGGAAAATAGTACGTATTTCTGGGGAGATTCTAGGGGTAGTATTTTTCTATCTAATACAATTGCCATTTTCGATAAAAACTTTGCATAGGTAATCAGGGACGAATTTCAGGGCATTGAATGAATATTATGTTTAGGCACCTAACCATTTTATTATTTTAGTTTTTACCAAATAATTGTTGTAAATTGAAGTCAAAATGAAATAATTCAATATCAATGGGGCTGCAGTTGGCTCCTCCGGTTAAAAATTATGCTCATTCAAAATATATTTGTCGAATACTCAGCATATTTTGGGTCTGAATCTTGTTTTACAATACCTTAATTTTGTTACCAGTGAAAGCAGTATTTTTTTAAACAAACTGATAGAAATGTGGAATTTAGTATATGTTAGTTGCTGTGAAACCCCCTCAAAAATTGTGATTTGGCAGTGGAATGCATATATATGCTTTATATAGTTCATAAAGTTTCCTCGCTCCTTTCTTTTACGAAAAATACTTGAACGTTATTTCCCCTCCTGTTATTAAAGTCCGTCTTTCAGTTCTAACAAGCCCTGGTTTTATTCATCAGGTTAAGTTTAAGTTATGTCGTTGCTTTGGTGTAATATATTCGTAGAATCCCATGTAAGTTCAAGTCATTAACTGAGCCCTTGATTGTGAATAATTACCTGGATAGTGAACACTGACTAAAGTGAACATGAAAAAGTTTCGCATAAGACCTTGGAGGAACTGGTGACGCGTTTCCATATACCCCTATCGTGCTGTGGCTGAGCTACTGTTGGAGAATTTTCCGTTTGATAGCTTGGTCTTTTGATGAGAAGTGCGATGGAATCAGAAGTAAAAAAATAACTCTGTCCCATTTTCCACAGAAGCACAAATGCGTGGAAATGTCACCCAAGGGCAATGCCTGAGTTCCGTTAAAGGCCTGCGTAATCCTGGCATGCCTATCTTTCATTCCGCTAGCATGAAGGGCGATGATTGATTAGAGGGGATGGCTTTTGAGCTTAGCATATGCAATATGATTCCGTTCTTCGTTTTTTTTTAAATTCCAGTCGGAATGTATAATCGGGACGAATTCTGGCTCTGTTCATCTGTGTACTCAGTAGAGCGTCAAGGTTCGGAGTTTAGTTTTTGCACCTGCTTTTTTTCTTCAGTTTCTGCTTCGTATGTTTCATTGACCATTGATGTTTCGTAAGGATGAACGCACAGTGTAGTTCCCCTCTGATATTTAAATCAGCCGAGAACGTTTTTGGATACAGGATTTTTTTTCAAACGAAGTGCGTTGATTTTATTAGCATTTAGAATTCATTAGCAAAAATCACGGTCGTCGGTACATCAAGTGCCTACCTTTTTATTTTCAACGCTTGTGGTAATTATGGATAAATGTAATGATTTGTTTATATGCCCGTGCCCTGAGGTTATTTCATGCTAAATCTGTAGTATCTTGTATTACCCACAACAGTCTCTCTTTATCCCATTTTTCAGAAAAGTTTCTCTTGAAGCTTAATTCCCCCGATCGCTATTAGACTTACCAACTTTAACTCTCTTCTAATTTCGAGGCTGAGAGTTCTTTCAATAGATTTTTAAAGGAGTGAAATGGTGTCAAGATTGTTCTAGACAAAGATTGCTCTGATGTCATACTTGTCACCCCTATCATGAGGATTTTTTGCCTCGTTGCAATAATACAATGTTTAGCCTAAAATGACGATTTATATTTTTTCACTACTCAAAGTTGTAAAACTAATGTATCATTACCTGTATATATTTAGGAAATATTACATATCTATTTTTAAGCAGTAGCCTGATATTTATGCTTTTTTAGTACAAAATTGTAGAAAACACAATTAAGACCTTAAAGAATAATAAATCACCGGGAGAAGATGGAATACCGTCTGAACTATTAAAAAAAGGTGGAAGAATAGTACATGAAGAACTGCATAAGTTAATCTCCAAAATATGGACAGAAGAAAGGATGCCAAAAGAATGGCAGGAAGCCATTATAATACCCATTCACAAAAAAGGAGATAAAGAACAATGTGAAAATTATAGAGGTATATCATGGCTTAGCAACGCATATAAAGTGTTTTCGAAAATAATTCAAGATCGAATAGAAAAATACACTGACTCCATAATAGAAGACCACCAAGCTGGATTCGTTAAAGGCCGTTCCACTACAGATCAGATTTTTATTTTAAAGGAAGCCATCAGTAAATATTGGGAATATAATAAAGACTTCTATGGACTTTTCATAGATTTCTCAAAAGCGTATGACAGCCTTATTAGACAACGAATATGGCAAAAGATGGAAAAGTTTGGCATTCCCAGAAAACTGATTAATTTAGCTAAGCTGACAGTTGAAAGCTCTAAATGTAAAGTGAGAAAGATGGAGAACTATCTGAAGCATTCGAGGTCGTCACGGGGGTAAGGCAAGGTGATGGTCTGTCTCCTCTGCTGTTCAATATAGCACTAGAAGATGCCCTGAAAAATGTAAGAAGAACCAACCAGGGAATTAAAATAGGAACTAGAATAAATATCCTAGCATATGCAGATGATGTTATTCTCCTCGCAGAAGACAAGGAGGAACTGGAAGAACTAACAAAAATTCTACTCCAGGAGACGGAACTAGTGGGTCTGAAAATAAATGACGAAAAGACAAAATACATGCACTTTACTAGAACAGAACATCAGCTAATGACTACAATAAATATAGATGGGCATAAATTCGAAGAAGTGGAACAATTCAAATACTTGGGAACAATAATATCAAACAAAAATAGTGAAGAACCGGAAATTACGAACAGAATTAATTTAGCTAACAAAAGCATGTATGCCTGTAATAAAATATTAAATTCAAAGGTAATATCACAAAAGACCAAAATCAAAATATATCACACAATAATTCGTCCAGTACTTCTTTATGGGGCAGAAACATGGATCATGAACAGGAAAGAAGAAAGGAAGCTGATTATATTCGAGAATAAAGTCCTGAGGAAAATCTTTGGCCCCACAAAGGAAAACGAAATATGGAGAATCAAACGGAATAAGGAAATACGAGATCTCTACAAAGAGCACGACATAACTGCATGTGTCAGGGCCAGAAGAATGAGATGGCTTGGGCATGTTATGAGAGCAGAGCAGGGCTCAATACTTAAGGATGTTACCAGTGGGATACCAGAGGGAAGACGACCACCGGGAAGACCAAGAAAAAGGTGGTGGGATGGAGCAAACATGGACATAAACCGGATAGGGGGAGCAGTGGAAGAAGCTAGAGACCGAGAAAGATGGAGGGCACGCGTTGGTGAGGCCAAATCCCAGCTTGGGCATAGATGGCCATGGGAGTAAGTAAGTAAGTACAAAATTGGGTTCTGAAACCTTATTTAGCAACAATTACCGCTTTAATATCTATCTCATAAATGTAATATTTCAAGGACATTGGCTTTGCGTGATTTTCAATGTAATATGCAGTGGTTTACCAAAGTAATATTGCTACACATTTTTTTAGTGTTGGTATATTTAAATCGGAAAAATTAGTAATTTTATGTCTTACTCACCTCCAGCATGCTTTTGTCGGTAGTTTGACCAGTTTTCGGTAATAAGTATTGATCAGAAAACAAATTTATAGGCATTGGTGATGGAATTTTAATTTATTATCAAGAACCACAAATAACGCAGTTGATCGTACTTGCCCCATCATGGTGTCGGATGGCTCTCTTAGTTTTCATTCAATGATTGGCATCTGCTAAACAGATATGAAGAAGGAACCTTGGAATTCAAGGATATGTTTACCAAAGACTTCAGCTTGAACACTGTATTTTTAAGCAAAAATATCTCTTAACAAAAAACTTATAAACTTAGAAAACTAAATATTTCGCTAACTAGTCACACTCCCTTGCCTACGTGTATCATGAGTCATTAAAGTACTTCGTGAAGTACTGATATGAATCACTTGAGAGCAATAATTAAAATCGTCATTTTATTTGCGACCCGCTTCTTAAATAGATAGAATAATTTTTTTGTCTAATTGAATTAGTCAAAACTTAAAATTAATTAGAAATTATATCAATAGTCTTTAACCAAATGATCGTTTGTCAATTTTTGTTGTGCTTGCGTTGAATTTGACGACAATGCGTCGATTTAATATGCTATAACTCTTCTGCTGTTTATTTACATTTGATAGACAGTAAATATTGTTGATGCATTGCATGGTTTGCATGAATTTATAAGTAAAATTTCAAAAATGTCCTTACTAACTGCTCATAATGCATTCTTTGATACTGCCTTCTTGATATGAGAAATCAGAAAAAATGAAATGGTGAATGATTTCCGAGATATTGTACATGGTTTTTGTGATACACTCGCAGTCATCAAGAGAATTTTTAGAGCTCTAGGGGAAGTACGTATTCACTCACTCACGTACGTACTCTCAAAGCTAGTCGAAGATTATTTTCCTGAACTCGATAGCGAAGAAAGACAAAGATTTGTTTAACTGTTCCAATCTCGAAAAATTAGTTCTTGCTCACATTCCTGTTACCACACTGTAAAAAAATCCGAAACAATTTGTAGTTCTTGTGTTCGCTTCTATACAAAAAACAATAGCAATCCAACATCCAGCTAATTTGAAATCAATGAAGGGTATTCTCTCAAATTACATGATAAATTAAGTTGCCAGTTAAGGTATCACTTATGAGAATCTACGTGAAGTTCCAAGGCAAGGCAAGTTGGAACAGATGGATAGCTATCAAGTAATGATAAAAAAGAGAGTTCTTAAGACCAGAAAATATTTTAAAAGTTTATGACTTTTTGATAGTTCCTCTATTATGGACGTCTCTGTTATGATTTATGCAATAAATATTCACAATTTCCCTGATATTATGCTCTCTTGATAACATATTTAAATTGTTTTGAATCATCAATAGTGTAAAAATTAATTGAATTTCTTCTATAAAAATATTTGAATTATTTTGAGTATGGTTTAAACATACTTGAATTGTTATACATAATTTAATTGAATCAGTCTCTTGCTTACGTGTATCATGAGTCATTAAAGTACTTCGTAGTCATCTATATGAATCAATGATGAAAAATCGTCATTTTATCTGCGACCCGCTTCTTAAATAGATGGAATAATTTTTTTGTCAAGCGTCTTATGATTCTGTATTATATCTACTAATGTACTACTTTTTGCATAAAAACTGGTATGAGGTGGGTTAAGTCCACAGGTAAGAGCTGTGCACTGTTGCTGCGTTTACTGTTTTCGCAGAGTCTAAATACGGTTGTGAAATTTGCTCTAGTGTTTTTAAGTTTTTATTCACTCCTTCAAAAAATATGAGGTCAATCGCCCAGAAATTGTGCGGTTTACTTTGAAAGTGTGTAATCTCTTTTTATGTGGGTTTTTAGAGGTATATTGAGAAAAGCTCTTTAGTTATAGGAAACCTAGTACTTATATTTCGAGGTTGGCCATGTAACGTAATGTAAAATAAGTCGATTTTAATGGGCGGTTTCTCGCCAACCATGTGGTAAAACAAGCCCAAATTTAATGTAGATAATTCAAGTTACATAAATTAGTTTTACCCATAGTTAAATTTATTCCTTGAATAGATTGATATGACTAAGAAGTACCTCAAAAGAAATAAAACAGCCTCAATTTTGTTGAATTTTTTTTATGAAATGCTGGAATGTTAATAGCACTTGAGTTATGCTGAGCTCAGCGTATTGGTGACGCATGATATTCTGCCAATTGAAATTGGAATTGTGGATACAACTCGTGCCGTAATTAGCTTCCCAGCTGTTTTTTCCCAGTGATTTAAACAACCGCATTTTTGCACTCATCTGGATATCTGCAAAAGTTGCATTTTTTTAAAAAGAACATGTCAACGCCATAGCTCAGCCCATTAAGGTTGCATTCTCGTTTTGGCTTAAATATTTAAATTAAATATCGGCAGCTCTAAAGCATAAAAGTTGAATATAGAGCTCATAATTTATCTCAGACACCACCGAAATAAATTTTCAAGCACACTAAGCAGAAATACATCAGCACAGCAGCAACTACATATCGAAGAAAAATTGTAAATTTCCGAGAGCAGAGAATTTCAACAACCATCGATGCCAAGAGCAAATATTGATCATCGTTGCCAAGTCTCAGACCATTCGTAAATCATTCTTAAAATAAATGTTGAAGAGCAGCATCTGAAATGTATCCAGGAGAAAACTTCATGTAGGCAAGTTTTTAGGTGAGAAGATTTTGTTTTCCTGATAACGTTATAATGTTGCACGTTATAAATAAGAGCCTTTTTCAGTTCCGTGATTACATGTAAATTATTGGGTTTACAGAAACGGAAAAACTAGTCGAAAGGATGTAGGAAATATGGTTAAAATCATAAAAATAATTAAATTAGGCAATAAAACGTATCAATGTACATGTTACATGTAAATTATTTGGTTTACAGAAACGAAAAAACTAGTCGAAAGGATGTAGGAAATGTGGTTAAAATCATAAAAATAATTAAATTAGGCAATAAAACGTATCAATTCAATTATTTTACTTCGCAAAGAATTTTAAGGGGTTATAAGGAGATAAACTAGGTTTTTAGTCACTTCGACTTCATTACAGAGCTTGGAAGTAATGCCAAAGACAACCTGTACGGAAGAATCAAGATATCTACGAAAACGGAAGACTGCCGAAGGATTTTCAGAGGAGTGTAATGATTACGATACCGAGGAAGACTAGGACCGAGAAATGTGAGGAGGTTAAGTTGTCACATGCGCCAAAAATGCTTACGCCTATAACCCGGAGGATAAAAAGGAAAATTGAAGTCAACCTCTTGAAAACCAATTTAGATTTAGGAAGAACAGAGGAACCAGGGAGGTCTTAAACTGCCTAAGGCTAATGATAGAGAAAACGAAACGTTTAAAAAGCCACTGTATGTGGCATTCGTGGACTTGGAAAAAGCCTTCGACAACGTGAGTGGATGAAGATGTTGGAAAAACTCGGCATGGATTACAACGACAGAAGAATAATTTACGTACTAAATAAGATAAAAAAGAAGCAAAAAGAAGCAACTCGTCAAAATGCGAATGAGATACAGAAGGGAAATTTATGATAAAATTAACAAAGAAGTAAGACAAGGATGCAACCTCTCACCAGCAATGTTCAACATATAATGGGAGGAGGCAATAAGGGAAGCACAATAAGTAGGATTGAACGGAATTAAGGTTGACAGATAAGAAATAAACATGCTCCGCTTCGCAGTCATGTTAGAAAATCATGATGATCTTCAAAGATCACTGAACTAACACTGGACCTACTGAGTCCGTGGTAGTTCTTCAAGAATATAACATGAAAGTAAATAAGAAAACCAAAATCCCAGTATGCGGAAGAGAGAAGCTGTGTGCATAAGTCACACGTAGAGGAGAGAAGTTAGAGCAAATGGATTCGTTTTCCTACCTCGGAAATACCATCATGTTGGACGGAAGTGCACAACGGATATAAAGCGTAGAATAGCCCTACCAAATGAAGCATTCATGACGAAAAGGCAACTTCTGTGTGTAAAGAAGATTGGACTGCGAACGAGGGAACGGTACTTTTTTATTATTATTATTATTGCATAAATTGTTACAAGTCGACCATTTAGTCGGGTGGTAACATATAACCAGAAAATACTCAAGAACCAAATATAAAATACGAAAATACAAAATACAAGTTATCCATTTGGTCGGGTGGTTACATAAGACACAAAATATATGAAGACCAAAATACAAAATATAAAATACTAAATACAAAAAAAAATAGGAAGATCCCTCAAAATTCAATTTTTTCCACCCTCGTCATAAATATCCTAGTATTAGTAGGGAAGGGCTCCAAAATTTCCTCCGGTAAACCATTCCAATCCCCTATCCCCCGATGTAGGAAGGAAAATTTTAAAGTATTTGAGAGCTGCCTTGGAGGCTGAATCTAACATTCGTGTAGCGCGTGGCACGGTATGGATCGGTAACATGAACCAATGGAAATGTAAACCAGAAAAGATTAGAAGCATTCGAGACCTGGTGTTGGAGGAGGATGCTGAAGATCAAATGGATGGAAAAATACGAAATGAAGAAGTTTACAGAAGATTAGAAGAGAAAAGGAGCATGCATAGATAGGTCCGCAGAAGCATTTCTCAACCTATATCCTGTTTTGTGTGTGAGTGGTTCGAGTCTAGCTTCTGTGTTTACCCACTAGAAATCATCACTTTGGATTAATTTTGTTTAAACTTCTAGCCTCGTTTTACAAAATGTAATACCTACTTTAGACATACACGCCATTCTTGGTCTCTACGACACATTTATGTTGATTTCGCTTCGACAAATATGACTGCTTCTCTTGCGAGCAGCTCTATTGGAGAGAGGAAATGAAAATCAAAGTACTCTTAAGGTAGTTTGAGCGAAAAATCACTTCACCTAGAATTTGATGAATTTTGCCTCATTTTTAAAGAAATAACTCTTATTTTTCAAAAGACATAAAAAATCAATCCCTTGCCGAACTACTTTTCGAGCAATTTGCCTAAAAATATAAGCTTTTTTACAAAGGAATAGATTATGGCTGCGCGCTCCAGAGGGAGAATATTTAAAAAATTAGGAACTTCTAGCACCTAGATTTCGACAAAAACATAACAGTGTGTAGATTGCTTATTTTCTCAACTATTTATAAAAAGTAATATAATACTCACCACAGTAATGTTTACAGAATCGCAAAAAAAAACCTGCCGTTTTTCAGGGTTTTCAGCCGTACGGCGGGAAAAAATGAGTCAAGTTAGAGACTTATGTAGCTTTATTTAATTAATTACTGAGAATTTTGGTCATATTTGACAATATCTTTGCGCCATTAATATTAACATTTTTATTTCATACTTCTTACAGACGCTGAAATAAAAAAATGAAATTTTAATATGGTCTCCATTATGACTAGGGAACTATCTCGCTCAAACCACGTTAAATATCCATCGTTTTTCAGGAAATATCTACCTCCTTCCCCTCCCTTGAGGGGTTGTGCTTGAACCGTTCGAGATGATTCGGAATACCTAAGTTATCACGTGGTACAATCAAGAAGTGTCTGAGATTTTAGTATATTTGAACCACAAATCCAGTCAAAATCTCACATATAATTTTCGATTGTGTTTTTCCCTCCGTAATATTGCTGATGTAATTAAATATCCCGATTAGAGACGGATTAAACAACATAGCAGTGCCAAAGTTATCCATAGGAGTAGTTCAAACACACCAAAAGCTCAAACCGGTCGTTATTGTATGTACCACGTGACTCCTTAATAACGTGATCGGAATTATCTCTAACAGCTCAAACAAAACCCCTAGTAAGGGCGAAATTACGAACGACGCGACGTTTCCTGACGTGACGGAAACGGACAATGACTTGCAGTTTTCCGTCTTATTCCCGTCAAGGAGTGTATTACGATTGACGGGAGTGTCAGCGCGAAATTTTGACCGTTTTTCCAAACAAGAGTTAAAAATGGTTGCGAAGTAGCAGTTTAATTTCGCAATTGACTATCAAAATATAAATAATGTTAAAAAATAATGAAAAGTATTGCTTCACGGAAGTTAAGTTTAATGCTTCATTGTAAAGAAGGCATGGAAATGAAATTTTGTAATTGTTGAAAAAAAAGCTCCTACCCCGTTAACTGGAGTGTTTTCCATCGTTTACATACGATGCGTTCTCCTGCTAGTCAGACATTTTGCTCACGAGTTTCCGAGTCGAACTTAATGTTTTATGCCTTTTCAAAATGGCGAATTTACGCGCTCCAGGTGGATTCTTTTGAAAGCGACGCAACTTGCGTCCAGCCGAGTGAATGGAGCTATATCGATCAAACTCCTTATCAATGCGGGCAGTACCTACTACCGCCCGCGGAACGGTCTCCCGCCGGTTATGGGGAAAAAGTCTATATAAATCGGCGAAAAGGGACGGAAATTGGATATCAGAACAATGAGTCAACGCTAAGGATATTTTCTACTCTCTCTATTTCTCTCTTTTTTTTTTTTTTTTTTTTTCATGCAACTCACTCTTCGGAATTCATGTATCGGACTGGTTGCGGAATGCCGGTTTCAGTTTACACTCATGCCAAATGAAATGTAAACTTTATATTGTTAGGGAAACATGGTGGGAGTTGCGGAGAAGAACATTTTCAATGGATTCAGTCCATTGAAAGTCCAAAGTCCATTACCAGCAAACTGGTCTCAGACCTGAAAAAGTGTGCTTTGGTAAACCTGCATAGAAATATTTTTATCCGCGAAGCAGTTAAAACAAAAAGGAAAGCCTCACGCTTTGTTGAAAACTGCCACGGGCGAACAGAGAGATATTTACATAGCTGATGGAAGTACTAGGCTGGGAGCCGTTGGAGACTCGGGAAGCTACACTAGTCTAGGCTTAGATTACTTGAAAAAGTCAGATCAGGCTAGTTTCACTGTGACGCGGATGGTATTATTTTTGATCCCCTCGCCATATCTATAGAACTGAGGGGAGCGATAAAACGAGGAAGATACACAGCCGAACTGATAGATACAAAAAATTCCTTCTCGTTAACATTAAATTCACCAGTCCTATCCCCCCTCTTTTTTCGCTATTCCCCCCTATTTTCAAGCCTGGTGTACTAACACCCCCTGCCACACGCCCCTGGGGTGGCTGGCAGGGTAGCATGAAGATGAAGATAGTCTCCGCCCTTGACTTCCAGGGTTTCCAAAGCCGCAAAGCCTTCGTGCCAACATCAAAATGCTCAAACTGTTATTCACATCAACTTCCTAGCTCACCATTGCCTTGTTTACATTGCAGATTTATTTAATGGCACACTTTTTAAAATGTAGTTCGAGCGAGATTTTTCGTTTTACTGAAACTCTCAGTAATTTACTAAATACACACGTACAAGGTTATAGTTTGACTCATCTTTTTCACGCCGCACGATGAAAATGCCTTCAAAACCGACGATAGTTTTGCGATTCTGTAAAAATTACTACACTGAGTAATTAATTTATTTTGAAAAATATTAGAGACTGCATAAACACAACGCTCTTAAATTTCTGACGCGATCTAAGCGTAGGAAATTCCTCATTTTTCAAACTAAATTCTCTCTGGAGTACATACCTGTACCATTTCCCATGTAAAATGGCTGGTATGTTTGGAAAATATCTTTCAACTGAAGGCATCACCACCGAAGGAGAATATCAAAACATGTGATTGGAGCCGAGCGCGTGAGCAGCTACATTTTGAAAAGAAGTCCTAAAGAAATTTCGGAATGAAAGAAGCAGGAAACGGATGGATGTAAAATGTATCGACATTTATACATCATCCAGTGTCAGTGGTGAGTTACTAACATCATTTTCTCAATATCATTTGCATTTAAATATTCTTTCTTGTATACTCTTAATATTTCCTTAACAACGTTTTAGATGAATGCACCACTGCAGGGAAATACATCTACCGATGGACGTGCGTTATCGGACGAGATCGTAGCAAGAAGAAAGAAAGCTAGTTCATATATATTGGTGATAGTCTAAGATGCAGGCGACGAATGGTCAGAAGATTGATGTCTACGTCCCAAAATACAAGAGTGAAACGTTGCCTATGAGTTCAGCTCTAATTTCTGATCAGTAGAATTAAAAAGCTACGTCTATAGCACTACTACGAACAACGCAACGCCCGAAGTAGGTTCACGTTCACGCGATACAAACACGAAATACGCATGACGGCCATCCATATTGAGGGAAAAAATGACTGTGCTCATACTTTTGGAAGGTTTCCGAGTTTCGTCCTCGTCGGCATCGTGTTGATGGCGACGTTTCTCCTAATATGCTGTAGGCGTCCTCAGGCCAGGTTGAAGTGGAGATTGCTTCGAAAAAGGTCAGTATTTATGTGTCCACAGGGGTGTCTGCACGGCTGCTCTTCTCCGATTGGTCCATCCCCAGGGTTTCGATCCGCAAAACGCGGGATGCGACGACCGTCACCTCGACGGTCATTTCAGGGGTTATGGAAAACACCATTTGCATGTGTTTGATAGGGTGAAACCATTTCTTAAGTTTTCAGTGTGGGTAATGTAATGCGATGATGTAATGTAGTGAAAAGTACCTAATTTAGGATAAGTATCAATACGACGCGACGGTAGGTTATTGAACAGTGGTGTGTTGCTTTGACTCACCCAACTTCAACCGAACAAATATAATGTACTCCTTTGTTGCGCGCTATTGTCACTGCAGTGGCGTGTAACGTTTCAGTTAGCTCAGAAAAACAATTTCCATAAAAAATAAATATCACACTTGTAAATTGGGTTCTGTAAATGAGACGGGTATTAAATATCGGAAATTTAATTTAACCGTCGTTATCTTGGCGTGCCACCAGCCAACCTTTCGCGTGCGTTAATCTGGTGACACACGTGCCATAGGTTTGCCGACCCCTGGGATAGGGTATGAGAAGATTTCCAATCCTATATTGTTTTCCTATTCCTCTTGTGCGCACTGCTGTACCTTGGTGGATTACTTTTGCAAACTTCACCGGTTTCATCATCGGACTTGCCGGTTGTCCTCTAGGGTCCTTTGTTTTCCGAGCCAATCCAATTCTTTGCGACTCACGTTGGACATGAATTTCATCATCTGGGAAATCTGAAGTCGCCGTAACCGCTAAGGGTAAAAAGGGGGGACAATGCGCTCCCTATCGTAGATTGCGTGTTTTGTCAAGCCGGGAGAGTGAACTCCATTACCCTCTCTTATCAAAACAGCCTTGCGGCTTACAATTAGATCCCCTTTATAATAAGCTCGTCTGTTTTTTATAGAGAATAATAAAACCAAGGTATAATGGAGTATTGGTCATAATAAAAAAAACACTCGTGAAGTAATTTCCCTGTTTCGTCATATTTATTTTACTTCCTCAGGGCTAAAAATACAACAATAAACATAACCAGGATGTTATAATCTTGGTTTATTTGAATAATAAACAAAGTAAACCATTACTTTGGACTTCTTATGAGCATACATATATGAAATAACTGTCTTTAATTCACAAATGTCCCGTTTACATTACTACCGTCGCATTTTTTATGTTATATACCTACTCGAGTTTAGGCTTAAATTACAAACGAACCGATAGGCTTATTGAAAAACGAGTTACACCCATACTTTATCGGTTTAGTTCTATGTTAGACTATTTGATACAAATATTTGAAGTTAAGTAATAATTTTTTTGTGTGCTTATCGTAAAAAATGTCCAGAGTTTTGGTTTCTTCTTTAAGAACTGCTCAATTAAAAAAATATAGTTGGTAAAATATTAGTTTGATGGCAATGAATCCTTTACACATTATAGACACATATGTTGGTTGTGTAATACTCAACTAACAAATATTTTTAGTCGCCCTAAGAAAAGTTCTTGTCGTTTTTCAAATGTTACTTTGTCACAGTCCAGGGTAAACGCACGACAGAAAACTTGGACTTAATGTGAAGCTGTCGATTGTGGTTATTAGAAACCACGACGTCCCCACACGTACACTGTGATGCCGATTTTATAGAGTTATATTGATGCGGGCTTTTGTGGGCGCTGGAACGAGCGATTACCGAGCCTTCTTAGCGTGGTGAAAGGTGAACGAAGTGCAATAAATGGCACCATGGAAAATCTGTAGAGAATGAACGGATAAAAAAATTGCCTGTGACAACGACCAATAACGTGCAAGTGCAATTAATAACTCTTTTAAACAAGCTCCTCTTTTGGAAACAGATATGATTTTTGTTTTTTAGGTATTGATGTAAATGTCGAGATATCCCCTAGCTCTGGGAGAAGCGGACATTTTGCATGTAATTTATTTTCATATTTTTATGTCAATTTTCTATATTTAAATAAGCAATATTTATGTTCTTGGAATAGAATAAAGAACACCTGTTATTTAATCGTAATTTATAATTTTTAGACACATTTGCAGAATTGTACCGGAAATTTAATTTCGTCCCATAAAGTGTCCGTATCTCCCTAAATGACCTTATCCAATTTCCGTCTTTATTTTTTTCCGATTTGTATCGACTTCTTCCCCGTAAGAGGCGGGGGACCATTCCACGAGCGGAAGTACTGCTGGCATTGATTTCGGGGTGTAATCGATATTGCTCCATTCGCTTTTTATCGGACGCAAGCTTCCAAAAGAATCCGCTTCGAGTACGTTAATTCGCCATTTTGAAAAGTCATAAACCTTTTAAGTTCGACCCGGAAACTCGTGTGCAAAATGTCTGAATCGCAGGGGAGCGCAGCATATGTAATCGATTGACAAGGCTACAGTTCACAGGGGAGGGAAAGTGAAAAGAGAATGTGCGCGCCTCGACAGTGACGAAATTTTGGCGTCAAAGCCTCGAAAATTCTAAATAGGGCCTCTAAATTCAATAGCTGAAATTTTGTAAGGGGCTCTGACGTCGCTTATTCGAATTATCCGAGGTTCGAGTCGAGTAGTGGTGGCATTTAAAGAACACAACATTTTCATTGCTACTGTTTCGCAACCGAAACAGTTTGAAAACGAAACATTTCCGCAAAATACCCTGTTGCGGAATAGAGCTAGAGACACACCAAACAACAGGCGAACGATCGGCATTATTAGACCATGGCTGGTAGTTCTGTATTTTATGTAATAAGAAATTTTTCACTACATGAAGTTACAATTTTCATTGCTACTGTTTCGCAACCGAAACAGTTTGAAAACGAAACATTTCCGCAAAATACCCTGTTGCGGAATAGAGCTAGAGACACACCAAACAACAGGCGAACGATCGGCATTATTAGACCATGGCTGGTAGTTCTGTATTTTATGTAATAAGAAATTTTTCACTACATGAAGTTACAATTTCATTCGGATTCATTGAAGATAGGTGCTTCACAGTTATAATTCTACCTGCAACGATGGGTGTACATTTGTTGGCTGGATAAACCAGCAACCGCTTGCAACAGATTTTATTTGTAACAGTTGCCTGACCGAAACAGTTGCGGCTGCAGCCGTTTCGCTACGACCACGCTTTATTTCACCGCTTGTGAAATCCACAGTTTCAGGCTCTACTGTGTAGAATCTATTTATATCCATTTCAAAATATTTTGTACTTTTCTACGCTTTATTTTTAAAATTCAAAACGCGTTTCGCCAATTTTTGGCATCGTCAGTGCAGTAGAATTTGTTTATAAGTTATTGTTGTCGTTGTTAGATAAATACAGTGCATTCAATTTCATTAAAAAAAGGTTTGCATTCCAAAATTACAAAAAGGAAGGAAACAAAAAGAATAAAGAAAAATGAGGGTAAAAAATATTAACATGATAATAATAACAAAATTTATAGATATACAATGCTTGGCAAAAACAATCGAATCAAGGGTTTGTGGTGTGAGAAAAGTCAATGTTTTTTAAAGATTCCAAAAAAACGGTGACTTTCTGAAAAATTATCTGGGGTTGAGGTATGAGAAAAATCAACGTTTTTAAAAGAAGTTTTCAGAAAGTCTTCGTTTTTTCGGAATCTTAAAAAAAACATTGACTTTTATCACACCACAACCCCTTGATTTGATTGTTTTTGCCAAGCATTGTATATAAATTTTAAACAAACTCTACTGCACCTGACGATGCCAAAAATTGGTGAAACGCGTCCTGAATTAAAAAAATAAAGTGTAGAAAAGTACAAACCTTTTTGAAATGGATATTCACCACTTGTGTTTAGCCCTAACTGAATAAGGCCCTTGATGTAAAAAACAAATCGAGTATTTCGAATAACGAGAATGCAGGTTTTTGACCTTGGGAACCATTGGTAGTCGAACGCGGAGACGATCTCACTCGACATACGTAGCCGGTTAGCAGGAAATGAACTCTTCCAATAAATAGGGTCTACTGCTCTCTGGGTCTATAGTTCTCTATTGTAGTTCTATATTATAGTTCTCTGAATCTATAGGAAAATAGGGTCTGTCACCGTGTTTTGTCGCCACTATACGCATGATCACCCCGCCTGCTGGTCATACGAGGCCAGGTTTTAACTGGTCTTTACTTCGGCCGCGATCAGCTTTGAAATGTTGTTAAATTTCCCTGGCGTCGATGCATACATTTGCATACTCTCCCTTGACTTAAGCTCGCTTGTCTGATTTATGCAGCCCTTCCGGGCTTAATTGCTCGTTTTATGGAACAAAAGTTAATTCGCTATGCATTCAAGGTCCGTATTTATGTTGTCCAATATATTTAATGAAATAATTCCTTACTCTCATTTCAGTGCATATTGAATATCGTAATTTATATTCCTTCGAATATGGTGGTCTAGCAACGTGGCCATATTCATTAGGAGCTCACAGTCATTACTGTATGTTGTAGATTCAATGTGGAGGACTCGTATGCTCAATTTGGATATTAATGGATTTCAATTTGAATCACTCAAAATAATGTAATTATTACCGTTCGCACAATCTCTTCCGGATTTTGGTGTGATGAAAATTGGTATGCCTTTTTGATTATTTAATCTCTTAAATTGAATTAATGTGTTCGTAATCTCCAATGCTTTAACTCCAAGTGACAGTAAATATTCCAGTTGAATTTTAATTCAGTATTATTTTTTAACATTAAAATTTTACGCAATCCTGTTTGTTTGTCTTCTGGTGACTTACCTCATTATAATAGTTTACCATGAATAATCCTGATACTCGTCATATTTTAAATGACGGGTGACATCGTTAAAGGCAGGGCTTCTGCCCTTTTGCTAACAAGTGAAGGAAAATTTAACAAAATGCCGTGACATTTTTTTTTCTCTCCGACGATTGTGGTGGTCCTTATGCCACTGCGATCCTGATTAGCCATTAGCTTGTCTTCAGGTTTATCAGGGGCAGAACCGCCAGAACTTGACATAAACACCCATGCTCTGGGCATGCGAAAATCCGAACCAGGCGTGACTCGAACCCACGACCCTTGGATTAGCAGGCGAGGACTTTACCCCGCTGCCACCGGGGCTGGCGTTTTGCATTTGAATTTGCTGTTTGCATTTGCTGTCGGATGTTTTTTATTTATTTATATTAAAATACAAAGATTTTATGAATATTATTAGGTATTGATTCAATCCGGTGAGGTTATCTATCAGCACTCTGCTTAAACTGAATATATGATGAGGCACGAATGCCAATGATGTCATGAATGTTTGAATTGAATGTCAATGATGCTTGGAGAGGAAACGAGATGCTTGTTTAAAGCTATTACAATTTTTGAAACTAAAATAATAGGTGCTTAAAGAAGCAAATGAATTAGCATCATTGAAAATGACTTAATTAATTGTCATCGCTGAAAAAAGCAGATGTTTCTCACCACCTAACTTGTAACCGCTTCTGTTGTTTATTGCACTAATTGAACCCATTTGGTCATACCCTCTCCCAACCCTCTACCAAATTGCCAACACAACAAATGTAATTTTTTAACATCTTCACGGCTACAAATGATTAATAACTGGAGGCTCACCAAAAACACCAAATTGCACCAAACGTAACAATCAGAATATCAAAAAACAAACATTCACTTTTGTTTTCTATGAAATCAATTTATGTATATAAATTTAAAACTAAAATAGAATATGAAAATACATGGATTGATACACGTAATTGAAAAGTAAACGTAAATTTTTGTGTTTTGGTAGTATAAATGTTATGTAAAACATTCTGGTTTATGTCTTTTGTAGCCTTGAAGATGATTAATAATTAAATCAAGATGTTGACGAGTTTGTGAATGGTAGATTTTATTTTTCAATCCTCGAATCGTGAATCCTCGTCGTTTAAAACGATGAAACTAACTTATATTGCATACATAATCTGAGGTTTCAGTTTTTTAATGCTGTTATATTGCATACTTCTCAAAGATTGTATCATGAGAATCCATCTTGTGTATTTTATCGTCTCTTATTAATTATGGAAGTATGAATGATAACCTACTCACTCGACGTTTGTGTTGTTATTGAATATCAGATTTGAAAAGAATCCGCTCAACTAATCGCTAGATTTCGGCAGAATTGGCCCTGTCAAAATATTTGCTGAACCTCGGACGCCTGAGTGAAAAATTTTGGCCTCGGAAATGCCAATCAGAAAATTGCATTAGTGCTTTCGTAGGAACAGTCAAAGTTTTACCCTCTCCAAAGCTCAGCCTTAGATCTTTTAATAGTAGCGACGCTAGAAAAGTTTTTGTTTTGGAAATGTCAAAGAAATGTTTAGTTTTATTTTACTTCCCAGTCCGTTGTATCCCAGTCGGAGATTCAATTACTAATGCAAACTTTGGAAGTCGGTTTAATTATCGTGGACCGCATTGCTCGGAAAACGGAGATCAATCGAATGAAACCCCTCTTGCATGTTGTCTCGAGTTTTCTGTCTCATTTCGCGTTGCCCTGGGATATTTTGAGGGATTGTGTGGGAAAATACGTCATCTGACTGTGGTATTTTTGAGCAAGAGAATCTCTTGAGTTAGCATGTACCGTAGGGTATTCCTTCCAGATTCATTTCGAAACAGCCATGCCTATGTGGTCCAGGATTCCATGAAAAAAATGATCGCCACTGCCATTATTCGCTTCCAGGCTCTCGTGAAGGGACGCCAATATTCTAGCCACCTATCTGGTTATTCAAAAAATAGAGCATTAGAGCCATTTAGGTGGCTGGAGTGGTAATCGAGAGTCATCGAGTGCACATTTTAATAGCTTTTCAAGTGAATTGAAAAAAAATTCATCTGTTTAAATAGTGGAAATTTTCAAGTATGCAATAAAAAATTTAAATTTTCGCCATAGTTGTAGTCGCCATTGCTATGACTTTGATTTTCGGCGCGAATTCGAATTTTAAGTGATAATTATATCTAAATACGAGTTTTTTTACTCGGCATGATACCTTGATATTTGTTAAAAACCATTATCATATGTATCATAAAACATATTATTTCGCAATTAGGAGAAAATCTGTTAATATATAATTGTTTTTTTCTGGAGCTTTGGTTTATTATTTTTTCAATTAAAAAAACACCAAATTGCCAACGTTTCGCCTTTTTATGTAAGCTACCTTGTGCGACCCCGAAAAAAATTGATTTTTCTAATGTGAGGCCGATTTCGGCTCAGGTGACCGGCAGCTCGGTGTACAGCGACGCAGACGGCAACGCCATCATCCGCCACGGGCATATAGTCTTCCTGATGGATATATTGAAGCTACATAGGTTGAAAAGGACCTTCGTTCATGTTAAAATCAAGATGTTTCGAAGAACCTGGAGCATGTTTACGCAATCGGACTGCTCAGACCTTTCCTACTCCATTATTTTATTTTATTAGCTTGCCATGTGCAAGTAGACATGGTATGGTGGCACAACTTTGGTTATACTCCTAGCATTGTAGCGAGAATGTTACATAGCATTCAAATAAAAATAAAATAACATTTAAATTGAAATAAAATTACTGAAAGTTAGGATTTGAATCCAACAGAGTTATTAAGTATTAAGAAAATGCAGCATTGTGTCTTTTCTTAAATACATTCACACTTGTTGGGAAAGGGATCGAGAATCTCTCCAGGTAATTTGTTCCATTCTGTAATTGTTCTGTTCAGAAATGAATATTTATTAGCATTAGTTTTTTGCATTCTCTGTTTGGTTTTGAAGATATGGTCGATCTTTCCTATGAGTGTGTTCCTCTATTTCCACTCGTAGTTCACCCCATGCTTCCCCTTTCTTTACTGTTTTAAACATTCCACACTGCCTCTACTTTTTCCTCCTTTCTTCCAGACTCTATCATAAGTTGCTCATTAACAATATGTTAACCCAGCGGTTCCCAAACTTTTTCTTTCCGCGACCCATTTTAGCCCATACGTTTTAGCCGCGACCCCCTAAAAATAACAAACAATGTGTACATTCAAATGATATTGTTTTTAAAGTAATTACAATCCTCATCTCGCGACCCCTTTCCGAACGGCCCGCGACCCCCCTGGGGGTCGCGACCCCTAGTTTGGGAACCGCTGTGTTAACCAAACCCTTTTTTCACTCACCTTGCGTTTCCTCCTTGCTCGTCAGTCTCGCGCAACTCCCCGCTCAGCGACATGGGCCACGCGCCGTGCACCAGCGAGTCCCGCACCATGGCCTCCCATCCCGTGCCGAAGGGCATCCGCCTCCCTGGGGACAGTGGCGCCCTCAGGCGGTTGCACGCCGCGGCCGACAGGGGCGCCGGTGTGTTCTCGCAGACCCTCCTCGACCTCACGAGTCTCCTTCGTCTGCCGCCCGTCGCAGCACCGCCCTCTCCGGTACTTCCGCCCCCGCCGCCAGATGGCGGGGCGCCCTCTGAGTTGTCCGCCATTGACGATTGGCGCATTTAGGGACTTCAACGGGTGAAGATGATCCGGTGCCCTATCAAACGTATGATCTCCCTCTACTCGCTAACATTATACCTATACCTGCAGTATGCTTAGTGTTTTGCTTATGAGACTCGTCTGACTCGATTCCGCTTGTCGTCTTGGTGGTAATTCAGCGGTTTCCAGCCTGGTGTACGAGGTCTAAGGTTTAGGAGTACACAAAATAACTCATGTATACAAAATAACTCAGCCGGTTGTATTGTGAAACTAATCACGTACTGCACTGGGTCCAGCTGTTTTCGAGTGCAATTGACTGAAATGGCCTGCCGTGAGGTATGCAAGTCAGTGAAGGTTGAAAGCCGCTGTTGTATCTAATTTCCTTTGCGAGATTTTTTATGGGATAACAGTATCTTAACACCCTACCTGTGCTATTTCACGGTATCGAACAAGTAATGTCTTGTATGCAATGCTGTGTGGCTTCTATTGTCTCAAGATGAGTGCAATTAAGTTGCTGGGTTTCGTTCCTTCAAGCGTCAATATTATTTTCCTATTATTGCTGTTTATTTTACGATTTGACTGAAAAATCAGCTGATTTTACACCTTTTTGGTCTCTAACTATGAGCAATTTAGTAATTACACATTGGCTATGTGGGGTAAAAGGCATATTTTTGTCGAAAAAAATTATTGGAAACGTCTATACTTTGTAGAGCTATGTGTGCGTAATTGTATAGTCCTTGTATGCTTTTAGTATATAATAGTTTAATATTTACTAATTAAGGTTCTAGCGTGTGTTTAATTTCCGTGCTCAGGTAAATTACTTGTTTTTATCTTAGCATGGAGTGAATGCTAATTAATATTTTAATCTAGTGGTTCAATGAAGTTAACAAATCTCTGAAATGAGATTTCAGTTTTATCGAATGCAATTACTAATCAGAATCTTCGCTAAATATGTGAATTTATATATGGTTAGAATACTGTAATTTTAACACACCTATTAATCAAAACTTCGTTGCATAATTTTAAATGAGCATCGTATTTCACTCCTTAATTTATTTTTTGAGATAGACGTACCGCTATTATCACTCGATCCGCAATTATATTCAGTTATCGGCGATATATAAAATATTAAACTATCGGAAAAATAAGGTGTTAATAATTGTAACTTTTTCAGCTATGCACAGTTCAAATTGAGAGTTATTGTGTTATCCTTCGAATTAGTAAAGTTTAGAATAATTAGTATTATACATAATGCAAGTTGAGTATTCACCTCGAGGATAAAGTTTCCCCTTTGCCTCTGTTTATTACTGAAAAATGTATTTGGTACTGAATAGGATGCAGCGTACTCTGGTATCCTATAAATTGGGCTTCAGGAATTAAATACGACCGTTTGTTTTGCTGTAATTTTATTGAATACTGTGATCCATCGAAGAGAAGGGGATATTTTAAACGTTAGTATTTGAATAATCTCGCTCGGACAATGACACTAGTAGACGGGTTAAATATGGTGAAATGAAAGAATTATTGTTAAAAATGGAAAACGAAGATTGCTTGGCCGCGATTAAAGATTCAACGTCTCCGCGTCGGCCATATTAAAAATGATTCCGAAACTTATCTCAGGCTTTATCTAACACCAGAATGAAGCTAAAAAATCTAATACGTTTCAGTAGTCAGTCTGTTGTAATTTGACATGTAATTCTCGAATACGCAACACTCATTGACCGAAAAAAGCAGTCTCAGACTCAATTTTAGTTTTATTGTAACACTTCATGTTGATGTAGTAATAAGATTTAGTAACAGTTTATAAAATAGTATTTAGATCGATAACATATGTTGAAAAAGCTAATTGAACTAGTGTATATATGTCTGTGATAACTAGTGTTCTATGTTGTGATATCACTCGTGTTTTTAGTGCTACTCTCAAACAATTAAACTGCTTGATTTTGCGAATTATTCTAATTTACTTAGGCCTTAGTTTGTTTGTCGTTGTCCCGTTGATCATCTGCTCAAACATTTACAGCTACTATGTTTGCAAATTATCAGTCGTTTGGGAACATGTGCAGTTTTTTTGCGACTGTCGATCGAAATCCTATCGAAGCAGAAGTTTTGCAACCGCAAACAAAATAACCACATTCTCGTCGTTTATATGCTCGGCGTTTGATTATAGTGGTAATGTGCGTTTTTCAGCGCTCAGTGATGAATGAGTTTGAACTTACGTGCTTGTTTAATTTTACACTAACATGCCCGCATGTTGTAGAAAAATAGATTTTAGTGTTGATAGGTTAGATGATGAGGAAAGTAATTGTGTTCTAAAACCTAGTGTTCGAAGAAAGTTAGAGATGTCTTTCCGTTAGAATCTACAAAGGTATTATTAAAGTTACTGCTTATTTTTTTGTCAGCGTACTATCGACTGTTCATAGGAGGATTAAAACGTATTTGTACTGGATCTTTCGATGCTGTCCTCTTCGCCCCAATTCACTTGTCTTCTTAAAAAAAAAGAAATAGAAACTGAAAGAGAAAGAAAGTTTTTATTTTAGTTTCATTGGGTATGAGCATGTGGAGCTTGAAATTTCACACGGAGGCTTTTAAAACGTTACTCAGATGAGAGGGCTGGATTTTTCGTGGATCAGGCTTGAAGAATTATGCTGCAATGTATCCGAAACCACCTTAAGGAGACCCTGATTCGAAGTAGGGAATAGCCCAGGATAATCCTGCACCGTCATCAGAGTAACTGATTAAGACCTTTTTTATGAACTTAATACTACCACCAAGTTAGGAACACGTAACAGATTGTCTTATTTCAAAAGCAGTTATGAGTCTTGAATAGAGTAAAACTTTAGATTTAAATAGATTTCTGAAAAAGAAATATCTACTAATTAGTTGATCATACCTTTCTTATTTTATAACTCAAATTGTATTGTTATTCATTGAACTGCAAAGTATTTAAGTTAAATTATTGTGTATACCTTCTGTAGGATTCATTCTACAGTTGTGCTATTGAACAAGCAGTTTAAGTATGGATGTTTCATTATTAATTACCAGTTGAAATGTTTTCTCTGTAATTACTTTAAAATATTTGTTAGGCACATATGGCACATTGGGCATTATTCAACGAAAAATATAACTTTGAATCTTTGCCGAACATCATTTTGAAAGTTTTTACTCCTACTCATTGGGAATTCATTCAACTAATATTATATTATGTATTATAAAAATTAAATAATTTACTGGAAATAATTTTCGTGACATACCTACGGCTATTCAGCGTTATAAGCAAGTCTATATGGATTCTAATGTCACTCACAACAATGATAAATATAGCAAGGCCTCTCTCCAAACCATAAACTAACTGAGACTTTTAAGGAAATGCTAATTTTTTACCTCCTAATATGGGCACAAAATAAACATTTTCTCATTCAAAACATTCTTGATGTGAAACGACTAATGTAATCATTGAAACTGCGACGTAGGTATTTTGGGAAATTTCATATCCTTTTCATTTTATTGTAGCCAATATCTGAATCGTCTGAATAGATAAAAGGTTCTTTGAGCTAAGCATTTCTCATTATTCTCTATTCGGTCGGCATCGTCGTCCTTGGAAGGGTTTTGGAGTGTCTTCTCGTATTATTTTCATTTGAGTGCTCCATTTTATTGTTTCGAGGAGCAAGAACAGGAACGCTCAGAACTTGACGGCACCGTGGCCATGAATCGCCAGGTGTCATCTTGAATTAGTTTTCTCGTGAAAACAAAGTTGGGGAGATGCTCCTTGATATTACTCAAAGAAACAATAAACATCAAAAAGACAATGTTTCTCTCGTAAAGTCTTGCGTCTTTCTTCTATTCCAGTTCCTCCTTTCTCTCTCATTCCTTTCGTGTCCTCCTTCTCTTTTGTTCAAGGGCTTCGATCCACCGTGCCTCATCCTTTCTCCCTCACGTCTCTAAGCCCTAAAATCCTCTCCGCGTTACTCGCAAGGGCCCCCACCTTTTTTCACTGTGGCATCCTCCTCCTCCGGCTTGAACCTCGGGTTGAACGATATATTCCCCTCGTATAGAAAGGGATTCGATATTAAAATAAGATATCGTATTTCAATTTTATATCCTCCGGGTAGAACGATGTATTGTATTCTGATGGCATGCGATGTATTGCGATATATCGCGATTGTATATCAATAATATTGAGTTATCAAATTTCGATTAATTGACTCCAAAGAATTCGATGCATCGAAATGCGATATAGTGCGATATATCGCATTGTGATGCGAAGGTGGTTTTAAAAAGGCTTTACGCATGAAAGTTACTTCTATGACAGTAACCTTACGATGTTTGAAGTAGCACTTAAACGTTTAAAGGCGGTCTTCCCCCATGGAAGTTGACTTTTCCCAAAGAAATGAATGGCAAAAGATTCAAACATTACCTAATTTCGGATATCATTTGGTTTGCACATTGCATTGCATGAAAAACATTTGCAATTAAAAACATAAAGTACAGATATAAGTAAAAATATAGGTACATTTCAAAGAATAAGTTCTTCCCCGGCAAATTATTTTTTTAGTTTAAATTTTTAATTCCTGATCGCAATCATGTGGTCAGGAATTCATCGAATTTGATACGATTTTATTGCAGAATCTAAGTGCAACTTGCAGGTGAAATAGAAGCCAGTCTATTCCTCGTGAAAGTGCGAATCGTGATTAAATATACGTACCGATTACTATCGCTATCGATCCTTACTTCCACAGTTCGTGCTTAGACATCGAAGGTCGTGCTTGCTAACGACATGTAAGGTTTCTGCTATGGAAGTAACTTCCTTGTGTAGATCCGTCTTTGGGTTGAGGGTTATTGTCACGGATTGAAGGATATTTGCGATATTAATGAGATATCGCATTTTGATTAATCACTCCGGGTAGTTAGATGTATCGAATAACGATATCACGAGTTGTGTCGAAATAAGATATGAAGGCGGTTTGAAGTAGGCTTTAAATGTGGAAGTTCTTCTGTCATATATAAGGTAACGGGACAAATATATTTAGGCCGGTACCTACTGCGCGATACCATGTGGTATTAAATATTTTTTTCTACCACAAGTAATGTGATACTACGTTTCGATTCTTGATTTCTATTCAATACAATTACACATACTGTATATTATATAGATTTGTTGAATGTATGCAATGATATATTTCTTCATTCAGGGTTGCTTCCTGTGAAGTATTTATTCATTGATAAAGTTCTACGACGTTTTTATAAAATAAATGGAAATGCAGGGTTATTTCTGTATTTTCCTACTCCCATCAAGCTGCTTAAAAATCGTACACCCTTGCCTAGACCAAAACTTACGTTATTTAAACGATGTTTTCTCCGTTTAAGACCTAAACTGTACAACTTATTACCCGATTCGTGTTTAAAATCAAAATCTGTGAACACGATATAAAAAATGTACAGTCTTGGCTTCTCACTAAACAAAGCCTAGAGGATATCTTATAATAACTGTGTGTGGTATGACTTCATAATTTTGTTACTCAATGAACTAACTGATAACTTTAAGTTTATTTAATTCCCTTTTACATATGCTGTATGTATACGAGTTAAAAAACAACCAATTACTGTGTGATTGTACTTTTGTACCATTAACACTGGTCCTTCTTCGAGGCTACCTAAAGTTACTCTCTAATTGTTCAATATTAATGAAAGTATTAATTCTGTTAGGGTAATAATCAAACACTATTATGATATGTTCGAGGATCGATAAAATTCGATATGCGATGAACATCGATATGATGCGATACGCGACACATAGATTTTTATTCCAATATGCACGCTGGAGTCGACTCGAAACTGATCGGTTTATATTGAGTGAACTAAGATGTTCTACTCCATTTGGAAGGCCGATTGTGTCCACACGTATTTGACACGAATATTGCAATTTTCGGTAGTTGCTAGCGCTGCGGTGTCATTATGCGGAACCTCCAACAAAAACAAATATCTAAAGAATAATATTGTAAGAGGTAGTTTTGAACATTTGAATGCATAAAAAAGAGTCGTGAGACAGGATTATAAGTAAGATTATTACAAAAGTAAGAAATTAAAAAGTTAATTGTTGGGATATATTCCCTTCAATAAGTGGACTATAGATGAAAATACAATGGCAAAATTACATAACAGAGAATCACAAGAGTTTTAAATACGTTAACGTGCTGTAAAGAGAATGCTGGTAATAAGCTTATTTCAAAATTCGAAATTAATCGGTATATCTTTATCTTAACCTCAAAGCATGTTTTTCAACTTGTAATTAGACAATTTACATTCATATCCGAGTTGGGTTCTTAACTTTCACTAACATCAACTTAGGAATTAAAACATTAAAACATATCATATACTCCGCAATGTAAGACTCTTAACTCCATAGATCCATGGAAGGGTCTCAAAATGCACTAGCGTCAACTTGAGAAGGCAAACATTTTATATACACCTCAATGAAGGGTTATTAACTTCACTTGCATCATATTAAGTAGGAAAACCTTTTCCCACGCATTTTCCATACCCGCCGTATTTAGGAGGCATCCACTTTAAACGTGCGCTTTCCACTTGTCAAACTGATTAATCGCCTCCAAAAATAAGAAGGCTTCTTCTCCGTCCAAGTACCGAACCCCACCACTATCGATGGCGAACCGTATGATAAAGGTGTAGCGAAACTTGATGACACTCGCCATCGGAGCACTTAAGGTCCCTGAGAACGAATCAAGCGTTGATGAGTGGACAAATTTATCCAGTTGCTCAGTTGGGGACTTTTAGAGAAAACACAAGGATCTTTATCCCTTCACTCTAGTATGGTCTCCTCTCCCTGACGTCATTCAAAGCACTGGCGAGTGCCACCAAGTTTTGCTACACCTATACACGTCCAAGTCCACTCTTCATCCAAGTGGAAACTCGTTGAGAACCAAGGGTCAACTCATACGTGTAATAGTAATAGATTTTGAGCTACGCGATATAAATATATCGGAGTGCGAATGCTGAAGTGCGGAAAACCCGCAAAGACCTCGTATATTCCCCCGTTTTTTCCTGCCTCTTCTCTATTTAGTCTTTCCTTCACTTCTCCGCAAAGCCCGCGACAACCCTCTTCACGGGTCATCTCCCCGCTTCGTCGCTCTCCGGAGTCCACTCTATGCAACGCAACGCTTCCCTCTCTCTTCATTTCCTTTCCCGTCCGTAGTGCTCTCGTACTTTCGTGCTGTCGAGTCCCTCTCCCCGCATACCGACAACCCTTTCGTGGTGCTCCTGGTGTCTTCCTCTCTCGCTGTCCGGGGAAAAAAGCGGAATAAAACTCTTCCCCTGGGACTTTTTAAAGAGTGACGGAGTGGGCGGCGTGATGATGAGATTAACCACCCCTCTTTTATTCAGGGCGGGATTACGATTGACATTTCCTGACGTGATGGAAACGAACGGTGGCGTTCAGCTATTTCGTCATATTCCCGTCAAAGTTAAGAGTGCTAATTTATGATTGACGGGAGAGTATCGGTGTCAGTTGTTGGAATTGTTTTTAGCAAGCGGAGTTCTGTAAAACGGTTTTGAAGTATCTGCTGGTTATTTCTATGCATTTTATGATCAAAATATTAATTTTACGCAAATATACTGCAAATATCGCTTCAAGAATGTTTATCATGCGACAGCGTACTTGCTTTCCATTCACTTCAGACCTTACGCAATCTAGGGAGCGCACTTAAAAACATAAAGAGTGGAGTGGATATTGGCTAGGCGATGAAAGAACTTCGACAATCACACTAGCGGTTTTTTTGTGTCAATTTCAATTAAAATGTGAAAAATGGTTAAGGTAATGTTTTAATTGCTCTGTAGTAAAAATATTACTTGATGAGAGTTATTTATTGACCACTTAATTAAACAAGGATGTTTCTTTGGAGAGTTGGTCCTCAATAAATTATATCATATTAATATTCTTGCCAACGTTTCGAAAATTTATCTTTTTATCATAAGGGCTTGAGGTGGGATAGAGAGATTAATAATTCAGAATATGCAGGTAGGTCTTATGTAAATACAAGACCATAAGAACTGTCTGCATATTCTGAATTATTTATCTAATTATTCCACCTCAAGTCCTGATGATGAAAAGATAAATTTTCGAAAGTTGGCAAAAATACTAATATGATATAATTTCTTGAAGACCAACTCTCCAAAAAACATCCTTGTAAAAATATTACGTTTAAGAACTAGAATGTGGTTATATACTCCCCTATTATTTGTCTTTTCTGTCGCCTTTCGCTGACACAAACTGTACGTTTGCTGAATCATCTCATCGTTCATTTATTTTACCATTTATCTCAACCTGCAATCATTATTTCCATTTCATACTAAATGAGTTTGGTTTACGGCTTATAACCCATTATTTGTTTCCCTCAGTCACCTTAAAGAAGTCATCGTAGAGTCTCTTTACGCCTAGTGTGCTCTCCGACACAGCTCACCTCCTCGTCAGGAGGAAGAGGAACTGGTTTGTTCTGTTCGCCAAAATATGAAATGCATTGTTGAATATTTACGGAAGAAAGGTGATAGTATATGTTCCAAAGGTACCAACTCAGCAAAAACACTTAGACGTGTTTAACAGTGATTAAAGAGAGGTTAAAAGCTTGTGTTTTTATGAACATTTATTAGCGAACTAGGTTTTAAAAGGCGCCCATGGCGCCCACTTATTCAAGGAAGACATTGAAATTAAATGACACTTGATATCATGAGGTTATTCCCAATACTAAAAAAATTACATTCTTTTTGTTTATTTGCGAGAGAGAGCAACGTACAGTTGTCCGTGTGAGAATACTACTGTTTGCAGTTGAAGTCCAACGTGGTCAAACGACTGACACTGCGACTTGTTGATTGTAGTCGCATATGCCGGACTCACTGGAAACTATCGTCGTCGTAAGATGAAAGGGAGCGTTGTCTCAGTCAGAGCCAAATCAGAAATTATTCTCGCTTTTATGAAAGTGCTTGCAAGCAGTTGAATAACGGCATTTTAAAATTTAAATGACTTTGGCTCCATCTATTAGTGATATTTGAAAACTTAGTGACTGTGGCTCCATCTTACAGCGTTCCTGAGTCAGTGAATGAGAAACAAGGGCTTTTCTTATGTATCATAAATGAATTTCATAACTATAGAGAAAACCTTCTGGCGTATCTACTATGAACGTACGATATGCTCTAAACCGTTAGTTTACCAATTGTTCCACCAGCACACTTCGCTGCATTCATAGTCGTTCGTTGTGTGCTGAAGTGCTAAGGTGTGTTCCGATGTGTGCCAACTTCAACACACAGAATTGAAAGCTCCCTCTATCACAATAACCAAGCTTCGCGAAGTCCACAGTCCGTTTCTGTCACGTGAGGAGGTGTGGACCATAATCTCGTCGTAATCATAGTGTACAACAGAAGGAGGGTGGATCCATCACCGTGGGGAAAGCGAAGTAATATGAGAACAAAAGAATAGTAGGAGAAAGAGAATTTAATGAGAATTGTATATATATGTGCTAGCATTTTCTTCGGGGAAAAAGGAGAGAAACGTTTTTTCAGGCTCTCCCTAAGAACGCAGTTTTCCTTCGGGTTATTGTTACACCCTGTTATCTCGATTAAGTAAAAAAAGGATGTAACTCGACTGATATTTTTGTCTCTCGTGTTGTGTCTTGTAGTTTTTGAAGTTATACTTCTTTGCGCCCGTTGGAGACTTTTGGAATGGGATGTTGGTCGAGAAACCGCGTCACGCTCTTTTTTGGGTGAGAAAAATCCACAATTGTACGTTTTTGTATGGTTTTTTGTACGTTTGAACTTTGAACAAGAGCATCGATGGGTGAGTCGGTAGCGCACTCGACTTTCAACTAAGAGTCCCATGTTCGATTCCCGGTTGTGGCGATTTTTTTTTAAACAAAACTTCTTTTCAAAGTTCGAACGTACAAAAAACCATACAAAAACGTACTTATAGTATATAGGTGTATATAACAGATAATATATAGGTGTATATTATAAAAATTAAATCACTCATAACAATATATCGAAGAGAAATATATTGAATAATAGAGAAAAAATGTCTTTTATTTCATTTATATATCCTGTCTGCCTGTGTGTGTGAGCGGGTGTGTGCGACCGGCCAAAGAAGTATAACTTCCACCGTCTGGTCCGACGCAGACCACGTTTTTTTTGTCACACAGCGCGTGTGTTGTACGAAGCGGTCTTCCCTCGTGTCTGCTTTAACTCGTCCGCCGTGTCGTCTGGAACTCGGATATCTGGGTCTTATTTTTTCCTGTTTTTATTTTATTTTCACATATCTTCTGACTTTTTCAAACTCGTCGAGAGGAAGGAAATACGGAGTCTCCGATGAATTCGAAAGTGTCTTTTTCTCCTCGCTGAAGTCACCCAGGGGGGGGGGGGGTAACAGCGCCGAACGCGCGAAATTCAATCAGGAATGAATTTCCGGTTCGATCCGAATTTTCCGACGAAATCGATGAAGCGATTCGATTATGTCCACACATCTACACACCACATCCAGGGTGCCATCACAAGGGGCGTGTGGCAGGGGGCTTGAGAACACCAGCCGTGAAAACAGAAGGGTGTACGCAAAAATAGGATCAGGAACAAGGGAGTGTACGGAAGGATAGAAGAGGAGAAAACCTATGAAGCACTATCAGAAAGACAAATTCCTCCGCTCGTATCCGTAATTCAATATGCTCGGTACTATATGGCGTTCCACATTCAATTGATGGTATTACATGAGCTTTAAATGTGTTTCGTTTCTTGTGTTAAACTCCATTAGGAATGCAGTGCGATGTTGCCAATAGCAGCAGGTATATTAATGTGGCTGGAGCGGTAATCGTGGGTCAATGAGTGCACATTTTAGTAATTTTTTAAGTAAGCTGAAAATCATTCTTGGACCATATTTCACTTAGTGAATATGTTTATGCACTTAAAGCCATCATACCGGCAGTAATGGAAATCATACAAGATTTTTATTATTAATTTTTATTATATTTGTAATTTTTTTCCTTGCTTAAAGCATGTTATGACTCATGTGTTTGGCGCGGTATTCGAAATTTAGACGAAAATACATTGAAATATGTATAAACTTGACTGTGGTAACATAGTGTAATCATGAGAATTAACATATTGAAATATGATTTTTTTTTCAATTTTGGTCTCGGCGTGACACATTGATATTTGTTAACAATAATTATGACAATGAGAAATGTATTATTTCGAGTTAAGAAGAAAATCTGTAAATATGTGATCGAATTATTACGAACTATATATGTCGTGTGCCATAAGGCTACGCATTAAAATAGCATTAAATTGCCAATAAATCAAAAGGGTTTGACGCATTTTTCACTTTTATCCATAAAAATATATATCACTAATGAAAGCACGTATACAAATTTACACGCAAACCGCACATAAACAAAAATCTCTCCAGCCACCTTAACTTAGTGATAGACAAAATACTAACAACACATTTAGGAGTCTACCGCTGTGCAAATACTATGCCCTAAAATAACTTGCATAAATATAGTGTGGAGTCGGAAATGGTGATCTACGTGACCTAGAGGTGGACACACGGAGCGGAAGTTTGGCAACAGCGTTCTCTACATGGCTTATACTGTCAACCACGTGTGGAACGTCTTAAACCTTTGTTACCAAGCCAATTCGAGCGCCGTAAAAAGCCAATTAATAATCCATGTTATTTGTTTTTAGACGCCGATTAATGTTATAAAATCGTTGAGGATAGCCTATGACTTCGCTCTAAAATTTAAATAATCGCTATGATCACAGAAAATTCTCATTATTTTATGCTTTAACATTATATTCACTGCTTACTATGTTAAACTTTTAAGTCGGTAGCTGAACCAGAATCCTTGATAAGGAAAGCCTTTACCTAAGCCTTTACCTAAGCCTGTACACTAATCCGGAGACAAGTTTGAACTTTTGAATTCCTATTCTGAACCAATCGTGGTTACTTGTGGAATATTTACCCGGTGGGCTAACTCGGTGAATTTTTAGTTCCTGAATACCTTCGTGTGGAGTGTTGCGCTATTCGGCTCTGAGACATGGACCATTGGAAAGTTGGAATGGAAGACAATAGAGGATTTCGATACTTCGTGCTGATGGCGGATGCTGAATATGAAATGGATGGATTGGATCTGAAACGAGGAGATGCACAGAAGAAAAGAACTGGATAAAAAAATATGAAGCACTATGAGGAAGACAATGTACGAATGGAAAGGCTACACTTAGAGAGACAACTAATTGGTAGAGAACATAATAGAAAAGAGGGCCCAAAGAGGAAGATCAAGGGATGAATAGATAAGCCGAATGAAAAGAGATATGTAACAGAAGAGCCAATTGGAGGTTAGTAAAAGAAAAGTTTGTATAGTCCACGAAAAAGTTATTATTGAATTAGCCGACCAGGGGGTTTCGACTTACACAGTCATGTGTAATTGGGCTATACAAGTGTTACGTAAGGCGATTTATACCTCTTTTTAACCCTCCTCTCACCCCCATGTAAGACAACTTAAGATTTCACGAACCCTCCCCTCCCAATCTTACGTAATTCATCAAGTATTTTTGAAACCATTAACAAATATAGTAAACCATGGGGGATTCTATGTCAAAATGCGCAAAAACTGACCTCATCACGGATGTTGATAACGGTTTTTGATATTTCGCGACTCGCTGTACGCACAACTCGCAAAACATGATATTTGAACTAATGAACGCAACTGAACGAATGAACTCCAAACTAATGAACGCAACGAATTGATTGTACGTTTTTCTATAGTTTAGCATACTTTCAGCCGTACTGCCGTGGTGATCATAAAAAGTAATATTTTTTCCTACGAAAATAACAAGTATCATATCTTACGTAAGACTGTCTCAGACCTCCGCACCCCCCTACGTAAGACAACGTAAGAAAAGGTCAACCCCCCTCCCTCCCCAAAACGTCTTGCGTAATATTTGAAACTCAGTCAAAAACTTGTTCGGCATATTCAATAAAAGTTTTCGTGGACTATACATAATTTTATTTTACTTGGTTATGGAGTACCACAAAGTAACGCCTGAGAACATTAAGAACAAAGTGGTGTTAGCAGTCAGCCAATCTTAAGATGGGATGACTTAATGATGGTGAAAGGAAAGTAAGAATTGGTTAAGGAAAATGACGATTTAGTGAGGTGTGATAAGTGTTTCAATCATCCCTTATGATTATCGTAAATTGAGTGAGGGAAAAAAGGAATTCGCGAACTTGTTCGACAGCGGATTCCTCTTATTTGGCCGCTCATATATTCCTAAATATGTAATGTTGGAGTAAAATAACATCCGTCTTCTCGTCCTTAAACTCAAAAAAATACGAATTTTTCAATAAGCCTAATTCTACCGTATAACCCTTAGGCACGGAATGCGACGGTGATATTTCGTCGCAGCTCCAATTATAGCAACTACAAAACAGTCACAGCGCAAAAAATGTGGATTTGGAATACTTTCTACGCAAGGTGTTGAAGTGGACGCAGATCGGAACACATCAGTTCGCACGAACGGAACGAATGAATGGAACGATGAGCCTGTTTTCTTGATTTAACACTAAGTATTAAGGTGGCTGAAGCGATTGAGTGCTCATTTAAAAAAATATTTTAAGTAAGTCGAAAAAAAAATCATGGACATTTCATTTGAGTACATCTGTTTATGGGTTGGAACTCATCATACCGGCAGTAATGGAAACGTTACAAGAATTATATTTCAATTTTTTCACTAATTAAAGCTTGTTATTACGAGTTTTCGGCGCGGAATTAAAAACGTAAGCGTATATTACATTGAAATATGTTTTTTTCTAACACTGGACTCGGCGTGACACTTTGATACTTGCAATCAACAATAATTTTAATAATATGAAATGCATTATTTTGCGTTTAGAAGATAATCCGTACGTATGTAATCGAATTATTACGAAATATATGTAATGAGTCATGAGACTACGCGATGTATTGAATTGCCAAAAAAAAACAAACAAACTGTATGACTTAATTATTATCACTCCCATCTATAGATATCACTAATGAAAACATGTATACAATGTTTCACTAAAATCTGTTAATAAAAAAAATAGTTCCAACCCCGTTAAGCTCTTTTCACTGCTCCTATATCAAATCGAAACGACAAGATTAGTATGATGTATATAAATATTTTAATTCCATCGATATGTTGGTTGATTTGGGAGTAAATGGGGAGGCTGATCGTTAATGTGGATTGAAATCGTTGTGTCTCACTCATGAAAATTTTATTTCTTGGTCCATAAGTTCTAACGAGTCATTTTGAACGAATGAATTTATCCTTATTAATATTCTCGAAGACCACTCTTCTGTAAAAGTAAACAGCCTTCTATTTATTAAAAGCATTGAAAGGGAATTTGCAATCTCTGCAAAACCAATCTACGGACAAGTTTTGAAAGAATTCAGTTTTAAACGAATTTTTAATAATTTATCGTGGCTTAATTTATGTTTTTATCCCCCAGAATATCGTCGAAATTCATTGTTCATTATCCGCATCGATGAGTTACAATAAATTGGGTATAGGTAACTATTAAACGTTCTCTTTTTGTGTCCTTGATAATTAAAGCTGTAGAGGTAGTCTAGTAAAACAGAATTTCCATTTTTGAAATGATCCCTCCATAGCAAGTATTTTAATTTATCTAGTCCGTATGTATATATTTTTATGACCATGTCTTTTCAAGCGGAACATAATTAACTGGAGCTGCATAATAATCATTTTAGTCTAGCATCTTTTTTGGCAGTTGTAAAGCCTTATCGTACCGAGCAAACTAGTTAAGTTGTTAATGAGTAGTATCTTTCCTGGATCATTAGCAACCACTCAAGCAACTCTAATTGAAATTTGAAGCCAATGAAAACAACAAAAAAATAATCACCGACTCGCAAATGATGCGTTGGAACGCATCCATATTAGTTAAATAATTGAAACTTTTGTAATTCCCCTCTCGTAATAAAACACTTTAATGCCGCCGCCGTTTCGAGTCACCTGGCCAACTTCAGGAAACAATTACAGGTTCAATATTCTGACCTGTAATTTGTTTCCTGAAAATTACTCTGTGTGTCGAAGCGCGTCGACAAAAAAGTTATTTATTACGAGTGGAAAAAGGTCTCTCGTGGCTTCAAATAATTTATACGTATGCATTCTTTTGTGCTAAAAAAACAATCCTCTTGGTTTTACGCCGAGGTCATTCGACAAAAAGGTGCAATGCTGTGAATTTTCAGCATTTACCCGTGATTCAAAGGGGAAAAGATTGGCTCTTCGTTAGTCCAACGAAAATTGGCATTCTTAAAAAAATAAAAATTCCGCATTGGCGCAACATTCACCGCCACATCCACTATATAAACGTTTGTTTAACTATCCTTTCCATGAAAAACATGGATTTAATTAATTTGTAAAATCTGAGATTTTATCAAAAATATTTCAAAACCTTTCTTTTGTGAATAAAACTGGAAAACATTGCCATTCTCGTATAATAGAATTGGGTTTCCCCATCCTATATCTTTTTACAATTTTTATCTTTTGTCGTTATTCAGTTACATTTTATAATTGGTTGCTAGCTACCCTTTTTATCTGATGTGCTCGGCGAAGTAGAGAGAGGATTTTTATTTGGACTAAAACCGCATTTTGGAGAAGACTAATTTGTAGAACCTTAGTGAAAGTAGAGACAATGCGTCCCTTTTATTACGCGCTGTTAATTAGCTTCAATTGTCTGTCTGTGGGTTAGGGACACAACTTGTAATAAAAATTTGATCCTCTTCCTGACCAGCAAGCGCTTTGAAATTTGGCAGAGAGACGTATTCCGGATGAAAATACAATAATCAGTCATACAAAAATCATTTAAATTTGTCGATGAATAAATAACTTTCAACATGTTTCAAGTTTTCAAATAATTTATACAGAGGGCAGTCGTTTGAATGAATGAAGAATGACTGTTGTTATAGATATAAATAACAAATTTAGTGGTGTTAAAAACATTTTAGCGTAGTTTTATTTATTTGACAGATACTATTGTTGCTTTAGCAAGTTGTTATGCAAGTATGGTGTAACAGGCAGATTTGAAGTTTTATGATATTAATGTCATGAAATGTAACTTAAGCCATTTGAGGATAAATGAATGCCATATATTCTATACTATTAAACGAGCAAATCTTGTATTTGTGTGTGTGTGTAAATTTTATTTCGAGAACGGCTCTAACGATTTTGGTGAAAGTTACAAATTTACTAATAGGTATATAGTACGAAAAATCGATTTACCTAGATCTTGACTCTGGGAAAACTCTTTTTACAAGATATTTGGCAAAAAAAAGTGAATTTTTAACACGTAAAAAGGCTAAGTAGGCTACTCCATTTTTTTATACAGAGGTTACTTTGTTTGCTTTGTTTAATTGCTTACACTCCTGATACAAATTTAAAATGTTCCTTTTGGTAAATAAAAGAAGTTTTTTAATTCTTGCATTCAATTTCCGTATACACATCGCATTTTCCAGGAATTTTAGTTTTTAGCTCGAAAATCTCAAATTTTTGCACTACTTCAACAATTGAATATTTTGTTTACTTGGAAACCGCAGCATAGGCATGGAATGGAAATCCATGCCTGAGACATGTACGCCTACTATAAAGGAGGGAATAATGTTTCAAACAGGCACTTTACTAGGAGCGATCACAGTATATACAGATGTCAATAAAAATTAGAGTGTGAGGCGCTTTCTTTACAAACTCTAACGATTACATGCATTAAATAACCTGTACATTCTCTTCACTACGTAAAACTCTCTCGTCAGAATTTTATTCGATAAATTATACTTAGTTATGTTTAACACATACCACAAATTGCTAATACCTTATCAGGGCAATCATTATCTCATGGCCCTAATATATATCAATTAAACAGCGAAAAATTCTTCACAATTATCTTACATTTCTATAAACAATCGTACTTATATAAACATGGTAGCTCTAACTTGGAGTTTTATGAACAATCTTACTTTCAATGAATTATGGTTTCTTCTCGTGAACGAGAGCAGCTTTGTTGCACGATTTTAATTTTTTTGACACACGCATACACTGTGATCGGTCGTAGTACTGTGGCTGTTTACAAAAATTAGAAGTGCAAGCGCTCCACGCATGTATTTTTATTGAGATACATATATACTGTGATCACTCATAGTGCTAAGGCTGTTTACAACAAATATTTTCTCCTTTATAGTGCATACTTAATAGAAGCTTGTTTTTAATTTTTCAAAATATAACATCGTTTTCTTATATCGTGTATTGAGAATAAAGTTTGAATCTGTTGACTGTTATTTATTAAATGAGATTAATTTTAATTAACCTTGTTCATCCACGAGAAAGAGCAAATTATGTTTTATACCTTAAGATGGGTAAACACTGAGAATTCAATTGCGCAAGTTAATTGCTAAAAGCGACTTTCCACGTAAATTGAATGTGTGTACGGCTCTACAAGTCCGCTTGCAGAACTTTTAAAAGTTTCAGCTTGTCGCTTGAAGAAGCGTGTTGCTGTCCGTGTAAACAGCAACCAGTCTGGCTTGGCACTAACTCGTGACAAATATTTTATCAGTGTGAACTCTCCAGTAAGACATCCATGAGCAACTTGAGTAAGTAACATGCCAGTGTAAGCCCACCGTTACACTCGAAAAAGTTATTTTGATGCACCCTTATATATAATGATGCGACTCGTCAACATTCTTCCAAGTCAAATAGGTTTTTCTCTAATAGTTTACATTCTTTTAAATCTCAATCATACCATTAATGTATGTAATATTGTTTTATTTCTCTGAAATTTATAGTGTTTTTTTTTTTAATTCGTCTACTTAAAATAACTTCCTGCCTGTTAAGCCTGCCTTCCTGCAGCCTGTTATACGGATTTGGATACACCAATGTATATTTAATTGTTATTATTTTAATGATAGATACCTATGTTATATTTTTATGAAAATGGGCAGTAGCCCACAATGAATTATGATTTTTATCTTAAATTAACAACTTTATAGCTCTCTTATCAGTACACTTACTGAAATGGGAGTAGTTGGTGCTAATTTATACGCGTTCAAACTCCCTACTAATCAGAACACTTCCGCGGTGGTTCATTACTGATGTAATTTACAAAATAGCTTCCCACATGTTGAGCATTTCTTGGCATTATCAAGAGTTTAATCATGGATGGATATATTTAATATGCCCTGCCACCAACTCAACGGTGATTGCCATGGGATGATAGCGTTAAAGGAAGGGAAAACGACCCTAATCTGGGGCATGAGGATTGCCCACTTCAAAGTTATTCCTAAAATAGCTATAGTTTTGCTAGAGTGCGAGCTTCCTGAAGGCTTTGCTAATTTGTGTTGGAGTCATTGAAACTATTCATGTGGTGTGTGCGTGAAGCAGCTTGGGAGATTTTGTTTCGAAAACTTTGATGTTCAATATCGAATTCCGCATGCGTAACAGCTTCATTTAAACATTGTGCTGGCGTTTCTACTCGGATGAAGGAACTTTGGCATGCTTTAGTGTAGTTTTTCTCATAAGTTGAAGCCAAGTAAAATTAAGAAGGCCTAATAGAGCATGGGACTTTCCCTGAGGGTGTTACCGTAGTGTTCCGGGATTTCCGGTCACTCACTGAGTTTAAAATGATTTTGTTTAATTGCATAAAATCTTTAGACCATGGCACATATTGGATCAAAATCATCACAACCTGTTCTTATATTTATGTTAGATTCATGAGCTGTTCTGGCTTTACTACTTCCTCCCCAGTTATTTATTAGGACAATATGCCGATTAAGGTGGTTTTAAACGGAAGAGAGTTAAAATACTCTTAAGTATTTTTTACAGACACATGCCCGTATCTTTTCACTCGATTTTTCTTTATCTTAGCGCACGTCCTACCCTCTCTTCATCCATAAAGCCTATTCTCTTTTTCCCACTTCCTCGCTTACACGACATCCTCCCCTCTATATCACCGCCTTCAGCACCCTGTGACTTATTCCAACCACCACTTCTGCCTTCTCCTATTGTCCGTCAGAAGTTTCCCTGTGTCTCTCACTCTATCAATCACTTCTTCGTTCGTCTTCCTTTCCTTTCACCACTTTTTCTCTATACTTCTCCGTACCCACATCTCAAACACCAGCACCTTATTCTTGTACCCATTCACCTTATTCCTCCCCTATCGTCACACGTAACACACGAAAAAGTTAATGTGCCTACCTCATAGATATTTTTTAAATGATTTAGGGAAACTTTAGCGGTCTTTTAATGTAGTTTATCAGTAAAAGTGTACCTAAACTCCGTGTTTTTTTTCACTTTTCAAGTTACTGTCATCTGATACTGTTTCAATACTTTGTATTCCACTCCGGAGTACGATATGAAATATAATTTATGTATCACTATTTTTGTCGTCCTATCTTCCAACAGTGGCCTTCATGAACACTTGCCTCTTCTAGAAAGCACCGATTAAATGAAAACTAGGCTGGAATGAAATGCCTCCATTTCAGCATCATTTATTTTGAAAATTAGGCGGCTCAAAAGAAACGAATACAAAATTTTAAGCGGTCTCTTTCACTCATCACGCTCTAGTTATTGCTGTCCAAATAATGTTTACGATTGGGACACGAATATACAATTAAAAGCTGTATGCTCCAAGCTGCGTTATTTAACGTTTAAGTTTATTTATATCACAGCCACTTAACTTTCGGTCGATAGAGCGATAGTTAGAATAGTAATATTAGATAGCGAAACCGAGGTGTTTTTTGTAATGTTAGGGTACATTTATTTTCAGGAGAAAGCTTTTTAAAAACCAAAGAGTTTCACAGAATACACGCCTGAAGTACACGCCGTGCTGAGTACATTTCTAAGCATCATCTTCAGGTTTATTTACTAACGTGTCACAACTTTCCTATTAACTAAACAGCAAGAGGGAAGGGGGGGGGAGTAAATTTAGTGATAGGATTACATAAAGTTTCAGAAGAACGCGTATTATTTTTAAAAGTACGGTAAATAAAGTCCGCATTTTTCTTCCTCGATACTCTAATAAGATAAGTGGATAAAAGAGACGTTTTCATGCCTTCCCGCGATAAGCTGGGAGTAAACTTAATCATATTTTTATAGGTTATCCTTTATATGTATCTACTAATAAATTGATTGCCTTTTTCTTCAAAGGGAACAGTCAGCACAAATATTTTCCGTTAGATTGAGCAATATTCATTCACACAAGTTGTAAACAAACCTACCGTGATATGAGTTGCATGAGCAATCGGTCAAATGATCAAATGAGACCTAAAAACCTAGTGATTCGAGAAAAGCTGTAACATTTCGCATGGAAGGAGCAATTTTATAGCGAATAAGGATCAACAGAAAAGGGTATTTTGAACGATAAATGTGCCATCGCGGCTCAGTGAAGTGACTAAAAGATGCAGAGACTGTAGAATAACAGACTGGACAATTTTCAAACCGCAAAGACTCACTGGAAAGATTAACAAGAGTTAATAAGTACCTTTGATACGTATCCTCTCGCCATTCCGTCTGTAAATATCCACTAATGCTGTTTATGATTTGGCGAAATAAATAAAGGAGTCCCTTTTCCTCCAGACGAAGGGGTTACCTGTGTCAGAGTACACATAGCGTAAAGAGACTTTACGATGACATCTTTAAGGTGACTGAGAGAATGGAAATTATGGTTAATGAGCCTAAAACCAAACTTATCCGGTGTTAAATGGAAAGAATGATTGCAGGTCGAGATATATGGCGAAATAATTGAACAAGGGGATGATTCAGCGAATTGCACCCGTATGTTTGCGAAATGCGATAGAATAGACTGATAATTATAATAGGAGAGTATATATTTACAGATAAGACTGTAAACGTAAGCTTTTTGATACAGAGTAATACTGTATTAATTTTAAATTGTCTGTTTTCGACGCTTTTACTGAAAGTAAACGCAATGGAAACAATCTGGGATGCGATTATCGAAATTATTTTTGGTCTAGAGCATTGTAACTACATACCCAATTTGTTTTGAAGCACGCTGCCATGTTCGCAGGCTTTGAAACGAATGGACAACAAGTTCGCTTTTGTGTTGTGAATTCAGAAGTGTCTTGGTGCGAATGGAAAGCTCCCGTTTTCTTAGGATTGGTTCTCACGAATTTTACTCCGCCTCCGCAATCATCAATGCAGAGTTCTTCAAGACCGCACAGTTGTTTTTTTCCGCCAGCTATTCGTAGAGAGCAATTAGCTTTTTTTCATGCTTATGTCGTCATGTAGGTCAGATAGATAAAACAGCATCGTGCATACAATGGAACTCTATATGACCCAATTCAAAAATTTAGTGAAAATGAAATGTTGTTTCCCGAGTGACGGAATGAATGCGAGGCTTATTTTTCGTGTGAATGCCGCACTTAACTTCCGATTGTCATGTGACGTGTCATAAGAATAAATTCTTTTTTTTTCGGAGAAAGGCGTTCATCGTGATTTGCCAGAATATCAAATGGCTTTACCTTATCTAAATCAATTCAATATGTGCTGATCATGAATTGAATCGTCGGCAAATTGCGTTAATTATGATATAAAAGCAGATGAAGTTTAGAATATTAAACTTTATGTTACGTTTGGAATTTTAATTCGCACCGTAACAGGAGCACATTGATCGACGGTTTCCTCCCTTTCAAAGAGCTAGTATTTATTTACTGTAAAATACTATTTTGCTTCGATGTAAGCCTGCGAAGTTCTTTTTACAGGCATCGAAATGAATGATCAACCACTGAGACCGGGACCTTTTTGGGAGCTTATGGCCGGTTGCACGAATATTTGACTATGGGATCGATAGTTTCGAAATCCATAAAATTATGGGCCTCATAACTTAATCGAGTTGAAGGAACTATTCCTTTTGTTACTTATCTCCCAGTAGCCATTGCTTCGATCAACCACTGAGACCGGGACCTTTTTGGGGGCTTATGGCCGGTTGCACGAATATTTGACTATGGGATCGATAGTTTCTAAATCCATAAAATTATGGGCCTCATAACTTAATCGAGTTGAAGGAACTATTCCTTTTGTTACTTATCTCCCAGTAGCCATTGCTTCGATCAACCACTGAGACCGGGACCTTTTTGGGGGCTTATGGCCGGTTGCACGAATATTTGACTATGGAATCGATAGTTTCGAAATCCATAAAATTATGGGCCTCATAACTTAAATCGGGTTGAAGGAACTATTCTTTTTTTTACTTATCTCCCAGTAGCCATTGCTTCGGAAGTTTAGTCAAGTATCATTTCCCTTTTTGAAATGTATGCATTTTTATCTTCTGTTTATAAATTACTTATTGCACGTTATTATTAGTCAGCCCGAGTAAAAAATCTAGTAATTCGCCCCATAACGACACTTTTATCAATTGTTTACGTTTACCAGTGGTATATCGCGCTTCATCCATCTTGATTACTTATGGAACTCATATTAGTATTTACCTCCATTTCATCAGGCCAAATGAGGTGTGTGAACATTTATGAAACCAATTTATTTATCGAACGTTTCTGCAACGCTATTTGACGGAATTTCTGTACTTAAGGATCTCATGAACACTATTGATTACGTATGTATTCTTTCTGGAACCATCCATTAGGAAAGCAGACAATCAAGTGGCAACAAAGTCCTAAAGTGCTGATCGTCGCCATGGATTGTTTGACAATCACGTGCGTTGAGATTCATTGTTACGGAGATAATCCTGCTCGATGAATAGCATTGATAATTTTTGAGTACATATATATTATGAAATGGGTTCATCCTGGCACACTGTTCGTATCCAGCTTAGAATTTCCCGGTTTTAACTGAAAGAGGTACAATGTGCGAAGAGACCATTAGTCTTCTAGATGGATTGTTAAAAAAAAAGTTACACTTCGTTACGTGAAGCCGACGCAATTTTTCTTCATTCCGCGGTCCGTCAAACAATCTAAATAAAGAGTTCCAGCGCGGCCTGGTGGAGAAAATCCTTTGAATTCGTGCAAGACCGAAGCGTAGTTTTATTATTTTTTTCGTCAGTCTCTCGTTTGTGCATTCAGAAAGTTCGGTGTTGCGGCAGACACTCGCTTGCATGGGCGCCGAGGCGTGTCATTGCAGTCCTGTGAGATCCCAGTTTTGGGGGCGCCGCATGTATTTTCCTGGCTATCTGACGCATCAGTCTTTTTTTTACTCCCAGGTGGGTTTCATGAGTGAAGGCAGAGCGACTAAAAAGAACCAGCCGTAACGTCCGAAACCTGTGCATTTTGTAAAAATGTCCTTACTCGTGGAACTCGTATTTAGTCGCAGAAAAATATGATACAAATACTCGTAGCCCACAATTAAACTTTCAGTAGCATAAACCTTTTTCAATCGAAATATAAAAACCTAAGACCGTCTTCCAATCCAAGCCAAGGCGTTCTATCCGTACTAAATTTTCCTCAGTTTGCGGAAGTGACTCCCCGTTTTAAGCTATTGGGCTAACTTCCCCACCGTGAGAGTGCTAGTACGGTTAGTACGAGGCATACTAAGAAGGCGTACTATATCGCTAAGCCGTACCAAACAAGCATGACGTCTAAGGGTGCAATGAATGAGTGGTCATAAGTGTATATTAGTGAATCATAAAATATACTTCAATCGACTTATGTGGATTTATTCCGCTAGTTTTTCTGGTAAATATCGTACACTTAATAGTTTCCAATATCGCATTGAAAACTTATTTTTGAGTCACGTGTTAACGGGATGGTGCGAAAACTATCACGTCTTTGATTAGCTGTGTGCATTACCAAGGAAACATCAAAAAGCAGTGCCATCCATGAATACTAAGGAAGAAAAACTGGTTTTTAGTTTTGCTAAAGATTTTTATTATTTCCATTCAGTGCATTCCCGTCCAGTGACGAAACTAGTTACTTTTTATTTTGCGTCAGCGATTGAATCCGATTATGAGTTGGCAACACTGCGCGGAGGCTCGCAGATATATATGCAGATGATGCTTCATTCTCTTCTCACGTGATTTCTCTTTTTGCCTCCCTTATCGCCGGTTTCCGAACACTCTGTCTTCGTCCACATTTTACAGAATCCCCTATGTATCAAAAATGATTTGTTCCGTTCACCTTCCCTGCCTCCTGATAATTTCATCCCGCAGCCTCCATTCCTTTCCCCTGCCGGGGCAACTACACTTCGTCCCCTGACTTACTCTCCGTCCACCGATCCTTCTTCATCTCCCTCCGTATCAACTTCTAAAGCGGTTGCAATTTATTCTCATCTTCACCTTCTCTCTAGAGTCCCTCGTTTTGCTATAGCATGTCACGCCACGCTCAGTATGAAAAATTTCACGCACCTTTTCTTTACGTCTTCACTCGAAGTACCCGTCATCAATTTTCTCCCGCCTCTATTGCCTACGCTTAAGGTTATATATGTGTACTGAGATGCAAAAATTGATCCAGCCAAATGCTATTTTGGGAGCTTTCCATTCGCTCTAGTGCGCCATTCACTTCGCAACATATCAGCGCGCTTGCTTTACATTTACTTCAGATCATGCGAACTGGGCTGCGCATTTCAAAACGGATCGGTATCAGAGTTGATGTGCGCTAGGCAATAAAACAACCTCGATAATCACGCCTGAAAATGTTGTTTTCGTATCATTTTTCAGTGAAAGTGTCAAACAGGGATAATGTGAAGTTTTTAATTAATTAATTACTCTGCGATAATAATCTTACGTTTTTAAGGTAGCATTATAGTTTTAAATGAAAATTGTAAACTCAACATCAGCAGTTTTAACTCATAAAAAAATGTAGAGCTCCTTAATTTATCTTAGGTACCATCGAAAAAATTGTTTCAAGCCCAAGTAGCAGAAATACGGGATTTCAATATTTTCGATTTTTTTTGGTCGTATTCGAAATGAGCATGAACGACACACACATAATTTTACGTTTAACGAATATTATCCATAGGACTCCAACATTAAACTAACGGAAGATATACTGAATCCTGAGTAATAAATTCTGATGGATATGTGAAAATCTATTCACAGTTTAAATTTTTATAATCGTGAAAGTCATAAGTAAGTAATCATTTCTACGAGCAATAATGCCGAGTAATAATTTCTCTTTTAAGAGCCATTTTGTTACTGTTCTCCGCTACTTGACTATCGACTATCGGATATCGATCTTGCTAAAAAAATGGTGGATTGCGCAAGTACCTATCGCAGCAATTGTCGCTATTGGCCTTTCTGTACCTATGTAGATTGAAGGTATTCTGTGTCTATGCGGTTCTTCTCCATGTCTCCCTGTGTCTACTCAGCGTCCTCAAAAATGGTTCCCAGATATCTAAAACCTTTATATTTTATGTCTTGCTCTTTATATATTTAGTCCAGCGTCCTTTTTCCTTGAACTACTGCGCGGCAATGATAATAGCCTCGGGAAATAATTCTTCGTCCGTATCGGAAGTATTATACAAAGGAGAGTTTTAATATGTTGTTATTGCACTGTCCGTCGTCGGAAAAATCGATTTCCAAAGCCGAAAGGGTTCGAGGAAACCTTAGAAGACTTAAAGCAGAACTTGTTTTAAAAATATCTCCTATATGTCCCGATCGTTAAATATGGAATATGGAAATATTTTCGGTTAATGAAAAAATGATTGACCGCCGTCGACCATTCGTGGATGTCGTCAAATGAATAAAATGACATTTTTATCATATTTGGGCTACTAAGGAAAAATGTTCCCTCCATTACAAAGCTGTCAACATTCCAACTTATCTCTTTGTTTTTCTACTATCAGGTTTGAAACTAGATGAGGTAATAAGACTATAATGGAACAGGTAGAATTGTGCTGCAAACATTTCGGGGGTTCGGTGTATGCCCAATACGTAGGAATTTCTTCACTTGTTTACGAACACGTACGTAAACATTCCAGAAGATGAATAGTCAACTAAAAATACTCGTATATGCAATAATACTACAACAGTTTGCATAACATTCCACATCGACACTTCTATCCATATGCCCCAGCCCCAAGATCTTTTAAGATGGGTATCTAAATGGGACGCTAAAAATGTTACTTTTGCCTGTTTTATATTCAAATTGTATCCATGGATACAATTTGAATATAAAACGAGTACATAATGAATGAATAATTGAATAAAAATAAGTTGAAATAAAAGTAAAAACCTTAGCTTTAATGTTTATGAATGTTTAACACACATTGTGAATGGATCCTGAAATCAAAGTTTGATACTTTGGTTTTTACTGCGTTTTTTTAGAATGTTTCTTAATTTTATAGAACTAAAAGTGTTTTCGCGCCGCTATTGTGTAGGCTTCAATATGCCCGAAAACTGGGCGATATTTTTGTTAGCTTTCTGTCGCCCGTCGACTGATCAACAATGGGAAGTAAGCCCAAAATATTCCAAGGTTTCTTTAAAATGAACTGCAAAAACCTACACAAGATCTATTTAAATTACTTTACGCGATGAAAGGGTGAAAAAAATAAAATTTTAATCTCCTCTCATCTTCTGTGCTTAAGTTCCAAATTTTGCTTCCATGTTACGCCTGCTCCACGAAGAAGGTATTTATTGTTGTTGGATTAGTACCTACACTCACTGTGAACAATCACAAAAACATGGCTTAAAATATAAGCCAATGAAAACCCAGAATAAATCAGTTCAGGCGTGAGTCAGAAATTAATAACTGAAAACGGATAAAATTATTAAACTTACTTTTTGATAGTTAAATACACTTATCTTGAGGCTTTCGTTACCGAAAGTCTCAAGCGTAATATTGTGGAAAAATTTAGGTTAACATAAGTTAAATAAGACACTTGGTTCTATTACTTGCTTTTCTTTTACTAAAACCAACCGTAGTCGGTTATAGCAGGAAAAATAGCACGCGTTCTGTTTCTTGTCACTTGTAGCCTTATTATATTGGGAGAGGTTGGCCAAGTTATCGCTTGTTTTCTATTGGATGAGCGCTTTTTGCCCAGGAATCACTCTGACAGGACGCCATCTCTCGTTGAAGATTCACTTGGATTGCATAGCAGTGATCATTATTTTTTAAATTTCTAACAGTATTTCTTCCATGCAGTGTATTACGTTTGGCACAGCGCTTATTTTAAAAGTTGGCGCAAAACTTCATGCGCTAACCGCAATTTAAACGCCAGTAAAATACACAGCTAATGGCATTTACGGTACCGAAAGCTTATTGTAGTAGCTGTGCTGGCTGGATAATAACACCCATTTCTGCTGTGTGCCTGTGTACTTCGCGTAAATTGCACTGCCATTTCCGGAATAATTGTCACTCACGGCCGAATTTATACGAGATGGTTAGTTTTTATGTTAAAATCTTCTTCATTTGACATTGATGTTTTATAAGCCATTGCAGTGAGATGACAATGAGTGAATTCGACGATATTGTCGCCTTTCTGTTCCCCGTTCTGTGCAACGAGTAATGACGCCTGTCTTCCTCTTGGTCTACCTCTCCAAGGGCCGCTTGATTACGACAGAGTCCTCTTCATAGTGACTACTCAACTACAACGATTTTGTAGTAGTTGAGTAATCGCTATGTAGAGGACGCTGGCTTGCGATTACATTGTATGCCACCTGGTGGCATACGATGCAAGTGTAGAGACGACAACGATATCTCTTGCCGGCAGCCTTGTGAGCGATAACCGGCGCCAACGGAGAGAAATGTCTTCGTTTCTACAGGCCTTAAGACCACTTTTTACTCCTTTTAGGTAAGTTTTCCCCTCTGGGAAATTACCAGTGGGGAAAATGTTATACCGTACTGTATTGGATTATCCTGAAATACCCTAAGGCTATTTTTTTTAACGGCTGAGAGAAATCCCTGGGTGAGGTGAAACGTTCCGGCGTGGCTCGGAATCGAGGCCAATCGCAGGTTCAAATTCAGTGACCCTCGAAAAGATTCGGTTCTCAGTCTCAAAGGGGGAGGGGGGACCTGGTCACACTCTCGCCAGGAAGGTATCGACCAGTTTGCAGCCGGCAAAAATCCTCCTCCTGTCCCGTTCCCATCTACTGCGAGAGCGAAAGCTTTTGTTGTATCCTCTTCGTACATCGTCCCACGCAACGAATGCCACGCTTCTACACTGCAATGTCCCCGATGCGAAACAAGGTCTAATTAATTAAGTCTGGGGGGAGGCTTGCGTCGCTGAGAAATTTAGTTTTCCTACACGACATATTTTTTTATGGCCTCACATTTGTGTATTCCACCGCTTTTTGCTCTTGCAGGACATTGCACCCGAATTTTTGTTCTGCTCTCCGACGGCGTAAGGCTTAAAGTGTACATACACCAGTTGCGTGGGGTAGCATAAGGTTTTGTTTATTTTTTCTCTCGTTCCCGACTTGCGTAGGATTATGTGAAGAAAACTGCATTCTGTATCGATGTTCATCATGATTGTACATTGGGAGCATCCTTGAATACGGCTGTATAGGCGTTGGAATCGATTGGTCAATTAAAAAAGTGTGGCGTAGAGCAAACAGTTTTAGGCTTTATTGCTAGGACTTTTTTCATCTAGTAGGGGATAATAATGACTTAGTGAACTACACCTAATGATTTTAATTAAAACATCGTTTATTTCAACAAAAATCAGCAGGTGGAATTCACCAAGTTATTTTCATTTTCTCTGTCATGTGTGTAGTACTCTTAAGGTTTTCTTTTTAAGGAATTCGCAGCTACTTTAACAAACAACCAAAGAAACTTTCGGGTGTTGCTGATTATTTATCTCCTTATCTTAATTTATAGCTCCTTCTTCTAGCAATAATCCTGGAAATTCTCGTGGAAATGCACCTAACATAAGGAGTGAATCGGTGAGGAAAAATAAATCTGTCGCAGCGATATCCGAAAGCTTCTTTGACTAATTTGTATTCCTAAGTTGTTATTATTCAATATGACAAACATCGTCACTTTTAATTTTTTGAGGTTTGGTCAATTAAAATTCCTTTATTTCACCGCCAACGTTTCGGCAAATTTATTGCCATCCTCAGGGCTATTTGAAAACCATGAAACAAAATTAACAACATAAACAGGTATAAACAGAAAAAAAACAGTTGTTATAACAACTTTGGTGATAACTACACTGTACATTTTTTTAAATCGGGTACACTAATTTAACAAATAACAACAAACTTGTGAAATTTTAACTACACTAACATGATATCAACCATTCCAATTGACAGGGTAAATATAAACAGTTTCTTGGCAACAAGAGAACACACCGGATTACACCAAACATTAATTTTAATTGACCAAATCTCAATAAATTAAAATATGAGATTATTTATACGTGGTCAATAAATACATAAATTAAACATCGTTACGTTCCAAAGAATACGACTGAGTCTATGAATTTCATTAGTTCTTTAAAGTTGTACTTTGATGTGCAAGCACGCACTTCTATGGCAGTATATTGGTGGTAATCAGTATACTGTCAACCACGGTTCGTACTTTTACGTAAACAAAGACTGGTTTCTTCTTTACCTGCAATTAGCATTTTGCTTTTTCAATAGAATCGTATCGCATCTGGTGAAATTCTGGTCACACGACAGCGAGCGGGGATAAAAAATGCGAACAAAGAATATGTTTGCCGAAGGAGGACTTATTGTTACGTATGTAAATACTTAGTTGCACCACGAAATGCTTAAATGTTAAATAGAACGCAAGTGTAAGACTTTTGACTATTCTAGTGTTGAAAACAAATTAATTTAGACATTTGTAATACTTTATACACTTTAAAGATGCATTCATACATATTTCATTTAACTTATACAGATTTATAAATCCACGAATGGCTTTGGAACTCAACAGTGCGATGTAACAATCGTATTGATTGCCGAAATTAGGTAAGACTTATGGCTGTTCTTATATTGAATAATAACAAGTGTAACAATTCTCGTACTTGAAATGATTTATAGATGAAAGCATATATTTTTTGTAAAAATATACAAATTCATAAATTTTACGGAAGCCTAAACCGAACTAGAACAGTGCGGTTCAAATGAATCCATTGCAGAAATAAGGCAATTACTATATTCGTTATTTACTTTTCTCATTCGTTTGTCATTGGTGAAAATTGGAAGTAATGTGTAAAGGCGGCTTTATGAGGCATGTAGGTACGTAGACTTATACGGAAGTAGCGAGTTTAGCGATATCTTGATTCGCATCGTTACTTGCAGGGCATTGTTCTGCTTAAAAGGGAAATAAGCAATTAATGTGGTAATTTTGAAAATGGAAAATTTTGAAAATGCTTAACTTGGGTGACTGATCGGGAACCGGTGTTTCCATCGTGGCAGGCCGTTGATAATTGATAATTCTTATTATGTAATAGTAGAACCTTTACTTATCTTAAAAGTCTTACCTATAAGTAATCTCTAAAATTAAAAATGTTTCCAAGCGCAAATGAATATTTATATGTGTTATGGTGGATTTACACTGGAAAGATACTTCTTCATGTTTCTTGTTCTATTGCTTGCGGGGTAATTTACTTTGGCGAACATTTTTCCACAAGTTCGTGCAGAGAGAAATTGGTTGCTGTTTACATTGGTAGCAATACGCTTCTGCAAACGACTTGGGGAATCTTTTAAAAGCTCTGCAAGTGGATTTGCAGAGCCATTTACACTTGGAATCAACGGCAAATGTCGCTTGCTGCGAGTATCTGCGCAATTCACTTGTCAGTATAAGCTCATCTTTACAATGAGCAAATTTATTCGTCGTCTACATTTTTATCTCCGCTTGTGTAGTCATGTGACCTGGATTTCAGTGGAAGCGATGCGATTCGAATCGAATCGAATTTCTGCCTGCAGGTAAATTATAGAGGCCAGTCTATTTCCCTTGAAATTGAACACTTCGGTCGATCACCACCGCTATCGACTCTTACTACCATAGAAGTGCTTACTTGCACATTGAAGTGCCACATGCAATGTACTTATGAATCTACCGTCGCTGAAGTCAACTGCCCCGCGTATAAAGCCGACTTCAGTCCTGGGCGTGCTGTGGCCGATAGTATTGTGAAGGGTTTTCAGGAAGCTGTGAGCCGCTTCGAGAAATATCCGGAATCCCGACCTGGGTGAAGAAGAGGGGCAACAAGTCCCTACTTCCTTCGGCCTTCTGCGCTGGCTGCGCTCCTAGTGGGTCACAATGGGAGTTTTTCATCACTCGAATCTATCGGTCCATTGCTTCCGACTACTCAGAACTGTCCTCGCCGCTCCATAAGGAGCTTGCTTAGAGATGTAGCGTCCTCGGTATCATTCATCCTCCCAAGTACTCTTTTGTTGTGCGCATGATTACCAAGAAGATCCTCAGACATGAAGAGTCCCAATTTTTTTGCCGAATTTAAAATCCCTAGTTCCCTTTCCACTCTTCAAAAAAATTGTGATGTGATACTTCTAAGGTAATCGGTTTTTAAGTTGTAACTTTCCGGAAAACCAGCCATTTAAGAACATTTTGCGGAAAAGAGTTATCCTGATTTTGGTTTATTTACCTCTTTAATTTTGTTGAATAGTGTTGCCTCTTATTTGGATTAACTTAGCTTTATTTTGGGTTGAATTGTTTCATGTTGGGTTTATGTTCAATAAATTTAGGTGTTTGTACAGTTATAATTGATTTTTTATCTTCTAATTTTCTTTATTATCTTTTAGGAGGTCTTCGGGCTGTTGCTCGAAATGTTTCTCTCTATGAGGTAAGTACGGCTTCGATTTTATTTTAATATATATTATTTGATCTGAAGGATATATTCATCAGTTTGATTTAATTTATTTCAAGATCGTGGTTCACATAGTTTTTTACGTTAATCTTTAGTATTTATTTGATTTTCTTATTCTTTGCTGAAACAAATCGTACTTCTTTTAATTTAGCAGAAGGAGATTCATAATTACTATCTTGATTCAATATTGAATGGGTGGATTTCCTTTAATTCTTATATCGGAATATATAAGGATTTTACTTAAAAGTATATTATTATTATTATCGTAATCAGTTACAATTTGGCAAATGGCCAGGTGGTAACATGCAAATCCCAAAAAAAGAAAAACACAACATGTCCACAATGTCCATATAAACTAGACAGTGAACAAAATTTAAAATTCAATTGAAATTTCTAAAAAACTAAATCAATTTTTACAGCTTTTTCTTGAATAATATCACATTACCCGGAAAGGGCTCAAATAACTCTGCAGGCAAGCTGTTCCAATCTAAAATTGTTTTATTGAGGTAGGCAAAATTTTTAACATTAGTCCTCTGCGCCCGGCATTTAATTTTGAACTGATGATCGTTCCTTCCAATGAAATTAGGTTTTCCCACTTTATTGCTTAGTTCTCTCCATGCTTTATCCCCTTTGTATACTTTAAACATACCGCAGAGTCGGTTTATATTTCTCCTACTTTCTAAAGATTCCCATCCCAGCGTTTTTAACATTTCTGTTACGCTCTCTGTCCTCCTATGCCTACCCAAAGCGTATCGAGCCGCTTTTCTTTGAACTCTCTCCAATGCCTTTATATACATATCTGTGATTTTTTGGGATTATAACTGAATTCTTTAATTTATTATTGAACCACATTTTATTTATTTTTGTTTTATATGGGTTTGTGGAATACTTTCTTGTTATCGTTATGACAAATTTAGGGTTTTTTGGCTTGAAAATGTTTCATACTTTTGCATTAAATTATTCGATTTTTTCATTGATTTTAGGTATTATTTAATTGTACCGAGATTGGATGCATAAAAACTAACATGAACTATTAAAGATAACCATTATGTTGTGCTTTCCAAACACATGCTTATTGAAACTTATTAGTTTTTAATTTATAATGTAGTCTCAAATTTTATTTTTTCTGAGATGAATAACTTCAAATATATTATACAGTACTGTACGAATTCTGCATTTAACAATGTATGGATATTCTACCGGTCGTGCTCTAATTCTTGTCACTCCCATATACAATTTAATCGATTTGAAAAAAATGAGAAGCGTTTTGTTTATCATTTATTGACATCGATTATCGCCTTGAAAATTTTTATACAAATATGCTAAAAAACTTTTTTAAAGTTTTCCGCGATTTTTAATAATTTGCTTTTTATTATTTCGGGGATCCATCGCGTTTGGTCGCCTTTTCACTAATTTTCGCCTCTCTTTCTAGAGGCGTCGTCATGTAAAGTCATTACAGCCAAACACGATGGATGACGGATATAATAAAAAGCACATTATAAAACTCTTTAGCGTAAAAAATTACCCGTGAGTAGTGTTTGCCAAATCGGATTTTAATAATTCCTTAATACTCCCATTTCCATGTAATCGTTTTATAAATTTTCAGCAAAATTCTATGAAATATTCAGACGTAACATTCTGCCTCGATCGTCATGCGTGAGGATAAAACATTTCCTCAAAATAAGGTTTTATAAAATTTTTCACGAAAATGAGTTAGTTTTTTTCCCTTCAAAGCGTAGTTTAACATTTCAGTTAAATTTTTATGGAACTCTTCAACGAAAAATTATACCATGAGCAACGGGCATAAAGCTTGCGTTTGTAGGACAATGTTTTACGACGCAGGAGTCCTGCTGGGATGTAATGTAACATGGGCCAGTTGTTAACGGGATGCCTTTCTTTCATCCCTGTCACGGCCGGTGGTGGTAGCTATCCAACTACATGCTGAGCATATGCTGCTGCATTGTGGCTGCAGATCGTAAGTTTCTCCGAGGATCATAACTTGGGCAGATTTTCGCTTAGCCATCTGGCTATACGAGCTGCATAATAGCCTTCCTCTGTTCTCTGTGAGAAATTCTAGATTTTCCATTAGATTGTATGCCATGGAGCTTTTTATGTAGCTGTACAGAAATGACTCTCAACCAATGGGGAATTTCCTTCTCCGGGGGGAAATTTAATGGATTTTACGGGGAAATTGGGACCCCTATTCAGCAAAACGTAATAGATATTGTTAGATCTGTAAAGTTGCAGTTTTTTAAAAACTTATTCTGTTGAATTTAATATATTTTACTGAATGCCACATAATGAAATTGATATATAAACGTGTGCATTGTTTTCATTTACGGAATAAATTATTTTTAAAATATTTATATTTTGAAGGGATATGATGTTTTGAGCTATCGAGAAATGTGGAAACTGATGGAATGTTTTAGAGAACCAGCGATGCACAGAATGGTACGGATTAATGGACCAAACGTTGGAATGCTTGCTTCTTTCACCTTAAAAAAAATATTTACTTTAATACAAAACTTCATCACAGATGAACCTAGTGACCAGAAAATTGCGTGTTTTGAGCATCAGGAAATGGAATAATATAAGAATTTTATTCGAAATTTAATAAAATAGTGCGTATATTTTTAAAGTAAAATTTTGAGAGTACATTTTTTGTAAAGTAAATAAAATGCGTAAAAAAACAACCTAGGCGAAAAAATGCAAAATGGAGTGCCAGAAACCTATTCCCGGAATTATATATTATCCTCGGCTTAGATTGACTTTTGGAATAATGCATTTTTAAAACTTCATTTTCGCGGAATTATTGGTTTATTAATCGGTAAAGCTTTATTTTGGTACAGAAATTGATGTAAGAATCGGGAACCCGGCTTAAAAACGCTGAACGACTCTGGGGTAAAAACTAAAAACACGGATGAGAGCAACCTGCTACACGGTTATAGGCGGAAAACTAGAGTTTCCTCGAAAGTTCATTATTTCTTAAATATTTAAAATAATTTTTATATTCTCGAACTGGTTCTTTAAATATTAACGAAGTTCCTTTTTTATGTGAAAGTTGACGCGAACTTGGGAAAACTGAAAAAAAACTTCTGATTCAAAATAAAAGGTCTTTAAAAAACTGAGTCTCTGCTTTTTGAAATTCTTTGTCGTGCCCAGCTGGGCAATGGGTGGGTAAGAATAAAATGGAATCAATACATTTTTGGGGAGAACCTAAGCATAATGACTCCTAATGCACAATTTTTTGCTGTCGCCATTGAAAATGCAGCGATGAAATGCTTTCATAAAGTTAGGATTTATTGGCCATCAAATGCTAAAGACAAGATTGAACAATAGCTGCCCCAGAACCAGGAATTTCAACAGCAGTGGAAGTATGATAATGTAAAAGCATTATGAATTATAGATTGACGAAGAGAGCCATCAAAAACATCGTTCTGCAAGGAGCTTTGCTGAGAAGGTGTGAAGAAAAGTGGGCTAAGTTTAAGAGAACAATTTATTGGAAAAAGCATTCTGTGGCATTAAAGCATCAAAACCTCTTGAAGACAAAAATGGTATGAGAAATGATCTGGAAGGGTATATGAGGAAGATGAAGGATAGAATAATCCGGGCGAATTAAGGGGGATGTTAAAATTAGAAATCATGTGTAACAAAATCGGTTTAGACCGTTTCTCACGATACTTGATCCAGCAGAAGACCTAGTATGCTACCTGGTACTTGATATTAAGGACGGAATACAGTATGGTTCGAGCCATACTAGAAGGTTTTACACGATTGTTGAATTTGCGAGGGAGTGCTATTTTCATTCATATCGTAGCACATGTCTACTATATTTTTAAATTATCCAATTTCTGGCAGCAGGTGACCAAAAAAACTCCCGGGAAATTTTTATTTATTATTGATTACGCGACCAGAAAATTGGACCAATCCCAGGTGTTATGAATTGTACTGATTAAAAAGTGCAGATCGCACAGCGAATGTGAAAACTAACGTGATTGGTCGACGTCTACTACAAAAAAGTAGTTTCTTAGTAGATTCTACTGGAAGCAAGAACCAAACTGGTACCGCATTAATTATAAACTTCAGTAGATCAGTCAGTATGATAGCCAGCATGCTGGATCTATATCGCACTATACAAAAGCTGTCATTAATGCTAGCAAGTAATTTTTATAAGCTAATAGTTACGTATGCATCAGAAAAATGAGTGACGAATGGGAGGAATGGAGCAGACTGTAAGCTGTGGAAATTAAGTTCTTGAGAAGTATTGTGAGAAGTAGCAGAATGATCGGAGAGAAGAATACGGACAACAAAAATGTAATTCGAGTGACCTAGGTGAAGACCACGTCAACTATGAATAGATGTAGTAAAATGGGCATTACAGGAGAGGGACATAATCCTGGGATAGACCTCGCAAAGGGGAAACATGGACAGAATATGATGTAGAAGCTTGGTTAATATCTTGGGCAACATGAGACGGGATAGGAGCTGCTGTTTTTAGACGACTGATGATAAAATACTTTACACTTTTGGGGCTTCGTGAATGAAGGAAGGATTGCCGAGGAAGACCAAGGATGAAATACGTCAGGCTAATAACTAATTGTATCTAGATAAGGAATTATGAAGATACAGAGTACTGAAGAAGCAATATAAGTATTGCGAAACGTCGGCTATAGAGTGAGTTAAATCCACTATATTATAAAAAAAACACGTAGACCTTTCATCCCGTGAAAAGATAAATAACAAGATGAATATTATTGAGGTGGTTGGAGCGGTAATCGTGGGTCATTGAGTGCACATTTTAATATTTTTTAAAGTAAGTCGGACAAATATTATTGGACCATATTTTACTTAGGTGTATCTCTGTCTTCATTGGAACTCACCATACAGGTAGTAATGGAAATAATACAAGAATAATATTTTAAATCTTTTTCCTTAACTATTAAGCATTTAATGATTTTATTTTTGGGGTGGTTTTCGAAATTTAAACGAAATTATTTTGGAATATGTTTTCTTTCGAACACTGGACTCGGAGTGACTCCTTGATATTTTCGTACAACAATTATAATAGTATAAAAATTGAAATATTTCGTATATAAAAGAAAATGTTTACATATTTAATTGAAGTATTACGATACATGGTATGCTTCTTAAGGATACGTGATGAACAGCATTTAATTGACAAAATAACCAAATAGGTTTGGTAATTTTTATAATTTTTGTCTCTAGATATCACTCTTGGGAACAAGTATGCAAAGTTTCACGCAAATTTGTACATGAACAAAAATCGCTCCAACCGCCTTAAACAAGAGGTCGTGAAAAACGCAGCATATGCATAAATGATTCAACACATGTGGTATTGTATATACCCGATCCAAGTGAATGGGAAGGGAAAAAACGGGCTTAAGGAGAAGGCATTCGACGTGCTGGTGATGAAGTCTTCAAACAATGGGTCAGCGGATGACGAGTTTGGGGTAGTTACAGCTCTCGCGAAAGCTTATGGCGTTCGGATGCGCGGCGTTTGTGTTGCCCGCGTCGTACAAATTCCATTTTATGAAATGCACTCGTGCATGACACAAATGCCATGTCTTCGCTTTCCCCTACCTCCCTTTTCCCTACCCCTTCCACCAAAATTTACCCCTCCACGATGTCTTCTTCTGCGCAGCCGAACGCCATAAGCTTTCGCGAGAGCTGTACACCAAGGAAGGGGAAGAGAAGGTTTGAACTGGGACGAGAATCGCATGCCTAATGTGGAATCAACCCGTGCCGCACACACCCATGGAGGTGACATGCACTGTACTTCGCAGAATTAGATAAGGATGGGGGTACAATAACAGAAAAAAAACTATCAGTCCACAAATATAGTCAAATTACCAGGCGATTGGTTGACATCAACTCTTGGAATTCGTTTTGTCCAATAATAGGAGAAAGTACGGGGAATGGCCGGGGAACATTTGTTTCTTTACTTGCATCGCATTGTTTTTGACTTGCTGCATTGTTGCCAGCGTTTTTTAGGAACTCCATTATCACCAATTAACCGTATGGTTGCGGAACCTCGGGATTTTTGACCTCGATATGTTTTTGTTTTTTCTTAATAACTTACAAGACAGTAGTGATTGTTAAAAATAATTAACAAATTCGTAATACGAAGTGATAATAGATGTGAACTGCGAGAAACTGCCGAACTTTTGAGTGCTTACTCATTAAAAGCCTACCTCGTTCCTAGCTAGCAAATGAAATGTTGGAAAGGATTGAAATTGAATCGTGGATTTTGAAACGGCTCATCTCGGAAATTTAAAAAATGGATATTTTCCCTCTTTTTTCATGTTTTTGTACAGATAGATGTTTTATGACCAAGAAGAGCTCTTATCTGCTTTTCATAAAGCTTTCAGCAATAGTTTAAGAAAAAAACTGCGCTCTTACTTCAAATGGTTAGACAAAAATTCCGTTTTATTTTTCTTCCTGAAAATTTTCAAAAATCCGAGATGAGTTCTTTCCGAAATCCATGATTCAATTCAATTTGAAAATGTAAGCATTGTATGAATTATTATTCTCAACACGTGCAGCTATGACATTTACTTAATGAAAGGTTTTGTGATAACGCGTTCTTTCAAAATTACCACTCCCGTCGTGGGTTTAGGCTGAATCCCATACGTACTCAACACCTTGTTGATCCACCACGGTATCCACAGACCTCACTTTATTGAGCCTCCTGGGAGCAAAAAACAGGTCACTGGCGGCATTATCGTAGCCTCTTGACTGTAATGTGAGGTTTAGCTTGAGAGAGTTCAGTTCTTTTTTCGGGAATTCCATGCCACGTATCCTTTCTTGCATCCACACTGTGTTCCTCCCCGTGTGTATTTTTTTCTATTGCACTCTTCCACTGTGTGGAGCATAGAGTGAGCGAGGAAAATTAAAAAGAAGTGAATAAAGAGAAACTCTTTCCAACTCCGCTCGAGTAAGTCACAGGGGGGCTCAATATCTGCTCTAAAGTCTCAACAGGTCGACCCTGGAGGGAACCAAAATCCAAACTTTAAAATATTTTTTCAACCCTTTATGTGTTAATATTTACCTCTTTTTGACACATTCAGGGTCACATGATACTTTTCTACCCTTGCGTTCAAAATACCCTACCGTTTGCCCTATCGATCCGAGAGTATTTTTAATTTGGAGATGTACTTGAAGAGTAAGCATTGTTTGTTAATACACAACGAGTTACCTACCGCAGTTATTCTTCTTCGTGCTTTGTTTAATATAGCAAAGTAAGTTAAGTACGGAATAAGTAGCTGCGTAGTGTACCTAAAACGTAAACAAAGAACAAAAATCAAAATAAAACTTTTAAAAATCTGCTCAACAAAGAGCAGAATTTTTAAAGGCAGTAATATTTAGTGTGCCTCTACTAGGGCATATGCCTAAATCGTACTTTGATACCCTTCGGTTTTCTCGAAAACGACTCAGTATATCGAAAAACGGACCTCGCACATATTAGTGACATCATCAACCATATGAAGCTATAGCTTTAAAAAATAAGCTCGTAAAAAAGTGGAGTGTCATAAGTGGATTAATGTCACAAAATTTTGTAACTTCTTGGACATGGAACACTAAGGCATGCAGTAGCCGCCCAATTAATGCCCAATGAACTTTCCTACTTTGGCGTTCAAATTTTTCTGCCCATGGAACCTGTCGACCATGCACTTTTCACTTCAAGCCTCACAAGAAGAATAAGTGTGTTAGTACACCAAGTTGGCAGTATCGTTATCCACTGAACCATGCTTTCTGTAATGTAGTAAAGTTGGTAAAATACAGTAAAAATATTTTAATAGTGTACCTAAAACATAAAAGAGAAATAAAAAGCATAATTATCTCTTAAAAAGCATGCTCATCAGCTTTAAAATTATACTTCTGTAAATATCGCATCTCAATAATCTTTAGTTCCCCTCCATTCTGTAGAGAGTCTATTGCTGAAACGCCGTGATGATTGCCGCATGCGAAAATACCATTTTAATCTCATGGTTTGGCCGATTCCGTATTTTCGAGTCGCCATGATAGTTGATTGGAAAGTATTTTGTAGTTTTGTAGCATGCAATACTTTTACGAAATAATGCGAAGTTATGCTGTCTTTGCTTGCGATGATTATCACGGAATTTCGAGAATCGACCCCAAGGAATTCTTCCGCATCTTCCTCGGTAAACCCTTTCTGTTCCCATCACCTTTCTTTTTTGTTTTCATGAGGCTTTTCACGCCACAGATGTATGCATCCAATAGTATTTTTTTAACTAGACTCAGTAGGAGATTTCGTGACGGGAAAGCGGATAGAACGCATAGAGGAGAAACGTTCACAAGAATTTCATTCGATGTTTCGGTTGCCGATATTTTCAATCTTTTTGCACGGGGAGAGGAATGTACATTGACGGGGAGGGAGGGGATTTGGAGTGGGAAATTATGGTGAGGGGTACGGGAGAGGGAGAGGAGGGAGTGTATGTGTGTATGTATTTGGCATTAAGGTAGTTCCAGAGTATAACGACATGAATGTCACATTATTCATATTCTGGCTACTTACAGAAAAAAGTTTTCCTCTATCTGATACTAACAGCAAAATGCTACCTTTTCAAGCTATTTTTATCGCAAATTGAACCAATTACAGGGTGTTAAATGGGAGAGAAACAGGAAAATTAGTATTTTCATATCTAATGTAAATATCATTTTCGCTAAAAACTGTTTATTAGGAGCAAAAACTCCCGTGAAGTTGAATATAAATAAAATATACGTCTCTTACCACCTTATTCTCTGAGTTATTGGCTAATTCCTGCGATAATTGAACTCAAAATGCAGTAATTCAGCGAACATGCCACCAAAGCTAGTTATGGATAAGAATGCGTTAAAAAAAGCTTTGTGGGATAATGGGAACTGGAACGAGTGCGGTCTTGTTTTTTTGAATGGAAAAAATCGCTTGAGCTACTGGTCGACTGAGGTGAGAGGTGTCGCTCTCGGCCGGTTGTGTTGGACCTTTATATGACGGCGGGTCGTCGAGTCGAGAGGATGGATCTTTCTCTGTTCCCGCGAGTGATGAGGCCTCGTCAATCAAGAGCCAAGCCATCTAACCTACCCCCCTTCCCCAACAGCGCACCCTCCCTAATTCATACCCAACCCAATTATTCCGTTAATTACTCAGCCCACTTGCCTTCCCATAACATCTCTCTCTCTCGTTCATTCTGGGACCAAAAGTGCCCCCGTGGATCGTTCCGATCAAATCCCAATGTCGGATAGCTCGCTCTTTTGTGTGTGCACTTTCCAATTTGGAATTGCGATCCCACTGGATGGCGCCCGATTCGCAAAAAAATGAGTGTCGCTCTAGCGCGGTGATGAGAGAGCCGTAAATGGCAGTGCGCTCTTCAGGCCGGGGGTTTACGAATAGCGTTTCGGGACGCGCGTCTCAACACGGGCGTTTTTTTTCATTGGAGCGTTTGTCACGCGACGTAAATGCGATGTTGAAGCGTTCATAGTTGCGCGAATTTCGGAACGCGTGATTGACTATTTGGTCAAGTGTGTTTACTCGTGCGTCGGTAGTTAGAAGCGGATAATAGGCTAGTGTTACGCCGTACTTAATTGGTGTTACACCCCTTTTGTCGGTGTAGGGTCTGTGCGTAATGTATCTACTGTACCAGTATAAATTGAAGAAATAAGGGAGAAAAATACGGTGGTCAGTTCATCCCCTTAACAGTGTGCTTACAGTAAGAGGATTAGTTTATACTCTGTAGGAAGAACTCAGAGAAGACAGTCAAAAGCGGTGGGGTAACGTCCTCGCCTGCGAACCCAAAGGTCGCGGGTTCGAGTCCCGCCTGGGGAGGATTTTTCTCCTCCTAGGACATGGTTGTGTGTGTTGTCCTTTGTTACTGTTACAACGCCTGATGTAAAATGGTCCTCGAGGCTGTATTCAGGTTGAGGAAATTAAAAAAAAGTCTTTCAACTGCTTCCGAATGTCTATGACAGCGTTCGATGAGCTTTCAACTCGCGCGAGTGCAGAAACGGACTACATTGAGTAATGGAATTAAACAGAACGCACGAGTCCTGAAAGTACCGGCGCATAGATTTTTTACAACACGCGTCAGTGCATAAACGTCTACATCTAAAACACTGCATTTAAAAAACGTGCGTGTTAAGACGCGCGTCCCGAAACGCGGTGCATAATCCCGGCCTTAGACGCAATTATATTGAAATATGTTACTATCAAATATTGGACTCGGCGTGACACCTTGATATTTGTTGGTTACAATTATAATAATAACTAATGTATCATTCCGCATCTAGAAGTAAATCAGTACATATGTAATCGAGTTATCACGAAGTATATGCCGTGTGCCATAAGACTACGTGTTCAAATGGCATTGAATTGCTAAATAATCAAATAGGTATGGTGCAATTTCTTTCACTTTCATCTATGGATTAACCAATGTGAAAACACTTAGGCAAAATTTCACGCTAACTAGCGCATAAATAAAAATAGCTCCAAGCAGCTTAACCCTTTCATGACGGATTTTTGTTGCCTTGTTTGAAATAAGGTAACTATTTCGCTAGGAATTCTCGTTCCTACTCCAAGCTTCAATCAGTTAGTGATAATTTTTCTCTCTATTGAAAAATAATTCAGGCTGAAATAATGAAATTTCTGGCATGGATTGGTCACATACTTAATATCTTAAATATAACCAGTTTTGGTGGCCCTAATATTTTCCCCATAATTACGAAGGGTTTAGGAAGCCTTCGCAATGATCTTGGGATTTTAAATATGCTTTTATGATAGGTATATTGATGCTCCAAACTCGTGGTCAAGTTACGACCATTGCTTTGGGTATTTTAAAAGTGCTACACAACCTTATAGTCTCTTAAAATATTCACTCGGTCGCTTGGGTCTAATATGTGTCTTTTGTATTGAATGGGTTAAGAGAGTAGAGAAAAGATTTAGCCATATTTTTTTCCTATTGGGAAATTTACCTAATCAAAAGTTTCCTATTTTAATAGAATGGGAGAAATATGTTTTACTTTTAAGTCGGCAATGAATATTCCCTAAAAACAAATATTCCGTTTGGAGAAATTGTGGTGTGAGAAAAAATTTGTATTTTAGGAAAATGAGGGTTAAAATAAAATTAATTCAGAATCCAAAGTTCTTATTTCTGGTGAAAAAACACGGGAGATAGACTCACGCCGCTAATGCAAAACAGCAGAAAGCAGATGGATGAATGCTTCGACGCACCTACTAACTAAAAAAGTAAAAAAATTAACTTACACCGCTTTTGCTCTTAACTGTTGAAATATTTATGCGATGTTGAGTATAATGTTTGCGTGAAAAAATAAATTTTCACATACACAACATTCGCCGCATTGCTCATTGACTATTGTTAACACCGAAGCTTTGTATTCCGTTACACCCCTTTTGTCTGAAATTCTTATACTCTCAGGGTGGGTTTACGCTACCAAGTGTATTGCACAAGTTACTTGCAACAAGCTATTTTTGGCTTAACTTGCAGGTGTAAACGACTATTTAAGTCCACCTGCAAAACTTTTAGATGTTTAGACGTCAAGTTGCTTTCGGAAGCGTATTGTCGAAGGTTGCCGAAATAAACAGCAACTAATCTGTCTCTTCATTAATTTATTTAGTCCAGAAAAGGTTTCCGGTGGAAAAGAATGTGAACAATGGGAATTTCAAGGTTGATTATGTTATTTTACTGCTTTAAAATATTATAACATAATTTGAGATAGTGAGTATAAAATTAAATGGCTCGAGTGATATTGTTTTTATTTTTATAGCGTTCGCTTTTGACTTAATGCTCTATAAATTAACACATTTAAGATAATGCGCATTATTTTGATGATTTTATCGCCCTTTCAAAGATTAGCACCATGATTACATCCCTTTTTGTTTATTAACGAAAAAGAATGACACGTGAGCCGGACAGGTGAGCGATTGGTGGACTTGTAAAAACGTGATTTTCAACGACGCATTCCAAAAATGATTAATTTTCCCAGCTCTTGTGATTTCATTATTAATCCGCCCGAAGAAAAACCACAGTCTAATTGAAGATTGGCCTCCAGATTCTATTATTCTCTTATGATTTAAGGTAGCACTCCAAATTGTTGAACAATGTCTGATCTTCTCTTCTGATGATAAAATCTTTGATAGCATAATTTTTGCACAATCAATATTGTTGCATATTAAGTGTGTAAACTGGTAGTTTATGGGTTGATGACCTTTATTAACTTTTATTTGTTTATTCATTGACAAATTTTTTCTCTTTTAATTATTTATATTTTAACATATTTTGTCAGTCAATATTTAGTGAGTTTATGGTTCCCTGGTGATGTGTTTATAAAGATAACGAGCATTTTTACTTGAAGAGACTTGGAGTAGGATGGTTTTGAGCCAGTAGTCCGAGGTTGGAGAGAAAATAAAGAAATTATGACTAATTATCTCAATGTAAATATTTTTTGTCAGTGATAGATACTCAGAATTCATTGATGGACGACGTGTAGATTTTCTTTTGGCTTGGAAATTATGCCCCTGCACCACTTGTATTTACACTTACCATGTGTCACATTTTGTTTTGCATGAAAGAGCGTTTTGGCACAGAAGTGATGCAACTTCAGGTCGTTATATTGATTCTTGGCCGCATGACTTGGTCTATCTGACATTACAGCTATGAAATTCATTGCTAGTGCACTCAATAGAAAAGATTCTTCACCTTCTTCTAGCAGAGAAACCATTTAATCAGGATCGCTATTTGGAAATAATAAAAATGTTAAAGACCCAAGAACTTGGATCGTCCACCAAGGTAATTAATTTTTGTGACATCAAGTAATCAGCGAAATAGCAGTGCACTCTTTAGAAAAAGAATTAGAGAAATGCCATATTTTTTTCCTCGCCGAAAATATTTCACTTAAGGTTTCCAAATGTTACTATAGTGGAATAAATATGTGTTTAGTTTGTATTCATTTCCATTTATGTCTATTTATAGTCTGAAAATTAATATTCTCTCAAAAAATGTGCCTTGAGCGAGCAAGAATGTTGTGAGTAAAAAAAGGCACTTTTTGGAAAATGTTGGCTCAAAATGTAAATGAAATTCTTAATTAATTCCCGAGTGCTGCTTCCTGGTGGAAAAACACGAAAAAAGCTGACACCACTTATGTAAAAAAACAGAAAACAGTTTGAGGAATGGTTCGATGAAATAAGTCGTCCGTCATACGTAATAAGTCATGCGCAAGAAAAAGCTCTCAAATCCGCAAAATTTTGTCACCGCGCCGGAGAAGTGAATGACCTTTCTTAGGTTCCGCGAACCACCGGTTGCTTGTATATTCGAGCCATATTGTGAACAATGAAGGGATTTTTTCTTTAATTTTTTTCATCTCATCAAATATTCGGATTCTCATTCATCCAAGACTCGAACCTTAAGTTTTTCTCGGAAGCATGGCATCTCCTCCATTCAGTGCCTCTTTGAAAGGAGTTGCCCCTTTAGGTTACTCATTGAACATATATTTCTGTGTAGGTAATTATAAAGGCTGTGAAAGGAAATGAATCTCATTATCCATGAGTAGCAAAGAAATATAAAAGTGATTCCCAAGAGAAGTGAAGGAAAAAAATACGAAAAGCTTGTTGCATATTTTACTTCAGGCTAATTTAATAAAAGAGTACCTAATTATTCAAAGGTAGTTCGTCCAGAGACTGCAGTACACTTCTTACGAAAAACATCACACCAAAGCCATATATATAGAGAAATATAAAGTAGTTGGATGAAGTCAAATGCCTGGGAATCACTGTAACTTCAGACCCAACGTGAGGGAAACAGATACGAAACATTTTCGGCGCTGTATTGAAGAAACTATGATATATATCAAGAGATATGTAGGAAAGTTCTCCAGTGAAAAAATATGACACTTAGCTCTTGTTAGGCCCCGTACCGAATAGGTCGCGAGCATTTGGGACGTTTTTAAGTAAGATTTAATTCGATGAATAAATAAAATGCATTGGAATACCATACATATCGTTAAAAATACTACAAGCAAACAGAAAGTGTTACACAACTGATGGAAGGACTAGGTAGGGAGCCGTTGGATATTCGGAGACTACTTGCTAGGTGTAAATTACTTGAAGATTTCAGGTGAGGCGATTTTTTGTGCGACGCAAATTATATTATTTTACCCCCCCCCCCCCCCCGCTATATCTGAGTTAGAACGCGTGCAGCGAAGATCGGAAAGATGCCTTAAATCCCGTTATGATAGTGTCATTGGTGTTAAAAACCTTCTGCAACAACTGAAATGGGAATAGCTTTCAGACCGTAGATTAAAATTTAGACTAAATATTTTATGTAAGTTCCAAACCAATATACTTTCTGACGACATTAAAACATTTTAACCAAAACCGACATACTGTGGTAGGTCAGATCATCAGGACGAAATTACTGAACTAGGCTGAAAAACGGACAGGTTTAAGATGTCATTTTTTCCGCGAACGATAAGAGACCTTTGATGCTGATGCTCCCTTATGCTCGTATCCTTATCTACCACCCAGTCCTAACAACACTTTCATGTTTCCGATGAACTCCTATGTCTCCGTGCATCTATGTAGATGAAAAATACATAAATACAAATAGCTTCTCTAACATAGGTGGCACACCTATAGTGTGGAGCTTTTTAGTGAAAGTTTACCTTCTCACAAGTATTCGCAGGATTTTACTATTGCATTAATTGTCTTAATTAATTTTATAAGGTCACATTATTGTGCATGTTTGTGATAACTCACTCCCTGTCACACACCATTGTGGTGACTTTCATGGTACCCTGTAGAAGAAGATGCATTTCTAAAACAGATAAAAGCGGCAAAACAAGATATTTACATTGCCGATCAGATAGGTGCAAGGGTTTTTTCTTTGCCCGTACCATTTGTGCTTATAACAAAACAATGTGACAGTAAAATGAGATTCACCGTTAACATGGAAATTATATTTTTCCTCTCCTTCCTTTTTCCTATTTCTTCCCCTTTCAGTAGCTGATATTCTAACTCCCCTTGCCAAATGCCTCTACTGCGGCTCACAGGGTAGTAATTACGAGTAGATGTATTTAAAACCGTTTCAAACCCATGTGTTTCTAATACCACGCATAGCCTATGTGGTAAGTTACGCATTTTTGACAACTTATGAGATTATACTGCACGAAATTGGCCCTAATTTCTGCATAACTTTCCTTTCTTCTTCTTCTTATCGTTTCTATGTCTCACCTGTGCCAATTGAAATACTTGTCTCCTTTCTTACCCTACCCATTTTATCTATGAAGCAGTAAAGATAGAACAGAGAAAGGCCGGGATTACGATCGACGTTTCCTGAGGAGACCAAATCAGACGATGGCTTTCGCGAAGTTTTCAGAATGTGATATAGTGGAGTATATTACGATGACCGGACATTGACGTCAAGGTCAACGGACGATGAGCGAGCATTGTAGAAGTCTAAATTTTCCGTCACGCTAAAAATTGATGCTTTGGGATTGTCGAGGTGAGATGGAAAGACAGCGGGGACTTTTGGAGTGATAGCTACAGGGTAATCTATAGTGGGGGAGATGAGAGTCAACGTGGGGTACGTATGGTACTGAACACAAAGTTGGGGCTGCGGGTGGTAAACATTGAACAGGTGAGCGACAGGATACTAGTGGTAGAAATAAAAGCACGCCCAACGAATTTCGTTCTGGTCCAGGTATAAATGCCTACAAGCAACCATAGGAAGAAAGAGGTGTACGAGCAACTAGAAGAGAAAATTAGAGAAGTGCCGGGAAAGAAAAACCTGATAATGACTGGTGACTGGAATGCAGTGGTGGGAGAAGGGAGGGACGGATTAGAAGTGGGAGGGTTTGGGCTAGGAAGAAGAAATGATCGGGGTGACAAGGCAGTTGAATTTTGTAGAAAAAATAAATTAGTGGTGACAAACACTTGGTTTAAACATTAACCCAGGCGTAGGTACACGTGGAAAATGCCGGGCGATACTGGGGAATAACAAATTGATTATATAATGGTAAGGCAGAGATTAAGGAACAGTGTAAAAAAACTCGCGTAGCTATTCAGGGGCGGATGCGGACTCAGATCATAACTTGGTGATCATGAACTGTGAAGTTAGATTCAAAAGGCTTTGTAAAGCTGGGAAGATAAAGAGGTGGAACCTTGAAGCATTGAAAGGGTTGAAAAGGAGGGAATACAAAGAGCTGGTAGAAAAGAACATAGGTGAAGCAAAGCAGATGGGAACAATAGAGAGAAGATGGGAGATTATAAAAACAGGCATCGCAGGAGCGGCAGAGAAAGCAGTAGAAACGGTGAAAAAGAAGAGGGTTAGGAAGCAGCGGGTTACGGAAGAAATGATTAAGAAAATGGAGGAGAGAAGGATTTGAAAAAACGTCAACACTGACGTAGGCAAGGGTACAAGGAATTGAATAATAAACTACGGCGAGTTACATATCTGGCAAAAGAAAACTGGTGGAAGGGACAATGCGAGGAAATGGAAAAACTGCAGGAGGAGGGGGAAGTGTGCGCTTTGTACGCCGAGGTGAAAATATTATCGGGTGGTAAGAGAGATCAAACGATTCCAAAGGTTAAGGACAAAACAGGGAAGATATTAATCGAACAGGAAGATATCCAGCAAAGGTCGAGAGAATACGTACAGGAGCTATATGACCGAGAATATACCGGTGAGCCTAGATCTAGGGAATGAAGGATCAATAGATAAGGATAATTTCGGACCAGAGTTACTTGAAAGCGAAATACAGAGGGCATTAAGGGAGATGAAGGGTAGAAAAGCCGTGGGAACCGAGAACATACCTTCGGAGCTACTGAAGAATCTAGGTAGTAAGGGGAGAGAATCCTTTTTCGAACCCATTCGCATGATCTACGAGGAAGGAGTATGGCCAGAGTATTTCATGAAAAACGTATTAATACCTATCCCGAAGAAGAAGAAAGCGTCAGAATGCGAGGAGTATAGAACAATCAGTTTAATTTCGCACGCGGCAAAAGTTTTACTCAGAATAATAAATAGAAGGCTGGAGAGCAGAGCAAACTACTATTAAGGCAATTACCAATTGGGTTCAGGAAGGGGAGGGCCACCAGAGACGCGATTGCGGAAATGAGGACACTTATAGAAAGATACATAGAGTAGAATCAGGATGTTTTCGCTTGCTTTGTGGATTTCGAAAAGGCGTTTGACAGAGTAAATTGGGAGAAAGTAATGCAAATTTTGGGGAAATCAGGAATAGATTGGCGTGATAGGAGACTCGTCCGAAACTTAGGTATGGGGCAGAGGGCTCAGGTGAGGGTAGCTGATGGTGAATCAGGGTGGGCAGTTATAGGTCGCGGGGTGCTTGAAATGGTGGATGAGGAGAGAAAGTTTTTGGATGAGATTAGCCTTTATCCGCCGGATTTAAATACCTATGTAGGTAGGATGGCTTAGCAATGGGATCGCCTATCTCTCCCCTGCTTGCAGAAATATTCATGGACCGTTTCGAAAATAATTTGTTAAACTCAGGAAATAAGCTTTTAGGATCCATTTTATACTGGCACAGATATGTGGTCGATATTTTAGTACTCTGGACTGGTACAGATCGTCAATTAGACTCTTTTACCTTGTTCCTGAATCAGTTCCATCAGAATATTTCCTTTTCCTGTGTAAAGTAGTCAAATCGCACGCCAAATTATCTTGATCTCTCCATTTCCATTGAGAACGGTCACCACAACTTCTCCATTTTTCGAAAACCAACATACACCGACCATGTCATTCCTGCCGATTCAAGACATTGGTATCCACAAAAGATAGCGGCATTCAATTCCCTAATCCACCGCCTGTTAAACGTACCCCTGTCAAAAGACGACTTCAATAAGGAAGTCAATGTCATTATACAGATCGCTAGGAATAACGGGTACACGAACAGATTAATAGAGAAATAAATTTCTAATAAACAAAAGAAATTGGCACTCTAGTCTATTTATCCCACCAAGAGCTTGCTAAGTAACAAAAAACGGTGGTGCTCGTTAAGATACCGAGGTGATATCACATATAGATTGGCTAAAATATTCCCTACAGAAATGTATAACATCTCCGATAGAACCCCTGTAACGTTATAAACGTTATTTGTTAAGTACAAAGACCCAGTGGACTCCAAGGAGAGAAGTGGGGTATATGCTTTACAGTGTGGTGAATGCGATGGAGTGTATGTACTCTCAGAAATTTTAACATTAGAGGTAAAGAACATTTAAGAGCTTTTAAACATAACAATGACGACAAGAGCAACTTCGCTAAGCATCTTTTAGTTTGTGACCATAGTAGTGATTTTATTGTTAACATTTTATATATGTCTAACAACAGAAGGGAGTTGAACTCACTAGAGCAATTGGAGATTTTAAAAGCATATAATGACCCGAATGTTTCCGTAATAAATGAATATTTGTACCCTGCCTCCTCCCCTATCCTTGACGCAGTCGCTGCTTCCGCTCCTCCCTCAATCCACTCAAGGTCCGCTACCAGCCCTGCACGACACCGCTTATCTCCCCAACATCCACCAATACCCACAGTACAATCCGTGTCCACCCCCTAACTACTACATCCCCCACCCACTCAACCCACCCCCTCCCTCCAGTGTGGTATATATACAGGTTGCTCGTATTGCTTCATCACCTGATGATGGTGCTCAGCGCCGAAACCCGGGTCGTGTTTGTATGAATGTGCATATATTTCTCTGTGGTTTGTAAATGTTTTTTAAAAAATCGTTTTACCTATGCCGGATTTAAATTTGAGGCATTTAAAAAGAGTTGCTCACATTCTTAAAAGCTTAGTATCTCATGAAATAATGATCAAAATGTCATAAAACAAAAAGTATGTTTTTGTGAAAACATTGAAAAACCTGTAATTTTATCTTTCCATGATATGTAGAAATTTTAAATAATTGTTTTGAGAGCGAGAAGAAATGAAAACGTTAGAAAAACAATAATAATTTATTATTCACTCACATATTTTGTAGTGAAGTTCCTCCTGACGTTCCGAAACACATGAACTATCGTCTGCTATTCTAAAATCTTGTCTTCATGTGGCAGGTCTCCAAACAGGAGACAATGCAGAGTCCAACGTCACATATACTACACTTGAATGTTGTTCGGGAGTCAACCCCTGTCGAAGAACATACGCGACAATGTGAGCGGCTGCCTTTCACTGACCAGTGCATGTTGTCTTTCACTTCCAAACGAACCACATGTTTCACGCTCCTATTAGGTCGTTCACGCAAGGCAGTTCGACATGGAAGAGCAGATGACCCGTTTACCACAAGGTTCCTAATGAGTTCAAGTCGGAATTGGCGATGTAAAAATCGGCACCACATGCAGATAGAAGTATCCAACTATTTATGATGGCAAGATCAACTAGGTGGAAAAACAGCTTTTTGGTCCATTTCCAAGTACGACGACTGATGGAATAACTGTTTGCCATCCTGTCGCCTTTGTCGACGTATCCCTTGTGGCGGTTATAGTCCTCTACAATAGCTGGACGGATAGCATTCCCATGATTATCACAGAAGTTACCCTCTATTGGTAGATGGCGAATATTTGAGAGCATGTACACTTCCCTTTTGTCTTTCCGAACCACTGTTGTCAAGTCACCCTGTGCCATTTTACGAATGCCGCCCCGTTTCAATTTTAGCGACATACGTTCAATGTTTCGTGGCAATCCTTTACGGTTATGTCTCATAGTTCCGCAGCAAAATATTTTACTTTTTTTGAGGTCATCAAAAAGACCTGGAGATGAGAAAAAAATGTCCATGCATAGTTTATGGCCAACTCCTTCAATTCTTCTAGTCAATTATCTAACAGGGGCATGAGTTGCTGTAATTTCTTGTTTCGAAGTCTGTCTATCTTTGCCTAAATATACCTTAATATCATACGTTTATACTGTTGAGTCAGAAAGTTGTGAATTTTTATGCCGAAACGTTAGTGTTTTTTCGGGATATATTGCTTGAGTATCACCATTCCTTTGAAAAGTACAATCGAGCACCCTTCCTTTACTTCATCGATTGCCAAGTGCTCGCTGGGGAAATAATACTTCACAAATTTATCATTGATCTTTTCAAAATGTTTTCTAATTTTCCATGACCTGTCATAATTTTCGTCATTTTTATCAGGTGCCTCAGTGTTGTCAGTAAAATGAAGGAATCGCAAAATGTGGAGAAAGCGATCGCGTCGCATTACAGTGCTAAAGAAGGGAGTATGGAACTGTTCAAGAGTAGACCAGTAGTCTTCCAGCTCATGTAGACTAAAATCAGGTCGAGGTGAAGAGCCTTCATCTACATCACTGCAACTTTGCTGATAATATAGATTTGTTTGGTCCACCAATAGTGGGATCACATCTGCAAAATACGGTAACAAAAATGACAATGGGGTTGACTCACTGCTGATATTTTTAGTTTCATCAAAATTCACTCCTTTTCTATGGGCAGTAAACGCTTTAGATACACTAGCTCGTTCCTGATCCCCTGGAGATCCCAAAGACGAATTATCGATGGATACCTCTCCCGGAGTTTCCTCTTGATAATCATCGTCCTCAATCTCCACACCAGCACTTGGATCTTCATAAGAATCCGAATCACTATCGGCTATCAACTCTCCTTCAATGTCTAACTCCGTCAGTTTACGTTTGGAACACGTTTATAGCGGCGAATCAAAAACAATTTTTTTCGCTTCACTTATGATGCAACTAACACTGTCGTAGCTCTCTGACGACTGGGACTGAGATGCTTCGATAACTGTAGAACCAGCTAGAAAATAATATCGCACAGGATCAATTTTTTTGTTATCAACACTTAACCAATTAGGCGGATGGTCGTCTGCATCTTTCCATCCGCATATTATCCGCTGGCCTTCATTCGGACTCAGAGAAAATGTTTACCGTCTGCTCGAGGGACGTATTGTGCTGAGGCATCAACTTCCTCTCTCCAAAGCTCGTTATCTCTGACCTGTTTATCTTCGGAGTCACGGAAGGGCTCATGTTTATGAGACAAGTCTGGAGGATCCAACCGCGTCAGCAGATTTGCTCTGGAACAAAGGCGCCCGCTGTGACCGTAGGGAAGACGCAGCGAAACCCAGAGGGACGAAAATGGTACGCACGGCAGTGAGCGGAAACATTTAAAGGGACTTGTATAGTACGCACGGCGGATAAAGGTTGCTTTGTACGCCAAGGTGAAAATGTTATCGGGTGGTAAGACGGCAAACGATTCCAAAGGTTAAGGACAAAATAGGGAAGATATTAATCGAACAGGAAGATATACAGGAAAGATGGAGAGAATACGTAGAGGAGCTATATGACCGAGAATAGACCGGTGAGCCTAGATCTAGGGAATGAAGGATCAATGGATAAGGATAATTTCGGACCAGAGTTACTTGACAGCGAAATACAGAGGGCATTAAGGGAGATGAAGGGTAGAAAAGCCATGGGAACCGATAACATACCTTCGGAGCTACTGAAGAATCTAGGTAGTAAGGGGAGAGAATCCTTTTTCGAACCCATTCGCATGATCTACGAGGAAGGAGTATGGCCAGAGTATTTCATGAAAACAGTATTAATACCTATCCCGAAGAAGAAGAAAGCGTCAGAATGCGAGGAGAAAAGGATGTTTTCGCTTGCTTTGTGGATTTCGAAAAGGCGTTTGACAGAGTAAACTGGGAGAAAGTAATGCAAATTTGGGGGAAAATAGGAATAGATTGGCGTGATAGGAGACTCGTCCGAAACTTAGGTATGGGGCAGAGGGCTCAGGTGAGGGTAGCTGATGGTGAATCAGGGTGGGCAGTTATAGGTCGCGAGGTGCTTTACATGGTGGGTGAGGCGAGAAAACTTATGGATGAGATTAGGGGAAGGCAGGGTAGGTGGCTGGAAGCGGTAATGAGGGGCAATGGTTTGCTGAAGGCCGTGATGGAGGGAAGGATGTTTGGTAAGCGGGGAAGGGGATGAAAGAGAATAGGTTTTATGGACGGGATGAAGAAAGGTAGAACTTTTGCTGAAATGAAGAAAGAAATGCTGGAGGTAGATAGGGCACGACACGTTTAAGAGTCCGTTGGATATTCTCTGACTTTCATCATAACCTACCTGTAACCGGTAGATTACTCAAATGAATGAATGAATGAAGTCAACGGCAGCCAATTAGAGAAGAGGGCTTTCTTTTCAGTACGTAAAAAAATATTTCTTTCCAGATTGTCTGTCTTACGTTTTAGACTTCCAATGAAACCTAATTAACATTCTTGAAGTAATAGCTATAATTATTTTTTCGGATTATCAATATATCAAATTATGAAATATGAAAATAAACCGCTACTCAGTAATTGTTTAGAACTCCCATCGCAAAAACGGTCAACAATTGTCCCTGATTCTCCCATGAATCGTAATTCACTCCTCAACGGGAAGACGACGGAAAACTGAACGCCACCGGCTGTTTCTGCCTCGTCAATCGTAATCCCGTCCTAATTCAAGAAAAATGTGCTATTTGCCACTACGAATTGAAAATTAATCTACTTTGCAGTGCCGTGTTTACTTCTACACTGTCATCTTCAATTTACTCCACTTTCAATTAAATCTATTGAATTCCTTGGATATCGTTGTTGAAACAAGCTTAATAAAGCTCAAACTCAATGAATGAATGTAAAATTGAAATAAATTATCTCACAGTTGGATAAAATGAATTCATCCTCCGATCTCTGAGGTATTTCCCAGCAGAAAAAAAACACATTGCATTCTTTCGTTGAACTCCCAATTATTCGTTTTATCCAGCGTGAGCGTCACTATTACATTAAATTGATTAATAGGACAACGTTTTATAACTTGCCCGAGGTAGTGCCTACTTTTATGGAACTTTTGAGCATTACCTATGTGCTGAGTTCTTCATTGGATTTTGGTACATTTTTTATTCAGTTTCATGTCCCTAAAGCTTCACCATTTGAACTATACTGTTCACTTCACATCATGATACTATCAAATCTTTGCTCTGCCAAAATCCGCGTTAGTAATTGTAATTTTTAGTACTGTGCCTAAATATTAAATGGAACACAATTGTCATTCGGGTAGAGGTGATTCAAATGGTGCATGATCCAAATAATATTCCCTGATGCCGGCGAGTGATGCTGCCTTGCGTAATCCTGAACGATCACTGAGTTTCGATTGTTTAAAATTGAATAAAATACGCCTTAAATATGCCTATATTATATTATTGATATGAGAGGGTTCCCGTTGAAATTTTACTGGAAGATCAAAAAATTAAAACAGTTTCATGAAGTAAAAAGAATTTTCATGATGTGACGTGCAAATTGCAAACACCATTAAGAATAGGTTTACCATATTTTGAAATCCCAAAATGAGGACACCCACAACCTAGGTCCGTCTATTAGTCCGTATATACGGACCTTGCCCACAGGGGGATTGATCAACGCGCTCTGGTAGCCTAACTATGAACTATTTCCAACCCATTGTATGCCAGTAGTGCCATCTATCAACAGTTCGTTTAAGTGTTTGTACAGAGAAAATAGCATACCAAGAATCGCCATAAATGATGCCAGTCCCTAGATTCAACCATAGAGTAACCATAGAGTAATATGCTTACTCTATGATTCAACTAAATGGAAAGCACCGCGGCGTGGTGATCACCGGCTATAGGCCTAAATCGAAAGCACCCTAACAGATCGCTAGCGGAGTAATTCAATAGTCGATATAATCATACATATAACTAGTTGGTGATACGAGATGAAATCAAAATCCAAAGATCTTACTTCCCAAAAATAAAAAATGCGGACATTAGCAGAAATCGTAAAAATGTACGCGGAAGCTATTCTAAAAGTCGAACATGTACGCATAAATGAGGACTTATGGTAACCCTAATTAAGGATAACATATGTCATTCATTGAACCCCAATGGAGAGGATGAGTTGAAGCATAACCCTACTAAAACCTCACTGCATTGATTCATATTGATCACATAAACTACGTCATGAAGGCCGCAGGCACCAGTACCCAATGAAAGCCCATGCTGCGGTTTCCAAGGAAATAAAAAAATCATTATTTTCGATCCGAAAACACCAACACCAGACAAAAGTGAAGCGTATAGGAAAATCGAATGCAATAACTAAAATCTCATTTTTTTTCATCCGACAGTGAATGTTTAAACCTTATGTCTCAAATGCAAGTAATTTAGAAAATCAAAACAAGAAACACCTCCACCGAGTTCAATACTTATCTTATAGGGCTAGCAGTTAACTAAATCGAAGTATAAACAACCCCTTTAAATTACTGTTCGGAGTTTTTACTATTTTCGGCCTATTTTAGGTCACGCCCAGTATTCCTGCCTAATTTCAACTTCCTATGTTACCTGGAAGTTCTTTAAACAGGCGTGACTGGCAGCTCGATCGCAACGCCGCTAGCAGTGTTACAGGCAGACACACCTAGGTAATTACATAGTTTGATCCTTGCCTACTTCGAATGCATAATTATTTCAAAACAACAATGTTTTTTCGCAAGGGTTATCACCGTACTCCTGATTCGTTCGTAAAATTTTCCTCGCCGCCATCTTTAAGTGAAAATAATAATATGTCAAAAAATCCTTCTTTTTAACTACGCTCATAGTCAAGTGTACTAAAAATTAAAAAATATTGTTTTCATCACACTCCTAGTAAAAGGTGGACACTTGTGGAATAGATATTGATAGAGGTTTCCACGCAGTGCTGATCGCGCCAATGACGCGTAGATTATACCGTTCCGGTGAGTGCGAGGATCACCCATACCGGTCAATTGACAAGTGGCGCACTTGACATGAGAGGAGTGTAGTGATGAGCGATATATCGCAAACTGTGGTTGAATCACTGATACTGAAAAGTAGCAATCACAACCTGTGACTTAATGTTCGAAATCACTGTGATTGTGATCACACTGCTACCAACTCCAATACTGCTACTGCGAATTAACTGTGATTGAACGTGATCGATGAAGCCACGGTAGCGGTTGGTAGCATATAAGCGTGCGCTTCTCTGACTTCTCTGCGTGATCCGTGCGATTTGGCGGTGAGGTCCGTGAGGTCTATTCCAAATGGAGAAAAGAAGAAAATTTAGCGAAATTTGAAACCTTTTCTCAGTGGTAAATGGAGAAATTGTGTCTTGCAAAATATGTAAAATTTCGTACAAGACGTCGACAACGAACTTGAAAAAACATGATTTCAAAACATCCTACTGTGACCCTGCCGTCTTCGTCAAGGCACATCCTGCCATGTTCGAATAATTATAGCAATAAAAGCTTACAAGTAAGAATATTTGTGATAGCTATATATTTTTGAAAACTATAGTCGCACGTTTATGCCATCTGAAATTTGTACTGGCTTAGCTGACTTCTTTTAGTTACATAGGTACAAAAACGGTTGATATTTGCACAATTTGTAATTTAGCTGGGGTATTTTTAATACTTTCCGCATAAATGTTAGATCCAAGGTATTGAACGAGTATCCCGCGCAGCACACGTGCTTAGGTGACGATAAGCTGAACGCAAATTGTTCTTAAATTCAACTTTGATGTACATACCTGTACATGAAAAAATTAAAGCCTGAAGAGAAAAGATGAATCAAAGAGAGGATTTTGCGAATTGTTCATGTATATATAACGCCATCACTATAGTGATGTAGCATATGCTAATCGTATTTATCGATTTTGCCGAAGGGAAAATATTATTTTTGTAAATGTTATTTTTTAAGTCTATCTTATTTAATGCTATCCTTTAAGCAAGTATTTTTAATATTTTATTTAGTTTTATTCATTGAGCAATTTTTTGTTATTTAGTGAAATTATTTATGCTATTTAATGCAATTCTTTAAGCAAGTCTATATGTTATTTAGTGCAATTATTTAAGAAAACCTTTATGTTATTATTTTGTCCAATTATTGAAAAAAAGTCTTTATGTTATTTTGGGCAAAAAAATAAATAGTGTTAGTGGAGAAATATTCAAAAATATTTTCAAGATATAAATCCCTCTTAAATTCCAGTGCAATATCAAAAGTTAAACAAACGCATAAATGCGTAATTTCTTTGGAAGATAAATTGACATCGAATGAAAAATTTGACCAGGCAAATGTTTTACGCGCATATTCTTTCGTTGGGTTTATGGAAATTAATCTCCGAGGTTTATTTGTAAAAAACATCAGCGTATGTACAAAAGCAAAAGTACGCAAATGGACATTTCGAGCCTGTAATCCGGATCCGCAGCGCCGCTAATATCAAACGGCGGCGTATTTTTATCTGTGATTCTTACATGCGATCGCAATCACAGTTAAGAATCACAGATACTGACGAGTAGCAGTCACAGGTAAGGAAGTGATTGGAATATCACAGTTCCGCTCACCTCTAGAGGAGTGTAATGTCGTGTGTGTGTGAAAGAGGAAACTTAAAAACTAAGTAGTATTGTGAATACACAGCAGAAAGATGAATTACCGGCTAGGAGATTATATGATATGACAATGAACAATATATAGGGCAGCCTCACAACAAAACAAAACAAGGATGTTGACTAAGAAATGCGCCAATGCCAACTGACTAAGAAATGCGCCAACTTTCCGAGTGATGAAAAAATTATTTTTTACCTTTTAGTGCACTTGAATATAAGCGTGGTGTTTTTAAAAAAAGTATTTTTTACGTATTATTATTTTTTACGTATTATTATTTTTTACTTTTTATCTTTTTATTAATTGTGCCACGGTTCTCTGAAGTTGAAATTATTGGCATTTCTTCTCAATATAAATGTTAACTTCCACTATCTCTATCCATTGCCAAAAGACTTTTTCCATATAAAATATAAACCATTTAATTTTAGTTGATCAACTAGGTAATTAGTGAATTTAATGACTGATTTGTCTGACTGAGTGTATTGTCATCGAGAGTAAGTAGGTGTGACAAATTGCAGTTCGATTGAACCTTGGGAAGTGGGTTAGATTTCGATTACAAGATTCCATCCAGACAAACCAACCAACAACAAACAAACGGGTGAAGTTAAAATAACCATGGTAATAATATGTAAAATTTATGCGTAAATTGGTGAATACCCAATAGGCCGCTCGTTTTTGTTGTAGGTACATAAAAAAGTTCAATTCTCGGCGATGGGCCTTTACACCTGACTCTGCTGTACAGGCCATAAGTTATGAAATTTCCTCCATACTTCTCTATCCTTGCAATACGTCTTTTGCTTAAATTACCCACATGTACAAGCTTCATACGCGCCCTCATTTTATTAAGACTTTTTCTAGTATTCCTCCTCTTCAGAGTCTCTTTTATCACATTCACCCATGGCTTGCTTGCTCGGTCTACCCCTTCCTCCCACCTCATTCACTCCCCTATCGTGTATCTTCATCGTTATTTGCTTCTCTCGCATTCTTCCTACATTTTTCCATGGATCTATAGTTAAATTAATACACTGCTGCCATGTGTTTGATAAAAAAAGGGCTTTAAAAATTTTGCTTGGTCACAAATTTTACAGGAAAGAATAGTTTAGAACCAATCAAACGTTTTAAAACCTTTTAATATATCAATCATGTGTCAGTACTGAAATGGTTCATCTAGAAATGACCAAAATAAAACTAATTTCCAATTAAAGCACTGTATTATAGTATACAGAAAACTTAAGGACAAATTGCGTGCCAAATCCATGTTAGGTGGATAAATTTTGCGCAAAGAAACGGGCTTCACTTTTGTGCAACGAGACCACATATTTTCTCTTCTTAAATATTTGTGCTCATGCCGAGGAGTGTTGTATACAACCAATCGGTTCTTCTGTTGCGTTCTTCACGCTCTACTCATTTTCTTTTACCATCGCCTCCAACGTCCAATTATACCTTAAAATGAGTTCAATCTTCTTTCTACTTCACTTTCTACCTGCTGTCCTCTTTCTGTTCTTTCCCGTAGCCTTGTTTCTTCTCCCCTTGAACTCCCTTTTGCAGTTTCCTTGTTTGCTTGAGTTCGGTCCGTATGATCTACTTTCTGTTGTAGTATTCTCCTAAAAGCGTTTGGCATGTAATGCTACGTTTTGATGCTGTGAAGTGCAGCATTAAACAAATCGGCTCTTCTCATGTGTTCCTCTCGTTCCTTTTGTTTTGTTTCGCCATCGCCTCCAAAGTGCAATTATATCGCAGAATGACTTCAATCTTCGTTCGACTTCACCTTGTAACTTCTCTTCTGTTCTTTACCGTAGTCTTGTTTCTTCAGCCCTTGAACTCCCTTTTTGTAGCTTCTTTGTTTGCATGATTTCGCTAAATATATGATCATCGTTCTGTTGTAGCAATTTGCTACCGCCTCCAAGCCTTTTTCCTCTGATATTTCCGCTGCTCATGCCTCGCGGTCATAGAGATGTACTTACGTCATTAGGAAGCGTTTTCTGATTTCTAGGTCAGTATTGCGAGACAACCTTAGCAGTAAGGGAACACCTCAAACCCAAGTTTGAGCTACCCTTTTCTGCATTTTTTTAAACATGGAGGAAGCCATTTAGACTGCTTTTCGATTTTTTCAACCTCCTCCTCAATTTTTAGTAGCCATTCATGTCCATAAAATGTGTCCCCTTCTTTCGTTGTACTTTACAAGTATTTATTGCATAGCGATCAATCAACGACCTACCTTCAACGTTTACCAATGGTTTATCTATTTGGTGGCATAGTATCTTGTTTTAAAATATTAAATATCATAATCTTACATTCGTACCCATAATTCTGCTATCTTTCGGGTTAGGCACATTACAGTGGGGATGAAAAGTTCAATTCTCGGTAATTCTTTCGCTTCGTTTTCACTCATGCATTACTTCATGCACGCCTTCCCAATTTTAAGACTCCTAATATTCCTTCACTGAGAGAGTTTCTTCGACTACATTCACCTATGGCTTAAACGGTCTACCCCTTCCTCTCACATCATTCACTCTACCATCATATATCTATCTTGTTATTCGATTTTCATCCACTCTCTCGAAATTTCCAAGTCAACGAAGCACGCTCCTTTCATGCATGTCCATTAACAGAGCGTCCATTCCACATTCTTTCATAATTCACTCATTTATAACCCAGCCCCTTCTACTTTTACCGAATAAACTTCTCAAATACCCCATGCCTACTGCATTCAGCATACCATTATGGTTATTTTGGCATGCCTAAGTTTCACTACCATGGAATACAGTGAAATAATCTTGGAAGTATTTATTGCGAAAACGTTGTTTGAAAAATATGTCCCATGATTTCATTTCATTGAGTACTATGATACTACTTCCTGTTTATGCATGATATCTAGTATCAATCAGTGGAGTGCATCAAGCTAGACTAACTCGGTAGAATCAGTAGCTTGATAGAAGCTAGTTCGATGCGTTCAGCAATTACCTCTAGTAGCTTCATTTCCATCAATGTAATCCATTTACGAATCGATCCAGCTGATCAGATTACATTGCGTTTAGCGAAGACTAAGCATTCAGTCTTTATCTTTAATTAGAAAAAATCGATTGCTTCGTTGGTGCTTTGAGTCATCAGTTGGATTAAGGCTTTTAGATTGATGGAAACTCATTTAAGCGTAAAATCAAATCGTGTAAATCACTTCAAATCGAATCGTTCAGTAGATTTAGAACTGCGCCTGTGCGTTGTAGCTTGTTTTAATTTGCAATTGGTTTAGTTTGTTGACATTTGATTGTTGCCATTTGTTTGATCGGATGGATTAAAGTCAGTGTAACGTAACTAGTGTAAAATGGTAATTATTTGTTGGTGATGAAAAGAACATAACACCATATGGAGGGTAATTATGTAATTCGTGGAACATTCATACGATATATGCTAGAAATTATTTTTATGATTTTAGTCGTGAACTCAGGAACAGAATAATGCTCTAGAATACTTTCGTGGAAAAATTGGTGACTTTTTAATGAATTAGATTGTAATGCCTATGTTGGGCATGAATCTAGTATAGTTTAGTTGTATACGTTATCTTATGTGAATGTGGAATTACAAGTAACTTTAAACGTGTTTCCCTTATAACTCACTTCAATAGTTTTGGCTCAATTTAAGACTGAACCCTCTAAACGTTATAACTCGTTTTTGAACAACAAGTGAGACTAGGGGTAAGACAGAAAGCAACCCTTTCCTATTTCGTATAGAATGAATGAATTATTAGTTTACGACCAAAAGAAATGATGTACATAGTGCTTCCCAAAATATTACAAAAACACGAAAATATGGCTCTCTACCTTGTAGACTCCCATGATTTGAACTCTTTAAGGTGGCTCAACACTGACTATGTGAGTCAAGACAAATATTAAATTACACATTTTAATTTATTTAGTTTAAAATTCCTGCTTTCTCTGATGAAATGGGTTACCTATTGGAAAACAAAAATATTATACAAAATATGCAGATTATTCCATTAATATATTTTTAATTATCACATTTGTCCAGCCACAGGAGCCGAAAGAAGAGCCATTTGTATTGAACTACCGAATGTTTACTTCAATTACGGAAGTAATTTGCTAATAACTTTAACAAATAGGTGGTATGAATCCTATATTTCATTTGTAATCAATTTTCAGGGAGTTTTTCTTCTGATAAACAGTTTAAATAAAAAGCTTATACATACACTCTCGTTGAAACTGACGATTTTCAGCTGTAGCCTGATCAATCTCCATAAGAGCCCATGTTAAACTCTCCACTTTCAATCTGGGTTACAGTAAAACTAGCCTGGGGGCCAACTTTGTCATCCCAGTTTTTAAAACACGCTTCAAAGATCCTAAGGCCAGAGCCACTTTATGAGGAGCATTTTTACCTGGAGATATTACTTACATTTGCCCTCCGAGTAATGTATTTTGTTCAAATAACACGTTTCTTCAAGGAAGTCGAATTATGACTTTGCATTTCGTTTCCGGCAGTTGGAGTGTGCGTATTTCCTCGTGATTGTCCACTAGCATAATTTTAACTGAATATTCTCATTTGAATGATTTCTCTGAATGATTTTTTAATGATTTGAATGAAATACTTGTTCTAATTTCCTATTAGACTCTTGAAATGTTGTCTTAGGAAAGAAATATAATGCGTCTTTTAATTTTAAGCTAATTAGGAGTAGTCGTATACAACATAATACGGATAACTTTGACTTTTAATTTGTTTTCAAAACTCGGCACGTTTCATCGAGAAAATCAATTTTACAGAAAATGGAAGAAATATTGGGTAAAGTGTTCTCTACAAGATGCATTTATTCTAAAAACAAGCCATTTCCCCAACTCTGAACGGAGGTTATAGATGAACAAGTTTCCAGAAAAAGGTTTTCGTCAGCTTAGACTACTACTAACTCCGAAACTCGCCGCATTATCACGATTAAAAAAAAGAACGAGACGGACTTGGAATATTAAAAAAAAAATAATTACGTTTGGGTTACTTCTAATTCAGTCTGTTCTAATCATGTAAGTTTCCTTCCTTACGCATATAGAGAAATTTAAGCGCCTTTCTTGAACGCTCCATCGTTATTCCGATAGTGAGATTTGACCAGTGCTTAGGTCTATTTGAGTACGCCTTAGGTCGTTGCAAACACTACAAGAAACAAAAAAAAAACGTTTGGCGAGATTTCAGGGAACAATCATTGTGAACAAGAAATTTAATAGTATTCTATATCCGACGGAATGTGCAAGAACCAAATTTCCTCGATACCGTTTAGTAGGATGACTACCGAGCCAAGGGTGGTTTTTTAGGGATTTCTTGACCTTTAAAAAACGCTTCGATCAAAACTCTTGGATTGAGGTAGTGGATAATAAAAGTCTCGCGGCTGCACATTTTTTCCTCAAATGTACATAAAACTAGCTACAATGCTTCAACCCCCGTTTTGTAAAGTTTTTTTGTATTTATTCGTTGTCGATATCGTACTTGTTCCCTATTTTGGATTTATGCGATGTATGGCATAGTAATATTTTAAATGAAAATGAATAGGTATTCCTTTCCACCTCCCGTATTTATTTCCCATATATTTGCCAAAATATAAAAGCCGATGTATTATGGGATATGGCACGCCTGCGTTCTCCGTAATGACATGAAAAATGGAGAAAGCTTTGACCTACAGACCACTTGAGATATTTAACGGTTAATGTTTAGTTTGAATGATTTTTCAACTATTTTTAATAGTAAATTAATAACCGTAATATTGATATAAACATTTTTCGGGTGACGTCCTCGTATGTTGTTAAGGTTCACAACAGTTTCGCCAGCTATCCTGCTGGCGTCCTTAGGGGAAGGACGCCAGCAGGATAGCTTGACGCCGGCAGTCCTTCACCTGAAGACGTCAGCAGAATAGCTGGCGAAACTGTTGATGTCATCTGAATTAACGCCGCGGAAACCTGCGAACGAACAACCGTTTTTATATTTTACAAATATATTTTACGAATTTATTTACAAATATACAACAAACAAATATATTTTACGAAATCGGCTAAAAACCGTCGGTTGTGAAGGCGATTTCAGCGCACGGAGAATAGAAGTCAGATTAAAGCCTGATGTATGCATATTTAGATAATTACTGACAAATTCAGTCATGCGAAGCAAATTATAGGGTCATTTATATTATAGTATTTACTTCATGCTTCTTACAACTGTTTAAATTTAAAAAAATAAAATTCGAATATGGTTTCTATTATGAACGGAAGAAAACCCCGCTCAAACTAACTGAAGAATATGTATAAGTAAAAAAAAATGTTTTTTTTTCACTTTGATCTCCGGTGGATATTGGAATAGCAGACTCCTTCCCATTTTTCTTTGAAGTTTTACCGAGAATGCTGTTCATCGCTCTATCCAATTGAGTATTTTGGAATATATTTCGTGAAATAAAAACATTTTTTTCGTATGAAGGCTAAACTAGTTTTAAATTTACTTTTTGTAGCACATCTTATTCATTAGCAGAGAGCACGTCGTACATAGGAATTAAACGCTTACATTTTTTCCCAGCACATATTTTCACTTACGTCTAGTAGATAAAATATTTCTTTCGTTAATATGTTTCATCAATTTCACAAATATTTTCGCAGACACTTGCTGGTAGAAAAAACACTGGTAGAAAATGTTATTAATCTAAAAACCTACTTATGAAATGTTTACGAAAATTTAGCCATGGAAATCAAAATTCCATGAGTAAAAAAATTTGCTCCACGGTAATTATAATATTCAGTTAATATTTGAATACTATGCGAGCACGAATGACTTTCACTGAATTCATGATACCCAATCTCACCATATCTGACCTTTGGGATTTTAATAAAGTTTCTGGGAAGATGAAGGCTTGTGTCTCGGTCCAGAATAGAAAGGTCACGAGTAATATAGTGTCTATCTTAAAGCTCGTGTTTTCTCGCCGTGCCACGCAATAGCCGTTTATCCGAGAGTTAAGTTCGCAGGTGTTGTAAATCAGTCAACTTAACACCTGATCATTTAGGGCATTACATAGCAAAATGAAGTTTATAGAACATTTTTTCTGGCCTCTGATTGCAGTGGCCATAGAATGTATACCTAACCATCAGTTGGGAGGGAAATCTACACATATCTTATTCAACGCGCAGAATGATTTTTAATAAGATTACCGGGTAGCATATTATCTTTTTATACGACCAAGAAAGAAGCCAGGGTTTTCGTCTGGATAAATATACTAATCTATTCAGGTGTTATCCTCAAATTATTTTTTAAACAGCGGAATGGAACTCAATAGGGCGTTCTACATTTAGTTGACAGTATGGGATCATTAGTGATTAGTTTCTTATTATATCTCCGTAAGGCCGGAGGAGTGATGTTGCCAATATCAGCAGGAAAATTATCATAGCGCTAAGTCAGTATACCAACTCCTCACCCTGGAGTTTTCCTATATGAAAATACTAATCCTCAAGGAAACTTAATATGCATTTAGTGCGGTATTGGACATGGTTACCTAAGTAGCGAAGTATTTAGCATACGGAAGGTAAGTCTGGCAACAGTGTTCTCCGTAACACTCCAACGGCCGCCCTTAGCTTACTGCTTTAAACGGCTGAAGGTATCATTTAGATTTTTGTGAGTTATTAGATGGAAAAAATGCATTCTGAGAGGTGGAATGACATTTTAAAATATTTCACTATAGGTAGAGGCCAATTATATATATTTTAAGCATTATTGCGTCAAAAATATTTTTACTCACTTTAAAATTCCCCTCTACACATAAAATAACACTCCGCATACAGACTTACCTCAATATCAAACTAAATCGTAATAGAGGCTTTAAAAATGCATAAAAAAATGAATAAAAGGCTTTAATAAAATTCATATGTTATTTATTGAAGAAAAATTGATTACTCTTACATCACAGATGCAAGAAAAATTTGACTACGTACATGGTATGGAGCATGATAACATAAAAATTATAAAAGTTTTATAAATTTTCAATTTAGTTTGCCTGGACAGAAGAGTTGATTTGAGGATGAGTAAATTTTCAAAATAAGCCTTGTTACCTTGAAGTGATGCATATACGAACGCGAATTTTTCAGCACTTACTTAAGCCAGTCAGCAAATAAAAGAACATACTGTAATCGATTTGCATGAAGTATTGCTGAAAATGTCATCACTTACGTAGGTGTGAGATGTTTTCTACTCATTTCTTGAGACAAGAAGAGAGCCTACCCTGGAAAATAAGGATCCATTTCGGAATCTTGCTAGAAACTACAGCCCTAATGAACTAACCGCGATGCGTTTCTAAAGCACCACATTCAGCCCTGGCTTGCCTTGATGAGTTGGAACGAATGGAAAATAAAATACGTAGGAAAAAAATGGTAAAGAATTCTCATTATTTAACCTTCTGTTTATAACTAGAACAAAACTAGTGTCCTTGTTAGAAAAAAATAATAAAACCTAGATTTCCGTCCCCGCACTAAAAATCTACCATATACAGGCGCGAAAAACCAAGTGAAGGAGGAATAATAATAAATTATATGTAATACTAATAAATTGTATGTAATGATCACGAATCTTATCGTCGTTTATCTATCAATTGCGTTACTTCTTAGACAAACGAGGTTGTAGTTGAAATTATTATTTATTTTTAAATATTTTATTGCGCTATGATTTCACATGCCGAAGACTGTGGTTGTATTTTAATTTATTATTGTCGATATTTACTTCCAGACACTTATATAATAGTTGAAGTATTCCCCGATAGGTGGTACAAGTAAACACGGATTAATTTCAAATTAAATTAATACAACATAAACTATAAAACACTCAGAGAATTTTGACAAAAAAAATTCCTAAAGTTTTTACTGTTATCGGAATGTAAAGTAATAGTGCAATATAATTTTAAGTATTTTCAAATTGAACCACGTTTTTCTCATGCTCCGTTTACATACTAGGGTTGAATGATGGTAAAAATGGCTGCTCTAACTTAATATGTTCACACGATTTTCAGTTTACCACAGTAGAAATTGTGGCGACCTCTGGTGATGAGGAAGGAATCATTAAAAACACCTGAAACCACGCGCCATTGCGGTTGGTCGGTGGACTGAATTAAGATGTAGATTTATGGAATAATTAATTTTTTTCCCTAACCCATTCATTGTCCTCAGCGCACGTGCGATTTTCCTAAAAAATATTATCAGAAATAATAACATTTAATAACCCGACATACCACGGTAGATAAGATCATGTGAATAAAACTAGGGAAATGGACTGCAGAGCGGGGTTCTACAATGGCTTTTTTTCCCGCGAACGATAGAAGACCGTATAACAGCTGCCAATGAGACTCTTAACTAGGTTTGTCGATAGGTAGAGTAGCTAAGTAGTTGATTGGCTCCCTAATGCTTGTATGCTTTTCTTCTACATAGTACCGACAGCTGTTTCCTGTATAACCCATGTATCACTGTACATTTATGTAGTTGTAGAGTTAATACCAATAGAGTATTTGCGTAAGTGAGGTATTTTGTTGAAATTTATTGCAGCGAGTAGTGTTTGGTTTCGAAATGCCACGTATGAAATACCAAGGTATAATTCCTACTAATTAATTTAATAAATAGCTTTTAACATGCATTGTTTTAGAATCGAAATTTCCAAGGTCTAAACGTAGTGTGACGTCATCTCCCATATTAGCAGAAGCGAAATAGCCTAGCTGTGCGTTGAGAGTGAAATAGTATTTGCCTTTTCGAAGTTATTTCGATATTTGAAATAAAACTTTGGTGCTCATCATAAAAGTTGGATTCGCAAAGACAAGTTCCAATAATCTTCCGGGTGTGGACGCGTTAATGATCGGAGATTTCCTGAGCAACATTGAATTATGGCACGAAACAATACTCTTTGTAGCTCTTATTTGTCACAGTAATTTTTAATAGATATCATCAGGCATTGACATGATAATTTTTGGAACTATTTAGCCTGCAAAAAAGGATATTTACCACACAAGACAGTAAATGCAACACAGAACGAATGTAAACAAACCCGGAAGCGATTGTGGAGTATGGGCGATTACGTCACAGCAGATTCAATATGGCCGCGGTCCGTTTGTGCGCAAGGTTCGAAATGTGATTTTAAATCGCTTATTGTTTAAAAAGTTGGAAAGTTACGACAGTAGCATTTTGGATTTATGGCTTTTACGCACCAAAGAAAAATTTAACATAGTTTCCAAAATTTGTGCAAATACTCTATTGTGTTGTGTATGGTGAAATATCACCTCCTGACATTTATTTGCAGTTTTTGCTAATGTGCCAATAGTCGTAGCTTCATTAACATTACTTGGGTACACTAAAGTTTATACTGTTACTTTGATGCCATTTTAATGTTAATGAGCCGAAAACTGTAACGTTTTTAATTAAAATATCTTGGCTTTGTTATTACCCCAAAGTATCAGCAGCAGAATTATCTTTAACTGATACTATATATATATAGTGGTGCATAATACCCTTCCAGGGTATTATGTAGATGCAGATGTTGTATATTCGTAGCTACATTCATCTATGGTGGATTAAGGTATACATTGCTTAGCATAAAATTCAATGTATTTTGCTACGTTATAAAAAATATCTCGGCTTTGTTATTACCCCAAAGTATCAGTTTTTTACAACATTGCTTTTCGAGATTACCTGCCGAGATAAGATTTGGTATGGCTGTGCGCTTAAGAGAGACGTGGTTAAAAAAGGGTGTGACGATGTAATGTTAGTTTGTTTTCTCAATGGAAGTTTTTTAATTGCAAATTTATCGATATTTAAACAAAACCCCTTGTCATGAGAGCATTTTTAGCATACGCCGTGAAATTAATAGGTCAAGTTAAAGCCATTATTATGTTTATTTAGTAAATTTCTTAGGAACTCAGTCAAAGAAAACAAATAAACCTTTGCGTCAATAATAGTCCTATATATAATTCCTGGTTCTTACACCTACGAAAATTTTAAAACAAAATATGTTCAATCTAGAGAATTAACCACATAAACAACTTAAAAATGTGGCGGCAACCTTGTCTTAAAGCCATAAAATATGTATATTATATAAAAATTCAGTCACCTAAACAAAATGAATTTGCACTAATGGTAATAATTTTTCTTCATGTTTCTACCGCCTGCTTGAATCCATCTTTATAGCAAAAGATGAGCCGAAAACTGCAACGTTTTTGAGCAACGGTCAGACCTTTTCATGAACCAGAGGTTGAACAATGTTCATACTTTCCTCATTTTTAAATGTCATCACGCAGCAGATAATAAACTACGTGATTCACATTTAAAGTTATAGGTTCGAGTCATGGTAATTTTCGTCAACTTCGATGGAAAATGCAATGACGTTCATTTTTATCGCTTGCAGGCTTTTTTTCGTTTGCAAGATTAAATTAGAACTCCATAGAAGTCGTGAAAACTCTGGAGATGTGACACAAGCAAGGGTATTTAATGAAATCTCTTAATGTTATCATTGAATTTGATCATACGTCAAAATATCGAAATTCTTTTACAAAATAATCCAAAATATTCTAACATTTGTGCGCTTTGTTTGCAATGCAACCCGTGCCATTGTTGAAGAGTGTATGGTGGAAAACACCCAAAATGAATTGATGGAAAATTCAATTTTATCGCTTGCAGACTTAGCTTATGCTGGTATATTTGTCTTTGTTTCGTTACGGACTGTTGTACGTAGCGCTGTGAAGACTGTAATAAAGAGATGTTGGTCAAAGACGGGCATAAAAATAAGAAATTATGAAAATTTGGATTATCTTATGAAATATTTGTTTTGAAAGATTGCCTTGAGTAAAGTACTGTTCAGAATGATGAAAGTAGCATCTTTTTCGTATTTGGCATCAGTGGCAGCAGAGCGAGCGAAGGCTGTCGGGGTTGGGCTGGTCAGGGAGTAGATTATGTATTATATTATCTTCATGCTTCATACATCTGCTCAGATTTTAAAATCCAAGGTCAATTTTATTACGAAAGTTAAACCTCACTCAAACTCGAGGCTAACATTTGAAATTGAGTTTTGCGGATTTGGGCTTTTCCAACTACACAACCAGACGGAAAGTGATTTGTGGGTTGCGGCGCGACAAGGATAAGGCGGCCGTCTCTACCCTTGGCCACTCGAATGAATCCAGGTGGAAGGAATAGGAATGGACGGTTTCCCTTGAAAAGAACCCCCGGGGACTTAATGGAGAAGGGTTTCTTTCGCTTAGGACGGAAACATTTGTGGAAACTCTAATGTTGGGTAGGAAAAGGGAAAAAAGAATATGGTCTCATTTTCAGTTGTATTCCAGTTGTATCGCTTGACAAGTCTACCGGAGAGGATTTAATTGGTGGCATAATCATGACCAACGAATGAAATTAACTCACTGAAAAATGAGTTGCTCTCTTTGTTTCAACATCGGGAAAATTTGGGATTTTTTACGACTTTTTTGTCCTCTTATTACATCTCTTAGCGCCGAGGAATCACTTTTCGAAAATAGTTCTTTCCTTTTACAAAAAGGTAAAAAATCATGTATATATTAATCCGTTGCCATTTTTCGAAAAACGCTTTATATATAGCGTTTAATTCTTGTTTTCAACGAGTTACATGAATATTACTTAAATTTGAAAAAATGTCTGTGATACTACATTGTTTTGTTCTAATTTGCAGTAAAAGGGCAGAATAAAATTTACAGAATGGATATTTTATAGTCTGTAATGCTGTGATTTATTGGCTCTTCGACATGTTCAGGATATTTTTAATTCGTGAATTTTGAAAATTACGATCTTTAACATACTTTCACGTGCAAAAGGAAAGCAATGGTTCATTTTCATTTGTATGTCTTGGGAAATGTTATCGAGAGGTTCCAATCGGCGGCTTTATTCAGAAAAAGAGCGTCTTGCATCCTAATAATTGCATATACGTTCATTTTCTCATTTTAGTTTTACTAGAAATAACTATTTTTTTATTTTTTAGACATTTTGTAGTCTTCATAACCAAATGTTTCTATCAAAGTTAGTTTATAGCTCTTTGTTAACTCTTCGAGATGACTAGAACATCTGTCATTTGCGTATTTTCTAAATTACGATCACATCCATGTATGTGAAGGTGTAGCATTTGAATATTTGTATTCAGAATTGAAAATGTTTAAATTAATTCATCAAAATTAGTTATGGCTCTATATTGACACTTTGAGATATCCAGGACATCTGTTATTTATGTATTTTAGAAATTACGATGGTTTCCATTGTCATTGTGATATTATTATTAAGAATTTAAAATATTTATTATGATATTGATAATACATTTGTTACAGGAATCACCTATTACATTTGAAAAATAATGTTTATATTAACAATATAAAGAATCAAAAATTACAGGCATATTTAGGAATTGAATGCATATACATTTTTTTTAGAATTCAATAAGAAGAGACAAATAGTAAGTAGCAAATAATATAATATATACTGTAAGCCATCAGATAATAATACATTGGAAATATGTATAGAAACTGGATTTTGAGCAGATTTGTGGATGAAATAAAACAAAGACCTGTTCATTTGTATAGGATTACCTCAATATCTTGTTCAAATATTATTTTTATTATTATTTAATTATTATGTTTGTGTCAGGCTGTCCAAGAGCACATATACTGCCCTTTTAAAAACTAGGTCTGTTGTTAAATCCTCTTGATGAAATAGAAAAAATGAAATAGAAAAACTCCTCTTGAACCTTGCATCTATCTGTACCTGTGCTGAATCCTCGTACGTAGTTAGTTCTTGCCATTGTATTAATCATTTCGTCCATATTGCATTAATTTCCATGCATAGCTCACCCTTATTGTAAATGTTTACTTTATCTTTTAATTTTATGTTTCCCCTCTGTCCGAGTGTTTACATTATTTCTTTGACAAATTATTTGGAATTTTAATCATCAAGAAAAAACGGTGTAACTTCCGCTGATCCAGCTTATGATTTCCGATATTTGACGATGCCTAGTTGGATGTAAGCTAAGCTAAGTAAGATGTAATATGTGGAAGTTACCAAGTTTTTTGGTGATGAAATAACAAATCGTGCAATTGCCCACAATATGAACTCAACTAACGACCGGGGTTTCAATATTTATACATCATATTCTGGTGATTTTATACGTCACCCAAAGATTAGGTATAAGTATTGAAATCCAGGTCGTTAGTAAATTTTATAATGTGGTAAATTGCACGTTTTATTATTTTATCGTGTATAAATTCCAGGCAATTTCGCAAGAATCTTCTGATTTATTTTATTTTGTGTTTCATGATGAAATTTCCCAAATATGAGCCGGATATTATTAATTTTTAATTAGTTTCGAGTCTTGTGCATGGAGGGAGTCAAATCTCCACCAGCCTTCCTGATAAGAATCCGGTGTTTAAAGATGCCTACCAAAGTTTCAGATTTTGTCGTGTGTGTACTCCTTGATAGAGGTACAATTTGATGTTTTTATTAGTACCTACCATATTTTTCGTCTCTTAAGAGGCACTTCCTTTTCCTAAAAAATTTATTCTTAAAATCGGCCCGCATATTTTTGGCCGAAGATAAAACAATATTTTCATGCACCCAATTTTGCATTTCCATCCTAGGTGCCTATGTTTCTACCTTCACCTCAGACTGCGCTCTCCATCAGTAATTTATTTATTCCTGATTTTCTGCGACAGATTACTTAAATACATTTTCTTATCTTAGCAGTTAACATTCTTATTTTATTTTCTCATCAATTGTTTAGATAAACGTATATTTTACTTACAAAAAATCTAACCCAAAAAAATTACATTACTTCATTTGGGCCGGAAGATATAGATTGCTTGCCAGTGACATATCTGCGCTAAACTGTGTAATTCTATTTAGCACAGACAGTTTCAAAAAATAAATTACGTGTATTGGAAAATGAAATGCAAAATTAAAAACTGTTTTTTCAGTTACCAGCCAACATTTCAAAACCAGTTTCATAGGTGCTAGTATTTTTAAAAAGCGATAAAAAGACGGCACCAAATTCAATTATTTTCTTATTGAAGTGAAATTTGGTTTAAAAAGAGTCCAATTGGGGACCCCGAAAGCCTTTCTATTAATCGTTTTAACTAGCGTTTAAACAGAGTTTCAGTTTCATAGATATAAAATATGCTTTTTAGTGTTTATTTGAAATATTGATCCGGACACTAACATTCTTTATTTTCTTGCTGGAATGAGTTTTGTTGGACCTCCTTGCGGTTGAAGCGTATTCAAGACCCGGCCTTACTTATGTAAAATAATTCCTTTTAAGCTCTCATCCTTTTTTCCCGAGTAGTCTCCGCTCTTATTTTTATTCCAGAAATTGCCTTTTTTTCGAACATCTCTTAAACTTCTTTTTCGTTTCATTTTCTAAGTTAGAGCGTTGCGTCCTGAATTGCGAAATATTCATATCTACTTCCATCCACCTACATTCCTCCGAATATAAAGCAGGAGGGACCGTGTTGCGCTATAGATCTTTTAACGTGCGTTATTGTCTGCCTGAAACTACTTCACCTAAAGGTTATTTTTTACCGCCCCAAGATAATAGGAATGGATGATCGGGTAAATCCAGTTTCATTTCACCGAGGCCATTTTTGCTGTAACGTTGCCGCTCATATACTACGCAGGTTTTCCCGGAGAAAAAAACCTTATAACCAATAACACTTCTTTTAATTACTGAGCATGAAAGGCAAAATGTAATTCTTGCACACAGTTGTTTCTCTTGTTCTTTTTTTATTTGCTTTTTCGCAACGTTGCGACCTTAGTTTCTTTTTATCCAGCGTAACGACGCAGTCTCATTTTATTTTATTGCTCATTTGTGGCTTATATTCAACATGTTATGCTTGTGGCAGAACATTTGCTAGCTGTATTTTGCCTACAAAGAATTGTTCATTGACAAACTTCTCGATTATTTAAGGTAGTTAAAGCGAGAAACCGTTTCAGATAAAACTCAATGGCTGAGGTTCCTATTTAAAGAAAAATATTTCGTATTTCGAATGATACCAAAATATTATCTCATAATTTTAGAGAAATATTCCTAAAAATAGAGGACGTTTTCCATGGGATTTGCTAAGGCTCTGCGCTCCGTTATTGAAAAACTAAATTTTCATTCAATTTGTATCTATAAAACTGAAATTTTGAACGTTTAAATTCTATAAAATAGACTTCCAAACCACTTGGAGAATTCGAAGAAAAAGTTTTGTTAGTAAGGACCTAGGTGGATTAATAGGATATATATTTAAAATTCTTAAAATCACCAATGAGGACCCTTTTTTATCCAACTTTTACTTCCATATGAAAAGCATCGGAATCGATGCAGGAATTTCTTTTCTTGACGTATTAAATTCCTAGCAATTATGATATAGGCTTGGAATGTTAGTGTTAGATGATTAAAAGAACCAAGTTACTAATTTTTGCTATCGATTTCCGGATTCACTTCGTTTTTTTCCTAAAATATGAGTTTTGCTCCTAATCTTATATAATTAGTCTATTGCAACCATAGAAAATTTTATTTATTTAAAAATCGCAGCATTGTAAGTAGGTTTGTAAGTAGAACTTTTGCCTAAAACACTGACAATGATTCAGGTGAAATGATCATTATGACAAAATTACGGTGAGATTTAAGTTAAGATATTTTTCACTCCAACCTCTCCATATTCAGTTAATGACGGATACAAAAGGTATTCATTTTGTCCGTCTCATTGAAAATATTCTATCATTCCTTTGCAACAATTTCTTTCTTCTCGTTGAAATTCAACGAGCGCCAGCTTCTTGTTTTTGATAAAATTAGTCAGTTATGCGGATTGTTTGATATCGAGCGAACACGTACCTTTCCACACATGTTGCCGAAATCGAATTCCACATCCGCTCCTTAAAATGTTGTTTAGCAGAGAAAACTTTTTAAGTCTCAAAAAGTTAAAATACGAAGCTTCGAAGCATTTTTACTTCCCCCCAAATCCACTCCAATTCTTCTGAAGTTTCTAGTACTCGCCCAAACTTCCCAAAGCGTCGTCATTCAAAACTTGTGAAGTACTACAGCAAAGTGCTTTCCAAACACCGGTCTCTGTTTGTAACGTGTTTTGTGCGAATTTTTTTCCGAGCGATCGGATGAAAGAACTTTGGTTGTGGTGAAGTTAACAGCTGATTATCTCTACAGTGGAAAGAGGGTTCAATATGGATCTTATGAAGTCAAATACCTGGGAGTCACTATAACTTCAAACTTATTGTTTGGTAAAAATATTCGTTTCATTTTCAGCACTGCATAAAGGTGGCTGGAGCAATTTTTGTACCTGTTCAAATTTGCGTGAATCTTTGCATACGTGTTTTCATTAATGATGCCGCTTGATAAAACTGAAAAAAATTCATTTCACCGATTTGCTGTTTTGGCAATTCAATGCTATTTTTACACGTAGACTTATGTGACATGATATATGATTCTCTTGACGAAGGATCACTCGAGTGATGATATATATTAATGGCCAAGAAGTTGGCCGATGTGGTGACAGAAAACACAAAAAAGGTACAGTTACACATAAAAAATTCTAATATTTCGATGGCCGTGCCACCTTTCTCAGAGTTGAGATAATGGTTTGTGTTTTTGTCATCACATCGCCCAACCTCCTGGCCACAATTATATGATCTATACATTTCGTTATAATTCGGTCACATGTACATGTATTTTCTTCTAAACGAAAGATAGTAAATTTATTCTTATTATAAAGGCCATCATTGTGTTCCATCGAGTCAAATTTTCGAAAAAAACATTTGGCTATAATGTTTACCTAAATTTCGAAAAATCAAGTCAAAACATGATTTAATTAAGGCAAAAAAATTTAAAATATAATTCTTGTACGAGTTTCGTTTCCATTACCGCATGTGTGGTGAGTACCACCGTATAATCAAACGTACTTAAATGAAATGCGGTCCTAGTATTTTTTTAACTTGCTAAAAACATTATTTAAATATCCCCTCAATGACCCACGATGAACGCTCCAGTCAACCTAAAGAAATTGGGATTCATGAATTGAGTAGCGGAGCGTGGTGGTCTAGTGGGCAGAGCGCTTGGCTACTGATCGAAGGGTCCCGGGTTCACATCCGGGTGAAGCCTTTGAACGCCCCCAAAACAAAATTCTCGGAGTGTGAGGTGGTCCAGGGAAAGGAACTGGCCCCCATACCCTGAATGTGTGAAATTCACACGCTTGTGGCTTAGTCCGGGTTGAGCTCTACCCTCAACTATCCAAACCAACCTTCGGGTTGAATCACTGAGTGAGTGAGAGTGAATTGAGTAGCCGGAGAGGATCGGGTTGGTGTGGTGGCTAGATTTCTGGACTTCCACATAGAGAGCCCCGTTTAGAATTCCGGCAGTTACAGAGATTTTTCAGTGGAGTTCTGATCCCGATTAGAGTGTTGCCTGCAGCGTACTTATGTGCAGTACACCGTCCGTAGGAGTGGACGATAAACCGTGGTTCCCTTGGCGCCTTTCGTTAAGAGCACTCTAATACCAACGCCGGGTTTCTCTCCATCCTTCCATTTCTCATGTAATCCATCCCTTACCGAACAACCTGCCCATCCTCAATGACTCAAATGATATCAAGTGTCGGTCGCTTTCCACAACATAACGAGCCAAACCTTTTTATTTGATAATTGAACCTGTGCAATAGTTATATGATCTCCTAAAAACATTCACTGATCAGAGCAATTGCGTCAAAATTCAATTATGTGCACTCATATTCAATATTCGTATGCCTCAGAATAATACCTCTTATTATTAGGCATTTGTATGTTTTATTAGGTTCTATGAATATTTTATGTCCGAAATGGAAATATGCCTTGTGCGGAAGACAAGTATCAGTATTACAATTGAACTGAATTTTAAAATGTCCAAAACAAGTATACTTACTCACACCCATGGTCATCTATATCTTAAGCGATATTTAGCCGCATTAACAAATCCCCTCCACCTGGATCGATCTTCTGCCTCTCTTGCTGTTGCTCCAATCTTTTGCATATCCGTTCTCACTTGGTCCCACCATCTTAGCCGTGGTCTTCCCCGGGGTCTTCTTCCTTCAGGAATCCCATTTAGTACCTCCTTCAGCAGACATCCCTCCTCTATCCTTAGAATATGTCCAGCCCACCTGACTCTTCTTGCCTTTATTTCACTTGTTATGTCTGGATGTTTATATGGGTTCCTGATTTCTCTGTTGTGTTTTTTCTCCATTGTCCTTCTTCGTATGTGGGCCCATAGATTTTTCGCAATATCTTATTCTCGAACACGATTAGTTTTTTCTCATCCTTCTTAGACAGCCTCCACGTTTCGGATCCGTAGGGTAGTACTGGGGATATTATTGTTTAATAAAGTATAATTTTGGTTTTGTGTGAGAGGGCTTTAGAAGATAGAATTCGGTTGCATACATGCAGACATCTGTAGGCGAGGTTTTACCTGTTTTGTATTTCTGGCTCCTCCGTGTTGTCATTTGTTAAAATCACTTCCAAATATTTAAAATGGTCTACTTTTTCAAATGCAAGCCCATCTATTTGCAGAGGACCTGTATTTGTATTTTGGCGTCTTGAAAAATGCATGTATTTAGTTTTTGTATAATTTATTTTCAGTCCTATTTTTTCCGTTTCCTTCATAAATACATTTGTCAACATTGTTAAATCTTCTAAACTTTCTGCGAATATCGCTACGTCGTCTGCAAAGGGTAAAACGTTTAATGGTCCCAATTTTGATGCCAAGGTCCATCTCTGCTACTTTTTCCAGTGCTCCCTCGATTGCAATATTAAATAGAATTGGGGAGATCCCATCTACCTGCCTTACCCCTGTGCTTATTTTAGACGGCTCGGAAATATTTCCATTGATCCATACTAAGCCCCTTGATTCTGTGCTGCTCAGCTTTGCTAGATTTATCAATTTTCTTGGGTTCCCCATCTTATCCATTTTTCTCCACATTTATCTCTATTTATACTGCCATACGCCTTTTGGAAATCGATTAAAATGCGTAAAACTCCTTATTGTACTTTACAATATTTGGATATACTTTCTTTTATAGAGAATATTTGATTTGTAGTCGACCTGCCTTTCATAAACCCTGCCTGATGCTCTTTGATTATTTCTTTCGTGTAACATTCTATGCGACTACTGATTATTTATGCGAGGACTTTATATGGAATGCTGAGAAGTGCAATACCTCTGAAGTTATTGCAATCTTCTTTCTCTCCTTTCTTGTGTATGGGTACTACTATTGCTTCCTGCCAATCGACTGGCATCGTTTCCTTTTCCCATATTTTCAATATTATCCCATTCAATATTCAATGTTATAAATTCCCCATAGTCTATCAATTATTATGTCACCTCCTTTTTTCAATAATTCTGCTGTGATTTAATCTTTTCCTGATGCTTTTTTGCCTTTTAGGAATTTAACAGCATCCTTCACTTCTTCTCTGTTTGGAGGTTCCACATTAGGTTGAACATGATAGTAGTTGGCCTGGTCGCCTTGGTTTAGTGGGGTACCTACTTCTTCAACGTTTAGCAATTCAGAGAAATACTCACGCCATCTTTTTATTACCTTTTTACTTTCTATTAATAACCGTCCTTCTTTGTTCTTCACACCATGAGGGCTTGGAATGTATCCCTTCTTAAAAAACCTTATTTTTCTATAAAATTCTTTTGCATTGTTTGCTGTGTTTTCTTCTTCTGCCTTGTCAAGTAAACTATTTATATGCAACCTTTTTTTCTTCCTTAGCAGCTTATTTCTTTCTCGCTTTATCTTATTATAGCTTTCCTTAGCTTCCACACTATTTCTGTTAATTCAAGCCTTTTTTCTTTTCATCAGTTCTTCTATCATTCGAAAAACAAGTATAGCCTTGGATTAAATCTTTCGTTAATAAGAGCAGTCTCACCTTACACACGCACACATATGAAAGCCTCCATTAGTTTTTTTTTTTAAACTAAGGATAGCAGCCTGCTAAACGTTAAAAAGTCTTGCTGGCGAACGGAAATAGAGAGTCACAGCTGACGGAGGAACCTCTAAATCACAAAAGTTGTCAGAACTTTTTTTTTTAATTAAAAATAATAAACAGTCATATTTAGAAACATTTATTCTATACCGTGTGAAAATTTCATTATGATCAGACATCAAATGTTTTCTTTATAAATTTCAAAGTGAGCGGGATCTGTGCCAGCAAAAAATAGGCACTTTTTGTTCTCCACGTGATTCTTGATTATTAAGTTATAAGCATGATTTAACGCAGAGTGAAACTAGCTTAAGATTGATGTAGCTCGCATTCAGGTGGGTTGAATTGGTAATTTTCAGTGGGAATCCAAGCTCTAATGGACCACATAATCTTTGCCTCGGCAGTGGGTTCGGAGCCGCTAGAGTTGGAGGCTACACCACTAGGCTAAGATTACTAGAATAATTCGGATCACGTAAGTTTCAGGGCGATGGGGAAGATTTTATCTCGCCCCCACATTGTATCTCTATGGAGTTGAGAAAGGCGGCCTAGTAAGAGAGATATACCGTCGAACGGAAAGGTACGAATACTCCTTCTTCCCGCTTGCCATGGTATAAGTTATACAATGTAGGACGTTCCCGTAACCAAAGTGAGTCCGTTCTGCGCATGACATCATCGGGATGACACGAGCAGCAGACGACTCGAGAATTAGCACAGGAATACAATGGATGAAAGCTCCGATAATTTAGTTTATACCATAATGGAGTCAAGCAGATATTTGCATCTGATACTTGACCGGTTATAATATTAGTAAATTTGTAGTTTAAGAAAACAATCTTGTTCATAGCGGAAGTAACTCCAGCAACAAATATATTTACAAATGAAAATGGAAACTCTTCCCATTTTCAACACTTGTCTTGTCTTCGGCAAACCTGGACCCACATCGCCCGTGTAGATGTATCAATGGGATTTATAAAAAAAATTTCTTCCCTCCTATGTTTCCTCGCATTCCTGTTAATCCAAATGCCTCACAAGTATCAAATACACAATGCACTCCATACCTAGATACCGCTTGATGTAGTGTACGTCACGTCACACGATTCGACCCAAACGATGAGCAACGGCCTATCTTGTCAATTTTCCAAGCATTGCGATTGCACAAATAATGTGGTACGCAGTCACGCGCACGGGTGCAAAATGTACACCAAAGACAGTGAAATTCGTCATGAAAGAAATCGTTTGACTTCACCGGGATTCGAACGCGTATCTCTCAATTGCCGGTCAAGTGCGGTCAACACACCTGACCCGCAATTGGGAGATCCGGATTCGAATCCCGGTCAAGTCAAACGATTTTTTTCATGACGAATTTCACCGTCTTTGGTGTAGACCTATGTTACCATGCCACCATGCTATCATTGACTATGAGAAAACAGAAAGAGATACTGAGAGGCACGTAGGCACTCTGTTAACTAATGTCTCTCTCTTTGTCATTTCCCTTTTCCATTTCCATTTCGTTTTTCATCTTAATCTGCATACTACCCGGAGAGCCGCCGCAGGGACGTGTGGCAGAGGGTGTAAGGACACCAGCCGTGTAATGAGTCGGGAAAATGAAGGGGTAGAGGACTACATGCATGTATACCCATCACGCCATTCTCTTTCGGGGGTTTCAAAGTCAAAGAATTTATTTATTTCTGTTATCCCTAGAAAACTGGCTCCCTTTTGATAATTTCCTCCATAATGCCCTGTCATTGCAAACCATTTTCGTTACTCTTACACTCATGCATTGCTTCATGCACACTCTCCTTTTTTTAAGACTCCTAATGTTTCTCCTCTTTAGATTCTATTCCACCACATTTACCCATGACTTTTACTGTCACCCCTTCCTCTCACACCATTCACTCTGCTATCATAAATCGGTCTCGGTGGCGGCGGGGTTGCCCTTGCATTATAACTATAGGGTCGCGGGTTCGAGTCTCGCCTGGGAAGATTTTTCACTCAGGGTATGGTTGCGTGTATTCGTCCTTTGTTTAGTGTGTTAATACTCCATTAAAATGCCATAAATAATGTTTTTGGTGGTAATGGAAAAAAATAAATAAAAATTAATCGGCTTAATTATTCGATTCTATACCATTCTCTGGACATGGCCAAATCAACTAAGCACACTCCATTCATGTATGCTCATTACTGGAGCATCCAACACCCATTCTTTCACCACGCACTCATTCCTAACCCAACCCATCATACTTTTCCTGCCAACATTTCTCTGGTACCCCATTCCCACTGCATTTATCCGACTCTTATGCTTATCCAGGCATACCCAGGTTTCGCTGCCATACAATAACGTCGGAAGGAGAACCATTTTGTACTCTGCTATTTTCGCTTCCCTAGACCAACACACATTTGTAGATTACTCCACGTACTACCAAAGACTATCCTACTGGCATTTCCTACTTCTTTGTGGAGAGCTAAAATTTGAAATTTATGCTTATATAGTGCCTTACTACTATTCTCTGTTTATTTTGTTATAGTCATTAATGACGCGTAGAAATTAAGAAGTTTAGTTGCGAATCAGTTCGGCTGTGATATTTTGTCGTTTCTATCATTTATGGAGATATGGTCCGGGACATACTAATATTCTCTGTGTCTTATTGAAACTCATCTGATCTGAGTTTTTAAAGTAATTTAAGGCTAGCGTGTCTCCTTACGTTTCCTCCATTATTTTCCTCCCTCGCTGTCACGAGCGAACAGAAACTGTTAGGACTGGTCCGGAAACCCCAAGGGACTCCGAAGTTTACACGCCAGGCTAAAGTTGCTGGAAGGAGTCTTGACTCGGGAGTTTCAGGTCAACACGACAAGTATTTTTAAATCCCCAAATGGTATCCTTAGGAGAGGCAGATCACGTAATTTTCAGGGTTATGCGAAGAGTTTTATTTCGACCCCACAATAAATCTCTAGAGCTGGCACAGGCGACAAAGTAAGATAAATATACCATCCCACAGATATTTTTTAGCATCCTTTCTTTCCGTGCACCATGATGAATGTTCAAAACGAGAATGGAGCGAAATAAATCCGTAAGAAAACACCTCTTAACTTTTCCTTAGTACGTATGGACTCATTAAGCCATTCTCTTTCGGAGCATGAAGATTTAAAAAAAAGTTATAAGAAATGAGGTCCAGGCTTCACTTTGCTGAATATTTTCATTCTCAGTCATGTATTCATACATACGCACCTATCACGCTATTGCCTTTCGGGGTTGGGATAGTCAAAAAATTTAGTTATTACCGTTAGCCCTATAAAAATGGCTTCTTTTTAATAATTTCCTCCATAATGCCGTTTTCTTACAAACCAATTTCGCTTCTCTGACCCTTATTCATTGCTTCATGAATGCCTCTAATTATAAATACTCTTAGTATTGCTCCTACGTAATCTCTTAATCTCTTAATATCTTAATCTCTTGTCATATTCACCCATGACTTTTGCGGTCTACCTCTTCCTTTCAAACCATTCCCTCTTCTATCATATATCTGTTTCGCTATTCGACTCTCATCCATTCTCTAGACATTGCCAAACGTACGAAGCATGGTACTTTTATATATGCCCTTTACTGGAGCACCCAACCCCTCATTCTTTCATAACTCTCTCATTTTTAGCCATATCCATCCTACTTTTCCAACAAGCACTTTTTTGGTACTCCATTTTCACTGCATTTAACCTACTCTTATGCTTATCCTGACATGCCCAGGTTTCGCTGCCATAAGAATAGACAAACCTCCAGACGAGGAAAAAACACCTTGAAAGTGATGGTTTACCGTTTAAAACTGGAAATAAACTAAAAACTGTGGATAATTACAAGAAAAAAAATTTTCTTTTATCATGGAACTAAAAATAAATATAATTATTCCCATTAGGCCAGGGAAAGTAGCTCTCTTTTAATAATTTTCCCCTTACTTTCCTATGCCTTCATGCATCTTTCGCCTGTATTACATTCATGAATCGCTTCATTCACGCTCTCCTATTCTTAAAGACTCCTACTTTTTCATTTAGACCATCAATAAAGCATAAACTATCCGTATATCTGTTAACACGAGCTGCTGCATTTTTAAAGAACGGTGAAGTTATTTTTTTAATAATATGAAGAAATACTCTGTAGCTCTCGTCTTGTGTAATATATGTGAACAATCACCGAAGACTATTCGTCGACTTTTGAGACGACGAAGACGTTTCATAATCGATTAGGACATGCTAGAAAAATTGTCAATGTTGTCGAAATTGACTCCTTTGACGGTTGTAGGTTAAATCATTTGGAAAAACATGCATTTATGTACCCGATGAAGTGAAGACCTTTTAAAAAATGATTCCCCCCATACTTGATGTAAAGTGGTCCACTTTCGAATGGATCCGCTGAAATACACGTCCACAGTAAAGAATAATGAGAAGGGGTCAAAATTCACCCATTGATCGCTGTTTTGCTAATGGCTAGTGTTCTAACACCACCTGCCACATGCCTTAACGCTGGCTCCATTTATGCTCGGAATCGAATTCCTCTCCCCGGAGTTTCTCCTGTACGGGATAACTTCTCGAGTCCGTCGTCGTCATCCAAAACTTTTGTGAAGTAGGTACTACTACAGCCGAGCGCTTTCATAAACACACACCCCATCTCAAAAAGTTTTATAATACATCGTCGACGAAGTTTTTGTTTTTTTTGGTCGAGTAGACAGACACCCTTTGAGAGGTTGGTTAAGGGTTAGAGAGAGCTTTGGTCATGCGTCGAAGGTAACAGTTTGACACATTCCTTCTAAAAGAGCGCCGCCGTCTGGTGACTTTTGACACTTACCTAATAACCGAATGTTTGCTCACTTCTGGGCGGCGAGGCTGGAGAGCTCTCTTCTTGTGGGGAGAGAGGGATGGAGAGTATATATGTATATATGTACACGTTCAGATAGGAGGTGGGGACGGCGAAACCGGCTGATGCTCTCGTCGGATGAACAACAGGTTGATTTTACAGCTTCTGGAGCTGGAGGATGAGGCTGGCTTCCTCCCTCCTCAGACCTCAGACTCACTCTCACTACTATATTCAATGCACACACACTCACACGAACACACAAAACAGTACCCTTCGCTTCTCGAACAGTCTTCGATCACCTCCTCATCCTACTAGGCCTTTGTTTTTGTTGCTGTTCCATTCGGGAGAGCTCGCGGTCACTCATGACCCGACCATAATTAATTCCCTCGACGTTCTAATTACTTCCTCTGCCCCCCCTTCCACTCCCGTTCTCTCCTGGCAGTAGTATTGATTGTGTGTGTGGGTGGTTTTGTACCACGAGAGATGGAGAATGTTGCTGCGACTTGCTCGATACTCGAGTAGTTGTGGCTTTTAAAAGTACCTTAGGAGATTAGTGGTTTTTGTGCCGTATTAGACTTTTGATAAGTATTGCGACTTGCCAGAGTAGACCGCCACAGCTTCAGTGCCGTATCAGAATAATATTTCTTCGAGGGCTTAGGAATTTGATAGGTGACTTCTCAGGTTAAGGTTCTATATTTCTTTGAAACAATTCTTTTACAGGCGTAATGAGGAAATTGATGTATTAAGTTTAGTCGTATAACCAAGGAAACTTTTTCATCATAATATGACTAGATAAACGTGTTAATTATATTCACTTTAACACCTTAAATTTCCTAAGAAATTAATAAGTTAGGGAGCATAGCTACCATAATCTGTCTATTATAAACCTGGTAATTTATAGTAACATTAATGCGTTAAATTTGTTGAGTATTAAATAAGCAAAGAAGCGATGCTATATCATTTCCTGCCTTGCTAATGAAGCTTTCAGATTGTCTGCAATTAGGCTGAAAATTTATTAATTACTACTGAGCTTTTTGAGGTTAATCAATCACACATTCACATTCATCTATTAGTGTCTTGTTTCTGTTTTATTTTCATTATCTCTCAGGGAAACGGGTTGTGGGTCATGAGGCCACTCATGAACGTCCCCAGTACTTAGTTACGTGATGGAAGGTTTGAAGTCAAGCGTCCGAAATAATTAATGCCCTCGAGTAATTGCGGTCATTACAAGACGATTACGACGACCGTTTGGAACCCGGTCCAGCGAAGAGAGGAATCCTCGTTTGCACTTCCTCTCAAAAGAATCGCGAGAGCGAAACGATTCGTGTTTGTAGTAGAATATTTTTTTTCCTGTTAAATCTTAAAAAAATATATGGAATTCGAATGCAGCATCAAGTGATCAAATCCCCACTCATAAATGTGCCACGACTGTGCGTGTTATGTCTCTAGGGTTTCGGGCGTGGAAAACGATTCGAGAAAGAGATGGACAATTTTTTTAAAATATTTTTTTATTCAATTTTATACGAAGGCACTTGACTCGAATGGGGAGGAGGATCAAGTTTTGAATCAAGCCTGGCTTGTTTGCACACCGTGGGAGGGAGACCCTCACCACCTTTCCGAAAAAGAGGTTAGGTCTCCGACACACAAAGGCAGACTGTAGGAGCCGGGGAGCAAACAAACAAACAAGCAGACGGACATTCGCAGTTTTCACGGCTTCACTCAAACACAGACACACGCTGACACAATTCGTTGGGGACTAACCGACGATACGGTGTTATTGTTCGCGGAAATGAAGTGGGGGAGGTAGGGATTCTGTTGTCGAAGTTGTTGTTGATGTTGCGTAGGTAACGAACGTGGGGGTTATCTTGAGTAAGGACGTCACCGGCGGCCGTAAGGGAAACGAGGACACACCTGGACCAATGATGAGATAGTCACGCGGTTTGCGGAAGAGGGACAATTTCAAGTTTAAGGGCTTTGTGGTATAAGGGACGACTCGCGTGTGACTGCAAGGTCTTGCGCGTTGGGAGAGGGTATAGGTCTGTTTTAGGGTAGTGTGGTGTGCGCCAGGGAACGTGGTGAGGGGAGGGGGAGAAGGAAGATAGGACTAAGGGCACGAAGCAGGAATGACCCTGCGTAAAATAGGTAAAAAAAAAATTCAGGGCATTGTGGGGACGGAATATGCTGCTGGGGGGCTCTGAATCACTGGGGTCACTGCCCCGCCGGGTTTCGGGGTCAAGTCTGTTGCTTGGTTTTTGTTATTCGAGAATGGGGCCGACAGATGAGGTCGCTTGCACTTTTGAGGGCATGGTTATGAGGGAGAGATTGTCTGAGGAGAAAGGGTGGAGAGAAACCCGGTGACTGTATTAGTCTACTCTTTTCAACGAAATCCACTGTTTTAACGTCCCATCCGAGTACACAGTTTCACACGCTTGTAGGTTCCCCTGCACGAAACATCCAAATAGAAAGTGCAGGGATTACTCCTCGAGAACGGGGGAGGAATAATCTCCTTCACCGCCGGGAGTCAAACCCGGACGCTCGGGAAGGGAAGACAGGAGAGAAACTCTTCCCGCCACACAAACCCGACCCCCTGGGGTAAAAGAGATCGGCGAGTAGTCGGGGATGTTTTCCGGTGTCTCTCCTCCGGGATGCTCCGGAGCGTAGGGGATAGGGTAACGTCGAACGAGTTAAACTCTCTCGAAAACGTTAGAGAACAATCTCGTCCGTCCTCAACCGTGCGGAGTTTACGGGAGAGAGATATATATTCGTCCGGAGAGCGGGAGAGATTGAGGCGCCCTACCGTTCCGATGCACAGACAGAGATCGACTGTTGCTCTTTCCCGAGGATATCAATGGCCGAGGAAGCGCTCGGCGCATGCGTCGGGTTAAGAATTGAGGCAGAGCAGAGTAGAGAGAGCTGGAGGAGAGAAGCAAGGCAGGCTCGGTGGGTGCAGAGAAGGGATATATATGTGTGTGTGTGCGTTAGGAGAGAGGAATTCAGAAAAGGGTTTTTTTCGACGTGACGGGGTTCAGGGTGAGCAGGAGGACAGAGAGAATGAGAGAGAAACTGGCACACAAAAGGGCAAGGGGATAAAGGGGTGGAGGAAGAGGAGGTGGAAAAGGGGATACGATATAAACCAGAGAGAGAGGGAAAAGAGAGAGGATTTAAAAAAAAGACGAAGGAAGGACGGAAGGAAAAGAGAGGAGGAATGCGTGTACACACAAGCGTGTGGCGGAGCGCTGTGTGTTTCTGTGTTTTTTTTGTGCCACAAGGTGAGGTGAGTGAGGGACGTAAGGGAGGGAAAGCCACTAATTAGGGGGAAAAGCCCCCCTAAAATCACAGGCGCCAAAAAGTTAATGACCACGAGTGAACATGTTCACGTGTGGGGGGGGGAGGAAACGGTTCTGGTGGTGGCGTTAACGCCTACTTCCTCGCCTTTTTAATCTTGTTTCTTTAATGGGTCACGCCCTCGGTGGGTGCATATACGAAAAATCCTCGTCCAGATATTTAATTTGAGCAACTTAAACTGTTTAAGTATGTTTGCAGGCATGTTTTCTTTCACTCTTCCTACGTTCCTTCCCTGTATATTTATTTTCTTCGTTATTTATCGAATTAATATTTTTATTACGAGCTATAACCCGTCAAACATGACGTTTCCCTCTGAGAAATTGGTGTATAATCAGGTGTCAGTTAGGAAAATAAGAAAAATATCAGATGTCATGTGGTGTAACTTAGTATTAACTGTATCCGGATCCAACGCTTAACCAGAAGTTCGGAAGTCTTATAAAATGTAAATAGTTAACAAAATAAGAATCTATTTAAAAGTCCCCCGTCTAAATATTTAAATGAAAATCAAGACTAAGATCCCCTCGAAACCTTTAATTTGCATTCTCTTAATGAATTCATATACCATTTATTCTTTAAATTTATCAATATTTCGTTTATAGCAGCATGGTAACCGAGATGAATATCCATCATATATCTCTGAGAGTGTATATTAATTAATAATTAGTATTTTTAAAACTCTAGGCACAAAATGTTTTGAATCAAAATATGGATATAGTCTAATACGAATATTTTTGGGGTTTGATCTATGATCGACTGATATATATTTGAAAAAATATAAAAATTTAATTCAATTTATGTGCAATTGAATTATCGAGCTCCTAGCAGTGTTACTGACGGACATACATACCTGTGTAATTATGTTGTTAGATTAGGGTAATCTACCTGTGGAAGTAGATTTAAATGGGAGAGAGTAAATTTCATCTCAAGTTTTACAAGCGCAGACCCTCAACTATCTCTTTTCACAATTTATTTGTTCGTCTCTGCATACGTCCTCCAAAGTTTCACTTATTTAATTATGCAACGTATAATTCTTTGTCACAGGGGGTTGAAATCGTACATAATTAGATGGTTCCTTCGATCAATATACTTCGTATTAATGGATCAATTCCATTCGATGATGGAATCGTTTTTAAATGCTGTTTTATTACATTGAAATCGTCAATGATGTTTCGAGTGTGTATGTATGAAGGAGGTTCCGCCGAGGACTGTGAAAAAAAACAAATACTAAACTTCACATTTTCGTTTATTTGGTTTAAAAATTTCTGCTTTCAGTGATGAACTGCGTCACCTATTGAAAACTAAAGTTAAGGTATGTACTATATATGCAGATTATTCCGCGAATATATTTTAAATGAGCGCTTTTTTCAGCCATAGGGGACGACTGCTTCATCATTTGCATGGAATTACCGTATTTTGACGTCAATTACGGAAGTAATTTGCTAATAACTAGAAAGTTAGGGTGGTTAGGTTACTATATTTTCTTTATTTGATTTCTTGGGAGTTTTCCCCTCTTACACACAGTTTAGCGCGAAAATGGCATTTACATTAGATGGAAAAACAGGTACTACATATATCCGTGTAATTCCAACTCTCCCATTTGACACCATGTAATTTCAAGTTTGATTTTGCCGATACAAGTACTGAGGAATGGTATAATTTTTCTATTCATATCAGATAGTAGACACGTTTTCCAATAAGTAGCAAGAATATGAATGGAATGTCATTAAAGTCATTTCCCGGTTGCACCACCGGATTATCATGTGTTTATTTGGACAACGTTAACTTTTAAAGTAGGTTGCGGGCATGCTTTATTTCATCTCACGACGTTAATACCCATCATGATTAATTTATTTGTTACCTTATAACCTTCCTTGATGATGATGATGAATGATGAATCCTTCGTAACGTGGAGACCAAATCGTAAATCTGTGGAGAAAGAGTTTCTACTCTCTCTGTAAATACTTTAGAATGACAATGGAAAGTAAATGTGTATAGAATAACCGCTATCGGCAATTAAAGAATTAAATGGAAGTATTGAATGTACACCAGTAGTAAGTTGAGTAGAAGAATGCGCTTAAGCTGATACTGGGGTAGGGGATCCCGTAGGCGCAAGAGTCAAGAATAGTATAGGAATGCTTTCTTCTATATTAAAGCAGTAAAAAAAGAAAGCAAAATATTTTTCATTTGCTTCCGATATCGGTAAAAATAGATCCACATTAATATGAATTTAAGAAATAAAATTATGTATTCAAGAAAAAGAAATTAAAAAAGCAACATCATCCATCACATTGATTAGATAATACAGTTAATTTTCCAGTTCTATAAGACTTAATTGTCTTTATAATTAATAACAACATTAAAAAAATAAACCTATTTCATCTCAACCCAATAAAATACAAAACAATTCTAGACAAATATAAAATAACATCATTGGTAAAACAAATAATATAACTAGAAAAATATAAAAAACTAAAACTAATCATCTTTCTCTGCAATCGTAAATAGATATATCGAGTGTTTGTATTAACTATTTGTCCCTTATATTTTAAATTAAGTAATTCCTTAAAAATAATTCACTAATTGCACATAGAAGAGTAATGATCTTATTTTGCCACACTATTCAGTTAGAGAGAGAGAACATTCACTATTCATATTTAGAGCATTCTTAGTTAATCGGAGGATATTCTTTTAATTAGTTCTACTGTATCAAGTAAATTAATATTTATGATATAATTTAATTGGATTGCTGCTAAAAAAGGCTCCAGTTTTGAATCTTTATCTACATGCTTGTGGAAAATATTTTCTCCATGGTATTTTACAACAAAATATATTTTAAAAATGCCAATTTTATGAAACTCTCCTTCCTCTTCCCGTAAAAGTCGTTTTTCATTAATTGTGTACGTAATGGCGCTGGTTCATCGTACAAAGAAATGATTTGCCCAATTATTGCTAGCAATCTGATAAATAGGTATACATATTTAATAGAAATTTTTACCATGAGAGTAGAGGCATTACATACGGAAGGAAGAATAGTTGGATGTGTTAAGAGATGGTCGTAGAGAGAAATGGAGAATGGTATTAGAGATTCGGGGAAGACGGAAAGGAATGTTGAAGGGGATGGTAAGGGAGAGAATGTCGGTTGAGTGCGGAAGAGGAAGAAGATGAATTTGGAATCTTAGAGGGAAGGCAGACATGATGAAATGAATAAAAAAAACCTTAATGATGGACATGCATGAAGCCACGTTGAAGAACGTTAGAGATTATAATAATAATGCCTTTTATTCCAATCAGAATGGTTTACAATTTTAGCTAGTTGAATAAATTGGTGGAATATAGGTACTCCAGAGGAAGTCCTGTTTTAGGGTTACCATCAGAATTATATTTACCAAGGTAAGCTGGTGCAAATATATTTTTTTTCAATTAGGTACATTCTTGATAAAATGATAAATTGATTTTCAATTTTTGTGAGTTCATATCCAAAAGAAATAATTTTCTGTAAATTTTACTGTGACCAAAATATTACCCTTGTTTATTAAATTACTGAAGTATCGTTTTAGCCAGGCACATATTAAATCAGATCACACTGGAATTTTTAAAGGAACCAGTGAGCATGTATATACAAAAGTGAACGTACGTATTTGTGTATCACCTCCCCATGGATGGAGTAATCCTATTTTTTTTAAATTATTCAATCATCTGCCTTTATTTTGCGCATACATATTCAATGTGCATCAGCATTTTATTGTTCTTTACTTCGCATCAGAGTTGTACGTGTTTCGATGTCATGGGGTGGTGGAAAAAAGGAGTAACTTCATGTCCCTTCACCTTGCCGTCGCTGGGATTTTTCTATATTTTTTCTCTCACCGGGTGAAGAAGAGAGCAATCGTCGATAATAAGGCCATACTATGCCCTCACCACGTTCTTTCATCGAGTCCAAACGGTCTCCACCCCTTGTGGAATGAAATGCCCTCTCTCGTCTCGGACCAATATATGTATTTTTGCTTTGCCGTGGCACAAAACAACCAGTCGTGTCTTTAAAATCGATATAAACCCTCCGTGTTGTAAAAGGGAGTCATGCGCCATACATGCCCCAGCAGATTGGATATTGCATGCTAGTGAATGTGTCTGCATCGTTCGTTTGTCCCGCTCCTGAGATCCACATTACGAGACATTAACGAATTTGTTGCATTCAAAAAATAACATTTTACACCATTCTAAACTCTACTTTTGGTGAACCTTTTCCTGATCTCCATGTTTATGCAGTCGGTATTTACTTATTTCTTTTTGTTTTAAAAAGCTTGTTTCGCTTAGGCCATTATTCTTTCTAGCTGATCTCTGTCTCATATTTAATTTTTTTATTAATAATGCTACCTCTGAAGCCAGATTTGTGTACCTTCTGTGAATAAAAAACATTAAGCCATCCCTGTAAAGAGCGTAAAGAAAATAGATTGTATTTTTGATTCGTTAAATCAATTCTCATGAGATTTGTCACCATCTTGTCCATAAAAAACACCAAGAGCTTGTGTTTTTTGTGGACCATTCTTCATTCAGTTGACAGTAGTTTTATGGAAACTTTTCATACCTTGAGACAATCCAACTTTTTATTCACCGTTCGGTTCTTTGGAATTAAAATACGTCTTTCCCGAGTTCATCCGCCTTATTATTCGACATCAAATTTCCTCGTGGTGAACTTCTGAGTGATAAGTTTTGCTCATGGGTCAGCGGATAAAATAAGGAAGGAAATCCATTTCGAATTCGTTCGTTGAGCAATTTTTCGTTTTTGCCGTTTTTATAGGGTGTATACATTGAAAACTCACACATTTTACCGTAGTCAATCTTTCGTCTACTTCTCGAGCTATGGGAGATGAAGCAATGAAGTAATCATAACATGGAGTACTTAACATTATAATTAGTAAAATGGCTAATACGAGAATTGCAGAATTTTTGATGGTCAGCGCATGCCTGGCGAGGATTCACCCCCTGCCACACACCCTTAAGGTAACATGTAGACTACGGCGTAGACGCACTAGGGCTGCGGTATTTATTAATAGCCTTGCAATGCAATTGTATCACCAGTGCAGCGGTTTTGGCTAACATGTTTATCCTTCTTCCCACTTTCTTCCTAGACTTGCGCCTGTTTCCTTCAGTACATTCTCAAATAATTGTATTTCTACATTACCCCGTCATATTTTTCTTGCTCTACCTACACCTCTTCTTACACAGGTAAGCTTATCTGTGGCAATCATAGCTATTTTCCGTCTTCCATTATATCTATGAGACCAATCAATTCCTCCTCCGACCCTTTAGCCATTCGTCGACATTCTGTACATGGAAACACCTTTCTGATCTTTTCAGTTCTTGGCTTATACAATAAGGTTTTACCTGATATTTTCCTAAAGGATTATGATTCCTGTAGTTTTTTAGAAGTCTTTTCGTATTATCTGTCTCCGGTCTTGCCTTTGCCAAATATAGGTCCGTATTGGTCAGACTCTTGCTTGGTTTATTCTTGCCAAGTCTCATTTCTTTTGTATTTATTTTTCCTGATGGAATTATTGGGCCAGCTTGCTATTTCATCTGCCATGTCTCTTTGTGGAAATATTGAGGAATATATAAGAGAACAAGTGATTAAGGCTAGCACATTTAAGTTTTTTAAAATGAGGGCGATGAGTTGAAGTCTGTAGGTTTCTACCAGAATGTTTTTACGCAGCCATTGAGGCTCAGTCTGGTGAAGTCAAATGCTCGATCTACTATTTTTGGAGTATGGAGATCATATTTGCTAGAGCAATCGACCCCCAATTCCTTTTGACCATTTATCGCCTCCACTACGGGCAACAGTATGTAGGACTAGCGTTAAATTGGCATGGTTGGTGTTTTTATACGATGTAAAAAGACAGTTGTTCTCGAGCAGATATTTCCTCAGTCTCGCTGTGTTAGGCAAGGAGGCGGGATGACCAGTGGTGGCCTGAGAGTTTGCCTTCGGATATCGTTCGGTAGGTTCAACGCGACCACAGTGGAGTTCAGGCCATTGATTCTTTACCGTGTTTGAAGAGGAGAGTTGGTGCATGTGCCAAGTGATTTTGCCATGTGAAAGGCAATCCTGTGAATTTAGGTCCACTGTGAAGTTATCTGTGCTTTTCCTCCAATCTAACGTTGCCTGCTTGCATATCATAACTTAGGCCATCTACACACGGGGGGCTTCTCAGCGGAAAAGCAGCTGGTTTGTGACTGGACTAATAAACTAATTAGTAACTGGTTAGTGACTCAGCTCCACTCACGGAGCTACTCTTTACTGACGGATTTGTCTCCAGTCACGTGCTAAGTTTGGTGTGAGTAGATGGATGGTTAATTAATACATAGTGTCAACTACATACTTAATACTATAGGCATAGCAAAACTTGGTGGTACTCTACAGCGGATAGTCTGGAGTCACTGAGAGATTCAACCGTTGCAACGCGTTGGTGAGCATTCAGGGGTACCGAAGGACCCCTGTATGGATCTCTTGAACGACCCTCGGCCCCTTTGTCCATCATTTCGTACGTGCTTTCCTTCCCGTGATATCGTGCTATTCACAAGTGAGTGCCACCAAGTTTTCCTACAACTATACTACATCATATTTACTCGAGTGACGATGAAGAAATGGTTGTTTTTTTGTCATTTTAGAAGATGGAATGGAAGAAGGCACGGAGTTCACCCAAATTCTTGAAAGTAAATTTCACCGCAGATTCTTAGTAGCAGCACTGCAGCTCGAAGTATACAGTGCGGGCTGTTCATTATTTCACCACGAATTTTATGTCGAAAAATTGTTCATTCCATATCGTTGACGATAAAAGAACAGTGGGATAGATGACTCATCGCTACCTGCCGTCCCGTCCGACTCGTCTCACAATGAGACCTCAAGATAGGGTCCCAGGTAAAGTCGGAGCGAGGGGTGATTTTAACCGCTTGCCTTGCGTGTGTATGCCTCGTACGCCTCGCTCGCTGCATCCCTCTCTTCCCCTGCGTCCTTTCCCTTCACCCATTTCACTTCTTCCTCCCCTCCTGGCCACGCAGGTCTGTGCGAGGAACCTTTGAGAGTGCTATGCGTTGGAGTGACCCCCAAGTGATCAACTTGAAACTCGCATTGCCAGTCAGTATTTTTACGATTGGCTCCGTGTGCAGACGGTCTAATATGCTCATGTTTTTCTGATGCGACTTAATTTGTGAAGGAAAATTGTTAGTTGTTGTTGAGTTCCATCCAATCTGAGGGACTCATGTTATTCTGCCTCCGGAAGAAATTCGAGAAGAGCCGTGAGCCTCCAACCCAATAGAATCCTAAGTGATTGTGTCAGGTACTCGAGGAGGGAATCCGATTTGCGATGGGTAAAGGCGCTGGGGAGATCGGTAAGTTCGCCTTTCTTATAATATGTGATCAATCATAAACCACAGTCTTTTTCCCCTTCTCGTAGGCTGTCAGCTCGTTCTTTACCAATTCATTATTATCATCTATATTATTATCCCATCTCCTCCTATGTCTCCAGCATTTCGTTTTCCTTCTTGGCACTTATCTCTTGAAATCTTTTATATAATTCTGTCTTCCATTCCGTTTATGGAACCATTCCACATCTTTCTCTCTTCCATGTGTTTATTCGTGTTATTCTGCATTATATCCTATATCGTTCTTCCTTGTTCGACTTTTTCTTGCTCTTCCAAATATTCTTTTGAGGTTCTTCGTTTCGGTTGTGTCTAGCAATATATCTGTGTGTGTTGTTGTCGCTCTAGATTTAATTCCATAATTTATCATTGATTTAATTATAGTTTTAAATGTTCCTTATGTTTAATAAGGGAGTCGCTCCCTGAAGTAGATCCATTGCCCTGATTAATATTCTTTGTATGATAAAAAAGGTGCGTATTGTATTTTTTTGTGAATCACAGAGAGAGAGAGAGAGGCAGAAAGACATGTGTTTGAAATTTGTAGATGTGTTGTCTTAGTGACTCGGGCTGGTCTATACGTGTCGTTATTCACGCACGTTATTTCAGTGTCAGTGATGATGAATAGGAGCGATAAGGCAGATATGAATGCTTAAAGACATGACTCTTTCTTAAGGTGGTGGGAGCGATTTTTGTTTACATATTATTTCGTAACAATACGAGAACATATGTGCACAGATTTTCTTCTAAGCGCAAAATAGTACATTTCTTATTTCATAATTGTTGCTAACTAATATCAAGGTTTCACGCTGAGTCCGAAATTAAAAAAAAATATATTTCAATGTAATTTCGATAACATTTCGAATTCAGCGCCGAAAACTCTTATCATAACATGTTTTAATTAAGGCAAAAAAAAATATAATTTATGTATCATTTCCATTATTGCCTGTGAAGTGAGTTCCTACGCATAAACAGATGCACTCAAGGGAAAATGTTGTCCAAGAACGTTTTTAGACTCAAAATATTGTTAAAATGTTCACTGAATGACCCACGATTACAACTCCAGCCACCTTAACCCATTTGCCGTTTGCACGAAAGTGTTCAGCGGTGGTGGTCGGACAATGGAATTATCTAAATCTACGAAATACCGTGCAATTCACCTCCAGGGTGTGTGGAACGGGTAAATAGCACTCCAGGAATGCAATACTTGCCCCAGTTCAGGGTCAAACCTCGGACGCTGCATTGGCACCAAAGCTCAGACCGGAAATTTGTGAAAGGCATAGTTAAAAACTAGGAGGGTGCTATGTTCTGAGCGTACATGCTCATATTCAGTAATCGGGTTAAGATACTACTGCTAAATAGTATTTCTGATATTCTTACTTAATGGATACTAATTCATAATAGGAAAAAAATCCATGCGGGACATTGCAAGTGGGGTGAGTAGTAAGCAATAACGATATGTTTTGAGAAATATTGCAGTGTCTACTCTACTTATAGTATGGTGAACATTGGTGAGATTTCACACCCTGACAGACATTTGCAGGTGTATGTGTGTCATTTCATTAACTTTCTCGTTTTTTTTAAATTTAAGTACAATGAAATGTAGTGCATGTTCGTGAAAAACACCCTCTGCCACGCACCCTTGAGGTCGCTTGCAGAGCATTACATAGATGTACATGTAGTCCACCTAGTGAGTGAGGGAATTTCATAGAAAGGATCTGTCCCAATTATTATTGTCCCCGTATTGTTCGCGGAAAAAATGACATTTGAAATCTATCGGTCCTGAAATTTATTTCCTTTATCTTTTGCTTGTGTGATATTTTATACCGTAATAAGCTGGTTTATAGTCAAATATATTGAACGCCCACCTTAGTATGCGTTTACTCGGGCAAGTTACTTCCTCAAGTTTATTCTGCAACTGCTAGCGGGTAATTTATACTCTGACGACTAATGTTCTCAAGTAAGTACAGAGATAGATTGGTTGTTTTTTTACATATGCAGCAATACGATTCTACAAGTGAGTTGCCGAATCTTTTAAAATATTCTGCAAGCGGAGTTGCAGATTCTTTCACTCGTGCAACTCATGTCATAAATCGCATGCTGCAAGTAACTTGCGCAATATATTTGCCACTGTAAACCAACCTTAAATGTAGTCTGGCGGCATTATTAAGAAGATATCGATTTTGGTACGGAGTAAACCACGTCATAGTCTTGAGGGGGTGATTATTTTTTGTATTGGAGTAACTTCGTTGGAAATTTCGTGTAGAAGGTGCATTCATTCTCGAAAAGTGGATAATTCCATCCTTCGACGCGACTGTGTGAGACTGTTGCATGCGCCCAAGGTTTCGGAGATGGGCCGACAACTCCCCTCCTCTTTACGGCCAGACCGCCAGTGAATTCCAGTGCCGTCCTCAATATCCTCTCAAGCGAAAGGGGCTCAGACGTTGTCGATTTATATATATATATATGTGTGTGCCCACAGAGGGAGCCCGCTCCTAAAGTTGATGCAATTGAGGACAAGAGGTGATCACCTCGTTCGTTCTTCTCTCCACGCCCACCTTCCCCATGTGTCGGAGATGCGATCTGTTCGGCGACATGCATTATTTCCACATTCCTTTTTCAGGGTAGCTATAGACCTGTAAAACCTTAAGTACCTGGAAAAGTCATGGAAATACAAAATGGGTCTGGAAAACGTGGAAAAGTAATGGAAAGTGAAATATAGTCTGGAAATTTTCTCTTGCAATTCAAAATCTGATATCAGTACTCATGATTAATGAAAATACTTAGTAATTTTCTTCAAAATATTTTTTCCATGACGCGTTTTACCGATTTACGGCATCGTCAGGTACAGAAAGTTACTTATATGTGTTAATTGTTGTTGTAGTTACGGGGGAGGAGGGTAAAAAACAAATATTCGGGCAGGGTTGAGGGAAAAACCCGTTGACCCTGGTGTGGTGGCAAAAGTCAAATTTATCGGAAATGAGTGGGGAGGGATGCGAAAATAATATATTCATCACAAAGGTTATTGGATTGCCTGATAATTTATATTTGTTCAAGTGCGCCCATTTCCAGGCCTTTAGGAAGAACGTGTAAACTTTCGGGTACAAAATCGCTCGTATGATTGTTTTAAAGTAGGTGTGCAGCAAAAGGTGAGGTGGAATCCATAATTCTGTAACTTCGGGCGTGTTCTTTGATACGTGTTATAAAACTTCTACCAGTCTGGCCGATGTATGCCTTATTCTAACAATTTAATTTTATAGATGCCATAATTTAGGAGTCTATTCTGTCTGTCTTTGCCGTTGACTAAAAGTTTAGAAAGGGTTAGGGGTGTGTAAAAAGCTGCTTTAAGGGAGCTTGGTAGGAGGTAAAGCCACTGTCAAGTTTAGTCAAAATCTGATGTTTTCAATAAGTGAGAAGCACCATTTTAATCAGTGCCTCTTTTTTGTGTGGACTTACGGTTTTTAGTGCCTTGCCTGAATGAGGCATTGGAGCTCTTATTCGGTGTTCACCAAGTAATTATGTTCCTAAAATAAACTTTCTGGTCCTATTTTTAAAAATCATGTTGAGAAAGATGGAATGTTTTTTTGTCCTCTGAATGTCCCCAAGTAATTCGTCTCCCTAGTCGCAGCCGAGACATAAGAATAATATACCATCAACAAAGGAAGCCGATTTACGCCCAGGGAGATGGTGGCGGTGCTCTTTTTGTTGGAAAACAATATTCCCCCACAGTTGGTACTTGTGTAAATGTATTGTCCTCCTATTCTTGTGACTTCTTAAAAATAAACTCAAAAGAATTGAATTTTCACGCAGAAAAATTAACATTTTGACCTAGAAAATCTAAGAAAATCCTGAAATTTCATTAACTTTGGTCTGTAGCAGCCCTGTTTTTGCGCTTGCCTTTGCTCTCATATATTCGTGGAAAACTCTTAAGATGGCTCGCTTTTTTATCGGCTGAAATCCTATAGCTTAGATTACACAACTGCTTATAACTATGATGCTGCTGAAATTATTAAAATGTTCACTCAATGACCCAAGATTACCGCTCCAGCCACCTCAAAATGCTTTCGGCTTATTATCTGTTCGTTCAGAAGATAGATTCGAAAAAACATATTTTAATATATGTAAGACTTAATGCTTTCCTGGCGCACAATGTGAATAAAGTCTTCGCGGGTTTCCCACCAGGTCAGTTCAGCCAAGGCCGACGTTTCGATGGCTGACTCTGCCATCATCCTCAGGGCGTTGAGTGCCGGGTCAAAATTCGTTCGGGTTTATATATCCTCCGGAGGATACGAATCTGGACCCGGCACTCAACGCCCTGAGGACGATGGCAGAGTCAGTCATCGAAATGTCGGCCTTGGCTGAACAACTAACCTGGTGGGAAACCCTCGAAGACTTTATTCACATATTTTAATGTAATTTTCCAGGTTCCAATGATTTTTTAATGGAGAATTTCATCCCCTTGGTGAATACCTTTGCACCTGTGCGGGTGACGCAGTGATTGTCGCAGTGATTGCAAAATCAAAGAGGAAGACCACGAATGGAAGACATATCGGACATGTCGAAGGGAAGAACTACATTGGAATGAAGCGGTTGGCTGATAGGAGAGTGGAGTGGAGAGCTGCAGCACTCCAATCTTCGAAATGATGAATACTAAGGATGATAAAATACTCTGTAAGTAGGTCCTTTACCACCTTATTTTTAACCCACGCTCTTCTCTAAAACCGCCTCGCGTTACGTCTTGCTTGAGGTTCTCCGTAAGGAGGTTCGGTGGTTTTACTCAACTTAAGAGAATTCGATGAAACTTGCTGGAAACATTAATTTGGTTGTCTTAACGCTACCTGATTTTTTTTCAGAATTATTTGCCGCAGATTTCTATAGATATTTGAACGAGAAGTGGGCATGAAAATACACGGGTTGTTATGGGAATGCAAGCTTTATTCATCAGAAAGAACCTTTTATAATTATTCAATGTTTTATAATTTATATCATCGATAGAAAAATGTATATGTTTCAGATTTTTACTCCGAGCGCTTGAATAAATCCCTCGCGCGCGTTGCAGATCGTGTGAAATTGGCACCACGGGTAATATACATACTTGAAAGTGGATGCATAACTTGCAGGATGCAGAAGATTAGGCAGAAGAACGTGTAAATTCATGCCCAATTCTCGATCAAATATCTTAAAAAACCTGCGGTAAATAATTCTGAAAATTTGCACGTAGCTTTAGAACAATATTATTAATACTTTCAGGAAGTTTCATTGAATTATCTTATGTTGGGTGAAACCACCGAACCTTCTTAAATTTGACATCATTTTCGATTCTTTGGTTAATACATGATTTTATCTTGATCATCTTCGTGTGAAAATTCTCGGTGTCTTGGCATTGTTTAGGTGATGTAGAATAGTTATTGTGTTTTTATTTTAATGTTATGCCGTCTGAATTTTATTTTTTTGGGAAGAGTTTTTTATGATCCTTGAAAACGAAATATTAAATACTTTTAATGTGAGACGCCTAATTTTACATCTAAATTGATATTTAATTTGCAGGCATTTCCATGTTTTCCGGGTTTCTCTACGTTAGGTTATCTTAATGGTGATGACGTTTCGTAGCCAATGGTTTCGCAGCCGACAGACCAGTTCTTCAGATCAGGTCCGAACTGGCCAGACCTTATTCGGACCTGATCTGGAGATGTGGCCTGCATTGGCTACGAAATGTCATCGCCATCAAGATAACCCAACGCTAGGAAAACCTGGAAACCATGGAAATGCCTGCACTACAGCGCTGCGAAATCTTCAAGCAGTGATATTTAATTAGTGAGGACAGTTTCCACAATAACCTAAATATCCTCCACCAAAGGATGAGTATGTATGATTTTATTTTCTGAATTGATTGATGAAAAAGTTAGAACTTACGTGATGAAATCCGTAAGACTACAATACGTCATGATATTGCTCAAAAGTAGATAAATCTAGTGAAACATCTTATTGGAAGGGTATATTTGTTGAGCATGTGTATCAGTCCCTCATTCATAGTTATTGCAAAAAATAAGTCATAAGGCATATTCTGTAAAGTAGAACCTAGAACTGGAACTCGGTACTAAAGATAAAGACGGGTGTTTAATTAAACAGGGCCAAACGGTTGGGGAACTAACGATGAATTCAACGTGCTGCATGCTAGATACTTGTTAGTGTTTCGGAAACACAAACATGGAATTGGGTAGTGTACTAATTTTATTTTATTTTTGTAGCCGAAAGTTCATTCCGGAAAATAAGTACTTGGGCTATTCAGTGATAATATTGAAGAATAAAGTTGGCTATATGACACTTAGGAAGGGTATATTTTGACGCTGCGCTGCAAAGTGCACACCGCTATGTTGGCTTTGATTTTGACGTCAAAAGGCAGTAAACACCACAAAACCATGCACTCAGTTTTTAGGAGGCAATTTATCTAGGTAGTATTTGAAAAGAAAAATTCTGGCGGCAATCTGAAGACCTTTCTTCATAATTTGAGGTACAAATGAGTAGGATTGAGAAATAAAGCGAAATAAGAATTATAATGGAGGTTTTTTTTAGGAGTCTATAGAAAGATAATTGAGAACGGAAAGAGACATTAATGCTAATTCCTACGAGAGAATTCTTCCTTGATATCGTAAAGTATGATAGTGAAAGAGGAAATTGTTGTATACATCAAAGGCTGCGCGCTAGGCTTAGATTACTTGAGCAATTAAGAATAGATATCTTTAAGAGCGACACGTAGAACATCATATTAGAACCCCACTATATTTCCAGGTCCGACAGAAACGATAAATTAAGAGAGATATTTTGCTGAACGGATAGGTATAGGAATTCGTTTTTCCCCCGAACAATAAGGGACTTTAATAAATGCTAGCCGTAATTTCATTAGAGCTTTTCCTTTTTATATGTAAACGGCTGGTGTCCTAACACCCCCCGCCACACGCCTATTGAGGCGGCTTGCGGGGTAGTATGTAGATGTAGATAGATGAAAGGTAGAGTAAATCGTAGGTATGGTAAATTCGTAGGTAAATTCACCATCCTAGACGGCTTTTTGGAATTGTACTAGGATTGTATGAGACTTAGTAATAAAAAAAGATAAATTGAAAACAGAAAGAGACATTAGGATTAATATCTAATGGAGAATTCTTCCTATATTACGTAAAATATGATGGCGAAGTAGGGAATTGTTGGTAAACAGCAAATTTTTGACACTATTCACCGCTGTGACTGTATACGATAAAGGTAGAGCATATCGTGAAGTAAATTCGTAGGGAAATACACCATCGTTGAGGAATGTTTGGAAATCCACTAGTATAAGAAGTAAGTTGAGGCGTCACTTTTTGACTTTGGAAATGACATATCTCAGCCCTTTTTATAGGTCCACTGATAACAGTCTTCTCTCATCAACAGGAAAAAGGAAATGTTCCATGAGCTCATTGATCAATTTTCTTGGCGAATGTTTACCTTCCTAACTCCTATTTTATGCAAAAAACGCGTTCTATAAAAAAAATCAGCCGCAGCTTTCTGCCCGTTTAATGATCCATTCTTCCGCTTCCCATACGCTTACATATTTGAAGCACATAAAAAGTTCTTCCTAAAGAGAATTTCTTTGCTTTTTTTTTTAAATAAGAGAGTTTTTTTTAAATAAGATGCTGGAGGTGAAAGTATTCAATGTTATGTCACGCGTGGGGCTGCAGAATGGGATGGACGTTGTGTTGGCGTAATGGGATGGAATGGGACGTCAGTTAGCGGCGACATGGTAATAGTAGAAGGAAATTCGTTGGCCGAGGCGTTATATAGACATGTTTAAATATTCATTCTGGCCCCGAGGAATGAAAACGGCTGTGAGAGGGATAGAGGGAAGGGTTCGTTTTGTGCGATAGGTGAAGATGCGCATTTCCGCAAAAATGCATCTATATCTACGTTTTTCACGGTACCCTGCGAGCCACTTCAAGGGTATGTGGCAAGGAACGATTCCACACTAGGCATGCACTAACCGTCAAAAGCTGTTATTAGCTATTTTACTAATTATATTTTCATGTTAAATGAAATAACTTACGTAGAAGCGACTTCAAATGCAATACGGCTTCTGTGGGCAATGAAAACATAAGAAGATGGAAAACCGTCACGCGTTCAGTATTCCTAATTATTCCTGTTCCTTGTGGGGATATAATCTGCAGATGGATGTTCACGAGGAGGTTTGGTGAGGGGCTGCACCACCTATGTTCAACTTTTGTCAACAATCAGAGGATGGCGTTAATCCTACAAATTAATATTTTAAAAAAGTTATAAAAATACGACTACAGAAGTGACTAAAGTCTTACGTAAGATTTTATCAGATCCCCTCACCCCCGTTGCGTAAGGCAACGTAAGAAAAGCTCTATCCTACTGCCAATCGTACTACCAGAAATTCCACTTTGTGAAAATTCAATTTAGTTTCTTCTTTTGTTTTATTATTTTTAGGGATTTATGAGTTGTCCCACAGTTATATTTAATTTTTCTAAAGCTCATTTTCAACATCGTGGTCTGTAATGGGGGATATATCACATAATATATATTAAACACTGGACACTTGTTCCAGAAGACTCCTTAGTAGTTGGTGCGCCACCCAAGTCTAGTCACCACTACTAAATGAAACCATCATCATTTAATCACTGGTTTTAAACGCCAAATAACAATGAGTTTCAGAAAACATAGACACTACAATCTTGTTGAACTATCCTACTTTCTGAATGCCGTATTGAAACATTATAAAAAGCAGAGTGGGAGACAACTCCAATGGTGTGATCCTTTTCGAAGCCAGTCAGTCAAAGCAAATGCAGTCAAAGCAAAACGGTAGTCAGGTTAGTATTGCGTCCGCCTGGCCACCCAAAGATAACGCGTTAGAATCCTTCTCCGACTATAGGTGCTGAGCATTTCCTATGATGTAGATTTGATAAAGCAATACAATCATAGCAATTGAAGCACCTTCATCACATAAATGAACCTTTATTTTTTCAATGGAGTTCTATGTAAACGTGAAATAGATAAGGTTTCCAAAGAACCTCAACTTTAAATATAAACGGCGACAAAAGTTTGGGACTTGCTTTCCGATAGCCTAAAAAAATTGAAAACCGTTACTTCGGCAATCAATGAGGGGGTTCCCCTTGAGAATAATTCAAAGCCGATTGCGTTCGGAAAAAACGGGAAATTTTTTATCGATAAAAACTGTAAAGACCTATTGAAAAAATTATCGAACATTCGATTTAAAAAATGGGTTTTGTTTGTGGTCAGTGGCTTCTTTGAAACGTGCGTTCCATCAACCTTCTCTGAGAACCGCCTTTGATCGCGTTTGAAACATGTGAATCTCTTTGATCCTTAACAGTTAATGAATAAAAAGATGAAGGCAGTGTAGATACAGAGATAATTTCTTACAACGGAGAGTTTCTAAGTACAAGGCTCTTGTGAGTCTTGTCAAGCCCGAGATGTTTTAATTCATTGCTGTCCCCCTTCAGAGTCGCAATGCTGTGCTTGGGAGGTGTGTGATAAGGAGCTTTTCACAAAAACGCAATTCCAGGCGAGGAATTCCGGAGAAAAGGAAGCCTCTCACAATCTTAAGCAACGCACAAAAGTTAAAGGAGAACGAACCAGATGAATACGGACGTAGAATTTATCACGGACCCAAAATGTATTGGATGGGAATACGATCACCATTATCATCATCACCCGTAACTCACTAAAGAGGATTGCTGTAAGCATTCACCCCAGCCAATCGCTTCATTCCTTCACATACTGACATACATACATACCCATCATCCCATTCCCTCCCGGGGTAGGCATATAGTCAACAGAGCTTAGTTCTCGGTGTACGGTCCGGAAACTGGTTCTCTTACATTAATTTCCTCCTTAATATCATATCTTTACATGCCCTTTACGCTTCTATTGCTTTCATACAGTGCTTAATGCACACTTCTTGATGCTATTCTTAATACTCCTAACATTCTTCCTCATTATAGTCTCTTCCACAACATACACCCATGACTTTGTCTACTCATTCCTCTCAGACCATTCAATCCTCTATCATACATCTTTTTCGGCTTATTCGACTATCAAATCTCTCAACACAGCAATTAGTTACTTGTTGATAGACCTGTAATGCTGGTTTTGCTTCAATTATTTCATACTTAATTCTTTGTGCTTGAATACCTTTTTCGCTTCTCTTACGCGATTGCATTGCTTCATAATCGCTGTCCTATTCATGAGACTTCTAATATTCCTCCTCTTATTGGTCTCTTCCACCACGTTCACTCCATTGCAATGGCAATTGCTTTGTCACATAACAATAAACTTTGATTAACAATAAACCTAGTAAATAAATATATTTTTCGTTATTCGACTTTCATCCATTCTCTCAAAAAAGCTAAACCAACGAATTAAGGGAATAGATGATATTCGAATAAGGAAACAGAAGTATGTGATAGTGGCTGGCGTGAGAGGAAGGGGTAGACCAAGAAAGTCATGGGTTACTGTGGTATATCCTTCATAATTCTTCAATTTTAATGCCCCATATTTTACGCCTGAATTCATTCCATCCCAGGTCTTACTTTACAATTCTTTCCGTTCATTTCAATTTTCGTATTTGTTTTTGAAGAGGCCCATAACTCGCAGATTTCGTCCAATACGTTTGCTTATTCCATCCCAGGTCTTACTTTACAATTCTTTCCGTTCATTTCAATTTTCGTATTTGTCTTTGAAGAGGCCCATAACTCGCAGATTTCGTCCAATACGTTTGCTTACACTGCTTCGAAGGATTTTAATTAAACATCTCTTTCTCACCACATTTTTGAAAGACTTCTTCACGGGTTGTTTTTCTCTCCGTCAGTTTGACCTCCGATATCCTTCGGTAACGCCACGTTTCGATTGATTCCTTTCTTCTTTGTTCTTCCGCAGTCATTTTTCATGCTTCACTACCATAGAAAAGGGGAACATGCATAAAAGATTTCCTCATATTTGAGAACTGGACACGATGAAAATTATTCCTACTCATTCCAATACCATTGAATCCATGTGTGTATGCATCAACAACAGGAATAAATTACAACCTTTACAAAGTGCCCGAAAATTGAAAAAAATTCACCTGTTCCAAAATGGAATTTCAATGGTCTGACGTCACTGCACGGTAATGGATCTCTTCTCGACGTATATTTCGAGGGAAGGTTCATGTAACACCAGTTTCTTGTCCTCTTAAAAATAAATGAAAGCGATTTTTTTCATCTTATTTGATTTAATCAGCTGAACGTCTCGTGAAAACGCGTCGGATTACCTGCAGCAATACCGCTCCGTGACGCCGTAAGCCATATTCCCGATGACCTAGTGTTTTGTTGCTTCATAGCGTGCATATTTTATTACAGTAAATGTTTTCTTAGAAATACCTTTTTTCATTGATTAAATTTTGGCTGTTTGCAGTTAAGAAAGCTAAGAAAGCGTTCATGATGAAAAGGAAACTCCTTAGTTCAAAGAAAATAGGATCACGAATGAGGAAACAGTATATGAAATCGTTCTTATGGAACCTGGCACTCGATGGATCGGAATCATGGACCATTGGAGAATGCTGAAGATCAAATGGACGGACATAATGAGAAATGTGGAAGTTTACAGAAGAGTAGAAGAGGAAAGGACCATATGGATCGCTAAGCAGAAAAGAAGAATCAGATAATTTGGGGACACCCTGATAGACAATAGGTTTGTGAAGAATATTATTGAAGAAAAAATAGAGGAAATAGTCCCAAGGGGAAGGCTAAGGGATGAATAAATAGACGTAATAAAGAGTAAAGTACATAAGGAGAACTACCAGGGAGGAAGGAAGCTAGCATTAGTTAGGGTAGGATGAAGTGTTGAAGTCAACCAATCTCAGGATTGAACTAACAATGATGATGATGCAGGTGAGTATATAAACTTCACAAATAAGTACATATTTTTTCAAATATGCATCCTCCCCTTTAGACGCGACATTCATACGTTTTTAATGAATTGCTTCTTACTAGCCCGCTAATTTTTCCTCAAGCCTTCCATGTAACTCCCTTTCCCCTCAGTCAACTACGTGGTAAGCGGACCAGAAAAAGTACTGGAACCGGAGAAAGAAGCGTTTACATTTTTATGCATCTACATACTATGTTGTGAGCCGCCATAAAGGCATGTAGCAGGGGTTATTAGGACTCCATCCATGAAAAGGGAGGGAATAGATAAAAGGATGGGGGCAGATGACAGAGGTGAATTGTTTGTTAATGATATTATTATGTTAGTGTCATGCTGTTTTTGTTATAATAATGTATGGTGCGTGGAAAGAAGGTATTTTTGTAACAATCAATTCGGCAGTGTATCTAACTTATTTTATCGCTTCTATCAGTCCTAGAAGTATAGCACTGGGTGAAATTAATATCCTCCACGTCAAGCTGAATCTTACCTGATGTGAATTTTTCAAGTGATCTAAGACTAGCGTGTACCCTCCGATTCTCTAGCGCCTCCCAACCTGGTGCTTTCATCAGTTGTGTCTCTTTATTTTGTGTCTTCTTGACGCCGCAGGAAGAATAATTTCAGTTCCTCCACAGATTGAACTAAAATCAATGATCCAAAGCAAGTCAAGGGATTCCATCACCTCTTTCCCATAATTCCGCTGCGGTGCCAGTAAATAAACCAACCTAAGGTATCCGAATGAAAGTCGTCTCCATGGTAAATTATCGGAAAAACGCCACTTATATAAACACGCGCACACAAATGCTTGCGTTCTTATCGCCCATCGCCATTCCTCGTATCGCAATCTCTAGGCTAAAGCTCATAAGAATCAGAGAAAGGCACGTAGAGTTGTAACATATCCACAAGATTGAATGAAAAGAAAAGTCAATAACGTGTTCCAGGATGACAGGATGTTTGGCCAACGCTAGCTAATCTCGATTCAAGCTGGATTGGTTTTTTCCCACATGCTATATTTGGGAAAGATTTACCTTTAATGGCCTTCCATCACACATTATTATCCTACCATACTCATTGTGTTATATTTCTAACTTTCTGAAGCACTGGAAGCAACATGAAATTCAAATCATCATTCGGGGAAATGTTCAATCCCGGGATTTACTCTATAAGCCTTCAGATTGTGTTATTTTTCTGCTTTCGTGTTGGAAACAGTGAGGGAGCTCCAAATGACCTACTTGCGTTTAAAAAGAGTTACCGATGAGAGAATAATTATCTCAGTGTATAATAATTTTTATATTGTATTCTTAGTCATGACGTACAGCAAATTAAAGAAAAGTATATGAAATAGAATCCTTCATAACTTTCGCTAAAGATAATATCGTTCCAGCTATGTGGAGCGAAAACTGTGGTTTTTTTACTGTGGAATGTTACAAAAGTACACCCACCAAATGCAACACGTCAGTTCAAATGAATAACCTGGTGCAACGGTCGGAAGACGATATGTGTACATGAGCCTGATTTTTCATAATATTTAACTACAATCCGGCAGTGTACCAACCCTAAGTAAGGGTTTTAATGATCGGAAAGTTTATTTTAATCGTCGATTTCTTGGCGTGTCACCAACAAACCATTCGCGTGCCACCTGGTATGCAAGTCATAGGTTGCCGATCGGTGACCCAGGGTGCTAGTTCATGAAATTCTTGACACGTAAGGAAAATCTTAAAAATCACAGAATCGTAATAATTAACGTTACCATTAGATGAAGGAGTATGGAGACGAATTTTATTTACCGGAGGAGCGTACTTTCTGATTTTACGGATGAATTTAAATTTGCAATTTCTTAATGAAAATGCTAATTAGTAATGAATCAAATAGAGTTTGATGAATAATTGTGACCAAAGGTCTTGCAATAGTTCCTGGCACAGATCTGTGCAGTAAGAAGGGGAGGTAGCAGTGGATGGGGTGAAGGTAAAGGAAGAAGGGGAAGAGATGGAGGCAACGAGAGAGAGAGTGAGGCATTGCAAATAAACTACTACGCGAAAATGGCTTGAATCTCACACGCAAGGCAAGTGGCAAAATCACCCATCGCTATGCCATCACCAGGGGCCCCATATTGAGGCCTCTTTGTGAGACGAGTCGAAATGGTGCGGTAGGTAAAGAAGAGTCATCCCACTTCTCGAAGCGCTTGCGTTGATAGCAATAGAGTATTTGCGTAAGTGAGGTATTTTGTTGAAATTTATTATAGCGAGTAGTGTTCGGTTTCAAAATGCCAAGTACGAAATACCAAGGTATAATTCCTACTAATTAATTTAATAAATAGCTTTTAATATGCATTGTTTTAGCATCGAAATTGCCTAGGTCTAAACGCCCAATCATTGGTTCTTCGTAGTGTGACTTCATCTTCCATATAAGCAGAAGCGAAATAGCCTAGCTGTGCGTTGAGATTGAAATATTATTTGCCTTTTCGAAGTTATTTCGATATTTGCTAATTAATAGCTTGTGTTTCGTCCGCACTCTAAGACTACACAGTCACACAATCTTCAAATCAACAAATGGTCGACTATGGGAGATGACGTCAGAGCCTACAAAACATGGCGGACCAGTGTTTCGGCGCAATAATAATTTATTAGATTTTATTAGCTAATAAAAAATTAACGAAAAGCCTCTCGAGCGTCAGAATGAAAATTTAGTGTCTGAAGAGTCGATAGATTTTTTAGATGTCACTTCCGAAAAAGTGTGCAAATACTCTATCAGATAGGTTTTCTAACTAACCCTCCACATTAAACATCCTTCCTGCCCCGTTTCGCAGAATTTTTAAAGTTCCATAGCCCATACTACTCTAAAAAATTTTCGGGTTAAGTGCTGCGTGGAGAACGTTTCATTCCTCATGCTGGGAATGTCGTCAGGAAACTGAAGAAGTTAGATCTGTGGCTCCGTTTGGGCCGTTGGATGACTGACCATTGTTGTCCCGATTTAAAAAATAAATAAAAACCAAATATTTAAAAACAAAAATTAAAAAATTAAAATACTCCACGCAGCAGTTAGCCCGAAGATGTTTGAGAGTAGTATATCTTATCACTGCGAAAATCTAAAATAATAATTAAAACAAAAGATACCGTAGCCCTTGTCCTTAAAATCGTTCTCTGCGCAGTGCCAAGAATTTTTACGAGAGCTATACCTATGGCAACAAGCTCATCCTGACATAAATGACCGTAGCAAAAATAATGCGGTAAGAATTTCGCTCATTCTTCACCACATCCACGTTTACTACAGGAACAAAGCGGGACAATTAACAACCAGTACAAACCTCGCTTTTAGTTCCCTCCTGTTAAGGTAGCTTAAACGAGATTTATTTACACATGAAATACATTGAGTTTGATCTCATTACAAAGGAGGAGATGCCATCTTCCTAATGATACCAAAATATCAGCGACTTACCGTACTGCTATTCAAGATATTTGACCAAAAAAATAGAAGCACTTTTCCATGGGACATGGAACGGCTATGCTTACCAGAGGCACATTATTTCAATACTGCGACCGTTATGACGCACATATCGCGTCATAAATGAAAAGATGGGTGGTTAGTACACGTCCTCAATTCTTTAATGATAAAATTCATTACTCACCGTATTACTTTATCCGAAATCGTCAAAAAAACTTAGGTTTTTAAAGGTATTTTCATCGCACGGCGTGAAAAACCTAGTCAAGTTAAAGACTCTTGTGTTCAGCGTAATCAAACGAATTATTTGCGTCATTGATATTACCATATTTATTTCATGCTAATTACAACAGGCCACATTTTAAAATAACATTCTGATATGGTCTCCATCATGGCTACTGAAAAATCTCGCTCGGAATGCCTTAAATGCTTCTCATTATTCCCTTCATTCTTTACGGCTGTTTTTTATGCATCCACATACCCTCGCACTTGCGACATACCAACGTAGGGTTGTATTTAGGTGTGGAGTTATGAACTATTGCGATTTTTTGCTAAAGATTTCCTCCCAATGGAGGCTCGCTGCGTATTTCATTTAAAATTATGAGCGGCAAAAGTTATATCTTCTTGCCATTTGAATAAAAAATCCCTTACTCGCATCTCTCTCCCCGAGTCTGCCTGACCACTCTGGAATTCCTTGCCTTTATGCGTAAATAAAAAGAAAGAAATGTCATCCACAATCCACATTTAAAATCAAACTCATTAAAGAACTTCCACAATGATGCTCCGTTTACATCACTAGCTTCCTTCGCTTGTAACTCGTATGCTAGTAACCATCATTTAGCCCTAGTAACTCTTGCGTGGTAAGCAACAACGTGAGCAGGTTTAATAGGGCTGGCGCTAACTTACGTTCTCACGGGGAACTTTTTTACTAGCTGTCGAGTTACTACGGTGGAATGCTAGTAATGTAAACTGAGTATGAGAGGGAACGTATTAGTAAGTTTACCCATACTTCTTGCTTTTACTCGTGGTGACAAAAACCAGAATATTAATTCTCTTCTGTGGATTTTTCAATGCGTGATTTCCATCTTACCTTTTTAATACATATTGCATTTTGACATCTTCAGGTAGTGACATCTTAAGGTGGACCATTACGAAGTGTTATTTTTATTTCCGATGATAAAGGTTCTACATAGTGAAGCCTGAAGTTATTACTAACACATTGAATTCATTTAGTGAGCTCGTTTAACTATTGTTTACATTGTTCATAGAAATAAACAGAAATTTAATTGGCCGTAACTACATCGATTGACATAAGAAATTAAATACTAAGGAAATTTAAGAAATTATTCGAACCGAAGGAACGAAATTCGCGTTCCTAATAGAAAACACAAAAATATAAACGTGTTCGAAGAATTCCTGCGATGCATGCAAACAGTTCATAGAGGGTAATTTTTATTTGATTAAACAGTTTTTTTAAATATTGAGATTATTAAAATGTTTTTATTTGGTTATGATACATCTGGTTGAAAGATTGTGTTAGTAGAAATTATTTTTATTCAGTTCAAGTATTATTCTTCTTTCATCAAATTGTGATACACTACTGAAAGATAGATAGTTATTTTATGTCTAGTTATGGAAGAAATGAAGCAAAAACCAGAGAAGTAAAAATAAATGGAGTAAAAATCCACAGCATTAGATTTGTTGATGATATTGTGATGATAGAATATTCTGAAAAGGAAACCAGCAACACGATAATAACGTGAATAATTGCATATGAGGAAATGGAAATTGAAAGTAAATACCCTGAAAACAAAATTTATGGTATCAGTACTAATTATTTAAGACAACTTAGTACTTTTCTACAAAATTTAATTTTTTAGAAAATTACTAAGTTGTCTTTAACCATGAGTACTGATATTATTAACTTCTACGAAGTGAAGCCTGCCACAGTCAAGTTTTAAATTTATGGTCTTAAACAAAACAACATAATGAGAGGATCAAGGATTGCAATAGATGATGAGAAAATTGAGCAAATGAGTCAATTTTGCTACCTAGAAAATAAAGCTACGGAGGACAACAAGTATTACTGAGAGAAAGAAACGGGAGGCATAAACAGGCCTTCCAAAGTAAGAGAGGCGTTCTGGTCGACAGGCATATAAATGTAGAAATTTTTAATAAATTTTGCGTAAGCCTTCTTCTGGAGGACGCTGCTTTTTGGAAGTGAGAGTTGGACTGTGGGCAAGAAAGTCAGAGATAGACGGCTTAGAGGCAGCTGAAATGTGGATCTAAAGAAGGATGCTGATGATAAGCTGGAGTGAGGGAAAACAAAGGAGGATGTCCTGAAGGAAATAAAGGAAAAAAGAAGCCAAATAAAAACCATGGAAATGAGGAAAATAAAATATTTAGGATACATTTTAAGGTACAGTAGATTTTTCATAAATATTTTGGAGGGAAAGATACAAGGAAGGAAATACAGGGGGAGGCCAAGGATGCTGTTTTTGAGGGGTACTCAGGAACTAATGATGGTTATGAGCGACGAAAAACGAAAACTGAATAGAGAGGCAGAAATTAGGACGAATTTGTCGCAGCGACAAATCCTAGCCTTTAGTGTATGATTATGATGATAGTGACTAAAAGATAGTGCCCATCGAATATCCACGGGGAGGAGGAAAAGTAAAGTTTCTGCATAGGATAAAATGAATCCTCCCATTATGACTTCCTAAGTGCATTTACTATGTTGAACCCATCAACCACACACGACCAGGTTGGGATAAAAATTTCCGTGAATAAAATCTCGCTGGAGAGTTTGGGACGATGAATTCTCTGACTAAAACCTCACTGTTATTCTGTTATATTAATCATTTAGCCTTAGCCATAATTGTCTCGGTCATAAGTTTCCATTTTACGGCTCAATTCCAAGCCTATATCATGGGTCCAAGTTATATAAAAAGTAGAATAAGAAACCTATGCACCGAATTCGAACCTTTCCTTAAAAATTGGTGAAGAAAAGGGTCAAAAAATATCTCCATCTACACCATACCCTGCAAAACACATCAAGGGTGTGTGACAGGGTGTGATTTATCACCAACATTCACTACACTATACCCAATAAAGTTAATGAAATTACGATTCTTGATGCATTAGAAGAAATATCCTGCTAATTTCTGCCACGAGGTGAAATTTCGTCAACATGCGCTACACCACAGGCATGCTACCAATGTTACAGAAACTATTTAAATTTATGTATTTGCTACATCATGAATGCACATATATACAAGAGTCATACAGAAAGCATGGGAAACGTGCTTTTAGCACTACGTTGCAGATTTAGAAACATGCATTAGGGAGATAATCGAGTAATTATTTACACTACCTACCGACAAACCTAGTTTAAAGTCACATAGTAAAGTCGGAAAGTCACACACTAGTACCCCAGGGTCTTTGTAATATATCATAATAATTCTTCTTTGTCCTAAGGAACATTTATGCCAAATTTTGTTCGACTCCATATGGGGGGTTTGGATGACTATAGATTTCAAAGAAACGGAAATTTTGTTTTATAAATGCAGATTGTAGACGGCATAATATGACCCTAATTCATTTTCTAAGGTTCACTCAATAATTTTTGTACTTATTTTTCTGGGTCACGGTAGAGAAAGCACCACCCAGCACTGAGTTCGTTGGAAATGCTGAGCGGACAAAAAATTAACGGATAAATCTTTTCAGAGATGGCCGGGTACTGAGGACAAAAACTGAACGCATCGTGCGTGAAAACGCTTATTATGTGTGTGTGTGTGTTTGGGAGATGAGATGAAAATGAGGAAAGCCCAGATTCTTGAGAGTGGTAGGGTCGCTTTAAAGAGCAGTTGGATGCTGGGAAGGGTTGCTGAAGGATGGACGGTGTGCCCGTCCTACCCACCCCCACTACTCCTGGAATCCTGCACTAGTCTCCGGGTCGTCCTTTTGTGATATCTCCGGGAGATTTATCTCAGTTATGAGGGATGCTGGAGTGAAAGGAAATAGGTCCAGACCCCTTCCTCTTCTCTCTCATACACAGGCCACCAGGATTGAGAGCCCCTAGCCCCCTAGGGTTTGTTATGAGGTGAGCGCGAACCCTAACCGCCCTCTTTTTCCCATCCCTGCGCTCTCTATTGAGGACGGGATATCTTTTTCCCTTGCCGGAGAGAGAAGATGGTTATGAAGAGGTACGGAACTTTGACTGAATAACTCTGCGCTGTATTGATTGCTTTAATCGTCGAAATCGCCCTTCTCCCTTCTATTTTTTTCCGCAAAAAGAATCCTTCTCAAAACGTCCTACTTAAACAGTCCACTCGAGAATATTTTTGCCTTTTCCGCTAGCGTTCCTTTTTCAGAATAGCCATCGGGTTTCTGTATTTAAAACGTAGGTATTCTTGTATCATACGGTCTTCTGACGAAATAAAGATGTTTTATGCGATCTGCAGAAAATTCTTTCCTCTCAAGGTGGTTGAACCGCAAAATTACGTGCATGCCATTTGATTATTGATTTTTCTGGGTGATTTTAGATAACAGTATCTTCTAATATTGATAGGAAAAACAGAACTATAACTTTCCACGCTGCTTTATTTGCATATTGAACTTGAAGTTGCACTGTGCTAGCTGTGAGAACGGTAAAAATATGGGGGAAATGACACTTTCAATCCAATATAAATGTCATTCTCACGATATTTCTGCATTAATTGAAGTACTGCATTGTTGATGGTTGAGGTATTTCAGTAGAAATGGTGATGGCCGCTGATGGCTCCTATGGATTGATAAAAAGTGTTCACTCAAAATATATTTGTTTAATAATAATCTGCGTACACTGATTTTTAACTTAAAATTACATTTTTTAATTCCTAAGGCATGTAATCAGTGCAAACATGTTTTTTTTTACAAAGGAAGGTGAAGGGGTTGAATTGAGTCTTTATTTTGGCTATCAACGTCACGCTGGGCCCATCTCCTTGAAGGGAACTTATTTTATCTTGACGTTGTTAAAGGAAATACGTGGTTCTTGCGATATTCAAAGTATTATGTGCCTGTATCGTTTCATTGTTTATGTGAAAGAACATATTTGACCCTGCCTGTACTGATTGACCTGCTTGCAAAGAAATTCTACGAAAACATTTGAAATGAAGTGTCTGTCACTTCCCTAAAAGAAAATGAGATTGATAAAAAATGTTCACGACCTTCCACTGTGTCATGCAACTGGGGAAATAAAATTCTATACCAGTATAGATAAAACTAATGAAAGCATTGTCATAAGGTCAATTAAAATCGTTAAGAAAATGCACGGAACCTCTGATGAAGGGGCTTTCGACATATTTCCCATCAATCTAGAGAGCATTTCTCAAAATCAACGTGAGACTAAGTGACGTAAAGCTCATAAAGTTATTCTTAGTTACTTATTCTGTGAATTGTACACCCGATGATCAAGGATGAAGTTTTCCAAATTCTCAATTCCAGCGATTTTCAAAACTTTCCCCCGGAAGACACAGTAGAGTTTTTTTACATAAATTATCCCTTTCATACTTTCATTACTTTCCATTATAGCGTGGTATATTCGGCTTTCAGGTGCTCCATCTGATATATATTTAACCCAAGGTCTCAAAAGGAGACAAAACCTCAACGTACATGCCAGGAGCGGAACTAGAACACGCGACTTTTCAGGAAACATTGCCGACTGGTTTCAATTCCCGAGCCAACTCCCTAACGCCCCCACGCTAAGTAAGCGATGTAGCATTGAATGGCATCGCTACACTCTTCCTTAGCTCGCATCTGAAATCCATAATCCTCGACATACCACAGCTGCGATTGATCTACACATGTGAATACGCTGGGGCGTGTTCTTGAATCACTTTCAAAGGAACTCCTCTTAGAGATGTGGCGGAAGCAGTGTTTTATAATTTTTAAGTTTATTGGAAGGTGAATCGCGAAACTTACCGTCGACAGAAATTCGAGTTAAAAAAATGTAGGCCCGGATTTATAATGTCTGTTTAACGTTAACCGCAGGATTACAAAGCCTAAACGTGAACTTATGACACACGAGCCTTTCCCCTCCTTGACGTCATGCTGTGCGCTGGCGACTGCAACAGTTTTTCGCTACCACTCTAGTACATGACGAAGTATCAGTATTGCATTGCATAGGTACTCTTCTTCGCACTCTATCGAAATTCAAAAATCTCAGTAACAGTCGCGGTGGGTCGGATATCTCCGCGATCCTGCGTGTTCCTGAACCAAGGACGTGAATATCACGGAACGCACACAATTTCGTAACTCTTTGGGTAATTATAAACGTTAGCCATAACGTACTGGGGCGTGTTCTTAACTATTTTTTTACGGGAACTCTCATGTTATTGCTGGAGTTGCGTTTTCAATTTTTTAGGCGCACTTTAAAAGAGAACTACATGATATGCCGGCGTCTATAAAAGTTAAAATTATATCCGAAATCGCCTCCCTCTGTTTCACATTTGTCTCAAATTCCATGGTAGGAGTTGTTGTTTATATTTTAATATTTACACTCTTGTTTGCTATGTTAGTCATGGTAACGGTAACTCTCTGAGTTGCTTGGGATTGATTACAAATGAGGTCATTTTTATGTGTCTCCATATCGGTTGTGGTGAAATTAGAGCAACCTGAGAATACGTTGAGTATTACTCCAAGTTTTCTTTTACAATTATTGTGGTAGTATTTGCTTACAGGTGATAGAGATTCACGATACGACGTGAGGCTTTAATCCGAGCAAAAACATAATATCCACGCTGGAGACGGAATTCGAACCCGTGACTTTTCGGTTCCGGCATAGCGCCTCTACATCATGCGCGTCAAGCATCGCATACCATACTAGCTACATCATAGATTGAAGAAGAGTAGATGGCTTCTTGACGCACAAAAGTGAAGCCATGATTTGTTTGCGAAAACGATCAGCCTAGCATTGATATTGCGTGCAAGTTGTTCGTAAATGTTATGGATGTTGAAATGCTTTTTTGAAATTAATTCTATTTTGCACATTTTTACGGATAAACCTTACCGATGCCGCTACAGTTCCGCTACTGATATATTTGTTTACGGCATAAATAACTGCACAACTGATCTATTCAATATGGCCGATTGCGCATTTTAATGGTTTCAATATTATCGTATGGCATCATACTGTATTTTCTTTATATTCACTTTTTAAATACATTAGCTACTCTCTTTTTCGCTCTCTACCCGAATTTCAACGTGGGTCTAAAATTTCGGTCCACCTTTTGGGTTCCTCATTTGGTTGACCATTAGAACCTTATGGAGAACGTTTTTGCCAAATTTACGCTTCGTGTGCTCACCATGCATGCAGGCAACTCAACATCGCGCTAAATTTCTGTAAAATACGTTAAGGAACGATGCTTTTACATCGATAGACTCGCAGTAGAAAGAGCAGTTAGTAGGCTGCATAGCACTATGTAAATTTTACTTCTACTATTGGCAACATTGCACATCCAGCCTCATCCATCTGTTAATTATAAAGCCCAAGGCTTAATTGGTGACAAAAACACAAGATGCGTACTACAGGTGGAATTCAATCCCGCGACTTTTCGGGAGCCATACAGTCTGGTTGAAATACTTGGTCAACTACCTAGGGCCTCTACATCACGTAGATACGCGTATCATTGCTACACTTTTCATTCGCTCACTATAGAGCGTTTCAATGTACCGCTGTTGCCAAACTTACGTTCTGTGTTCACTTCCAGGCTATGTAGGCAACTTTTGGCAACACCCCGCTAAATTTTAGGGAGCTACTCTAAGGAATTATAATTTGGAAGGACTCACGTGCAGTTTGTGTACTGAATTAATTAACTATGTTAATTTTCCTGCTGCTGCTGACAACGTCGTACTTTACGGAGATTCTCATGGGAAAATAATCTCTATGAGAGCCCATTGTCAACTAAATGTGGCACGCCCCAAACTAGAGCCACTATAGTGTACCAACGCGTTGCTGCGGGTTAGAGAACATAAGACGCTATCAACGTCACGCTGGGCCCATCTCCTTGAAGATAAATTATTTTATCTTGATGTTGTTAAAGGAAATACGTGGTTCTTGCTATTCAAAGTATTTTGTGCTTGTATCGTTTCATTGTTTATGTGAAAGAACTATAGTATATTTGACCCTGCTTGTACTGATTGACCTGCTTGCAAAGAAATTCTACGAAAACATTTGAAATGAAGTGTCTGTCACTTACCTAAAAGAAAAGGAGATTTATAAAAGATGTTCACGACCTTCCCCTGTGTCATGCACGTGGGGGAATAAAATTCTAGTCAACTAAATGTGGCACGTCCCAAACTAGAACCACTATGGTGTACCATCGCGTCGCTGCGGGTTCGAGAACATAAGACGCGGATACATTTCCGGATCCTGTACGGGGCAGACTCCTCTCCTTGGAGGCGTGGGAAGCAATCCACTCTCCGCTCCAAAGGTTTTTTTTTCCTTTCGCCTTTCCGTCGAGTTCTTTAAAAACATCGATTTCATTAATCCTCCGGGAAAGCGTAAACGGCGTGTGGCTTGACATCCATCCTCCCTGGAGGCATTTTCCTGCCTCGAGGGGTGAGAGAAAGAGAGGGTGGATTTGTTTATACTTGACACCGTTTTTCAGTCGCTTTGTCTGTTTTAACTCGCTCAAGGGTTCAATTTGGGGAACATCGTCCGTCCTCGTTTCAGAGTCGGCGTTTCATTTCTAATTCCTCAGGCTTCACGATGACTTAATGCGAACATGAGAGCTTTCCTATTTTAGTTTTTTTTAACGCGAGTTGACCTACCACTATTTTGTAAGTTTTTAGCCATCCGAATAATATTTTCTCTTGAGATCAATCCTTTTTTTCGGGAGCACATTAATGTTTTTAACATTCAGATTTTATACTTTCTCGACCTTTTTTTATCAATAATTTATTTTTTTCCTTGCGAGTATCTAGGTCTTGGGGAGTATGAAATTGTTATTACCTCTTCGCCAACATTCGTGAATGTATGTTTGCTTCTTTTGGTACAAAATTAATCCTTGTATTTGTACAAAATTGGCGATTCACATATGGTATAATATTATATCCAAATCAAATACAGAAAATATTTACCCTGAGAATTTTTTTTTAATTTTAGTTTTCATTATAATAATACATATGGAATACCTATGGTTGTCGATTTTTTGTAAATTATTTGCATTTATTCAAGAGACGATAGTCTTGATTAAATAATAATTGTTGTTTATTAATTTACCCACGTTTCGCAAATTTATTATTTCTTCATCAAAGCTACAATTCACAACTTTACAAGGAATTCATAATTGTTGTATGGCACAACATTTTATCAAAAACATATGCTGAAACATTTACCTAATACCGCGTTTGCAATACCTTCTTCTTACCACTGTAAAAAGCGTTGGTAATTTCTACCCGCTTTCACACTTGCCTTTCATAACCATTGTACACCTGGTTTTAATACCTTTAATATGCGCTATATTTGTTTCTCATCGCCTGCCAACCTCTTGAAGATGATGATGAACTTGACCATTGTAACTTTCGTGCGTTCAGGCGGAAGAATTGAACAATTATATTCGACAGGTAATTATGGTAAGTTTAACTGGGTAGAAAAAGTTACAATGGCCGATGCCAACCGGGCGTTCGAATTACTGATTCTTACCCTTGTAATGGATAACCATGGTAAAAAGAAAAAGAACCACGGGGCATTAGATACTATTAGCTGCAAATGTTGACGTGGTTGCAGGTCAATTTTGTTGTATGGACCAAATTTCAAACTATTTTAATATTGATCAATGTAGTTTTGAAGTACCTATAAACATTTATGAGATGTCTATATTTTTTTATCTATTAATTTGAATTTTTTCGTTAATTAAAAATTACATGGCATTTATATCGGAAATAAAAATGTCATGCACATTAAAAAGTAATTGTTTTCATTAGTTATAAAACTCTAGAGAGATTATAAACGTATGAAATTGAAACATTCAATTATGTCCCAAGACCTATCTTCTCGCGAGAAAAAAGTAATTCGTCATGATATATTTGTATTCTTTCCTGTACGGCTTTTTCGACATCGTTGCCCATGCTGATGAACTTGAGCCATCGTTCATTTGCGATGCAATTGGGTCACTAACGTAATTATTCTGGTAAAATGCCGCGAGGACATTCGCCCGACTAAACGTTCCACCCGCAGAATGGGGCTTAGGGGTCGCGCAGGATAACTTGATCAAGAGTTCGGTCATTCAATCCCCTTGAGCTGTGGTCGGCCTGTTTCCTTTTTTCCCTGCACAAAGTATCCGAGACGAGAATAACTACATCCAACGTGCGATAAAGCGGTCGTGGGTGTCAAGTATAAATTTTCATTGAATTTAATTTTTAGCCATATTTATTTTTTTCACGTAAAAATAACGTTCATCGTCCACTTTTTACGTCTGCCTTTCGTCCAGGAATGGAACAGATTGAAAAGTAAAGGTCCTTGAACACGCGTACTCCAAAAATAAAAGTCGCCGTTTATTATACAACGACAACGTTTTCGTTATGCACGCTTTTATCCGGTCCCGTCGAGAATTATAAATTTCTCGCAGACCCAAAATATCGGAAAGAGAATGATTGTCTAACAATTGAAAAATCCGTCATCAATGTTTCTATAACAACGTTTGATGCCTTATGTTTATTTAGAATAGATTCGTCCTAAATAATTTAGAAGAACATGGACCTGTACTGTGCGGTATTCAAGTTTTTAGAGTTAAAAGTCATGCTACCTTTTTTCGGTGGCTGAAAACAGTACATTTTAACAATCGAAGCTCCATGAAAATAATGAAATATTAGTACCCATCATTAAAGATAAACTAAGTACTTCTCTACAAAATTTTTATTGTACGACGCGTTTCACCGCTTTACGGCATCGTCGTACGCATAGTACATTAAAATGTTTGTAGAAATGTACTAAGTTTATCTTTAATCATGAGCACTAATATAATTTACTTCTACGAAGGGAAACCTGTCACGCTCAAGTTTAATAAAATATTATTTAAAAACTTTCTACTCCTATCACGAAACGTATCTTTTATATACTGTTAGCGGCAAGAATTAAAATCTGCGCGGACGCACGAACATCACAGCGGAAGGATACCTTATCAGGGGAGAACTATCTGGCGCAGAGGAATGTGTGCTACGGCCCTGAGTTTGGACAAGATGAGCTACCTTGTCTGGAGGCGATACATAGCTGTATGAGCCCTGGCCTGGGAAAGAGCTCTTGGAGTCTCAGAGAAACCAAATAAAGTTCTGAAAAGATACTAGTCCTTGGCTTCCTTCATTTGAATCTAACAATACAGTTAATGTCAATGTAATTGGGCCATGGACTTTCGAGGTATTAAGTCTCTCAATCTCTCGATTTTTTTGCATCTATTTGGAAACCTTATGAATCCTTGTTATCATAATTAGATTGCTTGTCGAGACGAACTGATAGGTTTGTGAAGAGATGTTCTGATAGGTCTAGCAGTGAGCGTAGGCTATTAAAAAAATTGGGATGGGAATCGCTATCACAGTGTAGATTAAAGAACAGACTAAACCTCATTAGTAAATTCGAGGTGGGTTATTTCTCTGAAGACGTCAAGAGCTCATAGAGAGACGCAGGCTCGATCACAAGCATAATATTAGAGAGGTATTTTCTAGGACGAGCCGGTTTAAAATCCCATTTTATCCTCGTATGATCCATCTTTACTGTTTTAATTTCAGGAGTGGCCAACTGCAGTCGTCAATTCTTCCATATTCATTACTAACTCTATTACATTCTGCTATCTCTTATTTCCCATATTACTCTTCATTTGGCCCATGAATAATTATCCCTTGGTCTTCCTCGTGGAATCATCGTTTCTATTTTCCCTTGATTATGTCCTTATCGATTGCCTTGTGTCTTAGGGTTTGTCTAATCCACCTTGTTCTTCTTTTTCTTACTAAGCCCCATATACGCCTTGCTCCTCTAGCTCTTCCGTGCGCTTATCCATTTTATCAGTTCATAGTCCGCATACGATTAGGAATCACAATAACTGTTGTCGTTACCGCCAATAATGCTAACGATAATGCTGATGGTAACCATAGGTGGCGTTGTTTTCATATCCCTATTATATTTTAGGTTTTGAATTTTTAACTTTCTGAATATGGTGGTAATTAATTTGATGATTTGTGTCTGCAATTCGGTAGTGATTTTGTGTTGTCAGCATGAGTCAACTCTGACAAATGATCTCCGTTATGTATAAGTACATTGAGCCCATATGGAATTTTAAGCCGCTACCCATCTAAGCTATGCAATCACCCCTTGCCACACTCCCTGAGGTGGCTTACAGGGCACCGCGTGTATGTAATGATAATTAAGCGTCTTCATCGGAACGGTTTAGAGACTATGTAGTACTTTCTTTTAAACTCCTCCATGAAAATGTATTCAAGTTTAGGTGATGGAAATCATTCTATTCATACAATTTTGTGTCAAAGCTTTGTTGTTATGCTATTTAAATACTTTCATTAAAAGCATATTACAAAATACGTAATCATGAAGTAAAAAGTTAAAGAAATTATACTGGCATCCTTGATTTAAAAACATCTGATGCAGGTAAATATTCACTTGCCTATATTTCCAATGAAATAATGTCATGCGCTATGCCAATATGCCGAGGTTAATTCCATGTAACTAGGGACCTTAGTAAATCCGACACATCATCAACATATTGTTACAATTTGAATTTTAAGCATTTTTTACCAATCTATGCATGATTTTTTATCCACATCGCTATAAGTACGCCTCAGTAATAATATTGCCAAAAATAGTTTTAAAATACATGCACATTGTTGAGGAATATATTAAAAATGTATGCTGATATGTTTGACAGTAAAAACACCACAGGAGAACTCATATATTTGTTTTTAATGAAACCATTACGATAGGTTTTCGTGACGACGTGAATTTTGTAAACGCAGGGAAACTTCAACATAGCAGTGTAGTATCAGGATTAAAAAGGTGTTCCACGATGTGCCCTGAATTTGACTTAATTCTTCCATATTTTTACGAGTATTTTCCTTTGAGTAAGGAATATTACTCTATAGGTATGCCACCAATGTTACAGAAAACATTTTTGTATTATGTATTTTGCAAGGTAGTACATGCATGAACAAAGATACAAGAAAGGGAACATGCGTGAAGTGCTGTCGGTAGTAGGGGGCTGGACCGGGTCGGAACTCTCAATTTCTGGCGACGTTTCGATGAACGAGTCGTTCATCTAAACGTCGGCAGAAATGGTGAGTTTGGCTCGGCCGGAAACCCGAACAACCCAACATCTTTTGTTTAGCTGTTACCTTCATGCCTTCATACACGTTCTCCTGTTCTTAAGACTCTTAATATTCCTCCTCTTAGAGTCTCTTCCTCCACATTCACCCATGACTTTCTTAGTCTACCGCTTCCCCTCATGCAACTATTCCACTGTCATATATGTTTCGTTATTTGACTAACATCCATTCTCTGAACATGGACAAACTAACCAAGCACACTCCTTTAATATAGGTGCGTCCATTGTTGGAGAATCCAACCCCCATTCTTTCATGACCCCCACATTCCTAACCCTATCTACTATCCTACTTAATACTGCAAATACTTCTCAGGTACCCCATTTACAGTGCATTTCGCCCACTTTTTATGCTCATCACGTTCGTAAAAAGGATATTAGAAGAAAAATCAGACGAAGGTGAGGGGGAACGTCGTGGCTTGTCTTGAACTACCTAAATGGTCTTCTCGGTAGTCTGTGTTCATCTAGGGACAAATTCTCCTCAAAACGCGACCTAAATCGTGCCGAACAGAGGCTGACTTTTCCGTACTCTTCTCCACTACGTCTTTCAGCCCAGGAGTGCTCAACGATCCTCTTTAAATCCAGGGGCCCAATTATGGGTGAGATTGCTGCTCCACGGGTTTTCTTTTTACTTCTTCTATACTCTCCTTAACTTTTGCTCCCAACTCCTAGCAAAAAAACTTGATTGTAATTTCGCATTCCGTTTTTTTTTTCTAGGTTTTTCTTATTCTTATTTCCTTTTGCTCATTATCCGCACATGACCCAATCCTTGATTAAAGGAATTAGGGACGTTTCCGTTTAGCCGGTTTTTCTCCATTTCTCTCTAATTCGTCCCAGCGACGCGAATACAAGGGGGACATATGGAACTCGCTCGTTTCCGACGCGGTCTTTGTGAATCTTCTCCCGAGAGAATAGAGAGATGAAATTAGGGAAATGGAAGAAGTGAAACCTGTGTTTCGGAGTACACTTTTAATGAGGCATACATATATTCGACCTGAGTTAGAAAACATGTATTTAAGGTAGTTCCATCATAATGACTTAATTCTGATTTATTTTGCATCATGAACACTTAGAGAAAAATGTGTCCACCAACTTATGTGAAAAACAAAATCATACCTTCCATTGTTTCAGGCTCAACTATGCGGAAGTTGATTTTCACGAATGAAAAATTAACTTTATTTCTTCCGAAGATTTATTCTTTAGGTACAACATGTTTCGACACAACGGTATCTTCATCGGCTACCTTGTACCAGTACCTGATGATGCCACCGTTGTGTCGAAACATGTTGTACCAAGAGAATAAATCTGTGGAAGAAAACAAATTTACTTTTTAATTTGTGAAAATCATACCTTTTTACGCAACTTTATTCTCATATTGCACTTGAAATGACGTAGTTTTTAATATAGTAGAATAATAATATATTCGTGTTGTGGTTTAAATCCACCACTGACCAAATATTTATCCTGAAGGAGGTAGCCTCTAAGTATTGGGAATACAATAAGGATCTGTTTGTGTTATTTATAGACTTTAGTAAAGCATATGACTCAATAAACAGAGAAAAACTGTGGGAAAGGTTGGAGAACTTTGGAATACCTGTTAAACTTGTTGAACTTGTTAAAATGTGTATAAAAGAATCCAAAGGAAAAGTAAAAGTGGGAAAAGAGTACTCCGAAACGTTTGAAATAAATACAGGCGTCAGACAGGGAGATGCACTTTCTCCACTGCTATTCAATATAGCAATAGAAGAGGCGCTAAAGAGAACCAGAAATACACCTGGTGGAGCCAAAATTCCAGAAAAAATTAACCTACTAGCATTTGCAGATGATGTAGCAGTAGTAGCTGAAAATAAGGAAGAACTAAAAAACTTGACAAGAGTGCTACTAAATGAGGCGAATAAAGTAGGTTTAAAAGTAAACGAAGGCAAAACACAGTACATAAAAAATAAGCAGAAATGAAGATGAAGAGAATTATCTACCAGTATTGCACCATAAGTTTAAAAAAACTGACCAATTTAAATATTTAGGAGTACTAATAACAAACAACAACAAAGAAGAGACAGAAATAAACGCCCGACTTGCCTCAGCTGACAGATCATACTGGAGTTTAATAAAGTTATTTAAGAATAAACTCCTATCAAAAAGAACAAAAATTAGGATTTATAAAACAATAGTGATACCAATACTATTATATGGCTCTGAAGTGTGGGCTTGTACCAAAAAGTCACAAAAGAAACTCATAACGTTTGAAAACAAAGTATTGAGAAGAATATTTGGTCCCATTAAAGAGGGTGAATCATGGAGAATAAGAAAAAACAAAGAGTTAAGAGAATTGTATAAAGAACCAAATATTGTGGGAATTATCAGAAGCAGGAGATAAAGGTGGCTGGGACACGTCCATAGAAGAAGTGAAGAAACAATGATGAAACAAGTGCTAAAAGGAAAACCAGAAGGTACAAGACCGTTAGGAAGACCAAGGATGCGCTGGAATGACGAAGTAGAGAAGGATATGAGAAGGATGGGAGCACATCTGGAAGTGACAGGCGACCGTAGAGCGTGGAGACGTGTGGTTGGCGAGGCCAAAGACCTCCTAGGTTTTCAATGGCCACAGGAGTAAGAGTAAGTTGTGGTTTAAAAAAATTAGATCATAGGACATGTCAAAAATTAATAAAGAAAATACATGCATCGTGTTATTCCAGGTCAGTTTCAGCCTTTTATGCAGTCATTAAGGAATTCCTCTGTGCTGTACTAACTTTTGGACCGTAGAAAAGTTTTGATCGTGTTTTGAAAGTTGTAATTAAATTAGCATTTTTGATATTTTTGGTGAGATGATTGTACATATTGGTTCAGGAGTGGAAAGGTCCCTTGTTATGCAATGTTGTTGAATGGAATGAGAGGTGAAAAGCCGTTTAAATACAAGAATGGATGAAATATAAGAAAAAATAGTTCTCATTCAGAAGATTCATGCGATATTGCGTGGAGTTTGAACATTATGGATGGATAATATATGTTCAACAAAGGGAAATGCTGAATATTTATATATGAATATATTCTTTACCACTTTACGTGGTGGTAAATGCGTTAATGGGCGAAACATGTGAGAAATAGTATTTTCCGTCTGATATAAATGCTTGTTTTGCAAAGAAAAACTTTATAAGAAGAAAAAAATCCAAATGATTAGAATAATAATAAAAATTGGATGCCTCACCAACTTATCATTTTGATCATTAGTAATTCACTGAAAGAGTTGAACTCGAAATGCGGTAATTCAATAGAAATAATACTGGATTCGGCTCTAATGGCTGGAAAAAAGTGTTCATTACAAATTATTCATCGACTAATCTCCATATTCCGTGCCATAGTTTAGTTTTTCAATAGGTAAATCACGTAATTTGTGAAAGGAGTATTTTTCAAAGAAAAAAAGTCGGAATGTAATAACTTAATTAATAATGGATTCTATTTATAGCATGAATGGAATCTCGTTAAAATGGTGGTGATAGTAGTTATAATAGTTATTCGTTGTTCAAAATGGTTTAAAAGCTTCCTCCAAAAGGAAGTAATCCAGTGGCGTGAAGATTGTATTAAAATTTATCGCTATGTTTAGGAGGAAGTTCCAATATTTCTTTGGAATAACAATAAAGTCACTTTGTAGTATATTAATTTACTTGTAGTAATGAAATTAGTGGATACCAAACCAAAACTAGCTTTTGATCTTTTCAGAGAAACATAATTAAACAATTTAATGAGACATTATTGTAAACGAAGATATTGACCATATTGTGAACTAAAACATTGTAATATGTTTTAGTTAATAACGTACGAAGCAGTATGTGTACTCTGCACTCGTTATGTGATACATGGATAATGACAGTGTGTGATGAGTGTTTTTATAAGTGTATAATATTAGTAATTAAGATTATTTACAAGAAGAGAACATCATTATTCATTAAATTAATGGATAAAATGCGCGCAATAGCCGTGTTATTAGGATTATTATTCTGAAAGGAACAGGCTTACTTTACGTGCATCAAGACGCCATCTTCTCCCTTATTCATACTATGGCATCTCGACAGAGTAAAGAAATATTCACACCGCATTCAATTGAATTGAAATAAAACATTTCCAGATATTTTGGAACGTAGATTTTAGAAGAGATTCGAATTTTCTCTATTTTGGAATGGCTTCCGTTTTCTACTGCGACTTTATTTCTTAAGGACGACCCTTTGCTGGCATTGCAGGCAGAGTCATTGGGAACAGTGACTTGATTTAAAATTTCGGAGATAATTCATATCTTTTTGCTCTCATGAGACACCTGAATTGGGTCATACCCCATCTTCAAGGTCCTTTCCCATTCCCTAGGTATTTAAATTGAGTCCGTGATCCGCATTATCCCGTCGTATATCCTTAACATGCAATCCTTGAAGTGTGTAGTGTGGCATGTTCGAGAATCTTCTCCAGTCATGTGGAAAAGCCTCTTCCATGAGACGCAAGAGTTTGGTTGTAAGGCCATCATCTTGGTAAACATTATGTCGTTTTTTATCAAATGTAAGCTTATCAATCGCGGAAAATAAAAGCACTCTTTGGCTCGACAATCAATCCAATAAAAGCAAAATTCATAAAGAGGCACCAACCACTCACAGGGGCTCAGCAGATCCAGTGCAAAAAATGTAATACAACTTTCCTGTTTGCTTCCTTTTACAGTACATTTCCATTTCATATATTCCATCTAGTAATAATAATAATTATAATAGCGACTTTGTTCAGGGTGAAATAACAGCTGTGCAGCCCTCTTCCATTTAACCCTCACTCGTAAACACCCATGCCTTGAGTGGAAAAATACCCTCCCAGGGTATCGAACCCGCAACCTCAGGATTGGCAGGCTGGTAATAGGGACATACCTCTGGAAAAGAAACTGATTTATATTATATTTAGCATGCATATTTTTGTTTCTGCAAAACGGTACTCGCTAAAATACAAAAATAACAGAAAGTGATGATTGGCATGATGTTTCCTTCATATTTCAATCTTAATTAAAATGCTCACGATCTATATTCAAAACACATCAGAGAACCAAAGAAATAACTTAGATCTTTGTTTGCACTAGGTAATCATATCTATTTAGCCTTGTGCAAATTGAGTTTATTTGTGAAATATATCAACATTTTGCATGCTAACTCTCGTAATGTAGACATTTTTCAGTTCTCATTAGAAACAGCCTCAAATTACTGATTATTCATTTCACACATAGAGAAATACTAAGACGCATGGGTCTGCCAGACTCCAGTTTGCGGTTCTAGTTGCGGTTAATTACCTTCGTCTTTCAAGGAAAAAGTGGCGTGGTCTCCTATTTATTTTTTTAAGTTTTATAAATGAAGACGTAGCAGGAACTAGAATGCGTTCCAAAAGGAGGAGATTATTTCGAGATTATTCTGGGTGGCATTTAAGCGAATGAGAGTATAATTTAGATATTAAAAAAACCTCCGTAGTGGATTACGACTTCCTTCGAAAACATAATTCCCTTCCAAGGAAACCTGTAATACTTCTTCAGTGTGATAACAGATATGTGGAGGGCAATTTATAGCCGAAGTTTAAAGGAGAAGAGATAACGCACGTCAGAGATATTTCACGAAATCGGATGGAATTCCCTCATAACGCAAGAAAAGCGAGCGGGATGAAGATTAATAGAAAATTACAGGAAACCAGAGTTTAATTTTTACTCATACGAGATCCTAAAGCAGTCATATGACCTGAAAGAGATTCAATCCCGGATCTCCCAAATAGTCGTAAATTGTGTTGGCCAGTCACGCGTGCATGACATTTTAATTGAAGAGCGGATTTCCAAGGGACAATGTAGTTTTGCTCCTTTTCTCTAAACAAATTGTTTGTGGACAATATGTACACATAATTTTCAACAGACGTGTCGTTTAGCTTTCATTTGGCTTTACCGAAATTCGAACCCATATCTCATTTATGGTGACTAGGTGTGCCAACTACTTACCCCATTATGCCTTCTTAATTCAGGGGCTAATTTACATGGGATAATTTAACTTTGCTCCTTTCGTTAGGATAATATTGATTGTGGACAAAGTGTATTTTTATTCCTTCGCCGGAAAACCCACGGATACGGGGAGTCAAAAAAGTTTACTCCCTCTTAAATGAGAATGAACACAGTTTATTTGTACACCAAAAAGGGTTAAGTTCGTTGTGAAAAATGGTGAAGGTCAAGGTCTGTGAAAAATGGTGGTGGTCACCCTTTTTGGTGTAGCTACATCTTTGCACACTTGCGCGTGACTGCGTACCACATCATTTGTGCATTCGCAATGATTGTAAAATTTGAGTGTTAATTGACTAAGAATGAATAACTAGATTGATAATAAAGTAAACGGTTGTAGGCTTGATTTTGTGGACGTTATCCATTACGGAAGAATTACAATACCTTAGTTAACTCCACTTGCAATATTTATTACCACAATCCGGGTAATAAATATTACAAATGACCACGACCCGGAAGTCGAGTAGATATTTGCATCCTTAAGTACTGATATATAACGTATTTGATCAGCTATAATTAGTAAATGTGTAGTTTGACAATACAATCTGGTTTACAGTGGAAATAACAATATCAACAATTTATTGGCAAATAAAAGTTGAAATTCTTACCATTCTCAACAGTTGTCTTGTATCCATCAAACCTTGGCCAGCTTCACCCATGTGGATGTATGAATGTAATATCTTAATAATTCTCTTCCCTCACTTGTTTCTTCGTAATGGTACTGTATCAAAATACCACACCAGTATCAAATACACAGTACACCCCGTACCTAGACTTGCGCTTGGTGTAATTCAAACTACGTTCCAGAGTTCGACTCAAACGATTCGCAACGACCTAACTTATATTAGTAGTACCTACCGCATTAATATATACTGAGTATAATTTTAATATCTTCGTTCTTCAATACACTCGGCATTTATTTGGGGTGTGTTCATATTTTTTTGGAATGCCCTGCAGATGTAAATAAGAAAAGGGGAAGCCCCCCACAATCGCTTTGCTGAGCCATTTTTCCTCTTCCGCCTCTACCTTCCTATATGCTTCCTCACTCCTTATTCCCATCAACAATGGCCCCGGTTCCCTCCGCTTTGGTTCCCCGTACCCTGAGGGCAGCACGGACGTGGTGACGTTCGAGAGAGGACCCATGCCGATGCCCTGAGGGCCATTAATTTTTCGGGAGCTCTCGAGACCGTTGAATAAACAGGGGTTGGGAGGGGGAATAGTTTCCAGCAGCAGTCCATTCACCCCTTCCAAGGGGGACAGGGTAGAATGAGTGAGCAGGGGGGAGGGGTCCGGAAAGGGGGAAGACCTCCCGCTTTCCCCCCTTCTACCCCAAGAGAAGTAAAACGCGGGGCGTAATATCCTTTTCTGGTTTCCGCATTCGTGTGCTCTCATAAATCTTAGCCGAGTCTGTTTTGAAAACGATAGAGGGAAATGAAATTGGATCGCTCTTTATGTCTCGCCTTCTTTTTTTTACGGCGAATTCATTACGCTGTTTGCATGTACCGTCATATCCCGTCAGGGAAAGTGAGCATAAAAGGGGTTCGTATTGAATTGAATCACATTGAAAAAAACCGTACACCGTAGACGATTTTTAAAACTATGAGTCCCAAGGACAAAATATTGCGTTGCCGTAAATCTCCCAAGAACTGCTGACAACATAATATTACATTTCTTTAAATTTTAACAAGTATTTAGTAGATATTATACAGGCCAAGGGCGTACCCAGGATTTGAAATGAGCTCATGCTTGGTTGGGGGGGAGGGGTGGTAAAAGCAAAATTTAATTACTGGTTTTGAAAAAAATGTTTTATTAGCATTACAAATACCTTAACAATTCATTACTTCCATATTTTTATCTGAATAACCACTCAAATTTTTAGTTTTAAGCTAATTATAATTTTCTTGGATTTGGTGGAAATTTTTCCTTGACTTTCTTCTCGACCATTTAACGATTTTCTTTGACAACATTTCGATGCACGCTCATCAGACATAATCCAGTCATTCTTTCCTCTTCCATTGTGCTCCAAAGCCATGTCTTTACTCTTCATAGAGTACTAAAGGACCGTTCTACAGTCACCGTAGTGGTTTGGATTGCGATTAAAATTGAGTGCTTGCATCAGAGAGGGGAAAAACATTGGTATCGTTTAAAAGGTCAACGACTTCATAATCCTTTAATTTGTCCTCGGTTAAATTTTTATTCTTCCGCAAGTTATACCATAGGTACAGCTCTCCGGTCATATCTTCAAATTTATAAATGAATCTGATGATGTCTGCGTTCCTTTGAGAGTCCCTGACACTCATTTTGAGCAAATACAAAGGATGTAGTTTTGTCAAGGCAAAAGCTGGGGTATTTTCTTGGGAAAATCGATTTTTTAATGATGATGCAAGAGAATCAAGATTTGATATAAATAGCTAACGCCTCCAGTAGTCATTACCACAGTCAGGTGGAAGATAACATCTGTGATTTTGCTTATGAGCAAGATGTGGAACAGTAATGTCTATTTTCGATTCCATTGCAATTTCTTGCACTTTTTGAAGTAATTTGTCAGAGACTCTGTATGCGTCTTCACGGTCTTTTTCGATTACTTCAAGGATTACAGTAATGTGTTCTCCTACCCTTATCAGATCCATGCTCTTTGCTCACAGGGCATTAACCACTGGTTCTAACACTGGCGAGTATTTTGCAATGGTAACTAGGGCAGCGATGATCGAAGGTTTAGTTACTGCTGAATGCAGAAAGTACGCCGCTTTTCTTGTAGCATAGTTTCCCTGGATTGACAGTGTTTCCAGGGCTTTGAATGGCTCGTGGTAATGTTTGGAGAATTTTCGAATGATTTTGTGTTTTTCAGACAATCTTGTCTCGCACATTTGCGATAGATTGGAAGCCAAACTCCTACGAGCAGTCGATTCCCTGAAAAACTTAATAGCATCCTTTACAGTGGCAATAGTGTTTCTGATTTCCGGTACATTGTATAGTGTCGTTCACCACAAGATTGAGTTTGTGGTTTGAGCAATGGAAAAATAATGCTCGCGAATATGTTTTCATTAAAATCGCATGTACACCACCCTCTTTGCTTGCCATTTTAGAACTGCCGTCAAAACCAAGTCCGATACAATATTCTGATGGAAGATTATTGGTAACAAAAAAATTGTCAATTGCTCTGGTGATTGATGGGGCATCTAATGCTTTCATTTCCACAAAACCAACTAAATCTTCTCGAATTTTCCCTTGGATATCACCATAGAAACGCAAGCCGATTGATAGCTGTTATTTCCCTGCTATGCTCACTGTTTCATCAGCTAAGACTGCATAAGCTATATCTTTTTGAACATCATTTTTCACATTTTCCTTAATAACTTCACCACATAAACAAATTAATGTATTTTTTTGGCGAAGTGTAAACTGCATTTCGACGGCAAGTCTCTAGGTGATTCTTCAATTTTTTGTCGCAAAAATAGATTCGTTAATTCCCTCCGAAAAGGTCGTTCGATGTCTCGATTCTTTGCCTCTTTAGCGGCGATCACACACAGTAGTTGACTCATATCTGAGCGATTTATATCGAGTCGACTCCACTTGGAACCACAACTAGGATGGCGGCTACTCCGTCCAAGTATCGAATTCCGCCACTATCGATGATGAACCCCTATAGGAGTAGGTATGATACACATTCAAGTTTCACCTTCCAATTGGACTCGTATAGGAGTCAACTCCTGTGTGTAATCGCGGCTTTAGAGTCGATGATGATGTGATACATCTAATAAATCGGCCCTGAAACGCTCTAGGTCACGCCAGTGAACCTTCCCGCTTTGTTACGCCCTTACCGCCTTACGTGGCTATTTGAAACGATCGGCCGCTACGTAGCAGCACCGACATTCGTTCATGGAAAGCATTGACGAATACGTAATTCAACGAGTTATGGGTAATTTTTGCGTTATAATGTTTAGTTGATATTAACAACGAAGAAAAAGAGAACAAGGTTATAGTAAGTACAACAGCTATTTTTTCTTAATATAATGCTGACCACTTAAATCGAATGCAGGTTTATCCGATGCATCCTCTTGAGGTTCATATAAATGTTATTATTATTAAAGAATGGTATATCCCTCCACACTGCTCCGACTAAGCATACAACGCAACAGTCTTTTTCACGTATTGCTTCATTCATTCCCGCTCTTCAGAATTCACAGGTTAAGAAATCACCGGTTTAGATATGCGGCCATTTTGCCAGAACGACAGAACGGGCGAAACATATTTCAGATGAATTCGATTACGTATAGGAACTTTATGCTATCAAATGCGCCATTGGTCTGCTTCTTCTTAGTGTTTCTAATTACAGAAATAATATATGCTGCATTAAGTCAGAATTTATGAAAAAAAAACGCATTTAATCACTGTGAAATACCCATACTGTCTATGCAGTGGTAGGTAGACCAGTGGTAAAAATGAGCAGAATTGTGTTACGTAAGGTATGGAGTTTGATCTCCTGGTACGGATAATTTTTTTTGTTTTTTTTTCATAGATTTTTCCGCATTTATTTTTACGTGCTGTTTTTTCATCATCATAACTCCTATTAAAAATATTTTCATTCAATTTATTACTGTACAATACTTTTACTAGGCAACTAGATAACCTTTTGACGTCTTTTCGACCAATAAAAAGACGTCTTATTTTGGTCATGGCCAGATTTTTTCTCCGATGGGTTGGGAACAATTTCAGCGTGTATTGATCCAGCTTTGCTAGGTTCGCCAACATAGTCACTAAACGTGCTGATGTCACTTTCCCGCCCTATCCAGTTAAATACAGGTATGTTGGCAGTTTTGGACAACTTGCTGTATCCTCTTTTCTCACTCTTTTCTCACTCCCTTCCACGTCAGCCTTTCCCTCCTTGACATCACGTTTTGCGTACGCGAATGTCGCCATGTTTCGCTACTACTATACTGTTCCATTAAGTAACCAATTCCATGTAAGTCTTAGTTTGCAGTGATGTACTACATCGTTGTTGCTTTTTTACATCAACACCGAGTCTTCATTTATCTGTTCACCTGCAATCAGCCCATACACTCAAACCTAGTTGTTCACTTAGTCAGAGATGAGTATGCGATTTTTATTATTGTTAATAGTATCCACTGTTAACTTTAGGGTGAATGGATTGTGTTTTAGTGATTTTTGCAAATGGACAGATTTGCATTAAACTCTGCATGCATGAACCGAGCTTCGCGCGAAATTTACGCAATAGTGATATTTATGGAAATAAGTAAAAAAATTGCATTTTAGCGAATTTTGTTTTGCAACTCAATTCTATTTTTTTCAATTCAATTCAATACAAGTACGTATATATAATACGTAGCCTTTTGGCATACGAGATATATTTCGTTATAATACAATTACGTATGTACAGATTTTCCTCTAAACGTGTAATAATATATTTCATATTATTATAATGATTGCTGACAAATGTTTGTCACGCCGAGTGATGGATTCGAAAATACATATTTTGATATAATTTTCGCTTAAATTTAGAATAACGCGCCGAAACCTCTTTTTGCTTTGATCAAGGAACAAATGTAAAATATTGTTCTAATTATCGTATCCATTACGGCCTGTATAACGAGTTTCAACGCAACAAAAAGATACATTTAAAAGAAATGTGGTCCAAGAATTTTTTTCAACTTACTTTAACAAATTATTAAAATGTGCCGTCAATTACCTACGATTACCGCTCCAGCCACCTTAAAATGTTTTCGGCGTATTTACTGTTCATTCGAAACAAAGATTCGAAAATTCACATTTTAAAATAATTTTCGCCTGAATTTGGAATACCTCCGCCAAAAACTATCAGTTTTTCAAGTGATAACATTCATTAGCTTAGGTCAAAATCTAAAATTAAATGTTTGCTATCATTTCTATTGTTGCACGTATGGGGAGTTCCACCGCATTTACAGATTAAAAAAAAATGAAATGTGGCCCTAGTATTTTTTCACTGGAAAAGTTATTAAAATATGCACTCACCCTCTATTACCGCTCTAGCCAACTTAATTGTGAGTGTTGTAATTTACCTAGACAGCCGTACACAACCATATCCTGGGAAGGATATGGTTGTGTGCCTTTCAACCCAGGATGCTGGAACTAGGGTTGAATTCGAACCCTTACTATCTGGTTAAAAGGCAGGGACATATAAACCCCGTCGCCGCCCTGCTTCTTCGATCCTTGGAGGATCCGCAAATCAGCAGAGTAAAGAACCAAAAGGAGTTTCTGGAAAATTAAATATTTTATTAGACGGTGCTCATGCGAAACTTAACTTCACTTACCTAATCAGAATTCACATGCAGTGTAAGGGGGGGATGAAACTCGGCAACGTTCTCATGGCAAAGTTTTCAACTCGCCAAAAGACTATTGGGAATATTTTCTTGCTCTCATATTTAGTAGTTCTCTACTCCAGATCAGTATTTCACGTACGTCGCCCGCAGTTTTCAAGCAAAGTTTTTTTGAGCCCACCAAGAGACGAGCAAAATCAGCAATGCCGTGGGTTAGTGGTTCGCCAATTCTTGCCCTTGATCCTTTGCTCTTCTCCGTAGTTTTATGAAACTTACATTTCTGTAACGATGCGTCTGTGTGAGCGAAGAGAAATTAAACTAGTAGTTTTGTGAGGACACTTCTTCATCAGAAGGCGGAGACGTGACCCTACCGCCGTCATATGGCTGAGGTATCACAGGAGACTAGTTACGTGAAATAACGATAAATGTTGCCCATACCCTAAGTTACAAGTACGTATATGTCATAAGGCGAACGGTAATTGTTACGGGCGTCATACTACCTTTACGCTGGTTTACTTTTAATAAAGAAACCCAAGTTATTTTCTAACAAGCGGCTTACAGGGCAATTTTACTGATGGAGAACTAGAGTGGAGTAACATTTCTCTTTCACTTTGTCCGAGACATCATGCTATTCGCTTGATAAAACCTAATACCGGATGTTTTTAGCAAATACACCCGACTTTCAACTTTTCTAGTATGAACACGCTTCAATCGATTATTATGCTATTTACGCTCAAATTTAGCTTTTTTCTTTCCCCGTTTAATGATTTAAAATAAAAATTGAAAAAACTTTTAACTAGTTTGTACTATTGCGGTGGGAGAAGAACAGTGCTCGTTTTTTCGCCTCTCAGCCGTTGAGCGAATTTGGGCCATCGTAAAAGTACACGTTCGAGTTCAATCTACACTAAGTTGTAAGGAAATATATATAAAATGGCTTTCAACTATTACTAGATATTTCACAACTTCATTATATTTGCATAAATGCTTTTTGTACAAAACGTGAAACAACTTCTTCTCGTCTCCATTGGACTCTTTAATTCAAAGCCGAAATGTTTTAGAATGTGTATTTTACTCGCAGTTGGTCTGAATTCATGGTGATTCCAGGAAATGGACTTTACCCACAACATTTATATTCACTCACTTTTTTTAAAGTACGGTTTTGAAGTGAAAATCGTATCAACCAAACGAAGTTCGTTTCTTATACAAAAAATTAATTCTTGGGTGTGCGATGGCCAGACATTGACATAGAGCCCTGATCGAGTGGGCAACATTCACAACAAAGCTCGTCTTGGCATCGCAAGGAATCTTGCCACCGTTGCCGTTGACAGACCCAACACTCTCTCCGTCTGCATGAGTACACCAACTGGCATGGCAGACATTTGGAGAAAGTTATGTATACATTGTTGAGGCCGGTTTCCTTGTCCACGGTCCATGGTCGACAGATAGTAGGAAAGGTGCTTCATGTTGAATGAAACCCAATATCTGAAATCAAATATGTATTTCTAAGCTTCTACCACCAAATACAATATCAATATAAACAGACTTTTTATATCGTACAGAAACCTTTACAAAATTGGAAGCGTTTAACGCATCAGTCTGGTCTGCTTGTAAACAAGCTATGCATATATGTACAAAGTAGGATACTTCTACCTGAATCATTCATCCATTTTAAAGGGTTCTCATACGTTTCTACTTCACTATTTAGGAACATTCCGAGCAATTTAAATATTTTTTACAACCTAGATACATGGAATACTTCGTTTTCACTTTTCTTACATACTTGGAATTGTCTATTTAATTATAATCATCAGCTCCAATCGTGCCAGGAACTATACCAGAAAAAATATCACCAGCAGTATAGCTACAATAAATGTAGCGCGTAAACCAAACCTTGCTGTCCTCCGTAGGTAAAATGGGCACCTAAGATCCTGCGCCGGTAACTTATTACCCTGAGCGAGTGCTTCCACATATTCTTTGCAAGTAACATCACTTTTCTCTCCATGTAAGTCCCACTTCTCAACAGAAGATGACAAATGTTTTAAATAAACACAAATAGCCATGAACTTAGAATACTTTTAACACATCCCTTTCACTAAACGACTTGGGCCTGGAAAAAGAACTGACCAATCTAACCACCTAAACTAAGTTTGACGAGTTGCTCCAGGAATATAATAATAAAAAGCAACTTCTACGCAATCATGCATACTATGACACAAAATAGCTATTTTCTTAGGTTTAACATAACAAATATTTTTATTCAAAGCCATTCTCCTCTTAATCCGATGAAATTGTAAACGTCTCCGCTTAATTTTCCTCAACCAGCTCACGTGATATTTCCTCCTTCGGAATGAAACACCTCTCATTTTCCCAAAGAGGTGCCTCCGCATACACAAAGTGTAAGTAGTTCTGTAGGGCTTCGTCTTTGATGCTATTAAAATTTTAAACAAAAGTTATTAATATTGTAAACTTGATTACCCTACTGTGTGGAAATTATGCTGGAGCCAGGATCTCGTTCCCTTCTAAAAGACGCTTCAACATAGAAGAAACGTGATATTTGATATCAAATTCCTCAAATAAAATAACCTAATAATGACTACAATGAAGCCCTTGATACGCGAACTTACCTACATCAGGGTAGTATACGTAATTTATCATATGTTTCCCTAGTAACTTAACTAGATTTACTTACATTTGAATTACCACAAAGATACAGCTGAATTTTCCTATGAGTTACATTTTATTTATTTATTTTATCATTTTATTTTAAATATTAATAAAAAAATTATACCGCATAGCAACATCCTTAGTCCAAACAAAATAACTAAACCTTAACCTAACTTCATGAATCTACTACAACTTTATTGGATTTATAGTCATCAAAATAACTTTTCAAATAATTATAAATATGACGGTGCTCAACCACGATGGGATCCATGAAACTAATACTACAGTATTTTCACACCACTTAAAAAATTTATAGTTGATATTTATTATACTTACAGAGATTTTTGTTAACAAATTATGATCCTCTTTTGATATATACTTTCAACAAGATTTCTCTGACCGACTAGTCTGGAAATGACAGTTATCACTAAGGAAGATATTTTTCACAATCTCTGGTAACTCAGTTAACTTGAGAGCTTTCACAAATTTCAAATAGCAGTGTATATTTCTTTTCACACATTCACACTACTCTCAAGTGCTATATAATTACAAACAAAGTCAAGTATGAACAAGTCTATTATATCCTGCCACTCAAGGCAGTGATATTGACGCCAGTGAGGGTTAAAAAAAATGAATGACCCGGCTTCCTCCGCGAGCGAGACTTCTTATCAGCAGACCTCTTACCTCGGGACTTGGAATCTGGAAAAAGATGTATATTCCAGACACGTATAGGTTATACTAGTACGCGCGTCCGGATATTGCAATTCCACTTCAACTTAAGGTAGTTTGAGCGAGATAGTTCCCTAGTCATAATGGATACCTTCTTCAAATTTTATTTATTTTTTATTTCCGCATCTGTAAGAAGTATAAAGTAAATATTGTAGTATTAATGGCGCAAAAATGTAGCTATATATGACCAAACTTATCAGTAATTAAATAAATGAAGCTAAATAAGTCTCTTGACTCATTTTTTCGCGCCGTACGGCTAAAAAGCCTTCAAAACAGCAGGTTTTTTTTTGTCATTCTGTAAAAATTACTACTGTGAGTTATAGATTAATTTTTATTAATAGCTGAAAAAACGTACAATATACACACCCTTAATTTTTTCACAAAATCTAAGTGTTGTAAATTCCTATTTTTTCAATATTCTCCCTCTGGAACGCACAGCCGTAATCTATCCCACGCAAAACAGCATTCCTTTTTAGGAAAATTGCTCGAAAACTAGTTCGGCAAGGGGTTAGTATTTTGATATTATTGGAAAGATGAGAGTTTTTTCTTCGAAATGAGGCCAAATTCATCAAATTCTAGGTGAAGTGATTTTTCGCTCAAACTACCAAAACCTCACAATACTACTCATCGCCATACGCAATGCGCGTTGCCGACCTTCATTCGACTTTAGGTATATAATTAGGTCTTGATTGAACGTACATAACGTTCCTGTTGTTACGACCATTATCTTTTTATTACGACCTTCTTCTTAAATAATAGTAGAACCAATACCTAAGGTTGTGTAGATGAGTTTTTATTTGAATTGAGAACGTATCAAATCTCTTAACTACCGATTTCTCTTTTCTAAATTCTATTACATGAACCATTAACAAAGTAAAATTTATTCAATTACCAATTGAAAGTTTGATCTGATTACTTTCAGGAGAGATTCGCGTCAGTGCAATTACTGAGTTTAAGTCCAAGCTCCATTTCAAGATACCGGGAATTAACGTCGTTAAGATGTAATCAGAGGGCCTTAAATTCCACTTCTGAGGTTATTTATCGGTAGATGACGACATCGTTTTTTTAAACAATCTACTCCCGCCGCTAACTCTGGCGTTTAAATCCTTGATATGATTAAGGAATAATAAGGGGCCGATCACGTTTCCTTGTGTGACGCCGGATGTCACCCGACTCATGATTGAGCTAATTCGATCGATGACTACTTTTTGTAAGTGAAATGTTATAAAGTCACGTACCCTTTTTAATTTGTTGTCATCTAATCCCCACGGCTGTGTTTCATAATCGTCAAAGTTTATGTTTTCTGTTAGGAACCCTGTCCAATGCTCTCTTGAAACCCAAGAACTATTGTTTCGTTTCGTTGAGCTTAAGGATACCGTGAAAGAGGGAGCCCAAAATGTGCCTCGAATAATTTTCCTTTCCGTAACTCGAGAAAACAGTTGATGAGGAAGTTTAGACTAGCCAGGAATTTCATGATATAATTAACAATGAAGTATATGCCCGAGAATTTTCGATTAGCGTGACATAAACGGTATAGTCTGCTTATTTCCTGGAACTTATTTTTCTCTACTTTTAAAGATTGAAGTGACATGGATTACTTTCTGCTACGTTACCCGATTTCCTTAACTAATATTTATCAGAAGTTGTTCTTAACCACAAGGCACTTCAAAATTTTGGAAATTTCTGCCCCAAAAGTTGTAAAACGCGAGTTGTATAAATATATTAAAAATATATTATACATGAGCCTACTCCTTGCAAAGTAGTGTTGAATTGTCCAATCAACTTTCGCTTGACAGCCAGTTATAAAAGCTTTGTAACATTATCTATATCTGCATCCTTATCCATATTTAGTTTTTAAGGATTTTGTCCATTTATTGCAATCGCATATTACCGACTTTTCGATTCCTTAAAGTCTTTTTCAGGTTTAGAATGATAAATAGAATGGAAACCGCACGGAACACCAAGACATTATTAAAGATAGCACACATATGCAACATCAATCACAACAATGCAACATAGGTACCATTGTTACGATATAAAACTTACGTGACATTCCACTTTTTATTAAACTGTACACGATCGTACGTTTTTTTTTAAATATATACGCATGTACAAATACCTCAACACAACCACAAACATAAAAAATAGAAGACAAACACAAACTTTAAAAGAATAACCTAAATATATATATTATATTCTATTCGTCATTCCTTCTATTTTACACGCGTCGACACGCAGGGTAGCATGTGAATGTAGACTTTAAGTATCGATTCGACGTGATGAAGTACGAAAGTTAACTCACCCTTGTTCCCTTAATGCCACCACCCTCCCTCGTAATTCAACAATCACACGCCCTTTCACTCTGACGTGACGAATCCTTAAACCCTTGTCCTCTCACTTTCCTCACACTTTATGGACCTCTCTCACATCTCTCCCGCCCACTTAAGAGTGTGACGTTATATATATAGATGTGTACATAAATGGTCAAAAGGGCCTTTAAAAGTACACCGAGAGGAGTCGACCCTTGCTTTCCCAAGGGAGTGGGGAAGGAATGGTCTCTCTCACCCCTTGCGGTTTTGCGTGGGTGAACGCTATGTGTGACAGCCTTGTGAAACTACTGACGGCGAGTGGGGAGGCTTAAACTAGGGTCCTCCGGGAACGTTTATATACCCTCCCGAACTTAAGTAGAAAGAGAGAGTGCCCATAATCAAGTATTCGTGCGATCGTTGTTCCACCGGAGCTCAAGGTATTTCTCCGCCAATGACAGATGAACTCGAGGGATTTTATCATCACTCTCACTTTACACTTTTTGTTTTATTACATTACATTCACACATACATTCCCACCACGGCATTGATTTTCGGGGTGGGAAAGTTTGAAGAACTTCGTCATTGATGTAAGGCGTAGAAAACTGGGTCTATTTTTATAATTTCCTCCATTATACTCTATCCTGCCATATCTCTTTCGCTTCTATTACACTCAGGCATTGCATCATACACGCTGTCCTATTCTTAACACTCCTTATATTATATTCCTTCTATCAGAGTCTTTTACACCACATTTATCCATGATTTCCGCTGTCTGCCCCATGATTTTCTCGGTGTAACACAGTTCATCGCACTATAATTAATATGTTTCGTTATGCTACTCTTCCATTCTCTCAACATGACCATACCATCGAAGCGCAATCCTTTCTTATACAGGGTGTTTCAAAAAGGACTTTACAACTTTGAAAATTCATATAAATTTAATGAAACAAGGTACAGTGCTGGTTTTGGTGTTGTTTTAAAGGAAAACACTTCAAGTTTTTTTTACTGTCGCCGACTTCGATTCTTCTAACCAATTCACACAGCTAGCACGCTCGGGTCCAGTGAAGGCAGCCATCTTTAACGTAACTGCCGCTAGCGCTTGTGCGGCTTATGCGGCGATTAGGCACTGGCGGACTACGCGAGTCAAAACTTGATGTGTTTCCCTTTAAAACAACACTAAAATGAGCTCTGTACCTTTATGGAATAATTTAATATGAATTTTCAAAATAAAGTTGTAAAGTCCTTTTTGAAACACCCTGTATTTCTATTACTGGAGAATCCAACCTACATTCGACCCACGCATTCCTAACCCTATCCATTCTACTTATGCCGCAAAAGCTTCTCAGGTACCCAATGCCCACTGAATTTAACCCATTCTTAAGGCCGTTTTACAAAAGGTAGTTGATTGCTCTATTTAATGTTCAGAAATTGCGAGAACACGGACACGGAATTAGAACAGGCTACTTTCCCATCTGTTGTTTATGCATTTTCATATGCATTCTAGAATGCAATTCACCGCTGTACACGACGCAATTCTAAATGCTCATCCGTATAAACCTCAGAGTGGGTAATAAAGGACCTCGTGTAAAACACCCTTTGTGCTGATCCTGACATGCCTAGGTTTTGCTGCCATACAATTATATCGGGAGTGGAACACTTTTGAATGCTGTAATTTTCGCTTCACCAGATAAACACTCATTCCTGTATACCTATACTCCAAATACTACCTACGACATACCTTTTTACACTTGTTTTATTCTTAAAAAAAATTACGATAACAATTATATTCTATTCTTATACAAAGCACTTAAACACACTATTTGGCTGTTAATTATTGAGAGCATTCCATTCAATTTGTTGAAGTTAGCGCACATCGGAACACATCTGCGCACTTCAGCGCACTTCGACAACGAATGGTACATACATTGTGCTCCGACGCAACGTTCGGTAGCCTGCCGGTAACATTCTGTAGGTTCACAATAATCACGCCCGAATATTTTGTGTATAATTATCAAATTTGTTCAAATTAAGAACTCATAAAGGTGAAATTTTCAACTTAGCAACCCTTAAGCTGAAGCAACTAGAGCGAATTTCGTCCACCCTGTGCGGCAAATATCTCTCCGGGCGGAGCCTGTCCCTCCTTCCCACGGGCCGAGGCCGGGCAGTTATATGACCCATGTAATCCCCTCCCGACCCTTTTCTCGGGATCCCAGGGGCTGGGCACCGGAACTTGTTGAGGGATTTGTGGGACTTGGAACTAGTTTTGAAAATTTGTTAATAGGCGTAATTGTTGAAAACAAATATGACAATATTTTTTCTACCACTTTTCTGTTTAGTTTGATATCAAACACCAAAAAAATCCGTTGATAATTGAGCCGGGCGCGAGCATAAGACAACTAACTTTTGGGACAACCGTAGCCTCTTGAGCGAACAATCGGAAGAAAGGGTCGTACTTCATTGTGGTGGTATGCCATCCCTAAAGATCGTGGGAAGGGAGTGGTTTGGGTGAAAAGGGTGGATTCCCAGATGTCCACCGCTGGAAAGAAAGAGTTCGGGTCATAAAAATATGAAAGGGCTGAGGGAGCGGGTATACAGAAAGGGTCAAACGTACAAGAACGTTCTTCCCGCAGTTACCGGTACACACGTATATGTACGTTTTCAGCAGCCTAAGGGTTAAGGATGTTAAAAACATTACATTACATCCACGTTTGACGCCTTGAATGAAAATAAAAACGTCAAAATCAATAGCAGATGCTAAGTTATGCCGCTGAATCTCATGTACATGTTTATCTCATTACATATAGGCGTTGAGAGCTTTCCATTCAAGGCGTTTAAGTCAACGTCAATCAGAACATATCAGCGAACTTCTAGCGCAAGCGAACGACGTTGAATAGAAGGATATGCTCTGTCGAAACGTTCGGTAACCATCCGATTCTATTGGTTCACAGTAGTCACGGTTGAATGTTTTGTAAATTGTTGACGAATTCGGCCAAAAAATGGATTAAAAAACCTATGGTTTTTACTATGGAGTAATTAAATACTTATCATTATCCGTTTTTGATGCCTTTACCAAAAATCAACACACGGAAGTTCGCTGTTGAAACGGCTAACCAGCCAGTAGGTAGCATTCTGTGGGTGCATAAAGCAGTTTCAAAACAATAACGGCCGAATGTTTTGTGTATATTTATTGAATTCGTTCAAAATACCAATGTATTTAAAATATAAACTTATTAACCACAGATTAAGTACAGACGTTGAATTATCCAAGTTTGAAGCCTTTACTGAAAATCACCAAAGACAACGATCGCGGATGCAATTTTCGAAGTTCTTTTGTTGTTTAGCGCCCATCAACTCTGCTCCTGATCTGTTTTAAGGTGCGGTACCTGGTGCGCAGAGTGTGAAACGAATGGAAAGCAAGTGCACTGTTTTTTTAGCGAAGTGAATGGTGCACTAGACTGATTAAAAAGCGCTCTTTACCAAAACAAATTTTTTAAAGATTTAGGTTATAAGCTTTTTTCCTCTTTCATTTTTTTTGCGCCGCTTTGGAGACCAACATTTTTATTTTTTTTGAATTTTCTAAAAATTCACATGAATTTGCCGTCAGGCGAATGCCAGTCAACAATTTCGATTATAAAAAATCAAAAATATTACAATTTTTTCCTTAAACACTCATTTTGCAATTAAAAGGTGTAAAAATAGACCGTGATATATTTTTTTGCCACTCCCCCCTACTTACATTCTTTCACATCACTTTCACACTTTCATTCTTACTCATAAATGAGATCAAAACACTAACCCATTGCCGAACTAATTTTAGAGAAATTTACCTAAACATATAAGCTGTTTTACATGGGGTAGATTACGGCTGTGCGCTCCAGAGGTAAAAATGTTGAAAAAATTAGGAATTTCTAACACCTAGATTTCGTCAAAAAAACTAACGGTGTGTAGTTTGTATGCTACCTCAACTATTTATAAAATATAATTAATTACTCACCGCAGTAAATTTTACTGAATAGCAAAAAACCATGTTGTGAAGTTGTTTTCGCCGAGCGACGTGAAAAATGAGTCAAGTTAGAGACTTATATGGAAATATTAATTTAATTACTGAAATTATTTGATATATATATATATATATATATATATATATATATAAATTCAAACTTACAGGAGGTAGGAGAAAGAGGAAAAGATAAAGAATTCGTTCTTACGGGAACGTTTCGAACCAGTTGGTCCTTCGTCAGCTCTAGAAGTCTTCAAGAGCTGACGAAGGACCAACTGGTTCGAAACGTTCCCGTAAGAACGAATTCTTTATCTTTTCCTCTTTCTCCTACCTCCTGTAAGTTTGAATTTATATATTTGTGGCCAATTGGCGAAAACTTCCAAAGATTATATATATATATATATATATATATATATATATATATATATATATATATATATATATATATATATATATAGCTATATTTTTGCACCATTAGTATCACAATATTTACTCCATACTTCTTACAGACGCTGGAATTAAAAAATAAAATGTGAATATGGTCTCCATTATGACTATCTCGCTCAAACCACCTTAATTGATCCTACCCGTTATGGCCGATAGCAGACACGACACCAGTGTTCAAAAGAGGTGTGAAATATATATGAGTCAAGGCATTCATTCAATGTGTGTTGCAGAGACATTCAATAACTTTATTAGCTCCATTAATAGTCTCATAACTTATTTGCCCAAGTGAAATGCAGCTGAATACTAATGAGTTCTATAAATTACCAAGATGACCGATGCACAATGAACCGCTTCGAAGCTTCATTATTTATTGAAAGACTTATTACGCAACGATGACGGGTTAATTCACCCTCGATCACTATCAATAATGTTTTCAAGCAATTTTATATGCACAACATAAGCACTCCGCGGCAGGAAAAATGCAAGCGCATGCAGTTTCTTCCTCTATGCATATATAAGAGAAAAGTATTTGTATTAAGTACCGGGTGATGTTCACCATTGGATAAAACCGGTTGTTTTATTAAAAAAAAGTCTGTGAAAATGTTCTAAGATTTCATCGTCGATAACATTTTACTGAAGTAGTTATGGATATTTCGTAATTAATGTAAGGAATTTTTAAAAATGACGACTTTACGACGGCCAAACATGCAAAATCTAAGGTGGTATTTCGTTATGCTATCTGATACTATCAGTTAGAAGATAAGGGTAACGCTAATATGTGGGAATGGTCGATGTTAGTATTTTGTGATTATGGATAGATTAATTTATTCATGAAATTTGTCGTGAAAAGTAGATCAGGAAAAATGAAAATGCTCAAAATCAGAATGGATTAAAAAAAATGTAAAATATGATTCTTTTAGGCTCTTTATACTTCCAATGGCCATATTTTACTTCGCCTGTCCCTTACACTTTTAGGCCATATTTTACTTCATAAAAAAAGAGAACTTAGTAATTTTCCACACTTTTTTATTGATCACTCAACCGGTTTCAACGTACTGATCACGTCATTTTCAAGAGCTTTCAAGAGCAAGCTGTTGAAAATGACGTGATCAGTACGTTGAAACCCGATGAGTGATCAATTTAAATAAAGTGAGGAAAATTACTAAGTTCTCTTTATTTTTATTAAGATGAACTTCCACAAAGTTAACTCGTCTACCATTGAACCATATTTTACTTCGCCTGTGTTGTTTAAATCGTTCATTTTATGGTGACAAAGAGCTAGAAGCCTGCAGCCTTTATTTGCTTTTCCATAATTCTCCTTTTCCGTGCCTAATTCTCCTTTTACCGGCCCATTTATTTCTTGGTAATTTCATTCTTAATACTCGCTAAAGCTGACGTGTCTCTCAAGGTTTCATTTGATGAATTATAAACGAAAAATTGAACGTGTGCTGAATTGCATGCTGATCCGGCACAAATGAATTCATTTTCATCTGCGTCGAATGTTCATTTCAACTGGGTACGACAATTCCAGAGTTAATGATGCTATAATTATATTTTGATTGAGAGCGTCCTCTTAAAAGCAAACTCATAAACATGTAACTAAACTGTTAAGTTAGATAAGCCATTTTATGTTTTAATTAGGTGCTTACGTTTAATATTCGAGTTACTAAACATTTGATATGGACTCATTCGTCAGGACTCATACTCACAAATGGCTTTGTGTCAGGTACACTCTCGCGGAGTTAAGTGTTAGAGTTGGTTCATGAAAAGTATTGAAAAGAGGACTATATGGACAAATGAACAAAAATACAAACACAATCCTTTATGTGTTTTGAGTGACATTGAAAAAATAAAAGAAAGCCATTTATTGCATCTCTGTAACATTAGAGGGATATGTGGAAATCGTTAAAAATACTTTTCAGACATTTGATTAAAATGGTCTTGCAGACGCACCAGAATATTGCGAGCTGATAAGGTTTCAAATCATTATATGATAAGGAGTTAAGAGGGAGGAAGAAGAAGCAATCTCCTCTGTTGAAAGTCAGGAAACAAATTTGGGAAGAGAGAATTCCATCAAGAAGGGATTACCTCGCAAAAGAAGCCATCGAAATGAAGAATGTAACGTTGAGTTTGGGTAAGTAAATTATGCTGGAGATACATTATTGGGTTGATGAGCTTAACGAATGGATTGAATTGACTCACTCTGTTAGCATGTGGATTACACTATTGTATAGAAAAGAGTCTCTTACACTGTGTAAGCACGGATAAGAACAGCCTTAGATTCAGTGATCCTTGTATCAGTTGGTCTTTGTGGATTTACTGTTCTGCATCTAAATACTACCTTGTGAGCCGCCACAGAATCGTATGGCAGATGGTGTTAGGACCCTCATCCAATATATAGGGGATGGAACTGGGACAACAAATAGGGAGAGGAAAGAGAAAATGAATTTTTGAAGTGAAAATCTTTTTAATGATACTCTCGCAAAAGCCTAGAGTCACGCGACACCCGACTTCCGAACGGAATTTCCGTGTAGAAAATTTTTCTTTCATTCTTTTAAATATGAAATATTAAAGCTATAAGTAGGTATCACACTTGGTTCAAAGTGAGAGCGATGCATCATAAAATATTTCCAACCGAACCTATTCTCTCTATCGATAGATCAACTGAAAACGTTGAACTTAACGCGAATTATTTATGATAATTTAGAGCGCGATATTCCACAAGAGAAACATCATTCGCCTAAAAAAAACTAATTTAGAGCATTTATCACTGTCGTTGCCTGGGAATTTTCACATTGCTAACGAGGCTTTCCATATGCTATACAGGATATAAAAGCTACATTATAGGGCATTTAAGTTTCGTGACGCGTACTTGAATGGTTTTTAACAGCATAATACCTTGAGTCGCTGTGTGGTTACGTATACATTTACATGCGCTTCGAATTAGTTCACAGTATTATCACTAGAGGGCTATTGTGTAATTTTATGTGAATATTTTGTCTATTTTTATTTCATGTAATTAACATTAATCTATGATTATAATTTTTTGTATTCATATTTTTATAAATATTAATTTAATTAACTGTGCACTCCCCACCGCCAGTCACATCCATACTCAGTGTTTCCCTTCTGTCGGCCATCCCGCGACGGTCAAATATTTTTATTGTGTGGTTATCTACCCCGGTAGGGTAGTTTTATTATAACTCATCACTAGATACCTGCAAAAGGTGGGGTTATTTTTTTAGCCAAAAATGTTGTTATGTTTTTGCAAAAGCGTTGTTATTTTACCCTGAAATCGGCGTTATTTTTACGACAAAATATTTGGTGTGAATTAAGTGCCCTCCTCCCAGCAGGCCCACCTGTTGGCAATAAGTGTTGGATACCACTGATAAGGGAAAATTTAAACTATTAATACCATGCTTTATTCACATTTTATATGTTTTTACATTTCACATAACCAATTTACGTAAAGAGACAAATTATAGTTTACATCAATTAGTTTTTTATCCTACTAAATTCCTCCCACATCGTCACCCTCAACTGAAAATAGGAAGATTTTCGTAGAATACTCAAGTCGGGTGTAATTTTGGAATTTTTGTTATGTTTGAGCCCCTGTATCTCGGCATCGGCGATAGAACATGACCAATGGCATACCATTCCTTGGTTGCCAATCAATTGTGAGTATTTTAACCAAGTTTCATGATTCTACCTCCAAAAAAGCCATTTTGGAATTTTGTCCAGCTTTTTTCGATTTCAGCCCACTGTGCGACGGTCCAGCTCCGTCAGAACGAACTTCCTCACCCGTTCCGCTAGCCTGTCTCCTTGCGGAAGCTGTATCAGATGTATGCTCCAAAAGTGAAAACCGAAGTAAATGAAATAACATAGCATATCAAGAGTGGAATCAATGATCGCGTTCACTTCACCTGCTTAAGCAATTTCACGAGGGGAATGACCTTGCTGAGTGTAGTGACTTTATCCGCGCTCATTTGCGTAGTCACTTTAGCAAATAGTTTCAGCACGGATATAAAGACACGAACGGTGCTCAGGTCCGCACCGCTCAGCATCGTCACGTCCCCATAGTCGAGTAACACCTTGGCTACTACGGGTGACAGCTCTAAGAATCGAGAAAGCATCTCGTAGGTTGAGGACCACCGGATAGCGATCGACTGGTTGAGGCATAGGACGGTACCCTCTGTCTTCCCTTGAGAGTACTGAATGCGTTTCAAAGCATCACTTGCATTGACACTGTGGTGAAAGAAAGTAACAATATCCTTATTTTTTTAATTAAACCTAGGGCTCCAGGAACATACTTTTCGTTAGTCTTTTTATGGATGGATTTTTTATTTGTTATCACAATTACAAGTGCAAATAACAAACGGCTATGCCTGGCGAAGCGACATCTGACTCATGACTCGTGAGTGGCCAGTAAAAGGTGGTGCTGTGTAGAGTTACGTCATGCGCATTCTACATTCTACTACCTCTATGGTGTCGTCGCTTAGAGTTCAGCCATAGTCGAATTTTCGTACCGAAGACGAACGTGAGCCGCCGAAACCATCACAGTTCACCAGACACAAAATTCCGAAAAAATCGATAATCGGTCAAATTAATCGGGTATACAATCGATAATGGCTATTGCATTTAATCGATTCCAAATTTTCGATTAATCGACAAAAGTAATCGATAACGTAATCGCCCATCCCTAGTATGCTGATGATGTGACACTTGCCCTTTGAAAGTAGGCAACCACTCTTTGCATCCCGTAACTTCGTAATTTTCGTCATTTTGGGTAAAGTTCCTACTCACGTTATAACATATGAACGTGAATCGAGGACTGCCTGCATAGGAAACTTTTGGCGTGCATTTTTCACTCCTTTTGTTCAAATCAACAGAACTTGATTGAAGAACATTATATCAGAGTAACATTTCTAAATTAAGTCGTACCGGAAAGGCCATTTCCAAATATGTACTGCTTAACTAAATGTTTACAGTCGCAAAATAAATGACAGAGACCGCCAAAATGAGGAAATTGACGTCGGAAATGCTGAAATTCGTGATTGAGATGTTGAAATTCGCGATAATATACGAAATTAGCGTTTTCGCGGAAAAACGCCAGAATTCGCGTTATCGCATTCGCGAGTTTTGCATGTCCCTACTCATCACTGCTCTCATTTTATTATCGCCGCATTGCATTATTTCTTAACAGCATCTCCGTCATCAGTTCAGTGTAGTACTTATCTCCCTTCAGAACATCAACAATGCGTGTCATCCTCTTGTTTCTTCCCCAGCATCCCCCCGTACAAAACGATGTTCAGCATTCCATCCTTCTCTATTACTTGCTCCATTCAACTATCTTGATCCCTACTGCGTTATGAGGGAGCTTACTTTCTTGACTTCAACTAAAAATTTCCAGAAGCCCTTCGAGTGCTTTGTTCATCTAGTTATTGGGGTAAAGATGTCTAAGTTAGAATTATTTTCTGTTTTTCGTGCCGCAAATGACGCTTCCTTCGATGAGTAAGATGCTTGTGCTATTGTCAAGATAGCAATTCTCATCGTCGACGTGAACTTTGGATAATATAATGCTGGTAAAAGTATTTCACGATTATTTTGCCTTGGAAATTTTCGGAGCATTTTTCTGTGATTTTTGTTACTGAATATGACGGACAATCATGAAATATTGTAAAATATGGGGAGTTCTTCAAAAGAAATACGATTACCTGGAGTTATTTCCTCAATATATAGTGTTTGAATTCATGAGGAAGCATCAACATTTTTTCCGTGGATTTGTCTAATTTTACTTTTTTGCATAATAAGTACTTGCTCTTTTATGTTCATTTACTATGTCCTTAAAAATATTTGGACCTACTACATTTTGTTGCAACTTTACCATTTTTTGTTATTTTTTTAAAAGTAATTCTATATGTGTCTATATAAATCAGCTTAGTTGCATCTGCGTTTAAGGTAAAATAAATGTGACTTTACAGAGGAGAGAGGCAGATTATTCCATCCCTTAACTTAATATTTAAGGAATAAATTTGTAATCAAGTATCGAAACATAGTGTCGTGAACTCCATTTTTTTCGGGCCTAAAATAAATTACATGCCGGAATTTTAAATGTTAAATTAAGCGTTATAATTAAATTTCTTTCTGTCAATTGAGTGGTTAATTTTAATATATTCTTTTTGAAAATCAAATTTTAATATTAATACTAACCAGATGTGTCCTAAGTGATTATGTAGATTATGCTTGAATTTAGATCAGAGGTAATTCACAGTGCTTTCTTCGAAAAACCCTTAACGTTTTTCCTGTAAAATTCTCTTTCTTAAGTAATCTGCGATAAAATTTGTATCCTATGTGCTACATGCCTAAATCCCTTTCTTCTTTAACCTTCATTTTTTCTTGTGTTTTTCTATTTCATTGTAATAGCATGCAAATTTTTCATGATAGAGTAGTTAAAATATTGTACTAATGTATTGTAATGTAGGGTAATTACGAAACATGACATCACAATATACATTTAATGGCAACCCTTATGGCTAACCTGTGCTGGGTTTCCCTTTAATTTTACCATGAAATGTCAATTATTTAACACAAGAAGTCGTGAAAATCACACTGAGAACAATAAAAAAGGGAAATAAGATATTTTTTCGAAGGAGACACTATAACGTAAGCATTGAAATGTATATAACTTTTTCTTAATTTTTTCAATCTACGAAAATAGTTCATAAGACTCCGCCTAGGTAACGGTTTTTTGCTCCTCATTGCACTGCACTGTAAGTACTGACATTCTCTTCAGACAGGTTATTGAAAGAATTACTCGTATAAAATGTGCCTGACAACTCTGTAAACTTCAAAGGCGAAATCTATCCATGATCTGGGTGGAATGCTCTCACGTGCTACAGCCGCTAGGATTTGTGATCAGTTCCTCCGCGCCGCCTACCGCGAATATCACAGATGAACCCTGGGTTGCCTCGCCATGTGCCCATATCCCCACTCATTGAAAAGCATTAAAACTAGGAATGAGTCAGGTTATTCGAAGATCAATTCAGCACCTAATCTTCTTTCACAAGCGCTTTCATTAGGCTGAAATATCTAATTCGGGCGAAGAGGAAATTAACAGCTTATGTCAAGGGATTAAATACTATTCACTACCAAAAACGTTTAGGTGTTACTGTACAGTTTAAAATAATTCGCGCTACAGACTTGTTGCTTTCAAAAACTAATCAATAGCTTTGAATTTACTCTACCAAATATCAATGTAGTTGTTGTTGAAAAAAGGTGTGGTTTGATTGATTGAATCATGAGTGTAAATGGTGAAATGATTGAACAAGTGGACGGTTTTCTTTATTTTGGCCGAAATTTTGCGAATAATGGAAGTGTAAATGAGGAGATAAAAAGGCGTTTGAATGCTTTAAGGAAAACCGTAGTTAGTATTTGGAGCATATCTTGGAATGAGTTCTTGTTAAGGGAAGCGAAAATTTGTAGCCATACGATTCATACATTTATAAATACTCCATATGTATATATGAATGTATGTATGTATCTGTGAATTTAGTTCTCTGGTTTAATACCCTTGAGTAATTATAAATAATAGGTCGCTATCAGAAAAATCCAAGGTAGAAATGTATCAAAGCTTGAAGTTAAAGTTTTATTTGAATTGTCACAAATTCTCTGTGAACGTGAGGATTTGTGGTGCATCGAGATCTTTTTTCGAATGAATGTGAGTACCCTAAGAATATGGGTTAGTTATTTGGCCTTCCACATCGACATATTCTGTTAACAAAAAAGATTTATAAAATACAGATTCGCGTGTAATTTGGTGTAACCGTTTCATAATTACTGAAATAAAACACTTCTAGCTTTAGTGGCAATTTCTGTTGTTCTTGAAGATGACGTAGTAACATCGAAATTATTCGTATAAAATATTTTTATTGGTGTAACACTGCCAGTGTTTTGTGTCTGTATTTTCAAAAATATTTAACCAAATTGTCCTTATCTCTGGAAAAATAGGTCGTCAAATGTATTTTCTTATTCTTACCCAAATCAGTTGAAAATTCAATGTCTAAACTAAGGAGCAAGAATTAGAAAATGAATAACGACTTTTTTGTGATATACTTTATCCGTTGTATCTGAAATAAACGTAGAAATAAGCTTTTAAGATAACATGTAGGCAGGTATTTATTATTAACATTTTCATAGGTGTATATTCATATTCTGAAGAACCATGCCATTAACGGCAATATATTCAGTTACATTAAGCATACCTTTCAAGAAAATTGAATTTAAAATTCTGATAGCATGATATTAGGTAGAACCATGTTGATTTATCATTAGGTTTAAATCATGAAACTCATTTTATGGACTTTAAAAATTTTATCTAAATTTTCTTACTCCAATCCGTTGATAGAAGCATCCAAATTAATAATATTATTTGATTCCAGCTTTTTTTCTCGTTCGAGAGCGTTAAATCTAAGATATAGGAAAAATAGTGGCCAACAACGGTAGGCTAAGTACCCAGTTCATTTCATGTCATCTTTAATCCACTATGAAAAAATTTAAACTGTCATTTGAAGTATAATATTATTAATTTTTAACACTAATCCGTGAAGAGAAGCATCCAGAGTAATTATCTCATTCGATATCTGCTTCTCGCTAGAAACCGTTGAATATAAATTATTAGCTTAAAAAACTGTGGCCGGCAAGGGAGGCCGAAGTACCTAGACGACGTCATTTCCCGATATCCTTAATCCGCAGTGTGAAATTTCAAGCTAACTGTCACTTGAAGTTCACTAAAATCCGTTCACCTTTTTAATCCCCATTCTTTCGCGAACATTTTTTTATTTTTTAAATCCTCGTACCGACCTACTAATCCTCAACAGATAAAATTAAAAAAAGAGGCTGGGGACAGTGGAATTATCGATTCCGCGGACGTTTGGAAAGCTCTGAAACACGTGTGTGATCGATTGGGAGTGTGGTGGTTAGGCAGACTCCGATCGGGGGCGTCGTATGCCGCCCGCGCCTTCTCACGGCGAACTCTTCCGTCGGATTGCGACGCCGCCCGGCGCTCCTCTCAGCGGCTCGGAACGGCACTCTCCTCGACGCCCTGTAACGACCGGTTCAAAATTTATCACCAGAACGTAACTTGAGAATTTGATGTAACGTAAGACAGTTCGCTTTTAACGCAGTAAAATAAGTAAATTCCGGTTCATGTAGGTAAAGGAATATAATTAATATAACCATATTCTGATGTTCCAAGCCCGGGTCATACATGCAAATTAGAAATTAATCTAAATTATATGTTTAAATTAGAAGTAAATCTAAATATATGAATAGCCCTTGTCACTCATTCACTGACTCAGGAACGCTGTAAGATGGAGCCATAGTCAATTAAATTTTAAAATGCAGTTATTCAACTGCTTTCAAGATATTACATAAAAGCGAGAATCATTTCTGATTTGGCTCCGTCTGAACTCGCTTTCATCTTGCAGCGGCAACAATTTCCAGTGATTCCGGCATATGCGATTACAATCAACAAGTCGCATTGTCAGTCGTTTGACCATGTTGGACATCCAAGTCCAAACAGTCATATTCTCACACGGACTACTGTACGTTGCTCTCTCTCTCGCAAATAAACGGTGAGAATGTTTTTTATTTAATGTTGGGAATAATCTCATGATATCAGGTGTCATTTCAGTTAAATATCCTCCTTGAATAAGTGGGCGCCATGGGCGCCTTTCAAAATCTAGCTGTCAGTAAAAGCAGAGAGATTTTGACTCTTAAGCATGCATTTCGGTCATCCAGCTGACCATCGACAGGGAGAGTTTAAATCTCGTAAACGCGTACTTAAAACTCTCCCTGATGTTAAAGTTAATCAAATTATTTATATTAAAGAAAATTAAAGTTGAGTTAATGGTTAAATGTTATTTCATTCTTTGAATGCAATTACAAAAAATTATTACTTGCAGCTGCGACGGCTTGTTCTAGTACCAAACAAGTTCTAGAGTTCATTCGTATCTCATTGCTAGTAGGGTGGTAGAACTGGAGATGGGAAAATTACTCTAATTTTCATCTGAGGTAAATAACGGTAATTTTGAAAAAGTACCAAAATTTTCTAGTAATTTTTAGTTTTAAGCATTTGACAGCAAATGTATGGTTAAATAAGAAAGCCAATAACGATTTTTAAACCATACCTAATAAAACATTAAACTATTAGAAATTTTTAAAATTGTAAAAAGAACTACGCCAGCCACATGAAATCTAGCTCTCTTTTGTCAAAGTATGAGAAATGTTTTGAAGAAGAATATTCTAATGCATTACTCTATAATGCCTTAATTTAAGTAAAATATTCCACAAATGAGTTTTACATGCCTCAACTAAATATTAAAAACGTTGGAAATGTGAACTTGGCTTAAAATTTCATGCTAGGAATTTATCTATGTGAAAAAGTATCTCAAACATAGGTGAATTATCTAGAAAATTACGGTAATTTTAAGGGGTGCGGTAAATTACGAAAAATACCACGGTAATTGACAAAAATTACCGAGGTAATTTTCAGTTGGGCCCATCTTTAGGTAGAACCCTTCTTGGACCCCGCCACGTAATTCTTCTGGGGCCGCCGGGAAAGGTTTAAGAGGATGCGTGATATAATTAGATGCAATGTTTTCGATTTAAACATAACTCGCCATAAATTTTTGTCGTTGCGCATTCCTCCGTGCAGTGGGCAGTAGACCTAAATGGAGACATTCTTGTACATTTCAGTGCTAACCGCGACAACTCTGCCCACCGGGCGGTACACCGAGATGGACCCTCAAATCGGGACAGTCCTGGCCAAACAGGGTCGTACGGTAAGCCTTAATATAAATAATTTAGTTCCACAAGGTACACGGATAACAATATGGGAACGTAAATTGATACATTTAATTAATTTACATTAAAAGTACTCCAAACTTAATGGTCAACGAAGAATACATACCCGTGCGAATTAGTTGTCCCTCGTCAATATGAATATAATTGGCATACTTATGAATATATAACGTTTATTGCAATTGTTAATTAATGTATGTTGTTTTGCGTGAGATATTTTGATACAATTTCTTAATTTAAATATTTGGCAATTTTTATATTGTGTCTACATTCCACGTTTCCTATTGGAGTTGACAGTTTCCAGCTTGATTTATGCGTGAATAAGTAATCAATGTTATACAATGCTATATAATAAACTTCATATATTCCTTCACCGCGTTATTTTTAGAAACCAGGGGTAATTAACTTTTTATATTAAATTCATTTTAAGTAAATTTGAAAAGTTTTAGATATGTCTGCAATTGTCCACTCTGACTGATTTCCCACACCCAGTAGTCCCCACCCGGAGATCCGATTGAGGGACCTTTTTATCTCCGGAATATTTTACTAGTAGGATGTTCACGTCACTTGAATGCACAGCTGAATCTTCAACGGAGATATATGTGGTGGTTTACAGTTGCCATCCACTTCGTAGTAGTCCTGGCGATTCCTAAGGAAGTAATAATAGAGTATTTGCGTAAGTGAGGTAATTTGTTGAAACTTATTATAGCGAGTAGTGTTTGGTTTCGAAATGCCACGTACGAAATACCAAGGTATAATTCCAACTAATTAATTTAATAAATATCTTTTAATATGCATTGTTTTAGCATCGAAATTGCCTAGGTCTAAACGCCCAACCATTGGTTCTTCGTAGTGTGACGTCATCTCCCATATTAGCAGAAGCGAAATAGCCTAGCTGTGCGTTGAGAGTGAAATAGTATTTGACTTTTCGAAGTTATTTCGATGTTTGAAATAAAACGTTGTGTTTCGTCCGCACGCTAAGACTACACAGTCACACGATCTCCAAATCAACAAATGGTCGACTATGGGAGATGACGTCAGAGCCTACAAAACATGGCGGACCAGTGTTTCGGCGCAATAATAATTTATTAGATTTTATTAGCTAATAAAAAATTAACGAAAAGCCTCTCGAGCGTCAGAATGATAATTTGGTGTCTGAAGTATCGATAGATTTTTTAGATGTCACTTCCCAAAAGTGTGCAAATACTCTATTGCAGTTTACAAAAATGTATTCCTTCCCACTTTCTTATATCGTAGCAGAACTAATGTACGTATTCCGGTTTGACATCGCAGAGTGAATAGATGAGATTCGAATAACAAAGCGGGTATATGATAGAAGAGTGAATGGTGTGATAGGAAGGGGTAGACAGGTCTTAAGAAAAGTTGAGCGCGTATAAAGCAATGTTTGAGTGTAATTGAAGTTCAGTATGAATGTAACTGAAGCCAACCAATATTGATTAATGCATGAATAAAAGGAAGCAAAAGAGATATTCAATGATAGGGCAGTATGGAAGGAGTTTCAAACACAGCCAGTTTTACAGGCCCAAGACCGAAAATTGAGCTCTTTTGACCGTTAAGTGAAGGATGTGCCCAAGGGTCTGACGGAATTGCGATATCTCGTATGGATTACTACTAGCACCAATAGTTTCAGGCGCAAATGGAAAAAATATGTATGCGTGAAAAAGATAAAGATTGTATACTTTTGCCATAAATCTTTTATTTTTTGTGAAAAAATGCAGTAATTACTCCATTTGTTGTAAGACGTTACTCAGCGTCCATTTAAAATACGCCTGGGACCACACTAGGCATCGCCATCGCAACCGTAAATAAACAAAGAAGATGGCCGAGAAAGTACACTGCGAAAACGCCAAGAGATGGACTGGATAGCATTATTGCGCAGCAATCTGATTCCAGAATTTTTCAGGATGCAGAATTGATTAAACAATTACCTTTTTAAGTTTACCCTGAAAAATAAATAGGTAATTTTCCACTTAAATCTGCAAGATATTCAATTAAAGAGTATGCCTGTCGCGCTGATAGTTAGCGCCTGACCGCTAGAGTGCTCTGGGTGAAATGTATAATCATTGGAGTAGTGAGTGAGTGAGTGCCAGAGCCTTGGATGTGCCGAAACCATGTTTGGTTTTTAGAAATTAAAAGTGTAGAATAGAACCAAATATTTTGCTTTGCCTGTTGGGAACGTGTTGGTCGTGCAGTAACGAAAAGGAAATGTGCAATGTGTATGTTGTATATAGGTCTGTTTAAACTTGTATGAACGAAAATTAGCTAAGATGGCTGGAGCGGTAATCGTGGGTCATTGGGGGCACTTTTTAACGATTTAATGAAGTATGTTGTAAAAAATTCTTGAAATAAGTGCATCTGTTTATGCGTTGGCACTCGTTATACAGGCAGTAATGGAAACGCTATCATGAATTTTATTTTACATTCTTTTCCTTAAAGTTAAAGCATGATATGACTAGAATTTTCGGTGCGGTGTTCGAAATAAACGAAATTATAATAAAATATGTTTTTTTCGAATACTGGACACGGCGCGACACCTTGATATTTGTTAGCAAAAATTATTATTGTAAGAAATGCATTATTTCGCGTTTAGAAGAAAATCTGTATATGTATCGTGACGCTTAATTTTACACTTTCATTTTACATTTAATTTCACAAATAAAATTTGTGAAGGCCTTGGCTGGGAATTGTCACTTAGTAACGGATGTTGATAAATAAGTGTTTTTTCTTCGTGTAGATTGTCGTCCTTGTTCTGATAAGACATGTTTTGATTGTGAGAGAATTTTGAAGAATTATAAGGTTACGGTGCGATCTTTACGTTGATTGAGTTTTATTGTTTTATATTATCATCCTTAGTGTCATGTAGACTTTGGTTTTAATTTTTCCAAAATTACCTGGCGCCCTGAATAATAAATAAAGCCAAAGTACCCTCCCTTGCTCTACCATGGAGGCACTAAGCTTGCTTGGGACGTTTTAGGCATTTGATGTTATAGTATGTAATCGAACTAGTCAGAAATGTATGCTATGTAACTACTATACTGCAGCGTGTAAAGGTAGAATAGCATCGAATTGTCAAAAAAATCAGTATGGTGCAATGTTTTTCACTTTTATCTGCATACGTATATCACTAATGAGGACACTTATGCAAAGTTTCCAACGGTCTGTACATAAATTAAAAAAATCACTCCGACAACCTTAAATCCGCCAATATAGCCATTACTTTTTACCCTTGTGGTCCGAACGGCTCTTCATCGGCTGATCGGCGGACTTGATTCGGCTCCTCGTAACGTGTACACCCTTATCGGTCCTGGAACCCGCATCTCGGCACCGACAGCACCATCGTAAAATTGCCGTGAGACCCATCCCCTCGAAAACAAGCGCTGGCCATCACCATTCTCCCCCGGCTCTTATCACCCGCAGCTCGGAGTGCTATCACCATCGTGTAATTCAAAGTCTGTCCCGCGCGAATATCGGCGCTTCATGCAGTGACGAAAGGGGTTAGGGTAGGTGTAAAAGGCGATGTGGAAGAAGGGATGAGAGAAGCCTCTAACGTGACATGGTCTTAAGGCGCAGTATCGTAGCGTATTTTTTTCTAGAGCGGATTGTCTTTTGGGAACGGCGTGATGGGTATGTATGATCTGTCTGTGTTCAAATTATGGAATAAAAATATAAACCGATTCTATAGATATAATTACTCAATTTACAGAACAAGATGCACGTTTAAAGGCCGTATCACACAACGGGTTGCGGCGGCTGTTCCGATTGCGGGTTGCGGTCGCAGGTTGACTCCCGACCAATCATCGCTCAGCAGCCAAGCCCACGGGTCGCAACCGAGAGAATAGACACGGGTTTATTTTTCAACCGCGCGGCTGCAACCGTAGCCAATGGCATGCGTCACATTCGTTACGTGACTACGTTGTTTTGGTTATCAAATGAAAGGCGCGCCATTTGTTTATGTCCAGCTACTGGTGCAATGTGGCAAATCATTGTTGTATGTTAATACAGCACATGTGCATGCGATTCGTTGCCTGCGCTTATGCAATGCTTGTTGTGAAACCCCGAATTCATCGCGAACATCTGAACAAACAATGTAAATAAGCAGACGACAGCAGCAGACGTCCGCCCGCTCACCTCCTGCGCGAGCAGTGTGATCGGCCAATCCGCAACCTGCAACCGCCACCGTAACCGGAACAGCCGCCGGAATATCTTTTTTAAACAGCCTACACTTTTCCTCCTGTCTTGTACCTACTATTCGTCTACATATTTCAGCCAGATTGGAGTAAAACTGTAGATTCGTATTAAAACAAACAGACAAACCTTTTATCCTTTTATATATATAGACATTAATTATCAGTTGTATAATTATTATAATTATATACTGTATATAATATACTAAACTCTGGGTCGTCGCGCATTTTAATTTCCGGCACTAGGAGCAAGGTATTCGCGTGCACTGAACTACAAGTGGACAGGCGGCGAGCAGGCGGCGCGGACGAAAATTCTAGCTTCACAACTTTGCCGACATTTCGGGCCTTTATTGATCCATATTCAGGGCTATAAACAAATGATAAATGATGTTGAAAATGTTTTACAATTCTTTCTTGATTACATAATGGTTAATTTTTCAGTCCTTAAATATAAAAATACATAGACATATTCAAGATTGTTACCTTTAAAGTTTGGGACTGTTTTTATTTACAAATTACTATCCAAGCAAAATTTATCATAATTTAATAAATAACATATAACTTTTCAGCAAATAAATGGATCCAAGCAACCAAATTAAATTTGTAAATGAAAACAGCACCAAACTTTAAAGGTAACAATCTTGAATTTGTCTATGTATTTTTATATTTAACGACCGTAAGTTAACCATTTTGTAATAAAAAAGAATTGTAAAACATTTTCAACATCATGTATCATTTGTTTATAGCTTTGAAGATGGATCAATAAAGGTCAGAAACGTCGGCAAAAGTTTGAAGGTGTATATTTATCAATTGACCTAAACTCGTGATGTTTGCGCCGTGTATTAGAGGAGGTAGAGAATAAATACCATTTGAAAATTCTAGCAGGTTAGAACTCTGGAGGCGTCCGCGCGGCGGACAGCAGGCGCACCGCCGGTACGCCCGCTTAGTGAGCGTTGCTAGATTCCAACACACAAGTTAATTTTCTAATGACGCCGCCTGCCCGCCTCGGCGGCATCACACCTTCTCTGCGTCGCCGCCCGTCGCTCTTCGTCAGTGGGCGGCCCTGCCTAGTGTGATTGAAGGCGCAGGGAGGGCGGCCCTGCAGGAGTGATTGAAGGAGCAGGGAGTAATAATTTCAGGTTATATTGGATTTTTTGGTTCGTATTGCATACAGGGGTTAGGGATGAACAAGGGGGCACATGCAATATGTCGGGAGATAATATTGAGACTCGTTTGGAGCCGGAGTATTTTGGAATCAGGATTTTATGCCTAGCAATTGTCATTCATTCATCAACTATTAACAGATGGCGTGCTGTCAGTGATAATATTATTACTCTCATAGGTCATTGCGTCACTTTCACGTTCATTGTTGAAGTTAATTTAGAGTTTGTTTTATCTTCAGTGGCTATACAGGTTTTGAGAGCAAAATAATAAAAGAAAAGATGACATTAACCAGAATTAGAGTCTTATAACCGCCAGGGATAAAAGATTGAAAGAAAGAGAGCATTTCATGAAAATAAAGGATTGGAAGAAGTTGAAATGTACTAGAAAAACCTAGACAATAATAGTTGTAGAGCAGAGTAAAACTTACGTAATGAAATTGTGACGTTATTGCATAAGTTGAAGAATAGATGGGCTGATAGAAACTTTAGTGAAGAAGTCTACTAAGTATTGGAGATGAAAAACGTGTTGAAAAATCTGAGATGAAGGAGAGGCCAACATCTTAGATGACACAGCCTCTTGAATACAATAAGGGAAGGAGAAATGAATGATAAGAATTGCTGAAGAAGGTCAAGGATAGAACACATAAGGGGAATTATGAGGAATTAAGACTTACGTAGAAATGAAACTGATAGACCGTCGTAGGGTGGGATTGAGAACTGCAGCAAATCTATCTTCGAAGTGAGGATTTTCTGATGATATGCTGGCTTTTAATACTACGTTTCAATGGATACTATTTCACTGTTCCAGGTGCTAGCCTTCTACAGCCGAGGGTTAGGTCACAATTTACGTATATAATAGGGGGAGAACAGCAAGGGAAGGTGGAACTGGAATGGCGTCTGATGGAAAGGTACCAGGGGCGCCGGGAAGGGCAGTGACGACAAGATGGAGGATATAGGTCTCTCAATATGATAATTATTTACCTGTTTATGTTGTATTGTTATTTCTTTATTATATTTTATTAATTTTTATTACATTTTATTGAATTGTGTTTTTTATACATTTATAATATATATTTTGTTTCTTTTCCTTTTTGGATTTATTAATGTATAGTTTTTTTATTTTTATTATTTATTCATTTTTTAATTTATTTTTATTTGTTTATATATTTATGTTTATTATATTTTTATTTGTTTATTTTTATTATATATATTTTAAATGTTTTTTTTCATAAAAATGCGCACGAGTAGAAGAGTGGAGAAGGAGTTAAACATAGGTTGGATGGGTTGGGAATGTGGGATGAATGGTAGAGGGATCAAATTTTTAAATATTCATTCTTCATTTATTCTGGTTTTTATTTCTAGAAAGAGGAGGGAGCATTTTGTGAGGGTATTAAATCGGCCTTTAGGGAGGGTGGGGGACCATAGTTGGGATATGAGTGGGTCGTTTGAATGTCTGAGTGATAAGGAGTGATTGAGGGAGCAGGAAGTAATAATTTTAGGTTATATTGGATTTTTTGGTTCGTTTTGGATACAGGGGTTAGGGACGAACCAGGGGGCACATGCAATATGTCGGGAGATGATATTGAGACTCGTTTGGAGCCGGAGGATTTTGGAATCAGGAATTGTGGACCAGATTGGGGAGGCGTATAGGATTTGTGGTTGGATAATGGAGAGAAGGATAGTGAGTTTGTTGTTGAGGGAGGCTTCACCATTACGGGCTAGGAGAGACTTAAGTACGTATTTGGTTTTGTTGATCTTTAATAGGATTACGTGAAGGTGGTGGCTGAAGGAAAGTATTTTTATTTAGGACAATTTCAAGGAAGATGGCAGCAGAATGTTTGGGGATAAATTCACTATGAAGAGTGACGGAGGAGAGATCGTTTTTGGTGAGGGTTTTGGTGAAGCAGACTTTTGAACATTTTTGGGGGTTAATGGAGAGATGCCATGGAGAGAAGTCCAGACAGTCTTCGATGAGATCCAGACGGTTCTGGAGGGCATCAGTATTTTTGTCGGGCCACCAGTATTGGGAAGCGATGGTAGTATCGTCACCTAAGGGGTAAAGTTCTGTGACAGGAGTGAAGGGTATGTCGTCTGTATAAATATTGAAGGGAAAAGGGCTTAGGACGGCGCCTTGCGGGACACCAGTATGAATGTGCTTGGGAGCGCTGAGGTAGGAGTTGTGGCGGATAGAAAATGAGCGGTGATGGAGAATGTATTGAGTGGTTTTAATGAGGTAGATGGGAATGCTAAGTTGTAGTAGTTTAAGGACAAGGCCATAATGCCAGAACTTGTCAAAGGCCTGGCTAATGTCTAGAAAGAAAGCAATTGTGACTTTGTTGGAGTTAATTCCAGAGAAGATGAATTCGGTGAGGCGGTTAATTTGGTGGACGGAGGAGGTTTTACAGGCAAAGCCGAACTGCTAATTTCAGAATAAGGGAAATGATTGATTGCAGAGGCGGGAGAAGATAGTTTTTTCAAGGATTTTGGCAAAAGTACAGGTCAGGGAGATTGGGTGGTAGTTATTAACATCAGGGAGGACTTTGTTATGCTTAGGAATCGTAATGATGGTGGAGGACTTCCAGGAATCAGGAAAGTATGAGGAAAGGAGACAGAAATTTAAGATGTAGGTGAGGTACAGAAGTAGAAGGGGTGGCAATTGTTTAACGACACGTGGAGGGATGTGACCAAGTCCAGAATAGCATATGTTGGGAAGTGAAGAGATGAGTTTATTACTCATGACATTAGATGGGTTCAGGTGTAGGGCCGAGAGAGAGGGGAATTACACTGACTGGGTTGGACATTTCTTATTTTATTTGCTTGGTTAGGGAGTAAAATTGAGATTAAATGATTGGAGAGCTTGTGTTATTTATTTTCAGCGAAGTCTGTTTTTATCCTGTATGAGTGAGAGGAGATATGGGGTAAGTGCGGAGGAGATTAGTGGGAGGTTCTTGGGAAGATCGTGGGGTGAGGTTTAGTGCATTAGTGATTACTGTGTTTAGGGAAGCAATTGCATTCAATTGAGGAAGGATCATGGGTAACAGGAGGTAGAGATGGATGGTCAGATTGTTAGAGGATATTGGAAAAGCGATTCCAATCGTGGATAATATAGAATGAAGGGGCAGGAAGCGTAGGGGAAGATTCTATGGAGAATAGGACAAGAAGATGATCAGAGGAGTTGTATGACGTTAGCAAGGATTTCATATGAGTAACTGGAAGAGAGAGCAATTTCTTGGATATCTGATGTATCGGTGTTGAGATGTGGGTGTATTCAAATGGAAAGTGTGGTTAATAAAGTTATGCATAGTTTTGCCGTTGGTATTTTGTGCTCGGCAGCCCCACTAGTGGTGTTTGTAGTTCATGTCTTCCAGGACAGTAGTGGTAGAAGTGGAGGAGAGGACTGAGCGAAGAAAGGTAGGAGAAAAGATTTTAGTAAGGTGGTAGTAGGAGAAAATGTGGATTTTGCCGATTATGGCGTGAAGAGAGCATATATTTTGAAACAAATCGATTACTTATGTACAGATTTTCTCCTAAATTCGAAATAATAAGTTTCATATTATTATAATAGCTGCTAACAAATATCAAGGTATCATGCCAAGTAAGAAAAGCGTATGTAGATATGATTTTCTCGTAAATTTCGAATTTCGCGCAGAAAATCCAAGTCAAAACAATGCTTTAATTATGGCGAAAATTTGAAATACAACTGTTGCATCAAATACATTACTGCATGGTTGGTGATTTTTAACGTATAAACAGGTGTACTTGAGTGAAATGTGGTCCAAGAATATTTTTTTAGAATGACTTGAAAAGTTATTAGAATGTGCCTTCAACGACTCACGATTACCGCTCCAGCCACCTTAAATACTACATTATGATAATGCTACCATAAGGCATGCTGGCGACATCTGTCGTCTCGTTATCCGTCCAAACGACTTTCTACTTCGATTCTATGAACATTATTCAACGACTTTTGTGTTTGGTAAGAAGACACAGGCTTTGTAAAACAGTCGCTTACTAAGCCTTACTTTTGGCGCAAAAATCATGTTGTATCGATTTTGGATTATGATTCAAACCTAATTGGTGAGCCAACGTTGGAGCATGTTACATTGAGCTTAAGGTTGTTTTATTTTACGTCCAAGTATGCCCAACCGGGCGACAAAAGCACGATTTTGCGTATAGAAAACTTATTCGCATATCTTTTGTTAAAGGACCTCTCGGAGAGGCGCTGCTGTAGCCTTACGCAAAGTCAATGTTTAGTAATACGTTTATTAGATGAACTTGCATTATCTTAAAAATGTTATGATATTTAAATACCCCTCAATGAAAGTAAGTTCCATATGGAACTTAAATTGTAGCCAAGTGGGTGCATGCATAGTGGCGGCCATTTTGACTTGCGCCAAATTTGAGTATTAAGTGGAACGCGAGTAGATTTTTTTCCTTACTGGTATGTCGCCCGGTTTGAATGCCCAATTTTTTAATTTTATTAGAACTTGTGGATGGAAGTATCAACGTTCTGATTTACTTGTAAACACATGGTGCAAGTTATTTATTTCTCAATGAGTTTTTTTCTTTTTGATGTAGTTATTTGCAATTTCTCAAAAATAGGTCTCATAAATTGTGTTCGGCGATTAAACATCACGGGGAATGGCAACTCATTATTTGGAGTTCATAATTGACTGAAAGCGTAAGCATGTCGTAGCGAGCATCATAAAAAATATATAGTGGTGCTTTGTGGTACAATGTGGAATATGGTGTTGACATCTTTCAGTTCACTTTTGTATTTATCACCTGGTGTGCGACAATTACTTTTATGTTGGTCGTAGTTAACGGCATTCATTGGTAAATTTAGTGACAGACGTCGCTAGATAATCGTTCGGAAACGAGGAATATTGCTTCACCTTTCCCCTTCGCCCCAGAATCACCTGATTTGTTAAGAAGCTTCCTTGCGGGCTGCTTAAAAATGTGCATTGTGTTTGATTTTTGAATGTGAACGGAAATGTTGCTACAGCAACGATTTTCTGTTGCTGATCTGTGGTACAGAATGGCGTTGATATAGAATAACTTGCGATCGCAAGGTTCCGTAATAGTCCCACATACGTCCTTTTCATGCGTTATCAGGGTGGCCACTCATTGACGAAAACAGTGAATTATCCGTGTGTTTTGATGCCGTGAAAATACCATGCATTTGCCATGAATTTCGTGTGTCAACTTTTAATTTAGCTAATGAAGTATGTTACGCCTTGCCGGAAAAAAATGTGTGTTATCTCTTCTCGGGCTCTTCACCGGTTTAAAGTATTTATAATTGACGACGTTTCGATAGTCGACTCGTCGTTCATTCTCAAGGTAAGAATGTCGCAAATCTCAAATTCCAGCCAAATTATATATATTAACTCTAGGTCTTTCTTGGTTTGTTCGGAAGCCGATTGCTGATCCCGGAGATAGTTAATCAGCGGAGGCTTACCTCTTGCGTTCATAATTCTTTTCAAAATTGGATTCCAAACCATTGCTGATGCTATTGCCGGAGTCGCGATTGAAATGTTTATCCTCCATCCGATTATCAATGGCTTCTGTATCTAATTGATCCGAAAAATTTCCCGAGCACCAAAGAAGTTTTGTGTCGTCTCACATAATCCTATGGTCCAAATTGATGCTGGGTCATTCCACGCCATTTTGAACAGGAGTTGATCCTTGACCTCTCAGGTTTTGATGAAAATTGTTAAAAATGTTTGCCTCACCAAAAAAGAAGTTCTATTTCGAGTGTTTTGCAAAAATCTAAAAAACGGCTAACGAACGGATATTTATCAGATAGGGTCTTATCACTCTCACGAAATTTTCGATATCATATATCACGGGGAATTAGCTAGGTAAAAAGATATATGAATGCTCATTTCTAATTGAAATTCTTTGAGAAATTTAAAATAGACGCAAAGATAGTGGTAAAACGACTATTTTTTAGAAAATTGTAGCTTAAACATTAAAAAGTTTAATTTTATTTGGCTCATTTTTTTTACCCCTCTTACCTTATACTATTATGAATGTTATGTAAAAATTTGGAGAGCTTTCTTTTACATTTAAGAGAGGAAAACATGTTTCTATTTTCCCCAGTGAATTCTTATTTCCGCAAGATTGACCAAAGGCAAATAAACATAGATTGAAAATATTTGACGAAAATTCGACGCCAACAACTTCTTAAGGCATATTTTAAACAAAACATAGAAGAATGTTGTTCTGTGTAAAAATGATCTCGTACCAATGACGTCAGGTCATACGGACTTTTAATTAATGCATTTACATGTGTCTCCACCTTATCTTAATTACGCGTTATAAACGAGTAATTAAAACATATGTATTCAAAGTTTCGCTGGCGGCATGGAATTTGCAGGTTTAATTATTTTTTTAACCATAAATGCGAAAATTCAATACTTCATTGTGGTCACCCGCTTACAATTTCTTCCCGCGAGTCATACAAGTCACCTGATGTATTAGGGAAGACATTTAGCCTACAGAAGATATTTTATATCTTATGATTGTATGGTATTACTAATAAAACTCTACCACGTCTGAGCTCCAACTGGTTTTTCGATATCCTTTCTATTGGGGATGGGTTTTTGTTGTTCCCCTCATTCGCATCAAGCGCTCGTCTGCTCCTGATGGTAGTTTCTTTAAAATGAGAAATCTATCATCCGTTGGTATTGCAGCATGGTACGACCGGATTCTCTCGACGGCAGGAGTTTGTCGAAACCTTCTTGTTGTGATTTTTTTCTTCTTCTCCACCTCAACATTAGGCACGTGTGCGAAATTCATACGATAAATATTTTCCGCGGCCGACTCATGCAGTTGATTGTGCGGCTGTATTTGAAGGTTAGGAGGTAGTTACAGACTAGCACGCGCGGCTAACCGTTTCACTGTTCCGCCCAACCCATCTCTTGGGCCTTTTCTATGGGAGGTGGCGAAGAAATGCCACTCCGATGCAACTTTTAAATCTTTTTCGTGATGTACAAGGTTGAGGAAAGGCCAAGGGCCAAGCCACGTTGAATCACCGGTTCCTGTCGGATCACTGAATGGGCCCGGACGGGGGTTGAAGTGGTGACCCTCCTCCATACCTCTACCGCGGTGCTCTTGTCTTCTGTCTGCAAGTGGTGGGTAGGCTAAATGTGGGGCAGCACAATGGACCCAAAGCGGTCTGAGTGCCAGGAGGGCTCCAGAAGGCCATCGTCTATCCATTCAATTATGAAAGAGAAAGATGAGGAGATTATGTATATTTTAATATTGTGCAGTGGAACCGTCAGAAAAGTGTGTATCTTATTTTCAAATTTGCTAAAGTTCCTCTCAGAAAGGGAACTAGTGAATGCTGGAAACAATAAAAAGCAGTTACATAAGTAGTGCATTCCAACGTGACAATAAGGGCCACAATTCCAGTCCTTCACCTGGACGATAGTAGCAGGCAAATGGGCGTACTGTAGCTTTCTTATTGTTCCAATACATTCCTGGCACGCTCTCCTGAAGTACAACGAAATAACTTTCTGAGAAGTCAGCCACAACTAGCACCTCCCTCACAGCTTAGTTGTCTCTGGTATGTCGAAAAAATTCAGCCTGCTGTTTCGCCACGTAATCATGCATCACAAAATTCGGGATTTTCTCCACGAAAAAAATCAATGAATTCATCAGAGACCTTGCAAACTGTTTCCTATTTGCACCTGACAACTTAGACCTATTGCTGGTAAGATACCTCTTACACTCTCAGATTCGTTATGGGTGGGCATTTGATGCATGTACTAAAGTAACATTTCTCCCCAGGAATCTCATATAAAGCCATCAGAAGACAATCTCTGTTAGAGTTCAAACCATTTTCTCCATTTTGCCGTTAAGTTGGCCAAGCTTTGCACCTTAGAACATGAGTTTCGTGTTTTGATGATAAGGCACACACGTACAGTGTGCGTACCTGCAGCTCCAGCAAGGACACACTCCACAGGTTTTAGATGAGCGAACTTGGAAATAGAAACTTCTTCTTCTGGAAATATCTCTTTGAAAAGGGTGAATATCGTCTGCAGAATTCCTAAAACTTATCTTTTTTGCATCAAACACGCTGGGCTCTTTTTTACACTTTTGCTCTGCTTTCTTCCCGGCATTTCTCTGCTTACGTCTGGCTCGCAATAGGAAACTATCTTTTTTATTATCTTAAAGGACAGCGATCGACCTACGTTTACGTTTGAAGTGCACCTAAGTACCCTGGTACTCTATAATTTCCTTCATTTTAAGAACCATATACCTTGTCACACTAAATTATCTCATTATTCTCAATGCTGAAAATCATTTTGGAAGAATGGAGAGTATCTGAATTTTAATAGCCAGCATCTCTTCAGAGTCAATTTTTTTCTTTCAGCTGCAGCAATATTTCTGCACCAGCGTAGCCAAAATCTCAGGAGCCTTTAAAATTTCCCTCTCTTTCATCGTTAATTTTTTAAAAAGATTTTCAAAACGTAGATTTCACTTTTAAAGACTTCTATTTGCAGTACGATTTCGAGCGAGTCACTTTATAACGTTTACTGGTGAATTTCGCAAAGTTACTCACCCTCTCGAGCAGGGATTTCATAGGCGAAAATGCGCTGTCACTTCTCTACCCTCGCTCACTTCCTGTCACAGAACACTGTGACACTTGGCTATCTGATGATGCTCCGTTTTCGGGCCCAGATGCTCTTTCCACAGATCCTATCCTTTCAGATTGACGATGTAATCCTGAAGGCCTAAGTTCTTCCGATAGCTGGTTTTGATGCGCGGAATGAGTGAATGCTTTCTTGTCTTTCTCATCAGGGTCGTTCTCTTTCGGTGAAGTCGCTTTCGTATTCATTTCATTATAGACGGCCTTCATTACATGTTATGCATAGTGTTTCATCCTGCTGCTTACCAGGAACACGCCAATGTTTACACTACTCGTGAAGTTCGAAATAAATAGTTTTCAGCTGCTTTCGGTCGAATGCTTTATGGATCATGAGAGGGTTGGAGCATTTAGTGAAATGAGACGGATATCTTGATAGGTACTGTGTTTCGTGTTCATGACACATAGATCATGCTCACTTTAAATTCATTTCTCAGTTCCTGTGAGCGCCATATTGGCATGGAAACTCCTTTTTCTCTTTGAAAACGAAAGAGTGTGAGAACGGTGATTCTAAAACTATTTTTAGTAAGCATTAACTGCGATCCATTTCGCACCTCAAAATACAGCACTATTCGTAAGAACACTTCACTATTTATCAAATTACCGATGAGAATGACAAGGACTGAGGACCAAAAACAGGTCAGCAACACTCACGACTAAATGGTAGACTGGGTAGAGGAATTGTAGTGGGAAGCAATTGCCCGTGTAGTCGGTAGCCCTCGGTGCAAAATGTATACAGTTTTCTGTTTAAAATGTGTATCTGCACATTTAAATCTCTAAAATCCGTCGTACTCAATGTGTATACGTAGAATGTAACAAAATGGGACCATGGAGTACCTGATTCAGAAAATGCCAGGAAGGAATAACTGAGAACTCTATATGATCATTTTTTCATAGGAAATCGTTCCATTTTTTGTTTAAAATATGTCTTAAGAAGTTGTTGGCGTCAAATTTTCGCCATATATTTAATATCTACGCTTATCTGCGATTTGTATATCTCACGGAAATATGAATTCACTGGATAAGTGATGAAAACAAGGAAAATGTGGTTTATCTTCGTTAATTGACATCAAATTGGTGTTGCTGGGGAAAATAAAAACATGTTTTTCTCTCTTAAATGAAAAAAAAAACCCTCTCCAAATTTGTTCATAAGATATATAATAGCACAAGGTAAGAGGGGTAAAAAAATGAGCTCAATAAAATGTGAAACACTTTAAAAGTTTAAACTTTTTAATGTTTAAACTACAATTGTTTAAACAAATAGAAATTTCACGGCTAATTTGTGGCAATATTAGATTTTTCAACAATTTTAAATCGGAAATGGCCCATCAAATATCTTTTTAACTAAATTATTCTCAGTGACATATGATAACGAAAATTTCGTGAAAGTGGTTGCAGCCATTTTGATAAATATCCCTTATTTAGCCGTTTTTCGACTTTCACAAAGCGCTCGAAATGGTATTTCTTATTTGGTGAGGCAGACATTTTCACCAATTTTCATCAAAATCTGAGAGGTCAAGGGTCAACTCCTGTCCGAAGTGGCGTGGAATGATCCTGCTGTGTATAACTACCGCCGATTTCACAGGTTGTCCAAGTCTGAAATATTTTCGGTGTTCCTTCAGTCTCGTGGCAATTGATCTACCCGTCTCACCCACGTAGGCTTCGCCACATTCACTTGGGAGTTGATAGATCCCAGGAGTCATGAGGCCGATTGGGCTCTTCGCTAGATGGTCTCTAAGTTCAGCCATGTGGACAGCTTCAATGTCGTATCTCTTCAGAATTCTTGTGATTTTGTGGAGACATAGGGCATTAAGGCCTTGGCGGCTAGGCCTTCTGGCGTTCTTCGTCTGCATCAGCATTCCGAATTTTGAAGGCCAACTAGACTTGTCGTTCTCCGTATCCGTTTTGACGGAAGGTCTTTCTGAGGTGTTTATACTCTTTATGTAAACTCTCGGAATCGGAAATGACCTTCGCACGGTGTATAAGTGTCGAATGGACAGCTTCTCATTGTGAGAGGTGATGATTGCTGTGGCCGTTCAGATAAAGATCTGTGTGTTTAGGCTTGGGGTAAACGCTGTGCTCGAGCCTTCCATTATCCCTCATCTGGACAAGGGTGTCGAGAAAGGCGATCCTGTTGTTTCCTCCGTCTCCGTTGTGAATTGGATATTCGGATGTCTTGGTTGTTCATGTGGTCTAATAATAGATTGTAATAGTTTTTGACTAGTTCTCGAGTGCTCGGAAACCCAAGAATGTACGTGAAATACGGAGCTGGAAAAAGGCTCTTATTTATTACACCCAAGAAAAGTACGTGATGAATACATCACCATCATGTCATTCACTTTCGAGGTATGCAAAGTGAAAGGAGTAAGGCATTGATAATTGACATAAAAAACTGGCTCTCTTTTAATAGTGTCCTCCTTGGTTCCCTATCCTTGCTTACCGCTTCCGATTCTCTTACGCTTCTATATTGCATCATAAACACGCTCCTAATCCTAAGACTTTAAATATTCTTCCTGCTCAGTCTCTTCCTCCACATACACCAGTGACTTTAAATACTACCTTATGATAATAGTACCTTAATGCATGCTGGCGACATCTGTCATCTCATTATCTGTCCAAACGACTTGTTACTTCGATTCTATGAGCATTATTCAACGACTCTTGTGTTTGGTAAATGTGGTGGTAAGAAGACACAACTATCGTAACACAGTTGCGTACTGCCTAAGCCTTACTTTTGGCGCAAAAATCATGTAGGTTCGAGTTTGAATTCTGATTCAAACCTAATTGGTGAAAATACATTGCAGCATGTTACATTGAGCTTAAAGTTGTTTTAATTTAAGTCCAAGTATGTTTGCCAATGTTTTTTAGTTGGACTACTGTTTTTATAATGCAATGAGAGCAACATGAGTACCGGTATTTTCAGCATATTTCAACACCGACCGCTTCCTTTAAAAAAGGGCAAAGATAGACTGAACGAACGATCTGTTTTATTTCTAAATGTGTTTTTTTTCTCACCTTCCCGTAGTGCTGCTTACTACTACATGCTGTTTCTTACCTTTTCATTCGGCTCCAATTGACACTTTTTTTTTTAAACTTTCTTTGCGGCGACACTTACGTCAAAAGCGCGTGTGGGAATTATAACACCATATGGGAGCATCAATTTACCGTCCCTAATGTTATTGATACTCCCGTATCAATCAATATATTTTAGTAATTTGAATTGAATGAGAGCTAATGATATCCTCACGTCATAGTATCATCACAATAGTTTATCCGCTTTCTTGTCTCACCGTGATTTTCTTGGTGGTCTTAAGCGTGCTTTAGGTGTGAATTATCTTAAAAAATGTGATGGAACTCTCAATGTCCCACTCGTGAATTAGATGTGCTTCGTGGCCTCTCTTTAGAAATAATACTCATTCGCGAGAGTCATTCGCTCTTGCCAAATTTACGTTACACGTTGGAGAACCTGGTGCGTAAATTTGGCAATGTTGCCAAATTTACGCATTTTATGGAGAACGCTGTACAGCGTTCGCCATCTGGCGCATACCGTCCTCAAAACGTGGAATATTCTCTATGGAGATTTACGCTCTACAGGAGCCGCTAATTTACGTTACGCGTTCGAGAACGTGGTGCGTAAATTTGGCAACAGCGTTCTTCATAAGGCCCATACCGTCTACAAAACGTGGACCGCTCTATATGGAGATTAACGCTTTACAGGAGCCGCTCATGATTTTTTTTGTGGAAACCCGCAGAGCTCACATCTCGTCCGCTCTGCAATCCCCTCCGTGTTACACGGTCCCTCCTATCACCATCCTCCTCTGTATCCACACTCCCCTCTCTTAACTCCTGCAGCCTCCTCTTCTCACTCTCCAAGTCCCAGCCGCTCGTAAAAAAAGGTGGCGCTGGTGGTGTTAGCTGGCTGGATGCGGGGGTGGCTCCGTAGGGTGGGGTGGCCGGGTGTAGAGTCGGAGGAGAGTTTGTGTGAGCGTGCAAACCCATCCCCTTTAACTCGAGATCCGATCAGCTGATGGGTCGTTCGAATCCACCGGCGGCGCATGCTCAGGAGCGGGTTTAAACCCCAGATGGGGAGATCGTGGGGGAACGGGGAAGAGAGAGATGCCGGTGGATTAGACGCGAGAAACGACTGCGGAGTTGAGGTCGTCGGGCTGAGCGGAGAAATTCGATCTCGCCATCGAACAAATATGTATCTATGTGCATGCATTTGCATGGATTTTGCCGTTGCAAAAACGCGTAAAAAATTAATGCACAAATGGAACATATTACGCAAAAACTAAAAAACCTTTTTTTGGGTTAATATATAATTCAGTTTTCTATTTTTCGGGAGAAGATAAAAGTCTCGGGAAATAACGGATCATAATTACCTCATCGTTGACTTTTCGCAATGGTATAATTGCTTCTTCACCGCTGTAATTTCAATGTACGTGTGTGCAGAATTCATGAAATAGGTAAATACAGGTGTAAGATATTCATTTGCTTCGATATTTTATGAAAATTGTATATAAAACCTTCAAAGTACACAAATATAAATGTTTTTGTATGTAACTTTGATATAAAATTGTATTTAATGAATGTCCTAATACGTTTTTACAATTTTCTAAAATATGTATTGAGATTTTAGCTCTGAGGAAAATATTATACTCCGGTGACTGTACCTTAGTCGGCAAGGTTTTTACAGCATCACAGACATAACAAATTGAATATAGATTTATGGTAAAAGCACCTACGCGAAAATTGACGATGACGAGCTTTGTGGGAACTGTGAAAATGTGGAAAAACGAAGTTACACTTATCATTTACAATGCTAAGAAAATTCCACGAAGTCACGCCCGAGACTACGGAATATACGAAAAAATTCCTTAACAATTGGTTTTTCCTTTCATTGTATTATTGTATGCTGTGAAAGGAGGTTTGTACAAAGAAATCTCATAACCTTTTTGTAAATTTGTTTTCTTGTAGAAATATATTTTTTTATAATTCATTGGTTTGAAATAGTCTCCACTTCCTGCGATGGGCAAATCTATTGTCTACAAAGTGCTTGACATGATATTATAGATTTTAGGATATTTCGCAAGCAAATAAAATGTCAAATGTTAAACTTATTGCGTGATAAATATAATTGCTTAATGTTTTACTGATAATAAAAATCGAAAATACGTATGGCACCTACCTTAATGCTCATTTTCGGAGAACACCGGTATTTCGTGGCTAATATTTCAGCATTCTTTTGTTTTGGATCGTTTTTTTATATTAATGCCTTTTACAAGCATCTTAGCCCCGGTATAGAGCCACCTTAATTGGAATATGATTAGATATATCAAACTTTATACTGACGACTGATCTGATTTTGCTTGCATCGACCACACCAGTGCCGAGCAGCAATACATCCGCAACTCATACATACTGGGATACTCGTACGTTTATAAAGTACCGACTATGAGACTTTTCTATTCTATTTTAAAAAATCCCCTTAGAAAAAAGACCTCACTTATGCAGTCTGAGAAGGGAATTCATACATTTGCCTAAGCATATCACGGCAATGTTGGGGTGAAGTATCTTGCATGTCGGTCCGAGAGTGTTGAATATTCTTCCCAAGTATAATAACCTCTTCCGTTGTTTGACCACGAATAATATAATAATGGTGTTATGGAGGATTGGTCAATTTAAAAATGAACCTACATTAGTATTTTAAAATATCCTGTTTTTATTATTGTTGGATTTTTCGCTTTCAGGAAGTCAAATAGACTAAACTTGGCAGTGGCAGGCTTCACTTCACAGAAGTTTATTATATGAGTACTGATTATTAATGATAATATTAACACTTATCTGCAAAATAAAAAAAAATGTAGAAAAGTACTAATACTATCATTAATCATGATTACTAATAAAACAGATTTGGGGAAATGTTGGCAAGAAGGCATTAAGCATATCCTATTTCTAAAAATGAATGAAAAATTGCCTGTTCACCTGTATAGATATAGAAGCACAATTTTTCCTACATGCATCTAATCAATTTTTTGGTATATTTATTGTGTTATGTCCCAATGCATGGGTAAATTTATTTTTTGGCTACCTCATTTATAGGCCGTACCTTAGACTTTTCCTAAAGCTTCCTATACAGTTTCAGTTTTTCTTCTTTGCTTTCCGTGTATAAATTTGAGAATTAACGATTATTTGTTTTTTTTCTGAAATTACTTTCAAAGTCTCATTGAGAAGTGCAATGTAGTTCTATAACCACATGCGTTAGTGAAGTGCTTCTACACTTCCAAACTCTTATGTTGCTATGTGCTATGTGATGTGAGGGAGGATGTTGAGAAATCGTGGATGGGGGTGAAAGAGAGTTGGTAATTATGGACAGAATGACGAGAGGTAGGTCGTGTGCTGAGATGAAGAATGGAATAATGTATTGAGAGATGGGTTTGCAGAACTGATTTCTACGAAGAAAAGAGTGTAACCGCATGTCAAATGCGGTTTTATTAACTTGCAGTCTACAATAATATACAACAGTTTGATGAATGAAGAGCAATATTTAACCAAATTAATAAGTGAATAAATAACTGAATAAATAACATGACATTTCATTTGAAAAAAATACATTTTAGTCTCGCTAAAACGTTTTATAATATCAGTGTTAAGAAATGTCTTCTGGATTAACATTTTGCTTATGTCAACTGTTATTTAAGAAAAATTATTTTAAACATTTTCATTTTTTCAGGAAAGCAACAGTCATTACTTCGTTTCGAATAACTTCATAGAACTCCTTCGCAAGCGTGCATATCAGCATAGGTAGGATCATTTATATAATTTTGGTTTGTTTCAATAAACAATGTAACAATGTTGATAGTTAAATCTTTTTTGGACCATGTCAATGATTAACATAACACATCGGGATATTTTTCCGCTTCAAGAATTGCTTAAAATCCGACGTTTCCCCTCCAATAACGGGGGCTTATTCAGGGGTTTGATGATGGGTTCATAACGGGGTTCCTTTGTATTCATACACCGGTATAGAAGGAGAGTTGGGGATAGGAGTGAGTGGGTTGGTTAGGGTTCTTCTAATAATTGCAGGATTTCATGTCTCACTGATCTTTTGGTCCCGGTTGAATAACTTCGACCCCGCTCGGAACCCGTCATCAAACCCTTGAATAAGCCTAAGGCATTGGAGGGGTAACGTCGGATTTATATCATTCCTTGATGCGTAAATATCCCGAAAGTGTCATTTTAATCAATACTGACTCACATTTCTGTAAACAATAAAACGATGCTATCGTGTATTTCGTTCAACAGCGTGAAAGTACAATGTTATATTTAATGGATTTGGAGAGGTAGTTGTGGGCGATTGAGTGCACATTTCACCATTTTTAAAGTAAGTCGAAAATTATTCTAAGGCCAAACCTCATTTGGGTAAATTTATTTATGCGGTGGAACTCACCATACATGCAGTATTATAAATGATATAATAATTATATTTTACAGTTTCGTCTAAATCAAAGTATGTTGTAACTTGAGCCATTAATAGTTTTAGGCGGTATTTGAAATTAAGGCAAAACTGATATTTAAAACTGATACGTTTTTTCTAACCTTTGACTCGGCGTGACTTGATGTTTGTTTGCAACCATTACAATTATAAGAAATGTATAATGTCGCGTTAAGAAAAAAATCTGTGCATAGCTAATTGAATTATTAAATATACATCTCATGTGCCATTAGGATACGTACTAAAATAGAATTGAATTGCCAAATAAAGAAATTCGTAGGACAGAATTATTTTCACTTTTATCAAAAGAAATCAATGTTAAGAACACGTTAAGTTTCACGCAAATTCGTACATAGACAAAGCACAGTTCCTACTACCTTTGGCGGAGAGGAGAATTTCTGTAGATAGCGTGCGACTTGCCAAAAATGTTTTGCCTATTTATTGTGGTGGTGACAAGGTGGTTCTACCGTAAAGTTAATTTAATATATGTTCTTTTTTTCTTACAGAATAAACGTGCCATCTATTTGATATGAATAACTGAAGCTTACCTTTTATTCTATTTTTTCCGCATTTGACTTGAAATTATTCGGTGTCAAATGCGTGAATGTGTGTATACATGGGGAAATATAATATTTCTGTATCTGACATAAGTGGTAGTTTTTGCGAAAACCCTCTAATTTAAAGAAAATATCCTTAGGGAATTGAATTGTAATGAAAAATAGGCACGAATCATTCATATCTTTGAGTTAACAATGGGATATGAATTCTTAATGCAAGTTAATGGAAACGTCGCGTCGCTCCATTCGGTTCATGTGGTCATAAAAGTGTTCATTAAAAATATAATCGTCTAATAACGTGAATATTTTGTATCTTCATCTCATTTTAAAACTCATTAGGACACTCATAAGTGTAAAAAATATTTTAACATTCTTATCACCTTAATCTTTGTCCAATATTTGCAGTCTTTCCCAATATAACGCCTTCAGTGGAAGAATTAGGAACTTAAAATTATTATAAGGAGATATGTTGGCTGCCAAACTGTTACATTGATTGTCAAAGAGATGTAAAGAAGTAATGAAACCTAATAAGGTGAGAAACACGCTTTTATGTGGTATAATGCCTTAGTCTCACCAACGGTTTATAAATATAGCTGTAGAATTCAGTATTTATTTTGTCTCACACAGTTTCTTCGGAGCCTTCTTAAATACCTGCGGTTAATATTTGATTCCTCACTCCATCTTCGTCCCCTTGTGGTCCAGCACTTTCTGGTGTTAGAATCTTCTCCTCGCTCTCCATCGATTTCCTCTTTTTCTTCTCCGGCTGGTCTTCTTCTTTTTATGTCCTTTTCCGGACTCACCTTGAGGCAATCCTCTCTCTCCTCCTTCTTTCGCAAGTGAAGGCTAAGGAAGTTGATCCCATTCGTGCGAGTGAGTAGGCGGGATGATGAATTGGGATTTTTCTTCCGGTCGCCGCATCACGAAGCCATGTTTACCGCAGCGAGACGTAGGTCAATCAGGTCTAGACCCCTCTTGGACGCTTGACGGCCGAAGGGCAATTCAATTTAATAATTTAGGTGGTTGGAGCTAATTTTGTTCATGCACTGATTTGCAAGAACATTTACTTACGTGTCCTTATTGGTAATATCTATAGATAAAAGTGAAAAAAAATTGCGTTATACCGATGTGGTTTCTTGGCAATTCAATGTCGTTTTTACCTTTTCACGTGATACATATGTTTTGAAATAATTCGATTACGTATGTACAGATTTTCTCATAGGCCGCGAATTATAATACGTTTCATATTATATTGTTTGCTAACAAATATCAAGGCATTATTCCCAGTAAAATAAGCGTATTTAGATATAATTTTCGCTTAACCCTTGGGCTGCGGGAAACGTACATGTACGTGTGTACCGGCAACTGCGGGAAGAACGTTCTTTTACGTTTGACCCTCTCTGTCTACCTGCTCCCTCAGCCCTTTCATATTTTTATGACCCGAACTCTTTGTTTCCAGTGGTGGACATTTGGGAATCCACCTTTTTACACAAACCACTCCCCTCCCACGCTCTTTAGGGATCACATACCACCGCAATGAGGTACGACCCTTCCGATTGCTCGCTCAATGGGCTATGGTTGTCTCAAAAGTTAGTTGTCTTATGCTCGCGGCCGGCTCAATTATCAACGGATTTCTTTGGTGTTTGGTAAAGTCCCACTGATCCCTCAACAAGTTCCGGTGCCCACCCCCTGGGATCCCGAGAAAAGGATCGTGAGGGGATTACATGGGTCATATAACTGCCCGGCCTCGGTCCGTGGGAAGGAGGGACAGGCTCCGTCCGAATAGATATTATCCGCACAGGGTGGACGACATGCGCTCTAGCTGCAGTGGCTTATGGGTTAAATTTCGAATTCCGCGCTGAAAATCAAAGTCATAATAATGCCTTGTTTAAGGCAGAAACTTTGAAACATAATTATTGTATGCGTATTTTATTGAGAGTTGGTCAATGTATTTTTTTTAATGAATTTCAACTTCCTTTTATCAACGTTTCGCTCTTTAATTAAAGCATCATCGGGGCTATAACACAATGTAAGGAAAACAGTTAGTATTAGTTGTAGTTATATAAATATAAATGAACGAAATGTTGGCAAAAGGAAGTTGAAATTAAAAAAAAACATTGACCTACTTTAAAATACGCATACATTAATTCATGTGGTCAATAACCAACTCAACAAATTATAAACATTGCATAATTTACATTACTGCATGTACCTATGGTCATTTCGGCCATATGAACAGGTGTACTTCAGTGAAATATAGTCCAAGAATTCTTTTTAGAACTGCCTGAAATGTTATTCAAATTTGCACTCAATGACTCACGATTACCGCTCCAGCCACCTTGAAAGGCGGCAGCTCTTGTGAAGTTTGGCGGTCACGATTGTTAATTGATGCGGTGTAGGTATCAGGAGTCGGAATGTGCCACGTTTGAACTGATGAAATTGTATTTATTTATTTGGGTGTTCTTCCAGCTGATTGGTTGATACAGGTTTTTGAGCAGTAGGTACATATCAAAGCATGCCAAATTCTGGGACATATGCTCACTTTCCGGAATATAAATGGCTCACCATCAGATCTCTCTTAATTTTTCTCCACACCTGCTACCTCTTCTTATTTCTGCGCCAAGGAGATGAAATTCGCTACGAAAAAATCATTTGACTTGACCGGAAATCCGAACCCGGATCTCTAAATTGCCTGTCATATATTCAATTAAAATTGGGACATATGCTCACTTTCCCTAGTATAAATGACTCGCCATCAGAACTCTCTGGATTTCCTCACACTTTCTACCTCTTATCATTTCGACACCAAAGGGATGAAATTCGCCACGAAAAAAACTATTTGACTACACCGGAATTCGAACCCGGATCTCCTAATTTCCGGTCAGATAATCAATTAGGAGATATAGGTTTGAATCCCAGTCAAGGGAAATGATTTTTTCATGGCGATTTTTTTATTCCCTTAGGTGTATGTCTTTTCCCCCGTGCGCGTGAGTGCGTACCACATCACTTCAACGCAATGTTGGGAAAATGGTCTTATTTCGTCCAGAGTTCTTTATCCTCTTTATCGCATACCTATCTTTCCCCCTCTGTCATCCTCTTTAACATACCCTCTCCTCTCAAAAGTCCTCCCATCAATTTTTCAGCCTTCTTCGAACCTCCTTTCCTCTCCCACCATATCCAACGCCCATTCGTTCTTCCGAAATCGTATTATGGTAGATTAAAATAAGTTTTTTTTGCTCCAATAATACCCAAATTTCGCTGCAAAAAATTTATGTTGGAAAGAGTTTATCGCATGGAAAGCGAAAGTTGGGCAAGCGAGGATTATTATAAGATCAGGCTGCTAAAAAATTAGAATGGGTGCAGGTATCGTTAAATCCTATAAGTCGGTAAAACTCTTTTGGGACTGTTTAGTTACCATTGTGCTTGGTATTACCATTGGCTAATCAAAAATATTTAAATTTTATGTGAGAACTAGGGATTCAGCTGATTTAAAAGTCATCATTGTTGCCAGCGTTGGAGCCCTTTTTATTGTTGACTTTCTGAAGTGTTCTGAGAATATGAGAATTACTGACTTGATGTCATGTTAATAATTAATGTACCTACTCTTAGTGCGGCATGCATTTTTTACTACCGGATTTTTAAGCGACCCAAGGAAGATGCCTCAGCGGTGTGATTCAATCGAATCCTCATTCCGGATCCGGAAATAAAGAAAAAGGCATCTGGAGACTCTTCGTGGGAACTTCCTGTGGTTCAATAAGAAATGAGGACGGGAAAAGCACGTCGAGCTCCGTAAAAATTGGAAGTGTGCTTTTACCATTCGGGGAGCTACGTGTGAGGAAAAGTTTGAAATAATCGATGCATTGGCAATGGTAGAACCTCCTGCACGTTCGTATTTGAAATAAACCTTATTTCGTGGTACAACTTAATACAAGGTAGGACGTTCCCGTTACCAAAATAATTCCGTTTCGCGCGTGACGTCATCCGGATGACACGAGAAGCAGACGACTCAAAAATTAGCGTAGGAATAATTCACGGAAGCTCCGATAATTTAGTTCTCAGCATCGAAAGATTGAAGTTAATTAGATAATTACATCCTTACCCTCTAATATGCAACATATTTGATCGGATGTAATTATTAAATGTGTATTTTTGGTAAGTTTCTTATGGATTTCTGCGATTAAACTAAACGTTTTTAGCAACAGTTTCGCCGTGCTATTCTGCCGGCTTCGTCAGGCATTCCTGAATGCCTGACGAAGCCGGCAGAATAGCACGGCGAAACTGTTGCTAAAAAAGTTTAGTTTAATCGCAGAAATCCAAAATAAACTTACCAAAATTAAAATGAACTGCGATAATATACGAAAAAAGTTTATTAAATGTGTAGTTTGAGAAAAAAAATCTCGTTTCCAACGAAAATATCCCTTGCAACAATTTATTAAATATTATAGTTGAAACTCTCCAAATTTTCAAGATTTTGTCTCCGGCAAACCTGGACTCACCTCGCCCGTGTAGATGTATCAATGGGATTTATAAAAAAAATTCTTCCCTCAGATTTATCCTCGCATCGTACGTCACAGCGTTCGTCTAAACGACATATCGAATCACTGAATATGCGCTACGACCTACCTTGTATTAGTAGTATAATGCGTTATTCAAAAGTAGTATCTCCAATATTTTCCTCCAGTTATGACGCTTAGTGTTTTCAGCATGTTCAAACATAATGTTGACCTATTTGCTCGTCAAATTTCTCATTTAATTTCTTAGGAATTCCCGTGAGTATAAAGTAAAGATTTTTTAAAAAGTATGCGGTCATTTATGTGTCTGATTATTTGTGTGAACTTATTTTCAATCCGTAAACCATATTATTTTTTTCGTCATTCACTTTTGAATCCCAATCTTTATTCGGCCATTGGAGTTATTATTTTCATTTCTTATTAAAATGCTTTTTGTTTTTTTGGAACGTGTTTATAGCTTTACATGTTGGAATGCACTCAGCATTCAAGATGAAATTTTAAAGTGATCTCTTACTATCCCACACATTATTATATAATGCAAGTCATGGTTTCTAAACCGGATTATTGAGGTATATTGTTTAGGCTATCTCTTCACTTTTAGGAACGATTGCAAGTATGTGGTGGTTCTAGCATTACGGAAGACGTGTAGAAGTATAGCAATACTTGTTGGGACTCAACAGTGGAAACTTAGAGGCCACTGAGGGTGAATCAGGAGTTAATGTGCGTTCAATTCCTCATGCTGAAGAAAAATAAATCCAAACTCTTATTAAACGTGGTGAGCACTTACAGTAGATACACAACAATATCATTTTACGTATTCTCAGCAAGCTCTGATTGTGCATTATTTCGATGCTACTAGAAACCCATTGCACCAGATAGCTTTTGATACTATACAGTTTATTTTAAAACAATTTTCAAGACCAACTCATGCAGGCGCCATTAGCAAGGGTTGATCTGCCCTCTCTAGGATCGTGTGATTGATTGGGCGTGAAGATATTTGCCGAATTGTTTCATATCGGGAGACGACTAACTTTGGTTCCATTGCCGCACCTTCAATATCTTGTGCTTATTATTCCCATGGAAGCCGACATAACACAATATATGCTCATACTTCCAAAAATGTATGGCAACTAAAGATTTGGAGGGGAGTTCATAAAATTGATAGATAATATAAGTTTTAAGAACCCCTAATGCTGACCCGTACTGGTATTTCTATTAATAACACCATACAATATCACGTTTTACGTAACGAGACCTACTCCATGTACAAGCATACATATGAATGTGTGTAAATTTAAAACAAAAAAAGGAAAATGTCATTTTTGAAAGCTCTTACGCATTCTTAAATGGAAGGGAAAAAGAGGGAAGGCTAAAAGAGGCCAAAACCGTCTTACGCTACACTTGAATGGCTCCAAGTTACTAGTAGTTACTACTTTACCATCACGTTTATCTAAGTATTCTCCGGCTTAATTCACCCAAGCCTTTTTCACATTTCTTACGTATAGGTACTTTATACTTGGGGCGATTAAATGAGATTGTTATTTTTAAGAGTTAGGCATTTCTGGTTGGTAAAGCCTTGTCTCCTAAATAATCACGAAGAAGAACGACTTTTCTTTAATATTTACCAGCTCAGCGTCTGGAGAGGCTTCTCAAATATTATCCTTGCCCGAAGCAAGCTTCCTTGAAACTCCGTAAACAAAGATGGCGAAAGAGGAAGCAGAGACCGGGGAGATGGTATGAAAGGGATGAGAAGCAAACTAGTGCCCCACGCAAATTAACGATTGTCCCACAAGATTGCTTAAAGGTGGTTTCGCAGTAAAATTACTTGAATGCCATTTGCCGTATTTCACGGCCCATAGTCCGTGACACGAACTGTTTTTAGGGTTAGTTATTAAAAGAAAAATACATTTAATAATTAGCATCCCCCAATGAATTGGAAAGAAAATGGGATTATTAAATTCTGGAAACGGCAACTATATTAGTGTTTTTCGTCGTAGAAACTCAAAAACAAGTGAATGATGGGGAGCGTAACTTTAGCTCCCGGCCGCAACGCTTTCTGCGGTGAGTGTAAGGAGATGGACAATGCCAAAGAAGATATTTTGACTCTATCCATCATGCTTTTTTCCATTTAATTTTATTATAGTGCTAATTTTCTCGATGGAATACCCGAAGGATAATGAGTACGTTAGGAAATAGGTACAAAACTTAGTGACTTAGAAACGTGTCCGGCTTGTTGCCTAGCTGATGCAGGTAATAATAATAATAATAATATAGTTTTATTGTTCTCAGATTTACATCCGATGAGAACAATTTGCATTAATCACATTTGAGCTCAAAAATACGTATAAATTTGGTGCGCAAAGCACGAATTTAAGAAAAAAGTGTTACCATGAAGTGAACAACAAAAAACCAACATGCCATATGAATAGAATGAATCTCAGAAACAAAACACAATAGAAATTATGGAATAAAAAGCAAGTTCACACAATGATTTAAATATTAACAGGATTAAATATTTTGATATAGTTATTTTTAAATAAATAACAATGGAAAATATACCACAACATACATGATTATAAAGCATTGAAATGAGTAAATACGGCTTATGGGGGGCATGTTAGGTACGAATATAATTTCTTTTTAAATTGGGGCAGCGATGAGGAATCTTTGATTGATTTAGGTAGGTAGTTCCAAGTTTGAGAGGCAGCAACGGTAAATGATTTATGAAATGTGGAGGACCGATAATGTGAGACATGTAGGTAGTTAGGGTCGGCTCTAGTAACTATATATGGCAATATGGTTCTCTTGGGATAAAAGTCAATTATGTACTGTGGGTCATCGTGTTTGAGTAGGGAATACATGAAACATGCTAATTTGAATTTCCTTCTAGTTTTTATGTCCATCCAGGAAAGCTTGTTAAAATATGGGGTTATGTGCTCATCTTTCTGCAAGTCATAAATGAATCTGACAGAGGAATTCATTAGGCGCTGAAGCTTAGTATTAAGTTCTGCTGTGAGATCATAAAATACAAGACAGCAGTAATCAAAATTAGGAAAAATTAAGGTGGAGACAAGTTGCTTTCTTACATGGATAGGCAGCAATTTTTTATGAATTTTCAGTTGATTTAAGGTACCATTAACTTTATTTGAAACATACAAAATATGTTCAGGTACAGATACTTTTTAAAAATACCTAATCTATATTTAGATACTGATGATGGAAATGTGATGTTGTTTTTGCCTTATAAATGTGATGATTAGAATAATATTCCTTTCATTTGGAAATTATATCTACTATTTTTATCGGGTTATAAAGAAAAAACCATTTCTCATCCTTAAACATTGCAAGTTTGGTACCCCTGCCCGGTTGCCGTGGATTGATTGATTACAAATTTCCTTAGAATACTTTGAAAAGAATCCTTAGAATACTGTGATTGCCGCATGAGATCGTGAGGCAAGACGGATATATTTACAACGAGTTCTTTTGCTTTCTACTTTTAGTTGAAATATTTGACGTACCTACGTAAAAACTTTGTTTATTTTGATGTTAATTGTGCGACATTTTAATTCAACAATGCGTACAATAATTTGAACCGAAGATGATTCTTTCATAGACGATCCCCTGCGCTACTTATATAAATAATACAGAAATGTTAGTTTTATTTCCTGATCACTTCCGGTATTTCATTCTTATTAGTCTGGAAGACGCTGCATACAGCAATAGGCACTCAAGAGCAGACGATATGGTTTTTTTTTCTCCTACTTGCATATTTCTCCTTAAGGTGGTTCCACCGTCCAAGTACTTGAATGTCATTTCATTCACATTCTAAATAGTTTTCTGAGAGCTAAAAAGATTTTCCTCAATTTGATTTGAGCAACAAAATTTTACTTTCCACGCTATTTTCTCGCTATTAGAACTTGAAATTACGTCTTGCTTATTGTAATAATGGCAGAAACACTGATAATATAGTATTTTTTCATGTATAATATAAACGAAATTTTCATGGGAAACTGCTAATAAGAAGGGAAAACTCACAGAAAGTGAATAAAAATAAAATATGGGCCTCTTACTCGCGTGAAGAATTGTAAAGGGGTCATGCCGCTCTATACTGTATGCAAACTTTTAATCCCAGGGTAATCCAGTAATTACATATATGATGGAATGGAGAAACCATCCCCTTTTAATAATGCTGAGTAAGCCGTTAACTATTAAAATTCACTATCAAACTAGAAAGATAGAATTCGATAAAAAACACTGAACCTGGCAGCGTTCTCACGAGGAAGTATTGTGCGAAAGTGATTTGTAAGGGCCTTATTTATGGGAGAACATGGACGTGATCACACTTGAAAGGATGAGACATTGTAAAGACTTGATGTTCCTGTATGAAATTTTAAATAATGGAAATAGTACCTTATTGATAGAAAAACTTAACTTTTTGCACCTCCATTGCAATGCAGAGGTAACAAATTGTTTTCAAGGACTGAACACTGTGGACATTCTTCTTTAAGTACATAGAATATGTAATCTTTATAATGTCTTTGCAAAAGAATAGTATGTTTCTCCATCTAGAACAGAGTATTTAAGGAATTTAAAAATATGTTTTTTAGTAATGATTATTTTCAAGCCTCTTACTGTTTTTATATTAGGTTTGTCCAGATATTTTTCTCTCTGTTAGGTAAACTATATAATTAAATAATGAAACTGATAGTATCAATGCAAAATCAAATATAACTATCCAATAAAAATAGCTCACATTCAATAGCACCGATATTCCCAGGAATATAACCAAAAAAATCTGACACTAACCTGGAAGAGGAAACTTCATCTGGTTTCTTAAGTGAATATAGTATCTTTTATTTAGGTATCGAATAGAAAATGCCCTTCCAATTTCTTCCGAGGTACAGCATTTCACTTGCTTCTTGTCCGAGAGTAAGATGGAAATCTGACCTTCTGTGAAAATCTTTGATAGGACTTCCTTCACTCTGGACTCCACCAATGCCTCTCTCTCATCAACCTCCCTCTGAAGAGCTTTAACGCTGGCCTCATGTTCCAGCTTCAAGACCTGCCATGACAGTAAGTAGCATAATTAGATTAAATCCCCATCATCCAAATATATACATAGCACACAATAAATCGAAAAGTTAATTAACGTCTCCTAAAACTATTCCTTATTAACATACATTGAATTCCTCAAGCAACTTAGCATGGTCCTTGAGAAGAATCGCATGTTGTTCCTCCACAGTTTCCTCAACAAGTTCCTAGAAGATTAATAATTTTATATAGGTACCTTTTATATATTACAAGAGAATGAACCTTAGCATTCATGCTGTAAAAATTTCCATCACTTACACTAGTTTCAACTAGATGCTCCTGAGTAGTTCCACTTGCTTCTTCAAGCAGTAGTGCTTCTTCGACGATAACCTTATTTTCTTTCCTTTTATATCGTAATCCTCGAGCGTTCGGAGATTTCGCGCAAAGTGTTTTGGAGGCAACAAATACAATGAAGTAACGCTACCAGGTTTAAAATATTTTTCGCCTCGAAAAATTCATTTCAGCCATCAGGTTTCGTTCAAAGTCCTCATCTTCAAAATGCTCGGAGCACACATGACCATTTCCAGGATTCCAATTATCCTTTGTCTTGCAAGCTTCCACCCACAATTTTCTTAAATGAGGATCTTTCGGGAAACTAAAGTATCCTATGTAGTTCTCCTCACTCCGGTCACGAGTTTTATAAAAGTTGTTCGTACACACAGCAACAGAACACCTTTTCCCAGGCATTTTCACGCTATAATCAGTAAATACTGAAGTAAATTTCTTCACACGCCTAATTTAGCTTCAAGAGCATTTTACAATTTGTTTCAGTGCGTTTTTATACAAGTGAATTTAAGCAATAATTCAAAACACTTCACACGCTTCACGCAATTATCGCCAGGATCCCTACAACTGCAAGGAACTGTGGAACCTCGTGACGTCACTCACTTCCTCTCCCACTTTCAGCTGAGACCACCTCTTCTAGCCACCTTGGGCAAGGCCAATGGGCCTGCATTGGACTCAGAATGTGAGTGTGTGTCAGTCGAAGTCAGTCATTGTCAGTCACTCCTTGAAAACGGTGGTACCGTGTGGTCGTGAGTTAGGTCACTGTTAGTATTGCGAAGTTCGCTAAAGAATCTTTTGCATTGTGTTCTGTATATGTTAGTATTTTTGGAATAAATATTCCAAATATCCCGAAAACTACTGAGCCAATTATTTAACCTCACCATACAATGTAATATTATTCTCAGTAACTCTTATACAAAACTCAGCGCTAATTAGAAAACTTGGCAATGATGTTTTGAGGATGCATTTTAAACTTCAGTTATTATTTGTAAGTTAAACAACCTTTTTCCATTTACTGCTGAATATGCTCTTATCGTGAAAAATTGAGTTCTTTATTTTCTAATAGATCCAGCATCCTCTGATTGTTATTTGCTTCGTCACCGTATTCCCCAACTGTAGATACTGTTTCATCCCCACAACTATTTGAAATTACTCCTGTAATAGCAGCTCCTTTAAGAAAATCCTCCGGCATCACGTCAATGATCTCGCACGTCTTAAATTGACAAATGAAATAAATAAAAGTTTAATGTTGTTAATGCATTAACATTTAACTTACTTGCGTTTAAATAAATTATTGTATTAGCTTAATTAAATGCCCTCCTTTTGATCTTCCATTTCCAGGAAATTGCCATGCTTATTCCCGGTGCTAATTCAATATAACTCTCCATCTCTCTTATTCGGTCCCTATTTCGGTTCGGTCTGTGTGTATTTTCGCTATATTGGTTTTCTTTCTTTACCTTGATAAGGTTTTTCCTCTTTCTTACATTATTCTCTTATTCACTGAATAGTTCCCTAGTATTTTCTCAACTATTCTTCGCAATATTGTAACTTACATTGTCTTTAAAGAGTAGTTCAAGAGTAGTTTATTTTTCGACGAAGTTGATCATATTTGACGACCGCCAACGTACTATGGTAGATTAGATCATAAAAATAAAATAAGAGAGATAGACTGTAGAACAGATTTCCGCGAGCGATAAGAGACTATAACGGCTGTGTAAGGACTTAGAAATAGATTAGTTGACTGGTAGTGTAGCTTACTAACTTATGTATTTCTTAAAGCATGTTTACGGAGTTTTATGGTGTTTCTAACAGCATGTTTTGCATGTTCTAGCTTCATAGGCAGATTGCCCTCTTAAGTAGCATGTAGAATATTATGTGTCATCGTACATGTGTGGCGTGCATGTGGGGATTCTCTTGCATGCTGCATGATGGTTTTTAGTTAATGATGGAATTGGTTAGTATCCTTAATATTCATGACCGTGCGGTGTGCATGTGGCGGTCCGCTTGCGTGCTGCATTTTGGTCACTTGTCACCCCCTGCCAAACACCCTAGAGGTGGCTCGCAGGGTAACATTTAGATGCAGATGTAGATGTAAAGTAGCACTACTTGTTGTTCAATATTGCCTGAACTTCGCTGCGTATGTCGTTCTTTGCATTTTTACTTTATTACATATTCTCGATGAAACTATATAAATTTGAACTTTGAAATTAAACGCCTATTGTGGATATTGTACAATTTTGGCTCCAATCATTGCCTTATTATATATATACCTTAGTTTATTATGCATTGCCGTAATCATTGACTATGTAACATGCTGGTAGCATTCTATAATCAGTTATTTTTTTGGAACGTATTTTGCCAGCAAATGTGACGTGTTCCATGCAAGCTCCTGTTAATTGAATAGAAAAAGATCTGCTGTAACGAAATATCTGATGGGTGGTCTTCCATGTGAACAGTGATAGTGCATTTAACTGATTACATCATTTCGCTATCGCGCAGTGATACTTTTTCCGGGATAATGAACCAAATGTTATAGCTATTTTTACATACATTTTTTTTCTTAAACACAATAAAGGGAAAATATTTATTTTGAAAATATTCTCCGAAGGTTTTTTATCGCGTTCATGGAAATCTTTGCAGAGACATTTGATGTCACGTTAATCCAAGTGGATTATATATCGTTGGGAAATCAGGAATGAATTCATTCGTTTGTATGCATTAATTCATCTTTGTAAAAATTCCTTCAATTGGGAAAGCGTTATTTACTGACAATATTAGAAAGCTTTGCAAATATTCTTCAGCCACGGGTATGTTTCCAACTAGTGAGCATCTTGCAAAATACACATCTGGACAGCCGTTTCCAAGAATGTTCAGCTGTTAGTAATTTGTTTCATCTTCAGAATTCAATTGGTCTGAAATTTATCGTTGAGCATAATAAGGCATGTTTACATTTTGTGGAATCTGCATACAATATTGACACGTTTTTATACTGGATAAATTGCCTTGTGACCGGGATTGATCCAACTTTTTCTGGATATTATTCCAAGTTATGGGTGAAATCCATATTTTCAAGGATACTTCTTGGGCTGATATCTTGTCATTACCTTCAATTTCCCTTTAAGTGTTCCAATTTCGTGGGCATCAGGATGGTGAGGTGGCTAGAGCACTGGCTTCCAATATCATTGCCTCGGGTTTGAATCCCGGCGGAGATTTTTCGGAGGATTTCCGATTTCTTTCCTCCGTCCTCCGCGCAAAGCACTTCAAGTTCAGTCCTCCGTCCTTCAAATAGGGCCGTTAAACTTCGGTCCCTTTTGCGCCTTTCGTTTAGATATGGCCATTGCTGACGCCGAGTTTCTCCCTACACTTCCTCCATTCCCAAAATTAACCTTTTTGCCGCTTTTTATCGAACGTCACATGTATAAATCTGACAAATGTTCCTGGCGCTGTAGAGTGGACGATTTTGGGACATGGGCTACTGAACTTTGAAAATCCTGCGAAACGGGGGAGGAAGGTTGTTTTGTGTGGAGCGTCAGTCAGAAAACCTTTATAGTTTCTGCCAACAAAAGCGCTTCGAGAAGTGAGAGTCCTGTTTCGACTCGATCCACAATGAGACCTCAAGATAGGTTAGCTATTAAATTCTTAGCGATGGGCGGTTTAAAGCCCTTGCCTTGCGTGTATGTGCCTCGTTTTTCTCCGCGAAGCAGTTTGATTCCCCTGTCGTTCTCTCTCTCTCTCTTCCCCTACGTCATTCGCCTTCACCCCCTACACTTCTGCCATCACCTCCATGCCGCGCAGATCTACTCCAGGAAGTTTTGTGGGAGCTATATTTAGTCATGTATTAAGATACAGCCGTTCTATGTTTGAATTAATAATTTTCAACTGTTACTCATGAAATAAGTTTTTCTTGATGGTGTTTTTTGTTGAGAAGCATGTCAACTAAAATGTATAATTATTAATTAGTCGCATAACGTTTATAGGAGCTATACAATTAATGTATAATCATGATTGGGTCGGCAACGACCCATTGGGCACGTCTTGAATTTTATTATACATATTTATACTTTCACTGTTGATAATCTAATTTATAAATATATACCTGAATATAAAAGAGATGTTGGGCTTAATGGGTTATAGGATAAGATGTGGTAAGATCTCTCACTCATGCAGCTCGGGGAAATCTCTCGCTTTCTACCTACCTGCCAGAAATTCTTCCATGCGGCTTATCGGAACTGGGGTAAACTTTGTGCAGGCTTTTCCGCGCCTGGAATGCTTAACCCAGTGGGCAGCATGCCTCGTTTCGCTCGATATATATTGCCGGGATTCGATCGGGGTGCACCTCTCGTACATCTTTTTTTAATCACAGAGCATCGGCCTTCGTGAGCAAACCAAACCAACGGTGGATATGCCTTTACTTGCTCTCCTTGAATCATGGGCTCGCGAGTTTTTCCTTTTTTTTATTTCCGTTAAAGGTTCAATCAATATCTCTCCCAAGGATGGCTTCGTGGAGTGTCATGAAAGTTTTCTCCCTAAAGCCCTCTTTCGATACGACGATACTTTTATGGCGTCATAGCTGGCAAGGGAATAGACCAGTGGTAACTTTATCTTGATGAACTATCAAATCGCATGCCATGCGATGGCATGCAAAAAATCGCCTCCGATCACCTTGCTGTGCTAATGATTAGAACAAGTTCATTTTTTCAGCGACTAGGCAGCGATTTCCGGCGCATTTTACCTTAATTCGTTTTTTAATCGGGAAATGAAAATGTGTAAAAGAAGGATTTTTAAACTAGAAGCGTTGAATACAACTAATCCCGGAGTATATAAATAAAAATTTGCATATATATCCTGTGCTATTATTTATTCTTCAGTGTAGTTAAGCGCTGATAAAAGATCACCGAGGAGGTATGTTTCCCTTTAAAATGTACGATGTTAAAAATGATGATCAGTATTATCTAGTAAAATAAATTATGTATAGTTTTACTATCGACGATAATTATTTTTAATACAATCTGAGCATCATCCATTTCGTATGCAAAGTAGTAACCTGCGCTTGACTGTTTCCACGACTTAGTTTCTCGTCATTGGTGACCGCCATTTCATCTGGCATTGCCGGGGGCAGGATTGTATATCAATTTTGGCTTAATATGTGATTCCATGTGTAGATTATAATAGATAATTTTAATTAATTTCTCAAGAACTTCAAAGTCCTTTATAACCGTGTTGAGAACAATGTCAATAAGAGTACAACATTTCCACCACATACATAAAGCGTGAGGAGACATTCCTACTAAGATACAGGACTTAATTTAAAGGTTACAACAAGAGCAAAAACAGCATAGCAAAAGTGAATAAAAATATAACAAACATGTATTGCTAAAAGGCCAAAAACGGAGCGGATGTGTATAAAAAGATACATAAACAGTTCCATTATTTTTACCTATGATTATGACAAACATTTTCAAATAAATATGGCGTCATAAGCATTTTAAGAGTATTTTTAAAACCCACAACATAGTAAGGAATATCTCTCCATACCCTCATAGCCGAATTTATTGGTGAAAACTGGTGATTAGTTCGAAAGTTTGGCATTTTGAAGCATCTTAGTGCTCTAACAACACTCTGAATTGCTCCAGTATACATTAGTCCTCTAATTTAAGTAGCTAGGAACTGGATACTGGATGACAGTTTCTAAAATTAAATAGAATATACGCTGGGAATATATAAGTGTATGCAGGTCTTATCATTGGCTCACGAGTTTGTTCTCTTTTTATTTTATTTCCGTAAAAGTTTCAATCAATAGCTCTCTCGTGGATTGCCTCTAAGAGTCTCGTGCAAGTTTTACTCCCTGAGAAGCAGCTCCCCCGCGAACCTTGGTATGCTCACACAAATTTGGGAAGCTCAGAAGTTTTGGGAACAGGCTGGTGCGTCATTAATCCAAGAATCCTCGTTGAGGCGGCTTTACACGAGGAAGTTGACTTTAACATGAAAGTAGCCATTACAGCGGCAGCGAATTTGAGGAGATCTTTGTTTTTCGATACGTAATAACTTCAATTCACATATTGAAAATCTTTCTTTTTTAACACTACAATGAATGATTGCTGTATGCATGGCATAACATGCACATTTTCTCTTTACTGAACCGTGATTGCAATGAGACTTAATTAAACTTCTTGAAGAGGTGTTTTCGGTTTAGTCATATATTTTGATTGTAAAATATGAAAATTAACAGCTACTTTCCAACCTTTTATAACTCCTTTTTCAAAACATTGTCGCAGATTCTCTCGTCAATCGTAATACACCCATTCTTGATGGGAAGACAATAGAAAACTGAACGTCGTCGTCTGTTTCCGTCACGTCGGGAAACGTCGATCGTGATCCCACCCTTATGAAGATCGAACATTCATCCCTTTACCTTGATTTATATTCTCTCTTACACTTGGGTGACTCGGGTTAGTTTAATCGATTTTTTTTCATGGTGAATTTTCTCACTATGGAGTCACAATCTACCTTGTCATAAATAATTATTAAGACTTTCCTTTCACATTGCTCTTTTAATCTTTCCGTTTTTTTCATCTTCTGTCTCCTCAATCATGTCTCTTTGAGGCGAGGAAAGGACTGTTACCCTTGCTGCTACCCCTGGGGAATTTTTTCATGTTACCCCTTCAGAAAGTTGGGACTTGGGTTTTTCATTCAGATGTGTCTGCGAAGGGAGTTGGAGAATGTCGAAGTGTCCCCTCAGGTCATTATCTCAAAGGCTGGGGTAGCCCGAAGCCATTCTATATGTTCATGATTCACGGCTTTCCTTTCCAAACAGATTCCCATCAGAAATATTCTCTCTCCGAAAGAATATAATACGGCACAGATGATGTGAATTTCAAGCAGGCATTATTGATTGTGGCGGAGCCGTCATCATCCAGGCAAGCCAAGAAATCATCTTCCAAGAAAATATTGTACGGATAAAAGATTTTACGACATTAATTTTCGTCTACATCTACGTAATATCCTGCAAGCCACCTCAAGGGTGTGTGGCAGGGGGAGAGTTTTCATAAACGTGTATTACACTATATCCTAACTGGGCTTGCACGAAGTTATGTGACAAACGATTCCGTGCTAGTACCCGAGGGGAAAGAGGGGGGGGGGGGTTAGTCGGTAGTCCAGTAACGGGAGTCCGACACTCAGTCCGTAAATGGATTTCACCCCAACATAAAAAAAATAAAAAAACTCAAGTTAATCCAATTTTTGGGCCATAACATTAGGAAAGCCATATTATAAACATATTCGATTGAATCGACCAAATATTTCTGTTTTTGGATGAGGAAATATATTGGGATATTGTAAAGAAAGCCGCACCTGGTAAATAAAAAAAATGCTGTAAGTATTTCAATTTAAAACAACATAAACAATCTAGAAAAGATCGTTAGATCAGCTAGGTGTTAATTGGTAGAAGAACCTACGACTATTGATGCATTAAGCAAAAACTTGCAAATAACTTTCTGAATTTGAAATTTCACAAACGTGCCCAACATTTGAGGTATGCAACCAATTTTATGGCAGCTGCGAATATTAATGTACTTAGTTTACGACATAAATGCACAGAAATATGAGTTTTACAGGAAGTATGCGAGGTGTGCAGTTAGTATTATGCAGCAGATTAAGAAACAAGAATGTGATAGCAAATAAATAATTAGTTACACTACCTATCGACCTAATTATGAAGTCTCAGAGGCAGTCGTTATGGTGTCTTATCGTTCGCGGGAAAAATGTCATTTTTACAGTTGATGTGGATTTCAAGTAGGAATGACTGATTGTAACCAGGCAGAGAAATCGTCATCCAGGAACGAATCGTATGAAAAATATATTTGTAATATATTATTCTTACGATGTACAACGTAATATTTTCTAATAATGCTTCTATTTTCTTTCACCTTGAACTTTCTATGCCTATGCTATCAAACGTTAAGGGTTGCATGTGTATCAGCACCACGAAAGATTGTAAATTAAATTGAAAGGCTGTATTATTATGATTCTTTTATAGAATGGGTAAAATTAGTCAAGTGGCAAGAAGTGTCAACTAAGGATACATCCTCCGAATTGGAAGCTGTTTATATTGTTATAACGACTAAAATTTCTCGCTCAGAGGTATGATTGAGAAACTATACTAAATGATTGGCACTGAAAATGTGCATGCAATTTGTTGATCATACATGGTCAAAGCCGTGGAAAAAAAGTTCGTATTTTTTCTCGCAATTCTTAAATAAATAAGGGCATAATGTTATTGACATTTCTGAGTTGTCATGAATTTTGATGCATTAATAAATTAATAGACTTAATTTATAATATTTCTGAGGTGCAGCGAAAATTATTAATAATATGTTCCCCATGTTACATCTGTCTGGGAGTTGGCGGTAGTAAATAATGCAGTTGTGATTTTCCGCTCAAGATGCTTATTAATTCCGTAATCAGCGGCCGTAAGGTACACTCTCTTTCGAATACTTACTTGTGCTATTGTTAAATCAGCTTTTAATTGGCATGTACCTTATTGCATTTGAGGGAAATGCAGCATATGCGTGATGTGATGTAATTAACTGGTCCATAAAACCTTCCATTGATTACGTTAAGCATATTTGAAAGAAAGGGTTACTTTGAGATTCCTTTTCAGAAGTCTTGTATTGTATCTAAACTAGAGAAAAAGTGATTTGTGCTTACTCACTCTGGTGTTGCTGCCACAAGAACAAATGCAATGTGAGCGCAGGCTTAAATTTCTTTTATTATTTCGATTCATTAGCCTCACATTGTCACCTCTCTCTGCACCGGGAACTAAAAGTCAAATTGAGATTGTACCTTCCACATTTTCGTGCATTGGATACGATTAATGTCCAAGAATCGTTAAACATTCTCTATTGTTGTAGACATGGCAATTAGGCTGAGAAACAATTTTCGTAAATGTATATTTCAGAGTTGTGAGGCTCGTAAATGAAATGCTTTTCAAATTAAAACTTCAGCGAATTAATGAATTCCACGGCAAACTCCAGGGTGTGACAACTTTGCAGGTGCAACTATTTCCTCTCTCCGTTCATACTTCAACGAGTTTTCTCGCTGAGTGCTTTATTTTTTAGCTCTTTTATTTAATTCGAACTTTTCGCGTCACCTTTGTACGTAGTAGGTGTGTGAACACGAAAAAAAATGTTGTTTACTCGGGATGGTATTGCTGGTGCAAAGATAAAATAATGATTTCTCCAATTCCGTTGAAACTTTTAAGTCTGTAATGCTTTGTTCAACTCGTTACGATGTTCGTCCAGTGTTTTCATACTCTCATTGTCATTGCTAGTCTAAAAGCGCGTGGCGTAACCAACTTTTTTATTGACGTGTAGGAATACGTAATCGATGAATTAAAAATGCAGATTTTTACTTTTTAGGTCCAAATACTTAAAGATCAACCATAACAAAAATACTCTTATTTACTTGAAAGAGCAACAACGTAATAAATAATTTATAATAATTTAGAGTAAACAATAAAACGTGTAAGTGGAAGTATGAGTTAAAAAAAATCTTTCCCTGACTATTTCATAGAATAATTTATACCTACAGCTCAATTTTACTTATAACTATTGGCAAAGCTGTAAACTGTCGCCATGTAATTATAGCCCAATTTCAGCGCAAATGTATTTATGTATTTTAAATTATCCTGTGAAACTTTTACTTCAGACTTTTTAACAGATAACAACGGAAGAACACAATCAGCCATACCTTCGGAAGTGAACATCTTTCTCAGGCGGGATTCGAACCCCCAACCGTAGGGTATACAGGCAAGAACTTCACACCGCCAGCACCACCAACACCGGGGCCCGGTGGGGTAACTTCCATTCTATTGAATTAACGCATTTTGATTTTAGTTCCAGTAGTTATCCACTAACAACTCCAAAACTATGGTGAATTGGTGCCTCAATATTATCATCCAAAAATGGCATTTCTATTAAATATGCTATTTTCCTTCGTGTTTCCCCCATCCGTGCATTATAAGCAATTTCTTTGGCTGTGAAATAGTGTTTAAAGCCGGACCCAGGACTATAACTAGGAAGGGGTTACTCATGTTAAACCGGGGAAGGTGGTGGCGAAGGGGGTGGTGGGTAGCATTGCCAGTGGCCAGGTGCTTTTGTACAGTGTTTCCAGTAAGTATTCAAAGCTTGGTTACGATTTCATCTTATTTTGGGCAGCTAGTACCACCTGCACCAACATAAAACACGAATTGACGCAATTCTCTAAAAATCAATTAATTCTCTTTACGAATCCAAAGAAAGACGTAAAGAAGGTAGTTGGAAGAGGTAATGAAGAGCGAAGCGTTACTTAAGGCTATGCTAGAGGTGAGAATGTTGGGTGAGCGGGGAAGGGGGAGAAAGAGAAAGGGTTTAATGGACAAGACGAAGAAGGATAGGACGTGCACTGAGATGAAGAAAGAAATAATATAGGTAGATAAGTCCTTGCCAATGTGAAACTCTAGAGGATATTTTCACACTTCCATTTAAAGCTACCTTAACCGGTAGATTACCTTAACGAATAAATAAAATACGTTTCTAGGTTTTATTTTTGAGCTTCCTTGTGGGGGCGTCAGCCCCCTTCCTTCCCTTTCCCCTCGCCTGGTACGCCTATGTGGAAAGATACGATTTTACTGGGCATATATAACAGAGAACATTTTTTTCTATAAGTAGGCAGCATATGATTTAAAGTAGAGAAATTAGCCTTCTCTGTCTGCCTAAAGCAGTGAATAAATTAACTGAATAGCTACAAATGTAATCAATGAAGTTTTATTGCAAATATTTACTCTATCCTAATACTAAAAGTTCAACCATTACAAAAAATATCAAAGTAAAGTTAAAATGAGCAAAGCTAAACGTATTAGCAGTCATGCTGTTAATTATTTTGTAAGGGCTACACCGTAACAAAAATGTATAATAATTCGGAGTAGTCTTAATTAAAAGTGCAAGTACAGTTTTCATTTTTTAAATTACTCTTATTTTTTACTATTTCCTTGAATACAGCCCAGCCCAGAAAAGCTGTGTACAATTGCCAAAGTGTAAAAACAGGCTCAGGTAAACATACCCCAATTCTGTAAAATATCTGTCCTTGTGATTTAGTGATCAATCTCCTTCATCAAAAATGGAGTTATGCAGGCTTCGTTTTGCCAGACCGTTTACTTCACTTTGTGGGATAAAATATATGATTCAAATGATTTTTTAGTTAATTTACAGTGAAGCCACATGAAACGCATCTAAGTCAAAAGGTATGGAAAGCTTCATTTTTTAATTCATGTAAGAATTGACTTATTTTATCCTCATCCAAGTGCATCCTTCGAAAGTTGCTGGTAAGTCAAGGGAAGCAGCGAGAAAGAGAGTGAGGTTGGGTAACCAAATTAATTCGCGAAAAATGCACGAGGCACACAAAATTGAAGTTAAAATCACCCATCGCTATGCCTTTACCGGGGAATCTTTCTTGAGGTATCATTGTGAGACGAATCGAAACAGAATAAGGCTGGGGAACCAAACTACCTTTTCTACAAAGTCACGAGGAAAAAACTCGAAAGACTAATAGACAAGTGGTTCGAATCACCCATCTTTGTGAATTTACCAGGAACACTATCCTGAGGTCTCATAATGAGATGAGTCGAAATGGGACGGCATCGTAATTCATTATATTTCTCGGATCGCTTGTTTGGCAACTCTTTGAAAAGGTTTTCTGACTGTTTCTACAAACTAAACACCTTACTCACATATTTCACAGTATTGTGAAAGTTCCGTAGCCCATATCCCAAAATTGTATATTGTGCACCGTCAGGAAATATTTCGAGAGATATACCGAACGTTTCGCTTGCGCACATCGTTTATTCATATTCGATCGTGTGTGTAGAAGTGCGATGTGCGATGATCTGTTCCGATCGGTGCTAACCTCAACACATTGAATGGAAAGTCCCCATAAGTTCCGTTCTCCATTTCTCGAGCTCTATCGACTTTAAAGCCTTCTAATTAATATGCTCCAGGCATACATTCGTCTTCGCCTCCCTACGTTCTCTCTCTTCCCATGCCGCTGCCAGCTCATTCTATTCTAATCGCATATCTCCTCTTCATTTTCTCTCTCCTCCATTACCCGTCCTCTGCATTCATCCATTCCGTTTCGCGTTTTCCTCATTTCCTTCCCTTCTGAATCTCTCTTTGTCCTCCTTGATATAATTCTTAAAATTTAAAGGTCTGATTCACGAAGTTAATAAAATCTGCATGCTTCGTTATGGACCATTCTTGTATTACGTAAGGTGATATTGGCCAATTTTTTAAGGTCCACCTCCCAAAGTAAGACTACTAAGATTTCATATCCCTCCCGATCTTACGAAAGATGTCTCACATTTTTTTAGCTTTCACATAATCATATATGTTATCCATCTACGTACTACCCTGCGAACCGCTGCAGAGGGACGTGGCAGGCGGTGTGAGGGCACAAGCCATGGAAAGAGGAGATAATAGGGAAAGGGAAGGGAGAGAGGACATAGGTGAATTGAGTGTTAAGATAGTGTCACGCTCTTTTTGTTGTAATAACTAAATATGCTTGGTAAGAAGAAGTTTTTGTTCCCGTCAGTTCGGCTATGTCTCTTATTTCGTCGCTTCTATCAATTCCAGAAATGTAAAGCGCGGGGTCAAAATAATATATTCCGTATCGTACTGAAAATCACCCGATCGGAGTTCTTCAAGTAATCTAAGCCTAGAGTGCAGCCTGCGAGTCTCTTACGGTCTCCAACCTAATCCTTCCTGATGGAGAATATTAGAAATATAAATTTGTATCCGATTAACGATAACGGTTTGAGAGATTTTGCTATCCACGGTTGGCGACATTCGCATAACGCGTGATGTTAAAAAAATACGAAGTCTCCGAAATAAAGAAAGCAAAGAATTGATCATAATTTTTTTGTTTAGTATAAATTCAGGCGTACCGCCGCCACGGCAGTAGTCTCTAAAAAGTACAAAAAAAACAGGTAGAAGGACTTATCGGCCGACACTGCCGGTAGCAAAATTTTTTGTCCGACAATAATAAACAAAGGGATAAAAAGACGAAATCAGGAGTGACTAAAATATTACGTAAAATGATCTCGCATTCCCTCACCACTCTAGGAATGAGAAATTAAAAAGATCCCAACCCCCATTGCCGTATCGGCTGGCTAAATTTTCACAAAAAGGTACAGGAGTGAACTTGTTTAGTAGATTTTCGCAGCTCATACTTGCTATTAGGCTTTTGGTTCTGCGAGTACAGGAGTGCTCAAAGGAGCCATATATTCTATCGTACTTCAATCTGTAGTTATACTCTCAATGACACTAGAGGCCCGAGAGATATTTTCTTTCCCAACGAAGGGGTTATGTTCGGTAAAGTTTACTTTTCGTTACTACTCCTTGGAGTGGTGTCTCATCCGCCCTGGATGACGCATATTTTGACCCAAAATCAGCCAAATTCAAATTCTCTCTAATATATGCAGAGTAAACCCTCCACTTTGCCTGAAAGGGGGTAGATAGGAGATGCTTATGCTCTGGCGTAATTAACTGTCAACAGAGAATATTCATCTGCCGAGTAGTTCGTATCGAGCAAGCAACGTGCATCTGTTTTTGTTAATGTACATGTGCGACCTCTAAGCATTGCCTAGGTTTCAGATTAAAAAATTATACATTTTGAAGGGCTGTTTTTCTGCTAATTAACTTGCATTATTGACTATCCGCCAATAATTGGCTTGAGAAAACGTTGATGCTCTATCTAGCATACATATTACCTGGTTTTCAGATGTGACCGAGTTGAAATTTTGGATTAACTAGGGCAGTAGTCGCTCCAAGTATGTTAGATTAAAACTGCTTGTAAGGGACTGGTGACCGAAGTTCATAGGTAAACAGACAAGGTTATCGAGGTCTCTCCCTATTAAGGTCATAGGACCACCCTGATAAAATAGAAGAGATACGTAAGTGCAAGGCTCTCTCACTGTTAAATAATGGGTATTGGCTCCGCTTTCGCTTGTCCTTTGTGGCTGAAACATAACAGTGGAAAAGCTTTCATTAATTTCAATAGAGTATAATTTTAAAATACTGTTTTTAAATTGCGGAATACACATTTTATATGGCACAATAAACCTAATTTCTCTTAAATATTAATTGTGTATTTAGAATTCAAAGTGTGTTACTTTATACTGAATGAAAAAGCTACTGAAATGGTTGTGTCAATAAGATGATGAAGATGATTACTTACTTTGATGAACGTACATATCTGCCACCCAGTTCATGTTTCAACTAAAACATTTCAAGTCATCAAAATGGTGCCTAAATTTTAAAATGGTCCTTTTGAGCATTCCTTTTAAAATATTATCGCTTAATAGCCTCACAATATGAACACATGCCAATAAATTGCAGTTAACGAAATAATCATAGTCATAAATCATTAAAAAAAAACGAAAAAAATTTCAACATAGCAGTCATCACTGCCACTATATGACACCTGGGATTTTTGTGTAATAAAATATATGTGATACTAACATAACGTACGTTTGAATCCATGCACAGCAAAATGTTCACCTGTTTTTGAGGACTTTAGAAGTAATGGTAACAACTTACCTATCAACTGGCAGAAGATGTGGTTCGGCATGGAAATGATTGGCTCATCAATTAATGCAACTAATAATAATAATAATAATTAATTCATGGAATAATTACAAAAAATATGCTACGTTGATTCCTCATAACAAATGACTGGTCTTGAGTTGCCCTACTTCATTGAAAGCTGATCATCAGCCAATCCATATGTGTCGGATGCTAAATTTTTACCTTGAAAACATATTTTTTTACAAAAATAATATTATAGTAATTTTAGAAACAAAAAGAGGTGTAGTACTTGTCAACTATTACGAAAAACCCCTGTCTAGTAAATATTCACAGATTTCATAATACGTCTAAGTCTTGAATCACAATATCCTCTCGTAACATTGGATCGATGTTCCAAGTAAAACTTTCTATTTTTAAAGAAATTGGTAAGTTACAAAAATAAATATAAAAATCATAGGAATCGTGCATTGGTTTAAAAATGCTACTTTTTTGTTAGCAATTCACACTTTACAGCAAGCAAGAGCTAGTGAGTCAAGGAAATGACCTGCAGATCACCACTTGAGAGCCCAAGGTGGTCACGACGCGCCGCCTGGGTGGCGGATTGGAACTACGAAAAATTACGTAATTTTCCGTATTTTATGAAGCGATTCTCACTTACGTGACATTACAAGATATAATCCCTTGGCCCTTAATCCTATAAGTGTGGTCATGTCGATGAAGATCCGAAAATCTGGTGTCAGTAGCGTTTTTTATTCCAATGAACGTCGTCAAAGGATTGAGGGGAGTTGAGATGTGTCCGATCGCCTCAGCTACAGCACTGCCGAACGGGTTCATCCTTCCATCTCATCGGGAAAAAAAATGAAATCAATAAATCCCCTATGGCAAACAAAGCAAATACACGCGGTTATGCGCAAGTCCATCGTGTTCTTGTTTCTTCGGCCGTGTGGAAAAACCTGGAAAACTTGATACCGTTTCCTCAAGAGTTCCTCCCGCAAACGTTTTAAAAATCTCATAATATTAATCCTCCCGACGAAGTTTTTTTTATTATCCCCAACTCTATGTGAGGTAGGTACGTACAGATGTAGGAAATATCCGCCGAAAATGTTTGACGATGATGATTTGGTGTGGAGTTATCGCATGAGGGATATGATTTTTGTTTTTCAGTTTATTTTTTTTCAAACTTTATTTTAGTTCCTCGCGAAAAGCCGTCCAACAGATATGTACTCAAAAACGTCAAAAAACATTTTTTCAGTGTGTATCTGGGGCCGGAGAGTTCGCCGAATTCAATTTTGGGAGAGAAATTATTTTTCTTATTATTTTTTTCAGTTTTATTTTTTTCTTAATATTTCGGACTTCCTGAAATGGAGTCAGAGTGAGCTAGATGCAGACACACTCACACACACACACTGGCCACATGTCATGCATTGGGTGATGAAAGGATCCATTAAAAAAAATATTGAGAATTCTGCGAGATATTTCTAGGCTTTCGGTGGAAACCCAAAAGGCTCTACACGGAAAACGGCTTACTCGGGGGATATATATTCCCGGATTAAGGTTCCACAATTTCAAATCATATCGATTAAGTCACCAATATTTGATTTCCACGTGGAAAGGATTACTGTCATGATATTCCTCTCTGGACGCTTCTCGGTGACGCAAAACGGATAATTTTTTTTGAGAATATATTAATTTGAAACAAATCCGAAGACCCGTAAAATGTATTAAGTAAGCCGCAAAAATTGGCATTAGTACGTATTTCTATATATTTTCTATCAGATTGGCATTTTTTGGATAGCGAAGTCCAAACACGAATGTGAATCGTGTTAAAAACTAGAGTTAATGGTAAACATGCTTTAATAAAAGTCTCCCGATGACTTTTTGTGATGTTTACTGACGTTTACATATTATTTAAAAATGTTTACGAGGTTAAGTTAATTTTTCGTATAGAAACATGAAAAACCACTTACCGATGAATATGCATTATATTTTATGTTTGTGCATTTTGCATATTTTTGAGAATTTCGAAAGACACTCCTCCGTGCTGGATTGGCTAAATATTCAGCCCATTAAAGTTATGTAAAATATATTTTAAATAAAAGGTTGCACAGAGAAAACCTCTAACAGTAAAACATTGCAAAAGAAAACTTGTTAACATTTCCTTCACATCCTAAAAAAAGAAGAAAAAAAAGTTCCAACCCTCTTTCCTAGTATTCACTTTAAATTAAACAGCTATTCGCAAAAAATAGTCCGTGCAATTTTGCTTCCTTGATGTAAATAGACACGAGATATATGCATAGTAATTCTGAAGTAATTTAATCGGTATAGACGTCTGTCGAAAAGGGGAGCTAAATATGTTTAGCTATTCGTAATTGAATTGATAGTGCTAAGCAAAACTACTAAAATACTGCATTGTAAGTACTTGTGCGAAGTAGAGCCTGATGCTGCAAAGCTAATTTTTTTCTAGAGTGTAGGGTTTCGCAGCTGTTGACAGACGCTGATGAAGCCTCATATTCCTCATAATGCCTCATCAGCATTTATATTTTCCATTCTTCAACATTGTGTTAAAGTTAACTCAATTACTTCAAGCTTCGCTTCGTTGAAGTTGCTTATATCCATAATATTAAAATGCACAACATACCTGACGATACCGTATCGCGGTGAAATCCATCGTACGAATAAAAGTTCTGTGGAAGAGTACGTTGTACATTTAAATTATATGTGCTAAAGTGTGTTATTATTATCGATGTGGAAACGTGCATGGGTGTACGAATATCAATTGTCGTCTCAGAAAAATTACATAACTGCATTTTAACTGAACGGACGTAGCCGAATATTCTTCATTTATTTTCTTTTACATATATCCTACCTCTTTAAACGTGATGAGAATGGCGAGTAAGTAATGAAAAACTCATGTTTTTTTAGGTGATGGAAAGGAGCTTTCAAATTAAAGAGTGGAACCACTTGTCATCCAACAGAGTGACGAAAACGTAAGGTCAACAGAGTGGGGTTGGGACGACGTAATTTTTTTTTCAAATTTTTCACAGGGATTATTTTACGTTAAATCACTGACGTAAAACAGAGAAGAGAATAAAAGGAGGTGGAGAAGGGACGCACAATCTCCGTTGGTACTCTTTTAGACGGATATTTCATCAGTATTCTTTGGAAACTTTGAAAAAATAAAAAAAAATAGAAAATGATGAGCTCAGCAACAAATAACTCACTGAAAAAGGGAAAGGGAACCATGAAAAAATGGCGAAGAGTTGGAACGAAGAGAGGAAATGGGAAGAGATTTATTAAATAGAATCGGTATGTAGAGTTTTGGAAACGGTACCCAGAGAGGAGAGAGAGGGATATGTTTGAGGAGAAATGTGCACGAGAGATCAAAAATATTCCTTCAATCAGGACGCTCTGGGGAAGATAAACGGAGATCAGGCATATCCACATGGAAGGGAGAGCAGATTTTCGCAGAAGCGAAGAAATCATTTGGAATTCGATATTCGACCGAGATTGCTTTTATTTTTAAATTTTTTTTATTGTACGCACCCATACAGAAGAAGCAAAGGTCTTACCATACCGCTGAAAATATATACGCGATCCCATGGAGAGAGAGATAAAATGATCTGCGATAACACAGACTACTAATTGGTTTCGCCTTTGGGAAAACACACGGAAGGTATTTTTTCAATTTTATTTCCCCCTCATTAAATATCTCATTTGGCAAAATGTTAGAGAAGGGACATTTAAACGGGCCGTAGATATATCTGTCTCTCTGTTCTTCTGTCTCTCTGATTCAAGAAGTTCAGTGCTCGTGAGGGTCGACTCGTTAGGCAGGGAAGCTCAGAAAAGCTTGTGAGATGCAGTGAGAGAACTCGAGTTACGTAGAGGTCTCCCAGGCTTTCGTGTCGGGAACTTTTACGATTTAACGATTTCCTTCGTCTTCCTCACGAGAGAAAAGAAGAAGACACTTGCCTCGACAATTGCCCCGGTACAAAAGAAGTCTTGACAACCGTGCTCTACCTATCCCTGGGGAAGCGGATAAGGAGCCTAGACTTAAAGTTGTCGTAACGTCCTGAAAAAGCGGGATTAACTATGCATTTAGGCACTTAAAGAAGCGTTCTGACTTTTCAAATTTATTTCAAATTAAAATTTCCTGAATTCTTTAAATTAAGCTTTTCCTAAATTGTTACATCGAATTCCAAATGTTGTTATTTCATATTCGCTAATTTCAAGTTTTACAATGCTGAGCTTGGTACATTATTGGTACATTGAGACAATGGTACAAATATTGCGTTTATGCCACAGTTACTGTGTACCTGGCAACCCTGACGACGATGCTTTTTCTCTCTTTCTCTGAAAGGACTTTTAATGTCTCAATCTCGCCCCAACAAAGACGTTTATCTATCTATCCATGATAATGACCACAGATTGAATGTTGAAACCATCTTCGGGGGCAAACCTAGTGATTTAGTATAATTTAAAATACAATTTATGCCTTAAGTTACATGATAAAACATTGAAAAATGATTCATTGGAAAAATAGGCTTCATGTCCAGAGGAACATGATTGGTGCAAGGACTTACGATACTTGCATCACAGATACTTCCAAGTAAATTCCTTAAAACACTAGGTTCTTAACAATCAGCAACAAGCTGACTATCAGATTGACTGAAAATAGCTTCATCTGCATACTACCCTGCGAACCACCGCAGATATATATGGAATTGGTTGATGTAGATGTGTATGGCAGGGGTGTTAGGACACCAGACATGAAACAGGAGGAATTTTGGACACTGAGGGGATAGAGGTGAATTTTATTGAGAATATATTGCTAGTGTCACTATCTGTTTTTGTTATAATTACGAAAGATGCCTGTAAAGAAGGCATTATTAAATCTATTTTTATGATAGATATATCGATCGATGTAATATATTCGATACATGGAGTATTTTTAAAATTAGAGAGCTTATTTCTTGCGTTGAAATGTTATTTAAACGCAGAATAATGGACGATTATTCGTACCTTTATATAGTTACTTTCTACAGCTCGTCAAATACGATGAACTTGGCTAATATTTGCCAACAAATATATCGCATGCATCGTTACTTCTCGACTAATATGATCGTAGTCAGCGTGCATAGGGATTGAACCGGGGCTTTTTATTCTGAATGATCGGAATTTCCCCACCCTACGTACCCTATTGTTACATATATATACACCCAATACTAGAGCAACCAACCCACATCTATAATAACCCACTCATTCCTTACCCTACCCATCATACTTTTTCTGGAAAAACTTCTCAGGTACCCCATTCCCACTGGATTTAGCTTACACTTATCCTTTTCCTGACATACCCAGGTTTCGCTACCAAATAAAAAAGTCGGGATGAGATTACTTTTATTATGCCCTAAGAGTATTAGGTACCAAACGAAGTAAATTCTCTCATGTTTTCCCAAACAAAAACTGCATAACATAATTGGTAGTTTGTATATTATTTTTCCATGGTATTTTAATTATCACTACCAACCATTAAACGTATCGAAATAAAATTAAACTTTTTAAGCATATAATATATATATATATATATATATATATATATATATATATATATATATATATATATATATATATATATATATATATATATATATATATATATATATATGGCTATTTACCCATTGTAACTCGCCGGTCAGTATAAGGGACGCACCCTACTGTTAAAATACCCAATCATGTGACATTACAAGTTTGATAAGCCTATTTTTGTTGTTGGGGTGGTCCAGTGGTAGCGTTTTTGACTCCCAATCCGTGGGTCGCAGGTTCGAGGCCAAGTGTGACGGCGGAAAAATACGAAAATGGAAAAGATCTCATATTCCTGAAACGAGACAACGAGAATTTTCTCCATGCTGCCCAAACTACCCGGCCACGCTGTTGATAGGCAGCTGTCTCTGCGGAAGGAAATGATGGCGCGAATAAAAAAGATCAACTGCCACTTATTCGAGCGAGAGTAAAGTCCACGAAATTGGCCGGAGTACTGCGATGTGTGGAAGGCAACGGCAAGCCACCATATTAGTCTCCCTATAGAAGGGGCAGCCGTGCACTCATATGACGTGATGGGCATTCTTCCCGGTAAAATATTCCGGTGGTGTTCACGGTGAAATATTGATTCAATGCGGATTGGATCCATTGGGTGTATCTCACAGTGGACTACTGGGAGAGGAACATCAGTCAGACAGGGCATATGGGAGGATATTTTGTTTTGTAGTGTAATAAACAAATTATAGATGCCTAGGTGATATTTTCGGACCCTTCTTGGTGGAATTCCTTGATATCAGGGATAGAAGAATTAACATTGCAATTCCACATGGTAATAGATTAAGTGACACGACCGGTTTCGCCGCAGAGCAAAATCTTCAGGTGCCTGAAGATGCTGCACTGCGGCGAAACCGGTCGTGTCACTTAATTGCAGTGTTAATTCTTCTATCCCTGATATAGATATCTAAAAACACGTCTTAATGTCATTATGCATAACATTACGACACAGTGACGTCCTGAATGTTTACTTCACCTTAACGGCAACAAGGCGGGAGCAAGTATCCTCAGGTGCCCATGGCATTTATACTGTAATAAAAGATAGCATTTTTTATTTTCCACACTAATTTTAGTGCTACCTCAACCGGTTTCGACGTTTTCACGGCATTTTTTTATTTACTCTTAAAATTGACGTGAAAACGTCGAAACCGGTTGAGGTAGCATTAAAAGTAGTGTGGAAAATACAAAGTGTTATATTTTATTAGTATCCATTTCCATCAAGTAAACTTCTCAATGATTGACCTAACTTTATACTTTGGTAAATCCCTTCCCTTACCCATATCATCCGTCGCTTCAATGTCAGCTTCGCGGCCACGATGGCAACGACGATGTCTTCAAGCATGAAGCGGGCGAGAGGAAAAGCGTAGAGGGGGGAGGGGAAGGATAAGATGGGGATGCGCAGGGCACGGCATCTCGAGGAACCCTGCCAGGGTGCGGGGGGTTGGGGGGGGAGGGATTTCCGTTCCACGGCGTCGCCCAGGGATAGAGACCCCTCCTCGTCACTTGAGAAGGCAGACTTGGCTCGATGATGAGATGAGAACGGACCTGTTGGCAACCTACTCGAGATCCCCTTTAAATTCCTTCTATTTTTTCTTTTACACTCACCGCTTGGAGGCGACAGCCACTTAACCTTAAAAAGCAAAGATCGCCTGGATACAGTTAAGTGACACGAGCAAACGGTTTTTCTGGGGTTAAAACGGAATAATAATAATATGCTTAATTCATTCTACATCTATTGTTGTACCCCGCGAGCCGAAACAAGGGGGTGTGTCAGAGAGTATTGGGGTGCCATATATTTTAAATTTAGTCTGAATTTACAATCGGTAATCATAATGCATTGCACGAAATTTGTAACTTAAACAATTTACAGTTTCAGGCGTTACTTAGTGGAACTGCATCAAATTAAATAATTTCTCGCTTTGTACATTCCACGCTAGTAATAATAATGTTGTAATATTGTATTTTTACCGACCATGGTTTCGAAATATGATGCCATCATCAAGGATACCAAGGAGATCATGATATTGACATTACATGTCGAAACCATGGTCGGTAAAAATAAACAAATGTACAACCGATTTATGCCGTTAAGCTGTCTTCGATACGTCGTTGTAAATTGATTTCCGATAGTCTACCTGAAATAATTTCCAGCTATGTACCTGAAGATGGTTTAATCACGGAAGCGGAATGTTCATTCACAATTGATCGTGAAAGTTACATAGTTCGAAATACTATCATGAGAACTTACCATCAAAGGCGTCAACTTTTGTTTTATTCTGAATTGAAAAGAATGTATATAAATGAGTAGTTTGAAAGTTTTATTGCCGCAGAAAGTATTGTTGGAATGAAGATACATACATGCTTTGGAATCTTGGAGCTTTTTTAAAGGTATCCACGGAGGATACCTGTATTGTTGACTCAGTTTTAACTTTAGCGCATGTGTAGATACGTACAGCTAACTTATTTTGTGTAGAAGTGCAAAAAAGTTTAAAAAATAATACTATCATAAATTCTGACAAAGAACTGCAAAAATATATCAATAACCACCATATTCAAACTACAGTAGGAAAAATAAAGCCATTATCGTTGCGCAAAACGACTGTTTTTGGGCTATTTTCATCTATTGCTCTTTTCCTATTTTGTTTGGCCTCTTTCAATGTATACATTAATTCATAAATGGTCTCTCGATCTTAACACAAATTGTATTCTTACTTTCGTGTCTCCACACAATTTTTGCATAATCCTTTTTCATTCATCTTTAGTCTCAAATCTGTAAAATGACAAGCATACACACATTGTCCCAAAGATGTTGGAAGGTTTGGGTTTTGAACCCCTTGAATAGGAAGTTTTGCGCGCCTAATATCACTAGAGAAAATTCACTTTTACATCTGAAATTGATGAGATAAATAGACTTCCACAGTTTTTTGCTCTCGGACAATTCTGGTGATCCGTATGCCCCACTGATCCCGATAAGCCATTGGCTTGTCATCAGGTTTCTCAGGGGCCAAACGTTTATAACGTCACAGAAACACCCATCGATAAACTTTCATTTTTGTAAAACTTAATGGAATTTCCCGATTTTTCAAAAAGAAAGACACTGCACTTTTACACGATTTTTAAGCGGTGAGCACTTGCGAAGTGCTTGCGGTAAAGGTAGGTGAGATAAAGTCAGGGAAGAATGTGGATTGGGTGCTCACGCATTGGACATACATGAAAAGATTTTTCTTCGTTGGTTTGGAGATGTTGAAAGTATATATGAGAGTCGAATGGTGAAACAGATTTATGATAGAAGAGTGAATATTGCTAGAGACAGCCAGTGAAATTTTGTGGAAGCGACAATTCGGATGGGAAAAATTTAAAGTCTTTAGAATTGAGCCCATGAATGAAGTAATGCATTGATGTAATAGAAACGTAAGAGCAAGGTAAGAGAATTATGGTGGATATTGAAATAATTTAAGGAGAGCTTATTTGATGGCCTAACACCGAGAGAGGGAAGGTCGATGGGTATGTATGTTTATAATCATTAAAAAAGAGCCAGTTTCATAGGTCTATAAGCATTATCATCATCATACTAATATATAAAAATTGAGTTGTGTCTGCCTGTGGCTCAATCACGCAAAAACTACTGAACCGATTAAGCTTAAATTTGGCATTTAGAGATAAAATGCATATGGGATGAACATAGACTATATTAAAAAGCCCTCAGGGCCCCCGAAGGCCTCCCTTGGTGGTCTATCCTAAGCATTGTGTTCGGTCCAGTGGTATCATTTTTTGCCTTTTAAAAATACTTTCACTCAAGATAAGAGGGCTGGGATTATTTTATCGGATGGCTGAATAAATGTTGTTTCAAATTCTTTCGATCGATTTTCTTTTACGCTTCGTAATTGTCTGAAAATCATGTTTTTTGCTGAAAAATCTCACATTTTTCTCTGAAATCCACAATAGCATATTTTCTTGACAACCAGAGATTTGATTTTCAAAGGATGTTCAAGACTCTGGCATTTAAGTTTTCCTGCAGGCCCATGATAGCACGTAGAAATAAAATATGTAGATATAAGATGGGCCCAGAGTCCCAAGGGCCCCATGATAACTTGCTTCGGGGGGTAACCGATAAATTCAATGCATATTTTTAACAAGTATACTCTTCAATGTCTATTCTCAAAGTAGCTCTCATACACTGCATGTATATAAGAGAACATTTACGTAGTTAAAGATACACATAAAGGAATTAAACGTGCAACATTTTTACGTGAAGCGAATACTAATAGTAGTAATGCCCCTGTTAAAAGATCTAAGAAGATGGCGAATAATATTAGTAAAATCTACTCGGGTTTGCCACAGGGTAAGGCTTTTAAAGGCCTTTAAAAGCCTTACCCGGAGGCAAACCCTAGAAGAGATTTTACTAATGCCTCTGTTGCAACAACAAACATGGCGTTGTTTACTATCGTTTAATACTCAGATGTATTCCGACGGTTCCACTACGTGTAATACACATATAGTGGAACCGTCTGCCTCTCATTACGATATTAAACTGTTTTTAGACCAATTCCCTCGTCATTAACGTCACGAGTTATTTACATACGTTTAAAAGTGTTAAAGTGCAGTTAACTTATATTCACTCAATCATCGAGTTGCCTATTCAAGACCCTCACTCACCACTGTCTTTCCCCACCTCGGACTTAAACATATATCCGTCAACATGCCTGATAGAAAAAAGAGTAACCTTCGGTAAAATCTTCTTAAGCAAGAGGAATGTCTTCCTTGCGAGTAAATGAGTCCTTGAATGAAAAAAGACAAAGTTAGACTTGGATGCTCAAAGACATCCCCACCAGCGATCTCATGAGCAACTTCCCGTGGTGTTTCACGGCTTACGCTAAGAACCGCACAAATTTCATCCTAACCCAACCTACGGACGGGTAACCAACTATAAATCTGGTTCAAATATAGACCCATCTGTTTCGAAACTCCAATCTGTTTTAAGATGGCGGAAATTATAATGACGTCGCTACGTTTCTTATGCCGCGTCTACACTGACCACTTAAATATGCACTTAAGTGTATTTTTCACCTAAGTACACCGTGTAGACGCCCTCTCATCACTTAAGTAACGGGTCCAATTAAGTGAACCCGGGGACCTCCTTTTAAGTCGAATTGGATGATATCGATAGTGTACCGTCGAGGTGGTCGAAATCTCGTCATCGATAGGTCGAGGAGTTTCGATAATCATACACATCCTACATGTGTTTATATCATTTATATGATGAGATGAGTAATTGTCAAAGTTTTATCCTTCTTTTACATTTGTTTATACGGTTAAACGAGTCTAGAAAATATCTCATGTTACTTCTCGGGAACATAATTTTTGCGCGATGCAAATTTCTTTCCATCATCACTAGGTAGCGCTGAGGTAGATATAATATCAGAGTGTAGACGCTTCCCTGCATTTAAATGCTGCACTTAATTACACTCAACTTAAGTACACTTGTAGTGTAGACGAGGCATTATCCGAAAGAAGAATGGAAATTCTGCGCAATGAACGACATCCGTGCATGAAAATCGACAAGTGCACTACGAATCAACATAGATTTTTTATTTAGCAACCGAAACCAATGATTATGGCTATCCTTTATGCCGAAGGCGCAGTCCGGGTGATGGAGGATTCTTAGGTCAAATAAGCATGGCTGCTGCTAATGCTCCTCTTGACGTTGTTAACCGCTAGATTGTACCCTTTTCTCCGATCCTGATTAAGATACTCAACGCACATATCGACGTTCAATTGCGCAATTCAATTGACTCATTGAATGCAAATATATTTTTGTACACAATTGAAGCGATCAAGCTGTTAATCACTCAGAAGACGGCTCAAGAGAACCGGAGGGACGAGGTGACTATCTATTAACCTGGGTTTTATTTAAGTAGTATTATAGTTTCCCGTGCATGAAAGAGGACCAACAGTCACTCATCTCTCCGTGTACCTGAAAAAATGACCACGCTGACAGTATTCTTCAGGCTTTGTGGTTTTCTTATAAAATAAGTTCAATCTTTTTCACACTCGTTGAATTTCAACGGGTACCTTCCACTAGTATTATATATTTAACTGCGCACTCGCGTAAGGAAATGTCGTGGTTGGCGTGTGTGGTATATGCATTTATAAAAGATTTAATTGAGTCAACCATGTTTTTCTAGCCATATCGTCATCATTGCTAAAAGACATTTATATTCCATGTTATCGGTGGAGATGGGGTTATGAATAAATTAGTGTGGAAACTATGTCTTTCACAATGGGAAAATCGATGACTTCTTTTAGTTATCCTATGTAGTTTAATTTTTTTACATGGTGGCCTAGTGGGTAGAGCGCTTGGATACTGATCGAAGGGTCCCGGGTTCAAATCCGGGTGAAGCCTTTGGACGCCCCCGAACAAAAAATATCCTCGGAGTGCGAGGTGGCCCAGGGAAAGAAACTGCCCCCCCTACCCTGAATGTGTGAAATTCACACGCCTGTGGCTTAGTACGGGGTGAGCTCTACCCTCAACTATCCAAACCAACCTTCGGGTTGAATTACTGAGTGAGTGAAGGTAATTTGAGCAAGATATCATTTCACATGAGATTCCATGACCGTGGCCTCATCATAAAGGAAAATATATCACATTTCGAAAGATACCAAAATACTACCATCCACTTACTGCACCACTCTTCGATATTGCCAAGATATACCAGTCATTTTTTCCATGGGAAATGGCACTGGAACGCACTCCAGTTTGACTTAATTTTAAAAATGAGGAATTTCTAACTCATTGATCTCGTCAGAAAGTTAACAGTGCGAATTAATCCACAGCTATTTTTTACTTAATAAACCAATTACTCACCACACCGCATTTTTGCAGAATCGCAAAAAAATCTTTGGTTGTGAAGGCGTTTTCACGGTGCGGAATGAAAAAATGAGTCAAATTAGACTTATATGTGTTAATAAGACTTATGCGTTTGTTAGATTAAGTTGATTACTGAGTATTTCTTTTATACAAAACAAAGTTTTTGTGCCATTAATATTGCATTATTTAAATGCTTTTTAACGCTCTATGGCCTCTATTATGGCTAGGAAAATATCTCATTCAAACCACTTTAATTTGTTTTGCAATAGCTAAGGTATATCATTAAATGATAGAAGTATTTTTTTAAAGCATTATTAACGTTAACTTGGAATTCAGTATTTTTTGTGACCCACATAATCGCAGTATAATCTCCTAAATATTCTACTTCACCCGTATTTCTTGTCCTTCGGGCCCATTTTTTACATGATGACTATTGTGAGACCCAAGGGAAGTATATACCTACGTTGATGGGGGTTTAAAAGATATGAGAGACGCGAAGATTCGGCGTAAATAGGTCGTTTGGGAGCCAGGTTGGTGATTGTCATTCCTTTAAAGTGGCCCTTATTCCAGAAATTCTGGAAATGTAAATATGACATCTTTGAATTGCGTTTTATAAACTATAATGAAAAAACAGGGCTTCCAGAAGTTTTATTTCAGTTCAGCCTCTAAAGTGGAGATTTTAACTTGGGCTCTTACGGAGACTGCTCAGATTACAGCAGAAAAACGCCAATTTGAACGTGAAAGCATGTAAAAAAATTTAATTAAAACTGTTTATAAGGAGTGAAAAGTTCTGGAACATTAAATCAAAATAAAATAGCTATGGGATTCTCACCACCTACTTCTAAAAGTTATTAGCGAATTACTGCCGTAATTGAAGTCAAGCTCGGTATTTCCATACAAATGGTGCTGCAGTCGGTTGCTATGACTGGATAAATGTGGTCATTAAAAATATATTCGTGGAATAATCTGCATATTTTTTACCTTAATTTTGGTTTTCAAAAGATAACCCATTTAATCAGTGAAAGCAGGATTTTTAAACGAAATAAATAATAATGTGTAACTTAGTATTTGTTTTGATTCACGTAGTCGGTGAAGAGCCACCAAGCAGGCTCTCTATTGGAACGGCGGAATTCATAGAGATACTAAAAAAAACCACAAAGTTTTATTTCAGCCTTACGTGAGTTTTATTTCTGTGCTATCTATACATAGCATATAAATTACATGCCATCGAGATGTGATGTTACTGAAGAATTCTGAAGATTAAACTGACGGAGAGAATAAACAACGAAGAAGTCGAACGAAGAGTTTGAGATAACGGTAGCATATAATAAAAACTGAGAAGAAGAAGAGACTCACTTATTGGACATATTTTGTGACACAATAGCCTATTTAAAACCAAATTGGAAGAAGAAATTAATGGGAAGAATAACAGAGGAAGACCAAGAATAGGCAAGGAAGAACATCAGGCAAATTATGAAGGTTGTCAAACTGAAGAACTATGTAGGAATGAAGCGGTTGGCTGCAGCAAATCAATCTGCTGATGATGACATTCATTGTGTAATGGATTGAATGCTCAACAACAATAACAGATCACACTTTACTGCATCGGGGCTTTTTCCACAACGAAATAAAAGCCTTTCTACTGCACCGTTAAATAAACTATTTCCAATACGCCAACGCACTTTGAAAAACCAGCACGTAGTTTCAGCACGTTCAATATCTCACCTATCCTGTCTGGCCGACTGAAGGATTGTTGAATTTAGCACGTTTATTTTGCCAACAAGCTATCTCTCTGTATTTATATCTCACTTTCCACTTTGTGAAACACACTAATGCTACTACAAGATTGGAGTTAAAAAATGTTTGCATGACCTCATGTCGAAAACGTAGTCAATCCGATAACACTTTACTGCATCGGGGATTTTTCCACAACGAAATAAAAGTCTTTCTACTGCACCGTTAAATAAACTATTTCCAATGCGCCAACGCACTTTGAAAAACCAGCACGTAGTTTCACCACGTTTAATATTTCACCTATCCTGTCTGGCCGACTGAAGGATTGTTGAATTTAGCAGGTTTATTTTGCCAACAAGCTATCTCTCTGTATTTATATCTCACTTTCCACTTTGTGAAACACACTAATGCCACTACAAGATTGGAGTTAAAAAATGTTTGCATGACCTCATGTCGAAAACGTTGTCAATCCGCAAGTTTATTTTATTTTGCCATGTTTACAATTGGAATCAGAAAAATATAAAAAGTTAACGCACCATTTCTGCGTTCAGCATTCGTCTAAACAGGTTAGTTTCTCAATTTTTATAGTCAATTTAAAACGTGAAAATTAAAAAAAAACGTTCTAAAATTATTGATAAACATCTTTTTAGAAAGTTTTTTTTAATTTTCAGGTTTTAAATTGTGACAACACGATTTAAATGAAAAGGATATCAAGCTCCACCCCAGATATGTTTGCTTTAGGTTTTATATTTGGAAATTCTATATTTGATGGGATTTTTACGGCATGTGTCATCCTTTTCCGTAAATAAAAGTCAAAGTCGTAATTACATAACTTTGAATTCAACTACGGTCGTGATCATTGTAAAAATCTTGAAAATATTAATATTAACAACATTGGTTAATTGTAATGAAATATCGAATCTCATATACCTACCGGTAAAACAAAATCAGATACTGGAAAATTAAAGTTTTACATTCTAGCGCAGATAAGCCAAGTTCTCATCTCAAGTGAATTTTATCGTACCTCATAAGGTCTAAAATGAAATTCTCCCCCTTGAAATCCCCATTGAAGTTCTCATTCTTGTCATGCTTTGGAATGGAAATATGTTCTGGGCTAAAAATTCGTCCCTTAACGAAAACGAAGACGTGTAGATATGTGACACCAAACTCGTTTGAGCCTGTAGGTAATCGAGATAAATTTTACAGTCTACATAAAATTATTACTCGTTTAGCAAAGGACGGTATAGTGCAAAGAACCATATGATATAAAATAAATTCGACATAGTGATCATGAATCTGATCTTCATTAATCTGCAAATTGCGTTATTTAGATTGTAAATATAGTTGAACTTGAGAAAATAAATGTTATTCTGTTATGATTTCAGATGCATAACATTAGTAGTGGTGTTCTTCGTCGCGTCGGGGTTCACTACAAGATGCGTGTATAACATTGTCAGTGTTCTCCGCCACGTCTTGCGCGTGAGGATATGTATATATATATATATATAATGTCTTGGTAGAAAATCGCTCTCGGCGACGATGCACATGCATAAATAAAACAGTGATACACTAAACAAACACAGAAACACGCAAAAAGGACACTCACAAAAGAAAACTTGTACGTTTCGCCGTCAGGACGCCATCGTCAGTACGGATTCCTCTACCGCTGACGATGGCGTCCTGACGCCGAAAAGTACAAGTTTTCTTTTGTGAGTGTCCTTTTTGCGTGTTTCTGTGTTTGTTTAGTGTATCACTGTTTTATTTATGCATGTGCATCGTCGCCGAGAGCGATTTTCTACCAAGACATTATATATATATATATATATATATATATTTATATATGTATTTATGTATGTATGTATGTATGTGTGTGTATATATTTATGCATATATATTTCGTTCAAACAGATGGAGACAGAAAGAGGATAGGAAACACATAAAATGTGCCAACACAATGGTGATGTGAAGATGGATTGATGGCCGATTCCAAGAGAAAAAAATTCTTCCAAGTGAATTTTTTTTCACTTGGAATCGGTCATCAATCCATCTTCACATCACCATTGTGTTGTCGCATTTTATATGTTTCCTATCCTCTTTCTGTCTCCATCTTTTTGAACGTAATATTTATTATTTACGCCTGTGAGCGGATTGAGTGAATGAATGAATGGTTATATATATATACATATATTTTTTTTGTTTAACGTACTTCTACGGGTAAGGTCATTTCGCAATTACTGTCTGCCACGTGCAGACAGGGGCAAAAGCACTCGGACGAATCGGAGGATCACCCCTCAAAACTCGAGCCAAGCCCAACAATGCTTAACTTCGGTGACGAATCGGGAGCCGGTGTTGCCATCGTGGCAGGCCATTGCCCCATAATATCGAATTCATTTAGATAAGGTGTTTTTTCTTTTAATTTGTTCTCCGTACCAAAATAATGTCAAATTAAATTCGTCGTTTCACGCTCAATTCCGTGAAAAATCATCGTTACAAATAAATGAACTACGTACGTTTTCACTAATTTAATTTAATCGTCGTCCGATTTCGTCGCAAAGGCCACCTGATGATGTATCCTATGCGGCAAAATCGGTCGTGCATTAAAGAAGCCAGTGAAAATATGCATAGTTTTTTTTATTTGTGATAGTGTCCATTGTAAGAGTATGGGATAGGATGGGATGGTGCAGATTTGAGGACGTGTAAGGGAGGGACTTGTGTGAGTGGGTGAAAAGGAGGATTTTAAAGAAAAGGTGAGGGACAGTTGCACAATGGGTGGGCGTTATATAGAAGGCTTTGGGTGTGGGGAGGGTGAGTTAGGCCGGTGATTGTGGCTCCCTCAAGCGCACCACTCACGGCGGAATGCTCGGCATCACACAGCCACGGGATGATGAAGTATTTGCCTGCTGTCTCCTTCGTTCTCTTTCACTCTCACACGTTTCGTCCCTCGCTCTCTCCTCGTCGTACGTTCTCCCTCTGTGGTAGTTTCTCAAAAACCCTCCGCACGTTTTATAGAGCGTTCCACATATAGTCAGCAGTGTGAGCTTTAAATAGAGAACAACGTTGCCAAACTTATGCTCCGTGTGCTCAATTTTAGACCACGTAGGATATCATGTCCAAAACCGCGTTAAATATCAGTTACTTCAATAAATTATTATTTCAATCATGGAATACTCCAAGGTGTGCAATTAGCACATTAACATCTTGAAGTACTTCAATATGAAAATCGTATAGGTACTGCATAGCGCTGTGTTAATTTTATTTAACTGCATTTGGCAACATCTCCTCTTATAAAAAACCCTCTATATGTTATATAGAGCGTTCCACAGTTACTTGGCATTGTGGGCTTCAGAAAGAGAGCACTGTTCCCAAACTTAAGCTCCGTGTGCTCAAGTCGGGGCCACGTAGTCAATCATGTCCAACTTCGCGTCAAATTTAAGTTACATCAAACAATTAATGTTTACAATTTGGATTACTCCAATATATGCAAATAGTATAAGTACTGCGTAGTTCTACAATAATCATATACAGCTGCAATTGGCGACATCTATTTTACTAAAAACCTCCAGACGTTCTATCGAGTGTTCCGCATGTAGTTGACTTATTACTCTTTACATGGAGTTCACTGTTGCCAGACGTTAGCCCTCTATGCTCAAATCTACCTTACTTAGGTAATCGTTTCCAACACCGATCTAAATTTAAACAAGTTACTAAAGTAAATAAAATTTGAATATTGGAAATTCTTAGATGTGAAAATAGTGTACCGCATAGAACTGTGCGAGTTCTCATGCTACTATTGGCAACATCGCACAATCGGCCTCAAAAAGATGAAGTCTTACCTGCTGTCTCCTTCATTTTTAATCTTACGCGTTCTTTCCTTCGCTCTCACTCTCTATCTCACACTCGCTCTCTCTATTGCATAATCCCTCCTTATGTTCTATTGAGTCTTCCAAAGTTATTTTAAAGTATGTATACATTTATTTGAAATATTGTAAGTTTCCATGAGTAAAATTCTTAAATTTAGCGCTGTATCGGAAATGGTTGCCTACGTAAGGTAGCCTTGAGAACACGGGGAGTAAGTTTGGCAACAATGTTCTCCGTATAAAGCCCTTGCTATTAACAATATGTAGATCCCTGTTGCCAAATTTACTCTCCGTGTGTTCCCCTCCAGGTGAAACGTAGGTAACCATTTCCAATTCTGCCTAAAGCTGAGATGATTTTACCGTAAAATGGCTTAGTTACCATGTAATTAATATGCAACCTACTTATTGAAAAAAATGTCCTCACTTAGCACAAACACCAAAACATGCTTTTCCACGTTTTTTTCACTAATTGCGGTTGAAATTACTTGATGTTGATTTCAGGAACGGTTCAGAAAAGCCAAACAGTATTTTTTAATTTAATATTAATTAAATTCCCACTTAAAAGTTTTCTTTGAGAAGGGAGTTTACCCAAGGAGTAGAATAAAAATGAAATATTGACATCTTTCCATTTTTTTTACTTATTAGCAAATTCCTGCCAACTCCACCTCCATAGAAATGGAGGTGGAGTTGGCTCCAGAGTCAGTAAAAAGTGTTCCTAAACGTATTTCGTCAAAATATCTATATATTTAGCACTTTATCTTTGTTTTTCAATGGTTTAGGCATGCCCCTAATGTTTAACTATTTTTAAATTCGAAAAAATGTGGTATAGTACTTGCATTGACTTACACAGTCGCGATGGAAGCTCCTTAAGGGACTTACCTTAGGGACTAATACTTACATATTGGAAGACTCCTACACATGCAGTAAGTAATTGAGGCCTTAACTCCAAAACGTGAAAATAGCGCATCGTTCCAAAATCATGGTCACTCATTAGACAGATAAATTGTGGAATATGACCCAATCTTCTCTCATTCAACATTTTCAAGGAACGGTTTTATAATATTTGTTTAGCCGCGTGACGGCGTGATCTTTACGTTAACTTAAACTTAAATGAGATGTTAGGTTTTGTATATGTTTTGTATACAATTAGTGTTAAGGTGGGTCAAGACCTTCTTAGAGAGTTTTGAGGCAAACACGTTCCGTTATATTTCTTTCGTAAAACAGTGGTACTCGGTCATTTCTCTGGAGAACTGCTGCCACGTAGAGGCAAATATTTGAACTTTGAACTTGGTTCTGCTGTGTGCTTTTAAAACATATAATTGTAGCATCCGATACAATTGTTAGTTCAGAAATATAAAAAAATGGATTCGGTCCACTTTAACACTGAGCCCTACTCATGACGTCAGTGTGTCAGTTAGTTGACATGAACGTTATCGATTATAATGCGTATTAACTTTGGTTTTCATTCCGAGAAAATATTTAAGGTAGTTTGAGACATATTTTTCCCTAGTCATAATGGAGACGTTCAAATTTTATGTTTAATTAAATATGAAACATGATTATGCCACAAAGTGGGGAAACGCGGTGTTCCATTCGATAAATCTGTGGAAGATCACTAAGTGTCTAATGCATTTTCCACCAGGTTCAGCCCTGCACTGTTATGTTTATTTTTAAACATATGCAACTGTAAGAAGCATTATGTAAATATTGTAATGTTAATGACGCAAAATATTGTTTTATATGACTGAGATTCTCATTAATTTAATATATATGCATTCAAGTATTTAACTTGACTCATTTTTGCCCGCCGTACCGTGAAAACGCCTTCACAACTGAAGGCTTTATTTTTACTATTCTATAAAAATGACCGCGGTATGTAATTGATATATTTTTTAAACAGTTGAGGATTGATACAAACTACTCGCTGTTAAATTTCTGACGAGAACTATTTGCTAGAAATTCCTCATTTTTTTGTTGATAAATTCTCTCTGGAAAGCGTACCTGTATCATTCCCATGGAAAACGAATGGTATTTATTTTTGGCCAATAACTCGAAAAGTTTGGAGGTAAGTGGCTGATATTTTGCTATCATAAGAATGGTGATCATTTCTATGTTTTGAGGCAATTTTAATTGAATTCTATTTGAAGTAAAACCTCGGTCTTAAGGTAGTTTGAGTATGATATCAATTCCCTTAATATTTGATTAATTTGACCCCATTTTAAAGAAAGAACTTCCATCATTCAAATGGTATCTAAATGGATATCTATCTTTTCCACGAAGTCAAGCCTCAAACAATCAAATATAAAATATCAAAGCCTTGCCGAACTACTTTTCGAGGAATTTGTCTAAAGATATAGGCTCTTTTACGTGTGTTAGATATCGGTTGCACGCTCCAGAGGGAAAATGTTGAAAAAAATAGGAATTTCTAACACCTATATCTCATTAAAAAAATTAAAGGTGTGTATTTTTAAAGTTTCCTCAGCCATTTAAAAGAAATAATCAATTAGTGACTGTAGTTATTTTTACAACTTTGCAAAAAGAACCTTATGTTGTGAAGCCGTTTTCACCGTACGGCGTGAAAGATTGAGTCAAGTCAGAGACTTATTTAGCTATATTTATTTAATTACTGAGAATGTTTGTTGCATATAAACTATACTTTTGCGTCATTAATATTGCAGCATTCACTTCATACTTTTTACAGACGCTGAAATCAAAAAGTAAAATTCGAATATGGTCTCCATTATGACTAGGGAAATATCTCGCTCAAACTACCTTTGACCAGTGGTTTATAAAACCGGGCCGAAATGTGGAACGTCCTTTGCTCTTGTCTCTCACGCCTCCCTCCCCTCTTGGCGTACTCATCTTTCCCTCTTATCGATCCTGCCCTCCCCTCCCTCCCTCTCCCTCCCCGTCCAGTCCTCCCCCCTTCCGACTACGTCCCCCCCCCCTCTTTCTCCTCATTCCCCTCTACCCCCACCTTCCTGACGTTGCTGGTTCCTGCCCGCATCATCTCTTTCTCCTCCCCTGCGCAACCTTCTACAGCATCCCCTTCTCAACCCCCCCCCCCGTCACTATCTCTTGTTAGGCCCACTCGGTGTTCGAATTTCAATGTAGCGTCACGATGTAAATTTCGTATCGGTAAGGATGCGATATATCGCATAAAACATTCTGATATACTTGAAAAACACAGAAACAAATACCAAGCCATATGAAGTTCCTAAGGTGAGTTTGCGGGAATGTATTCTCCTGCATCAAATTTCTTCAAACCTTCAAATTGTAACCTTCTAATTGACTTGCTTAATATTCTCTGTCCATGTACACTGAAAGGAATTAACAATCATAGCCTGAAAATATTCATATTCTTAACTGCTTTCCCCATTTTATTATGCCTTCGGTTATACCGTCTAAACTAGGAGTTCTCAATCAGTGGTGAATTCCCCTCCTGGATGGAATTTAGGGTATTTAAGGGGGAATTAGGACAACTATTCAACCAAATGTGACATTCGATGTATAACAATTTAATTCAGTCTGTGACGATCAATGAAGTTGTATGAACGCCACACATTGTAATCGATTTTTAACATGCAAATTAATTTCATTTGTGGAATTAATTTGCATGTTATGTGGAAAATGTTTGATAATTTCTAATGAGAACTGGAAGTGGTATTATAAACTATGGTGAAAGGGGAGAATCGAGCAAAAAAAGATTGGGTATTACTTCTCTAATCCATATTACTATATCCAACGAAGTAATCTTTATTAAGTTTAGCCTAAGTAAATAATACGACAACAAACTGTTTTTTGTCTGAATTGGGCCTGAAGTAACATATTTATTACTTCAACCGTAAAATGTATCGACAAATTTAAATCTTTTTTCAAGCATGTAAAACTGGCTATTTACCCAGGATAATTTGAATAGTTTTTTCCTGTAAATAGTAAATATTTTATTTACTGTAGTTTTGCAATTTAAAATATTTTAAGCCTGTAATATTCTGAATTATCAAATTACTCATACTCGTTAGTATTGTTTTTATTTGGGAAAGTGATCCCATATTCAGACCAACGATTTAGCGGTCAACTAAAGATTCTAAGTTTGTTCTTATTTGTTTTTAAATGTATTTTCGTGGACATCTTCTCCTTTATAAAGACGGTTTACTCAATATATCCACAAGTGCATGATATATCGCCCGGAGGTGTATCACATTGCAAAGTGGCTTAAAATAGCAGAGCAAAATATTACGAACATCGCATACCTGTGAAGACTTTGCCAAGATATGCAATATACGATATCGCACGGTATTCCAACCTCTCTCACTGCGCCAGATCCTCTACCACGCTTCACCTCATATGCATCATGGCCCTTATCCTCCCAGCCATACATAAAGTCCGCCTCTACATCGTTCGCCTTTTTTCTGCACCAATGACCCTTCTCCACAGCCCCCACCATACACCTCGACTGAACACCACGCTCACACTACACCACATCTACATCATGGCGCTTCTCCTCGCAGCCGTACCTGTTGTCAGTCCCTCAACCGTTCGCCTTTTTTTCTGCACCATTGACTTTACTCTTGACTTTTCTCCATAAAATTGTTGCGAGAGGCTAAAAGGTGGTTAATATGAATGACTCTCATTTATCTTTTCCTCAGTAACCTTAATGCAATGGACGTGTAATTTCATTTGGTGTCATATAGCATCACATGTTTCTGAAAAACCCCGAATTTCTATTTTCAACCAAGATAAGTTGTAAATTGAAAAAATAAACACGCCTTACCTCAAACGCAAAAGCCCTGTGTTAAATTTGCATAGCAACCGTCTACAACGTTGTAATTTAGTTAAGTTGTTTATATTTTGTAATCATTAGTAACGGCCTTTAGATATTAGACTATTAGCAGTATAAATACCTACGCAAAATATGTATGTATAAAATCTATACTCATAAGACTTGCATTACTGGGCATTTGTCCGTCATATTTGACGGGTAATTAGCTAGTATTTCATATACATCTATACATGTATGTGCAATGTATGTATTCTATACATTACAGTGTTGTGAATATAGGTGCATGTCTATATGCATTGGTGGTGAAGCTCAAGTATTATTTATAAAGCAAGCTTTCTTTTTATTTTGTTGGTGTATATTTGGGGTAAATATTCGCGAAGCAAGATCCACCAACAACCACTTTTTTTAACCTCTAAAAACCAATGTATTATGGTGATATTTTGAGCAAACATTCTGCCAATTTTTCTAATGGTTAACATGAAATAACTTTGGTTTTATCTGGAAAAGTTACGGTGGAACATGAAATATTATGCAGGAGGTTTCATTGTGAGACGTGGCCATATTGATTTCAGAGATAATTGAAGTAAAAAAGCAACAAATGGCGCTGGGGATTAGTAATTTCACATCTGACCGCAAGTGATCCGTGCCTTAGTTAAGAATACAAGTCCCCGAGAAAGTTGGTAATTTAAAGTGTAAAAGTTGTCGCCGACACAATGTAGTGGTGGTACTTTTTAACAGAATAACAACCCTCAAAAATGTTGATGATTGATATGTTTATAGGTAGAAGTGAAATTCGGAGGCATCCGTCTGGTGGAGAGTTGGATAAAAACTTCAATGTGGAGAGAAAAAAAAGTGTAAAAATCGGACATTTTCCATTGGAAAATTTATAAAAAAATTGGGAGATATGGGGAAAAATGTATAATGAAAAATAAATGCAGACTTTAAAATCTATAATAAGGTGTAAATCATGGCTGCGGTGATGTTGTTTAAGATTAATGAATGGAAATCGTTAGATCCTATTTCGCGAACAATTATAATTTTTTGTTGCTTTTTTATGGTTTTTCAATGTAAATGTTTTTCTTTAATTGGTGTTTTAGGTATTGCTTATGGTAAGGCTTAATTGATAGTATTTCCGCAACATGTATAGCTTATGGCCGGGTTTTCCAACCAGGGGTGCGAGATAGCATTCCAGGGGGTATAAGATAGCATTTCAGTTTTTTGTTTATATTAAGGATTATTTACCTGCATCCTATATTTAAACATCATAAATATCGATGTTTTTAGTTCGAAATGAAGGATGGGGTTGTCCCCTTTTTTCTCTATTCAATAGAATGAGTTCCTCTGTGAATTTATAGCGCGTTTCGATGCTCTTTTTCCTTTTCAATTGCATCGCCCTATAACGAATTACTCGAGGACATCATGTGACGCATATTCGAGAATGTTCTAGACATTTTAGCAGAGTAGTATATAAATCCTTAGGGTCCACCCAATGCTTCATTTTAACAAACTTTAGAGTATCAGGCGATAATTTGTGGAAATGTGTGACAGACAACATTAAAACAGAAACACTTTGTTAATTTAATCAACAGTTTTATTTTACTGACCTAGGATTCAGCAGAACATTGCCATTATCAAGATAGTGACATTGTTTTTCTGAAACCTAGGTTGGTAAAATAAACTTGTTGTGGAAATTTACAAAGTGTTTCTGTGATAATGCTGCTTCATTTTCATGTTTTTCTTATTCTGTACAATTTGAAGCATTTAAATTTATTCTTATTCTTCACAACCTCCGCCATACACCCTCAGCATCACTCCCCCTGCCCTTCACCACCTGCCATACCCACCCCATCTTCATATTTCCCCTCCACCATTCAAATCATCCCTGTCTTCTTTGCCCTCCTTTTGCACTCAGCTCGTTTCCCCTCACCTACCCTCTCCCATCCCTCTCTATCTGTCTTTGCCATCTTACCCCCTCCTTCTAAATTCTTCCCCACTTTACTCCCCTTCCAGCACGGTTTTAGGCACTTGTTGACTAGGTCACCTGTTGGCATGCGCCACCCTCCCCACTCCCCCAGCGTGTTTTATCGATCCTCGTTCGATTATGTCGTCGTCTGGGTTCGAATCCCAGAGGGCCGTAGTGAACATTCTCTCCTCACGCTCTGTCGCGGTGTTTTAATTTTTTTGTTGCGTCCCAGGGTTTCCGCGGCATCTGTTGATTGCTCTCTCTTTTATGCCTTTTTAACCCAAGCCCAGTTCCCAAAGGGTTACTATCGTCATCGACGTAGTACTCTTCATTTATTTGAGTGCACGTTCCAACTCTCTCTCTTTCTGTAGTCCCAATCGAGATTTTCGTCATATTGTGAAGAGACTCTGGTAGCACTATGATACTCTTGTTTAGTAATGCAGTATAATACCGACGGAGATGGTTGAATATAAATTACAGAGTAGCAATTTTTTCTCACAAGGCGTAGTACAATTAGGTAACGTACACAATGTTGTCATCAGCAGTCCTTTAACATTTACGGAACCTCGGTGCTTGGGGACGCATTGTGGGAAGGATTCATTAGTCATTCATTCCTAAGATTATTTTTCTGCAACCCTCCACTTTGCTCGGTCTCCTGCTAATTCAACTATGTACTTGTAGCTCTTTTTTGTTTTCTTTTAATTCCATGTTATATATGTTTAGTTGACCTATTTATTTGTCCATCTACCTACCTCTTGGGGCCTTCTCTTTTATCAAGTTCCTGGCAAATTCTTAATATGTACCTCAGAATGGGACCTATGGGTCCATTCAAGTATTATTTAAGGCGATTTTAGCCGCTTTTTAACACCTACTCTCCCCCATGTAAGACAACGTAAGATTTCATGAACCCATCCCCTCCCCATCTTACGTAAGTTTTCATATATTTTTAGAACCATGCGCATAGATAACGATATACTTATGGGCGATTCCCTGTCCAAGTGTGCAAAAATTCAACTCACCTCCTCCGATGCTTTTATTTTTTTACGTAATAGGTAATAGGTAAATTTAGAAATATGATTTTTTAGCACGATATCGATATTGGTTTTCGAGTTTTCGTGATTCACAGCAGATGCAATCGCAAAAAAATGATCATACGTTTTTCCGTAAGTTAGCGTCAATTCAAGCGAACCGCCGCGGTAATCCAATTAAGAAAAAAATTGTTTTTCCCGACAGTAATAAAAAATATGAACGACCTCAGAAGTGACTATAATGTTACGTAAGACTGTTTTGGACCTCCTCACTCCCCTACCTAAGACAACGCAAGGAATACTCAACCCCCCTCTCCCCCCAATACGTCTAACGTTATATTTGAATGACCTCTATCCTCCTGTACCTTATCTTTCTATGATTTTGCTCCAAATTGCTTTTTTTCTTATATTATTCTGTATCTTTACTCGTATCTCACCTTATCCTTCAATTCATGTTATGGGATTGGAAATGAGGAAGCATTACAGAAAAGTGGAAGGGGAGTAAACCATATAGGGAGAACTGTCAGGAAGACAGGGTCCCATAAGAATAGGCCACTTAGATACACAACGAATTCGTGTGGAAGGGAATTCATAATAGAAGGGAAAGAAATTACCTCATGAGGAAGACTCAGAGGACAAATTATGTAAGACGATTAAAACGAGATATGAAACAGAAGAGCTACAAGAGATTAATAATAATTGTATCTTTATTCGAGCGAATTTAGGAGTTATACACCTTTCTTACTATTAAATGTTGACATATCTCACATACACTCATGCCCTGAATGACGAAAAACGCTCTCAGGCCGGACTCTAACCCGCTAAATCAAAGTTAGCAGGTTAGGACTTTACCCCACTGCCACCAAGGGGATGAAAAAGTTAGCAGGGGTCAGTATCTAGTTGACGGTTGCAGTCTTAATTGCAATTTGCAGTTTTCTGGATGCACTTAGCAATCTTGGGATTGAATTACTAATGATGATGAGGATACGATGCCCCGAGGACCCTGAAAATACACGTGGGGTGATGTAGCCAATTAAGCTATCCAGGCATCCTCATCACTTTAGAATTTCGAAGTTACTTAGGTCTTTAGGAGAACGAGGCTTATACTCCAAGCACCGCATATATTTGGTCACTGGGCTCTTATCCTGGTAAGCATTGCGCCATGGCCCCGAAATTATCTGTGGTATACTTTTATCAACTACTTTTCATTATCTACTCTTTCTTCCAATTTTTGCTGGAGGCATGCGAGGGATTTCTATCTGTTTTTATACATGCCTACTTTGATTGAATGAGGATCGAAGTGTAGACTCGGAATCACAGCGTATATTTTGTCCCGGGTCACTTGTGCTCTTAATCATTTCGCCATGTCCCCTAGATTATCTGCGTAAAATGTTCTTGAAGTCAGCGAAGGGGTAGTTTATAAAGACTTAAATGCAGCACTATTATCGCATCTTGCCAGCAAAAATTGGAAGAAACAGCAGATAACATTAGGTACAGAGTAGAGAATCTCCTATAATGTCTTCTCTGATAAACAATGGGAAGGTTGAGTTGGAGGGATAAGGGTTAGTTCGCCGGGCTGGATGAACTTGGTGTTACCCTTCATTGGGGTCGACGTCAGCGCATTGCGAGCAAACGGGCTGGCCCCCGGATCATGGCCTTCTGCGATAGTGATGAATGTGCATTCGCTTCCGCAGCACTGCGGCCTAACAGGCTGGGATTGATGATCGCTGGTGGGGATCCCGTAAACTCCGCTGAACAAGCCAATAATGTAGAATGTTAAGCCAATGCGCTTAACCTAGTTGCCAGAACACATAAGCATCTAAACTTTACAGTTGCAGGCTTCACTTCGTAGAATATCTGCACTTTCGGATCCATAATTAAGTAAAATACTTGACGTATTTCTAAAATATTTTAATAGCACGACGCGTTCCGCCGATTTAAGGCATAGTCAGGTACAGAATACGTTTGTTTGTTTCACGTTTATTGTTGTTGTAGTAACGGGGTGGAGGGGAAAATGCAATGGTTCTGGGAAGGTCGAGAAAGGCAGGGGGCCAGTAGAAACGTCGATCAATGGCTCACGAGGTGGGAAAGGTTATTATTTTTATAGGTAATTTTGTCGAAAAGGTGTTGGAAGGTTTGCTGGAATAATATTTCCTTGCCTAGGCTTGTGGAGTATGTAATAATTTCGATTTCCTCGAGGGCATCCATTTTTAGGCCTTCAGGAAGGAATAAAAACAAGGGAGGACAATCAAGGAAGGATCGTGCTATTAGAATATCGTAGAAAAGTAGTTTACTTGTGTGTACGAACTGCGTTAAACGGGGTGGCTTCCTTCCCTGAAATCCTTGAAAATACATAAATGCATGCATTCACGCATTTCCGTTTCGGGGTAGGCATGGTCAAGAGAACTTAATTCTCGGCGTTAGACCTGGAAAACTGTCTTCAATTTTAATTATTATCCGTACATTCCCTGCGTACCTCTTTCGCTTCTCTTAAACTTATTCATTTCTTTATTCACGCGCTCTTTTTCTAGAAGACCACTACTTACCACACAAGACCTCTACACCACTTTTTCTCAATTTCATATATCTTCATAAAACAATGAACTTAGCCAGGTTTAAAATGAGATTATCCATTAATTTTCTCTCTTTTTATTTGAAATTCAAACGAATGCTTGTATTTTGCGATCATACAAATTTATTTCTAAGTCATCACACCAGCCGTTTACATATAAAATGGACACGCTCTAATGAAATTACGCCTAGCATTTATTATAGTCCCTTATTGTTCGGGGGAAAAACGAATTCCCATACCTATCCGTTCGGCAAAATATCTCTCTTAATTTATCGTTTCTGTCGGACCTGGAAATATAGTGGGGTTCTAATAGGATGTTCTCCGTGTCGCTATGAAAGATATCTATTCTCAATTGTTCAAGCAATCTAAGCCTAGCGCGCAGCCTCTGAGTCTCTCTCCCAGCATAATTCGTTTAACATCTGTGTAACGCTGTCTGTACGCCCGTAGCTGTTTTTGACGAATCGCGCAGCTTTCCTTTATATTTTATTAAGTTCCCGGACTAAGTCTTTCTGCACCGGATCCCATTTGCTCGCTGCATATTCAAGGTGTGGCCGGACGAGTGCAAAATAGCACCTCTCTTTTACTTTTTCATCCGAAAATCTTCCCACAATACGCTTGACGAATCCTAGCTTCTTCAGAGCTCTGCCACAAATATTTCTTATATGTGCTCCCCACGATAAGTCCGAAGTTATCGTAACTCCTAGATACTTCACTTCATCTGTCGTCTTTATGTTAATTTAATGTACGACCTAGGTTTCGACGTGGCACATCATCATCTGGTGCCACCAGATGATGACGTACCACGTCGAAACATTGGTCGTACATTAAATATTTATGTGGAATTACAAATTTTTCTTTACTTTTCATTATATTACCAAATGTTGACATCCTTACGTATAGATCGCGACATTCCCTTTCAGGGTAAGCAAAGTAAAAAAAAACTTAGTTGTTGCTGTAAGGCCTATAAAACTGGCTCTCTTTTTATAATTTCCTCCATAATGCCCTATCCTCGCGTACTTCTCTTGCACTCATGCAGTGCTTCATGCACGCGCTCTTGTTCTAACAGTATCCTATTATTCCTCTATTTTAAAATCTCTTCCATTTCATTCACCCAAGGCTTTCCCGGTCCACTTCTTCCTCTCACACCATTCAATTCGCTGCCTCCTGTTTACTTTTTTGACTCTAATCCATTCCTCATAGCCCAACCAACGAAGCACGCTCCTATCATTCATGTCATTTACCGCAATATCCATTGCACATGCTCTCATCAGCCGCCCATCCCTAACCAAATCAATCCCTTTTCATCGCAAACATTTCTCGGATAATTCATGCCCACTGAATTAAGCCTACATGTAACACCAAAGTTTTACGGCCATACAATAAAGTGGGAAGAATTGATAAGCTTTGATAACCTTAGATTTTCGCTTCCCTACAGGCAAGCTCTAATTCGTAGTTTATTGAGGAAGGCGTCCATCACTGGCAATATCCGTGTGTTCGTTTCGCTTTAAAAACAGCAGATTAACAAAGTCTGCAAGTTATCTTAAACAATATTTATATTGTGTTACCGGGGCTAACTCCTTGTTGATACACACTGTGTATGAGTACCTGAATCTTCCGCAAAATGGATTTGAATGTCTCCTCATCCCGTTGTTTAACCGGAAGTTTATTTGTCCTTATTCCTTAGAAATCATGAATTGTTTCCATATAAAATAATTTATTAAATCCACCCGCCGTTATCCTTTCAGGGAATCTAACAAAGCCACCATTCTTGGAGAGACAACGAATTTGTAAGAAACATAATAGAAGTTTGACTGTTTCTTGTTTCGGGATTCATTCCGCGATGTTTAAAATTGCAAAACACAATATTTCGCTGGTCCTCCTGCCAGCTTCATCAGGTTTACTGAACTGATTCCTTAGTCTCGCTCGTCTTTATATATATGAGTGAGGACTCCCATTTTTGCCGGAATTTTTAAATTTGAAAAATTCGTTTAAGATTTCTACTCAACGTGTAACCGTCTTCTCGGTTGACGTTCTCCGGTCTCTTCGCAATGTCTATAGCCTCCCTGATTAATCTTGGGTAATAGCGTACCTCCCTTGATATTATTTTTGTCTATTTCTTCAATAGCCGAACACCATCTCAGCGGAACCACTCATAATTTCAACTTTGAGGAGACAAACTTAAAATCAAAAGGGGTACGCTATTACCCAAGATTAATCAGGGAGGCTATAGAAATTGCGAAGAGACCGGAGAAAGTCAACCGAGAAGATGGTTACACGTTGAGTAGAAATCTTAAACGAATTTTTCAAATTTAAAAATTGCGGCAAGAATGGGAGTCCTCACTCATATATATATATAAAGACGAGCGAGACTAAGGAATCAGTTCAGTTAACCTGATGAAGGTGGCAGGAGGACCAGCGAAATATTGTTTTTTGCAATTATAAGCATAGCGGAATGAATCCCGAAAAAAGAAACAGTCAGCACTACATCAGCGGAAGCCAACGAGCTAATAATAGAAGGTTGTATAAAAGGGAAATCTCCACGATTAAGACTTATGGACAAAAACCTACGTGAGGCCAATTAAAACGGAATATGAAACAGAAGAACTTCAAAAGGAAATAAAGGAATTAGTTAGCAAGGGATAGGGTGGAACGGAGAACAATCTTAGGATTGAATGACTGATGATGACGAGGATACGAGGCCCCGGAGACCCTGAAAAAAACGCGTCGGTTGATGCAACTAATTGAGGTAGCTAGAGCGACATTTTTCCCTAGTCATAATAGAGACCATATTCAAAGTTAATTTTTAGCGGCTGTAAGAAACTAGAAGTAAATATTGTGGCAGTAATGATGTAGAAAACTTAGTTAAAATTGCGGAAATTCTCAGTAATTAACTAAATATACTTGTCTCATTTTTTTCACGCTGCGCTTTCCCAACCATTTAATCGATTTATCGTGGGCAATCGATTTATTTTTATAAATAGTTAAGAAAGCATACATATTACACAATGTTAAATTTCTGACGAGGTCTTAACGTAAATAAAATTCCTTATTTTTCAAAATGAAGTGCCTCTGGAGTGTACAGCCATTACCATTTCTCATGGAAAATGGCAGGTATTTTTTGGCAAATATCTGAAAGTATTATAATAATAGGTGGCTGATATCTTGTCATCATGAGATAATATGAGATTTTATTATTCATAACGAGGCCAAATTCAATGAAATTTAAGTGAAGTGATATCTCGCTCAACCTACCTTAAGCTAACTGGTTAGAGCAGTGGCTCCCAAAGTGGGCGCTACCGCCCCCTAGGGGGCAGTGGCATAATCTAGGGGGGGCGATAAGTAACATGAGGCGGCATGGGGGCGCTGGAGGCAGGATCCTGACCGAATGGTACCATACATGTCCTGAGACTAATAAAATATCGATCTATTGTTTTGAAATTAGCATTAATTTAATCATAATTGTTTTAAATGTATTTTTATAATCTTCCTGATTTGGTCAGGTAGTCTAGTACGATTTTAGAGCCCACGGTTGTGGGGCGTTGGGGGGCGTTTTGTGGAACCAAGGGGGCGGCGACTCAAAAAAGTTTGGGAAACACTGGGTTAGAGCAATAAAAAAAACAATACAAACTTTGAAACGTTAGCAAACCAAAACCTTACTCGGCTGGAAACCCGAGATTTATTTATTAATATCATTCGCCGAGAAAGAACCAAATCCTTTATTACTGGGTTAGAGCGTTCGCCGCGAAATCGAGGGGTCTGGGTTCGAATCCCAGTTCAGTCGATTTTTGTTCAGTTAATTTTGTGTTCATCAGTGGGTGACGCCGTTAAAGTTAATGCACTGCCAAATCCGTAGTTCTTTGTTTCTACGTAGGCAGAAGCACTGCCTATATTTTGTCAAGTGGCACTTGTGCTTGCCTGGTAATCAATACGCTATGGCCCCGAGATTATCTAATATATATTTATTATAATCTACATAATATGATCATCTGTTGTTTTTTTGCACTATTGCCTGGCGACATGAACAGGATTTATTTCAACCTTTGCTCAAGACTGCTGTAATAATATTTAGAGAGTTTTACGCTGATTAACCCGGGGCCATGACGCAATTAATACCAGGACAAGTATCACGTGCCAAAATATGTGGTGCTTTGGGTTAACACCTCGTCCCCATGAAGTCACATTGGAATCCTAAGGTTAAGAGATGTCTTGGTAGCTAAATTGATTACATCATCCGACACGTATTTTTAGTGTCTCCGGGGCCGCGTATTCTCATCATCATTAGTCATTAATTCCTATGATTGGTTGACTGAAACCCTCAATTCTGCCTTGTCCTCCGTCAACTAACTCCTTCGTGTCCTTGTTGGTATTCGGTTTCATATCCCACTTTAGCTGGTCTGAGTATTTGTCTAACATAAGCTAAGAAAGCGTTCATGATGAAAAGACAACAGATGTGTTCACTAAAGATTAGGACTACAAACGAGGAAACAGTATGCGAAAACATTCGCATGGAGCGTGGCACTCTATGGATCGGAAACGTGGAATACTGAAAAGGCAGACCAGAAAAGATAAGAAGCTTTCGAAACTTGATGTTGGGGAGGATGCTGAAGAAATGGACGAGTTAAATAAGAAATTAAGAAGTTAACAATAGAGTAGTAGAGGAAAGGACCATATGGAACACTATACTGAAAAGAAGGACCAGATGAATTGGGATCACTCTGAGGCACAATGAGCTTATGCGGTATATAATTGAAGGAAAAATAGAGAGAAAAATTCCAAGAGGCAGGCCAAAAGATAGACATAGACAAAAAAATAAAACCATTTCTTTGGTAACTTGGTGGTATTCCATATTATGAATATTCATTGGTAACTTTATGGTATTCCATATTATGAATATTCAATGGTAACTTGTACAACACCACATAACAATACTTACTCTCCATATACCTACCTTTAGATAGAAATAAGTTATCATTTTTTAGTGATTTCAGCCTTCGCTCTATTGTCCAGATTATTTGCATTGGAGTAACATCCTGTCGACGCCATCCATTTGTTTTTGGGTGAGCAATAAACATTTCGAACGATAGTCGGTACTCCCCGTCATCCTGGCCTGAAGAAAGGCCTCTAAAAAGTCACCTGAACGGGGCTACGGTTTTTTTCGACTAGGAGTGGACATGGAGGAGTGGTATTGTTTTTTAGCAATTCGCATTCATTCGGGTTGTTTTGGGCTTCCGTTTGCTGATACACAGGTTACCATTAAATATTCATACATAGACCAAAAAAGAGGTAAGTAAACAAGAAGAACTACGAGGGAGTAAGGAAACTAGCATTGGATAGGGAAGGATGGAGGGCTGCAGTCAATCAATCTTGGGATTAAACGATCAATGACTGAACATGTATTTGTCCCTCGGTCTTCCTTGTGGGAGACATTCTCTTCTATATTGTCCTTTACGAATTGAATGCGTCTCAAAGTTTACCTATCTACCTGGACCTTGTCTTCGTATGGTAGCATTCCATACGGTTTTTTCCTCTTCTATTATTTTCCACACTTCCTCGTTTAAGTTCCTATGCGTCTCTATAGTAATAATAAAAAAGTTTTGCTACAAGATAATACTCGGAAGAAAGAAGAAACTAGGGATAATGTAGGATAAACTGAATAGGAGTAATTTATTCATGCCTGCCACAAATACGGCGATAAAATACGTAGAAATAGCTGCTGGGTAGCGTAGCGGTACGCCTGAATAGCGTAGTGGTCTAAGCATTGGCCCCGCAAGCCAAAGGTCCGTGATTCAATTACTGGTCCAGTCCGATTTTTTCTCGTGGCAATTTCTACGTACTGAATAGGGAGCTTTAGGTAACCTCGAAAGAAAACACCTGTAATGAAGTAACTATAAAATAAATTTACCCTTCCATTGGGAAATAACGGACAAAATATGCCAACAACTTTATTTCATACATGTTAAAAACATGTCTTCTACATCAATACAAGTAAACAGCCAATTTCGTACTCTTTTTATGAAAGAAGCCAGACTTAATGCCTTTTTACAGACAGTAGATAGGATATTAAACACTTTCGGCCCAAAATACGATACGATATACTTCGGTAATCGGGTCTTTTCTCCACAGTATAAAACAAGCTTGATTTTAAAATGAATTTATTATTGCTTTTAGACGCGGAAATGATGCGAACTTGGACGCGTTTTAAAGAGGTAGATCTGTTGTATATTTATATAATTGCTGTTATTCCTCTTCCTCCAATGAGCGGCTTTGCCTGTTCATCTCTCGCCAAAGTGAACAACGTCCAGGAAGCCAGCCGGGCAGTTTTTGTGTTTGAGGGCAGGAGGAAAATCGAGTATGTGTTTTCACGCGGTCGGGCAAGGAGAGAGGGCTTTCTTTTTTGTTTTTCTTTTCCCATTTTTTTAAGGGAAAGGTTGGCGCGAGATGGAGCGTTTGGGGGAAAATAAGAGGGTTCAACTCAAGGGGTACAAGTGGAATGGGGTCGACGGACCCCTTCTCGAACGAATATTTCATGAAGACCGGGCTAATGCCCCGGAGTCCACAGAGAGGCACCAACCCTACTACCCCTTACCGTTCTTATATCCTTCCACCTTCCCGCCTCCCCCGAGGGGTCTCTGTCTTCTCCGAGCCCCCGGCACCACTTTTCTCATTTCGATGAGTTTTGGGATGTTCCGCGAACCATTATATTTTTTCTCGTCTCTTCTTCATCACCTCCACCTCTTCTCATCATTTCTCACCTCCTTCATCACCCTGTCCCCTCTTATTCTTCTGTCTTTTTAAAGGCAGGTTGGCATTTAACTTAAGGGTATAAATTAAGGAAACAACTTAAGGACATAACTTATTGGAATTGCTTAAGTACATAACTTATTGTCATTACTTAAGGACATACTTGGGGACATAACTTGAGATAGTAACGTAATCTCACTCTATCCATCTCAAGTTTTAGCCTAACAGTTCGCAGTGGAAATAACTGAAGACCGGTACATATTAAACGTAAGTTCAAAAGTGGAAAAGCGTAAAGTAGGTCATGTTGGCCTAGCAGCGGCTATAACAGCTTACTTTTCTCATTTCGATGGGTCTGATATAATTAAAAACTTATTCAATCTCATTTCGCCTTATAATTGCTTGTGGTTCTCAACATAACACAACTTAAGAAAATAAACCAACTCTATATTTGAAAAGAGCGTAACAGTTAGCGAGGAAAATACTAATGGCCGGTACATTTTGAACATAAGGGCATAACTTGAAAAACGTAACGTAATTCGTACCCTGGTAACATAGATCATGTAAGTAGACTTCTTTTACAGAACTTATTATTTCGATGAGTTTGGGATGCTCGCGAACCCTTTTTTATTTCACAATTCTCCTTCATCACCGTCCATCACTGTCCCCTCAAGTTCTTCCGTCTCTCCGAGGCCTATTGTCACTTTGCCTAAGAGCATAACATAATAATGTGACGTAACTTAGGGCGAGATCCCTGGGAAGATAATTTAAGGAATGTTCATGTTAACATAAGGACTACCTTAAGAACGTAACATAACTTAGGATGAGTTCGCCCGTGAAATAATTTAAGTCAAATACATAATTTTACGTAAGGACGTAACATAAGAATGTTCCTCAGGGCGTGGTTTAGCTGAGATAACTAAAGACCGATACATATCGAATGTAAGGGCATAACTTTAAATCGTAACGCACCTCAAATGCTGGTTGCAATTATTCTTAAGAACATATTTTTTTCCTTTCCAGAACAAATTGAGCATGACTGCATGCCTAAAAGCATAGCCTAACCTAGGGTGACTTTGAAAGAAAAGTCCACACATACTGAACTTAAGGGCATAATTGTATACGAGTAGCGTGATTTAAATTTGATTAACATTGACCATAAGAGAATACTTTTCTCACCTCAAGAGGTCTGGTTTGTCTCGCGAACCCTTATTTTCTCTCATCTCTCATTAATCGCTATTCACTTTGTCTTTTCTAGTTCTCATTCTGTCTCTTTTTAACCGGTTGACATTCAACGTAATGAGTTAACTTAAGAACGTAACGTAATCACCTTGAGGAGGAACACAATTTAAGTCGGTATGTATTCAACTTAAGAACATAACTTAAGAGCGTAACTAGACACCCGGTTCATATGCCGGTTCATATTTAAGACACAGCCACAACTTAGTTTTAAGCTGGAATCTAGCTTCTTCACCCAACTAATGACAATTCCTTAGGACTTGACAAGGGAAGTAACTTAAGAACTTAGCGTAACCTTACGACTTGTGTTCCAATCTTATCTTACATACGAATGACATAATAGATAAGATTGACACATTCAGCATATGAATATATCTCCTTTCCTCCTCCCCTCTTCCGGAGCCTACCTTATCCTGGCCCCCAGCAATTTTCTCATTCCGATTTGTTTGGAAAATTCGCGAACCCTTATTTTTTTCTCATCTTTCTTTTATCTCCGTCTCCGCCCCTCATTTTTTCTCTTTTTCTCCCTCTAATGCCAGATAACTTGGAAACAATGGTGTGAAATATGGCGTAACTTAGGGGCGGTTCGCAAAGTGGTGAAGTGGTTTTTAAACGGCTAGATGGAAAAGTAGAATTTATTATTTGCTTTCACTCACGCAGTCGCAAAAGATCTTTCTTCATGGGAAACCTCAATTTCAAAATTCCCCGATTACCAATGCATTTTTGCACTAATCTAGTCCTTTATATTATCCTCTACTGGAGTATGTAAACGTTTAATATTGTCGAAATAACTGTGGAGGTATCAGTGAGTCAAAAACTCCAGTTTTCACAAATCACCATACTCTTATGGAGGAATGGTGTCGTCCTATTGTTATCTATTTCATTTCCGGAGAAATTTCCCAACTAGTGGGTATCGGATAAATTCAAATAATCTCATATATATTTGTGAACAAGCCTCATCGGTGTGCTGGCTCAGTCAAGTATGTTTAGACAACGAAGTTCCGGTTCATTCCGAGCCTCGATGACGTCATACCGCGACAGGCATGGCAACGGCCGTTGGCGATCAATAATCGCAGTAACACGCTTAAATTTTATGCTCAGAACAACATATTTATTTTGACAAGAATTCTCACGAAAGTACCTACTTTCCTTCCTATCATTGTCGTAGTTTTAAACAACTTTTTTTTTCTAAAAGCTTCATAAATATACTGGATATTTGAATAGATATATAAATCTTCTTGAAGATCTTGTTCTTAATCATCTTTTATTTGTATTGTTGTAAGTGAAAATTCTTATAAATTATTTTACTCTGCTATAATTTCGCACACAATATGTATTATCTATAATTGTTTTTCTGTTGTCAGGTTAAAAAAAATGATTATACATATGCACCAGCCGCTTCAAGTTAATTAATGATGGTAACCCCAAAACAGGTTTACCTATGGGGTACCTAAATTCCACTTTATTGTTTTTTCATATATTGTATGTATATACTTTGTTTACTCCACATTATTATTATTATTATTAATATGTGTTTGTGTGCCTATGTGTATTTAATTGAATTTAATTGAGTATGCATGTGTAAATATATATATATATATATATACACATATTATGTAAATTGGGAAAAATGTATATATATATATATATATATATATATATATATATATATATATATATATATATATATATATATATACAGTATGCCAAGAGGGTGGCCGATAAAAAATATACACACGGAAAAAAGAACACTTACTGATAAAAGTGTTCTCTGTAAGTGTTCTTTTTTCCGTGTGTATATTTTTTATCGGCCACCCTCTTGGCATACTGTATATTTATCACCCGAGTGATTCTCCTGGAAGTTTTATATATATATATATATATATATATATATATATATATATATATATATATATATATATATATTAGGAAAAGGTGTCGTTGCCATATTTTTTATGATGTCGTGGAACCCGCTGAAAAGTCCATGAGACTTAGCGGGGCCTAAATTGTAGTGTAAATGGCATTAATATGTATTAAATGTAACATATTAAATGTAAGTATTAAAAGGAAAAAATTGAAACGGTGAAGTATACAGTCGAAAAATTAGGATGGGACCTTTGAGGTTCATGTGAATGAACACATTCATTTTAAGGATAGTCCATCACGACGCTGTTAATCAAGACAAACACTCATTCCTATAATTGTTTTAGCTTTGTTAAAATAAAACTTTACTTTTACTGATGATATGTCTTCATCATCATGATTAGTCATCCATCTGAAGATTTATTAGGAGTAGCTCTCCATCCCACTCTCCTCTCTACCAATCGCTTCATTCCTACATAATTATTCTTTTTAACGCCCGTCATGATTTCTTGCTGTATTCCTTTCTTGGTCTTCCTCTATAATTCTTTCCGTTTATTTCTCCTTTCAGTATAGTTTTCATCAGCCATCAGATAAGGAATTTCGAGGAATTGGTCCGAAACAGCTCAACTCCCACTAAAATAAGTTGCCATTGATTTCGTCAGAAAATTTAGCGTGTAGATTGTTAGCTTTCTCAGCTATTTTTAAGAATAAATCAATTACCGCAGTAATTTTTACTGAGTCGCAAAAAATCTTTGGTTGAGAAGACGTACGTCGTGAAAATAATGAGTCATGTTAAAGACTAGGGCATGCATATTTTGTTAATTACTTAGAATTTCATCGATTTAAAGCAAAGTTTTTGTCTAATTAATGCTACCAAATTTTCATACTTCCTAGAGTTGCTCAAATTTAAAAATTAAATTTTATTATGGTCTAGATGACTAAGGAAAAATCTCTCTCAATCTACCTTAAGGTCGTTTTTTAAGGTTGTGGTACCGTATTGATTTATTAAAAAGAAACGTAGAATAAAAATTATTCCAAAAAAAGCACTGAATTTATGGAAAATGGAAATGAACATTTATGGAAAAATTTCCCGCGAACAAAGCTGTGTGTTGGATATTTTTTTCGTGATGAAACGGACTATATCTTTTGCGTCAATGCTCCATCTACTCTCTTCTTTAATCTATGTATGCTCTTTCTTCTTATCTTCTCCATTTTTCCTTGGTGTTTTGCTACCCCGCGGGATGGCTGTCAAATGTCAATAAGAAGATGTGTGACTCCTCATTATAGAAAAGTCACTTCTCACTACAGGGATGAATGCTGCGCTCAAATGGCTGAATTTTATTTGGGAATAACTCAGTACTTTCCACACCGGCTGTAGTGAAAAATGTGCTGAATCGCTGTGGAAAGTACTGAATTCTGCATTAAGGAGCGTTTCTACAAAGCGAAGCTTTAGTCATAGTAGTAGATGGGGTGAATTTCAATATATAAAAATGTACACAGGGCATGAACTAATAAATTTATTACATTAGATTATAGTTTTTTTTTAGCGCTTACCGTTTGGTTCCTGAAAATAGATGGCCTTCAATGGCCCACTCAAATAATTAGTTATGATTGTCGCGGTATTTAAAAGGATTAATAAATGTGGATGCAAAATGGAAAATCATTTTTAAAAAGTCATAGTTTTTCTCATGAAATGAGTGGAAAAATTGCGAGCGACATCCATGTTAGGTTTTTCATTTTTTTCAAAAATCCAGACTTCGAATTCATGCGTCGAGAGGCCATCTACTCACTTCATTATTTCTACGCTCAAAATAAACTCATTGCTTGCGTGAACTGGCCTCAATATATTGCCTAATCTCTTCTTTCCTTGGTTGCTTGCCATCTCTCCCCAATTCTCAGTACACGAACTACTTCATGTATTACATTAAAGTGCATTTTTGCAATCAATTGCCGGTTCCTGAAAATGGGTGATCGTAACGGAGCCTCTCGGGAATTTCGTTGTGATTGTCGCGGTTCTCTATGTGGGTAGGTTTACCCTGGCAAATGTACTGTGCAAGTTACTTGCAGCAAGTGGCTTTCGACTTGAATGGCAGGTTTAAACAGCTCTGCATTTCCACATGCAGAAACTTTACAAATTTGACAATTCGCTTGCGGAAGCTTGTTTCCAGCTCGTGAAACGTAACTCGTGAAATACTTTTCGTCAGAGTAAAATTTCCCGCAAGCTCTTGCAGAAGTAACTAGCGAGATCAACCCTAATCAATAATAATATGAAATGGGAATTATTTGAAATAAAATGTACTGCACCATTCATGAAATATATGGTCAAATTACGCGCGATAGCCATGCAAGGTGGATCGATTTAAAAAAACAGCAGTTTCACTTTTGTGCGTCAAGGCACCATGTACTCTCCTCTATGGAAGCTTTCCATTCAAGGTGCTGACGTTAGCGCAGATAGGAATGCATCAGTTCACCCGAGCGACGCTGAACGGAACGATGTGCGCTGGCGAAACGTTTGGTGTACTGCCGGAAATTAGCATTCTAAAAGGTGAACAACAGTCACGGTCGAATGTTTTGTATAAATTAATCGAGTTCGTTCAAAATACATACATTTCATACGTAAACTTTATACCACAATTTAATTAAAAATTTAAAATCATCCACGTTAGACGCCTTTACTGACAAACTAACACAGTAATCAAAGATAACACTTGTATTTTCCACACTTATTTTTATTGCACCTCAACCGGTTTCAACGATTTCATGTCATTTTCAAGAGGAGATAGAGTGAGCAGTTTGTCTGACATATATATGTTTGAAAATTAGGTGGGGTAAACATAACGAAGGAGGCAGGAGGTGGGGATTTGCGTTTAAGGAGCAAGGTCAGGGTTTTCGAAAAAGATTTAGGGGGGGGTGAGGAACTCGCACAGTAAGCAAAGGCGAATGCGTCATCGGCACAACCTCGTTAACAATTTTTTTCCCATACATTTTTTGAAATGCCCCAATTTCAAAATTTTCCATGAAATCCAGTTTACTACCTTCGTTAATAACATGTAAAATATTCAAGTTAAAATCAGATGAATGGCCACAGTCTAATAAATGCTAGCAAACATGGATTTGTTGTCAGAATACAAAAATGATTATTTATATTTATAAATTCTTACAATAAAACTTCTTCCATTCTGCCCAATATAAAAACTATTACAATCATTTGTATTGCATTTTAACAGGTAGACTCCACTATTTTCTTTTTCACGTATGCGATCTTTAGCATTAAAAACAATTTACTGGAAGTCACAGGATTATAAAAACATAACTTGACATTTTCCTTCGGAAACAATCTACTGAGTTTATAAGACAGGTGGCCTAGGTGCTGTGGCTAGGTGGCCTAGGTGCAGTCTACTGAGTTTATACTAAAAGTGGCCTAGGTGAAAATACAAAGTGTTATCTTTGATTAATATGAATTTCTACAAAGTGAACCCGTCAACAATTGATCTAAACTAACATAGTTCCAAAAATCGCGAATACGTTCTTCGAAGTTGTTTTGCGGAAAAAAAACTCGGCTCCCATATCTGTTTGGAAGTGCGTCGCCTAGTCCACAGGGTCTGAAACAAAAGTAAAGCAAGTTCGCAGTTCTATTACTATGTGTGCAGCGCGCTAGAGCAAAAGCAAAGCTGTCTTTATTTTATGCTCAAATATTCTCCATGCTTGCGTGAACTGGGGGGCTATTCTGTTTGTTCTCGGAATTTCCGAGCCTCGAAAGTGATGAACTTTTGACTTCACAGCCTCTAAAACTTAAGAAAGGGCCATTCAAAAGTTGAGATTTTTCGGGGGGAGTGACGTCACATTCACGGATTTTCCGAGGTTCCACCATGCCGTGTCTGTACTGAATAAGGCCTGTATTAATATTTTGTCTCCTCTCTTCTTTCCTCGCTTTCCGTCTTTCCCTCTCTTTCTCCCCAGGAATTCTTATCTCTCTCTCTCTCTTTCCCTATCTCTCTCTCTCTCCTCCTCACCCTGTCTCAATACACACCCTTTGGGGGTTTTCAATTCCGTCTCACAATTGAAAGCCCGGTGACTCATAAATCCACGCCTGGCGACGTTTTTCGTCCCGTCGAAGCGAACGCAATAACCATTTTATCGGTTGCCCTCCAAAAATGGGAGGAGAAGGATTATGGGTACGTTCTCACGAAGTTTGTTTACGCGTCGTTTGGAAGGGGGAGGGGAGGGGGAGAAAGCGGAGGTTTGAGCCAGCCTTGTAGTCAAGTGTGTCTGTGTGTTGTCTCCGTACGAGGAGTGTGAGAAAAGCCTTGCTCACGCCTGACTTGGCTTGTGTGAAGGGGAGAGAGAGATAGAAAGACTATAAAGGGATTCCATTTGTAATTGCTCCCGAGTTTCGGGTTGGAGGCACAACTACCAGAATTCCTGCGTTCAATTAAAACGATTTGTTAGAGTGTTTATGGTCTACGAACACCTCTTGCGAGAAACTTTGCATACGTGTGTTCTTATTTGTGATATCTAGTTACAGCTAAAAGTTAAAAAAATTGCGTTTTCCCGATTTCATTTTTTTTTTTTTTTTAAATTCAATGCTATTTTAACAAGTAGACTTATGGACGTAATTGGTAATAATTCGATTACAAATGCACAGGTTTTCTTCCAAACCCAAAATAATGCATTTTATATGATTTTAACGGTTGGTAAACGAAATATCAAAACGTCACGCCTAGTTAGAGGTTCTGATAAAAAATATTTCGGTGAGTATAATTTTCGTCGAAATTTCAAATACCGCGTCGAAAACCGTCAATAGCATTATGGAAGTTCCACCGCGACTGTGTGAGTCAAATCAAGTAATAAATTCCATATTTTTGTTTATTAGGTTTAAATAATCCTTCTTTCGCTGGTGAATTGCGTTTGCTATATAAAACCAAAATAAAGGTAGCAAATAATCAGATTATTCCGCGGATATAATATTGATGAGCTCTTTTCTGTCGCCATGGACGATAACATCAGCGCCATTTCGAAGGGATTGCCTCGTTTTGGTATCAATTATCGCAGTAATAAGCTAGTTACCTAAAATATAATCCATTAAGATTCACCTTTTTTAGTTTTGACTAATTTTCCGGCAGTTTTTCGTCTCATAGTTTTCCGTGAAAATGTCAATATATTGGATAGAAAAATACGTTTTCCCCGGGATTCTCCCATTGAATACTATTTTATTACACGTTCAACTTGCGATAAAAGTAACGTGAAAAGGTAATGTTATGTTGTTCATATCAGATAGAGGATATTTTTTTCTATTTAAGAATCCAGGATATGATTAAAAAAATGCCATTTATGTCCTTTTACAGTGGAACCACCTTGAGTCATTGCATGCTTCAATTAATGCAGAATTGTAAAACGTTATGTTTGAAAAGAGAGAAAGGAAGACGATAAGGGATTCCATTTGTAATTACTCCAAGTTTCGGGGAGGGAACGTGACCTCGAGAGAATTTCCGCGCTCAATTAAAACGGTGGTTCCACCGTAAAACGACGTGCATGCCATTAAATTTATATCCTGGCTGCTTGTAGAAAAAATTGTCCTTTGATTGGTTTGAACAACAAAATCATTCCTTTCCATGCTATTTCATTCTGAAATTGAACTTGAAATCACGTGCTGTTAAATGCGAGAATGGAAGAAACATAACAAAAAATATTGTATGTTTATTTAGTATAAATGGAATTTCTACGTTAAACGGTTTATAATAATCTAACTCTCCGAGGGAATTGAATGGTGATAAAATGTAAAACTTATAATTATATTTTTTTTGTTATAAGCATATAACTTCAGTCACTGGGTTCAATATTCGTTAGTTCAACAGAGGTGGCGCTGCAGGTTTTTGCTGCCGCAGCTGTTTTGACTAAAAAATTAAATCGTCAATTAATCAGTTTAAATTTGTATAAAACTTTAAAATGAACAATGCATGTCATCAGTGAGTATTTAGTAAGAATGGAAACTGAAATATCGACATAAGTATTTTTTTAAAATCACATAATCGAGGTTGAACCTCTTTCAGCCTACTTAACACATAGCAGACGGCTCACGAGTTTACTCGTGTTTTGTGCACTACTTGTCATAGACGGGTCAGGAACATACTCGTGTATTTTACATCTATTACTTTTACATGCAGTTTACAATTTTATTGGGATTATAGTTCGCAAAAGATGTAATTTTATGCATGAATTGCAATTTGTTGTATCGTCATGCATCTCCCAATTTTATCCACCAAAGCTGACATTTTCATATGAAGATTAAAAACAGTTGATGTTATATAAACATATCCTGTCTTCAATGTCTGGGCCAGAGCGAACGTTAAATTCGACCTTATATTATCTAATGTTCATAAAACATTTTTTTCATTTATCAAATGTCTTAGATGTGTTTAAACAAACAATTTAAGGCACAAAGTATGCAGATGAGTCTCGAATATCGTTCTTTAGTTGAAATTATGTTTTCTTGAAAGAAATTGACTCTCCAGTCTCACTCATAAAAAGGCACTCATGAATGGCAAAGCGTCACAGATAACGAGTAATATTACGTATAAAAATGTGTATTATGATTCTTAATGTTTCGCCCACTCTCGCATTCAACACCATGTAAATCCAAGGTTAGTTTGCGAAAGAAAAAGGCTTGCAAAGGATTTATTTTGTTGTTAATCAAAATACATATGTGGATAACAATGCAGCCTGTAGTCCGATTTTTCACTCGTTAAGAAAAACTAGCATATTCTGTCGTCTACCAAATTCAATCCAGAAATCGTCGTTTTACTTGAGAATTCATTGCTTAGCTCTTAACAACAACTTTCAAACGAAAGCACTCACTTCCTACCAACAACTACAATGGACTTCGGCAATCGCCGAACGTAGATTGTAGAGTTGCGGTGGCAAGTCACCTGGAATTGCAGTGAAACGACATATGTCGCATGCGCGTCTTAGGTACGGAGGTTCCACCGCGACAGAGTGAATCAAAACAAATCTACATCTACATCTACAAAATACCCTGCAAGCCACCTCAGGGGTGTGTGGTAGGGGGTGAGTATTCACCCACATGCATTGCACTATACCCTAAAGTTAGTGTAACGACGACTAATTATGCATTAGCATAAATCGCTAATGCCTGTCACGAGACGAAGCCTCACAAGCATGCACTACAACACTACCGATATTATTACAATGGAGAGGGACCATTAATAAGGATTTTGCAACTACACTAATGGACAGAGAATCAAGACTTATGTAGAAAACATGCACGGCTACGAACATGCACTTGGTAACAAATAAGGATTCAAGTATTAGGGAGTACTACTACTACTAAGAGATACACTACCTATCGACAAAACTAGATAAAAGTCTCATTGGCAGCTGTTATGATCCCTTATCTTTCGTGGGAAAAATGGCATTTTAAATCTGTCCGTTCTGCAGTCTAGTTCCCTAATTGTATTCTTATGATCTGCTCTACCGTAGTATGTCGGATTTAATACTACTTATCTTAATAGCAAAGTTTAAATACCTACAAAAACTCAATTCCAAATGTTTGTGTATTAGGTTTAAAAAATTCTGCTTCAGCTGATGAAACTTAACTATGGAAAACCTAAACTAAGTTAAAAAATATGGAGGTTATTCCACTAAAATATATTAAATGAACACATTTTTCCAGCCAATTAGCCGACGGCAGCGCCATTTTATTGAATGACCGTATTTTCACTTATATTACGGCAGTGATTCGCTAATAACTAGAAACAGTAAATCGGTAAGATACCTATATGTTATTTTTATTCAATTTTTCTGGAGTTTTCCCTTCTTATAAAATATTTTTCCGCGAAAATGTGGTCTAAATTATGTGGAAAAAATAGCATATTTCCCCGCGCTTCTCCCATTGTCTCATTTGACATCCTCTAATTTCAAGTTTATTTAGCGAGAAAAATAGCGTGGAGTTGCTCAAATCAGATAGCGGAACCGTTTATCTATAAGTAACCAGAATATGAATAAAATACCTTTCAAGTCATTCTACGGTGAAACCGCCTTAAGGTGGGTATATACTTCCAAGCCGCCTCAATTTAACGATCGCCGCCTGTTGTCGCCTGCTGGGGTAGTAGAATCCCAACGGGAAACTGTGAAGGCGGCGCTGAAAAACATGTAGTGGGGAACGATTATCCTTGGGTAGGGATGGATAAGGTCTACTCCGTTTTCAATGCAGGCTTGAACGTGTACGCCTTAGTACGAAAACAGCATCAATGTTCGTTGATATTTTGCGTGTATGAAAGACGATTCTTGATTTAAGTGGGTTGAAAATCTTCATTTCGGAATCTAGCCTTCGCAACGTGCTCCGGAATATCACCAAAAGATTTAGTAAAATCCAAAGTTTTGCCATTTTTATTTAAAAAACACAACCATTTCGCGATAAAGCTACTACACTTAAATAAAAAATTAATCTTCATCTACAGATGACAAAAATTGCAAGTCTCCAGCTGTCATAGCAAATCCGTTTTTGGGTTAGAGGGAATCGTCTGAAACAAGTTTCTTAGCCCCGGTATAGAGCCACCTTTAAGACTGTTGCGGAGATCGGACTCCGTCAAAGGTGGTGGTTACCGAAACTTAGGATAAAAAAACCCTTCACACAATATAAATAAAAGCTCCCGCGTAGTGGTGTTGTTGAAGCAGCGGGATTTACGAGTCATCATCTGCGTTCGTTCATCCTCGGTGACGACAGTTTCGGCGGAGCTCAAGTTATACGATCTATAACTTGAAAATAAATAAGAAGAAGACCAAAATCCTATTTTGCGGAACGGAGAAGCTGAATGCAGAAGTCGCACTTAAAGGAGAGAAATGAGAGCAAGTGGACTCCTTAACCTACCCTCGGGAGAAAAATGACGTGGTACGGATAAACTACAACGGATATCAAGCTTTGAATGGTACAAGCCAATAAATCGTTAATGATGAAAGGGCAACTTAAGGACAAAAATGAAATTAACAAAGGATTGATACAAGGTTGCAACCTCTCACCAGCTGTGTTCAACATACTTGAAGGAAGAAATAAGTGAAGTAAAAGAAATAGAATTGAACGGAAACAAGATTTACGGGGAATAAAATAAACATGCTCCTCTTCACAGACGATATTGCAGTCATAGAAGGAAATCATGATGATTATAAAAGATCGCTGAATGCTATGGACCAAGCCCTTCAAGAATATAACTTGAAAATAAATTAGAAAAAAATCAAAATCCTCGTATGTAGAAGAGAGAAGCTGGATGAAGAAGTTACACTAAGAGGAGAGAAATTAGAGCAAGTGGATTCCTGCACCTATCTCGTAAGTACCATCATGTGAGACGGCAGAAGTGCATACAACAGGCATCAAACGTAGAATAGACCAAGCTAAGAAAACATTCATGATTAAAAGACAACTACTGATTTCAAAGAAGATGGTACTACGAATGTGGGAACAGTATGTCAAAACATTCTGAGGTGGCACTCGGAATGATTCGGAAGGATGGACCATTTGAAACGCAGACCAGAAAAGATTAGAAGCATTCGAAACCTGGTGTTAGAGGAGGATGCTGAAGACCAAGAGGACCGGAAAGTCCGGCTTAAGGCCTTTAAGGGGCACCGTGATTGTGAAAAAATATTTTTTTACTACGTTTACCTGGTGAATAGGTTTGATAAGCGGGGGGTGGGGCGGATTACTCTCTCGCCCGGGTTAAAATTTTGTCTTAACCCGGGCCTGAGTGGACGGATAAAATAAGAAATTAATAAGTAAACGGAAGAGTAGAAAAGGAAAGGACCACACTCTTGAGGCACAATGGGTTTCTGAGGAATATAATTGGAGGAAAAATAGAGGAAAAAGTCCCAAGAGGAAGGTCAAGGGATACATGCATGGACTAAATAAAGAGAAAAGTACATAAGGAGAACTTTGAGGAAGTAGGGGAACTAGCTATGAAGGAATTGGATAGGGAAGGATGGAGGGTTGCAGTCAACCAATCTTAGGATTGTGCGAATCAATGATGATGAATGGAAGAACGTTCTTGTATTTGATAGATGACATCATACCTTTCCTCGTTTTTTTATTTTGGAACTTGAAATAAGACGGTGCTGGAATGCGAGAACGGGTGAAACTTCGGATAATATAATAATTTTAATCATATATAAATACCATTTTTAGTGAAAAACTGAGTGTAAAAAGCGAATGTCCCGGGAAATTATTTGGTAACAAAATTGAGGCACCTTGACCATCATATTTTTTGTTGCTATTAATTTTTCTGCAATAATTCAAGTCAAAATACGTTGATTCAATGGAAATGGCGGCGCAGTCGTCTCTAATGACTGAAAAAAGTGTCAATTAAAAATATAGGTACTCGAGGAAAATCTGAATATTTTGTATTTTAATTTTGTTTTTTACAGCTTAGTCTTATCGTAAAAGGAAGAAATATATGTTTTAACAATACACGCGAAGAGGTAGTTAAAGTTTATTTCGGAAAAGTTTTGTTTTGACTGTTTTCGATGAATATCTTTTACTAATACCACATTTATTTAAATTAAGCGACCCGGGTTTCAGTGAATAGTCATCATCATCAGGCATTAATTAAGATCTCAATTAATGCCTGATGATGGTGACTATTCACTGAAACCCGGGTCGCTTAATTTAAATAAAAGTGGTATTAGTAAAAGATATTCTTCGACAAACATAATGGAATATCACAAAGTTAAATATGTACTAGTGAATTTTGTTTAGACTCACACTGTGGAAAGGTTTTGTTTTGACTCACATTTTAGTGGTAGAACCTCCTTAGATGAATTTCCATCAAGAATTCGCGTGAATGGAGGTATGTTCGGAGATTTCCATGCCATAGGGAGTCGTACTCTTTGAGTAAACATGGACTCTCTACCGCAATCAAAATGGGATGTTTATATATGGTCAGGGCTAAATATGTAAATTGGAGGTGTTAAGAGAGTGACTTGCCATTCAGCAGAACGCGGGGATGTGTTGCCTCAAGGGGTTCAGAGGTATTCTTGCGGTTTCGCAGGGTAATGAAACATTTACGTCGGTTTATTTTCTTTTCTGAGAGCGAAGGACGGGGGCTTTCATTTTGCGGTGAAAGAACACGGGTGGCCATATTCGTAATGCTAGATTCGGTTGAAAGGATACCGGCTGCCGGAAGGGAATAAGACCACTCGGTAACCGAGGGCACTACCTTAACCGGAGAGAAACTTTAATGCAATAATAAAAAACTTAATTCCTTTTTTCATCCAATACTAAAAATTCCAAGCCTAAACTATGAGTGCTAGTAATTTAAAAGAAACCTCTCCAACGGGCCCCATTCTTTTCTTAGGGAAGTAATCGGAGCCTTAGGGACCCTGTAGCCTTTTTAAGGTAGTCTTTGCATCCTTCTGTGAGCGAAGATGTATGCGTGCTAAATGTCGTTTGAATCCGTTGAGGTGTTTTAGCATAGGAAGCCTACAGCATTCAAACAGACCGAATGTCAATGTTATATTAATATAGAAAATTGATAAATTCCTTTTTTCCATCTGATGCCTATGCCATTGGTGGACAGTGCTAAATTATTACATTTCCCAAGGATCGCTTCTAAGATTTCACCTGTGCAATTTATAGAGTACATTGTACACAGAAAATGTGTTCGGAGCAGGAGTAATAAAATGCTTGACATTGGAACATAGCTTTGACATTAGTTACCGCTAATTTCATGAAACTAAGCGGTAGTAAAAGATCCGCGAAGAAATTTTGTACATCTCCGCTGCCCTACCGTGAGGACAGTGGAGCCAAGGCCTGTTGGAATAGCTCCCACTTTGGTTTATTTCTTATCCCTGGCTCCAGCTCCTCTCCAGTTCCTGTTAAATTTTTCGGTTTCAGTCAATGATTATCATTTTTATATTTTCATGTTAAAAGATTTTCCAGGGATTTTACATAAATATACAAAAATGTTTCCCCATGTATACCTACTTGCATTTTTTCTTTTTAAAAATTTCTGTTATTTACTAAAATCAATATGGAGTAGGAAGAAATTGAGGCACTCAGACTCACGTTTTGGTTATTCTTGCAAAGGTAAGGATACAATTTTGACACTATCAAATGTACTGTTGAATAATTTATAAAGTCTCGGCAGACGAAATGTTAATAGAAATGAATTATTTTGCAATTACAGTGTGGACCTACATACCTGTACATTTTGCTAGGTTCTTGAAAAATTGGTGTTCGTAGCGTTAGAGGGTAAATTATACAGCTTTCAGCTCCGGCTCCAGAGAAATTTTGGAACTCCAGCTCCGACTCCAAATCCCGGCCTACCTCGTCTTCCTGCCATTTTGCATTGCATCCTCCGCCGCCGTATGTCATTAATGGGCTATACTCACCATCCCATCATATGATTTGTTGATGTTGTGACTTGTTCATTAAAATTTTACCAATTTAATGGAAAATAATGTGCCGTAGTTAATTTCGGATGCAATTTTACAACATTTAGAAATTAATGATCGATGGCAAAATCAATAACTCGTGTATCTTTTCCAATGGAAGTACATTTGGAGCAATGACGTCAATCAATATTGTATGCGAGTGTGCTTGAAATCAATTTCATGCGAATCAAATATTTATTACATTAATAATTAAAATTTGCAGTGAATTAATATATCCTGATGTATCATTTAATCTCATTAATGCCCTTAATTCGACCAATGAGAGATACTATTCGTAACTGCCATGGGTGATTGAAATTTAATTTTTAATGACCTATTGATGTTTTATTTTTAATTTCACTATCGCCAAAAATCCTTTTCAAGATTTTCTTATGCGTAACTCTGTGTGGTCCATGAGGTATGCGAAATTGTTGAGCAAAGTTTACTCTAAATAAATAGAATTTTAACAACATATTTATATAGAAGTGTAAAATAGGGCAAATAAAAAACATACTCTCTTGTTATTAAAAATGTCTTTATTTTCATTTCATTACAAGCATAGAAAATTTGCTAAGAAATTAGGCATGAAGGTTTACATGAAACTTGTCGTCTCTTACATTTTTTGAAATGATAACAGTCAAAGATAAAATCTGCAATTTACAAATATAAAAATCATATCTTTGTAAGAACTATGATTTCTTTCAAACCATGTACTGTGTAAAACATATTAATTTTATTCATAAAGCATCTTGAATTCTTTTACTCTACCATAAATACACCACTGATTCTGCGCCGGAAGAAAACGTGTGTACGCAATCGGCAGCCATCTTTCTAGTGTAGGCAGCATGTCTGTCCGCATCAGTGGCATAAAACATTTTCTCAGTTGCATACAATATATTTATTTTGTTTCTCCTAATATTTCTTCTCCTATTATTCTACATCAGGCAGTCTATGACCGTTTTCTATGGCAGTTTTTATTTTCATTAGCTACCCTATAACCTCCCCCCAAATAGCTTCTCTCTTCCTGCCAGCCATATCCATTCTGTCTCTCAATATGAGATTTTTAATGATTTTAGCAGGATTTTAAAAACGTCCTATAGTCTCATCGTTTTTCCTTCAAAATTCGTTCAACTCTAATTATTCTCCCTAGAGACTTTAGATGGGATTGAATGCATTGCAAATTTGCCCACGGAGCTGTATTTATTCTGTAAAACTTAAAATATTAATAAAAACGTTCACCTTTTAAGGTAAATTATGGACTTCTATACCAAATGGTTAATGGCAAGTTGATAGAATTCGTTGATGGAATTCAAAGCGATAACCAAATACATCGAAGAAAAAATTGTTATACTACTTCAACGCGATTAGTCTCTCATTATGTTTTCTTGAAAGAAAATGCATTCTCTTTAAGAATAAAAGCTACCCTCAACCTTGAACTCTTCCTCCCATTAACAGATAAATCATCATATTAACCTTTAAAAGGTTTATAAAATAATTTAGGGATATCTCTACAGTCTCACTCATTTAAAGTCAATTTTTATCGCTACATTGATCGTAGAAACTCACAGTAAACGAGTAAAGGAATGAAAAGAAATCCCATTCGAAGGACAATATGCTGATAATAGTATGTTCAATATAGCACATCCAAATCTTAATTTCAGCTATGTGGATGTAATTTCACTTATTGTCACTTCTTTAAAAATTAATTCTCCCCACATCGATACAAGTGGATTAAGTCTTTTAGCATACAACTTCGTTTAATGCAAACTGTAAGTCAGTAAACGAAAATCACAAGTAAAATAAATTTTAAAAATAGTAGTACTTTCATTCCTATTTTCAGATATTGTGTTCCTCACATTATTGGAATGGTTGATTTTCCACTAAAACAGGCTTTGATGGGTTTTCATGTGATGAAAACAAGGTATCGAAGCTCTTGTGATTGAAATTTTCACATCTTTTAGCGCATTTTATCGCCACAATAATTCTTACACCCAAGTATAAACAAACATTCATGTGCATGAAGGCCTAGAAATAGGTGGTATCACAGCAGGAGCTTCACTGGTTTTGAATTTTGTCCTTGATAAAGATTTGTATTGAGACAACTTAGACTTTATGGTAAGCGGCATCACTATAAATCGTTTGCTCTTAAAATCAAAGGCATTATTTATCTTACATGAAATTAATGCCGGGACTCAAGAATTATTCCAAAGTTAATATTTCCGGATTGGTTTTCAACTTTGTTTTAGTTTTACTCTACATTCAGTAACGTCTGGAACTTTTTCTGCAGTTTACTCCAGGTTAACAGATTCATTATATTTACTTAAAGTATTTAAAAAATCTATTATTTACACATCGTTAGATCCTTTGAGCTACACATAACACTTAAAAAACGAACGTTTTGATGAGCTGCTACTAAAAGCTCGTTCATTCAAAACACGTTTATAAAATTGAAGCACCATTATGAGATTCGAGGTCGTTATATACATCTAATAATTATTAAAAGTATACACTTTAGGAGTAAATTAGTTTATCAATTTATCCCTTATATCATTTCGGCCAATCTTTAAAAATTGTCATTATATAACCTCTTTCATTTTATGTTAACGAACGTGGACTTAGCATTGCCTCGATTCTGATATAATCAGTGTTATAGCCGAATAAAAAACCTTCATCATAAATTGGCCGATAAAATTACCTTAAAAGTCATGCAGTAACCCAGCGTAACAATCAACGTAGAATACTCTATATCCATCGAATCGACGTATGCATTAAATGCATTTTAAAATATACTTAAACATTCTAGCAGTCTTTTTACTTACAATTTTAAGGCAAGAATGAAGTTCCTGGAAACTCGATATGAATTAAGTCATGAGTGAAGCTAAATGGCAATAGCCACCTTTACCCTGCTTATAAGAGGGTTATACGAAGGTGGGTGCCGGAAAGTATCTTGGAAAATTTAGTACATGTTTTATGTTAATTAAAGTGAAACGAGAATATATTTCTCTAAAAAACATACAGAGGAATGCGAGACGTACGCCCTAAGTAAAGGGCAAGACATCCAGCTTTCCATCTTCGCATATTACCCTAGTTTTAACTCTAGTTCACTCTAGCTTTCAACTTGCAGATAGCGTGAAGAAGCTTTTTCCGGGCGATAAAGATATCTTTATATATCTTATTGCACGAAGAATTTTCATTTCCGCTTTGACACTTACGCAGCCTTAAAATATTTTGTCATCATCCTCCCATTGTAACCGAAATGTAATGGCCGTATTCGAATGAACTAGCAACAATTGTGTCACTAACGTGCTATTCCATGCTCTTTTGACAAGAGTGCGGACTCGTAAATTGATTTTTCCATTGAATTCGTCTCGTTTCTTTTTTAAAATTTCCCCACCAGTTTCCTTCATTCTTGCCTGAATCCACCCCACACGTCAGCTCCCCGTACCACTCTCCTGACCTTCTCCACTTCAGTCGTCATTGTGGTCATCCGCACGGATCCCACAACATCTTCCCCAGGCCCCACTCCTTCGGTAGGACCTCCCCTTCTTAAGCCTATGGCACCAGACGAAGCCCTGCTCCTTCCGGAGCGGAGCGAGGACGAGCCGTCTTCGAAGAAATCCTCGAATTCCGCGTAGCTCTCCCGGCTTCGCCCCTCGACGGCCCACCTCTCAGTGAACTCGGATGCGCTCCTCGCCAGAGAGGGTTGGGAAGCGGACCTCGCGATACTTCCGTCTACAGCGTCCTCGTCGTCCTCCTCGCTGTCCTCGAACCTCCTCCTGCGGTATCCCTTTGGAATGGCCTTCCTGATAGCACCCCTCTTCCCAGCAGACGGTGCGAAGTAAGACGAGGACGCGGATGTGTGACCGCTGGCATCGCTCATCGCGTCGCTCATGGCCTCTGGTCTAGAATGGTCAGCCACGACGACTTCGGAGACGGAGAATGGAGCGTCGGAGTAGACCGAAGACGGTGCCCTGCCTCCCCTCCTGGACCTCGACGGAGAGGACGGTGCCCTGCTCCTGCTCTCCCGCTCATCGTCGTCTCCTCTCCTGCGGGTCGAGACGGACGAAGCCCCCGTGTCGGAGTCGTACTCGTACAAGGTCGGCAGGGAAGAGCGTCTCGACCTGTTGTCCCACTCGGTAGACTTGCTCCTGCGGTACGGTGGTCTGGGACCGCGGGAAGAAGAGGGCTGCGAGGCGGAAGGTGGTGGTGCCAGCACTCTGATGATCACGTCCCACTTGTGTGGCTCGAAGAGGGTCCTGTATCTGGTGTCCCTGCGGATCCTTTCGAAGTCTTCCTTGACGGTCGCCTCAGTGAGAAGTGTCCTCAAGGTGGACTCGGTCGTGATGATCTGACGCCACTTCTCCTTGTCGGCTTCTGTTAGGGTCGTCCTGACCATCTCGGCGAGCTCCTCTTCTTCGTCTTCCCCTCTCCTGCTCTCTGTATCTCTGTCCTCCGTGTCTGTCTCGGGAGCCGTGTCGTACTCGGTTGTGGCTTCAGACGGTGCCCGCTCCGATGGGGTCCTCTCTGGTGGTTGCAGGACCCTGATCAGGACGTCCCAGTTGGTAACCTTGGTCGAGACGACCGGCTCTTCCACCGGTGGTTGGTCACGCCAGATTGGTGTCTCCCTCGGCTCAGGTGTTCTGTCATCTGGTGGACCCTGGTAATCGGATGCAGCAGCGTCGGTGTAATCAGACTCCCAACAGAGTGTGGACGAGGAGGCGACCGAAGACGGTGGTGGTGGGTTTGATGGTGGATTGGGATCGGGGTAGTTTCTTATGACGACATCCCACTTCTTGGGCGGTGGTGGTGGTGGCTCTGGGTTGGCCATGGCGGCTCTCCTCCTGCGGCGTTCGATGTCCTCGATGGTCCTCTTTTCAGTCACGGTTCTCAAGAACACGTCGTCCACCACGTGAGACGTTATCTCGGGTCTTCTGGAGATGACGACCGGTGGCTCAGGCAGATCTTCTGATACGACGGTCTGCTGTATGATTTCTTCCTCCTTGCGGATGAATTGTGTGGCCGGTGGTGGTGGTGCCTGGGTGCGTAAGGTTGAGGTACCGGATGGGAGCACGGGTGGAGGTGGTGGGCTGGCGGCGTAATAAGGCCTGCTGGGTGCTGATTCGATGATCTCGGAGACGGAGCGGGTGTCGGTGTTCTCGGTGTTCAGGCTGATGAGGGAGCGAGGTGGTGGACTCGCCCGCAGGTTTGAAGGCGGAGGAATGACATCCACTCCTCGCAGGATGATGTCGGATTCGTCGTTCATTGATCGTGCGGCTTCCACGTCCGTCCATTCGCGCTTCTGGCGGTAGGCGTACTGCGACAGCTGTGAAAGGTTTAATATAATATAGGTATTAATATAAATGTATTACTGTGGGACGTTGTACTATGAAACATATAGCCCATAGATACATAGAGACACTGATGAAAGAGACAAAGATCAAAACCTTACCAAATTATAAAAACAAGAAAGGTTAGCACAAAATAAACATTTGGCTACATATTTAAAACTCAGGTTATGGGTGTAACTTCAATATCATGATTAGAAAAAGATTCTCAGTTTTCCACAAAGTAATAAAACTTTTATCACTACTAATATTTCGATGTTACTAATTCATCTTCAGGTTCATGACCTGATGATGAAATAACATTGAATCTTGTGTTGTAAATAAAGTTCTATTTACTTGAGGGAAATTGTCAATTTTTCTTCAATCGTGGGTAGCATTTGGTTCGATTGGACACTATCATTAACAACATTGTACAACAAATATTTATTCAGCTTTTTCAGTTCAACAATGAAACAACACACACGAATAAATTAAAACCAAAGATAAACAATAGCAAAATTAATGAAGTGATGCATAACAGTAAACAGATAATATGATTGTTTTATCAAAGGTCTCAATATTGTTTTTCGTGGAGCTACCTAAACAATTTTTATTTTTATTTATTTTATGTATTAGACTTCATTATGCGGGATGGAATATGGTTCCATATGACTGTTGCGGAATTAATTGTCAATACGGGATACACCCTTGTTCTACACTTTGTAATTTAGAAAGATTAGTTAGCATATTTTTATATTCAAGTCTATCCAGATCCATGCTCTTAGGAAATACACAAGTTTTCAAAATTCATAATGGAAAATTTTATATAATGAGTTTTTATATTTTAATGTGTAGCGCCATAGAAATTTAATGCCAAAATAATTGCTGGGTAGACCAAATTACTCAGGCCAGAATGATAATACAAGGGTAGAGGCTGACAAGGCTGAAACCATACTCATGCAATTCGCATTATTCCGAGAATCATAGTTTCAGTCAGAATAAAGGACACCAACGGAATTGAGACATCTCTAATTCCTATTGAGGTGTTGGTCACAGGAATTCCAAATTTTTAATTTAAAATTCGGTGTGAATTGAGGAAAATTACATTTTTTCCAGAGTTATCAGGTCTTCTCATAAAAGTTGCCTGCAATAATGGGCAAGCTAATCATGCATTTTAACCGTTGCTAAAAATACTGTGAAAGAAAGATGAAATTCAAATGGAAGGGCTGATGGCTTTGGTGAACCAATTTGTAGGTCGGAAAACTAGTGACGTGTGGAGTAATATTTGTACCGCTGAGAGCAAGAATGGAATTAGTGATAAATGCCACTTTTTGGATAATGACGCTTAGAGTCCAATAAATTAAAAGTTAAACTTTTAAGGCTGCTTTCTAATGGAAAAACACCGAAGCTAGGCTTACATCACTCTTGCACATTACAGAAGACAGGCAGAGGAATGCTTCTGCGCACAACTAAAATATGGCAGAAACAGATGTTCACCACTTTTTCTCTCAACAGTTCTTAAAGCATAAGGAACTTGGCTAGGTTTAACTGAGGTCATAAATTAATTTTATCTCTTTTTATGAGAAACTCAAATGAATGCTTGTATTTTGCGATCACTGAAATGCCGGCTGTCCATTAAAGTAGGGGTGGAAACAGTGCGATGGGGAAATGAAATCACACATTGAAGTCATGTAACTTTGTGGATGATCGTCATAATTATAAAACATAAGTTGATAATTTCACAGTTTATTGAGAACGTACTACAACTGGTTTTGGCCGGTATGCCATCTTGAGGTATATTGTCAAATACTGACCTAAATACACATACATCACGCCATTCCCTTTCAGTGTAGGCAAAGTAAAAAAACTCAGTTACTGCTGCTAGGTCTTGAAAACTGTTTTTTATTTATAATGTCCACCATAATACCCTATCCTCGCATACCTCTTTCGTTCTCTTATTATTTAGACTTCTAATATTCCTCCTCTTTAGAGTCTCTTCCATCTAATTCACCAATGGCTTCCGCGGTCTACCCCTTCCTCTCACACCATTCACTATACTATCATATATATCTGATTCGTCATTCAACTCTCATCCATTCTCTCGGCATGGACAAATCAACGAAGCATGTGCATTACCGGAGCATCCAAGCCACACTCCCTCATGAACCACTCATTCTCAACCCAATCCAATTTACTCTAACCGCAAAAACTTCTCAGACACACCATTCTCAGTGCACTTATCCTACTGTTATGCACTAGTTTTGAAAAGGCGCCCGTGGTGCCCACATATTCAAGGAGGACATTGAAATGAAATGACACTTGATATCATAGGTTTATTCCGTTTATTTTCGAGAGGGAGAGAGAACAACGTACAGTTGTCCGTGTGAAAATACTACTGTTTGGAGTTGAAGTCCAACGTGGTCAAACGGCTGACCCTGCGACTTGCTGATTGTAATCGCATATGCCGGACTCACTGGAAACTATCGTCGTCGCAAGATGAAAAGGAGCGTTGTCTCAGTCGGAGCCAAGTCAGAAATGATTCTCGCTATAACTAAATTTCTTGCCAGCAGTTGAATAACGGCATTTGAAAATGTAGGTGACTGTGGCTTCATCAAGTAACGACATTTTAACATTTAAGTGACTATGGCTCCATTTTACAGCGTTCCTGAGTCAGTGAGTAGTGAGAAGGGCTTTTCTTATATAGATATCCTGACCACGAACTTAGATCCTTACATACTCAGATTTTGCTTAACCCATTTGAAATACATAAATTGCACATGAAGATGGCTTAGCGGCCGAAACCGGTTACACGTTCTTCAATAAACTATGTAAGTACCAAACCTAGTTATTATAATAATGTGATGGGGTTGGGAGTCCCACGTTCTTACCTGTTGTTGCCTCTCCGACATCTTGAGATTGGACGCGGACGGCTGTGGGTGGAGCTCTGGGATGTAGGTGAATGTCGTTGGGGGTGCAGGCGGCGATGGCTGCAGCAGAGGCATTGGTGGCGGCATCGACCTCACACCGTGACCCTCCTCCAGAATCGTGTCCAGGTTGTTCCTGTCGATCTGCCGAGTCGCGACCATCGAAGAGCACACCGATGTCGTGTCCGAGGTTGCCGAGGAAGGTGGCGGAGGTGGGGAGGGTGGCGCCCGCTTTACCCTGACGGACACGTCGAACTTCGGAGCCGGTGGCGGAACCACCGCTGAAACGAATGTCTCCTCTTCCCTCTGGTACCCGGCGTTCTCGAACGATCCGGCGGAGCTGAGCGTGCTGGGTCGGCGGTCGATCTCCGCCGTGGTGACCAGCAGCATCCTCCCGCCGGAATCCACCTCCATCTCCTCTTCCGAACTGAGGGATTCGGAGGGGTAGTCCGAGGGTAGGGTGTCGGAGGCCGTGGAGGCCAAGGGTGCGGGGGGTAAAGCAGACGGTGGGGAGGAGCCAACGTTGGCCCTGGGGATCTTGAGACCCTCGAACATCGATATGGTTCCGGATGAGAGATTGGCGTCCGACTGGGAGGATGCGGTCGATGCTGCAGACGATGGGAAGAGCGGTGTTCCTTTGAGGGACGAGGCGGGTCTGGATGCGGGCGGGAGAAGCAGCAGTGGAGCCTTTCGATTCCGGAGGCAGTAGTATGAACATCCAAGACCGATGAGGAGGAGTGTGAGGAAGAGGATGGCGCACACTATGAGCAGGATGTGGAATCCCTTCAGGGGTGGTTCTACTGCGCCCGCTTCTGGGGGAAGCTCGCTATAAAAAGAGGGAGGTCATCCAAATTAGTAATTTTTTAAGTTTAGAAGAGTTTTTAGAATAACATCGTGGACACGATCACGGTTCTCCATAACGCGTGCGCTCGCGTTCACGTTATTTTTCAAATACACTCACGAGAGCGGAAAAGTGATATTCATTCTTCAAATGTTGTCAGTGGCTTTAAATCATTAATCTAAATTGATGGAGTGCATTATTAGTACCTACAGTAAATGTGAGTATTGTCCATATTGAGTAGCGTGCGTTTTGGATAACACTAACGACAACGTGGAAGAAGGGGCTGTAATCTCATTCCTTGGGTGGGATCATGGTTCTGTCCTTTTGGGTTGTCGCTGTTGATATCCAAAACGCGAACTGTTGGGAACTGTTCTCAGAGTTCGTGCGACTCGCGAAGAACAGTGATTTTAAAGAACTTAAGTAATCCGAAGAAACTTCTTTAAATAAAATGTCTTAATCATGTCATGAGTGATGGATTACATAAAATATTAACATTTTATTTTCTGAATTTTTAGGTCCATCACTTAATAATAATCAGTTAATACTCCTTTTTTATACAACGTTTCGTACATATATTATACTTCCTCAGGGCTGTTTCAGGGTTTATTTTATATTTTATACAACACTCAACAATAATCCAGGTTTACATATCATGGTTTATAAAGTTTGATAACATAATTTAATTCTTAAAATATGTGTGAATGTTTAAAACGTTACCTTCCTATATCTTTATAATTCTCCTAGGTTGCTATAAATTTGTTATTGTTACTTGTTGACAATTATGTTCTTTAAAAAATGTAAGTTATAATAATTAATTGTGAGGCCAAGAGAATTAATCATCTAAAATATTAACATTCTATAAATTACCGGATATGGAAACACAACTTTGTTTTTTTTTGCTAAATTGTACACCATTTGTTCATTTTTTGTGTTGATACACGATATATCCAATAATCTAATCAAGGCAAGGTATAGATAAACCCTTTTTTATATTCTACACTCTTAATTTTTCAGGAATTGCATAAATAGATGATAACTGAAATGAGTAATGTTGAATTAGTAACGCAGGAATTCTCTCAGACTAGAAAAAATGAAAAAAGGAGAACTATTTATAAAAGAATGGTATATGGATGCATGGGGATTTGAGCCCAAAATTTAATTTCAAAAATAAAAATACCTAGCGTTTACCATCCACCCCGCGAGTGCTGAAGGGCATTGCAATCAGGGGCGGCTCCAGACCAGAGGTTCGCGGGGGGGGGGGGGGGGCACCAGCGGCTCGGCACCAGCGGGCGGTATGACATACCGCCCAGGAAAAGGGGGGTTCGTGGGTCTCGTCCCGGAAATTCGTAACAATCTATGTGCAAAATGGTTTTGGGGCGGGGGGAGGGGGGGCAATTACCCCTGCTGCCCTCCCTTGGATCCACCAATGATTGCAATTAACACATCTCACCCAGAACCTGACCTGGCCCTAGAAACGTTGGAATTGACCGATACTGCGACCCGAAAGAAAATCCGAGTAGAATTCATCATGTAAAAAGTGATCATTTTCTGTCGACGACAATACAAACCAACAAAATGACCACAAAACCAATCGGCCGGGATTTAGTAGAGACCCCTCTTCTGGGCTGTCATTGAAACATACGTTTTAGCTTGTTGTGTCGCAAGTTATCTCTTTTATCCCCGAGTCAAATAATTCTTAAAATTGTATACATTTTGTGGGCGTTAATAAGTATCTCAGTATTGATAATCAGAGAGTAAAATTGACGCCTGGTTCAATTTGAGTCTGTTTTTAATATTTGAAGTTTTCTTAGTATAATGTGTAAATAAAAGGTACCGAGAAAAATTCTGTGGGGTAAGTAGGTTTAGAAAGTTTCAAGTGCTTACATTCGGGGCAGCAGGCCGACCGGAGGTGGTGCGATCGGTGGCGGATAGCGGCAAACGACAGTGATGACTTCGTCTCCGTCCATTTCCAGTCCAGGGTGGAAGCGCACCACAACATTGTTGGTGAACACTCGCTGTGGACTCTGCAAAAAGAAAATAAGCAAATTTGTTAGTTAATTTGTGCCATCAAAAACCTCCCGTGACTTAGTTAGCCAAAACATATAAGTACTCAATACCACCTTTTCGCTTTTATTGTTTACTAGCTGGTTACCCGTCCTTCGTACGGGCCTCCGCAAATTTGAAAAACGATGGCGGATGAAAGTTTGTGATAGCTTAAAGCCTTCTCACAGATTTACATAACAACGGGAAAAATTTTCATCAAAATCCGTCCACTAATTTTCCCGTTAAAAGCGCACGAAGAGGATAGCCGACAGAAAAAACTTTTTATTGAATTTACTTCTTTTTTTACGTATATGAAGCCAGCCACAAAGCTTGACCGTATTTTATTCCGTCAACTGGTTCTCCCGTGAAAAACGTGCAAAATTTTATGGTAATCGGTTAATTAGTTTATACGTATTAAGGTAACTTAGAATGCACTGTTTTGGGTCCACTGGGCCTATCAGCGCCCCACCCTTAATTCCGACCCCTAGGATCATATTGTTTATATAGGTGTAGTACGCATATCTCAAACAGTGTGAAAAATTCTAGTCCAGGGATATTTACGGCTAAAAAGGGTTCACTTTGGGGCCCTTGGGGAACTTGAGACATTTTAAATATAGCCTATGGCCGTCCCAGTGCATTCAAATAGTAGATAGGTACCCTATTTTACAAAAAATTCAGAATAACCCGTTCACTGGATTTCCCGTAAAAAGCGGACAGAGAACGTAAGAAAGAGAGAAAAAGTGCTATTGCTTTATTGATACAGATAAAAGATATGCTGTCACCGATGACAAACTTATCTTTGAGAAAATAAGATTGAAAGATAAAATATGCAGATTATTGGACGAATACTTGAACACTTATTTCCATCTGACTGGAGCGGCATTTATTTTGAACTAACATAGTTTGACTCCAGTTCCCGTAGTTATCAATATTGTTTCATGTGACTCAAATTCTCAGAAATTGGGTAAATTAAGTCTTTAACTTGACTCATTTTTTTCCCGCCGTATGCGGGAAAAGCCCTCACAACCGGAGATTTTTTTGGGATTTTGTGAAGATTACTGCGGGGAATAATTAATTTATTTTCTGAAATAGTTGATAAATTGTTAATATAAAGTACACACAACAAAATTTCTGACGTGATCTATCCGTAAGAAATCCATCATTTTTTAACTATAATCTCTGTGGAGTGCTTGCCCGTATCATTTCCCATGGCGTGCCTGAGTAGTGTTTGCGGTAAAAGCAGAAGTGAAATGGTGTTAGCAACGAGTTGGTGATGAAATAATGTGGGTAGGATGCTCCAGTAATGGAAATATATGAAAGGAGTGTATATCAGAGAGGCTTCGGTGTTTTTGTTGAAAGATTGGATGGGACTCAAATAACCAAACGGATACACGATAGCTGAGTGGGAGGTTTGAGAGGAAGAGATAAACCGCAAAAAGAGTGTGTAATTGTGGTTGAAGAAACTTGTTAGAAACTTTGCATTCGTGTCCTTATTAGTACTATGTACTACTTAGTATCTATATAGATAAAAGTGATAAAATTGCATTTTACCGCTTTAGTTTCTTGACAATTCAATGCTATTTTAACATGTAGCCTTGTGGCATATGGCATATTTTTTAAAATTATTAGATTACATATACACATATTTTCTCCTAAACGCGGCATAAAACGTTTATTATTATTATTATAATTGTTGCTCTCAAATATCAAGACTTAAAAAATCTTCAAATAAAAGTGATCTGTGGTCGAAGATTTTATTTTCTAATTGCTTAAAATTCATTGAAATGTGCACTCAATGACCCGCTATTACCGCTCCAGCCACCTAAAGAACAGCAGGACGTGTTTGACGCAATGCAAGAATGCAACTGAAGCAAAAGACGTATGGAAGGAGCAGTTTGAAGAAAATTACCGTAGTCAGCCTTACCGTGAATTAAAATGTTTTACTGTGTATGCTCTGAATAGGATCGGCGTAGTGGGTATGTAGTAAAACTCCTCGGTATCTACAAAAATGAGATCTTTGTGATCCCATTCCATCGTGATTCCACAATTTTAGTTTTATGTCAATCTATTTATGTAAGAATACGTTTTTCACTGAATGTTTTGTGAATTCCGATAAATTGTCAAATTGAGTAGCATCCATTATTGCTTCACACTGGGGCGGAAAAAATATTTTTGCTTCCCGCAACATGCCTACGAAGCCAGTTTTCGTAAAGTGAAGGTGAATTGGGTGACGTTTCTATAACCCAAAGATCGTAGATTTATGTTCTGGAGAATTTATAATCAATTAGAGTTTCAGTTATTACGCTCTTTGAGGGATGCTTTTGGAAGTTTTTTATTGCACTCGAAATACTAAAATCCATGCTATCTACATCTAGGTCTAGGCTAGGCTAGCATCTAGCTACATTGAAGGAAATATTGAATCCTCTGGAGGGTCGAAATTTTTCTGATAGCATCATGCGCTTTTCCGTTAATTATTTAAATGTACCATTGATTGAAATCGTTGACCGTAATAGTTTTAATTGGCCAAATTAATTAATTATGAATCGAATGAAAACGGAATTCAAAATTGTCAAATTGTTGTCTCACCACTCCAGAAATAACACAAAATCCACACAATTCCAGAAATAGGACAAAAATAACTGTAGAAGCCTTTGTTAATAAAGAGTTCTCTATCACCATTTTTCAACTTTTTAACTCTTGTAGTAAATTATATTCTTCATGAAAATTCTAAAAAATGGAACTTATTTTAGTTAGATTATAAGCAGTTCGAAAGAACTTCAAAAGCTATTACAGGCGTTATATTGCTACCAAAAATGTTTATGGCTTTACAATATATTGAAAAAATGCGGAAAAGTGCGACGGTAATGGGTGGAGTGATTGAATACTTATTAGCAATTCATTACAAATAAATAAAAAGAACGTTAATTATGACCTAGGTGTAATGCTATTGTATCATATTCAGGCAAAGGTGATGATTACATCATCGTCTCAAGACGATGTAGTAGCATCAAAACCTAATAAATACATATAATATATATTAATTATATATACTAAATATAAGTAGTAATTAAAAGTTATATCATCTCTGGCAAATTGAAAATCTCCATTCAATCACGATTTCAATACTTCATTTGTCTGTTTGCGTTTATATTTCACCATAATGTGTGAACTTATTACCATTCACACTCTCCTCTGTCTCCCTGTCATGGTAGTCTTCCCTATGCATCGCAATATCCAACACCTATAGGTTGCCTATCGCCTCTAAATATCGTGTATTCTTCTTTGAGATTTTTCAAGGACTTCATGTTCCCTTTAAACAACTTGTTTTATTTTCTGAATCTTCCCTTACCCAGTTACTGGCATCTACTCAATTTCTCTTCTTCAAGTTAGTGTTAAAAATTTCCCTCCATTTAGACTCCTCAAAAGCCCTTCATATATTCCTACCGTGAAGACAGGTAGTACTCGAACCATATAGTTCCACCAACCATATCGAAATTTAAGAATTCTCTGTATTTCACCTTTATTGTTTTTCTTTTATTTTTAGAAGACTTTGAGCTTAAAGTATGCCATAAGGCTAGCTGGTATTGGAGGGACCATCATATAACAGGACCTCTGGCCACTAAAATTATCTTCTCAACTGAGAGAAAACAATTAAGGACAAAAAACCAAACTTCCAAAGCAAAATTTTAAGTGGCAATCATATCAAAAGTAGTTAGCTGAACCATGGGAAATTTCATTTTCCAGTACGTAAATGAAAACTTTTGCCCAGAAAAGAATCAAAGAAGCATTATAAACTTTCATAATTGAATAACCATATTTTAAGGTGCCCATATAAAGACTAAATACTACAATTGTTCTGAATTACTCTTTACTTCTCTCAAAATAACTCTTTAATTCAACCTGTTTTCGTGTAAAACATTTCCGAGAGAAATAAAATGTTTATTTTGTTTAAATAAGTAACCTCTTCCTTCAATGTAATATATTTACGATCGTATTCTTACGCCTGTAAACCTATACCTAAGTTCCATTTTCATTTGGTTTGTCCTGTCATGAATTTTAATCATCCCACATTTGCATGTATATTAAGCGTAAAAAGTTTCGATCTTTCATCAAGAATGATCGTTGTTAATGGTTAGAGGGAACCTTTCCACTGTGATTGAAATTACGTCTTTATGGTTCCTTCGCATCCGAATGCTTCCTATAAGATAATTGCGTACGGCAATTTTACTAAGCAAAGGGGATATTTCAAAATGATGTTTAAGTTTCTACTCGGTGAAAATGAAGTTTCCATGCTTCGGGGCCATCGCTAGTTTAATATAAGCGATGCTCCCAGTATTGAGGTCACCTCATAATGTTAAACATTTTGCTCACATTCACTCGAAATGCGTCATCCCGTTTGGCAATAGGAGCGTTTAATTTGAGGAGGCTTTTAAAGTCATCTAGTACGTAGTGCTGAATTTTCCAGCGGGGTGTTACATCATCATTGATGAAATAAAGTGCGCAAGTTACCCACGATGTTTCATGTCTTTTTGAAACACTAACCAAATATACGTGACGAGTAAACGATTTAACCTGCATTTACCGTGATTAATACCCGTGGGTGCCGTTTCACCTCACATTATGCAAATGCCCCGGGAGTATCGGACAGTATTCGTGCTTATGCATATACATACCTCTTCGCTGATATAAATGAAAGAAATTTAAGCTCATACATATATGCAGGAGATAAGGTGAACCGCGCGACAATTACTGTGACCTTAAAAATCTTGGTTGCCCACTTTTTTTCAAAGTTTATATTAGCTTAATCAGAAGCGTCTGGGATCCTTTTTTTAAACGCATCTTTACTCTCCGTTTAGTTAACAAAGTTAATCTTTGCGAATATATTTTAATAGCTTTATTATTCGATTAATTTTTGTAAAAAAATTAATTTTCCGTTGTTATAAAGAGTAAACATACCACGAGAAAGGCCGTGTGCATTGTAAATTAATAACTTTAAAGCAGATGCATTGTGATTAATGATTACCAGGAAATATTTTGGAAAAATAAATATCGTTGAACGATACCTGTACTCAAAAGTAGAGTAAATAATTTGAATTTATTTACATGACTTTCTGGTTGATTAGATACTTCCTCTGCCTTGCCATGACAAACACTTTATGCTGTCATCTGATATAATCAATCTGTATCTTGTAGAGTCTTGTAATATTAGAATGAAATATCTGATGGAATGACACAGAGAATATCAGCAGGTAATTCATGCCTTAATTCCTTTAAGAAACTACTAAGCTCTAACATTATACCCAAGAAATCCAATATTAAATCTACAAATTTAGAAAAAAATAATTTTCTCATTCGGGGTTTTTAATCTTACAAGAGATGAGTTTTACTTCTCCATAAAAGTGGTATATCGTCCCACCACTTTGTAACAATTCCAATCTTTGAATTGTATTTGTGCTCGTGTGTTCCCATCAGCTACAATGTGCGCTATTCTGCGCAAGGTGATTGGAAAACACCCGAAGTTGCATCTAATTACCCTGATATTGTTTTCAGACCATCCGAGGAACTCATCTAAACAACTGAATTGAGAGCCTTGGAGAGCTGTGAAGTTCATGCGAATAACAAATTATTTACCTATTTTGAAGTTGGAAATGAAGTTCTGTGACCTTGGGAACCCTGATGGTCGAACTTGGAGACTACCTAACTCCCCCGGACTGAGCTAGTATGTAGGCAATAGACGCTCCCGCTTAAAAAATCAAAAGTCTTCTTCGCCACTGCCACCAGGTTACGCTACTACTATAAATTTTGCATTCCAGGGGAATCGGCTTGGTAATCCTTTTCAGACAGGACGGTGGACGGGTGGTGGTCCACTTCACCATGTCCTGTGGTGACTCACCTGTTGAGTGCCGCAGCCTTTGAGTGGAAGGTCAAGCCTGAAGTTAAGGGAACCGTTGCCATGCACGCTGCAAGCGCTGTTCCGGTCGAAGTCGGCGTAAGCGATGCCGAAGAACGGAACGTCAAACTTTAGCTCCACCTGCGAAGAGAAAAATTAAAAGTAAGTACATATTTGCCGGTAGCAGAAACGATGCACACGTACCCAGTAGAATTATAAAATATGCATACGTATGTGAAAATGTTTGTTTAATATGCTTTTCAGATACATTCAATAACTTTACTCCATATAAATGGTCATATAACTTGTTCCTTCTGATAATTTTGGTGATACTGTTTATGAATTGTGCAAGTGTGTTCTTTCGGCTGGTTCGTGTTGAACACTAGAGCATGCTAGTAAGGTAGGTAGGTTAAGGTAGTTTGAGCGTAAAATCACTTCACCTAGAATTTGATGAATTTGACTTCATTTTAAAGATAAAGCTCCTATCTTTCCAATGATATCAAAATATTAACCCCTTGCCGAACTACTTTTCAAGCAATTTGCTAGAAAATGTATGCTGTTTTACACTGGATAGATTACGGCTGTGCGCTCCAGAATATTAAACAGATTAGGAAATTTTAGCACCTAGGTTTCGTAAAAAAACTAACGATGTGTATTTTGCATGTTTTCTGAACTATTTATAAAAAATAATCTATTACCGCAGTAATTTTTACAAAATCGCAAAAAATCCTGCCGGTTTGAAGGGTTTTCAGCAGTACGGCGGGAAAAAATGAGCCAAGTTAGAGGCTTATGTAGCTTTATTTATTTAATTACTGAGAATTTTGGTCATATATAACTATATATTTGCGCCATTAATATTACAATACCTATTTCATACTTCTTACGGACGCTGGAATAAAAAAATAAAATTTGAATATGGTCTCCATTATGACTAGGGAACTATCTCGCTCAAACCGCCTTGATAACGTAACGTTGGACGATAATTTTAATACAGGAGAGTATCATGAGATAATAGTTCCTTCTGGTTGAGATGGTTTGCTATCGACATCGTATACTACAACACAATATCATTCGAAATTTAAAAAATGGGATTCATTCTTGGACACATCTTATTGTAGAAGAAAAAAAACATATTTGGGAAATTAAAAAGAATAGAGAACAATGGATTGTTGAAGACGCGGCCTTAGCACCCTTTTTGGTGATACCTTATCTTAACCAATTCGATATGCAATGATCACAAACCTCATCGTTAATCATCTGCTAATTGCGACATTTCTGAGATGAACGCACCAAAAGTTGAGAATATTGTTGTTTTCAATATATTATTGATCTATGATTTCACAAGCGTAGTAAAAGCTTGTGAAATTTATTTTAAGAATGATATCTGTCAATATTTTATCAGTTCTTTGTGTTTTATGTGTAAGAATATGATTTGAAATTTTCTCTTCTCACAAACCACACACAGCAAGGAATATATTAAACTTAATGTACATACCTTACAATAAGCATCGAACCAAATAAAGGATACTGCCACCACTGTTTTCGGCATGTAAAATTCCTCGCGAAATTAAATACATATTTAAAAAGTTATATTCTCAAGTTCAGATACCTTTATCCAAAAAATAACTCAATTTCCAGATGAACACGATCAGTTTCTTAATCAGCGAATTCATTATTATGTGTTATGCTTTCTTCCATTTATTCTTTGCACGAAAATATATTTGAGATTGAGATTTTAAAAGGTTTTCTTCTGATCTTAAATATGTTCCGTCATTTATTTATCACTCAGTCACCGTCCCCGGAACAGGGCAATTTCCGGCACATGATTTTTAATCGCGATTCCGGGATGAAAAGAGAGAGAGAGAGGTTTGCACTTCCTGCCCAAATATTGTGCCGGAGGTTCTTGGGAACCAATCAGAAACGGACTTTCACCCCCTCAAGGGATTTCGATTCAGCCGCGGCAACCTATTTCGATCGAAGAAAATGTCTTGGCGGCCAAAAAAATAATGCCTTGTGAATATTTTCATCTCTTCCGTGGGAATATTCCGTGGAGAAATCTCATCTGCGTCGCCAAGGTATGAAGTTGTTAGCTGTTTTATTTTTTTTCGAGTTTTTAATCTTTCTCTCATTAAGGCTCCTTACTTTAGTAAATAAGACCGTTGCATGCTTTGGCTTTATTATTTCTCTTAAACCGTAACGGTGTCCGCTTCTCTCACTGTGACGCTCCGGGTGGTATATAATTAATGGGAACATCTTTGCGGAAGTGCAGATTGTGTGTGAAAATGGAAGTCGTTTAGCAGGATTAAAATAACGCTATTTCACGAGCAACCGGCATTGGAATCTGTTGTAAGGCCACAAAGGTTCTCTGAGGGCATGGCTGTTTCTCTGAAACAAGAAATTGTATGAGAATCTCGTACTACTGGGATGCAAATAAAATCGTTCCATTTCTTTGCGTGAAGACCTGATCACATGAAACTCCTCCAGCCATTTTATAAATCAGGTACTGCAGTCAGTTTTTAGTTTGAATCACGGAGACTATATACAGGATTTTCGAGTCGGGCACGACAAGTGCTGCCTCTACCCGCGCATTTTATTAGGTTTCCTAAGCTGCCACTCTTCGGCGCTGACACTCGGATGGGATCAGAACGTAGTGGTGAAAGACATCCTTAAATTCTAAAAACCTTAACTCACCGGCTTTCAAATGGAAAAATATTGTTTATAGTGATTTAACTCGAAGCAGGCACATGCACTTGCACTTCCAGCAATGGAGAATATCGGGAATAAATAGATCCCTATTATTTACAGCGCCACGATGCGGACAATTTGGAAGTTATTAAAAAGCTCGCGAAATTACAGCAGAAAACAGCGCTTCTCGTGGCCGAGTCGCGAATCCTATATATAGTACCCTTGGTTTAAATAGTCCATCAAAACCTGGGTTTTCAATGACTCACGCTTTATAACCAAGCTCCTGAATATCCGTGAGCATACTTAACCCCAGGAAAGCACACACTGGGGTCTGTCTGGCGGACCCATGCGACTCTGTATCTTCTCGGTGTCAAATTTATTTTTGAAATTTGAGACTTTTCTCAGTCTTTTTAATGAAAACAGAAAACTCCTACAAAACGAGAGCTTGTTGGCCAAACTTTTTATCTACCTACGAAATATCCCAATTTTCACATTCCTAAATACATACGATTCTTAGAATAAACGAGGACTGAAGGCTATTTTTGGTTCTATGATATGTCTCAATATATATCAGTGACTATTCTGTTTAGTTTGACATAGAAGGAAATATTATGCAAATAATTACTCTTTGCTTTCGTTGTATTTTCGTAAGTACCGTTTTGTAAAAAAATAAAAATATTGATTTAGAGCAGATTCTTTTTTTTATGAGCCTGTCCCCAATACTAGATGAAATATTTTCTGGGGATTTTAATGCAAAGAAGGTTAAAATCGGAATGTACGACTTGTTTTAGAGTACGGGGTCTGTTGGATTCCAATATTTGGTTTTGGTATCCCTCCAAGAGTGATATCAAGTGTTGTTCCAGGGTTAACATCCGCAATTGAAATGGAACTGAAACCCACGCTCTACAGGACAGCTAGTGGACTAGTTAGCAATGTTAAATCCGACCGGGGAAATTTTAATTAGGAATAAATCACTTGCAGGTGTTCAGAAGTGAGAACTTTAGACTCCAAATGAAATGCCACATCTTCCTCGTTATAGCCCCATCGTAAACATGGAACTTTACGGGCTGTTCCTTAAAGTACAATGCGCCGGTGGATGAAATTGAACCCACACTTTAATGAGATCTTGGAAAATGAGATTTTCTCCATGAGAATAAATTTATTGACGACCGTGAGAATATTTCTTTCAGCTTGATCACAAAGATTCGATTGGTCCATAATGAATCCAGTATGTTCCACGTCTCAACCGCCATCATAAGCTTTTTTACTCTCTAAACTTGTTTACTACTCATTATCATTTTATTGTGTCACTATCTTGTATCACCATGAACCACCTCGATGGGAGAGCAGTAATGAAATACATTCAGATTTTTAGTATTTATGGACGCTCTCTAATGCGTTTCCATTTCATTTCTCAATTGCATATCAAATTTCCTAGATCAAAGTGGAAATTCCATGAAATGCCGATTTCATTACAACCTGGAAAAGCTGTGGAGGAAAACGATAGGTACACCGAAGGAAATGAAATGAGATAGAATGGATGCCAAGCCGAAGAGAAAAAATATTATAAAAATTATTAAGAGCACAGTTTATTTCTATAGAGTCCAAACTCAGAGTACTGAGTTTCTAACAGCGAACCTGGTTCATTAAACATATAAAACATAGAGATAATGAAGTTATTTTACTTCATTATTTGCCAGGTTTCGGTAAATTCAAGGACAAAACGTAAAAAATGTGGCGATTCTATAGTAGGGTATGTGAATGCAATGAGAAGAGGAAGGACAAAAATAGTACCCAATTTCAGTAAGATAAATATAATAATTCAGATGAGTAAGAAAGAATCAGGTGTCAAACTCGGCGAGAAAACTTTTGATATCGTTTAAAAAATTGAACCATTAGTTATTTTCCGCCCTAGTATCTTATAAACCGGTCAAAAAGTCATGACCATGGTTTTTATTAATCTAACGTCGTAGGGATGAAAGTTATGGGGTATTTCATGCAATAAATCATTTTCGTCAATTATTAGAGTGTAAACTTGCTTAACATCATGGATAAATGCATAAAAAGAATGATAAATTTCATAAGTACTGTATTGTGTTGCAACATATGTGGCAGTGCCATTTAAAATCTCTGCACTTCTTGCGTTCCGTGGCTGCATACTTCAAGAGTGTGGCGTAACTGACACACAACTGTGTCAGTGATGCTACCATGCCCATATACCTAATTGTTGAATTATGCAACCATGATACCTACCTCACAATGATCGTCATAACAAGATCATCATGAGATTAGTTCTATTGAACCTTTCAGATACAGAGAGAAAAAAAGCTCACATATTTTTTTAAGTTTCTCAAATTATTTTGTTCTTTGCTGCTCCGCGAAGGTCTGGTTTCATAATCCGGTTAAATACTTTATCGGCATGTAAAATCGGGGGTCGCATTGGCCCATACGTGTTTGACTCTCAACCTGAGGATCGAAGGTCAGAAATTAAGGGACGTTAAATATTTTCCTGATTTATTATTAATGGAAAAAATGTGGAACAAGACAACGCGAGTTTTTCTGCACCCTTCATGCTACCCAAAGCTACCCGACTCCACTTCTGAGAGGCGGTAGTCTCAGCAGAAGGCAGTCATGACGCAGATTAAGAAGATAGGTCCGGTATCAACTGCCCCAGCTTCGGGCGAAGGCGAAGTTCATGGTTTTGGCCGGAGTACTGCGATGTGGAAGGCAACGGGAAACTACCACATTAATCTCCCTAGAATATGCAGCTTTGTATTCACCAATTCCGGAGGTAAAGTAGTCCCCCAATTTGATCTCCGGGTGGGAACTACTGGGAGGGTAACATCAGTCAGAGCGGACCAAATCAGGATAAGAATATGGAATGTGATGATGAGCATGGATGTAAAATCGGAAGTAAATACATTATCCCTTCAATGACGCTCACGTCAACTATACGACAGTTGGATGTTTCCCCACTTTCCAATGCTTATTTCTTCAGATCCCATTCATTCAACAGCCTATGTGATCAGGCAAACCTTCCTTGGCGTAACCAATTACGGAAGGAAAACTGAGGATTACAAAGCTGTTGAGAACGTTTGAACAACCTTCACTATCAGACGAAAGGATCAAGTAAACAGAAAGAGATTCCATTCCCCTTTAGATTGTAAATTGAAAAAATAATCTGATATTTTTACTTCGATTATCGTCTGTATACTAAACGACAGGAAAAGATTTATTATCAGTGGAAACTTTTAAGCAGTTAATTATTTTGAACGTAGTGGCAAAAGTAATGTAATTTATACCAAATTTAGTCACCCTGTAATCTAAATCGATATAATAACAGGCGGTTTAAAATAACCACACTACAAAACCCAATCTCTCGTTTAATTAAAAGTTAGGGAAACGCCACGTCATCTTGCGGTATAAGATAACAAGATATGATAAAACCGCACCTTAATGTTGCTTGATCAAGCTGAAATTTTATACGAAATAGTCTTGTAAAGGAAAGGAAAGGTTTAAGAGGAAAGACTGAAAGGTGTTGCGGGATAAGAAGTCCCTGCCCAGTATAAGGAATGTTGGAGGAGTAAATTTAATACATGTTTAAGGGGCCCCCTTTACCTGCATGATGCCGGCGGCGCAGTTCAGCGCCCCCTTGGTCCTGTTGAGGAATATGACGGGGGACAGGTCGTCGAGCTTCGTGACTTTGCCGTCGAGGATCGTTTGCTGCGGGAGACCGAAGTTGTTCTCCTCGGACGGCGCTTCGAATTCGATGCTGTTGCCGTGGGTGGCGTAGTTGGATTGCCCCTCGCTGGAGGGCGCGAGGAGCAGCAACGCCAGCGCCAGGTACCTCACGGCCGTGTGGCCCCGCATCGTGACGAGGGCTTTCATGTCAGGACACCTAGGAAAATAAAACGAAGAAACGTTAAGAATTAGGCAAACCATATGGTGTTGAAATCAGTCAGTGAAATCAGTGAAAAATCAGTGAAATTCTTGCGTACGAGCATATGTTGGCCGACGTCAGTGAAGGCGAGGTAACGTCCTCGACGTAACCCGGAGGTCGCGGGTTCGAATCCAGAATTTATTTCACACAAGTGAATGCCATGCATTCGCCTACATTTAATAAATGGGTACTTATTGTCGAAAGCTATTGTATATAAAATATCAAGAAATTCAAAATAGAAGGGTTTCAGTGTGATACAGTATCATTTGACGCAGCACTACATCTCTAGGTTCGGCATGAAAGATAAAATAAGAGAGATACATTGTCTAACAGATAGGTGCAAAAATATGTTCCATACACGGACCATAATAAAAACTGACATCCACTCAAAACACTCCCGAAATGCACATCACTTTTTCACCTCACTATAACATTCTCCTTTACACCTTAACACTGCTGGTGTCCTAACAAACAACCCCTGCCACATGCCCATGCGGCGGCTCGCAGGGTAGTATGTAGATGTATATCCTGTGAGCTGCAGCATAGGCGTGACTTAAAGGGCTTTTAGGACGTAAGCCGTGAAAAGGGGAGGGAATAGGGAAAATGAGGAAGGTGGAGACGACAGAGGATGTCCCTGACATTGGCATCGGAACAGACTCACTAAAATAGGCAACTGTACTGTGAAAGAGCACATCTACACAATATACTAAGAGCCGCCGCAGAGGCGTGTGGCAGAGGGTGTTAGAACACCAGCCATGAAAGGGGAAGGAATAGGGAGGAGGGGGGAGAGGATAGAGGTGAATTTCATGCTAACAATATGTCTAATGTTAGTGTGACGCTCTGTTGTCGTTATAATCACAAATGGTGCTTTGAAAGGAAAAATCTTTGTTTCTGTCAATTCGGTAGGGTTTATTAAATCGCTTCTATTAGTTATATCAGAGATATAGCACTGGGTTAAAATAATATCCTCTGTGAGTTACTGAAGGTTGCCTGATCTGAAATTTTATAGTAATCTAAGCCTAGCGTGTAGCCTCCAAGTCTCCAGCGGCTCTCAGTCTACCTCCTCACCTCAACCTCAACCTCCTTACATAAACTATGTTAAACTCACTGTTCGGTCGTAGCACTTTTAAATGAAGATAAATGGCAGGCTTAAGTTTTTTTTAAATTGCAATAACGTAACGATAACCCATACGCTCATCGGAGTTGATTTCAAAGAAATATTAAAAATATCAAGAAGTTATCAATTATGAGCATAAATTATTAACAAAATAATCCATAGAGTTTATCTTCGTTACATTCCATCACTATTCAGAGCTTAAAAATGGTAAAATATTTAAAACTGTCATACGGGTCTGTACGTCTTGGGAAATAATCGGTTGTCAGAAACATAAACTACCTCCATTTCCTCTAAATGTAATATTTCTTAACAAAATGGCATAATAATTTTACTGTAAATGTACTTTTTTATTTATCAAAAACCTAACAATCATCAAAATAAATATAGTGAATTAATGATGTAATCTCAGGACAGATGTGGTTACACGCAGTGTAGTATGATATGTAGTGAAACAAAAAACGTGGTCTGCGTCGGACCAGACGGTGGAAGTTATACTTCTTTGGCCGGTCGCACACACCCGCTCACACACACAGGCAGACAGGATATATAAATGAAATAAAAGACATTTTTTTCTCTTCGAAATGTGTGGGCCTGTTTATCTATTATAATTTCAAAATCCAAGAGATAATGCATCATAGAACATTATCATTTTACATGGTTTTGACTTGTAGAATGGAGTTTCGAGGTACATTTCAGAAAGTAGGTGCAAGGATTAATGTTTCCTGGAAGAACAGAGAGAGGGAAACCCGGAATAAGGTGTAAAGAGTGTTTCAGAAGCAAAATGGAGGAATCTGGAGCGATCCCAACGGATTTCGTAGGCATGAGCAAATGGAGGAGTGTCAAAGCTACGAAACAGTTTATGCATATAATTATAAAACATTGTAAAAAGTATATTTCTAAGGCATAATATCGTTAAAAAAGATTGAAATACGCACGGATAATGTTATATTCCTTTAAGTTTAATCTTTATAGCACGCGTATAAGGTACTGGAAGTCTCGAGAACAATGAAAAAATTGCTTAGCAACGAAAATTAAAAAAGATCGAAATTTGCATTAATTTTGCGTTTAAACTTCAAATATTTCAATTTATCGATCGATAGAGAAACATCGGTTGCAAGAAGTAAATGCATTGATCTTTTGGCCTCATTTCAGTCAAAGAATGAAACTTGTATCTAAATTATTTCATATTTTAATGAATGAATGAAAATTACTCTACACGTAAATTATTAGTTTTTCCCATTTAAACCCATTAAAACACAAAATCCTATCTGGACTCGAAACCAATGAAATATATTGGGATATTCGATTTTTTCCTGACTCGACACCAAATTTGAACCCTTCCCTGAAAATTTCATCCTTTTAGCTCGATTAGAAATACCCAGGAATTCGTATCAATGAGTACAATTGTGGATTTTTCTCACCCAAAAAAGAGCGTGACGCGGTTTCTGGACCAACATCCCATCCCAAAAGTCTCCAACGGGCGCAAAGAAGTATAACTTCAAAAATTCTTTGCAATTTTCAATTTTTTTCATTCCTAAATTCCCCTAATGTCAGAATTAAAAAAAAGTTATGCCCTGGGAAAGAGTCATTTGGCAATAGCAGGTAGTAACAGATTAGACAGCAGCATAAATCATAGAATTAACGGAATAAAAGCAGTGCAAATGTACGTTATAGTTTGTTAAACACACAGTAGTAGTCAAAATAGATGTAGTGGTGAAGCTTTAATCGATTTGCAGTAATCTGTTTCGAATCATGATGAAACATGTATCCTGCCGGATTTCTGGATTCAACGATGGCTCTTTTCATCTTCTGAGTCACCGCATGGGCATGTAAAATTAATTTATGAAAATATACTTTTCTCTAAGGTGGTAATCAATTATTAAAGCAGGCGGCTATCGAAATATATCGCGGCATTTCACTCAATCTTGTATAGCTTTATTGTACTTTTTCACCAGTAATTTACTATTCTCGATTATTACCTTAGGCGGCAGTAGATTAATTTTGAATACGCGCAGAAAATTGAATCCATAAATCTTCTGAAGTACTCATGGAAATATAACCGACGTTGGGAAAAGTAAAATTATTTTGACGAACCAGGAGAACTGCATCGCAGCGCTCGCACAGTACAAATTTCTCTGTATTTCATTTTACTCCTCAAAATGTTCTTGAATTAATGCTTGAGGCATCCCTATACATGCCGTGTGCCTCCGTTTCGTGAATCATCGATTGAAACCGTTTCTGATTGACGCGGAAGATACGATTAATGCTTCAGAGGCAGCTGCCAGCTATGCGCTTGTGATGGGCACCCTTGGGGAAGACTTCCGCTCAAGCTCATTTGCAGCGATAGAATTCATTTCACTCAATCTATGCAAATTGATGCGCCAAGATTGAAACGACGCTTCGTTCTTTTCAACTAATAAATATGCATTCAGCAAACAGCATTCCCACTGATTCACCATTCAAATAAAATTACTCATCCCCGTTCCATCCATGATATTCGAAATATTCGAGGAATGCTGGATGTCTAGCTCAAAGTTAATGGAAGCTGGGACGATGGCAGATTAAGATTTTTTTTTAAATATATAAAACCAACAGAACTAGGGCTGAACGAAAAAGTAATTCTATAACGAACAGTCTGATTAATGCGATTAGCGTGAACTCTGATTCCATTTAAGCTCCGTTATTAAATAAAATGGCTTTCTGAGCTGTAGTCTTACGTAACTATTTACTTATCTTTCCACAAATCGCTTGATTAGTGCGATTAAGATAATAAAACTTTTGTGAATCTTCCCCGTTTTATTAGATTTTATTTTGATTTAACTCTCTAAAAAAAGCATACTCGGTGGTCGAACTACTTCACAAAGCCTGCGAGCAAAATGAAAATCATTCTCTTTGACACTACTTGTCATAGGAGAGAATGATTGATTAGAAAGGAAAATAGAGACTTGCTTGTGGATATACGGTCTTGCTGTATAACTGATATAGTCCCCGAAGGCAAATTGCAACCAGCCATACGCTCTGTCAATAAAATGTCATACTCACAATCATGAATTCTACTGGGTCAGGGTCTTCATGGTTGCCAGAATTCATCCAACTGATACCCTAATAAGAGCATCATGTATTTCGCCTGTCATTCATCTACTTATATATTTCCAATTTTCTTCCATAAAAAGATAAAGGGAACTATATTTGCCAGATTCTTCATTGCGTCAGGAATACATCGACATCAAGTCTCATATGGTGCATTTTCTGCCGTATATGGAGTGAATTTTTTACTCTATAATAATCGTGGATCTCTTAGATAGATATTAATTTAACTCTACTCGTTTAAAACGATACTAATTTGTCCTTTGAAATACTTATAAAATTATAGCAGGATGCACCGTAAAACGACTTCAATGTTATTTAACTCATTTTCTGACTACTTATAAAAAGCCTGTCCTCCGTTTGATGTGAACAACTAAATCATACCATTCTACGCTATTTTTGTTGAATATTGAACATGAAACAAAATGGTGTTTAATGCCCAAATAGATGAAGCGTGAGTAAAAAAATAACATTTCTGTAACGTTTGTGAATGTTATTTTCACGAAAAACTGTTTGCAAGAAGCGAATTCCTCCGGGAAAAAGACTTATAGGGTAATTACGGGACTAATCCATCTTATTTTTTTTATTATCAGCAAATAACTACAGGAACTCTTGTCAAAATTCTTCAGTCCACTGGAAATGCGCTGCAGTCTTATTAAGTAATAACTAACAACAATAAAAGGTATATATTAAAATGAATAATAATATAAAGTAATATTAATGAAAAGCATTTATTAAAAATCTATGGTCGTATAATTTGCATATAGTTTTCTTAATTTTGTTTTATAATTGCTAAAGCTTGCCATCATTGAAAGCAGGAATTTTTTAACAATACAAACGAAAAGGTGGAGATAAGTATTTTTTTGACTCACTGAGTCTCAATGGAACTTACTTAATGGAACTTACTCAATGGAACTTACTTCTATAGATGTAGTGCAATTTACTTGATGAAAATAGGCAGATTAGTACATAGAATAAACTACTGCTTAAGTAGCATACGTTTATTACAAATGACACGTGCATTAAGTGATTCTATAGATATGGCAGTCAATGCGTGAATGTTAAATGCGCACGTAAAATCCAGCTCTGACCGAAGAGGTTGGTATAATGGGCCGGTTACTTCCAAGAGCATTCTTTTTGCCAGGAGTGTCCCCATTTGGGAAAGAGTGATTCTTTGATTAGTCAGGCATGTCCTTATCTAATGTTTCGCTTCTGCTGTGGTGTGCTATTCTTCGAGTCATGGAAATAAGAGTAAGATCAGAATTTATTTTTTCTGCGTATAAAACATGACGATAGTTTTTCCAAATTAATCGACAATAGACGCTGAAGTCAGAAAAATTACAAACACCATATATTGTATTCAGTTACGGGAATTCATAACAAATTTTTGTTCACATTGTACTATGTGTAATTGTATATACACATATTATACTTTCTAAATAGCTGGATATCGAACTCTCAATTAATAGCATTATCGTGAAGTGTCAGAATCATTAAGGAAATTTACGTTATCTATTAATACAGCCTAAATTTTGATTGTATTCGTTAAATCCTCATCCTTGAAAAAATGAACTCCTCTTTAATAAATCATCCTGTAGGACTAGTTTCCCTTTCCCAGAACTAAATCGCTTCCATTCCTATGTAATTTATATGAAGAAGTAATTTTCTCATTGCTACAATTTGACGCTTATGCTATAGTTATACGCTATAATACCTCATTAAATGAAAATGAACGATAAAATATGTGCCCCTTCCACAGCTGTACGCGAAAAAAACTTTTTTTACCGAAAACAAAAAGAAGTAAGAAGAATGCAGGTACATAAAAGGTTTGAAGGAGGCAAGGCAGGTGGTTGGAAGAGGTAAAGAGGGGTCAAAGATTGTTGAAGGCCGTTATAGAGGGGAGAATATGGGGTAAGCGGGGAAGGGTAAAAAGAGAGGGTTTTATGGATGTGATGAGGAGTGGTAGAACGTATGGTGAGATGAAGAAAGAAGTTGTGTTCGCAGATAAGGGTCTGAGTCAGGAAAAATCTAGAGTATTTTTATCCCTTCTATTTAAAGCTACCTTGACCGGTAAATTACTCTATTCATAATCATTTGAGTTATTCATTTCAGCATTTCATTCTACAAGGCTTAAGCCTGATTTTTAGGAAATACATAAGCATGAACTCATGCGTCTTTAAAATGGTTGAAGCGATTTCTGTTTATCAACAGATTTGTCTGAAACTTTGCATACGTGTTCTCATTAGTAATATCCATAAGTAAAAGTGAATAAAATTGCATCATACTGATTTGGTTTTTTGGCAAATTAATGGTGTTTTAACACGTAGCCTTATTGCACAATGATATACAGTTCGTAATAATTTGATTATGTAAGTACAGATTTTTTCTAAACGCAAAATTAATAATGTTTTATTATTATAATTTCTGATTATGAATATCAAGGTGTCACGCCGAGTCCAATATTTAAATGAACATATTTCAATATAGTTTCGTCTAAACTTCGAATACCGCGCCAAAAACTCGTCATGACATACTTTTAATGAAGGGAATAAAGTTATAATATAATTTTTGCATTATTTCCATTACTGCGTGTAAGGTGAGTTCTAATGCATGGAAATGCGGCCCAAGATTTGTTTTCGATACAATATTTAAATCTCCACTCAGCGACCCGCGGTTACTGCTACAGCCACCTAAATACCACGCAATCAGCATTAGTCACTTTTGTAGATATATATTTTCTCAGGTCATCTGAAAATTTTCAGAGGACTCTTATCCTCAGATTATGATATCCGATTTTCCTTTCGGAAAGGACGCGTTTCACAAAAAGATTGCCATCGCCTATAAACTCTCTCTCCTCCTCTAGAAAGAGGATTTAACTCGACGTGATTGGCATAATCGTTTTCGGAAATCAAAAGCCGAGGGAGAGCCCAATTCCTCGCACGTAACCTTGGGACGCTCCGGGACTGTGAAGATTTCAGCCACAGCCGCGTTAAATGGACGGGTACACGCTTTGATATTTCTCTCAGTCCGTGGGAGGGGAATGGGGGAGAAAGGGGGTGGGGTTTGCCGAGAAGGAAAAGGGGGGTGGGGGAAACATAACGGATGCTGGATAGTCAAGTGAAAGGAAAGCGTTGCAACACCAAGATGCCTTAGAATCTCTCCAAGGTAACGCCACAGCGAGTGCATGCAGACATATAAAAAGAGACAGCGAGAGTTATTCCAATAACGCCCCCTTATAAGATTCCTTATCCAAGCGATTCTTTATACTAGCCCTGGGAAGTGATTTACGGATCTTTACAGCGTGTTCAATCGCGTCATCATAATTTTTGTTAAAGCTCCAAGGCGAGGAAGAAAAAGACAACTTTTACTAGTACCACTGAGTTTTATTGAAACTCGACCCGGGTTTCGACGTGGATACACATAATCATCAGGGCCTGAAGATTATGTGAATCCGCGTCGAAACCCGGGTCGAGTTTTGATAAAATTCAGCGGTATTAGTAAAAGTTGTATTTTTCTTTCTCTAATGTTGGAATACCACCAAGTGAACCTTGAAAAAGTGATATCTCTAAGGTGGTTGGACCGTTTTGTTAACATATAGATTTTCGTGAAACTTAGTATACATGTTTTTATTATTTATTTGAATACGTAAAGATTTCTTATAAACGCACAATAATACATTTCATATTACTATAATAGTCACCAATCAATATCGAAGTATCACGCCGAGTCAAAGATTGAAAAAAATCATATTTAAGTGTAATGTTTGCCTAAATTTCAAATACCGCGCAAAAAAACAAGTCAAATGTAAAATTTAATTCTTGTATCATTTTCCATTACTACATTTATGGTGAATTCCGCCACATAAAGAGAGTACTTAAATGGCATGTGTTCCTAATATTTTTTTGGCGTACTTGAAACACAATTGAAATTTTCACTCAATGACACGCGATTATCGCTCCAGCTACCTTAATCCATAATAAAAATGCGATGAATGTTCTACAAATCACGCCTGTTCTATAAAATCACTATTGTCTCATTTACTATGTAGCGAGTAGCGGGAACTCTGACTGCGAACAGTTCTCAATAACGAAGGTACGCGTTATGAATGTATGAACTACGACAACGCGCAGTAAAGATCCATCGCACATCTGGTAGTGCTATTCTGTTACTCGTAAAAAGACTCTTTTACCCGATTATTAACTTCAGTGATAAAAATCAAACGGAATTCAGTATGCTTATTCGTTACATGAGATGGTTGTTATCGTACCTGATGGAAGGTTCAAGTTCGATTGTCAGTACTGATAACAGAACTAAGTACAATACTTAATTTCCATTAGGTTCTTAGATCCAACGATCAATCACAGGCAAGCAGGCGAGTTGAGTGTTTTGATAGAGTACCGATGTTGGAGCTGAACTCAACTATTTTAAATCCATCGGCTCTTTAATGCCCTGAAAACTATGGCCAATGATAATAGCTCAACAGAATTGGTACCTGAGCTTGTTTGGAATGCTTCGTAAACAATTAGGTGTATACGCCAAAACTATACAGCGCAGTTTATATAGGTTGCGTAGGTCAGCAAGTGCTACAAATTCTTTATCTTTTACGTTTACCATGTGATCATTTTATGAAATTGAAGCGAATAAGCATGCTTTCAATGTCCTCGAGGACACAGCATAAGATAATAGTTTTTTATATTCGTGACTGTAGGTATTTCAGTCTGTTCGTTATGTTCGAATTGGCCTATCGTACTGTGGAAAAATTAACAAAGTGGCTTCATTATGTTATGGAATCTCCTTACACTAGTGACCGAATACCAATGCTATTGGAAGATACTTACTCAATCCGTCAGAGAACACGTGGAGCAATAAATAGAGCACGTTCATCTAAGATATCTTTTTTATTCACTCGTGCTTTGCGCATTCCTCCTTTTTTACCGAGTGTAATCCTACCGGAGTGAATAAGTGATCAAAGTTTCATATAACGATCGGCGATTACGAGTACCGTTAAAAATTATTTAAAAACTGTATGAGAAACATTTCTGCTATTTGACTCTGAATGGTGCCAGTTGGCGATTAGCTGGATTTTTTTTCAATTTTGTATTTCCGTCGATAGACTCCTGTTTCAGTTGGAAATATCCGCCTCAATTTATAAATATTACCGTTAAAAATCCCCCCGAGGATTCATTAAATTCTCTGCTAATTTGTTTTTTCGAGTAAATTACCTAGTTTGCCAAATCCATCCCTTTCACAGTAATTAACCTCGTAAGCTATGCAATGGAACATTAAATGCAAGCTGCTTTTTTATTTGGCTGGTAAACTGCGCAATGGAACGTAAAATGCTTGATGTTTTTTTATTTAACTGGCATTGCATATTGCGTGGACACAAAATGGATGCAGTTTTCTAGGAAAAATAATTTTACTGACTCATGTTCTGGTCAATTGTTCCGAGGTCTAGCGTAGTCTACTTGTTAATAGTGGCGTATCCTACTCCTTTGTTATCTGTTTCACATCATTTGCACGAGTTGGCCAGTTGAAACTTTTTTCTATCCTATAGGTATATATATCTCGTTCCTTTTCAATAGTTTTTCAAGAGCCATTCTTGTTGTCTGATCAAGCGCTTTGGAGCGAGACGCAACGCGGTGCTTACACAGACGTGCAGAGAGCACGGGCGTGTACTGACTGGCATCATTTGCTCCCGTGACATTCCACGGCTTTCTGTCTCTATCCACACTTTATTGCCCACACTTCATACCGTCCCACACTTTCCCCTCCAACCTACCACTCTGTATTGCACCAGGAAAAGTTGGCTACCGTTGTTCTGAATCGTATTAAACCACGCCCATGTGCCAAAACGTAACTTGTTCACTCCTCCGGAGATTTAAAAATTGATACGGATAGCCAACCTCGCTCCGAAGCCTCAAATTCCTTTTAATTGTAGTAAGTGGACCATTTCGTGCGTTTCTCATTAATATTTTTAGAAGGAAAAATATCATACCTAATAAATACTTAAAAAAACCATATCTACCCATTGGAATGGATAGTGCTATTTACTTAACAATGGTAAATTACTCGTATTAAATATTTTGATTCTATTTGAAAAATAAACTTTTAAAATTGTAGGTACTTGGATTTAAATTTTTAATAAAAAAATATAGCAAACTGCTGTAAACTACCATCTTAAATCAAAACATCAAAACTTAAACATCAATATTGACGTTATTCTTATTTAGATTGCAAAAGAAGTCAATGGATGAAATCATGCGAACGAAACATGAATTATGTTATATTCTTTTCTTCTACCAGGTGTTCCTTAAGTCTGAACACATTTGCAAAATAAACATTGCCCATTAATTTAATTTACATTTATATTTAACATTTTTTGTGAAAAATTATATGGTGTCGGTAAAATATGGTTAGTGAGATTTCGTATGCGTCCAGACTTTAGGGTCATCCTGTCTGATGTCCAAAATTCAAATGACCCGTCAATGTTTGAAATTTTGATCCCTTTTACTGTGCAAATGTAGTCGATCGCAAAATATCTCAATGTGAAACGACTTCTACTTAAATAACTTGCTTCTACTTTTATGTTTCGCTTTATCGTCGCTGGTGGTGCATATCTTCCAGGTATGGTAGCTTCTAGCTGTGACGTTGTCAAGGGAGAGGGGTCCGGACCCACCTTTCCCTCCCAAAATTTTGCATTTACATACATGTTTAAATAAAGGCCGCTATAGGAAAAAAGATTAATTAGTTTTTTTAACAAGAATGTTGATTTAATTAATGCTTCACTCTAAAGAACTATTTCAATTAATCAGTTTGTTATTTTTAAACAGAAAACCGTGGGTATATTCTTTCAGAATTTGTAATAGCAAAAATATTTTAAATTGGCTGCCACACTGCAGTTAAAATTGGACTCTCAATTTCCTTGACACAAAAAATTTGATACTGATTAAAAAAAATCATCCTCTTGTAGTCAACATAAACCGCATCCCCCCCTTCCTAAACAAAATCCTAGCTAGGTCATTGGTTCCTAGGTACACATTAGGCTGGTAGAGGTCCCCATATGGCAACGTGCATAGACACGTTTTTCTAATTTTTATCTAGATAGCAATCCTTTTAGCCATAGTCGATTAAGTTGACATGTGCACTCTAGAGCTTGCATTTTTACTACTAATACCGTTCTGTCGGTATGAAACGGTACATCGAGAGAGAGCAAACACGTCGGTAACCTATTTTATAACCGCGGTTGGATAAATACTTTGTAAATGTCAACTCCAACCGTGGGCTGCTATAACGAGCGCGAGATGGCGTCATCTGCGCAGGCAGAGACTCTCCAACTCGGCGATAGAGAGCGCCATGGGGGTCTAGAAGGTTGGAGGTGGTGGTGGTGGGCGATGATGATGATATGGGGGAGTAGGGGAAAGTCTTGCGGTGATTCGCTCTTCTTTTATTTTTTTCGTTTCGGTGGAGAGTCAGATGGAGTTGAATGTCGGGAGTTGGGGGGATGGGTTGAAGGGCGGAAACATAACGGACCTCGGGGCGATAAAGAAGGAAGCGAATTTGAACGAGAGAAGTGGAGGCGGGGGATGGTCGGCGCACGACGAAACCGTTTCGAATCGAAAAACGACTTCCCGCGGGTCCAATTCTGTAGGTTTCCTTTCGGACGTAATCGAGCGAAATTCTAATGCTGCGTTGTTGCCAAATTTTCCGCGGCAGTGTCACCTGTGCCGTGGCCACGGAACTTGGCGAACGATTGGTTTCGAGCAGCCAGCCCCCTGCATCTTCCCAAGGCCGCCAATAGAAATTCCTTTGCCGCTCAAATGTCCGCTCTGTTCATGCGCTTTACCGTCAGGCGCCAATTGCCTCTCGTTTGAGTCTCGTCGTCGCTCCGTAGAGATATTTAATGGGATACACGGTGAGTAGGTATGTGTTGCTGAATTCGGTGATTATTTAGAGATTGCCCAAGCAATTATGGTTTTTAGAAAATAAATTAAATAATTAAAGTTTTTAACATTATATGAGTTTCGTGACAGTTAAAATTGATACCTTTTGATTTGGTTACCTGCAGGCAGTCGGACGAGTGCACTACTAGCGCTCGGTGTTCAATGCTTAACCTAAACGGACATTTGAGAGGACCCGTTTGCAAAGGAAGATGCAGGGGGCTGTTCTCGAGTGGTACCCCTCCTAATTTTGACACTTTAAGGGTTGTTCCACTGTAAAATGAATTAATAATATTTGACCTCTTCTTTTAACATATTGAGTTTTGGTCAAATAAAAATTCTTTTTTTCTTCACTGCGAACGTTTCGGCAAATTAATTGCCATCCTCAGGGCTGTGAATTTTAATTACACCAACATGGTGTCAACCATTCCAATTTAGCAAACAGTAAATATAAACCTCGGGAGTTAAAATAAGTTAAAAGAAGAGGTTATTTATACGTGGTCAATATATACATTAATAATTATAAATATTTGATTCGTGAAGTAAAAAAAATGCTAAGCAAAGCCTCACCCTTCGTTAAAAATTGCTATGAGCGAACAGAAAGTGTTACACAGATATTGGAAGGACTAGGTTGTGACCCGGTAAGAGACTCGGAGGGCTGCACGCTAGGCTTAGGTTACTTGAAATACTCAGATCAGGAGAGTTTCATTTCGACGTGGAGGATATTATTTTATCCCCGCGCTATATCTCTATAACTTATAGTAGTGACAAAATAAGAGAGATACACTACCGAACAACATAACTAATACAGCATGTCATTAAGATAAGACACTCAAATAAAGACGACCCGTTTATGAACTTCTTTCGTCTCTCCTCTCTGCCAGCTCTCCGTAGGACTCATTGATTCGTAACCTTCCGGCTTCGTTGTTATGTCTTTTTTTGGCCAATCGCGAGGAAGAGCGATTTTTTAAGTTGAATCATCAGAAGGCAACTTGGCACGAAGATATACGTACACTGCCTGGTTGTTTTGATTTGCTATAAAATATATTTTCCTTTTACTGGAAATACTTTTTTAAATTCTGTGATAAAATAATTGTTTTTGGTTTTTTTTTATTGTTTATCTTACTTTATTAGAATTTAAAGAGAAACAGTAGACGCCATGCTACGTGCAGGTGCACCAAGGTTCGCCACCACTATCCATATGTTCGTTATGTACGTTCTTATGTTCGATGTGAACTAGATTTTATGCTATTTGGGCCATGCATGGCTTCACGTCGTTTGACTGTCACATTTGCAATTCAAGCGGCAACAATAAAGAATTTACGCAAACCCGGATCCGGGCTTCGAAAAGCGGGAATTATCTTTTTCGGTCGCACATCGGGTTAAATTGGAAGATGAAAGCAGGATTGGAGCCTATCCCAAGGGTAGCCATTATACCGAGCGCTTTGAGGTTCGTGTTTAGAGAAAAAGAGAGGCAAAAGTCAAGCTCTTTTTTTTCCTCACAGGTGATATCGTTTAGTTGTTTTTTCTCGCACACAGCCGACGTGTGGGGAATGCTTATAAATTCCTGCCTCAATCAGCATCATGTGCTTTGAAGATATCGCGTGGATGATTAAAAAACAATTACGTTGTTGACCTGCGACGAAGTCGATGTTGACTGCGTGTTCTTCCATTGTTCCCGAGGTTAAAAAACAGCGCTGAAAACGTACATTTCCCTTGCGGTTACAATTAAGGTGCAGTAGCTTCTAGCGCAAAAAAGGTTAATATATTTTATTCACGATCATTTGTTAGGGCGATATTACGATCGACGTTTCCTGACGTGACGAAAATGGACGGTGGCGTTTGCGAAGCTTGTTTATTGTGACGTACCTACTGGAACCTACATTACGATGGCCGGATGTTAAAGGGCGCCGTCAACGGACATTGAGCGAACATTATCAAGGTCCTAACTTATCCGTCATGCTACACCAACGGCAGCCAATCAGAGGAGAGATTTATTATTTCCAAACTAACATAATTTTATTTCCATAATGTCCATCTTGTTTTAAACTTTACAATAAAACATAATTCACTTTCATTAAGTAATATTTCAGTGTGTTGTTGTTGTATTATTTACATTTTGACTATGGAATACGAAAATAAAGATCTACTTCCCAACCGTAGAAAACTCCGTGGCAAAAATAATACGGCCTGAATTAAGCACTGATACTCCCGTCAATCGTAAAACAACCCTTCATGACGGGAATATGACGGAAAATTGAACGCCACCGGCCTTTTCCTTCACGTCAAGAAACGGCGATCGTAATCCCACCCTTTTATCCAACCAAGTTTAAATATTTTTTCGTTTCGAAAACCCAAGTGTCGATAAATTTTACTCTCCCATCGGTAACGCTAACGTTAAATAAACTACATACTGTTATATTACCAAGTTTGCTCAGAAAATGTCAAGTTAACGAAAGGCTCTTGCGGTAGACGTTAACAGGCCATTATGAAACCCGGGCCTAAAGGAGCTTTTTCAACAATGTTTGCGATGCTTACGGAAGTATTCTTTTCTCGATTACCTACTCTCGTATTTGTGCGCGTTCATAAACTGATGGAATAGATGGAGAACCAGCATCCACTTGTCACTTGATCTTCGACGCACCTTAACGTGACTTCTGTCCTATTTCCCAACCTCTTGCTGGCATGTAGCCTAGATAGTGTGTGAGGAAAGTTCATGCAAACTGGGGCTTGTATCAGCTATTTATGCCTTTGGTTATAACTTCTGTCGTTGGTCCCTATCTTATGGTGACGTGTAGCCTAAATAGTGGAAGGCAAATTAACATATTTTACACTGTCTCACGATATCCTGCAGAGTATTACTCGTCAAAATTATGTAATTATTTTTTATAAGGATAAATATTTATCATTACTTAGAGATAGTGTACTTCGCACCTTGAGGGGATATTCTGCGGCAAATAAAATATTAACGTTTCATTTCTAATTGTGAGACAATAGGGAAATGAATGCATGAAAATTTAATTTGCTTGTTTCAATAGATGGAGTAGAATACTTAACGTTACGATAGTCGGACCACTATCTTATAAATGTTTCCCCTTTAACCGCACCATGAGTCCCTTATTATGGAGGTGTCACAGACTACCGACTAGTATTCACCATTAAATATCATTTGGAATGAAAATTAAATGCAAAGTTAATTGCTTAAAAGGGATAGATACTTTGCATCACTATTAAATAAATTAGTAAAATATATTTGACGATATTTTATCCTAGAATCACCTAATAATAATGCAGTTATAATAATCAAGTATTTATAATGAAACGCATGATCGCTGTAAAAATGTATAATCATAATTATAGAATTATTCACATTACTTTTATTTTCAATTGATAACTAAAAGTCGTAGGTGTTTTATTTGGTTTGCTTATTTGTGTTTATAGCTCTGTTTATCGGTTGTGAGGGAGTTGTTGAAAAGGTGAATATTAGGGGATTGTTGACAGATTTGAGATAAATAGAAAGGTGCTGTTGGGACTGCTCCCCGGAAACTGAAAATTCAGAACTATAATTTGAAGCATATTGGACAAAATTCATTTTAAAGAATTTTTCCTACTTTATTTTACGAATAAATTGGTTCAAAATGTTGGTCCGTGCATTTGTAACGTCCTTTTCTTAAAAGATAACTTCGATGAGTGATGCGCAATTTTTTATAATCTACGGTATTGAGAAAAAAATTCCAAAAAAATTAGCGAAACGTCATCGGCGAAATATATATGCATCTAGAGTTGAGGCATGCCCTAAGTTTTTATCCGTTAAATAGAAATCCCCCTCGCTAAAAAAGATGGATGCCGATGGTGTCCTTGGGGTACCGCTTTCGAACCACTGGGGTGGAGAGGAAGAAAATTGTGGAGGCCCTCTCGAGGTAGGCGTAATAATGACTCTGAAAACAGGACTAGAAGTCGCTGCAAGGGAGCTTTTTATTCAAAAGTTGGACACCGTAGTGAGACATGAATGGATTATTATTTTTTTTCCATTATTTATCCGCTCACTTCTTTGCGTGTGTGTGTCTCTTTTTTGTTTTCATCTCTCGCAGCACCACCAACGCAAATAAAAGTGAGTTACCACGTCCCCCATACACTCTCTCCCTGGTGCGGTTCATGTGTAACAGTTGACAAGCGTGGTGCTGGGCAGGGCGTGGCGCGAAATCCAGCGAGCGAGGTCGTCCGGTTTTGAAATGATGAAGTGAAAGGGAGGGGATAAATATGCGGAGGAGGAGGGAGGGCGAGAGGTGTTGGTGGAGGATTGGAGAAGTGGGAGGCGAATAAAGTATGTAGGAGACTGGAGGGAGAGGAGGAGGAGGCTGGAGGAAAAAGGGAAGAAGCTTTGATGTTTAATGGAAAGTGTGCGGATGAGAGTGAAAAAAGCTGAAGAGAAGGAATGCGAAGAGGCGGATGAGATGCGCACGTCGCTGGGACAGAAGAACATAAGGCTTCTTGAGGAGGGGTGACGGTCAGTGTTTCCCAGCGGGAATTAATTTCCCGCCCATTCCCGAGGATTTTTCCCAATTTTTAGTTACCGAATCACTGATAAAAGTCAGTCGGGGAAATCGGGAATGTTGCACCTTGATTAATAGATACAGTTTGTCTTAATTTTGACGTTTCTCGTAAACAATTCCTCACGCATTTCATCCATGATTACCTCCGATAATTCTTCATGTTCGCTGGTATTTTAGCAGTTTTGCAGGTCCAAAGAGGTGGATGAGTTGTGTACGACGCTGGGACAGAGAGACGTAAGCCATTAAACTCTTGGAGAGAGGTGGCGGTCGGTGTTTCCCGGCGGGAATTAATTTCCTGCCCATTCCCGAGGATTTTTCCCGATTTTTAGTTACCGAATCACCGATAAAAGTCGGTCGGGGTAATCGGGAATGTTGCACCTTGATTAAAAGATATAGTTCTTCTTTATTTTGACGTTACTCACAAATGTTTTCTTCACGCATTTCATCCATGGTTTCCCCCGACAATTATTCTTGTTCGTAGATATTTTAGCAGTTTTGCAAGTCCTAAGGAGTGGATGAGTTGTGTACGACGCTGGGACAGTGAGGCGTTAGTCATAAAACTCTTGAAGAGAGATGATGGTCTGTGTTTCCCGGCGGGAATAAACTTCACGCCCGTTCCCGAGGGTTTTTCCCGATTTCTAGTTCCCGAATTCCGTGAAAAGTTGTTCGGGGAAAGCGGGAATGTTTCTCCTTGATTCAAAGATGCAGTTCTTCTTAACGTTACTCCTAAATTTTGTTTCACGCATTTCATCCATGGTTTCCCCCGATAATTCTTCACGTTCGTGGAATTTAAGATGCAATCGTGTCGCAAAATGTGTCCCAAAATTTTGCCTCTTCTTCTCATAAGACCGTGCATCACCATGCATCTTTTCTCTAAAACACTTCGCAGGACTTACATTGACGATTCTCTGCGGACATTTGATTTTCATCATTCTTCTCTGACAAGAAAACGCCCATTGCTTCAAATCTGCAGTTGTTATCGTTCAATAAACGCCTATAAAAACGTGAAGAATCAAAACAAATTACACCCAATTGCTTTAACGTTCATTTCACTGAAGTTATGTATTCATATCATTGAATCACACAGCAAAGTCTGGTACACAACGCGTTTTCAACACAAGTTTTGTGGGAAAAGTACGTTCAGCCTTAGCTCCTCTTACGGTTAAAAGCAATATATTTCACGAGGATACGCTATTTGTCGTATTTCGTCCAACTTAACGTATTGGCCTTTCCTTTACACAGCAGAAGCCGTTTCGTACATTATTAGCCTTTCAGAGGCGTCACAGTCCAAAACGCCCAACCTCGATAAACGAGTCGCTGACGGACAAGGAAAAATAGAAGTAACCGACTTCTCTTGTGAGAAGCTTTCCGGCGTTCAACTCGTTTGGAGGGATGCTGTGTCACTGGATAACACGCACACAAGCGTGTATCCCACCCTAACAGGTGACGAAAATTTTATTTATTTATCCCTCGTGAGAAAGAGAGCGCTTGAAGAGACGAAAGCTGTCGAGGAGTCAGACTTCGCTCAAAAGGGATGAAAATTACAGAAGACAAAAAGACAAGCGGTGGTGTTTTATTTTTGTCTCATATAACTCTCAGAATAGGACGCAAACCTCACCCCATTCTTTCCACGGTACACCTCTTGTTATTCATTCATTTCAATCATAGTTCGTTCAATCCTAAGATTGGTTGACTGCACCCTTCATCCTTCCCTATCTGATGCTAGTTTCCCTTACTCCCTGGTAGTTCTTCTTATGTACTCTCTTCTTTATTTTGTCTACGTATCTATGCCTCGTCCTTCCTCTTTGGACTTTTCCCTCTGTTCTTAAAAGGAGTAAAGGATATATACGTTTCATCTGTCTACGCTAGGTCTTTGCATGTCACCTCTTGCGAAGTATGGAATCAATTGTCGGACGACGTAAAAGAAATCTGAAAATGAATGTAAATTTAAAAAGAAATATCATGAAATATTACTACAAGTGAACTAAATATTGTAAATGAACTAAATATCGTGCTACACTGTACACAATCTGATGCATTTTTATGTAGGTATATTGATTATTATACCGTTTTGTTAAATATTATGTCGGATTCTGTGATATTGATTCATCATGTATATCTTACTATTGTAATATTTTTTTGACTCTAAAGATACCTATGTGTAATCATTTTTGGGATATTATATTCTATGGGACACACTTGTCCCAAGATAATAAATTTAATTTCCTTTTTCTAATTTTCTATTTCTTAATTTAATTCTCCACACACCCATTGTGCCTCAGTGTGTCTATCCTAATCCATCTGCTTATTCTGATCTGCATAGTACTACATTTGGTTCTTTCCTCTTCTCTTCTTCTGTACACTTATTCATTTCTTATTTTATACGTTCATTTGATCTTCAGCATCCTCTTCCGACACCAGGTTTCGGAAGCTCCAAATCTTTTCAGTCCTGCTTTTCCAATAGTCCATATTTCCGATCCATAGAGTGCCACGTTCCGCACGAATTTTTTCACATACTGTTTCCTAGTTTGCAGTCCTATCTTCTCTGAACACAGTAGTTGCCTTTTCATTATGAGCGCTATCTTGGATTGGGCTATTCTACGCCTGATATCCGTTGTACTTCTTCCGACCCCCTCAATGGTACTTCCGAGAAACCTCTTCTAAAGTTGAAGGCTGCATGCTTTCTGGTGTTCCACCGCGTCTTCTTGTTATTTGGCTCGAATAATATTATAAACCTCTTGTTATTTGGCTCGAATATGTATTTATTTCTATCGCCAAAAACTTCAACGCCTTCCTTTTCTCACAACTCTCCCTCGCTTCTTGTTTTGTCCCGGCTTTAGCTCATCTTTCAATTTAATTTTTAGGTTTAATGGTCTCGTTTAAACCCCTATTGATGTACTACCTACCGTTTAAATGAGAGTGACTAGCATAAATCTACATGTACGAAATACCGGACAAGCCACATTCAGGCTTTGTGGTACGGGGTTATTCCACACCACTCGTCCCAGTTCAGGGTCGAACCCCGCTTGTTATCCCGGCCGCTAGGCGACGACCAGAAAGCAGTCAGGAAAACATTAGAGAGGACTTCACTGACACAAGTACAGTGCATGTGTTAAGATACTACTACTGATTATTAACACTAATATAGTCTCTAAAATAATGGATACCACGAGATACTGACTCAGTGCAGATAACATGATCATGCTGGACATTTCAAGCGGGCTTAGATGTATATAATAATGATATCTCATTAAACTCGAGTAGAAAGTCTATTCTACAATGCGAAATTTAGTCTAGTCTTCATACTTCTTGCCTAGGAGGTGAGACTAAATTTCAATTTATCAGCTAAAAACGACTATGATCTTCGTCGGTTTATCAATCAAACGACCTTGATCGGTAATTTTAACGTACCAATCGTTTTTCCACTTGGCCGTATCATTTTGTTGGTCAATATGGTATTATTACAATTTATGAGACTAGCAGATTGACTTGACGAACCATTGGGTTTTCTCTACGAATTTTTCGAATTCTGTTTTCTCATGAGCAACGCCGGGCAGCTTGGTTGAATGCTTACGTTTTATAGCTGACTCTACAATGGTTTTTAGAATTATATCTTTATCCTTAAGAAGGAATCAGCCCTGTCCGAACACAGCATCGGAAATATTCAGGCACTATAGAAACTTGAAATGTAGGCACCTTCGTCAAAAAATTATCAATAATGACACATCATCAATTATAGCCAAATGCACGCACTAATCAGTTTAACCCTGTCAGTTGGCCATTGCGAAAGAAGCCATGCATGTTAGAAATAACTTCAGTCATGAAAGCGGCCTCCGCGTAAGCCATACGTGGAAACTGATGGTAAAGGAAGTCGAAAGAACACGGAAAAACACCCACTCGGTAGCCGACCAATCAGATCACACTTGACCCTTCACCTCTCTGAATGTTAAACGGAAAAAAGTTTTTGGTTAAGCTTATATTGCCCAAAAGACGAAGGAAGAGACAACTTTCGAAAATTTGGTGCCATACTACACGAAATGAAACTTAAGAAACTTCGTTCAACATATAATTAATCAATGTAGTTAAACAAATTATCGATTTATCTTATGTAGGTACTGGAAAAAATGCAATCGCGTATTTGTATCAACGACGTGACAATACATGTTCTATTTAAGATGGCTGGAGCGGTAATCGTTAGTCATTGAAGGCACATTTTAATAATTTTTCAAATAAGTCGAAAAACAATCACGGGCCACATTTCACTTAAGTACATCTGTGTAAACGGAGGAAATCACCATATATGCAGTAATGTAAATGATGGAAGAATTATATTTTGAAATTTTCGCCTTAATTTAAGCATTGTTATGACTAGGATTTCCGGCGCGGTATTCCAAATTTAAGCAAAATTCACATCAAAATACGCTTTTTTATGCCCGGTATGATACATTGATATTTTTAGCAACCATTTTAATAATAAAAAACGTATTGCATCGCGTTTTGGAGAAATTCTGTACATATGTAATCAAATTATTTCAAAATATATGTCATACGCCATAAGGCTACGTGATAAAATAGTATTGAATTGCCAAGAAACAAAATCGGTTACATGCAGTTTTATTTACTTTAATCTAAAGATATTACTAATAAGGACTCGTATGCAACGTTTCACGCTAATCAATTTATAAACAAAAATCAATCTCCTTAAGTTAAAAAGAATTTCCTGTAGACTATACACACTAATTCTTCCTTCGGGTGGTAGACCGCATGTGACATGAATACCACAAGTAGTGTAGCGTACGGGGAATTGATCTATTAAGAGAGAGTACTCGGGAATACGGTTTGGAAAACGAGGCCCACTATGCATCATCAGCAAAATGAAAGCGTGATTGGAGCGGTCAAGAACATGACTTGAAAGCAATTTTTTGACACCCAGAACAAATTGATTTAATTCGGATCTCGTTTTCATGCGAAGTGAATGTGCAAGGAAAAACATAGTTTTGAATTCGTCACTCTCGCGAGTGAAACTTGGTTATTTAGAAGCGGTGATTGAGTTGATTATCCTTGAAGTCGAAATATCGCACGATAAATGACGTGGCCAGTTTGTGTTTTTGGTGAAGGGGACCGGATTGGTGAAAGGCTTGCGTATTTCAATAATGGAACACCGCCTCTGAGATCAATCGACAAATCAGCTTTCTCCAATACACAGTTTTAAAGTTGCCCTTCCTCTCAAAGAAGTTAATTGAAATTCACTTTGATGCTGACGAAAAGTTTGCTTTTAATCCATCAAACTATCCTCTTCCAATCGCGTCTGAGTGAGGTCTTAAGGTTCGAAAAAGGGCTGACGGTTGTGAAGAAGTTTAGAAAGGTATCGAATCGAAGGGATGAAGCAAGAAGGTGTTTCCTTAAAAGTGGAGGGAGGTTTTTGGACTGATCACCAAATCCAATTATTTGCAATTGCCTGCGGTGACGTGAAAGGATAAGCCCCTTTAATCAAACCCTTGGGTGAAAGGTTTTTCACTCTTTTCTTTGGATCATTAGGCAACCTTAATGCGATTCCCTGGGTAATCTTCTTGCCACAACAAACCCCTTTCTGCTGTGCTCTATGGACCGGAAATCGGGTTTGATAGGGAGAAAAGGAGTGATGGCAACGTATTTGTCTTTGTATTAGGGTACTTAATTCTCTTAATCTCACCTCTCGCATCGCAGTTAATTGCCATTTGTATTGAAGTCAAACTCTAAAACATATATGCATAATACGCACCTCAAAATTCCCCTTCGGGGAAGTAAAAGTGTAAGAACTTGTCAATTACTGTTAGGCCAAGGAATATGTTTCTCTTTTCAGAACTTCCTTCATTATGCTCTATCCTTGCAAACCTCTTCCGCGTCTATTACATTAATGTATTACTTCATACACGCTGTCTTATTTTAAAGAATGTTAAACTGTAAAAGATGTTTAACAATGCATCTCTAGTGCATAAAATATAAGGATTGCTCAGTTATTATTATTTGTCAAAGGTATAATTTGAAAATGTTTCTTTGCAATACGAGGATGTTGAATCTTACAAATTGTAAAGATATTAATTTTCCCTGTTTTCATGTATTTTTTCGGTTATCATTCTATGAGTAGACATCGGTAGATTTTATTTCTACAAATTGGATACAGTTTGAACATATATAGGTGGCATAATTTTTAAATTTGGTTTCTACAACACATATACTATTTCCGTTCTCTGATATCTAGCACCAGAGGAATATTGTTTATTTAGATTAATTAGATCGATCACCTCACATTGACGGTTTAGATATAATTTGTTGCAAATCATTAATAATCGTGATGAAATTAAGCTTTATTTGCACATCTCTTGAAGGTGAACACCAACATGCAAAATCTTTACCTATTGGTGTTCTTCTTCTGAACTTGATTTCATCAGCCGTACTTCAAAGAGAGATAACTTGTAGTTTTTAATTTTAAGTTTAAGAGAATTGAGATAAAGTTGTACCAAAGTTAACAAAAAAACAAGTCTATGACCGCTGTGATTGAATGACTTAATGAGTTAAATTTGCTTTGGCTTGAAAGTTAAATTTGACCGTCAAGTAATACAACTCTGCGAAGAAACGTTACGATTGTACACCAACGGAATAATGCACGACATCTTTTAAATAAAGGCTACATTAATTAAAGCCTCTTGAGAAGAGGCCTGGTTTTCTTCAATCAACGTCAGCACATTAATTATCTACCACTGACTGCTGTTTCCTGAACTTTCAGTACCGATCGTTAAATCTTCCGTAATCAGGGGAGAATATCTCCTGAGGTGAATTGACGACCCCACGTGGATCTCTCGTCCATTACCAGGTCGTCCTGAAGTGAAAGCTATGGCGCTCGCTAGATTTCTCTATTGTTCTTGATTTGATTTTAAACGTGACCATCAGCATTTTCGTTCTGAACATGCGCATTTAGTTGTTGTTAGTAAAAATTTTATTTAAATCTATCTAGATTTATCATATAATGGACACTATTTTGACTCGACCAACCATCAAAAGAATATATACGTTTAGTGAATTCGATATTCTGATCACGAACATAATCGTCGCTCATCCACAAAATGCCGATATGTCTGAGATGAAAGTAGCGGAAGTAGAGAATATCATTTTTAAATACTTCATTGTGTTATAATTTAGCAGTAAAATTATTTTCAGAATTATATTTGTTTATATATTCTCTCCGTGCTCTATATTTTATTTTGTACTTTTTTACTTCAAAGTTTATTTATTCTCACTCAAACCACCTAGTGGATAATATTTCAAACATAATATACCAACGTATCTTGTAATATACATCGATCGACATCAATTAAGAATAGCACTACCACTGTTATCGGTATGTCAAATCATAGAGCATTAAAATATTTGAAAAGCTAAATTCTCAACTTTAGCATCGCCGGAGTCGCGATGAGCATATCCAATTCATTAAGATAAGACGCCTTTTCTTTCATTTGGTTCTTTGCACAAAAATAGCGTCCATTGTTAGACTAGTCTTTTTTATAAATAAGCCCTCATTCCGGAGAGGTAGAGGTTGTTCGATGGATTATCAGTGTTGAAAAACTTCAATCGGTTTTTATTTTTCATTTGGGACACAGAATGAAAGAGCATGCACAAAATGTGAGAATAGGACAATATTAGCATAATGTATTTGAGTGGTACTCCTAACAGATGTTTTTAGATATTTATTAGTGCCGTTTCGTAACTAAAAATATAATGAAGCGTGAACTATTGGTCGTACCAGCAAACGTGAGGAGCAAAATCGTGGCTGGAATCGCGTTAAATCTAGGGATATATTTTCGTTGGATTTCAAAGAGGTGCAGTTACAAATCAGGCAGTCCGAAAAACCAGCAGCAAAATTTGCGTAAAATTTCGTTGAATATGAGTGCGGTGAAGTCACTATTAGCCGAGTTACCGTGGACTGTGAGACCTCCTCGGAAAGTACGGAAGGATTACGTGCTTGCTAGCATTAATGAAGGCATAATCGATATCTCTACGCTTTGCCTTACTTAATTTTAGGGTTTTGTGAAAAAAATGTGCTGGGAAAATCTCGTTTACGCGGAGATCGTGACGGTTGGCGAATTGTGAAGATCGTTCGCATTAGCTGAACTTGCTCGGTACAGTCGTAGAATCAATTATTAGTTCCTCGGATAGTAGGAAACCTCGATAAATCGTAACTTAGATTATCTAGACTGTAATGCACTCTGAATGATGATTTTTTTTACCACTGCTAGTGTAGCTGCCCTTTCCCTTGTACTTAACATATGACTTCCCGTTAACTTGAATCTACGTTCTAACTTCAAGCTGCTGGCTGGAACGTTTTATAAGGGTAATTTTTTATTGGCAGACCAAACTATTCTTTGGCACAGCAAAGGTTTTAGCAACAATTTCAATGATTTTAATGAGAACTTTCCAAATCGGAGTCCATCTGCTATTACGTGCCAAATGTGTTTGAAAATTAAGCGTTCCAATAAAGGGATTGACTAATCTTTTTTATTAAAGAAAATAGACTAACCGTTATAACGTTAGCAATAAAAATGAGATTTTCCTAGTGGGGATATTCATTTAGGTATGTGTTTTTATTGTGTACCTAAACGGTAAAAATTTGAAATTGATATGTCTGTCATAGCAGTAAGTACTATGATTTAATGCTCTACTTCAACAATTAAGTTAAGTTTGATGAGAACTTTGCAAATCGCAGTTTACGTACTTTATCATTCCGCACGAACAATACTTGAAAATTATGCGTTACAATGAAGCCATTAACACAGATTCATAGGGCATCATTATATGCAATTTACGCTCGTTTCCGGAGTTATCCAAGTAGGCTAACTAATGAATTGGATTGTTTCAGGCTTGACTTCGTGGAAGTGATAGATATATAGCCTAACTAAGCCTATTTTGCTAGCGATGCATGTAACGATCAAGTGAAAGGAACTTCTTAGACAGCCACCGGATTGGAAACTAGGATATTTTAAATTGACCGACCATTTTAATGTCAGTAATCAAAAAGGGATTTTCCTCGTACGGATTTTCATTCATGTGTTCTTATTTATTAAATGGTAAAAATTTTGAAATTGATATTCGTGTCCTAAGAATAGGTAGGTACTATGAATCATACTTCAGCTTATGGGTTTCTGAGAGCTTGCCTTTCACCGCAACAGTTCATAATCCTTGTTATAGTTCACATATGTTTCCACATTCCGTTCTTGCTTTCTAAGAGGCGATAGGTGGTGGAAAGTAACACATTTTAAAGTTGAAGAGGTGGTTTTTGTACTTTGTGTAGTATTGTGGTATTTTTTCGATGAGCTAAAAATTAAATTTGCTATATGGTGTTTCACATGTTTGTGTGGTCTTTTATGAATATTCGTTTTCTGAGTGTCTCCATAAGGCCGGAAGTGCCATGTTGCCAATAACAGCAGGAAAATCAGTTTTTTACTATTCAATATATTTACTGCACATGGAGGAGTCTTTCAACGTGCAATTAATATTCCTTTAGGTAGCTTACTTAAAGTTAGTGTTAGAAATATTTACCTAAGTAGCCAGTAGGTGAGCACGAGAAGGGTAAGTTTGGCAACACGCTTCTCTATAAGGCCCGTACTGCCAACCAAATGTGGAACGCTCTATAAGTTAATCAACGCATATTGTCTGTTCACTGAGAGATATTCAATCAACGGTAACAGCAGTCTGATGATGTAGCAATAGAAAATGTCCACACTCAATTGTTACATCTTTCATCACCGTGTGCTATCCTTGCAATGCATTGTTTGTGGGGCCAGATTTAGCTGGCACACATGTGACGTCAGACATGGCAACCTATTGGATTGCTTGCACGCTGGAGCCAAGAGATAGCGTCTTTTTAGGTAGTTTTCAGCCCAAGCTTGTTTCATACAAGATATATGATACCGGGTTCATCTGCCATTGTTATTTAGGCAAATAATTATGCTCTGAGGGAATAGTAAATCTTTTTCCGGTAAGGTATTTCCATGCGTTTTCCCGTTTAAAAAAATCAACAATGGTGTCTTCTTCGTCAGTAATCCTAACTTCCTCTATCCTACGTCATTCGTTTATAGATTCTGATTCCCATCAATGACGCCAAAGACGAGAGTTATTTTAATTGTTAGGATGTTTATTTGGCATAGGATTTCAAGGCATTATCGGCAGCCCAATCCAGTTTGACGTCACACGTATGGGGGTTGCCCTGGAGACGACTCCCCCCCCCCTCCTCCCCCGACAGCATCTCTTTTGTATGCGTGCTCGAATTTTTTTTAAGAATCGAAAAAAGTCACTCTCACAAAAAAATAAGGTAGGATAAAGGGACGGTCTTTTGCGCTGATCGCAGCTAAACCTTCGTTAAATGGGAAATTGAATTTGTTTCACCTGAGTTTGCCTCTCTCTCTATCGCTTACAGCTTCCATATCGGTCTATGTTCCTCGAGGGGATCGTGGTAAATTTTACAGAAGGCCGCCGTTGATTGTGATCGCGCAGTATTTGAAACAAACTGACGTTTACGATAACGAGGTGTTCCGTTCACTCGTTCCGCCCACCGTCATAGAACCGCAGTAAATCGCTCGCCATCAGTCTAATCGGCGGACCCATCTCTCTCTCTCTCTCTACGTTCACGACGGTATCTCTCCATTTTTTACTTTACTTTTTGTCCCGCGTAAACTTCGACTGTGGTGGCTGTATAGAGAAAGGCAGATTTTTTTCTGCTTGATTTGTCTCTCAAGGACCATTTTTACACGACGATAAAGTTTGTTCTTTTTTTTTAGGTCGCACTCGATACAAAATTCATCCTAGGAATGGGAATCTCGGTGCTGCGAGACATGAGAATGGTGTTTTAACCTTTAAAAATGAATCTGTTGGAAATTTAATCAAATTTTCCGTCCCATAATTATTGTTAACGCAAAAATGGTAACCCGTCAGGCCGATCAATGCTGGAAACCTTTGACTAAATATTGCATTAAATTGTTATTTTTTGGGAGAATCGTGTAAGAAGTACTCCGTAGATTATTAGGCTGCATACGAAATATCCAGGAAATATTTACGTGCATCATTTGTTTAATGGTGAAATACACAAATACCTTTCTGTAAAAGTTGATGGAAACGTTATATTTGGATTTTTGTCATGGCTTTTGTCAAACATTTTTGTCTACTTTTTACTCGAATTTTCAATGTCATTCAAGAAAAAATAACGTCACCGGAATCCGAAAATATTTCCAGGGAAACCCTTGGAAGGAAAAGTAATATTTCAGTTCCCAGTCTACGTCCTGCCTCCATTTAAAACACAGAAAGTGGAGTCAGAGTTCAATTATGATTCTAAGTAGCGCCCTCGTACACCTTCGGCACGCCTTACTTCCGGTAGCCGTCGAATCTTGCCAGCGTTTCAACTTCAAGGCGATGCATGTTTGATACGCACTATTACTCAAAGGAGGAGGAATGACTGGATAGCAGCATGTTTTACATTTCCTGTCGTCTTTAATCAAACACCATAGCATCACGCACCCTAACTCATGTACCCACCTAAGACACGCATCCTACCTCATCCACCGAGTCTGATGCCGTACCCCGGAAATAAGGACACTCACCCCAGTGCTTTGAGCGTCACCAAGGTTATGTCTTTGCGCTCACCGTATTTACAGGCTGTGCTGCTTCTCATATCAATATCACCCACTGCGCGGACGATGCTGTATTCTCTGGGAGTACGCTGTGGATTAAAACGAGGCATTCCTTCAAGAAAAGTCCGGTGAAGGAAATACCATGCTTTAGTTCCCAGTCAGATTAGTGCTATCTTGTTGACCATCAGCAGTCATCAATCCGAAGATTGGTTTGCTGCAACTCTCCACTCCACTCTCCGCTCCGCCAACCACTTCATTCTTGCATAATTCTTCACTTAGACGTCATTTGTGATTTGCCTGTAGTACTCCATAATTGGTCTCCCTCTATAATTCTTCCCAATAATTTGTCCTCCCAATATTGTTTTCAATAGTATATTGTGTCACAGAAAGAGCCCAATAAGTTCGTCTTTTCTTCTTTTCAGAGTTTTTATCACACTTATTATCCCTTCACCTCTTCGTAGAACCTCTTAACTGGTGATTCTCTCCGTCCGTTTGGTCTTCATTTCGCTATGACCATATCTCCATTGCTTGTAGTCCATGTTTCAATTCCATAGGTGACAAATGATCAGATAAGATTCTACTATATGTTCGTTTTTGTATGATGGCCTATAAGCTTGCTTCTCAATCGAGCTAATGCTATCAGCATAGTATTCCCTATTTCCTTTTTATATTCTATCAACTACTGTGGTGTTCATGTACCCTCCACAATCAATGAAATCACCTAGCTGAATAAACTTATTAACCACTTCGAAGGAGTAATCCTCTACCAACAGGGTATGCAGTTTTCTTATAGCTTCTGACGCCGACATTGGCATTTTATTTTCTTCTTGAATCAAATAATTCACCTTTAACTTTTCTGCCGAACGAAGTGTCATCTACCGGTAAGAGGAGGACGCTCAACCTCACGCATTGAGCGTCACCTACGTTATGTCTTTGTGGTCACCGAATTCACAAAGCTGCACTGCTTCCACATCTCCATTGTCACCCTCAACACGGACGTCACATTCGCCCGAGGCAGTGCGCTATGGAATCGAATGAGACACGAGCAAACCAATACCAGGAAGTCGCTTGAGGTGCGACCGATGCCATTTGTCACCCACATGTATTAGCGAAATGGGCGTGCCCATTGAGTGACTCTATCTTCTCGGAGTCGACACACCTTTAGTTACCCGCAGGGACCCTCGCCCACATACCTGTACTACTAGAGCCAAGTTCCCTCCGCTGTTGCCAAGTCGTCGCCGTGAGATGGAGACTTCTTTAGCTATTCGATCTTCTTTCTCCTCCCTCCATTGCAAGGAGAATATCGTCACCACCTCTTCGGGGAGTGTCACTGCTGACGACGTATCGCATACTTCGCGTTGTGGGAGGACGTGTTTTGAAAAGAATGAAGAGTTCTCACTTGAAGGGTGTCATCATGATTATTTCAATGACTGTCGCGGCGGAAAAAAAGATTATGCTCCTTTCCGCCTGCCAGTATCAGAGCTAAGGACTAAAATGTATGGACTTTTGAATTTCATGCATGTGATTTCTTATGGCATTCCTTGAATTAAGTATCGCACCACTTTATCCTTCTCCTTTCTATCCCCATAAAATCGTTCTAGACGAATAATCTATACGAAAAATTGCTTCAGCAAAACACTGAAAAAATGTCAGCAACTATTTGCTGAGAGAACCTTATAGTGACGCAATTTTGCCGAAGGAAAGAATGGTATTTTGACGGTTACATCTAAATCTTAATTCCATATACCACTGCAATTTGTTTATCTCGAAAAGGAATGAATATATGCTTTTCCGAGGAAAGCTCTTTCGTAGAATTCGTTTTATCGGAAAAATGAACTCTTTAAAATTTTTTGCATAAATTTGATATCAAAACAAGCAATAAGCAAGCGCATGAATTTATTCATGCCTGCCGACGATACGGAATTTCTACGAATTTCTACGCAATAAGTAAGCGTGCCTCAAGAGACCTTAAAGTTCCAAATAAAATAATTTATTTGCAATTGTCATAACTAGATCGGACCTGTCGTAGTTTATTTTTTGTATTGTTAATTTTAGTGATATTTACGCAATAAATAAACATTTATTCTGTCATCAATGGACGTCTGCGAATGTGAACTCTCTCTTCATTATTCAACCCTAATTTCCTATTCCCTCTATTTTATTTCATTTAATGGCACTTCTTATAATTTTCTAATTTTTTGCTCAGATATCCTCACAATTGATTTTATTAGCCAGGTTTAGAAATGCAACTAGTTTTTCCCTCCAAGGACGTGTCATTTACAAAAATTGCATTCCTTTTGAGTTTCCCTATGAGTAACGGATGCATATGGAATTAGGCATATGATTATTTTGCAAAGGTATTCCATAATTGGATGAATTGGCATTGAGACTATATCCTTGCTTGTGGTATTGTTTAAGAGATTGTTACGAGCTTGCCACGCCCTCAATAAGTACTTTCCCCGTAATAATTGCCACTCGAGGGAAGGCAAGTTGTGTGACTCGCTGAGTCGCGTGTTCTCAATCGTAGTATTTAATTTTTCGCGTGATTTTCCAAAGGGAGCATCGCCCAACCCAGGTGGTCCATTTCAGCCTCCAGTTATCACATGTCTTTCGCAATGATTCGCATTTCCCCCACCCCTAATAACTTTGCATTGTGTTTTATTACTTGCCAGTCGAGGCGGTGTTGCCAAGCCTACCCGTCGGGAGTTCTCGATGCGTTAGTAATTTGAATCAGTTCGCCATTTGAAAAGGCTATGCGTAGCACTTAAAATTGGTCTTCTAAAGTAAACTTATATTCTTGGGTAAATAGTTAACAATCGCGTTGAATGTCATAGGCAAATATTGCGATGCATAGTTCGGGAAAGCTGCTCACTGGTTCTCGAAGGCAAATATGTTGAGACATAATGAAAACTAAGTTGCCGATTAACACCGTTGCAGATACCGTCAATTGACGTGATGTCCCCAGAGAATGTAGTTGACGTCAATTGACGTACTTGTTTGTATTTTTCAAACGTTTGCCACAATTCTTGATTAAAAAGTCAATGAAATATCCCCTGATGATGACGAGCTCCGTCGAAACCTAGGTCGTATTGTGTTAATAAATCTATGTGGAATAACTAAGTTATACTTTTCATTTACATTTTCAATTAAATTTACCTGAAGTTTTGTTTTATTCTGAATTAAAATAATTTTATTTCATTATGTAGTAAAACTAAGTGAATGTTTATTTTTTGTGGGCATGGTAGATTACTTTTTATTAAAAAAATCATGAAGTAATCCTCAAATGCTCAGCGTTATGCAAATTTAATGAAATATAAGTCTCAGTGACGAGACTGTAAAAATATTACGCGATGCGCTTAAAAATTGGTCTCGCGAGTGACATTTAACCCATAGTTTATGAGTAAACTTAAAGTGGCATCGATTAAGTCCGTGATTATTTTCTCTCGTGCAATTCGCTTGAAACTTTCTCGTGGTGAATTTATGGAGGCACTTTAGGTTTAAAGAGTATTTTCATCATCCCGCTGATGACTTCACGTTGCTCGCACATAAGTCAACTTTCAAAAATAAAGTTCCCACTCTGTCGTGATTCGGGTCGGGGAGAGAGAGAGCGTGCTAATGGCTTCTCCTCACCGGATGAAGGACCAAATGTTCCTCCCATTGAGACTCGGACGCTCAAACTCCGAATTTCAGTCGTATGGACATACTTTCCGCTTCCAAGGAAACGAGTCAACATTTGTTTCCTCCCTCCTCACATTGACGAGCTCGCATTTTTCTGAGTTTAACTTCCCTTGGCAAAATCGCCGGCGAAAGGCGAAGGGACACTAGTCAAACAGATGAAGATAAAACCAGAAAACCGGCCAAAATTAGTTGTTTTTCTGGCTCTACCTTAAAAAAACACAGCCAAAAAAGTGCTGGTATCTCCATATTTTCCGAGTAATGCTGTGTCGGTGTATGTTGACGGTGACTTTTCGTGGTTAATGCAGGCCACATCTTCAGATCAGGTCCGAAACGTCATCGTCAAGATACACCGGCGCAGCATTGCCCGGAAAACATGGAGATACCAGCACAATAGCGCTGCGAAAGCCTCAAGTAGAGCCAAATATGAGTAATGAAAATTGGAAGTAGTATTAGAAACCTCAAAAATCAAATGTATAATGAAGATCACAGAAATGGTAGTACCTACTGCGTAGAATTTCAGAAAAGACATTACAAGACCATGAAAGAAACGATTTTATATTAGAAGAGATGGTCAAAATAAAAAAGTATTGTTTCCTGGGTGAGCAAAATGAAAAAATTTAAGAGAACGACCATGTAACTGTGATAGATAACAAAATAACTAGAAAGTTTACTCGAGACAGCTTACCTATTTGTATACAAAGTGTGGGAAGAGGACGATTGAGGGCAAACTTAGCGTTACCGAAGAAGACCAGGGCACAGACATAATGTAGTAGAAGGAAAAAGAAGAAAGAGAGCATCAGTTTAACGTGATTCGACGGCTAAGATCATTCCGTATTTGCTGTCTGGCACTTGCGGACATGGGCACAAGCAAACGGACGAATTACTTTTTCAAGTGCACAAATATTTTCACAGATTTAGTCACATCTTAATGTTCCTTCGTAATTTCTGTTTAGACAAAGCAAATTTTTTCCAACACTTCAGTTCATCATCATTATTTTTTACAAAATTTAGATGTGTTATTTTTAAGTTAAATTTAGATTTACCATGTGTTTTAAACTGCAAATCACTTAGGTTTTTCACATGTAGGAACCACGGATTCCTTCACACCCTCTACTACAAATAATTATGATGTGATAAATCTGGTATGTTTGAGTAAGTTTCCTGTGCATATTCGTATTCCTGCCATCCTTACAGTGACAAAAGATACAACTCAAATTTCAATCGAGTTGTTTGTTTCGAAGTTAGTAGAGGTTTGAAACTTTGCTCATGGGTAGTGCATATTCCGGGATGTAATCAATTATTTTTCGGTAAAATGTCACATGTAACTAACTTGGATAACAGATATTCGTGTCACAAATTAATATAATTAAAATTAACTGAGTGACAATCAGTGAAAGTTTCACCACCGATTTTTAAGCGCCGAAAACGGTGACTCATTTCAAACAAAATATAGTAAAAGCACAACTTGGGTGAATAAAATTCAAAACGAATATATAAGAATGCAGAAATGAACTTTTCATCGGATGTATTTTTATTCATAAAAATGGGGTGACTCAAGTTGGGGATATATAGCTTCTTATATCGAATGGACCGCGTCGATGGACCTAACGTTTTTTTACAGACAGTAGAAGTTAAATTTTGTATTTGCTTTCATATGTGTAAATATGATGACACGTTTATTACCATTAGTCAACTTTTACCTTTCCGGAATTGTACATAGTTCTCTTGTGCAAGGACTAGCAAAAGGACTTGATTCTTAATATTCTGGAGGAGATTAGTAGAAGGCAGAGTAGGTAATTGGATAATGAGGGGCCAGGGGTTGCTGAAGGCGGTGATAGAGGGGAGGATGTTGGGTAAGCGAAGAAGTGGAAGAAAAGAATGGGCTCCATGGACGGGATTAAGAGAGGTAGGACGTAGGCCGAAATGAAGAATAACGTAGTGTAAGGAGATTGTGGCTTCGCCGGTTAAAAGCTAAGGGATATTTAATTTTCTTGCTTTTGACCCTACCTTAACCGGTAGATCACCATGATCAATCAAAAATTTTAACATGTGACTTGATAGCCTTCACCTTTTACTGTCCGTAATTCATGCATGTGCTTGTTATTCTACCGCGAGATAAGAGGCAAGGTTGAAGAGGGGACTAAAAATCTTTCGCCTTAAAGTAAAGACATCTGCTCAGAAGAACGTTTTCCGTCTCGCACGTTGTACGGATCGTTCAATACGCCCGGGGCCGGATGGGACTCATCGGATGTGGTTTGCGGGTGGTGGTTGCGGTAGACTATACGTCCCTACCCTTCGACAATATCGTTTTCTATATTAGTGATTCTCTTCCGATGCCATGTCCATTTTATACCAGTGCCATCGGTGTAAAGCACACCTTGTTCCTGGCCGGATGTAAAGAACATGAAAAACCCCGTGCTACTATGTTCGTACGTTCGATCACATGCATGAAATTGGAGGGATACATCTACATACTACCCTGCGAGCCGCCACATGGGCATGTGGCAGGGGATAGATTGCAGGACGGACGGGTTTAGATGTAATTTTTTCAGCACATGATTAGGAACCACATAATTATGATCGATTGCATTATCACAGAAACACTTTGTAAAAATGTCCACAACAATTTTTATTCAATCGACCTACGTTTCGGCAAACATTGCCATTATCAAGGCAAGCAATCAAGCAATGTTTGTCGATACCTATGTCGATAGAATAAAAATTGCTATGGACTTTTTCACAAAGTGTTTCTGTGATAATGCAGCCTGTGCGACATTTCCGCAAACTATCGCCGGATACTTTAAAATCTGCTATGCTCGATGCCTACAATTATGTTTTCAGTAACAATTGGTGTAGTTTTTACGCTTTTTTGATAATTATTTCAGTTTTCAATTTCTGTTTGAGATACTAATTGATTTTATGCTTTGCGTGTCTGAAATTTTGTTTTATGTTTAGCATTACAGCATGACTGTCGAGACGGATATATAGACGAGACTGAATATCGATAGCTAGACTAGACTTTGTACATGTGGTTAGTAACTTGCTATAGAGAGAGCTAAACAGTTGATGGAAATTACATCGAGCATTTAGAAATTGGCAATGAATGTTTTGCAACCTTACGGAACCTGGTAGTAGGAGTAAGGTAGCGCGGAGACTACCTTACTCCCCCGTGTGGAGCCAGTTTGAAGGGATTGGATTCTTCCACTAAAATATGTCTCAGCGACTGCCTCCATGTTTTTCTGCCACAATACCAGCAATTTTCTGGTGGTTAGTGGATTGTTTATCGTTTCAGAAACGGCTTAAATGCGTATGCAGTGTGCACATGCAGTGGTCCGATAGAAATAGAAATGCTTGATGAAAACAATGGCCTACCTCGTGAAAATGCCTCCATGTTTAGCTACCGCTGTACGATATTTTGTTTTTCGTCAAATGTTATCGCGAAAATTCTCTCCTCTTGCAGTTGTTTCGCAGTCTGATGCTCTCTCTCTCTTCATAGCCTTGTACGCTTTTCTTTCGCTCGTTCCGAGGCCGCCGGGTCGTTAAGGCATTGTGGCGTGGGCGGACTGGCGGCGTGCCGCCATATTCGAAAGCCCCCGCCCGAAAAAAAAATATACACTCGTATAGGTCAGGGAATGACGCTTCACGTAGGTGCTTATTACGAATCGCAACTCCTCGCAATTCGGCAAAATACCGTGCCGCCCACCCATAAGCATTTTGCTTAATGTATCCTGTTTTGAGTGGTTGCCAAGATTGCTTGGCCCAGAGTTGTGTCGTATTAGGCGGGTTGGGAACTCACAACTCACAGCCTCCTGTTTCCAAATTTGCCAATATGGGTTGATGGTCTTTTTATGAAGTTTCTGAAATTGCTATGAAAGGATGATTAACCCTTCGGCACTAGCGTCAGTTGGACGCCTGGCAGTTATATTTTGTTATTTATTAAAGTCATTTTCAAAGTTAAAGTTATAAAGTTATTTTTCAAATCTCCCTACATTCATATAATTTCCTATGATAAATATTCCTTACAGTTTTTTACATTATTTATCAGGGTTCCAAGAGTAACTTATTAAAATTTTCATGTTTTTTTTCTGATTTTGAGTCTGGTAGACGTCTTGCGAGTACTTATGCTTCCAATTTCAAGAATTTTTTCATTTCTCCTTTCGAAGGAAAACATGATTTTTACAATTATTTCGATAGTTCATTGTTTATGTTATTATATTTTACTGATATTTGGCAGTGAACTAATAAGCAACAAAATAATGTAGAACTAAGTAAAATGTATCGACAAACATGATGGTCTTTTCGTACCAGACAAACGATAAAAATGTTAATATTTTATATAATTGATTACTTATTGCATTTTAAATTTGCCGGAAATAATTTTTATGGTTATTTATCAAAATGGTGGGAATAAGGATATGAAATGTGGTAACACTCATAATCTATGATCCATAAAAACTGAGTGGGGCAAGGAAAATTTCATTAGGACGTGAAATTTCAATGTCGTCAGTTTTAATTACTTTAATTTTGAATGACTCAAATGCTTAATGACTCATTTCCTCCATAATTTTCCTTCCCCGTTTGATTTCATTGTGCACTCATGAGCTAGCTCTTTTGGAAAATAAATTTTGCTCAGCTCTCCCCAATGAGAAAGCATAATTTCTAAAATTCGGTAAGTTATTGTATTATTTTTATATCTGGAAGTGTCCTAAATGAAAAACTCTCTCTGCCTGAACCATTGAAAACAGTTTTAACGGAATAAGTGTACCTACATTTCCAGTGCAAGGTAACATAGGCAATGTGGGAAAACTTGAGGTGATAATAAGCTACTTTTTGTATCATCAATGGTAAGTGTGGACATATTTTTGTTTTTTACTAAAGGCACTTTCCATTACCAAGGAGTGTTGAATAAAAATCTGTTCAACATTTTCGTGAAATAAATGGAACTCGAGTCGTTAGTTTTAAGAAATATAAACTATTCTCCAAAATCCGCATTCTATGGGCCGATGATAAATTTAACCTCAAAGCAAGAAAAGAGCTTATTTATATTTTTTTTCTGAAAGTTAAAATATTATTTCACACGGATCCTCAGGTGTCCGCAGTGAGAATTCCATGAAGCGATTCCCTTTTTTGGTTCTCTCCGCGTAGGTTGACATCCTGGACAACTGTTCGGGCGCCGGTCCTGGAAACGGAACCGGTGCCAAGTATATCAACCTACGCAGAAAAATCCGAAAAAAGCCTCACTTCGTGATTTCTAACCGTAAAAATTATAACTGCATCGGGAAACATTTCATCCTTATCGGTCTTCATCCCAAAATCATTCATGCAATATAACTTCATGTGGTACATCCGTAAGCAGCTAGCTCTTCCACGAACACCATGTCTTCAACCTCATTTTATAAATGGGTTGGAATAAGGCTGGTTTCGTGGTTATAGCTACGGCATCAAGTATACTTCGAATTCCAACAACTTCGAAAATTCCGCATAGGAATCTCGATTTCAAATTGAGTGCTTTATTGGTGAGCACTTTAAGTGTAGTATTCCGTCCGTCGGACGGGACGTTAAACCGTGGACCCATTTACAACTATCTTTAATAGTAGGCTAGTGCCAAAGCTGGGATTCTCTCCCTCTTCCTCCATTCCTTCTAGTCTGGGCGTTATCCGGGAGTGGGTATTTTTTACACGGATGTGAGCCTAGTAATCCTTATTACTCTAGCTGTTAGGTCTTAAATTAATTTACTTTCATAAAATGCTGACCATTTTAGACGAACTTCATGATTTTTTTAAAATAACAACTATCGTGCCTAAAATAACCATACAGACATGCTTGGAAAGATAAAGTTCTTCACATAATATTACTAAATAATTTTTTTTTAAATTTAATTAATTTTTTTTGTTTTGGCTGAATAAAATAATAAATTAGTTACTCTAAATTTGCCTTTTAATACAAAAAAATTGCCTAATTTAGTGAAGTGCCATCTTTAAGTACGTTGATTGACGTTAGCTGCATTCATCGAGAGAGTTAAAACACGTCAATTGACGGGATTCGCAGCAAGTGTTAAATTTTCCCGCATATGTACATACATTTTTGTTGTGATATTGTGTCATGCATAACATTTGGTGATGTAATATGGCTGTAGAACTACTCCCTTGTGTCTGAATGTTTAAAAGAGATGTTATTTCTTATTTCATGTGCACATTGACAGGGGAGAATTTATAGTCCCAAATTTGCCCCAATAAAACCGAAATTTTACCGAAACCTATCCCTCAAGTAATCCTTTCGTGAACAACCTACTCACCCGTCTTAGACGGCGTAAATGGACGCAGTTGTTGGTCGCCTACCTCACTATTCAACCAATCAGTGAGTTGGAATAACTTTTAATATTTTAGATGTCCTTTTCCTCATCGAACCAATGAAAAGGCACCTTGAGACCAAAAGATGAAAATCACTACCGCAAGCTTGCAAGTTTCCACGACAGCTGGTTTTCAAGGATGCTAGCCGATGAGTAATATTCCGTAATAGATTCGCAAGAAACGTCGTTCATCACGTAATGTCTCCCTTTTTCCTGCTCCGCTGGAATGTCTCCGCCACACGTTAGAATCGCATGTTTATAAAAACCTGTTTATTGAGAAATCAACCCCACAAAAATTTTATTACTCGATCTATTTACGAATAATTAATTTTCGAGAAAGTCTCGTTTTCTCAGTTTTTGTAACTTTGCAAGATCACGCAATGACTCGTTTTTTTATTATCATCAATGTAATTCGATTGAATATATTTCTATTCATCAACATTATAGAAGCTCTTTAATGCAGTTAGAAAGTTATTGATTCCAGCGTTGTCTCAGCATCTTGCTGGTCCGATTGCCAGTTTTTTTCACCTTCCTCGAACAAATGAATAACCATGTATTAATCATCTAACTTCGTGACCTTGCTCTCGTATCGTGAGGAAAAACTCACATCATTTAGCTATTCTCTAAGCCAGCTGAGACCATTTATTTTAATGATTCGCAAGTGCATGCAGGAACGTTCGCGTCGAAGACTTAGAGGCAGTCGCCTTCTTCCTCTCTATGCATCAAACAGGAAACTTAAGTATTCAAAGCATTACGCACCACAAGGGAAACCATGCATGCAAGAAATGTCAGAGCTGGAAATGAGATCATGGGTTTCCATCCTTCGTCGGAATTGCATTGAATCACGTCAAAGGCTTCGGTGTTAAGCAATCGAGTTTGGATAAGTTTTTGAATATTTTGCGTGGCTTCCAGATGCATTTTCAACATTTAAGATCAGTGTAACTTGTATCAATATTTTGTGCAAATTCTATAGAGTTTCCATAATTACTATAACATGCTATTTGAATCGTGTAAAGATTTAAATTAACGTTGCTATACGTTCATATAGAAGCGTATCAGGCTTGACATTGTGGAAATATGAAATGTCCATTTTAAATAAAACAAAGATGGTAAATTTCCACACAGTATATTATCAACCACAGTATATTAACGTTGCTATACGTTATTTGATAGAACCACTGTATTATTGAAGAAAACAGCGGTAGAATTCATCCGCGGGACTCGGTATTACCTCGGAGGAAATCACCAGGAGTAAATCCTTTAATACCGTTATTACTATTGCCAGCTTCAGAAATCAAGCTATTTTTATCAAAGCTGTTATTCTAGTGGCAATATTCATAAGTTACAGCAATCTTATCACCATAGTTTATGTTACCACCAGAGTTATGAGTTTGGAAGAAACCTCTCGCCGTATAATGATTTTAAGATGAATCCACGTCAAATGACAAATTGTTTCTCATGTATTACGAGGATTTCGATAAAACATTCATGTTAGAACGACATAGACGTAATCGTTCGGCTTGAACCTGGCTTTTTACTGTTCACTAGACTTTGATCTACTTCATTGAAACTAAACATTCCAAGTTTCAAGCCTAGATGTAGATGCATGAAAATGAACTTTACGCAATGCTAAACTCAAGGCAAATCTCTTACCCGAGTACCAACGTGGAGAGTTGAGAAGGAAATCTTATAAAAGGAGTAAACTAGTAGGATTGCCATAAAATAACTATGAGGGAGTATTGAGAATTCAATCAAGAGGACTCTGCTTTCCATTCAGATTGTTGAAGTTAGCGTAGATCGGAACACATGAGCACCCATGAACGACAATGAAATGAGCAATGTGTTAGGTGAACTTTCGGTAACCTGCCGGTAGATAGCATTCTGTGTGTTCACAATAGTAACATCCTGATATTTTGTTTATATATATCGTATTCGTTCAAAATACGTGGATAAAAACTCAAGTTTTTTTACCACTGAGTAAATAATGACTTTACATTAGCTTGCTTTACTTTACATTAGTTTGATTCCTTTACTGAAAATCAACACTCGCGCGAAAAACTCAAATTGCTGTTTCGATTTTTGAAGTTCTCTACACTAGCGCATGTCCACTCTGCTCCCGATCATCTTTGGAGTACGTTTCCTACTGTCAGTGGAGAAAGTATGCATCACCGAGTTTGCGACATATTATGCAGAGAACGCCTCTGCCGAGGTTTTACATAAGACATTGAAATTTAGCTTGTTTTACTTCTAGTTCAATGTTTACAATTAAATTGAATTAAAATGATAAATTATAAAATTGAACAATAATAAATGCTTTTTTCTAGGGGATAAATGCAAAAAGAGCCCATTATTTTGACCCCTCCGAGAAGTAATATCCGAATTTCAATGATTACTACGCAAATACCGTGAATTATAATGTAATAATAATCCAAATTTTGCTAGTATTTTCTTCAAATTACAGCATTATTGCTTTTTTTGTTAAATTGCTTTCATTATTTTCGCGGGAACACTATTATCTCCGTTCTCACTGTTTGGAGCGAGAACAGCGTTAACACCGTTAGCTTACCCTTGAGTCCGCGACTACAATTAAAGTAGGTATTTTCGAATATATGGAATTGAATAAGTACTCTAGAACGAATTTCATTGATTTCAAGTTTTAGCAAGTGTTCAGGAAATGCTGCGTCTATGCTAGAAAGTGTGATTATTGTGGCTGCAGGATTTTTTCCCCTAAAGGCCTGTACACACGGCGCCTTTGATGGTAAGGTCAATGGCGGACATTCCGTCGCCAGCAGTAAAATATTTGGACGGCGACATCTATGGCAGCAATATGTATCATTCCTGTGTACACACGATGCCAGGCGAGCGCGTATAAACAGTTGAACTCAAGTGTGCATTCTAAAATGTCGGGCGAAGTCGAAGTTACAGCTGTTGTGGCAGCTGTTGCAGCTATTGTTGCAGTTCGTGCAGCGAGAGAAGTAAAAAACAGGAAAAGAAAATGGGATAATAGGAGATGGTGTACACGTCCATGGATTACACGAAGAGACGAAGGAGGCAAAGATGCACACAGTATGCTTTTCAATGAGCTCAGGGTTGAAGACCCGGAATCGTACAGGAATTTTCTACGGATGAACGAAACATCGTTGACCAAACTTTTATCGATGGTGGATCCGATTATATCGAAGGCGAAGCTCTGCTGCGATGTGGCCGATACAAGATTAATACGAAATGTTTGGTGGGGCGTCGGGAAATACCCGTTGGCCTCGCAACCGGTCACCAGCTTCATCAACCAACCGATCACACAACAGGTGAGATTCCGTCGTGGTCTATGGACTAGCGAGAATCTTTCGCTTTCGGAAATGAGGAGGGAAGGGGTATCGTACCTTTTTTTTGCGAAACCCCCCTGACCAAACCCAACCAACACTTTTTTCGTTTCGTTCACCCTTCACCGCATTCTATTCCCAGAGGAGAGATCTTAAGAGTATATAGTTCAACAGAGGTGGTGTCCTGAAATTCAGGTGAGGCCAATTCCCTCAGTTGGAGAGTCCCCTAGAATATTGTGATTGACGTATGAAATTGTGAGACGGGACGGATATTCTAACGACGAGTACTTGATTTTTCTGCTCTCAAGTGAAATATTTGTTTATTTTTTATTTGTAACACGCAACATGTAGCATGGGCACTCAAGAGGAGACCATATGCTTTTAATTGCTCCTACTCTCCTATTTCTCCTTTGGGAGTTGAAAGAGATGAAAATACATTGCCTTATAAACTGAACCGATATTATTCCAATTTATCACAAATTAAACGTTTTATGGACAGTATATGTATACTTTCAAGAGTAATATTCTTTTTTTTTAACTTTGAAGACGCTAGATGTAGTCTAGGCACTCAAGAGCTCACGATTCCTTTTCATTGCTCCTACTAATCTATTTCTCATTTGAGATTGTTTGGAGGAGATGATCTATCAACTGAACCAATGTTATCCCAATATCTCAGTAACTCAACATCGTATTGTTATCATATAATGTCATAATTAAACATGGCATTATTATTCAACTGCAAACGTGCAGGTAAATATGTTTAGGTCCATCACGCTGATGGTCAATCAGTCACTCAATATGGCGGAAGCTGGCTTCTACGCCGCGTACGGCCAGGTGCCTATGGGCACCTCTGGTACTCCTATAACTCTATGGGAGAGATACCACACACTCTCCTCATCCTCTGTGCTAAAAAAATAACTTCTTTGCTTCTGCAGCTTTTTCGCGTGGGACGACCTCCTTCGCGAACACACACAAACTTCACTCACTCTCTCTTCCTCGCGGGGCATGCCTTGTAAGGCTTCCACTCGTGGGCGGCGCCACCGTCGTCCCCCGCTCGTCGCGCCACCACCTCTTCGGTGTCTCACCAACTCAACTGCTTCTCCTCCACCTCCGCTCTCGTCTCCCATGTTTGTCCTTCCCATCCCACCTACAGCGTAGGTTTCTCTTCATACTTTTTGCCTGCCCACTCGCATACGGTGTTCTTTTCTGACCGTGCGAAGAACTCGTCGTTAGCCCGTACCGGTAACGAAAACCCTTGCATTCGACAAATTTCACCAGCCGACAACACCGTTATGTACCGCATCTTAACGCTAGAATTTTTTTTCAGGCCATTTTATTGGGCAAGCCATGTAAAAATAAAATATGCGATGGAATCGACCAAATATTTCGGATTTTAGATAAGAAAATATATATTGGGATATTGTTAAAAAATCCGCATTTCGTAAAATTGAAAAATGCAGCAAGTTGGGTTATTTAGAACAAGAAATGTCTGCTGTGATCACATGATCACGATAAGCGTTATAGGTTTGACGGTAAGGCAATAGTTGTGAAAAATGCGTTTTTAAGCTGGTTAACTTTTAAGTTGGTTATCAACGAGAAGAAGATCAAAACAATGACAATAGGAAAGAAAAAATAAAATTCTTAAACTGAAATGAAAATAGACAACGGAATAGGTTGAACACTTTTTAACCTTGGGAGCATTATCAATAACGAAAATATATGCAAGATAGAGATTAAAAGAAGAAGAATATTAGTGAAAAAAGCCTTCCGAAACAAAAATAACTTACTTATAACTAACCAAAGAAACATGGAGACTAGGAAAAGTTCTCTTAAATGCTCGTTTGGAGTGCATTATTATGCAGACATGGACCATCAGAAAAGTGGAAAGAATCAAGCATGAGGCAAAGCAAAGTGCATATTGAGGAAACTGGCAAAAACAAGATGGGTAGTTAGAAAAAGTAAATAAACATTTTTAAGGCCGTTTTACTCGAGAGACCTAATCGTGCATGTAGTTTGATGCTCAGAAACTGCGAGAACGCGGGCACGGAAACAGAGTAGGAGCTATTTTCCTGTCTTTTGTTCATGCATTCGCGCAGTAATTTTGGCAAGCCCCCGCTTCACACGACGCAATTTTCACTGCTCATATATCCACATATCAGGATGCGCAGTAAAGTGCCTCGTGCTGAACAGCCTTTTGAAGAAGCTAAATAAAATAGATTGATTTCAAAAACTTATAAAACTTATATAAGCAAGCTAAAAGATGTTACTACAATGTCGTAACGAGCTCGAGAAAAGCATTGCACACCGCTATAGAGCTGCTCTCTCTTCAGAGGACTGAGGACATCTTCCAACCTTGCTTCCCTCTCTTCTCACCACCTCAAGGCCTTCGACCCGTCGTCGCCGTGGTAACAGAACCCACGCTAAACCGCTCCTCCTCCCCGCCTACATATATATAAACCTTGCGCAGACCTTGGAAAATTCCGTTTTCTTAAAAATTTTCACCCGATATTGAGTCGAGACGACAAGATGGGTTGGGGAACAATGTGCGAGGAAGACGTTGCGTGCTTCGTGCGGGCGCCACTGGATGATATTCCATCGGGGGTGTCCTCTCGTAAGAGTCTCGATGTCGCATTTTTATTTATTTTTTTAGACCTGAAGGGGGTTCTTGGGCCATCGCCCTTAGTCCGCAGTCTTCAGGGTATTGAATTGATGTGGTGGCTAACAATACTGGTTTCCCGCCCCTTAGAAATCCGGCTGCAAATCCTGATAGGGGTGAAGACTTTTCAGAGGAATTCTGAGTCCCACACATACATAGCCCTTGCATCCAAGCCACGTTCAAGGGTGTGTGGCAGAGGGTGATATTTCGCCAACATGCACCGTATTCTTTCCAGCTAAAGTTAAAATAAATCGCTTCTGGCGAACTCCGTGGAACTGTTTCATGTTAAATAGCAAATAATAACTTTGCGAACCCACATAAAATGTTCTATTTAAGCCCTAAATTTCGCTGCAGTACTGATGATGCTGTACAGCAGTGAAACCTTGAACATAAATTAAACATTTCTGTGTCGTTTCATAAAGTTATTCTTTGTTATTAAACATTTAGTAGTTCCACAAAGTTACAACAACTAATTTTAACTCCTTACTAGTTAATTAACTAATGTAAAGTAAAAGATCTAATCTTTAACTTTACATTAAGAAAAGGTAAATGATGCTTAGCCTGATTATACTGCAGAGCAGCGAAGCCAAGGTCGTTAACTAAGCATTTTTTGTGGATTCATAAAGTTAATCTACGTTATTTAACATGCAAAAGTACCACAAAGTTAGGTCTGGAGCAATTTATTTATCCAATTCGCGAGTAATGCAGTAAAGACATCACAAATGAAAAAGTAACTTGTTTCCTTCCACAGATTTATTTTCCTGTTACAACATGTTTCGACACAGCGGTGTCATCATCAGGTACATTATGCTCTTTCCCGTTCCCTGGAATAGGTACCCTGGTACCTTTTCCAGGAAAATAAATCTGTGGAAGGAAACCAAGTTATTATTTCATTTGTGAAATTCAACTTCCACATAGTTGAGCTTGAAACCATGGAACAGTAAAGACATCTTTATACCATTTATCCATTAATGCCTGAGAGTGCTATACTGCAGCGAAACCTAGATCGTACATTAAGCATTTTATGTGGATTCACTAAGTTTTTCTTTTTTATTTATCCTACTAAAGTCAATGATGTTACTACGACTTTTGATGCTGTAGTAAAAACCTGCATATACCTGTCAGGAGATAAAATTTCACTAAATTGAACTAAAATATCTACTATCAATGCAATAGTACATACTTTGAGTGTGATATGTATTTTACAGCAACATAAATGCACTCAGGTACAAGGGTTATACAGGAACCTACTAATCCCTTCACACGTAAACACGTACCAACCTCTACTTGCAAGGCGGATAGATCTTGTTTATGTTGAAGAACCTTTTAATCTACATCTGCATACTACCCTGAGAGCCGTACTGGAGGCGTGTGGCAGGGGGTGTAAGAAAACCAGCCTTGATAGGGGAGGGAATAGGGAAAAGGAGGAGGGAGAGGACGTTTGTTGAATTATGTGTTCACTATGTGTCTAAAGATACTGTCACGCTGTTTTTGTTGTATTCTCTAATGGTGCTTGGAATGAAGAAAGTTTTGTACATATCAGTTTGGAGGTGTATCTTTCCTACTTCGTCGTTTCTATAAGTTCCTGAGATGTATTGCGCGTGCTCAAAATAATATACTCCGTATCGTACTGAAACATGCTTCATCTGAATTTTTCAAGTAATCTAAGGCTAGCTAGTTGCTTCCAACACTCTTACGAGTCCCAATCTATTCCTTCCTTCTGCTCTGTAGCATGTAAATCAGCGGCCTCCGTGAAACAAAAAAGTCCTCCCCTTCAACGGTTAAAATATTGTTCAGCTTTTATTGATGACTGTACATAAGATGCTGTTCTCATTCCTGAAATTACTATAATTGAGTAATTATTAATCCATATCGAATATTTTCGTGAATTTCTTTTCCCTATTAATATCGAATCATGGTATCGATAAAATCCGCGGCGTTGTTCCCCAAGATCGGCCACTGGCAGGTGGTGTTGTGCTGGAGAGACCACCACGGAAATCATCCGTCGTTCGTAACCTCAAGAAGAGAGGGTGGGGTTGGGGGGGGGGAAGTTAAGCGAAGTAAGGAGAGAGGGAGGGAGGGGGGATATGTCCGTAAATCTCTTCCGTTCGGTGCATTCAGACACGAACGCCCGGAGGGTCGCAAAAACCCGCGGACCCTTTTGTCGTCTCACGCTCTTTCCTCTCTTCAAGAGGAGGAGACCCTCGAGGGCATTTTTAAAAGGTCACACTCACTGTCGGCTTTCGCAGTGAGCCAGTCCCAGGGGAGAGGGGAGGGAAGGGGTGGAGGCAACCAGAGACGGATCTCGCAGCAAGAAAGGCGCTTTTGCGTGGGATGCAGGGCGGTGTGTGGAGCGGCGGGAGGGGGCGGGATGGTGTGGGGTCGTTCTTCTGCGTGGGGGCGATGGCATCCGCCCACTGGTCCGCGGAGGCCCCCGAGAGCCATTGGAGCACAACGCCCCCGGGGGTGGGGGGAGCCGGTGGGACGGGGGCGGTCGGGAAAGGATTGTGGGGGAAGACTCTTCTTCGGCCGAAGTAGAGAGAAGACGTTGGCTTGGGACTCGGATGAGGGCCGTTTAGTACGATGCATGTTCTTGCGTAACCTGATGCACGAAAATATACACTGGGTTCGATTAGTCTTACGGCTAGAGTAATAATAATTATAATTCGTCTTTATTGGGGCGAGATGGAGACTGGGGCAGTCCCTTCCCTTCTTCCATCTAGCCCCTCGTCAGATACAGACATGAAAAAACCTTTTGAACTATTGAGCATTTTTCACAAGTCACAAAAAGAAGAGATTCAACTATTTAGAATTAACTTGATCGTATAAAAAATGTAGAAAGAATTACAAAATTCCGGGAAAAAAACATAAGGAATAAGGAGCTGATGTCCTTGACAAATAAGAGTACTGCAGAAAGTACAGTCGTGGCCGGCTGAATTACGTGACGGTGAATTAGCACTCATTTTTTTCGCAGTGAAATAAATATCTTTATCTATCTTTATTTAAGGGCCGTTTACTTCGGTGCAATTTTTGGCGCAATCTGATGCACGGAACGATTGCTGAGGTTTGATCAGTATTGTGGTTAGATTACTAAATTGAAGTACACTCATGGCCGTCTGTAGTGGGAGACGGTTGAATATTCGGTGTAGGTGTACGAGGCATTTGACATGATGCAATTTCTTGCGCATTCTGATGCTCGAACAGCTATGTGAGGATTCGATTTCGTCTCGTGGTATCTCCAGCAGCCGAGTCCGAGCTGGCGAGCATCCGAGTGGATGCAGCTTGAGTGCTGACGTAAAATACAAACGTGGCTGGTTGGAGTAGGAGTCAGTGACTGGATGCAGGTATGAGAGGAGTTTTCTATTAGGCGTTTTCTTGCGCAATGATATGCTAGAACAGATATGGGGAGTTTCGTTATTCTTCTGGCTAGAGTACTGAACTGTAGTAGAGTCGTGGTTGGCTGGAGTAGGATGGTTACTCGATGCAGGTGTACGAGCAGTTTTAACGTGAGGCATTTTCTTGCGCAATCTTATGCACGGAAGGTTTTGTGGGGTTTCGATTAGTACTGTGGCTAGAGTACTACATTATAGTACATTCTTGGCCGGCAGGAGCGCGGAACTGACTTGAAAGGGCAGTTTTACACGAAGAATTTTCTTGTGCAGCCTGATGCGCGTTCTTATCGTGGCAATTTACACGTATTTCATTGCCGTGACTCAGCAGAATGATTACTATCACATACATATGGTATTGCTACAACCTGTGCTTTAAAACGCCTCTTGTCAAGCGTACTTAAGAACACTAAACACAAGATCTTAAGCCGGTATTAAGGCGATGGCTTTTAAATCCAGGCGATCCAGAACGCCTCATGGGAAACGGTCCCAGCCAAAATTTGTAGGCGAGACGCGCCCGATTAGGCAATGTGGATACGCGATGCGAATAATCCAGTACCATTCTCGGAAGTTCGTAAGCATGATGACTCACGTTTTGACCCATCTTTAAAAAAAAACGTCTTGAATCCAAAATCAGCTTACGGTGGCCAAAGAAGGCATAATTGTCGGTTCCGAAGAAGCTTAATTTGCTTTTTGAAACAAATGTATAAAAAATAAATTGCTTTTACGCTTACTTACGCTAAAGCTTAAGGTAGTTTGAGAAATAAATCAATTAGTATAAAAATTGACGAATTTGGCCTCATTACAAAGAAATATATCTCATCTCTCCAATTCGAATAAAATATCAGCAACTTTGAATTATACTTCTCGAAATACTCGCCAAAAAAGTACCAGCCATTTTCATTGGGAAATGGTATGTTGGTGGACTCTATAGAAAATTTATTTTAATGAATGAGGAATTTTTAACGCATAGATCTCGTGAGTAATTTAACAGTGTGTCGTTTTTCTGGTTTCTTAACTATTTTTAAAAATAAATAAACTTCAGTAAACTTAAACGTCAGTAACTTTTACAGAATAGCAACAAAACTTCTGTTGTTATGACATTTTCAATTCACGGTGGCGTGAAAAAAATGAGTCAAGTTAACACCTTATACATGTATATTTACTTAATTACTTACAATTTCAGCCATATAATATATTATTTGTTAAATTAAAGAGCGCTAATTAATAGTACAATATTTTAGTTTACGTTATTCTTGTACCCGTTTACTGAAAATCTGCTTAAAACCCATCTTGGATACGATTATTGACGTTATTTCGTCTCGCAAATTTCAACACTGGTTTTATCTGTTTTGGAATATGCTGCCTAGTGTGCAGGGTTAAAAACGAATAGAAAGCACGTGCACTGTTATACTGTAAGGTGAGCAGCGCACTAGAGGAAATGGTAAGCCCCCTAAGGCTCACGTCTTCCCTTCGTTTCGCGGAGATTTCAACGGTCGACGTCTTAAAACTTTTCGGAATCCCGCCCACTCGCTCTCGGTTCGTTTAAAAGAGAGTTACGTGGAATGTCTCGTGGAAAGAGTCACCTGTCCGTGATACGATGACGTGATCGCCGCAGGGGTGGAGGAGAGTCGCTCTCGGAACCGATTCCGAGTGGAAATTATCCGTCTCACTCTTTCCCGTAAAATTGCGAGCGCGAATTCACTTCCTGCGAGTCTGCTGCGGAAATGCTTCGGGGCGGGGGCGGAAATGCGAATTCTTTCGAAACCCTGAAAAAAAAATATAGAACTAACGAAATTTTGTGATAGTTCGCCTTAAATATCACACATTTCTACGAAAAGGACGATACCACCTTTTGAAAAAGACGTCTTATATAGCAGAGTTTCACACTATTAACAACAACTTCTGCAACTTTCGTGGTAAAAACAAATCGTTTTCTGAAAACTATGGAGAATAAACCTGGATCTTTAACTAAAAAATCGCAAGTTAGTACGATGAAAAGCAATGGAACACCAGAAGTTTAAGCTAGGGTTATTAGACTTAACGCATTGAAAATCGTGACTTATTTCAAATAAAATAAAATTAAAATTCATCGAAGGCGACAAAAGTATTCAATACATATGATTGATTGTAAAAATAAGCATGCTTTGAGGCTCATTTAACTGTATCAAATTCGGTTTCCTTGTTTTGAGCATCACAAACTTCAAATATCTCGACATTTTTTTAACAGGTAATATTCATTACCGTCTGAAGACTCACCTCTCTTATTATTCATTTTAATTATTATTATTTTTTTATTTTGGTATTTTGGATTTGAGGTATGCCAGCTGCTATGGCTATGTAGCATAGTCTATTTTTAGACCTTAATATGAAGGCAAACCCAGAGTAGGCATTCGATGCAAGACCAACGAACTTTGAGTTTGCATTCCACAGCGTTATCTTGTCAAACTGGCTCCTAAGACAGGTCCTTCATTCAATATTTAAGGCTAAATCCTTGTACAAAAGAATATATACCAAACAGATAGGCATAAAATAGTTGCATTGGAAAAGATAGAATGATTACATTGGATTGCTGAGGATTGAAAAATACCGGGATATTAAAAAATATTCTATAAATATCATGGATTTTTACATTTCAATTCGTTACCATAATATACCTACTTCCCCTTTGGAATCATTTCCGTATTTTTCCCGATTTTTTCCGCATTCTTTACTAAGGCGTTGTTTTTAAACGCATTGAGATGTGGTGGGAATTATTCTGATACGGCTCACACTGAGAAAAGGGCTAACGCGAATTCATTTTGGGCAGTTGCTGGGAAAGTTATAAACGTTTCAGGGTGACGGCTGAAATTTAATTTTTGGAAAAACATGGAAAATTCATGGAAGAAATTAAGTGAAAGTTCGACCGTAATCTGGGAATTTTTATCGAGGGAATGCGACCACTTCTGACCGTTACGACCTTATCACCTCTATCTGCAAGTTTCCTACGTCGTATATTCATTACCCGACGTTTATTTCCCGTACCAAACTTGTTACTGACATGTTAGACAAAAAAAATTAGTGTGGTAATGAAACGGGAAAGAAAAAAGGACTGCATTGCAATAAGTGAGGGTGTAAATATTACGGAAAATTCGGTTCAAACATGCAATGAATCGCGGCGATCTCTATAAATTTTACATTCCAGTTTATTTGACCGTAATATACATATTTTACCAGATATAATCGATCACACTATGCCCTAATAACATCCCAGATTTTAAATTGTTTGCGGTGCACACCAATACTTTATTTTCTGCCCGACAATGCCAATGTTTGAAAATGTTTTCAGGTTTAAAAAACGGGTTGGGAATACATTATTGTAGGAAAATTAGTACTTATTTTATTTCTTTAATTATTCATCTCCACCAATAAAGGTAGTATTCAACGGTAATTATGTTTGACAAAATTGATCAAACGGGTTTTCGTATCGTGTGACAGGTTGAATTTGAAGAAAAATTTATTGTAGTTTAATTCTAATGTAATTTAGTTTATTTTAGTGATAATTTTATTTATAAGTTGATTGATGGCTTGGAATAAAATTATTATTACCTCAGATTCTTACTTTTACATTTATTTTTAAATGAGTAGACTAACTTTTTAATTCCAAATACATGTATTTAACACATTTGATGTTGATATTTTACGTCATCTTCAGGTCTCCCTTGATGACGCACAACGTGTCTGTTACATAAATGTATGTGGAATTAAAAGGTAATTATTCTCATTTCAAAATGTTAAACAAATTCCACAAAGTCACGCCTGAAACAACGGATGTTACGCAGTACTCAAACCTACTTGGTCTATTTTTTTGCCCAAATTTTTACTTTCTATACATCGGCGTAACGCCTCTAAAAACGCCAAGTTTATCTGGCAAGTTCTCACTTATTTCCATGACTAAAGGCCGTTCAGCGCTGAAAATTGAACCAAGTTCGGTATATACTGAAAATCGCATCGTGTAAAAGGATCTATTGTTTTCATTAAATGCGTCGAATTCAATTTTTAGTACCAAAAAGCAGAAATGAGTGGGATACGTTTTTTCATGCGTATCTCGCATCCAACTTCCAATCTCGGGCGGGTAGATCGTTTCAATAAAATGCCGGTACTGGAGCAAGAATCCATTTAAGATCGTTTTCATCATTAAGTTGTATGATATTGTGAGTGGTGAGTTTTCCAGTGCTCGAAAATTGTGCTCCTGGGCTAGGGAAAACTATCTTAAAATTTATCGAAGGGCATAAAAGTAGAGAGTTGATACTTAGATTCCGCGGAGTTAAGCATGGAGAGTATATTTTTCGGGCGTTCCTCCGCAAGTCTTCTATTAACGACAACAGTTTCTTCAGCCATCCAGCTGGCGTCCTTAGGTTTGAATTTCAGTTCTGACCTAAAGACGCGAGCAGGACGGCTGGCGAAACTGTCGTCGTCAAAGGACACCACGTGGAGGAACACCCGAAAGCAGATACTCTTAAAAAAGTACAGTGTTTACATGAAACTAAAAGAGTATGCTTGAAAGAGACATTATGCATGTAAGAAAACACAAACACAAATGTAAAAAAAACACAAAAGCTTCTGGGCATGCGCCGGTCAGAAACAGAATCTGGGAGTTTGATAGTATTTTATAGTTTCCATCCGAGACTTTCACTGTCCAATTTCGAGCCTGTCGACTTGAGTTCGATTTCCAGCACTCTGAAATGAGTATCGTGTAAAGCGGCCTTAGAGCACATCGTAGTGCATCGAGTTTGGAATTATTTCGAACGAAATCTCCTCTCCCAAAGTGGTGTAATGGAAGGAATCGGATACTTGCCCGTGGTTCAAACCGCCTGAAGGCTGACCGCTTAGGTTGTTGATGGATGTTACTGCGATCGCTGTAAAGGGCTCCTCCAAACAATACTTTGAGAGTCCACGACGCGGGGCAAGACACGGAGGGACTCCTACAGTGGTTCCGCACCATTCTTTCCCCAAACCACGCCCCCTAGCCCGTCGGTCGGGAATTTTGATGGCGCCTTTGTCGTGCGAATGCGAGAGCATTAAATCTCTCGCCACCACTGCGAGAGATAACGGGTCCAACCTCCCCCTTATAAGCTTCCCTTTCTCTCAGGTGATCTTTGCGATCGGAATCTCGTGGTCCAGGCTTCCTGGTGCTTTACGAGTGAAGCTGTGCGATATTCCCGTAGTATATATCGCGTCACGTCAACAATTTTGCATCGAATGATATTCGAAGTATCGCATCGCATTGCATTTATATCGCATATCGCCCTACATTGTGTGCGTCACATATCATCGCATTGTATGGCATGTTGACTTAAATCACTCAACACCGAAAATCGCACTCATCGCCGTTAGGGATGACGCGGATGATATTATTTTAGTCCCGCAGTATGTTTATGGAAATTATAGAAACGTCAAATTAGAGGGATACCAAAATATCGATAGTGTAACGAATGTAGCTATTAAGAGCGTATCGCATATCACCATCGATGCATCGAATCATATCGTAGCTCTTTTCTGCCGGCCGTTCTTTGCATGGGTGGTTAATGCTCTGCCCACATTCTTCCTCCCGTTCCCAGCGCCAGTACCTTCACAGGCCAGCCTCAGCCCACAGGCACGTCGTTTCAATGCAAGTCCCTCCACCACGAACGAAGTCTCCGCGCCTTCAAAACCAACCATCCCAACCTCACATGACAGTTCCCTTGCGGTCGTAAAGTTCAAGATTTTACGCGCCATCGCTTTGGGAGCGGATCGACGCTCTTGCGAAGTCTGCGGGGCGCACCTTTAAGAAGACGCGCGCGGACGAAAATTGACGATCGTTTTACTTCAGCAACGAGCAGACGCTGTCACATTTTTTAAGAGATATGTTTATGGGAACTTTAAAAAAATAGTTACTCTAATCATTCTTGCTGTAATATACCAGCAGCGATTGTTCCCTGCTGAGATAATGCATCTCAACAAGAATCACCAGCCTTCTTAACTTACTCGCTGGTGAGTCCGAAGTTCCATTACTTTCGTGATAGGCTGAGAATGTGAAGAGTATTTTATGATCTTTCATCTATCGTGTCCTTAAAAACCTTACTTATATGCGTATACAATTCAGTTTTTTACTTAACTTATCTAATTAATTGAAGAAAATAATTTTATTTTCAAATGAAACGATAAAGTACGTACATTAAATTAACTTTTAAATCCAATACCGTAGCAAAATGTTTCAGAATACATTGCGTCAATTATTTCATACGCTGTCTTCGAGATTTTTTAGATCACGTCAATTTACGTGATTTGGGGACAAAGCGCATAAAAGACTAGGTAACACAAAACTTTTACGTGAAAAATCAACGATTTTTCGCGATCTTTCTCCGTATCTGCACTCCTGTTATGCTGTGTACTTTGAAGGAAAGTGGGTATAGTAGCAAACACATTAGAAGGAGAATTGCGCTAGCGACAGACGCTTTCAGCAACAGGATGGAGCTAGTGACGGGAACTTTGTGCAAAATTGTATATAAAATGCTAGCGAAGAGTTAGGTCATTGATTGTGACTATGTTTTGTGCAGAGCCCTGGAGTATGAGATAAGAGGACGATAATAAACTGCAGGCGTTTGAAATGTGCGTGTGGAGATTAATGAAAAAAGTGTGATCTACGGAACGGAAGGAGAACGAGAAAGTGCTCTTATATGGTGGGAGATGAGAGGAAACTTATGGAGGAGATTAGAAGAAGGCAGAGTAGGTACTTGGAACAGGTAATAATGGGAAAAGGGATCCTGAAGGCCGTGATAGAGGGCAGGATGTTTGGTAATCGGGGAAGGGGAAGAAAAAGAATTAGCTTTATGGACGGGATGAAGAGAGATAGGGCGCATACTGAGATAAAGTAAGACTTGGAATTTGAACATTCCTTAAATGGCAGTTCACCCTGATAACAATGCGAAAGTATGGTGCAGAACTATCCGTAATATTTATAAAAATTCGCAAAATATACTGTTTGTAGTCAAGAGTAACCTGCACGGTATTTCTCCTAGCTGCTAATCGCTGACCGCGGTCGGCAATGCGCCGGTCTTTCTACTCAAAAAGTCATGGATTCGCATCCCGGAACGGTTTTTGAATCTATCTTAAGATAAAGGTATAAAGGTTAGCTACTGCGATATAACTTAAGCAGTTCGATCACATAAGCTTAAGTCAACGGCTATAAATTAAGCGTAGTACGTATGCAAGTGTTTAAAAGTTGGAGAAAGGAAAATGATGTTGTGTAGGCATTATTAACGAATAAGTTTGCCACTAACCCTATCACTGTCAATGAGCTGACGTACCGGCCTTTGGTACCAGAGCGAAAAGTGCCTCCAGCCAATATAGGTATTGATCATCAATCTTCAAACATATAAATATAAAATTATCTATTTTCACTACTGTCAAACTGGATACATGATACGTTATTATTAAGGTAATCTTAAGGTTTAGGAATATGTTAGGTTCAAAATGTGGAGCTCCCTCAGTACTTTGGAGCTTCCAATCAAAATTATTATCTACATACCATCAGGTCCAAATTTCTGGAGCACTGTTCAGAGACTCAAATCTTACCTGAAAGGAAAAAAAGAAAAATTACTTCTAAGATAAAAACAAGAAATATTATAATTTAAATGAAAACGCAGTCTCATAATGGCCAAATAAACCTCACTTGGATTACTTGTTAAGTCACCAACGCAACTGCAGCCTTATCAGTTGCAATAGACTTGGTGGTTGTTAAATGTAACTCGCACGGAAACTAAGAACGTAGAACGGGTGTAGATTGACCAATCTGACCTCTTCCGTGTAACACGGAGGAAATTACTTCAACTCCGCTATATGTCTCTAACCGATAGATGTGACAAAATAAAATAAGGATAAACAGCCGAACTGATTATTATTTTGGTAATCTACCGGTTAAGGTAGGAAGAAATGGAAGAAATTATAAATCATTTCGATTTTCACAGGCGCAGAACTCTTCCTATACGATTTCTTTTTTTGATTCAACATACTTCCAATCAATTGGTCCATAAAAACCTGTCTAACTGATTGATACATTTATTTCTTCTCTCCAAGCACCATTTGTGACTATTACAGAAACAGAGCATAACTAAATTCGTTATTGTGATCAATATATGGTCAATAGAGTCGGTCTACAACGTTCTACGATGGCTTTCTAAACCCTATCTCCATGCTTCACATACATTCCAGAGTCCTTCCTGTAACCCTCTCTTTCTCTCATTTCCTTCTGTATTCCTTATATTCAACTTTTCTTAGGCCTCCTACTCCTTTATCTTCTCCAAAGGGAGTGGTAGCCAGCGATGGTTGAGCTAGAATCAACTAAAGGGTGTCGTATACGAAGCGGTTTCGTACCCTCTGCGGTGAGTTTTCTATTAATTGTAAGATGTGCTCTTGGTCCAGGAAATCTACCTTAAAATTATTTGAAAAGTAAAAAAGTAGGGAGTTTTTTTATAATACAATAACCCTAATGTATGATAAACGTAATCAAACACAATATCTTCTGACATGCGCCGATCAGAAATCGAAATGGAGCTTCCGTATAAAATGGTTCATGCGAGACTTTTCGATGCACTGCATCACTGAAACCCGGGTTGAATGTATCTTTATCAGTGGAAAATTGATTTTTAAAATTTTTACACCAGGTACATAAATTTGTAAATCATGTTATATTTACAAGAGAAGGTGGGGGAAGGTTAGTAAAATAGAGGGAGGGAGTAGGGAAGGGGGAAAGTTTCAAGGGAGGAGGGAGGAAGGGCTGAGTATTATTTACACAAGAAAATGGTTAAAATTTGAAATTAGAAAAACCAAAGGTTCGTCGGAGTGATGTCCCGCGGCGCGTGGAGGGGGGGGGGAGAGGGAAAGTGACAAGCATTGGAAAAATAGACACTTTGTCACTGATGATGATGCAGTGCATCGAAACCCGGATCAAATAAATCTTTATCTGTGGAAAATTGAATTTTTAAATTTCTACATTATGCTAAAGTTCCACAACATCACGCCCGATACCTCCCTTTTTATGCTATTTTTGGCACTAAACTACCAAAGTGTAGAGCAAAACGGTATTTTTGGCTGCTTTATTAGCTTTCCCAGATGGAGGTTCATGTCTTACCCAGTTTTGAGAACTACTAACCACATAACGTATAGGAATAACATGAAATTAAGTAACTAGTATACCCGGTGAAACTGTTTCACTATACATTGCAAGGTAAACCTACATTTCTTTTTATCCCAACGATCTTCTGCTCAAGCTATACCTCGCCTGATGCGGTTGAATACATTCCATCTACTCCTCGTTTCTAATCGATCAAGTTGTGCGCCGGTTGTTCCCAAACTCCATCCCATTTCTCGAAGGAATGAGAAATCCCTAAACAATCAACATTCGAAAAAGCAATGGGGAAATGATTCAGAATCGAGGTCGTTTCACAGTCCGAAACATTTGGAGCGTCATAAACTCCAATATTGTCCCTATTGGTGGAGTGCGAGAAGTTTTCGAGAAATATTTTATGCATCCAGGTGCCGTAAGGAAAAAGATAGAGAGTAGGGAGAGGGGGAGGGAGGTAGGAGAGGAGAAATCAAGTGACTCAAGGATGAGGGGAATTCGATGGTGTGTAACGAGTGATTGGAGTGGGAAAGCAGAGGTGGTAGAAAGCCAAGGGGGAGGATTCGGTGTGGTGATTTGCATGCAATCCTGAGAGATCAAATAGAATTTCGATTGGGCAAGTGGGAGGGACCTTAAAGGGGGGATCAAAGGGAAACGCTGCAGGCTTTCCTGAGATAGAGAGGATCTACCGCAGGTGTGACGTCAGCTACGATTGGATGCTCCTGTAAGTGGGTGACAAGAGTGACATCTATGCGTGTGTGTTTTGAGCATGGTCTTATTAAGTGGTACATATATGACGTTACAAAAGTCCTTCAACGTAACCAAACTTACTCAAAAGTTAAGAGAAATTTCAATCACTCTTGTTTCTTAATTTTTCCCAGCTTTAAGAAGGTTTGAGCGCGACTGCGGTGTTCGAAATGTATCGTTCATTTCCGTGTGTGTCGTTAAGAAAAGTGTTGATTTTACTGATAGCATACCGTTACACTTCAAACGTAAAAATTATCTACTAAAGATGTGTACAATGCGAGGGGTGTGTTTCTATGTAACGACCTTTTCAAGCCCGGGGAGGCCACTGCAGCGCAATTCATTTGGACTAAATCTTGGTTTACACAGGCAACTTACTTTTGCAAGTTACTTCTGCTAGAGCTTGTGGAGGATTTTACTCTGACGACAAATATTTCCCGAGTTAGTGCAGATCCAGATTGGATGCTGCTTACACTAGCAAAAATACGCTTCTGCAAGCGACTTACCAAAACTTTTAAAAGTTCTCCAAGCGTACTTCCAGAGCCGTTTACACTTACAATTTACGTCGAAAGTCGCTTACTGCAAGTAACTTTCGCAATAAACTTGTCATTGCTAAGCCTCCTTAACGTATTTTTCCTTCAAAAATACAATTAAGGTAGTTTGAGCGAGATAGTTCCCTAGTCATATTGGAGACCATATGCGATTTTATATTTTTATTTCAGCGTCCGTTACAAGTATGAAGTAAATATTGTAACATTAATGGCGCAAAAATATAGATATATATGACCAAAATTCTCAGTAATTAAATAAATAACGCTACATAAATCTCTAACTTGACTCATTTTTTCCCCACCGCACGACTAAATATCCTTCAAAACAGCAGGTTGTTTTTGCTATTATGTAAAAATTACTGCGGTTAGTAATAAATTAATTTTTATAAATAGTTGAGAAAACATAAAAACTAAACACCCTTGGTTTTTTGACGAAATATAGGTGTTATAAATTCCTAATTTTTTCAATAATCTCCCTCTGGAGCGGACAGCCATAATCTATCCTATTCAAGCAGCGTACTTTTTTAGGCTATTTGATCGAAAAGGAGTTCGGCAAGGTGTTAGTATTTTGATATCATTGGAAAGATGGGAGTTTTTTATTTAAAATGACGTCAAATTCATCAAATTCTAGGTGAATTGATTTTTCGCTCAAACCATCTTAAATGGCTTGCAAACGTCACACAATTACAGTAAAAAATATTCGTGTTTGATTGTGCACTCGCGGGGTGCCAGGCAGTTTTATTCTGTGGTTCTTTAAGGTAAATTTTGGGCTCAGTGCCCCCTACATCCATTCTAGGTATATCAATTATCCCTTCCAGTATTTCATATTATAGCGTAAGATTTTTAAAGGCACGTAATAACATTTTAATTTTTCCATGCTTTCGAGTGTGATGGATGCTATTCGAGAACTTGTGTGTCCAATTCAAGACAACCAACTTATTTCAATTATAGTTTATTTATTGACAATATATTTATACAATCCCTGCAAAAATTACATGCGTTGAAAACGTACAAAAGCTTAATGTTATTTCTAGCTTAGATGAATATGATGCATGTGTAGTATCAACAGCAGAAATTAAAAAAAAATTAAATATAGAAAAAATATTTCCATACCCAATAAAAGTTATAAATATTTGTAGTTTTTCTATTTATCACTCATCAAATGGCTGTTTAAATGTATTTTTTTTAGGTTTCCTTCTTTTTATTTACATATATTTTAGCTATATAGTAATTTATAACCAGAGTATTTCAGAAAACCTACGCGAGTGCAAAAGAGTTAAGTAGGTTTACTCAGATTTTCGTGACATGGGTATCTCTTCATCTTCCCCAGTTTTAAGTGGAGGATTTTCGAAGTAATCGCTACCCATCTTGTTAAGCTACCTACAAGGGGTTCTAGGGAAGTCTCCAACGGGCTTAGTTTATTCATTCCATGCTCCTTCAGTGCTACAACGCGTCGACCATGAATCTTAATTCCCTCTCATCAACTGATTGGCATTCGTCGCACGTTCCTTCCTTTCTCTCCCCCGTGTTTGAGTCAGTCACCACTCGCCGCCTCTCTGGGAAAGGTGTATTTCATTCGTCACTGCACCTTGTTTGCATTGTCTAGAGATTCTTTTTAATCCTTCGTGCGTCTCTATATGATATTTTGTGGGCCCAATTTACTTAAACATGGAAATTTGTTGTCTTGTCACAGCAATGATGTTCTCACTTGCATGATCTACACCCTAAGGCTCATGAGCAATGGGCACATGTTGAGTTCCCTTTTAAGACGTTGTGATCTTGCCGGCTGTTCTCAAATGATTGCATACTTTTTCGCCGTGATTATGTTTCGATAGGCATATGACAACTCTTCTCATAGGTTAACGACTAAGGTTGAATGCAATATGCCATTTTCTCAATTAAAAATGATCCACCAATTCTGGTATTCGAACCTAAGTCCCAGACCTTAAGTTTTTAAGGCACTTTTTCCGAAATCTAGGGTCCTGGGTTTTAACCCTGGCCCAGGAAAAGTTTTTTCATTGTGAAGTGCGCAGAATTGCATCTCCTCAGCTGGTCACGCTGATAATGTTCTGCTGCTTATATATATATATAAGCAGCAGTCGGACGGACTACGGACTAATCTTGGGGGTGTTTGATTCATATAAACCCCCCGCCGATTCCAGTGTTTCTTTAGTAGTCTAGATAGCTTAGTGGTCAGAGCAGCCGGCGCGAAATCGGAAGGTCCGTGGTTCAATTCCCGGTCTAGACGAATTTTTTTCACTTGGAATCGGCCATCATTCCATCTTCACATCACCATTGTGTCATCACATTTTATGTGTTTCCTATACTCTTTCTTTCACCACCTGTTTGAACGAAATATTTATTATTTACGCCTGTGAGCGGTTTGAGTGAATGAATGAATGGTTGTATGGCCGGAATGGCTCATTTCTACTTCTTGGGCTCTGCGTGCCCCGAAACGCCTGTTCTGTATCTTTACCACTGTCTGTGTGCCTGATTCAAACTTTGCTTTCCTCTTCTGTGTACGTAATTTCTTCTCTGCCGGTGAGTGAAAATGTCCAGCGCCATCTCTCGGCGACTTTTACGGACTAATCTTGGGGGTGTTTGATTCATATAAACCCCCCGCCGATTCCAGTGTTTCTTTAGTAGTCTAGATAGCTTAGTGGTCAGAGCAGCCGGCGCGAAATCGGAAGGTCCGTGGTTCAATTCCCGGTCTAGACGAATTTTTTTCACTTGGAATCGGCCATCATTCCATCTTCACATCACCATTGTGTCATCACATTTTATGTGTTTCCTATACTCTTTCTTTCACCACCTGTTTGAACGAAATATTTATTATTTACGCCTGTGAGCGGTTTGAGTGAATGAATGAATGGTTGTATGGCCGGAATGGCTCATTTCTACTTCTTGGGCTCTGCGTGCCCCGAAACGCCTGTTCTGTATCTTTACCACTGTCTGTGTGCCTGATTCAAACTTTGCTTTCCTCTTCTGTGTACGTAATTTCTTCTCTGCCGGTGAGTGAAAATGTCCAGCGCCATCTCTCGGCGACTTTTACGGACTAATCTTGGGGGTGTTTGATTCATATAAACCCCCCGCCGATTCCAGTGTTTCTTTAGTAGTCTAGATAGCTTAGTGGTCAGAGCAGCCGGCGCGAAATCGGAAGGTCCGTGGTTCAATTCCCGGTCTAGACGAATTTTTTTCACTTGGAATCGGCCATCATTCCATCTTCACATCACCATTGTGTCATCACATTTTATGTGTTTCCTATACTCTTTCTTTCACCACCTGTTTGAACGAAATATTTATTATTTACGCCTGTGAGCGGTTTGAGTGAATGAATGAATGGTTGTATGGCCGGAATGGCTCATTTCTACTTCTTGGGCTCTGCGTGCCCCGAAACGCCTGTTCTGTATCTTTACCACTGTCTGTGTGCCTGATTCAAACTTTGCTTTCCTCTTCTGTGTACGTAATTTCTTCTCTGCCGGTGAGTGAAAATGTCCAGCGCCATCTCTCGGCGACTTTTACGGACTAATCTTGGGGGTGTTTGATTCATATAAACCCCCCGCCGATTCCAGTGTTTCTTTAGTAGTCTAGATAGCTTAGTGGTCAGAGCAGCCGGCGCGAAATCGGAAGGTCCGTGGTTCAATTCCCGGTCTAGACGAATTTTTTTCACTTGGAATCGGCCATCATTCCATCTTCACATCACCATTGTGTCATCACATTTTATGTGTTTCCTATACTCTTTCTTTCACCACCTGTTTGAACGAAATATTTATTATTTACGCCTGTGAGCGGTTTGAGTGAATGAATGAATGGTTGTATGGCCGGAATGGCTCATTTCTACTTCTTGGGCTCTGCGTGCCCCGAAACGCCTGTTCTGTATCTTTACCACTGTCTGTGTGCCTGATTCAAACTTTGCTTTCCTCTTCTGTGTACGTAATTTCTTCTCTACCGGTGAGTGAAAATGTCCAGCGCCATCTCTCGGCGACTTTTACGGACTAATCTTGGGGGTGTTTGATTCATATAAACCCCCCGCCGATTCCAGTGTTTCTTTAGTAGTCTAGATAGCTTAGTGGTCAGAGCAGCCGGCGCGAAATCGGAAGGTCCGTGGTTCAATTCCCGGTCTAGACGAATTTTTTTCACTTGGAATCGGCCATCATTCCATCTTCACATCACCATTGTGTCATCACATTTTATGTGTTTCCTATACTCTTTCTTTCACCACCTGTTTGAACGAAATATTTATTATATATATATATATATATATATATATATATATATATATATATATATACATACATTCATAGGTAATGGAAATGGATAGGAACACATAAAAGGACGAACACAGGGTTTGGTGGGGAAGATGAAAATGAGTCAAATCCAGACAGAAAAAATTTCACCTTAGCCGGGATCCCCACCAAACCCTGTGTTCGTCCTTTTATGTGTTCCTATCCATTTCCATTACCTATGAATGTATGAATTTATTCGCGCCTTTGAGCTTCATGTTTTCGAATGATTGATTATATTTGGCCTGCGTTGGCTCTTTTCTTCTTCTTCGGCTATGCGTGCCTTTAAACGTACTGTTCTCCTCTTTATATGTTGTATGCCTGTATTCCTCTTTACCTTCCACCTTCCAATTGTGTTTGTCCCCTATATGGGGGGTGAAACCGTCCCTGCGCGCCATCTCTGGGCCGATTTAGTTGGGCATGGGTTGTAACATAAAACCCCGTCAAATTCAGCAGTTAATTGAGTAGCCTTGGTGGTGTAACTGGGAGCACACCTGACCGGCAATTGGGAGATCCGGGTTCGTATCCCGGCTAAGGTGAAATTTTTTCTGTCTGGATTTGACTCATTTTCATCTTCCCCACCAAACCCTGTGTTCGTCCTTTTATGTGTTCATTTCCATTACCTATGAATGTATGAATTTATTCGCGCCTTTGAGCTTCATGTTTTCGAATGATTGATTATATATATATCAATCATTATATATATATATATATATATATATATAATTATATATATAATTATATATGGCTAAGGTGAAATTTTTTCTGTCTGATTGGACTCATTTTCATCTTCCCCACCAAACCCTGTGTTCGTCCTTTTATGTGTACCTATCCATTTCCATTTTCCTATGAATGTATATATATATATATATATATATATATATTTCAAGTTATCTTGCTTGGCTTAGTAGAACCACGTCGCGACTTGGAAATAATTGTATTTTGTGAAAATTCCACAATACGTTTTATTTATTCCGACCCAGGTTTCGACACTACATCTTTTAGTATTAGCTTTTCAACGTTGAAAATGACTGTTTAAAGTCGGAACTTGGTGTCGGAATGAATAAAGTTTTGTGGAATTTTTACAAAGAGAAATAACTATCGTACTTTGTTTTATATTATTTTTCCAAACTATATTTGATGGAATTCATACTTGAAAAATTATACATTTTGTTTTTCCAATACGTAATTCAAAAAAACCTTTCGAAGATGGTGCACTGAATGCATTAAGAGAAAATCCTTAATAAATCATGTTCAGACCTTTAATTACAATTCAGTTAGTGCTGCAGCTTAAATTTTGGGATCGCTTTGATCTCGTGTCGGATGTATTTGAACCTAAAAAAATAATATTTGCAATAATACTGGCAGAAACCTAATTAGAAGCCCACATAGAACAATTTTACAGCGATAAATGCAATGCGCGCTAAATATTATGGTGAAAATGTTGTTGAGGGGTAAACATGATTGCTGAAATAATTAATTTAAGCAGGTACCAAGAAAAAAATACATTAAATATCAGTACAGCCCCATAGCTTTTGCTCCTTTGAATGCGCAATAAATTAATTAAGCCACCTGTCGTGAATGTATCCTTAATGACTATATAGCTCTGTTTGATGATCGAAAGCATCACCGTAAGCTTGATGAACATTTGGCTACCCTGCACAGTGGGATCAAATACAAAAGAGCTGGGCAAAAGTCGAAAAATGGAGTGTGCATAAGGTGGCCAGAAATAGATGATAAATATAATTGAATTTGCGCTCTTCATGATAGCATAATATACGGAGCATAGAATACGTCAGGATAATGTGTACGACCTATCAAAGTATAGCATGTCAGTGTGATTTTGGCTGCCGTAACTTTCACGTCAAAAACACGAATGTTCTTCTGTTCATTGAAATTTTACAATACAATATTTTGGATTTTTTTAATTTTACACTAAATAAATCTACCTTTACGTATAAAATTAGTTTAGTTTCGTTTTGTTTAACTTTTATTTTTGTGTTTAAATTTGGTTAAACGTAGTTAGATTTTTATTTAGAAAGTACTGTTTTTACGTTAAATTTAAATATAAATTGCAATTGTCGTTTTCATCGACATCTGCCGACACAAAGTTATTTTTCCTGTGTGATAGGATAAATTCTATACAAAAGTTTTCATCAGAAACTTTTTTCAGATTTTTGCAGTTTTCATTATACCATCTATTTTTCTTCGAAACTGCCCCGGTCGCTTCGTCGATGCCGCGGGGGCCGCGATTTGCCTCTATATGGGGAAATGGTGAAATTTCCAAATATACATGGAAAGGAATTTCTGTTTACCATCTTCAGGAAATAACATACATTTTGCACGAGTATATCACCCATACCTATTGAAAAAGTTGTTGAATTGGCAAACATTTTAGAGTACTCTTGTCACATATTTTCGTCCCAGTTAACCATTTGGCCCTATAGCTTACAGGAGAATGAGACATGTGAGACGAAATTGAAGACACTGTATGATAAACTTCTCTACCAAGTGTTCTTATGACCTGACGATCGCCCATAGGTACAAGGCGTAAGGCTGAGGTAAGGTGGGAAGGGGAAATCGCTGTCGTGCACGTGCTGCGGCAGGCGCCAACTGGGCAATAATCTGCTCTCCTATAGTAGATGTACCTACTTGCCCACCCTTCTGGGTTCTAAAGTCCATTCTTCTTACTCTAATCCTATGGTAACACTCCACGGACCTCTTTTACAACTCTCATGCCTCCTTTTGTCCACCCTTGTTGCCGCTTGCACACACTAACGGAACCCTTCGCTGTACTTGTTTGGCGGATTTTCTGGTTGTGTTCGCGTGTTGTATTCATCAGTTGTTTTTGTGAGTGCGTCCAGGGAACATCTACTGAAAGTGATCCATGCTGTGCAACAGGAAGGATTTATGAAAAAGATATTTTTACTCGTCTTTTCCTAAAATAATTCGCCAGGAGGAACAGTTTCTCCTGACGAATTAATTCCATCCATCTAGGGAGATTTAGTGCCCCGAAAACACCAGAAGTAGTTTGTGGCTTTGAAGGTAAGTGAAATTAAAAATCAATCGTTAATGCATCTACGGATAAAGTAAAACTGTTTCGTAAAATATATAAAAACTGTATAGGAGCTTTCGGTCAACAAATATTTTTCAAATGCATCGCTAGTCTGAAAGCCTATAGAATACTCCACAAGAATTCTTTTTTCGTAGCTTTTCACTTTTTCCTTAAATCGATTTCCTAATTTGATGCACGTGCTTGGACCTCATGAAGATTTTCTCGCTCTGATAGTGAACTATCCGTGTTCAGTGGGCTCAAAAAAATAAAAAAAAACTTTTTTTTTTTTTTAAAACGACACGAAATTCCGAATGCCCAAGTCGCTTTCCTTTGAACATTTTCCGGCCGTAAAATATTCCGTTAGCCAAACTCACAGTCAAATCTTCGATGGCCACTTAGAGAGAATGTGCTCACAACTCATGTTTGTCTCCCGTGGCGAGAAACGGCTCAGCGCATGCGCACAACTTCGAGATAGAGAAAACACACACAAACACAAAGGCGTTTGCCGATAATTGTATGTATTTATTCTTAAACAGACCTAAATTTACTCTCACCCCTCAGTGCTCGCGCCGTGAAAGCAAGACGATACGATGAGTGAAGTGAGAGGGAGAGAAAAAAAGAAAGAACAGCGCTTTGCGACTTCGGGCAAGACAAAAGAAGATCCTCTTCGCGTGCGTGAGGTGCCGTAGGCGTGAAATCCCATGGCATTAAGGGAAGAGGAGCGGGGAGGAGGGGATGGAGGGGGAGGTTTAGAGGAGGAGGTGAGGGTTGGGTGGGGGGGGGAATACAATGGCTTTTCTGAGGAAACGGAAAATGAATGGGCGGATATATAAGTGGACTTGAGAGAGAGAGAAACGGGAGGAGGGACGTTTTCCAAAATCTATTCTTCAAAAAGATTCCATCCCTTTTGACTTCCGGTGTTTTGTGCCGCCAAATGATATAAAAAAGCGTAGAGTTCTTTTCTTTTTCTCCTCTCGATATTTCTTTTTTTTCTTAAGGCTAGGGCGACTGAAACAAAACGAGCGTCACAAGCTTGGAAGTGAGGAAGCTCTTCATTAAAAACACATGTTCGGGGTGCGCTCTTAACACGGCACCGAGATAGTCGGACAGCTCTACTGGAACGAGAAGGAGTTTTAAGCAATCTGTGTAGTAGTATCAGCAACGAGAGATATTTAGTGAGCAGAGTAGTCCAGGTAAGGAAGGCATTCTATCAGAAGAAGAGTTTACTAATGGGAGTTCCATATTTAGTTCACAGTAAGGGCTCTTATGGGGATTCGCTTCCTGGGTAAATATCCATAAGACTGTGAGTGCGATGTTACCAATAGCAGCGTAAAAATTAACACAGTACAATTGCCGTATAATTGTTGCACATCTATAAGTCTTACATAATGCAAATACTAGTTGAGAAGCCTGCTGAATCAGGCTAAAATATTGGAGATATAGCCAAAAAGTAATGAATAAAGTGAATAATTAAACAGAAATTGATGCATGTTTTTATTTTTTAGGAAAACAATATGTTTAACTATGGTAAACAATATATAATATGTAATAAATAATAGACTTCTTTGTATGCAACATTTTGGGTGAAGCTGGCGGAGCTGTTTCTAAGCAGTTTCCCTTGTATTTATTTTGAAAAATGAATACGCCATGAGTCAGTAAGTGTAGAACGTGTATGGTGGCGTGCTTGCCATTTATTGGCGAATATCTGACTCACTACGCCTAGTAACTGAATCATACGTACGTACGCTTAGCCGTATATTTAGTAAATTATTCCTTAAAATTAGTAACTTTCAGTTGGCGCGGTGTTGCCAATAGTTGCCTACGCGGCTTAGAGGTGAGCACATTAAGTGTTAGTTTGGCAACAGTGTTCTCCATAAGGCTCATACCGTCAACTAAATGTGGAACGCATTATAGCAACATAAGAGTGTAGAAGTGGAGAAGTTTTTCATTCAAATATGTGGTTCGTGGACTATCTTGCACACCAAAATGTGACTTTGGTTGTGACTAAGTAAATAAGTAGTAAATAAAGTTTTAAAACTCAAAACTAATACACGGAAATACTAGAAGAAAAAAATGCTTCATATAGTGTTATATAAGGCACTTCGTTGTATTCCGCACTTTTATTTCACTCAAAACCTTTGAGTAAAGTAAACGTATGGAATAGAACGAAGTGTCATATTTAACGATGTTCCAAGCTAAAGTCTTCCACAAGATTACGCCTGAGGCTTTCGCTAAAGAAAAAATGCAACTGAAGAGGCAGCTTCAGGTAACCTCGAAGGAAACACCTGTAATGAGGTTACCATAAAAAATGCGTTGAGACAAAACATACCAGCAAATTTATTTGATTGATTTCATGTTAGTATACATGTCTTCTATATTTATATAAGCAAACAATCAATTTTCCACAGTATTCCAGAAATAAGTCGGAATTACTAACTTTTTACAGACATTGGTCTGAATATTAAACACTTTTGGCCAGACATACAAGTAATTTCGCCTGAAAAGGGCAATGTTAGGCATGGACAAGAGTACCAATTCCCTTCGAAGGCTTCCTAAGTAAGGCTAGTACGCTAAGGAGATTTTGTTGACACACTTCTAGTAGAAAAACCTCAGCACTTTATGAAAGTACAAGTACCTCAGTGGGTGCAAACTTAGCTCTGTAAGTAAAAGTTCGGTACGATTATTTTTAACAATCGCTGTAACGGTACAATTTTGCAGAAACACTGCAGGTTACAACCAATTTAAAAAAAATTTAAAGACTGAAATACTTCAGTAATAGGATAACCAGCGATGGAAGAAGGGAAGAAGATACAGTGAGCATTCATGAAAGACATTCGTGCAAGAAAAGAAGTCTTTTTATTGCTCGCAATATGAGCTTGAAAGAAGAAAGGAACTTAATTTAACCAAATGTTTCGACTTTACTCTTCTACGGCGGCGAGGCTTGGTAGATAACCGGCGCAGAAAGGGAGAGATTGGAAGTAATGGAAATCCTGTGTTGTCACGGAAGAATAATTAATATGAAATTGAAGGAGAGAATAGCCAATAAAAAGGTCCCCACGAAGAAAATGAAAACTTTTCGGACACATACCAAGATGTAGCAGCCTTTAGAAAACATAAATGCAAGTTAAAATTAATGAGTAGGATTATTGAGAAAGATCAAGAGGGGAATACACGAAGCAAATTATAAAAGATATTTAAAAAAGTAATTATGCAGTAATAAAGTGATTACCTTGAAAGGGAATAGAGTGGAGGGCTCCAGAAAACCAATCTTTGGATTGATGACTGCTCCTTAGGCATGTTGAAGGTAACCAATGCCACCGAGAGCTTGTTTGAGTTTGACCTTTAGCTGCTCTATATCATTTGTATTCATAAAACACTTCCATGACGAGAAACTCCAAGGCAAACCTTTTGATTAAGATGTGAAAAAACATAATTTCCGTGTCGAAAGATTTTTCAATGGCGACCAAGGGCAGTTTTTGAAGAAAACCGCTTTCGAATTCATATGCTCGTCGTCTTCTTCCATTTCGTCGTTGACGAACGAGTGAGTTCAAAGGAAGTGACTGTCGTTCCACGCTCGAAGTTGACTTTTTAAAAGGAACTAATGCGGTTTTTTTCCTGTATCTACGATGGAGCATTTCAAAGAAGTGATCGACCGTTTTCTCGCAGTGTGAGCTGTTCTTCGAATTCCTGCCGCCGTGCCTCACGGGGAGTTCCTCTCGGTAATTCACTTTCACTCTCAAATGCCTTTCTTGTTCGCCTGTCCCTTTCGCAAATCTGAAGCTCGCATGAGTCACGTGAAGCTACGTCTGTGCGGTATACCTTCGAATAAACAACAAAATTTATGCCAAAATGGCACTTTTCTAAATGTATGTTCAAATTTCTCGTCCGAATGCCTTAACGGCCATAAATTTTTAATTTTTAGCTAAACGAGAAGTGTGAGTATTGCTTTTTAATTTACAACAAGATACCAGCCGACTATATTACTTCTTCATGCTTTCTTTTCGAAGAAAATCAAGTAAAACAGTGTACAAATTGTTGCATAGTGTATTTAAAACATGACTAAAGAACATTAAGCATGCTTACACTTTTAAAAATGTGCTCAATAGCTTTCAAACTATACTTCTGCGAATAATGTATGGGTATTATATTTATCGGGTGCCTCTTCTAGAATTTGTGCACAAATAGCACTTCGACACCAATTTTCTCGAAAACGACTAAGACATCGAAAAATGGACTCCACGACAGCGATAAAAGAGTCACATCAGCAAAGTATGTGACTTTAAACAAAAGTTGTTATTGGCACAAATGTGTTAATTTAATGCTTCTTATGAGTGTGAATACAACATATTCAGGCTGTACCTAGTGGGAGTTACTCGTATTCACATCAACTTGGAATGCGTAATTTCGTATAATTAGTAATTATTGTGAAACAGTAATGTCTTTCGTTAAATATATTAACGCAATACTTTAGTTTCTCGTCTCAGCGACCGTCTGCTATTGTTTATAAGTCTTACTCCACGGGAAAATTGTTGAATAGGCCGAATAAATCGACATTATGTTCTGACTCTTTACCTCCAGCTGGTTCCTTCTTCGTCTCATTAGCTCGTTTTCTTTCGGTCGTCATCTTCTTCTTAATCTCTTTCACTTCGTCTCCGTGGCTAAAGCATTCTCTGTTCCTGCTAATTTATCCACCCACTTTCTGAACTGGACGAATATGTGAACACGGCAGAGGTTTTTGTTCTTTACTTGAGCTGATTCTTCACAAGTCCATTTGCACCCTTCTGTCTCTGATTCGGTCATTTTATTTCTGTCGTGAATTAATCTCTTTTCCATGAGCGAATGTTTCTCAGATTAATGGCCCTCTTCTGTTGATACGAATTCAAGAGCGCATTTGTGGAAGATAACGATTGCATCAACACGACGAAGTGATTTTTCGGGACTTCGGTGAAATACAGCTGAATCCTACTTCTATTGCTTTTCTTAACTTAAATTATTTGCCCCATGCTATGACTCCGTGACTAAACTATTTCCCGTAGCTGCTAGTTTAACCACTAAATTTCAGAGCAGGACGAATTAATTGAGGTGGCCGAATGATTGATTTTCCTATGTGTGCTGAATCTGGGAAAGTCCTGATGGATCTCTCTTCGTTTGCTTCAGTGGTTTTGCTTTGTCTGCGAATGTAATTTCTTTTCCTACACCTTATTGCTTCTCAGCTTGACGGTCATATTCTGATGATATCATGCCTGGATATCCATATTGAGAAAAACCAACTTTGTAATTTCCACAAACTTAAAAAAAAAAAGTTTGTGGAAACTACAAAGTTGGCATTTCTAACCATGGCCATATTCTGTTTCGGTGGCAATTAACCTGAACGCTTGTTGCATTGAACCATTCCTTTCCCTCGGTTGAGTGATTTCCTTCGACATGTGCGCTGGCTGTATTCAGCTGGACCTCCATTTTTTGATACGGTTGTTTTTATTTCGTCGTCCGTGATCTTAATCTTCTTCTCCCCCCCGTCTTGCCTCTTTTACTTTTTGGCAACAGCTCACGTTGATCCACCGAGCAGGAAAGTGAATGAGAGGAGAAAGTTATTGTTTGCGCCAACTGGGAAAATGGCTTCCAAGATGGCGGAGCCCGCACGGAAAGGGAACGAGGTCACGGCGGCTGGTAACATCGCTCTCGATATCGGCTCGCGGAGCTTAAAAGAACTTCATGGCATTCGTTTCTCGCATCGCGGTACCTCGTCCAAAGCTACGCCCCCGCTTTTGAATCCAGTGCTCCCTGACATACCGTCTTTCCTTCTACCCCACTCGCATTTTCTCCTTTTTACTCTCTCTCATCTTCCTAGCAACCGTGCTGCTGCAAACGACGCAAGACAGCATCCAGTGTGGGCTCTGCCATTTACGTACAGCATCCCACCACAGCCTCATGCATCCGCGATTGCGAGAGACGTACGCGCTTATTAAGGCGAGATAAACTTGGCTCGACACATTTCCCCGTTTTTTTCACTCTTGATCCGCGACCACCTGGTGACAAAACTGTATTATTCGGAGCTTTCCGTTCAATTTGATGAAGTTGGCGAGAATCAAAACTCATCAGCGCACTTTAGCACACACGGACGACGATAAATGGAACGATTTTCGTTGTCGAATCGTTCGGTGATAGCGAGGAAGTACTTCTCGGGTGTTCCACCGGGTCAGAGACTCCATCTTTGCCGAAGTTTCGAAGAATGACTCGCTCTTCATCAATAGGGCTTATGAAAGTGAAAAATTTCGACCAGAACCTCTGATGATGACGAGCGAGTCGTTCTTTGAAACGTGGGCAGAGATGGAGCCCCTCAGCTGGTGGAACATTGGAGAAACATTCCTCCTCCAGGAGATACTCTGGAAAAACATCAGATCGTTAGGTAACCTTCCGATAGGTATCAATCTGTTTGTTCACAATAGTCAAGGCCGAATGTTTTGTGTATATTTATCAACTTCGTTCAAAAAAGAACAGATAGGTATGGTCAGAAATTTAAAAAACATTTTTCTCCACACTTGTTACCTTAAATTGTTTAGTAAGGTCACATTGTGTTTGCAGTAATTTATTAATTAAAATAATTTGTTCCAATAATTTATCACTATCTAAGTTTTATGTTCACACGTGGGTTCCTTTTTATTTTTATGAAAACCCTAACTTGTCCTATGCATTACCAGAGATGAATAAAATATCTATCTATTTGATTAATTTAAAAATTAGATTAATCGCATTGCTTTTAATTTTATTTCTATTATCTTCCTGATTTGGTCTAGTATATGGTTTAAAGCTTACGGTTGAGGGGTGGGGGGCTCGAAAAAGTTAGGGAATCACTAATTTAGCGCACATCCACTCTGCTCCCGATCTAATAATAAATATCATAAAATAATTGACTGAAGTGCGCTCTATGGTGCGCGAAGTCTGAAACGAATGGAAAGCAAGTGAGCTCTTTTGCTGGGAAGTGAGCGGCGAAGTAGAATGAATATAAAACACCCTATAGCATAAGATTGGTGTTCTTAGTGAAAATAAAAAGGGCAAAATATTATTAAAACCGGGGAAGTGGCCGTTTTATAACTTGTGGATGTCTCTGATGAAGCTGAGGTCTCTTGCGTCATCAAGAGCAGGTACTCAGGTTGTAGAGTTAAGGTTGGCGTGGTTACGAGAGCATCGGTTTTCCATTCCGGGTTCGAATCCCGGCCGTGGCACAGAAATGTGAAATACCTATCTTTACGTGAGTGTTTTGTGGTGAGCAATTCAAGTGCAGAACTACTTCAGCCGTATGGGAAGTCAATGTGGCCCCCTTGGGGCCTGCCGTTGAAGAGGAGGCTAATATAGACGCCGGGTTTCCGTCCACTTTTCCTCCAATCCCCCACATAATCTTTCACTTATCATACTACCCACCTGTTCTGAAGAGAACAAAAATCAACGCAGCTTTCAGTCGCCTTCTCAAACAACCGACCAGCGTGTTTACGTTGGATTAGGCAAAAAAAAAACTATTCATACGAAGTCAATTTTCTCAGGAAAAAGTAGAGCAATAAAATGCGAGCGCATTATCACCTTATTTTTTGTTGTTGTTAGCGATTTACTGCAATGATTTAAGTCCAAATGCGTTCATTCCACAGAAATGACACTGCAGCTAGCTTCTACTGCTTGAAAAATTGTCCATCAAAATATAATGTACGCATAATATTTCATACATTAGTTAAGTTTTCCAATGGCAGAGGAATGTCGTCAGTGTAAGCAGTATTTTTTTAACAAATTATAAACGAAAATGTGGAATTCAGTACCTATTTATTTTGAGTTACACATCCGGAATGGAACCTCTGTAACTGTTACGCAATAAATTCGGAAAAACTTCGAGATGGCTTCAGAAAAACGTGCTAATTAAAAATTAAATTGTTGAATAACCTGTGTATTTGGTATCGTACTCTTGTTTCTTTATAACTAAGAATTTTCACCTGTGAAAGAAGTATTTTATAAACAACACAAACCAATATGTGAAATTCAGTGTTTTATTTGAGTTACACAGCCGAAATGTAACCCCTTTAACTAAATTGCGTGATGAATTCAAACATCCTTCGAGATGGCTTCAGGAAAATTTTCACAAAAGATATTATTGTCGAATGTATCTGTATATTTCGTATCTTATTCTTGTTTCATTAATAGCTAAGGAATTCAATCTATGAAAACAGTATTTTTGAAACGATACATAAATGAAAAGGTGGAATACAATATTTGTTTTGACTCACGCAGTCCCGGTGGAACCTCATTAGGAATTCCTCATGCCACGTACGTGTGCAAAAATGACGATAGGGCGGTGTCGTATACAGAGTCTCGAGTGTGGGCGATCTGTCTGAGAAACACGAACACCTTGAGATGGAAAATTTCACCGAAAATATTCGTTCTCAATGCAACCGGGTTCGCGGCGCTTATCTCCAACGCCAAGCGGCGACGCCCTCTATGGATACTCGGCTCTCGCCTTGCTCCCTCGACCCCCAGATGCGGTAAGATAAAAATAATTGACGTGACAGGGATGTGAATGGAGCCATTTTTCACCATTACTTGTTCGCATTTACCAAAATGGCAATCTTTTTCTTATAACTTGGCAAATTTCATTTCAAACATAGATAAATGAATGCATTGAAACTTGAATAATTGAGTCAAAAATTCAAAGTTTCTGAAATAAACGAATTTTAATCTATTTTAATTGTATGATTTCATCCAATGTAGCATATTTTAATTTGTGTTTACATGTATACAATGTTAGCTTTGCTAAATTTAAAATTTAATTTGTGTTAAAATGTTTAAATATTTTATTAAGTTAAATATGGAATATATACAATTACCAGGGGAAGGAAAACATCTAACGGACAACAATAAAAAGGGGATTATTTAATATTTATTGTTATTTAGTTTTCCGGAGCATTGTGTTGCATTTTAAATACATTATTTAGTGAAGCACTTGTTCCTTTTCAGAAAACTGCTCCTCAAATATAATATCCATGTCGATTTTTGTAAATTTAGGTGTTTAAAAAAATCAAAATGGAAAAAGAATATGCTTTCTATTGATATTTTTAGTATATTTTTTTGAAAAACGGTGCTCACAAAAAATACGAAAAAACTTAAAGTGAAAAAAATTGCATAATAAAAAAGAGTTCACGATGAGATATCATCTAGTAAAAATAAATGTATTTCATATAAAAATAATAACACGTATCATAGTTTCAATATGCGTAGAACGGTTTTATGATTTTTTTGAAGTTATTGAATTCAGTGTCCAATGGATCATGTAGAGTTCTTTAGTTGAAATGGCCGAAACTCACACTGTACTCACCAGACGCTCGAGTGTATCTCCGGCTATCCCGCAGTGCGAAAGTGACTGGATCGGAGGAGAGTATCAAGGCTCCAGAGAGAGAGAGAGAGCCACTTAGGCGAAATAATGTTTCGCAACATGTTGTGTTGTGTGTGGGGGGGGGGATTTCTGTCTGACGGACACGCGCTACATACCCTCCCTGCATGGATTCATGCTCCGCTGGCGGCGAGAGATTTTAACGACGCGAAGGCGCTAATATATGATTGCGCCAAAACCGATCTAGGCCGTTATAATTGACTGTATCGTTTGTAACTCTGCATCACTGGATTTATCGTACGCGTTCTTGCACGTGTATTTATTTAGACCTCCGGCTTTTGAAGCGATTTCGTCTTCAAAATGACTCAACCCTACAAAAGCACACAGCATGGAGAGACACGTTGGAGCGCAGCAGAATTCTTGCTTTAAATTTAGTCGTACTTCACTGTCTCGCCTTATTCTGCAGTAAAATCCACATAAATATATATTCCTTCAAGACTGTTACCAAGGCATGTATTGGGCATCTCCTGAGGCATTATGAATTTGTGAAGAATATAACTGAAGGAAAAATTGAGGGAAAAGTCCCAAGAGGAAGGCCAATGAATAAATAAATACATAGATTAAATAAATAGGAAAGTACAAAAGGAGAACCTTGAGGGTGTAAGGGAACTAACAAGAGATAGGGAAGAATGGAGGGCTCCAATCAACCAATCTTAGGATTGAACGACCAATGATGATGGTATTCCTTCAAGTTAGAGATATATGCATATGGAAAAATAACTTGCTTTATATCGATATTTTTCGAGTATATTTTTATTGCAAATCGGTAGGTACTCACAAAAATACGAAAATACTTTAAAGAGATTATTCGCATAATATTTCCTTAGACTTCAAACTAAAAAAGGCTCACTTAAGTTCATATATTCAGACATATCAGACAACCCAAATAAATATGTCTTCATTAACTCAAAGTATGTGATTATATTTATTTATCCATGAGAAAATGTACCATTTTTTGCAGGTATCTACGTAAACATTTGGATCTACAATCTCTCGTAGTTCAGACATTTTTCGCTGGGAACGCTAGTCCTCCATCATTTGTGAACAGTAAAACGATATCCCTCCACGATATATTTTTCACATATTGAAGATGATATTACACATTGCTTAATGTGAGATTGGTTGTAAAATAGGAAAAATATTAGCTCTGTATCAAATATCTCTGCCATTTACGCAAAAATCTGTTTGTGAGAATCAAATGCTCACAGGATATTGAATGATATGAAAAATTAAGGTAGCCATCCATCTTATATTTTGACTTATTAGCAAGTAATTGCAGTTAATGAAGTTACTTCAGTCGACTCCTATGGCTGGGAAAAGTGTTCATCTAAAAGGTTTTGCAACGAATAATCTGCATATTTTGCACCTTGAGTTATTTTGAGCGAGTTATTACTTCGCGTAAAAGTCTATGAATTTGGCCTCATCATAAAGAATAATACATCATCCCTCCAATGATGAAGAAGTATCAGCAAACTACCTTTTTTACATATGGAGATATTTTCCAAGAAATATCAGCCATTTTCCATTGGAAATGGTACGGGTGTACACTACAGAGGCTCTTTATTTTAAAAAATAAGAAATTTACAACGAATAAATCTCGTCAGGAATTTAACATTGTGTAGTTTCTATTAATTCTCGAATAATTTTATAATAAATGGGTCACTCAACGCTGTAAAATTGAAAAAAAATCTTCCGTTGTAAAGGTGGATTCTGCGTACGGCACTAAAACTTTAGCCAAGTTCAAGCCTGATACATGTAATTGTAGCTTCTCACTGATAATTCCAGTAATTCAAAACTAAGTTTTAGCGTTATTAATGCTACAATTTTTACTTCATGCTTCTTACAGTTGCTTAAATTTAAAAATAGCATTCGAATATGGTGTCTATCGTGACTGGAAAAAATCTCGCTCAAACTAACTTAATATTGTTTTATAATGGCAGAGGCTTGTCATTAGTGAAAGCAGTACTTTTTTAAACAGTAATAACGTAAATATTGGAATCAGTAGGTATTTGTTTTGGCTCGCGCATTCGCAGTAAAACCTTCTTAAATACATGTGCACACCACCTGAATAGTTAGAAGTTTATGTTATCCGGTTCATCTCATTAACAATGCTCACGGGCCATTTGCAGCGGAAAGGATATTTATTTTACATTTGTGTTGTGACAGAAAAGTGAATACTAAAATATATCGCTTATACGTACTTGGGCGACTATCTATTCAGAGTAGGTGTAATTGCTAGTCATAGATATGCATGCCCCCTCCATAGATCCCGTATACTTCGCGCAATTTACTTAAATTGGCCACATAATTAACGGGAGACTAAACAGACCATTCACAGCACCGCTGTAGGCATTGGCTTTCTTTTTCCATTTGAATCGAAAAACTATCTCTAAAATATATCGAGTTTGCGATTCAGCTTTAAGTGAATAATCATGTTTTCTTCGCTTCGTTATGACACATATCTCGAATTGAACTTCACGCTGCTCAATGCACCGTAGGTATTCGAAGCCAGAGTGGCAGAGTTAGAAATCAATTATTTAAAATAAAATCTAAAAGAGTGAATTCAATTTTTCTCCGTTCTGTAAAGAATTTTAAGTAAAAACTATGAAATTAGAAAGTTCAAAAGAAATTGGTACTTAGTTCTCTCGAAGTAGTTTGATTATTTGAAATTACCTTAACATTGATCTAAGACGATTCGTAATTTTAATTGGTCGTGCTCCCAGTTAAGGTGGTTCCACCGTAAAATGACTTAAATGTCATTTTATTAATATTCTGTCTACTTGTAGAATACGTTGTCTTCTATCTGATATGAACAACAAAATAATACCTTTCCACGCTATATTACTCTCTAATTGAACTTGAAATTACATGGTTTTCAATGAAGGAATGAGAGAAACACGGGGAAAAATAGTATTTTTCCATAAAATACAAATGCCATTTTCATGGAAAACTGTCTCTAAGAAGGAAATAATCCAGGAAAATTGAATAAAAATAAAATACAGGCATCTTACCACCTTATTTTTCTAGTTATTGAAGAATTAATGCCGTAATTGAAGTCAAAATGCGGTAATTCGCAGGAAATGGCGCTGCAGTCGGCTCCTAAGGCTGGAAAAAAGTGCTCATTTAAAATACATTCGTGGAATAATCTGCATTTTTTCTACTAAACTTTTGGTTTTCTGCAGGTAACGCATTTCATCAGTGAAAGCAGGATTTTTTTTACAAAATATCAAAAATGTGGAATTTAGTATTTGTTTTGACTCACACAGTCGTGGCGGAACCTCCTTAAGCGCGATCCTGGTAATGTCCAACCATTTACTAGAGTAATTGAACATTTTTTTTATTTTTTGTACTGCCATTGTTTCGAACATTTCAGATCAAAAAATCCCAAATTAATTGCTCAATGAATGTGTAATGAGATAAGAGCCTTTCAAAAAAAATGCTTTGAGCTACGTCCGTAGGCTGAATAATGGCCATTTGTTTTCCCCGTTTTCTTGTCATCACCTGCTGATCGATCGGCATTGAAGTGATTTTTGTGGACTCGAATATAGTTACCGAAGCAAGCGTACGTGTGCACTTTCACTTTTGCACTCGATATAGAGGCACCACCCATTCTCGGCTAACGGGTTATATTCGTTCCATGATCTAAGCGCATTCTGCTTGGGGGGGGATATCAACTCAATTCCCGTAATATACCTACGTAGATACACTTCTCGCCGTTTAAAGTGGAAACATTGAAAATAGCTTAATAATCGGCTGTTAGACCTAGAAATCTGGCCCCAGTTTTAACAGTTTTTCCAGACTTTTTTGCCAGACAGTTTTGTCACTTTCGTACACTGCTTCATACATCTTGCTCTTCATTCATTGGTCGTTCAATCCTAAGATTGGATGACTACAGACCTCCATCCTTCCATATCTAATGCTGGTTCCCTTACTCCGTGGTAGTTCTTCTTATGTACTTTCTTCTTTAATTGGTCTATGTATTTATCTACATATACATCTACAAAATACCCTGCAAGCCTCCTCAAGGGTGTGAGGCAGGGGGTGAGTAGTCACCAACATGCATTACACTATACCCTAAAGTTAGTGTAACTACCACTAATTATGCAATAGCGTAAATCGCTAATGCTTGTCATGAGACGTAGTCTCACAAGCATGCGCTACACTGCAGATATGCTACCAAAGGTAGAGGGACCGTTAGTATTTATGTATTTTGCAACTACATCCCTTGGCCTTCCTCTAGGGACTTTTCCTTCTTTACCTACAATTATACTCTTCACAAACTCATTGTGCCTCAGGGTTTGCCCATCTGGTCTTCTTTTCAGAATGGCGTTTTATATGGTCCTTTCCTCTTCTACTCTTCTGTATACTTTTTCATCTCTAAACTTATCCGTCTATTTCATCTTCAGAATCCTCCTCCAATACCAGGTTTCGAAATTTCCTAATCTTTTCTGGTCTGCTTTTCCAAAGGTCCATGTATCCGATCCATAGTGTGCCGCGATCCTCACGAATGTTTTTACGTAATTTTTGCAGTCCTATCTCCTTTGAATACAGTAGTTGTCTTTTTCTCATGAACGGTTTCTCAGCTTGGGCTACTCTACGCACGATGCCCGCTGTACTTCGGATTCTTGTTCGTAAGACTTCTTACATTTATCCTATTGAAAAGTCTTTTCCACCACGTTTATCCATGTCTTCCTACCTTCCTTTAACACCACTAACTCCTCTGATCATATACCTGTTTAGTGATTCGACTCTCTTCCATTCATTCGACATGACAAACCCAACTAAGTACGGTCCTTTCTTACATGTCCATCAACATAGCATCCACATTACATTCTTGCATCACAAACTCAATCCCAATCCTATCCTTTTGTCTTTTAGCGCATGCACTACTCAAATACACCACTCCCACTGAATTTAACCTCCTCTTATGCTTATTCTGGCTCAATACGTTTCACTGCCATACGATTAAGTGAAGAGGAATGCACTTCTATATTGATGCTTAGCTCCCTAGCCCTTCTAACTATGACTACAACCATTTTGGTGATTTTGTGGGTTCATTGCTATTACTTTATAGTGGAATAGTATTTTTTTAATACAGTAATGGCCATAGTGTACACGGAACAATTCATGAATGTGACGTGAAGACGTATGCAAGACTGGGCATATTTGAACAAATTATGAAAACAGAGCCAGTTCTTTAGCCAAACACCAATTTTGTTGTACAATATACATGTAATCTTTGGGTTGTACAATTTTCATGTGCAAAGTGCATACCTCGATATGGAACGGCGTTCTGCATATGCACATGAAGTAACCGGCATGGAATCATAACATATGTAAACTTATATCTGGAAAAGGTAAAAATTTCCCAAGAATGGATGGCACAGATTGATTCCAGTTTAAGATAGCTGAAGCTAGTTATAATTGAGACTGTATACAATGTTTTTTGTTCAAGGAACTTTTTGAGGGCATGAAGTAAATACTGCAATATTTATGTTGCAAAAACTCTTTTAAATTACCTAAACTCTCTATATTTAACTAAATGTACAGATATAAGGTATTAAGTTGACTTCTTTTTTCACGTTATACGATGAAAACGCCTTCACAACCGAAGATGTTTTTGCGATTCTGTAAAGATTAATGCGGTTATTAATTAATTTATTTTGAAGAAAATTTGAGAAACCGTGAAACCTAATCACTGTTAAATTTCTGATGAGATCTAGGCGTTAAAATGTACTAATTTTTTAAGTGAAGTCTACGGAGTGCATACGCCTACTATTTCTCACGGGACATGGCTAGTATCTTTTTGTTATACCTAATTTCGACAAGTATAATGGTAAGTGACTGATTTTTTTGCTATTACTGGAAAAATCTTTTTCTTTATAATTAAGCCAAATTCATCGAATTACATGTGAAGTGATATCTCGCTCAAACTTCCTTGAATTTGAAAATGTGTATGAAATCGACAGTGTCTGGCATGATGTAGGGGAATGCTTCCGTAATACCAAAATGAAATAGCACTTTTCCCGAAAAAAATTAAAAATAGTTATGACAATGCGTTTCGGCTCCCTTAAGCTCACTCAGGTATAATTGAGCTGGTAAGACACATCTACTGCGCCCATAAAATGTTCTCTTTGCGTCATTATTTTCTCATTCCATGAACTGTTTAAGTTCCTAAAATTCCAAGCGTGGCTGGAAATCATTACATCAAGGTTCGAGTCAACAGACGCGGCCCAAGAAGAAGAAGAATTTCTCGAGAAGTCGTTTCGACCTGAGTCACCGGCCGGTCCCCCCCATCCGTCAATCTCTTTCCGAGATTCGTTGGAAGTCTCCTGCACTTTCGGGACGGGTCGAAAATCAAGTCGAAGACTGGGGGCGCATCGCCGTCTTCCTTTATTTTTTTGTTTTATTTATAATATCGTCCTCAGTAGCCAGTCCAACGAGTTGACGGCATTCCGAAAACGATACAAACCAATTTTCTTAACTCACTCCACACACACACTTACTTTATAGGAGTCTCTCCACATCTATCGCTTCCTTCTTTTCTTGCAGCTTTCCTCTTCTCGTGGCCTTTTTCCCACAACCTTCGTCTTCCCCATTTTGCCGGGTGAAACTTCCTCAATCCTCCAACGCCCTCTTATGGACATCGAGTTTGCTCAAGCGTGCGCAAACAATGTCGCAGCGATTCCGGCGACGGACGGTTCCACAGAGTTCACACATGCAGAGAGGCCAAAAGCGACTATGGCCGTGATAATCCTTTGCGCAGTCCGCCATGTCTTTAGCAATTTCTATGTTCAAACGGTTCAAGCATGCGCAAACAATATCGCAGCGATTCCCGCGACGGACGGTGCGACAGAGTAAAAACAAAGAGACCAAAGGCGACAATGGCCGTGGTAATCTTTTGCGCAGTCCGCCATGTTATTAAGTAGTTCCATCCCATTCAGTCCTCTTGTTGCATATATGCTACATCGTGTGCACCCATTACGTCTCGGATTTTAATGCGGGTGGTTGTATCGCCTTTTATACACTCGGTGCCTTTCATAGTATTCGCGTTTTTGTTTCGATATTTTTTGTGCAATTTACATTTTATATGTGCCCAAAAATATACCTTTTAATCAGTCATGCAACAAAATCTGGAGACAGAGAGTGGCAGTTTTGAAGAGATTAGAATGGCGGATGGTCGTTGGTGATCGCATAGCGACCAAATGAAATGAAACAGCTCAAAGAGTGATTATTGACGCATGCAAATTCCGTCTCGCGTTCATATAAGCCGTAGAAGATGAATGAATGCGCATGCTGCTCATCATTTTTAATGTAACGTAAATTAAGCACGGTATGTGTCGTTCGCGGGCTATTTCCGCAAATCCTAAAGCACCCGGAAAGGACAAAAACAAAAATTGCTGCAATAACTTTTCGCACAGTGTGCCATGTCCTTAGCAGTTTCAATCCCGGCCTTACGATGTTTAAGTAATGGCGAAAATTAAGAAAAAATTGATTTTTTAAAGAATGCTCTGGATTAATGTTCACCGTGAGCATCATGTCTTATCTAGGGACAGTGATCATACACGTAAGTGAACTCTATTGGGTGATTCCATTACAGTTACCGCCATCTCCACAGTTCTTTGAATTTGTCTTCTGCAAACACCTTTGTGTTAAAAGTTTGGGTTTATCTCGTGGACTGTGGCGCTTAGCGGACGCAGCAAGGGTAGCTGTTGGTATTATAATATTTTCCTTGACGTGAGGGATAAAAATGTTGTGTCTTCCCACTGATATTTTTTATTGTACGTGCAAAGTATAACTAGTTTCAACGCATATACGTCATCTTCAGGTACAGAGTTTGTTGTATATTTTTTAATGTACATTGTTTCTAGGTTATTGAGGAGGTGGAATAGGGGGAGTAAGGAATGGAGGAGAATAGAAGTGGAGTGGTTACTCCACCACTATCCTCCTCCATTACTTATTCCCTATGTTTAGTTGAATTTTGTCCTTATTTTTAACTTTATGTTAGCACCTGGAAGATTGCCTTATTGAAGCATCTCGACTATAGTAAATCACTAATATATACTACCAAAATCAACACGTGTGAGTTATTAACATACTCAATGACGAGCTTCGGCCTGGGAACTACCCAAACTTTTGAAGAGCCCTTAGTCACTTTTAGGGGACATTGAGGATACAAAACACGAAATATAATTTTAATTTTTCCAAACTAAATAGAAAATGACCAACCAAAGTTAATCTATATGACAATTCAAGCGGCAAAACTGTTTTCTATGTGTTTAAATTGCAAAAAAATTGGCCCTTACTGTATTAAACGCCAATGATCGCTATGGTCTCCTGATTCCGGGCCTGAACAATTGAACATGCCTATTTGATTATCAAGTTGTGTTTAGGAAGAGTTTTCCCGAAGCGATTGTGCATGAAACAATGCTACAAAAATTCTTCGACATGATGCCGGAGCTTTTTTGTCACCAAGGCGACCTTCCTCAGCCGTTCAGCTCTCCGCCGCAGCCGGTCCCCCTCCCCGTGTGTCGCGGCAGGCAGGCGGCCCGGACAAGTCACGTGACTCACCACGTGGGACTGGTCATCCCTACCTTGCCAAATACAGAGACGAGGGAGGGGGGATCAAAAGATTCATCCCCTCCCCCCGCCCCTTTGGACTTGCACGGGTTGCTGAGATGCCAGGGACCCCCGGAGACCAAGAGATGCCCCTCTGATACGATTTCTCACGGGTACACAGTCAGTCATGCATTAAGGGCCCGACGCCGGAGCGCCCGAAAGCGATTGGTATCCAGCCAAACCAATTGGCTCCTGACTTTGACAAACATGCACCTCAGTTGCATGTACCTTTACTATTTCCCCGCACGATTTCAGGTTCAAGTATCTCGGCTTAAATTTTTCCCAGCTCCGAAGCGAATAGTTCAATCCCCAACCGCATAGTTGGCGTGAAGCATCCAGCCAAACCAATCGGCTTCTGCCTGGCAATGACATGCATACCTAACCTAAGGTGCTCCTTAACTATTGCCGTACCTCAGTTCAGGTGTCTTGAATTTAATTTTGAACGAATTCTGCTACTCCCTTGTTGCTGGGATTTTAAAACAACATGTCAAACTAATTGGCTGATCGGTGAAGATGCATATCCTGCTGAAGTATCCCTTTCTACTATCTTAGTTCAAGCAAAAGTCTTGAATTTAACATTCTTATGTCCGCAGCACATCCTGTAAAACATACCTTGTTGCTAAACATTACATATGCTGCCACACCGATTGGCTTCTGGGTAAGATGTCCATCGTCCATTGATGATTTAAATTCAGATCATGCATGATTCAGCTCGGATCATGAGTCTTGGGTTAAATTTTTCCCAGGACCCAAACAAGTGGTGCAACTCTTAGGTATTTTGTAGTCGGGAATGTAGCAAATGAAGCTTCCTTCCAAACTAGTTGGGTTCTAGCTAACATCTTAGATGCATATCACCCTGAGGTGCTTTTTAACTATCCTCTCGCCTCAGCTGAGGTCAAGTTCCTTAAATCAAAATTTACGAATGATGCAAATTTTTCCGTACTATGTTATCTGAAGTTGAGATATTCCAGCCAAACGAATTAGCTTATGGCTAAGATGCTTATTTCCACCTAATGTGAGCTTCGAATAATTTTCTTCACAGAATTCAGGTCAAGCCTCACGGAATAATTTATGCGAGATAGAATATGCCTCGTCTACACTACAAGTGTACTTAAGTTGAGTGTAATTAAGTGCAGCATTTAAATGCAGGGGAGTGTCTACACACAGATATGATATCTACCTCAGCGCTACCTAGTGATGATGGAAAGAAATTTGCATCGCGCAAAAATTATGTTCCCGAGAAGTAACATGAGATATTTTATAGACTCGTATAACCCTATAAACAAATTTAAAAGAAGGATAACACTTGCACAATTACTTAACTCCTCATATAATTTATATAAAGGCATGTATGACGTGTATGATTATCGAAACTCTTCGACCTATAGATGACGATACTTCGACCACCTCGACGGTACACTATCGATATCAACCAAGTGCACTTGAAAGGGGGTCCCCGGGTCCACTTAATTGTACCCGTTACTTAAGTGGTAAGAGGGCGTCTATACGGTGTACTTAAGTGAAAAATACATTTAAGTGCATACTTGAGTGGTCAGTGTAGACGCGGCAATACTAATAATGTAATTTTGACTCGCCTTGTGTTCGGGAAGTTAACGCCTCGTAAGGATGATATCGCAGGCTTCTGGGGCTTAATGTCATCTTGTCACAGGTTTAACTTCATTTGGCAGTTTTTTCACGGGACGGTACCTTTTTCTCTTAATATTTGCAGTGATACGTAATTTTATGTTTTGACTTAAAACTTCCACGAATTACTGGAGCATTTTCCATCGTCCAAACAGCGATGGATCACTTAAGGAGAAGTAAATAATGATACAAGTACCGATTTGCTAGTGCTAAGTGGTGAATTCTTCAAAATAAGCTGCCAAACCTTTCAATTGTTTTGCTATTACTATTTCAAATAAAGCAAAAATATTAATTAGCATGTATACACTGTTAGGTTACTCATCGAAAGCTGATAATCAACTAGGAAAATTCGACGCTAGAGCATCGTTTTGAGTCTTATTTTGAATTCTTTAGAGGAGACATTTGAACTCTCTAAAAGTAGAAATAGGCGCTTTGTAGAATTGATTGCACAACGGCATCCATTATGTAAACTTTTTCTACAGTGAAGACCATCCAATGCGTTCTTACAATATATATATATTAGAAAATTGTGTTTTTGCCTGACGTTAAAAGTGAGCGTTAGCAAAGAAAATCTTGCCAGTGAATTAAACTAACGTTGTAGTTAGAAAACAAGTGCAAGCAGAAAATATGCTAAATTTGTTTAGGGGTTCATTGGCTATCCATTAGAATATCATCATTGCTCGGTTGGTACCTTTGCTTGGATTTGCATGAACTTAATACGGTGAAAGCCGCCATATGAACGCAACGGCAGCTGAGCAAGCACAGCCAATTGTGAAGTCTCCGCTCGCGCTAGCTTTCAACCTGCGGGCTTATTTACATTGTGATATTTTATGTGCAAGCCCAAATATCGTCATATTCTTTCCTATTTCTGCGGTTCAAATGTTTCAAAGATGTCGCTGGGAGATTTCAATGACCGTTAACTATTTTCTTTGCATAAATAAATTTGATTGTTTAGGGCTTGACTTCGTGAAAGTGATAGATGTCCATTTTTAATTAAAAAACTTTGCACTTTTCCATAATTTATTTAAAAACTGCGACCGGTTTCACCTTAATAAGGTGAAACCGGTCGCAGTTTTTAAATTAAGTGTGGAAAAGTGCAAAGTTTTTAAAATAAAAATTGTTATTTTTTTGCCATCAATTTCACCGATATTGCTTCAACCCTCGCCATTCCACCGACTTCAGCTCCTCGGGCGAAAATTGCTACGGGCTGATGTATTGGCTCATCCATGCAGCACTAATTAAATCGCTATGACGAATTAATTGAGATTTGTATTTTGTTTTTACTCTGATGAAAAGTGAGATTGTTAGTTTTTTTATTATTAAAAAATGTACTCTGTTAAAAGTTAACTACAGATTGATATTTTAAACGGTTACCACCAGGTTGTTATTTTACTGAAGGTTTAAATTTTATTTACCAGAGGCCCTCGTTATTTCTGAAAGGTTTCACTGAAAATAGATGACACTATATGAGGGTTTAAGCATGTGCCATGAAAGATTTATAAGTTTCATTTATCTGTGTTCAAAAATTTGTTTAACTAAAATAAAATGAGAGGTGATAATAATTACTATTTTTCAAACAATAAAATCATGAGTACACTTAGTCGTAAGCGTGCCGTGGAGAGGAGTAATACGAATTCGTTGTGCTAATGTCTTGACAGTTAAGGCAAGCCTCTTGAGATGAACACGTGCCAACTCGTAATTCAGAGTCCACAGTTACACAGAGTGCAAAACAATGAGTTGTAAATAATTTTTAAGCATTGCCGACTAATCTTCTTTATATACAGGTATACCTGGAGGTTATATGGACACACGACAATAGCCCATCATGGATAGCGGCGGAAGTAGTCAGACGTGCAACGAAATGGCGAAGTGATATCCTTCGATCGTATCGATTAACCTTGGCAACTTTTCTCCATGGGGTAATAAGTGACACACGGATCATCTCTACTGCCGTTACCTGAGACCTTATGAGATAACTCACATCGCTGGTTTGAGCGCTAACTGGAGTCGTCATCTTCGTACAGTTTCTCTATTTCGTAACCATCGTCTTGTCTAGATCCAATTCAACCGGTCATATAGCGTCATAAGATTTCAAGAGAAAGCGATTTTTCCGTCTCTTTGCAATTAATTGTGTACTATTAAACGAATAAAATGTTGAATCCTACAGAAACCGCGGAGTCTTTCGGACACGTTCTGTCGATTTTATTAAGAATATACTCTGATGAATGCTCCGATTGGAAATTGTTATATAATCACTAAAAAACTGGTCAAAAGTTTTAATTGTTCTTACGTCGATACATTTTTAAAATCGGTAATCCTATCCTTTCGTATTAGGGTGTTACAAAAATTTGAGAATCTCACAATTTTTCAACTTTTATGGATTTCTTGGATAAGTAGGTATTTCTTACGTATTTTTCCTACTAAATTCTACTGGGTTGATTGACATTTTACTTAATAAATATGAACATTGATAGCTATGGCAGTTGGTATGCATGGCCACAGCATCCCTCGCTTGTTATGCCCTGGAGCATTCAAGGTGTATTTTAGTGTTGTTACTTTCTACATGTGCCAAGTCACTGAAAGCACCGAATCACGAATGTTCCTTCATTCTGTAAAATTACCAAAAACACATAAATTAAAACTTATTTTTACCTCGATCACCTATTCATTGAAGAGTACTGTCTTTAAAAAAGAACAATACTGAGTTACGCAAATTAATAAATTTGTGGGCGCTTTAAAATCCAAACGGATCTTTAAACCACGATTCGTTTCCCTTAGCTAACAGGCTCCAGTAGGAGCTTTGTGAAGAGTCACGAAACATATCGTTCCCCCACGACTTCCATCGGGGAAACAGATGGTCGCGCACATGTGTTGGACAGACAGGGAGATGCAAGAGCGTCAGGCGGCCGCCCACAAGAATCGCTTGGCAGTGAGTATGGGGCGCTCTACGAGAATCGATACTGAATTCTCAAAACATTATTTTCAAATACCACATCACCGCGGGGTGATGGACTTCCCCGGCCACGGCTTCCCTCGCGCCTCGGGAAAATCCCAGGCCGCCAAGCCATCTCGGAGGTAGAGAAATCAAGAATCCTTACACAAAAAATAAAAAAATGCAACAGCTGAAACAGTTACAATGAGACACTAGGGTTAATAGGCAAACACTCAAGAGGAACGTATTCCTAAAATAGGATTCCATATTGGAATTTTTTTTAAATATCTAAATAACTACCAATTGAAAATAATTCTACCAATCTCTACATATACTGTATTGTACCTACATACTAAGCCATCATGGAAAAAAAAGATTTTTAATTAAAAAGAAAATAGTTCAACGGTCTCCAAGGCTGGATAAAGAAGAAGATTGGTAGGTTGTTTGGAAAAGCGACCGAAAACCAGGGGCATTCATGTCATTAAGAATAGGTAGGGTGGTTGTTAAGGGTAGGGTTATCATTGAGGATTGGGGGAAGAATTGAGAGAATCTTGGCGTCGGCATTAGCCTACTCTTTAACGGAAAACTAAAACCGCCCATCAGACGGACGGAGTAAAATACTTGAAGTTCTCCCCCGAAGCATCCAAGAAGGGATCAGGAATCCTACCAGGAAAAATCTCCGACACCTCCTGAATTCGAACCCAGGTTCTAAGGAAGGGTAAAAGCACAAATAATATGTATTCTAATCACCACACCAACCCAATCCCGATTAGAAGAAGGAAAAGAAAAAAAAATGTATTACACTTCGTTTTGAATTGCAATTAAGATTTTACGTAAGTGTGCTGTAAGATTTACCAAAAGTGTGTACCCCTTAGGTCAGTGGCTTTAACTTTTTATTTTATTCCCCCCTTAAACCATAGTTCAGATTACCATTCTCCCTTCCCAATATAAATTATTAAATGACAATTTGATTACGCAAATGAAATTAAGGTGAATGTTTTAGAATCGATTTTTATCTGTGGCCTTCAGAATAAATTTTTACGTACTGCAGGTATACAGGTTCTAAATAACGTAAAAGAGTCACATTCTGCTGAACAGTGGTCCCTATTACCCCAAAATCTCCCCCATGGATAGATTCCTCACTGGATGAGAACACCTGCCTTTCGGTGAACCTGCGTTAGCTTAAATTACTACACCAGTTGTCTTTCCACACTTATTCAGAACTTTCTCACAGACCTATCAGTGTGAGCATTCACCATTTTTATTTAGCAATGCCATTGAATTTGTGATGCAGCCTATTTCCAGCACAGTGATTTATTTCCTTATGACATAAATGAAAAATTCCGGTTCGGAAACGATATGATGCCATTTCCTCCTGGTTGTGTAAAAACGCGAGCATCCATATCTGCATAACGTGCGGTAATAGCACGCATCCGCTCCACGGCTTGGTTGCTTCTCAAATGGACACACGCGGACGCAACTGGTGCAGGGCAAGCTTCCGCATTTGCACCGATCAATTAGAAAGTAACGCTCGTGACTACATCACATCGCCTTTCTAGGGGGGGAGAAGGGAAGAAGGCTTTTTGAGAGCTGTAATATATCGTTGAAATAGAAAGTGCTCCTGACTCTCTTGCTCACGGTACCTTTTACTCGCGTGGAAGACTCCGGTACTCAACTCACACCCACACTCACGACACACGCTGGTATATTTTCCTGTCCTGTGAGGTGAGGTTGTGGGATCACTTTTCCTCGTGGGTCAGTTGTGTTACTATATGATATATTCACGAAGGAGAACCAGGACAGGTCTAGGGATTAATGTTTACGCGTAAAAAAAACGTCACGCCGTCACGCAGGAGATGCGGGTATCGATGCTGGCACACAGGTGTTTGTTGACGATTCGGAGGAGGGCGTGCCAATGTTTGAATAAAACGTGGATAATTTTACGCAAAATAAACGTCAGGTTGATGTAGGCTATAAGTGAACGCTAGTCTGAGCTGCTGGCGCAAGTGTTTGTTGAAGCTACGATGGTGGGCGTATCAACGCTTGCACAAAAACTATTCCTCGTGGTTCAGTTGTGTTGTTACATAATATGTTCACGCAAATGAACCAGGACAGATCTTGGGATACATGTTTACATGTAATAGAACGTCACGCCGAAGCAGGCAATGCTGGTCTAGGTGCTGGCACACAGGTGTTTGTTGACTATATATAGGAGGGCGGACCAAAGTTTGCGTAAAACTTCCGATGATTTTCAAAGTCTAGGGATAATTTTACGTCAAGAAACTTCAAGTTGATGTAGGCGATGACAGAATTCTGGTCTGAGTTGCTCGCACAAGTACTTGTTAGCGCTCCGGCGAAGGACGGAATCAACGCTTGCACAAACACCTCGCACGATGATGAAAGTCCCCAGAAACGAAAGAGAAAACAACTTACCTTTCGTTTTCTTTCGCAGGGATCCGTGCTTGAGTTGTTGGTGTGTGTCCTATTGAAGTCTCCGCTGCTCACTTAAGTCCCTCACATCGTCCTCTTGGTCGCACAGTAACCGAAAGGTGAGCAACGGCTCCTCGTACTTGATAAAAAAAACACACACGCCCCTCGCACACAAAAAGGTGTAATGGCCACAGATCCAAGGCAACCAGCAGACTGACTTGCTCTCCTCTCCCGCAACCGCTACCTCTCTCTCCCTCCTTGTCCCTCCGACGCGGCTGCAACCTGGCGGCCACCTTGGAAACCTCCTCCTAGCACCCACCTTGAGCTCTCTCTCTCTCATCCACACAGTCACCCACACTAAAGCGAGCCGACACATGACGAAACCACACGCGTTCACCCAAGCAGACTACCTGTACCAGCAGAGAGCCGCTGGAGACAGGTCCGCTGCCTTCCTGCATCCTCCTACGAGCCCTACCGGTAGTTGTTTCGTAAAATAACGAGTAAGGGTTTATCCTTTGCATAAGTAATTGTTACGATTGGTCTCCGGCAAAATATTACTCCAAAAACTGAAATCTACTTTAGAAGCTTCGACTTTGAGGACGGTCGTCATGAAAAGTGATGTGAAGAACTTGGTGGGTGAATACTGTTATTTTAAGACTTCAATTTGTGAAAATCCATTGCCACGGAAATGACAAAAATGTGTAATTTTAGCAATAGTTAATTCTAAATTGTCAGCTTTCATCGCTGAGACGACATCATCCAGACACCTGATTTCTGCCGCTAAGCTTTTCAATGTTACCTTGATAATCACGTATAGACGTTGAAATTGATCAGGAATAAAGAACTTAAGTGGAACAGTACCAAGTGATTTCTTTTCACGATGCTAAGCGTAGCAAAATTTCACGAAGTGTCACGTGCCTCCATCAGTCTAATTATTAATGGTCTCGGGCGTAACATTTTAGGAAATCCTTTAAATTGAGTGTTTTTTAAAGTAAAGATAACAGCAATTTTCTCAATGAAAATAGACTGCAACCTTATGATTCCTTGAATACGTAAGGATATCCATTCTTCAAAATGTCTAATTATTTTTCTCTCGATTCCTCCATACCCCAGTGTTCAGAACATCATTCTAAATATAACTGATTAAATAATTATTTTATTCCGCTAATGAAAATAATGCACACGCGTGTAAAAATCGATTTTAATTTTTAGCATTCAATAAACTGTATTGAACGCCATAGAATAAATATAAAAAACTACAAGTTTACATTGTGTACAGAAAATCACACTTTGCTGAATAGTGGTCCCAATTCCCCCTAAACCCCCCCAAATCACCCTAGAGATTAAATCCCCACTGGTTTATATCCCCTGGGATAGCATTATCTTTCTCCACTTCTTGCCTTGACGCAGTTGATTTTAAGGTAGGACTTGACCCCGCCGCTACTGAAGCGGGCGTAATTTGATTGGAAGAAAAAGTTTTCAAATGGAAGTTTTGTAATATTTTCACGTGAAAACATGTTATTTTCTCCACATCAAAAGCCTACCTGGCAGTTCGCTCGTTCAAACTCCCACCCCTTTCCTGAAAAGTGTACATGGGAGGCGAAGGCAGCGCCAGCCTGCGGTCTTCTCTCCGAACCCGTGGGCGACCGCCAACCTCTTCTGTCTTGCCCCCCCGCCCCCTTCGCCCTAGCAGTGTTCTTTCCCCTTCGTCCTTTCTCTCGACGCGGAAAGGGCATCGCTCCCTTAGCTCTCCCTGCCTCATCCCAGCCGAACCAAACTCCTCTCAGTCCTCTCTCACTATTCTTTCGCTATATGTTCAATCGTTTCCTCCTCCCACGGATCCCTTCAAAGCCCCCGAGAGCGTCTTCCACCTTTGTCGTTTGTTGACGGAATACCAAGGACAATCCACTTAGGGAGAAAAGGTGAAGATGACGTCAGGTGTAGACAGTACAAAGAGAGAGTGAGGGCATCATCTTATTCTCACAGTGATCTCGGAAAAGATATCGGTTGAACACAGGAATACTGAGGTAGTTCCAGCGAGGCATAATTTCACGCACAATTCATTGAACTTGCAACCAAATGCATGCGTAAATGCACATTTACTTACCGATCACGCGAAACGAGTTTTCACTTAAGGTCCTAACAACTGTATCTAAAATTCGTTCACGGGCTTATATTATTTTTATATAATAATACACTTGCATAATACTATAATGATTCCATTGATAAATAATGATTATACTATTACTATTATTTCTTAAACTTTTAATTTATTCATGCTTAACGAAGCAAAATTCCACATAGTGTCTGTCGCCTGCCTCCATCAGTTCTCATTTCATGTTTCAAAGGAGCTTTATCTTAAATGTTAGTGCGTGCTTATAATTTGTATTAATTGGCAGTGAAGTTTCGTTCTTCCGCATCATAGTTTTACAACCCAGCACAAAAGCTGCTAATTATTAATTATCTTCGCTTTTTCCTATAAAATAACAAACTCAAAAACCTATAGAAAAATGGGAATAGCTGTCCATAGGTTAAAAAGAGGGTAGGCACTTATAGTGGGAGGTCTAATTATTGCATGAGCTCTATTTTAAAATGCAAATTCACCATAAAACAAACGTCTTCGATGATTTTGCTCACCAAATCATTTCTGGAGAGGTTTTGTACACGTTGACGTAGACCTTACCAAGGCCGTACGAGGAGATTTTACCAGTGAGGTCATGTCTTACTTACTTTGCTCTTAAATTGAGAATTTTAAGTTGCATATAATTAATCATCACGCCATTCCTTTCGGAGTAGGCAATATCTACGAAATTAGTTATTGCTGTTACGTTTAGGAAAATGACTCTCTGTTAATTATTTCCTCAATACTGCCCGATCTTTACACATCTCTTTTGCTTCTGCTACATTAATACTACTTAATTATTACTGCTTCTGCTTCAAATACGCTCTCCTATTCTCAAGACTCATAATATTCCTCCTCGTAATTTAGGGTCTCTTCCACCATATTCCACCCAGGACTTTCACTGTGCAATCCTTCTTCTCAAACATTCACTCCACTATCGTAATTCTTTTTCGTTATTCGACTCTCATCCACTGTATCAAAATGGTCAAATCAAAGCAGCACACTCCATTCATATATGTCAATTTCTGGAGCATCTATTTCACATTCTTTCATATCTACCGAATGAATATGAACTGAATGATCCGGTAATGGTCGTATATGAAAAGAAAGTACGTGTTCGGTTTGATCATTTATAAAGAATGGATGAGAGTCGGAGAGTCAGAATTGTCAAGGGTGGCCGTGTCATAAATAAAAATGTCTAATCTTTCCAATGGTGCTAAAATGTCAGCCAACTCCCACACAACTTTTTGATGTATTTGCGGGAAAATAAAAGCCGTTTCCCATGGGATATGGTGCGGCTATGCTATGAAGGTATTAGAGAGGCATTATTTAAAATATTGAGGAAGTTATGAAGCATAGGTTGTGTCAGAAATGTAGCGGTGTGCATTCCGTGTGTTTTCTCAACTGTTTATAGATATAAATTTACAGCTCGCCGTTTTCATTATTATGAAATCGCACTAGAACCGTCGGCTGTGAAAGCGTTTTCATCGCATGGCTTGAAACAATTAAGTCTGGTTCAAGCCTCAAGCATTGTATATTTAGGTATTTGGTGAAAAGTTCTGTCATTTAAAATAAAGTTTTTACGTCTTGAACAGAGTTATGTATAATTCTTCCTTATTACAACTACCTTAATTTGAAAAACTAAATTCAAGTATGTTATCTTATATGAGTAGACAAAAATCTCGCTAAAACTTCCTCAATAGGTTTCTTCTGTGCTCCGTAACTCTACAGGCATCATCATTATGAAAATATCATATTTTACAGTATTTCCGTGGTAATAAAAGTGAAACCACATGGGCTAAGGCTTGGATAATTTACATTTTGCCTGTTTCTCCTATCTTGCTGGTAAATTATTCACGAAGATTTCACCCCTTCCTTTATTTTTCCACGGGTTTAAACGTCGTCTCAATCAAAACCGTGATGGAAGACGTTACGGAAAGAAAGTGAGAGCATCACTAATTCTCACAGTGGCCGTGATTCGCTCCGCATTGATATCGGCTGAAGTCATAATTGTGTACATTTGTTATGCCCTAAAATGTGGTGGTGTCACCACTATGGATGTTTTCATGCTTTCCGGTATTCCCGTGTCATCTTCCCGATTTGGAAAAAAATCTTTCCATGAAAAGAAAAGTGTAACTCAGATAGTGAGAGAATAAGTATGAGAGTTTTTCCACACACGAAGAAAGCGAGGAAAATTGAGAACTATTTGAAATTCTATCCGAAACCAATATAAACTTATCTCTTATACTTTTCTGAAACTAAAATTCCCCGTGATGCATGAGTACATTTCCATCTCTCATGAGTTAAACGATAGAAGCCTCATTGCATGTTAAATATCTGCACGAATACCACACCTATCATTATGATAAGTGTAGTAGCGAACAACATTATGTAATGTAAACGTAGATGATTACTCACAGTAACCAATCCCTCAGAAATGTAATAGTGACATCAATGTGTGCATCTTGATGTAATGTTAACAAATAACCCTAAAAGCAGCACACTTCATTGAGTGATACACAAGTCACATATAGGTTTCCAGCAGAACCCGTGCCTGAAATTCGATCTTACTTTCCTGTTTTACCTTTTTGTGCAAGAAAATTCCCTTTGGTAATTTCCTTCTTGTGTTATGAGGCACACTTATGGAACAAGAACCGGCATCAAATCAATGTTTTGCAAGTCAATTTTTACATAGCGGTACTCAAAAAAGTACGAAAAACCCAAAAGTGATTATTTACATAATATTTCACTCTAGTTAAAATTAAATAAAAATGCTCACTTTAGTCTATATTGAAACACATCCGAGTACCAAAAAATAACTATCAGTTCACTCAATCAAATCGTATTTATGTGTACAACCATTGGAAAATGTGAAATATTTTGATGGTACATGAAAAGTGGAGCAAACTAACTCACTTAGTGTAAACATTTTCTCAATTCTCATTATGAAGTCTATGAAATTAATTTCACACGGAGAAACTCCGAAGTTGCATGGGTCGGCTAGACCCCAGTTTACGGTTCCAGGGTTAGGTAGACTGTGACCTTAAGGTAGTTTGAGAGAGATATCACTTCAATGAAATTCGATGCATTGGACCTCATTATAAAGAATAAGATATCATCTTTCCAATGGTAACAAAATGTTCACCGTTTGCCTATATATTTTATGATATATTTGAAAAGAAATACCAGCCATTTTCCATGGGAAGTATACGGGAGAAACGGAAATACACTCCAGAGAGACTTTATTTAAAAAAATGAGGAATTTCTAATGCATAGATCTCATCAGGGATTTAACAGTGTGCAGTTTGTATGTATTCTCAGTTACGTTAAAAATATATCAACCACTCACCGGAGTAAGTTTTACAGAATTGTAAAATAAATTCGTTTGTGAAGGCATTTTCCGGCATAAAAAAGGTCAAGTTAACACCTTATAAATGTATATTTAATTAATTACTGAGAAATGTTGTAATTTAATTCAAAGTTTTTTTGTCATTAATTTTACAGCATTTGCTTCATGCTCCTTGTTGGCTTAAACTAAAAAAAAATTAATATGTTCTATATTATGACTAGGGAAACATCTCGCTCCAACTACCTTAAAATATTTGTCAGATTGAACTGTGTGTTTTGAAATGAAATGTCGGGAGCAAACTCTCTGCTAGGCACCGGTATTTCTAAGATAGTTGTTTTGGGCCGATGCGCCTCAGCGAACCATAGGGGAGAGCGGTGGCGAGGGCAGAATACCGTCCTTTCCCGTTAACCGCTCTCGCTCAAAAAACTACTGCTCATATTTCGCTGCGTTTTTGTTTGGGTTCGGGAAGAAGACGTGGAGGACGCCGTGGAATTTTTGTGTGTGGCGACCTCACGTCTTTCATGAAAACGTTCGTGAATCTTCCTTTCTTGAAATCTGTCTGAAGAATTATCCAAATGACAGTCGGGCAGCGTTAAGGAAGGAATTTGAAGAGAGGAATTATTTTATTTTACACTTTTTTCCGCGCATAAATGGCACTTTAGGTAGCTGAAGCAATATTAGTCTGCGTACAGATGTGCGTGAAACTTTGCATAGGTGTTCTCATTAGTAATATACCTATATGCAGTATAACTCCAAGTATCCGAACTCCAGCTATCCGGATCGCCAATTACCCGGATAACTTTTAGGCTAAAAAATCCTCGAAAATCGGTTTTTACTGTCATGGCAATAGGCTATTTGAAACGTGAACTGTATCTTTTATGCCGTTGATTTCGTTTGACAGTTATTGGTTACAGTACATACGTTTCTTTAGCGTTCTTAGATCAATCCGAAGCAAATACGTGAAGAAGTTTCCAAAGAAATTACCTTTTTTGTGAGTTATCCGGATATTTGATTATCCGGATTGGGTCCGGTCCCAATTTATCGGGATAGTTGGAGTTCAACTGTGTATAAAAATGAAAAAAAAAGGCATTTGCCGATTCGTTTTTTTATCGAAATTCAGTGCTCTTCGCCTTATTACACATTTCCTTATGCCTTATGTCACACTTAGCCTTATGACATATATTTCGTAATAATTCAATTATACGCCTACTAAACTTCTTCTAAACCTGAAATAATAGATTTAATATTATTCTAACTGCTGACAAATATCAAGGTACCAATTCTGGATAAAGATTCGAGAAAAAACATATTTAAATAAAATTGTCACCTAAATTTTGAATACCGCGCGGAAAACTCACGTCATAGGTAGTTTTCAACAAACTAAACTGGCACTTTAGTCAAGGCAAAATATGTAAAATTTAATTCTTGTGTCATTTTCATGACCACATTAATGGTGATTTTCATCGCATAAACAGATGCACTTAAATGAAATGTGTTCCTAGAATATTTTCCCAACTTGCTTGAAGCATTAATAAAATGTCTACTCAATGATACACGATTACTACTCCAGCCACCTTAATAACTTAATAATAACCAAATGCTGTTTTTTTTCTTTTTGCTGTCATCAAGACATTTACCGATGACTATAAAACTGTAGGTGGCGAAATGCTCTGAAGCTTATCTAGGTTCATGAATGGCGTAGCAAGTAAGGTTTGGAACTGAACGTAAAAAAAGGCTGCGATAAATTCATTTCAGAACAGATGGTAACCACGCCCATTGAGTTGTTTTAATGAGAACCTCCGACCACGCATTAATGAAAGACGTTATGAGAATGGGCGTTACCATCTCCTTGCGCGAGGATCAACGCGTGCATATTAATGCGACGCTTACAATGAAGCTGTCTCTGTGAGACGCGTAATTGCGAAACTATGTTGACGAAAGTATCAATGCCAATCCTCTTCTGTTAGACCCTGTCCCAGCCTTATTCATGAATGCATGTTATAGTCTGGACTGGGAGGTTTTACTCAGTACTGTTTTAATAAAGGATTCAAATGGAACAACGATTTGGTATTTGGTTTCTTCCCAGCAGATAAAACTCACATTTATCCCTTTCGCTTTCATGACACTTGCCTAATTTTTTCTCAGAAGATCACGCCCCTTTTTTGAAAATTTCATTTATTTTATCAAATATGATTCGAGTCTAGTGCTTGTTGTACTGTGTCGAAATTTTTCGTGGATGTTCAGAGTAAAATTCAGTTCAAATTTAAATAATTACCATGGGAAAAAGCATTCATCTCTTTAGACAAAATTTAAACGAAAGAACTTTTGTGAGAGCCGATGTATCAGCACTAAAAGTATTACGAGACAAACTGAGGAAGCCGATATTTCGGTGCGTGTAACCTGCCTTCCTGCCTGCGTAAACCTGAAACCTGCCAGCCTGGTAAACCTACATACATATTTGGACCAAGGAGGTCAGCATTAGATGAAGGTGGCATTACAGGCCGGGTTTCTTAGATCTGTCTGAGGCATTTTCCAAAGAAATTATGAATACACCTGTAGGTGTTATACTTGCGTTCGATACCCACTGCAGAAGACTCAAATTCTAGAATTCAACTCAAGAATTCATTTTTCCCCCTTACATCTGTAAACAAAATTCTTAAAGAAATCAATGGACTAGTTAAAGAGACTGTGAAGATAAAGGAACACACAACGTCACCCGAAGGCTTCAGAATGAGGAAATTGAAATTCCATGTACACAATGTCTCAGCGTTACATCAAGTATTAAGCCTTTTGGAAATATATCGGTAGCGTGGGACAGATGCTGGCCTTCTGGAAATCATCTTGGCTTCGCTCCTTCAATCGACTAGTCTGGCGTTGGTGACATATCATGAGAGAGCCGTATGGGGAAATTCAAGGGCTCCTTTCATCTACGCGCTATTCACGATGGTGAATTACGAGCTTAGAAAAAAGTTAACCAACTTTTATTTTATTTCTTCTGGTTTTCGCCATTTCGCCATCCATTACTTCTTGGACATTGTAAAGTAAGTCAATGAATTACTCCGTACCTTACGCCTATAGTGGTGTTTTCAAGAAAAGATATCATGCTTTCACTGGGATCGACCTCGGGACACTATACCCAGTCAACAAACATTCGTGTTGGCATATGTTGGCACATGTACTAAGTTTGTGCTGCTTAGAATATGCTAGGAGAACATTCTCAGGATATCCTCAGCACATGCTCCCGAGATGTGAGTAGACGGAACCTGTTTTAAAGTCCGAAATTGTCTCAAAAATGGACCGAAAATATTTTCCGCTAGGAAGTTTAATCACTTTTAAAGTACATGAATCGCGTTCTAAACCAAACGTTTGGTAGTAAATTCATACTCACCACCCCACGTGACAATTTATTTCTGAAATGGGTGCAGTAATTTTTTAAATTCCGAAATTGTCTCAAAAATGGACCGAAAATATTTTCCGCTAGGAAGAGTTTAATCACTTTCAAAGTACATGAAAAGCGTTATAAACCACATGTTTGGTAGTAAATTCAATTTTATAGAATTAAAAAAAAACTGGTAGAAAATTTTCAGGATATTCTCAGTACATGCTCCCGAAATGTGAGGAGACGGAATCTTTTTAAAGTCCACAATTGTCTTAACAATGGACAGAAAATATCTTCTGCCAGGAAGAGTTTAATCAATTCCGAAGTACATGAATTGCGTTCTAAACCACATGTTTGATACCTAGTAAATTCATATATGCATTTTATGCGCTAACCACTAGAACAAACGGGTTACTACAGTGGATATGAATTATCTGATAAATGTTTGCGGCGAAAGTAGAAGGAATGAGTGGGTGATGAAAGAATATGGAATGGATGCTGCGGTAATGGACATTTACGAAAGAGCGTGTATAGCTGGTTTGGAATGAGAGGATGAGACTCGAATAACTTAACAGATATAGTGACAGATGGTGTAATTAATGGTGCGAGAGGCAGGGGTCAAATGAGAAAGTCATGGGTGAATTTCGTGGAAGAGACTCTTTAAGAAAAGAAATAGTTTATATGTGTTTTCTTCACCTCTTTATACTGTAAATATCAGGAGTTTAAGTCAAATAAAATATATAAAACTACTGCCAGCGTTTCGGATATTAATTTATCCATCCTTAGGGCTATAATGAAATGTTACTAAATGGAAAAGTTTTTCTACAATCCTTTTTTGAAGAGAGAATGGTTTAAATATAAGAATACAACAGTCATTAAAAAGAAAAATATATAGACATATTCAAATTACATTACCTTAAAAGTTTGTTGATATTTTATCTACAAATTTAATTGCGTGTCTTGGTTTTCATTACTTTGTTGAAAAATTATGTTTCATTTATTAAATTATAGTAAATTTTACTTAAATTGGAGATGTCTGTTTTTTTATTACAACTGTTTTTGTTTTTTGGAGTATGGAACATTTCTTTGAAAAACCTCTTTCACAAATTTTATTCTGAGTCTATAATTTTAGTTCCTTCGAAATTAAATGTGTGACTATTGATAATGGCATGATTTGCTAATGCACAAAGTTGAATCTTATTTTTAATGGATAATGGTTTTGTGTTGGGAAATCCTGTTTTTTTTAATATTGGGATGTTTGGCCTACAAAGCTGTCTGCTGTATAGTCTGTCTTCTGTCCATTCTGTATTCAAAAAAGGATTGTAGAAAAAAATTTTCATTTCGTAACATTTAATTATAGCCCTGAGCATATGGATAAATAAATATCCGAAACGTAGGCAGAAGTTTAACATTTGTTAATTGACCTAATACTCCTGATATTTACACCATATAAAATAAATAGGAGTATTAAGTATCGGAGACGTGTATGAAACTGCATGTATGGGGCAGAAGCAAAGGATGTTTGCAATGATAGGGCAGAATGGAGGAAATTATTTCTATCGAAGCGTTTTTTAGGCTTGGTACCTAGAGTTAAGCTCATTTGAAAATGCCAACCCCGAAAGGAAACGGCGTGATGAGTGTGTACTTATTATTGTGTATGCAAACCATGCCTTCTCCATTTAACGTCCGATAACCCGAGTGCATCAATTTTTCTTCGCTTATTTAATGTTTCTATTTATTTTTCCGAATTGGTCTACAGTTGAAGTTGAACGTACAAGTCGTTCGAGTTGTCATCTACGTTTGTCCATTATGTATGGACGTCAGTGTCACCAGCGTTTCAGTTGGCTTCTTCGGGTTGGTGAAGTGAAGACGCCTATAGTATTCCCGTTTTTTATACATCACCCGTTGGACTCAGGTGCGCTTTAAATTGGTTGTTTTTCTTTTCTGATTGAACACGCGTTTTCAGGCGTTGGAAAGCAAGTAACTATCATCCCATTCGTCCCAGCGCAGCGTAGTGGAAATACGCAGAGGACAACCCGGGAAGACCTGTATCATCAAAGTTATCACACCGCGAAATTTTCCCGAGTGCATCATTGTGCATTATTCAAATTTAGCTATGTTTGTTTCACCATGGTGTTATGTTGCTTTTATCCCTGGACTTAGCACAGCGGTAGATTTGTAGATTGACCTTTTACGTTTTTCTTAGAACATCCTTTGCGATCTATAACCACTTCAAACAATTAAGCTTCGGTGGTTTATTGTTAGCTTTGATTATCGCTGATCCTCATACTTTATTGAAACTTTGATGAACAAAATACGATGGACGAAAACGCTTTGGTCTTTACTGTGTTCACATGAGTCCTTTAACGGCATAGTGCTTGGTAATATTTTCAGGGGGAACGGCTTCCAGGAAATTACCTTGGGCGTTACGATAAGCGGCATGATGTCTTTGAAGATATCCCCGGAAACCTGATTCGGTCATTGACGCCGATGATGAAGTGATAACATGGCACTGGTGACATGAAAATATGTTTTCCGGTTACGTGTGATTTTCGTCTTGTCCTACAGTTCTTTTTCTTTCTGTGTTGAAGAAAAATTCTAATGAAGGTACCCTTGTCATCCATAACTTTTGAGAAATTTCAGTGAGAAATATTTGTAGAATGGGCTCAAGTTCACCCGCGGGGCTCACAAGACTTGACCTGGACCTATTGGCAACTCAGCTTAAGGTGTATGAGTGTTTTGTTGTTTATGTTCAGATTTGGGTGAAACTTTCATTCATGTCCTCATTAGTGATATCTATAAAAGGGAAAGAAAGTTTCATTTGGCGTATTTGTTTTTTTGGAAATTCAATGCTATATATACACGTAGGTAGCCTGGAATACACGTAGGTACATTGGATATATTTCGCATAAATTCGATTACATACGTACAAATTTTCTTCTAAACACGAAATAATACATTTAATATTATTATTATTATTCCTAACGAATGTAAAGATGTCACGCCGACTCAAAGGTTCAAAGATACGTATTTTTATGTAATTTTTACCTAAATTTCGAATACGCTTCGTGTTTCAATTTAATGCATTGTTACAAGTGAGCACGTTTCATGTCGTCACACCATCGGACCGCTGGAATTTTTCTAAGAAGAAGACTTGTATGAATCATTATATCTTAAAATATAAGTAATGAGAATATTCCCCCGCAGTAACTTTTTGTCTTCATACATGTAGACCCTGATATGTCTCATCATTAGACCTTCAGTCTTAAGATTGGTTCTCTGCAGCCCTGCGTTCTACATTGTCCCCTTTCTAAAGCAGCATAAAGAGTGCGGAACGGACATGAGCAGTCTCTGGCAGAGGGACAGCTCATGTCTGATCCGCACGAATTGGTGGTTGATACGGGGAGGAATGGTAGGTATCCATTAGAATTGGAGTGAAAGGTCGTCTGAAGGTAGGCGCGACGCCGAAATTTACGAAAACTAATGCTTATAGCTCTTGCAAAAGTTCCTGATGCTATGCAGTGGACGATTTTTAGACATGAGCTACGGAACTTTCAAAATCCTGCGAAACGGTGGAGAAAGGTGTATTGGTGTTGAGGGTCATTCACAAAGCCTTCTCAAATTGCTGCCAACACGAGCACTTCGAGAAGTGGAGTGACTCACCACTACCCGCCCTCCCATATCGACTCGTTTGACTAGGAGACCTCAGGATAGGGTACCTAGTAAAGTCGTAGCGATTGGTAGCACTTGCCTGTTAACCTTGCGTTTGTCTGACTTTTTCGCGAAGTATTTTGGTTCCCCTGCCTCACTCACTCTCTCGTTGCCTCCCTCTCTTCCCCTCCCCGTCCTTTCCCTTCACCCTCTCCACTTCTACCTCCCCTCCTTGCCTAACAGGTCTGCGCCAGGAACATTTATGAAAGCCATACAAAACCGATGTGCGTTGTATAGGTGTAGCGAAACTTGGTGGCACTCACTTGTGAATATCACGACGCAAAGGAGAGGAAAGCATACATGAGATATGGGTTTAAGCGGCCGAGCCTTTTTCCAGAGGTCCCTACGGGAGTCCTTCGATAACTTTGCCCGCTCATCAACGCTTGGTTTACGGTCAGTGGCCTCTAATCCTCCACTGGTGAGTGCCACCAATTTTCGCTATACCTATACTAAACTTTGATGAAGTCTTCAGCATCGACCTTCTGCCTAAGGACCCCGACCTTGGAAGGGCACCAAAGGGGACGAAATTGTGCACAACGAAGACACGGGAAACGGAAAATAATTCCAATTTTTTCGAAAAATGTATCATAACTAATTTTTTTACAACCCTAGAGGAAAAACTGTTGTTTAAAAAAATTAAATTACGAAAAATAGGGTCCCGACTCTGTGAAGTTCCAAGGCGCCCTGGGTCTCTTAAGGTAGTTTGAGCGAGAAATCACTTCACCTAGAATTTGATGAATTTGACTTCACTTTAAAGATAAAACTCCCATCTTTCCAATAATATAAACATATTAACCCCTTGCCGAACTACTTTTCAAGCAATTTGTCTACAAAAAAAGCTGTTCTACATGGGATAGATTACGGCTGTGCGCTCCAGAGGGAGAACATTAAACAAACTAGGAACATTTAGCACCTAGATTTCGTCAAAAAACTAACGATGTGTTGTTTGCATGTTTCCTCAAGTAATTATAAAAAATAATCTATTACTCACCACAGTAATTTTTACAGAATCGCAAAAAAACCTGCCGGTTTGAAGGGTTTTCAGCCCTACGGCGGGAAAAAATGAGTCAAGTTAGAGACTTATGTAGCTTTATTTATTTAATTACTGAGAATTTTCGTCATATATAACTATATCTTTGCACCATTAATACTACAATATTTATTTCATACTTCTTACGGACGCTGAAATAAAAAAATTAAATTCGAATATGTTCTCCATGATGACTAGGGAACTATCTCGCTCAAACCATCTTAAATCAGGCCTGGCTGTCTTCATTACAAGCAAGTATGAAGGTTCTTTTATGTATTTGATAACTACGCCGCGAACATTTCCGGCCCTTTACAGAGAGAATATATTTCCGGCGAAATGAACAAAATACAAAGGAAAGCAGCAAGCTTTATTAAAAACTGCTACGAGCAAACAGATGGGGTAACACGACTGATGAAAGGGCTAGATTGGAAGCCGTAAGAGACTTGGAGACTGCACGGTATTCTCAAATTAAGGGAAAAATTCATACCAGGCTAACTTCAGTACGGTACGCATGATATTATTTCAATCGCGCTTTATGTCTCTAGAACTAACAGAAGAGACGAAATAATATAGATTCACTGTTGAACTGGTTGGCACAAAAATTCCTTCTTTCCACACACCGTTATGCCTCGTCTACACTACAGGTGTAGTAGGGTGTACTTAAGCGCAGCATTTAAATGCAGCCGAGTGTCTACACACATATTATATCTACCTCAGCGATACCTAGTGTTAATGGAAAGAAATTTACATCACTCAAAAATTATTTGCCCGAGAAGTAACTTACGGCATTTCTAGACTCGTATAACCCCATAAACAAATGTAAAAGAAGAATAACACTTGCACAATAAATTAATTCTTCATATAAATGATGTAAACACATGTATGATGTGTATGATTATCAAAACTCCTCGACCTATCGATGACGAGACTTCGACCACCTCGACCAAGCATCGACGGTACACTATCGATATCATCCAAGTCCGCACTTAAATAGGGGTCCCCGGGTCCACTTAAGTAGATCCGTTACTTAAGTGACCAGAGGGCGTCTACACGGTGTTCTTAAGTGAAAGGTGCACGTATATAATTAAGTGTTCATTGTAGACGCGGCGTTATCTACTATAACAAAAATGGAGCGAGGCGCTAAAGACATTCCGTTATGATGCAATTCAGCTTTGTTCTCTTCCTGGTGTCTCCTTCTTCGCTGGTGTACTAACGCCCCTGCGGCTAACAGGGTATTTTAAGTACGGAAGAGAAAAGTGCAATGTACTCCGATGTGAGAGTGATTACGACGAATCTTCCGGCGTACGTTTCGTTAGCGGTGTAATGCATTCTCGAATTTCTGCATTGAGTTCCAGTCGAGAAGAATTCTCACTTCTTGGTTTCATTTTTTAATTTTTACTTCCCTCCACATTTGGGTAACTCTGTTAAGTATTTATCGGGACTGGGGTAGTATTTAAAATGTTAATGTGCTAATTTTATTGTAATGAATCCATTTGGATTATTCCCCTTAAAACTGTCAATCCATGAAATTGCGTTTTCAGCATTGAAGGGAGTAGATGGCATGTTAATGAAGGAATTTGAAGCCTGCAGAGACCTCTGTGATACTAGGATTCCTGTTTCCTCCGGAAATTCCTGCAGGAGCACTGGGAGCCAATTGCGTGTCACAGTAGTCGATCATGGATGGTGCTTCTAAAGTAAAGATGTTCATTGTTTTTATTTCCCTTTCAAAAGTCCCAGTTAGTCAGATCGCTTCTGTAGCATACTTGGATCTTATTATGATTTCAACTTAATATAGAAATAAGTATTTGAGAATGGGGTTCTTGCTTAAAGAAGATGCAATGATGAATAAAATGTAATAACTGACTACATTTTTCACGGAACATGTTACTAATTAAAATAATACATAAGAGATATATTTTCCGCGTCAAGTATTGATTATATTAATAGGCATCCTAATTTCGTACCCTTGTGAGTTAGCACCTTAGGCGGTTGCCAGAGCTTTTTATGCTGCCACTGCGGATTGCATCGGTAAATTTAAGTAAATTGTATTGGGCCGGACCTTAAAGAAATAACGCTTCAACCATTTGCTCCTTAGAGATGTTGCCCGCTCGAATCTCAGAACAAAAAACACCTAATGCATTCATATAATTTTGAACTCCACACCTTTGATGTCTCATACTTTCAGAGAATATGCTTCAAGATTGCTCTTCGAACGAAAAACACCCAATGCCTTCTTATCTGCAAATTTATACTCACTGTTCTGCTGATGAACTTCCATTTTTCATTGAAATAATTAATCGTGACATTTCCTCCATCAACCATTGGGCTAATATCAACTGCTTACAGCTAAACCCCATAAAAACTCAAGCAATCATTTTCGGAAATTCAAGACTTTTGAATAGCATCGATCATGATAGTCTTCCGCCTATTCGTGTTCATACGAGCATTGTTAAATTAAAAGAAACAGCTCGATACCTCGGCATCACTCTTTCCACTAACTTAAAATGGGATCAACATGTATTGGAATTGTGTAATAAGGGAAACAAAATTCTCTATATACTTAAGCTCCAAAAGAAAAATCTACCTGTTCATACAAGAATTTTACTTAAAACCTGCTTGATTTTTCCGATCATAGATTATTGCATACTAGTGTACATCGATTTATCAAATTCTCTCGAAATACGTATACAGCGACTAATCAATAGCTGCATTAGATTTATATTCAATCTTCGCAGAGATGACCATGTCTCTGACTACTTCGCTGCCTTGAAGTGGCTGCCTCTTGGCTCCCGAAGGAACTACTTCCTGGGATGTTTTCTGTTCTCCCTCTTTCATACCCAAATGCCGGAATACCTCTATAACCTATTCACCCTTAGAACTTCTGTTTCCGCCAGAAGAACTCGGGCAGACCAAAACCTTCTCCACATACCCCAAGCCCGTACCAACCAATATCTAAATTCCTTCCCGATTAGAGCATCCAAGTTTTGGAATTCATTACCCCACTCATTAAAATGCTCCTCCACTCCGGAATCATTTAAAAGGAAACTATACCAATATTTAAAACAGTAGTACTGTTGTTTTAAAATGTATGAATCTTTGTGTTGATTACTTTTATTTTTGTTAGAACCTTTGTTTTCAATTGCTCTTGTGTTTATGCTATGCTATGTTATATTATTGAAATGCTATGTTATGATATGCTATGCTATATTACTGTATTTTGAGCAGAATGTTTTTCTGTATTTATTCTTTTTTGCTCTTATGGGTTTCCCAGAGCATCGATAAACTATTCATTCATTCATTCATTCATCCTTTTGAAAGCAACCCCAATAACGTCTCCTACTTTCGGAGATTTTACTTCAAAATTGCTCTCCGAACGAAAATATCCAATGCCTTCTTATACTTTTGAGCTCAACCCCTATAAATTCTCCTACTTACGTAGAATATGCTTCAAGATTGCATCCATTGTGATACGTTGAGTTGACCTCTTATGCCAAGGTCAGCTGCGAAATGAGCTGGTGTTTTCGGAGAATTGTATAGCGGTGGCACGCTGAGGTTAGATGGGTCCATTCATGAGAAAGTTGGGATAAAAAAAAGGCGAAATCCTATGAAAGTGCACTGATGTGGTGAATGGATAACTCCATCAAACGCGATACTTGAAATTTATACAGCCTCCAGATACTTGTGGTGAAAGTGCTTTAAAGAGGTGGAAAACGGGTGAGCTTTCCACTAGATAATATTTATAACGACTGGCTTAATTTGTCCATGTCATTATGAAATAGCATTTGTGTTGAAACGATATTTCAACTGACGAATCGATAGTGAAATTGGCGCGAATTTCAACGGTAGGCCCAAAAAAATATCATTGCTGGTCTTTAGGCCAAATTTAAACTTGACATTGACTGTATAGGCGCAGGTTTATTTTTTTCTGGTTCTTTTAGCAAAAAGGATTTCTTCGGAGAGCGTGCCTTATAATCCGGAAAGTACGGTATGTATTGATGAAGTGATGTCTTACTTCCAAGCTTATGTTGGTAGCTGTTGGTAGACTTCCTCTAGTGGTATGCCTTCTTTGATAGTGCTACTCTGCTCCGCACATTTTGTTTAACTTCTTCTAAGGTAGTTGCTACATGCCAATTCCATTTTGCGCTCTACCTTAATGGCTTATTACACCCCACTGTACTGCTAACTAACCTCTTCCTTTACTTCAACTGGTGGTAAAGATGGGGTACTACATTCACGTTTCCTTTTCAAGTAGTCGAAATAGTCTCTGGAAAGGGTATGGTCGAAGTGTATTCGCGCAGAAAAACCAATCATTGGTAGTGTTTCGTCTATAATTAACCAGGTTACCAATTGTACAGAAATTCACAGAATATCGGTACGCACATGAAGTCCGATTATGAGAGTTTTCACGAATTATTCTTCTGTTAATTTACGAAGAAATTTACCGTGTGACACGGGCTTAAATATAATTATCTTTGTCATGTCCCAGATCCATCTGCTAATATTTTGAGATTATACGCATACCAGGAGAGAGATGGTTCCAATTTGATCTAAAGTGAAATCTATTTATTACTAGGAGGATGAGCTTGGTCTGGATATTGAGTGTGGTCATAGCATATCAGTGATGAAGTGGCGATTTAGATTCAAGTAATGGCATGAGAGTTGAGAGTCGCTTGGTGATAGGCATGCTTATGAAACAGAAAGTAGGTCGACCTATCCAAGGATAATAAATGAAGCTTTAGAAGATGGTAGAGTATGTGAATATAGAGAAAGTGAATGCGAGCTTTCAGAGGTCATGAGCACCGAAGACTTTAAATAGAGTAAAACACTTTTATGATTGGTTAGAACTTAACATGAATTGGAATTCTCATGCTTATTAAAGGTGACCGCATGAATATTGAGAGTGTATACTCATAAAACTTGACAATTGTTCCAGTAACCGACAGTATGACGCTCAGTTGTTGATTTGTTTTTCATTCTGCATTACTCTGGCATTATTTTAAAGCCGTAATAGAAAGCATTTTTAAGAAGTAAAATTGTTGGAATGCAGTCGTTTGTTTCTATGGAAGTAAAATTCCTCGAAAAGATACAAGGGTGATTTCTCCAAAAGTTGGACTTGAAATTGCCTCTGTGAATTGAGTTTCTGTTTGGCGCTGGTACAAGAATTTGATAGCGTGCGTTCTACAAAATTATGAAGAACGAAAATCCGATGACCAGGCGGTATCCCATTTTATACTTAGATCTTAGTCTGTGATCTTTCTCCTTTTCTATCGTTTTCTGCTTTACTCTACCGGTTGCCTTCTTATTTCCTACTCCTTTTTCTTTTGTTTTTGTGGGGGGGAAAACGACCCATTGCCCTTAACTTAAACTTCCGGAATGCTATTAGATTTAAATGGTAATAAGAAGGTGAAGATGTCAGAACTTTATGCGGAAATTAAGAAGAGGTCTGGCATAAGACTCATTTGAGTGCTACAGTATTGGGTGCAATATTCCTGCATGCATTTTCCGTTACATTTATGAGTGCAGTCTGATTTTCCTATATTGCCGGGTACTTATGTCCCATTATGTTCTCCTACCTAGATTTCTTTACGTGTTTTCGTGCTTAAAACGACACCCTACCGTGGTTCTCGCCAGCCAACCTCTGGGTTGTGGGTTCGAGTCCCGCTTGGGTGGATATGTCACCACTTAGGGCATGGCTGTGTGTGTTTGTATATTGTTGATAAAAAGAATGTTAAAAGCCATAGTAGCTGTTTTAGGTGGTAATCGAAAAGATATAAACAAGAAAAACGTTGGACATGTATTGAAGGTCAATAAGAAGAAAACCAAGATACTTGTGTGTGGAAGAGAGAAAGTAGTGGCCGACGTCCGCCTCAAAGGAGAAATATTAGAGCAAGTGGAATCATTCACCTACCTCGGGAGCACCATTACCTGGGATGGAAGAAGCACGACAGACATCAAGCGTCGAATAGGCCAAGCTAAGACGGCATTCATGGCTAAAAGGCCACTACTCTGCTCGAAGAGCATAAGACTGGAGACAAGGAAACAGTACTTGAAAACATTCGTGTGGGCAGTGGCACTCTACGGATCAGAAGCATGGACCATTGGAAAAGCCGACCAGAAAAGAATAGAAGCCTTCGAGACATGGTGCTAGAGGAGGATGCTAAAGATCAAATGGACGGATAGGGTGAGAAACGAGGAGGTACACAGAAGAATTGGAGAAGAAAGGACACTGTGGAGCACCATACGCCAAAGAAGAACACGGTGGGTTGGCCATGTTATGAGACACAGCGATTACATAAGTAGCATAATGGAGGGAAAAATTGTAGAGAAAGTCCCCAGAGGAAGACCAAGAGACAAGTACTTGGGGCAAGTCAAGAGGGATACGGGGAAGAAGAACCATAGGGAAGTGAAGGAAATGGCATGGGATAAGGCGAAATGGAGGGCTACAATATACCAATCCTAGGATTGTAATACTATGATGATGTATTTCTCTAATTAGCCAGAATATGAATGAAATTAGATTGAATTCATCTTAGGTGGAACCGCCTTAAGTTGGTGAAGTTACCTTGGGAACGGGCTTCGTGTATCTAATGTCTCCTGAATCTGCCCGAATGCATTCCTCTTCCTCCTCTCGTCACATCCGTGCATTGCTTCGTGCATTCTCTCATGCTCTCGAGATTCTTATCATTCCTTTTCGTCGGAGTCTCATACACCACATTCTACCTGACCACCCCTCCTTTTCACTGCATTTCCTCTTCTATCATACGCCTTGTTTAGTTAGTCAGCTCTCGTCTATTCCTTCAACATGACTAAACCGAAGGAGGTTGCTCCCCTCAAATTCTTCCGGTGATGGAACAACCGATCGATATCATTTCATTATCGCGGGGCTTTCCTCAGTCAATTTTCTCATAAGGGAGGGAAGGCATAAAATAGAGCATGTTGAACAGTTTACTTATCTGTTTAATATTTTGGATGAAAATGGCTTGAAGGTTAGTGAATAAATATTCCGTATTTCCCTGAACAAGAAAGCATTTTCGAAGTGAAATGTAATAATGAGTCTCTACAGAGACACGTATAAAATAGCTGGTAAAAACTGTAATATGGAGATGCATTGGTCGAAAACTTGGTCATTGCAGATAGCGGATATATGTAGGTAAACTGGAAACATTTGAGATGTTGCTTTGGAGTAGAACGGAGAGGGTAAGCTGGTTGGAGAGGAAGATGAACGAGGAGGTATTGGATATGGTAGGGGAGAAGAGTAAGTTGGTGGCGTGGGTTCGGGGAAGGCAAAAATGGTGGATGGAGGGCGTTTTGAGAGGCAATGGCATGTTGAAGAGTGCGATAGAGGGAAGAACGCTGGAGTAGCGTGGAAGAGGAAGGAACAGGATAGGAATTGCCGACATAAGGAGAGGGAGAGTGCATGAGGAATTTAAGAGAGACTTGATGGCTAGCCATTTATAAAGGGGGAAGTGAAATGTCCGAGAAATTGGCATGTTGGGATAAGGGCTGTTCGAAAACCTACCATTCAGTTGGTAGAATACGTACATCTACATAATACCCTGCGAGTCGCCGCATGGGCGTGTGGCAGGGTCTGTTGGACACTAGCCATGTAAATGTGTGAAGGAGAATGTTATAGGGAGGTGAAAAGGTGAAGTGTATTTTGGCAATGCTTCAAGTGGATCTCAGTTTTTACTATGGTCACCTATTGTGCGTGGGAAGAACGAACTTTCGATTCGGATAACGTCCTCGCCTGCTATCCCGAAGGTCGCGGGTTCGAGGCCCGCCTGGGGAGGGTTTTTCACCTCCCAGGGCATGGTTGTGTGTGCTCGTCCGTTGTTAATTGCTAATGCCCCGATATAAAGGCCAATGAGAGCTGTTTTTGATGGTTGTTGTTCAATTAAAAAAATATATTTTCTGTGTCACACTGAAACACACCTCACCTGAATTTCTCTGACAATCTAAGCCTAGCGTTTTGCCTCCGAGTCTCTAATGATTCCCAATCTTATCCCTCTAAAAGCAGTGAAACTTTCTTCAGTCGATCGTAGCAGCACACGTAATCGTTATCTTCTCGTACCTGACCATATATTTCCTAGTCTGGTGATCGGGTGGGTGTTATGGTTAGAGTTGCTGTCTTCCTATCCAAAGGGCTCAGGAGTGAATCCAGTCAGTGAGGACTTTTCAGTGGAATTCCGATACCTCCTAGTGACAATATGAAATATTCTTCTGTCTTCCCTTTGACCATTCCATTCCTGCTTCAGCCCGTTCGTTGACATTTTCCACGCGGCAGTCCTTTCTGATGTTTTCAACTCTCATTCTATCTAATAAAATTTTCCCTGATATTTATTCAAGGATTTTTATTTCTGTTGTTTCTATAAGTCTTATATTTTTATTTATATCCGGTCTTGTGTCTGTCGTATATGTCAGTATTGGTCTGTCTGTCGCTTTGTATATTCTTGAAATTGCCTCCTATTTTATACATCTTATTCTTCCAGATGGTATTAAGGCAGCTCGCTATCTTATTTGCCTTAATCACTTGTTCTACAACTTCTCTCTCAGCTCTACCACGTAGAATGACTTAACCGTCTAGTTATAATTTTTATCTAAGCATTTGTGCTAAATTTACCATCCTTTTTGTTCATTCTGGAGAAATAGTCTTGCTCAGTATTTTACCTGTCGTATTGAATGCATGTAACAACCTTTGTAAATCGTCTTCATTATTAGCTACAATAAGTACAATGTTGTTACCCACTGAATACGTTCAACGTTATTAGCATAGCATATAACTTTGATTTTTTCATCATCCATTTTTAATACTTTTTTGAAATACTTATAATAATACAACTTAATGACTTCATTCTTACCTAAGCTGAATAAAAGGGACGCAAGAAAACAAAGAACTTCCCTGTAGTTTAGAATATTCAATGACGGGTTCTTATCTCATTTGGGGACTATTCTCTCCGAGATGCTTTTATAAGTCAAGAAAGAAGAAAGTGAATCAAAAACAACCTTTATAAAAATGTTACGTTGGTCGCGTTGAAGCTAGCCGCGGGTTACGTGAAATCTCGTGGCAGAATCGACTACTGCCCCGCCGCGATGTAGCGTGCATAAGTGGGTGGGAGTGGCTTCTTAAAAAAAATCACTCGAGACGAATACCTAGACGTCTGAGACTCCGCCGGCGAGCCTTCTCAGAAATCGACGCAAAACGGGTTTCGATGGTATTATTTTTTTGAACGTTGAGGCGAATCCTTAAAGAATATGTATGGAGCGTGCTCTTATATGACAGTGAAGTCAGGACAATAGCAGCAGAAGAACAAAGGAGATAGGAGGCGATGGAAATGTGGTGTTATCGAAGAATGACGAAGACGAAATGGACAAAGAGAATCTCTTACAAAGAAGTCCTGATAGCATTTATATGTTTCATCTACATCTACATATTACCCCGCAAGCCGCCTCAATAGGCCTGTGACGGGGGGTGTTAGGACACCAGCCGTTTACATATAAAATGGACACGCTCTAATGAAATTACGCCTAGCATTTATTATAGTCCCTTATTGTTCGGGGGAAAACGAATTCCCATACCTATCCGTTCGGCAAAATATCTCTCTTAATTTATCGTTTCTGTCGGACCTGGAAATATAGTGGGGATCTAATATGATGTTCTCCGTGTCGCTCTGAAAGATATCTATTCTCAATTGTTCAAGCAATATAAGCCTAGCGCGCAGCCTCCGAGTCTCTAGCGGCTCCCAGCCTAATTCGTTTAACATCTGTGTAACGCTGTCTGTACTCCCGTAGCTGTTTTTGACGAATCGCGCAGCTTTCCTTTGTATTTTATTAAGTTCCCGGACTAAGTCTTTCTGCACCGGATCCCATATGCTCGCTGCATATTCAAGGGAATATGCGGCGAGCGCATATTCCCTTGAATATGCGCTCGCCGCAGCTGCGCAGCGGCCACTAAAAAAGCTTAGTATCCAAGAAAGATCAAAGGCTCTCCCGGCGTATGGTGATGTTGAAGGTTGTTCGGGCTTCCCACCGGGTTAAACTCTCCATCTCTGCCGACGTTTCGATGTACGTGTCGTCTATCGTCATCAGGACGAAGGCATGTCCTGATGACGATGGACGATACCTACATACATCGAAACGTCGGCAGAGATGGAGAGTTTAACCCGGTGGGAAGCCCGAACAACCTTGAACTTAGTATCCAACTTCAAAACGTTCTCTTTGTAATGTACATAAACTGAAATGATCTGTATGGATCAACATATGTCTACATCTACGGAAGGAATCGTGAAATGTGCTCTTGAGACTTGCGGACTTCGTTTTATTTTTAAGGCGTTGTAACTGATAGGCAGTTGGATCCGTTGGTAATATTGAAAATATCTGTTAAAATATCAAATAATGAAATGGCTAAAATGTCCAAATACAAGTGTATGAAGAAGAACGAACTTATTTTATGAAACCAGTAGAGAAATCGTGAGAAATTTCAGTTGTATGTTATGATACATTGCGTCAGATTTGAATTTTTTGTAATCTTTCCTTAAAAATATTTACATTATTTTGGGAAGGCTAAAATAGCATTGCTGGTAGATCGTTCCAGTTCAGTATGGTTATTTTTAATTGTGATCACATTTTTTACATTTTTCTTTTGTGACCGACGCTTCATCTTGAACTGGTGGTCATTTCCACCCACAAAGCTTGGTTTCTTTACGCCCTGACCAAGTTTACTGTAGCTTGTTTAGAATGTTTTTAAACGATATAGCACATGTATAAAAACTCTGTGGCGAAATATATATAGATGGCGTAGTTCAGAAAATGCCCGGACTTCGCCAATGCGCACTGAAATTAGCATCGAATAAACACAGGCTCTGAGACATCGAATTCGATTTAAGTTCTGAGTTTGGTCCCATAATTTCGGCGCTGATTTCAGAGCCAATTTCAGTATAGATCCAAGTGTCTTCTAAAACAACCTTCAACGTCGGTTAACATTGAACGTGTTGAACTTTCGTAAGGTGTACAAAACATAAAAGTTAGCATATCACGATCGTTCACTGTGTCGTACGTCAACAAAGCTCAACCAATTAGAAAGCTCTTTTGGTTGCCAATTAGATATTCCCTACTCTTATACCTTGGCATTGTGCTGAATTGAGGAATGAAATGGTGAAAGGCTTCTTTTGTCATAAAGTCAATTTTATTCTCTTACTAAATCAATGATTTTTGATCCCATTCCTAATTTGATATCGTTGCTATGCAGACATAGTGAACTTCCCTATATCGCTGGAGTACCAGCGAAAGTCACCTGTGATAGACCAACTTAAAGCCTCACGCTTCGTCGTGGTTGAATAATATAACGACAGAACATAAACTATGTGCATGTACCATCTTCTACGTCAGCGGTCCTCAAATTTTATTTTCTTGGGACCCACCTTAAATTTTGAAAATATTTACTCCGCTCACCCATTACGTAAATGTCTCTGCGCTTGCCTAGTTATTTTACCGAGTGACTGTTTAATAATGCAGTGTATTAGTAGAAGTGTTTTTTGTTTAACGTGCTTCAACGGCTAAGGTCATTTCGCTCGTTGCTGTAGTCCCTATATGCCACTTGCAGACAGAGGCAACAGCACTTCTATAGGAGGATCACCCCTTCCAAATTCAAGCATAGCCCAACGATGCTTAACTTCGGTGGCTGATCGGGAATCGGTGTTTCCATCGTGGCAGGATGTTGCCCGTAATACACTACATTTCAAGTAGTTTATTATGCATATTTTGCTTATTGGTCGTTTCGCGGCCCACCAGAATATCACCTTTATCCCTCCAGAGAGTCAAGACCCATAGTTTGGGGACCGCTTGATTTATAATATGTCACTAATTGTGATCGCCTCCACTTCAATGCAATCGTAAAGTTCTCATGTTATGTGTTCACATTATGATCTTACATTCAACGCGAACCGGCCTTGTTTTTTGGACATTCTGCGTCCAAACTACCTCTTGAAAACAATAATGGAAGGGGAATGAATGTGAAGAATGACGCAAGAAGACCAAGGGAACCAAAATAGGAACATCTGGCAAATTAATGGGAGGTGAAAATGAAGGCTTGTGAAGGAATGAAACGGTTAGCTGATGGGAATATTGGAAAGGAGAGCTGCAGCAAGTCGTTCTTCGGGTTGATGACTACTCCCGATAATGAGGCGAAACATTGAGTGGAAGTCATTCGGTTTTAGAAAAAATTACACCGGCTGGCGAAAAGTGATGAACTCCAGAGCCTCTGCGGAACCAATCGAATTGCCTACTTCACATTGGTGACTGCTTTAGCGTCAAGTGTTCTGCATATCGAGCGCACTCAACGAAGCTGGTCTGCCTAGCGTAGAGTCCCTACTCGTATCTCCGCTGCGATTATGCCCGAGTCCGCCCGCTTAAACACCCCCCGCGTTTCTCGAAAGGTCGTACATACTTACACACATCTGACTTTGGCGTGCGCTGACGCACTCAATTTCGTCAAGTCCGTGCAGGTCCGGCTTTGAAGGAAACTCAGATCCCTCCTATGTAGCCTAGCGCGCGAAGAGTACCCATGTGACTACTGCTTTGCTAGCCGGGCAGTCCGGCCGCATTCGCTAGCGACATTGAGGTCCTGCTGAGTACGCCTGATGCATATCTCTCGTTTTGCGGTCAAAGTACTTTTTTTCATGGCAGATGAAGGTGGGTGGCATTGCATGGCATGCATCATTTTCATGGGCTACCGAGAATGGCACTGGATAATACGTACTATCGTTTTCACTGAAATGTAGACACCCACACGGACTTGTACTGATTTGATTGAATGGGGCTGGGTTGGAAAAAATATAAGAGGGTTGGCAAACGAGGCTAGCTGCGGCCTTTGCCTTTACGTCACCGAGAGCCGACGAGGACGGACGTGGATGCGACCGGGCTAGCGGAATTAGAGTCAAATAAACTCCGAGAGCATAGCCCTAGCGAAAGGAATGCACTGAGGAAACTCACGTCCACGCACACGTTGGGCCGATCGGAGTCTTTTCGTTAGGGCTCCGTCGCGAGGTTTTTGCTCTCCCTAGATTCAGATTTGGACTCACCCTGAGTGTTTCACCAGGAAGCGACTCCGTAGCCGAGATGGTTAATTCAATGCGCCGGATTTGGTATGCGGTTCGGGCAGGGTTCGTTTCCGTAGTCTATTTTTTGGCCTATTTTTTAAATCTTTTAGATAAAAAAGATGCATTCTTAATATCATCATAATTTTTTCATTCATTTCATTCATTCAAGTATTCTACCAGCTGATTGGTAGGTTCTTGGACGGTCCCCATTCTGCATCCCAACCTCATAAACATTCTCTTGCTTTCCCTCCTAATGGGCCGTTATAGATCCCTCTTCAATTCTTCATATCTTCTACCTCCTCTTATTTCGTCCAGAATTCCTATCCTCTTCCTTCCTCTTCCACGCTTCCCCAGTGTTCTCCCCTCTATCACTCTTTTCAACATGCCCTCTCCTCTCAAAACCTCCTCCATCTACCTCTTCTGCCTTCTCCGAACTTCTGCCACAAGCTTCCTCTCCTCTCCGACCATATCCAATACTTCCTCGTTCGTCTTTCTCGCCACCCAGCTAACCTTCTCCATCCTTCTCCAAACCCTTATCTCAAACGCCTCAAGTCTACGCACATCCTCCCTTCGCAATGACCAAGTTTCCGACCCATATAGCGCCACGCTCCATATTAAAGTTTTCACCGGCCTCTTATTTACGTCTCTTCTCAGACCCCCCCTCATCAATTCCCTTCTCTTCGAAAATGCTTCTTTATCGAGCGCAATTCTGCATATGATGTCCTTACCACTAATACTTCTCCAAAATACTACACAGATACGTAAACTGCTCGACCTCCTCTATCTTCTGCCCTCCCACCCTTATATTCAGCCCCGCCTTCTTATTTCTAGAAAATCTCATTACTTTCGTTTTCTTGTGATTGATCTTCATCCCATACTTTTCGCACTGCACCTCTAATGCAGTCACCATTGACTTCAACCCCTTGGCCGACTGACTAACCAATGCTTGATCATCTGCAAATCTCACTGATTTTATCAGCTCCCCTCCTACCTTTATTCCTACCTCCTCCCCCCATGCCTCCCTTACCATTTCTTCTGAATACACGTTAAAAAGCAACGGCGATAGTGGGCACCCTTGCCGCACTCCCCGTCCTATCGTGGCCCATCCCGATTCTCCATTGGCTACCCTAACCTGCGCCGTCTGGTTCATATACAAATTCCGAATCATACGCCTGTCCCTCCTATCGACCCCTAATTTCTTCAACACTCCCATTAATTTCGTCCATTTCACCCGATCAAACGCCTTCTCGAAATCTACGAAGCATGCAAAAACATCCTGCCCATACTCTAGGTTTCGTTCTACTAGTGTCCTTATCACCGCTATAACGTCTCGCGTTCCCGTCCCTCTCCTAAAACCAAACTGGTCGTCACTTAGGTATTCATTTGCCTTCTTCTCCAGCCTTCTGTTTATAATTCTAAGAACTACTTTGGCCGCGAGGGATATTAAGATTCTTGTCCTATAATCTTTGCACGTTTTGCTATGCTCTCCTTCGGTATAGGAATTAGTACAGTCTTCGTGAAGTCTTCCGGCCACACTCCATCCTCATAAATCCTACGGATAAGCGCAAATATTTTTCCTCTTCCGTTCTTCCCTATGCTCTTTAAAAACTCTGCAGGTATGTCATCTATTCCCACCGCCTTATTCCTTTTCATGTCTCATAGAGCAATTTCGATTTCGCTATCTAGGATACCTGGTCCGATGCCATCTCTGTCGATATCGTCTTCCCTTTCTATATCTAACCTATTGGGCCTTATTTCTTTACCATGCAGCTCTTCAACATACTCCTTCCACCTCTCCTGGATCTCTTTCGGTTCTACGATTACCTTTTCCGTCTCGTCTGTTATCGTCGTAATTCCCCTTCCCTTATTACCACCTGCCAGTTCCTTTACTTTCCTATATAATGCATCTGCTTTTCCCTTTTTTGGTATTTCTCTAATGCGTCGATCTGTTCTCTCCACCACGCCTCTCTTGCTTTCTTTGTTTCTTTTCTAAGCCTGTTATTAAATTCTCGGTATTTTATTTTACCTAGTTCTAAATTTACCCTCATTCATTTCCTTCTCTCCCCCATCTCCCTGATCATCTCCTTCGTGATCCACGGTTTTCTAATTTTAGTTGCACTCACTACGCCTACCGTTGCTTTCGCCGCTTCTACAATTTCATTTTTCAAACTTCCCCATTCATCTTCCACTGATCTAGCTCCGTATTCCTCACCCATAATCTCATCAACCTTCTCTCGATACTTCTTCTTCATTGCCCCAGTTAATGCCTCCGTATTCCACTTTCGTACCCTCCTTCACATTCTTATCTTTTTCAGTTTTACCCGACATTTCATGACTAATAAGTTGTGGCATGTGTCTGCATCAGCTCCTGGATAAGTATACGAGTTTTTAACACTATTCCTGTATCTGTGACGAACCATTATATAATCTATCTGGAACCTATCTGTGTCTCCCGGCTTCTTTCAAGTGTACCTACGTCGAGGATGTTGTCTGAACCATGTATTTGTAATTACTAGGTTATTTCTACGGCAAAACTCCACAGCTTTCTCGCCCCGGCCGATTCTCCTTCCTAGCCCGTAATCGCCCACCTCCCGCCCATCTCTTCCTTCACCCACCACCGCGTTCCAATCCCTCATTACTACCAATTGCTTACTCCCAGGTATCCTACAAATTATTTCCTCTAGCTGATCGTATACCCCATCTATCTCCTCCTCTTTATGATTAGAAGTAGGCACATAAACCTGGATTATAACTAAATTCGTTGGATCTGCCTTTAGTTCCACGACTATAATTCTATCGCACACCTGTTCTGCATACACTACTTTTCTACCTAGTTTCCTATTCATTACGAAAGCAACCCCGCGCTGACATTCATTCCCTCTACTATAAATTACTCTGTAATCGTCGCTCCAGTATTCCCCGTCATCCTTCCATCTTACTTCACCCAGACCCATGATGTCTACACCCACCCTCTCCATTTCTTGTTTTATATTCTCTAGCTTCCCCACCCTCAGCATAATCCTAACATTCCACGTGCCTATTCTGATTCTTCGTTCCTCTTCTTTATCTTTTCCTCTGCTGCTGCTAAGTCTGAGCAAGGATTTCGTGAGATGACGACCGAAGGGGCCTTACTCCCACCGCTGCCGGGCACGACGCCCGGCCCTCTGGGCCGAGTCCCGTAGTTGCCAGGATTCATTATCAATTGAGAAATGTCCATAATTTCAAGGTTTTTGTTATAATTGAGATAGTATTCCGTGGCCTATCCCAATAGTGTTCTTTACGTGACACCATCACTTCAGAGGCCGCCAAACTGGGGTCAGACGCCTTTTGCAGCCATCTCACTGAGGTGCAGACGCTGCGCGGTCTACCATTCGTCTGTCTCCTAACCTTCGACCAATCTGGCATGGGTGACCCTACCAGGAGCAATGCTCCCGCCAGTGCAGCTCTAGGGGTCATCGGAGCACGCAAGCCCTTCCACCACGACAAGGTTGTAGTCCAATAAAAGAGACACAATTCATATAGTTGACAAAAGAAAGAGTTAATGCGGTTTTTTATTTACGGCTTAATTTATGAAAATAATGACTATCTACGTTACCACATTTATTTCTTAACAGATGTAATTCACTGAGAGGAAAAAACATTGGAAGTGGCAGTGGTTGCATCTTTGTGTCCTTGCAGTGAAATACCTACTCATAGTATCTACAATCCTCTATAAATAACCAAATGCATTCGTAGTTTCGATCATTTTGATAAACCCTAGAGTTTGAAAAAAGTTTGTAATTCAATTGATATTTTTTATCTTTAAACTTCTAATACTTGGTCACGTAAAAATGTGGGAAGTGAGGTGTTTTAAAGAACGAACGCTTTCCTTTCAGTGGGTGTGCGCAGAGCCAGATTAACAATAAGGCACAAGTAGGCAGTTGCCTATGGGCCCCTTGTTATGAGAATTGTTTTCCCCTTTCTTCTCTTGCGACTTGTTTATTAAGGTGGGCCCCGTTGCTTGTACTGCCTACAGGACCCCAAGTGCGTTAATCTGCCACTTGGTGTGCGAACCATAGTAAGCTATAAGGACCAGGTGGAAATAAATACGCAAATCAGCCCTTTTACCCCAAATTATCCTACGATTTTTAATAGCTATATATGTTTTCCGACATCAGCGTCACCAATATCTTCAACCTTTTTTATCAGGCTCAGGTGTAATTTTGGCATGATGTATTTCTCTCGGGGTAGAAAGGGTATTTAAAAAGTAAAACTATTCAGATTTCTTTTAGTTTTTTAATACTTAGTGGCGTCAACACCTGACTCTACAACTTGCTGCAGACGGCGAGGTATTGATGCGACAACATTCTCGCATTCGCAACATTCTCCTGGTGAAACACTCAGGGTGAGTCCAAATCTGAATCTAGGGAGAGGAGAAACCTCGCGTCGGAGCCCGAAAGAAAAGACTCCGATCGGCCCAACGTGTGCGTGGACGTGAGTTTCCTCAGTGCATTCCTTTCGCTAGGGCTTTTGCTCTCGGAGTTTATTTGACTCTAATTCCGCTAGCCCGGTCGCATCCACGTCCGTCCTTGTCGGCTCTCGGTGGCGTAAAGGCAAAGGCCGCAGCTAGCCTCGTTTGCCAACCCTCTTATATTTTTTCCAACCCAGCCCCATTCAATCAAATCAGTACAAGTCCGTGTGGGTGTCTACATTTCAGTGAAAACGATAGTACAGTGTAGCCACCTTGCCACTTGCTTCCGAATCTTGGTGGAGGCAGTGTTCCTTGGGGCTATCTGTATCCACATACCGACTGCAGTTCGCTTTAAGGAGAATTATTTCTTGTGTTTATTGACGCTTTTGTCTTTGTACCTATACATTCGAGACAGCGGAATTTAAAAAATATTTTCCTCCATGAACCTTTGTGGGATTATTTTTTCATGCGAACCCTTTTGTCTCCCATGTCAGTCACAAAACATCGCCTGTCATCCTTTTTCAGGTGGATCAATTGTACTTTTTTCTTTTTCATTCATCGTATATACTAGGTATTTCTTTTGTCTCCGGCCTTAGATTGTGAAGAAATATCGCATTGAAATACGGACATTAATAACTCCTCCTTGTATTTATTACAGCTAAATCATAGTTGCAAGCTAATTCTTGATCAGCTATTTCCATGAAAAGGACTTTAAGTACGATAAAAAACTGTAAACTATGGCCAAGCTATACTATATTCATATGAAAAACCAGTTTGTGCTTCCCTCATCGTGTTTTTTGCTAATTGCTGTCCTTATTTTTTTCGGAGGCTTTCAAGAATAATTTAATAAGTAACCTTAAAGAGGAATTCATTCCATAAATTGAAGTTCTTTCATCGTGATAATGAATAATTCCATTTATTCACTACAAGATTTTTTTCCTTAAATTGTTTTATCACGAAAGAAATAGCGTAGATATAATCAACTTACATCATTGAACATCTGATACTGCAAGATTGATGCCGTCAATGATAATAATGTTTTGTATACTAGCACGACTGAACTTTAATGAATGGTCCCCATGATATGAGTGCAATGTCCATCCAGCGTGATTAGAATTACAAGTTGAAGCCGTATTGCGTGTGAAGTACCACGTATATTACTTAATTAAGCATTGAAGTATATTTTGTAAACGAGCAAATAACAATAAGATGTTTGACGGTCAATGCCTGCCTGGTTTGGAATCACCCCCTGCCACACTCCCTTGAGAGGGCTTTCAGGGTAGCATGTAGACGTATTTGTCTTCTTCTGCCAACCCTCTTTCTATGTCTGTCCACTAGAAGTAGAGGTAGATGCAAGTTTGAATCTTGTATCTACCTCTACTTCTTCGACCTTGTAGTCTCATTCTCATGGCTCTCTTTTCCACGTCTCTGTGCGCCGTTCTACAAGTCATAGCCAACGATTTCTAGATTCTTTAATTTTCTCCCCTATTGGTTAAATTTTATAGTTTCCTCGAATATTTTCATTTATAATTCTATCCCATCTCGTAACACCTCTCATCCATCAGATCATTTTCATTATGAGTCAATTATACAAGTAATATAACATATATACCAAAGTGGGTGGAAGTCTCCCTGAAAAAATCTTTCGACTTTAACGGAATTCGAACATGGATCTCCCATTTGTATTCGCCAGTTGCACCACCTTCATTCATACAAGCCATCTTCATTTATGGCGAAACTTCAGCGGAGTTTTATGCGAACTAGATGTTCTCGTCCCCAGAGTCTACATTGTGGCACATAAGACTTGGTCGTGGATGATTTTTCACTGTCGCGGAGGACAAACCTAACATTGATGCTTTAGAACGGCTAACATTTGACGAATCTAATTTTTTTTTCATAGTGAACTCCTCCCAATTTCGAGAATATATGTTCACCCGTGTGCGTGACTGCGTGCCTAATCATTTGTGCAACCGCTATGATTGGAATTATAAATGCAAGTCAATATTTAGTTAAAAGTTACATAAATTATCATTCATATCAATATGAGTGACGTAGATGTCTACATAGACGTACGAAAATGTGGAATGGGTCATACCCAGGAGTTCCAACAATAAGATTAAGGAAAACAACGGACGCAACGGGCATCCGAGACGAGGAGACGTTTCCCCCGGGCTGGAGGCTATCCCGGGTGCTTGTTCCGTCATTGAGATTAGCTTCGCCCTGGCGATCCCAACTTCACCCCCCCACCCCCTTCCCTCCCAGCCTCCTCCTCCCTCAGTCCCAACTTGGGGCTATTTCCTACATGCCGGGTGAAGTTTTACGGCGGCAGTTATGCAAATGGGCGCACTCGGGCTTAGATTGGAGGTTGACTTCGTCATCCGACGTAATCGTTAGAAAAAAACTCATGTTCTCGGGCCTGTTCGGGCTACCACATATAATGCCTCGAGGTTTTCGTGTCTTCCAAAATTCATCACCCATCCCAAATGGATTATTCCTTCTCTGAGGTGACAGAGCTTTCCTGATATCTTTACTTATATCATTCTAGATTCCGGTGATTAAGTGATTCGCCGGCCGAAAATTTGAACATAATTTCCCTCATCTGGATACCCGACCAATAATTTCGAGTAAAAGATGCTGAAGGCTGATAGTGTGTGATATTTTAGCGTAGACAATGGCATTATACATATATTAGAGAGTCACAAAGTTATCGCGTGCAAAGGATCGTTTTGGATGGCGTTACTTATGGTGAAGTTGAAGACAAATTAGGGGAGTCCTTTAGGGGAGTGTAATTGGCCCATTTAAGTTCCTCGTAGCAGTCTTTGAAAATTTAATGATAGATTGCACACCAGGCAGCCTTTTTAGTTAAATCTCAGTAATCAAAATTCTTTATTTGGTTAGCTGAACACATATAACAGCCTGACTCGCTAAACTCATTTTAAAAACAAGTCAGATATCACTTATACAAACTCCTGTATTCTTTTATCCGTTGACAAACGTCAACTACTACTTTGCTACCAAATGATTTCACACCATAAAATATACTACATGCTTGGTCAAAATTAACTCCAAACACACAACCTTGCTTGTCAATATATAGGTGTTAATTATTTTATATTTACTCTTACTAATTTTTCCCTTCCAATCCCCCAACAAATCCCTGTGGTCTTTAACTCATGCCTAATAGCTCCTAAATATCCATAGCATATAATTGAGATGCATATTTGATAAGAATGCACCACCATATGCATACTCTTTGAGGTAGCTTGTATGGACCTATGTAAATGTATACGGTTTCATATTTATTCCATATCTTTTATCATTCTTAATCCAATCTTGTGAGGCTTCTTAAGATGGCTGAAGTGGTACCTAATCGTCGGTCATTGAGAGCACATTCTAATAATTTTCCAAGTAAGTTGAAAAAAAATTATTGGACATTTCATTCAACATCTGTTTTTGCGGCGGAACTCATCAGTACCTATTCACTAATGAAAATGACGCGAGGATTATATTTTATATTTTTACCAAAATTATTGCATGTTATGGCTTTCGTTTTCGGCGCCGTATTCGAAATTTAGACGAATATTATAATACAATTTTTTTTTTAATATTGGACTCAGCGTGACCCCTTGATATTGGTAAGCACCAATTATGATAGTAAGAAATGTATTATTTCTCTTTTAGAAGAAAATCTGTACATATGTAATCAAATTATTAGGAAATGTTATGTGCCAACGTGTTACGTGTTTCAAAGGCATTTTATTTCTAAAAATAAAAAAAAACGGGGAAATGCAGTTTTTTTCACTTTTATCCATAGATATCGCTAATGAGAACGCGTATGTAAAATTTCACGCAAATCTGTGCGCAGAGAAAAATCGCTCCAAGCACCTTCAACTCGTCCTCCATCCTCCAGTATGCACTCCCGGCGACCAGGGAGTGCGATGCGTGCGTCCGCCTGAATATCGCTCCTTCGTCCTTCGGTTCTAAAACCGTCCCCCGCGCAAAGTGCACCGCACCGCCATTCCCTTCTCTCCTCCCGTCTCCGGCGACGGCAGGAGACGTTGCTCCGAAACAGTTAGAGAACTCTCTGCTTCGTCTCCTCGCCCGTGCAACAACCACGCACACATACGCTGGTTTAACACGGGCTCCATTTCTGTCCACACGTCTACCCTTTTCCCACACGCCGCACCACATCATCCTCCGCACGAAAGAGACCAGCATTCAGCCTTGCTGCACAAACATCGTCCCACACGCTTGCTTAACCGGTTTCTAACCTGTCTCCCTCAGCCAATTCCTACTCCTCCACCATCTCTCCTCCATAACCGCCCTATAACCAACGGCCTCCCATTCTCCTTCAAGCGCTAGTTTTCTCATTCTTTTCTTTTACTGTACATCAAGGCTTCTCAAACTATACTATTATAAAATTGGTAATAATGCTCTAATTTATTTACCATCTCCATCAAATATATCTATCTCATGAAATTTCGTATCTCTTTTAGGATTATGCCAAGGTCTACAGATTATAACAGGACTATTTTTTGCCATACATTACACTGATGAGTTATTCTCGGGTTTCCCACCGGGTTAGGCTCTCCATGATCGCCGACGTTTCGGAAGAAGACTTTCAAGGCTCTAAGCTCTTCCAGAGCCTTGATAATGGCAGGAAAGTCAGATCATGGAGAGCCTAACCCGGTGGGAAACCCGAGAAGAACTCATCAGTATCATTCGCCGGGAAAGCCTGAAATCATATATAAATTATACTGTTTATATTGATATAGCATTTTTTAGAGTAAATAATATTTGTCGTGACGTAAATAATGGATGATTCCTGCGAAATGTATATGCAAATGGAGCTTCTATATTCTTTATTTGTATTTTCGCGTTGGTCGTAGTATTTATTATGGATCCTATAAATTTATACATAGATAAATGATCAGTTGGTGTCGCTATTTTATTTTTATTTTAAGTAACAGACTTTATACGATATGTATTACCATGTGGACAAATATCATTTTGAGGGGCTACGGTTATTACTTATTGCTTATCAGCTATGCCTTATTTATAAACCATACGTTTACTATGAGTGTGTGGGGGATTTGCAGTAAATAATGCTACATTAACCCGAATTTTACTCTCCACTTCGTACTACTATTTATTCTAGCAACAGCTGCATTAGTCCATTTTCTGTTTTTACGTCAAACTGGATCTAGTAACCCAATAGGATTAAATAGAGATGGAAATAAAATTCCATTTCAACCAGAGGAATTTGGTGGGTATTCCGCGAAAAACTGGAATGATTCTATATGCTGCATCTTCTGCGGGATGCTTTTAAATCTGCAAAATAAACAAGATGTTCCGTTAAAATATCAGGATTTACGGAGTGTGCAATCGCGGGAAAATTTTGAGAAATCCTACTTAACGTCTCCTGCACTCTGGCTGCAAATCCCGTCAAATGACGTGATTTACAAAAACACCCTAAAATGCGCCTGACGTCAATTGATATAATTTAAGACTGCAGTTTAACATAATTTGCAAAATATTTTATTACAAGGCCTATTTAAAGTACGAAATTTATTGTCTCATTTTAAAATAAAATTAGTGTGAAAGTTAGATGAATTTTCAGTACTACTTTTTCCACATGTTGTTTTATTGTGAAAATATGTGTAGTGAAAATGTTAAGTCTATTTCGGCAGTGTTTTCAGTGGATCTCAATTTTTATTATGGTCACTTTTGGTGCGTGGGAAGAACTAGTGTTTGTAATTATCTGTTCGGAAATGTATCCCTCTTATTTTATCTTTCCTGTCGCACCAAGATATGTATTGTGGCGTTAAAATGATATTCTCCATGTAACACTGAAACACACCCGTTAGGAATCTCTCAAGCAATCGTGCTTGCAACGAGCGTGTAGCCTCGGAGTCTCTAATGGTTCTCAACCTAATCCCTCTAAATGCAGTGAAACACTCTTTGTTCGCTCGTAGCAGTTTTTAACTAACCGCACAGCTTTTCCTCATGATTTTTCCAGGTATTGCAGGTTATTATTGTTAACCCTGACTGTATGAAATAGGCATAGTAATGCTTGTCTTTTATAAGGCTATATTGGAACAATTTTGTTCAAAGACTGGTAGAAAATATCAAGATAAATTATCGAATAAAATCATAGATAGTGCGGGATCATCGGTAAGGATATATCGATCGGGAAAGCATCGAGCACCATCGTACGCTAACTGTCGATGTTTCTGAACCATCGGCTAACGATTCCCATCCCTGGCATCTTCTCTCCCTCGCCGCAAGCCAATCACAGCAACTCAAGCTCAATAAAAGCCTTCCAATGTCCCTCCAACTCTCCTCCCAAACCCCTCATCCAACATCCTCCTACCCATTAACCATTTTTTACCGGAGCGAGACGAGCAAACATAATTCTCTTTCGGAAGCCTTGTCGAAGACGATGAGTCATCTACATTTCCATCGACGGTGGACCTGTGTGTGGCTGGGTGGGTAGGATGGGCTCACATGAACACGCACGACTGTGGTCGTGCTCAGGCTTTCCAGAAATTAAAAAAAAAAATACCGAAACCGGCGTCACGTGGGATTGTTCCCAGCGTTTTTATCCCTGCTTTGAACATAGAGTGCAACCTGGTACTTAGAGCAGTCAATTATTGACATGTTTTGAGGGTTGAGCTAGAAATTCTAGAACTATACATAGTTTCAACTCAATTTTTACTCCTTTTCACAAAAACTTATGTGTAAGAATGTTTCTCCAAGAAAATTCTTCCAGGCAGGTGGTAAAACGAAGGATCACAAAAAACATCTTCCATGTTTTTTGTGAGTTATTGTCTGAGAATAATAGGAACTTGAGTCAAAATGCCTGAGTGTAACGGAAATGGAGCTACAATTGGCTCCTACGTTCGGGAAAAAGTGTTCATCAAAAATATACTCGTCGGATATTTTGGAAAATTAGGGTCTTAAGTTTTTTGCCCAATTTTTAAAGCATTTCGTGAGTGGAAAGCAGGATTTTGTATGCAATGCAAACGAAGAGATGGAATTCAGTGTTGGTTTTGACTTACGTAGTCGCGATGGAACATATTTAAGGCAGTCTCGGCGAAATTTTTCTCTCGGGACAATAGAGTTCCTGTTCGAATTTTATTTTAAGATTTAAGCTATTGTAAGAAGTATGAAGTATCTACTATAATAATCACCGATATGTGTGTATATATGTCAGTAACTTTCACACAAGAAATACATATGAAGCTGTATCTTTATTTGGCTGCAGACCTTTTTTCATTTGCAAAATTAAATTAGAAATAGTGGTTTTCTGTTTTTTGGAAAAGTACCAATAGAAAGAAAAAAATAAAAATTCTTTTTCCTTCAATCGGATTTTGTATTCCGGTCAAAATTCCGAAATGTTTGCTAAAACGTAATAATTTTTAGCAATATTTTGGCGTTTTTGAGTCATCCTCCCCGTAACGACCTTACTAATTTTTTAAGTCGAGATTCCATGTATATCCATTAATTCAATGATTCTTTGCACTAAATATGATATGAATGGTTTATTACAGTCATTGTAAATGATAATATTCTTCCCGTTGATATTCAACGGCCACCTTCTCTAGTATGTGTAATAATGTCAGCGACGTAAACACATTGTTTAATAATACTAAACCTCGCAGTAATTTTCTTTTCATTCACATTTCAGGCTTAGCCGCTAGGCGCAGACCAAAAAGCAGTCATGGGAACAGTGTGCAGTCAAACCAGTCACTAGGAAAGTGCTACGTATACGAACATGCTAACATGCAGCATACTGGATAAGAGACAACTACTGGTTAGTGTTACTAATACTATTAGTTTATGAAGGGTAAGAGATGTTACTTCATGCAGGTAACAAAATAATGCCGGACATTTCAAACCCGGTGAGGTGTCAGTAATGATGTTATGTTTTTAAACACAAGTAAAAGTCTTTTATACCTAGTGTCTAAAAGTGTACTCTTCTAAATGAGATCTCACCACAGAAAAATAACATCTCTCTTTAACCATCTCGTCACATTTTCCTAGTATTCATATAATAAATCACAATTTTTGACTAGCCTGTCCGCAGATTTCCCGTACGTGTTTCCCCCAAAATAGGTCCTTAGTAAGGGTCACGCTTAAGCATTCAACTGACTCTAAATTTTATATTTCTTTTGATAAATTGTGTACGTTTCGTTGACTTAAGTTATTTTCTTTCTATTAATTTATATCAAAGATAAAAAAAAATAGTTATAACTGTCAAGTATTGCACCATTCATTCATAGCATCCTAGGGTGTGATCATGGTTCCATCTTTCGCATTGTCGTTATTGTTACGCAATAGCTAGTTGAAACGCAAGCCGCTCTGGAAGGGCAGCGATCACGGTTACTGTCATGGAATAGGTACTTATATTTTTAGGGAAATATCTAAAAAAGTACTCCACTGTGAAGCTGATATTTTGGATTATTTTAAAAAATAAATCTTTTCCATTATCATTATACCAAATTCACTGATTTTTATGTGCAGTGATATCTAACTCAAACTGCCAACATTTTATTAAAACACCGATAAAGCTCTTCCGAGAAAAGAAATCACCTCATCGCGTCATCAAAATATAGAGTACTAGTGAGTATAGCGGATGTTGTCAAATTCCTGCACGTTACTCACATGACTTTAGACCAATGGCGGTGTGAAAACATTTCGATAATTTCCGGCACTGGATTAAAGATATGAGGGATTCATCAAGCGAATAGTTGGAGCCCTGTCACTGAATGAAAAATAAATAGGCATAGGGATCGTAACCCCGCAGATTCCCCGAAAAAGTTCCGCGGTGACAATAAACGAGCCTTCGCCGTCCGCCCAACCGCAGTGCAGGGGGCGGGGGAGTTGCAGCCGTGCGACGCCAGCTGTGGGTTGGTGGCCTCGAAGATACAATAATCCTGTGTGCTATGCATGCTGTCTCCGTTAAAAGTGTACCTATTCGTCATTAGGCGATGTCAAGTTGTTAAAAAGAGAAACGCCCGCGGTGCACCCGAAGAAAGCAGTCTTTCAGTACCTCCTAAACCTTTACCCTATGTGACAAAATGCGTAATTTTTTCCGCGATTTCTCCTAAATATAATAGATGGAGGCTCTTTTCAAGTTTTTATCTCTAAAATCTCCATAGCGGAGTGGATGCGGCTACAATCCATTCCACACACTTGCCGCGCCACCTTACCCCGTTGCAGGCGGGTTGGACTAGACTCGACCGCGCGATCGAAAAACTAATGTAAAATTTGGTGTCGCAAACGGTCGCAGCATAACTCATCGGATTCGCACTATGGAAGCTTTGTAGAGTTTCCCCATATACGTTACTTTGCGATGCTCGGCGATGCAAATAACTATTTATCTACATGTATTAAAAAAATGACCAAAAATGAGAGTCCACCATTTTGTTTAATATCTTTGGTAAATAATGACAAAAAAGTATGTAAACTACATTAAAACAAAGATGAAAAACTGTTTCTTGATACTGCATCACTTTTTATTCCAATTCTTTACCCATAAAGGTTTAGCAAGGGCTTGATTATGAAGATTTCGTGATAAAATTGAGTGTAGACAATTTTTGCGAAATTTGTGCATATTTGACCTCATGCAAATTATTAATTGAACAGTACTAAAGAAAATACTTAAAGTCATCGCATGTACAGGTCTTCTGAAAATATTTATGCAAAGTTTCAGCTTCCTGGCTTGAAAAAAATCACTTTTTGACTTTTGGCCAACTTTTTTCGATTTCAGGCCACTGTGCGACGTTTCGAAGGCGTAGTCTGCCATCGTCTTCAAGGGGAATGGGGATTCTTCAGGGAATTTTACCTTGAAGAATCCCCATTCGAAACGTCGGTGCAGCCAAACACCATCACCCGGCTGGAAACCCGAGACTCTTCATATTATTTCTAAAAGAACTTCGTACATTACTCTAATTATTTAATACCGACCTAGGTTTCAACTGCCCTGCAGTCATTATCACGGTACAAAAACAAGGTATGCGAGGTGGTAGTACTGCAGGATTGGGGGTCATTAGTTCCAAAGTGAAATTTCCAAAACAAAAGTTCTAAGATGAAAGTTCCAAATATATAATTTTTCAAAACATAAATTTTCCAAAATGTACAGATTTCCAAAAAATAAATATAAGTGCACTAAATTAATAGTTGTACAAAATGAGAAGTTCCCCGGCCAGATTCGTACGATAGTTTGCCGGAATTTCTTTAAGTTCATTTACACTTTGTGGATTGGATGGAGTACCGATCAAACATCGACGCTGAACTTGATTTCTTGTATTATCTCTGTCAGGAAGCTCCCCCAGAACAGCACTTGGTACATTCTGTAGATCTCGTAAAACTTGTGCAGGAGTAGCTCCCGGTTGTTCTTGAGCTCTTCTCTTAATACCCGACATAACGTTTACATCTGCAACCTCTTCTGTCTTAGGAGCGTGAGTGTGAGCATCGGGATCACCACCTTTCCGTACAGCTACGTCATGTCCAGTACTCACAGAAATTACTCGAGCAGAGCATTGGTTTTTATGTTTACACCTCCAGTACGCAACACCGTTTTTTCCGAGGAATCATTGTAATATAAGAAGCCATCCAGATGCAAATAAGCTTTACGTCCAGATTTAACAAGTTCAGGAATTCGTAAGGCCTTCCTGCAACTTCAAATTTGTATATTAAAAAATCGGCTTTACTACGGGGATGGAGGTTACGAGTGGTTACGAGACGACTGACGCTTTTTGTATATTTATTTAAGTGTTGCCAAGTGTAGAAGTGAGGTTGTATACAATATAAAAAACAAATATTTTGGAATGATGAATAATTGGAAACAAGAATATTTTGGAACTTTTGGATTGGAAAAATGAAGGTTTTTGGAACTTTTGGACTGGAACTTTTATTTTGGAACTTTTTTCACTATACCTACTGCAGGAAGGAGAAGGGGGAAGGGTGGGAGGGTGAGGCTACCAAGGTTTCTATGTCAGAGACGTGCGTCACTCGGCCAGATTCGGAGTTCAATGGGAGGGGGCAAAGATTTTGATAATAGTGAGGAATTGGAATGAAAAACACATTCATTTGAATGTTCGACATTTCCGTTGCCCGCAGAGTTCACAATTTCAAATTGTTCTAAGAAATCCAATTTGATACCTTTCGTTAGCACTCATGGTTAATGAAAATACTCATGATTAGTGAAATGACTTTCGCTGTTAAATATAAGCGTCTCTCTACGCCATTGTTGTCCTCGAAGCATAAATAATTACAAAAGGGCCATTCTACGTCATTTGAAACGGCGAGTTGCCCTTGAGCTCTCCGATTTCCACAAATTTTGAGATCCGTCGATACGGAGACATCGCTTAAACAGCATTATTACGACTTGGTACTTTCTAATTACATATTTGTTTTCAGCTATAAATCAGCCCCCTGGGCTTAAATGAGACACGATTGTTGTTGAATCGCTCGCCGATATAAGACCATCGTCTCCCCTGCCTTAGATGCCGAGAAACTTCAACGTAAAAAGGGAATATGACGTCACATAAAAATTATTTTCTCTCTTATAAGAAAAATTACCGTTGCAACACTACAACGATGCATAGCTCAAGTGTTTAACTACTAAATATAAAAAATGGACAAAATCTAAGGGTTATATGTTTTGAGATGCTTTTATATCAAATTTGAGAAGTTATCAATATAAAATTTTTCTGCACTGAAATGCATATTTTTTTATGATGGCGTTAAAATATAATGCGCTGTTACATTCTTTTTCCAGATAACATTTTTGCTCTGACATAAGCATTATATATCAAAGACAAATCAAGCACAAATTTGTGAGAAGATCAATATTTCATGCTTACGTAAATAGCCAACGGATGAATATTTTGCAAAACATTTGCTGATGGTCAACAACGTAGTGAAACGGAATAATTCCAGCAAATGTAGTGGAAATTGGATAATTCAAGGGCATTTTCGGTCTTTTTTTGGTCTGTTTGGCGTGGAATTATACAAAATTGATTTGCAGAAAAATTAGAATGTAAAAGTAGGATATTGGGTGACTCAGCCATCGAAACGTCGGCAGAATTGTGGAGTTTGGACCTGGTGGAGATTCTGAGTCTTCTTCAATACTAGCATACACCGTGAAAGGATCGGACCTTCCCTCTGGTATAAATTGACATTTTAATCTAGTTGTTTGAAAGTACGGGAATTTCAATCAGTGAGGGAACTTCATTCACTTGACTTCCCGAGCAGCCAAGTGAGATTATTTTCGCTCTAATGTCCAGGAATTGCTAAGTCCAGACATGGTCCAGACAATATCGTCTTACTCCGCTCGCCATTTTTGCATTGAGTGTTGCAGAATTGTAATTACTAAAATATTTTTGTTACTTCATGATGTATTTACTGCTGCTTTCTATCGTTGTCCGGAAGTCTTGATTTTCGTCTCATGAGGAACAATGCACTTGGAATGCGACTTATGCAAGAGCGTTGTATGTAGGAAGCACTCAAAGAGTGTCACTCGAATATTATTTATTAATTTATATCTCAGATAATGCTTATATTATTAAAATTAACCTTCACACACAAACTGAAATAATTCTCAATAATGAATTTTGGTACTATTCCCTAGTCATCCTCGAAAATAATAAATATATTTCATTCATAATTTAGTGCTTAAATTCGCATTTCGTTTTGCATTGTAGTTATAATTTGTGCGTAAATTATTGTAGATATGAATTATTATCCGTTCATTCATCAAATAAAATATATATTACTTGGGTGTTGAAAATAGCAGTTATAAAAAAACATCAAGCCATGGATCCTCAGGGACTCGGCTTCATAATCTGTTGAAGTCCGCACATGAAGAATGTTAAATAGTACTTCACATTCACACGTTTCTTCTTTTTCGAGTTTTCATGAACTATCGCCGAAATAGTACTCGGTACTCTATCTTATGCTAGTTCTAATACTCCCTGGTAGTTCATCTTATGTAGTTTCTTCTTTATTTGGTCTATGTATTTGTCCCTTGACTTAGCATAGCTTAAGTATTTAACTACTAAATATAAAAAAATGGACAAAATCTAAGGGTTAGGTGTTTTGAGATGATTTTATATAAAATTTGAGAAGTTATCAATTAAAATAAAATTGTTTTGTTAAAATTTTTCTGCACTGAAATGCATATTTTTTTATGATGGCGTTATAATATAATGCGGGAATTTTCTTTTCTTGGGACTTTTCCTTCTATTTTTCCTTCAATTATATTCTTCACAGACCCATTGTGCCTCAGGGTGTGCCCAATCCATCTGCTTCTTCTTTTCTGTATAGTATTCAGTATTGTCATTACCTCTTCCACTCTTCTGTATACTTCTTAATTTCCTATTTTATACATCCATTTGATCTTCAGCATCCTCCTCCAACATCAGATTTTGAATGTTTCTAATCTCTTCTGGTCTGCTTTTCCAATGGTCCATGTTTCCGTTTCATAGAGAGCCACGCTCCTTACGAATGCTTTCACATACTGTTTCCTCCTTCATACTCCTATCTTCTTTGAACACAGTAGTTGCATTTTCATCACTTCTTTTCATACTATGACAATATTTTATTTTGATTTGGTTGAAAATACAACTCTAGTAATGAATGGCAATTGCCTATACGATAGTCGGTCTTGTGAAACTATCGTTGAGTTCAGCAGGCGAATCATAAGCATGATAGAAACTACGAAAAAAAAATTTTCTTTGATTTCGCTCAAACGACATTGCCTTTTTTGTGTTGCATCTTGCGACAGCATCCCAGCAGTGGAAGTGCACGAGACGGCAGTTTCATCAGCCTGCGATGCTGCCTGTCCACGCTTAGAGCTCACAGAATATGGCACACGCTTGCCTGCGTCTGGCTTATTTTTTTCAAATACTTGATCGAGTACGCGCGTTGAGTAGCATAGAAAGAGAGTACGGACTGTAGTTACTGTCTTTTTTCATCTATATTTGAATGCTGGCCTCACAAATTGAATACTTTTTTCGCTGCAGATATTTAAAAAAATGTTCTGTTGTGACTGCATGAGTCATAAAAAATGAGAAATACCAAATTTTCATATTATGCCTCGTTAAAAAAAGGTCATTTTTCTGTTGACAAAACTTACCTTCAGGAAAACAAAATTAATGTGTGCAGATATTAAATTTGCAACAGTTTATATGCAACAAATTTCATAAAAAGTAATTCGAGCATTATTTTTTAATTGTTTTTATAGCCACATAAAATCTGTCTAATTAAGAGTAGCCTATAAAACTAACTAATTTTATTCACAAAAATAAATTTCAGTATTATTATTTAGTAATCCTCAAAATTATAACAATAATGTTTATTTTTTTATGTTAAGCTATGCATTTAGTTTTGCATTGTTACGCTATGCGATGTTATTTCGACGAATATACCTATTTTTAAATGAAATATTTTCCAAACCAAAGTTCCGAATGTTGTACCAATTATTTTGAAACACTTCATTTTACTTTTAGCAATTGTAACAAGTTATTTGGTAATATCTAAGACAAATGTAGATGAATTGGTGCCGTCATTTTTTCAACATTCGACACACGTCGTTGCACCTGCAGAAATTGAATAAATAATTAAAATTGTGGATAGATGTATAAAATTCCTCCATTAAATTTTGTAAAGTTTTCTCTACATCTTGAATTAGTTTTTTTTTTTTGAGTTTCGTGGATGATAGTCGTGAAAAGTTAAGACATGATTGTCTGTCTTGCTCACTCCCAATAACACTGTCAACTTTGAATGCCCGAATTTCTTATAAAGGAGGCTTGAAAATAAATTACTGCCATGGTGTCTTAGGTATATCAGAAGATTCATTCATTAAAAAAATTCATTATGATGGGCTAAAACTGTTGGATTGGATTTGAAAATCAATACTGAATTTGGAAAATTGTGCTAAACGCCAATTCTTGAATTCAATGGACAATAATTGAAAAATTTTCAAAAGTTTGTTATTCCAATGCGACAATGTTGTGTTTATTCACCGCGACTGCGACATATCATGCCCGGCCACTTCTCCTGTGCTAGAACGTTGACTGGGAACGAGAACTACTTGTTCGTGTTCCCCACCCGCTGAAATTTGCCTTGGTGTAACTGACTAACACACCTTCGGGGCTATTCTGTATGCTCACGGAATTTCCGAGCCTCGAAAGTGACGAAATTTTGACGTCACAGCCTCTCAAAATGTCAAATAGGGCCATTCAAAAGTTGAGATTTGTCGGGGGAAGTGACGTCACATTCACGGATTTTCCGAGGTTCGGCCATGTCGATTCCTTACTGAATAAGGCTCCTGACCGGAAATTGGGAGAACCGGGCTCGGATCCCGGTCTAGTCAAATGAATTTTTCATGGCGAATGTCACCCTTTTTGGTGTAAATGGTGCGAGATGTTTGCGTTCGTTTATGTTTTTTTTAGCAATGGGCAGACTAAATGGACATAGAATGATAGCCCATGCCAGAGTGAACGATATTCGGTTTTCATAGAGGGACAGGAAAATAAGTGGATTTTGGAAGAAACCCTTTCATTCAACTTTCGTCGATACAATCTTGCTCACGTTTCATATCGGCCTCACCTTCGCTTCCCCCCTCCCCGCCCTGCATTTCATCGCCAGAGGGGAAGAGAGACATTCCCCAGTACCGCGTTTTAATTTGTTTTAGAGCGGGCGGGCGGCGGGGGAGCGATTCGCACGAGAAAGCTCCGGTGACCTTCGAGCCTTCGCGTGCTTAACGGTACACCGAGAGGGGAGAAACGAAAAGAAATGGAATCAAATGATGAAGGGAATAAGGAAAGAAGTTCTCGGCTGAGGCAAGGGTGATGCTGATTCTAAGGAACCGGAGGGGCGGGATTCGAGACCTTGGGTATATTACATCTGCATCTATGAAATACCGTGCAAGTCACCACCAGGGTGTGTGGCACGGGGTGATTCCACACTAGACTTGCACTTGGTACTCGTCCCAGTTCAAATCTAGCCAAGTGATCATCGCAATGGTGGTCTACCATCGTTAAGATGGTTTCAAAAACAGGCTACGCAGCTGCGTAGGCATTCTTTTATTTAGAAATCCATGAAGTTAAGAATAGGAAGAAGATTTTGGAGACGAGTTTGAGACATTTTTTCCCCTCTTCCTCCTAATCCATAGTCATGTTTATGTAGCCATGTAAATGTATAATAACAAAAACTTATATTTATAGTATAAAATATTATCTTGTTGTTGTTGGCCTAAGAAAAAATAATACCATATATTTGAAAAAATGGATACACGCATGAACGAATATTTTACACATGGATACACGCATTATAATCCTCTTTGTGATTCATTAGTTATTGTCAATTTTAACAATGTAGATCCTCTTTGTGATTGAATGGTTGTTGTTGCACATACACACGCGCACATACGCACAAAAAATTGCTCATACATGTATTATATATGATAGACTACATACACAATTACGTATAGAATTAAATATTAATTTTTATCATATATGAGTATTTAAAATAGAATAATTAATTCGAAATGCAGTTTTAATTACATAAAAAATCATGGATCCGAAATAGTAGTGACTTACCTGCTCTAAATGAGGCCTAGGTTAAGGGTACACCGCCAGGCATGCCGAAGAAATGGAAGTAAGCGGTATAAAAGAAAAATAGATTTCTTGTTAAGACGAGGGTGATGCTGATCTGGGGAGTGGGCAAGAGATTCGACGAGACAAAGGGGTTAGGTTATAGAAGGGACAATGGGGTGGGCACGATCAAGAGTTGGGTGGGATGTGACGGAGAGGGTGGGAGTGAAAGAAGGATTGATTGCATGCGTCTCGGAGTGAGGATTCCCGACTCTTCTCCTCCGGAGTCCTTATCGGGAGAGGCCGTTGAACCGCACTACAAGAAGGTGGTGGCGGTTCGATCCCGGCGCGGGGTTGGTCAGCGATGTGTTTGGTCCAGCATGCAATAGGGTGGATAAAATACAGTCCAGGGAACTTGCATGAATTTTTATAAACTCTTTGTATAGCATGCAATATATTTTCATTTGCGTTATTTGTGAAATATATTTGCGTTCTGTGCAACATATTTTCCACCATGTAAGAACATAATTGTGGGTAGAGTCGATGCTATTATATAGTTGGGAGTAACTTTAGATTAAAACCAAAAGTGGTAGCATTTCTTATGATCCGTTAGTAAATGTTTACTCCATTGTATGGCAAACTTTTATTATATCTACGTAATATGTTCATTCAGACTTTCATAAGATATTTTACAATTCATAAATCAATTCCATACTCAGCTATGGTGTAACGTCTTGGGTGGTGCTTATTTTTAATCAATACGGTCAACTTTTTTCGCTCAAAAAAGCACCATTAGGATTATCTACAGAAATAGCTTATTTCATCGTATTTCTCTTTTTTATATTAGTTTAAGGCTGCTCCCTCTAAGGCATTTGTGAATTTACAAGGTCTAATGTATGTTCTTTTTAATAAATGGCAACAAGTTGGCCTTGTTTAATAAACAAAACATTGGAGGTGGCCGTAGAAGAATTCCATTTCTTCTGCAAAAGATTCGCATATCTGTATTGAAAAGATGATTTGTACATCTTGGCCCTAAATTGTCAAATGAAAATATGATCACATTCTTAAAAAAGTAATGGAATGGCTGCTTTATTTTGAATGTGTGGATATTTTTAGGTAAAAACATTTTTTTATCAATTCTTCAATATTTTAAAATTGATTCGGTGTCAAAATCTTGAAATCGGCATATTAATCCATTTTTTAATGAATATATGTATATCATATTAATTTACTTTGTCATAATTTGAACTCTCTAGCATTCATATTATGATGGTAGCTACCTACAGGAATTCCTTTAAAGTTATCCTAAACTAATATGTTTTAATTTATTTTTATGTATTCAATGAATATCTTTCCATCTATCCAGAAGCTTAAAAATGCAACGTTTTTATGCAACACTCTAGTTTTTTTAAGATCCAGAAGTTCGACAAGTTTTAAATTTTGCAGTCATTGAGGTGGTATTAGCTTTTTGGTTCAAATTTTTAAATGCAATATCAGCAGCTATAATTCATCAAAATGAATGTAGAGTTTGTCTTATATGCTATTGAAGTAACTTTTTTCAAATCCGCTAACGGAAATATGGGCATTTTAAGTGAGGTAAATTGTGGAAAGTGAGCTTGACAGGTACATATGTTTTTACTTTCAACGGATATTATACTTATAATATAACATAAAACTAACTGAAGATGAAGTAAAGCCTCTCTGAAAAATTGTGAAGGATTTATAAAATACTATTGTCGATTTCAATTGGGTATTTTCCAAAATTTTAATTTTAAGTTTATGGATCTTTATATGTTACTTAAACTCGAACAAGCTTGTGGGGTGCAAGTAGTTTTAAAATTGATTCAATATTAATTGAGATATTTAAGATTAAAATAGTCGAAATTTCAAATTTTTTTACGCCGCTGCGAAACGAAATCTGATTGGCTTGACGTCATTTTCGCTGAGCGATAGACGGATGTGAGGGAGAAAGTGAGTAACTGTAGAAGATCTGCCGTATATTTAAAGATTTTTCATTGAAAACAAAGACTATGGCGTGCAATGGTTTTATTAAAACCACATAAGATAATTTACCCTAAGTGGATATGTTTATGGTAGGCGTTTTAATGAAGAAGGACGAGCGATTTAATGCTGCGGAAATTCGTTGAGCTTAAGTCCAAAAAATGTAAGCCTAAAGTTTGCTTTTAAAATCGTCATTACTGTTTTATATCATTTTTGATAGATATAATTATGTATTTGGTGTATGAACTTTATTAACTGTTTTTCCAATACACTCATAATCATTATGATACTTCTTTCTTTATCGAAGTCCATATCAGTCCATGCAACAGTAAACAAACAGTATCTTAGTAACATATCAACATAACACAGTACTCGCCAAATGTTTGCGCTGCCAATACTCGACACACCTAAAACGTTAATTTTTTATTTATTAATTAGTGATTGTTTGTAGAGGAGGTTTCGAGAAGTGGCTTATCTGCTGTAGAAATGCCTAAAAATAGATTCTCATCTCCTAAATGTCCATTCAAAGTTTAATTTAAGTGTTGTTATATTATAAAGCTTCTCGTGAGAGTTATGGTGATAATGCTATAGGATACGTCCAAGTAAAGAGAGATGGACCACTGTGCACAGTCATTGCAAGAATATGTCCAGAACACAAAGTGCGGAGTAAAGTATACATTTTTACGGGTGGACATTGAGGAATCCAAGGAAGAAATTTCAATCATTCAATGTCGTGATTGTAAATATTTAAAGTATTATAAATTTCTTGTTCGGTGTTTCAACCGATGTATTCGTACATTGTGGCACAAAACACCATCTATATCCCTTACTTAGATGCCATTTAAAGGCATATCTAGAAACACGAACACGTCAGAAACTAATTTCGCCGCATTTGTTACCACTGTAAGCATAAGGAAACGCCTGGGTCTAAATGTAAACAGCGAAAATGACGTCACAGGCCATTCGGTTGTTTTCGCAGTGTGCTCGGGAGCTTTCGTAACCTTCTACTTTCTTTAGCTTTTAAAACCGAAATTCATACAATTTGATAAGAAAATTTTTAGCCAATGCAATAAGTTCAAGTAACTGAATCAGAATATCAATAGTTTGAAATACGTGGAAAATACCCAATTATTATAAGTGAAAAATTAAAATCATGCAATGATGCATGGTATATGCAATCGATATGATACGACGGAGAAACACGGCAACGCCGTATTCATCTCTCGTCTTTCGTTTATTTATCTTCCGTCTCCTTTGATAGAGTTCGTATATTAATGAACAAATAAATAATGGCAAATTACGACGATATTATCTTTAAGTTTCAATAAGCTACATTTTTCAATCAAATCAACAAGAAAATAGCAACAGCACGTGGAAGAAAACTAGCTGATTTAGGCATCTCCCATTTGATTCTGTTTCCGTTAATTACAACTTTTATTTTCGACGCAAATTTGTGTGCACTTTTACAAAAGATACCAAAATAACCTGAAATGGATTACATTTTTTGGAAAGTGTCCCCTTAGCCTCCTAAGCCATTGTTGAAGAATGTAATGTGGAAACTCTAATAGGAATAAGCGGAGGAATCAATTCTATTGCCTACATACTTTGTTTCTTCTTCCAAATTAAATTTAAAATAATAGTTCTGCGAAATGACCAACGGTACCATAAGAAAGAAATATTAATGCAGGCTCCAATTTATTAAAGGAAGTTTCTTATTTTTTTCTTTTCTTAGAAGTTCTTTACATTAAGTACTGTTATTAAAGTATTATTTTTCTTCCTTGGTACCTGTGGCAGCGAATCAAGTGATGTGAAGGGTTGGGCTGCCGTAGGCGGCCAGGGTACATAGCCCCCTAGTATTAAGTAATTATATTAATTTATATATACATACTAGCGGGAGGTACCCGTTGAAATTCAACGGGTTTAAAAAAATTTGAACGTATTTTACAAGAAAACCACAAAGCCTGAAGAATACTGTCAGCATTTCTGTCAGCACATACTGTCATTTGAGGAATTCGTAACCTATATTGTGTGTTGTGTTCGTTGTAGTAGACACTCGGACCGTTTTCCCGGTGCGCGGAGAGATGGGTGACTTTTGGTCCTCTTTCATGCATAGGAAACACAAAAATGGGCCTCGCAGACTCATTACTACTTAAATAACACCCAGGTTGATAGATGGTCACCTCGTCCCTCTGATTCTCTTGAGCTCCTTCTGAGCGATGAACAGCTTGATTGCTTCCCTTGTGTACAAAAATATATTTGCATTCAATGTCTTACTTGAGTTGCGCAATTCAACGTCGATATGTGCGTTGAGTATCTTAATCAGGATTGGAGAATGGGGTACATTCCAGCGGTTGACAACGTCAAAAGGAGCATTAGCAGCAGCAGCCATGTTTATTTGACCTATGAATCCTCCATCACCCGGACTGCACTTTCGGCATAAAGAGTAGCCATCATTATTGGTTTCGGTTGCTAAATAAAAAATCTATGGTGATTCTTAGCGCACTTGCCGATTTTCATGCAAGGATGTCGTTCACTGCGCAGAATTTCTGTACTCCTTTCGGATGAGAAGTATGTAGTGACGTCATTATAATTTCCGCCATCTTAATACAGATTGAAGTTTCAGAACAGATGGGTCTATATTTGAACCAGATTTATAGCTGGATACCCGTCCGTAGGTTGGGTTGGGATGAAATTTGTGCGGTTCTTAGCGTAGTCCGAGAAACACCACGAAGAGATCATCATGAGATCGCTGGTGGGCATGTCTTAGAGCATCCAAGTCTAATCTTTGCCGTTTTTATTCTAAGGGTTCATTTTCTCGCAAATAACACTTATATGTTGCTCTAAAAGATTTATTACAAAGTTTACTCTTTTTTTCTTTTAGACATGTTGATGGATATATATTTCAGTCCAAGGAAGGGAAACACAGCGGCGAGTGAGAGTCATGACAAGTCAACGCGATGATTGAGTGAATGTAAGTGAATTGCACTGTTACACTTTTAAACATATTTAAATACCTCGTAACGTTTATGAAGTTGGAATTGGTTTAAAAAAACTGTTCGCAATCGTTATCCAATTCAACGGGTGTGAAAAGAATTTAACCTATTTTATAAGAAAACCACAAAGCCTGAAGAATACTGTCAGCGTAGTCATTTGAGGAGTTCTCAAGCTAGTATGATACTCGTTGACGTTCCTTCGTTCGTTCGTATGATGTGGGAATTGGTCTAAAAAACAGTTCGCAATCGAAATGAGAGGCAGACGGTTCCACTACGTGTAATACATCTGACTATTACACGATAATAATCAACGCCGTGTTTTTTTGTAGCAACAGAGGCATTATTACCATTACTATTCGATGCACGTAAATATTCTTGCACGTAATATTCTTGCATGTGTATCGTTTACTACGTAAGTGTTCCCTCATATGCATGCAGTGCCCCTATGCGAGCTACTTTGAGAATAGACATTGAAGAGTGTAATTGTTGTAAATATGCATTGAGTTTATCGATAACCCCCCGAAGCAAGTTATCATGGGGCCCTTGGGACTCTGGGCCCATCTTATATCTACATATTTTCTTTCTACGTGCTATCATGGGCCTGCAGGTAAGTTTAAATGCCAGAGGCGTGAATATCCTTTGAAAATCAAATCTCTGGTTGTCAAGAAAATATGCTATTGTTGATTTCAGAGAAAAATGTGAGATTTTTCAGCAAAAAAACATGATATTCAGGCAATTACGAAGCGTAAAAGAAAATCGATTGAAAGAATTAGAAACTTCATTTATTCAGCCATCCGTTAAAAAAATTCCAGCCCTATATCTTAAGTGAAAGTAATTTTAAAAAGCAAAAAATGAAACCACTGCACCGAACCCAATGCTTAGCATGGACCACCAGGGGGGGCCTTTGGGGGCCCTGATGGATTTTTAATATAGCCTATGTTACATCCAGATACATTTTCTTACTACATGCCAAATTTCAGCTCAATCGGTTCAGGAGTTTTGGCGAGATTGAGCAACATACAGACAGACAGACACCTTTCAATGTTTATATATTACTATGATTATTGTTATGAAATCGCACAAAATTACCCTTAAACGTTTACTAAATTCATGTTGAATGCGGTCATCCGTCGAAATCAAGACAAGGATAATATTGTCCGGGTTTTAAGTATATCTTATGTTGTTGAGTTGGTTAAAAATAATTTATTCAATTAAAATATTATTTTTCTTCTATCAAATCAAACTGTAGATAGGTATTGAAAATAATCTGAAGAACGAAATGACATGGAAACCAAATTTTCGATACGATGCCTTTGAGAATGCGCGAATATTGTTGATATTGTAATAACGACTCCATTGGTTTCCGGGGAATCGTTTCTACTAGTCTTGGGGGAGTCCACTTTCTTTAAAGGTGAGGACGATGGAGCTGCCGCGAGTGGACGGGACGGGGAGTAGAACGTCCTTCGAAAGAGTCACCGAGCGCTTTGACCTTTGGGCGTTACCGAGAAACTAGAATTGATGGCCGCAACGGTTTAATTTACGCCTTTCCTCAAAAAAAGAGACTCGGTTTCAACGAGCGAAGAGTGAGAAGGACATCTGAAAAGAAGAGGTGAAAATTAGATGCTGCGTTATTTTTCAGGTATGCATTTTATTGCCAGTACGCATAAAATGCATACTGGTAGTATGCATTTTAGGAAGAATATTTTTCGGCTCCTCTGTGGCCATTTGAACTTTCAGTAAACGTTTCGCGTCCTCTGCGGGGCATTTCGTTAGATTATCCCACCACAATGCAAATATTTCCTGATGAAGCACCCAGTAGAAGACGCAAAATGTTGAATAAAATTTCAAAAAATCAGAGAGAAGCCGAAAAATATTCCTCGGAATATAAATTCAACTTGGCTGTAGTTTGGTCATATCTTGGGTGTGCCCTTGCGAACATTCTGGACCCTGCACTGAAATATTTGATTCCCTAACTGAGATAAAATTCAAAGAAAATTCACTTGATATTTTTTTTCAAAACTGCTGCAGGCGAGCGAGGGAGAATCACAGCTGTTGGATGAACAGGAAGTCACTTCGGCCAGAAGCACGAAGTTTACACTCAAGCCTACGTAGACTTTGTATTTGATGGTCGGTGAATTAACTTTAGACTTTGTACTTGCGTTGGATAGCATATCAATATTACTACCATCTCATCCCGCTTAAAATATTCAGAATAATTTTTTTGCGTGCTCAAATGTGTCATATCTCTCTTTCCTGATATTACTCCACATGGTTCTCTCTTCTAATCTTCTGTAAACCTCCTCATTTCTGATCCTATCTGTCCATTTGATGTTCAACATCCTCTATCAGTGCAACACTCTACACGAATGCTTTCAGGTACTGCTTCTCTGCTGATAACTCTATTTTCTTTGAGTACAGCTGTTATTTTTCCATAATGAATACTTTCTTTATTTGAGCTAATCTTCGCCTGTCTATCTAATCTAATCTAATATCTGTTGCAATTTTATCATCCCGTTTCATGCAACTCTGAATGGCGATATGGAACCCGCGTGTGAATACCGGTCATGTCAAATGATTATTTCATTGGAAACTTTCACACAATAGTATCAAACAAATTTAATCGCTAAAACATTCACGGGAGGGTGGATGAAAGTGTCTGAATGTCGGAAGCTAGCCTTAAATTACTTTTAAAAATCAGTTCAGATGAGTTTCAGTATGACACGGAGAATATTGTTATGACCCCGAACTATAAATGATGGAAACAACAAAATATGAGAAATACACTGCCGAACTGATGCGCAACTAATCTTCTTAATTTCCACGCGCCATTAATGACTATAAGAAAATAAACAGAGAATAACAGTAAGGCACTATATAAGCATAAATTTCACATTTAAGCTCTCCACAAGGAAGTAGGAAATGCCAGTAGGATAGTCTTTGGTAGTACGTGGAGCAATCTACAAATGTGTGTTTGTCTATGGAAGTGAAAATAGCAGTGTACAAAAGTGTTCTTCTCTCGACGTTATTATATGGGAGCGAAACCTGGGTTTGTCAGGATAAGTGTAAGGGTAGGCTAAATTCAGTGGGAAAGGGGTACCTGAGAAGTATTTGCGGCAAAAGTAGGATGGATTGGGTTAGGAATGAGTGGGTGATGAAAGAATGTTAACTTGATGCTCCAGGGTTGGACATATATGAGTGGGAGTATTCTCCGTTGGTTTGACTATGTTGAGAAAATGAGTCGAATAGCGAAACAGTTTTATGCTAGAATAAATAAAATTGGAGGGGTCAATTGGTGTGAGCGCAAGGGACTAACAAAGACTAAGAAATTCATGGGTGAATGTGGTGGAAGAGACTCTTTAATAGTATGAATATAAAGAGTCAGGAATCGGAGAGTGTGTATGAAGCACAAGTGTAAGAAAAACGAATGTAGTTTGCAAAGAATGGGAACCATACAGGACATTATTAAAATAGGAGCCAGTATTCTACGGCTAACGATAATAAATAAGTTCTTTGATTCTGCCTATCCCGAAAGGGAATGGCGTGATGTGTATGTATGTGTAGGTGTAGCGAAACTTGGTGGTACTCGCTTGTGAAGATCATGACGCAAAGGTGGAGAAAGCATACATGAAGCGGCCGAGACTTTTTCCAGAGGACCTTGTGGGAGTCCTTCGATAATTTTCCCCTCTCATCAACGCTTGGTTTAAACCGTAATTACGGTCAGTGTCTACTAATTCTCCGCTGGTGAGTGCCACCAAGTTTTACTATACCTATATGTATGCTCAGCAGAAAATCTACATTTAGAATATCATAAATATATATACTATGACGTGCCACTTGTCAATAAATTTAGAATTAAAAAATAAACGTCAATATTTAAGATATTACATCGCGTGAAAATCTACAGGTCACTTCAAAAACCCTAAATATAAGTGAAAATATTTGTTGAACAATTTCAATTAAAGTTGTGGCTAATTCCATAACTTTCATTAAAATTAGTCTTAAGAATAGGAGAGCATACTTAAGGAAATGCATGAATGTAAGTAGAAGCAAAAGAAGTATGCGATAACAGGGCATTGTGGAGGAAATTATACAAAGGGAGCCAGATTTTAGGCTAAACAACAATAACTAAGTTATTTGATATTGCGTGCCCCTTAAGTGTATCGCTTGATAGATAATATGTGCATGTATGCATGTACCTATCATGGTATGTAAACTTGTACATGTTTGGCGCAAATGTATGTATGCCCTTTCACACGTCCTTAAGCGAGTGGGCGCCGTGTAAATTTAACTCCTAACGGGAGAGTGAAGAATCGAGATGAAATGGTGTTCGATACTAGAAAACATCGATACGGTACATGTATAACTTCCCTTATCAGCTGCGCTTCGCTGCTCTCCGTACGTGGTGTATCTCTCCGATCTGTGCTCATAACTTGGTTATCGCCAGGGAATTATCTTGGCGTTCTTTATGCTACATGTCGTCATTTTTTTGGAATATCTCTGTTGCCTCCTGCATTTGAAGCACTTTTGGCATACACATTTGTATGATAACGAATGATAAGAATGAAATATTTCATCCACAAATTCTCTATCGATGAAGGCGTGTGTTTTGTGCATCACCACTGTTTGTATACGTTTCAGTTTACTTTGAACTTGCTAAAAATAAAAGTTAATTTTTTCTTCGTGTATATTTTTAAACCCTTCTGTATATGACTAAAAATTGTGTAAAAACATGGACCTTTATGAAACTCATTATACATAAATATGAGCCATCATGATTCCCTCGTATGAGCTCGAGAACATTGGAAAATATTTAAGGAAAAAAGATTTTATAAAATGAGACGAGTTTGAGAAACTTACCGTTCTTTCGCTATAAAAGGGAGTTTTCTGTGTAACATAGCTAGTTATCCTAGTACAGTTAGCTTCCCTTGAAACTGCATCACATTTTAATGCTAGTTCTCCACCGTAGACTGGATTCAATTCACCAAAAACAGGCTTAATTATATGGTGGGAGTTTGAAACATTATTCTTCGAACTAGAAATGTGCTTTAGCCCACGAAACTAACGGTATGGAGTGTAAAGGATTTTATTCTAGTGCCATTTTTATGAAATGGCATCACATTTTCATTCCACTTCTTCATTGAGGAATAAATTGTATTCTTTAATAAAGTTTTTACTCAGGTGGTGGGAAGTTACAAAATAACCACTTTAATCAGTGATGCGATGAAGTCCATGAAATTAACGGTATAGCGTAAAAACCCGGTGTTTTAAATTCAGAGCGGGGTTCAACAATGCAAACTGTAGATGGGACAATACACGGATGGGAGAAATGAAAACTTGTTTTTTTCATGCTCGATATTATCTAGAAAACCCTTATTTGAACCACATAACGTTAATTCTCCCTCGGACTGCTGTGAATCTTAAAGTTGTTTGAACGAAATATGTCTTCGCATAAAATGCAATGGACTTTGCCTCATTGTGACGAAAATTATCTCATGTTTCGAATTATACCAAAATATCAGTCACTCACCACACTACATTTCGAGATGTTTGCCGAAAAATACAAGCGTTTTTCCACGAGATATGACGATTCGCTCGCATATGACGATTCTGACGCATAAAACGCGACAGAAATTTAAAGGAATAGGTATTTTACAATTGTAAATATATAGACACGTCCTTATAGATACGTGTATATAATCCGAATGAGAAACGGAAGAAAATAGAAGCTAAAATTTACAAAGGAGTGGGTGATACAAGGACACGACCTCTCACCATCTGTGTTCAATATAGTCGGACGAGGAAATAAGAGAAGCAAAAGAAATAGGATTGAACGGAATGAATATTAACGGCGAATAAATAAACATGCCTCGCTTCGGAGACAATATCGCGGTCATAGCAGGGATTTATGATTTTCAAAGTTAACTGAATGCCATAGACCAAGCCCTTCAAGAATGTAACATGGAAAAAAAGAAGAAAAGCAAAATCCTAGTATGCGGAGGAGAGAAAAGCTTATTAACAACAAATTATTATAACAACACCAAGTTCCCTTACTAAATGTAAGGGAAATTGGTGTTGTTATAGGTACATACATTTTTTTCATTGATTAAAGCATGTTATGGCTTAGAGTTTTCGATGTGGTATTCAACATTTATACGAAATCATGTTGAAATATTTTTTCGAATATTGGACTTGCCGTGACACCTTGATATTTGTTAGCAACAGTTAGGCATAATAAATTTATTATTTCGCGCATAGGAGAAAATATGGAAATATTTTATCGAAGTTTTATTTAATACATGTCATCTGTCATAAGGATACATGTTAAAATAGTATTGGATTCCAAAAAAAAACAAATTTGGACGGTGAAACTTTTTTATTTTATTTTAATAATGGATATCACTAACGAGAACACGTATGCAAAGTTTCTCGCAAATCTGTTCATAAACAAATATATCTCCATCCAACTCATGATTAGCGATAAATCTCGCTCCAACTAACGGGGAAATACTCTATTATAATTTAGTATGAGCACGGCTTGGCTTTCACATACGGAAGTTTCATGTACCGTCTTTACGCCTCAACGCGCCCTTTAAACTCATAGCTGTACACTTAGACAGATGACACTCACCCTGACTCGTTTGAATCCGTGAAATACTTCTGAATCTGCTGCGACATGTGCTCATTTTTCGGCTGTAAGGAATTGATATTTTGATGTGATTTTCAAAATACTAGCGACATTTTACCTTTGCTCTCAATTCTACCTCTTTGATCAAGAATTCCAACAAAGTGCATTCGTTTTTCTTGTCACCTATATTATGAAAATTCTTCAAAACATGTTTATAAAAGTTTTGTTCTGTATTTTCCTTACCTTTGAAATAGATAAGCAAAACGACAAGTAATATTACGATCTGCGTTCAAAGGCGTGCATGTGTTAATGAACCCTTTTTATGGAACGTCACATCGCGCCCTTTGATCAGCGATATACTGAATTCACTATACTGAGTTCATGTTTCTTGTCATTCATCTTTAGCAGATTCCGAATTGTATTTTTTTCTTTGTACAGATCTTTTGTCTTTCAGGTGCGTTTTCTCTGGGAATTCAATACGCAGTGGTCTGGTTTACTTGAACCGCAAGGTAACGTTAAATTTTCGTTTAACTTGATGTTAACTGAGTTCCAAACTTTGTGTATTGCATAAAACTATCGGTTTGTTGGCGTTAGCGTTATCGGCGGGAAAACGTTTATACTTCAGTTTTAAAAATGATAAAATATTTAACTAGGGGTCATAAAACCGGGAAAAAAATGGTGAATTTATTTGAATAAGTTTTACAGAATTTTGTAAGAATTGAAGTTTCATTTTTTAACGATGCACGTACTGAAAATAACATTCATTTAAATCATAAAAATGTAGTTCCTGCAGAGGAAACCGGCACTGTGAGTTCTGAAATTCCAATCTTGCGGACGTAAATAATTTATTTACTGGTTCCGTGTTCTCAAAATTTAGTAGCTTACAATGATGTGCATATTTTGATTGAAATAATTTAAAGTAAATAATGTTTCGCCAATAATGGAACATTGGAAAAGCAGACCAGAAAAGATAAGCAGCTTCCAAAACTGAATAAACGAATAAATAGGGTTACATAGGGTTTAAATTGGCCCCAATATTTATATAAACGGCGAAATAATATGTGGTAAATCATTTTGAAAATAGTAAATATTGGCAAATCATAAATTTAAGATGAGATAAAACAGATAAAAACGCAATTAATTCCAACTCTGGCGGATAATTTAGTGGAATGTTCTGAGTTTTCTTTTCCGTTTCTTTGGGATGATGAATAAATTCCACGATGAGGAGTCTGACTTTTATAAAAGTAAAATTAAAAGAAATCGCTTTGCACGCATTTTCCCTACGGAGTTCCAAAAAAAGTGAAAGTATTGATCTCTTAACGACTCGTCGTTGCAAGTTTAAAGTGCTTTGTTTTATTAAAAATCTTTCCTTTACCTCATATCAGCGTAAATGTTTACCGTATCAACTGTTATTAATTAATTTGAAAATATTACAATTTTTTTCGTTTGTGTTTAGATTAAAATTTAGATATTTTCTACGGTCAATGTCACTCTTTGCTTTATCTCCGTTACCTACATGCATTGCCGTTGGTATTTTGAATATTTGGCACCACCTAAAGAAGGTGTCGTCAGCACAGAACTCACTGTTTAATAGTGGATGGGGTATTATATATTTCAATATCCTCTGAATTGTAAACATTAAACATATAATTATATTTAAAAGGAGATTATAAAAATGGTTTCTATCTGCTAAGCACTATGATCATGTTAATTTTTTAAAGCGTAAAAGTGTGAAAACTGAGGGCATAAGGAGTTTTTGACAATGAACTCAGTACTGTAAATGTCACGACGAATGGTTACCGATGTTTCAACATTCCCTTGCAATTTACCATTGTATTTTTATTTTAATTTCTTTGTGATTAAAATGTTAATAGATTATTTAAATAGCTTCTCTTAAATAAATGATATTGTATATTATTAGGATTGTATATTATTAGGATATAATTAGGATATGTGGGTATGTTGGTAAGGATGGAAATATTTTGGGGAATAGAATTAGGTGGAGAGAAACCCGAGGTTGGTACTAGTCCTATCCTCTTATTGAAAGGCGCCAAGGGGACGACAGTTTAACGTCCCATCCAGCGGACGGAATTTTGCTCTTGAAGTTTTCTCCTCGTAGTACCCTAGCAGAGATCGAAATACCCCTGAAATATATGCGCCACTCCCAGGATTCGAACTCATGCCCTGGAAATTAGAAGCCTGTATTTGAGTCACGACACCAACTCGATCCCCACTAAATAGTGCCATACATACAAAATATATGTCATTTTCCACTTCATTTCACCCACCACTGCGTGAATCGATTTTTTGAAGCATGTGAAATTTGTTGATTTGGAGTTCTGCATGATTCATGAATATTTAACTATTGCGAAAGGCTAATTTCCTGCCTATAAATGCACTAAGAATCAAGTAATAGCAAAAAACATCGACTTTCCCAGTAAAACCCAAACCTAATTTAAAAAACAATCGATAGGTTTACAGTTAATATAGATGTGAAAATCCTTTTCAACTACCTACTAAATTTTGAGAATATGGCACTAATAAATCAACTAGGTTATCTAAGGTAGGAAAGACATATTTCAGAGTGCCGTTATATTCTGTATAAAGTACATTGTTATAATTAAATTAACGTGATTTTCAATACGTGCATCAAAACAAAATCCATGCTCTGCAGAAATTCTGAATAAATCATGACGATAAATTCTCCATTGGCGATTTTTTCCTTCTGTCGGACTGGTTTCATAACCTCTGGTCAATCGTTGTCCCAGTAAATCCTTAATCATCATCATTCATTGGTCGTTCAATCTAAACATTTGTTGACTGCAGCCCTCCATCCTTCCCTATCCAATACTAGTTCCCTTACCCCCTGGTAGTCTTCTTGTGTAATTTCCTCTTTATTTGGTCTATGTATTCATCCATTGGCCTTCGTCTTGGTTCTTTTCCTTCAAATGTATTCTTCACTAATCCATTGTGCCTCAGGTTGTACCCAATCCATCTGGCTATTCTCTTCTGTAGCGTCCCATAAGGTCCATTCCTCTTTTACTCTTCCGTATACTTCTTAATTCCAACCCCAGGTTTCGAAAGCTTCTCATCTTTTCTGGTCTGCTTTTCAATAGTCTCCATTATTTTTGAAACCGTATTAGCTTGAAATAATTTCAATAAAAATGTGCACGTCGTTTTAAGCTGCTAGCGTTTGAGAACATGGCTGCAGTAAATCAATTATGCATGTCCCCAAGTTTGGAATAACATATTTCAGAGTGCCGTTGTATTCTGACGGAACTATATTCTTATGATTAAAATGGTTGTTATTTTCAATACATGAATAAAAAATGAAACTCCAACCCTGTAAAAACTCTGAACACAATACGATATTATATTATCTATTGACCCGGTGTCATAATTACGATGAAATGTTTTTACTGAATGAAAATTGAAGTTAATACATTCTCCCATCGATAATGCTCACGTTAGCTAACTGACGATTGGACTATCAGTTAACAGCAAGTATTTGAAATGAAAGAGAAATTTTTTATTTTCCCTCCTTTAATTACAATAAAAAGATTCTCACAGCGTTTCAACGATTTACATAATTCTCAAATGTAGTTTCTCACTTGGAAATTACGTATATACTTCGAGCATACATAGAAGAATGTGCGATGACTTCCCAAAAAATCCTTCTTCTTCCAGACTTCCCTAATATCATAAAATATATCACTCATAGTCAACAACACCTCAAATTGCTTAGCGTATAATATAGGTACACTGACGTGAATATAGATATTGGAGCAATTTAACGGAATTTAAATTGGCCACTAAAACAATATTTCACTTAACCTAACATTGGAGTTCTTGCCTCAACTGCTTATGAAAAAATTAATTTTTATTTACAACAGCACATAAATAAATAAATTTATTTAATATAAAGTATTAGTCATTCCAGCGCTGGTGGGATACTCATAAATTACGACGATGATAAATTATTAAAATACAGAATAAAAAGAGCTTTCTGAAAATGTACGGCTCGAATATCTCATGCACATCTCGTGAATATATTCTCGTCAAATGAAAAAGCTACTTTCTTCGATTTATCTGGGTAACTAAATGATGCAGGACAGCAAAATGGCTTAACGAAAATATCTTTATATTTTTCAATCGTATGAGCGATTTGTCTGATTTTTGTACGTGGTCTCCTAGCTCAAGGGTTAAACACATCAATAGGTTACTTAATCTAACATCACATAACCTAATCTGGCCCCACAAACAATACATTGCAAGGACAGCCCTCGCGCCCTCTATTGTACACATGTTCGAAGCGTCAATCGTTAACAGAAACAAACATCCCAATACAAACGAATCTACATTGAAATTTTCACTATGACTTCTATTTGTGTTATCTTTGGTTAATCTTTGTTGTACTTTCAGAATATGATTTTGATTGTTGATACAGAATATGATTAATTTTGAATATATTTTGATGTTTTAAATTGTTGTATTTAATTTAAAATTTTCATTACGACTTCTTTCTTTATTATATGTTGGTTAATCTTTATTGTGCGAAGAATACGATTTAAAGTAATTATATCTTGATAATGGAAAATTTTCATTTTGATTTTATGAGAATGTTTATTTACAACTTGGAAAATCTGAACGATAATGAGTAAGTTATGAAATAGCAGAGTAAGTTGACGAACATGAAAAGTTATTTCCCCGTATTGCCTATCCATCAGAAGCCGGCAAGTTTTTTTATAACCATTAGTTTGCAAACTATAAATGCAATTTAACGATTTAATTTAAGCTCTAATGATATGTGGATAATTGAAGGAAAAACCTACCTTTCACAGAGAAAATTTATATCATTATTTTAAATATTAACCGGATAATACTGAAAAAACCATTTTAGCACCCTTCAAAGTTGCAAATATGGCACCCCTGCGGCAAGGGTTTAAATGGCTTGATTTACTCCTAATATTATATTTATATTATATTACTTTATGTTTACATCGGAAGGAAAAACTTTAATCCTCAAGACCTTAAGTTTTCGACGCTTTAACATTTTAGCCCACCCTAATGTTGACTGTGAAAAATATTTCCCACTTTCTCTTCGACAGTGTTGTAAGTGTTTCTCTGAAACTCGCCAAAAGCCGTTGATCACCATAACTCTCACGTAAAGGCTATGTCATCTTAAGGTTAGCGTTGATCAGACATTATAAAACTGGGCGGAAGACTCAAGTTTTGTGGCAAAGCGCCTCGGCGGCGATGAACACGCTCGCCTGGTTAGCGAAAGGTCTCCAGTTCAACTCCCGCCTCGGGCACGTTTATTCCGGGAAATACGCTCACCCGGTCGAGCAAACCAGTTGACCACCTTTTCCTTATTTCAGTGGTCTCGCTTGAAAAACGAACCGTCCGGGAGGAAAATAAAGTTTAAAAAAATAATAACGCATGGTATTCAGTTTCAGTCATGATGCAAGCCTACTTGAGGTGTCTCGAGAGGTCGATATCTTTGATGCATAATAGCTTTAAGGTGACCGTAAAATGACTTAAATGTAATTTTATTCATATTCTGTCAATTTGTAAAAAAATCTTGTCCTCTATCTGATATGAAAAGTAAAATGATACCTTTCCACGCTATTTTATTCTATAATTGAACTTGAAATTACATTGTGTACAATGGAGGAATGAGAGAAACACCAGGAAAAATAGTATTTTTCCATAAAATATAAATTCCATTTTCGCGGAAAACTATTTATATGAAGGAAATAACCCAGATACATTGAATGAAAATAAAATATAGGCATCTTACCACCTTATTATTTTAGTTATTAGGGAATTACTGCCGTATTTGAAGTCAAAATGCGGTAATTCGTAGGAAATGGTGCTACAGTCGGCTCCAATGGCTGGAAAAAAGTGCTAATTTAATATACATTCGTGGAATAATCTGAATTTTTTCTACTTTACTTTTGGTTTTCTGTAGGTAACGCATTTCATCAGCTAAAGCAGGATTTTTTGGACAATATATAAAAAATGTGGAATTTAGTACACATTTGTTTTTGCTCACAGAGTACGTAGCCTCCTTAAATGATCTCAGTCTTCAAGTCTTCAATGAATTTAAAGCAAAATAATTGAAAACTGATTATTCATACGAACTTTCGAGAATGATGAGCATATAGATACAATGAGAGGGCATGTGCGCTATCCTTACAATCTATTGTTATTCAGCGGGGCAAGATCACGCTGGAACATGTGACGTCAGACATAGCAACCGATTAACGTGATGGTGGTCACAGAAACTTTGTGGAGTTTCGACGTTTCCATGAATGTCTAAACCACTTGGTAATATTCTACACTATTTTTAATACACAAATCGATTTTGATGTTAAAACATCGTACACATATTAAAATAATCAGCAGAGTTTATGATATTTAAACTCTGTTGATGCGTCAAAACCAGTTAAGTATTGAAAATAGTGTGGAAATTCTTTGAAATGGTTTGCGATGTAATGTCTTCATAAGTTGGAGCCAGGAGGCTTAGTGAAAACTTAAAAAAATATCTCGTACGATCGAAAATTTGTGATTTTTAAGCTATGTTTGCTAATGCTGTTTGCTGTTCTGCTTTCAATTGCCCAGAAAAAGCGAAGGGAGGCGATGTGTCATTTCATATGAATGTATCTACGAGATTTTTTCAGGATGTGTGATTTTTTATTTTTATAAGACACATTTTCTGTTGCAAATCGATGTTTTTTGTCTTTGTTATTTATTTGTATCTTACTAGCCCGATGAGGTACGCCAATGTGCTTCTTTGCTAGAAAACAGGCTAAATGAATCGCTAATGGTGCCTTCTCCGTGTGTAATTCTCTTTCGTAAAATTACGACGCACGTTCAAAATTTCAAATCCACATCTATAATGCCAGTGCCGGGGTTTTTTTACTAAAGCAAAGATGTCTTTTCATTTATGGAGCTATTGAATTTTTTTAATATCATTTTATTTTTATGTAACTCGAGTTAGCTCAGATTTAACTTCAATACGATGTCGTTCTGAAGGTTTTCTTGTGAAGAAGTTTTCTTTTCATTTTCGTGAAGGATTGAAAAATAACAGTTCTCGGGCGTACCTCTGCCTAATAGTGTCCATAGTTGACAGCATGTGTGACACTTTTGTGTTCCTACTAGGGGAAATTGAAATTGGAATTGCCCGTTAAAATTCAACGGGAAGGAGAAAAAATGAAAACTGTTTCATAGAATAAAAAGGACCCAATGATGTGACGTGCAAATTGCAAATACCATTAAGGATACGTTCTTTAAATAGTTATTGACCACTTTAATAACACATTGGTTAATTATGGAGGTTTGGTCATGTCTTTTTGAAGAAAATCAACTTCCTTTTTCCGCCGACGTTTCGCCTTTTTATTAATGAGGCTTCTTCAGGGCTACAGTACAATCCAAGGAGTGCGGTTAATAATAATTATAATACTACAAAGATAAAAAGTTTTCAATCATAAATTTAGTACCTCAAAGGATTAACTTTATTACTGCGACATTGGTAACACAAAAACAAAATAATATTTATTATATTTTTTAAACAAAATTTTAGCTTGGTTTTCCTTTTTGGTTTTGTTTTTTATGTTGATTTTGTTACTAAGAGGAAGAGATTGTTTTTTGTGTTTCCATTGTCGCAGTAAGAAAGTTAATCCTTTGAGGTACTAAATTTATGATTGAAAACTTTTTTACTTTGTAGTATTATAATTATTATTAACTGCGTCCCATGCATTGTACTGTAACCCTGAAGAAGCCTTAATAAAAAGGCGAAACGTCGGCGGAAAAAGGAAGTTGATTTTCTTCAAAAAGACATGACCAAACCTCCAAAAATTAGCCAATGTATTAAGGATACCATAATCAGCCATGGTGAGGGTATGAGGGTGAAAAATATCCCCTCAAAAATCTGACTTTAATTCTCATATTGATCTCAGAACCGAATTCGTAAAGGCCTTTAAGGCATAAATTCCCATTAAAAGCCAATTCTGCGGTTTCCAAGGAAATGATAAAATTTCTATTGTTGAAATGGTAAAGAAATGGACTATTTCGGAGCCCAAAACACAAAATTCAGAAAAAAACCGAAGCGCATTGGATAATATAATGGAAGAATAAAAACAGCATTTGTTTAACCATCCGGCAGTGAATGTTTCAACCTTATATTTATATTGAGGGCAAGTTATTTTAAATTGTAAAAAATGAACACCTGCAATGAGTTCAATGTTTTTCGTTTAGGACTAAAAGTTAAAAAAATCAGGGGTAAAACAACTACCTACTTTAAAGTGTTGTTTTATGTTCATACCATATTTTTGACGGGCTCTGACTTCTTTCAGCTATCCAGTAACTTAAATTTCGCCCACATCTTTTGAGTGCTAGTAATCTGGGAAATCAAGAAAAGAAACAGCTTATTTTACGACTTTCTTATTGGGCTAAAAGTAAATAATATGGTGTAAAAACGAACCCTTTTAATTTTATTCCTGTGTTTTTACTATTTTTCCCTTCGATTTTATGTCCCGACCTGTATTATTGCCAAATTTCGACTTCCTACGTCTCCTGTTAGTTCTTAAAACAGGCTCACATTAAAAAATATTGATTTCCCGATCGCGGCGCCCCTAGCAGTGTTACATACAGACATACCGAGGTAATTATGTAGTTTTGTTAATTAAAGAAAAACTAAAGTGACACAATTGGATACGTACGTTTCATACATATGCACATTACAGCATGCTCTAAAGTGACATTTTGTTTTTAAGGTGGGTGCAATTCATAGATTTATAAAAAATCTTCAGTCCCTGCAAACCGTATATATGATGAAAATGGTTTGTGTGTTTTTGTGATTCACGAATATCTATTATTGTGTCAATGCCAATTGTATTTTATTATGATGTATTCCTTATAGAATACGATGCAATTGGCTCTAATGCCATAAAGGATCACAAAATCTTTTTTTATTATATTTACTTATGGTGTGCTGGAACTGAAAAGGATAATTGTGCAACCTGAGTTACTGTAGAAATGCCTATCAGCTTTTGTTGGTATCTTTGATGCCGAGGTTAGTGCACTGCCGTGCTTAGGATTGAGACAGTGAACTTTCACACGAATTACGGTGAATGCATACCTGTATTACCAGATAAGAGGAAAGATTAGGTGTTTTAACCTTGGGGAAAGGGGAACTAAATGTATCCTGAGAGAAGGAAGCCATTAATTACCCCATGCACTTATTACGGTATGTTATTACCATGTAAATTTAGTCTTGCGCATTAACGTGTTCAATCATTTGTTCTATTTCCTTTTTTGCCGCAAAGTGGCAGTGAATGCGTTTGTAAATTAATATGTTTTGCCGCCTTTCGTGATGCATGTAACGGTTGTTGCAATTAAAAATCAGCCTTATTTATGACACTATTGGTTTTCAATCCCTATGTCACTAACCGAGAACATAGACTCAGTAAATCAAAACTTTTCTATGCGAGTGCAAAGTTGAATCTTTCATTCATGAATAGAAGTCTCACAAATATACTCCGTAGTAAGTACTAAAAATATTTACTTGTGGAGTTGAGAATCTTAAGCTCAAGAGTCAAATTACTATACCTTACTTAAATGACGCCACCAATGCGGAATGTATCCTGTCTATGATTGATCCCTTACATAATGAATGTAAAAAAATGAGTCCCGAATAGAAATATAAGGGCCTATGTATAAAATAGTTCAGGGCATTTAATGTCGTATCATATCCTGATTAAATATCGGTAATACAATGCTTAGATTAGTGAATTACTAACATTTCCCTATGGTTAAACTTTTTAAGTAGATACACACACTTCACTAGGCACCTCTTCGCTGATACTAATGATAGAACGCAAATTCTGCTGTAACAATGGAGATTTATTTTCAAGAAATGTTTATTTGTTGTTGGTGATTTTCGAAGTATAATACGTCCTTTATCAGAGGCAAAAATGTTACGTTTACACATTCATAATAATATTGAAAATTTGCTTCTTGATGAGGCAATACGACACCTCGGGGCGTCGCGACACCCATTTTGTGAGGCACTGGCTTAGATCTTTTAATTTTTATTGTTCTCAATCGAATAAATCGCCTGGCATAAAACAAAAGGTCTTCAATCAGGCCCTCCAATAATTTAAATTAAATATATTGTTAACTTGTTAACTTTTATTGTGTTTACGCGGCCTTACTTCATTCCGAGAGGTTTTTGCATAGCGCTCAATTGTTCATAATTTAATTACCTTGAGTATTATATCAATAGGTTATATATATATTATTTGACAGATTTTTCTTGCTTCGCCAAGGAAGAACTTTTCTAGGGCAACTTTCATCGTTTATTTTTTCATAGGTAATATATATTTTTCTTCTTCCTATATATGTTATGGGAGGATTCAAAAGTATAAATTTATGGGTAAAATTGGGATGGTATGTAGTCCCATTCGCTTTTCATTCGAAACAAATTCATCGTAATTGTTAAATTGCCAAATAGCTAATGGTAATTTGAAATTCCCGCATATCGCATTTACCAAGTCCACTCGAGAAAACCTTTTGAACTCTTTAAGTATTGCCTTATTGTTATTAACCATCTATGTAATGCACTAGTCTTATGTTTGCTTTTTCCTTTTTCCGCTTTGCTGTGGTTCAATAGAAAAAGTTTCTAAACATTTGTATTGCACTCAACCTTTGTGTCAGTATCATGTCTTTGAGTTATATTTTTCGACTGCGGAACAGAGAGGTGAAGTAATTCTTACTTCCATTATAGTTCCTAACTGGATTTTTTCTTGTTTAACGCACATGATGGGTTCTATATTAATTCGAATATCGACACGCATAAGTTTCTCAAAAAATTTCGATGAGTAAAAATGCTCTTCGACCACACGATATTAGTAATCTCTTCACCCTCCTGTCATCCCCATTGTGCCTGGGAACAGCAGAAAAAATACATTACCAACATTATTCAAATGATTTCGGGGCTATTTTTCAATTATCAGTGCCGTATACGCGGGTGCCGGGAGTGAAAATTGAAGAGCAAATGAGACACACTCCAGCTGAACAATCGTTATTTCGTTTTTTTTCTTTTGCTTCGTGGCAACGCCTATCAAGCTTAAGCTTTTAGTGAGGACGCCGATCGACAGAGGTCGGTACCAGCTTGAAAACTTTCAGTTTTTCTTCTCATTAGTTCTGAACTCCTCCACTGGTGGTGGCGGATTCAGTTGAGGTATTTGAACCTCTTTTTAAGTTTTCGCCGCGGAATGTGTAAAAAGCTTAATTATTATTGGCTAACACAAGGGCTTTCAACAATATTTCATCGTCGCTAAATTTATTAAGTTAAAATAAAGTGTATTTAGTCATGTATTAATTTGGGCTTAAATACCTACCTCATTACTGTATCCATAGTTATGTATGACCAAGGAACTAGGGGCTGATGAATAGTTTTTATATAACCATCAATCATTTGAAAAATATTCATTATATATGTTTTTTATCTTGTGTGCCAACTGTGCATGAGCGTCTACAGCATGTCCATTGCTCAGGAAAATAATCGTTTCCTAGTTTCAACCATTTTTTTCACATACCCTTTTTTATTCAAAGTGAGAATGTGACGACGAGAGTTCATCGTTTGGTCGGTGTTTATCGATTAAGTTGATAACATGAGCGCTTAATTGTTTCAGTTGATCCATTGGATTTCATTCTTTATAAAAATGGAAATGTAAGTTAGAAGTATGATTGGTTGAAACTTATTAGCAGTTAGTAGGTATATTCCATTTCCCATGTACGCAAATGCGCTAATGTTTCTCAGTTCAGCATTGCATAAATGAAAATACAGTAAATACTATTGAAATTTTATTCGCGCTTAAAATTGTAGTACTCTCTTGCCCAATTTTATTTGGAGCCATAATTATTTTTTTATCTCTTTAATCAGTAGGTAATTGGTTGTTAAAAATGGAATGTTTTAATTATTTTATCCATTAAGATTGTTTAACTGAGTTTTGAGGTTATTTTCCACTGTCATATAATGCTGCAATTATTGTAAGACTGAGTTTTATTATGGAATGCAAAGTGGTTGTTTCAAAACATATACGCCGTTAATTTTGTTTTGCCATGTTTCACTTTTGAAAGAGTGGAGAATTGTTTACTCTCTCCAATCACCAATTTTTATATGTGCAAGCATTTTTAAGAATATATCTACGTTTATGCTGCGTTATTTATTAAGCGTTATTGGAGTATTGTCTCTATTGGATATTGAAGCATTTCTTTCAACAATTCTTCGATGATTTTTCTTCTTCCTACAGTCTTCCCATCAAAGTTACCAAAGGTTTTGCTAACTTTGATGTTACCATACTATCCATATAGCCAGCTACAGGCTGTGACTCTCATTACTAGAGATTCTCATTACTAGAGAATCAGCCTGTAGCATAACCAAAATTTGCTTCTTGTGCATAGTTTCTTTCTTCACATGGACCTTTTCTCTGTCACTCGTCTTTACGCATTTACGTAGGTATTTATTTCGCAATTTTCGCCTTCCACCATCTGCGCCACGTTCAGTTTCCTTTAAATGTATGGCACATCAATGCCGTTCTTATCGTGACTATTTTCATGTGCATATGCAGAATTCGTCATCGTTTGGTAATAACTTGTCAACTACTTGCAGTACGGCACACTCTCAATGCCATTCATTTTCATTCAAGTATTCTACCAGCTGATTGGTAGGTTCTTGGACAGTCCCCATTCTGCATCCCGACCTCATAGACATTGTCTCGCTTTCCCTCCTAAGGATGGCCCGCCATTAGATCCCTCTTCAATTCTTCATATCTTCTACCTCCTCTCATTTCGTCCAGATTCCTATCCTCTTCCTTCCTCTTCCACCATTCCCCAGTGTTCTCCCCTCTATCACTCTCTTCAACATGCCCTCTCCTCTCAAAACCTCCTCCATCCATCTCTTCTGCCTTCTCCGAACCTCTGCCACAAGCTTCCTCTCCTCTCCAACCATATCCAATACCTCCTCGTTCGTCTTCCTCGCCATCCAGCTCACCTTCTCCATCCTTCTCCTTACCCACATCTCAAACGCCTCAGTCTACGCACATCCTCCCTTCGCAATGACCAAGTTTCCTACCCATATAGCGCCACGCTCCATATTAAAGTTTTCACCAGCCTCTTCTTGACGTCTCTTCTCAGACCCCCCCTTATCAATTCCCTTCTCTTCTAAAATGCTTCTTTAGCTAGCGCAATTTTGCATCTCGCAATTCTGCATCAAGGTTGTAGTCCAAGGGAGGGGCTCAATGCCATTAAAAACTTGGTAATGCTAGTTTGAGGGATGTATCACTAAAAATTAATCCATTGAACCAGGTACTCGATATTATCAGGCGTTACTTTGTGAAGATCCATATTGACAGGTTCAATGCAAACTTTGTTCATTTAACAATTGATTTTATTCAATACGACCGGTTTCATCGCATAGATCGCATCGCTTCCTCCCACCCCCCCCCACACACCCTCCCAGTTCATTTTATATGTTCTGCTCTTGACTATAAAATGTACCTGAAGATGTCGCTTATACGATGAAACCGGTCGTATTGAATAAAATCTATTGTGAAATTTACAAAGTTGTATTGATTCTGTCATTGAACCACTCCTCATTATTAAGTAATATATCTGATTTTTCTTACGATTCCGAAGTATCTGGCACTTATTTCGCTATTTTTTGAGTTCGCCAAAAAATAAATACCGTTTTTTATAATTTGAATCAAACAATAGGTGGATGTTGAGAAAGATTAGCAAAAACGTAACATTTGCTCTTCATGTATCATGTCTGTTAAGTCTTTAGCATCAAACGTATTCGTTTTGACCAAAACGTCTGTACCTGTTTACAGTATGCGAACTGTGAAAAACCAATATCCTCCCCCTGGTTGATGATTAAAAGTTAAAGAAGTAAAAGTTAATCTTAATTTATATAAACATAAGTCAAGGATTTATACAAACAAGTAAGGACTATAAAAAATGTAACCCGGGGAACTATCATTTGTAAACCAGTCAGAAGTTTTGAATGGTTAATTTAGATTTTCAGAGTTGACTATTCTTAATCCATCTTGCCTATTAGTACCCTTTTTGAAACTTTTCTCGTCCTCGTTCACTACCAAAGTTATTCTAAAAAATGCTATAACTATCCGGTGAAGTTTCTTGCAGTAGCCCTGGGGAAGTATATGCATGTTACTCTGCCTCCAAACTTCGACTTTGAAATAGTTATGGCGTGAGTCAAAATATCCACTACTACTGTTTAAGCTACATCAGTCTTTAACATTGTTAAGCCAACTTATGGGCTTTCTTTTAGGCTTTTTTAATAATCAAAAACTTCCTGTGCAACTGAAGTAATGGCTATCTGCTGAATATACACGACATTGGGGAAGATATGATATTATTCAATATTTCAGTGTCTCCCAATGTCATAGTTGCTGTCGAGAACTGTTCGTGGATTTACATTTTCCTGTTAAAACCGAGTGTCATTTCCATGTCATAAACAGATGTCAGGAATTAGAATAGCATCAAAATATTTTTTTGTCGGCGGAAAAATTTTGTTAGTTACATTTTTCTCACTGGAACAAAAACTTGTGGGCCCAAGTTGTTCTTCGTTTATTGTCCATCACAGTGACTCAATATCATTTCCTCATGATTCAATCATATTCTTCTAGCATGGCTCCCTGCAAGCCATATCAAGGGTTTGTGGCAAGAGGTGAGTTTTCACCAATATGCACTACACTGTATCCTTAAAAAAATTAATGAAACTGCGACTGTTAATGCAAGAGCTTAAACCTACACCTACCTGTCAGGAGGTAACATCCTACATCACCAACATCAGGGCTTCGGGGCTGAGGTCTTGGAGAGTAGCTCCAGCTTCGTCTCCGCCTCCGGTCAAACTTTCTGGTTTTAGTTAACGATTTTTATTTTAATTTTTCACATTAAATATTTTCGAGTATTTTTATACAATAATACAAACTTGCTTTAATCAACATGCATTTATTACTAGCGATTTATAGCGATTGAGGTGTAAAATATGTGTCATACGGAAAAATATAGTTGATGCATGGTTCCAATTTCAACGCTTTAAAATCCGTACCAAATTTAAAGTGCATCAAATGCTCAAATTCAAGGCTCTCCTAAGTTTGGTCTTAAAAATGAGTACTTCAATTCTTACATTATGTATTACGACGCTTCTTTACAAGAAGTCGAACGAAAAAACGACAAAAAAACAGCGGCATTCATGAATGTTAAAGGATTAAAATTTGTGTAAATCCTTTTTAAGATTTGTACTTTTATTTTTCTGCTAAAATATTTGCTTATTTCTTTCAAATTTACAAGAATTGCAACCGAAGGTATGAAAAAATTATTTCCTAAAAATTGAAATTCTTGACAATTGGAAGAGACGCAAAAGTTTTGAGAGCAAAAGATAGCTGATGAAGTCTTCGTGGGTTTCCCACCGGGTCAAGAAGACTGTTTTTGTCAACATTTCGCCAACTGTCTCTGCCATCAGAGACAGGATGAGCTGGCAGAGACAGCCGCCGAAACGTAGGAAACAACAGCCTTCTCGACCCGATGGGTAACCCGTGAAAATTTCATCATCCTTGTTCCCCGGGTAAACACCAAATCCTTCAGCGAAAGAAAGATACAAATCTTACAGGACAACTTATGCAAGCTGCACTTCTTTACCATTAATGAACGTCAATGCTTTTTGGCGTTTTCATGGTAACTGCAAAATGATTGCCTTGCCATAGCTTGGTAACCAATGAGTTACGACTCATGTTCATAGGGATATAATGCTTAAAATAATCTCCCCCGCCGCGGCGCGCCGCCCCCTGAAGTTGCGCAGTAACCTCTCGAAACGCATTATTGTATATATAGAACCAAATATGTATAACGAGGTGAAATTTCACCAACTTGCGCAACAAAATATGCCACCAGTGTTGTAGAAGCCATGAGTATTAAAATATTTTTATGCCGATTTAAAATGAGTATCAATGTTGATTTGAAATTTGTCATTCGAACAGAAAAAAGTCCGTTGCTCACGGAGAAATACATCCGGTTTCCATTTTTCTTTCTTTTCTGATTGGGTCCCAAAAAGAGAGCGCGGAGGAAAATAGACGGGCACAGTGTTTGTTTCTTTATTTGCCTTTTTAGCATTTCTTTGATGTCTTTGGCGCGGGGGAGTGCACAAAGCTCCCGAAAGAGGCGCATTAGGTCACGGCTGTCAAATCGGTGGCACCCGCGCTCAAACTGGAACGGATTCACTTTACAAGCGCAACCAACTACTTCTTGCCTGATTTCCAAAGGGCGGAACGGTCCACTGGCTATTTTTCCCTCATCATTTCCCGAATTAAATGTACCGGCGGCGTAATTAAGCAGCCAATTAATGCGGTGGATTCAAATTAACCTTATTTTTGTTGTTTTCACTGGGAGAGGTGACCGACAACTTGTGTTGCTGGCACCATTTTTGCGGTGGTTTGGAAAGGGTTGGGTAAATTTGGGAAATTGAGGGATAGAGAGAAGATATTCAACGTGCGGATTATCCCACAGTGTAGTGGAGTACAGCCGCTTCAATCATCGTTAATTTTCTTATTTTGGCTTGAAGCAGAAGTTTGCGGTACCTCTATCGGCCGGTAAGTCCCACTATTGTGCATTGCATCATTCAAGTACTGGGATCATGTATCATGCATTCAAGTACAAGTCAATGGGATCATTCAAGTACTACCTAAGATGTTTTTAGGGGGAATGAGGGTTGAGTACATGTTACATTGTCTTACATGATGGAACATGTGGGTCTGAGTCTATATTACGTAAAATTGTATTTTTTCGTGAGACAGTATATTTATCACTTTTTTATAATCATTGGATTGTATGTTGTATAAAATGGGTAATTATAGGTGTATAAAATATAATTTTTTTGCTGCGAACATTACGTAATTCTCCCAAGGAAAGATTTCCCACATCCCTTTAGGATTGATTTGGTAAAATTTGAGGATATTCTCAGTGAAAGCTCTCCAAAGTAAAACAAACAGCAATATTTCCTGGGCCAGGTTTCATCATTAGCATAAACACTGGCGTGCCAATGGGGGATTTGGGTGATTAGTCTCTCTTTAAAAAAAATTTCAAAAAGTCCAACTAATACGTGTTGTGAAACCACGACAGTAAATAACTTTTGATAGCTTGCAGTTTATTTTAAAATCGCTCCCAAGACCAAATCCTGTGACTCCCAGTAGCATGAGTTGTTTCACATTAGCAGACGTAAAAATTCGGGTTCGTCACCGCACCTTCTAAATCTTGTGCTCAGTATACCGATGTTTAGTCTTCGTTGCCTGAAAAATTATAAATCGAAATGTTAACCTATGCGCATGCTTCCAAAATTCTGTAAAAACTTACATACGATTGAAAGGGGAGGGAAGGTAGTCCATGATATCTTACGTCGTCTTATCTTGGGGTTGGAAAGGGACTAAAATCGTCCAAAATCTTCCTATGTAATACTTGAAATGACCCTTAGAAAATGCAATGGGTTATATAAGCAACAAGAAAATAAATAATAAATTTTATTTGAAAGATAATTTGGGCTGGGGAATGGAATTACTTTTCTTGTATTCTCTGTCGCATGGATGTAACTGATAGTTTGTTTGATAGATAGCAAGGTGATAGCAAGGTGATAAACTTTACGGCTGTATTCATTAAGATTTCAGCCAGTGATTCCATTAAGGTTGCTTGATCGAGATATCATTTCATATATAATTTGATGAATTTCGCCTCATTGTTAAAAAAAGTATCTCACCTTTCCAAAAACACCAAAATATCAGTCACTTAGTGTATCAATTTTAGAGATATTTTCCAAAATATACAAGCCGTTTTTCAAGGAAAATGGTACGCTTGTGAACTCCAGAGAGGTCCTATTTTAAAAATGAGGAATTTCAATCGCATGGATCTCGTTATACATTAAACAGTGTGTAATTTGTAAGTTTTGTACTATTTTAAAAAAACCAATAACTCAACGCTGTAATTTTTACAGAATCGCAATAATATCTTCGTTTTGTGAAACCGTTTTCAGCATGCTGCGTGAAAAATTGAGTCAAGTTGAAATTATATAGATTAGTTAGTTACTGAGAATTTAAGTATTGCAAAATAAAGTTTTTACGTCATCAATTTTACAATATTTACTTCATGCTTCTTGCAGTTGCATAAATTTAAAATTAAAATTCGAATATAGTCTCTATAATGACTTGGAAAAAATATCGCTCAAACTACCTTAGACCAGAATTCATCACCTTTTATCCCCAAATGGCATCCATTACTCCAGGAAAAATTAGTGCGGATAGAACCCTTTTTGTTTTTCAAAGAGGAAAAAGTTTGTTTTACAAAATATTACTTTTCTTTTTACAAAACTTAACATCGTAAAATATGTGATCTAATCCTTTTTTATAATCTATGACACGAAAGAAATTAAACAAAATACATCGTCATACACAAAATAGTATTGGTACCATTATATTTTTTATAATCTATGACACAAAAAAATTTAACAAGATACTTCAATATATACAAAATAGTATTGGTAACAGTAATAGTATTGGTAATAGTCTTTCATCAATAATGAAGAAATTTTAGAAAAAAGTAATAATGGTACAATTGAGGACCAGCTAAGCCAATGCGGCTTGTCAGCAGGTGCCTTTTGTATAACATTTTCTGCTGTGTAGCTTTTGGACAATTTTAACCTATCAGCCACCTTTTTAGTGATTTTTTAAGAGCATATCATGAATTAAAATAGATAATTCGTTTACAACCCAGGGACTACATGTGCCAAATACCTCTTACCATGGAGGTTAAAATACTTAGGTACAGACAACCTGTTCTTTCGTCGCAGTTGCATGTCAGTATACATCACACGTTGTTTTATTAATTTGCTGTCAAAGAAGTTGTCACAAACTAACACATATTTATACATTTCTCTTAATGTTAGCAAACTTTGATTCTTATACACTTCTCTCACATTTATTTCCTTGATCATCAGATGCGCAATCATTTTATTTGGTGTGTAATAACATTCTTCAGCAAGGTGGAGTTTGTACTACCCCAAATCGTCAAACCATAACGTATTACGGCCTCAGCTAAGCCTTGATATATTAATCTTTTCAACTAATGAGGCTAGGAGTACTTGAGATTTGACATTTGAAACAAAATATACCTTAGTTTGTCGCATATATAGATGATATGAATACTAAATCTAAATTTTTCATCTAATATTATTCTCAAGTGTTTTAGGTGTTTAACTTGAGTAATTTTTGCACACGAAAAGTACCTATTTCACGTATTTCTCGGTTGGCCACCATGGTTGGAGAGCAAACAAAGGTGGGTGTGCAGTGTGAGATCTAAGGTTTGCCCTTTTTCCTTTACATTTAAAAACTGCAAGGAGTGTGTCTTATTATTGTTAGTAAATATTTTATTATCATGACACCATAATTGCAAGGAATACAAATCGTTTTTTAATTACCGCTGGGCCACCTCAAAACATCTGATTTAACTATGACGTCTATGACACACTGATTTATCGTTGATAGTTTAGAATCGCTGAGAATACGCATTACAACTTCTATCCCCATTGCAGTCCTCACCTAGACTAGGTCTAACGATATCTAAAGCCTTCGTCATCCGGGTTTTCCTTGTTACCCATGAATTCCTATGTTAGTGTTATTAATATTACTTTCTTCTCTGGAGATATAGGTCTATTTTAAATGATAAATGGATTATTTTTCCTCTTTTCCAAAGTTTCGTATATTTATTATGCTTCCTCAGGGCTCAGAGTTCCTTTCTATTTCTTTATATGTGAGATTGAAAAAATAAAAAAAAAATTTATTCTCACAAGTAAAGAAATAGAAAGGAACTCTGAGCCCTGAGGCATTCGTTTTAAATGAATGCAATATTCGTTTTCTGATTTTATTTAAGACAGCTTCCAGCATATTTTGCTCTGGTCTTTTCGCCGAATCTATAGTTATAGCGAAACATGGCGGCAGTTGAAATGAATATTATTTTGCCTAACTTGGTGGAATTCTTTCATGATGAAAGCAAATAGTGAAAATAAATTTTGTCAAATTCCGTGTGGTGCCTGATGATTCCCTAACGGGTGAAAGCGGTCGCACAGTGTTAGTAAACTGTTGTGGAATTTGACAAAGTTATTTTTTATCAATATCTTTCTTGGTGGCATTTGCGCAGAAGGGTTTTTTCAGTGGAAGAGTCCATTCCCTTCGAACTAGCTCCATGCGGGGGTGTAAAGTAGTCTCCGCGTTTGACTACTAGGCTTTCCTATATTGCAACACTTTGTTGCTTAAAATCAAAATGCTCAATCCGTCACTCGAATCAACTTTCTGTCTCTCCATGACTCTTCAATCCAATTGTTAAGGCTGGATTTTCCGATGGATTGCGAAAAATATCAGCGTATTTTCAAGCTGTTTCGTTTTCGATCGAAACCGTAGTGAAACAGGCTACTGACACTTTCTCGCCCTCTCAAATTAAGTCCAGTTATGTTGGCAGTATTTCCTTCCTTGTGTTACCCTTCTCTCCTCCACCCACCCCTTCCACGCGAGTCTTCCCCTTCTTATCAGCATGCTTTTCGGAGGTGACTGCCACCATGTTTCGTTACCACAACAATAACAAAAATGTTTTAAATAAAAACGCTGAAGAATTTTTAGACCAACTCTGGAGATTGGAGGTGAATGAAGAACTGAGATAAATTTAGAACTAACTGAGCTGATAGCTGAATAAACCATAGTCCGCTAATTAGGCCATAGTCCCAGGGTTTTTATATGCTTGGAAAACGTGAAAAATATGGAAAAGTCATGGAAATTGAAAATGGGCCTGGAAAACCTGGATTAGTCATGGAAAATGGGAAATTAGTCTGGAAATGTCTAAGTCCTGAGTCGAAATATGATTGTTTTAAATAGTTTGAGGAACTGTCTGATGGTGTGTGGACTTAGGGTTTTTACTACCTTGCCTCAATGAAGCATTGTATCTTTTATTTGGTGGTCATCAAGTAATTATTCCCCTAAAATGAACTTTCTGATCCTATTCCTTAGACTCATGCTGAGGAAGACGGAATATTTGTTTCTCCTAGGATTGTACGCGTGTCGTTCATTGCACTAGTCTCGGCCGAGGCCTAAGAATAATACCCATACCTTAAAAAAGGAAGCCAATTTTTCACCAAGAGCGATATCTTTGCTCTGTTTGTTGGAAAAATTTATTTCCTCAGAGTGCAAGCGTTGAACTGTTGTTCTCATATTCTTGCGCCTTCTTTAGAAATTAAATTTTCATCTGGAAAGGGTAAAATTTTGGCATGGAAAACCTGAAATATTTCTGGAATATCATGGTCTCCAGTATGTAGCAGCCCTGATACCGATAGTTAGGTCACATAGCACGCATCTTAGAGACAAAGAACGGCAAGGAAAGTTAATGAATGAATACTAGATATAAATAGCCCCAGAGTGAGACATAGGAAATGATGGAGAGGCGATGTCAAAGAGGATTTATTACGAAGAAAGATCCCGGGTATCAACGTACAACGTCATCTTCAGCATGTCTCCCTGACGTTGTACGTCAAAACAAGGGTCATGCGAATAAAACATCCATGTGAAATTGCAAAGTTAAGTTTATCATTCTATCATGAATCGATTTTACCAAGTTACGCCTGAAACTACAAAGAAAGAACGATACTACATGGAAGGAGCTGCCAAATGATAGAAGAATATGTTAACTGTTGAAGGGGTCAAAACCCATGAAGGGTTGTAGCACCCGAGGAAGAAAAAGAAGACTAAGTTCAATAAAAAAATATCATGGAATATACGAAGAATGCCTTCCCCAACGCCGACTAATGGTCCATAAACGTATTGGGAGCGCCTTTAAGTGTTCCACTTAGGCTTGTGTCTTTTGGCACACAACGTACTATTCCTGACCACTCCATATACCTCCCTTCCTGTTTCTCGCTTTGCTCTCTCTCTCTCTGAATTTTTAAAACGTTGAGGCTTTTTGTATCTCCCCTTAGGGTTCTGGCGGCGACTGAGTATTCCCATCGTCTGGGAATGCTTGCTCCTCTATACTCCCAAGGCCTTTGTCACTCGAAACAAACAGGCGGTTGGCGCCAGGTGTCAAAAAAAACTTAAATTAATGACCCCACGCCTTAGCGCCTCTGAAATGGTGTAAACTCTGACTCACGTGTTTTTGCATGTTTTTCCAATAAAAAATACGCTTTTGTTTCAAAAGTACCGACTGAGTTTTGGATTAGCCTCGTCAGGTACTTAACAAAGGAAAGCCGCAAGCTTCATTAAGTGTGATGGAGCGATTTTTGTTTATGGACGGATGTGGGTGAAACTTTGCATAAGTGTTCTCATTAGTGATATAAATAAAAGTGAAAAATACTGCATCATACCGATTTGTTTTTTTGGTAGTTCAATGCTGTTTCAACATGTATCCACATGGTGCATGACATATATTTCGTAATAATTCGATTACATATGTTCTGATTTTCTTCTAAACGCGGAATAAAATATTTCTTATAATTATAATATTGCTGCTAACAAATATCAATGTGTCACGACTAGTACAATTTTTGAAAAAAAAAACACATACTCCAGTAGAAATTCGTCTAAATTTCGAATACTTCTCCGAAAACTCTAGCCGTAACATTAAATTAAAAATTATTTCCATATTGTCAGTAAAAGCAAATGAAAATCTATTGACAATTTGGATTAATCTTTAGTGGGATTTCCTTGTCAACTGTTCACTTCTTGAATTATTGTCATAGCATGCTTTTTTTAAAGTAAAAGCATTACAAGTATAATTCCCGTATCATTTCCATTACTTGCCCTTATGGTGAGTTCCAACTCATAAACAGATGCATTTAAGTGAAATACGTTTCAACAATTTTTTTCGAATTACTTTAAACAAATAATTCAAATGTTCACTCAATGATCCATGATACCGCTCTAGCCACCTTAAAACTACTACGAGTGAACAAAGAGTACAATGCCGCTGATGAAAGGAGTAGATTTCTTGCCGCTAGAGACAGAAGGAGATCACGCTAGGCTTAGATAGCTTCAAAAAGTCAGATCAGGTGAGTTTCGGTACAACACGGAGGATATTATTTTTACTCCGCGCTCTTCAGAACTGGAAAAGTTAGCAAAATAAGAGATGCATACGCTATCGAACTGAGAAGTCCAAATATTCCTTATTTTCACGAACCATTTGTGAATGTAGCAAAATTGAGCTGAATTAGCATACCATTCACTTTCGTCCTTCGTCCCTCCTCCTATTATTTTCCCTATTCTCTTCCCCTTAGGTGACTGGTGTCGTCACACCCCTTTGCCTTTTTTTTGACTGGCGTTGACTTAAAACATTCACCGTGAATTGGAACCTTGCTCTCGAATACGGTTTCCTATATTCTGTCAACTGGAACTTGCGACGAAAATCGTCGTTCGTCTTCGTTGATCTTCGGTGTACGGTCTCGGATATACATCCACCCACTACCGGCCCTATCTATTTTACAAGTGTGGACAACATTTTATTTCGCATAGCAAAATATTTGTTTACCGTTTGTAATTTCTTAAACCACGCGCTAATCTGAGGGATACTCTTGGGTTTCATAAACAAATCCCCATAAAATTGTAGTTTCCTTTCACCTCAAATATTTTGGCTTCAACCTATAAGTGGTTTCCAAGCTTTGAGTTTTACGAGGAAAAATGTTAATAGTTAAAATGTACGCAATATCAATTTATAGAGGGCTGGTGTAATGTCTACCGGAAATTGTAGTGCAGTTTCAGCTACAGTTTTTTTCAATGGGTCGGCCACAAAAATACTATTGATGGAAATCGCTACTTCGTCGGTTTCATCGTGGTTTTTGTTGAAGGTAGTAATATTATACTCCCACTCATTGCCTCATTCGATCACTATTCAGTTCCTCAATTCAAACAAATCCTTCCACAACTTATATCCAATTACCTTGTCCTAAATCTTTTACAAATATATAAATTCACTGTCTACTTAGTGTTTTAGTTACACAATTTTTCTAATTGTTGTTGAAGAACAAACAGCTGTTTCCCTCTCAGCCATTAGCTCCCACTGCAAAACACATAAATAATTGTCTTTACATGGGTAGTATACTTATCCTACCAAACGATATTGAACTGGTCCTAGGATACGTAGAATACCATAGGAAACCTAGGATATTGCACTTTTCTGTATTCCAATAAATATACGTAATATAATTGGCAGTAAAATATATAAAAGTATGGGAAGAAGGGCACTTGTTATACAAATTAAATATGCTTATTCTAAATAACAAAGGCAGACACAAGTGGACATTTTACACAGTGAATGTAAATAGTAATTATTGTAAAAATGTTCCGAATAAAAAAATGTGTACTACATTTAGTACTGTAAGTAATGACTTGGATTTATTTGAGGAAAGAAAACTTTTTTACAGAAAGGCGTGTAGTAAATTGTCAGCACTCAGAATGTAAAATTCTAAAACATAAGAATGTATATGAATAATGTATTTTTTGGCCAGCTAGACTCCTTGTATTTATAGCAATTTTAAAAATTTGTATTTGTTATATTTTGTATATTGTATTACATATATTATTATATATATAATATTTGTATCACCCTTTTATTATATTCATATGCTGGGTGATCGTTAAACTCAATAAATTCAATTCAATCCGAAGGGAACGAAAAAAATAGAAAGTTAGATCTAGGAGAGATAGAGTTCAGCGTGTTGAATCTTTTTAAAATGAAGGACGAGGACAAAATGGGTGGAGAATATTTGCCGGGGGTGAGCCTTTGAGCGTTGAAATTCAGTATATCTCATAAATGTTTACCTTGGCTTATGCATGAAGGTCCTTTGTATTCTTGGCTTCCTCATTTTGGCAAAATTCAAGTACTTCAACCTTCAACATTATTTATTTTTGTTGCCGCTTCTCTCTTGTCTCTTCAAAAGAATGACAGGAATCAAAATTTTTCGAATGACACATGAAAATTTATTTTCGAGATACAGTGTTACTTCGACTTACCAACTTTTCGAGTTACGAACTTATCGACAAAAAAACTTTTACATGTTCCGTTTTTACCACTGGTTACGAACTTATTATTTACATACCTACGGACTGTGATGCTTTTCTAAAAGCAGCGCATCACTGATTGTGAGTACTGCATGCGAGTAACACAGACAATATATTTTCTTTCGTTTTTACTTTTTCTAATAGCATACATATATGCATTTTTTTATTCATTCCGACAGTTGTGAATACTAGAACGGATTAATTGATTTCCCGCGATGGAAAATAGAAATCTGGCTTTCGAGATCCAGACTTATCTATATACGTACCGCGGGAAAAAAGTAATTCTGTACTCAAGTCGAGGCACCACTGCATTGAAATAGGTATGTTACTGACGAGAGCTGAGGTTAGTCCGGAATCCGGAATAAGTTTCAGGGGGCAGAATTTGTACTAAATGACATAAAATCATTAAAAATGTCTGCTGTGACAAGTTCACTATATTGCTTGTACTTCTTGTGAGCACTGGTAGCCACAAATCATATTTCAACTTATAAAAGTATTTATTTCCCCTGTCCAGCAACGTTGTTCTTTAGTTTTATTTTTGCAAGCTGTGTTTATATTTGAAGTAAGTGGAATTACTATCATCAATTTTTCAGATTATTCATACTGAAATATATTTCTACTGTTTCGGTGAAATCTCTTTGAATAATTTTAGTGATTAATATCGGCAAATGAAGTGAGCTCAACTAATATCTCCTTTAAAAATTTTTGCCTCCAATATGGTTTGATTCCTGGAAGAAATTTCCTGATTTCTCGAATAATTGGCCCAATATGACTTTAGGTAAAAAACGTGCTTGGCATTATGACTCTAAATCACCTGTTCTTCTGCTGTTCGGAGGAAATAAAATTGACTTGCGCACATAAAAAAACGATGTAATATCCAAATTCAATACATATTTTTTTTGGCAGATATAGGTCTATATCAATTTCAATAAAGTTCAAAGACAATCATTCAAACATGGTAACAAGTATTAATAAGCGTTATCACGTGGGATGGAAGAAGTGCAACAGACATCAAGCACAGAATTAGCCAGGCTATGAAAGGGTTCAATATAAAAAGGCTACTACTGTGTCCAAAGAAAATAGGACCGCAGATGAGGGAGCAGTATGTGAAAAAATTCGTGTGGAGCATGGCACTCTATGAATCAGAAGCATGTGCCATTGGGAAACTAGACCAGAGAAGATTATAAGCATTGAAAACCTGGTGTTGGAGGAGGATGTTGATGATCAGATAGAATGAAATAGGATAGGATCAAATGAGAAAAGAACCAGTAAACAGAAGACAAGAAGGGGGAAGGATCATATAGAATACTATACAGAAAAGAAGAAGCAGATGGATTGGGCACACCCTGAGGCACAATGGGTTTGTTAAGAGTATGATTGAAGAAAAAATAGGGGAAAAAGTACCAAGAGGAAGGCCAAGGTATAAATACATGGATCAAATAAAAATGAAAGTACACGAGATAATTACCGGGAAGTAAGGGAACTTGCATTAGATAGGAAAAGATGGAGAACTGCAGTCAACCAATCTTGGGATTGAACGACCAATTATGAAATATTCTACGGTTGGAAACCGGTGTTTCATGAATGGTCAACAGACTCTAGTACACACACTTATGTGCTCTCAAATTACTTTTCGACGACCTCAAATGCGTCTACCACGCGTCCACCCATGCACCACTACCCTCACTGATAAAGTTGCCATTCAGCGGAACCGTCAGCCGCTCAAAGTGAGCTGATGTGACAACATGGTCAGTCGCTCAGTAAGCGGAAGTTCCGCTGAATCCACCCAATGGTCTTTTGTCCCTTGTATCCATTGAAGATATTGCTATGCTTTCCACGGTCTCCTTTGTGATATTTGTCTTTAAGTGTTGTTCCAATTGCGAGGATCGCAGGATAATCGATGCCAACATTGTGACCTCGGGCGGAATCTTCGGCTGCCGCTGATTTATTTATCTTAAGGTTGCCCAGTCGAAATGTGCCTCAATTTTCCTTTATTCTCGTCTTCCCTACCTTGTCTTTTTTACCTCTACCTTAAGAATGGTCACCTGGGCGAATTAAATCTGGAAATTCTAAGAATATGAACATAAAAAACGATATCCTCGCTAGTTTGAAATATTCGAGAGGAAGTAGGGAGAAGAATGAGGGCAAGGTCGGGTGAATGAATAATGTTCAGCTCAAAAAAGCTCACGAAGAGAGAGAAAACAAACAGTTCTCCGTTCTGCAGAAACACAGGTGCTTCGGCACCCTGAAACTTCATTTCGAATTTGGGGCTTTTTTGTCTAGACAATTAGTTATGGGAATTAGGACGTTTATCTTGAATAAACGATACCTGATCAAAAGTTTTGCATCGGAAATGCGGTATCTCTTTTTGAAATTGATCATGTCCCCATCAGTTAATAATTAGGCCTCAAAACAGTTTTTGCAATTTTGATAGACTGCCAGTTGTTGGCACTTCCACCAGCACAGTACCTATCACTTCAATGAGACTTTTACGGTGAAAGCTGCCAATTTATGGAATTCACTTCCGTCAGAAAAAGAAAAATTATAATAATAATAATTTTTATTCCTTAAGATGAAATTGAAAAAGAGAACCATATACATACACATACAAAATAAGTAATTTTGACACCCTTTGAGACCTTAGTCTCGCTTTAGGTTTGCCGACTCCCTTAACATTTAAACTGGTCGGTGTTATAATCATTTTATAAATAGCACTTAAATGCTGGAGCACAATTTAGAGAAAGAATTCCAAAAATGAAAATGAACAAAAATGAAAATGTGTAAACAAGGAGAATTTACAACACTCTATACACACACTTACATCACCGTAGTATTTTTGTTTTACGTGCTTCGACGGCAAAGGTCATTTCGCACTTACTGTCTGCCACGTGCAGACAGGGGCAACAGAACTCGGACGAATCGGAGGATCACCCCTCCAAACTCGAGCCGAGCCCAACGATGCTTAACTTCGGTGACTGATCGGGAACCGGTGTTTCCATCGTGGTGGGCCGTTGCATCGGGCATCACCGTCATGGGTTGGCGGCAAGCTCTTATTTCCTAAGAGTAAGCAAAAACTCAACCTCCCCATTTTGCAACAACAAAGTTCTAACTGCTTTACAAAACTTCCATTCACTTTCTGCTTTAAACAAATCAGGTGGTAGTGAACAAAAGATTTTTTGTTCCAAATAATTATGAAATTACCTATATTTTTTTTTAGATCTATGAATCAGCAAATTATAGGAAAATCTTAAATCATAAGCCCTTGGCTAAATTAATTCACCGCCACAGTTATAAAAAAATTCTTAAAACTTTGTAAATGAATAAATATCTCAGGGGTAGAATACTCAGATTATTGAAGAGGGGAAAGGCATGAGTCAAGCCAGAGACACGTGACATTACCCTAATTACCTTTTTCTGAGCTATCACCAAAGGCTTGATATTCGTTATATAAGCTCCACCCAAACACACAATGTCATATTGCAATCGCGAATTAACAAAAGCATAATAAGCTGCTCTCATTACAGACGTAGGACACAAATATCTTAATAAGTAAACTTTTCTAAAGACATATATAATTTCTGATTTCAACTTGTTGATATGGGTTTTCCAGTTTAGCTGTTGATCAATACTAATTCCTAGATATTTGGTATGGCTAACTCTTTAAATCTGGATACACTCATTACAGAATTCATCATAGTCATTTAAACATGGTGTACACTTATAATGAAGCTTATTTTGTTCAGAGCTGACACATTTTAAAGTAAACAATTCATATTTGGTTTTATTACTGAACTTCTTACAACTGCCAGAAAACCAATATTTCAGCTTATTTAAATCAGTTTTCATCTGTAGATGTAGTAAATTTACATTAGTAGCAGTGTAACACAAAGCTGTATCGTCAGCGAAAGAGGTCAAATTGCCCTCAAAACTACCATTACACAAGTCATTCACATATATGAGGAACAATAGTGGCCTCAAGACTGATCCCTGTGGAACTCCACAGGTAAACTTTGTCGCTTGTCCAGTACAGGTATTAATACGCACACACTAATACCTACATTTGAGATAGCTAGATACCAATTATATGGGACACCTCTAATACCAGCATCTCTTAATCTTCTTAATAAAATTTGGTGATTCACAGAGTCTTTGAGAAATGCTTTAGTTACATCAATGAACAGCCCTGCAACCTTATTTGAATTATTTAAGCCGTCATAAATTTGAGAGCAAAATTGCAGAAGAGCATCCTCAGTACATTTACCTCTCTAAAACCCAAACTGAACACTGCTAAAAAACTTGTGAGCATTTAAAAAACGTAGCCATCTACTTTTAACATTTTTTTCTAATATTTGAGAAAATACCGGTAACAAGGATGCTTGCTTATGCTTGTTTACATAAAGTCTGTCACCTTTTTTGAAGATAGGAATGACAATTGCTGTTTTCAATTTATCAGGAAATATCCCAGTTTTCAATCGATTCTAGTGTTTGAATCCAAAATGCAAGAGTTATTTCTAAATAATGCTGTGCATTTTTTCTGAGTCATACTCTTCTGGTAAATAAATTGGATTGCAAGAAAATGAGGTATTTTCTTTTTGTTTGTCATGTTGTGGGGGCGAATGACGTTTATCTGAATTACTTAAAATAGCTCTGAGTTACCACATTTAGTTACAGTGCCATATGAGGTTCATGATATATTTCTAATCGGAGCCTTTTTAATTTATTTGTAATGGAAGTATCCTTACTGTTGATGGTTTTTTCTCGCTTTATGTGAAATATTTTAAAATTATAAAAAAAACATTTGTGTTCCACTTTTGAATGATTGTGCTATCGGAATATAGTAAAATGTGTATGCACATGTAAGCACTATGTAATTAATGTGTATGGTATGTGCGTGCAATTATTCAAGTTTATATCATAAGTGTGTTCACACCAAATGCGATGCAAATGTGCAAAATTTGTATTTATTTTTGTTTTTTTCTGATTAACTTGCATTTTTTCAGTCACGTTACCTTGTAATAATAAACTGTGCATGTTCCAAGTGATAATTATATCATGTGCCCGGAAGGCCTACGATGGGTTATCATGATTTAATTTCCTCAAACAGTTAGCTCCCCGCTTATCCTGTCTTTTGACTAGATATATTATTAAACCTTTTTTAACGAAGATCCAACCGCATCAGGCGAGACTTAATGGCCATATTCCGTGGTGATTTAAAGTTAGATGATATAGGACATTAATTTGAAAAGCTATTCGTGGATAAAGGAGTTTGCAGGAAAGACCCGGTTAAGTGGAGGGGTTATGCCAATCAATCTTAGGATTTAGTCCTTTATGACGATGATGATGGATCAAATAAAAAATTCGGCTCGTTATTCCCCTCTCAATTTTTTTCCTTACAAAACGAACATTTCGGGCTTAACTGAGTGGAATTCTCCGTCAAAATAAGGAATTCATGGTAACCTAGTTATTAACTTATGAAAAATGAAGATATTTATAATAAAAGAGAAGATTACCAATACAATGCCCCAGAGAAGACTGAAGTTTTATGGGCATATCTTAGGAACAAGTGATTCTAGACTGACAAAGAAAATCTTCAGATATATATCACCTAATTAAAGATGACAGCAAAATGGGTCAAACAAACAGAAAAATATGCGCAGAAAGTTCGTATCACTGTAGAAGAAGTCTAGAATGAAGTGAATTTTCGTAGAAAGTTTGATGAATTTCAGGGGGATCTAGGAAATTCATAGTAAAAAGATCAAATACACTAGGTCTGAGGAAAGGAGGAGGAACCACAGTGAAAGAACGAAGTTATTTTGGGAGGAGAAAGGAAAGACCAGCAGGCAAACTAATTGCTTCCCGAGGTCCGCAGTAGACCAATCTCGAAAATGAAGAAGAAGCTTCATTTGAGTATTCTACCAGATGATTATTTATTTAGGTTAAACCCTCGAACAAGGGTTTATCAAAGCTCTCTTTATCTACACAGTATTACAATAAATGTTGGGGTTAAAGTTTAAGTTTACCACTAAATAATACATTAACTTTGTTCTAATTGTGGAACGAAAGTTTTCACTAAAAATATATTTTTGGTACTTGTATAAAATAACATTCTCTCTTCTTCATACTACCTAACGGTTTCTTCTTTTCTTGTTTAAAGGTTTGTTTTTTTTTCTTCTTGGTCTTGATTTACAATTCAGTCTTCTTCAATCTTGCCTCTTATTCTCCTCCTCTCTTCGTTTCTTCTTTACATATCTTTTGCCAGTCGTGGTTTCGCAAAGAAAGCTACATCATCCTATTTAACGGACCAATTTAACCGGCAATATTACATTTAGTTTAATAATGGTTATACATGATAACATTTGAATATTAAATGTTTGGTACGTGCTAAATCTAATTTTCTCCTAATGAAAATACTTTATCCCCAATTATTGAATTCATTTTGTTTTGATAATGAAAATAAGATGTCTATATGATTTTTGGTATTTGTTTAAAATTATTATAAATAATTTTCTTTTAGATTTGTTTTTTTGACTTATTTTGCACTGTTCATCTTCTTCTTTCTTGTCTCTTCTCATACTATCTTCATTTCTTCCTTATTTCTTCCTTCTCGTATGGTTGGTGGTTTATATTGCACTGTCCTCATTCAAATCTCCCAATTTATGGAGCATCATCTCTTTTCCTTTTATAAATAGATGACTCGCCATCAGGTCTCTTAAATTTTTCATATATTCTGTCTCATCTTCTGATTTCGTGCATTATGTATATATTTCATCTTCCTTCCTATTCCACACTTTCCCATCGCTCTCCCCTTTATTCTGTATTAAATGTGTATAGAGTATTATTTTGTAAATTTATGTCCTCTGTCATAAAGTAATCAAACAGAATCGCACTCTTCCTTAAAATTTAATACAGAATGCGCAAGGCGTTGCAGCTCACAGAATCATCATCAAGTACAGAAACATGTTTTGTACCTGATGATGAATCTTTTGGTTGAACCGCCATGTGCGTTGTGAATTAAATTTGGCGATTCTGTTGGATTACATCATCACTAACTCCCACTGTATCAAAGCCAGACTCTGTTGAACTTATTTACTCTGTCAGTTTTTTTCACAATCTACTACGCGTTTCAATTTCATAAGCTGCAGAAAGGTCACCATTATAGAAAAGATGTTACTATTTTCTTGATGACGGCGCTTTGACGCTGAGATTCTTGGTAAGAAAAAAATACCGAGTGAGTAGTTACAAACAGACTCTTTTCATTTTCATACACATTCGTTGTGGATTTTTTGTTTTGGAGCTGTCATCGTTTTCTCAGTTTCTTTTCAGCAATGAAAGTCATTTTTCATTTGCTTGTGCTTTTCTATCTTGCACATCCGTTTGAGCTCTCTGGGTAGCTTGCCAGGTGCCAGTCATTGCTTCCAGCCGACGACATAATCGGAACGAGAATTTTTTACGTCGCTCCTCAAAGCGATTTATTCCATAAAATTTCCGAAAGAAATATCTATTACAGGTACTTATTCTTAAGGCCGCTTCACATTGAGTCTAAGAACGGAACGTGAGAGCGTAAAATAAATTTAGTGAATCACGATCGTTCGCAATTTTGTATGTCAACTACGTTCAACCAATATGAAAGCTTTTTTTGTGGCTCAAGTTCGCCAATGTGGAATTGCCTGGTATACTTTTCTTTCTTCTTCGTCTTCTTTCTTCGTCTTCGTCTAATCTTCTTTCTTTTTTCGTTCTTCTTTGGTGGATCTGTCCTCTGAAAGGTTTCATCTGAACTGCTCTGTCTAGCTGTCATCTAACCTACTCTGTCCTCTGCTGTCTCCCTCAGCTATGTCTCATACATACATACATACATGCATAACTCCGACCCATCATTATGTCCGTCATCATGTTATATCTTTTTCTTCCTCTTTCTCTCTTTCCTCGAATTTTTCCGTGCAATATTCTTTTTAGAAGGCAGTCTTTTCTTGGGCTGTGTCCCATCCAGTTCTCTTTCCTCTTTCTTACTGTTATCATAATGTTTCTCTTCACATTTATTCTTTCCAGCACTTCCTTATTTCTTACTTTATCACTCCGTTTGATCCTTTCAATTCTTCGCCATAACCACCTTTCAAATCCCTCTAGATATCTCTCCTCTTCATTGAAATAACTCCTCCTGACTCCATGTTTCTGGTCCGTAAAGCTTTACACTCCAAATAAAACTTTTTTCTTAAGACAATGGTAATTGATTTGGCTAGTTAGTAGTTGCTTAACTTTACTGAATGCTGTCTTTCCCTGAGTGATTCTACTTCTTATGTCTCCCGTACAATTTACATTCCATGTGACGACACTTCCGACGTATCTAAAGGATGGTATTTGTTCTAGCCTTTCTCCGCCAATAGAACTCTTCCTCTTTACTGCCTTCGTAACTTTGGTTTTCTTAATGTTTATTTTCGTTCCAAAACGTTTCCTACTCTCTTGATTTTATCCTTCATTTCCTGTAATTGTTTCTCAAACTCTGATAATATCGCCTGATCATATGCATATTGTATAATTTTCATCTTTTCTCCTCCAACCAGGATTCCACCTACGGAGCATTCAGAACTTCTACATCTACATTGGTACCCTGCAAGCCACTTCCAGGGTGTGTGGCAGGGGGTGAGTTTTCACCAGCATAGACTACTGCTTTAGGAATGCTACCAATGTTGTACAAACTTTTTAAAAGTTTTTTTTTATAAAGTATTTTTCACCTATATTAAAGCACAAATATACTGGAGTTATACTTGAACCGTGTAATATGTGCTGTTTACACTACGTAGCAGATTTAGAAACATACATTAGATGACAAATCATATATTTAGCTACACTACTCGATGATAACATGAAGAATGTCTTGTCAATGTCCAATGTCTTTTGCATATCTACAAAAGTGCTCAACGCGACATAAGAAGTTTTCACTTCAATAATGTTACGCCGAATACTTAACAAGTCATTAGAAAAATTAGAATTGAATATAACTGCCCCGTCTGACAGAGAGACTGGCGGCGAAATCGGGGAAGTATATGAAGGAGCTCAGGGAGCTTCAGGGGGATTTGGAGGGGTGGTGACGAGTAGCCGTTTATGGGGAAGGGCTATATTTCCCTTCCTCGTGCAGAGGGCATAGCATTGGGGGGACATCATTAGAGTGATCAACTCGCTTCGCACGCTGGAACCCCTGGATAGGGGCTTCGCCCCCAACGTCAAGGGGTGATTGACAAAGTTTTAGCATGGCACCATGTTGCTAAGACACTATAAATGATAGAGAGTAAGAATAAGCTTAAAGTTGTAGGCCTCAATGAGATGTATAAGAAACCGCCAACAGATTTGAGATCCGACTTTTAGTTTAGAAACTACAGTGGAAAAACCAAAATATGGTAATTTGGCGCCATGTTTCAGTGAACTATAAGTGTATTAGAAGTTACAATGGCAGCTTGTTAGAACCCTATATGATGATTTTTTTCCGGTGGGAAGATAATGCGCGTCGGCATTGTCGGTTGGGCCAGTTCTCGACCTCTTGGATTTTGGTTAAATTAATGGATTATTGTTTGAGCGAAAACCTAGAGCTACTCATGGGTTCATAAATTTACAAAAAATCATTGGATTAGGATTTTTTAGGTATTTATACATACCAAGATGTATTGGTTAAGAAAAGGAACTGGTATTCATAGTTTAGCGAAACCAGGATTCCAGATTCAGAATTTGTGATTCGTTAAACAAAAGGGATTCGGCTTCTGCATTCGCATTTGATTAATTTCGGATAAGACACATCACTAATTTTAGGCATGGTTCGCCGTAAAATTATTTGTAAGCGCTTCTTGTTAGTGTTCCTTTTGACATAGTGGCTTTTTCCTTGTGTAAATTTTCATTTTATAGACCATAGGTTTTCATTTTATTTTTGCTGTTTATTTTGATGTCCAGCAGTTCCTTTGCAAGAATGTGAGGACTATGGAGTTCAGTCTTTTGGTTGATACGTCTTGCAAACATACATCGCGTAAATCTCTATCTACTATTTGCATGTTTCTATTTTTATTAATAAAATGTTTTTGAAAAACGTTTGTTTAAACCCCCGTCGAATTCGTCGGAGGGTGACGGAGGGGTTCTTCTTTTGTTTCGGAATGTTTATTGCTCTCCCAGGAATGATTGGAAGGGTGTAAAGTGTGTTGCCTCTTTGCAAAGACCGCCACTAATAGAGTGAAATCACTAATTGATTAGATTGAAAGAGGCATTTAAGAGACAAAAGTGAAATAAGTGGAATCATGTTATTTTTATGGGAATAAAGAAATTATTCCAATTTTCAACGCGAAACAATAATTGAGTACAGACTGAAGTTAATGATTTCATGGATCGAAGGTTTTTTTCAAAGTATCCCAATACTGGAATAAACAAGCATCGAGCTAGGTTAATCCGAAGTAATTGAAGTGAATACTGCACCTTGTTTATAGATGAAAAAATATTGAAATTCAAAGAAGCGCAGTCGTATAGTTTCAAACATAGCGAATTAACCAGAAATGATGTTGGATACACTGGGAAGATAATGGAAACTCTCTTTTAAAATGAAACTTTTAATTAGATTAAGGTTGCACAGAAGTACACCGCCCCTGGAAAGTTCTATCCCATAATACTTTGCAATGATAGGCATGCGTTAAAATTCGAGCCTGACAGAATTAGTGACTATACAGGGAACTCGAGGGATTCAGTTTCAAATCGCAGAGCAAGCGATTAATTTTTTTCAATGTGGATTTTGCACATTCATGGAGCTAATTGTGTATTCTAATACCATGTATTACTACGCACCTAATTTGATCAAAAAGAGACTTGTAAACTCACTTCCTAAAATGCGCTTCCTGGCTTACTTGTATAACTTACTTCCGAAAAGATTAAGCAGCCATTTTAAAAAATGTAAAAACATTAAGCGAAAGTCCGAAACGAGCTAAATTGCTGAGAACATGTCGCGGCATTTAAAATACAATAGAGATTTTGCCACAAAAATATACGAGATGATAAAAATAAGTCAAAATTGCGATAATTTTTAACGTTAATGTATACGCGTGTAAAATAAAATAATAAAAAAAGAATCCATTTAAATTTAAAGTACCATGATTAATTCCGGTTGTGTTGCCATAATGGGTTCAGTTTTTTGTATTTTACCTTCAAATATTTACTGTTTCCGGAATTAAGTTTTTTATTATTATTTAATTACCACCGAAAATAGTACTTATGTTGGCCTTTACATCGGGGTAGTAACAATCAACAGTGGACAAGCACTAACAACCATGTCCTGGGAAGTGTAAAGTCCTCCCTAGGCGAGATTCGAAACCGCGACCTTTGGGTTAGCAGGCGAGGACGTTACCCCGCCACCCCCGAGGCCGACAAGTTTGAAAAAAGTCCACAATACGCAAAGTAGGGGTTGCATTAAGTATGCCACTGTCAAGCTTAAACTCAATGTATTTAACCTCTGGGAATTATGGCGATTGTGCCAATGATTTTCTTCTAGGCTGTATTCCGCCACAGCGAATTTTTCCTTCTGGCCGAGTCTGAAATGGCGTCGATGTTCTTTCACTCCATACATTGGGAGGAAACCACCATTCTGGGTAGAACCAGAGGATACTGGGATAGAATTACTAAAGAGGCCATTGAGATACGGCTCACGACCAACAATCTCAACAGGGATCAGGGTTTTCGTTTCAGCTGTACCTGGAACCCTATCTTGAAAAAGGCGGGAAACCATAATATTGGCGGGAACGGATAGCCAATGAACGGAGACCACTAGATACTTCCAATTTGCCACTAGATACTGCCATCGCCAATTTTTTCTTGGAAGACTTGGAGGAACACGCTCTCAATTCCTCTCCATGGTTCCCCAAGCATTTCTTCAGATACGTGGACGGTACCTTCATTATCTGGCCTCACGGAATGGGCACTCTAAGTTCTTTTCTGGAGCACATGAACAGCCGTCATCCTAACATTCGCTTTACCATGGAGACGGAAAGGAATGGACAGCTACCGTTCTTGGGTATACTGATCTACTGAAAGGAAGGCGGGAGCTTGGGCCACAAGGTATATCGGAAACCAACCTACACCTATCTTTAACTCAACGGAAAAAGCCATCACCACCCCTCCCAAATGAACGCTGTCCTCTCGTCGCTCATCCACAGAGCCAAAGCAGTATCAGGCAAGGAAAGCCTACCCGCAGAACTAGAACATCTGAAGAAGACCTTCCTCCAGAATGGATATAGCCACCATCAAATCTATATGGCCCTTAAAAGGTCCTTCAGACAACGGAAAAAAGACACACCAGTACAGAAAGCAAAATCCAACACCAAGGCCTGCCTTCCTTACATTTCCAGTGTTTCTGGGAAAATATCTAGGATCCTGGGGAGACATAACATCAAAGCGATTCATGTCCCTCCCGGCAAAGCACGGAATCACCTAGTAAAGACAAAGGATCCAATTGGCCTCAAAGTACCCGGAATACACCGCATACCTTGCGAGTGTGGTAAGGTCTATATTGGCGAAACGGAGAACTATAGAAACAAGAATGAACGAACATCGACACCACTTTATACGCGCCAGAAGGAAAAATACGCTGTGGCGGAACACAGCCTAGAAGAAAATCACTCCATCCATTGGGAGGAAACCACCATTCTGGGCAGAACCAGAGGATTCTGGGATAGAATTACTAAAGAGGCCATTTAGATCCGGCTCACGACCAACAATCTCAACAGGGATCATGGGTTTTCCGTCTCAGCTGTACCTGGAACCCTATCTTGAAAAAGGCGGGAAACCATAATATTGGCGGGAACGGATAGCCAATGAACGGAGACCACGGTGGGAGGAACAGAGTATAATGACTGGAACACCAAGACCGTCCGCATCCACAGCCTAGAAAATGGCAGGAAAGTCTCCTGCCGAAACGTCGGTAATCATGGAAAACCTAACCTGGTGGGAAACCCGAAAACAACTCATCAGCATCATTCGCCGGGAAAGCCTAAATTCATACATTACTATGTAACTTCCATGTTTGACGCCGCACTTAGTTTCAATGCGAATAGTCCCTTGGCTAGCTGAATGACACGTGCGTTGGACATTTTTATAATCAGGCTCTTTGGGATGATAAGTTGATGAGGATATGGAAGTTGATTTGACGGCAAGGGATGGGTTTATGAACACCTACCTTTATACAACCAGACTTTCAAAGTCTACGAAAACTCGTGCGATACGCATAACTATCTTGGCCAGCTTGGAGGAAGAAAGCGAACGCGGCATTTGAGTCCATAAACAGCTGGGAGATATCCGAGTTCATTGAAGCCCAGCATTCTTCGATAAAAGACGAGGGCGTAAATGCGGTTCTTTGTTTTTTTTGTCTGCAGGGGGGCTCGAGAGAATTGTGGAGCTGTCGCTTGTCAGTTGGGAGCTGGCGGAAAAGAGCTGTCAGTATATCAGTTGCTTGGGGGAGCGATTCAGGAAAGAACAGGTGACGCAACCCTCGGGAGTAGGTAAATGATCGAGAATGAATGACTGAGTATAAACTGAATCGGATTGAGGAAGGATTCTACGAACAGAACAAGCTGTGAATTAACAGTCTTCGCCATTATAAATAGAGTTTTGATCTCGTTTCCCATCACAAAGCTTTCGTTCTCAGGAGGTCGTGTTTATCTATCCTTCCAACACGTGACTGGCCACCTCCAGTGAAAGCTTTTTAGTCGAGGTGTATTGTTAAAGAAGGACCGGAAATGCTAATTTTTTTCTCTTTAAATTGGTCTGGTTTGTCATCCTCTCGATTCTGGAAGAAGCATTTGCATTCTCCATTCTCACAGTATCGCGATCTTGCGTTACCCTTCCTCACAGAGACATTATTGGAAAGGTCTGAACGGAGAGCTGAATAAAACATAGGGAAGAGTTTCAGGCGTATCTCTATGGAAATATTGAATATCTTTGTTGCAAAAAAGATGGCATCAACACAGTGCTCAATATTTTGTGGTTGATTATTATTATATAACTGAATTCCAACGCAATTAATATGCACTAAAAATGCGGTAACGTTCAGAAGCAGAATGAATATATGGTTGCTATCTGCAAAGTTTTGATTATTACGTAATATGACCATGTTAAATTTTCTAGCGAAAAATGTGTGGCTACTGTGGGTCACAAGGTATGTTTGAACGTTGAAGTCTCACTGTGAATGTATCATCCATTTGCAACTCAGCGTCGTAATTGCTTATTTTACTGTTTTTGAAATTTTTATTTTTATTTATTTGGAATATCTTTTGTTGAATAAACGCTATTATTAAGTGATACAGCGAAACAGTAGTAAGTTTCCACGCTATTTTAATAAACAACAGACATATTTAAGGGATTTAACGCCATTATCATTGACTAAAACATAAATTGTTCTCGCATTTACATTCCCAGAACCGGGAAGAGGGGACATTTTAGAAAATGAAAGAGGAAGAAGTTAATCCAAGGTGCAATGGTAGCGAAACTTGGTGGTAGTTTCCTGCGTGAAACGTGACGTCAAGAAGGGGAAGGCGCATGGGGAAGGGTGTCATTGACTTTGGTAATTATCAAATCTAATTCGATCCAAAATACTCCCATTATACTTCAACTTTTTCTGCTGTTTAATGCCCCTTTTTTCCACTGTAAATTCTATGGCGCTGCTATGAAAAATTCAATGAGTTTTGTCTCATTATAAAGCCTCATTATCATTATATTAAATATATGAGAAGTTTCTGAAGCACATATCGCGTCAGAAACGTGACGGTCCTTCTTTACCGTGTTTTCTCAACCATTACATCTAAGTAGATTTATTACTATGTGTAACAATTTTTATCAGATTAAAGAAATCAATTATATGACGGTGGATTTTGGATTCAAAATGAAGTTATATACTTAGTACTTATCTACAATCTTGTAATAGATCGACGCGTTTTGCTGATAAACGGCTGCGTGTGGTACAGAATATGTTTATCTCAGACATATTCTGTATCTGACGAGAGTAAATCGGGGTAATACGCCGTCCTATCAAAATTTGTGGAAAAGCACTATGTAACTTATTTATTTATGGATACGAACGTTTATAACTTCCACAAAGTGAAGCCTGATTCAGTGAAGTTTGTTCAAATGAGTCTAGTTGAATCTTCAATTTTTTACTGAAATGTTCAGTTGTGAAAACATATTTTTTATACATTATATTACTTTATTTGAATGCTTCTTATGTCTGATTAAATGTTAAAATAAAATTAAAATATGGTCTCTATCATTGCTGGAGAAAAACCACGCTCAAACCGCCAGTTAATCGCCATATCTACTACTCTATGAGTTAGTTAACTCGCATGCTTCATCTTATCAAATACTATGCTGACTAATTAAGTTTTCGGAGACCTATGTTTTTGAAAACTAGTTCAGTTTTCGGGTTTATAGAAAGTTTGAGAAAGAGTTCGAGTTCGGAAAGACAGACACTTTTAGCTGAATTTTTCGAGTCGATTGTAAAATAGTTCAAGCTATCCAAAATTAGGACTAATCGGAGCACGATCGAACAAATGTCAAATAAATCCAGGAACCTACCTAAATATACCTGAGAATAGAAATGCTTTGCTAGCTTTTTTTGTAAATAAATCCTCTCGCCCGAATCTTGCCAAGAGCTGTGTTATAGGGCAAGGGGTGAGATGCTCTTATGCCCGAATGGAGCGCTAAAGGTTTAGCGCTAGACCCTGACGTAATTTCCAAAATTCGGTTGTGTATGTTGAAAGTGATGGTGATTGAATGAGGTGACTCTGAGGTCGGTCACTGAATGGGGAAGGACTCTGTCGAAATATCACGACGGTGACATAAATGGAGTGCGATATTTTTGGGTGATATTATAACAAAAGAAAATAAAGGGCAATGTATACCCGTTCTTAAGAATATTTTTATCGGTCTGATTATTTAATATTTGTATAACGTTCTTCTGGAGGCGAAAGAGCATCGAATTACCTGATGATTAAATTTTTTCAATGCCTTTTACTAAATTATATCCATGCATACCCACCACGCTGTTCCCCTTCGGGGTAGGCACAGTCGAAACAGTTTAACTATCGGTGTTAGGCAACCATACAAGAGAAAGAAATCTTTTATGAACTGTAGTTAATTTTTTCTTCCTCAGACAAATATTCATTCCTTGATATGCTCCACAAATTGCATATGAAATTCCTTCCAGCATTTGCACACATTTTTATCCGTTCATCTGTCTTCCCATCGTACCTAAACATTCGACCAAGATAAAATAATTCATCCTCTTGAATTATTATTTCTCCATCCCCCTCATCATTCGATCATTTGCTTCCCATTCTCCTGATCAAAAACCGTTTGATCGTTTAACTAAATTATTTATGAAATAACTTCGCATATTAAATCTCTAATGTTAGTCTATAAATCTCAGAAATTACTTTCCTAAAATCAGTGTCAAAACAATGAAATCGTGGATGTATTGCCCTCTTTCTACGTTTCACGACAGTGACTACTCTTTGACGCGCAATGAACTTTTTCATTGAAATTTCATTGAAACATTTCCTAAAACTTGATCATATTCTGGCCGATTGTCTTTTTTACCACTACTTGTACATAAAATTCACATTGGTAATTTGAACATTAATTTATAACTTACTGGTTCATTTTAAGTAACTCTTCAGTCTAAGGTACTGTTTCCTGGTACTTTAGGCTTTAGATGCCTTTTTTCAAGATTTGACGTGCGCACCAATATATCTTCATTAATTTAAGGAATTTCTTGGTGAAAGACTAGAATCCACACTCCCTCCATGCATTAATTTCATTTCTTAGTTCATGCGAAGCATTTTGAGGTAGACATCAGTTGAGAAATTTTCAGAAAACCATTTTTATGGTGGAATTTAATGTCATGATGGTCATGAATCTATTATACTTAATCTCTGTAAGAACGGATAAACGCGTTTCAGCCACCAAAAGATGCAATATCAGACCAGAAGACGAGTCCAATCGAAAATGATGACTAATATCCAAAATTTTTCATTTTAAAGTTACAAAGTAGACAACATTTAGTAGATATTCACGTAAAAAAGCTCTCCCCTTGATTTTCTGCCCTTTATATATCGTGACGAATAAGTTAAGACCTTAACAAACTACTCTTATCGTTCGTTGACGGTGGCATTAACGTCCGGCCATCGCAATATAGGTTCCCTTGTGTAACAATCACCAAGCTTAATAATTATATTAATAATACTTCCGGCTCAACTTTGTGGAAATTCATTTTAACGAATGAAAAAGAACACTTTATTGGAATATAAAAATTGGTGAAAATGAACATAGTGTTCTTTATAACTCGCTGAGCAACGTACTTTACTTGACTGCGGTCTATTGCCTAAAAAAGTAATCTTTATAAGTAAACTTTAGCATGGTCTTCTTGGGTTTATTTTGCTCTGAAACTTGAAAGTTTGTTATCCTTTCTCAAAATAATGTCTTCTCAACTATGGAAAAGTATAAAATCATTTCCTTTCTTTTGCATGCAAAATTTTATTCGAGATAAAGTTTTCGAGTGCTTCATCCATTTACTGATATGTCCGTGGGAATGAAATTTTGGTGCAAAACCTTATCCTCAACTTACCAAAAGACGTCAATGTCCCATGAGTTTAGGACCCATTCACCTGTTATAACAAAATACGTCAATGGGTCCCAAACTCAGTCCTCCTCAACTCAGCTACTTATCTTCGGTCTCTTACTTAAAATAGTTATATTTATTTGAGATGTTATTTTGCGTTGCCATATCTGGTTTATTTCGCTATAAAACGTGATAGTTTGTTTCCTTTTCCCCAAATTTCGTCCTTTTCATAAAAAATAGAATTCTCCATCTTTTGTTTGTAAATTTTATCAGAGATAAATTTTTAGTGTCTCATCCATTTTCTGCTATTCCCGCATGAATGAAAGAGTGATTCTTCCCTAGTTTTTGCTATTATAATGATAAATGCTAGATGACGCCGTTGCGGCCCGACCCCCCGGAATGAGGGCCTAATACTTAAAATACAAGAAACAAATGCTTGGGTATCAACGCTAACATCCTTCACCTCATACTCCTCGGCTCATCTGTCCTGCGCTAAATGTGGAGATATTTCCGTCTTTATTGAGAAACGCCGAGTGAGACATGCCTGCTTTATGGCCAACGCTGTTTCCCTGCTTTCCGACGCCATTATTATTTCGACTTGTAATGAGCATATGTATTAAACAATTTTTGTGATTTATCATCACTGTACCATAAAAGGAAAGGACTTATAAACTTACGGAAAATGTTTATGGGGAAAATTCCGTATCCATAAATGCCAAGTTGAGACACGATTGTACCGTATAGGGGTTAGAAGCCCTTTATGCAGGAGAATATCTTGCATTGGGTAATTAAGGCATGGAGAAAAAAATGGAAATTAAAGAGAGTAAGACCTTGATAAGTATTATAGACCCAATCAGAAGCAACGTAGTTCCTAAATAGGAGAAGATGCAATCGCGAGCTGTACTCAAATGTAAAATAAATACGGATACCATGCCGAAAATGAGTCTTTCATTTTTTGGGCACTTGGTGAGAATGAATGTCTATCCCCAGCATCTCCAGCTTCCCGCTCACCCCTAAAGATCTCACGTTCCATGCCCGTATCCAGTATTCGTCAATTCTGACTGATATTCCCCCCTGTAGTCCCGACACGGATGTCCGATTGGGGGCTATTTTACCTCCGGAATATTTAACCGGAAGGATTGCCATCATGTCATATATTATTGAATGCAAGGCTGCTCCTTCTAGGGAGACTGTATTGGTTTCCCGTAACCTTCCACATCGCAGTTCTCCGGCCACTTCCGTACTGGACCGATCTTTTTAAACTGCGCCAGTAGTGCCTTATGTTGAGACTGCTGCCTCTCAGTAGTGGAGCTGGGGTAGTTTGGATGGCATGTAGAAAATCCTCGTTGTCTTGTTCCAGAATTAATATATTTTCAAGTGGGGAAAATATTTGCTCCTCGGATTGAAGTCGAACACGTTACCACTGGTCCACCCTAGTCCCACGTGTGGCCGTCCAGGTGACCACGGTTTCTGGTGAGGAAGGAAGATACGAAGTCAAACCGTAGGATTTAGAAGTACTTCTTATTGTTATATAAAGAGATAAAGTGTGCATGGTTCGTGAATGTGGGAAAGGACCCGCGAGGAAAGGGCACTTGAGAGAATATGTAGAAACGTGCGACATACTCAGGAGAAAAGGGGAAAAGTGCAGGGTACCGCATGGGCATCAATATACACGTAAGTGTCAACTGGTGTAACGTTATTGACCATTCTTTCTTGCTGCTTTTTGAACCACTCACACTGTATACTCATTTGATGCGAATAGACAAATGAAAGAAAACATGCAATATCCTCTTCGATTTGATATGCTGACCACAATCCATATCGTAATTTTTCTGCCAATTGTTTAACTTATGAAATAAACGTAGTTGAATTTGAAAATATAATTTTTTAAATATTTTATTGTATGTGATTTTATATGCACATAATAGTAAATGCTTTTGAAAAGGTATTTTCAGGGTTATATTCGTTTTTATGCATTATAGTGCTTGGTTATCTATGTACATTAGTTTAATTGGAAACGTATCTATTCTCATTCACGCAACCTTGCGGAGAATACTTCAAACAGAACAAAAAAAGTACCCTGCAATTAACGTCTACAGAAATGAACAACTACTCTACTACTGTTGCCAGAATGTAAAAATGAAATAAAATATTTTAAGAAATTGATGTTCTCAACTCCAATTCAGTTTATCTCAGGAATGACGAATTTTGCAGATAAATGGCTATCAGTTTTTGATCGGCATAGCGAATTCATTTAAGAAAAGGTTCATTTTCTCTCTTTTTGTTTTTCTCAGCGAAATAGTCATTGGCAGATGTTACGCTCGTGAAACCGTTAGCAGAGAAGAAAAGAAGAGTCGACATTGAGTCACATGTTATCGAGGAGGAAAAGACGAAAAGCTTCCATAGGATCCTTTCGGCGACTGACCGAGTCAATATATTTCCGGGGACAAAATGAAGTGGAAGCGGGATCGTCGGTGAGAATAAATTATAGCCAAATTTGCTTTTCTTTTTGGCCACTCGGTGTGTAAGTCGATCTTATCATTCAATGCTCAATGCGGTGTTTATTTTTGTCTCCGGATGCTTATTGGCGAAGATGAGAGGCGTCCACAAGATTTGGGTGGGGGGTTCGGTTGGAAAAAGGGCCATAAAAACCTCAGCCACCGCCGTATCTCCCTCCGATTCGCATCCCCCACCCTTATACCCCCCCCCACACCCCCGTGGTCCCCGCCCACCCATGCCGAGCTGCAGCACCGATCCAGCCTCCTCATTCTCTTCCCTCTTCATTCGTCCCGTCTGATCTCCGAACCTTTCTGATTTGTTGATTTTCAAAGGTAGTCTGAGCGAGGCACTTCAACTATAATTTGACCTCATTTTAAAGAATAAAACTCTAATCTTTCCAATAATAACAAAATATTTACCCCTTTCCCCAAATACTTTTTGAGCAATTGACTTAAAACTGGAATCGGTTTTTCATGGGATAGATTACTGCTTTGCGCTCCGAAGGGAGAATATTGAAAAAATTAGTAATTTCTAACTCCTAGATTTCGTCAAAAATACTAACGGTGTGTAGTTTGTGTTTTCTTAAATATAAAAATAATTAATTAATCACCGCTGAAATGTGTACAGAATCAAAAAAACATGAAAAAATGAGTAAAGTTTGAGACATGTAAATATATTTGTGTAATTACTGAGAATTTTTGTCATATACAACTATACTTGTGCAACATTACAGTATTTTCTTCATACTTCTTACAGACGCTGAAATTAAAAAAATAAAATTCGAATATGGTATCCTTTACGACTAAGGAAAATCTCCCTCAAACTACCTTTAGCCTGTTTCACGCGATAAATAACCCAGCACAAGATAACACCAACATGAGAATGCCACAATAAGCATAAGAGTTGGCTAGGTGTAGTGTGAATGAGGTATCTGAGAAGTGTTCGTGGTAAGGTTAGGAATGACTGGGAATTCTAGGCATGAATGTATGTGGGTTGGAATTTACAGTAATGGACATGTATGAAAGTGGTGTGCTTTGTTGGTTTGTTCATGTTGAGATAATGGATGAGTGTCAAATAACTAAATAGATAAAAGATAAGAGGAGTGAATAGTGTGAGGGAATGGAGTAGACTTATAAATTCATCGGTGAATGTCGTGGAAGAGACTCCTAAGGGGAGAAATGTTAGGATCCTTGGGAATAGGAGAGCGTATACTAAGCAATGCATGATTGTGAGAGAAGCGAAAGAAGTATGCAAGTATAGGGCATGTGGAATAAGTTTTAAAGCCAAATTTCTAGGCCTAACAGCAATAAATAAGTTATTTGACTTTCCTTACCCCGAAACGGAACAGCATGATGGGTATGTATGCATATATCTACTTGTACCATTATTTTTCTCGCGATATTAAACTAACGGATGTACGAAGGAGGTGGATAACGGTGCCAAATATAAAGATCAGTTCTTCGGTCAAGGGCGTATTTAACCGTGCTGGTTTGCATAACTCATCGTCTTCAAAATAGGTAGGGACGCACCAGATTTCACTTTTGGTGAGTGAGAGGTTAACTCATCGCTTGCATCCCTGTCTGCGGCGCGGTAGCTGGTGCAAACACTGCATCCATTGAATGAATGCCGCGCACGACTTTGTCTGATAATGCCGCGCTCGTCCCAAAAGCAGTGCGGCAACCTTTCCGGAGGTTACGCACTTGTAATTTTGCGTTGGAAAAATACCCCTACTGGCTATGTGGCGGTCGTAGAGACTGGTACCACGAAGTACCTTTTTTAAAGAAAAGAGTTGACGACATATTCACGCACGAAAGTGAAGTACATTATTTTTAGTATTTGTTATAAAAACTGTAGATTTCTTGCAAACGGGTGTCGCGACTGGCCGTAGGGCACCGAGACCAGCAAGTACTTCTCCTAACCCATCCCCCCACCCAAGTATTGGATCACTTTCCGGCAGGAAAGCGAAATCCGCATGGTGGCAGGTGAGAACTGGGTTCTTCGTTACCCCAGCCCTGCTATGTTGGCGTGGGGCGGTGTTCTGTAAACGGTCCCTGGCCTGCGAATGAGTGCATTGACTTGCGATGGCCAGGGATGTAATTGTCGGCCAGACCAGCGAGTGTGTTAGAGGCGGCCTAGGGGATCATGGTTGTACCAGCTGAAGTTTTCTCGACACCCAATCTCCAGACAGGGTGCCATTCTCTCCGAGCCGGAATATCAGGTCGTATTTCTCCGGGTGGAGCGACCCCTTTGAGAAGTGGGTACGTAAGGTTGGCTACCCGCGGGTCGGGCCGCCCAAACGTTTCATATTCCTTTCCCAATCACGACGCTGATGAACCTGGAAAATATCTCTTCGTAAGTGACGCTTTCCTCTCTTCTCAGGTACGCGGTTCGTATCTCTCCAGGCGGGGCAACAGCCATTTAGTCTAAGGTCGCCCTACCAGTGATGCCGTTTCGTCATGGCGATCAGCCCCAGTACAGATTTCCTCAGCCCTGCGTCCTCGTTGAGATGAGCTTATGGTCACCGATCGATGCCAGGCGATGTGTGAAGGATGAGACGTCGTTGACCTTGGTCGTGCAAGGTACTCGCTCGACGGTGTCCTTGCTGGATCTTGGAGATATCAGCGTAAATGCCATCCTTTTATTGTGAGTATGTGTGCGTCAGTTCTTCGTGATTGGCGTATTAGTTATTGGTTGTTTGTCGACCAATCCGAAATCAGCTTCCGATCGTATTCAAATAAGCCATAGTTCATAAAAACTATTGGGCATATAAACTGTGAACTATCGTATTTGCACTTTTCCCCTGAATTAAAAATAATGGGAAACCGCCTGTGCTCGAAAATAATAGAAACTTCCTGATTATTGTAGGAAAAAAACGGAAAATGATTCGTGAAAATTAATAGTAATCGATATAGTGCTGCCCACTATATGATCTCGCCGGACACTGTTGACTGGAAAATGATTCATAATTGTTCAATCATGTGGTAGGTATTACGTCGTAAATACTATTTTTGGGAAATATTTACTAGTGTGTATTTATCTTTGAAGTTGTGTATTTTACTTTTGTACTTGTCTTTGATATTGATTTGAACAACACCACTAAGAAGAATCATTTTGTTTGGAATTTATTCCATCGTTATAAAATTTCTTGTTATTTAATTAATTGTAAGCTATGAAAATCTGTGCATGTCAGTCCGCCTTGAAACTCCTTTTTCCTTTAGTTTAACGAAATGACAACTAATACTTTTTTACCCATAACTCCTTGTCCTTCTCACACTACTTAGATGTCTCATTCCATGATTGTATCATGTTCTCATAAAGCATCTAAATCTTCTTTTTTTCTTCAGAATTAAAAATCTTCTGGCCTGGCGTATTGACGGGTAATACTCTATGAATGACCAAGTCTAGTTATAGTGTATTTTTCTGTCCATATTTCCCTGGCAGTTCCAATCAAACACCTTCGAGCCTTAATGGTCTATTAAAAGCCTATAACTGTCATGCAATGATGCATTTAATGCTGGCCTTTTTGAAAATACCTAAGCGTCCAGTCATTCTTAAATGTTTGTTTGCGTGTTCCGCTGGTGAAAATTCGAGGACTCTGTATGAAGAAAGTACATAGGTTTTATATGTTAAGTGGGTGGGAGATTATAATCAACGAATAAAGGAAGGAGGTATTCTTTTGTTAAACTCTGGATACTGCATGGGTAACGAATCAGCTTCTAAACTAGTTTTAATACACAAAATGGCGCTTACTGGGGTTAATACAGCATTCATGGTTTTTATCTCTTTCTCGCAAGCCAAGTTAATAGTGATCGTGCAGTCTTGCATCGTTAACGTGCAGTCTCGGGTATTCTCCTCAGATTTTTTTCACTTTATCTACATCTACATACTACCCCGCAAGCCACCTCAATAGGCGTGTGGCGGGGGGGTGTTAAGACACCAGCCGTTTACATATAAAAAGGAAACGCTCTAATGAAATTACGCCTAGGATTTATTATAGTCCCTTATTGTTCGGGGAAAAAACGAATTCCCATACCTATCCGTTCGGCAAAATATCTCTCTTAATTTATCGTTTCTGTCGGACCTGGAAATATAGTGGGGTTCTAATATGATGTTCTCCGTGTCGCTCTGAAAGATATCTATTCTCAATTGCTCAAGCAATCTAAGCCTAGCGCGCAGCCTCCGAGTCTCTAGCGGCTCCCAGCCTAATTCGTTTAACATCTGTGTAACGCTGTCTGTACGCCCGTAGCAGTTTTTGACGAATCGCGCAGCTCTCCTTTGTATTTTATTAAGTTCCCGGACTAAGTCTGTCTGCACCGGATCCCATATGCTCGCTTCATATTCAAGGTGTGGCCGGACGAGTGCGAAATAGCACCTCTCTTTTACTTTTTCATCTGAAAATCTTCCCACAATACGCTTGACGAATCCTAGCTTCTTCAGAGCTCTGCCACAAATATTTCTTATATGTGCTCCCCACGATAAGTCCGAAGTTATCGTAACTCCTAGATACTTCACTTCATCTGTCGCCTTTATGTTAACACCATCCACAGCATATACATGGGAATAGTTGGACGACCTCCGCAAGAATTGTACCGCCGTGCATTTGCTCAGATTAAGTTCGAGTCCCCGCTCTTGGCTCCACACATGAACGTTGTTTAAATCCGATGATAGAGTTTCAAAGTCAGAGTGATCACGATGCGATCAATTTCACGATAGATGACAGCGTCGTTGGCAAATAAACGTATTTTACTGCTAATTCGAGAGCATAGATCATTTATGCATATAATGAACAAAAGGGGGCCGATCACTGAACTGACTGAATTGATATGTACTGACAATGAACCTAGTTGAATCAGATAGAGTAACAAAGTGCTTGAGTTACTCACCGTACTCTAATATCATCCAAATACAGTTATAACGACGTTATACCTACCGAATAATAAAACAATCATGAATAATGTTCAGTTTTTTTCTACGATAATCTGAAAATTTCTATCTATTCTCTTCGAGTACAGGCATTTATCCGTTATTTTTAATTCAAGGGAAGAAGACAAAAATGATATTCCACAGTTTTCATGCACAGTAGTTTTTATGAACTCCTGCCTGTTTGGATACGATCCAAAGCTGATTTCGGATTGGTCGATACACAATCAATAACTAATCCACCAATCACGAAGAATTGTCGTACACAAATTCACTATAAATGGACGGCATTTACGCTGATATCTCCAAGATCCAGCAAGGACACCTTCGAGCGAGCACTCTATACGATGAAGGTCAACGACGTCTCATCATTCACACATCGCCTGGCATCGACCGTTGACCCTAAGCTCAACTCAACGAGGACGCAGGGCTGAGTAAATCTATCTATCGAGGGACCGATCACCATGACGAACCGGCATGCATCACTGATAGGGCACCCTTAGACCGAAGGACTGCCTGGAGAGATACGAACCGCGTACCTGAGAAGAGAGGAAAGCATCACTTACGAAGAGATATTTTCCAGGTTCATCAGCGTCGTGGTACAGACAGGGATTTGGAACGTTTGGGTAGCCCGACCCACGGTAGCCAACCTTACGTACCCTTTTCCCAAAGGGGTCGCTCCACCCGGAGAAATACGACCCGATGTTCCGGCCCGTAGAGAATGGCACCCGGTATGGAGATCGGATGCAGAGAAAACTTCGGTTAGTATACTCAAGATCCCCTAGGCCGCCCCCGACGCACTCATTGGCCTGGCATAGGGCCCAAAATTACACCCCTTGCCATTGCACGTCGATTCGCCCCACACAAACATAGCAGGGCTGAGCTAGTGGAGAACCCAGTTCTAATATGCCACCAAGCGGATTCCGTTCTCCTGCGGGAAAGTGGTCCAATAGGTAATTTGAGTGGTGGGGTGGGTTAGGAATACTACTTGATGGTCTCGGTACCCTACGCCCTGTCGCGACACCAGGTTGCAATACATCTACAGTTTTTATATTAGATATAAAGAAAATACATATCACATTCACTTTCATTGTTTTATGCATTTTCCTGGTGACGGAACTGATAATATGATAATCGATCAGAACCTATATTTTCTGTATATAACGTTAATCGTGCCTAGTGCAAGAGCTCCATTGAAGTAATACTATCCAAGAAAACTTTAAATTTGATTCAACGTCTAAACATTTCGAACTGAGAATTGAAATGGTAAAAGGGATTGTTGAGATCACATTCCACCGAAAACCCTGTTAACATTTTAGTGATTTTTATAAGTATAGGTCGAATATTTTGTGTGTTCAACGATACCTACCATCCATATGGTGCGATATTGGCAATTATTGTTGTTAGCTAAATAATTTGCATTTGACTGTACTACTTAAGATATTTTTCCGATAATTTATCTTCAACTCGTCAGCATTGCATTTACATCTTTTGAGTAGTGAAAAAACTTTGTTGAATAGTTTTTCGAGTGATCATCTCGATACTCAATTGTATGATGTATTTAGTTATCTTGTATTCGCATCGCCTGTAATTCATATTCCAGTAAAACCTTCTTTCCTGCACCCAATGAAGAGGGCATATGATTTTAGTAAATCGATTTTGTAATAAATGCTTTTTGTCTAATGCGTCGGGTTATGCTTCATTAATTATAATATTTCTCATATTAACATAGTGTCCTCCTATTTTGAGGCGTTATAACTCTAATTTTTTCACACTCCTTTTTTAATTAATATTTTACATTTTTACGTAATTACGTAAAGGGGAAATTGTGTAAACCGCATTGTACATTAATCGCGGTTATAAGATATTTGAGAACTCATACATGAATAAAAGAATTCTTTATCGTTTTCCTTCCCATGAAGAGTGAACTCAAAGCCACATTTCCTGATAGTAATATCAGTGACGTTAGATTGTTCGGTTACTTCATCTTGTTTGAAAATAATATTTTGGTGTCGATTTTGTAATATTAATGGTGGCCGACGTCCAACGCATGCCAAATACTTAAAGGAATATGTAGTTTATTGTCAGTATTTCCAGTTGATCGACCTTTGTACTGCGGTCAGTTGGATAGGAAGAGCGACAAAGATAATTTTACATGGAATATATCTGTACTTCTTTTAGTGATACAATCTAATTTCCCTTCACTGTTGCGCTAATGTCGTAAACGAAGACTAGGCCATCAAACCTGCGCCTCAACGGAAACAGGATGTCGTGATCCAATTCGTCAAGATAGTCGAGGCCGAGTTGTCAAATAGTACGCGTGGTGGCTAATCCACCGTAAGTTATGCTAACCCGTCGAAAATGCTTTTCCACTGCACCGGTTTAGTTACACTCTGATCAAATGTGCCTCATTTGAATCGAGCATTTTATTTCTGAAAACCTTGCCTTCCGCTCAAGAACATCTTTCGAAGTTTCAGTGGCCTCTCCTCCATTCAACAAAATTAAAAGTATTCGCTTTCCTCCCATTATTTTCCACTCTGCTTATAATTTAGGGTGAGGGACGTAGGATTTGACCAACCAATCATTTGTCCTTGGTAACCAATTAGTTACGACAGACTTCCTAGGGTCATTGTTGAGGAGTAGTGGGAGACCATACGTTTGCATTTTCATACACTCAATGGAAAGTTCCAAGAGGAAGGACGACATTGGGAAACTACACCTCCATATAGTACTCGTGTATCAATCAGTAATCTGCATAAAGTTTCCAGTATTCGGGAGTCTCCAAAGTTCCGAAGAACTCCAGTATACACGCAAGATCATATGTTTATACCTTATTTACTTAGATAATATTAACTTCGCTGAAAAAATAACTGCCTTCTAGATAGTTTTACTAAATTCCTAGTAACTAATTCAGCTGATCCAGCATGGTCAATCAGAGGAAGCATTTTATATACTGTACTCACGGATAAATATTACTAGATATTAAATTAGCGTTATTACTCGACCTGTCTGAACATCAATTTAAATACGTCATGAAGCAGTGATAAATTTGACAAAGAGATTGATATGTCAAAAACTACATCGATAATCTCAAATTATTTTATCTAATTTTATATCATTATTTAAGGTAGTTTTAGCGAGATATCAATTGAAGTGGCCTCAAAGATCAAATATTTCTGATGATACAAAAATATCAACTACTTACCACATTAATTTTCGTTATGTTAGTGAAAAAATAATAGCTATTTTAATGATAAATTGTTTAATGCGTTCCGGAGACATCTATTCATAAAACATAGATTTTTCTTTTTATATATCACTATATAAACTTCATGCTTATTGCTACTGCTGCTTCAGCCTTAATTTAAAAATAAATGTCGAGTATTGCCTCTAATATTGCTTGGAAAAAATTTGGCTCAAGCTACCTTAAGGAACAAATACTGCAATTATGAATAAAATCTACACACTTTCATTTTTTGAACCAGCTACCTTAAGCTTTGTGCCGAGGAACCTGGCTAAGTATATGGCGGATGCGCGCAAAAATCATTACATAGAATAGCATATGAATTAAGCGAATTGGCCTCTCTTTGTATGCATATACTTTGTACCCGGGCTCCACAGGCAATGCTTTGGATGGATTTACGTGTGCGCCTTCTACGTTCTACATGCTCGGAGATATTGGTCTTATTTTCGTAAAGGGAAAAAAACCCTTCCCATTTCCCTATGGTAATCCCATCCAATCCTCGCTTATATAAGTATTTTTTTTTATTTTCCCGATGAACTTCAGCCGTCTCATGAGGTGATGCATCGCCGTCTTGGAGGGCTTAAGTTAGCGTTTGGAGTCACAGCCGAGGGGACTCATAAATCAACTCCACCCGAAGGGGAAGAAGCCATACCCGAAGAAGTGAAAATTAAATCAAAGGGTCTGCCCCCTTCCCTCTGGAAGACTCCATCCGGTTGTTCCATCTCGAGAAATGTCGCGAGGAAGAGACTAGATCGACGTGGAGTCATTTTTTTATACTCTCACATTACTGTCGTTTCGATGCACGCCGACATTTTGGCAACCATATCTAACATTCTAAAGTATCCAGCACACAAAAAAAGAGTAAGAGCGTAAAACTATCGATGAACTTTTTTCAAACCTAAAAATGTCCAACTTCAGAAATATTTCATGATTTATATTTGTTTCCGGGAGCTCAGAATCAACTGAGCAAAGATTTCGTGTAGCACCTAGAATGCTATTGTAACAGTAATAAAAACTAGGTCAATGATTCAATGCGACAAAGAACAGAAGCTGTTCATTTGTGTCAAAACTTAAGAGTTCACTACTAAAAAATTGGGTGAGAGGAAGTAAGGTATCAGCCGTGGAATATCCATTTCAATGAATATGAATCTTCTTATGCGCAACGCGAAAATGAGGTTATTCCGATTTAAAGAGATTACAAGTAAATCTGAAAACCCGACAAATTTCAAGGGTGAAGCATAATTTAATTGTTTAGGTGTTGTTCGCGTGAGGGAAATATGAAGGAATTATTGCACAACCATTTCATTAGTTCATACCTAGGCATCTGTTCAAACACCAAGCGGATTTTTCCTTCACTGAACTTTTGTAGGAGTCCATAGATTTTTCAACTAGACTCATAAAACATGACAATTTTAAATGGTGCTCACGTTCGATATTACTTCCGAGACATCTTTTTCCAATAAAAGCCTTTTTCTCTCACTGTTCGCCACTAGTTAAGTAGGCTGGAGCGGTAGTACTTGCTTGTAGTGTGTCATTGAGTGGAAATTTTATTATTTTTTATAAATCGAAAGAAAATTCTCGGACCACATTTTATTTATGTGAATCTGTTTATGCGTTGGAACTCACCTTACAAGAGCAGTAATGGTAATGATACAATAATTTTATTTGACATTTTTCGCCTTAAAGCATGTTATGACTTGAGTTTTCGGTGCGTCATTCGAATATAGGCGAGGTTATTTTGGAATATGAATTTTTTCGAATATTTGACGCTGTCTGACACCTTGAAATTTTTATAAACACACGTAATAATCATAAACGTATTATTTAACGTTTAGAAGAATATATGTTATCAAATTATTACGAAATATATGACAAGTACCACAAAGCAAAGTGTTGAAATGGCATTGAATTGCCAAAACACCAAATCGGTGTGACGCACTTTTTTTCACTTTTACCTATAGATCAATAATGAGTACGCTCATGAAATGTTTCACGCAAATCTGAGGATAAATAAAAATCTCTTTAACTGCACAACTAACATTATCTTTAACCATCGACTGGCCAGGATGGAACTGGATAAGAACGAGGTGGACTGCGCCAAAAATATTACAGCCATTTTCGCTTCTGGCCTCTCTGAATGACCTCTGTGGTTAGGACGAGTTGGATTTTGTGTCGTTAGGCACAATAATATTTACGCATAATAAATAATATTTATAATATCATTTTAATAATATTTACATGGTGTAACCTGGAGACCGCGCGGAATATCCGACAAAATCAATCTAAAGTTATAGAAACTTCGGTGGCGAGATATTTTTAAATGCCGATTTTAACTAATCTTGCGTCAGTTTCGCAGAATGCGTCCAATAAGCTTGCTTCTTCCTCTTCTCAGAGATTTCATATTTCTTTTTTCTCCCTCTCTCCCACTTAACTCTTCCGAGGGTGTTCTTCGTTGGTGATTCTCTCCGTCCACTTGATCAACATCATTCTTCGATCACACCACATCTCATTGCTTCCAATATCTTTTGCTCTGTAACTATTATTGTCCTTGCTTCACTGCCATTTAAGAGCATTCTCCAAATTTATGCTTTAATATGCAAGTGCTTATTTACATTCAGGCCTGTGTTACTAGCTTCTGAGCTGACTCGTCTTCTAAATAGAATGCCTTCTTTGCTCGTGCTCACCTGTCTACCTCTTTCTTTCTTCTTGCAACGCTGGTGATCCTGCTTCCCAAATAAATAAAAAACTCTTTCACTTGCGCTATTATTTTGCTGTCCAAATTTTACCTTGATTCTGTCATCTGAATCGCCGGAAATTAAAAGATGACCTCTAATATTGGAAGTAAAGGCACTAACAATCAGGTCGTACAATACCCAGTAGTTATCGTTATAATTATCTTGAAACTTTGATTTTGCCTAATACCAATGTCTAATAAATATTAAGTATTTTTATCCATCCATTGTGTCCAAATTCCACGCAATATTGCCTGTATTTTCTGAATTGGTCAGTATAATATTTAATAATGATAGTGCTTGGACTATTCTTCGAACTAAATCTTCCTTGTAAATACAATAAAAACACAAGTATAAGATGGAGCTGCATCTTGCTGCTGTAAATAACTTTTAAGAGTTATCATATAAGTTTTTATTCATCAGCCTTCGAGGGTGACTCTTGTCTGTACATGATCGAAGGCTAGTAAAGGGATCCCCACGTCACGGTCCAAATTCCGAACCCTTAGACATTGATGCCTTTATTGAACGGCGATTCTAACTCGGCGTTCGACATCGTGGGGCGTTACGTTATTCATCTTAGACTTCAAAGGGCTCCCCGTGCGTGATGGAAGAATGATTTGTGTTGCTGGGTTGCGACCTAAGCTCGAGGATAAAAAGAAAAAAATGGACTTCTATACTGGCCGCGGAGATCTTTCTCAGTCCTCCTGCATCACAGATTCATGCATACATATATACACGCACACTTTCAGATTGTATATTCGTATATATATTTGCTCAGCTGACAACGATGAAGGAGTTTATAAGACGCGAGCCGTTAAATTTATGGCAAAGAATCTTCAAAGGAGAGCTGAATGGCTGTATAATGTGATGGAAATGTGATACAAAATTATCTTGGGATAAAAATGTCGATTTTTATGGGTGCTGTTATAAAAGAGGGGATAGCCATTCGCCGGCTGGAGAAACTTGGTCTTCTTCACGTAAGATTCCGAGTGCAGTCTTATAAATTGAACAAATCCCTTTTCTGAAACATTGTTTTGATTTTGCTGACGTAGGAGAAATTTTCCTTTTCCTTGAATTGTCATATCTAGAGCATAAATTTAAGAAATCTGTCCGGGAATCTGATTAAGGAATATCGCATCATACAGGTACTTTGTCTTGGCCTTTTTTCATGGATCCATATTTTATGATGTTAGCACTCGCGTTACTTTTTGCTATTGGTATAAAAAAGAAGATTTCTTGGTTAATTTCAGTGATATTGAATAATTAATCAGTTTTAGTCCTTATGCTAAGTAGCAACAGTTCAAATAGTTTGATTAGCCACTGAAATTACCCCCGAGTACGCTGACTTGTATTGCCATAGCATTAGGAAAATAATTGTATTTAATTTACATCAGTTATGAATTATGTAGCTGATATATGCCGTGTTATAACAATTTAGGTTCTTTCTATAGCTTACGAGTTTTTCGTCCGAATTGATAAATTTTTCCTTTTTTTAAATACACAAATGTATGCATGAGTCATTTGTTTGATAGATGTTTTATCTTTCTCAATCATGGTTCTACCTTCTAAATTGCAGAGTATGAAGAGTTCAATAATTTACTGAGGAGTTTTTTTTAAAGAAAAACGGCCTGTCGTCGATCTAATGACCTTGGTCAGATGCGATATAGTGTGTCATTTTGTCATATAACGTATTCACAACGTAAAACATTTTACTTGATAAAAAGCACTATTGATTTAATATTTTCTCTTTTGAATAATTTTCAATGATTGGAATATTTAAAGATGACGCTTTGATAATCGTGCTTCAAAACACTTTATAATGAATATATTTAACTCACGGACGACCAAACTCATGACTCATATCAGATAACCAGAGATCTTTGTAGCTATGCTCTGTTTTATCGTACCTTGACGGTAATGTATTTAAGCATGAAACCAAAGTAATTATAAAATGCCAACAGGAAGAATGGAATAATCAACCGTAGCTTTCATCCTCGAAAGAATAAATTGAGTGTTATCATGACGCATTGTTAGCGATAGTTTAAATTTCTTGCTGCCAAGTCAATGCAAGTCTTAGAAAGCCAAATATTAAAGTCAGAAATTCCTAACGCGTCGAATATTGAAAGTTTTCATCAACAGGAGAAATTTTTTCTTTCAGAGTTTTTTTTAACTGACGCAACCTAATGAGCAAAAGATTGGCTACGACTTCGGGAAAAAGAACGCTGGACGCCAAGGGAAACTTTGCTGAGTTATCCTAAGGTTAGGACTCGGAGACGAGAATATTCATGCGTTAAGGCTGTGTTGTAATTCCATGCTGCGGTGGTAGTTGAGCTTCCGGAAACCGATTCTCGTCACTGGCATACCGCAACTAAAATACACTAGCGTGAGACATCGTGTGCGCGAAAGGCTGAGGAGTCGAAAAAAAGATATGTAAGTAAGGAAGTTGAACGGTGAATATCTCGATTATCATCACATTGGCAATGCTTTTGCAGTGGAAACAAACTTGGCGTGCCCTGACTAATTATGCCCATTTTAAACATACGTGCATGGCATATTGGCCCGAATATAGGACGACGTCCATTTCACTAATATAAACCTTTTTTAAGTCAACATCGAACTCAATTTGATTTCTTAAAACTTACAACAAAATAAAGGTTCACTGCTCGTCTTCAAATGTGTTTCAACACGTCTATTTCATATCGCTATATTTTCAAACTTACATGGTGCGATGAATCGAATCCAATTAAAAAGAGAAAATGGAATCCACTTCTCTAACTTTTTTTCGAAATTTCATCCCAAAACACTTTTTTCGCACAAAGGGGTCGCACTTTATTTGAGTCGTATTATATTCGGTTTAATACTTTACGTAGCCGTCAAGCCGTTTCCAACCCCATAATGAAACCATGTAAGGTTTGCTCGGTCGAAAGATCTTAATTCTCTGTGTTTGGCCTGTAAAACTGGCTGTGTTGATAATTTATTCCATACTGCCATATCTTTTCATACCTAATTTGCTTCAGCTACACTCATACAATACTTTATACGAGCTCACCTCTACTTAAGACCCCCCATATTCCCTCTCTATGGAGGATCGCCTATCAAATTCACCCGCGACTTCCGCGGTTTACTCTTTCTTCTTCCACCATTCACTCCTCCATCATAAATCTGCTTCACTATTCGACTCTCATGTATTCTCTTAAAGTGGCCAAATCAACGAAACACATGAAGCATAAATGTTCATTACTGCATCATATATTCCATATTCTTTCTTCACCTTCTCATTCCTAATCCTATCTATCCCACTTTTGCCGCCAACAGTTCTCAGATATCCCATACGCATTGCATTTTGCATACTCTTATGATTATCCTGAAACCGAGGAATTTAAGGCTTTGCGATACCTAGATCACCCATAAAGAATTGTATCGTATGGCTGCGTTTGGTTAGCTTTAATTTATTTCATTGGTTTTGGCTATCAGAATAGGCATGATCAAAGCAATGAAATGGAGCGAATATTGCTTTCGCACAGGCTTGATATCTTCCTTTGTGTGAAATATGATTATCTTCGTAATGTTTATCGGTTGGACTCATTTGAAACAGGGCAGATATAAAGGCTAAACTCGTATTATTCTGCAAACATGCAATTGATATCGTCATAAATTAGTTTATGTTAACTTTAAAAAAAATACGTGGCTTTGACTGCTAACATGAATATGTGAGACGGAAAAATATTTAAAGTGCGATTATACTATTATATTATAAACCATCCATAAATTCATTGCATTATTTTTCCATAAAATAAACCCATGTCCTAATTTATTAATGGAAGGGAGATTTAAAGGAACTTTGCACGGCTTAGGAGGTTCGTCGTACGTTTTGGGTTAACATTTATGAAGTGTATTTTATTTATTTTAGTTCAGTATAAGATATAACTTGTAGGTGATATAGCCAACTTTTTACTTGGCAGACAGCTATAATGAATGCCTTATTGGAGAAAGTTTGTTTCTATTTCTTCATCTAACGATTAAAGTAAAATCTCGTTTGGTACGTACAATGAAGATAGTTTTTGCAGATTACTACTAAATATGTAAGCACGGGAAAAATATAAAACCAAAAGAAAAGATATTTCTAGCAATACTTCTTTTCACACGAAACAATCATCGTGCTGGTAAATGTACCTACGTGTGTTATTTTATTAAATTTCCAGATTCATAGAGCATTGGAGCTTTCTCAATCTGTTGATTATAGGAGAGGAATGAAAAGGACGCTCTATTGGTGTCATTTGGTTTATTGTATCATAGAATGTGTCTATCCGCCGCTGTTGCAGGAAAATGCTACCTCTAAGCAGGTTTATCATAGTTCATAAGATGAATTGAATTGATGGTATCGAAATATCCCGTTCCTAGTTGCCGTGACATATTGACGGAAGGTTATGTCGTGGCCTATACACCAAAACTTGACGTAACGAGGAGTGATGCCTTCTCTGGGTTCCGAACTGTCACTCACGCTGTTGCACAACAAAGTGAAATGGGTCCCTCTCTTCCCATTGCATGAGATTGATATAGACTTGGCACTGGCCCACAAAGGGATTCGTTTAAAGCGCCAGCTACATTTCCAGCATAAAATGAATCTTTCGTTGTCCTCTTCTATGGCTGAATTTCTCGGCACGTGTACGAACCTCTGATGAATACACGTCCCAAAGCTGAATAAATATGAATACATATGTCAAATAAATCGAAGCTGTGGAATGGACGCAGGTTGATGGTTAATGTTGTTCACAAGACCCAACAATTGTTTGATCACGTGGTCATCCCACGTCAAATATATCATTCTCTGAACATGGTAATCATGGAATTTTGGGCACGTGACACCTGTGTCAATGGCAAATCTCGTCTAGAAGCATTTACAGCCTCTTCCGCAAGTGGAACTGCCTGCAAAGTATTCTTCTTTAATTGATCACAACTAGCAATATCCGATAAGATGAATATGAAAAATCCTGTCTTTGAACATTTATGAGTCCTTTATGTGTGGCGAACTACGTGAAAATCGAAAATAATGAGGTCAGAAATATTATATTTTTTATTGATTTGCCAGGGAATGATGCTATAACATAGGCTCTATAACAAACAATGTTTTTAGGCTACATCCTGAACCTGAACATGATTTTTATTTTCTTTAACGACCAATCAAATGTTGCAGTTAAGAATAGACAAGGTGTTTGAAGTTTTGGCTAGATGAAGTCTTTCTTTTCAACGCAAATATTTTGACCGTGGTGCGAATTCCTGATAGAGAGGATCTGCAATTGAATTCGCTGACTCATTAAGTGTCCTGATGTAAAATTTACGTGGTGTATATTGAAAAAAGTTGACCAAGTACAACCGATCTGTGATAAAAGTTGTTTGTATTCTAAAGCTGACCGATCAAAGTTGCCAACGCGGTGAATTTATCCAGAATTGTGTGCAACCCTAGACCAGTCTGACCTCCTCTTTTGTCATGTATTTTATCCTATGGAGGGATTCCTCATTGATTACAAATAACTAGTCATTTTCTGACTTAACTTCTGGAATAAAGATACCTTGTTTCGCTGATACGTTCAAGATTAAATGGAATTTGATCTCAGAGGTTAGAGCCCAATATTGGTGTGAGATGGACGAAAACTTAATATTAATATGTATACAAAATAATAAAATAAAATAATAACGATTATTAAATAAAGCAGTGACAATGCTTATAATGATTGAATTATTAGTTAATAGATTTCATCTTATAATTAAGAATGGGTATCATGATAATAATAATTTAGATACCTCCATTTACATATCCATGACGTTTGTAAAATAACATTAGTGAAATAACAAAAGTAAAAATATTGAAAATTTAAATTATCATAAATTAAGCGCTTAATTGAGCATTGATTAAGTATAAAAAACTAGTTAAAATTAATTATTGTGCGAGGTATTTCCCGGAGTTCATTAGTGGATTCAACTCAACATTAAATGAAAAACCTGAAGTTTCCAAGTGCCTCATTTAATCGTAATTGCAAATGTGGAAAAAACACTCGGCGATCATTTTTTCTTCAAATAATGATCTAATAATATTTTCATAGTATAATTGTCATCTTTTAATGTCATCATTATTTTTGCCTCAACTGTTTGTCATGCACGAAGTTTCTTCTAATCATAATCAAAGTATAACTTCTTAAGCATTTTCAAAATTTATACTGATCACAACCGAAATAATTCTATCTTCGTAATCATAATCGACGATGAATTGAATTGGACATTCGGCAATCATTTTTCTTCAAATGATGTTCTAATTATGCTTCCATTACATCATTGTCATCTTTCAGTTCCAGCTGAGCTGTTTGCATGTTACGAACTTTATTCTCCAGTTGACGAAGTTTTCCCTCGAATGATTATTTTAAAATACAGTTAATGGGCACTCCGGGCTGTAGTTATTCTCTTTCAGGTTGTTAAATATTGATTCAATCTCCAGAGCGTTCCATGTCATATTTCATTATTTGCCACGTTTGATAAATTCGGTACATTGATGATTTTCCTTAATTAGCGTATCGCTAATGAATTTTACATCCAACTGTTTGGCTCTCTCTGTATGTACAAATTACCCGGTTGAATTGGTCGTTTATAATTTTGAAACACAATGAAGTTTCAATCATTTTAATATTTTGGAAATAGGATAGCAATTATTTGTCCTATTCTATCTTTCCTGATTATCTAATAACGTTCTTGATTTTGAAGGAAAACATTGCTGATAAATTCAGTGGATGCCCTACTGTTCCCGTAGTGCAGGTAAAAAAATCTCAATCCTATAAATTATGCTCATATTACTCATTTGAATAAGATTTACGTCAAAGTGAATCCAGCAGCTGCAAATCTAATTCAAATATCCCTGATAACAATAATAAATCCATCGTTATTAATGTTTTACATTGTTACCACCATCCTTGTATGCTTATCACAGAAATAAAAATAGAGCTATCTGAACCCGCGTAATATTTGTGCTTATATTATATACAAACGTTATTAAAATGCAGAAGTAGGTATCTGAATTATTATTAGTAGCAAGAATATATTTATTTCTTAATTTGAATGCGAAACCTATTAAATAAAGCTAAGTCATACAATATTTTCATTTTAGTACCTTATCTCCCATTTTATATTATTTATTTAGTCTACACAAATATTAACATCATTTGAAGTTCCATCCACCTAAAACCATCTTTGGGATTAAATACAACTTTAAGTAGCCTTCACATTTCATTTTGAATGTAGACAAGAGTCAGTGATAAATTTGTTTATCGATAATAACAATGTTTGAAAACGTACAATATTGGGTTTAAGAAAACTGTGTTCATATGTGTGCATTCTAAAACTCTAAAGGGTATGAGAGAATTGAGCTATTTTATTGTTATGTAACAGAGTATTCAGCTGACCCTACGTAATATGTACGCGTGCTGTATTTCAAATATTAAATTAGAAATTAAAATTGAGGTACAGACATTCCCATTTATCATAATTAACGTTTAATCGATTTGAAGGTAGGTGTCAAGTACTAGAAATTTAAGAAGAACTCTTTTTGATCTGAGGTATTTACATTTTGTACTCTTAAATACACCTTTTTATAGTTGAATGAAAAACGTCATATTATATGTTTTAAGACACAAAAACTGATGTTAATTATTAATATTTAAATCGAACTTCGATGATTCATCAGTTATCAGAATTTAAAATATTATTTGTTCACTATTAACCGTATTAAATTATTTTTATTTTCAAGACACAATATGATTTAAAATGGATGTTATCTGCATTATCGTTAGCTAAGTAGAAAATACTAATAACATCATTGCTGAATAACATAAATATGAACGCAGTTTGTGATGGAAAATATTGCAAAAATAATTAACAGTAGACTATATTAATGATAATGGTATTTACTAGTGTATCTTAATCTAAACCTCTTCAAAAACGACATTTTTTGTGTATCGTGTAATTATAGCAAGCATTACCAATGGTTTTTAATTATTTTAATTTTTACATCCTCAATGCTTGGTCCTCGAGAACAATAAATATTTAATTGGCCATGGATAAATACCAGGCATTGTAAATGAAGTCCAAGCTTTTGATAAATTTGCCCTTGTGCTCTGGCATTATGATGGCTTTAATCAATCTCCATGCTTAAGTATTTATGCCAGTAAGAACACATAAAACCGCTGGTTACATACAGCATGAAGCAACTTCTTTGATCTAAAATAGAACGCTTTCGAACAGATTCATCAGGTTTCGCATAAAAGAATAAATTAGAACACCTAAAAAAAAAAAAACGTTTACTGAGGAAGTGTCGTTTAATTTAAAAAACATAGCTAAACACCACGAGGATAACGGATCTTTTGAGGTTGAGGTGTTAATGTTCACTACCTCATTCTTTCTCGTTTTGGAGAGGCAAGCATACAGCTATAATGGGAAACTAAGGAGTACATCTGCATCTACGCACCAACCTAAGGGCAGCAGGCACGGCGTGTGGCAGTGGCTGTTAGAACACCAGCCATAATTTTGCTGGTTAAAGAGAAAAATTCGGAGAGGAAAGCAATGATTAGTGGTTGTGTTATAGTCGAATTAATGCCTCGATCTACTCTTGCTATAGTCTGGACTGTTTCATGGGAAGAAAGAAAGGTCGAACCAATCTGTTTTGCTATGAATTCCTCCTATTTTTATGTATTTTATCGTTTATGACTCAGTATTCTTAAAATTCATTGTCACTAAGGAACTAAATAGTTTTTTGTCTTCAAGGTTTTCTTCTTTTGACGAAGGATTTGATACATTCAAGGCGAATCTTCAACCTTAAATTCCACTCAGGCTCCCCGACTGGCTTTGGCTCTTCATTCCGGCCAATTTATCTCATTTAGTCCCACAGATGTGTTAGTGTCAGTAGCTTGAACGCATTCATCGATTGGGTCCGCATAATACGGTTAGTTTGATCTGGGTATCACCGAAAAACCCCCTCCCATCTCGTTTTCTGCTGTGAATTCCTCAAATTTATTGTTTTCTATTGTGTCAGTATTCTTAAAATTCATGGTCACTAAGGATATGTTTTTTTCTTCAAGGTTTTCTTGTTTTGGCGAAGTATTGGATTTATTCAAGGTGAATCTTCAACTTTATATTCCACTCAGGCTCCCCAACTGGCTTTGGCTCTTCATTACGGGCAATTTCTCTCATTTCGTCCCACAGATGTGTTAGTGTCAGTAGCTTGAACGCATGCGTCGATTGGGTCCGCATAATACGGTTAGTTTGATCTGGGCATCACCGACAAACCCCCTCCCATCTCGCCATCACGGATCCTTCTAACCCCCACTCCTTCACCAAGTCTCCTTCCCCTCCCCCACAACCCCCTTCCCCCCCCTTTCGCACGCATTACCCCCCCTCCCCTCCTTCCCCCTCCTCCTCCCGCATCCCCTGCCCTACGCCTTACGCACACCACTGTTCTGCTGCCTCGACTATTTATAGAAGCGCGGGCTGCTCACGTTTACCATCGCCTTTCCCTCTGCCCCCTTACCCCTTCCCTCCCCCCCTAAACCCCATTCCCACCCCACAATACCATTACAATCCCGCCTCACCCCCCATACTCCCCTTCCTGCCTTCCCCCCCTGCTCGGGAAACAAAACACCTCATGGACGGAGCCGTGTAGCCGCCGCGCCGCTCCCATCCGTGGCCGCTCCCGCCCCTGCCGCGCCTCCTCTGCTCCTCCCTCTTGCGGGGAGGTTTCCCCTGCGAGTGCCCCACAGTTGTGGACGGGAGGTTGAAGGAATTGGTCCGAAAAACGGGTGTTTTGCAATATGCCGCAATAATGGCCGGAAAACTGAAAGGATTTCTTCTGGGTCATCCGCCTTTTAATCCTTCCACTTTCTCGGGTGCTAAATGGAGTACCGGAGAAGTGTTTGCGGCAACAGTAGGACGGATAAGGTTAGGAATGAATGGGTCAAGAAAGAGAGTGGGTTGGATGCTCCAGTAACGGACAAATATGAAGGAACGTACTACGTTAGTTTGACCATGACAAGAGAATGGATGAAAATCGAAAAACGAAACAGATTCATGATAGGGGAGTGAAAGGCGTGAGAGGAAAGGGGTGCACCAAGAAAGTCATTGGTGAATGTGGTGGAAGGTACTCTAAACAGGAGGAATATTAGGAGGGTTCGGAGCAGGAGGGCAGGGTGTAAAGCAATGTATGAGGGTAAGAGAAGCGGAAGAGGTATGCAAGGTAAGGGTAGTATGTAGGAAGTTATTGAAACTGGGCCAGTACCTATTCTACTAGTCTAACGCCGAAGATGAACTATGGAAAGAAGAATCACTTGGTAATTTCCACACGTTTATTTAGTCAACATACCGATTTCAATGTTTACCACATCATCATCGGAGATATAGCTACCCCGAGGTAGAGGTAATTATATCTCTGATGATGATGTAGTAAACATCGAAAAATAAACGTGTGTAAATTACCAAGTGATTCTTCATTCATTCCAATATGTCGAAATTTCACAAAGTTATTTCGCCAACCATCGAGTTATGCCGATTTTTTTATAACTGTGCATACCCTTAAAAGGAAATAGCCTAATGGTTATGTATGTTAGTATTCATTTGCAAGTTGCTGAGTAGTGGTTAGACCAAAGGATGGATAACCAACGAGCGCGCCCTACTGGTATATCCGGTATAGTGTGAGAAAAAGGAGTAGGTTGAGAGTCATGGGTGGAAGATACTCTTTAAAGAGAAGGACAACATTTGTACTTTGCCTACCCTGAAGGGAAACGGCGTGAAGATTTTTCTACATGTACTATGCATGTAGTACTTTCTTGGGTTCGTCAGCATGTTTCTAGTCGCAGTTTCTATTCTGATTCCAAGGGGAGTAGTGTTCGCTTGGTACGGTCTCAGGTCTTGCTTTTCCAAGGCAAGGCGTTGACGACTTGAGTCCACAGTTGATCGTGGGACGTAGCGGAATTCTTAAGAGACTTTAATTCAGACGTACAACTCAAATCAAACAGACTAGCTAGCTAGCGAGGCTGAGGGTTGTAGAAAAAATCAAATGTGTTTCAGGGTGACATGGAGGACACCTCGTACTTTACTCCCTCGCAATATTAATGAACAGACAAAAAGAAATAGAATGACAGACACATAATTATTAATACTTCACTCTATTTTCATTAAATCTGTATTCATGAACGCATATAATACCGCGTTTAATTGATGAATTTTGCTATTTTCCAACTGTGAGCGCTCTTACCCTATCACTCATCTTTCTTAATTCTAAAGGAAGGGTGACTTGAAAATTAATGAAGTCAGTTCGGGTTCTCCAACGGGTCAAACTCTTCATTTTTTCCGATGTTTCAATATGCGAGTTGTCCATCGTCATCAGGTCAATTCAGCTCCGTTTTAAGTTTTATTTTATTTTATTAGGTATCAATCTATGATTACTTCATTCTAGAACACATGTACAAAACATGTAATAAAGTAGTGAATTCATGTGCGAAGCATCAAAAAAAGTGCGCTCCTGATAATTCTCCAAAAAAATGAGGATATCTTTCAGTGATTATGAAGCTCCAAACATATTTCTGCAAGTTAGCATGATAACTAGTCGCATGTGTTAAATTCAAAATGAAAGAACCATACGCCTGGTCTGGGGATTTTTCACCGTGAGTTTCACACAAATTCATGAGTCACCTAGCAAGTGACTCATACTCAAGTCTAACATCTTGTCAAATTAAATATGAAGTATTTTTATGTAACTCTTGTGTTCCTCAGACTGTGCATATTATATCCTTCATTGGAAGACAATCTTCGTGCGGGTTGTCCTTCAAGGCTACGAGAAGCTATTCCTTACTTCTAAGTAAAGATTCTACTTCTTTTGGTTCAATAGTTTTCCTAAATGTGCAGCTAAGTGAATAATACATCATATTTATCTTTTTGCGATTGAACGTTTTTAACATTCTCATCGTTGGTTTTAGCTTGCACCTTTACCGTGCCTCACCTTTCCTAGTTGCATAAATCAGATGAGAAGAGCAAATAGTGGGTAAATCGTGTCTAAGTTATTAGAACTCAATCACAGTTTCTCCTTAAATACGTGCAAAACACAAATCCATCATTAACATGATACAAGCTGGGAACTATTTATCGTGATTCATCAGTGCTATGGAGTACTACAATGGAGATTTTCTCCTGAGACATAATTTACCTTGTCAAACAATTGACATTTTTTAAATTATTTACAGTCCTGAAAACATTCAATCTGTATTTTAAAATCTGAAATTCCGTTCATTACTATGCTATTGACTTTCAAACACCTCGACGGATTCGAACAAAATTTGGCACACATTAGGACTTGTAAATATTAATATGCTACATTAGAATAGCACAAGGGCCCCCTCGTGTCCCTATGTAGGTCCTTCAACTTTTCCTTCTATAAGAAAGGCATTGGATTTGTTGCAAAGGTTTCTATTTTTATGGTTTTTCAAAATGTCTTGCTCTCGCATATAGGCCTGGAATTTTTAGAACCGGGTGACTGAAAGAATTAGTTTTTAACTCATGGATTTGATTTTCGTATTTGCTTTGTCTTTCCCAAAAATTTAGATTTTTTGGTCCAACATTGTCAATTGTTTTCACTGCATTAACAACAGAAAATTTTATGCTTCAGGTTACCGCGATTTTTTTTTAAATTTCCTTTTTGATAAAACTCGTTAGTATACATCGCGTTTGGTTTATAATTTTACAAAATTTACAAATTAAAGTAACCAAACGCGGAGGATACCGAAAATAATAAATAGTAAACAGAAATTTTGTTTTGGCAACCGTAGAGTAAGCTTAAAATGAAAGCATATGCCCGAGGCACATTATGCTCAGGTTAAATGCTCAGCATATCAGAATTACAGCATTACAGTGCAGATTTTAGTTAGGGTATTTTTCCTCCCTATCTGTAAAAAAAGTACTCCACTTTCAGAGCTAACGTTTTTTTAGAACGAGCTCAGGAGATTCAATCAACTTCTGGGCCAACATTAGATGAGCCATTTTGACGGACGCTTCTTAACTCTCTGTCACCGTAATTAGGAACCGTAACTCAGCACTATCAATGAGAATGATATATCTTTTTTTTGTAAGAAGTATATATTGAAGAAGATTCTTAACGAGTTTAGCTTTTCAAGTGCAACCAAAATGAATAGAAAATTTCAGGGTAATCATTTTGCATGCGGTATACGTGATGTTTATCTTCTACAATAGTATGTAATAATTTAATCCAAGAATAGTTAATATTTTACTGAATTTATACTTACTTTTTATTGACGCAATATATTAATACCAAATTAAAGGTTTAACAGTCTTAGTATTTCAAAAATGTATTTAGCTAAGGAGAAAACTCTCCAATGACCGTATAAGGTTTAAAGATAACAATATAAAACCTAATTTAAAATAAAAAAATAGAACTTTATAATTTTAATCCTTTTGCAGCCATTTAAGTGTTTTCTCCTTAGAATGCTACACTATAGGCCGTTGAGTTCGTATTTCCCATATGTAGAAAGTGTAGTGACAAACAGCCTCTACTATAAGCAGTTTGCATACCTCGCTGAAATGCATCGAAAAAATCTTTATTTTTGTTTTTAACCTTCACCATCGGAATGTAAAATATGTCGGGAGAAAATCACCAGACTTAGAGTTTATTTTTAGGAACGCTACAGTTGTTTCTTTGGTTCCAATAATTTTGTTTATTTCTTATAAAGCATGACAATTGATTTCGGCAGGGTCTTTTATTATTTGGCAGGTTTCTATAAACAATCCAAGAGCACATACACCTATTTCTATAAACACAGGAAGAAAAAAATGACGTATATACGTATGTAAGTATGAGCAGCCCAGATTCCCAGGAGCCTGGATTCAAATCCCCAAAAGCTTATTCATTGGAATCTCATTCCCTACTTTAGTGCCTAATTAAGGTGGTTGGAGCGATTTTTGTTTACATACAGATTTGCGTGAAATGTTTTCCACGCTATCATATGTGTGGTGTTTGTTGATTAAAGTTGAAAAATTGCATTTTACCTATTTGGTTTTTGGCGACTACATAAGATATATTTCGTAATAATTCGATTACACATGCATTTATTTTCCTCTAAACGCCAAGTTATACATTTCATATTACAATAATGGTTCCTTGCAAATATCAAGGTGTCACGCCGAGTGAAGGACTTGAAAATCATATGTTTTTTAATCGCCTAAATTTCGAATACCGCGCCGAAAACTCAAGTCATGACATGCTTTAATTAGGGCAAAAAATTTAAAATATAATTCTTACATAATTTCCATGTCTTCAAGAATGGTGAGTTCTACCGCATAAACATGGATACTTTAATGAAATGTGGTCCTATAATATCTTTTCGACTTACTTGATTAATTATTAAAATGTGCACTCAATGACCCACGTTCACCGCTCCAGCCACCTTAAGAGCAATTAAAGGGTATGATGAACGCCGGGCGCGCTTGTAGCCTTTGTTCATCCTGGGTGTATCCAAACCTTGATGGGACGTTAATTTGTACTGGATTTGTCAGCACAGGGTTTTTCTATACTTCCTCCATACCCCTTATAATCCTTACCTTACTGATATCGTGCCCACGTTCTCAATTGCACCAATGACTGCAGTTGTCGGCCGCCTTGCCAAATAAGGAAACAACCTCCAAATTTTGATGATTTGTCGCACTGGGTGTATTATGTTTCTTGGTCCACACAACGTTTGACAAGGTTCCTCACAGCCATCTAATATTCAAAATGCATAAACCCGGGTTAGTTAACTAAAATGATGTGGAAAACAGTGTAAGTATTTCACTATGGAGAAATTCCACCAAGTAAACACCGATACCATCGTTTTTATTGAAAAAATAGTTCTGTGGAACGAAAAACTTGGGAATCGGATATTCCGAGTTTCAACTCATCGAAAACAAACTGAGGCCATCGACGGAAGTCGTTCTGACATGGTTACCGTGTCCATACAGGGTCCCACAAGGGAGTGCGCTCGGTCCCTTTATATTTATTATCTGTTCGATCGATATTTACTTCAAAATCAATTATTTTCTTGCAATTATGAGGGTAAAGGAACAATGCTAAGTGCTCTCTTAAATATATTTAGTCAATAGGGGCGAAAAATCATCGATTTTCCAGGATCTCACAAGTTTTTTTCATAAATAAAGTTAACCTTAATACTCCTTTTTTAATTTTCCACTTTATTCTGTAATGCTTAATCATAATTTCTATCTTATTACATAGTTAAATCCTTAATCCTTTATGTTGCAGTGATTCCTAGGGATCACTAATTTTCTTGGGTACTGGAGCCCATGGAACGAATGATTTTAATCGTCATTTGACTTCGTAGATTGGCAAAGTAAACAGTTGTAGGCTTCACCTTGTGGAATTGATCCATTTTGGAATAATTATAATAACTTTGTCAACTCCACTAATTATTTATTAATACGACCCGGGTTTCAAGATTGGGTTTAAATAAATTTTTCTAAAATGTATTTTATATCTATTATTGTTTCCTTATGCTTTTAGGTGTAATATATTGAATGCAGGAATCTAACTTCGAAAGTGCTTGTGCTAAAAACATCAGGGCAGAAAGGTTTTATTATATTCTACTGCAAAATATCGAACTTATCGAAGGAATTACATCGCTTTGTATCACCTGACTGAATGATTGGGCTTATTTTGTGTTTGCATAGGAGTTGCGTTAATATTCGGTAAATGAGTCTTGATCCCACTCCGGGTGGAAAATTCTGATCCTTCGCCGGCTTCGTTGGCGTCTACGCTTCCTGATCCAGAGCGTCTCCTCTCCTTCGTTCCCCCGCCACCGTCTACCGATGGGCGGGGCCCCGGATCGATCCCAGTGCGGGGTGCGCATTCGCCGGGGAACCGTGATGCCGATTAACGGCTCGTGAGGGGGCGCTTTCCCGACGTCCGCCCGCTATCTCAAACGCCCGACCGTAAAACGGGGTCGGGATTATCCGAGATTATGAACCGAGCGAGGTCAGACGGTTAATCCCTTGTAAGCATTAGGTATTGTTACGTATGGTGATATATTTTCTTCTGTGCCAGTTTTCAGAAATGTGTGACCCAAAACTGGCGGTGGAATATCGTAAAGGAAATTGAAAATTGTCTTTTTAACAATGAAGAAATACTTTGCAATTCCACAGTTTTAATTAAACATATAAAAACGACCGGTTTCGTAACAGGGTTATAATTTCAAGATCAACTTTATCTGTCACAAAACTAGTCGTTTTTTGTATAAGTATAAAAAAGCTGTCGAGCTGCAAAATATGTTTTCATTATTATGTAATGAAATAATTCCACCAAGTAAAGCCTGAGACGACTGAGCCTTACATCAGGAGCGCGAAAATAGTATATCTTTGAAATTTGTCCTCTAAGCTTCAATTATTATTATTTGTTAGTTAACTCTACCGGTTACGGTAAGTTGAAATAGAATAGAGTACATAGTCATACAGGCTTTTTTACAGGCGCAGGGCCCCATCCCCTTACACGATTTCTTTCTTCATCTCAGCATACGTTCTAAATCTCTTCATCTCGTCTATAAAGATAATCCTTTCTATTTAGTTATTATTCTTGGGCTCTGCACCAGGTAATTGGCTTCATATTGGCCGAAGTTTCGGAAAATGACTTGTTTTCTATTTTCAAGGCGTGTTACTCTCTCTGTGTAGGATTATACACTGAACTGAATTGACCGTTTGACGAGTCCAACAATTAATCTCAGGTGTCGTCTGTTTGGCTGATGTTCCTTTGAAATTGGGATACTGGCTTTCATCTGAGCAATACTGGGGCACCTATAATGAAATGCATGAAAGACATAAGGAAAGAACAGGCCAATATGAAGCCAATTATCTGGTGCAGAGCCCGAGAACAATACCTAAATATTATTCACCGGGAAAAACTTGAATCGTATATAATTCTTTCTTATCCCCGTCCCCGGTTACTCTACATCCTCCCCTCTATCACAGCCATAAGCAACCCATCGCCCCTCGTTAACTCTTTCAACCACCTTCTCTACCTCCTCTAATCTCCTCCAGAAATTTCCTCTCCTCACCCACGGAGGGAAAACCGTGCGTCTTGAACGAGACTCAAACTGAAATTGCATTTAACCTCTTAGACAGTGACGCTATGCGCACGCATATACGGCTTTGTCACATTGTGTATTTTATCCGGTAGTCTTGTACATCTAGGCCTTGAAAGCTTTTAAAGTTCCACGGGAGAGATGGAAAACAGGTTAAAGCACTTGGTGCGATATAAAGGATCATTTAATTATTAGTCTAAGCAATAAAATTCTTTGAAATGGAAAAAGTACTGGCCGCGATTTTTTTGTGCAAATGTCTTGGGATTGCTAAAATAAAAAGCTTCTCATCTCGTGGGTCATGAAATGTTTGGTGCGTCATTGTTTTTTTGGAACAATTAGACCGATAAATCGTTTTTTTCTGTTCTTTACGATATTGTGAACAAACTATAGAATTTAGAGAAACATGTTGTCCAGATGAATTGTAGTACACGATGAACAGATGTAAGAAATGAGATGTTGTAAATAAAATCGGTCATTAGACAAAAAATGTTTTGCAAAAGTAAATGGAAAATCGGAATTATTATAACTGTTTATAACTTTTGATTTAAAGCTTCACCAAACTCTTAAACCTTTGGAGTTTTCATGTACTCAAAAGATTTGCAAAAGAGAGTCCGATCGGTCAATTAATGTTAGCAAAATTCTATTTGTTTATCCCGTTTTAATTAAAATCTTTTCCATCCCATTGCCATTCAATTGTTCCATCTTTAATTGACTCTACAATTGTCTGGACAACGGCTAAAACATTTTTCATGGTCTCATTCTCTTTGTCAAGCCTCAAAGTGTTATCTATTTGAAAAAATGGAAATGTTTTGCAAATTACTTATAAAAGACATACATAATAATGAAGAATCTGTTCCTCAACGTCTTTAAAACCCTAAGAAGTACTGTATTCAAATATCCGTTGGGAATATCAGCCACCAATAAGGGGAAATCCACCTTGAGTATATCATTTGACTTGACCAGGATTCGACCCTGGGACATAAAATTACCGGTTGGTTGTATTAGCCAGTTCAACCGGCTAGCCATTTTATTTTGTCTTGAATTTTAAATATTGTTTCTCACGCTAATCTCATATGCAATACCCCTTGAATTAAGATGTCTTTGTTAGTGTAACTGGCTAACAAGCCAGACCGGCAATTCGGAGCTTTGGGTTCAGTTCGCGGTCAAATTAAAATGGTGAATTACCCCATAGTGGTGTCAAATTATTGTCATAGTAAGCTGAGTTTTGTCAAGCTACGTTCATCGCCAATGTCGAATTTATTTTTGTCAGGAAGTTAATCGCGTGAAATATTATGCGAATTTTGAAATTGAAATTTTTATGATAAATAATTATTAATGAACATCTTTGCTCATATTCTAAGTACAATACTCTACAAATCTCTAGGAAAAATGTATATGTACCACTTTGGAGACTCTACGTTAAGGGGTAACCCAGTCGTTTGTATACTAAATTAATAATAGCACTGTGAGTACTGCGACTTTGTGTAGCCACATCATTTACATAAATAATGTCTCAGATGCAGGTATAGTACTTCACAATGTTAATTTTAACAATTATCAAAACAAGTTCTTTGTTTATTAATCCATAAATATTGTTGAAAAATACAAGATAATAATTTATAATTTTTTATTTCTGACCGAGCAGGGTTACCATTTTAAAGGTGGCGGATAACCAATTTACCTTGATAATCGTGTATAGTGATGAAACCAGTGTCGGTTAGAAATAAAAAAGTGCGAACACTACCTAGTCTTTTTACACTCAACATATTGAACGAAAAACACTTCCGCCAAGAGACACCGGAGACATTTTTTAATATAAGAAAATGGACACTGAAATCCTCAATAAAACTTCACTCAAAACATAAATTTGATATATCCTCATCAACAAATAACTATTTTTTTAACTTCTACGATATCTACCTTCATTCTTCTTAAGTATTGACAGTTGATTACCTATTCTCATCTGATTTCTGAAGTTAGGAATCCACGCCGAATTTCACGCCAATGCTTTGGAAATAAGCGAACACTACGCCTGAAAACTCAAGCCTCTCCTAAAATCAACGTTTCTAGGATGACCTCCTTCTCCAGAACTCTTGTTTATAAACCCCTGATATTCGGGAAACAGGTCAGAACGCATATAGGTGAAGGTGTTGTTAGCATAGTTCTCCTCGTTTATTCGCCTATTTTGGCTTGATTCCCATTGTTTCCATTGTAGCTATTCTCTACGCCATGCCAGTTCAAGATAATGGAGCCGCTTTCATTTTCTCGTCCAGCTTGACGATGCGTTGAATTTTAGAGACTTTTGAGTTTTTTTCCAGCGTATCCACAGCCGGATATAATTGATTCATGGGGGTTGAATATAGGATGACATGCCAGCGGAAATACCCGTTAACCCTCTCTCCTTAAACACCTTTCCTCCTAATACTGCGAGGTTACGCATGGTGTATCATAAGCTGGTGGGGGTGCTGTGTTCTTTCTGGGTAATGGTTATGACGAAGGTCTTCCTTCGTCGAATTGAACTGCCAATAGCGCCAAACCTACGCGAGGGTGCGATAATAACGGAAGACGTTCATTTCTGAAGCGTAGATAAACAGTGACGAAACCTGCCTATTAAAACTTCCATCATAATTTCTTGAGTCCTCGCGCATCATCTGAATTTCTAACTACTTCCTGGACTAGCCCGAAACATTTCGCCGAGAATCAAGAATACCTACTACAAAAAGGGATTCTTCGCAGGAGTCAGGGATAGACGTGTGAGCGGTCTGTGACGAAACTGGAAGTGAAAATTTCCATCATAATTCCTTAAGCCCTCGTGTCACACCTGGATTTCTTATTACTTCCTGGACAGCCCGAAACATTTCGCCGAGATTCATGAATACCTACCCCAAAGGGATGGTGGATTCAACGCAGGAGTCAGAAACTGGCGCGCTGACAGTGACGAAACTGGGGGTGAAAATCATAATTCTTTGAGCCCTCACGGATCATCTGAATTCCTCACTACTTCCTGTACAGCCCAAAATATTTCAATGAGATTAACGACTACCTACTCCAAAGGTATGGCAGGTTCATCGCTGGAGTCAGAGACTGACGTGTGGACAGTGACGAAACTGGAGATGAAATTTTCATTCATATTTTCCATGAATACCCTCTCGCACCCTATTTAGGATGTGATATAACGTACGACGAGGACTAAGATATCACAGATAAAATTAATGTATTCCAGAGAATTTGTGGGACAGTAAGAAGAAATTAAAAAGTTAATACAAGAAAAGAAACCCAGATAAAATTTGATAAAGAGATGGCAGTTCCTACTGTGTTGTATGGGTCTGAGTATTGGGTAACATAACAAAGAACTGAAATTAATAGAATCATCAGAAATGAAATTTCTTCGAGCAGTTAAAGAGTGTACAAGGATAGATAAAATAAGGAGTAAACATCTATAAGAGAGGGAAGATAAAACATCTATAAGAGAGGGACTAGGTGTCCAGCCGATATCGGAAAAATTAGTAGAATACAAAAAAAGGTGGAAAGAGCATATACTACGAGTGCCTAAGGAAAGACATCCTAAGCAGCTTTTGTAATATAAGCCACAATGTAAAAGAATCGTAGGAAGACCAAGGATGAGGCTTAAAGCATAAACCTGGAAGGAAGAAGAAGAAGCCCTCTCGCACCCCTCTCGATTAATTACAACTACTTCCTTTGGGTGCTCAAACATTACCGCCCGTGGCAGCAACTTATATCCATACAATATCCATAAAAATATTAATTCTTTCCGTATATGTGTAACTCTCTTAGGGTATTGTGTGGGTATTAATGACTACTTTAAGGAGTTAGGCTTCCTGAGAAATCCAGCGGGATGGATTCAAAGCACGAGCCACGCGTTCTCATAAGCATTTGCTTCTCACACTCTTCTTGGAACCTTCTCGCGCCACTTACACTCACACACACAGAGAAACGTCTTTCTCCCTCTCCGAGCCGAACCTCCACGTGTTCTCCTTACTCTCATTTTTCACTCCTCGCTGTATTTGGTCCACCCCAGCATCCACACACACTCACACGCATCTATATAGCTCCGTCTCTCCACTCACACCCTCCTCCTTACTCCTGCCGAAACCGTCTCTCTTTCCCTTCCTCTTCCACCCCCTCCCCATCACCTCCTCCTCCCTCGTCGGACTCTTTCTTCTATTTTTCCTCTCGGCCCCTCTTTTCCTTCACCTCCCTTACCCCCTCCTCCTCCGCTACCCTAGATTCTCATTCTCCCTCTTTTGCATGCTTTTCCTTAACTCACAATGGTTCAACCGTGTCCTCAAATCTTGCATCCTCAATTTAACTCACCTCCCGACGTCATACAATAATGAAACTTTGCACAGCGACGTAAGTCAGGTGACTATACAATATTCCATTGTTATATTTATATATATATATATATATATATATATATATATATATATATATATATATATATATATATATATGTATATGTAAATAAAAGATGCCACATGTGAGACGATATTGTACATGGAAACATTAAGAAGAAACACTCACACATAAACAGTTCCAATATTTCGGTTGCCGCTAGCAACCTTTCTCACAGAAAGGAAGCAAACTTACTGGTATATTGAATAAGAAGCAGTAACTTAGTGATTCCACATTTATTTATTGTAAACGAACCGGGTTTCGACGTAGCACGTCATCATCAGGTACAAATATCCCAGAACACTCAGCATATATACCTGTACCTGATGGATATTTGTACCTGATGATGACGTGATACGTCGAAACCCGGGTCGTTTCCAATATATACATGGTGAATTACAAAGTTACTGCTTCTCATTCAATATGCTAAGCAAATTCCATAAAGTTACGCCTGAGACAACGGAGTGTAAACTTACTGGTGACTAGTCAGAGGTCACATCTTGCCCTCTGCCTCCTAACCAATACATTTTCTCACTCTCCGTCTCCGTGTTCAGAGGAAGGAAGCAAAGTTACTGGTGACGAGGCAGAGGAGGAAATATCGGAACTTTTTTTTTGTTTCTTCTCAGTTTCTATCACTAATGGCGCGCGTTGGTTGAAGAAATATTTGTACTTGTCAGTTCTTCAGTCTTGTTTTGACACTTATATCAGTTGTAGAGGTTTAGCGCGGGGTGAAAATTATATTCTCCCGTGCCGTACTGAAATTCGCCTCATCTAACTTGCTCGAGTAGTCTAAGTCTAGCGTGTAGCCTTTGAGTGCTTAGCTGCTCCCAACCTAGTCCTTCTACCAGCTTTGCGACACTTTCTGTTCATTGGAGATTTTTGAACGAAGTGTACTTTTTTCTTTTGTAATTTATATACTTCATGTATTAACTTTTTCTGTAAAGTTTCCCAAATGCTCATAACCTGTGTCTGATCACGGTTCCTTCTTCCACGTTGTCTTTATCATTATCCAAAACTAAAACTGCTCTATGAGGACAAAGCTCACAGTTACTGTCCTACGAACACTCTGCATCAATTAAAACCAGTGGTTAAAGGTTGCTGCAGTGGTTATCGAGGGTCACTGAGTGCACATTTTAATGGCGAGTAGTAAGTTAAAAAAATGTACTTGGGCCTCATTTCATTTGACACGACAAACGAGTTATGAAAGGTAGTGGTTCGGTGGGTCGGAAGTAGAAGGTCGGTAGTTCAGGTGGCGAAAGTTAGCAGTTGTGGGTCGGCACCAGAGATTACGTAGCTTAGGGAGAACAAAAGAGTGCCCGGTCAGTCGGTGGATACGTGGGAAGGAAGGGATGGGAAGAATGGCTCTAATAGCGCCGTGACGCGCTCAAGAGAGTTGGAAGACGGGATCCATCCATCCTGTCGTCGCGGGGCGAGAGACGCCAACTCACCGCCTACGCCGCCCCCGCTTCAACAGAATCTTGGACCCCGCCCCAATGCACAAAACACACACCGTCTGCTGCCCCCGCCCACCAACGCGCTAACTGGCTCACCTTCTGACGCCCCCGCGACTAAACCCCCTCCATCCTCCGCGTACCCCAGCCTTCAAGGTTGCATTTAAAAAAATCAATCCAGTATACATTATTTTTCAAGATTTTTGAACTGTGCTAAAAATTGTCGTAGAAAAGAGGGTTTCCTGCCACAGTAATGATAGATAGATAGGTAGATAGATACAAATGTTATTGATCTACGGCACGCAAAATTGTCGTAGAAAAGAGGATTTCCTGCAACAGTAATGATAGATAGATAGGTAGATAGATACAAATGTTATTGATCTACGCCATGCTCTGTAAGACCAAGTACATTTAGGTCAAATCTATGATCGGTTTTTACAAAATTTGTTACATAGTTTTAGTAAAATACATAAAAATTACAAGTCAGTATTGACAAATGCCATTTAAAATAAATATTTTTGATTTATTGATTACATACATAGTTTTGATTGGCATTAGTGCACATTTTTACACAATTGTTTTATATTAATAACTAATATTTAGGTGTAACATCTAGATACCCAGCCCTAAAATGTTCTGTTGTTGCATTAGATATTCGTATAGTTTGGTTTTAAAGGAGGTAACTGATGAAATTTGTTTCAAGGATATAGGGAGGGAGTTCCAAAATGTTGTTGAAGTTATTTGGAATGAGTGCTGAAATACATAGTATTTAATGATAATACTTTATTGCGCCTACAATGCTAATAAATACATGCGTAAAAATAAAGCACGTAAAATTTAAACTTTGCCTAGCCTTGAATTTCATGCCTGTTTTCTGACTACCTTCATTAAGACACTTTGCGTCGTCACAAGTTTAATTAATTGGCTACAAGTATAGAAAATAAATTATAAATAAATCAACAAAATAAAGCCTCTTTGAAAAGATGCGTTTATCCAATCATACAAGTTTAGTAATAGGCTACCACCGTCTTTCTGATAAAGTAACTTAAATTAACTGAAGAGAGTTAAAAAAACATTTCATCATTGAATATTTTTGTCCCCTATCCTTAGAAGATCTTTTAGATAGGTCCAATTTCGGTTTGAGCAGTTATATATTACACATTTTTCTCGTGTAAGACGTGCACCTCTTAGAATTGAGAGATTGTGAATCTACACACTCACTTCGAACATAAAATGGTCATAATGAGGAAGTTTCATATTTTGTGGAAAACATTGAGGTGATAGAGGATGTTAATTACAGAGCAATTCTGAAATTTTGATGTCAAAGTAAAGCCTAGTTTCGCAGATACAAATTAGCGAAATAGTTGAAATTTGAACGCCGAAAAATACGGTCTGAAAGGGGGCGTGTCCCAATCTGGCATTACAGCTGACATTGAGGGCTGGCAGCCTCTCCCGTCCTATGGCGTGCTCTTGGAATCCCAAAGACGTGCTTATAGAACGTTGAAATGTAGGACTTTACTGATTTATGTATGCTAACAGAGATTAAAAAAGAAAATTGATAAATACTTTCTGTTGAACAAATAGGAAAAAATTACTATTTCCCTCATAAATAGAAGTATCAGCGGATAAACAGGAAATTCAATCCCCAATAGTCGGGGGAGCTCTAGAAATTTTCCTGTGAAGTCTCCGTTTTCCCGATTATCATATTAGTTCTGAGTATGTTTTTTTGGCAATTATTAAATATGCTTAAGCTTTTGGTGCTTTTATTGAGCATGGATGGATTTGTGTGGATATGGTCAACACAACAATACCGTCAGGAATTTATTATTGGTGGTTTTATATTTTCATTTTTGTTGTTTATCAGTAGTGACAACCGGACATAGATCTACTTGTTATTCCAATATGGGCGATATTCGGTATTAAAATAGCTTTTTATCTAATTACTTCATTTATCTATATATCTATTGAACGCTATTTAGATCTTGACAGGAATTTAACAGTTCGCAGTTTGCATGCTTTTTCTAATATTTTCCAAAATGAATCAAATACAAAACATAATTTTTACAGAATAGCAAAAAACCTGTTGTGAAGTCGTTTTTTCCTTACGGCATGAAAAAATAAGTAAAGTTATAGACTTTAATAGGTAGCTTTATGTAATTATTGGATATTTTAATCATTTAAAAAATATTTTTCGGCCATTAATATTTCAATATTTTCTTCATGCTTCTTGCAGCTGATGACATTAAAAAATAAATTTCAAAAATAGCCTCTATTATGACTAGGGATAATACTCACTCAAACTACCTTTAGGTGGTTCCACCGTGAAAAAACATAAATGTTATTTTATTTATACTCATAGAAAAAAATGTCCTCTATTTGATAAATAAGCAACAAAATGCCATCTTTGTGCGTTATTTTTCTCGCGAATCAAACTAGAAATTATGTGCCTACTTGTAAATGCGAGAATGGGAGAAATACGGGGAAGAATAGTATTTTTCCATCTAATATAAGTGCCACACAAGTAAACGGCCATTAATGTGAAGCGAAAATATACGGGCAATTGATTAAAAATAAAATTAAAGCATTTTATTTCCTTAATTGTGAGCTATTAGCTAATTACTGCGATATTTGAACTCCAAATATGGTAATTCCATAGAAAAGGCCCTGTAGGCAACGTGCACGTTAACGAGATTTAAATATTCCTTTTCGATGTCGATGTGAATGTGGATGCTTGATGAAAAAACGCATGTATAAGAGTCTAAGTTCCTCTGATATTATTGGCAGTTTGGCTTTTTCGTTAAATGAAATTTACTTGCTAATTACTCTCTTCTTGTACTCTCTTTTTATGTTAAAATATCCCATCGCCTAGGGTTTCCATGTTACTTGTAGAGTCAAATTGCGAGAACGGTCCAAAGTTATCGTCGATTACCATCGAGTATCGAATTTATCGCTAAGGTATTTTAAAAGAGAGATTATTTCTTGTGAGAGTATGAGTACATTGTAATTACGTCTTGAACTTTGGCAGCAATTGTTTGTCCTATGATTATTTCAAGCTTCAGTATCTGATATTCCCTTAAAATTCTCCTTAAATTTTTATCGACCTGTGACATTATCACAAATGCGTCAATACTTGTGTTATCACTGGGAGTGTGAAGCGAGACCTCAATATTCATATCGTCACCATATTTTCATATGATCTGAAGTTTCAAAGTAAGAGGGCTGGACTAAATGTTAAGACACAAGGAAATAACTGAAGCATGTGGGATATTTCAGACACCTTTGGAGTATTCCGAATGTACGGGGCCGGAATGAAATGTGGCTGTTTAGTAATGAGGACATTATGCAAAATATCGGATCAGCAGAAGAAGTATTTACTAAAAGAGGATTGAGGAGGGGAATTTTGGGCAAAAAACATTAATAAAAGAACAGCTTTAACCATAACATGAATAAAAACTTTGTGGTACGGAGTCGTGGTCGCTACGTAAAAATATGAGCGTGCATTAGAGGGTATTGAAATTTGGGTGTTGAGAAGAAGAAAGAGAGAGAAAACTGGTTGGAAAAGATGACAAATGAGAAAGTCTTGGATGTAGGAAGAATTTTGGTGCGAAAACTTCAAAGGTAGCCGCAGAAGTTGATGGAAGACGCCCAGTTAACGATTTGTTGAAAAGAATGCCGGAGGGGATAATTTTGCATGAGCGTGTAAATGAGTGAAGAAGATTAGGAGTTATGGATGGTGCGAATAAACGTAAATATTAAGAAGAGTTTAAATAGAATTGTGTACGGTAAAATAGATAGGAATAAACAATGGTAACGTAGGATTTAATACTTTCCCGGTGAGTGCTTTTTGATTTGAGTTTATTATTTATGTAAATAAATGACATCCTTCTCGCCGAAACATTTACTCTGCGACGGCAGATTACGCCTTCGAAACATCGGTGCCACTCACCAACATCAGCCGGTAGGAAACCCTACATTCTAACAATGGTATCGATCGAGAAGACACCATCGGTTGAGTCATTAGTATTCCTATCAAAAAGAATTTTAATTCATTTGGCAGAATGCCTACGGTAATTTAAGTATAAAACGATATTTAGTAGAATGTAATGTATCCAAATATTGCTTTCCATTCAAGGTAATGAAGTTAGCGCGACCCGGAACTCATCAGCACACATGAACAACCTTGAATGGATCGATATGAGCTGACGAAACGTTCAATAACCTCCCACTAGGTATTCCCGAATAGCCGAATGTTTTGTAAATAGTTTACGGATTCATTCATACTAAGCTCTTAAAACTAGGGATTGTTTTCCTAGAGTAATTAAAAATTTGCCTTATTATCCATGCCTGAAGTCTTTACTAAAGTCAGCCAAAAAATAGTTATACAAACACGGTTGCGATTGCCAAAGTTATTTTATTCGCCAGCGCTCATCACCTTTGCTCCCGATTAGTTTTGAAGAGCACTCCATGGTGCGCAGGGTTTGACACGAACGGAATGGAACTGCACTTTTGGTTTGGCGATATTCGCAGCACACTAAAGCCAATTTTAAGATTCCCTTTGTCAAAATTTGTATCGAGGAATCTTTTCTAAAGTGTCCAACATAATTTTGTGTACCAAGTCACAAATTATGAAGCATTTACATCGGTTTGCTGCAGTTGGACATACTCTTCTTACAGAGTTCTAATTGTTTGTATAATTCATTTTGTTTTGCTTTAAACGTTTTTTCGCAAAATATTTTTACCGTTTGTTAAAAAAATATTTGAAAATTCAACTAAATGAGTTGCAGCTTATTTGTGTTTGTAAATGTTGTCCTTATTATCCTTGATGAATCACATTCCAGGAAATTAATATTTTTTTCCAAACAAATGCAAGCAAGGTTAATTGCTCGATATACTTTTTCAAATAGCACAAGAAAATTTGCAATTTACGTTCTGGGTTTTGACTAATGATCGTCATCATCAGGTTCAAAACTAAATTTTTCATGTGATATTTGCCAATTTTATTCGAGCAATAGATTTCGTTGACGATGAAATAACACCAAGTTACTGAAGTTTGATTTTTATTCATTACTAGCGGGAGGTAACCGTTGAAATTCAACGGGTGTGAAAAACATTGAACGCATTTTATAAGAAAACCACAAAGCCTGAAGAATACTGACAGCATAGTCATTTGAGGAATTCCTAACCTATATTGTGTGTTGTGTTCATTGTAGTTGATACGTTGACCGTTTTCCAGGTGCACGGGGAGATGAGTGACTGTTGGTCCTCTTTCATGCATGGGAAAACCAAAAATGGGTCTTGCAGATTCATTACTACTTAAATAGCACCTAGGTTGATAGATGGTCACCTCGTCCCTCCGATTCTCTTGAGCCATCTTCTGAGTGATTAACAGCTTGATCGCTTCCCTTGTGTACATAAATATATTTGCAGACAGAATTTAGTTGCGCAATTCAACGTTGATATGTGCGTTGAGTATCTTAATCAGGATTGGAGAGAAGGGTACAATCCAGAGGTTGACAACGTCAAAAGGAGCATTTCCAGCCGCTGCCATGTTTATTTGACCTATGAATCCTACATCACCCGGATTGCGCCTTCGGAATATAGGGTAGCCATAATCATTGGTTTCAGTTGTTGAATAAAACATCTATGGTGATTTTTAGTGCACTTGCCGATTTTCATGCACGGATGTTGTTCAATGCGCAGAATTACCGTAACTTCTTTCGGGTAAGAAGCATGAAGTGACGTCATTATAATTTCCACCATCTTAATACAGATTGAAGTTTCGAAACAGATGGGTCTATATATTAGACTCAGATTTATAGCTTGCTACCGGTCCGTAGGTTGGGCTAGGAAAAAAATTTGTGCGGTTCTTAGCGTACCCCCGGAAACACCACGAGGAGATGATCATGAGATCGCTGGTGGGCATGCCTATGACTGGGTGGGCATGCCTATGATCCAAGTCTAATCTTTGTCGTTTTTCTTGAAAGGGCTCATTTTCTCGCAAAGAACACATTCCTCTTGCTCTAGAAGATTTATTCGAAAGTTTACTCTTTTTTCTTTTATGCATGTTGATGCATATATTTTTAAGTCCAAGGAAGGGAAACACAGCGGCGAGTGAGAGTCTTGAAAACGCAACGCGATGATTGAGTAACTACACTTTTACACATTTAAACTTATTTTAATAACTCGTAAGGTGTATGAAGTGGGAATCGGTGTAAGAAAACGGTTCGCAATCGTTATCAAATTCAACGGGTTTAAAAAAAATTGAACGTATTTTATAAGAAAACCACAAAGCCAGAAGAATACTGTCAGCGTAGTCATTTAAGGAGTACTTAACCTAGTATGATACTCGTTGACGTTCCTTCGTTCGTTCGTATGATGTGGGAATTGGTCTAAAAAACAGTTCGCAATCGAAATGAGAGGCAGATGGTTCCACTACGTGTAATACATCTGAGTATTACACGATAATAAATTACGCCGTGTCTGTTGTAGCAAGAGATGGATTATTACCATTACTATTTGCTGCACGTAAATATTCTTGCACGTTTAATTCCTTTTTGTGTAATGTTTACTGCGTAAGTGTTCTCTCATACGCATGCAGTGCCCCTATGAGAGCTACTTTGATAATAGACATTGAAGAGTACAATTGTTGTAAATATGCATTGAATTTATCGATTACCCCCAGAAGCAATCTATCATGGGGCTCTTGGGACTCTGGGCCCTTCTAATACAGATTTTCTTTCTACGTGCTATTATGGGCCTGCAGGAAAATTTAAATGCTAGAGGCGTGAATATCCTTTGAAAATCAAATCTCTGGTTGTCAAGGTAATATGCTATTGTTGATTTCAGATAAAAATGAGCGATTTTTCAGCAAAAAACTTGATATTTAGACAACTACGAAGCGTAAAAGGAAATCGATAGAAAGAATTAGAAACTTTATTCAGCCATCTGATAAAAAAATTCCAGCCCTCTATCTTGATTGAAAGTAATTTTAAAAAGCAAAACATGAAACCACTGCACCAAAACCAATGCTTAGCATGGATCACTAGGGACCACCAGGGGGTCCTTTGGGGGCCCTGAGAGATTATTATAGTAGCCTATGTTACATCCAGATACATTTTCTCTCTACATGCCAAATTTCAGCTCAATCGATTCGGTTGTTTTTGTGTGATTGAGCACAAGACAGACAGACAGAGACACCACTCAATTTTTATATATTAGTATGATAAAAAAAGTGATGGCTCACGTATTAAGAACAAATTTTTATTTGCTATTTTATCCCATTTTCAAGATGATGTAACCGTATAGTGACTTGAATGGTCATTCAATTCAAATTCAATTAATTTTCTGGCTACCTTCAGAAAACTGCGTCCTCTGATTCAAATGCACAACAAAGTGTTACCTTTCTTCGCTAATGAAACTTGAACTTACGTGGTGTAAAATGCGAGAATAGGGGAAACTAGTATTTATCTTTCAAATATAAAAGCCATTTACGCGCAAAATTATTTTTATGTAGCAAATATTCCCGGGGAACTGAAAGGTGATGAAATGCAAGAGACCAACCCATGTTATTTGTTTAATTATTAGCAAAAAAAACCACAGAAACAAGTCAAAACAATTTGTTCAAGAAAAATGGCGCTGAAGTTGGCTAATATGATCGGAAAAGTGTCGATTAAAAATGTGAACGACGAATTATCTGCATATTTTGTTTTTAAAGTCCTGATAGCTAAGGCTAGTCAACAGTGAGAGCACAATGTTTTTAAACAACGGTACAAGCAAAAAGGTGGAATTCAGTATTTTCTTTGACTCATGCGGTCGCAGCGGAGCCTCCTCTAGGTAGTTATAGCGAGGTATCAACTCAAAATAAATTCAATAAATTTGGCCTCATCATAAAGAAAAATTTATCATCTTTCCAATGATAACAAAATATCAGCCATCCAGAGAGACTCCATTTTAAAAATTAAGAATGTAAAATGCATTGATTCCTTCTGAAATTTAATAGTGCTTAGCATTTTTTCAAATATGTTTTCACAACTATTTTTAAAAATAAATCAATTATTCACTGCAATAAGCTTTACTGAATCACAAGGAAATCTTCGGTTGTGGAGGCGTTTTCAGTGTACAGCCTGAAAAAAATTTGTCAAAAATAAAACCCTATAAACATGTGAATTCGGTTACTTACTGAGAATTTCATTTATTGGAAACAAAGTCTCTTCGTATTTAATAAATTCAATTCGTCTTGTGCCTGATGATGGCTCTGTGAGCCGAAACGCGTTGTACGTATTAAAGCAATTTGTGGAAAAGTGCAAATGTTTCTCTTATATTATTTACGTGATCAATGTTACGATGTTTACTGAATGCTTCTCCCAATTGCTTACCTTTAAAGATAAAATGTGAATATGGTCTCTATTATGACTAGGGAAATATCTCGTTCAAACTACCTTAAACTCTTGCTTTTGAAAACTATTTAAAAACATGTCAACCTTGCCCGCCCGTCTCCCAGCTCACCCATCCCAGTCCTCCAGCGTCATTCCTCCCCGTCCTTCTTTTCTCTTTGTCTCCTTCCCAAAATCTTCGCCCCACATCCTCCCCTCCTGCATCCCTCTTCCATATCACGCGGTAATTTACGTAATCCTCCTCCTCCTCACCGCTGCTGCAGGTCGGTATATCCGACGCCCACCACACGTTTTCATTGCCAGGAGATCCAATTTTCCGCGGTGTCGCGCCTCGCCCGGGAGCATACATGTCTGTGCTTTCACGTGGAATCACCAACGTGCGCAATCCTGGACTTCTTTTGTTTCTTTTTTCCGTGTTTCACGTTTTACGATAGGTGGCGCGTGATTACGGCCCCGTTTACGTTCTCAGATCGCGGTTCACTCCCTCGCCTCGTTGGCTAGTTCTCTAGATTGTGATGGATGTGTTGATGTATCCGCGTTGCTCATTTATCTACCCTCTTGGGGGTTATACTCCATGCTCGGTGGATGATTAAGAACGGTCCCTCGGCCGGTATAATCCTCACGATCTGCTTGCCGACGTTATTATTTTCGTGAAATGAATAATGGTGCCTATGCTGCTTATATTTTTTGGCTGATTTTAGAACTTTGGAACACCGGAATTTGTAAGTGCCGGGATTATATTTCAGGTAGGGATTAAAAATCCCCAAGATCTGAAATCCAAAAATCCGTCGTATGTGTATGAAAACTTTATTTATAATGCAAATACCACGAAAAGATCAACTCAAATCACTGATATATTCTATGTCCCTAAATACCATTCCTTAATATTTGAGCACTCCTTCCTCATTTCCTACTGCAAGCTATGGAATTGTTTAACTGAAAATATTAGAACCTCGTCTGCAATTTAGATGTTCAAGATAAATATATATGATCATTTATGTAACTTAGCTTAATCAATCAAATCGATCGATCGATAATATAACAGCGATATGACCAATTCTTGTAATGCGATTTCATATCTTAGCATTGCAATGTTGAATGAGATTCGTCATGTTCTATCGTATCATCATACTGTTTGATGTTGTGTCTGTTACTATATATTCCATTATGCTTAATACATAATGTGTAAGTAATGCGATTGGTTATTATGATAATTATCTATGCTGCCTGTTTTAATTTCTCAATTCCTAATATGTGATCTTAAATCTGTGAACTGTTGCCCTGATATTCACATGTTATGCAATATATTATTTATTGTTTATTGTTGGTTTATATGCAGTGCTCCTTAATGAAATTAGTATGTATTGTTGTCACCATTGACCCCATTCCTTGTAGTATGTAATTATGTTTCAATGTTGCAGGGAATTTAAGTCCCAGAACAAAAAGTCAGTTTTCAATTCAATTCAATATCTTTGTTACTTAAGGAGTATTAATCGATAAATCTTATTATTATGGTTATATACCGGTTGAGGTAGTTTTATTGGTGCTTATAGGGTATAAAGTATGTTTCTCCACATTATTTTTTGAGTTATTAGCTGATCACTGCGATAATTGAAGTTCAAAGGCTGTGATTCCATACAAATGGTCGGCCCCTACGGCTGTGAAAAAAAGTGTTAATTAAAATATATTCGTGGAATAATCTGAATATTTTGTAATTTTGAAAACAAAAATATTTCTCTGCCTAATATAAATGCTATTTTCACGAAGACCTGTTTTTAAAAAGTAAATTCTACCGGGACATTTAATGGAAGTTGAGACACCAATCCGTGTTAGTTTTGGCTATGTTAGCAAAAATAAAAATTACGGTAACTGAAGTGAAAATACGCTAGTTCAATGGAATTCTACATCTACATATACATACTACCCCGCAAGCCGCCTCAATAGGCGTGTGGCGGGGGGTGTTAGGACACCAGCCGTTTACTTATAAAAAGCCGTTTCGCTCTAATGAAATTACGCCTAGCATTTATTAAAGTCCCTTATTGTTCGGGGGAAAAACGAATTCCCATACCTATCCGTTCGGCAAAATATCTCTCTTAATTTATCGTTTCTGTCGGAAATGGCGCTGCAATCTGTTCCTGTAGCTGGAAAAAGTTCTAATTAATAAATCTTTTCGTCGCCTTATCTCCTCATTCTGATCTTAATTTTTTTCTAATGGCTAAGGCACATCATTGGTGTATGCAGTGTATTTTAATCAATTAAAAAAAGGTGGAATATAGTATTTATTTTGACTTACACGGTCTCGGTTGGACCTCCATAACTGCTGTAAGTTCGTCGACACATTTGCCTTGCTCGAAAAAAAATTCTTTGCAGGATGTGGCGTGTTACGTAAAAAATCTATATTTCAATCAGTGGTAATCTTCTGTAATTAACCCCGCCTCATGAATGGCGTAAGAGCGTACGTAGTCCCCTTATCAGTTCCAAATGATCGCACCCTAGCGGTTTGAATCCTATTACTCGATGGTGGTCACTCATTTCCGCTGCTCTTCCGCATTGACGGGCTTTTTATTGAGCCTCTTCCGACGCGGTACCTATTTTCAGATTTTTTTACGGCTTTCAAAAATATTGACCAGGAGATATATATATTGCCTAGCGCGCCAATGAAACCAAAAACGATCCTGGGAAAAGTTCGATCGCTCGCTCGTAAAATTTTACCAGGGAAAACAAAGATAAATTGCCCTCTAAACAGGGGTGTTAATTGAGACCCGGGACGAGATTGGATCTATTTCAAGCTTGTAAATTATAAAGATAAAAATCTTTCCGCCGACGAGAAAAGTCAAACTTTTGGGATCGTTTCCAAGAACAGTTTTTGCCTTCATATGGCAGGACTAAGCCGAGGTTACGCCTTTTTTGTCGTTTATAGGTTCTTATTAACTCTTAAGTTGTATTATCTCATTTTACGAAAGTTTTCGGAGGTTTTATTGAGATTTTTTGAGTAAATACAAAATCCCAGCGTTATAATTATGTCGTTAAAAATTTTGCTTTCACTTGTAACAAGCTAAAGCCTTCTAAAAGTTACGGTTATAAATCCACTGGTTTTTTTTCAATTATACTTTAACTTAATTAATTTTATGAGCTTTTGGATCCAATTACCAAGTCTCATACTGAACCATTTTTCCCGAAATGATTTGTCATCGTTTAACCAAGGCAAATAAGAAATCGGGCTGCTTCAATGGTCCCATATAGTGTACAAGAAAGAAGGCAGAGGCAAGAATATACAAAGAATCAGTCACTAATTCTGACCTAAATGGCAGAAAAAGACCGGAAACAAATCTAAAAGACTTCTAGAAACAGCAGAAATGAAAATACATGTAAAAAATCTCAGGGAAACCCTGGATAGAATGAGTACTGAAATTATCTGCAAGGACTGTCATGCTGAGCATATCAACGATTGGATAAACGGATGGAAGTAGGATTGGAACACATTTACAGATAGAATGGGAGACGAAAGAAAAGTTAGATTGCCAAAGAGATAAGCTTCCATGTAGAAGAAGAGAGTTTAGCAGACCAAGAAAACGATTGTGGAACAGCTAAGAGATGGAATGACATGGAGATGTGGACTGAGGGAAACAGGCGTAAGTCTTGAAAGAAAGTGAGAAGCAGAAGTTTTAACTTTCGTCGATAAAGTTGCCAGGCGCCCTTCATTTTGCTGAAATTTTATCTATTGGAAATAATTATAGTCTTTTTACAAATAAGGTGACTTCATTCCTTTAAAATTGCCCATGTACATCTTTATATATACTTTCGCGCAATTTCTAGTGTCATCTGTGAAAAATGCGATGTAGAAGGATAGAAATGTAGTTAGCGCTGATTGATAAAAGGGTCATTCCATGTTCTAGCACCAAATCGGCAACCTTGATTTCTTTGAGAAAACTCTCAGAAAATGCATATTTTTATAATATTTCTATCATCAGTAGCTGAATGAAAATCAATGAAAAATATACCGTGAAATTCTATTGAGAAAAAAATTTTAAATCACTATATTTAGAGAAGATATGCTGTTCATGCATGTTTCCTGTTAAAGGTCTGAGATCGGGGTTTAACTGTATATCCAACAATTTATGATCCAGCCCTCGAATGAATGCGATATTGCAAAATAAATAATTTATTTTGAATTATTAGTGCTCTTTTGTACTATTTGTACTATTGTATTTTTTCTTCATATTCTACTTATTTATACATGAGAGACTGTACTCTTTATTTTTCGGTCCTATATTTTTAATTATGTGTACTCTCATGTATATTACTCAGCATAATGTTTTGTTTACTTTCATTGTGGCTTGTGAAGGGGGGAACGTTTTGCATAATGAATTAAGACCTGAAATAGACCGGTCAGCGTGATTGTCTAGAGCTACTGACTGAGAACATCATTTATCTTTTATAAAGAGTGGTATCATGCATGTTAATATGGTAGGGGATTTTGTGTTACTTAACGCAAATGCAATATAGCAGCAATTCCTTGCTTAAAAGTCAATCTCATTGCGCCTCTAACGCTTGTCAGGGTATTTTTTATGATGAACACTAGTTTTGATAACGTAGTGAGTTTTATGTAAATTCACATTGTGACGCAAAATTGCAGCAATTGGTTGTACTAAATCTCACCACATTAGGTACATTAGGTAAATTCCTTTGTTGCATATGGCTGCATAAGGATTAATGTCGCAACAGATAAAATGAAGACCACTTGGTTTCTCCAATCAGGATGCTTATTTTTACTATTTATTATAAAACGTCACCTTTAAATTTACCATTATTTTCAAGTAATGATGATGTTACATTGTAAATATAGATAGTAAGAATGAATAGTTAATGTGAAACATTTTTTGTGTCTTCCACTGTATTTATGATAAGTCATTTTCTCCGAGTGAAGGCCGAATCCATTAAGTGTGGTACTATCGTTTCAAGTTTTGCATTCATTTCTACATACGTGCATACTCAACAACCCATTCTCTATCGAGGTCGGCACAGTCACAGAACTCACAATTAGTTATTGTTGTTAGGGCCTAGGAAACTGTCTCCCTTTTAATAATATTCTCCATGATGCCCTATCCTTGCATGGCTCTTTCCCTTCTGTTACGTTATTGCAATGCTTCATACACGCTCTCCTATTTATAGGACTCATAATATTCCTTCCTCTTAAAAGTCTCTTCCTCTAAATCAACCCATGACTTTCTTGGTCTTCCTCTTCCTCTCATACCTGTCACACCATTATCATAAACTAGAGAAGGTGCCCATTGTATATCAACGGGAAGGAAAAATCAACTCTAATACATTGTAATAAACCATTTATATCTTATTTAGTGCAAAGAGTCATTGAGTTAATGGATGTACACGATATCTCGACTTAAACAATAAGTATGGTTGTTATGGGACGATGACTCAAAAAACGCAAAAAAATTGCGAAAAATCGTTACTTTTTAGCAAATATTTCGGAATTTCGACCGGAATAAAAAATTCGTTTGAAGGAATAAGAATCTTTATTTTATTTTCTTTCTACTGGTACCTTTCCCAATCATAGAAAACCACTATTTTTATTTTTATTTTGCAAATAAAAAATGTCTGCATATATATATATATATATATATATATATATATATATATATATATATAAATAAAACTTCCAGGAGAATCACTCGGGTGATAAATATACAATATGCCAAGAGGGTGGCCGATAAAAATATACACACGGAAAAAAGAACACTTACAAATAAAAACTTCCGATATTTCGGTGAAGATATTCGCTCCACCTTTCTCTAGGAGAAGAGCTACTCTTCTCCTAGAGAAAGGTGGAGCGAATATCTTCACCGAAATATCGGAAGTTTTTATTTGTAAGTGTTCTTCTTTCCGTGTGTATATTTTTATCGGCCACCCTCTTGGCATATTGTATATATATATATATATATATATATACTTCTCAATTTTCTACAGCTGAAGAAGGGCCTACATGCCCGAAACGTCCCAGTAAGTCCTCTCTCTCTTTTTACTTTTCTTTCCCCACCCCCTGTTTTTATTATATTGTGGCCTATTGGCGAAATTTTCGTTTATATATATATATATATATATATATATATAAATATAAAAGGAAAGGAAATAAATATAAAAGTATATGCTAGCAACAAGGCGTTGAGGTTGGGGAAGGATAGGAAAGTAAATCAGTGGACACTCACAGGCAGATGATCAATGACGACACCGGTGTCCACTGCTTAGGGGTAGCTTTCGGGCTAAGGACCCTTCTTCAGCTGGAGGAGATTCACTACTAAGGAGTGTCACACTGGAGTTAGGAGTTTAGGGTATGTCTTGGTACGGGGTTGGTTGTTGGGGAAAGGGGATTGGTTGGAAGGAAGTGCAGGGGGGGGGTGGAGTGGGAGGGGAGGGAGCTAGCGAAGATTGAGTCCGGGAGGGCAGGTTGACTTTAAAATGGAAATATAAGAGAGCTCCCAGTGGCGGAGCTCCATTATGGGTATAGTGAATCTCCTCCAGCTGAAGAAGGGTCCTTAGCCCGAAAGCTACCCCTAAGCAGTGGACACCGGTGTCGTCATTGATCATCTGCCTGTGAGTGTCCACTGATTTACTTTCCTATCCTTCCCCAACCTCAACGCCTTGTTGCTAGCATATATATATATATATATATATATAATAATTGGTAGCTTTCACGAGCGTGAACACAAATATATAATAACTTTGTCACAAGTGTGACTAAAAAGAAAACACATAAAAAGACACTCACACGGGTTGTAAATTTTTCGGTGGATCGCCGCCACCTTCTTCAGCGAAAGGTATAGGAAGATTCTTCCTATACCTTTCGCTGAATAAGGTGGCGGCGATCCACTGAAAAATTTACAACCCGTGTGATTGTCTTTTTATGTGCTTTCTTTTTAGTCACACTTGTGACAAAGTTTATATATATGTATATATATATATATATATATATATATATATATATATATATATATATATATACACGCATCGGTGATTATTATAGTAGATAGATCAGTTTCTTTATTGGACTTTCATACATTCTCTCAACGCGGCCATACCAAAATTGCTTTAATATATGTCATAGAATAGTATTCCATCTGTGCTTGGCATCACGATCCATTACATTTCGTCTCCAGCGTATTTTTTACAGTTATATTTGAGCCACCTTAGTAATTAATATGGTAATTTAGCCCCGGTGGTGAATGGAAAAGAATTATTTGACGTTGGTCAGTAACGAGAACATTACGTAGTTGAATGTTTTCCCTTAAGGGATGAAATCCCTCTTAGCTCTCTTCCGCGAGTGATCGTCAGCGCAAAACTGGAATCAAGTTTTACTATTCTCGGAGTTCTGGGCTGAGAGTTCTCACAAAAGCCCCTTTAAAACAATACAAGCCCCCCGATGATGGAGTTGCTGCCTCTTCTCCAGCGACGAAACTGGTGAGATGAATCGGTATCCCCAGACAATGGACCCGCGTCTGCGCGCACACATCCCTTGGGAGTGTGTGAATGGGGTGAATCTACTCCCATTAACGCAGGCTGCGATTTGGAATTCGAGAATAGGTAACGAAATTTACGCCAAAGTCGCGAAGCTGAAGACTGTTTTCAAATGTGTACGATTCTGGAACGGCTCGCAAGCTATTCATGTTGGCGCCATTTGCTTCTCGATGAATTGAGAAATTTTTATCGGAATGATGAGAAACGAGGAATTTGAGAGAAAAGGAATGTAACGAAAATTCTGTGATGAAGGAGAGATAAACTTATTGGACACATTTTTCGACAAAACAGCATTATGAAAGTGATTTTGTAAAGAGAAATTAATGAGAAGAATTGCAGACGAAGACTAAATAATTGAATAGTTCATTATGAAAATTATGAAGGAGGGCGAGGTGAATAATTACATTGGACTGAAGCGGTTGGCAGAGAGGGGAGTGGATTGGAGAGCTACAGTAAACTAATCTTCGGATTGATGGCTACTGATGATGAAATAAATTCAAATTGATTTATTTAGAGAACTAGAAAGTAACTTTTTATCTTAACCATTTGCCAAATACATGGCATCGACGCGTGTGATGTAATGAATATCATGACACCTATCATCGTAGCCTAATTGTTTTTAAGGTCATTGTCAGAGTTTTCTCCATTTTCAATCATCATTTGACCTGAATTCAGTTATTGAGATTTACACTTCCATCTCTCACAAGTTCTTCTTATTCCGCTATCTTCGTATCTCTCCATATCTGCGGTCCATGGCCCGTCATGGATACCCCTTCTTTAACTATTGTCATATGCTCTTCCTTTTACGTTGTCTTCATCTGGATTTTTATGCTTCATATGTACCCGCTGTTTACTTAAATGCATTTTCATTTGACCTTATCTAAACCTGGTATCCTTTAGACTCGTTGAATACTTCGGATCTTATCACTATCCGTTATTCCGTAGCACAAAAATTGAAGTATATTCTGCTCATTGCCCCCTAAAATTTTTCTATTCCTGGAAACAAATATCATTACACCGCAGTCATATTATTTGACTTGCCTTACTTTAAATTACAACACATTTAAGCTGCTATTGTGAAGTATGGGGACATCTTTTGGTTGTAGAACAGTGTCGTGTAGCGATATACCGATGTATTTACAGTGTATGTACATATGGACGATGACTTTAACCTCTAAGTGAATAGGGAAGTTTAATTATCATTTATAAAGTAAGCTTAGTATTCATGAACAATTAAAACACTTCGTACTTTTCTAAAAGTCTTTATTTATATGACACGCCAAATCAATTTACGGCGTCTTCAGACACAGAAATTTTGTTTTATCGGTGAAATGCTAGAAAAGTACTAAGTATTTTGATTAATCTAACATAATGAACTTCTCCGAAGTGAAGCCTATCACTGCCAAGTTTAAAGCAAGCTTAGCTGTCTTTTGTCAACACACATTTTTGTTACTTTTTACAGTACTTCAATGCATGTTTTTCTTTTATTATTATTCCAGATATTCCATGGCTTAACTGATAGGAGCCTAACGAAATATACATATTTGGGGCTACATAATACTCCATTTACATAAAGGTACGTTCCTCATTTTGCAAACATATTTGACGCTATTGAAGCATATTCTTACCTACTCCCGTATCCAAAGCCTTGAGTGCAAGTTGGTGCACTCAAAATATGAATTGGGTCACCTCAAAATCGTCAGTGCAAATGAGAAAGAGAGACGCAAATCCCCTTTGATGAGTTGGAATTGAGGGCGCGAACTGGCGACTTCGGACGATGATGCAGGAATGCAGTGCTCGGAATTTCCTGCTTTTTGCCACCGATCCGTCCAGATACTCTCCTCGGCCGCAGGAAAGAGCCCAAATGGCATTCAACCCGGAAGTATGTCTTGGATAGCGTGCCTTTGCCTCCGTGTTATGTGTTCCCTTCGACTATTTATTGCCGGCATGCTGTCGTAATGGCGGACAGCTGTTCCAGAGTTTACGGAGATTTTTTTCACCCGTATTACATGGCATAGTAAGAAAAATTATGTTTTCTGCCTTACTTCTATTGATAGTCGCAAATGAAATTTTTACCTTTTCTTTTCATGCCGGGTTTTAGATATGGAATATCTTCGGATTACAGAATTATATATATTTATCTGGACGTCGGGATAGTAAAAAATGGCATATTATTTAATTTTATTAATCTTACCCATTTCCCTGTAGAGAAATAACATTTGATTGTAATATAAGTTGATCAATAACATTTTTAAATAGGCAGTAATTTGATTCGAAATAGTAAATTTTTGGGTTATTTAACGGCATTTTATGAAGTTTCAGCAGCTTTGTGTTTTTGATAAGTAATCAAGTACTTTTAGCTGTTTTTATATTCGTTGCTTTTGTCGCCTTTTACACTAATTTTCATTTAAGTTTAGCTTTTCCGAATCAACGTTTATTTGGCTATACGAAATGGTTACATCTAATATTTTAATTTATATATACCAAATATATAAAGGCTTGTACACAAAGATAAGGACCACACACACATATGGTCTAACAGGCTACGAAGTATTAAGTATTTTTAATGATTTAACACCACTCTGCATTGAGTCTGCATTCAGTCAGAGTCGTGTATAAAATATTTTTAATGCATTCGTGAAACTTGTGTATTTTAAGTTTGGAAGCAGAGGATTCCAAAATGCGGAGACAGTGATTAAAAACAAATTCAGATTAGTTCGTTTTTTTCGATTGTTCGACTATGTCGTGGTGGCAGAGACAAAAGGAGAGTGCATTTCAATATTTTATATTGTTTGCTATTCAGCTTTCCTGAAAATTATATTCCGCCTCAAAATTTTCAATGTAACTGCTTATTCCTCCCACAGAAAAATGTATTATTTAATCCGTTGCATTTTAGAGAAGAAGCATGTGAAAGCAATTGATTATACTCAATTATATTTTTTAAATAATTACTTACTACTTAGTATGTAGTATTTTTGAATAGATTATTAAAATGTTTTTAAGTTTTAATAGTTTTAAGAGTTGTTCCTGGATCATATCAAGGGATATTAGCTTTTATTTGTCCGTATTTTCGTTGTTTTAGCGCCTTTTACGCCTATCGCTGTATTTAGTTTAGTTTTTCCAAATCAGGATTTAAATGATGAACATCTCCTGCCATTGTCTTTCTAACACCTAAGCACTTCGATGGTATGTTTAAACTAACAGAGCTCAATTGATATTATTACCCATTAACACATTCTGCGATTACTGTAGAAGATTTTATAACTTGCAATCTACGCGGCAGCTTGTTCGAAAATCTTTCTATGCCTAATGTTACATTTATTCGTTGTTAATTTAGTTATAAATGCCATTTTTTTTAAATTACTCAATGGCAAAGATATCTGGACCGGTGTGAAGAAATATACCGATTATGTTTGTACAGCGATTCCGATCTATCGGCTCCAAAATACGAGTATATTGATAAGTTAATTGAGTGTTAAAGAATTGATAATCCTATATCGCTGCATCAGAAAAAGTACCTACACCTGATGTAACGGTACATCGATATATAACCCACATCCCTACTATAATTGATGCATTTTTAAATGCAATGTAAAACTTGAAACATTCTCCATGGATCTTGAACGCGAAATCGCAACGTAGTTTACCACCAGTAGACCACGGAGTCGAATGTAGTAAAATGCGTATTTTCACGTAAAGTTTTGATCCCGATGGTTTTACGAAACTTGGAGAGTGCATGAGCCGGCTGGCGAAGGGCGGATCAACTCCTGTACTGCGAAAAATGCGACTGCTCCATAAAAAAATCAATATGACGTGATCAATCGACGTCAGTACTCACAAGATACTGAGGTCTAGCTCTCGTGGTTCTAAAAATACTACGGAATTTTAGATTGCACCGCGAGTGAGTGTCTTCTCCCGGCCAATATGCGGAAAATGAATCTAGTGCATGGGATTTTAGAGGCACTCCCTTCAAAATGATGCCCGGAAACCACGATGGCAGGTGCAGCAGCTCTGATTTTACTCCGTCATACCCGTCGAACTCTGTGCACGAGTCATCCTAGGCTTGTGCGATGACCGATTTTGGTCATCGATTTTCGATGAAAAAATTTCATCGAAATGTTTCGATGACGATGGCTGTCATCGATCATCGTATAGTGTTCACGATGATCGATGACTATCGATGAATATCGATGATCGATGAATGTCGATGGTCGATGAATGCCGATGATCGATGAATTACGATGATCGATGACTCTCGATGAAGTGTGCAGTAGTGATGAGCGATATATCGCTGTGATTGAATCACCGATACTGAAAATTAGCAATCACAGCCTGTGACTAAATAATCGAAATCACTTGACTGTGAATTCGGTGAATTTAGCCGATTTAGCTCAGGCTGCTACCGCTGCTACCAACTGCACCAGTGCAACCAACGAATACAATGCTACCACTGCTACCGCGTATTAACTGTGATTGAACGTTATCGCTACTTCTGTATCGTCTACCACAAACTTGAGGAAAAACATGAATTCCAAACATCCCACTGTGGCCCTGCCATCTTCCTCAAGGCGCAATAAGGTGCTTATACTTTATACATACATTTTAAATCTAAGGCGTTCAAATGAATGGAAAAAAGAAGAAAAATTAGTGATATAAGGATATCGATCATCCTCATCGATGGTTCTCATCGACTCATCGGGATCGATGATTCTCATCGACATCGATGGTCGATGACATTCATCGTCATCGATTACAGTCATCGCACCGCGATGACTAAAATCATCGTCGATGACTTCGATTAATCGACTCATCGCACAAGCCTAAGTCATCCTATTAGGAGCGGTAATCAAATCATTTCTTTTGGTACAGAATGTGCGTTTTATGTGGTCGTTCAAACGGTACTTTTGACGGCGTTTAGCGGCGACGGTGTTATACGGTTCGGAAAACATTGTCAGGTCGATTCATAAACTTTCTGGGGATAAGCTATTCAAAGCATCTAGGTATAATTTTTATCAATTATTCGCATCGCACAATGTATCCCATCTGAATGAAGTATTACGGGGTAATGTACTTATTACCTGCTTGAAAAAATCTCTCGAGCTCAATTTTCAATCGCTCATAAACCTAAGGAATAGAATGGGAAGGTCTTGTTCAACATTTGTCCGCATGCCTTTAGACGGAAGCACTGTCGCATATTGCTAGCGCCTCCCTTCGGCACGAGAGAAAGTTACTTTTAAGTCACATGGGATCAATGAACCAATGAGACGTCATAAAGTGAATTTAAAATTGGAAACACCAAAAAATACGTTAGCAGCAGCGATGGTAGCGAAGTAAACATATCCGGCATAAAATTGCTTTTTGTCTATTAAAAGTGGGTGAAAATCGCGTTTACGCTGGCGAGACGAAAGCTCACCTTTACCACAACAGGCATTAATAGATAAAGGAGGAAATTGGATTGAAAAAGCATGCAATAATGGGCGTATTACAGGAAGAATTCGCATTTTGCTTCATGAAGGTAAGTGATTATCGTTTTTCCAAGTTGGCTTTTGAAAATTAAGTAAAAACGAGACTAAGAATTTCTTTCTTTCGTACTCAGGTGCTTCTGTCCTCAATCTGAATCGAAAGATTACGCATTCGGGGACATGTACGTACGTAATGAGGTAATTGCCATTATTTTTTGTCATTGTAACGTATCGTTGTGAACTGAGAATGTATTATGCGGACTTGACCGGGTATTTTATATAGGTAATGTATTTAGAAGTCAATTACTTCTGGGACTATCTGTCATCTGTGTGTTATTTATTTTACAGAGCATAAAAACATTTGTGTCGTCCGATGAGTGGTGTAAGTGGTCTAATTGTCAGTGCCACATTACCAACAGTCATGTTTGTGAACACATTTGCGGATGCTCTGGCGCTTTTGTGTTTGGCTCCGTTGAAGTTATAATCCAATGTATGCTCGTAAGTGTTTTGGTGTTCTATTTGGATAAATATGGTTCAAGTTTTTTTTTGGGTCATTCCATGTTAAATCACCCAGAAAATTTTCTAAATGACACCCATCGACTCGGATTATTGTTACATTTTTATCACTAGCTACTATAACCAATTTAATGAACCATGTAAAATATTTCCTCTCTCACTCTCAAACTTTGCAATATATGAGGGGTCAAAGTTTGGGAAGTTTGCTCAGAAGTGCCAGAAGTGGGATTCAACTTTCCGATTACAGGGGACAATATAAACATTTATATCTCAATGAACATATCACCATGAAATTTTTACCTCTCGTCTACCCAAGTACATAGATAGTAGAAAGTTTTTCTTTCCAATCATGGGTCATTAAATTGGTGATCGTAGCTTGTGACAACAATTTCATAAACATCTGAGTATGTGGCTGTCATGGACTGGGCGCACTGACGCGGAATAACCCCTTTTGTCATTGCTGGCCGATACACGATTTTTCGAGTAATAATGGGCCAATTATTTGCAAACCTCATCATTCCTCAATGCCACTGTTATTGATATTGTTGCAGTTGTTAAAAATTGGTGTAATTTTTTTATTTATTGCCCAAAGCCTTCTCTTTTTGTATGCATTGGTAATACCATAGTATGGTAATACTGAATAAGTACGAATGGAACGATAGGCTACCACTTAGCTGTGTCAATCATTGTTAGATATGTGGTTACTTCTTTGTTGGATTTCAGTAATAAATATTTCTTCAGTTTATGGTATGATTTCTGAAGGACGGAAGCTATTTAGTATTCGTCACAGTTTTCCGTCAGTTTTTTCCGTCCGTATTCTTCGGTTTGATGCCATTTTCAGTAATTGCATCTGGTAACATTCCATTTGGACTGGATTCTTGATTGTACTCTTATTATCTACTGATATTTATGAGCTATATGGCAGTCAGATATTGTTGATAGTTTTGAGGCATGAGATTGCTTGTAAATAGCATTTCTGCTAATTTTATGTACTCCTAAGAATTTATTTCATTCATGAAGTGAGCACTTGAGACTTTTCTTATTTGCTAATGTATTGTTCTTCACTCAGGTGCTGTGTTAATGAGATGTCCTGCCACTGTTTTAAGATATCCTTTCTTTCTCATTATTTACTGATTGATTTTGCCTCTAGCAATTGCCATTTCAATAGAAGTTTGTCATTTTTACATCTTCAGCTACGTGTACATGTATCAAAATGTCATGTTTTAGTTCTTTACTGCTGAGTAACATACATTGTACTGTTATACCTTACCACATTCATGTCTTCTATAATTTTGAACGTTATTTAGTGATGTATTGTGTTAAATTAATAGGTGATAGCATTACTTGCAAAATGACTATGATAATGTGACAAAAATATAATAAACTGCTAATGTCCTTAAAGTTTATCTATTTCTTCGGACTTTGTTTTTTTCTTTCACGTACTCCCCTTCCTTTCCTTCCATGGATTGTTTGTCCTGTTGGCCTCCAGGGAGGTGTAAGTAGTAAATTTATCCAAATGAAATAATATAAATAACTAATTTGAACTGCCACCAGTTTCACTATTCAAATTGCCGCCATGTTGTTACTGAAGAGCTGACTAGTAACTAAAAGAAAGTGCTATCGGGCCTCTTATATAAACGCATACTCTGGGACCTTATGGATCTGGACCTTCCCATTCTATTCCCTGGTTGAACCTCCTCAAATGTTAATGCTTGTACTATCAATATAGGTGTTACTAAAGGTAGTTTGAGCGAGATAAACGTCAATTAAAATGCAATACATTTGGCCTAATTATAAAGAAAATTATCTAATCTTTCCAATGAGAAAATATATTAGGCTCTTACCGCACTACTTATCGACATATTTGCCAATACATACAAGCCGTTTTCCATGGGATATTGTGCGTCTCTGCGCTCCTAAGAGACTCTATTTAATAAATTAGGATCTTCTAACGCACAGATCACAGTGGTCAGGTCTTATGCTTTCTGACTATTTTTTTTAAATAAATCCATAACTCACCATAATTCTTTTTTCAAAATCGCAAAAATATGCAGTTGTGAAGGCAAAAATGAGTCAAATTAAAGACATATATTTACATATTTATTTAATTATTGGGAATGCTTGTGATTTAAAACTAAGTATTGGTGTCAATAATATTATATTAATTACTTCATTCTTCTTGCAGCTTACCTAAATTATAAAATGAAATTCAAATATGGTCTTTGTTATTTCTTGCAAAAAATTTCGCTCAACCTAACTTTGGTCTCATTAATCTATAATTGAGCCGTGACACTTAGAGAAATTAAATGCATTAGGGTGATCTAGTTTTGGTGGAACGGCTTGCAGAAATACTCCTCTTATCTATACTAATGGATACACAGGTGCCGGGTCAGGTGAAAGCTATAGACCTGCGCCATAGCATCAGTATTACTAGCAAACTATTTAACTATCAGAAGAAAATCATATTTTGGACTTGAATAAGATGCTTAACGAGAGTAGTTGACCATGTCTCAGGGCCAAATGAAAATAATTGGATAGTGATGAATGCGGATGATCTAAATCCTCATAAGTGTTGATAGGAATACGAAATCACTCATCTGCTCGCCGAGTATTTGAGGGACGCGTTTGTATGTAATATTTTGAAAACAAAACATGTCTACATTCTACTTAACTTTTACAGAATCATCTTTATATATTTGTATTTTATTCTGATTCTTTGAACTTTTATTTGACGTTTCGTGAGACGAGATACAACAAATGAAACCGCTGCTTCATATTGATAATAAGTCAATGTTTGCTCAGCACTTAATTGATTATCAAGCATTCCTCTAATTTTTAACTTAACTTAATGTACTGAAAAAAGTGCTAAATTTGATTTGATAGAAATATTTGAAGTAGAAACATTTGATTATTTGTGTGGTGAAAAATTGGTAAATGAGGTTGTTCCCGTGAATCACTAACCTTTTCTTTCCGTGTCAATTGCTCTTCCTCATCAATCACTTCACCATGACCCTGACCTTGGTCCCCCTCATAGTCCGTAATCACCCACATTATTTCCCTCTTTACCTCACCACCAACTCTCCACTCCTTCCTCCTGCCGATCATTGTATAAATACGAGAAGGATCCTTCGTTTAGTAGTTTCTTGAAAATGCATGTAAATGTTAAAACCGGTTGAGATAAAAATAAAAGGCGTGGAAAAATCTTTCAGTAAATGTTTCATATGAATATGGATAATTTCCACAAAGTCATCACATCGACGATTAATGTTACCCGTAATTTACTACCGTATTTCTCCGAATATAAGCCGCACTCGAATGTAAGCCGCACCCCGTTTTTTGGGGTCTCAAACAGGGAAAAAAGTGAATACTCGAATTTAAGCCGCACACATTTTAGTGCATCCCGTACTACCTACAGTACAGTACAGTACATTATTAGGAATTAGAATTTTATATCTTTTTATACATTGCCTATGTAACTGTGATACAATTTTACCTATATTATCCTTTAATATATGAATAAATTGTGAACCAATTTGACCTTTTTCAGCGTTATTTCTTACTTTCCCCGTGGCTTAGGCGAGTTTAGCTGGCGTCCGCGTGAATCTGAATGGCTGGTTTGCTCAAATCGGTCATTTTTATGATTTTTTCAAGAAAGTTCTCGAATTTAAGCCGCACCTCGAATATAAGCCGCACCCCGATTTTGAGGCCCCAAAATCGGGGGAAAAAAGTGCGGCTTATATTCGGAGAAATACGGTATTACTCTATGCTATTTTAATCATGATGAAAGAAGAGCTCTCTTTGCCTTTTTCCACTGATAAATGTTTAATGCGACCTATTTCGATGTGGAAATCGGTGGAATACGTATGTATTGGTGGAAAACGGCAAAGAGCTTTTTTTTCCATGAAGGTATAAGTTCTACCACACCAGTCCTGTGTCTACATTATTATTTGAGTCATCTTAAGGAGTTTTTTTTCCCGCGAATCTCGATTGGATGGTATCTTTAACGCCTCGTGCTTAATTGACGTTGAGTGGAAATCTTCAAATTCGGTAACAATACTATTGGTATGTTTCGAGCGGATTTTTGAATATCTGTCTTCGAGCTTGGGCACGGCATATCAAACTAATCCTTGAATAATATTTTGGCGTTAATGTGAATTGTTGGAAGTTCTGGGATGTTTGATGGAGAAAGTTACTTTGGAAATGTAGGAGGAAACTTTGTTCGGTGACTGGTGGCTTCTACTGATTTATCTTTCTTGTCACATGTCAGCTTAATACTGTTAATAATGATGGCAGCATTCCTACATTCACCTTCTCTGTTATATGTTCTACATAAGCTACTCAAAACGATATTCAATCTTTCATTTTTTTAATATATGTAACTAGAATTGCGTCTAAGATAATAGCGCAGTTGACAGAAATGCAGTCAATTTGTAAACACGTCCAATGCCGTTTGGGAAAGGAAATCACGTGACCGTAGAGTTCATGTTGTTGGCCTTTGTTTAAATAACTCGATAATAATAACATTGTTTACTTCCTCGCTTCATTACTTGTGTTGCTATCAAGCAACCAAATTTCAACTCAAGCCTATTGATATGCAGGAGTTGGACAGAATATGCAACAAAGTATTTTACTCTGCCTGACATAATGGGTATTTTCGCAGCATGTAATACAAAATTATCTTTTCAACTACACATTGACATTGAGCTTCTCTTGCGAAGAATAAACAAAATCAAAACTTTTAAGAAGACTCATGACGATAATTAAGTAAATTGATAAGAATTATTGATTTTGATACCGTTGGAATTAAAAAATGTGGCGGAACGTAAAGCAGTATGGAATTGAAAATGAAATCGTTTCGTTGTAGATTTGAATCAATATTTAGGCGTACTTTTTGAAAGCTAAGTTATCATGTTCACCCTGATTATTTTTTTATTTTATAAAATCCAATTCGAGATTATAGATCTATTAGACAGGACAATTCGGTGTCTTCATCCCTAATGATTAAGTACCTGATGATTTCCGGGCATATCGTATGAGTAAATTCTTCTCGGGTTTCCAACCGGGCCAGGAGTTCAAGTACTTGCGTTTTGAAGGCTAACTCGGCCATCATTTTCAAGGAAATTTTTTTTATAATAAGTACAAGTGGTTATTACAATAAGAAATAAATCTTGAAAACTTCAGTACTTGAACTCCTGAACCGGTTGGAAACGCATGAAGAATTTACTCATTAAATATTGCTCGTCGAAGCCCACTCTCATCGTAAGGATAGGAGTCCGTATGGCTGTGGGGCCTGCGGTACGAACTTAATTTTCGAAGCGCTCTGCGCATGCGTCAATCTGACAGGGTCAGGTATCGAATCCATTGTTTCTGTAAACAACGACGGGGAGTATGCTGAGGTTTGCGGGGCGGGGTTAGGTCTCACGTCGGATGAGTTCCAAATCAAGCAGCGTGAAATTCCCACACGCTGACATGAGATGTTTGCCGGTTCAGTTAACTTCCACCCTCCTTCCATTTTCCCATACGGTTTCTCTCCCTTGTCAAATTTGATCCCTCGAAGACCACTAAACTTAGGGTTTAGCTTCGTTGAGTACCGTGGAATATTTGCTGGGTATAGATGTGAAGTAATTGGCACCCCCAATCGATGAGCAAGCGATTGACCTACCATGTACAAACTTCAGCAGGTGCATGCATGCCGATCAATGTTTCGGTCTCTACTGGGATTCGGACCTCGATGCTCGGTTTAGGAAATCAGTTGCGGATTTGTGACTGATTCAGGTAGTTTTAGCGAGATAATTCCTTAGTCATAAGAGAGACCATATTCAAATTTTAAATTTTAAAATACCGTATTTCTCCGAATATAAGCCGCACTCGAATGCAAGCCGCACCGTTTTTAGTGCATCCCGTACTATTACTACAGTATTAGGCATTAGAATTTTATTTCTAATTGTACATTACCCATGTGTCTGTGACACAATATTACCTATATTATCCTCTATTATATGAATAAATTGTGCACCAATTTGAACTTTTTCAGCGTTATCTCTTACTGTCCCCTATGGCTTAGGCGAGTTTAGCTGGCGTCCGCGTGAATCCGAATGCCTGGTTTGCTCAAATCGGTAATTTTTACGATTTTTTAAGAAAGTTCTTGAATTTAAGCCGCACCTCGAATATCAGCCGCACCCCGACTTTGAGGCCCCAAAATCGGGAAAAAAGTGCGGCTTATATTCGGAGAAATACGGTATAAGCAGCAGTAAGAAGCAAGAAGCCAATATTGTAACCTTAATGATGCATAAACTTTTTTTTAAATTAATGAAATTCTCAGCTACATCTATCTGAATGCTTTCATTTTTAAGCCGTACGCTGCAAAATCCTTCACTGTCGATGATTTTTTTGCGATTCTGTTAAAATTACCGCGGTAATTGATTTACATTTCAAAATAGTTAAGTCAGTAAAAACTATGCTCTATTAAATACTGACGATATGCGTTAGGATTCCCTCATTTATCTAATCAAGTCTCTCTGGAGTGCACGCCTATACCATTTCACATGACAAATGTTCGGTATCTTTCAGCAAACATTTATAGAGGTATTAATGCGCAGTGTTCAAAATTAAGGCGTAAATTATATTTCATTATATTTTTTCGAACATTTCGCTCGGCGTGAGACATTGACATTTTTTTACCAAGCATTATAATAATATAATATGTGGGTCATTCCACCTCAATTCAACAAACGTTTGTCCCTTAGGGTCTCAGATTTTGATAACTATTGGTGTATGGGTACAATATCAACTCAAACTGAATACTCTCTAACCGTTTTGTGAAAAAAGGTTTGAGCAAATTATGCATATTTTAATTTTTTCGCATTTTTAGCAAAAATCCAAGCCTTAAATATCACTTATATCTCCGCTTGTAACTGTCATACAGCAGTGATTAATAGCTCTTATTGAAGCTAAATCTTTATTGAATGCAAATATATTAATAAAAATTTATTTTCTTATATACCCTATGGTTGTTATTACTAATGTTTAAAAATTTGTTAATAAACTATTAACAAATACTCCATCTCATAATCGGCCGAAACTTTTTTTCCGTAATTTAAACACACCCAGCTAACTACTCCAAAAATAAAATTTAGTGGATATTCATAAATGTGTTTTTTATAAATATTTAAACATTTACAATTTTCTCTTGCGCGGCCCGTCGGCTCCCGCATTTGGAATTCATGCAGCAGACACACGATGCAAGCCTAAAAATTTCCTAATTGCTCATGGTCGTAACTCTTTATATATAACTTTTTATGTGTAGTATATTTATATATTTTTATGTATATATATTTTTATATATATTTTTTATGAATTTATATATATATATATATATATATATATATATATATATATATATATATATATATATGTATATATATATATGAATGAATATGAATTTTTATATATTTATTTTTATTGTATATATATATATACATATATATAAAGAAAGGAAATAAATATAAAAGTATAAGCTAGCAACAAGGCGTTGAGGTTGGGGAAGGATAGGAAAGTAAACCAGTGGACACTCACTGGCAGATGATCCATGACGACACCGGTGTCCACTGCTTAGGGTAGCTTTCGGGCTAAGGACCCATCTTCAGTTGGAGGGGATTAACTACTCTATCCTCTCAACCTCATTGCCTTGTTGCTACCTTGCGTCCTGTCCTTTTTGCGTGTTTCTGTGTTTGTGTAGTGTATCGATATTTTATTTGTGCATATATATATAACACACACACACCTATCCGGGGCATCGTATCGCTTGGAAAGTCCCCGACCCCGCCAGCAATACCCACCGCTCGATTTCGTCAAAATCGGCGATTGACGGACGGGGTCCATTGCGATGAGGGTGGTGGGCGAGGGACCCCCCGTGGGAGGAATGCACTGCACCCGTGACGCACGGAAATATTTAGTTTTTCTTTTATTTTCTCGACGGCGCCAGTTCCTATAAATCACCCTAAGTGAACATTCCATAAGGGGGTGAGTGAAAGATAGACGAGGAGGGCTCAGGGGGGGGAGGATATGAAGTCTCCATATACGTACCCTCCCCCCCTGCCTTTTAATTCCCCCCTCCCCAACACTCCCCCCTCCTGACTGCCTTGTGGGTGCGCGCGTCCTATATTTGGAACTCTTCTCAGTCTCTTGGGTCCCTAATCGGGAAAGCCGAGCTTGCATCCTTACTACCTCCGTCCTTATACTCATTCCGTCCACATCGGAATGCCCATCCTAAAAACCACAGTTTTTATAGAAGAGACTGGAACCATGCGGCGCGATTGCACAGTGGAAATGTATAACTGGTCTCCTTGAATAATTCTACGAATATTATCATTTGGTACAAGCATTTATGTTATACATTTATGTTAAACGTTTAAAAAAGATAAGAAATTGTATTTGCCTTAAAAAACCATCCCCACACTTAAATACAGACTCGTTGTAAAACATGAATTTATATAGGAAAAGCTTGGATAAACTATATGACAACGCAGGGGTGCCAGGTATTAACCGAAGTGATGAAGTTCTCTGTGAAATGTTAGTCCCTTAACTTGTACCAGAATGGAACCTGGATCTTACCAATTACCGGTCATGTGAGTTTAGCCAGTACAACCATCTAGCCATATTAATTCAAATTTTGAGTTAAGTCGGCTTGGTAGCCAATGGTGGGTTTAAATTGGCAAGTTTATTGGCCAAATTCCTTGCAGCAAGCAACTTTCGACGTAAATGGCAAGCGTAAATGGCTCAGCGAGTCCGATTACAGAACTTTTGAAAGAGTGTACCTACATTCCTCACCCTCCTGGATCTCGTCTTGTTCTTTTCTTGCTCTTCTACCCCCAAAAATATTTTCCCAGATTCATTTTCCTCTCCTCCCGTTCCAGGTCACGATCTTATCTAGTACTGTGCGATCCCATTTCATTAACGATATATCAGTTCTAATACGGAGATATCATCAATATAGAAAGGTGATGATACTTATATGTTATCAAAAATGTTCTATCACCAACTATTTTCAACATTTAGTCGAAACACGCTTGCCTTTAACTTTCAATGGCTCAACCGTGTCCTCAAATCTGCAAACCTTATTTTAAATGATGTTGCTTGGTTTCCGGGATTCCATCCGCGTTTAGTTGTCCATTGTTAACTATAGTTTATTCAGCCATTCTGCTGGCGTCTTCAGATCAGAAGTGTCGATCTCCATTCCTGGTCCATTTTGTAGGGGGTTGTCAATTCCGCCATAGTTACCGATTTGTTGATAATTTTGGCGGGTGATTAGATTATTCCAGTTTTTTCATATTGAGAGTGTGTAGCCGTCTTCGCTGTTGGAGTTCTCTTTATTTTTTAGGATTTCAATAGCCACTCGAACGAGTCTGGATAATTTCGTCCTTTAGTGGCGATCACCTAAGGAATGCCAACTTTTCAGTCAGTGATCGACTATCTGTAATCGATTATAATCGGAATTTTATTAATCTATTAAGGTGGGTTTACACGTAGCAGTCGACTGCCATAACAGTCGACTGTTAAGCCCGACTCGTACGTGTGAACGCGAACTGCGATGCGAGTAAGAGTCGATAGAGGACTAGGTCGAACGTGATCGACCCTGGATTCGAGCTATTACCAAAGTAGACGGACTTCTACTTTCCATCACATTGAAGTGCAATCTATTGCAACACTCGCTAGCGGTTGAGGACGCGCTATGGAAAGCGACCGGGAATTTGAAGAAGTTGGCGAGGATTTCTCTGCCAGGAGGTCATCTCTTCAGATTAATCGAAGGATATAGGGAGCATGAATGCTTATGGAATGCAAGGAAGGGGGATTATAAAAATAATGACGACAAAAATGCGACTTAAAGACCGATAGGAATCCCCAGTGGCCAAAAAAACTTAGACATATGGCCAGTCGCACCTTTGAAGATATTTTCTCGTTCCATTGCTGATTCTTTCCAGTTTTGGACCAGTCTGTTAAGTAGGGTTTCGTTATTTCAATTAAAGAACTCATAATTACGCTATACTTTCTCACAACTTATATTCAGTCAACTCAACACTTCCATTTATTACATTCATCTCACTTGACTACATATAAACAACATAACATAACAAACTACTATTCAACCATAAAATTGTTTCTTACAATAAATAAAACTTTCAATATAGGGTACCTATACATATTTATATTAATACATGACATTTTTAACCGATTCTCATTATTGTTAAAGTACCTAATATCCATTAGAAAACTTTGAAAACCAACCATAGTATGTAATAGAAGGAATATGTCGTGATCAATAAGTAAGAATTTCAACATTCCTCGCCGTCTCAAAAGAGTACTAGATCTTTGAGGAGAGTTTATTATAAACTTAGATCAATCCTCTTCTATTATCTTCCTCCTGCTTCCGCCGCTCTCTAACAAGCACGATTTTGAGAAGAGTTCGTCGTCTTTCTTGCAAAATAGAAGCCATTTTGAAGTGCCTACTGCTGGCGATACGCTGCGATAGTTGTAGAAGTTGGTGTGGACACTTCGCGTCGGTAGCATTAGCGATGTATCGTGTATCGAACGACTGCTATAGCAGTCGACTGCTACGTGTAAACCCAGCTTTAGACCGATAATTCGGAGACTAAATAAACGATTAACGTACTGTATATGTCGTGTGTTTGTGCGAGTTTTCTGACTCACTGTCACAAGTAAGTTTTAAACACTCTTGAAGGTTAACACGGTTATTATCATGGTAACTCTTCATTCTCTCCATGTTGTTCATTGAAAGTGTATCTTGGGCATGTGTCAGACAACTACGTATAATCAGAAAAGGTTTAACTGAACAGCGTCTCTGTAACCCAATTCCAACAATTAAAATCACACGTTCTATCTATTTCAAAGTAATTGCCAGAAACCGAGAAGTGCCGCTTTCGCTGTGATCTAAGCTCACACCTCCGCGAATCGTCTGTCACTCTATGCTCCAATACTTGAGGATTGGAGGCTGGAGAAATATTATGTTTCGTTATTTTCTCACGCGGTTACACAATTTCTTTCTGTCTTAAAAAAGGAGAAAGTGACGCAAGAGGGGCAAGAAGTAGTTTTCGCACAAGACAACTGCCCCATGTTTTCAGTGGTTTCCGCGAAGCAGTTTTTTAAGGAAAATTCAGAAACGTAGATATGTGCCTTCCACCTTTGCGGTCAGACGCCCTAGCCTACACCCTATTGAAAATGTTTAAGGCCTCATGGTGAAGGAATGGGAATTCATGTAGAGGGGTACGAACATCCTGGAAATCCACGTCAGTGACATTTAGTGCTGAATTACAGACCGACTCCTAAAATTCAATAAAATAAACGCCTTCGAAAACTTCACTCATGGTAATTTACATTTGGTCGACCAAATCATTGAAAAATCAAAGTTTTTATAAGCTTTTTTCCTTTCTAACATTCAATAACTAAACGAGGTCCCTATTGATACTCACTGTACGATTCATTGTTACATTTTGAAGCCTCCCAATGCATTCAAATACATCTAAATTTACACGTAAGTTATTGCAAGCATGTCAGTCTTGGCCCTTGAAATATCGATTTCTACTCATATTTCTTTTCTTAAATAGGGACATCAGAATTATTATGAATGGGAAAGCGAGTATGAAGCAATGAATGTAGGTAATAGAAGCAAAAGAGGTATGCCAGCATTAGGAATTGTGGAGGAAATTGTGGGTCAGGAGTGCTGTCAGGATTAGGAAATCGAGTTTCCTAATCCTGACAGCAGTAAAGAAGTTCTTTGATTTTGCATGCCCCGAAACGGAATGGAGTCATTGGTTGGGTCTCGTTGCAATAACTGTACTTTAGGGAACATCGATATTTTGCCTTGTCGCACTTCCCAATGTCCATCTCTATTGCAGGGCCTACCCTATCAACCAACCCCTTTTACCTAGGGTGACCATATGTCCAACTAAAGAAGGGCATGTCCTCCTTTTCCAGTTCTTGTCCTCTGTTCTCCCGGATGTTAAAACTTTGGGCTTTTGTCCGGATTCCACCCCCTGTGCCTTAGTCCAGGTCAGTCCCTAAAACAATATGGGAAAAGAAAGAGAACATAGAACCACACAGGAATACTTTCTGTTTTGACCGTAATACTCCAATGCCCCGGAACCTTGCTGAGCAACTTGAGGCCTATTAGCCGAGGCAACCAGACACGCCGCCGGACGTTCCACCGGTGGAACTTGTCAGTCGTGGGGCATAGAATCAAATGAGTCCTATTATCCGTGGCAACCAGACGCGCCACCAGACTTTCCACCGAAACCAGTCGACTGAGCCCCGCAACCGCGCCTTCCACTTTGGGTTGCTCAGCAAGGTTCCGGGGCATTGGAGTATATGTAGCCTATTAGCCGAGGCGACCAGACGCGCCACCGGTGACTGAATATTGCATGCGCGCGCCTCATACTGCCCTGACCACGACGCTCCAGGCAGACACACAATCTCAGTTCACAGTCCAAACTAGTGGTGAGTTGTTCGCTCTTGTGAATTTAATTTCTGTGTGTTAATATGTTTTCGCCGGGGGCGGTGGTGAATGAAGATGGTGATCGCAATTTGCAAGAAGGGGAAGGTGTCGCTTGTCCAAGTGACGTAACGCAAAGAAAGGAAAACTTACTAAAGAACAGTAATAAAGGGAAACCGAGTAAACCTAGAGATTTATCGAAAGAATTATCAAAATTGATAAACAACACCATTTTTACTACTACTGTGTGCTGGGTAATTTTTGAACCGATACTGGTGGCGCCACCGGTGACCTGGGCGGGGTAAACCCGAGCAACCAGATACTCCACCGGTGGAACGTCCGGTGGAGTGTCCAGGTTGCCTCGGCTAATAGAGGCCAAAGTGGAAGGCGCGGTTGCGGGGCTCAGTCGACTGGTTTCGGTGGCGCGTCTGGTGGCGCGTCTGGTTGCCACGGATAATAGGACTCATTTGATTCTATGCCCCACGACTGACAAGTTCCACCGGTGGAACGTCCGGTGGCGTGTCTGGTTGCCTCGGCTAATAGGCCTCTAAATGCGTTCGGCTTGGTTAGTTTCGCGGAACTGGTTATGAGAAACACCGGCTAGAAGAAATTCTAAAATGGATGATCACATGTTATCATTACCATGTGAGGAGTATTTTCGTCTGAATTTATTTTCAGAAATTATTTTCTACTAACAATAAGATCGAATTCCGGTATTTCCCATTTATATGTGTGCCGAAAAAATCCGGACAACTATTGTTGTGGTTCGGATTTTTCCCTGAGGAATTTCGCACTTATTTTGACTCTCAATGTTTTTTATGCAACTGGTAACCATGGTTTTAACCTGCTTCTGAAACCGTGTCGATCCAGTAGTACGTACATTCATACCTTCCTCATCCACTCCATCGAAATCCGACAGAGAGGAAATCGTCATCATACGTTCAAGAATCGGGCATTGCGCCCTGACCCACTCGTTCCTCTTTACGGAAGAGAAAATTCCTCCTCGATGTCATGACTGTGACTGCCCTCTCAGTGTGCGACAAATATCGGGAGTGTGACAAATATCGGGACACACGAAGCAGGCTAGGCATCAGTGGCGACCTAGAACAAGTTCTAGACAACGATGCCGATCGCCTAAACCACGTCACTACTTTTTTAAAGGAAACTAACCTATTAAATAAAATCTAATAATGTTGTATTATTTTTATATATATTTATATATTTGGTCTGTTAATGCTGCATTTTGTCTAAATTTATATTAATTCATATTTATTGATATAAACTATATTATGCGTGGTGCAAAATGACCATTGCTGTCGACGCACCCTATGAATCTAAACCTACCTACCTATCGAAATCCGAGCGGTCTCATCAGCGTTTGGGAGCCCAAAGAGCTCGTTCGCTCGTGACCGGCCCCTGTGGCTTCCTTCGCGTGTACAGCAACCTTAGTCCCCCCGAGTAATTCGCTTTTTCGGGCAAGGCAAGGGGAGATTCGATGCGGGGAAGTGGGGAGAGGTCAAGATTACTTTACGAGGTGCCGTAAACTGGTGAGCCACACTCAGAACTCCCCCTCCCAAATAACCCTGGCTCTCTTTACGTTGGCTTCCATTATCCCGTGATCTCCATTTACCGATATACAGTCCGAGCAATGCCCAGCACACAAATAAATAGAACGGAGACCGTTTTGTTTGCGTCAGGAAATGCCCCACCATGCCTTAATTATAGATCTGATTTTTAAGTTTTTTATTTCCCTCGTTTCCGTCATTTGTAATTTTAAGGGGATATGAGAGCTCTGCTTTACGATAACATTCGTCCACATTTATCTGCAAAATTTATTTAACCTCGTCTCTTTTGCCTCCCGGGTAAAAGGAACTATTCCATTTTACTGGAATAATAATACGCTTGTGGTCTTTTTATTAGTGTAATCTTTCTGGCGTATAATGGTATTCTCGTTTCCATATTTATGTTTTCCATCGGATGGGCTTGATTATTGTATAGCCTATCATATAGGAATCCGTGCGATAGCGATTGTTAATTTTATAAAAATATTTTAAAATTATATTTTTGCCAATTTCTTTGCATGCCAAAAATATTTGCCTATAACTCTTTTTCTCTCAGTAAACTCCTTTCAGTCAATATGTTGGATACCATTTCTTCAAATGCAACTGCGTGTGTCAGCGTGTAGGTGACGGCTGTTTCTTCTGGACAAAGTCAGGTTTCCGTTGACCTGAAGACGCCTCCTTTTACGGAGGAGAAACAGCCGTCACCTAAATGCTGACACACGCAGTTGCACCGGAAGAAATTATATCCAACATGTCCTTTGCTCCAACTTCTGTCGGTGGAGTAACATACTGATGAATATCAAGATATGACTGCTACTGAGGTTATATTACGTTTTAGTTTAGCACCTGATTTGAGATTCCAAGCCTATTAGAAATAGACAGACCTATTAATTATGCAAAAAGGTGTTTTCTTATGGGAGGATTATGGTATAATAGAGTGATTGTGCTTCATGACATTAGTGCACCGGTTTATCGAACCTACTCTTAATCACGGTATTGGAGACCTGCTGAATTTTCGCATGATTTATCAACCATGATTAGTTAATAGATTAACATTGTGTCGAGTCAAATGTAGAGTTCAGCATGTCTAATTTGTGTGTGGCTCAATAGCAGGGTTCTTGATTAAATGAAATGTTGGCCGACGTGCAATTAATTTGAAATCTCACTCTAGACTCTTAACGACAAGCGGGCTCATTTGGGTGACGACATTTGAAATCTTCGTAAACCCCTAGTCATTTACCCACTCATGAAATACTTTTTCAATGGCCAATTTATATCCTAGGTCCGGTGCATATTACTTGACTCACACTTTTGCATGGAATATAAAATTTCACATTTCACACCGCCCCTTCTTATGTGGCTGTTTTCCTGCAGTGGTTTTTTTTCGTGACGGACACGAGCCAAAATCCTCACGTTTTTCCCAAAATTGTACATATCTTTTTACGCTGATTTCTGATACTTATTATGTCACGTTAATAGTATATTTCTATTTTTATTAATATTATTTCTTTGATTTATATATATTGCAGTGTTTTTCGTGTTTAATGACTCATATACTGACGAGGGGTTAGGTGGAAGAAGGGACTTTTAAAGTCCCAATCTCGCCTCAATAAAGACGTTTGTCCATCTATCTAAAATGTGACCACATGTAGGACTAATGGTTTGGGGGTAAATGTGCCTCCATATGTCTAGATGTGTTCAAGACGGACCCGGAAGTAACAAGTGAGCAATGCGGAAAATGTGACGTCAACTTAGCCACAGTTATCGTTATAGGGACTACCTGTCGTATTCACCCCTCTTTGAAATGCCGATAAATACATTCTATTTAAATATTTCTTTCTTTAACCTTTACACATTTTGTCGTCATCGATAATGAGTTATTTAATCTCTCTCTGTTTCTGTCATGTATTACGTAATGAAGCAGCAAATACTTTTTCAAACTCTTAATTATACTTTTAAATGATAGCCATAATTCATTTCATGATTTTCATATCACTTTCCTTATGTGCGTACAGTGACAAATAAGTTAAGAAGTAAATTTAAGATGCGAAGGCCATATGTGCACCATATGCAGAGTGATCATTGAATGGATTGTGTGCTCCTCTAAACACAATTGAGTTTTGACGGAGCGGAATATTAAGGAGGGTCCCACAAGGTAGGGAGAGTTAAAAAAATCACAGGCGAATGTTTGAGAGTTAACCCGGACATTTGCTCAAGTAAGCACTCTCGCAAATACTTCTGTATCCGTATATTTCATTGCGTGCCGCAGGAACCTTGGATGTTAGCCTTTAGAAATCTCCGATAAATTAAGATGCCTGTCAATGAATCCGGAGAACCAATCCGCGGACAATCGCCTCCAATGAAAGCTCATAATCTTAGTTTCATGCAAGGAGTTCAGTTTGAAGGTGGAGCTTACGGGGCAGGTACTAATCCCTATGGAGCTCGCAATTCATGCTCCAGGGATGAGGGCGCGGTATCTTTGAACGTGAAGTCGAGAGTTTCCCAGAATAATCTGGTAAGCACACGGCTTGGACTACTCTGGTGGTCTCCATGGCCATAATCCGGATTTGAACGCGGTAGTCTTTGATCCTATGGCTAGTGTCCCTCCCTCTGAGCTACCTTGCCTCCTGATAACCTTTGTCTTCTAAAGTCAATGCGCTATCAACTCTGTGCGGAGCGATTTTACCAGCGAAGACGTTTTGATCTTTCTAATGACCTAGAAAATGAAGAACAAAGTTGAATCTGATAAAAACTGGGTTTTTATCAGATTCAACTTTGGTTGAATCTTAACCTGGGTTTTTAAAGTAGTGCATGATATGATTTAAGTTGATATATGATAAAAAATAGTTTTGAAAATTTTTAAATACATTTGGTTTGATCAAAACCCATCAATATAACGTTGTGTTTATCAGATAGGACTGAAGGCGTCACTTTTTGGAATTTCTGCGTAATATTCGTGGTAACCAATAAAAATATACTTTGTCAATTCCACACAATTTTAATTGAACAGTCCCAGGTTTCGACAACTAATGTCATGATCAAGATCTGATGATCTTGATCTGATGACCTTGATAATGACATAAGTTGTAGAAACCTGGGTCTGTTCAATTAAAATTATGTGGAATTGACAAAGTATATTTTTATTGGTTACAATAACTTTGTGTTGGCACATAACATACAAGAATATTGTCTTTTATGCTGGTATAGGTCACTCGTTCAAGCAAAACAAAGAAACACAAAGAAATAATTTAACAAAGTTCACATTTAAATAAAAGGTTATACAAAACACGATAATTGACACTGGTATCATAAATTCAATTTCACGCTTTTTAATAAATTTGAGATATCCTTGGTATCGAAGAACCATTTTTTACCATTTATAAAATTTACCTTCACTTCTTGTGCTAGCAATTAATTCAGGTAAAATATAAATTAAGACATAGGTACGGAAATTCCTCATATCCTGAGCAATCAAGGCAGATATAGCAAGTCGAATGGCCGTAATGCGTCTCTGCCTATGAACGGAAATTATGCAGAATTTATGCGCATGCGTCGAAACGCATGGCTTTCGTTCGCTTCAAATTCATCATAACTCCATAACTCCTCCGTGCATAACTCCTCAGTAAAATAATCCCTCTTCGCCCTTGAGGCTCGCACACTTGCCAAGCGTGCTGTTAAGGCCACCAAAACATCCCCATTGAGATCCAGGTGAAGGATTTATGGTCCCGGTATTGGAGACCTGCTTATAGCCACAGCGACGCTCCCCCCGTGGGAGATTATGGTACATTTTCCAGGTCTGAAAGTTTCTCTGAGCACCATCATTGAAGCAGTTAGAATTCCATCTCGAAAGCGATGATTTATGGATGGTTATTGAGTTCACTCTGCGATTTTGTCTCCACCACTTCTTCTTGTACCCTTTCTGCCTATTTTTTTACCAATTCATCTTCTTCTCTCCCAATTTTTGCCTTCTAAGGATCACGTAAAGTAACTCAAAGCATAATTTTTTTCTTCTTATTTTCTTATTCTTTTCTTGATCTCTAATAGCTTTTCATCCTTCTGCTTTGTTTCCTCCTCCTCTCTTTTGCCCAGGATTTTATCCTTTTTTTTTCCTTATTCCGGAACCCCTTGAAGATCCGTATCTAAATTATAAATTTAGTTCTATCCTGTATTATGTCTTCCTATATTCCCCATTTTTTTCAATGCCTTTCTTTATCCCTTGGACCCACTGGTTGCCATTTTTACTCGAACAAACATAGTTAAAAATTCGTATTGTAATTTTACTGCTGTCCATCCTCATTATGTGGCAAAAGAACCAAACCTTCGGCGTAAACTCTTCTCGGGATTTCCACCGGGTTTAATTGGAAAAAAGTACCGACGTTTCAACAAACAACTCGTCCATCGTCTTCAGGGTAAATGAAGGCGATGGACGAGTAGTCCGTCGAAAAATCGGTACTTTTTGGCAATTTAACCCGGTGGAGATCTCGAGAAGAATTTACGCTAATCATTCCCTGGGAAAGCATTGAATATTTCAACCAAACTCTCCTTCCCCTAATCCCATCTGACATTATTTCACTTCTTTCATTCTTGTGGTCTTCATTCTACCTTTGTGTAAAATAGCTTTTCTCTTTATCCCTTCTATTTCTCCTTATTCCATTAAATAATATGCTTTCGGTAGCATATTATTTACCAATCATTATATTTTCATACATTCTTTCCATCTCTTCCTGGTCCTTCCAGCATTTCTTTTTCCTTCTGGGCACTGATTTGTCGAAATCTTCAATATCCTCGGCTCTTCCATTCCGGTCCACCCACATCTTTCATCGATCTCAGGCTCGTGTGCTTGTTGAAGAATTAGTGTGCTCCTTAAATATATTTTTTCTGCTTATTCGATTATTTATTGTTTTTCCATGTATTTTTCAGAGGTTCATCATTTCGTTTGTTTCTAGTAATCTATCCATGTGTGCTGTTGTCACTCTAGCTTCAATCCCATGAATTACTATTCGTATAATCATAGTTTTTATTTCCTAGCTTTTGTTTCTTTAGCTGTGTAGTTATTTCATCATATCATATCGTTTTGGGCACCTGGTACTCTTAATTTTTACGCCTTATTTCTTAAAGGATAAAAATTAAATTGACGGTCGTAATCACCATTGAAGAGGATAGAGGTGGGTCGGAATTTTCAGCAGATAGAAGGGAAAAATGTAGGTTGAATCGTAAGCTGAAGCATGAGTTTTAAGTAGACTCTTTTTCTTAATGCGCTCAACGTATTTTACCGGAGCCGAAGTATTGCGATAGAATCGATGGCAAACATAAAATAAAGGGAATAGATTGCAGAACCGGTAGTTTAAAAACATATTTTTTCCGTGAACAATAAGAGACCAAAGTTGTATAATGAAATAATATAATTTCAATGAAATTCTCACCCTCACTGGGTAGACTAGGCTTTGTACTAATTTTTAGTAACTTATCGTTATTATTAACTACTCACTCCTCTTGAAATGTTCTGCATAATTTTCTGTTCCTCAATACAAAGACCTACTTATGATTCGTAATCAGAAGTAATCTCCGCATGATGCGGTATATGTGATTGGTATTCCTCTGGAAAACCTTCGTCATCGACGGATCTCAAACCCTGTCCTCCTGGATGAGAAACAGAGTCAGTTTCATAGCCAAAGCATCAACTGTACCCCCCTTTAACAAGCTCCACTTCAATGAGCAACATGTAGGATAGCGCCCTGCTCGAAAGCATTACTCTTCGCTCTTGATTAATTTATGTGTCCCAAACGATAGGGCTGCGCTTCCGTCGCATGAGATGGTCGCTAACTGCGTCTCATAATGTGATCACGCAATACTGTCATCCGCAAAACCATTTAATCATGTTTCCGCGGAGAGTTTCCTCGCTAGCGAGAATCGGGTCGAATATTGGTTATCTAGTACGGCAAAATGTTCAAAGCTAAAAATAATTTTGCACGTCTACTATGTGTGGAAGTGTTTGCAAAGCTCATAACTGAATGAACTTGTCTAAGGGCAGATGTCTTGGAATTTATTCATTGTTAAAGAAAAAATTATTAGCAGTTTTATAATTTTTTATCAGTGTCTAATGCTCGACCGGTTTCAATGTGTTTACATCGTTGACAAGCCTTCGCAAAGGTACGACACACATTGAAACGGGTTGCGCATTATAAACTGATTTTAAAAAGGTGAAAACCTGCAAATAATTCTTCCTTCACGAGTTCACTAAATTATAAATTTAATATTCGGTTATTAGTTCTTTTTCTGATGGTCTTTTTTCTGTTGCTGTTCTGGCATTCCGGTAACTATCTTGTATTCTGTTAATGTTTTGGTAATACGTTAATGTTTTGGTAATACGTTAATGTTTTGATTTGCTGCTACTGTTAAGATATTTTCTTTAATTTGCAGTTGTACTGTTGTGTGCTGTTACGATTTGTATTTAGTCTATCTAGTGCAATGAAATTAGAATGCATTTTTATATCTAAAAATCTATTCTCTACATATTATTGATAATGTTGGAAAGCTGTATGTTTGTTATGTTTCGATTGTGACGAAATTAATTAATTTTGTTTGCAACATGTTCCATGGGAACTTAATCCCCGAGCAATAATCATTATTATTATTATTATAAATAATATTTTCAACTATTCATGAGTTTGCGAATTTTTTTTATTATTCTTCATACACATTGGTTCCTAACGTGTTCCTCTCCATGTCAAAAAGATTATAGTGTCATATGTTATTTGCGTAATGAGTGAGATGATGACCCATGCAATTTTTCTTTTCTAAATATTCAGAGGACCTATAATTCAAATTCAATTTTCCGGAGGAAAAATGAAAATTAATTTGAAATTCCGGCATAGTGAAGAATTGATTTTTAATGTCACGGCCACCATTAATTTGCTCAAACGTCTTTTTTTTATTTTTATTTTGATCAATTTTAGCTTGTATAAATTCATAAGTAAAAATATTCTCCCCATAAGTATGGAATGTTAGCAAAAGGTGGATACACTTCATTTGCTCCTCGTGTGTGATAAAAAGCTGAGGAAATGGAACTTGAAGATAAATCTTTTAAAAAAATGTTGGATTTCGAAAGAACTCAAGAAGATAAATAATCGTCAAATTCTTACATGTCGCAAAAACCAGAGCTAGGTTGGTGTTTTTATGTTCATTTAGGCGATATGAACCCGGGAAAAGAGACTAAATTTTAAATTCAAAATTAGAAGTATCTCTCTATAACAATTCCTACTTATGCTATCAATAACACTACTTTCTAGATCTAATAAACAATTATAACATAAATATGAAATAAAAACACTAAAACATTTGAACGTTTAATTTTAGACAAGAAAATGGAAATAAACACGTATCCCAGCCCCTACATGTGCCCTACATTATGAAACTGTAAAAGCCATTTTTGCTCACCTTTTAAATATTGTTTGCTGTTATTTGTTTGCTCTGAGGGATAATGTTGCACAACTTAATGCCCATGCAAACGAATTACTTGTCATTTTGGCGAAGGCACCATTGAATAATGTTTTCTACGGAATCATACGGAATCATGTCTCTTAAGAATTTTCTGTGAATTTTCCGACTCTTTGAGTAGAACTATTGAATTTCCATCCAGAAATAGACATGCATAACTGGTAGCAACTTTAGTCCTCGGAATATGGTACATGCTTGTTTGCATATACTCTTAAAAACCATGGCGTGTGCAATTTGCTGTTGAATGGTTACCAACTGCTTAAAAATTTTGCCATAGGCACTGCCCAAACACGTAAGGCTTATCTTCAAATAAGGCAGTGCAGAATGAGTTATTCTTATGAAGGATAACGAACATTCATCTATTTGGAATATAATATAATTTTTCAAAAGGTTTTTACCATTAATTGTACAAATAAAACCTTACAGTGTCGTATTTTTTCAGCTCCGATTACTCTCTAAATGGTATTACTGCGTAGCTCTTTGAAATCCTGTGTGATGCGGTGCGCTTTTGTTTCACATGGTATTATAATGCAGTTAAATCTGTATGTAATTTTGCCATCAGTTTTTTTAGAATAATCCGCTTTTTTAAATCGAAACTAAATCTCAGGTGAGGCCCTTCAATGAAGAAAGAAATTGCAATTTTCCATTGGTAAATTAGATTATTGGCGACCTAGGTTTTGATGTACTATATCATAATCAGGTCTAATGGCCACATGAACTGATGTACGATATACGACCTGATGATTCCACCGCACCGCGCCTGTTATTTCTCTTTTTGAGATGCCCTATTTGCTGCCTACATATAGGTGAAGAATAATTTACGCGTTAGACCGTATGTTATAGAATATTTGTGGTTTTTGAGCGTAGCCTATATTGAAACCCCATGTCAAAATACTAGTGTAGCAAAATAATTCTGCCCACCTACTGCGTCAGTTTTATTTCTTCAGCAAACAAGCTAATACTATGCGTTATTATGCTATATGCCGTGAAAAATGTTTCACGCAGATCAAACCTACGCTTAATTTTAATATAGTGCTTTATTTTCATCTGCAGAATTATTGTGCGGAAAATCAGTAACTTTTTCACAACCAAGAAAGTTAGAAGTATACGGAGGCAACAGGAGCGCCCGAGGACTCCGGGAAACGGGTGGCAGAAACGGGGGTTGTTGGGAAGGTTTTGAGTGTAGTGAGCGTGGTTGATCCAAGTGCGAGAAAATGGGTGGTAAAAAGACGAAAATTAAGGAAGCTGTGGCTTCAGCCAAATTATCGAATGACAACACACGAAATGTAGGTACCACATTGAAATTTTTTAAGCAATAATACTAATTTTTATTCCTCAAAATGAAATTGAAATAGAGAACCATATACATACAAAATAAGGAATTTAGAGATCCTTTGAGACCTTAGTCTCGCTTTAGGGTTGCCGACTCACTGAACATTTTAACTGGTTTGTCTTGCATTCATTTTATAAATGGCACTTAAACGCTGGAGCACAATTAAAAGAAAGAAATCCAAAAAATAAAAATGAACAGAAATGAAAATGTGTAAACAAGGAAAATGTTCAAAAAGTAAATTTTACAACACTCCAGACTTACCTATATACAAACACCTAGACTTACATCACCGTCATGGGTTGGCGGCAAGCTCTTATTTCCCAAGAGCAAGCAAAAACTCAACCTCTCCATTTTGCAACAACCAAGTTCTAACTGCTTTACAAAACTTCCACTCACTTTCTGCTTTAAACAAATCTGGCGGTAGTGAACAAAAGATTTTTGGTCCCAAATAATTATAACATTGCCTATATAATTCTTTTTTGCGTCTAGGAATCAGCAAATTATTGTTAAATTATTGTTATTGTTAAGCCCTTGGCTTAATTCATTCACCAATACGGTTATAAAAAATTCTTAAAACTTTGTAAATGAATAAATGTCTCAAGGTTAGAATAGCCAGATTCTTGAAGAGGGGAAAGGCATTAGTCAAGCCAGAGACACGCGACATTATCCTTTACCTTTTTCTGAGGTATCACCAAAGGATTGATATTCGTAATATAAGTTCTACCCCAACACACAATTCCATATTACAATCGCGAATCAACAAAAGCATAATAAACTGCTCTCATTACAGACGTAGGACACTAGCGACATTCGCCGGCGAGCGTACCAAGGTGGTGAATTTTTTCCACAGAGGGCGTGCATTCCTGTGGTATTCATTTACTTGTAACCTCCTCGTTCTTGTCGATACACTGCCTCGGAAAAAAGTTAAGTCCCCCCGAGATTTGAACTCGGATCGCTGGATTCAAAGTCTAGAGTGCTAACCATTACACCTTGGGACCATTGGACCAAGGTTGCTTCCATCGTGTTAGGAAATGTCATGTGCAGTACTTCGACGTCAGACTTAAAATCGTCCAAAAAAGAGAAAAGCAGGGTTATTTTCACACTCTCTTTCTAACAAACGACCATGGTTTCGGCGCAATGTACCATTTGAAATTATGAAACGTTGTAAACCAGAATTGGTGCTCTGCACGAACAAAAGAGATACATCGGCCATATAAAAAGGTAGTTTTCCAAAAAAAAACCTCTGGATTAATAAATCCATTCCCAGTAAAATGAAATGGTGTTAAAATTAACCCACGGTAGAATCTGTTTTATTAATCTTTACATGTTTGCTTCATTGCCGAGGGAAAAATGGGTCTGCTCCAAGGAGGTTAGAAAGTAAATGGAGGCGACATACCACTTGATTCTTGAAGCCAATTCCGCCATTGCAGCCGGCACAGTTTAGACCTTCCTCTGGCTTAGGTTTCCGGCGGTCGCGTTCGATTTTCATCAAATCTAAGTTAAAAACCACAGACAAGGCGATGTTTTGTGCTGGTTTGGCAACACCTACTCGGCACAAAATCCTTCCCAAGCACCCCTATTCTTGCATCACTTTCGCCCATGAGCGTTCACGGTCATGGCTCCTCCATTTTATTTTAACCTCCTTGGTCAGCTCAATATAAATTACTTTGCAGTTGGCACCTTAGGAATGTATATGTATTCCTTATGAAATATGTTCGTAGGTCAATCTGCATATGCAGAGTCTTGCATATCAAATAGGAGAAGACGAGATTATTTTTTCCCCGTAATTATCTCCTAATAACCGAACAGGATTTCGGCTTTATGCACCATCTTTTAAAGTGTTTTTCTCTTGAGCTAGATAGCCTCATCATCGTTTCAGTCTTGTGATTGGTTAACTTCAGTCCTCCATTCTTCTCTATTGATTGCTAATTCTATTACACTCTGGAATTCCTTCTTTCCCATATCCCTTTTTTATTTGTGGAATCTCCCCTTCTATTTTTCCTTCGATACTGTTCTAAACAAATGCATTGTATCTCACTGTTTGTCAAATCCATCTTGTTATTCTTTTTTTTACTATGATTCATAAACAACATTCTCCTTCGGATTTTCCGTACAATCTTTCATTCTCCATTTTATCAGTCCTTTTTATCTTCAGCGTCCGTCGCCATCACCAGGTCATGAAGGCTTCTATTCTCTTCCGCTCAGCTTTTCCGATGGTTCAGGTCTCTGACCCATACTTTGCCACACTTCTTACAAAGGTGTTCAAGCCGTTTTGATTCTAACAGAATCCTCTTTGAGGATAGTAGTCGTCTCTTAATCGTGAACGCTTTCTTAGATTCAGCTCTTCTACTTTTTATGTCCGTCGTCTTCTTCCATCCGATGTGGTAATAATTCCGAGGTAATTGAACGATTCCACTTGTTCTAATTTATCTCCTAGTAGTGCAATGTTTGCCTTCAATTTCACTCTTCCGCATGCGATGATTTTGGTTTTCTTCCTGTTCATTTTCATATTATGTGTAATAGCAGGCCTATTTTAACCAAATTTTAACACGGTAGGGGTGTGAAGGAGTTTAGTTGGGGAAGAGAAGGAGGATCGGTGGAATAATTAAAGGAATGGTGGTCAATGTTTAGTTACGTAACTTGAATGAAGAGTGACCTGAGGTTAGGGAGCAGGCGATCGTTAAGGAGAGGCGAGTGGGTGTTGAACATCCATAATCATTACATTGGTAATAACTTCAAATTGTTCTAAGAAGTTTCATTTCCTCCCCATGTTCATAAAATGTAAAAATGCAGGGTTTAATGAACACCAATTGTTTTTGTCTCACGTACTCTTTGCCGTGCAAAATCTTTCGTCCGATTTATGGAACAGGTTCCGTGTTCGTTCACCCTACTTGTGAATTTTCTTCCAGTTTGGTGAATATATAATGTAGCCGCATTCACATTTCAACTGAGAGATCAAATGTGAAGAGCATATCAAGAGCTACTAACACTACTGCTCTTGATTTGATCTCCACATTGCTACTAAGCATAGTTTGGGATTTCTCTGAGATGTTCCCACCGCAGCAGGAATTCAAACTTTGGCTTTCATAAGAGAGCGTAACGGCACATATTGGCATTGTATCGGCATATTTGGCTTTTATGATTGTGAGCGAGAATCCAAGCCGCCATACTTTGATCATCTCGTATGTTCAGATTTATTAGAAGAACGGCACAATCTTCCATCTTGAGCTAACTCGTCTTTTGGTTTTATGTTACGCTATTTCTGCGCGTAGGAGCAAATTAAAGACACATTATCTTAATAAATTGAATATATTAACAACGAATCCGATCAAATTTCATCTGCAAATTGCGTTATTTCTAAGATAACGTTGTTGAAGTTGAGCATATAAAACTTGATATATTTTATGCATGGTGTTGTGACTTTACCTGTCAATAACAGAGGTAGTGCTATTTTTTATTGTTATCCATATTTATGACAAGATACTTGGATTATGTTTGAAGCATTCTCCGAAAGGTATGTGGTGTGAGTGGGACTGAATGAACTTCAAATTAAATTAATAGAGTTTAAACTTCTAAACGAATAATATTGGTAGGAATAATTCTAAAAATATTTTTTCTATCGATTTTACAGTTATCCACATGTAAAAATACTACGCAATAAATATTAAATCATTTATGCCCTCAAATTCAACTACGTTCGTCTAAAACACTTCGCAATTTGCAGATGAACGACTATCGTATTCATGAAAAGCATATGAAGGTCATTAGGGTAGTGTATATTTTCTTTTATTCCGTTTTTTCGCACCGAAATTGGGACCATTTTAAGTCAAGCAATCGTTTTTTTCGTGTACTTGATTGGTAAATGTAGAGCTTGCCCTGGTTGGTTGGAAAGCTGTGGTAAACCGATCATAGGATTGAACGACCAATGATGAATGGAATCTTTTGCAAATATCTTTCTTTTCTGTGACCTCATTTTCTTTCACCTATGGGTTCGTTCATTTTTTATTAATTGCAAGAATGTAAATTTTGTTCATTATTATGCAGTAGTACTAGGAAAATAACTCTTTCAGCTCGAAATTAATCCCAATTGAATTTCATTTTGAATGCTATCGACTGCTCCCATTTTGAGGTCATTTAAATGGATCCAAGGGTATACAAATGGCTCTTTTAGATAGCTATGCATGAGTTCTTCTCGGTTCCCCCTCGATATTTTTTTTCTGAAGTTGCCAATATTGATTACAATTATTCCGATTTCGATCTAAAAATTTTTCTATTGTATCATTTGAACAATGCTTTCTTTTTCTCTCCCAAAAAACTGCAATTGTTTGCATCGCTCACTAGAAATGAAGAATATACGTTTTTTACCAAAATTACTAAAACTCATGCTTTTGACCTACGCAGAATTCTACATTTGAATTGGAGAAATGCATTCAATGTGTTACGAGAGCACGGTTACACTGCTGATGACATTTTTTAACGTGCTGTTTTTTCAATACGTTCATATCAAACTCTACCTCTCTATCATCGACATATTAATCCTTAGATACTCCGCTCTCCAATGCGTTTGATAACCGTTGCGTCAGCCGAAAGAACTTGAAATGACGTGACGTATGTTTTGAAATATTCTCGTATATTTAGGAATACTTACTTTGAGAGAGGTATTTTTTTCAAATTGGCTGGCACTATTCACTGAAAGAGTAACGAAATTCAGTTCCAAGCCAGAAAATATAACTCCTTGCGTGCTGGCGTATGATTCATAGGTCCAGGAGTGTCATGAGGGATATTTGTATGGGAAGAACATACATAAATCGTATCACGAGTGAAATAAACTTAGGCCTTCGTTCAGCCTAGTTGAAAGCTTTTTTCCTATATTTTGAAGATTTATCTTTCAGGCCGTAAAAGAAACATTCAGACAATGACTTGACTCTTCATTCAAGTAGATACATCGCTAATGCAAGTAAAATATGTCGTTTCAAGATTTAAAAAAAAAATCAATTTGGAAAATGAGTGATTCATGATGAATAAGGAAGTTAAATTTTGTTATCATTTAACAATAAAATATCATTTTGAAATTCCACCCAGATTAATTTAAAAAATGACCTGCTTTTGAATAGAGTTACATCTTTAGGTCTCAATTTTATTTTTTCATTGACTCGCTGTTTTACTAAAATTAAAGAGGTCGAAATTATTTTTGCGTATACAGGAAATGTTTTACTGTCATGCTTTGTCTTTTCATTATTATGGTTTTTTATTACCCATGAAATATATTGATAATATGAAACTCCGTAGTAAATAAGCCTTGTTTCCTTTCTTTCATCACATTACACTTTCTCAGCCAAATTTTAAGAGACAATAATTTTTCAAATTATTCAAATGCATACCCAACCACGTGTTAACATATGCATTTATGGTTTCAGATAATACCTAATAATACTAGTGCGCTATCTGGAATAGTTAATGGAAAATGTTTTTGGAGTATTTTGTTGTGAATATACACTTGTAACATTTGAAGGCTAAGTGAGACCGCGTAAGTTTTTCCTCTTACGCATAAAAAATCCTAAATTTTAAATTAAGTTTTTATAAAATACAAAGTCATATCAAAATCTGACAATTTCTCTCATAACATTTCCACATGATCAATCTATTAAGAAAAACAATTACAAAACGACCCTACATGTGACATCCCATTGGTTCTAAATTATAATCATTATAAATACATCATAAGCGTTCTATTTTAAAAGCCAGATCCGTCATATATCAAACTTGCCAATTATGCATTTTACGAAGAAACACATCATATAGCACTAGGCACACTTTAATATCGTCTAGTATGCTATTGCAAGCGAGAAATGCCTCAAAATACTAATCTAGACTCATCGCGTTTACTACTAGGAAAGAAAAAAAAACAACGAAACTGCATGTCTGGCAGTAAATGTCACCGTTCAAAATTGGTCATAAATCCCTTGCGAACTCGTCATAATCCTCCAATTTCGGCATGAATATCTCCCGTCGACGCGACGGCGGCCTTTGACGTTTGGAGAATTGTCATTTTCGACTGATCCAGTCAAAGAAAATTAAGATTTCCCTCTTTATTTTCACGTTTCAAAGGGATTTTTACTGTACAAATGACTTGGATGTCAGTTAATTTCTTAGTATGGCAACTTTCAGAAGAATTTATCCACTCTTTTATGTAACAACAAAATCCTGTCATTTGTGGCTGCTATAGTCAAAGAAAATGAAGACTTTCCTCTTTATTTTCGCGTTTCGAAATCTTTCCACCGTAATAATTACTTGGATGTCAGTTAATTAATATTCTGAAAACTTTCAGAAGAACTTATCCATTCCTTTTTGTAACAACAAAGTCCTGTCATTTTCGATTGCTCCAGTCAAATAAAATGAAGACTTCCCTTTTTATTTTCGCGTTTCAAAGTGTTTCCACCGTAAAAATGACTTGGATGTCATTTAATTCATATTATGACAACTTCCAGAAGAACTTATCCACTCCTTTACGTAACAACAAAATCATACCTTTTCACAATTTAGTTTTCGAAAATTGAACTTAAAAAACTACGTGGTGTTAAATGCGGAAATGGGTGAAACATGAGTAAATGTAGCATTTTTTCTTTCTATAATGAATGATATTTTGTGAAACGTGTGAAGTATGAGTAAATGTAGTATTTTCTGTCTAATATGAATGATATTTCCGCGATAAGCTGTGACGAAAAAAGCGAAAACTCCCGTAGAAAGAATAGTAATAAAATTAAGGCACAATTCCATCTTACTTTTGCTCATTTATAGAAAAAACTACACAAACCGAAGTCAAAACGCGTTAATTCAATGAATAGGGCGCAAAAAACAGCTCCTATTGCTGGATAAAAGAATTAATTGAAAATATACCCGTCGACTATAATCTCCATATTTTGTGCCTCAATGCTGATTTTTATTGAAATTAGGAATGTCATTAGTGAAAGCAGAAATTATTAATAAAAAAAGCGAAAAGTTGGAATTCAGTACTTGTTTTGACATACCAATTCGCCGCGCAACATTCTTAAGGGAAAAAGATAATTCAATAATATTTGAAAATTTATATATTTATTTTGGTGCCTTCATTTTTAATTCATGCACATTCCTTGTCATGTTGCATAGTAAAATATTTAGAGTAAAATTATATTCTGAAATATATTCAAACAATTTTTTATATTTTTTATATTAATATCCTCAATTCTTGAAATAATCACATTTCTCTGGAGTTAATACCATTTTTTTAAGAATGGATTATTTTTTTCAAAGTATAATCATGATGCTGCAAACATGAAGTGTCTTTCAAATTATATTGGATTATTAGGATTGAAGTTTTCCCGTGGTGCAAAGTACCATTAATGTAACGAGTTCAAAACTGTGCAACCGAAAATGGTGGATATGTAACATAAATATTAGAATTGAAAAGACAACGATTTCGGACTAGTTTACTTTTAAAATATCGAGGACTTCTTTTTAAATTCAGCGCTTTTTGAATGACGCTTTTTTGTGTGCCAAAATTTCGGATAACCCCAGTTTTTACAGGAAGTATGCCAACCCTAGACAAGCTCATTGGGTGAATCAAAATAAGGGAAAAACGTAGCTCTTTCCACAATTATGTTTATTGCTATCGACTGGTTTTAATACTAAGTATCATCTTCTGTCGTTCAAGTTCTGGCGATACTCAGCGTCGAAACCGGTCGCCAGAAATAAGTATAGCTGTGAAACGAGAAAAGTTTTTTTCCCTATGTTCGATTCTTCATTAAGTATTTATCAAAATTGTCAATGAAAGCTTTAGGAGGCTGGTCATAAAAGTGGGAGGGCACAAAATGGAGCAGGTAGAACAATTTTAATTATTTGGTTAGTACGCTATAATAAAATGGGCATGCAAAGACACTAGGTGGAGAATAGCGCTAGCGCAAGAAGGGTTCAGTAATAGAAGGGAGCTGCTGTCGGGGACCTTGAGTAAGTATATAAAAAAGAGGCTGATAAAGAGCTTTGTATGGAGTGTATAGTTACTTTGAGAGAGGTATTTGAGAGAGGTATGGGGCTGAAGCGTGGACTCTGAGAAAGGAGGATAAAAATATGCTACAGGCGTTCGAGATGTGGGTGTGGAGGAGAATGAACGGAAAGGAAGACAAATGAGGAAGTGCATGACATATTTGGTGAGGGGAGGAAACGTCTGAATGATATTGAGGGGAGGCAGGGTAGGTGGCTGGAAGCGGTAATGAGAGGCGATAGTTTGCTGAAGGCCGTGATAGAGGGAAGTACGTTAGGTGAGCGGGGAAGGAGAAGAAAGAAAATAGGTTTTATGTACCGAAGAAAGGTAGGATTTACGCTGAGATGAAGAATGAAATACTAAAGGCCCTGCACGGGTAAAAATCTGTTTTATTTTCTCAGACTTTCATCATAACCTACCTTTAACCGGTAGATTACTCTAATAAATACATGTCAGTCGCCCAGGTGACCGTCGACAGGGAGAGTAAAAATATCGTGAACATGTGTGTGTTGTCGGACATTGTTTTCACTGTCAATCTTTTCATTGATTTTCAGTTTAAATTTACTTTTCAATTTCTTTTTTATTGAATTATGTCATGAAGGGGTTCCACCAAGTTAACGCCTCAAACCACTGAAAACTCATTTGAACACACCATGTGGCATTAGCACCTCCTCGTAACAATAATTGAAATGAACGCAAAGAATTGTCGATGCTACCTGTGCTATACGAATGCTCTACGAAAATTATGTGGGATGCTGAAATACAAATTAAGAGGAAGTAAAATGGCCTACTGAATAAAGAATGAATTGGAAAGCTGCAGCGGATTTAAACTTCTGATTGACGCCTGCGTACAATGATGCCGTTCCAAGCGATCTGAAACTAAAATATAAAAATACGAAACTCTACGAGCGACAGTAAATGTCACCGCTCACAGTCGGTCATAAATCTTTCAGGAAACTCGTCGTAATGTTTCGCATGGAGCCTGCATCCGTCGCACCAGTCACGTAGTCCCACGATTGTTTGAAGGATCTCAACTACATTAGTCAACAAAAGTTATAAATTCCACCTTTGAATTCATTTTCTTCTTTTTCTGAGCTGTCAACCTTTTCTTTACCAGTTCATTACCCTCACATAAATTCTTCTCATCCTTTTCTGGGTGGCCCAATATTTCTTTTTCCTTCCGGGCTCTGATCTCTCGAAATTTACACTTTTTTTGGTCTTCCATTCTGCATTTGTGGATATTCAACATCTTCTTCGCTCTTTAGCCCATTTGTGTATCGATGTTATTTTGCAGAATTTACGTACTTATTAGTAAAAATAACGATCTATGAAGCTGCAGTAAGAAGTAAAAACACCAATTGACAACGCATACAGAGTATTAGGTGCCCTAAACGATATGGAATGGGTAAATGAATAGATAGCAACAGAAACAAAAGCAATATTATATATAAAGACAGCTAAACCTATAATAACTAATGGCTGAAGCTAAGAGCGATAACAACACACACACATTTGACTTGCTGGAAACAACCGACAGGAGAACCTCAGAGAAATATTTGGAAGAACACGAAAAGATCGAATATGTAAATAAATGTAAGAGATGAATGCAAAATGACACCTTTGTATTCAGGCCGATAGAAAAAACACTGCATGTACTATCAACACGCCTAGGGTGTTGTGAACTAGTAACATAGTTCCTTAATAATAAACATAGGAGTGCCAGGCTGCACTTGGTGAAAGTTATTGATCTTCATCATGAATAGTTTCTTAACCCTCCGGTGGGCGCGCCCGCGGCAAATTGCCGCATATTTTAGTTTCTGAGCTCTCCATTTGGTACCGTTTGTATTTAATGCCTGTCTCCAGGTATTCATTTTTCATGATAGGTGGGAATATTTCCGATATCAGGATCAATTATCCACCGGACGCTTCAGTAGCTGTGTTACATCGAAGAGAGTTTGACGTTTGACTAAAGATATAAAAGAAATTTTAGGAAAATATAAGAACAAGAAACCGGTTCCTGAAGCACCTAAACCAGTAATATGTCATGTTTGCAGGTGGGATAAAAAATGCAGGTCAAAAATTGTGTGCCAGTGAAGTAAAAATAATGTATGTAGGAGGCATTGTCGTCAAGAGACAACATGTATGAGATGGGAAGATGAACAGGACCTAGATATGAACTAAGATGAGTAACAATGTACATTCAGGGTCAAACAATAAAAGATGTAACTGTAACAACTTAATCAGCCTTTTTTACTAGTAAATTATCTTGCCCTTAAATATAGGAATGCAATTTATTTTTGCGGTAACATTGCCGCTGCGCGTCCACTCGTGGGAGTATATTTGGCGCACCCACTGGAGGGTTAAGTTAATATTTAGTCACCAGAAAGTCAATGGACAAGTGGACAATATTGGCGTAGAGAGAGTGTGGTTCGACCAAGCTCAGTGGGCTTGTTCTGGTCTGTTGTGGGCAACAGTTCCCTTCACCTGAACCGATAAAGTGAAGAAAACACTCTTGATGACATCACAATCTGCGAAATATTATTTTTTTAATGCATAACGTTTATATAAGCTTCGGTGTTTAACTTGAACAATTTCAACGCTCAAATGTCCTCACTCGTTGAACATTCGCTCACAAGCCAGTTGCTGTTTCTCACGAAACCCGTGCGATCACGAGGCATGTGGCCTTGTCTTCCTGCCCGTACTTTTGTCGGCAAATTTATTCATGAGCGATCTCTTATTCTAGCCGATGGCTGCTCTATTTTAACTAGGAAGCTGCATTTCGTCGTTATAATTATTGCAATGATTCGCTTATGTATTTATGTAGCACTGAGATGGATCTATGCCTTTATTTGGCATATTTTACCTAATAGGTATACTCTTTAGACTCGTTTAATTTGATGTTTGAGAGCCTGTTGCACAATGTCTGGTTACTGCCCTATTTACGGCTAGAGTCACAGTCACGCGAATCTTTTCTTAGGGCGTAATCGAACATTGTGCATCCGGCCCTGAGTCTTGAACAACATTGTGTGAAAACAGTTTCAGACGTAACTTTGTGGATTTCTTTTTTCATTTCCACGATTAAAAGACTTCACACTTAAATTTTATTTGATCAACCTGTTAAGTTTCGACGGTTTTCAAGGTTTAAACTTTGAAAGTGAGGGTTATTTGTCTAAACCTAGGTCGGTAAAATAAAACTTAAGAAGTGAATTATACGACTGAAAATGTTTGTTTCGTGAAAATTGTGTTAAAAGTTGATGACATTCCGTTGGCATTATCAATAACACACAACCAGATTGTATAATTTTTTTCTGTTGATAGAAAAAATACTAAATTAAATTGCCTGCGGAACTTTCGTAAATTTTCTTAGGCAGTAACGCCTAAAAACATTTACGTCTAGAGACAATGCATCTTCCAAAAAAAGAAAAAGCGAATTTGTATGTTTAGCATTAAATGTCAGCGTTTAAGAATCGGTCTTAAATCTACTAGGAATCCGCCGTAATTATAGACGTTGATCGTGAATCCAATACTTAGGCTCCGCTGGATTATTTTAATTGGCTTAATAGCGGGGAAATGTCCAGTGTTTGGAAGACACGTGCTGTCTGAGAAGGAGGATCACAAGTGAGCAGGGCCGACGGAGGAAAGAAGGTTTTTTTCAATGAATATATTCTATTTACTAACTCATGCGTTAGCTTTCTGAGTTTGTAATTTTTATCCATTGAAAAAACCAGGAAAATACCAGATGGGTGCCATAACGTCATGGTAATAACGCAATGATTGGCGAATTAACTATATGTAATCATTGCATAGTTAAAGAATATATCTTTTGGTAATTTTCCGTACTGTGGTTCCGGAAAAATTGTTCCCCCTTTTTGCCGCCCCTATCCTCTAACGTTTTAATCTTTGACGTTTTTTTATCTATTCCCTCGGTCATGCTGTCTGTGTGTTAAATAACCGACCTAATTCTCCCCAACCTCCCAAAGATCTTTCCCCTTCAACCCCTCCCCCGTATCCCGTACTATGAATAAAACGCCAACTGCATTGAACTTGTAGTCGTTCTCAGGTGTTGATGTTGTAGCACCAAAACCAGTCGATTATACTGAAACAGTGTAGAAAATTACCAAGAGATTTATTCATTCACTAGAACGTCAAGGATAGCGTACATAAAACTGCGTCTCCGACATCAAGAAGAAGCAATAAATTATCTCTTATTAACTTAAGTTGTATGGCTAATACGAAGTAATTATTGGTTTGAACAAGATGCGAAAAATTATCAAGTATAATTTGTATAAAAAATGAAGACATGAGGCAAGAATTAGAAGTACAACCAGCAACAGGAGTAGTAACAAATTATAAAGAAAGATGGAAAGATCATGTTGAGCGCATGTCTCTAGAAAGGATTCCCAGAAAGGTTTTCGAGTATAAGCCTTTAGGGATAAGAAGTGTTGGGAGGCCGAGACTGCGATGGTGAAGCCGGAACAGTCAAATTGCCTAAACCTGGAAAGGAGAAAGAGGAAGAAGAAGAATTTGTATAAAAGAGAGAGTCAAATAAGAAATAACAGAGAAGTTCGCTGGTACAACAATATCATCGAGGTTTTGCGCGTGTCTTAAAAGATGCTTTTTACGGTTAATATTGGCGTGATATGAATAATTCAGTTAATCGCGCAGTGCAGAGACTTCAAAGCATATTAGGGAGGTATTAATGAATACAACTAAAAAATAAGTATCTGATAGTAGGTGTTAGCTTTTTAAAGGTTTGCAATTTTGTAATCACATAAATTAATGTAAAAGAACGAATTGAAAGATGCACCCATAGCATAAGTTAATCCGTTATTTCAATCTATAAAATGGTATAGAATAATTTATAACATGTATTTGAAACGCGCATCCAAAAATTGGGATAAAAATATGGAAATTGAGTCTTAAGTGATTGTGTATATAATGCTGAGACGTATCTGCAATAGTAGTACTTCAGTTAAACGTACTTCGACGGCTAAGAGCAGATCATACATGCTGTGAGCGAAATCAACGAGACTTGTACTTAAGAAAAAAAAAGGCAGAGCATACGTTTCAGTAAACAAGGGGAAGGTTTTTCTTCCATTAGTATCGCTAGAGTAGAAAATATTCACATCAAACTCATGACTATTATTTATTCAAAATTAACATTTTCTTTCTCCAATCTCCTTCAGTGATCAGCGTGAAAAGTACTTGAAAATAACGTAGGATATAAGTTAATGTGAATAAGCGAAAAGTACTTCGTTCCATCATTACTATGGAAAGTACTTACGTCAATTTTAAAACAGATAGTCTCAGGCTAAGCTTTTTTCGGAATATCTTCATTTTCATAATACCCAAACCTTGATCAATAGAATAAAATGTGAGGATAAGTACAAGCGACAATTGGTTTTTCTTCTTGTGACAAAGTTACATCAATTTTACTCCCCCTTTAGGATTTGGAAGAGACATTTCCTAATAAAATGACATCTACAGACTCCCCTTCAAAGCGGGAATGGGGAGAAACTTTTGGCAAGGAAAAGCACTGTGGTTTCATTATTGTCTGGGATATTCGTGCGCCGACCGAAATGAACTCAAGAATGAGTTCACATCCGATTGACCGAAATAGACGACGGAACTGGAATTACCCCGAACTTTTTACTTGGATCGAATCGGAATACCCCTCTTCTTACTCGTTTTTGGGAGGTATAACGGGGTGGGGGGGGGCGTGAAATCCACGTGTTTGCTCTTTACCGAGTCTCCCACCCACCCACCCACGCAAAACTTCGGCGTTCTGACGAAGGAGAGATCAAGTTCTCAAAACTATCCCCTCTTTCTTCCGGAGACAATGCAGCTTCGGGCCTAATAAGTCACAGCGCTTCATTCAATCTTCCGAGAACGATGACGCAAGAAAGCAATCCTGACGCAGCGGCCGTGAAACGATGCGATGGAGACTGAAATAAAACAGGATTTTATGCGCTACTCCTGTGAAAATTTAAATTGAGGCGAATCGTGAGTCAAAATTCTCGGGCAAGTTGTACTCTATTACAGATTCAATTTCGCCCGAACTTCTGCCTCCAATGCTCTGGGTGAGTTACTCTCTTGGATGAGAGGTGCGGTATTCTTAAAATAACCGAGGAGACGACACGGAATTCCCGACACCGTACAATGCTTCGCAGTTGGAGACTAGAGGCCGAAAGTTAACGTGATGAGTTGAGGTTCCACTGCGACTGAGTCAAAACTAATACTAAAATCCCAACTTTTTGTTGAATTGGTTTTGAAAATCGTGCTTTTGCTGATGACAGGCAATATCTAATGGAAATCTAAAATTAGGTGCAAACATTACAGATTGTCCCACAAGCATATTTTTAAATAACGTATTTTTTTATAGACGTAGGAGCCGGCTGCAGCGCCATTGACATGTAATTTCCGACTTTTGACTTCAATTATCTAAGTAATTAGCTGATAGCTCAAATAAATCCGGGTGGTAATCTGCGTATATTTTTTTGTTCACTTTCCAGGGATTTTTCGCTTCTTTGCTTCGCTCAGAACAGTATTTATAATAGATAGAAAAATTATAATTTTCTCCGTGTTTCTCCTACTGTCGCATTCAACACCACATAACTTCAAGTTCAGTTTGCGAGAAAAAATTGCACGGAAAGGAAACATTTTTTTGTTCAAATCAGATAGAGAGCAATTTTTCCATAGTTACCAAAAATCTGAATTGAATTACATTTTGTAAATTTTCGGTGGAACCACCGTACGGTAGATTCGATAGTATCACGCAAAACATGATGGATGATGCTTTCGGGCAATGCTACGTTTTGTTCATCATGAATATCTCAATTAAAAACATTTTAATAGGGAGGATGGATATATCCTTAGCAGGGATTGGAAAGGGTTCTTGGCTCCAGCAAATTCCAACGGCTAACGTCTTCCGAAAAATATTCAAATCGGCCCAACAATGGTGCAAGGGACATTGATGCTATATAAGAGCGAACTAAAGCCGGTAAACGTTCATTCTCCTGATGACGTTTCCAGTAAGAGAAGCGAAACGTTGAGATTTTCATAATGAACAAAACGCATCATTGCCCGAAAGCCTACATAGATAAGAAAAGCTGCGAAGGCCTTCAAACAAAAAGGATGGAACTCCTTCATGGTGGTTCAAAAAGGCAAGGTTCCAAAGATATTTTAAACCTATCGTGTTTTGTAATAAGTTTCGTTTCTTAAAAATAAATTGCATGGAAACCGGTCATGCACATTTATTCAAGTGCTTCGGGATATACAATATTTTTTGTCATACCACCCCCTGCAAAAACAAATAAAAATTTTTCGACCGTCGCTCTCGTGAGCATGAGACATATAATCGACCATGTATTAAACATGGATTTTCCAGATTCAATCCACACATTTGAAGCGATTGACCTTGTGCCTTGTTGATGGTCATTGAGAAGGCAAGGCAAAGGGGGAACTTTATTCGTTTGACTACAACTATGAAATTAGTCACTGAACCTGGCCTTTAATTGCTGCAGGCGTGAATAGCCATTCATTAAATTGCTCTAAAATGTATATTCAAGCCTTGTTGCCAAGGAATTTTCTATTGTTTAAATGGAAGAAAAATTGTGATTAATTTAGAGATAAAAACGCAAGTATTGTACAAAAACGAAGCGTATAAGAAAATAGAATCAAAGAATTACATGCTACATTCTCTTATGCGTTATATGATAAACATTTCCATCCAATATCTTGAGCGAAAGTAATTTTAAAAAACAAATGAAGAAACACCTGCACTGAATTCAATGCTTTTCTTATGGAAATATCAAAGTTAACAATAATGGGGTAAAAACAGCCCCAAAAATTTCATTTTAATATAAGGACACGCTCGTATTCAAATGCAACGTTGTGTTAAAATTTCAAAGCAATCGGTTAAGAACTTTCGGAGATTTAAGATTAGGCGCAAACGAACATTTACATTTTTTATATAGATTGTTGAATCTGAAAGCCTGACGAAGCCGGCAGAATAGCACGGCGAAATTGTTGCTCAAAAAGTAATTATACCTCAGAAAACCAAAAGGTACTTATTCAAATTATAATATTATATCTAAATTATAAATAAAATATCTGTGGAACCTTGACAGTGCATTTCCTTCTTGAACCACCTTAATGCAGCTGAGCGAGAAATTCAATGCATTTCGTCTCTCTTTGCTTACCTCATATTTACAATTATACCAAAATTACAGCTATATACAGTGTTTTTTCTATATTTTTTACTAAAAATACTTGCCGTATTCTGTGGGATATTATAATATGGCTATGCGCTCTGGATAGGCTTTATTTGAAAATTCAGGATGTCCACAATCGTAGATCAGATCAGACATGTAAAAGTGTGTAGTTCGTTATCTTCTCCAAATACTATTAAAATTAATGAATCACTTATCATAGTAATTTTTCTTTCGGCGTTTTCAGCGTATGGATTGGAAAAAATGAGCCAAGTTAAAGCCTTAAATAAGTATATTTAGTGGTTAATTAGAATTTGTCACAATAACGAAGATTGAGTGTTTTATATCTATTATTTTCTTACGGCTACTGAAATTAAAAAATGTAATCCGAATATAGCCTCTGCTATGTCTTGAAATATGTATGAAATTACATATTCATAAGTCAGCAAGATAGATTACGTACCATTTTTTACGAAAGAGACAATGTTAACTCATTTTGTGTGGTGTGTCTTTCGGTTTACATTTCAAAGTCTGAACGTTCTGACTGTCATTGAGAATTATAGGCATATTAGTGTAGTGTTTTCATTAATTTTTAAAGTATGCATATAATATATGTGCGTAATATATAGGTATGTTTGTACTTTTATTGCAAAAATAATGATATTCCATGCTTATGAAATTTAGAAACAATAAGAATATATTTAATTTAAACGTGGGAACATAGATCATTACAAAAAATATCTAGCATAAATATAAGATTATATGAAAAAATAATTTACTGCAGCCAGAATAAAAGAAATTAAATCAACGGTAAGTTATGATAAAGAATTCATATAATCTATGGAATACGACGCTAATTTTTAATATTAAATGTAATGTTAACGGGTAAGATATAGAGGATAGATGGTAATTAAAAAAGAATTTTAAATTTAATGACAGTCCCAGCTGTCCCCGTAACTTTCTACGTCATAAATATCTAATTCAGCCTAATAAATTACTCGATTCATTGGTCATTTTACACTTCAATTGTTTTATATACAACGCGTTTCACCGTTGTCACGTCGTTACCAGATTTGCAATCTCTCTCCCACACACACAAATGGCATTTACAGAAGACAATTATACTCCACGACTAAATCTTATGTATGAATGTATTGAAACGTATAGTCACAACCGAAACCAGGATGGAGGCCTTATTCAGGGCTAAAGTAGTTATTCAATCAAACGGCAACAAAGTCCTCAACTGGCGATTCCAGAACAATAAATGTTTAAAATCACCTGCCCCACCACCTCCTGAAGTATTTAAGTTTCTTCCTGAATCAACTTTTATAGTGAAGGTAGCTATAATACAGTTAGGACTTCATTAGTGCCCTAGAATTAGCAAAATCAAATATAATAAGTGATACGGAGCAGCCCCTCTTTGGATATTGATTTTTCACTGATAATGACTCACATGAATCATTTCCTAAAGATGGATAACTTCGGGGACTCATCACCTCTCGCAAAGTTGGTCTTTGATTGGGAATGAAAGAGACAATGGAAAATAAAAAAATAACATTGAACGTCAATCCCTTGGCTATTTCCCTTTTTCAATCAATCATTCGAGACATGAGGGATATTGGAACAGCAGACAATATAATCACTGAAGATCAACCATACTGAGACAGTAATAGGTTGAAGGGTGGGTTCAGTTGTATCATCGACCGTTGGTTGTTCAAGTACAAAGTACATACCATAGGGTAACAGAAGAGAAACAGAAACGATAAATAAATGCCTAGAAAGTGTTTAACGGTAAAAAAATAAGAGTTTATTATGTTTCACACTGTAATTTACTGCCTACCATGGTTTTAAGAATTCATGTCATTGTCAGGGTGAAAGATTGATATATTTGATTAAGATAACTGCTGAATTGATGAGTCCATCGTTGGTAATTATTTATTGTGCAATAAATAGTAATAATAGCGTAGTAAATGCTATCGTTTTCATTAATAAGACAGTAGAAGACAACCGTTGAAACGCAACGGGCGGAAGAAAATATTGATCATAGTTTATACGAGAAAAGTAACTTCCTTACAATTTACTTTTCAAAGCTTATAATCAGATATCAAACAATTCAGTAGTCTTGTGGCCACGGCGGCTATTAAAAATGTGTAAAAATAACCAAATCTTTTTTTTTTTGCTTGATCCCATTTCTTCAGGTACAACTGCGTGTGTCAGCGTTTAGATCAGGAGTCTTCAACGTTTTTGGAGCAAGGGCCGAAAATATTATTTTTTTGGTTCAGCGGGCCGAAATGCAAGGAAAACATACCCACATATTATTGTTTATTTTTTTATTACTTACAGTATGTAAGTAATAAAAAAATAAACAATAGTCACATTATTTCCAATTTTGTTGCTCCAAGGTAAGAATTTTGGCGACCATCTGACATCATACTCTCTCAAGAACTGTGGTAATCAGGATTATTTAATTATAAATTAAATTTATATATATAATTAAAAAAACATTAATTGCGGTTAGTATATAATTTTAATAAGACTAAAAACATGAAATTACTTACATTAATAAAATTCAATCAATGAAATGTTTGACATAGCTTACTCTTCACTAATTTGTCAATATCTTCCCCAATTGTGGTCGTTGCTATTCTCAAGCTGTTTTCAAGGTGAGCATCGGTGATACTGGTTCTTGTCTTGGATTTCACGATTTTCATTGGAGAAAAAAATTTCTCGCACAGATATGTAGTCCCAAAAGGTGATATCATTTTCAGTGCATGATCTCTAATTTTGGGAAAATCTGTAATGGAGACATATTTTGAATAAAAGTCCAACAGACCCGAATTACAAAATTTCTTTTTCAAAATAGAATTGCACTGTAATTCCATCAATTCCATCTGAAATTCTTCAGGAACATGTTCGACAAAAACACTGAATGGGTAAACAAACAAATTTATGCACTTTTCATTTTTCCGGAAATCGATAAAACGGGAGTCAAACTGCATTTTTAAGTCTTGAAGTGCAGAAACATATTGGTCCATGTTTGAAATCTGGCAAGACGACAAATGAGGAAAATGAGAGGTAACATTTTTTAAAAACTGATTGATCCACAAGTCCAGTTTCATAACAAACGCTTTTAGAGGATCAAATAATTCTTAAACCAAATTATCTTTCCCTTATAGCTTCTTATTTAAATAGTTTAGATGTGATGAAATATTGTTAAGAAAAGCCAAATCACTCAACCATATTTCATCAGCTAAGTGTGGGACAGCTTTATACTTACTTTGCATGAATGCTGTAATTTCCTTCCGCAAATCAAACATACGTTTCAACATTTTACCTCTGCTGAGCCAACGAACATCACAGAAATATGTAATGTCGCCATGTTCAGCATTTGTTTCTTTCAAAAATTCTTGAAATTGTCTGTGATTTAGGACCAGAGATTTGATGAAGTTAACAGTTTTTACTACATCACTCATTAGATCTTGAATATTGACGGACTTTGCACATAAATTCTCCTGATGGATAATGCAATGCCACTGTACGAAGGAGACATCAGGATTGTTTTTCTTTAATAAAGCCACAAATCCTTCGTTGTTGCCAACCATAGCCGGTGCACCGTCTGTCGAGATCCCAACCATATTTGATAACTTGAGGTTATACCTGTTTAACACCGTATTTAATGATTGAAACAAATCACATCCTCTTGTATTGCCTTACATTGGAACTTTTCTTCTGTAACAACAAAATTACTGTAAATGTCGGGAATAAACACAGCCAGCTGAGCGGTGTCAGTTAAATTTGTACTTTTATCGAGCGCAACGGAGTAATAAACAAATTGCGATATGTATTCAATTAATTTTCTTTCGATATCGCCAGCCAATTCTTCTATCCTCCTTGCAACTGTTACACCAGAAAGACTTATTTTGGAAAAAAGTTGCTTCTGTGAGGGACATAACACTTCTGCTGCTGCCTCCATACATTTTTTTATGAATTCGCCGTCAGTTAATGGTTTTGACTTACGTGCAATTTTCTCTGATATAGTATAACTCACTTTTACACTTGGTTCACTGTCTTCATTCTCTTTGTCAAAAGAATGCTGCTGTCGTTTAAGTTGTTTTTTTCAGAGCCTCCACCTTATCAAGCGTAATTTTCCTTGAGAATGCGCAAAGTTAGAGGAATTTTTGGAATCATAATGTCGTTTGATATTATAATCTTTGAACACAGAAACTGATTCGTTGCATACGAGGCAAATGGGTTTTTCTCCAACGCAAACAAATAAATTCAAGTTCGTCCAATTATCTTGAAATGATCTGTGCTCATCCGTGAACTTGCGTTTTCTACTTGTACTTGCTGCCATAACGCACGTTCAATGTTTACAATGGCCCTGCTCAAGATGTGACGTGCTTCCCGTTCAACTCTCGGTAAAGAACTGAGCGAGCGAACCCCGCTCCGCGCTCACTTCCGTCGTCGCGTTGCGGGGTTGTCATTGTTGTCATGAAGCTGTACCGTGTGCGTGTGAGGTATGAAGATGGTAGGGGGAGGTGCACACGCGTTCCGCCCTATGCTTCGAAGTCAATCAAGTCAACTCACTGGCGCGCGTACATACAGTAGGTATGTGTGAGAGTAAAACAAAACCGACTCATAGGAATGGCGTGCGTCAGTAGTCAAGTGTCTGATATATTTTTAAAATCTATGGTGTCTAAAGTTCACGAAATTATAATGTATAGAAATGTAATTTGGGCAAACTATTGGCGGGCCGCCAAAAAAGTTTACGCGGGCCGCTTGCGGCCCGCGGGCCACTGGTTGAAGACCTTTGGCAGTTTCTTCTCCGTTACAGGAGGCGTCTTCATGTCGAAGTATTGATTGCGTGATGATTGTAATTATTTATTAAGCAATCGCTAAGAAATGATCGAGGGAAGAGTTATTGTGCGCTAAACAACAAAAGTACCTCGATAATCGAATCCGCGATACTTTTTTGTTTACTTTCAGTAAAGTCGTCAGATATAGAAACTGTGAAGTTTTTTCAATTATTCCGTGGAATTAAACTTACATCTTTAAATGCAATTTTGAACCAATACGATGAATGCACACAAAATATTCGGCCGTGACTATTGTGAACCTAAAGAATTATATCTACCGGCAGGTTTACTGAACGTTTCGCGAGCACGCGTCGTTTGGTTCGTCGTCATCGCCAACTCCAACGCATTGAATGGAAAGCTTCCTTGAATTCTGCGCGCATGGAACTGCATAGTGACTCAATGGAGGGAACATTCTTTTAAGTCGTAGTGGAACCGTTTTTAGCGTAGGATTCTCCCACAAACGACGTGACGTAAAAGAAAACTGTAAGTCTGTGAGCTTAGAAAAACCATTCAAAAGCATCTCTCGTATTCGGCGGTGATGGGGGAGGGGGATAAGAGTTAGAACGTCGTCATCGTAGAGGAGAAAGAGGTAAAGGGGGTTGAGCGATGGAGGTGTGAATAAGTCTGAGCAGAGGGGATCAGCCTACTTTCGTGGAAATGAAACCAGGGGGCCAAAGTGCCCGGCGGCGGCGGCTGCGACAGCATAAACATTCAAAAACGCCCACCACGCGAAACTCTCCGGGACGTTGGCAGGCGAAGAAAAGCGAAGGCTCCGCTCTCGTGGGCTATCTTCTAGCGATCGTAAAGGGATCGAAAAAAAAAAACGCCGGGGCGGATCAGTCTCTCCGGAGCCAGTGCTCATTGAGAAACAGAGCGGCTTAGCGGAGAGTGAGGAGTTAGATGAAGGGCGTGTGCAACGCTCACGCAAGAACTTGAAAGGGCCTGGCAAGGGTGTTGCAGCCAATTAAAACATCGGCGGCCGTCGCCGTAGAAACAGACGGATCCACTACTCGAAGGTTTATGATGGATTCCCACCAGAATTAATGGACGATCGCGAACATTGATATTCATCGCTAAACGCACGGATTTGATCTTTTCTTTTGCATCGGTAGATGTGGTGAGTCTTGACTTGATGCACGTTTTACTTCCCTAGAATTTTAGCTGGGTGTTCTCCAGCAGATCCGAATTTATTTCGAAGAAGATTTCATTTGGTAAATCTTTTTAAGAAGAGAAAGAGAGTCTCCTGACAAATTGTAAAGCCCGTTTTACACGGGGCACGTAATTGCACCATCTGATGTACATACGAACGTGCATTTCAAATTGCATCGTGTAAAGCCGTGAATTGCAAGAACGTATGTGCAAATGCATGAACGCGAGATGGAAAAATAGCCCCTGCTCTAATTCGAAAATAATTGCACGCCCGATTGAGAAAAACATGTAGTTTGAAGTTGTGCAGTTTCGTGCCCCGCGTAAAAAAAAGCTTCAACACAAGCATGGAAATGATGAAGCACTTTATCAAAACATATAATTTGGAGCATGCTCTCACAGTGGCAGTGAAGCCTGGACAATGACTTCCGCAGATCTAAAGTGATTGGAAGAAATGGAGATGTGGTGTTACCGAAAAATTATGATGATCAAATAGACGGAGATAATCTCCAACGAAAAGTCCTGCGAAGAGTTTGAGAGAAAATAAATGTAATGAAAACTCTACCAAGAAAGCGAGATAAAATTATTTGACTCATTTTGCAACACAGTAGGGTCATGAAAACAATTTTAGAAAGAGAAATGATTGGGGAGTATTTCAAAGGAAGACCAATATTGGAATACATGAAGGACGTCGAAGTGAATAATTATGTAGGAATGAAACGGATGGCAGAGAGGAGAGTGGATTGGAGAGCTGATGCAAGCCAATCTTCGGATTCATTACTACCAATGATGATGATGAAATGTTGTTTCTACCAATTGAATAAATCTCAAAACTCACTCAAAAACTCACTTGTGTGGTAACGTGTGACGAGTAATGTAAAACGAAATATTCTTACATTTCTTACTATGATTTATATGGCTTGAACTTTAAATTCAATGTGTCAAGGCCCTTGTCAACAAAAACGTCGATTGATTTGTGCTGACGATTAAATCATAAGTCATCTTCATTTAACATGAAATTGTTTTTACGTTGGGGGGATTATAAAACATATCGAGTTTCTCTGTCCAAAATGCGTTGCATTAAACCTTTGACATTGCGAGCGAAGAAACATATCGTCCAAATTTCATACAGATGTTTCACGATCATACGCAACTCAGCCCAATAAAGCTTTTTAATAGGCTGTGCGCTTGTTTCAAAGCAACGTTTCTCGCATGTTGATGTTTCCCTCGTCCCTTAGGCTTAGCTCACTTGTGGAAATCCTATAATTATTAGGCATCTCACACCTCCCCCATCGCCGGCTGATTTCGGACCTTAAATCCCTACACTCCAACATGAACGGGTCCATCCGCTCTGATCATCTTTGATCCCAGCCGGCAGCCACTCGTTATGTGAGTCTGCTACGTATACCCAAGTGCCATCCCTCCACTTCCCAACGATCCCTAATCTACCGCCTACCTGCATTATTCAATGCCCTAGCTGGCAGATACCCTACCCTTGACCTTTTCTCTATATTGGAAACCCCCCCGCCTCACACCTGCCTAATTGTATATTGTTGAATGCTGTTTTTATTTGTTTTTAATGTAAGTTTTAACAATTAATTTTCTCTGATTATTGAATCCAATTTGAAGGCCTTAGTTGCTTTTTTTGGTATTTTAATAATTAAATAAAATATTAATCCTCGTTCTCGCTGCTAACATTGGTATATCTTCTTACCGTCATGTTCCATACTTTTGGGTCATCTTTGGGACGTCTTTGGCCTTTCCGTCATCATGCAATCCGTTTTCCCTGCATAATACATCTCTCTTAATATCTTAGGTAATATCTTCTGCCCCTTTTCCTGTCGTCTTAAATCCCCATTTATTTCTCCCTTTTCCGTTTCACTTTCTTTTCCCTTTATCGTCACCTTCAGCATTCACTTCACTCGAACGCAGATGTTTTTCTCGCAGAAGCTCAGTTGTAATAAGTTTCTGACAGTGACGGTGTAAGTAGACTTCACTCAATTCTGGAACATTTCCATTCCGCGCAAAGGGAAAGTTTTGATTGTGAGCAAATATCAAGCGCTTTGCTCAGCGTCCATTCAGAAGTTTCGTCACTACCTGTGGCCTGTCTCTCGAAACTACGAGTTAATCTCCAATCCCATGCTGTTTCCTCAGGCAAGAGCTTTATGATGATGTCAGAACTCCTCCACGAAATTTTCCAGCACTTAAATGGAACGTCTACATCTGAGAATCAACTACTCTGAATATCATCTCAAGGGCGTGTGGCAGTTGGTGTTGGGACATCAATCATGAATAGAAAGATTGAGTAACAATTCATGGCTTAAGGTAGTTTGAACGAGATATTTACCCAATCATAATGGGTACCAAATTCGAATTTTATATACTAATTTCAGCGTCTGTAAGAAGTATGAAGTAAGTATTGTAATATTAATGGTGAAGAAATATAGTTATACATTACAAAAGCTCTCAGTATTTAAATAAATATTACTACGTAAGTCTTGACTCATCTTTTCATGCCGTACGGCTAAAGAGCCTTCAAAACAGAAGGATATTTTGCGATTCCTTAAAAATGACTGCGGTGAGTAATTATTAATTTTCATGAATTGTTGTGTAAACATACTAACTACACACCGTTAGTTTTGGGATGAAATCTAGTCGCTATAAATTTATTTTTTTTTTCAATATTCTCCCTATAGAGCGCACAGCCGTAATCTATCCCATGTAAAAAAAGCTTATACTTTTAGGCAACTTGATCAAAAATTAGTTCGCCATAATAGTTGGATGTCATTTGAAATGTGAGAGTTTTTTTATTTAAAATAAGGTGAAATTCATCAAATTCTAGGTGAAACGATATTTCGCTCAAACTGACTTAAGTGACGGAACTGTTTCATGATGGAGGTAAAAAAAACTGCGTGTCTAGGTTCGTGGACACACGATAAATAGTGGAACTCTCGTTAAGAAGTTCATAGCAACCAAATAAATCAAAATAAAACAAAAGTTTATTAATTTAAAAAAACACTGTATCGGGCCATAATCTACGGTCAAACAAAAATATATTCGCCTCAAGGTGGTTTGAGCGAGATATTTTCCCAATCATAATGGATACCAAATTCGAATTTTTTATTTTAATTTCAGCGCCTGTAAGATGTATGAAATAAATATTGTAATATTAATGGCGCAAAGATATATGACCAAATATTAATTAAATAAATAAAGCTACATAAGACTCTAGGTTGAATCATTTTTTTCACTCCGTACGGCTGAAAACCCTTCAAAACAACAGGTTTTTTTGCGATTCTTTAAAAATTACGGCGGTGAGTAATAGATTATTTTTTATAAATAGTTGAGGAAACATGCAATCTACACACCGTTAGTTTTTTACGTAATCTAGGTGCTAGAAGTTCCTAATTTGTTTAATATTCTCCCTCTGGAGCGGACAGCCATAATTTATCCCATGTACAACATGTTATATGTTTAGGCAAATTGCTCGAAAAGTAGTTCGGCATGGGGTTTATATTTTGATATAATTGGAAAGAGGAGAGTTTTTTCTTTAAAATGAGGCCAAATTCATCAAGTTCTAGGTGTAATGATTATTTGCTCAAACTATCTTAAAAAACTGAAACAATTGGTCTTAATTTAGCTCCTAAAATTGTTTTAATTTCTGTTCCTCAAGATATTTATCGAAAGCATACGTAATCTTACCGGTACCTAATCTTTGTTTATGAAAAACATTTGAGTATTTGAATGAAGGTCGATGCCATTATTTTAATCATGGAGGAGATCGAAACAACGCTAAAATAATAAACTTTTACTGATAGTAGGCAATTTAGGGATTACTAAAACTCGATAAAATAAAAATATAATCTTTTAGTCATATTTCATTCCAATTATCGCCTTTGAAAGTGTATTTTTTATTTTAATGATCAAAAGAAAATTGATTTGCAAGGAAATATTTCGTTTCTCCCATTTAATCCCATTGAAAAACGAAATTCTGTCTATGCTTGAAATGTTGAGATACTCTCAGAGTTTTTTGATTTTTTCCCGACTTTCACTGGGTGATTAGGAACATTCCCTGAAAATTTCAGCCCTCCAACTCGATTAGAAATGCCCAGGAATTAGTATCAAAGAGATCTAACGTCATCTGACTTTTTCCGTGTCGTGTCGCGTGTCATTCATGAGATTGTTTTACTCCTCATCAAACGTATGTGATTACAACGGGCGCGAAAGAAGATTAAAAATTCATAGTGACAGTAAAGAAGTTCTACTTCAAAAACAGATATTGCAGTATTCCACAAGGTACAAGTTTACTTCACTAGTCTCGGCGTGCCAAGACATTATCACGTGGCAATGACGTAGTACGTCAAAACTAGTCGTGATGTAAACTTATTACTTGTAGATGACTGCAAGTTCTCATTTTTTACTTTCATCATGAATAGGACGGTTTTAGTATGAAGGAATTGGGGAGGAAAGTTATGATTATTGAGGTGTTTTTGAGTAAATCTAGCTTTAATCCGCTCATATTTTAGTCATGAAAGGTGACAGGGAAGAGAGAACTCCTAAACTTTCAAATCTCTAATAACAATTAGTGTTAAATAATTTATTAAATTAAAAAAATGTATTCGTTTACACAGCCGTCATGTGCGCTTTTATCCAGTGCCGTCGAAAGATTTACATTTCTCGTGATCCCGTGAATGAAGAAAATAGCTGAGTTTGAAAAAATAACAAAATCTGGTAAATTTTTCTATAGTACATACAAGCTCTAAAGCCTCTGCTCAAGCATCGATCATATATCGAAGCGGAGAGATGGATCGCATGGAAGGGCTCATCCAACACTTTCGGGATCCTATTTAACAATGCTGAATTGATAATGATTTTAGCTGGTACTGAAGTCAATTTAATGTATAATTATCTTAAGAAGTTTGAGCGAAATGCCACTTCGCATTTAATTCGATGAATTTGATCTCGTAAGGAAGAGAAAGATATCATATTTTCAAGTAGAACACAATGTCATCCACTTACAAATGTACTTTTCGAGATATTTGGATATAAATACCAGCCATTTTCCATGTTATGCCCTCCAGAGAATTAAACTGTGTGGATTTTGTATGTTTTCTCAACTTATTTTAAAAATAAATCAACTACTCACCGCAGTAACTTTTACAGGATCACAGAAACATTTTCATTGTTCAGGCGTTTTCGGTGTTCGGCGTGAAAAATGAGTCAGTTGAACATCTAATACATTTTTATTTAGTTAAATACTGAGAATATCAGTAATTAAAAACAAATTTTATGCGTAGTTAATGTTACAGTATTGACTTCATGCTTCTTACGATTGCTTGAATATTGGAATAAAATTTTATTAGAAATGCTAGTATATTAATAAATTCTATTATGACTAGGGAAAAATCTCGCTCAAACTACCGGAACTGGCTAACAATATGGCGGATGTGCGCAATAATCATCTCACAAAATAACAAACGTAGCAACCAATGTGGCCTCTTCCATTACACTCTTTGGTTACGGTTTACATTCGGCGCCGTTTCATCTACAGTAGGTATACCGGTTCAAGGCTTCAGTTCGTCGACCCCGCAAGTTAACGCTACGTGAGAGAAATAAGCCAAAAGTCGGCTGTCTTCGAATTGGGCCTTCCTTGTGAGAGAGAAAAATCATTCCTCTAGTCACCGAAAAATAATCTAAATTTGACCTTTGCGAACGTTAACCGCGATATAACGGAAAATTTTGATCCGTCAAAAGTTATTTTTTCTGCCGGAATCCTAAATAAGCTGTATACATTTTTCCACCGATCAAAGAGGACGGGATATTTATGCTATCAAATATATGCGAATCATCTTTCAAGTCGTTTATAGATGTTGTGGTTTGTATATCTGCCTTGATCCTTTGAGCGAGTCGTGAAATTCTGCAAATTTCAAAGTAGTATCCCGACTCAAGACATTGAACCGTCTAATGTTTGCTGCACTGCGGAGCCTTGATTTTTCCATGGATTAAAATTTAATGGTTTACATTTATTTGAGCCGTTGAAGACAAAAGTGTTATCAGTCATTTTTTGCCATGTCAAATTTAACAGTTTTTTGCCATTTTAAGCTACGGTTTTGGGAAACCTTAAAGCTTTCCTTTTTGTTTTCTGCTTGCCATGAAATAAAATATTTTCTTCATCTGGACGTTAGGCAGAACTCCTCTAAACATGAGATATATTACAGTGGACTAAACAATTGACGCATTTGCGTCAAATTATTTATTTTTTTTTAAGTTATTACTCTTGAGAAGACAGGTCTTGGGAAATAATAGATCGTTATTATCTCATGGCCTACGCTTCGAAATGATTTTATAATTTCTTCATCAAGACTACGGTGAGTTGAATGAGTTTATACAAAATTGGTACGAAAATAAAAATATTTCGTATTGGTACAATATTTCGTCTAAATTAGGTGTATAAAAACATTTACCTTTGAGTATTTTTCTCTTTGGGTAGTGATCGCGGCTATTTATGATATTTCTACTTATAATTTGTGAGGATTATCGTTGCATTTATTTTGTCAATAAGATAGATGAATGAGTTCTTATGAAATATCGTTTCATGTAATTACAAAAATCTTTACTTTTTTTTAACAAATTTCACCTGGTGGTATTTATTTTTATAGCGTGTTTTTGTCGTATGGAAAACAATTATAGCTCAAATCGAGCACAAGTGTTGCCTATCTTATCTATTGATATTAAATTCCCTTTCTAAATTCTTTCATGATTATGCTCACTCAAAGAAATCAGTACGATTATTTGAAGGTATACCTCGGACGTGAAAATGGCATTGGTCTCCGCGGACTTCTTACCAATTACCTTTCAGAACCTGAAAATAGAAGAAAAATGATGGCAGATTCGCTTTGACAGGTGATGGCTGAACGTGATTGACACTAATTACAGCAGGATTTAGAATTCATGCAGTTAAAATTTACCTTTCGTTTCCAGAAAAGGTACGTTGCCTGATCAAGCACATATCTCTGGGTGCTTTCTGATCACCTTGCGCAGATTAGTGTGCATCGTAGAAGATAGAAATAGATCAGTGCACAATCTTGGTGATAACTGAAACAAGACTGTGCTGAACTGTTCCTAATATGGCGGGTTGATTTTCAATTATACACAATAACACTTACAAAAATGAAAGGGAGTCTCCAATAGCCGTAACCAATTGGCACCACTCGTCAGAGATCACTAACCTTGCTGTGTTGGTTTTCCGGGATGGGACTTCTACAGCAGAGACCAACCCCAGCCTCTCCACCAGAATACCCTCCTGTGATAGTTTACGGGAAGAATGCTTCCACGCCAGTGACCAACATAGCCGCCATCACACAACCCAGATAGGATCCTTCGCTAGGCTAATAGGGCCCCGCTAAGGATACTTAGGGTTATAACCTGGGATCCTTCGTAAGGCTAATGAGACCCTACTAAGGATGCCTGGTTATTAACACAACCACACATACAGCTACCAAGTAGCCCTCTTCAGCTGAAGAGGGCTACTTGGTAGTCGAAATACGCGTATAAGCTCTCAATAAGTGAACTTTTGAAAGATCTGAACCTTTCGAGTTGCTACTGTTTTAAGTTACATTTTAAAATTCATCCAGTGATTGATATGTTCTATGCAGTAGGCATTATGTTTGCTGGAGAGAAAGAAATAAAACACCAGTTTAATGATTTATGAATTGTTTATTTGGTAATGAATTTTCGAGCAAGAATGTAAATCTTGCCGGTAGTTTTTTCATGGAAAATATGAAAATTGAACTTCAGTTGACCACCAAAAAAATAATTCTTAAACAAAGTATGAAAAACATTGGTCCATTGACAAAAATACACGCTTCAAAACACTTGTTGGGGATGTAAAATGGCATTACATTCAAGGATGGGTCTTTTCTATTACAACTCATAGTTGACTTCGTGAGTGACGGTTCATTGAAAAAGACCAGGTTTTTGCGATGGGAGAGTATTCGGGGAACATTATCTCGTAAACATTCATCATTATAAACCATCGGCAGGGTATGATATTGTTTATGAAACTGAGCGTCTGTAAAGCGGCACATTTAATTTTCACTTTAAATGACTTACTCATAAAATGTTTTGATTAATTTATCCTTTTGCATTGAAGAAAATATCTTGAATTCACCACCAGGGTACGTATAAAAATGCATTAGAAAGTTGGGGCCATTTTTGTCTTTTTTTCACTGTTACTGTTTTAAGTTATTATCACACATGCATCTGCATCCTCAAGTTTTTTTATAAATATGTCCCGTGATGCCGCACTATCGTTGTTAACATGTTTTTCGTCTATCAAAATCGATCTCCCTAACTGAAACTACCTCCGTCGTTTTTACCTTTACAGGAAGCAGTTCGTGCACTGTCACATTCACGATCCTGTATTCATTACAAAGGCCTTCTCCTGAGATTACCGTTTTGGAAGACAGACGTAAGATATTATGCGTTTTCTTCTCGCAATGCATCACCCATTCGTGTCACTCAACCCTAAAGAGATCATGTCCCTCCCTAAGTCTGAGGTGACGTCACAAGGACGTTTTTTTTGAGTCCACCGAAAGACAGAAAGTCGATTGGAAAAACGTTAGAGCTTGTGCGAAAGCTTATGGCCCCTTATATGCGCAGAAAAACTGCAAACAGTGCCTCTAAGTATCTGAGGGAAACCATGGGGGTCCAATCTGGTAGCCAACAGCATAGGCAACCATTTTTGCTTGGTTCATCAGTGAGTGAGTCAGGTAACTGAAATGAATTTCCAGGGAGCAAAAAAAGTGGTGTGGCTGGCAGTGTACAAAGTGGTCTCAATAAAGTTTCAGAGGTTCGATTTCACTTACACTCCCACGAAGGTGCAAAACGCCGCATTACACTCGCCCTGGTCGCAAAATTGGTTTCTGCGCATGTGCCACGAGCATCCAGACAAGCTCTGCTTTCCTCAAGCCTGTGCACATCACACAGATCGAAGATAGAACAGTTTTTTTGCCAGCGAGGCAAGATTTGAAAGAATCATTTCTTACACGTCGTGTAAGAAATAAACCCTATGCTACGCGTCCATATCGTGTTCGTGCTTCAACTTGTTGGCGAGATCCGTGAGAACGTCCCTAAACACGAGGGAGTCCAGGTTCTCTCCCAGTGTAACCAGTAAGAACCAGTCTCCTAGCCTCGTGTTCCGCACTATGGTCTCGCACGTCTCCCGTTTTAGGAGCCTGAAGCGGTGGTTCAGTAAGTGCACACGCGTCCTGGGTGAGGCGATGGCCAGGATTCGCCACAGAAGGGTCAGGGTCGTCAGGAACCCTAGCAAGAGGAACCAGAACCACAGGAAGATGTAGATTTTCTCGTTGACGACGTTGAGTGGCAGGATGCAGACGGCATCGTGTTTCTCGACCTCCCCGGAGGACCCAAACTTGTGGAACGTGCACTTGGCCATCCTGGGGAAGATGATGATCATGGGGTCTATGCGATCCTCTTGGTCACTGTCGATCCACTCTATGACGTCGATGCCGTACATGAGGAATGCGCCGTCGAAGAACCGGTCCATGAGGAACATCTGGCCTGCAATGAAGACAAATATATTTTAGTCGTATTAAGTTTTGAGGGACAAGAGGCGCGATCATGAATCTTTCCTGCGCGTTGTAACTATTGATATCCAAAACGTTAATGTCTATTGTTGCGATCTGGGGGTCAATAATCGAACACCGTGATAATATCGCATGTGAAAATAACATTGTAATATCGTGGTTTCCTTGATTTATCATTGCTGAGTTGTCACTTCCTATCCGCATGTGATGATTAATGCATGAAAAATATAAAATGGTGGTGTAGCATGGGATGCTTCAACGAAAGCGATCGATAATCCGTTATTTTCGTAGGTGATAATTATCACGAAGTTTCGAGAATTGGGCCCCAGTTCGCAGTCAGTTCGTGAAATTGACACTACAAATGCAAGAACAGTTATTTTAAAGAACATGCTTAGTATAAAGAACGTTCATCGTATTTTTCCTATTCATTAGAGCTGTAAAAAATGTACACTAACGCGGACAAATCGTCAGACATAATTCAAATCACCTAACTCAGGATTCACATGGTTCAATAACGAAAGGTTCAAGATATTGTTGTGTTTGAACCTTTCGTAACAATCTCATTCAGTATTTCCAATCGAGTGTTTTTTCGCCGGGATATTGTTGATCGAGCTGAAAATTCCGATTAGAGACGCAATAAACAATATGGCGGACGCGTATGTTATCCGCCCGAGTGAACCAAACACACCAAGATCGCGAACCGTTCACGTTTTCACCGAATGACTCCTTAGTTACGAACTCAGAATTATCTCGAACGCATTCAAACACTAGCCTCAGGACTGGCATGATGGAGACAATTTATAGCCATATTGAAAAGGACCGACTTTATAGTAGTCAGTCTACCTATGACTAATGCCATTCATACCTATACCACAGCCTCGCGAAACTCGTGTCGTATCAATCGAGCTATAAACTATGGAAAAAAACTAAGTATGTTCATTTCAAATGGAAGTTAGTCTGCTAGCCAGTTTTCTTCAGCAAACAAACTAATTTTGCTGCTAACTCTGGAGTCAATTTCGTCGATATAAATAAGAAATTACAGGGGGGCGACCACGCTTCCTTGTGGTACCCCGGATGTCACCCTAGCCGCATTGGGACTCATTCTGTCGATTACTACTTCTCGATCTACTTGCGATCAGTTTGCAACTCTTGTATCTTATACATTATTTCGTCGTTTAATTCACATGACTGTAGTTTAAATATTAATATGAGTATAATTAATAGTTATGGACATAACTATAGGGATTCAATTCATATTATGTATAATGGAAAACGGTAAATTAGTGATTCCACTAAAATATTTAGTAAAACACGAGTCTGGTTTCAACGTACAACGACGTCTTCTGATAGACCAGGATATAGACCTGCAGATGGATTGGCACTTAAAACCCGGGTCTTTTTTTATATTTTTTTACAATTATTCATTCTAGATTGAGTAATATTTTGATATGAGAAACTTAGTCGAATGCTTCACCGAAATCCAAGAAAAGCACATCAATTTGCTTTTTTCATTTTTTCTGTTTGCATTATATCGTGAAGGAAGAGCCCAGGCTGGGTCTCGACGCATTGGTATCATCTTCACGCCACGAAATATCGTTATGCGCATAAATTTTCACATTTTTAACGTAGTATTGGCTGAATTTTGTACCGGAGTAAAGTATTCGACCCTATGGCACCATCTTGTTGAAAGAATTATTCTTATGCGCATATATTTCCACGCAGGTACCGAATATTATATACAGTCGTTGTAATACGAGTTATTCTAGGCAATGGGGTATACGGATGGTACTACCGACGCTCAATTTATCAGCTATGCTGTCTCGTCCAGCCCAACACGTTGAATAATTCCCCAGGTGTTAAAGAAATGACATGTAACTGAAAGAAGTTGTTAGTTTCATTTCGAAGTGAATAGATTAAGGTATTTAATATATCATGCTATTAGGCACTAACCTAAGTGCAAGATCCTGAAGAAGACAACCTGTCGTTTAAACGCAAGATTTTCCATATGATAGGGCAGTAAAACTGGTACTCACGCATCTATATGGGAGTACCGGTTTATATATAACACCATTAATCATTTATTACAACAAGTTTATAGCAACATATATTACAACAAGTATATAACAGCAAGTGCTAGTCAAATAGAACCATGAATATATGCATCCTTTCCATCACATATCATCACACCGAACGTAATGAGTGCATCCTTGTGAGTTAAGAGAAAAAACCTTTAAAGCACCTATCGTAAAAAATGAAGTTCTTTAGAAAATTACGAGACGAATTAAAATACCTATTTTAATTTTTCGATCAAGAGATGTTAACAAATTATCTTAATTCAATCTTTCAGCGCATCTGAAAATCGCTGGTTTGGACCTTTTGGATTTGTGTGTCAAGATTTTAGATCCTTCGTTACTACTTCATTACATCGGCTAGCTAAAAGCAGATATTTAACATTTAGTTTGACTTCGTGACTGAAGTGTTGGGGTGCCACATGCTCTGTAAGCAGTGCATTTAATTTTTAAAAATCTGACTACTAGTATTTCGTCCTCTTTTTTATAAAAAGAATACTTTTTGTAATTTCGCTCGATACTTTATTGATCGACCGCGGTTTTGACGTTATATTGCAATTCCGTAGAGAGTAAAAAAAGCACTGTTGGCTTTAAAATGACAATATGGTGTTGATACCGCGGTCAATTAATAAAAAGTGTCTGTGAAAATAGTGTTTTTTAACGATGAAATTCAACAAATTGCAGCCTTCCTTGTTTTGTCTTAGTTATGCAGAAAAATAGGGACAATTATTCAATAGGATCATAGTACTAACCGAGTGTTGACATGTAACATCGAATAATTAAAAATAAATGTTTCGGGCTATTTAATGCTCTGGTATCAAACTTTAGAAGTCATTTTAATTATGAGGCTTCAGCAATTTTGGCTATCGATTAAGATTAAAATAAAAATTCCATAACCTATATTTTGTTCATTATTAGTTAAAATTAATATTTTAAAATTAGTAGGCATGTTGTTTAAGAAAAAAGCAACTATGGTAAGTTTAACCCTCTTTATTACACAACATGCCTATTAATATTAAAAAACATTAATTTTAACTAATAATGAACAAAATATAAGTTATAGAATGTTTATTTTAATCTTAATCGATAGCCAAAATTGCTGAGGCTTCATAATTAAAATGACTTCTAAAGTTTGATATCAGAGCATTAAATAGCCCGAAACATTTATTTTTAATTATTCGATGTTACATGTCAACACTCGGTTAGTACTATAATCCTATTGAATAATTGTCCCTAGTTTTCTGCATAACTAAGACAAAACAAGGACGGCTGCACTTTGTGGAATTTCATCGTTAAAAAAAACTGTATTTTCACAGACACTTTTTATTATTCGACCGCGGTTTCAACACTATATTGTCATTTTAAAGCCAACAGTGTCAATTTTGTTGCTCTCTACGGAATGACAATATAATGTCAAAACCGCGGTCGATCAATAAAGTTTCGAGCAAAATTACAAAAAGTATTCTTTTTATAAAAAATAGGACGAAATACTAGTAGTCAGATTTTTAAGAATTAAATGCACTGCTTACAGAGCATGTGGTACCCAAACACTTCAGTCACGAAGTCAAACTAAATGTTAAATATCACCTTTTAGCTAGTCGATGTAATGAAGTAGTAACGAAGGATCTAAAATCTTGACACACAAATCCATAAGGTCCAAACCAGCGATTTTCAGATGCGCTGAAAGATTGAATTAAGATAATTTGTTAACATCTCTTGATCGAAAAATTAAAATAGGTATTTTAATTCGTCACGTAATTTTCTTAAGCCAACCTGAAACCATATGCATAGAAATTTTACCGGTGCTCTCGAATTATGGTTTAATTAAAAACTCTCTTTTATTCATACTTACTAAATGGCAGGGACGTAAAAAAATTATAGCCCATACTCCATAAGTTATATGCATCATTATTGTGTACTCAAACGACTCAGAACAATTGCAACCACACATGGTGATAAGATCACATTCTAACTCAGGACTTTAAATAAATCAATGAAGACATATTTTTGAAGTCCAATTAGCCAAATGAATAAGTTGTCAACATTAAAGAAAAGATAAAAATAATAAATTGATTTGTCCCCAAATGGGCAGTGGTTCCTGGGAGGGACCACCACCATATAAACATTATAAATTTTTTTTGAAAGATGAAATCACTTATTTGTGCTTATTTGAGACCCAAATAAACCAAATTTGCAAATATATCCCATTGAAAAAGCTTCCCAAAATGCTGCCCTATTAAAGGTTAAGACGAATTGAAGGGGTGATTTCATTTTTCAGATTTAGGGCTCAGTAAAAAAAAACACTGATCTAAATCTTAACGGATTTGGTCCTTCCTCAGCGTTTGAAGCCACTTCAAACGCTGAGGACGGACCAACCAGTCCGGAACGTTCAGTAAGAACAAATCTTTTTCTCTTTTCCTTTCCTCACCTCCTGTATGTTTTATATTTTTGGCTAAGCGTCAGCAGAGTGCTGCCACCATCATGGTTTTTACTTTTTTATTTTATTGCTAACTTTTCCTTCACTTTCTGAAAACTTAGAAAATGGTGTTTGGTCATCTGTTGCACTAAGCCCTCCAGATGTAGTTGGGAGTCATTCCAATTAAATTGTTCAGGTTTTCATGTCTGTTTATACAAACAAATGAGTTTTTGACTCGATTACAGGGGTATAGCAAATGATTTGCCTCATTTATATCCGGAGATATTTTAGTATTCTATGATCGCCGTATGAGACCCTGAAAAATACTCACCTACGAGATTTACAAGAGCGAATAATTCGCAGAGGTAGTACTTGTACGCCCACCAATTGTGGTTGTTTCTGTTTTCCCAGAGGTAGTCAAGGAGCAGCCTCTTCTTCTGCTTCCTCTCGACCTCTGAGCATATTCCCACGTCCAGGTCCATCATCAGGGTGATGATCTTACCTCCCTCCCAGGATTTCCACAGCCAACGTGGGGCGTAGAAGAGGATAGCCTGGAAAGGGTGCGTATGCAAATCAGTGAGACAGTAAAAATTAAACATTTCCCACACATTTTCAGTTGAATCCCTTAGCAAAAATTATCGGAAATAATGTGTAGAAAAGAATATCTGTTCCGTATATGTCTGTGAAACTAACTGAATGTTAAATTTTTCAGTGTGTGGAAGTTCGCCTCAGAAAGCATTTTATTTCACTTGTCAGGGATCAGAACCTGAAACACTCAATTTCGGTAATGCGATATAGCCAGTTATACCACAGCACACGTGTGGCAGAGGGGTTTGGACACCAGCCATGAAAATGGATGATTTATGTAAAAGAAGTTGAAAGAGTACAAGTAGGGAAATATCGCAGTAATCAAGAATATGGAATTCACTAATTAAATTGTATAATTATCCTGTAAATTTATATTATTATCGTGTAAAATTATAATTATCATTCAGACTTGATCTGAAGATGTGGCCTGCATTGGCTACGAAACGTCATCGTAAAGATACACCGACGCAGCTTTGCCCGAAAAACTTGGAGATACCATCACAACAGCGATGCGAAAGCCTCAAACAGAAATTTATCCTGTAAAATATAACGTTCAGAAAAAAATTACAAGACCCTAACATGGTTTCAAAATTAGCATCTTTAAAAGCAATGCTCATTGCTTTGTACGTAACGTCAACATTGCATAAAAACGGTTCCATGTATTAATAACAATGAATAACTTAGTTGGTACGATGTTTTTTCGCGGCCTATCAGGACCTGATGATGTCGCATTACAACGAAACGTTGGCCGTGAATACGCAAAATATTTTATGTGGGTGCACTTCATTATTCATTGTTAAGTAATAGCTCCAAATTTTACGCATCAGGCAATTAATTTTAAGGCCATAAACGTAAGTCATTCGATAAAAGCTAATTTTTTCACGCATTTTAAATTTACCCCTCTTCGAAAATTGAGAGTAAAAAAAGATAATCGCAACTTAGCTCTGCAAGTATTTAAAGAGGAAACGGACGACTAGATGGTCATTGAGGCATAATAGTCAGGAAAGGAGTGAAAGAGACCGGAAAATTAGTTCGTGGAGGTAGTACTTCAAATATTCAGGACTGATACCTATCTGTACATTCGACGAGAGCATTATAAGTTGATAAGGCCTATGATTCCTCCTCATGACATTTTAAATATATTTTGTAATTATCCGTCCATGTGTGATGTAAAGGAAAGTGATGTAAAGGAAAATTAAGTACCTTGCAAACTTGAAACATTTTCTTATCCTTCTTAGGGCAGTAGTCCTTTAAGGACGCAGGATCGAGACAAAGGGATAGAAAAATATTTCCCAACCCATAGGAAAATAATATCCGAATTTCTCGGGACGAGATAACGAAGAGACCCTTTCAGATGGTATGCTGCACAGGAAAAAATCAGCAGTTTCACCAAAAGACTAATGACGCCGACCAATATGATCGGTAGTATAGTTCAAGTTAACGGCCGCAGCATTGATATATGGAAGGCAACGGGAAACCACCTCACTATTATCCCTAGAAGATGCAGTATTGTATTAATAGACGTGATGACATTACTTCCGGTCTAGTATACCGAGGTAAACGATCGGATCACCGGGTGGGGAATACTGGGAGAGAAATATCTACATCTAAATAATACCTTGCAAGCCACCTTGTGGCAGGGGGTGAGTTATCTCCAACATTCACTACACCAAACCCTAATAATGCTAATGAAACTACTACTTTTAATGCATTCGCGAAAACCTGCAAATTCTTGTCAGATGGTGATATATCCCCAATTTGCGCTGCGCTATAGGTATTCTACCAATGTTAGAGAAACTATTTATACCAATGTATTCAGCAACTGTGTAAATGCACATAAATACAAGAGTTATACATGAAAAATGGTTAAGGTTCTTTTAAAACTACGTCGTAGATTAATAAACAGGCATTAGGGAGCAAATCAACTAACTAGCTGCACTACCTACCGACATAACCTAGTTAAAAGTCTCATTGGCTGCTATTACAACCTCTTATAGTTGCGCTGGAAAAATGGAATTTTAATCCTGTCTGTTCTGCAGTATATTTCTCCAAGTCAAGTAGGTATATTTATAAGTAAATATCAGTAAAGAGAGCAAATTTAGGGTTGGGATATGGAGAGATACCTTAAGTTACATTGAAAAAATTCAATGTTTCTTGCCATGACATTGCGCACTGCATGGGGAATAGCCCGGGCCGCGAATTGTTTCTTACTCGTAATTTTCTTGGCAGTCCTCTGCTCCTCACCCTTTTCAGAGGATTGTGGGAGGGTAAGGAAATGTTTTAAGGGAAATCAGTGTGCTAACATTTTTTTCTTTATCTCTAGGTCAGGCAATACAATTTTAAGAACACTTCCCGTACCTCTGCCGAGTCTTACGGTCCTATAAAAATCCTGCGACGCATCGGAAAGGGAAACAAAAAAAAAATAGCAAATTTCTGCCCTTCAAATGTTTGCAAGAGCACTTGTTTTGTATTTTAATTTGCATCACGTGAGTCTGCTCGTTTCTTTTATTATTTACGGTCTTAAGCTCTAAACTTTGATTTCCTCTGAATAATCGTTAACGAAGACGTTAACAAAGTCTTAAAAAATAGAGAAGACAAGTAAATTCTCAGAGTAACTGATACTTGGAATATGTAAAATGTATTCCAATTTAATTTTTCCTCCAGGTTTTCAAAGTACGTACTTGCTATCACCAATTAACCTCTCCATTTTCTCGAAAAAAATGAATTACTAGTAGTAAATAAATATAAGTATTTTCATTTAAAATTTCTTATAGTGATTGATAACTACTATAAAGCAATGAGCATACGATTGATTTATTTATCACGAGGAAAAAACGCACTTGGTATTTTTCTACACTTTAATGCTCTAACCCGTCCAGGTTGGATAGTTTCACATCGTTATCAGCAAAGCTGAGTTAGAGGCGGCTTATAGGTACGTACGTATCTATATACATTCATCAACACTATTGAGAAGGGAAAGATAAGTAGGAGGGGATGGGAACATGATCTTCCAGGTTTCAAGTTTGGGAGGGAAATACAGAGGTCAACTTTCGGGGTTTGTTTGGGGAGGTGTAAGGCGGCATTGGTGGTGGAAAAGCGACATTTAAAAGTTGTAGTGGGTTCAATGGAACAGTGCCATTTAACTCATTGTCCGATTTGAACCTACATTTGACAGTGATGTGAGACGATCATAACTGGTCATTTCAGAAAAATAAAATGTGAGGATAAACACCAAGTGTTTTTTATCCTCGTGAATTGTTCATTCCACAAATTTACGTCGCCGACTATTGCTTCTATATGATTAGTTTCTACTAACATTACTGGTTTAAGTTGGTAGAAGCCAACTTTAATATTGATGGGTACAACCGATCAATTAAACTCAATTCAAATATAGTTTATTTCCTGCTCAAAAACAACTTAACAAAACATAACAATGTATAACAAAACAACAAGTGTGGACTCCACTGTAGGCTTCCCCCTCTTCAGGGACTGAACAGTATATATGTCATTTGTATTTATAATCATTACCCAGAATTCACCCGTGGGCAGTGGGAAACCTGCAAAATCACCGTCAGTCCACCAACAATAGCAAAATAACATTATCAATTAACTAATTAATTGTGTCTTTAGATTTGTTAAATATAATAAATAAGCAAGTTAATGTTTATTGTCATAAAGTGACTGTATAACCGGTAAAAAGCTACGGTATGTAATGCAACTATGAACTACAGATCTATTCCTGTAACGAATGATTTCAATAAATTTTATTGTTTTAGGCTTTACTTCGTGGAAGTGATAGATATCCATTTTGATTAAAAAACACTTTGTAATTTTCCACACTTTATTTAAAAACTGCGACCGGTTTCACCTTAATAAGGCATCTTCTGGCACATTCTGAAGCTTAGGGCATTCTACATATACCCAGAGAAAGTTTAAAGAATTGGTGCGGGTTGGTTTGAAGTGGGGGAGAGAGGAGTAGGGTGGTTAGGGCATGGCAGAGTGAGGACAAAACAGGGAGGAAGAGCATTTTTTTATAATATATTTTGCCTAGGATAGAGTAAAATGACGAGAGAGAAATGAGTACTAGGCAGTTATTTTATTTTAATGATGGTAATGATCATTTATCAGATTTCGTAAGGTCGATATTGTATTCATGGCCAAAAAAATTCCTAGATACTCGATGAAAGTCGATATTCCCCTCCCAGATACTTGAACACTGCTGTTTCATTGCGTCCCCATTTTAATCAGACGTGCACCAGCTTCTCAAGGAGCATAACTGCCGTCTCGGCGGCGGCTAAGAGTCTTCCCAGCCTCAGAATTGTCTCCTCTTCGAAATCTTCGGGGGATGAGGGAGGGGAGTCTCCTTTGGTTAACCCTTTTCGGAGGAGCGTGTTGAAGGGAGGGGACGGTTTATAATGCGAGACCCTGGCTCCGCGCCAGTTTCCTTCTTCTCCTGGGGACACGTCTCTATTTAAATATATACAGTTACCCAAGTTATCCGTTTTCTAAAGGAGGGGGGAGCCAGGTTCCCTCGGGAGGCAAACCCTTGTATTATTTCTCTCGCCCCGCGCTGTTTTGCCTAGACAAGGAGTGAGTCGTGCCGCTGTCGTCTCGGAGGACGCAATATGAAAGAAAGTAGGCATACAGCGTGGACTCTTTTGTATGCATACCTTCATCGCATAATCTGAGATGAAAATTTGATTTTTTTCGTAAAATAGTGGAACAGGATTGGAAAACTTTGGGAAATAAGGACTCAGAAATGGTAATTTTGGAACGCGTATAATAGAAAGTAATGACATTTTTGAAACGCAAGACACTCCACGGGGAAATACTGACGTATTCTGTGTTTTGTTATTCAAGAGGTGAATGTTTGTATTATGTCAAAAGCTAATTCTCTATTGCATCCCCTACAATTCTTCTACCGTAAAATGGCACAAAGTCAGTGTCTGTAAACAGGTAAGAGAAAAAAATTTGGCAGAAGATACTGCAACCATGACATTCTCTGTTTTTCTAAGCCATAACAGGCTTTTATTAAGGGAAAAATAAATTTTTTAATTATTGTTTCATTTGTATTAATGAATGTATGGCGAGTTTTACCGAATACACGGATTTAAGGAAATAAAATTCGGTCCTAGTATTTTCTTAACCTAATGTAGTTTTTTACATTTGTCATTGAATGACCCACTGTTACCACTCCTGTCACATTAACAGAAGGAGTATTAGGAGCTTAGGAATAGGATGGCGTGTGTGAAGCAAAGTATGAATGCAACTGAGGCAAATATGTATTCAAGGATAAAGGCAATATAAAGGAAATTGTTCAAGCAGAACTAGTTTTCTACGTGCAACGCAAAGTCATTGACTGTGTTGACATCCAGTTGAAAGTAAAGTCATTGACTGCGTCAACCCCCTTAATGGAACGATGGGATGGTAATGTATGTATTTATGTAACTACTATTTGCCCTTGATATAAATCCGAAAAAGTAATCAAGAATATTGACAACATTAGTAAGCGATACAACTGCAAGGCTGGTATGGTAGAGCATCTCCGTAATGATGAATATAGGGAATACAATTTTACACTGAACATACATATTCCAATGGAACCAATTTTCTATTTTCTTTTATATTTCTCTATCAATTATTGAGAGGAAAATTGGAACTTCTTTCCTTATCAAAATTGAAGAGATTAACATATAATTTAAAATAATTAACAGAGAAATATTGTTTCATTTTGTACGAATTTAATATTGATTTTTGTCATTTAAGCCTGTAGTATTTGGAATATTGAGATATGGGGTTACGTACGGTAGATTTGGGAAGAACTGATGGTTGAGTACTTCTTTTTCAAAAATTATTTATTATATTTTAATTAATTATAAATGACATTCAAATTTAAAATTATGTAAAAATTGCATTCAGAATACTGGGAAATCAGAATAAATATTTTGGATGACACGAAGAGAGAACATAAAAATCATCTGAACAGCTCTCGTGATTTGTCGTAATAAAATAATCATATTCGAAATTTAACTTCTTTATCATGATGCATTTTGAGAATTAGATTTAATTAATTCACCCTCTGATTATTTTTGATGTGCCTTAAACCTTGCATTACTGCCAGCGTGCAGTGGTCGGAAAATTAATTACGTTTCACCCACGGCAATTCCTCGAAATGTAAATTTAACGCGTGCTAAGATTCGAAAAAAAAACATTTCCTCTGGAGAATGTTCCACTCCGGCTGGTGTACATGTTTGTTTTTTGGCGTCCGGTGGGATTACCCGTTTCCACAGCAGGTCATCTGGGACGTCAACGTGTTTTTCACGCGTGGAAAGTTGCGCCTTGCGAACGTCTGATTAACTTGGTTTTCCAACTGTCCGGAAATCCAATTTTTTTCGCTGCGCTTGCCCTTAAATTTGACCCTTAAATTTTCACGATGTCGTGCCACTGTCAGCCCTATTTTATGCGCGCTGGGATACAATAAATGATTTAGGGCACGTTAAAATTGACACATTAAAGCGCATCACGTAATTAATGGAAATGTTTGAAAAGTCAGATTCAGATCGTGTGCAGCAAAGGGACACTAGGTTAGATTTGGACGTAAAGATATGTTATGATAAATTTAGCTGTGTGTCGAGGCAATTAATAGAATTGAGATGAAAATCGTTATCACAGCATAAGTTAAAGAAGAGGCTTTATATCATAAGTAAATTTGATGGTAATTACTTCTCAGAAGACTTGTAGAGAAAATATAAAAAAAACTTCATGCTACTTTGGTAGGCTAGATCAAACCCATAAAATTAGAGAGATATATTTAAAGACGGAGAGGTTTTAATTGTCATTTTTTCCATCCACCATTAGGCACCCCAACAGCTGTGATCGAAGTCCCCAATAATGTAATTGTTAACGGTAGGCAGCGTTTTTTATAATACTGCTTTATTTTATCAAAAATGAAAATACTTCCAATAGTGCACATATAAAAAAGAACCTTGACGTATGCTTTCCCGGCGAATGATTCTGATGAGTTGTTCTCGGGTTTCCCACCGGGTTAGGCTTTCCATGATTGCCGACGTTTCGGCAGGAGACTTTCCAGGCATTTTCATCGACTGTCTTGAAAATGGCAGGAAAGTCTCCTGCCGAAACGTCGGCAATCATGGAAAGCCTAACCTGAGATTAACTCATCAAAAAGAACTTTGCTACCGATCCGGGTGTCGACTACTCTGAAGTTAAAACTCAGTCTAAAAAGTCTAAGCCAGCCTGACGCCTGAGATTTCCCAGTTTTTCATTCTGTGTTTTACGTCACAAGGTCATCATTTGATCTTGTCATTTCCGCAATTCGTGAACTTGCACGTAAGATGTGGTCGTGTGAATCTAACTTAACATCGATATGATTTTTTTTCTATTAAAATCAAGTTTCCTATTAAAGTTCCTTTTCTAGTGTTGGGGGAAGTTCAGACTTTTTACACGGCATACGGCAGCAAAATTGAAATGGAATCAAAGCTCAAAGATATTGCGCGATATTCCACAGAGGAAAAAACATTTTTCTTGACCGGGACTCGAACCCGGATCACTCGATACAACGCCGAGTGCTTTACCTCTGTGGATTTTCGCATTTGAGTGCACTTACGGGTGGCTCCGTTAAAGAAAATACAAGGGCTGGTCTCGGTATCTTCAAAATTTGTTAAAGATTTTGAATTCTGAGGCGCGTGCGAATATACTTTTAGAAAAACGAATGTTTTTAGCACGAGTGTTTAGTCATTTTTGTGCGCATATTCAGTATACACGATTTTGACAGCATGACACATTTATTTTCACACCTTGCGCATTTACATTGTTAATCCAGAAAAATCCAGCAGTTGGTAAGTGGAATGTGCAGCACGATTTTATATGAATATATCATTATTGTTATTGCACATAAATTCCAATTTCCGTGTGCACAACTTTAGTAATTGAGAAATTTGAACTCACAGTAGTACACTTATGCCTTGGTACTTATGATCAGGACTATACAGTGTAGTATACACTATGTACAGTACATAGTATACACTATGGTAGAACGAGCCTTCTTTTTTGATCGTCATTTATTACAATTATCCGCGTAGTAGTTAATTAAATCATGGTGGTAGATCACGTACTGGCCGATAGCTTGCATATTGGAAGATGCAATATTAAACAATGGTGTCTCGTTGTACACAATCCAATTTACATAAATGAACATCAACTCAGTTGTTGTGCACATAAAATTATTTTAATTTTATGTGTTATCATTAATATTTAAGCCTGATTTCTTCCGAATAATTCGCTACGGCAAATCAAGCATGCGAAATTTTCCTTCCGAGGGTGTGGTGAGTCTGTTGTGTCAAGATTCCCTGGAAAAGAGTTTTTCCGATCATATCGTCATGGGTTTTGCTGTGAGTTTGTAAATATTAGCTGGTGTTATTTACAGAAAAAGACCTCTTTCGGGCATATACTATCGTTTTAATGTCGTGAATTAATCTAGGTGTACATTATTCTAAACTCTGCTACACATTGTTACATGAAATAGTAACCTCTTTTGCAGCAAAGTAATTATTAACTCAAATTCAATTCCCCATTCCCAATGAAATTTGATACTCTGATGTTTAGTTCAACAGCACTGAATTGTGTATTGTGATTATACTTAGGGTAGGTATTTTTCTCATATACATATATGTATTTTAATGAAATAAAAATACACGTTTGACCATCCTTGTCCTTGCTATTTGTATTAATGATAAATGCCGTTAATGAAATATGAGAGCGATTGTAATAGTGCAACCATTCTTCAACGGAATTCTAGAAAATATTTATTTAAATAGAATGATGTTAAGGGTGAGAATCGCTTTCAGACCGTCGGCTAAAATATAGACTTTATTCCGCTCTCGGGCGATTCTTGTGGTTCGTATGCCTCTCGATCCCGATAAGCCATTGTTTTGTCGTCAGGTTTCTTAGGGGTCGAACTTGACCGAATCACCCATGCCCTGGGCATGTGAAAAACCAGGCGGAACTCGAACCCACGACCCTCGGATTAGCAGGCGAGGACCTTACCCCGCCGCTACCGGGACCGACTTGGAAGTTGCATTGATCTGTAATGCAACTTCCAAGACCATCATTTGACGATGACGATATTATCTGACGATGTCAAAAGAATTTTACGAATTCAGTTATACACGGTAGATTAAATCAAGAGAATAAAGTCAGGGAAATAGACTGCAGAACGGATAGGTTTAGAACGTATTTTTTCCAACTGACGATAAGAGACAATGATAGCTGCCACTGAGACTATAATTAGGTTTGTCGATAGATAGTTTGATTAATTAGTTAATTTTCTCTGAAATGTTTGTTTCTTAGCCTGCTACGTCGTTCTTACAGCACGACTCACATGCTTCCTCCACAACTCTTACATCTCTGTGCATTTGTGTAGTTGCCAATACTCTAATATTCATAGTCTCTATTACAGTGGTAGCATACCTATGATGGAATGCATTTCGGTGAAATTTCACGCCCTGAGAGGCATTTTCAGGTTTTTCTATGATGCATAACTGTCATTTCATTAGCTTTATCGTTTCATTAACTTAATTAGAATATAGTGTAGTGCATTTAGGTGAAAACTCACCCCCTACTACACACCCTTGAGGTGGCTTGCAGGGTTTTATGTTGTTGTGGAAGAAGTACAATTTCGACTGAAGTTAAGAATATTATACCCTCTCGAAGTAAGATTATCACTCGTATCATATTTTCTCAAAAATCATGAATAAAACTCAACGTTTTACATAAGATGAAAATTCTCTTGTGGCTAAAGGATCCTACTTAACTTTGTAACGTATATTTTTGCGGTGAGGGTTAACTAATTGATAAAAGAGTGGCTATGTGACGAATGACGATTTTATTTACTCGTGCTGGCTAATATAGGCATAGCGAAACTTGATGGCACTCGATAGCGGAGAGTTTGTCGTTCCATAGGGCGAATTAATCGTTGAAGAGCGGGCAGAAGTACCGCAGGGCTCAGGTGGGGACCTTTAGAGAGAACCTAAATATCTTCATTCTTCCTCTCTTGTATTCTCTCCTCTCCCTGAAGTCATTCTCTGTACAAGCGAGCGCCACCAAGTTTTGCTACACCTATAATAATGTGCATCATTAATTTATATGCATTAGATTAACATACGTAAATGGTATGCAACGGTCGGAGTGTAGCCCAAATATTAGAAAAAGCAACTATTGAGTGATCAGTTACGAAGGGGAGAAATTTTCTGCAAGCCGATTTAAGTAACGAGCTCCGTAACTTTACAGAACTCATAACTATCCATCCCATAGTCAAATGCTCACTCGAGAAACCGGGGGTTAATGAGACGAATCATGGATAGGCGCCCTATTTTACCCTATCTCTGCCGTCGAACGCAAAAAAAAATTAAATGAAACGTTCACCTAGCTAAGAAGAGAGAGATCACGTTTTTCCTGGATAAGTGAGCCACCGGTTGGGATCCATTCTTTGTTAGATCTCCAAGCTTCTTTCTCTCAGTATCTGTGCCTTTCTTTCACTTCATTCTTGTTTTCCCCATACGGGTGAAGGTCATCATTCCACTCGGTGCATGGGATCGAATTAGAGGAGTAACCTCTCCGAACAGTTACCGTTTGATGATCCCTCCCTTCCCTACGGACCATTATCCAAAATGATTTAAAGGATCGTAAAAATGGACCGGGATGAGGCATTTAACGAGAGTTCAGTTTTCCCGGCCGCTCCTCGTGAAAACCCTCACTTCTCTTCTCCACGCTCTCGAGGCATTAAGCCCGCCCTCCACCCCTCCAAGATTGCGAAAACCTTTCCAATTTTAAATCTACCGTGACGAAAAGATACAAATTCACTTGATGGGCGGAAACGCTCCGAAGTTGCAGCTCCTCAATTTTCGGTCGTCAGTCACGCTGCATTTCCTCTAACGGTGCGTGTTTTCGCCCTGGATAAAAGATACGTAGTTGGAGTTTTCTATTTTTGGAAAGATCATTGTCTGAAGAAGTAAAATTTTTAAGGTAGTTTGAGCGAAAAATCTCTTCAGCTAGAATTTGATTAATTTGGCCTCATTTTAAAGAAAAAAACTCTCGTCTTTCCAATTATATCAAGATATAAAACCCTTACCGAACTACTTTTCGAGCAATTTGCCTGAAAATACGAGATGTTTTACGTGGGATAGATTACGGCTGTGCGCTCCAGAGGGAGAATTTTAAAAAAAATTCGAAACTTCTAGCACCTAGATATCGTAAAAAAACTAATGGTGTATAGTTTGCATGTTTTATCAACTATTTATAATAACTAATCTGTTACTCACGGAAGTTATTTTTCCAGAATCGCAAAAAAAACCTGCTGTTTTGAAGCGTTTTCAGCCGTACTCCGTGAAAAAATGAGTCAAGTTAGAGACTTTTGTAGATTTATTTATTTAATTACCGAGAATTGTGGTAATATGTAACTATATATTTGCGCCATTAATACTACAGTATTTATTTCATACTTTTTACGGACGCTGAAATAAAAAAATAAATTTTGAATATGGTCTCCATTGTGACTAGGGAACTATCTCTCTCAAACCACCTTAAATACGTATTTATTTTTGGGCGTGTTCATGGTTGATTTGAAGCTGCAATTTGGAAAGAGATCACTCAAATATGGTGCACTTTTATTCACTCCTCCTGCCCGGAAAAAAGTAAATTCTATTTATACATGGTGAAGGAAGAACTCTTAACATTTTTCCTCTGTAGTAAATATCTAATGTGATCGGTTTCGATGTTTTACATAAGTATCCAGCCCTAAAAAACATACAGTTTCATGCTTCACCTATCCAGTGTTTCTAATCTCTTATGCAATTATAAATACAGAGTTGAAAATACTATAAAAAGTGGAGTACACAAAGGGAATAAGGAGTTCTTTCGTCATGAACAAGTTCTCCACATTAGTCCTGACACAAAATTATTAATTCTATTTAAATAATTATATAATAATCTCTCATAATTTCTAGTTCTGGTTTTTTAATGTGATACGTCCTATAAATTCCCCTGAAAAGACAACGTTATCGTGAATGTACATCAAGTTTGATAATTTCCAAATTAATTGCGTAGTAAAAGCGACTAGAGCCCCGATGTCCTGTTGACATAATGTAATGTGAAGCAAAGTTAATATATTTACTTTCTATAGCATTACTATCCTGTTACCAAACATTTGCTAGTTGGCCTGGTTTTTATTTTTGTTTCGTCATAAAATATTTTGGAGACTTTTGGTGTCAATAAAACTATAGTGATACGTCCATTCTTTCATTCGCTATGATAGGCATTATCTGTATGATTTTCTCTTTACCTTGTTTAAGTATTTTACATGTATTCAAAGAGAAAGACAGGGGAAAAGAGTGTTTTTATAATAAACGTAAAGAAAAAACGTAACTGAATCTCAAGCCTCATTAACCCACGCTTTCAAACAAACAAATAAAAAAATTTCTATCAATACCTACAGGTATGACCACTAAATTGTTTTTTTATTTTGTAATTTCCATTTTCTCTTATGTATGAAAACAATAATGCTATGAAATATTTTCCTTCATTCATTCACTATCCAAGGCATTTTATGGATTATTCCCTCTTCGCCTTATCAAAATGTTTTCTCTGCAGTAAAATATTCTACAGCAACCTTTTCACTTTATGCTCTGCGCTAAAATACTTGCATTCTCTCCTACTCGGTAGCAAACTGTTATTGGCATTGCGTCAAATCGTTTTCGTAATCGTGAATCATCCAACACTCAAGAATTACTGCCGATGTATTTATTCGGCAATGGATGCATGGGCTACAAAGCACCATGCCCTGGAACGGACAATGATTTCATGTGGCCCTTCCCGTCGCTTAATGTGTTTGAGCATTGTTGGTGCACGTTGATCACCTCTTTTCGTTCCACTGTAAACATTTATATCTCTCTCCATCCCGATTTCATGAGCGCTGTCTGGTGGTAAAACCTGTTCGTTTCCCTCCTAAACTGTTGATCCACCTCTTTCAGACAACAGCTCGGTGTTTGTGATTTGCGGAGTAATTAACTGTGGACGATAACGGATGTCTCAATCTTGTTGCAATGAGAAATCTGGTTTTTCCATTATCTGCGTGATTGTGAACATTCCATTAGCTTGGTAGTTTGAAATTCATAACCTCAGACCCCAGCATCTGTTGAGTGTTTATGAAACTGTTATGCCTGCTCCGGCCTTCGTAGAATTCAATCTAATTTCTAGTGATTGTCCATCGCTATTCTTCTTATGTACCATTACGCCCATGCGTTGGTTGCCATACGTTCTGAAAAAGCGTGGTTATCCTGAATTTTGGCACGTAAAAAAACGTTCTGACTGATTATATTACAGTCAACATATTTTATTACGTCGAGTAACAAGTTTTTACCAAATTTATTTCATTTTGTATTGGAATATGCAAATTATAAATATCAAAAACACATTCGTGAAGGCTTCCGCGGAGTTTTGTTGATGAAGAGAATGGTTTTTTGGGTTTCCATCCGCGTTTATCCATTTTTGGTGGACAATATTTCGCCAGCGTTCCAGCTAGCTTTCTCAGGTCCGTACCTGAGGAACCTAGCCTCGCCTAGCCTAGAACCGTACCTCGGACCTGAGGAAGCTAGCTGGGACGCTGGCGAAATATTGTCCACCAAAAATGAATCAACGCGGATGGAAACCCGAAAAACCATACTCTTCATCAAAAACACATATTTGTCTCTTGCCTGAAGTTTATATTTGGCGATGTCCTGAATTTGTACCTTACACTTATGACCACACAACTCTTAGCTGAAAATGTATTATATCGTCACAATCGCGCTAACGACTTATCTCAAAGGATTAACCATGCATATGAAGTAAACAGTGTCCGACGAGATGTGGTGGGACATCATCATCAAAAATGGAAAGTAATCGATATAGTACTGTCCACTATATTTTAAATTTACAACACGTGTTTCGGATTTTTTTTCTTAGCCATCTTCAGATAAAATTCTCAAATTCCAGTTTGAAGTGTGTATTTCTACATGATTTCCCTTCCCTTCCCCCCTTTCGTTGAAAATGATGTATAAACACCCAATTCAAACTGGAATTTGAACATTTTACCTGAAAATGACTAATTAAAAAAGCCGAAACAAGTGTTTTAAATTTGAAATTACGTATTTAAAATAAAGTGGATAGCACTGTATCGATTACTATTCATTTTAGCCACATATAATCCATCAATCATTTTAATCTTGGATAATGAGAGATTTTATTCTATTTTGAGTCTATTTACCATAGTCTCTAATCCAATTCCACACGTCTTTCATTCGAAAAATTACATTAAGGTCAAAACACTATAGTGCTTAACATAGTTTATTTTCTCTTCCCGAGTAGAAAATCTTGTTACTTACACTCAAGAGGCAAACCGCCAGATACCCACATAATGCATCTGGAATGAATCAATACCGCTTTCTAGCCTTTTTCCTGTTCATCGAAGTAATCCTGAACGAATTTTAAAGTAAGTGAAAGAAAATTCCAACTACAAAATAAATTTTATAGATATGTGATCACCGCGACCCAAGGTATTCATTGCTAGTAATTATTTTATGAAACACCATATTGTTTCCTGCTACAAATTAACCGCTCTTTAAGTAAAGATGGTCTTTATATTTATGGTGAGTTAAATAAAAGGGTGAAAACACAAAGAATTAATCCAGGCTTACCGTTTTTATTTTTGCGATTACCATAACATGACTAGAGATAGATGCTTTGTGCAGGTTGTAATTTGCAGAGCTATTTTCAGAGTTATGCACAGAATATTTGCACGTTTTCTAAAAGGCAATGCTAAGAAATTTGAGCAACGTTTTAGCAGCTGAATATCGCATCCGATTATCTTCTCTGGTTATCCGATTATCCAAACGAGCAAAGCTATTTCAATAATGGTCCAAATCAGGGACAGATAAAGATGAGGTAGGAGACCCTTTAGTATGATGGATAATAAGCCTATCAAAGATAGAATCACATGAAGAACAGCAGTCATCAATCGGAAAATAGGTTTTCGGCAGGCTTCCAATCCATTCTTCTTTTAGATAGCCACTTAATTCCACCATTAAGCCTTCCTTTTAGAATCTCTCATAATTTTCTTCACTTATTCCTTCCTTAGTCTTCTTCGGTTATTCTCCCCATTCGTCACATCTTCCAAAATTGTTTGCCATAGTTTTTTGATAGTTGTTTGCTTCCAATATTGTTTGATAATGTTAGCGAAAGTTTTTCTCTTCTGTATAACCAAAGAGGGTGAAATTAGCCATGAAAAAATAATTTGACTTGACCAAGATTTGAATCTCCTAATTGCCGGTCAGGTGTGTCAACCAGTTCGTCATAATTTACGTCGAGTTAAGATGGTTTGGTGGCGTAACGGTCTAATACCACTGGCCGACAATTGGGAGATCCGGCTTCGAATCTCAGTCAAGTCAAGTGGTTTTTTCATGGCTAATTTCACACTCTTTGGTGTATAATTTTGCACCCTTGCGCATAACAGCGTACCACATCATTTGTGAAGTCGCAATGATTGGTAAAACGTTTTCTCTTCACATTTGCCGAGTATTCATTTTGTATCTTCAGCTCTTCGTGAAACTCACTCATAGAAATTTCAGTCAATTTGTATACTAACGCAAGGTCTTTCTTGATTGGTCGGAAGCCGATTGTTACTCCGGAGGGCGTTAATCAACGGAGGCTAACTCATCCTATTACCCTGTTTACATTATAAAGATTCCCCGCCACTTTTCGAGTCAAAACAATAATCTATTCCACCGATTCGTTTGTATCGTTTGCAAAAACACTGATTCCTTTGATAATATGCCTTAACTATTTCAAAACAAACTTATGATGCAAAATATGCAGATATGCCAGGGAATATAATCTTAATGAACACTCTTTTTCAGCCATAGGTTCGACTTACATAGAAAATTACATTTATTTCCTCAGGTATAATCCATTCTTGTATTAGAGGTGGTTTGTGGGAGATTATTCCCTAGTATTAATAGAAACCATATTCAAATTTTATTTTTTTATTCCAGCAGCTGAAAGTAGCATGAATTAAATATTGTAATATCAATAGTGCAAAAATATTGCTTTAAATCACTGACATTCAAAGGAATTTACAAAATATACTTGTATAAGATATTAGCTTGACTCCTTTTTGTTTACACCGTAAGCTGAAAACGCCTGCACAACCGAAGATATTTTTGCAATCCTGTGAAACTTATCGCGGTGAGCAATTTGTTAATTATAAAAAATAGTGGAGAATGTATAAAAAATACTCACTGTTAAATTTATGACCAGATCTGTGCGTTAGCAAATCTCCATATTTTAAATAAGGGCCTCTGTAGCGCACACCCTTATGTACTATTTCCCTAAGAAAATGAATGGTATATTTAGTAAAATATCTCGAAAAGTATTATAATAAGTGGCTGATATTTTGCTATTAATGTTATTATTAAAGATGAGATGATTTTATAAATGTATTTCAAGTTCGATAAGCGAACAAATATCATGGGAACGTAAGCTTATTTTTTCCCATCAATCAGAGGAAATATTTTCCTCTAAGTAGCCATAATTAAAGATTAAGTGACGTTACATATGTATTATGGCTAATATTAAGACTATAGACTGAGCTAATATTAAGCACCGTTTTAATTACTGTAATTTACGACCTTGAAAATGTTTTCTTCGAATTTTCCTTCTCCTCTCAAGAGTTCTAAAACATTTTAGCAATTTGTTGACATTCTACTTACTTTAAAGACCTCTAGATTCCTTTTTTCTCGTAATAAGTCATCTCTCCGCTTTTTTTTGTTACCTTCAAATTTCTACGGAATATTTCCTTTATTTCTTGACAATGCCTGTCTCCTTCCCGTTCGTCTCTTTCTCTTCACCTTTATCTCTACCATTCTTGTCCTAACCCACTTTCAAAAGACCTTCAATCTATTCTTATCCTCCTTTCTCATAGTTCAAGTTTCAGAGCCTTTCAACGGTACGCCCCGTAAAATTACGTCCCTAGGCTTTTTCACGTCTATATTTAAAGTCCTAATCACTAGAAGACCAGAGTCTTAGGATGCGGAAGGGAGAAGCTGAAAAGGCAGAAGTCGCAGTAAGAAGAGAGAACATAGTGGAGAAGAGCAAGTGGATTCCTTCACCTATCTTGAAAGTACCGTCACGTGGGGTGTAAGAAGTACAACGGACATCACGTGTCAAAAATCTCAATCTAAGAAAACGTTAATGTTGACAAGGCAACTTCTGTGTTAAAATAAGATAAAACAACGAACGAGGAGCATGTGAAAACATTTGTTTTGAGCTTGGCACTCTATGGATTGGAAACATGGACCAGTGGATAAGCAGGCCGGAAAACATTAGAAGTATTCGAAACCTGGTATTGGAGGAGGATGCTGAAGATCAAATGGACGGATAAAATAAGAAATGAAGAATTATGCGGAAGAGTAGAAGAGGAAAAAAATGGAACATTACTCAGAAAAGAAGAACCAGATGGATTGGGCACACCCTGAAGCACAATTGGTTTGAGAAGAACATAATTGGAGAAGACGTTGGAGGGAAAAGTCCCAAGAGGAAAGTCAAGGTATAAATACATAGGCCAAATAAAGAGGAACGTACTTAATAAGAACCACCAGGGAGTAAGGGAACTAGCATTTGATAGGGAAGGATGGAGGGCTGCATTCAACCAATCTTAGGATTGAACGACCAATTGTCAGAAAATATTTCTTTCTAATATTTTTACTGTCAAAGTGCATGCATAAATAACTAAAGAGAGCAATTGAAAAATAAATTAAATTGAAGATTAATCAAATTTTTCAAAGAAGCAAAGGAAAATACACTCCTAAGCATGCATTTCGGTCATTCACGTGACCATCGGCAGGGATAGGTTTTTAATCTCGTGAACTCGTGCGTGTCACCCGAGGCTAAAAGTCCAAGTGTGTGGGGTGGGGGGATTACCATTGTTGGTTGGGTGTCGTCATTCTGTTTCGACAGAACAGTACGCTTCCTCTGCTTCTGTTGACAAATTAGATTAACCTTTTATCGCATTGCGTTTCTTTGAAAATGATTTAAGTAGGGCAATTTAGTAAGAGAAATTTTTGCTGTGCTCATATGACCATACTAGGCGTTAAAGGGTTGACGAGTAACAGAATAGCTGCACTTGGTTGGAAAAATCTATTATCGATCGAAGGCAAACTCGCCATAGAAAAATATGGAAAGTTTTCTGGGAAAGAGCAGAGAAGTAGGAAAAAGTAATCCTATTATGTAACTTGTAATGACACGAAAACAACTCATGTTGTTTGTTTCAGGCTTGACTTCGTGGAAGTGATAGATATCCATTTTTTATAAAGTACAATGTTTTTTTATTAAAAATGGATAAACTTATGTTGTCTTTAAAATCCAATCAACTCCTTAGCTCTTCCATAATTGTATTATGAAAGTAGTCGTTTACTACCAAGCATTTATCTCAAACATAAAAATAGTTGCCCAAGCTTACTGCAGTGCAATAGTAAATCATTTGAGAATATAACAAAGCGACAGATGTCACTAGCACAGCTTAAAAAGTTACGAAATAGTTAATCTGGGTAGGAAAAATTTTTAACCTATCGATGAAAAACTGGTCTCGCCATGGGAAAATACGGTATATTTCTGGGAAAAGTGGGAAAGTAGGAAAAAGTAATGATATTCTGTAACTCGTTAAGGCATAGGTACTAACTATGTACTTCTGTCATCTAACTCCAATAAATGAGTCCCCATCCCTTAGCTCTTCAGAAACTTACGTCTTGCGAACGTAGCCGTTTCCTACTAATAGTTTATACCAAGAATAAAAAAATCGTTGACCATATCTTACAGCAGTGCAGTAGCAAGTAGTTTGGAAATTAAACAAAAAGTCGTATATCTCTAGCATGACTTAAAGAGTTCTTAAAGAGATCATGGCTGAATAGTTCGGGTCGGAAAAATCATTTGCCGATAGACGGAAAACTGTTCTCGTCATCGGAAAATACGGAATGTTTTCTGGGAAGAGCGAAGAAGTAGGAGGAAAAAAGACCCTATATAACATCGTCGATGAGAAGGAAACGGAGACTGTCTCATGCTGAGGCACGTAAAGCCGATAGGGAGCGATAGCGAAGTGAAGATTCTATCCCCACGCGAATCGAGACTCCTTTCTCTCGTAAGCCCATTTCCTTTCAACCCCAAAACTCTCCTCTCTCCCCCGTCCTGCCTCGTCCCCTCCACCCTTCACCCATCTTTTGCGATCGCATACACACATATGCACGCGCTATGACTCTATACTTCTATTTTTGGACTCCTCCTCCTTCTCCCCCCCTCTCCTGCCCCGCCAGTCTCCTTCCCTCACTGTGTATATCCCCCACGGTATCCTCGTGGCTCCCCCTCACTGTCTTCCCAGAAACTCCACCTCAGCTTCCTCTCCCAGCTCCACACCCCCCATTCATCCTCCCCTCCTTCCCCATCCCCCCCTCTCTCTCTCTCTCCGTTTCTATTCCACCATTACTTCCATTCCTCCCTCCCTCCCTACTTCGTTCCCACACCCATAACCTTCCAAGTTTTTTTTCTCTCTTACTTCTCCTTCTTCTACTCCCCTTTCGACAACACCGAACCTTAACGTGCACACACATACACACACACCCAGAGACCCGCGCCACCCGCAACCTCCTTCTTCTAAATATATACTTCACTCCATACTCTCTCCATTTGCAATATTCCTGTCACTCTATATCCCTCCATAACTCACTCCTCCTTTAACTTCTCTTCCCTCTCCAACTTCTATCCCGAAGTCCTCCTCTCCAATCTTTCCATCATTCCGCCCCAATGCTTACTTGTGTCCCGCACGGCAGCCTGATCGGTCCACAATTATTTCTTATTTATATCTACGACTTCAAACTTAAGATTCACCAGCAGAATTAGATTTTCCCCTATCTTTCGGTTTTTCTTTCCTTCCTTCTATCCCAAATTCCTCATTTTCTCCAACCTTAATATCTTTTCTTGCTAGTCCCCACGCTTACTTGTGTCCCACAAGGAAGTATGATCTGCTCCAAGAATTTTCTTATTCATACCAACGTTTTCATACTTTTGATACACTGTAAAAATAACATTATTTGCAAACAATGTTGTCATCATCAGAGAAGTCGCAAGAAAAGAGGGCTTGAAGGCACTTGCATTTGATATTTCCAACGTTAATGTTTGTGCCGCGAGTGAGGGCTCCAACCTTATCGCAGATAATCCATTGTAATAAACTCCTATGAATACACTCTTTCCACATTCAACATTCCCAGTTTTTTTTCTTTTCTTCTTCAATCCCCCAACAAAATCAAACCTTGGATTCAGCAATGTCTGACAAGATGTGGCAAAACAGCATATTGAGCTTTAAATTAATGAAAACCTATTTCTGTTCTCTAGAACTTTAGGTGTTTTTGCGTATTAAAGTGTGTAAAATTACCGATTGATGAACCAAAGAGTTGCTTCTCCAACAAGGACATCTAGTCGCTAATAGCTAAGGACCTGATCAGCGAAGTCCGCCACAGCTGATTCACCCCTGAGATCTTGCAGATCGAGGACAAGAGACGTAAGTCGTCTCGACGATGTCGAACAGTGAGAAATTACGAGGAGAAGAAAAAGAAGAGGTAAGAAAAAAAAATAAAAACCTGATTATTGAAATTTTATTCCAAATCCATTTTGAGTCTCTAAATTAGCGATATAATTTTTGCAACGTTAGTTGGCACCAATAAGTCATGGTGTTACGAATGGTAGCTCGCATTTAATCCTAGAGTATTAGCTGTTACACGACTCGTTTGAAGGAAATCTCATCAACGCCGTTTCCATGACGTAGGGGGAGTAGATATATAAGCGTGGAGGATTAATATTGGTGAAATTCACAGCGAAAAAGTCATTCACCTGAACTGGGAATCAAACCCAGATTGCGCGCCGTGTGCTCTTAGACTACCACAACTTCCATCCCTTCCTCCCTGGTACTCACTCATGGCGTTCCTATTTTTTTATCCATCCCCTCGACAACACCGAACCTTACAAACACTCATACGGACCCACACCCTCTAAATATATACTTCACACCGTCCTCTCTCCATTTGCAATATCCCCTTCACTCTTAGTCCTTTTCCCCCCATAACTCACTCACCCTTTCAACTTCTTTCCTCTCTTTATGCTTTTACTACCTCCGCCTACTCCACAGTCCTTCCCATCCTCCCCAATTCGCCTCAATCGGTTTCGTAGGTTTTCTTCAACACCGCCACTTCCGATACGGGTGTTCTCCTGCTGTGATTTTTTTTAGTCGAGGAGTTAACCCATATGCTTAATTGAGGATATGGAGAGGAGGCAAAGGAAGAGGATTGAGCTTCCAATAATTGGGGAAGGGACCCTGAAGATTGATTTGGAAAGTGGATGAAAGTGGGCAGGGAAGGGTTGGATCGTGGATGCTATGTTTCTTCCACCGCGAAAGTTTGAGTCAAAACGAATACTGAATTCCAAATTTTAATTTGAGTCATTTAAAAATTATTGCTCTCCCAAATGACAAACTTTAGCTACTATAAGCAAAATTGAATAAAATAAGAAGATTATTTGACCAATAATACGTCTTTCATTAATACTTTTTAATGAATTCTATTTTTCAGGCATGAGTACCGGTTACACCGCCAATTCTACTGAACTAACGCTATGTTTTTACATCAGTTACTGTTATTATTTTCTAATTCCTCAAAAAATAAGATAGATTGGTAGATATCTTAATTGTGTTACAGTTCCATTTCCTGAAAAGCTTTGTTTATGTTTGTATTTAGTTTCTCATTAAAATGACATTTATATTAGACGAAAAAAATTCCTTTTTTTACGCTTTTGAATATATTTTTTTTAATTTTTCAAATTAAAATTGCAAATTTGTGACAGTATCAAGTCATTTCCAATATTTTTAAAAGTTGAACAGTTACTTATTATAATATTATTTTGGAGATTCTTTGTGGTAAAAACTGTTAATTGTTTTATCTAAATAGCAGTATTGAAGTTTTGTTATGTCCGCAGCAAAATCAGTTTAGCATCCGTTATAAGCCAAAATCAGTTTTGTTTTTACAGATTGGTTGTCAGATCTTAAATTTTGATGGTTACGTTTAAGATGAAAATATGCATTGTAGATAACATAAAATAAATTTGAATAATTGATGTTCAAGTATTAATAACAGAATGAGGAAGATGTTAAGTACTTACCTAGGGAAAATAGTTCAAATCAACGGGCTAGACAAAGATGCAAAAAAGTAAGAGCGAGTAAAATGGAAATAGCATACCAGATGGCAAAGAATATCTACAGTAAGAACATTTTATCCACTGAAACCAAAATTAGACCCTACAATAAAGTAATAAAGCCAGAAAACCTTCTAAGCCACTGGATGCATGTTTTGAATGAGATCAGGAGAAGAGATGAAGAAGAAGGAATGAAATGTTCTCAGAAAAATCCTGGGACCACCAAAAACAGTTAAGGTCGAGTTTAGGAACAGGAATAATGAATTCCTCTATAAGAATGAAGAACCCAAAGAAAATATCAGATGATATTAAGAAAAGAAAAGTTGGGTTCTTCGGCCACATATTGAGTATGGACAACAGTAGACTTACAAATAAAATTTTCAGCCATGTTTATAAGTTTAAGAATGGCTACCATTGAGTCTAAGGGATAAATAAAGACATGGACGAGGTGTCAACTACTGAAGACGGTACAGAATAAAACTAAATAATTAACCTATTTCATTCTCCGTTGTCTCATCCGTAACTTTATGGAATTTGCTTAGCATATTGAATGAAAGGCCGTAACTTTGTGATTCCATAATAAATTAATGTGGAATCACAAAGTTACGGCTTTTCATTCACTATTTCATTCTTTCTGTTTCCGGTTCTTAAATGACTAGAATGACTCTGTGAAGAATAATAAATTTGAATGAGTAAAAAAAGTACATCGTTTACGTATGCTACGCGTACACGAATGCTTTCAAACGAGTAAACAGTATGTGAAAGCATTCATGTGGAGCGTGGCACTCTATGAATTGGAAACATGGACCATTGGAAAAGCAGACCAGGAAGGAGTAGGAGCTTTCTAAATCTGGTGTTTGAGGAGGATGCTGAAGATCAAATGGACGGTCGAAATATGGAATGAAGAAATATTCAGAAGTGTAGTAGAGGAAAGGACCAAATGGAATACTCTACAGAAAAAAAGAACCAGATGGATTGGGCACACCCTGAGGAAAAATGAGTTTTTGAAGAATATAGTGGAAGGAAAGGTAGACTGAATAGTCCCAAGAGTAGAGTGTCAATGTATAAATGTATTGACCAATTAAAGAGGAAATTAGATAATAAGAGCTACCAGTATGGGAACTAGCATTAGATAGGGAAGGATGGAGGAATGCAGTCGACCAATCTTAGGATTGATTGGCAAATGAATGATAAACAATACTATTCAATAATCGATACTCTCAGGCGTTACTTTGTAAAATTCCATTTTGACAGAAATGAAACAAACTTTGTAAATGTTACAATTGATTTTATTCACTACGACCGGTTTCGACGCGTAGGCGACATCTTCAGGTCGAAGATGTCCACCTGAAGATGTCGCCTATGCGTCGAAACCGGTCGTAGTGAATAAAATCAACTGTAAAATTTACAAATTTTGTTTCGTTTCTATATTCAATAATCCACTGTTATGTTATATGGAAGACATTTAAAAGAAAAATGAACTAATGAAAGTCTACTCGCACTTCACTTTAACCTCCACTGTCTTCATTAGTTTTTTTTAGCTCATGAAATTTATATTTATTTTAGTAGTTAGGTATGATTCTTGAAAATAATAGTATTACTAAAGGCAATCAATTCGCTGAGAACCAAGGGTTAGCACAAAAACCACACTTTTCCCAGTAAAACCTTCGTCATCATCACAAGATAAGATAGAACGTCTTTTGATCAAGGTTTCGTATATATTGGATGCCACGTTTCACCCATTCTTGCATATGGAACCATGTTATTTCAAGTTTTATTTCGTGAAAAAGTAGCGCGGAGGGGTAACATTTTGTTGCCTATATCAAACAGAGGCACCATTTTTCTATAAGAGAATTATGAATTAAATGACATTTAAGTTCAATTTTGAGGATACCGGGACTAGCCACGGCACATACCTTTTACGGAAACACCCGAAAGTGCACATAAGTGCGATATTCCGCAGAGGCAAAAATCATTCGTCTTGACTTGGATTCGGACCCGTACCCCTCGATTTCGCGTCTAGTTCTTTAACCAGTTAAGCTACCGAGGCGTCCTTCTCTCTTGTGGATTTTTGAATTTCGGATCTTTTATTTTTCACTCCCTCAGTCGTGAGTGATCCTCATTTTCTTTTTTAATGGCATCCGCGACTGCATTTGTTTCCCTAAGTCTTCCCGACGACGCAGCGCACAGATTTCCTTTCGTCCTCACGCTCCTTAATTATACCGTCATCCTTCATACTGCTGATTCGAGAAGAGGCGCTATACCCCTGGGCACGCACCCTCAACATTTCCGTGACGTGAGCAATTTCATTACGCATCCTTGAGTATCGTTCCTCTAGCTAAGGCGGCAGCTGTGCTGTGTATTTTACTCACGTCAGAAGCAAGTTGAATCTGTCAACCCAAAAAGGTAGTAAAATGTTTTATCGAAACGAAAGTTTTTGTCCATACGAATTATAAATTATATGCGTATTTACCTTGTTTATTCCCAACTCTTTTTCGACAGATTAATTCTCCGTGTTTTTTTCGAAGAAATACGGAGAGAGTAATTAGTAACGGCATTTTAACGCATTTTTGTTTCCTATTAAAAAATTTCATTTTTTTAAACAATAACAACTAGTCATATGTTAATATCGGGTATTTTTAGAACACTCTGCTCAAGAATTTCCATTTTCAAGTCTTTCCGATGAACGCAAGAATATTACAAAAATAACCAATTGAGGGATTACTTCCAGTCTTTCGGTCCCAGAAATCCAAAGTTTTCTTTCTAACTAACCGCATTAATGAATTTAGCATAAAAAGGAAAACTCAGCTAAGAAAATTCAGAGAAGATTTTATTTGGACATGCGCGGATAGAGAAGTTGATTGACAAATTATTGATTAATTAGTCTCAAAAGTCCAATTTGACCGTAGTAAGTAATATTTACTTGACATTAATGACACCAACAGTAAATTGACGCATTCTGGACCCTAGAAATGAAATACATACACTAATTTACTGCAAATAGTATCGCATACTAGTTTTTAAAGTAATTAATTGCGTTTTATTGCCAATCCGAGGTAACTACAGCATTTCCTAATTCCATTTTTTTTATGCGAAAAAGGCTTTAATTACTGAGGTAAATATATCCCGCGGGTTGGAGTCCCACCAGGGTGGAATATTCACCATGGTAGGGCATGGTTTTGTATTTCATACGTTGCGAAATTATTATGAGAAAAATATCAATGCGTGCGAAATTTGGGTCGTAATTGTGTGCAATAATTAAAATTAATTTTATTATGAAAGGAAAGAAAGTTTTTATACTCTATCCACTGAAAGACATCTCCTTCTCCTTGTCTAGGACTTCATCCTGGCACCCTTTGGCACATTATTTCTGAATGGTCAAATGTTTTCGCTTCACCCCTTCGTCACGCTTATGGATAGTTACTCTGCGCTAGGGTTAGTAATATCTAATTGAACTCTTTGCCCTGAGGATCTCTTTCTGGAAGTGTGTCACTCTGCTCCAGGTGTCTCCATCTCCAAGTATCTTATTTACAACGTTGTCTGATGAGAGCACTCCATAACCTTGTTCTAAAATTCTCCTTTATTGTACACAATGGTTGCACAAAAAAAGAGACGGTTTGCATCATCAGCGGCTCCCGGACTGTGCAGACACTCTTATGACCCCATTTTCCTGACATATGTTTTAGGTAGGAGCAATAACGAAGGAAAATTATTGACCGCCCTTTATTCTACATAAAATTTAGAACCAAAGCTAGAACTATTCAAATCCGTTGTCAATCCAGTGACAATAAGATATTTGGAGAGGAAGACAAGTGGAACAAAGTGTCACAGTTTGCAGAATCAACCCCCAGGGCAGAGAAGGTTGCGTTAGATAATAAAATCCCAAGCGAAGATTAATTAACCAGAAGTGCGCCACGGCGGCAAAAAATACTTTGGCTTATCCCAAAGTAATGCGCCAAACAGATCCAGGATGGAGCCCCCCAAAGAGGGAGGTGTTTTTTCATTGGGAAAAGTATAAAAACACGAACCCGCATATTGCGGATGTGCGCGCCCTCCTGGAAACTTGATGAGCAAATGTATCCACCCTCCCTCGTAAAAAACACTAACAGTGATAATTATGAATTGCTAAAAAGATTCGCAATTTTTCACCAAAAAGTAATTTTAAATTATAATTCAGGTTTCGACACACCGTATCATCATCAGGTGATGGATGGATGATGCAGTATATCGAATCCTGGGTCGTAATTTAAGTTGTTTGTTTTCTTTGAGTATTGTATATCTTTAATATGTAATATTCATTTCTTGATAGCAATATTTATAATCTTAATTTTATATGTCATATTTGCAATTATGGCCTGAATCTACTGAATAACAATGGTAAACTGTTACGAATCACTGATTTTATTTAAGTCGTGGGTAAGTTTTCCCATTCAAATGAAAGATTCATCTTGCTGCAGGTTGAATACACAACCCATGGGAGTTCATGTTTAATTTTTTATTTACGTTCAAGTAATAACTACTGCTAAAAAGTAGTTTGTGGAGAAAAAAGTTTGACCATGTGAAGCCAGACCTACCCTATAACCCGTTTTGCTTTCGAAATCAATTAACCATTTTGGGGAGCATATATGACCACCGCAGCACAGTTTTCTAAGCAAGCAATTGTCACACACACTTCCCATAAATCATTCCATCCTTTCCCGAGACCGGACCCGAGGCGCAAGAATTATGGGTTTTCAAAAGTAAATCACCGGTTGAGAGGTGAGTTTAAAAATTCCCTGGGAAGATGGATGACCTGAAAGCAGATACTTTTCTGAATGTTCATTTTTAATCTTAAATCAACGCCGGCGCCTACGCCTTTCAACTGACTATTAATCTAGGGACTTAATTTTCAAAATGGCCTGTTAGACTCGTATGCGCCTCCTACGCTCCCTTACCTGTTTTCGCGAGTAAATGTTTTCTCAAGCAGCCATGGTTCGTCCAGATGTCTCTCTGGAACTAATGTTACCCTAAATTCTCTAAAATACGTTCTCATTTCCTACCGCTAATTTTTTTCTCATCGGTAGATTCCAAGTTGGAAATTACGTATGGTGTCACTCGGTTAAAGATTATTTTTGTCAAAGTATTGGGTGTATAAAACTCAGCATGTTATTCTTTCTCAGCTTACTTAAGAATTTAGTTTAGCAACTTGTTACATTATCAGTACCAAAACTTGGTTTAGAAATTGATTACATCATCAGTACCAAAAACTAATCAATACAATGGCAGAGTAAATCTTAACATTTAATACTTTTCTACCTTATTCAAGAATTCAATCAATCATAGTTTCGGCAACCAATGCCATGTAGGTACAAATAATAACCAAAACATATATTTGGAATCAACTCAACCTTTGATACTTTCATACGAAATTTCTAAAACTGTTATCATTGTCAAGGCGCCTTTACCGACACCTTGATAAGGGTTCATTGAAAGCATTCTTGGTTAACATCTCAAATATGCTGTTAAAGTGTTTCGAATTGCGTTTTATCCTATCACTATATAAAAAATCTATTTAGGAGTGCTGTATGGTACATATTACATATTACCAAAACAAGTAGAAGCGTTATGCCCTTTACCACGGGGAGCAAAGATATACATTGACTTATAATATTTAATTTTCATTTTCCTATTTCCTTCACAAGATTCTCCGATTAATCCCCTACTCTCTTTACAATGTTTCGTCTTATCGAATATCATCATTATATAAGGATACGCTGTGAGTGATATCATTGGCCTCAATCGGGTAATCTTTGAATCACACCATTAGCCCGTTCTTCAAGGTAAATGTTACCGTTTGAGGTACTGATGTAGGAAGTGTGACAAAGTAATGATTTAGGAATAATTGTATTAGGTGGGGCATGAAGTGGGAAGCAATTTTATTGTTGCTTCCCCTGTTTTGGAGCCTGGCGAAGTCCTATGACTTCATATTACTTTTTTAGGTTTAGTTCTGGAATTTTGTAGTTGTTCCATGGTGAATGATGAAACAGAACAAGCTGCGCTGCACTAAACCGCGTGTACTTCCATTTAATAGTATCATATATTACGCACCTTACCTAAGGTAAACACTTCATTATTTAAAAGAATTTTTTGTGCGCTGTACCAAAATAATAAAATTAGTTACCGAACGATTTAAATATCCATAATGAGGTGCCGATACATTCAATTACTTAATAAGATTTAAGATATGGCTTTTTTTCTAAACGGAATTTGGGATGTTTAATATGAAGAAAAACTTATTCTTTTTTCATATCATTGCATTTTCTTATTATCTGTTCCTTAAAATATATTGATAAAATTTAATCTCGTTACTTATGTATTAATATGAGGTTCATTTATTTATATGTGGTTCATTTCGCGTTTTTCCGTATTAATAAAAATAATGTAAAGTAAAAAGTAAATGCAAGTAAAGTAAATGCAAGTAAAAATTGTAGCGAAACTGGCCGTGGACGCCAGAAGATAACACTCTGTACTGAAACCTATCGCAAGTAATAAACATGATTGCGGTACGAGCAAATTTTATCCTTAACATGAACCTCCATGAAGGAGTTCCACCAAATGTCTCCTCTAGCCACTGCATTTCTTATGCAGTTATTCGTCTGGATTCGTAGCACTCACACTGAGATGGTAGCTTCGCGTACAGATCTCACCTTTAAAGCTACTTAATGTTCTCAAAATTAAATTAACATTAATGCGGTTCGCTTCTCAGAGAGAGAGTGAGGAATTGTGGGAAGTTACCCAAAATAATTATGGAGATCCACCACCACACCCCCGTCCGACTTCAACCTTAAACTTGGGGAGGATCGTCTAGACTAATAATTTCAACGCCCACGTGCTCGCGGAGAGCCACCAGACGCTTCTGGGGTAGGAAAGGGATCGGCTGCGTCTGGCCTCATCCATGCGGAACGTGCGAGGACGTGGATTAATGGTCGCCTCCTCCAAAATTGATAGTTTTTCAACGGCACATGGTGAAGGCTGGTCTGAATTGAGCATCGGAACATAACTTTGCTATCGCTACCGACACTTACTCGAATTTTTAAGTGAGGATTCAATGCTATATGATTATGCAACTCGCCCCCTAGGAGTATAACTTGTATGCGGTTCCCATGCCAATGTTCAATTGTTTTTCATATAACACCAAAATCAGCAAATAAGGCCTTTACATTGGGTTCTATAAAAAATAAATTATATAAACAAAATCTTTCACAAAGAAAACAAAGAAATGTACACAAAAATAGACAATCAAAATAAAAGGTGCTGAAGTTGGGAGGTGAACTTGTTGCGAGAGGTAAAGAGGTCAAGGAAAGGGGAAGTGACGGAGAGGGTGTTGAAGAGGGAAGGCAATAGGTAGAATAAGGATCGTTGGGAAATTGCCAACGATCCTTAATTTTTCAACGACGAAATTTGGGTTTGTGTAATAGCTCTACATTACGAGTGGTACGGGATAGAATGTGGAGAGAAAAGAATGAGAGGAGATCATAAGAGCGGAAGGACCCATTCATTATTGAGTGGATATGTTAGAGGTCGGAAGTCAGTCGGCGATGTGTGAGGTGTGATAGGCCGAGCGAGAGCAAAATTTCTTCGCGTGAGGAGAGCCTGAGGTAGGGTATGCGATGACGCACTATTGCTAAAAAGAAATTGAGGGGACGGTTGAGCAGTTTCAGCGTGGTTGCGGAGGCAGTTGACCAAATGGGTGAGCAATATTCAAGGAGGGGTAGTACACATACGATAAAGACGGATTTTAAAGCAATCGGTTCCGAAACCTCATTCAGACGATAGAGGATACCATCCGTTGATATAATAGCCTTTTTTCAAATGGTTTGAATATGACCCTGGAACGTTAATTTTTGGTCGAAAGTGACACCAAAATCAGTGTGGGAAAAGACGGAGGGAATTGTTTGATTGGCAAGTCTATGCATAGAGCAGATGGTATAATGCTTCAAAGAGAAGGGCATAAAATCAGATTTCCCCGGATTCACGCGTATGCGCCATTTATTGCACCAGTTCTCGACAGATTTAAGAGCGGACTGTAGATCTAGATAACCAGTCACGCTATCTACTTTTTTAAATAGTTTGGAATTATCGGCATAAAGGAGAACACCACAGCCTGAGGGAAGAATGTCTTCAACAATATTGTCCTTATAGAGTGAAAATAGAAGCGGGCCTAGGACGCTGCCTTGGGGCACACCTGAAGAAACGGGTAAATAGTTAAAAGAGAGTCCTTCGATTAAAACTCTTTGATAACGAGAAGTCAAGAAATTGGAGATTATAGACAAGAGAGTGCCATGGATGTTATATCGCGACTGAAGTTTGTAATTCAATTCAAAATTTTGAAGCATGTATAATTTTAAAATCGATACAATTATATGTAATCATATTATAATGTCTTACTTACTTAGTTAGTAACGTTTTCAGTTTTTGTCTCGCGCGCGAGTCTCTCGTCGGCGGGTCACCGCCACTCCCTCTTGTGTACGCTCCAATTTTACCGCTACTTTAAGTAATTAGGAAGCTCTTTTTTGAAAAACAAATTGTCTTTTAAAAATATGTCTTTGGCGATCTAATGCCGTTGGATTAATTGTTATAAACAAAGTGGCTGCGAAACTTTAAAAACAAATTCCTAACTCCGGTCCAATGTGTGGTAGGGCACTTTTTTTAATCTTTGTTTTGAAGCCAGCATTCGATTTATCTAAGTTTTAATTCCGTACATTGTACGAACGATGCTGTGGCTCTAATTGTTTATAACAAAAAGGTACCTACCCCATTTTTTGAAGCATTACATAAGTGGTTAATATTAATTTTTTTCATTGAGTTTCATTAACAATTGAAAATTTAACTCTTCCAAAACAAAATCCTATTTGAATTTACCCAAAAAGGTTGATAAACAAAAAAGTTATGGCTTTCAACATTTAGCGTCTTGGGATAAACAAATTAACATATCTCAGCAAAAAATTAACCGATTAATCTTTAAAAACTCGATCGATTTGGAATTGAAATAGCTTCCTTTTAAATAATCAACACATTTTTAAAATTTCTTTTGTGATAAATAATTCAGTTTTTTAATGTCCGTTTAGGACGGTTTTTCGATAGTTTTGCATTAAAAAATTAATCAAATCGAACTTACTACGGCTCAAATTAATGGTCAGTGAATTACCTATAAGTATCTTATGCTTTTATGTCTCTAAAAAACCTTATATTGGTTTTTAGAATAAAAAAAACGTGTTTTGGCCAACTTTGGACGCACGTAGCTCCGAAAAATACCGTATCTTGAGTTGCAAACATATTGGGGGATTTTCATCCCCCGTACAACGTAAAACAGGTCTCATCCATTCCTCAATTACTACCCTGAAATCGCTATTTTTTCTGTTTCCTGGACTAATAAGGTCCTTAGTTACTTATGGCCCCAACAATTATTGTTACATTTCCCCGCTAGGTAATCACGTATGAATTGACTTCGCCGATTGGCAATCATAAATTTTATATGTACTCTGCTGGTGTTGAGGTGACTTTGACCAACTTGGTTATTCCAGAAACCGCACATCTTAATCACCCTCTAGGCCACTTTTCTTATGACTAAGATTATTATAACTATGGGTAATTTTCTTTGGCATCTATATTTGTAGAAAATTGTTTAATACATATCACGACTATCCCCTCTTGTAACGAGGTATATTCATTTGGTCATGTTTAACTCCCTGATAATAATAGGTGTGTATTTTATGCACGTTTATTAGAATATATTGTTATGTGAATTGGCTATAACTGCCGGTAAACAATCCATCATTGATAAGTCTGAATGATGGAGCATATTTAAATAGCTTGCCAACTCTTGTGAAAACCACAATATTATTATTTGGCAATTATTAAATTATAATTTCATTTTGTTTTCTCATACTGTAGGTTCTGATGGGTTTTTTCTTTGCACTCTGTATATTTTCTTTGGTGTCTTGCCACTGAACTATGAACAATTTTATTTTATTAATATATGCTGAATATTTCCCCCATAATCAATTAAGGGCGTTCCAATTATAAGAACTATTTTCCTTGGGTGAGTTACATCACTCCTAATTTGTTGTTAATATTTATATATTCTATATTGTGAAATATGTCCATCTTATTGTTTTTGCTATTTATTACAAATTAATTGAGATGTGGCCGTTTCTTATTTAGATTTGAAAATTTACTTTCGTTGCTTTGTGTTCTTCTGCTCACTCGCCTAAAATCCCAATTGCCACTTTTCTTCAAAATTGAGATCTCCCTTTTAGTGCCAAGTCGTTAAGCCAAGTTAAACGAATGGCGTCACCATGAAATTCAACTTCAAATGCATTGGGTAAGTTCAACCCGTTGGTGTTCACGCAGGCGTTTACGATCTCGTGAAAGCGTCAACCGTCAACTTCAAAGTTCCTCCAGCCCCAACTTTCACGTTCCTAATTCGCGATTTACGTCAGCGCATGCGCAGTACAAACGGTGAAGATTGTTTTTTTTTATTTCTCAGGCTCGTCTTGATGCATTCCTCACATTTTAACGGCTAGAAAACAAATAATAAGCGGCCGGTATTATTACAACATTGATCAAAGCAGCGCAATTGAGGGCCTGAGACTATCTCTCTCTGAGAATTTCCATCTACGTACTACCCCGCAAGCCGCCTCAATAGGCGTGTGGCGGGGGGTGTTATGACACCAGCCGTTTACATATAAAAAAGAAACGCTCTAATGAAATTACGCCTAGCATTTATTAAAGTCCCTTATTGTTCGGGGGAAAAACGAATTCCCACACCTTTCCGTTCGGCAAAATATCTCTCTTAATTTATCGTTTCTGTCGGACCTGGAAATATAGTGGGGTTCTAATATGTTGTTCTCCGTGTCGCTTTTAAAGATATCTATTCTCAATTGCTCAAGCAATCATAGCCTAGCGCGCAGCCTCCGAGTCTCTAGCAGCTCCCAGTCCAAGTAATACAAAGTAACAGAAACACGAAAAATGATATAAGTCCATATGTTCTAAGTTGGTACCGTCAGGTATCTACAGTAAAAGTAATACAAGTGTTCGACCGTATGGTGCTGCGATCTAGCCGCCGAACACTTAAGCTACTTCGCTTTTTGTAATTTCTTACCGGAGTAAAGTGATACAGGTGACACTAGGTGATTACTGCTACTTGTATTACTTTGACTCTCAGGCCCTCAATTGTTTCCATCCACTATTCCGCATGCATTTATATCGTAATCATCAAAAATGAGTGCTCCTTACTTTTATTTTCACTCGTACTGATGGATGTTTATAGGATTCTGTGCAGCCGAAGTTTAATGGAGATGGACTAAGATGTCCGACGTAAGTTCCAGTTAATAGCAGAAAACCACTGTGTATATATATATATATATATATATATATATATATATATATATATATATATATATATATATATATACAAATATAAATATACTTTTAAAACACAGGCACACGAAAATTAAAAGGACACTCACAGAATAATTCTGTGAGTGTCCTTTTAATTTTCGTATGCCTGTGTTTTAAAAGTATATTTATATTTGTGTTTTTATTCGCCGAGTGCGGTTTCTCAGAAGATATTATATATATATATATTCATACATTCATAGGAAAATGGAAATGGATAGGTACACATAAAAGGACGAACACAGGGTTTGGTGGGGTGGGTATATATATATATATATATATATACAGTGGTTTTCTGCTATTGTTAAAGGTGCCATTAGAAAGAAAATAAAATAAAGATTCTTATTCTTTCAATTAATTTTGTATTCCTGTCGAAATACCGAACTTTTTGCTTGATTTTTCGCAATATTTTTGAGTCATCGTCCCTATAACAACCATACCCATAGTTTAAGTCGAGGTTCCGTGTATATCCATTAACTCAGTGATTCTTAGTGTTAGTACCAAATAGGATATGAATGGTTTATTACAATATTTTAGTGTTGATGTTTTTCCTTCCCGTTGATATTCAACGGGCACCTCCTCTAGTTTTGTTATAATTCGAAAGATGGTGGAATTTTTTTTCTTTATAATGAAACCAAATACATCGAATTTTATATGAAGTGATATCTCGCTCAAACTCCCTCAATGAAAATCTACACACAAATAACAATCGGCGATACTATTATCGACTTCATTTTCTTCACCAAGGCATAGCAACTCTGATTCCGAACTGTTTTGAAGTGCGTTTCCTAGAACGCAGGTTACAAAACGAATGAAAAGCAACTGCACCGTTGTCTTTCGAAGGGACAGTAATCTAAAGTGAATGGAAGGCTCCCATTGTATAAAATGAATGACGTTTGAAGTAATTTTACGGCGTAACCACCTTAATTCCTCTTTTACAGAAAGCAATTCCATGGATGGATCGTCGGGAAATCCTCTCCTTGAAATTTCCCTGTCTTTCTCACAGTCTTCCTTATTCTCCTGTTCCAGCTCCTTCCCGTATCTTTAAGGTTGGGTAAGTTACTTCCTCAAGTTTCTTCCGCAAGAGCCCGCGAGGAATTTTACTTTGACCAAAGCATTTTCACGAGATAGTGCAGAGACAGATTGGTTGCTGTTTAGCTTGTCAACAATACACTTCTGCCAGAGACTCACCAAAAATTTCAAAAATTCTGCAAGTGGACTTGGAGAGCGTGTAATTCATGTCAAAATTCACGTCAAAATTCACTTGCTTCAAGTAACTTGCGCAATAAACTTGCCATTGTAAACCTACCTCAAGTGTCACTGCGCAATTTTATTATTATTTTAATAAATTCCGAAAATTTCTGCTGCTTTTCTACTTTCTTAAATAGTCACGGCTGCCTATGTTTCCTTACCAGACACCAAAATACCTGCGCATATATTTATTATGTGTTGTTTTTTCAGTACTATTTTAAACATTCAGTTCTTTTGCTGCTAAGATGTTTTTGTCAAGGGTTCAGTTGAACATGAGTTGGTACTTAAACGAGTAGTAATCGTATGCATGAATTTACCTCGAACACGGCTTTAGCAGTTCTGATGAGACGTCACATATAGAGGACTTTAGGTGCTAGAAACTCATTGGATTTGGTCTGAGCTTTGGGAAAATTTGTTTAGGGACTGAGCTTGTGTCCAGAAAAGATTTCCGAACAAAAAAAAACTGAATTTCAAGAGAACCAATGGCGAATTCATGCTGGGGTAACTTTATATTACGACTTTAAAATTTGATCCAATACTATTAGGTTGTGCCAAAAGTCGCTTTCCGCAAGTAACTTACGCAATAAACTTGCCAGAGTAAATCCACCTAAAAACTCTCTTTCCTCACTCTCTACATGTTTCTTTAAGTCTTCTCGGACCAACAATACCCTCCCGATTCCTTCATCCCCGTAGATACATCTGCTACTTCCTCCCCTAGCAGTCCACCTTGTCTTTTCCTTAACCATTGCCCTCCTACTCTTTCCCTGGATCTTATCTCTTTGTGTGCTATTTCCGTCCCACTACGGTTTTATTCTGGACGCACGCCTCTCTCTCTATCTCTATCTCTCCTCGTTTACCCCCCTCTCTCTCTCACTCTCTCTCCATCTCAGACGCCTCAGCTCTCACCGTCCAAACTGCCAAGATCCCGAGATATTTCCCCTTCAGCTACGTGGAAGTAGTAAGTAGGTGATAGATTTCTAGGGCGCTTTACCGGGATGACAAAATATTACCATGAGATTCCGAGATGTTTCCCCTCCGTCTATATGGAAATAGTACGTAGGTTATCATCGCACACCGTCGAATCAATTTGAGGAATAATTTTATCTCCACAATAAATGATAAACACTCAAAGAGTATATAATCCAATCTGTGTAATGCAAGAAATCAACCTAGGAATCGACAAATTGTCATTTTCATGGTCATCTGGAAGGTGATTCAATGTGTCGAAACTTAAGTCGACTTTCTTGAATTTAACAGTGTGGATTATATACTCATTCAGTTTTTATTCTTTATAGTAAGTATGTGGTACATTCCTAGGTAGCTTTACCGGGATGAAAAAATATTACCATGATACTCCGAGATATTTCCCCTCCGTCTATATGGAAATAGTAAGTAGTTTATCAGCGAACACCAAAGGTGTCAGTTTGTAGAACAATTTTATCTCCACAATAAAGAATAAACTCTCACAGAGTCCACACTATTTAATACCAGAGAAACAACCGAGGTTTCGACCCACTGTCATCTCCATGGTCATCTTGAAGATGGCACAGTGTGTACAAACCTGGGTTGGTTTTATTGCATTTCACAGTGTGGATTATATACTTTGTGACATGAGGAAGCTTGCAGGATAGCCGGCGAAATATTTTCCCTTAAATTGGAACCACGCGGCGGAAATCCCGGAAATCGGAATAACCAACGTCCCTATTTGTGAGTTTTTATTCTTTATAGTAAGTAAATGGTACATTCCTAGGTAGCTTTACCATGAGATTCCGAGATATTTCCCCTCCGTCTACATGGAAATAGTAAGTAGGTTATCAGGTAACACCAGGGGTGACGTGGGTGCTGAGGGGCCCGGGCTGCTGCACGTCCAGAGGGGCCCGGTTTTTGTGACCCCTCTTGTGAAAACATTTGTGCGTTAAAAACGTGTTCAACTACAATTGCATAGGTATTTATGCATAGTATGACAAAATTGTACTTTCACTCAGAGGTGTTTGGTCATCCGGCTGTTCCAAGTTCGGAGCCCGGCCCGCCGGGCCCTTCGGACCCGAGCCCGAAACCTAGTGCGTGGCCCGGGGCCCGAGCGGGAATCCCCGCCTTCCCACCCTGGCCACGCCGCCCCTGGGTAACACCAAAGGCGTAATTTGTGGAACACATTTATCTCCACAACAAAGAATACGCACTCACATAGCATATAATTTAAACTATTTTATGCTAAGAAATCAACCTAGGTTTCGACAAATTGTTATCTTCATGGTCATATTGAAGATGGCACAATGTGTGAAAACCTAGGTTTTCTTTCATTGAACAGTGTGGATTATATACTCAGTGAGTTTTAATTCTTTATTGTAAGTAGATGGTATATTCCGAGGTAGCTTTAATATTTATAGGTAGGTTTATTATTTACCATGAGATTCCGTGATATTTCCCCTCCGGCTTTATGGAAATAGTAAGCAGGTTATCAGTGAATACCAAAGGTGTCAATTTTTGGAATAATTTTATCTCCACAATAAATAATAAACAAATGGCGTGATAAGTATTTATGATTTTATTTGTATTTTCGTTTCGTACCTTTATAAACTCACTACTTGCATCCACCGGCTTCTCCTTACGCGGTTTCGTCTCAGGGGGAGTATATAATCAACATTATATAATGCCAGAAAACCAACCTTTGTTTTCGATCCATTGTCATCATAAAGGTCATCTTGAAGATGGCACAATGTGCACAAACCTAGGTTGGTTTTCTTGCATTTTGCAGTGTGGATTTTATACTCTGTGAGTTTTTATCTTTTATGGTAAGTAGGAGGTAGATTTCCAGGTCGCTTATCCTGGATGACAAAATATTGCCGTGAGATCCCGAGATATCCCCCCCTGGCTATATGGAAGTAGGAAGAAGGTGATAGAATGCACGGTCGCTTTACTAGGATGATAAAATATTATTACCATGCTATTCAGTTTCGCGGATCCGGTGAGCTATCCACCCTAACACTAACTCATTTAAAATCCTATCAGAAGTGACGCAATACCGGTTAAAAAAACAACGCCTCCCCCCTTTCTGTTTAAACGGAAATTGTCTTCACCTCCCAAAAGAACTGATTTAAAGGCAGCAGATATCATTTCTGAATTGTAATATGATGTTTAATGATAACAACAGAAAATACTCGGGCGATGAACCTTGGAAGATTAAAAAATTGGCTCTAATGGGAACGGTTGTGGAGAATGCCTCAAATTTTGAAATAACTGTGACTGGTGAAGAGTGGTAGTGGAGACGTGATAGGATTGTGAACATGTATTAAAGAAGATACTTTAAGGGACCGTGCGATACGATGGAACAGTTCCACTCAAAAGCGATATAAAATTGCGCAATCGGCCGTATTGAATGAATCCGTTTTCTTTATTTACGCTTAATAATTGCCTTATTCAGGAAGATCTCGGAATTCCTGAGCTTTGACAGCGACGCAGTTGTGACGTATAGTATACAACCTAAAAATATTCGAAGTGCTATGAAAAAAAAAAATTAGATTTTTCGAGTTTATTACGTCAATCCCACGACATTGTCGAGGTTGAGCCTGTCATGGAAGGGCGCGGAACTCGACAATGCCGTGATCGTGACTTCTCACTTTTTCGAGGTTGTGACATCAAAATTCTGTTATTGTCGCGGTATGAACATTCCCAGACTTGCCTTCAGATTCCGGGTCCTTCAGCTTAAACTAGAAGGAGTCGGTCCAAAAAATGTCGTAGATATGCAATTACAGCCTCCACAAAAAGGAGCGGGGAAAGTCGGAGGGGTATAGATCTCTTAAAATAAGGAATATTTGGAGTCTTCAGAAAACGACGGCGTGTATGCAGAAACGTAGTAGGGTAACAGAAGCAAAAGAGGTATGCAAGGACTGGGCAGTGTGGAGAGAGTTATCAAATCAGAGTTAGCTTTATAGGTCTATCACCAAGAATCACACCTTTTTAACTGGGCCCACCACGAAAGGGAAGAGCGTACTGGCTACTTAAATGTGAATTAAATATTTCTATGTATCTTGATACCTTCATCATTTTCCGGCTACAGTTCCCGTTCTACAGTTTTTATTTAGGTAGCATAAGTCATATATTTAGCATCAGGGATTGAGCTTTAAAAAATAGATTTCAACCGTGCATTTTTTCGCCATCGATCATCACATCGGTCCACCAGAGGGAACTCCTTGACTGGCGGAACTTCTTTAATCTCTCATCCGGGAATTTTCAGCCTTGTGACGTGAGCCTAGGACGTGTTTCGATAAACAAACGCGGCAGAGCATTCCAGTGATACAGGGCATTAATTCAAAATGCTTTTGAGCTTGGTCCTAATGAATGCTATGTTTGGACTTTAATTTGAAGGCTTCGGTTTCCCTTGCTTTGGCGCAGGCTTATGGTAAAGCTGGTATCATAATTCGTGGTGAATGTATTCATTGTGTGGCAGGTATTCAAACAGCTGGAGGGAATGGTTCATTATTTGGCGCTAGTTTCTCGCTTTGATTGCTGATAAAAATAAATCAAATCGCCCTGATTCAGCCTTAGGCAATTAATTTTAACTCCACGCTATTGATATTATTCTATCTTCTTTTATCTCCGCGCTATTGTTGTTATCTAGCTTGTCATTGAAGCTAAGGGGTGAGTAATTACGCGGAAAAATTGTGTAAATACCAATTGTCTATGATTCCTAAGCTGACTTCTTTGGTGTATTTTTCTCGTATCCACTAGTTCTGTGCTACTAGTGAGCATCGATTGGTAGGAAACGATATTATGACATAAAATACCGATGATACCGATTAGCTATCTAACGCACTTCGATACCCCTTTTGACTGCTTTGACTTGGACATTTTTGTACAATTTTTGTACGATTTCTGAGCTCAGTACCTTTGCACTTTTTATCGCTTCATTTAGGTACTGGTGTCTAGAGAGACTTTTCAGTAACTCAAAAGTAGACATTTTCTCTGTTTTATTACGCATTTGAGGTTGGGTTTTCACTGGCAATTTTCTTCTTCAAGTTTCTTCTGCAGGAGCTTGCGGGAAATTTTACTTCGACGAAATATTGTTCACAAGTTAAAGGAGATACAGATTGGTTGCCATTAGCAATGGCAATAATACGCTTCTACAAGTGACATTCCGTAACTGTTAAAGTTCTGAAATTGGACTTGCAGAGTCCTGTACACTTGGAATTTACGTCAACATTCTCTTGCTGCTAGTAACTTGCGATAAAAACTTGGCAGTGTATACCCACCTCAAGAGAGATGGACATTAGTGGGTACTCAAGGTAGTTTGAGCGAGATTTTTCCCTTGTCATAATTTATCATATATTCCTAACTATATCCCAATTTTATTTTTGAATGTAAGCAACTGGAAGAAGTATGAAGTAAATACTGTGACATTAAAGGTGCAAAAACTTTTAAATTGCCGAAATTCTAGGTGATTAACTGATAATACATACATAAAATTTTAACTTGATTAATTTTTTTCACGCTGTACGATGAAAGCCCCTTCACAACCGACGAATTTTTTTGCGATTCTGTAAAATCTACTGCGGTGAGTAATTGCTTTATTTTTAAACGACGTATTTGCAATGTATTTTACGACTTTAAAATGTGGTGAAGTACTAAAAATGCTGTGTGACTTGAACCAAATTGCGCGAGAGAGTTTGAATTTCATTTTTTTAGCGTCCGATTTTGGCTTATTATTCTATGCATTTAGATAAATAAGATGAAACTCACTTTTTAGTGTTTTATAGCCCTTTTTAAGGTTATCACCATGGTTACAGTCGTGGTTGTTTGTTAATTTACCGAAATGGATGACTTTTATCTTAGCCGGAGGAGTGAGTGATTGGTGGACTGGAAACAATGACATTCCAAAATATGTTTGCTTAGCTCGTCTAAATGGATACGCCAAAAGAAAAATTACAATCCGATCTAAGATCGACTTCCATATATTTTGCTATAATCCGTAAACACCTCAAGGCTAAAAACCTAAGACCTAAGAAGATAAAAACCTCAAGAATAGACCCTAGCGACCGGTCTGAGTACTTCCACGGTCGGTAACCATCAGGAGAAGCAAAAGGGTGTAGTTATCGTTATCATCGGCGACATCCTACGTAAAAAAAATGATACGCACTTTGTGAATTAAAACGTCTACCTCAAGTCTTGCTGTCGATTTTCCAAATATTCTTCTGGTTTTTGGCATCTTCAATAAATTTACATAAAAAGAGCCACGAACATTTCGGAAAAAGTGGATTGAATAATGGGAGCTTTCCATTCATGGTGTTAAAGTTAGCGCACATCGGAACACAACAGCGTACTTAAGTGTACACGAGCGACATTGAATTGAACGATTTGCGCTGGCGAAACGTTTGTTAACCTGTCGGTAGATGGCATTCTGTGGGTACATATCAGTTAAGACCGAATATTTTGAGTATAGTTATCGAGTTCGTTCAAAATCAGAATTGAAAAACATAAGCTTTTTACCACTGAGTAATAAAAAAACTTTACAACGTCCGTGTTCGACGCCGCTACGAAAAATCGACTCGAATATAACTATCATGGATGCAATTATCGGCCTTCTTTTGTTGTTTAGCGCACTTCAATTTTGCTCTCGATCTGGTTTTGAAGTGCGCTGCCAAGTGTGCATGGTCTGTAATGAATGGAAAGCAAGTGCCTTGTTGTGTTGCGAAGTGATTAGTGCTCTAAAGCGAATGGAATGCTCCCAATAATATTTTCTGTGATTCATTTAAAATACTTTACTGCAAAATATTTATATGAACCGAAAAACCTGATACCACTCAAGACAAATTCAGCGAGGGGTTCATATTTATTATGAGGAATGAGGGTATATTAATATATTGCATCAAATAAATATTGTTGTTGTGAAAGATTTTTAAGTTGTCCTTGAAACTCCACTGTACTGAAATGAGGCGATAACAATGGGAAGGGTCTGTGCCAAGAAATCGTCACAGAAAGCTAGTGTATGTACCAAAATTATTACTCTGTCGTTGTCTAGTTGGGCGTCGTAGGCCCGTATCAGATCTATATCGTTGATAATTTACAACATTATGTATGTTTTTTTGAACCTGGTATGCAACAGTCCAATCCTCCCCACTTAATTGCATGGCAGTGAAACTTGTGTATTAAGTGTCAGTAGAGTGGGCATGAGTTTTCTGAGAAGTGGTTGGGGAAAAATTCAGAGGTTTAGGAATGAGTGTGCGATGAAAAAATGTTCAATGGCTCCTCCTGTAACGAAGACGTGTTAAAGAAGCGAGCTTCGTTGGTTTGGCCATGTTGGGAGATTGGATCAGAATCGAATAACTGAACAGATTTTCGGAAAGGAGTGAACAGTGTGAGATGAAGGGTTAGATTAAGATAGTCATGGATAAATGCTGTGGAAGATACTTTTAAAGATAAGGAATATTATGAGTCTTTAAGAATAGGAGAGCGTTTATGATGCAATGAAAGAATGTGGCGGAGGCGAAGATGTATGCTAGGATAGGGCAGTGTGGTGGAAATCATTGTAATGGAGCTAGTTTTCTATGTCTAACGCCGAGAATTAAGCACTTTTATGAATGTACTTACACCGGAAAGGGAATGGCGTCATGGGTATGCATGCTTGCTTATGCATGGGTATGATTGCTTCATATTTTCGTTTCGTACCTTTAGAAACCCTCTACTTGCATCCACTGGCTTTTTCTTATGCGGTTTCGTTTCAGGGGGAGTTTTTAGAAGTGTCGTTCACGTCAAAGTCTCCCTGAGAATTCGCGCCTTATCTAATCCCTTATCTACCAGCTCTGAACAGCCATGTGTGTCTTCAGTATTCGGCCAATCCAATCTCTTATTGTGAGACAAATATTGACTTCTACGCGAAGCATCGTGTGTTTTCTTATTCATCGTAGTCCACGGAATTTAAATGGCGTAATTTTTCAGTTGTATAAAGCCTTAGATCAAGGAGATGGGACTACGAATGAGGAAAAAGTATGTGAAAACATTCGTGTGGAGGGTGAAACTCTACGAATCAGAAACATGGACCATTGGTAAATCAGACCAGTAAAGATTAGAAGCATTCGAAATCTGGTGTTGGAGGAGGATGCTGAAGATCAAATGGATGGATAAAATAAGAAATGGAGAAGCATAGAGAGGAGTGGAAGAGGAAAAAAATATGTGGAACACCATACAGAAATAAAGAACCAGATGGATTGGGCAAACCCTGAGGCACAATGGGTTTTGTGAAGAATATAATTGAAGGAAAGTTAGAGGGAATAGTCCCGAGAGGAAGGTCTAGGGACAAATGCATAGGATAAATAAATAGGAAAGTACATCATAAGAACTACCAGGGAGTAGGAACTATCATTAGATAAGGAATGATGCGTAGAAGGACTGCAGTCATTCAATCTTAGTATTGAAAGGCCAATTAATGAATGAATGCTAAAGGTACATATCTCTCTATAAGCAGAGCAATACTTAACGTTCTTATCAATCCATCACGATCATCTTCAGCAGACATCAGGCATAGGATAGGCACAGACAGTGGGTTTGTGGGTCCTCCACGCAGGGAACCACCCTTCCCCTCGGTATGCAAGCTCGCGCTTATGACCTAGGGTACGGAAGGGCTGCGGAAATAGGAAGGAAAAAAAGGACGAACGCGAGACAAGCATTTCTTCTAGGGTGTTTGCTACATCGAATCCTATATAGGTACAGACAGTGGATAAGCGTGTCCTCCGCGCAGGGCACCACCCCTCCCCTGGCCTGCGAGCGTTAGCTCATCGCCTGGGTAGGAAGGGCTGCGGGGATAGGTAGGAAACAAGGATAGGTTGGAAGGTTATGGGAAAGGGAAAATTCCGGCCCTAGAGTTATGAATAGGCTAAGGGTAATACGGAACGCGAAACAACATTTGATCTCTAGTGTTTGCTTCGATGAATTCTATGAAAGAGAAAACATCAGAGTAGCAACCCGTCGTCCAGCCGGGTCCGCTAGATATAGGCACAGACAGCAAGCACGATTGGTTTGTTGTAGCTCTCCACTCAAATCTCTTTAAAACTAACAGATTTTATCCTTTATAGTGACAAATGTTTCCCCCACTTAAGTTTTCTTGGTGAATTTTTCCATCCTTGGTCTTCCTTAATAAGGCTCTCCATTTTAATTCACTCCCATAAAATTTATAATATATGGAGACTGATCTTTGATCGGACTGCAATTTACCATTGGCTACTCTGGGATTATGAAAATCATGCGAAAATAACATTCCCGGGGGTGAAGTCCTTGCCTTTCAAACCAAGGGTCGTGGGTTCGAATCCTGCAGGACAAGGACTTTCAACTCCCCGTGCATGATTGTGGGTTTTTTCGTTGTTACCAGCGCCAATACCTGGAGTAAAAGGTCCTTGATCCTGTCTTCACGATAATTTGAAACTTATAAAAACAAATAAGTAATATGATAATCTTCTCTCTTTCTTTAAGGTAGTTACAGCGAGTTATAACTTAGTATAAAATTTCATGAGTTTGACCTCAAGACGATGAAAAAGTTCTCATCTTCCCAGATCTAATTTTCGAGACATTTCCGAAAAAATACCAGCAATTTTCCATGGCAAACGATACAGGCATGGACTACAGAAGCTCTTTATTAAAAAGCAAGGAATGTCTAACGAATAGATCGCGTCAGAAATTAGTGTGTGTAGTTTGATTTAATTCTCAAATATTTTTAGAAATAAATCAATTACCTGCTCACCGTATTAATTTTTACAGAATCGCGTAAATATCTTCGGTTGTGAAGGCGTTTTCAGCGTACGGTGTGAAAATAAATGAGTCAAGATAAAACCTTGTGTATGTACATTTAAGTTAATTACTGAGAATTTCAGCAATTAAAAACAAAATACTTGCGTCATTAATATTACAATATTCACTTAATGCTTTTTACAGTTACTGAACTTTCAAAATAAAATGATCTCTTTTAATTATAAAAATAAAATGATCTCTTTTAATTATGAAAATAAAATGTTCTCTTTTATGACTAGGGACAAATATCTCTCAAACTACCTTACATGCCAAAATTGAAGCTAGAAAAAGAGAAATTGAAATGGGTTACGAGGTTCGTTCTTATTACCTACCTACTGCCATTGAATTCTCGAGCCTAATCACTTCCCGTCACCATTATCCATGTTGTATAGTGAGTGGCTCGTTCTGTGCCATGCCAAATGGCTACTTAGGCTAGAGTAATTACACACAAACCCAAGCGTTAAAAATAATGACGGCCCATGGCTAATGTCACCCATCCCAGCATAACTCGGTTTCAAGAAGCGCTAATTCGGCCCATGGGGACCAACTTGTCATTGCGAAGGAATGTGACTCAAAAATTCAGAAAGAATCGCCAACTTTTTACCAACAACGGCAAATTTGGAGACTGACGAGGAAATTCCTGTGCCAGTTGGTTATGTAAAATAATACCTATCGAGAATTAATTATGTGCTTAAATCACGTTTGCGCTTTATGCTCCAACATGAGTTTGGGTTAAAATTACAGCACTCAAGTCAAATGATTTTTCATGAAGAATTTCCACTCATAGGTGTCGTATGGTCTTTTTAGGGAGGTGGATATCTCCTCTGAAAATGCCACTGCAGGCTATTCTGGGCGTATGGTGAGAGATAATCGATTTATATTTTCGTAGTAACGTGGACAAAGATTGATAAACAACTCGAAGGAGGCTGTTAAAACTTTTTGATAAATATTTACGGAACTTTAAAAGCTCATAGGCTTAATTTAATCCAAAATTTTCAAAAATATGCTAATTTACACATTCATTTTCGTCTATCACTCACTGCATTGCTAAAAACACGTTTCGGTCTTCAAGAACGCAAAATATGAAGCACCAACACGATATTAGAGGTTGAAACTGATCTTTATTTGCAGTTGAATTATTTTATTAATAAGTATGGTACTGTGAATGTTTCAGGGGAATTTCCCAGGCGGAGGTTTTAGCTGATGCACCGAACGAAGAAAAATTACTATATTTAGCATTCATTAGCTTCATTTTTCTCTGTGTACTTGCTTTTATGCATGTCTAACTTTCATCAAATCAATATTGCTAGCTGCCGAATGGCCCTCTTTCTTCCATATTGGTACTCGTAGCCATTATTACAGTGGTTCTTGGCCTTTGGAACATGTACTGCGAGCGGTATGTGCCTGACGATTTAAGGGTATACAAAAAGAATTGAATTATGATGTCAGTAAGTTTGAAATAGCAGAAAGAATATATATAACGAAATAGTTTCTGATACATGGGATACAATTTTGAGAAATATGTGATTGAGCGGTAAGCAAGTCGAATGAGTTTGGGCACTGCTGCATTATAGTATAAAACTAGAATGGTAAATTGCTAAAAAGATATCACGAATCCAAACAAGTATCTAACCCAGTGGTTCTTAACCGATGTACCGCGATGCACTGGTGCATCGCAAGCTTGTTGCAAGTGCACCGCGGAAAAAAATGGTAAAAGCCGAAAAATCCGCGAAATGGTGAAAACTGAAAAAGTTATTTTTATGGGTTAACCAAACTAATTTTTGGTGAACTTCAAATATTTCATTACGTACACAGTATTCTGGAACTATGACATTCTACAAAATCTTCTTGGCTCGAGTTCATTTCCAATGCATGACTCATCTAAAAACAAATGAATTTTAAAAACTTTCGTTACTTGTAGAATGTAGAAATAAACTCATTGGACTTTCTGTGAAGAAATTGTTGAGTATTAAATGAATAAATTTAGGTAATTTACAGACTTTGCTTTACAATTCATCGTGCAGCCAAGGAAATAGAGGAAGTAGACGTTCAAACGATGTTTATAATTGAGCTAACCTTTCGGTGATCGCTGGATTCACATGATGCACAGCAACTAATTTGACATGCGAGTGCCTATCAATGGCTTCTCTAATGCTAACAGACAGTGAGCTAAATGCTGAGAGCTTTTTTAAATTTCAACTTTGTCTTTTAATATTCGGCCATTTTGGCTGAGGCAGCAAATAATCAATAACAACCACAAGAAAATTCCCGGGATATTATTCTAATTTACTCCCCGGACTACATAGCAGACGAAACCCAGACAATTTTCATCTGTTATTTCCCATGATTCTCAGCACTGCTCCTTCTGCCACTTTTGCTCCACCTCCAAAGCAGAAGCAAAAGGTGCAGGTTCAAGCTGCCCCTTTTGCTATTATTTTGTATTTGCTATTATTTTGGTATATTTTGATAATTTCTTTATTAAAAGAATCATGATTCAGACCAAAATATTCATGACACAGGGAGCACAACTGGGATAAGTAGCAGGGTGGCCACTCTAATGAAAACCTGGAAAGTCAGGGAAATTCGTGGAATTTCATTGTGTCTGGAAAGTCATGAAATTTCAGGGAAAATGAAAAATAAATCTGGAAAAATCATCTTTTTTGTAAAAGTCAGATTGTGATTTTTCCTCATCCTCTTGATCTTAGGTAGGTTATTTTCGATATTTGAACATCCCGCGCTTTGCTGATAGCCACTTCGATGCCTCTATGTGTTTATAATATCATTGAGTAAACAAAAAGCTATTCCAATATCACTTCAAGTTGAACGGCCTTGCATTTGCAGGAAACGCTTCCCTCAACCGAAGAGCCAAATATGGCCTGTACAATCTGGGCGGATTTTATCGACGCAACTTTTTTGCAATTGCGGTCGATCCAGTAGTTGTGCGAATAAACCAATGGGATATTACGAACTAGATGGAAGAAAAAACAATCGGTAGATTCCCTAGTTCATAACTAACTTTGTGGTATTACATTATGTTTGTCGATGAATATCTTTTACTAATACCACTTTCATTTAAATTAAGTGACCCAGGTTTCAGTGAATAATCACCATCGTCAGGTATTAATTGCTTAAAATTTGAGTGCTTATAAAAACATCAAAGAGGATAAAAGTAATTTTGCTAAACACTTAATATGTAGCAGCCACAGGAGTGATTTTACAATGAATATCCTAAAATTACGCAACGACCGCCGCGAATTATATTCAAGAGTGCAGTTGGAAATTTTAAAAATGTTGAATAACCACGACAACACCCTCATTAACGAATACCTTTACCCTTCCTTTTCCCCTATTCTGGCCTCCTTTTCAAAGTTCTTCTCCCCTTCCATTACGTAATTACGGAAACAATAGGATAAACAGACCTCAATTAATGCCTGATGATGGTGATTATTCACTGAAACCCGGGTCGCTTAATTGAAATTAGAGTGGTATTAGTAAAATATATTTATCGACAAACAATCGGTAGATTTCCCGCCAAGCTAGCGTGCACCATCACTATAGGTATAGCGAAACATGGTGGCACTCAGCAATGGAGGGTTATAGGACACAGGCCGTAAACCAAGCGTTGATGAGTGGGCAAAGTAATCGAAGGACTCCCGCAGGCTCCTCTGGAAAAAGGCTCGGCCACTTCATTTCACATCTCATGTATTCTTTCCTCACTTTTGCGTCATGATCTTCACAAGCGAGTGCCACCATGTTTCGCTACAGCTATACTTTGCGCGGTAGTTTAGCCGATGCAACCCAGTCAGTGGCGCACATAACCAAACGGAGACATACACACCTGTTTGCAGGTGTGTATGACCTGTTTACAAGACCTGTTTGCTCTGAGGGAATAAATTCGTCAAATGACGAAATGGAAATTTGAAAATAGTTGAAAAACTTTGTCATTATTCCTCAAATCTATAATAAAGTACAAAAAGCTCCAACCTTTGCTCTTCTCTGATTAACTGGATGGATCAAAGTAAGACGATTTTTTTCGTTTCCTATTCTTGTTAGAGCAAGAACTTTTTGTCAGCCAATTTTATGTATGAAAAATTAAATTAATTGCATGAAAATCTAAGAAGACTTAAGTTACGTTTTCATGTAGCTGTTTTTGCGTTGACGCACACTGCGCTGCCAATCTAAAGTGAGATCCTCAATGCAGATTGCCCTGACGCCGAAGATGCCCATCTTTATCTTTTCACGCAGCCTGCGTTAAATTTATTCGGTAGATTCAGGCAATATGGTATGGAGTGTATGGAATGATAAATGATATGTATGGAATGATAAATGGATAGAGTATGTGTAATTTTCCATAATTAAATACCCTAATATAATACTTTTCACAAAAAATAACCATTTTCACTAATAGGTTAAGGTTTAAACTAAGTAATGTTTGGTAATTTCAAGTAAAACATTACCAAAGGTCCTATATAACCTTTCAATTCTTGGAAAATTGCGCATCATTCATCCATTCCTCATGATGTTTTAAACTATTCATTATCATAGCTTATTAGGTACATATTTTTTCTGTCACAAAGGTGACCGTCTCAGCACATCGATGCAAACCAACGCCCTTTTTTATCATTGTTGAGTTGCGAAACGGAGTGCAAAATTTATAGAATAATGTGAGATTGTTAACTGTGAACATTTTACGCATTAATACATAAATTTCAATCGCCTTCCTAATGGTCAATGAATCCTTGCTGGGTATCGGGGTAAAAGCCATCAATACCAAAGAAATTTCCTCCCATGGCCGTAAGAGGACATTTAAAAGCATGCTGAAATAACGTGAGCGCCACGCAGCTTCAATTCATATCGTTTCCACCTCAGGAGAATTCATAATAGTTATAATCATTCCAGGATTGTTTGTATCTTCCATCCCTGAAACTTCAACATAGTGAACGATCAGTTTTGCAACCATTAGGCCGAGCCCGGTCAGACCTGGTAATTATTTTCGGAATTATAGTCCATTTTCTCCGGGTAGCTGCAGTCGAGACTTGGTTCTCCGATATCTTTATGATGGGAAATGTGCTACTCATTTTATTTGGCCAAAGAAGGTATTCTCTTTCAGTTGTCGGCATCTGCTTGAAGTTGAGTGCAATTAATGGAGGTGTTATCTCTTTCGAACCAGAAAAGTCCGATATAACCTTTCAAGCTGCGAATTTGGCTTTGATCATAATCTTTGATAACCCTGTGTTAGCTTCATTTTAGTATTATCTTTGGGTGCCCTTGATATTGCCTGCCAAAGTGAATACTTTCGTTAGTTATTCATAGAGCATCATTAACCTACTATTGTCGGCCTCGGTGGCGGCGGGGAAATGTCCTCGCCTGCCAACCCAAAGGTTGCGGGTTCGAATCCCGCCAGGGGAGGATTTTTCTCCTCCCAGGACATGGCTGTATGTGTTGTCCTTTGTTACAACGCCTCGTCCTCGAGGCTGTATTCAGGTTATTGATATTAATAAATCTTATCTTTCTTGCCAGGAGCCAATTTGCATCACAGCCCGCTGATAACTACTGTCATTATTATAGGTAGATATAACTTTGCAGTCACCACTAATAATAATCAGAATTATTCTGTGAAGATTGTTCTAATAGAAACGATCATATTCCAGTAAGAGGTTTTACTTAGTTCTGGTGTAATTGAGGATTTAAATAAGAATAAAATTTGGTATTCAGCTTCGCCTCAAGTTTAAAGTTTAAATTTTTAACTCGCTGTTAAAACAGAATATCATTTGAATATTCTCCAAATATAAACTTCCGGGATAGATGATATTGTGGGGATATTTGTTATCTTCAATTCTGTAAAGGTTGGTACAAAACCTTGTAAAATTCTAAGAACATAATATAGAGTAGTTGTGATCGTGTGTTTTTCTCTTTACATATTATTCTCTTGCCGAATTGTCCTTGACCTACTAGCGATGTATTATAAATGCCTAGTGCCTTGGCGGCGGCATTTTAAATTACGTCAAATTCACTAATCTCCTAAAGTAAGACAGTACCAAAAGCAAGGAAATGCCCCTTATTTGGACAATTTCAGTGACTTCGATTCGCTTTAGAATTAATTTTGGAAATGCTTTACGAAGTGAAATGGTTGATTCATATGAACGCGTCTGGTGAAAAAACTCGAATGGAGTTTTATGGCTCGGAAACTTGGTCTGCGAAATGAGAACGTGCATCAATTGGAGGCTTTAGAGATGTGGGTTTGGAGAAACATGGAAAAGGGTGAGCAGCGTGGCGAGGAAGATGAGGAAGTGTCAGGCATGGAAGAGGAGGAAAGGAAACGATTGGTGGAGATTCGGAGAAGGGGGAAATAGTCTAAGGAGTACGTATTGAGAGGTGTGGGAGTATTGAAGAAGGTGATTGAGGGTAGAACTTTTGGCATTCGTGATTAAGGGAGGAAGAGTATAGGCATTTCAAACGGCTTGCGAAGAGAAAGAAGGTAGAAGGAACTTACGTAAGGCTTGATAGCGGTCAAGCGGTAGTCATACTCATCATCAGCAGTCATCAATCTGAAGATTGGCTAACTGCAGCTCTCCACACCACTCTCCTTTCTGCCAACCACTTCATTCCTGCATAATAATTCACTTTGACGTTCATCATGATTTGCCTTTGCCTTGCCCTTTGTATTCCAATCTTGCTCTTCCCCTGTAATTCTTCCGATTGATTTCTCTTTCAAATATAGTTTTCATCAGACTATTTTGTCGCAAAATGTGTCTCTTTCTCGCTTTCTTTGCACAATTTTACAATTTTCATTGTACTTCGTTTATCTGTAACTCTTCGTAAGACTTCTTTGTAGGTATTCTCCCCGTCCATTTGATCTTCATCATTCTTCGGTAACATCACATCTTCATTGCTTCCAATCCCTTTTGTTCCGCAGCAGTTAATTGTCCTGGCTTCACTGCCATATAAGAGCTTGCTCCAAATGTTGGTTTGGGTAAAGTGCTTCCTCATATCCAGTCTTGTCTTACTTGCTAATAGCACATTCCTTTTCTGGTCGAATTCCTTCTTTTCTAGGACTATTCTGCTCACAATGTCTTTCTTGCTTCTTCTATCGCTGGTCATCCTGCTTCCCAGATAGCAAAATTCTTTCACTTGCGCAAGGTTTTTGCTGTCCAAGTTTAGCAGTGATTCAGTCTTAAGTAGTAGCGGGAAAGTAAAATGTGACCCATAAATGATAAAGTAAGGGTGGAAACTTTCCAAAAACCTACCAGTCTCATGGTTAAATACCCAGTGGTAATGATGATTGTCATCCTCTCCTAACTTAGCCTTTGTCCTGATACATATGTTTAATTAATATGATATCTGTTCATCCATTCATCATGTTCAAATTCCACGTAATATTTTCATATCTTCTGAGTTAGTTAATATAATATCTACTATAATAATCACCGACGTATATATATATATATAAACATGTCAGAACTTTCGCGCAAGAAATACACGTGAATCTGAATCTTCATTTGACTGCAGACCTTTTTTTATTTGCAAAATTAAATTAAAAATAGGGGTTTTCTGTTATTGGAAAAGGTACCAATAGAAAGAAAACAAAATAAAGATTCTTATTCTTTCAATTTAATTTTGTATTCCGATCGAAATTCCGAAATATTTGCTAAAACGTAACGATTCTTCGCAATATTTTAGCGTTTTTGAGTCATCGTCCCCATAACGACCATACTTATTGTTTAATTCGAGAGATTCCGTGCATATCAATTAACTCAATGATTCTTTGCGCTAAATGAGATATTAATGGTTTATTACAATCAATGTAAATTATAATATTCTTCCCGTTGATATTCAACGGGTACCTTCTCTAGTTTAATAATAAAAGTGCATCAGCATCATTCTGTGACTCTGTCAAACTCACGAATCTCCTATCATGATTGAGTTCCAAAAATTAGGAAATCACTATGAGCACAATAATGTCATGGAATTCGATGATCTTTGAAATCAAATTTTTTGTAAAAATACTTGACCAATGTTTCAATGCTATAGCATCATCATCAGGCGCTTCGTGATCATAAAGGTTAATCGTTAAAACCCGCTTATTCTACTTTCACCTCTGTCGTTTGCAAAAGTTTACATCACCCGAAATGTCTCATCATTACTCCACACGCCCGCTCCCAGACTCACTCAATAAAAGCTCGTAATTCTATTTTCTCGCCTCCCTACAATGAATTCACTCCCTTTTCTCCGTACTGTAAAACTTTGTCCAACCAACCAACCAAACAATCTTGTCCACAGCATGTATATCCGTAAATAATTATCAATCTATCTCTCTTTCTTGTACATTGCGTTGTTTTCTTTCTTTTTCGTTTTTTATTAAGTGCATCTCATGTTTATATATGTAAAATCGCACTGTAAATTTGCAGCATTTTTGCATGTGAACAACTTTCTTTAAAATTCCCACTGCGAATCATGTCACTTAACATGTTTTAAACTCCCAGGAAATGCGGTCCGCGTCCACTGACGTGTATTAAGTTTACAACCTTCAATAGGTAACAAAAATATGTTTATTAAAAATTTATTTCGGAATACCACTTTGGATATTTTTGAGTAAAATTATTTTGAATTATTTTACTATTTAGTCGATGAATGACGTCTATGCAGGCATTTACGGATGGATTTTGTGGGTCTGATAGTATTTTTCTATCCAAAAAAGTTCCGACAGTGTTCAGCAGATCATGAAAGTAATTGAGTTTAAGGCTTAGCAGCGAGAGTGTTTAATAAATGAAGTAAATTCAAAGGTTTCAGGCCAAACGGTGTGTTCATTTTCGAAGTGAGATAGAAGGAAACACTGTATCTTTCCAATGATTATACTTGCTGTAGGTAAAATATGCAACTAGTTCCAACGCATAGTAGGCGTTTTCTTTGAATGAAATATGTGTGCCTGAAATCTCACTTCGAAAATAAAATTAATACGCAAGTGAATTTAGTGATGGAATGCCACGAAGTCTGAGAAGAACCTGCTTTCGCTCTTTGACTCACTCTGACTACTTTGAAAATGCTGTACTAGAAGGGAAATTGATGAAACGTGTGGGCGCGTCTATGTGATTGAGCAGGTGGAGTGTTCACATCAATTCTACGTTCCCCTTTCGTTGGGGAATCTTGAAAGTGAAAGTGGTCGTTCTAACTGATGTTTCGAAGCACCTGTTTCGATTCGTTCATTCTTTAATAAACCCCTTTGCTCCATCGGTGACGCTTTGGAGAAATGCAAGGGGGGGAGGGGATTCTGGAAAAACCTCAAACGGATGCAGCTGGAAGTGGAGTTGCTTTTAATAGAACTGGAAAACTTCGGAAATAATAAATTTGAAACTTCATCTGTTCCCGATTTTCTTTTTCCTTTTAAGCCTTCGGATTTCTTCTGAAGTTTTGTCAGTCCTTGCAGCCCTTGGTTAGTTGGTTGGTCTGCTATTTGGGCAGGCAATCAACAGCTGAGATAAATTCCACCGATCCATTCATGGCCATCGGTTTTTTCGCTATTTTTGTTCAGAGTCTCATATGTTATTGAAGACAACTCAACACAGATGTGAAGTCCGTTTTTCGATAAGCGTATTCGTATTCGAGATAGTTGAAGGGTTACAAAGTACCACTTGGACATGCGTCCTAGTAAAGGTACGCTAAAGATTATTTATCTGCGTTATCTACATCAGTGTGATTTTAAAGCTCATCAGCGTACTTTTTAAAGTTTAATTATTCTCTTTGCTGGTTGTTTGCTTTGTTTGCACACATGAAAATATATATGCAGGGTTTTACTGATTTTAATTCGAAAAGAAACCATGGATAAGTAGAAAAGCGACTGATAACTTGATTTAAATTAGCGAAGAATGCTTATTCTTCTCAAAGAGCTCAAAAAATATATAGTCGATGGGACACTTTGAAGAGGGATTTGAATGTATGGGAAGAAAAGTACAACTTGGGCATGAATGGGTAAATAAGAGGTGGGACCGTTGGTAAAGGAAGGATTATCTAGGGAATGGAGAGAAACCCGGAGACGCCATTTGCGTACTCTTAAAGAAAGGCACCAAGGGGACTATTGTGAAACTTTCCCTCCGACGAAAGAGTACTGCAAATTAAGTGCTTTCCATATAGTACTCAAGTAGGGATAGGAATTCCACTGAATGATCCCAATCACTGTCGGGAGTCCGAGGGATCCGGGTTCGAATCCCGGTCAAGGCGAATTACTTTTCCTCTGTGGAATATCGCACTAATGTGCACTAGCAGATGACTCCGTATAAGGTTATACTGTGGCTAGTCCCGGTATCCTCAAAATTTGTCAAAAAGAGCGAGCACCTCACTGTGTTCCGTTTGGCTTTATCCACGCGGACTGTGGTGCTCAGCGCACGTCTTGGACTGCTATAGTGACATCATATGCCCGGCATTCCAGAACAGCTAGATCCTCTAAAGCCCTCAAAATCCACAGGGGAGGATGTCGCCTCGGTAACGTAACTGGCGCGGCTTAAAGCACTCGGCGCGAAATCGAGGGATCCGGGTTCGAATCCCGGTCAAGGCGAAAGATTTTTCCTCTATGGGATTAAGCATCACTGTCGGGATTCAAACCTGGATCGATAAGCCATTATGATAAACGATAAGCCATTTATGGGAATTATTTTAAGATTTGAACTCTTCGCTATCGTGGTTGATCTCCCACTTTTCTCATCGTACGGAAGTTCTTGCTAGTGAATACACACAAATTGTTGCAAAATATTAGGCAATTCATGCATCTAATAATCTTGAGTTTGGAATACTTTAAATTAGATAATGTTTCTATGTTGTCACTGGTATTAATGTGCGCTTGATTCGAGAAAGGTTTCAGAACTTCGGTTAGCTACGGGTGCATACAATTTGAATCTACGAATGAAAATTGATAAAATTCTACAGTTTACAATGGGAATTTTTAGCAGCACGTCATTATATGGAATCTGGTTGGTGAGAAAGCTGGCATCCTTACCAAACCCAACCCATCCATATGCTCTTCAACCGATAATAGTCTTCATAGCATTTTCATCTTGTACCGCTTGTAGTTTTTACAAAGATGCCCTTTAGGAGAGTAGTATGCTTTGCTGACGAGTACTAAAAGAACGTCCTGTTAACATTTATTATTAGTATACAACCTAAGGGCATGACTTATATAAGGGTAAGTCCCACAAGGAAGGCCAAGACCTATGTCAAGTAAAGCATGAGGCTTTTTGGCGTCCAAATTATATGCAGAAATAGTAAACGATGATCTCGAGATGGGAAGTTAAGGTGAGAAATGTCCAAAAACCTACCATTCAGATGGTGGTATATACCATGATGTTGATAATGATCAATCTCTAGCCACCTGGCCTTTGTTATAATAACAAAGTGTTATGAATTAACAATGAAAGCGCAACAATAACATTTCACATGACAGATTTCACATTTCGAATAAGTAGTGTCACAGTCACATGAAGACGCCAGCTAGAATGCTGGTGGCACTGATTTCAATATAAAATAATGAACTCACTTGACATCTATCAGCTATGAAACATTCTTAACTATTACGCAATTTTAATAAACTTAATCTCATAACAATTATTGAGATGTATTTGGCTCTAAGACTTTAAAAGTTGAAATTATGTAAAAAAACACCTCCTTAATGGCCGTCCTGAGTTTTTGGGACAAACTTTGCAAACCTACGAGAAGAAGAAGAAAATAAATTTAAAAAAACCTTACCTGGAAGAAGAGGCAGAAGCACACCCACTGGTAGTACTTGGCGTACTTCTTCTCCTTGTCTCCGGAGTAGCGGGAGTTGTCCACCCCAGGGTACGGTACCTCTTCGCCCACCTTCTTGCCGAAAGCGCTGGGCAGGGTGTAAGTGGAGTGTATCCAGCAATACGTGTTTAGCACGTCCTCGGGAACGTCCTTGGTGTGGATGCAGTCTATAGGGTTTCCTACGTACTGCCTTGTGGTCACGATGAGCGAGAACGCCAGTAGGAGCATTACGGTGATGCTGTAGTGGAGCCGGAACACTGGAGAATCTATGTGAACCCTTCTGACCTGGACTCGGTAATCACGTTGGCGGAGAGGAAGAGAAGGGAAAAGAGACAGAAAAAGAAAAGTTGAGATAATCTTTTCATTCTATTTGAATTCCGATGTCATTTGAAAGGGAGCGTCGGAGATTGTGCCAAAATTTGAAAATGAAAGCGGATGAACAGTGAAATTTTCGGAAATCATCGTGGGGAGAAAATAATGAAGAATTAATTTTCATGTTTTCGAAATACTTTCCTCCTTATTGCATAGAGTAAAATGATTTGTTTTAATTGAACTGCACATTTCTGATATCTCGGATTACTATATAATTTTGGAAATGAGGGTACGCCAATATTTATTAAGACGTGCGGAAGAACGTGAATTTTTCTGAAATGATTTGCTGAAAGAGCACAATAATTAATGTAGTTTCATGTTTCCTACCACTTCTATCTTAAATCTTCTAATTGAACTGTTGAAATTGATATATTTTCATTTTATAGTACTTTTCTTACACACTGGGGCCCAATTTTCATCACCGAGATGTCATATGCTCTCGGACAGCATAATGAAGGGATATGTCTTTTATTTCCAGACTATTTCTCGATTATATCAGTGTTATATTTGTTGAAATGATATTTTTTGTCGAACTATCAAAAGTTGTCAGAGCAAAATGAAAGATTATGTATTCGGAAAACATTAATACTAAAACCACTGGTATTAATAAACGAATTTCAAGGCACGTTTCAGACAAAAAAAAGCAAAAATGTCTGCAGTTTTGATATTATATGTTTAAATTCTGGCTCTCTTATTTTTATTTGATTTATAATTTATTTGATAGAACATTTTCATACAATACAGCATTATCTACACCTATACCGGATTCATGCTCATTCATGTTCCAAACAAACATATTCTGTTGAACAGAAAGGTTAACCATCAATGCCAAACTGAATTCCTGGAATAGTGCCCTAAATTTTCAGATGAACTGATTGAACTGAGAACAAAATTATTTTCCATTTATATTATCAATTAACTCCTCAATATTTGGTAATTGGAATTATCATTACTAATTAGCATTTTCGTGATGATGAAAAACTGCACTTCATTGTCACAATCGCTCCGCACAGGTTGTAGACTTGGTAACTAATTTCACATGTTACTGAATTCCGAAGACTCAGGCGATAAGGCGTGGAATTTCAACATGATACGGTTGAGGAGTTTAAATTAATTTTCCACATTTAAAAGTTTTTAAGGCTTTTTAAGGCACTAGGTTCACCTGAAGATGATGTGTAAAACATTGAAACTTAGGTCGTAATAAAGTCTTTGAAAAACTTTTTAAGTGTGGTAAACTGCTTTAATCTCTTCAATCGTATCCCCATGTTACGTTTTAATGAGTTAACTTTTGAGTAAAGTGTATAAAATTTGTATTGTATGCCCACAAATCGCCAAAATTGTAATTTACACATTCATTTTAAAAAGCGATCGGGGTTATTCTCGTAAAGAGAGAGGAGTAAATTATCGGTCTTAATTTTGAGATGATCGGGTTTGATGGCTGATACTTTTTTCAATAACCTGTCTGTCCACCAAGATTTCAGGCAAACGTCAATAAACTACAAAGGAACTTGGTTGTGTAATTTGAAACTGCAACTTGGTGGCATAATTTGTGCAACTTGATACTTAATAAGGAATGAGCTCTCTTTGCGCTAAACTTCATCATATTCAATATTTTCCATTCATTTTAATGAGAACCATAGAATAGACCTACTGACCAAGGATACAGATTTCAATATTCTCTTTCTTTGGAAATTATGACATCAGTAGTTTGACAAAAAAACATTAATACAGTTGATACAAAGCACACATTACATTGAGCTCAGCTATATTCGTCTAGAGTTAACCATTGAAAACACGAAAAAAGTTAAAAAGCATTTTATACGTAATCAACAACTTTGATTTTGCTAAAAGAAAAGGTTTTTAGAACTCACTATCAGCTAATTGAAATATAGTAAATATTTTACAAAAATGCATAGTGTAAGCTGATACATAAAGATCTACAGACTGTCATGATAGGAGAAGATTGAAAGAGAGATGAGAAAGATATTACATCAAATTCGATTATATTATTTAAAAATCTATGCACAGATATCGGATACTGTAAATCCCTTGTGAGATAAACTCCAAAGATACCACCTAAACCACACGTGGAAGAGAGTCCTGAAACCAACCAATAGTTGAGCAGCATCCACAAGGGAGGGAATTTCGCCAAGGGAATGCAATATATATATTACGAGGGCAATAATCGTGAAACGGCATATTCGACCTGAAGACGAGGGCAGGAGTGCTTGTGAAACTGTTGTCGCCTTACCACATATGACGCGGGAGAACACCCGGAAAATGAAGATATTCAACTGTAAATCCCGCGGAAGCCTTCGTTCTAATATCATGAAGTCTGTTGTGCCGGCCTTTCTCTTGCGCCACTGCTCGACCACGTGGACCTCTACCACAGTCTTTGGCGTGCCTTCACCGAGATATGTGGTTTTTTTGTCAGTTATAGTTTGTTGTTGTTTTTGGGTATATTTGAAATTATTCATAATTGGCATAGAGTTTATCAAGTAAAGTAAAGACCCTTTTCCCTGCGAGGAGCTAAAATAGGGTGGACTCTAGCTACGTCTTCTTTCTTTAATCAGTAGCTACAGAAAAAGCACCTCTTCATTGCTTGGTGAAATTAATAATAATGATTTTTGAGTGAGGTAAGCGCTGGAAGAAGCTGTGTCATCTGAAGTGCCCAACGCGTTGTCTGCACAAATTCGCCCTGGACACAACGGGAGACACTGTGGGACACAGTTTCCGAATAGTGTGTCCCAGAAGTCTCCTAGTATAATATAGATCTAAATTTCGAGGCTATGAGTGAGTTACGGCTATGATTGGGAATTTATATTCGGCGTTCGGCATAATGCAATCCGATCTTCGAATTTTACTCCGGAAAAATATCCGCAGGAGTTTGTGGTATGGGTTGGTGTGGTGTTAGGTTGCAAAAAACGACTTGCCATCCAAATAATCCGGGGATTGAATTTTGAATATGGTTGAGATTTATCAGAATTATCCCGATCCTTACCTGAGTGAGGTAAACAGCAAATGTTTGTATCGAGAGTACTCTACGAGGTTGGATTGTCGAGAGCCAAACGTTAGTCCGAGTCCCATCCCGTATCTCCGTCGTTAGTACGCCCACGTAAACACCGCCAGAGTACTGAATAGATCTCTTACCCGCAGACTTACATGCACGATCAGTAAGCCCACGTTTATTGAAAGATAGTACATATATTTACTATCTATCCGACTCCGGTGTGCGCGGACCTACTTTATTTTGTCCAGCCCGCACAAGAGGGTTATTTTTAAATCTCACTTAAGTGAGAATACGTCATAAAGTGTGGAAAATTACGTCATTTTTCGTAGTTCAACTCCCCCACCCAGGCGGGGTGACCATCTTCGGCTCTCAAATAGTGAACCGCCGGTCATGTGCCGGTCTTTTATATGATTCATCCGAACTTTCGTCTCTTGATCCGTATCGTTCGACTCTTGAGCCGTTTTATTTGGCTCCGCATTCCATTAGTTCCATCTCACCTGTCGTAAGAAACGAAATGGAGCCACCATCGGACTTTCGCCGATCGTGAGCCGATCATTAAGAGAGCGGAACGGATCTCCCACCTTCCCGCAAAGAGTCATTAAAAAAGTGATATTACAAAATAACTCCCCAGGTCTGGCTCCTAAGGAGTCCGCGGTAGCCTAGCGCGCGAAGTGCACCCGTGTGACTACCCCTTAGTCAGCTGCTTAGGAGGACGAAAGACGTTGGACCTTCTTGCTTCTATCATTCAGAGCAGGCTAATTTTGACGATCGTCTTTCATTTTCGTCATGAGGATATTTGTTGTGCATTGACTTGGCTGGATTGCTAACATACCATCCCTAAGCCCGGTTTTGAATCCTGTCAGAGGTGGATTTTATTTCAACGGAATCTCAATCCCTATTTATGTGTCATGTGGAAAACATCAATCACATTGCTCCATTCGTCAGGCGGATGGTAAAACTAAAGGCCCTTATGCCCCTCTCCTCAAGTTGATTCTTACTACCATCCTATCCTTATAACCTTCAATGTCAAATGTTTCGAATTCGGCACATACTTTCGTAGTCAGCTCAGCTCATTTATTCCTTTGGTACAGTATAAAACCGCAAAAAAATAAAAATGCTTAACAAGGTTTTGTTCGCTTTCAGGTGACGCTATGAAGTCAGGTTAACGCTAACCACAAGATTACTTAGCCTTTACGTTAACTTGACGTTAACTGAGAGTTACGTTTCTTACATCGGAATATCGGTTTGTGTAGGCGAGCGTTACGCTCTAGTATTAGTTTTCATTCCGGGGAAAGTTTTTAGCAATAATTTATTTTTCAATAATGAGATGATGAAACGTTTTTGTTTGGCTATGAAATACTGTGTTAATAAAAAGTATTTTTCAGTTTTAATAATATTTTTCTTTCATCAAATGATCATTCAAAATTGTAGAACGCAAACTATCTGGAGACTGTTATTAGAACGAAGGCTTCCGCGGGGTTTACAGTCGAATTTCTTCATTTTTCGGGTGTTCTCCCGCGTCGTGAGTTGTGAGGCGACAACCGTTTTGCAAGTACTCCCGCCTGCGTCTTTTAGTTGAAGACCACCTGAAATTCATTGATCTTAAGACGTGGACATGAGTGCTTACGAAACTGCTGTCGCCTTACAGCACTCGACGCGGGAGAACACCCGAAAAATGAAGAAATTCAACCTGTAGACTTCATATGACATGAGCACTGAACTTAGTAAATCAATGTTTTGCCAGCATTTCTATCTCTGGACATTATTCGGTGGCATCATGAGGTGGATTTGTCTTCCAATGAGTGAAAAGGAAGAAGGGAAATGATGTGTTGAAATAAATCTCCCGTAGAATATACGTCAAAAGGGACAAGAAACAACGAGACAATAAAGCCAGCGGTTGAAGAAGGCTTCGTTTCCGCGGAGTCTTTAAGTGGAGAAAGGGAAACGTCAATGTGCGATTGATATTCTGTCCGGAAAATAAAAAAACACTGGTACCTAGACTTGCTAACTGCTTGACAAACGAAATTTTCGAGATGCAGAACTTCTTTCATATTCTGTTTCAGGGTCTAAACATGAGCTTATACTTTCAATAAGAATTGTGATGTTTTACAATTTATCGTGCCATGGAATAATGAATATTAGCAACAATAAAGTAAACCTTGTTCAAAGGTGCGCACTTCCAGCAATACAAATGTATTTTTAATGTTTTTCAACATTTCTGACGCATTAATTGAATTCTCATAACCGATGGAAAACTCGGTTTCGAGATGCAAAATTTTCGAGATACAAGCTTTTCGTGAAACGAACTTTCCTAGATTGAAACTTTTGCGCATGCCAACTATTCCAGTACGAACCGCAGGAAAGATCGTACTACATCCGCGGGCCGAGTTTCCACAGTATGAAATAAAATATGAGTACCTTGGCTTTTTACTCCCTCCTATTGGTGAGTCACGAAAGGGAACGATACTGTGACGTAAAAAAATACCGGCGTCACCGACCGGTTATCGGTCTTAGATGGATTACTTGAGTAATGTCCCGATTTATAGTCCACAGCTGAGTAAACATTTTGGTACATACATACATCTACTCTTTGAGAAGTCTCTGTTACCCCACGTATTTCTTTACTAATGTTCTTTATATTAGTTGTCAATTTGTATCAAGTAACTAATAGGTGTTGTCATAATAAAAGCCCAAAAAGTATATCATAAAGGTACCTTCTTTCCTAATTTTCTTAGGCCTACGGATATTACCTCTAAGTCTTATGTGCATCTTCACATTGCATACGTCTTGCATTTCGAGACGGCGGAATTATCTCCTCTGCATATCTACGGAACTGAGTACCAAGAGACTCTTCCTTCTTCTTTTTACGGACCATTTTTGTAAGGCATCCGTGGATAAAGTTCTCGCAGGTATACACTCACACTCAGCTTCTACCTTTTTCGACCCCTTCTAGCGGGGACCTCACCGTTATCTCGGACTCAGGGGCAGTTATGCTCAAGCCGTCGCAGGTTTACAACCTTCCCAGAGGCAAGGGCTCGCGGTCAACTAATTGCTAAAAATATTGGTTTTACTACATGTATATTTGTCGCTTGCTCTCAAATTGTAGACTTTGAAATGAATCTCTTGTTTTTTTACTGTGCATATACAAATTTTAAACGAAATTATATCATTAATATTAACGGATTTATTGCATAAACCTATTCAAAGCAAACCTACCTATTGTGAAATCACCCCGTGCCACACACCCTAGTGGTGGGTTGCACGGTACGTCGTAGATGAAAGTAGAGTAGAGTAGAATTTTCACTTGTGTTTAATAACACAACATCATTACTAACACTTCACACCGGTGGATTTGTCCGGCATTATTTTATTTTGTTCTCTGCATGAAGTATCTCGTAGCACTCATGAATTAACAGTATTAGTAATATTAACCACTAGATGTGTGTAGAGCAATGTTCTGCATATTTGCATGTTCATTTACATATCACTCTCCCAGTTTCTGGTCGGACTGCGCACTGTTCTCCTGACTGCTTTTTGGCCTGCGCCTAGCGGCCGGGGGAGCGCGCGAGGTTCTGATTTGTGCTGGGACGAGTGCTGCATGCCTGGTGTGGAATCACCCCGTGCCACACACCCTAGTGGTGACTTGCACCGTACTTTGTAGATGTAGAAATGCAAAACATCTTGACTCATATCTTGAAATCAAGATACCAGTTAATATTGATGGTAGAATTATGCTTAAAATTGTAAACACCATAAAACAAGGAGTTCAATTCTAATTTTTTATTTTTTGCGAAAGCAACAAATATTTGTTTAGCAAAATCACTGAATAAACAATCATATGACCGCGGACCCTTGCCGCAAAGAGGGTGTTAATATGGCGAAGGGTCCAGGTACCTGCTCCCAGATTCCAAGGGAAAGGCCTGACCCCCACTGCGTTGGGTCCCGAAACGTAGAAGCTGTGTACCTGCGAAAGCCAGAAGGGGGAAACCATAGCGTCGCAAATATGCGACGTTCGTTCGTTTGCGTAGGAAAATCTCCATCGCATATTTTCGACGTTCGTCTTTCTGGTCAGGAAATCTACTGTCGCATATTTCCGACGTTCGTATCTTTCTTATATTACGTTTCGTATTCATATCGTATCTTACGTTTCGCACAATTCATACATTGCATTGCTTAAACTGTGTTTTAGGGATTTGATTATTACCACAGACCGAAGAGTAAATTGATAAAATAAAATGCTTTGTATATATGGTGCCCAAGGCATATCATTCATTACCACATAAAATAAAATGGTTTGATAAAATGAAACTTTTTTCTAATGCATGTAATACTGAGCTTTTTAGACAAGATAACTTGATAGTAATTTGCAAGTTCAAATATATTTTACCACTTTACTAAAGATCCAGTGGTTATTCTGATTCATTTTTAAAATTATATTTATGTGTTCAAGGATTAATGAAGCTATGTTATTTTTATAATTGAGTGAAGTTACCTCGACAAAATAAGCATCTTTCAAATCAGATATGATTTATTTAATGGTGTATGTCGACTCACTCTTTTTAAGGCAAAATAAGCCAGGGATGAGGCTAAGCGACTACCGGTGTTTTTATCTAATAATGTCCACCTCCAAGAGCAGCTCTCGAACATTGAATTTAATGAAAACTTAATTATCGCCGAGTAAAATTCTTCTGATTAAAATTAATACTCGAAATAAATGAACCATTTCGAATAAAATGTAAAACAAAGGCACTAATCCACTGGGAGAACTTGATCAAAATATAATTTTGGATCGTTATCGTATATGTCAATGGAGCAATCGTGGGCATTAATGGCAGTAAGAAATAGAAGATTGAAAGCAATGGAAATATCGGAAGACAATGAAGATCAAATGGACGTAGAAAATATACCTTAAACTTATCCGACGAAGAGGGGAGAAGAAAATATGCTTGATGAAAAAAACTCAACGAAATTTATTAGTTTTAAGAGGAACACGATTGTTGAAACTTAGCCATCCACTGTTTTAAATATATTTATTTTCACTGAATTTTTCACACCGTAGCATATTCAGAAATACGTAAATATTTTCTAAGCTGACTTATTCCTTAATATACTACGGCAGGGACTGATGAGTCATACCAATTCTCGAAGCGTTTGGGATGGCAGCGATTAGGAAGGTTTTTTGACTGGCCCTACTCACAAAACAACCTTCCTCCACCCTTTAGCAGAATGGCTATGACTTAAACAGGGACCCAAACTTGAGGTCTCATTGTGAAACGAATCGAAACGGGACGGCAAGTGGTGACTAGTCATTTCAATTCTCGAAGCGCTTGGGTTGGCGGCGATTAGGAAGGTTCTCTGACTGACCCACCACACAAAACAACCTTCCTCCCCCGTTTCGCAGGATTTTGAAAGTTTTGTAGCCCATGTCCCATCGTCCAAGGTGCACAGCCTGGAACTTTTGCAATAAAAACAGTCTTTACAAAGTGAGGACTATGTCCGGCCTAGTTAACGTTAATTTCCTACCCGTGGGAAATTTTTTCGCGACTGGTTCGGCGTCAGCTGGTGGTTTATGGTGAAGTGGCCGCGTCAAATATTACGAAGTCCTCTGGTGATAGAAGGCTAATGTCGTCGGGGGGTCGTGAAGTGGCCTCGAATAAACGTCACCTGACCCTGTTCCTGTCCTAAAGCCTGACCCCATTCCCGACGAGCTAACCTACCTCACGTATTCCTCAGCTGCGGGACGTCATTTATGTGCGAACCCCTTAAATTTCATCCCATTCAGAGCAGACGCCGAGACGTCGCGCGAGGGTCAGAGCTTGTCTCTTTCGATTAACGTTGGGAGGTGAGGTCAGCGCCTGGTCACCATTTCTTACGGCTGGATACACCATTCAAGAATCACTTAAGGTGGCTGAAGCGGTAATTGAGGGTCATAGAGTTCACATTTCAATAATTTTTCGAGTAAGCCAAAACAAATTTTAGGACCACATTTTATTTCAGTAAATCTGTTAATGTGGTGGAATTTTACATGCATTAAGTAATGGAAGGATACTAGAATTATATTTTACATTTTAACCGGTTTGTTTTGACTTGTGTTTCCGTACCTATTCGAAATTTAGGAGAAAATTATATTTTTAATGTGTTTTTTCGAATCTTTGACTCGGCATGACTTTTTGATATTTGTTAGCAACAATAATAATAAATATCAATTATTATTTTGCGTTTAAAAGAAAACCTGTACATATGTATGTATGAAATATATCTCATGTACCACTAGACTTCACGTCAAAATAGCGTTGAATTGCTAAAAAACAAATTGGTACCTACAGTGCAATTTTTGTCACTTTTATCATTAAATATCACTAATGAGAACCTGTATGCATAGTTTCAGGCGAACCTTTGGAGGAACAAAACTCGCCCAATCCACGTTAAAAGGAAGTGTCATCACGACTGCTTGAGTTAAAACTTACGGGAAAGTGTACATTTTCGTTTGTGTCGTTCAAAAGGTAATGCTTTCACTGGTGACGTGCCGTAGCTACTGGGAATCAAAATTATACCTGCCACAAAAGTTCGTGGTGCAGACCTGTGCGACAAGGAGGGGAGTTAAAGGTGGAGGGGTGAAGGGAAAGGACGGAGGGGAAGAGAGTGAGGCAACGAGAGAGAGAGAAGAGGCAGGGGGGCCAAAATACTTCGCGAAAAAGCATGAGGAAGGATCACGCAAGGAAAGTGGTTAATAATCACCCATCGGTGTGACTTTACCAGGGACCTTATCTTGAAGTTTCAAGGTAAGATAAGTTGAAACGGGACGGCTGTTAGTGGTGAGTCATCCCACTTCTCGAAGCGCCTGTGTTGGCAGCTATTAGATAGGCTCCACACTGAACAACCATCCTCCACCGTTTCACAGGATTCTGAAAGTTCAGTAGCCCATGTCCCAAAATCGTCCACTGTGCAGCGTCAGGAACTTTTGTGAGAGCTATAAAGGCCGTTTTCTGCGGCGAATAATCTTGCGAATGATCATCCAAACATTTATTCACGCATTATTTGTAATTGATTTTGTTTTACAAGGTGAATTAATACCGTGATTTATCTGCGCTAACCTGCGCGGTGCCTGTCGATAGCACAATATCGATTCGCGGACATTGTCCATTAGGTTTATGAACAGTGTAGTGCTTTTTTGGGAATTATTAACGTTTCGCAATTTTATTTATAACTCGGCGTATTAACGGAAAAACTGATCCGTTCAATATGGCCAAAAGCACATTTAAATGGCTTCAATATTCCCCTGATCTATCGTATGGTTCCATCTATTCTCTCCTTAAATCTACGATTAACACGAATAAAAAATAGACAAATTTTACGCTACTATCTCTTACAATTAGATACTCTATAGTACATTGTGCTTGAGGCATATATTCCCATTCACTGCCGAGTAATGTTTTCCCCTTAGGAGATGAACTGAGTCAAGTGCGTCTGTGTGTGCCTCCGGCCCTCTCTCGTATTTCCTGCTACCTCCGTTATTGACCGCAGGCAATGCATTAATATCCCCGCAATCACCGCGAAGGGACTGGTTGCATGCTCAGTTTACAGACCCACTCATTGCTCTACTATTGTTTCCAACCAGATTGATTGCGTGTCCGGAACAGCCGAATCGTGTGGACACACCACATTCAGAAGGACTGGTGGAGTTCTCTTAGCTGGGTCCCAATTGACACATGTGAAAAGCTGGAGATATGTACCTCATAGATTTGGATTAAAGTATTTTCAAATTCACTTCTAGCGTTGATAACTGTATTTAACCCTTTATAAAAAAATGTTCGAGGGTTTAGTCCAAATTTAGTCAGCTCAATGCCATTTGCCTACGTTTCGATTTTAAATCATCTTCTGGGCTACAAAGAACAAGTAACAAAAGTTTTACGACAACAACAATAAACAAACATTCGGAATATCAAAATAGACTCTTTTATGATTTAATTGATGAATAAATGAATATATAAATCTAAATATGTAAGCATAATTCAGATATAAATTTATAAATTGTTCAATTAAAACAAAAGAACGTCAATGTATTGCGATAAACCTTCTGCTGCATATTCTTTGTAGCCCTGAAGATGATTTAAAATGTATAATCGAAACATTGGCAAATGATGCTATTGGGTCCATTTAATGTGGACCAAGCCCTTGACAATTTAAGTTTATTAGCAGTTTTATTTTAAACCGTTGGTGAATTTTCCGAAGCACGTATTATGCGGATTAACTTGAACTAAGGCAGGAGAAAAAAAGTGTTTTATTGATCGTGTGGCGTGAATTCATTATAATATAGGTAACTGCAACTGATAAAGAATTGTTTCTAACATATAAAGTGGTAAAAATCGTTATTACATAACTGTCATTGACAAACTATTGTGGGGAAATTGGAGAAATTTACATGTCAAATTATGTTGGCATAAAAAATATGTGTTATATGTAATACTGATTTATACTGCCTGTAGTGTAAAAGTCATACTTATTCTTTTTTTATTCACATATCTTCTCATTCTCATGGTTTTTATTGAGAGATTAAAAAAAATACCATGTTGTTAATTGATGTTCTAATTTGGCGCTATGGGAGCAAAGCCCATAAGGTAATAAATCTTTTTCTTATTGTGAAATCTAACTCCACCAGCAAATCCATTTAAATGCATCTGAATTCTCTAGGAAAAGGGTTAAATTGTGGTAGAGAGGTCATTCTTGGTTATTTCCTAGTCGATAGACACACACAATAGACAATCCCCAAACATCTTGTATGATTTTTCGATTGACTTTTGTTTGATTGGAGTTTCGCTTGGAGGGAAATAGGTCTTCAGTCTTCTGCATTGACGTTTTATGAGGAGTTTTATATCTGACGTAAAGAGTAATATGGTTTTATTTAGGGGGCAAAGAAAATCATCACGAAGAAATATCTGTTATTAGGGACAAAGGTGTCGCTATTTCCACTTGAACGTGGTCATTTTCAGTTCTTGGGATCTACAGTCGGTACAGAAAGTCTGGGACCCTGAGTTAGAGACTGACTATCCAGAGAAAGCCAGAGCCGATTATTATAAAACATACATTCATATTTAGTTGGTTTTCAAATCAATCGTTGCTGAGCTGACTATTGGAAATTATCCACAGTAATAAGACGTACCTAGTTATTTTGTAATTTTCCACATGATATTTTTACCTCAACCAGTTTCGACGTTTACAAGCCATTTTCAAGAGGCTACTAAACCATGGAGTTGTCACTATCTTATTTATACGTAACATGAACAGGGAGGGAGGTTGGCTAATGAGGGAAGTTGAAGATGAGTGATAGCCAAGTACGATAGGGACTAGGGTCTTGGAAAAGTGATTGTTCATGAGGAGGAATAAAAACAGAAGGAAAAGTCGAGTGACTCAATGGAACAACCTCATTTGCTAATTTTTCACCCCACAATTTATTATATACCTATTTCTAAACCCTCTGTAACACTTTATTTAGCACATTTCTCAAAAGTGCGTGGTACATTAAGTTAAGAATCAGTTGAAATGCCTTGTTTAGTAGAATTTTGAAAATGACGAGTCAACGTAGACAGCGGTTCAGGTAAAAACGAAAGGTGAGGAAAATTACAGAGTAGATACAACTTACCACTAGCTCACTTTTGTCCAATTTACGTGATTAAATGTTTAAAAATTAAAATGTCATATAAGGAGGTTTGGTGATTTCACTCAACTTAAAAGAATTCGACGAAAATAGCTGAAAGCGTTACTTATGTTGTCTTATATCTACCTGATTTCTTTCAGAATTATTTACCGCAGATTACTTAAGATATTTGATCGAGAAGTGGACAAAAGATTACATGGGTTCTTATGGGAACACAAGGTACCTTAATTCATCAAAAAGAACCCATTTCTAGTTAATAATAAGAAAAAAAATAAGAAAAATGAAGTAGGTATATCAAATTATTTTTATACATTATTCTATTGATGATTTAAATTATTTTTTTTTTCTTATTCTTAACTAGAAAACGTTCTTTTCGATGAACACAGCTAGTCGCACCTCGCTCCCATTAGAACCCATGTAATTTCATGCCCAATTCCACATTAAATATCATAAGAAATTTGCGGTAAATAATTTTGAAAAAATTCAGGTAGCTTTAGGAAAACATAATTAATGCTTCCAGCAAGTTTCGTCGAATTCCCTTAAGTTGAGTGAAACCACCGAACGTCCTTCAAAAATGTTTCTCGGGCTTTGCGCTTTAATTAGCTGAAGAAAAGACAAATATTTTTACTCCCGAGAAGTAATAACAAACTTGCTAGAAGAATCGAGGAAAAAGAGTCGATCTGAACGCCACCCTCCACCATTGTTGATGGACAACACCCCCCTAGGTTGGTCGTTCATTGTCTTGGTGGGGAGGAGGAGGAGGGAGGCGCTCAGGGGGCTTTTGTTCGGGACCGTCCGTGCCAATTGGCCGCACGCAGCAAAGGCCTCGTTATCGCTAGTGTTAGGTGTTGCACCCACAACTCACATCCCTTCCCCGTTCCGCAAAGGTGGTCCTCATCCCATTGCTAACCTCTCTTCTCCCTTCCCTCTTCCCCCTTTTGTGATCCCAACTGCGTCTGAGTCATCCTCTGGTTGGGGTGTCGGCGTTAATTTAGCTCATTCTCATGATGCGACGGGCGGGTGATATAATTCCGGACCCCCCCGTGTGTCATAAACGGGTTTCGTCCGACTGAGTGCTTTGATTTCGAGACCCGATGAGGTTGTCGAGCCAGGCCCGATGGTTGGCATTTTATAACCCTGCCGTCCCGGACGAATAATTGCGTAACTTCCGTGCAGATAGTGCTCCTAGGTTATGATTCGGTACCTATGTCTAAAGGTGGATTTACACTGGCAAGTTAATCGCGCAGGTTACTTGGACGTAACTTGCTCGTGTAAGCGGAGTCCGCTTGCAGAACTTTTAAAAGTTTTAGTAAATTCGCTTGCGGAAGTGTTATGTTGGCAAGTGTAAAGAGCAGCCAGTCTGGCTTTGCACTTGCTTGTGAAAAATATTTTGTCAGTGTAAAACCACCCACAAGCTCATGCAAAAGGAAATTGCGGAAATAACTTGCTAGTGTAAACACAACCTAATATTGGTCACTATTTTGGTGCAGATTCAACTATTTAACAGTAAATGCACCTTATTACTTTAATAAAGTCGGTGTGCAGATTACGAATCTAATGATGCTACACGGATGACGCAAATTGAAACTATAAGGAAATCTCTTCTGAACGCATTCTTCCTTGAAGGTGACTCTAAATTCATCACTTCATCGTAAAAACGAGATAATAACCTCTTCGGACTCCATGTGACACGGGAAATTTCTTTATTTTCAAGGCCTAGGGACCTAATATGCTTCCAGAGCTTCACCTGTCCTCAGTTATTGCATTTATGGTGCATGTCGGGAAAGCATAATACTCTATTACAGTGCTCTTGGTAACGTCTTACAGAAGTACCGACATACTCCTCGGGCACACGCTCCCGGAGAAAGTTGGGTTTGAAGAGGATAATAAACAAATACGACTTGATTTTCCATGGATAAATTTCCTTAATCCGTGACCTAAGTTTCTACTGGCTAAGTCCAAATTAATTCTGAATCCAAAGTCGCATTCTAAATCCAAAGTAATGCGGAACTAGCCACTGTAGCTATATTAGCGGGAGTGTGGTGGAATGCAAACGGGTGAAATTCACAGTAAAACAAACATTCGCCTGTACCAGGAGTCGAACCGAGATCACCAGAATCCGCACTGAGTATTTTAATCGAGACCTGATAAACTAAATCCCAGTCCAGGTGAAGGATCTCTTTCTCATCGTATATTTCGCAAATAGGAAGTCAGTATCTGGTTCATTTGAACTGCGATACGTTAAATTCTACGTCTATCCTGCGAGCCGCCGCACAGTGGTTCAGAATCCCCAAAACGTGGCCATGGCAAGAAAATATTTTGCGATTAAAATGAAAATTTTCATATATATGCTTTTGAGGACGCTGATATTGACCATGAAATCGGATTTTTTAAAAAATCATTGCATGACATTTTCTTCGCTAATTTTTACTATTATTTGACAAAATACTTTTTTCAATTGAATACATATTTGCATGCATATGTTTGCACTCACTCACTGATACAAATTCATGAGCATTTTTAATCGAGCTAAAAGGTTGAAATTTTCAGGGGAGGGTTGGAATTTGGTGTCGAGTCAGGAAAAAAATCGAAAATTACAATATTTTTTATTCGTTTCGAGCCCTGATAGCATTTTGTTTTTCAATAGGAGTTAACGAGAAAAACGCATTATTAACGTGTAGAGTAATTTTCATTCATTCATTATTATATGAAATAATTGATATACAAGTTTCATCTTTCGACCAAAATGAGGCCAAAGCATCAAAACATTTAATTTTTACAACAGAGTTTTCTCTATCGATCGATAAACTGCATTATTTGAAGTTTAAACGCAAACTATATGCAAATTTTTGATATTTTTTCATTTTCGTTGCCAGGCAGGCCAGGCGTGTGACTAGGCCTGATGTCAAGGTGAATTGAAGAGAAGACAAGGTTAAGTTGTAAGTCAGTCAGTAAGTTGTCGGTAAACCTGCACGTCCTTCAGTGTGTAAGCCTGTGAGCAAGAAATTCGTATTTGAAAACCTAGATCATAATTGGAAAATGTTTCCAAGTAAAAAATCAAGATATCATCGCCACTATGAATAAATTTTAACTGAGAGAAGCGAGAGACCATAAGGGAATAAGCAACAAAAAATTAAACCGTAGCGTGGGGGGAAACACGCATGAAGCTTTTGCGACGATTCATCAAAGAAACTAGGATTCATCAAACGAATAGTTGGAAGGTCCGGGGATGAAAGATGCTATTTCGCAATGTAATATGCTTCACTACATCTCGAAAACGCCGCGAGTATAGATCCTTTTTCTTTTGTGATAATGCTTCCTATCGATCGTTCGTTTTCACAGGATACGTTGAACTCTACGCATTGTAAGAAAACTGCGCCATATTGTTTTGACACATATGAGCGATATTATGGCATTTTTACCGTTTTCAAAAATTATGAACAATTCCTCAAAAGATTATTTTGGCCTTGTTATTTTGGTAGTTTCCAGCGCCGCCAACGGTATTCTCTCGAAACGCTCGACTCGTCTTCTTTCCTGTGATTGGTCGTTGTATCCAAGAATCGGATGGAAAATAAGTTCCGTACTTATTTTGCTATTCGGTACTGATAATCGAATTCGATTACGTAATCAAATGTGATCACACCCTTTACACGGTACGAACACGGTAAAAATGCCGAGTTTAGTTCGATTTTCACTAATGAAATAAGCATCTGGTTAAACGGCCTTATGAGACTCCTTCACCACAAAATTCACCTCTGTCCTCTACCCACTCCTTTTTCCCTATTAACCCCCCTTATTTATGGCTGGGGTCCTTACACCCTCCTGCCACACGCCTACTCTACGGTTCGCAGGATAATACGTATATGTAGATGAAGCGCGGTCATAAACTACTCCTTCCTTAATTACACCGTATTGCCTTGCCGTGAGAGTTTGTAAAGATTTAGCCGTGCTCCTATTATCGCCCATTTGATATCGCCTCGACTGGACGGGCAAATACCTCTCCTTTCGGGGAAAATGAATCGTGACCGAGCTACAAAGTGGGATTAATTCCGCGCTGAATGCTGTAAATCTCCCGTGTGATCTTTCGGTAGCTCTCCTACTCATGAGAGAAATCGCTGCCGTCATCTGTCTCCACTTGAGGAAAGGGAAAGGTGATTAAGTTTCATATTTCCCCCAGCTGTCACGGGCCCACCGCAGGAGTGAATGGTGACGGGCTAATTACACATCAAGGAGATCATTATAGAGCTTGTCAAAATGTTTGCCGTTCGCTTCACAGATCTTTCAACATGTACATTGGGAAATACCTTTGAATTCACGGCCCGAGTGGCCATCCGCATTATTTTCTGATTCCCCTAGTTTCATAGTGGTTTTACCAGTTTGCATTTTCACATAGGGTTTCACACAAACATGTATCACAAACACACATAGATAGAACATCAATGCTAGTAAGCACGAAAATTTCAGTAGTCCTAGGTGTTTCTACTAACTGACAATCCTCGTTGCACAGAGATAAAATCTGGGTGTAACCTGATGACGTCCACTGTTGGATGAAACAAGTCGTTTACTAAAATATTGTGTAAGATTTTAAAAGGTTTTAATTTTTTTGGAGCGATGAGAGTTGTGAGAATCCTCGAAAATTATAATTAATTTTGAAACTTTTTGTTGTCCAAATCTTTCAATGCTTTCAATTGGGAATCCTGTTGCATGTACGCCTATATTTGGGCAATTTCAATTATTTAAGTCTTCTCCTGTTAATCCTTGGAGTCCCGAGTTCGAGTACCACCTGGATTGGTTTTTGTCTACCCAGGGCATGGGTATTTCTGTCAAACTCAGATGATTCGTTCCCTGGAAAACCTTTTCACAAGTCAAGAATGGCTTATCGAGATCGCAGGGACATGCGGAACATCAGAATCGCCCGAAATGCAAAAAAATATTTTCACATTTGTCTTCACACAAACATATATCACACACACATGTAGAAGATCAATACGAATAAGCACGAAAAGTAGGCTATTTTCTATATTTTTCTACTTCCACACTGATTACAATACGTTTTTTAATTTTTCAACTCTATTTCTCCTGGAATACCGACGCTAGTAATGTTCCCACGACATAAAAAAATACACATACATAAAGAGAGTGACAAACATGAAACGTATATAAAGGAACAAGAAATAAACATGATTTTTAATACTCTCATTTGAACGTGGAACACATTTCGAGTTACATATATATATATATATTTATATTTATTTATCACGACAGATTGTTATGGTCTCTTCCATCACAAAACTTGTCACATAAAAAAACGCACTTCCACAAATAGGTGTAAACATGCCAAGCAGGGCATTCAAAAAAAATGTTTTTAATATTACTATTATTTTCACGTGGGTAAAAAATCACAAACAGATCTCACCTTCACCAGTGGTTTCAGTCCCAAGAAGAGTTCCAGCATGGTAAGCACCCGCTCGCACTAAAGACCTCCAGCCTTCCCTTCGACGCCTTCCGACAGCTGTGCCACGAGAAAGCAAAATTTGTGTCTACACCCCAGCAAAACCACGGAGGAACCCGCGCTCAAACATCTTTGGCGGGCCAGAAAGGAAAATTTTCAAAGACTACCGCTAGAGCAATGGACCTGAGCCAATTGCTAGGTCACTCGTTAGAGAAAATACAATTTTTCTTTTTTCTGTTGACTCGACTTAACCCACTGCCGTGTTTGACTGAGTGAGGTTCAATTATACTGGCAAAGTGACGGGAGAAGTTTTATTACCTGACTGCACTTATAACTAACCATACCCTACACAATTAGTGTAAGGATGTGGAAGTATAATGTGGTTCTACCATAAAATGTTTTAAATGCTATTTTATTCATATTATAGTTATTTATCGAAAAATATGTCCTCTCTTTGATACAAACAACAACATATTACCTTTCCACGATACACTTTCCGCCAATTGAACTTGAAATTACATGGTCTTAAAAGCGAGAATGGGTACAACGTGGGGTAAAATAGTATTTTTTCCATCAAAAACAAATGCCACATATGCAAAAAAACTGAGTATAAGAATCTAATTCTCCCAGGGAATTGACTGGTGATAAAATTAAGGCACCAATCCAGCTTTTTCTAATTATTAGCGATAACTAAATGAACTGAAGTCAACAGGTGATAATTCAATATAATTGGTGCTGTAGTCGGCTCATGTGGCCGTGAAATATTATTCACTGAAAATGTAATCGTCAAATGATCTGCATAATTTTTAATTAACTGTTTTATTGAATTAATTAATTAATTTTATTTTTTAAATAATTTTATATCATTAATAAACTTTTATTTTTCTTTCTAATATCAGTGGCATGTTATCAGGTACAGCAGAATTTTTTCAAACTTAAAAACCAGAAAGGTAAATTTTAGTATTTGTTTTGACTTGTAGAGTCGCAGTGGTGGTGGTCGACAATAGCGTGATAATAACTTAGGTTCATTCGGCAAAGATTATTTTTTAACGGCTTCGACGATTGTTAAGCTTCTACTATTTCTATGCTCAACTGATGGAGAGGCAATAATTGTAAAACGAGAATCTCGAAGGAATTTGTTAACCAATCTACCTTATTGTTCATTTTGACCACCGCGATCAGTGCAAGGATACAATATTTTGGTTGCACAATGATAAATAGTTGCGCGTAGAATATTTAGGAAATCAACTTCAGTAGCAATCACTTATTGAGGAGTCAATCATTTGGGAAAGGTTTATTTTTAAAATGGCGTTTCTCGATTTCATCAACACTTTTTATTCCATCATTAATCCACGTATAATTGACGTGAGAAGGATTTCATTGCACTTAGAAAATGACGAAATATTTTGTCTAAAAACGTTAATTAATGTGAATAACCTGATTGGTTTAGAACATCTGGGTGTTTTACGCTCAGCGATAAAATTTAAATTTTTTTTATTTTAAAAAGTGGCAGTGGTAACTTGAAATTGACTCCAATCAGTGTTGACTTTAGTTCAGTTGAACACACTGATTTTTTTTACTCTTTCATAATTGAACTTCAATAATTAAAATATACTTATAGAATTGAGTGTACAGGACCTAGAAGGTAGTCGTTAAACTCTTTGCGCACTTAGGATACCGCCGAAGAATTACTTAGTTAATTAACTACGCCAGAGGAATTGGTTCGAAGGTATTCTGGTTGGGAAGTTTATTATAACTGTCCTCACTGATCAAGCTGTCACAAAAAATTGCAGCTATCGTGGGAGCAAGGCTGGGATCCGCTTAAGACTGAAGGTCACACTCTTGCTAAGATTACATGAAAAGTTTATTTTTAGCAAGTTTCAGGTTGATGTGTAAGACATTATTTTCCATTACCCAACAATGCATCGCCACATTCGACAGAGGCGACATTGTATAAGAAGTTCACAGCATAATTCTAACCCTTTCAAATGATGAATAAATCACCAAGTACTCTTCCACACATTTATTTCATTTGTTATATTAGATTTAATTTTTTAATGTAATATTAAATGTTTTAGATTCTTCCACCGATTTATTTATTTATTTTTAACTAAATTTTTTATTCATCATGAGCATAAATTTCATCAGGTTCAGCCTGAATCATTGTAATTCATAAGAATATTCCGTTTTCACCACAAATATTCTGACTAACTCAAAACTTAGTGATACACTAATCCGTCCAAATAATCTCAGCTCTCGTCCCAATCCTCTACCCTTTCCTTCTCTTTATTCCGTTGTTTTTCAGAGACTTTTCCCCCTGTTGCACGCCCTATCGGAAAATAAAATCCTGGATCCCAGATAGCCAACGTGATTACCACCAGGTTACTTGAATTTCATGTAGTTATTTGTACCGGGTTCATTTGTGACATTTCTGCATAAATATTGTTTTGGGGTGAAAAAAAACCAGTATGTTCCAAGTATATTACTCATTAGTTCTGAGAGTGCGACGACGAATAAAATCAGACGAATCCAGGTGCATGTAGTGAATTATCTATTGAAATTCTTGTGACAGCAAGAGTGAAAGACAGCACCACTGGAATGGTGCCAAGAAATTAGTGAAATGTATGCGAATAAAAGACCACTTATTGTTAGTAGGTAGATCCAGTGCGGAGATGAAGAAATAATGGAGCTAATACAAGCAGGTGTAAAGATAATTAACCGAAAAGCTAATAGAATTGATTCGATCCATTTGTTCTCCTGAAGCTGTGAGGGGTAAACCTTATTATGATCTGTTCTTTTCTTTAACCAAATTCATTTCACCGTTCAACACTATCATTTTGCATCTCTATTCGTTATTTTAACCGTAGATATTCAATTTAGCTAAGATGAGTGATTTAAAATGTGATGTCGTAATTTTGACCCCTTCGATTTTATCTATGAGAAATAAATCAAGTATTTTACTAAAAGAATGTAGAATAAACTCGTAAAGTGTAACTAATTCACGAATATTATAATGGAAACTTTCTCGTAGGTGAAAAATTATTTATCAAACAATAGAGAATTATAGATTATCTCAAATATGAGTTTGAATCATCAGTTCAACTATTTATCATCTATCCACACTAGCACCGTATAGCACACTAGCACCTTTGAATGCAGAATGTTTCAATAACCCGTTATAAACACTTGTACTATTATTTGCATATCCGAAATAAGTGTTCAGTCTTTGTGATTAACGGTGGAAAGAGACCGCAGAGAGGGCTAAATAACAGTAAAATGACTCATGAAATAAACACAAGAAAATGAAATCGACAATGAAGTACTTATCATAATTAATAAAAATATAGGTATATAAAAATATTGTGATTTTCAGTTCTTATTGTAGTGTATCTTATCTCACCGAAAATAGCTTTTGTCGAATTAAACATGATACAATGCACTTAATTCAACTTGTTTCACCCCTTGCTTGTACTGCAAACCTCCATTGCAAAACACATTAATGGAAATCACGGATAAATATGGGTACCGGTTATGAAAGTTTTGCGGAGATAGACTTTAAAACATTTTCAATGCTAAATTGAAAAAATCAACACCAATCACCTGTTGATGTGATTTTTTTTAAACACACAATCCATGCGATCAAAGGGGGAAATATCTTTTTAAAATCCGTGCTGGGATTTCCCTCGCTCTGTGACTGACAGGTATCCTACCCGTTCAAAAGGAAATTGTTTCCAGCTCGCTGTTTGCCTGTCGTTCTTGCTCCCAGTGCACCGTGAAAGACGCACCGCGTGCGTTGTGTCAGATTTCACTGAGTCCTCCGAGAAAGCAAATGCACCACGTCAACTTGTCACTACTCCGACCACTCAAAACATTTTTTTTTCACCGTCGCCGGGCGTTTCGTCTTGGCCGGATATCCTGCCACGTCTTCTGGGAATACGGTTCCACTCCTTGGCTTCGGTTCCACGTCAAGAGGAGAGCCGAGGCAACGGAAACAAAAGGATCGTGGATAGTAGTGTGGTTCGACCACGGGATTGTAGCCACCCTAGTTTTCCCTTCGCGAGAGTGTTTTGAAAACTTGTCCCCGCCCTTTCGTTGCTTTTGTCGAGTTGATGATTAAATCGTTTGCTTTTGGAAACCGTTTTAAAATCCGGGCATGATTCTCTTCCGCCGTAATGTCTCTTAATGCAATTCTAACATCTAATGATTATTGCGCTGCCAAAAACGGGTTTCAGTGAGTCTAATCTCACACCATAATGTCCTTGCTTGCAGAAAGCTATTATCATTTCTATTAAAATGTTATTAGCATAATTATTAGTATTTCTATTATATATTGCTGAAAGCTATTTCTGTTGTCAGCTGCACGAACTTCAGCGAAAACAATTACCTCAGTTTTTAAATTCTCAGAGTTAGTTTGTGTTATAAACCGCTAAGGTTTTTGTTTAACAGTTCATCGTAAATAGTCTTGTATTTCTAGCCTTGCATTATTTTAATATGTAAAACTGAAGTATCATGAACACCTTACGCTAGAAATGTACTCTGATAGCTAATTGCGCCGCTGCGTATACCAGGGAAAGCATTTCATTACTTCGGTTATGTTGTGCAGTAGTCCCGTTTCGTCAATTTTTTGCCATTAAAATTCTTTCCAAAGCATTTCGTGAATATTTTCGCGTGTTCTATAACCTTTCTATATTTTATACCTTGCGTAACAACAATACATCCTGAGCATATTTTTCTTTTGTTTTTAGGCAAATTTGATTAATCTGTAATTCTGAATGCGTAATGGAAGCGAAAAAAAGAGCCGTGAGCACCCATTAATATGTATTTTAGCGTCATTATACGCAAATGCGCAAAATTCGCTATAAAAAATCACCTGCCAATGGATACGGATCCCCCAATGTAGTGGTGAGTGCTTCGAGCGGTACGGTAAACGGTCTCCAGACGTCCTCCTCCACTTTAAAGTTCAGTTGGGCTTAAAAGGAACTTAGTTTTCTTGTGAATTGCCATGCATAAAACTCTAAGTACTCGAATTAGTGCATATGGAAAGGCAGTTCTTGTGTTTACAACTACTTTTAAATCCATAATTTGAATTTGAAAAACACTTGTTGTTTTTGACAAATTTTGGGGATACCGGGACAGCCACGGTAGTTACCTTTACGGAGTCACCCGCAAGTGTTCCTAAGTGCGATATTCCACAGGGGAGGATGACGCCTCGGTAACTTACCTGGTTCAAGCACTCGGCGCGAAGTAGAGGGATCCGGGTTTGAATCCCGGTCAAGGCGAATGATTTTTTTTCTCTTTGGAAAATTGCACTTGTTACTTTTTAAAAATTCCTCTTATATGTAGACAAGTTTGGAATTTAGCCACTTTAATGAAGGTATCATCGGATAAAAAAAGTAATTCAGTGGTTGTTTTACATATTAAAAGGAAAATTCACTTGCTAAGTTTTCCACACAATTTATTGTTCTGAACCGGTTTAAACGTTTAACACGTCACTTTCAAGAGGCAAGTACACAAGTGGCAGGCAGTCTCTTATATATGAGCTTAAAAGAGGTGGAAGGGGGGGTTTAATCATAGTTTTGATGCTAGGAGTAGTAGGGGAGTCACCTAAAACCCAACCAACCAAACCCCCCTCCTTTTAAGCTTATTTATGTATAAGAGACTGCCTGCTTCTTGTGTACTTGCCACTGGAAATTGACGTTGTAACGTTTGAAGCTAACTTTAGTTTTTGTTTTGATTTTGCTTTAATTTTGCGTAAGTTTTGTTTAAATTTTTTAATATATTTTATTGTGGAAATGTTTGAATGATTGTTAAAATGCTAATGGTTGTTAGGGGGTCGTTGACAGAAAAGATGATGGTTGAAGGAGTAATTAAAAACGGACTGGAAGCTGGAAGAGCTGCTCTATACCAGATAGAAGCATTTCCCAATAAAAACAGGAAAAAAAAGCTTTGCTGCTGAGTATACACAGGCCAAAACTAAAACGTATAAAACGTTAAAACTGGTAGAGAACAATAAATTGTGTGTAAAAATTACCAAGTGAATTTTTCCTTTTAATATGGAGAATTTACACAGAGTAATCTCGTCAAAGATTAATTTTATTGTTGCTTTACCTATTTTTTGTTGTTTTTTGTACTTGTTAGAGGTAAATAGGGGACGTTTGAGGAAGGTAGAGGTCAGTACAACCGTGGATAAAGGAGTGGGGAGATGGGAAGGGTTATGGTTTTTTTCAGGGTGGGAAGGGGTCGCGGAAACGATTGCTCATTGCCTTCCTCAAAATTCCCCCCACATACCTCATCAGCGTGTTTCACTACAATGTTTGCGATCCAAACAAATATGTATCTAAATACGCTGAAATTACTCGCATATGATTTTAAAATCCAATCTTAACAATTTGATTTAGAGCCATAGAGAGCTGGGAATCTGACATGAGTACCATAGGTATTCAAAAATTTTAAAGTTGTCAAGGAAGAAAATTTGCGGTTTCAGGGTGTATTATGTGAAATATTTCCATGTTAGGAATGATAAAAATTATGCGAATTTGGCAAAAGATAGTTTATTCACGACCCGGGTTTCAACACATTATGTAATCTTCAGAACCTGAAGATGACATAATGTGTTGAAACCCGGGTCGTGAATAAACTATCTTTTGTGAAATTCGCATAATTTTTATCATTCCTAACTTGTCAAGGAAGGTTTGTGACCTTAGCAACTCTGGTAATCAAACGCGGAGGCTTCCATACTCTCCCGCCTGGAGAAAGTCGTGATAATGGACTCTTCCTCATGAAAGGACCTTCTGTGAAACTGCCACCATTTTTTACTACCACTACACTGCAAGTCTAAATGAGAGAGTAGCTATGGTCACCAGGTCACAGAATATGCGAAATTAACATTTAAAAAATCATCCGTCTGCTCAAATATGCAAACCCCGATCCCCCTAATTTAACTTTAAACAACATATCAAATCAAGCGTGGTCTTCTACTTTCATTTCAAACAGGAAAATGATCAAAGACTTCCGTCTTGTTCCCAAATTTGTTGACATTCTAATGTTACACGACATTTCTTTACTGATTATCAGGAAAACAAGGATGACAATTAACTATAACTGAGGTATGCTTTATATGAGAATACGCGATTGAACCAATGGCCTCAAAGCATTACGGAAAAACCTTTTAAAAAAGTAAAGTTGCTTGGAATGTGAGTGGAAATACGCTTTTTGCCCTGGGCTCAATTTTTAGGGTAAAAATAAGACCCAGGAATCGCATTATTTAGTTTTATATTGACTGCGGAGAATATTTATAAATACCTTAAATATTCCTTTGAGTGGTGATAGGAGGCCAATCATTCTGCCGATTAGGGATAGTACGTCCGGGCTCTCCAATAACTCTTAAGATACTGAGGATTTTCCAGATATTATGCCACCCCTGTTCCTTTTATCACGTGGTGTTCTCGCCTTAACACTGAATCCTTTCATTCCTACAGAGATAATGTCTCCTGACAAATATTTAGTCTTCGCACAAAGAGGGGGGTATCCATCATCAGGTTAGCCAACCGATTATTGTGTTATCTAAGCAACTCTGTGCGTCGGAAGCAATGACCATAAAATCGAAGCTGCTACTGAAGTTGGTAATGTTATTTTGATTTGTTCCAACAACTAAAAGTGTATGCTTTCCATTCTCGGAATTCAGTCCAACCTCTCCTTTCCCAGGGTTAATTTGAGCATGATAAAGAATGCATAAGTGTGTGGTCTACAATTGCGAATGAAAATAATGATATCTGGCGAGTCACAGCTTTGGGTTATCATGATATAGCTACGAAACCCACTCAATTACATAAGAAACCAAAAGAAAACATGATGCACATTTCCGTGAGAATTTGTATGAAAAGTATCGGGTTGGTTTCGTAGATAAGAACGCTGTTTTTCCATGTATAGATTTTCCTTAGACTGAAGAAACGTCGCGTCGGTTGGCCAAGAATAAGGTGGCGCGACAACCTTAGCCAGAAAAGGCTGTGATTGAAGAAGAAACAGGCAACAGGAGCCCACTATGAAGAAAAAAGAAGATAATAAAAGAAAATAAATTATGAGATGTATTCATCCACACTTAAGCTTCATTTTACTGACCCAGGTTTCGACAAGTAATGATTATTTGAGAGGCGAAATAAAACTGCTTCGCGTCGAAATCTGGGTCGAGTAAGTGAAAATCAAGCGTGGATGAATAAAAGCTATAATTTATTTTCCTTTATTGTCTTCTTCTTCCTCTATAATAGGCTTGGTAGCCTGTATCTTATTCAATTACGGCCTGCTCTCGTTAAGATTGTCACAACACCTTTTTCTTGGTCGACCGACGCTACATTTCGTCTATCTGTGGGCAGTTTATCTCTTTCGATACATACTAATATGTCGTTTTCCATTCTGTCTATGCGTTCGTTTTATACTATTTTTCGTCCAAGTACCCGAATTTTTCTGTTTCACATTATTTTATTATCATTTTACTTCTTTCTCTGTTTTATAATGTTTTGTCTGCAATCCTTTGAAGAATTTTCATCTCTGCAGCATCTAATAGCCTTCGAGTGTGTCTGTTCTCGTCTCTGCTGAATATGTCATAATTGGTTTTACTTGTTGTTTGAATTCTGGATTTCGTTTCTTGTCTTAGGTATTTATTTCTCCAAATTATATCATTAATCATTGTAATCACTGTTTCTGCCTTATTTACCTCAATGAGTTTCGTAACTCATATTATGTGTACGCCTGAGTTTGTAAGTTTTGATTTTTGTTGTGTAATCTGACCGTCAGCTGTGATTTCTTTTACTGTGAAAAATAAAATTGTTCCACTAAGTTTAGCCTGTAACCTTTTGTTTAAACTGATGCGCTATCTTCCCAGTCTCAGGGTCACCTTTCGAATCCTCGCGGTGGCGAGGTATTTTTTCCGTTGAAGTATCAATCCTTATTATGCCTGGTCTACATTACAGCTTTATTAGAATGCACACACTAATTGAGTACACGTAGTACAAGTGAAGATGGCATCTGCATCTCTACTAGTATCACCACCGAAGATGAATATCAAAACAAATGATCAGCACCAATCGTGTGGGCAGCTGAATTTTGAAGTGAAGCTTAAAAAAAACCTTTTAAATAATGGAAACAGCTTTTTTGACTCGGATACATGTAATTTAGCAACAATTATATGTTAATATTTGGCAATGATGAGTTACTATCATCATTTTTTGAAATTCGAATTCACTATTTCTTGTCATACTCGTAATATTTCCTCACAACCCATTTATATGAATACGCCAAAGCATGTAAATACACATACCGATGGACATGCCTTATTCTAATTTAAGAGACTTTCAACAGAAGAAAGGAAACGAGCTCAGATATTTTCGTGACAGACTAAGACGCAGGCGACGAATGATCAGGAGATCGCTGTCAACATCGCTGAAAACAGGAGTGAGACATCGTTTATGGATTCGGATCATGTTTCTAGTGAATACCATTAAAAAGCTTTTGTGCATCTCACCGTCTAATAACAATGCTCTACAGCACATGTTCACGCGATAGAAACACATGAACGCACGAAGGCCATGTTGAGGCAAAAAATGACAGCGCTCACTTTAGCTAAGCCTTCAATTTAAATACACCCTCACTTAAACTGCCTTGACATATTTTACATCAGGACTTCAACAGGGAGAATCATTTAAAGCTCCATTTAAGTGGATCATTTTAGTGGTATACATCATGTGGAGAGTATATGTGTACAGTACTTTATCCGTCGAATGGGAAATAAAGCTACCTGAGTAAACTGGTTATCAAAGAGGAAGGAGATGATGGTGAAAACGAAAGAGGAAAAGGAAGAAAACGTGGAAAATGAGAGTGCCGAAGAAGAGAGAAGAAAGATGAACGGGGGCCAGAATTCGGCACCGAATCCGCGATGATAATTTTACATATTAAATAATAAAAAGTAATATAAATCAACAACAAAGTAAAAATAATTTAAAAATGTGAAAAATACGCAGAAGATTCTTTCATAGTCACTCAAAATTTTCTTTTAGTTTAAATATTCATAAAATTCATGTGCTTAAATATTTTAAATCAGTAAATTTTTATTTTTAATTCATAATATATTAATAAATAGGGGTAAATGTTTATGCATGAACCCACAAATAACCTTTTTTTAGGGAACACTTGAAAATTATTTAAGTATCATTTTCATCTCTTTTGTATGGCTCTGTTAAAAAAAATGTTTTATGCAATATTTTGTATTTGAAGAGGAACGTAAAACTGTGGTATATTTCACTGATTGTAGACGAAATCCGACTCTAGGGCTTTGGGATCATGTCTTCTTCTTTCGCGTTGTCGTCGTCATCCCAAACGCAAATTGCTCCAGAAGAGAAATGCTGACAGTTACTCTCCTAAGAATGCATTCCATGGATAAAAACTAATGATTGAAAGCACCTGACAATAGCTTAAGAACTTCAATCACGTTTGCGCCCTCATGAGCGTAATTGAAACATGACGACAACGCGAACTCACGTGTTATGGAGAATTACCATTGCGTCCCAGGTTTACCTTGGCCATTCCTCCATTCCCCATAATAATTCTACCTTTACCCTTTTCCCTACCAGTCTTTCTTGTTGGCATTATTAAGGGAAAATAAGCTGGAGATATCAAACAGTCTTGGGTTTTTAGCTTGAAGCAAGTTACGAGGCAAAGGCAAGGAGGCAAAAATGCTCTCATTCGATAGATAAGGTGCTCCTTTGTTGGTTCCTTATGGTGGAAAAAGTTAAAAATAAAAGCTAGAGATTTAAATTTAAGATAAATCCAAATTTTGAATGAAAGCAATAGGATTTTTGACTCCTATGCATGCATTTTGGTCATCAGGTGATCATTAACTTGGAGAGTTCAAATCCCGTGAACACGTGCATGTTTACGTGATTTAAACTCTCCCTATTGATGGTCAGCTGGATGACTAAAATTCAAAAGTCATCGATCTAAAGTTTGATTATCTGTAGCTCTCCGCTTCACTTAACTATCAGCTTTCTGTTTCGTCCACAATAAGTTCTCTTTTTGACGTCCTTCATGAATTCAAAACTGCGATTTTGTTTACAGCCGTAGTGGCCGTTTGTGACTCCTCCTTATTCGTTCTCTCTCTCTCACTTCCATTTCCCTCTTCGTGCCTTCTTTCAATATAGTTCTTGGCCTTCTATCCCATGTTTTTTACTGGTGTGCCATTAAAACACACGTAGTGTTTCGAATTTTTGGGTTCTCCATCCGCGTTCGTTGACTTTGGCTGACAACGGTTTCGATAACCATCCTGCTATCGTCTACAGGTCGAAGATGGTCCCTCTCCATTGACATATCTGTAGTGTAGTGCATTCTTGTGAGGCTTCGCCTCGTGACACGCATTAGCGATTTATGCTAATGCATAATTAACCCTAGTTACACTAACTTTAGGGTGTAGTTTAATGCATGTTGATGACTACTCACCCCCTGCCACACACCCTTGAGGTGGGTTGCAGGGTATTTTGTACTTGTAGATGGAAATAAGCTGTTCTGGCCACCTTATAAGGTGCTATCGAAGTGATATATGGCTATCGAAGCCATTGCAAGCCAACGAACGAGGATGGAGAACCCGAAAATGCGGAACATTAATGGACAACGCCGTGAAAACCTTCGCCAGAATTTTAAAACAAACGTGTTGAAGTGTGTACTTCGTCATTCTCTTCATATTTCCATACCATAACAATTTCTTAGGCCCAAGTTCTCAGCCAATGTCTTTTGAATTCCCATTCTTTCCCTCAGTTGACTCATATGCATGCATTTTGGTCACCAGGTCAGTTAAGGTGGTTCCACCGTAAAATCACTTAAATGTCATTTTATTCACATTCTGCCTACTCGTAGAAAAACTTGTCCTCTATGTGATATGAACAACAAAATTTTACATTTCCACGCTATTTTATTCTCTGATTGAACTTGAAATTACAACTAGTGTTCAATGGGAGAATGAGAGAAATACGGGAAAAATAGTGTTTTTCTATAAAATATAAATGCCATTTTCGCGGAAAACTGTTTGCAAGAAGGAAATAATCCAGAGAAATTGAATAAAAATAAAATATAGGCATCTTACCACCTTATTCTTCTAGTTATTGGGGAATTAATGCCGTAATTGAAGTCAAAATGCAGTAATTCGTTAGAAATTGCGCTGCAGTCGGCTCCTACAGCTGTTAAAAGTGCTAATTTAAAATATATTCGTGGAATAATCTGCAAATTTTTTTACCTTACTTTTGGTTTTCTATATATAACTCATTTCACTGGCGAAAGCAGGATTTATTTGTTCGAAATATCATAAATGTGGAATTTAGCATATGTTTTGACTCACGCCGTCGCGGTAGAACCTCATTATTACATTATCCACAAGTATAACGCCACAGAATTGCCTCTATAATCCAGTTTCCGCATCTTTCAGTCTTCTTCTCATATCCTTCGTAATTGCCCTTCATCCTTCATCATTTTCCTCATGTATTCTGTCCTTAGTTTTCCTCAGTAGTACTTTCTGTTCATTTATCCGTCCATTGTTGTTTTGTTTGACAACATTTAGCTGTGTGGGCGGCTTATTTTCGTCCATTCGGCACTTCCTATCATAGACTAGTATTCCTATCATCTTACCTATAACCAAGGGTGAAAATGATGGAATTAAGTCGCATTGAAAAATTTAATCATGAAGCTTCTAAGAAAACCCCGATGACACAAATCAGTTATCGTTGCATTTTATAAGGTGAGGCATTTCCCAGAAGCTCCAACGTATTGACGCATAAGAGATAAGAAGAAGGTAACGTTTTTTTGACGCTCTCCAAGCGACTTAGAGTTATTATTTACCTGAGTGACTTCACCTTGAATGCTTTCATTTTGGTAGTCGAATAATTTTCATTTTTCGGGAGATAAATAAACCGTGGCACGTTCGGGAGAAATTCCAGATTCCAGAGGAAAGTGAATGTACTCCATATTGGTGTGAATGAATTTTTAGGAAGGAAACAAGAAGAAACTGCTCAAAAGCAAAGGATCGGGTCGGATGTGTTTCCCTCAGTGATTTCCAGAATACGTATTACGGAATAGAGCTATATATCCATTGAACGCTAAGTGAGATGAATGAGTAGACTACTGTCCATGCACAATGTCACGATAATCTAGTTTGAGACGTTATGATAGCCAGAGACCTAATTACATTGAAATAAACTGCAAAATAAATAAATAAAGATAATTTATGTTAACTTTCCATTTTTGGCGAAGAAAGTTTTTGCACGCATACGTGTGTATAAGTCATGAGTTTCACAATAAGTATATTTTTTTATTGTATTCAACTTAGTTTCTTATGTTATATTCTTGACCGTTGCCACCAGGCCAATTGCCTAATTGTAACGACCTATTTAGTAAATAAATAGGTCGTTATGTTTATGTTTCCAATTCGGGGTAGTCAAAGTCAACGAACTTATTCATTGCTGGTAGCCCTTGAAGACTGGCTCCCTTTTCATGATTTCCTATACAATGTCCTTTCTTCGTAAACCTCATTCCCTTCTCTTACACTCATTTATTGCTTTATACACGCTCGCCTATTCTTAAGACTCCTAATATTCCTCCTCTTTAGGGTCTTTTCAACGACATTCATCCATGACATTCGCGGTTTAGAGTGAATGGTGTGGGAGGAAGAAAGTTTTAAAATCACAATTCAATATTTGTCATTAGGCTTCGATTGAAAAAGACTCTGTAGTTGAGACCTAAAATACGTTAGTTTCACGTTGAATAAAAATAGATGGAAAACTGTAATTCATATATGCATGAGCTTGTAAACACCTCAATGCATGTTCATTGAAAATACAATAACGGAAGTGGAATGTTGTCACTGCAAAAAAAACCGTATTTAAAGTTTATTGTTTTAAAATCTACTTATTTCGTCATTTATGGTTAAATTAGAAATTTTAAATTCCCTTCGTTATCAAATGAAAGCCTACATAGTGAGCATACAGGTGTTGTACGAATAACAGAGGGGTTCTTCACTCAAAATTACTCCATGAATGAGGCCATGCAACTGAGGAAGATGGTTGAGGAATTAGATTCCTAGTGGTGGCTTCCGGAATAAGTTGCTATATTAAATCAAAATCACCACTGCATTTCGTGCCAAACTGTGGAAATAGTCACAGATTTAAATAACTCCGGTAAAAGCGAAATATATGTGTAAAGGAAACAAGATTTGTTAAGACTTGGAAATGGAAAGAAATTAGAAGAGGAGCTGATCGAGCAAGATATGCTCAAGCTTCGGTTTTATTAGCTTAGAAAGACCAAAATTCATGAGCGTTTTAGTTATGGGATGAAGTTAAATTATGATGTATTGAAAGGAGCGATAGATGAGTGGGATAACTTAAACTTCAAAGCAGGAGGATGAACTCAACAGCTGATAACCGTAGTAATCCCGGAATAAGTAACATACCTGGGAAATATTTTAGAATTTAATATACAGGAGAAAATGCATTTGAAAAAGAATTGTATTAGCTTATAGCAAAGAATATTATATGAAATTAGTCAAAGAAATATTAGAAAACCTGATAAAATTTGTGAGTATAGAAGACAAAATTAGGAGAAACTCACGCATAGTGGCACTGCATTGCTGAGCTGTAAGCTGAGATAACAGAGAATGGGAGTATATTGAGGTTTATGATTTTGACTACTCAAGTGTACAGAGAAAAACAGCTGGGCAGAGAGAAAGGATATGGACGTATCTGCGAGATAGGGAAGTAAAGAAATTGCCGAGAAAGAAATAAGAGATAAGATCTAACGCAAGGTGATAGGAAAATAATGAAGATGTTATGGTAAGAGAGAATAATCATCAATGAAGAAGTCCTACAAAGAACAGGGGAAAGAAGGCGCTTGATTAAAACTTAATAGAAAAGACAAACTTATGCATCACTTCAGACATAAGTTCTCACTTTTCTTTGGTGATCCATCCGAGGCAACTGTTTCATTGATATACGTCCTTCACTTTTCACGTTTTTCCACATTCCTTTTCATCTCTCCACAGTTCTTGTATCCTAATTCTTTCATTGAATGCTCCACAAATTGCTGTCGTGGTCTTCCCCTGGATCTTTTCCCATTATCATGTCCCTCTAGTATTGTCTTCAGGAGTCAGTGATGTCTCAATGAATGTACTATGGGCTGGACTCTTCTATTTAACGATATATTTCCACAAGCTTCTTCTCTTGGTCACTCCTCTTGGCAATTCCTCATTCTAAATCCTATCGGTTCATTTAAGTTACTTTGAGCTAGATATTTCCCTAGTCATAATGGAGACCATATTCTAATTTCATCTTTTAATTTCGGGGTCTATAAGAAGTATAAAATAAATATTGTAATATTTATGGAACAAAAATTTAGTTAAAAATGACAAACATTCTGTGTAATTAAATAAACATATCTACATAAGTCTCTAACTTGACTCATTTTTTCACGCCGTACGGTGAAAACGCCTACACAACAGAAGGATTTGTTTCGATTGTGTACTAATTACTGCGGTGATTATTGATTAATTTTTATAAATAGTTGAGAAAACATACTAACTACACACCGTTTGTTTATGGGTGAAATCTAGTCGTTAGAAATTCTTAATTTTTTCAATATTCTACCTCTGGAGCGCACAGCCGTAATCTATCCCATGTAAAACAGCTTATACTTTTAGACAAATTACTCAAAAATAAGTTCAGCAGGGGTTTAGTTAATATTTTGATGGAACTGGAAGTATGAGATATTTTTTTCTATCAGGTCAAATTCATCAAATTGCAGGTGAAGTGATATCTCGCTCAGACTAGCAACATTTTCAGAACGTTTCCAGAATTCCATTTTCAGAATATGTAGCACCATGTCTCAACTGAGATCATTTGAATCATAATTGTCATTCTGAAAACAATAATGGAAGGTACAGCTAATGGATAAAATTGAGGAGGAAGTCCAAGAATGGAATTGAAGAAAATTAGAAGTCATGTTAAATAAAAGGAACGAAGGTGGTTAGCTCAAAATAAAAGAAAGGAGGGCTGCGAAAATCGAATATTCGGTTTTATGACTGCTGATAACATGGCGATGGTCTCCCGGATGTCTCCAGGTGATCAACACGCATAGCATGTCGAAGAAATCCCATAAAACCTTATTGTGGTTGAGAGAGCAGCTCTCTATCTATCTTGAGGTGGTTCCACCGTAAAATGACTTAAATGTTTTATTAATGTTCTGCCTACTTGTAGAAAAAGTTGTCCTCTATCTGATATGAACAACAAAATAATACCTTTCCACGCTATTTTATTGTATAATTGAACTTGAAATGACATGGTGTTGAATGGGAGTATGAGAGAAACACGGGGAAAAATAGTATTTTTCCGTAAAATACAAATTCCATTTTCGTGCAAAACTGTCTCTAAGAAGGAAATAATCCAGAGCAATTGAATAAAAATAAAATACAGGCATCTTACCACCTTATTTTTCTAGTTATTTGGGAATTAATGCCGTAATTAATAGCGCCGCAGTCGGCTCCTATGGCTGGAAAAAAGTGCTCATTTAAAATACATTCGTGGAATGATCTGCATATTTTATACCTTACTTTTGGGTTTCTATAGGTAACGCATCGCATCAGTGAAAGCAGGATTTATTTGACAAAATATCAAAAATGTGGAATTAAGTATTTCTTTTGACTCACATAGTCGCGGCGGAACCTTCTTAACTACTTTAGCATAATTGTTGTTTCCTTTTATCTTTCTCCTTTCATAATCCCGTTTCACGCGGTACTTGATCAAGCACAAGTTTGAGGATACTCGCTGTCATTATAGCTTTAGGGTACCGTTCGATACAGAGCCAGCATGCTGGCTAACAAGCATGATTGCTATCATACTTGTTGGGCTACATGGTTTCGTAATTGATGCTGTTCTATTTTGCTACTCGATCCCTCTATAGAAGTTGTCTTCGACCAATAACGTTAGCAATTAAAGTCGCTGTGCGATCCTCACTCCCTGAAATCAACGTCATATATACCTCCTGAGGATATTATTCATTTTCATGCCGTGGAATCGCCAAACGAGGGAAATGTAACAACAGCTGTTTTGATCACCTAGTGTGTCTGTCTGTCACCAATAGCTGTTTAAATTAACTGCCTAGCAGTTAGAGGTGACATGCACTACGATATGCATGAGAATTCTGCTTCCTCGCCAGTGCAAGTTCAATGTTCGTGCGAAACCTTCCTGGACGGCTCAATTCCATCTGGAATTGTTCAATCCTGGACCCTGGAGCCGTCCTGATCCGGCTGGATTCCATCCTCATTATCAAGCACCGGCTAACATACTAGGTCTTGTTCTGGATCAAATATCGTTTGAACGTGTATAACACAGGAATACTGCAAAGGAGATATACCGACGTGACAATATGCCTGTTAAGTTACGGGACACAGAATAAATCTGTAAATATTTCTGAGATCAGCCGATATCATTGCGGAGTTATAATATGAAAATAACACTCCACTAGCGTACAATGTCTCGTGCTGTATAAAGAATCGTGAGAAACAAGTATTAGAATAATCGGCTGAGGTGAAAGGCCTTTTATCTGCTTCACGTTATATAATTCTTGAACCGTCCTTCTCTCTACTCATTCTGGCTCCCATTTTCCATTCTCGATCCTCTGAAATAAAATTAAATTCTTTGAGTGGCTCAAGTTACTCGTCCAATTGACTGGCAAGCAGACGTGAGGGTAGGTCATTTTTACAATCTCCCTCCTGCTTTATCGGTGAGGTTATTTTTGAGAAATTCTTCCAACAAATATAGCTTCCACTTCAACTTCCCCAAGGGAATGTGGCAAAGGTCTCTTTCAGTTAGTGATCTCAAGTTGGAGACGTATTCAAGTGAGAGGTCCATCCTCAGCTGTGAGGATTCCAGAAAAAATGTAATTGAAATTCCATTGGGAATTGTATTTTAATTTTATTAAGTTTCTGTATAGGTGATGGAATTTGAGAAGAAAAAGTACTAATAAAACACGTTCTTCCGAAACTTTGTGGTAGTCCACCGCTAAAATTTATTTTTAGGAGGAAACCTTTACAAACCACAGGGAAATTGAAATTACTTCATCCGGGTTTCAGTTCTTAAGCATCAAGTGATTCACAAAAGACACATCAGCTCCTTTTACACTCCAAAACAGTAGGTGGAAGGGGAAGAAAAGAAGGGGGAAAAGGAAGACATTTGTGGAGTAGGGGACTGGTTAACAGCCGAGATAATGGGGGAATTGGCGGGAAATAGGCATTCATTCAGGAGATTAACACCAGGGTCACGATTGCTGATGATGGTTAAAGAATTGAAACGCTTTCAGGTTTAGTTTAAATTTTCCTGTGGGTTGTAAAAGTTTCCACCTGAAGATAAATGCTAAAGAAAAGTGTATTTACGTTATAAAAATCGCCTGATTTTATCCAGGTACCCCCAAATTTCAAATTTACACTCACTTAATCGGCATTGAAATTAAAAGGAGGAATTAATAATTTATGTTAACTGACTAAATCGCGAGTGAACGTCCACCAGGGGCTGTAAAATAGCCCAATATTATGCTAGATATTAAATTTAATTCTTATTTACTGTTCCTTGGCTACGTGAAATCTCAAACAGAGAGTCTAGAAGTTTCCAGGTTCAAATTCCGTTCAATTGAGAATTTTGCAGGTCACGTCACACGACACTTGCGAACGGAAAAAAATGCTGCTATCGGGACAAATGGGTCGTTTCAACCGTTGTGATTGTAGGGGAAGTGAGAAAACAAGTGATACAAGTGAAATAGACATGCACAGAAAAATGCCAGCTTCAACTACATCTCAACGGTACAGTCCAGCGGAAAACAAGATATGGAAAGACACCTTGATAAAATTTTATAAGACAATGGCAAATCCTTGTTGATCGCACGGCAGCGAGAAGTAGACCATCACAAAAGAAAATAAACAGAGATTACAAACATCTTAAATTATTTTTTTTAGAAGATCGCCTGGCTATACAGGGATGGACAGAAAAATATACGGAAATAAGGGGAAAATTCGGTGCACAAGGCATCAACAAAACCATACGAGAATACAGGAATAGATGGAGAAAACACTTAGTAAGCACGGATGAAGGAAGAATACCCAAACAAATATGGAAATATAGAGTGAGAGATAGAAGATCTCTTGGACGTCCGCGCTAGAGATGGAATGACCAAGACTGAAGAAGATCGTGAGTCTAAATGCCTAATACTTGCAGAGGGAAGAAGACAAGTGATTTTCTTTGCATATTTGTAAAGATAGATAATACGTGTTTGCAGGTCTTGATGTCTTTGACTGAAGAAGACGTTCCGTCTGCAAAATGTTTCTTTCAGAAAATAGAAGATAATTCTATTGAACAACTACGACGGTGGATGGAGTGCCGGTGCGTGAAGAAACCTGGACTTAAAAATTAGTATTCCTACATGACCGATACTTCAAATACAGCATGGGAATGACATTACCTCCAGCAAATACAAAAACATAAGATGAAAATGGTAATTCTGGTTTACATTTACTTACTTGGAATTGAGGGAAGGGATGGGAATTGGGTCTTTGGCTGGTACCCTTTCACCAACAAAATTAATTTGTACTCCACATTGTGTTTTGCGTGATATTTTTGTGTGCAATATATTTGCACCCAGTTTTGTTTGCCAAAATCTTGAACTAAGTTATATTCTGTGAAGGTTTCGGGAATAAAATAAACTCCATTCCCTTCATGTACGACCAATATCTATATCTTCCTCGTAGTTCTTATGCGATCTATATGCACACCTTTTTACCATCCTACTACTTCTTTGTAAGGGCTTTCCTTGCACGTAAACAAACGTTTCTTTACAGCAGAACGGCTTCCTTAGGTTCGTTTTTCCGAATAATTACGAGTACACCTGTACACGGGAGCTGAAGAATATTCATGAGCTGTGAAATTTTCCATTCGTGATCTCAACGAAAGTCAACAAAATTCGTGATTTTCAGTGAACCAGATTTGTTTGAAAAACTTTCGTTGGCGTTAAAAGATCTTAGACTTTCCCGGCGAATAATATTTTTAAAATCTTCTCGGGACCAGCTATAAAAACCCGGCATGGACCAAACTCGGCAGTCAGTCCTGACCCGGCAAAAACCCTGATGGCGATGAGGGAGTCACTCATCGAAACGTTGGCCCTTAAAAGCCTTACCCGGTGCCAAACCCTAGAAGATTTTACAAATGTCATTGGCGTTGATTCTTCTGATTTGCGGGATTTCCTCCGCGTAGTTCCATCTTAGGGACAATATTTCGCCGGTTATCCTGCAGCATTCCTCAGGGACCTCAACGCCCATCCAATCCCCACGGAAACCTACGTTAGAACTTTTATTGGCATTTGAGAAAGTCATACCACCATCTCTCCCTAAATTCCGTAAATTTCACGCGTCGTTGGTCTGAGGCGACCTAGACGAACTCCACTGCCAACCCACGATACCGATCTTTGGATCAGACACCGTGATAATATTCGTTGGATGAAAAATAAAAATTTTGAAACCTTAACATTTCTCATTCCTTATGTATGTTTTGGCCGTGAATATTTTATTCCTCTAAAAAAAGCTAGATTAAATTCAGGCACAAAACATGCTCTGGTTTAAATCAAACAAACTTTGACAAATGAAGTTAAAGGTCCATCATTGGTAGGTACTCCCCGTTTCATAATTTTGTTTTTGAATCCTCTAAGTATGTTGACACTTTTGTAATGAGACTCCACAATGTTGAGTCTAGAACCTTCCTCCAACCAGATATAAAGTGTTTGAATCCTTTTTTTCTGTCCATTTAAGTGAACTATATAATTATGTATTTGCATAATGAATGGTGATACACTTTTATCCCTTGGTTAACAAAATCCGAAAGAAGTATCCCGTGCGGAACGAACACTTTGCATGTAATTTGTATACACTTTTTCTCTCTCGTGTGATCTGCAATGATTAAATGATAGCAGGAATTGAAGTGTTTATGTATTTGTTCAGAATACGGCACCTAACCTCCAAGTATACCGATGATAATTTGCATCAGAGGAGCCTTTGGAGATAATTTATACGATGATGGTCCAACTGTCTTTAAATATGAAAGCCTGAGAATGATGATGCCGTAAAATAAAGATGATGCTCGACGCCAATAACTCTACTCTAGCGCCTTTCGGAATAGGAGATATTTATTTCGTGGGAGAGAGGAATATAGCTGGTTTCTATGATTTCGAATTTTTTGATGAAGTTGCTGATACTAAATTTTTATTGCACCGTAAAATTTTAGTTTCAGATTTTACATTTTTTTGCAAATGCTTTGAGGATTCAACGGCATAAAAGAGATCCTTAAAGTCAATCCCTAGAATAGTGGTCGTGAATCAACAGGATAGCATGAGGAGATCATCTCGAATCCAAAATAAACTCAACGAAGGACCACATTCTGTATTGAATACATAATTGGAATTGGCCGAAGAGTGTTCAGTTATTTATCAATATCTGCTGCTGAAAATATTTATCGAATACTGAAGCAGATTTATGAAAGAGAAGATGATAATGCTATGAGGAAGGGGTTGACCGAAAAATCCATGGGTGAGTGTGGTGGAAGATGTAAAAGAAAGAATATTAGGAGTTTTAAGTACAGGAGGGCGTGCATAAAGTAATGCATGAATGTACCTGAATGAAGAGAGGTATGCAAGAATAGGGTATTATGGAAGAATTAAAGCTGAGCCAACACCATACGTCTATCACTGAGAATCAAATATTTTTACTGTAATGAATTCAAAAAGATATGGTACTTTTTTCACAGTTTTTTAATCCAAGTTTTTTTTTAACTCATTAGAATAGATTTTCACAAAGTGAATCCCGAAACCATCGAGTTTATTTTTGACGGTGTCTACCCCGAAAGAGAAGGGTGTATTAATATGTAAGTATGAAAATATTCATGTTTATATTTTTACGACTTTTACTTACTTTTGTACACTAGTGTAAATTTAATGCTAGCTAAGAGTATCATAATTGTGGCCCAGGCAGTCACATCATATGTGCGCTTTTGTTCGCTTTTTTTTCAAAAATGGGATTAAGATTGATTACGTCAACTTATTTTTCGTTTTTTCCTCTTAATGTTTTCGCTACTATGCCAATTTTTTTGCAGCGCACTGCCTAGTTTATTAAATGAGGTAAAATAGGACATGTAGCAGAAGAGTTACAAGAACAACAGGAGGACAGGGTACAGTGGAGGACTGCTGTCAACCAGTTTTAGGATTGAATGACTGATGATAACGATGGGCGCATGATATTGAAAAGACTAGAAACATAATGTCTATGACGCACCGTGGATACTCTAGTCTCCATCGATTTTCGTAATTTATCTGGATTAAATTTGGTGCTATTCTTATCTTTCACAAGAAAAATGATTTCTTGTGGCAAGTAAATAAAACGTAAATAGAACAGCGTTGACTAGAAATTTTCCAGATGTTCCCGAGTGAATTTAGAATTGGCGCGTCCAAATATTTTCAACGGCTTAAAAAAAAAAGACGCATGAAAATGTTTTGCATACCTCGTTGTCAATCCAAATTGTCCGTCGTAATTTTTTACATCGAATTAGGGCGGCTATTTGGAAAGGCATTACCCAATGTTCGCATTACGTCTCGACAGTTTGGATAAACACGATCGCTTTCGAGTGCTTAAGAGAATGGCTTGAACGTCCTACTTAGAGCGCACGCCCACGATCGGTTTTTGCCAATCCTTTTATTGTTGCGGTGTTTTTCTTGGCATCTTTATATCAATGCTTTCACCCCCCATTTGCGGGTCAGTGTATTTTGCAACGCTATTTCCGGTGCCGAGAGCACTGATGTGACTGTAATGGTTTACCGAGTGGAGTCGGGCAAGTCTAACGTTGAGTAGTGGAGGGCTACCCGCTTATCACGCGAGCACTGCGGGTTAGTCGCATCATCGGGAAAAGAGGAGGCTGAGTAGCGTTCCACGACGTATATTTGCAATTTCGAGGTACCGGCCACGATCTTTATTCTAAGATCGTGGTACCGACTAAGATATGTGTGCGATATTCATGATATACTGCAATGCGATATTATTCCAACGGAATATGCGTTAAGAAGAACTAAGACGATGCAATTTTCCACAGATAAAAATTTTTAATCGACCCGGATTTCGATGCACTGCATCATCATCAGCTACATAAATTTGGAAATCAAGGTATATATAAAAGAGAAGGTGGGGAGGGAGTTTTGAAACAAAATTTTATATGTGGAAAATTGCATCGTCTTAGTTCTTATTATGTTCATATTCCTCAAAATCTCGCCTGATTCCTCCCTTTTTGTTGGGAATACGCGTTACCTACGTTGTTTTGCGATTTCTTATTCTGTGCTCAGTTTTTTGGTGAATTTGTTATTGTATAGCTCAATAACCCTTGAATAAGTAAGCTTTAAATATCTGATTTTTTAAAGGAGATTAAAATAATAGTATAATCTGCAAATAACTGAAACCATGTTAAATTTTTACTTTTAAATTACGTGGGTACTAAGGATATAGGTGATAATGATACCTATGTGTTCTGGAAGTGTCACAATGAATGTTTTTACATATTGGAGCATTCGTTTGCAAATTGACATTGCAATTTTTCTTTTAATTTCTTTGCGATTGAAATTTTAATTGCTTATTATAATGGCCTCTGCTAAATAAACACCACTATTGTCAATATTATCATATCATGAATCTCCTCGAAAAGGTAAAGCTGCGAGTTAGCAAAAATTACGAATCCACGCTAAATAATTCAGATTCGTATATTTTAATAGATCTAAACACCGGAAATATCTCCAATCTGCAGCTTTTATATTTTTTATAGTGTGTGGAAATACCATATGAATGAAAAGAAAAACGTTATTTATGTCAGCAGCGCAGTTAATTTTTTTACTCTCTTCAAAAGTTAGCATTTGGCAGATAGCTTCCTTTCCTCCCTTACAGCACCTTTCTCGCGGCGATATGCGATAGATTGCATAGCAATGTCCTGCCATGGTACTATACGATATCATCCATTTTTTTTATTATGCAATGTTTGATGTGATGTAAGAAGAGTGACAAATGGACGCAGGTAATAGCCAGTGAAAAATCCTACGGAGAGTTTCCGAGAAAAATAAGTGTAATGAAAACTCCTTGAAGTAACAGAGGCAAAATTACTTTTTTTAAATGGGAAATAAAATTTCTCCTAAGACCAGGAAAAAAAAATAAATGGGAAGGATTGCCGAGGAAGACAGAGGATGACATACAAACTGGCAAAATATGAGGGACTAGTTTAAATCTCTGCTAAATCAGGCTGAAATATTGGCGAAGTAGTCAAAAAGTAGTAAATTATGTACATAATAAAATAGAAAACAGTGTGTAATTTTTTCTTTTAAATGAAAAGAATATATGTAACTTTGGTGAAAAATATTTAATATCTAAATGCCAAATATTAAAAAAAATTATACAGTATTTTGAAAAATGCATACGCCCGCGCCATGTGACAACTGAAAATGTATATGTAAAGCTCTATTTGGGGAAATTACGGGAAATCCAACCAAAAAGACCTATCTAGTGTGAATATTGGATGCTCTTTACTCTGAAATTGAACTCAGAATCTGCTAAATATATCATGATTTCAAAAACGCGTATGAATACCTTTTATTTGGAAAAACCCGACGGCAATGTCAAATTTCTTCAAAGTTAATTGTTGTTGAATAATTTAAAATTAAATATTCCTTTCCAATTAGACACATTGCATGATATATAGTTAAGACTAAATTTAGTGTGAGTATTACATTTCTCATTTCAATGTATGATGATCAATAGATCTGGTTTTAAGCTGATAAATTCAGCTGGTTCCTTGTCGAACATGATTTGTATCAAGCTTAGAATTTGAATATTGCAAAATAATCTGAATCGGAAGGTATATGTAGCAGTTATATTTAATTTAGACTATAAATAAACATTACGAGCTAAATCTGTCGGGATGATACCTAGCGAGAGGTAACTTCAATACCTGATAACTTTCTAATTCCCGAAGTCAGAATAAAATTGACTAAAGTCTTTCATTTTCATAAAAAACAAGTGGCGCAGAAAACTTTTTTAAGGTTCTTTGATTAAGTCATTGAATTCAGTGATTTTCTGGAATTATATTCTTTGGAAGCCTACCTATTACCTATAAAATCTATAAAGTTGAGAGATAATTTTTCAGGAAAAGTCAATCTGAGCTGAAACCATAAATTTTTTTCTCTTATATTTGATATCACCTTACAATGCTCTTTAGTTAATTTAAGAAACTTTGTCCACTTCTCAATGTCTCATACCAACATTTTTTTATATTCATGTGCCATGAAATACCTAGCAATATTCACGTTGCAGTAGAATCTGTATTTCCTGGTACCGTAAACAGATGTATTTAATGCAGCCATAGAAACATATAGCGTGTCAAATCAAAATAAAACTGGATTTTACTACCGCATAATCCTGTATAAAAGTAACAAATGCTTTTCCTGGGCGTGAAAAACCATGCGAAAAAGTTTATATTTAAGTTATGGAATTTAGTACATTATTTCAATTAAATTCCATGCAGGAAAATTTGCAAGTCGTCCTGAATTTGAAGTAACCTTCCATTGAAATTACTCATCGATTCTTCTCAGTCGGTAGATGGTCTACTTCAATCTTGAAATTTAAATGCTTGAAATCTAAATACACTTGAAATACAATCGGTTAAATGGAATTCAATTTGACCCTTGCAATCTATAATACCTTCTAGTGTGTGCGTTTAAGCTAATTTATAAAAGCCAGTCCATTACTCAATTTACTCGCGCAAACATATTTCATATTTATGTGCCGAGAAATACTTTACGATAGCACCGTGCGTCTGGGCAGAATATAGATAACCTGATTTGAAAAGCAAGAATAGCATCATGAATTGTTATGGGGGTGATGCTATACGTCAAACCTTTTAATTTAACCTCTGAGAGCACTGGCCTGCGAGTGCTCCGGCTAATTTCGCATGCGTATAAATTTATTTCTGTATATCCGGAGCAACCAAAAACCTATTGTGCACATATTGTAAAGCTTAGTAATATTAATGCCGATAATAATTTAAGGGTGCAAAGTAAGCTATTCTTAATTTAAGCAGCAAGTAAATGTTGCGAGTTAACGGAAATGAACAGGTAATGCAATGAATAGCTTTCTTTTTGTCGAATCTAGAGTTAAATAAACTGAAGTTTTTTTTGGAGAATTTGGGCCTTGCAAAATTAATTTAGAAAACTGGGATCATTACTCCACTTCCTCTGCATTTGGTTCTCAACAAAACACTTAGCGTGAGAGCAGGTCTTTGGGGCAGGAAGTTATCTGGCTTGGAAAGCAAAAATAGCTCCATGAAGTCTGTTTTTTAATGGCAATAATTTTAGACGTCATTCGTTTAATTTAGTCTACGATAATAGTACGTGGTCTGCAAGCGCTCCAGCTAATATTTCATGTGTGGGTATGTATGTTTTCCGATACCTTTTGAGCGATCCAGAAAGATTTTCTTGTGCAGTTACGCCGGTCTATTTCCAAAAGATCCCTTTTCCACCTAATCCCATCCCTTCCTAACTTCCTCTCTAACAAGCATCCTTCTCTTGACCTCTTCGCTCCAAACAACATCTTTGCTTCCTCACTAAAACGCTACCACTTACAACATGAACCACCCCATAAATAGCTAACTGTGTGTTATTTACTTAGTTGTTTTTGTTACCTCCACCTTTTCATATGCATAATTTGCTTGAATTAATATATTTAGTTGAATATGCCCAATATAAAAGGCCTATCGGTTGTTTTGTGTTGAACTTTAATAAATAAATTTTAAATAATCAATCATAACAACTGTCACACTGCATAGTAATCTGAAATCACTAGTATAAAAGCAAATAAAGTTTACTAATTCCTCAAATACATATTAGGTAAGAGTTAAATCATGATGAATGTTAATTGAAATGCAAAGAATGTCTTTCTTATTACATAATCCTGTCTAATATTAAGGAAAATCTTTCCTGAAGCTTAAACTACGTGAGAAATATCTTCCGAATGTCATTGAATTCAGTATATAAATCATCGTAACTGAATTTTATCTTTAAAAATGTACCAGTCAACCTGAATTTGAGTAAACTTTCCAATGCAGATACTTCTCGATTTAAAATTAACTTGTTCTAGGGTAACATTGTGGTATATCATTGGAGCATTCCCCGCTGTTAGCCCTCCCCCCCCTAAAACCTTCAACCGAACCCCAATTCCTTACGTATCCCAACCGCCTCCCCACTCCCTTCCCCCATCCTTTACCCCCCAAACCCTCTCCCACTTCCGCCAACTCATAACCATACCCCTCCTTTCCGCATGTATATATATAAGACTTCTTGATGGAAACCTTGCATTTGTACCTGATGATAGCGAAGATGATTCGAAACGCGTCGTACTATAATAAATACTGTGGACATACACAAAGTTTTTCACTTTTCATTTATCATTGCAATATGTTCCACAACATCTCGCCGAACACCGTTGAATACAACAGTAATCATCATGACTACTCTGATCTGATGATGATGATTACTCATCTAAACCCGGGTCGTGTATGTTATTAAATTAAAAAGTGGTTTTGTAAAAGTCAAATTATTAAAAAATTAAAAATAACTCCTCGATTTGTCATAGCTTCAGACAGCACTGTGATTCCACCGTAAAATAAATTAAATGTAATTTTAATTCATATCCTGGCTACTTACTGGCATGAAAATTGTTTCCGTTTGATATCAACAGCAAAATTCTATCTCTCCGGGCTGTTTTATTCTCAAATTGAATCTGAAATTTGATGGTGTAAAACGCGTAGAGCAAAGCGTCAGTAAAAATATAGCATTTATCTTTCTAGTACTTTTTTTTTCATTTTCGCCTTTTTCGCGAAAAACTGTTTATGAGAAGTGATAACTCTTAGGTCATCCAATCTAATATGATCAATGAACGACGATTAGAGGTGGGATCATGGTCCCTTTTTTCACGTTTTCGCTATCGTAATCCAAAATATAAGCGGCTCAGAATACAAATGCTCACCTTTACTGTTCTAAGTACGCACTCCGTCAGTGAAAACTAGTGATTCAAAGCAACTGACGAAGTTTGAAGAATTACGATCACGTTTTCGCTCTCGTCAGCTCAATTTAAAAATAACGATTACGCGATCGCACGCGTTGTGGAGAACCGTGATTCGTCCCAGGAGCGTGATCAGTTCATCTAATTGGGGATTACCATTCGAATGCTTTAGTCGATATTACCGTTGAAATCAAATTTTCAAAGGTTTTCATATAGATTTACGGAGTTGCTTCGAAACATCAAGATCTAATAACCAAATGACTAATCGCAGAAAGTTGATTTTTTTCTGTTTCCGCAAAACGACCTCTGACGTCATTTTATCAATCGATCAAAGGCCCGTAGTTCGATTCCCGGTGAAGACGGATATTTTTTCAGTGTTTTCTAAATATTTTACTGTTGTATTTCCGGCAGAAGTGGACATTTCCACAAAAGCATTTTTAAGGTATCTCTTAGAATGTATATGGAAGAAGAGGGAAGAAGCGATGGAAATTACGTCACGGCTGTTATGGAAAGGTTGTCCGTCCATTCAACTTTAGACTCCTATTATCTCTGGCAATTTTTGGAATCTATAAGAGATGATTTGTAAATGATCATTTGTCATGGTCCCCTGCACGATAAAGTAAAAAAGCAAAAATCGGAATAAACCCCCATTTATAAAGAAAAAGTATAATTCAAGAAAAGAGCAATTGAAAAGTAAATTTAAATTGAAGATTGATCCAATTTGTCAATAAATACATAGGAATTTTGACTTTATGCATGCATTTCGTTCATCCAGGTGACCATCGACAGGGCGAGTTTAAATCTCTATGAAAATTTTAAGTCCCTCTGTCAATAGTCACCTGAATAACCTAAATGCATGAATTGGAGTGCAAATTCATACTGCTTTCATTAAAAATTTTAAATAATCTAAAACTTAAATTTAACTCTCTTTAAGCTTTTTTTTTACTTTTTCCACCGTAAGGATCCAACCGCAGCGTCTTATCTATCGGACGAGAGCATTTTTGCCTCCAATGATTGCAGTGACTTCCTTTCAACTCACGACCCAAGATTGTTTGATGTCTTCAATTTATTTTCCCTTAATAATGCCAACAAGAGAGGTTCGTAGGGAAAGGGGTAAAAAGTAGAATTACTAGGACGAATGGAGGAATGGTCAAAAAAACCTGGAAAGCAGTCGTAGTTCTCCATAACGCGTGCGTTCGCGTTATCATTACCTTTCAATTTCACTCATGAGAGCGTAGACGTGATTTAAATTCTTAAAATTTTGTCAGGCACCTTCAATCATTAGCTTTCATCGATGGAACGCATTCTTAGGGAAGTAACTGTAGGTTTTTCCCTTATAGAGCAGTTTGGGATAACGATAACGACAACGCGAAAGAAGAAACCATGATCCCAGAGCTCTGGAGTCGGATTACGTCTATAATCAGTAAAATGCAAAACAGTTTTACGCTCCTATTCAAACACAAAATATTATGTTAAATATTATTTTTACCATACTAAAACAATGAAAATGAAGCTAAAATAATTAATTAAATAATTGAGTCCAAATTCCTTTGCTTTCATTGACAATTTGGATTCATTTTTCATTTAAAGATAAAGTATTTTTTTCTGTCATTTGGTGCTGCACACCCAAATGATGTTGGCCGGTTGATATCGGCGCGGGTAATAATGGGAAGGGTGAGTGTGCGGAACGAGGAAGTGGAAGATTCTCGTCGGCATCGGAGATGGAGTTGACGGCGTGGGAAGGAAGGAGAGGAGGGGATATCGAGGATTCTTCAGCGGCTCGCGGACCCGTGCACGTGTTATTTCCTCGACAGGGCCGCGAGGAAATGAGCGAGGCTAAAAGAAGGCAGAGGAATCTCATCTCTAGCAAACCATCCCTAGGTACTCGAGAATAGGATGGTTGGACCAGACTCGACCGCACGATCGAATAACTGATGTGAAATTCGGCGTCGCAAACGTTCGCAGCCTAACTCATTGCATTCGCACTGTAGAAGCTTTGTATAGTTTCCCCATATAAGTTACTTCGCGATGCTCGGCGATGCAAATAACTATTTCTCTACATATATTTTTAAAAAAGACAAAAATTGAGGGTCCGCCATTTTATTTAATATATTTGGTAAATACTGACAATAAAGTTAGTAGACTAGATTAACATAAAGATAAAAAACTGTTTTATCTAACTGCATCACTTTTTATTCCAATTCTTTACCCATAAAGGCTTAGCAAGGGCTTGATTATGAAGATTTCGTGAGAAAATTGAGTGTAGACCATTTTTGCAAAATTTGTGCAAATTTGACCCCATGCAAATTGTTAATTGTTGAGTAACAAGGAAAATACTTTGCGTCATTGCATGCACAGGTCTTTTGAAAATATTTATGCAAAGTTTCAGCTTACTGGCTTGAAAAAATCACTTTTTGACTTTTGGCCAGCTTTTTTTGATTTCAGCCCACTGTGCGCTGCGTCAAAACTAGTAGTACCATGAAATAAATTGGTGGAATAAAAGTTTTCTTTTTCATTATTACAAAAATGAAACTACTTTTGTAATGTAGGGTCGCATATTTCTAAGAATCAATATTTGAGGTTGATTGTTAAATACGTATCAAAACCAATCTCTCTTCTGAAAAATATAGTCACATAGTCAACTGATCCAGCTTAAATACCCCATTCCAATATTATTTTAGGTATATTCTTTTGCATGTTGATTTGAATATATTATATGAGCTGGCTGTAACAACCTGTAGTTTTTTAATCCTTTTATAATTTAATATAAAGAACGGAAAATGCTATAAAAACATGCCAATATTTATAAAATCCAAAATATTATTAGCAATTCTTGTATTGTATTTTGTTTTCGTCTATTTGTTCGACTTTGAAGTGATAAATTATTTACTCTATATTTGTTCTTAGGTGGCTTGCCACGGAGCAATATACATATATGATTATATTATACTATTATATTATATTATTATATGAGAGCATAAGTAGTGTGTCTATTTTGCGCCATGTTTTAGTAAGGTACGCAGAAGGATTCATTTACCCATCCTGGAGTTACCATCCCGTAGGACGGAAGAAGTACAGCGGAAATCAATCGTAGAATAGCCCAAGCTAAGAAATCGTTCATGATGAAAAGGAAACTACCGTGTTCAACGATGGTAGAATTAGGAAAAGGAGGAAACAGTATGGAGAAAAAATTTGTTTGTAGCGTGGCATTTTCTGGATCGGAAAGATGGACCATTGGAAAGGCAGGCCAGAGAAGATTAGAAGAATTCGAAACCTGGTGTTTGAGGAGGATGCTGAAGATCGCATGGACGGATAAAATAAGAAATGAAGACGTATACAGAGGAGTAGAAGAGGAAAGGACCATATGGAACACTATACAGAGAAGAAAATCCAGATTAATTGGGCACATCCTCTGGCACAAGGGGTTTTTGAAGAATATCACTGAGGGGAAAAATAGAGGGAAAGTTCCCTAGAGGAAGCCCAAGGGGTATATTCGCAGATCAAATTAAGAGGAAAGTGCATACGAAGAAGTACGAGGGATTAAGGGAACTTGTACCAGATAGGGAAGAATGGAGGACTGCAGTCAACCGATCTTAGGATTGAACGACAAATGATGCCTTAGACGCAGAAGTATTCCTCAACCTGCTTTCTATCTTGTGCATGACTGGTCTGAGTCATGACTCTGAGTTTTTCCACTGTGTTACAGCACTTGGGGTTTATTATTTTTATTTATTTTACTCTTAAACCTCATTTTCCAATAGGTGACATTTTTAATTCGCGCCAATTTTGCTCTCAATGCTATTGCGATAATTTCATCGGTATTACAAGCCCACTGCCAAAAATTGGATGAGAATCGCTATCACGCCGTTGGTTAAAATTTATACTTAATTTTCTAAATAAGTTCCAAGCCGATCTATTTTCTAACAACGTCGCTGTAACTATTTTCTATCTGCGTCGGTCGTTCTTATTCCAGGAAGGGTGGTGAACAAATTTTCGTCTATCGAGAGAAATATTTACGTTAGCTAAAATTATGTCACTCACCAGGTAATAAGGTTAGGATATTGCAAATGCAAGTGATGGACGCATGGTGAGGATATTGCAAATGCAAGCGATGGACGCATACATCCTGCATGTAACTGATCTCATGTTATTGACGGCGAAAAACAGAATAGCCATTGAAGAAAGTAGCAATCGTTTTTTGTGTTTTACTCTAAGAAATCTTTAGCATAAATGTTGAGTCATGTCTCGGGAGATGCCTCAACAACAAGGCAGGGAGTCGTTCATTGGCTAAGGAAAGTGATGACTTGAGCTATCAACTTAAATATAAACGAAGAAATCATTTGCCAAAAAGGTGAATATACGAGAAATGCAAGGGGTGAACAAAATCCCGCCTACTTCTAACACTTGTTTAATTCTTGGAGGTAAAACAGACTTTTCCAAGGAAAAACCCGATTTTTTTTACCATTTAAGCCTAATGTTAACGGAAGAAACTGGCTAAGTGATCCCAGGTACTCTTCCCAAATCATTTTACGGAACAGAACTCACTCCCGGGAAGATGCCACAAGACCGATGCAGGGTAGAGTCAGAATGTCGTTCTATCCCAAGAAAGACGATGGCCGACTTGAGCTATCAAGAGAAGCATATTGAGAGCTAAAACATATCTCTCTCGTACACAAATTAAGTGAACCATACGATAAATGCAAGGAGTAAACTACATACCAGTAATAGCTGTTGTTCTTTTATTTCTCGAAGTCAAAATCAATGTTGTCCACTGAAAAATAAAAGTGCTTGTTTCCAAACTAACTTTGTGGAACTGAAACATCACAACGAAAGAGCCACTTCGTAATATGAACCACTGTGTCATTTTCTTCACCAGTTTCTACTCAATGTTGTGCACTTTATAACTTTACTCCACCGATTTCAATGTTTTCAGCTCATCATTCTCGTGAGGTCTGCAATATCACATCGTGTCGCATGTCTTATATACCTGAAGTGCAGGCAAATCGAGGGAGTGGGAAAGTTATGGCCTGAGACTATGGAGATGGGTAAGCTTCCCCGAGGGTACCCCGACCCTAACTTCCCCTCTCTCTCCCCTTTCCTGCTCTCCAAATATATTGGGCCATCGAGTCGGCGCTGTGACTGCAGTATTGGTTTCCCATTCCGAGGATGGAGGTTCGAATTCTGGCAGTGTTGGAGATTTTTCAGTGGAGCCCCGATCCCTAATTGAGTGCTTTTCGGAGAAAACTTCAAATGTACCCCTCCATTCTTCAAGTGGAACGTTAAACTGTGGACCCATTTTCGCCTATTATATATTATAATGGGGAGCGTGGTGGCCTAGTGGGTAGAGCGCTTGGCTACTGATCGAAGGGTCCCGGGTTCAAATCCGGGTGAAGCCTTTGAACGCCCCCGAACAACAAAAATCCTCGGAGTGCGAGGTGGCCCAGGGAAAGGAACTGGCCCCCCTACCCTGAATGTGTGAAATTCACACGCCTGTGGCTTAGTTCGGGTTGAGCTCTACCATCAACTATCCAAACCAACCTTCGGGTTGAATCACGGAAAGAGTGATATTATAAATATAGGAAGGAATAAGTCGATCATTTAGTAGAATAAAAGAAATAAAATATTTGGAGAAAAAAGTTACAGATTTCAATTTGTGTTTGTGACAAATATTTTTAGCTTCACTTTTAAAGGAGATTTTCATTTTCTGGGATTGGAAAATTTAAGCCAGGCAAAAATTGGTATTTTTGTTCAACCTTTAGAGACTCCGGGACAAACATCCCAAAACCGGTATTTTTCCGGCCAAACCGCTACGTTTAGTCACCTCAAATATAAGATCTACCCTAGGAAATTCTATTGTAGACCTCTTGAGAATGATGGATTGTATACACTGGTGCATACTCTCGTTATACCTCTTCGTGCGCTTTGAAGCACTCATCAGACATTTCTCCCAGTGATTAGAGAGTGTTGCAAAACTGATTGAATGAGTTGGCCGGGGGCAAAGACTCAATGGCCAAAAGCCAGGCTACGGATGATGGAAAAATTCAAATCACGCACGTTTATCGATAACACGCAGCATATAAATTCACCCCCATGCACAGCATCTGCACAACCGACAAAAATGGCAATAGTAAATATTACAATTTTTCGCGTATTCTCCCTTATCTGTTAGTTGGTGACAACGGTGTCACTAGCCCTCCTGCTGGATTCTCCAGGGTTGATAATCAGGTAAGAAGAATCCTCGGCCTAAAGAAGCCGTGAGGCTTGACAGCGAAACTTTTGCCTCTAACTGACCAACAAACGCGGTGGAAGACCCGAAAAAATGAAGAGGTTCAACCGTAAACTTTGTGGAAGCCTACTATGTAACATGGCAACAAAACGTTAGATTCACAGTCAAAATTATGAGGAAAAATACTCCTTCATTCCTTGCACCATTATTATATGCAGCAAAAACTGATTGATACCCGATTCCATTCACTTTTGTCCTTTTCCAAATCCTTGTTCATCTATGTTTTATTGCTGATGTGCCTATCTGCCTCGGGATTCCCGAGTAGTGAGTCATATGGTGTTGTATACATGTAGATACCGGTCAAGTCAAATTGTAAAGTGTGGAATATTATGTAGCGATTCTGTCTTTTTAGGAGAAATTATCAATCGATTTTCATTAGACCTGACGATCACCAAATACATAATTTTCGAGTGATGTTGAGTCCGTCCCCACTACGACTTGAATTATTTCGTCTCTCATGGTTAGCGTTTTCATATCCAGTTAGCGGTCACTTCTGCTTTCGGTCTCAAAATTTCTCTCTTTCCTCCTCCTCATCAATCCTTTCTTCCCATAGTGTTTCCTTCCTCACAAGCATCCTAAACGACGGTTTTTGAGTTACTCACCTTAATTAGGTTTTTTAATCCCCTAAAGACGTCCAGCATGGTTGTGCGTCTAATTGCTTTCGGCGTCCACACAAATGTCCTCTGGCAAAAGTCTCTGAATGGTTCGATGCGGCACACCTGTTGCGCAATGTCACCAGTTGATAGAATATTCTCATCATTTATTCCAAAATTGCGTCCAGTGCACCGTGTCGAATCAGATTGCTTCTCCACAGCCACAATGAATGCACAAACTCTCGTTGCAATCACCACAGAATTACTTATGTAGATTGCTTTCCTCAATGGGATGGTGAGTCCACTTAGAAGCACTGAGTTCAGATTCCATTGTCCAGTCACACGGGAGAACTTTATAACTCATCTTCCTTGATCCTCCCTACCCAGGTCATTCATCCGTTAATTGAAATCGTAAAATGCCCACGTAATCACGATTTTATATTTCTTGATTACTATGAACTCGTTTTAACGAAAATTACTGAGCACACAATTGAAAACTACGTTACATAAAGAAAACTTTCAACTATTGGTGACTGAAAACTAATTTTAATAATTAACACTATACTTCATAAGTTATTATCTTTCAAAAACATGTGTACAAGTGTATCTTTTTTTCTAAAAACCTGTAAATTCAAATTACTCAGTTACTCAACTAGTAAAAATTACTGAATTAAGATATTTAATATCACAAAAATAATTTTCTATGACTGGCATTTGTCAGTTCTTAAAAAAAAACGTCAACCCACGTCGTTGAGTTTAAACATAAAAAAATCAGAGATCAGTTGACGGAATTGATCGTATTTTAATCGAACATTATCAAAAGCAAGAACAATTCGGTGTTTTCACAGTCTTGCATTTTGGTCGGCGTGATTGCTGTCGAATCGGAAATATATTTGCGTCTGGAATTAACAAATAGGTCGTCGCTGCAACCTCGAAGGAGATCAAATACTTTTTAAAAATTATTTCACGAATGTATGAGTAAGTAACGCAAATGGATACGACTGAGATATTAAAAAATAAATTTTCACAAAAACATTAAGTTTTGAGTGCCGGTATTGCTTCGAAACCCTACTGCGCCTGCGCGGCGCCCAGCCCAGAAGCATCGGAGGCAGCGTGAAGTTTGAAATATCCTCTGTTCTGGGGCTGAGCTTTCATGAAATCCACCTCTTAATGCGACTTGCGATGCTATTTTCCGCGTAGTCTGTGTTGGGAAGATCGTAGCTGGATAAACAAGCCAGCTAGGTCGCTTACTGAGGCTCTCCTCAGCGAACTGGAAGTAGCACAAGAAGGCGCCCTACAGAAAATTCTGACAGTCACTAAACCCTGAAAGAACGTCGTATTCAAAGCCAATGCATATGTGATATATTTTTAGGTAGCGATGAAGTTAACGACAAAAACTCGAGTGTTTCAAAATTTAATACACTGATATCTCAAATGTTTCTTCTTGCTTTGCTCACTTCCGTTTGCTGGTGACTTCGTTGAAAAAAGTATTTTCGCCCGTATTTTAAATTAAATATCATTAATTAAATAAAAATTATTTCAATACTTTTCACAACTCTTCACTCGCGTTCAAAATCTTATCAGTATGGGACGTTTTCACTGTTACATTCGCGATGCTTTGTCCCTGATTTCTAACTTATTCAATCGTTTTTTTATTTTCAGTCTCATTTGAACTCCTTCCAGTAGCAGACATTATCACCGGTGTGTTTGCATATTCGAAAAAGCGTTTATGGCCCAAATTTCTTCCTTATAATAACACCTAAATTTTTAATCACGTTTAAACTCTCATCTATATCGTATGTTGTAACTGCAGCAGTATTTGTAGCTTCCAAAATACGTTTAGGCCGGGATTAACTGCTTATTTCATCGCCTTTTTTTAGTTTTCAGTCTCGTTTATACTATATGCTGTATAGGATATTGATGAGGATTTTTATCAAAGAGAAGGCAGTGTAATTGACAGAAACCGATGAATATGACGCGGGTGCATAGGAAGAGAGAAAATGATGAGGAAACTAAAAGATAGTAAGGAGGAGATGAGAGAATCAAAAATATAAATGTTTAAAACGGTGAGAGTTAAATTGGCTTTGGATGCTTATCCTCCCGTTCGTATAGCACACACAAGGAGACAAGAAACAGGTCACTCCTCTCCACCAAACCCAACCAAACCGATCACAGTTTTATATTTTTGGGGGAGGGGGGTTTATCAACGATCCACAAATCACTTTTCTTTTTCGAGTGCCGTCACTTATCTCTTCTTTACCTTCGCGTTAACTTCAGCCGGGATTCTCTTAAGCGCCAACATCGCGGTCTTCTAACAGTCCCGTGATTCCCCATCCAGAAAATCGGGCTGCCGAAACCTCCGGTTTTAGATGTTACAAAGTCCTTTGTATTTAACTCTCACTACACAAAGGATGATGCAAACGAAAAAGAGAGTGGCGGAGAGTTAAAAGGAAAGCGGAGGATGTTGATATGGATATTTTCGAACGAGTTTCCCGGTCACTTCGAAGATGGACAAATTCACCGAGGGGATGGCTCCATGTTCCCGGGAACTGGTGGCGGCATCGCCCGCCACCCGGAGCAAGTATATCCCCGGTCTCTCCAGAAAGCTTCACTTCTATTACTGATTCTTCACTCCGCTACAACCTCTGCACCACCACACCAGTGTGGGGTTTAAAAAACACGCACTCTCCCGAACGGTGTATTATATCTCCTCCAGCCGCCTTCCGGAGTTTAGGCTTTGTTTTATGCTTCCGCTTATTTGTGTTTACGCGTTCTCCGCGCGTAGTCGTGGGGCACTGCGCGAAATCTTCAAGACGACGAGGCTCTTATTAAGGTGTTACCCGGCGTGGGGGGACTCCTTCTATCGCGGTGTGCGGGAAGCGACTCGGGGTCTTCCCGCGGAACTTTTTCCTTCCCTACCGCCCCGAAGACGAAACGGTCTTTTTCCGGACGATGCATGCACGAGACTCGACGCTCTCACGAGGCTTCGAGGGAGAAAAACTAAAAGCGCGCCGTGGGATACGGCGAGGAGAGGGGACTGTCTGGTGGTGGTGGTGTTAAGTACGATGCTCTATATCCGTCCGCACGAGTCCAGCGAGCAACCACGTCGGATTGGTCCGCGTGAATTTGGCCCAATGGGGAAGGATAGAAGTGGAGGAGGGTGTTTTTTTTATATACGTGAGACTCCTTTTGTTTTTCGGTCGTAAGACCGCTCTCGGTCAATTAGGGAGATCCGAAGCGATAGGGACAGTGATGGCAGGATGTGAGGGATGGCGCACGTGGGCTCCTGATCCATCCCCCTAATTCCCTCCCCGAGCACCGCCATGCCCCCTGGTGCATGAGTAATTGAATGCTTCATCTATAGCAAATTCCTATAACAATCAGGACAAGACTCAGGAATTGAAAAATAAAGTAATAACCATTATTTTTATTCCATTCATACGGCATTTGCAGTACTAGCTCGGACAATTTAAACAAAGTGATGGAGTAGGTATAGGTACCCTAAATGAAAATCTTTTTCGGGGTTCATCATCATCATTGTCGAAGTAAATCTATCCTGAGACAGGTTCCAACTGAACTCCTCCAGACTTATCTATTTTGTGCCCACATTTTCATCTCTTGATAACTCCTATTCTCCATCAAATCCGTCAACATATAAAATTTTCTTCTTCTTTTCTTCCGTTTTCCTTTTTTTCCTTCCATTATGTTACGCAAGAGGCAGCCATACCCTCTGAGTGTGCCCTAACCAGTGTGCCTTCCTTCTTTTTATTGCATTCATGATTGACCTTTTCTCGTCAATCCATTCCAAAACTTGGTCAATCCTCACCTTGTCTGTCCACCTCACTCCCATCATTCTTCTCCATTACCACATTTCAAAACTTTCAAGATATTGCACTTCTTTTATTTTATAGGTCCATGTTTCTGATCCATACGGGACCACACTCCATACAAAGCATCATTTTCGGGGTTACCATCATGAAACATTTTAAATTGCTAGAATAGGCAGAAATCCTTGCTTATCAGTTACATTATTATACAAGTGATACAGTGATTAAATGTTTTAGTAATTTTGTGCGTTCATATTCTAGAGAACCCCTTCAGTCAGCACATGTAGAGAAATTAATCACACATGACTATTAAAAAATAACATACATACATACATATATACACACAAATTTATGTATCCATGTATACACATGGATATGTATATATTTATATACATAAACATAATTGCATACATATAAGTTCATACTCATACATTTCATATACCTATGTTCAAGTTAACATCGTGTACTAGCATTTTTATATAACCTTTTGAAATAAAAACTCAACTGCCTCATTGCACATACGTCATTGTTTAACCGCTTTAATAAATCCAAATTCAGTTTCTGCCTTGCCCACATCATTTGGCAGTGAACGAAATTATTTTGGTCCCAAGTATTGACATGATTGCCGAAGAATTTCTTTGTTAGGCCTTGGTATTTCCAAATTAAAGAGTAATTCTTATAAGAGCTCCTTTGATCACAGTGAATTTCTATGTTTGTGTATTAATTTAATATACTCCTCGTGAGAAGAAATAATGCTAATAACGTTTTCATCGCTCCAATAGAAAAACGTTTTTCAAAAAAATATTTGCATTAATAACTTTTACAGATTTATATTTCGCTTTGATATCAGAGTACTTCGATTCCTTACGTTATGCGGTTGGAATAAAGTGTGCAACGTTACCAGCTTATGCAACAACACCACGTACAGCTTTCCCTGGCAGTGGGTACGACGCTCTACCGGTCAGTTTTGTCACGCTTTCACCGGTATGCCACAAGAAAAGAAAAAACAAATGGAAACTGCTGCTTAGAATGAGTCTAATACATTTGCTCTCTTCCAGTTCCTAGAGTTTGCATCAAGCATCTTTTCACCTTGCTTCATTGTAGGACTTCTTTATTGATGGTTATCTCCATCCATTTAACCTTGAATGTACTAGAGCACCACATTTTTATTGCTTAAGAAACCGAGGAATAAAAGGTTATGTCCAAAATTACAAATGTGGATACGTTTCTGTTAAAAAGTCACAGGTGTGGAAAACAAATCCTTGCTGCGCCAAAAAAAATAACACAAGGCATTCGAAATACAAAATTTCAAAATATTTTGGTGTAATTGGCGAGTTATTCTTACAAGACAAATTGATATAAATATTCATTCATGCACGCATAAGTAAAACTTTAATTTATGATATGTAACAGAGTTGATGATGTCAGCGATCTTTCGGGATTTACACCGGGTACACATGGTGGCCAACGTTTCAAAGCTCTAGTCGAGCATCGTCCTCAGGGCAGAGGTTAATTGATGATTATGTGAAAACATTTCAACTTAAGTTAAACCGTAATTAAATTTACCATGAAAACTATGAAAATTTGATTCTTAAATCAAAGAAACAAAAAGAACTTTTTGATGTCATTCAAACTTATTAATCAATGTGAAAAATTTTTTTTGAGTATATATTCAATATTATTCTTAACATACTGTGTAGACTCTTAGATATTGATGATCAGAAGTAGATATATTGTATAGTTCGTAGGAAGAATAGATTTTTATACGCATTTGTTCGACGCTATATTTCTACTAAATTCGTTTTTTTTCTATCGGAAAGCTTTAGAGCGGGGTTGAAATAATAAACTGTCACCCAGAAATTCGCATGATCTGAATATTTCAATTAATCTTCGCCTAGCGTGTAACCTCTAGCTAGACTATTACTTCCTAACTCCTAATTGCCCTACCATCAGCTGCGTAACACATTCTGTTCGTTCGTAATGGTTTTTCAGCGATGCCGTTTGTATTTATCGTGTCTGGTGCGTGTGAGAAGCAGGTGCCTCTGTAATATGTATCCCTCAGTCCCAAACTTATGATCTATATTAAAGGATTCCCTTTGTTCTCAATGTAGCTCATCATAGTCCACTTTGTATTCATTCCAAGTTGGCAGTTGGCTCCGTTTTCGGACTACACCGGCCTCGGAGGCGACGCGACGGTGTGAAGTCCTCGACAGCAGAGTCATATAAGTGCCGCTATAAAACTTGATATTTTTTCGGCGGCATGTAGATGGCTCTGCTCGCGTTGTTAATCGCGTGGTCACGGGTTCGAGTCGATTATTTCACCTTCGAGGCCAAGGGGCCAGTGCCGACTAAACGCATGGGCGTGGCCCCAACTGCATGATCATGAGTTATAAATGTGTTGAGCAATCTTTGCCTTATACCTTTTAGCTAATATTTAGCTTTATTTTATATTATAGCTTTTTAACGACTAAAAGTAGGTATATTTTATATGCCAACTAGCTGTGGGAAACCATTTAAATTCAAAGTGAGAAGAAAACATGGAGCATGATGCATACGATACAAAGAAGATCATTCCAATCTGCTGTTAAAAGCGTGTATTGCAGATATCAAGCAACTCAGTGGACTATGAACGATACGGATAGCTAGATACGGAGTGCATCGTGTATTTGATACTAGTGCGAGTTTAGTTTATCCATAAGGATCAATATGTAGTTGATTTCACGCCCACCAAGACATATTATGCGGTATTTGGATACAACAGCAATTCGAGGAAACATAGGTATGAGTGAAGTTAATCGTTATTAGATATGATATTGATACATCTACACGGACGAAGCGGGTCCAAGTTTGTCGGAGGCAAGACAGCTTTAATGTTGAAAACAGTAAGATTTTCAACTTTCTCTAATAAGTAAATTGTGTTAGCGTTATTTCCGCAGTAAATGAGATAATAATCTGAAACTACGCATTTACTTATTATATCCGATCAAATATATTGTATATCAGTACTGAAGGATGCAACTATCTACTTGACTCTATTCTGTCCATGCTAAAAACTGAATATTCGTGTCTTTTATCCATTATTCTCATGCTAATTCTGGAGTTGTCAGCTGCTCGTGTCATTAGGATGACGTCATGCTCATAATGGACTCATATAGGTCATGGAAACGTCCTACCTTACATTTTTCCCGCGAATGATAAGAGACCATAACAGCTGCCAATGAGAATTTTACTAGGTTGGTCAATAGGTAGGGTAGCTAGTTAGTTGATTTACTCCCTAATACTTACATCCTTATCAACTAGGTACCTAGCACTAACAGTACGCCGTGCATGTTTTCAGCATAGCTGTTGAATCTCTGTTGACTTATGTAGTTGCAAAATACATAAATACTAACGGTCTCTCTAACATTGGTAGCATATCTTTAGTGCAGTGCATGCCTGTGAGGCTTCGCCTCGTGACAAGCATTAGCGATTTATGCTAATGTATCAATAGTCGTAGTTACACTAACCTTAATAGGGTATAGTGTTACACATGCTGGTGACTACTCACCCCCTGCCACGCACCCTTGAGGTGGCTTGCAGGGTATTATGTACATGTAGTAGAACCTCGAACTAAGGTATCAATTGAAAGGAAAAAGAGTACTTCATACCGATAAAATTGGCATAGTGAAATTTCAAATGCATCTTTTATTGCTGTGAGCGAAACTTTAAGACTTCATTTTTTTGCAAATTTAGGTAATCAATAAACCAAGTGACAAGCCATTCACAAAAGATGAAATTTTGAACTATCGAGCGATTAAAGAAGCATGTGAAAATGCAAGAAGTCTATTTTCAATTCGTATCAATTGCTCTCATTTTTTTCCTTTCAATTGATACCTTTGTCACTTCTGAACTTCTGTTGTTGGTAGAAACTGGCATGTTGGATCATAGAAAATAGGTGTTGAAATAACGTTTTTGTTTCCGTTTCCTCACAGTACAACATATTTGCATACATAAAATTCGAGGGAAATTATTCTTCTGTGACTTTCGTCAACGGATTAGAGGACACAAAATTGGTCGCTATCGTCACAGGGAGTTTCGTTGTAATTTGAGACGGGGAAGAAACATGATTTTGAAAAATTTGTTGATTTAAAATGGAATGGCCCGTACGCTGTGGTCTTATCAACTTGAGGTCCATCACGAGGGCATCCCTAATTCTTGCTGCTCACACAGCCTCTTTATTCCTTCGTAATACCTCAGTTTGACATCCTTCATAATTTTCTTTTTTATAAAACTTCTTCAGTGCCTTCCTCTACGATTCATCCCATGTGTTGTTCCTTCTTTTGTTGTTTTCAGGAGGCTTTTAAGTTTCAGAATTCGTCCAATAAGTTTGTTTCATCTAACTTTCCAATCATAGCATTGAAAAATCACAAGTAGCACGCAGTCACGCGTACGGTTTCAAATATATACACCAAGGGTATGAAATTTACTCTGAAAAAATCATTTGACTTGACCGGGTTTCGAACCCGGATCACCCAAGTGCCTGTTAGGCGTGTTAGCCGGTTACACCACCTTTCCAACTTAATTCAAGGAGATGAGGTCGTCGAAGTTAGTCTTTCTAAAGCGACAGTGTTGGGTCTATCCTCCTAGACAGTGCCTCGATAACTTTAATGTTTAAGCTTAGAAACCACGACCATGTCTCCTGTGCTACAATGTGGACTTGAGACGAGAACAACTAGTACGGATAAACCCCCGCCGAAATTTGCCTTGAATTAAGATGGCTTGGTAGTGCAAATTTCTAACATACCTGATCAAAAATTGGGAGATTAGGGTTCGAATCCCAGTCAACTGAAATAACTTTTTTCATATCGAATTTCATCTCTTAAGTGTATATCTTTGTTTCATCTAATTCACAGAGTTTTTATTGTAGTTGTTTTCTATCGAACTCCTCGTTGGACTTCTTCATTGATAATAATCTTTATTCACTTTATCTTCATCATTCTTCGAGAATACCACATTTGCGTGGCTTCCGATCGCCTCTCCTCGGCTGATACTATCGTCCAAGTATTCATTAAACATGGAAATGTTCTGTGCGCTTGAAAATTGTACCACCCGAGTTTGAAAATTGATATCTTCAAAAAGGCTGGAGTCACAAGCATTTCAAAATAAATATTGTTGTATTTTGCGCTCCTTTATGTGAAATACAGTAGAGTTCTTTGATACTTCGATGGCTAAGGATATACCTCACTGCCTGCGACCTGAATCCAGAGGTAAAACAAGACCTAAATGCGATGATAAACACAGCATCCGCATCCGAGGAAGGATTCGAACCCGCGACCCATGGATTGCCCTACTGGTGCGTTATTTGCCTCGCTATCATGGTAAGTATTGTATATTTTTGTGGCAGGCCGTTAACTCTGGTCTACAGCAGCATTTTAGTGAAGGTATTCATTCCTGCTGCAAATACGGCGATGAACTACGTAGAAATTGTCACGAGAAAAAATGTTTCTCGTGGCAATTTCTAAGCATTACAATGTCTACATTTATCACGGCTGCAAAAGCTTTTCGTGGCTCGGAAAATCGATTTCCTCCACGAACACTTCGTTCTGAACGAATTCAGTCGTTCGTAAGGTGAATTTATATTTTTCTCCACGATTCCCCCTCCAATGTTGTTCAGCCATGAATCGCATCAAAGCGCACTCAACCAACACAGGTAAGAATGATTGAAAAAAATCCGTCGGTAACACTTTCAAAGTCCTACTAAGGGTGGAAAACATGCTTAACCGGTGAGATATCTGAATTGCAGATGGAACTTTTCCAAGAAGGTATAAATTTGTTTTTGTTCTCCCCGGAAGGTAGTCTGCACATGTGTTATGCTCCATTTCATCACTGACGGGCAGTTTTTCTCCGATGGGAACCTCTGGATTTCAACGCCGATTTAATCCTCAATGACTCGCGCACGCAGGGTTTTCAATTTGCGCACAATTCGTTTGTCCTCTGAGCCAGAGATCAAGCTCGATCGATGCGAAGTCCGCATAAAGGTAAAGTGCGTATCATTGCTCTTATCGCAATTGTGAAATTGCTTTGTGATCAACGTCAGTAGTTGAAATTTTCAGACTTAACAACCTCTTCAATCCGGTCACTCACTGTCTCCAATAATGTTTGCATAAATTATTCAATAAATGATGAAATAAAATGATTAAGGAGGTTCCGCCGTGACTGTGTGAGTCAAAACAAATACTAAATTCCACATTTATTATATTTTTTGTTCAAAAAATCCTGATTTCGCTGATGGAATGCGTTACCTATGGAAAAGCAAAAGCAAGGTAGTAAAAATGCAGATTATGCCACGAATGTATTTTAAATTATCACTTTTTCCCAGTCATAGGAGCCGACTGCATCGCCATTTTTAACGAACTACAGCATTTTGACTTCAATTACGGCATTAATTCCCCAATAACTATAAAAATAAGGTGGTAAGATGCCTATATTTTATTTTTATTCAATTTCTCTGGATAATTTCCTTCTTATAAACAGTTTTCTGTGAAAATGGCATTTATGTTTTATGGAAAAATACTATTTTCCCCGTGTTTCCCACATTCTCCCATTGAACACCATGTAATTTCAAGTTCAATTAGAGAATAAATTAGCGTAAAGGTAACATTTTGTTGCTCACATCAGATAGAGGACAAGTTTTTCTATAAGTAGACAGAATATGAATAGAATGACATTGAAGTGATTATACGGTGGAACCACCTTAAATTGGACCTTATTGGGGATAAATAAGATGTTTATTGCGCAAGAACCAATTTTTGAAAAAAACACGCATATAATGAAACGCGCTGAACATAGAACAATACTACCTTCAGCGTTCAGACCTGTAGCGTAAAAGGAACCCAAAAAATTATAACACAGTGTAGCTTATACGCTACACAAGGACTGCAGAGGATAAAATATCGCTAGATCATCGCATATCGCTGTACATAAATATATCCTTGAGATTTAACATTAATCCCTGAGTGATGATCAAGAGGAAATTCTAGTGAAGAACGTGCTTTGAGAGCAAATTTTTCTCACGTACTATTTTGAATCTTATTTATTTCCTTAGTGGGATTCAGATTGTGAAACTGGTTAGTTCAACTCCAATTGTTGAAATTTTTATACTAATAACACATTGTTCGATCATAGCATGATTAATTAATATCTTTGTTTACTTTTAAGGTTTTCACAAGTGTTATTCATGTTTTGAATAATGTTTTTCGGCTTTCCTTTGATTATTGTGGATTATTCCAGCCAAGGTCCAGCCCAGGTAAGGTCGAAAAAAACATTGAATGGAAATTTTAAAAATCACAGAAAATCCGAAAAATATTCTTTGGAACGTAACATCTTTGTTTTTTTACGTTCCGCACTGAGTGGCAACCCAGAGGACAGTACATAAGGAAATGCATCAATTGGAAACTTTTCTCATGCGCTGTATTAAATCTTTCATTTATTTAACTATCGGTATTCAAACTGTGAAAATGCTTTGTGAAAATTCTTATGTCCCGTTGTTGAAAAGTTCCGATTAATAACAAATTCAGAAGATTCTGGCCAAATTGTGTGGACTTTCAGCAAGAATTGCTATTTTTCACAAAAAATGTATTAATAAAACGTTAAATGTTAGGTTAAACTATTTTCGAAATAATGGAGAAAATTGTGTTCGGTGACAAATTTCGACACAAGATAAAAATTCGGAAAATGCTAAACGTCGATTCAAATGGGATAAATAACCATCTCAGAATGTGTAAACAATAGAGATTTATGCTTAGGATTAAAGAAATTTGCCACGGATGGAATATTATTGGTTAGATTAAAAAAAGAGTGGACGCGGTGAAAATTTTTACAATGTCATATTCGTATAAAGTCGAATTATTAAAAACGTACTATATATTTTGCCAAAAATTGCAGTGCATCACAAATGTATTACTTTACGCCTTCGGTGAAACAATGGAGGTAATATCTGAATAACTTCTGAAATTATGGACAGATCTGTGTTCGGTGACAATATTCGAAACAAGATTAAAATTCGGAAAATACTAAACGTCGATTCAAATGGGATAAAAAACACCGTCTAATAATGTGTATACGATGGAGTTTTAAACTTTGGAATAGAGAAATATGCCACGGATGGAATATTATTGGTGACATTAAAAAAAGAGTGGACGTGGTGAAAATTTTCAGAATGTCATGTTCGTATAAAGTCAAATTACAGAAAAGGTATTACATATTTTGCCTAAAATAATTTCGGTGCATCACAAGAGTATTACTTTACCTATAAGGTGAAAACATGAAGTTAAAGCTGAATTACTTTCCAAATCAGTTAGAAAATTGTGTTCGGTGACAAATGGAAACAAGCTTAAAACTCGGAAATTGCTAAACGTCGACTCAAATGGGATAAAAAACCGTCTCACAACGTGTATTCGATGGAGTTTCACGCTAAGGAACAGAAAAAAATGCCACGGATGGAATATTATTGGTGACATTAAAAAATGAGTGGACGTGGTAAAAATTTTCAGAATGTCATATACGTATAAAGTCAAATTACAGACAACGTATTACATATTTTGCAATTAAAATTGCAGCGCATCACAAACGTATTACATGACGTCATTGGAAAAAAAGTAGAGGTAATATCTTTATCACTATTGAAATTATGGAGAGAATTGTGTTCGGTAACAATATTCGAAACAAGATTAAAAAACGGAAAATGCTAAACGTCGATTCAAATGGGATAAAAACATTCTCACTATGTGAATACGATGATGTTTTACGCTTAAGAACAGAGAAATATGCCACGGATGGAATATTATTGGTGACATTAAAAAAAGAGTGGACGTGGTGAAAATTTTCAGAATGTCATGTTCGTATAAAGTCAAATTACAGAAAAGGTATTACATATTTTGCCTTGAAAAAATTGCAGTGGAGCAAGAAAATATAACTTAACGCCTTCAGTGAAAAATGAAGGTAATATCTGAACTATTTTCGAAATTATGGAGGTAATTATGTACGGTAACAATATTCGAAACAAGATTAAAAAACGGAAAATGCTAAACGTCGATTCAAATGGGATAAAAACATTCTCACTATGTGTATACGATGATGTTTTACGCTTAAGAACAGAGAAATATGCCACGGATGGAATATTATTGGTGACATTATAAAAAGAGTGGACGTGGTGAAAATTTTCACAATGTCAGGTTCGTATAAAGTTGAATTACAGAAAAAGTATTATATATTCTGCCTTGAAAAAATTACAGTGCATCACAAAAGTAATACTTTACGCCTTCAGTGAAAAAATTTAAGTAATATCTGAACTATTTTCGAAATTATGGAGAAAATGTTGTCCGGTAAAAAATTGCGTCCTTGGAGTTAAAGCTGAATTACTTTCCAGATTATTGAGAAAATTGTGTTCGGTGACAAATTTCGAAACAAGATTAACATTCGAAAAAACCTAAACGTGGACTCAAATGGAATAAAAAAACCATCTCACAATGTGTATACGATGGAGATTCACGCTTAGGAACAGAAAATAATGCCACAAATGGAATATTATTGGTGACATTAAAAAAAGAGTGGACGTGGTGAAAATTTTCTGAAATTCATATTCGTATAAAGTCAAATTACAGACAACTTATTACATATTTTGCCATTAAAATTGCAATACATCACATAGGTATTACATTACGTCTTTGGTGAAAACGTGGAGGTAATATCTTTATCATTTTCGAAAATATGGAGAGAATTGTGTTCGGTAACAATATTCGAAACAAGGTTAAAATTCGGAAAATGCTAAGCGTCATTTCAAATGGGATAAAAATGGTCTAATAATGTGTATACGATAGAGTTTAACACTTTGGAACAGAGAAATATGCCACGGATGGAATATTATTGGTGACATTAAAAAAAGAGTGGACGTGGTGACAATTTTTAGAATGTCATGTTCGTATAAAGTCAAATTACACAAAACGTATAACATATTTTGCCTTGAAAAATTTGCAGTGCATCAAGAACATATTACTTAACGCCTTCAGTGAAAAATGAAGGTAATATCTGAACTATTTTCGAAATTATGGAGGTAATTATGTACGGTGACAATATTCGAAACAAGATTAAAATTCTGGTAAAATGTAGGTAATATCTGAACTATTTTCGAAATTAAAGAGAAAATGTTGTCCGGTGACAAATTTCGAAACAAGATTAAAATTCGGAAAATGCTAAAAATGGGATAAAAAACCGTCTCACAATGTGTTTTCGATGGAGTTTTACGCTAAGGACAGAGAAATATGCCACGGATGGAATATTATTTTTGACATTAAAAAAAGAGTGGACGTGGTGAACAATTTCAGAATGTCATGTTAATATAAAGTCAAATTACAGATAAAATATTATATATTTTGCCTTGAAAAATTGCAGTGCATCACAAAAGTATTACTTAACGACTTCAATGGAAAAATGTAGGTAATATCTGAACAGTTTTTGAAATTAAAGAGAAAATGTTGTCCGGTGACAAATTTCGAAACAAGATTTAAATTCGGAAAATGCTAAAAATGGGATAAAAAACCATCTCCAAATGTGTATACGATGATGTTTTACGTATCGGAACAGAGAAATATGCCACGGATGGAATATTCCTGTTGACATTAAAAAAAGAGTGGACGTGGTGAAACTTTTCACAATGTCAGGTTCGTAAAAAGTCGAATTACAGAAAAAGTATTATATATTCTGCCTTGAAAAAATTACAGTGCTTCACAAAAGTAATACTTTACGCCTTCAGTGAAAAATTGTAGGTAATATCTGAACTATATTCGAAATTATGGAGAAAATGTTGTCCGTTGACAAATTTCGTCCGGTGGAGTTAAAGCTGAATTACTTTCCAGATTATTGAGAAAATTGTGTTCGGTGACAAAGTTCGAAACAAGATTAAAATTCTAAAAAACCTAAACATCGACTCAAATGGGATAAAAAACCGTCTCACAGTGTGTATACGATGAGGTTTTATGCGTTGAACTGAGAAATATGCCACGAATGGAATATTATTGGTGACATTAAAAAAAGAGTGGACGTGGTGAAAATCTTCAGAATGTCATGTTCATGTTAAGTCAAATTACAGAATAAGAACTATATATTTTCCTTGAAAAATATCGGTGCATCACAAAAGTATTACTTTACCTATAAGTATACATGGAGATAAAGCTGAATTACATTCCAAATTATTGAGAAAATTGTGTTCGGTGACAAATATGGAAACAAGCTTAAAATTCGGAAAATGCTAAAAGTCGACTCAATTGGGATAAAAAACCGTCTTACAATGTGTATACGATGAAGTTTTTAATGCATAGAACTAAGAAATATGGCACGAATGGAATATTATTGGTGACATTAAAAAGAGAGTGGACGTGGTGAAAATTTTCAGAATGTCATGTTCATATAAAGTCAAATTACAGAAAAAGTATTATATATTCTGCCTTGACAAAAAGTACAGTGCATCACAAAAGTATTACTTAACGACTTCAACGGAAAAATGTAGGTAATATCTGAACTATTTTCGAAATTAAAGAGAAAATGTTATCCGGTGACAAATTTCGAAATAAGATTAAAATTCGAAAAATGCTAAAAATGGGATTAAAAACCATCTCAGAATGTGTATACGATGATGTTTTACGCTTAGGAACAGAGAAATATGCCACGGATGGAATATTCCTGTTGACATTAAAAAAAGAGTGGACGTGGTGAAACTTTTCACAATGTCAGGTTCGTAAAAAGTCGAATTACAGACAAAGTATTACATATATTGCCTTGAAAAAATTACAGTGCTTCACAAAAGTAATACTTTACGCCTTCAGTGAAAAATTGTAGGTAATATCTGAACTATTTTCGAAATTATGGAGAAAATGTAGTCCGGTGACAAATTTCGTCCGGTGGAGTTAAAGCTGAATTACTTTCCAGATTATTGAGAAAATTGTGTTCAGTGAAAATTTCGAAACGAGATTAACATTAAAAAAAACCTATACGTGGACTCAAATGGAATAAAAAAACCATCTCACAATGTGTGAGTTTCACGCTTAGAAACAGAAAATAATGCCACGAATGGAATTTTATTGGTGACATTAAAAAAAGAGTGGACGTGGTGAAAATTTTCAGAATGTCATATTCGTATAAAGTCAAATTACAGACAACTTATTACATATTTTGCTATTATATTTGCGGTACATCACATTACATTTCGCCTTTGGTGAAAACATTGAGGTAATATCTATATCATTTTCGAAATTATGGAGAGATTTGTGTTCTGTGACAATATTCGAAACAAGATTAAAATTCGGAAAATGCTAAACGTCATTTCAAATGGGATAAAACTCGTCTAATAATGTGTATACGATGGAGTTTAACACTTTGGAACAGAGAAATATCACACGGATGGAATATTATTGGTGATATAAGAAAAAGAGTGGACGTGGTGAAAATTTTCAGAATGTCATGTTCGTATAAAGTCAAATTACAGAAAACGTATAACATATTTTACCTTGAAAAAATAACAGTGCTTCACAAAAGTAATACTTTACGCCTTCAGTGAAATATGTAGGTGATATCTGAACTATTTTCGAAAATATGGAAGTAATTATGTACCGTGACAATATTCGAAACAAGATTAAAATTCGGAAACTGCTAAACGTCTATTCAAATGGGATAAAAAACCATCTCACAATGTGTATAAGATGATGTTTTACGCTTAGTACAGAGAAATATGCCACGGATGGAATATTATTGTTGACATTAAAAAAGAGTGGACGTGGTGAAAATTTTCAGAATGTCATGTTCGTATAAAGTCAAATTACAGAAAACGTATTACATATATTGCCTTGAAAAAATTGCAGTGCAGCAAGAAAATATTACTTAATGCCTTCAGTGAAAAATGTAGGTAATATCTGAACTATGTTCGAAATTATGGAGGTAATTATGTACGGTGACAAATTTCGACACATGATTAAATTTGGGATAATACTAAACTTCGATTCAAATAGTATACAAAACCATGTCAAAATGTGAATACGATCATGTTTTACGATTAAGAACAGAGAAATATGCCACGGATGGAATATAATTGTTGACATTAAAAAAAGAGTGGACGTGGTGAAAATTTTCACAATGTCAGGTTCGTAGAAAGTCGAATTACAGACAACTTATTACTTATTTTGCCAAAAAATTGCGGTACATCACAAAGGTATTACATAATGTCTTTGGTGAAAACGTGGAGGTAATATCTAAATCACTTTCGAAAATATGGAGAGAATTGTGTTCGGTTACAATATTCGAAACAAGGTTAAAATTCGGAAAATGCTAAGCGTCATTTCAAATGGGATAAAAATCGTCTAATAATGTGTATACGATGGAGTTTAACACTTTGGAACAGAGAAATATCACACGGATGGAATATTATTGGTGATATAAGAAAAAGAGTGGACGTGGTGAAAATTTTCAGAATGTCATGTTCGTATAAAGTCAAATTACAGAAAACGTATAACATATTTTGCCTTGAAAAAATTATCTTGCTTCACAAAAGTATTACTTAACGCCTTCAGTGAAAAATGAAGGTGAGATCTGAACTATTTTCGAAATTATGGACGTAATTATGTACCGTGACAATATTCGAAACAACATTAAAATTCGGAAACTGCTAAACGTCGATTCAAATGGGATAAAAAACCATCTCACAATGTGTATACGATGATGTTTTACGCATAGTAACAGAGAAATATGCCACGGATGAAACAATATTGTTGACATTAAAAAAAGAGTGGACGTGGTGAAAATTTTCAGAATGTCATGTTCGTATAAAGTCAAATTACAGAAAACGTATTTAATATTTTACCTTGAAAAATTTGCCGTGCATCAAGATAATATTACTTAATGCCTTCAGTGAAAAATGTAGGAAATATTCGAACTATTTTCAAAATTATGGAGTTGATTATGTACGGTGACAAATTTCGACACAAGGTTAAATTTGGGATAATACTAAACTTCGATTCAAATGGTATAAAAAACCATGTAAAAATGTGAAAACGATCATGTTTTACGATTAGGAACAGAGAAATATGCCACGGATGGAATATTATTGTTGACATTAAAAAAAGAGTGGACGTGGTGAAAATTTTCACAATGTCAGGTTCCTATAAAGTCGAATTACAGAAAAAGTATTATATATTCTGCCTTGAAAAAATTACAGTGCTTCACAAAAGTAATACTTTACGCCTTCAGTGAAAAATTGTAGGTAATATCTGAACTATTTTCGAAATTATGGAGAAAATGTAGTCCGGTGACAAATTTCGTCCGGTGGAGTTAAAGCTGAATTACTTTCCAGATTATTGAGAAAATTGTGTTCAGTGAAAATTTCGAAACGAGATTAACATTAAAAAAAACCTATACGTGGACTCAAATGGAATAAAAAAACCATCTCACAATGTGTGAGTTTCACGCTTAGAAACAGAAAATAATGCCACGAATGGAATTTTATTGGTGACATTAAAAAAAGAGTGGACGTGGTGAAAATTTTCAGAATGTCATATTCGTATAAAGTCAAATTACAGACAACTTATTACATATTTTGCTATTATATTTGCGGTACATCACATTACATTTCGCCTTTGGTGAAAACATTGAGGTAATATCTATATCATTTTCGAAATTATGGAGAGATTTGTGTTCTGTGACAATATTCGAAACAAGATTAAAATTCGGAAAATGCTAAACGTCATTTCAAATGGGATAAAACTCGTCTAATAATGTGTATACGATGGAGTTTAACACTTTGGAACAGAGAAATATCACACGGATGGAATATTATTGGTGATATAAGAAAAAGAGTGGACGTGGTGAAAATTTTCAGAATGTCATGTTCGTATAAAGTCAAATTACAGAAAACGTATAACATATTTTACCTTGAAAAAATAACAGTGCTTCACAAAAGTAATACTTTACGCCTTCAGTGAAATATGTAGGTGATATCTGAACTATTTTCGAAAATATGGAAGTAATTATGTACCGTGACAATATTCGAAACAAGATTAAAATTCGGAAACTGCTAAACGTCTATTCAAATGGGATAAAAAACCATCTCACAATGTGTATAAGATGATGTTTTACGCTTAGTACAGAGAAATATGCCACGGATGGAATATTATTGTTGACATTAAAAAAAGAGTGGACGTGGTGAAAATTTTCAGAATGTCATGTTCGTATAAAGTCAAATTACAGAAAACGTATTACATATATTGCCTTGAAAAAATTGCAGTGCAGCAAGAAAATATTACTTAATGCCTTCAGTGAAAAATGTAGGTAATATCTGAACTATGTTCGAAATTATGGAGGTAATTATGTACGGTGACAAATTTCGACACATGATTAAATTTGGGATAATACTAAACTTCGATTCAAATAGTATACAAAACCATGTCAAAATGTGAATACGATCATGTTTTACGATTAAGAACAGAGAAATATGCCACGGATGGAATATAATTGTTGACATTAAAAAAAGAGTGGACGTGGTGAAAATTTTCACAATGTCAGGTTCGTAGAAAGTCGAATTACAGACAACTTATTACTTATTCAGCCAAAAATTGCGGTACATCACAAAGGTATTACATAATGTCTTTGGTGAAAACGTGGAGGTAATATCTAAATCACTTTCGAAATTATGGAGAGATTTGTGTTCGGTTACAATATTCGAAACAAGGTTAAAATTCGGAAAATGCTAAGCGTCATTTCAAATGGGATAAAAATCGTCTAATAATGTGTATACGATGGAGTTTAACACTTTGGAACAGAGAAATATCACACGGATGGAATATTATTGGTGATATAAGAAAAAGAGTGGACGTGGTGAAAATTTTCAGAATGTCATGTTCGTATAAAGTCAAATTACAGAAAACGTATAACATATTTTGCCTTGAAAAAATTATCTTGCTTCACAAAAGTATTACTTAACGCCTTCAGTGAAAAATGAAGGTGAGATCTGAACTATTTTCGAAATTATGGACGTAATTATGTACCGTGAAAATATTCGAAACAACATTAAAATTCGGAAACTGCTAAACGTCGATTCAAATGGGATAAAAAACCATCTCACAATGTGTATACGATGATGTTTTACGCATAGTAACAGAGAAATATGCCACGGATGAAACAATATTGTTGACATTAAAAAAAGAGTGGACGTGGTGAAAATTTTCAGAATGTCATGTTCGTATAAAGTCAAATTACAGAAAACGTATTTAATATTTTACCTTGAAAAATTTGCCGTGCATCAAGATAATATTACTTAATGCCTTCAGTGAAAAATGTAGGAAATATTCGAACTATTTTCAAAATTATGGAGTTGATTATGTACGGTGACAAATTTCGACACAAGGTTAAATTTGGGATAATACTAAACTTCGATTCAAATGGTATAAAAAACCATGTAAAAATGTGAAAACGATCATGTTTTACGATTAGGAACAGAGAAATATGCCACGGATGGAATATTATTGTTGACATTAAAAAAAGAGTGGACGTGGTGAAAATTTTCACAATGTCAGGTTCCTATAAAGTCGAATTACAGAAAAAGTATTATATATTCTGCCTTGAAAAAATTACAGTGCTTCACAAAAGTAATACTTTACGCCTTCAGTGAAAAATTGTAGGTATTATCTGAACTATTTTCGAAATTATGGAGAAAATGTTGTCCGGTGACAAATTGCGTCCGGTGGAGTTAAAGCTGAATTACTTTCCAGATTATTGAGAAAAATGTGTTCGGTGACAAATTTCGAAACAAGATTAACATTCGAAAAAACCTAAACGTGGACTCAAATGGAATAAAAAAACCATCTCACAATGTGTATACGATGGAGATTCACGCTTAAGAACAGAAATAAATGCCACGAATAGAATATTATTGGTGACATTAAAAAAAGAGTGGACGTGGTGAAAATTTTCAGAATGTCATATTCGTAAAAAGTCAAATTACAGACAACTTATTACATATTTTGCCATTAAAATTGCGGTACATCACATAGGTATTACATTACGTCTTTGGTAAAAACGTGGAGGTAATATCATTATCACTTTCGAAAATATGGAGAGATTTGTGTTCGGTAACAATATTCGAAACAAGATTAAAATTCGGAAAATGCTAAGCGTCATTTCAAATAGGATAAAAATTGTCTAATAATGTGTATACGATGGAATTTCACGCTTAGGAACAGAAAATAATGCCACGAATGGAATATTATTGGTGACATTATAAATAGAGTGGACGTGGTGAAAATTTTCAGAATGTCATATTCGTATAAAGTCAAATTACAGACAACTTATTACATATTTTACCATTAAAATTGCAGCGCATCACAAACGTATTACATTTCGTCCTTGGTAAAAAAGTAGAGGTAATATCTTTATCACTTTTGAAATTATAAAGAGAATTGTGTTCGGTAACAATATTCGAAACAAGATTAAAATTCGGAAAATGCTAAACGTCATTTCAAATGGGATTAAAATCGTCTAATAATGTGTATACGATGGAGTTTAACACTTTGGAACAGAGAAATATGCCACGGATGGAATATTTTTGGTGACATTAAAATAAGAGTCGACGTGTTGAAGATTTTCAGAATGTCATGTTCGTATAAAGTCAAATTACAGAAAACTTATTACATATTTTGCATTGAAAAAATTGCAGTGCATCAAGAAAATATTACTTAAAGCCTTCAGTGAAAATTAAAGGTAATATCTGAACTATTTTCAAAATTATGGAGGTAGTTATGTACGGTGACAATATTCTAAACAAGATTAAAAAACGGAAAATGCTAAACGTAGATTCAAATGGGATAAAAACATTCTCACTATGTGTATACGATGATGTTTAACGCTTAAGAACAGAGAAATATGACGCGGATGGAATATTATTGGTGGCATTATAAAAAGAGTGGACGTGGTTAAAACTTTTCACAATGTCAGGTTCGTATAAAGTCGAATTACAGAAAAATGAATTCTATATTCTACCTTGAAAAAATTACAGTGCATCACAAAAGTATTGCTAAACGACCTCAACGAAAAAATAAAGGTAAAATCAGAACTATTTTCGAAATTATGGAGAAAATGTTGTCCGGTGACAAATTTCCTCCGGTGGAGTTAATGCTGAATTACTTTCCAGATTATTGAGAAAATTGTGTTCGGTGACAAATTTCGAAAAAGGATTAACATTCGAAAAAACCTAAACGTGGACTCAAATGGAATAAAAACACCATCTCACAATGTGTGAGTTTCACGCTTAGTAACTGAAAATAATGCCACGAATGGAATTTTATTGGTGACATTAAAAAAAGAGTGGACGTAATGAAAATTTTTAGAATGTCATATTCGTAAAAAGTCAAATTACAGACAAGTTATTACATATTTTGCCATTAAAATTGCGGTACATCACATAGGTATTACATTTTGCCTTTGGTGAAAACATTGAGGTAATATCTTTGTCACTTTCGAAATTATGGAGAGAATTGTGTTCGGTAACAATATTCGAAACAAGATTAAAATTCGGAAAATGCTAAGCGTCATTTCGAATGTTCTAAAAATGTTCTAATAATGTGTTTACGATGAAGTTTAACACTTTGAAACAGAGAAATTTGCCACAAATGGATTATTATTGGTGACATTAAAAAATGAGTGGACTTGGTGACAATTTTCAGAATGTCATGTTCGTATAAAGTCAAATTACAGTAAAAGTATTACATATTTTGCCTTGAAAATTTCAGTGCAGCACAAAAGTATTACTTTACCTATAAGAAAAAAACATGCAGTTAAAGCTGAATTACTTTCCAAATTATTGAGAAAATTGTGTTCGGTGACAAATATGGAAACAAGCTTAAAATTCAGAAAATGCTAAACGTCTACTCAAATGGGATAAAAAGCCGTCTCACAATGTGTATACAATGGAGTTTTACGGTTTGGAACAGAAAATATTGCCTCGGATGGAATAATATTGTTGACATTAAAAAAAGAGTGGACATGGTGAAAATTTTCAGAATGTCATATTCGTATAAAGTCAAATTACAGAAAACGTATAACATATTTTGCCTTTAAAAAATTCAGTGCTTCACAAAACTATTACTTAACGCCTTCAGTGAAAAATGAAGGTGATATCTGAACTATTTTCAAAATTATGGACGTAATTATGTACCGTGACAATATTCGAAACAAGATTAAAATTCGGAAACTGCTAAACGTCGATTGAAATGGGATAAAAAACCATCTCACAATGTGTATACGATGATGTTTTACGCTAAGGAACAGAGACATATGCCACGGATGGAATATTATTGTTGACATTAAAAAAAAAGTGGACGTGGTGAAAATTTTCACAATATCAGGTTCGTATAAAGTCGAATTACAGAAAAAGTATTATATATTCTGCCTTGAAAAAATTACAGAGCTTCACAAAAGTAATACTTTACGCCTTAAGTGAAAAATTGTAGGTAATATCTGAACTATTTTCGAAATTATGGAGAAAATGTTGTCCGGTTACAAATTGCGTCCGGTATAGTTAAAGCTGAATTACTTTCCAGATTATTGAGAAAATTGTGTTCGGTGACATATTTCGAAACAGGATTAACATTCGAAAAAACCTAAACGTGGACTCAAATGGAATAAAAAAACCATCTCACAATGTGTATACGATGGAGCTTCACGTTTAAGAACAGAAAAAAATGCCACGAATAGAATATTATTGGTGACATTAAAAAAAGAGTGGACGTGTTGAACATTTTCAGAATGTCATGTTCATATAAAGTCAAATTACAGAAAAAATATTATATATTCTGCCTTGAAAATATTACAGTTTTTCACAAACGTGTTACTTTACGCCTTCAGTGAAAAAATATAGGTAATATCTGAACTTTTTTCGAAATTATGGAGAAAATGTTGTCCGGTGACAAATTTCGTCCGGTGGAGTTAAAGCTGAATTACTTTCCAGATAATTGAGAAAATTGTGTTCGGTGACATATTTCGAAGCAAGATTAACATTCGAAAAAACCTAAACGTGGACTCAAATGGAATAAAAAAACCATCTCACAATGTGTATACGATGATGTGTTACGCTTCGGAACAGAGAAATATAAAGCGGATGGAATATTCCTGTTGACATCAAAAAAAAAGGGGACGTGGTGAAACATTTCACAATGTCAGGTTCGTATAAAGTCGAATTACAGAAAAAGTATTATATATTCTGCCTTGAAAAAATTACAGTGCTTCACAAAAGTAATACTTTACGCCTTCAGTGAAAAATTGTAGGTAATATCTGAACTATTTTCGAAATTATGGAGAAAAATTTGTCCGTTGACAAATTTCGTCCGGTGGATTTAAGCTAAATTATTTTCCAGATTATTGAGAAAATTGTGTTCGGTGAAAATTTCGAAACGAGATTAACATTCGAAAAAAACTAAACGTGGACTCAAATTGAATAAAAAAACCACCTTTTACAATGTATGAGTTTCACGCTTAGGTAAAGAAAATAATGCCACAAATGGAATATTATTGGTGACATTAAAAAAAGAGTGGACGTGGTGAAAATTTTCAGAATATCATATTCGTATAAAGTCAAATTAAAACAACTTATTATATATTTTGCCATAATAATTGCGATACATCACAGAGGTATTACATTTCGCCTTTGGTGAAAACATTGATGTAATATCTATATCATTTTCGAAATTATGGTGAGATTTGTGTTCGGTAACAATATTCGAAACAAGATTAAAATTCGGAAAATGCTAAACGTCATTTCAAATGGGATAAAAATCGTCTAATCGTCTAATTGGTGACATTGGTATACGATAGAGTTTAACACTTTGGATCAGAGAAATATCACACGGATGGAATATTATTGGTGATATAAAAAAAAGAGTGGACGTGGTGAAAATTTTCAGAATGTCATGTTCGTATAAAGTCAAATTACAGAAAATGTATTACATATTTTGCCTTGAAAAATTTGCAGTGCATCAAGAAAATATTACTTAAAGCCTTCAGTGAAAATTAAAGGTAATATCTGAACTATTTTCAAAATTATGGAGGTAATTATGTACGGTGACAATATTCTAAACAAGATTAAAATTCGGTAAATGCTAAACGTCGATTCAAATGGGATAAAAATGGTCTAATAATGTGTTACGATAGAGTTTTACGCTTAGGAACTGAGATATATACCAAGGATGGAATATCATTGGTGACATTAAAAAAAGAGTGGATGTGGTGAAAATTTTCAGAATGTCATATTCGTATAAATTCAAATTACAGACAACTTATAACATATATTGCCATAATAATTGCGATACATCACAGAGGTATTACATTTCGCCTTTGGTGAAAACATTGATGTAATATCTATATCATTTTCGAAATTATGGTGAGATTTGTGTTCGGTAACAATATTCGAAACAAGATTAAAATTCGGAAAATGGTAAACGTCATTTCAAATGGGATAAAAATCGTCTAATAATGTGTATACGTTGGCGTTTTACACTTTGGAACAGAGAAATATCACACGGATGGAATATTATTGTTGACATTAAAAAAAGAGTGGACGTGGTGAAAATTTTCACAATGTCATGTTCGTATAAAGTCGAATTGCAGAAAGAGTATCATATATTCTGCCTTGAAAAAAATTACAGTGCTTCACAAAAGTAATACTTTACGCCTTCAGTGAAAGAATGTAGGTAATATCTGAACTATTTTCGAAATTGTGGAGAAAATGTTGTCCGGTGACAAATTTCGTCCGGTGGAGTTCAAGCTCAATTACTTTCGAGATTATTGAGAAAATTGTGTTCGGTGACTAAGTTCGAAACAAGATTAAAATTCTAAAAAACCTATACGTTGACTCAAATGGAATAAAAAAACCATCTCATAATGTGTATACGATAGAGATTCACGCTTAGGAACAGAAAATAATGCCACGAATGGAATATTATTGGTGACATTATAAATAGAGTGGACGTGGTGAAAATTTTCAGAATGTCATATTCGTATAAAGTCAAATTACAGACAACTTATTACATATTTTACCATTAAAATTGCAATACATCACATTGGTATTACATTACGTCTTTGGTGAAAACGTGGAGGTAAAATCTTTATCACTTTCGAAAATATGGAGAGAATTGTGTTCGGTAACAATATTCGAAACAAGATTAAAATTCGGAAAATGCTAAGCGTCATTTCAAATGGGATAAAAATGGTCTAATAATGTGTATACGATAAGTTTAACACTTTGGAACAGAGAAATATGCCACGGATGGAATATTTTTGGTGATATAAAAAAATGAGTGGACGTGGTGACAATTTTTAGAATGTCATATACGTATAAAGTCAAATTACAGACAACGTATTAAATATTTTGCAATTAAAATTGCATCGCATCACAAACGTATTACATTACGTCTTTGGTAAAAAAGTAGAGGTAATATCTTTATCACTTTTGAAATTATAAAGAGAATTGTGTTCGGTAACAATATTCGAAACAAGATTAAAATTCGGAAACTGCTAAACGTCGAATCAAATGGGATAAACAACCATCTCACAGTGTGTATACGATGAGGTTTTATTCATTGAACTGAGAAATATGCCACGAATGGAATATTATTGGTGACATTAAAAAAAGAGTGGACGTGGTGAACAATTTCAGAATGTCATGTTAATATAAAGTCAAATTACAGATAAAATATTATATATTTTGCCTTGAAAAATTGCAGTGCATCACAAATGTATTACTTTACTAAATCAACGGAAAAATTTAGGTAATATCTGAACTATTTCTGAAATTAAAGAGAAGAATTACGTATTTTTCCATTAAAATTGCGGTGCATCACAATGGTATTACATTTCGCCTTTGGTGAAAGTATTGAGGCAATAATTATATCATTTTCGATATTATGGAGAGAATTGTGTTCGGTGTAAATATTCGAAACAAGATTAAAATTCGGAAACTGCTAAACGTCGACTCAAATGGGATAAAAAACCATCTCACAATGTGTATACGATGATGTTTTACGCTTAGGAACAGAGAAATATGCCACGGATGGAATATTATTGGTGACATTAAAAAGAGAGTGGACGGGGTGAAAATTTTCAGAATGTCATTTTCATATAAAGTCAAATTACAGAAAAAATATTATATATTCTGCCTTGAAAATATTACAGTGCTTCACAAAAGTGTTACTTTACGCCTTCAGTGAAAGTATGTAGGTAATATCTGAACTATTTTCGAAATTATAGAGAAAATTTGTCCGGTGACAAATTTCGTCCATTGGAGTTAAAGCTGAATTACTTTCCAGATTATTGAGAAAATTGTGTTCGGTGACTAAGTTCGAAACAAGATTAAAATTCTAAAAAACCTAAACGTGGACTCAAATGGAATAAAAAAACCATCTCACTATGTGTGAGTTTCACGCTTAGGAACAGAAAATAATTCCACGAATGGAATATTATTGGTGACATTAAAAAAAGAGTGGAAGTGGTGAAAATTTTCAGAATGTCATATTCGTATAACTTCAAATTACAGACAACTTATTGCATATTAAAATTGCGGTACATCACATAGGTATTACATTTCGCCTTTAGTGAAAACATTGAGGTAATATCTATATCATTTTCGAAATTATGGAGAGATTTGTGTTCGGTGACAATATTTGAAACAAGATAAAAATTCGTAAAATGCTAAATGTCGATTCAAATGGGATAAAAAACCGTGTAATAATGTGTTACGATAGAGTTTTACGCTTAGGAACTGAGAAATATACCACGGATGGAATATTATTGATGACATTATAAAAAGAGTGGATGTGGTGAAAATTTTCAGAAAATCATATTCGTATAAAGTCGAATTACAGACAAAGAATTACGTATTTTTCCATTAAAATTGCGATGCATCACCATGGTATTACTTTTCGCCTTTGGTGAAAGTATTGAGGCAATAATTATATCATTTTTGATATTATGGAGAGAATTGTATTCGGTGTAAATATTCGAAACAAGATTAAAATTCGGAAACTGCTAAACTTCGATTCAAATGGGATAAAAAACCATCTCACAATGTGTATTCGATGATGTTTTACGCATAGGAACAGAGAAATATGCCACGGATGGAGTATTATTGTTGACATTAAAAAAAGAGTGGACGTGGTGAAAATTTTCAGAATGTCCTGTTCGTATAAAGTCAAATTACAGAAAACGTATTAAATATATTGCCTTGAAAGAATTGCATTGCATCACGAAAATATTACTTAACGCCTTCAGTGAAAAATGTAGGTGATATCTGAACTATTTTTGAAATTATGGAGGTAATTATGTACGGTGACAAATTTCGACACAAGATTAAATTTGGGAAAATACTAACTGTCGATTCAAATGGTATAAAAAACCATCTCACAATGTGAATACGATGATGTTTTACGCTTAGGAACAGAGAAATATGCCACGAATGGAATATTTTTTTTGACATTAAAAAAAGAGTGGACGTGGTGAAAATTTTCACAATGTCAGGTTCGTATAAAGTCGAATTACAGAAAAAGTATTATATATTTTGCCTTGAAAAAATTAGTGCTTCACAAAAGTAATACTTTACGCCTTCAGTGAAAGAATGTAGGTAATATCTGAACTATTTTCGAAATTATGGAGAAAATGCTGTCCGGTGTCAAATTTCGTCCGGTGGAGTTAAAGCTGAATTACTTTCCAGATTATTGAGAAAATTGTGTTCGGTGACTAAGTTCGAAACAAGATTAAAATTCTAAAAAACCTAAACGTGGACTCAAATGGAATAAAAAAACCATCTCACTATGTGTGAGTTTCACGCTTAGGAACAGAAAATAATGCCACGAATGGAATATTATTGGTGACATTAAAAAAAGAGTGGAAGTGGTGAAAATTTTCAGAATGTCATATTCTTATAAATTCAAATTACAGACAACTTATTACATATTAAAATTGCTGTACATGACATAGATATTACGTTTCGCCTTTAGTGAAAACATTGAGGTAATATCTATATCATTTTCAAAATTATGGAGAGATTTGTGTCCGGTGACAATATTTGAAACAAGATAAAAATTCGTAAAATGCTAAATGTCGATTCAAATGGGATAAAAAACCGTGTAATAATGTGTTACGATAGAGTTTTACGCTTAGGAACTGAGAAATATACCACGGATGGAATATTATTGATGACATTATAAAAAGAGTGGATGTGGTGAAAATTTTCAGAAAATCATATTCGTATAAAGTCGAATTACAGACAAAGAATTACGTATTTTTCCATTAAAATTGCGATGCATCACCATGGTATTACTTTTCGCCTTTGGTGAAAGTATTGAGGCAATAATTATATCATTTTTGATATTATGGAGAGAATTGTATTCGGTGTAAATATTCGAAACAAGATTAAAATTCGGAAACTGCTAAACGTCGATTCAAATGGGATAAAAAACCATCTCACAATGTGTATACGATGATGTTTTACGCATAGGAACAGAGAAATATGCCACGGATGGAGTATTATTGTTGACATTAAAAAAAGAGTGGACGTGGTGAAAATTTTCAGAATGTCCTGTTCGTATAAAGTCAAATTACAGAAAACGTATTAAATATATTGCCTTGAAAGAATTGCATTGCATCACGAAAATATTACTTAACGCCTTCAGTGAAAAATGTAGGTGATATCTGAACTATTTTTGAAATTATGGAGGTAATTATGTACGGTGACAAATTTCGACACAAGATTAAATTTGGGAAAATACTAACTGTCGATTCAAATGGTATAAAAAACCATCTCACAATGTGAATACGATGATGTTTTACGCTTAGGAACAGAGAAATATGCCACGAATGGAATATTTTATTTGACATTAAAAAAAGAGTGGACGTGGTGAAAATTTTCACAATGTCATGTTCGTATAAAGTCGAATTACAGAAAAAGTATTATATATTTTGCCTTGAAAAAATTAGTGCTTCACAAAAGTAATACTTTACGCCTTCAGTGAAAGAATTTAGGTAATATTTGAACTATTTTCGAAATTATGGAGAAAATGCTGTCCGGTGTCAAATTTCGTCCGGTGGAGTTAAAGCTGAATTACTTTCCAGATTATTGAGAAAATTGTGTTCGGTGACTAAGTTCGAAACAAGATTAAAATTCTAAAAAACCTAAACGTCGACTCAAATGGGATAAAAAACCGTCTCACAGAGTGTATACGATGAGGTATTATTCATAGAACTAAGAAATATGCCACGAATGGAATATTATTGGTGACATTAAAAAGAGAGTGGACGTGTTGAACATTTTCAGAATGTCATGTTCATATAAAGTCAAATTACAGAAAAAATGTTATATATTTTGCCTTGAAAATTGCAGTGCATAACAAAAGTATTACTTTACGACTTCAACGGAAAAATGTAGGTAACATCTGAACTTTTTTCGAAATTAAAGAGAAAATGTTGTCCGGTGACAAATTTCGAAACAAGATTAAAATTCGGAAAATGCTAAAAATGGGATAAAAAACCGTCTCACAATGTGTATACGACGAGTTTTTATGCATAGAACTGAGAAATATGCCGCGAATGGAATATTATTGTTGACATTAAAAAGAGAGTGGACGTGGTGAAAATTTTCAGAATGTCATGTTCATATAAAGTCAAATTACAGAAAAAATATTATATATTCTGCCTTGAAAATATTACAGTGCTTCACAAAAGTATTACTTTACGCCTTCAGTGAAAAAATGTATGTAATATCTGAACATTTTTCGAAATTATGGAGAAAATGTTGTCTGGTGACAAATTTCGTCCGGTGGATTTAAAGCTGAATTACTTTCCAGATAATTGAGACAATTGTGTTCGGTGACAAATTTCGAAACAAGATTAACATTCGAAAAAACCTAAACGTGGACTCAAATGGAATAAAAAAACCATCTCACTATGTGTGAGTTTCACGCTTAGGAACAGAAAATAATGCCACGAATGGAATATTATTGGTGACATTAAAAAAAGAGTGGAAGTGGTGAAAATTTTAAGAATGTCATATTCGTATAAAGTCAAATTACAGACAACTTATTACATATTTTGCCATTAAAATTGCGGTACATCACAAAGGTATTACATTTCGCCTTTGGTGAAAACATTGAGGTAATATCTACATCATTTTCGAAATTATGGAGAGAATTGTGTTCGGTGACAATATTCGAAACAAGATTAAAATTCGGAAAATTCTAAACGTCGATTTAAATGGGATAAAAAACCGTGTAATAATGTGTTACGATAGAGTTTTACGCTTAGGAACTTATAAATATACCACGGATGGAATATTATTGGTGACATTAAAAAAAGAGTGGATGTGATGAAAATTTTCAGAATGTCATATTCGTATAAAGTCGAATTGCAGACAAAGAATTACGTATTTTTCCATTAAAATTGCGGTGCATCACAATGGTATTACATTTCGCCTTTGGTGATAGTATTGAGGCAATAATTATATCATTTTCGATATTATGGAGAGAATTGTTTCGGTGTAAATATTCGAAACAACATTAGAATTCGGAAACTGCTAAACGTCGACTCAAATGGGATAAAAAACCATCTCACAATGTGTATACGATGATGTTTTACGCTTAGGAACAGAGAAATATGCCACGGATGGAATATTATTGTTGACATTAAAAAAAGAGTGGACGTGGTGAAAATTTTCACAATGTCAGGTTCGTATAAAGTCGAATTACAGAAAAAATATGATATATTTTGCTTTGAAAAATTGCATTGCATCACAAAAGGATTACTTTACGCCTTAAGTGAAAAAATGTAGGTATGTTCTGAACTATTTTGGAAAATATGGAGAAAATTGTGTTCGGTGACAAATTTCGACACAAGATTAAATTTGGGAAAATACTAAACTTCGATTCAAATGGGATAAAAAACAGTCTCACAATGTGTATACGATGGAGTTTTATGCTTAGGATTAGGGAAATATGCCACGGTTGGAATATTATTGGTTAGATTTAAAAATGATTGGACGTGGTGAAAATTTTCACAATCTCATATTCGTATAAAGTCGAATTTTAAAAAACCTATAACATATTTTGCTTTAAAATTGCAGTGCATCACAAATATTTTATGTTTTGCCTTCGGTGAAACAATGAAGGTAATATCTGCATTACTTTTGAAATTATGGAGAGAATTGTGTTCGGTGACAAATTTCGAAACAAGATTAAAATTTGGAAAATGCTAAAAATCGATTCAAATGGGTTAAAAACCGTGTAATAATAGATAGAGATTTACGCTTAGGAACTGAGAAATATACCACGGATGGAATATTATTGGTGACATTAAAAAAAGAGTGGACGTGGTGAAACTTTTCACAAAGTCAGGTTCGTATAAAGTCGAATAACAGAAAAAATATAGTACTTCATCGGTACATACCTGAATTTTATCTAGCATTATCGAAATTTAAGTCTGCAGAAATTAATTTTATTTGCTTATTTGCGAACAATTTCAAATCTTTATTAAATCGTATTAACTCATCGTCAGAACATAGCGTATACGCAGTGCCGTCCCTACGGTAGTGCGACAGGTTGCCGCTGCACGGATCTCCGCGCTTATGAGTGCCCCGCACGGGCTTGCCTTTTTCTGACTGTGCGGTGAAACCTGCCCATTTCCCGAAATTGCCTTCTACTTTTGTTAGTATGTACATATGTAAATTTCTTGAAATCATAAACCATTTTGTAGGTTAATTTCCTTCTTTCCATTAAATATGCTACACTGTCAGAAATGGAATGCAAAGTTAAGGGGGCCCCAACTTTCTTCTGCACAGTTCCTCAATCCCTTGGGACGGCCCTGCGTATACGTATAAATAACAGTTTTGTAATTTTCAACATTACTCACTGGGGTATTCAGCGGACCTTTCTACAGCTAAGGACGTGTTTTAAGAGAAAACTTTTCCAACGTCCTGTGCCGGAATTTTTTCACCTTTGAAACCGCCCTGCAGTACTAATTACATCTACCGTAATTATTGCGAATGAATAATTCCTCTATTGTCAAATGGTTGCAATGTAAATATTCAGAAATAGTGCTACACCATTCATATTCGAATTTTCTTTTGATATTTCTCCGAATAGTCCATTAAGAGTATTTATTTAATTATTTAACGGCCTCCATTTCGAGCTACTTTTGAGAATCTCCGGCATCATATTCCGATTGAAGTCGGCAGAGTTCTGTCTTATATGTTTTTTCAACTTTAACATTTTTCATATTTTACGGCTTCCCTAATTTTTATTTATTATTATGTGAGAAAATTTTCAAACACTTGATACATATAAGTCATCATCGATTCATATGAGCTGTTTAAAAGTTGTGGGATGATGGGAAACTAAAAACCTTTCCCTCCGAGAATAAAAACAGATGCCAGAAGCATTTTCCGAGCGACTACCTTACTCGACAAGAATTAATTGTCACCATGTGTGGTCGTTCCTAAGGAACCCTACCCTTGAGGACAGTCGGTTTATTAATGGGAAGTCAAAGAATATGCGGACAAGGTCTTCGATTTCTCAAGCTTTTTCCTGAAACGATCTTTCATTGTCTCATCCTTGTTTTACTCATAAATACTTTGCTGGTTTTGTTTTAAACAATAAAGCGATGAGATATCGGTTCGACTCAGCAATTTACCACGGACTACAAAACATACTTGCTCTTTCCTGTTAAGGTTGTTTAAAGGCCGTTTTACACGGTACATTTGTTTGTACAAACTCTTCCGTGAACTCTTGCATGAGGCAAAATGTATCGTGTAAAGCGGCAAATTGTATGAACGCTTGTGCGAATGTCTCAATGCCTGCACGGGAAATAGAACCTGTTCTAATTTCGTTGAGACAAACGTACATTCGTTTGTACAAAATCTTTCATCATGTAAAACGACCTTAAGCGAGGAGCGACAGGAAACGAATCTCCGTAGCCGAAGAACCCATTCTGTCATCTATGTAAACGTGGAACGCCCTATCGAATGCAAACTGAGATGAAGAATGGTATCATGTAAGAAGATAGGGGTCTGCAGCAGTAAAAGATCAGTAGATGCTACTCCGGTTACACGTCCGTTCGAAACCAACCAACTGGAAAACGACAAGTCGTAACCGACTTATCGTAAACTATCAGTACATAACCGTGACACTTCGATACCGTGACAATTCGTAGCTTTGCTATTTCGTTAGCGCACGTTTTAGTGAACGACCACTTTGTAGCCGGGAGTTTGGACGAAAGATAAAAGCCGAGTGTGGAAGGGAATGAAAATTATTCTGGTACAGTTTACCATTTGCATTAAAATTATCATCTTTTCTCGTGACTCTCACCAGCATTTGGCAAAATTAAACTAACAACAGTGAACATTTTAACACCGTCTACCTTGCGGTCTGTGTATAGTAAAAACGGTCTTCCTGCTTGATTTTTTAAAATGTCTATTAGCTCTCGCTCCGCGATTCCACGCGCAAAACCATTGGTTTCATTTTTCTACGATTATTAAGTTCGGGAGTTATGAGATAGAGTTTGCAGTTAATAATCAACGAAACGGCCAACGAGCCTTAAGCGGTTCTAATATATTACAGCTTGTACGAGCTGAATGCCGTTTGCGGCATGCCTACAGGAGTAATAGTTCTCGAGATATCACCGGTTTAACATTTAAACATCGTCTCCATTGCGGCCCGAGGGTCCTCCTACATGCTTATGTTGAATGCCTACGATTGTACACCCACTGCTTGCCGTATGTTGTAGTTTTCTACGATGAATAGTTTGATTTGTTTAAAAAATGCAATGCCAATAGGCGGAGAGGGTCGCGAGAAACGGTGAAGCTTTTAACGTTCATGGCAGAGCAAGTAGATTCCTCCACATAACTCGTAAGTACCGTCAATTGTAAATATTTAGTTACAATTTTTATTTTCTGGCTGAAAGTGGTATTTGGTACCTCATTAAAAATGAGACCAAGTTTGCATGAAAAGATTGTGCTAGGTGGGTGAAAATGGCCCCAAAAGACCCGAAAAATCGGTTTTCTGCGAATGTCTCCCAAAATATGGCAGTTGGAGATTTTTTGTTCGGATAATAATTAAATATCAGTTAATTTTCTACAAAAATGGTCCTTATGATTTTTTTCGCAACATTAATATTTTTTGCAAAAAATCGTGTTGAAAAATCCAAAATTTTGAGAAACCTACCGAAGGTCCCGAGTTCAAATCCTAGTGGGGGAGCTTTTTTTTAGAAATTTTTTGGGAACAATTCTTGACAATTTCTTTCAGATTATATTCTGATCTTATCAAAAAGTTTTTCCCGACATATATGTAATATTTTTTATGTATTATATATATCAGAATATCGCCATAGACGTTTACACTTCTCCCGTGTGGTCTTAAGCACACCAAACTTTTTTTTTCTATAATTGACCTTGAATATTTATCAAAATAATGAAAGAAAACCAACGCATTTACATCTCCAAGCGTGGCCGCATGGACTGTAGCAGACGACGCACACACGCGACGTACGACGGAAGAAACGAAAGTAATGAAATTATAGCGTTGCATTTAGAGACTCGGGTTTTTCCCCACGTATCAATGAGATGACTTTATACACATTGATGGAAAGGTGAGAATTCCACCTTTACAGTAGTCAAGGTGTCAAAACGTCAGAAATAAAGAGCCGGGAGAAAGAAGCCACGAAAAGAAAAAGTGCGCTTTTTCCTTTAGCACGCGTTTTCCAAATTTATTGGAAAATGGCCGATTTTGTGAAAAAAAATAATTGCACAGCCGAAAAGTAGACGTTTTCAGCTTTCAAATGATATGTCAAAGAGACCAATCCGATCATGTATGAATTTTTAATCGGTGGTTGTTTACAAAATTTCCCCGCGCTCCACAAACAACAAAAAATTGGGGTTCAAAAAACAAAGTTTTAATCAAAATGGAAGAACATTACATAATACAAATTTCACGGATGACAAAGGACCTTCTGAGGACCCATAATCAAGAAACTTTGGAGCAAATTAGTGAAATACAAAAAAAAAGGAACAAATTCCTGGCGAGGTCAAAATTGCGCGGGAGCAGAAAGTTTGACCCGTTTTTCCAATATGGCCAAAGAGTCAAAACGTGACTTAAGTCACAGGGTATGATAGCGGTAGATTTTCTCTTTCACGTGAACTTTGATTCATGAGAAAATATTCATTTTTAACAAAGTTATTGAATAATTTGTCCGTCCGCTCATGTGTAAATGCACGGAGCCTGCTCTCCGATATGCAGCGCAGGAGGTCAATATTCTGGGTTCGCTTGGGCCCGTTTATCTCGAAAACGGTCAAATTTTCGAGAAAAATCATAAGGACCATTTTTGTAGAAAATTAACTGATCTTTAATTATATCTGAACAAAAAATCTCCAACTGCCATATTTTGGGAGAAATTCGCGGAAAAACGATTTTTCGGGTCTTCAGGGGCCATTTTCACCCCCCTAGCACAATATTTTCATGCAAACTTGGTCTCATTTTTAATGAGGTACCAAATACCACTTTCAGCCGGAAAATAAAAATGGTAACTAATAATCTCAAGGTTGGCTCCTTCATTTACTGGACTAATACCCCAAGCTGAGAAAGCGCTCATGATAAAAATGCAACTACTGTGTTCAAAGAAGATAGGACTGCAAACGAGGAAACAGTATGTGAAAACATTCGTGCAGAGCGTGGTACTCGATAGTATTTGGTTAGCCAACTATCAATGCTCATTCGTAGAAAAATCTTATTTCTCTCTCCAATAGGCGAGGCGTCAACCGAACCGTCTGTCTGATACTAATATCTTGACGGTGGGCGTTCAAAAGGGACCCGCCCTCTTCACGACCGGCTCTGACACCTCCGACTTCTCCCTCCCTTCTGCTGCCGAAGGTCACGTGAACCAATCCGCCGGCCTTCGATGAAACGCGGTGTTTTCAAATGGGATGAACTAGGGTTCCCGTCTCATTTCTGCGATCTTGCGCTTCAGCAAACAGTTTTAGTGTTTGTATACTTCCACCACCAGCTATTTAAGACGTGGCTTTTCTCTGCGCGCGTCAGAAAGTTTCGTACGACAGCATTTTCCCGTATTAATTTTGCGCCCGTTGAGTTTTTGCAACCGTCTGAGATATAGCAAAGGTCTCATCGCAAAGTTTCAGCGACAAGTACACTTTTTTGGGTTGGCATTTTTGTCATTTAAAAACAAAATCAATTTTTTTTATATTGTTTTATATGGATAAATGTGCAAGAAATGTGTGTAACATCGGGGTAATGGCTGGAGATGTAAATGTGCGAGTTCTATGGTATGCAGTGTTGCTGCCCAAGAGGCCACTAGAATTAATGAGGCTCCAGGATAACTTTTATGGCGCAACAAGCAGAATGGATTTGAGGATAAATTAGTTAAGGACCAAATAAGTATAGCGAGAGTGATAGGAATGATTGTATAATTAGGGAAAATGAAGTAATTGAAAAATTAGACAGGTTTGAAGTGTACAGAAGACTTCTCCCAACTTTATCACATGGCAGCGCAACCGGGGAATGTCAGGATATGGATAAGAGTAGAACAAATTCAGTGGGAATAGAATACTTGAGAAATGCTTGCGGCAAAAGTAGGATGGATTGGATTAGGAATGAGTGGGTAATGAATGAATGAGAGTTGGATGCTCCAGTAATAGACATTTATGAATGAAGTGTGCTTCATTGGTTTGACCATGTCGAGAGAATGCAAGAGTCGAATAATAAAGCGGAAACATGTTAATAGAGTGAATGGGATGAGAGGATGAGGTAGATGGCGAAAATCATGCGTAAATGTGGTAAAAGTTACCCTAAAGAAGAGAAATATTAGTTGTCTTAAGAATAGAAGAGTACATATGAAGCAATGCATTAGTGTAAGAGATGCAAAAGTTGCATGTAAGGACAGGGAATTATGGATGAAATTATTAAAAGGGAGCCAGTTTTCTAGGGCTAACGGCAATAACTAAATTATTTGACTTTGCCTACCCTGAAAGGGAATGGTGTACTGGGTGTAAATATATATCACCTTTAAAGGACTAGTGTACATTAAAATGTACACCAGAATGCAAGGTCTATTGGCTGTAAACACAGGAAAATGCACACTGGATTTGGTATTTAAACCCATACAATTCCTACTGAATTATATCTGGCCGGCAGTGCCCACATTAGGCATTTTAATCTGTTCCACAAAGGTTAAGAAAAGTACAATCATCAACTATTCTGAGAGTTAACAATTACAAAGATTTATGAATTATTTTAAAATGTTGTCTGAGGTCCCTTATCTGATCAAATAAAATACTGTTGTTAGTCTTTGTTGTTGTTAGTTGTTATTATAACCGTGGAGCTCCGAGTGATTGGTGTCCCATGCAGCACACGAAGTCCATTGGGATATCCCATTTTAGTATCAAATATCCCGTTGATGTCTGGGATATCTCAAAGACAATTCCGAGATATCCCGTTGGAATTTTCGTATTTTAGATATTTTTTACGCTCTAACATATGTTTAATCCTTTTCATGCGTGTATCATCTCAGAAATTAACTTACATTGAAACTATTGAAAATTTGGATCATACTCCTTATATCCTGAATACATCCCGTGGAAATCTCTGAGGTATTTCAACATAAATTATTTTTTTCTTGTTTCTGTATTTCTGCCAGGGTCTGTTATTATTGCATTAAATGTGATATGTACATAATTCCATATTTAACCCTTTCAACGCTAAGGGAAAAATTGTTGAACTTTCCCGGTGACAGAGTTCAGTTTTTGCCATATTCTAACTCGGCACGATGAATTAAGATGCATGTGATCAAAATTTTTAATTTTTGAAGTATATTTCTAGTTGTTATAACAGTTTAAACTTTTGACGTTCCTGAACGTCCTGCGCCAACGGCAAGACTGTATCGTGCAGGTCTGATGCATTCAAGGAAATTCCCCTTTGTCGATTCTACATGATATAATTGAATTTCCAGCTTACCTTTCTCTTAAGCACATAATTTTAAGTGGTTAACTTGTTTTAAAGTTTTTCTTACACATTTCACTCATTGTAGCCACTCTGTGATAAAATATTACTCTTTTGATAATTAAAATGAATTAGAGCTTGAATTATTTGAAAATTTTAATAATAAAATACCTCCTATGGAAGTGCAGCTACCATCTTCCTGAGTAGTATTATTTAATTAGTAAAGAACTAGATTTGTACTATAAGTTAACAAATGGATTAGTTAAAACTTAATTAATAATTACTATGGTAAGCACTTTTGATTAGCTCATTTTATTTGCATTAGCTCACTTAACAGAAATGGCCAGGTATATAAGACTTTCTTGATACTAGGAAATTGATGTTGGGTGCGAGTATATGCGCATAGAGCCATAGGGTACCTGAGCATTTTAGATAGATACAATATCGTTAGGTAGATATAAGGTAGGATTATAATTTAAATGCCAAAGCATCCATCATGTAATAGTACATTAATAGTATTTGAATATAAATTATCATTTTTTTTATTTTGAGAGAGCAGGGAAGAGTCAATGGAGAGGACAAGGGAGTGCCAGGTTATTAGGCAGCAAGTGTGTTCCAACTCATTATATATTTACAAGGGTGTGTGGATTATGTGCTAGCGGAGTTGAAAGGCATTTTATTGCACTGCTTCTCTGCTGCCACCCTACTTCCAAACTCCCTTGGTTTTGTTTCAATTTCCTGACAGGACATCCATGAGACATCCTGGAACATCCTGTGGACATTTCATGAAGACATCTGAGGGACATCATATGCATGAACATTTGGGTCTTTTGTGGTCATTTTTGGTCGGTGGGACATATATGGATATCCCAGGGATATCACACAATGTCCCAGGAAGATGTCCCACAGATGTCCGAGAGATGTCAGTGTGCTGTAAGGGGTGATAACTGCCCCAGGTGGCTCAAACTGTGGGTATGCCTGTGGTATGGTAAACTGTGTCTTTGGTGATTCCTTTTTCCTCTCCTCTGTTTTTCCTGAATGATTAACTAACTCGTGATTCCACAGGGTCTTGGAGAAACTCGCAGGGTAATGTGTAGAAGTATACATTTGTTTTTAATACATCCTTCCCACTTTTGGTTTGATTATTTATTTTTTCATTTGTCCAAACCTAATTTTACTGCCATCCATCTCAGCATTTACCACAGTTCAATTAAGTTATTTATATTATTTATATTTATATTGGTTGCTATGTTGTAGTATCCAGGGTTGTTTAATGTTCACATTTGAAATTATTAAGGATGGCTATCATGAACAAAAGGTGAAAAGAATTTCTGATTTCCCAATCAACGTGGATGCTAGGTAATCTGATGATGAGAATTAATTGAGTTAATGCATTATTACTGGAGATTAGCATGATAAATCAATAGCATATGAGGCTTAGTTTAGCCTCATGAGGGAATGATACGTCAATCCAAGAGGAAATAAATTGGAAGTTATTGGAAAAAACTTTTTTGGGTGATTCATTCAATAAGATGAAAATCTCATGTTATGCCAACATAGGTATATGGTTTTTAAACATAGCCAAAGGACTAAGCAGAGATATATAACAATGGAAAGAAGCTCACAAATGGATACAAATTAGCATTGGTAGGGCTATATGCTTTCAATGCCCTTCAAAACTGTGTTTACCCCAAAAACCACATGATGAAGCATATGATGAATGTATTAGCCATTGCCGCTATCTTATTTGTAGCACCACCTACCAAATTTTCTATGAGACTTAAATTTGGAAAAGCATACAGAATGGATGGGGGAGAAAACCCCATTTTATTAGTTTGTAGATTAAATGAGCTTAGTAGGGTACTTACATATTTTTCACCACACATTGGATGGACAATCTTAACATATTCACCATTGAAATTTGCTAATCAGAATTTTAAGTGAGAGTCAACAATGGCCTGAGGCAATAGATGGTAGTGAATATATGTTGAAGTTGAGCATGGTCTTCAATTTTAGAGTACCATACATCTTTGAGTATTAGTCAATTCGAATATAAGTCAGTCTTCTTTTTGGTCCAAAAATATCAACTAAAATCAGTGACTCTAGTATAAGTTAAGGTAAAAAAATTGCTGAATCTCCTTGTTTCATATTGGTTACGTGATATTTGTGCAATACAATTGGCCTTGTGGGATGCATTGATATTGCAAAACGGAAGTGCCAAGTGTCATTGTCTTTGGTAGGTTGTAATACGAAATGTATAACATAAATCTCATCCATTTCTCAGCAAATATTCTCTGTGCTTATTAGTAATTGAGGTCATATGGTTTCATGCAGCCACTACACAAAAATATTGACTTTGAAAAAGTCACATCATTTAGTGGCTCAACCATAAGTAAAGGTTGGTTTTCATTGGTGGAAAACGGAAGAAATTTCTCAACTGACATATCAATAGTGCAGGAACAGACTGATCAAAGGAGCAAAGAGAGCAGCCGGTACATAAAGTATTAAAAAATATAAATTACAGGAAAAGAAAATGCTTATGCTGCATGCAAGACTGGATGTTGAAAATGGGGTGGAGATGTTTGACACATGCCAGAATAGGGATTTTCAGACCTCTGAGATTTCCATCGCTATGTTGGGCAAGGGCCTAGCCATGTTGACACACCGGTTCCCATCAGATCACCTAGGTTAAACAATGTTGGGCCCGGACGGGGGTTTGATGGGTGGCCCTCCTCCATGCCTCTACCGGGGTGGATGGAGGGGTGACACTCCCTCCAGACCGGAAGGCCGGAGGGAAATATACCCAGACCGGGAAGGTAGGAGGGAGGGCTCCCTCCATACCTGTACCGAGAAGGTTGGGGGTGGCCCCTCCTTCATACCTCTACCGTGGCACTCTTGTCCCCTGTCTGCAAGTGGCAGGCAGGTTAAATGTGGGATGGTACAATGGGCTAAGAGGTCTGAGTGCCAGGAGGGCTCCAGAAGGCCCTTGCCCACCCATACAATCTACAAACTACATCACCATGATAAAATATTCCCATTTTCATTATTTTGTGCTGAAAAGATGGAGAGATTGGTAAATATTTGCTGCTGAAGTTGTAACTAACTGGAAAGAAATTTCCCAGTTAGAAATTATACGAGCTGTGAAAGCACTCAACAACTCCGAGAGTAAGGATGTATATGGCCTTACTAGTAACCTTATTAAGTCTATTATTCATACAATAGCCTTTCCTCTAGAAGTTGTTATCAACTCTTGTTTTCAGTCTGGCATTTTTCCTGACGCCCTCAAATATACAAAAGTGATTCCTGTCTATAAGCGTGGAGATGTACAATTGCCAAATAGTTATCGTCCAATATCAATCATTCCTGTTTTTGCAAAAATATTTGAAAGCATTGCTTACACTCAAATATTGAACCACTTTGAATCTCTAAATTTATTTACAACAGCCCAGTTTGGTTTCCGACCAGGCAAAAGCACAACAAAAGCAGTTGACAGTATAATTAAGCATATCATCAGTGCCTTTGAAGTGAGGCAAGGCTTGTCTCTTACCCTATGTGATCTTTCATCTGCATTTGATTGCGTTGATCATAAAATACTTCGACAGAAATTACAGCATTATGGCTTCCAAGGCACTGAACTAAAATTTATGGCCTCATATATGTGTAATCGAAAGCAGTTAGTGGTACTCAATGGTACTCAATCTGAATTCCTTAAGGTCAGGCATGGGGTCCCACAAGGGTCTGTGCTTGGTCCCCTACTTTTCCTTATCATGATTAATGATCTGCCAGCAAATGTATCCACGAATTGTGTCTTATATGCTGATGACACAACCTTCTTACATCAGTTTGACAATTACACTGAGGTTTCTGGAATCATATCCAGTACTTAAGCGCTTGCAACTGACTGGTTTTCAGCCAACAGACTATTTTTGAATCCAACTAAAACACAGTCCTTAATATGTTCTTTACAACATGTTGCCCCTGAAAATGAAGATGTTAAACTTCTTGGCTTTCACATTGACCCAAAACTTACTTGGAGTGCCCATATTTTTTCAGTAAGGAAGAAACTAGCCAGAGCGCTATTTTTAATCAGAAAACTTAAATGGTGTGTGACTCATGACTATCTTCACAATGTATACCACGCTTTTTTTCAATCTCATCTTTTATATGGTATTAGACTTTGGGGACATGCAACTGACGTAAAATTGATTTTGTTACTTCAGAAGAAGGTGGTTAGAGTTATCACCAGTGCAGACTATCTTGCACACTGTAAACCACTGTTTGTTAGTTTAGGTATTATGTCTGTATATAGCTTGTATATATTTAACATATTGTTGGACATTAAAGAAAATTTGGATCTGTATTCTACCAGGAGTGATATACATACTCATTCCACCAGAGCCAACCATAAACTAAATATGCCTTACTGTAGACTTACCAAATCTTATAACCATGTAAACCTGGCTATTAAGTGCTATAATATGTTACCTAGCACAGCCAACACTGTTGAAAATAAAGTGTTCTGTTCTGTCCTACAGAAATGGCTCATAGCTAATGCTCTGTACTCGTTGGAGGAATACTTTGAGCTTGACTTTACTACTGTTCGATTTTAATACTGTATTATTACTGTGTCTGTAATTCTGTATCTCTCATTGATAAATTTGTTTTTTTGACGACATCTAACACAATGTATATGTGCAATGGATGAATAAAGTTTATTATTATTATAGGAAAGAAAAAAATGCTAACTTGGTAAAAAAATAGTATTTTCAATGGAACATTACTCAGCAATGAGAGGTGATTCGAAAACCAACTACAGTTCCCATTTTTCCCTCATTAGACAATCATTCTTATCACTCTCCCTATGCGAAACTACTTTGGTCTTTAAAGCATTTATCCTCAAATCCATTTTCCATGTTGCATCATAGAAGTTATCCTGGAGCTGCTGTAATTCTAGTTGCCTGTTGGACAGCAACACTGCATCATCGGAATACAATAGAACTCGCACATTTACATCTCCAGCCATTACACTGATGTTATCCCTGCACATATTTCTTGCACATTTATCTATAAAAAACAATATTTAAAATTGTGTATATTTTTGAATACTAAAAATGCCAACCCAAAAAAGAGCTACCTGGAGTGTACCATACCACCTCATCCCCACCTCAACCTATTCCACTGAGAGAATAATTGAAGAGGGAGATATGTTTTGTAACATTAGAATTTCCCTCCTCTCCCTCCCAACGAAAGGTGGGTGTCAATGGGAAACAACATACCTGGGATTATTGTTTTGGGAGGGTCGCTTCCCTTCACCCTGCATTGGCTATAACAGGCATTCGTTCTTCTGCATAGTGAAATCCTTATTAGCAGAGATTTGTTCTTTTGCATAGAAAAATCCTCGTCGAGTATAGCCAACATTCGGCATGAAAGGGTTAATGTGTCTGTGATACTTTGCTTTAATAAATAGCAAAATTGAATGTTTCTCAAAATAACAAAATATGAACTTCTGTTGCCTTTTATGTATTGGCCAATGCTTATTCAAGTTATTTTGTTGTTGTTGTATTTGTCCTTTATTTAAAATTTGTTTTTCATTTCATTAATTTACTTGTATGTAAGAAAGCGGTACCTACCTTCCAAGTAGAGATGGGAAAACTACCGTAATTTACATCTGAGGCAAATTACCACGCTGAGTTATGGTAATTTTTGAAAATTACCATAATTTTCCAGTATTTTTTAGTTTTAAGCATTTAACAGCAAATGTATAGTTAAATAAGAAAGCCAATAGTAAGAGGAAGGGAATGTAATGTTGCTTAAACAATATCTTACACTACATTAATTCAAGGAGTGCGGTAAATTACAAAAAATACTGTGGTAATTTACGGAAATTACCAAGGTAATTTTCAGAGATTTTCAATCTCTACTTCCAAGTTGTTGATCTTTTTGTGGGATTGAAGCATATTATTCCAGGCAAGCCTTATTATAGGTTTTTTATGGTCAAGTGGTTTTTGGGAAGCTGGTGGCGAGTAAGCTCCGTGAGATCAAAGACAATGCCATGAAAAACAAAATTATGTTTGAAATATATAAGGTGTTCCATGATAATGCATCGATCTTGTTTTTCATATTCTCACATAACATAATACATATATGCAATTTATGTAGGTACTTGTGTTCAATGGTCTGTTGATCTTCAAATTTAAATGTGCTATAAATGTAAGTATGCTGTATGTCTTATATTATTGAGTACCCTGTTATTTATTCATGAATCAAAAACTCAAATGAAAAAGATGACAGATTCTAATTAAAGAGAGCAGAAAAATCATGCATGGCATGTAGAAAGGCTAATACCACAGCTTTCATTAAAATTGTTCACCAAATGTTTTCACTGACATTTAAATCGTTTTTGTATTGGCCTGCAGTTTTTCAAGCTATGTAATATCTCAAATATTGATGTTATTTTTTTAATTCTTAATTTCTTGTTCAAGATGCATCTCATAGAATGTATATATGAATATTTATAATATTCTAAATGTTGCTTTTCTGCTGAGCAAACATACATACATACCCATTCCACCATTCTCTATTGAGGTAGACAAAGTCAAAGAATTTATTTATTACCGTTATCCCTAGAAAACTGGCTCCCTTTTCATAATTTCCTCCATAATGCTCATTTCGTACAAATCACTTTCGCTTCTCTTACACTCATGCATTGCTTCATACATGCCCTTTAATTATAAAGACCCTTAATATTCCCTCTTTTCAGAGTAACTTCTACCACATTTACCCATGACTTTCGGGGTCAACCTCTTCCTCTCACACCATTCATTTTGCTATTGTATTCCTATCTTTTTTTTTTATTCGACTCTCTTCCACTCCCTTGAAATGACCAAACCAATGAATCACACTCCTTTCATATTCGTCCATTACAGGAGCATCCAATCCACATTCTTTCATCACCCACTCATTCCTAAACCTATCCAACCTACTTTTGCCGCAAACACTTCTCAGGCACCCCATTCCCGGTCCATTTCTCTTATACATATCCTGAAATTCCCAGGCTATGCTGCCATATTGTTCTGTCCCTCTGGGAATCACTGATAAATGTAGCTCATTACAAGGATCTCATATCTTTTTGGCTGAAAGGAGAATCAATAAGTACACCCAAATCTTAGATACTTTATTTATTATTTTCGGCACTGGCTTACATCTCGACTGGATTGACGTGGATGGTCAGGGGTCCATGGTCCTTCGGCATTGGCTGAGTGGCGTAGGCACTGGCGATGGGCGGCGTGAAGTGGTTGTCTATGGACGGGGTCGCCAAAGTGCGGGCGGCAGCGGTTGGGCGTATACACTATCCAGAGGTCTGAACACAAGAGAGCGACTAGCCGCGGTCACGAGCCCTTTATAGTTGCTGCCTAGGGGCGAGGGGAAATCCGCCCCCCCCCCCCCCCACTGAATAAAGAGGTTCCTTAGAACCTGCTTATTTGCGTGTTCTTCTAAATTCATGAGCTCTTATTTATAACATGATATTTTGGTGGCAGGGCAGACAGGTTGCTTTGGTCCCGAAAATAAAGGTGTAGTCCCTTTTTTAATAATTATTGATTGATGCGGCTCATTTCCCCTCTCTCCTTTGAAGAGGGAGAGGGGGGGAAGAGAGAGGGGGCTCTTTCCTGTGTACCATTCTTAATGCCTCTCTGTGCTTTGACGTCAAAAGGAAGTGGAAAAAACCCAGGTCAGTCATGGGTTTGTCCTAGCTTGTCCTCAAGGGTCCGACGGTCCCTTGGGGTACAACAATATGATAAAGTTGGAAGGAGAAGTCTTCAGTACATTTACAATTTTGCTTCCTTGAGAAAACACTCATTCTTTGATATGCTCCACATACTTTACATATGACTTTCCTACCAGAATTCACACGCCTCATAATCTCTTCATGCATTTTTCTATCTTTCCAAGATACGCTAAATCGCCTACAGGTTCAATTACTTCATCATTTACTCTCATCATACAATCATTCTTACCACTTTTCCTATGAAAAACTACTACTTTGGTCTTTGATGCATTTATTCTCAAATCCATTCTCCTCATTGCTCTGTAGATGTTATCCAGGAGCCCGTGTAATTCCTGTGGACTCTCAGACAGCAACACACATCTGCATACTATGGAACTCTCACATTTATACCTCCACCATTACACCGAAGTTCTTCATGTATCTCTCACACATTTATCCACGAAAACATTGAATATCCACCGGGACATAAGGCTTTTCATCCTGTTTTATTTCAGACCAGTCACTCAAGAACCCATTAACTCTCACACTTGCCTCACTATTATCATACGTCACCTTCATAGCAATCAATAACTGCTCATTCACTCCATAGTCCTTCAAAACCTTCCACCACTTATTTCTATTTACCCTATCATGTGCCTTCTCTAAATCCACAAATGCACAGTATACTTTCTTTCGGATGTCAAAACACATCTCTAGCACTTGCTGATTAACCAACAGCTGGTCACAGCATCTCCTCCCAGACATAAACTCACACTGTATGCAAAAGTTGTTTTCCTCACTCTTTCGATTAATATTTTACATAGTGCTTGTCCCAGAATACTCAATAAATTACTTACTCTATAATTTTTACATTCAGTCTTCCCATTCTACCATCTGTGCAATGAAACTATTACTGTATTCTTTTAATCTGTTGGAACAAAAAAAATCTTTTAAACATAAATTATTCAATTCACACTGGTGACTCATAAGCAGAGATGGGTCGTTTATGACTTTTATTTTTCCATTTCATGACCTTTATTCTATGTCTGTCATGACTTTTGTTTTCCTGTTTCATGACATCTAATTTTTTTAATTCGGTCATTTCATGACGATTTAACAAAAAGTATGACATTCATTTTACTGTAAAATTAAAACTAATAATATGATCCGTATAGTTACTATGTATAGGGTAAGTGGTTCAAAAGAAAGTATCCCCCTCACTTCCCTTTTTACCCCTAAGCACCCACCATTCTGTATATATACGGTTGTAAAAATGATCAACGTACCTGAAAATGTCACTGCGTTATGAAACCTGGGTCGTTAGAAATAAATCAATTTGGTGGACCATTACAAAGTGTAATATTTATTTTCTGATATGGAGAGGGGTATTTGTATCGAAGCGTCCAGTCTGCAAATTCCTCCAATTCACCTGCTTTCCAATCACATTCAACCACCTACTTCACATATATTGCTATGCTACATATGCCCAATTATGCTAACCTTTCATTTTCTTTATTAAACCTTTTCCTTTCCAATATCATTCACTTAAACCTGCCTGTGAAGTGCATTTCTTTCTCAACGCCATGTTCGATAATCTGACCTTTTCCTCCTATTTCCTCAAGATGGCGCAGCGGTCGAGCAGTTACTCCTCTTTGCTTTAAACACCTCACCCATGAATTTTCAAGCCTTCAACTTAAACCTTCCCCACTTTACGACGCGTTTTACACAACCTCTTCCCTACCATTTCAGCTACAACTTTGACCATACTACAACTACACCCCTCTCCATCACCGAACCACTCGAGGGATTTTTTTCTTTAAAAACATATGCTACAACTTTTACCACACTACAACTACACCCCTCTCCAATCACCGAACCACTTGGGGGATTTTTTCTTTAGAAAAATTCGCTACAACTTTCACCACACTACAACCACACCTCCCTCCAATCACCAACCCACTCAAGGGATTTTTTTCTTTAAAAAAATGTGGCACAACTTTTGCCACACTATAGCTACACCCCCCACCAACTACCAACCCACAACGGGGGATTTTTTTCTTTAAAAAATACGCTACAGTATTTACGACACTACAACAACACAATCGTCCAATCACCATCCCACTTGGGGAATTATTTTAATATATGTCCATTTCCATTAAACCCCTAATGCCCATTTCCTCACTTTTCCCTGTTTTTCACCACTGAAAAAAGTTAACTTTGGTCTTCACGTTTTCTCAAAAAGCATTTTGCCTTTCCTTAACACCTAGAAATGCCTTTTTCGCATTTGAAAATGACCGTTTTCAGGCCGTGCACTGCCCCGCCCTAGCATCCCTGTTTCACTCCATACACTTGCAACCTTGTTGGGAGGTGGGGTATGCCCATATATTAGATGTACAATTAGTCAAAATCCCTCAACCAGCATTTGAAAAAAACATCGCAATATGGCGTCAAAATATCTCAAAAATATCTCCATTTTTGTCATTTTCAAGCTTTCATTACTCCAAAACTATGTATCCAACACCTTTCTTTCTTACTTTTCCATAACCCATTTATGCCCACTAATATTTTTGCAGGAAAATTTAAATATTTTTACAATTATCAAACTCATTATTCCTCTAGACAATGGAAAAAATATTGAAAAAATTCCTGAAGTATTTGTTTAAAAATGATAAAATGGGTCGTTTTCAACCCAGTGGGCATTGGTGAGCACATTTAGGATATTCACTTTTAGATTGTTTTCTAATAGGTACTCCAGAGTTATTGTGTTGCAACTGCTTTATGATTTCCAATTTTTTTATTTTTGTTTTTAAAGTGAAATTTAATTTAACATGCATCATTTTGGGGTAAGTTGTTAAAATAAATAAAATATCATTACCATTCATATAAAATAATTTTTTATTTCCTTCAAAATTTTAACAGTCAGAGATATTTTTATGGTACTCCTCAAAGCACTTATCATGCAAAGGAATGCAGCATTAATGGCATGATTTAACTGTTTTACTACTGCACAAAACACATTCTTCTTGGCTGATTTGTGAGAATGATCTGCTGGGGTCCACTCGTGCGGATTATCTCTGGAGGTGAAAACTTGCCTGTTGGTCCTGCTCGTTGTGGTGGAATACCATATTTCTTCAATATTGAGATTACAATTTCTCTTCTGAATGCTAAACTGTCCAGTTTCATACCATAAGTCCTGCTGAGACACCATGCATTGCTCATGCATACATTCATCATGCAGAGAAATATGGGCGTGTAACACTTTTTACCACGAATACCAATACAGTAATTAGATATATTGTTGTCCATTTGGTCTACACCAACTATGTTTCGATTGTACATGGCAACAACGTGGGGTTGTGGAATTTCAATTCTTCCTTTTATGGATGCTGAGTATCTCGTTGCCGTGTGTTGAGGTTCGACGCCAAACTGATTGGATAGCTTTGTGACGACATTATTGTCCATCCACCTAACTGCACTGATATTGTCCTCCCAAGATACACGACAGTCATATTTACCTCTCTCATTTCTTTTAAACACTTTTACATCCTGCAAGGGGCAGTTATCAACTCGGCTCACTTTAGCGGTTCCCGTTCCACCATAGCCAAATTTTGTTAGTTCGCATATTAGATTCGCGGAAGTAAAAAAATTATCAAAATACAGGGATGAATTCAGAAGTGGAAAATTATTTTTTAGGTTTTCAGCAAACCCCATCACCACAGATTCACCGAGCCCTCTTGGTGTAGCGGAAATCCTTTTGTCCTTTACTTTCCCCTGGTAGATATGACTATGACGTTTATGACTTTTTCCTGTCTCTGCTCATAAGTGTAATTTGCACTCACACATATGTGTTTCACTTATTATCCCATATGCCTGCAGCCTTCCCAATGTTCAATATTCTCACTGCCGTTATAGAATCATTCTCATTTCTTTCCTTTTCCTCGATAAGTTCCCTCAATTTGCAAGGCTCATCCCCATCGCCTGCATCATTATTGAATAATTATTCAAAATACACTGAGTTCCTGACTCAAAATAGTCGCTGACTTTGCCTTGACCCCACACTATCTCACCAATTTTGCTTTTTAATGCATCCATTCACCTACCCTCACCTTGCTTTTCCCTTTGTAGTCATTTCCAAAATAACTTTATATTGCCTTCAAGATCACTCTACATTTAGCTAGTGTCATTCACACATATTCTTTCCTTGATTTCTTTCACTACAATTTTGCATTCGTTCTTTTTATCTGTATTCATTACATGCCTTCTTTCACTCTTCCTCAAATTTGGCAGCACTCAATCTCTCATATGCCTCTTTCTTTTCACTGATTGCAATTTTCATTCTTTCATTCCACCACACATTTCCTTTTATTCTCCCTGCCATTTCTTTTCCAATTACACCATCTGCACCTACTACAAGTATTCCTTTCAAATCCTTCCAAGCATCATTCACTCTCTCATTACCAATATATTCATCGTATTCTCTCTGGTTCAAAGATAGCACACCCTCAAGCATGCATTCATACAGTACTCTCACCTCGTTGTCTAACAACCTTTCCACCATTACTCTCACATTCCAAGTACCAATTGTCCAGTTTGTTTTTCCATGCCTGTCTCTTCATGGGCCAACCTTATACAGCTTCTGGCACTCATTGTGGCTTTGTCCTATTCTTTGACTGTTAGAAGTAAGTTTGGATAGAGTATGCAAGTTTACGAGCTTTTTCAGTACCTGCAGCTTTCCCTGCTTATGGTTGTGGTTCTCAACTGGTCAGTTTTGGCACATTTTCACCAGTATGCCTTAGGGGCAGATCCAGACTATTGGCTGTGGAGGTATGGAATACTTCCCAGGAATAGGTGAATCTGGGGTCTCGTCCTCGGAAATTGTAAAAAAATGTGTAAAATGAATAAGAAACTCTTATTTAGCTTAAGACATACGCCTACCTTCATATTTCACAGCATAAAATAATTTTGGCTTTTAGTTTTAGGTCTATGAAAAAATAAATAAAATATGCTGGATTTTAGGGGGTGGGGGGGCAATTGCCCTTACTCCCCCCTGGAGCCGCCAATGGTATGCCACAAGAGAAACCAAAGCCTAGTTACACCCTAGTCCTGAATTAACACTTCTACTCTAGCTAGGATCCCTTTTAAAAAGACAAAATTAAGAGACAACATACCTTTGCCCACTACCCACCACTAGGAGATATATGTGGTGTACTGACATACTGGAACGCTCTGCTAAGCAACATTATTCGAATGACTATTTTATGATACCATCTATTTATGAAAACAAAATATGTCTTTGTTGCATTAATGCTACAAAATAATTTGTGAAGTAATGTATCTATGCTAAAATGAAAAACACTTTGGATGCAGAGGCTGTTAAATATCCTTCTGAACAATTAGCTCAAAATTTATCAAACACCATAGGAATTTTCATTTGAAAAATCATGTTTAGAAATGTTTTCACATCATTCATATTCATATTAAGTATTATATATGTTACAGTATGTAGTAAAATTTAGGATTTCCATTCCCATATTAAGGTGTATTTTAAAAATTCGCTTTGATTTCAAAATTACTACTACCTGCCATAATTTTATTTTGTAAGTCTTCATTAATTTGAATTATTATAACCATGATTCATCAATCTTGAATTTTGATTTGTGCTAAATTCTGGAATTAGGTTTCTTTTTAATTACTTAAGTGCAATAAACTCTTCATTAACCATGTAAATAGATACATGATAAAGCACTGATGATAAAAAGAAACATAACCAAAACACATGGAAAAATTGGCAACATAAATGGATGACGCCATTCAATTTGTATGAAGAAAAGTATTGTTTAAAGAAATTTCAGCAACTGCAATTATCATGGCAAAGAATGAATGACAAAAGAGAATGTTGCAAGAATTTTCTGCTAACTTTCCATGAAAGTTGTTTAAATATGTGCAGTTCAGACCACATCACTGAACAAAATATCAAAATTCTGAGTAGCAAGGATAATCCGTGTTCCGGATAATCAACGAGTTACCTGTACATCAAATTTAATCTTGTTGAGAAATAAATAATGCCATGGTTATAACTATGTAAATATAAACGAGTTCATTAGACATAGAAAAACATAAATGATTAGATAAACATGCAGTTTTTTGTCTAGCAGAAATTTTCCCCCTTACTTTTCCATTGCAAACTTATATAACATTATGTATAATAAATTGTATCATATTTGTGCTCAGTAGAGTTGCATCTATTACATATGTGTACTTTTGCAATGTTTTTACTGTTATCATGTCCAATAAATGCATATGCCTAGTATAAATAATAATATTAGATTAGTTTTATGTTTTTAGTGGTACAGGGCTCCTTCTTTAGGAGCCCTGCCAAATTTAGGAGCTTAAAACTTTAGGAGCTCCTTTAGAAGCCCTGAGGCACTTGGACCTGCAGGTCCATTGTGCCATCCTCATTGTTTTATTAACCTATTCATTCAACTCTTTGTAGGTACTTATTATAAGAATTCGTTTTGGTTATACTGTCTTGAAACTTGTTTGGATTCGTCAATTATAATTTTTTCTGTTAACTGCTTATGGTATTGTTTTATCATTGCCTTACTCTGCTTTATTTTTCATATCTATTAGTTGATATAATTTTGTTTAACACATTCCCGAGAGCAGTGTTAGGCAAAACCAGAATTCCATTTTATTTCCAAGTCCAATAAAACGAATTTTCAACGAATAGGACTGCATTGTGCAAAGCAGTATATTTCTTGTCAGTCATAATATTTTTTCCTGTTGCCATTTTCTCCGTTCATTATTACTGTATCTATATTTTTATCTTTTGAATATAAGTTTTTATGCAATGAAGTAATTTAATTTTTAGATAATTCTAATTTGTAATCTTAAAAATTATTCCCTTGATATATATGATGAACGTAAAGCTATTTTAAACTTACTTTCGCAATTTCTCGTAATTGTTTTTATGCATATAAATTTTTTTAATAGTAAAAAAAAGCAAACTAAATACGAAAGTAATAAATGAGTGGATTTGAAACCCGCGGTTTTACTGTGGTGTAGTACGTTACGCCAACTATCGTCGCCCTCTTGCGGGCTCAGCCGCAAACAGGTACTCGGGGATCAGATGGTTCAACGGGTTCAACGTGTCGAATGTGAAATGAAGTAATAACCGCAGCAACCTTCCGAGGAATCTAGAATATGTGGATTTCTCAGCGACTACATACGCCTCCAGCTGCTAACCTGTGTGAAGATGAATGGTGAGTTGCAGATCATATTTTAAATCAACAATTCTGTTAATGTAAGACCACGTTGAATGTGGCACATCTGATTCCTTGCGAAACTTGTCTTGCTCTGATAAAGCTTCATTAATCCTAATCTCTACTCCCAATTTGGATTGAAATGATTACCTATCATACCATTACTGCGAATAAAATATTTTCAAAGCTTTAAAAGCTGCAGTTAACCATGAAATTTCACCCAGTTCTAACTGACACCCGCGTGCCACTTCAAGGGTGTGTTATAGTTAGTGACAAGAAAGAGTATTTTTTTTGTAATTGTGTGTTGATGACGATAGTGTTTCATGCATGTGTTATTGTAATGTGTAGAAACTTCGGTTGGGTTTCGGTGGTTATGTTGTGGTCAGGAATTGTGCGAAGGAAATTGGAGGGATTTAAACCCGTCAGCACGAGTGTCTTATCTCCCTTAACTCTATTTGGGTGGTTGAATATCTTTGAAACATGTCACGTCAGTGTGCGAGAAGTTGGATCATGTATGTTCCAGATGTGATCACGGGCCCATTTTATGACTAGAGGTTTTCATCTCGTAGGAATTATTCATGTTACGTAGAACTTACATAATATCATTGTTTTCAGTAATTCAGTTATCGTTTTGTAATTATTCGTTACGGCGTTTTACAAATCTGTTATCTTGGCCTTACCTAGTAAGCCCATAATGCTCCTGCAGCCTTTTCTGATGTAAAAAATAACATCGTAGAATGTCTCTCGTTTTTAACCACTTATCGCCCGTGAAATGAACCAATTTTTTTCAATATCTGTCTCGCATATGCTCACGTATATGGTTTTCAGGTGAAAGGGACTGTCTAGTGCTGCTGATGTGGTGGCTTGAACGCTGGATTCCTATCGCGATGGCCCGGGTTCAAATTCTGGCAGTGGTGGAGAGTATTCATTGGAACCTCAATCATCGTCACCATGTGGAGAGCAATGCAAATGTAGGTATGTGCCACTTCGTCCGTCGGATGGGACGTTAAACCTTTGAATAGGGTTGCAGAAATATTTGAATATTTTTTTAAATATAGCGCGAGTAATTTTAGCGTCAATGGTGTATGTTGACGGCAAAACTTGTAACTAATATGTGATATTCTCAAGTCAAAAAGATTATTTGTTCGTGAAAGACTTGCAGTTGAGGGGCTTATGCACCGTTATCATATTATTTGGCTTTATCATTTTTATTGCAAACATATTCTGTCGTCAGAACACGACAAGTTGTGCTGAAAAGTTGTGATTTGATGCAAGTTGTGATGAAAAGGAACATTTTTGTACATATTGGGCAGTGAGTGCTTCAAATATATGTGAAGTATATAAGTAGACAATTTTCCCTATTTGTAGTATGTTATAGAGTCTTGCCATTTTCTTTCAAATGCAATAGAATTTTTTTAACTGTAATAGCAATTTTATACAATTAACTCTGATGATTAATTTGTGCTTTCATCAAATCATCCTGTTTTAAGTGCATCGTTTCTGATTACTACTTTAGTGTGTTGTTTAAATTTCTCGCAGATAGTGTCCCTTGCGGAAATCATTGGAGGTCAATGCTCTTAAAGCGGACATCCGTTTTTTCTGTTCACTGTGAGGCACATTCGTACAAAATCAGTGCTTGTAATCCTGTGGTCCGTGTGCAAATTATTAAACTTTGTGGTACCTACTGGCTATTTCTAAGGAAAGGCTTTGACTGAAAGGAGAAATACGTTTTTCATTATGGGCCTACCTACATTCACATTGAACCCCAGAATATGAGAATCATAAGAAATGTGTAAATGGAAAGTGTTGTAAATGAAATAAAGAGGTTCATTTTTTTCGCTATGGAAATATAAGAGTCAATAATCTACCTATCATTTTATACCTCCCAAGTAACAAATATAGGTAAAAAGTGTGCATTACGTAGGTACGCTTAGTCGCCTAGTCAACGGTATGATTTAATGAACTAATTTGGTAAAAGACGAATTTATATCATTTTATTGCTATTAGCCATTGAATCGCCAAAGTGATAATTTGTAGGGTAAAGGTGAGTTAGCGTCCAGTCTGGGAGAAAATTAATTTCACCTGCTTCCCGATCACCGCGCACATATGCGCATTTATACTAACCTTTCATTTGCTTCATAAATCCTTTTTCTTTCGTAAACTATTCACTTAAACCTGTGATGTGAATCAATTTCTCGACGCCATGTTGGAAATACTGACGTTTTCCTCCTAGTTCCCCCTGACGGCGCAGCGATCAAGCAGTTTCTTCATTTTCTATATCCACCACCCATGATTTTTCCCGCCTTCAACTTAAAACTATTCCCGCTTTACGATGGCTTTATCACACTCAAGAGGGACGGGTATCCTCTCGGAGCTACCCTATAATCTTTGAAGGTACCTCATTCCACTCCCTCCATACGGAATATTATTCACCAACTCGCCTCTCGCCATAATTTTACGCAAAGCAATCACCATTGGGGTGGGTTGTGTAATCACCAACGGGGCGGCCCGCAGACCCGCAACCCCTGCCCGCAACGTTGTAGTGTATGCGATCTTTCAGACGTGAAATAAGTCCGTATCCCTCTACCGGGACTTCAGAAAATCTCGCAATATGGCGTCAAAATATCACCAAAAATACGCGAATTTTGTCATTTTCAACATTTATTTTCTCAAAAACTAATTATCTCACGACTTTCTTTCTTACATTTATTAAATGCGCAATCCTTTCACTTTCCTTTCACATTTCTCTGATACCCTTCACTTTTCTATGTTTCTCACAAAAAAATTTCTCCCAGACTGGACCCTAACTCACCTTTACCATTTGTAGCTATAGTTTCGGCTAACTCAAAACCGCCATATTCATAGCTGTGAGCTATAGCAGAACACACGCTATTATTAGTTGGCTCCTTATTTAATGAATGTAAAAAATGAGCCGTCATAGTAATTATTCATGCAAAGAACTTCAATATGACTACCAAAGTCTTACTTAACTATGCAGATGTATGCACCACTAATATAAGTTGATTTGACATTTTATCAGAGTTTTCTTGACTTACCTAGGTACATACCTTTGTGAGATATTACTAGACTCGCCTCTTTTAAAATAAAAGCGGCTGAAAGCTGAAAAAAACATGGTCGTGCATAATTTTACTCTTACTCTGAAAATGTCTTCCATTACCTTGAGTGCCTTGAGTGCAAAGCAATAAGATGCTTACGGGAAAGAAAAATTTGTGTACTTTATTTGCCTGATTAGAAAGCTCATTTGAAAGTTCCTGGCGCTTGGATGCATAGAATGGCAACAAAACAAGAATAATCACTCATCACCCACAACCCCTTTAAGCACCAAATCATCAAAATAGACCCGCCTAGACCGAAAACTAGTTTCTGCCCAGGTGCCAGGAACTTCCAACCGAGCTTAACTGGTTTCAATAATAATTTTATTATGAGGATATTGTTCCTCCTAAATAACCCAAAGTTTGCACACCTTAGGAGGAGGTTTGCTTTATATTATACTTATGTTCGGATTGAGGGTTGACATCATGACTGAGTTCTTGGTTTGCAGTTTTGCTAGAAACTAGCGAAAACGATAGTAATATTATTGGAAGACACTATTCCTTGATAAGGATACAGTTTGCGAATTATTTTAGATTTAAGCAAAATAATTAATTATTTCCAAACTGGGATGGATACCTTGAGTTTTTCTGCAATCTTGCTTCACTAATAGTCTACGTGCACATTCATTCATTCCTGCTTTCAATAAATATAACGCATACAGACATGCGATATCAAAGTGGAATCTTCTTTTGACAATTCCTTTGTTCCTTCATTCCACTCACTACTTCCTTCCTGGCACAGCTTAACCAATCTCTATTCAGCCTCGGCTGCTGGCATCCTTCGTTAATTCCACCGAATTCTTTATGCCGTTTTCTAATTAGTAATCGTAACTATTTTGATCAAATCACACTATATTGCTTTTTTTCCTTTTCTAAATACTGTTTTTTTTTATTTTTCTATGTATGGTAGGTATACCGACCCCCTTACTCTACAGCTATTTATCTGGCTAGTTAAGGCCGTGTTCCAATCAGTGGCGGATACATATGGGGGCGCAGGGGCGCGCGCCCCCCCTTGCGGGGCCGCCCCCGCCAGTCAGCCCTCACGCTATTCGTTCGTGTCTTTCGTCATTCGACTCTTGAGTCGAGTTATCGAGTAGTCGTACTTTCTTATGTAGCAGCGTGCGCGTCCGCGTCATCGTACTTTATACGTTTCTGTCTGGCACATAGATAGCCAACCTACGAGAAAAGTCGCGGCTATTCTAGTGATCTCGATACGTTATTCTGTCTGGAATTTGTTCGAGAAAATTCGCGAATTTTCTACTGTTTGTATTTGTTCACACTCCTAAAAAGTCTGGAAGCGAACATTCTGGCAACGAATGTTCTCGAAACAACCGAGCTACATATATAAGGGAAGCAGAGTCGCTGCCAGGCAGTCAGTTTGAAACCTACAATCGTCGTGATAACTTGCGCCCCCCCCCCTTGAGTTTTTACTGTATCCGCCACTGGTTCCAATCCACGTTAGTTAACTTATCCACCTTAAGGTGGCTCTGGCCTTAGGGTCACTTATTCCAAGAATTCTGAAAACTTTAATGTATCATCTTTTAAGTGAGTTTTAGAAACTAAGTAGAAAAATAATAGGGCTTCCTGGCCTGTTTTGCTTTAATTCAGCCTTGAAATTCGAGATTTAATATTTGCTCTTAGCGAGAAAGCTCAGATTGCAGCTGAATTAACGTCAATTTTAACGTGAAAGCATATAAAAGATGTTCATAAAACCTGTGTATAAGAGGCTTTTAGCCCTGGTAAATTTAATAAAAATAAATATAGGAATCTTACCACATTTCTTAACGTTATTACCAAATTACAGCCGTAATTGAAGTCAAATGCAGTGCAAATGCGGTAGTGCCATACATCGCGCTGCAGTCGGCTCGTATAGCTGGACGAATGTGGTCATTAGATATGTATTCGTGGGATAACCTGCATATTCTGTACCTTAATTTTGGTTTTCAAAATATGAATTGTTTTTCATGCTCAAATTTCAGTAAAATTATGATATCACCTGCGGATTTCCACAGGAGACAAATCATTCGCCTTGACCGGGATCCCGGTCAAGGCGAGTGATTTTTCCTCTGTGGAATATCGCACTTGCGGGTGACTCCGTAAAGGTTACTACCGTGGCTAGTCCCGGTTTCCTAAAAAAAATAATATATCACCTGCGAATTATTCCTGAACGAATGATAATTCCTTCATTCGTGTTCACGCACGCATGAAAAATCCGGTTCTTCTTGGCTGTGGAGGATGACTTCTAATCGTTCCACTTTTTCCAGATATATCGAATACCCAAATGCTTTATTGAAAGCACCTGGAGTCATGAATATTCCCAAGTTTTTTGGTGTAATTTAAGCCAAGGTTTCAGAAAAATAAATATTAGGTTGAGGCTGACAGTTTCATCCGTCTCGCACAAAGATCCAACTTCGGCGGTCTGTCTCAGCGGAAGCACTTTGGATGAGCTGAGGCAGTGTTTCTGCGATCGGCGACCATGTTCGTTCTCTTTGTAACAACATCAAGTGATATATGCTGTAATGTCGCTTTTAACCGTTTGTAGATTACGATGTACCGAATAATTTCATTTAATTATATGGAAAAGTAAACGTAAACAATAGCTGGAAACAATAAAGTTGTCATATTTGTCACATTGTCAGATTAAGTGGTCGGTCCCTCAGTCTGATCCAAACAATTGACAGGCCAAAACCGGTTTTGCCCTAAAGACCCCTCTTGCTCAAGATAAAATGTACTCTTACGAAAAAATTCATCTTTATCTGCCCTCGGCCAGCATCGCTTCGACTCTGGTGGCTTCCACTAGTGATGGGAGACGGTGGGCGTCCGAAGGCGACACTGGGTTGATGTGGCCGATGCTCGAATGAAACGAGGGGAGCCGTTATTTCGGTCGATTCAAATCGTAACTTATCCCCTCAAGACAATCCCGTTAATTCACCCTGGAGCATTATTTTTTCCTAATTTTTATTATTGGGAGGAGGACATATTATTAATTCTTAACCACACCGTAGTCCCTCCTCCGATGCTGTAATTTTTTTCTATTTGAATTTCCTCTCCTTTACATGTGCCCCCCGGAACAAATAGATTCCCGATAAATTCCCACTTCTAATTTTCTCATTTTGTGTACCATTTATTTGAGGTTTTCCCCTTTTCATTAAGCCGTGTTTATACGATGCATTTACCCGCGTGGGTAGATGCGTGAACACAATCACCATCAAAATTTCACCGTGTAAACACTCAATATTGCGCAAATGCGTGAATGCGTGGACAGAAAATAGCCCCTGTTCTAATTTGGTGAATGTGTCAGAGCAATTTTCAGTCGTTTCGCAGTGCCATCTGGTGGTAGCTATCATAAACGACATATGCATTCAGTTGTTGCCTGCTTTTCGTTTGCTTCGGTGTGTTTACGTGCGTATTACTGCTTATAATATTTCGACCCTTGCTTTGTCTGGACCTCTATTGGACTTGGATTGAACCCTGCTCTTCTTGGACTACTCTTGACGGATCGCTGCTTGATTAGTTACCCCGGACGTAAATTTAAACATCGTCTATCACAACTCCAACGTGAACGTGTCCAAAAATGTCTTGGTCAAGGGATCAGGTGGAGAGGCTGATACATCTGGTCAGCGAAAGGCCACATTTATATGACCCCCGGAACACCCTGTACAATAACAAGGGGAAGAGGCAGGCTGGAATGGCGGAGATAGCTGGGTTGATGAAGGCAATCAGGTACGAAAATAATGTTTCATGAATTTTATTTATTTCACGTGAGGGAAAAACAATGCTTCTACCGTAAAATGAAGAAATACTCGACTATATTATTGATATGAATTCTTATATAATGCATGGTTACTTATTTTGTGGCGCACTTCTGTGGGCAATAACGAAAGTTTAAATTTTGTAGCAAGTACATCGTTTCCATCGGCATTCATGGTATCCCATGTAAATGTGTAGTAACAACTGTTACCTATTTAAAACGTAGTCTATAGCTTTAAAGTAGTTAGTGATATAAGGAAGCCGTTACATGGGCACCATAGATAATGAAAATGTTCATTTATTGCTACGTTCCAGACCCAACACAACGATGGAGGAGTGCAAGAAGAAGTGGCACTCCATGAGGACAAACTATATGTCAGAGAGACGGAAGGTGATATCCTCTAAAAAGAGTGGGGCAGGAGTAGACTCGGTTAGTAAACAATCCCAATGGAATCGTTGGTTTTTCAATTACTTTTGCAACCTTAAAAAGTTCCTTGAAAGTACCAGGGGAAATAACATTTTAAAATTTCAGGTTTACGTACCGGCTTTGTACTATTTCCAAGAGATGTCGTTCATAGACGACTATACATCTCCAAGAGAGAGTACGTCCACATTGGACGACGTAAACGAGGTATTTTTCTTTCTTTTTCAATCAAATACAAATTTTTCGCTCGTGCTAACTTCATAAGTTGCTTGGAATTGAGCTCAGTTGTGCCTAATGCTGCCATTCTCATAATTTTTATCCTTCCTCAGCCTACCGTAGACCTGGAAGATATTCCTGTCTTCGATGAGGGGGAATTGGAGGGAGAGGCAGGGCTATCATCAATGCCGGTGGAGGTCCTGTTCGTGGATGACAATGCCCGACCCTCCAGTGCTCCTCCCACGCCGCAAGGCGTACATAGTGAATCGACGCCTGGTCCATCAGGACTGAGTAAAAGAAGGAAGCTGAGTTCCCCAGATGAAACTTCGGCCCTTCTCAAAACTGCTTCCCAGGCTCTGGGTGGCTTAGCACCAAGAGCAGCAGATGATACGGAAGCGGTTTTTGGGAAGCTGGTGGCGAGTAAGCTCCGGGAGATCAAAGACAATGCCATGAAAAACAAAATTATGTTTGAAATATATAAGGTGTTCCATAATAATGGACAATAAAAACACGTTATTCTTAATTTATTTGTATTTATTGGTTTTGCCATTACAAATAACTTTTAAACCATTACTACTCAGCTGGCACAATGTAAGTCATTGAGGCAAGTTTCAACGAAGAAATAGGTAAGTAGCTTACAATGTAAGTCACTTACTTATTTCTTACACACGTATGGCATGACTCCTTGCGGGCGAAACAGGTACTTAAGGATAGTTGAGGAACGGACTAATGGTCTCCGATACAGTTCCCTTTTTCAGAGGAAACTGAAACCACGAGAACGGTAACTTGGTGTTTATCTGTAACGATTTGTAGCGAATTATCCCAGTGGAACATTTAATTTCAAGTTTAAATAAGTTTGGCATCACTTATAAGTTTCAATGTGCAAGAAATAAGTGTCATTTTTTACGGTCCGTCAAAAGATGGGGGAGTCACGGAAAACTCCCCCGTCGCTAATTCTCCCATTGACACCAACATCCCCGTATATAAATTTATAATTAGCATCGACCACTGCCAGCAGGACAAATGAGTGACCCCCTTTGTAATTATAATAATGCGATCCGGCGTCGGCTGGCGGACGGATAGCAATGTGTTTGCCGTCCATGGCACTTAGGCACATAGGAAAGTTCCACAAAGAGTTGAAATTCTCGGCGATTTCCTCCCACTCCCTACGTGATCGTGGTACCTAGGTCGATAAGAAAATTAATAATCTGTCAGGTAGGCAAATTTCGATCAAAATTCAACAGGTAGATAATTACTCTCAGAATATACAAAAAATAAACAGTTACCTTCAGGTATTCTCCCTTTAAATTGCGGTAAACGATTTCACTCACTTCCGGAATAATTTGACTTATCGTGCTATGATGTATTCTGGTCGAATACATCATAGAACGATACGTTTCTCCGGTAGCCAGGATACCGCAAGATAACCGCAAGGTCAATGATAACCTGGAAATTTTTAAATGAAATAATACTCCCCATCGAGACATTCAGAATATACAATTCAATCTTTTTTTGCAAAATATTTTATGCTAGGGCCAATAGGAACCTTTTCTCAGGGGATATCGATTCCCTCATCGTGGTGTCCTTCTTCCCGATTTCGTCTTTCACTAAGTCCAGGATTTCGTAGAACTGCCCCTCAGTCATTCGCATAAAGTTTTTAAATGCACTTTCGTCTTCCACCGCCAACTCTTCATGAACCATGCTCAGAATCCCTCTACCTCCCTCTCTCCTTTGAATCCAGGGTTTCGTACACACGGATCTCCTCCTAGCACGTCTTCTCCAGATTTCTGCAGTTGCCATCATTGTGCCAATCACTGCTGCAGCAGTAGCAGCAGCTTCGTCGTCGTCCAATTCCATATCTCGCCAAAAATAAATGTCCTTTCGTTCCGGTAGTCCGACGCGACGAGCAGTGAAGAAGTCTATAGCAATAACTGAAGTACAGGTATGATGTCGTCTGTTTCGTAGCAGTGGCGTTTGATACTAGTAAAACAAAAGCAATCTCGTAATGCGTATCGAGAAAATGGTCGAACAATTGCGCCAACACAATCATCGTGTAAACACTCCTAGGTGCGTGAACGCGCATCTGTCCAGATATCTATTCACGCATTTGTCCAGCCACGTACTTGCGCGGGTAAATGCATCGTGTAAACACGGCTTTAGAAGACATCTTCAGCCATGCTTTACATACAAGGGTTCCGATAAAATTTAAAGTAACTTCACCCTGTATTGCTCATTCTTCCTGTTCTAGTTTCATATTAATGACGTATTTTGCCTTTCAGAATAATGTTGCTGAAGTGACCACTGGAAGTTCGTGTACACAACTAAGTTGACCTATTTGGCGAGGGCAAGAATGTAATAAAATTATCATCTTCAAAGAGGAAAAACGACAAAATGGCTTTTTTCCATGCATCATCAGTTGTCGTCAATCCGAAGATTGGTTTGCAGCAGCACTTCATTCCACTCTCCGCCAACCGCTTCATTACTGTGTAATTCTTCACTCTGGCGTATTTCGCGATGCTTGGTGTATTCCATTCTTGCTCTCCCTCTATAATTCTTCCCATTTATCTCTCCTTCCAATATTGTTTTCATTAGGATGCTGTATCGAAAAATGTGCCCAGTAAGTTTCTCTCACCTTCTTCGCAAAGTTTCCATTATATTGTGTGAAATAATTACAAAAGATCCCAAGGATATGTATCCTGGCATTGTCCTACACCCAATTATACTAACTGTTTTACTTTGTTTGAAAATTCATGCAGTTAGCAAAGGGTTCCCACTAGAAAAGACCTTTGCAAAATTCCTAAGAATTGAATTATTAGAAGACATTATCGAGACAAATATTGCGTGTGATGATACCATGGCAGGCAAATTTGGTGGCATGTATCAAATTAAGTTACACTAAATTTTATTAAGCATACAGTTGCATAATGTTAATCTCAAATGTATGTTTTAAAATAAAGTTTTATGTTATTAATATCTGTTGAACATTTATACCTTTGGTATTTTATTCCTTCCAAATTCTGGCCCGTCCCAGAATCATTACTGAAGTGAACACAGATGGACAACAATAGACGGTTGAAGCAGCTGGACTTCCGGGATGTCTTCCACATTGTATCATCTTACTGAAGAGTTTCGCTGGCATCGGAGCTGGTGTCTTCAGGCCTGAAGGAAGTCCAGCTGCTTCACCTAGGTCAGTCCGCGGCAGCCTCAATCAAGATAAACAACAGAAGGTCCTATCCTCCTCTCCTCTTCCATATTTCCTTTCTCCCTGTGTCATGGCCAGCTGTCCTGTTTTCTAAAAAAAATTTAGCTTAGATAGCAATAAACCGAACCTTCTACAAAGCAATTAGTTATTTCATCCTTTTGCGACACAGGGATAAACTAAATACCACCATATATACGACACAGTTTCAGGCAATACTTTGTGGAAGTCAATCATACTGGGGGTAAAGGATTGAACACTTCAGCTTCCACTTAGATATTTATTAAACTCAACCATGGTTTCGTAGCGGTGCTACATCATCAGGTGAACAGTAAGTCTAGCATAAGTGGTATATATAGTACAAAACCGTTGGGAAAAGTGGGGGGGGTGGAAAGGAAGAGGTTAAAGGAGGAGAAGGGGAGGTGGGGTGGGGGTGGGGTGTAGTTGTTGGAGGTGAGGTGACTCAGAAAATCCAGCACAACCAAGGGGTCTAATCTGCGTCGAAACCATGGTCGTGTTTAATAAATATCTAAGTGGAAGGTGCAGTGTTCAATCCTTTACTCCCAGTAAATACCACCAGTACTGTCCCGGCCAAAGCGGTTCCCATGGCCTTGCATATTACATCATAATTCATAATATCTATTCCCTTCCCCACTAACAATCAGTCTACAAATCACTTTGCTAAAAGTTTCCTTTTCCCCCCAACCCCCCGGATTAAGTATCATATCAAATAATTGCTATTTTTCACTAGTTATATTGAAACCTAGGCTGCGATTGACAAATGTATATTTAGTGGAATTTGCATGTTATTCATTCATGTGACTATAAATTAATGTACATACAACTACTCAGCTGAGTTGCGAAAGCTTTCCCACATGGGAAACGGAGGAGGATGATTCAGTATGGGAAACTAGGTACTTCTGCAAACCGGGAGCTTGTTGTATTGCGGTAGCGAAACTTGGTGGATGTTACCCTTACGTTGCGTAACGTCGAGGAAGGTAAGGTTTTCGTGGAAGGTTCCTTCAAAGGTGAGGTTGTTAATGCAATGAAAAATGTTAATCCCGTTTGTCCGTCTGTATCACTAAACCTTAATTGTCAGCAATTGGTGAGAGAGATTGTAAAAATAGGCGGCGGGATGATAGGTATGTCGTAAGGTACTCTACTTCCTAAAGTTTATGAATCTGATGGTTTTTTTAATTGCCACAACAATGGCTATAAAAAGGGTAGCAACGTCCCTATTGTGCTTATAAAAAAATCTGGCTGAATTACTCGGCGTTGCTCGGGATCACACTCCCTTCATAACTCATCATATACTAAGAGGAGAATCGATTGAAAAAATGAGAAACTTCATTCTTTCGGGATTCTGGTGAAGTAAACTTTAACTCTCTGTCTTGAGTGAAAGTAGTTTTAAAAATAAGAAAAACCTCTGCACATAACCCAGTGCATAGCAGGCCTAATCAGCTCAACTAAGCAAAATGAACTTTGAATGCGTTAAGACCAAAATCTGATTGTCAAGGAAATATGCTGTTGTTGATTTCAGAGAAAAATGTGAGATTTTTCGGCTAAAAACATGATGTTCAGAAAAATGCGAAGCGTAAAAGAAAATCGATTGGAAAAATTAGAAACTTCATTTATTCATCCATCCGATAGAAAAAATCCCAATCCTCTGTCTTGAGCAAAAGTAATTTTAAAAAGCATAAAACTAAACCACTGCACTAAACCCAATATGTAGCCTACCAAAGGGTCGACCCCTGTTTGGGACAGTTTGGGGCCCTGAGATCCTTTTAATAGCCTATGATTTTCCTCTTGTTTTGAAATACTAGTCTTCAAATTTCAGCACAATCAGAGTAAAACTGTAGATTTGTATAAAAACCAAACAGACAAACGACAAACATTCTTCTTTATATACATAGAGAGCCGTTGTTTACTCAAAACAGCGAAACAATTTTGTAAATCTGTTTTTACGAATTATATGCTTAATAGATAACCATTTAATTCTGCATACAATACATTCATTTCATATGCTTACCTATTTAAGTGAACCCGGGAGTCTCGAAAAACTTTAGTCCCCGGAATCTAACTAAATTTAAACTCTCAAAAACCACGGTGTTTTGCATTTTTCCTTGCACCACAAACTGCTAAAAATCCTAAGCTACTACCAAATCATACAGACTGAGAATCTACATTTAATGCATGAAACCTCATTTCACTAGCTCAAAACTTGAGAGAGAAATAAATAAAATGGATACAGAATAACTTACTGACACGCTACAAAATGAATATATATATATATATATATATATATATATATATAAACTTTGCCACAGGTGGGGCGGAAATAAATATAGAAACACAAAAAGAACACTCACACACTATACGTTCTGATATTTCGACAGCCGAAAAGCTGTCTTTCTCACAGAAGGAAGGATACAGAATCACGATACTGTAGATACAGAAGATACGATTCTGTATCCTTCCTTCTGTGAGAAAGACAGCTTTTCGGCTGTCGAAATATCAGAACGTATAGTGTGTGAGTGTTCTTCTTTTTGTGTTTCTATATTTATTTCCGCCCCACCTGTGGCAAAGTTTATGTTTATTTTTATTTAAATTATCGCGTGTGTGATTTTCCACGAACTCATATATATATATATATATATATATAAAACTTTGTCACAAGTGTGACTAAAATGAGAACACATAAAAAAGACACTCACACGGGTTGGAAATTTTTCGGTGGATCGCCGCCACCTTCTTCAGCGAAAGGTATAGGAAGAATGAAGAGAAAATGTTTGGGATGGTGAGGGGAAGAGAGCAGTGAGGAGGGGAAAGGTGAAAAGTAAAGGAGGGGTGGAATGGAGGTAAGGGAAATGGAAAAGACGAAATGGTGAAGTTGCCATGACCAAGTTAAGAGACAGAAAGATACAAAGTTGAAGGTTGGGAGGGGAGAAGATGTTACAAAATTATAAGTACAATGTTGAAGGTTGGGGGAGGGGAGGATGTTTACAAATTAATGGGACCGGTTGAGGCCAGGTGGCTGGAGAGCGTTAAAATAAAATAGACAAGCTTGCTCTAATGTTCTCAAAGTAATTGGAGTGGCTGTGGGGGGTAGAGAGGCCAGAACAGCTACATTGTAGCAATTATCAAATTTAGTGGTATGGGAAGCGGCATGAGTAGGGACAGCGTGAGAGAAGTTTTGGGAGGATGGGTTGCATGAGGCACGGTGATTATTTATCCTGATATTAAGTGGTGTACTACAAAGTCCAATATAAAAGGCCGGGCATAGCTTACAAAGAAGATTAGCTAAGATTATATATATATATATATATAATCTTAGAATAGGAAGATTCTTCCTATACCTTTCGCTGAAGAAGGTGGCGGCGATCCACCGAAAAATTTACAACCCGTGTGAGTGTCTTTTTTTATGTGTTTTCATTTTAAGTTTTTATATATTTGTGTTCACGCTCGTGAAAGCTTCCAATGATATATATATATATATATATATATATATATATATATATATAGATGTTTTTTTAATTGCTACAACAATGGGTAGAAAAAGGGTGGCAACATCCCTATTGTACTTATTTTAAAAATACAAAAGTGTGCATTTGATATATGCTCTTTTTGAGGGGGGGGGACTATTTGAGTAATTAAATGCTATTTTTGTTCATTAAATATTGTTTCACTACCTCATTCGATTAGGAAAAATTATATAATCATCGAGGGGTACGCAATGTAGATACATTTCGACGACATAGAAAGATAATTAGGTTTCTTTGAAAACTGGAAAATACTACAGGGATGTGAAAGTATACTTGCCTATAAAAAGTTTCAGCCTAGGGAGAGTCGGTAGATCCAAGAAAGAATGGCAAGATGAATGTTTACTCAAGGGATAAGGATCGCGAGGATTGAAGAAATGATAGGGAAGTTTATTTAATCTACTCCCAAGTGAATTAGTTTCTTTGTAAATGGTAAGTTTTAATGATTAGTGTCTCTAGAAATGAAAATTTGCATCACCCATAAACTGTATTTGAGTCATATCTGCGGGTACTTGCCGTTCACAGTTGTATTATCTGTGGTGAAAGTCACCCTCCAAATTTTCCATAGTCATATTAACTTTTAATGATGCAGTTATCAACTACGTATATTGATACAATAAATGTTTGCAACTTAAAACGTTCTATAATGCCTGATAGTAGCTGTGATCTAAGTAATGTGAATGTCAATTCTTTGTTGACAGGAGAAGATTTTTCTTTACATGTATTCAGATGGCTTTTGTTTAGCAGGTGATAGGTTTGATAGCAGATACATGTAAAATAGATTTTTCATTGATGTCTTCTTTCTTGAAGTTTAAAATGCGTTTGTTTAAATTAAATATTTTCGCAAGTCTTGTATTTTTCTTAAAGCATTTACTTCGTTGTATTGTTGGTGGTTATTTGAATCCAGTAACTTTACCAGTTTTATTCCTTTACCTGATATGATTAACGAACTATTTGCAATACATTACATTGACCAAATTGAAATGCCGTGTAATGCTTACAAATTGAAGGTACCTGGGGGTAAAATATAATTCAACAAAACGAACGATGTCAGGGGTAACTTTGTGAAATTTTTCCATAATTGAAGAGGAAAAAACTTTGTAAATTTCACTGTTTTTTATTTAGGGTTTTGACAGTTTATATCACCTTCAGGTCAATTCCTTACTTCTCCTGAAGTGGACACAAACTCTCGTAACCTGGATCGTGAATAAAAAACTAAATAGTGAAATTTGCAAATTTTGTTTTTTTCCATCAAAAAATTATTTATTTGTGTTCAAAGGTTTCAGGTAGCACTTTATGGAATGCTAGCATTGTGAGTAAAAAAAACCTGTGGATTGAATTTGTAGGGTCGACCGCGGTTTCTACGGTATAGCATGAATTTAGAAACTGGGGTCGATGCAATACAAAGCTTAGTAAAATATAAAAGTTCACAATAATGTGTTATGGATGTAGACGACGTGGTAAAGTAGATTCGGTGATTGTATCCAGGAATGACTTACAATGTTTGTTTTATTTGTTACTTTCAGTGTAAGCAGTGAAGAAACGCGAGTGAGGAACTTCTTTGGGATCGGTGACAAAAGGTGGCACCTGGCGTTATCAGAAGGGTTTATGTGTTCTGCGAATTGGTGAAGCAGATAATGGCTGTGGGTGCATTGAAAATGTTATAAAGGACAAAAGTGGCGTGAATTGTTTGGAGAACATTGTAGTTCTTATGCTGAAATAAAGTTTTGAAATAGGAGCAAAAATGTAAATTATTTGAGCCTGAATATTTTTGTTTTGGTTACAGGGTATTTGCGAGTTCTATATACTTGCGAGTGGAAATATTTCCAGGAAAATGACTGTAGGTTTTGTATAAAAAGAGAAAGATCAGTTGCTTTCTAGGTCTGACCTGTTAGTAAAGATTTTTATGGTTCTTTACCGTAGAAAACTCTGCGTTACTGAAATTTCATTGATGCAGAAATGCAATTTTTGAAAAATGCTTTGTGAAAAAAACTTATGGAAAAATTCGAAGTTCAAAGACAAATATACATTCCTGAAATTTCATTGATACATAAATCCTGCATATATGGAATAAAATTATAATGAGAAAGTGAATATGGTGGAAATGATTTGCAGGAAATTGCGATGGAATACAAGCTCTCCGGCGTTTGCATTGCAGGTAGAAGTTCCAGAAAAACCTCACAAGATAAATAAATGCTCACATCAAGTCGCACTAGGGAGAGGCATGGAATGGCGATTTAAATTTGGCGGCGTAAATGGTAACGCGGAGTGGTAAATATTGGTGAAAGCACAATAATTGAATAAAATAATTAGAAAACTATGTAACCATTTTTGGGATACAATAATATAAAAAGCAAAGAATACACTTTCATGCGCTGTAGCTGTTAATAAATATGCAAAATAATAAAAAAGTTCTTTAGTACTCCATATGTACTATGGTGGAGGAAAGTTACTGGGGTTGGAAAATTTTGGGGGAACGCGGGTGGGTTTTGTAGGGGCAATTCCAAACACTTTTCTTCTTTCATTCTACATTCTTAAATTTTTGAATTTAAAACAGGGATTTTTGGATGTCAAGAGAGTAATAATATCAAGAATTTGTGATTTTTGATGGCTTATTATCTTCGGAAACAACGAGCGACATAGCCCCCCCCTTTTTAAAATTCCCTCCCCAAGAGGAGGGCTGAGGTAGCCGCCCCTCCGGGCAACCACCCCATCTCTCCCCTGTTAGGTCGTCCGCCATCACCACGGCGATTGACCCCTCCTATCATTTACTCATCCCAACCCATCGCGGCCGATTTTTTCACGTGCCGCCTCAATCATGCTGGGTGAGCCGTGCCGCAAATGCAGGCGTCATGGATACAGAGCCCATATGGCGTCTAATGAACGTACCAACTACAAGGATGCGCCCGTACCGTGCAAGCACGTACGTACTGCGACGCACCGGGCCGATAAAAGACATATGCCGAGCAACGAACCAATCTTGCTCTGCCAGCATTAAACTGACCGCTGTGTTATGGGCTCAAGGGTATAATGTTGCCACACAACTACATATCGCCAACTTCCATTTAAAATTCATTCACTTCTCATTTTACTTTTAATACAATTTTTAATTACTATGAAATGGTTCTCCGTATTATAATCCTTATAAATCAATTATTTTTACTCCAAATACCAGTTCATTTAGTAATTTAGTTAATTTAAAGCTCTGCTACTTTTACTCTAATAACATGCTGCCATCTCTAGGCACGACGTCTACACTTCTAACAAGGCAAAGTACTCTTCCAAGCGCGAAATTTGTTTTCCTTTTCAAATCAAATACAGCTGCATCACTTGTCATTTATATCTATACACTAATAAAATGAGGAAACAATTTGAGATTAACAATTAAGAATTTCGAGACAAAGCCAGGCAGGTAATGAGGGTCACACCTATCTGGGATTCGGCCATAATTCCATACATATGTGGCATGGACTGTTCTGGCTAATCCTTATTGCATTTTGAATCAGCAAATTTGCCAGGATTCTTTGCCAACTAAACGAAAAATCAACTCCATGTTCTTTCTCATCATACTACAATATTCTGCACAAGAGAAGAGAACTATTAACTATCTTTGATCATTTCTGGCCGGCGCGAAGGCGGCGTCGACGATCATCACACGAGACGCGCAACGCAATCAGGACAACTGACTGGCGTCGCGGCAAAAGATCGACGCCATCATGACGTTTCTGCTCACGAAGATGGAGCTCATGTTGAGGATCACTCAGGAGGAGGAGGCCGAAAACAATCCTGGAATAAACAGATAAATTTCAATGCACGATGAAACAAACGACGAAATCATTATATTACTTGGACGACTTTATATTGCTTGCGAACTTAAACGAGAGATAGAAGGACAGATGTCGGAAGGAAAGACCTAGTTAGTATGTGGAGCATGTCCAAGAATGAGTGTTTTTCTAAGGAAGCGAAAATCGTAGCTATTTGTTTTCCTATTCCACTTTTATACAACTTATCCAATTTTCACTAACGTTCAATAATTTAAACGATGGAATTGAAAACGACCTTGCTAATTTTTTTGCGGGATTAATCTCATGATTTCACATTATAACAATTAAAAAAATTTTTATAATGAAATTTTTTACTGGATGCAGTTTTTTCTACCACTTTTTATAACTTAAGATATTAAATACTATTAAGATAATAGAAACTAACAATAAGTCAGGTAAGTATTGTGGGTCTCAGACATATAAGATACGGCTATAATTCGACGGACGACTTTATGTTACTTGGCTGAACTTTTGCGAAAGATAGAAGGACAGATGAAGAGAATAAAAGGCGTGCGAATGCCGAAATGAAAGATACATATGAAAATGAGTGTTTTTCTAAGGGAGTGAAAATCAATTGGAACAAAAGTGTTCTCCTCCAGACTAAAATATGTGGCAGCGAAATCTGGGAATGCCAGGATACGCATCAGAGTAAGCGAAATGCATTGAAAATAGGTTAGCTGAGAAATTTTTGCGCAAATATGGTATGGATAGGGTTGGGAATAGCGTCGCAACAACTCCCCGAATAGTGGGGGGGAAGAGAGTCTGCAAATAAATTTTCACCCAAAGCGTAGTAATAAAATTTTGCGCAGTGTTCAATTTCAGAGTGGAACCGCTAGGGATGAAGGCGCAAATAATTTTGCAAATCGGGTAGTGTTCATTAAAAAGGGGGCCACAACCTCTGATTTCTGGGGGGATTAGTCCCCCCCCCCCCAACATTCGTGCTTGGGGGGGGCAATGCACCCCCCCCCCGTTGTTGCACCCCTGGTTGAGAATCAGTGAATCATGAACAAATGTGGAATGGATGGTCAAGTAATGCCCTAGTATAAATCGTTTACTCACCGTTCGCTCTCCAAGGTAACGGAACGTCACCCGCGCTTCCCGAACTCTTCCGTGCGAGTGCACGGAGTGTGCTTCCCAGCTTCGTGGACGCTCCGATCTCCGTCCCCTTCGTGAGCACTCCTCAAACGCTTCAAATGATCCTGAGAATTCCTCCAGAGCCGTCTCTCTTCACGTCTCTCTAGGATATGAACTCGTTCTTCGCCGAACAGTTGATCCCACGCATGGTATTCAAGCTCTATGACTACCTATAAGAGTAACTTCAAATTTAGACATCCAACTTCATTATTAATGACGTTTTCAATTTTTTTGAAACTACTATTTTTTCCGAGAACCCATTTCCAAGATTATATGACAGAGTGATACGATTTATATAAATGAAGTTCGATGATAGTTCTAGCAAAAAACTACGCGTATTATTAGATTAAAAAGTATTACCTTCTTATCACAGCTTGCACATACAGGGCGTGCATAAATGCATTCTCACGAAATTCTCAGCTTCCAATTTAATTAAAGTTTAGAATCATTTTATGGTTCCCTAAACAAAATGAAAAAACACGTAAATACTAAGAAATTAGTAACATTACTTCCAGTTTATTCCATCTTAAACGACTGAAACTTACCTTTTCTGTCCCTTTAATATCCAAAGGCTACAAAGTTTACCGACGTATTCCAACAATCTTTTCTCTGCCTTATCCTTTAGGAAATCCATTTCTGAGTTCAGCCACTCAGAATTACTGCATACATATAATTGTGATATACTCCGGCTTCAGTAACGGCTACACGAGTGATAAAGGAATAAATTCAGTTTTTAATTTTAAAATATCTATCACGTACATCTCACCTTTCGATAGTAAAAAAGGGGGAAAGGTATTGCAAGCAGCCATAACTTAGTAAATTAAAGTACTTAGTACGATATTCGATTGTAAACGAGTAAACCTACCTTATTTTTTACTCAAATTGATACTGAAAACGAGCACTATCCTTCGGTGCCCATTTCTCACGTAAAATGTCGAAGTATTCTCTCAAAGACGGCATTTCAAAATAATTTTGGTGTACCAAGTAAACATCTTCTGAAAATCTGTCCATAGAAATTAGTAGCCGCCGTACAAGAAAAATGGTGTTGAGTTGGAAATCCTTGTTCCAAGAATTTCATCAGAAGCCTAAGGTTCTACGTTCTGAAAAAGCGGAATAATCCAGCATATTGCATATAAAGAAGCGTGAATAAGTAAAAGAATGTATATTTGTCAGAATATTTTGTCACTCAAAATATTTCATTTTGTAGGTAGTATTAGAAGTGTGCTGTCTTTTGTTTTTATAATTATATTTTGTCGTATTTGAATATGCAAATCATTATAATGTATTGAACATGGTTATCACCATTAAGAAATTACCAAGTATTAAAATTTCTTAAATTTATACTTCACCCACATGACAACTCTAACACCTGGATTCTTTTAGCTTGACCAGATGTGGTATTTTGTCGTCTTATTGCGGGTCCAGCAGCTGACGAGCACTTTGTGATGTCGGTGTTGATCGCGTTGAGTGTAAATTGAGGCGTAGCAACCAACCGAAGAATATGGAATCTGTGGAATTACAATTGACGATATATGCTGCCAGCGGCTGTTATCATAACCTCGGTGATAAATTTATGGTGAGTGACAAAACCTACCCATTGGAAATCCACAAGGCATTAATTGCATCAATGTAAGATTGGGCGTTGAATGTGACTCAACTGGTGCCTTCCTTAACTACTGTACTTACTTAGTACTAATATAGTTTCATTATTCCTTAGTCCCTAATCCTAATTTAGGTCACAATGATGATACCACCTTTAGCCTAAATTACATAAATGTAAGTGTTTAAAAGGCATAATGATAATTTGTTTACATAGCCTTTTTTTGCTAAATATTTTAGATTTCATATCAGGGGCTTCCCCCCTATTTCCAAGCCATAGTTCAGGTGGCTGCTAAAAATAGAACAGATATCTCATGAGTGTGGAAAGGATTATCAATCAAACTCTCTTAAAATAAAAAGAGCCTTGGATACAGTTTCCTGTTTTCCCTGTCATTTGATAGTTCCAACTTAATTTAGCCTCAAGGTAAAACCCAAGTAGTTTTGCTAGCTTCAGATTTACTGAGGCAGATTTTAGGAGATGGATGCCTCTTGGAACTGCCTACATTAATTGCTACAAATACAAAGATGGAGGAAGGAAACATCTTCTGAAAATCTGCTCTTCTTGTTATGGACTGCAAGTTTAACTTAGAAAAGAGAGACATCTAAAGTCAATAATGCCACTTTGCCTTCTATACCCACTCTTTGCTTCACGTTATGTACCCACCAAATGGATTAGATGAAGTCATTGGACACATCCAACAGATATTAGTAAATGCTGTCAAAGAAATTATTCACGAAGCCCTCTGCTACAGAAGTGATTTGGATTCTTCAGAAGATGATTTTTCTCCTCTCTTGATGACAAGGGCGTTCATTCAATGCAGCTAAAGGAATGAAATTCTATAATGCCTTGGTTATATGCGGATATTTTTGTCAATATATCACGAGTATGAAGAAAAAAGTTGTTTGCTCGATACAATACTCTTTAAATTATCATTACTGTACCTTCAAATCTAGTATTCCTTCCGAGAGATTAAATTTTTCAAGGTTTGCTATATTTGCAAAAGGCAATCAAACTAACTAAGCTCGTTAAATAATTGCACTTAAAAGGAAGTGAAAATTTGTTGTAAATGATATTATTTTTTTAAATAATTCCAAAATGATTAATTATGGGAAACATGTGTTGTTATTTATTATTTTGAAAATTTTACTGCAGGAAATGATCCAACAGTATGCTGCATAATTTGTTACCTAATGTGTGGGAAGAATACTCGAGCTTCTCAATTCCTTAGAATTTCATTTGAATCAATTTTCAATTATAAGTAACCAGGGATTTTAAATATTTGAGGTATTCTATGATGGTATGTAGTATGATTTATATTGTTTCAAAATACATTTTTCATTCTGCATACAGTCATTTAGAGTTATTTGTATTTAGCATCTTAACTACATTTGAAATGTATTTTACCCATCTCTGGTTCCCACTGGGTTAAGCACAATGATAACTTTTAAAATCCCATACAATTTAATTTTTATTAATCAAATACAAATGATTGATACAGGTATTATGTTTAATGATGTCATAAATCTGAAAAAAAGTGTTCTGTATCAAACTACATAATGTGAAATTTTATGAAGTCAGTATGTTGTATATTATATTAATGAAGATATAATGTATGCTTTAAAATAAAATTGATATTATGTTGAACATGGTTACCTTTTGTCTTTTGTTCCTTTCAAATACTAGCCAGTCCCAACAAAAATATTAAATAGACCTACATCTCCTGAAAGAAGAAAAATACATGATAAGAAAGATGTCATGAAAAGGAATCATCTAGATAAAATATTTTATGAATATACATGGGCAAAAATAGATTCCTTATTTATGCTTGTAAAGTTCACCCTTCAGTGCCAAGGATATTTACCCTCTTTAGGGTGCAGCTTATACTAGAGATACCTAATAAGTTTCAATTCATTTATTCTCGATTTTTTCCTTTTATACCTTAAGACCATGAAAACTGTAGTCCATGTCTTCATTCGATATTGACAGCTGTTTCTTATCCCTCACAGGAAACTCCATTGTAACCATCAACTTCACTCCATTGAGTCTCTTTCAGGAAATGCAGTGAACATGGAATGCAATATGTTTTCTTTGTGTGCTCGGTGGATTAACCAGAAGCCTTATGTATATTTTGTTTAAATGGTGTGTATCTTTTGGCCTATACACTCATAAATATGGTGTTTTGAATCCGTTGTCTTATTATTAAATATCATTTAGGACAATTGCAATTATTAAATATCATTTAGGACATTTTATTCTGCTTCATGTTCTTCTTTAGCCCGTAGTCATTAAACCCCGTGACTAGGTATATATTCTGATTCACCATAGTTTTTGCCTCTACTCCTCTCACCTATCACATACCATGTTTGCTAAATTACCTTTTCTCTCTATTATCCATCAGTCTGTATCATTCCCAACACACTTGTTTCCTCGTGGCGTTTGATAACCTTTCAAAGACATAATTTTATTGGTTTGGTGGGTTAATAAGGGAGGCAACTGACAACTGAGGACGTAAACGCCATGATGGTGAGGTGTGTAGGTTGGCAAGGGAAGAGAAGAGTTTGTTTGAGGAGATGAAGTAGTGTGGAGGGAGTATGGGCATCCTGCAGATATCGAAATAAAGCCAATTCGTATCCAATTACCTCCCACAGCATAATTCCCCAATATACCACTCAATTTGTTCAACATTTACTTTGATTGTCTCTTCTGAATATTTCCGCTGATATCCTTTTTCCATTGCTATCTCCACACAGCTCATACTCGTAATTTTTTCCTGTTTCAGCGCTATTAATTTTTCAAGTCAATGTTCATCTCTCTTCTGCTTCTGGTATAGTTTGGCTGCTATGGAGTAGTAAGTTGGATGGGAGTGAGTGAGGTAAAACTGAGCTCCAAACTGTAGAGAGAATAGATTTTTTATTTCGACAGGGCAATTTTATTAGAGAAAAGGAGAAATAGTTTTAAATCCGTATCAGTTCCAGTTCCATTTAATCCTGAATTGAAAATATTTATCCTCTTTTCTAATAAAATAGACCGGTCGAAATCAAAAAAATGAAACCTCTAAATAAAAAAATGACCGCCGGAAAAATTAAATAACGGTTAAGACGCGAAGCGTTATGTAAAAAATTATTACCTAAAACTATATAAATATAACTGCAATACTTTGAATGACCTTGAAACCTTTTAAAAGCGAAAAAAGAAGGACCTGTTTTCCCCGAAGTGTCTCGGTGAGGGTAAAGCTCACCGAGCTCACCAGATGTGGTTAAAGATGGTCAGTTTTACATGGGTGCTTCATTTACGACATTAATTGCGTAAATGAGCCCCATGAGGGACGGTGCTCCCGCTGCATGCTCCCCCACAACAGGTCCCCCCGGAGAAGTATCCGGTGCCCAGAAAAAAACACACTGATTGGGCTTCTCAGGACACGCCCAGAGCCTCGCGCGGGAATTGAACCCGTGCACCCCGGTTAGCAGCCCAATGCTTTACCCACTAGGCCACCGCGCATCGATTGAGAATCCGAGAAAACTCATATTTGAAGTTCACCTAAGAGGTCCTCAAGAAGGGTACGATGAATACGAGTTTCCTCCGATTTTCTTTCGACGCGCGGTGGCCTAGTGGGTAAAGCATTGGGCTGCTAACCGGGGTGCGCGGGTTCAATTCCCGCGCGAGGCTCTGGGCGCGTCCTGAGATGCCCAATCAGTGTGTTTTTTTCTGGGCACCGGATACTTCTCCGGGGGGACCTGTTGTGGGGGAGCATGCAGCGGGAGCACCGTCCCTCATGGGGCTCATTTACGCAATTAATGTCGTAAATGAAGCGCCCATGTAAAACTGACCATCTTTAACCACATCTGGTGAGCTCAGTGAGCTTTACCCTCACCGAGACACTTCGGGGAAAACAGGTCCTTCTTTTTTCGCTTTTAAAAGGTTTCAAGGTCATTCATAGTATTGCAGTGAGTTATTGAAATTAAATTCGGTACTTTCGCATCTTAACCGTTATTTATTTATATCGACAGGTGTATTTTTAGAGTTTAAATTTGGTTTATTTCCACTATTATGCTAGAAAAGAACTAAAACGGATTTTAAATTATTTATTTGACCTTCATAGTGCGTATAAGTCAACGTGAGAAAGAAAGCACATATTTGTAGTTCACGTTAGAATTCCTCACTTAAGTGCCTGCAAATGTTTTATGGCGCAAAAACGATTTATTATAGAAATATTTTACCTCCTAAGTGAAAGTAAAGGTGAACACGTCAACTTTAACTCCTTCGAGAGAGAAAGCTTGAAAGTAATTTATTCATTGCATTCACAGCTAAAGAATCTTTAAATTATAATTTTGTCTGCTACTTCCCTTCTAACTTCTTATTTTTTCCAGCAGGCGTATTTTATTGATAGCTTCAAACTGCCTGCTTCCAATAATAAAATAGTAAGAAGTTGATCACAACGTAATCAAGTTGACTTTCACTCCCTCGGGGGAGGAGGCTTAAAGGTAATATATCCATTTAGGTGAGGAATAGGAATGAAAAAAATTCAAAGTTCAGACGGCATTGCCACCTCGCCACACTCAATCCTCGACCACCCGTCTCCCGTGGACATCCCCCATTCTCCCGTCATCGCGAAGTCAAATGCGGACGTTGTGTGGGTCATCTATGTCTTCAGGATGAACGTTTGAACTTGAAATTTCCTCAGAGAGAAACTATACGACTTTATTACGTAGCACTTGTGTAAAAAAGAGAACATGAAATGCAAACAAGAAACAGCACTTTCCTCATCCTCAACTAAAGAATTCAAACGATATAGACCGAATATTTTCTCTGATAATTCAGTCCACAACGTCATCCTGGTGGTGTAGGAAACCAAATAAGATATCCCCATGACAACGACTGCCTTGAAGTTCAGCGCCCCGTTTATTTTACCTCTCACCGTATTCGGGCAATCCTTTGAAGTCAACCTGAAAACTTTCATGGTAGGTAAGACGAAAAAATAAATAATAATTAACATCGCACAATCAACTTTATTCATTTAATTTTTACACACGTTTAAAAGCTTTAGCCCTACGATTAGAACTTCTGTCCACATCTGCATTTTATGTTAAAGACACTGAACTAATGTTAAGTTATTTTCAAAATGCTCATGCAGAAACCATCAAACGTATTTACATTGTATTAACAACTTACAACAAGCATTCGTTAACTATTACAATACAAAAAATAACACCCGCTTCATGTTTATTACAGTTTTGGCAGTTGCTGGGATGTGTGAGAATATTGATGACGGGCAGAACGTAGCATGACCCAAGACGTGATCAGGAAACATCCCCCTGGTACAGCACTCCAAATGATAATTCACGAGGATACCATTGTGAAGATAGTGCCCCATTACCTGCATTGAAAGAAAATTTAATGAATACCAGACAAGTTTAATCAACCGCTTCAGGCTCTACTTTGTAGAATCTTTTTATATCCACTTCTGTAATGTTTTGTACTTTTCTACGTTTTTCATTTTTTTCTTTTTTTAACATTAAGCGTTTCACGAATTATTGGCATCATCAGGCGTAGTGTTTTTAAAATATAAAAAGTGTAGAAAAGTACTAAACATTAATGAAATGGATTACAGACAAGTTGCTTTAAAATACTGCTATGTTGCTAGATGGTTGCTCACTGCTATGTAATTGTGATTTCCGCTGGTTTTTATAGTTACTATTTTTATAGTTACTATGGCTACCTGCCGTGTGTATGTCTCCTTGACTCATTTAAGACTTCAAATGAGCTTATGGCGAGAATTAAAAGGCAACCAGCAATCACCAGACCATAATGTAATGATACATTTGAAAAATTAATAAACAACTTTATACTCAATAATTTTTCATTGGGTACTCAGTGATACATACATATTTACATTCCTAATTATTATTATGCTGGTGGTAAAATTCAAATGAATCCTAAGAATGTTACTGTATAAGGGAAAATAGGAATGGTAAATTAAGATTGATGACAAAGCGTTGGTATAACAGATGAGTGATTTTGATGGAGATTAGGTGCAGCAAAAAATAAAATGGATTTTCAAATAACAGTGTACGTAGAGAATGAGGAAAGAAATGAGCTACAAACTAAGAATAGAAATGAATAGGGTAAAGACAACATGGTAGAAAATGATATGTGAAGATTTAGAATAATTCCAAAGACTACGAAAAGTAGGTGCACCATATCGTAAAGTGAAAGTATTGTCTGGAGGTAAGAAAGGAAATACAACTACCAGGAACAAGGCTGTAAAGTTCAGATGAAACCAGAGGAAAGTCAGTGGAGATGGAAACTGTTTAAAGATGAAATTGGTGAGCAAGAGATTAGGTCCATTTGCCTAACACCAAAAAGAGAATGCTACGTGGGCAAGGACTGGTTGGACCCAGGAATATTACATTGTGAGGTAGAAATTTCTATAAGGAAAATTTAAGTGAATAAAGCAGTTTGAGTACAAAATCTCTCCAGAGTTGCTTGGTAGCTATCAAAAGAAGACAAACAAAATACAGTGAAACCCCGCTTCTATGTTCCCGGAATTTACGTGTTCCCGTGATATTCAACATTTTCTTCCGGTTCCAAAAATGTTAGAATCATTCCTATGTATTTTCATCCCCCTATTTACACTTTCAAATCCTGCCATTTACGACATTTGAAGGCAAGAAAGATGGCAGCTGGCGCACTTTAACTGTCGACCCTCCGAGCGTGATTTATGTTAAATACGGATAAAATACATGCTTAAACATAATTTATGCTGATTTATTTGGTTTTCTGAAAAAAATATAATCATTCGATTAATGGTAGCACATTACATCGATAGCATTGGTGAAAAGTATTTACGCCGAATGTTGTAATGCTTGCGATCAGAATTGTTATCGAATGGAACGTAAAATAGTACTAAAGCGCAGCACTAGCTTTTTAAAAAGTACATTTAAAATGTAGCATGCCATAAATATATTTAATTAGATGTTATTTGGCCAACTACCGCTGTCATTTTGGCGAAAATGTGAAAATTTATGTTAACTCTTGTTCTCATACTTCGCAGCGATCTTTTTCTTATTTCTCGTAACTCACGCACTAATGCCATTCATCTTGCGTTTTTAGTTACTTCACCATTTGTTTTCTTTAATGTGCAATTACTTACGGCAATCGTGAGGAAACTTATTTTAAAATGGCAAACAATTGTGCAAGATAATCATTATCATTGGAAGAAAAAATCAACATTTTGCTAAGATAATTGACTCTAATACGGGCACTAGCGTGTCCTTGGCCACACAAGCCATATTGAATATAGTGCCCGAACTTAATATACCAAGTTCAACGTGGAACGCAATTGTAAAAACCTGTAAATGTATAGAGAAAAGTGGTAAGGACTGCGGCCCTATTGGTAAAAGGCGTAAATACATTAAATACTCTTAAGTATGATGAACTTTAAGAGCTATTGAAGACATTGGTTCAGTCTTTCAGAGCAGCAGGCAGTGGCGAATACATGGGGGGGCTCAGCTCAGCTCCCCTCCCCCGGATGCACAAAGGCACGGATGACAGACTATTGTTGAAGAAAAAATGCACGCCCTTGATGCAAAGATAAATATATGTAGGTAGACACTAACTCAAATCAGGTTAAGTAAAAATATGAGAATATACTTTTATTTTTCGTTAACTTTTGTTTATTCATTTATTTATGTCTCCATTTATTGACTCATCAAATATTAAATATCACCTGTTAAATAAAATAATATTATTTAACAGTAGGCTATGATTTTACTTCTAATTCCTAGAAATTAGTATTTCCCTCGATTTACATTTTCCTGCGATTTACACTTTTTTCCTTCATCCCCATCAAAAGTGTAAAAGAGTGGTTTTACTGTATTAAGAACTTATTCCCTGAATTTATGATGGAGTGCAGCAGAAGACTTAGTAAGACTATTGATTCCCAATTTTATGAAGAATACAGTGATGGTATACAAAGATCATGGAACAATAAGCCTAATTTCTCACACTACAAAGATTGTCTTAAGAGTAATAATACATGAAATGTTAGTGAAAAGGAGAAAGGATGTCTTAGGCAAAGACCAGTTTCGGTTTCCTAAGGCATTGTCAATTACTTGGTTTACTTAAGGCATTGGTTAAGTTTACAGGCCATGATGCTATATGTAGCTGTAATGAAAATACAGAATTAAATATGTTCATCAATCAACTTATGCATGGAGGAAATGGCGATGGAATTACACAAGAAGCTTTAAGTATGATTACAAATAGGAGAGTAATTAACTAATAAATGCTGTTGGATTCACTGTGAATCAAGCCTCAGTCAGCCAAGGGCTGTGGGCACTGCTTTTAGTCGACTTGATGAGAATTAAGATTTCTCTTCATAGTGAAATTGAAGGGACCCAAAAAATTACCATTTCACAGTTTTTAATTTCAAACAAGGATTATTTTACTTTTTCACTAAAACTAAATTCAAGAAAAATTAACATTATCATGAAGTCAATGCACCATTGTACTGGAACACCATCAATTAAGTAGGTATTGGGAATGTTGAAATTTCAGGTTTTTGCTAGCTTTTACACTGAAACACACACCCTTCTCTGAATTCAACAAATATGGATGTACAACTTATCCTACTCAACCTGATGGAGCAGTTTGTTTTAATTTGTCAGCATTTGTACACTATTGAGAAATTTCCTTCTACCTACGACAAAAATTGAGTTATTAACACTTTCATCTCAGCATTTAAGTGTTCCTGTTTTGTTCAATTCACAAAGGGCTCAACCGAGGTAGAATATTTAAATGGTATAACAGCTGCAACGTCAAAATGAAGGTTGAGGGAGGGAAGGTAGGGGAGGGGGGTATAAGGAGCAGCTCATTGATACGTTGTACCGTACTGAACTAAAGAAATAGGCAGTAAAAGACATTTATAAATCTCAACTGTAGCAAGAATTTACAGGAAAATGGCATAAGATCCTATATCTTAATGACATTACACGGAATATTTGCAAAAAGCTGCCTAAAGACAAGTTTAAAGTGGCCCATTACAACAAGTTGAACCTGAGGAACCTACTTTCCCACACCAAGGACAAAATAGAAAATAAAAAGAAAAGTGGAGTTTATAAACTAAGATGTGAATGTGAAGCTTTGTACGTTGGGCAAACAGGCAGTAAATTTGAGGAAAGAGTGAAAGAATATGAAGTATGTGTAAGAAACAATAAATCAACCAACCTCCCCCCCCATTCCTGAGGGCAGTATAAAACCATGAGTTTTTGTAGTCTTCACCTGAAGATGACGTTATAGTATGTCGAAACCCGGGTCGTGCAAATAAAATTATTTTTGTGGAACCACAAAGTTTAAGTTTTTCATTTATACAATAAATAAGTTCCACCAAGTAACGCCTGAAACTACCAGTTATATCCGATGCTTTAAAGAAGTAGGAGAACCTTGAAATGGAAGGGATAAGCTAGGTGGAAAGAAATGCATGCTAGAAAAATGCTATATATGTCATTGGAGGACAGGAAATTAGTGTAAATATTCATAAGAGGCAAAGAAAGTAGATGGAGAACAAAGTAAGTGATAAAGCATATCCAAGATGACACTAATATTGGAGATAGTTGGGTATGAATAGAAGAGAGATAAAATTAATAAGAATTAGGACATCGAAAGGGAAGGCAGATGATATGATGAACTTCAACGAGACCTAAGGAAGGAAAATAAAGAATTTTTAAAAGGCCATATTGTCTCCAGGACCACAAGAGAGGAAATTAGGGGAATTACTGTTTGGAACCAAGCAATTTATTGGTCAAATTAATGGACACGCAGATTGGGCACAAGGGTTTGTACCAAGTATGAAAACATGCAAACTTTTAACGTGCTAAGTTAGTGATAACTGAATGGGGTATATCTCATTATTTGAAAAATATACTAAAATTTGGGTTTCCATTTTCGCTATATCAAAAATAATGTGAAAACTGCAACTGGAATTATACTACTACTATGATAAACATTTCACTTTTACACCCTATCCAATTAATTAAATTTAAGTTCTGAAGGGACTAAAAGATTCTCAATAAAATAATGTAGTAGTTCACTTTATAGTGTTTCATCATGAAGAGACTTGACCTTACATACTTTGAAGTTTGTCAGCTACAGTAGGAATGAAAGTAAGTGAGGAGGTGATAAATTTATTGATATTTTCTTATGACCTATTTAACAGTTGTAACATATTTGAATCCCAGCCATGGTTATATATTTTAAATCTCAACGACCGTTAATTTCACACATTTGTATATTTAGCCGTTAAATATTTTCAGGGGTAACAATTGCGCTACCACGACCGTTGAAAAGTTTTAATTAGTAACAATTATGCTACAGCGACCACAACCTAGGGGAGTGATCAAAATAAATCGAAACAATATTGGATAGCAGCAAAACGGTATTGCTTAAATTCATGAACACCTGCATGCGAAGGGAAACGAGGGGAAATTCCTTCTAGAACATTGGAACAAAAGGAGGGAGCGAATACCTATAAGAAGACACCCTACAATAACTGAATATATACACGCGATTTATTCCACTCGAGGCTGGCAGTTTTAACAATCGACCTAATGAAAGGTCAAATCCACGCCACTCGCTGCAGTGAATTAACGCCATAGAAACCATAGGCCAAATAGAAGAAGTATTTATAAAATAGTGGTTTATAGTACGAGAGAGTATTAACCGTACTGAAAGGGCAAGTCAGCCGAGGTCAACTGAAACTACCCGCGACATAAGCTGGGAGCAGTCATCTTTGCGGCTGAATACCTGTAGTGAGACAGCGGAGGACATTAACTGCGTGATTTTTAGCCAGCCCAGGGATCAGCGCAAAGCATGTTTGTCACAACGACATCCCTGAAAGGAGTCACTGTATGTATGTAATCATAAGCAATTAGTCAAGGGTATTTATTTGTTCAGTGAATATATTTGTGTGTTACAGTGAAGTATGCTGTGAAGGCAAAATAGAAATTCCCAATTGGAATAATCGATGTGGCCCAAAGGGCAAAGAAACCCATGTGATACACTGACAAAGGTTACAAATACACTAAGAAATTGTGATTGATGTATAAAATGTTTGTTTTCAAGTGAAGTATTGTATTCCAAATAAGGTAGTACGGGCAATTTTCTAACATTTATGTGGAGGGAAATACAATTTTGAGAATAAATAGAGTTCATTAGTCAAAAGGAACGGAAAAAAGTGTTATTTATTCAATTAGTAGAATAATCATCCTTAAATTATAAGATATGAAGTAAGGGGTTATTTTACACAGTTAACCTAAGGATTATATGATTTGTTTAACATCTTACTGTTATAGTGGGAAATGAGGTATGAAATCAACTGCAAGAAAGCGGAAGCAATGATAATACATGGAAAGAGAATAAAAACCCTATTTTTTGGTACAAGGGCAAACAGTTACAGTAGCATTGATTACACATCTCTTCCCAAGGAGGTTTATACATCTCTTCCCACACCTTGTCGTGGTGGAAGGGATTACGCACTCCGATGAACCCTAGAGCTGAACTGCTTGGAGTGGTAAAATTGCTCCTAGTAGGGCCACACATACCAGATAGGTCAAAGGTTAGGAGAAAGACAATTGGTAGTCAGAGCAGCATCTGAACCCCACTGAGGTGGCTGCAAAAAGCATCTAACCCAAGTTGGCCTCCTCTCAGGAGATGGTATTACTTGCGTAAAAAAATACTACATATTGAGGTAGGCCAGAGACTGCCATCTCAGTTATTTTACATTGAAATAATGGATCATACTTACATGAAAATGAATTTTCACAACTGTGGAACTTGGCCCCCTGGGTGTCTTGCCTGGAAGCAGTAGGAACAAACATCCTGCTACCACCACCACCATGTGAAATCCTTGCACTGAATTAGAGGTGTATGCAGCACAGGAAAATAAAATACAGAAGAAGAACGCAAAAATTAGAATGGGCACATGGAATGTTAGGACTATGCTAAGGGCGGCAAGTTACAAAATATAAATTTAAAAATAAAGCAAGAACGAGACAAAGTGGATTTAGACATTATGGGTCAGTGCAAAGTAAAATGGCTAGACAGCAGGGACAACTGGAATAATGGACATAGGGTAATGTACAGCTGTGGGAAAGAAATTCAGTCAGGGTTGCCTTTGTAATGAAGAAGAAACTTGGTAGAGAAGAAGTCAATCTGGATCCTCAGGCTCGGAGGCTCTGCGAGGCTTCACCACCACCTTCACGGCACACACTCGCATCAGCGTCCTAGGCCCACAGCAAAGCCTGCACCAATGACCACACGGGTTAATTAAGCTTTCATTTGGTCCATTGGAACACAATCCTAAAACTAAGCATGGTACTGCATAATTAAAAAGAACAACAAACTCATTTATTGTCATTTTTATTTCAAATTAATTTTGGATGAGTTGCATTGGATAATTCTGTAAGCATTTAACATCTCTCTCTTGAATGCTGAGGAAATTCATATTGGCGCAGATAAGAACACTGCTACAATCCTTTCTACAGTATTTACAATGCATGTATTCACAGAAGTAGTTCTTTAATTGTTTTAAATTTTTCTGATCGTTATTATATTCTTGTAAAATTCACAGAAAGAATAAATTCAATGATGAATTTCACATAAATACGCCTTAACTCTTTCTGATGGTGGTTGTCATGGAAGCTACTCACGGTTTTCGTCCTACTTTTAGAAGTTGCATTTAGTTTGTTTCATTGAATTAAGGGTGATTTATTGCATTCACATTGGTTCACTCCTTCCTAATTTAATTAGGTACATTCAATTCATTGCATATTGTTATTATTGTTTTGATAAGGTAAAGTGTAGTCACTCTCCCTTCGTTAAACGAAGCCTTAAATAGTCTCTCATGTGCTTATCATCATAGGCGTATCTAGAAGCCTCTGAGTGGGGGGGTTCACCATGACTGAGGGCAGGGGTTACCAACACTGAAGAGGTTGTTTTACATGGGGGGTGTTCCATACCCCCCATGTTAACTTTTTTATCAATGGGGGGGGGGGGGGGTTTACAACCCCCTAAACCCCCCATGGATATGCCTATTCTTATCATATCTCCAAATCTGTCAATATTGGTGATTATTTTTATTTACACCAAGTTAAACATTAGTATTGCCTCATCCGTAAGTCCCAGATAAATGCATCAACTAAAAAGTCACTTAGTAAAAGCTTGCTAATACATTTTTGTCCACGGTAATTTTAGTTTTTCCTAGTGTTTAAATCCTTTCTCATGCCATTTAGTAGTGTTTGCTTCAATCAAACTATCGTAATCGTCTAACGAGTATTAATTGCTACATAAACTTGCAATACCTGCGACAAAGATTCCTAACATCAACTTTTCGAGGATGGTGATCATCTTGATTCGTGATCATATTACATATGTATGGTGGGTTTCTGTCCTAGAAAGCTCATCCATGTGATGTCATGTTATTCTTTACGAAATAAAATGTTTTTTATCCTTACCCACTTTCACTGCAAACATACATGGTAAGTTCTCCATTTTCATTTAAGATATTCATTTAACAAGTTTTTAACTCCTGAAATTACAAGACTTCCAAACCCGAATATTGCAACTTGTTCCACTGCATCAATTCGGCTAATAGTATCCTGGATGGAGAAACTTTATAGCGGCAAATTATTGCATTGCATGGAACTGGAATATGAAGGATGATACATGTGGATCAAGATGAAAAGGATACACCATACTGAGATCATAATTTGATGCTGCAGTGTAAGACTTGAGATAGAGGAAGGAACCTGGAATTATTGGAAATCCTGTGGAATTCCTTAGGTATGCAGGTGTGAGGACCCTGCATAATTCAAGCATGTTGATTCTCAGCATGTACTCAACTGGACAAATGCCAGCAAACTCAAAAAAAAGAATGTAATCATTCCTATCCCAAAGAAGAAATGAGCCGAGAGATGTGATAATTAAACAAAATTTAACCTTCTTGAAAACTCGAAACCCTCACTAGAATCAACTACAGCCAGAGGTAGCGGAAGATGGAAGAATTCCTCAATGAAAACTAATAGAGTTTCACAAAATGAAGGGGAAGGAGATTTATGTTCACTTATAGATTTTCTTTGTAAAGGTGTTCTCACTAGTGATATCTATAGATGAAAAAGAAAAAAATACATCATATCAATTTAAATGTTTGGCATTTTCATGCTAGTATTGACACGTAGTCTCAATGAACATGACATACATTCCATAACAGTTCGGCTACATTGTATAGATTGTCTTATAACTGCGAAATAATTCATTTCAAATTTTTATAGGTAATTGTTGGCAAAAGATTTTTAAGGTGTCATGTATAATCCAGTGTTCCAAAAAATCCTATTCAGATACATATACTATTGATTACATATATGATTAATTGGAACCCCAGCACAAGTCAAATTGAGGGTTTTCAAAATGTATGTAACGATGTCAATCAATCATTTAACATCATGTGCGGAGAGTTAAAATGGATGAACTTAAGTAAAATATGGTCCAAGTTTTTTAAAACTTATTTAACCACTTAACGACCAGTTACGTAATATTATGTGCGTTAGTCACCATGACTGAAAGACCACCTCCGTAATATTACGTTCTCGTTCTTATTTTTTATATTATCAGCACTAATGAAGTAATTCTTGCATTGTGTATTTGTCCGATTACTTCTTTGCCTTTATATTTTCAATTATGTCAATTTTGTACAAATTTAGTGGTAAATTTTTGACATAATTTAGAAACCTAAGCTCTAGTTCGCCGTGGATGTCACTTCGCTACAATGCGCCTGAATTTATTTCAATATATGGAACTTCAATGAATGAAACAATACGAATAGCCGTATCATATACATCCTGAATCAGTGCATTTCGTATATTTCTCTAGCTCGTTGGTATTTGATGTTTCGTTTCATTCGGTGGACATTGTATACCTTGCCATAAAGTATGCCTTTATATATACCAACATGGCCTCTCCTGCTTTACGTCTGAGACCTACCCAAACATTCTCGTACTAGTGACAGTCTTGCACACGTATACCTCAAAATTGGGAACTCTCTCCTGTCTTTGTGATTGCCAGTGACATTTTTCTCTTTATTATTTATATTTATTTACAACTTATCATGGAGTATCTGCTGTGTGATATATTGGGTTCTGCTGAATTTTTGACCTACTTTGGCGATTGGTAATTATTATTCCTTACTGTCATCTATCAGTTATTATCACAAATTTTCGCAAGGATGTATGGTTACAAATCAAGTATCCCTTTCATAGGACAAGAATGAGCAGTTCAGATTCAGACTGTGACTACAAGTTCGAGACTAGTGATTCTGATTCATCAACCAGTGATACCAGCTTAGAAGTTGATTCTAAAAGTGAGAACTTGGACGATGAACTTACTGATGTGAGGCAATGGTGTCTTGTAAGTGACGTTTGTCCTCCAGTCACTCCTAGGTTTTCTTTCACTGGTTCTCCACCAGTGAATTTTTTTAAAAGATAGGTCTAATATTTTGAGTTAGATTAGATTGTTGTTGGGGGGGCCTTCGTCAGGAGCCCGGGCACTTAGACCTTTCTTGGTCCATTGTGTCAACCCCATGCCTGTCTGCCACTTGCAGACAGGGGACAAGAGCACCTCGGTAGAGGTATGGAGGATTGGCCTCCCCCTGCCTCACCCCAGTACTAGGTATAGAGGATGTCCTCCCTCCAACCGGCCCGGTTTGGCCTGGCCTGGCCTCTCAGGCCTGCCGGTATAGGTATGGAGGGAGTATCATCTCTCCATCCATGCCTGGTTGAGGAATGGAGGAGGGTCACCCATCCAACCACCGTCCGGGCCCAACGTTGCTTAACTTCGGTGTTCTGATGGGAACCGGTGTTTCAACGTGGCTAGGCCCTTGCCCAATATTTTGAGTTACATCAAGTTGTTCCTGCACGATAACCTTTTCCAAGTTATTGTAGATGAAACTAACAAGCAGGCAAAAAAAATTTAGGAATCCTAACTGGGAACTATCATGCATAGATGAAATTTCCTTGTGTATTGGGGTAAATACATTGATGGGAATTGTAAAGAAACCAGTCATTTCTCAGAATTGGTCCAACAGAAAAATAACAGAAACACCAATTTTTGGCAAAACCATGAAAATAAGTAGATTTTTGTTATTGAAAAAATGTATTCATTTCTCTTATTACTCTGACTTAGATCATCATTCACACCCTAATCCAAAACTGTGTAAAAAATGGCCAATACTTGATTTGCTGAACAAAAAGTTCCAAGAGTTGTATGTTCCAGATCGCGAAGTAACAATTGATGAAAGCCTAATGATTTCCAAAGGTCGATTAGGATGGAAAGAATATATTCCCCTAAAACGGGGAAGGTTTGGAATAAAATCCTTCCTCCTATGTGAATTTGAATCAGGTTACATATTTTCTTTTATTATTTACACAGAAAAAGGAACTAATTTCGATCCAGGGTTCAAAGACTCTTCCATATCTTCACAAATAAAGATAACAAAGATGCATCCTTACTTGGGAAAAGGGTATTGTGTCACTACATATAACTTTTATAATAGCCAACAGCTTGCCGATATTCTTGTGAAAAATAAAACGGACACATATGGGACAGTAAAAGCTAGAATAAAAAAATACCACAAGAATTAGCAAAGAAAAAACTAAAGAAAGGGGATATACTCGCCTATCAGTGGGGGAAGGTACTTGCACTAAGATGGAAGGATAAAAAAGATGTTTATCTTCTCTCTACTGTATGTACATTCCACAAATACGAATCCTCGCGTAAAGCGATGGGCATTAGAAAATGAAGAAACAGTATGCCGACTAGTAAAAGCCTACAATTTCACGATGGGTGGGGTGGATCGGGTGGATCAACATTTTTATGATTATCCTATCATTAGTAAACGTGGTAAGAGATACTATAACGAAATGTTTTTTCATCTAATTGATTATTCCCTGTGGAATTCGTATATTCCTTATCAGAAATGTGGGGGAAGATTATCACACTTAGATTTCCGAATGCAAATGGTAGAATAGATTTTTGAAGTACATGGCCGCGAAGTTTCCACAACTAAAGGCAGGAGATCAGCACCAGGCCCTTCTCGCACACATAAAAGACACTTTCCAGAATATGTTACCGTAGCAGCCAAGAAGAGTAATTTAGCTAAAGTTTGTGTTGTGTGCTCAAAGAAAAGAGATTGAAAGGCAAAAAAGTAACAAGAAAATCACGATATCAATATACAGAATGTGACGGTTTGTGTGTCGCAACCTGCTTCCAGGTTTGTTATACCCAAAATTAATATTGATTTTTGCTCATATTCATGAATTTAGTGAGCTAATTACTCTTTTTCTGTGTTTGTTGTACACTCATATGTATGTTTTAACTACGCTCTGTTCTTTTTCAAATACACAAATTGTAAGATATGCTATAAGTCATTTTAAAAAAGTTTTTCACCATCAACGTAATATTACGTACTTAGCTGGTAACGTGCTATTTTTCAGCATTAATTTTTAAAATTATAGTAATTTTAGTTTTTCCTGGTGTTTAAATCCTTTCTCATGCCATTTAGTAGTGTTTGCTTCAATCAAACTATCGTAATCGTCTAACGAGCATTGATTGCTACATAAACTCACAATACCTGCGACAAATATTCCTAACATCACCTTTTCGAGGATGGTGATCATCTTGATTTGTGATCATATTATCTATGATGGGTTTCGGTCCTAGAAAGCTCATCCATGTGATGTCATGTTATTTTTTTAAAGAAATAAAATGTTTTTTATCCTTTTCTCACTTTCACTGCAAACTTACAAGGTAAGTTCTCCATTTTCATTTAAGACATATTCATATAACAAGTTTTTAACTCCTGAAATTACATGACTTCCAATCCCGAATATTGCAATTCGTTCCACTGCATCAATTCGGCTAACAGTTTCTTGGAGATTATCATAGAATTGTCTTTATCATGATATTGCTAATTACTCTCAGGTGAACAAACGAATGTTCTAATTACTTGATGTATAAAATAATAAAACATACCAAAAAAAGCAAGAAAGGCCAGAGAAGAATGGATAAAAATAATTCAAGAGGTAGATGGCAATTTCCCCGAGGAAACAGTTGAAATCGCTTAAAGAACTGTCTCTTCAAAGAGCCCCCAATTGAAGCTAATGTCATACCTAAGGATTGATGATAATTAAATTCTCATTAAAAATTAAGGAAAAGCGAAGGCACGGAGAAACTATTAAGCGGAAAATTATTGCATAGCATGACACTGGAAAAAGAAGGATGATACCTGTGGATGAAGATGAAAAGGATACTACATATTGAGATCATCACTTGATGCTGCAATGAAGGACTTGAGGCAGAGCAAGGCACCTGGAATTAATGGAATTCCCGCAGAATATCTTAAAATTTCAGTCGTGAGGACCCTGCATAATTCATACAGGTTAATTTAAAGAACATACTCAACTAGAAATATGTCAACAGACTCAAAAAAATAATGTAATCATTCCTATCTCAAAGAAGAAAAGAGCAGAGAGACGTGATGATTTAACTACAATAAACACAGCTTACACACACAACCTCGGACACATTGAAGGAAAACTGGGAAGGAAAGCACTCATGTTGGCATCATCCGAGGAGGAAGGTGATGGTTGGCAAATAGGAGAGGATGGGGGAGGTGATGGTTGCCGGAAGGTAGAGGAAGGGGGAGGTTGTAATTGGGGGAATAGAGAGGAAGGGGGAGGTTGAATGCTGGGAGAGGAGGAGGGAGGTGGTTTTTGGGTGCTGGGAGAGGCCAGTTAATTTTTAAAAATTCCTCGTCTTGAGGCAAACACGATAGACGTTACCTGCAAAGCACTTCATGCCATGTCCTGTCAGGTGCAGGCCATCCCGCGACAGGAGGTGACGAAAACGATCCACACTCAGGGCCTCGAAATCCCACCAACTGTCTATATAGACAACATTCATCCCTCAAAAGACGAATTTAAGAATTGTATTACAGCAACTAATTACCATTTAATATTATTGTTAAAGAAAAGCGTTAAAATATTGTCAAATTACCTTTTACGCAGGTCTTTCGCGAGGATGTTAAGTTGTATCATTTGAAAATTCATTTCCTCAATCATTTCCTCTTCCTCTGAAAAGTTGGTATTGAACCAGTTAACTCTACTCTTAAAAACATCAGAGACAGAGCCGCACACTTGGATTCCTCCTACGAATGCTTACAAGTCCGCTCCGCAGGTGCTCAATGACTCGCTCGGAGGAATCACCTGTAAAGCAGCTAGTTAACATCCTACTTTGAAAACTTTCAACCCATATACACTCTCTGGGACAATTAATACAAAGAATGGTACTCACCACGTTTTAAATTCCTGGTACCCAAATGGATAACCACATCGTCAAAACATTCAGTGGCCAGCAACTATATAGTTGATGCAGATCGTCGACCCGCATCCCCGACACAGATGATACGGTTACGTCCAAGTCGTTAAATTCCCTCACGTGGGGGAGGGCATGCTTCCACTGGGAATCACCAATTATGTATAAACAACCCAGGAGCAGCTTTTTTCAACCTATAACAGAGATTGCATTTTTCATTTTAGCAACACTGCAAATGAGTGAAAAATGAGAATTTAAGCCAAACTTACTTTAACTGAAAGGGCAATGTAATACTTCATTGATGTTTAGGTATATTTTACCACTGCGTGTTATTGAGAGAAAACGTAATATGTTAAGGAAGCTGCAGAACAAATAAAACGCTAGGGTGACAAGAATATAAATATAAATTACGGTATTTTCCATATTACAACTGTTAATATTAATAAGGATCTGTAAAATGGTTGGAAAAAGGACAAAACAATACATGAAAAATTAAGAGAAAGAAATTACTCACAGAAGACATACAACGTCCACTTACCCAGAATAGTAAATTCACTGAGCGGCTATAAAGAATTAGAATGAAATCAGGAAGCGAAGAGAAGAGAATCTATAGCAAAAAACGAAGAAATTATTAAATCAATGAAGTACCAGCACGAAAACATGGTGCACTCAATACATTGCGTGTCTATTTACCTAGAAAAACCGGCACTAACACGTATCTGGGATTGAAGTAAAGGAGGAGAGACTACGCTGAAGAGAAACGAAGTTAGGGTGAAGCTGGAAAATGGCTGGAAAGAAGGGAAATATGTCAATTAAAAGGTTAACCCTCTCATGCATGAGTTACTAAATTCAAGCGATATAAATTTTTTCAATCGAGTTTCTACGTGTGATTGACCATAATATTGAAGTAATATTGTTATAAATAAACATATTTGCCATTTAATGGCAAAATTTTGACGTCCTCATATGAGGACATTATGCTTGAAACAGGTCATCGTGATAAAATCCGATAAACTTATGAATTGGATCTTTTAGGTAGAAAAAATATTCAACTATACTTTAGAATTATGATATCTTTAATTGTTTATTTAACATTCATCAAAACATATTTTTCGGGTGTTTGTTGCTACATTTTGTTAATTTATTTATGATATCACATTAAATATTTTTAACATCAACCTTGCAACAAGGCAAGGAAAATAACATAAAAATTACAAGCAAACATTTATGATAACTTTACAAAAAATTGGCACTTCCAGATAAAAATTATTTTTAAATATGAATTCTAAAACTACCATTGTTACAAAATGTTTAACATTTATTACAATATATATTTTTGGGCCCCTGAATGCACATTACGAGTGAAAACTTTCAAAACAATCTGGACATAGCGGAACCAAGCAAGTGCCGCACATGTACCTGGTTTTGCTTGTGCATCTCTTGTCCCGACACCTATTTGCGTTATTGCTTTCACTTTTTTTTTTATAGTGGCCACATTTACTTAGTCTTAGCTCATCTATGACCTTATGAGTCGGTTTTTTCATCATCGGCAGCGAGGAAGGGCTTGATGAATTTGACCGTCCCCTTTTTCTCGATTGCTCTGCTTTGCCACTGAAAATCAGTCCATTTGCCACCCGACTCTTGAATTCGAGTAGATCCATTGGTACGTTATTGCTTTTCCTCCATAATAGCCAGGCGTTAACCACCACCACATTCAACATGTGGTAAAATATCCTCATATACCACCTTGAGTTGCGTATATCGTTCCTGTACAATGCAACAAGGGAATCCATGAGATCTACCCCTCCCATATGCTTGCTATAAATTTCAATGCTCATGGGTCGGTTTACATCCACATACTCCTTATTCCGTTTGCACCACCTTTTGGCTTTTACCATGGGTTGAATTCCGGCGTATGACGATATAGTATGCACTACATTATTGTCAAAACACCGAGCCACAGTTATACCATCTGAAGAAGTAGCAATGGAAGAACTCCCTCTCCCACCTTTCTTTAAGTCTTTTACATCCTTCAACTTTTTTACTGCTTCTTTTAACCTGTTTTCCCTACATGTTCCAACGTACCATATGCCAATGTCTTTCAACTTTCTAACGAGGGGAAGACTAGAGAAAAAATTGTATGCATATACCTTCACATTTAGTTGGTGAATATCATGGCATAACCTAAGAACAACATCACGAGTTGCACCACATTCAGAGGGTGGCTGTTCTGATGCCCCCTGGTACAATTAAAAACAGAAAACATATCCAGACACCCCAGCCCTAACCCACGTTTTGTATCCCCATTTCTTTAGTTTTTTTGGGAGATAATTTTTCAAGGATGAGCGCCCTTTAAAAGGAATCATCATCTCATCTATTGATTGGAATTCTTCTGGATCGAGGGCATTATGAAATTATTTGTGGAGAAAGTCCAAAAATGGTCGGATTTTAATCAACTTGTCCCTGTTATCTGCTGGTATCCTAGAAGAATCTGTGAAGTGCAGATATCGTCTTATCTCTTCATATCTGTTAGTAGTCATGTTTTCAGCCACCAATGAAAGTTTCAAACCAGTGTCTGAAGACCAATAGAGTCTAACTCTGGGATATTTTACGTGCGTCATGACAAGAATAATTCCCAGAAAAACTTTCAATTCTGAAACAGTCAGTTTAAAATTGTCTTTGCCATTCTGAAATGCGTATAGGCAACTTTGCTCTACTAAATCTTTCATATATTCTTCTGTAATTAAACCTAAAAAGTAATCGACAGGAAACTCTCCATTGACGTTTACTTTCATCCGTGAATTAGTTGAAGGGGGAGATCCTAATAAAGGGTTATCCTTTTCAGCAAACCATATTGCATTACGATTAGCTGGGGATGGCGATCGCCCAAAACTCGCCGATATCAATGGACTTGTACTTGCACAATTGTTGGATGTTGCAATGCCACTGTTATCTTCGTCAGATGAAGAAGATATTTCTGAAGTGTTTCCTGGATCATGGAGAGAGCCATCACTATCCCAATCCATTCCATCCTCTGAATCTTCATTGAGGATTTCAACAATCTGACACTGCTCCAGTCGTTTTCTTGATCTAGTTCAGATGCATATGCGATCCTGAGGAATATATGCCATTTGTTAGGTAGTTGAAACAAGGTCATTCATGCAATATATTTTGGGAAACGATTATAAATATATTTTGTTCCAGCCAACATGCTGATTGTAATACTTAAATATACTTAAAATTTTAACGAATGACAATATTATCAATTATTTCAAAGAGTGAAAAAAACGGAAACTGGAGCACCAAATACTTACCATAACGTCCTTAGTTCGTTTTTTGGGTCGGTATCAGCAAGCGAACTCAGTAGGTTGAGTTATCCTATAACAAAGTCTCAGTTTTAATAAACTTACATGCCACAAGTCTTCTTCACAAAAATACTATCTCAATTAACTCTATTGATTACTACAATCTCTTGACTTATGAACGTCCTCTTATTTATTACAAATAAATATTAATATTTGGTGGGAAAATAGTATTTAAAATAAAAAATATTAATATTTGCTGCAAAAATAATAAAATTTAAAAGTTACATTTAGTTACTTAGAAGTGATAAAAATAACTTCTATGTAAGCTCATTTCCTGTGAAAGGATCAATAGCGATTTTATTGCAAAACTTGTATAGTTATTGGCAATAGAAATTATGGTACTAATTAGAACGTAGTCATTGTACTGTTTGTAAATATCATACAACATTACTTATAATGACTAACACTCAAAGAAAGTAGCATTGATTTGCTAGACATGAAAGAATGTGAAAATCTTGGAATAAACAACACTCCACTATATGCATGCATTTGACCTTGTACACGCATAATGTCCTCATTTGAGGACGCATGACATTTGTCCCATTAAAATATTTACAGATATAAAATTTGTTTAACTTATTGCCGTAAATAATAAATTGAGCATCAAAAATCAAATATTTATACTCACAGGCGAAATCCACTGCTTGTAGACCCTTGAAATCACAGCACAACAATGAGCTTCCATGCTCCGATCACAGCGCCACTACCCCCACTCCTTTGCTGACTTCCAAGAGGGACAATTTAGCACTAATACAAATTTTCTTTGTCTCTGCTGGATCGGAACATCATGAAAAAGCTGCTAGCAGCTCAGGAAACCGATAGAGTTATATTTGGTTACATTGTAGTGAGAGAGATTTGGCGTCCTCATATGAGGACACCATGCATGAGAGGGTTAAACGTAATAACATTAGATTAACTTTGTTTTCCATTGTAATCTAACTAACGTTAGATTACAATGAAAAATGAAGCAGGTAAAGGATATTACATCACCTAACATTTGTATCAACGACAGAACAGGAGTTGTACCCCACCTACTTACCATGAAAACTGTATAAGGAGAGAATGAACGAGAATATAAAGCTACAGGAAACAAAGACAACTGGTCAGAGAACCTTTCAGGTTAATGGTCAGGAGATGGGTTAAAATTGTGAAAATTACGTCAACAGTTATTTTACCTGAGCAGGCACACATTTAAAATAAAAAGGAAAAGGCAGGAATTAATTCCGACGAAGTCTACATGCAATAGGTCTACTTTTTACAGACGACAATGCAGGACGTAGGTACAATTCCATGGATTTATTTAAACACAGCCGTCAATGTCGAGTGGGTTAACTTACCGCGAAAAACTCAGCAACAAGAAGTAAAATGGGAATATAAAACTACAGTAGACTAAGGCAACGGGTCAGCGAACCTGAAACGAGATGGGTTTGAAATTAAAATATACGTCCATAGTTCTCTTAACTGGGCTGGACAATGCAGGATGTAGGCATATTCAATGGATTTACTTATACGCCACCGAAATTGTGAAGCGGGTTTACTTACAATAAAAACTCTACAAGGAGAGTACAAACAGGAACACAAAACTACCGGGCAAACTAACGGGTCAACGAACCTGAAACAAGATAGGATAGAAAGTAAAACCTGAAAATCAGTAATGTTCAACTATACCAATATACAGCAATTCTACTTACCAAAAACGAAAAAAGGCATGTTACCTAGATAGGAGGCGCTGGTAAGCAAGTTGTTTCTGAGGTTACCTTCCCCCAAGGTGATAGAATACTAATTTAAAAAAAAAAACAAGAATTTCTCTCTAAAATTTAGTTTTAAAAACTATAATTTTTCAAACACATTGACCTCTCTCTCCATTCTCTAAAAACCCCGCACACGTTCACTTCTCCGAAAAAAACAAAACAGACGTAAGTGGGCACTTCAGAGGGCATTGGATTCGGCATTAGCATATGACACTCGCGGTGACGTAAGGATTCTAGTCCTGAAGGATCGGTAGGATTCTAGTCATAAGGATTCTAGCGAGGGGTCATAATTCAATATCGGTTGGGCCGATCGACGGATCTTACGGATCCAGAGACTATTTTGTAGATTGGGAGGGCGACGGAAGGAGAGCACGGGAGGTCTTTGAATAAGGGAGGAAGTTGCAGGGGAAGATGAGAGAATGGAGTGTGCAGATTTCAGTAGGCTTTTCAGTGAAGCATCAAGACCTGGATGAAAGGTAGTCGCAAAGATAATCGAATCGTCAATGGATATATTTTCCTCCGGTTGAGGTATGAAGTGCGGTCTCGGAGAGGGTTCGGTCGCCTTAACGAGTTGTTCTCTCCCCAAGGAGGGAGGATAACCCAGACTCACAAAAGCTTTTTCCATGTCTCCCAAATATCGAAATAAGTGAGAATTTTCAGAACAGATTCGGCGACCTCTACGTGCCAAAGAGAATGGGAGAGAGCGTTTGCAGTGTCCGGGATAACAGCTGTCCCAATGCAAATACTGCTGAAGGTTGGTCGGTTTTTTTGTGGACGGATGTGCTGATTTTTCTGTTTTTCAAATGAATATCCACATCGAGGAAAGTGATTGAAGAAGTGGAGGAGCGGTGAGTGAAAGAAAGAGTTGGATGGGAGTGAATCCTTTGAATAAAATCTTCACGAGATGTGCTTCCATGTGTCCAAATGAATATATCATCAATATATCTGAGCAAAATGAGGGGCTTGAGGGGGGATGAAGATATTTCTCCCATCGCCCGAGAAAGCTAGAGGCGTAAGAAGGGGCCATTCTCGTGCCCATAGCCGTGCCCCTTACTTGGAGGAAATGACGCCCTCCGAAAACAAAGCTGTTTTTGGTGAGAACCATCCTCATGCGTTTCAGAAGAAATCCGGTGGAGGGGCGTGAGCCGTTGGGTCTACTGTTGAGAAGTTCCTTTGCAGCTGCCAGACCTTCATTATGGGGTATATTAGTGTAAAGGGAGCATTCGTCAACAGTGAGGAGAATAGCATCAGGTGGAAGTGGAGAGATTTTAGACGACTCAGGAAATGCCGAGTGTTTTGAACGAAAGACGTGAGGCGCCGGACAAATGGTTGGAGGTGGAAATCGACGAGGGCAGAAATTCTCTCAGAGGGCGATTCATAACTGGAGACTATGAGGCGGCCGGGAGCACAAGTTTAATGTATTTTAGGGAGTAAGTAGAAGGTGGGGGTGCGGGGATTACGGGGAATTAATAGGGCGAGCTCTCCTTTAGAGAGGTCCTCCTTGAGGCCCTCAGACCGCAGCAGCTTAGAAATGGAGGTGATATGCTTAGCGGTACGGTCGGAAGTAAGGGGTTTATAAAAGGAGGCGTCACTGAGTTGCCGATTGGCTTCCTCCTCGTATCTCTGGTGGTCCATGACTACCGTAGTAGAATCTTTGTCAGCGGGAGGAATTATAATGTTCTCATTACGCCTTAATGAGACAAGGGCGTGTAACGCGTCCCGCAAAATCTTCTTAGAGGACGGCAGGGAATCCACGAAATCTTGGGAAGATAGTTGGGAGGAAATATGATTGAGGTAGAGTTCAAGTGGATGGTTGGCAGGGAGGGCGGGTGGACAGTAACTGGAAGGTTCTTTAAATTTCGAAAGAGGATTCTGCGGTGGTAGGATATCATCCTCCGTAGAATTGAGGGAAGAGTCTATACCATGAGAGAAGTGGAATTTCAGTCGAATATTCCGCGCAAGGCGTGAACATCAGAGAGAAGGCGAAAGTGGTCGAGTTTAGGAGTGACACAGAAGGATAGTCCCTTGGCAAGAAGTGATGACTATGAGGGGGAAAGAGTGTGGGAGGACAAATTGACCATAGGTTCCTTTGAGGGCTTCTCGCCGGGCTTGGACATCTGGTGACCAGATGGGCGGGCAGCGCAACATTATTGAGGCTGTTTATGACTCATTGGGGGGACTCCCGTTGGGGGGAGGGGTGGGGAAACCCATTAGGTCTGCCAGGCAGGGCCTTTCTGCGAAGAGCGGTACATCCGAGCTAAAGACTCCACCCAGGGAGAAAGGGAGTGGAAGACCTAACCTTAAATGCTAGATGCACAGATCGGAGAGCTTCTTTTTAAGAGCTTGTTGATGCTTGCATTTTTGGGAAGAAGCACGGGAAAAATAAATCTTAGTATTAATTCCTTTCAAGTAAAAAGCTTGTTTTAGTTGATTCACTTTTCCGGAATGAAACTGCGCCAGTGTGCATTACTGAGTGATGACTGCACGAGTAACTGAAATAGAAAAGTTATATTGGAGAACTGCAAGCGAATGGCGGCAGTCAGGGTTCAAACCAGAGAGCGGTAGATGAACCGTGAGACCGTTGGGAGGAATACCAAGTCTAAGACAATCGGTAAGGAATTCAATATCACATGAAAGGGAAGTCAGCTTTCTGAGGTGGTATTTCAATTGATGAGTTGGCTCCATAGTGACAAAAGAAGCAAGGGTGGGAATATAAAGAGGATAAAGAATATTTAGAAAGAGTGATTTAGAAACGAGATGACAAAAAATAAGTTACAAATTAGTAGTGATTGAAGAAAAGGAAAAAATTGTATATAAATATAAAAAGAAAAGGAAATAAATATAGAATTATAAGCTAGCAAGAAGGCGTTGAGGTTGGGGAAGGATAGGAAAATAAATCAGTGGACACTCACTGGCACTAGCTCCCTCCCTTCCCCTCCCACTCCACCCCCTTGCACTTCAACCAATTCCCTGTCCCCAACAACCAACCCCATACCAAGACATACCCTAAACTCTCAACTCCAATGTGACACGCCTTGGTAGTGAATCTCCTCCAGCTGACGAAGGGTCCTTAGCCCGAAAACTACCCTAGGAAGTGGACACCGGTGCCGTCATGGATTATCTGCCAGTGAGTGTCCACTGATTTACTTTCCTATCCTTCCCTAACCTCAACGCCTTGTTGCTAGTTTTATATATATAAAGAAAAGTAAATAAATGTAAAAGTATATGCTAGCAACAAGGCGTTGAGGTATATTTATGCATGTGCATCTTCACCGAGAGCGATTTCCTACCAAGACATATATATAACTAAAATATTACAGAATGCCTTCATTATCCCCCATTGCTATGAAAAATATTGCGGGTAAAATGTCCGATGATGGCTGGGCAGTCGCTACAACATCTTCGCCTGATGGATTCCTCGCCTCTGAAAAAAATAACGTAGGGACCCGTCAAAATTAAAAGTCAATCGTTCATCCAAAATAAACAGTACGCGATGAAATTGAATAAATGGAATGAACACTTACCAGCATCCAATTCGGCTTGCTCCTGAATGACCTCGATGAGGATCATTTGGATCCGCCTCTTTACTTTATTATATAAAGCCGCATTCCTCATTTCCTTCATTTCTTCGGCCACAAAGAGACTGAAAACTTCTTTGAAAGCTCCCGAGGTCATAAGTTGCTTAGAAAAAGTCACCGCTTCCCTCGCTTCAGCGACCAAATCATCGGGGTTTCTTTTTCGCTGCCAGATAAATGAAAAAAATTGTGTTGATACATCACAGTCCTATATTATCAATTTTTGGATGAGTGAAAACAATTTGATACCTTTTTCCTTTTCGTCATCGAAGTCTCGTTCGATGCGGGGGCTGCCGAAACATCGACGGACGCTGCTGATGTTGTAGGCATTGGATCAAGGTATTTGCCCGAAACACTTGTGGATTGGATGTCGTTCTGTAATTGCACAACATATTTAGGCTATTATGTCATGTTCTATAAAGTAGTTAACTACTTAAGTTTTGAGACGCCTGCGCTCATCTTACTATATTTATAACTTTTAAAAATAAATAGTACTGCTGGCACTGGTGGATGCCAATTTAAAATTTATATTCACAGACATTGGCTGCAATGGGCGTGTGAATGATGCGGCTGTCCTGCACCAATCACACCTCATGAGGGTTATTGAGGATGCAGAAAGGAATTGTCCTCGAGATACAAACATGGGTGTACCCAAATAGAAAACTCCCTTTTGTGATTATAGGCGACGATGCATTTCCCCTTCAAAAACACATAATGAAACCATATTCTTTGAATAATAAAGTTAATCAAGAAAAAATTTTTAATTACAGACTGAGTAGGACTAGGAGGGTTGTGGAAAACGCTTTTGGTGTACTAGTCAAAAGATTTTTAGTACTGCCATGTGCCATGGACTTGAAATTTGATACTGTGCAATCGGTGGTACAGGCTTGTAATGCACTTCATAATTTTCTGCTGACAAACAGCCCACAATATGCAGAAGATTGCACGGACACAGGGGAATTGTAGTCCAATCCAACGCCACAAAACAGGTGTTCACAGTCTGCGAGGGATGTCAGGAAGAGTTTCGCTGAGTACTTCAGTAATGAAGGCAAGGTACCCTGGTGTGTTATCAAAATTTAACAAGAGAATCATGTCAGTGCAACAATAAACATTTTGTTAGTATGAATGTTGGTTTCAATATGGTTGAAGTGAAGATATCTGGTCATGACAGTGTTCAGAGTTAATTAAGTTAATTGCAACAATATAATAAAATCTCCACGGTAAAATTGCATGTCTCTTTACCTATTTATTACACTAATGACTTATCTTGACCTTATTAAATATAATTTTCCACTTGAATATTAGCTGTTTTCTGGCCATGAATTCGCATATGATGTTGAGGTTACACGATGAATTTATGATGGAACATGAATTCAAACATGAACTTGCTCATACATCGTGATACAAGGCTAAGGTTTCACAAGTATTTCAAGTACTACAAATACACAGAAAGTGAAATACTTTTCAACAAGAAGTCATCCTTGTAAAATACAAATCTTGTTCATTCATTACAGTAATCTACCGGTTAGAGGTAGGTTGTGATGAAAGTCAGAGAATATCCAACGAACTCTTACACGTGCTGTGCCCTTTCTATCTCTTGTATTTCTTTCTTCATCTCAGCATAAGTCCTACCTTTCTTCATCCCGTCCAGAAAACCGATTCTCTTCCTTCCCCTTCCCCGCTTACCCAACATCCTTCCCTCTATCACGACCTTCAGAAAACCATCGTCCCTCATTACCCCTTCCAGCCACCTACCCTGCCTTCCCCTAATCTCATCTATAAGTTTCCTCTCCTCGCCCACCATGTCAAGCACTTCCTCATTTGTCTTCCTTTCCGTCCAACGCACCTTCTCCATCCTCCTCCACACCCACATCTCAAAAGCCTTCAGCCTATTTTCGTCTTCCTTTCTCAAGGTCCACGTTTCCGCCCCATACAACGCCACACTCCATATCAAGCTCTTTACTAGCCTCTTTTTTACATCCTTACTTAAGGTCCCCGTCATCAGCTCCCTTCTATTATTGAACGCTTCCTTCGCTAGCGCTATTCTCCTCCTTATGTCTTTGCTACTATGTCCTCTTTCTTCTAGCGTACTACCCAAGTAATTAAATTGTTCTACTTGCTCCAGTTTGTGACTTCCTACTCTTATCACCAGCTTCGCTTTCTTTGTCCTAGAGAATCTCATTACTTTTGTTTTCCTATTATTTATCTTCATTCCGTATTTCTCACACTGCTTTTCCAGGGCATCTACTAAAGTTTGCAGTCCTTTCGATGACCGACTCACCAACGCCTGGTCGTCTGCGAATCTAACCGACTTTATCCACTGGCCTCCTACTTTCATTCCCACGTCTAGCTCATCCCATGCCTCTCTTACCATTTCCTCAGCATAGATGTTAAAAAGTAAAGGCGACAACGGGCACCCTTGCCGCACCCCGCGACCTATAACTGCCCACCCTGATTCACCGTCCGCTACCCTTACATGAGCCCTCTGCCCCATATATAAGTTTCGGATGAGTCTCCTATCACGCCAATCTATTCCTATTTTCCCCAGTATCTGCATTAGTTTCTCCCAGTTTACTCTGTCAAACGCCTTTTCGAAATCTACAAAACAAGCGAAAACATCCTGATTATGCTCTATGTTTCTATCTATAAGTGTCCTCATTACCGCAATCGCATCTCTGGTTCCCCTCCCCTTCCTAAACCCAAATTGGTCATCGCCTAAATAGCACTTTGCTCTGCTCTCCAACCTTCTATTTAGTATTCTAAGTAACACTTTTGCTGCGTGCGAAATTAAACTGATTGTTCTATACTCCTCGCATTCTGACGCTTTCTTCTTCTTCGGGATAGGTATTAATACTGTTTCCACGAAATCCTCTGGCCATACTCCTTCCTCGTAGATCCTGCGAATAAGTTCGAAAAACGATTTTCTCCCCCTACTACCTAGATTCTTCAGTAGCTCCGAAGGTAGGTTATCGGTTCCCACGGCTTTTCTACCCTTCATCTCTCTTAATGCCCTCTCTATTTCACTCTCAAGTAACTCTGATCCGAGGCTATCCTTATCTATTGTTCCTTCATCCTCTAGATCTAGGCTAAGGGGTCTATTCTCGCTGTCATATAGCTCCTCTACGTATTCTCTCCACCTTTCTTGGATATCTTCCTGTTCGATTAATATCTTTCCTGTTTTGTCCTTAACCTTTGGTATCGCTTGACCTCTCTTACCACCCGATAACATTTTCACCTTGGCGTACAATGCGCCCACTTCCCCCTCCTCCTGCATCTTTTCCATTTGCTCACATTGTCCCTTCCACCAGTTTTCTTTTGCCCGATTGGTCACTCGCCTGAGTTTATTATTCAATTCCTTGTACTTCCTCTTCCCTACGTCGGTGTTCACGTTTTTCCATATCCTTCTCTCCTCCATTTTCTTTATCATTTCTTCTGTAACCCACTGCTTCTTAACCCTCTTCTTTTCCACCGTTCCTATTGTTTTCTCTGCCGCTCTTGCGATGCCTGTTTTTATAACCTCCCATCTCTTCTCTATGGTTCCCATCCGCTTCTCTTCACCTATGTTCTTTTCTACTAGCTCTTGGTATTCCCTCCTTTTCAACCCTTTCAATGCTTCAAGGTTCCACCTCTTTATCTTCCTACCTTTACAAAGCCTTTTGAATCTTACTTCACACTTCATCATCACCAAGTTATGATCCGAGTCAGCATCCGCCCCTGGATAGCTACGAGAGTTTTTTACACTGTTCCTAAATCTCTGCCTCACCATTATATAATCAATTTGGTATCTCCCAGTGTCACCCGGCTTTTCCATATGTACCTACGCCTGGGGTGATGTTTAAACCAAGTGTTTGTCACTACTAATTTATTTCTTCTACAAAATTCAACTGCCTTTTCCCCGCGATCATTTCTTCTTCCTAGCCCAAACCCTCCTACTTCTAATCCGTCCCTCCCTTCTCCCACCACTGCATTCCAGTCACCCATCACTATCAGGTTTTTCTTCCCCGGCACTTCTCTAATTATTTCTTCTACTTGCTCGTACACCTCTTCCACCTCTTCCTCCCTATGGTTGCTCGTAGGCATGTATACCTGGACCAGTACGAAATTCGTCGGCCGTGCTTTTATTTCTACCACTAGTATCCTGTCGTTCACCTGTTCAATGTTTACCACCCTCAGTCCCAATTTTGTGTTCAGTACCATGCCTACCCCCCGTTGACTCTCATCTCCCCCACTATAGATCACCCTGTAGTTATCACTCCAATAGTCGCCGCTATCCTTCCATCTAACCTCGCACAATCCCAAAGCATCTATTTTTCCATTTCCTGCTTAATATTTTCAAGCTTCCCGGCCCTCATCATGGTCCTTACGTTCCAAGTTCCTATTTTTACCACTGTTTTCCTCCTCCTCTTCCTCTTTTTCTTCTTCTTCTCTCTCCTTTCCCTTGTATCTTCTGATGATGATTCTGATTCTGTGCAAGGATTTCGTGTGATGACGACCGCGGAGGCCTTGCCTCCCTCGCTGCCGGGCACGACACCCGCCCTAGTGGGCGGCGTCCCGTAGTTGCCAGGAATCAATACTCTTTGAATGACTTTCATGTTCTGGGAAGTGATAGTTGAGAGGTATCCCACGCGACTCAACGGTATTTTTAACGTGACACCATCACGGAACTACCTTTCGTCTGGCTCCTACCCTTCGACCTATCTGGCATGGGTGGCCCTACCAGGAGCAATGTACTTGCTCCTGCCAGTCCAGCTCTAGGGGTCATTGGAACGCACAAGCCCTTCCACCACGTCAAGGTCGTAGTTCAAGGAAGAGACAAATCTTGTAGAGTTTCTAATAAAAAACATTCAGAAATAACTTTCCTAGTTAAGCTTCGAATGCTAATTATATGTTCTGTGAGTAATAACTTCATGTTATTTTAATATGTATTTCACATTAATGTCCCTACATGTTATATGGTTTCACTACTTACTGCAACCGCTAATAAAACTAACGATAAATGTTAGCTTTCGTGTTGGAAATGGGAAAATGTTTCGACGAAACCCCAAGGAAAATGAAAATGATACTTCATTAAAGTCCATGAAATACATGATAGCTGACAGCATTAATATAAGTTTGGGTTAATTTTAAGGCTGTGAAAAATAAAGTTTCCAACTCGAAAGCTCACGAAAATCAAACTAACAGCCCAAAATACAACTAAAATGATAATAAATATCAATGCTTTACCATTCAAATCTAAGATTTTCCTTTTCTTATCTCCCAAAGCCTTTTCCGACAGCATTCTGAGTCGGACAACGAATGGCGCTTTTCGAAATCCTACGATGGCTGGAAGATCGCAAGTTTCAGCCAATCGGCTCGTTCAAGTCCGCAAATATATAGAACGTCCGGCTATTCCTCTTATCTCCGCATTCAAGTTAGATCGAGTAGTCTTGCCAGCTGGAATAGAGTAATGCGCATGCGCAGAACGCGTCTCAGGTCCGGAATGGAAAGGAAAAAGGAACGTGTGAATAGTGACAAAGCGATTTTGGATCTGACTAGTCCAAGTTCTTACAATTTCGCCCATCAAGGGGGTAGGGTTTTCAAGCCCTACGTGGTTTACCTCTTGTCTGACAGTGATCCTGCCTTGGCTGACCAGGACAACATGTGGGCGTAAACAAGTCAGCCCATTCGACTTCAGATTTGAACCTCCTCCCTCCCCTACTCTCCCCATCCCTTTCCACCGCGGGAAAACTGTTCGCGCATGACTCCCATCTCAGTAAGCACTGCTTCCTCTATTTTCTGAGTTGGACTAGTCCCACCTGCGCAGTAGACTACTGAGTGTCAGCCAAGTTATCGCGAATGAACTTGTACACACATACTCAGGCGCTGAAAGCATAGCTCCTTCCGGGCAGTCATGTAAAAATCGACTGGAGCCTACAATTTTAGTCCGGAGGACTTTACGTTAAAACAAGCACTCCTTAGTATAATTTTAAAAATAAAGTAGTACCGATTTCTATAAGCAGTGAAAGGGGAGACATGAACAGGCTTTATAGAAGTCTGTCAAGGCAGAAGCTCGTCATCGCTTCGGGTGACGGTTCGAGGCAGTGCGCGAACCTTACAACGCCTTAACCCGTGGCACACCTGCCGATGCCCGTTCCAAATAGTAGTTTTCAAGAACAAAACTGCGGACGTGCATGACAACGAGATGTCATGACTTCCAACTGACTGATTTTAACAAAATTTGGTCAGTTGAAAGAAATCAACGAAGAAAAAAGAAAATGTCCAATCGAAGTTGTAGAGCAAGATCCACCCTCGTACGAAGACGTTGGAAAGTTAATCCAAAAATATCCACAGCTGATCACCGGTTTCATTAAAGAAAGCATTCAGGCTCAGACCTTCCCAGATGAATGAAGATGGAAGAAAGACGAAGAAGATTAAGTCTTCATGTTACGAAACATTGTTAGCATACTTGGGGGTACCCCAATCGGGGGTACATAATCGTAGGTACCCCAAAATTCTGTATATTTTCAGAATAAACTGACTGATTATAATGAGATGGTCATCAATAAAATAAACGTGTATGACACAGCTGCGTCCATGTCGAACGAGCGATTTGAAACCACGGGCAATTGGATGTAATTTTGCCCATGGTATTACTAAACAAGGTAGGTCGTTGCGCATCTGTCGACGCACTCCGATGAGCTTTTGTCAAAACCTGTGACGTCACTTGAGCTATTGATTGGAGTTTCTCTGTTTGTACTGCACTTTTATTGACGTGGTTTATTGAGAGTGTTTGTGCTCGTTATTCTGCATTTTGGACCCTGAATCCCTGGCGATGTCTCATTGAGCAGTATTTGGGTGAAATTACAGTGTTAACAGTCTGTGGAAACGAGAGGAGAAGCTGAGTTTTTTTCGATTGCCTGCCGACAGTGGAGTGCGAGCGAAAAGGACACATGCATGCCGGCGGCGAGACCGTTTTAATACTGAATACGGTAATGGGTCATTCCACCTCAATTCAACAAACGTTTGTCCCTTAGGGTCTCAGATTTTGATAAAAATTGGTGTATGGGTACCATTTTAACTCAAACTGAATACTCTCAAACCGTTTTGTGAAAAAAAAATTTTTGAGCGAATTATGCATTATTTAATTTTTTTGCATTTTTAGCAAAAATCCGAGCCTTAAACCGTATCACTTATATCTCCTCTTGTAATTGTCACACAGCAATGATTAATAGCTCTTATTAAAGCTAAATCTTTATTGAATGCAAATATATCAATAACAAATTATTTCCTTCTATACCCCATTGTTGTTAATTACTAATGTTAAAAATATTGTTAATAAACTTCTCAAATACTCCATCTCAGAATCGGGCGAAACATTTTTCTGTAATCTAAACATACCCAGCTAACTATTCCAAAAATAAAATTTATTAGCAATTCATAAATGCGTTTTTTATAAATATTTAAACATTTACAATTTTCTCTCGCGCGGCCCGTCGGCTCCCCCATTTGGAATACATGCAGCAGACACGCGATGCAAGCCTAAAAATTTCCTGTATTGCTCAAGGTCGTGGCTATATGAGATAAAAATATATTATAAACTACAAATGTGAACAATTGTTATTTGATCTGTTAAATGGATGTTTGCAGAGAAATTTACCATTGAGCCCCACTTCCTATGCGCGAAATATTTTGCTAACTACTCCGACACAATCGATTGAAAACTAACGAGAAAGAAAATTCCTTGTATTTAAAACAAATTTAAAATGGCTAAGTTAGCATGCTTTCTGTAAACATATGATGTCCTAACTTGTAGGAGGGGGTCCTCTCGGAAATATTTTATTTGAGGATCCTGTTACTCCTGCCTGCAACTACAGCTGAATCCTCGTCCCATGCTTGGACGAAGAGAGTCTCTTCATTAAAACCACCCCATTTGATTCGGGTATTGCTGCATGAAACTCCCTAATGCCTGGTATACTAACTACCAGACGAAAGTTTTCTCCAGCAATGACAGTGACTCACAAGGAGAGAGCAATGGTGCTCCTTATTCACCTCGTCTAGCTGTGCTCGAAAAAATTAACCTGAGTTTATCCAAAATCGGTAGATCACCAGTAATTAGAAAAAAATTTGAGAAGTAGAAAGTACTATGAAGAAAAAATTCATAAAATTACTTCTGTTCATCCAAGGGCAATCGGGAAAGTAGGGGGAAAAGTAAAAACTTACTTCGGCCCATTAGAGTTACTAGGGTGAGAAATGCTAAGTCAACTCATGAAAAAATTTGCTGAAGCTAATTCCTACAGTGAAAAAATTTTAGTCCTGTCTACACTGCCTAAAAGCTGGAGCGTGGCGAAAATTCAAGACGAATTTGGATCAACTCAATAATTAGTGGGAAAAGTGAAAGAACTAGTAAAGGAATGGGGTATCTTATGCACTGGTAATCCTAAGCGAGGAAAACCACAACCTCAAGAGACAGTAAACGGAGTAATATCATTTTTCCATGACCCTGGTGTAAGCAGAGAAATGCCTGGAGTTAAAGATTACGTCAGCGTTAATGACAATGGAAAACGGACACAAACAGAAGAGACTAATTTTAGGAAACTTGAAAGAGATATTTTGTAATTTTAAGGAAAAATATCCCAAAGATACTGTTTCATTTTCAAAATTTGCAGAGCTAAAACCTAAGGGGTGAGTTCTTGCGGGAGCATCAGGAACTCATACCGTATGCGTGTCTCGTGCATCAAAATGTTAAATTAATGATTTTAGGTCCAAGGTTGTCGCCGCTAAATCTAGGGGATAACACCGAGCCGCTATCGTCATATAAAGACTAATTTTCAGCAATGATGTATTTCCCTGCGACCGAGGCAAGCCATTTGAACGAATGTAAAAACTGCCCTGGGCCGAGAAAAATTCGGAATTCAAAAGAAGAACACTTTGATGGAAATTTAATTGATTGCATTACTTGCCACCAATGGGTGCAAGTTGACCGTTGCTCCCTAGTGTGTTTTACAAAATCTGCCGATAACTTTATTGAAACTTTTATTGAAAAGTTATAGAAACTTCAGTCACATGACTACATTGCAAAAAATCAATCAGAATTTCTTAGAAATTAAGCATAACATCCAAGTGGGGCAGGTTCTCGTCATTGCAGATTTTTCAGAAAATACGCTTTTGTTTTACAGGACAGCGTGCAAGGTATGCACTGGAATAACGACCAAGCAACAGTTCACCCCTTTGCTTGCTATTATTCTCCTAAAGTCCAGGATAATGTAATCCCATAGAACTACGTAATCGTATCAGACATCATGAAGCATATAACATCATCTGTACAATTTTTCAAAAACTTCTTAAATTCTTGAAATTGAAAGTTCCGAAGTTTAAAAAAGTAATATATTATTCAGATGGAGCAGCTGCTCATTAAAAAAACAAGTATAACATTCAGAACTTATCTCTTCACAGGAAAAATTTCACAGTCTCTCCAGAATGGCATTTCTTTGCTACGGAATGGTAAAGGGCCAAGTGACGGACAGGGAGGAACTTTGAAAAGGCTAGCAGCAAGAGCAAGTCTTCAGCTTCCATGAGGAAAAAAAATACGTACACCTATAGAACTATTTAACTGGGCAAAGGCTCATATTTTAGGAGTGGATTTTGGCTACGCAAAGAAAGAAGAAATTGGAAAATATTCCGATGTACTTGCGAAAAGATTTCGTCAGGCAGTTAGTATAGCAGGCATTAGGGAGTTTCATGCAGCAATACCCGAATCAAATGGGGTGGTTTTAATGAAGAGACACTCTTCGTCCAAGCATGGGACGAGGATTCAGCTGTAGTTGCAGGCAGGAGTAACAGGATCCTCAAATAAAATATTTCCGAGAGGACCCCTTCCTACAAGTTAGGACATTATATGTTTACAGAAAGCATGCTAACTTAGTCATTTTAAATTTGTTTTAAAAACAAGGATTTTGCTTTCTCGTTAGTTTTCAATCGATTGTGTCAGAGTAGTTAGCAAAATATTTCGCGCATAGAAAGTGGGGCTCAATGGTAAATTTCTCTGCAAACATCCATTTAATAGAACAAATAACAATTGTTAACATTTATAGTTTATAATATATTTTTATCTCATATAGCCACGACCTTGAGCAATTAGGAAATTTTTAGTTTTGCATCGCGTGTCTGCTGCATGTATTCCAAATGGGGGAGCCGACGGGCCGCGCGAGAGAAAATTGTAAATGTTTAAATATTTATAAAAAACGCATTTTTGAATTGCTACTAAATTTTATTTTTGGAATAGTTAGCTGGGTATGTTTAGATTACAGAAAAAAAGTTTCGCCCGATTCTGAGATGGGAGTATTTGAGAAGTTTATTAACAACATTTTTAACATTAGTAATTAACAACATTAGGGTATAGAAGGAAATAATTTTTTATTGATATATTTGCATTCAATAAAGATTTAGCTTTAATAAGAGCTATTAATCATTGCTGTGTGACAATTACAAGCGGAGATATAAGTGATATGGTTTAAGGCTCGGATTTTTGCTAAAAATGCGAAAAAATTAAATAATGCATAATTCCCTCTAAAAATTTTTTTTTTTCACAAAACGGTTTGAGAGTATTCAGTTTGAGTTGATATTGTTCGCATACACCAATTTTTATCAAAATCTGAGACCCTAAGGGACAAACGTTTGTTGAATTGACGTGGAATGACCCTAATATCATTTGTTTTTATGTGTTGATTTAATTTGATATTATTTATAACATGTTACATTGATATGAAATAATTTTCTTTGCCATAACTTACGAGAAAATTAATTTCCACCGACGTGGTTATGTGTTGTATTGGTACCCAAAGTTTATTAACTCGAAACTAAGGCTTATTTTGCTTATTTATTCCCGTATTCATTTTCAGCACGGATTTGCTCGGCGCATTTTGAGAAGGATGCTTTCCTCAAAAGCTTGCAGCAACACTTTAAAGGTGTTCTCCAAAGAGCTGCAGGAAATTAAAATCAGACGCCGTGCCCTCACTCTATTTACCTGTTGCAACGGAAGAAAAAGAGGTTGCTCGTAAGCGAAGGGAAAGATCTGAAGTGAGGGCAACGAGAAAGCTAATTAATTCGTCGTTGGAGAAGGGAATCCGTAATAAGTACCCGTATTGATAGAAGGGTGAGATATGGTCAGGTGATAATTTTAAACGTTCTGCAACCGACATGTTGTTATGTTGCCTACGATATTTGACCTTAGTATTTGTTGTGCATCAGGGGCATTTCTATGTATAGTGTGACAGACCCGACCCTCGCCCGCGTATCGTGATTTAAGAGACGGGACAAACGTCCACAATCGTGGGCAAGCCGTCTCCCGCGAAAACGGGAGGCATTGCCCTTACGACCGGAAGCCGATCGTTCCAAAGTGAATTGGAAAAGACGATTGCCCAAAATTTAGAAAATAAAAGGTTTTCCGAAACTGGGTTGGGTTGGTTGGGTGAAAAAAAAAAGGTCGTGGGGTTCAGGAGAACTGCTCGCCTCTCGGCTCCTGGGTAGCGCCATAGAGTAAGCATATTATGCTTACTCTATGGTAGCACCCAAATGACCTCCGACACACACTCTCACGGTTTCAATTTGACATGTATTCCAATATCTTGAAGACATACAATCATATATATTATTTCTCAAGGGCTTTTTTTGTCGGTACGCCATAACTTCCTTAATACTTCATCAATTTTCATAAATGAGACATTTTAAAGCTTTTCTTAACCGATACACCGGAAAAATATACAAATTACTCACATTTCAGTTGTTTTTCGAAAAATTACAATTGAAAAAAAAAAACGGTTTTTTGAAATCCCGCCCTCAACCTATCGATCCTCTATCGAGAATATCGAGATATATCGAAATGAAACCGATTTCGATTTCATGCATCTATTATCTCATTCCGAATTTAATTTCGACTTAAAATATGTATTTAAGGTATTCGATCTGCTGATCTATTTATAAAATGAATTAAATTAATCAAAACTTGAATTTATATTTACTTCCCCAAACCGCTTGATTAGAATTTCTGAACTCATTAAGCCCTTTAAGTTTGCCACCTCATAAACTAATACTAAAAAAGAACGTTATTATCATGTTGATTAGAAACCTAGACGCTAAGCAAGGCTTAATTAATGGCGCCAGATTAGTTGTAACTCACTTGGGCAACTACACTATCACAGCGAAATTGATTGACTCCGGTCAAACTGAGAAGCATAAACACGCATTAACCTCACCCCTTCTGATCCTACCGTGCCTTTCAAACTGACTAGGAAGCAATTTCCCATAAAAGTTGCCTTTGCCATGACTATAAATAAGGCACAGGGACAGACAGGATTGTACTTGCCTGACCCTGTTTTTTCACACGGTCAGTGGTATGTGCCGTTTTCCAGGGTGCGCTCTTTCTGTGACATCTATGTCTGTGTAAAACAGACCCACCAACAAACAATCACAGATGACCATATTATCACTTCAAACATAGTGTTCAAAGAGGTCCTTTAAACATGTAAATATGCTGTAAATATGTAAATACCTTAACCTTATGCTTCAAAAAATATATAATCTAAAATTTAATCACTCATCTATTCTTCAAACCACACCTAAATCAATGACGCACTAACTACACGGTACTAACTATACGGTGTGCACTTCAATTAAGTGGGATTTGAGGAGGATATAGAGCGAATTCTTCGCACGGGTCGACTAGTTTGACATAACATAAGAAAGAAAAAATGAAAGGGTAGATGACACACAAGAAAACAGGATGAACCTTATGAACTAGTGAGGGACGAGATGCGAGATATGGATTAACCCTAGGTGAATTATAGACATCAATGAAAACCAACAAAAGAACACCCGCCGGATTTCAGGCACCAGCAGAAAGATTAACATACGGGACAATAATTGGAAATTGCAAATAAATGCCTCATCTGGAGTATTGACGGTCAAGCGCAAATTACCACAGTAAATTGGGCACTAATCGCGGGAAGTTGTACTGAGTTCTTCCCCCTGATAGCGCGATCAGGCACTTCGGGAGAAGCCCAGCTATTGAATTAAGGATGGGGAGAGGGGATCAGGCATACAATCACCGAGGTTCGGCACTGTGGTGACATGTGGGGATCACTGGAGGGGAAAAGCAGCGTGGGCTCCGCGGAAGGATTTATGGGGCGGCGACGATCTTACGTGACCGCTGATTCCGAATCACGCTCAGCTCCTGGTGGTCGACCGCCTTCTCCGGCTCCCGAGCACCAAGATGCCAGGATGTCAGCCAGCATTCGCCGATCCGCCTCGAACCGTCGTTAGTCTCTGCTCCGGAAGACTAATTTCGAGACTTTTTCTCCCACGGGGTGGCTCGGTTGCTCTTATCGCGAAGACGCCGGACTCTATTTCCTCTCTTCACCTCCCCGAGCGGCGTTCCTTCGCCTCCGCGGCCGAGGGCTCACCTGAAATAAAAAGTGCCCCGTGACACCAGAATTCACCTCTTATATCACCCTCGGGAAAACGCACTTCTCGGGGGAGGGAATGGGGGTTACGTGAGGGGGGAAGGATGGGTGGAGCGCACCACTGGGGCGGGATAAGTTCACTATCGGTGATAACCCCGAAGCGAAGTTAAATAGCCCCTCCCATGCTGAGCACTCGCTGTCGCACTTAACTGCACACTGTGAATCTTAGTCACCACTCCAAACCCACTCGTACGTAGTGCACTGGCGTGCCGGGACCAGATTCCCGGGAGAGTGGGGTGGGGGGTGTGGCGAGTGGGAAAATAGGACGGGGGGAAAACAAAATAAGGTCGGAGTGGGAAGAAAGGTCAGTGAAGGACTCGGACCGTCACAACAGATAATGTTCAATGCTTCAAAGAGGTTTTTTTTCGTATTCTTGTGTCTTCTGGCACTATGGGAATGCACATTACCATTCATTACGCAGCATTCACGGGGTTTTTTCGCAAATAAGGCGCAATAAAACTATATCAATGCAATTGCGAAGAAATGTTATTTGAATACGATGCCGAAGGAGCATTATGGAAGAGATGTTTGAATTTATACACTATCACTTGTATTACGTTAGGATACGATTACGTAATGTATCACTTGCATTACGTTAGGATAAAAACATTTTTCTGCATTGTGCTCGATAGATACTGCTCCCTACTTATACATATTACTCAAGTCAGAAATTGATGAATGTATTTTCTGTTTCGATGTTTCTTCGGTGGCATTCACGCATTCAGTAGTTCACGAACGAGGCTTTATTAATGTTTCGTCAGTGGATTTTTGTTAAAAAATGATCAATGTGAGACTTAAGTAGCGTTTACTGCTTCCATTAACAATTAAAATTCCGACCTCGATGTCATTTCGTGTCCCCGATTGCTGAAATACATGTGTAAAAATATAAAAACAGCTTTTCTCAGCCAGCGCTCCATATATTTAGTGAGTTGTCTGTTGCTCATCTAGTCCGAGTGACGTTATGCGCAGAAAGGGGTTCATTTTTGTATCGGGAACGACCTACCTTGTATTAGTAGTACCATGATTTTGCCGAACACAATATTCTTGAGACTATTTTGCGCCAAGTAAATTTATCACATCATAAAACAGAGTGTTCTTTTTTATGTGTTTATATTTCATTCCGCCCCACCTGTGGCATAGTTTATTTATATTATCGCGTGTGTGATTTTCCACGAACTCGTATATATATATATATATATATATATATATATATATATAATTGACTGATACGAATAAAACGTATGGAATAACTGAAAGCAGGGTTAGGTTTGCTTTAATTTATGGCTTTGAAATTCGTTTGAAATAATCTTATAACTGATCCGGTTTTCGAGAAATCGTTATTTACATTTTTTAAATTTCATCGCGTTTTGTCAGGCAAAAAGCGCGCTCATAACTTAATATACTTAATAATTAATTTGTATCAAAACCTATATACAAACATGATATTTATGATAATTATGCATACAATAATGTAATTATAATGGCATTATGTTGGGCATGTGCAAGGGGGTTGGGGAACGTAAGGGGTGGTTAGAATAGGCCTCATTGCCTGCTCTTTTTATAACTATACATGAAAGAATTTTCTTTGTATATGAAGTATTATTAATTTATTTATTTTTTCATGAATGGATCTGTAAATTAATTGCATAGATAAGCAGCATGCGGAAAGCCACAAAAAATTGCATTTTGAAAAGGAGAGAAAGGGAGTCTGGCATATCCACAAAAAAACATCTTCACAATGAATCGAGCGAGCTTTCAAAATAAATAGTAATAATTATAATTACTTCTTAATGGTCACGATGCACGGCCTGAATATATATGTAAATTATTAATTGATCTTCAAGTTGTGAATAAATCTTGTGTGTGGTAATTATTGATTATTATGATGTATTATTATTTCTTAAGGTGCACCATAGAAAGTTCCTGCATATTATGAAAACCAAACGGCAGAAACTTCTACATCTTATATATAAATGGTTGTTTGTATATTTGTTTGTTTGTCCGAGATTAATAGACTTCGACACCGCTTCATCGATCACCATGAAAGTTGGCACGTAAATGAATTTTTTCAAGGAGGTTTTTATGCTATCTAAAAATAACTCAGGGTATTTTTAGATAGCATTTAAAGGTCCCAAAAAGTTTGGTAGTTTAAGCTACAAATTGGGTTTTGTGCAGAGGTTTCATTTTTAGCTTTTTAAAACTACTTCCGCTCAAGATAGAGGGTTGGGATTTTTTTATCAACTGGCTAAAAGAATGGAGTTTATAATTCTTTCAATGAATTATCTTTTCCTTTTCGCATTCGTCTGAAAACCGCGTTTTAAGCTGCAAAAACGCACTTTTTTCTCAGAAATCAACAATAGCATATTTCCTTGACAACCAGATTTTGGTCTTTAACGCAATTAAAATTAATTTAGCTTAGTTAAGGAATGCTAAGCATTGGGTTTCATGCAGTGGTTTATGTTTTTCTCAGAAATCAACAATAGCATATTTCCTTGACAACCAGCTGTGGTCTTTAACGTATTGGAAATTCATTTTGCTCAGTTAACCTGATTAGGAATTCAAAGCATTGGGTTTTGTGCAATGGTTAAAGTTTTTTGCTCTTAAAAAATACTTTCAATCATGATAGGGAGATAAAAATTATTTTATCGGATACCCGAAAAAAAGAATTTTTTCATTTTTTTCAATCGATTCTCCTCTTATATGATAATTTATAAAGGAAGTGTTATCCCGAGCTATGCAGGGGTTATTCAGCTATACATATATAAAAATGTTATGGTGTCTGTATGTCGTCTGTCTGTTGCTCCAACACTCAAAAACTACTGGACCGATTGAGCTGAAATTTGGCCTGTAGATAGAAAATATAGGTATCTGGCTGTAACATAGGCTATATAGAAAATCCCCCAAAGTCACCCCCTGGTGATCCATGCTAAGCTTTGGGATCAGTGCAGTGGTTTCATTTTTAGGTTTTTAAAAGGACTTTCACTCAAGATAGAGAGCCGGGATTTTTTTATCGGATGGCTAAATAAATAGTTTCTTTCTATTGATTTTTTAAGCTTTATATTTGTCTGAAATTTAATTTTTTAGCTGAAAAATCTCATATTTTTCTCTAAAATCATCAATAGCTAATTTCATTGACAACCAGAGATTTGATTTCAAAGGATATTCAAGCCTCTAGCATTTAAATATCATGTTTTCCTGCAGGCCCATCATCACACGTAGAACGGAAATCACTGGCGCTAGGTGCAGGCCAAAAGCAGTCAGGAGAACAGTACGCAGTCCAACCGCAAACTGGTCGAGTGATACGTAAATGAACATACAAACATGCAGAGCAATGCTATAGACACATCTAGTGGCTAATATTACTGATACTGTTAATTTATGAATACTACGAGATGCAACTTCATGCCAAGAACAAAATAAAATAAAATAATGCCGGACAAATCGACGGTATAAGCCGGGCCCAGAGTCCCAAGGGCCCCATGATAGATTGCTTCGGGTGGTAATCGATAATTCAATGCACATTTACAACAAGTTTACTCTTCAAAGTCTATTATAAAAGTAGCCCTTATAGGGGCACTGCATGTATATTAGAGAACACTTACGTATTAAACGATACACACAAAGGAATTAAAGAGACTACGCAATCAACAAAACGTGCAAGAATATTTATGTGCAGCGAATAGTAATCGTAATAATGCCTCTCCTGCTACAACAAACACAGCTTTATTTATTATGGTTTAATACTCAGATGTATTACACGTAGTGGAACCGCCTGACTCTCATTACGATTGTGAACTGTTTTTTAGACCAATTCCCACAAAATATTTATATATGTTTAAAAGTGTTATATTGCAGTTAACTCACATTCACTCAATCATCGAGTTGCCTATTAAACAGTCTCACTCGCCGCTGTGTTTCCCTCCTAGGACTTAAAAATATATCCGTAAACATGCCCAATCGAATTAAGGGTAACTTTTCGAAAAGATCTTCTAATGCATGAGGAATGTTTTCTTGGCGAGTAACTGAGTCCTTGCATGAAAAACGACAAATGTTAGACTTGGATGCTCAAATCCATGTCCACCAGCGATCTCATGAGTATCTCCCCGTGGTTTTTCTCGGGTTACGCTAAGAACCGTACAAATTTCTTCCCAACCCAACCTACGGTTGGTTAACCAATTATAAATCTGGTTCAAACATAGATTCATCTGTTTCGAAACTTTCCTCTGTTTTAAGATGGCGGAAACCATAATGATGTCACTAGATGCTTCTCACCCGAAAGAAGAGCGGAAATTCTGCACAATGAACGACATCCGTGCATGAAAATCGGTAAGTGCTCTAAGAATCACCATAGATTTTTTATTTAGCAATCGTAACCAATGATAATGGCTATTCTTTACACCGAAGGCGCAGTCCGGGTGACGGTGGATTGATAGGTCAAATAAACATGGCTGTCGCTACAAATGCTCCTTATGACGTAGTCAAACGCTGGATTGTACCCTACTATCCAATCCTAATTAAGATACTAAACGTACATATCAAGATGAATAGCGCTACTCAATTTAGGTGGTTTGAGCTAGATAGTTCCCTAGTCATAATGGAGACCATATCCAAATTTTATTTTTTTATTTCAGCGTCTGTAAGAAGTATGAAATAAGTATTGTAGTATTAATGGCGCAAAGATATAGTTATATATGATCAAAATACTCAGTAATTAAATAAATAAAGCTACATAAGTTTCTAACTTGACTCGTTTTTTCCTGCCGTACAGCTGAAAACCCTTCATAACAGCAGGTGTTTTTGCGATTCTGTAAAAATTACTGTGGTGAGTAACATATTATTTTTTATAAATAGTTGAGAAAACATGCAACATACACACCGTTAGTTTTTTGACGAAATCTAGGAGCTAGAAGTTCCTAATTTTTTAATTATTCTCCCTCTGGAGCGCATAGCCGTAATCTATCCCATGTAAAACAGCCTACCTTTTCAGACAAATTGCTCGAAAAGTAGTTCGACAAGAGGTTGATATTTTGATATCATTCGAAAGATGAGTTTTTTCTTTAAAATGAGGCCAAATTCATCAAATTCTAAGTGAAGTGATTTTTCGCTCAAACTACCATAAGTCATTGAATGCACATGTATTGTATACAAGGGAAGCGATGAAGCCGTCAATCACTCAGAAGACGGCTCAAGAGAACCGGAGGGACGAGGTGACCATCTATCAACCTGGGTGCTATACAAGTAGTAGTGAGTCTTCGTGGCCCATTTTTGGGTTTCTCATCATCTACATCTACGTACTACCCCGCAAGCCGCCTCAATAGGCGTGTGGCGGGGGTGTTAGGACACCAGCCGTTTAAATATAAAATGAAAACGCTCTAATGAAATTACGCCTAACATTTATTGAAGTCCCTTATTGTTCGGGGGAAAAACGAATTCCCATACCTATCCGTTCGGCAAAATATCCCTCTTAATTTATCGTTTCTGTCGGACCTGGAAATATAGTGGGGTTCTAATATGATGTTCTCCGTGTCGCTCTGAAAGATATCTATTCTCAATTGTTCAAGCAATCTAAGCCTAGCGCGCAGCCTCAGAGTCTCTAGCGACTCTCAGCCTAATTCGTTTAACATCTGTGTAACGCTGTCTGTACGCCCGTAGCAGTTTTTGACGAATCGCGCAGCTTTCCTTTGTATTTTATTAAGTTCCCGGATTAAGTCTTTCTTCACCGGATCCCATATGCTCGCTGCATATTCAAGGTGTGGCCGGACGAGTGCGAAATAGCACCTCTCTTTTACTTTTTCATCCGAAAATCTTCCCACAATACGCTTGACGAATCCTAGCTTCTTCAGAGCTCTGCCACAAATATTTTTTATGTGTGTTCCCCACGATAGGTCCGAAGTTATCGTAACTCCTAGATACTTCACTTCATCTGTCGCCTTTATGTCAACACCATCCACAGCATATACATGGAAATAGTTGGACGACCTCCGCAAGAAATGTACCGCCGTGCATTTGCTCAGATTAAGTTCGATTCCCCACTCTTGGCTCCACACATGAGCTTTGTTTAAATCCGATGATAGAGTTTCAAAGTCAGAGTGATCACTAATTTCACGATAGATGACAGCGTCGTCGGCAAATAAACGTATTTTACTGCTAATTCGAGAGCATAAGATCATTTATGTATATAATGAACAAAAGGGGGCCAAAAGGGGGTCATGAAAGAGGACCAACGGTAACTCATCTCTCCGTGCACCTGGAAAATGGTCAGCGTGTCTACTACGTACGTACAATGAACTCAACGTACAAGATAGATTACAAACTCCTTAAATGATCACGCTGTCACTATTCTTCAGGATTTGTGGTTTTCTTATAAAATAAGTTCAATGTTTTTCACACGCGTTGAATTGCAACGGGTACCTTCCGCTTTCCACTTCGTTTCGATTTAATTATAAACCATCATCTATGTATTACCAGCGTACCATTATTCGGTTTTCTATTTTTTATCTTTTTGATATAAATTTAAAAGCGATTTCATTATATTTTTTCTACTCGAAATCATTTTCCTTTTGTATAAACAGCACTACTACATTATTTTCAAATTTTTCTCTCCCGGTGACAATCAACGGGTATTTTCTCTAGTACTTTATAAAATGTGTTGTAAAGTTTTAGTTGCAATTTGACTTTGAAAACTCAGATGTGAAAGAAATAAGGCCTGCTATTTTGGAGGACGCAGAACAGCTACTTGAGTGTATTATAGAAAAGAGGAATTTGGTCGTCAATGTAAATATTAAATTAATGGCGGATAGTGGTCAAGGATTCTTATAAGCAAGTATTTCAGTGCTTCCAGAATCTTATACATCTAGCAAAGATTGTGAAAATCTTGAAAATGATTTGAATAAATAAAACTTATAATAGGAAGGGGGAGCGACAGGCCAAAATGCACGTTGACTGGTGTTAATAGATTGAACATCTTGTGCGTGGTACCTCGAACCAAAGAGACACAAATATCAAACTCATATTCTACATGATCTACCTACTTGATCAATCTGAATAAAATTCCATTCCAGTTTTCCACGGATTTTAAAGTCCTCCTCATTGTAAATTGTCAGCAGACAGCAACAGCATCTTTTCCATGCCCTGATACACACCTGCCCATATACCTACTTTTTCCTGCATTGAGTGATTTAAAAAAATGCAAAGATAGGAACAGCAATCAGGACGATACTGTGGCAGTATGAAGTGAAGATGAGACTCGTCCTGTTGATCCGATGCTGACGCTTAAAACTTATGGGGATTTGAAGCAAGACGATGACAAGTTTAGTGATTCACCTAAAAACGGTAAAAACAAAAATGCCGCTAAGGAATGCCAAAATATTATGAATCGTACAATTTTCGAAGACGACGACGAAATTTGCGTCATTCAAAAGCATGTGATCCCCGAGCTGCATATTGTGCAATGCTGCGTGAGCCATTTATTTTGGAATGGATTGGTTCATCTTGTTGGACGTGAAAAACCCTTACTATGGCCATATAAACTAACGAAATCCTGTGCCAAAACATTATCCAGGTGAAATTTTTTACGGTAACGCATGACGCTAGTCCCAAGCTTGAAACTTCTAGATCTGAACAACAGTGACGGACCTTACGCACACGTACTTAAAGAAATAAAAGAATAGAAAGGAAAGGGGAAATCAATAAGGGGAAAAAATTAAAAAATGGTGAAGAACGGGGGAAGAAAGGAAGGGAATAAAAACTCACTCCCGTCCGTTGCTACTTCATGGTCTCCGTCAGCTGACTCGCGCTGGCGTGAATTAGACCCGTCCCTCAACGTTGACTCCCAGATGAGTTCTCTGAGACGACTCCACCTTGACCGAAGTACTTCGAGGAACTGCCAAACTACGGCGATATCTCGCCGTACACGCACAAAACAAAAACGAAGCGATAAAAGAAGCAGACTGGAGTAGGACAGGGAGGGAAGTTTAAACAGAAAAGAAAAGAATCTTGGAGAAAACAAAGAATAAAAGAATGAAATAAAACAAATCCGTCCCGGCCTAAACAGAGGCGGACCAACTTCAGGATCCTGAAATTTATGGGAATCTTGGCCCTCTTCCACTGACGCCATTTGCCTCTGTTTTCAAAGCCATGGAGAAAATTGTGAGTAGCTAGGTACTTCACGACGAAGAGGATTGCTAATGAATTAGATACGCCCATAAGAAAACCTGCGTTAAAGTTTTGAAGCTACAGGAGTTCTAAAACTTTTTAAGTTCATGTCATTTTGGGAGCATATGGCTCACTCTTCGAAGTTCCTGGATGAAGAAGGTTGGGCCTTAGGTCAGAGCAGGCCGGGGAATCAAAACGTAGGAATTATTTTTAAGTATTGCAAAAAATACAAGGAAAACAAGATGGAAAATAAATCATACTCTAAGAGACTGAAAAGAGCAGTGGAGGACTTTTCATCGCAGTACATTTAAATTAACTATTAAAGTAAAAATGTTTATAACAATCATTATAATCTAGGTAATTAATGTACTATGGGGGAAAAAGTTTCCCAACAAACAAGTGCCGCCAATATCGCTCTAAGGGAAAATCTGCTTCCTTTCTACGGGTACATTATTCTTGGGTCTCAACAACTACGAGAGAAATTCGAAAACATTAAGGTGATGAACTCATCGTCCAAGCATATGACGTATTACCGGCGGCTTGCATGCCCCGGGCGTTGTTCGCGCTGGCGATCAGAACGGAGGCACATTAGTTAACTTGTATGCATTTGAAACGTTCTATTTAACTCTCTCGTTCACGCCGTAAGTTTCCTCTGCATTCTTTCCCTTTCCACCATTTTCCTTCTAGGCTTCGCTCTTTGTATCGCACTCAGGCAAGGTCCTGGGATTCACCCGCTGTCCGCCTCCACTCTCCGATGTGATAAGACTTCTTGACTTATCATAGATTTTGCGAGTTAAGTGGATATGGAGAACATGAGACAAGAAGAATGAAGAACAAAGAACATTCTTCCAAGAACAAAGCCGGAAATCGTTCCACAATATTGTTCTGAATTTGTGGCCAATACGGACCAAACGGGGTGTGAGTATAGGGCGGAAATCATGCGAACGTTTCTCATCGCGGAAAAAAACTAAGGACGTGAGTATCGGCCAAATAAGTAAAATGACCAATTCAAATACATCTCAATACAGAGTAGGTAACTTACTCTGCAACACTTCTGCCCAAATTATTTGTCTCCAAGGGGTGTCTTGGCGATTTGGTTCAAAAGTAAAAGAAGTTGAAGGGACTATTTTATCGTTTGCAGATTTTTTACAGGACTATTTGGGGAGTCTATTAAGCGATACATATCAACTGGTGAAGCGATACATATCGACAAAGTGCTGAGCCCGTACGTACCAAACAAAAACTTCCTTTTCCACCTATTGGCACTTGGGCTCGTAAAGCCAATCTTTCTCTTTTTGATGAACGATTTGTGGATGATTTCATCCAACCAACATGCACAAAAAAAGTAATAACACAAAAGCGCACTTCCATTTTTCATCCGTGTGACGTTTGATTTTACATGTAAGACAAAATATTAATGAATTCTATTAGGAAAGTTAGATGAATTTTCAGCAAAGATTTTTCCACATGCAGTTTCATCTTTCACGAAATAAAACTACGTGTGGAAAAAGCTGTGCTGAAAATTCAACTAACTTTCCTGCTATGAAAGACTTCCACGAAGTTACGCCCCAACAAACAGTTTCTTATCTTAAATTTATTCGATCCAAAAACCTTCATACCTCCTCCAAAAGAAACGCGGTGTAACCTATGAATAAAATCCATTCCCTAAATCCTTAACAGCTTTCGACCCCAGGGTTAAGCCAATATTACTGTATGCGTGGTTTTCCTCTGGACTCGCAAGAGAAATACAAGTTGTTGTATACGTGAAGCAAGTTTTATTTCGTGATGTTATATTGAAAACTAAATATAACAACGAGGAACATGTCTTCATCAATTGCTAGTGTTGCAGAAACATATAATATGTCTCAAATGTTATTACAATAATTAGCATCCAAGTTTTAGTGAATCTTTTCCTAGAAAGTAAGAGCAGTTACTCTTGTGAATGAAGGAAATTTTATTGCATACTTTTCGTTGCGTTATGTTATGTTGAAAGAAATGTATAACAAGTGAAGTTACGTTACTTATAGGGGACAAATAGTTCACCTAGGAGCATAAATATTTTAAAAAGTAACTAGTTGCAAGAAACTGTAACATATTTTCCTACTGCTTTTTGGTCTATCATTTGCGTTTTCATCTACTCATTCATTTTTGTACATTCGCAGCTTCTTCGCGTGTTCATTGAAAAGCTGTCGCCATGATTGAAAGGTGCATTGGACATACGGTTTGTATTCACGTTTATTAAAGGAAAGTCTTTCCCATGGAGGTGCTCTGTTAAGTATATCGTAGGTTATACTTCAACCAGCGCCAACATTTTTCCATATGCTCAAAGCAGTATTTAGTGGCAGCTCTCTACATGATTACTAAAGAACATTAACTTCTTCACTTTTTCACACGAGAGAGCAGAGGTGGACGCCAGGTGAATCCCAGGACCTTACCAGACTACGCGTGAAGGAGCGAAGCCTAGAAAGAAAAGGGAGGAAAAAGAAAGAATGCGAAGAAAAGCTCGACGAGAACGAGAGAGTTGAATGGAACGTTTCAAATGCATACAAGGCTATCTAACATACCACCGTTGTGGTCGACATCGCAAACAAAGCCCGAGGCAGGGATGCCGCCGGTAATACGTCACATACTTGGACGATGAGTCCATCACCTTACCGTGTTAGAACTTCCCTCGTCGTGGCCGAAAACCAAGTATTGTGCCGTCAGAAAAGATGCCAATTTTCCCTCAGAGCGATAGTGGTGGCGCTCCGTTTGTTGGGAAACTTTTCCCCCATAGTACAGATTCAACCATGAAAAAATAAATTAATTGATAACACTTCATAAACAACCAAATATTCATTCATATAGAATAATTAAAGAGTAACCAATTAGGCCAATTCTCCCCACCCCTTTCCTTTACCTCTCTTGTACTTACCCGACATAACAAAGTCATTAATTGCAATATTGTGTCCATAATTACTATATATATAATATATTTATTCATAGGTTTTGATAGAAATCAATTATTCTTTAAGTTAAGCACGTGGTTTTTGCTTGATCAAAAGCAATAAAATAAAAAAATGAAAATATCGATTTCTCGAAAACCAAATCAGTTACGATTTTATTTCATACGGATTTTAAAGCAATTAATGATTTTATAAAAACTAACCGTACTTTCAGCTTTTCCATACATCTTAGTTGTACCAGTCAACGCCTCTAGACCACCGTGCCTTCCACGTCCAAAATCAGTTGATATCGTGTTACCTTTACTAGTTAAGTCTTCGTCACAGCCGCTGTCTGGTAGATTCGCAATTAGACCCGCGAACTGAACTTCAAGCATCTGGTCCTTTTCCCTGGAATCATCTTCAAAATCGATGGCATTCCGAACAACTTTCCGCCAGAGATCAGACGGAACGCTGCGGATCTTTTCTTTGGAGATATTTTCCTTTGCGGCGATTTAATATATGTAAACTTGAAAGAAACTGGGAGATACGGATATGTACTAGGTAGATTGTATTACGGTAAGACAAAGATTCAGAAAGAGAGATAAAAATGCACGTTTCCAGGGGTTGATGCAGACCCAGATCACAACACAAATCATGAAACACTTCGGTAAAGTCAAAAAGATTAGATGGGGCGGGAGGGTACGAAAGGTGAATACAAAAGCATTAACTGGGGCAATGAAGACGAAGTATCGAGAGCTGGCTAATAAAAAACAGGGCGAAGATCATGGAATGAGATCGGAAGAAAATGAATGGGGAAGTTTGAAAATATGAATTGTTGAAGCGACGAAAGCAACGGTAGGCGTAGGAAGTTCAACCAAAATTAGAAAACCGTGGATCACGAAGGAGATAAGGGAGGTGCAGGAGATAAGTAAATGGAAGTGCGTAAACTCAAAACAAGAGAATGTACGGGGAACTTAACAACTGGCTAAGAAGAGAATTACTAATTCATATCCCGAAAAAGAGCAAGAAAAAAACATGCAAAAAATGCATGACAATAAGTTTAATATCCCACGTGGACGAATTACTAAGAATCATAAATAGATGGCCAGTTTGGGTTCAGGAGAGGGACGGGAATGTACGACACCATATGAGTGATGAGGACATTAGTAGAAAGAAAGAAACCTAGAATATATAGCCAGCATGTCATTGACTGCTCCGTAAATTTCGAGGAGGAATTTGATAGGGTGAACTTGACTAAGTTCATGGAATTGCTTAGAAATTAGGGGTCGAATGGAGGGACATACGTCTCATTTGGAATCTCTGCATGTACCAGATGGCACTGGTTTGGTAGCAAATCAAGAATCGGGATATGCTGTGATAGGATAATATGCAATGCAGGATTGCCCACTATCACTATTGCTTATTAATGTGTATTCAAAATAAATGCTGAAGGACGCATGGAGGGAGATGAAGGTGGGAATAAAAGTGGGAGAGCAGCTGGTACAGACAGTTAGATTCACAGATGGCCAAGCGGACATTAGCCAGTGAACCAGAGAAAACGGAGGTAATGAGATTTTCTAGAAGAAAGAAGGCGGAGCCAAATGAAAGGGAGGGAGGGCATAAAACGGAGCAGGTTGAGCAGTTTACTTACTTGGGCAGTATTTGGGAGGAAAACGGCTTTAATGGTAGAAACATCAGGTATAGAATTTTAATGGCTACAGAAGCACTTTCAAAGAGAGGTGAATTGATGAGGGGATTCTGAGAACATTCTTAAATAAAAGAGAGGTGAAAACTATAATATGGACCGTGTCGCTGTATGAACCACTGCGAGATTCTCAGAGGAATTCATAAAAAGATTCGTTATTTTTTTAAGCAAACACAGTGACGCTAAACGTGATACGCAGCAGAGGACTAAAGCCCGTTTTACACGATGCTTGATCCAGCACAAGACCTAGTATGCTAGCTGGTACTTGATATTGAGGACGGAACCCAGTATGATAGAAACCGTGATAGAAGGATTCACACGATCATCGACCTTGTGCTTGCTATTAAGCAGTTATTCCATAGGATTCCATTCTAATTTAAAAAATAGAAGATCGCACAGCGTCTGTAACGTGAACGTGATTGGTAGATGGCCACTGGGTCCTACTGGGTCTATAGTAGCAAACTAGAACCGCATCAAGTACGAAATCCAGTAGCTCAGCGAGTATACTAGCTAGCATGCTTGCTAGCCAGTATACTGGTTCTGTTCACACGACACTGGAAAGCTAGCATAATAGCGAGTATACTAGACCTTGTGCTGGATCAAGTGTCGTGTGAAACGGGCTTTACACTAAAGCGTTGACGCAAGAGGGCGCGCCCCGCGACTTGGGTGGCATGCACTCACTCACGGAGCCGTATCTCAGGAAATACGGAGAATAAATCAAAAATCTTTCAGATGAAGCACATCAAATGAATGATGAGTCGTGCGTAATAACATAAAATCAATTAGAAACACTTGAGTGCTCCGTAATCGCCAGGAATTAACTGAAAACAGCTAAAAGTGGCGAAATTGTAAAATTTTAGGTGCGATACGTTAAGTTTTTCCCTAATCCGATTACAATAACATTTTACACATTATTTTCTAACCAGATGGCACTAATTTAGTTGGTATCCCAAAAGAGATTCACGAACACTTAATTAACCAATAAATAAGGACACCCAACTGTGAGAATGTTTGCGTGAGCGCTGGCCAAGTTTAGAGAAATCAAAAAATATGGATGGAGGACGTTTTGAGCAGCAAGGGCACGTTTAAAATGGAAATATTGGGAAGAACGCTGGAGAAGCGTGGAAGAGGATTGAAGGGGATAGGAATTTTGAACGATTTAACGAAGGCAGAGGGTATGAGGAATCTAAGAGAAACCTCAACACGAGCCATCTCTAGGAGGGAGATGATGTCCCAGAAATTAAGATGTTAGGATAAGGAATGTCCAAAAACCTACCAATCAGCTAATAGAATAACCAAATAGAAGTTTGCCTACCTTTACGATAGAGGATGAACACCGAAGAGGGACCGCATCAAGAGAAGAATGACAGGAGACAGCAGTCACAAATTAGAATAATGATTAGAGATTGTGGCTAAAAGCATAAAGTCAGTCAATACCTACATGGAGTGAAGACTTGAATGGGGTTGGGTGTAGAAAATGCCAGGGTGCATATTCTCTAATCCCATAACAATTGTACCATTCAAGATGCAAGGAAAACAAGCCATTATGAAGATTTTTCACCTAAAAAATGAACATGCCCTAGCCTTTAATAAGTCTCTTTTGAGTATGTGCATGGCAATATACTCTTAATTTATTAAATCCATTTGTAATAACTACATCACCATGGACTCTCATAAAACAACACGCTTTTAGCAAGCAAAATCGTATACCGATTGCTAAGGTGGTACCGAAACTTATTGGAAATCGCCTAGGCGAGAATATATAAGTAGAGATGGCGCACGTGGAAGGGAATGGCAAAGGAGAGGAGATAATGGTAGATCACATTACAGATAATGCTGCCAAACTTATTGCACTTAAACTGATAGGGCAGAAAATTTTCGATTTTGATCCTAGAGCGCGATGCAGGAAATGTTTACAACTCAAACAAACTTGATCAAATTAGCGAATTACGTTCGAAACCCACTGGAGACCGGAGGCAATCAGACCAAGTGCCACACTTAAGCATTTTTGTTTATGTGACTTACAGGTAGTTTCGTTATTTGATAAAGATGGCAAACTTGTCACCGATAATATTGACAAAGCTAACACGTTAAATTCCCACTTCGAAAGTGTATACACTACAGACGATACTCCATGTTATTTCGACATTTCATTCACTGAGGAACCGATGAAAGAAATCACTATTCAATGTGATGGGATAACTAAACAGCTACAGTCGATCAAAAATAGTAAATCTCCGGGTCCGGAGGGAATACCCGCGCGTGTCCTCAAGGAATTAGCGCCACAGATCGCACCGTTCTTAGACATAATATTCAAGAAGTCATTGTCTGAAGGAAAGATACCAATAGACTGGAAAATTGCAAACGTTACACCGATATTCAAAAAGGGAAACAGACATGACCCAGGGAACTATCGACCAATTTCATTAACGTCTATTATAGGCAAGATACTCGAACATATCGTCGTTAGCAATATCATGACGTTCCTGGACAGTCGTAACTTCCTTCATGGCTGTCAGCACGGCTTTCGGAAAGGTAGATCATGTGAAACACAGCTCGCGCTCTTTCTTCATGACGTTCTCAAATCTGGTGAATCGAAAACACAAGTGGACGCATTATTCCTAGATTTTAAGAAAGCTTTCGACACGGTACCTCACAACAAACTTTTATACAAATTACAGTCATGCGGCCTAAACGAAACAGTAGTAAACTGGATACGCGACTTTCTGAGTGATCGTAAGCAAAAAGTAGTTCTTGACGGAATTAGCTCTGATGCAGTTAAAGTGACATCAGGTGTCCCACAAGGAAGCGTAATCGGCCCCCTTTTGTTCATTATATACATAAATGATCTATGCTCTCGAATTAGCAGTAAAATACGTTTATTTGCTGACGACGCTGTCATCTATCGCGAAATTAATGATCACTCTGACTTTGAAATTCTATCATCGGATTTAAACAACGTTCATGTGTGGAGCCAAGAGTGGGGACTCGAACTTAATCTGAGCAAATGTGCGGCGGTACATTTCTTGCGGAGGTCGTCCAACTATCCCCGTGTATATGCTGTGGATGGCGTTAAGATAAAGGCGACAGATGAAGTTAAGTATCTGGGAGTTACGATAACCTCAAACCTATCGTGGGGAACACATATAAGAAATATTTGTGGCAGAGCTCTGAAGAAGCTAGGATTCGTCAAGCGTATTGTGGGAAGATTCTCAGATGAAAAAGTAAAAGAGAGGTGCTATTTCGCACTCGTCCGGCCACACCTTGAATATGCAGCAAGCATATGGGATCCGGTACAGAAAGAATTAATTCGGGAACTTAATAAAATACAAAGTAAAGCTGCGCGATTCGTCAAAAACTGCTACGGGCGTACAGACAGCGTTACGCAGATGTTAAACGAATTAGGCTGGGAGCCGCTAGAGACTCGGAGGCTGCGCGCTAGGCTTAGATTACTTGAGCAATTGAGAATAGATATCTTTCAGAGCGACACGGAGAACATCATATTAGAACCCCACTATATTTCCAGGTACGACAGAAACGATAAATTAAGAGAGATATTTTTCCGAACGGATAGGTATGGGAATTCGTTTTTCCCCCGAACAATAAGGGACTTTAATAAATGCAAAGCGTAATTTCATAGAGCGTTTCCTTTTTATATGTAAACGGCTGGTGTCCTAACACCCCCCGCCACACGCCTATTGAGGCGGCTTGCGGGGTAGTATGTAGATGTAGATGTAGATGTAGTTATAGTCTGTAACTAAGGTTTGCGACATTGTGAACTCGTAGAACTACTCTAGTTTGTGAGCAATCCCCATAAAGAAAAAACAACAGTGACGAGCGGGAAAAGGTACCGAAGAATTCACGAAGGAACCACTAGAGGAAGACTCAGCCACAATATGCCATTGCTCTTCAACGCCTTTCTCTCCTTTGGGCCATACTCTTCCGATATATTCGATCCGACATACTCGAGTGCCACCAAGTTTCGCTACGCCTATACTTCCATTATTTTTTTCACTTCGTATCACCTGTTTTTCCCCAGGGATGAACCCTTTCACATAAAGGGGACTTCTGACCAACTCCCTCTGTTAAAGATCAGCAATTTTATGCCTCAATGATGAATTCTAAGTAATTCGTTATTTCGTATGATTTAAAAAAGCAATTGCTATACATAGACGTGTCGTCACCATCGATGTTCACGAGCGAGAGAGCGAGGGAATAGCGGACTGGGGCCTAATTCTGGTTCTCTCGTATAGTGCGTTACCGAGCGCGAACGCCAGTTCTAACGCAATTTGCGTTACGCGGTATTCTCTAGTGACAGGGACAGTGACAGCGTTCGTGACAGCGTTCGTGATAGCGTTAGCGTTAGGGCTTGTCCAATCACAGTGGTGCTCGGTATTCTCTTACTACTTATCACGAGAGTTAACGCACGTTGCGATGAAGAAGTTATCACGGCTTTCGAGGCCGTGATAAGTCGATGGAATTTTATTATGGAGAAAATAAGAAGCTTAGAATAACTTATTTAGTTACTATTTGTTATTATACATAAATATGGCAACAGTGTATCACTTAGCTTCCTCAAGTTCCAGCGAGAAATGCGTGTTTGTTTGTGATGCAAGTGGTATTATCAGTGAAACTTTTGTAGCTTTCTGAGGATATATTTAATCTTGAGATGCCAATGAACACTATAAGGGAGGAATAATGCAATTATATTGACGTAAGTAATCGTCATGCTAGGCTTTCATTAACTTAATTTCGGTTATTCATGAGATTACGTCTCTGTGAGCAAAGTGTTTTTGGTCGTTGTTTATTTTAATTATCAACGTGGAATTATGTTTTCAGTGTGCATCGAAGTAATTTAAACGACAAGATTACTCATATTCGTGAAGTGTCATATACGCCACCAATTGGATATGCATGCCATTTCATGAAATAGTACTGCAACTGCTTTGATGAAGTGAACCTGTGTTGTTTTACATCCGAGGCTATTTGTGGATAAATATGAAGGTACACGAAGTACCTACATATACTCTTCAATATGTTGTACCTAGTGTGTCTTTGCTATTATTCGGCTGTAATGTGAAATACCGAGTGATTGTTCTTTGTAAACAGCTGTTGAGCGCATTTGGTGAAACCTAGTTGCATAGGCTTTCATTAACTTAAGTTCGTTTATTCATGAGATTCCACCTGTGTGAGCAAGGTTTTTGGTCGTTGTTTATTATAATTGTCAACGTGGAATTATTTTTTCAGTGTGCATCGAAGTAATTTCAACGACAAGATTAGGTACTCGTATTCGTGAAGTGTCATAATACGCCACCAATTGGATATGCATGACATTTCATGAAATAGTATATTGCAACTGCTTTGATGAAGTGGACCTATTGTTATGTTGTTTTACATCTGAGGCTGTGTGGATAAATTTGTTGGTAAACGAAGTGCATATACCGGCTTTAAATATGATGTAAAGTGTATATTTAATTGCTATTATTCGGCTGTTTTGTGAAATACCGAGTGATAGTTCTTTGGAAACAGCTGTTAAGTGAAACCTTACATGGACCTTTTAAGTTTCGATGAAATACAAGATCCATGTATAGTGGATATGTCTTGGTGAATGTTTGTACATTTGATGGTAATTTTATATTGAAATACCAAGCGATCGTTCTCTTTTAACACCTGTTAAGTGAAACCTTACATGGTGCTTTTAAGTTATTTCCAATGAAATTTACAGGATCCGTAAATGGATGTCTTGGAAATTGTCCAGTACAAATCATTTTTCAATCACTAATAAAGAAATTAAAGAGTGAAATTTAGTGGCTGCTGTTTTGTTGGCGCTTTTATATTTTAAATAAAGGTCAATTCTGAAATAAATATGCTCTCCAAATATCTTCCTTATTTCATCTCGTAAGAATTTGAAACTGAAGTGGAACTGAAATGAAAATCTTTGATATGACAATATCATATTATGCCATTGTCGTCAATTCGCTATTTATATTGCTGTGTTTTCCTCTCCAAAATTTGCATTAGACGTACTTGTTGTTTGGTACCTAAGTAATTGGATCTATTTGTGTTGGACAGTGCCCATCGTCTATAAGATACTTTCCTTTCAAATTTAGGTTAGGACCTTTTTGAACTGATTTTATTTTCTTCTAGCATGCCTAGTAATAAAGATCATGAGAATATGAAGCCCATGATAAGGTAAACTGTAGGAAAACGTCGGCAATACCATAGAAGAGGCAACGATATAAAAACATAGAAGTATTAAACCTCAAACCTCAGCAGTCTCCAGCTATTAATGACGCGACTTGTATACCCTGTGAAATTCACTTCATCCAATGTACCGTATTAGCCTAGTGGTTTAGGTGGGTGGCTTACAATGCGAAGGTTATAAGTTCTAATCTCTCTTGGGGTATTTTTTTTCTTTCTAAGTTATTCGTTTCTTTTTATTAATGGTGTTCTTATCATCGGTGCTTCAATGAAAAAATTTTTTGGTCAATTTTTTTAGATTATCAATAGGATTACATGCAGCCAATAGTCATTATATTTCATATCTATAAGACTTCAGTGATTATGTATAAACACTGTTGTTCCAAATAACTATATGCTATAGTTATTAAGTATGATTAGTTCTATAGTATTTTTTCCTAAGGGTACCCCGTGAGCACTATATTTTATGCTACCGTATTGTCTAAACGAATAAGTGAACCGAATCGCCGAAAGTAAATAATCAAATACGATAAAGTTACAATTGTATTAATAATAAAATTATTACCAGCGAACTTATGACATTTAAGCGCTTGAAAATGTTTATTTGCCTATTCAAGGCTCATTCTCGCCTTTTCGTCTGCAAACAGCTGCCACTCGAAAGTCCACTCCTCTCGTATTGGCTGAAATCGATGACGTTAGCGGTGCTGACGTCACTTCCATGGTTACAGAGCCGAAGTTGCCCGAGCCTTATCACGAACGCGAACGCAAAAAACGAGAATGGGAGACGAACGCAATTTGCGTTACGGGGAACGCGTGATATCTTGTCCCGCGACAAGAACGAGAATTGGGCCCCTGGTCGTCGTTGGTTCTTCGTAGTTGAAGGTTTGCACTCGCTTCTTAGCTCCGGTGTCCAATAAGGTGACTTCTACGCTGGCGAGAGGACCTGACTCACACTCGCCCAGCTGATGTGACTTCAACTGCAGGGGCCTAATTCTCGTTCTTGTCGCGGGACAAGATATCACGCGTTCCCCGTAACGCAAATTGCGTTCGTCTCCCATTCTCGTTTTTTGCGTTCGCGTTCGTGATAAGGCTCGGGCAACTTCGGCTCTGTAACCATGGAAGTGACGTCAGCACCGCTAACGTCATCGATTTCAGCCAATACGAGAGGAGTGGACTTTCGAGTGGCAGCTGTTTGCAGACGAAAAGGCGAGAATGAGCCTTGAATAGGCAAATAAACATTTTCAAGCGCTTAAATGTTATAAGTTCGCTGGTAATAATTTTATTATTAATACAATTGTAACTTAATCGTATTCGATTATTTACTTACGGCGATTCGGTTCACTTATTCGTTTAGACAATACGGTAGCATAAAATATAGTGCTCACGGGGTACCCTTAGGAAAAAATACTATAGAACTAATCATACTTAATAACTATAGCATATAGTTATTTGGAACAACAGTGTTTATACATAATCACTGAAGTCTTATAGATATGAAATATAATGACTATTGGCTGCATGTAATCCTATTGATAATCTAAAAAAAATTGACCAAAAAAATTTTTCATTGAGGCACCGATGATAAGAACACCATTAATAAAACAGAAACGAATAACTTAGAAAGAAAAAAAAATACCACAAGAGAGATTAGAACTTATGAACTTCGCATAATAAGCTGCCCACCTAAACCACTAGGCTAATACGGTACATTGGATGAAGAGAATTTCACAGGGTATACAAGCCGCGTCATTAATAGCTGGAGACTGCTGAGGCTTAAGGTTTAATACTTCTATGTTTTTATATCGTTGCCTCTTCAATGGTATTGCCGACGTTGGATGAAGTGAATTTCACAGGGTATACAAGCCGCGTCATTAATAGCTGGAGACTGCTGAGGCTTAAGGTTTAATACTTCTATGTTTTTACATCGTTGCCTCTTCTATGGTATTGCCGACGTTTTCCTACAGTTTACCTTATCATGGGCTTCATATTCTCATGATCTTGATTACTAGGCATGCTAGAAGAAAATAAAATCAGTTCAAAAAGGTCCTAACCTAAATTTGAAAGGACCCATACAGCACAGGTTTAGTCATACATAATGTATTTGTGACGTATACTGATGTATATTTTACATGATGTATTTTTTCTAGTTATACTGCTGTATTACAGCGGAATCCTGCCCGAATATACATTATGTAAAATAATGTATCTGTACAGCAAGCATACACAAAACTAGAATCACGATATAATAACCGTTATTTTAATATTATGACCTAATGAATCAATAACATATGCTAAGAAAAATTACTTTCACGTATTTTAATGTACCTTGGAAAATAATATCAGATGAAAATGATGATGATGAAAATTATGACTAAAACATGTGGTTTTGAAAAATGCGGGCCTGGGTCGCAGAGCCGAACAAATGAAGAACGATAATAAGAACGTGCAAGGACGCCTTCGGGAATTATTTATTTCGGTTAAGTTAGTTTCTGGCTATCAGCTGCAGCTCATGTAACGATGGACAGTAGATTTCCGTCAACAAATTATTTAGACTTTATGCATGCAACCTTTCCTCGTCCATTTTGGCATTTACGCGAGCTGGGATCACACTGTTGCTGAAACTGAAGTGCCCCCCCCCCCAGAATTTAAAGTTTGAACGAAGACTTTGAAATCACTTCGCCAAACTATTGAAGCAAGGTAAGTTGTGTTTCTTATTTACTTTTTTTATTACGCTGAACATGATACCCCGTCTCTCCATCGCTTTGTATTTTCACGTTTTGTGGCACGTACAGAGATGTGTTCCACCAATTCCGTCTAGTACCACAAGTTTTGCATGATGTAGAGGATGAAGCCGGTTCATTGGTATTCATCTGTGGAGAAAGCTTGTAACTATTTGTGTGTCGGGTAGTCATGTAATCAAAATGTTGTAGGTATCCTAAACATCTTCACCTTGTGTATCAATAGAGCTATAATCTTGTGGTCACCTGTTTGAGAATATCGCCCCAAGATTTTCTTCTCTTGGTAAGGAATTAATTTGCCTTTATGAAAAGCATATCTCTTAAGAGGTGATTTCTGTGGCACCTAACTAAATTAGTGGAAATTCTGTGGTTACTAAATTAGTGGAACAGAAAATCATTGAATACAACAATTTTTTTAAATTGTAATTTGCTTTGAATGTGTGGTTGAATCGTCAACTGTTCAATCCTTTCAGGCGTAACTTTGTGGAAGTCCATATCGAATAATGACAATGCATACTATTTTCTACTCCACAAGAGTTTTTAATGGCACCTGATGACGGCGTAGCGTTGGAACTAATTGTTCCAATAAAACATTGTAGACTTAAACATAGTTGGCCTTGTCATTTTTTGTGATACCTGTTTAAAACTTTAAGCCACACATCCCATTTTTTAACTTACGAACCCATGCTATCGAGTTTTGGGGGGTGTTCCTAGCAGTTGGTAACTGGAAATAACAGATTTCGCTTGTTTGTTTTACATTACCTGTGACAAACTAGTGCATAGTGGTGCAGTGAGCATCATTGCTTAAGAATACGTGTTGATCACCAATTGTTTTATTTAACCTCACATTATATGCACTGTAGATATGGATATGGTATTCCATTACAGAATCTATTTGGGTAGTGTATACTGAAATACAATATTTACAATTGTTTCTTATATTATACAGTGGTTATAACTTGTATTTCTAGCTGGGATCCGAGCAGCATCTCCAACTTCAACGAAAGCTGAAGTGAATTTCGAAGTGGGTGTACGTTTGGCACAGGCCCAAGACCCTGAAGGAGGAAGATCTCAGCTGCAAAATGTGTGTCGTGAAAGGAGAATAGAGGGAAGAAGAGAAGTAAATGTGTGATGTGGAGATAAGGTTTATTAACCATCTCATTAATAGTCTCAGTTTAGGTGCAGTCCAATCAAGAAGTTGTGCAAGGTTCTTGTTTTTTCATTATATACAAATACTAATCACTCAGGCCTTTGCCTAGTTCCTGTCTTTACAGTGTTTCTTTGCTATTTAGTGCAAAACATCTCCATTAGAATGTATGTAATGAATTAACAATTTTTTTAACTATAATAAAAGTCATATTATAACTTTTCCTTAGCATTTTAATTTTGTATATTTTATTCCTGTGATATTTTTGTTCTAACATCATGTAAGAGTAAAGTGAGTAAATGAAGTGAACTTGTGATAATGCAGTTCTATTTATGGGATATTCACCATAGGCTTGGGAATTTCTGTTTAAATTTGTCATAAGGTGATATTGATACGTTATTGAAATGAAATTCACTCAGAGTCTAGGGAATTTAGGCTTGTTTAAACAATATTTATTATGTAAACTTTGGAGAAGAGACAATTTATAGTAGAATGCAGCCAAATTGTTAGTATAAAGTATATGCTGGTTAAGGATATGGATAATGTAATTTTATTGTTACATTTAAATTTATAATGTGGGTAAGAGTGAACAGGGAAGAAGACTGATTGTGTCAGGCGAAATTTGGTGGAACTTGGTTAACATAGTGAAATGAAAGCTTTAACTTAGTAATTCCACATGAACTTTTTTACGACCTAGGTTTCGACTTATGAAGTCATCACCTGATGAGGACTTCATAATTGGAAACCTAGGTCATAAATAAAGTTCATGTGGAATTACTAAGTTAAAGCTTTCATTTCACGAACTGAAGAATATGAAATGATTTCCTGTATAATTTACATGAAAATGTATAATGTATATTCGTGTATCATTTACATGAAAATACAATGTATTTTCGTGTATCATATACATTAAAATACATTATGTATTACACTGTAAAACATGTGTACTAGAGGACATTTGAACCACATATACAGCTAATATACAGCAAAAATACAGCTGTATTACACTGTAACACAGTGTATACTCATGCTGTATATTGGCTGTATTACAGCTGTAATACACATGTATTACACCATGTGTGCTGTGTGGGGAGAGTATCTAGACGATGGGCACTGTCCAACACAAATAGATCCAATTACTTAGGTACCAAACAACAAGTACGTCTAATGCAAATTTTGGAGAGGAAAACACAGCAATATGAATAGCGAATTGACGACAATGGCATAATATAATATTGTCATATCAAAGAATTTCATTTCAGTTCCACTTCAGTTTCAAATTCTTACGAGATGAAATAAGGAAGATATTTGGAGAGCATATTTATTTCAGAATTGACCTTTATTTAAAATATAAAAGCGCCAACAAAACAGCAGCCACTAAATTTCACTCTTGAATTTCTTTATTAGTGATTGAAAAATGATTTGTACTGGACAATTTCCAAGATATCCATTTACGGATCCTGTAAATTTCATTGGAAATAACTTAAAAGCACCATGTAAGGTTTCACTTAACAGGTGTTAAAAGAGAACGATCGCTTGGTATTTCAATATAACATTACCATCAAATGTACAAATATTCACCAAGGATCCACTATACATGGATCTTGTATTTCATCGAAACTTAAAAGGTCCATGTAAGGTTTCACTTAACAGCTGTTTCCAAAGAACTATCACTCGGTATTTCACAAAACAGCCGAATAATAGCAATTAAATATACACTTTACAGCATATTTAAAGCCGGTATATGCACTTCGTTTACCAACAAATTTATCCACACAGCATCAGATGTAAAACAACATAACAATAGGTCCACTTCATCAAAGCAGTTGCAATATACTATTTCATGAAATGTCATGCATATCCTAATAATGCCTATGGTGGCGTATTATGACACTTCACGAATACGAGTACCTAATCTTGTCGTTGAAATTACTTCGATGCACACTGAAAAAATAATTCCACGTTGACAATTATAATAAACAACGACCAAAAACCTTGCTCACACAGGTGGAATCTCATGAATAAACGAACTTAAGTTAATGAAAGCCTATAGCTCCATGCAACTAGGTTTCACCAAATTCGCTCAACAGCTGTTTACAAAGAACGATCACTCGGTATTTCACATTACAGCCGAATAATAGCAAAGACACACTAGGTACAACATATTGAAGAGTATATGTAGGTACTTCGTGTACCTTCATATTTATCCACAAATAGCCTCGGATGTAAAACAACACAGGTTCACTTCATCAAAGCAGTTGCAGTACTATTTCATGAAATGGCATGCATATCCAATTGGTGGCGTATGTGACACTTCACGAATATGAGTAATCTTGTCGTTTAAATTACTTCGATGCACACTGAAAACAATTCCACGTTGATAATTAAAATAAACAACGACCAAAAACACCTTGCTCACAGAGACGTAATCTCATGAATAACAGAAATTAAGTTAATGAAAGCCTAGCATGATGATTACTTACGTCAATATAATTACATTATTCCTCCCTTATAGTGTTCATTGGTATCTCAAGATTAAATATATCCTCAGAAAGCTACAAAAGTTTCACTGATAATACCACTTGCATCACAAACAAACACGCATTTCTCGCTGGAACTTGAGGAAGCTAAGTGATACACTGTTGCCATATTTATGTATAATAACAAATAGTAACTAAACTAAAGTAAGTAACTAAGTTATTCTAAGCTTCTTATTTTCTCCATAATAAAATTCCATCGACTTATCACGGCCTCGAAAGCCGTGATAACTTCTTCATCGCAACGTGCGTTAACTCTCGTGATAAGTAGTAAGAGAATACCGAGCACCACTGTGATTGGACAAGCCCTAACGCTAACGCTATCACGAACGCTGTCACTGTCCCTGTCACTAGAGAATACCGCGTAACGCAAATTGCGTTAGAACTGGCGTTCGCGCTCGGTAACGCACTATACGAGAGAACCAGAATTAGGCCCCAGGGCCGCACGATACAGAGCGCCAACTCCTACGCTATAGAAGTCCGCGCATACACATCGATGTACTACTGGCAACCTATTTGTAAGGCAATTGCTATCGTATCAACCCCCGTATGCAAATCCTCCTTTATATTCTTATAATATTTCTCCGTCGATTTATCGAGAAGACGATAATGTACACTCGGATAATCTGTATCCCTAGTCGACATTTTAGCGACCCATCCGACGTGCGAAATACTACATATTTGCGTTGTCCTCCACTTGGCAGCGAGACAGGGATGAGATAATTCTCCACTACCGCCAGTATTCGAACTCAGGCCCTCGCGATGGGAAGCCAGCGCTCAAACCATCACACCAATCCGATCCTCAGTTTAAGCACTCAAGCCGGTCATTCTCACCTCAAAACAGTAACGGTGCGCCGATACAAGAATATGCGTGTCAGATAGATACCGCGATAAACATGTTGAATGAAAGTAATTAGACCGACGTTATTTTACATTAGCAACGTAAGCACTTGTAAAAGAAGTGACACACTAAGTAAGCAAATGCTGATAGATTTTTAAATAGCAAACCTGCAAACTTGTAAACTTAATATTAATAAAGCAAACAAGATGAAAACATCTGGCACGAGTTGACTTACGACACAGACGAGATTGAACTACTCGCACACTGCAGTGACATATTCGACCACCCAAATAAAGAATGGGAGATATGTACGACAATGAAACAGGGGGGTTTTAAATTTCTCTATTTCCTTCGCACAATTCGTGACCACAACAGAATCACGGAAAAGTACCTACCGAAACATTTACTAAGAGCACAATAGCTTATGTATGAAACAGTTAGGTAGTAAATTGACATAATAATACAAAAATGGATTCATACCATGAAGTACAGTACACAGTAACAGCACACGGTTGGAAATACCGTGTCAATGCTACTTGTTCGTTCCTCTGCAGGCGAAGAGCATGCTTTCTCAGCTATTTACCCATACCATATTTTGGCCGTAGTGAATTTGATGCTCTATAGTTATTAATGACGGATTTAAAAGCATTCGTGCTTTACTTGGGGATTAATTTTACTGAAACATCGAAAAATTTTCCTAACGCATAGAAACTTATCCAGAAATTTGCACAACCTTTCCAATTGCCTTCAGTGCGTGTTAAGCAGTATTATATCCACCTTAATCATATATGGACTAGTTTACGAGTAGCTGCACTTAAAAATCTTAATTGCCAGAAAGTCCCTCCAGTTAGATGTACTTTTTCCATCACAAGGGCCCTTGTTTGTCGATTTGAACAATTTCTAACTGCCATCATGTAGCTAATAAAAGTACCATAACATATTATGAAAAAGTGAAAAATGTAAATGCTACAGTTTACCCGTAATTTTACTTTAAATTCTAAACTCTGGATCTCCCCAGACTTGAGAACATTTTTCCCATAGAACGTTAAGTTTAACGTCAATTTGCACAATTATTCTAAAAAGCCATCATGCAGCTCATAAGAATCAATTTCACCAAGAAAAAACTATAGTTTGTGAGTACTTGCGGTTCAAAATCAAAGTAATCCCCAGACTTGATTTTTTCTACCATGAGGAACCTAAACCATCAATTTGCATATACTTTATAAAAATCCATATTGTAGCTAATAAAAACTACCTCAGAGTTGAACAAAGCTGCATAAAAATTAGCTTACTCGTGAATCAACTACCGACGCATCATTTGGAGGTGAAGGTTCAAGCCCCCCTTATTTCTTTGGTCGCCATCCTGTCACATCCTCTTCCTCCGTCCCATCCACCTGATTAGCTTGAAAGCACATTCATTTGCGTACGTACGTTTTGACGTCGAAATTGAATCCCACTTATTCTAAAATACATCTTAAAATTACTCATCACGCACACATCCCTCCCACAACAATGGAGAGGTCACGTCGATGACAGCGGCTCCAGCTACGGGCCAAGAACAAGATTGAGTATCCAAGGAAACGAAAGAATTAAAAAACATTCATTATCCGCAGTGGTCAATTCATAGTGAATTTATTCGTGCAGTATACGCTTGGTCTTACGTCTTTCTTAAATGTTCAGGAACAGCAAATTTTTAAACTTTCTTTATTTAAAGTTCGAGTATTTCCGGATAGTTTTGATTTTGATACGCAATTACTACTGAACTATACTTACTAATATGTTTTTCGTTCTTCCAAGGTGAAATAATGTTATTAGTTACATAATATGAAGTTGAACGCATGTGCAATTGACCGTTAAAATATTTGGGTGACGGCAAAAAAATCATGAAACTCAGGAAACTTCCAGACAGTTTCGATTTGGAAGTACAATTATGCCTAAACAAAGTCATTTATAACAGAGTGGATATAGTGCTTTCAAATAACTTAGCGATTGCAATAAGAAAAATTGCGCAAATTGCCGGATAAGTATCTGTAAGATAAGTAGACGTTTCGACCTCGAAATAAAATTACTAATGCTTTCCAATCCTTCAGAAGCACAAATAAAATGCATCAAATACATTATTAGAAAATGAGATAGTACGTGAAAATTGCTTAAAAATCATTTTCTTCGCTTGCAGAAGAACGCAGGAATACAATGGGCACGGAATTTCTAACCATGTGCTGTTACTGGGTTCAAACTTCCTGGTAGTGTTTTGTTTTTGCACATCGAAGTACTACTGGTAAAATACAAACAGAGTCACTGGTGTAGAAGTAACTTGCATGTGGAAACCCTGATGAAAATTTCCCAAAAGGAATTCACTAGAACACAGGGATAAGCAAGGGATAAATTGAAATTTAGAAAATTTTCCTTAAAAAAATTCTTGTTCTAAAGAAATGTCCTTAAACTCTTGGGAATCTTTTTCCTTGAACTTTTTTCCTTAAAAATGATAGACTTCGAGCAGCCATTTCCCTAGAACAAAATGCTACGCAAGGGAAAACCTTCAGACAGGAAAAATAACACGTAAGCAATTTCAAAGAGTGCAGTGTGCAGTGCATATAGTGAAATACTATAGAGGAAAAAATTAATACCTATTCATAAAAACAAAAAATATTCTGCATAGATTCATTTATACAATCATAGATTTATCTTAACTAATTATAATGAGCCTGATGAAATATTTCTCTTGAAAAAAAGATTTGCAACCATTATAAAAAAATCACCTCACAGTTAACTACATTTGAAGGACAATAAATATATTCTGAGCCACTGAACCCACATGAAAAAAGCATTTCCCAGGAAAATGTATTCCAGGGAAATTGGTCCCTAGAGATAAATATTTTCTAGAGAAAACTGGGGTTCAATTTTCAAGTTAATTTTTTCGAAAGCCTCCTTAATATTTAACAGCCGCTTTCATATTATGAGGACAAAAAAACTAATACCGATTGAACTATTATTTCCTTATTATCTTGCGACCAATTCCACAGTTTACTATCCCAACCAATGGGCTGAGCACAACATTTGATTGTCTTATCCAATGCAATGAGATTAGGACCGCGATTCCAACGAATACACTCCAACACCGCACCGCCCGAATTTGAACCCGGGACCTAACGATGGGAAGCCACCGTTCTAGCCAACACACCTACCCAATCCTCGGTAAGGCACTCAACGGACACTTTCACCTCAAAATCATTTAGGAGAGCGTTTACAAGAATAGGTACATAAGTGAAGAAGCTTCGGAAAAATTGGGTTCATTTCACGGATGAGATGAAGGTTAAGTCATTAAACGGTGCCCTTTTATATTATTAAGGCAGAACTTTGAATAATATGCACTCAGTATGTAAAAGAATGATTACAGATCTGTAAAAATCTGGATTTCGTCTATTCACTCACAACGACACGTTCTGGCGTCGGCACGAATGTCACGTTTAGATGGTCAGATGGAACTCGGAGAATGCAAATGTTGAACTAATGCTATTTAAACTTTGAATAATTTAAAATAAAGTCACTATATTCATTTAAACCCAAATTACGAGTGAACAAAACCGCATTTATGTTACCAGGTGCTAACGAAAGAACTAACTACAAGTGCTATATTAACAACCAACCTCACTTCCGACATTAATGGATGCATTGTTGACTTTAAATAGGAATTGTCACTCACCATTACATTTTTGGACGAGGTCCAGTTTGTCAGCAGCTGCCGGCATGCATCGTCAATAGTAATTACACAGATTCCATTTTCCACGGCAAGTTGCAGCAGCTGTTCTCTCAATCCACCTTCCCCGCGTTCGCCTGTTTGAGACTGTGCCCCAGAGAGGGCGATAGAATGCGTGTAGGCCAAGTAGTGCAGACTCAACACTATTGTACTTTGACGGGGTTATTAATTACGTACTACAGCAATAGATGGCAGCACTGCCAACATCATATAAAACGGCGGATTTCAAATCACCCCCTTTTCAATTACGTACATTGATTTTTTGATAATATTTTAAAGTTTCCAATGCGTGGAACATTCGAAAAAATTGCGATGCATCGCACTTGAAAGCTAAAAATAGTTTTTATATGCATCATGCAAGTGAACTCAACGCCTAATTTCATCAGAGATGGACTTTTTTATTATTGAAACGAAGAACACACAATACTCAAATTGATTGGAACCCAAAATTTACACCCTACGCCTAGAATTCAAATTTGACATTTTCATACAGCAAGTATAATGACATAAATTAGGTTGAATCAAACTTAAATGCCAAAATATTCACTTCCCTGAGACCTTAAAAAAACGTGCATTCCATTTAGCTAAAAAAATTGGGTTGGACTACAAAATACAAAAAAAAACTATGCCGACAAATGATCATGTTCTCTATTATAACGGCTCTGGAAAATGTTTTTAATAATATAATGAAAAGAAAAAATGAAGAATACTAAAGAAATAACGTTCTGTGATAAAACAATCTCACATGTTACTTAGCTAAAAATCAGAAAATAAAATATTAAATAAAGGTAGTACGACCATTTCATGTAATATATGTAATTATTAAGCTAATAAAGAGTGGTGCCTAAATTTGACGTTGATAACATGGCGATATTTTTCTAGAGCCTCCGATTTTAAGAGAATTACTTGTTAAATACTTCTTTTCGAAAAGCTGTGAAACTGCGGTTCAGCGCTGCTGTTTCACAACTCGTCAATTTCCGTTGTCAATTGTTTCTCTCAAAACAATTGACAAATTCTGCTCCGACCGATTCCAAACGTTTCAAAACCTTCGAACAATTCGAAAGAGTTTAAACCTGTGTGAACGTTGTTGATGTACTCAGGACCCCTAGATTTCCTCCTATATGTGAGTTCATTTAATTGTATGGAGTGGGCAGGAACATGAGTCATCAGCGAAAAAGCCTGCCTGCTCTTGGTCTTTTTTTCGTTAATGGAGGATACCGAGTTGAATGTGGAAGAAAATGGTTTAACGGTCTTAAAGGTAAATACGCGAAGTTACCGTAATGTCGTTTTACCAAACATTGGATTGGAACAACTTGGCAATCACCTGTCCTGTGATGCGTGACCTCGCTCTCCTAAATATAGCAATTATTGTTTTTTTGTTTGGCATCTGTTTCTTTTTCTATACCAGGCGGAGATAACCATTTATTGCACCTTAGAAACTGATTACAGATCTTTGTCAGCTTTTCAGTAATAGCATGTTTCACTACTGAAATTTTTGTTTGCGTTTGGAATTATAATTATTGAGAAGTATCCTAATCATGAAATCCGGTAAGTTCAATTGTAGGTGGAAAGTTACTCATTGCATCCTATCGCATATTATTAAAATTCCATTCCTACAGGCATTTGAAGCTTTTAGTGAATGAATATTGCTTGCCTATTGTGTGTGGAGTGTGCTCTAAATATGGCTTCGATGCGTCGGCCAGTATGGAGAACCTAACCCAGCGTAGAACCCAAGAAGAATTCTTACATCAAGTACACTGGAATAGCACCAGATCTATTAAAATCAGTCTGCATTGTAAATGATCTAGTGATTTTTTCTTAAGTTTTGAATCATTATGATTGAAATGATGAAGATTGAATGTTCCTGAAGGTTTTTTGAGCTTTGGTGCCGTTTACAAGAGTAGCTAACCCACCCTCATGAGCATAGGTCGTGTATAATAACAAAGGTAGGGAGTGAAAATTTCCTGCACTTTAGTGTAGTGTTTTAAGTATACTTTTCACTCAAGTGACTGCACAGATTCTGTAGTGGACTTTGCATTTGTGTAGGCACTTTCTCTTAGTTAACTTTGCTATTTCCCTCTTTTTCCCCAAGTTAAAGTTTTCAGTAAGTGTTAAAACTTAGTCCTCCCAAAAAGTGCGAGAGTTGCCTATCAGAAATTTCCGAATGGATTTTAACCGTTTGGAAATTGTCCATTGGAAAATTTACATATGGATACATAAATCCATACGGATTCAGAAATTTCCATATGGACCCACCCCATTTGGAAATTGTCCTGCAGTGCTTAATAGAATGTTAGAAGTATATCGTTGCATGAATGCTGAATAGACAATATTTTTATAAGTTTGATTTCACCCAATAATAACTAGCATAAAAGCATCTAGAATGTAATGAGGTAATATTTTCTTCTTCATTTGACTTTTAGGAGAGGTTTGATGGATTAAAATGGGAATAAGTGGTAACTGAAACCTGAGGTTGAACAAAGAGATGGTTGTTTGATGTACACTAATACATGATTGGCTCAGGTAGTGCAATTGGGGGTAGCATGATGGTAGTTGAGGTGGGTAGTTTCAATTAAAATAGGGTTTCAGGAGCAAACCAGAATTTCTCCAAGTCCAAAGCTAGAGACAGCAATAAAAAAACCCTCCCTTCTTTCCACCATACTTCTCCAAGCAGGTGATAATGTGGTTACTGATGCAATGACCTCATTAAAGTTTACCAAAATTATGTACACTTCTCTGTGAGTAAAGTGTGAACTTACCTGAGCTCTTGAGCCCTATTTCTCTAAGCCAAAAGCTGGAGATAGCAATGGAAAAAATCCTTCCATTACTCCTATCAGGTAGTAATGTCATGACCCTAGAAATGGCCATATTAAAAACTAAAATAACCTTTTTGAATTTCATAGAAACGATTGCCCTATTTTTCCAAGTCCAGAGCAAATGACTGCCATAGAAAGTTTATTTCACAGAGCAAAATGTGTGACAGAACCATTCGACGGACTAGGTTGGGTACCACTAGAGACTTGAAGGCTGCTTAATAGGTAAGGTTGTAGAAAAATTCTGGTCGACACTTGAGGGTATAATTATTTTGTTCTCTTGACCGCTCCCCTGACGCTCCCGAGAATACTCGGGCAAAGTTATACTGATATGCAGGTGGCATACATATCAAAAGTTAAGGGGCAACATTAAGAAATTATTGAATAATTCATCAGTTATTTGGAATAAAAAATTAAGTAAAAAATATTCGGATTTGCCTCCGTTTAATGCTTCTGAATCTGAAATAAAAAAATATGATTTTAATTTGACCATTTTTGTAAAAAAAAACCATCACGGAAGTGGTTAAATGAAATACATTGTGTAAACTTATGCATCTTTGGGAGTGCTGTAAGAGCACAATAATGCTTCTCTACCCAACTACCCTAATGTAGAACCAACATGTACCAGCTATCACCAATAAATTTGGCCATTAGAGTTAGGACTGATATCTCTGATTAAATTGTGAATTTTAAAAATATTTGCCTGTAAAAAATGGTTATGTCATCATGAGCATATGCAAACTTTTTTCATTCTCACGAAAGATAAATAATGTTACTGTTTTTCTTCCCATTGCTTTGTCTTGGTTATTTACTTAGTTTTAGTAGGAATGTCTATCCTGGCTGAGTATGAAAATTAAAATTTTTACATTTATTTATGTTGCTCTGCTACATGCTGTTCCAAGGGCCTTTAGTCCTCAAGCAATAAAAATTTTAGTATCATATATACCACTAACTAAATAGGAAAACCAGGAGGAATTTTGGGTTGAATAGTTCTTTCTTTGCATGTTCCATTTTAAGAAAGCTTTCGACACGGTACCTCACAACAAACTTTTATACAAATTACAGTCATGCGGCCTAAACGAAACAGTAGTAAACTGGATACGCGACTTTCTGAGTGATCGTAAGCAAAAAGTAGTTCTTGACGGAATTAGCTCTGATGCAGTTAAAGTGACATCAGGTGTCCCACAAGGAAGCGTAATCGGCCCCCTTTTGTTCATTATATACATAAATGATCTATGCTCTCGAATTAGCAGTAAAATACGTTTATTTGCTGACGACGCTGTCATCTATCGCGAAATTAATGATCACTCTGACTTTGAAATTCTATCATCGGATTTAAACAACGTTCATGTGTGGAGCCAAGAGTGGGGACTCGAACTTAATCTGAGCAAATGTGCGGCGGTACATTTCTTGCGGAGGTCGTCCAACTATCCCCGTGTATATGCTGTGGATGGCGTTAAGATAAAGGTGACAGATGAAGTTAAGTATCTGGGAGTTACGATAACCTCAAACCTATCGTGGAGAACACATATAAGAAATATTTGTGGCAGAGCTCTGAAGAAGCTAGGATTCGTCAAGCGTATTGTGGGAAGATTCTCAGATGAAAAAGTAAAAGAGAGGTGCTATTTCGCACTCGTCCGGCCACACCTTGAATATGCAGCAAGCATATGGGATCCGGTGCAGAAAGAATTAATTCGGGAACTTAATAAAATACAAAGGAAAGCTGCGCGATTCGTCAAAAACTGCTACGGGCGTACAGACAGCGTTACGCAGATGTTAAACGAATTAGGCTGGGAGCCGCTAGAGACTCGGAGGCTGCGCGCTAGGCTTAGATTACTTGAGCAATTGAGAATAGATATCTTTCAGAGCGACACGGAGAACATCATATTAGAACCCCACTATATTTCCAGGTCCGACAGAAACGATAAATTAAGAGAGATATTTTGCCGAACGGATAGGTATGGGAATTCGTTTTTCCCCCGAACAATAAGGGACTTTAATAAATGCAAGGCGTAATTTCATAGAGCGTTTCCTTTTTATATGTAAACGGCTGGTGTCCTAACACCCCCCGCCACACGCCTATTGAGGCGGCTTGCGGGGTAGTATGTAGATGTAGATGTAGATGTTCCACCAATGATGACTACGAAAACATAGCAAGATACTGTAATCCATCCTAGCTTCTAAATATCTCACCTGTTGTGGCCGTTATCTCGGCCAGTATATGGGTACTGATTGAGAACAATGACTGACTATATGTTGCGGTTTAATTAATTGCTTTGGAGCATATTGTCTGATGTATCAGTTGTCATACTGCCGACAGCAAATTTGCACGATTTTCAGCATTTGTATCCCATGATTCATGAAGATTATACTGGTGCAATTGGCTGCAAGGGTTGCAACAGGTTGAAAGATACATCTCTTTATTTAGGAATAATTTTGGAGGACAGGGAACTTTGGAAGTTGTGAAGCATATCAATCTCGGAGTCACACATTATGTCTAATGCCAGGGGTTACGAAAAAGGCCAGTCCTTAGTTGGATACATGCTGATTTATGTCCAGGATCTAATGAGTTATTCACACAGCTACTGATATTGGATTTAATATATAAATTCAAAAGGTTAGCAATTGGGTGAGTATATTTTAGGGTTCCCATTCGTCCCATTTTTCCCAAGATGGTCTAGTTTTTAATAGTACATATGTCCTGGTGTCCCGACTATTTTCCAATTGTCCCACTTTTTCTTTTGTAAGTATCATTCCTAAAAGCAGTGTATTAGACTTTCCATTTTAAATATGTGGCACTCCTGGTGTCAAATTCATGAAAATTTAATGAGGTGTATTAAGAAATTGATAATTCTAATAACGATGCTCTTTTTTCCCCATGTTTCTGTTGTCAGTGTTACATAAACATGGTTCCCGGTTGCTTATGATGTGGCATCAGTTCAGTTCCATCATTGTTAGATTGTAAATTGGTTGCTATTACGGGTTGCACATAGTTTGTACCATGCCGAAACGTAGTTCCTTATTTAACAATAGTATTATAAGAGAATTTCCCTTCATAAAATGAAACAGTAAAAGCTTTAATCATTGTCAAGTCTTATTTTAAGGATTTAAATATCTAAGGAAAATAATCAACTTGAACAGGTTAATAATTGTGATAAATATTTTAATGTATGGTGTAAACATGAACTTTAATCAGGTATATTTTTAAATTCTGTTCTTCTAAATATTCTAAGTATGATTATGATTCTTAATGCAGGCAAGGTGAATTTATTCTATTTTTCTCTTTTTTAATGTGTCCCGCTTTTTTATGAAAGTTCCCAGTTATTTTAAAGTGAAAAATGCATATGTCCCATTTTTTCAAAAATACATTATGGGAACCCTAGTGTATTTCGATCATCAGTGTAAGGAACAACTGGTGCATTTCATCCTAAACAGTGGTTTGAATATTCATAATGGTTCAGTGTAGTTATAGAGGATGTTGTAAAAGTTCCTCTGCACACCTAATCTCCATTAAGTTTATGCCATGTATCCACATAGAGAGGCTACCTCATATGGCAGCCTCACCAGTTATTTCCTGGGGCAGTAAGGCATTGGGTATGAAGCAGATTGAGCTGTCAGTTGGTGTAAGGCTGCTGAGGCAACTGTATTTAGAAATACATGATGGCATATGGGTGGTCCAAAAAAATCGGAAGTCTTCAAATTTTTCACAACACCCCTCAATTAATGCCAAATGAGTACATAATTCCAGTTGCAAAATATTAGCTCGATGTGTTTACAGACAGCAGAGCCCACGCATTTTTATATAAAATTCTGGGTGCCCCTATATGGTAGGCAACATGAAGGAGATCATTTGGGTATCTGCATCCTCCAAAGATCCCTTTGTGAGTTGGGGTATGGCAGGATAATTGGGAAGATACATTCTACTGGTTACTGGCCTCAGTGTCAAGAATCGTCGCTCAGATAGTTAAGGAAATGTGTGACGATATTGTTAATAAATGCAACCTACAGTGCAATGCAATACCTGAGCAACGATTCTTGTGAGGCAAGTAACCATCAGAATGTATCTTTCCGATTGCCCTGCCATATCCCAAGTCCCACTGGGATCCTCGGAGGATGCAAAAACCCAAAGGTCAATCTTCATGTTGCCTAGCATATAGAGGCACCCAGCCTTATATATGTATAAAAATGCATGGGACACAGCCGCTTGTGAAGATATTGAGCTAATAATTTACATTGTGCGTTCTTGACCCATTTGGCATTGAAATTTGAGGGGTGGTGTGAAACATTTGATGATTTTCAATTTTTTTGTACCACGCTACTTCACCATCTGCTAAGTTTATCATTTAGACATTCAACATTAAGGCTTTGCTTAAGATTGCTTGAAGGGGCTGATTTCCTATTGTGACAAAATTGAAATGGCCATTGGTCAAAAACATTTAAAGGAGAAAAATGTTAAAAAGAAATAACATCTGACATAAATAACTGTCATTCACGTTAACACATCTTATTGCAAGTGCTGAAGGGTTAAGTGAATGTGTTGGGTGAGACTGGGGAAATGTTGAGAAGTGTAAGAATCTGTCCACATAGAGCATCTCATAACTGTGAAGTACTTTTGTATTATCAAAAACCAACTTGGGTTGCCTACTCTTCAGGGGACAAGCATTGCAAAGCAGCCTCACGATGGGGATTTCACTCACTCACCTGGCTTAAAAATTTAAAATATTGGTGAATAATGGCCAAGTTGGATTACATGGAAAGTTATTTTGAGGCAAAGACATAAGTAGCCATCCTAGAGCAAGGTCTTATCTCAATGACTTATTGTGGCAAATGGTAGTTGAAAGTATATGTACATGCACTCTGCAGGGTCAAGTTAGCAGTGATAGTAATTTCAATATCCTTCATAACAATTTCATGGATTGGCTCTGGATGGAGACATAAAATATTCAATTTTACTAACATTGACTTTGAATAATATAAGATATGCTTTAAGAAATATGCCGCAAACTTGTGGGAGTATTTATCTCTTCAAGAGGAGAAAATGGGATTGTTACTTTGTAGGATACACATATATCTACAGCAAGAAGCACATAAGGTTTGACAACATGGTGCATAATTGGGGGAAGTAATCTTTGTGCTATTAATTGAAAAAACTTTTGAGAGATGGAAATCTCACAAAGTAGAAATGGATTTGTTGAACTCATTTCAAATTCCATCATAGCTTTAACATTTGAAAGTCTAATCTAATAAGCATTTGGCCCTTTAATACAAGGATTTTTGGTGATATAGGAAATATCTTTTTTTCTGGTCATCATAAATTTCTTCTATTAGGTTCAATGTGGCATCTACAATATGAATAATTATTTAAATAAAAAATGATTGTTTAAAAACCACATTTCTAAAATGGACTAAAAAGTATAAAATAATTTCTCCTAGTCCCACACACATTTATATCCCCATACAGATTCATAACCTCAGACAGATTGTCCTGAAAATTTGTGATTTTATATTTTAATAGTTATGAAAATACTTATTAGATTGAAAACTAAAAACATGGGGCGTATGCTGTAGAATATAGTAAGGATTGTAGGGAGTAGCTGTCATAACAGTTCATATCATTTGCAGTGTAATAAAATTTTTAGTGACTTAGCTGAACTATTCATGCATCACTTACCTAATTCATGCGCCCCACATTTTTAATTTTCAATCTTACAACTATTTTCATAGCTATTAGAATTCACAATCACAAATTCTCAGGACAATCTGTGCGAGTAATGAAACTGTATGGGAATATAAATGACTGTGGGGCTATGAGAAATTATTTTATATTTTTTGGTCTGTTTTAAAAATGTGGTTGTTTCAAAATAAGTTTCACAATCGGCATGTACACATTTCCAAATCTCATCTACATCTACATACTACCCCGCAAGCCGCCTCAATAGGCGTGTGGCGGGGGGTGTTAGGACACCAGCCGTTTACATATACAAAGGAAACACTCTATGAGATTACGCCTTGCATTTATTAAAGTCCCTTATTGTTCGGGGGAAAAACGAATTCCCATACCTATCCGTTCGGCAAAATATCTCTCTTAATTTATCGTTTCTGTCGGACCTGGAAATATAGTATCTCAACTTGCTTTAGAGCATCTAGCCAGGAACCTTCACTTTCAACATGTAAAATTTCCACAAATTGCTTGACAAAGTTTGAATTTGAATTTCCGTGTTTAAAACATGCCTTATATTCTTCCAGTCTCTCCTGAAACTTTCTACCAGTCTGCCCAACATAGACAGCTGAGCACTCACACTTGAGTCTGTACACTCCACTCCTTTCCAATTTAGGGATGCTGTATTTGGATTTAGAGGAAAAATGTTAAATAATGCAGTTGTTATAAAAGGCATTTCTAATGTGGTGTCTTGGGAGAACCTTGGTGGCTTGGAGAGACAAATTACCCATGTAGAGAAATTTCCTCCATTTTTTCCTTGTCATTCAATTGAATTTCTTCAAGGCAAACAATCAATTTACAACCAATGAATCAATTAACCAATTAAACAATCAATGATTAATTAACAAGCAATCAAATAATCAATAATTAATCAATAAACAGTCAATGATTATTTAACAAGCAATCAAATAATCAATAATTAATCAATAAACAATCAAATACTCAATAAACAACCAATTAATCCTTTAACCGAAGCTTCTTTCTGATTTCAGTGGTTTTCTCACCAGTTAATGCCTTTGTGAATGTTCGCGCCATAGATCGCGAAGGGAGTCTCACAAAATTGCCGAATTCGCCGCTCACTTGTTTGTTGTTTTGTTGAATGCCTGTGTGTGTTGCTGGGGTGTGTGTCATTTTTCCTGGAACGTTGTTGGTCATGAACGGGCCACTTGTTCGTCTGTGGCAGGAGTGGAAGGATCTCGTGAGCCGACCGGACCTGAGAAAGCCGAAGCGATGGGAGCCTAGCATTCAGGTGAGTGGTGGTTTCGGTGATTGTGGGACTCGCGGCGTATTTAATACAGTCCACAAAATTAATAGTATCGTGTCGTGAACAGTGAACAAGTCAGCCTCATTTTTAGACGAAGGAACATATTCAAATTTAATAATACCATTTGCGACATGCTTCTTAAGAAACAGATATTTTGTATTCAAATGCTTGGTTTTATCTGACACAACCTGGGTAGAACTTACATATATTGCACCCTGACTATCACAATACACTTTCAAAGGTTTCTCAACAAATTGTCTTTGTCCAGTTTCTTTCAAAAGATTGTTTAACCACATAATTTCCTTTGTACACTCAAACATAGCTGTGTATTCAGCTTCAACATTAGAATTTGTAATGCACCTCTGTTTTCTACTAAGCCAAGAAATTGCACATCCACCTAGTTTGATCACAAAACCACTTACTGATTTACCATCATCTGCATTCCCGAAATCTGCATCACAAAATACTTCAATTGTCTTACCAGTCCTTTCGTAACACAATTTCACATTCTTAGTTCTCTTTAGGTATCTCATGACTTTCTTAACTCTCTCCCAATCTTGAACACTGGGTTTTTTACTGTACTGACTCAATTTACCAATTGCAAAGGATATGTCAGGTCTGGTATTATTTGCTAAATACGATAAGCAACCAATAGCCTTTTGGTACAATTTTTCATCAAAATCATCAGCGTCCCCTGGATACCTCTTCTCATCCATGGTCAAGGGAGCAACACAACCCTTGGCATTTTCCATTCGAAATTCCGACAATAAATTTTCAACATAGTTGCTCAGATCAACATACATCATTTGATTATCCTTAATTACATTCATAGACAAGATATTGTGTACCTCCCCTAGGTCCTTGAATTCTAAGTGTTTTGACAACTCCTCCTTAAACCACTTAAGTCTTTCCTTAATTCCTATAGCTAAAATTTCATCAACATACACTCCAATTATTAAGTCCTTAGAAAAATAAACACAAGGTTCACACAATGACCTACTCAGGTTCATTTCTTTCAATTTGAAATCAAAACAAATATTCCAGTCTCGTGCAGATTGATGCAAACCAAACATACTACGTTTCAGTTTGTACACATAGTTAATTTTATCCTTTGAATCATGGCAAAAACCATAAGGTTGCTCTACATAAACCTCCTCTTTTATGGGACTCTTTAAATATGCAGCTTTTACATCATATTGTTCAACACTCCACTGGTTTTCCATTGCAATAGCAAACAAGACTTATTGTTTTTCTCTTAATCACAGGGCTATATGTTTCACCATAATCAATCCCTGCTATTTGGCTATAACAAAGTGCTAAAAGTCTAGCTTTGAAAACACATTCATTGTTCAATTCCTCCTTTATTCTAAAAACCCATTTAGTTCCAATTACCTTTTTATCCTTAGGTCTTTCAACCAATTCCCAACACTCGTTATCTTCAAATACTCGAAGTTCCTTTAGAATTGCATCTTTCCAATTTTTACTATTAACTCCTGATAAAGCTTCTTTGGCATTTTTTGGAAAATCTAAACATGAAGAAAGAGAAACTTTTAACATGTCACAACAAAAACACTTTGTTTCCTTTCTTTGGCTATCAGATCTACGGCATTCAGCTGTAACACATTCTGATTCTGCAACTCCATCATCTGAACTGGAATTGCTATCCTCTGTCTCATTTTCTGAAAGATTATCTAGTATATTTACTATAACCATTTTTGGTACAACTTCAAAATTATCCCCAATTTCACTCTTTTTGCTTTCTTTCATGGGAAATACATTTTCCTCAAACCTTACATTTCTTGATAAAATAACACACTTGTCATTCAAATCCCATAACTTATTCCCTCTTAGAATTCTCAATGTAAGCCCATGCCTTACAACCAAAGACCCTCATACGGCCCTCATCTACTATAGTTTTTTACTAAACCACAGCTCATAAGGTATTTCCCCATTAATTGCTGATGACTTACACCGGTTTTTTATGTAACATGCTGTACTCACAACCTCCCCCAGAAATCTAAAGAGGCCCCTGACTGAATTAGCATGCACCTGGCTAAAGTCAACAACTGTTGATTCAATCTTTCCGCTACTCCCATTTGCTGGTGTTCCCCAGGCAAAGAAAATCTATGAACAATTCCATTATTCACGCAAAATTCATCAAAATTTCTATTGCAAAATTCTCCCCCATTATCAGACTGAAATGATTTTAAAGTCTTTTCATGAAGGTTTTCAATCTCATTCTTATAATCAACAAACACGTTAAATACATCACTCTTTTGCTTTAAGATAGCTACTTCACTGTAGCGAGAAAAGTCATCAGTTAATGTTAAAAAATATTTACCTCCAGTCTTAGTCTCTGGTTTTACCTGGCATACATCGGAATATACACAATCAAGTACGCTAGCAGATCTCTCCTTTCTCTCTGGAAACGGAAGCTTCTTTCCCTTTCCTTTGTAACACACTCCGCAGCTGCTCGATGTTGCCTTCGGGATTATCCCTTTGTCTGGGAGATTCTCAGCATGCCCAAAACGTTGGTGCCATAACTCTCTTGTCACGGATTTATTGACTTTCACACTCACAGTTTGTGGTTCACACTGGAGACTGATCTGCTCTTATCCATTTCATACCATTCACAGTTGATTGCATACATATCATTATCAACTATTTTTGCACAAAATATTTCTTGATCATTATTCAATTTATCAAAGGCACGAATTTCACCATCGTCAATTATGTATCAAATACCGACACATTCTAACTGACGCACAGAAAGTAGATTATCCCCAATCTCAGGAACCCAAAGCACTTTGTTTAATCTCAAAGTCCAACCACCATTTTCATCACTTATTTTCATTGTTACAGAACCCACTCCCTTTACTTTGCACATCACTTGCCTCTTTCCTACTTCCACAGTTCACATTAAGTTTTCACTGAAATCCTCCAGCAGTTAACGATATGGTGTAATATGACTGTTGCAACCACAGTCCACTATCCACCAGTTGGGGTCACTATTGCTCTGCTTACGGCACTCAATTCTTTTTGACACTTGACAAGCTCTATACTTGAACTTCACAACTCCGTCACCCAAAGTTTTAAGTTCTTCACTTTCTTCCTCAAGAATATCTTCCCTGTTCACCTTTACTTCTCTGCTCTTGAACAACTGCTTTGCTGTCGCTGCCCCATTTGGAATTCCACCTTTCCTTTGCTTTGGACACTGATTCGAAAGATGACCCTCCATTCCACAATTGTAGCAGATGACTGTTCCTCTCGATTTGGCGTCTAACGTTTTTCTACATTCCCTCACAAAATGACCAAACTCATTACACACTAGGCAGGATTTATCCCCACTATTGTTTCTTCCCCAAGTATTTCTATTCCCTCTATCATTTCTCTTCACAAGCAGGCTTCTCAGCTCCTGATGTTTTCTAGTCTGCTCTTCTCTTTCTCTCTCCATTCGGGATTCCTCCAACAGAAGCTTATTCTTCACATTTTCAGACGTTAATTTTTCCTCATTCAACTCCATTACCTGAGCCAAGGAAGTATATTTTTCATGTTTCAACCCTCGCAACATGTATCCAGCCATGTCTTGATCGTTGATGTTCGATCCATGCGATTTAGGTCTTTCGCAAAGATTCTCCACTCGATTCAGGTAGACTATCATTGGTTCATCAGGTTTCTTTAAGCAATTTGCTAGTTCATCCATGGTGCTGATAAACTGCAACGGCGAAATCTTGAAATGTAATGCCTTCAGCCTGTACCAAGCATGTTTGGCCCTTTGATGCTTGCACTCATCGTTCAAATAGCAATCTTCTACAAACTGCATGAGGTAGCACAACGCATCGTCGTTCTTCTATTTTTCTTTTGCAGTCTAGTCTCTCATCATCATATCCGGGATCAACTGCTTCCCAAACTTTCTTTCTTACCAGTAAAGCTTTCAATCTTTTGCACCACATGAGGTAGTTTCTCGGTCCCAATCTCTCTCAATGTTCACAGTCTCCAATGAGGTTGCCATCGCGCGAAAAGTTACTTAGGTGCACAGAAATCGCTATGACACATTAATAATTAAAACTCTGGGCCCATAACCTATTGAAAAAGCAAGACTCATTTGCTAAAATTTTATTACTCATGAAGAGCTAACAACTAGTGAAATTGGGGATAATTTTGAAATTGTGCCAAAAATGGTTACAGTAAATATACTAGATAATCTTTCAGAAAATGAGACAGAGGATAGCAATTCCAGTTCAGATGAGGGAGTTGCAGAATCAGAATGTGTTACAGCTGAATGCCGTAGATCTGGTAGACAAAGAAAGGAAAAAAAGTGGAAGATTTAAGATAGCTACTTCACTGTAGCAAGAAAAGTCATCAGTTAATGTTAAATTGTGTTCAAAGAATTCATAAGGTGCAAGAAGGTGTTGAGTTGCTCGCGGACCCTGACCACACAAAATATCATCCACGTATCGATACCAAGCAAAGACACTTTTTATCAAGGGGTTCACAGATGCAAACAGTTCATTTTCCAAATTGTCCATGTACATATATGTCCTCTAGTAATGGAGTAATGGTGATAAGGGTGAACCCATAGCCAACGTTTCTGGTTGTTCGAATATTTTTTCATTGAATTTAAATTAGTTTTTAGAGACACATGTTTTTAGAGCAGAGTACAGATTGAGAACTATTGAGTCAAAGGAGACAAGGGTGCATCTGGGAGGAAACACTAGTCAGGAATGTCAACCTGCTAAATCAGCTGAGTTGATGACACAATATTTTAGAGAAAACTTGGAATGCTGCCGGTACACTTGGTTGAGTCTCTTGACAAGGGGATGATTGGGGACTGACACATTTGGTACTACTGGTCTAATTGGGACTCCTTGTTTGTGCACTTATGGAAGGCCGAAAAATCACGGCACGGAGGGATCATTTTAACTAATTTCTGTGAATCATATCCGGTGCAAATAGTGTGTGGGACAGGATTTAATCACTGATTTGATTTCCTTTTGAAAATTAACTGTTGGATCTTTTGGTAACACTGTGATGCATTTTGTAATGTATTCCTCCTTCAAGATTACCACTGCATTTCCTTTGTCTGCCTTTTGGACGATTAGTTCCTCCAATTTAATGGAATCAAACCACCAACTTTATTCTGCCCGTGTACTTAGAAGCGATTTCAGGCGAGTCACATGGTACTAACTCATAGAGCAGATGGATTTGGCATGCACGAATTGTTCGGGGGGCCTTTCGAAGGGTTCCGTAGTTCATATGCCCGAAACTGGTCGAGTTCGTACACTTACAGAGGATAATACAGTGGACCCCCGCTTTACGATGGTAATCCGTTCCATAGGACCAATTGTAACGTAAATTTCATCGTAAAGTGAATCAGTATATTACCGAGCAATGGATCTGTTTAAGTACATCATCACCAATGTATTTAGTGATACACAATACAGTATAGGTATGAAATATGCTGGAATTTAATGATTTAAAATGTTATTTAACCAATATTTCAACTTTAATTGAATCGTCGAAATGGGAAAGTTTAAGTGGTGAGCACAAAATCAATGTGCTTTGAATTTCCTAGCATGCAGATCGTAAAGTGAATCCATTGTAATGTGAGCCCATCGTAAAGCGGGGGTCAACTGTATTGTTGTGAGAGTATTGGCTGCAATGTTTCGGTTGCTGTTATTAAACAGGCTTGAAGAGAAAATGGAAGCAGAAAGGCTCCCGAGGCTACTTTGAGAGCGAATTTCTCCCTTTAAATTGAAGGAGAAGAAGTTTGTGAAATTGTATAGAATGCCAGAAGACCTAGTGGGAGATCTAATAAGGGAACTGAGCCTTTTCCTCAGAGCTCCTACAAGGTCGTCAGCTTTGGTGATAGAAACTAAGGTAAATATAGTGAGTTAGAACAAATGATAATTTTCAGGTAATGTTCCACCTATTCCTCGTTCACATAACTTACTTTTTTACGCATGTAACCTCTGAAAAAGTAACGAGCAAAACCTACCCGGCATAATAAAAAATTATAGTGGTTATAGCATATGCCCAAGGGGCACGTTACAAACTTCATAAATTACAAGCCTAGCAAGTTAGTTATGTGAACAAGGCATTTATAGTTTTACCATAACAAATCATAATGAATTATCATTTCCACCTAATGTTAATAATAAATACATTAATGTTCCCACGTTGAATAGGTTCTGGCAGCCTTAAGATTTTTCGCTGGTGGTCCTTATCAGAATTTTACTGGAGGAGAGGAGTTCATTGCTATGGACCAGCCATCTGTTAGCTGCTGTATCAAAGAGGCATCGATGGCAATGTATAAACTCCTCATGGACAGATGGATTAAAAGTGATCTTTCAACGGAATCCATGGGAGAACTTGGCCAGAGGTATTTCTTCATTAAAGGAGGGTTTCATATGTTCACTTAAAGAAATGTATTTTGCGTTATTCTCTCTGTCTATTATTTGATTATATCTTCATCTGTTTTCCAACTACAAAACCAAATCTTTCCTGTGTTATCATTTTCATGGGTAAGTAACAACAATATATCCACTTCTGAAAATGAGGTTGTAATTTGATAAATGCTTGCTTCCGTCATCATTTACCTTTAGGATTCCTGAAATTGATTGAATCTGATGTCTCAATAATCTAACATATACAACATAATTATAGTTAAATATTTCAATTTGCTTTAATTTCAGCTTTTACCAGAAGTATGGGTTTCCTGGTGCAATTGAGGGAATAGATTGCATCCATGTGGCGAATGTCGCTTCTCCAATGAACAACCCAATTTACTTGGAGAGGCAGTACTTCAATCACAAAAGACACCACTCCATCAATGTTCATCTGGTAGTGATCACTTACATTCCTTTGTAACTCGCTAGTTAGACTCATTGTCTTTTATTTCTAATGCATGACATTAATATTCCCTAGGTTTTATGATTCAAATATTAGAATTCTTAATGTGAATTCTTGATACCCTGGGGCTACAAATGACGCATACATTTATGCAAACTCTACCCTACATCGTGGCCTTGTTGAAATGAAGGAGCAGTATATATGGCTGATAATTGGTAGGTTGCAGTACCATTCATTGTCCTCCTTACCTACATGCACGACATTTAATGCTTAATGGCACAATTTTGAACATAAGAACATCTTAAATATTTACCACTCAGAAATTGATTTGCAAAAATGTTGAATTTCCTACTGATTAAAAAATGAAAGCAAAAATTACGTAAAATGTGTGATTTTGACAGCTCACGAGGTAGTAATTCATTTTCTTTTGGTGGAGTCTATACCTTTGCCCATTCCTTTTTTCAGAAGATAGCGGTTACCCATTAGAGCTATTTTATTAGCATATTAGTCATTGGGGTTTAATTGGGGATTAGTCAAGAATTGAAGTCATTGGGGAAATTATTCCCGATTCCCCACAGTATAACAAATCCTTGTGCCGTGCACGGAGAATCATTGAACAAAGCAATGGGCTGCTGAAGTCTCATTGGAGATGTCTCCATAAACACATGGTGTTACATTACATGCATTGTATGTGCTGTCAACAGGATACTCCCATTCCAAAGGGAATACCCAATGGTGAGGAGAAAATGAGTATGGGTAATTATGGGTGCCCCATGCTGTGGGAAACAGCCTTAGGGCAGGCTGTACTTGACAGGGTAATACGTGGTTAATTTGTGCAGTTATGTTTTTACATTATTTTTATTTTGTATTATTACTTCTTTGAAGATATCTCATTTTGATGTTTGGCTACTTGCCGATTTAATATAATAGTTGCTTTCATTATTGTCCATGTACTAATTGACATGTTTCATTATCTCATTAGTTATTATGAACTGTTGTACTAGGGCTCACGTTAAATATTGTCCATGTTTCTGATTTGTTTTAATACTAATTTGGATTTTTTTGTTTTACAATCACTGGTTAAATATTTGCCCAGTTTGAAAACCAAAGTTAATATGTTCTTCCATCAATAACTCACATTTCAACCAACTAAAAGATGAATGTGTTTTACTATAAGTTAATGAAAAGGCTACTTCATCTTGTGGTTTACGTTAACCAGACATTAATAAACTGATCCTTTGATTAGTTGCATAGATTTCTGATTTTTTCTTCATTATGTGTTTTTGAGATGAAATAGCAGAAACTATGGAAAACAAATCTTCAGACTGATTATCAGTAATAATAACTTGTCTGGTAAATAGTTATTAGAATAGGTACATTGTCCAAGCAAAATCTTAATTCTGTGCCTCAATATACTCATGATAATGTTTTGTTAAAATAAAACATAGATAGTAACTTACTTTTCTCATTTATTTAAAATTTCACCCAATATTCCTAACGCCTCATCTAACTTTCTCAACAAATTTTCCAAGGAACCTATTTTTTTGTCCTTTTGCTCTATTCTTCTCCTCTTCAAAGCCTTCTGCTTGTCTTTTAATGTCTATTTCCTTTCTAAAATCTCTGGTTTCCTCTTATTCCATTCTGCTTTTCTACACTCCACTTCCACCATCTCTTCAGCCACACACACCAAGTTCTGTTGATGTCCTTGTTCTGTGGATGAGTTAAGTGCACATAGTACCTCCTCATTTGATTTTTTCCAGGGAATCATTTAATAAATGGCAATAACACATAGCAAACACGTTGCTTCTACTTTCTAGCCTTCTTTTGAGTGCTCCAGTGGGTCACGATGGTGTGCTTTGAGAAGGATGGACTATTGGGAGAATTGTTGATGAAGTGGTAGGGGATTCTGTGGATGGTGTTATGGTCACAGTTGGTAGGCGCAGGTATAGAGATGTCTGTGGTGGGAATAATAATAATTAATTTTATTCATGGGTAACAAACCCATTTTTTTAAGGAACTGACGTACATAGTTGCAACTAGTTGACGAATGTGGCAAATTAAAACCATAAATCATTCTACAGAAATAAATTGTTTCTGGTATACACTAATGTCTAGTTATTCAATGATATACACCATTATATTGAGTATAGCGTAAGGTAATACTACTAAAAATAAAAGTGAAATAAAATATGTATGTAGATTAGTTTTTTAACAATTATTTATATAAACAAACAACTTATTTATATATGGAACAGTCAAGAAAGTAGGGTTCATATGTGCTATCGTTTCCACTGAAATGTAGACACCCTCACGTCCCATTGTACTGATTTGTTTGAATGGGGCCGGGTCGGAAAAAACTTTGAGGGTTGGCACACGAGGCTAGCTGCGGCCTTTACCTTTACGTCTCCGAGAGCGGACGAGGACGGTCGTGGAGGCGACAGGAATAGCGAAATTAGAGTCAAATAAACTCTGAGAGCAAAAGCCCTAGTGGAAGGAATGCATTGAGGAAACTCACGTCCACACACACATTGGGCCGATCAGAGTCTTTTCTTTCGGGCTCCATCGCAAGGTTTTTCCTCTCCCTAGGTTCAGATTTCAGACCAAGGAATTTTTTGCATTGATAATTTACCTAACATATTATATCATGAATCTGCCATAATGTTTTGTCAATAATGTTAATTTGATTCATTAATCAACAAAAATGAATTAGGTAGTTGGAATGAATGTTATTCATGTCTTACTGTGCAGAATCATCTTCTAATTCATGTAAATTAACTACATAAAAAACCTTCTCTTCCAATCATTCCTTGCAAAAAATGGCTGCCCTTCAGCTTACTCCCATGCAATTAGTTTAGTTAACTCTGATTGCTTGGCAAGAATGTTTGTTAAAGAGTCAGACTACAGTATTTTTGTTAAATACTACAATTCACATAATCACGACTTAAAATTTAAAAATGTTAAGTTCTTTGGGTGGGATAGGGTGGGATAAGACCACAAAGAAGCAAATTAATTCTTTCTTTGAGCAGAGTGTCCCCTCACATAGCATTCAGGAGCATTTCTTACTGTGTAGAATCATTTTCTAACTCATGTTAACTAACTACATAAAAAACCTTCTCTTCCAACCATTCCTTGCAAAGAATGGCTGCCCTTCAGCTTACCCCCATGCAATTACAATTTGCAATTAGTTTCCTTGCTATGGAATGCATCCACATGTCATAGGACTTCCTTTCAGAGGACAAAAACATTTTGGTAGAATAATAATTTCTCCATAGTTACTTGAAAAATATGTCCCATCAAACTTAGATTGAAACTTGTGGTTATTCATACCTATGTATGTAAATTGTAATCAACTCATCTGTTACATAATACATTTAAGAATTAGAGAAACGGAAAAGAATTCTCCCATGTGACTCCTTCATTTTTGATCCAAGTATCAATTCTGATAGTGCTTATTACAGTATGAATTTAAATTTTTTCTCACTGAGTTATATGTTTTTCTTTTTCGTACCGAGATAAGAGAACGCATTAGTAATGCTCATTGAAGTTCCCTTTCCTCAATTACTTTTCTGGCAAGTTCCTTTGCAAGTTTCTATCTATTGTTAACGGCACTTTCTCTGAATCCAGTTGAGTGGCACGTGCCACTTTTTTCTAGTTCGTGCCGAGATTAGTGAACGCGTTAGTGGGTACCTATTAATGGAAACTTCCTCTCCTCTATTTACTTTTCTGACTTAAATAACTGCATGCAAGTTCTTATGTAATTGTAATGACCAAAGCTTCATTTCTTTCTCTGAATTGAGTCGCGTGTGATGTGATACGTTTTTCTTGTCCATACCCATATTATTGAAAGCGTTTGTACTAATTGAAAATTCCTTTAATGTATTTACTTTTCTGTTTTAGTAGTCTCGAGTCAAAACAAGCGTCTCATCTGGATAATGTCAACTAGGCTAATGTATTAAGGTTGACTCCTTCCAGGTCGAGATGGTTGGCCTTCTTGTAATTGGAGCTTCGCAGTGGAAGTACGCAAGTTTATACGCAAAGGAGTTTCCTGGGGTTGATTTGCGTGTCATATCACGGTCAGGAATGACCGTTAATGAAGTGGATGAGTCAATGGTTAAGGCCACTGAGTCATACAATTGTGTGGTTCTTCACCTCGGGACGAACAACCTCATTGTTGGCACGTGGAAGTTTTTTTTCTTTTGTAGTATGATTTGTGGTGAAATGCTCTTCCAGTGTTTTTCTAAATATTTTTAGTTGTGTTGATGTCTTAATATTTGATAGTTTGACTTTTAAGAATGAGCGCAAGTTAATTGCTAATGCTTCGCATTATAACACTACCCTCTGTTATTGTTCATTGCAGGTCATTCACCTCAGAAAACCATGGCTTATTATGGCAGTCTGATAACTGATATCCTCAGGAGGAACCCGAGGGTTCATTCATATATCTCTAGTGCATTTTTTTGGAGCCGTAATAAATACAAAAAATTTACCCCCTTGGAAGGTCGGCGGTTAGAGGGGCTAAATGCGGTAACGATTGAGCTTAATAGCCTGCTAAAAGATCTGAGTGTTAGGTAAGTTCAAGTTTTATTACATTTTATAATTGTGGTGACTAATTTATGGAATTACATATTTTCACTCTTGTTTTATCTAATTGTAGGCATGGGGCCTTCTTCATCGACAACTGGGCACTTCTATAGGCATAAAAATATTTGTGGTAAAACAAATGATAAAATCCTTTATCCAAGGGTATGCTCTTCTTGTCATGTTTCTTCTACCAGTAAGTCTTCTTTCTCAAGATATATCAAATGTTGTACCGCAAAGTCATCCTCCATTACCTGTCCAAAATCTGATTGCGAGGTTAAGTTTCAAAGCCATTCTGTCCTGATTGACCACTTGCAAATTGAGCACCAGGAAAATATTGCAATAGAGGAGTATAATTTCAAAGATGTGACTGAATTTCAAACCTGGAAAAAGCAGCATTGTGATAAGAATCATATTTCAATGGTGAAGCATTCAGGAAGCTTCGCATGTGGTGAAATTAAGTCTTCTTATTACATTTGTAAGTTCAATAATCACCACAAAGATACTGTTTTAGCTAATAAAACTAGTGCTTGGAAAAATGCCTAACTCAGATTGCTTGGCAAGAATGATTGTTAAAGAGGCGGACTCCAGTGTTTTTGTTAAATACCACAATTCACGCAAACACGACTTAAAATTTAAAAATGTTAAGTTCTTTAGGTGGAATAAGACCACAAAGAAGCAAATTAATTCTTTCCTTGAGCAGGGTGTCCCCTCACATACATTCAGGAGCATTTTCAGCCTGTTGATGACACAACTGAAGATTTATCTCCAATTAAGGAACACTTCATTACATCAACTCAAATTTGTAAGATGAAGTATGAGCTGGAACAGAATAAAAGGCTTAGCAAAGATGATGCTGAGGCTATTCATCTCCTTGTTCACTCCATGACTAGTGAAGTTAAAAAATCTGTTTTAATTTATAAGCCTCAGGGAAAACCTACAGAAATAGGGAATGGCAAACTTGATAGTTTGCCCCATGGCACATATCTATTTGCCCTTTGAATTCAACTTGAAACTCAAGAAAATGAAATGTTGCAAGGTTGTGCACGTATCTTGTGCATAGACTCAACCCATGGAACTAATCCATGTAAGTTCCATTTACTTCATCCATACTACATCCATAAGTTCCAGATGAGTATGGTGTGGGATATCCTGTAGCCCATTTTATCACTAATTACTTAGATGAAGATACTCTGGTCATTTTGCTGCAGAGTATTTGGGATAGAAGCCCTGATTTGCAAGTGAATGCTTTCGTGACAGATGGTGATGAGACCTTTGGAAATGCATTTAAAGCAGTTTTTGGAGACAACATTAGACACCTTCTTTGCACCTGGTATGTCAAAAGAAATTGGCATAAGGATTTTCATAGAAAAGTTAAAGACATAGAATTATTAACTGAAATCAATGAAAATTTAGAAGCAATGGCAGAAGAAAAAAATGTGCACAATTTTAAAATCATGTTAGAATAATTTCTTCTAAAATATTCTTAAACTGCTAGTGAATTCATTTCCTATTTTAAGAATAATTATCTGCATAAAAAGGAGAAGTGGGCCATGCGCTATCGAAATTTCCCACATGCAACCACTGAGACAAATATGTATGCCGAAAGATTCCACAATAAATTTAAAACTAATTATTTGAAACGGAAAGTCAATAGAAGATTGGATGACTTGGTTAAACCCTGTTCAAAATAAATAAAACCATCCGTTTAGCATTAACATAAAAGAGAATGATGGAAGAGCTACCCTTTGGTTTCCTTGACCTTAAATGTAGTCGACATGCACGGGCTATGCATATTCCAGATGCTGACATTATACAGAGTGATCTATTAACGTGGAAAGTAAAAAGCCAGTCTGACCCAAATCTTTCCTTTCAGGTTACTTCAGTGAATGAAGTTTTCCGTAAACCAGACCTATGCCTCATCAAGTGCAATGAGAAATCTTGTTTTAGCTTATATTCCCATATGTACAAATGCACTTGCCTGAATGGACATTTCATTTGTAAACATATTCATAAATTGCACTCATTTATAGTTCGCAATAACCCAGTTCCTCTTTCTTCTGGAGATGACAAAGACTCTTACACCCTCAGTAATTTGTTCCAGTCAAATGTCAAGAATGAACCTGCAGTTAAAGTTATACCGAAAAGCTGTAATGAAGATGTGGTAAAGTCAATTGCTGACCTTACTTCTAAATTGATTCACTAAATATCAATCCAGCAACTGAACCTTTACACCATCACATAAATATTACTCTCAAGTTATTGGTTGACAGAAGTGAGGGACATGGAAAAACCTCCTTCATTACTGCATGAACCCCTTCCCCCAAATTCTAAAATGCCTTCTCAGCAAGGCCTCTTTCAAACTGTTAAAACCTGCAAACCAGCTATCCATCGCTTTTGCAGGGCCAGTCCTAGGAGAAGGTCAGAAATTCGCACTTCACTTCTTCTTCAATGAGAGAATGTTAAAACTGATTCCTCAGATTGTTTTACTGGTTTCACTGAACCCATTACATCAAAAACCAATTTTTACAAACCATTGTTCCAAGTTGGTCAATTTTCAATCAATGAACTTCATTTAAAATCTCTTGAAACTTAATTTAATCCAGAAGAAAGAGAAATGTTGCTCTATATTGCTCCAGATTTCCATCCAGGTTGGCTCTATGACAGTATAATTGCAGCTTTCTTTCAGAAAATCAGTGCTCTGGGTACAGAAGTGTCATTTGTGGATCCAGCTATATCTCAATTTGTTTTAGGAGAGATTGCACTTGATAGACTAGTAATTATGTTTTCTCTATTAATATTGAATGGTTTCAATAAAATAGCTATACCAGTTAATCCCAATAATAACCACTGGATGTTATTGGTAGTATGTCCTGAGGAGAAAATTATATAATTCTGATCCTGCTTCCTCAATTATCAAAGATTGTTACATGGGCCCTATAAATAAGGTGGGTGTAGCTGTAGTCTGGTCAAAGTTGTAGCGTATTTTTTCAAAGGAAAAAATCCCCCGAGAGGCTTGATGGTTGGAGGGGGGTATATTTGTAGTCTCCTCAAAGTTGTAACATTTTTTTAAAGAAAAAAATCACCCGAGAGGGTTGATGGTTGAAGGAGTGTGTATTGTTAGTTTCGTCAAAGTTGTGGACTATTTTTTAAAGAGAAAAATCCCCTGAGAGGGCAGATGATTGGAGGGGGTGTAGCTGTAGTCTGGTCAAAGTTGTAGTGTATTTTTTAAAAGAAAAAAAATCCCCCTTGAGGGTTGGAGGGGGGTGTATTTATAGTCTCTTCAAAGTTGTAGCGTCTTTTGTTAAAGAAAAAAAGTCCAAAGAGGGCAGATGATTGGAGGGGGGTGTAGCTGTAGTCTAGTCAAAGTTGTATCGTATTTTTTTAAAGAAAAAAATCCCCCGACAGGGTTGATGGTTGGATGCGGTATATTTGTAGTCTCCTTAAATTTGTAGCGTATTTTTTTTAAAGAATAAAAACCCCGAGGGGGCAGATGATTGGAGGGGGGTGTAGCTGTAGTCAGGTCAAAATTGTATCGTATTTTTTAAAAGAAAAAAACCCCCTGAGAGGGTTGATGATTGGAGGGGGGTGTATTTATAGTCTCTTCAAAGTTTTAGCGTATTTTTAAAAGAAAAAATCCCCCGAGAGGGATGATGATTGGAGGGTGGTGTATTTGTAGTCTCTTCAAAGTTTTAGCGTATTTTTAAAAGAAAAAATCCCCCGAGAGGGATGATGATTGGAGGGGGGTGTATTTGTAGTCTCTTCAAAGTTGTAGCGTATTTTTTTATAGAAAAAAATCCCAGGAGAGGGTTGGCGATATGAGGGTAGTGTATTAGCAGTGTCGAGAATATTTGATAAGGAATAAAATCCCTCTCTCCTGCAGTCGGGGAAATCAGTCTAAGGTGCTGGTGAGGTGCTGACCTTGGCAGACGACGTTGGTTCGCGGAGTTCAGGGATTCGAGTCGAGGGGTAGTGGGATGAGGATCAGAGGGGAGGTGAGTGTCGTCATTTCCGCATATTTTGACAGTTGCTAGGGTGATTAGGGACAATGAGAGCGGTAAATTCCCTCCGTAGGGGAGGGGGTCGTAGTTGGAGAACACGGGAGGGGGGTGTTGTGTGATGAAATCGGTTGATATGGAGGGGAGACAGGAATCGTGATTCGCGGCACTTGAATTATTTTGAAGTCACGGGGCATGTATTCTCCAATTAGTCGTAGGTAAATGTCGCAAGCGTTAAGGCGGGAGGTGAGCTTGGCAGGCGGGGGTGGACCGGAGGGGATGAGGGGTTGCGAAGGTAGGTGAAGGAGAGAAAATTACGCTCATCTTTCTTGGTGTTGTCTGTCTCGACAGAGAGTAACGTGATTTGCGAAGTGTTCTGTGACGCATATAACGGCGAACAATGTTTTGAATTCCCCGGAGTCAGGCATTGATTTTTTAAGAAGCACGGGTGTTTATTGACCAAGGATGGGCAATTGTGGCGAAGAATTGTGGTTTGACTCGACGTGGTGTCATAAGCAAGTATTGATCCTTTATTTGAGTGCTGCTGTGTGTACCAGGAGAAATAGTGGAAATAATTAAAAGCTGCCTTTTATATCTCAAGGTAGGTAATCATATATGCTGCATGCAGCTGTATAAGCTCTTGACAGGCTGTGAACAATCTTGCAAAAGTGATTTATATATATTTCTATTCGATTTGATGGGGCGAAGGTTGTTTAAATTGTAATGAAGGTTGAGGAGCACGTTAATGATGGGGACTAGCTAGGGGATAATATTTAAGTATCAATGAATATCCTAATCAATTCAAGACCGAAGTTACATGCATAGGTGTCATATATACGTCTGAGTGTAGTTTTGGAACATTTTCTTAAAAGTGAACCATACAACATTAGTTTATTTAGATGAGGAGAAGTATCAGGCGTGATGTCGTGGAATTTCAACATAATAAAGGCAGAAATTGCAATTTTTCACTAGTAAAAATGCACTGGTCTGCCAGTGGAAAATGGCAATTTCTGTCTTCGGTATTTAGATGACTTATTTTTCTTTTAGTCCACGACAAGGTTTATTTCTGAGGGAAAGCGTTGTTTTTTTGAGTGGATTACAAGATGTTATGATCGACAGGAGACCGATGTCATCGAAATAAAATATTTTTCTTAGAATTTTGCTGATATTAAGCTGGGAAATTTTGATCACCCGTCTGAATATATATAGTGTTTCATAATCCAGTAAAGATGATTGGAGTGTAATTGAAATATAAGAGGCAATTCAAGCAGCCGTGTATGCCAATCTAAGCAGACGACATTACAGTTGAATCCGTAAAGTAATTAGGAAATCATTAATTCAATGAGAACGCATTTAGGTCAGTATATGGGTCATTCCACCTCAATTCAACAAACGTTTGTCCCTTAGGGTCTCAGATTTTGATAAAAATTGGTGTATGGGTACAATATTAACTCAAACTGTATATCCTCAAAGCGTTTTGTGAAAAAAAAATTTTTGAGTGAATTATGCATATTTTAATTTTTTCGCATTTTTAGCAAAAATCCGTGCCTTAAATCATATTATCACTTATATCTCCGCTTGTAATTGGTATAAAACAATGATTAATAGCTTTTATTAAAGCTAAATCTTTATTGAATGCAAATATATCAATAAAAAATTATTTTCTTCTATACCCTATTGTTGTAAATTACTAATGTTTAAAAAAATGTTAATAAACGTTTCTCAAATACTCCATCTCAGAATCGGCCGAAACGTTTTTTGCGTAATCTAAACATGTTCAGCTAACTATTCCAAAAATAAAATTTAGTGGCAATTCAAAAATGCGTTTTTTATAAGTATTTAAACATTTACAATTTTCTCTCGCGCGGCCCGTGTTTAAAAAATTGTTATTAAACGTTTCTCAAACACTCCATCTCAGAATCGGCCGAAACTTTTTTTTCGTAATACAAACATATCTAGCTAACTAGTCAAAAAATAAAATTTAGTGTAAATTCATAAATGCGTTTTTTATAAATATTTAAACATTTACAATTTTCTCTCGCGCGGCCCGTCTGCTTCCCATTTGGAATACATGCAGCAGACGTGATGCAAGCCTAAACATTTCCCTAATTGCTCAAGGTCGTGGCTATATGAGATAAAAATATATTATAAACTACGAATGTTAACAACAATTGTTATTTGTTTTGTTAAATGGATGTTTGCAGAGAAATTAACCATTGAGTCCCACTTTCTCTGCGCCAAGCTTTTTCTAACTACTCAGACACAATCGATTGAAAACTAACGAGAAAGCAAAATCCTTGTATTTATAACAAATGTAAAACGGCTAAGATAGCATGCTTTCCGTAAATATATGATGTCCTACCTTGGTGGAAGGGGTCCTCTCCGAAATATTTTATTTGAGGATCCTGTTATTCCTGCCTGCAACTACGGCTGAATCCTCGTCCCTTGCTGGACGAAGAGAGTCTCTTTATTATAACCACTCCATTTGATTCGGGTATTGCTGCATGAAACTCCCTAATGCCTGGTATACTAACTGCCTAACGAAATCTTATCGCAAGTACATCGGAATGTTTTCCAATTTTTTCTTTCTTTGCGTAGCCAAAATCCACTCCTAAAATATGATCTTTTGCCCGTTTAAAGAGTTCTATGGGTGTACGTATTTGTTTTTTGTATGGAAGCTGAAGGCTTGTTCTTGCTGCTAGTCTTTTTAATGTTCCTCCCAGTCTATCACTTGTCCCTTTACCATGCGATGTAGCAAAGAAATGCCATTCTGCAGAGACTGTGAAATCTTTCCTGTGAAGAGATAAGTTCTGAATTTATACTTGTTTTATAATGAGCAGCAACCATCTGAATAATATTTTTCTTTTTGAAGCTTCGGAACTTTCAATTTCAAGAATTTAAGAAGAAGTTTTTGACAAACATGTACAGTTTATGGTATATGCTTCAGGCTGTCTGATATGATTACGAAGTTCAATGGGATTACATTATCCTGGACTTTAAGTCGATAATTGCAAGCAAAGAGGTGAACTGTTGCTTGGCCGTTATTCCAAAGCATACCTTGCATGCTGTCCTGTAAAACGAAAGCGTAATTTTCTGGAAAATCTTCAATGACGAGAACCTGCCCCACTTCGATGTTATGCTTTACATTTCTAAGAAAATCAGATTGATTTTTAGCAATGTAGTCATGTGGCTGAAGTTTCTGTAACTTTTCAATAAAAGTTTCAAAAAGTTATCGGTAGATTTTGTAAAACTTTCTAGGGAGCAATGGTTAGCTTGCACCCATTGGTGGTAAGTAATGCTATCAATTAAATTTCCATCAAAGTGTTCTTCTACTGAATTCCAAATTTTGCTCGGCCCAGGGCAGTTTTTACATTCGTTCAAATGGCATGACTCGGTCGGTCGCAGGGAAACACATCATTGCTGACAAATAGTCTTTATATGACAACAGCGGCTCGGTGTTATTCCCTGGATTTAGTGGTGACAACCTTGCACCTAAAATCATGAATTTAATAATTTGATGCACCAGACACACGCATACGGTATGAGTTCCTGATGCTCCCGCAAGAACGCACTTCTTAGGTCTGAGCTCTGCAAAATTTGAAAATGAAACAGTATCTTCGGCATATTTTTCCTTAAATTACAAAATATCTCTTTCAAATTTCCTAAAATTAGTATTCTGTTTATGTGTCCGTTTTCCATTGTCATTAACGCCGAGCAAGAGTTTTCAATCGATTGTTTCGGAGTAGTTAGAAAAAACTTCGCGCAGAGAAAGTGGGGCTCAATGGTTAATTTCTCTGCAAACATCCATTTAACAGAACAAATAACAATTGTTGTTAACATTCATAGTTTATAATATATTTTTATCTCATATAGCCACGACCTTGAAAAAAATTAGGGAAATGTTCAGGCTTGCATCACGTGTCTGCTGCATGTATTCTAGAACTCATAGAACTCTTTAAACGGGCAAAAGATCATATTTTAGGAGTGGATTTTGGCTACGCAAAGAAAGAAAAAATTGGAAAACATTCCGATGTACTTGCGAAAAGATTTCGTCAGGCAGTTAGTATACCAGGCATTAGGGAGTTTCATGCAGCAATACCCGAATCAAATGGAGTGGTTATAATGAAGAGACTCTCTTCGTCCAGCAAGGGATGAGGATTCAGCTGTAGTTGCATGCAGGAGTATCAGGATCCTCAAATAAAATATTTCAGAGAGGACCCCTTCCTACATGGTAGGACATCATATGTTTACGGAAAGCATGCTAACTTAACCATTTTACATTTGTTATAAATACAAGGATTTTGCTTTCTCGTTAGTTTTCAATCGATTGTGTCGAGTAGTTAGAAAAAACTTCGCGCAGAGAAAGTGGGGCTCAGTGGTTAATTTCTCTGCAAACATCCATTTTACAGAACAAATAACAATTGTTGTTAACATTCATAGTTTATAATATATTTTTATCTCATATAGCCACGACCTTGAGCAATTAGGGAAATGTTAATTGCTAATTGCTCAAGGTCGTGGCTATATGAGATAAAAATATATTATAAACTATGAATGTTAACAACAATTGTTATTTGTTCTGTAAAATGGATGTTTGCAGAGAAATTAACCATTGAGCCCCACTTTCTCTTGCTTGTATCACGTGTCTGCTGCATGTATTCCAAATGGGAAGCTGACGGGCCGCGCGAGAGAAAATTGTAAATGTTAAAATATTTATAAAAAACGCATTTATGAATCTCCACTAAATTTTATTTTTGGAATAGTTGGCTAGATATGTTTAGATTACGGAAAAAAAGTGTCGGCCGATTCTGAGGTGAAGTATTTGAGAAAATTGTATTAACAATTTTTGAAACACGGGCCGCGCGAGAGAAAATTGTAAATGTTTAAATATTTATAAAAAACGCATTTATGAGTTGCCACTAAATTTTATTTTTGGAATAGTTAGCTGAACATGTTTAGATAACGGAAAAAAAGTTTCGGCCGATTCTGAGATGGAGTATTTGAGAAAAGTTTACTAAAAATTTCTTAAACATTAGTTATTTACAACAATAGGGTATAGAAGAAAATAATTTTTTATTGATATATTTGAATTCAATAAAGATTTAGCTTTAATAAAAGCTATTAATCATTGTTTTATGACAATTACAAGCGCAGATATAAGTGATAATATGATTTGAGGCACGGATTTTTGCTAAAAATGCGAAAAAATTAAAATATGCATAATTCACTCAAAAATTTTTTTTTCACAAAACGGTTTGAGTGTATTCACTTTGAGTTAATATTGTACCCATACACCAATTTTTATCAAAATCTGAGACCCTAAGGGACAAACGTTTGTTGAATTGAGGTGGAATGACCCATATAGCGTTTATAGTACTCGTGAGGAAGTAATGTTCAATTTTTCAGACATTACAATGTTTATTTAAATTAATATTTTTCAAAATTAATCAAAACAAGTGCGAACCCTACTGAAAATCTGACAACACCGTAACATTCGATGTTCTGCTGAACGATCGGCCTTGTAGAATCGCTCGTTGGGCATAATTCGAATAAATTGAGCGCGACCGAAGGTGAGTGAGTCCCTAACGTTCGAACGTCAGGCAAGTTATAAAATCGGCCCCCAGAACCTGGTTGAGAATGTTTAGTGAGTGACAATGCGTATTTTTAATTTCCAATGTATCAATTGTGTGGCATCATTGAAATGGCGTTGACGATGACAATCTGATTCCTTCTGTAAGTATCTGGCTTCATTATTTATGACCCTCTACTTCTAGTTACGGATAAAATATTTTAGTTCCTTTACTCAGAATAAAATACGTTTAAAGCTGCAGTTACTCTTGACGACTCCGATTATATCTGACGTGAAAATGTACCCTGCGTGCCTCCGCAGGGGCGTGTTGTAGTTAGTGACGGGAAATATCTTTTTGTTATGGTATAGTTGATGACGATAGTTTCATGAGTGTGTCGTAGTTCTGACCAAAAAAATGTGATTACTTTTCCGTGGTTCTGTTGTGGTCAGGGATTGTGCATTGGAAATAGAGGAATACCCGTCAGTTCGAGTCTTTCTCCCTAGCTTCTTTTTTCTGGTCGATGGTCTTCCTAACAGTTCACTGACGCAAGCGGTATAATGAGGAATCAACATGTGTCCGTTTAATCATCTAGTTCCATTTATTCATGTTAAGAGGAATTTCAATCTCATTTTGTTTAATTCACAATCAGTTATATTTTTTATTATTCGTTACAGATCTTTAATCTGAAGTCATCCTCTTATTTAATGAGACACTTCCTAGTACTGCCTTTGCCAATGTAAATTTACATCGTTCTAGGGCTTTCCGTTAACTTGCCTATGAATCGAATTAACCCAATTTTTTCAAGCCTGTCTCATATTCTTTTATACGTGCTCCTAAATGTTTTGTAGTTGAGACCGACTTTCGATTGCGTAACCGAGGATTGGGTTGATGAGGCTGCCGAGTTCGGAGACTGGCAGTGGTTGAGTGTATTAATTGGAACCATCAAGGGGCCATGAGGAGGAAATTACAAATATATTACTCCGCCCGTCGGATGGGACATTAACATGTTGAATAGGGGTGCACGATTATTAGAAAAAATCGTTTAATTGGCATCCGTTAATCGAAGAGAAGCAATGTTTTTTTTTAAATGGATTGGGCGAAAAATATATTGAGAATATTTAGACGGCTCTACTTATGGATATCTATAGCCGTAGCCTCATAAGTCGATTGAGAGACGTACTTCGATGTGCAAGTACGGTCATATCAAACGTAGTTGTCGTTAGGGGTGGGCGTTAGGAGGGGTTCTCGAAGGTGGTCTCGAAGCATGTTGGCAATTGCGCTTAAAGCACTTTCATGGGGAAGGATCCATTGCCCACAAATTATGACTTTTGTCCAAAGGAAAGTAGCAACTGCGTGTGACTTCCTGTGTATAACATGCCGCAAACCTTAGTTGCCTACTACAAAATACAGAATCTATTGCTCTCATAAACTTAAAGGCTTTTTGGCTCTTGATCATATTGTTTTTATGGATTCTCGGATGGGTTTTGAACATAATAAGATAATTTTGATGCATCTTTCTTTGTCTTAATGGCTCTTCTGATGAGTTTCGACATAATTAACTTTATTTTTATTTTAGTTTTATTATGAATCTTTTATGTTATGAATAAGCTGAGGACATTTAGGCACTAAAAATGAAGAAATAGGCAGCCTAAATAGGCACTAAAAATTTCAAAATAGGCACTTAAAATTGGCGCTTAAAATATTTTTTAAATCGAAGATATGAAAACAAACATTAAAGAAACCGATAAATCGACGAAAGTTCAATTATTAACTTTGGCCCCAACGAGTTGGTCGATACCAGTAACAGCTGTCACTATTCTACAAGCACCTCTAGTGGAATAACGGATTCATTAACATGAAATTTGAAGGATCTAAAAAATGAATACATGGCATCACTCACAAGTTAAAAAACTCGAAGTCACTCACAGAACGGCCACACGGCCACGACTTAACCCAAGTCTCTATTATAGTCTCCTTACCCAAGTCTGAAAAAAACCATATGAAACTTTAAGCTTGGAAACTTTAGGCTTCGGAACCTAGGATAAGCTGCTTAACCTTTGACTTTGGAACCAGACAGATACCCGCACAAGGATTTGGAACCTTGTCGAAGAAACAAAATTGCAGGCTTGGGATCCTCAGCCAAGAAACCCACCCGTGGCTGGTATTGCACGGCAATTGGGCGCAACCCCTACGGCGATGGGGTTACGGGTTCAAATGCCTGAACTGGTAGTAACAATGTCACCATGGACCAACGTAATATACTAAAAATGTCTACATAAAACAAACAGGACGACAAACAACAGACTGCATTTGGCGCCACCATAGCACCGTTCTCAACGTTGTTCATATTTTTAGGGCCGTATGTGCTCGCGATGAAAAACTAAGTCCACTTTTTTAAGAGGTTTGAAACAAGTTCTTTCAAATGAAAATGATTCAAAAGAGTATCCAGAAGGTCTTTCTTTTGTAAGAGTAGGCAGAAAACCTATTTTTGTCGTTTTTACAAATGTCATCCTCAACGTTGTCCCTATTTTTAGGGCCTTATATGCCCGCCATGAAAAACCAGATATAATTTTTTAGAGGTTTGAAATCATTCTCTTTATAATGAAAATGATAAAAAAAAATCCAGAGGGTCTTTTCTTGTAAAAGCGGGGAGAAAATACCCTATTTTTGCCGTTTTTGCAAAAAGTGTCACATTTTGACTCAATTTTTAAAATAATGGAAACCACTAAGATGAAATACTATATCCATAAACCATGTTGATATGTTAGCATGCTCAAAGTTTCACGTTGATTATACCTTTACTTCCTGAAATATAAAAAGCCAAAATTTTAATTTTTTTTTGATCCGCAATTTTCGGGCCACTTTCGCCCTGAATTTTCTACAAGGAGGTCGCTTTTACAGTTATTTTTATTATGTTGTTTAATAGAGCTCAAAACTTTGTACAAGATAGCCACTTTTTGTTTCTCTTATCAAAATATCTCTTGAGATACTATGCCTCAAAGTGACCGAAATCTTATAATCATACTGAAGAAGGCTGCGGCACGGGGCCTAACAAATTACTATATATCAGCAAGTATACCATCGGCGAACGTAAAACTTTACAAATGTTTATTCGGGATATGTGTGAATGTCCATACAAAATTTCATTGAAATCCGTGATGGTCGAGCGGGGACCACTTGGCATTGAATGACCCAATAGTGTACCTTTAAGTGGGTGAAAAAGAAGTTCGAACTGATGTATCGGAGGCGCATATTATTCCTGTCACATACCTCACGTATTTCAATAATTTTATCTGCAGAGTATAATGCAGTATTTAGCCATGTTCCCCATGGTATCAATACTGGCTGTGAAGGCAGATCAACTTCAGGCATACTGCCTGAAGTTGAACTGCCTTTAAACTTAGCAATACTGAGTGGTACCTTCAAAAACAAGTTTTTGGCAATTGAAACCATCGCATGTACGCATCACGTAAAATTACCATAGTTGTTTTTCTACTCTTTATATAATAATACTTTGGATGATTTTTCTTTATGTATGTTTGATGGCATTATTTCAACCTTGAAAGATTAAAAAAGGAACTGAAATAACAGACAAGCTCTGCACTAAAGATAAGTTTGGCGACGTTGAAAAGAATATTGCTTTTTTAGGCCCTTAAATAGGCGATATCAGCATAAAAAGGCATAAACAGGTAAAATAGGCATTTTAGGCAGTAACAAATCGCTTTAATTTCGCCATAAATGATCCTAAATTAACTTATAACTTCATAAAATTGATTTCCTGAGTAAAAGAAAAAATAGGCATTTTAGGCAATGTCCTCAGCTTAGTTATGAAGAATCTCTGTGTGTGGTAATTATTTTTTCTTTGTGACTATCCATTAACATTTTTGTGCAATCCTATAAAGGTTACCATGAGTCTCTTTTATTGCGAAGAATCTCTTTGTGAGGTAATTATTTCTTATATACGATTTTTTACACTTACAATTAGCCCAATCAATAGGTATAAATCCAACGGCAATTTTACTCCCAATTCTATAGTGGATGAAATGTGCTCAGGGGTGTGGAGGTGGGCATGAAATGACCCCCCATGTGCGTTCGACTCGAGATTATGGGCGGTTGCCAAATAGTGACTGTTGATAGGGCGCCGAAATGACTATTTTGTTATTATTTCAATAAATAATGAATTTACAAAAACATTTCTCGCACAAAAGTTGTGGGTAATCGAAAAACCTTTAAATTGAGTCGTCGTTCGTTGAAACCGATTAATTAGTTATTGCAAAAAAGCCAAATAACCGGTGAAAATGGCCGTTTTTGTTAATTAAACATTTATTGCAAAAATGTTTCACTATTTTTATTGCTTTGAAGGAAAGCGCTTGTGATTCTGAATGCAACGATATTTTTATAAGGTTTTTTTTTAATTATTTACTGAGATGTGGTCTATTGTTTATCCAGAGACAGTTGTTTAAAGTTAATAATTGGTATCTTTTCGCGGAATTATTGAGTCAAATCCAACGGGATTCTACTCTTAAAAACTTATATTACATGCAGTATTAAAAACAATTCGAGAAATCATTAAAAAGTCACAGAAATGAACGTTTAAAAAGCATCATTTTTTAGACTAGCGTTTTTTTTATAAACAAATTGAGCTACGGCGTCGGCTGTTGGTCGCACGAGTTTCTAACTTGGATATTCTGAAAGCCGATTTTATTGCGCAGATTTATGAAAAATAAAAAGTGCTTACGATCAATAGGAGCCGAGATAGGATTTTTTTCTTTCAATCGCAGAGGCTTTATTGATTAAAGTTAAGAAACCATCTTACCGGTGTTACACAGACAAAGGCTTATTGCAATTAATTTTTTTCATAAAACTTATCTTTTATTGGAAAATTGGTGCACAAAGTGGAGCGTATTCACGGCGGACCAAGCCATATATGTCGTTAATCAAGCGGAACCAACATGGGGACGTGTGGAGGGGGTAGAGAGCGGTGGTGAATCACGGAGCTGCCGCGCGCCTGAAAAACTGAATTGGAAACTTCAAACGGTGGAGAGCGTACAAATTCGCTCTATCTCCGCTATTTATCGACCAATCTCGACGTTTATTTTTTTCATTTGGGGTACCTTGGAAAATAATTAACTACTACGCCATCAGCTTAAAGTGTATATTCAATTGTTATTATTCATTTTTATTATTATTGTGACTCGCTGCAAAGTTACTGTAATTACTTACTAATAACTATTTAGTATAAACTTCTGTTTATTATTTTAAAAACTTTAAAATATTGTTAATACATTGCGCTGATTTACGTTCATATTGGTCGTTAACGTGAGTTTCTGTATATGTCTCCAAAGATGCGACGCTTTGAGGCAAGCGTTGTGTTCATCAGCTGGTGTTGAATTTGGCATTACTAATCTGTCCCACCCGTGAGCATGCAACATATAATTGACCACGCGAAGATTCCAGATTTAATCCACGCCCTTTAAGCGATCGACCCTTGTTGATGTCATTGAGAAGGCAAGGAAAACGGGTAACTGTTGTCGTTTGACTATAACTATCAAATTAGTCCCTGAACCTGGCCTTTAAAGGCTGCAGGTGTGAATAGCGCTATTAAATGGGTATTCAAGCCCGGTTGCCAAGGAAATATTTATTGTTGAAAAGGAAGAAAAATTGATGAACTTGGAGATAAAAACGTAGTACCTGGACAAAAACGAAGCGTATAAGAAAATTGAATGAAAGAATTAAATACTACATTCTTTTATGCGGTCTATGATGCAAATCTCCATCCAATATCTTGAGTTCAAGTAATTTAAAAAAGCAAATGAAAAAACACCTGCACCGAATTCAATGCTTTTCTTATGGGTGTCAATGTTTCCAATATTGGGGTAAAAACAATTCCAAAATTTGCCACCTATCAAACCAAATTTACTACCAAATCATACAGATAGAGAATCCGCATTTAATTCACCAAACCTAATTTCTCTAGCTCAAAACTTGAGAGAGATACAAACAAAATGGATACAGCATGACTGGCTGACACGCTACAAAATTAATATATGTATAGATTTTAAAATACAAATAGGTAATACATTGCCACGCCTTGCAATGATGGTTGGTCTTACAAAAAATGTTTTAAAAAATTTTGTAGATATTATTTTTATGATTTCACATAACTTTTAACAGATTTTGTACTGTAAATAATGAGAGTTATGATTTTTAATGTCTTTCAACCCCTAAAATACGGGTAGGTAAAATTGCCAGCCCTTGCAATAAGGACTGATCGTTTAAAATAATGTTTGAGACAAAAGTTGTAGATATTGTTTTGAAATTTTCATATATCTTTTAATGGATTTTGTACTCTAAATAACAAGGGTGTTATGAATTTTGGTCCTTCAACCCCTATTTATTCCACCCCTTGAGCTAATTGTTAGTGTAATCTAAAGTAGTAAAGTCATGTAGTAATCTAATGTAGTAAAGTCATTTGCAATATTTTTAGGAATTATAATACACTAAAAATTCAAAATGTTGTAAACTAAGGGAGATAAGGGTGTTTTCTGATTTTTAAGAAAGCCTCCCCATTTTTACCCCCTTGGTCCGATTTTGCTCAATAACAAACTTGACCGAGATATTGCACCCCTAGATTTGATGTACAAGTCCGGAAGTCATTACTGCAAAATTATGGCATTTATCGTGTTAACAAAAAAGTGATATAAATAAATATATAAATCTACCTAAATGACTCTTAAACCTAGGTCTGGCAAAAGAAATTCAAGGAGGGATGGCGCCCCCTTGGCTATGACCCTGATGGGGGTATCCATCTTCTCTATTGAGGTTCATAGGTGTTTTTATGATTTCGATGGCTTTTCTAATGATTCTCTGGAAGTACATATTTTCCTTATTTTGTCGTCTTTGAATTTTATAGTACCTATGCCCCAGTTCACTCTATGCATGCTTCGAGATTGCTGATGCTTTAAATTGCTTATTTTTTGTCGCCCTCTGGTGTTCTTTCAGCCGTATGCTCAAAGCTCTGCAAGTTTCGCCAAAATAGGACCTGTCAGAAGACCTGACCTGCCAGCACTTGTTGCATGCCTTCAGAGAATGTCAATGGAATTCTGTCCTTGGGCCCGGGTAGGATGTCGGCTATCTTGGCCATACAGTTAAACCTCGTGAACCACGTCATGCTTCCGTAATGCCCTGGCAGTTTTTCCCCATCAACCATCCCCATCAACACCGCGGTCCCCATCAACATCGCAGAAACCTTCGAACGAACAATAATGTGTGAGATTTCTAAAACAAAAAATTTTTTTGAACACTTTTTCTTAAAATCTCTTATATATTCGTCAAAATCCGGGTCGAGTTTCAATAAATTTCAGTGGTATTTGTAAAAGTTGTCTTTTTCTCCCTCTTGGTTACTTTTGTTAAGGGGTAGACATGGTGCTTGCTGGGTTTTACAATTACAAACCGAAATTTTGTTCTCAATATTTCTGTCACATATGTGTCAATGTATTTGTGATCACAGGGTATTGCTCCCACAAAACTCCCATGTTTCATGCCAAGGTCATTTCCTCTTTCACCCACTACAGCTTTCCCATCTGCATTTACTGCTAAGTGCTTTCTCCCTGGTATCCTACTTATTATTTCCTCCAGTTGATTAGATACCTCATCTATATCTTCTTTTTTATGATTAGAGATAGGTGTATACACCTGAATCCTAACTAAATTTGTTGGATCTGCCTTCAGCTCAATGAGTATAATCTTGTCACTCTCCAGCTCTGTATCTAAAACTTAACTACTAAATTTCCTCTACATTACAAATCAACTGCTTACTGCCTTTATTCCCATAGCTGCATGTTACCCAATAGCCATTGCACAGCCATTGTCTTTCCATCTTACTTCACACAGACCCATCATGTCTTAACTCACATTCTCCATTTCTTTATATTTTCTAACCTGCCTGCCATTAGCGTACTCTGAACATTCCATGTGCATATTCCATTTGTTGCATTCTTATTCTGTATCATATTTTCCTCTGTTGCATTTAGTCCTGCTTCAGTGTAAGGATTTCACATGATAATGACTGCATGGGGCTTGTTCCTACTGCTGCCTGGCATGACACCCAGCCCTGGGAGCCAAGTACCATAGTTGACAGGATTAATTTCCATGTAAGTACTTTGTATAATTTCAAAGTTAATTAATGGATGTGGTAGTTAGTGGCCTACCTCAATATGTCGTGCTTTGTGAGGTACCATCTAGTGAGAATTTGCCCTCTGGGGTAAGATGCCTTTTGCAGCCACCTCACTTGGGTTCAGATGCTAGAAGGACTACCATTTACCTTTCTCATGACCTCATTTGCCTCTCCGGACCCATCTGGCATTGGAGGACCTACAAGGAGCAATTATTATTGCCAGGGCCGTCCTTTGGGATTGAGAGGCCCTGTGCAAGCGAAAGTCGAGGGCATCCTAACTTCGCATTTCCTTATTGATATATGTAGTTCCATCTTTCATACATATTTCAAGAAAATATGAATACGTCTGACAGATTGGCTAATGGTTTCAAGATATTTGCGTTTGTACGTACCTTGTTTATTGAGGTTAGCCTACTGAAAATATATTGGTTTTATTTTGATGAAATTTATTAGGTACCTACATTTAGATGACTAAGGTAAAATGTTAACATTAAAAAGTAATGAAAAAGAAACTTTCCTGCAGGATAACCTTTAAGACATATCAAAAACAAAATTACAAAATGTACAAATGGTGCACATTATGAAAAGTCTACTTTTCTGCCTTTCATTGAATCTAATTGCAGTCTTATATAATTTGATTCTCAATTATCAGCTAACTTTTTATGCACAGAGATGATTGCATGATCTGTGTCAGGCGTCTTTATTAATTTTAAAGTTTGAGAGGCTTCTTTCAGCATTTGCAGCACTAATGGGAGTAGTTGATATGATCTGCAATGCTATGCAAATATTACTTAAAGATTCGTTTTTTAATGCATATTCGATGTGGTGAAATAAGAAATCAAAAATTTGAAGTTAGTTTCAAATTATGAGATATAAACCCCATTCAATTATCTATAACTTTGCATATTTTTTAAAAAGTTTTCTTACTTGGTACTAACACTTGTGCCCAACTTAACCCCCATCATGTCCATTGATTGGACCAAATGATTGCTTGTTTCTTAAACAGTGATTCGAATAAATTTCTCTTCTTGAGGTCATATAGGCAATATTTAAAGTTTCTTTTTGTCCTTCCTTAGGTCTCATTGAACTTCATCATATCATCTGCCTTCCCTTCCATTGTCCAAATACATATTTATTTAATCTCTTTTCTATTTGTAACCAACTATATCCAACATTAGTATTTTCCTCGGTATGCCACATCTCTTAATTTTTTCTCCATCAACTTCCATTGTATCCTATGAATATTACCACTGATTTCCTGACCTCCGTTTTCAAATATAGCATTTTCTTTTTTTCCACTTAGCTTATCAATTTCATTTCAAGGTGCTAGGAGATCATCAAGGTGCTAGACATCTCCTGCATCTCTAAATCATCAAGTCAAAGTCCACCCTTTTTCTTCAAGAAAAGCTTTCTGATCCGTGAAAATTCTGTGCTTAATTCAAAAGATTTCACTATTTTTTTTCTTTATTGATAGTTTCAGCCTCTCCCTCAGTTCCTTTCTCTTTAGTAAATTATTCCATATCGCATGCCTTTTTAAGGTGTGTCTGTACGTAATCTTTTCTTATTTAAGTACCTACTCAATTTATGTGTTAATTGTTTTACCTGCTCCATTTCATGCACTTCAACCTCTTTAGCCCAGGAAAAACTTTGCTGTATTTATCTTTTCATGGCTTTTCTACACCCTACATACTCGTCTTACTGTATATGAAAGATTTCTCAGTGTTGACTGCAGTTCCTAGGCTGACAGTCCAATTCAATACTTGATTATCTTATAATCTGGCTGTCTAATTTTATTCTCACTTCCATATCTTCCCCTTCATTTTATGTTGCAGCTATTATACCATTTAAATATTCTACCTTGGTTGAGCCTTTTGTGAATTGAACAAAACAGTAACGCTTAACTGCAGACATGAAAGAGCAAATAAGTTAGTTTTTGTTGTGAAGGTAGGAGGAAATTTCTCAGAAGTATACAAATTCTGAAAAATTAATACAAGCTGCTCCATTAGGTTTAACAGGAAAAGTTGTAATTACATATTCAGAGAATTCAGACATGGGTGTGTCTTACTTTGCATGTGCCAATTAATACAAGAAATGTGAACAATTCCAATACTTTCAAGATGATGTTCCAGCATAATGGTGCATTGAATTCACGATAATGTTAATTTTATTTTGTTTTAATTAAAATGAAAAAAATACCTTGTCTGAAATTCACTTTAGTGAAATGGTCAATTTTTGGGTGCCTTCAATTTTTCTCTGAAGAGAAAATCGTAATTGTCATGAATTTGACTAAAATCAGTGCTTACAGCCGTTGGCTCACTGAGGCTTGATTGACAGTGAATCCCAACACCTTTGTTACCTAATTCCCCTCCTATTTGTTATTATACTTCAAGCTCCTTGTATGATTCCATCACCATTTCCTCCGCACAGAAGTTGAAAAATGAATGTCGTATTAGAGTACAGATAAATTTCTAGAGATGTCACCCTGCTCCTACTCACCATGTTACTCTATCGTCTACATTTACTTGTGTAGTCTGTGTTGTTATCTCCCATAAACTCCTCATTTCTGCCTTGAACTCATCCAATGCCACTAACCTGCCGAAAGCCTTGGCAAAATCAGGTATTCAAACTAAAAAAAATTCCTATTAAATTCCATATTTCTATCTGTATTCTCATTTAAGCTATAGCATCAAGCAGCATTTCCATTATATTAGTAAAACCAAACAGGTCTTTGCCTATGACACTCTTTGTCATGTGATAAATTAGGCTTATTGGTCTATGATCTTTGCACACAAGAACTGTACCTATTCTTCATAAAATTGGGAATCAATACAGTGTTACTAACATAAGTCTTGTGCTGCACTCTATCATGTATGCAAGGAATAAGTTTAAACAAATTCTGCTTATATTATTTTAATAGTTACCAAGCAACTCTGGAGATATACTATTATCTTCTCCAACTGCTTTATTCTCTTTCATTTTCCTTAGAGAAATTTCTTTCTCACAATATAATATTCCTGGATCCTGCCAGTCCTTATCCACATAGCATTCTCTTTTTGGAGTTAGGCAAACAGTCCTAATCTCTTGTTTGTAAAGTTATCTTCATACTGTTTCCATCTCCCCTGAGTTTCCTGTGGCTCTTTCAAAATCATCTCACCTGTCATCAAAGGCTTTGTTGTCCATATTTATTTATCATTCCTATTTTCCCTTCTACAGAAACATCCTTAGCATTTACTTGAATTCTTAACCTCGGGGTTATATGAATTAGGATTATAAATATTAATGTACCACAGAGTAATGGAAACTTAATAGTTGAGTATGAAGTTATTTATTAATTTTTCAAAGTCATTACATCATCATCTGATGATCGCTTATTACCTTTTCGTTCTTGCCATAAGCTCATTTGACGTCTTACATGAGTCAAGGAGGTGAGCACATGCATGGTAGCTGATAGCCATAGTCTATAAAAATAGCACGTATAAAAATAGTTAATATAAAAACAAGCAGAAATCAAAACCTTATAGCAATGGGCAACCATCGTGCAACAAAGAAATGTTTTCAGGTAACTTGTCTGGTATTCATTGAGTTTTCTTTCAATTCAGGTAATTGGGCACTATCTTCACAATGGTGTCCTAGTGAAGCATCATTTGGAGTGCTCTACGAAGGGGATGATTCCTGGTGGTGTCCTGAGTTATGTTATCTTCTGTAGCAGCTTTGCCTGTCATCAATCGTCACACGCCCCTTCAACTGCCAAACCTGAAATAAACATGAAACAGGGTGTTATAATTTGTGTATTTATAGTTCATCAATGCTAGTTGGAAGTCATTGATGCAGTAGTCCCTACATTTGCAAGTTTCTTCCTGTACATTTTTTAAATTATTTTACATTAATTCAGAGTCTTTAATGTAAAGTGTATATGTGGACAGTATTTGTAATTGTAGCTCTGAAGCTTTTAAACGCATGTAAAAATTAAATGAATAAAGTTGAATGCACGAAGTTCATCATTATTTGAATATTCATCTGACCCACCATGTAAGTTTTCAGGGTGACTAAAGTATTGGCCGAATACGCTTAGAGGTTAAATAAACGGGGTGCATAACTTCAAGGCAGGCATAGGTGACCCACATAAGTTCCGCATTTGACTTAGCAGATTACAGGAGAATGGAGGAAGGCTGTCGATTGGAGGTGGGTCGCCGGGGATTCACAGTCGTGAGGTGGAAACGCCCCAACTTGGAATATTTTTCATTCCTATTCCTCACCTAAATGAATAAATTATTTTCCAGCTTCCTCTTTTTTGAGAGTAAAATATCATGAATTTGGTGACCAATTTTGTATTCCTTTCAACAATAGGAGATAAAGGATTACAAAAATCAATTAAAAATCAGTTGTGTGAATATGCGTAATTTTAAGATTCTTAATATGGGGTTGTTCAACTTTTTAACATTAGCTAGAAAAAAGTAAATTTAAATATGCTTGAAGAGGCTTGTATTCTTTCTTTGCCATATCACAAATATAATTATTGGAAACACTTCTGCTTATGAATATTTTGTATTTTTCTTAACTTTTTTTCAACTATGTCCCAAAGGTGAGCGACTACAATAGGGATGATTCTACACTATTGCCTTTAAAGCAGTCAATAATATATGAAATACATTTTTTAAGATTGTGAATAATTTGTAACCCCAAGAAAAACTTTGTAACTTCCTGTGATTTTTTTTATTTATTTCGGATCAAGTTTCGTCGAATGGTCGCTATGATAATTCTTTTCAGACCTTTTGGGAATTAATAGTTAGCATTATCAGGAGGGAGTTGAGTGAGGAGCAGGGGAAGTGAAAAGAAGGCGTGTGGGAGAGGAATGGGATGGGAGAATGGGCTGATGGTCGCAGTAAACATGCCAGTGGGAATAGCGTGGAGCTCGGTGAGGGAATAGCGGGTGGGGGGGGTTTTGGGGGAGGTGTTTGGGAAATGTTGGGTGATTGAGGATGTGAGATATTTAATGAGTAGGCTGGGGGAAGGAAAACTAATATCGAAGAGATGGGAATGGGTAAGGAAAAGGTTGTCACTGACTAAATTTCTATTTCCGCACTTCTTGATCTCTAACTGATAGTAGCGGTGATCTTAGTATGTAAAGTGAATGTTACTTCTTTGTTGGCAGAAGAATGTTTTTCTTCAGAAAACTTCAAAAGACTGCTCTTTCGCAGATGATAGATTCAGGATAGCAGATTCATGTGAAGATAGATTTGTTGATCCCTTCTTTCCTGACGTTGCAAAGGTGTTTTTCTCTTACGCTAGTAAACTAGCGATACTAAGGAAAGTATTGTATTTTGATTTTAGTGTTGAAGTGGCCGGTATGGTGGAGTTGGTCAGAGTATACGGAAATTAGTAAAATTGTTTATTTTGTATATATTTTCAGGGTAGGCAGTGACGAAACGCAAGTGTGGGCGGATTGAGGAAGATGATAATAGGCGGCGCCTGGCGTTATTGGAAGTGTTCATGTGCTTTGTTTCACCGGGACACAAGTGACATAAGGTTTTTTGACAATGTTTTAATTTGTATGTAACTTGGAATAAAAACTTTTATTTGCAGCAAAAATGTAAATTCTTTCACTGATGCAAATGTTTTTCTTTGTATTCGTTTTGATTGAACTGTTCAGTTAATGGACTGGAGGTTTTGTGATGTAAAATAATATTATGAATAACGTTGGAGTGTAAATGTTGACGTAGCAAAAGTTTTTATACGGAAGTGTAAAGTTTCTTGAAAAAGTTGTAGATATTCTGTCGGAATAAGAAGTGGAATTTGCGGAAAAAGTTAAATTTTGTATAAGTTGTTTTTTTTTTGTTTTAGTTTCTAGGCTTAAACTTTTTTGAGTGACAATCGTTCCTGCAAATGGTCTCTGGGAAAAATAAAATAGATTAAATTGTGCAAAAGATTTTGAGCCAGAAATGACAATGATAGAAAAATTTTCAGTGTGAAGCAATTCAAGGAGAGGTTTAAAAAAACCCCTTGAGGTAAAAAAATAGAGGGCGTCTTCAGTCATACTGCGGCATGGAACGGCGATTCAAACTTGGCGGCAGGAATGTAAATGTGGAGTGGTAAATATTGAAAGATGCACAATAAATGAACGAAATAATCGGCAAACTAAATAACCATTATATGGACATAATAATATAAAAAGCAAACAAGAAACTGCCAGCGCGATGTAACTGTTAATAAGTATGCAAAACGATAAAAAATTCATTAGTACTCCATACGTACTATGGTGGAGGAAAGTTACTGGGGTTGGAAAATTTTGGGGGAACGTGGGTGGGTTTTGTAGGGGCAATTTCAAACACTATTTTCTTTCATTCTACATTCTTAAATTTTTGAATTTAAAACAGGGATTTTTGGATGTCAAGAGAGTAATAATATCAAGAATTTGTGATATTTTGATGGCTTATTATCTTCGGAACAACGAGCGACATAGCCCCCCTTTTTAAAATTCCCTCCCCAAGAGGAGGGATGAGGTAGCCGCCCCTCCAGGCAACCACCCCATCTCTCCCCTGTTAGGCCATCCGCCATCACCACGGCGATGGACCCCTCCTATCAATTACTCCTCCCAACCCACCCCTCAAAGAAGCTACCCACCGCGGCCGATTTTTTCACGTGCCGCCTCAGACATGCTGGGTGAGCCGTGCCGCAAATGCAGGCGTCATGGATACAAAGCCCATTGGCGTCTAATGAACGTACCAACTACAAGGATGCGCCCGTACCGTGCAAGCACGTACGTACTGCGACACACCGGGCCGATAAAAGACATATGCCGAGCAACGAACCAATCTTGCTCTGCCAGCATTACTCTAACCGATGTATTCTGGGCTGAACAATATAATGATGCCACACAACTACATATCGCCAACTTCCATTTATAATTTATTCACTTCTCATTTTACTTTTAATACAATTTTTAATTACCATGAAATGGTTCTCCGTATTTTAATCCTTATAAATCAATTATTTTTACTCCAAATACCAGTTCATTTAGTAATTTAGTTAATTAAAAGCTCTGATACTTTTACTTTACTAACATGCTGCCATCTCTAGGCACAACACCTACACCTCTAACATGGCAAAGTACTCTTTCAAGCGCGAAATTTGTTTTCCTTTTCAAATCAAATACAGCTGCTGACCACTCTGCGTTCATTGAAATGAGGAAACAATTCGATATTAACAACTAACAGTTTCTAGACAAAGCCAGGCAGGTACTGAGGGTCACATATATCTGGGATTCGGCCATAATTCTATACCTTTGTGGCATTGACTGTTCTGGCAAATCCTTATTGCATTTTGAATCAGCAAATTTACCAGGACTCTTTGCCAACTAAACGAAAAATCAACTTCATGTTCTTTCTCGTCATACTAAAAGATTATGCACAAGAAAAGAGTTGACTATCTAAGATTTAACTATTGACTTTCTTTGGTCATTTCTGGCCGGCGCGACGGCGACGTCGACGAACATAAGACGAAACGCGCAGCGAATTCAGGACAACGGACTGGCGTCGCGGCGAAAGATCGACGCCATCATGGCGTTTCTGCTCCCGATGATGGAACTCATGCTGCTGATCACTCCGACGCCGAAAATAATCCTGGAATAAACAGATAAATTTCAATGCACAATTAAATGAACGAAAAAGTCAATGACTTTATGTAACTTGGCTGAACTTTTGCGAAAGATATAAGGATAGATGATGAGAATAAAAGGTGTGCGAATGCCGGAAGGAAAGACAGAGTTAGTATGTGGAGCATATCCAAGAATGAGTGCTTTTCTAAGGAAGGGAAAATCGCAGCAATTTGTTTTCTTATTCCACTCTTATACAACTGCTCCACTTTTCACTAGCGTGCAATAATTGAAACGAGGGAAGTTTTATAGACATTGCTGTTTTTTTTCGCGAGATTTATCTCATGATTTCACATTACAACAAATTAAAAAAAATACAATGAAATGTTTAGCGGAATGCAGTTTTTCCACCACTTTTTATTACTTCCATTATGATATTAGAGACAAAGTCAGGCAAGTATTGTGGGTCACAGACATCTAGGATACGGCCATAATTCTAACTCGGACATGGACTCTCCTGGCTGACTTTTTTTGCAGTGTGAATCAGCAAATTAACGACGACAATTAATAATTGAATTCATTTTACTGAAAAGTTTACTTCACGGAGGTATCTATATCTTCATGGGCGTACAATCCTTCTATATCGAACCAGTACTTTTTGGAGGCATGCCAATTAACGTGTCTAAGAGGAAGGCTTGAATTCTATTTTGCTATGATGATGATATGAAATTATTCTACATAATATTCCATTTCTCATATCAACTACATTACGGTTTAACATGATTCCGTTTTTTTATTCTATTCGCAAATGTAGACATAATATTTAAATGTCTTGACGATCAAAGTATTTATTATTCTTCTATATTTTAAATTTAAACATATTTAACTTGAATTAATCCTATTTTCCCAACGATTACCTTGCTCTCCTTTTGCTTCGTTCTCCATCTCCTCTGTAAACGTTCCTCAAACGCTTCAAAGAATACCTACTAAGCATCCCTCAAGAGTCGTCTCTCTTCATGTCTTACAAGGATATTCATTCCTAGTTTGCCAAATAGTAGATCCCACGCAAGGTATTCAAATTCCATGACTTTCTATTTAATTAAATTCAAATGTATACACTAAACTTCATTATTAATGCCATTTTTATTTTTTCTTATTTTGTTCCTATTTTCACGATTAAATGACAGAGTGAGACGATTATTATAAAAAATGACGATCACATTTTTCTAACAGAAAACCTATCAAGATTTGTTGGGTAGAAAAAATAGTATCTTATTATGACAGCTCCAACTCGTAGAACGTGCGTAAATATATTCTCACGAACGTCTCAGCTTTTAATTTAGTGGAAGTTTGAAATCAGTTAATAATTTCTAAACTAACATCAAAATCACATGATCACAAGAAAATTAGTGACATCAATTGCCAGTAAATTCCATCTTAAACGACTACAACTTACCTTTTTGTCCCTCGAAAATCGAAAGACAGCAAAATGCTCCGAAGTCGATCGTATTCTAACGAATTTTTCCCTGCATCATCCGAGGTATTTTAATGCCGTTATCATGTCTTGAAGAGATACAGAGTAGTACCACTGGGGAATTAAAGATAGAGTCGATCCATGGTTCCGCTTCACTTAATTTCCTCTGCCACTCCTATGGAGAATAAAATGTTTCCTTATCGTGATATCTTCTTCATGCAATTGCCTGCGTCCATCCAAATATCGTTAACGGTCACACGTCTACAAAATTAACTAATGTTCAGAGTTTAATGCTAATTAAAAAAATAAAATTACTTATTTTTGTAGATGGTTGAATTTACATTTTGAAATGAAATACAGCGTTCACTTCAGAATATTTTGGCAAACGAGTCGTATATATAGCTTAAATTGTTTCACTCTTGAAAGTAATAATATCAAACAAAAACATTTACATAAACAAGATGACAGCAAAATAAATGAGATTCGGGGAATTTATTTAGTCACATTTTAGATCCACGAACGCTACTTTTATACAGTCGAAGTCCCTTGGGATTTAAAAAGTAAAATTACATCGTTCAATATTCACCTTGGTGAGTAAAACAAAGCTTTTGGCAGCTAACATGTACTGCGTTTGTATTATGTTATCTGTAAATGAGAGTAATTGTCCTACACGTACCTAACATTAACGTCTAGTTGTGCGTCATTAAGTCAACTATTCACTCAGCTAATAGGTAAATGGTTAATTCGGAAAAAATATCAAAATAACCGTTCTTACTCCAATGTAGCCAGATATCTGAGAAGGCAAGGGCAGGGAAACAAACATGTATGCATATCCGATTATCGCTGGATCGAAACTCTTTGAATGATGATTTTTAGATTTTGGAAAAGAAGTATCAGAAATCACGAGAGATTACTCATTTTCCCCATTGTTTCCGGCAATGCGTCTGTAGAATCCTTTAAGAGCCGGTTAAAAATGCATATTCAATGATGTATAAATCACGATAAGCATAGAGATCAACATGTATTTTGAGCGATGGCGCGCAGATCATGGTATCGCAGGTTGTAGCGACTAAAGCGAGATTTTGCGTTCATCCATGCAATGGATTAAGAAAGCGACGCGTCTCACGGAGAACGATCGACGCGACTCGTTCATCAAATGCGTAAATTGTCGTTAGGTTTTTCCGGTTGGTCCGCTCGTAGCTCCTCCAGCGAGCTGACTTCATTCCTTCCTTCTCACCACGACCCGACTCACGACCAGAGACACGCTCCATCCCATCTTAGGGAGTTCCCCACGATCTTTAAGCGCGAAAACCACACGCCCTGCGAGGTCTAATTGGATGAAGTGCGATCTCCGGAACTGCAAACATTCATCTAATTCAGTTTGGCTAATACCATGAGGAAGCTGCAAAAAAAGCATAAATTGATGTATCATATGAAAAAGTAAAAGAGAGGTGCTATTTCGCACTCGTCCGGCCACACCTTGAATATGCATAGAGGATATGGGATCCGGTACAGAAAGACTTAATCTTAACTTTAAACAACGTTCATGTGTGGAGCCAAGAGTGGGGACTCGAACTTAATCTGAGCAAATGAACGGCGGTAGATTTCTTGCGGAGGTCGTCCAACTATCCCCATGTATATGCTGTGGATGGTGTTAACATAAAGGCAACAGATGAAGTGAAGTATCTGGGAGTTACGATTACCACGAACCTATCGTGGGGAACACATATAAGAATTATTTGTGGCAGAGCTCTGAAGAAGCTAGGATTCGTCAAGCGTATTGTGGGAAGATTTTCAGATGAAAAATTAAAAGAGAGGTGCTATTTCGCACTCGTCCGGCCACACCTTGAATATGCAGCGAGCATATGGGATCCGGTGCAGAAAGACTTAATTCGGGAACTTAATAAAATACAAAGGAAAGCTGCGCGATTCGTTAAAAACTGCTACGGGCGTACAGACAGCGTTACGCAGATGTTAAACTAATTAGGCTGGGAGCCACTAGAGACTCGGAGGCTGCGCGCTAGGCTTAGATTACTTGAGCAATTGAGAATAGATATCTTTAAGAGCGACACGGAGAATATCATATTATAAATCCACTATTTTTCCAGGCTCGACAGAAACGATAAATTAGGAGAGATATTTTGCCGAACGGATAGGTATGGGAATTCGTTTTTCCCCCGAACAATAAGGGACTATAATAAATGCAAGGCGTAATTTCATAAGAGCGTTTCCTTTTTATATGTAAACGGCTGGTGTCCTAACACCCCCCGCCACACGCCTATTGAGGCGGATTGCGGGGTAGTACGTAGATGTAGATTTTTAAAAACATCTTCAAAGAAACGGGGTTTCGTGAATTATTTTAAATATTTTCCTAAATTAGAAAATATTTAAAATAATTCACGAAACCCCGTTTCTTTGCAGATGTTTTTAAAAATCTACATCTACGTATAGCATATACATATATATGAATATATATTGAAAGCTCGTTCGAATTGGAGACTCTTAGATTTTTCTCAGTACACGAGAACATATGGTTCGTTTAAATCCGATGATATTCCACGCCTGTCATGTTTTTGGTTCATAGAGCTTCCGTGAATGACTAAATCCGCCAATTTCGCTGCCTCGCTCAGTTTATCGGTACGGTGTCTAGCAATTTTCGCAAATACCAGGTTATTGGTAGTGTTGGAAATGTTGGAATCCACCAATTCAATCCGTCGCTTCGATTATTTGCTAAGGGTCTCAAATATCTTTTTCAGACGACCCATACCTAGGAAAAGACCAGAGCTTAGCAATTTACTTCATTTTGTTCTCCGATTAATACAAGAAGGTATTGAATTTCGCAACTTAAAGTTCCGCGGACTCCTTCATCTATGCGTAAAATATTTGGTCAATTGCCGTGCTTACCTGATGTACTCGGTTGAAGAATTTATACATTCACCTGCTCAGGCTCTAATTTTTCGCTTGCGAAAATCCATTTTTGAGTTTATCCACTCAGAATTATTACACTGAAAATCAATTCGATATCCTTCGGCTCTTTTTCCATCTCTGCAATACCTACACAAGTGATGAAACAATAAAGAAGGTTTTGAATTTTCAAATGTTTGTTATCTTTCACGTTCGTCACACCATGTGACCTTTCAAGAACAAAAAAAAATGGTATTATATAAGTAGTCATAACTTATTAAATAATATCACTGAGTATGACAAACCATTTGTGGAAGGTAACTCACCTAATTATATGCTCACTGAGATGCTGAATCCTTAGCAGCCCATTTCTCACGTATTATGTCCACCCTTTCTATTATAAGCTTTCCCTCACAGAAGGCATTTCGAAAGAATTTTGGTGTAGCAAGTAACGCCACCTATCCTTAGAAATTCGTAGCCCCCATCACAGAAAAATGGCGTTGAGTCGGAAATCCTTGTTCCAAGAATTTAATCGGAAGCTTAAGGTAGGGTTGGTCTACCTCCTGAAAAGCGGAATCATCATGAATTTTTCTCATAAAAAGCGTGAGTTAGTGCAAAAATTATATTTTTCAGGATATAATTCCGCTCGAGATACATTGCAATAGGTATATGTAATAGGTACAACGTGTGTGCTGTCATTTGTTTTTAATAATTATATTTTGTTGCATTTGTATATACAAATCATTATCATGTATAATTCATGTACATCACCATGATGAAAATACGAAGTATTGATGCCTTGATTATTTTCTTCATCCGTATGGCCACTCTAGCACCTGGATTCTTTAGCTATACCAGAAGTCACATTCTGTCGCCTTATTGCGGGCCCAGTCCGAGACGAGCTTTCTGGGATTTCGGTGTTGAGCGTGAATAGAGGCGCAGAAACCTTCCGAGAAGTATGAAATCTATGGATTTACCATTGGCAATGTATGCCGCCAGCTGCTGATAACCAGAACCTCGGTAATAAATGTATGGTTAGTGACAATACCTGCCCATTGCAAATCCACAGGGCATCCATGTAAGGTTGGGCGTTGAATGTGACTCAACCTGTTCATTACGTACCTACTTTACTTACCATGCACTAATATTACCTCATAATTTCTCAGCACCTACTCCTTATTTTGCTAAAAATGATGATGGCACCTTTAATAAAAATGACATATTCAAGGGTTTAAAGGCGTAATAATAACTATAGCAATGCCATCATATTAATCGAAAGCGTTGAGAAAATAAAAAGATCTCGTCAAGGAGATCAAGAAGTACATGTCCAGTTTGCCAAACATTTTACAATATCATGTAAAGCTACGTACGTAAAAAGCTATTTAAAGAATATTTAGCCACAGGACACAATGCAATACAGATTAGCCAAGAGTTTAATTTTGTTTAGTAAGTCGTTTCGACTGACTGAGATTTTTTTGTGTGCTGCACATTTTTTGGGGAAAATATGAAGATTTTTGGCTGCATACATCAATGCTCTGTACGCAGGCATACTGTAAACAGTTAAACTTTTCAATTTTATGAACAGTAAGGTAGTTTTCCAGGGATGAGGAATTTATATTCTCATCTTTGAAACGTCCTTATGCCATGTTATTCAAGATTATACAGATTTCATGCCTGGGGCATTCCTAGCCATAGTTCAGGTGGCTGTTGAAAATGGCACACATCTTTTAAAAGTGAAAAGGACTATCAAGCTTAATTCTCTTAAAATGAAGAGAACCTTTTATACCTTGTTGATCTCAGTAATCAGGTAGTATCAGCTTAGTTAAGCATCAGGGTAAAACTTAAGTAGTTTTGGTAGCTTCGGATTCACTGAGGTAGATTTCAGGCTGCAGATTCAAGGAGATAGATGTTTCTTTGGATTGTTATTGCGTAATTAATTGTTAAAAAAGGGGAAACTGGAGGAGGAGACATATATCTTCCAGATATGTGGCCTTTTTTTAAGGCTTCTAATTTAACTTTGATAAAATTTCGTTAAATATTTCAATAATTCCATTGTGGAGTCAAATACCCACCCTTGGTTTTCGATTAGGTAGCTTCCAAATAAATTGGAGGAACTCACTAACAGCTGATGATAATAAATGCTGAAAAAAATAATAATTCATGAAGCCTTCTGCTCCAGAAGTGATGTGGGTTCTTCAGTAGATGATTTTTCTCCTTTTCAGATGACAAAGGCGATTCTTCATTCCATGCATTAAACTTGAATAAAATTGAAATTTTATGATGTCAAGGTAATACTTCCAAATGCTTATCAATGTACCCAATGGATGAAAAATAGTATTCACCATATAATATGCTTAACATTATTATAACTGTATCTTCAATTCTGCCAGTCCTTTGGAAGAATTACATTTTGCACGATTTATACACATTTGCAAAAGGCGATTTATCTGACTCCATTTTTGAGATGTTATCGTTCTTGGAAGGAAGTGTAATTAATTGTGAGTGAAGTTATTATAAAATAAGCATTCTATAGTGAATGAATATGTAAACTATGTGTAATTTATGTTTTAAATATGTTACTGCTAGAAATAATCCAACAGTTAACTGCATTATTTGTAAGAAAGGTCTGGAAAGAATACTTGAGGTGCTCAATTTCAAAGATTTTTTGATGGATTTCCATTAGTTTGTACCCAGAAACTTTGTTTTTTTTTAATGGTCAACCATGGCATTTTGAATTATTTAAATTGAGTTCAAAAAATGAATTTTGCCTATCTCTGGTTCCCACTAAGTCGAATTAACTGGTTAATTTTCAAAATTTCATTCAATTTTATTTCAATTAGTCAAATTAACGAGACAAATATAGTTATGATGTTGCCATAGCTGGCAAAAATCAGTGGTCTGTATCAATTTAAATTTTATGAAATTTTGTGAAATCAGCATGTACATTATTAATGAATTTAAAATGTATGTTTTAAAATAAAATTTATATTATTTTGGACAATTTTACCTTTTGTGTTTTGCTACTTCCATATATGTACTGTCCAGTCCCAGCGTCATAACGTATGTAAATGTATTTAGGCTACAATTGATACATCTTTATGCATGTACTCTGTCTACCCTTTAGTGCCCTGAATGTTTGTTTACCTTTTTAGAGTACAGCTTATACAGGATATAGACATCTTTTAGTAATTTATTTTCATTATTTGTCTTAGGACTATTCAAACTGTCATCAATGTCTTCATTCGAAATTAACAGCTGTTACCTGATTCCTCACTTTAAACTTCAGGGTCACTATCAGCATCACTCAATTGAGTCTCCTCTTTCAGACAATGCAATATGTGCCCATTTTTTGTGTCCTGAGTGGGTTAGGGAGGAACCATATTTATTTTTTAATGGCGTGCTCTTGATACATTCATGTGACCTATACAAACATAAATATGATGTTTTTTGTCATTGTCTTATTATTAAACATCATTTAATACAATTGCAGCACTTCTCTCAACCTGAACTTAATTATTTCCATCTGCATAATAATCTTCATCAGCCCGAAGTCATTGAACCCCCTGAAAATGTATTCTGAATCCCCATAGATTTTGCACTACTCCGCTTACCAAACAAATATCTTGTTTACAAAACTACTTTTTCTCTGTTATCCACCTACCTGTATTATGTCCAGCAATCTTGTGACGGATTTTTCTATTTTCAAGCAATCATTTTATAGGATTGGTGGGTTAATAGAGGAGGCAACTGAGGACTTAAACGCTTTGAAGTAGAGGTGTTATCTAGGGAGGAGAAGATGCTTTGGAGGAATGAGGTATGGTGGAGTTAATCTGAGCGTCCTGCAGTTATAGCTTACTCTCGTCTAAATAAAACCAACCCTTATGCTACTATCTCCCACATCGTCATCTTAAATATGCAATATCCCTCAGTATTTTCTCCACAAACTATCTCTTCAGATTATTTTCATGGATTTTCTTATCCTAATATTCTCATGTAATTTTCTCATGTCTCTCTCTTCATTGTCGCAAAGCTCATCCTCGTAATTTTTACTTGCTTCAGCACCGCCAAATTCTCAAGTCAAAGTCCATCTCTCTTCTGTTGATGGTATAGTTTAGCAGCTTTGGAATAGTAAGCTGGAGAGATGAAAATTAGGCAAAAAAGAGCTTCAAACTGTCCGTACAAAAAATAGAATGGTCGAAGATTTTATATTTCGACCGGAGTATTTTATTAGAAGAGAGGAAAATATTTTTAAATCCGATTTAGTTCCGTTTAATTCCCCAACATAATCTAAAATATTTCTCTTCTCTTCTAATAAATTAGTCCGGTCAAAATAAAAATTGCAACCTACAAATAAAATACGCCATAAGCGTCGAGGTGAAACAAAAAATTATAATTTAAAGGTGAATTAACTGTGAATGCAAAGCTATGAATGACCTTGAAACCTTTGAAAAGCGAAAAAAGAAGGACCTGTTTTCCCCGAAGTGTCTCGGTGAGGGTAAAGCTCACCGAGCTCACCAGATGTGGTTAAAGATGGTCAGTTTTACATGGGTGCTTCATTTACGACATTAATTGCGTAAATGAGCCCCATGAGGGACGGTGCTCCCGCTGCATGCTCCCCCACAACAGGTCCCCCCGGAGAAGTATCCGGTGCCCAGAAAAAAACACACTGATTGGGCTTCTCAGGACACGCCCAGAGCCTCGCGCGGGAATTGAACCCGCGCACCCCGGTTAGCAGCCCAATGCTTTACCCACTAGGCCACCGCGCATCGATTGAGAATCCGAGAAAACTCATATTTGAAGTTCACCTAAGAGGTCCTCAAAGAAGGGTACGATGAATACGAGTTTCCTTCGATTTTTTTTCGACGCGCGGTGGCCTAGTGGGTAAAGCATTGGGCTGCTAACCGGGGTGCGCGGGTTCAATTCCCGCGCGAGGCTCTGGGCGTGTCCTGAGAAGCCCAATCAGTGTGTTTTTTTCTGGGCACCGGATACTTCTCCGGGGGGACCTGTTTATGGGGGAGCATGCAGCGGGAGCACCGTCCCTCATGGGGCTCATTTACGCAATTAATGTCGTAAATGAAGCGCCCATGTAAAACTGACCATCTTTAACCACATCTGGTGAGCTCGGTGAGCTTTACCCTCACCGAGACACTTCGGGGAAAACAGGTCCTTCTTTTTTCGCTTTTCAAAGGTTTCAAGGTCATTCATAGTATAGCAGTGAGTTATACAATTTTAATTCGGTACTTTTTCGCATCTTAACCATTATTTATTTTTATCGACAGGTGTATTTTTTTAGAGTTTACATTTTTTTAATTCTACTACTCTATTAGAAAAGAACTAAAACGGATTTAAAATTATTTATTCTACCTTCTTATAAAATTGTCTGAAGTCTTAACCCTAAATTTAAATGAATCAGGGGCAAAACAGAAATATTTGATCTTCATAGTGCGTATAAGTCAACGTGAGAAAGAAAGCACATATTTGTAGTTCACGTTAGAATTCCTCACTTAAGTGCCTGGAAAAGTTTTATGGCGCAAAAACGATATATTATAGAAATATTTTACCTCCTTAGCGAAAGTAAAAGTGAACACGTCGACTTTAACTCCTTCGAGAGAGAAAGCTTGAAAGTAATTTATTCATTTAGGTGAGGAATAGGAATGAAAAATATTGCAAGTTCGGACGGCATTTCCACCTCGCTACTTGGAATCCTCGGTCACCCATCTCCAATCGACAGCCTTCCCCCATTCTCCCGTAATCTGCGAAGTCAAATGCTGAAGTTATGTGGGTCACCTATGCCTTCAGGATGAAGGTTAGCACTTGAAATTTCCTCAGAGAAAAACTATTTATGACTTTATCACGTAGTACTTTGATAGAAAAGAGTGGTTGGAATACACACGAGAAAAAGCACTCTCCTCATTGCAAACTAATGAATCAAACAATAAAGACAGAATATTTTCTCTGAAAATACACTCATTGTCAGTCCACTACCTAGGTCATTCTGATGGTGTAGACAACCAAATAAGTTACCGCTTACAGTGGCTGCCTTGAAGTTATGCGCCCCGTTCATTTTGTCTCCAAGCGCATTCGGTCAATCCTTTGCAGTCAACCTGAAAACTTTCATGGAGGGTCAGTTGAAAATTCAAATAATGATGAACTTCGTGCAATCAACTTTATTCATTTAATTTTTACACGCATTTAAAAGCTTCAGAGCTACGATTACAAATACTGTCCACGGCTACACTTTACATTAAAGACTCTGAATCAATGTAAAGTAATTTATAAAATGTACAGGAAGAAACTTGCAAATGTATTGACTACTGCATCAACAACTTCCAACTAGCATTGATCAACTATAAATACACAAATTATAACACCCTGTTTCATGTTTACTTCAGGTTCGGCAGTTAATGGGATGTGAGAGATTATTGGCGATGGGCGAAGCTGCAACAGAAGATAACATGACCCAGGACATTACCAGGAATCATCCCCTAGGTACTGCACTCCAAATGATGATTCACGAGGACACCATCGTGAAGATAGAGCCCATTAACCTGCATTGAAAGAAAACTTAATGAACACCAGACAAGTTGCCTGAAAATATTGCTATGTTGCTAGATGGTAGCTCATGGCTATATGGTTGTCATTTCTGCTTGTTTTTATAGTTAATATTTATATAGTTACATTGGGTACCAGCTAACATCCATGTGTAAGTCTCCTTGACTCACATTAGACCTCAAATGAGTTTATGGCATGAATTAAAAGGTAATAAGCAAGCATCAGACGAAGATGTAATGATGAATTTGAAAAATTAATAAAGAACTTTATTATTTACTAATACGTTTTCATTTCCCGATGGTACCCTGAGGAGAAAAATGAGTTCCAGCCTTAGAAGAGAAATAAATATGGAAAAGGAAGCATGGTAGAAAATGCTATGTGAAGATGTACAAAAATTCCAAATACTGGGAAAAGAAGGTGCACTATATTGTAAAATGAACGTATTATCTGGAGGGAAGAAAGGAAATACATCAATTACCAGAGAAAAGGCATTAGAGTTTAGATGATACTAGAGGATAGTCAGGAGGGATGGAAACGGTATGAAGATGAACTTTATGAGCAACAGATTAGGTCAATTTTAATTAACATCAAAAAGAAAATGTTACATGAACAAGGTCAGATTGAACCTAGAAATATTACACATTAAGAAAGAAATTTCTCTAAGGAAAATGAAAGTGAATAAAGAAATTGGGAGTCTATAATATCTCTCTAGAGTTGCTTGGAAGCTATCAAAAGAAGATAAACAGAAATTTTGAACTTGTTCCCTGAATTTATGATTGAGTGCAGCAGAAGGCTTTGACTATATTGATTCCCAATTTTACAAAGAACACAGTGATGGTGTGCAAAGATCATGGAACAAAAGTTCTCACATGACAAAGAGTGTCGAATGAGTAAAATATGAAATGTTAGAGTAAAGGGGAAAGGATGCCTTAGGCGAAGACCAGTTTGGGTTCACTCAAGATATGGAAATGCATGATGCTATAAGCTGTAATGAGAATACAGATAAAAATATAGAATTTAACCATGATTTTTTTTGTTTGAATTGCTGATTTTGGGAAGGCATTTGTCAGACTAGTGTGGCTTTGGTTGAGTTCATAACAGAAATTAGGAGTTGGTGGGAGAGAACAGCACTTCATCAAACTACACAAGTACTTGATAGAAAAACAGAGTAGGCAGGAGCTGGGTGATAAAGTGCTCTATTTAATGACGTTCATTATTCAACTTATATGTAGAGGACATGGTGATGGAATCATACAAAGATTGCTTGAGGCTTGAAGTATAATAACAAATAGGAGGGGAATTAAATAATAATGGTTTTTGGATTCACTGTTAATCAAGCCTCAGTGAGCCAAGGGCTGTAAGCACTGCTTTTAGTCAAATTCACTAGAATTACTATTTTATCTTCAGAGAAAAATTGAAGGCACCCAAAAATTGACCATTTCACTAAAGTGAATTTCAGACAAGATATTTTTTTCACTTTAATTAAAATGAAATTGAAATAAAAACTATGGGCATTTACACTGAAACACACGCCCATCTCTGAATTCTATTAATATGAATGCACAACTTATCCTAATAATTCTAATGGAGCAGCTTGTTTTAATTTGTCAGCATTTGCTCGATTTTGAGAAATTTTCTTCTACCTCCACGACAAATATTAACTTATTAGCACTTTCATCTCAGCATTTTAGCGTTACTGTTTTGTTCAATTCACAAAAGGCTCAAACAAGGTAGAATATTTAAATTGTATAATAGCTGCAACATTATAATGAAGGGGAAGATATGGAAGTGAGAATGAAATTAGACAGCCAGATTATCAGAAATTTTTTAAGTAAGTATTGAATTGGACAGAGCCTAGGAACTGCAGTCAACATTGAGCTATCTTTCAGATATGGTACGACGAGTATGTAGGGTGTAGGAAAGCCATGAAAAGATAAAACAACCAAGGTTTTCCATGGCTAAAGAGGTTGAAGATCATGAAACAGAGCAGGTAGAACAGCTAACACATTTCGGACTTGATCTGAAGATGTGGCCTGCATTGGCTACGAAACGTCATCATAAAGATACACCGACGCAGCTTTGCCCGAAAAACATGGAGACACCAGCACAACAGCGCTGCGAAAGCCTCAAACAGAAAGTTAACACATAAATTGAGTATTTTGACAGTAAAAGGTCTAGACACATGCCTTAAAAGTGCATGCGATATGGAATAATTTACAAAGAGAAAGGAAATTAGGGAGAGGCTGAAACAATCAATAAAAAATAAATTATTGAACTCTTCTGAATTAAGCACAGAATTACATGGTTCAGAAAGCTTTTCTTGAAGAAGAATGATGGACTTTGACTTGATGCTTTAGATGTAGGAGCACCTTGAAATGAAATGGATAAGGTAGGAGGAAAGAAAGAAAAGAGATAATATTTTGGCAATAGAGGACAGGAAATCAGTGTCAATATTCATGAGAGGGAATGGAAGTAGATGGAGAACAAAAAAAGAGATATGGCATATCGAAGATGATACCAAATGTTGTCGATAGTTGGTTAATAAAGGAAGAGATTAAATTAATAATAATTTGGACTACAGATGGGAATGCATATGATATGATTAACTTCAATGAGACCTAAGGAAGGGCAAAAAGAAGCTTTAAAACTGATGTAATTTATATTCCTAAAAGGAGTCTCCAAACAAAATCACTTTAGTTATTTTAGTGGAACGGCGAGAGAAGCAAACACTCCATTCAGGTTTTCCGACAGAACGAAAAGACGTTCGTTTATTTCCTCCCTTTTTTTTTACAGGCGACAGAAGAGGGCAGCACAGTACAGGAGGGTTAAAACAACATACACTCGCATAGAGGCATGGCGCAAGAATACAAAAGAGAGAAAATAGTTCGCTGGTAGAATTTTGCTTATCAAGCTTAGTATAATATGACACCTCTCCTCAAAATTCGAACAGCAAGAACAAATAAACAAAAAAAAACTCGATACAAATAAGAAGTGAGAGCATAGACATAGCTCAAAACTATCAGCACAAAGTAACAACAAAGTATACTTGGCAAATATTTTGGTGCAATTTCAGGCATAAAAATAGTTATGTCGATGCCCTAAAAAAAAAAACAACATACTTTAAGGCTACCACACTTTGATAATTGATAAACAGAGACAAAAAACTTAGTCTTCAAATTACTCACAGGCTTGACATTAACAAGCAAAAAAAACAAGACTTCTACTCTACTAGCCCCATAGCTTGGACAAACAATTTTGTTTTAGGTTGAGGCAAGATTTTTGTTAAGATGTCAGCTACATTGTCAGATGACGGGACATGGTTAACTCTAATTTCACCATTCTGAATACACTCTCTTACAAAATGATACCTCAGCCTACAGTGCTTATTTTTGTCTGTTAATCTTATTGATTCAGCCAAACCGTTGGCCCCCTGGTTATCAGCATACAGCTGCACAGCTCCTTTTACAGGATGACCTAGCTCGCTCATTAAGTCTCTTAGCCACACTATGTCCTTACACGCTTCAAACATTGAGTAATACTCAGCCAACATAGTACTGCTTGCAGTGGTAGATTGCTTTTTTTTTTTACTCCGCCAAACTACTGCAACACCAGCCATTAGAACTACATGACCACCTACAGACAATGAGTCTGATTTATCATTTGCCCAGTCGGCATCACTGTACACTTTAAATGCAAAAGAGGGGTCACTCTGGAATACCATTTTGTAGCTTGCAGTCCCCTTTAGGTACCTCAGCACACGCTTCACCCCTTCCCACTGCACATCAGTAGGCTCCTGGCAATATTTACTCAAATACCCAACTATGAAGGAAATATCAGGTCTCGAGCAAGTTGATAAATACAACAAACACCCGATTGCAGACCGATACCTCTCCTGGTTAAAAGGTTTCCCTTTTTCATCCATCTTGGCACCTAAAACACCTGGAGTAAGTACACTAATACAATTAGCCATATTAAACATTTCCAGTACTTCCTTAATATAGTTTTGTTGGTCCATTTCAAGGATATTTTCAGTGGGTCGAGAAAAATTGAGTCCTACAAAGTTTGTTATTGGTCCCAGGTCCCTGATCTCCACAATCTCACTTAGGCCCTGTTTTAAGATAGATAGAAATGATTTCGTACCACAAGCAATGATATCATCCACATACGTTCCCACGTAACCCTCCTGGTGTACAAAAACACATGGATCTGAAATACATTGCTTGAAACACATTTTACACAAGATTTTAATTAACATGTCATTCCAAACCATGCCTGACTGCTTTAGACCATACAGGCTCTTTTGAAGGAGACAAACCATTCCCTCATCTCCCTCGTACCAGAGTTTGGGCTGCTCCATGTAAATAGTCTCATCCAGAGCTCCATTCAAGTAAGCTGCAACACAGTCAACATGCTCAATTTCCCATCCCTTGCTAATAGCTAAGGCCAACAAAACTCTAAGACTACCCTTAGATAGCACGGGGCTGTACGTTTCCCAATAATCAAAACCGTACCTTTGGCTAAAACCCTGTGCCACCAATCTAGCTTTGTACACAAGATCACCAGAGGAACTCACTTTCGGTGGGGGAAAAACCCATTTGCAGCCTACCACATTGACTCCCTTTGGCCTTTCCACCATAGTCCAAGTACCATTCCGTTGATGGTTTGCCATCTCCCTCTGAATTGCTTCCATCCACTGCTTACGGTCAGGTCGTCTCATGGCCTCCTCCACGGTCTTCGGAGGCCCGGCAGGGTGCCAGACATCTCCGCCCACGGTGTCGTCCACCCTGACGTGCGACAGGCAGCAGGGCAGCTTGCATGGTTGCAAGGGCCTCCTCTGGCGCTCCGAGCGTCGTACCCCCACTCCTGGAGGATGGCCCCCTCCATAGCCATCACGGCCGTTTGGCAGCAGTGCAGCTTCATCCACAACAGGGATCTCGCCGCCATCGTCCTCCTCACCCAGGGCATCAGCAATTGGGCAAAACACCTCCCTGGGGGCAGGCTGCTCCCACCTCAGGCTTTCCTTGTGCTTGAAAGGGAATCGGCCCTCCCTGAACACCACGTCCCGGCTGTGGAACACCCGCCTCTCCTGGATGCTCCAGAGACGGTATCCCTTCATTCCTTCCCCGTATCCTAAGAAAACGCACTCCTGCGCCCTGGGAGAGAACTTGCCATCCCTCCTCGGTTCGGGCGTCCAAGCCCAAGCGAGACAGCCGAAGACCCGGAGATGTTCCACGTCTTGCTTCGTTAACTTCCTTCCGGTCCACCTTTCCATGGGAGAGTCATAGCTGAGCGACTTCGATGGGCGTAGATTTCGAAGATAGACCGCCGTCTGCAGTGCCTCCGCCCAGAAGTACAGTGGCATGCTGGCTTGAAACAAGAGACACCTTACAATATCAGCCAAAGTTAAGTTCATTCTCTCTGCAATACCATTTTGTTGGGGAGTGAATTCTACAGATGTTCGGTGCACGATCCCACTCTTCTCGAGGAATGATTGGAAATCCCCGGCCAGGTACTCAGTCCCCCGGTCCGTTTGGAGTTCCCTCACCCTCCTGCTGTGCAGAACTTCACACCTCTCCTTGTACTTCTTGAAGTTGTCAAGTGCTTCGCTTTTCCGTGCCATCGGCGATGCAGACACATACTTCGATCCCTCATCGACAAAAGTTATGATGAACCTCCTCCTCCCTAGAGATTCTGGCCGAATTGGTCCCATGATGTCCGAATGTACTCGGTCGAGAATGCCCAGCTCCTCATGATGGTCCTTCTTGGGGAATTTAGATCTCTTCATCTTTCCTTGCACACAAGGGTCACAAAAATTTCCATCAATTTCATTTCCATTTTCTCCCTTTGACATCAGGCTGGAAAGCACCTTCATCCTGCCCATGATTTCACTACATGGGTGGCCCAGCCTGCGATGCCACACTTGTTGTGAGACTCGGGATGCTTTCTTCTCATTCTGGTTGTACTCTTCACGTAGAGTCATAATTGAAACTCCCTCCATGGTTGAAATAAAGTATAATCTCCCTATACGATGGGCCAAGAAAACTGGTTTCCCTTCTCTAAGAACTTGAGTTTTCCCTTGTTTTGATATAAATTCCAGCCCTTTTTCCTCAAGCTGTCCCTGAGATATCAAATTATCTTGCAGCTCAGGGACATACAAAACATCAGAAAAGCTAATATCTCTGCCTCCACATTCCTCTGACAGGCGTAGAGTCACGGTCCCCTTACCCATTATTTTCAGGGGTCTGCCGTCTCCTACTTCTACCTCTCCAGAGTACTCTTCCAAAGTGGTAAACAAATTTTTCTTACTGGTCATGTGGTCCGATGCGCCCCCATCGAGGATCCACACTCCATTCTCCCCAGGGGTGTACTTATTTGCATACAAGGCTATATGTTCCCTTGTGGCGATTGAAGCCTTAATAGAATGCTCAGAGTCCTTCTCTTTCTTCTTCTCTTCTGCCTCTTTCACTTGTTTCACCTTAGGGCAATTTCTGGCTATATGGTCTTCATCTCCACAGGCATAACAGAAATTTCTATACACTTTAGACTTACCCTTCCCCTTGTTTGAAAATTTCTCTCCCTCATTCTTTTGCTTCGACTTACTTTGTACCTTCCCCATTCTCAGGGCTGTGTGTTGGTCGTCACTTCTACCTTGCATTTCCCTTTCACATTCCAGGAGAATTTGCTTCACAGATGACATCTTTATTTTGTCTGGTTGGGCACAAAGGGTCTTAACAGAAATTTCGTATTCAGGGGGCAGTCCTGACAAGCATAAGTAGGCGAGTTGACTGTCACTTATTTCAAGTTTATTTGACTTCAATGTCCTATTCATCTCTTGCATGCTATTCAAATACTCAGAAATAGATTGATTTCCTTTTGTATGTGAGGCAAGCTCCCTCAGTCTCATCATGGCTCCATAACTTGTGTTGTTTGTGCAGAGCTCTTCAAGGATCCTCCATGCCTCTGAAGCTGCTTCACAGTCAAGAATGTCATTTATTAGGTCCTCACCTGTCGTTCGCATGATGAGGGCAAGCGCGGTATAGTTGCTCTTCCTACGCTTCTTGGCCTCAGTTGCAGATGGCTGAAAATCATCGTCGTCATCATACCCAACGATGGCCTCCCAGCACTCCAATTTCAGCAGCTCCGGCTTAACACAAGCTCTCCATGCCGAAAAATTACTCCTCGTTAATTTCGGGATCGAGCTTACTGATGAAACCTCCGCCATGATGCTGCTTCACCTCTAGACAAAAGATCCGTCGAACTGCCGGACGCCACGCCACAACACAGAATCTTCTCCCAAAACGAAACTTGTTGAACGTCCGCACTAGTTTTACTTCGCTATTCACGCCGAGCCAGCTGGGCCCATAACCTGATGTAATTTATATTCCTAAAAGGAGTCTCCAAACAAAATCACTTTAGTTATTTTAGTGGAACGGCGAGAGAAGCAAACACTCCATTCAGGTTTTCCGACAGAACGAAAAGACGTTCGTTTATTTCCTCCCTTTTTTTTTTTTTTACAGGCGACAGAAGAGGGCAGCACAGTACAGGAGGGTTAAAACAACATACACTCGCATAGAGGCATGGCGCAAGAATACAAAAGAGAGAAAATAGTTCGCTGGTAGAATTTTGCTTATCAAGCTTAGTATAATATGACAAAAACCCTGATTGTAAATAGCATCTCAAGACAGAGAAAAGCAGTTGAATTACTGATTTAGAAACAAGCAATCAATGGACATAAAGGAGGTTAAGTTGTGCTGGAGGGCTTGTACCAAGTACGAAAACCTTTTAGAAAATATGCTCAGTCAGTAATAACTGGATCGGCTATCTAAACATTTGAAATGACACTCAAATTTTTAATTTCTTATTTCACTAAATCGAATACGATGTCAAAAAATTGAGACTGAAATGTGATTTCGCTATGACAAATATTTCAATTTTCTACCCCAACCAATTCATTACTTGTCCTGGGGGAACTGAAATTCTTATTACACTAATTTAGAAGTTCACTTCATAGTGTTTCACCAAGAAGAGACTTTACCTTATATACTTCAAGGAAATGAAATTAGGTAGGAATGAAAGTAAGTGAAGCGATTATAATGAGCTGACATTTTCTAAGGCCTAAAAGATTTATTTAACTAGTCTACAAAGGGATTATATTACTTGTTGAACATTTTACCCTTGCAGTTGGCAATGTGGTATTAAATCAACTGCAAGAAAGCAGAACAATGATAATCCCTGGAAATGAGACAAAATAATCAAATTTTTTTAGTAGAAGGTCAAACATTAGTGACATACTTTTTGCATATCTCTTCCCAAGGACTACAACACTGTCATGGTGGAAGGGCTTGCACACTCCTTAAACCCCTAGAGCTGAACAAGTGAGAGCAAAAGTAATAGCTCCTGGTACGTCCACCCATGCCAAATAGATCAGGAAAGGCAAATAAGGTCATGAGAAATGCAAATGGTAGTCCTTCTAGCTACTGAACCCAAGTGAGGTGGCTGCAAAAGGCATCTTACCCCAGTGGGCCAATTCTCACTTGATGGTACCTCACAAAGCACGACATATTGAGGTAGGCCACTAACTACCACATCCATTACTTAACTTTGAAATCATAGATAGTACTTACCTGAAAATGAATCCTGTAAACTATGGTACTTGGCTCCCTGGGCTAGGTGTCATGCCTGGCAGCAGTAGTAATAAGCCCCCTGCCATCATCATCACGTGAAATCCTTGCACTGAAGTAGAACTAAATGCAACAGAGGAAAAGAAGATACAGAAGATGAATTCAACAATTAGAATATGCACATGGAATGTTAGGACTATGCTAAGGGTGGGCAAGTTAGCAAATATAGAGCACGAAATGGAGAATGTGAGTTTAGACAACAATGTGTGTGAAGTAAGATGGAAAGACCGTGGGGACTACTGGTTCAATGGCTATTGGGAAACATGCAGCTGCAGAAATAAAGGTAGCAAGCAGTTGCTTTGTAATGTAGAGAAAATTTAGAAGAAAATTTTTCGATGCAGAGCTGGCGAGTGATAGGATTATACTCAGTGAGCTGAAGGCAGATTCAATGAATTTTGTTGATTCAGGAGTGACACCCATCTCTAATCATGAAGAAGATATAGATGGTGCATCTGATCAGCTGGATGAAATAATAAGTAAGATACCAGGGAGAAAGCACTTAACAGTAAGCAGTGGCGTATGGGGGGGTTTAGGGTTTAAACCCCCCCCAAAAACATGATTACCTGAATTAGTTTTCGCTTGATTACCTGAACTAGCATTTAGAATTTTGCTTAGTGGGCTGAAAAATGTAGTTGAAATGTCTTAACGAAAAGAGACTTAATTTAATTATTTTTTTATTAAATAATAATCTAAATATCATTTATGATGATGCACATAAATATTAATGAACCCCCTCGCAGAAGTCAAAAACCCCCCTAAATTCAATCCTGCATACGCCACTGGCAGTAAGGGAGATTTGAATGCTGTCATGGGTGAAAGAAGAAATAACCATGGCAAGAAACCTTTAGTTTTGTAGGAGAAATAGCCTTGTGATCACAAATACATGGTACAGGCATATTCCTAGATGTGGGTACACTAGGAAGAAACTGGGATACAGAGATAGGTTCTAGGAACATTGTATAATGGTTAGTCACAGACTCAGCATTAGTTATAAAAACTGACATGTATAGTATCGAGTAGGGATGTGTCGATACCTAAATTTATCGATTCTCGATACCGATTCCGATACCTATAAAATAAATTCTCGATTCCCGATACCGATACCATCGATACCATCAATGTTTTACTTATAGTTGTTAAGTTTTTGCTAAAAACCCTTAATTTTACCAATTGCTTTTAAAACATCTATGTATTTATATAAAAAAATAGTCCTAAGATGTTCACAAAAATAAAAACAGTTATATTGGTCATGAAAACTTTTATTTCCTGCCACACATAAATAACAAAACAAAGAATCCGAAAACTGAATGGCAGTCATAATGATAATAGTATAATAGTTCCATTAATCATCAGCATAAAAATACCAAACAATGGATATATTATGCATGAAGCAAAACAATAGATGGAGAGAACAGATGAATAATCTTGTTACTTATTATTCTGTAACCCAAAAATAATGTACTGAATCAGTTAAGGTTAAGGAAAACATCAGAAGAACCTAAACTGGTAGTACAAAAGACTACTACTACTTAAAGTAAAAGGTCATACAAGGATTTATAGACCATTTGCCTTTACTGAACAAGTAATTAACGCAGATGAGAACATTTGTCCAAGGTTATAATGATAATAAGTATTTAAAAAAATATAACTACATAATATTGATGAACAAACAATGTGGTCTATTCCATTCAACCATCTATGGCAGAAGGCATATATTTTTGCTCAGTATTATATTTCACTTACATTTTGAAATAGAACTTGAAAAGGTTTCTTAACGACACCTATGCCATTAATATTAGATACTTTGCAAAGACAGATAAAAATAGGTATAAAATGGATAGCAATATTAACTTAATTTTTTAATTCTAGCAAAAACATAACAAAATTGCTTAGGCTTGTGTGAGATTAGTGTGAAAATCATGAACTATACAAGTTCATCTATGGCACTTATATGTAAGCCTATTTCAGATTTTTGTTTAGAAAAACCAACATTTTAATCCTCTGTGGGTCAAGACGATTTCTTTTTTGATCACAAATATTTCCTGCTGTTGAAAATAGTCTTTCGCTAAATACTGTTGAGGGGGGCACGCACAGATATTTTTGTGCAACTTGTTTCAGTCTCAAATGAGGACTGGAAAACCAGTAAGAGCCCAACATGTCGGCTTGATTTGGGTTAAGTGGTTGCTCTTGCAAGTATTGTTCAAGCTCCTCTGCATACTCCACTAATGTTGGCTGCTGTACAGGGGATAACTGGATAAACATCTTGGAATATTGTGCCCAAAAACCTTGTTCCTTACTTGACTCTTCTAATGAGACTGAGACACCACTCGTTGCAGAAGATTCAGTCGAATGAGTATGTAAACCTTCCCCTTCCATTTCCCTTAGCAATTTTTTTTGGCAGCCTGAAAATGGTCCTGGCTTTGGAATGGAAGGTCCTTGAACCTTGGATCAAGGATGGTGGCACATGCCAAGGTTAAATTTGCCTCAACTGAGGGATATCTCCTTTTCATTGAGGAAATTAAATCATTTTTTAGACCCATGAGACCAGAGCCAGAAACATCTTGATTTTGAGTTACTTTCATAACTGTGTGGATCAGTGGAATAACCTGGGAAAAAAATTAATTGCCTTTATTTTACATTTATTATTAATTTATTGTTTGCATTAATTTTTTTGCAAATTCTGAAATATATTCTAATGTTTAATATGAGGTCTTAGGAAGGTCCACAGCCACAAAGAAGTACACTGCTATGAACTAATTTACCCTCAATTTAAAAAAATTGGTAACAAATTTAATTATATAAGTTGTAGGTTAACAGGATTTTGTAATTATGATGCATTTATGCTGGATACGAAGTATACCTTAGGTTGGTCATACAGTAAAAAATGAAAATGTATATTAATTACTATAACTTAGGTTACAGGCCTACTGCATTAAGTAAGTTTTTGCCAAGGTTTTACAATTGCATGAAAATAATATAAGCATACTTACTTCAGATATTGTTGAATTTTCCTTGCTTAGTTGATTTGTTGCTGTCTCAAATATTTCCAACAACTTCACGGCAAATTCCATTGTCTTCCAGTTGTCAGGGGTCATATCCACGGAAAGAATTGTATCACCTTTGCTTGACAACAATACAATTGCATCTTTCTGCTCCAAAAGCCTTTTCAACATATAATAAGTACTGTTCCATCTGGTAGGTTCGTCTTGTACCATGCGATGCACAGGAGCGCCTAGCTGTAGTTGGACAGCTTTCAACTTTTTCGAGATTTTGGCAGAGTGCTTAAAATTCCCCACTAACTTTGTTGATTTTTTAATGAGATTGTTCATCTTTGGGTTGTCAAGGAAGCCATCTTTAATGACTAGTTGCAATGTGTGGGCAACGCATGCAAAAGCCTCATATGTACTTCTATTCAAAGCAGCTGTGATATCTGGCCCATTATCCCTAACAACTCCTACAATCTTGTCTGAAATTTCCCACTCATCAAAAACTAACTTGAGAAAATTTATAATGCTTTCTCCTGTATGTGATACTTCAGGAAATGGTGCCACGTCCAAACATCTGTGGGTCAAGGTAATGGCATTTCTGTCTTCTTTGTAAAAATGGGATGTAACAGCCATAAAGTCATTTTGAGCTATAGAAGTCCACATATCAGTGGTGATGGCTACATATTTTGCTTCTTTGAGCTCACTCTTTACTTCACCTGTGACTTTAGTATACATCTCACATAAAATTTTATTGGAAAAAGTTTTCCTTGATGGTACAGCATACCTTGGTTCTAAATGTTTAAAAAGTTTCAAAAACCCTTTATTTTCAACAATTGTCAATGGTTGGAGGTCAATACAAATCATTTCTGCAATTAAATTGTTGATCGTTTTTGCCCTTTCATCATTCGGAGAAAATTTGCTTACCCTTTCAAAAGTGCCTTCAAGGGTAAGCTGCTTCTTTTTTTTAATCTTGATCACCTTTGGATAAAGTGATGGTGATCCTGATGTATCCGATGTTGGCGAGTATGCACTTTGGCCTACTGGCAGTTCAGATCCAGATTCAGTATAAGGATCACAGTGGTCACTTACTTCTATGCTCAACTCAGATAGATCATCTGGGTCATCAGGATCATCACTTTCTAGACTTACAGAGCTAGTATCCAAGTTAGGCCGAGTGCTTGTACTTCCAGGGGAGGCTTCAATTTGGGGCTTGAAAAATGCTACTATTTTACTAGTGGATCCATGTCTTATTGCATTGCTTGTACTTGGTTCACTTGACACTGATTGAGTTAGAATTCTAGGTTTGAGCCTAGTATATACCTCACTTTCAAGTTTTTGTCCACGATTTTTATGAGTTTTCAAATGTTTTAACAAGTTAGTTGTCGTTTTACTAGTGCCACCTCTTGAAACTAACTTGTCACAAATGCCACATCTTGCAAACTTGTCATTGTTTGGGTCGATTTTATAATATTTCCAAGCTTCTGAAGCCATTACGTTGACTAAGCTTATATGGGATCCAGGAATGAAAGTCCATAAAAAATAACGTAATGTTTAGCAAATAAACAATTTACTAAACTTTACTTCTAACATATGAACGTTATAATAGGTTATTTGCTGAACTTATCGCAACACTATACTCTTTAAACATTCAACTATTTCCTTCTCTATACAATCCACAGCGGTACGCATCAAAATAAAAAAACGACAAACTAAAATGAAATCGCTGCGCTTACTAACACTCGCGGTAGTGATGCCGTAACTGCCGCAATGCCAGTTAATAATTATACATCGAGCTGAGTCCAAAAGTCGTTGTTCAAAAAACATTCTCGTAATAAATCATATTTTCAAAATTTATATCGGCAGGATTATGCAGCAAGTTAAATCAGTTTTTTTTGGTAGACTGAACTCTCATTAAATCCAACCACTTTGGTCTTCCATTTAAAGAAGTGATAGATTTATTTTAGTCAATGCGATGTTATTTAAGCGGTACGATGTTTGCAGAATGAGTATCCCGATGGCAAGATTTGGTGCCTCAATCAAATATGATATTTAAATGTCTCGCTCAACTCCGTATTTCTCGTAACCAACACGCAGCACCCACAGCATATTTCAGCTTTAAAACTTTCATTTTGGGTCTTTTGAAGGCTGAGACAGATTGGCTGACCGTATCACGATATGTCACGTCTCGACCAATAAGAAAACGTATTATATAGATATTCTCGATTTTAAATTACGATTGAATTGAGCCGTGATCTCTTTATTAAAGTATGACAAATGTCAGCATAAACGAACAAATACATTGTAAGGTACCAAACTTGATTAATTTTTATTGGTATCTAAGTCGAACTTCTTCAAAATAATACAAATAATCATATAAATTATCAAAACCAAAGAAACCGAAAATTGAATGGCAGTCATTGGTAGTTCAATAGTTTCATTACTCATCAGCATAAAAATACAAAACAATGAATTTAGAACAACAAAAAAGATGGCAATCACCATGGCAACCGGCGGTGAAGTACTTTACCAGTCATGTTTCATATAGGTATCGCCGGTATCGGTATCGACTTTAGGCGATCGATTCTCGATACCGATACTAAGTCGCAGGAATCGGTGGTATCGAGAATAGGTATCGAGAATCGACACATCCCTAGTATCGAGGGTCTGATGCAGACTCAGATCACAACTTATTAGTCAAGAAATAATTCATTAAATTCATAAGGATAAGAAGGCGTAAGAGGGTACAAAAGTGGAATACAGAAAATTTTAACAGGAGCAATGGAGATGAAGTATTGAGATCAAACTGATAAAATCATGGGTTAAGATTGTTGAATGAGATCAGTTGAAAATGAATGGGGAAATTTGAAAAAAGGATATTTGGAAGCAGGGAAAGCAAGGGTACATCCCTAGGCATAATATGTGCATCTAAAATTAGAAAATCATGGGTCTCTAGGGAGAGGATAATGGATACGCAGGAGAGTAGGATATGGAGAAGTGTAAACTCAGAGTGAGGCAAGAAAATGTGGCAGGAAATTAACAACAGGTTGAGAAGATAAAGAAGGCAAAGGAGGTATGGAGGAAAAAACAGATTGAATCCATAAAGAAAATTTAGAGAGAGGGAAGAGCAGATGTATTAAATCAGACAGTAAAGGAACTGACTGGTGGTAGTCAGCAGTGGCAAAGGATTTCCTTCTGGGGCGTTTCATTAATATTTATGTGCATCATCATAAAATTATATTTAAATTATTATTCACTAAAAAAATAATTAAATTAACATTCTTTTTATGAGGACAATTCAACTATATTTTTCAGCCCAATAAGCAAAAATCTAAACGTTAGCTCAGGTAAACAAACAAAAACCAAGTCAGGTAAACATGCTTTTGGGGGGGTTTAAACCCTATAACCCTGTCTGTATGCCACTGGTAGTCAGGGAAGGGGAATTCAAAGGATAACAGACAAGACAGAAATAAGTACATGCTGTAGAACCAAAAGATATCCAGGAATGGTGGAAGGGATGTGTTGAAGAGCTCTATGCTAAGGAAATAAGGCCCAGTATGTTAGATACAGAAAGGGAAGAAATTAACAGGGATGGCATTGAAACAGGTATCCTCAGTAGTGAAATCAGAAGAATGCTAAGAGACATGCAAAAAGGAACAAGGTAGTAGGAAAATTTAACTTACATTCAGAGCTTCCTAAGAGGATGGTGAAAAATGGAAAAGGTTACCATTTTGACATTTTCTGGAGAGTTTATGATAATGGAGAGTGGCTGGAAGACTTCATGAAGAAAATAATAATTCTGATACCAAAGAAGAGCAAGGCAGAAATATTTAAAGATCACAGGACAATTCATTTAATATCCCACATTGCCAAAGCAGTTCCTAAAATTATAAATAGAAGGCTAGAGAGCAAGGCTATGGAATTCCTCGGTGATGACCAGTTTAGGTTCAAGAGATGGATAGGAAATCTGGACACTTAAGGAGTCATGAGGACACCAGTCAAAAGAAAACTAGAATATGGCCAGGATGTTTTTGCTTGCTTCATTTCAAGAAAGTAATAGGGAGGAGTGGACAAAATTCATGAAGTGTTGAAGAAATTAGGGGTTGATTGAAGGGACAGACCCCTCATTCCAAATCATAAGATGATTGAGGTTATAAGATTTTCTAGAAGTAAAAAAGGCAGGGCTGAATACAAGGGTGGGAGGGTATAAAATAGAGCAGGTTGAGGTGGTAACGTATTTTAGTAGTATTTTAGAGGACAGTGGTGGGGACATCAGATGTAGAATAGCCCCAGGCCAAAGAAAAATTTTGAACCAGAGGGGAATTGATGAGGGATGGGGAGATATTTAAAGAAAAGACTGGTGAAAACTCAAAAATTGAATGTAGCACTGTATGGTTTGGGAACTTGCTCATTGATTGGAGAGATAATGTACATAGACTGGAAGCATATTGGGATTTGGAGAAGAATGGTGAGGAGAAGCTGGGTGGCAAAGAAGATGAATGAGGAGGACTTAGAGATGGTGGGAGAGGAAAGAAAGTAGGTGGTGTGAGTTTGGAGAAGGCATAAAAGATTAATTGAGGACATTTTGAGAGACAAGGGCATACTGAAAATGGTAATAGAGAGGAGAATGGTGGGGAAGAGGAAGGAAGGGCAACGGCCTGCCACGATGGAAACACCGGTCCCCGATCAGTCACCAAAGTTAAGTATCGTTGGGCTGGGCTCGAGTTTGGAGGGGTGATCCTCCGATTTGTCCGAGCGCTGTTGCCCCTGTCTGCACATGGCAGACAGTATGTACGAAATGACCTTAGCCATCAAAGTACATTAAACAAGAATACAAAGAGGAAGGAAGAGGATAGGAATTTTGGTCAACATAAGAAAAAGAAGATGGTAAGAAGAATTTAAGAGAGATCTGATAGTGAGCCATCCATAGGAGAGAAAGTGAGATGTCGCAGAAATGGGGATGTTAGGATAGTGATTCTCCAAAAACTTAGGTACCTATCAGCCGGTTGAATACCCAAATAAAAGTTTTTCATACATGGACGATAGAGGATGAACATTGAGGAGTGATCACATCAAGAGAAGAATGGCAGGAGAGAGGAGTCACAAATGAAAATAATGCCAGTTTATTTCATACTCCTTACAGATGCTGAAATCAAAAAAATAAATTTTGAATGTGGTATCCATTATGACTAGGGAACTATCTCGCTCAAACCACCTTAAACAATTAAGATGCTGTGGTTATGATCACCAAGCACTTACTCTGTGATTGTTTACAGGAATGGGATTCGACACCAGAACACACACTACCTATCAGTAGTATCTGGCAGGAGTTTTTTGGGAGTTATGTGAAGGATACAAACATATAGAACCTCAAAAACACTCAATAATAAACTCACACAATCAGGAACAACTTCGAGTGGAAAGCTGGCTCAAGAAGAGCGATGTCAAGAGTAGGGGCAAGGCCAAAGTTAATAGACAGATGACACAAGAATAAAGGAAATAAGGCGTCCCTTTCACTGTAAGCACTACAATTACTACTTAGGAATTTTTGCCATGCTTCACCACTCAGTCAGAAATAACTGGTGATTTTGTGCTGTCTGAAAAATGACTGACCTATCCTCCCAAGCCATAGCTCAGATAAGGAGATGTAAAATTTTTAGAGCCAAAAATCCACACTAAAAAAATTTGACTAATTCCTCCCACACAGTCAATTGCATAAAAAAATGAAGACATGAGCAGGAAAATAATGATGGCTAAGAGCTTTGAGTGCAGGGGCGGATTAATGTAATTGTTTGGGGGGGAAGATTTGGTGGGTGGTATCAAGTGGAGTTGCAGGGGGGAGTCAACAGCAGGGGTGCCACCCCCACCCTACACCTCCTCTTAAATGCACCCCTGCTTGGGTGGGAGGGTATCAAAGGGCAGCAGGATCGAGCAGTACCTAGTTGAAATTCTGGGAGAAAATTGGATTGACATTTTGGTCATTAGATGAAAAATTGCTCAACTTAGGAATAATACAAGGTGTGATAAAAAAGTAATGGGAATTTTTAAATTTTGCGGGCTTTATAATTCCGATTATCAAAAATTGTATTTATTTGCCAATTGGTTGTGCGGTCAATAAGGAATACTACCTGGAAGTTACGCGCCATTTATGTGAAGCAATCAGACGAAAACGCTCAGAATTGTGGCAAAACTACGTGGAAATTGCACCATGATAATGCTCCCGCTCACACCTCACTAAATATTCGTGAAATTTTGGAAAAAAAAACGTAATTTTGCCCCAGCCACTTTATTTGCCGGACATGGCCCCCTGTGACTTCTTTCTATTTCCGAGGCTGAAGAGAACCATGAAAGGACGACATTTTGCCACCATTGACGAGATAAAAACAAAATCGAAGGAGCTGAACTCTATACCGAAAAGTGAGTTCCAGAAGTGCTTCCAAGATTGGAAAAACCACTGGCACAAGTGTATAATTATATCTAAGGAGGATTAATTTGAAGGGGACAAAATTGATATTGATTAATAACAAATATTCTTTAAGAAAAACGAAAATTCCCATTACTTTTTTATCACACCTTGTATTTCAAAACTATGCAATTTGGTAAAGGGCTTTGAAGAAAGTGATAAAAATTTTTTAGGACTTTTAAAATAGAACATTTTTTTCATACAATAAAAAGAAGCAATGCCTTGGTGGAAAAAGGTGTTGTACAAACTGGAGGCTTTTGAGATTACAGATTGGAGAAGAATGAAAATAAGCTGGGTAGCAATGGAAGACAAAAGGTATGGTGGTGCAAGGGAGGTGGGGAAGTTAGTGTAGGAGATTTGAGATGGCAGCTAAATTGGAAAGAGGACATAACTGGAGGAAACAGCATGTTAGATGTTTAATAGGGTGAACGAGGGAAGAATGCTAGGAATCTCAACAGATGAAGATTAAGAAATGACATTTTGGCAGCATAAGGAGAGGCAGAAGATATGAAGAGAGACTTAATGGTCTTAAGTTTAAAATAGGTACATAAAAATCCCCATGAAATGAGGAAAATAGGGTCTGTACCATAGGTTAAAGAAGAGAATAGATGGAACCATATGGTATTATTATATGTAGGACTATTGAAGCATTAAAATGTGCAACCATCCATGTAGAATGCATAAATTGGACAGTTACAATGCCAAAAGCAATGACATTAGTACCATAGTGACTTATGTATCTGGAAAAGTTCAAAAGGAAAATTTACATACAATAGCCACATTTCGTGGATCATCTTTCAGGCTTCACTTTCATCCGTCTAGATACCATCTACCCTCTTCTGTAATATACGGACTGAAAGAAGCCTCTTAATCAATTGGAATTTGCATCGTATGTTGTAAGGATTCAGTTGGTGTGACAGCTGAAGTACTGGTATCACATTCCAAGGGCTGGTATTCTGGCAGATTCTGTCCACCCAGTCTCATTTCCCCAAATAATCTCCTCCTCTCTTACAAACCTATCCACTAGGGGTGATCGTCAAAAACTTTTTTTCGAATTTCAAGGGGCTTGGGGTCAGAAAAGTGGTGTATAGGGCTCAATATAATTCAGGAATTTTTTCAGAATTTTTGTTGTACGTCCTGAGGTTCCACCAAGCGGTTAAAGTTTAACAATTTTAGGCAATTTTGGTAAAAATTTGAAATTAGCGAAAGAACGTGCCCCGCCTCGTTTTTTTGTTTGAAACACATACATATTGCCGTAAGGTGAGTGAAAAGGGGCTTGGAAGTAGTTAAAACCCCTAGAAACACTAAAAAAAAATTAATAAAATTGAGGATATGCAACCCGGCAAGCACGCCATGATGGCCTGGTTGGGCGGGACATGATTGTTGGCCGCGGGATTGTCATTACTAGTTTTGAGCAGTATGCAACGCCTACGTGGGGAAAAGGGAGATCACATAAATCGATTCACTTTGCTTAAAAGCTATACTTTGTGGCATTTTGAGATACATATTGTACATCTTGCGCATGAAACACATCATAATTTTTGGCAGTTTAATAAATTTTTCTCCAATGGAGTTCCACGGAACTTTTTCATTATCTAGTAAACACCGTGGCAGTGAAAATGTAGAATCATAATGTTTCAGGAAAATATCCTGTACTATTAAAAATTACAAAGTGTTTTATTTTTACAATGTTCTTCCCTACAAGTTTGGCTCACACAATCACGTGCGGAAAGAGGGGAGCATTCTCTTACTTTCTTCTATAAGCTAAATTTCTAGAGGTAGTGTTTTCTTGTGAAGAAATGAATTCAAAGAGGAAGAGGACAAGAGAGGATTTGAGTTGTCCAATTTTTGGTCCACCTAACGACATCTCATCGCAGCAGCTTCCTACCATTGAGGATGTCATCAGGTTTTACAACAGCATTCTGTATACCAAGAAAGCAGAAATGAACGGTAAGGATCCTCCGTTATCTAATATTTTAAAGCAAGTCGCTGAAAAAATACTGATGATATGGCAAGCTGCAAACATCCCAACTGTAAGCAAAGGGAGAGTTGTAAATCTGATAAAAGTCCACCATTCCACATATAAGAAAATCTTAAAAGAACATGGTCCTAATAGATCCACCATATTCAAAAAGAAAAAAAATGAGGCGATAAACGCTTTTAAAAAACTTTTTGATATATGCTCTTGTAAATGTGAAAACAGAGAATCTTTGACTGCCCTCTTCAACGTAAAGTTCCTGTGCAAGAATGGACGTTCCTCTCTGATCAGCGTGGAGATCATCTTATAGTAATTTCTACCTTGGACAAGAAAACTACTGCTACTTTAAATAAACGTTTGTCGAGGAGAGAGATGGAGGACCGTCATACTTTGGCGAGTTCGGCACAAGAGGAAGTGAGTAAATTTTGACGGCAAGATAACGAAATTGAATCGAGTGAGAATGATTCCGAGAAAAATCATGAAACTAAAGAAGATAATCAGTCAGACAATACTTTTAAGTATCGACCATCAACCTCACAAAGAAAAGGGCTTAAGCGCAATTCAACAAAACTAACTGCGCTTGCAAGGGTATGCGACATTCACAGTTGCATCAGCTACAGGAGCAGCATTAGCAACGGCAGTATTAGAAGATTTTGATATTGTGAACAAGGAGGACTCAACCCAAGTCATAGACCGCATGAAACTTAAAAGACAGAGACTACAATCAAGACTAGGAGTAGAAAAATCAGAACATAGAGGAGTGGGGATTTACTTTGATGGAAGAAAGGATCAGACAGTAATTCAAAATAAGAAGGGGGGAATATTACAGAAGTACTATTTTAGAAGAACACGTTGTGATTATATGCGAGCCTGACTCGAAATTCATCACTCATGTGACTCCTGTTTCCGGTACAGCTAGAGATATTTCAAAATAAATCATGCAATGCATGGGAGAGCATCCTGCGATACTCTCAAATATTTGCACAGTGGGCTGCGATGGCAATGTTGTAAATACAGGAAAAAATTGTGGAATCATTAGGATTCTGGAAGAGCATTTAAATAAGCCATTGCAGTGGTGCATTTGTCTTCTCCATTTAAATGAACTCCCACTCGGACACCTTATTGCTCATTAAGATGGAGTTACGGCTGGACCCAAGAGATACACTGGCCCCATTGGGAAGCAGATACAAAACTGTGAAGATTTACCTTTTGTTGACTTTGAAACCATCCCAGCTTGTCACCCCAATGTATATATTGCTGACATAAATAGTGATAAGGCGTACCTAATAGATGTGTCAAGAGCAGTTGCGTCCGGAAAATGCCCGGTGAGTTTAGCTGAACGATCACCGGGAAAACTTTGCCACGCCAGATGGGTTACAACAGCTGCTAGAATTTTACGTTTGTGGTTGTCAACGGAGAATCCTTCAGAGGAACTGCTGATATTGGTCACTTTTATACAGAAAGTATACATTTAGATGTGGTTCATGATTAAATCGAAACCTTACTGCATTGATGGAGCTCGACACATGTTCGACTTGGTGCACTCCACAAGGTATTTAAGAGAAGACCTGCTGAAAATGTCAATCCAGTTATACAACGTGGTGCTTTCCGGAGTCATCCTGAAAACATGCTCATCTGTATGATGACGGATGAAAGTAAGAGAGAAAGCCGTAAAAAAATACTTCAAGCTAGATATACAAAAAACGAAAACAATCTAGTGAGAAAATTTGAAGTGCCCGAATTACAATGGAAAGCAAAGACGTATCATCATTTGATAGCTTGGAAAATCATTGTTGTGACTGGACCTCCACTTCTAAAGAGTTTGACTGAGGAAGACATCAGAAAAATGGCAACTAACGTAATAAGATGAGAATTGTCAAAATTCCTACAAGTTCCTGTCCATACTCAATGTGTTGAGAGACATGTTCGTCTCGTGAAGGATGCGTCTGCAGCAGTCTATGGGAGACACAACAGAGATATCTTCATCAAAACTATCATTGCGGAGAGAGTGCATATGCCTGAATTCCACCATAAAAGTCCGTACAAGGCCCACGATTCAAACTAAATGCTAAAAGTGCCTATTTTGGTTGGGAAGTTGGGTAGGGCACGGATGGAATTCGATACTTAGCCACCTCCTCGTGGTGAGTTCTGGGTTGTTACTGGAACGGTAGCAAGCGAAGAGCTACGCAGGTATTAAAAGTGATCTCCACTTTGCGTATGCCGGGTTGCCTATCCTCAATTTTATTAATATATATTGTTTTAGTGTTTCTAGGGATTTTAACTACTTCCAGGCCCCTTTTCACTTACCTTCTGACAATATGTAAGTGTTTCAAACAAAAAAATGAGGCGTTCTTTCGCTAATTTAAAATTTTTACCAAAATGGCCTAAAATTGTTACACTTTAACCGCTTGGCGGAACCTCAGGACATTCGACAAAAATTCTGAAAAAATTCCTGCATTATATTGAGCCCCATAAACAACTTTTCTGACCCTAAGCCCCTTGAAATTCGAAAAAAAGTTTTTGATGATCACCTAGGGTTGCCACATGTCCCGTATTTCAGGTAAAAATTACGCGTCCCATATTATGATTCAGTGTCCCGTAAAATACCACTAATATCTTGTGCAGAGAAGATTTGAAAGAATATTTTGAGTTTGTGGACATAGAATGGAAAGAAATATTGTGTCATGTGACAACTCGTTGGCTTTCTTTGGCACCTGCTGTAGAAAGACTGATCCACAGTTGGCCTGCCATCAAAAGTTACTTCAAATCGCTTCAAGACTGTCCTAAATTTTTGGTTAACTATTTTGATGCAGAGGATGAAATGAAAGATGTCATACCTGAGATCAATCTCTTGTTCTTCAGAAATATAGCAAAAAAAGTTTTTGCAGATTGTTTCAAAGATTTAGAAAGGGACTCCATTCCTCAAATTGAAGCAAATGATGCTATATGCTTGCTAAAGAAGAAGTTAGAGCAAAGAAAAGAGGACAATTTCTTTGGAATTGCTGTGAAAAATGCTGTGAAAACTATACCTCCATCAGAAAAACTGAAGTTAGAAAGAAGTTTCTTGCCCGTTCTATGATGAAGCTCTTAGATATCTTCAGAAGTCCTATGATTTCTCAGATGACAACGTTGCAACAAAGCTACAGATGTTTAACTTGAAGAAGAAAATTAACTTTTCATCTCTCTAAGATTGAGTTGAATGCCTGCAGCTAACTGAAGACATTGATATGGAGCAGCTCTATGAAGAGTTCTGTGTGGTTGCTAACATTTCTTCGGACATCCTGGAGAGTAAAGAAGATGCATCACGAAAGTGGGTGGCAGTGTTTGATGAACATAAAGAAGCTGAACTAGTAGAATTTAAAAAACTTGTGTCATTCGTTCTTAGTGTTCCTGGTTCAAATGCGTTCATTGAGTGCATATTCTCACTAATGTCTAATAAATGGACTGATACAAGGAACAGGTGTTCAGTAAGTCTGATCAAAAGTGAACTCTTGATTTCAACAAACATGAATATGTCTTGTAAAGAATTTCATTCCATGATCAAGTCAGATGCAGAAGTTTTGAAGGCAGCAAAATCAAATTCGAAGTATACATTGAAAGAATGAGCTTACCCTGTTCTGTAACAAAATATTGAGAAAAGGATTAAAATTATACACAGGTACATATGGAATGTAAAAATCCTCTTATATTATTAATTTTTAGTTATTTTTAGTGTCCCTTATTTTTGTGAAATGTCCCTTAATTTTAAGAGCATGTCCCTTATTTCACTTATCAAAAGGTGGTAACCCTATGATCACCCCTACTATCCACCTCTCCTTGATGGCATAAATGTCCTCAGTTGTCTGCCACCTCCCCAATTAAATCACCAAACAAATAAAATAATGGGTTAATAATAGATTCATCTGCAAAGAGGAAAACAAGAGTGAACAAGGGCATGATACAGGAAGAAAGGAAGTTGGGCAGTAAATCTAAAACAAGAATGGTGGAAAACCACCGGTATATGCCTTTCTTTATTCACCTTAGTTTTGATGTTGGGATGGGCCGGTACTTGAAAGCTAAATACCAAAGGTAAAAAAATTAACAGAAATTCATAACATACAAATTTATTTAGAACACATAATTGATATTAATTAATAATACTCATCATGCTTACTTAATATAATTTCAAGCAATTTAAACTGATGCCTATAGGTATACCACCAATTTCGCCAACTACAGCATTATCATGATCAAAATTGTCCAACTAATTTTTCATTAAATGCAATTAAATGTCTGTAAAATAGTCTGCATAAATGGATGTAGAATGATATCCTCTTGTCCTCTAGTAATTAACTCATACAAGGTGCATGGAAATCAAGCCATTCTGTCATTTTTCCACCCATATGACGATGCATATTTCATAAAAATTCCCTTGCTCTCACCTAATACAGGGGTGTTTACTCTTTAAATGAAGTCAAATTCATGGTTATTCAAGGTCAAAACTAGCTATTTTCACAGTTTTACTGGAGTTGAATGCAGAGTCAGTGTCATGTAATCAAGGCCAGTATATGCATTTAAAGTCAAATTTTTGGTAAAGTACGATAATTCCTAATTTGATTTAAATATGCTGTAGGTAAATCATTTATGTCCCAGTATGGTGCAGTTAATTCAATAAAAGGTTACAATTTACATTTCTTGAAGTAGGGTGTTTCATATTTATCGTACAAAAACATTTCATGATTAAGTGAATCCAATGAATCCATCACTCACTGAAAACTTACCTCAAAATGCATCTTCATATCTTTTCAACCTTATCAGCATAGATCCTAATGCTGGCAAGAATTTCAAGGGCCAGGAAAAGAAATATGATATAAACTCAATATGAGTAGGATTAAAAAATTAGAAACAGTACATTGAATAGCATTCATAGTAGACCACCCTGATTTCTTCTCAGGGCTAAATAGAAATTAGTTTTACACTCATCTCTAAACCATTGAAGAAACCACAAATACTCAAAAGATTTATGCACAAAATTCATGTTTTTCAAAAGTCGCATCTAAATCAAGGCTGAGTGGCCATGCCCGGAAATAGGTCTGCTGAGTTGTGTGCTGTATAACTTCCAGGGGTCAGGTCAGCAACTTTATTTTGGAGGTCAGAACACATTATTTCAATGAAACCAGTACAGGAACAATAAGTAATACAGGGTCAAGTCACTTAAAATTTTAGCCAAACCTTTGCATGTAAATCATGACTGGAGAAGTCATCAAACCATCTATGAAAAGGGAAAAAAAGAGATTTGCCACCGTTAATGAAAAATTTTAAAGTCCTCAGAATGGAAATACACTCTAAAATAAAATCTACTAGTAAGAATGACATCATCATGTACTGTTATACATCATAATGCTTTTAGCAAAAAAATTTGAGCTAATTCAGTAATAATAGAGATTTTCCTTTAACGTAAATTATTTTGCTGCCCACTAAGGTCTTGACAGGTACTATAATATACTATAAATAACATGATCCAAAGAAAAGCTGTGTGGTAGGATGTGTTTGGACATTAGTCAGAAAGAAAGGAGGAAATGGTGAAAAGGAATTTGGAGCAGAAATGGTCAAATAGTGAGATGTGCCTAGTTAAGACTATAGACTCAAACTGCTAATCTTCTTGGCAATATTGATGCCAAGGGAAGAATTTCTGTACATATCTCTTTGATGATGTTTCAATCCCATTTGGTAGCTCCTGTAAGCTCTAGAGATGGGGGCCAATATTATACACAACAAGTAAACCTGAAACGAGTACATTTTGAATTTTTCAAGTAATAAGCCAAACTGAGTATTGTATTCATTTATCTCAATCGTCTCATGCTCAACTTTCCTTTTCATTTTATAAATGAAAAGGAATACTTTGATTTATTCCACCAATTTATTTTACGGTACGACTAGTTTCGACACATCGGCATCATCTTCAGGTACCTGAAGATGACTCCGCTGCGTTGAAACTAGTCCTACTAAAAAATAAATTGGTGGAATAAGACAAGTTATCCTTTCCATTTATTGTATTCCATCTTTATTTTAAGTTCTCGACTGATGTTTCAAGTATTCCTCCCCAAAGCAAAATCACAAGGGCAAGTTTTGTTATTGCTAACATTGACTAGTAACAACTATATTTTACTTGAACACGTACTGACGACACTTGATGGGCAGGAAATTAGAAGAAACCACATGGACATGAGAACATAAATTTTATGCCAGACCACCAATGGAAAATAACATGCTCCTAACTAAAACCGGACATTTGTTAATAAAGCAATGGCTGTGAATCTTTTCATTTTGCTTATGTTAAGTTTAGTAAAAATTGAACCCACTGCCAGGCTGGACATTGGCTTCTGTGAACTCAGTCATAATCAAATTGGAACTGCCCATAACCTTGAGAGGAGTGCTAAGTACACTAATTTCACAGTTAAAAGAAAATATTCACCTGGACTGAAATACCAGAGTGAAGAGGTCTTGAGATGATATATGTACCTAGTTCCTTTATATCCTCCATGGATTTCAAAATGAATGAGACTCATTCTGGGTAATTGAATTGGTCAATGCCCTTGGTGTGAAAACTGAGGGCCTGGGTTTGAATCCCAGTCAATATGAATGATTTCCACAGTAAATTTTACACACCTATGATTTCTCAGCACTTGAGGCTGCTTGAGTCTTACTCTACAAGTTTTAGGAAAAATATGTAGTTGACTTAACTCCCTCCATGGGCTACAACTTTAATATGGTGGAAGGGCTTGTGCATTCCAATGACCCTTTGAGCTGGACTGGAGTGAGCAATGGTAATGGCTCCAGGTAGGACCACCCATGAGAAATAGGTCATGGAACAGTCCACATGATAGTTTCGCAAAAAAAACAATTGAGAAAAGTAATGGGAAGTCCACTCAACTCTTTCTACTAATATTACGGATAGCATTAAAAGCGAAGAGAATCTGGGCCACAATGGGAATCAGCTGACTAGGGCAGGAAACATTTCCAGCATCAGAAGACACAGACACTACGTTTACCAATCGATCTCAGATCGGTCTGAGTTCAGACCGATCTGAAAGTTCAGCAGCGTGCTGACTCAGATCGCCTGGTTTACCAACACGGTCTGAAAAAATCGATATTGAACTATCGAATTCAGTAGTTTGAATTATTTTGAGATTTCTTGCGTATTTCAGCCGCACATATATCGCCTTTCCCTTCTTACAACTTAAGTTACGCCGCAAATGATATCGATTATATTTTGTTTACCATCAGCAACCAAAAGAAGAACGATGAGCGCCACGCTCCGACCTCTTCGGATTGATCTGAAATCTCAGACCGGTTAGGGAAAGCGGGCTGACTTGGCTCGCTTCTCAGATCAATTTAGCCAGCCCGCTCCGTTTACCATACCGAGCTGAGCCGGTCAGATCGATTGGTAAACGTAGTGAGAGCCACTACATGAGCATATATATGGGGGAGACGAATGGGATCAGACCCCCAGGAAGCAAAAAATGAACTAATAAATAAAAATTACACTGACACAATTTTTTTACCCTAAACTATGTGAAACATTCAAATTTATTTTAATGTTTATATTTAGCAATCTATTTTAATGTGAAACATTCAAATCTAAAAGTATATTTTTCATGACATTCAAATCTCCCAATGTAAATATTTTTCTGCTAAACAATAATTAGAAAAGAAAAACTTCAACTCAAGAAAAACAGCAACAGAAGTAGCATTTCTTGTGGCAATTGTGGGAGATGGGAAGTTACCAGTACCTACCAAATGGGTGCTCCCCTTAGCCAGAACCGGTTTGACTCTCCCTGAGGTCCCAGCCGGCATCCAGTGACGTCAACAACCCACTGCATTGAAGCAGTAAAGTTACACAATAGGGAAAAAATGGGTGATACGAGTTGGGCCCACTCTGAGTTACAATCGGTTTGTGAGGAATATAATGAAGGAAAAACAGAAAAGTCCCAAGAGGAAGGCCAAGGGAGACCAAATAAAGAGGAAATTGCCTAAGGAGTAAGGGAGTAAGGGAACTAGGATTTGATACTAAATATAATTGAACAAAATTTATTGTCCTGGAGCAGCAGCTCCGTTAGAACAAAATACAATAAAAGAGTACATGAACTCTCATGAGGATTACATTTTGAAATAACATGCATCTATGAATAATAATACAAACAAATATTTGAAAGAAAAAAACAATAAATAAAAAATGAATTTTCAATTTAAAAAAACAATCATGATAATGACACTCATAACAATAAATAACAATTTACTCTTCAAATTATGTACCAAAGAAATAAAAGCATTTACAAGTTATTTTATGAGATTTTGTTTCTCCATTAATAAATTATAAAAATTAGATTTGAACAGCTAAGAGTTGGAGGAATTTGTTAGATTTCCAGGTAGGGAATTCCAGAAGGAAGTAGCTGATACCAAAAATGAATTGTGGTGTGAAGTCGATCTAGACCCAGGGTAGAATAAATAATTGGGATCACCTCTGGCATAAACATCAAGATTATTTGGTCTCGTTACAAACATATCTGTGAGGTATTAGGGCTCATTTGCTTGAAAAAGGCTGTGCAGAAAAGTACCTAGAAAATATTTTCTTCGGGATTCTGTTTTAAGCCATCCCAGCTCCCTGTAATAAGGAGAAATATGCTCATCTCTACGGAGATCAAAAAGAAATCTAATGCACGAATTTAAGGCCCTTAAATTAGATTAAAGCCTTTAAATTTAATTTAGATAGGGAAGGATGGATCGATTGCTGTCAAATAATCTTAGTCTTCACACTGAAATAAGTAACTTCGTATGTTTCCACAAGTTATTTCTCTAACAGACCCAGGTTTCGGCATATTAAGCCATTTTAAAGAAAAAAATGAAACCTTGGGTATTATTGGAAACTATTAGGTATATCTATTCCGTTAATCGATATCGGTTGTTACTACCAAGTGCGCAAAGGATGATTTTATAATAATCAAGCATCGCTAAACCACAGTTTAACGACCCATCCGACGGGCAGAATATTACATGGGTAAATAATTGCTTTTTTATCCCCATTGTACCGAGATTGGGATCGGAGTTTCAATGAATGCTCTCCATCACTGCCAGAGTTCCAGCAAGAGCCCTCGCCACAGAAAGATATCGCTCAAGGCAACACAACAACCCGATCCCCAGGAAGGCACTCGACAGTAGCTCTCACCTAAAAACCTTCATTGTGCATGTTTTCAAAGGATATTGCGAGTCCAATTAGAAAAAAATATTGGGGTCATTCGACGGACGAAAGGCAAGTTTATTGTAAGTCATTACAAGGATATTATTTTACGTTGGCAAAGGCAACACTTGTAAAATTAGGGACTCACTAGCGTAAGGGGATGTTTTCAGATTTGTGAAAAATTGTAACTAATAATAATCACAAAAAGATGACTAAGTAGCTGAAAATGATGATATGGTAGTTCCAATTAACATGAAGAAAGCAAAGAAGAAGAGAACTAATAGATGATACATGGGACACGAATTGACTTCTGTAACAGACATAAGTCAACGACTCGCTCACATATTAGACCCATCTAAGGGAGATAGACAATCGAACTGATGGGTTTAATTTCTATTGTTTCCTTCCGAAGCTTTGGAAAGAATGAATGCTGTACGTGGGGTGTAGCTTGACTTCAAAATAAGATTTTTTTCAATAATTTGGAAACTTATCTAGCAATTTGCATAACATTTCTCAATGCCTTATAGTAGGTATTCAATAGTACAATATGCACAGAAATTGTTAACACGAATTACCTAGTTTACGAGAATTTGTAATTCAAAATCGTAAAACTAAGAAGTCCCCCTGCTTTGATATAGGTATCTACTTTTTCCATCCCGCGGACCCTTACTTGTCAATTTGCGCATAATCTCTAACTGCCATTATGTAGCCAACAAAAAATAATTTTGCACATGAGAAATTAAAAATGTAAATACTTCCGTTTATCAGTATGTATAAGAGCACTCACTGCCGTCCCTAGAGCAGTGCGACAGGTGCGGCTTCACTGGCCCCCACGCCTATGGGGGCCCCACCCGGGCTTGCAACTTTCAGACGGCGTGGGGGAAACGCCGATTACCCTAAATCAAGGGTGTATCAAGGGGGGGTAAGAAGGGACAGCTCCCCCCCCCCCCCCCACCTTCCAACGTGGAAACATTTTGAGGAATGTGGGTGAAAAAAAAGTGGAATGAGGTACAGGAAGCGCAAGACATCATTGAAGTTTAAAAAAAGAGCAAATTGTTTTTCTCGACCATTAGAAAGGCGATACTGATATTGCTTTCACTGCTCTGTACAACAAGCACTATTGAGCGCTCATTCACATCCCTTCCAAAAATTAAAACATGACTAAGATCAACTATTGGTGAAAATAAGTTAGGTAGGTTAGCAATGCTATGCATTCACCGTCAATGGGTTTTCGCAAACAAGGAGCAATTAGTGGAAGCTGCTGTTAAAAATTTGCTGCTAATCATCGCAAATTATTAATGAAGAATTCATTTTTTTAATAAATGGTGTTCTTCCTTATGTTTCTGTGAATTATTTCATGGCACCTTCACTCCACAAAACTATTTTTTGAGAATTAATATATTTTTTAAATAAATGGTGTTCACTGTCCTCCCTTCTTTTATTGGATATTCATGTCACCCCCTCCCCCATGAGGTTGAATTCAGAAAGCTTCCACCTTCAGTTTTGAGCTGGATACGCCCTTGTCCTAAATTACCTACTATGTAATTAGTACACATGTAAATTACTTGAAATCATCAGCCAGTTTTTCGGTTAATTTCCTTCTTTCCATGAAATATGGTTAAAAGATATTGCTATATCAATGAGGGAATGCAAAGCTAAGGGGAACCCCGACTTTCGTTTGCACAGGGCCCCTCAATCCCCAGGGATGGCCCTGACTGTGCACTTCAATATCGCAAGGGTCTGGAAATCTCCAGGCTTTGTAGTATCTCATCGAGCAGAACCTTAACATTTTGGAAATAGGCCTTCAAAACAGGGAATTGTTTTTGACGTATAATTTTACTTAAACTAGGGCATTCAACTCTCTAAAATTTTTATAAGTGAAAGAACTTTTTATTAGCTTCACGAATGTTGGCTAGAAAGTTAGTGCGAACTGACGGTTAAGTTTCCATGTGGCGGAAAATAAAATTCTGTGTTCGGGAACTCCAACCGGATAATCTCAATGTTTATGTGCAATTATTCCTCAAATAAAATATTGGAATTTAACGATTCAATTACCATAAAATACTTAATGGCATTGAGATAATATGTTCAAATTGCTCATAAAGCATGATCATCGCCTCTATATAAACCTAAGAATAGCATGGGCACGGAATTTTCCAGCCATGTAATCTTTCGGCGGCAGTGGATTTCGTTCTGCCACTCACCAATACACTCTCTTGCGTCGGAACGCGGGGCACATTTAGATGTCAGATGGAGCTCGGTGAAATGCCAATGTTCAACTACAACTTGTAAAGCTTTGATAATAGTTATTTAGAGTAAAATTACAGAAATTCTTCTCATTTAAATTATGAGCGGAGGCTGATTGATGAACAATGCCACAATAGTGCGAGGCACTGACGTAAGGAACCACACGTGTTACATTTTACACCCGATCTTAAATCGATTAAATTGACGTACTGCGGATTCAAAATAGGAATTGTCACTCACCATGCAATATTCTCCAATGTCCCAGTTGTCGGCATACATCTTCAATGGGAAATACACATATTCCATGTTCCTCGGCAAGTTGCTGCAATTACACCTGTAAATTCACATTCCATTCGCACGATCCTGAATACCTGTTTGCGACTGTTTCCGGGAGAGGGCGACAGACGGCGAGTCGAGTACAGGGAGTGCAGACTCAACACTATTTTTCTTTATTAGGGGTTACTAGTCACATTTTACACCGGTAGATGACGGTACTTGCGACAGCACAATAAAACCGCGGAATTCAAATCCACCCCTTTTTTATAACTGTGTCTGTATTGATTTTTTTTAGTATTTTAAAGCTACCTATATACGACAAATCATAAATTTTTGCAACGCATAACGCGAGAAAGCTAAAAATAGTTTTATATTCATCACACAAGGGAATTAAAATACACTCAACCACAATAATTCAAAGTTGACATTTTTATGCAGTAAATGGTGAAATTGCATTATTGGTTATTCCGATGTCTCTAAAATATACAGGCCTGAACATTAGAATTTTCACCGTCATCAGTTTAAAAATAGTACTGTAGAACAGTGTGACTTTGACAATTTTTTCATATTTTTTGCTCTGCGTAAAGACTTTTTAAGCAAAAATGCATTGGATAGAGCTAGGAAATGCAAATCAATTGTCATACAAGTTTTACCACAGTTGAAAATATAGGCGAAATTGTTGGCTTTGCAAGCAAAATGAAATATAAAATGAGATGAGAGATTGTCACTAATAAGAACCTTTTCACCCATAAGTCTTGATGCATGAGGGAGGAAGTGGAAAAACAGTCATAAATGGTGGCAGTGACAATTCATGTTTTACTTGTTCTATGTTGTGCTTAGCCCCCATTGATCAAGGTAGGCAAAGGCAGCATGGTTTGCATTAGGGTTCGTCTCACTTCCATATGTCCCAAAGATGTTCAGACTTATATCATTTATACAAGGTGGCAAGAGGACCCCATTTACTGAACCACAGTCCATCAGAGTTGTTGGTGCCTTAGAATGATTGACCAATCTTTCTGGGTATTTTGCACCCCATCGGAAGAGACATTGCTCCTTTCCAGGATTGTCTGAGTCATTAGTCTCATTGTAATTAAACTAATTTTCTGGTGGGACCCCTTCCACTGATTCCTTTAAAATTCTCAAAATATTTGTTTTTTCAGAATATCACCTGAAACACCAACCCTATATTGGTGACAATATTTGTCGTCAAATGTCTTGCCATTTACAGTTGGAGTCGAGTTTAAAGCAATTTTCCACAGTTAAAAGTTTTTAAAAGACTTTATTACGACCTAGGTTTCAATGTTATTAACATCATCATCAGGTTGATAGGGAGCCCGAGATTCATTTTCACTTGAAAAATTAGAAAAAATATAAATTTCTTGAAAAAATAGCAAGAATCCTCTTTTAATTGGAGTTTAAAGAAAAACTAGGACAAATACATAGACCCATAGTTAATTGATGCTGTCAAAGTTATTAAAAATTATTTTAGTTAGAGATTTGAAGCTTTCACACTTTATTTATGGGATAATTTTGACAACAGAAGACTCTCAGGAGGCCAAAAGACACATGGAGAGCATTTATAGGACTTTATAGGTCAAATCATGGGGTCAGATTACAAGCTTTTCGAAGGTGGCCAGAGCAAAAAACATTCCTTTAAATCAGAAATTAATTTGACTAACTCTCCTGTACCTTGGCATTTTATGACTCCAACATCAGAGACTGCAAGGCTGTCAGCCACTGAGAACCAATAAAATATTCTATCATTCCCCTATTAATTGTGTGCCAAGGACAAGAAGGAATTAAATTCAATTTTATGAAACTTCTACTCACAGGATAAGTCCAGACGCATCTTTACAATCCTCTTTTTCTTCAGCTGTCCAAGACAATGTTCCTCAGCAGCTAAATCCTCACTCATTATTTTTTCATGTGATCCAGCAAGATGACACGAAGAGCTGGTTGACTGCATTCTAGCTTCAAACAAGTTGATGTGATTCATGTTTATAAATAAAGGGCATGCTAAAATCTATCAATAAAATAGCTGTCTCATTTCATCCAAGCATTTATCATGTGATCTCCGCTGGTCTTTGGATTGGAAGTAGCCATTATAGGCCTGGCTACCATAAAGGGGAATCATAAGTATTTCCTCATTTAACTTTTTGAAATGGAAAATTTAAAATAAATATCATTCAGGCCCTGATTAAAGTGCAGCATGTGGCATCGAATACAAACCATTATAATGTATGGACAGTAAATACTGCATTGACTAAAACATGGACTGTCATTTCTGGATATATTTCCTTCCAAAGATAATTTAATCCAGAAGGGTAGCAAGAAAATGGCAAAAAAGGAGACTGAAATTGATAAAAGAGATTGCCTCTGAGGTCTGAGATGGTCAGCTGGCTTGAAAGGAAGACAAAAAATGTGTCTGATATGGTGAGGGAGGATAGTAGAACCACGGGAGGCAGCCAAAGTATCTGGAAGATGTACTGAGGGGTAACATTTTGAAGAGGATGACACAGGGGAGAATGTTGGGTAGGTGTAGGAGAGGGATAAGAGCACTTAATAGCACAAAAGACAAACATGTTAAAAGATATACTGAACCTAATATCTCACAGTATTAAAGATCATTTTTGTGCTTAGGTCCCAAAGTGTAAAACTTGATACCAAATGATACTATGAATGTAAATAGCTGCCATGTACAATTTTAAAATTAAATAAATAAATTTTAAAAAAGTTAGGATTCTTTTGGGTAACCACTCGTATTTCTAAGAAAGCTAAAGAAAAGGTTGTCACAAACAGATGAAATATATGCATACTTCTGATGAATTAGAAAACAAAAAACTTAAAACCAGGATGTACTTAGTAGGCAATAAAAGGTTGTCCATGTTTCTCTCAAAAGTCCTATGTTTGCATTTGTTCATTCCTTATCTTATTATGTTGCTAGTTTAGAGTTATTAAGAGTGGTTTACAACTTTATTTGTACTTCAAATCACAAAGGTTTGACAAAATGTTATGCCTTAGTACACATTTACTAGATATGTAAACTGTCAACAATAAAGGTATCCTTCTCAAAGGCCAACCCTTCGTCCACGTCGTGAGAGGTGGGCAATGGCAGGAAGTAGGGGATTGATCATCAGGGCGAATGCCATCGGGGACCTAGTCCCTGGCACCTGGCCTGATGTGAACTGTGAAAACTGACGGCTAACAGGGCTCTGGTGAAGACCGCTGCCTTGCGGAAAGAAGTGGAAGCTTCTAGGCTAGGGGAGCTAACCCCGACAGAAATTAGAATCATGGGCACGACGGTTCCACATGTCAGTGGCGGTTTCCCAACAGCATCTGTTTCACTTGTTAGTGGCGGCTGATCAACCATCCTCTGTGGCTAACAACCATAGTTGTAACTCGGAGCTTGCTCCACATAAGGTTGATAACCTTTGAAAGTCAGATATGGAAAGGTCTTGTAAAGGAAAAAATGTTCCACCGTCTTACCCATTAGGGCAGGAGAAGGCTATATCGGATTCAGTCAGTAGCCACCTAGAAGACAAAAACATATCGGATCATCTGAAACCAATCAAGTGTACACAATCGAAGAAGAGGATCAAATATAAACAAAGCTACTACATTACAACACACAATATAAATTCTCTCCTGAAATAAGGAAAACTAGAGAACTTTACAGATGAATTAAATAAACAAAATATCCTACTAGTAGGACTTCAAGAAATGAGTAATACAACAGAAAAACCCTTTGAATCCCAAGGATATAGAATTTATAATGGGAAACTTGGACAAAGAGTTATGAAACAATGTCCCCAATTTGGGACAGGGTTTATAATAAACCTAAAAATAATAGACTCCATAATTGATTTTCAAGCCTTGTCACCAAGAATAGCAACTTTGACCCTCAAAGCAACGAATAAAATTTACACCATCATAAATGCCCATGCCCCTACTAATGAAAAAATTTCCTAACTAAAAGCATGCAAGAGGTAGAAGACTTCTGGGAACTCCTCTATCAGGCAATGGATCAAGTGAATAAGGACCATGTTAAGAATTTAATAGGGGACTTCAATGCACAATTGGGGAAAGAAAAGAAGTATCAAGACATAATAGGAAAATGGCCCCCACAGAAGCACACAAACCAAAATGACAATAGTCAGAACTTGCATAAATAAAAAATACCAAGAAAACAGGCACTGGAGATTAGCTTCCAATGAAACGGTCTACAGAGAAACAGAACCTGTAATGAGCAAGGTGAGAAAGAAATGAATCTCATTCTTTGGACACCTAATCAGAACACCAGAAAACAGAATAAGAAAAAAGATTATAGAAAAATTATGGAACAGTAAGACCAGTGCAAGATGGATAAGAGAAATTAAGGAAGATATGAGTGAATTACACATTACAATAGAAGATTTGAAAGAAAAGACAGATGCTATCGTGAAACTCAAGGACAAACAGATGAGACTACAAACCAATATCAACAAACAGAGAATAGGAAGGGTGATCTCAGATGAAGAAAGATAGCTACGATCCGAGCGAATGAATACTTACAATCAAGTCCAAATAGGACAGTTGTAAGCTTGGAGTGGGGACACAACATGGACTTTCAAGGAACAACTGTGTTTAGATAATATGTGAAACTTCTTACCCTTTTTACCACTAGCGAATATGGTATCGGCTCCCGCGAAACATATTTTTAAGCGACAGTGCATGTCCCAGCCACTAGGAAGCAGGGCACATCAATATTTTTATGGCTCACTATTCTTTAGGTATTCCATGGTACATATACGTGATTTGCTGTGAGTTTCAAGCGTGAGGCAGAAAGTTCCAAAGGTTATAAGTTATGAAATGAATTCCATCACGATAAACATAATATCTCCTGCCGCACTTACATCTAGCGGGATTTTGTTGATAATAAATACAGTGATGAATACCATGAATACTGACTACACTCCCTGCTGCGAGATAGACGTATGATTTATAGTACATACCTTACATGCATATCGAAATGAATCATCCTTGACCTGTTTTCAATATTTAAAATCATTGAAACAATTAAAAAAGACAATACAATACAATACTTGAAATATAGGGACTTCGTATTCATAACAATTTACGTATTCAACATCGGGACATTGTCAATACCAAGCCTCTCACTTAGATACTCCGCTTTTGACTTCATCAATGAGCCATTTATCGGAATTCAGGCTGCTCTCTGCTGGCAAAACCACAAGAAAAGAGCAGATTCTAGCTGCGTATGTGGCCTATTCTCCTGGCCGCAAATATTTCTGGCTGCTTGGACATTCTTCTTGAAGCACTGCGGCACGAAATTTTTCCTTATTCTTCAGAATTGTGAATAGGGCCGAGGAAGATAAGCCAAATCGCCTCCCTATCTCACTTTTGGACCCATCGCCACTTTAGCATTCATTGATAATTCGTATTCTAGTTTTCAGATCCAACAACTTTCATTTCCAAGCCATGATGTAGTATCAGATGGACTGACCTTGATAAAAAAAGGGTGAGGATGACAAAAGAACAATGAAATCCACGGACTTACAAGGAGTTCATTTGAATACGGGCATGCCATGAATGTCTGAAATGTGCATTTGAACGTCAGATTGTGTGGAAAAAATACTGCCAGACACAAATAATTTCAATGACAGAGGACATGAGCAAGTTTGCACATGTTTTCCGAGATTGAAGCAGACATTTGCCACTCACAATATAACAAACCCAGTGGAGGCTGGTTTTTGTCCTCGCTAATACAGATTTATTTTACATGTAAATCATAGGGTTTTAAATTGTTCTTTGGCCATCCCTCGCAATTTCGAGCTTTTCATTATTTGCCCTACTCGTTATATGGGGCTTCTACTGTATATATTTGATAAATCTTAGTTTCTTGAAGGCTGCGCTGCATATGTTTAATGTGTGTGTTCTCCACGATAGGTTTGAAGTTTAGGTAATTCTCAGATATTTACATAGTGTGATGACTTTATGTATACTCCACCCACAGTGTAGACATGGCTTGGTATTGGCTGCAGTGCATTTGCAAAGATTTAGTTCAAGCCCCCATCCTGGCACCACAAGCCAGGTCTGATGATAGAACTTAATTGAACTTCGCCGATTTCACGCTAGATGACCGCATCATCTACAAATAATCTAAGGTTACTGCTAACTCGAGAACTTGGGTAATTTATATAAATAATGAATAATAGGGGGGCCAATCACACTTCCTTGTGGGATGTCAGATGTCACTCTTACAATATCAAAGCTAATACAGTCAATACATACTTTTTTCTTGTGATTACTTACAAAGTCACGTATCTAATTCACTATTTTGTGGTTTAACCTGTATGATTGTAATTTAAACGTAAGTTTTTGTGAGGAACCTTGTCGAATACTTTCTTCTAGTCAAAAAAATAATGCATCAACTTGTTTTTTCGATTCACCTGAATTTTGAGGAAGAGTGTAAGCTGTGTTTCGCAAGATACACAGGTCAAATTAAAGTCATATAACTCAATTTGTCAAGTTCTAAGTAATAATATTTATTGTAGAACACATTACAAGTTCACTTCATGCACGTGCCTTCAGCAAGGCAACAGTCTTCATAATTTGAAAAAAAATAATATCATAATTTACACAATCAATTGAAAAAAACAACCATTTCAAATGAAATTCCTCTTCAATTGGCATTTCAACAATGCAGGAACTGTATCAGAAAAAAATTACTATTATCATAGAAGCCAAAGAAATTTTCAGTTCACCAATGTTTAGCATCACAAAACAGCCACCATGGAAAAGGTTATAACATTTTTTTCACGTCTTTCACCTTTTGTAATACATTTGTAAATATTTATAAAAGACAATTAACAGGCTTGTGACGGGGCCTCATAAGGCAATAAAGCACGGGTAAAAATACCTTTTAAATGTGAACCCTATTACAAATGTCCTATTACAAAGACGTGTGTATGTAAACAGCTCTCACTTCACCAGACTGATACAATCAATCGAACACTCAAAAAAAATCCTACACTGAGTGCCAACATAGCCTATCAATTTCTCAGTTAAAATGCTTCCTGTATCACATTAAAAGAGTTAGTGAAAGAACTCTGCCCAAAGTCCCAACCATCAAGTAGCAAATATGTAATATGCACCAGAGTACATGGGCGGGAGGTGCGGGCAGCACCACGTTTCATCCATCAATTGGACCATCATGTGAGCATCTAAACATTTTCCAAAATTGGTCTTTCATATCGCAACGTTTTAAAAAGGAATGTTCATTTCTGCATACGTAATATTGAAGTGTGAAAAATCTTGGTACATCGTCCACAGTCAGAGAACACATGCATAACCTGCATGACCTTGCGCTTGACTGATTGGAATGGTAAAATCATTAGAAAATTGGAAAAGTCACCTGGCTAAAAGCATCTTCACCGAAAATAGTTTCTGAAAAAGTGTGAGCAATCACCACAATGTCATATTTGTTGTGCTCCCTTGCACATCGAACAAGGGTACAATCATGCATACATATATATGCACAAACTTATTACAAGCTACATAATATGATAGGCTAAAAGGCCTACCCCATAATACTTGGAAACACTAAACAAGAGTAACTTCCAAAAATCATATTCACACACAAGTCAATGATCAGTCATAAATTCTTGAGCAATCAGTACAGTGTTCAAACCAATTTGAAGATATTTATAGTGAATCATAAACGTCTATATATTTTTTAAAAACCTACACTGTAAATATTGAAAGGCACTCTTTTAAGTCTTTTTTTCACCTTTTAAATAACAGCCACTAACAGAATTAAAACTAGCCAAAAGGAAATGATAAATAGAATGGGCACCACGTGCCAAGAATGATATGGAATATTTCCATACAAATTTTGCACATTTGCTGCAAAAAGGAAGAGAGGTCATTGTCGGCACTTCAAAACTAAATGAACGTAATGGAATATAAATGGGGCAGTAGTGCGAAAACCTTTTCCATTTCCCTTAAAATGGTAGAAAATTTAAAGTTCAATAATTTTTCAGCAATTACAATGAATTATTTCCCAACGACTGCTGCATGCATCTCAACTCGCATGCTAAGGCAAATCATGGTGGAATTTTGTACTTTCTGACACAAAAAGAGGGACTTTATAGAACTGGGAACTTGCACCTGAGATTAAGAGAAAAAAAAAAAAATTCAATTTTGACTCAACATTTTGATAACTTCCCCAATTTCAGTCTTATTCCAGCTTATGATATCATGTATGTTTATGTGTGCATGCTCTTTAGAAAATACCATTCTCACATGGGAATACCCTAAAAGGCAAAGAAAATATATTTTCAGACATCTGCAGCACTTAAAACGGTAAAAATGTGCTCTTCATCTTTTGTGATACAAAAACCTCCCCTCAAAAATTGGCTAAAAGTGTATTTTTTTTCCTCAGAAGTTTCAGTCAGAGATATTGTAAATACGATCAAAACCACAAACCTTCAGCTACCCCAATTCTATGGCAAGAGCAATGCACTCAAATGAGGAGGCCAAAAGCTTTTGTATGTGATATTGTAAAATTTGGAGAGTGCAGAGAAAAAACTGCCACAGGTTAAATACAAGTTGCACCTCTTGTACAATCGTATGCACCATTCACAATTGGCAACTGGTTTGTATCACAATTCTGGGTGATAAATAGAATCCTTCAAAAGCATAAGAACACATAAAAAAGGTCGTCTTTCTCTCTCTCGACCAACCCTTCAAAATGATCATATACGCATCCTCCGAGGGTCGTTTTCATTTGATGGAAATAAAAGCATAAGCATATCATTACTGAGCCAAAGAGACCCAATTGTCATTTTTTTGAGTCCAGAGAAAGGGAAAAGTCGGTCCCTTTCAATCTCAATCACATGCCTCACACCCACGAGAACCTCGGACATAAAAAGGTGGACGATGAACACCTATCAGTTTAAAATAAGTTACACATCAGTGAGGGAGTGTTTCTCGTGAGGTGGGAGAGCATCGTAGCTAGAGGGAGCTGATGGCATTTCTCTCGGTACCCGTGGCCCACTATTCGAAGCTGCGGTCTCCATCTTCTTAGCAAGTTCTGCAATAACCTCTTTGTATATGCATGGGTCTATGTTCCTCCCGAGCATGTACAGGAGCCACCAATCACCAACTTCAGCCTCCCGTGCGACAATATCGGCAGTTTCCCTTGGCACACTGCCGCGATGTCTCGCCGAAAGCAGCCTCGGGCGAAGCGAAGGGGCAGCCAAGAGGATTGCACGATACATGACCAGAGCTGACAGCAACGTGGCAAGGATAATGAACCAAAACCACAAAAAGACATAGGTCTTCTCATTTACGACATTGAGCGGAAGGACACAGAGGGAGTCGTGACGAACCAGAGACCCAGAGGGACCAAACTTGTGGAATGTGCATTTGGTTACTCGGGGGAAAACATATACCATAGGGTCGGCACGCTCCTCTTGTGACTGCTCAGAGAAAGATGCCACCTTCAAGCCATACGATATGAATTCCCCGTCAAAGAAGTGGTTCATTAGATACAGTTGCCCGATAATGTTGACAAGGCAAAGAAGTTCACACGTCCAGTACCTCAGGGCATACATGTTGTGCCTCTGCAAATAAAGAAAGCAAAATAGTTTTTATTTACGTGCACAAAAAATAATTAGGTAGGAAGGAAAAATTCAATTTTCTTTCACAGACTTAGGGCAAAATAAGCAGATGAGGGCTTATTAACAATAGTCCCACATATACTGCTTTTATGTATTATTCTCCCTCAGCTCAACTACGTAGATTGTTACTATGTTCCGAATTAAACAAAAATGAGAGGATCAAGATCAAATACTGCCAAAAGTCACAGCATAATTTCACTCGAAAATAAAAAAACATCCGGAGGATTTATCAGGTATTGGCCATCAAAAAAAACAGCCCAATATTTTATCTGGCTTTGGATGTTTGTTAATCATATGCACTAATATGGCTGACCCATAAAAGCACATTTTTTTCACATTTATTTCTACTAACACATTTAAGTAGCTGATTTTCAAGATCCACTCCATGCTATCATAGAATAGTATTTTAGTTTATAGTGCTAAGGCCATCTTGTACATGCAGTCACTTGACAGGGGCAACAGCCCTTTGAAATATTAGAGGACAACCCCTCCAAATTCGAGCAGAGCGCAAGATGCTTGACTTTGGTGACTGATTGTGAACTGGTGTTTCAATCATGGCAGCCCATTGCCCTTCACACTATCTCAACAAAAGCTGGGCAGAGATTTGAAAATCTCATCATGGCAACAAGAATCTCACTCAGAAAGGTCATATCTTTTACGAAAAGAACTAGCCCCTACTCTAAAGTAAAGGGAAGAAGCCTTATATATCAATATGGAAAAAAAGCAGATGATATTAGGCCTGACCTTATGGAAATTATGGATATCCATTTTGAGAAAAACCAACTTTGTTATTTCCACAAACTTTATTCCGCTGGCACGCCGCACATCATGGAATTGTTGTCTTCAACATTTGAACATATAACCCATAGATACTGAAGCCATGCCACAATCGCATTAATTTCCAGAGGCATTAAATAAATTAGGAATACACTAACTACAGACTTTTATGCACTAACAGAGAGGAGAAAAATGAATGTCTGCATATTTCATTCAGAATAATGACTGTAGAAACCACTAATTTTCTCAAATATCATGCAAACTGTCAGGTTGAAACAGTAAACATATTTGCCTGGTTTCCAAGTGATGATTTCAAATATATTCGCCAGATTATTCAAGAATATTCCATTCAATAAGAGAGAAAAGTCAAAATATCTACAAGATAAAGGAGAGTCCCACACGAAATGCAACAATAACATTCACCACTACCGCAACTACAGTAGAAGCCCTATTTAACGAGAGCTCTCGGGATATGAAAAATGACTTGCTAAATGGAACTCTCGATTATACCGAAAATGATTAATAATCACTCCACAGCCAATTCCTACAGCTGTAAGGCTAATTTAGCCATTATTGTGGGAATTTTTGGCAAGTGGCGAAAACATTCTACTAAGATAGCTATTAAAAATCATATTTTCGTACACTTCAATTACTTATGATCGTATTCACTTTTGATGACATCAAATGCCATGTTAGACGTCATAAACTGGAATATTAAACATCAAATTTTGACACTTCAGGACATGAGTACTGTATTGCACATTGCTGTATTGTTATTGCCCCGATGTTTCGGGTGTGCCAAATATGTCGCGGCTGCAAGTAATAGCAATGTAACTGACTATAAACGGCAAACACTTCAGAAACGAGAAAAAGTTTCATGCCTCCTACCTCTCGAAAAAGTGTATAAAAACAGATCTATGGCTCAGAGAAAGTACTATTAATTGAAATTTGCACAAATGCTAGATAACTTAATGACCAAGATATAACCTACGGGGATTTTGTTCCACGCAAGCACCGGGCTACTATCTTCTCCAGTTAAATTTTGGAAATTTAGGAGAGGACTTCAACGTCTATAAAATCGCCTCAGAAAACAGCCAACTTCAGTTTTTTGGAATCATAGATCCCAATATCACCAACATTTACCATTAGCCCTTAACAGTATACTGTCGTTTGTGTTATTATTACAATAACTATGCGTGGAACACTCTCTTGAATTTATGGAAACATAATTGTTACAAGCAATTCCACATAGGGCAGTTGTAAGCATGGAGCAAGAACACAACGCGGACTTTCAAGGATCGACTGCATTTAGATAAGATGTGAAACTATTTATCACTAGAGAATACGGTAACGGCTCCCATGAAACACGTATTTTTCAAGCGATAGTGCACGTTGCAGCCGCTAGGTGGCAGGGCACATCAACTTTTTTATGGCTCACTATTTTTTAGGTATTCCATGGTACATATACGAGATTTGCTGTGAGTTTCAAGCACGAGGTAGAAAGTTCCGAAGGTTATAAGTTCCGAAATGAATTCCATCACGATACACATAATATTTTCTGCCGTACATACATGTAGTGGGAACTTGTGATAATGAATACCATGAATACTGACTACACTCCCTGCTGCGAGATAGACGTATTATTTATAGTACATACCTTCCGTGCATATCGAAATGAATCATCCTTGACCTGTTTTCAATATTTATAATCTTTGAAACAATTAAAAAAGACAATACAATATGTAGACAACAAGCTTTTGCCTTCATCAATGGGCTATTTATCGGAATTAAGGCTGCTCTCTGCTGGCAAAACCACGAGAATAGGGCAGATTCTAACTGGGTTTGTTCTCCTGTCCGCTAATGTTTCTGGCTGCTTGGACATTCTTGAAGCAATGCGGCACCAAATGTTTCCTTATTCTTCAGAATTGTGAATAGGGTCAGGGAAGATAGGCCAAATCACCTCCCTATCTCGCTTTTGGACCCATCGCCACTTTAGCATTCATTGATAATCCGTATTTTAGTTTTCAAATCCAACAACTTTCATGACAGAGGACATGAGCACAAGTTTGTACACGTTTTCTGAGATTGAAGCGGACATTTGCCACTCATAATAGTAAACGAACCCAGTGGAGGCTGGTTGTTGTCCTCGCTAATACCGACTTATTTTACATGCAAATCATTGGGTTTTAAATCATTCTTTGGCCATCACTCGCAAATTCGAGCTTCTCGTTATATGCGGCTTCTACTGTATCAAAATTGTTGTTCAAAACAAAATGTGGTTGACTACTTTCTAAATATTTGTGAGTATGACAACACGTGGCAACTTGTATCAAAACAGAATGTTAAAACTTTGGATTTTTGAGATAAATTTTTTTCATTCCCCTCGTAAATAGAAATTTTGCTTTGTCCACCAAAGAAAGTGGCAATATTCTACTTTTTAAAATTAAAATTAGCTCCCAACATGTTTGGGAAAATGAGATTTGTGTTTCAAGTATTCTAGTCTGAATATATTAGTTTATGTGACACATAAATTGTTAGGCAATTAATTTTATCAATTGCTTTGCTACCACGGAAACATAGGTCAGATGTTTTTCCTGAAAAATACTGTAAGTATAGTATGATTTTTCCTACCACCCATGAAATTACATGGATTTTCATTGACATCTCATTATGATCATAATAATCTTAAGACCATATTCACTACTCATTGTTAACATTTGGATGAAGAATGTCTCAAATTATAAACCAACAACTATAAAATAAAGCAAGCTAATCAAAAATTATATTAGCCATGTAATTTACTAGAGATTATGAAATAAATGCCCAAAGAGCTCAGAAAAACAAGACACAGTGTGCGAAATGATTCTGCAAACTCAGAATCAAATGAAAACATTTATTTACAGTAAGACTGCTGACGCTAGAAATGAAGAATGGAAAACCTTCTGGGCTATAAGATCAACTATAATTTATATACTGGCTTTGAGAATACTACATGGCCAGTTAATGATGGAGCCAATGTGACAGCAACTATTTGAATGTAATTGAACAAAAAAGATTTATACTTTTGCTATACATAGAACGTTCACTAAAATTTGATTGAGGGAGTGGTGCTGAATTCTAACCTATTTTGACAAAAATGATACAAATGTCAGGATTTGCCCATCGAGGAATCACAAAGCAACGTAAACTATAGTTACGCAATAATTTGTGCCATTGTGCACTTTGCAATTTATTTTACCTGGTTACACAAATTCACAAACTGGTACCGAAACCTAATGGTTATGTGATGCACTTGGAGGGAATTTTCCAGCACCAGATAAAAAAGGAACAGTAATTTGTATTTTAATTAAATGCTGCTTGACTCATAAATGGTACAATGCTTTCTAATAGAATAAGGTGTTAGTTACCCATAGTTAAACAAAAATTAGAATATTTCCAGTAAGGAATACACAATAACATTTTTTCAAATGCTGAATTATAAAAAATATGTAATAAAAAATACCAGTATGTCTCTATAATCAGAGAAAATTGCGGTAATTCTGAAACAGGACCTTCCATGGTGTACTTATCTCCCATTTTTACACATATAATTATTATAACGTGTTATATAACCATCCAACTTGTCAAAGTAAGAGTGAATAAAAGATTATCATTGGTACTATTTTTTTCATCAAAGAATAAAAATCGTTACAAGTTAAATAAAGCAATGTGTACATGTTTCAGGGGATGATACAATCGTCACATTGCATCTGACTAGCGAAAAAATGATCTTCAACGATTTTGTAAATAATAATAAAGTTAATTGTAGAATGAAAAAATTGCTGGAGTTCCTGTAATGTATTCACTGAAAAATACATTTCAGACTATCCTAAGATACTCACTAAGATAGTATACTCACTTTTATGTGCTTGAGGAGGTAGTCAATGAGCACCTCTTTCTTCTTCTTTTTGTCTTTTTCCGTGTGCAGACCAACATTCAAGCCCATGACAATGGTGCGCATAAGTCCACCTTCCCAATTATCCCAAAGCCACTTTGGCGTGTAGCACAAGATAGCCTGTCAGAAAAATATAGATAACATTCATATCATGCTCTGATTCACAGTATTTCTCCATCACTAGAATATAAAAAATAATTCTATTTTGGACAATTTTCACTCTTTCGTTACAGCATTTCAACGGTCATTTTTCATTTAATTAATATGCTGATATTTTCAAGCTAAGTTACTACACTGCAACATCAAAAACTGGTTTCAAATAATTAATATTTTAAGACACACTCAATATTCAGCATTATCTTTAGGTAATTCACATGAAGGTGGACACTTTCCTTTTAAATACCACTGTGTATATAATTCACATTTGATGCTTTGGAAAACAACTAGAATAACAACATGGAGCTACATACAAAACAGAAGTTTATTAATAGGTACTTACACATCATTATTTCAATTGATTCCAAAGAGTCAAAGGCTGAATTTACAGAGCAAAATGATTTTTGTTTCTGGGCTTCTACTTAGTTATGGATAGTAAAACCTTTTAGGAATCTATTACAGTAAAAATGCCATTTATCAACCACCAAATCCAAAGAAGATATGGAAACATAAAAAATCCTCTTTCTAAGTTTTGAAATTATGTTCTGACGAAAAAGAATTATGATTAGACTGACAAAGAACCATGAAGGGGATTCCAGTAAGTTACAGAGCTATAACAATTGTACAACACTGCTGTTATTTGGAGGGTTAATAGTTTGTCTGTAAATGTTATTTATCCTTAAGAATCTTTCTCTTATCCATATGAAAGTATGCATAACTGGTTGGGCCATGTCAAGAGACTGGATGAGAGTCTAATAATGAAACAAGATTTATGGTAGTGGTATGAATGGTCCGATACGAAGTGGTATACTGAAGAAGTCAGGGATGAATGTGGTGAAAGACTCATAAGAGGAGGAATATTAAAAGTCTGAAGAATAGGAGAGCTTATATGAAGCAATTCAACAATGTAATAGAAGGGAAATATGTATGCAAGGATAGGGCAGTATGGAGGACATTTTTAAAACTGGAGTTAGTTTTCTAGGTCTAAAAGAAATAACTAAGTTCCTTGACTGTGACTACCATGAAAGGGAATAGCATGCATGAAAAATTAAATAAGCAATGATTATAAGAAAAACATTTTTGTGTAAAAGTATTGGCACTGAATTTGTGGAAACATAATATATTCATTCATATTGAAGATAGAAAAACAGCTGAAATTTTGACACTTTTAGTAACCACTGACCAAGGTTTAGTACGTTAGGCCATCACCAGGGTACAGTTTTACAAATATCCAGGCCATATGTAGGGTCTATTTTGTCATATATAAGGCAACCATAACCTAATATTTGTAAAACCATATCCTAATGATAGCATAACCTACAGGGAAAATTTCCCCATTGTTTTTCCATCTTCAAGTCGGACAAATATTTTGCCATCCTCAACTCTTGTACTCACCTGGAAAAACAGCACAAAACACACCCACTGGTAATAGGTGTAGTATTTCCGGGGGTCGTCTTCAGCACCTCGCCCGTACAGCCCTCCGCCGGGCACTCCACGCGGGATATCGGGCCCGACACCAGGATGTGCTACCTCTACGCCAGCTTGTCTGTAGAAGGCATCTGGCATGGTAAACGTTGACGTGATCCAACAGTATGTGTTGATTACTTTCATGGGGACTCCAGATGCAATGCACTGTATAGGATTACCCACATATTGTGTGGCTGTAACGATGAGTGAAAAGGAGAGTAGCAAGACTGTTGTGAAGAGATTGTGCAACCTGAAGACAGCATTGTCTGTCACGATGTCTTGCCACTTGAGGTAGTCTTTCAATCCACCAAGGAGCTTATACATTGCGGCTGTTTAGTGTCACCTATCTTGCAGCAATATCAGATCCTACAGAGCCCCTCACTGGGGGCCAAACTGCAATAAAAGAAAAAAAAAACAAAAAATAAGTTTTCAACCACCAATGCACCATGAGCAATACAATAACATATATAAAACAAAAGCAGCAGGTGAAATATCAAAAATGAATAATGGTAGTTCTTACTGTCACTGGTTTACACAACTGAGGGCAATGCATAAAACCAAGCTCCAACTCATTAAGAGGAGGAAACACGCATTTATGTATGTTTATTCAATGCACACATCAACGCAAGTACATGCTTGAATGCATGTCAACTAAAAAGCCTGTTATTATTCTCAATTAGTGTTCTTGCAGGTATCCATTCATGAGAGTGGGTGCATCACATAAATAACCCCATGAACACATCAGCAATGAATTAAAATACAAAATCATTACATGACTCCAAAAACTGAGAACATATTATACTGACTGAAAAAAAATACTTTCATCATGAAATTTCAATGAGTGCTATGATAAGTTCAATGGTAAATGAGGAAGACCTATTTAACCCTTTTACTGCCGCCCATTTTTGGTGGGATGTGCAAAGACTGCCAAGGCTATTTTCAAGGTTTTTTAAGTAGGGCCGATAAATTAAGGTTTTTAAAGTTGGGCCCATAAATCGGCCCGTGGCAGTTTTTCCACATCCAAAGTGGGCCGAGACAACGCTGGCAGTAAAAGGGTTAATGTTCAAACCCAAAACCTATTGGAACCATAATTATCGAGTGGGATATTTGATTACAGCAAGAAAATGCATTTGAAAGTACCACAAAATAATGAAAGAAAAGCAAAGGGATGAAAAAAATAACTAAAACCTTTGTTTTTCTCTTTAAGTATAGCAGGACATGTTTGGTATCTGGAATAATTATTCACCTAGCAGATCAAAGAACAGCAACAGGTATCTAGCAAATATTTTTTTTTAATTAGGTGAGATTCAGGTCACATTCCTATGAGTTTTGAAGAGTGGTTGCCATTTTCTGATTGCATTATCACAGCAAATAGTGTAAGGGATAAATCACAAGCTGTATGGGTGTATAGATGAGGCATTTTATCAGTGCTGACATCAATGTAGTACTACATGATAAAAGGACTTGGTTTTTTGAAAAAATGATTTAAGGTAACTACAGATTTTTTATAACTATTCACATTCAGTGAATAGTGTAATACCTATCAAAGCTGCATGGATACTCAGTGAGACCTCATATTTTGTTTTAGGACTTGCTCATTCCACAAAATACTCATTTCTCGAGTAAAGGAATGCACTATGAATAAGTTTTGAACAGACCTTTCAACCTGAACTAGGTTTCAAAGGCATGTGTTACCATTAAATATTTCTATAAAATATTAAGCTTCAGTCAGACATAAATATATTAGAAGCAACTACCATTCATAGACAAAAAGATGCTAATTACAAGTATGTTTTCCAATAGAGGAGTAGGGATAGTATTATTTCTGGGACAACAGGGAGAAAATCATGAAAAAACAGCATTGACCTCAGCCTTCTCATAATGAAAAGACTTCAATTAGTCCTTGTGTTTTACCTTACCCTGTAAGTGATCTGTGCATGACAACACAGCAAAACAGGAGATCGGCTAATGAAAGTTGGCCAACGCTGGGATTTGAACCACAGCCACAAGAAATGAGGGGATAGTATTGAAGGCATGATCTAAACTTGGCTTTTCATTCAATTTGAGTCTTCTCAACGATGCCAGACTTTATCTTCCGAACTCAGTAAATATGCTCTTATATTGTGTTAGGGTTGTACGTTTTTACTGAGTTAATATTACCTTCATTCGAGACAACAGGATAGATTACTATGCCCCACATTCCACCAGCAACATGTGATCAGCCTTATCTCCATCATGAATGAATCTGGCTGGTGAGTTCCAGTTTTTTTACTTGATTTGATTTTAATTCTTTGATTTAAAGCCTAATACAATGGATTAGGACTGTATGAACATATAAGTATATAGCAGCATGAAACAGAAATAGCCAACATTTGGCCCACAACAGTCAGGGGATTCGGCCCCCTCCCCCAATTCTTAATTTGTGAATTTTTCACATCATGCAGTGGATCTAGGTGGGAATATCCTGATTATTCAAACTACCATAGAGCCAAAAGAAGTTCTACAACACATAAAGAAATTTATAAAGGCCACTTGGTTAGTAAAGCAAGCATCAAGTGCTGTAAGAAAATGAAGTGTCTTTGCTATACAAGGAAAAAATGAGCATGTTTACTACATGCTGAGTACTACTGAAGTGAGCATGAGTGGAATTTATTAAAGATTGATTAACTTTTACAAAATATGTAACATACAAGAATAACTAGATCATGCATCAAAAATTTATTCCTTAAAATAACATCTTAAATAAACAGAAGACCTGACAAATTAAGCCAATTAAAAAGGTCATTAAAACTTAATGTGCATTACTTTTTCAACAAAGTGAAAGAGCACAATCTTTAAATAGCTTTGAAAAAAAGGCCAGCATGAAGTTATTTTACCTAGCCTTTAAAGATTTTTACAATGTTTACTGTTCAAAAACCATACACCTATGCAGCCAAAACATATATCACATCCTGTAAGGCCAAGGCTGCAATATAATTCCAACAAAATTGCAATTAGGTGATTTATATCATGCTTCTCCATAAACACAATAACATATTGATTGATTTATTACTATAAACTCACGATTCCTAGTAAAACGTTTGATAATATATCAGTAAAATTAGCAGTCTCGAACTAAATAACTTAGGAGAACCCGTAAAGAAATGTCTAAAACCTTTAGCTGTCTAAAAATCTATTTCTGAAATATACTTCAGCGATTAAAATGAGATCAATAAGGCTAACAACAGTTCTCATGTCAATAGCAGCTCGACATTCGGAAACCACACTACTACGATAACAATTGTTAATTGCATTGCTCACAGAAAACGAAGCGATTAAGATATTTTACGTACGCCTTACATGAGTTTTATTTATTAAACAAGAATCCCCATAACTCTTTCTATACACCATAATGTTGTAAACAATAACACAAGAATGTGCCATACTCGACTGTGTCTAATCATAACTCTTGCCAATATTCAGCATTTAGAATGAATAACTGCACTCAAGAATCATCACACAAATATATGAGGGAAATTTTTTACTCAGCACGAGAATGGGTATCACACAAGAAAATAAGGAAACAGTAACGCAGTTAAAACATTAAACACACGAAATGTTTTAATTTAACACACACGTCCCAGGAAATGTGCAAAGAAAATCATGGGCCCTTACTACTGACGGAATGCACCACGGTGAATTGGTCCCAGAAATATAGACGAAAAACAGAAATAAGCATGAATGATGCTTGCATTTATGTTTCATTAGGGACTATCATAAGCCAAACAGCTGATACATAAACAAGGAAAAATAATTAACCGCCCCGGCAACATCGTGCTATACTGGCTGTCTTCTCACAGGTGATTACATTAAGGCGTGAAATTTAGGTCGTTACAGGAAATCACACATTATAATCTTATAGTGTCGGTCGCGGAAAGTTCACTAAATAATGAACGCAACCACACGGGCAACCAACTGGCGTTGCTATAACAACCGCTATGGATGATCGTTCATAACCACGTAATAACACGTGCATCCTGTCGAACCCATTGCAGTGAAATGAGAACCTCACCGCCAAAATAGTTCATCGGAGTTGAACGCACCTCAAAGGTGCACACAGGTTGAAGGCCATACAAACTCCCACTCGTCTTCATACCAAAATATAAATACACAACCTCCCCCACTTCCCCTCCCTGCACCACCATCGAATAGTTGACTATCGAGTAGAAACGAACGTTGAAACCAGTATTAAATACCAAGGCGACACAAAGCGCGATTTTTTTCACACGACTACAGGAACATGAGAGATAAGATTCGTATACACGGGACGTCTTTTCGATAAAAAAAAACAAGCTTTCATACCTTTTTACTCCAGCCAGCAGTACGGCAGCAACTTGCAGCAGTGTTCCTCAAAGCGAGGATACCGTTCTACAGCAGCTCGCTACTTCTCCTACTTGCCGCCCTGCGCTGTTTTCGTCGGGGCATGCGTAGACGTCACTAGCGTACCTTCCCCTCCCTTCCAAAGCTTTCACCCTATCCTCCTCTCCTCCCCCCACACCGCTCTCTTTCTTCCCCCTTATCTACCCCTCCTCCGGACTTCCCTTCCCAGTAACCGAGGACCGCTGACTGTACACTCATACAATGCAGGAGAATAGTAATGGATAATCGGGGGCGGAGATCCAAAACGATGAAAATACATAGTTCTCCTTCGCGCAATGTATCCGAGTTTAACGCAGCAGAGTGGTGAATGGACTTGCGAACATGATTCGTTATTGTCCGTGGTTCGAATCTCGAAACCCAATTTATAATCGACTTACGGGAAATCATTCCGTTCTTAGGTTGAGAAAAAAAATAAAAATTAGTTTCTGTTGCTGAAAGTACAAGCCTTTGAGCAAATCTTACTGTACTTTAGTTCACATTGAGTAGTCAATGATACGCTGCATTATTTAAGCATCCCAGTAGCGTATCTAGAGATTAGGTTCGTACGTATAGGTCAATACGGAAAACGGAAAATGTTCTTCTCTCGAAAAGTTCGTAGGTTGAGTGGTTCGTCAGCCCACGTAACACAGTAGGTGCATATTTGGAAATGTAAAAAAGTTTAAAAAATGGTAGCTGTAAAAAAGGCTGACTTTTCCAATATTTTACTGCACATAAACACGAAGGCGAAAGACACGGGAAGCAAGCTATTCTTTAGTAGTACATCAACTTTTCTACTCTCGTTCCTTTCATTTCAAATAAAACTGTTCCAAACAACATTTACCATTTTAGCTTCAAATTCGCCGCGATAATTCGACCTCATTGATATAGATGCCTGTTTCAAAATCATGATTACAAAAAAGGTAAAGACACTTTTGATCGTTAAACTAAACACACGCCGAATAGCGTCAACATTGTAAGTCATTCTTCTTAATTTCGTCTCGTATTAATGGGTTAAGAACGTTAAGAACCATTTATTAGCCCGTTCATTTTGTAACCCGAGATTTTACACTTGATTGTTCATAAGGGGATGTCGAAAAATACGTTTCTTGCTCTAATCAGGAAATAATTTTATTAGTAACGGCCCTCTTTTCTCCTAAGCGATGCTTATCTTCTTCTGCCTTATCAGCGCAAGCCGGTCTGCTGCGTTCCAATAATAGAATGAATAGACGTGATCACAATTGAATCATATAGATTGGGATTAAGAGGAATGCCATAAGAAAGGAGACGCTGAAAGGACAGCTTGCAAAGCAATACATTTACAAATAACTTGTATCCCTATTGTTCTTCATATCGTGAATGAAGATTTAACTAAAGTAAAATGGATTTTGAATATTTCTCTACACAAACAAATAATCTACACCAAATTTAAAAAACTTTATGCTGTAAATAATAATAATATAATGATAGCATTTATTTCACTCCCAGAAAATGCATCAGCTATACTAGCCATCGAACAACTCGTAGGCATAGCGAAAATTGATGGCACTTATCAGATTAGAGTTTGAGGCCACTGCGGGCGAATTAAGCATTGGTGAGCGGTCAGGGGTACCGATGGAGGAAGTGGGGACCACTTGAGCGAACCTATGCATCTATACCCCTCCTCTATTGTTTGCTCTCCTCTCTCTCTGGCGTAATTCTCTGTACAAGCGAGTGCCACCAAGTTTTGCCACACCTATATAAAACCCTTTTATAAATAGTTCATTGGGTTAAGTTCTAAATAATTCTTCCTAAACATAAGCTCCGACATATCCATTTCCCGAAAATAAAGGGTGAATACGACCGTTCAAGTCTCCAGAACAACGTGCAAAACGAACAGGTATAAAGATTTGCTCGCACGGTTGGCCTAGTTGCTTTGGTTTAAAGGGCACAGAAGGCTTGTTTCACACTTCAGCCACGATCAGTGTTTTCTGTCACGGAGATTTTTCTCCGAGGTTTACTCAGCGAAATGACCTTATCTACATATCTACCAATGAAACTGAAGTGGGTCATTTGTCAATCGCTGCTATTATTTTCACCGGGAGAGTCCCGGAGAATAGAGGTAATTTAAAATAAAACTTCGGAAAAAAGTAAACAACTTAGATAATTCTTCAACGCAGGCCTTTAAAAATTTCTGCCACAAATCATTCTGAAGATGGCAAAAGAAGGTACTGCAATTCCACATAAAAATTTATTGTACTACCCGGGTTTCGCCACAGTACAGCATCATCAGCAGTTCATCAGACTTCACTGTGGCGAAACCCGAGTCGTACCATAAATTTTGATGTGGAATTGCAGTACCTTCTTTTCCTATCTTCATGATGGATAAATTCCACCAAGTGACGCCTGAAACCGTTACGTTTAACAAATCATTCTTTTAAAAGAAATATTAATTGAAATCGCAACGATGAGGTCGTATGCCATAAGATAAAAAGGTAAAACATGGCAGCAATATTTCTCATCAGCCACTGGTTAAGAAAAAGGTGGTTTCACTAATAATCCTATATAGTTGATACACTAAGCACGGAGCACACTCTAAATCGTTGGTAGGTATTGTACATTCTACAGATATGGCCATAAAACATGAGACGACGTTTCCTCAAAGAAAGTGACAGGTTTTCACATTTTATATAGAGTTCGGCATTTGGTCTCAGTAGATCTACATCTGCGAAGTACCATGCAAGCCGCCTCTAAGGTGTGTGGCATGGGGTGATTCGACAACAGGCATGTATCACTCGTCTCAGTTCAAATCAGAACTTCGCACGTTCCCTCGGCCGCTAGGCGCAGACCAAAAAGCAGTCAGGAGAACAGAGCCGTCAAAACAGAGACTATCATAGGAGAGTGATAAGTAGACGAACATGCAGTTCACTCGTTAAAAGACAACTACTGGTTGTTATTATTACTAATACTATCAATTTATAAATGCTACGAGATCTAATTCATGAAGAAAACAAAATCATGGCGGAAGTTTCAAGTGGGGTGAGGTGTTAATAATGATGATATGTTATTAAACACAAGCACCAAGTCTACTTCACCAAGTAATTGATAGATATTCGCAGTTGGAATTTGATAGGGGCCTCGAATCTTTCTGAAAAAAATCTTTCCTTTATTAGGATCTTCTCAATCTTTCCATGGTGGGAGAGAGCCAAGCATTCAGCGGTATCAAGGGATTCAGGGTACATTACAGTGGTGTAGTGGCGATATTAGGCGTGCTATGAGATAAATCTGTGCAGATAAGTGGAATTTCAGACATGAAATGCTGTTTATGGAAGTTTAAAGCTGCATATAGCACGTATTTATATAATAACAAAAACCAATAAATACAGCATACATTGTGATCTTAATTTTTGAGTATAGTCACAGAAAAGTGACTAAAAAATATCAATAAAAAGGATACACGAATGTACGAATATTTTACATAAGTATTCACAATTTGATCCGCAGTCCAAGTGATTTCCTATTGTCATAAGTAGATTGCAATGAAATAGGTATGTAAAGTAATTAAACACAGATTTCGGTACTCGTGGGAAAAATTCAGTATAATTGATACTATACATCCTTGTGAAAAAACCCACGGCAGGAAAACGACGGACATGAAGGGAGGTGTGAAAAAATTGAGAAAAATTCTGACCGATAAGCTAAAGATTACCCTAGAATGTTGCCGGTGCATGGATAATTAACGTAATAAACATGTCGCAAATGTGACAAAGTGAGAGAGATACAATGGCGAAGAGATATAGGTCTAACAACCCCTTCTCCCCGAGAACCGTTCACGTCACAACAGAAACAGAGGGAGGCACTAAACTACCGAAACAAACTCCAACTTTCTCTCCCTCACCTCTCCCACTTCCTTTTTCCCCATTCCCTCCCTTTTCACGGCTTGTGTCCCAACATCCCCTGCCACACGCCCTTGTGGCAGCTTTCAGGGTAGCGTGGCTTGGTTGAAAATTCCCATCCTATGAGCTGAACGACAGCGAGAGGAGGGGAAAACACTTTGGAGGATTACTACTTTCTTCCGCACCCTTTTCTAGGTCACAAATGTGTTTCGCCGCGGGTGCCAAGAACTTTCAACCGAGCTCTATAAGTGGGATAGAATCCTCAGACCCTGGGTCAAATTCTTGAATGAATATTTTGAGTAAGTAAAAAGACGTCCGGTCTTTTTACTCACAAAAGTAAAATATTTCCGGTCGATTTAAAAAATATTTTGCGAAACCCGACGTATACATATATGAATCGATTAGATCCGGAGCATAAAGTTAGGGAAATAGACTACCTAATGACAAGTACAGGACTTATTTAGTCAATGAAAGAGAAGAGATGGTGATGGGTGCCATTGAGACTGAGGGAATAGGTTGTTCGACGGGTAGAATAGTTAGTTGAATTTTAGTTGAGCGTCGGCACTGAAGAGTAACTGCGGAAATATGTTGTAAACTATGCTCTATTTCCGATGTATCAGTAATTAGGGTTATGTCAATTATGAGTTATACTCTTCCCTAATCTATTCTACCATTCTCAGAACTTACTCTAGAAAAATTGAGAGAGAGAAAATCAGCCATCGATACTTAGCGGAATTATGACATAATGACAGAATTGAGGGAAAAACCTTTCTTCGGTCTCTTCTCAGTATGATTCCCAGCTATTTTTGGTATTGACTTAAGGTAGTTTAGACCCAACCAACCTTCGGGTTGAATCACCGAGTGTTAAGGTAGTTTGATCGAAAAATCACTTCACCTAGAATTTGATGATTTGGCCTCATTTTAAAGAAAAAACTCACATATTTCCAATAATGTCAAAACATCAACCCCTTGCCGAACTAATTTTCGAGCTACGAGTATTTGCCTGAAAGTACAATCTGTTTTATATTGGATACATTAATGCTGGAGGAGGATCAGAAGTCGCGAAACAAATATTTACGAAAATGCCGAGAACATCACGCTCGAAAAATTTCAAGGTTCCACACCAATGAAGGACCTATTTTAACCTTTGACCCATTAATCAATGCATTATGTGTCACACTAAACAAATTCCGTAGTGCTATACATTAGCCTCATTAGTTCCGCGAATTCTTAAAAGAATCCCCGGAGTCAGCCGAAGAGTACGATTCAAGAGAATAAGATGCGTAATTCTGAAATTTCACGTAAATGATAAGTTGTTTAATGAACTTTTTTATAAACGAATAGATAAATATGCATTCAAATATCACTTTAAATTTTATCAAACAATGAGCTTGTTTTCAGTTTCAGCATTAAACTTTCTCATTTCACTGAAGATAACGATCTATTCAATACTCATCTAACTATTTTCCCAATTTTTTTCATTAATTTTAAGATATAAGAGCCCAATAATGTAAACAGGTTGCATTTTAAAGGACATTCTAGAGTCATTAGCGTTTTTTATGCAAACCCCTCCTTCACGGGTATTTTAGAAGTATTCTCACCCAAATTCTCTTAAAATTATACTTTTTGTTGAAAAAATAACAGAAAAATTGAAATTAGCGTGTTAATTTTTAAAAGCTATGGTGTACAATTTTGGGGGTTAATCACGTGTTTTGCTTTTTACTTTATCATGCAGGGGACCATGACAAATGATCATTTGCAAATCATCTCTTAAAGATTCCAAAAATTGCCAGAGATATAGGAGTCTAAAGTAGAATGGACGGGCAACCTTCCCATAACGGCCGTGACGCCATTTCCTCCATCGCTTCTTCCCTTTTCTTCCCGATGCATTCTAAAAGATGCGTAAAAGATGCTTTTTTTGAAGATGTCCACTTCTGCCGGAAATACAACAGTATAGTTTTAGAAAACACTTTGAAAAAATATCCGTATTCACCAGGAATCGAGCCACGGGCCATTGATCGATGGATGAAATGACGTCAGAGGTCGTTTTGCGGAAACAGAAAGGTAATGCATATTTCTAAGATTAGTCATTTTGTTATTATGCCTTAATGTTTAGAAGCAACTCCGTAAATCTATATGAAAACCTTTGAAAATTTTATTTCAACGGTAATATCGAAAAAGCATTTGAGTGATAATCCTCCATTGGTCAAAAATCAGATTTTTTCCCTCAAATTCGCGATCCGGAGAACTGTGCAGGGGGGCCCGCTGAGCGTGCGCGGAGGCCGTGAATATCTTGGTAAGGGGATCTCGAACCAATTGCGGAACACAGGGGGGAGGGGGGTTAGAGGGGGTAGGCGTGGGAGAGGACATAACAGAGTGGTGTGGAGGGTTCCGTTGGTCAGAATCCGAATCAAGGCATTATGCTTGAGGCCCGACGTGTTCGCACGCCCGAGTTGTGGCTGAAACGGAATATCCTCCGGGCACCCACCGAGGGAACTGGGCTACTGTAATCCCATCCTTCGCCCGCCTCAATACCAGATAATTTATTTCTCTCGTCTGGCGGGCTCCGGGGACAAGCAGCGTCCAAGGGATGGTCACAAGACATTTACAATTACATCTACATCTGGGAAACGGACAGATTTTAAAAAAGTAATTTTTCCCGCGAACGATAAGGGACCATAAAAGCTGCCATTGAGACTTTAAACTAGGTTTGTCGATAGGTAGTGTAGCTCTTAGTAGTAGTAGTAATCCCTAATACTTGCATCCTTATCTGCTACCTAGTACTAACAGCACGCCGTGCATGTCTTCAGGATAACTCTTGAGTCCCTGTCCGTTTGTGTAGTTGCAAAATATATAGGTATATAGATACTAACGGTCCCTCTAACATTGGGAGCATATCTGTAGTGTAGTGCATGCTTGTGAGGCTTCACCTCATGACACGCACTAACGATTTATGCTAATGCATAATTAGTCGTAGTTACACTAACTTTAGAGTATAGTGTAATGCATGTTGGTGACTACTCACCGCCAGCCACACACCCTTGAGGTGGCTTGCAGGGTATTTTGTAGATGTAGAAGTACATCTACTTAGTGCCCTGCAAGCCGCCTCAAGGGTGTGTGGCTGGGGATGAGTAGTCACCAACATGCATTACACTATATCCTACATTGTTATTGAAACAACGAATATGGATGCATTAAGGTAAAAACTACAAATACCTTCACAGAAAGTGAAATTTTATCAACACGCACTTCACAATATGCTACTTATGTCAAAGAAACTATATAAGTGCGACTACATAAGTGCACAGGGTTACAAGAGATATACAGGAAACATTGTGTATTTGCTTTTAATACTACGTAGATAATTAAAACAAAGGCGTTTCAGACAAAATCAAATACATAATTAGTTTCGACTCGTTCACCGAAACGTCGGCAGAAATGGAGAGTTTTACCCGGCCGAAAACCCGAACAATCACCAACATGTGTCCGCTTTTCGCTCTATTTTCCTAATTTAATGATCATGATCAAATCTGCCGTTGTATAGATACGTATAGCATTTCGTAAAATGTTTTTTATATCGTCAGGAAATAGGTCGGCTCATTACTTACTCAATAGATTCCGTCTAAATTTTATACAACGGCCTGATAGTGATTCCCATCCTAGTTGTTGCAAAATGTTTTTATGCATACTTAATTATGTTTTAAATAAATTTTCTTATTTTTCGCGGTAGTTCTGTTATGCTAACGATGTCGGTTGATAATTCGAAAAGGTGAACGATAACTGAGATCATTTGCACCATTAAGGAAAGGCAGGATGGCTGTTGGTATTGGTAAGATTTTTTTATGAATGGAGTGGTAATAAAGAGAAATCTGGTGCTGCAATAAGCTTTATTTTAACAAAAGGTTCCAAGGAGTTCACCATTTTCCAAATTGGCCGAGAGACAGTACTGTTCTTTGCGGGAAATAATTTTCTACTATCCTGAAATATTTTGTCAATAAGAGAAGTCTACACTGTGGGGTTGTCTTCACAGCTGCAGACGTCCCATCAGCAAAAAAAAACTCATTCCGATTTTCACCCCCCCACGCCGCCTCTGCTGAGCTGCTATCCCCGCCCGTGTCGCTCAGACGTACCACAGATCTCTTGATGCGTACGATGCACTGTCAGTTGTTTTTTGTTCCAACGAGATACGCAACGGGTGAAACATGACGAAAGACTGTACACCCAGAAAACTCAAAACCTTCAGGAATATTAATTACATGGAAATCACAAAAGAATAAGAAATAACGAAACATTGACAAAGGAAACAAATTAAAAATTTTTGATACAAAAACACAAAATTCTACATTAAATGACAAACAAACCCACAATCGCATGTATTTTAATTTATTTCACTACCTTAAGAGTCCTTCTGAGCCTTAACAGGCTCATGTCTGGTGTGGAATAACCCCGTGCCACACACCCTAGTGGTAGCTTGCACGGTACTTCACAGATATAGATCATAAGGTGCTCTTTTTTAAACTATAAATTAAAATATTGCTGTTCCATATTCATATACAAGAATGTACTAAAAAATACAATTAGCCTCCGAATTTTCATTCAGTCACATTTCCAACAAAGGCTTCTTTAGTTTTTTTTACTTCTGTATGTTTTCAAACCATACATGTCCTTTGGTAATTGGTTAAACGTTTTAGGTATAGTCACTATCATTCTGTTTCCGCCACAGTCATTAAAATACTTTGGAGCTTCATAATAGTGCACATTTCTTTTCCCCGCCATGTGTGCATTCTGTTTCAATTTTTATATTTGTTTTTAAAATAATTTTCCATTACTAAAATAAATATCAGCAGCTTTTCAAGAGGTAATATTTGCAGTTTTACATATATATATATATTGCTTGTATGACTAGTATTTGGAACCGATGCTAATGCATTAATAGTAGCTGTTTCATTAGCTTTAGTAGGGTATAGTGTAGTGCATGTTGGTGATAACTCACCCCCTGCCACACACCCTGGAGGTGGCTTGTTGGGTATCATACATGTGTAGATGACTAATTCGTGCGCAATGAACATATTTATAACCCCGTGCTAGAGTGAAGGGGTTCGATGACATGCATAAAATTAAAGAGACACACCGCAGGACGGATAGGTTTAAAGTTTAATATTTCCGCGTACTATTAGGATCCAAAATAGCTATGATCCGTGCTGCCAATAATGATTAGGATAGCAATAGGTGGCGTTGCTTTTCATAGTCTTTTTTACTTTACTTCCTTTATGCATTCAGATTACTACGTCTGCATGGGATGCTAATTGATTTTACACAATATGTGACTGCCATTTTGTAATTATCTTTGCGAGTAAGTGAGATTACTCTTACTCTTGGGGCCATTAAAAACCAAGTAGATCTTTGGCCAACAAGCCGTCTCCAAGCCCTCCTGTCCTCTGCCAGCTCCAATTCTGCTCTCATCTTTCTCAAATCGTTCTCTACTTGTCCTTTACACCTCAATCTTGGTCTCCTTCCTCGAAGTATTCCTTCCCATGCTCTCTTTATCATCGAATTTTCATCCATCCGCAGCACATGTTCCAGCCATCTTAATCTCTTGCTTCTGACTACTGCGACAATGTCTGGCCTGTTATACAGCTGTCTTATTTCTCTGTTTCTTTTTATTCGCCATTTGTCTCCTTCTAGGGTAAGGCCAAATATTCTTCTTAGTACTTCATTTCATTTTCATAAGTAATGAGTTTCTTTTGTGACTCCTTTGTAAGGGTTCAAACCTCCAAACCATATAATAATACTGGCTGTACCATCGTTTTATATATTCGTATTTTAGTGCCCCCTCGACAGAAGTTTACTTTTAAAATGCTTAATTTAGACTTTAGTATGTTCTGTCTGCTGCTGTTATTCTGTTTAAAATTTCAGTGTTCTCCCTGTTGTCATGTGTTAAGGTTACTCCTAAATACATGAATTGATTTGTTTTTAAAATGCGAGTTATGACTCTAAAAAATAGTCCCTGTGATGTATCTACATCTACATACTACACTGGGAGCCACCACAGAGGCATGTGGCAGGACACCAGCCATGGATAGGGGGGAATGATACCTAATATTGTCTTTATTGGAGCGAGATTGAAACTAGGGCAGTCCCTTCTTCCATCTGACCCAATGATAGGAAAAAGGAGGGATGGAAGGACAAAGGTTGACTGTACAAAAGGGTGTCTTATGCTCGTGCCACGCTGTTTTCGTAATAATCACGTAATAATAAGAGGAAACTTTTGTACCTCAGTCAGTTCGGTAGTGTCTCATATTTGCCCCTTCTGTCAGTTATACAGATATACCCCGGGGTCAAAACAATATCCCGCGTGCCGTATTGAAACCCACCTGATCGCAGTTTTTCAAGTAATAGCGTGCAGCCTCCGAGTCACTTAAGGCCGTTTTACACGGGGAACGAAATTGCACAACTTCAAACTGCATGTTTTTCGCAATCGGGCGTTCAATCATTTTCGAATTAGAGCAGGAGCTATTTTGCCATCTCGCGTTCATACGTTCGCGCATGCGTTCTTGCAATTCACGGCTGTACACGAAAAAATTTGAAATGCACGTTCGTACGTATGTACATCAGATTGTGCAATTACGTGTCCCGTGAAAAGCGGGCTTTACGACTCCCGACTAAAAACTGCTACGAGCGAGAAGAGAGTGTTACTCAGCATCAGCTTATTAACACCCTCTGCTCGCTCGTAGTAGTTGTAAACGAAGCGTGCAGCATTCCTTCTTATTATATTTTACTTCGCGAATTAAACCAATCTGCGCGGGGTCTCAAATGCTCACGGGGTAATTGAGAAGTGCCAGTGGGAACCAGAGCATCTCTCTTTTACTTTTACATCGGAGAGCCTTCCTGCTATTCGCTTGATGAATCCTAGTTTTTTTTAAGCAGTGCCACAAATGATTCGTATGTGCTTCACCCAATCTAAGTTCAGGCATTTCACCCAGGTATTTGACTTCGTCTGGCTCCTTTACATTTACCAGTCACACTTTATAAATATAGTTTTGGTGCAATTTCTTTCGTAAGAAGTGTATAACAGTGCTTTTATTAAGGTTTAGTTCGAGTATAGTTGCAGTGCCAATGACGTATTAGTAAAATGATGTTTAAGAAGCCATTAATCCCACAATTTCTTGCAGATAAAACTGTCAGAACGAGCGAGCAGCAGTGACGCAGCCAGGATTTTGGTTTGGGGCGGGGCTTAATCTGAACCCTGCGGGGTCCTGTCTTAATACAATTTTATTCGTTATTGCAGTTTATTCATGGCTACTTTTTTAATAGAAAACTGCTTTGTTCTTACCTTTTTCCCCTCTCGAACCCATGTATTTTTTTATCCAATATAATGCATGGTAAAACTAAACTAACAGTATGATTTGAAATTTCAGGGGGGGCTGAAGCCCCTCAAGCTACGTGCGTGTAGCTCAAGTACGAAGCCCCTGGCTACGTGCGTGGCGAGCGGTATTCATAGTCTGCCTGGGGTATGATTTTTCATTGTTAGCAACGACAAAAAAATTGCAGATCAAAAGTCAGAGTGAGATAGATTTCCAATTTCAATTTAGCAACAATTTGAGAGTCATTAAGGAGAACCCAGTTTTGAAAAGATGTCAACTAGCCATTGCACAACCTCTAAATCATTGTTGGTTGTAGCCCTGCCATTGACCTCCACGCTTGCTAAATAAAATCTTTACCCGGATGAAAATTCAGTGGTTGTGACATTAAAACTACTTCCTATCAGGCCCTTAAAAAGAACATGATTGGGAATGAAAGAATAGATAATGTAGCACGGCCGTTATCGCTCCGAAACATCTAGAAATGTTCTAGAAAAATAAACACAAGACCATAATACAAGAAAAATCGAGATAATGTGTGCATTTTTATAAGTATTTGTAAGCATTAACACTCAGACTGCGACTCAGAAACCTAGTGCAGGGAGTTTTTCTCGTTTAATTCTACGCAGCAGATCCTCTTCCAACGCTGGGGTAGTGTCACGATTCCATGCCTAAAGATATGCGCCGGTTTGGAGATTAAGAAGTCTCAAAGTCATTTTTGTAAAGCCAAAAACCGCTAAGAACGTTTTTGTCAACCCAATATATAGTTGTTAACGTTTTTAATGGATTAAGTACACGCATTAACGCAGAGAGATTTTAAATTTTCAATAAGTAAAGCAAGCTTGCGAGAACATTTGTTAGCATGGTAAAAAAATTAAATACAGTTGTACAAGTAACAAGGCTATCTGTCTAATGACATATTTATCCAGTAGCGATGACAGCTATTTCAATCTCTAAATGTATGTGGTAAAATGGCATTCAATATCCATTCGGCAATCAAATTCTCTAACTTTATCTATGTGAACGAAAACGATTGTAGCACGTCATGGTTGGCAAACTGTTCCTGACGTTGTCAGAAAAGAGAACAGCCTCATACTAAGTTGGAAGATAATTTATAGATTTATACCAAGGTCTGATAATCATTCCACTCAAGATGTTACGATAGGCTTTTGACATATTTAAGTTTTTCTATCGCTAATCAACTTCTTCTTCAAGGCTTTAGAGAGAACATTTTTCAATATTTCAGTGGGCAACCTGGTTGTGGACGGCGACAATAACATTCCTAATTTAACCAGGCACGATGTAATGCGTTTGACTCATTTGAGAGTTCATTGGAAGTCAACTAAGTAAAGTTTTCTCCGAACCTAACAATGTCGACCTTACATTCCATTAACTCATTACCTTTCAGTGAGAATCTAATTCCAAGAAAGCACGCTTTTAAATTGTAAGTTGACCTCTGATATTATGGGTTCATGTCAGATTGATGAATGTGTTTACAGTGAGCGAAATTGCTGTTTTTAGATAATGAAGTTCAGCAATACGTTACGGACAAAGCGATTTCTCAGTTGCCACTATCGTTATTCGTTAGTATGTCGTTCGTAATTATGATTTCAAAGTTCATTATGACGCATTACTATAGCACAGGAAAGGCATGGATTTTTAAAGGTGAGGAGTTTTGATTGACATCAGCACAGGCAATCTTTAAAATTACCCCAACAGAAGAACTTTCATGATCGCGCACTCCGGAAGCATGACAAATGCGCGAACTTTACTAGCCAAGAGCGGATGGAATACAAGCTTATAGAATACAGTAAAGATGTGGTAGAAGTGTCAGCTGTTTGGTAATATTTTTATAGAAAAAATACAGAAGTGATCCAGTAACAGAACAGTTTATTTCAAATTTAATTTTTCAAATTGGTTCATTAGTTTTAAATTCTCGTCGTCTTCCATTAACCTCCAACGACTTTTTAATGGAACCTCAAGTTTGCTCTGGAAGAATTTTTGATAATTCGGTGCCCCGTGAGGATATCCGTAATCATTTATTTATTTATTTTTGTGTATGTTTATCGGTAATAACTTATTCTTTTTCATTTATGTGTAGCTATTTCCCTTAATACACGGTAGTCAACGAGGACAAAACAGAATGTTCTTGGAATGAAATGGACCTTCATGCCTTTCGCAATTCAACAAAAGAATTGCAGTTGTATGTTTGATTCTCCTCAGCTTAAGAATGAACATTTCAGGCGATTCTCCTCCTTTGAGCGCCAAAGCTATTTTCAGGCAACCATAGCATATTTCCCCACGAAAGTGGGTCGATATATTAAAAGCGGCTTTTCTACTAAAAATATTTAACAATACCGCTAATTTACATAAGTTATAATCGAAAGGTCTATATTGCGCAGCGTGAAAGCTTATAAACAAAAAATAAAAAATTACGCGTTACTTATACAATTATAATACATCCATGGTATCAGCAAAATTTCTTTGATTTTAATAGTGCATAATGTTGTTTTTTCGTTTTCTCCTGATTAATAAACGTCTATACGATGAAAATAAATATCATAAATGTCCCTGTTTTTAATCTTTCTGAGTATTTTGTATACATGCATAACGGATTGGTTATATTGAGCCAAATATTGAGCATGGTGATATTGGTGATAGCCCAAACTCAGATCCTCCAAAGGGATATCTGTATTCCATGTTGCAGCATTTACTTTTGTCAAATATTAATTTTAATTACGAACTTAAATGAAATAATTATTTTATTCTACTTAAGACTTGTCGACCTACACTTCCTCTCAAATTTGGCTCGTAAATAAACACGATTAATAATTTCCCTGGATCTACACACGAGGCCGGTTTAACACACAGCATCCCCACTGTGGTTTATCTCGTTTTTTTTAGCCTCCTAGATGCAACGGAAATTATAAAATCGCGGGAAAAATTTGGACTCCGGTTGCGTCATCCAATTCTCACCATTATTTCCTGCTTCAGTAGCGAAGGTTCCATTTCCTCACACAAGCTTAAGACTTTTCAAGGGATCACTCTTTTTTTTGTTCGTCCGACGCGGAACGGACGAAGTTCTAAGAAACGGCTTTTACGCTTCACAGAGCAATTTTTTTACTTCGCGTCGCCCTGCAACATTCCCGTCGACTCTCATCCTACGATGATGCGAGACGGCAGCGCGTAATCCAGACAAATGGTCAGACAAATCTCCGCAAGTCTTAACATCCTCCGAAGTCAAATTTATCACCACCAAGATGATATAAGATATCCTAGAGCTGCATAATTCTTGCTTGAGTTACCAAGGCGCAGGTCGCATCCCTACATATATTACGTGTCTAAAAACCAATATCATGAACACATTCCCAGAAAACCACTGCAGGGAGGTATTTGATAAATATCGCCTCACATTGCTTGAAATGTATTGCATAATATAATTTTCTGCACTAACTAACATCGTTTTAAGACTTTTAATAAGCCTTGTCGATAGGTAGAGAAGATAATTAGTTGATTTACTCCCTAATGCTTCTATCGTTATCTGCTACATAGAACTAACCGAACGTCTTGCATGCTTCCTGTATAACTCTTGTATCTCTGTGCTTTTATGTAGTTGCAAAAAACATTGATACAAAAAGTCACTCTAACATTGAGAGCATAGTAGCGAATATTTGTGTAACGCTTATGTAGTGTAGCGCATAGAGCAGCGCATATTTGTGAAATTTCGCTTCGTGACAAGTATTAGCAGGATTTTGCTAACGCATTTATAGTCACAGTTGCATTAACTTTAACAGGGTATAGTGTAATGCATGTCGGTGATAGGTTACCCCATTCCGCACACACTTGAGGTGCCTTCCAAGGTATTACATAGATGTAAATATCTTGTAGTATCAACGAATTAAAAGTATTTGTAATACTGATCAGTAGTAGTATGTAAACACGTGTAGTGCATGTTGACATGTTTTTAATCGAGCAGTTTCATGGCTTCTGGTTTGGCGTTGTTCTCCTGACTGCTTTCTGGCCCTCGCCTAGCGGCCGGGGGAGCTTGCGGAGTTATAATTTGAACTAGGATGAGAATAACATGCCTGGTGTGGAAACTTCCCGTGCCACGCACCCTGGAGGTGGCTTGCATGGTGTTACATAGATGTGTTAAATTGTATCAGATTGTAGGCTAGCATTTCTGCTTAATATTTTACGATAGAGCAGCTATTCGAAAAAAAACTGGGGAGATAGATTGCAGTACGGAAAGGTTTAAAATGTCATTTTTTCCTCGCACGATCAGGGGCCACACTAGCAATTATCGAGGCTTCCAATAATGTTTGCGTTGACGACAGGTATCCTAGTTTTTATGCTTTGTTGTTTTTTTTTTTGTAAACATCTTAATCGGATACTAATTAACTTTATTTTGAAGTGCCTGTGATTTTAAAATTATTATTGCATGCCAGAATGACCTTCGAGGTATGTAGATGAGAAAATATCGCTGCGTAAACTAGACTTTGTACTTTGGTTTACTAACTTATTATGATTACTTACTCACACCTCTCCCCGTTTGAAATATCCCGCATGATTTTGTTTTTCGCATGAATTAGTATCACGTTGTATGCATGAATTAGTGGTATTGGTAGTACTAATCAGTAGTAGTATTTTGGCCCTGGTACTGCATGTTGGTATGTTCGCCAACAAAGCACTCTCCTAGTTCTCGGTTTGTCATGGCACTGTATTTCTGCTATAAAATGCATTATATGCCATAAAAACTCGTAGCCAACGTACCACTCTCCTGCTGTAGTTTCTGGTTTGGCTGCGCATTGTTCTCCAGACTGCTTTTGATCTGGGTGTAGCGTCTATGGGAGCGTGCGGGGTTCGGGCTTGAACTGGGACTAGTGCTGCGTCCCTCAAGTGGAATCACCCCGTGCCACGTAGCCCTGGATGTGGCTGGCACGGTACATCGTAGGTGATGAATATATTGCAATGAGAATTTAATGGACCAAAGAGAGATTCTGAAGAAATAAAGAGTATATGATCCGGACTGCCATTCTAAAACTACAACTGAAATTGGATAAAGATCAATTTCTTTGTGTGGCCAGTATTCTTTTATATTGCGGAGAAGAGGAAAGTAAGCATGCATAAATAAAAGAAACTCATTGCCCTGGATTCCCTTGAGGAAGTCCCAAACCGACCCATTTTCGGGCGACTTTAAAACATTTTACGAAAACCACCGACAAGCTGTGATAGATTAGACCAGAAGCATAAAATTAGGGAAGTATACTTCAGAACAAACAGGTTTCAAAATGTCATTTTTTCCGCGAATGATAATATGAGAATGCTGAGATAACGATGAGAGACCATGACAGATACTACTAAGACTATAATTGCTTTTTTAATAGGTAGAATGGCTAATTGTTTGATTTTCTCTCTGATTATTGTGCCTTAATTTGCTAAGCAGCCAGAACAGCACGTCCCACATGCTTGCTGTATGATGCTTGTATCTATTTACGTACATTAATGTAGTTGAAAAATCCAATAATACTCAATAGTTTCTATCAAATACGTAGCACACCGTGTAGGACATACTAGAGTGCTTTCACCTCCTGACAGGGATTTTAAAAATATAGATATTGCATTAATGGTCGTTGTTTTTCTAGAACTACCCAATACCCTGAAAACCACCTCAAGGGTGTGTGGCAGGGGGTGAGTAGTCACCAACATGCACTACACTACAGATATGCTACCAATGCTACATAAACTATTTGTATTAATGCATTTATAACTAAATAAAAGCACAGAGATACAACAGGCATGTATGAGGCATGCGAAACTTGATGTTAGTAATACGTTGCAGAGTAAGAAACAAGCATTAGGGAGCTTATCAACTAATTAGCTACACTACCTATCGACCAGCCTAGTTTAAAGTTTTATTGGCAGCTCTTATGGTCTCTTATCGATCGCGGGAAAAATGACATAGTAAACCTGCCTATTGTGCAGTATATTTTGTCAAATTTAATAGGGTACAGTGTAGTGAATGTTGGTAAAATCAACCCCTGCCACACCCTTGAGGTGGCTTGCAGGGTTCTATGTAGATTTCTACCTAGATAACCAAAACTCTCTCATAGAAGTCGGCTACGAGGGTAAATTCTCAATTATAAATATAAAATCCTTAAGCGTGCGATATCAATTCACTGGACAAGATTCGAAGCTGGTACCTCCCGGCATCACGGCGTGTACGTCAGCCATGGGACAAGCAGACATGGAGACGGACAAATCCATACCTAACGACTGAAGTCATCAATCGAGAATGCAATTTTCGAAATACCTACTGGAAGGCATTGTTCGACCTACTGAATGGCTTGCGGTTGCTCGTCAGCAGCTTAACTCATTAGCACCCACTACGGAGGTTGAAGAGGGGAGGAGGTGGAAATTATGGTGGGAGAAGGGTTGGGAGGGAGTGGCTGGTTTGGGGGTTGGAAGACGGTGGGGAGAACCCACTTCCTCCCATTATATTCGCTAAGTTTTTCCCGGAAAAGTAGACTTTTTGGACACACTGAGCCCTTTCTCCTTCTCTCCTGCGACGTTTCCCCAAATGTGGCCTTGGCGGAGTAAGAGGGGAGGGATTGTGTTTCCCAATGACTTCCGGAACTAACGCTAAGTCTCCACTCACTACTCCACTATTGTGAGCTGAAGGGAGCAAGTCGTCTCATCATTACGAATACGCTAGCATAAGGGCAGGAGTTTTTAAAGCTAAAAACGGCCCCAAATGCATATTTAATGTTACTAAAGTAATTAGCTCCTATTAGGCCGTGTTCGGTGTGATTCACTTTCTGGGAAAAAACGAGGATAGTGAGGAACTACCTACGTGTGTTACTGGATGAAGAACATTTATGAATTTCTAAAGACATAATCGAAGGCATTGACCTACAACGTTGTATGGATATGACGGGTGATTCTACACCGGCATACACTAACCGTTGAACACATTATCATAATGTCAAACTGATCAACTAGTTTAGTATGTAACGTATGTGTAAATTCTGCTAAATTTCAGACGAGATCTTCACGTTAGAAAATTCCACATTTTTAAAATATGGCATCCATAGATATAGGTATGGGAATTCGTTTTTCCCCCGAACAATAAGGGACTTCAATAAATGCTAGGCGTAATTTCATTAGAAAGTTTCCTTTTTATATTTAAACGGCTGGTGTCCTAACACCCCCCGCCACACGCCTATTGAGGCGGCTTGCGGGGTAGTATGCAGATGTAGAGGATGTGAGTTGGTGTATCGGGTAACGTGCCACAATTCGGAGCATTCGGAGTAACATGCACGACTTGCTGTTAGTTCTAGGTAACAGATAAAGATTCAAGTATTAGGGAGTACTACTACTACTAAGAGCTACACTACCTTTGCTCGGCATTTGTGCTGGGACGAGTGCTGCATGCCTGGTGTGGAATCACCCCGTGCCACACACCCTAGTGGTGGCTTGCACGGTACTTCGTAGACGTAGATGTACCTATCGACAAACCTGGTTAAAAGTCTCATTGGCAGCTTTTATGCTCCGTTATCGTTCGCGGGAAAAATGACATTTTAAATATTCCGTCCGTTCGTCCTGTCCGTATCCCGTATCCTATCCGTTCTGCAGTCTAGTTCCCTAATTTTACTCTCATGATCTGATCTACCGTAGTATGTCGGATTTCGTAAAATATTATCAACGTCTTCAGAAAATAGACCGGTTTGGAACTTACATAATAGATTTAGTCTAAATTTTAATCGACGGTCTGAAAGCGTTTCCCATCCCAGTTGTTGAAAAAGGTCAGTAACACTAACGAGATTATATCATAAATTCCTTTAACGTATCTTGCCGATCTTCGCTGCACGCGTTCTAACTCAGTTTCCAAGCCTACCTCATAAGGATCCCAAATACTGGCAGCATATTCCAGGTGGGGTCTAACGAGGGAGAAGTAGCTGATTTCCCTAACTTTATCGTCGCATTTGCCAAGTACTCTTTTAACAAATCCCAATTTACGATTAGCTTGACCGGTAATTTCTCGAATATGTTTACTCCACGAGAGATCATTAGTCAGTTTAACTCCGAGGTATTTAACCGATTCTGCAGTCTCTAATTTGCTGTTGTTTATGCAATAGCTGCATTGCTGCATAAACACATTTCCCATAGAAAATGGCTGGTATTTATTTGTCTAATATCTCGAAAAGTATTATTGTAAGTGACTGATATTTTGTTATCAATGGAAAGATGATATTATTTTCTTTATAATGAGGCCAGATTCATCGAATTTTATGCAAAAATGATACCTCGCTCAAACTTTTTTAACACTGTCGCAATATCGTCCACTAAAATTAAATAATTAATTATTGATCATGTATACTCGGAAGACTAATTTGTTAATCATCAGGCTTCTGCGGAGCCTTCTCTTCAACTAGTCTACCTTGAGAAGAAACTAATTTTAATGGCAGCTATTCCAATTCCAAGAAAGCTTCGTCGTTAATAAAACCAACCACGTGATCTGAAGATAAACACGGTCAAACGTGACCGAATGCAGTGGTTAAGGAAGCTATTGATTAATATGCGAGTGCTTGAAGTCTAAGTAAACAATTTTTTTTCGAAACAAAATTTCGCACTCTAAGTGGGCGATCCCGCGAGAATGAACGTTATAGCTTGTCGTCTAGAACGGGTGATGTTATTTTTGAAAAAAAAATAAATATTTTCTTTTGTTGCTAGCGAGTAGGACCCTTATGAATTAGGACCAATCTAAGACATACAGTGAGTACAGCATATAGTAGCTATATTTTTAAAACGTTGTGAACATAGCAATGTGATCAGATTTTTAGAAGATTAGGGTGGCAATGGACGACTGGACGTAGCTCCGCCCATAAACGTCACAGCGAAGGTCACGTGACCGATCCAGCAGCTATGTGGGAAATATGCCACCAAGCTTACCGTGCCGGGCTAGACTCGTGTGTTTATCGTCCGTTTGTGACTGAAGCTCTCGTTCCTCCTTGGTTGATAAAACGCATTAATTTGCGATGGTGGAGTATTGTGTGGTACCCGGGTGCAAGAGTAGTGCATTTACGCCTAAGATATTGTTTCATTCGTTTCCAAAGGACAAACATTTGAGAAAACTTTGGGAGATGAAGATTCGGCGTGACGGCAGAGCAAATAGAAAAATATCCCAGCGCATGAGGGTATGTTCACTCCAATTCAGAGAGGAGGATTTCCGCGCGAGGAAATTTTAGGGCAACGTCGATTCAAATCCTTCATCCTTCCAGTCATGCCTTGAGATCATTTATTTCCATTTAAGCATTACTTTCTTACCTCGCTTTCACAACCACGTCCGCGTCGAGAATGCCATGGCCAATGAACAAGTACATTTTCACCCCATGAAAATGGTAAAAATTCACTTAAATGAGTTCTTCAAAATAATGCATTAAGTTGTCATTACTCAATAAAACCTTATTTGTTTACGTAATAGCTAATCTTCATCAATTATAAAGGATGCTGTAAAATTGTTTCTGCATCATTTGAACGGAGACCGATATATTTACGATGAGAGAACTATCGTCTATCTGCCCTTCAGTTGCAGATTATTTCCCATTGTGAATTGAACCTAATATATAATTACTACTGGCCACAGGATAACATGATAATATACAATAGAATAATTTCATACTCTGTAATGCAATTTGCCATCACAAAGGCATGTTTCCCATCGCTTATTCCTTTTTATAGGGAAGACGAACACTACAAAATCTTGGTTATAAGTTTAGAATTTCCCAAGCATATGTACGAACAAGTATACTAGGTTTGAATTAAAAAGAGCACACCACTTTCGTGTATCGTAATGGTAAAATAAAGTAAAAATCAACAACAAGTCCAATGTCGCGCCGTGAAACATCACGTAAATGGGGTCTTCTTCAGGGAAAATAATTCATAAACTTTTCATTGCCCTCAAAAACCTCAGGTGTTTACTAAGTAGCAAATCGTCAACAATTATAAAGACAGTAAAATTATTTCTGTATCATTTCAAATGACACCGATATTAACATTTTTCTATGCCCATCTCTCGCTTACATTTACGTTCGCGTCAATGCCACTACAAACTTTAACAAGAGTCAATGGGAGCTCCCAGGCCATTACTGCCAGTTGAATAAGAAATCACAGAGTAGAATAGCATGTATTACAATAATGATAGTTCTCAACCGAAGGACTACATGTGGTACTTGCATGTCAAAACAGCCATTTAAAAAAATACAAATGTCAACATGAGGTAAACGACTCGCCGATAGCTAATAAGGTTCACTACTATCACAAAATTGGTACAGGGAAAGAGGAAAATCCATAACATTATTTAATACTTTGGATCGCAGGCATTATTTACATAGATAGATTTAAAAATGTAATGTTAAAATCTTCTTACAGCAGAAAACTCACATTAGCATTCACCGCTCCGCCATAATATATTATCGTAAGTCATTTTATAGAATATGTGGAATATAATGCTTCGAGCTTGTAAGTTAAAATTTATAGCTTATAATACATAAAAAGTATTATATTTATAATTTTATCTATTTAAGAGGTAAAATAATTCATAGATTATATGAGGGAATGAATATTACATCGAAGCTAGAACGCCAGCTTGCTTCTCATTGGCTGCTGAAACTTCAAATTACAATCATCACAAACACTAGTTTTCCCGAGCTGTTTATTGCCCGGCTCGATTCAGAATACGGACTTGGGACTATAATGAGGTGTGGAATAGCTTGATCGTGGACTAGCGCGCCCCGATTCAGAATAGGCCTCCATCATGGTACTACAAAATATTTAGCAGTATCATGGCCTCCATGTAGCCGTATATAAAAAGACGATAACCTTCCCTTATCATGCGTTGGCTACCTTCCTTTCCAAAATACGTCAAACATGAGCCAAAACTAAAGTTTTTAAAACTCTTCTAGCGATTTACCCCACGTTATCCCCACGAGGCTATCCATGTTATTACAAGTTACTGTTACCAACCCTTTGCTACCCGTAAACAGTGAGGTGAGGTATCGCGATGTTTCCCACATCACGAACACTGCCACCTACAGCACGAAAAAGAAAGTTCTATGCTCCGCCCACTTCCAGTCGTCCATTCCTCCGAGATCAAAGAGAAAAATCAATGTTAACGACAGATAATGCATGCCTGGTATGGAATTACCCCATGCCATAGAGGTTTCTTGTACTGCACTTCGAAGATGTATGGATGTACTTTGCATTTGGTCGTTATTTCCACTTCCCCCACGTTTACTCTCCTTGATGCCCTGAAAAGTCTATTAATATGAGTTCGAAGTGTTTGAACATAACTGCGACCAATCAAAAGTCGATGTCAAGGAGGTAACGTAGGTCATTCCTCCTGTCTGAAATCCCTCAGACGATCATTCCTTTCTGCGTATGAACTTAAAGGACCGACAGATCAGTCTCCGCGATTAGTTCCCAGAAATGAAAGACTCATATATCGTCCAATATTCACGAAGAGAAATTCTCGATAATTCGATAGACGGGAGAGGTTGTAAAAAAATCAGACATCCGGCCAGAAAATATTTCCGTCTTTGACCGATGAATCCAAAATCATTTTCATATACAATCTGTCCATGATTTCAAGTTTTTTTTTTAAATTGAGATAGTATTTCGTGGTCTAACTCAATAGTATTTTTTAAATCGAAATTGGAAGCTATGACGCGGTGGAAGGATTCCATAATGAAGAGACTTTGTGACTTCCACTGTCCTAGATGGGTTTCCTAACCCATCCCCCTTATTACTCATCACCCTCCCAAACCCCCACCCCTACAACCCGAGTGATCAACCCCCCACCCTCTCTCCCAGTTACAACACATACTTTGTTTCCCCCACCCCTTTCCCCTCCCTGCTCAAAGAACCTCACCCCTCCCCCCCTCCCATAGCAACTTCCCAGAGTATATATAAACCAGTCTTCTCCATGATTTTTCAATGTACATACCTGAAGATGGCTTGACAGCCGAAACAGGTCGTTCTTTGCCAATAAACTGTGGAAGTCACAAGTCTCTTCATTGCTATTTAGTATTTTTTACATGACACCAACACGTGAGAAGCCACCCCACTGGGGCCAGATGCCTTTTGCAGCCTCCTCAGTGAGGAGGTACACATACAGACGCCATGCGGACTACCATTCGTCTGTCTCCTAACCTTCGACCTATCTGGCATGAGTGGCCCGACCAAGAGCATTGCTCCCGCCAGTTAAGCTCTAGGGGTCATCGGAGCATGCAAGTCTTTTCACCCTGACAAGGCTATAGTCCTTAGGAAGGGAAAATCTTTACCATCCTCTGCTTAAAATCGTTACCCAAGGTCCCAGTCATCATTTCCCTACCATTGTTGAACGCTTCTTTCGCTAGCGCTATTCTCCTCCTAATGTCTTTGCTACAATGCCCATTTTCTTCTAGTGTACTACCCAATAAATAAAATTGCTCCACTTTCTCCCGTCATTGCCGTTCTTTAGGGTAGAGTATATTGGCGAAAATTCATCCCGCGCCACACACCCTTGATGTGGCCTGCAGGGCACTATGTAATGGACTCCAGACCCGATAGATTTAAAATGTCATTTTTTCTGCGTACCATAAGGGATCATAACAGTTGCGATAGAACAATACTATGAAATTCCCACCCTTACTAGGTAGAATAGAATTTTCACTTGTGTTTAATAACTTAACATCATTACTAACACTTCACTCAGCTCAGTCCGGCATTATTTTGTTTTCTGCAGGGCACTATGTAATGGAATCTAGACCCGATAGATTTAAAATGTCATTTTTTCCGCGTATCATTAGGGATCATAACAGTTGCGATAGAACAATACTATGAAGTAGTATCTGGTAGTATTAAAAAATCAATATTATTAGTAGTTGTCTCTTTACCAGTGTACTGCATGTTTACATGCTCGTTTACGTAGCACTCTCCCAGTTTCTTGTTTGACATGGCAATGTATTGTAATGCATGTTGTTGACTATTCATCCCCTGCCACACACCCTTGAGGTGGCTTGAAGGGTATTTTGTAGATGTAGATGTTCTCCTGGCTCCTTTTTGGCCTGCGCCTAGCGGCCGGGGGAACGTGCGAGTTCCTAATTAGTGTTGGGACGAGTGATGCATGCCTGGTGTGGAATCACCCCTTGCCACACACCCTACATCTACATCTACAAAATACCCTGCAAGCCACCTCAGGGGTGTGTGGCAGGGGGTGAGTAATCACCAACATGCATTACACTATACCCTAAAGTTAGTGTAACTACGACTAATTATGCATTAGCATAAATCGCTAATTCTTGTCATGAGGCGAAGCCTCACAAGCATGCAACACTGCACTACCGATGTCATCAAAATGGAGTGTGACCTCAATATACATGCATTCTACAACTACACAGATGGACAGGGACTCAAGACCCATGTAGAAAACATGCTAGGCGTGCTGTTAGTATGTACTAGGTAACAGATAAGGATTCAAGTATTAGGAGTACTACTACTACTAGGAGCTACACTACCTAACGACAAACCTAGATAAAAGTCTCATGGCAGCTATTATGGTCCCTTATCGTTCGTGGGAAAAATGACATCTTAAAGCTATCCGTTCTGCAGTCTAGTTCCCTAATTTTACTCTCATGATCTGATCTACCGTAGTACGTCGGATTTCGTAAAATATTATCAACGTCGTCAGAGAATAGACCGGTTTGGAACTTACATAATAGATTTAGTCTAAATTTTAATCGACGGTCTGAAAGCTTTTCCCATCCCAATTGCTGCAAAAGGTCAGTAATACTAACGAGATTATCATAACGGCCTTTAACATATCTTGCCGATCTTCGCTGCACGCGTTCTAACTCAGTTTCCATGCCTATCTCATAAGGATCCCAAATACTGGTGGCATATTCTAAGTGGGGTCTAACGAGGGAGAAGTAGCTGATTTCCCTAACTTTATCGTCGCACTTGCCAAGTACTCTTTTAACAAATCCCAATTTACGATTAGCTTGACCGGTAATTTCTCGAATATGAGGGTGAACCCTAGTGGTGGATTGCACGGTACTTCGTAAATGTAGACGTAGATGTAGCTGTAGATCAAGATCGTGCCCGTACAATGTCTCAGTGGGTTCTTCTGGATGAGGCTCAGGAGAGCAAGCGTCACAAGCAAGTACATATTATCAACAATCGGACTCGCCGGCGACACGACGCACATCCTCGGCTCGGATAGAATGTGGCGAGTGGCTCAAAAGAGTGCACGAGAAAGATTCGCTCAATCAGCTGCACGTCCCTCAATTGAACTCAATTGGTCCCCATCCCTGTCTCCCACTCATCTGCTGACGGGAGGGATGAGGGCGAGAGGGAGGCTTGAGGGAGAGGTTTGAGGGGAGACATAGCGTGCGGAAGATGAGGAGGGGGTGGGGATTTGTTGGCTGTGATGAGGGGGCAATGCCACCACCCGGAGAGAGAGGGTCAAAGTGGCCAAACCAGAAGAGACTGACCCTTTTCCCTCTCCTCGACACGCATATACGAGCGAGCGATGATATAACTTTCCTACCGCAAAAGACGCGATGGTCCGCATGAAGCGCGATAACTCTCATCGCATTTTCCACGCGATATCTCGTATCGTCGACAACAATTTATCAACATCCAGTTGAAGGGACGATTCTTTCACCAACAAAATATGAATTCCCTTCCATTTACGCTACTTAATATAACATTAAAGTGTATTTAGTTATCAGTAAAATGATATGCCACACAACATTACAGTGTGTTTGAGGGTTAGCGCATGCCTGGTGAGAATTAACCCATTGCCACACACCCTTGAGGTGGCTTGCAGACTACCACGTGGATGCAGATGTCCCATTCCGCGGATTGTTATTATCCAACATAATTCCATATTTTAACTTCCTTCACCACTTGCCTCTATGTATTCCATGCCTGGTAATTCTTGGTGAAGTCTCACCCCTTGCCACACACCGTTGAGGAGTCTCGGCGTGTACTACGTAAATGTAGAAGTACCGGGCAAGCCACCATCAGGGTGGGTGGAAAGGGTGATCTAAGAGGGAGTCCAACCCTAATTCATCCAACAATTTAGTCTCTCAGCTGAGTTAACCATAACAACCTTTAATGTCGCATAATGATTGGGTCGATTATTTGGGGCAGGCGACCGACAGATGAAGCCATTTGGTGGGTAGGTAGGTTTGGGAAGGATTACATTGGGAATGGAGGAAGGTTTGAGGTATTATATCTATGTTTTACCCTGCCTGCCGCCTCAAGGGTGAGGTGGTAGGCGTTTGGTTTTCACCAACAAGCACTACACTGTATCATACTGAAAATTACGAAGGTTCGACTTATGATGCATTAGTAGAAACTTGCAAACAGCTGTTGGGACATGAATTTTCACCAACACGCACTACACCATACCGCCATCTGTGTGATAAAACAATTAGAATCAGTGTACTTCGCCACAACATAAATTCAAAGAGATACAAACGTTATACACATGGTACGCGAGAGGTACTGTTAGACTAACAGTGTTAGTAGTACGTAATAAATCAAAGCAAAAACATTGGAGAATAAATCAACTAATTATCTACAATACCTTATCGAAAAACCTATTTATAAAGTCTCAGTGGAAGGCATTATGATCTCTTATTGATCATGGGAAAAATGGCATTTTGATCCCCTCCTTTCTGCAGTCTATTTGCCTAATTTATCTCTCATGATCAAATCTACCAAAGTACGTCGGATTCAGTAGTGCTTTTGATATCGTCAGGAAATAGATCGCCCTGGAACTTCCTCAAAAGAACAAGTCCAAATTTTAACCGGCAGTCTGAGAGCGATTCCTGAACTAGTTCTTGCAGTAGGCTTGTAATGCTTATGAAATTATCGTAACAACCTTTTTTATACCCTATGCAATCTTCGCTGAACGCGTTCTCATGATCTCTGTACATCTGGTCTCGTAAAATGTTTTTTAACATCCCTCGTTTACGCAGTACACATTGGGATTTCCCTAATAAAAATCCTCGACAGCAGGGATCGAACAGTGGACTTCGGGTTGGGAAGCCCTCGAGCTACCAAAACAAACCGCTGCCTAACAGATTTGGAAAGCAACATCAGTATTAGGGATCCGTATGAGGGAGACTTGGATACCGAATTAAAGTGCGTGCAGCGACGGTAGGTAAGGTATATTTAAAGTCGTCAAGATAATTTTGTTAGTAATAAAATATTTCAAAATCTTATACAGGACTGGACGGGAGTCACTATCAGGCATTAACGTAGGTTAAAATAGATGCTAAGTCTTTTCAAGCAAGTTTTGCAAAAATATTTTGCAAACCCCGACGCACTTCAGTCGATTAGCGAGATCATAAATGTAAGTTTAGGGTATGATAATATCGAATGAAGAGGTTTAAAATGCCATTTTCCGTGAAGAATTACATATCACAAAATAGGTCATTAAACTTACACAGATAGGCTGTCTAGTTTCGGAATTATATCTACATCTACAAAATACCCTGCACGCCACCTCAGGGGTGTGTGGCAGGGGGGAAATATATCTTCATTAGGAGGGAGGTGGTTGGAGGAATACTAAATTTTCCTGCATACTTATTTATTTAATCAAAAAAATGTCCACATACAGCAACTGTTGCCAATTTACAGTGGCCCAATAACAAACGTACAAAGAAAACAGATACAATAAAAACATAACATAATAACAGATATCATAACAAAACAGGAAATATCGGAAGGAAACTGAATGAAGAAGTATAGTTAGCTATTTTCAGAAAGATGAGAGAGAGCCAAGTTTGTAAAGATGCAGGAGGATAGAAAAAAGGGATCAACGCTCTCAGGAAGGGAATTAAGAAGGGAGGGGAGGCGGAAAAAAAGTGAGCGTTGAGCGAGCGATAAACTAGGAATTGGTAAATGGAATACATCTACATCTACAAAATACCCTGCAAGCCACCTCAGGGGTGTGTGGCAGGGGGTATGGAATATGGGGATCTCAGGGGTGTGTGGAATAGATCGTGGGTGCGCGTAGGCCGGGAGGGTACTCGGAAATTCATAGAAGAGAGGAGATCGGGACAGTCTGTGATGGAGTTAAGGATGTTGTAAACAAATTTCAGGTCACTTTTAAGTGGCTCAGTTTAATTTCAGGTCACTTTAATAAATATATATAGATACCATTAGGCTTTCGAATATTTACTGTAAGAATGATAGTAATAAGGAATAACCTTACTTGAAATTAAGCTCTTACTTCAAAGCAAATCATGAATCTATTTTAAAGGAGAAAAAGTTTTAGAATAATAATAATTAAGTTTTTGAAAACATACGTACATGGAATAAGAAAATACATTTATATAATATGCATAAAATGAAATAAATATACATAAAAAATTGTAAATTTTTGACAAAGGTAAATTCATTATGTCATGGATTACTTTACGTGACGAGAAATAATGTTTTCAAATGTTGAGTCCAAACTTGATAGTTTTCTAGGATGGGATTGGAATGATGTAGGTGATGAAAAAAACGTGAAAATCCAAGTTTACTTGTCTCGAATCTTTTCGAGGACTCCCTAGGTCTCTACAACTCAAGGGTTCCCATCTACATCCACGTAGTACCGTAGCACGGTGTGTGGTGAGGTGTGGGGATTTGAACGTCATATTCCCAAATTTTACGTTCCGAACAGCTTCAGTACGCCGGAGTGCGCACAATGTTATTGGAGTCGATTCAACGGTATACATCGCACAGCCTTAAGGCCATTTTACACGGGGCTCTCTACTGCGCAGGCTGGTGTACCGATGAATTCACAGTGAAAATTGCGTCGTGTAAAGCGGTGTACTGCGCGAACACCTTCGCGAATGTATGAATGCCGCTAGCATATGGGACCCTTACGAAGTAGGACTAATCTCTGAAATAGATCGAATACAACGGAGAGCAGCAAGATTTGTGAAAAGTTGTTACGATAAACTTAGCAGTGTTACCGAATTGTGGAAGGAATTAGGTTGGGAATCTCTAACTGATCGAAGGGAGAAATACAGGTTAAATCTTTTGTGCAAGTTCGGAGAAGACAGATTTTTTTCCGGACGTTCAACATATATTGCTAGAGCCAACGTACTACGGTAGAAGCGATCACAGGAATAAGATAAAGGGAATAGACTGCAGAACCGATAGATTTAAAATTTCATTTTTCCCACGCACAACAAGGGATCATAATAGTTGAGAAAGATCAATCATATGAAACTCCCACCCTCAATAGGTAGAGTAGAATTTTCACTTGAACTCAATAATACATCATCATTACTAAAACTTCACACCGCTTGATATGTCCGGCATTATTTTATTTTGTTCTCTGCATGAAGGAGCATCTCGTAGCATTCATAAACTAACAGTATTAGTAATATTAACCACTAGATGTGTCTAAAGAATTGTTCTGAATGTTTCCATGTTCATTTACATAGTACTTTCCCAGTTTCTGGTTGGACTGCGCACTGTTCTTCTGACTGCTTTTTGGCCTGCGCCTAGCGGCCGGGGGAGCGTGCGAGGTTCTGATTTGTGCTGGGACGAGTGCTGCATGCCTGGTGTGGAATCACCCCGTGCCACACTCCGTAGTGGTGACTTGCACGGTACTTCGTAGAAGTAGACGTAGATGAATGACAGCGAGGAAAATAGCCCCTGCTCTAATTTGGTGCCCACGTTCTCGTAGTCCGTGAAGCACATCGTATGTTATAGGCACTGTTATTTAATAACATAGTACTTGTTTGTTGCTACAAATACATATATATACATGCTCTTGCCATTTTGCGTTAAGTTGAGAGAGATATCTGTAGGCTGTTAGTGGCATAATATGGCAGAATTTAATAATTAAATATTTCTACCGATGAAAGGGAGATCGCTTACCGTCACATCGCATTTTTTAAATAACTATCAATAGGGTATTTAGGCGTACAATGGTGATTTATGCATTCTAGTAAATTACTGAAATCATGCATGATATTTAAGCGGTAATTGCTCGCACAATAAAAATTTATGTACAAAATCACCTACATTCTCCAAGCGTGAACGTAAATAGCTCCGTATTTAGCTTTAGCATACTCGATGACCGGAATATTTTTCATAATAATTGCTCTTAAATGGATGATTCCCGTTGACATTTTTCAATTATAATCAAATTTCGTTTATGCAGTCACGTATTTAACTAGATTGCATACTAAAGTAGCGTATTGTTTCAGAAAATAGGCGATTTCGCACATTTGTGAGCATCGTATTTTGGTTGCGTTATGTTAGTCCCTGATTTTGGGACAGGGTAAGGAAAGTTCGTACAGTGGTTCGTTGGTTCGTATTTTTACTGATGCTTGTTTGCTTTCGGCCTCTATTTCCGTAGTTGAGTAGATATATGTTTAGAATCTTTTGCACTGAACTGTCCATTATCACTCTATCCTAATAAAATTCGGATTAATCATAAAAAAAGCTGAAACTATGTGTTGGAGAACACCAAGTAGGTACACGTACAATAAACAAGAGTACTATTAGCAAATTTAACAACTTATTTCTCCACTCAGCTTAAATTTCTTTCACCATATTTATTTAATTGTCACTCATTAAATTCATTGTACATCCAACCAGGAACTTGATTACATAGAATAGGTAGTCGATAACGCAGGAGATTAGTATCATGAAGTGCAACGGTTAAAACCTCTCTGGATTTTTTATGTCATGATTTATTATTTTACTTACAATTTTTAACACAAAGATTAGAAATATTTTTAAATAGAAGTGTCTACGCAGAAAATTAAATCTATCCCTAATTACTGACTTTATAGTAAAGCTTTTCTTGGCGACGCGTTAATAACATTGCATCCTCTATATCCATTCCTTCCCTTGCAAATTGAACAGAAAGCAAACCCGGGGAATAGAATTCTATTCCCTGGCAAACCAATGTAAACAAAAATGCGCACAAACCCTTTTCACAGTCAAAAAAAAAACTCTCGTCAAATGCGAACGTTATTTACGAAGGAATTTCACGGAGACTTGCGCAGACTCATGTGTCGTGTAAAGCTGTCATATTGTGAAAAGCTATCGTTCTCGCAGTGTGGCGCCTTCTAGTGCGAGAGCTGAAGCTGCTTCAGCCTGCGCAGTAAAGAGCCCCGTGTAAAACGGCCTTTATACTTGTCCGTCCCGCATTCGAAACTCGTCCTCTTTCGTCCTTGGAGCATCCTCTCTCATCACAAGCCCTGCTTTTATCTCCTACCCTCACAACCCTACCCATCCCCTTCTCTAACGTGGCGCCCTCTTCCTGCCCCCCCACTCCAACCAACCCTGGCGGAACCCTGCCAGTCGCAGCAGTCCGCTATCTCACTGCGATGATTGTCCGGGTCCGCAAGATTACCATAGGTGCTCCCCTCCCTAGTACCTCCTGCATACGCCACTCCCTATCTATGCACCTCTCCCATTCAAGGCACATTATAGAAATTTTTGACCCTTCGACTTTGGCATGCGTGGTGCCGGGTGACGTGCCCCCCACTTCGGGGGAGGAGGGATGGGGGTTCACTCTGGCAAATAGGACGCATTTGGAGGGGGTCTGAGAGGATATGATGGGGATATATGTGTGTCGCTCAGGGATCGTCCCACAAACCGCCCCAACTCACTCCCGCTTCGTGTGGCACGTGATTTTCGCCGCAAGGACACGTTGTTCCCCCCTCCCACCTCTCGTGTCGAAACAATTTCGCCGGGGATATTCGCATGTCGTGGTTTTGGGGTGGGGGACAACGTGTTGTCAAATGCGCAGGAGGGAGAACAGGAAAGATGATAATTCCATCACCATTTCCTCCTCTATCATCATTATCCTCCACTCTTCCAATGTAAGTACAAGTACACTTCGCCAAAACTCAATCTAAATTACTCATCCTCTTCTCTTCCCACTTTCAAATTGCCTCCACCAAAACTCAATCTGATTCACTTATGCTCTCCTTTTTCAATACTAAAATTGTCTCCGGCAAAACTTAATCTTAATTAGTTCAACAGACTCAGGCTTCACGTGGTGGAAGGACTGCACATTAAATCAAACTCAATTTGCACTTTTCCGCAGGATTTTAATTCTACAACGCGTTCCAACTCACAGAGTCAACTTCAAGTCTTGTACCTGAAGATGACTCTGAGACTTGAAACACGTTGTCAAAAAATGTGAAAATTGAGTTTGATTAAATATTTCATAACGATCTTATTTACCTACTTGAAAAGAAAGCATACAGTGCAGTGCACGTAGGTGAAAATTCACCTCCTGACACGTATTGGGAAAAATGGACAAGGTCTCTTGGCACTCATACAAGTACTTTGTTTCCGTAAATTGATTACTTTTTACCTTGGTTATTTCAGATATTAGAGGCAGATAGCAAGGATTCACGTGTGATACAGTGAAATTCAAACTAATTGAATATCGACTAAGTTGTAATTTTCCACTTGTTTCACGTGGGCATGCAATATGCATGGGCGTTGGCAAGATGGCATACTACTTCGGTTTCGATGCCACTTCATCATCTTCAGCCGAAAAGTAAAGACAAAGTCCAACTTTTTTGCAGCTGCACACACAAAATAGTTACCGTGAAATCCCTCAGAATGAAGAAACAGCATTGCAAGGCTGTAGTCATTTAGAATAAAGGTAGATATTTATGGGGTTTAAAGTGCAAATTTCTAAACGCTTCATTCCACTCTTTAAAGTTCTCATTCCCTCACACCATTCTATTCTTCCCTTGAACATACTTCCTTAACTAACTTCATCCAGGCAATGAATATTTTTTCACCCTCTCCCCCACTTGCCTAATTCTTTCCCTTCTCATGCGACCTTCAGCATCTCACTTTCACCTCAACTATATTCATATTCAATATCATCTCAGGCATTATTCCTAATTTGGATTGCCTCCAGACACTCTCACTCCCCCACTACCATACGTTGCATTATTTATGGGTACTTTTTCTTCGTCTACGTAAAATTGTGCAAGTAACCTCAAGAATGTGTGGTTAAGCAATCTATCCACCGTATTTCCCGCACCACATCCTCCAAACATGCCAATCGACTACTTACTTTATAATATGGTCCCGGTGGAGGCGGGTAGAGCCCTCGTCTCGGTATACAGATGTAAGGTGTTTAATTCCCAAATGCGTGGGTTTTTCTCCACCCAGGGCATGAGTGTGTCTGTCCAGTTCTGAAGGTTCAGCATCTGGGAAACCTAGTGACAAGCCAAGAGTGGTTTTATTAATTTACTATTTCAAGCAAACAAAAACAGCACAACGGCTAATGAAAATTAATTAATGTTATTAAAATAAATAAGTACCAGAACAGCAATAAAATAATAACAAGGCGAATGAAATAAAAAAACATAAGTAACATAAATCTCCAAATCAACTCAAATTCCAACTTAAAACTGACCTTATCCGTATCACTGGGGCTTACGGACCACCAGAATCATCAGAAATGTAGCAAAGAAATTTAGAAAAGAACAGCAAAAAAATTTAACCTTGAAGACACAAACCTGCAAATAGCACCAGTACACTTTCAAATTTCCATTAAAACGGATTCATTTAGGCCTTTCTTTTCTGAACCTTTGATACTACTAAAATGAAGACACACATAAATTAATATATTTTTATTGTGCATTAAACACATTCGTGTGTTTCCACGCGGATGACTCCCGTTCAAGACAACTTCTTGGCAAAAAAAATATCCTGGACTCTTAATTTTTATTGCCAAACCACGATTTTTTTCAAGGCAAACCTTTTTGCCTTGGAAATCCGAAACCGTATTCAGTCAATAAAAGTTAATTGTAGAATATAGCTATTAGTGAGTGTTTTTCTGATTCATTCGGCGTATCACAGGTTTTTCACGCCTTCCTGCCAATTTTTACTCCCTTTATAAAAGCTCACACTGTCTGTCTGCTTGTCTGTGCACGTACAAACCCATTGGAGCGGAAGGTTCGATTCCCTGCTGGGGAAATTATTTTTCTTCTTTTTTCATAGCCGTTTTCACTTATATCTTTAGAAGTTTTGTTTTCAAAATTGCATTACTCTCTAACCTTTTTTTTGCAATATTTTACTCGATAATTATTCATTAATGACGGTGATCAAAGCTAGCACTTAGCCCTTGGTCGTTGTGGGAGATGGACCGTGGTGAGCCAACAGCTGTGATTATCGCTATTGAATGTCCAACAATGAATATAATTGTCATTTTGAATTACTAATTTTCCTAATGGTTGTCGAATGTCTGAATAATTTGGCATATCAGTGAATATAGAAAGATTTCCTTTCACAAATTAAATTTATTAGCAATGTGATAATACAATATTAAATGGCAAGGATACCATAAAACAATGAAAAATATAATAAAATGCACTGAGAATATGAGACATCAAAACGTGACGTAATGCATATGAAAATAAAGGGAGTATAGTAAAAACTTTGTTTTTATGAGGTTATATTATCACTCTATCCTGAGTCCAATATTTGGCATTTCTGTCACCCAAGAACTCCCAAAGTTTTTCTTGCACACTTTTTTTACTAGGCCAGCTTTTTGTAAAACAGCTTTAAAAGTGTTTTGGCTCTGGTGATCGTAAATAATTGCTTTTTTGCGCTCTAAGGTAGCACAAAAAATCTCGATACCCATAAAAACTTTCAATTAAAGCTTAAATTTGACCAAATAATAGACAAAGTTATAAATTATTATTGAAAACGCGATTTATTTTCAGGTATATTGTGGCAAAAATTGAAAACACTTTAACTTTATACACCACTGCAATTATTCATTTATATGCCGAATACATAATCTGAAATTTAATTAAGGTATTCAAAAACTTAATCATTATTAGAGTTCAAAATGAGCCCAGAAGTCCGATTTTCGAGGCAGTTCCCCGCATATAAATATCCGCCGGATAAACAAAAAAGTGACTTCCTAGTACGCGTCATCCAACGACTGAAACTCCCCGAGACTTTTTTCAACAAAACTACAGAAAAAAATGACACGATGATTTCATATACTTAAGCCCGGTTCAATAATCGCTAGTGTAATATTTTTCCGCCATGAAATCTGCTGCAAATACCTACGTTTTCAATCCATAGCGCTTAAATCATCTTACCGGAAGTCTGATACAATATGCTAAACCCATACTCTCATTTAACGTCAATTTAACTTAAAGGCTACATAATCGAGCGATTAACGTTAACCAGACGTCACAAAACCGGGCCATGGGGAGATTTTTCGTTAAAAAAAACACAAATATGTTTAGTGTCCAAAACACCCAATTATACACAACATTAAAGTGGTGGGTATAATGATACGACGTTGATGGTGGTAATCTTATACGTATCTGGGATTTGAAAAAAGAGTTTTGATCTCGTCCCGGATACAGGTATCGGATAAAGTTGCGATAGATCAATCATATGAAACTCCCACCCTCAATGGGTAGAGTAGAATTTTCACTTGAGCTCAATAACATAGCACCATTACTAACACTTCACACCGCTTGATATGTCCGGCATTATGTTATTTTGTTCTCTGCATGAAGTAGCATCTCGTAGCATTCATAAACTAACATTATTAGTAACATTAACCACTAGATGTGTCTAAAGAATTGTTCTGCATGTTTTCATGTTCATTTACGTATCACTCTCCCAGTTTCATGTTGGACTGCGCACTGTTCTTCTGACTGTTTTTTGGCCAACCTGTGCCACAGACCCTAGTGGTGGCTTGCATGGTACTTCGTAGATGTAGATGTAAAGGTACTTATGCATCAATAGCCATAGTTACATTAACTTAAATAGGGTATAGTGTAATGCACGTTGGTGACAACTCACCCCCTGCTACACACCCTTGAGTTGGCTTGCAGGGTATTATGTAGATGTATATTAAGCCCATTTCAAACGATAATTGATCCAGTAACATACCAGTGGCGGATTAAGGGGGGGATTAATTCCCCCCCTTAATTCCCCCCCACCCCCTCACCCCCGTAATTCCTGGTACAATACGAAAAATGATGATCATAAGGTCATTTCATACCCCCTAGAAAGTAACAGTCCGCCCCCCCAAAATAACGACATTAATCCGCCACTGTACCAGACCTGTAGCATGTTATCATTGAGCATGTACGGGCGTGGAGGCTATATTTCCATTCATAGTATTATTCATATAGTAGCGCATGTGTTCTTTAGTTTTTTAATTAACAAATACTTGGCAGCAGATGACCAAAACAGCTATCCAGACAATTATATTTATCTTTATTTCACGTAAACAAATTACTATCCACCACATGAGGCACAGATGGCGCTGATATCAGAAATAGAAGATCGCACCGCGACTGTAGAAGCTAATGTGATTGATCGAAGGCTATATAGTGCTACGGGGAGCGGGTATAATACCGCATCAATAATGCATTCAAGTAGCTCAGCGAGAATGATATCGATCATCCTTGTTAGCTTGAATGCCGGTTCAGCATCACGTGATACTGGAAAGCTATCGTACAAGCGATCATCCTCGAACTTGTTCTGGATCAATTATATTGTGAAACGCACTTAAGTTATCTGCACGTATAACATTCTTTGCGCCAGTGTCTCTCAAAAACCGAGGAAATCCTCGTCAAGGCAGATTGACGAGACCAGGGGACAAGGCGGGCGAATCTACACCACCCCTGGCAGAAAAAAAATATAGCAAGAGTTGTTGATGGCTCGGGCCGAGTGACGTTTGCAAATTCTGCCGCCCCATCACCCCGGCGCGGTTTAAGCATTTAAGTCCCGCCCGCCGCAAGTTGCCACCGCACATTGAATTACAGGAAAGCGTCGTGACGCGTTATACGAGGCATCGGACCGTTCAGGGAGTTGTTGACGCCCTCCACGGGCCACCAAGCTCTTCATTGAAAGTGACTGTGACATCCCACACGTCCACCAAAGAAAAAAACACTCTGTGAGATTTTTAACGTTTTCAGCCGAGATAAGGTGAAAACTCATCTTGATAAAACAAGGAATCTCAGTGGTAATTTTGAACAGGATTTTACTTTATTTAACAGATCAGGACAATTGTGTCGAATTTCAATAGAAAATCCTTTAACAACAATTCCAATCTCAGTTTAGAATATCTCCATGGCATACTATCAAACAATTTTATGTTTCACGCGTTAGTTATTTTTATTTATTTATTGACGAGAATCTCCCATTTACACTAATATATATTTAAATATGATAAAACACACAACAGAAAAAAAGAAAAAAAAACAAAGATACAAAATACACAGTACACAACGCAAAATAAAAGAAATACAACATGTAATATACTAAGTTACAAAATAAAAGCAATATAAGAATATTACAAAAACAATATAAAAATAATAGCATTCTCCACAGGGTATTTATCTCAGCGTTTGCACTAAAATAATTTGGTCGGAAGGTCATTTGCACTACATTTGCACTAAAGTAATTAAGTCAGTCAGAACAAATAACTTTTACTACCCATCATCTTCTCGAATTCTCTTCACTACTAACAATAAGTAGGAGTAATTCACCCCCTGTCACACACTCTGGAGATGGCTTGCAGAGTAATACGTAGATGTACGTACTACTAAATTTTTATTACCTACCCCAATCTGACTTCAGTTGCCTTCATTGTGGATCACTCTTCAATTTCTATGTTAAACACCATGGAAATTAAAGAGTAGAATAGCTCAAGCTAAGGAAGCGTTTGTGATGAAGAGACGACCACGGTGCTCAAATGGGATGCGGATAGAACCAAGGAAGAGGTATCTACGTAAAAAACTTTGTATGGAGTGCGGCACTCTGTTGGTCAGATACTTGGACCATCGGAAAAGCTGACAAGAAGATAATAGAGGCCTTCGAGACCTGGTGTTGGAGACGGATGCCGAAGATTTGGACAGAAGTTGACTGATGAAATGAAGAAGGGTACAAATGAGCCGAAGAAGAATGGCGCATATGGAGCTTAGTAAGACAAAGAAGGACCACGTGGATTAGACGACACGCTTTGGGATACCATGAATTTGTCATGGAAATAATCGAGGGAAAAATAGAAGGGAATATTCCATGAGGAAGGCCAAGGGATAATTACATATAAATGGGCCAAATAAGGAGAGATATGGGAAAAAAGAAACACCAGATTGCAATAGAAAGTTAGCAATGAATAGGTCAGAGTAGAGAGTTGCATTTAAACAATCGGTAGGATTTAAAAAATGATGATGGGCCATTCAAATATTATGTAAGACTACGTAATAAGAATAATGCCGTCCTTAATTTTCGAGCGATTTTAAGTTAACAGAGTACTTTTTTCTAATTACTCATTAATTACTACGCAAAAACATAAGTGGTGAAATATTTGGGGTCTGGAAGCCGCGACCTCAGTGCAGGGCAGCAGTTATAATAGCAGGGTTTGCGAGGACTACAGCCCCGAGTCCAATGAGGGAGAAAAAAAATTCGCCCAACGTGGGGCTCGAACCCACGACCCTGAGATTAAGAGTCTCATGCTCTACCGACTGAGCTAGCCGGGCTGGATACTACGAGTGGCATAACTTTGCTACCAAACGGAAAGAGGGATGGTCTAATGTTACATAGAGGGATGTGAGAGTACGAGATAATATTAGGTAAATGCCACTGCTCATTTATATTGTCTTTTTTTAATACTGCGTCTTCTTGCTATGACAGACAACAAAAGATAATTCTCAGTTATTCTTACGCCGGGCATTTTAGTTCTTAATGAAACCGTAACGGGGCAAACTGCTTGAGTCTCCTTCCCATTCCCCTTACCCACGTCACCATATTAAACAATGTTCGTCTTCTCCGAATTTTATTTCATTTAATACAAAACGTTACAAGTAGGCGATCGCATGGTGGTAACATTAAAATAAACATAAGAACATATACATGAAATTTTCAAAACACTTCCAAATAAACCATTATAGAATCGAGGAATACTTATTCTTTTTAATTTTAACGTTAGCGGGAAAGATCTCAAAAATTACTTCAGGTAACTCATTCCACTCCTTTATACCTCTATTTAGGAAATATTTCTTCAAAATATCCGTTTTCTGCTTTCCACATTTAATTTTATATTTGTGATCATTCCTTTCTATGTAGCAGGGTGAGTCCAACCTTTGATTTATTTCCTCCCAAGCCCGTTCTTTTGTTATTGCTTTGTATATCCCGCATAACCTATTTATGGCTTTCCTTAATTTCAAAGGTTTCCAACCCAGATACCCTTGCATGGCTGTGACACGGTCACACTTTTTGTGCCAGCCTAAAACATACCTGGCTGCCTTCCTTTGTACTTTCTCCAGCTTGAAAATATCTGTTTTTCCAAGAGGATCCCAAACCTCTCCTTCCATTCACTAATACTTTCCCCTCTCCATCCTTCTCCAGCCCATACATTGAAAACCTTCCAATGCACGACCACCCTCTTCCTTCACTGCTCAAGTTTCAGAACAACACAACGCCACTATTCCAATAAGAGTGTTCACTAACTTTCAATTACACAGTATTGGTTTTATTTTTATTACTATTGATAGCATATAGTGTGGTGATTATTGATGACGGCTTCCGCGGAGTAATGTGATTGAAGCAGTGGAATTTCTGGAATGTCTTCCGCATGGTCTCATCTTTCTGTAAGATAATACACTGCAGAAAATCTCACGGAAACCCTACAGCTTCAAGCATACACTGTAGTACTTATTGGTGAAAATTCACCCCTTTTCAGTGGTTCACAGGTTTTTTTTCTAATGCATCAATGGTCGTAGTTACTGGTTTTATTAGTCAATAACATTTGTTGGTTACATTTTTGAGCATACTGGTGAAAAGCCATCCCCTGCCAAAAATCCCTGAGGTGGCTTTCAGGGTGGTCCAAGTACCCTAGCAAAAATAAAGTACTTGCTTATAGCTTGGCATAAAAGGCTCCAGCCTGAAACAGTGATATTTATTGGCATAAAACTTGCTCAAGCCTTGCTTAAAAACACTTGAAGTTTTGAAAATTGAAACAAATTGCCAAGGGGTTTTCCAAGCTTTTTGCCAAAGGTGTTGGCAAGATTTTTCCAATGGTGTTTGCAAGATATTTTCAAGGCTATTTCCAAGCTTTTATAAGGAAATTTTACTCAAGAAATCCATGAAAAAGTACTAGAGATTTCTTAACGTAACAGACAATCGTAAGGCTACGTAAAAAGTGATAAAAAGAGTAAAAGAGAACAATTAAAAAATAATTCACGCAAGTTTGTTTCTGAGCACCTCCCTAAGTATTTTACAATGAAAACCTGAAGGTGAAGGTTGAGTATATACTTTTCGATGGTGCTGAAAAAATGTGTTGGCGATAAGTAATTTAAAATATTTTATATTCAGTTGAATGTAGACTCAATTTAATGTCAACCTAATGACTGCTCTAAGGCTTAACTAATACTAATTCTATTTCAATTTAAAGAATAAGGATTCACTAGGCTTTATAGTCAAGGTTTAAACCTAACTATCAAAAGGTAGTTGCACGTTTTTGCCATGCTATTTGCCCTTATTTTTAGCAAAAGTCAGCGCAAGTGTTTACCAAGCCATTTGCAAAGATATTAGCAAGAGTTAGTTACAAGTGTTTGCCAATCCATTTGCCAAGATAGTAGCAAGCGTTTGCCTAGGCAATAACTAAGCTTTTCCCAAGGCTTTCCAAATTACTGATGATGGTAGCAAGTGTTAGCGAGCTTTTTGAAAGATATATGGAAGGGTTATTTTACAGCACCAAGAGTTTCTCAAGCAATTCCCAAATCCTAGATGTACATGCTTGTAGAGTGCAGCTTGCTAAATCACCAAAGTGGCAAATCGGGTAATCCGGGTTCGATTCCCGATAGCAATCCTCTCTCACTCCTCACTTTGGTGAAATTATTAACCAAGGATTTAATGTAAAATAAAGGAAGAAAAAGGCGCTAGCCGAAGCTAATGTTTGTATTTTGATATTTTACGTTATGCTTCTTCTCAAGGTTGTACACAATACCATATAGTACAAGATTACGTGGGCACGACTTTAATTTTTCATACTGTTTCAGAATACAATATTTATTCGGAATTGAAAAAGAGGAGCAAGGTTACTGGTCTTAAAATATTTAAATTACCGGCCGAAGTCGGCCCCAAATCAATGATATGGTTATTGTATCTGTAATGTTAATTTTGATGAACTAAGGCAAGACAATGCTGATTTACAACCATTTAAGTTTCAAATAATTTATCTTTAAGGCCACAACTCATTGTATTGGTACTGGTTTATTATTCCTCAGGTGATTTTCATTAGATATTATAATATTGGTATCATTCACTTGCCAAGAGGAATAATGTCCGGTCATAAAGACTGTCGGAGTGGACGAAATCAAATTAACATCTCTAATATAAATAAGAAAATACCCAAGGTAAACAGCTTCTCACGTGTCGGAGCGTGACCATCTGCCTAAAATGATTTGCACTTGGTTCAATTAAGTCTGATTCGGCAAAAACAGGTGCTCGGCGGCGAAGCCTTAGGGAATGATTGAGGCATCACCAGTATTGCGTCATAATGACAGAAGCAGACCAGAGAAAATAAGGAGTCTTGGGAATAATAATATAACAATCCTCTATGTCTTTTGCATTACACTCTTTTCCAGTTAAATTATATCCTAAATTAAGCACTTCTGTTTTTATGTCCTCTTCAGACTCATCTTTAACATTCAAACCAACTATTTCCACTTCCTTTTCAAGAGCTTTTTGCTCCAAATAATTGATTCTTTGTTCCAGAATGTCAATTTTACGGTTCTTTTCTTGCAATTCTGTAGACAATTTTTCAACAACCTTCTGCAAATCTGTTATTTTTCCATTAAAACCAGAGTAAATCTGGACCAGATCATCATATTTTTCACTTAAAAAAGAAAAGCTTTTACTAATACTAGCAATATCATCACCTTGTCCAGATTTTTCTACCTCTGATTGTTGATTACTAGAATCCTTCCTTCTGCTGGCGATTTTCCAGATCGGCAACCGGGGCACTTCCACGCATCTCGAGCTTTCTAGGACATTCCACGATATGTGGAATCACGTAGCCCCGAGCATTCGTAATGGAGCTGACCACCACATGATTTGCAGATGACAAAATACCGTCACCTGGTAATTTTTCACTACATCTGTTACAAACCATATCAAGGATCAAAACACTCGTATTTCACGTTCAACTTCCTTGAGAGATATACTATCTCCAGGTTTTCTAACAAGTACAGACTTGCTCTAAATATTATATTAACTATTCATGAAGAAAGAGAGACTCCACTTAGAAGAAAACTTCCGATTTTTTAGAAAATTATATGCACTCAAAGCAGTCACCAACTACACCTTGCGCATCGTGATCGTCGCTATCGTCGCGTCGTCTTTATAAATCTAGAAGAATGATTAAGATCAAATGAACAGAAATAATCACCAAGGAAGAGGACCAAAGAAGAGTTGGGCAGTTGAGATGCTTGATAAAAACTCAGCGAAATAGTAAAGACAGAACTTATTGAACACATTTTACGTCATAATGACCTCCTGGTATCAATGTGTGAAGGAGAAATGAATAGAAAAAATTTCTTAGGAATACTAAGGAGCAAAGAGATTGGAAGAAATGAATATATGGTGAAATTGAAGAGTTACGAAAATTAAAGAAGTCCTCTGAGGAATAAGAGAGAAAAAAGCACGGTGAAAACTAAAATAAGAAAAGGAAACAAAATTATTGGGCACATTTTGGGAGATATCAGCCTACTGAACGCAATAACGGAAGGTGGAATGAACTGGAAGAATTTGAGAGAAAGACCCAGAATTAAATACATCAGGCAAATTATGAACGTCAAAGTGAAGAATTTTATAGGAATGAAGCGTTTGGCTGATGTGAGAGTGGATTTTAGAGCGGCAGGAAACCACTTTTTGGGCTCATGACTGTTCAAGATGACCATCATCTACATCTACATCTACAAAATACCCTGCAAGCCACCTCAGGGGTGTGTGGCAGGGGGTGAGTAATCACCAACATGCATTACACAATCTAGTAGACAATAATACCTAGAAGAATAAAACAATTGGAAAAAACACCGCGGAGGACCAAGGATAGAATGACTGAATCAAGTTATGGAGGATTATAAATAAGGAATTGCGAATGAAAAAATCGGTTGGCTGGAAAGGAAATGGAGTAGAGACTCTACTAGAGAGTTGCACCCAACTACTCTCCAGATGATGACTGCTGAGGGGGAAGATGATTGCGTCATTCAATGAATGTACATGACACTATAAATAATACGAATAGAAATTCCTATACCTGAGTACATATGATGCGTTGAATTACAGCCGCCAAGGCCAATGCTGGACAAAGGCGGGATTATGATCGACGTTTTCTGTCGTGACGTTAATGGACAGTGGGGTTTCCGGAGTCTTCCCGTCAAGTAGGAGTGTATTACGATTGACGGGAGTACCATCGCCAATTGTTTACAGCTTTTTCAAAACGGAGTTAACGATTGCGAAGTGACTGTTTATTTTCATATTAAAAAAAATTAAGTTTAAGTAATCCCCTGAAAATACTGACAAATAGTGCTTTAAGGAGGAAAATTATATTTCGCTGAAGAAATAAAAAGTATGCTGGACAATCTGGAAATAAAATATTGTAAATATTAAATAAAAGCTCTCCTCTGTCTGTTTGCCGTTGACGTAGTGTGACGGAAAAGTTAGGCTTTGACAAGGTTTGCTCATCGTCCTTAGCGGCGCCGTTAACGTCCGACCATCGTTAAGGGGGATTCACATTCAAGCATTTCACGCGTCTCGCGCGTACAGTTTACGTGCGAAACGCACGAAAGGTCCACATTCAAGGGGGATTCACATTCAAGCATTTCACGCGTCTCGCGCGTACAGTTTACGTGCGAAACGCACGAAAGGTCCACATTCAAGCGGAGGCAACGTCGTCGTACGCGTGGAATGCACATGGTGACACCTATTGGAGGATGAATGAAGTTGTAAAAATAAGTCGAGCCTCTGCGTGCGTGGACGCGCCGGGAGCGTGCGAGCAGCGAGGGGTGGTACGAGGAGAGCGACTAAACAAGTCTTTATTTCATTATGAGGACATGTTTATGCACGGTGGGCTTCGATCGACTTAAAATTAAAGTGCTTGCACCGATGAAATCTTTTCAAATTTCATTTCTACGATGTCTCACGAATATTTTTATCCCCGAAAGAAAATAATTGGTAGAGCGATTTGTGAGAAAATTGATTTTTATTGTTTACATGGCATTTTTCCGTCAGAATTTTTCGGTGATGAAAATTCCACGTTCGGACTTTGTTCACGTATATTCAATTATGGTAATTTTATAATGTATTTCTAATGAAATTGAATTGGAAATATATATTAAATTGATTTTATCATCTCGAACCAATGGCATGATTTGGAGTCACTTAATACATGAAAATTGTATCTTACTACCATTCTATGTTATAACATACATATTGTTATTATATAATCTATACTATCATTATTCTGCAAGATAAAACAGCTTACTGTATAATAAATTATTGCTTTAGATCAAAGTCAAATAATGAATTTAGAAAAATAAAAATCCACTTCAGTAATAATTAACTTAAAATTTTTTCAAACATCAATAGCACTAATAGACATTAAAATGAGTGATAAAAAGTATATTTACTAAAAACATGAAGCAGTCTTTCTGTTAATTCCGGATGGTTCTTAGAGATTTGATACTTAGATGATTTTCCCAAAAAGTTTGAAATCAGCGTGGACAGATTCCATTGACTATTCACAGTAGAAACCAAGGCCTACTTGCATTTTGTCGCATAAATCGGGTATGTGAAAAAATACTGCGTGGACTTTAAGTGTTGCCGTTGTATTGAGCATAATAGAGCTCTCTTTGTATGCAGCAATCTTATTTTTGAAGTTGGGATTGAAGTTTTTACCAAAGCAGACCATAACATCATTTATAAAAATTTCAAATACAGTTATGTATATCAAGCTTCTCAAATTTTGACTTCTTGATCGCAGTAAATCAGGCTTTACTCACAGTGTTTTGTAAGGAATGCCATTGAAAGTTGAACTCCCTTGAGGTATATCGCGAGTCACACTGCATGTTTCTGCCGACTGAAAAGAATCTAGCTCAAATTCATTCAGTACATGTTTATGTAAATTGTTCACGACACCTATCATTAAATGCAACTCTGGCGGAGGAACAATTTCGAGGAGAAGAAAAAAAAGGACTGTAGACGCTGTTTTTGTAAAATTTTGCGCCTGTTTTCTGCTCATGCCGAATACCATTGAATTTAATTTACTAACGTATAAGCTATCGTTCTGTAGGTATCGCAAGTACCTATTCAAATTATCATTGGTTTCGTGACACTAGGCACATGGACAGTAACTGCTATGCGACATTATACCAACCAGAATGTAGGCCAATTTAAGATCGGTTGCGATAGTTGATAATAAATAATGCCCGAAAAGTTGATAATATTTACTGCAGACCAGAAGGATACATTCCCATAATTTTCCTAAGAATTAGGTGCGAGATATTTTATCATTATTTTATATAATAACTATTATTAATTTATAACCCGCCCGACCCTTAACCAATTATAATATATAAAACCAACCGAATCCTTAAAGCGTTTAGCGGAAATACCATATTAAAACATCTTCTTATAATAGTTTTAGTCAAGATCTCCAAAACGCGTAGTTAAGCTGCATTTATGAGATAGTCCTTTTCCAACCAATGAAATACATTAACCGCAACAACTTTCAATAGAGCGTAATTGCATTTTATCTAAAAAAAATACGTTTCATTAGGAGAAGGAATGAACGTAATCGCACAGGGAATCACGAGGAAAAGAATGTTTCAAACGTTACTCATCCAACATTAACTAGGAATTAGTTCGAAAACAAAGGCAGAAAAATTTCCTTCATAAGATTATTCACTAATTTTAAAATATATCGCTATAGTTGTGGCTAAATTAAGTGTTTACGTTAAATATTGAGGGTAAAAAAATTTACGCCACCTGGGATTGAACTTCCGACCTTCACTCTCACAGTCAAGCGCCCTACCGACCGGTCTACCGTTGCTTTTCAGAAGTTGGCCTATACATACAGTTTTCTAGGAACCTCGGGTTATGGCCTGAGAAAGTCGGTCCCCACATTGAGGAGTTTTTTGTTGTTATTTTGCTCATTGTTCACGTATTGAGGTTCTTGTTAACGCAAAAACAATTATTAATAGATTGTATCTGCTCCAACTTCACATTTTTGGCGTGCATTAACGGGAAAATCGTTAATTATAATGAATACTGCGACGGTGTCCCGTTGTCGCCTGGGATGTTTATGCACGAAACTTGGCCCATAAAATTCTCAATGTGCCAATAATACAACTATTAAATATCAAGCACTGTAGCAATGATTAACAGAAATGGACAATTCATGTATGCATGCTAATATATCCCAGTGAATCTTATAAGTAAATACGAAATGACTCCATATGTCCGCCATTTGTTTCACGCGTCCAGGCGCGTCTCGCGCGTAGAAAGTTGAGCAAAATTCAACTTCGCTCGCACGTACCCAGGCGAACGAAGCGAAGCACCTGATTGGCTGCGCGCGAAACGCTTCGCTTAGTACGCGTGAAATGCTTGAATGTGAATCCCCCTTAATAAGGTTTCACTACCTACATCACAATCATCAATCATCGTGAATGCCACCGTTGTTTCCGTCACGTCAGGAAACGTCGATCGTAATCCCTCCCTAAGTCTGTGCAAACAGTGACACCCTCCGCGTCAACTCCTCAAAGGCGAAATATATCTCCACTTTCCTCACCCACTTCATTAAAAGGCACTAATAGCTTTCCCTCCCGAGCTCTAATGGCAGAAAAAATCCTCACAAGGCCTTTTGACGACCGCAAACAATTATTTTTTTCACTCGCCAAAGCGGAGGTGTGTTGGTGCCCCTGCAGGATCGAAAAAAATGATAAATGAATGGCCGCATTGACGACTCGGTAGAAGACTTTATAGCGATGAAGGGAGGAAGACCTGAATCCAGCTCAAGCCACTCGGGTCACGTAGGAAAAAGTCCGAGAGAGAGAAAACTTATAATCGGCCAGGTCGTGTAACGACCAAGCGACCTACTTATATTGAGGGGCCCGGGCATCTGGCTATCTCCTAATAGAAACGCAACGCAACGAGACATTATAGTACTGCGATCTATATCGCAATTCCTAAATTCCAATTTCCGTAAATGATTAAATGATTCATAGAGCCGAGGTCTCTGGCGGTTGAAACCATAGGGAAATACGAAATTATTTACGCAAACATTTTCATTTTTTGGACATTTGGCTTTGCTAACTATTTCAAAAAAATTACTTATGCTTTTGACCATACTAATTAATTACATCATAAAAATTTCCGTAAGTTTGGTTCACACGTAAATTCTATACCGGTGGCCAACGTTTCAATTTTATTTTTAAATCATCTCAGAGCTACAAAAGATACTTATCTATGTAATAGAAGGTTTGCCATAAGGTAACTACGGAAGGAGGAAGGTTTACCAGGAAGTTTATGCATCGGTGTTATAGTAAACCTTCTATTACCGACATAAAAATTGAAATTTGTAAACTGGTATATAGAGTTGATTTATATGAATCAAACCCTCGACAATTTCTATTTTAATATTTTTACAATCGAAATTTGGTTTTGAAATATAATGGCCTGGGGAAATTGTTGAAAAGTTTTCCAGAAAACACACTTTGAAAGACACATTTTCATGCCAAAAGCAGCACCATAAAGCATTGGCTTTGGTTGTGACGATGCATTGCAGTAAACATCTTAACTTCTTCCTTAAATATGTAAGCATAAACATAGTCACGATACTACCTAGTGACGCAAAACCCGGTTCTTGGGCATGAAATATATAGATTACTTCCGTTTTTTCTGGGAAACGGAATGTTTAATATATTTTCAATTGCACCTAATTGAACAAGTATACTATAAACTTCAAATTACTGCCGTAATTTACAGGATATAAAGAAGAGGCTGGCGAAGAGTACAGAGGCTGCAGCGATGTACGGGGCAGAAACGTGGAATCTGAGAAAGGAAGACGAGATAAGGCTACAAGCTTTTGAGATATGGGTGTGGATGAGATTGGAGATAATGTGGAGGATAAGACGGTGGACGGATACGAAGCCAAACGAGGAAGTGATTGGGATGGTTGGCGAGGATAGGAAACTTCTTGAGGAGATTGGGAGGAGGTAGAGTAGGTGGTTGGACATTATAAGGGGCGAAGGGTTGCTTAAGGCTGTGATATAGGAGAGGATGTTGGGTGAGCGGGGCGGAGGATAAAGACAGTAAGACAATAGGTTTTATGGACGCGATGAAGAAGGGTAGGACACATCATGAGATGAAGAAAGACATCATCTCCATCGTCTCAGGCTCAACTTTGTGGAAGTTCATTATATATTAAATGAAAGGAAAACTTTGTTTTATTCCACCAATTTATTTGTCGGTACTACTAGTTTCGACGCAGCGGCGTCATCTTCAGGTAGTACCTGAAGATGACGCCGCTGCGTCGAAACTAGTAGTACCGACAAATAAATTGGTGGAATAAAACAAAGTTTTCCTTTCATTTAATATGAAGAAAGACATTGTGTAAGTAAAAATGGAAATGCACTTGCACAAATGTGGAGTATTTTTACTCACTTGCATTAAAACCTAACTAAACCGGTAGATTACCTTAATAACAATAATTTACCGTAAATTAACAACTGGTTCACAACCCCATTCAGCTATAGATATTATAACTGTATGTCAAATAAGGAATAAAATGAATACTCTTGATACCTCTTTTAAGAGATTTTTCCAGCTAATTATAATAGGAAAACACTAGGACGAAATTTTACGAGCTGTTAAGGTGGTTGGAGCGGTAATCGTGAGTCATTGAGCACATATTTCAATACATTTTCAAGCAAGTTGGAAAAATCATTTTTGGACCACATTACAATTAAGTACATGTATTTATACGTCGGGAATCAGCATGCATGCAGTAATGTAAAGCGATGCAAGAATTAAAATGTTTGTATTAATTAGATCATTGTTATGACTTGGACTTTTCGCACGGAATTCGAAATTTAAGCGAAAATCATATCTAAATACGTAGGTTTCCGCTGGGCTTAGATGGACGTTGATTCTTCCGATTTCCGGGATTTACGCCGCGTGGTTCCATTTTCAAGGACAATATTTCGCCGGCTATCGTGCAGGCTTCCTCAGGTCCAACGCTTTTACGCTTTTTACTCGGTGTGATACCTTGATATTTGTTGGCAACCATTTTAATAATATTAAACGTAGTATCTCGCGTTTAAGAAAAAATCTGTGCATATGTGATCGAATAATTTCAAAATATATGTCATGTGCCGTAAGGCTACGTGTTAAAATAGCATTGAATTGCCAAGAAACCGAGTCTGTAACATGCAGTTTTTTTCACTCTTTTCGAAAGCACAGGGGAATATTGAAGCCATTCAAATACGCAAATGGCCACATTGAAAGGAATATTGTTTCCAAAAAAGGAAATGAAGTGAACTGATTTATAACTTCGAATGATTTGCATTTTTCTACGGGTTAACATAGTTATTTCGGATTACATTGTTATCAATGATGCCAGGCTTGTTCATCTTTTTGGCAAATTAAGGTAGTATATAACGAGATATCACTTCAAAATCATTCAATTAAAAAATAACTCATTTTTCCCGTGGCAACAAAAAATCAGCCACTTACCATATTATTTTTTGGGATATTTGTCATAATATACATACCAGTCATTTTCCAAGAAAAATGACACGGGTATTCCACGGGGCTAAAATTATTGAGAGTGATGATTTAAAAAATTAGGAATTTTTTACTTATAGTTTGCGTCAGAAAATTAACAAAGCGTAGTTTGTCTGATTTCTCGATTATTTTTAAAATAAATCAATCACTTACCGCAGTAATTTATATAGAATTACAAAAAAGTCTTCGGGTGTTAGGGTTTTCCTGTGTACGGTCCGAAAAAAATTAATCAAGTAAAAACTTATACCATGTATATTAAGTTAATTACTGAGAATTTCAGTAATTTAAAACAAAGTTTTATCGTCAATAATCATACAATATTTACTTCATTCTTCTTACAGTTTGTCAAATTTAAAAATTATATTTGCACATGATCTCTATTATGACTTGGAAAAAAGCTCGCTCAAACCACCTTAATTTCCTATTGTTTAAACCTTTGAACGTCCCTTGAAACATTTCATTTTGTTCGCATCTAAAATCAACAACTCCAGTAAGGATAGGCTGCATTTTCACAGCAGAAGCATGACGAACCTAATGGTCACACTCGTTGTGACATAAGAAATTCAGGAACATTATAACCTATAGAGCGTTCCGCATTGCATTTATTTGGCAGAATGGGCCTTGGTGAACGATGTTGCCAAACTTACACTCCGTGTGTTCAGATTTAGGCCAGGTAGGCAACCATTTCCAACACCATGCTTAATTTAATTAAGTTAATTTAGGGAATGAAATTAGCATCTAGGAAGATTCCTAGGTGTGCTGTCAATATACGGCAATAGTACTAAACTAATATTTTGCGGCTTTTGGCAACATCAAACCTTTGGCCTTATGGAACTTAACACAGGAAAAGAGCTCCATAAGAATCTCCATAAGAGCTCCAAAGGTCAAATACCTAAATGTCGAACGGACTATACACATTAGAGAAAACTCCACTATTGTAGCTGAAGATTACTAACTTTAGGGTATAGTGTAATGCATGTTGGTGATTACTCACCCCCTGCCACACACCCCTGAGGTGGCTTGCAGGGTATTTTGTAGATGTAGATGTAGATGTGAGAGTCCATTTTTCAACTCCTTGAGACATGCAGGCTCATTCACCATTCTCCCACATTAGTTTCCGAACAAAATTTTCACAAGGATTTCGAGTGTCATTAACTGCCTGTTTACTGGGCTTTGTGAAGGGATTCAAGTCAAGTTCCACCCAAGACTAATTTCTGTGAGGAGAAATTCTTCTCCTTTGTCCAACACTTGTTCCCAACGGCCTGGAGATATCGTTGCCCCTCGCCTTGACGTCCTTCGGGAAGATTACCCCCATCCCGTGTGACCCGCTGGAACATTTCGCAAAGGGGATGGAAGGCTTGGTCATATAATGCCGTCAAGGGACTTTTAAATCCCTCTCGCTTTCTCGCGCATACGTGCTAACGACTACCACAACCACGTGGGATATTTCTTTCCGCCAAAAAAAAAGAAGATGGCGGCGCGGACATGAGAGTAAAAATAAAAGCGTGATTTCCCCTAACGGTAAAACCTGTACACAGGACGTCCGAGGGCGCTTTTCCGCCACTGACTACACTTTTTTCACCACTCCTAATGGGCGAGGAAAGAGTGAATCTTTTCCCGAGAGAGATTAAGCGCCGAAATTATTCCATTATAGGTAAGTCAAGGCGGAAACATGCTACCACCAAAATGGCTCGTTTATCAAAGCTAATATCAAATTTACATTTAATCAAAAATGTGTAATTTAATACAAAACACCGTCAATCAAGTCTAATTAAACTGGCGGGTAAACACCACGAAATAAAGAATAGCCTACATGATATTTTAGGGAATTAAAATTGAATAAATCTACATCCCAATCCCAATTAATTTTTAGCAGGAAAAATAAGATTACGCAACTGTATCCATTAAGCTTAGATAAATAGATTGTTCAGCAGTTAAGACTAGTAAGATTGCCTCGAAAATTTTTTGTTAACAAACAAACCAGACTAACATGCGTCTTACATTTCTCTTTTTACTTTCTAAATGCTCATATCCACAAGTATCAATGAATGATCTCCGAGAACGAACTTGGAACCAATAAAGTTCGTAGTTAATAAAGTAGTGCTTATTTTGATGGAAATTCATCCCTTTTCTCATACCGTAGACGTGACTCGCAGGGTCTTATGTGGATGGAGATACACGGCATCTTGGCACGTGCTAGTGAGTCCCAAATGTTGCGTGAAAAATGATCCCCATAGCATAATAATATCCGTTATACTAATTATCTAATACCTGTAAATCTAATGATCTTCAGTTCACATATGTTTATACTAATTGTCATGGAGTCGCGAAAATTTTGCTGATAATGCTAGGTTTCCAACTATTGGTTGCACAGCTAATCCTCGCAAGTGGATGAATGTGGTCGATTTCGCAATTTAAAGGATTCGATGGTACCCTTTCATCTGTAACCATAAGTTCCTTCGATTCCCTTCTTCAGTATACGGTAGACGTGCCTGACTTTTATGCCAAAGGTCACAGTTTGAAGGAGGTTCCGCCGCGACTGTGTGTGTCAAAAAAAATACTAAATTCCACATTTTTGATATTTTGTCAAAAAAATCCTACTTTCACTGATACAATGCGTTACCTGTAGAAACCCAAAAGTAAGGTACAAAGTATGCAGATTATTCCACGAATGTATTTTAAATTATCACTTTTTTCCAGCCATAGGAGCCGACTGCAGCGCGCCATTTCCTACGAATTACCGCATTTTGACTTCAATTACGGCATTAATTCTTCAATAACTAGAAAAATAAGGTGGTAAGATGCCTGTATTTTATTTTTATTCAGTTTATCTGGATTATTTCCTTCATATAAACAGTTTTCCTTGAAAATGGCATTTATATTTTATGGAAAAATACTATTTTTCCCCGTGTTTCTGTCATTCCCCCATTGAACACCACGTAATTTCAAATTCAATAATAGAGTAATATAGCGTGGAAAGGTATTATTTTGTTGATCATATCAGATAGAGGACAACTTTTTCTACAAGTAGACAGAATATGAATAAAATGACATTTAAGTCATTTTACGGTGGAACCACCTTAAGCACATCCCTTCTCATAGGGTTTTGGTGGCGTTACCATTTGCTGGCGGTAAGCTTTATGATTAAACAAGCAAACAAGCTTCAATGTGATAAACAAGCAGGAACTTTCGTAAGGAAGTCTATCGCAGACCAAGTAGTCCAATAGGTTTCCGCCTCTCCCAAGAATGGAACACCATTGTCATTCAGAGTTAAGTATGCCTTTGGCCGTCGGCGGCTCCGCCTCTCTGATTCAGGTTGTTCAAGGAGTGTGAGGAGAAACTGAGCATATCAAATGAAACAAGCAGTTTGCTCTAAGGCAACTGCTGGTTTTATAAACCCTTAAGGACCTCTGTAGTCGAGGAACTGGTGAGGATATTGCATTAATGCAAAAATTAAATCGAAGGCAATTGCTACGATTGCTAAAGGTCGATTTTTGGGGCTGTTAAGATGGGTTCAATGTAAAACTACTTGAATGTCATTTAATTCCTATTCTGGCTACTTAAGAGAAAAATGTGAACTCTGACTGATATTTCATACCTTTCAAAAGTATTTTACTTTCAAGTTGGACATAAAAAAAAACATACATTCAATGCGAGAATGAGTAAAACTAGGGGGAAATTAGTAAATTTACATATAATATAAATGCCATAAATTCACAATAAAACTGTTCAAATGAAGCGAAAACTCTTATGGTATTAAATGAATATCATGTTTATGCACTTTCGCACCTTAGTTAAGAGCAAATTACTACAATAATTAAAGTCGAAATTTGTTAAATCAATAAAATTAACGCAGCAGTCGGTCGGTAAAAATTTCTTATTAAAAATATTTTCGTCAAAAAGTAATCAAATTTTGTACCTTGACCTTCTTTCTTAATAGCCATGACATGTCATAGTTGAAAGTAGAATATTTATACAAAACAAAGAAAGAGGTTGAATCAACTATTTGGTTCGACCAGTCGCAATGGAATCACCTTAAGCTGTAGGGTCATTCCACTGACACATTTAATGATGTTACGACCGTTGGAAGCGTTGGAAGTATTTTATAATGACGCTTGCCCGGACCAAATTCATACGATAAGATATGAAGTATTACAGGGATGGAAAATGAGTCTCTGGACATTTAATTGTCCAAAGCTTTACTGATCCATTCAGGGGCGGAATTCTGTACATGCGACCGACACCTATCGGTGTCGCTAACTCGCCCGACCGACACATGTCGGTCAAGAGCTATTCCGGTGGCGCCTTCGACCGATACTCGTCGATAACTTGACCGACAATCGTCGGTCAGCCGGGGTGATCCCACCGACGATTTTGAAGCCCACGGTAGGCCGACCGACACGTATTTCGTCGATTCGCGATTCCTTAAGTGTATCATCTTTATTGTGAGAAATTTCCTGCACCGAAAGTGCAATAGTTGGGTGCAAGGAGATTGTAATTAGTTGATAAATATTAACTTTCAATCACCTTAAATGAGTGTCGGCGTTTTAACACAACCTTCGTCCCATCATCACAAAAAGGAATAAATCTGCATCTAGATTTTATACATTCTGGAAATAAAATTGAACAAGGATTATATTCTACATCTGAATACATTTTATTTACTTTTTTCTGCACAAATTTAGCAATTAACGGTGACCCACACTCAATCCTATCACTTCTAAGGTCATTTACCATAACTACGCTCAGACAAATATGACATCTTGGTATATATAACTTCAGACATAAATTGATTTGATATTTATTGACACAATTACTATCCTCGAGCCAGTCCCTGGCATTAACGCGCTAACCAACACAACACACTATTAAACACAATGTTCGTCCCATCACGTCGAATACAAATACTTATGTAGCTCACTTTTAGAAGACCACTTACCGCTTGTCAAGGGCTTTCTTGTAGCATACATGAATACCTACCGTGAGATATATTTCTCCAGGCACACACAACGGCACTCAAATAGAGGAACAATACATGGTATTGACATCAAGTCGAGTAAATGAAAACACAACTTTTGAGGTGGTAAAATTTACTGAATGAAGGATAGTGAAACAACATAAATTGTATAAGTAGACAACAAATAATCACCCTTTCACTTGGACGTAAACAACCAACCACACTCACAATTTATGGTATTCTACAATAACACAATAATATCTGCCAATGACAAATCCTAATGCCTATTGCTAATTAGTCATTATCTTCCTAAAATATAGACGGATTAATTACTTTTTCAACAAAATCATATTGGACACAACAATGCAAAGAAATTAATAGATGAAACATGGGGTGGCAAAATTCACTGAATGAAGAATAATGATACACATCACTGTTTATCCATTCACTGGGACGTAGACACTCAATTAAAAGACAATAACAATTCACCTAGTCACCGTGACTTCAATTCAAATAGATTCCACATCTTAAATTAGTCAAAGGTAGAGACAACGAACTGATTGCTGTTACGTCTTCTCCAACACTCACTACGTATTTGTTGCACTTTTAATACTATTCATGTCATAACACATTATTTAAAGAGATCAAATCAACAAATTTACACATAAATATCACCACTTTGACACACAATCCATCGTAGCACATAAATAACGCTTGTAGTCACTGGCATGCCATAATGTAACACTCACAGCCAAAACACACGCAAAACCTTCGTTTATCTATTATCACAAAAAATGACGCTGTTGTTTCTTGCACATTGAAACCTAATGATGCTAACTTTATTTAAAACTTGAAATTAAATGCTCCAATGGGATAATCGCCACAGCTTAAAACCGAAAAAGACGTGCGATAGAAACTATCTTCCAAAATTACGTTGCACAGCATTCAAGACCACTATTCACATTTGAAGTCCAAGAATAGTATGTTTTAAATGATTTGTATTTAAAAAATTATATCACCCTGCGATACTTCTTCAAATATCATGAAAATTAAAAACTAAAACAACCTGTCCAAATAATCGTCGCTCGAACGTAAACAAACAGAAATTCGCCGGAAAGCGCCGTGTTCTTACGCCGTGTCCATAGTAATCATCCGCACCTTAGACAAAACAAAATAGTCCTTTTTAGGAGTTCGATTAAAATACTTTTGTAGAGGATGTAATGCACATCGGTCGACTTAAATAGCATGCTCATCTTTTTGAGAAATTATAAATAAATAATAATCTCTGTTCTTTTGCAAAACTTCAATACGAAATATTTAGCCTCTCGCGCAGATGCCAGTTTCCGACCGACAACTGCATGACGTCAGCAAATCGTCGCTTGCATCGACAGGTGTCGGTATGTCTCTTGTAGAGAATTGCTCGGCTGTCGGTGCAAGCGACAACCGTCGGTCGCGACCGACACCGACAGTCGTCGGTCGACATGTACAGAATTCCGCCCCAGGTCATTTTTTCTAAAAGGATTTTTAATATTTAAAAGTCATTCATTAACTCATGCGATAAATATGACCTCAATTAAGACTCCCATATATTAATTACTAGCTTTCAACCATAGTCGCATGTGTTTTCATCCATTCGCAGCGATGGAAAGAAATAGTGTTTGTTAGTACATACCCATCATGCCATTCCCTTCCGGAGTAGACATAGTCAAAGAACATAGTTATTGCTATTAGGCCCAGGAAAGTGACTCCCTTTTAATAATTTCCTCCTTAATGCCCTATCTTTGCAATCCTGTTTTACTAATGTTACACCCTCCTTTAGTACTACGCCTTGTATAAATCTTTCTCCATTAATTACCTCCAGGAATTGTTCAGTATGTTACTAAAATATTAGGCACATTTTTTTCTCCGAGCATTAATATATTTAGTAAATATATTTCAAATTAAAGGTAAAGAAGGACTAGTGAAGAAGTTATTGTTCAAATACTTTACACTTTATGCTTTACGTTAACGAAAAAGCCTAATTTTTCGAATATGACACCATAATCAGGAATTCAATATTTAGCTTCTACAATTAGAGACAATCATATCGTAACGCAAAAAAAACGTAAAACGCAAAAATGGCTAAAAGATGAGCTTACCTACGTGACTAATTTTACTCTCACCGATTTTGACTAACCTTCGGAACTAATTGTCTCGCGAACAAATTATCATTTAAACCCCGTCCTTCGTCTAACCAAACTCCCTGATCTTATATATGTTCGTGATTTAAAATACTTCTGTACACAAGGGAAGGTTCCGTATTAATGCTTGCGGAAAAAATGTGTTCCAAATTTACAAAAATTATCAATTTTATAATACATTCTATCATTTGCTATATTTTTCTTGCCACCATTGCCAGTCAGCGGGCGTATTTCAGATTCACACAATCAATGTGAAACTAATATTACTACAGTCTTGTAGATAAAAACCACCATCGAAATGTCCAAAAATGGAATTGGCGTTGAACAAAGAACAAGGATAATATCAAATTATCACTTTTCAATTATTTAGAATTGCACGTTCGAGGATTGAGCCTTCTTCTTCCTTCCATACATTAAAGGCAGATTGCCTATTTCTTCTTCGTTCCTCCACCTTTCATGCTTGTTCGAGTAAGGTGAGTAAGGTTCGCTCCATCTTTTTCTTGGCCTTTCTATATAATTTTTTTTCCACTAGAAACTTTTCCCGGGCTACTAATACTATAATGTATAGATACATTCTACGTCCAAGCGATTAATGGGGTCATTCCATTCACGCTTTCTTTTTTAAGGTCATCGGTGTTTCCTACTTTGCATGTACTATTTAATGTTTTAGTTCCGTTCTCTGCTTTAATGCTTTACTCGTGATTTTCCGAAGCTCTTACATCCCAACCATCTCCAGTAGCCTTCTTGTTCTTGCTGCGTTTGGCCGAGTCTTCGCCATATTGTTCTTATAGCGGCTTCAAAATATTCTGGATTTTTACACTTGACTGTTGCAGGCTTCACTTCGTAGAAGTTACTAGTACTCATGATCAACACAGCTTTGCACTTTTCTGCAATATTATTATTCGCCGCTTTACGGCATCCGGCATTGGTTTACATGTTAATTTTGTAAACCTGACGATGCCGTAAAGCGGCGAAACGCGTAGTGCAATAATAAAATATTGTAGAAAAGTGCTAAGCTGTGTTAATAATGAATTCTGGATTTTGTTTCCACCCTTTTTAGGTCTGTTCTTCTATATATTACCATTCAAGAATCCAGACATCCTTAAGGCCCTTGTTGCTTGTTGTCTTACTTCCGATTCCATATCACCATATACAGACAGTTCTATGCCAAGAAGATCTGAACCACAAGGACGGAATGAATCGCATTTATTTGTCATCTACAATACTCTACCAAGATAGGCAAAGGATAACACGGAATTCATTAACGTCGTTACATCATCATTATAGGAGCATAATGATAGAGGAGGAACAGACTATGGCCTCTACGATCAAGCTTCGTCACTGAGTTAATATGTGTAATCGCCGGAAAGAAGTTAAGACGGCATTAATGAGCTGAGTGGTGATCGCTTATCTCTCGCCGCGCCGCGCCAGACCGTTCTAATGAAAATTCTGTTCTTACGTTAATCTGCTCCCCACCGAGATAAAACAAGAGGCATATCAACACTTAATCAATGAAAGGTAACAAACAATGACAATAACGTGGAGCCAGCCTGTCTTAAAATCACAATTCTAATCTTTAAACGAGTATTTTTGTTTTTATAACGGATTCAGCCATATCAGCCACATTCTCATGACTCCATATCGCCTGGTAATGCCCGTGTTTGGAATTCTTCTCGAATTTAACAGAAGACAGCGTCACTCGTATCTTTAGATAACAAAGATGGATCTCCCTAAACTGCCACATGACACATCCATATATCTACCAACAAGAAAGTAAATCAAAGTCATCAATGCCGCAGTAATACATGTATTGCGTGTTAATTACCGATAAAAAAAATGAAAACGTAAAATTTTTATAGGTTCAACCATTCAAATATCTCGTGATACCGAATTGTTGAAAGAATTAGGGTAAACATCTCTAACTGATCGAAGGGAAAAATACAGGTTAAATCTTTTGCGCAAGTTCGCGACAGACTTTTTTTGCCGGACGTTCAACATATATTGCCAGAGCCAACGTACTACGGTAGAAGCGATCACAGGAATAAAATAAAGGAAATTGACTGCAGAACCGATAATTTTAAAAAGTCATTTTTCCCGCGTACAATAAGGGATCATAATAATTGCGATCGATCAATCATATGAAACTCCCACCCTCAATAGGTAGAGTAGAATTTTCACTTGTGTTTAATAACATAACATCATTACTAACACTTCGCACCGCTTGATATGTCCGGCATTATTTTATTTTGTTCTCTGCATGAAGTAGTATCTCGAGGCATTCATAAATTAATAGTATTAGAAATATTAACCACTATATGTGACTTTAGCATTGTACTGAATATTTGCATGCTCATTTACGTAGCACTCTCCCAGTTTCAAATTCGACTGCGCACTGTTCTCCTGGCTGCTTTTTGGTCTGCGCCTAGCGGCCAGGGGAACGTGCGAGGTCCTGATTGTCGTGTTCATTGCTGGACACATCTTCAGATCGAATCATTCGGATTTTGAATTAGGATTAATAATTAAATATTAAAACATAAATATTTATATGCTATATAATTCATTATTAAATTGCGGAATTTAATATATATTTCAATTTTGACAACCTATTACATCATAATTATCAAGTAAAATGAAAGGTCTACATGTCACAAGAAACTTCTCAACGCTACCACAGTCTGAAGAAATGTACTCTAGACTATAATAGAAAAAAATTCTAGACTTGCGGTTCCAAGACAGGTTCGAATGAAAATCTCGGATAAAAGAATTCAGAGAGAGACCTTATCACAGGGGAAGTAGCATCTTTCTTTCCTTTCTTCATCCGAGGACCTTCCTGGTGTTCACTTAATAAATCTTATTAACTCACAGATTCAGTTAGTGTAGGATAAACAAACATGGCGGAGCTAAGGAATAAAACGTTTGCGGAATATTATTTCCTGCCACGGTAAACGGCTCTGGAACTTAATTCCGCAAGTTAAATGCAACCGCTTGCGAAAGTAACTTGTATTACTACCTTGCGAAAAACCTTAACGCCAGTGTAAACTTCTCCGCAAGCCCTTGCCCGCAAGTAACTTGCGCAAGTAATTCGCTTCTATAAACGCAGTCATGGAAAATGTGGCATCGGGGCAACAGAAACACAGCACTTGGCGCAGCATTTTCTCATCCGCTGGACCATTGCCGTGGTCGTCATTTGAGGCAGAAGAGATCCGGGGCGTTCACCCTAAAGTTCTCCCAAGTGAGGGAGGGAAACTGTAATTTTGGTGGTGCTCTACAGTTGGTTGATTGCTCCTACTTTAAAGAGATCCGTCCCAAATTCCACAGAATCCCACCGGGCGGCCGCGAGCATTTTGCCTGCGGGTAAGACAAAAGAATAAGGGTTCAGACAAGGAGAGAGGCTCCTCTGTTCTCTGAGGCTCTCCTCTTCCCCGTCAAGATTTCGTTTGGAGCGCGCGTCCGAATCAAGCGAGATGGTTGAAGAGTTAAGAGTCATCAAACATAATTGAAGAAAGAAAAGGAAAGGGAACTGTTTCGCAACAAGTCGGGGTAGAGCGGTCAGCGGGCATTCCATCTGCACGTGCTCACGGTTTTCGAGTCAACACGGCAGAGAGATGCGGGCAACAATTGGAGGGAAAAAATGCTACAGAAGATATCCGGGAAATATGATACATCCTCATCTAAGAGTTTACGCTTATAGGCACCTCAAGAGGTGTGTGGCAGGAGGTGATTCCACACCAGGCATGCACTAACCGTCAAACACCTTCATCATCATCAGTAGTCATCAATCCGAAGCTTGGTTTGCAGCAGCTCTCCATTCCACTCTTCTCTCTGCCATACTCTTAATTCCTACATAATTATTTACTTTAACGTCCTTGATTATTTGCTTGATGTATTCCATTCTTAGTCTCCCTGTATGATATTCCGATTTTTTTCTCCATCTTATATTGTTTTCATTAGGCTGTTGTGCACATGTTGAAGATCAAAAAAAAATATAAATAACTTAAAAGTGACCACAGAAGCGTAGGTACCTATCGTTACCATCATATTATTAGTGCCATCGATCACAGTACAAACTAATGTTAAATGTACAGTCGTGCCAAATTCCTGTATAAATATTGTATCTCTGTGCATTTATGGAATTGCAAAATACATTCACAGAAATAGTTTCTCTAACATTGACAGGATACATATACTGTAATGCACGTGGGTGAAAGTTCACTTTCTGATAGGCATTTGGAGGTTTTTGCTAATGCACCAACAGTCATAGCTACATTAACATTATTAGGGTACAAGGTAGAGCATGTAGATAATTCACCCTCTGCCACGAACCCTTGAGGTGGCTTGCAGGGTTTTATGTAGAAGTGGCTATTGTGTTCCCTATTCGTAGGCTAAAAAATAACGCTTTAAACCTTCCACCCTACAAACTATCCCTCTAATTGTATACGTTAAAGGCCGTTATGATAATCTCGTTTGTGTTACTGACCTTTTGCAGCAACTGGGAAGGGAAACGCTTTCAGACCCTTGATTAAAATTTAGACTCAAGCTATTATGTAAGTTTCAAATCGGTGTATTCTCTGACGACGTTGATAATATTTTACGAAATCCGACATACTGAGGTAGACCAGATCATGGGAATGAAATTAGGGAACTACTAACTACTACCTACTTTCCTCTCCATTGTGAGCATACCTGTAGTGTAGTGCATGCTTGTGAGGCTTCGCCTCGTGACAAAAATTAGCGATTTATGCTTATGCATAATTAGTTGTAGTTACACTAACTTTAGTGTATAGTGTAATGCATTTTGGTGAATACTCACCCCGTGCCACACACCCCTGAGGTGGCTTTCAGGGCATTTTGTAGATTTAGATGTATACATATAATCGAACCTACTACAGTAGTGCGGAGTTTTTAATATGTCATTTGTGTCTTTTTCATTCTTTATTTTAACCAATGTCCTGGCAGTTGAACTACCTTATCCCTACGTGAGTCCCACGCGGATGGCACCACAAGCACAAAAAACGGACGTGAAATTATGGACGACCCGGCGCCTTTCGCTGGGAATATGACAAGGCCAATTCTACTATCTCTACATAATTTCTCTGTTTCCTAAATAGTCTTTACCTATACCAGTATGGTATAGGTAAAGACTATTTAGGAAACAGAGAAATTATGTAGAGATACCCACCTGCTCTAGGGGGAAAAGATGGTCCTCCCTGATGGTTGCCTCCCATAATTGCTGCCACACCTGCTACGGTAACATCAAAAGATAGCCAGTCTCTGGTTCAAGCACGTCAAAACTATCTTTTTATCATAGTCAAACCCAATGCTATTTCTCACGACGTTTCGTCACATGACTACTAGGAAAAAAACACGAGAGTTTTAATGCCAAAGAAACAAACATATTCCATTAGCGATCGTATTAGAGCTACCTAATCTATGACTATCACCGATCTCGAAGAACCGGAAATTACAATAAATAAAATTTTGACTATGTGGTTATATTTGTGGGTTGATCACTTTCCTAAAACTTCGAGGTTCCGGATATGGTAATATTAGCAAGCTATTTCCCAATATGAGGGCCAGAAATTGAATTGGTTTTTGGCATGAAAAAGAACCTTATAGTATCCATGAATGTGTGGTATCTATATCAGAAATAATAAAATAAGCATATAAAGCTCTGCGTATTGCACTTAAGCAAGCTTATAAACGAATCTATCATAGTTACTTGTTTAGCCGTGGAAGGGGATCCAGTACTCGACTCGTGATTGAATACCGATAAAAAATTAACAAATGCACCAATATGAAGCTACGTTGCATTAAAACGAAAAATAACTTTATTCTGAAAGCAAAACTTTTTTAAAAGCAATACTTAAATTGCAGTTCTTTATTGTTTGTCATAAAAGTTGCTCTAATTTTCATCTTAGTAGTGGAAAGTACCAGAAACAATTCGTCTTGTTTTGAAGCAGTATTTCAAAACAATCACCATCGTTTAACCTCATTACGAAATGGATTTTTTAACGAATTAATTGGTAAAAAATGGAGTATTTTAGCGGAATTGGCGCTACGTTGTGTAAAATTTTCATCAGGGTTGTAGGTACGTCAAGTTTCTCTTTACGAACTGTCAATGATAGCGGTCCATTAGGAAAAGAAATAGAAATTTCACTCTTTTGTCGTCATCGCGATAAAAATGAAAGGTGTATGGTAAAAATAATTGGTAAGCATGGTTAACTTAAAACAAAATTAGCAATAGTTTTGTGCAACTCGAATTCATATGCATGCGATAGTTAATTTTTTTAATAACTCAAGTCTACATTACTTTTGCACCAAAAGTAGTTACCATCTGTTAGATGCAAGTTCGCTGTAGGTATACGGCGAAATTTTACTCGTACAGCTGGAAATTAAAAGTAAATATCTTGGCAATGACATTTACATTTAATTTCATTCACAATATTGGATAGTGTGATGTAAAATCCGAAGTCAGACACCAAACAATAATAGCCTTAAGTACAGGTTGATGCTTGAACGAAACTATATGGAAGAACCGATATATGGGGATAAAAATAAAATCTAGAGTTTATAAAGCTGTGATAACATACTATAAGGCTAGTGACCAGATACTATAAGACCAGTTATACCTGTAGCCCAAAAAAACCAATAATGGCCAGTATAAGACCAGATTACTATAAAACCAGTATTTATTTATATGGCGGAGACTCGGCCAGACACTGCAAGAACAAGAAGGCTGGAGGACATTGGTTCGATGAGAGTACTTCGGAAAATCATCGCTAAAACATTACCGGACGGAGAACGAAATGTAATAATGTACATATGAGGAAAAAATGCAAAGGAGAAGGCATGAACGAGCGGACCATAAAAAGAAAGGACGAATGAAATGAACGCATAAATCGCATGGGCAAATTAAGAATAGTAAAAATAGTTCGTGATAAGTTACCGTTGGGAAAAAGAAGTACTGAGAGATCAAAAAAAAGATGGTGTGATAGTCGAGCAAGAATGAAAGGCGAAGGGGCGAAGAAAGAACAGGCAATCTCCCTACTGTATAGACTAACCCAACCACTTACCACACCAACCCGATCCCCCACACTGTGTTGACATCTACGCAGTATACAAAGAGCCGACGAAAGGGCGTGTTGCAGGGGTGTGTTAAGAGCTTAGGACATTCGCCTTGAAGGAGGGAGGCAACAGGAAGAAGGAATTATGAATGGAAAAGACGGAAAGAAAGCTAGAGATGTTTTCTCTGGTTTCAAACCGGGACAGGAATGCGGTTGCTGACGTTTCAACGGCTAACTCTGCCATCGTCAGCAGGGCTGATGTCGGGTTCAAAGAAAGTTGATGTATCCTCAGGTCCCGTTCAGATGTCTCCCGATAGGGAGAATTTAGAAGGGGGTAGTCTCGGGCTTAACTAGTTTGAATTCAAGCTATGATTTCCGGCGTAAATTTATGGAATTGATGTACGTCACTGAATGAATTTCTACTTTGTTCGCTCCACACTTTTTTATTGATTTTTGGCCATAGTTTCCACAGCCACTGCCATTATAGTTGTCGTTAAATGACATGAAGATGATACTCGAAATCATCGTCGGAAATTAAGAAGTGTGGAATCTACGAAGTACAAATTCGTCTAAGAAGGAATTCCTTCATGATGAGAGTAAAGAACACACTGAAAGTCCACAAATAATATATTTACTCTCTTCCTACCATGGTTTCGATGCTGTGTATTATCATCAGGTGGAAATCAACATCAGGTGGATGCACAGCATCAAAACCATGGTCGGAAGAGATTTACTAAATATTTTGAAATTTCAGTGTTTCCTTTACCCTCATCAGGGGATAATTTAGAAGAAGACTTAAGACGTAGAGAAGCTAGCTGGAATGCCTAAACATTTGTCGCCGAAGGGCATGGATTAACCGATGAACGCGGTAGAAAAACGAGAAAACCTTCAACAACTGAACCTTTACACTCCAAATGAACCTAAAGACAACTTCTATGCATTTCACAAATTGGATTAAACCAATATCATATTTACAGATGCAGCAGATTCAGGAAATTTTTCAAGGATTTTGAGCATTATGGATGAATACAAGATTGCAACTTGCCGCAAAAAAAACATTATTGCGACACAGGTTTCGACGCAATGCATCATCATTTGGTGATGATGATGTAGTATACATCGAAAACTGGATCGTAGTTTAAGTTGTTCCATATTCATGGAAAAATACACATCCTTATATTCTACAATAAATTTTATATAGTTAAAATATTGAATATTTGTAGTTTTTTTAGGACTGGGATATTGAATACACTACAGGGGATGATGCAGCCCTACAGCAGTCATCGTCTCGGCGCGTTTTGGAACAATTTTAACCCCCCTCAGAGTGGTTTGTTTTCCCGAGAGCCATATTTAGCGTCATACCACGGTTTGTTTTCACCCTCTCTGATACAATAGCGGATTTCGGGCCTTTATTTTTAATTTCGACGCCGTCTCCAAATTTGAGCGGGAAAAGGCGAGCGCATGTTCAGACCACGCGCGATTCCCAAATATGGTCGCCACTGAATTGGGAGCGAGATGCCGGCCGCACATGGGCAACCGGTTGAATTGACACACACATACATACACACTCATACACCGGCAACATCGGCCGCAGCTTTCCTCGTCTTTAAAAGAGTTTTTTCTCTTGATATATCTCCGCTCTAATCTACGCTCAGGAGTATCTGGAGTTCCCCAAGGTTCAATATTAGGACCAATTCTGTTCCATATATATATATATATATATGACATTGTTCAACATATTAGAAACTGCAAGATTTTTATGTATGCAGACGACATTGCATTACTATCAACAAGCAGATGTTTTGATGTGGCCCAGCGGAAATTAAAAAACGATTTGTATTCCTTGCAATTATGGTGTCACGACAATAAAACAATTATTAACAATAATAAGAAATACTCCTTGCAGTTTTTAAATTTAAATGAAAAAATGTAAACCTTAGACCTCACACTACCCACTCACCTTTGTTTACACTCCAACAAGGGTGGCCAACCGAAAAATACGTGCAATAGGTACTTTTCGTGTGCAAAAATAACTCAATTTATACACCTAAAATACTTGGGAATAATTTTAGATGAATAATTTAGTTTTAGTGATCATATCATCTATATATGTGACAAATTAAGGTGTATTTTGTTTCAAATGTCGAATCTAAAGTACTCTTTGCCTCATGAGTTGAAAAGATTAATGTATCAAGGCTTAGCTGAGGCTGTAATACTTTATGGTTTGACGCTTTGTGGTAGTACAAACTCCACCTTGCTGAAGAAGGTTATTAGTTTAAAAAATAAAATGGTTGCGCATTTAATGATCAAAGAAACAAATGTGAGAGAAGTGTATAAGAATCAAAGTTGTTAACATTAAGAGAATTGTATAAATACGTGTTAATTTGTGACAACTTATTTGACAGCAAATTAATAAAGCAACGTGTGATTAATAATGACATGCAATTGCGACGAAGGAATAGTTTGTCTGTACCTAAGTATTTTAACCTCCATGGCAAGAGGTTTTTGGCATATGTAGTCCCTGGGTTGTTAAACGATTTACCTATGTCAATGCATGATATAAAATACATATCTGTTCTTAAAAAATCACTAAACGGGTGGCTGATAGGTTAACATTGTCCAAAATGTTACAGAGCAAAAAAAAACCTTTTTAACTATAGTCACCTGCTGACAAGCCGCTTTGACTTAACAGGACCTCAACTGCACCATTATTTCTTTTATCCAACGTTTCTTCATTATTGATGAAGAACTATTACCAATACTAATACTGCTATCCAATGCTATTTTGTATATACTGATGTACCTAGTTTAAATTTAATGTGCCATTGATTATTTTAAAAATATAATGGTACTAATACTATTTTGTATGTGATAATGTATTTTGTTTAATTTATTTTGTGTCATGGATTATAAAAAAAGGATGAGATCATATATTTTACGATGTAAAGTTTGTAATTTTATATTTTTTTGTAAAATAAAAATACTCTAATTAAAACATTTTTTTTTCTAAAAATCAGGAAATGGCGTCTCTATAACGTTCTCCTTGTGCTAAGCCTTAAATGATATTACTTTCTTTGGCAATATTTGCACAGTTCATGATTTACAAAAAAGAAGGGAAAAATATTTTACCTACCTACCTACTCACCAGAAAAGACTATCCTCATTTTTTTATGATGGCAAAGGAAAAAAAATTGGTAAAAACAATAACGCATGTACTTTAAAAAAACGTCCTTTTACTAAACATTTCGTGCAACTGTCAGCTTTGAACTTGAATGAAGTCAATTGACGTGAGCTGGATTATTGAGGAGTTTTACAGTCACATCAATAGATGGGATTCGCTCTCAAACGCTCGAAAACAAAACTCCTAGCTAGTATCAAATTAGCGTTAAGGCTACGTCATGTAATGGTTAGAGTTGCCCAGGCATTATAAAACTGGATCAAAGAGTAGAAAACCTCCACATCTACATCTACGTAGTTGGCTAGCAAGCTACCACAAGGGTGTGTGGCATAGTTTAACATAGACGGTAGGCTACAGGGCAGGTCAATTAGTGGGGTCAATAATTATGTGTTGCCAGTTAGTAATTTAGCTAAGAATACTCCGAATATAGGGTCCAAGAATAGTTTAATTGAAGACAGCATTCTTGAAATTACCCCGAATCGCATAAACAATAATCATGAAGCATTAGTCGTTGCAGTAGTTAACTGCCGTAGTTTAAAAAATAAGATTCCAGAATTTCACCACCTTATTCATAGCACGGAGTGTAACGTCATTATTGGCACAGAAAGTTGGCTGACGGACGATATTTCTGATAGTGAAATTTTTCCTAAATCATTCAATGTTTACAGAAAAGATAGGTCCAACCGAACCGGAGGCGGAGTATTTATAGCTGTAAAGAAAACCATAGTCAGCCGAGCGGAAACCGTCCCAGATACCAGCATAGAATCTGTATGGTGCTCTATTAGATGCCCTAAATCAAAAACAATATTCGTGTGCGCATACTACAGGCCACCTAACACCGACGTCAACTCAATTTTTGAACTCGAAGCACAAATAAAGAACATCACATCCAGGAAAACCGAAAGAAATTTAATCATAGGTGGAGATTTCAATACGCCCTCTATAGATTGGAGGACCTACAGTTACATATCAGGAGGAAGAGACAAAGATATATGCGAGTCCCTGCTGCACACGTTCTCATCAAATGCCCTACATCAGATAGATACGACGCCTAACAGAGGGGACAACATTCTTGATTTATTGGCAACAAATATACCGCAACAAGTAATTAAGGTAAACAATATTGAGGGCATTAGTGACCATAGAGTAGTTACCGCAAAGTTCTCCTTGAGTATCATTAAAAGTTTTAAACAAAGAAGAAAATTCTACATTTTTAAAAAAGCCGATTTCAATGCGTTTAAGAGTCATCTAAAAAATTCTCTTCCCGAATTCCAGGAATCAAGCTTAAAATTAGACACGGAGGGTAGTTGGAAAGCTTTTCTTTCGATCGTACATTCAGGGATCAGAAAATACATTCCAAGTAAAGTAAAAAAAGAGGGCAGCGAACCAAGATGGTACAATGCAGAAGTGAGAAAATCGTTAAGACGTCAGAGAGTATGCCACGCCAAGATGAAAAAACTCCGTAGAGATTTGTCCACTAGTGATCAAAATTTAATATTTGAAAAATACAAATTGTCTAGAGCCACTACAAAGGAAGCCTTTCGGAATGCATTCATGGATTTTAAAAGAAAAACATTAGGAGAACAATTACAGGACAATCCAAAGGCATTTTGGTCATACGTAAGGGAAGTTCAAGGCAATAGATCAACAGTTATTCCACTACGAAACGAAAATGGCGAATTATTAACAAGCAGCTCGGACAAGGCCAACTTATTAAATTCCTACTTTCAAAGTGTGTTCACCAAGTCATCGCAGATTACATCCGTAAAGTTAAATGATCACTTCCAGCAAAAGATGCCGCCTATCGATATTTGCACTCAAGGAATAGAAAACTTGCTAAAATCTTTAAGTCCAAATAAATCCCCAGGTCCTGAAGAAATTCCTGCCCGCGTGTATAGAGAATTAGCTTGTGAAATAGCACCCTACTTGCAGAATATATTTAGTAAATCCATCAACGAACACAAAGTACCCATGGACTGGAAAATTGCAAATGTCACTCCCATATTCAAAAGCGGTGATAAGGAACAGCCATCGAACTACAGACCGATATCTCTCACATCTATCTCTTGCAAAGTCCTTGAACATATAATTGTTAGTTCAGTTATGAGACACCTCGATATAGAAAACTTGTTAACAAAAACACAACACGGATTCAGAAAGGGAAGATCTTGCGAAACTCAATTAGCACTTTTTGCTCACGATATTTTAGTCTCGGGTGAACATAACGCTCCAGTTGATGCAATTTTTCTTGACTTTAAAAAGGCATTTGATAAAGTTTCCCACAGTAAGCTACTCATGAAATTAAAATCCTACGGTTTAGACGACGACGTAATTTCCTGGATTAGAGAATTCTTAAGTAATCGCGTGCAAAGGGTTGTATTAGATGGCGCTATCTCTAATGAAGTAAAAGTCACATCGGGTGTCCCACAGGGAAGTGTCATAGGCCCGCTTCTGTTCCTTTTGTACATAAACGACATCGGTGATAAAGTTGACAGTAAGCTTAGATTATTTGCTGACGACGCAGTGATGTATAGAGAAATTCGTAGCTTTAATGACAAGGAAGCGCTAACTAAGGACCTCGAGGCAATACAAGAGTGGTGCGATGCGTGGCAGCTAGAATTAAACCTGAAAAAATGCGTTGTTGTGAATTTTTGGAAACGGAAAAACGCTCCTTGTAACAGCTATTGCATAAACAACATAAAACTAGACACCGTAGAATCCGTTAAGTACCTCGGAGTTAAACTGACTAATGATCTATCGTGGAGTAAACATATTCGAGAAATTACCGGTCAAGCTAATCGTAAATTGGGATTTGTTAAAAGAGTACTTGGCAAGTGTGACGATAAAGTTAGGGAAATCAGCTACTTCTCCCTCGTTAGACCCCACTTAGAATATGCCGCCAGTATTTGGGATCCTTATGAGATAGGCTTGGAAACTGAGTTAGAACGCGTGCAGCGAAGATCGGCAAGATATGTTAAAGGCCGTTATGATAATCTCGTTAGTGTTACTGACCTTTTGCAGCAACTGGGATGGGAAAAGCTTTCAGACCGCCGATTAAAATTTAGACTAAATCTATTATGTAAGTTCCAAACCGGTCTATTCTCTGACGACGTTGACAATATTTTACGAAATCCGACATACTACGGTAGATCAGATCATGAGAGTAAAATTAGGGAACTAGACTGCAGAACGGATAGATTTAAGATGTCATTTTTCCCACGAACTATAAGGGACCATAATAGCTGCCATGAGACTTTTATCTAGGTTTGTCGTTAGGTAGTGTAGCTCTTAGTAGTAGTAGTACTCCTAATACTTGAATCCTTATCTGTTACCTAGCACATACTAACAGCACGCCTAGCATGTTTTCTACATGGGTCTTGTGTCCCTGTCCATCTGTGTAGTTGTAGAATGCATGTATATTGAGGTCACTCTCCATTTATATGACATCTGTAGTGTAGTGGTGCATGCTTGTGAGGCTTCGCCTCGTGACAAGCATTAGCGATTTCTGCTAATGCATAATTAGTCGTAGTTACACTAACTTTAGGGTATTGTGTAATGCATGTTGGTGATTACTCACCCCCTGCCACACACCCCTGAGGTGGCTTGCAGGGTATTTTGTAGATGTAGATGTAGATGTAGTACTCTACGTTGTGCACAAAAGTGTGTTGAGGAGAGTTATTCTTTCTCCATAAATTCATTACCAAATATTTTATTTCAAATTTTATTCTGTCATGAATTTTACCACTTTTGGATTGACTCAAGGTTCTTCGTCAGCGCTGGCTTATCTTTATGACCACGGATTTCCCCTTACACTACTGCGTCGTCTGCTAATAAACCATGATCGGTTTTTTAATTTACACAGTGTGAAATTTTAAAAAGTGATTTTATTCGAGATAAAGATAAGACAATGTAACAAAGTTACGCCGCATACCATTTCCTTAATTTAGACTAATTTATGACCACGAGAGTGTCTGTATTGAATAAGGAGAGCGTTATTAGCCAACCAAACTGGTCGCACAAAAACAATGGCAAACGCCGATAATGGTAGTGTTGGTAATTTTGTATGCGCAAGTTGATCCTATTACCCTTTATGAGTACGAAAAATACTTAAAATGATAATGCGCTGCCACAATAAGATTCCCCGTGACTGAATTAATTCACTTTCTTTACACTGCCGCCAGAGCATCTACAACTACATAGTAGCGCCCCTGAGCGCCACACCGAGCGTGTTTCATTGGAAAACATTTTCACCAAAACACACTCTACATTAGAATATACAAGTTTTACGCACAGTGAATGTTAATGGCTGGTGACAATACAAACAGGAATATAAATATGAGAATAAATAAAGAAAATCAGACATGCGCATTTCGCATATCTGATTTTCGTACATACTGAGTCGTACAATAAAAATATTGTACAGAGCTATTCAAATCACTAGATAACCTGCCCTGTTTATAAGTCTAAATGGCAAGTATTACGGTTTCAAATTGTTCACCGAGAGAGGATTAATTGACTTTCTCGCCAATCTAGTTTCCCTATTTTATCTTTGTGATCTAATCGAGTAGATAGAATGTCGAGTTTCAAATAATGTGTTTCACGTCGTAAGAAAAAGATATAAGCTTCGAACTTATAAGCAAGATTTAGTCTAAACTTCCTATTTTAGTCGTTGCTGTAGGCTTACAACACCAACAAAATTTCAGTAACGGTCATTTACCTTATTGAAATGCTCGTAGCACACGTTGTATTTCTGTGTTGCAGTCTTCCTCATAATGTTCCCAAATACATACTGGTAGCGCAGAAAATATTATTAGAGCAACAGAGATCAATTAGTAACAGATTATTAAAGCAACACTATCCGAACAGTTGTCAATGAATTCCCTTCCCGACTACATCTCTCCTTTATCTATCTATTATGCAACATCTTCACCAGTTATGCTTTATCCCAACTATCTAAAAAATATTATCACCAGCTGATATCTTTCCATGTTTGGTGATATTATGTAAACCTGTTTTTGTTTATGTTTATATGTGTGTGTCCTTAATTTTGTTTGTTAATTATATACCACTTTAAATTATCAACAATGCTCCATGAGGACTAATTTCATATAAATGCATAAGTAAATAAATAAAATAATATCATTGATGCGAAAAAATTTCTTACAGTCCGCGCTTTTCTTATGCGCCCTCTATCGATTTCACGTGAAGGCTTTCTATGCATTGAAAAAGGCGAAATACCCGATTTAGAGGCTTGTTTTATATTTTGATAGCCAATAAACAGCGATCGCAAGAGAAAATTAAATATAATTCACTCATCAGTCTATTATTGCCAGAGAAATTTTAAAGCAATAGTTAAATATTTTTGTAAGACTGCAATTGAAACAAATGTTTGGTTTTGTCAACCGAAAAAACGGTAGCTACACTTTGAAAGGTGATGACTTGAAAGATAACTACGCCTCATACATACATACATGAGCTTGTAACTTTTCGTAAAAATCAAATTTAAAAAATAAAACCAAATAATGTAAGGTGGGCCAAATTCTTCAAATACCATGAGAGTCATCTCATCTCAATTCGAATTCGGAGCAAAAAATTATAAACAAATTTCAAAAATAAATACTTTGGTCAGTTTTAATGTTTTTTTTGCTGCTACATCTTACTTCCCATTAAGGAAGAAAATATTCTCTCTCCAAAACCAATTGGTTCATAAAGGGTTAATCTACGCGTATCTATGAGCACATATGCAGTTGAAAGATATATTGCAAACACACCTGGTGAAATTTCACCTCTTGACGGTGTTTGCAGGTTTTTTCTTATGCATTAACAGTCATCGATTCATTAACTTAATTAGGGTATGGTGTTGAGCATGCTTGTGTCAACTCACCTCTGCCACACACCCTTGAGGTGGCTGGCAGGGTATTAGGTTAATGCAGATTACAAATACGTTTGATAAGAAGTATAGATATATGAGTAATATAGGATTTGTTAAGTGCCGTAGGTAATAAGTCAAAGCCTGCAAAACGAATGAAAGCGAATGAAAACATTGTTAATTTATTCAATACCGGTAGTAAGTTGTACCTTCTACAGTAACCCCGGCCAAACACCCCTGCCTAGGAATGGGTAAAAAATATCGGTATTCGGTAGTACCGATTACTATTTTTTTATCCGGTAGAACCGACCAGTTTTTAAAACCGGTACTGCCGATGGTACCAGTACTAAAAATACCGGTATTTAAACAGCGCTGCCATCTTGCGTCGATTAACGGAACTAACAATGAAAATTTACTAACTACACTAAATTTTCAAATATACTCGTAATATGTCTGTGTTTTTTTTTCTTATTTACATAACCATTAAGTCGATATAAGTTTGTTATCATTGTGGATATAATATGTAAGTGTAAATTTTTGACGCATACCGAACACCAGATAATCGTTTATGTTGAACCGTATAAATACAAATATTTATTCCTGTTAGTTAAACGTTAGTGCGACCGCAAGGATTGATCACTATAACCTAGGGGACTTTACCTGACCACAACATTAAAACAATACCTATCGTTCTTCATATGATATAAAACCATTCCAATAAAAAGCGACGAGCGTAAACATATAGCGTAAAATAAAAAGTATTTACTGAATAGCCGATGAATGTTGGAGGTTGTTCGGGTTTCCGACCGATTCGATGAACGACTCATTCGGCGGGAGAAATGGAGAGTTTGACCCGGTCGGAAACCCGTACAACCCCCAACATTGCTATACACCGGAAAAGCTTTAGATCTTTCATTCGCGATGAATGTTCATTAAAAATGCAGATGGATGGACATCTCTGCGTATCTTTTTGGACTCATATTCTAATCTGCCAAAACACCAGAAAATTAGGGTGAATCGTACGTTAATTTGTAATCAATTAAAATATTTAATGAATCACATAAATACCGGTATACCGGTATTTTATCGTCGATACTACCGGACGAGTAGTATCATTTCTTTTTAATGCTCATCAAAAAGTACCGGTCCATTGTTTCAGGCTCAACTAGGTGGAAGTTGAATTTCGTAAATGAAATACTAACTTTGTTTCCTTCCACAGATTTATTTTCTTGGTACAACATGTTTCGACACATCGGTACCGGTACTATTTTGAGTACCGAGTAAAAAAAAGTACCGGTACTATTTTGAGTACCGAGTAAAAAAAAGTACCGGTACTATTTTGAGTACCGCCCATCCCTATCGCCCTCTATTATGACAACCGGCTTAGGTCCATTTTGGTTCCTCTTTTCCCTTTAGGCGTTCCAAATGATCATTGATCCACCGATGTAGTTCTGTATTTCTCAATTTATCAGTCCACTTCATCATCAGTACCGGCCTTAAGCATCAAGTTCCGATAGCCTATATTCTTATCTGGTAATCATTGCCTTTCCAAAGGTGCTCCGCCTCGATTCATTTAGGTACCGTTTCCTAGTTTGTAATAGCATCCTATTTATTAACAGAGGTTCTTTCTTCATCACGGATATCTGATCAGCTTGTTCTTATTCTTCCTTTAGCGCCAAACTTGCAGCCGAGACCAAACCGTCGTACACCTACACCTTTTACATAACCTATCCTATATGGGTCGGAAACTTGGTCATTGCGAAGGGAGGATGTGCGTAGGCTTGAGGCGTTTGAGATGTGGGTTTGGAGAAGGATGGAGAAGGTTAGCTGGATGGCGAGAAAAACGAACGAGGAGGTATTGGATATGGTCGGAGAGGAGAGGAAGCTTGTGGCGGAGGTTCGGAGAAGGCAGAAGAGATGGATGGAGGAGGTTTTGAGAGGAGAGGGCATGTTGAAGAGAGTGATAGAGGGGAGAACACTGGGGAAACGTGGGAGAGGAAGGAAGAGGATAGGAATTCTGGACGAAATAAGAGGAGGTAGAAGATATGAAGAATTGAAGAGGGATCTAATAACGGGCCATCCTTAGGAGGGAATACGAGACAATTTCTATTAGGTTGGGATACAAAATGGGGACTGTCCAAGAACCTACCAATCAGCTGGTAGAATACTTGAATGAATGAATCAGAAATTACAATCGGTAGTTATACATCAGATTCAACGGGAGATTCAAATCTTAGATAACTGATCTATCAGTAATCGGACTTCGAGCGAAAATAGCTTAAGACGGTTGAAGCGGTAATCGTGGGTCATTGAGTGTACATCTGAATAATTTTTTAAGATAATAAAAAATGTTCTTGGACCGCATTCCATTAAAGTGCATCTGTTTATGCGTTGAAGCGCACCATACATGTAGTAATGGAAATGAAACGATAATTATATTTTTAATTCTTTCCCTCAATTAAAGCATGTTATGACTGGAGTTGTCGGCGCTGTATTCGAAATTTAGACTAAATAATGTTGAAATATTTTTTTATGAAAACCTGTACACATTTCATCGAATTATTACGAAAGTCATAACATATGTCACTTGACTACGTACTAAAATAGCATTAATTAGCCAAGAAACCCAATCGGTATGGTGCAATTTTTTGCGCACATATCTATATCATTTGCCCCGCGAACAATAAGGGACCATAAAAGCTGCCTATGAGACTTTTAACTAAGTTTGTCGATAGGTAGTGTAGCTCTTAGTGGTAGCAGTACTCTCTAATACTTGCCATCGCCCCTCATTACCCCTACCAGCCACCTATCCTGCCTTCCCCTAATCTCATCCAATAAATATTAATAATGTCAACACGCACTCGTTTCACGCAAATCAGGGTATAAACAAAATCGCTCCAACCACCTAAAGGTGGCTTTCAGGGTACCACGTAGCTGCAGTTGAAAAGTTCTTCTGTTCCCTCTCAAACCGGCCTTTCGTGGGTTGCATATGATTTGGGGAGGGAGGAAGGGACCTTGTCGCGTCGTCGCACAGGCGACGCGCGGTAGTGCCCGACGCACCACGCGGGTCTGCACAATGGATCAGGAGAACAACAGACGAATACGGCGCCTCCCCCCCACAGCTGTTGCCCTCCCCTCTATCCCACCCCCCACACATTGCCAGCCGCCTCATCCCCTCCCATCGTCCTCCTCCACGCCACAAAAACCCGACCTCCACTTCCCGCCGGGCAAGCAGACGTTCCCCCACCCGAATAGGCGTCCTTCCCCGACCTTCCGCTTCCCAACACTCCCCCCCCAATACTCTCTCCCCCCCCTTTTTAAGCCTTCTTCTCGTCCTATGGTTCACGGGACAAGGGTTGCCAACCCTCCCGGATTTTTGGAGGATATTAATTTTTCAAAATCTCCCGCCACGTGGATGTAGGAGGGATATTTCTCTCCCCCATTCATGCTAAACGAGGCGATCACATTCCGTGTAAAACAATAAATATTAGATCGTCGATTTGTAAAAAAAAAGTCGATCTACAAGGAAGGGAAAACGGGAGAGAAAAGTTCTGAAGAGCTCTGAGAATTTAAACAAAAAAGTACGTCAGCTATTTTTTTTTTCAGAATGTGTCATAGAAATAGCGTGTCATATCATCCAAAAATAAACCTCACTCTTTTGAGTAGAGCCAATTCCATCACTGCTACACACTGACGCTGTTCAATGATGTGGGATCACGCATTCCGCGGTGGTTTGACCCTTCTCTTCATTTCAATCTCACGGATTTCTTGCTCTGGGCACGGATAAGTCCTGGAGTCAAGTCTCCAGCAGTTGGCAAGCGTATTATCCGCCCTCCCAACCAACTCATCCTCCTTCTTTTACAGTCACTCATCCTCCTCCGCTGCTGTGCACGGTCGAGACTGCCTGCGCTTGCTTTGCCCATCTTTCCTACCCTCTCTCACAATTGCCCCTCCCATACCATACTATACCCAACCACCACACACACTCTCTCTTCTCTTTTCAAACACTCAACCAGACTCCTGAACCTACCCTCTACGCAGGGTCCCTGCTCTATTCCTTCTTCCCCATTTCTTCCCCTCCCCTTCCCCCGAAAAGGTATCCATCCTCAGCACCATCCTTTCCCCTAGCCTAACTATGCCTGCCTGCACCGACGTGCCCTCCCTCGCAGCACGCTGTTGAAATGACCATTCACAGTGAGCACGTTCTGTACCGCGGCACGGTCGGGAATTATCTCTCGGCCGCCGCGTGCTCTGATACAGACACAGATGAGCCCCATCCCCCCTTTTTACCCCCCTGAACTCAACAAACACCCGTCTCGTCTGCGGTGTAACTATTGAGTGGAGTGCCGCTGAACGGAGTCCCAAGTCCCGGCAACGTGAAAATGTAAAAAGATTCGTTACGTATCTCTCCCTTGTTCCTTCCTAAAGATCAATTCTTTTATTAACAAATCCACGGACCAATTTAAGGTAGTTTGAGCGCGATATTTTCCTAGTCATAATGGAGACAAGGGCGAATCCAGCTCAAAACTGAAGGGCGGGGGGCAGCTTTCTGAATTCATGGTGGAGGGGGTGACATGATACATATACAATAACAAAAGGGAGAACAGTGAACCATTTTATTTAAAAAAATATATGTAAATTCTTGAACATTAGTTTTTAACATCGGTGGAGGGCCCCCAATTCAATAATTCACAGTCACATATGGAAGAATACCATTTATAAATAAAAATAATTCCTGAACAATAGTTTAAGAGGATTAGCTGCGAATTTTTTAACTACAGCTTCCACTAATTGTTCCTTGATTGCGAAAACCCATTGACAGGGAATGCTTAGCATTGCTAACCCATTTAACCTGTTTTCACCAATAGCTGATCTTAGCCATGTTTTAATTCGGCGAAATGAGCGCTTGTTGAGCAGGGCAGTAGAAGCAAAACCAGTATGGCCTTTCTAATTGTCGCGAAAAACAATTCGCTCGTTTTTAAAACTTCAATGATGTCTTACGCTTCCTGTACCTCATTCCACATTTTAAACCACAATTCCCTTTCTCCTTCGATGACTTCCAAATTGCAAAAATTTGTTCAAGACGAAGTAACTTATTTCCAATTTCCCAAAGAAAAATCTAAAGTGCTTGGATGAAAATGTGTCAATGAAAATGCAGGCAATTTTTCTGAAGAAAATCTGACCTCTCAAGGTGATATGATGGATTCCAAGTAAGGAATTAATAGTGACCTTCAACCAAAATTCAGATGGATTTCCGGCTGGATCTATGCTTTTGTCGGCCAGCAACGCGAGTGGCAGCAATATATCAAAATTCAAATTCGGTATTAGTTTCTTTCAAAATGTCGAAATACCAACAAACAACCTGTCAATCGATTTTTCAGATTTCTGTTGTTTATATTTGTTGCTATTTTATTTTAAAATATTCCCAAGTTGGAAGGGGGGCAGCTGCCCCTCCTTGCTCCCCCCTGGATACGGCCTTGAATGGAGACCATATTCGAATTTTATTTTTTTAATTTCAGCGTCTGTAAGAAGTATGAAGTAAATATTGTAATATTAGTGGTGCAGAAATATAGTCACATATGTCAACATTTCTCAGTAATTAAATAAATGTAACTATAAAATGTAACTGTAAATATAAGTCTCGAACTTGACTCCTTTCTTCACGCGGCACATAGAAAATACCTTCACGAGAGATGATTTATTTAGCGATTCTGTAATAATTACTGCAGTGAGTAATTGATTATATTTTATAAATAGTTGAGAAAACATATAAGTTGCACACCGTTAGTTTTTTTGACGAAATCTAGGTGAATCTCAGTGCATCGAAATTTCGATGCACTGCATCATCATCAGGTCATCACAGCTCCTGATGATGATGCAGTGCATCGAAACCGGTTGAATCAAAGTTCATTTTGTGGAAAATTGCCAATATCATTTTATCTTTATTCCTCCTCTCTTGTATGATCTCCTCTCTCTGACATAATTTTCTGTACGATTGAATGCCACCAAGTTATGCTACACCTATAGTTGTTGAAACATTTCAGCTGCGGTTGATGATTTCCTTCGAAAAATTTTGCTCCGGGAGCTAGACTATTTGTTGTTACTTCACCGGTTCTCCCAGATTCACGACAACATCCGTCTCGCAATCACCGATATTTCCATTCTCCGTCCCCCTTCCTACCGGTTCGATTAGTCTCGGGAGAGAGCGGTGTTTCATTTCAAAACAACTCGAGATCAGCATCGTATCGTGAGAACCTAGCCGAAGGTTGCGTCAGCCGATTTGATGTCCCCCCACCGCCCCAAAGGGAGACCCCCTCGGCGTCACATTAACTGCTTCCACCAACCCCCCCGAATATTCTGTGGCAAGCGCGCGAAGGAGGGTATGATTCTGAGTACGGGCATAATGAGGGCATAGGCGTATTTATGGGGGTGGACCAACGGCACCGGACCCCCCCCCCAGAATCAACTTTATCAAGGGTTCCAACATTAATAACAACAAAAATGAGCAAACTAAATATCTTTAATTGCTTTAAAAAAAGCTTGAAAATGTATTTTTGTCGTTATAATTTTCAAACCTTTTCCGGGGTAGGTCCCCCATTAGGCTGGGCCAAAACTCCCGGTAATGCACTTGTTAAAAATATTCTGGACACCCCCCAGAGCCAAATTCTAGATACGCTACTGAATGAGGGTAAGGTATTTTGGGGGATGAACCCGTAGCTCTTGGAATGATTTAGGGGGTTGAAAAAGGAGCAGTTTGGCTAAATTCTAGGAATTTTTTAAATTTTTAGAACCTGTCTGTTTTGATAGAAGTCATTCTATTAGTTTACGTTAAGGACCAGCGAAAGACGAGATCTCAACAGCGATCGTCATGGGTTCACTTTTGTTCCTTTCATACGCTGGCTACTCTATCTCAATTTATAGTGTATTGCGGCAATTCGCGAGCCTAAGTTGGGTAAGCGTGGGGGATGGAGGAGTATATCATGCGAGATGAAGAAGTGAATTGTGAGAATAGAAGGGGTAGACCGAGGAATTGATGAGTGACTGGTGGAAACAGATTCTGCAGAGGAGGAACATTAGGAGGTAATTTGAGCGAGACTTTTCCGAAGTCATAATGGAGACCATGTTCGAATTTTATTGTTTAGTTTCAGCATCTGTAAGAAGTATTATGTAAATACTGTGATGTTAATTGCGTCAATATATTGTTAAATACGACAACAATTCTCAATAATTAAATAAATATATCTACATAAGTCTCTAAATTGACTCATTTTTTAACACCGTACGGAGAAAACGCCTTCACAACAGGTTTTTTTGCGATTCTGTAAAAATTACTGCGGTGAGTAATTGATAATTTTGTTATAAATAGTTGAGAAACCATGTAAACTACAGACCGTTAGTTTTTTTACGAAATCTAGGTGTTTGAAAATCCTATTTTTTAAATATTCTCCCTCTGGAGCGCACACCCGTAATCTATCCCATGTAAAACAGCTTGTATTTTTAGGCAAATTGATCGAAAAGTGAGTTTGGTAAGGGGTTAATATTTTTATATCATAGGAAATAAGAGAGTTAAAAAAATATAAAATGAAGTCAAATTCATCTCCTTAATTAAGACTGTTCCTGTCCCGAAAGGGAATGGCGTTATGGGTATGTATGTATGTTTGAAGGGAGGCGATGTCAATTAAAATCATGATTACAGTAGTATTTATGATTTTCGTGATATTTTAGGCGATATATCTCCCCCTGCCTCACACAACTGAGGGGGCTTTTTAAGATATCCACTTCTCCGTAGTCTCCATGTCTCCAAGATAAGTCTCCATGAAGTGAATTGGAGCCTCAAAATTTTGAAGTAAGCATTGCAGTGAATATTTTGCTGAAAAATCAAACCCTTCTACATCTACAAGAATGTCATAATTTGGAAAATATTGAGAATTCACTGAAACCTCAAACCCCTTCAGGGTCACAACAAATTTGACCTTGTGGTGGCTTGTAGCGTGCTATGCAGATGAAGGTCTAGGTCATTAAAAACATGCTCTGTCTCAATTTGTGCCACAAACAATTGAGGGAAATTTTTAAGATATCTACTTCTCCGCAGTAGATACGACTCCATGAACTATATTAGTGCCTCATAATTTCGAAGTAAGCATGGCATAAAGTTGGTGGTTTCCGGCGTGACATTGTGGAATCAGGAAGATGACGTAAAGTAGAAACCATGGTCGTATTATGGTATTAAATTAATGTGGAAAAACAAAGCACTACTTTTTTCCATTCACAATGGCAAGCATTGCTGAGAATATTTTGATGAAAATCAAACCCTTGTGGTGGCTATGCAGATGAAGGTCTAGGTCATTAAAAAACACGCTCGGGTGGTTGTGAACATGCTCATCAGAAGAAAATCCTGACTTCACTCCTCGTTCTGAGGGTTCTCTATAGAGAACTTCTCTCAGCACCTCCTCGCTACCCCCAAAAGTTGGTTCCCCGCTCCCACTTCTCGTGTTTCACGCCAGACCCCTGCCCTCTCTAAACCCTTACAACCCACCTCCCCCTGTCCACCCTAGCACTCAGTTTTTACTCTTCCCCCACACCCCTCGCCCCGCCCACCTCAAGAATGGCCCTCGAGAGCAAGTGGAGCGGAGCGCGCTGCCGTCTGGTTTCTCCAAATCCCTACGACCCGAAGATGCCACACACAGCAAGGGAGAAGGAAAAAAACCTGCCCTGTTTCGGGAGGCAGGTATGTAGCGAGGCGAGGATTCGGGCGCATCGGCGGCGGTGCATTGTGGGAAGGGCGGACGGCGTCAGCTGCCTGGGGAAGATTTTTCGACGTGGCGGTCCCTCGGCTTGTACCGCTTATACCGATCCCCCCAACCGCCCTCGCCCCCACCCCTCTAAACCCCCCGCCTTATCCACAGTCCGGGTTCCGTCTGAGGCCCCCTCTCGGGGCTCACAGAAGAGTCTACGTGACCAAATAAACGAAAACGAGTCGGACGACGTTATACCGCGCCTGATCTACCGAAGAAACACATCTAGCCACTATGATTATTAAGCAAAATGCCCGTATGACACTGTTCAATTTATTGCCCAAGAAATCCATTGCAAACATACATTGCAACAACTGGGATGGGAATCGCTTTCAGACCGACGATTAAAATTTAGACTTAATCTATTATGTAAGTTCCAGACCGATTTATTCTCTGACGACGTTTATAATATTTTACGAGATCCGACACACTACGGTAGATCAGCTATTGAGAATAAAATTAGGGAACTACTATGCAGAACGGACAGACTTAAAATGTTATTTTTCCCGCGAACGATAAGAGACTATAACATCTACCAATAATACTTTTAACAACGTTTGTCGATAGATAGTGTATCTCTTAGTAGTAGTAGTTCTCCCTAATACTTGTATCCTTAGCTGCTACCTAGTACTAGAATGTCGTGTATGTTTTCGCTATAACTCTTGAATCTCTGTCCGTATATGTAGTTTCAATATACATAAATTCTAACGGTCCCTCTAACATTGGTAGCATATCTATTTGTAGTGCATGCTTGTGAGGCTTCACCTCGTGACAAGCATTAGCAATTTATGCTAATGCATAATTAGTCGTAGATACACTAACTTTAGGGTATAGTGTAACGCATGTTTGTGACTACTCACCCCCTGCCACACACCCTTGAGGTGGCTTGCAGGGTATTCTGTAGATGTGGATAGAAATCGGTACAACCATGTGGCAAAATTTCGGGTAGAAAATTGGAGAATATGTTCCACATGACAAGCATCATTATTGGGACTAATATTGGGCATAAGAATGCTCAAATGCCCCCGCATGAGCACGCCACATTACTAAATATTAGTTTTAAAAAGAACATCACGAGACCCAGGGTTAATGAATACAAGATAAAGAGAAGAGGGTGATAAAAGTATTATTTATTACTATGCGCAACTTCTTTCGTCGACATTTTTCAGGTATGGTCGGTACAAAATCACACGATAAGGAAACACTCGATTACCTACTTTGTAAAGAGCTCCTTGTTTTGGTCACTGTAGAGCAGACATACCTAACATCTGATTGAAGAATGGCCAGCGAAAAATAGAACTTGCTCTAAGTGATTGGGCTGGAAATTGAAATGTGCCAAGCGGGCTACAATCCAATGTACAATGTATTGTCCAATACATTGGACCGAGTCATACGGGCTTGTGGCTGTATATATCACGTCACCAATCGCATTGATGGGCCCCAAGTCGTTCCGTTTCACGCATTGCAGCGCTTCCATGCGCCCTCGATGAGACCCCACAACGAACCTACTAATACTATAAATAACCGCTCCACCGAAAAGCTGATGCGAATTTATGCGGTGACGTCATCAGTCGGTTGTTTGAAAATGAAATAGAATTTATAAGCAGGGAAGGAACTTGTTGACGACCTTAAGGTAGTTTGAGTGAGATTTCACTTCACCTAGAAGTTGAAGATTTTCACCTCATCTTTCCAATGGTAAAAAAATATTAGCCCGTTGCCGAACTACTTTTCGAATAATTTGCTTTAAAATAAAAGCTGTTTTGCATGGGTTGGATTACAGCTGTGCGCTCCAGAAGAAGAATATTTAAAAAAATAGGAATTTCTAACAATTTAATTTCGTCAAAAAACCAACGGTATGTACTTTGTATGTTCTCTCAACTATTTATAACAATTCATCAAATTCTCACCGCAGTAATTTTTACAGAATCGCAAAAAAACCTTCTTTTGTGAAGTCGTTTTCACCGTACGACGTGAAAAAATGAGTCAAGTTAGAGACTAAAGTAGCTATATATTTTAAAAAATTCTGAGAGTTTTGGTAATATATATTTGAGAATTTTGGTCATCTGGGATACTTATTATTTGCGCCATTAATATTACAGTATTTACTTCATACTTCTTACAGACGCTAAATAAAAAATAAAATTCTACTAAAGTCTCCATTATGACTAGGCAAATATCTTTCTAAAACTATATTAATAAAAAATGATACATTGACTTCCACGAATCGGCTTTCCACTACATAATTCACATAAATTACGAAAGAATTTCCTTTCACAATTCATCTTTATCATAAGTAACATCTCCATAACGCATTCAATCACTTGAAAAACTAAATACTTTTACCATTACTTTCAAAATGTTTTCAAAGATCCTCGGTGACCGTTCGCCGTTATTTAAGGGAGGTTCCACCGCGACAGTGTGAGTCAAAACAAACACTAAATTCCTACTGTTTGTTTACTTGGTTTAACAAATACTACTTTCTCTGATAACTTGCGTTGGACATTGAAAATCAAAATTAAGGTACAAAGTTGGCAGTCTATTCTACGGATATATGTTTAATGAACACTTTTTATAGCCACAGATGCCGACTGCAACGCCATTTCCATGGATTATCACATTTACACTTCAATTATCGCAGTAATTAGCTAATAGCTCAAAACATTAGGTCGCAAGATGCGTCTACTTTATTTGTAATCAATTTCCCGGGAGGTTTCACTTCTTATAAACAGTTTTCTGTGAAAATGGGATTTATATCAGTTAGAAAAATGCTATATTTCCTTGTATTTCTACTATTCTCCCATTAACACCAAGTAATTTCAGGTTCAATTTGCGATAAAAGTAGCATGGAAAGGTAGCATTTTGATGTTCATATCAGATAGAGGACTATTTTTTCTATATGCATCCAGAATATGAATGAAATGACATTTATGTTCTTTTACTGTGGAACCACCTAACCTTTCCGCACGCACCAAATCCGTTCCGTTTCACTTTTCGCTACAAACGCTTCAATGCTCTAAAATGAAAATGAACGACCAGTTGGCGCATCTAAGCGGTTGATGCGTGAAACGGAACGCAGCCTAAATTGACGTTCTTTATTCCCGGGGACAGGAGAAAGTGGGAGACATATTTCGCGGACCGGCGGACGTATAAGGCAATAATAATACATCTACATCTACGTGATACCATTCAAGCCACCTCAAAGGTACAGTCAAGAATCTCACAGTTTCACAATATTAGTTTATTTAGAGTGTGTCAAGGGTGTGATATGTGATACCATGCAAGCCACCTTGAGGGTGTGTGACAGAGGGTGATTCCTCACCAGGCATGCAATAAACGCCAAACTTGATATCATAATATTATCCCCTATTTTTACTTAATATAGGTACTGTTTCGTGACGTTTGTGTGAGGTGATCACGTAGGCAATACCGTGGCTATTACTCTATCCATACTAGATGGGCACTGTTTAGACATCACGGGGATCATTAGTTAGAGTTCAGTCATTCAAACACGAAGAACGATAACCAAACTAACATGTGGTTAATTAAAGTAATGCTAACAGGTCAAAATTATTGCAAAATTATGGCCGAATAGACAACACATAAAATTCATTAGCATTCGAAAGAGAAATTGAAAGTAGAACTAATATAAAATTTTGTAATGTTATGAGCATGTAAATTAAATTAAAAGAGCATGAAAACAACGCCATCTACTGTTACCATTGACATTGGCGGCATCGATAACCACCAATGAATATAATACAATATTTAGTAAGTGCGACATCTGCCGCGGAACAATGAAGCGTCCGAATCGTATGCCGGCTAAAATCTAGCCAGCACATGATTAGGGAGAAAAGCTATGCGGACCGTATCAAATGTACAAATAAAATGTACCAAATAAAATTTTTGTTAGGAAAAATTGTACACATCACAACAAAGTTCAGAAAAAAGTAACATTAGACGTAAACCACTTGGTTGCCGATGCTATCTCGCACTTGTCTCTAGGCTGAGATTACTTAAAAAATGCAGACTTTTTTGGGGTCCATCCAAACTTTCCTAACACCCCCCGCCACATGCCTATTGAGGCGGCTTGCGGGGTAGTATGTAGATGTAGATGAACTTATTTTTATAAACTCACTGCGCCCCTTGAAGGAATACTTCGAGTTAAAAGATTATATTATCCTGAGGGTCGGACAAGGAATTGCATGTATAAGAATCTATAGCATTTAGAAGAAAATTCTAGAATTGCCCCGCTCACCATAATTATTCCCGCATAAGCAACATCACGACTGCCACAGAATGAAACTGTAGATGCGTCATCATTCTGTAGACTCTTTGCGGAAAACTGTAAATTCTTTGCAACACATCATTTTCTCCGTAGAGTGTACAGAAAATGAAAATGCAATGCAAAGTTACCCGCTGCAAGGGAATACTTTGCACCACTATTAAAATAAAGTTATAACAAGACGATTTTTTTAACCAAAACATTGCTTATGTTTATGTTTTTATAATATTTAGATACTGCTACGTGTAGCTATGCAATACATTATATTTTTAAATGATGGTCCGCGCATTTTTTTACTCCTTTTCTCAAAAAAAAACCTAAAGGTGATGCAGCATATTTTCACTATAGGGTAGCATAAATAGTATTTATCAAAAATTATTAACATCCCTCGAAAAGTTGGAATAAAACTGGTTATGACCGCCGCATCGATATCAATATTCAATTAGTTTATATCGAAATAAATCGATCGCCCAAGGTGGAAGAATGGGAGATGGAGATGATGAAATTGGAGGAGGAATGTGAGCTCTCATGTGGCTCCGGTAGAGTAGTTGGAAAAGTCACTCCCCAAAGCCCCACCGGCCAGTGCCACGTCGAAATGTGTGGTGTGGCGTGGCCAATGCAGGGCAGCAGCCTCCTTACGCCCGCCTCTCCTCCACCAGGAAAACCATCGGAGATTTATAAGTGTTAACGGGGCCGCGCCCTAAGGTAAAAAAATACTCGACGAGGTGAACATGAAAGTGATAACATTAAACCTAGAACGCGGTTAAAAAGAAGATTGAAGTATTCAACTATGTCTAGCAACAGGTAGTGGAAGAGTATGGCGATGATTGCATGCAATAAAAAAATTAGTACCGTCCACTAAAAATCTTAATAGGACAGCGCGTTTCAAAACTTCAGGGTAAAAAAATGCGTAACGTGGTCGAACAGATACATAAGTTTCAGCCGACAGTTTTAAATATGTCTTTCATTTATTCAATAAATAAGAAAATTGGATCAGGAGACAAATACCCATAATAAAAGAACAAAGTTCGTAACTTTTACTAATACTCAATAATATAATAACTAATGTTTTATGCAACAATAATAATGCAACTTCATTGAGAGCAAAATGAGGACTATGCAATCCTCTCTTACATTAAACACAACAAACGTCACACATACAACCATGCTATAAATAACAAATATTCCACCAAGGCGGGATTCGAACCCGCGACCCCTGGGTTGGCACATGAGGACTTACCAACAACGCTAATCACCGGGGCTAAAAACGAAAAAAAAATACAATGGCACAACTTTAAACTGTGGACATTTTGGATACAATAAAACATGCTCTTTCACTACGGATATCTCGCAAGATCATGAATTTCAATTCTCAAACCAGTACAAAGCATGATAATCATTGAACCACTCCAGTACACAATGCAAAACTCCAATCTAATATTTTCACTTGTTAAAAACTTTCAATTTAAATCAATAAAAAAATTAATGCCGAATCGTTCCAGAGATAGTGTCTTACAATAAGCATTTTCGTTAAACCTGGCAGTGTAGGGGAAATATGCCGGCGTACCTTCAATAAAAACTTTGTTTCATAAAATCTGTTTCCACTGTCAATAAATCAATAAAATTTAACAACAAATTTGCAGACTATTTTCCCGAAAATATTACCGTAAGAAACGGGAATAGACATATTTAGGATGCTCTACTGCTTATAAGTAAATATGATAGCCCTATTTTTCTCACATAACCCGGCTAGCTCAGTCGGGAGAGCATGAGACTCTTAATCTCAGGATCATGGGTTCGAGCCCCGCGTTAAGCGAATTATTTGCCAGCCTTTGGTGGTGACGGGATAATGTTCTCGCCTGCTAACCCTAGCATTTGTTAACTGCACACATCAGATTCGATCACATATTTTGGAAGGAAACTTACACAAGTTTCTTAAACTATGATGAATACGAGAACGGAGTCTCATTGCCGCCTGGGATGTTAATGCATGGAAACCAGTATTTAAAGTTCTTATTGTGACTAAAATATACCTAATACATGCCAAACTCTGCAGCAATGACAAACAGAATTGCACAATTCATGAGTGTATGCTAATGTATCTCAATGAATCTTATAAATAAATACTCCATGACTTCACGTGCCTGCTATGTACTTCACGCGTTGGAGGTTAGCGCACATAAAAATTTGAGCAAATCTCAACTCTGTCGAAGCGAAGTTACACGAAACTACACGAATTCACGCGTAGGATTACGTGTTATCTGATTGGCTAAATATTGAGTGAGATAGTTCCCTAGTCATAATGGAGATCATATTCAAATTTTATTTTTTATTTCAACGTCTGTAAGAAGTATAAAATAGATATTGTAATATTAATGGTGCAAAAATATAGTTATATATGACAAAAATTCTCAGTAATTAAATAAATAAAGCTACATAAGTCTCTAACTTGACTCATTTTTTCCCGCCGTACGGCTGAAAACCCTTCAAAACAGCAGTTTTTTTGCGATTCTGTAAAAATTACTGTGGCGAGTAAAATATTATTTTTTATAAATAGTTTAGAAAACAAGCAATCTACCCACCGTTAGTTTTTTGACGAAATATAGGTGCTAGAAGTTCCTAATTTGTTAAAATTCTTCCACTGGAGTTCACAGCCATTATCTATCCCATGTAAAACAGCTAAAAGTTTTAGGCAAATTGCTCGAAAAGTAGTTCGGCAGGGGGTTGATATTTTGATATCATTGGAAAGATGATTGTTTTTTCTTTAAAATGAGGCCAAATTCATCAAATTCTAGGTGAAGTGATTTTTAGCTCTTACTTAAGTCCAGAAAACAGCTGAGCGAGTGGTGCAGAGCGACCTAGAAATGCGAAACTCTAGTTTTAGTAAGTTTTCTCCGTCTCAAGCCGCATCGAAATTCGCATCTCATGTTATAAGTGGCGATGGAGATGTTTTGTTTTCCGTCAATGTGTGCCTGCGCCTCAATTCCCTCTCGATATCTCCGACCTTCGCGCATTCGGCGTACTTTTAAATCGCAATCTTGATGTTGCATAATTTTTCTCTCCCTCACCGCTCACCGGCCGCGTTTTCTACATTCAAGAGGTAACGCCTTTTTCCGGATGAATGTCTCCTTCAGACAGACGGTCTCTCCCTGGCTGGTATCTTGAGAAAACTGCTCCCTCGACAGACGTTTGTGCTGAGGCAAGTCTCCGGCGCTATGATGATACAGTCATGCCCAAGTACGCGTGCACGTAAGTGCAGACGATGCGTGAAAAATACTTTCTCGACGCCGCTAATGATTCATAGCCAAGTGCTCTCTTCAAGATTATATCTCGTTCCTAAGCTTCTAAGTGAGCCTGTACCACCATCCCTTCTGGCTCCATTGCACGAGAAACTTAAATGTTTGTTACCCACTGCTACTTGGTTAACTCATGAGAAAACGGTTGTCAATCCATTTGGATGTGGTGATCATGATAGAGGCTATGTTCCGCTAGGGCTGATTTTTCGGGTTGATAGAGACCTATATGCTGTTCTTTAATTTAATTCAACACGGTGGGTGAGATCTCTCCAATGTAGTCACTTCTGCAGGATATGGTGGAAACAAGAGCGAAACCAACTCCGTCCACCCTTTCCAGAGGAGGGAGGAAAGATATAAGTTTCGCAGCTTCGACTTTTTGGGTTCAGATTTAATTACACACATACCCATCACGCCGCTTCTTATCGGAGTAGTTCAAATCATAGAACTTATTTTTTTCTCTTCGGCCTAGGAAACTGGCTGTTTTAATAATTTCCTCCAACTACCCTATCATTGCCGACCTTCTTTGCCTCTGCCACACTCTTGTATTGCTTCATGTATGATCTCCTACTCTTAAGACTCCTAATATTCCTCCACTTAAGAGTCTCTTCCACCACATTCGCCTGTGATTTTCTTGGTCTACCCCTTCCTCTCCCACTATTCACTCCGCTACCATAAATACGCTTAGTTATTCGACTTTCATCCATTACCTCAATGTGGCCAGTCCAACGAAGCACGCTCCTTTCATACATGTCCATCTCTGGATCATGCATTTCATATTCCTTCATCACCCACTCATTTCTAATCCTATCCCTTCTGATTTTACTGAAAAAGCTTCTCAAATACCCCATTTCCACTGCATTTAGCCCACTTCTATACTCATTCTGGCATACCCAAGTTTCGTACAATACATACAATAGTGTGGGAATGAGTACACTTTTGTAAGCAGCAATTACTGCTTTCTTAGACATCTCCATTCTGTATCAATCAATACCTTCGATTTTCAGCAGCCACAAACTCATCATCAACAGCATTATCATTACGATGATTGGTAACATCCCTCACAATTTACTTCATGCGCTTAATCCTTGGTCTTACTCAATAATTCCTTCAATTTAATTCCCCTTCCAGTACTGTTTTCAAATGGGCTGTTCTCTTGCAATACGTACAATAAGTTTCCCTGTTCTATATCTTAATTCGTACACATTAATAATCGTTTCTTTCATCTCTACGTGAACTTCTTCACTGGCGATTCTCTCCGTCCATTTGATTCTCATCATTCTTCTACGGCACATCTCTATTGTTTCTAATCTTCTTCGTTCTACTACTATATAACATCATCCAAGCTTTAACCATATCCAATAGCATGCTCCATACGTGAGTTACTTACAATCGGATTAAAATTATGACAAAATGGTTGAATGTGCGTGTTCACCATGTATATTTCAGTGTGCTGGGTACACAATTATTTTAATCTCAGAGAGGAATATTTATTGCAAAGTCATAGTGCACTATTTTATTACAGATACAATTTATTTTCTTCTCCTAAAATCTTTCTATTCCATACATGTATTTATAAAATACTTTTAAAATCATGATATTATATTGTCTTCATTTTTTTATTACGTACCTTAGAGTTTATACGCAAATTTTGAAAAACAGTTTTAAAAACACATTTCTGTCTTTTTCCATTATGGTCCAGCTAAGTCAGAGCCACCTAGAATACATTCTAGGTGGCTCTGTACGTAGAATGTATTCTAGGTGGCACTAGCTAAGCCCTCTAATGAGATCTTGTCTGCAGGTGACGATTTTTTTCAAATTACTGATGAACCTGTAATATTTTCTATATTTTAATTTATACATTAATTTCTATTTATAATCTCTCTTCTAAATTGTCCATTTAAATTTATTTAATTCTCTTGGCAGTCCCTTGAATTGATCAAATCAATTCTGACTTTAATTGAGAATTAACCCTTATAATTAAACCCAATTTAAACAGTTCAAATTTAATTTTAAAATTTCAACCTGGTCATTTATGAGGCCATCTCCAAATGATTCATGCATTTAATAGAATAAAAAACGTAGAGGGGTGGGGGGGAAGCGGGAGGGGGGTAGGACATCGTACTCTACCACCATTCTCGTCACGGGCTTGTATGCCGTTTCAAACCGGTAACAGAACTTGTTTTTTTCCTGAGAAAGTAATCGCGAAGTTATGTAATTCTTGTCAAACCGTCTATGGTGAATTTCAATTACTTTTTCCTCCCTCACATGAATTATTACTAATTTTTCAGCGAACAGTATTTTTTTAAACGCTCTTGATTATTACTGAATGAACTGAATTGATATCCCATATAATGAGAAGGTAGTCAGAGCACTGATCAAATCAGTATCTAGAAGATTATGAAGAAATATTGTCACATTTTTAATAAGCATTTAAATAATTCGGTCTGAATGTAGAGCAAGCATTGGCTATTGCTGATTGACGGGTTCCAACAAAAATGGCAATCAGAATGTAAATTAAAAATACTGCAAGATAACGGATCGTATTTTTAGCATTTGATCACATATTTTGAGCAGCTTCCATGACATTTGTCATTGCTAGAAGCTATGTTATTACAGGGCACGGATATAGGAATTTTCATCGACAAGGCATTGAGAGAAACAATCGGTATCCCACTACAGCGATTTTTATCAAAGCACTGAATTGTTTTTTTCAGAGACTTCTATTTTCAACAAGAGTGCTTCCTAATTATTCCATCAGTCTTTTGTCTTTTCTCTTCGTGTATCTCCTCGTTCCTTCCGTAACATGAATCCAGTACCCAAATTTCGCCTTTTCATATCCCATTGATCCCTTTCCTACAGAATTCAGGCCATATTAAATTCCCTCGCAGTTAAGTAAGTTCTCTCGGTCTTTTTCTTTCTACGACCTTATTCAACGGCTGGTTGCATGATCGTGCTTAAAGGTTTTGTGGCTTTTATGATTATTTTTGTGGTTATAAATGGGCAATTCCATATGTGACGGAATTACCTTTAGAGAAAACTATGCAATAGGATATTGTAATAAAATTGTAAAATACTAAATATTTGCAACACTTCTAACTGTGCATGATCAAAAAACTTTTATTAAGACGATTTTCATACACAGAAACAAAATTAAGTATCTAAATACCTTCTAAATATGCCTAAAATTTACATGTGACAGAATTACTGCCAGGTCAACCTCCTATGAGTAATGATTTCAAACATCTTCAAAACTCTGTGAATCTAAACAGAATTTGAAAACTTTTAGTACGCCTCTGAACAAAGTTTGAGCCATTGCTTACGATAGCACAGTTTGCCAAACCTACAAATTAACAATATGTATATAACGGTCATAAACAAACACGTGACGGAATTACCGTGACGGAATTACCAATTGCTTCTTGTTTCAAACTCAAAAAGAATATTGTCATTTAACTTCTACTAACTCTGAATCAACAGTCAACAAATTATGACAAGTTAAAACATAAAAAATGTAGCTTATATACAATCAAATTACAAATAAGAATAATAAAAGAGGACAAAATATTATTATTATTTTGCACTAATGTGTGTTTTACTGTCCATTCACTGCGTTATGAAAAATGTAACGAATGCGAATTCCAAATATGTTAAGTATAGGATGGTGCTCAAGGTGAACGACATCCATTTTGTCAATCCAGCATCTGTCTTCTTTCTCTGGAAATATGTACACCATCCCCTTGTCATCATTTCGGCGTAGGTTCATTTGTTTTGTCTTCTTGCCACTGTAGCTTGCCAATATGAAAGTTCCAACTGCCAAGGACTTCGTGGAAGCAACATCACATCTGAAATATTTTATTTTGGATTTCTGAAGGCTTAAATGAAATGTCTTATAATTTATTGCTGCGGTATACGGTTTAAGTAAGACAGTATGCTTGTCTACAACTACAACATTATGGGTATTTCTGGTACCCGATATGCTAGATGATATACTTTCCCATCGTTCTTGATTCTCTTTTCTGTTGGCCTGTAGTTCAATACTTGAAATATACTTCATTTTTATTTTCTCATGTTTTGCACTACAGTGTTCAAACAAAGTCTCGGCTGATGAAATCTTGGCTACTCCTGTTAATATGGCAATTGTTGCATGTCTTTTAATTTCACCTCCAATTCCATCCACTGCACCTCACCATGACTACTGGCAAAGAAATTCCACTCAAGTTCTTTTAGAGAAAACAAGTCATGTAAAAAAGCAATGTTTTCGTACAAGTATCTCTGCTTGAACTGGCTTGCTGCCCCATCAGAGAAGAATTTTACTTTATTGTTATGTGGATGCAGGGTGCGTAGTTCTTGAAGTAACAATCTCAAAAAACCATCTACTGCATACTTGTCATGAGTCAATTCATCTGAAACGATGAAAAACGATTGACAAGCATCCTGGGTCCTCATACAACCTGTAAAAAGAGTAACTTGCTGGTGGTTCCAATGAGCTTCCTGAATTTCATTTTGTTGGATAATTGTAAAGTTCTCTGCGAAATCAATTTGATTGACTACGGTCTCCTTGTCACAGTTTGACTTCGCATCCTTGAAGGTTGAACTTTGCTTTCTTTTGATGAATGTATGCTTTTTGAAATAAATCAGTTGATTTTCGAGAACATTCAAATAATCTTCAATTGTACCCTCATGGGTACTTTTTTCATATCTGGTTCCTGTATTCTCCCATTGTTCCCACCTTACTTCAGTCAGGGGATTTTCAAACAAACCACAGAAGTTTCTAAACTTGACTGGACACCCCTCACAGCCACGTATCATTCAGGATTCTACTTCTTGGTTACGTGTAATAGCGTCCAAAAAAGGACTGAATTCAGTGGGTACAATGAGTAGTGCATCTCCTGAATTTGTCAGGGCCTTCGACAAAAATCTTACATTTTCATGGTACTTGCAAGTACAAGTTGTGTGTGGTACATCAGTGAAACATTTCATGTTGGAAGGACGCAAGCTACAGAACTTCGAAAATCCACATTTGACATCCGGATGTTGTTGTTTTGAATAATGGTATGCTTCTTTCAGTGTCATAAGCATATACCGTTTTTGATGCTTTACTTGCCATTTCTGTTTACATGCTAGTGGAAAATTGCCATTTCTGTGATTCAATAAGGACATTTACGTATTGATTCTTATCTACTCATGCACATATACCATATGCATAGCCCATTTTTAAGAAATTCATTCTTATGGAAGAGATAAGGAGACTATAGTAAACTGTACTTACAATATTTTTAACAGCTCACCCACAAATAATTTATCTCTTTACCTAACATAACCTAATTACAAAGTTAATTATCTAACCTAAAATATCAGCTCAGAGGTAGGCGACTATCCAATTTATTCAACACAGCTATCTAAAATGAGGGCCTATTAAAAACACACATCACCTAATTTTAGGTAATTCTGTCACAGTAATTCCGTCACATCTGAGTAATTCCGTCACCCTGCTCTATGGCCTCGAATAAAACATTTTTGAGAGAATCTAATATTAAAACCTTTAAGGGTGTCAGAACCTACCTTTCCAGGAAGAAAATAAAATCTCTATGTTATAAAATGGTGATAAAATAAAAAGAAATTTAAGTTTTTGTGACGGAATTACCATTTTTGCATTTAGACTTACATATGTATTTTAAAATCACTATACATTGCATATAAAAGTTGATGTGTGTTTCAAAACGTTGCCAAAGCTATGCTACACAAAACACACAATGCAATAAAATCACTGCTTACCTTGTTTGTTGTCATATATTACTCTGTAATCTATGATGAAATAGTTCATAACAAATCTCTGGCAGCCATCTTGAATTCAACAATCACCAAATGAGTAACTAATTTGTTTGAACAAATTAAATACTGATTTCATAAAATTCAATCATTTTTCTGTTGAATTATCAAGAAAAAATATTTCCAGCCTAAATTTTAATTTGAGAAAAATAGTTGACATTTTCGTGGAAATGCCCAAATGCGATTGATAGGGAATTTTTTGTTGCTAGTGTACATAATCATTATACATAGGAAATGAAAAATAACTTGATCTACTTTATCTAATGCATTTCATTGTAAGGATCAAGGTTTCCAAACTTTATAACATATTTAGGTGATGTTACAATATTATCCATTAAGTATTACTATATATTATATATAAACTATTATTATATCATAGTATGATATCAAAATTATTGTTTTTATTTATTATATTGTTAATTAGCAAATAAATAAAATAAATAATTCCAAAGTTTTCCCTGCCAACCGCACTTGAGAGTAACGCTTTCATGTTTATTTATTTATTATCTCACACATGAGGAGAGGCAAACTCAAAAACTGCCATACGGCTCCAATAACTAGGATAACAAGATAATTTAGAAAATGTTCCCAAGGAGACAAGCAAAAGTCAATAACAGGGGACCCATAAAGACCCAGGCGGGTTTAAAAAAATAGTAACGGTAACAGTACACACTTGGCTACTGCACGACATAATTAGTTCAAAACATTTTTATCTTTGTCAGTAGTAATTATATTTGAGTAATTTCTTTCATCTTAGTTTATTTATTTATCTAATTTCAACGGTAACTATGATTTTTGAAATATCCATGCACAAACAATGCCTAAAGAGGATGTCTAATATTCCTTCTGACATATTCTTGCCCATTGTAAAAATATGTAATTATTTTTCCTCCATATTTCAATGAAAAAATGAATAATATAAATTTATTCATTCATAATATACCTTTATTATATTATGAAGTGGCGATAGATAGTCCCAGAAGTAAAATCAAAGAAATATCGTGCGCTACGAATTTATTTGCATCAGAAAAATTCAATGGGGGATCATCAACAATGCCTCATTCAGAGGAAAAGGGTAAGCTCGTAAATATTTATTTATCTCTCCACGGATTTTCAACTAGATCAGACATAGAAAATAGAAGGTTAGGAATTTGAGACATCATAAAACATGTTAACTGAAAGCCAACACGCTATAATTAACTTTCCATATGTTTCATTTACATTGCAGATTCTATAAACCACATTGTCAATCCTGGACAATTTCATGTATTAGGGGAAAAATGGGAACTAATATAAGAGCAAAACGTATTTATATCCACGCCACGGCAAAGAAAAGCTTATAAGTACCGTTTTCTAGAGCAATTTTAGACATGTGATTTGCAGAAAGAGTTCGCTATCATCACTGGCGTCAACATTCGATAGATTATATCCAAAACATAAACTCCATCACGTACACTAAATTAGATATTCTTTCTCCACGTATTGCTTCCCTGTCTCCCAATATACGCCAAGTTATACATTAATTTGTAGAGTGCAACACGCTAAATAATATGAATTACTGATAACTGTTTCTTATTTATTGTTATTGTAAGGAAACCGAGATGCTTTATTATCAAATTCATACAAATCTGGCTTTCGTCTCTTAATAAAATATTACAAAGCAAAGCAAAAATTATTCAATGGAATTAATCTACAAAGGAGGTAAGTGAATTGTAACAACTTGCCCGATTCCATCATCAGACAATAAAAGTAATAGAATGTATGCATGGGCAAGCCGAATAAATTTTTATTTACGAATACGCTTCCGTTTTTATTTGGATCACTTCATGAAATCTTTATTAGCAGAGTGCGAATACTAATATTTGGCGGAGCCCGAGCAAAAATTAATGAGGAACGAATATAATTACTGCAGTCTTTGGGCACGCATGGAGAGCTTTTCTTTCTCGGCCCAATGAAGCCGTTCAGTAATATCATTTCTTCCGCTATAGAGCAATAAAAATCGGACGCCCAAGTGTACGGCCGCGTGCGAAATCCCTCCTTTCGGAAGATATGAGTGGGTGGGGAAGGAGTGAATTATATCCTTATAGCTCCGCCATTCTCATGGCAATGGTCGAATACGTTGTAGAAGGAGGAGGAATAAAAAGTGCTTCGAGTCCCAGCAAAACGTGAGTGCGACGGCCTCGATCCGTGGAAAATGAAAGTTCGTAGCGTGTGGAGTTCACTGCTTGCAGCGCGGGCCAAGAAAGCGAGAAAGGGGGAAAGGAGAAGGAATGATTCCAACGGACAGGACACGCCCCGTGTCGTAGAGCAGCGCGATGTTCCAATTACGTTCCGCCTGAATTTCCGATACACAGGTTGTTTCAGGAGGAATCAGAGTAACTTCTAGAGGAGGTGGGAGAAGTGACTTTAAGGTATTTTGAGCGAGATATTTCCCTGGTCATAATGGAGACCATATTCGAATTTTATTTTTTTATTTCAGCGTCTGTAAGAAATGTGAAGTAAATATTGTAATATTGATGACGCAAAAATATAATGATATATGGCAAAAATTCTCAGCAAGTAAATAAATATAACTATAAAAGTTTCTAACTTGACTCGTTTTTTAACACCATCCGGTTAAATGCCTTCTCAACAAAGGCTTTTAAGTGATTCTATAAAAGTTATTGCGGTGAGTAATTTTAAGAAAATATAAGAAAACATAAAAACTACACATCGTCAATTTTTTGACGAAATCTAGTTTTTAGAAATTCCTATTTTCTTCAATATTCTCGCTCTAGAGCACACAGCTGTAATCTATCCCATGTAAAAGAGCTTTCATTCGTAGGAAAATTGCTACAAAAGTAGTTCGGCAAGGGGTTTAATTTTGATATCAATGGAAAGATGGGAGTTTTATCTTTAAAATGAAGTGAAATTAATCAAATTCAAGGTTCAGTGATACATCGCTCGAACTACCTAAACCTTTTTTATCTCATGAGCATGGGGTCGTAACTCCTTAGTTACCGAGCTATGGCAACGCCGGAAAACCGGTTCTAACTTGTACCCCTAGTAGTAGTTTGCATATTACTTTTCTTGTCGAAATTTGCGCTAATTGTTTCTAATTTCAAAAATGGTACCTGAAATTGCAATTAATTTTACAAGTAATTCTAAAAAAATGTTTTTTTAAGGAAAAAAATTTGGAATTTCTGTTACCATCTTGGAAATTGAAAGCAATGAGCGCAAATTCAGGCAAGAAAAGCTTCAAACTTCAACTCAAACTCTATGCACAACTTAAAACCGTTTTTCTTCGTTAGTATTGATGAATGCCAATGCTATTGGGCGTTTTCATGGTAACTTCAAAATGCTTCTGACAAAATGTTTGCGTTGCCATAGCTCCATTGACTAAGGAGTTGCGATCCGTTGTTTTCAGGACAAGAAAATGCTAAAATTCCCTTCCCCTACCTCCTCCAGAAGTTACGCAGATTCCTCAAGAAACACTCCGTATATTTTTCACATCCCAAGAGACTCGTTAACTCGCCAATCATATGATAATTGCACATCGTATAATAATCACATTCTCGTAATATCACATGCCTCCTTGCTTGGTGTGAAATCACCCCGTGCCACACACACTGGAGGTGGCTCGCACGATATTTCGTAGATGTAGATCTAATGCTGCTTTCATCGGGGATGTTTGGTTTCGTCCAACTCGGAAATAAAACATCAAAATCTGGTATGGTGGAAACATTTCTGGTTTCAAGAGAGCAATCCACTCTTTAGAAGAATCTGCAACCGTAACTCTGTAAATCCCCTTGAAGGATATCTAGAGCAATACTAATTGGCTTCAGCTGATTGATCAATATCTTCGCCTCATGCACAAGTAAATGTTGGTAATATTTTTACTATGCTTTCATGAATGAACCTTGTGCTCATCAAATATCTTGAAATAAATATTTTGGTTATTTAAAAACACCTCCACATATTTTATGTGACTATTCCTCCAAGTTTCATGATTCAGAGCATGCCAGGTGTGGACGTGTCACAAACCCTTGAGGTGGCTTACATGCTACCACATAAATGAAGATATCATATTACATCTACACCTGCGAACTATCACTAGGGCATGCGGCAGGGAGAGTAAATCTTAAGACTACATACATGTAAATTTGAGATATTGAACTCTGAACCAACTCTAAATCATAAAGACGCGATCTATCGTATTATGTCGCATATATAATAATGTCTATCTAACATACATCCTCATCTACGTGCTACTCTGAAAAACCGCCGAAAGGACGCACTACCGGATATTTTAGGACTTGTTCTTTTTCCAGTGTGCATCCGCTAATGGATGCCCGCGATCACATGTTCTATCGCTTCTGTTTCCCGCGGTGTGCATCAGCGACTGAACATCATGCAGTCCCATCCATTGCTTAATGTTTTGCATTCGAGACATCTTTCTCCCAACTTCCCTTCTGCCTTCAATTTTGCCTTAAATTATCAATTTAAAAAATTGGCGTTTCTCATTTCGCATGATATGTCCTAGATATGCCGTTTTCCTATTATTAATTATGGTGAATAGCTCGCGCCCTATAACAACACGCGTATGAACTTCCTCATTTGTCATTCCACGGTATCTTAAGGTTTTTTCGGTACATCCACATTTTGGAAGCTCCTAATTTGTTGATAGTGTTTGCTTTCAACGTCCAACCTTCTACACCATGAAGAAGTATCGACTAAGCGTGACATTTTACGAACCTTAGTCTAAGGTCCAAGTCAAAATTCGAACATGTAAGCACTCTTTTAAATTTTAAGAATGCCTTTCGAGCTTGTTCAATACGGAATTTTACTTCGTTGTCAGATATCCATTCTTCGCAAAGCCACGTGCCCAGATATTTAAATTTGCTGACTCTTTTTATGGGCATTGCGTAAAATTTTATGTTGGAGTTTTGAAATAAATTCAATTTTCGCGAGATGATCATGATTTTTGCATTTTTGGTGTTGATATTTAAATCCATTGATTTACAGTGTTTTCCTATTAAGTTAATCAGTTATTGTAGATCATCTATATTATCGGCGATTTGGACAGCGTCAGCCTATCGTATGTTGTTAATCCATCTCCGTTACCCTCCCAATTGAACGTCTTCTAAAACCTCTTGAAAAATTGCTTCCGAATTAGGGTTGAATAACAGTGGAGATAGCACACACCCCTATCTTACCCCTCTCCTAATTTGTATTGAGTTGGACATATCATGTCCAACTCAATGCCTGTTTGGCCCCAGTATACGTTTTCGATACATCGGATGTCCTTTTTATCAAAATCAAGATTTTTGAGGAGCTGCATTAATTTGTGAAGCTGTACTCGATCGATTGCTTTTTCGTAATCTATAAAGCATAAGCACACTTCTTTCCTTTGATCGTAACAATTTTGGATAAGCACTTGTGTTGCGACTGTCGCTTCTCTTGTACCCAGTCCCTGTCTATACCCATATTGTGAGCCACTTATATCTCATTTCTTATATATTCTTTGGTGCATGATTTTTATAAATATTTTAATGTATATCTCATCAAAGTAATGTCTATGATCTTCATACTCTCTTGCGCTGGTGTTTTTAGGGAAGGGAATAAAAATAAAGTATAACCATTGTTTGGGGTTGCAACCCGTTTCATAAATAGCGCTTTTACGCCTCTTTCGTCTAGAAGTTTCAGTACCTGTGATGGAATTACGTTTGCATAAGTTGATTTGTTATTTTTTTAGCTTTGTTTAGTTTCTACTATCTCTTCTTTCATGAACGATGGGACAGTTAAACAATTTTCATCATCAATTTCTGTGTTAGGACAATCATCATTGAAGATACTTAATTATTTTGTTACAGATCTAGGGTCACCGGCCATAAAAAAGGAAGGGAATAGGAGAAATTTGCTCGGGAAGAAGAGGGGACGAAATGAGGTCGGTTCCGGTAGATTAGTGTCTCGCTCTCTTTCTGCTGTGGTGAATCCCACGTTGAAAGAAGAAATTCTCACGCTCACCTCTTCGACAGATTGATTTGTTTTGGCAATTTTGCCCGTTCTACTGATGGAGTGTGCGGGAGAGGAAAAAATAACATCTCCTTTTCAACTTAAAATCATGGAATTTGTATTTCCCGAATGACCTTATGTCTTGGGCGTAGGCTCTGAGTCACTAGCTCCTGCCTCTAACCTATTTACAAAAGCGCAACACTTTCTACGAATTCGTGGCAGTTTTTTTCTTTAGCAAAACGCACGGCTTTCCTTTGCATTTTACCGACTACGTGAATTAACTCTTCCTGTGCTGTATCCCTAAGGCTTTGGAGTACTAAAGAAGATGCCAGCATAGAATGAATTACTAGATCTGTTATACTTTTTCTTCTCGTGCACCTTTTTACGATTCAATTGAAATTACCTGTACTGTGATCAGTGGTGTACCTAGGGTTTCTGGCGCCCCTGGCAAAATGTAAGGGGTGGCGCCCCCCCCCCCCCCTGTTCCTCACATGTATCTCATTCCCTATGTTCCTCTTTTTGTCATTAATTTGTATTCTCTACATTTTTCTAATTGGATATGAAATTTTTTCTTCATTATCCTATGAAACTTCAGCATTATACTATTATTGAGAGGGAAATATCGCTGCGCCGTCCCCTCCATGATGGTGCCTCTGGCAGGGGCCAGCCCCGCCAGTCGCCACCCATTAGCAACACCGCTGACTGTGATGCGGCATTACTAATGCTTCGAATAAGTACACCATAGGATAGGTCAATGAGGAATAGCATGGTATCTCAAATCTTATAATATGGCATATATAACGACATGTCAGGAATATACGCTGCATATATAGCCAGGCGGCTGACTCAATGTAACACGTAATACCCAATGAATATAGTATATCCCAGTGGATATATGCATCATCATTAGTGTAATCTACCGGTTAGAGGTAGGTTATGATGAAAGTCAGAGAATATCCAACAGACTCTGACACGTGCCGTACCCTATCTACCTCTTGTATTTCTTTCTTCATCTCAGCATAATTCCTACCGTTCTTCATCCCGTCCATAAAACTTATTCTCCTTCTCCCCCTTCCCCGCTTGCCCAACATCCTACCCTCTATCACGGCCTTCAGCAAACCATCGCCCCTCATTACCCCTTCCAGCCACCTACCCTACCTTCCCCTAATCTCATCCACAATTTTCCTCTCCTCACCCACCATGTCAAGCACTTCCTCATTTGTCTTCCTTTCCGTCCAACGCACCTTCTCCATCCTCCTCTACACCCACATCTCGAAAGCCTTCAGCCTATTTTCGTCCTCCTTTCTCAAAATCCACGTTTCTGCCCCATACAACGCCACACTCCATATCAAACTCTTCACCAGCCTCTTTTTTACATCCTTACTTTAGGTCCCCGTCATCAGCTCCCTTCTATTATTGAATGCTTCCTTCGCTAGCGAGTGGATATATTATAGAACGCTAAAAACATAACCCGTTATGGAGGAATCTGTTTGGTTGGTAAATGAGGAAGGTGGCCCAGAATGAGGTAATTTGCGTCATTTACGATAGGTGGGTAATTTAATTATCATCATCATTGGTCGTTCAGTCCCGAGATTGATTGTTTGTAGCCCTCCATCCTTCCCTATCCAATGCTAATTCCCTTATTTCCTGGTAGTTCTCTTTATCTACCCTTTTCTTTATTTGGTCCATGTGTTTATTTCTAGGCCTCTTCCTCCCGAGACTTTTCTCTCTATTTTTCCTCCAGTTATATCCTTCACAAACCTATTGTGCCTCAGGATGTGTCCAATCAATTGGGCTCTTCTTCTCTGTAAGAGTGTTCCATATGGTCTTTTCCTCTTCTACTCTTCTATAAACTTCTTCATTTAATATTTTATCTGTCCATTTGATCTGCAGCATCCTCCTACAACACCCGTTTTCGAAAGCTTCTAAATCTTTTCTGGTCTACTTTTCCAATGGTCCACGATAACGATCCCAATTTTAGAGTCGTGCGTTTCTGCGCGTAGTCGCTTTCGATATCCAAAACGCGAACGTCCATTGTTGCGAATTGTTCGAATTCACAGTTCGTACGACTTGCTCTACAAATGCGAGAACAGATATTTTGAAGGTTCATACGTAGTTTGAAAAACGCACATCTCATTTTTTCATTCATTAAGGTGGCCGCAGAGGTACCGTAGGTCATTGAGTGCACCGCATTGTAGGTACCGCAGAGGTAATCGTAGGTTATTGAGTGCACATTTTCATAAATTTTTAAGCAAGTCGAAATAAAATCCCTGGACCACATTTGATTTTAGTGTATCTGTTTATGCGATGGAAATCAAAATAAAGGCAGTAATGGAAATGATACAAGAATTATAGTTTTAATTTTTCCATTTTCACTTTCATTTTTGAAACATGTCATGACTCGAGTTTTCGGCGCGGTATTAAAAATGTAGACGAAATTAAACATAAATGTTTGTTTCGAATATTGGTATCGGCGTGGCACCTTAATATTTGTCAGTATCAATTATCATAATAAGAAGGGAATTATTCCGCGATTATAAGAAGAGCTGTGCATATGTAATCGAATTGTTACCCAATATACTCCATAAGGCTACATGTTAAAATAGCATTGAATCGCCAAAAATCAAAATCGGTGTGATGACATTTTTTTCACTTTTATCAATAGATAATACTACTGAGGACACGCATGCAAAATTTCACGCGAATCTGTAAATAAAGAAAACTCGATCCAACCTATTTCAAGAATTAAGGGAATCGCAATAACGCGAGCGCACATGCTATTACGATCGGTAATCACGCCCCAGTTCTTTTAATAGTCACGACACACGTGGCGAGACAATATCATGACACGTCTTCACAAACCTAGCTGCTCCTCCTCTGCACCCGATCTAATTCCAATATTCAGCCTGCTTCATAATGATCCCAAATGTAACAAGACAATTTCTGCTTGAGACTTCGCAGCGCTGTTGTGCTGGTATTTTCATGTCTCTCGGGTACAGCTGCGTCTGTGTATCTTGATTTTGACGTTTCGTTGCCAATGCAGGCCATATCTTCAGATCAGATCCGAATGCCAAACGGTGAAAGTAGGCCTGTATTTATACCGTCCGGACCTGATCTGAAGATGTGGCCTGCATTGGCTACGAAACGTCATCATCAAGAGAGACAGACCCAGCTGTACCCGAAAGACATGAAAATACCAGTATACAAGACAAATATATAATTGTATAATACTACCGAACTATAATTATTGCGCAACAGTCATGTTTTTAGCCAGTACCGTAGACAGAAATAGGCTACAAGAATTACAGAATAGAGGTATGCGACAGACACTTAAATGTGTAAGGTATACCAAAATTGAATTGATGTTAAAAACGATGATATGGATGGATGTCAGCCAGATGTATTCAACTTTATCCATAAAATTAAAATTGGGTTAATGCCAAAATACTTTGACGAAATTCTCATTACCAATAGGGATTTTCACAATTATAATACTAGAATAAATAGTGATTTCCACCAACCGATGAAAAAGAATGCATCATCACAGGCCTCACTCTTTTATAGGGGATTGTTATTATACAACACAATGACTTCAGAACTAAAAACTATTAAAAATATGGATATTTTTAAAAGAAGGGTAAAAGAATGGTTGATAAACGCAAGACACTGAGGTTAAGGTGTAAAACGTATCATGTACTAAAGTCATAAGAAGTCAATGTATAATGTGTACTGGAAGTATCCCGCGGAAAAATTTTACGCTTGCGCCAAATTTGGGCCAAAGTTATGTTTGGATTATGTTTGGCCCAAAAATCGGCAATGAGACTCCTAACTTCAAATAGAGTCTAAATATTTATACTTTGTCGAATTATTTTAGGAAAGGTATTGCGCAAATTTGTCCCAGAGATTCATAAATTTTCCAAAAACTTTTATCTAAATATTCACGTCAGCTAACGCTAATTTGGGAACAATGTGGAGTGAATTTGGTAAATGAATTAACTTTCGAAAGTAGCACAAAGCTAGCTAAATTTTCCCGAATGGTATTACAACTTTGTGGTAAGTTAATTTAAGTAAATTGTGCTAAGTATAAATATTTAGACGCTATTTGAAGTTAAGAGTTTCATTGTCGATGTTTGGGCTAAACTTAATCCAAACATAAATTGGCTCAAATTTGGCGAAAACGTAAACATTTTTACGCGGGATCACAATTTTCTGTACGAAAATTATGCCATTATTTTTTTACAATTGTAATATTGTCATTTTGAAAATGTATTTTTAATGTATACAGTTAATGAATATTTGAATAGCTACTGCTAAATAAACGCTATTATTATTATAAGGGTTGCATTGTATGGTAATTTGTTTTTGTATTGTAATAAGGGTTGTATTTTTGGATTCGCACGAGGTTGGGGGAAAGCGACCGGGACCGATCGTGAGAGGAATAAATACGAGACTGATCGACGCACGCGTCGCGTTAATTGATATTTCCTCGCGTGTGCTCGTGGTGTCGGGGGATTCGAAAGCGACTGCTGGTTGGGAGAGGTCGTATTCATTTGCTCGCGAGCGGCGCACATAAAAAGGGACTGGTTGGCCCTCCTGGCTCTCTAGGGAGGATGGGGAGGGAGACAATATGAGTAGTGAGAGAGGGAAAAGGGGGAAGAGGCAGACAGACAGACAGACAGTCGAAGAGAGAGAGTGATACAGAGATAGAGAGGTGGCAGACACAAAGACAATGAGGTGGAAGGGCTTTCAGGTAGTTTGAGCGAGACATTTCCCTGGTCAAAATGGAGACAATTTTTTAATTTAATTTTTTATTCTAGCATCTGTTTAAAGTATAAATAAAATATATTGCAATATATTTGGCGCAAAAATATTGTTACATATGTTACAAATTCTAAGAAATTAAATTTATATATCAACGCAAATCTATTACTTGACTCGTTTTTTCACGCCGTATGGCTAAAAAACCTTCACAATAACAGATGGTTTTTTTGTGATTCCGTAGAAATAACTGCAGTGGGTAATTGATTATATTTTAAAAATATTTGAGAAAACATACAAACAAGTTGGAAATTTGATAACTCATTGCCAACGTTTCGCATTTTATCTATGTTTCATCAGGGCTGTAATGAAAATATTTGGGGCGTTTTTACATACATTGAATATAGTCTACAGTTTTTAGTACATATTTATGTTAAAACGTTTATAAACATTTCATTTTTTAATTTAACTCAGAGATAGTTACTTCCAAATTAATTGTTTGATTATATTTTCGTTGCTATTTATTGTTTGTTTCAATTGTTGTTATTATTGTTAGGTTGTTTCAAAAATCAAAATATAGTTAAGTGTTGCTAAAGCATATTAGATTATAATAAAATTTGCTAAATTTGGCGATGTCTGTTTTTTTTTATTGCAGGATGCTTTGTTTTGTGTAATGTGCACCATTTCTTCAAATAATCTTTTACACAAGTTGGGTTCTGAATCTATTATTTTTGTGAGTTGAAAATTGAATGTGTGGTTATTTTTGATTGCATGATCTGCTAGTGCACATAATTGAAATAAATAGCAACGAAAATATAATCAAGCAATTAATTTGGAAGGAACTCTCCCTCTCTCTCTGAGGTAAATTGAAAAATGAAATGTTTATAAACTTTTTAACATAAATATGTACTAAAACTGCAAACTATATTCCATTTACGTAAAAACGCCCCATATTTTCATTGGAGGCCTGATGAAGTATAATTAAAAATGCGAAATTTTGGTAAAGAGTAATAGAATTTCCAAGTTATTTGACCCATATCTCCTGAAATAAGAAGAAGAAAATAAATTATAAAAATAAGAGGTCATGAAAAGGAATCATCGAAACATACAAACTACAAAACTTAAGGAGGTTCGGTGGTTTTACTCAACTTAAGAGAATTCGATGAAACTTGCTGGAAACATTAATTTGGTTGTCTTAAAGCTACCTGATTTTTCTCAGAATTATTTACCGCAGGTTTCTTAAGATATTTGAACGAGTAGTGGGCATGAAAACACACGGGTTGTTATGGGAACGCAAGGCTTTATTCATCAGAATGAAACTTTTCTAATTATTCAATTTATGATAATTTATGTCATCAATAGAAAAATCTATATGACAGATTTTTACTCCGAGCGCTTGAATAAATCCCTCGCGCGCGTTGCAGATCGTGTGAAATTGGCACCACGGATAATGTACTTGAACGTGGATGCAAAACTTACAGGATGCAGAAGAAAAGGCATAAGAAAGTGTAATTTCATGCCCAATTCTCGATCAAATATCTTAAAAAATCTGCGGTAAATAATTCTGAAAATTTGCAGGTAACTTTAGGAAAATATTTTTAATACTTTCAGGAAGTTTCATTGAATTCTCTTAATTTGAGTGAAACCACCGAACCTACTTAAGTATTTTGACGAAATCTACACGTTAAACATTTTTAATTTTTTCAATTTTCTCCCGCTGGAGCGCACGGCCGTAATCTATTCCATGTAAAACAGGTTATATTTTTAGGCAAGTTGCTCAAGAAGTAGTTCAATATGGGGTGAATATTTTGATATCATTGGAATTAAGGGAATTATTTTCTTAAAAATGAGGCCAATTTCATCAAACTCTATGTGAAGTGATATCTCGCTCAAAGTGTCTTTAATTTAAAATGGGCGGCGGGTTCTGTGGCGACGACACGTGCCAGTGCTGAGGGAGAAGGTGAGAGGAGACAGGAGGGTGAGGGATATACACAATGAGAGGTGCTAGGAGGGAGGGGCCGATTGCACGGCGTTGAGGAGAGGTAGAAAAAGACACGTGCCGCTCATGGGAGTCAGAGGAAGGAGAGGCTTCACGGGAGGAGGGAGATGAGAGCTAATCCGAAGAGGACCGTTCGGATACAGATAAGATACAGGAGACCCCTGATGGAAATTTCCCAATAATAATTCCCTAGAACATAGGGAAACAAAAGGGAAAAATTGAAACCACATTATTGGGTTGAAATCATTCTCTTTCTAATGAAAATGATCCAAAAGAAATTGCAGAAGGTCCTTTTTTTGTGTCTAAAAGTGGGGTGAAAATACCCTATTTTTGGCGTTTTTACAAAAAAGTTTAAAAAAATAAGTAAGTAGGCATGGAATGACCCATTAGAAAAAATTTATTTCCTATGGAAATTCCCTTAAACTCTACGAAATTGTCTTCCAAGAACTTTTTTCTTCAGAAATAAAAGACTTCGGTCAGCAATTTCCCTAGAACAAAACACTACTCTAGGGAAAACCTTCGGGCATAGGAAAAATTACACCAGTAATTGCACACATTCCGGTGAGCAGAGCATAGATTGAATGATTTTCGAGGAAAAATATATATCTATAAATACTAAAACATTATTCTGCATAGTTTCATTTATAAAACCATAGAGTTATAACAATTAACTATAGTAAGACAGACAAAATATTTATCAATAAAAAAGACGCGCAACCATTATTAAAAAATCACTTCTCTCAGTCAACTACAGTAGGTGAAAAACAAATATATTCTAAGCCAATTTCAAAAGCTTTTCCCAGGGAAAATGCACTTTAGGGAAATTATTCCCTAGAGGTATATTTTCTAGAGAAAATAGGGGTTCAGTTTTCTAGGAAATTTTCCAACAGGGACTTCGAAAAAAAAAGAAAGTACTCATGGAGGACTGTGTGAATCAAAACAAATACTCAATTCCAATTTTTCGCTTGTATTGTTAAAAACATATTGTTTACACTAGTGGCAGGCCTTAGATATCGTCAACCAGATTAAGGTAAAAAATATACAGATATTTGGTCAATTGTATTTTTAATGAACACTTTTCCCGACCATTTGAGGTGACTGCGGCTCCAATTCTATTGAACTAACGCATCTTTACTTCATTTTCCGAGGTTATTTGCTAATAACTCAAAAATGTATTTGGATTTGTGCCTACATTTCATTATCATTCAATTCCCTGGGTGTATTTTCTCATTATAAACAGTTTAACGAGATAATGGCGTTTATATTAGATATAAAAATGTTATTTTTCCTCATGTTTACACAGTCTCGCAATTAACTCCATACCATTTCGAATTCAATATCCGAAAAAAGGAACGCGGAAGGGTAATATTTCGTTGTTCATACTTCGTTGTTCATTTCAAATATCATATTATAGGACCCGTTTGTCCATAAGTAGTCAGAATATGAATTCAATTACAGTTAAGTCATTTTAAGGCAGCATTACCTAAAGGAAGTTCTACTGCAACGTTGTGTATAATAAGAAATAGGTTACCTACTCATTTTAACTCTTTTATGAGCATTGTTTAAAAACTTTTACTTTCACTGATGAGATACCTTAGCTATCAAAAATCAAAGCCAATACACAAAATATGTCGACCATTTGACTGTACTTTGAATCGGCAAAACATTGCCAGTCACGGCCAATAAAAACTACGAAGCAGAAGAGAAAAACGTGTAGGACACATTCTACATCTACATACCCACTACCATGCGAGCCGCCGATAGGGCGTGTGGCAGGGGGAGTTAGGACACCAGCTGCGTAAAGGTGTAAAGGAGAATGTTGTTAGTAGGTGAAAAGATGAAGTGTATTTTGGCAGTGTTTTCTGTGGTTCTCAGTTTTCATTATGGTCACTTATTGTGCGTGGAAAGAACGAATTTTTGTACCTATCTGCTCGGCAATGTCTTTCTCTTATTTTATCTTTCCTGTCCGACCTACAGATGTAGTGTGGTGTCAAAATTATATTCTCTGTATCATTTTGAGACATAATGACCGCCTAAGAATAATAATGACCCCCTTATGAGCTTAGACTAATAATGGAGACCGGAAAGAATGAGAAACACTATTGAGGAAGGTCGAGAACTGGATGGATCAAGCAAATCATTATGACAGATAAAGGAAAAATCTCATTATATGATTCCTTATCATGAGATATCGATAGCAAAATCTTATGACAAAGAATTACGTGATAGTAAAGCAGGAAAGAAAATTGAGAGGAGGGCTCTAGCAAAACGATCATTGGATTGATGACTGCTAATGATGATAAAATTTCAAATATCTTTGCAGTAAGGCAAGGGATTTTTCCAAACAATGTGTTGATGTTTGCGCTGATTGGAACACATCAGTGCACTTCAGCGCACACTAATGACGATGAATGGAACGATGCATCGTGATGTGCACAGGCGAAACGTTCGGTAACCTAACATGCCGCTAAATAGATTTAGATTCACAATAGACATGGTCAAATGTTTTGAAAATAGTTAAGGACTTAGTTCGAAATACATACTTGAAAAGTTAAGCTTTTTACCGAAAGGTAATAAAAAAATAAATAAATGAAAAAAAATATTTTTATATACATATATGTATGTATGTGCATGTGTGTGTATATATATATATATATATATATATATATATATATATCCATGTTTACATCTTTACTGAAAATCATCACAAAATAGCAATAGCGGGTGCAATTATCGGCGTTCTGTTCTTCTTAAACACACTCCATAGTGCATCAACGCTACTCCCGAACTATTTTGAAGTGCGCTTCCTAGTTCGCAGAGTCTGAAACAAATGGAAAGCATGTGCCCCATTACGTCACCAAGTGATCAACGCATTGGAACGAATGGAAAGCTCCCCCAGTCTTCCGTGAGAGTGAATCTCTTTGGCAGGAGTCATTCTTCCAAGGCCTTGCAGCTTATTCTGTCTCGCACTGCTGGCTAATTACGCGGGTAATTCGTAACCAAAGCCTCACGTTCTTGGTTCATCGCCAACCAGTGTCGTTTTTATCGTAGTAGAGGGAATTCGAAAGTCATACGCGGAGCAAGCAATTTAAATAAGCAATCGCCGCTGGTTTTTTCTCTCCGTTGACATTTTCGCAATTTCTCATCTTTCACCGCTCAGGAGCGAGTGACTGTTAGGGATAGAGTGTTAACTATTTAACGAGTGGTGAGATCGCTATTCAGCGCAGCAAAAGGCATGGATCTCCAACATGGGTTAGTTCCGAAAGTTATATACTTACGGAATATATATATATATATATATATAATATCTTCTGAGAAACCGCACTCGGCGTATAAAAACACAAATATAAATAACCTTTAAAACACAGGCACACGAAAATTAAAAGGACACTCACAGAATAATTTGCGGACGTTTCGACGGGCAAGCCGCCATCGTCAACGACAAGAGACTAACTAGTGGTCTGTTACCTCGGGTGGGGGGGGGAAGCGGAACAGGAGAAGGGAAGGGGACTAGTGGGGAGCGGGAGCAAGGGGTTGCTATTGGTCAGTGGGCCAAGTTAAGCCCGGGCGATTCAAATGCTCTTAAGAACCAGATGAAAGCCATCTCGCGAGTCCTCAATTCAATATTAGCTGCTGATTCGGGGAGGGCTTCTATATATATATATATAAAAGGGAATATTTTATCACGATTACAATCATCATCATCATCATCATCCATCAGTCCGAAGATTGGTTTGCAGCTGTTCTTCGCTCCGTTGTCCTTACAGTTAATCATTTAATTATATATTCACTAGTTGAAAAGGTTGCTGAAACCATAGAGCTTACTGGAGGGGGCGCCCCCTATGCTCCGTACTGGCGGGGAGTGAAGCCAAGGGGGCGTGGCATAATTGCGCATTTAGCCATATTGTACAGCCCAGCTATAACACAGATTCTTACGGGGCAACGATCAATTTTTGCTCTTTACTCTTAAAGTAACGCCTTTGGGGATTTTTTGCGGCAGGTGCGCTGAAAGGCACTAGTAATACATGCCCAAATTAATTAATTGCTAGTGGATTAGAGACGTTGTGTCCCGCAGGAACGGGATTATTAACGGAGAAAGCGATGTTTTGTCAAACATAATTGACTCAATATTACTGGTAAAATAACAGCTGTCGATTCCAAAGTTGCATTAATTTCAACTTTCTTAATCCTATTCCTGAAATTAAAGATGGATTGGAGATTGGATATGCAACCATCGTTTCTTCTGCGAACGTAATTTATCACCATTAAACTCGCCAAGAACTGCTACTGTACGATATAAATATTGACCAAATCCCAAGATAAAATAATTTTATCAATGGCACAATACCGAATCACCCTAAGACTATATTTTCTACTTATATTATTCCATTTTCACTGTCAAACCTTGGAAAAGAGCCGTACTACCTCTCGTAATGCACGTTTGTACTCAACTCAACAAAATGCGTATGAAATATTACCGAATTACCTTTAAACTATATTTCCTATTTATATTATTACATTTTCACTATCAAAGCCCCTGGAAAAGAGCCGTGCTACCTCACGTAATGCACGTTTGTACTCGAGTGAACTCGAGTAAATGCGTGCTTCTAAATTTAACTTCACAAGAAGGGCGAAAAATTTTGTTGGTCATTGAAAAAGAATTTCAAGCATAAACATTTATTTAAAGTGACAAGTTACAAAGACATTAATTTACGATACAATTCAATTTTAAGATTGTTCAAGTACAAGATTCTCCTTTGGCCGGTCAACATCAAATGTAAACATTTACAATGCATGAGTGAGGTCAAAAATTCAAAACCGAAGCAATGCGATTGCAATTCACAACTGTTCCAGTCAGCAACTGCAACACCTTATGCTTTATATCAGGAAAGTAAATGTCAAATGGTTTCCGGAAATTGCTTTATTAAAGGCCCAGCAAACTTGTAAGGATATCCTGAAAAAGGAAAAAAGAAAGGTTGCGTGACAAATAACAGGTACTTGTACAGAAAAAACAACATATTTCGTAACAGATAAATATTATTTTTGGAAATATACCAATACAAAAAAAATGTTGCAATTGCTTAGGGAAACACATCAAGATATGACAATTTCTTACCACAATGAACCACTTTCTTTCCCTTCAAGTAGATATTCTAGGAACATCAATGAAATAATGACCCGAGGTGTCTATCAAAAACATATCATAAACTCAAAATTTGATTCCAATACCACCGGATTAAAGGTCATCTATAACCTGAAAAAATAACATGCATTACCAAGTAGAAGAAAAATAGAAGAACTTCACATAATTCTACTTCTCCACTTTTAAAAATTACTAGAATCCGAAATTCGAGGAAAGAAGTAATATATGATATCCATACATGCCATGATATAAAAAATACCTAGGGTATACTTTTGAACACAAAAGAATGACCAAAGAGCCTGAGGACATGATAATTTAACCCAAACGTAAACCACATAGAGAAATATCAAAGATAACACAAAGGAATTCAGCTCCAACAAGATGATGGAACCAAATACAATTGATTGCACTCAAGTAAGCAGCATACACATCTCATTTTTCAACATCAATACCCAACATCAACAGTCTCTCTGTCAAGTTCATGATGAAACATGGAAAATTACATTCAACACTCTAAGGTTGATAATTTAAGACTGTTGACAGTGTCAGCAATTACATATTGGAAGTAATATGCAAAGGGTAAATAAAAATTAAATCAGCAATTAAATATCAGTTCCAATACCAATGCACTATATGTGGACCATAGAAATATTGCTTAGAACGAGACTGGCTTGATTTATATTTAATTCATCAGATCCTCGTTATATGCTCTAACAATAAATAAGAAAACACACCCATCAAGTTCAAAATGGATTCACCAATAAGCATTTAAGGCATTCATACATAGGCAATTCATAAAAACTTGCCATAATGGATCTTCTGACATAGTTTTCTGTGGTAGGAAAGTAATGGGCCATTTTCCCTCTCACCTCTGACACTAAAAGAGTTGCTTTAAGACAGCCTTCACGACCGAGCACTATTATCATCGAGAGGAAGTCACAAATACTTCCAGTCAATACACCTTCCACAATATAACATACACACTAACACATTCGTGCATGGAAAAGTTAAACCAGCCGGATTAATTTTCTCGATGCTAGTGTGCATCCATCTGTGATCGAAAGTAACCTTACGTCTTTTGAAATACGCTGTCACACACAACACAACAGCTTACTGATAACCTAGCACTCAAAACTAAAGCTTACACCTGCAAGAAATACAATGTGCACTTAACATCATTTCAGCATTTCCACCCCTGATTGTCTATGCATTGTATACTTTCCTTTACTTCTTTGATTTAATACATAAAACTTCTAAAATCTAAAGAAAATCTAATGTCAGCATCTTATGGAAGAAGATCGTTTCGAATTAAAAATGACTAATTCACTTCACTGATAACTTACTACACGGGATATTAATAAACGTAAAGCGAGAAGTGATGAGCATTCACTCTCGCTATTCTCGCCTAATTCATAACAAAATACAAGGGTCGGTAACGGTTAATTGACCAGCTAAAGTTGATATTATATATTACAAAATGAACACACTTCCCTGCAAATATTTCTATACCAAGAACGTGATTCACAAACTTAGAATAACAAATCCCTCGTTGTCAAACTTTCTTTATCTCCGTTTTAAGCATGGAGTACCGATGATACCAAAGGCACGTGAAGGCCACACTTTCCTAAGTTCTTTCCCTCTAATTGAAATAAATACTATTCCACACTTCTAACTCATCATAACGTCCATATTTTCTTTAGGATTATTACTGTAAAATAGTGTAACATCATGCTTGTTTCCGCATAACATCTGCGTAATACCCTGCAAGCCATCATAAAGGTCTGTGGTAGGGCAAACATTTCAGTCGCATTATTTCCTACCGGTAATATTATACTCACATAACAAATTAGCTGAATATGCTACTAACTATGATAAAATAACATAATTACTGCGGTTTACTGGCAAAATATTATCAACTACTCACTTAATAATGCACCCGAAACACATGCAACATCGTAGGCAACAAATTCAATATTTATCTGTTGTAGCGTCCATTTCATACAATATTGCATTGGTATGACTATTTTATGAAGTTTTTTAACTTACCGGTGGAAGGTAAGACCAGTTATTCTTCTATCTGTGCGATTACTGCACCCGTAAGCAGAGCAGCAAACCATCTACGAATGCAAAGTTAACATAGCATATATCTGCCTGACGGCATGTTTTCGGATATAGATAATAATTTTCAGAAAAATACACACACTATTAAGTATTTACGTACCTTTATATGACCTCTGTAGCCACTGGTTTCAGAAAAACTTAATATTTTCTTCGCACGTAGGCTTATGGCAAATCCACCAAGCTGGGCTGGACACTATGGCTAAATGCGCAAGAATACCGTTACGCCTGGCTTCACCCCTGAGAGCTTATGCCCCCTCCAGTAAGCTCTATGGCTGAAACAGGCTTATATGTTAACGAAATAGCCAAAAAGTAATTAATAAAGTCAAATATTATATACAAATTAATGTGTGGTTTAATTATTAATAGATAATAATTAAAATAATTAAAAAATCTCCTTGAGAGTTTGTTATAATATTTAAAATTTATTATTTTTTTGAAGAAATTATACGCATATTTCGGAAATGCATACGCCCGCGCCATGCATCAAAGAGTGAAGAATTTGAATGGGAGCTTGCTTGCCACCTATTGGCGTACATCTGAATTACTACGCCTAGCAGCTGAATCATACGTACGTACGTGTAGCCTATTATATATTAGATAAGAATAGATTAAGTAGGTTCCGCCCGAACATTGTTAGTCAAAAGAAATAATAAATTCAACTATTTTGCTTTCATTGTATAAAAAAGTTACTTTCACTAATGACGTGTCTTAGGTAATAAAAAGCAAATTTAAGGTAGAAAATGTGTAGGTAATTCAAGTAATATATTTGAAAGAACACCTTTTCCAGCCTTAGTGGCCGACTAAAGCGCCATTTCTATCGAACTGGCGTATTTTGACAAATAATGTAGCTCTTCACACATAGATAAATAAATGACATGGTAAGCTGCCAAAATATTATTTTTATTCCATTTTCCAAGATTGTTCGCTTCTTGTAAACTTTTTATTTGTTTATTTCGGAAAATGGAATTTATATTAGATAGAGAAGTTTTAATTTTTCCCGCATTTTACCAATTCTCATATTGAACACCATGCCATTTCAAGCTCAGTTTTCGAGAAAAATAGTAAGGGAAGGTAGGATTTTGTTGCTCATATCAATTATAGGGCACGTTGTTCTATAAGTAGTCAGAGTATTAATAAAATACCATTTTAGTCACTTTACGGTGGAACAATCTTATAGAACTGTAATAGATGGTGCTTTGTCACATAAAAGTGAAGTCCGTATTTTGCGAAAAAATAATCATCTAATATGGCTATTTAATATATTTAATACTCCATAAAATTTATTAATAATGCTGAGCTTTTTTGGAAACTATTTCAACTTTTTCATTTTTCTCGACAAATCATTACGGTATCGTTGAAATTCCGTTTCTAACACCTATGTTCTCGGCGTATTATGCACAACCTATCCATTCATTTTGGCCGAATGTGAATTTTAATTGCTCCAATATTCCCTTATGCTATCGTGTCGTATGTTTCCATCTATCCTCTCCACTAATCTACGTCCATAAGTCTTCATTTTGATATCCCTCATGATTTGTCCGAGATATTCAATTCCTGGACTTCCTCGTAGCTCTCTTTATTCATATCTCCTTTCATTATTGTTTTCAGGAGGTTATAATGCCTCAGAATGTGTCCAATGTCTCTTCTATTTCGCAGAAATGTCATTTCAACTTTTCCTAGGACTTATTTATCGTTTATTCCCTCCGTCCATTTTATCTTCACCATTTGTCGACCAACTCACATTCATATTGCTTTAATTACTCTTTGTCCTCCAACTGTTACCTGCAAATTTTCAACGGCAGATACTTCACACATAATTTCGTGTAATTCCTACTTGCTGAGAGTTTAACTATAGCAAGAAAGACTACATTTTCTGGGTATGCTATTTCCTTATATTATTGTTTCTTCGGAGAGTAATCCGAACTTACTTGTAATTCATCTCTTTTTATGCTGTCCTTATGTCATTAAGATAAATAAGGAGCAAAAGTGGCCAACTTCTTTATGGCACGCTACTTATCAGTTATTATGAAAGTATTCGAAGCAAGTACTACTCAACAGAGTAAGTAGACGATTATTTTCGATTTTCCGCCATTATTGTTTTCAGATGGCTAATAAGTCACAGAATGTGACCAATGAATTTGTTTCTTCTTCTCTTCAGAGTTATCGTTTGGCATCCTTTTTCCTCAGCTCCTCGTAGGACTTTTTCAATAGAACTTCTCGCCGTCCATTACACTTACATTATTCTTTAATTTCACCACATCTCTTATGCTTCAATTTTTCTTTCTGCAGCTGTTTTAGTCCAAGCTTCAATGACCTGCTCCATGCATAAGTTTTCGTACAGTACTTCCTTATTTCACTGCTTGAGTTGTGCTTATCACACTCATTTGAAAGAATGCCTTCTTTGCTTTCGCTATTCCGCTCATTTTAACTTTCCTGCTTCTTGCATCACTGGTGATCCTACTGCCCAGAGAGCAAAATTCTTCAATTTCCATCGGTTTTTGCTACTCTTACGTGGTTAATGTAAAGAAATAACAAAAGTAGCCCCATCACACTTCCTTGTGGCACGCACTACTTACTTATAATGGCAGTATAGGAGACAAGTGCTTTTTAACAGAGTTAAAGTGGTCACAATGAATATATTACAAATGCAGGTACTTGTACGCTATCTGTCACCTCGTCTTCTTAAATTTCATTTAATTGATTAATTACTAACACATTTAATGAATATTTTTTATTTTATCCTAGGCATGAATTTTTGTGATCTTTCAAGAACTGAAAAGGAATCAGTCCGCCTATTTCAAGAAAAAGGAATTAATCCAACTAACAAGTTCTGCAAAAATGACCATCGTATGAAATTCTATTCCGGTTCCAAGATCATTTAGAAATGTAACAATTGAAACTGTAAGCAGCGAATTTGTCCCGCAAGGGGAACTGGATGTCATACTCACACCTTGATTCAGTTACAAATCTTCGTTTCATAAACACATGGTGCAGGGGAAACTGCTGCTGCTCTCTATAATGGTGCGAATACGAAATGGAAATAATTACGTGGTTTACTGGAACAACTACATGAGAGATGTTTGTGTAAACGGCCCAATAGACAGAAAACACACCAAGAATGGTGGTGATAGGATGATAGTTGGAATAAATTAAATAAAAAGTGGTGACACATGACCCACAAGTACCCAAAAAGCATTTATTCGAGTTCTGTGTACTTAGTAGGGACTAATTTTTCGCTATGGAGAGGTAGCTGGACTAAATTCTCTCCTTATTTTTTTTTCTTTGGCAGTGTTTCTCCGGTCCTTGAATACTGCTCCCAAATTTGGGCTACTGCCACACCTACTCTCAAGGTCTTAGAAGACCAATGCTTTCAAGAAGAACAGTGAATTCTTCCTCTCCAAAATCAGGCACCCCCATTTCAAGTTCTGCAACTACTCCCTCGGGAAATTAAGATCATCTCTAAGTGTTTCCTCCCTGTCTGACAGCCATTTCCAAATGACAGCAAGTTTTTCAAGAGAATAGTCAATCGACACAGAGGGTCATCTGAACTCCTTCCTCTTTTCTCTCTACGGGTTCCTTCACGAATGACGTGACAAAATGAACATTTTCACTACAGTACCCCACGTCTCTTTATCTCCCAACGGTCTTTCATCTTCAAACTCGAATCTAAATGTAATCCATTCCATTCATCTCCTATCTATTGCACTCCTCCCTCCTAATTATACTCTCATAAATAGCTCTCTGTCTGTTTGGTTCTGTTCATCATTGCCAAATTACACTTTTGTTACTTAGTTGTTTACTGTGGTTATTTGTAATTTAGTTCATCGCTTATTAGTTTTTAAAAATGCTGTTGTCATTGGGCCAATGTAATTTGCTTTGAGCTGCTTTAGGGCGTGAATCATAACTACATAATTAAAATAAATAAACATAACTTGTCCCGTGGTAACTTTGTGGTATTGCATGATATAAATTTTACACAAACGTTTAATAAACCACAGATTTTTTCTCACACTCACACGACCCGGGTTGCAATGAATGATCATCATCATCAGGTGCTTGGGTCTGATTCATTGAAACCGGGGTCGCATGAGGGTGAGAAAAAAATCTGTGGTTAAGGTAGTTTGAGGTAGAGTTCCATAGTCATAATAGACCATATTCGAATTTTATTTTTTTAATTTGAGCATCTCTAAGAGATATTAAGTAAATATTGTAGTTTTAATTGTGCAAAAATATAGCAATGCATGACAACAATTCTCAGTAATTAAACAAATATAACTACTTAAGTCTCCAACTTGACTCATTTTTTCACGCCGTACGGTGAAATCGTCTTCACAATATAAGTTTTTTTGCGGTTGTGTAAGAAGTACTGCAGTGTGTAATTACTTTTCATAAGTAGTAGAGAAAACATGCAAACGACACACTTAGTTTTTTGACAAAATCTAGTTGTTAGAAGTTCTCATTTTTTTATATTCTCCCTCTAGAGCGTACAGTCGTAATCTATCTCATGTAAAAGAGCTTATACATTTAGGAAAATTGCTCGAAAAGTAGTTCGGCAAGGGATTAATATTTTGATATCACTGGAAACACGGGAGTTTTTTATTTAAAATGACGTCAAATTCATCAAATTCTAGGTGAATTGGTTTATCGCTTGAACTACCTTATTTTATTAATTTATTTATTTATTTCATCGACCTGAATACAGAACCGAGGACCATTTTACATCAGGCGTTGTAACAGTTACAAAGGACAACACACAAAACCATGTCCTGGGAGGATAAAAATCCTCCCCAGGCGGGACTCGAACCCGCGACCTTTGGGTTGGCAGGCGAGGAAGTTACCCCGCCGCCACCGTGGCGGATAAAAGTTTGTATAAAATGTATGTAAAAGTTTGAATAAAATTGATGAAATAAATAAATCCAATCGTACCATTCCTGGTGATCCATTCTCGCCTCTCACCTGCTCTCTTTCGGACCGTATCTCTTCGTGTTCCGAGGCACGCTCTCCTTCGCAGGAGATGAGACAGAGAGAGAGAGAGAGAACAGGGGGGACGCGGCGAGCAGGGAGCAATCAATACTACCAAAGCTGGAGCTGTGCGTGTACCTTGCACGCAGCATGAGCGGGCCCTCGTCCGAAAATTCCATTTCGGGGGAGTTTTGAGGCGGAGCTAGTCCTTCGGAGGGGCGTGGACTGGTGTTCTTCGCTCGTGCAGTCGCGGTGTGGTTTCTGGTGACGGTCTTCCTTTCTCTTTCGAGCCTGCTAAGATGTCCTAACACGCCGCGCACGTTACCTCAGTTATCTATCCTCGTGAATTCCCCAAAGTTTACTCTTCGGGTGGAGATTTCCGCTTTCAACCGCTCAGGTGATCTTGCGTCGTAGTCGATCTATGTCGATCCGAATCCACGTTCTCCCTTCGGACGATCATATGATATTTTGTGTGTCCTCCGCGTTTACGTCTACATCTAGGTACATAGCACCCTAAAAGCCAAGCCAGCAAGCCTCCTGCAAGCCACGTCAAGGGGTTTTGGAAGGGGGTGATTTTTCATCAACGTGCTCTAGGTACACTATGTCCTACAAGTGTTACTAAAACTACGTCTATAGATACATAAGCAAAAGAACTGAAAATACCTGTCTGGAGGTGAAATTGAACCAAAATGCACAATACTATATTTCATCAATGTTATCGAAATTCTTGGGTATTAATGTATATGCAACTACATGAATGTAAAAGGATACCAGAGTTACAGAGGGAGCAGGCGAGACACGCTGTTAGTAGGTACTTACAACCAAATTAAGACAAATATGTTGGAGAGCAAATAAAATAATTAGCTCCACTAACTAACAACAAATCTAATTATAAAAACTCAATGGCAGTCATTATGGTCTTTTATCGTTCGTGGAAAAAATACACTTTAAACCTGTCTGATCAGCAATCTAATTCCATAATTATACGCTCATAACATAACCTACTGTAGTATGTACATCTGGTAGCGTGAATGTTCATTATCAGATTCCTCGTTCTCCATTTTTATTGTGTCCAACGCGACCAATTTCTTAGTCCATAGCGTTTATTCGCTAAACATGTGTATTTATAATTCTACAGCGTACGCATTGATACATTTTCTTTCATGTCACATCGGGTACATTATGGCATTCTTGGTTAGAATTTAGACTTAATCTTTCAAGTAAGATCGAAGCCAATCTCGTTTTTAATCTCTTTAGGTTAGATCACTAAAATTTAATTATGGAATCAAAATTTCCACACGGACAGAGTTAAGATGACATTTTCCCCGAAAAATTATAAATCATTGCAGCTGCCGCTAAGACTGGATAAATAGGCACGGTAAAATAAATAGTTGAATTGCTTCATATTAACCATAACTAACAGCACTTACTGCAGAATTACTTTGCTTTCGAGCTACGTAATCTCCATTCATGCGCGTAATTAATTTATCCATTAATACTAACTGTTCATAAAAATTGTAACATGTAGCGATGTGCACGTTTTAGTGAATATTAACAACGTGCCACAAACCTTTGAGTTGGGTTGCATGGTGCGTTGTGGATTTAGATGATGCTGCGAATAGGTAAAACTGGTCAAGATAATGACATCTGATCGTCGTCTGAATCACAAGAGAGTTTTTTTCATTGTCAGAATGAGTAGACCTTACTAGGTGACGTCTGAAATGATGAATTATTGACATAATTGAGAACGTATAATTTACTACCAAAAGGTAAAGTCATCTTCAGATATAAAAAACTACCGAAGTAGGTACTACTTGAAATTCACTCTCTGGGTTGATTAGACTATTGGTAAATGGGTAAATGTGGAGAGAAAGGGTAAGATTTTATTTTACACTGGTAACGTAGTATTCAGAATGTTCAGAAAGTAACTTTGTCCCATCGGTGGAAGGGTTGATTGAGCTTACATACAAAACCGAGTATACCTATCATTTGGCTCATATTCGGCACCAGCAGATTTTATCAACTTGATGAAAGAACAGCTTTCAAGGGCGTTAACTCATTTATATGCCCTCGTTCTTTTGAGCAAGTCTTGGCCATAAGAAATGGATGCTATGGAACTTTTTATTCGCACACAACTGCTCATATTTAAAATCAGAAAAAAGCTAAGTAAACCTCAGTAAAAAATCAGTAAAATCATATCAAGTGCCTCTTGCATGCCCTTAAGAAATCTCATATTGAATACAAGCAGGTATATGTGTAGAAAAACTTGGTGGCACTCACTTGAGCTAAGCATGACGTCAGGGAGAAATGTAAAGCATGCAAAATAGGTTGGACAAAGGGGTCGAGGGTCTCTCAAGAGATTCACACAGGATCTCTTGAGAGACCTAGTGCGACGCTAGTCTAACCTTCAGTGACCTCAGTCTCTACACTGCCGAGTGCCACCAACTTTCGCTATGCCTTTCTCCCAAATTATCTAATCTCTTCCTACCTTCTACTCTTTATACACCCCCCTATTCTACCTCATAACATTATCCCTTCCACCAATGCCTTAAAATCTATCTGCTTTTAAATGTTCCTCCATCCACATGCTCTGCTTTCTTAGGATTACCCCAAACTGCTTCATCATCTCCTCTCCAAACATATGTCTCTTCCTCGTTTACCTTCCCCATTATCGATTTTATTCCCTCCAGCGTTCTCTTTGCTCGCTAAAGCCTCCAATCTACTTTCCAGCTGTCCGTACGATGGTCAAATTTCGGAAAGATATAGCTCTAAGCCCGCACATCAAAGTCTTCACTTTACGTCTTCACTCGAGTGTGTCTCAGTTATCAATTTCCTCCTTTTGTCGTCCACCCCTTTTTTTGCCCTAACACGGTTTCTTCCCTCGCTTCCGCGCCGCATAGACAAAAAAAGTAGATTCTTCCCCAATTTCCTGCCTAAATCCGTTCCACATCCGCCAGCTTTGATTTGTGTTCTTCTAAATATATATGTTTGACCAAACCTCTTTCTCATAAATACATATTACTTTTGCTAATTCACGATTTTCCTCATTACGTATCTCTCCTACTGATTCCGTCAAGTACCTGGCAATCCATTCACGTACCTACCTAGAAATTTATCAATTCTCATAATCAAACATGCTAAATAAAAGGCTTGGTTCCATCCCACACTATTGATATCTACAAAAACGACCATGGTTTTGGCACTATGTACCATTATCAATGTGCTGAACACACCCTGATAGACATATTCTTATAATAATTCCTTAGAACATGGGGGAAAGCAAGGGAAAAATTCAAACTAGCTTAGAAAAATTATTTTTCCTGAGGAAATTCCCTTACTCTCCAAGGAATATTTTTCCTAGAACTTTTTTCTTTAGAAATGAAAGACTAGGGTCAGTAATTTCCCTAGAACAAAACACATCTTTAGTGAAAATCTTCAGGCATGGGGAAAAAAATTTTAAGGGAAATAATTTTCCTTAATATTTTGTATCATTTCCTAACAGATTATCATTTTAATGAGTAAACCAATAGAACCCTGGAAAAATCACACCAGTAATTGTATAGAGTGTAGTAGTGCGTAGAGTGAATGGCTAGATTTAAAAAATATATTCATAAAAACAAAGAAATTATCCTGCATAGTTTCATTTATATATCCACAGTGTTATCACAATTAATTACGTTGACAATAACAAAAATTTCTCAATGAGAAAAGATGTGCAACCATTGTAAAACAACAGCTCCAACAGTCAGGTAAATTTAGTGTAAAACAAATGTTTCTAAGCCACTGTAACCCACTTTCAAAAGCTTTTTCCAGGGAAAATGCATTCTAGTGAAATTGAGTTATTATTTTTAGGGAAAACATGGGTTCAATTTTCTACGGAATTTACCAACATGTGTGTATGGTGCCGGAACAATGGTTGGTTTTAAGAAATTAAAAGATTGGAATCTAGTCCCAATCTTTTATTTATTCATTCATTTGATTCATGTCTGAAGCGAAAGTATTCCACAAATTGGCGCCTGAGATTTTCTCTAAGGTTTGCAATTCTCCAATTTACATAAAACAATTCGGTTCTGTTGGTACGTCAAATATAGACGTAAGTCGGTAGAATAATGGCAGTGCAACACCTCTACTCAAAGTATTAAAATAATTTTCTCAACGTCGGGCGGGTAAAAAAACGAGAGAGCGTGCGCGAAGCTGTGCATTAATGTAACAGAAGCGAAAGATTAATTTAAAAATAAGATAAATACAAGGATAGAACCCTATGGAAGAAATTATTAAAACAAAAATAGTTTAGTAGGCCTACCTTAAAGACGAAGCAATGTTGACTACGTCTGCCCTGGAAAAGAACTACGTAATAAGGATGTACGCATAATAAGTATGTAAGTACGTATCAAAGTGTGTTGACCTGTTCCTTCGATATGGGAATATTGATGTACACCTAAAAACTTAACAAATAACAATTAGCTAAATGAATGAAATGATTGTTATCACAGATCAATTTTATGCACTATCACATTTCAATGGGTATAGTAGCAAGGTTTCACACGCAATACATTAATAAGATAATACATAGATGTCTAATTTATTTAGTCACCATGAACTAAGACAAAGTTGAGCCAGGAAGAACTCAACGTAATTATTAATCCCATTTTGAAGTTTAAGTATTCATTCATATTTACTTCCCTGCGGTGGAATAAAGTAATTTTAATGATTTGCGTGACAATTCCTAGCCTTATAAATTAGAAACTACTAGTATTTCAGTTAGGCGCCGTACCACCTTCCAAATTAGTCATCAAAACTTACAAATAAAGTGAATTACAGTGAAATGACTGTGGTTACGAATCCGTATCTCCGAGGGTTGGACGATCCTCAGTCTCACACCGCGGGGTGAGCTATGGGTAGAGTAGGTAGCAGTAGAGTGCAGCACGAAGGTAGTTAAAGGTGGAGGCAAGGATTGAATCTCCAAGCAAAAATAGACAAACAAAAATATACTGGAAAAACTAGCGCACTTGGTTTAAGGCATCGGAAGGACATACATCTTATCATTAAGACCACGAATCTTGGGGGTAGGAGAGAGAAATCTGTTAACATAGCTACCAGAACACGAAGCGAGATGCATCTCATACGCTCTTCGAATATGACACATTTTCAAGAAACAAAACCTAGAGTTAAGATAATTATTCGCCCAACGAAGGAGTCACGCTCAGAGAAGAGTTTTATGGTATGCCTTAATTTCTATTAAAATGAATGACTTAGCAGCATGTTGGAGAGGTGATTTTCCATTTCACTGATTGATAGTAAAATGTAAATTACGTGCTACGAAAACTTTTGACGTTGATAATATGCAAATAAGTCCAGTGAGAAACGAAGTAGTTTGTAGCCCGGTATTGGGAAAAAACGTTATACAGAATTGGCTACAGTGTGTAGGAATGATCCTGAATTATCTATCAGTTATGATATGTGAAATTGTATCGAATTCCTGGCAAAGGGACCTTTTTTTGGAATATGATGGAAGTGCGTAATTCTGAATACAGGGAAGGGGTTTTCTCGTGCTTCGTTTTCTCGCCGAAATCGATGAACAGGGGAATATGAAAGTGGATAAATAGGAAATATGGGTGTCATTTTGATTTGAGGTTTAAATTTCAAAATATGTACAAGACTCTTCCACTGCCAAGCTGTCGGGGGTATAGAATAACATTACGAAAAATACTTGCCATGAATGTTTTATGTAGCTTTCTCTCTTCCCAGGATAAAACGTCTCGCTTCATCTCACATTGTCATGTAAAAATGTAGCTTGTCAAAGAGAATTTTGAACCCAATCCATCATCATTCGTAAAAATCCAATTTTATTAAATATTCTCATCTATACCTAGGTGAAACATTATGAAAACCGCAACGACACTTGATTCGGAAACAAATATCCGTAATTCTTGAGTTTTCTGGAGCTCCAACTGTCACGGTCCTTATGTGCCGTTTAGCCTTAATCCTAGAACAAACAGAACATCTATGTCCGAGGCGAAATTGGAATTTGTGACCCCAGGGTCATTTGAATTAGTAGTGAGGCTCGTCTCAAACAGATTACAATGGTCGGCCTTATTCGTCAGAACTGGTGTAAAGTATAAACAGAAGTATGCTCACACGTTTTATCCTCGAGGGCCCTAATGTTTATTCCCATTCCTTAATATTTAATATAAATATGGCCATAGGTTGCTATAACATATAATTTACGCACAATACCGGGAAGTATAATATGTTACAAATCGAAAACTTTCAACCGGGCGCGGTTCATAGGTCGGTATCGCCCGGGCTTGCAGCCCAAAGCTTGAAGACGCGAATCCCACTGAAGCTAATCAAGTAAGTGGGTGTGAATGAATCAAAATACGGTCTCGATTCTGATTTTGAATTAGCACTAAGAGCACCAAAATTCCAAGCCTAATACCAGCGGCGTAACAACGATGCGGATTTATAGGGGGGGGTTTTAGGTTCCCCCACGGCCGTTTGACGTCTCCTCCCCCTTCAAAAAAAATTCTTCAATCCTAAAATGTTTTTTTTTGTAACTCGGAATTGAGGTTTCCCGATTAATGAACTTTCTGCAGTCCCTTCTTTAAGCATTTTGTCGCCCTACTGAGGGCGCTTTTAGCAATTTAGGGGGCGGGGAGGTGCAATGTACACCTCCCCCCGTTGTTACGACACCGTCCATTTCTTCTAGAGACACCTCTAAAAAATTACTTAGCCATAAGTAAAACATAAAGGGCATGAAAAAATTATAAAAGTTAAGGATAATGTAGCGTTCTCGGGTTTCCATCCGGGTGATGTTGCTGAGTTGCACCGAAGTTTCGACGACGCAGTCTGCCATCGTGCTCAAGGTGAAGGACCTGAGAACCCCACCCTGAGGCCGTCACGCTGAGGACAATAGCAGACTATCGCCGTCGAAACGTCGGTGCAACTCACCAACAACACCCGGATGGAAACCTGAGAACTTTACATTACAAACATTCACTGAGAAACCTTATATCTTACATAAATAAAGGGTAGTTTGAACGATAAATCACAGCGCATAATATTCAATGAATTTGGCCTCATTGTAATGAAAAAGATCTCATTCCAAATTATACCAAAACATCAGCCGATGATCACAGTACTTTTCGAGATATTTGGCAAAAAAATAGAATCTGTCTTCCGTGGGTCATATCGGTTGTTCTCATCACAGAGATAATTTTAAAAAATGAGAACGATCTGATATGCAGATCGCGACAGAAATTGTACGGTGTTTAGCGTATGTTTCCTTAATTATTTTAAAAATAAATTTTTCACTCACCTGCGTTTTTTTTCTCATTTATAAAATAGGAAAAAAACATCCTCTGTTAGTGGAGATGTTTGTAGCGTACGGTGTGAAACATAAGACAGGGAAATCCTTTCTGGACCAACTTTTTTTTAATGAGAAAGGATCTTTCTTCCTTTTTAGAGGCGTATTATCGTGGGGTATATTCCTCACCCCCTTCCTTATATGTTGCGGAGGGCGCCAACATGTATCAAGAAGAGGGTGCAGAAGGCGTATTTAATACGACACCCCAATGAGAAGGGGCTTCGGTTCAAGTAAAGGCTGAAAACTTATCAGAGAATTGAGGATGAGGAGTCATGGAGGATAGGTGGATGGGGTAGGTAAGGGAGGGCTTAATAAGGTTTCGGAGGAAGGATTGGTAGAAATTCACCGTCGTCGGCATTGGTCTTCTCTTAACGAAAGGTGCCAAGTTTAACACCTCATCCGACAGAGTGCATTTGAAGTGCCCTCCAAAACACTAGGGAAGACATTCTATTCCAAAATGAAAAAAAAACTCTGCCAAAGCCAAACTCCCACTACTACACCAATCCGATCTCGCAAAATTAATTATTGTTAGTTAATTATTGAGTAGGTCAGTCACATAAAACAATTTGAAGATGTAGGTACTCCGGACTTACCTCCGCGAAGGTCCATTATGTTGAGATAATAATTTCGCCGGCATTACAGTCGGCTTCTTCAGTAAAGCCGCCGAAGTGAAGAAGCCGACTGCAACGCCGGAGAAACTGTTGTCCCAACATAATGGGCCTACATCTTCAAACTCATCATGCAGCTGAAGCCTTCATACGGATTCCATATAAAACAATGTTTTTGGGTCACTAATATTACTATGTTAAGTGACTTACTCAGGAAGATCATCCCGAAATACGAGGTGAATAGGTACTATGTTCAATTCATGCTTATTACAGATGCTTGGAGTTCACAATAAAATTCGCACATGCTCTCTACTATCTAAAGAAAAACGTAGCTCAAACTACCTTAATTTTACTCAAAGATATTAGACGAACGGATAATAGGGCAAGTGACCGTGACACGTGTCATAGAAAGTGGAGAGAGAGAGAGAGTAAGAGAGACAAAAGTGATGAGGAGAGCGACCAGGGTCTGGGGTAGTGGAAAGGCGAAGAGCACCGAAGTTGGTAACAGGGTGAAGCAGGAGGGATGCAGAAGAGACAGAGGGAAAGGCGTGATGTAGGCGTGGATTGGGGGGAGGAGGGAGCAGATAGCGAGAAACGCTGATGTGTCGTCGCTGGGGACAGCGCGTGTGCGGACGCGGCGAATACCTTAACTCCTTGGCGGCGACCGAGGATCGAAGGCTTAGCAGTTGCAGCCGGGGGGATGCAACTTAAAGCCGTACTCCAATCCGCGCAAATCCCGCCAGTCATGAGTTATTTTCTGTCAGTGAAAAAAATGTCACATTACCCAATGAGGATAGACCATGCAGAAGATATTCATGAACTGATTCAAAAGTAGTCCACGACTGAATTATTCTGATCATACAACCACAAAACGTTCATTAAATAAATTCCCCACTGGGTGTAAATCAAATATCTACATCTACATAATAAGTCAGAAATTCCACAGGGGAAAAATCGTGGAATTTCGCACTTATGTGCACTAGCAGGTGAGTCGATAAAGGTAATAGTTATACCGGGGCTAGTATATGAGTTTTTTCAATCAACTGCACTACGAGGTTTGATCAAAAAATACGCGGAAATTTTTAATCTAGCAGGTTGTACAAATCCAACTGTCACATTTTGTTGTTTCGTGTTGATACACTTGACCCTGATGTATGTCGTCATTGGTTCCCATTTAGGTTGTTTATTGTAGGCTATCGGAAAGGTTACCGTGTTTTAGTGGTCGGCGAATTTCTACATATGGAAAAAATGAAAGAAAGAATTTGCAATAAATTTTGCTATAAGATCTGAATTAAGTGCAGCGCTGTATTGGAAATGTTTCATGCTGCTTTTGGCGAGTCGTCAATGCATAAAATAAGCATTTACAAGTAGTACAAACGTTTCCGAGAGGGTTGTGAAGACTTCGAATATTACGAGCGCCCAGGACGTCCCAGCACATAAGCAACAGATGAAAACGTCGAAAAAGTGCATGCCACCAGGTTGTATGGCCAATAAGGAATACCTTCTGGAGGTTCTACGCCGTTTGCGCGAAGCGATACGAAGATAACGCCCGGAATAGTGGCGAAATAATTCACGACAATTGCACCACGATAATGCACCTGCTCACTCGGCATTGCTTGCTCGTGAATTTTTGACAAAAACAACAAGGTTATGACACCTCACCCTCCGTATCTTCCCCGGCTACTCTCCCCCTTCCATCCCCTCCCTCTCCTTCCTCAACTTCTTTTCTTCGTCCTGTCTTTCCTTTCCCTTCCTCGATGATCCGCTCAGCTCTCCATCTACATCTACGAAGTACCGTGCAAGCCACCATTAGGGTGTGTGGCACGGGGTGATTCCACACCAGGCATGTAGCACTCGTCCCAGTTCAAATCAGGACCTCGCACGTTCCCCCGGCCGCTAGGCGCATGACAAAAAGCAGACAGGAGAACAGTGCGCAATCAAACCAAAAACTGGGAGAGAACTACGTAAATGAACCTGCAAGAAGACCAGACCGTTGCTGGTCGAAAATTCGAACTTATGTACTTGTGATAGTGCCTTCTTATGTTTTTTTCTGTCTTCGCGCCATACATAGTGGCTCCACTTATTATTTTTGTGATACTTGTGATTTGTGATACTTCGGTGAATACACAAATGAATGTCTCTATAGATCTAATTCAGTTAGAGAATCATTATATTTCTTAGAATTCAAACCTAAAACAGTTTTTACTTCAACCTTAAAGTAATATTTGTCAAAAAATATTTTCAGGTAAAAATATATATTTAAATTTATTACGATAAGCCCTCCTACGGCATATTAATTTGTTGCCGACATTTAGAGTTTTACGCTCGCAGTCACGTGAAGTGGATTTCACCGGATAAGATGCGATTTCATCGCAGAATCGAAATACTTACACTTTCTGGGAAAATATAAACCAATCTATTTTCCATGAAAGCGCACACAGTGGCCAACAGTATACCGGTTACCACCAATATCGACCCCTACTGCCATATACATCTACGAAGTACCGTGCAAGCCACCACTATCGTGTGTGGCACGGGGTGATTCCACATCAGGCATACAGCACTCGTCCCAGCACAAGTCAGAACCTCGCACGCTCCCCCTGGCGCTAGGCGCAGGCCAAAAGAAGTCAGGAGAACAGTGCGCAGTCCAACCGGAAACTGGGAGAGTGATACGTAAATGAACATGCAAACATGCAGAACAATGCTATAGACACATATAGTGGTTAATATTACTAATACTGTTAATTTATGAATGCTACGAGATGCTACTTCATGCAGAGAACAAAATAAAATAATGCAGGACAAATCGACCGGTGTGAAGTGTTAGTAATGATGTTGTGTTATTAAGCACAAGTGAAAATTCTCCTCTACCTATTGAGGGTGGGAGTTTTATATGATTGATCTATCGCAAATATTATGATCCCTTATTGTACGTGGGAAAAATGACATTTGAAATCTATCGGTTCTGCAGTCAATTTCCTTTATTTTATTCCTGTGATCACTTCTACCGCAGTACGTTGGCTCTAGCAGTATATGTTGAACGTCTGGCAAAAAACTGTCTGCTCCGAACTTGCGCAAAATATTAACCTGCAATTCTCCCTTCGATTATATAAGTCCCTTCGTTCATATAAGTCCGTACTCAAGGCCGCTTTACACGTGGAAGTTATTTCTGTGACAGTAGCCTCGCAATTCGCTTGCAAGTTGCAATTCGATCTGTAAGAAAGGACTTCTAAGGCAGTAGGGCGGTCGATAAAGGTAGTAATCACAATTGGTTCGCACTTGCAAAGAAAATAGAATGGACTCTTTTTTTCCAGCATGTAGCATTTTGATTCTGCGATAAAATCGCATCGCATCCGGTGAAATCCTGATCACGTGACTGCAAGCGTGGATTAAAAATGCAAGCAACTGATAAATTTGCTAGCGGAGGACACATTTTTATATACGTAAATATTTATTAGAGCCTGAATTTTTTTTAAATGTTAAACAGAACATAAAGGTAATACTTACGACTGATCCGGTATTGCATAATATGAGTAATAACAATTATCATACTTGATACGCTTTTATGATACACACATGATCATTTTATTTCCGATCGAAACATATTCTTTTCTGACGACTTTTTTTAAAATTAAATTTTTCTAAAATATTACTAAGTCCGACATACGATGGTGTTATATCATGAGAATAAAATTAGGGAGCTAGACTGCAGAACGGACTAGTTTAAAAGTGTTTTTGTCATAATTTATTCTATCTTCATTTTTAACCAAGTATCACCACAATCGGTTAATTTGATAAGTATTTTCATGCTTTTTTCTAATGTACCAAGAGCGGTAGCTTCATTAACTTAATAGTGGTACAGTGTAATGGATGTTGGCGATAACTCACCCCCTGCCACACAACCTTAAGGTGGATTGGCAGGGTATTATGTACATAGTGATACGTATTTAATGTAATTTATGCATAATTGTGAAATACAATAATGTCTGTGACTCGTACAGAGCGAGGGGCGAACAAAATTATTGCTAAATTTTAGGGATTTTCGAAATTACCGTATTCATATCTCTTTTAGAAAAACTGGAAGTAATGAGTAAGCAGAACGAAGCCCTGCAAGTATGACTACAAATCGAGACATCGCTACACTCGCTACATCTATAGTAGATGTTAATTTCTACGTGTAAAGCCACATTTATACATAAAAAGTGCTGATTGCGAGCGACTTTTAAGGATACTGCAACAGAAGTAACTTCCATGAGTAGAATGACGATCTCATGTCAGTTGTCAGTCACCTCCCGTAATTATAAAAAAAACCTGCAGTCTCCACCTTTTCACCGAACAGATTCAACAATTGAGGTAGATGGAGGTCATGACGTCATCAAACTGTAACCTAGCAACCGAAATATCCACCATATTGCTTCCCCCGGTTCTTTCCTTGCGTGCCTTTGGATAGAACGGCCGAGTGCATGGATTAGGCGGATATAAAGCGAGAATATCTACCTTCTGTTGAAAATTATCTTATCTTATCGATGGAAAATAACGTAAAATGACAACATTAGCGCGTCAGCCCGTAAGCTTTAAGGTAAATCGGGGGAACAAACATGGCGGACCAGCCACGCCCACGTTACAGCTTCAAGCATTGCCCACCATACCAAGCGCTCCTCTCCATCCTCCTCAATGGATTCAATCGTTCCGGTTCTGGAATAAAAAAATCGATTCCCGGAACTGTCTGTCCTGTTCTGTCCCCACGTTCGACTGACTGAGTTTCCGGAAGTGTCGCTTCGGAGAGAGAGAGAGAGGGCAGCGGAAAAAAAAGGTACGGCGACACTCCCACCGGTGACGTCATCGACTCTTAGTTAGCGAGTATAGAGGCGAGAGTGATGCAGCGCCCATTCTCTTTTTCATCTCTCCTTCTTCTTCCTGCGGCCTTCGGAATTTTATGTCCCGCCGCGGCAGTCATGTGGCACTGAGGGGGAAAATATGAAAGGTCGAATGCGCAATGGTCGAGTAGAGCGACTGCGCCACGGGTCACGCGTTTGCGCGGGTTATGGTACTAACAGCAACTAACAGCGACCCGTGGATACTGAAATGAACGAAGAGTTAGCCAAGTTGAGTGTTGAAATTATGATATCAACGTGAATCTTTGAGCTTATGGGAGGTGTCCATTCAAAGATAGCACTGATTGTTAAACATAAACGCACACAAATGACGATGAATGGAACGATGTGCGCACGCGATACTTTCGGTTGACTGCCGGCAGATACACTTATTTAGGTTCGCAATAGCCAGGACCGAATTTTTTCTGTATAGTTTTCGAATTCGTTCCAAATACGCATTTAAAAACGCAAACTATTCACCTTGCCGATTAGTTAAAACCTTTTTTGTTTCGTGCTCGACGCATTTACATTGAAAATCAGCGCATTATCTACAACTGCGGAGGGAATTTTAGAAGTTCTTTTAAGAAATGCGGATCAACTCTGCTCCCTATCAGATTAAAAGTGCGTTGCCTAGTGCGCAGTGTCTGAAACGAATGGAAAGCAAGGGCGATGTTCTGCTGTGAAGTGAGCAACGAGCTAGAGGGAATGGAAGGCTCCCTATAATTGTGGAGGTATGAAGACGAGTCTGAACTTCACATGTTAGACTACTGTCGGCGCAGAAAGTATGCGACCCTGAGTTTGAGACTTCATATCTCTAAAACGGCTTGGCCGATTTGAATGAAATTGGCATCGATATTTAGTTTGTTTCCATATACGTTAAGTGATTACAAGAAATATTTTTTTAAACTATAATAAAAGTTTGTTTATTGAGAGAAAAGGAAAAAAGAGCCCATTTTTTGGCCCATTTTTTTAGTAGATTTTGTACTTCTGCTCAATTACTTATTATTACTAACACCTCATCCGGATTAATATGTCCCGCTCAATTATGTTTTCAGCACATATTGCCATCTCGTAGAATCCACCACTAATTACGATTAGTAATACTAATGAATAGTAGAGTCTTTACCCATGTACTGAATGTTAGCATATTTGTAAACGCTGCACTGTCCTTATTTCTGGCTTGGCAGTGCATCGTTCTCCTGATTGCTTTTGGGGTGCAAGGCGATAACAATACGCCACTAATCCTTTGGTTTACACATTAAAAATAAACATAATTTTGTGCGGAAATACGTTAGTGCGTTTATAATATTTTATCTTCAATTGCGTTTCCTCCATTTGAATATGGTTTAAGGATTCATACCCCAAAAGAGAACAGAGATAAAATGTGCGTAGATGGCAGTTTCAGGCATAGTTTTGCGGCAATCTTTCTTCCATGGAAATAATAATGAAATAGCGCAATTTCAGATAAATATTTCATTGATGACGACCATAGCTACGTTGAAAATCTTTTTGGAACAACATTGGCTCCGTAGAAATTGCCTAGGGAAACAGTCCGCCTGGATTGAGATTCGAACCACGGATCTTTGGCTCACCGGACCAATGCGAAAACCACCACCCTACCCAGAATAAAATTGACTGAGGCAGGCGAGATGTAGTGGGAAGTATACACATTGATTAAAAAACAAGATGGCACTTTTTTCCATAAATTTTACTTCGGTACGGCACGTTTCAACCGCTAGGTCATCATCAGGTACAATACATCTATGAAAGGTCTGTGAGCCGTATATATACCACTCACAGACCTTTCATAGATGTATTGTACCTGATGATGACCTAGTGGTTGAAACGCGTCGTACTGAAGTAAAATTTGTGGAAAAAAGTGCCATCTTGTTTTTTAATTAACCCTAACCAGACTTTATAAATCCTAAAGGCCGCTTTACACGATGAAAGATTTTGTACAAACGAATGTACGTGAGAATGTACGTTTGTCTCAACGAAATTAGAACAGGTTCTATTTCCCGTGCAGGCATTGAGACATTCGCACAAGCGTTCATACAATTTGCCGCTTTACACGATACATTTTGCTTCATGCAAGAGTTCACGGAAGAGTTTGTACAAACAAATGTACCGTGTAAAACGGCCTTAAGGCCACATTTATCCTTCCCATTAACCCTTCAAAAATTTCAGGTGTGTTCTTTCATAAGGCAATTTCAATTTACATATTTTCATCACCGTTGTCGGCTGAGGTGAAAAACTTCAAACATTCACTCCGCCAACCTGCTTCCTCGTCCGCTGACGATAGACGCACGCTGAGGCAAGTTTTCTCTCGAGAGAGTCCGCCAATGAAAACGCAACGTTGCAGGAAAACTATTGACGGTATATCAAAGCGCACCGCAAATGATTCTTTCAAGGAAGGAGAAGGAAGAAGTCCATTTAAAACCCCGCGAGGCATGAGGGATAAACTATGCAAAGTAAAGTTAGTATTTTATTGCGCAGGCAGGATTTAATATTTAATTGAGCAGGGCGTGTATGAAGCAACGTATGAGGATAACTGGAGTAAAATAAATATGCCTATTGGGCATAATGGAGGAAATTATTAAAGTAGAGTCAGCTTTACAAGCCTAAAACTCGAATTAAACTTTTTTGACTGTGCCTACCCCGAAATGGGACGGCGTGATGGGTATGTATGCATGAAAGTCAGCAGATAATGAAGGAGTTTACAGTAATTACTGTAACTTACAACTGTACCTTCTTATTTGTAACTACTTAAGTAGTATTAGGTAGTAATGAATAGGTACAGAGTTGGGCTACTGACAGTGGCGGATCCGGGGGGGGGGCAAATTCCCCCCCCCCTCGTTAAATCTCTACATTGAGGAGACCTCTCACAAAAGAACATATTCTCATGGACCACTGCTGTCCATAAGATAGTGGTTAAACTGTGTATCGAAAAACGGACTTAACACCTGTGATATTAGTGTCATGCTAAAATATACGGCTTAGAACGAAAAAAATCGAAAAAAAATACCTTCGAGGAAAGGTACAATTTTTATAGTTGATGCGAAATAGAAAACACAAATTTTTGTAAGCATCCAGGGCATGAATTAAATGACATCTAAGTCATTTAACCGTGGAACCCTATCTTTCAGAAGCTGTAGCTCGAATGACCCCTATACATACTTGCACGTGAAAAGTGACGGTGTGATTCAGGCTCAATGCCGACGCCAGGTTTCTCTCCTCCATTCTCCATATAATCATTACCAGCCAGCCCATTCTAAATAGCAAGTATGATCTCAGTTGTCGGTCTCCTCCCACAAATAACCGACTTACTTTCTGCACCCACCATGACAAGCGCTTCCTAATCTGCCTTCCTCTCCGTCTATCGAACCTTCTCCAACCTTCTTCCAGCTCACATCTCAAGCGCTTGCAATATATCCTCACCCTATCTCTCAGGAGCTCACGTTTTGCCTCTTATCAGCGCCACGCTCCATGTACTTACCTTCACCAATCTTTTATATCCATCTTCACCCCCCAAAGTTGCTGTCTTCGGCGTAGATGAACGCCTCTTTAACAAACACCATCCTCCAAATATCCCTGAAACTACGCCCATTTTCGTCCAGAATGCTATCCACATAGCTAACATGCGTCACCTCTTCCAGTTTATTACCAGATCCTAGAATGGATGGCAATGAAAAGAGATAGAACCATAGACTTCTCTTATTCCTCGAAAATGTCAATAATTTAGATTTATTGTCAATTATCATCATCTACAATAGAATAGTTATAGTGAAGCTGGATGGATAGATGAAAGAAATAAAAGGCGAGCGAATGCTGGAAGGGGAGTCGTGGGTAGGAAGTGGTGTAAATATATCAAGGAATGAATGTTTGTCTAAGGAAGCAAAACATTTAAGTATACAAAATTTTACCCCTTCCCACTTATTGCATGGTAGTGAAACTTAAGTAAGCCAGCATAAGCATGAGAGAAGCCTAAATGCAGTTGGTACGGGGTACCTATCTGAAAAATGTCTACTATAAGAGCAGAAGGGATAGGATTAGGAATGAATCCGGGATGAAAGAATGTATTATGGATGCTCCTGGATGAATGGACATGTATGAAGGGAGTGTGCTTCGTTGGTTTGGCCATATGGAATAATAAATGAGAAATGAATAGCAATTTAGATTTATGGTAGAGTAGGTATTTATGGTATTTTTTCATTTTATCAAGGTAGTTATGGTGAAACGGGTGGAGAGGAGGGGTAGACCGAGAAATTCATGGGTGAATGTGGTGGAAGATTTGGGGGAAATGATTAAAGCAGTCAGATTTTCAGGCTTATCACCGATAATTAAAATTTTTCGGCTGTGCCTACCCCCTAGGGAATGGCTTTATGGTGACTTAGATATGACATGTTTATTTCCTAACTCTCGCCCCGGTTTTGTAATGCGTAAATACTTCAAACTCTTGGCTAAACCAGCTTGACTCACCAGCAGTTGAACACCTGCAAAGTTAGTCCTCCAGCTTACATACCTGTCCTCAGTTCCACCAACGCTTCTCGCACAATTCCCTGTGCATATACGTTAAAGAACACATGTGATAGAGTGCTCACTTTCTTAACTACCTACCGACATAATTCCTAACCATTTTGTAGCATGACCTGTGTACAAATTTGACGAAAATTAGGCCCCTGCCACAGTCCTTGGAGTGGCTTCTAGGATATTTTGTAAAGTCCGTTTAACATGAAACTTGATCCAGCACAAGTTCGAGGATAATCTATAGTATGACAGCTTTCTTGTATCGTGTAATACAGAAACAGCGTGCTGGCTGACAAGCAAGATCGCTCTCACACTTGCTGAGCTATTTGATTTCATAATCAATGCCGCACTTATTTGCTATACTCGCTCCCAGAAGGATCTAGTAGCCGTCAACCAATCGCGTTATTTTTCACAGTCAATGTGCGATCTTCACTTTCTGAAATCGGCGCTATCTATTCTTCCTTTTGGCTATCAGTAATTTTCAGGCCGTGAAATCTACAATAAATAAAAATGTCCCCACCGTTGTCTGGGTCGCATGCAGCCATTTAAAATTTGCTCGATTTAAAATTTTAGTAGACTTGAGCTACGGTACGAATGAAAATACTGCTTTCTCCTCAGTACAAGATCAATGAACGTGTGAAACAATCTAGGACGGCGCAAATCACACTGGATTCCGTCCTCAATATTAAGCACCGGCTAGCATACCGGCTAGCCTAATGCTGGATAAAGTACTGTGGGAAATAGGCTTAAGAGTATTTGTAGATGAAGGGTGGCAGTGTGGAAACGTGAGATATTATATTTATGCTTCGTATCACCATAAATTATCCCCAACCCCTCACCTTACCGTGTCAGGCATGCATCAAATACCATCTACAAAGTATAATACGACTTTTGAAATGTGGCCTAATTTAAATGTAAGTCATACTGACGCCTCTATTTTTAAGTACTGAAGAATAGGAAGAGCGAATAGAAATCCTCCAGTGTCAGGACCTAAATTATACTCCGGAAGAAAAACTTGGGAACTCATGTTAAAAGGGTATCCCTGAGAAAAATAAACAGATTTTCTTCATGGTATGTTGATTTAGCAAGCATTTTGAGAGATGACTGAATCTGGATTGATTCGGAAAATTTTAGAATAATATACTAGGTAATTTCGTACACTGCTGTACCCTGGAATATATTTTTCCAGCCTAATCGATGAGTAATTTGAGCATGCATTACAAATTTCTTAGCGGACTTGCACGGCAGGTAATGTATCACACAAGCACAAAAGATATTTCCTTTTATTGATTTGATTTTTGTGCCATCAATTGAATAACATATTCTGTGCTGAGAACTTCAAATGAATGAGAAGATATTCCACATTTTCTTTTAGTGATCAAAATTTGACAAACGATCTATTATGAAATCAATATAAGGGGACGGTAGGTAAAGGAGAAGGCTGCTTATTTTATTTCAGAGAGAAAAAGACCATATTCTTGACCCAAGGTCTTCCCAGTGATTTCACGGGAAATAAAGCATGCACAACGCCTCCTCACCATACCGTTAACCATACAATGGTGGTCACCGTGAAACTCACGCCCACGGCGTCGCAAGAGCAATGAACAACCCACATATAAGTTTCATCGCTAAGGCTGTAGGGGGAAGCGATGGTGGGCATCATGACAGTCAACGAGAGCTTGAGTTCCGTTCAGCGCAGAATATACGCGGATGTTTCGTGATGGTACCGAAGGCAAAGCGTTCAATTTCGATTTCAAACACGTTTTCCCAATTACGAATTCATAAATAATTTAAGAGAAGAAATTAAAACAAACGTATAGCAGTAATACTTTATTCTTTTCAGGAATTTTCTTTGCATTGCCGAATGCGCACGATAATTGATAGTGCATAAGCCAATGAAACAAAACTCAATTCAAGTACTGAAAAATTGTCTTTCATATCCTCCTGGTGTATCGGCACTGAGTTCTGGAACATATACGCAAATTGCGAGTATTTCCTTTGCGTGCCAAAAACGATACAAGAACACTCGTATATTCTATTGCACACGAGTGTAGCGGGAAAGTGAGATTAGGACATTTTAAGGGTTTACATAATGATATCAACGTCTACTTATCAGCCAGAAAAGGACCTCATCAAATTATACTAACCAATTATTTTATAAATGTTTTCCTCAACCTCCCGTCAATCGACTTTCACATTTCTTAACTCATTTAGATAGTGAAATAGCCCTTCCTCCTACTTAACCCTAAGACTGGATTGCCAAGGATTTCTTCACCCAATTATCGTCCCAAGTATACGAAACAGGATACCATTATTCCTCCTTATTGGACCTATTTTACATTCTACTCGTCCGCTATTCAACTACCAATATCATTCCTGATATTTCATATGCATGCTCGATGGAAACTTTTGTTTCTTAGACCAACACCAACTCACATCCCCAATCATGTTCAGCCAATCTAAACTCTTAAACCTAGCAGATCATGTTCAATAGCTTTTTTCATAAGTGCGTAGATAGAATCATACAATAGCTTCACTGGGCATTCGATATTGAGGCTGAGATAGCAATAAGCCTAATATTAACGCCAATTCTTCTATTTCGGCTTCCATAAATACCTCCAAGAATGGCTCCACCGACCACCATTGCTAAAAATGCTGCGACTTGAGTTTCAGATTCAGCAATAAAATAATAGGATTTTCTTGTTTCTGCGATGACTTTTATGGCCAAAATAGTAAAAAAAATCAATTTTAATGCTAAATATACTGTTAAAAACACCTTCTGTGGAAGTTGAGAAACCCTCACTATTGTCCTTTTTTTAGTCGTACGATTAGGAAAGACCGTTGAATTTTACGAACTCGTAAACTCAAAAAAATTGATAACAACAGTATTTTCAAGAAGCAAATGCATAAATCACCGTCATAATACCGTGGCTAGTCCCCATATTCTCAAAATTCATAAATCACTACGTTTGCAAGAATGCCTTGAAATGAGTCTTTTTCCCCTCTTCCTCAATAAAGCCTTCCTGGAGTAACGCACCTCTATATTTTCTACTATATTAAAGGGAAGGTCTCTAAAAAGATAAAAATATAACTGCCAGAGTGGCTTTCAATAAAAATAAAAAGAATTATTTTATCTCCATTTTTCTTTCTTGACAGAAAGACATAGAAAAGTCACCGGATCACGACTTAACGGTCATAGCAGGGTTATTTATATCCTAAAACGGCTATAATCAAGTGAAATTGGTTTTAATAAAGTTTTATTTCACTGATTCATTTCTTTTTTGAAGCAATCAAAATCTTTCACGTCAACATATTCTTCTCATTTGGATAACATTTATATGATGAAATAAAAATTGCGGATGAAATTCGACACGATTAAGTTTAACGACGTAAAAATTCTCCTTGAAAATATCGTGAACATTCCTCGATAAATGAAAATAAATGAGAGGCAATGCAAAGAATTCCCTTACGTCAGCCATTACTTAAGATCATGCCGTAAGTGAAAAGAGGCAATTCAAAAGTGCCCTTTCAGTAAAAAGAAGCCCAAAAAGACTTCTTATCTTCTTTTTCTCAAGGCTACTGACGTATTCAAAAATCTTGATTATACGGCTAACGGAATAGAATTCATGCATCTACATGTACTAACGCGGTAAGAATTTATGCTGTTCTACTTATTTAATTTGTTTTTAATTTCCATTGACTTCGGAAACAGCACGTAAATCCTTTTATATTGGTATCGTTGACAGCCAACAATGGACGGGCACACACTAACCAACGGACCATGCCCTTTGCGGGGATATATCCGCCCAAGCGGGACTCGAACCCGCGACCATTCGTATAAGAGACGAGGGCTTAACTCTGCTGCCAGAGAAAACAACCGAAAGCAACCGAACGCTCGAAAAAAATAAGAAAAAACTACAATTAGAAACTCATTTCTGCAAAAATATTGAACCAGTTTTAATTCAACAAATCATCTTTAAGTATTGTTCTGTTCAAGTCTGAAAAATAAGCGATCTATTACTTTTTATGAAATGGATTCTGCTCGAATTACGTAAATAAGGCCGAGGAAGCAAAATTCTACGACTCAGAGTAAATTTATCATTATTTGCAAAATTCTTCCAGATGGTAGCGGTCTCAGATAACCTTAATGAGGATTATCAAGCAGATTTTTTGCGGTGAGAGATAAACGTTGCTCCCATTAAATTATGTAACAAATAATATGAAGAATGATTGAAGAAACCTACTGCAGCTGAGATACACCAGACGGTAGGTGAAAAGGTAAAACACAGGATTAGCGACTTTGTGGGACATGTGATCAGAGACTTACAGTGCAACTGAAGTATAATGGGACGTTTTAAAAATGTCGTTTCTTTAACATCGGCGTATGAAGTCGCAGTTTGGCAGTTTCATGTATCTCCGCTAACGGGTTACTCCCGTCAAAGTAGCTGCCTAAATCTAAATATTGCCCTTCATGTCACCACAAGGATGTGTGGCAGGGGGTGCATTTTCAGCGGGATGCGCTACGAAATATCCTACAAATGTTATTGAAACAACGAGCAACGATGTATTAAAAAAAACAGCAACTTAAACTTTTATCATACAATCTTTAGTTCATGGGTGTGGTACATATTGAGATAGTTTCGAATATTATGTGTCCATGAAATACGTGAAATATTCCCCAGAACAGACCAAGATGTCAAAAGTAAACAACAAATTCAATGAAATATGAGAAAATTCATAGTACCATAAAAATAAAACCAAGGGGAGAAACTTAATTGAAGTTTTACAAAGCAATAGCAGTTTCTGAAGTTCTGCTCGTTAGCGAGACGTAGGTTCTCTCAAAAGGCCGTTTTACACGATGAACGATTTTATACAAACGAATGTAAGTGAGATTGTACGTTTGAAACTACGAAATCAGAACAGGTTCTATTTTCCATTCAGGCATTGAGACATTCGCACTAGCGTTCATACAATTTGCCGCTTTACACGATACATTTAGCCTCATACAAGAGTTCACGGAAGAGTGTACAAACAAATTTACCGTTTAAAAAGGCTTTAAGAGAGACGGAAAGAGAATCGCATCGGATTAAATGAAATTCATGAAAACAGTAGAAGGTTGCACATTACAAGATAGGAAAAGAAAATAAATCATTACTAATAAATTAAACATTTTTAATTTTTTAGAAAAAAAGAATAGAATACAAATCCAAATTGTGCGACCGTTTGGGGAGAATGCAGCAGAACCGTCTCCCCTGAGTCACCTTAGAATATAAGCGTAGTGGTCATCGCAATGTAAATCGACCAAGACTTATAAGGTTACAGGAAATGGCAACGCAGCCCAGCCCGCGAAGTAAATAAGAAGAAGTTCCTAAGAACGCCTTCACCACACTTGCACCTGAAAGACACGAACTGCACTTAAATTGTCCGTCCGATACAAGAGCGTTTCGGCAGTAATGTTCAATAAGGCGCGAACTAGACGTCATCGTTCTGAATTGAGGATCCCATTAATTAAATATATTTTTTGTATGCTCCTCAAAAAAAAACTTAACGACGACTTCCTGCAACTAACTTCTCGCATCCGCAGAACCAAGATCGCGTAACTTCCGCTCCACTATCACGGGCGGTGATTCGGCACTGCCAACCGAGAAAATGAATCCCGAGAATCGGAACAGTTTTACCGAGAAATTCGCTCCATCGGACTGAACGAATGATTCAGCGCGGTTCGACGACGCTGCATCACCGCGTCGCCTGGAACGAGTGTGACGAGCATCGGACGAAGGATTGCGTCATCCATGTCGTCACCCCCAACTGGTGACTCCGGAGGGCAGTGCTGCCGCATGTGAGGATTTAGCCGAGGCGAAGCGTCGAGCTGTATATCTCCTTTGATTCTTCCCGCCGCGCCGCTCCGATGTGAGTATCAAACTGGATTTATCAATGCAGCACGCCTGCTTCGGAGTCCAGCGATCTTTGTGCCCGCCGGCACGGTTAAAAGAACTTTGTTCCTCCAGAATCTGAAGGAAGAATCGGAAGGCACATTCGGGAAGAACTGATCTACATCTACATACTACCCCGCAAGCCGCCTCAATAGGCGTGTGGCGGTGGGAGTTAGGACACCAACCGTTTAAATATAAAAAGGAAACGCTCTAATTAAATTACGCCTAGCATTTATTAAAGTCCCTTATTGTTCGGGGGAAAAACGAATTCCCATACCTATCCGTTTGGCAAAATATCTCTCTTAATTTATCGTTTCTGTAGGACCTGGAAATGTAGTGGGGTTCTAATATGATGTTCTCCGTGTAGGTACTCTTAAAGATATCTATTCTTAATTGCTCAAGCAAACTAAGCCTAGCGCGCAGCCTCCGAGTCTCTAGCGGCTCCCAGCCTAATTCGTTTAACATCTGTGTAACGCTGTCTGTACGCCCGTAGCTGTTTTTGACGAATCGCGCAGCTTTCCTTTGTATTTTATTAAGTCTTTCTGCACCGAATCCCATATGCTCGCTGCATATTCAAGGTGTGGCCGGACGAGTGCGAAATAGCACCTCTCTTTTACTTTTTCATCCGAAAATCTTCCCACAATACTCTTGACGAATCCTAGCTTCTTTAGAGCTCTGCCACAAATATTTCTAATATGTGATCCCCACGATAGATTCGAAGTTATCGTAACTCTTAGATACTTCACTTCATTTGTCGCATTTATGTTAACACCATTCACATCATATACATGGGGATAGTTGGACGACCTCCGCAAGAAATGTACCGCCGTGCATTTGCTCAGATTAAGTTCGAGTCCCCTGATGACGTCGTGCTAATCGTAATTTAAGCCCGTTTCACACGATACTTGATCCAGCACTAGACCTAGTATGCTAGCTGGTACTTGATATTGAGGAAGGAACCCAGTATGATAGAAACCGTGATAGAAGGTTTCACACGATCATCGACCTTGTGCTTGCGATGAAGCGGTTCTGTCGCTCACTGTTAAAAGAAAATGGAAAAGTTCCATGAAAGGAGACATTTGGCTGCTGCAGTAATAGCAAGGATTGTCGCGACATTTTAACCGCACATTTTCACCGCCAAAGAGTGCGTAACACCCGCGATAAAAGTGAGGCGCCGATTAAAAAAAAGTGAAGAACGCACTGCGAATGTAAAAGCTAATGTGATTGGTCGACGGCTACTAGGTCCTACTGGGAGCTAGTAGCAAACTAGCAACTCATCAATTACGAATCAAGTAGCCCAGCGAGTATAATAGCTCTCATGCTTGTTAGCCAGCATGCTGGTTCTATATCACACGGTACTGAAAAGCTATCATGCTAGCGAGTATCCTCGACCTTGTGCTGGATCAATTATCGTGTGAAACGGGCTTTAGGATTCATTAAAAGGGTACCGGGATAGTGCGACGATAAAGGAAGATTTCCATTCGCTCGAGAACGCTATAACTACACAGACAACAGGAAGAAGATAAAAGAAATAGATTGCAAAACCGAAGAATTTTAAATATAATTTTCCCGTATACAATATGGGACCAGTTAAAGAAGGAGAAACGTGAATAATCAGAATGAACTGTGAAATAAATGAAATATTGGTAGAGAAGGATATAGTTAGGTTCTCTAAGTCATTGCCACTGTCATAGTTGGGCCATGTTGAAAGGATGGAAGAGTGCGTAATACCCAAATTGTTAATTAATAGCAAGATGGAAGGGAGTAGGAGAGCAAGACCACGCACAAGATGGCTACAAGATGTTGAAGAGGACTTGAAGTCAATGGGTATTGGAAGATGGAGAGAGAAAGGAAAAAGGAGAGCCGAATGGAGGCATATAACTAAGGAACCCCAAGGCCCACACCGGGCTGTAGAGGTGTGGAAGAAGAGGAACAATATGGGAACATAATAGTTGCGATAGAACAATTCTATGAAACTACCACCCTAACTAGGTAGAGTAGAAGTTTTAGTTGTATTTAATAACATAGTATCATTAATAACGCCTCATCCCTCTTTAAATGTCCAGCATGACTTGGTTTTCTGCATGAATAACTATCTTGTAATATACATAAGTTGACAATATTACTAACATTAATCGCTAATTGTATCTTAACCAGTGAACTGTATGTTAGCATTCTCGCCTACTGTCTAGCACTCTCTTAGTTTCTGGTTAGACCGCGCATTGTTCTCCTGACTGCTTTTTGGTCTGCGCCTAACGGCCGGGGGGACATGAGAGTTTCTAATTTGAACTGGGATGAGTGTTGCATCTTCATCTACGAAGTACCGTGCGAGCCACCATTAGGGTGTGTGGCACGGGGTGATTCCACACTAGGCATGCAGCACTCGTCCCAGCACAAATCGGGACCTCGCACGTTCCCCTGGCCGCTAGGCTCAGACCAAAAAGCAGTCAGGAGAACAGTGCGCAGCCAAACTAGAAACTGGGAGAGTGCTACGTAAATGAACACGTAAAAATGCAGTACATTGCTAAAGACACATCTAGTGGTTAGGTATTACTAATACTATTAATTCATGAATGCTACGAAATACTGCTTCATGCATGCATGCCAGGTGAGGAATCACCCCGTGCCACACACCCTAGTGTTGGCTTGCACGGTACTTCGTAAAGGTAGAAAACATTCGACTTTTGTCCACTCACAGAATCCTACCAACCCGCAGGTTACCAACCGTATCGCCAGCGAGCATCGTTCCATATACGTCGTTCGTGTTTGCCCAAGTGCGCTGATGCGTTCCGATCAGCGCTAACTTCAACAACAATGTAAGGTCCCAAAGTAAGGGAACTTTGCGACTTCTCATAAAGAATAAGTCGCCAGCATAAGAAATCCTCCAAAATAAAGCATAAGCACCAAAACAGACCGCGTTAAGCGACGATTGGCAACATATATAAAAGACTGTTAAAGATATATATACTAACGTTTGTATAGTCAAGATATGATAGGTCTTGATCTAACCTAGACCCATCATCTCATGACAAATTAAATATTATTTAACACGGAGTCGAGAAATACTAAACATTTGGATGCCTTCATTTATGCCACAACCCTTTAAAAAAATCGGGATGGGAATGTGTATCAGGCCGCTGAAATAACGTAAACATCTCGTAACTAATGGGATGTGGAATGTTTAAAACTGCACTAATTCTCTCTATATTTACATTGGTATGTATATATTACCATTGTCTGTGCCCAATCTATTATGCCTATAAAATCTGTGTCCAATTTAAACACACATTGCATGCTTATATCGGTTGAAGTGATTGAAAAATAAAGTGGACATGTTTGTTTTAAATTCCCAAATTTGAGTATCATGTTTTTGATAAACTTAGTGTTACTATCATGTGTAATCCTGAAGATGATTCACAAATATAATTGAAACTTTGGTAACTTGGTATATGAGCTGGGCTATTTTGGACAAGATCCTCGACAATTACTATCATAGAATGTGTCTAATCAGTGTGTTCAACAACAGAAGTGAATGTACAAATATGGAACTCTGAGGTAATAAAACAGCTGGAAAGAGAAAGGAGCATATGGCTGCGACAAAACTATATTCGGATGGCTGCTGATGATGCAAGCATACGATTTTGATGCGACTGAAAAAAACATTATATAGCAAAAGGGAAACCTTCGCTTATCAAAAACCTCCAGCCGTAATATAGTAGAAATAATTTAAAAACGTTACGGCAAGCGTGTGTGTGTGCTTACTTTTCATTAAACGCGGGATTAAAACCTCTTGGGGGAATTTGCCTCAGCATTTTCTCTTATCGCTCGCGTTATGAAGAGTAGTCATTTTTAGTAAAAAAAGAGTTGTTTCAGGCTTTATGTCGTGTGATAACATAATAAAATAAAATGATATAGGCAATTTTCCACAGTGTAAACTTTAATTCAACCGGTTTTGATGTACTGCATCATCATCAGGTGATCACAGATCATTTTTTTAAGTCGTTTTAGTCGTCAGGCGAAAAGAAAAATATTAGAATGGCGGCTATAAAACAGCGTGTTTACTATGTTCATAAATCAAATAGTCTTCAAAATCTCTATCGTCATCAGAAAAAAATAGAGAAATGAAAAAGTTTCGAAATAAAAATAAACCCGGTACCAATTGTGAAAACATATGAAGGCAGGGGAGGTGATATCACAAGTTTACGATGAAGACTGACGTACACACAAAACACTGAATGAATTTCGTATTTCTTTTGAAGAGTTCATTCAAAAGTAATTGCGTTAAATACACAAAAAGACGGAATATTGAATTTCTTAGTTTACACATTTATGATTATCAGGTAAACCCAAAAATGCAAGTTTTAGGTCTACATCTACGAAGTACCGTGCAAACCAGCATTAGGGTGGGTGGCACGGGGTAATTCCACACCAGGCATGCAGCACTCGTCCCAGCACAAATCGGGACATCGCACGTTCCCCTGGCTCCTAGGCGCAGACCAATAAGCAGTCAGGAGAACAGTGCGCAGTCAAACTAAAAACTGGGAGAGTGCTACGTAAATGAACATGCAAACATGCAGTACATTTCTAAAGACACATCTAGTGGTTAATAGGTATTACTAATACTATTAATTCATGAATGCTACGAAACACTACTTCATGCAGCGAACAAAATAAAAAGATCAGATGTTCTCAATCGTAAAAACATCATTTGGAACAAATTGAACCCATTCATCCGACGATATTTACCGGCTGTTTTAAATTTGGGTACCTAAATATATCAACTACAATAGGTACAAATCGCTTTGAATCCCAAGTAAATAATATTTTGCTCAGTAGATATCAAAACAATTTCACTCACAATCGAATATTTTCGTTTTATGCGAAAAAATGGGTAAAAATCAGTTCAATGTCCGAATGATCACCGGTGGCGGGGGGAAAATGCTGCCTCCGCAAAATGATCACCGTCGCTCACGGCTTGTAAGTCAATCGATAGAAAATTACTCCACTCATGACCTTTCGCAAGACGTAATCCAATCCAAGGAAGAAAATAACTTGGACTCCATTATTTCTCACACAGTTAGAGGGGTCTACACTGCAGAGAAACTTTTTCATCACAAAAAGAATCAAAGCTGCTAACTACTGCCTTAAAAACATGAGGTGAATAGCAACGCTGCAGTACCTCCGCTGAGATCTTAACTTTCACTATGATCAATGCAAGGATATATCATTGCTGGATACTGAATACGTAATACTATCACGACGAGGCTTTTGCTGGATCACACGATCCACGTACAACTTCAGATACACTCACATGACAGTCGATAATTTTCTGTTTCTCAATCCATGTGAAATTAGCATCGAAGGAAAAGGAGTTTATCTCAGAAGCAGAGAATTTTGCGCGGATAAGAAGTGATCCCAGCTGGGCTACTTATATTACCACCACATTCATCACTGGCGGAAATATGAGAATTAGGCCAAGCAGTCATGGAATAAAAGTGAGCAAGAGGCTTACAACACTACAGATGAGGAATTGGTGCAAGCTATGTGCGCTGCGATCGCCAAAACTGTGCCAATGACATTCAGGATAAAACCAATAATCACCCTAACGCGTCAACACGGTAACTGAGAAATAGAGCTGCAGTATGAGAAATATAGTCAGAAATTTGGGAGTGAAATGAACATAAAAACCATTTAAATGTAAACGGAATTATTATTTATGACCTACGCAAAATGACTAGGCTAATGACATACTTTCGAATATCAGGAAGATACATTATTTTAATTTTATAACACCATAATGCCAATGAAAGAAAGAAAAAAGGCTTTCATAATATTGTCTATTTTAGTGTGGAAATATTTACTGAAAATGTTACCACACGAAAAGAAATTTAGTGATGGAACACCATAATTTTCAGAAGTACGTGTTCCTATAATGACGTAGTCAATGAAAGTAATCATTTGAAGATAATTACACGAGGCATTACAATAAAAGGGATTACTTCGGCTTCCGCGGCTAGTCCCAACACATTATAACCCCAAGATAACACAAAAAACATAACGCGGCCGATGTTATTAAGTTCCGATGAAGGAAAAAACAGGTCAATTTTGTGAATCACGTTTTTGCTAGAACTTCGATTCAATTTGTAGACCGCGGGGCCGCATTAGCAGAGAAGAAAAGCAGCGAAAGCAATAGAAGGAAAATAGGAGCACATTACCTGCCTTTCACTGGAATGTACAGTACATAACTCTTAAAAACGTAAATTATCCATATCGGTAGTAGAGGAGTTCACTATTTGGTGAGGTAGTTCTCCAAACACCATTAGGAGAGCGTTCAACAGTTGACAGCATTGAGAGCCTCAATTAACGCTTATTAACGCGACGACAACCGACGCTGGAATGCTAGCGAACTGCCACATAATAACTAAAGACCTACTACTTCTAACCAGAAGTAACTTTCTCAAGTGAAGCGGTTTCTCTCCAGAGTTTCTCGGAGTACATTGAAAACATATAAGTAATCCGTTATGTTCATGATTTATTGGATTCGTACCTTCTGGCTCAATTGGTAAATGGAGAAATAAGTAGACACGGGAAATTTAAAATTCAGAGAATGACTCTCCACAAAACCGGTCGATAACTAAGCGACCAAATCGAAGGTAATCCTCCAAAGTCTTTTGATGCAGCAGGCTCCTACTCTCTCACGCAATTTCTATCTTCCGGCTAGGCACACTTCCAACCTCCATACACACAATATACATATGAAATTCATTGATTTACGCCTATCATTCATTGATTCATTGATTGAATGCCGGCCCAGGTGGCGGCGGGGTAAAGTCCTCGCCTGCGGAACCAAAGGTCGCGGGTTCGAATCCCGACTGGGTAGAAACTTTACACCTCCCAGGGCATGGTTGTTAGTGTTCGTCATATATTAAATTGGCAGTAATTGGCGTTAGCTATTGCCAATATAGAAATTATTTATTCATTTCATTTGAGTATTCTACCAGCTGATTGGTAGGTTCTGGGACAGTCCCCATTCTGCATCCTAATTTCATACATATTGTCTCGCTTCTCTCCTACGGATGTCCCACCATTAGATCCCTGTTACATTATTCATATCTTCTACCTCCTCTTATTTCTCCCAGAATTCATATCTTCTTCCACGCTTACCCAGTGTTCTCCCCTCTATCACCCTCTTCAACATACCCTCCCCTCTCAAAACCTCCTCATCCATCTCTTCCGCCTTCTCCAAACCTCTGCCACCAGCTTCCTCTCCTCTCCAACCATATCCAAAACCTCCTCGTTCGTCTTCCTCACCCTCTCCATGCTTCTCCATACCCACATCTCAAACGCCCTAAGTCTACGCACATCCTGCCTTCGCACATGACCAAGTTTCCGACCCATACAGCGCCACGCTCCATATTAGAGTTTTCACCAGCCTTTTCTAGAAAGATTAATTTATTCAATCAGCTTCTCAAACAAAGAATCCTAGTGGTCTACTAGACAGTCAAAACATAGCGATAATCCCCGCTTGAGGAATATGTTGTCACTTGATTGTTTACTTTCTTTAGCCCACTAAAAACCCTCCATCTCGGTTTCAGTGGTTGATTATTCTATTTGATGCGTATATAAAGAAATACGTAGGCTTAGGTTTAAGAAATAAGTATGTAGTTTTTTCGGCAAATGAATGCCAGTTTCTTGCATGGGAGAGAGCCGTCAAGGAATGTGCTAAATTAACGGCTTCGTTTAAGATGTCGTGTCTCCGCCAAAAATTAAGATAAATAATAAAAATACAACTGTTTCAGGCTGGATATGGTGGAAGTTCTCGATATTCATAGTGAATAAAGACACTTGGTAATCTTCAAATCTGTGGAAGATTACCAAGTGTCTTTATTCATTATGAATAAATAATATACATAATAAATAAGAAGAAAATCAAATCAACCAAGTTTAGAAAGCAAAAAATTTGCAACGTTTTTTTCTGGTAAGTTTTTCGTATCTCCAAAAATAAAAAAGTAATTTAAATAAGTAACTTTTTTAGGAAGAAAAATGGTGACAATTTAGGTTAACATCTTCCAAATTGGAAGCAATAGCCATACGGCAGGACAAGAAAGATGGAAATATTATGCACATTTTAGATAAGTTTTACTTCATAAATCTTTGAGCAAAACACTACTTTTTGGCCTTTTTATGGTAACTGCAAAATGCCTCTGTGTTTGCGTTGCCATACTCCGAAACTAAGGAGTTCCGTCCTGGTGTTTATAGACCAAAAACTGCTTAAAATTACCTCCCTCTCCTCCTCTATAAGTGACGCAGATTCCTCCTGAAACACCCTGATTAAAGCCTATTCCTCCAATTTACTCTCACACCTTCTCCTCGGTGTCCACGTTTCATCATATGACGCTATGCTCACTATCGGGCACTTAATCATCCATTCATTAACATTTTCCAAGTCATTGCGGAAAACACAAATGATATGGTACGCAGCAATAAGGCGCGAAGGTACAAAGATACGCACTAAAGTGATGAAATTAGGCATGAAAAAATTATGTGACTTCACCTGGATTCGAACGAAGGGGCCTTGGAATATGAGGACTTAGTGGTGTAACTGGCTAACACACCAGACCGGAAATTGGAAGATCCGAGTTCGAATTCCGGTAAATTCAAATATTTTTTTTCGTGGCGATTAATATACCTTTGGTGTATAGCTGTATATCCATTTCATCCCTACACAAGCTCCCTATCGTTAATTTTCTACTACATATAAGCCCCATCCCTCTCGGTTACGTTATCCTCCTCCTATTGCCCTAGTTATGCAAGACTGGATTGTTTCTCAAGTACAAGACAACTGAATTGTTTCTCAAAGTACAAAAGTTAAAAAAAAATGTACCTACATTGAAAATTGAGCAATGCGTCATAATTCGTTTGAATTCCTGCCTTTTGCCTCCACTTGGAAATAAGAATTATAACAGAAACGCGAATGCATGAGAATCAGAAAGGCACACGCCACAAAACCGGCCTACATCCAAGTAACCAAATCTAAGTGTCTGGTTTTGAAGAGGGATGATGGCATAGCCCTTGAGATTGGGAACCATCCATAGATGCGGGTAGACTGGAGGGGAGACAATGACTAAGAGATGACAAAGGACAGTCATAAGTCCTTCCAGGACTCTCATTTCCATGCAGTCCTCTTCCGATAAAGGTCCGACTCACCCTAAAGACCGGGATACTAACAATGCCTTCGACCTTAAGGCAGGATTTCCAAACACGCCCAATTGAGTGGGTGGGTAGGGGGAGGGGCAGTACAGTAGATGACACAAGTAAGAGCGCCCAGGCTCCTCGGACATCCTTTTTCAAATCCCTAAGAGGTAAAGGGAGCGATGAGCGAACTTTGTTTTGGAAGTCCTTCTTTGGTGGTAGGCTTTCATAAATAAACTCGATCTTCGGCCTCAAGAATCTGGCCTCGAATGTCCCATTCCGTCACAATACTTCTTGATTTATTGAAAAGAAAAACACAAATCATCCACTTTCATAGCTGCTTTTATTCCGGTCAGGCTTCCTTGAATCACTCAAAATGAATTCCGATGGACATTCCTGATCTCTGGAAGGGGATTTAAAACCTTGAATCAAATTTATTATTTGACATATTCAAATGATGAAAAAATAGTTTGGCCCGAATTAATTGTAGCATTGATGCATATCCATTCACCGAGGGCGTGGTTACCTTCTTCAGAAATCCTACGGATACTTTTATGTAAGCAAATTATGTAATATTCATGCCACTCAGTTATATGGTGGGAGTAAGCTAATTGCCTTCATATTACCGCCATTACGGTTTTACGCGTGGCAAAAAGTAGAACAGATGCAGATTTATGCTCACGTTCTGCGCTCACTTTCAATTTATTTGATCATGAGTCAACACTGGAATTCGAAAGGTATCGACTGATTCCAATGATGGAATTGGAGCAGTGACATTTCAATCTTTCCAGTAAAACTATGAAGCGGTAGGCAAAGAAAAACGGCAAAAGAAAGGTTGGCCCCATTGAAGGAGCAACAAGAGGAGGAGAGTAAAACAAGATAAAATCCAACATCGATATTTATACATTTTTAATTGGATAAAATTAGGTTCGATTAGCTAACTAATATTAAATATCTCTTAAAGCATTGAGTATTTCTCGATTCTAAGTTCAAATTTATCCACGGCACAAAGCCTAGGCGTCTTATACCACTCTTTGTTTCTCTTTGCTTTCAGAAAAATGAAAAATAAGTTTTTCATGTGGTTTGCGGGATGTCATAACCCTCGCGGACACCTCAGAATACGTCACTGGATTAATAAATAATACATACATTCTAGCTTCCAATTCTATCACAATTTCATTTCCTGGCCAAATTATATCGTTGATTGCTACACATTACAATTTTTTTCGCTGAGACTTGCTACGACATTACATACTTCAATTTTAAAACGGTCCAATTAGTTCTGGCAAAGACTTCCGCGGTGCGAACGATGAAATGGGTTCCTTTTCGGGAGAACCGCGTTGTTTAGTCGTTGTGATAAGTTTCGCCAGCGTTACAGCTGGCGTCTTCAGGTCCAAGACTCGAGGTGTGACTTCGACATGATGACGCCAGCCGTTACGCTATCGAAACTGCTGTCACAGCAACCTAACAACTCGGTTCTCGCAAATTAAGCTGTTCCAATTGGTTTTTTTAGTACAACTCAGAGTTACGGCCCAATCATAGTGATATATGAATGTCCACAACCAACTTAACTGTGATCGAATAAGTTATTTCACCAATCCAAAAACTCGAAAAATCTCACTCAGGAGCAATGGAATACCGGCGGGAGCGAGATAAATGTTCGAGATTAATGAAAGAAATCATTCACAGACCTTTGCTCTAGGTCAGCTCCCTTATGTGAATCAAGCTTTCAGACCCTGGTAAGACACTCTAGCTACACCAATGCTGCGAAGTGAAGCTTGAATTATCTAAAAAAAAAAAAAGGTTGACAGTAATTAATTAAATAGAAAAATGGTGAATATAACTGAAAATATGAGTTTTAGTTTCCATCCCTTCATTAAGAAAACTTTATGCAATAATTGCAACAAAGTCATTTTAAAAGCTAAAAATACACGGCTATCCAAAAATAAAATAATTTATTTCTAAAAAAAAATAATCGATACATTTACTATATTAAGAATTGGATAATTCTATGAATCCTCTTAGCCGTGAGTAACCAATAAAAAATAAATAGCAGACTGAGGTTTTCAGTGTGTCAACTGCTAAGATCATAACAAACCATCTAACCAACGAACTAAATCCTAAGACTAATATAGCATTCACCCATGAAGCGAGATTCAAACTTGTGGCCTTTGGGCTGCCAGACTGACGAATTACACCGAATAAGTAACCGATGCCGACGAAAAATAAACTTTTCAAACAAAAAATCGTAAAGATTTGAACTGATAAGCAATTTGTCAGGTATTAATTATTCGTCTTCTCACGGCACTTATGAGATGGGCGATTGTGAGGATAAAATATAACTCTTGCCGCATGTTAAACGCATATTCAAATGCGTACGTCCATGAGTAAACTAAACGCACCAAGCTGTTGAGAAAAACCTCCTCTTCGTCATGAGAGCGACTCAGCATCTCCTGAGCTAGCTATTGTCTGCGCTTATCTCCATGTGGGTAGCTGACGTGGCTCCACGAGCCACAGATGATATTCTGCTGGTACCGAACTCAGACAAACATCTGCAAGAATACGACGCGTGGAAGAATGAGACGAGGCTCAAAGAAGATAATTCTCAAATAAAATGGATTCTCTGATAACTTTAACGAAGTATAGAGAAACTGTAAGTATTTCCTAAGAATCACAAGCAGAAAATGCTTGTTTGTTGTCAACAACTAGTTTTCCCGCAAAATCAAAGTTTTTTTAACAGTAAATTATCGTATCCAAAACAAAGGTATGCGTAGTGGAAAAAAATTGAAATATTTCTGCTTGAGTATATATCCGGATTTCGGGTAATTTGTATTAAAGACCAAATCGCGTTAAATTGTGGAACCACATTAAAATAAAATATTTTTAAATTATAGGTAATGAAAAATTGTAAGTAATAAAGCTGAATAAATGCAAGCTGTTTTTCAGGGAAGGATTAATTAAAATTTGATATTTTTTCACGGAAAAGGATTTTCTCATCAACATTTTAGAAATGAACGAGTCCAGGGATGCTTTAATTTTCATCCGGCTTGTGCAAGCACCTATTTTGATACAGCAAAAAGATAAAAATTTGTTGCAAACTGGTTAATATCCCATCCACATTGGAAGCTTCAGAAAAAGCAGTTGTCTAACTCAGTAAATCCGTAAAACACGACCTTAATTACTAGTAGATGTTCAGTCGACCAAATCCGTTATTTGATATTGAGGAGGGCAAAGAGGTGAATATGCAATAGGTTTCGTTGCATTTATGAGATATACAATGGAAGCAAAGATTTAGGACTCAACAAACGAAGGGATCTGGGGATTACTCATAGACCTTGAATATAGGTCTACAGATCCATTCAAGGTCTATGGGATAACCTTCTTGGACATCCTTGGTAAGTAATTAACGTTATTAATCAGATAAAGCAGCAGAAAGATAATTCATTCTAAACAAAGAAGAGAGTCCTCCAAGTCGGAAAATCTTGATTTTGCTCCATTATGTAAATGTTTCGCGGACACGTAGCCAGAGAATCACTTGCTCTAATTCCAAAGGAGAGACTATTCTAGCCATTCGATCATCTAAGCAGCACTCAAGGTATTAGTAGTATTAAATAGGAGATAAAACCAAGTGCTAAAGTTTTCGTTATTAGGTAATGGCACAAATGTGCACAAAAAAGGTGCACAAATTGGAGGGAAATAGCATTTTCAGAAAACTTGTTTTACTTATTTTCCATAATACAAATAACAGTCTGTTAAGCCTTTCATGTCAGGAGTTGGCAACAAACAAAATTGGATGGACTCAAACGTCCTTGCCCTTTGTGATGAATAACCCAGGGCGGTTGGAATCGAACTCTCGGCCCCGGGATAGAAAGGCGAGGACTTCAGCCTGTCACTCACGCAGACGAAATACGGCAGAGGGTTAGAAAAAATCTCAACTCGGCCACAAGTCGATGCCAGCACCCGACGATATTCATCGTCGTATTTGAAAGATGGAGTACAATACTAGCAACAACCCACCACATTCAAGCAGGCATCGGAACCCTATACAAAACACTTCCAGGATTTGAACCCGGCCACACGACTTGGAAGCCACCTAGTCTGGCTAAAATACAAAAATGCCTCAGTTGACTCGCTAAATATAAATCCTGGCTTACGAAATATATTAGAGGCTAAGACTACTAACCCACGCCTAAAAACACCAGTATGCATTTTGAAACTTTTTGCCAGATGATTTGTTAAAAATAGGTGTTCTTGAATCAATTTTTTATGCTGATTCTAAAAAAGACTTCCATTTTTTTCTATCACGTCAGGTTTTTACACAAAATAAGAAGTATGGTTTCAAGATTTTAATAACTGCAAGCACAGTTATATTAACATTACTTCACGCAATTGACAAGTTTTGCAGCAAAAATGAATGAAGGATGAATAACACTTCCAAGGTCACACAACAATAGCAGCAGTTGTACCAACCTAAGACGCATTAGCTTGGGCCAGCCTAAGGCTCATGCTTGTATTGAGTTATATCCCTCGCGCAATAATTACACACTGGCACATAAAATGCACTTATCAATAAATCTTAGGAAAAAACTGTACGTGATATAAGAAAACTAAGAATAGTTCTGAAATCAGCATATCAAAGTTAGCTACAATCACTTACTAGTTTTCAGTCATCTGATATCATGCAGACCAATGAAATCAGTCTCGAGACAACATATAGGAAGAGACAACAATGAGGAATTCTTCTTAATTAAACCACCTTAAGCAGTTTGACCGAGGCACAAAGTCAAATAACAATGTCAAATTACCAACTAGGTATGTTGAAAATAACCCTATGACGATTTGAAGGGAAAACTGTGAGGTGCGCTTCATACAGCGGCAAAATGAATGGTTATTGATATAATTATTATTAGAGGTAGGCTAAATTTTCCGACAGGCAATTCACATGGAGGTAAGATTACTTCTAAAAAGGCTTTGATAACGCAAGCAGCTACCTCCTCACATTCAAAATTTCTTTCTTCAGACCTGACATTTTCATTCAACACGTCTGTTTACGTAGACTATTCCTCCAATCCAGTCTCCTCCCCTGTCCTCAAGAGTACACGTATATGCATCACATGACGCTATGCTCACTTGCATTGGTTTTCCCTAATTTGAGGGCCAGTGTATTGGGATTTTCATTCGAAAATCTCATTCACAATAACATAATACGTGCATAAAGATACAGAACCTTACTTTCCAAAAATAATTTTTAAATATCAAGAGCACTCATTGAAACAAATTTACCAGACTTAACAGCAAGAACCCACTTCAACCCAGAAATAACTGTGAATGAGTCACTAACTTGATGCATACATACAAGGTGTGCCCGAAAAATAATGAGACTGGTTCCAAAAAACATTTTACTCAGAACTCTTTCTTTTGGTCTCAGGGTCGAACTTGATAATCCAAGTTCATCTCCAAATAAAAACCTAACTTTTCAACCAAATCATTGTAGATGTTGAATTTATAATGTCTGACTATACAAAAAGATAAGAGAGATGCAATCAGAGTTCAGTGTGCCAATTTTATCACCAACTGTCAACATAAACACTAATAGACCCAATCACTTTACCAGGTTGGTCAAAAAATCCAGAATATGTTTGACAGAAAATCCCAGTATACTGTTCGTAAATTCAGATAAAACCAACACAACTGTCATAGTGAACAAAACAGGCTATACCCACTTTCAGACCCCTCACCAGCCTTTTCTTAACATCCTTACGTAAGTTCCTTATTATTAGTTCCCTCCTGTTTTTTAGAACTCCTCCATCGCTCACGTTTTTTTAAAACTCCTCTATCGCTCCTCCTCATACCCTACTTATCCAAGCAACTAAATGTTTCTACCAGCTCCAGATAGTAGCCTATTTGCCTGCTTTTATGATTAACATCGTTTTAAGCGTTCTAGATAACTGCACCGCATAATTTTCTTCATGATTAATCTCCATCCCGTCATTTTAACTAATTTTTTAATGCGTCCACTAATGACTGCAATAAAAAACTACATATTGGAGGGGAAAATGGAGAGCAAACTGAAATGGAAGGTTGAAAGTGGAAGATGAAGGGAACTAAGCGGAGGAGCATCGAAAAAGAATGTCATAAGTAAGGATGGGTCGATTCCGATTCTCGATTCTTGGTTCCACCGATGTTTAGATGAATTGAGAATTGAAGTATCGAAGCCTCCATATTCGTTTCAGAGAAACAGCAATAATGGAACTATTTTGGTAAGTTTCTTTTGGTTTTCTGCGATTAAACTAAACTTTTTTAGCAACAGTTTCGCCGTGCTCTGCCGGCTTCGTCAGGCATTCTAAATCAACAATGAAAAATAAATAAACTTAAGCTGTTATTATGTACAGCATCATTAATTAATACTTTAGTTTTTCAAAAGTCTTTTCCGCGTATAAGGAAGTTTGTAAGGAGAAAGAGACATCTAAGCCTTTGGGATATGTTACGCTACCTTACATCGCGGGAACAACAGATCGCATAGGTAAAATCATGAAGAAGCATAATATTATTACAAGATTTGACACCACCTCCAAAGTTTATGATCATTTTAGAGGAGCTAAAGATCCATTATCTCCCACAATGTTCGAAGGCATATACGAAATTTTCTGTAGTTGCGGAAAATCATATGTTGGCCAGACAAAGAGAGCTATAGGATGCAGACTGAAGGAACACGAACGGCCTATTCGGAAGAAAGATTGGTATCACTCTGCCGTGGCTGAGCACACACCTTTAGAAGGTCACAGTATTGACATCAAAAGGGCGAAAGTTTTATGTAAAGAAATTAGCTACTATCCACGGATCATCAGGGAAGCCATTGAAATAGAAAAAAAGACAAAACAACCTAAACAGAGAAGATGGCTAAAAACTTCCTTATACGTGGAAAAGACTTTTGAAAAACTAAAGTATTAATTAATCATGCTGTACATAATAACCGCTTAATTTTGTTTGTTTATTTTTCATTGTTGATTTAGAATGCCTGACGAAGCCGGCAGAATAGCACGGCGAAACTATTGCTAAAAACGTTTAGTCTAATCGCATAAAACCAAAAGAAACTTACCAAAATTAAAATGAACTGCGAAAATCTACGAAAAAAATAATAGAACTATTTAAAATTGTACCGCTTTTCATATGATTGTTGCGTAGGCTCACTCTAATGGAACAGCCAGCGAACTTCAGTGGCAAATCGAATTTCTTTTTGTCTGCGTAATAGGTATACGTGCCGTTTGTTTTTGTTATGACATAGTGTGTGGATTTACCTAAACTGATGGAGACTGACTTAAATTGTTTAAGGTTAAATATCATTGCCACGTTCATTAGCTCAGGTTAGATTAGGTTCATTGCCCTGATTCTTGTTATGAGAAATGTTCTGGAAGTTCAAAAGCTAAATTATAATTTCAATTAATCCTGTTAATTTTCATTTATTATATGGGTTCGTACATATTAAATGTTATGGTCATTTACATACTAATATGTATTATTAGCATAATTTTTTCCATTAGTACTTTTAATTTAAAAAACTATGATTTTAATTATTATAAAAAAATTCCAAACATGCAATTGCTACTCTTTGGTAGCTAAATCCAAGATGAATATCCTCTAAAATATATCTCCACAATACCATTTAAAAATCTATAGAGGAAGAATCGGAATCAGATTCTAAAATAAGCTGGAATCACCCCATATTTAGGGACAAGATAATCAAATCAAAAGAAAACCGGCTGTTAAGTTGAAGGAGGGAAAATGTGCGTGAAATGGATGGCCGAGAACGGCGAATGAAAAGGAAAGGGAAGAAATAAAACGGAAAGAAAGTTTCTTCAGACGATTTCATAGTTTTCCCGCGTCAGGTTCTTAGTTTCCTCCAACATCTCGATGAACGACTCGCTTATCGTCTTCTGGGACTATATCTAACTGTGGACACTACTTTAATTCGAATAATAACATAAAAGGCAAAGTTGAGTCAAACACAGTTCGCATTTTTCCATTTCTCACAGTCTTCTTCAGGAATGAGACTTGTACCTGAAGACGACTGACTCTGTGAGTTAAAACGCGTAGTAGAATTAATGAAAAGTACTTTTAAAAACTACTTTCAATGAAAAGTACCTTCAGGTGATTGACGTGCAATGCAAGGACATTACGATACCAATGCATGAAAAAACATAGGAGAGGAATGTTCATGAAAAAATAAGAATCACATAATGGAAAAAAAGGATAATGTGGTTAGAAACATAGTGGGATCAATTAAAATACGGTAGAAAGGCTAAAAACAAATAAATGTAATTAATTAATATCTCAAAATGATGTCTAGCCAATAACTATTGTTAAACCAATCTTATCAAAGTATATCACTTTATCACTTCTTTTATAATGCTTGACAATGCATCACATAATTTTGGCCCCATTTAAAAAAAATATATCTTTTATGCAGTGATAAACTGGGTTTGGACACTGGAACAAGTAGCCTCTGCGATGACTGAGCATTTTGTGACTGCCAATAATATTTGTGCACAGCCACCTCCTGCATAAAATATTCTCTGTTTTTTCTCTTCTTTAGCCATCATCACTGAAGGGAGTGACGTCAGGCATCGTAAGTGCCCGCCCAACTTCGGCCAAACTCCGTTAATATCAAGCCCCCGTTATTCTTCATTGCTTCGGCAGCTGGAGCGTTGGCCCTCGGAATCACGATTCATGAAGGGATGATGCATTCGAGGGCTTAGGGCGAGGAACCTCAGCCTAAATCTCATTCGCTTACGACCCGTCAGCGTTCCTCCCATCTACTCTGGGCCTTCGCACAGAGCTCGAAGGCCCAACTTCCCGTGAGATACAACCCGAGGCTTGGACTCCTTTCACAGTTTCCCACTCCATCTCGGTTTACGTGCAACCTTTGATGTTTTCCGTCAAATTCGCTCGGCACGGTAGGAATGCTCACACACGCGTGCAAGTTCACTCCGTCACGAATGGCTGCGAAATGATTGTTTTCTTGACACATCGCGATGCAAACTCGAGCGGTTGGGAGGAAAACAAGGCCGGTTGCGGGCGCTTTTGACATCCACGCACGGGTTGACAGGGTCACAGACAGTGGAGTCACGCCGCGCGACATGGCGTGGCACACGCGTCATACGAATTTCCTTGAGGTAGTTTGAGCGAGATGTCATCTCACGTAAAATTCGATTTATTCGGCCTTAATACAAAAAAGATACAATCTTTCCAAAGATAATAAAATATCAGCCACTTCAGGTAGTTTGAGTGATAAATCAATTCACCTAGAATTTTATGGATTGACCTCATCTTAAAGAGAAAACCCTCACCTTTCCAATTGCATCAAAATATTTACCCCTTGCCGGACTACTTTGCGAACAATTTGCCTAAACATTAAGCTGTTTTACATGAGATAAATTACGGCTGTGCGCCCCTGAGGGAAAATATTGAAAACATTAGGATCTTCTTACACCTGGCTATCGTCCAAAAAACTAACGGTGTGTAGTTTGTAAGTTTTCTCAGCTATTTATAAAAAAATAATCAATTACTCACCGCAGTACTTTTTACATAATGGCAAAAAATATATATATTGTGGAGGAGTTTTCATCGCACGGCGTGGAAAACTGAGACTTATGTGGTTATATTTATTTACTGAGAATCATTGTCATGTATAGTTATATTTTTTCACCATTATTACAATCATATTTACTCCATACTCCTTACAGACGCTGAAGTTAAAAACAAATATAATCCGAATATGGTCTCCATTATGACTAGGGAATTATCTCGCTCAAACTACCTTAGCAATCATTCTTTTCGAGATATTTGCCAAAAAATCACCAGTCGCGTCTATATTTCGTCAAAAAACTAACAGTGTGAAGATGGTATGTTTTCTCAACCATTTATAAGAATTTATAAATTACTCACCGCAGTTATGTTTACAAAATCTAAAAAAAAACCTACTTTTATCAAGACGTTTTCACCGTTCGGCGTGAAAACATGAGCCAAGTCAGAATACTTATGTAGATATAGACTAATTTAATTACTGAGAATTTTTTCATGTATAACTATATTTTTTCGCAATTTATATTACAGTATTTACATCATACTTCTTACAGACGCTGAAATGAAATAATGAAATTTGAATATTTGAACTCCATTATGACCAGAGAAATGTCTCCCTCTAACTCGTTTCGTATGTAAATCTCCATAAGGCGGGAGATACAATGTAGCCAATAGCAGTAGGAAAGTCCGCATAGATCTACGCAGTACAGTAACGGCACATCGAGGAGTCTTCCAGTGTTTACAAATTATTCCCTGACTTAACTTACTTAAAATTAGGGTGGTGTTGGATATGGTTGCCTACGAATCCTAAAGGTGGACACACGGAGCCTAAACTGGTTGGTTGTCCTACCGACAACTGAGGTCATTTGTGCTGTTAAGGACAGAGTTTTCTAAAGCAAGTGTCATTGGGGAATGGAGAAAGGGTAGAGAGAAACCCGACGTCGGCATTTAGCCTGCTCTTTACGAAATGCACCAAGGGGACAACGCTTTAACGTCCCATCCGATGGACGGAGTATTACCTCACTTGAAGTTCTCTCCACATGACACCCAACAAAGGATTGGGATTTCACTGCAAATCTCCGCCACCACCGGGATTCAAACCCGGGCCATCAGGATGGGAAGCCAGTGCTCTATAGTCTGTCCAAGATAATAGCGCAGTTGAGCATTAAAAACCTACGACCAATTGGGTACCGGCTTGCTTAGGCCTTTCGGTGAGGCAGTCATGATGTAGCCGCGACGCCATCCTGGATTAGCAGCAGCCGACGTGATTTTCAATGGATGTTTTTCGATGTCATGTGATGCGATGGTATTTGTCTTGTTAACATACGAGCCCTTGTGACGGTATGTTAAACGTCAATTATTTCATGGTTAAACACTTAGAAACTAGCCTATGAAAGCTTATATGGAAATGATCACAAACGAAATAAAATGTCAGTTCCACCATTGTGAATGTTATACCTACTGTCTAGCAAAACATTAAAGCAGCGTCATCATGAGGGCAAACATACACCTAATTACTTATGACATCAGTACACAATTTTAAAAATATCATGGATCGATTAAATATAATGATTTAGCTCGGAAAGTAATGAAAAGTAAACAATTTTTTCACGATCGTATGAGTAAAACAAAGGCCGCCATCTTGGGTTCTTCGGTCACGTGACTGGCTTACATTGAAGGAGCTTACTGATTGGCTGAATTTCTGTCAACTGCGGCAATATATTGGACGGACTTAAACCACCACATCAACATGGTCCACCGTAGCGTAAATTTGGCAATACCGCTCTCCACAAGGCCCACGCTGTAAGCCAAACGCGGAAAGCTCAATATGCCACAAGCGGCACTGAAACTGAGTCTTTGGGGGAAAAAAATAATCATCCACGCAGCAGTAATTCACGCAATACTCTGGGGGGAGAATCGATTCTTATTCCACGGCAGTTCATCACATGCTGTTTGTTCTCTCATCTCCTCTTTCAGCTCTCGAGTGAGTCCGTCTTGTCTCTCTCTGCCCTCCTCCCTTAATGCTCCGCCTGTGACCCATAATTGCTCCACAAGTCCTCCTTATTGGGGTCCATTGCTTGAATTGATCGTGTCAATCCGTTGGCCTGTCTATTGCTTCACTCTACTCTCCATCCTTGAGAGAGAGGCCCAAGCCCGCCAACCGTCCCGAGTCTTGGAGCGACGAAGCGACGCTTAGCTCTTCGCAGGAAGGGAGAGAAAGAGATAGAGAGAGAACAGCACATTTATCTCCATTCCACTCATATTTCACTCCGTTCCTTATTAGGTATTCCCTGCGCAAGGATAGCAGAAAATGTCAATTATTCGGATCTCAGGCGGCCCCGAGTCGTCGTTGCATCAGCTCCTGGGCATTTTCAGCCGCATGTTCCCATCGCTTTTGCGGCAGGAAAGCGTAGTTTTTCTCACCGTCTATAATTTTACGCTTCACTTTTAATGAGTATTGCTTCGGTAAAATATCCTTGAGTTGCTTTCTAAAACTGTGGATGCAGTCTGGAGCAGGGAAAAGAAGCGAAAATTAAACGTCAAAGCATCTGCAATCTTGATACATTTTACGAGAAAATGGCGATTCTACCTGTCCGTCGGAGAATGGAAATGTCGAACGAAACCGATGCACACATGTGTAAAGATTAATAGATGACTGGCATTGTGGCTAAGGGAAAATAATTATTCGAAAAGACAGCGAGGGAATTTTTGATAGTGATATGTAACACGCCAACTCAATCAGTTTTGGTCGGCAGATTGAAATGTCGATACAACTTCAAAGGAGGATGGAATTCACTAAAGAAACGTTCAGTCGTACGAAAAGTTTTGTATCAGTTCGACGAGAATTTTGATTATTAGTACAATAATTTACCTATTCTACGAAACCCGCCCAGCACTGGAATTCACTGGCACTGGCATTTACCGAGGATATGCAAAATAACCGCAAACAAAAAATGCAAACGACCTTGAATAGTCTTTGAATTATTTAGCATGAGTGCTAGTGGACTAATGCCAATCCGCTTAATGGTATTTTCGTGCTCTATCCCGAGTTGAAGAGCTTTTAAGTTATGTATAGTAGTGTTAAAAATTCCTTAGTAGTGTTTATCCACACTTCACTATCAATTAATTGCTATTATTGTTACGAATAACCATCATTTTCAAGGTCCTTGTCATAATATATTTATATATATATATATATATATATATATATATATATATATATATATATATATATATATATTGATTCCAGTATAGCTTTTATTATTGTATTTATGAAAACTTTAATCTTATATTAGGATAAATACTATTAAGGAGGCTTTCTATTCTTTGTACAATAAGAATATTACGACCGGAAAATGACATGAACTGTCGAAACCCGGGTCGTGAATAGAAAACTTACAAGTGAAATCCGCAATGATTGTTCCTTTTCCATCATGGAGAAATTTCACAAAGTTACCCCTCACATTGTTCGTTTTCTTAATAAAAAATATTGCCCAAATTTAAGCCCGAGACTGTTTTTACGCATACTAGGTTGAATGTTCAACTTTCCCAGAAAATTACTTACCGATGAAAATGGATGCACAAGCGCCTGCCTCATAAAGTGGCAATTCACAAAACATACACATAAAATAGAATTTCTCTTGAAATATTTAGCATGCATATTGGTGGGCCACACTGTTTCGCTTACAGATCGTAAGGATCTACCCCGTGTAGAAGCGCTCTCAAGTTATGCAATATTAGGTTCAATACTCAATGCTCATAAATGCCAATAGTGGAAAAAACTTGAGAATACTGATTTTCATAGAAGTCTACCACAAATAAGGGCGTAGAGTCGATGGAAGTGAATAATTACCTTGGACTTCCCTTGCAACGTTGAGATATGGCCTCACATGGGTATATATGACCTACCCAACTCAAGATTTCTGGTCGTCGATTACGGACGTTCTTCTCCCGGTCTTAGTAGAAGAATGCACACTATAATTCATTGCCATTTTTTATGTTCAAAAGCACACAAAATAAAATAATGGGTATGACTGCAAACCATTTCCAAGAATGGCGATATTTCTCATCGGTAATCGCACCTAAGGATTCAGAAGCGACGGGCATCACGGCGGGAAGGTTGGTTGAAAAAGTGTGCGAGGGTGGTAATTTTCTAGTAATAAACCCTGCTGCACGAGAAAGTATTTTAAAGCCAATGAGGTCTCACATTCCTTTTCCAACGTCTCCCATTGTTTCCGAGGGAAAACTCGTGCACGTGAAAAGGACAGGGGAACGGGTAGAATAATGGCGTCCGTAGACTCCTTAACTGGGCCTCGGTTCCACCACTTGCAGAGCCGTACGTTTCGAACGTGAAGGTATGTTGCCAAATTGCGTATCATCTGGCAACCATGGAAGTTATTACGGAAGTTTTCCGATTCGAATAGAAAAACCTAGATCCGCTTGCTACAGTGGAAGCGAACTTTGGTGACAGTAGCATACACGAAAAGCGTCGCCATAAAAGGAAGAAAAAGAGAATAAAGTTAGGGAAATCGATTGCACAACAGACAGGTATAAAATTTAAATTTTCCCGCGAACGATAAGATACCATAATAGCTGCCGATGAGAAAGAGAGAGAAACTAGGTTTGTCGATAGGTAGAGTAGCGAAATAGTTGATTGGCTCCATAATGCTTGTATCCATGTATCCTTGCTACCTAGAACAAACAGCACGTTTTGCATGTTTCCTGTGTATCTCTTGTATATCTGTGCATTATTGTAATCGAAAAATACATTAATACAAATAGTTTCTCTAGCATTGTTGGCATGCCAATAGTGCAATGCATGTTGGTGAAATATCACCTCCAGATTAAAGTATTTGCAAGTTTTTACTAATGCATTAGAAGTCGTAGTTTCGTCAACCTTATTAAGGCCGTTTTACACGAGGCACTTTATTGCACAATTTGATGCACAGAAATTGCGAGAACGCGAGCACGGAATTAGAGCAGGGGCTAATTCCCCATCTGTCGTTTATGCGTTTGAGCATGCATTCTTGTAATTCACCGCTTTACACAACGCGATTTTCAATGCACATCCATACGTACATCGTACATCGTTGTCACATCACCGTCAACTCGGAACTTAAGGCCGTTTTACACGGGGCACGTAATTGCACAATCTGATGTATGTTCGAACGTGCATTTCAAATTGCGTCGTGTAAAGCGGTGAAATGCTAGAACGCATGCGCAAATGCATGAACGCGAGATGGCAAAATAGCCCCTGTTCTAATTCCGAGCTCGCATTCTCGCAATTTCAACAATTTTTTTTCCGATAGATGTCGCAGTAGTAGGGACCGGAAGAAGCTGAGTGACGATGAGTGTTTGTTGTATTGCATTGTGTGCAGTTGTTGTTGCTTGTTGTACTTTGCGGAATAGGTTTGAGCTGGTCACACAAGGACGTGTGACAACCACGGTCGTAGAGAAGTGACAACAGGTCAACAACGATGCGCACAGAATTTCGTTTCTTCTTTGTTCTAACAAGTGACTCGCTACTCGCGCACTCAACAGACGACGAAATTTCGTGCATGAATGCTTGCTTACCAACACCGTGTAAAGCTACCGCTAAATGTAACGCATTCGTCTGCGCAATAATTATTGCACGCAAGATTGAGGAATGAATGCAGTGCTAACCTGCGCAATGACGTGCCCCGTGTAAAACGGCCTTTAGAAATTTTTCGGCTCCGAGGTGGTAAGTTTTTATTGAACAGGACTGTACATCAGACTGTGCAATAAAGTGCCTCGTGTAAAACGGCCTTTAGGGTATGGTGTAGTGCATGATGGTGATAACTCACCCCCTGCCACATACCCAAGGTGGCTTGCAGGGTATTATGTATATGAAGATGGATGACGTCAAGAAGGGGAAGGTAAAAGAGAAGAGGGGACAGGGGAGCACATGGTAGGCAATGCTACAGACACAAGTGTACAAAAAACAGAGAGGGTGGAAAGTTATAAGCAGAGCGTTTCACGACAATATTTACGATCCAAACAAAACTGCATTAAAATGAGCTGATGAAAAACATTTGAGTAAAGAGGAGTGGAGCATTAGCCTTCTGTTGACTAAACGCGTCATGAGGTCCACGGTTTAACGTTGATTCTGAGAAACAGAGTAGATACTGGCGCTTGAAGTGACCTTTCCCTAGCAGGGATTCAGGAATCCTCTGAAGAATCAACGCCTCTTTATGAAATCCAGATTCTTGGGAATGTGAAGTCAACACTCTATCCATCACATTAACTCAATTCCCTATTTTGGTAGCATTGGATTAACTCCATTCAACTTGGATGGTCAAATATTGGGAGAGAGACTGGAGAACGGACATGTTTTGAAATGTCATTTTTCCCGCAAACGATTATGAGTCCCTAATAACTGTCACTTAAACTTTATAATTAGCTTTTTCGATAGATATTGTAGCTATTTATTTTATTTGCTATCCACTGCCTCTGTCACAATTTGCTACCTACGGCTAAAAGCACGTCTCGCATGTATGTATATCTGTGCACTAATGTAGTGGCAAAATACAATAGCATTCATAGTTTCTAAAACATAGCTAGTTTATAGTGCAGTGCGTGTTGATGAGATTTCCCCTCCTGACAGGTATTTGCAGGTTTTTGTAACTGCATTATTAGTCCGAGTTTCATTAACTTTTGCAGGATATAGTAAATTGTATTGAAAACATACCCCTTCTCCACTTCCTCAAGGTGACTAATAGAGTGCTATGTAGAAGTAGATTTGAATCTTGCGAAGTGTTGACGGATACGTTAATTAAAAACGATTTTCACAAAAGTTTAACGTTATCAGCAAAGGAGGTGCCACCGTTCATTTATGGAGTTAGTCAGCAAATAGAAAAAGCGCCCCTATGTACAAAATCCTACCTTCCACACTATTTTGTCGCAGAGATTGCATATTTAATTACATAAACTTAATAAGGAGAACGGCTGAAACTCAGGGAATAAAGCCATTTTAAACTTTTAAAACCATTGTTTGAAGGTTGACGTTTATGTGATTTCCTTTATATTACCATTGGTATGTAGTACTGTTGTAGTTGATGGTGTACATGTAAGCTGAACTTAATTTTTTTGAGCTTTCAAGACATTATGTACGCCGTCATGAAGTTTCAACTGATGTCATGTCCATTCGAGAAAGCTTGTTCAGCGAGTCTTGAATGGATTTTTAAGTGAATTTGATGGTGTGAAACGGCCTTAAGTGATGTTCTGGTGCTTCATCTTCTTATCGTGGATAATTACAGCCTTAATGATGATTAACAATTGAATAGAAACGTCGGTAATAGGTGTGTATTGATTTCAATATTCGACCAAACCCTCGCAAAAACACACTACGCAATTTTTTCTGTCATAACAAATTTGTCATCTTCGCAAAAAAAAGTGATGCTGGAAGAGGATTTATTCAGTGCAATAATTAGCTATAAAATGAATTCACCGATCCATCTTAGATTTTGAGGTAGATAATTACTTGCATTATTGAACTAAAATGCGTTCGTTCCACAGAAGCGACGCTGCAAATGACTCCTCAGGTTGGTAAAAGTACTATTATAAAAATTAAAAATATAACCACCAATTAAGGCACAATATCCAAAGATGAGTCTAATAGCAGCCAGATAATTCAAGCTTGAAATTAACAGAACACTTTATTTTATTTAAATCTAATATTTGGAGCATATATAATAATAATGTTACATGGAATTTTCGTGAGCATATACTCTTAGATGAACAAAAAAGATAGGATGAAAATGTACCGCTTTCGAAGGATGATGGAGAAATTCACCGATGAAGAAGTCCCACGAAGAATTGGACAGGAAAAAAAATTATTAAAAACTCTTCAAAGTAGACGAGGCAAAGTTATTGGACACATTATGCGACACAACACCCCATTGAAAACAATCTTGGAAGGAAGGCGAAATTATAGAAAAGAGCTATCGAGGAAGACCAACCAAATATACCTATTTGGACTATATCATGAAAATGATGAAGGACGTTCAAATGAATGCTTGCGCAGGAGTGAAACTGTTAGTTGATGAGAGAATGGACGGGAGAACTTCAGCAGACCAATCTTCGGATTGATGACATCTGATGATTCTGTATATTTTGTATTTCACTTTCACTTCCATGTAGCTTATGCTTGTCAGCAGTGAAAGCAGTATTTTTTTAACGACACGAACGGAAATATGGCATTTCTCATTTTGAATCACGCAATAGCATAGAAGCCTCCGTAAATTAACCTCTACATCATGGCAGGGCATCACCATCAACTGAAGACTAATACAGGGTCTGTCCGGTAAGTAAGGCAAATATATTTTTTTAGATAAATTTATTCAAGATAATGTTGCAAACTTTTAAAAATCTTCAAATTAGTTCCCTTGGGAATCTATACACTTTTTCCAATGACTCTGCATTGCATGGTACGCATCCTGGAAGGCATCCTCGGGGAGTTGCAGCCGTGCGTGTCGCACGGCTGCAACGCAGACAGCAACGTACACAGCTGTGGGTTGGTGACGTCGGAGAGACAATAATCCTGTGTGCTATGCATGCTGTCTCCGTTAAAAGTGTACCTATTCCTCAGTAGGCGATGTCAATTTGCTAAAAAGAGAAACGCCCGCGGTGCACCCGAAGAAAGCAGTCTTTCAGTACCTCCTAAACCTTTACCCTATATGACAAAATGCGTAATGTTTTCCGCGATTTATCCAAAATATAATAGATGGACGCTCTTTTCAAGTTTTTATCTCTAAAATCTCCATAGCGGAGTGGATGCGGCTACAATCCATTCCACACACTTGCCGCGCCACCTTACTCCCCGTTGCAGGCGGGTTGGACTAGACTCGACCGCGCGATCGAAAAAATTATGTGAAATTCTGCGTCGCAAGCGGTCGCAGCATAACTCATCGGATTCCCACTGTGGAAGCTTTTTAGAGTTTCCCCATATAAGTTACTCTGCGATGCTCGGCGATGCAAATAACTATTTCTCTACATGTATTTTAAAAAATTACCAAAAATGAGGGTCCGCCATTTTGTTTAATATCTTTGGTAAATAATGACAACAAAGTAAGTAGTCTACATCCAAACAAGGATGGAAAACATTTTCATTTTACTGCATCACTTTTTATTCCAATTATTTACCCATAAAGGCTTAGCAAGGTCTTGATTTTGAAGATTTAGTGAGAAAATTGAGTTTAGACCATTTTGCGAAATTTGTCCAACTTTGACCTCATTCAAATTGTTAATTGTGGAGTACTAAGGAAAATGCTTTACGTCATCGCATGTACAGGTCTTTTGAAAACATTTACACAAAGTTTCAGCTTCCTGGATTGAAAAATCACTTTTTGACTTTTGGCCAGCTTTTTTCGATTTCAGCCCACTGTGCGGCGGTTTGGATCGCTTTTATCGTCCCAAAAACGGTTCCTTTCAGGGCGCTTTTGATCCTGGGGAACAAGAAAAAGTCAGCTGGGGCAAGGTTCGGACTGTACGGGGGCAGTGGCAGTATTGTCATGTTGTTCTTGACCAACAACTCCCGAACGCACAGAGTGGTGTGGCTAGGAGCGTTGTCTTGGTGGAGCGTCCACATGGTGGGGATCTCCCCTCTCGTGCGCACGTTTGGCACAAACTTTACGCACTTGCAATTTTTCCGAAATTATCTTGTGCACAATTGTTTTGGGAGGTTTAAAATATCCGCTATCATCTGTACACTCAATCGATGGTCCGTATTCAACAAATTTCGCACACGGACCACATTTTCCTCACTTTTAGTTGACGAAGGACGTCCAGAGCGGGGTTCATCGGCTACCTCTTCCCGGCCACCCTTAAACATCTTCATCCATCTCGGAACTCGAGAATACAACAGAGCTGATTCCCCGCAAGCTTTCTTAATCGTTGCGTTGGTGTCGGCAAGATTTTTGTTGAGTTTTGCACAAAATTTGATGGCGTACCGTTGTTCGAGCGATTCCTCCATCGCACGTCGTGACACATGCAGTAAAATGAGGTACACTAAAACAACGATGTTGACACTTCCAGAGCTCGAAGCACAATGAGATTGGCAGCATTTCATAGCAGAAGCCTTCCCCCATCTAACGCAACATATCCGCACATGATACGATCAGAAGAAGCGCGGGAAAAAACATTTGCCTTACTTACCGGACAGACCCTGTATATCTAAATGTGAAAGCATACTCGTATTATTTAAAAAAAACTGTATATTCAACAACATCGTCCCTAATGTCACAAATGCCTTAATCCTTAATAAAAAACGTAAATACAATCCTCATAATCAAATTAGATGGAAGGTACTCCATTATAAAAATAACACTTCTGTACATATTGTAATATGTTTGTACTCATTGTTTATGTTTGATACTATGTTGGTTGTTTAAGCTCACCACAATTGTAATTGTAATATTGGTGCTCTTAGGGGTATTCTACCTATAGCTACTACTACTTACTTATTTACAGAAATCGAAGCTTCCTCGAAATTCAAATATACGATTCGTTATTATTGAACAGTCAACGGCCATTGAAGCTTATTTGTTGAATTACTACATTTACGGACGTAGAGCTATCCGGAGAGGAAAGTTATTGAGAAGAAATGTGGCTGGAAGAGGTAATGAGTGGCAAATGGAAATTGAAGGTCGTGTTAGAGAGGAGGATGTTGGGAGAGCGGGGAATAGTAAGAAAAATAATCGGCTTTAAGGAAGGGATGAAGATCGAACGCACGTTTTTATGAAGAAAGAAAACGTGTATCAGGATAGGGGCCTGCGCCTGTAAAAGTCTAGAGGATTTTTACTCTCATCCATTTAAGCTTACCTTATTCGGTGGAACACCTTTGTGATGAATAGAGATCTCTGATTTTTTAAATGGAAAGAGTTCGGTGATAGGCGACAACAATCAGTAACTTGCTCTTAAAAGAGTGTTGTACAGCGACGTAATGTCAGACGACTTTCACTCTAACTGTCACAAGTGGCCTCCGCTGAAACCGGCTACTCCAAAGGTTGAGCCCACGAGTGAGGAGAGTTACTTGATAAGAGTATTTTCGTCGCCCTTAAGATAAATCTCATCACCCAAAGGATTTGAACTTCAAGGAGAATGATAACATGATGACCTTATTTACTACGGAGCGGCGCGAAGGAAAATCTAATCATACCATAAAACAAAGATAAAATTTATTGTCCTGCTTTTTTTTGTCCACAGATTTTTATAGTAAAAAAATGCGAAGAAAATTTCTAAAAACACCACCAACACAATACACAAAAATTACCGCTGATTAAAATACTGAGAAATTTTAAACACTATATTCAGTATAACTATTTGCTTTTGGTCAAATAATTGCGCTGACCAGAAAAATTCGACATTATGTTGACCAATGGCTACGGGTATAGATAAGATCGGCTATTTAAAGTAGGTCTAAATTTATGTATGCTTAGGGCTATGCATTGTCAAACAGAGGAAAGTAATTAGTAACCGGTAAAAATGATAGGTGGAGATAAACATAGTCCTGAATAATCTGTCTTATTGTAAATAATATTCACTGAATAATGTGGGGATTTATAATTTGGACACCATTTTAATTAGCATGCAAAAAGTAATAAAATTGCAATGTAGTGTAAAATTTCTTCACAATGTATGTAATTTACCTTTCACTATGTAAGATTCATAGATTGACACACCCAAATGCTTCGCGTTCTTACGACAGCATGGAAACTCCAGCACCATACTTGATGATTAAGAGATTTAAAGGTTTTTTTCCCAAAAAATAATATTATTTCGTGAAAGGACCTCGGAAAAAATAACATGCTATATTGAGTATATAGCATATTTTGAGGCTATAAGGTTTCTTCACTTCTTGTTTTTTTTCTAAAATGTTTTACGTCAAGTCACTAGATAAATTACTCTCGGCACAATTTTTTCCCTCAAATAAAATAACATTTGTAACTAAATCAAACATGCATTAAGTGTTTTATCGAAATTTTCGTTAAAGTTTTGAATGTATAGTGTTTGAAGTCATCAGGGAATACTTTGACATATTTATTCATTTTTTTCACTAAGAACATTCTATCATTGTAGAGTAAAAGGTAGAATGATAAAACAGAAATGAAAAATTAGCAAACATGTAATTTTAATGTACTATTAGTTGGTAATTACAGCGTTGTTACTCAGAAAAATATATTCCACACACTACGATTTTATTCAAAGCTAACTGCATACTTTACATGAAGTAAACGACCACAAAACTTTGGGAGTTAAGCAGTTTAAATAAAAAAAAGAAAACATTTAGTATGATGTCAACGTAACCGATCGAGGCGTGACAAGTGGATGACTGCCACGCGAATTTTCAGAAAGGTTTCCACTTCACGAACTGACACCAAATCCACTTAGCGCTTGTTTTGGTGGAAAAAAATATCTTCCTCTTTCGGAAATTCTTAAAATATTTATGCTAGCATGCCAAACTGAGATCGTTTGAAACAGGGTGGACGTGAGATAATGCGAAGATTTGGAGACTTCACAGCCAAGTAAACGTGCCTAATCTCAGAGCCCTAACAGCCGATTAGGAACTGCTTTCGCACTGTAAGATTTTCGCATTTCGGCTGGGTCCCACGGCGTTGCATTATCTACAACTTAGTGACGGGGTGAAATAGAAGAAAAATGACAACAGTACGGCCAAGGTGGGCAGCGTGAACGGACACCGGGGAGCAAAGTGGTAACATGAAGGAAGATGCAGATCCAATGAATTTCATTGGCTGGTTATTTGTAGAGGCGACCAATAGCTCAGGTCATTTGCACCATTAAGGACAGGTGAGTAGGTTGGTAGGCATGGGCGTAATTCCTGCTTTTTAACTGGGGTGGCAAGGCCTACCTTCTGGGGTAGGGATTGGAAAATCGATTTTGATTTTAATCGAAAATCGATTATCACACTCCGATTTTCGATTTAATCGAAGTCGACTTTTTGTTTTGAATAATCGATCAAAATCGATTCTAGCCGATCGATTTTCGATTTTTAGCTTGCTACAGCATTTTAATTTTGCCAATCGAGCTGCGCCAGTTTGCAAACCGCCCTCCAGTCGACCGCAAGTCCAACCCCAATCCACTACAAGCCTGGAAGAAGATGAAGGGAGAATATCCCCACGTATACAAAATAGCCAGTAGGATTTTATCTATAGTTGCCTCTACCGTGCCATGTGAGCGAGTATTTTCTCACGCCGGGTTAATTGCAACTCAGATGCGAAATCGATTATCCGGAGAACATTTAAATAAGTTAGTTTTTTAAAGGTCCATCCCTGAGGAATACTGGTTTTTAAACAAGAAATAAATAAAATTCTGTTTTTCATTTTGTGGTAGGTATGCCCACTTTTCAAAAAAGGTACAATTCTTATTGCTACTAAGCTATATGTAATTATCTGGTATGGATTATTACTTCCCTGTATACCTTATTAATATCTTTAAAATAATATATTGAATTAATAAATTTAACCGTATTCAGTTCTTATCCCTAGTGCTTCCACTAACCCATATTTTGCATTTTGTTACAACAACACATCCGTATTTCAGCAGACATATACTTTACTATTTTAAAATATCGATTTCGATTTTTCGATTATTTTGGACAAAAACTCGAGTTTTTAGAAAATCGTTTTCGAAAACCAAAATTGAAAGTCGATTAATCGAAAATCGATTCTGGATTTAAATTTCCAATCCCTATTCTGGGGGTATGGAATAACCCCCAGGTGGAAGGGGGATCCGGGGGTCCTCCTAAATTAGGCATGATTAATGAAGAATGAAGAATGTTCAAGAAAGAGCCGTGCATCAAGAATTGTATTTTCCAATTACTAGTAAATTATTGAGATTTTTACTTCGAAATTCTGGGGTGGCAAAATACTGGGTAGGGCAATTGGCAAATGCCACCCCTTGCCACCCCCGAATTACGCCACTGTTGGTAGGGAAGGGTTACTGGGGAACGGAGGAAGGGTGAAGAGAAACCGTGAAAAAGCTTACCGTCGGACACTGGCGAGCAAAGCAGTAGCATGAAGGAGCATGTCCGATGAATTTCATTGGATGATTATAAGGAGAGGCGACCGATAACTTGTACCATTTATGACAGGTGTATAGATCGTTGAAGCAGCTCGGGCGAGATACCACTTCAAGTAAAATTTTATTAATTTGGCCTCATCATGTTAAAAAATCTCATCTTTCCAACGACAACAAAATATCAGCCATTTACTACCATACTTTTCAAGTTGTTCGCCAAAAAATACAAGCGATTAACCAATGGGAAATGACATCGGTGTGCACTCCAGAGAGACTATCTAATAAATGAGGAAATTTGACATTGTGTAGTTTGTATTCATTCTAAACTTTGTTTTTAAATAAATGAATTATTCGTCGCAGTAAGTTTTACAGAATTGCAACAAATAAATCTTCGGTTGTGAAGGCGTTATCAACAAACGTCGTGAAAATAATGAGTCTAAGTTAAATTTGAAGACTTATGCGTGCATATTTTGTTAATTACTGAGAGTTTCAATCTTATAAAACAATATTTTTGGACCATTAATATTACAATTTTTAATCCATTCTTCTAACAGCTAATGGATTCTAATATGGTCTCTATTATGACTAGGGAGAAGTCTGTCTAAAACCATCTAAAGGGAAGGATTACTGGGAAATGGAGGAGGAGTAAAAAGTAACACGATGTCGGCGTTAGCCTGCTCTTAACGAAAGGCGCCAAGGAAATCACGGTTTAACGTCCCATGCGGACGACGGACAGAGTACTGAACTCGAAGTGTTCTCCATATGGTAGCCAAGTAGTGACTGGTATTTCCTCAGAAAAATTTCCATAGCCACCATGATTTGAACCCGTAACTTTGGGATGGGAATCCTGTACACTACCCACCGCACTAACCCAATACTTCGTTACAAAGGGCAGCACATTTTTGTCAGGGTGTCTACCACCGTTTACCAGGGGTAATTTTTTTATTTCAATTAGTTTGTGACTTAAAACGTTTTAATCTCCATTAGCTAACTTCTTATGCTATTCACTTACCAGATTCTGACGCCTCTATTTTTATTCCAATTCCTTTTAAAGGTATACTTATCAATAATTTTTTACCACCCGTTTTACCAAGATAAAGCTTGCTCAATGGTTCTACATATTATACTTGTTATGAGTCTCCGTGTTGAAGGACATGCTGACCCAACCACACCTCAATACAGAACTGCATGCATGTGCGTACCTATAGAGTCTATAAATGGCGCAATGTGTAGGACAAAGATTTATGTCACGATGATATGACAAGAAATATAGAGGAAAGAATTCCCAGCATAATAATGAAGCACTAGTTCGCTTTTAAATTAGTCTATCTTGGGTTTACTATTAGATTCGAGAGAAAAATATATTTACGATATTCGACTTGACAGCACTATTACTTTAATCGGTTCCCTTCATTACCTTTTGGCATATGAGTTAAATCATAGAGTAAATAGTAATATGCTTACTCTATGGTTAAATGCATGGCGTGAGGGTTTAAGCGAAAAGCGGCATGCAGAATCACTATTTTATGGGGCATAAAGATCATCTCTGTCGTCAAAGGAAGAAAAACTGCACCGTCACAGCACAAGAGAGACCGATTTATAACACGCTACTAACAGTGAGCCCTCATTGAGCACACCGAATGAGCACTGTTTATCTTGCACAGTGGCTGTGAACTTGAATACATGAGTGGACATGTCCGGTTCTATATACGGCATTAGCCTAAGACTCCGTGGAAAGTTATCTACAGCGTCAGTACAATGGAGTTAATTTTGACAAGATTTGTTTTTTATTCTATAGCAGCAACATCTCTGCAGTTTTCTCCCTGGACTCGCGCGGCGCACCATATTTCCCAGGTGACCAATCACCTAAAGAGAGTAATGTTTTAGCCTAAGCGTTGCTTGAATGAAATAACTGGAGGCTTTCTCATCTGCATCAAAATGAGGCCCTGAAAGCTACCTTAAGGGTGTGTGACACGGGCTGAGCTATCACCAGCAAGCACCATAACATACCCTAATAAAGTTAAAGGCTTAGCCGATAAAGCATTTAGAATGGACTTCTAATGAAATAGCAAAAACCTAAATATAGCTGTCGGGGGAGAAAATTTACAACACGTACTATACTATAGGTATGCTACCAATTTTATAGAAACTATGAGTATAAATGTATTTTGCATCTGATACATGCACAGAGATACAAGAGTTGTATAAGTCATGCATTTAAAACATGCGAGACGTGCTGTTAGTAGATACCTACTACGTAGCTAACGAAGAAAAAAGAATCAGGGGAAAAATCAACTAACCAACGAAAAAACATTAAAAAGTGTTCATGTCAATTATAATCTTTCTAATACAATATCTAAATTTCTAAAATCTAAAAATGGGTGTTAATGTGTGAGGGCTAAATGGAAGAGAGGTCTGCATAGCCCTAATTTCGTCCTGTACAAAGTACCCATTATTATTTTTATTAATCCTTCACGGGAAGAGTCCTTAGATTTACTAGTGAATATTTTTACGTGATTCGACTTAATGGTAGGTCGGCATGGCAAACATGACCTTGACTTAATTGCTTCGGAAAAAAATACAGGGAGTATTCTAGATACTCCCGTCGGATATTTATTTTGTGAGTGCGAAATTAAATACGTTACTCTCGTTGTTGGGAGATTCTTTTGTTTTGTTTGTCAGAAATAAAGTTGAAATGAAATAAAGAAAACTACGCAATACATTTATTCATCGAAATCATTAGTACAAATGACTAACCTATGAACAATTGGTCGATGGTAACTAATATTTTCTGCTTGCCAATGTTAATTTTATATTTCTTGTATTATTAACGTCTAACTCATGTTCTCAGCTCTCCGTAGACATCTAAATCACTAAAATCGACCAACTCGTTCCGGAGATACAACTGAACTGAGCGCGCACCGTGCCCACACTAGCCCAAATTTAGACTCCCACGCGCAGCGCTGTGACGTCACCTTGCAATCCCCCCTCCGTTTGCGACAAACCATTTCCGATATTCGACAAAACGGGCTATTCAGTCATAGCTTTAGATATTCTCTTACCCTTATAGTTTTTGCACACGAGGCCCTCGAAAGTACACAAATATTGGTCGCGGCAAAACCTTACATGACACCGAGAACAAACCATAAGATGTTAATTAGCATTCACATAAAAAATTTACGGTCTCAGGCAAGCAGAAAAAAAGAGTATTCGCCAACAATGACAGATCAGTCGAACGAGGGTAAAGTTCACAATCGATCAAGCACATCTCCAGTTTTCAGGGCTTCATTACCTACACGTGGAGGAATGATTGTGACACAGCACGGTGGCCAGTCCAAGATCGAGCCCAGCCTACGTCGATTATTCTAACCTTGGAGCGGAACCTTCGTCTCCTAACCAATCTAACTGGGAGCATTGCTGCTCCATTGGGTATCGTTTTACTCAGCTCGGAGGCTGTGTATCCAAGGCAGCATCTTTTAATTACCCCCTGAGCTGTAATTCAACCGTTTCTTCAGGTTTACGGCGATGAGCTACGCTTGTGTCATAATTGACTCACGTGAGATATGTCAAGAAGCGCAGAGCGGGGGGGGGGGGGGGAATCATTCAAAAGTCAATAGGACAATGAGCAGGAATGACGGTCGCATAGTTCTGTCAGGTTCGTATTTCCGCGGGTCAAATGGGGGAGCATGTATGAAACGCATTCCTCACATATGATGAGCGCAGACAACAGTAAAATTTCTAATGAAGTCAAATAAAAATGGGATCCATATGTATTTGCAGCAATCGCAAGCGGTATTTTGAGAGAGACTTTCCCTTATCATAATAGAGATAATGTATTTTTTTTCTTCTTCTTTCAGGAGATATAGGTCAAATAATTTGAAAAATATTTATTACTCTTTGCTGACATTTCGCATTTGTATATATACTTCTTTAGGGCTACAATGAAAATATTGGGCATTTTTGTATATACATGGAATACGGTTTACAATTTTTTGTACATATATACATGTGCACTACAAAAAGTTTATATGCATTTGATTTTTCAAGTTACTTCAGAGAGAGTTCCTTCCGAATTAATATCATAGTAATAATGTTCCAATTTTAATTTTAAATGTAATCAGCAGTAAGAAGCATTAAGTAAATATTGTGACATTAAAGACGCAAAAACCTTTGTTTTGAATTACGTTAATTCTCAGTATTTACCTAAATATACCTGCAAACATAAGGTTTCAACTTGTCTAATTTTTTTCACGCCGTGCGCTGAAAACCCCTTTCAGCCGAAGATTTTTTTGTGATTCTGTAAAAATTACTTGTCGTGAGTAATTAATTGATTTATTTTTATAAATAGTTGAGAAAGCACACAATCTACACACTGCTTAGTTTCTGACGATATCTATGCGTCATAAATACCTCATTTTTTTAAATAAAGTCTCTCTGACGTGCATACCCGCAAAAATTCCAATGGAAAATGGCTGGTATATTTTGGCATATTTCTCGTAAAGTAAGTATTATGGTAAGTCCCTGATATTGTGTTGTCATTGGAAAGATGAGATATTTTTCTCTGTAATGAGGTCAAATGCGGACAATTTTATATGAAATGATCTCTCATTCAAACTACATTAAAATGCGTTTTAGGAGGTTTTACCGCGACGGCGAGAGTCAAAATAAATACTGAATGTCACCACTGAGTTTTTATTGTCTAAAAATATACTGCTATAACTGATGAAAAGCCTTAGCCTTAAAAAAACCAGATTAAGGCTCATAATTATGGGATTATTTGACGAATAATCCCATAATTTTACACAATATGTTCGACTTTTGTATTTAACATTTTTCTCTATCTCGCGTATTTTAAGAAATGTTTAGGCGCGTCATTTAAAATGGTCCACCCTGTATGTCTAATGATTACTTTTTCCAGTCACAGGAACCGACTGAGGCGCCATTTTCCACGAAATGACGCATTTTGACATAATGTTCTCGAGCTATTCGCAAATTATTCCAAAAATAACATGAACATGTGCATACATTTAATTAGAACTCAATTTTCTCGGAGAGTTCGCTTCTTAAAAAGTATTTTTTAAATAATGTACGGTTCCCATTCTAATCTTTCTCTCTTCGAAGGAAACTTTTTTCCCTAGTAATCGGTCCAATGAAAATATGTGAGGTTCCTTTTATCTCTTTCCTATATAGTTACGCTCCTATGTTTAGAGGTTTTTGCGTCTCTGTGTGATCGGCGAAATAAAAATATACATAAATTTTATACATATCCCGTCCATTGGCATTCAACCCAGGCAGGGCTTCAGTGACCGTAGTAGACCGACCGCTTTGGTATTCATCTCACATGTCCGGTTGGAAGACGCGCCGGCCAGCCTCATTCGTGCACCTCAAATGGGACTAATGGAAGCAAATTGACGGCCAACTTCCTTAAGGATGCGCTGCTCCCAGTCCCTTCGGTTGGTAAATGGGGGCGGTTCATTCGGGCTCCTTCCCATCTGCCCATTTAAGTCAAGTCTACATCTCCTCCTCCGCTCTTCCCCGTCCGCCTCTTCTCTTCTTACCAACTCGGGAAAGGGAGGGAGAAAAAAACAAAGCGAGCATGTAGTACATATAGCGGCCAAATCATACGTCCCGCCGGTTTCTTCCTTCTTTTGCGAGACGCTAAACGCACCATTGCGAACGTTAAGGTAGTTTGAGCGAGATATCACTTCACCTAAAATTTGATATGTTTGGCCTAATGTAATAGAAAAAGCTTTCATCTTTCCTATGCTATCAAAATATTAACCCCTTGCCGAACTACTTTTCGACCGATTTGCCTAAAAATATAAGCTGTTTTACATTGGATAGATTACGGCTGGGGCCTCCAGAAGGATAATATTGAAAAAATTAGCAATTTCTAGTAACTATATTTCGAGAAAAAGCTAACGGTGTGTAGTTTGTCTGTTTCGTCAACTACTTATAAAAATCACCCAATTACTCATCGCTGTAATATTTATAGATTCGCAAAAAAACTTCTGTAGTCAAGGTGTTTTCACTGTTCGGCGTGAAAAAATGAGTCAAATTAGAGACTTATGTAGATTTCTTTACTCTTGTCGGATATAACAATACATTTGTGCTATTAATATTACAATCATTACTTCATACTTCTTACAGACGCTGAAATTTAAAAAAATAAATTTCGAATTTGGTCTCCATTATGTCTCCGGAAATTTCTTGCTCAAACTAACAAAAAAGCCAATATGGTTTAATAACAATTTAGAAGATGCAATTTTCGACAGATAAATATTATTCGACCCGGGTTTCGATGCACTGCACTCATCAACCTGATGATGATGCAGTGCATCGAATCCCGGGTCGAATAAACTTTTATCTGCGGAAAATTGCATCTTCTAAATTGTTTATTTTGATTAAATTCCACAACATCACGCCTGATACCTCCCTTTTTGTCCTCAATGGTTTGTCAATAACCAAAGGAGCTTGCGGTTATTGCTGCGTATGAGAAATTTTTCTCTACGTTTTACCTCACCTCACTTTACGCTCACCTTACGGCGAGCAATAGCAACAAAGTATAGGTGGAGCAAAATTTGGTGGCACTCGACTGTTAAACGTATTAGGTCAGGGATAGGAAAGCATACGAGAGAGGGGCCGATGGTCCCGACCTCCTCCGGTATCTCTGTACGCTAAAAAAATAGTTTTTGAACACTCTGTGAACTCAGGCTCTCCTCAGGTGAGTGCCAACAAGTTTTGCTAGGCCTATAGTATCCCAACTCGTATTAAAGCAGAGAAAAAAATCGGTGTAAAACAGGTTTTTGTCATATGCTAGTTAGGTACGTATAAGCATTCCACAACATGTAGGTATTCTGTTTTGTGTATGAGTAGTGTGAGTTTCAGTTAGAAAGTAGCACTCATGCGTTGATTTTTTTGTTTACTTCATTCTCAGCCTCATTTTCCAAGATGTGAAATTTTTAAGGGTTGAAATATGTACTATGTTTTCTCAATAACCAAAGAAGGTAAGGATGAGCATCAAAAGGAATCAATTGATGATTGACACCTAAAGACCATCGAAGCTCCACTATCGATGGAGATAAGACTTTGTTCTTGAACCATCGATGATTTCTAAATACACTTTTATCACTTGGCTGTTGCCGCATGGAAAAAAATAATTTGAAATAAAATTGCATAATTCCATTCACACAACACTTTTTAACTCTTAAATTTACGGTATACATATATTACTACTTAAGTACCTTTATTCAAGAAGTTTGTAATTGAACTGCTAATTTCACGATCCTTCATAATGAACTTTGTGACTAAAAGTAAAAAATTAAACGAAAACACATTGCCAAAAATACACTAATTCACATAAGCGCCGACGAATATTACGATTATCGGGATGTTTACAATGAACGAGGAGGAATTTGAAATTTTTGTAAACCTGACATCAGGTGACATTTATATAAAACTTAACAGAAAATCATGGAGTTTTTTTATTTTTACAGTCTTTTTAGCAACTAAGTACAATTAAGAGTATAGGCAGATGTGGGTGTAATAATTTCTGTCTTAAACTAAAAACATTTAAACAAAATTCATACGAAATAGTGGATAAAGACATCCATAGGAAACCATCGGTAGTGCGACATCGTCAGAAACAAATTATCGATGGGAAAATATCGACCACCAGACGCTAACTATCGATATTTATGTACTATCTGTCCTGTAATGTTATGTTCTTGGGAAATTGAGACCAAACATTTTTATTTTTTAAATTATTGCTTACTATTGTTTATCCTAAGTTCTAACACTCATTGATTTTCTATTTCAGTTTGCCAATTATAATAATGTGCAAAATTACACACACTTTTCGTTTCCCTTCATTTGTAAATCATGTTTTCACCTCTCAAGAATTGAGACCAATATTTGCATGTTTTGTTTTTTGTTTACAATTGTATTTATTATCAGAACTAAGATATGCATGTAAGATATGTAAAATCTTGCCCCGTAGGAGCAAATGCTCCGATGAAAATAAACATTTTTTTCTATTTATATTTCTACAGATTAAAATACAGTTGACGAATGATGGGATAAGTACATACTGTGCCGCACTAAAATAACTTGCAGAAGATAGAAATATTTTCAGGAGAACGAAAGCTATACTCCAATCCGTGGTTTGAAAAACAAATAAAATGGAGATAATAAAACCCAAGAAATTATCAACAAGATGCAACTTACCAATTAATAGAAGAATTGTAATAAGACCCAGAAGGCGATGGAAGGACATCGTAGACATATATATGTATATAAATCTATGAAGCAAAGGAAAGGGTGTTTTTACGTTCGATGGATTTCTCTCTAATTTGCCTCAGAATCAAGACTGCGTCGACTGGTCTACCTCTCCCAAAGACTTGTTGTTCCGCTGATAAGTTACGTACATCTTAACCAAGTAAGTAATTATTTTCTTCTATTCTTATCGGTAAAAATGTTGTGTTACAACAAAACGTATTTATTTGTACGTAATAGGCCTGTTCCAGAAGAGGTAAAAATATTGAGTGTGCCGTCTACAATATTTAGCAAAAATACAATAAAATAACAGTCTAAAAAATATATTCTCAGGATGGTGATGTAAACAAAAAATTTTAAGAGGAAGCAAATTCACATGAATATAAGTGACTCTTGCCAAGGAAGAGACAGCTTAAAAATACTCGTAATAATACTGACGATGTCAGGCCTGACCTCGTGGAAATGAGGCACATGACTATGCCACAGTGTGGTGAAACGCGCGTCGTGCCAGCAAAATAAAGTTTGTGGAATTTACAAAGTTGGTGTTTCTCAACATGGACTCGGAATAATAATGAATACTGTGAGGTCCGCAAACGGAATAGCCTTCTAGGGAAACTTTAAATGGTACGTCTCAATTTTCGAGTTGCACCTGAGCCTACATATATGGTATAAAGAGGAGTTTTGTAACGAGCTCAGGTCATGGTAATAAAACAAAACCCTTGCGCCACGCTAACTTCCTCGAGGATGCCCCTCGTCGGTTGAATAAAAAAATGAATCAACCGGAGGATTCCTCCGTCAGAGATACCTTTTTCAGAAATACGGATTGAGTGGATTTGGACTGGAGGACGATAGTTTGATGTTTACAAATATGGGTGCAAGTACTTACACAGACAGTACCGCAAATCTGCCCGAATCCCTAAAGGGTACGAAACAAATATCTCCCATCATATTTTTTTTGTGAACCTCCTCGTTTTTTCCCTGCGTATAACCCTAAATTCCAGCTTTCCATGTCCAGGCTCTCTATTTTCTACAGTGTTCCTATTATATTTAATTCTTCAGTAGCAAAGTCATTTTTATACAACCTCCTTCGCCTCCTTCTCGTTAGACATTTCAGGGGTAGAGCTTATATTTTTTGTGGCTAGAGTGATTGTTTTTGTAATTGTTTGCTGTTTATATAGTTGATATATTTATCTTTTATTTTTCTCTACTGTAAAAGGGCTTGAAGCTGTTTTTTGCGAATTATCAATATATAAAGGAAATAAATAAACTATCACCAGCAGAACTTCCCATCCCTCTTCAGAATATCTTCACCTCTAAACACATCCTCCATTCACATTTTCCCTTTTATCATTGCATTTAATGGCTTCATCGAAGTATGCTTACTAAATAATATGCTTCTTTCCAGCACATAAAGACGGCAAGCGTAGCCATGGGAGATAGTAACGTGAATATTTTTTATTTCATTATAATTACAGTAAAACAGCATAATATAAAGAAAAAATAGCGGCAGAGTTCAAGAAGTTTAACAGAGATTCTCTCTATAAATGTCAGTTGGCTTAGCGTTAAGATGTGACGCATTCAGTCGCTTTCCCCCCCCCTGAGACAGCAAGCTGCCGCCGACCATTCCGAGATGGCATTCTACTGGGGTTGCCGCCTCCTCCAGAATTCTGGATTTTTTCGGAATTAGTCCTATTTAGCTCATCTCCCCCGACGAGAGGTTAAAATTTCTCGGAATCGAGGGATTGGATAATCTGCAGCGTAAGTAATAGAAGCTGTAAAATTTAGTTAAACCAGTGTACTTCTCTGATGGTAATGATACCAAATAAAACAAACTGCTTCATGTTCGTCAAAATTAGGTATTAAAATATTACAGTAAAAGTCAAATAAAGGACTGTTAATTCAACATACACTTGAAAGAATTCAATGATTTTCACTAAATTCTTTCATTTGTCAAAAATGTATTGACAAATACTTGTATTTAATTTTCTTCTTTTCCAGAGATGTTATTGAATTTCAACAAGCATAGAGCATAACACCTCAAGAAATCAGTTATAATGCAAAACGTTCATTTAATAATACAAAAGTTAAATGTATGGCCAACGATTTACATATTTTGCCAAGTAAAAGAAAATTTCCAGGCATTTTCTATGCGTACAGGTTTAAGAAATATACCTGAAGGAATGAAAGAATTCCACTAGGTGGAAACTTAATATGCACCACCTGTGGTGGCAGAAACATTTTGGGTGCCATCTGAAGCCTAGTTTACGAAGGGTGTCAACTTGAATCGCTTACTGTGAATTGCAGTCACGTTAACGATTTTATTTCACGATCGGCTGTCAACCAGAACTAATTTTGTGCTACTGTTATGATATTTTAATTAATGTTCTGTCATTCTGTAGCGTAGAGCTGTGACTTGTATTCGGCCTATCTAGTGAAATAAATTGGAATGCATTATTATACTTTCACATCTGTTAAATACATGTAGTTGATGGTGCTGGAAATCTTTATATTTGTTATGCTTCGATTGTGACAAAGTGTATTAATGGTGTTTGTGCCAAGCTCCATTAGACTTTATTTCACCAAATATTTAATCATTAATATCCGAAAAATCAAAGAATAAATTCAAGAAGACAAGATCCATGAACACCAACGCTATGGACTCGCAGTCACGTCAAGTTCGCGTAGACGCCGATCGTAAACCGGCCTCAACGCAGTATTGGCTGTTCTGGATTCTGGTCGTGAATTTCGGAACTCGCCCACGCTGTAAACTTCATCTTATTGCGATCCATTCCTTATCCAATTCAACCCCGCACTTCTAAAAAAAGGGATCTTTTGCAGGGCGAATTCCCTAACTGATCCTTTTTTTATTTTCTAAAGGTAAGGAGCATCCACGAGAGATTTTCGCCCATGAAACCTTAGGAATTTGAAAGATAACATGAAAGTTTTAAAAATGTCTCATCTTTCCAATAACAACAAAATATATAATTTTCAAGTATACTACACTTTTCGAGTGAATTGCTAAAATATACCAGCCACTTTCCATGGGAAATGGTATGGGTGTGCACTCCAGAGAGATTTTATATTAAAAACATGAAATTCCTAACGCATAGATCTCGTCAGACATTTTACAGTGAGTAGTTTTTCTTACTTCTCAGCTATCATTAAAAATAAATCAATTACTCACCGCAGTAATTTTTACAGAATCGCAAAACATCTTCGGTTGTGAAGGCGTTTTCACCGTTCTGCGTGAAAAAAATTTGTTATGTTAAAGACTTGTCATTGCATATTTAGTAAATTACTGAGAGTTTCAGTTTGATAAAACAATCTTTTTGTACCACCATATAACTATATTTACTTCACGCCTCTTACAACAGCTGATATTAAAAGGTAGAGTTCTAATATGGCCTCTATTACGACTATGGAAATGTCTAGCTCAAACCAACTGAAATTATTCACATATCGATGGCTAGAAGCACAATTATTGTACGTTCATATTTTTTCCCTAATGAGGAATTGGTATTAAAGTTGGCTGAACAAATGAAAATTAGCTTAAAAGTGATATTATTGCCTAATAATATCGTTATCTAATGCATAAATTTAAGTGACTGGTGAATATTTAGGGTCCTCTGGCAAGTTTACCTCAAGTTGGAAATCTTAGTATTGCGTTTTCCGGAAGTTTACAAGAGTTGTAATACAATGATTGTGCTTTTATCAATCGATATGTACATTTCGCTAATATTTTATGGAGGGGCAGTCACGCCAGGGTGCAAAGTAACCACAGACGTACTCCAACGTATTAGCACCGCTTTCTAAAGCGGTACCCTCGAATGCATGCGTAGCACACCTTTGAGAAAATCGCAACGGTATGAAGAGGAGATAACACGTTTGTTCATCCTATCCGCAGAGGGCAGTGTCCATTCGCGGCCACAGGGACTGCATTTGCAGCCGCTCACTCCCGCCTTCTACCTCACACTCTTAACTTAGTTTGAGCGAGATATTTCCCTAGTCATAATGGAGACCATATTGGAATTTTATTTTTTTAATTTCAGCGTCTGCAAGAGGTATGAAGTAAGTACTGTAATATTAATGGCGAAAAAAATGTCGTCATACATGGCAAAACCTTTCAATAATTAAAGAAGTATATCTAAATAAGTATCTAACTTTACTCATTTTTTCACGCCGGACGATGAAAATGCCTTGGCAACAGGAGGTTTTTTTTGTGATTTTGTAACAATAACTGCAGTCCGTGATCGAGAAACTGATTCATTTTTATAAATAGTTGACGAAACAGATAAACTACACACCGCTAGTTTTTTGGCGAAATCTATTCGTTAGAAATTCCTAATTTATTTTAATATTCTCCCTGTGTAGCGCTCAGCCGTAATCTATCCCATGTAAACAGCTAATACTTTCAGGTAAATTGCTCGAAAAGTAGTTCGGTAAGGGGTTCATTTTTTTATATCATTGGAAATATGAGAGTTTTTGCTTTAAAAAGAGGTCATATTCATCAAATTCAATTTGAATTAATATCTCGCTCCAGCTACCTTAAGACGCCGCTAACTTCCTGAAAATCAATTTGCACGCTTCTGAACAACAATGGCAACTTTTATCCACGAGGGACAATGGGAACATGAATTCCCCCCCCCCCCCACATTGAAACTGTGCCATTCCCATCTCACTAGACTTTCGCTGCGAATTTCTTCAAGATCCCCGCAGCAGTTGATCAATGGAAATGAAATATTCGGTGTTTGAATCCATTTCTTTTCCACCCTCCCAAGGAAGTTCTCAGGGATTGTTATTCTATAACCCTTTCTTCCTAGCATGAACTTTCCAATGAGTCATCAAAAGTCATCTGAATGGTGAGATGAACATCCTCCGTTACCCTTTGAGAAATTTGAACTTATTTTTTGCTAAAGGGACATTTCTAGAAAACAATGGTCTTAACTCTTTCGCGAATATTTCCAATGAATAGCAGATATCTTCTACTTCAAATTGAGTATGCTTGAGATCATTTTTCCAACATTTCTTGGGCGGAAATCTGCAATTTACTTCTCCAACAATTCAGTTTAATACATTTCGACTATATAATGGAAAGGGGATGAACTGTAATCATCTTCTCAAGAAAATGAAAGCAATCAGATTCTTCGGGCGAACCAGGTAGTTTTAAGCAATGTTATCGATACACAGCTGCGAAAAAGAATGGTAAAAATTCTTTTTGTTGAGTTTGGCATTGCCCCGTGGAAAATCCCAAATAAATATAAAAAATATGAGAAACCATTGAGAAAGGGGTTTAAAAAACGAGCTCTACTAAAAACTAAAGTATAGAACCCTTTGAAGAACCAGACGGGATTCTTTGTTAACATAAGTAGTAACAATACACATTAGCCACTAGCACATATCATAATATCACACTAATCGTAGCACAATACAATTAGTTTAAAATTTGAGACCTATATCACGTGTAATTAATTGTTATCTTGTATGAACTTACGACCACTAATCATGTTGTAGGGAAATACACGCACCATCATCACTAACATTCTTTCCCTTCTGTAGTGCGATGGACGAAAAATAGTTCAACTGTAGCAGCATAAAAATTATAAAATGGAGTTACATTCATCTAAGTTTTCCTCAATGGGAGCTTGTATTTGGGTAAAGACTGAAAAGATCCCTAATGGTTTGAAGTTGGCTCCTCTAGTGGGAGATGAAGTACTCACCATCAGACAAGAAGGACACATCTTCTAGTCCTAACGTGGACACAGAGGTGCTACTTTCATGTACCTATTATTTTCTGCATGTGTGGTCCAAGATGCTGAGGACTGAATTACTTGCTGTTTGAAACAATCTCGGCGTATGATACTACTAAAAATTAAAGACTACGATAAGATAACAAGTGAATTTCTGCGAAAAACTTAGACACGACGAAAGCAAAACCACTACGAAACTCAATTATATTTAGTTTTACAAAATATTTTAATAATTTAAGAAAAGAGTACATTACAAGAGAAAGTTAAAGGGAAAATGAAACAGCTACATCGTTAATATTAATAAATCGTGGAAATAAATAATGAAACGCAAGTAATTGACTTTGGCTAGGCATATGATATGCGAGTACATATTACCGTGCATTCCAAATTCTCGTTCCCTCCCTATGGGGTCTTAAGTATGTATGCAAGTACGCAAAACGTTTTCTCCGCCTTTCCAAAGATTTTAACTCAAGCTCCACACAGTCACAAACCATGACGAAACCTTACCCTCCATTTTCATGGACGTTCCGCTTGAAAATTCTTGAATACCTTAAATAAAGGTCAGTTTTCGAGCGTAACTCCACCCCACATAATTAATTTGGATATTCACTTTCCCTAGTGAATTAAAGAAGTGCTTCATAATTCGGCGAAGAAAAATCACACAATCAGATTAGCAGTGCAATTAGTTTACCTGTACAAGAGTTTAATTTTGCTGCATTAAATATACCTTTTTAGTACAGTAGCAAAGATTATTTATCTTTCCATGAAACTGCGCTTTACATATATGGTCCTTCCATCTCAAATCAACAAAGCCTGCTCCCTTCTTTGATTTTCGAGAAATTTGGCACGCTCAAGGAACTTAACAAGAATATTGTTGTGTAATTTTTCCAGTATAAATTATTGAATTAAAATCCACCAAGAAGCAACAAATTGCCAGAAATTGCACTTGCGAAGAAAACTATAAATGATCGTATCACCAAATTTATAAGAGATAGCCATTGATGCAGGTTTCATCTAAATGGCTTTAATTTGATATTCAACAGTATATATTTAGACCAGCAACAAATTTAATACAGTAAAATACATAATTTGTTAATAAGTTGATTTGAATTAGTTCTTTAAATAAGAATATCTGTTATAAATTTCTTCTTCCATCATTGATTACTCCGCAATTAAAGTACACGCTTTTTTAGTTTGTTTCGTGAAAATGTGTAACATTGCAACTATCGATAAAAGATAATTTTTTAAAGTTTCTCCTTTTATGAGTGCTTTCAGTAAGACAAGGATAGAAAAACACTGATATTCCACAACAATTCCACCAATACCCGAGGTTGATACATTTTTCTATTAGTGCGGCAACTTTCATCGAAATTAATGAAGTAGATAATGTCATATTTAGGGTTGATTTGACATGGAATGATCCCATAACAATGGAAAAGCAAAGTGAATGGGTTAATGCCGTTCTAAACGTGAATAGACATAGTGGCTTCATGAAGGAAATAATGAATGGAGAATGGGGGAAATCTTATTTGTTCGTCTAAAATAGTCTGTTGAAATACCCGATGTAAGAGGCCTTATAGTGTTTGTTTTAGGGGTAGCTGGAAATAAAATACTCAAAAGACCAAGAAGATAAGCTTGAGGGAGTATTCCAATTCGAGACAAACAAATGTACGAAGTTCACTGTGAAAAAACCACTGTGGATTCCGCACATATGATAAGAAATGGGAAAAATTACATATGACAGATGCATTTTCAGCTTTAAAATCCGAAGATTCTGGCGAAATAAAGCGGAATTTGTACAACATGAAGAAATAACATGTGCCATTTTCCACAAAAATAAAATTAACTTCCGATCCGGGTTCCAATGTTGACACATCATCTTCAGGTTAGAAATCTGAAGACAATGTATCAACATTGAAACTCGAGTCGGGAGTAATTTTATTTTTGGGGAAAATTGCACGTGTTATTTCTTCATTTCATTTTGGCATATGTTAAAAAACATCGTACCAGACACCGCAAATGGATTAACTGAAAGCCAAAAAACGAAAACAGATGAATTTAGTGGACTGCTGCCCAAAAAAAAGCATCAAAATACAGAGAAAAACAAATGGTTACAACTGAATCAGTATAATAACTTTGTGATTTTCACAATAGATTTGATGGATAGAATGTCGATGTCTAATAAATCTATTGGTAATATATTGTCAGATAAATATTATGCCGAAACTAATAAATCTATTGCGAAAATTTCAAAGTTATTATACTGATTCAGTCATCATTAATTTTCACCAACTGAGAGTATCGAGTTCAAATGGTAAAAAGATTATTCCTCCCTTTTTAAGGCTCTCATTTATTATATTTGTACTACAAACATTAGCTACTTTCCTTTCGACGTTCTGATGAACTCTATAGACTTTAAATACCTATCCTGTGGTTCTATGGAAGTTAAATTTATCGAACTCATCTTTCGTCGGCTACAAAAAAATTAGAAACGGTATTGTTAGCTTCCAGCCACATTGGGCAGAGCCTTCTTTGCCAAAGACATCAAGTCATTAGTTGTCAAGAAAAAGAAGACCGTGAAGTCACAGCGACGCATCTTATGAGCTGACATGCATCCAACATAAAGGGGGGGAGCGACAATAAAAATTCTCTAAATAGGACAGTGAGGATAAAATTAAAACAGTTTCAGAGATTGTCTTCGAACGCCGGCTGCGTTTTTTTAAAGGTTTCCCACACCGATGTCATCAGTGGAAAGGTTAAGCTAGCGTCAATCCATATGAAAATTAGGAACATGATATTCTACATCTCCTCCAGCGACGTACCCGCATGCCTCAACAACAGCGTATGGCAGGGGGTTTGAGGAATACAATCAGTTTTACATTTCCGCGAATGAAAGCAGTGTTTCCTGTAAAAGTACTAGAGAAATTAAAAAAAAACGTTTGGTGCTTTTCCGTGCTTCTGCTGTTTCGCGAATCGAGTGAGGTCAAAATGAGTATTAAAACCTATGAGCGCTAGTGCCGTTGTCTGATTATATCGATGGGTGACCGACAACTGAGGTAATTAGCGCCATTGAGGGAAGGCGGGTTATGGCTGAAATAATAACAATAGTAAGACGGCTTGATTAGGCCGAGATTGAGGCGATTAAGTCCCCTCTGCCACCTAAATTTTCGTCAATGCATACCTACATTAAATTTAAAAAAAATAGAATTATTTTTTTAGGCGTGAACAAAACATTAAGGCGGTAAAGGTTGCACATTCACAATATAGCACAAAATTACAAAAACGACACAATATCAAAAAAGTGTATAAAAATTTATGTAAGTTGTAAGACGTCTGGGTCCGCTCCTGTGCTACGTCGAAGCATATGTTCACAAAATATTCACAAAACGCAAGCATTACTTGTTTAACTCGCGAACAGCAGTCTGTAAGATCGCTATCTTTTGAATTTCAAAGCAATTTTCATGTGTTGCCAGCCTGTAGCATAGTGTAGCGTAGTACTGGTAGCGGAATTTTGTCTTGGCCCATCTTTTCTCCTGGATGGTAGGCAACCGAATGTTCTAAAAGTGCGACTGCGTGTTCCAGAATGGTTCCGGGTGACAAATGATATCAAACGATGTCACTTTCATTCGTTATATTTTTTTGTACGGTCAATAACATAGATCGGAAGTGCGAAAAGGTGCCATTTTGGGCAAATTCCGTATTTCAAAATTTCCCGCTCCCTACGCGACCCATAAAAGTTATCGCACGGACTTCCGGTTTTGGATTTGGGATCTGTATGCAAAAACGAAACTTTTGATGAGTCCATCCCTCACATTTTAACCCACTTTGCGGATATGGACCACCCTAGCTGTAAGTACATCTATTTATGCGGTGAAACTCTCTATACATGCATTAATGGGAATGATACAAAAATTACATTTTAAACTTTTGCCTTAATCAAAGCATGTTATGACTCTGTTATGAGGTTTTGATAGTTTACGGCGGGGTATTTTAAAGTTAGTCGAAAATTATAATTAAAAATGTTTCTTTTTGAAACTTTAACTTGGCATGACATCTTGATATTTGAGCCATTGAGAGCAAAAATGGTAAGAGCCAGTTTTTTTTCATCAATTTAGGTGCGCAGAAGCATTCCTGAACACGTATTCTATTTTACATATGAGTGGTGTGAGTATAGCTTCTGAGTTTTTTCACTAGATAGCAGCAATTAGGGTTTATTTTTTTAGTTATCCTACTTGAAGCCTTATTTTCGAAAACGTGATATTCTTTACACACACCATTATTGTTTCCAACGATACATTTGTTAGTAACCATTATAGTAATATGAAATGCAGTATTTTGCGTTTAGGGGAAGATCTATGCATATGTAATTAAATTAGTACCTATTATTTCTCTTGCCATAAGACTGCGTGTTAAAATACCATTGAATTGCCAAATCAGTAAAATGCAATTTCTTCATTTTCATGTATAGATATCACTAATGAGAACACGTATGCAAAGTTACACGAAAATCTGTACACGGTCAAAAATCGCTCCAACTACCCGAGTGCTTTGGTAAAATTTGCTATTGCTATGAAAAGGAAATGGGAATGACTATACTTAGTGAATACCTTAACGAACAGATCCAATAAATGATTCCATATATGGAACGGGAAGGAAAGAATCCGGAAGACGTAAAAAAAATCTTGTTCCAAAGGTATGGCCGAGGTATAGGGAACCAGTCATGCCAGTGGATGGAAAGGATATTAAATGCAAAAAGAATCGGAGGACCGGAGAGGTTTTCTAGGTTGTAGGGAACAGATTTTTAAATATCCTGTCAAGAGTAAATTATAACAATCAGATGTTTGCTGTAAGAGGGGATGAGTTTCTGAAGAATTTGATCTTAGTTATGGAGACGCTTTGATATCGATTTCTGAAAAAGATTCAAACTAAACGGTGGTTCATAACACAAGTAGGCATGCATTAATCATAAATGAGATAGTATTATATTTATCTTTAAGAAAGTTCATGCAAGAGGTTGTTATTCAAAGTCCTATTCAAAATCCTTGTCGTATGATGCTGCAAAATGATACGACCTACCTACCAATGCACCCAACAGTTAATTAGTTCTTATATTATAAACACTTGCCTAAAAATATCATGCTATGTTTACACATGCCAGACATGCACCAAATCTGTAAAATGCGGAAAAAATCAGACTACCAACGTTGACACCTAAAAAAAAGCTCCTTGTTATTTTATGCTGCACAGATATGTCTGTATTTTTATGTTAAGCAATGCTTGCTGTAGCATACGACATTTTTCAAACTGCAAAACTCATTAAACATTCCAAGGATGCCAAACAAGCCTAAGAAATCAATTAGCAACATAAATTCCGCATTCCCTTGAACCTTGCATCTCTCATCCGGGTGCAGGGTCCCATTGGCCATGACGCCTTCGCAACAGTATAAATGCAAGATGGGTATCGACGAAAAAAAGGAAAGTAAAAATAATTTCCCGAAAATCTAAGCAATTTTTAAGATTGATCTAGACATGTGATGGTGTAAATTATCCACACTCATTAAATGAATAGCAATTGTCGTCAAAATTATTTTGATAAAATTCGATTAAAATACCTGCTAAAGATGCATTGCATCTAAACTAGTTGCCAATCAGCCAGCAGGGAATATAAAACTAAAGTATGTATGGAAATTTACAGTGAAAAAACATTTGAATGGACCAGGAATCGTAACCTAATCCCTGTATTTCTAGTAATAAATTGGATTTAATGTCATAACTAATCAATATACGTACAACGTACTTCTATTACGTGAATTCTGTCGACATACCGGCATCTTTGAAATCTTCCTCTGGCCGATGTTCATTGCGTATGTGAGCGTCTCTTTTTTCTCATTACCCTTTTGCCTATAAGGGCATCATTTTCCGGAGAGGTTCACAGTTCACTACGTGCCTGGTGGCACGTCACCATCTCGAACGAGATCAAAGCTCTCGCTCCAGAGCGCATCTTCTTTGGTTCTCAAAGGTTGCGTAGCACAGGGAGGAAGCTAGGCTTCTCCACTCCTCAACTTTGCCCTCTTAGATTTTTCCTCTTCCATATGGGGTTCCTTAAGTTTAAAAGATACCATGTTTGAAGCTTTTTTTTCCTTTCTTTCATAAATGTTGAGATACTGATGACCAGTGACTACTAACTATTTCCTAGCAAACCGAACCAAACGAAGTCCAGCCGAAAAAAACACGTATCTTATATGGTTGGGGACAACTTACAGTTATCCTCGTATAATTAGGTTAAAAGGCGGCAAATGCTGGATAAGACTGTGAAGTAAGGGACGTTAAAATTATCGACTGACCCACGCGAGGTGAGGCAGTTACTTAAAAACGCCGGGTAGGTAGGCATCCACGTTTGCTGCGATCTTCGAACTGACTAGTCATCAGAAATTGTGCCAAGATTTCATTTTCTCATACGATTGTGTTCAACTGAACCCATGATTCGTCAGACTTTGGGCAATTTTCTAATCATCCATTAATTTCCACTTTTTTGCCACCCATATTAGTGGAGTAATATTATCTTAGTGACGCTCCCTTTTAATTTTCCAAACGAAGAGAAAGAGGAGTGAAAAATTCAGGAAAAACTTACACCTGTTAATTATGTCATAAAATTAAAATCGGGAATATCATTTTATAAGCTTTCATCAGAAAGACATGACCTATCGAATGGAGAATCAAATAAATTTATTCTTCATTACGTAATTTGCGTACTTCATTAACTTAACCAGCCTAGTTTAGAGTACTTTGTTCCCAAAACCTCACTACAGGGGAGCTAAGTTAATTTTAAGCTGTATCGACAATAAATTTCTTGTTGTTGGGTTTATTTTTTCACTGATGTTTTTTTACATTTACGTCTCATATTTTATGTTTGTTATGAGTAAAAAGTAAATTGACCGTGCAGATGTACGTTGATTATTTTTTAATTCATAAAAATCACTGAAATAGCGTAAAAATTGTTAATTTTACTAGTACTCAATTTGATTGCCATACATGTCTTAATTGATGTCCACAATTCGATTAGCAACATAAATTATCAGTTGTAAAAATTAACTTGGGCAAATGAGGTATAATGACACTTGCTCATCTTCACTCGTATTCAAGTGAAGTGTAATCGATGGACAATTCTTCGGAGTCGAACTACGTGGCAAAGATTGTAATAATATTTATTTTGTCCAGTGATTTACAAACACACATATAGGACACGTCAAGAAAAAAGTACAAAATAGATACACTACAGTATTATATAGAAAAAATAATTTACATATGACAGAAAATGTATTCAAGAAAATGCTTTACGAATGCAGAAAATACTTTATATATTACAGTCACAACAAGTAAGATTATCTGGGTAACGGATATTCATTTACAATGCAATATGACTTTTCAACGAAATAATGCTTGAGTTTTAGGTAAATTGCCGTAGCTCACGGATAGTTTTTGAAGAAATAGGTAGCTGAACATAGAACCGTATGCCTGAGGAGAGTTGGCTGTTTCAAGTCAGCTCTCTTGAGGTCTTACAACAAAACTTCGCTCGTATGCGAGCGGATGTTAATCGATATGAAATTCATCGGAATCGAAATGTGAGTCCAGACGATCTTACGGCTAAGTCGACGATCCAAGAAAAAATTAAAGCCCCGCCCTCCCATGAGCTCATGCATTGAAATGACGTACACGCAAAGAAACCTCCAGCCATCGCCCAAAGGTTTTTACCGAGAAAAGCTATCAGACGAGGGTCGCGCGTAGGATTCGTGTAGGTGAACGATGAAGAATGTTCTCTCGACATCCTCCTCCTCACCCTCTTCTTCCCACTTTCATCTTCCCAGAAGAAGTTTGCCGACTCTTCCTCCAGCCGTCCACGAGAAACGCCTTTGTTGCACCACTGGTGCCATCTCTTGATCACTCCGTTCCCTTACTCACTCGTTCGGTTCTCCTCAGCGGTGCATTCCTCCCTCCTGCCTCCCTACCTCCCCTTCATCGCCCGCCTCTCCCCTCCGCCCCCGACTTTTAACTCCCCCTCAACAAGTCTCTCAACCTCTACCTACCTACCTCCCCCACACATACTTTCACCCGGGGGCGGCCTACCACCTCCACCTCCCTTATACCTTTCCCGTTAAACGCTGCATTCCTTCCCCGTCCAACCGAACAAGCGTCTTCGACTGGCACTGTGCAGCAAGGAGAATCGTTTCTCCTCCGATTTCCAATCACCATTCGTTTTTCGTAGCATGAAAGGTCTTGTTTTTTTTCAAACGTAAGGGTCCTCCCTATCCTCCTCCATTTATTTTAAATGTCCACTTTCCCTTATTTATCTCGTGTCCTTTCGGAATGCCTTTTTCTCGAAGACCGGACCAAAAAATCTGTCCGCAGATCTGGAAAGGGAAGAAAACTTGAACACAATGCCTTAACATTTTTTTCTTGCTTCTTGGCAAGACATTGGACCCAAGATGGTGTCAAGGCGTTTCATTCGTGGTTGAGGGAAGATTTAAGGGTTTTTTTTTGTGACAATCGGGAAGTCAGGTAGAGTCAAGAGATCGTTTCCAATGCCGCGTGAAAAAAAAATCGGTTCAAGAAAGACTTATTTGGGGATTGAATTGCATCTCTCGTTTCACCTGTTCAGGCTTCCTCAGCCCCTAAAATGAGCTGTTCTACTCTGCATCCTCCCACCATTGATCTGAGACCATAACAGGACCACCAAATAGCTCCCTTAAAATGGTATACAGCGCAAAAGCACACGCACGAAACACTTTTTTCTTTCAGGTAATCCAATAATGTCGCATCCATGCACTCAATACTACACACCCTTTCGACGGCTCTTAGGTAACAATTTACTCGTAGTATTAACAGCACGTCACGCATGCTTCCTTTACAACATTTAACTTTTTGTCGTTTCATTAACTTAGTAGAATATAGTGTAGTGCAACATCAACAACCAACAATAATGGTGAAAACTCACCCCTTCCACTCACCCTAGCGTATTATGTAGATTTAGATATGTACCCCAAGAGCCGCTGTAAGAACTTACGTCAGGGGGTGTTGGGTTATCAGCCCTTGGTATTTACGTTGATTGGTAGAAAGAAGTGTTAGTTTATAAATGATGCATTTAATTTGATGATTTTTTTATGGTAACGAATTGGGCGAGGGAAGAGGAGTTGGTATTTAAACCAATTAGTTCTAGAGACTATCCCCCTTCTCTAATCCCCCTGGGTGATCGAATCTGTGGACACTGAGAGAAAACCTAACGACCTGGCATGAGTCAGAATAATTCTCGGATTTCTATACCTTTCTATGAGTATTTACTAGTTATCTCCATGTTTCTAGAGACTCCCATAATACTGAATTCAATATCTTAACCCAAGAGAGAATAAATACAGTGCTGTACGTTGTAATTGTTTTGTATGTTAGCATGGCCAAACTTATGATCCCGGTGATGTAAGAGTACAACGTCCATTCCGCATGAGTAAAATTATAGTTATCGACCGCATTGAATGTGATATCTCCGTACTAGTATAATGGTGGATGCAATTATGATCGTGTGTTCAACGAGCAGTGTATGCATGGCGAGGAATCGCCCACTGTCACACAACCTTCATATGGCTAGTACAGCATCACGTAAATATAGATAAAAAAAACATTAATACTTGTAGTTTTGGAAATATTGGAAGCATACCTATCCTATAGTGCGTGTGTGAAATTTCACCTCCTGACATGTACTTGCAGGTTTTAGCTTTTGCATCAATAGTCGTAGTTTCATTAACTTTAGTAGGATACGGTGATATGTCGGTGATAACTCACACCGTCAAACACCCTTGAGGTGGCTTACGAGGTACATACTATGTTGGTGTAGATGAGCTAAACATGATCTGAGGAAAACTAAGACTGAAAGCAAATTGCATCTCCTGCGAGGATTCCTTCCTGAAAACGATCGGTTGCATCTGGCCACTGATGCGCGATGTGAAGGTCGAAAGGGAATCAAAATCTCTCCCCATGCCAGCCAGAGGAGGAAAGCATGGAAGCATTTCCGTTCCAGAAACACAGGGAGAGGTCAAAGCGGTCGAGACCATGCAAGACGAGAGAGGCGATGCACTGCGCCGGGCGATTAAACTCGGCGGGCTGTGGCTGGCTGGCTGGCTGCTTTGGGGGATGCGGCGGCGTCTGGTCAGGGATGGTGGGAGGCGGTGGTGCCCGGCCACGGAAGACGACGACCCCGTCCTCCATGATTCCCCTCCACGTCTACCCCCCCCCCTTGTCCCTCTCCTCCTCCACTCTCCATCATTCGCCTTTCCTTCCACGAAGTGCGCCCCCCAGTGACAGTCGCGTCTTGTCTGTCTGTCAGGTGGTGGTCGAGCTTTAATAGTTGAGTTTTTTCCTCCGCACCAGGAAAAGGACGATGCAACCTTGCCTCGGATGGGGACTGATTTTCATCGTCATTTGGTATCCCACCAATTTATTGTTGAGTTCTTGGGACGGTCCCCGCGCTAACTACCCCATATCGGGGTTATCGTTCCTTACTTCACATATCCATCAAATTTCCGGCCATTTAAGTCTCTTTATGTTCCACGTAGTACTACATTGCAAAATTCCTAATCATTGTATTTCTCTTCTGTGGTTATTCTACCCCCCTTCAACCTTTCAGCTTTCAGTTCCCTCTATAATGGAAAATTTGCAGTGGATGGCTTAAAAAGGATATCTTCACAATTTTTAATGGAAATAACTTTTACAAAGACCACTTAACAACACGTCTAACACGATCCGGGTTTAACGATTGATCGTTATCATCAGGTGATAAGAAAATATGGAGTACCACCAAGTAACTAAAGAGAGAGTTTTATTTAAAAATGATATAGCCAAATGTCGTATTTTACTTTTCGGAAGTAATTAACTATTTCCTTTTTAATTATTATTTTTTTAAATTTAGGCAACATTTAAAAATATAATTCATGTATAATTTCCATTACCGCATGTTTGGCAAGTTCCACCGCATAAATATATATGTACCAATATGAAATGTGGTCCCAGTATTTTTTCGAATTACTTGAAAGATTATTAAAATGTGCACTAAATGACCCACGATTATCACTCTAGCCACCTATAAGTCCCAAATCAACTCCTTTCTAATCGTATAACCTTCCTAGGCCGATGCAATTCTACACTTAATGTCCTCACCACCAAACCCCTTCCCCACAAACATACCCCCAAGGTACTTAAACTAAACCACCTGCTCTAATTTATGCACATTCATTGTTATATTCACGCCAGACTTTCGAATTCCACAGAATCTCATTACCTTCGTCTTCTCGTCTCATTTCATGCTCGAAAGTTATGCGAGAGTCAATGACGTTGTATCGACAATGGCGGGAGAATGGCTTAAGGCTGAAAGGGTTTTGCACGGAACTTCAATTTCTAGGAGCCTATTCACGTCAGTGAAGGATTAATTTTCCGTGCCTCCCGGAAAATCCAGCGAGGGTAATGGATTAGGGAAATGCTTCATAAATAAGAATAACGGTAATTTTAAACGATTTCGAACGTGGATTGCACGTGCATGGAGAGAAAGAATCTCTTCGATGCTGCGGCCATTCGTGTGACTCGTAGTCTGGGGGAATATTTCGAAAGAGGTCTTCGAACTGGTTTTGGCCATTTCGTCATCGGTTCAAGAACATATTTCGTTGGATAACCGAAAAAATTCTGTTTTCGTTCCAGCCTTAAGTATTAATTTCCCCACCGATCTGTTTCACATTTATGCATCCGTTTTTCTTTCCATTATCAAAAGTCATCAACTCTCATTGATCTCATTAAAAAATTTTAAATTCCCTATTTTACGCTAGAAAGATTCCAGGCAGGAACCAATGTACCACGCAATATTTAATTGAATACTGTGCATGGAAGCCGTCAATTAAGGTAGTTTGAGCGAGAAAGAATATAAATATAAAATAATCTTTTCTGACTTGCCATGTTGTTATATTGTTTGTTTATCATCTTCTTGTTAATGTTTTTGTGTATGCGTCCTTTTTTGTTTGTTATTTGTATCACTATAAAATGGCATCATGATGTATGTATGTGTTCTTTAAATAAATAAATTAAATAAATATCACTTCACCTATAATTCGAATATTTTGATCTTATTTTTAAGAAAAACTCTCATCTTTCCAATTATATCTTAATACTAATCCCTTGCCGAAATAATTTTCGAGCAATATGCCTAAAAATATAAGCTGTTTTACATGGGAAAGATTACGGCAGAGCGTTTCAGAGGGAGAATATTGAAATAATAAGAAATTTACAACGTAGATTTCGTCAAAAAACAAACGGTGTGTAGTTTCCATGTTTTCACAACTATTTATAAAATATAATCAAATACAATCACAAATCACCGCAGTAATTTTTACAGAATCGCGAAAAAACATCTATTATGAAAGGCTTTTCACCGTACAGCGTGAAAAAATGAGTCAAGTTAGAGACTTGTGGACATATTGATTTCATAACAGAGAATGTTTGACACATAAAACTATTTTTTCGCCATTAATATTACAATATTTACTTCATACTCCTTACAGACGCTGAAATTAAAAAAATTAAATTCGAATATGGTCTCCTTTATGACATGGGAAATATCTCTCTCAAACTACATTAAGTGAGTGGTTTTATAGACTAATTTATGTCACAGTGATCCGTGAAGAGAAATGGTTTCCACATGCATCGCTTGAGTTTTCGCCCTTATAAATACATAATTTTAGTGAATGAATTCCCCCTCTTTGACTCAGCGATGAAAGGTTTTTGCATCATAAAATCAATTGGATTAATTTGCACATAAAAAAAGAAGCTATGGTTCAACATTTAGCGTCTTAGTGTGCGAAATTCACGCTCCTCAGAACTGTTAGCAAAAAACATTTGGTCACCTACTAATAAATCCTTGTTCGTTTCGAACTCTCACATTTTTACTCCATCTAAACAACCCTCGATTGGATAATCTTCATTTCAAATTACCCTTGCCTGCCAATTTGTAGTGATGCCAGCGTTTTCTTTCGGTTCCAAGTAGTTTTGAAGTCAACCACGCACGTAAAACCAGGCAGAAATGTCGCTCGTGTCTCCAGTCTCGGGAATGTGAAGAATGCTGGAAAAAAAGGGAGAACGAAGGGTCTCGAGGTTCTCCAGTTCCTCTCATATCCAGAACGATTCATCGGTTTTCCAAGAGGCTTACCAAATATTTTCTGTCATTCCGAATGTTAAAAAGAATCCCCGAATCAAGGGATTTTAATCTTCAGAATTACAAATGGGCGGTGGAAAATCGGTGGGTACGAATAAAAGGCCCTTTGTTAAAAGTGCAACAGCTGCATTACTGACGCAATAGAACCATTCCTTGCCTCGAAATTTGCCATTTTGCCACAGCTAGTAAAATGATAGCGAAGTTTCGGTCAAAGCAAAATTTTCTTGCAAGTCTTGACGCATACACCAAATTATTTTTTATATATTCGTCCACGAAAGAAGCAAATTAGATGGGTCACCGAATCAGAACCTACAATTCTAGTCCAACTACTGGTCCATTTCCATACCGAATCAAAACGTTAACTCCAGGTAGCTCGAAAAGTTTGAATGATCGTCCTTGACAGGGAATTTGATTACATGTCATTTCCATTGCTTACTTTAAAAAACAAAAGATATTTCTCATTAAAAAAGGCTTATATCAAATACGACATTGATAAGAGATTCGTCAAGATTGATAACTTTTCAATGAAAGAAACCAGAGTTTGTATATTCCAAAGAGGGGACGTCTTTCAGTAAAGGTCGTTCTCAATGAAGTCATGCCAATACTCGTTTGATTTGGCAAGATCTTCATCATGCACAAAAATGCAAACAGCTATGTTGCCATATTTACTCTTGTTGAATCCTTCTCTAGCTTGATGCGAGATAAGTAAGATTCAAATTGCAAGCGCATATTTCAGTTTATTCTACTATGCTAAGGAAAGACCAACAAATATCATTGTTATGAAAAATGGTGAAGTTAATGTCACCCTTGATAACAGAGGGGAAAATACCAATACACTTATCGGTACGTTATGCTAACCTTCAAGCAAAACAAAGACGCTCGTATTACGGACGTACAACGGCATATGCTAATTTTACCAAAGAAAGAAGTACCAATTTCCTCTGCATGCCACAAGAGGCAACGTAGCAACCTGGAAAAAACTGCAACATAAAAACAATTTACTCAACAATTATAGGGTAGGGACATTAATGGATAATACATACCTTTGTACATGTTTTGGCATATTTTTCCCTCAGCGGAAAGGAAAGGCTATTTCTCTACAACGCTCGCTCCATCTTCGACAGCGGTAATAGCAAGCAATTGCCGACATCCGACGAGAAACTATTTTCTGGAAAGAAGAAATATCAGCTGTTTTATTTTTGTAAATCCCGATAAATATCTGGCAAGCAAATACCGTTACTATGCCATTCGTTCTCAATAAGATATGGTTTGAGAGTTTGCATATCTTCTCTGATACCGTTTTGGAGATATTTTCAGCTAGTACGAATTGATCTATCCCATATTCATACTGGTGACCTCCAAAGAGAAGATTATTCAACACGAGGAGTTGCTAGATAACTTGAGAATGCTGCTCGCAGTTGCCAGATTGGCAATGCGGTGGGCAAGATTAGAGGGTTCGAATCCCACTTGATTTGATTTTCTTTGGATTAAGGTCTTAAGTTTGGCGGTTTGATACAACCTTAGAAGTGTGGAGAACCTAAAAACTCAAGGCTGCTATTAATTTTAAATAATATTACTTTATGAAATTTCACACAAATTTATTGACAACCAACCATGTTTTCGATACATAGTATCACCTTCAAGGTAACAAAGAGTTCCATGAGTCTTTTATTTCCTCTAACTCTACATACGATCCTGCAAGTCGCCACAAGTGTGTTGGGCAAGGGGCGTTAGGACACCAGCCACGAAGAAGGAAGGGAATAGGACTACAACAACCTCCACCTACAAGCACCTCTGGCTCATTTCAATATCGAAGACGCATTACCTTACTTTCGTGTGAACGTAGACGATAAAATAGACAAGAGCTGCAAAGTAATCAACTGCATCTGACTCAGCTAGTAGCTTTCACTATTTTTTTCTGCACGTCCCACCACGCCAGTTTGCAGCAGTGGCGTAAAAAAAGGAAAAGTCATAGATCATAAAAGGAGGCGCATAATTTACATTACATATTGATCTCCAATCGTAAAAAAAAACAATCATCTGGGATACACGTCTGGGCGAGAATTCGGCCAATGGGATGACGTGGCCTCCGAGGCTCGTTCGGTATCCAGGCCGGTGGTATGCAGATGAGAAAGCAGACGACAAGACCCAAAGTGGGTCCGGCTATGGGGTGGCCGGCTTGTCCCCCTACTCCGCCACAAATTTGGAATCCTTCCTCCAGGAGGCGTACAGAGCGCGCACATCAACCACCACCACATGCCGCAGGAGGAGGCAGTGTGCTCTTGCTGAGGTCAAGGTCCCTCCACCTCTCTCCATCTACAATCCCACCCGCTCCCCCCCTCCCCCCACCTCCACCCCTGAGCCAGCAGCAGCAAGCAAGCAAGCACCCTTCCCCCCCACCCGAGCAAGTCCCAGGACGAGTTCACCTGGCTTGGCTCTGGCGTCTCGGTCTCCTTAGCTAGCCTCCCACACGGGGGCCACTTTAAATACAGGGGAGAGAGAGAGCTCTCCCATGATGCCAGCGGCCACCTTTATAAACCCCCCCTTCCTCTCTTGTCTCGCCCACGGAAGCAGTCTCAATCCAAGCCGGATTCCTTCCTTGCCGTGGTGGTGGAGGGACTATAAAGAGGCGGGGAGATGGGGGGGAGGGTTTTAGAACGGGAGGCAACACGTGATTGTGAGCAACTTGCGCCGCGAGTGAGGAGCGCGAGCCTGCGTTGCCGTGGTAACCGAGTGGTGGCTCCGGCGGTGGATTGAAGTGGCGGATGGTAAAAAAGGGGTGGGTTATGTTTCACGTGGCCGAGACACGCCATACAGGTGCATGAGACAAAAGCCCTTGCCCCAATTGGGAGGCTGCGAGGATCTACATCCACGTTCCTACATCCTTAAACGTTGTCAACCCCGCGGGGCGCCACTATGGCGTACGGCATGGGGTGTGGGGGCACCAGCCATTTAGGTCTCTAAATCTACAATATAGTTCTTTACGAGTCACCTCTTGGGTGTGTAGCAGGGGGTGAGATTTCCCCAACATGCACAATTCTACTATACTCAACAACATCATTATCACACTGCAGTTAATGAAGCTAGGACTATTAATGTATTAACGACAACCTGCAAATAATTAATTTTCCACACGAATGGAAAGAGGAAGAATTTAGAAAGAGTTAAGAATTTCTTACACTTGTTGATTACGTCAGAGCTTCCATCAAAGAGACATGACCTACCGAATGGAGAATCAGACAAAGTTATTTTTCAATCACATATATTTCGTCACTCCTTGAGTTTACCAGCCCTGTTCAGCGTTACTTTGTTCGCAAAATCTCACTACAGGGGCGTTGAGTTAATTTTAAGCAGTCCCGATTCTGAGTTTCTTGTGACCACATTTATTTTTTCTAGTTGATTTTTGTACGCTGATGTTTCATATATTATGCTTTTGATGAGTGCACAGTAAACTGGCAATACTGATATACGTAGACTACTTTTTCTTATAAATAAAAACACTGAATTCGCGTAGAAAGTTTTAAATTCAACACAGTTCAATTGTAGTGTCGCGAATGCCTTAATTGAATCCCGTCAACTTAGATGATCAGCTACAAAAATTAATTTGTGTAAGTGAGACGTGATGGTCGCTAAATTAAATGAAAGTGGGCTGTAGGTATTCGATTGAAAATTGGAAAATATAATATTAATAAAATGTATTTTGTTGCGGATACAATTATAAGACACGTCAAGATAAAACTACAAAAATAGACACATTAACTGCAAATACCGGCGTAATAAAATTAAAAATCATTCGATACGTGCTGTAAGTAATAGTTACAAAATCAAGACAATAGCATTAGAGAACAAATCAAATCAACCTGCATCCTAATTAGCATATCGAAAGATCAAATGAATAGCACCGAACTAGCCACCTGTCAAGGAAGGTGTCTCCATTATTATGACCTAATCATAACTGCATGCCAGAGATTGCATAAATTATGTACGACGTCAAGGAAAAAATTGATTTCGAACATATTTGAAACATTTGGTCTACGTTTTAACTCTCGGTCTGATATGATTGCAAAACTAGTCGCTGAACTAGGATTGCGGTATAAATAAAATTAACGGGATTTGGCAGTTCGACGATGATGTCGTCGCTCTTTTCCTCCACGAGTTCTGACTAGGCGGAAGTCACTCTTAAATATTAGATCACGGTAACAGTTTTATGTTCATTCCACCGGGCTGACAAGGGTCGCAGCAACCGTCGGAGGCTCCTCCCAACTCCGTCATTCCAAATTGGCTACTCTGGGTTCTCGCAATAAAAAAAGGGGAAAAGGTGACGAAACAGGAATCCCTCGTCATAAAAAATCGCCACTATAGTAGCGTAGCAGCCTGTGTTTCCCTCGAACATCCAATGTAAAACCTCTCGGGTGCGAACGAGAACGATTTCTCAAGCATTCATCTTAATCGCGAGCTATAATGACAATAATTGGCCAAAGGTCCCGGGGCACATTCTGAACGAGACGGTCGATTTAAACACGAGCAGATAAAACTCAATTTTTTTCTATCAGGAAAAGATGTAATACGCCTGCCAATTCCACGAAAATTCAGTCACAAATAAGGGTTGACATCACGTATATTCAATTAATTTACATCTACATAGTACCCACACCGCACGCCATCTCAGAAGAGTATGGCATGGGGTGCGTTTTCACTAACATGCTCTATACTATATCGTATAATGTTACTGGAATTGCGAACATTGATATTAGTAAAAACCTGCAGATACCTGTCAGGAGGTAAGATTTCTCAAGCATGCACAACTACACCGGCTACCGATACAATAGGACTATGAGTATTATTGTATTTTGCAACAATAATAAATATAATGTAATAAATTATTCAAAGGAGTAGAAACGTATATTTGCCCAGAATACAGAGAAAAGGTTCGTAACATAACAAATAAAAGGAATTAGAAAGAAATTTGGACCAACAAGAAATGGCCAAAATGAAGAATTAAATATGGTAGAGAAATTAAATATCCATACAGAGATTCTAATAGAGTGACAGAATCCAATAATAGGAGATTGAGGTGGGTAGGAAATGTTCCCACAACTCCAGAAGATGGCATGACAAAACCCAGAAGGAAGAAGAATCCCCAGGAAGACCATGAAAACTATGAGAACACTAGTTTAAGAAAACATGAGCAAGATGAGGAATACTGAGGAGTATAAAGCAAAAGACCAAAAGAAATTGAACCAACCTGTTGAGGAGATCCACTACTACCTTGGAGATAAATGGCAGTGGGAGTCAATGAGAAAGTAAAAAAGTAGTTGTCAAAAGTATTTCAACCTGATAACACTCATCATTTCATATGAAAGCATTAAACCACAAGATTTAAAAACATGCCCGGAAAAATCGTCTTTTCCGAAGCAAACGGTGGTCAAACCGTTACTTTGACATTTCAATCCAGCTTGAAATGGAATACTATAAACTTGGTGATTCCACAGATTTCAATTTTATAACAACCCGAGTTTCAAAATACCTGATAATTACGTCCGACGTCGACACCCAAGTCGTGATTTTAAACTAACATCTGCGTAATGGCCAAGTTTTAAACGAGTTTCATAAAATCTATGTACAGAAGAATTATTAAAGAGTTTCATTCAATATAATGACGTCACGTCCGAGACTACGAGTTATTTCAATTTTAACTTCAACGATGACGATTAAATAAGGGGAATACCTTTGCCTCCAACTATGTAAACGAATGTGTCTTTGGGTGATCACTACAGGAAAGGTTGAATGTCATCGAGTGTATCCATTTAAATTTATGGGATAGTCTAGCTCTATTAAGACGAAAAATAAGCATTCTAATATATTGGAGCAGGGGTCTCATTATTAGTGTAATTTTTATATAGGCGTTCAAATCTCCCGACAAAATGGGGAGGCCTAATAATCAATTCTTCTTCTTATTCCAATGTATATCCACTAATGGATGTTTACGACCACATTATCCATCGCTTCTCTGCACCCTGCGATACGTATCTGTGATTGAACAACATGTAGCCCCGTCCATTGGCTAATGTTTTGCATCCAAGATATCGTCTTGCTTCCAACTTCTCTTCTGCCTTCAATTTTGCCTTCAATTATCAACTGTAAAAGTTGGTATTTTTCATTTCTCAAGATATGTTCTTAGATATGCAGTTTTCCTCTTCTTAATTATGCTGAATAGCTCGAAATAATAATTATCAATAGGCATGTGAAAATGCAGACCAACACCTTTATATTATTTTTTTAAATCAAATATGGGAGAATATGATTCGGTAATTTACAAAAGCTCAATCAAGCATTAAATTTCGTCCTTAATGCCAGTCTCTCTATTCAATACCAACCTCCTAAATTTACCTTCTTCATCATCAGGTTATAAACGTTTTCAGTAACTCTACGATTACAATATTTTCATTTTCATAAACCTTAGCAATAATACCGTCTTCGTTCGCCGCATTTCACGCACCAATACCGGCCCGGGGCCCAGGAATGGGTATAAGGGCGAAATTGTTGATTCTTCGATATTTCATAAGCTGAGCTCTCATACGAACGAAACTTTTTTCACTCCTTGTTTTCTGCAATGTCCATTCCGTTAAGGAAACCTACCTGATGATGATGTTTTCCATCAAAACTAGGGTCGAAATAGAAGTTGCTATTATTTGTGGGAAATTACGAATCATTTTATCATCCATAATGATTAAACACCACGCAATATCGCCGGAATATTCTGAATTAACAGTCATCTCAATACAGGATAAAAGAACACCTCGTGGCTATTTTAGTCTTCATTCAGCGGACAGCCTTTCCTCACATCGCTTTAGCTCCTCGTGTTGTCTGTCCCTCACCTCAGGAATCACGTTTGAAGCTTCACTTAGCATGCAGATCTGTACCTGTACTGCCACCGATGGCCGCCGGGAGAAAAGCCATTCTCTCTGTACTTATTTTTAACTATGAGCTCAAGATCGACTGATCCAGGACCCATGAGGAGATAAAAAAAATCATTAACTGCGATCACGACCACTTATGCCCCGGGGGAGATACGAATCAACGACCTTGAAATTAGGGAGAAACACATCTGCCTTCCACTTTTATGACGCTATGGGTTCAAGAAGCGAACTAAAAAGAATATTCATTCCGTCATATCTATCACAAGAGAAGATCATATCAAAGTCATTCTCGCAGGTCCTTTTGTTCAATACAATGGATAACGTGAAGTTACCACACTAATAAAAATTGTGGAGAATAGCCACAATAAAACAACTAAAATATTTATACGCTGAGATGACCTGTTAGCCTTATGATTAATAATTCCATCCAAAAGAAGTACAACATCAAAACCACAGCAAGAGGAGAGGGGAGGTGGGGGCGAGGGGGGAATGTTTTTGCAATTGCTAACAACTGAAGACTTACATAAACACTTGCAAATATCTTTCAGGAGGTAAAATTTCACCAACACGTACTACTTACATTATACGTAACCAATGTTATAGAATCTATGAGTGTTAAATACATTTTTCAATAACATAAATGCAAAGGGATACAAAATTTATCCATGAAGCATGCCGTTAATGGTAGGCAGCAGATTAAGACACAAGCATAACAGAACAATTCAAATAATTTGCTACACTACCTAGTGACAAACCGAATTAATAATTCCGAACTAATGGTTTCTGAGGCAGCTATTATAGTCTCTTTTAGCGTTCGCGGGAAAAATATAATTTTAAACCCATACGTTCTGTGATCCATTCCCCTTATTTTTTCCTGATCTAATCAACCGTAATATGTCGCGTTCCGTAAAATGTTTTCGTCGCCGTCAGGAAATAGGTCGGCTTGGAATTAAGTTAAAAGATTAAGTCTAAATTCTTACCGACGCAACGGTCAGATCGCGATCCCCATCCTAGTTTTTGCAGTAGGCTTGCAACGCTTATGAAATAATCGTTACAACCTAACTACGTAACTTGCAAATATTCACTGTGAGCCTTCATGATTCCGAATACGTAACGTCCCACCAATGAAACCTGTTACCTGGATAGGTTCTCACTTCATTCTGGGAAGGGACACAAGGAAGAAAGTGAGAAGAGGATCTAATGGCAATAAAGTTCCTTCTCTTCTTGTCCTTATTTCGGCTGTGTGAGCGATGCAATTCGAGCGGTGATATCCGTAATATTTCCACGAACACAGATGGCGTCACGGATGCAAGACATGGAGAAGTTTCGTGCCCACGTTCTCGGAAGCTCCCGACAGCCGCGGAGGAATTGCTATCCGCGGCTTTATGGGTGCGGCGGCGTTTTTCGGTCACGACTTTTCTTCGCCTCACCGGCGGCAGGGGAGAGAGGGGGAGGCAGGTGGGGCAGGAGAGCGCCGGCAGAGCTCCAGAGGATCAACATCTACGAGGTACCGAGCAAGCCACTGCTGCGGTATGTGGCACGGGGTGCTCCTAAGCCACTCACGCAATATTTGCAAATGCGTAGTAGCAATATGAATTCATACTCATAGTTTCTATACAATTGGTGGCATATGGTGTACTACATAACGGTGAAATTCTACCTCCAGACAGGTTTTTGCAAGTTTTTGCTGATCCATTAGGAGTCGTAGTTTAATCAACTGCAGCGTACTGCAAGCTGATGAAAAATCACCAACTGCCACACCCCCTTGCCAGTGTGCTATGTAATTATTTCACATATACTTCAGAGTTGAACTATGAATCGCTTCCTATCGCCACAAATCAGTCAAGGAGTTTATTTTGTAAAATAACAGGATCTGAATCTAAAATTAGAATAGGCAGATAACGGATTTTAATTCGACAATACATGCGTTATGTCACTTACTATGACTCACACATCACTCCCAAACCATCCCGATGATACTAAAATTCTCGTTTTAAAAAAGGAACTATCATGCAAGCATTCAAGCATGCATCGGCACCTGATATGTCAACATAAATATTCAAAGAAACTTCAATGATGCTCGTGTCATAAATGACGACGATTTAGAAGTAAGTTTACAACGTACTGCGAAGGGAAAAAAATTCGCCCAACGTGGGGCTCGAACCCACGACCCTGAGATTAAGAGTCTCATGCTCTACCGACTGAGCTAGCCGGGCGTGATACTCAATGCCCTCCTAACGTGAAAGCAAAGACTCAGCTGTATCGGACTACAGCCGCAATGAGTTGGCAGCCCTGCCCTGCAATTGTGAACCTTTCACTGGGACCGGGTAAGCATGAAGGGAATTCACGCCGGGATGGTGGGGGAGATATAGGTGTGAGTTATGCGGGGGGCAGGAGGGGGACAGGGAGGTAGATGGGAGAATGAGGAGGGGGGCTGTTAGGTTGTGGGTGGGCACGAATACACGGGGTGGTGGTTTGGGGCGTGAATATGTACGTTCAAGGGGGAGGGGTTGGGTATACACTGGACTGCGGTGGTTGGACAGGAAAGGGGTGGTGGAGCGGGGAGGTAAGGGACTTTTGGGGAAGGAGGAGGGTTGGGAATGCAAGCACCTTGTCCAGGAGAGATGGAGGAGCAATGTCTTACTGAAGGGATGGGAAGGGGGGAAATGCCACACGTCCGTTTGGGGATGATGATGATGAAGCCCTTGCACCACCAAAGCGGGCGGCTCTCAGATGTTAACAAAAACGTGATTCTCGGCATCGACGAGGCTCGGCTTCGCATGAAGGGAAAGTCACCACGGATGAGGAGGACACGAAGTTCAGGATTACACACATATCACATGGGAATAACTTCTACATCTTTAATAATAATTTTTGCATGTTTCTTCTCGGGTTACACACTGCATTTGCTGGGAGAAAATCAGTTCTTACAATAATGTTTGCATGTTAGCATGACTGTGTGTTAAGGCAATCTGATTTTTTAGTCACATTGCATGTTAGCATAAATGAACTCTTTAACTAATGGTTGTCCCTTGAATACCCTGCAAGCCACCTCAAGGGTGGCAGGAGTTCTCGACAAGATTACACTAACCGTTGAGCAAAGTGTCATAATTGTATTGGCAACTTTGCTAAATATTTCTAATTTCTTTGCTAAATAAGTCACGTTTTTGTGAGGAGATTTAACATGCTATACGCTGCGAGGCGTGATGTTGGTACTGGTATTGATAAAAATTTGGTTGCAATTGATAAAAAATCAAGTCATTTTAATTATTCTAAGTGCCAACAATCTATTTATCTCGGCTCAATGGCAGCAGTAGCGAACTCTTTACGATTCTCAGGAAAAATATTTTAAGCCTGCCTGTGTGGCGTATAAATTTCCAAATTAATTTACGCAATAATCAGCAAGCCACCTCAAAAGTGTGTGAAAGGAGTTGATTCCTTACCAGGCATTAACCAGCCGTGAAACACAATACCATGATTCCATTCGCTTCGTTACTGAATATACTGTTAAGTGACATTTTGTAATGAGATTATACGTATGCAATATGGTGTCTGTCATTTTACCAATGTGGGATGGACACCGTATTCATGCACCACGGGAATTAACAGTGAGAGTTCTTTCATGCAAAATATGAAGACATATTTTGAATGAGAAGCTGTTACTTTGTAATTCCACATATATTTATTAGAAACGACCTAGGTTTCGACGTTTCCCGTCATCATCAGGTGATGATCACAATGCTAAGCAAATTCCATCAGGTCACGCCTGAGACAACGAAGTTCATGCATAAATATGAAAAACCATTGCAAAATTACAATGCTGGTATTTTCAGTCAGGCTCAGATGGAAACATTATCACAGACACATGAAGACAGAATTAGCATCCCAGGAATCCATTCGTGTGGTTAGAGAGCTGAATGCTTTCGTCGACGTCAGGATTCTTGTAAGGACCAGAAACCGCCATTAAGTTTCATTCGACGAGAGACAGAAAACATCGAAGAGCGGTCATCAAAATTCACCGAGATAGCTAACAAAAAAATTCGTAGAGAGATAAAAGTACTGTCGCTGGTAGGCACCAAGGTAACACGTTTATATTGGATAACAAAGCCACAATGTGTCCTCGCTTCGGTCACACAAAATTTGGGAAGGTCGAGCATAAACGCACGGGCTGGCGGCTGTAAAGGTCGAATTTTCGTGTCTTACCAGGAAATTGGTGTTTCAATTCCGGACTCCGACCAATCGACAAGTTTTCAAAACTAACGAGATTGAGCACTCAATGAAAGACTATCCGAAACTTTTAAGTAAATTGTTTAAATTAGGCCCGGAAAAACATGATTGAAATGTAGCTTCAGAGGTTTGTGAAACAAGTTATTAAAAAAATATAGCTGATAATATATATAAAACGGGTATATTTTTCTTTGGTGATAATTTAAAAAAAATAACAAATAAATTAGTTAACTGCTTTACTATACAATCGACAGTTTTTTTGCATTACAACTTCTACTTTTAAATGAAGTTGATAACATTAGGGGTTATGATGGATTATTATAATATTATGGTTGATCAATCTGAAGACGATGACTATGCCATCGAAACGCTGGTGCAGATAAATACCGTCTATATCTACGAAATGCCGTGAAAGTCACCACCAATGTGTGTGGCAAGGGGTGATTTGACACCAGACATGCAATACTCGTCCCAGTTCAAGCCCCTAGTAAGATCATGAAATACGTTGCGAGAAAACATTAAAATAATCGGTTATTTTTCCTTGAATTCGGTCACTAACATAGCTTGTGACATTTTATTTTCTCTTCACCGAAAACCGTGAATAGCTACCGTGCGCTTTAGCGTTTCCTGCGATAAATAGTCCTGGTGGAGCTCGAGAAGAAACAGGAGCACCAACTGTTAAGATAAATTCTCAAATCAAGATTCTAGTCAAAGAGAAGTCTCGAGTCCAGTGTAATGATAAAAATAATCCGGTGGGAAACCGGAGAACTCTTCATTCTAAGGATTATAATGGACATTTTCAAGATCATAAGTTTTGTAATCTCAGCATCATCTCAGACATTTGATTACCTCTGCCGTACGTAATGGCCGTCAAGCTTGAGTATCCGTATGAATAACACAAGACCTGACAAGCCGAAAGAATACCAATGAGTATTCCCATGTAAAAATTCATTTTGCACAAACATCAGTACACTTGGATCGTTATCAACGCAACATCCCATCTCTATGGAGACAGTGATTCAGTCTGAGATCAATCCACCAATAAGATTCTCGCCGTCATGCTGCGAACGGTGGAATATTTCTCATACTGCTCGCGATCACATTCCTCCGGTATTACACACAGCCAAGAATTCATTCCGGAATCAAACCGACGTATCTGATTTGCTCAAAGCAACAGGTAGGTAACAGGGCGTGACTCAAATCAAAGCGTCCGAAAAAAGAGAAGTTTCTATCACTAAAGGGAGATGAGTTCCCTTTGTTGGCACGCATGCCTTGGTTGCCTACGGCTGCTGTCGAGAAACAAAAGATTTGGTGGAGGGATCTCCCCTCCCACGCCATCGAATCTATACCAGCGGGCCCCAGTTATTTCGTGCGTTTAATGCCCCATCATCCGACAACCCTCTCATACATTGCCTTATGGTCCTAACGTCCACCCTGGGAAAGTCTAGGGAGTTCCCATCCACTCACAAAAAAGTGGTACTGGAATGTTGTTCCCACGAAAGAGCCCTCTTTTTACCTCTGCACACCCCCTCCTCTGGCCCAGACGATCTTCCATCCCTAGTTCTCAAGTATGTCGGTAGGTGGCCGCGCTTGTGTTGTTGAGGGGGCCGCACGCGTTGGAGGCAAAGGGTTATCTCCGGGCGTCGAGTGGAATGGAGACAGAACTCAAAGCCGCTGCAGAACACTGGCAACCGTATACATAGATTATAATGTAAACCCAGGTTCATCTATTTCTACATACCATACGACGAAACTTCGCAGGAGCGTGTTGCCAGCGTTTGTGTCCCTTAAAAAAATCAATTTCACTGAATACATAGGTTGGTCTACATAATTCAGGAACTGGAAAGCGAAATTACTAAATGTGATGATTTTTCGACGGTACATCTTTAATGATCTGTTTCTCAAGCCTAACGAGTCGAATGAAGCCCAATATTATATATTGTACTACCAATTAATTTCCTAAAAGTATCCCTAACTTACCTTTGTAAAAAAAAGTGAAAAATACAACTCATTTTAAACGCAAGTTCAATTAGTTAGCAAAATAGCAGGTAAGATTTTGTAGACGTCTTGGAATAACAATATTTAACCAGTGTAACCGAATATGTTTTTAACTACTCTTCTGCTTATTGAGATGTTGATGAAAAATGAAACTATACAACCAAAGCCAAGTACCTCGATAACAAAATGAAAGGGATGATTTAGATTGGTCGAGAAAATTCATTAGTCATTAATTAAATTTTTCAACACCTATTCTTTGTTGTGAAAAACAAAAGATTTATGGTAACTCAAAGAAATACTAGTGCGTCCTCAGTAAGCATACCAAGTCCGTAATGTAAGAGTTTCAAATAGATCGCAATCAAATTCGTTTAAGAAAGATCTCAGGTTTTCGATGAAAATAGTTTTAGTGAATTCTTCTGGGGCTCCCCACATGATTAATGTCAGCATGATGGCCGACGTTTCGATTGAGGACTTTTCCACCAACTTCAGGAATGTTGATTAGGAATCATCAACATCCTAGGGGATGAGGGGAAAGTCTTCCATCGAAACGACGACCATCATGCAGGCATCAACCCAGTAGGAGGGTCGAGAACAACTCACCATGGTTTTGAGACAAAAGACAAGTTTATAGCATAAAAACCACGAAAATTACATTCAATTCATATCACGGTGGAAGGTCCTTTAGATCGATTAGTGTTAAGGTTGTTTGAGCGAGATATTTCCCTCGTCATAATGGAGACCATACTCGAATTTAATTTCTTTATTTCAGCGTCTGTAAGAAGCATGAAGTAAATTTTGTTATATCAATGGCGCAAAAATATAGTTAAATATGTAGGCAAAAATTCTCAGTAATAAAATAAACATATCTACAAAAGTCTCTAACATGTTTCATTTTTTCACGCCGTATGGTAAAAGCGCCTTCAAAACAGAAGGTATTTTTTTGCGATTCTGTAAAAATTACTGCGATGAGTTATTGATTAAGTTGTATGTACAAACAGTCGTGAAAACATAAAAATAACACACGGTTAGTTTTTTGACGAAATCTGGTAGTTAGAAATTCCTAATATTTTCAATATTCTCCCTCTGGAGCCCACAGCCGTAATCTATCCCATGTAAAACAGCATATTTTTAGACAAATTGCTCGAAAATCAGTTCGGCAAGGGGTTGTTGATATTTTGATATCATTGGAAATATGAGTTTTTTCTTTAACATTAGGTAAATCTCATCAAATTGTAGTTGAAGTGATATCTCGCTCACACTACCTTCATTTTGCCTGCAAACAGGCACAAACACGCACGCCCAACAAAGACACGCCACAAAAGGCGGAGGAGGCGTCCTTCCAAGCCAGCTCAAGCTCCGTCTACCGGCCCCCACCACCTCCTGACCAACCACCCACCCTCCTTCACCGCTTCATCTTCTCCCGGCTCCTTCACCTGCTCCCCCCTCCCCCACTTCCTCCCGCCCTCCCCCCGAATGCTCTTCGGTCGAATCATCGCCATTCCTGAAATTGAATGAGTCTGCTGGCGAGAGGGTGATTCTCCCGAATGTGCCGGGCGCTCCCCTCTCTTTCCCCGTCCTCATCCCCACTCTATATCCATATACCTCTCTCCTAAGCGATGGGCGAATGAAAAAAAAAAATTGAATGCCGATATTCAGTTTGTTTTCCGTTCTATCGAAGGTACTACCGAAGAATGATGAATATCAAATGGATGGCGAGAATTACTAACAAAATATTTTTACGAAGAGTTGGAGAGAAAATAAGCACAACGAAACTCTGAGAATAAGGAGATACTAACATGTTGGACACATTTTGCGACACAATAACTTATTGAAAATAGTATTTGAAGGAGAAATGAATTCAATGTTCATCAGTTGTTATATTTGAGTGAAGAGAAATGCTACTTCGCTCTAGTTAGCAACGTTTCAATTAATTATACACATTTAAAAAGTAAATTTCGTAAATAATTTAATTTATTTTGTCAAATACGTTTTTGCTTGCTTAATACTGGTTGCCCACGCGAAAACATTTAAAGGCCAACAAGAAATAGTATTTAGTCCATAACGAGTTTAAAATTATCTCAAATAATAAAATAGGTAATTAATATTCTATTCTACATAGTGGTCCGTCTATTTGTGTACTTTTTTTCTCTTTACTACACATATAATGAGATATATATCCATGGATAGGAAATAGTACTAAAATAGAATATACAGCACCAAATGTGGTATTTCATAATTATGCCTGTGACGTATTGCTGCAGGACAAAGTGTTTATTCAATTTATTTCAATGCATTTCATAGTATTAGTAATTTATTTGAATACCTTTAGCTTCAAAGTATTTGTTAATCATTTAAATTCAAATTTTTGTAACTTCAGTTTACTTCAGCACACGGATCACGATTTATTAGGCATTTTTGACTGTCTCTCGCATCGTCACTTTCCCATCGTCTTCACCCATGGAATTCATGCTTAGGATATTTCAGCGTGAATGGCAAAGGAACTAAGCACTGTAGAGAGGTGGGACTGATTCACATTTATCTAAGTTTTTTTAGCTCCCTGTACTACATTTCAATAATTTGTCTGCAGATGGCTGGTAACACAAGCCTGGAAGTTTGGAAGCACTTTACTGAAACATATATTTGGAGCATGCTCCTACATGACAGTGAAGCCTGGTGTGAATAACAGCTGCGAAGCAAACTCATTGGAGGCAATGTGGTACAACCGAAGAATGATGAGTATCAAATGGACGGAGAAAATCACTAACAAAGAATACCTACGAAGACTTGGAGAGAAAAGAAGTACAATGAAAACTCTGAGGATAAGGAGAGACTAACACATTGGACACATTTTGCAACACAATAACCTATAGAAAACAGTATTGGAAGGAGAAATGAAATGGTAGAATTACGGATGAAGACCAAGAATTGAACACATCAGGAAAGTCATGAAGGACGACAAATTGAAGTATTATTTCGGAAAGAAGAGGTTGGCCTAGTTGGGAGAGAATTAATTTGAGAGCTGCAGCAAACCAATCTTCGGATTGATGACTACTAATAATGAGTAGAATTTCTAATTTATAACCTAGATATTGCGTTGATTATTTCACTGACGTATTCCTCAGAATAACCATACAGTTCCCATGCATTTTTCCTCGCATTCAATTGAAAATAAAAGTTTTAAAACGTTCGCTTTTTTCTCACAGGTCGCCCACACGTCACCACTGTCTCCCAGGCATCGCGGCCCGGGCCGACCTACTCGGCCGTTGAAATCTCCACGGAGGCGGAGCGGTGACTTTTGCTCACCTGATGAGGGCGCAGTCTCGAGAGAGCCGTGGGCGTATTTGAGGAGTGGGCGAGTCGCATCATTCAACCCGCTCTGCCAATGCTCGCGTCTGTGCATTAGCTATTTGTTAATGATCAGGAGAGAAAATACAGGAGGGTAAACATGAACAATCACGCAAATGAAAACATGGTGGGCGTCTGTAAAAACCAAGTTACATGGACAATGTTGTAATGAGTTTCCGTGGATGTGAGCGTGCGAATCTATTGGTAAGCATAATCGGTCGATGGATGACTCTTGAAATTTTATACTACCGTAGGATGAAGCGTGCTCAACATTTGCCGGTAGGTAACTTTTAGTTGAGCCGATAGCGATAGAAATGACTGGGTCTTTCAAACTTATGGTCACAAGTTCGAGTCCCGTATCGAAAATGGATGTTGCGTTTATCTTAGGATTAAAGTAAAGCGATGCGACATGACAGTCAGAGTGCCACAAACGATATATTGCAGCTAGTATGAATTTTAATGGAGACATGAATTATTTATTATCCGTGAAGTTTAAAAATATAATAATTTTGGTGCTACATAAAAATTTCAGATGGCTGTAAAAGGTCTAAATATTAGTATTCCAGTAGAAAAGCTGTTTGAAGGGATTTTGAGGCGATATTGTCGAGTTTAACCAATTCGTTCACTAGAATACATCTTTTGTTATTTTAAAAGCCATAATATGATTGTATTAAAATTTTCTTACTGGTACTGATTGTAAATATAGATTATAAAGAATATCTAATTCTAACTGTAGATACACGTCTAATATTAAATTAAAACGTTATGATGGTAAAAATAAGAAAAAGGTAGCCAGAAACAGACATGTGGATTTCTTTTACTATGCCCTAACGGATTCCGCACCGCAGTCAACGTCTCCAGGCTGCCTGAGACTGAAAGCCCAAAGACCGGCTTGTTTCAACATGTCTTTGAATGGTCTCCAACATAGATGTGCTTTTTGCTGGTAAACCTATGCATTGTCACATTAAAATTATGATATAATAAAAACTGAAAATAATAATTGCAGGATGAATACCAACAATTGAGGTGAAAATTGACGCAAGTATGGAAAAAACATCAGCTGCCAAATTTTAATGTTGGTATGAATTATACTGCAGGAATTATTTATAAATAAGACATTTTGTACACAATATATGTTTTGAGCAATTTAAATTGAGATACCTGATTCTCCTTCAATAAAACATCTTATTTTGGGTAAAACACCTCTAATTGACTATAGGTATGTTGACAACGTTTAATTTAAATTTAATTCCATCAGAACTCAAAGAAGGAGAGTCAAGAAGCAACAAATGTTAATTTCTTTTCCTGTGTGCTTACGGATCCCGCATCACCACCGTCTCCATGATGCCTGAGTCTGAAAGCCGAAGAACCTTCGAGACGTGTTTCAACTTGTCAGTGAATGAACTCCAACGTGGATAATCGGCTCAATACTAAAATATAACCTTGAGAAGTGCCATAAGGTATGGCGTAGGTTTTTTTTTGTTTTTATACAAAGTTAAATGGTTACCAAAAATAAAATCGAAATATTTTCACCTTATTGTTTAATAAAATGAATAACAGTAGGTAATAAGTGCTTTACTGAGATACTCTTTAAAAGGCTTCTGCTTTGTTAGACTTCAACAACTTTTCTTCCGTCAATGGCCAATAAACTAAACCAAATCCCAATAGAGAAATTTCTGACGTGAAACATTAGTTTAGGACAGGGAACTGTATCATTAGAAGTTTAGTTATCTTAGATAGAAGACTGATATCTATAGTGCGGAGACTTATATTGAATAGTAATTCAAACACAGAAAAATAGTCAAAAAAATAATTTAAGAGGAATGCAGAGATCCATAGTCTACAGGGAAGAGCTAAGTTTCCCAAGATGGATGCATTTTGGTTGATTGAGTGTAGTAGAGATATTCATCACATACTCAAAATTGAACCAATGAAATACATTATTCCCTAGGGAATGAAATACATAATTCCCTATTAGCCAAATCTACAATCATCAGATTTATACCATAGAAACTGCACGTGACTATTTCATCGCCACAAAGCCTTAAAGAAAAGTTAATTTCTAAGGCCAAATTAAAAGGCAATATGAATAAATGTGACCAAAAAGAACATTCGCAAGCAGCACTAATTTTCTGTTTCGCTTGATTCGTCTTCATCACGGTCAAACCCATTATTCGGGCACTGAAATCGCCCTAATTTTAGATATTACGCAAAGATGGGCACTGAAGCTTGACGTAGAAATAACAAAATACTGGCTACGAAGTCTCCCTGGTTGAATGAAACTCTAATTAAAGAGAAAATTCTTGACTGAGAAACTCTGTACAGCTACGGATTTCCGTCAACACTGTCCCGTTTCCAAACAATATAATCAATTCAATTATTGTCTCATGAGAAACGGAAACGTACTACTTAACTCACCTATTTATTTTATAAAATATCATCGTGACTTTTCTTAAAAATAAAATAAGATTTGTAACTTTATAACTTTAAGCAATAATAAGGTAATGTTACTACTCCACACAGTATAATCGGGAAAGAAAAAATATAACTTGTCACTTCTCTGAATACAACTGAGGGAAATAAAAGAAGCTATGTTCTTCCTTTCACAATATTAGTATGCGGTGTAACACAGTTATCTTTTTTTCCACTACCTCATTCCATACAATAACAGTGCATTGAATACCCAAGCTACAGTTACCTTTGATTGTCACAGATAAATTCCAGCGAGTTACGACAGAGACAGGAAATCGGAATAGCCGTTTTGCTGTCTCTGTCGAATCGAAAAAGGAATAAATTGTTTCTAGCAACCGTTCCGTCCTAAGAGGAGATTCCACTATGCCAGGTACGTATTCCATAGTTAAAGAAAAATCTATTCCAGATAAGAAAATCATAAACGGACTCTTATCGTTTTTAAAATGAGCGCGGCGATCTCGCATTTCATCTCGCAGACTCGTGAAGAGAACTAAAGAAAAATATCCGCACCAACCTCCCGCCGGTCCTCGTCGGATGTTACCTTCGGTCAATTGTAGACGGCCGTGACTGCTCCTTTGCCGGTCGTTAAACTCGTCAGTCGTCGATGCATGTAAGGTTGATGGAAAGCAGTGGCCGGCCGGGTTCACCGTCTGAGACGATGGACACCCTCATAGACTATAACGGATCAACTCAACCCGTACGCCGTTTGCGATCAAACTATCCGAATATCCTGCGACTGAGGAACGTTAGTTGGCTAGATTGGCGATTGAGTGCACATCATTATAATTTTTCAAGTTAGTCAAAAATAATGTCAAGACCAGATTTCTTCAAAGTGCATCTGTTTATGCGGTGGAACTTAACATGCATGCAGTAATGGCATTTATGCAAGAATTACATTTTTGCCTCAATTGAAGCACGTTATGACTTGAGCTATTGGTAGTTTTCGACGCGGTATTCGAAATTCAGGTAAACATTATATTTAAATATCCTTTCTTGGAGCATTTGCTCGACGTAATATTTGATAGCGACCATTATAATAATATAAAACGAACTATTTCGCGTATATAAGTAAATCTGTGTTGGTGCAATCGAATTATTACAAAATGTATATCGTGCGCCAAAATGCTACGAAATAAGATAGCACTGAATTACCATATAACCAAATCAGTAAGATTCAATTTTTTTCACTTTTATCTGTATATATCACTAATGAGTACGCGAATGCAAAGTTTCACTCAAATCAGTCCATTGACAAATATTGTTCCAATACAATTTTGGTAGAATATACTCAAAGAACCTTGGTTCCAACCACTTTAGTGCTCAGGCTAGTTACCCGTTCAGCAGACTAAAATGGATTCAGCAGGAGTGATTCGAAAAAAATACGAAATTATCACGGAGCCAATGTGTGGTCGGGAACATTCTTGTCTTTGAGTAATTAGAAGTTTTGGACGAAACTGTATAGTAACGATTTATATTGGGATGAAGAGCAGTAAATTTATGATTTCACTAAAAACATCTGTCAACACGTCCCTGGTTTCAACGTACAACGTCACCATCATATGAACAAATCATTTTTTGCGTCGAAACCCAGGTCATCCTGTAATAAAATTTTAAAAAATTGGAATCACAAAGTTACCGTTTTTCATGCCAATGGGTCTTTGAGGACAAATAATGTGTGTCTGATAAACTCAATTGCTTCCAGTTTCACTTCGTGGAAGTTGTAAGTGCCCATTTCATTAAAAGGCACGACGTAATTTCTGGATACAGAAACTTCTGTGGAAACTCGTACGTACGTCGTGCAGTTTAGGCCCAGGTTCATAATGTTTGGTTAATGCTAACCGGAAGTTTACGTAGAATTTCCGTTAACTTAATGTTAAATGAGAGTTTGGGTATTGTATATTACATCAGACTGTAGGTTACTTGGCATGGGCGAAGTCGACGGTAGAATATATAAACTTCGGTATTTATACCGAAAAATGTTTAACTAGAGATTATAAAACCGAGCTCTAATGATATGGATGTGCATCCGCTAGTTTTCGGCCGATATGGAAATTCATATTTCATGAAATAAGAACAAACATGCATTGTTCCACTTTAGTTTATTGCGGTTTATTATTAATTCTTTTTCTTTTATGAAAATGTTTGGAGAAATATACGTATACATCTCATTTCATTTAGCAAAAATGTGTTCGCCGGTCCGCAAGAGATCACAGAGTCCACTTTCGCAAGGCGTGAAGAGCGTCAGAGAAGCATCCAATATGGGAAGTCGTCATCATTACTAAGCTTTTTTATGCAAGAGGATGTCCTCAGGGCTATAATACGTAGATCCAACGACAGAAAAAAGAAGTGTGATAAAACGAAAGGATGGGCACTGGGAAATGTACAAATGCTGATATTCAAAAGTGAATGTAGACATTATACAAGTGAATAAAACGCTTGAAACCACAATGAAATTAAATGACTAAAAAACACTTTTTGTAAGAAAGACTTGATGGTGGTGATAATAAACATTCTTAGTATTTTATCACACATTTGAATTGCACCTTTAATATTGTAGAAAAGTACCAAGTCTAATTTACCGTTTTCAATGAGGAATTTCTATAAGAGTTGGAACTTTTTGAAATTAAGAGATAAAGTTTTACGATGACAACATATCAACTTATTACAATCCTCCATGCTATTTTACCTTCAACAACCTACCGATCCAATTGTTTAATAAAAATCCATAAAACCTAAGCTTTATTGTTAACTTTTTAACGTAGTATTAAACGGTAGCTCTTTTTCAAAGAATATATATGAGTCCTTCTGAAAAATAATGTATTTAAAATTATAAATTTTCATGTCTTTTTCGTAACTGATACAAAAAAGATCGACTCAATACAATAACCATTCAAACTCCATACATATGAAATTAGGAGAGCTTCAAATGACTACTTTGTAGTTCCACTAAATATAATTTTGTGTTGCTTCAGCTAGTTCTACAGTTAGTATCATCAGGAAACAACAAGAAAGTTAGTTCATAGCTTTAAAAAAATGTTATCATTGAGAAAGGTGAGGGGGATGGGAGAGAGTGGGGTAGGAGCGAAGTGTAGCAAAACCAGTTGAAACAATAAAACTAGTTGAAATTCAGTGGAATCACAAAGTTGTCATTTGAAGATCTTTCAAATTCGCAATGAAATTCCACCAAGTCTCAACTAAACTCAAAGTCACCTCAACTATCGCTCACTCCATACAGTGCCGGCCCAAGGTATTTTTGCATTTGGTCTTCCCCAACAATGAATTTACTTACCGATTATAATGTCTTAAACATCGCGTTAATTTGACGGATTGTTTGGGACTACATCATGATTCTCTCAACGTTGTCATCAGTACAACTAGTGCAATTTAATCACAGTTCCTTTCAATGTGTTGGCAACAAGAATGCTAATGAAGGATTTTGTTAGTCCGTATGTTTCATTGTGCCGATAGTGTATTTATTTATTTTTTATTTATTTATTATTCACGTCCAAAACAGCCCAGAGCAAATTACTACGGACAAATAACAGCATTAATCAAAAACAAAGAACCATTTAAAAATAACAACCTTAAATAAATGAATAACAAAGTAGCAATTAACACTGAACAAATTAGAACCAAACAGCCAGGGAGGGAAAACAAGAGCAGATCTAGGATGAGGGAGGAGTGCAACAGATACGGAATGACTGGAATGGATCGAATTCAGGGACACTTTTCAACGTAGCATTGCACGTAGATGGGAGTCTGTAGATAAAAGACCGTTTGGAGACAGAGAGACGTGGGGTGGTGCAATGATATAGTTCATTCAGTCATGTAGTTCGTGAAGGAACACGTAAGGAGAAAAGAAAAACAATTTCCGATGACCTATAGTTTCCATTGACAATTTTCATGAATAATTTGCTGTCGAGAAGGGCACGGCGCGGCGGTCAGTCAGGGAGGATGTGCTTGGAGATGATCTTAATTTATCGAGGGAGTAATTGCGAAACTATATATGGAGGTGCCTGATTATGGAGAGGAAGAAAGAGGAGAGTTGAAGTTAGATACGAGTAGGAAAAAGATTAAATACCTTGCACAATGCCACTGGAGAAATTTGTTTATTGAGTCAACATGTTTCACTGCACTGCATCATCATCAGGAATGATTCAGTCCTGATGATGATGCAGTGCAGTGAAACATGTTGACTCAATAAACAAATTTCTCCAGTGGAATTGTGCAAAGTATTTAATTTTTTCCTACAGTGGAATTCCACAAAGTATCGGCCGCCACCAATAACTTCATTAGATATGAGTCAGTCAGTTTTAAGATAAGCCAAAGAAGGTCATTTTGGATCAAAATACACGATGGAATTTTTTTGTAGATTTTCGCAGCTCATGTTTATGGTATTCAAGTTTCTGGTTCTGCGATTAAATTATTTAATATTATGCGACAGTTTCGCCGTGATAAAGAGAGCAATTGGATGCCGATTAAAGGAACATGAACGTGCAATCCGGAAGAAAGACTGGTGTCACTCTGCCGTGGCTGAGCACACTACGTTCGAGGAAGGTCACGCCATTGACATCGAGAACTAACAATGGTCTTTTTTCAAAAAGTAAATAAACAATTCCAGCAGTTGATGATTTTGAGAAGTAAAAAACTTAATTTCGAATAAGTCTCTTCCAGGTATAAGGGAGTTTATAACTATCCTCTCTATTGATGTTATTTGGTCTTTTTTCTATTTCAATCACCTCCCTTAAAAGAAAGCAGTTACTTTCCACGGCTCATAAAGGCATTGTAAATTAGTGCAACCAGAGAAGTCGGCAGTGGCGGAGCATAGCATCAATCAAGATCATGCCATTCGATGGGGAGATGCAAAAATTCTTTGCCGCTCACAACGCTACTGGGACCGCATAATCAAGGAAGCCATCGAAATCCGCCTTAATCCAAAAAAATTCAATCGGGATACTGGCTTTCATCTGAGCAATACTTGGGCACCTATAATAAATTGCATGAAAAACAGAAGGAAAGAACAGAAAAGATTTCAAAGGAATATCAGCCAATCAGACGACACCTGAGCTTAATTGTTGGACTCGTCAAACGGTCAATTCAGTTCAGTGTATAATTCTAAGAAGAGAGAGTAACACGCCTTGAAAATGGAAAACAAGTCGTTTTCCGAAACGTCGGCCAACATGAAGCCAATTACCTGGTGCAGAGCCCGAGAACAATACCTGAATATTTTCCGTCTTTTTTCTACTTTCTGTCCTCTTTTCACATTCATAAATGATTCACATAGCGGCCGCACCTACGATCAGCCGCGTGTGGTATTTGCCCACGCCTAGGGCCGGCACAGACTCCAAACATATGACACCACCAAGAGTCAATCCACTGAGGCGAGATATGGCTGGAGAAGCAAAGGACGGGAGACGGAGAGCGTGTGACAGACTTTTCCGATCGCTCGAACGTGGAGTGGAGTCCGGTTCGATTATCCCGACTGTCGTACAAAACGTCGCTTTCCTCCGCATCCATTTCACTCCACTTCGTGGGCCTCACATTGCACCACCACGCATCACTGAGGCGCACGCGACTTCTATTTCGAGAATATGGCGCTCCGACGCACGCCGACACCAAGTCCCTGCCCAGAAAAGGCACGAAAAAGTCACCTCACATGCCAAATTACGAGATCAAAATCTAGATCAACGTGTTTTTTACATTGGGTAAGCGACGCGTGCGAATGCGGAGTTCAAGAAGCTAGTAAAGGATCTTAGACGGACAGACAGAGAGAGAGAGAGAGAAATTCCCTGATATAAACAATCCCTGGTGATGCCCTGAAATAACAAATGCCTTGACATCGTTAGCAACCGCGATAATTCAGCGGACTTCCCTTAATCTAGCCGTGAAAATTAATTTCTGCCATCCTCCTTTAATTAAAAAATCGTTAATGAATTCCAACACCAGAATCTAATGAATATTCGAATATTTACGAAAAGTTCTGGATGAGGATGTTTCCCATGGATTTAATTATGAATTTCATTCAGATTTTACAATCCTATTCAAGTAACAACCTAAGATTGCTAAATTTTACTCGAGTGAATAATTTGATTATCAATGGGAAAGATCCATTATTATGGTAAATATCTGTAAATTCAAAGATATAAGATAATAAGAGAGGAACAGAACGGATTCAAATTTCTCTCCTTCCTCGACGTTCAATAATTGAATTGTCAATGTCTATGAACTCGAAGAAACCCATAGACTACTTTGTGTGGCTCTATGAAACGTTCCAGTATGTGCTTCTGCATGCAAGAGCCTATTTCATTTGTACTTGTCAGCAATATAAAGATACATGAACTACTCAGCATAACATTACATAAAAGGCAATATATAATAAGACATGGATGGCGTTATAACATGAATTACTGAATTATCACTGAAAATGTACCCCGATCCTTGTATAGATATATTGTCTCTTCCGGTGGAATACTGCGGTATGTACATAATCTTCTGTTGATTATTAATAGAGGGCATACCTCTGTACTTTTATATAAAATACCAAAAAAATTACTCTTCGTGTAAAGCGTAATAAATATGTTATTTCATGCAGTAATGACCCAACGCCAGAAACTTTAAGTCAAGCCATCGACTTGGAGCAGCCCGGACGAAATTTAAACTGAGATTTACGCGACGATGGTCATTCGACTCTGCATCTATGCCTAAAGAAAAACCTCAGGTAAGTGATAAACATGCATCACGCTTGCATTGCGATGAAAATGAAAAGAATAGGAAGAGGCGATTCTCTGAAAAGCTGACGTCACGTTGTTCATACAGAGTGACGAAAGCATTGGAATCATATCAAGGGCACTGGTTCGTATTCTGGTGGGTAGGCTCGTAGGTGGGTAGACCAGCTGACTAACCCAACGCTCCAGTACATCGTAAGACGTTTTACAGCCCTTAAATTGTGAAGGGAGACCCGAATATCTGTTATAACCAGCTATAAAGGAAAAATTAAACCCTATTGAAGTTAATTGCATCGATAAAAACTCCTTAAGATAATTTCAGATAATCAGTGGAATTGGTAATTTCAAATTAAATCTAACGCTCTTCAATTCTTGACGAAGCATTGAAATTGTCCATAAATTTCCTCGTCTCGTGGAACCAGTAAAATACGAACCATAGCACAAGCAATTTTTTTCAGCACAAAATAATTAGGCATACCGATGTAAGCTTAACCAATATGAACACTCTTTTCCAATATTAAGGAGGCCAAACCAATTACTGCTTTCCACCCATATTAACTCAACACCTCAAAAGTCTTTTGTAGCACAAATTTCTTAAAAACTTCCTTTGCCCAAAGGCATGGAAGAGATGAATCTCACTAAAATACCCACGGATGTCCTTAAACGTTCATTTTACGCCACCAGCATATCTCTACAGTGATATACGACAGACACCTTCACGTGTTCACCTAATTTCCTCGAAAGTTTAAACCTAATTTTAAACGCACGGAAAAACTATCGTGAGTCTGTCACATCGCTTAAGGGCATCGACGAGAATCACCAGCGCGTGCCACGAAGTGAGGAAAACTCGTATCGAGGGCTGTCAATGACTCAAGCAGCGGTTTGCAATGTTCAGCGACGTTTCTATAAGGTGTTTTTGCGTGATTCACGACTTGAATTGAGGACTGAAAGAGGTAAGGCAATCATCAAGCGAAGGAATAAACAACGAATTAGCGCTTGCGCGAACCTCGACCAAGATGCAACGCAACGTCCCAGATAAAGTTCCTTATCTCGTACTCATTGTTCTACCGCTCGCGTGTTGAAGTGCACCCTTCACTAACAAATATCCCTTGATGAATATTAAACTTTCCAATTATTGCATACCACAATGCTTCAATATATCACACTTTATCGTTTTAAAGTATGAAATAGGTAATGTATTGCCTCAGTTGTTAGTGGTTACCGCAAAGTCGAAATCTATTCCACTAATCACCAATACCCCGAAAAAAAGACCTTGCATTTCAGCCTCAAGACTTGTAATACAAAATAAATCAACGATGTTTCGTCTTGAAGAATCAATATTAAATGACTCCGCGTATACGGCATATTCTAAATACTTTTATGCCACCGTGAAATAAGGATTCCGTAAAAATGTTTCGTTTGCGGCTGGAAAGTTTTGCTAATTTTAAAACCTCGAGCCAGGGCATGATTTAATCGGTGAAGTATGAGTTTATCCTGACTTAAAATGAGAATATATAAATATAAATGGCATTAATTGGTTTTTTCTTTAATTAGAACAAAAATACGTAACAAAAGCATGTCAGCATTCACGTAATATTTAATAGGGTACATAAAAACGGCAATGTACAAAAAATGTTTAGCTCTAATAAAAGTCACATGAGAAATTCTGAGATGATAAAAAGCGTTTACACTATATATAATATCATTTATTCAATAAATGATAGGCATTATGATTGCATTATGATGATCAAAGATAATCCGTCCTAGTCAGATCACATCATGAGTATGCAGCAAGTACTTCGGGCGTTGTAGGGAAAGATTTATTGACAAAATAAACAAATTCTGAGAAAAATCCTAGGGCCACGGGAAAAAAAGATAGACTAGTTTCGACACAGGCAAAATAACCTCAACAAGAATGAAAAACAAATATAAAATACGATTAGAAAAAGTAGTTCGGTCAAAAAATAATTACGGACCACAATAGGCTCACAAAACGAATTTTGACCACGTTTGTAAGAGTATAGAATGATACCAGTGGGTCCAAGGGATAAATAAAAACAATCGAGAGATGGGAGATAACGGAAGGCATATTGCAGGATAAAATTACACTAAGATGATAGATTAAAAAAACTTGAAGGTTTCCGGAATAAAGAAAATAAGAAGATAAATAACACCTGGACGGAAGAGAGCAAGAGAAAACAAAGCAAAAGGATGAAGCTATTGGAGAGCAAGAAAAGTATTGGAAAATAAAAAAACAACAATGAATGAGTTGGGTTATTTTACGTGGTCCTCAGACGGTCAAAATCAATAGAAGACACAGATTACAACGGAACTTAACATGCCTTCTTTAAAATGCTCCGAGAGACAAGTGCGTGTAACATAATTGATGGTAGAATTAGGTTAGGAGGAGCTAAAAGCCCGGCGGTTACACGCTACGCTGAGATAACTTAAAGCAGTCAGGAGAACATAACAAGGCCAAATCAGAAACTAAGGAAGTTCTACGTTTAAAAACACGCAAACACGCAGCATACGGGTAAGCATACAACTTCTGATTGTATTACTTGTGCATTAAATTCAAATATACCACGAGATATTATTTCGTGCAGAAAATAAAATCACGCGAGATATTTCAAGCGAAATGAGGCAATAGCTATAATGGTAAGTACAAAATTTAATGTAAATTAAAAAATGTAATGGTAAACACAATTGTAAAATTTTGCTAAAGTTGTGCTAATTTTAAAATCTCGAGCAAGGGAATGAATTAATCGGTGGTCTATGAAAATTATTCTGACTTAAAATGACAATAAATAAACATATATGGCATTAATTCGTTAGTCTTTAAATGGAATATAAACACGTAACAAAAACATGATAGCATTCAGAAGATAGCATCTTCATAACGGTACATGAAAACGGCACAAATATAGCAACTTTTAAGCTCTCGGCAGATTCAAAGCTGAAGATGTCTTGAAATAAGTTATTCACTCCTAATTGACACTAGTTATTAAAATAGAATTTAGAAGGTCCAGCAAGCATTGTATCGTTTCGCTGTGCAAGCTATCTCGGCTTCAATAGAGTCACATTAGAAACTATGAGATGATAAAAAGCGTTGGCATTACATAAAATATCATTTATTCAGTAAATGATAGGTGTTATAATTTCATTTCAAACGAAATGAGGCGATAATTATAATGGTAAATATGTACAAAATATAATGTAAAGTAAAAAGTGTAATGGTAAACACAAGTGAAGCCGCCGTTTCTCTCTGTCTCCGCCGACGTTTCGATGGAAGACTTTCCCATCGAATCGTTGACGGAGATGGAAAACCTGACCCGGTCGGAAGCCCGAGAGAATTTCACTGAAATAATTCGCCGGTAAAGCATCAAATTCTATGAAGGTTTCTCGGGTTTCCATCCGGGTAATTGGGTCCATGACCGACGTTTCGGCAGCGTACTCCGCTACCGTCATCAGGGTAATGAGTGACGATGACTGGGAATAGAGTATTTGCACAATTTTTGGAAACTATGTTAAATTTTGCTTTGGTGCGTAAAAACCATAAATCAAAAATTTTACTGTCATAACTTTTCTACTTTTTAAACAATAAGCGATTTAAAATCACATTTCGAACCTTGCGCACAAACGGACAGCGGCCATATTGAATCTGCTGTGACGTAATCGCCCTTACTCCACAATCGCTTTCGGGTTTGTTTTCATTCGTTCTGTGTTGTATTTACTGCCTTGTGTGGTAAATATCCTTTTTTACAGGCTAAATAGTACCAAAAATTACCATGTAGATGCCTGATGATATCAATTAAAAATTACTGAGAAAAAGAAGAGCTACAAAGAGTATTGCTTCGTGTCATAATGCAATGTTGCTCAGGAAATCTCCGATCATTAACGCGTCAACACCCGGAAGATTATTGGAACTTGCCCTTGCGAATCCAACTTTTATGATGAGCACCAAAGTTTTATTTCAAAATATCGAAATAATTTCGAAAAGGCAAATACAATTTCACTCTCAACGCACAGCTAGGCTATTTCGCTTCTGCTAATATGGGAGATGACGTCACACTACGTTTAGACCTTGGAAATATCGATGCTAAAACAATGCATATTAAAAGCTATTTATTAAATTAATTAGTAGGAATTATACCTTGGTATTTCGTACGTGGCATTTCGAAACCAAACACTACTCGCTACAATAAATTTCAACAAAATACCTCACTTACGCAAATACTCTATTGGCTGCAATGTATAGTTATCTCGGGAAGACCGGTGTCGGCTGATTTTTCCGCGTTTTTGAAACGCGTCTGAAACCTTTCATCAAATCCTACATCACAAGTACAAAATCTTGCCCGCCAAGCAACATTTAGTCTCACATTCATACCTCGTCAATAGTCATACTGGCATGCAAAAATTATTACAAAATGACAGACACGAAATAAATTTGTATTCCATGCAGGCATTAAAACTTGAAAAAATAAATGAAAGATCTAAATAAATAAAGTTAACTATCCCAACAACTACCATTATTGAAAACTTCGATCATAGTTATTGCGGTCCTTAATCGTGCGTGGAACAAAAACAAATTTTGAACCTTACAAATAAAATCTCTCTAACTTTATGCGTGTAATAGAGCCTACCAACAAACAGGGCGAGAATAATCTGTTAAGACGAATCTAACTGCTCGAGGTTTCCCTCCGCTAATCCATTTTCCGCATTCCCTCCCCTTTTCGTCGCTGGTTTTCATAGCCACAGCTACACGTCCTTGCTGCGTCTTTCAGGGCAGTGACTAGATGTATATGAAGTTAAAACTTCGTTAAGTTGTCATCGTAGTAGGCACGGAAATAATGTGCCACTGAAAGTGAATCTTGCGCTTACTATAAAAAAAACTTTACCGTTTGCGTGTTCAGGAAACCCCATCATAACACCGAAACTGTTTTTTGGATTGTCATGGGCTCTTGCAAATTCCGCAGGGAAGTACGTTTCTTCCTTTTGGCAGGCATTAAAAGGGTTGGTATAGCCCCGGGGGGAAATCGCGGCTTTTAGCTTAAGAAGCCATTCGCAGCCATGAATGGCTTCTCTTTTCCGCTGATGAAGGGGATGCGGCGTTTGGATATTCGAAGGTTTGTCCCCGCAAGCGGTGGGCACAGGCAATTATCTTACTTTCAGTCCCCACCGGCGAATCCACGTGTTCACAACTATCTAGCCACCAAGCGCTTCATCTGCATCTACATGCTACCCTGCGAGCTGATAAAAGGGAGTATGGCACGGGTTGATAGAACAGCAGCCACAAGTAATAAATAACATTATAGAGTGTAGGCTTTCGCAGCACTTGACAGATGCTGGTGACTAGAGATGGGACGTGTAAACGTGTAAGAAACAGAAAACGTGTACACGTCTGGTTGCGTGTACACGTTTTCTGTTTCTTGCAAATTAATACACGTTAGCGTCGTCCGCCTTCGATCACGAATTTTCGCTTCGAATTACGGTACTTCCCTGGGTCGTATTCTGTAACTCGTGTCACTGGTGATGAGCGACTGCCGACGATCCCACATCACCCATCACCACCTTTGCGATTCTGTAAGCTGGCGAGGTGATGTTCTTCACCCAAAACGCGGTGAAACGACATCACTGCCTAAATGGCCGGTCTTATCCCATCACCTCCCAATATGTCGTCGAAGCGTCGATGTTTTCATCAGCTGATGGGTTATCTTACATACGTAATTAGCGTAATTTCTGTGCTCGGCAGAGTACTTAAACTACTTTATAAGTATTTAAAACTTTAGAAAACTACTATATTTTATTAAAAATATAGTTAACAAAAAAATTACTTATGGAGCTACTAAGAAAAGTTTTATTTGAACAGAAAACTTTATTCTATTAGGTCAAGGGTGATTTAGATAACAAGTTCCGGGCATATGTAATTAAGAAGCCAAATAAATAAGTTTTTAAGACAATATATCCCTGGGTTAGTGAAGCTTGGGCTCATATTAGGATGCATAGTTATTCCAATGGAAAATGGTTTCACCTCCAACTTTTTGCATAGGTACTTCTTTTTGCGATACTACCAAATATGAGTTGACACAGCAGATAAGAATGGCATATATTGATGCTGATGCTTAGGGTTACAATCTAACCATATACTTTTAGTACAATTTTCATTTATGGAAGAATTAGAGATAAGTGAACAGTTGCCATGCAATTATTTTATCATACGTAGGCATAATTAACTTTTGGGTCCTATACCTCCATTCTTTCGTAGGTTTTCTCGATCATTAAAATGCATAAACCACTGAAATCATGTGAGGGAAGTAAACGAAGAAATCGAAATGAAACTTGTGGTCGTACTCCAATACGTCACGGCAATATTTAAGCAAATATTCCCGGATATACCTATATTGGGAATACGCTTTCTTCTTTCGGAATTCGGATGAACATTTATGTGAAGCACTCACTTAAATTTCATCGCATTAATTTTCTACGATGTCCCCTTTAAATTTTCTAGCAATTCCCCGCGATATCTAACATTATTGGACACTTCAATGCCAAAATTATAAATTGTGGTCTGCTCCGGTGGGCTGTGGGTTAAGGTAACGGTGTCCGTTAGTGCCTGTGGCATGAGGAGTAAATATCAGTGGGGAATAAGTCAAGATATTTCCTTATAAATCAGCCATACTTGTAACAGCAGATGATTGGTCAATTATAGCACTGAAGAATAGGCTACAGAGAAAACTGGATAACTAAATAAACACAACCTAGGAGAGGAACTTGAAATAATGTAAACGCGCAGTTATGCTATTTAAATATCCTCAACATGTTCACGCGAGGTTTGTGTGTAATATACGATCAGCTTTATTCCCGTAGAAAGATAATACCTCCTAAGATAGAGTGTACTCTAGCTCTTATTCTGCAGGCATTTTTAGAGAATTTAGCAGTCCGAGGAGTCCGAGTCAGCTGTTTTGTTTACATTAGATCGTCTTCTGTTTTAGGAGTCCACCGTCATTGGCTACCGAGAATTGGCGAGAATCGTACCACGATGTTTTCATACATATCACCATAAAGCCATATTACCTTTCCATCACCGGGTGGTGGAACTTCTACCCCCGGATACAGAATCGCAAACTGTGATGACGGGTGAAGTTTTTCGGTGATGTTCATCACAGATGATAGTCATCACCTGAATTACAGAATACGGCCCCTGTAATCTGGATCGCAGTCGGTGACTATTGTCACATCCTACTCCCTGTGACTCAGTTTGACCTTAGCAGGCTGCCGTTCTGCAAGCAGCGGTGCGGTAGGGGTCTACGAAGACCGGCGACGGGACTCCAACACTCTAAGCGTACATACATGTAGGCCCACCGCAGAACGGAATGTGGGGCCAGAGACTAACTATTGTAAGCGTCGGAATTGGTAAGACGTGTACACGTCTGAATAACAAGCGTGTACACGTTTACTGCAATACGCGCTTGTTTCCCATCCCTACTGATGACACTTTCGAGTTATACTGCGGCCCGAGCATTTTAAGCTCGATGTTTCACTCGCGTTGCAGGAGTAAAGTCTCCACTTCACTCCTGAAGATGCTCGCTACAACGCGAGTGAAGCGTTGAAAGCTAAAAATGCTCGGACCACAGCAAAACTCGAAAGTGTCATCAACAATAAATAATATTATCCGCAACATCCGCCAGTTGGAAAAACTGTGAAAAGAAAAGGCAAGACTGTTTAGCTCTCTTGCTTTCTCGATGAGAGGTCGTGATAAAGAAACCATCTCTAAATTTGCCATAGTTAGGGCCTCTCTAAATTCACCAGCAGTGCAACGTATCCTGAGCCTGAGCTCTACCGTGAGCTGAGCAATACCAGATTGGCATTGGTCCGTGAACGAATCCATGAAAAACGGAGATTATTGGATTGCAACGCAAAGACGGGAATTCATTGACCGAGCTACTGCTACCATGGGAGAAATTTTATTAGAAAAGGAGAAATACAGAAGAGTAAGTACGATCGATTAACGAGGCAACTTTTAAGGCCTTGTCTAAGGGACTTAACTTTGCTCCTGCACCCAGAACCATCCCGTACTTAGACTTTGTGGGTGGAATAGAGCAGGCGGTTCGTAAACTTCCGGGGAATTTGGCAGAGGAAGTGAGGACCGAAGTTTCCTATGTCTTGGGAAGGGCTGTACCACCAAAGCCTAATCTATCCGGAGAGGAACATTCCGCCATCCGAGCCCTTCGTGTGAACCAGGAAGTTACCATCTTGCCAGCAGACAAAGAAAACGCCACCGTTATCTTGAAAACTGAAGAATATCGCAATAAAATGCGCGATATTTTACAAGACTGAGCTTACCGGAAATTGCCTCGATCCCACAGAAACGGTAACAAGAAAAAAAATTTCCTTCAAAAAAAGTCTGGGTTACCATCTGAAGCTACGAGGAATCTACAGCCTGAAGCTCCAGCTCCTCCCAGGCTTTATGGGTTACCAAAAATTCATAAGGAATGAGTGCCGGAAAGACCAATAGTCAGTTCTATCGCTTCGCCCACATATAATTTGGCGAAATATGTAGGAGAGATCCTTTCTCCGTATGTTGGTCTTTGTGAACACCACGTCATAAATTCAACCGAGTTTGTGAAAATCCTTGATGATATTCAAGTGAAATATACAGACATTTTGGTTAGCTTAGATGTGGTGTTTCTCTTTAGTCGCGTGCCACTCGCTGACACCATTGAGTTGCTGGAAAATATTTTTGACAACAACATGGTGAAACTGTTCCGTCACGCACTGACGTCTATTTATTTTAAATATGACGGCGAATTTTTCGAACAAACTGACGGAGTACCAATGGGTTCTCCTCCGTCTCCAGCCATCGCAAATATTTTCATGGAAAATTTTGAGGCGAAGGCACTCTCCACGGCTCCTCTACGCCCAAGGTATTTTTCCGATATGTGGATGATAACTTTCTCATTTGGCCCCATGGATCTGAGGATTTAATGGAGTTCTTAAGTCATATGAATAGCCAACATAAAAATATCCAATTTACAATGGAGATGGAGAAAAATGGCAAGATTCCTTTCCTCGATATCCTGGTCCATCGAAAAGATTATGGTGGGCTGGGACATACTGTATACCGCGAGCCGACGCATACAGATCTATATCTGAATGCCCGCAGCACCCCTCACCACCCCTCCCACCAAGCAGCGGTACTATCAACCTTATTACATCGTGCCAAGGCCATAGCTGACACCAAGAGTCTTCCTGATGAGCTGAGGCATCTGAAGAATACATTCCAAAAAAATGGATACAGCGACCTCTTCTCTCGTCTCTTCGGCTATAAAAAGAACCTTCAAGGCTCGCGAGTTAGAAACAGAAGATGAAAATCCGAAACCTATAACCAGGGCCGTTTTGTTGTACATGTCAACGGTCTCTGGAAAGATCTCTAGAATTCTTAAAAGGTATGACGTCGACACCATCCATAAACCAAAAGTCAAAGTTAAAGACCAACTCGTAAAAGTAAAGGACCCCATAGGCCTAATGACCCCAGGTGTCTATCAAATTCCTTGTAAATGTGGTCAAGTCTACGTGGGGGAGACAGGTAGAAAGATTGCAACCAGGCTTAAGGAACACCGGAGGCATTTTAGACTTGGACAACCCGACAAGTCTGCAGTAGCCGAGCACAGTATTATTCTGGACCACAAGATAAAATGGGATAGCGCCAAACTACTCTGTCGTTCTAACAACTACTGGGATAGGCTTGCTAAGGAAGTCGTTGAGATATGGCTAAAAAAGAACTATTTCAACCGAGACACGGGTCTTAACCTTAGCAAGTCGTGGAACCCGATTTTAAAGAAAATTAAGTATGATAGAATTCCTCCTTTCTATCGCAACTTTGAAGATCCTTCCGGCCAATCAAAATTCATCTGATTGTTGTAGCCGATAACGTTGTTTATACTCAACGACATTTACTCACTATGATGACGATGGACGAGTCGTCCGTTGAAACGTCGGTGCTGATTACAAATTTAACCCGGTGAAATTCCCGAGAAAATTTCACAAGAATATTATTTATTGATTTTGGATTATTCCATCTACTAAGAATAAGTAAAAGTTAAGAATTTAAATATCAAGGCTCAATAATACAAATTTAGTGAAACGTATAAAATAAGTGAAAAATATTCAGGCGTGAGCTAGAAATTATTAACAAGAAAACGGGTACATTAATTACATGCATGGAAATTACTTTGAGATATTTATTATCTTGTTAAGATAAACACTACCATAAACATAGAGCATTATATATATTAAAACTGAAAAGCTTCCTTCAAAATATAATTATGTACTCCATAAATACTCTCGAATATACTCGAACCCTTGCCGTATTTTTGCTTCCAAAGTTTGAGTTTCACTGTCATATTATGTCACACCCCAATCATGTTTTAGCAGCTAATCACTTCTTATCTTTTGTTTTAGAGTCCTTGAATTAGACAAAGGCCAACGCTGACAATAATATTTAACGTTTCCCTGGCAGATTAGACAAAATGACTGGTTGATTTCTAATGCGCAGATCAAAACCAGCCATGGATTGGCCGAAGAAAAATGACTGCTATTTCCCATATGATTTATTGCTATTTCCATACGACTTCGTAAGTGTAAATTCCGGTTTGAATGTATAATTTGACAAGTTTCAAAACATTTTCAAAAACCGGTTCAACTTCATCAGTCGATGCTGGAATGGGGTTTCTCTCATCATTCTAAGACAGATTAGACCAGCAGTGGAAACTCTGGCTCAGTAAGCTCTTGAAGTTTCTGATTTTGGTTATGAGATGTTCAGGAAGGACAGTATCAATAACTTGCCCGTCAATTCTTCAAACCAATTCTTCTCCATTTTTTCTTAGCAATTTTTGCCGTTTAGCAGTGCATATTAACTCGTGATTGAGATACAAGACCGAAGATATCACTCGCATATATCTCCGTCACGTATTGTGTGCAATTAGAAAAATATAATCAAGATTTTTCATTGGTAATCACATTAAATTTACTTTGATTCAAAACATAAGCATGATTTTCCATATTATTAAAAAATTACAAGGTGGATTTACTATAACTTCCGTATTTTGGCTCAAAAACCAATTTATTCACGAATTTTGAAAAGGATTCATCTTGGATTTTTGAAACTTTTCAGGCGAGACAAAAAACTGAATTTCTGTCAAGCTATTTGAAGTGAGAGCGCAGTTTTTTTCTAAAATTCCTGCTAAAAGCTTTTTGAAAAGCAGATATGAGTCTTTCTCGCTCATGAAACATCAATCTATGCCCGTACATGAAAAAAGAGGAAAAAAGTCCAAAATCAAATATTTCTGTCATGATCCCTTTTCTAAATACGTTGAATTGGATTGATATATTTGAGGTGCAAAGCAATTTGTCTCTTTTTAATTAATTGTTTAATGAATTGTAAACGTCAGTGCGTGCAATAATTTGAAAAAAAGGAATGATTTTCCCATATATGGTCGACTGCACTGTTTATTTAAATGATAGGTTTTGAAATTGTAGTATTTATTACTAATTAATTCAATATTTTATTATTCAATTGTAGCACGTATCAACAGAATAATTCCTTTTAAACCAATAGTTAAAATAAAAATTTCAAAAAAGAGCTGGCTGATTTCGTTCCCGATAATATTTCTTTTCGACAGGCATACCTTATTTGTTGGATATTTCGTATTCAAAGGTTGATAGGAGTAAATTTCAATACACAGATAACGTTGTTATCAGCATACACAACGACGGAAGGTCGATTAAAATTGGCATCCCATGTGTTCCGATAAGCTGAAGCGTGACTACTGATTCTTTCCCCAGTGTGTCATGATTATAAAAATAAAACAGAAATAACTTTGTCAGTTCCACACTAAATTTATTACCGACCATGGTTTCTGCGAGTACCTAATCGCCATTTTCAAGATACTCGCTGAAACCACGTTCGGTAATAAATTTAGTGTGGAACTGACAAAGCTATTTCTGTTTTATTTTATAATGACGTGATTCCATAAAGTAAAGGCCTGCGTCAATTTCTCACATGTCATGATTCATATCAAAACATCGGTGATCCATTTCATTGTCTCAAATGAAGAGCGCAAGGACGCTCTCTTTGTATCATCAGCATCCCGCGAAAGTTTGCAGAGCCCAGGAAAAAAATAAAGAAAAGAGAGTCCCACATGTGTGAAGAGCTCAATTCATCCATTTGCATGCGCTCTTCCCATGCGAGTCAATTAATGAAGGCCTGCCCATCATTAAGTGGAACGACATGAGACCTACATTCAGACCAGACGGAGGCGCGCGCAACTCAGTCACCACGGCAATCCTCGCCCCCACGTCTGATATTCCCTCCCTCTTTAACTCCACACAACATCTCGCAATCCCAACCCAACACCCCTCCCTCTCCACATCTCTCATCATCAGCTCTCACACCCCACCATACGCTCCCCATCCCTCCACCCCGCTCGCTTCTCGTCAAGCCCTCATCCCTGCAGAGAGCCTCGCAGCCTCCGTTTCGCGAGCCGCGGTGCAGACACTGGGAGTGCCCCCGCCCAGTTTTGAGGTCCCGCCTTCCCCCCCCCGCCCGATCGCACTTTCTCCGACGCTCAAAGGCCGCTTTCGAAGTCCCGGGAGGCTGTGCGCGGAGGAACGCGTCAGCGTCAGCACCAGAGGTGGTGCGTCGGCCATCATACTTCGTACCAGTGCGAAAATCTCCAAGTCGATAAGTGTCGATGAAAAATATTATATGAATTACATCGACAATTCCGGTGTCAAATTCGATCAACTTTTGAAATGAATGCCAATGTATATACCAAAGACGGTGAAATCCGCCATGAAAAAGTCATTCGACTTGACAGGGATTCGAACCCGGATCTCCAAATTGCCGCTCAGGTGTGTTAGCCAGTTGCACACCTGACCGCCTGTGTGTAACTGGCTAACACACCTGACCGGCAATCGGGAGATCCGGGTTCGAATCCCTGTCAAGTCAAATGATTTTTTCATAGCGATTTTCACCGTCTTTGGTGTATAACTTCGCACCCGTGCGCGTGACTGCGTACCACATCATTTGTTTAATGCAATGATTGGAAATTTGAATGCCAATGGTTTAAATCTTAATAGGTAGCTGATTGATTTAGAAACCACATGTATTAATTGTGCCAAGTATAAAGCTGGTCAAGTCAAATGATTTTTTCACGGCGAATTTCACAGTGTTTTGTGAATAAAGCTATTAGTCTCTTGAGGCCACGCTTTTATCTAATTAAACAGTAAAAAGTACTATTTCACTCTTTCAAGTGCTCTCTACAGATGAATGAGCAAATCCGCGGTTTTTCCGATCACTTACTATACTAACACCTTGTTCAAAATCAAAACCTAAGAATCTTTGGAAATAGTTTCGCCCTATTAAGGGTTAAAAAAAGTTATTAATTTATGGAAATGCCTATATTTAGCTATTGTAGATATGTATAAATGAAAAATACGCTTTTAAATCCTAATCAATATCCTTAGGGCTTAGCTCAATGATTCATATTTCCGATATTTAAAAAGAATATTTGGCCGTAGGCACTGACTGTCATTTTTCCCAGACTTAAACTGATTGCGGTCACTTGATACCGGGCTCAACTGTCAATGAGTCTTACAGAGGTGGATTTTATAGAGCTCATGGAAGGCAACAGTAGTAACTGCCAAAAATCTCGAATAAAGTCGAAATCACGATTTTTGGCCAGCCTTTTCCGTTTTTGTCCCACTATGTGGCGCTGCCTATACTCGGCCGTAAGCGGAGGAAAATCCACCTTCCGCCGTGTTGAGTGCCCGCGAATGAACTTTAGCGATATAGATTTAAACATATTTATCTAGACGTTTGTAGTAGATACATAAAATATTGAATTAATTTGTAATAAATACTACAATTTCAGTAACTATCATTAAAATAAACAGTGCAGTCGACCATGTATGGGAAAATCATTCCCTTTTTTCAAATTATTGCACGCACTGACGTTTACAATACATTATACAATTAATTAAAAAAGAGACAAAGTTCTTCGCACCTCAATATATCAATTAAATTCAAGAAGAGAGTAATGGACATGTAAATTTAAATTTAAGATTGATCAAATCGTCAATGATATCAATAGGAGTTTTTACTCCTTCGCATGCATTGCCAAGTGTCACGGACTTTGAACCCCGGACAACACTCACATTTTTACAAGATTTTAACTCTCCCTATCGGTGGTCACCTGGATGGCCAAAATGCATTAAAAAGTAAATATTCCCGTTGCTTTTGTGAGCAATTTGGATTAATCTTTAATTTAAATATCAATTCAAAGAATTATACACAAGAACTCGTCGCCTGGTTATCCACGATCTCATGCGGCAATCACAGTGTTCTTCTAGGGACTGTCAATATGGCGGAAATGGCTTCACCTGAAGTTCGTCACTACCTCTTTTGAACTATATACTCCAGCGTCCATCGCGCCGCCACTAGAGACGTGTCTGTAACTCAAGTTTCCATGACGCGACCAAAACTTTGCAGCGATGCAGAGCGAAGCCATTTGAGGGTTTGTTCTCGAAATGCCGTGATAATTATTGCATGCGAAATTCACAATGTTATAGCGTGGTTTCGTCAACTCAGGGGGTCGATTCTCGCAATTCTGTGATATTATGGCAACCGAAAATATGAAACTGTCACGTGATTTCGTAGACGTATCGCATGCTACACAACCACTCGATGTTTTCCCATCAATAACTATCGCATGTTGACAACATGTGACGACTAGATAGTGCTGAATCAACGAAATCGATATAATTATATAAAATTGGTGTAGTTTGATCACATGTTTGGAGAGACATCAATTCGATAATTGTCAATGCGTTTCGAGAATAGAACCCCGGCTTTGTCGAGAAGTCACATCCTGTCCGCGTGTGATAATTATTTAATGAAAAATATCAAGTGGAGGTGTGGCATTCAATACGTCAGCAAAACCGTGCGATAATCTATTATTTCCACACGCTATATATGTATCACGACGTTTCGAGAATGGATCCCCATACAAAAGATTTCTGATTAACTCCAACCATGGTTAAGGATGTATTTATAAGCGAGATGTGACTACACATAAACAACTATCTAAGGTTATCAAAATATTAGCCACTCATTTCTCTACTTTTCGAGATATTTGCGAAAAAATTGAAGCCGGTTTCCTTGAATCTTACCACTCCAGAGATACAATATTTTAAAAACATGTGTAGGCCATGTGTTTAATCCATCATATTAAAAAATAACTTATAGGTCACATGATATTCTCACATAAAATAAAAAAAAAACTTTGGTCTTGAAGGTGCTGTCAGCGTACAGATTAAAACAATTTAGCGAAGTTACACACTCAAATATGATCATATTTAGTCTATTTTTGAGAAGTTCATTCATTAAAAAAAAAAAAGTTTTAGGGCCAATAATTTAAAAACGTTTTCTTCATACTTCTTAATATTGCTTCAATTAATAAAGAATTGAATGCGTATTCTTTATTATTATTAGAGAAAACTCTTACTCAAACTACATTAAATAAAACGATAGCGTGTATATAAACTTGCCTTTTTGAGGCGGTACTTGATGGAAATGCATGCGATTTGAGTTTAAAACATTTCGTGAGGCCCAAATGTAATGTTACACGGACTTGGTATTCGACTGTTAACCAGTGGTTTCAAAGGCTGAAAATACCTGTTTAGCAGTTGAAACTCTAATAGAAATAAAATAGGGAGAAATTACAATACGAAGCATTTTTACTTCTACTTGAACACGCGTGTTCAGCGAATGGGACAGAACGTTCTGAGACAATTACTACAAAAGTGGGGAAGTAATTGGCCTTCCTAAAGGGCAGTACAAAAAGTCATTCGATTATCAGTAGGAACCTTTTTTGTAAAACCATTTCCGGCAATATGAAGAACTTAGCAATAATGTAATGGCAATGAACCGGTTTAATTTTTCACGTTTTGAATTCCTACTTCACGACGCAAATCAATGTTTTACATAATTTTCAATTGCCGAAAAGGCGCTTCGATGTGATGTAAAACTTTGAATCATAATTTAATATCAGCGTATCTAAGGTTAATTTATATATTTATTATTTATTATAAGATTTATTTCGCATGCTAAGTGCCGTACACAGTTTAGAAGTATTATGCTGAGGAACATCCATCTCTCGGATCACTTCTAATCGCATATACTTCGAGCTTAATCATTCATGGCCGTGAAAAGCATTAGATATAATCAGAATTGACATTAATAATACATCCTGGGAAGATAAGATTTAAAAAAATGGCATGCCAAGAATCCCTGGTCAGAACTTGCGAAATTCAAAACCTTAACGCGAAGTTGAAAAAAAAATTAAAACAAACAGGATCCTTAACAAACCAGCCTACTAACCCGTCAAGACTGGCCCACCCACTTTTCAGTAATTAATGAGGTTTCAGACGTCACGAGGAATTCTCGGGAGTGTGGTCTGGGAGTCCGGAAGCATCGGGCATTCGTGACCAGAGATCTGCCCCAGCCGAGAGAGGGCGGCTGTGTACGGCAGCCCACTTGGTCCAGTGTTCCCACCCGCGCACTTCCCAGCGATGACAGACAGGTGGAAGGGTCCGAACCAAAAAGGGATTGTTTACAATCGCTCCCGGGAGCAGCAAAGTATGTAGTAGGTCACGTGCACTTGCCAGCCAATTCTTAAGTGTGCGTGTACAAAACGCCGTCAAGGTTCATCTCGAAATATGAAAGAAAAAGAGTAAACGTTATTCTTGATATTCAAATTACGATAGAGCCCATCGACGTAATGAAAAAAGGAAAAGAGCATGGAGAAACGAATGGACTGTGATTCACTTCGAATACGAACGTCCGCACTTTCATACCGCCAAACCACATGAGCATTTCATCAAAATGTTACGCCCGTTTTAATAACCCAATATTTAATGAGATTTGGAGTTGGCATACATATATATGGTCAGCACAGTCAAACGAGTGACTATTTACAACACCACTTCCACACAAAATTTTACCTAAAAGAGCTCGGGTTGTTATCATAGGTGATGCTATCATAATATAGATATGCTACCTATGCTTCTTAAGGTAAGATATATATCACGGTAGTATAAGATCAATATCACGGTAATAAAATACATCCCCTTTTGTCACTACCACGCAATATTGATTTAAAGATAAAATCAGGAAGGATATCAGAGGGTTGCTATACGAATTTCACAAGGTTATCTCATTTTCTACAAACAACTGATCGTCATTCATGAAATAATGCACAGCTAATTTGCCTAGCACATACGGATCGAGTTAAAAACGCAATAAACATCTAAAACACGAATGGAATGACTCTGACCATCTCTAATCATGTCATTAATGCCGATATATAATTTACTGTTGCAATTATTACAGTATATTAAGTGACTCATGACAATACGAGTGACAACCGTCAAGTTAGATTTTCGGGGTACTGAAGAAATCTAAGAGAATAAAAGGCAATATTCTAGAAGTTATAGGTGTAACAAAACTTGGTGGCACTCACCCGTACTGACAACGACGTCAGGGAGAGGAGATCGTACAAAGAAGGAGGGATAAATATGCTTAGGTTATCTCTAGAAGTCTCCAACAGAGTCCTTCGGTAACTTTGCCCGCTCATCAACGCTTAATTCGTCCTCAGCGACCTTAAAGACGTTCGGTGGTTTCACTCAACTTAAGGGAATTCGACGAAACTTGCTGGAAGCATTAATTATGTTTTCCTATAGCTACCTGAATTTTTTCAACATTATTTACCGCAGAGTTCTTAGGATATTTGATGTGTAAGTGGGCATGAAATTACATGGGTTCTTATGGGAACGCGAGGTGCGACTAGCTTTGTTCATCGAAATGAACGTTTTCTAGTTAAGAATAAGAAAATTAATTTAAATCATCAATAAAATAATGTATGAAAATCATTTGATAGAATATATTTTTCTTATTTTTTTTCTTATTTTTATCTAGAGAAAGTTTATTTTTGATGAATTAAGCTACTCGTACCTTGTGTTCCCATAAGAACCCATGTAATTTTTTGTCCACTTCTCGATCAAATTTCTTAAGTAATCTGCGGTAAATAATTCTGAAAAAAATCAGGTAGATTTAAGACAACATGAGTAATGCTTTCAGCAAGTTTCGTCGAATTCTCTTAAGTTGAGTGAAACCACCGAACCTCCTTAAACTCTTCACTGGCGAGTGCCATCAAGTTTTGCCATACCTATACTTCCCGACCATAAAAATCAGGAATCTCAAAACAATATACAGGGATTTTTTTCTCCAAAAATCAAATGATAATGAATTTCTACAAGGAACAATTCGCAACTTTGGAAGAAAAACGGCATATCTCAAAAAATTGCGACCGTTTGCTTATGTCATAATCAAAACGAAAAAGTGGTACATTTTTATGTGGAAGAGTGTCACAAATGTAGCAAGAACCCAATTAGCCCTAGAAAACAAGTAAATGCCATTTGTTTTTTATAATTGGCAATCACTGAGGCTATATTAATTCTTTTTTTTTCATGTTCTACGCCCATGCATTATCCTTTTTATGCATGCCTTTACGTATTTTATTTACAACCTGCAGTTCGATCTCTTTTGGTACGTATAAACAAAACTTTAGGTCGATTTGAGTGCTGTAACAGTAACAGTTTCTAGCAAAAACTCTGACGCAAGTCCCATTTTTAATGATTAACGTGGTAAAAAAAAGTGGTGGTCGTGGTCGCCAGTGAATCGGAAAGAGAAGTGGTTTGGGCAACAGCTTGAGCAAGAAGTAAACGCACTCAGAATGCATCGTGTGTAGCGCTGCCGTTGTTTGCCGCGCCGGAAGAATTTTTACTCACGCAACCCAAGCAGGAAAGAGATTCAATCATAATTAGGGACAACGGAATTGTGAAAAAATCATCGGATTTGGTGACCGATGACTAAGCGTTTACACGTGTCCAAGAAGTCGGAAAATGATTGCATGCCCTTTGGAGGAAAATTGTATCGAACTGTTAGTGCGTGACTACGAACAGTTAGTGCGTATCGAACACTTGCATCATGTGAATCAGCTTGGAATAAAATCGTGTGCCGCAAGGATGTGTGGTCGGCTCCCTTTTGTTCTAAAAATACATTAATGGAAAAAGTACCTTCGTAATTTGTAGCACAAGATGATTCACCATGTACACATACAAAGTATAATTTAGGGAAATAAAATTCACATCAGATGGCACATTGGCGCACAACCAAGAGGTGGAAAATATTTCATATATTTAAGGTTTTAAGGTTACTTTATGGTATTCAGGCTTTTGGTTCTGCGATTAATAATTTAGTATTTAGCAACAGTTTCGCTGTGCTATGCTGCCGGCTTCGTCGGGCTTTTAAGAACAAAAATGGTTCTTTTTCAAAAAATAAATAAACAATTCCAGCAGTTGATGATTTTGAGAATTAAAAACTTTATTTCTAAGAAGTCTCTTCCAGGTATAAGGGAGTTTATACTAACAAATAATATCGATAGAGAGGATAGTTATAAACTCTCTTATACATGGAAGAGACTTCTTATTCTATTTTATGCATAATGTATTTGATATTTTTGTGGAAAACTGATTTTAAGAAGGTAAAACCCCCGAGAACTCGAATAAAAATAAAATACACGAATCTTACCACCTAACTTTTTTGTTATTAGCGAATTACTGCCATAATTTAAGTCAAAAGGTGGTAAATCCGTGCAAATGGCGCTGCAGTCTGGTCCTACGGCTGGAAAAATATATTCATTAAAAATATATTCGTGGAATAATATGCATATTTTGGGCCTAAATTTTGGTTTTCAATAGGTAACACATGTATAGGTGTAGCGGAACTTGGTGGCTCTCGCTTGTGAAAAGCATGACGTCCTGGAGCATGTAAGAGAGGTGGGATAAAGAGGCCAAGGGCTCATCAAGAGGTCCAAACTGGAGCCCTGTGGTACCTCTGCCTGCTCATCGACGCGTCGCTCACCTTCACTGACATAAGATACTCCGCTTTCGAATGACACCAAGTTTCGCTATGCCTATAATCAGTGAACGCAAGATTGTTTAAACCAAATAAACACAAATGTGGAATTTAGTATCTATTTTGACTTTCGCAGTCGCGGTGGAACCTCCTTGAACGATAACAGAAGCCTAGGAGAGGAGCAATGAGCTGTTCTCGAAAAATTATGATCTATCGGACGGAGAGAAACGCAAATGAAGAGAAATCAATTTGTCCCAATCACTTCCTCCAACACGCCGCTGTGGCGGGCTCCTTGGGAACAACGTGGATGTGGATGCAGGTGAGTACGTGTACCTGGACACGTCACCTCGAACTTCAGAGTCTCCTCAAGACGCTTCATCCCCCGTTCACAACCTTCCCCTGACCCCAATTCCCCCTCCTCCCCACCCTCCTCCCGCCCACGTGAAGCTGCGAAGGGGAGTCAACTGCCGAGGAACTGCTCGTGGTGATGGGGTCGTTGCCGTGGTCCTCGTTTCCTTCATCAATTTTTTTTTCGTCTCCCCTTAATGGTTGCAAATCTCGCTTTTGTCGGAGAAAGTCTTCCATTTCCCCCCTTTCCGAAGGAAACGTAGGAGGTCATAAATCATCAAGAGCTTCGCTTTGCCAAATGAGATAGGGAAGAAAAAAAATGTGCGCTTTATTTCCCCCACGGCGGGAAATGGAGCATAAATGCTTCACAGAATGGCCATTTCGAACGGAAAGTATTTATCAGTTGATAGCCGAAAGGAAATAATTCGTCGTTTCTTTTTTGTTGTACCCCCGACTTGAATCCTTTCTTGTGAACGCGTAAAATCTCTTTGTGATCCACAAATTTTATTCTCTTTCTCCGGGATCTTTGTAATGAAAATAATAAATTATTTCCAGAAGAGTGCAGAGTACTCAATATTTGAGAGGCCGTCTGAAGGCATTTTATTCAATGATATTTACACCACAATGGTTTTGAGAGATTCAGACCCAAATTTGAATTACAAATTTACCTCCGTCGCTGTAAGTCGGAGGCAACAACCTATTTTCATTTCAAGCCACCAAGAATGTGTTTTTTGCTTCATCTAGCAAACAATGAAATGAGAATGAAATTCTCAGCGGCGTTGGAGAGTGCGGAAGATGTTACGAGAAAGTTAAAAAAAATGTTAATTTTTAAATTGCTAAGCGATTAGAAGAAATTTCAGTAATTACAAGAAACGAATTCCAAGAAATGACTCAAATACTCTTGAAATTCCTCACGCACTCAAGTGGAACCAACCAAAACAGATTCAAATTGGAAGTAAGTAAATTATTTTTAAATCAAAATATTCAAGAAATCCGTAAAAAATCGCACCAAACTCTGACATGGTAGAGATGGCACCCTTTCCCATTTCCGTCGTCAATTTGAAATATTCAAAGCGGGCACATGCAGTTTAACATCTTCAAGTCAAATTTTCGATATTTCGAAAGACATTTAATTGTTATTCTTGCATAGTACGTAAGTAACTTTTCTGTATCTCGGGATCTCTTCAACTCATTTTCCAGGACCTGATGTACTTCGATCTACCGAAATTGGAGCAGATTCAAATCATCAAATTGAACGTTAAATACGTCCTTCGGCATTTTGAAAGCACTCATTGAGTCAGTAATTTGATTCGCAGAAAATCTGCGTATTAAGGTAGTTTGAGCGAGATATTTCCCTAACCAAAATGGAGACCGAATTCGAATTTTATGTTTTCATTTCAGCGTCTGTAAGAAGAATGAAGTAAATATTGCAATATTAATGACGAAAAAATATAGTTAAATATGAAAAACATTCTCATGAATTAAATAAATATATCTAGATTAATCTAAAAGTTGACTCATTTTTTCACACCGTAAGGTGAAAGCGAATGGACGATAGATCTTTTTGTGATTTTGTAATTATTAATGCGGTGAGCAATTGGTTATATTTTATAACTAGTTGAGAAAGCATACAAACTACACACTGCTAGTTTTGGACGAAATCTAACTGATAGAAATTCCTGATTTCTTCAAGATTTTCCCTCTGGAGTGCACAGCCGTATCCTATCTCATATAAAACAGGTTATATCTTTAGGCAAAGTGCTCGAAAAGTAGTTCGGCAAGGGTTTAATATTTTGATATTATTGGTAAGATGAATGTTTTTCCTTCAAAATGAGTTCAAATTCATCAGATTCTAGATGAAGTGATATTTTGCTCAAACTACCTTAAAATATCCCGTAGAACTAATGCAGAGAGCTACAGTGGAGACAAAATGAAATGGCCACAGCGCGGCCAAGGCTGCAATAGCGTTTCGAAACAGCATACCATGGCGTCAACATTTTACTCAATCGACTTGATAATGCTTGCCCAAAGATAAGAAGAACAATGAAAATGCCATTATTAATTTGAGGTACAAAAAACTAACCTGACTTATTTTTTTGCAGATTTTCGCAGCTCATTGCATATGTTATTTAAGGCTTTTGGTTCTGCGATTCATTTTTTAACATTAAGCAACGGTTTCGCCGTGCTATGCTGCCGGCTTCGTTGGGCTTTAAAGAACAACAATAGTATTTTTTCAAAAAATAAATAAACAATTCCAGCAGTTGACTATTTTGAGAAGTAAAAACTTAATTTCGAAGAATTCTCTTCCTGGTATAAATGAGTTTATAACTATCATCTCTATCGATAGTATTTGCAGAACCAAAAGCCTTAAAAAGCATAACCTAACTTCTATTAAAATGTTCACGATGAAATAATGAAACTACAAGTCGCATTGAAAACGGTGGCTTTTTTGCAGGTATCTTGACTCACCCTAATGAGGTTTCAAATAAATCAGTCTTCTAGTTATTACAACAATTACGACAGAACTACCACAGCTACTGGAAAAAAACACCCTGCAACAAACAGATCGGTTGCACAGGCTATTCTATCGATTCATTGCACTAAAACCTACCGTTCATGTAATAAATATGCGCATGCATGCTAAAATCCCAGTATATACAGAGGAGAGTGCACAAGAAGAGCTTCCAGGTAGTAAGGAAACTAGCATTAGATAGGGAAGAATGGAGGGCTGAAGTCAACTAATCTTAGGATTGAACGACCAATGATAATACATCCTACAGAGTGAATGACAATAGTTGGAAGAACACTTCTTCTACCCGCCTCGAAAATCAAACAGCCTGTATTTAGCCGAGTGTGTCCAGATGCATTACTCACATTTGTATCCGGCTCTCTCAATTGAGAGGCTGAACGCTGGACCCACTGCATTACTACGCCATTAAGAGAAAATAAGGATATAAGATAATGTGGTTTCGTTAATACGTGTAGAGAAAAAGTAAATTAAACGGAAACATTTCCTTCAAAAAGTATTCACTTTTAATTGAAATAGGCTTTCCCTTAAGGAAATTAATAGCTGCAATACGATTCTAGTTCGGAAATGAAAGCGAGATAAATCAACGCAATGTCTGTACTTGAGGAAACTTCTATCAGCCTTCGTTACATATACGAGATAACATAGGCGCAGAGATAGCGCATGAACTTGTGACCGGAATTGCAAAATACATCAATCATGGAATCAATCCATTTATATTAGTCTAATCATGGATGAAACTTCAAGCGAAGCAAATGAGTTCTGAGTGCGCTGAATGCACACAACAAAATTGGATGCTAGGAAGGTTAAAAAATTATGCGAATTTCTCAAAAGTTGGTTCATTGACGACCCGGGTTTCAACACATTATCTCATCTTCAGGTCACCTGAAGATGACATAATGTGCTGAAACCCGGGTTGTGAATAAACCAACTTTTGTGAAATTCGCATAATTTTTTAATCTTCCTAACATGGAAAAATTTCACATAATACACCCTGAAACCGCAAATTTTCTTAAAATTGGATTCATTTGAATCAAAAATCTACCTCCATCGCTTAATGTCGGAGGCAATAATTAAAGGTGTTTTTTTGTTTTAGCCCACAAACAATGAAATTAGAATGGATTTCTCAGCGGAGTTGCGGAAGCTGTTACGAGAAAGTAAAAAAATGTTAATTTTTAAATTTCAAAGCGATTAGAAAAAAAATTAGTAATTACAAGAAACGAATTCCAAGACTTACTGCCATGACTCAAGTACTCTTGAATTATACATTCCTCATGCACTCAAGTGGAGCCAATCAAAACAGATTCAAATTGGAAATTAGTAATCTATTTTTACATGAAAATATTCAAGAAACCCGTAAGAAATCGCACCATCCTCTGACATGTCCGTCCAGTCCCACTGAAGTTTTTTAATCCATAACTAGTAGCCTGGGATGAAAATAAACTCGATAAAATAAGTGAAAAACGATATATATTCAACTCAATTAAAATAATCTGCCTTTGAACCAATTTGACAGCGGTGGAAGCCTCATTGATTTAATTGATTCCCCGATTATACTTCCTTCTTCACGAATGTCATAGGTTCAACTCTGGCAGTTGCCCACCCGGATTAAGTTGGTTTAATGAATATGGATTTCTAAATTCTATATTTGTCTATCTTTCACTTTCTAATATCGGATTGGAAGTCTATTTTTTCTTACGAGCTTACTAAACAATCTAAAGTTTATGGGTTGAAACGGTCCTTAGCGTAAGAACTGTCTTTGAGTTTCGAAGACATAGCTTGCGACTCAAAAGTGACCTAATAAGTAATAACAGTTGCTGTAATACTTGCGAATTTTTTTCAAGAGAAACTAATCACATTTGATAAACTCATGGTAAATCTTAAATTTTAAAGGCACATGTATCGTAGGCACGAATTACTGAACAAATAAATTTTTTTCCAATTATTGGAAAAAATTGGAGAAATAATTCACAGAAAAAAACCAAAAAATATTGAGGGATCTACTTCACGCTGAGTGGAGCGAGAGTAATGAAGAGGGGGTTCAATGTGATGTTTGTATTTTAGGACCAGGAGCATGTTCATGGATCGATTAAATTAACGATTTCTTAGGATCTTTCTCACCATTAATTTGTAGGTGTAACTATCGCCTTCACTGTTGAAGTAACTAAGATGCGTTCCAGGACACAATTCGTAGTCATCACCAGCAATCATCAATCCGAAGATTGGTTTGCTGCAGCTCTCCACTCTACTCTCCTCTCAGCCAAATGCTTCATTTCTACATTAGTATTCACTTTGACGCCCCTCATAATTTTCCTGATTTATTCCATCCTTGTTCTTCCTCTGCAATTCTTCCCATTCATCTCTCCTTCCATTATTGTTTCCAATAGGCTATTGTATCGAAAAATATGTCCGATAAGTTTCTCTCTCCTTCACAGAATTTCCATTATACCACATCTCCATTCCTTCTCATCTCTTAAGCTCTGCGGCTGTTATTCTCCAAGCTTCACTGTCATAAAAGAGAATGCTACAAATATATGTTTTAATCAAGTGCTTCCTTACTTCCAGGATTGTGTTGCTAGCTGTTAGCAGACCCCTCTTCTAGTGCCTGTGTTTCTTCTTCGCATGTTACGAAGATGAGAACGAATCGCTAATTAGCGAGCATAGTCATACCAATGTTTAGCAAAAAAAAATCAACTAACTTTAAGTAAGTTATATTCATGACTACGGGCCACCAAGCAGTGTGAAGGACGTAAGAATGTTTGATAATGCTGCTTATGGGGCAGTTATTTGGAAAGCGGCCCAGAGGAGAATGGGTGTCTTCGAAACCTGGTGTAGTAGAAGAATACACACGATCAAATGGATGGACTTAGTGAGAGACGAGGAGACATACAAAAGACCCGAAGAACGAAGGATTTCGTACAACATACACAAAAGAAGAACACAGTGAATTTGGCACACCCTAAGACACAATGAATTAGTTCGGAACGTACGTACAAGTAAGAAAAACAGAGGAGAAAGTGCCACTGGGAAGACCGTTTACCTGGGACAAAAAAGAGGGATGTGGGAAAGAGGAACTACGGGGTAGTCAAGAAGTTGACGAAGGATGGGGAAGAATGGGGGGTTGCAGTAAACCAGCCTTAGGATTGAAAGACTAAAAGAAAAAGGCGACACCTGCGACTAATGTTCACAGTGGAACGAACGACATGGATACGGGCCGTAGGTAAGTCAACATCGGCATTTACGAACGAAATACTGAAACCGGTAAGTAGGTTAATTGGGGAGGCAACCAACAACTACTGTCGCCGTCCAAATAGTATATATCTGGTGTTTGACGCGTTCCACATTAACCCTGAGCATGTTCGGTAGTACACGGATGTACATATTATGCATCGTTGGAGAGAGAATTTATTTGCATCTCAAATTAAATGGCGATTTCATTCACATTCTCGCTCTGAGTCGTCATAAATCAAATCAAAACTGGGTAAACATTCCCTATCTTCAAGACGGTTATATTTACAATATTGTGGAACAACGTTCGTGCATCACAGCAAGGCGAAACTTTTACGATTATAATATTCGGCCCCGAAGCCATCTATGTTCATTAAGTTTTTACGATAGGTGGGTTGGTTGGTCAAGGAAAGGGCAGCTCGGGGAGAGAGAGGAAAAGGTGGAGAGATACCCGGCGTCAACATTAGCCTTCTCTAAACGAAAGGTTCCTGGAGGCCAAGAGACTTAACGTCCCATCCGACGGACGGAGTACCTACATACACCTCCACAATATCACCCAAAGAGCAGCCACCTGTTTATGGTGGGAGATAGAGACTAAAACCATAAAATTCCACGCAAAATGGATAACATTTATCTAAATTCTTCTTTTTCTCACTTGGTAACTTGAGTGAGATTTTTCCTAGTCATAAGGGAGACCATATTTAAATTTTATTTTTTAATTTCAGCACCTGTAAGAAGTATGAACTAAATATTGTAATATTAATGGAGAAAAAATAATGTTCTGTATGACAAAAATTCTCAGTAGTTGAATATATATATATCTACATAAGTCTCTTCCTTGATTCATTTTTTCATGTACGGTGAAAATGCCTTGACGACAGGTTTTCTTAGATCCTGTAAAAATAACTGCAGTAAGTAATTGATTTATTTTTGTAAATAGTCGATAAAACATACTAACTACACATCGTTAGTTTTTTGGCGAAATCTAGTCGCTAGAAATTCTAAGTTTTTTCAATATTTCCATCTGGATTGCACAGCCGTAATCTATCTAATGTAAAACAACTTATATTTTCAGGCAAATTGCTCTAAAAAAGGCTTGGCAAGGGGTTTTTGATATATAAATAAAAATATTTTTTTAAAAAAAGGGGTTCTTGATAAATATTTTGATATCATTGGAAAAATGAGTTTTTTTCTTTAAAATGAGGTCAAGTTCATTAATTTCTAGGTGAAGTGATATCTCGCTCAAACTAACTTAACTTACTCAATTTTTAACCAGAACTTAAGTAAAATTTAGTCCAGAAGACCTCTGGTAAGGTTTGGAGAAGAATGGAGAGGGTGCGCTAGGTGGCGAGGAAAGGAAGTTGGTGGATTCGGGGTAGGCAGAGAAGGTGGATGGAGGACGTGTTGGGAGGCGAGGGCATCTTAACTTCGAGGGTGGTACTAGAGGGGAAAACCTTGAGAGGAAGGAAGAAGATAGGAAATGTTGCCGACAAAAGGAGATGCAGAGGGTATGAGGAACTTAAGAAAGACCAAATTACGAGCAAGTGATGTGCAGGAAAGTGAAAAACTGTTCCAGAAATTTGGATGTTAGGATGAAAACTGTCCAAAAACCCACCAATGAGCTGGAAGAATATTCGATGATGGTAATCCCTGATAAATATTTGTCATAGCCAGGATTAGAACCACGGCTATCGGTATGGGAAGTCATTACTCTTAGACAACGCACCAACCTGAATAATTGTGATGACGCAGAAGTTACTTTGTGGAGCTTAACCATGTTCATCATGTGAAAAAACACCTTGAACAATTCAACACATGATAAATAGACTGATGAACTTCCATATCAACAGAGTAATTACCTTGGTATATGCATCATCGTCATAAATTTATCATTGTATGCACCTTGAGAATGATGCTATAGACGTAGAAATCGATTGGCCACTTAAACAATTTTAGAATCGAATAGCGAAGAAAATAAGAGAAATATTTTACAAGAAAACCATTTCCCCAAAAAGCTAATTCGCTCCATAATTTATTTTAAAAACGTTTTTCTTCTCAGAAACCAAAATCAATCAATACAGATAGCATATCAAACATTAAAACAGCTCAATATCGAGGAGTTATTAATATTAAAGGTCTATATGAACAAATAGCAAGAGTTTTCAAAAACACAGATTATAAAATAGCACATAGGAATTATAATACACAACACAGACTCATTTATTCGAAATTAAAATCTAAAACTCCTAAAGAATTGAAAAGTAACGTCGTTTATTTTCATGATGAACATCGACCCTATCCCACGAATTCATAAATAAAAATACCTGGGAGCTACTGTAACTCCATGCATGGCGCGTGGAAGACACGTACGAAACATTTTTGGCGCTGCATTAACGACACGAGTATATATCAAACATATAGTAGGAAGATGTTATTTCACTCTGGTTGGGCGACATCTCGAATAAACCATAATCATTTGAGAGCCTGCACAAAAAGATTAAATTCGCGTGATGAATAAAATAAACAAAGAAAATCCGAATACTACGCTGAGAACTGCTACGAGCTAAAAAAAAAAAAGATTGAAACAGCTGATGGAATAACTAGGTTGGGAGCCGCTGGAGACGCAACACGCTAATCAGCCAAGATTACTTGAAAATTTCAGATGACGCACATTTTAGGATGAGACGGAGGACATTATTTTGACTCCGCGCTATCTCTCTCTAGAGCTGACAGAAGTGAAAAAAAGAGAGATGCACTGCCCAACTGATGATACACACGATAACTTCCTTCTACCTTTGTGACTATTATAAAAACAGAGTATGACACTTAGATACTGCATTAAAATAAAATTGAAATGCTTTGCCCAGACGAATTCGTTTTCCATTTCTCTAATAATTATGTTTCAAAATGATTTGGAAATCGTCTTATAATGACTCCTGGAGATCTTTATGAATACAGCAGGCGCAGAATTGCAACGTACTCCAAGGAACGAACACGAGATCACACGGGGTAGTGAATCACGTCCGGCCGCCACGGAAAACGGCACTAGTGACGTCAGGCCTCTTACTTTCAACATGGCGCAAGCTACCCTCCTTTTCAAACGCTACTGAATTTTCATTCAACTATTGTGAAGTAAATTTTGGTCATTAAGAAAAACTGAAAGCATTTTCACGTAAGGTTTAAAGGAACGTAGGAGATCCTGAGAGAATCATAGCTGAAGCAAAAGTTGGAAAGTTCCTCATTCACCTTCGTCCTCTGTTCCTTACCTTTTACATGGCTGGTGTAACAACAACTCCAGCCACACGCCCCTACTGCGGCTTGTAAAGTGGCATGTAGATGTAGAAATATTGAAACCGATCAAAAAGTGTGAGAAACCGTCCGAAGGGGGAGAAAATACAAAAAAATACATCTACATGATTCCTTTTCATGATCTCTTTTTTATTATGCATTTTCTTATTCTTCTTCTTTCAGGAGATGTATAAGTTTGAGCGATAAATGTTTTCACAGTGAAAAATTAAAAATAATTGAGGATATTTTACAAGAAAACCATTTCCCTAAAAAGCTAATTCGCTCCATAATTTATTCTAAAAAAGGTTTTTCTTCTCAGAAACAATAATCAATCAATACAGCTAGCATATCAAATATTAAAACAGCATAATATCGAGGAGTTATTTATATTAAAGGTCTATATGAACAAATAGCAAGAGTTTTCAAAAACACAGATTATAAAATAGCACATAGGAATTATAATACACAACACAGACTCATTTATTCGAAATTAAAATCTAAAACTCCTAAAGAATTGAAAAGTAACGTCGTTTATTTTCATGATGAACATCGACCCTATCCCACGAATTCATAAATAAAAATACCTGGGAGCTACTGTAACTCCATGCATGGCGCGTGGAAGACACGTACGAAACATTTTTGGCGCTGCATTAACGACACGAGTATATATCAAACATATAGTAGGAAGATGTTATTTCACTCTGGTTGGGCGACATCTCGAATAAACCATAATCATTTGAGAGCCTGCACAAAAAGATTAAATTCGCGTGATGAATAAAATAAACAAAGAAAATCCGAATACTACGCTGAGAACTGCTACGAGCTAAAAAAAAAAAAGATTGAAACAGCTGATGGAAGAACTAGGTTGGGAGCCGCTGGAGACGCAACACGCTAATCAGCCAAGATTACTTGAAAATTTCAGATGACGCACATTTTAGGATGAGACGGAGGACATTATTTTGACTCCGCGCTATCTCTCTCTAGAGCTGACAGAAGTGAAAAAAAGAGAGATGCACTGCCCAACTGATGATACACACGATAACTTCCTTCTACCTTTGTGACTATTATAAAAACAGAGTATGACACTTAGATACTGCATTAAAATAAAATTGTATTGCTTCGCCCAGACGAATTCGTTTTCCATTTCTCTAATAATTATGTTTCAAAATGATTTGGAAATCGTCTTATAATGACTCCTGGAGATCTTTATGAATACAGCAGGCGCAGAATTGCAACGTACTCCAAGGAACGAACACGAGATCACACGGGGTAGTGAATCACGTCCGGCCGCCACGGAAAACGGCACTAGTGACGTCAGGCCTCTTACTTTCAACATGGCGCAAGCTACCCTCCTTTTCAAACGCTACTGAATTTTCATTCAACTATTGTGAAGTAAATTTTGGTCATTAAGAAAAACTGAAAGCATTTTCACGTAAGGTTTAAAGGAACGTAGGAGATCCTGAGAGAATCATAGCTGAAGCAAAAGTTGGAAAGTTCCTCATTCACCTTCGTCCTCTGTTCCTTACCTTTTACATGGCTGGTGTAACAACAACTCCAGCCACACGCCCCTACTGCGGCTTGTAAAGTGGCATGTAGATGTAGAAATATTGAAACCGATCAAAAAGTGTGAGAAACCGTCCGAAGGGGGAGAAAATACAAAAAAATACATCTACATGATTCCTTTTCATGATCTCTTTTTTATTATGCATTTTCTTATTCTTCTTCTTTCAGGAGATGTATAAGTTTGAGCGATAAATGTTTTCACAGTGAAAAATTAAAAATAATTGAGGATATTTTACAAGAAAACCATTTCCCTAAAAAGCTAATTCGCTCCATAATTTATTCTAAAAAAGGTTTTTCTTCTCAGAAACAATAATCAATCAATACAGCTAGCATATCAAATATTAAAACAGCATAATATCGAGGAGTTATTTATATTAAAGGTCTATATGAACAAATAGCAAGAGTTTTCAAAAACACAGATTATAAAATAGCACATAGGAATTATAATAATCAACACCAACTCATTTATTCGAAATTAAAATCTAAAACTCCTAAAGAATTGAAAAGTAACGTCGTTTATTCAATATCATGTAATTACTTTGATAGTATATATGTAGGCCAAACATCCCAATATCTGATAAATAGAATTTCCCAGCATAAAACTTCAATAAAATCCAAAATGTAACTATCTGCACAAGCAGATCATTCATTCTATATAATAATCTACCGGTTAAAGGTATGTTACAATGAAAGTCAGAGAAAATCCAACAGACTTCTACACGTGCTGTGTCCTATCTACCTCTAGTATTTCTTTCTTCATCTCAATGTAAGCCCTACCTTTCTTCATCTCGTCCATAAAACCTATTCTCTTTCTTCCTCTTCCCCGCTTGCTCAACATCCTTCCCTCCATCACGGCTTTCAGCAAACCATCGTCCCTCATTACCGCTTCCAGCCACCTACCCTGCCTTCTCCTAACCTCATCCACAAGTTTCCTCTCCTCACCAACTAGGTCAAGAACTTCCTCATTTGTCTTCCGTCCAACGCACCTTCTCCATCCTATCTAGCAAATCATGCGATCAAAAATAACCACACATAAAAAAGACATATGTCTCCTAAACGAAGAAGAAGAAAATACATTTTTTAAATACAGTGAGCGCCGGCCGAGCGAATTTCACGAGCATGCAAAGAATTCGCCCATCCCGAGGCTCATAAAACCACCGAGAAGCAAAAGGTTAAAAATCAATTAAGGCCACCGCCCGTCGCCGCGGCTGCATCCCCTCCCCGGCAACAAACACTGCCCCACCGTCCGTCCTCTGCGAATTTGGTCGCTTTCGGTCGAAGTAGCGGACACCGCGCAATCTCACCCACCCCGCAACCTCCCCTCACTTCCCCACTCTCGCTCGCTCCCAATGCGCGCCCCCTGGAGGCCCCCAAATTCACCCCCTTGGTCCGCAGGTTTCATTCCCCCCCACACTTAAAAACCCTCGCCACCCAATCCGCCACACCCACCCAGGCCGATTTACGTAGTTCGAGCGAGATTTTCCCCAGTCATAATTGAGACCACATTAAAATTTTACCATATATATATATTCCTACTCTTACCCTAGAGAAAGGTGGAGCAAGTCTTCACCGAAATATCGGAAGTTTCAATTTGTGAGTGTCCTTTTTTTCTGTTTCTGTATTTTTATCGGCCACCCTCTTGGCATATTATATATTTATCACCCGAGTGATTTTCCAAGAAGTTTTATTTATATATATCCCTCTGATTTCTCGGCTTTACCATCTTCCACATCACCAGTGTCTTCGTCCAATTTTAGTTACATGTTTCCTATCTCTTTCTTTCACCTTCTGTTCAAATTATATATATATATATATATATATATATATATATATATATATATATATATATATATATATATATATATATATATATATATATATATAATATATATAAATGGATGTTTGTATATCTGTCCGAGATCAATAGACTTCGACACCGTTTCACCCATCACCATGAAAGTAGGCACATTTTTTAAGGAGGAGGTTTCTATACTATCTAAAAAGATCTCAGGGCCCCAAAATGTCCCAAAAAGGGACCCTTTAGTGGTCTACGCGCTATGTATTGGGTTTTGTGCAGTGGTTTCATTTTTTGCTTTTTAAAATTACTTCTGCTTAAGGTAGAGGGTTGGGATTTTTTTATCAAACGGCTGGAAGAATGAAGTTTCATTTTCTTTGATAAATCCAACCACACCCCATTATCCTTTTCAATTCGTATTTATCTGAAAATCGCGTTTTTAGCTGCAAAAACGCGCATTTTTCTCAGAAATCAACAATAATATATTTCCTTGACAACCAGATTTTGGTCATTAACGAATTTAAAATTCATTTTGCTTAGTTAAGCTTATTAGGAATGCTGAAAATTGAGTTTTATGAAGTGGTTTATTTTTTTGCTTTTTTAAACTACTTTCACTCAAGATGGAGAGTAAACATTTTATCAGGTACCCGAAAGAACGAATTTTCTCATTTTTTCCATATATTCTCCTCTTATATGATGAGTTATGAAGAAAGTGTGATCCCGAGAAACGCCGGGTAATTCAGCTATCATATATATAAATTAGAATTTACTTGTATTTATATATGTTTATATGTTCGCCTAAAACTCGAGAACCAAATGTAGCATAGCTCTGAAACTTTAAGGTTTATTAAACGTCTTCCCTGGGCAGGTAATAGGCTACTTTTCTTGCAACTAATGAACCTCCGTTCGACCCCAGTCGAGTCAAAGCGTCCCCATAAGAAATACACGTTCAGGTCTTTCATATAGCTTGCAGCCATTTTTTCATTTGAAATTTAAAAATACCTATTGCATAAACTTGAGACGCACACCAGCCAAAAGATAATTCAATAAATATTTTTATTATTTTATTTGAATTCTGATTTCGGATCTAAATTACTGATGGAAATTACTCAGATGAGAAATTAGAAGTCAGATTCTCTTCTGTATGAATAAAACTAATATATTTTTTATTACTTTTATCCCTCCCGTTGAGAATCAACGGCCATTTCTACTAGTCTTCACCGATGTGTATATACATATGTCAGTAACCTTCACACAAGAAATACACGACAAGCTGAATCTTCATTTAGCTGAAGACGTTTTTTTATTTGCAAAATTAAATTAGAAGTATTGGTTATATTGGGAAAGGTACAAATATAAAGAAAATAAAATAAAGATCCTTATTCCTTCAATCGAATTTTGTATGCCGGTCTAAATAACGAAATATTGGTTAAAACGTAATGATTTTTGCAAAATATTAGCGTTTTTTAGTCATCGTCCTTATAACGACCATACTTATTGTTTAAGTCGAGAATCCGTGTGCATCCATTAACTCACTGATTCCTTGCACTAAATAAGATGTAAATGGTTTATTAAAATGTATTAGTGTTGACTTTATCCTTCCCGTTGATATTCAAACGGCACCTTATGTAGCAACATATAAACACGGGAAAGATAACGAAGTAAATGCTGTAACATTTATGACGCATAAACCTTGCTTTAAATTACTGCAATTCACAGTAATTAACTAAACATTACTTTAGCTTTAAACATTAACTAAGATTATCTTGACTGTTTTTTCACGCCATAAGCTGAAAACCCCTTCGCAACCGAAGATTTTTTTGCGATTCTATAAAAGTTACTGTGACTAGTTGATTTATAATTAAAAATAGTTAAGCAAGCAAACAAACTACACTCTGTTAAATTGCTGGCGATATCTATGCGTTAGATATTCCTCATTCACTAAATAAAGTGTCTCTGAAGTCCATTCCCGTACAATTTCCCAAGGAAAATAGCTGTTATTTTTTGGCCAATAATTCTAATAGTATAATATGGAAATGCGGGGCATTCAATAACAATTTTAAGGAAAGGAGGTACACAATACACTGGATTTGCAATAGGAGGCAATCAACTTGCGTAGTATTTTCTCGTTGTTAGAAAATAAGAGTACAGAGAGTAATACTTCGACATGTTAAAAAGTCATATAAGCATTACCCATTGGCATTATACGCACATGTGCTATTCCAAGTAATTATCAGAAAAAGAGACAAAGAATGGAATTTAATTTAAAGAAGAATTATAATTGACAGGTAGAAAGGATAGTAGTACATATAATTGTTTCTGAACAGCTGTGGACGGCACTGCTGTGTACGAGCAAGGCTGAGGGCGGGCCGTTTTCAAAACAGTTGATAATCGCCTCGCTTAGAAATGTGCGCTAGAATAAAACCATTGTTGAATGCTAAAGGATGAATTTTTATAAAGACCTTTGAAATAGCAACTATTCACGAAAAAAACACGAAAGAAGATAATCCATACTTTACAAATAAAATATTACGAATGCATTTTCCAATCTATTTCGCTAGTGAGTATTACGATAAGGTATCAGGTGAATAAATTAGGGTGACAAAAACCAGGATCGTACGGGAAAAATTGATTCCAGGAATGAGCTGAACAAAAAAACTGCGATAAAACAGCTATTTCAGCCAGAATAAGGCCTACTTCATTCTGTTTGAAATCAAAATAAGAAATATGAGGCATGATAAAATGAAAAAAGTAATTAATTATTTTAGTACAACTATACGCTCATCTTTTGCTGGGCACATGGGTCAACTCGTGAGGAGAAAAAAATGATCATGTCACTACATATCCATAGGTATTCGAAATGTATATCCATGAGTGCATCAGTAGGAATAAATTTGATACGTAAGCTAGGAGAAGAACTATTAGGTGTAAGGAATTCCTATCCAGAAAGACAGTAGTATTACCATTAGTTAGAGAAGCGAGAAGCATAGAGTAAGTACAATGACACGCAAGCTGTTTACAAGCATGAGGAAAAAATTGCCCATAAGTCATGAAACATTTCATCATAAGAAGTACGTTTCTTTCCATGGGAACAAACTACGAATGGTTGCTCTTGTTAATGACAAAGCAAATGGAAATGAGGCACTGTAGCAACACCCAATCAAATGTGTGAAATTCACAAAGGAAAAAATCATTCACCAGGCCGGGATGATTTTTTCTCTACGAATTTCACACATTCACGTGATCGCTGGCGGGTGACTCCGTTAAAGTTACTGCGCAGCCAGTTTCGCAGTACTTTGTACATGTACTCATTGTTGAGGACTCGTCTCACGTCATGCTAAAATATTCGTCATTTGACCTCAGACTTTCCATTATCAACAAGTAAATTAAAAAGAAAGTTTTTCGTTACACTAGTATGTAGTACATACCTATTAGCAAAATGAAACTAGTATTAAACCCGTGTCATTTTTGAAGCAGCGTTAACACAAGACAATTATAGTCAATCATCATCAACAGGAGCAGTAGTCATTAATCCGAAGATTGGTGAGCTCCGGCTCTCTTACCAGTCGACCGCTTTTTTCCTACGCAATTCTTCCACTAACCACCGAAATTATTTTTAAGATTCGGAAGGGAGGAATGTCTTGGTGCTGCACTAATATTCGATAATTTTTTCGCAATGGATATTTTTTAATTTTAAGAAGAAGTTTGGCCATCATCAGCACAAGTCGTCAATTCGTAGATAGGTTTGCTGCATCACTCCACTACACTCTCCAACACTCCACTCAGCCATCCACTTCATTTCTTAGTTATTCTTCATTTAAATATTCTTCGTATTTCATTCCTTCTTCATGCTCCCTATACATGGCCTACTTCGATAATCCGGCAATGCGCGAGTTAAAATGTAAATGGTTCACATATTTATGGTTTTTAAAATCACTTTCACAGGTTTAAGGTATAGAGTAAATAGTCGCTCACATTTTGAGGTCATAGCAATTATAGAGAGAAATCAAGTTTGATGGTACGGACATCTCAATAGAATGGACCAGAATAGAATACCCAGAAAGGTATTGGAAGGAAAACCGGAAGGGAGAAGTAGAGGTCAACCGAGAGATACTTAGATGCAAGGGTTTGAGAAGTGTGGACAGGAAAGAGGGAAGACTGAAAAGGAGATGAAGAAAATGGCAGGTGATCGGAAGAGGTGGAAGCAGTTCATTGAGGCCCCGACGCCAATGGCATGAAAGGGAAAGAAGAAGAGAGAAGGAGAACACTGTATTTATGACCCATAACATTATCTACTAAAAATGTAAAATAAAAAACCTCAGAACTTGATTAATTTCACCCGAACGAATCCAGACCTTTCCTATTTCCCCAGTCACCACACCACCACCGTTCAGAACTCATTTCAAATAACATCAACAAAATGTTGGGACTCCCTCCCTTTTTTCTTGAAACAATGTTCATCAGTTACCTCCTTTAAAACCAAACTATAAGAATATCTAATGCAACAACAGAACACTTGAAGCTGGGTATCGAGATGCCATACCTAAATATTTGTTATTAATGTAAAACAATTATGTAAAAATTTGCACTTGAGTCAATCAAAATTCTGTACGTATTCAATAAATCAAAAATATGTGTTTTAAATGGCATTGGTCAGTACCGACTTGAAATTTTGTTGTATTTTACTTAAACTATGTAACAAATTTTGTAAAAACTGAGCATAGACTTGCCCTGACTGAACTTGGTCTTACAGGGTATGCCCTAGATCAATAAAATTTGTATCTATCTATCTAACATTAACTCTACCCCCGATTTGCGTTGAAATGTACAACCAAGTGCGTAGGGTCAGTAGCGAATGGAAGGCAAGTGCGCTGTTGTGTTTCCAAGTGATTATCGTTCTAGAGAACATTTAAAAAGCGCCCATTGTCACCTATCAAACCGACCTACAGATTGTAGGCTTCGAGCTCATGGATATCTTCGTAGGCTTTCGGTCAGCAGAAGGCACGGGGCGCCATCCATCACCAATCGCACCCCATGGACGTTGAGGCCACCCCGGAGACACCTAGCCGCCGCTATCCTTTCTCCAGAGCCGTGGGAAACTATGGTGATCCGTCCCAGCGAGCGAACTCACCTCGTCCCCGCCATAAACCTTACCGCCCACGCATCCCAACTCTTTCCAACACCCCCCCCCCTCGACTTTCACGGCCCCCTTTCATCCCCCCCCCCTGCCCAACAACACAATCCGTCCCCTAAGGGGAGAGGAGAGACCCTGGTCGTGTTTTCCCATACACCCCTCCTTTGCCTCCTTAACTCCAGTCACGCTCACCCCCTTGCACCTCCTCCACCACGAGGTCCGACCTCCCTATAGCTCCCCAACCCACACAGGAGGCGCCTTGAACTAGAGAGGGAGAGAGATGAGAAGCGCGGTTACGTGAATTTTTCGCCTCTTTTCTCGGAGAAAGGGAGAGAGAGAGAGAGCATTTTATGTATTTTCACCGTGAGAGAGAGAGACAAGTGGGACAATGGAATCGATGTGAGGAGAAGCCAAACTGTTTCCACTTGCCTGAGTTCTCGCAGGACAGGAAGGGGGAGGTGGGTGGGCGCGTGGAGGAGGGTTAAAGGGATGGGCGGGTTTGGAGGAAAGGGGAAGAGCGGCGAGGAGGAAAGAAGCCTTCCCAGAATGCCTTGCGCGGCCGGAAACGAGGTCGAGACTGCGATTAACACAAGGCGCTTGAGGCGACGTCTTCTCCTTCACCATTCTTCTGCCTCCTTTTTTTTTCAACAGAGCCAATATTGGGCCATGTTTACCATGGGATTTCTAGGTAGGCACCGGTGTGCCCTGTGAACATTAGGGATGTGGAGAGTTAACGGGGGGGCAGCGGTTGAGGAGCAGGTCTGGAGGAGCACTTCAAATATTAAATCATATTTCATTTGAGTATTCTACAAGCTTATTAGTAGGTTCTTGTACAGTCCTTATCCTAACATCCAAATTTCTGGTGCATACATCGAGACGATGTATGTACCAGATGGGGTGCTTTCCCTCCTATAGATGCCTCGTCATACGATCCCTCTTCAAATTCTCATGTCGTCTACTTCTTCTTGTTTCATCCAGAATTCCTATCCTCTTCCTTCTTTTTCCACGCTTCCTCAGTGTTCTCCCCTCTATTAACCTCTTCCAATCAACATGCCCTCTCAAAATTTCCTCCATCAATCTCTTCTGCCTTCTCCAAACCTCCGCCACCAGCTTCCTCTCCTCTCCAACCATATCCAATACGCCCTCCGTTTGTCCTCCTCGCCACCCAGCTCACCCTCTCCATCCTTCTGCAAACTCACATCTCAAACGCTTCCAGTCTACGTATATACATCCTCCCTTCGTACTGACCAAATTTCCGACCCATGCAGCACTAAGCTCCATATTAGAGTAAGCGATATCAAATAATCGTCCTTCTGCCACCCTTTCCTGGAATAAGAACGCGACTGTTCAAGATGGAGCGTGTTTACATTTGTAAATAACCAGCCACCTGCGGCAATTCCGGAGAAATTGATAGGCTATCTTTAACTTCAGAGTGTAAATTTGTTTTACAAAAATTACTCAGGATCTTTGCTGTTTCGATAGTTAGTGTGGCAAGTTATTTTATTTGCTCTCTAATGCTTTTGTCGTAATTTGCTACGCAGTTTTAGCAGCACGTGTCGCATGCTCCCTGTTTAACTCTAGTACCCCTGTGCATTTATGTAGCAGCAAACCACGCTAATAGTCATAGTTTCTAAAGCATATAGTGAAGTACAAGTTGGTTAAATGTCACCCAATGTCAATGTGTGTTTGCTAATGCATTAAATGTCGTAGTTTCATTAACTATTGTAGCATATAGTGTGAATCACGTTGATGAAAACTCAGCCCCTGCCTCACCTACTTGAGGTGCCTTGCAGGTTACTATGAAGTAGATACATTCAAATGAACATTGCAATAACTCTTGCTGCGTCAGACGAGGTACATCGGAGGGATTTCGAAAAATGGAAGGATAAGATGTGTGGACATCAAGGAAAATATCATCGTCAGGACAATGTATGGATGAGGGAAAACTATGCTCGTATGTGTAAGTAAAGTTTTATGTTTTCAGACTTACAAAGTTTACATTTTCATTCTGTTTAATTCATGATAAAAATCGCAGGTTAACCCCACTAAAATCTTCTGACGCCAGGTTTGAAATTAATTAAGGAGCACGTACCCTGTAATTAGATCCGCCGGCAGAGGATGAATAAATGGGTGTTCCTCGGTAAATCAAGGACGAACGCGAATTATTCTTCCAATTTTTCAGTCTATAGCATATTTTTCATTGCATCGAGAAATTTCTAGAAGCATGAAAGAGAGCCACGAAAATTAGAATGTATTATCGTGAATTGGGATGGTCTCAAAAATAAGACTGCATTTGTTTACTCTTTGTCTCGTTACCCATCAATTTAGTAATTTTTAATTCACTCACCATAGTTTTAATGAAGTACTATTTGGGTCATACTGTTTCGAAGACCGAAATTCATATTACCTTTTATCCAGGCAAAACTCTTCGATAAACAATCCATTGTTTCAGTTCCAGAACCGGGAAAGTATGAAAACACACGGCCACACTCTATTTTTGAGGATAAATCAGGCTTTTCCTAACTATCATCTACACGATAAACGATAACCAACACCAAAAACAAATAGGAAGAAATAATTGAGAGCCAAAAGCCGCAAATAATGGCATTCCATGAATTAGATAAATATATAGTTAGGGTGCTGCATTCACATACTTGCACTTATGCAGCATTTTTAATTGAACTCATCGGAGGAAAACAAATAGATAAGGGTGAATAAAATTATAGGCACACACTTTTAGTTCAAACCTCAAATACTGGTTAGGAATTAAATGAACGAAATCTGAAGATTCAGGCACAATTGCGTGCAAACAAAATATCATTGATAAATCACAAAAATATGCAAATTCCACTTGTAAATATTTATTACGACCTAGGTTTAGTTTGTTACAGTGTTATCATTATGATGCTGCAACAAGCAAATCCTAGTTCGTAATAAATATTTTACTTGTGAAATTAGCCCATTCTTTGTGATTACTCAGTAAGGAATCAAATTACCTAAAAGGAATTTTTTCAATAAACATAAATAAAAACACAATAAAATTTATTCCTCCTGACTAGTCCTCAATTAAGCATGGCAAACACCAAAAAGCTGTAAAAATTCTGAGCCGAGGAAATTTTGACCAACAGAAAAATTCATTTTATTTACGTAAACTCCGCATAAAATTGTCAAAAATCGATTTAATTCCAACTACCAAAAATACGACTAACATTAACTCAGGTTTCGGAAGTTCAACGGCATTTTTCAAGCATTTTCTACTAGGTACAATGAGGGAAATATCAACGAAAGATCCACTACATCACGGTGCATACAAATTGATAAATATGGCTTGGAAGAAAATCCTGAAAGTTTTTACGTGGATCGTCAAACGATTTTACTGAGAAAGAACCTCCAACGCGTGCTTGTTCTGCTTTTCTGTTTTCAGAAGTAGTTGACAATCACAGCGAAAAAACTTCCACGGTGAGACTTCACAAGGTCGTACGGCGATCGCGGTGATTCCTAAGGGACTGTCTGTCACAAAGAAATAAGTTGCATGGATGACTCTTTTGAAATAGTATACCTGACGTTAAGGTTGAGGCAAGGAAGTTTATACTGTGGTAAAGATAACGTCGGGAGAGTGGGAACTGACGCATGCAATTATCTATTTCAACGTCCGCTTTCGCATTCATTAATAAGAATTGCTTTGTGAGGAACAGAGCGACTTTTTCGCGATGAATGTCTTCCTTCTCCACCGTTGAGGAGCCTAGCTGCAGTTTTTTTTATTAGACACAGCACCTAAGTCTAGAATTCCATCAGTGAAAATGCCTACAAATCATCCCAAGCAATAATTTATGAGCCTTCAGAAGGTGAACCGTGGAAACACGATGTGTAATCTTCCCTAATTCCAGAGATACACGACTCGCCAATGAACAACTGGTGAGGTTCTATGCCTACTGCCTAAGGAAAAACTTTACATATAAAGTTATAATTATTTATTGATTAATCTGTTGAGATCTTGGTAGTTTATGGAATCTAATATCGCACATTTAATGTAAATTAGCTGTAAAATGTACCTTTACCAGCGGCAACAACAGAGTGCAAACCAGTAGAAGGAACTCATCGCAAACCTGGACGCATTAGTTAAGAACACATAGCTGTATCTTAATGAATTACCTGAATGATTTGAATTACGATTCACTCAGACTATTCTTTCTACAAATCACAGATTAGAGAAAATATTAGATGGAAACCACTGGGTAATATTTTAGCAAATACAAATCCAACTCGGCCATACTGGATTATCATAAATGAAGGCATAATTCTGCAAACGGAAGGCATAATTCCACAAATCGATTCGGCATCGCGTTAAATAATCTAAAACATGTAAGAACGAAAATAATAAAATTAACGGAGCTTTTTACATTCGGATAACTGGAAAAACGAGCGGTACCGAGATGATTTATTTAGCCACAGGTCAAAAAATAATTTTTCAAAATATTAGCATTTTGCATAAAGAAGAGTTTACACTGGAAAGTTTATTGCGTAAGCGACTTCCAGCAAGCGAATTTGACGTAAATTGCAGTGGTAAACTACTCTACAAGTCTGCTTGCAGAATTTTTAAAAGGTTCGGCAAGTCGCTTGCAGAAGTGTATTGTTTTCAAGGTAAACGGCAACCATTCTGGCTCTGCAAATACTTGTGAAAAATATTTCGTCTGAGTTAACTCTCCCACAAGCTCTTGCAGAATTAACTGGCGAAAATAACTATCCAGGGTAAACCCATCTTAACGCATAACGTTAACGGACAAACTTCGCGCGACAGCCACGCTGGGTGCATACAGTTTTCATAAAAAAAAGAAAAATGTCTTCACTTTCGTGATCCAAGACTCCTCTTCTATTCCCTTCTCTAGCATATGCCACACGTGATTTACAGGAGAAATGTTTTCCTCAGGGTTACATTGGATTGAGCAAAACTCCCTTCACCCCCTTGCGGTAGTATGTATGTACAAATAGTTTTCCACTTATACAACTTCACCCCTTGCAAGAGGAGAAGACTAATTGGTCCCACGCCTCGTCCTCCTTGACAATGACCCTATCACCTCCGGAGATCCTTCACAGTGATACGCCGGCTGGCCGGCCGCCACGGCCGAGCAATGACGACATGAAAATGCGGTGGGCGACCAGTGTGCAGGGCAATGCCCCCCGCCCGAAACGTGATTCCCTGGCTGCCCTCACGTAGAGCGATGCCCGGTGAAAGGATGGAGAGACTGTCCTCCGAGAGACCGAAAATATACAATGATGAAATCAGTCTATCCTCGATGTTTCCCCAACGGTATTATAAAGCGTTCCAAATTTAGTTGAAAATATGCAGATTCGTTTTCAGCGTAAATTTGCTCTCAAAATGTACCTTTACCTGCTGCAACAATAGACCTCAAACCAGTACAAGTAACTCAACGCAAACCTGGACGCATCAGTCAAGAACGCATAATTGGAACTTAATGAATTACCTGAATGGTAAATCTCTTAAAGACCGGAGGTGTGACGTTGCCAATATTTTCATTATTATTATTAGGTAATCTACCGGTTAAGGTAGGTTTAAATGGAAGTAGGTCAAATCCTCGAGATTTTTACATGTGCAGGGCCCTTTCTAAGAAAAATACTTCTTTTTTCACAGCATGCGTCCTACCCTTCTCCATCCCATCCATAAAACCTATTCTCTTTCTTACCCTTCCCCGCTTGCCCAACATCCTCCCCTCTATCACGGCCTGCAGCAAACCATCGCCCCTCATTGCCTCCTCCAACCACCTACCCTGCCTTCCCCTAATCTCATCCCGATTTCTTTCCTCACCCACCACACCAAGTACTTCCTCGTCTGTCTTCTTTTCCGTACACCGCACCATCCCCATCCTCCTCCACATATAGCAGCAGGAAAGTAAGCAAGGTGCTATACAATATACTAACTGCACGTCCTTCCAATAAAAAAATATTATTTTTACCCAACCATTAAAACCTGAATAAAAAAACTCTTTAGCTTCAGTTGTTAAACCGTAATTCTTTGGAAAAGAGCCAAAACCTGATATGTCCAAAATATGCATTTTGTAGGTGCTGATTGATATACATGTTTAATGTTATATTTTTAATGGTCAAAAGATGAGACTCCAACCACTCACTTAGTCTCTGGAATTCACTTTGAAGAAACATGACATTTCGTAATACGTTAATTCAACCAAAACTTAAAATGTTCACCTGTAAAGTTGTGATTTTGGACATATCAGCTTTTGGCTCTTTGCCACATAATTATGCCTTTTGGAACTGGAAACTTGAAGATAACATTACATAAAAGTAATCTACTGGCTAAAGGTAGGTTTTAATGAAAGTCAGAGAAAATCCTCCTGTTTTATACACGTTCAAGGCCCTAACTGCCTCACGTAATTCTTTCTTCATCTCAGCAGTCCTACCTAGGCTTGTGCGATGAGTCGATTAATCGAGGTCATCGACGATGATTTTAGTCATCGCGGTGCGATGACTGTAATCGATGACGATGAATGTCATCGACCATCGATGCCGATGAGAATCATCGATGCCGATGAGTCGATGCGAATCATCGATGTCGATGAGAATCATCGATGTCGATGAGTCGATGAATTGATGCGAATCATTGATGTTGATGAGAACCATCGATGAGGATGATCGATATCCTTATATCACTAATTTTTCTTTTTTTCCATTCATTAGAACGCCTTAGATCTAAAATGTATGTATAAAGTAAAAGCACCCCAGCTATTGCGCCTTGAGGACGATGGCAGGGAGACAGTGAGATGTTTGGAATTTATGTTTTTCCTCAAGTTTGTGGTAGACGATACAGAAGTAGCGATCACGTTCAATCACAGTTAATACGCAGTAGCAGTGGTAGCGTTGTATTCGTTGGTTACACTGGTGCAGTTGGTAGCAGCGGTAGCAGCCTGAGCTAAATCGGCTGAATTCACCGAATTCACAGTCAAAGTGATTTCGATTATTTAGTCACAGGCTTTGATTGATACTTTTCAGTATCGGTGATTCAATCACAGCGATATATCGCTTACCACTACAGTACAGTTCATCGACATTCATCGATCACCGATATTCATCGATAGTCATCGATCATCGTGTACACTATATACGATGATCGATGACAGCCATCGTCATCGAAACATTTCGATGAAATGTTTTCATCGAAAATCGATGACCAAAATCGGTCATCGCACAAGCCTAGTCCTACCTTTCTTCATCCCGTCTATAAAACCTATTCTCATTCTTCCCCTTCCCCGCTTGCCCATCATCCTTCCCTCTATCACGGACTTCAGCAACCCATCGCCCCTGATTACCGCTTCCAGCCACCTACCCTGCCTTCCCCTAATCTCATCCACAAGTTTCCTCTCCTCACCTACCATGTCAAGCACATCCTTATTTGTCTTTGTTTCCGTCCATCGCACCTTCTCCATCCTCCTTCATACCCACATATTGAAAGCCTGTAGCCTTTTCTTGTCCTTACTCGAGCATGTAGAGCTTTTTTTAAATTACTTGGGTAGTACGCTAAAAGAAAATTGTCATAGAAGCAAGACATTAGGGGTAGAATAGCGTTAGCGAAGGATGCGTTTAGTAATAGAAGGGAAGATATATACACACATATTTTATTTTATCAAGAATATCTCAAGAGTTAAGTTATCAATCGGGTTTTCAAGTGGAGGAATTCAACTGTGGCTCGGAGACATGAGGTACCAAATATTCACCAATAAATAAATGTATGCAACAAATATATGAAAAATCATTTGACTTGAACGAAGTCCCGGAATGATTTTTTCAAGAAATATTTCATCCCCTTAGTGATTACCCTACACCCGTGCGCGTGACTGCGTACCAAGTCATTTGTAAATTTTGAAATGATATCGTTAGAAATTCGTCATCCAAGTGGAAGTATTAACAACTTCATTCATTAGCTTAATTTGACTGGAAACTGAATAAGAATTTGTGTAGATGTTTATGTATCCCATACAGAGCACGAAGGTCGTCAAATTATTTATATGCTTCTCACTGTTCTCTGACAACCGAGGTCATATCGGATTTCAGACTTACGTAAACTCAGGCTAGAATCGGATTGAAGCCGCCTAATGCCCGTTTGAACCGTTTATGCCCGTTGCTCATAGAGCCCGTTAGGATTAGCTGATGAGCGCATGGCATGATGGGTATCCCGGAACGCGAGCCGGAGCGGCGATAGTTTTCTGTAGATAATTCCCTAAAAGTTGATTCCGTGTGAACCCGAATACATTACTCACCTCATGTACGTATAGCGCATGTATGGATAAAAGCATTAAGGAAACGGCATCGTAGTTAATTAAGGTAGTTTGAGCGAGTTATCATTTCATATAAAATTCAAAGAATTTGGCATCGTCGTAAAGAAAAATATCTCAGCTTTCCCAAGATACCAAAATATCAGCCACGTACGATAATAATTTTCAAGATATTTTCCAAAAATGTAACAGCCATTTTCCCCGGGAAATGGTGCGGGTATGCACTCCGGGCAGAGTTTATTAAAAAAATGAGAAAGTTACAACGCAAATATCGTATCAGAAATTTAACAGTATATAGTTTGTATGCTTTCTCACTTTAAAAAAAAAACTAAATCAATAACTCACGGCAAGTGAATTTAACAGCCATTCCATTTAAGGTGAGCCCAAATATGGAAAAATAAAAAAATTAAATAATATAAACAAGATATTTGAAAATATAAAAAACTAAATTGTCACACCAGTACATTTTTTTAAGTTTGTTTACATTTTCTGCCTTAAAAAGTGAACTTTGTCTCATCGATAACACATCCGGAACAATATTGGTCAAACCCGGAACTTTACCACATCACACCCGGAACTTGTGAAAAATTTTAATGCTGTAAAAATAATGCTTCAGGATATTTCTCCTTTAGTTAAAACAAAAGAACAGTTACTCTTTTCTTACTTATATGAATATCATTACATATTTGATGTTTAAGCTATTCAAAGAGTTTATAGGCTAAAATAGTCTATGTTTTATAGTGTCATTTAAGTGAGTCACACCCGGCACCAGAGTTTTCTTTCCAATTACAACAGTGCTAGTTAATTTTTGAAATTGCATATTAAGTTGAAAATTACCTTCTTTTATGGCTAACTAAAGGTGTAGTCCAGTATATTTTAGTTGAAGTATTTGATATGAAAATTTAAAATTAAACACACTTAAGTCACACCCGGAACCGTTGGAATGGCTGTTTTACAGAATAGCAACTAAATCTTCGGTTTTGAAGGCGTTTTCATCGTAAGGCGTGAAAAAAATTAGTCAAGTTAAAATCTTATGCATGAATATTTAGTTAATTACTGAGAATTTCCGCATTTTGAAACTAATATTTGCGTCATTAAGGTTACAATAGGTCAATAAGGTTTCATGCAGTTACTTAAATTTTAAAATGAAGTTCGTATACGGTCTCTATTATGACTAGGGATAAATCTCGCTCAAACTACCTTAATTCATCTTTTATCATGAAATTCGACATTTGGCGGCAAATTTCAATTGGTTTCCACTAATCATCATTGGATACTACCTTTCCTACGATTCAATTCTACCACAAGCTAATTAGGTTTAAAAAGTTGAAATTTAAAAACAAATTAGGCACAAATGACCCAAAGAGACCGTTATACAAGAGTAGACGCTGGGCTCCGTGGTGGAGGACATCAAAACTTCTCGTTAGAAATGGATAGTTTGGAAATTTTGTTTTTTATAAAAAGAACGCGACGCAAGCAGAAAGCGACGAAGTAAAATTGTGTAGAAGTGTACATATTTTTTAATCTTTTGATGCGAGGCACATAGGGGAACTAATTTGCAAAAAAAAGACCTAGCCTAGAACTCTGGAAATTATTCCTGAATATCATTAAATACCCATTGATCACCATGTCTTAAAATTTAAGCACCAAGAGAAGATAAATACCATGGAAGATAAATCTCAATTTACAAATGTGCATTTTTTCAATAAATATTTGTTGAATTATTGCCAAAAACCTGGTGCAGTAACTTTCTAGGAATTAAAATACAGGAGGTAAACCTGCGCCGCAGAATTTCAACGCGAAGATTTGAAAATGTTATGCCCAAAAAATATATCCACTTGTAAGGTGAAACACTTTTTTAATTATTTCTCTTATTACTTTGTAATCCAATGTCTGATTCATCAAAAATTGCAGTACACAATAGATTGGGTAGGTGGTGAACGAATGTGGAATAGATGTTCCGGTAATAGACATATATGAGCGAGCTCCGTTGGTTAGCTCATGTCACGAAAATGGATGAGACTTGAATGAAAAATCAGATTTATAATGGAGTAGTGTGTGAAGCAATACTTGAATGTAATTGAACTTCAAAAGATATATGCAACGATAGGGCACTCTGAAGGAAATTACAGTCAGCTTCACAGAGATATAACTTCTTCTGGGGTGCCTAGTTTCACCCCCATTTTGATTTGTTAAAATTGTGTACATCTTTTGAGTGAAATAAACTCTATTCTATTCTATAACCGAGAATTTGCTACCTTATTTTTTACTGTCTATTCCGAAAGGAAACGGCGTGATGGACATGTGAGTATGCATGCATACTTTTTAAAATTTACCTCCATGACGACTTCTTATGCGATGGATAGTGGAGGCTAAGGTACCGAACAATAAAAAAATATTAATGACAATTAGCAAAGCACGAATTTTTGAACTGTTGTTCAGCAAAATATTTCTCAGCCATCACTTTCGTAATAGTTTCGCGAGAAACCACGAGGAAATCAAGATACCGGAATCGCTCAAATTGACCCACTTGGAAAGTGATAAATAAAAGCGACCTCTTTCCTTCGCTAATGGGCTCTAAACGGAATGGCGAACGAGCGCCATCGATCTTCCTACTTCGATCTTGGTCCGGCGTAAACTCACTCTTTCCGAGTCACTCGCTTTACCGATATTTTCCAAGGATTGCAAAACTGGGTAAACATGAACAAAGGTTGTGGCATACATCTCCTATATAACTCTCACATTTACAGTAAAGGTGAACCCCGAATTATTTTTTACTATTTTAATATTTAGCGAGAGCGCTATATTACTTTTTATTATGTCTGATTAAACCAGGGGTTCTCAACTAGTGAGGAATCCTCCCCCCCCCCCCCCCCCTACGGGAAATTTAAGTTATTTAGAAGGGTTGAGATCACTGAAGATGACCTGCGTTGTGCCCTTTCAATCACTCCTCCCCGCATTGAAGAGCCGGCAAAGGTAAAACAATCTAAGATTTCTCATTCATTCTAATCTTCATCGAATGAAATTGATTGCACTTCTTTAGCGTTTTACTAAACTTTTTGCTCTTTGAAATAGACGGAATTTCTCGATCTTCGAAGATGAATCGAAGGACGCTTCAGTACCATTAATCAGTAAACAAATAGTTGTGAATATAAAATACTTAAACTTATTAAAGTCTTATAATCAATCAACATTTCTATTGCTAAAAAATTAGTAATACTCTACTGTAAAATATTTTCAAACACGCCTATACACTAACACAAAATATTTTCATTATAATATGATAATTACCTATTGGAAATGTATCTTTTGAGAAAGACTAGCTTGGGAAGGGGGAATGACATTTTGAAGTAAATGGAGAGAGGTCAATTGTGTAAAAGTACGTTACATGTAAGTAAAGACTAAGTCGTCGGACGGTTAATGCAGTCCAGAATTAATTAAACCTGGAATATGAAAAAGTAAAATACGAATGCATTCGCTTCAACCAAACGCAACAAAATGCTGTGAGTTTTGAAAGATTTTATCACCATCTGGGATTGTATGCAGCGAAAAATTAAAATACCTACGGAAATATTATGCACTTTTGCCAACGCAAAATAAAGTAAACATCAAATTAATTTTATTATCACTCCAAAGTACTCGAACAGCGGTATTCAGAAAGGATATTGGTAAAAAGTAGATATTATTTAAGTATTTCTTCAAATTTTCATAAAAAGCTTAGCACACAAGCCTGATAACAGAAAATTTTAAGTAATAATGGGCATTCTTGCATGTATGCAGAGAATATACGCTTTCTCGGTAATTTTCAGATTAAAACTTTTTATAATTCATTTGAAACCATTATTATTAACTCTGAGACTTTCGTGATTAGACAAATAGCCTTCACATAAAACAGTACATGACAATAAGGTACGTTTTGAATTCTCATTTACCTTGCGATAATTAATAGCGGAATAAGAGGAAACTTACGTATCACAATTGTTGTAATGTTAGCACCTGAATCATATTAATTTTATGATATTAATTAGAAAGATCATCATGATCTCAAAATGCATGGTCAACCCACTGATTTAGTATGGAAGGTTTATTTTTCATGTATTGAAATCATTGATTGTTAGGCTGAGAACAAATTTTCACCGATAAAGAGACGAAAAGAAATACTAACCAGCAAAAAGAAAACGTTTCCGCCTCAACATTTTTTCGTCATGGTCGCAACTCAAGACTGTGAAAACGACTAACCTTGAGGTAGCATTCAACTTGAGAGATTCAAATCATTTCCATTAGCGCTTTTCCGTGAACAAATTTTCCCTGTTTCGCTCAACGGATAAGATTATCATGATCTCAAAATGTGTTGCATTGAAAACAAGACTTTTCCTTTTCTTGGTCGATGAGTATACTTTTCAAATGTTACGAATATGAAGCGATGCTTTGCTCTGCTTCGCTGCACTCAAGGGGGGGGGGGGGTGGAAAAAAGGGATGATTCGACTTACGTGAAAGCTCTTGACACCCAGCGGCTTCTCGGGCCACTTCATCCATAGATAGTCTTAGCTTCCTCTTGAAAATTAGGGTAGGCCTCTCGTAGTAAACGACTCACTCTCATTATTATGACTGTGACTGACGTAACTCGACCTCGGTCGTTCAGCCTGAAACAGAGACCTCTCTGGTCATGATCGTAAAACCTCTGCACGGGCATCATTAGGGAAGAAAGGCAATAATGTTCATCGTATTTATTGGGGTGAGATGGAAACATTGCAGTCAATTTTTCCAGACAGCCTCTACTTTGATACTATTTAACATTTGAGTTGTTGGAAAAAGATTAAATACTTTGCACAATTCCACTGGAGATATTTGATTTATCGAGTCAACATGTTTCAATGCACTGCATCATCATCAGGACTGAATACAAGATAACCAATTCTGAATATATAGTCACATGGGGAGGGAGGAAGGAAGGGTGAGGAGGGTGGAGGTGGAGGGAGACGGCTTTGTATGAAACTTGGGTGTGCAGGTGGCTTGCATCTTCCGCCCCCACCCTCCTTACCCTTCCTTCCTCCCTCCCCATGTGACTATATATTCAGAATTGGTTATGGCTCAATAAATCTAATTTCTCCAGTGGAATTGTGCAAAGTATTTAATCTTTTTCCTACAATGGAATTCCACAAAGTATCGGCCACCACCAATACGTGTAACTTCATTTGAATAGTTGATTGTTTGGGTGTCTACTGACCATGAAACCAAAAACTATGTAGAAATTTTCCGGAAGCCGCAACATGGTAACGATTACAATAGGCAGCCTTTCTTCGAAATCCACCTAATAAGATTCAACGGACATTCCAGATTCATATGCCATCATAAAGAAAACAAAGGGCAACCCACTGATTGATGCATGCATTGACAACACCGCGGCCGTTCTACGGCTATCTGGTGCATTAGTCTTGTTTATTAATTGTGCAAACGAGACATACATTGCATAACGATCTTCATGGGTTAGAAAATAAGTGATTAGGTACTCTTAAAACGCCATCAAATCAGAGGATGTGGCCGAGCAATATTAAAAAACCTTTTTCTCCACGTCTTTATTTTTTTTACACAATTAAAGGCAAAATGTTTCACGAAAACTAGTTTTGAACACCGCGTGGCCTTATATAGAATTAATATATTCTGCCTCGTTTACCTCGGATACAGTAGTTTACTTAATTTATCATTATTTCGTGATCAATGTATGATATTAAAATAAAACATTAAAAATACCACCTTATCAATTGAGTCAATGGCACGAGGACTTAATGCTCTAGTATAGAATCACTCCGAGAGACAAACCACATAGGTGGCTTGCAAGGTACTTCGTAGATGTAGATGCATCAGAGGACAGACTGTCCATTAAAAAAAGCTCTAAGTACATAACTGTTAAGGGTTTCTTTCGACTAAGGGTAGGCATAGATGGACGTAAAAGTACTTCTATGAGCTCTTCTCCTCTGGTCAATACCTATTCATTATGAAAAGAGAAAATTTCTTTAGCCAGGCAACCTAATAAATGCACGTGAAGTCGAGGTTTGCATACAGTGGTCACTGATATCTATTTATTTTCTCAAAGAGGTGTACCACAGGTAAAGGTGAGCATCAACCACGTATTTTTAAATGTGTTTTTATCCTACTACAGTTCGATAACCTAAACTTTTGGGCACCTATATATTTTTCCACATCTACGCCACCAAATACTTTAACCAAAACCGCATAATAATGGACCTCAGTGTATATAAATTGAGTTTTTCTATTGTACTAGGTTATAATGCTTGAAACACGCACAATAATAAATAAATAAAACCAAGAGAAAAGGCAAAATTCATATCAAGACGGTGTCTTACATATGCTAAGGGGAAAATGATTTTCATAAGGCTGAGAATTTTAAAACAAAACACATAAATTTCTCATCTCCGATCGAGCATAACACTCTGTGACGGTCTATCGGTAAAGTTGGCATGAAATAAAACTATGCTTAAAGTACAGCTTAAGTAAAGAAAACGATGTATACGCACTGAAGGAAAAATTAGATCCATTGTATCATATTGTTTTACATATATACCATGGTTCAGAAACACCAACATTATATGCAAAAGTGGCGATAGTGAAACCTAAAACATATTCCATAGAAATCCTTCGACCTTCCTCATACGTTTTCTCAATAAAAAAGAACAGTAAGGTCCCTAAAAGAAAATATGGCGATATCATCATTCAAGTATTCTACCAGCTGATTGGTAGGTTCTTGGACAGTCCCCATTTTGTATCCCAACCTAATAGAAATTGTCTCGCTTTCCCTCCTAAGTTATTAGATCTCTCTTCAATTCTTCATATCTTCTACCTCCTCTTATTTCGTCCAGAATTCCTATCCTTTTCCTTCCTCTCCCACGCTTCCCCAGTGTTCTCCCCTCTATCACTCTCTTCAGCATGCCCTCTCCTCTCAAAACCTCCTCCATCCATCTCTTCTGCCTTCTCCGAACCTCTGCCACAAGCTTCCTCTCATCTCCGACCATATCCAATACCTCCTCGTTCGTCTTTCTCGCCATCCAGCTAACCTTCTCCATCCTTCTCCAAACCCACATCTCAAACGCCTCAAGTCTACGCACATCCTCCCTTCGCAATGACCACGTTTCCGACCCATATAGCGCCACGCTCCATATTAAAGTTTTCACCAGCCTCTTCTTTACGTCTCTTCTCAGACCCCCCTCATCAATTCCCTTCTCTTCGAAAATGCATCTTTAGCGAGCGCAATTCTGCATCTGATGTCCTTACCACTAAACCCATTCGCCTCCAAAATACTACCCAGGCACGTAAACTGCTCGACCTGCTCTATCTTCTGCCCTCCCACCCTTATATTCAGCCCCGCCTTCTTACTTCTAGAAAATCTCATTACTTTCGTTTTCATATGATTGATCTTCATCCCATACTTTTCGCACTGCACCTCTAATGCATTCACCATTGACTGTAGCCCCTTGGCCGACTGACTAACCAATGCTTGATCATCTGCAAATCTCACTGATTTTATCAGATCCCCTCCTACCTTTATTCCTACCTCCTCCTCCCCCCATGCCTCCCTTACCATTTCCTCTGAATACACCTTAAAAAGCAACGGCGATAGTGGGCACCCTTGCCGCACTCCCCGTCCTATCGTGGCCCATCCCGATTCACCATTGGCTACCCTAACCTGCGCCGTCTGGTTCATATACAAATTCCGAATCAGACGCCTGTCCCTCCAATCGACTCCTAATTTCTTCAACACTCCCATTAATTTCGTCCATTCCACCCGATCAAACGCCTTCTCGAAATCTACGAAGCATGCAAAAACATCCTGCCCATACTCTAGGTTTCTTTCTACTAGCGTCCTCATCACCGCTATAGCGTCTCGCGTTCCCATCCCTCTCCTAAACCCGAACTGGTCGTCACCCAGGTATTCATTTGCCTTCTTCTCTAGCCTTCTGTTTAGAATCCTCAGAACTACTTTGGCCGCGTGGGATATTAAGCTTATTGTCCTATAGTCTTCGCAAGTTTTTGCCTAACTCTTTTTCGGTATAGGAATTAGTACAGTCTTCGCGAAGTCTTCGGGCCACACTCCATCCTCATAAATCCTACGAATAAGCGCAAAATGTTTTCCTCTTCCGTTCTTCCCCATGCTCTTTAAAAACTCTGCAGGTATGTCATCTATTCCCACCGCCTTATTCCTTTTCATGTCTCTTAGAGCTCTTTCGATTTCGCTATCTAGGATACTTGGTCCGATGCCATCGCTGTCGATGTCGTCTTCCCTTTCTATATCTAACCTATTGGGCCTTGTTTCTTTACTATAGAGCTCTTCAACATACTCCTTCCACCTCTCCTGGATCTCTCTCGGTTCTACGATCATCTTTCCCGTCTTGTCTGTTATCGTTGTAATTCCCCTTCCCTTGTTACCACCCGTCAGTTCCTTTACTTTCCTATATAATGCATCTGCTCTTCCCTCTTTTTGGTATTTCTCTAACGCGTCGATCTGTTCTCTCCACCACGCCTCTCTTGCTTTCTTTGTTTCTCTTCTAAGCCTGTTATGAAATTCTCGGTACTTTCTCTTACCTAGCTCTGAGTTTCTACCGAGTTTCCTATTCATTACGAATGCAACCCCGCGCTGACTTTCATTCCCTCCACTATAAATTACTCTATAGTCGCCGCTCCAGTAATCCCCGTCATCCTTCCATCTTACTTCACCCAGACCCATGATGTCTACACCCACCCTCTCCATTTCTTGCTTTATATTCTCTAGCTTCCCCGCCCTCTGCATAGTCCTAACATTCCACGTGCCTATTCTGATAGTTTCGTTCCTCTTCTTTATCTTCTTTTCCTATGTTGCTGCTACGTCTGAGCAAGGATTTCGTGTGATGACGACCGCAGGGGCCTTGCTCCCACCGCTGCCGGGCACGACACCCGGCCCTCTTGGCCGAGTCCCGTAGTTGCCAGGATTCATTATCAATTGAGAACTGTCCATAATTTCAAGGTTTTTGTTTTAATTGAGATGGTATTCCGTGGCCTTACTCAATAGTGTTTTTTACGTGACACCATCACTTCAGAGGCCGCCCCACTGGGGTCAGACGCCTTTTGCAGCCGCCTCACTGAGGTACAGACGCTGCGCGGACTACCATTCGTCCGTCTCCTAACCTTCGACCAATCTGGCATGGGTGACCCTACCAGGAGCAATGCTCCCGCCAGTGCAGCTCTAGGGGTCATTGGAGCACGCAAGCCCTTCAACCACGACAAGGTTGTAGTCCAAGAGAAGAGATATGGCGATATAAAGAAGAAAAAAAGATAAACTTTATAAATAAATAAAAGAAGAAGAAGGTATAAGGAAAAGAAATAAGAAGAAGATTTTAGAAAATATTTCTATATGAATAAAATAAAAATATGACAACCGTATTAGCATAATGTATGCGCCTATATCTTTATCCACTGAATACCCTGTATATTGCACCGCCATGGTAGTAGTACAAAATTAATTGTAGTTATGTACTAGTCCTAAATGATTACTAAACATTTAAACACAAAAACTCATGCACACCAATATTTTACCTTTCTAAAGTAAAGCCATGACGATAGGCATGTAAGACATCCATTTGTCTGTGGTTCTACACTATCGTTTAGGAATAACGTTTTATGGATAAGCGACAAAGTATCCTGTCTGCTTAAAATCTATCTCTCGTCATGATGAAAACCATTTTGATGACAAGTCGTTCGCAGAAAGAAATTAATTTTAATCTTTTCTGTTCGGTAGTCTTTCTCTACTCTTATATGCATGAACATGTCAGTATCCATGTAGTATGCAGTCTACAAGTACAGACGAACTAACTTTCACCCAGAGTAAAAATTTCTGGTATATTAGTCGCCAAGAAATAAAATGTCTGACCGTACCATTAAAATAACTCTGAAATAGATTTATTAGTTGTTGACCGGTTTCATGATAAATCTATGGTGATAATTACAAAGTTATTTAAGTGATTCAGTCATGAATTTTCACCAAGTTAAGCCTGAGAATATTGAGTTCATTGATAAAGAATCTATTTTGGGAAGGCTATCTGATGAAGGTGAATGTGAACGGGTATAAGAGTCACTCACTGATGTATTTGCCCCTAAATCTAGACTTGTAGCCATATTTTATATTTAAGAATCAACCCACTATTATATTACGATCGGAGAGTCAGGATGTAATTCGGTAAATGTCTCTCGAGTTTCAATACTGAATTAACGTCAATATTACCACGTAGTAGTATTTAAGTTTAACGTGCATCGACGGTTAAGGTCATTTCGCACGCCCTGCCAGCCTCTTGCAGGCAGGGGGAAAACCACTCGGACGGATAGGAGGATCACCTATCCAAACTCAAGCCGAGCCCAACGATGCTTAACTTCGGTGACTGATCGGGAACCGGTGATTCCATCGTGACAGGCCGCTACCTCAATAATATCCATAAGCAAAACTGCCTAAACCGAAAGTGTTTATGATGATGATTCCATAATTGAGAGTAGGCTAATGGCAACGCCGCCGCCGGGACCCTTCCTTAGTTTACCAGAATAACCCAACGACTACCAAGGTATGTCTCACCACTTCAATGTGAAAAAGACTTCTGTTGTCGGTTACCAGCCCCAGCGCGTTCCTCGAAGTATTGAGTTCCGTCCTTCTACGCGACTGGGCCATTAGGCGACGGACCTAACACCGCGGTCTGTGACTAAATGCCATAGGTCTTTAGAGTGTGAATACTACTTCCTATAATTAGACTTGAGGAGCTCGCTTCAAATGGTATCTCAGCAGGGAAAAGGCGAGGGCTACCGATGCCCGAGATAACACACCTGGGTTGGGTTAACGATTCCATGTCTCTCGTTATCGTTATCCAAAACGCTAGGTTCTCTAGAAGGGAAATGCTCTCACAACTAATTACTTAATAACGCTCTTCATCAACAAGTAATTTAAAACTCCTGACAAAATATGAAGAATAACGATCATGTTGTCGCGCTCGAGAGAGCCATTCTTAGTCATAGCACCAAATAACGATAACGCGAGCGTACGCGTTTTGGAGAACCGTGATCGCGCCCCTGATCGGCCTCGGTGGCGGCGGGGAAACGTCCTCGCCTGCCAACCCAAAGGTCGCGGGTTCGAATCCCGCCAGGGGAGGATTTTTCTCCTCCCAGGACATGGATGTTTGTGATTGTTCAAGTTTATTGTAAGAGAGGACCCAATGGTCCTAAATACACTTGATTAAATAAAGACGCAATTATTATTATTATTATTATCCCAGTTGTAGACGGCACACAGTAAATGAAGATCTGGGAGGAAAAAATTCAGAGTTTTGAAATCGTCCCCTATCCTCGCCACAAAATTATTTGTACATGGACATAGCAAAAATCTATGCACATTTCATTAAATATAGCTAAACATTGCAACAAATTGGTGCAAAGGACGGGGGGACCAGCCCCCACCCTCCCTCGAACTAAAAAAGCAAGGAAGCGACGTATTTTTTGTACGGAAGGGATATTTTAAGCACTGGCTGCTATGACAGTACTTTTCTCCTTTAAGATAGTCAAAACACTAAATATTTAGAAACAAAACAAAAAAATATTCATGAAAAATATAATGTAAAAACCTAGATCAGTGATCCTCAACACTGGTGTGCTGCAGGCCTCTACCAAGTGCGCCCCTACGCTCATAAAAAATCATAAAAGATCAATAATAATAAATTAAATTATTAAACTAATAGATACTTTTCAATTTTGTTATATTTGTTTAAAAATGATAAGTTTTGTTCATCGGTATTTGTATACACTTTATTTTTATAAGCCTATTAACTCACTGGTGTCTGCATTTCCAAACACCTCAAGTGTGCCTTGTCAAAAAGGTTGAGAACCACTGACCTAGACGGTTTATACTGACTTCCACCTACCCACCTTACACGGGGAACTACCATAGTGAATTAATGTATAATACTGTTGAATCCCATCAATAAATATTTGAAAGGAACAATAAATGAAATTAGGAGGCGGTATGCCTTGCTTTCGCATCGTTCATCTCAGCGCAACACTCCGCAGACAACGAGAAGCCACCCCCAGTGCCGGCTGCTAACGAGGTTGCGTCACCACCTCCTTGGGCGATTGAACCCTGCGAGGGGCCGTCAAAATTCCTGGGCGCTTACGGCAATTGGACGAGTCCGTGCATGCCAATAAGTGCGGCCAGTTTTTGGCCCCGAACCCGAGGGACATAACTCCCTCCGCGTTAGGCGCCATCCTTTTCACGGTGGCCAGAGGATCCCTGACGCCTACATCCATTTCCGCGATTCAGACACGCGCAGTAGTCTGCGTGAGCAGCAAGCACTACCATGGGGAATCCAGCATTTGCCACGTAAAAATCCATTGAAAAATATTTTTAAAACGCTAAGCCAAATGCGTTGGCCAATTCAATCTATGAGCATGGGTAAAAAATGAGAAGTAAAACACCTACAGTTCATCTAGGTCAAACCAGTGGATAAGTAACTATAGAAAAAAGTGTTTATAAAAACAAATAAAACTGTAGCTGAATACTTAACGAAAATATGATAAACAGTTCCTAAAAATTAATCAGCTTCCACACAAGAGAGACCAAACAAGTGTGTGTCTTTCGAAAGACGAAACGAATTGAGACAGCGAATTTGTAAGGAGCATAATTAGCGGGAATACCGAGGAACAAATATATAGGCCAACTAAAACGGGATATAAAACAGATGATCTCCAAGGACGTAAAGGAGTTAGCAGGGCTGCGGTCAACCAATGTCAGGACGGAATGAGTAATAATTATGACACAAAAAAGCAAAAATGAATCATTTTTACAAGTAAACGAAACCTGGACGCTAGACACTACTAATATAAGTATATAAAACAAGAACAGGATTTTTAACAATCTATTGGGACACTCTAATTGCTACTGAGAACAATTTCCCAAGGGCACTAAAAACTGAGGAAGCACCCTCAAAATATTATTTGATTGTCGCGGTTTTAAAATAAAGGTCTCATATCTACACATGAGAGGCTGTTAAGCTAAAAGGGAAGAAGTGTATGCAAAACGAGAAGTCCAGACACCTACAGTTCATCTAGGTCATTATTTGACATGGATTAAAGTGGGAAAATAAGGCGATCCATTCATTCATATAACTATAAACGATCATGAATACCCTGAAAAATGTGAGCAATAAATGTACATACCATAGTTTATAAAGCGCATATTAAAAATATGAGGAAAAGTTTCGTAAGGCCGTTAAATCTTTTTACTAATGTTACATTACCTTCTACCGGTCAAGGAGTTCATCTACATCTACATATTACCCCGCAAGCCGCCTCAATAGGCGTGTGGCGGGGGGTGTTAGGACACCAGCCGTTTACATATAAAATGGACACGCTCTAATGAAATTACGCCTAGCATTTATTATAGTCCCTTATTGTTCGGGGGAAAAACGAATTCCCATACCTATCCGTTCGGAAAAAAAATCTCTCTTAATTTATCGTTTCTGTCGGACCTGGAAATAAAGTGGGGTTCTAATAGGATGTTCTCCGTGTCGCTCTGAAAGATATCTATTCTCAATTGTTCAAGCAATCTAAGCCTAGCGCGCAGCCTCCGAGTCTCTAGCGGCCTTTATGTTAACACCATCCACAGCATATACATGGGAATAGTTGGACGACCTCCGCAAGAAATGTACCGCCGTGCATTTGGTCAGATTAAGTTCGAGTCCCCACTCTTGCCTCCACACATGAACGTTGTTTAAATCCGATGATAGAGTTTCAAAGTCAGAGTTATGAGGTTTTGATGAAATGGGTGCAAAGTTTTGAATAATAACTTGCTGTCGAGAGGCATTGTTGGTCAGCCAGTCAATATCAAGATTCCAACTAGCAAACCTAATTAAGATTTGACCACACTGATAAAAAAAATGGATAAAACCAATTTAAAATAAACACAGGCATCAGTGACATGGCAATTCACAGTTGTAAAAGTGAAAACAATTTTAGGTACCTAATATGAAATAATTCAGGTAAAGAGTGAAAGAAAGGTTCACTTCAGTTGCCGGGATTTGAATTGTGCAAAACGAGAATACATGTCTAACTGGCATCACAAGGACCACTGAAAAGGAGTTGCAAGCGAAAATAAAGGAGTATATTCTTAAGCCATACTTCCGGAGGAGAACCAATGTAGGCAATAGTTCACACGAAAGTCTAAAATTTTTCAACCGTTGTCTTATGCAACAACCTTATGTCACCATAATCTAAATCATGGATAAATAAATGATGGGATCAGCCTACACGTTGCCTCATCAAAAATATTGGTGTGAACTCAATTAAAGTCCTCTCACCACCAAGAAGAAACTACTGGGAAAAAAAACTAAAAATCATTGACCTCAAGTTTTTTCTTCGGATGCACAGTGATTTGATTGCACGGAAAAAAACAGAAAAGGTAAGACAGCAACGATTCCTGGATCCAGGACGTGGTGTACCATATACAAACAATTGCTCTCTAGCATTTGAAGCCATCAACAAACATCAAACGCGATAGCACCTTATCACTTGCTTGTTCTGTCACCGGTATTCAAATGTTATCTGTTGGTCTCACTAGAAGCGGACCCGTGTCTTTAAAGAGACTTGCACAGTGACAGGAATTAGAGCATAAACGGCCTGAAAGAGAGGGAGATGGATGTTGACAATGGGAGAAGAGTGAGAGGAGGAAAGGAAGAAACTCGCAGTATGACAAACCCGAAAGTGGCACTATTCCATTCCACATTATGGCGAAACTAAGAATGATGGATAAAACCGAAGGGCTGGGGAGATAAAATGTAACAGTGAAAATCCCTAGCAGAAGGGCTCACAAACCTTTTCACGAAGATTCAATAATTTGGACTCAGGGGTAACTGGAACCTGTAAATGGCGAAAACGTGGAACTTGTAAATGGCGAAATAACACTTTTAGCAGTTTTCCACTGTGATAAATATTTAATGTTAGATAGGATAAGTTATTCAAGGCTTCATAATGATGTAAATCATCGAAAACTATCGTCTTTAATATTTTTTATAGTGGAAAACTTTTAGGAGTTCTTCTTACTTCACCGAGAATAGTATTTTGACCCCAAGTTATAGCTCTAGAGCCGATGGAAGCATAAAAAATAAGAAAAATACGTTGCTGAACTGATATGTACAAAAGTTCCTTCTTTATCCGCACCATTAGTGAGTATAACGAAAACAGAGAGTGCCACTAGCATGAGACACTCCGTTAACATTTATTTTCATCTATGTGTCCTCCCTTCCTTTTCACTATTCATTAATTTTCTTAAAAGTTTTTGGTGCCCTGACACTCCCTGCCACACATATGAACGCATTCAGAAACATGAAATTGAAAACAATAATGGGAAGAAAAATGGACGGGAAAAGTTAGCAAGGAAGTGTTGCGAATGAAAACATAAGGAAAGTTGCGAGAGAGGTTAAAGTAAGGAATTACAAAAGGATGAAGTGGAAAGCTGAAAGCCGAAGGGAATGAAAATATCGATTGTGAAGCCAATTAATTCGAATATAAGATACAGTTTCAGCTTTAACTTTGTGGAAATGCGACACATGAAATAATTTCTCGCTTTGTACATTCCACACTTGTTTATTGAAACCGGCCATGGTTTCGGTCAGGGTGGAGGGTCTGCATCATACTAATATCCGCGAAAGGCGTCATAAGGTTCACATTTTGACGTCCCATCCAACTAGACTTGAAGTGCCCTCCACATGACACCCAAGAAATGCTCAGGATTCCACAGAAAAATCTCCACCACTTCCGAGAGTAAAAACCCGTGCCCTCGAGATGGGCCATCACTGTAGGCATCACCGTAAGCCAATCCATCACGGAATATTGAGTTAGTATGGGAGAACGAGAGGGGAAAAATCACATAATGACAAGCGCGAAGCGGGCACAATTCTAACCATCATGACAAGGAAACAACAAAAAATATTAACATAAATACATAATGGTTAGTACACAACGAAAAATCTAATCGAAACATTGCAAAGCCTTCATAATATTTAGGAATAACATAACAATGTTTCAACGATTCTTCGTTGATCTTCAAGCACTATACTGAAACATATATTCAATAGGAGCATATTTACTCTCGTGCGGCTGTGAAGCTTGAGCGATACAGAAACAGAAAAAGGAGGCTGGAAGTAATGGAAATGAGAGGATAAATTTTGGCACTATGAAGGAACATAGCGATAAGTTGAACAAAAGAATAAATTGGATAACCGCAGGAAATCAATCCTCAGGAATCCATGACAGCAGACAATGAGCAGAGTAGTATAGTGCGTTTTACATTCATTTGATACTATGGGCTGTAATGGAGATTCTTATCCTGTGTAAATCTCCATATGACCGGCGGAGGCGCGATGTTGCCAATAGCGGCAGGAAAATTAATATAAAGCTATGCATAAACATAACACTAAACTAAATACACATATATGAGTCCTCCAATATGCTAATATTATTCCCTAAGGTAACTTACTTAAAATTAAGCGATGCGTTGGAAACTTTTGCCTACATGCCGTAGAGGCGTGCACACAAATCGGGAAGTTTGGCAACAGCACCCTCCACAAGGCCAATACTGTCAACTAAATGTAGAACGCTCTATAGTCATCCTTTAGTTAAACGTGCTTAGAAAGCTAAGCTCATTTCGTAATTAATGCCTCAATGTCTGCCACTCAAAGACAGAGGAAACAGTGTACGGAATGAATTAGTCGATCACCCATCAAAATGCTAGCCGAGCCTATCGATGCCTAACTTTGGTGATTAAGTGGTAGTCAATGTTTCTACCGAGGCACGTTGAACCTATTAATTGCAAACGTATCATAATGTCACGGAATATTAGCATGATAATTATGAGCTTATGTCGACGCTGATGAATGTTGAGAATTCTAAAACTTCATATGATCATAATGAGTACATACGAGGAAGTTATACTCATTTTTAACCGAGTTTCGAATTGAATTGCTCCCTTGGCGAGGAGAAAATTAAGGAAAATTGCAATCAGCATTTGACTTCATTCATGCAACTTAAAATGAGAACATAACCACACATGTTTCTGTGCATTACTCTATAGCCATTGCTCTAGTAGTCCCCGTCATCCTTCCATCTTACTTCACCCAGACCCATGATGTCTACACCCACCCTCTCCATTTCTTGCTTAATATTCTCTAGCTTGCCCGCCCTCAGCATAGTCCTAACATTCCATGTGCCTATTCTGATTGTTTCGATCCTCTTCTTTATGTTCTTTTCCTCTGCTGCTGTATTTTCTGAGCAAGCATTTCGTGTGATGACGACCGCAGGGGCCTTGCTCCCACCGCTGCCGGGGACGACACCCGGCCCACTGGGCTGAGTCCCGAAGTTCCCATGATTCATTATCATTTCAGAACTGTCCATAATTCCAAGGTTTTTGTTTTAATTGAGATGGTATTCCGTGGCCTTACTCAATAGTGTTTTTTACGTGACACCATCACTTCAGAGGCCGCCCTACTGGGGTCATACGCCTTTTGCAGCCGCCTCACTGAGGTACAGACGCTGCGCGGACTACCGCTCGTCTCTCTCCTAACCTTCGACCAATCTGGCATGGGTGACCCTACCAGGAGCATTGCTCCCGCCAGTTCAGCTCTAGGGGTCATCGGAGCACGCAAGCCTTTCCACCACGACAAGGTTGTAGTCCAAGGGAAAGGAGCTGATGCTGATGCATAAGAGATAGAATATCAATTTAGTTTAATTCCGTACACTGATAACTTAACTTGATAACAACAAGGATTATTAAGCAATATACCATTCTTCAACCACAATAATCGCAATTTTTCATTTATTCACTCAATATTACATAATGGTAACGAATTCCGAAACCAAAGAAAATCTCCGCCGACTTGATTCTACGATATGGGTGTTCCCCGAGAAAAATGCCCATCTTTTTTAGTTCTTATATACTTCATTATATTAAAGTACTTAGATGGTATGAGAATGTATCGCTAAAATTTTATTTTTATTCTAATCAAATACGGTTAGGGTGTCACAACTTAAGCAGAGTAAACTGAAAATAGTTTTTCCGAGTAAACCGAGAAAAATCAAGAGCAATGCCAATGAAAACATAAATGCACAACCATATTATCCAGTGAAGCAAAGCTAAGACTACTATTCTCCTAAGCGTAAAACCATTCGTATTAGCCTACTTGGATATCGTCTTCATATTATTTTACTCATGCTGCGTTACTCAGGATATGATTGGAATTAGAGTTGTGTAATCAGAGAAAAAACTTGGATGTATTATCCATGAGCGTAGAAAATCGTTCAAACTACTCAGTCAACAATCATGAAATTTCAAGGTAATTATTTTTACATTTATTAAGGTTATACTTGCATTTATTAAGACCAAATAATAATACTTCACAACGCAAAAAAGCATTCAAGTGAAAACATTTTTTCCTGCATAAATTCACAATGAATGAGATTAATATATACATTCCTTTTTTTTATGATACTGACAGTCGGTTAAGTTATATATTTACATACGTGACCGACCGCTTCCGCCTCTTCTCCTCTACGGATTATATTTAACCGATAGGCTAAGTAAATTTGAACAATGACGCATTTTACTTCATTGCAAAAATACCCGTTGACTCGATAATTCTGGAGGCTTCATTATTTTATAGGGAAATATTCCACCAGAGTTTACCAATACGAACAATTAGCAGCACTAAGTCTTAGTAAGAAAAATTTTGGAATAGTAATAAAATGATGTGGAGCTGAATTTTTTTCTCGAAATATGATAAAGCGGCAAGCTTACGAAAATAGAAACAGGTGAAACAAACAATCAATCGTCCATCGAACACGATCACAATAGGCTGTTTACATAATGGGCTCGTGTCAACAAATTCTCGGACTGGGCATGAAACCCTGTCATATCTTATCGTAAAACAAATATCCACACATGTGAACCTATCCAAAGGCCGTGGGGGCGAGCCTGATGAAAAAGTTCGACAAACTCCCGTATTCCAGCCTCAGCTCTTCCTCATTGACTTCAATGTCCATAACTTCCGACATATCTAGCGATACAGTTGATTCACCCCCCGACACGAGTCATTTGTCTTTCAAGTCAATCAACAATGATTAAACGCCTATGACGTTGTGAATTACACGTGGATCAATCGAGTTATCTCGCCAGCTATTTATCCTCTTCGGAAATGATCACGGAGCACAGAAAATGTGTGGTGTTTACTATAGAAGGCTGCGGTGGTATTCCAGAAAAAAATGCAATGAAGCAATGAGTCGTGCGGACAGAGTCCATTTAGATGGTAAAATAAAGACGGTTCTTGACACCCATACTTTTTTGGGGGATATTAATGACACTATGCTACTTATCTTTCAAATAAACAACCTGTGGCTTTTCTTACGAAATTTATTTTTTCAAATTCTGAGGTCAACGATTTCCCTGACTTTTGGTCTGCTGCAGCTTTGGTTGGTGGTATGATTCAATTACATTTTTTGAATGAATGATTCCACGATTATGAAAATTTGTGGATGACTCCAAATAGAAGCATCATTTTTCCATATTTTTGAATGCCAATGCTTCATAATTTATATCCTCAATTTCTCAAAAGTAAGCCTATTTAAATAGTGAATGTAGTAAACGAATTTTGTTTCACACACTTAAAGTGAAAACATCAATTATATTCCCCACTTTTTCAGATCAGGAAAAGTTGGGGAGCAGAGTTAATTTGCTCTAAACTGTAAAAGAACTTCGATTATAGCACCTGCGATTGTTGGTTTTGTGTTGATTTTCGGTAAAGGTGACAAACGTGGATGCTGAAGAGTTTTTCATTACTCCGTGGTAAAAAGCTTAGGGTGGGTGGGTAACTCGCAAGTCACTTCTGCAAGAGCTTTTGGGGAATTTTACTCTGATGAAAAATGTTTCACAAGTTAGTGGACAGAAAGATTGGTAGCTGTTTCAATTGGCAACAATATCTACACTTCTGAGAGCGGCTTGCCCAAACTTTAAAAAGGTCTGCAAGTGGAGTTGCAGAGCCACGTGCAATTTACGTCAAAAGTCGCTTGCTGCAAGTTACTTGCACAATAAACCTGCCAGTGTAAACTCACCTTTACGTTTTAAACTCGTTTTTTTAATAAATTTATAACTATACACACAAAAAATTGGACTGAAATTATTGTGAATCTAAAGATGTCTACCCACCGGTAGGGTACTTACCAAACGTTTCGCCGGTGCGCATCGTCCCATTCATTGTCATTCGTGTACGCTAAAGTGCGCTGATGTGTTCCGTTCCGTAATAACTTCAACACCTTGAGTGGAAATCTCCCAAAGTTGTGCTAAAAAAAAGAAATGAAAAAAGGAAGTGGTTATGACGGAAGGAGCGTCAAGACGTCTCGAACTCGCTTATGACAGAAAGCTCATAATGTATTTCCGCTTTGTTTACCTTTCCGTCCGCGCAAGAGAGATGCTAAGTAATAAGGCAAACGTGAATGAAACAGGCTCTAAAAAGCTACAAGGGTGCCGGGAAGACTAAGCTGAAATGTTTGTGCCATGTTGACTCCTATTAGCTGGGCATCCAAAGTAACAACATCTGCCTTCAACGCCATAATTATATTCGTCAAGACGACTTGGTCTCGGGAGACTCAAAAAATGTTGACTAAACTACGACAGTACTGAAACTGACAAAACGAATGGCAGTCAATAAACGTCAAAGTTCACTTCTAAGCGTAGGCGGCAGTCAGAGTTTTTGGTTGAGGAACGGGATGATCGCTTTGGTTGATTAAATATCGCCCCCCCCCCGCATGTAAAATTAAGGTGGCACTAATGATGCACATTATCTCAAAAAAAGGTATTACTTTTTTGTTAAATATGTAAATTTAATTAATCAAGGAATTACTAGAATTAAGAAAATCATTAAAAATGAACAAAAGCCTCATTTTATTGAGTCACGAATTTCTCAAATGAAGCCTGAAATAAAAAATTCCAACTAATCACAAAGAGTTTAGAAAAATGCCTTATTCTTTCTAATGTATAGTTTCAGTGTCTCTTTTATACTTTGTCGGAACCAATTAAACAGCAAAGAAAATCTAAATGAGTGGCCTAGGCGTCATGAGGAAATATGGCTGTTAGGAAATGAATATCGAGACTAGTGAATCCTAGGCTATGGATTCCTTAGCGGATATATGGATACCCTTTACGATTCCATCCGCAGCTCAATCACATGAGCACTGAAAAAACACATTTCCGGCCCTGCCAACATATTAACTCAAGACAGGTAACCTAAGGTAAAATTTGAGCATGGCTATTCTTACTTCGCAGACTACCACATTTGAAATATATTTTTTTCTTTGCTAAGAGTTATAGGATATCCTTCCATCTTCCTCTTAGTCATTCAGCTCTTCTCTTTCTTTCTTCTCTATCGCCTCTTGCACTCTTTTACTGCATTTTATTGACATGTCCGTACCATTCTCTCCGTGGAGCTACCCGTTCGGTGACTGGCCTCCTCTGGCAAGAATCTGTAATACTCTCATTCATATCTCTATCTAATAACAGGTGATTCCTTATTTTCCTTAGTAATACCTTAATTTACACGACCTCCAGCTATTGTTGGGTAATTTTCGTATCGCTTCTTTATTCTCTCGCACATCTCAGCATAAATCTTATCACTCACTGGTATGTTCTTACTTTTTGAATCCTGTCGTAAATACTTGCTGTGTCACATTGAATTATTGAGGCAACAAGCTATACCTACCACTACCTTTGAAAATTTACTCCTTTTTCTCCTTTGATAATTTCTTTTTCTGTTATTCCCTAGATTACTTATAAATGAAGTAAATTATGGTTATAAAATCAGATATATGATACATTGATATGGTAGAATTCATTGAATGAGCCGATGAGAGCAAAAGCGGTGCAAGTTAGTTTTTTCCCATGTTTTAGTTAGGTGCGAGGAAGTATTCCTCTACCTGTTATATATTCCATGCACGAGTGGTGTGAGTCTAGCTTTCATGTTTTTACACCATAGCAGAGCCTATTGTGTACTTAATCGCAGAACTTATGGTATTTTCTTTATTTATTTTACTTTAAGCCTCAGTTTCCAAAAAGCGATTATTTTGACTTACACTATTCCCCCTTCCAGTGAGTGGTCCATGTGTTCTCTGACATAACTGTCGGTACATTTATACTCGATTAGTAGGTACTCGGCAGGAATGAATACACCTATTTTCTCGGATAACAGCAAATTCTATTTTCTCATGAAATATTGCAATTCCCGAAATTTATAATTATTCTTGAAGGTCGACACCGGAAAAAAGCAGAGAATTCCAAAATATTCTGATATTTTCTGACGAATCATTTTCAAGGGGAAGCAGAACCACCCACTTCCGCCAACGAGTGACAAGAGTCTATATCACTTCGTAATACCGATTAGATTCCGGAACTTGTTCTCGGTGTGCAGTCGCAACCCGCCAATTTCGTGACGCTTGCGATTGGTCAAATAGTTAACACAAGCATTAATGAGAGCGTAACGAGAACTTTCCCATTTTTATTTTATTACCTTATATTATTTATTAATTTAATCACTAACTTCCATCACACATCCATCACTAAAGAAAAACAATTATAACAAAAAATTTGATACCTAGTCGAACATTTGACTCTTAAGTAACAAGTTATAAAAATCTCCAATGGCCGTAATGAATTGGCACAACTCGTCAAAATAACACAACAATTGCTGAGTTGGTTTACGGGAAAAAGGGCAATTCCACGCCAGTGACCAACTCGACCAGAAAACCCTCCTGTGGTGGTTTACGGGAATGTTACTTCCTCGCCAATGACACAACCACAGACACACACACTCAACCCAAATAAGGATCCTTCGCTGGGCTAATGGGACCCCGCTAAAGATGCCTGGGTTATGAACACAAACACACTCACAAGCACTCAATAAATCACTCACTCACACACTCAAACGGGCCCAACTTCTGGGAGAATCTTGCTCAAAATGAGCGTAGTAAAAAAACGGCTCAAAAACAAGAAAAGTGCGTCGAATACGCGTATTTCGGCCACAAGGTGGCCCTCTTCAGCGAACTGAAGGGAGTAGTCACTTGCAACGCAACGTTATGTAAGTGAGAGAGGTGCCAATTTATTACGGTCAATAGAGATTTTTATAGCTTGTTACTTTAAGAGGCCGTAGAGCTCAAGTTCCCTAGATTTTACCTGACTCTTAAGTTCGCCCATTTAATGAGTGGTATATGATTGCTCCTACGATGACTTCAAATGGTGCATACTTCAAACGACATGAAGTTGGAATCCTATCCCGTACGATTCACCAAGTGCAGAGTTCGAAGATTTTCCGGTATAGAAGTAATAATGTTGGTTAAACACTTGGAAGTTACAGGCATGACTTGATTTAATGGATAGATTCACGTGTCACAATTTTCTGATCAACTCAGCAAATATTATTTTACTTCCATTAGAGCAGAAAAAAGAGATGTACACTGTTGAACTAATACGCTCAAGAATTTCTTCCTGTGCACCATTAATGATGACAAAAAAACAAGTAGAACCACAACTTCCAACAGAAATAAACATCATTTAATGTCCCCTTTCTTCTGCAATCCCTTGTCTATATCTATCCTTTTTGTATGGTGTCCTCACAGCCCCTGCCACACGTGTGGCAGGGGCTGCGGTTTGAGGTAAGTGCGTGGATGTAGAAAACTACGTGTCGCAAGAAGTAATAGAAACACAATGTATGAATGTTGTTAAGATGAAATGCAAAATATTCTTTTAATGAATTATTTAAATGATAAGTTTGGATAGCAGTGACGTAGCCAGGATTTCGTTTTTGGGGCGAGGGGGGGGGGGTGAAAATGTTTTAAAATCAGGAGAAAAATTGTGTGTTGGGGTAATTAAGAGTGCAAATGCCAATGCAGTACAACAGCCGATTTTTAAATATTTTTTCTGCGTAAATTTCTGAAAAAATAAAATACCCACCATTTTTTGTTTAAAAATTACGAACAAATTAATTGGAAAAGTTGTTCAGAAAAAAGAATAATTTCAAAAAAATATTTGTTTAAAAAACCAATACAACTATTCCCTTTTGTGCCTTATATTTAATTTGTTCAAAATTTCGGGGGGGGTCCGGACCCACCCACCCAGGCTACGCCACTGGTGGATACCCAGCAATTCCGCCACGTGAAGCCCGAGGCTTCCTTGCCTACGAAGGTTACTTCGGAAGTTAATCTCCAAAGCTCTAGTTATCTTCGTAACGCTCCGAGGCTAATTCTCACTACAAGTCAACTTACACGGATTATGGGCCACGCGACTTCTTCCTTCACACCTAATTTTCAAAGTTCCAGATATCTTCGTAACGTTCCCAGACTAATTCTCACTACAAGTCAAATTACACGGATTATGGGCCACGCCACTTCTTCCTATCCACGTAATGGATACATGTAGCACGGCAAGTCACACAAGAAAGCTACATTCGAGATTCTGAAGGTGACACTCTAAAAATATAAAACGCTCGCCAGAGGTCTCACATTGATATTCTCCAAAAAAGAAACCACCTCTCACAAAATGAAATACGCCATTTTCCGAATATTTCGAGTAGGAAACAGCACGTCTCCTTCTTTTCAGAAGCCAAGAAACAAGGGACCTAAACTCGTCTGACACATTGACGTAAATAACGGTCTAAATGACCAAACTGGTGCTGCAAAACGGCATCACTAACAATTCTGGAGTCAAGACCTAAGCATTCATCTTACTGGCAATCGCATCAATTTTTTCTCCACTCTAAGATAAGCCTGTGGCAGAGATATTAGCGAGAATCACTGAAATTGTCCTTCGTCAATTACCTATCTCATCTACGGTCTTGTTAACAGATCCTAAACACGTTAACAAGTCACCTCAATAGGGTAGAGCAAGATCATTATTTGAACAGTTGATTTCAAATGAGTTTAAAACTCCTTTTCAACAATTGTGATAAACAACTAAGGTGCAGAAAGGTTATTTTTTAAACAGTATGCTTAAAATATTGCATTAAAACACGTTTTGAACATTTTTAATATTGCAAGTTTAAAAAGGTTTACCGATATGAATATCTTGATATTATTCATATCTTGATTCGCTCAACTTTTCATTGAATGGCAAATGGGCAATTTTTTGGGTGACATCTCAGTGCTTATTGGCTCAACATTTGGACAGATAGGGCCTTACTAATATTGCTACTGCTACATTACCGAGAAAAAATCTTCCATACGTACAAAAAACGCATTTTAAAAATAATTTGAAACGTGTTTGATTTTTTCGCACTAAAATTGTCCAGCCTTGAGGCAGGAAGTATATTCGGGGCGAGTACGGGTATTCCACGTATATGAACGTATGCTATATAGGCAATCTTCCTTTTAAAAGGAAAACGAAACATACCCACAAAACGACATGAAGTATTAGTCAGATTAGGTCATCCGCAAAACACTCCACGGGTCATGGAATCACACATTGGTTTAAGTCCCTTACGCAGGTGTCCCACGGTAAATATTTTTGTAAATTTATTCATGAACGGTTCATGAACTCTTAGAATTGGACTGTGCATGCGAGTGCCAATATTCTGCGAATTTCTGTAAATTCTTGACGAAATACGACCATTTTCTTTCATTTGGTTCTTCGCATCATAAAAATATCCATTGCCAGACGCAAAGTCATCAACCATATACCCAGGAATTGAACACTTGAACTCTGTATTTGATAATGCCTTGAACTCCACAAGGGTTGTGCGTTTTATCGAGAATTTCGATTCCAGATCGTAAACGTTTTTGTATTCTTTGTAAATAGGACAAAGTATTCGAAGTGTCAGGCCAAAGGTTGTGATTGGGTGGGGGTAGAATCATAACCCACGTCACAACATTTTGCAGCCTTAATTATTATGAGCCTTTAAAACAGATAAGAATCACATATTTTTTATTACGTTTTGGCCAATCAGCTAGCCGCTAGCGACCCGTGCCCCATCTGGGACACCGATAAGAAGGGTTGGGTAGTAGCGCGCTATTATAGCAGCTACTGTTTTCAGTAAACAAACCAAAAGTAGCTTTAAATGGTTTACAGCAACTTTTCGTGAGTAGCTGTATTGTATCTGATACTTTTATTTCAATTTGAAGCAATTAGAGCAGCAGCTACTTTTTTGAGGAACTATTAAAAAGTAGCTAAAAGTATCTGACTGCAACTTTTTGTGAGTAGCTGTAGCGTAGCAGCTATTTTTTTCAACTTGCAGGTAATAAAGTAGCTGGCATAATATTGTTGAGCAATTAGCTGAAAATTAGCAAGACGCAAATCTTTATGTAGCTTACCCAACCCTACCAATAAGGCATCTCCCATTCTTATGAGCGCGCGGGTAGAAATTAGGTACAGCTCTTAGTTCGAAGAAATGCAATCAAAAGGAGACACTAATTACCGTTTCTATCCGTTTACATTAATATCGTTTCCCGCGACTGATTTTGCAAATGACATAGCGAAACGAGTCTGTAACGCGGTGGATTAACATGACAGATCGGTAGCGATGGATAGATTAGGCACAACAGGCTGGTCTTAATTTCCCTCGCGATGCTTACATATCTGTGCCATGCATATCACGGCATCTCGAACGAAATTCTCCTTCACATTTTCTCTGAACCCCAGTTTAGCTAGAAAAGATACTGACGTAGTCAACATACCTCTTTCCTTTACCCTTTCACTGAATAGTTTACCATCGAGTCACCGGTGCTCATTTCGCAATACGCGTACTTATTCCGAGCAAAATGTTCACTAGAGTCAGTCGGCGACCACGTATGCATCTTCAGGTGCACTTACATTGTAACATGTAAGTGTACATACATGTATATGCGCCTGAATATGCTGCGAAACCGGTCGTGTCAATAAATCTATTAGTAGGTACCATGTGAATTTGCAGTGTTATTTCTTCTATCCCTGATATCAAGGAATTCCACCAAGTAAGGTCCGAAAATATCATCTACACTAAGAGCGTGAAATTTGCCATGAAAAAATCATTAGACTTGACCGGGATTCGAACCCAAATCTCCCAATCCCTAGTTCGCATAAACCCCTGCCGAAATTCCTTGAATTAAGATGGCTTTGTGGTACAACTGGCTAACACACATGACCGTCATTTGGGATATCCGGGTTTGAATCCCGGTCGAGTCATTTCGATTCCTTTCGTGTGATTCCTTTCGTGGTGAATTTCACCCCCTTTGGTTTATATCATTTCACCCGGGCGCGTGGCGGCGTAACATATCATTTGTGGATTTCGCAGTGATTGAAAAATTGACAGAGATCGCCTCCTTCCGAATCCACGACGGAATGATCTTCGAGTTCACTTCCAGCTGGACGCAAGAACCATCCCTCGCAATGGTTGCGTCTCAATCGCGGCAAATTCCCCTCCATACTTTCCCTGCGAGGCCGCACAGTCGAGATTCGCGCCGCTTTTGGTCTCAGCGGCAGCAGCTGTAGCCGACCCCCGCAATGCCCCTCAGCCCTCTCTCTGCCCCCTCCCTGTCTCCCCTCTCAACCGCCGAGTTGCATTCCTACTTGCCCGGACAGTGCGAGTGACGAGCGAATGAGTCCACGGAACGGAGAAGCTGAGAGAGATATGATGACGTGTCTCTTCGCTCTTTGCAGCCTCAGGGAGGCCATCTTGTACTTCTCACCCTCTAATGACCCAGGAGAGATCGTAATCAGGCCCGGACTTAAGAGACCCCGATCTACAGCTTGGCGGTATACATCAATCAGGCAGCATAGCCAATCACCAATTTTCTGAGTAATTGGTTGTGATTACAATAAACAAATATAATAATTATAGCAGCAGATAAAGGGAATGCTACAGTGGTAATGGCAAGAGAAGAATATGATGCTAAGATTACACAACTGCTAGATGAAACAACATACAAAAAATTTAAAAAAGATCCAACAACGAAGATAGAAAAAACTAAAATTGATCTTATCATAAGTTCTAGTATTCCGAACGAAGAGAATAAATTCCTTATACCATCAGCATCAAAACCACCGAGACTGTATGGATTACCGAAAATTAACAAGCCTGGCATCCCTTTACGGCCAATTGTAAGTTCTATAGGATCTCCAACCTATAAACTGGCAAAATATCTAGCAAAAGATATTCAAAGATTTTTTGGTTTAACCTCTTCCCATGTTAAGAATTCAGAACATTTCATTGAAATTATTCAAGAAATGAAACTAACTTCAGCGGATATTCTCGTGAGTTTCGATGTCGTCTCACTTTTCACGAAAGAGCCTGTCTTGGACTCCATCAATTTATTGAAGAAGCTGACAAAACAAGGTCTCCAGAGCGACTACCCTAAATTGGCAGAATTTTGTGTAAAAATTGTGTAATATAATCATTGGCAATTTTTAATATTTAATTGAAGATGGTGCCCGTTGAATTCCAACGAGAAGAAGAAAAATATTAAATCGTTTCATTGGATTAAAAGAATCCTCCCAATAAAACATTCAAAATGCATTTACTATTTAGCCGTCAACATCCGCTCATCAAGAGGTCAGGGTGAAAAATATCATAAATAAAATCTCGCAATTATTTTTTATATTGATTATTTCACTTGACCGATACGCGCATCGGGCATAAGTTCTGAGTAAGTAATACTGATTTGCACTGTTTCAATATTCCAGGGTTGAATTTTGCAGCATTTAAATATTAGTTTTTAATACATCAATACAAGAATGGTTCATGATCTCTTCAGTAATGTACAGAGGTGGCGCGAAGAACTTCAGGTGAAGCCGTTTCCGTCATACTGAGTCCTTAGAAGAATACTGTGATTGCCGTACGACACTGGGAGATGGGACGGATATTCTAACGACGATTAAATTTCTGTTTGAGGCTTTCGCAGCGCTGTTGTGCTGGTGTCTCCATGTTTTTCGGGCAAAGCTGCGTCGGTGTATCTTTACGATGACGTTTCGTAGCCAATGCAGGCCACATCTTCAGATCAAGTCCGAATGACGAGTTCTTGCGTTTATTGCTTTAAAGCGAATTATCTTAGGCACGTTATAGAACTCGATTTCTTTTTCACTTAATGCAACTTTATTATATTGCAGACGGCAATGCGTGGCAATAACTTGAAAAAATTTCTTGTTAGATAGATAATCGACGGCGCTGTTTATAAAAATTATATGTATTGAAGTGTTAATGCTAGTCCCGATCACTTACGGTACTTAATTCTTTTTAATTTGGAAGACGCAACGTAGAGCATAGGCACTCAAAGAGCAGGCAATGTGCTCTTCATTGCTCCTACTTACCTATTTCTCTTTAATTCCACATTTTATCTGAGCTAACGTTTAGATAGATGAGTTTAGAACTATTACGCTCATGGCATACCACGGACACTCAATTTGGCGGAAACGGCTTCACCTTCGTTTACGGCCGAGAAAACGCAGCGCCACCTCTGGAACTTTAATAACACTACGGGTTTAATAGTGCTTAATTATGTAGTTTAGTAGTATAATTGTGGTATAATAATACAAGACACGCTTAAATGCTGTGAATATGTACTATTATGTTGAATCGCTACTAAATTAGTGAAAAAACGAATGGGAAAAACAAGGACATCACTCAGGAACTCTCATGGACCACACAGAAGATTGTGATTACTGTTTTCTCTCAGCAACAACAGTTGTTACATTAAACTTCGGTATAAAATAGACAAGTACTAACTACACTTTTCTCACCATCGAAAACAAAGAACACAAAATACGGTGTTGCCTCTTGAGTTGCCATAAAAATTAATTATGGTCAATTATTTTCGATTTCGTTGGGAAAAAATTGATAACATATCCCGTATCCTGAGCCATAAATGTGGACTATTTCGTCCTCTAGCCGGGGGCCCCTCCGAGGTCAGGGTCCCTAGGCAGCTGCCTAGTTTGCCTAGGTAGAAGTTCGCCGCTGATTGTAATACACTACAGAGAACACTACTGCGCGCCCATTAACTCCAACTGGGTATATATATTCTTAGAGCGCATAATTCAATAAAACTAAATATTTTCCCTGTGCCGCTAATAGTTGTGCATTGAACTTGTTATTATGACATGTGGCTATCGGCAGTAGCATATCTCAAAATATTTGTTGGTCACATCAATCTAAATACTTAAAATCTAGCACCACAGGCTTCATGATGAATGAATTCAAACTCCTAAAACATTCTTGCTATAAATGAGTTTTTCTCACTGTGTGGAAACCGCCAATAAATATTGTCCTTCCGTGACAACTGTTCATGAAACCGTAGTCTTAATTGTACCAGTAACTTAGTGTATGAATCTCTATTAGAGTCTACCATTAAAGTGCCAAAGTCTATACAAAGCACCGAATAAAATGTAGAGACAAATTCATGAGGATAATCACGCTTATCATGTTCGAACCATTAACATATCTAAGCATTTATTCGGTACGAATAATATGCGAATGGAAAATGATACCGCCTTTTAACGATACGGAGATACAGCGGGACTGAAGCCGTCGGCAGAACTGCTCCGCAGTTATCGGATGATACGAAGAACCTTAACAGTTTTTTTCGTTATATCGTGAGATAATGTGCGATATCCCACGCGCTAACGTGGACTGAGATATCGTGCACTTAGTTGACAGAAACGTAATAGCTCTCCAGATATAGTAAGATAAAAACTCGGTAAAGCGTCGCATTGTACGCTATCTCCTTTCTACGGATAAGTGTAATTGGCACCCGATCCTAAGCGGATTGCCGGAGCGATGCAGGAATTATAGAGCGTTCCACGTTTTGTTGACAATAAGGAATTATGGAGAACGATGTTGTCAAACTTATTCTCCCAGCGCTCACCTCCAGGCCACAAATCCAAGTATTTCCAACACCACTTTAAATTTAAGTTTGTTACTTTAGGGAATAATATTTGCATATTTTAAGACTCCCAGATATTCACTTGGTACAATTGATGGCACCTTGGTAATTTTCCTGCTGCTATTGGAAACATCGCACCTCCGATCTTATGGAGATTAACACAGGAAACGAATCTCCATTAGAGGGGATACTGCCAGCTAAATAAGTTTCATACGGATTATATTGTTCTAGAGATACGAGACGATACAAGGGGTCTGTCTTCGTCTGCTCTCGTGTCCCAAACTCGAATCAAATGTGTTTCTAATTTAATCGCAAACAACGTAATTTTAAGCATTTATAATGGCCATGAAGAATTAGAGAGCTTTTGACATGACCAGCCTTAGACAGCACTAGAAGTCACATCCGCGCAAACAGAATTCATAATATCCAGTGGGAACATTTATTCTCGTTTGGTAAGTATAATCTTCGCCAAAAATTCTGTAGCCTTATGAATCCATGAAATTCACAATTTAAATACTAAGTTAACAATTTAGGTAACTTATGAGCCGTTAATTTTGAAAGTGGGACAAGTCCATTTTGTAAAAAAATAAAGAGTTACAGCAAATTTTTATTAGAAATTAACTTAAAAAATCTGTTTTTCATCAATTCACAATCATATCTATATAATTTACCTATTTATATAATTTACATAAATGACCTATGCTCTCGAATTAGCAGTAAAATACGTTTATTTGCTGACGACGCTGTCATCTATCGCGAAATTAGTGATCACTCTGACTTTGAAATTCTATCATCGGATTTAAACAACGTTCATGTGTGGAGCCAAGAGTGGGGACTCGAACTTAATCGGAGCAAATGTACGGCGGTACATTTCTTGCGGAGGTCGTCCAACTATCCCCGTGTATATGCTGTGGATGGCGTTAAGATAAAGGCGAAAGATGAAGTTAAGTATCTGGGAGTTACGATTACCTCAAACCTATCGTGGGGAACACATATAAGAAATATTTGTGGCAGAGCTATGAAGAAGCTAGGATTCGTCAAGCGTATTGTGGGAAGATTCTCAGATGAAAAAGTAAAAGAGAGGTGCTATTTCGCACTCGTCCGGCCACACCTTGAATATGCAGCAAGCATATGGGATCCGGTGCAGAAAGACTTAATCCGGCAACTTAATAAAATACAAAGGAAAGCTGCGCGATTCGTCAAAAACTGCTACGGGCGTACAGACAGCGTTACGCAGATGTTAAGCGAATTAGGCTGGGAGCCGCTAGAGACTCGGAGGCTGCGCGCTAGGCTTAGATTACTTGAGCAATTGAGAATAGATATCTTTCAGAGCGACACGGAGAACATCATATTAGAACCCCACTATATTTCCAGGTCCGACAGAAACGATAAATTGATAGAGATATTTTGCCGAACGGATAGGTATGGGAATTCGTTTTTCCCCCGAACAATAAGGGACTTTAATAAATGCAAGGCGTAATTTCACTAGAGCGTTTCCTTTTTATATGTAAACGGCTGGTGTCCTAACACCCCCGCCACACGCCTATTGAGGCGGCTTGCGGGGTAGTATGTAAGTAGATGTAGATTTACTCTGTTATTGATATATATGACTGAGGATTGATTAAAAACAGAAATTGTAAGTCAATTTCTAATGAAAATTAGCTGTAACTCATTTTCTTACACAAAATGGACTTGCCCCACTTTAAAAATCAAAGGCTCCATCATGGTGATATCGTTGCAACGCCGAGGATGGTTTCATTCATGTGATATCAACATTTCTCGGGTGACGTCCGCGTATGTTGTTTATTCATGATTCTTTTTCACATTTTCACGAGACTTCAGAGAAAATCGTGGTGGTAGTCTCGTATTATCTAGCTAAATCGTAGTTTCATCTCGAATATTTGTCCAATTGATCTCGTCTCATTTTCAATATTAGACGAAAAGCCGCAAGGCTCGCGGCAGAACGAGCTGGGAAAAGAGTGAGTGAGATGGAATATCCACATTGTATTTGACCAAAACACTATAATCACTGTAGGTTAAAATGTTAATTTCGACAATTCATCTCGGGGTGAAATGCACTGCAAAACGCGCTGTGTTCTGATACAAAATGTTGAGAAAAACTTTTGTCGTTAAAGACGCCCTCTCATCTACATGCTATTCCCCTGTCCGCCGAAATAGTATTAGGGTGCCAGATTGAAAAAGAAAGGGTACAGGGAAGGGAATAGCAAGAGGGCATGGACAAAGAGTGCGATATGTTATGGCGATAAGTGTCTTGCTTTGTCTATGTGGGAGCAACGAATTCTTGAGCCTATTATATGTTTGACAGAGGATTCATTTTATTTTTTAATATTTCTGACTTACAGATATAGTGTAGAAGTGACATAATATCCACCGTGCCCTTCTGAAACTCATGATGAGATCTTTGAATCGCAAAAAAATATATATTCGTATGCGAAGGATGTTTTTCCTAAATTTACACTGGAATTTCATTTAGCGATATCGTGAAAATAATGCTCGAGGAAAGGAGATTCACCACAGTGTGACGAAGTTTGACTAAGCAAGGCGGCGACTAAGCAAGGTTTGACTAAGCAAGGCAAGTTTGACTAAGCTAAAGATTTTCAACTAATCGAATTTCTTTAGGGATTACATTTTTGTGGTGGCTAGAGTACTGGTTCTCCATCCCAAAGCCCCTGGGTTCGGATTCCGGCAATTTCTGAGATTTTCCAGTGGAATCCTATACCTACCCCTATAATCCTATAATATGTATATTTTTGGGTGCTATGTGGAGAGCACTTCAAGTGCAGAACTACGTCCGTCGGATGGGACGTTAAGGTGGTTCCACCGTAAAAGGACTTAAATGTTATTTCATTCATATTCTGGCTACTTAAAGAAAAAACTGGCATTAAATGTGTATTCTCTGTTTGTATGATTTGGTAGTAGTTTTGGATTTTTAGCAGTTGGTGGTGCAAAGAAAAATGCAAAGAACTGCTAAACCACGATGAATTTATTTAGGCAACGGTGAAGTAAACAAACAGTACTTATTAAATTACAATCAGTTACAAACCGTATGGGCATATAAACGTTGCTAATTTATCATCTTCGGGTAAATGTTGATTGCACTACGATATCTGTATTACTTTATTTCCATTTCTTTTATTTCCCTTGATATATAACTACCTTTACGCGAATGAAGGCGAAATTCGGCAAATAGTCGAGTTGAAAATGAAAGGTATAGTTAAGTGTGCCAATCGAAGTTATTTAGTGAAGATATTTAGAAATTATCCGGGTGAATGTTTAAATGTATGCCACTCCAAAACAATAAGGTTCATGCCAAGTTTTGATATTGCCGTTCCCTTGATTTGGTTTTATTGCATAAGATATACGATTAGCTAGCGTAAGTGAAATGAACCTCAAGAGTTTTCCATGCATCAAAATGTCTGGATAAATACCTATGTCGTAAACGTTTCAATGCATTTGCGTGTGGCGCTGCCTCAATATTGACACAAACTTCACGGCGAAAGTTAAGACGTATTACTTATACCATTACGAATGCTACATGAATGCGCGAGAAACTGACCTCGGAGATAATTCATTACCAGTATTTGTTAATGTATGTCAAATATTGCTCCCTTGCTTGCTGATTTGGGGAAGTAAAATTGCCAGTGGGGCACCTAAAACAATGCAATGTATAAAAAATGCCTTCGCTCTCTGTGTGATAGAAGGCGGAATTTTTGCCCTCATCTTTTTAGCTATGACTAACAAATCGTCGGTGTGACTGTATCTCAAAAATGGCAGTCTCCTCAGTCAACTACAGTGAGCATTGCACATAAAAATGAATAATATGACATTTTTACTCCAAAATGTTTACTTATGTTTCAAAAACTATTCTCAATATCTTTTCATTTTTGGGAAACATATAAATTCATTTAGCCACATTTCCCACTGCTTCCACTTGAGTAGTGCAAAAAAAAGGAAAAACACCAAGTTCACCTCAAGAGCACACCAGTCAGAGACTGCCTGCAAAGCAAGCAGCAGGTCTACTAGTTCTTTCTCTATTTAAAACTGATTCATAAGTATGGAAAAAAAACACCGATCTTATTTCTCAAATGGAGATTCAAGAGCAAAACTAAGACACCTTTTTCAAAAATTTATGACAACTTCATGTTGTAAAATAAAATAAAACTTGAAATAAATTAAGATAAAGACTACAACATTTTCATATTTTCATATGAATTGGCGTCCCAGTGGCAGGGCAACAATGTATTATAATATTATCATAAAAATATTTTTTTCCATCAACATTTAGTACGGAAGAATTAAAATAACTTATTGAACACCACTAATTATTTATTATCCCGACCCGGGTTTCAACACTTCGTCTCATCTTCAGGTCGCGATAATAAATAATTAGTGGAGTTAAATAAGTTATTTTAATTCTTCCGTAACGGATAACTAACACAAGATCAAGCCTACAACCGTTTCCTTACTTAGTAAAATTTAGTACATCATTGAGTTTTCATGTGCCTAATAAATAAATCAATAGGAGAGAATTTCGAAATAATTGGCTACAAGTCAAGTAAAATATATATTTGTTGCCATATCGTATCATAGTATAACAAAGTGACAAATTATAATAAAAATCAACAATCCCACAAACTCGACAATATGACCCCTGTTTTAGGCTCACATGCCTACCCTGATGACTGTCCTTCACAAAATGCGTTCAAGTTCAACAAGTGTTTATTCCAACATTTGCAAGGTAAAGGAAATAGAAGAGGTAAAATGTAACATAACAAATATAACAAAATAAGAAATAACAACGCAAATGTAGACCCTGGAGTAGGCTTTTGCCTCTTCAGGGCAGGAATATCCTGCCACTGGAGTTGTGACAGTGGGAAAAGTGCGGGGGACGCTTTGACCAGACATTTGCCCTAAGTACGACGGGAAACCCGCAAAAACCGTCGTCCGGTCATAACAAGTAATAAACATAAATTTTAAATAATAACAGTAATATACTCTGAATGCTTAACAGGGGGTATAAATATGTGCACTACAATCGTTCTTATAAATGTCTTTGGCTTTGGTTGTTCACTGGGTGAGCACTGTGAATGAATGGTCACCGTACTTAATATACCCCACCGCCATTTCCTCCCATCTTCCTCTCTGCCTCACTCCGTAGCCTCGGGTCAATTGACTTCTTCCTCCCCCAACTCCACGACTAAAACTCCGCCTCACCCCCACCCCAACACTTTATCCCCCCCCCCACGGAGTCGCTCGGGCACCCCGCAGCCTCGACCCTCCTACTCCACCCACAAGTGACATTCGCCCCACAATCCCGCTTCCACCGCCCCCCCCTCACGGTGTCGACCGCGGGCTCCACCGGAGCAGTGTCGTAACAACGGCGGTTTACTGCGCAGGCTCCAAATCCCCTCGCGAGAGAGAAAGAGAGATACAACACGTTTTATTTGCGCGTGATTGCGACAATGCGTCGTAATCGTGGGCGATAAATGCCATTGCGACACTCTTTGGAGAAAAGGTCTCAGTACGTGCCGCGGATTGACTACGTCATTACACTTTTACGAAATAAACAATCGGTGCACACCAATTAATATTATTATCACAATATAGTACCAGCGGCACGTCTCGCATGCTTCACCAATATAAATATTGCATCTCTGTGCAATTATACAGTTTCATAAATGCATTAATACACATATATTCCCGTGAAGGATTCCTCCGGATATCTGACTTTCGGGTTTTCTTCCGCGTCTATACATCATTCTGGAGAGTATTTTGCCCGCGTTCCAGCTGGCTACAGCGGACCTGAAAAAGCAAGCTGAAACGTGGGCGAAATATTGTCCAGAAAGATGGATACACGCGGAAATCAAGTGTCTTCAGCCATTAATACACATAGTTTCTATAAAATTGGTAGCATACCTATAGTGCTTGCTGGTGAAATTTCACAACCTGATGCGAATTTTCAGGGTTTTTTTGCTGCTGCATTAATAGCCGCGATTTCATTAATTTTAGTAGGATATAATGCAAAGCCGGTTGATGAAAACTCATCTCCTGTCACACACCCTAGAGGTGGCTTGCAAGCTGTTATGTAGATGCTGATGTAACACGATTTTCACAAAGAAAAAAGCAAGGGGCGTAGTTTAAGCGAGTAAGGATTTGCAACAAAGCAGGCACACACATACTAGAATTCCATCTTATAAAATAAAAATATTCATTTTTTCGAAGGTTAGTCAATACGAAGTCAACACCTCTCTACACGTATGTAAAGTGGTAGCGAAACATGGTGACAGTCGCCTGCGCGAAGCGTTTCTTCAGGGAGGAGAAGACTAGAGTGAAGAAGTCGGCTAAGGAGCGGATGGGAGAAGACAGCACATGGTAGGCAACGCTGTCTACGTAACTGCATTTAACCTTAGGGGACGGGAAGGTGTCAGCAGCGTGTTTCACAACGATTCTTACCGTCCAAACAATACTGGATCAATATACACTGATATTGTTCCCAACCCATTCGGGTATCCCATCTAAATAATTAGATTAACAGCCACGGAGAGCAAGAGTGTTGATCTGAATAATCTGATCTGAATAATAGAGAGAGCATTTTGAGGTTGGCAATGAAGATGTTTTCAAAAATAAACTTCGTTATATTCCACACAGTTTTATTACCTACAACTCGACCGGTGTCAACCTTTTCAGGCCATTCTCAAGAGTTAATATACTGTGTGGAATACAAAAAAGTTTATTTTTTAATACATCATGTCTTCATTCCACGAAGTGAACTCGCGAAACATTGCTTTAATTGCCAATTAGAGTTTGAGACCTTAGGAACCCTGGTAGTCAAACGCGAAGACAACCTTAATCTTCCTTGCGGAGCTGGTACGAAGGGAATGGTATCTTCCAGTGAAAAGGGCCTCCAGCGCGACTTCCACCATGTTTCGCTGCCACTATACATTAAAGGTTCACCGGTTCCCACTGCAGTGCAATCTGCATCACGTTCGCACCAATCCGGTACCTATTTCGGTGAAAAATTTATAAATGTATCTTTTCCTTGGCGAGTGCACCACGAGCGCACGATCCGTTTTCACAGGTGACGCCTAGCATTCACACTGAAGCACTTCTACATCATCTCTTTCGAACTATTTTGTAACAGGATAAAAATGCTGACTGCTAGAGAGGAGGGCAAGCGCGTGGAGGTGAAGGAGGTTGGCGGGGGAATCTCTCAAGGGAGAAGGGTTTAGTAGTTGACGAGCCACAAACAAGAGCCAGGGTCCCCGGCACTGAGGAGTGGACTGTTTTTAAGATTTTAGGACGTGTATGATACAGACCTCCACACGCTGGTCTCAAGTAAATCGACCATTCAGAAAATTCTGTGTAGAAAAATGAATCTATTTGTGCGTGAGATCAACGGAAACCTGCTCAGACGTGATTATCTTTCGCAATCGATAAACAAAACCCTTAGCAGCATGCGTACTAACTCAAATTATTTGACATTTTTAAAGCTACCATATAATCATATACTATAAAACGAGCAATCATTGTACATATTTAAGTGCTATGAAACGATTTTATCTAAAGCTGGTTATCCGATCTACCCGAACTAATTTAAGGGCTTTGCGATATGAGGAATCGATTGGCACAAGTGCTAACCCGCGAAAAATCGGTTTTATACTGAAATAAAAGCATTTATTATTAAGAATTGCATTATTTCTTATAATTTTACAAATTAACTTTAATTGTATTTTTAATATACATATGTAGATGTACTGTAATAGTTATTTCTAATAAAATGTTTTTTTATTAAAAATGAATATTCTTTACTTTTTATTTGCGAGAAAACCTATTAAAGCCTTGCCAATTGACGAGGTTTTTTATTTATAATAACATACATAAAAAGGCTTAAAAAATTGTATAAAAAACATAAATTTCCATTTTATTTTAAAAGTAATTAATAAATACATAGAGTGTACCTAGAAAAGCTCGGTCCCCTCGTTCTGGTTATAGATTCTGTAATGTTACTTTCCTTTACAAACTACACAATATTACCTATTTGCTATGTTACCGTACCTATTAACCTCGGCAACGGATACTGCAGTAACTGGAACTATTACTATATTGTCTAATTTTCAATGCAGACGGAAGCAATCTTTGAGTTGAATCTCGTGAGTATTTAGAGACAGTTTTATAGTTCAATATTAAATAATACAGTTTGAGGTCGAAAGGGTTTGATAAAACACGAGCCTAAGATTCGTTCAACTTAACCATTTTTATAATAACGGGACATATTTGTCCCAGAGAATTTGTTTGTGTGATAAATGGGGCAAATATGAGCTAAAACTTCAATCAATGTTAATTCAAATTTAAATGAATAAAAGATGATAATTAAAAATTAAAAGAATGATGCGAGTATTGGATGATAAAATTATGAGTCAACTGCTTCACTAAGCTTTGTATCTTTTCAAGACTATTTTTTGGGACATGTGCCCCGAACAGAGTCTAATGGGACATATGTATCACATTCTTGATGTTCAAAAATACCATAAATTGTCATTGTAAATATATACGCCAAAGAGGGTGATATTTACCGTGAAGAAATCATTTGATTTTACTACGGATTCGAACCCGGATCTTTAAATCGCCAATCAGGTGTGTTAGCCAGTTACACCACAAGGCCATCTTCATTCGAAGCGAATATCAGAATTCAACGCGAATCGAGAGGCCCAGGTTCGAATCCCTGACAAGTCAAGTGATTTTTCATGGCGTTTTTCACCCTCTTTGGGCGTAAATCATTGCATCCGAGCACGTGACTGTGTATACGCATCATTTGCGCAACCGCAATGACTGGACATTGATCGTTTTAAATGATATATGCACACACAAGGAACGAAAATTCAAAGAAAATACACTTGTGTAATTTCAAACAGGCAAATTTTAATAAATCAGTCATGAGAGGGTTGAACTAACATTCGTAAACATGTCTCATCTGGCGTCGTTGAATCTTGCAAATACGTATTATGCAAATACGTGTACCATAATAGGACTTAAATGTCATTTTGTTCGTATTCTGTATACATATAGAAAAACATGTCCTCTATCTGATATGAAACACCAAATTTTACCTTTCCAAGCTATTTTTCTCGTACATTGAACTTGAGTTTACATGGCGTAAAATGCGACAGTGGGAGAAAACGGGGAACAATTATATATTATTTATCTATTATAAATGTCATTTCCAAGAAAAACTGTTTGCTGGAACCTAAAATTTCCGGAAAATAGATTTAAAATAAAATAGATGCATCTCACCGCCTCAGTTAATGAGTTATTAGCTAATTTCTGCGGTAATTGAAGTCAAAATTTCTGCCATTCCATAGAAATGGCGCAGCAGTCGGTGTCAATTGCTATAAAAAGTGCTCATTAAAAATATATTCGTGGAAAAGCCATCATATTCTGTACCTTAATTTGGGTTTTCAATAGCTAACGCACGTCAACACCGAAAGCAGGATTTTTTAAAAACCAATTACACAAAAAGCTGGAATTTAGTATTTGTTTTGACTCGGACTAATGGTGGAATCACCTTAAATGGAATGTGACCGCGCTGAATTCAGAGCGGATAGCGACGGCCCGGCCGTGATTATGGGGGTGAGATGTAATTCCCTCGGCGACTCTGTGATGCTCGCACCCAGCGCTACTGCTAAGTGCGTCGTACGGGGCATAGACCCTTCATGAACCGCCCAGTAGATGGTGCGGATGCCACTGTGGCTTCGAGAGACCGAGAGAAATAAAAGACATTCGGGCAATGTGATGTGAACTCGTGCGCAAAAAAAAAACACTTCATAAGATTATAAGAAATGGAAACACATCGAGGTTTTACGATCGTTCAATTAAAAATCAATAAATATCACGCCAAGGTAACGAAAAATTGCTAGTTCTTTTTTTATAGATTAGAATGGAAAAGGAAATACCTCTATCATCCATTTATCAACATTAATGCTGCACGTACCACTAGCTTAATTCGTGCCATTAGTATTCGTCTAAGTTAACAATCATACGCCGTCATTTGCATACACAAATTAGGTCCTTCTATGCCATATTGCTAGTAGGAAGGTGCCTTAGTTATCATATTAAGTTGAACACTACAGAGATTATTTAAAATACCTAAATATTTTACGAGATTAATTATTTATAGCAATACAAAAAAATGACAAAGAAGCCATAGGAAAAGATAACATATGAGACAACAAAGTTTTTATGCGCAATAATAAGCCAACCTTCAACTTTTCTTTTGACTTATGCTTTGAAAATACTAAGTTATTTATATCAATATGCTTGATATTAAGATAAATTTTTTAAAAGCTCAAAAATATTATTTAAAAAAACATATTTCATATTTTTTCAATCACGATTTTCTCCTTTATCCTCTCAAAAAAATTATAAAAAACTACTATGTAATATGCATTATATAGCCCAAATCTAGCCAATCGCAAAAAAAATATCTGCAAGAATATACGTTCAATATATCAAAAAGATAGTTCTACAGCATGTTCAGCGAAAAGCAAAAATAAAATGATAAGCATAAAATATTTTGAAAACAACTGCCTCCCCAAGCAAATATACGAATTGAATTTAAGGAATTGTCTTACTATATTTTACTTAAAAGAAGACAGGATTGCTGATAGAATTTGCAAAAATTATTTCTGGAATATTTTGCATGCAATCCAAAGTACTCCCTTCGTAAAACACAGGACAGTCTTGAAACTTTAGATGCCATTATATAATAAACCATATGAAAGCAAAAACAATTATCTTCAAAAAACAATAAATTTCGGAATTGCAGAAAGATCTATTAATTAAGGTGGTAATGTAGCAAGTATTTTAGGTATAAAGCACTCCCCTCCATTTAGCGAGAAGAAGAATTCGATCGCTAAAGATCCCACTATTTATTGCCCACTGGAAGCATTCTGGCAAACCAGACAACAAAGAACTCCAAAGATTGGGCAAAGGTTAATCCAGCAGATTGACAAAATACGAGTGAATAATATCCCGAGTCCTCTAGATTGCATTCTCAACTCTCTCGTTATTATATGGCAATTCAGAGGACTCTGATAATATCAGGATGAATACCTTCATCTATTGATGTAAATCGCATCCCGGTTATATTATGTGTAGTTAAATACGTTTTAGGTGTGATAGCCAATGTGGATATGCTCTCCCATTGTTAACAATCACATCAGCTTACCAACAGTCTAATGACAAGCATACCCATCACCCCATTCCCTTTCGGGGTAGACAAAGTCAAAGAACTTAGTCACTGCTGTTAGGCCAGGGAAACTGGCTCTTTTAATAAATTCCTCCATCATGCCCTATTCTTGCATACATTTTTCGCTTCTATTTCTTTCATGCATTGCTTCTAACACCCTCTGTCATTCTTAAGACTCCCGATTCACATTCACTTCCGCGGTCTATCCTGTCCCCCCGTATCATTCACTCCACTATCATCTATCTGTTTCGTTAATTGACTCTGATCCATTCTCTCAACATTCCTCTCATAAATGCCCAATACTTGAGCATCTAACCCAAATTGTTTCATGACCCTATCGATCCTATATTTGCCGCTACCCTACTCATATGCTTTTCCTGACATACCCAGGTTTCGTGACCATATAATAACGTAGGGAGGAGAACACTTTCGTAAATTGCGATTTTCGCTTCCCAAGACAAACACTCAATCCTTGGTATGCTCCACATGCTACATACGACTTTCCTCCCGGAATTTGCACGCCTTTTTATCTCTTCATCTAACCTTCCATCTTTCTCGAGCATTCAGCCAAGATACCCAAAAACGTCCACCAGTTCCATTATTTCATCACTTAGGAGGCATATATGATGTACTGATACACTAGGACAAAGTATAATGTCTGTACTCTACTAAAGCTTAACCCTCGGTTATAATCGCATTAATCAGGAGACTACGTCATCCAACGGTTCAGTATTATAAGACATCATAAAACTTTAGTGTTCATTACGATGTGATTGGGACCTGCAATATTATCTACCGCCTCGAATTAAACCAGAAGATTCCGTATAAATAGCGAAAATGGTTTAAAAATTACTAAAGCGAAAAGCAGTCATCGAGTACATCTTCGAGCATGTATATCTTAATGCACGTAGGTGTACATCCTTCACCGATGTATGTGATCTTATGGTGGTTAGAGCGATTTTTGTCTATGTAGAGATTTGCGTGAAACTTTGCATACGTGTTCATATTCTTGATATTAAAAGGGAAAAGTGAAAAAATTGCTTTTTACCGACTTGATTTTCTGGTAATGAAATTTGGCACTCTTTTATTACGTAGCCTTATGGCACATGAGATATATGTATTTCTTAATAACGCGATTGCATGTCTAAAGATTTTCTTCTAAATGGGAAATAATATATTTCATATTATTTTAATTATTGATAGCAAATATCAAAGCGTCACGTCAAGTCAAAATTTAGAAAAAAATATGTTTGAACATAGGTAATTTTCGCCTAAATTTTGAATACAGCGCTGAAAACGCAACTCATAATATGCTTTATTTAAGGCAAAAATGCAAAATATAACTCTTGTATACTTTCCATTACCTACTGAATGTAAGGTGAATTCCACTGCAGAACAGAAGTACTTAAATGAAATGTAGTCTTGGAATTTTTTTTTTCGACTTACTTGAAAATGTGCACTCAGTGATCCTTTTCCAGTAACCTTAAGTTTGGCTTATTTTTCTTCACCTAACTGACCTTCAGAATGACACAATGCAGTTTTTTTACACTAAAGGACCTACTTGGGTCTCCTAATAACTCCATTTATGTGAAAAAAGATATAATTCTTTCCGACAGCTGCTTAGCGTGACTTCTCCGGATTTCCACAGAGTTAAATTCGCAAAAAGCACCAATAGTAAAGTTGTAACTTTTAGCCAACTTTACTCGGTAGAAATCCCGAAAAGAATTTACGCTAACCCTATGAATTACCTACTTAACGATGAATCATCACGAAGGAGACACATCAGTTCTAAGTTCAACAATAAACAGAAAATATAAGAGGGCTATTAGGTTAGTAATGTCAACGACTAAGATAACCATTTCCCCCTTTTACATAGGAAGTAGCTTAAACTGGAAACAAGAATTTTCCAACTAAAGCCAACTTTCCAAGGCTTTGATAAGGAGTGAGTGGTTCCAGGAAGAGCCCTATATTTGAAAGTTAGAAGCTACTGGGTATTTTCCTCAAAATTAGAGTTGATAGGAATATCGAAGTTGCGAATTGATAGCAGGACTGAAAATTTTGCTACGTTTTCCCAACCAACTCACGCGGGCTACGACAAATAACTCACAGGAATGGTAAGCCTAAGTTATAATTATGCTAATGAGTTACGGAACAAAAATAAATAAGTATAATTCATCGTTTCAGCAGCAATTTTCACCAAGTTAAAAATGAAATATCAACTAACCACGTTAGTTCCATGCATTGAACACGTAAAAGTGCACGTTTAGGAGAAGCTACTTAATGCAAGAGCTTTTTCCTCACTTCATCCGCCAACTGCACATTAAGTAGCAGTCACCGCTTTGAATTGTAGTAAAATATTAGGTATCGTCGTCTCACTCGTGATTGGTACCTATCCAACAGTATTAGTAGTTGCAAACATTACCAAGATACTTCAAGAGAATGACTTTTAGTTCGAATATTTTTATTATTTTTAGAGCTTTAAAAATGCTCCAGTGGCACGATATCGTTTAATACATGAGCTGAGACGTGCCTACCTCGTCATAGCATATGAGGTTGCTGCAGTATACAAGCGGTATTCCAATCCAACGTCTATGGATTCCAGCTTCTGTTCAAGCAATGCCTCCATTGGTCTTAATTCCAAAGACGGTGACACGCGGGTCTTGGTCAAACTAATAAAGTTCAATGTTCCGACAATAAATCAAGAAAAACTAGAAACCATAATCAGCCTAAAGAAAATAGAATAGAGTTCAATTAATTTAGTAGAAATTTCATGCAGCTAAGGACCATAAATCAAATGAATCTGTTATTTTCACGACGCCAGCTGTTTGAATCTCCAGGATATGCACATCATTACTAAATAATCACAATCATTTCCGTAGAGGTAATCCGAATCGAACCCGGAAAATGGAAGCAAGGAACGACCGGATTCCAAATGGTGATCCAGAATTCACCATGTAGGTATTTCCCATTGAGAGTGAGTTTGAAATGAAGAATCAAGAAATCCAATAAATAATTTTGGGAACAAATTTAGATCCACTTCACTTCAATGCCAGAAAGAAAGCATCTCGAAAGGTAAGTTCTTGGCTGATTGTAGTGTAACCCCCTGAAACCGATGCATACAATTAACAATTCCCAGCATTTAAGGTGATTGGATCGATTTTTGTTTACGTGCAGATTTGCGTGACACTTTGTATACATTCTCTCATTAATGATATCTATAGATAAAAGTGAAAATAATTGCATGTCACTGATTTTATTTTTGGCAATTCAATGCTAATTTAACTCGTAGCCTTATGGCACATGACATAAATTTCGTAATGACTCGATTACAAATGTATAGATTTTCCTCTAAATGCGAAATAGTACTTTTATAATTATTGTAATTGGTGTTAAAAAATATCAAGGTGTCATGCCGAGTACAATATTCGAAACAAAATTCAATATAATTTCGTCTAAATTTGGAATACTGCGCCAAAAACTCTAGTCATAACATGCTTTAATTAAGGAAATAAATTTACCTAAAATACAATTCTTGTATCATTTTCATTACTTCCAGCGTGGTGCGTTCCGACGCATAAGCAGATGTTCTTCAATGAAATGAGGTCCAAGATTTTTTTTTTTACTTTAATTATTAAAAATGTGCACTCAATGTCCCACGATTACTGCTCCAATCACCCTAAAATCCCGGAGGGAATTCCATGATCCTTTGTGTGGTGCTTACATGTCACAATCGGATGGTCCCATCCTCTAGCCTATTTTATTAACAATTTTCTTCCTGCTGGCTCCATTTTTCTGGTGCACAAGACAGCATGTGGTGTGCTGTCAGTTCAATCGCTGCCTTTAGTTCCCCGCTGCTTCGCTGTTCCCGGCATTTAAAGACTCGGGCCACGCAGCGTGATTCTGCGAAAAATTTGTGATAGCAGGCGAAGTGTATGTATTTCGTAACTGGTGATGTCCCTAATTCCGACTTCCCGGCGGATTCGGAGTAAAACAGGAACCGAATGCATTCGCAATGAGTGACGCAAAGTATTATCGAAACGCTTTTGAAGCAGAGACACATCCTCTTGCGGCAATAGGCTCAAGGATGGCAATAGGCGGCAAGGCACACTGAGCATGAATAACCATTGATAGCGAATGTGAAACTGTCAGTAAGTGGGCCCACCGAGATGAAATCAGTAACTGAGGCAGGCGAGATGTAGTGGAAAGAAACCATATTCACAAAGAAACAAGATAGTTCGTTTCCACAAATTTTAATATTGTACTACGCGTTTTAATATTTACCGTTAGGTCATCATCAGGCCTTGTACCTGATGGAAATTGGTGGAAAAGTGCTATCTTGTTTCTTTGTGGAGATGAAATCAAATTTTGTGATCGAATTGCATCTGGAGTATTTGCACAAATTTAGGAAACAACGGCAAATGTTAACTTTGAACATAAAAACCCTAAATCCAAAATTTAGCTGTTGCACATTGCCTACTTTTTAAATAATAAGAGATTTAAAATCACAATTTTAGCCTTGCGCACAAACAGACCGCGGCCATATTGCGACTGCTGTGACGTCATCCCCCTGACTCGGCAGTCGCTACCGGGTTTGTTTACATTCGTTCTGGTTCTTTTCCGCCTTGAACGGTGAATATTTTGCGCAATAGGCTATAGGGCGCCGAAGTACACCATGCAGGTACCAAATTATACCCATGGCATAATTAATACGATAAAGAAGGACCAAAGTTTAATGAATTGAACGATAATGTAAGCGATTTAAGCCTATTAGACTGTGCTATTATTTTGTTTGTTATGCCTGCGAAGCACTTATACAATCATTCAATTTCATCAATCCTGTAAAAAACAACAAAACAAAAAGAGCACAGCACACAGGACATTGGCGCGTTAAAATCTATGGATAGTTATACAAACTGAAAAGTAAGAAAAAGTACCCCCTCGGATCTCTCGTGATCGTGATCTCCGAACTGCTAGGCGATGACTTGACCGCGTCTCCATCACCATAACCGATATTTTGACTACTTACAATTAGACTCTCGTACGCTAAACTCATTTGCTCATACATGATCAACTCGGGGTTGCCGTATCTATAAAATCATATCATTGTTTAAAATACGGGAATTATAAAATAATTTCATCCATGTTTTCATATGTTTAAAATATTTTCCAAATGTTTTTTTCATTTCAGTGATGGCAATATTTTTCGGCCACCAAACCGTCAGACGCAACATTTTAGACAGTTAAAAACCCGTGTGCACAATCTAAACTAAACTCAGTATATTTCCATTTATGATTAAGTAAGATACTTTATACTTTTCTACAAAATTTGTAGGTACTTAGTATTTTACTTAATCATGAATACAAACAAAAATAACTTATACGAAGTGAACCCTGCCACTGTCAAGTTTTGCGCAGTAAGTTTAGACTGTGCCACCATGCACAGAAAAATAGTACATAGTAAAGCACCCGGTAGTCAACACCATTTAAGACGCACGCAATATTATATACTAAGAGCATATTCGTAGATTGGGTTTTGCTTCGCTATCTGTTAATACCAGCTGAAAATGTGCCCAGATAACCAAGATTTGAGGTGAAAATTTCTTATTTTTCCAGATTTTTAGTTTAATGATTTCAGATTAGTAAGCATTTTCAACAACTATCAATAATAATTTTGGAGAAACATTAACAGCAAGAGAAAACACCCATTGAGATTAGCGTGGTGATGAACGAGACTGATATTTTCGTGAATACACGTATCGATTGTAAAAAAGTTTCAAATAATCAAGATTGATATTATAAAATGAAGAGGGTTACTACTTATATTGTACTCAATACACGATCATATTATCGAGCGCCACAATGTTCATATAAAATTGGAATAAATTTTTTCAAGGTTAGAGACGATAACCTTAGAACTTCCGACCTGCTAGGCGATGAATTTACCGCTGAAAATATACCCCATTATAAAAGTTAATACTGGCCTACGAGGAAATTTATAACTGCTACAAAAGCGATCGGCATTGGATATTTGGTGATTGAATGAAGAATTATGAGTAACAATAATATATGTAGTTTGCAGTTTAAGATAACCTGCATGGAGTACAAATTCGCATGTCAAAATAATAAACATCAAACGGTTTCCCTTACCCTGGCACAAGATGTACACATGCCGTCGATCAAATTAAGAATAACATAAGAAACAATATACTTTTACAGTTACACCTTTTAAAACTTTGGTAATTTTTTCTAACTTTTACTATATTGGTAGAAAATTCTAATGAATTACTGAATGACAATTCCCCTCTTTACTATTCACCCAGAATTATCCGCATTCTGCCAAGTCATTACTCGATAGTTGATGCAACAACCATAGTTTATAGTTGGATCAAGCCTCGATTATACCTGTTAACTTTACAAACGTAATGATTCGCTATTTTGAATCAGTAAAGTCGGAATATTTCGTATATTTCCACTTCATACATCCTCAACACGCTATAACACAGTCTCACCCGTCTGCTGCAAGGGGGATTACGTCACTACGCAACGAGCCAATGGCTGGGCGTAAATATATCGTTGCGAAAACAATGCTCAATAAATCGTGATTATTAAACAAACTAGGCAAGATTTAGAGCTGGTAATTTAAATATATTATTATGGAAACACATTTTACGATATAGAATGGATTTCATAGCAATCCCCCATTTATGCAAACACTCCATTGTTTAACCTTAGATCACACAGTGTAAGGATGAGGAGCAACTAGGTAGTATCTGATTTAAAATTTGTCCCAAAAAATTCTAAAAATAGAATCTTTTTAACTTTTCCGAGAAAATAAATAAATTCGTTGTTTTCCGAGGAAACTGAATGAAGATTAATTTTTCCGTACACATGATGCTTTAGTAACTATAACTAACCTAGTCATCAGCCTTACCCCCCAGGCTAGAGATGTACTGTACCAAAGAGAAACCACCTGGCTTGGCTAGGGTTTCTAGTGTAGCGGAGTTTATCAAAAAATAAGTAATGTTGGTAGTTCGTGCCAAAGGAAAGAGCTTCCACACTTCTATTATCTGAAAAATTTGTTATGTTATGCGTAGGAAAATCAAGCTCGTAAGCAAGTAAAAATTACAAAATCTGTAGGTATGCGTTCAAGACAAAGAAATTCAATCACACAAGATAAAATGAGCCACAACAGAAAAATCAGAGCTAAAAAAATTGTCACTACACGATAATGCTTTAAGTCAACATTTTGGGCGGGTCTTTCAGTAAATCCAATGGTTTACCAAAGCTTCACGATCAAGAGGTTACAACAAATATCCCAATGTGAGGGCCACATAATAAGCTAAAACCAGGGGCACTTGCCGATGACTAATTTCAATTGGGTGCCTTTGAAATATTAATGCACATTTTACAGTGGATCAGTTGATTATGGAAAATTCATAATAGGTCGAGTATAATTTGGCAATAACACATTTTCATCACGTTTACAGCCACCAGCATTCACTATTAAATATAAAATCATAACTCGATAAATGACGAAGAATGGTCAGGTAATTTCTTTGTAATACTTATGCTACCCAGTATCTAAGACAAAAATTAAGTAATGCGTCTAATATCCATACTATATCCATTTAAAATCCACAAACTAATTATTTAATCCACACAATCTCCATTTTCATCCAATAACAAAGTGTTTACACATCCATACGGTAATAAAAGTTGTCGCCAGCTCCCATTCCTATGATACCCAATCTGGATTTTACTGAAAATGGCTACCCTGATAGCCCTTTTGTAATTCTCAAATGAAAGTGAATTGCATCAAATTCAATGAGTACTCTAGTTACTATTAGGTTCTAATTATCTATATTCTCTGAGAGAAAAAAATGCCATTGCACTTTAATTAAAAGAGAATCCCAGATAAACTTATATTCTGCGTTAGGTACCTATACCATAAGCTCATAGGCTATAACATAGAATTTATGGAATTAATTGAGAAACTAAAACCAAATTTTAATAGGTTATGAAGTAGAACCCATAAAATTGTTCCTCAGAGCAAAGTAATTTTATAGATAGGCTCCACAAATAGTATACTGTGAAAATGAGGAACTATTGGCTAAATAAATGAGTAAGATGCATGCTTTAGATGAGATGGTATCGAAAATTTTAAAGATTATTTATGATATTATGAAAGATTATTTATAAAGTGTATGAACAAGTTATTATGAAAATTAATAGTGTTGTCGCAGGACTGATACTGCAGAACTAAAACATGACGAAAGAAGAATTCTGTATAGTTTTCAACTGAAAAATATTTAATGCGACCGGTTTCGAGTTGCGCGGCTCTATAAGGTTCTAAAACAGGTCACACTAAAAGTTTATCAGAGAATAACTGCAAATAGTTATTCATTAGTTATCATGACAATATGGAAACAAAATATGGGAGGTCCGTCGGAGTCCTAATCATATTATAATGGATACCCATTTATTTTCCGTATAACATTTAAGTTAGAGAAAACGCTACCTGAATATTGTTTACCCACTCTGGATGTTGCATGGATATGTATCTCTACTATGGAAGTGATGGCATGTCTCTTCAAATATTTATTATGACCGAAATGGAAGTAATTTTCAGGTCAAAACTCCCACAGAGAAAATTAAACTAGCATCGACAAAAAATTCGAAATTTATAGTTGGCAAATCTCCCCCGCCGTGAAAGGCAAAAATGAATTCGGAATAGATTGTACAACTCACAAACAGGCGAGAGTAACACATAACATTTGGTTCTCTCAATTGCCGAATTTGACGTTGAATGAGATATCAATTCAGAAGGCTACAGTTTTATGAAAGTCGCCTCACACTGTAATTGATTCAAAAATTAAAAGTCCATATCCACAAATTCTCTCATCATCGAAAATCTATAGCAGCTCAGACATTAAGATGGTTTGAAGAAGAGTGTCAGAATCATACGAACTGAAGTACACCTATGTCATGCAAGACATTCCCAACTGTTTCCATGAACGGCAAAGAATGCGATGAAAAATCACCATAGAAGGATTTCTTGGTGAAAATCAAAACTCATAACTCACTTCTATCATTTCGGTAGGGACATGGCTTACATAATATATAATATGGCTTAGTGTTTTTATTTCTATTTAGAGTGCAAATTTAAAATGAAAAAAAAACAGTAACCTGCATGCGATACGTGATCCCGTGAAAGAGCGATTCAAAATATTCCGACAACACTCCATAACACTTCTCGTACGCAAATATAAAACGCAAAAATAAATCGATTGGTGTGGGGAAGCGAGCCAGTACAAAAAATGTTTTATGATCGCTTTTGACACTTAAAACAGTTATACATAAGAGGATGAAGTACTTGTAGAAATTTGAAACAGCAACGCGACACTAAATGATGATGAGCTCAATAGCTGAGTATGCATCCCTGACGGCAAAAAAATTGATGTGAGTAGGAGAGGAGTGTGAGCTTTGGAGGTTTTATATCCCCGCCCTCAGAGCTTCGTCACATATCCCGGCACCAGATACCCTCACTGACGGAGACGTATGTGCCATTTGACACTAAAACTCGCATGCCTCGAGGAGTTGGCTGGAACTCAGGCGTAGGATTACAAGGACGCCGAGCGAAGGCAAAAATAAGTGATGTCAAATAAGGGAGAGGGGAAAGTGGGAACATTGACCACCCAGTAGCAGGATTTTTTCGTCTTTCCTAAGAATCGAATTTCTCGGCATTTTGACCCCATCTCGTAATCTTCAATTACCTACGGCGGATAGTTCAGACGTACGGTCATGCGGGAATTTCATTAATTCCACCGTTTATGACGGAGACTCATTATAGCCCAGGATTGCGAAGAGGGAATATGGCTGTAAATTCCTTGCCAGTTTACGAAACTACGAACACGCCTTGTCCATTGGATTTCCTGTTACTATTCTGCAATTACTTCAAACCTCTGTAATGAAGCAATACGAAGTCTCAAAAACTTCTCATACACCTTTCAAACCATCGTCGAACATATGTATTGAGGATTTCCTCAACCCACTGTTTAGCGCAATGATTTCTCAACTCGCAAACTAATATGATATTCAATACAATATTTTATTCTATCTTAGATGGCGCTGAGGTGTTGGCTGAGCAGCGGCAAGAAAACGAATATCACGTTATAAGATCATTTCTGCTCATGTGGAATATTTTAACACCTTTACACTAGAAAAAAAATACTTCGATAGTTATTCTTACGTGGAGACATTTTTGGATTTGAAATTTTTATACACATTTTTAACATAAAGAAGAGTAAAACTATCAATAATACCGCGAGTTAGCAATTAAAATTTATTACAATTTTCGATTAACGAATCTTTCTACATAACCTATCTAAGTAGCATTAACTAAAAATAAAAAATATGTTGATAGTATCTCATATGGTTTTGCTATAAATGAGCTAGAAATACACCTATATTTGTAATTTTGTATTCTAATTTATAAATAAAAAGTGCAGATTATTTTTTTCTTAAACTTAATTATCAATAAATAGATTTGATCTGACTAAAGTATTTTCCCAATAAGGGCGGGGATTGACAGACTTACAAGGGCGGCTCATGCATACTGTGGTTATGCCATTGCGACAGATCACTTACTCTAATCACTGGGAAATATTTTGTCTAAATTTTTGGTTTGATGAAAACCCTTCGGAGCATATGAGACAAGCTTAGTGGACGCTTAATGCGACATAATAACAATACCAAATTGAATAATCAAGGAATGGGAAAAATTACCGAAGAAAAACAAGGATGGACTACATTAAGTGAAGGAGAAAAATTACAAGGGATGTCAAAAAGAGGGATTGTGAAGGAACTGTGTGTTTGACTCAAAAAGAGAATGGAGCTGAAGCTATTTTTGACATAACAATGTAGCAGCAAACCAATCCTCCAAAGACTTACTGAAACGATTAATAAATTTTTGCCACGATAGTTCCAACCAGAGTCAAAAGAAACACTCCATAACTTCGAATATTTCTCATTATATAAATCACTTCCACTATGCTTCCCCGAAAATCACATTCCTTTCGTCAATAATTTCCTCCAATCGTGATAGGAAGCCTGTGATATGGTATCTGGGGGATGGTGAATATGGAATTGGCGTCGATGTCCAAGAAAATAAACATTACATTTGTTTTGTAAAAGTACCTAACCGAGATCGTTCGCATTCCTACTTCCAACTCCCAATTCATGACGGCCGCAATTGCGGACGTCCAATTATGCAACCTCGGTTCATGTTTCTTTTCTCGGCGTTAAATCAGCTATGCCTCTCTTATATTTTTTTTCAAACTCCCGTTCCCGTTTAACTGCCATCAACGATGCATGAGCCAATGAATGGGCTTCTCTTATCAATTGCAGACGAAACAATAATGGGCCAAGTCGCGCGAGTGCTCACTCTTATCTCTGCAGTATCACGCACAATTTCCTCTGATATACGCGCTGAGTGACGTACGTAAATTTCATGTTATGCTACAATTTTCACTCATAATTGAACTTCACTGAAGCATTCAGGCCCTAAAAAAAAGAGGGAAGGTCGTCTTACCAACCAAAGAATGAGAATTCTTAAGCTCCGATCTCATTTTTCGACACTCAAGAAAAAGGTTTCATCTTGCTAATTAGGCCGTCGTATTCATTTTAGCCGTTTCAATTTTTCCTGATTAATAAAATCTGTAAAACTATTAAGCGGAATTTATAAAGGCATGAATTGAACACTTCAGGAAGGCTCTGAGGATTTTTTAGATACCCCAAAGTGAATTTATTCTGCAACATAGTTTTGATCGTGAAATCAATTACCTACGATGATTTAGTTGAAATAATCATATTCCACTTACCATTGAAAGCAAGGCGAAGAATCAAATGGATACTGACAAGGCCACTGAAAAAAATGAATTTATCAGGGTGTGCGATGTAGAAAGTACCTACATTAGAAGTGGAGGAAGTTCTACCGCACCAGACCACCTCCAATTGTTGCGCGACAAATACCTTCGTCTACCATAAGGAATATGTAAATTAAAATTGTTACCTGCTTCCAAAAGTATTATAAGGTAATGCTCATGACATCTTATGCCAACGTTCGGTGTTCGGCGTCAACACGATCAACACCTTTTCTCTACTAATTCTTCACACCTACGATGATGACCGGCGTCCTTGGTTACGCAGCAACAAAATAAACAAGCCATAGTTACCGCTTCTAGTATCCATGGTTACCGCAAAGGTGGAAGCTGCGAGGTAAATTTCGATATTCATTTGTTTGAATGTAAGCAAATATTAAGTATCATTATTCGTCGTAGTCTTCACTCGAGAGAAAAATTATTTCTTACCAGCCATTTTCGGGGAAATACCTATATATTTTTACAAGAAAGAAGAACAAACATTTTTAGAGATAGTTATTTCCAAGAATCGCATATACACTCCGTCGGTTTCAATTTATAAAAATCCGAAAAGGAAGGAGATACAAATTAATCTTGTCATTTTTTTTAAATGGCCAATGCCAAAGTCGAGCATAAATATGGTATTGGTACAATTTTAATCACAGCAAAGGTAATTGTTGTAATCCCTGTATTTTTATGCATCAAAAAATAATTTGAAAAAAAAAAAGAAAAACTCCGACATATCAATAAACTAAACTTATTAACTATTTTATTTTAAGCGTTAATCCATGAGCTTCATAAATCTGTCATTACGAATTATAGTAGAAAGATACATATGAGCGTGCAGTATATTATCCACGTCCGCGGTCGAAGTTAGAACTTATTCATGCCCAAATTAAAACATTGGCAAGCAATGCGACCTGCGTTATAGGCATGACACGCACTAACATTGGGCCGTGATTCTCAAACCCGATTTATTTCTACTCATACATACATCACCTCACGTCACCCCAAGGGTCTATGGCAGGTGATGAATTTTCTCCAATCAGGCATTACAATACATGCAGGGAGATTTTTATGAACGAAAATTTATTTTATTTATATATTTATCATATGTAATTAAATGGGTACAGCATGGGGTAAGCACATACATGCATGCATAGAAATATTAGATTCGAAAAGTAAAACATATCGTGGCATGTCTACAGGAGTGTGCCACATTTTGCTAAATATATTTTCATTTCGTCGGAGAAGAGACCAGTTTGGAACTTATGTTTTCTGCTTTAGATAAAATTTATCGAATAAAGTTTCACAGCATAAGTTGTGATACAGCTAATTTTACCAAACCTTTACTAATGTTGTAAAACCTGGTAAAATGAAACGCTCCTTTAGAACATATTTGGTTTTACTATTGATTTTTCAATTCAGTTCACGGAAAAATTAACCACGAGTGTCAGGCATTAGATCTTGAAAGCATCTTAAGTCTACATTTTTACGTGAAATATTAATTAAAATAATATTATATATGAAACATGTTCCAATCCCACTTCCCTTCACTTTGCATACGATTCCCTCAGTAGAAGCCTCCCCCACATATTGTTAGCCTTTCTCCAATAGCTCCATCCCTTCCCCTAACCGTGAATCCACCCCTTCTTTTCCCTTCCTACAAACCCTCCCTCATAATATACGTTGTTTATCACTCGAACTATTGCTTGACAATGATATAAATACATTAAAACCGGTCGCATTAAAATTGATTTTAAAAAACAAAGTGGAAAACTGCAAAGAATTCTTTCGTTCGCCATGAATAAATTCCACCACATCTGCCCAGAGCAACACCATTCATTTGTAAAATATTGCCTCTAAATTTTATCACACGACCTTAGAGACTTTAACAGACTTAGCATTTGAACCTAAACTGAAAATAAATATAACTTAAAACATTCCACTTTCCACCACTAATTTTTCTTAATTACGACCATGGTTTTATTGCATTGAAACGTCATCAGGAGCTTCATCTTCGAGAAAAATAAAATTATTCCTGCACATATCTTTGCTTTATGGTCAACTTTGATGGTTCCAAACACGAAAGATTCCTTCTTAGTAGCGCCTGTGACTTTCAGATATCAGAACGTAGACGTAAATCTAAAAAGCGATTCGCGGACATCACAAACTAATATGGCTCATTAAAATCAACTCAATAGTTCATGATGCCAGGTGCAACTTTGAGGATTCAGGTCATAATTAAGAAATTAAAAAAAGTTCATTTTCCAGTTTTTCGTTTCTTAGGTATCATCTATTACGTACCGCAGAATGATGATACATCAATTTTCGGAGCTTTAAAGTAAAATGCGTAAAAATAAACACGGACCATCATTTTAGATTAAAATATATCTATAGCAATAGTTGAATAGCAAAAATTCATAACTATTTGCTAATTTTTGCTCAAAATATCATCATCAATACTATTTGTTTATTTAAGGTGGTTGGAGCGATTTTTGTTTATGCACAGATTTTCGTGAAACATTACATGCTTGTGCACATTAGTGATTTGTTTAGATAAAAGCGAAAAAAATTGCACCATCTTGATTTGTTCTTTTTTTATATTTCAATACTATTTAACAAATAGTCATATGGCACAAGACGTATATTTCGTAATAATTTGATTACAAATAAATAGATTTTCTTCTAAACGCGAAGAATAATTTATTTCTTGTCACCAAAATTGTTGCTAACAAATATCAAGGAGTCACACCGAATTCAATATTCGAAAAAAAAACATTTTTCGAATTTAAAAAACAACAGTTTTCGAATAACTCGAAAAATAAGCCGAAAGCTCCAGTCATAACATGCTATGATTAGGAAAATAAAATTTTAAAATATAATTCTCGAGTCATTTCCCTTACTGCCTGTATGGTGATTATCTCCATTTTCCCGATTTATTCTATATGGATATTTTTTCAATATTCATTCCGATACATTGGCTAAAAAAAATATTATTCAATAATTTCAAAATATTGCATATCGAATATTCGGATCACGTGAGTGATACTTCTACGAACTCTTCAATCAGTAGGCATACATCCTTACGGAGAACGCTGTTGCCAGGTTTACTACTGACAATTCTGACCCCAATGATTACCTACTAAAGGTAGTTTGAGCGAAAAATCAGTTCACCTAGAATTTGATGAATTAGGCCCCATTTTAACGATAAAAAACTCCCATATTTCCAATGATATCAAACTATTAACCCCTTGCCGAACTACTTTTCGAGCAATTCGCCTTAAAATACAAGCTGTTTTTACATGTAATAGATTACGACCGTGCACTCCAGAGGTAGAATATTGAAAAAAATTAGGAATTTATAACACTTAGGTTTCGTCAAAAAACTAACGGTGTGTAGTTTACATGTTTTATCAACTATTTATAAAAAATAATCTATTACACACCGCAGTAATTTTTACAGAATCTCAAAAAAACCTGCTGTTTTGAAGGCTTTTTAGTGTTTGGTGTGAAAAAATGAGTCAAGTTAGAGACTTATGTAGACATTTATTTAATTACTGAGAATTTTTGTCGTATTTAACTATGTTTTTGCGCTACAATATTTACTTCTTACAGACGCTGACATTAAAAAAATAAAATTCGAATACGGTCTCCATTATGACTAGAGAACTATCTTCGCTCAAACTACCTTAAGCTCCATTCTGTGGGAGTTGAAGCCGTTTCCCAGGGACGCACGCGAATCCCTTGCTCTCGCCCCCGATTCGATAACACTCCGCCACCGTGTGTTTCACCCCCCCCCCCCCCACACTCTCCCACAGCAGCTCCGACTCCCTCCGCAAGGTCTAAATTGGATCTCCCACCTGTTGCTCGCCCGGCTTTTATCATTCGCTATAAAACTGGCTTGTGACCCAAGTGACTGGAATGGAATTCCATCGTGTGAGAACAATCGACATGGCCTCAGCGCGTAAAGAGAAGCGGCCTCCATATATATATGTTAGGGCAAGAGTATCTTTCTGCCAAGAGTACCCAAATTGCAGCCATAGATGACTTGCGCAATTGCACATACATTTCTAACTATAATTGAAACTTAAATTTATGAAAAACTTAAATATCCTTCCAACAGCCTTTGTGTGGACGAAGGGCAAACAATAAATATATTAGATGCTGCTATATTAAACTTGTAAAAACAACAATCTCTGATTGGTTTTTTAATATATGATTTGTAACTATGCATATTAATCTTGGCTTCCTCCACAGAACAACGCAGATATATCTGGAACCAGACAACAGAACCGACGGCCAACACAACGATGAACCTATTACGCACCGGGTCCACAATCATCAAGATGGACGCCACCGCAAGAACACCCAAGAAAACAACTCCTGAAATGAATGAATACCTGCAACATCAACATCATCATACCACGGCGGCCTGCGTGAGGTTTTGCCGATTTCCCTCACGCCTCGGGCGAATACCAGGCCATCCGGAAGAAAAGAGTTCCTGTATTATAAAACTTGACGCAAAACTAATCTGCTATGTACGTACTCAATGTATATTATAAGAACAACAATGTTTTTCGACTAACCCTGAAGAAGAGAAATTCCTAAAGTTTTGTTGTAGATATGAAAAAAATATATATGTACATTGTAAATAATTATATTGTATATAACCATATCACAATGGCAATAAACTCCTTTCGACTTGACTTGACCTCAACGCCGCGGCCGTTTCGAGATATTTGCGTTGAGGTATTATTCTTGCCCTGACGTGCCCGTTCACCTTGAACGTAAGAACATAGTGTAAATTACTGTGGGGGTGCGATGGAGAATACGCATGTATTTCATTTCTTAAGATGGTCCCACCATGAAGGACTTAAATGTCATTTTATTCATATTCTGGATACATATATAAAAACATTTTCTCTATCTGATATGAACAACAAAGTGTTAGCTTAATTCCACGCTATTTTTCTCACAAATTCAACTTAAATTTAAATGGTGTTAAATGCGACAATGGGATAAAACGGAGAAAAATTATACTTTCCTACCTATTGCAAATGCCATTTTCACGAAAAACTGTTTACAGGAAGCAAATACTCCTGAGAAATTGATAAAACATAAAATAGATGCAATTTACGGCCTTAGTTAATGAGTTATTAGCTAATTACTGCGATAATTGATGTTAAAACTTGGTAATTTCATAAAAATGGCTCAGCAGTCGGCGTCTATTGTTATAAAAAAGAGTTCATTAAAAATATTCTCGTGGAATAATCATCATATTTTGTATTTTAATTTTGGTTTCCAATAGCTAACGCACGTCATCAGCGAAAGCAGGGTTTTTTAAACCAATTAAACAATAAGTTGGAATTGAGTATTCGTTTTGACTCACACAGTCACGGTGGAACCACCTTAAGGAAGTTTGAGCGAGGTATCACTTCACATAAAATTAGATGAATTTGCTCTCAATTTTAAGAAAAGTATCTCATGATGCAATGAGCCCTCCGGCTTCACACCGGGTCAGGCCTTCTTCCATGGTGTCCAAAAGCGACCTGCGACCTTCCATGGCGGTCGACGCTCCGAGGGGAGACTTTCCCATCGTCTTCATGGCTGATGAATTATGTTGCAGTTTGTACCATAATTCATCAGCCCTGAAGACCTGCCATAAGCCACCAAGGAAGATCTGACCCGGTCTGAAGCTCTCAGATCTTTACATCAGCCATTCGCCGGAAGAGAATCAAATCCTTCAAAAAGATCTCATCTTTCCAATGTTGATAAAATATCAGACTTTTATCATTTTATTTTTCGAGATTTTTGCCAAAACATACCAGTCATGTTACATGAGGAACGGTAAGGTTACACACTCCAGAGAGACTTTACTTAAAAAATGAGGAACTTCTAAAGCATAGAAATTTAGCAGTGCAAACTGCAGCTTGTACGTTTTTGTTTGTGTGTAGGCTTGCTGCAATGCTGCATCCCTTCGCCCCTCATTACCTCTTCCGACTACCTACTCTGTGCCCTCATAATTTCCTCCATTTTTCTCTCCTCACTTAACACATGTACCAATTGCTTCCTCGTTTGTCTCCCTTTCCGTCCACCTCACTTTCTTCATTATCCTCCACGCCCACATCTCAAATGCCTGCAGCCTATTCTCGTCTTCTTTTCTCTGAGTCCACGTTTCTGCACCATACATCGCTAAACTCCATACTTAACTCTTCACCAACCTTTTATTTACATCCTTAGACAAGGTCCCCGTCATCAGCTATATAGGGTGTTTAAAAAGTATCACATCCAAACAAATGTATAAAAGGTGAAAATCTAAGGCAAATTATCTTCTAAAATTTTACGAGGGTAAGATAGTTTCAACAATTGAGCTTTGAAAAATAAATAAAGAACGAATCGATACAATAACATCCTTTTATCCCCTTTTCCAGGACTTTGGTGTTAAAAAATTGAAGTCGTGTACGTACCTATGGTACGGGTACGAGAGACATATTTTATAAATGTGAGGAAGTTCTGACGAATAAATTGCGTCAGAAATGTAACGGTGTGTAGTTCGCATGTTATCTCAATTATTTAAAACATGTTTTGCTACCCACCGTAACACTTTTTATTTTATCGCAATGATGAAAACCTTCAGATGTGAAGGCGTTTTTAGCGTACCTACGGCGTGAACCATAAAAGTCACGCTAAAGCCTCAAAGATGTATATTTATTTATCATAGGAAAGATGGTATCTCTTCTTTGCAATGAGGTCAAATTCATCGAATTTTATGTGAAGAGATACCTCCCCCAAACTACCTTAAGACCGGACAACAGTTCGCGTCAGACCTGAAGAAGACAGCAGGATGACCAAAGGAACTTGTCGTCAGCAATGGAGGAACGCCCGCAAGCTGTTGCTCATCAATACTATAAAGGGACATTCCACTGTCACGCATGAGACAGTTGATCACAGTATTTATTTGAATTCATTACCCAAATTACCAATAAATTAGTTAGATTTGGCATAATTTTAGTGTTACTCATGGGACATAAAAAGAGTTGCAAATTTTTCACGTGGAAAAGTATATAAAAATTCTGAAAATTGCTATATCAGCTAAAGGGATTGTATTTAAAAATGTAAAAAGTTTACTTTAATGAATTTTATATTTTAAGGAATATTGAAATATATCCATTAATGTCCCGTATCACGTATCAAGTGTCACAGAAGAACCAAAAGTTTCTGTAAGGTGAATATTCTTTACCGAAGGTAATTTAAATAGTAATATTTGCAGAAAATAGCCTAAAATAGCCTACACTAAATCTTGCAGCCTACACTAAACAAAATCTAACTTCTAGAAAATACAAATGAGCACTCTCAAACTTAGATAACCTTTTACACTGCAGTCACAACTCTTACTTGGTAACTGTTCAAAAAGCATTACCACAAACATAAAATTAAATTTACATATTCCATAATCAGAGATGCTTGAAATAGACATATTTTAACAACGTTCATATGGAAAATGACTCGCTTATGAACTTTTACAAAAATGTCATTGGGTTGACTTTCCTGTGGAATGCTCCTGAAGCGTTCCACATTAAATTGACAGCATGGGCCTTATAGAGAACGTTGCTGCATAACTTACGCTCAGTACTCTCACCTCTACCCCACGTAGGATACCATTTCCAACACCGCGCTAAATTTAAGTAAGTTACTTTACGGTATAATATTTGCACATTGGAAGACTACTGCACGTGCAGTTACTACACTGCGTAGCACAAATGTTAATATTTCTGCTGCAATTGTCAACATGGTACCACTGTGACGCTGCTATTGTCAACATGGTACCATGCGGCCCAATGGAGATTTGCGCAGGAAATGAGTCTCCATGAGAGACCATACTGCCAACTAAATGAAAGACGCCATATGGAGAAAAATGTCGCTCAAACTGTTTTGTTCTTATGTGAACGGGCGTTTGCTTTCCGGCATGTTTTCCGTTCAAATTTCCGCGAGTATGCGAGAATCCACGGCACCGTCGCGTCGTGTTTCTCAAGCATTCGTCAACGTGACGCAGTCGCGGAGAAAACATCGGCCGACTCCGAGACGTCAAGCCATAGACATTCCGTATGCTGGGTAAAATTAGAAAATTCGTCTCCGATTGGCACCTTGGCACCGATTTTCCAAAGCTAGATTCCATCGCATCTGCATACCACGGTAGGTTGATTATTTGGGAAGTCGAAGGACAACTGAGAACATTTGAGCCACGATGCGTAGGACGGTAAAGGAAGGGTTGTGTTCTTAGACAACGAAGAAAGGGTGGAGAGATTCCCGGCGTCGGCATTAGCCTGGTCTGAACGAAAGACGCAATGGAACAGTTGAAGGCGGTTTCACCGTAAAATAAGTTAAGGTGGTTTGAGCGAGATAGTTCCCTACTCATAATGGAGACCATATTCAAATTTTATTTTTTTATTTCAGCGTCTGTAAGAAGTATGAAATAAATATTGTGATATTAACGGCACAAAGATATCGTTATATATGATCAAAATTTGCATTAATTAAATAAATAAGGCTACATAAGTCTCTAATTTGACTCATTTTTTCCCGCCGTACGGCCTTCAAAACACTACCCTTCAAAACCGTAGGTTTATTTGCGATTCTGTCAAAATTACTGTGGTGAGTAACATATTATTTTTTATAAATAGTTGAGAAAACATGCAATCTACACACCGTTAGTTTTCTGACGAAATCTAGGTGCTAGAAGTTCCTAATTTGTTTAATATTCTCCCTCTGGATCGCACAGCCGTAATCTATCCCATGTAAAACAGTTTATATTTTCAGGCAAATAGCTCGAAAAGTAGTTCGGCAAGGGATTGATATTTTGATATCATTGGTAAGATGAGAGTTTTTTCTATAAAATGAGGCCAAATTCATCAAATTCTAGGTGAAGTGGTTTTTCGCTCAAACCACCTCAAGGCAACTCGAGCGACATTTTTTCCTAGACAAAATAGAAAATACGACATTCGAATCCTATATTATAAAGCGAGCAATAATTTTATGTATCTATGTGCTATACAATGATCCGCGAGAAAGCTGTATAAATACAGACGTGGAATGGGCCAATATTCCCATACGAAATGCATAGACGGCTACTTCGGTTACTTTCGTTTGACTCCGTAGCCACGCTTAAGTTATTTATTTATTCCTTCATTTTATTTCTTCAGATTTTAAATACATTCGAAAGATTTCTTCTTCAGAAGTATTTTTTTTTGTAAAATATATAGCAATGAATAAAATGAACATTCAATACATTTTTATTTTAGGGAAAACCTATTTAAGGCATTAATAATGAGATTTTTTTATTTGTGATAAAATATATTTTTTAAATTTAAAAAACATTTTAGAGCTTGTCCAAGATAATAGGGCAGTTGAGAGTAAAAAATGCAGCCAATCAGCAAACACGTCCAATGCCGGTCCCCCGGTAGTTTTAAAATTTAGGCAGTTGTTCTAAGCATGAAGTAAATATAGTGATATTAAAGATGCAAAAAATGTGTTTTATTTGACTGAAATTCACAGTTAAAAATTAAATATACCTCCATGTTTGAGGCATTAATTTGACTCATTTGTTTCACGCATTGCGCCGAAAGAGCCTTGGTAACCGAAGCATTTCGTCACCTTTTTGATAAACATAATTTCGGTGAGATAACTTTATTTTTCGAATTAATTGTGAAATCATACGAATTTTACACCATCACATTGCTGACACGATGTATGTATTAGAAAATTTTCAACTTTTTAATTACTTGTCGCGTGGGAATGGGCATGTAATTTTGCCAAACGTCTCGGAATGTATTGTGGTAATAAGCTGATATTTTAGTGTCATTAGAAAGACGAGATATTTTTCATCACAATGAGGCCAAACTCACCAAATTTTATGTGAATTTATAGAAGGCTGAAACTACCTAAATTGTCATTTAATTATTTCTGTCTTGTTTTATATAAAAAAAACGTGCCCTCTGTTTTATGTGAACAATAAAACTGTTCCTTTCCACGCCACCCTTCTCTTGATATAAGATAGCAGCTTGAAAAAATTGCACGAATGGGAGAAACCTACACTAACATTGCATTATTTCTGTCTAATATAAATGCCACGTTCACGAAAACTGTTTATAAGAAGCGACGTTTTCCAGGGAATAGAACAGTAATAAATTAAGGCACCAATCCATCTTACTTTGCAATATATTAGCAAATAGCCACATTAACTAAAGTCAAAATGCGTTAGTATAATGGCGCTGAAGTCGGCTCCCAGAGCTGAAAGAAGTGTTATTTAAAAATATATTCGTCGAATGATTTTTATTTTGGTTTCTAATAGTTGATGTTGGACTTCAATGATTGAAGTATTTTTTTAAATCAATACTAACGATTACGTGATAGTCAGTATTTGTTTTGATACACAAAGTCGCTTCATAACATCCCATCCAACCATCATCCAACGAACGGAGTACTGCACTTGGAGTTCCTGATGGAAATTTTCCCACAATAATTCCCTAGAACATAGGGAAAAACAAGGGAAAAATTGAAAATTCCTGAAAAATATTTCTTTCATATGGGAAATGCCCTACAATTCTAACGAATTTATTTCCAAGAACTCTTTTCTTTATAAATGAAAAACTTCGGCCAGTAATTTCCCTAGAACAAAACGCTACTTCAGGGAAAACCTTCAGGCATAGGAAAACATTACACCAGAAATAGCGTTGAATCCAGTGTGCAGTGTATAGAGCGAATGACTATAGAGAAAAAAATATATATCCATAAAAACAAAATATTTATTCTGCATAGTTTCCCTTATACAATCAGAGATGTATTACAATTAATTATTTTGATGAGACTGAAAAATATTTCTCGATAAAAAAAGATGTGCAACCATAATTAAAAAATCACCTCTCACAGTCAACTACATTTGATGTAAAACAAATATATTTGAAAACAATTTCAAAAGCTTTTCCCAGGGAAAATGCATTCTAGGGAAATTATTCCCTTAAGGTATATTTTATAGGGAAAACGGGGGTTCAATGTTCTAGGGAATTTCCCATCGGGGGTGCCCTTTCACACGTCCCCCAGGAAGGGATCGGGATTCCACTGAAAATCTACTCCACTGCCGAGCTTCGAACCTGAGCCCACGGGATCGGATGCCAATACACTATTTCCCCTTCACACAAGATATTAGATAAACAGCTCTGTGCGCACAAGTTTTAAACATCAGCTGTTCTTTGTGTAATTGAAACAATGGATAATGCAAGAATGCTGGGGTTTTATAAGGATGCTAATACTTTGGGCAGTGGTTTTTAAAATATTTAATTGTACAATAAAGTTACTGGGTTTTAAACAGGATAATATTTCAAGAAGACTCTATGTGAGCACTATGTAAGGGTTTTTACGCTATGTTTAAAAACTTGTTAAACGAGCTCTTGAAAATATTAATTGGCACTCTTTTTTACCGGACGCATCGGAAAAATTTTACATTTCAAATAGAAAGCAAAGCATATATCTCCTAAGATTCAATGATCCTCATTTGACGTCCATTCGAAGTCTGGAGAAATGCTTTTGAACGTGAAATCAATCACATTTGAGCATACGATCACAAGAGGGCAAAAACTATACGCATTCAGAATTAGGCTAGCACGTCATACTATATCATAGACAAACGAGAAGTCACGTGAAAGATAAATGTTCACCTTTGACCTCCGGAAATAACTTAACGATATTTTACTGATATGCGTCAGCACAAAAAATATCAAGCTGCAAGGTAGGAAGTTTATGAATTATACGCATGATAACTTTCTTAGAGGGGAAATATTTCTGTCCGAAAGTAAGCACCTTGCGCTTAGTGAAAAGGAATGCAGACTCGGCAGGCAGTGCGCGACTTCGCTCACGACAAGTGAGAAAATATCCTTAAGTAAGGCGTATTTCCTCTTGACGACTCTATGGAGTCCCTTGCATGAACATGATGCAAAGCAGCTCACTGTGCAGATATATACATTATTTAAGCATCTTCAGTTACTAAGGCTCTTTCAATTTTCGTAGATCTAGTGGGAGTTTGATGGTAGTTATTTTACACATCGTATCACGCTCAGTGATAAGAGATATTTATTAGGAAAGAAAGGGATTTTTGTTACTGCTATGTATAATGTTTCGCAGTAGGTAGAAATCCCACATCAGTCCGCTTCCGAAGGTAATCATAAAATTGAGGGATTTTGAGCAATTTGCAGAAGGTTGACATTTTTAGGAAGAGGATCACTTTTCTGGCACCGAAACGCCATGAAAATTCCCACCAAGTTATGAAAGCAAATGAGGTATTGGTGTCAATCCAATGTCCCACGGTCAAAAATTTCAACAAAAACTTGGATCAAACGAATTTGAGAGACCTAAAACTGGAAGAATTGGCAGAAAATGTAATTTTGTTCGAAATTCCGCCAAAAAATTTGAGTGAGCATACATTTGCATAGACTTACTAGAAATCCATTTCAAGATAAGTCGTCCCCTTTACTAGACCCTTCTAATTTTATGAACAAGTTTTCTTAATGTGTTTACGAGAAATCCAGTTCAAGATAAGTCGTCACCTTTACTAGATGGAGACGCTTCTAATTATAGCAACAAATTTTCCAAATTTTGCTCTCCAATCTAACATAAAATTACGGTTTAGAGTCGGCTGGAGCAGATTTCATCCTGGCTATGGCTTACTTCGTAAAATTTAAATGATTATCCGAAAATGTAGCTATGAAGCTAAGATGTAACAGAAAAAAGTCCGTGGAACCAATTGAGCTGTCACAATGATGCATTTGTCAGGTCTCCGAAATATCATGGCAGACATGCCAGAAGGGATTCTTAAAATAAATTTAAACAGGAAGAGAGAAATCCTACATCGACTCCTTCAATGATCAATTGTTTAACCTTGAATTGCCACACTGTTCCTCGCGGAAACAAAAGAGTAAGCATAACAGCGACAGCCTGTGTCGGATTCCACAACTGCGTAACTTTGCTCAAATATTTGATGGAATGGTACAGTGTGTGACACGAGATCAAAAACTGAACTCTCAAAAGTATGTAATAATGTGGGACAATTCTGATTGACATGATTACTTACCCCCAAGATATGCCAAATTGAAGACCTACAGATAGCAAAGATAGGCGATATTTGTATTTCTATAGAGATACTCATTTAATATCGCAAAAGACGAGATGCATCGTATATTGGTATCATGGTATCGAATAGAACATGACATTAAACGCCGCATCATATGGGATAATATCAAACACTTTACGTTATCGTGACGCACGCAGGCTTAACCAAAATGGTAGGTATTCATAAATGTCGCATATCGCAGTCGTTATATCGCAATGTCGTATATCTCTACGATCTCATTCGATGAGTCAATGAATGGGGGGAAGTCGTCAATGAAAAATATCAAGAAATGAAACATGTTCGGAGATTTACTAGTTTTACCGCAAACACTCAAGTAGAGGAAACAGTCGTTCGCTTTTTTTTGGGCTATTCCGTTGTCTCGCTTCAAAAGACTTGAACTAACGAGCGTCAATTTCAGCCATAATTTCGTCTTTCCCTACTCCAATGCAGAGAGCGGTAGGGTAGGCGTTCAATGGTCGGATTTGTGTTGCAGTGCCATTTTGTGATTCTCTAATGGTCGGTTGCACAAATATTTAGTTATGATACATATTATGAGTTAATAACACAAACTTGACTCAATATGACAACCTTATCTCATCTTGAAGTTTCCTCTCCTCACGAACCATGTCAAGCACTTCTTCATTTGTCTTCCTTTCTGTCCACTCAAGATTCTCCATCCTCAAGATGCATAATTTCAAAATTTACAAAATATCACTGCATTATTGAAAAGATTCATGGACAAATTTCCCGCGATAGCCCTGTTAGGAGACAGAGTTGATTTTCGTGCGTCAAGACGCCATATACTCTCATTTCCAATATAACAATAAGGCCTGGGTTCCCATGAGGGTGAGGTCAAAATTACAAACATACATACAATGATATTTGTAGTGAAAATATATACTGAAAATTATGTATTATTTACTTGTACACGCTTTTCTTATAAGCCAAAATTCAGGATAATCCCGCTTTTTCAGGACGTATGGCAACCCAGGAAAACCTCTCAAATACGCAGACCCGTGTCGGTGGTAACGAAGCGAAATTCTGCATTCGAGCGCATCTTGCCCAGACTTGGTAACCGAGCTACTTCGACAATGATTAGCAAATCAAATATTTGAGCCGGTGTCTGCAGATCCATGGTTTCCGAAAAAAGTGAGACAAGTGCTAACTATGAAACCGCCAAAGTGACGTCACTCCGCACACATATTCAAATCTCAGTCTAACTCGGAAAGCGCGAGCTTATTGTCAACAAGACGGACGCCATCATGCGGGCAAAATGTCAAAAAAGGAGTAAGGCACAAGGGCTTCTCCTGTCACGTCGAAAATGGTTGCTAGGTGGACAAGTAACTCACAATCGGTAAGATAGGTGGAGGTAATTTTATTACCATACGTTCAATCGCGCGAGGAACAAAGTAGGTCGGTTCGGTGTTACCGCCGAGAACGGTGCTTCCAGCTGAATATTTTTGTAAATCTTCAGATAAACCTATTAAACATACGCTGACCGCGTAAACTAAACTAAATTTTTTAAAAAAACTTTGTATGTCTGACTAAATGATCGGCATATTTCTTTATTGTATTTGTACTTATTTTACCCAGTTGGGACAATATTTTACCCAATGATAGTAGTTCGGTAACATTGTTTGGTACACTCTCATATTATTTGGAAAAAAATTAATAAAGAACTGTATATGATCCTCTTTAGCAGAAAAAATACTCTTTCCAACCAATGTAAAAATAAAACACTTTGCTGTGAATTAAAAAAAAACATATAGTGTTACCCAACTTCGCATTCCTTGTAATACTAAGATTTAAACAATACATCTATCAATCAAAACATAATGCCAAATTTTCCTATTTGTGGTTTATTTATAATATGCTCTTGCTTCATTGAACAATATAATTTAGAATTATAAAAATATATAATACATTGATAATTTTATTAATATTTTAAAACTGACGTCAAAAGGGAGCCAATGATAGCATGAACATATCCTAAATTAACCGTTGTAGTTAACAGTTATACTTATACTTGAATCGTGTAAATTAAAATAAACCAGCCAAAAGGCAAGGCGACGGTCACATTTACTGCGTTGGTACTTGGTGACTCAAGACTGAGGCAAGCCAGGGCGATCACTGACTCATTGATGGATCATTCTATCACTATGACGACGAATTTCCTTACACACTTCATAAAGAAATAATCAAAGCTTACGGTCAAATACTCCTAGTACGGAGTGTGTTACGCCGTTACGTATGGGCATAGAAAAACTTGGTGGCACTCGCCAGCGAATAGTTTGAGGTCAAACAGGCTAAATCAAGCGTTGATTAGCGGGCAGGGGGTATATACCGATGGACTCCAGTGGGGAACTCTGGGGGGTTATTTTGTAATCTCACTGAAGTGAGAATACGTCATAAAATGTGGAAAATTACGTCATTTTCGGTAGTTCAACTCCGCCACCCTGGCGGCTTGACCATCTTCGGCTCTCAAGTGGTGAACTACCGGTCTATTTATTTGATTCATCCGCTCTTTCGACTCTTGATCCGTATCTTTCGACTCTTGATCCGTTTCATTTGTCTCCGCATTTTATTAGTTCCATATCACCTGTCGTTAGGAACGTGAAATGGAGCCACCATCGAACCTTGGCCGATCGTGAGCCGATCATTAAGAGAGCGAAACGGATCTCCCGCCTTCCCGCAAAGAGTCATTAAAAAGGTGAGATTACAAAATAACCCCCCAGGAGGGACCACCCACCAGTTTGTACCACCTACCTTGCACGCCTTCCTGTCATTGACGTCATGCTCTTCACAAGCGAGTGACAACAAGTCTCGCCATTCCTAAGATACATTGCTGATTACCCAATGGTATTCTGATCGATGGTTTGTGATTTGGAGAGGCGACCAGCAACTCCATTAAGCACTAATGTAGCTGCGTGGATTATTTGGGGAATGGAGGAAAGTTGGATAGAAACTGTAAAGTGCTCTTAGCATGAGACGCCAGGGGGTCTCAGGGGTTTTACGTCACATCCCGCGGATCTAGTAGTACTAGTACTGTACTTGAGATGTTCTCCATACAACACCAAGAAGGGATTGAAATTCCACAGGAAAATCCCCGCACTGCACTGCCAGGATTAAGACCTGGGTCCAGTGGATAGGAAGCCAGTACTCTAGACAGTGCACCAGTTCGATCTCCATTGACATCTGGCTAATCAACGGCGCGTATGAGAGGAATGGCGGAACAAAACAGGACTTCACCTTTCAAAATGGTTGGAACGATCTTTGTCTACGTACAGATTGCGTGAATCTTTGTCATGCGTGTTCTCATTAGTGATATCTATAGATAGAAGTGGAAAAATGTCATCACATTGATTTGTTTTTTTGACAATTCAATGCTAATTTAACAGGCAGCCTAATGGCTCATGGCATATATTTCGTAATAATTCGATAACCTCTGCACAGATTTTCTAAACGCGAAATAATAAATTTCTTCTCATTATAATATTTGCCAACAAATATAAAGGTATTAAGTTGAGTCAAAGATTTGAAATCAATATTTTTCAATGTAATTTCGTCTAAATTTCGAATACCACGCCGAAAACTCTAGGCATAACATGTTTTTAAAAAGGCAAAAATCTAAAATATAACTCTTGAATTATTTCCATTAACATATGTAAGGTGAGTTTCACCGCAGAAAGAGATGTACTTGAATGAAATGCTGTCCAAGAATTTTTTCGACTTACTTTTAAAAAATTTAAAATATGCACTCAATGACCCACGATTACCGCCCCAGCCACCTTAAACTGTTGAAGAATAGCTTCCTCGTCAGTTCATCGTAATTAAACTTCGGCCTTCCCACGTGAAAATTTAATTTAAATATATACGAAATACCGTGAAAACAACCTCTAAGGTGTGTGGCGCGGGGTGATTCAACACCAGGCATGCAATACTCGTCCCAGTTTAATATCGGGACTCGCACGTTCCCCTGTCCACTAGAAAGATGACCAAAAGCAATCAATAGTACAATCCACAAGCAAACCAGAAATCAAGGGAGTACTAACAAACGTGTTGTACGTAGGTTAACATACTACTGATGAATAGTAAAATTACTAATCATATTAATTGATGTATAATACGAGATATTAATTCCTGCAGTAAATAAAATCACGCGAGAAATTTCAAGCATTGACTTTGGTACCGTTTGGAGAGTACTTAAAGTGTTATACTCTGTCTGTCAGATGGGACGTTGAACTGTGGTTCCCTTGGCGCCTTTCGTAAAGAATAGGCTGATGCCGACGCCGGGTTTCTCTCCACCTTTACACAATTCCATATACAACTCGTAAGTCACCATATTACCCCTCAATAATAATCGAAGTCTCAGGAAAAGAATGCTCACAGTTTACGTGTGGAGTGTTTTAGTGTATTGCCCCGAATACTCAGAACTTTGGACTATTGGAACAGCAGAGAGAATACGACTAGAATCAGTTTGAACTTTGGTATTATAGGAGGTTATCGAAAATTTGTTGGACAAATAAGATCTCCTAAAATATAGTCCTCCAAAAAATTGACAACCAGACCAGAATTGGAAAGACCATGAAACTAAAAAGAGATAAATGAAATTGACACATTATAATGCACGTAAAGTGGCTAAAAACTATAAAAGAGGGTAACATTCCAGGAACAAACTGTTATCAACCTAGATCTAAGTGCATAGAGCAAATAATAGATGTCAGCTGCACTTCCTATACCGTAGAGGCCCTATATTAGGATCCTAATACAGTGCCTCTACTATACCGCAATAAAACGCCAGAGGATAGAAACCATAAAAGAAGACCCACTTCTCCTCAATTCAAAAAAGACCTCAGTTGTTACTACTTGCCTCCCCAAATTACTAACCATCCAAATCTTTCCAGCAATCACTCCAGGCCGATATCTGGACATTATTCCACAGAACGTGCTCAATTGGTCCCCTATTGTCATAGCTTCCAATGGCTTCCCTATTACCCACCCCTTTAACGACTTCCTCATTGAGCACAGCTGCATCATAACCAGCGATGCGCAGCAGGGGCGTTTGGCAGGGACCATTCGTTACGTCAACTTCATTTCCATCACTCTCCAATAGGAATAAGCGGGAAAATTTGACGCTGACGACAGAATTGTAAGAAGTCACCTAAAAGAACGCCCCATCCAAAGCAACAATGAATAACTTAGTACCCTTAGTACGTATATCAATATAAATTATATTATTCACAACCTAAGTTTCGTTGTAGTAGGGCACAACCAGGTAGGCCTTGTGCAACTACGGCTATACTTTGTACAACGTCTTCCTCATTGAAAAAATAACGAAACCTAGGTCGTGAATAAAACATTAACATCAATAAAAGCACCACTGCCTCACACATACAGGGTACTACAAAACCCTTATGTCCATGCCCCCACACCAATAGGCAGTGCCAAAAATGATTCTCCTCACTTTTTGAAAAAAAAAATCAAATTTAGACTTGGAAGAGCAAATTTCCACGTTAATTTCTCATTTTAAATGACTTTTCCAGGTTTTCCCGGCCCATTTTCGATTCCCATGATTTTCTAGGTTTTCCACGACTATAGCAACAGATGCAAGGATGGGACACATGAGGCAAATTATTAGGTAGGTATGTGAAAATGATGAATTGAGACGGAGCTGAGCAGTAAATAGAAAAAAGGCCGGAATGGAAACTTTTGACCACTCTGTATTCACCCGATAATACAGGGATAATCAAAGGAGAAGAGAGTAACCCACGCACCATCAGTGAATCAAGAGCCAAACGTGAAGGTGCATCCGAAAGGAGAATTTACGGATATTTTTTTGGAGAAAGGCCAGAGCAAGGCATGATTCGAATAGGTTAGTTGATGGCAGATACTTTCCTCAAGATAAGTCCGCAGGGAACATGAAATCACGCATTCACGAAGCGGATGACCATTCTTCTCCCGTTGCTGTCCGTGGCTTCCCATATTAATGTGGCGAGGCTTCCTAAAACCATAGATCGCCTTTAAGTAAAGAGCGCCGCCTCAAAGTACCAAAACGATTCGAACCCGGGATGATGGGCAGATTACCTTTCAAGCAATTGCAACAATATCTACAGACATTACAAGTATTGACAATTTTTCACAAGGTTTTAAAATATTTATAGAAGGAGCTGCTGAAGGTAATCAGGTATAAAAACGTATAGTTGGTGCTATTATATTTCATTTCTAAGTCTGCTTGTCTATTTTATAAAGCCAATGTACGTAGCATGAATAAAACAAATAAGTAGTTAGTTGTTTAATTTGGAAAAAGGGGGCCCCAACTCTGTAATTCCGGGACTATTAGAGTGGCGGATTTATAGAGATCTTACTATTCAAGGAGTTGAAGTTAGCACAGATTGGAACACATAAGCGCAAAAGAGTGACGTTGAATGGAACGATGTGTGCAGGAGAAACTTTCGGTAATCTCACGATTGATAGCATTTTGTACTAGTAGCATAACAGTCTTGACCGAATGATGTGTATTTTCATCATATTCGCTAAAAATACGTAATGAAAAGCTTTTTACAACAGAGTAATAAAATACTTTGCATTATCCATGCTTGCTTTACAAACAATAGAATAAATCCATCGCGGATGCGATTATCGAGTGTCTTTTGTTGTTTAGCGCACATCTACTCTGCTCCCGATCTGTTTTGAAGTCCGCTGCCTAGTACGCAGGGTCTAAAACGAAAGGAAAGCAAGTTTATAGTGCGAAGTTAGCAGCGCACTATAGTCCATGATTAGCGCAGTTGAAATATACTGATTTGGCTAAAAGTAAATGAAAAGTAAACAAATGTTTTGACGATCGTATGATGTAAACAATGGCCAACATCATGGATTCTTCCATCGCGTGATTCCCTTCCCCAAACGGCATTGGACGTGATTACTGATTGGCTGCATTTCTGCCTTTCAACTACGCTATAATCTTGGGCGAACTTAATAGAGCGAACGTATAGCTCCCCCGGCCGCAAAACCGGGGAAGGTGCGGGAAAGGTGCTAAATCGAAGTCACGATCCGGACGGCACATTCAAACGTGCACCGCCGCCGCGTACACATGACGACAGCAGCAAAACGCGCGATCAACGCACACACGCGAACACATTCGACTGACCGGTCTCTCACTCACTCTCCACCGCGGAACCTGAAAAAAAATTAAAACTTCGAAAGGTTGGTAGCCTCGAATTGCATCACGCGCACACAAGTCTACAAGAGCGACCGCCTCGGAGACTCCGATCTCCTCCGAAAGACGGCGCTGATGAGGAGGGAGGGAGGGAGGAGGTTGGCGGGTGTGGGAGGGAGGGGAGGAAGAAGAGGTGACTGTTCACTTTGCCCCTTCTCGCAGGTCATCGCCCCTCCCCTCCCTCCTCCACGCATCCCCCCCCCACGACCCACCCTCCCACCCATTTCTCCGCTCTCTGGCCCTGAGACCGTTCTTGCTCGACGACGCGACTTGGGCCGAGCTTCTCCACCTCCTCGCCAATGCCCTGTCAAAGACTGTCGCAACTGCCAACTCCTTCCCGCTGCACGGAGACACCGGAGAGGCACTCTGAGAGGGGGGGAAAGGGTTAAAGGCGAAGAAAATGGTCAAGTGTTCGCTTAGAGCACGCTCTCAATACATTAGGGTAGGTGGCGGTGGTAGCCTTGGGTTTTTAACCCTTATCACGACGGGGCCACAAGTCGGAAATTGCTACTTCTCTCACGAATGTGACAAAAACGAATCACGAATCCTCACGAATGCGAATATATTGAGAAAGAGTGGATAAACATTAAGGCAGTTTGAGCGAAAAATCACTTCACCTATAAATAGATGAATTTGACCTCAATTTAAAGAAAAAACTATAATCTTTCCAATGATACCAAAATATTAACCACTTGCCGAACTACTTTTCGAGCAATTTGCCTGAAAATACAAGCTGTTTCACATGGGATAGATTACGGCTGTGCACTCCAGAGGGAGAATATTGAAATAATTAGGAATTTATAACACCTAGATTTCGTCAAAAAACTAGCGGTGTGTAGTTTGAATGTTTTCTCTGCAATTTATAAAAATTAATCCATTTCTCACCGCAGTCAGTTTTCCAGAATCACAAAAAACCTGCTGATTTGAAAGCTTGTTAGCCGCACGGCGTGAAAAAATGAGTCAAGTTTGAGACTTATGTAGATATATTTATTTAACTACTGAGAATTTTTGTCAAATGTAAATATATTTTGGCGCCATCAATGTTACAATATTTACTTCATACTTCTTACAGACGCTGAAGTAAAAAAAAAATAAAATTCGAATATGGTCTCCATTATGACTAGGGATATATCTCACTCAAACTACCTTAAATGCTCCAACTGACGAATCCTGACCTGCTACGGTAGATTAGATCATGAGAAAAGACTTACAGGTAGACTAGTATGGTAACAGACAGCATCACGGACAGGTTAAACATTCCAATTTTCCCGCGAAAGATACGAGACCAAAATTATAGCTTTCAAAGAGACTTTGAACTAAGTTTGTCGAAAAGTAGAGTAGCTAATTACTTGATTTGCTCCATAATGCTTGTTTCTAAATTTGCTACGAAGTCTTGCATGATTCCTGAATTACTCTTGTATTTATCTGCATTTATGTAGTTCCTAAATACATTAATACAAATAGTTTCTGAGACATTAGTGTAGCATACCTATAGTTTAGTGCATGTTGGTGAAGTATCACCACCTGAAAAGAATTTCTGGTTTTTGGTAATGCATTAACAGTCTTAGTTTAATTAACCTTACTAGGGTATGGTGTAATTCATGTTGGTGATAACTCACCCTCTGCCAAACACCCTTGAGGTGGTTTGCAGGTTTTAATGTAGACGTAGATGAACTTCTGCCATTGTATCAAATCGTCAAATAAATTCATCCAGAGTAGGGTTGCCAACTAAGGCATTTTCACCCGGAGACTCCCGATGAAGCAATGTTTCTCCGGGCTCAGGGTTTCAGATCAATTTCCCCGGCCTCAGGGTTTCTGATCAATGCCATCGGGCCAGTTGCAGGTGCAAAACAATAATCTGTAAATATTTCACTAACGCATTTATCCCATCGGTTATGCAGAATTTTCTCATAAGATGAGTGTTTTAATAAATAATCAAATTTTTCGCGTTATTATTTTAAAAAAAATGAGATTTTGGTTGAAATACTCTATTACTTTGTGAGACTAGTACAATCATTGAGCTGTCAAAGGAATGACACCACTTTCATGTTGATAATTATTGCTTGCATTTCATTTTTATGCATAAAATATATGTTATGGAATTGTAAATAACACATTAATTTGTTTTATAAAACAGCCAGAAAAACTCCTTAATTAAACTTACTCTGTTACCACATATATAACAGCTGATACTTTGTTACAAGGGAGAAAAAAGGCTTCCTATTCAAACTTCCCCGGTTGGAGACCAAAATCTCCTGGTCAAGAAGGTCTTACAGTAGGTAGCCTTAATATAGAGACAGACCATCCTGTCAGCATTTATGACTGAGGCGGGATTCAAACCCGCGACCTTTCGTATAGTTTGATCGAGATACCAGTACACGCATGATTCAGTAGCGGTATGCATGCGTGGGTTTTAAATTGCTCCCACTTCTGGTATACATAAAATCGCCCCAGAAATTTATCTTCACACATAATCAGCATCGATGACCGGGGCGGGGTTTGAACCGGCGACCTTTCAGGTAGTTTAGTGAGATACAGGTACAAACAAAATTCAAGGAATTAGTGATGCTGTGTCAGGACTGATGTGGTGCAGCATATATGTACCTACATGGCGAAAGAAGGGACTCATGAAGTGGAAAACTGCAAAGAGTTCTTCTTTCGTAAATGAATGTAGCGTTATTATATAAAAATATCTCATATTTCTTACTATAACAAAATATTAGCCACTTTTCCTGATACTACCAAAAATAGTAGTAGTTTTCCAAGGGATATGGTATGGCTGTACAGTGTACACTCCTGAGAGACCCCTGTTGGAAAAATCTCTAGAAAATTGAACCCCCGATTTCCCTAGAAAATATACCTCCAGGGAATAATTTCCCTGCTAGAATGCATTTTCCGGGGAAATACTTTTTAAAGTGGATTGCAATGGCTTAAAATGTATTTATTTTACACCAAATGTAGTTGACTGTGAGAGGATGTTTTTTTATAATGGTTGCACATATTTTTTTATTGAGAAATATTTTGTCAGGCTCATTACAATTAATTAAGATAAATCTATGGTTGTATAAATGAAACTATGCAGATTAAATTTGTAGTTTTTATGAATATATATTTTCTCCTCAATAGTCATTCACTCTACGCACTGCCCACTGCACTCTGCAAATACTGAAATAATATGCCCTTTACCTGAAGGTTTTCCATAAAGTATCGTTTTTTTTCTAGGGAAATTACCGGCCTAAGTATCTCATTTCTAAAGAAAAACTATGTGGGAAAAGTTACCTAGAGTTTAAGGAAATTTCCTTTGGAAAGAAATTGTTTCTAAAGTAGCTGAGATGTTTCCCTTGCTTTTTCCTATGTTCTAGGGAATTCTTACATGGAAATTTCCATCAAGGACATTATTTAAAAAATCGAAGTCCTGACGCTCAGATGGGGAGCTCTTTAAGTACAGTACTCCATCCGTCGCAAGGGACAAAAACATGGTGTACCTCTTTACTTCTTTGGTTCAGAGTGGAATATTTAAGAGCGGGTTTCTCTCCAATCTTCCTCTATTCCAAAAGAGAAGTATCAGGTATGATTTTTTTTATATTTTTTTCATTTAACACCAAAAACGGCACATTGGCTGACATAATCAACAAATAAATTAAAGTTTCTAACAATAGTACACATAAAATTAAAACAGTAATGATGCAAGTGTAAGAAAGGGACTTAGGGATTGGAGAGGGGTGAATTATTCAAGTGGCGTTTCAGGGAGGATTTGAAAGCAGTGGCAGAGGAGAAGAGGTCCAAGGAAGGATATTTCGAGGCCAAGGAGTTAAACAAGGAGGGGATTAGGTGGAAAAGAGAGCGTTGGGAGATGGAAAGACGGAATCGGGGAATGTGAAGCAGACAGGTACTGCGTAATGGACGAGGTGGAACATGCAAACGAAAGAGAGGGAGAATTTCATTGGTCCGTAGGGATCCGCTGAAGATTCTGTGTAGGAACATCTTATCAGATAGGGCACGGCGGTGAGTCATGTGAGAAATGCCAAGGGAGGAAAGGATGGACTCCATAGGTGGAGTTTCTGAAGGTGGGGGATTCGATGGCGGGCTATGGCTTCTTAGCTGACTGGGCGGCTGAGCAAATCCAAGGTAGTGGGGCAGGTGGTAGACCAAACTGGTGCACAGTATTCTAGGGTCGGGAAAATACAAACAAAGAATGGTGGAATTTCAGCATAATGAAGCACAGAAATGGCAATTTTACCACTAGGTAAAAATTTAATAAAGGTAAATTTTGGTGTGTTTTCCCTATTACCCCTCCCCCCTCCCACGCTTCACTTTGGCTAACCTCGCCCCCGCCCCAACCATCTCCAACACCACAGCCAACCTCCTCCCTCTCCTCCATACCCAACCTCCCCCTCCTCCTCTGGAAATGTTGTATATATACCTGATCTGTTTTTTGTATGCACCTGATGATGATGCAGAGCATTGAAAACATGGTCGCATTAAATTTTACCTGGTGGAAAATTGTCATTTCTATGCTTCATTTTCCTCTTTCACTTTTATAATCCTCCCCCTACTAATCATTACAAAATGGCATAAATTACTTCAGATATCGGTAAATTCCCATTTACTCAATTTGGGGATTATTGACATGAGTTTTCTTCATTCGTGAAAATAAACAACAAGCCAAAAAAACTGACATTTACCAGACTTGGGTCAGATTCCATTCATAGTCTTCGCTGATATTCAATATCGTTCGTAAGTGATAAACGTCGGGTCACCGTTCCAGCTATTATTAACAAATAGGAAAGAGAATGAGAGGATTAAGGTCCTAGAGAAAACGTTCTTGGTGATCCAGGGGTGAGGGAGAATTTTCGCAGGTGGAAGAAAAGGTGGATTTAGAATGTGATACGAGGCGATAAGATACTGATGGCCGTGATGTGGGGAGAATATCAGGTTAAGAAGTAAGAGGAAGGATATGATCAGGCATTTTGAATGGGGTGATATGAGGAGGGAAGTATTCAGAGTTCAAATATGAATCAGTCTAAGGAAGTATCTAGATGTGGCAATTGGAAAAGGGTTAGTAGTATGCATTTTACCAAACTGTATGGGTACAATGTTTGAAATAATAATCAATAAAAATTATAATAGTAATAGTCTCCCATATTCGACGAGTCTCATTGTTTTGAGATCATTCTTTGGACACAACATTCGGGTATTGGTCGAAAATCACATTTTAGTTTCGCCTATGTTACGCATCAAATGTTCTAATCAGGAAATAGTACACATGAATTGACGATTTTGTAGATGAAATCAAGCTCTGGAAAGGTATGTGCAATAGATTAGTTGGCTTACACAAGTCTCTGTGCTCTATTCAGTAAAACAAACTGTGTACTCTAGGAAGATTTCTCTTGGAGAATTCTTCACTATACAAGGCAATTTCCAGAGCATATCTTTGTGGAAGTGTTTCATGACTACATGGAACACTTGGAATTTCAAAATATGAATGCACTTCCTAAAAAAAATATTTATACGTGGAAATTTCGAGAGCTTCGTTTAGTCAAGTCTTCGGCTCTTGCCTAAAACACAATTTACGGGTTGAATCATTGGGTCAACGTCTAAGATGAAAAACATGGCAAAACAGTGACTTCGTATATTTTTTCAGGTTCCTGTAGGTAAAATATAAATCAAGTGAGTGGCGCATTGAGAAAAATGTACACTTCCAATCTACACAAGTTACCAACCTTGCAGTCTATAATTTGAGCGTTATAGAGGGAGAAGACAATGCGAGTGGAGTCAAACGAACGCCGCGGCAGGATATTTAGAGGGCTTCATCAATTGATGCTCGGCTGGATAACGAAATGGGGAAAAAATAACGGCACAGACCTCTCTTTCATTGCCTCAATCCTTCAGAGAAACGCCGATCACATCTACCTTGGTATGGGGAGCCGAAATACACACGTGGAGATCTTATCTGGTCCCCACACACATTACTCTATCAACACATGTCATTTCCACCGATGAGCTCCAACGAAATTAACGGTCACGAGCCAGATGTAGCGGAATTTTTCAAATGCAAATTACTTGAGTCTATGATTAATTTCATCTTGAATTATTGCACTACGGTGTTAATACGTCATCTTCAATTACAGACAGGGAAATTTACACTTTACACTTACAATGAATGAAAGTGCCTAATAATGACTAATTAACGCTGAAACGCGTAGTTGAATAGTTCAAGTGGACAATTATTATACCCTCACGGAGTTTATAAGTAGCACGATCTGATACCAAAATACCAATCACGAGAGAATGAATGCTAAAATAAAGAAGTTCACAATCAAAAGAGCATATTCTAGTGGCGCAGAGACTGGCATTAAAAAATTGCTCAAAACGGAATAAGGAATATGTTCATTAAAGTTTACATGTTCAAATTTTAAGCAAAAACGAGAATCCAGTCAGAGATTACACAAATGAAAACGTAGAAACTCCACGCAAAATTCCAAGTCATCGTCGGTTAAGGGTAATGGACCCATCCGTCAAGGAGCTAGGTTACTTACCCCGCTTCTACACAAGTCCCTACTTGTTCCTGGTAAAGAAAGCGGAAGCAAATGCACAGATCACGCTTAGCAGCGCGATTGAAATCGCTGAGAGGTAATCTACTTATGTGAAACAGAAGATGACCAAAAGCAATCAGAAGAACAAGCACGGCTAAAGCAGGAAACAAGGGAGTGCTATTTTGACAAACATTCTAACATGCAGTACACGGGTGAAGATACCACTACTGATTAGTATCACTAATGCTTTTAATTCATGGATACTAAAAGGTATTAGTTCTCCATATTTCCACGTATCAGAGGATCTGACCTCAAGGCAGGACACAAGAGAGGACAATTCCCTGAGGTTAGCTCAGAAACAAATCTTTCGTGGACGACAATTTCAACCAAATACATGCAATGTTTCAGCTGGAAACATCATTCGAAAACCGAGTGGAATAAAAGCGACCTATTTGCATGACTTGTTCCGTTGTTCTACGCCAACTAACTAACGCAAAAGGAAGAAAAAAAGGTCTCTTAATTCAGAACTCGATCTTCAACATTATTTTCTGCTCATCTCAAGAGTTTGCACTTACCAAATTGGAAGAGTATACCATCTGAATCCTCAACACGCAACATCACGTAACTTACCGTAAGATTGGGTTACTTTGTAATTTGAAGAAAACATTCTTATTATCTTCTGTAGGCCAGATGGGAAATCGCATGCATCAGAAGGTGCATATTTTCGATGGGCGAAGTAATAAATAAAAATTAATACAAATGTTTTCTATTACACTGGTAACACAGCTATAGTGTAGTGCATGTTGGTGGAATTTCACCACCTGATAAGTATTTGCAGGTGTTTGCTATTACAGTAATGGTCGCAGTTTCATTAACTTAATAGGGTATAGTGCAGTGTGTTGGTGATAACTCACCCCCTGCCACAGCCACTTGAAATGGCTTGCACGGTATTGTGTAGACGTAGGAGTAAAAATACTGTAAGTTACGAGATCCGCAGCGCCATCTGGCTGATTTCCTCCACTAAAAAACACAATGAGTGCCGCAGAATGAAATTCAGGAGGTGCCATACGGTATCACTTTGCATCACATCATCTTCTCAATTAAAATATCAAAGTTAATGGAAATATAATGCATAATCCACCCGCGAAAGCGGGGCATCAATTCAATTACATTAATAAAATTTACGACTAAGTTTTAACCGAAAATTAACTAATAATGACCCTATTAAAATATATAACTGCAGCTACGAGTACATTTTATTTCAAAATGATGGCCCGTGCATAATAGAGTATTTGCACAATTTTTGGAAACTATGTTAAATTTTGCTTTGGTGCGTAAAAACCATAAATCCAAAATTTTACTGTCGTGACTTTCCTACTTTTTAAATAATAAGCGATTTAAAATCACATTTCGAATCTTGCGCATAAACGGACCGCGGCCATATTGAATCTGCTGTGACGTAATCGCCCTTACTCCACAATCGCTGCCGGGTTTGTTTACATTCGCTCTGTGTTGTATTTACTGCCTTGTGTAGTAAATATCCTTTTTTACAGGCTAAATAGTTCCTAAAATTACCATGTAGATGCCTGATGACATCAATTAAAAATTACTGCGAAAAAGAAGAGCTAAAAAGAGTATTGTTTCGTGCCATTATGCAATATTGCTCAGGAAATCTCCGATCATTAACGCGTCCACACCCGGAAGATCATTGGAACTTGCCTTTACGAATCCAACTTTTATGATGAGCACCAACGTTTGATTTCAAATATCGAAATAACTCGAAAAGGCAAATACTATTTCACTCTCAACGCACAGCTAGGCTATTTCGCTTCTGCTAATAAGGGAGATGACGTCACACTACGTTTAGACCTTGGAAATTTCGATTCTAAAACAATGCATATTAAAAGCTATTTATTAAATTAATTAGTTGGAATTATACCTTGGTATTTCGTACGTGGCATTTCGAAACCAAACACTACTCGCTACAATAAATTTCAACAAAATACCCCACTTACGCAAATATTCTATTACGTTCTCTCCTTCCAAATCACTCCGTAGTCGATGCACAGAATCTCCATTCTACGGTACCGACGTAATAGTTAAGGGTACGTTAAAGAAAATCTGTGGAAAAACTAGAGTCCGTCCAAGATAATAGCGCAGTTGACAGTATTGCAGCCAATTAGAAAACACGTCTAATGCCTCAAATTAATCGATTGTGACGATACTTTGTGTAAATTGAAGATAGAATTAATTGTCACAAAAACACGGTAAAAAATTAGTAGAATTTTGTACCATGTTTTGTGAAAATGAATTCTACATCTAATGCCGTTTGGGGAAGTGGATCACGTGACATAAGAATCCATGATGATAGCCTTTGCTTAAATCATAGGATCGTGAAAAAATTGTTTACTTATCATTTCCTTCTGGGCCCTTCAGTATATTTCAACTGCGCTATTACCTTGGACGGATCTAATTGATTTCATCGTCTTCATCATGAAGTAAGAAAGTTAAGATTTGGGTATACGTTCTTCTAGCGGACTGCCTCGGGAGTTACTTACTCCGACGAGCCTCAGCGTTTTAAGAATAAGGTCACCAGTTAAGGCGGTGCCACAGGGATAGGAATTGGAGAACTGCACCGAAAGAATATCATGTTTCGAGGTGTCGACACCCACAGTGACCTTACAAATGAGTTCCACACCGCCCTTGCGAGGTAGTCCAGTGTCGCATACGTGCATTGACGTGCGTTTGAGAACTCAGGATTATATTTTGAATGCATTTAAAATACGCATTATGCAAAGTTTGTTTCTTAAGCATTTCAAGTGATCGAAGTGTATGTTAAGAAAATAAGTTGAAAAAACTGTTTTAAATAAGTTCATTTAGACGAGAATCAGCAGGTAGAAACTCCAATGCTGACGAAAATGCATTATCATAAATCTTTTTCAATAGCATTTTATGAGTACATACATTATAATGCCATTATTGATTCCAAGGAAGTTGTTTAGATACATATTCTGTGGCTTTTAAAAGTTAACACCTGAAAAAAAATTAAATTTTGTTTAGATGCCTTTTAAATGATCCCTATATCAATTTTAAATGCTTATGTATTTAAAATTGATGTAAACACATGTTCAACCAATCTTGTTGAACGTAGGCTACCAGTCAACTAAGGAATAACGCGGTAATTAAATCTTTGATATCCCTTCCCTTCATCACGAATATCATGGAAGTACTCACAAAAAAAACACCAATCTTGCGGTGATAGAATATCTCAGCTCAAGAAATCGTAACCTTAATCTGTTATGGAAGGTGAAATAACCCATAAATTTCAGACCTGAAACTTTGAGCTTAACATATTACTTGATAAAACACTTATTATTCAATTGATCAATTCGTGAGAGCAATCAATGACACCCACTAATCAGTTTACAAAGCAAATACTTTAGTAACTTATCAGTGAGAATTTGAAGTCGATAGAGATATATTAGTAAAAACCAGAATTTCAATGACCATAAGACATTCCTTATTAATATACCACAGTTAATGAAAAAGAACAAATGCGGACACAACAGAATGTTTTAATCCTGAACTATTCCTAATCATATATTAATCCTATATCGAGTACGATATGATCCTCAACTTACAGACCATACAATTCGGTGATAAAGCACTTCTAAATGTCACAGCTTCAGAAGTGCAATCATCGATTATTATCTTGATCCAGTAATTTAACATTGTAACTTTTATGATTCTCTTATTCTGAGAAACTTACACAGCAAACACTGAGGAGTTATCAGTGAAAATTTCAACCAGATAAACAAATGAACAAAAGGTGGTTTCAGCTAGATAGTTCCCTAGTCATAATGGAGACCGTATTAAAATGTTATTTTTTTATTTCAGCGTCAGTAAGAAGTATGAAATAAATATTGTAATAATAATGGCGCAAAGTTATATGTGACCAAAATTCTAAGTAATTAAATAAATAAATCTACATAAGTCTCTAACTTGGCTCATTTTTTTCTACCGTACGGCTGAAAACCCTTAAAAACAGCAGGTTTTTTGCGATTCTGTAAAAATTACTGTGCTGGAGTAATAGATTGTTTATTATAAATAGTTGAGAAAACATGCAATCTACACACCGTTAGTTTTCTGACGAAATCTAGGTGCTAGAAGTTCCTAATTTGTTTAATATTCTCTCTCTGGAACGCACAGCCATAATCTATCCCATGTAAAACAGCGTATATTTTTAGGCAAATTGCTTGAAAAGTAGTCCGGCAAGGGGTTGATATTTTGATATCATTGGAAAGATGAGTTTTTTCTTTAAAATGAGGCCAAATTCATCAAATTCTAAGAGAAGTGATTTTCGCTCAAACTACCTTAAATCTCTACCTCAAACTACCTTAAACCTACAGGAAGGAACCCGGATGAAAAAGTGAGAGAGAGTTGGAATTTCTCTCCGGTTAGGCCACACCTCGACTACGACGCGAGCATTTGGACCCAGCACGGAAAGATTAAATTCGTGAAATAAGGAAAAGAGATGAGTACTGCACGCTTAGTTAAAAACTGCTACGTGTGAACAGTGTGTGTTACACAGCTGATGGAAGGATTAGGGAGGGAGTCGCTAGAGACTTGAGAATATACACGGGACTCAAATTACATGAAAAATTCAAACCAGGCGAGTTTCAGTATGACAAGGAGGGTATTGTTTTGACCCCACACTACATCTCTAGAAGTGATAGGCGAATTATTAAAAAAAAATAGATGCTGCCCAGCTGACAGGTACAAAATTCCATCTTTCAGCTCACCATTAGTGATCACAAGAAAAACAGAGCGAGACAACAAGACACTCAGTTTATATACAGCTAGTCCCGCTTGATTTTGTTCTCTGCATGAATTGGTATCTCGTAGCATTCATGAATTAATAGTATTGGTAGTGCTAATCAGTGAACCTTCTCCAGTGAACAGCATTTGAACATGTTCATATACGTAGCACTCTCCTAGTTTCTGGTTGGATCACGTATTGTTCTTATGACTGATTTTTGGTATGAGCCAGGCGGCCAGCGGAACGTGCGGGGTTCTGGGACGAGTGCTGTATGCCTGGAGTGGAATCACCCCGTGCCACACACCCCAGTGGTGGTTTGCAAAGTCCTTCGTAGACGTACGGTTCTCCTTTGTCCTCTCCCTATTCCCTCCCCTTTTCTTGACTGTTATACTGACACCCCCTGCCTCATACCTCCGTGGCTATTCGCAGGGTCGTAGGTAGACGTAGATGAAGACCCCACGCTCCGCTGAGTCCTTCGTTGGGAGGGAGAAAGGAGAAAAGGTTGGAGGGAGTGGGGCAGATAGAGTTGCTGACGTCATACGCCGGAGGGTCGACGCACACATGATGCAACATGGGAAAATCGCAGCAGATTCGGCGCGGCGCACAACAAGCGGCAACCCCGCACAATTCATTCGGACCCAAAATCACGGCCTCCCTAATCCGTGACCTTCCACCGATCGCTGAATCACATCACCGATACCATACCATACACTAAGCAAATCATGCCCACGAGGAAGGCAGTGGGTACACACAGCGTCCGATGGTTTAAATAGACTAAGTTTTTTAACACAATAAAAACTTGTAGATCCGACGGTTCTTCGGAGTAGTGGCGTGCCTCGGCATCTTTCGGGTTCTCTCCTGCGGGCGATTTTTTACAATTTTTTTTGTTATGACAATTAACCTACTGGCGTCTTCAGGTCGACGATGTCAGACGCGATATTTGGCCATCTCGTATATAAAAGGCTACGCGTACGTAGGTATAATTCGGTCACCAGGCGTAATGATTTAGACGTGCGCAAATAGATGGCAAGCTAGCTCCCATATAGGTTCTTCACTAACTGACACATGGCGCTGGCGTATGCATTTTTCGAAATACACACAAGGGAAACTTCTAAGTAACAGCTTCTCCTGCTCCAGTAAAAATTTGTATACAAAAAATCTCTAACATTTAGATATTATGTATTGTTCACCATTGTTACATATATTGTTTTCGTGGAAAATTAAAAAAAACATCAATTCCTATTTAATCATTTACTTTATTCATTACTTTTAGGCTATTTCGCCAATAATTTAGCCTGTTTCAACACACTTTTCAACTAGTCCCTTCATAAACCTTCATCTGCTTTAAGTTTTCTATTGGCGCCTTTACCGCCAATGTTGGAGGAGGACAATGTTCCAAGCAGTGTGCAGGTGATAACAACCGTCCCTATTGAATTTTGCTTGGGTTTTGCCTATCACTATGGCAACGAAACAATCAAAAACTTGAACCAGCAAAGGAAGGATAATAAAGGGATGGCCAAAATTTGTGTCCGAACAGATCAAGAATAACTTCGCTTAAATCCCTCGGCTCCCTTCAATAATTCCCTTCTGGACTCCCTACGAGACTACCCCCATAACCCTCACCTCAAGCATAAACGCCCTCTTTCCATTCCCAAATCCTGTAACCTACTAGAGAAAACCTACCTGAAAGCCTCTTTCCCGTCCTATTTCACTTCTTCAAGAGGCTGTTCGACAGGAGGAAAATTTTGTATCAGCCCTGGATAAAACTAATAACTGTTATTAACACTTCCGTGCATTTTTACTTTAAAAACCCAACATCTCCACCCTAACTGGATCAAAATTTTCCCGTTGATTTTTTTGTATTCTCCTCACTATTAAATACTGGAGCTTACAAAAAAATACATTGCAACCAATAGAAGTATTTTTTAAATAGCTTTATAATTTTGACTGAGCCGAATTCAGCACATTGGTATTTGGCAAATGAAATTAGATGACTCCACAGTAAATTGCTAAATTCTGCAAATCTGAACTTAAAAAGAGTATGCCTACTTAACTATTTACGGCTTCACTTCGTAGAATTTTTCATAATTGAAATTTAAAAACTTGGTACTGAGAGACATTAAAAGATTTACCATTTTATACATACTACCGACTAGTTCCTAAAGTTTCAAAGCATATAACGCAAGCTGCTGGTAATCCAGCAAAGGAGTTCATGAAGACCCCATAAAGACCCACACGCGGAAATAACAATCACACAGGCGCGTTCCAAAATCTTTCTCCATGCCAAATCCACCACGTACCTGTCAACGAACAAATAGCCGAAAACTGAACCGCGGCCACATCACAGGATTATTTAGGTAAAGGATTATTTGGCGATCAAACGGCAGGAGGAGGGGGCTTTTCCGAAACGCCAGCTCCACTCCGAAGAGAAAAATGCGGAAATATACACTCGACGCACGTAGTCATCTTGTTTTGTATTCTCAGTCACCTCTCAATACTTGGCCAGACAGACGACCAAAAGGGGGGTCAATGCGAACTACTGGCGGGCCGTGACTTTCGCAAAGCAAGAGGGAAGAAATGCACTAGGAATATGAAGCATTCGAAAATAAACTTGCCATTGAAGTTCTGCAGGGATAACACAGGGCAGGATTATAAAATTAGTATCATAGAACGGGTATTTTTAAATTATACGTTTCTGCCTGAGTAAGGGGGTCAGGCAACGTATAACCAGTGATACCTAATCAGAGAACACGTGTCTGAAACATATCAACATTTAACTTTATCCAATAGGAGGAGCGATGAGGATTAAGCATCCCTAGAATAGTTAAAATTAAACTTTAACATTATACTCATTACCAATGTCTAAAGAAAACTAGAAGAGGTAAATCCAAGTGAAGCTATTTAATTTGATGTACGAAGCTATCAAAAGAGCTCAGACTTGATCTGGACGTTATTACCTCCAATGTATCTAATCCAGCATGGCGAAACAGCCATATTCTTTGCAAGGAAAATTACAAAACCTGAGTAAAAAATAAACAGTTACAGGGATAAAACAAGTTAGCAGAGGTATAAAAGCAGTACACTAAAAACACGGAAATAATGTCTTAAGCGATGTAAATTTATTCATATGAATATATACAAAAATGGGCCATTACCTCGGTTGTACAAATGGAAAACTTTGTAGAGAATATAACACTGCAACAATTGAAGTCTACTCATGGAAATCCAACAACATGGGAGAAAAAAAGGAATGTGTTACAATTTCTTTTTACATGAAATGAGCCTTCTCTGACTATACAAAAAGACTGGTCCCAAAGCGCAGGCACATTATAAACACAAAAAAAATGAACGCATACATATGCGTGTAAATTATAAATCATACTTCTTCTCATTCACTTTCTCAAGACTTTTTAAAAACGTTTGTGTTACAATACAGTTATTAAATAGCATTTTCTCATCAACTTCATCTCATCTAATAAACTCACACAATCAAAAATATAACGTTGATCAAAGTAAGGCACAGCACTTGCGTTATTTTTTTCTCATTTTCTTAACCACAAACACTCTTTTTCTATGTCTATTTCTGTCGATTTTATATCGTATTGGATTTATTTAGGCACAGTTGGTACGGTATACATACGATCATAAAATCAAAGAGTTACACACCTATGAGGGATTGAAGAATAAACAGGAGATTCGATTGTGCTCTAAAATACAAAAGAACTGAAAAAAATTCTTCGGACTTGAGCATGGAGAATGTGTGGGTAGAAAATAAGAAATCCTTGGTATATATTAAAAAATCTCTAGGTGGGGTGCGGAGAGGAGGAACCGATTTGAAGTCGGGAAAAAATTGGAAAGCAGGTTTTGGAATGACCGATGATTGGGATGGGATATATATATGGAATGCATCCACGCATCACGAAATGGAAAAAACAATAAAAATTGGTCCCCTTCTCCGATATGCAAAAGCGAGATAAAGGCGTTGACCTTACAGCAGACCCACGTGTTTATAAACGAACAGAACAAGGAACGTAACGGAGTGAATACAAACTAGCTGCACGGATCAAACAATCTAGGGTGAAAAATATGAAGGAAAACGACAGCCTCAACTGCGCAAGGAAAAAATAACCCCAACCCCCTCCCCCTTTCACATGAGCAAAATGACGTAACAATAACCCTCCCCATTCTCGTTCACTCCGTGTCATGTTAGAAACCCCCGGGAAAGGAATAAACAAAATAAAACTAGAAAAAAGGACATTAATTCTTCTCACGTGGAGATGAGAGATGTGAACAACTTGAATTAATAGGGGGAAAAACTTCAACAACTTATTTGGTCCCCGACGGAATCAAAAAGGTTAAGGGAAAGACAATGGAATCCAGCATTTTATAGCAAGCAGTGCCTTCACCTGAAAAGGTTTCACACAAAAGAAAATGTACAAAATATATATTTATATATAATGTCTTCTTATAATGGAGAGTATTAACGAAATGATGGTTGACACCTTGCTTTCAAATATCTCCTCTCCGTACCCTTACCTTAACATCTTGTAAGAAAAACTTATCATCACATTTTGCTAGAGATTTGGACAAATCTTCAGTCAAACCAAAAAAAGAGGCACTTCAAAACATTTTTTTGTCATTCCGTCGCCTCTTTTTCTTAAACTTATATAATAATTAACATTAATATCATATCATAGCTCCCACTCTTAACTTGGTCATACATTACAGCAATGCAATGCAGCTTGGATTGCGAGCATCAATACCACCTGCCTCGGTTCAATTGAACGCATAATGCTATCGATCTCGGCTGTAAATGCTTCCAATTCTACGAGGGTAAAAAAAATTTCGAAAGCAAATTCAATCAAAAGACGTTTCAAGCCGATCCCAAAGAGGAGAAGTTACCAAGCTGAACCCACTCAGAATATGGGCTTTGCTAGTCTCTGGAACCAATCTCAGTCACCTCAGGCTGCAACCGACCTGTTTTCCTTAAGCAAAGGGCCGAAAATTACAGCTTTTAAGTGGAATGCATAGGAAAAAACTATTCAATAAATACGAAAAAAATAATAGTTAGGAATGTGGGAATCGCGAAAAAAAGATTATCAAACAGGAACCTATTTTTAAGAACTGGCATTCCCTATCTTCCCTCAAAATGAGAATTAAAAGGCCTTACAAAATGAAAAAATGAAGAGCTATATTAAAGCGACTGGAGTGAGCATCTGTGTAGGATATGAGCGTTACTGGCAAGGCGGCGTTGTTGGGCACCTGCACAGCCGACGATACAACGTCGAATTAGGTATATATAATATATATATGTTCCGCGGGAAACAGTGTTGACGAAACTGATAACGTCCCCGCTCATTAAACTAGTGCAATATCTTATTTTTAAAAAGCTCAGAAGTATCAACAAGCAAAATATTGTTCTTTCACAGTCTTTCTTTTGAGCTAATCACAGGAATACTAAAAAGTCTCGTTCATTTCCCAAAAATTTTGGGCATAGTATTAGAACACATAAATTTGTGCTGACGTCACTATTATTGCATTACGTTTCCTATAGTTACATTCAATTCCTTGAATGGCACGTCTACACTTAACGCTACCAAAATCTCAGTAGGTTATTGGAGAAATTGCTGGCAAAAGGCACTAATACTTATACATATAAAAATTCGATCTTTTGTTGTTTCCTGCCCTCTGACAACGTATTCCAATGTCATTTCGCGTCAACGCTTACTTAAAACGCAAACTGAGTCCATAACGATCATCAATCCACAACGGCATTCTTACACAGTAAATTCAACAAACCGCACCCTAGTGATAAAACTTGGCAGTGGAAAGGTATCTCATATACCCAATCTTTAAACTCCTAAACAGCACGCTTTCAAATACCTCTTGCCTTTCGTCAAAAATTGCTCAAAAACCTTTGCAAATGGACAGTCAGGATATTATCCAACCTAATAAGGAAGCCTTATTTATTCTCAACAGCCTTCAAGTATAACCGTCAGTCTAGTTTTTTTGGGAATGATCTAATCACGCGCCCATCTTTAATTTTTTCCAGACTTTACCGCAGCCATCAGTTTTCGGGCCGATGGCCGACCAAAGCGTCACCAACGTCCAGGTTGATCCCGGCTTGAACAGCCGTCGGACGTCGATGTTCGGCTTCTTCATCGATAACTCCAATTCACCTCCTTTTATACGCACTTCCTTCGATCTTCTCACTTCATGTCATGTCCTAATCAGTCTTTCCTATTTTCCCAAACACACACACAGGCAAAACTTTCAAAGAGGACTCACTAGTCGCCACGCCACCACTAATCCACAGCGGCCCCACCCAGTGACCAAAATCATCCAATGTCGTCGTCCCACTTTTTTTTTCTTATCCTCCACAATCACTTCACTCTATTCCTCTTTCTTACATGGACACCCGGACACGCTGCTCGCAGGGACAGTCCTACTACTCCTCTCCTTCGACGATTTTTTTTGTCCTGGTCGAAATTTTTAAACATTGTCTTTGCCATCCAGCTTCGCGGCCAGGTCTGCCACCAATTCCTTATAAATTAGCGGGTCAATGTTCTTGCCCAACTGGTACAGGATGAACCAGTCGCCTATCTGGCACTTGCGCGTGATAGTCTCGATCTGATCGTGCGGTGCTAGCCGGGACCGCGCGCGGAGCAGATAAGTGCGCACCTGCGGGCCTAAAACGACCGCCGCGCGGTAGAGGATCGCCACGCCCGTGATCACCGAGAGGACCACGAACCAGAACCAAAGGAACACGTATATCTTCTCGTTGACGATGTTGAGCGGGAGCACGCAGAGTCCGTCGAACTTCTGCACCGAGCCGGAAGGACCGTATTTGTGGAAGACGCATTTGGTGACCTTGGGGAACACCCTGGACATCGGGTCCACCCTCTCCTCCGGCTCGCGTTCGGTCATCGCGATGACCTCGGCTCCGTATGTGGTGAACTCGCCGCCAAGGAACAGGTCCATGAAATATATCTGACCAACGACATTGATGAAGTTGAGCGCCTCGCAGATGAAGAAGCGGATGGCGTAGAAATTCTGGGCGTGCAGGTTGGCGGAGAAGTAGTCGACCAAGAGCTCTTTACGGTCCTTCTTGCACTCTTCGCTGACTACAGGGCAGTTGAGGTCGAGAACGAGCATCTTTATTCGGCCGCCCTCCCATGTCTTCCAGAGGTAGCGGGGAATGTAAAACAGGATCGCCTGCGAGAGAGAGAAAAAGAAAGATACCATTACACACAATCCATTAAAAACAAAAACGTGAAATGGTAAGAAAAGATTGATGACCCTACAATTATAGCGCGGTTAAGAGTTCCTGGCATCTGCTCAGAAACCCGTTTTCGCTCTAGGCGTTTGATTTGACCAATTTCAGCAAGAAGTGGTTGTGGGTGATAGTGGTCATCCTCGAAAGTAAAAAGCACCCTCCTAAATACCAACCCCACAAGGTTATATTTCCTCCCCTTGCTGCCGCTCTAAGCATCATTTTATCAAGAACATTCTACCGAGGTATAAATACTTTTTAATTTACTTCTGTGGACAGGGACAAGACTACACAATAATGTTAAAAACCTTGATGAAAGAAAGTTCGGATGGCAGGTCTAAATTTTTTCACCACCGAGCAATCTATTATGTCATAACCAATATCCTTAGCCATAACGGGATCTGTCATTTGCCACTTGAGGACGAAAACTAAATAATTCGATTAAAAACTGAAGAACCGGAGGAATAAACTATCTATCATACACAAATTACAAATGAGCCATATCATCCCACATAAAACGAAAATATAGCTAACACTGACAAGAGAAGCAACACAATATCACCCCGAGAGAATACGTATCCCGCATAGCTTACCCCGCCACACGTCACGGAAATATATCGTAACTATAGAAGCAACAAAATATCATCCCCGACAGTACATGTATCCCACATAGCTTACACCGCCACATTACAAAGACTATTATACGCTGAGGAAAACACACAAATCATCCCTAAGGGGGAAGGCAAAATATATCCTCTCCTACGACAGCATACATTTGCAGCTGAAGAAATGAACCCTCATCAATATTAAAAGAGAAGGGACAACTATTCTAACAAGACATCCCTTTAAAAAAGCACCACAAGGCACAGGTTGTACAAAAGCATAACGACAGAAATCACCTAGAACATATAAAATGTATAACCATGCATCATTTAATAAAGAAAAATAAGCGTATTAATTATAAAAGACTAAATAACACTAAATAAATCACTTCCGAGAATCAAAATCTACCTTGAAGCTCAAGCCGTAAAAAAGGTGTCATACCCTTTTATATTCAAACTACAATATTTCCATTTATGCCTGAATTACTTGGCGGAAACTAAATTAATACGACAACCAAACCTTCAGTTGTGGATCATTCAAAGGAGTGAACTTCTAAAGAGTAATTGGATTCCTAAACAACATTAATATAACTCAAGAGTAGCGCTAAACTAGAGCACTTCTATATTCTAAACGAACGGCTAAGAATTCTACAATCATTACTGAGAGATGACGAGAAAATTATAGATAATATTCGTAAACCACGGGATACTACTCTATGGCCATCATCGTGCAGTTACCAACGAAATACGCCGAGTCATGATAGAGGATCACGCACGCAATGATGAATAGCGTGAAGGTTTTCCCAGCTTGATTAGAAAAGCACTTTTTATTTTTATTTTTTTAGATTTGAGATACGAGTCAATTCATTTCCAGCCATCATTCTACATAAGTACAAAAGACCCGCACAACCGTAGTTTGCCCTTTGTGCCAGGTGATCTTATCAGTAAGAAGCATTTCAATACAAAATATATAAAAACGTTTCTCATCATACGTCTGAAGTCGAACACTATCTAATTCACCTAATATACCCGCTTGACATCACCATGGAAAAAATTGTATTCGTAAAATAAATTAATTCGATTTAGGCTCCCGTAATGTCAATTATTTAATATTGGAAATTACAACGAAATAAATTAGTAATTGATGATTGGCAGACAATAGTGTTCCGATTCATTGTGAGGTTGGGGGAATTATCAGTCGAATACAAATACATAAATAATACCTCAGATAAAAAAATAAATAAATCTTCGATAGTTCTCTGTTAAGACTACCAAGGATTTGTTCGGTATGGGCACTAAAGGACTCAATGTCAAAACATTGCTTTCTGGCATTATTTAACCGATATGAGAGGTTTTTGTTTCCCAACAAATATCATTAAAACCCATTACCCCTACCTGGGCCTTATCGAGTTTTAATCGTGTATTTAGAGGCATAAGTCTTCCTCAACAAGTTCAGGTTTGTCAGAGCCCGAAATTGTACGCTACCGGGTTTTTCTTTCACGATAGTCTGTAACACAAATTAAAACCTTCACCTACCCTCTCAATGGACACTATCACCAGGTTATCAAGTGTTACAAATGCTTGAATTTTCTCGGCGTCCGCTAAACTTCATCGCCATCCGCCAATAACTAACATTTCATTTAATTTAAGAGTTTGTACACATCGAATATTCCAATGACAAGGCACTTACTATGCACAAAAAAACGTCCTCCATGACAAGGAGCTAAAGAAATATCTGTCACTTAATAACTTCTACTAATTAAAAACCGGCATCGTAACCACGAGATCACAAATTCGGTTTCGCTTAATAAAAGCAATGTACATTCAAATGAAAAAAACTAAATACCTCAGTTGGAAAATTCACTGGAGGGGGTAGCATGGGCCATGGTATCTATGGGCTATCACTAGATATGTGTTTAAGGACACTAAAAGGCAGTGAAAACACACATCTTTTCCACCAATCAAAAGTCGCCTTAAGGAACAATCCCTCTATTCACGCTCATAGGCGATATATGGCATTAGTGCCAATAATAAGAAAGCACGAATTGACTGGTGTGATATCAACGATATCTCAGTGAATCCTTCGGGAACTATTCAACTGGGAATAAACCTTGGGTTTCCAAGACCTCAAGCTACGTGACAGAGAATCAATGACACTTATCAACAAATTACTTATACGAATACCCACTCCCACGTTCATTAAAAGACGAAAAATAAATCCCTTGAACTCTCTCACGGCCCCAGATGATCGCCATACATACGTTAAAGTCAGCGTGCCATTAACAACATACAATCCGAGAGCATACGCTCTCTAGCTTGGAGCTACTGTGAGTATTCCTCGTGATGATAAGCTCCAATGAAGTAAGACTCAAGAATCGGTATGAGCATTACCTATTCCGTGAAAACAATTACAAAAACGAGCGTGTCTCATTGAAATTAATCAGAAATCCCAAGAATAAATGCCATCGTCATTAAAAGGCGACGAAATCAACGGCATGCCACAGCGACGTCAATTTAGCGTTAAGATCATGACTGATTGAACCATAGACTTCGAAATTCTCGCGATCTATGCCCACCGGCAAATGAAATGAAACCTTTCATACATTTGTCAGGAAAGAATAATAAGTCAGGAAAGAATATGATTTCATACATTTGACAAAGACTGAAAACCGCCTCATAAAACTTCCAGCTAGAACCCATGCATCCCCTTCATAATCAATTATTTGAGAAAACCGGAGGAAATGGAGTAAAATGTAGGCGCAAAACAATATGCCCAACCTTCATTTGGGTGTTCCGCCACTTAAAAGAATGTTTTTAGAAATTCCCTGGCGAAATTTTCTCATCACGGAGGCAATCTAACGTTTCCCTCACGAAAACTATTTCCTCCGAGTGTAAGTCATCTTTGAGCTCTTCAGATCCACCTTTAAGCCGTCGAAAAACATGCTTTTCCTGCCAGGAACGAGTTCACGCAACGCTCTTTCCCTCAATAACCCAATTCAACGAAGTCTTTAATACCTTCTCCATCCACTTCTCCCATTTGATTCGAATTGCCGCGACCAGTCTCCGCTCCTCTCAAACCTAGGAAATTCTTGTTTAGTGCTGGTGGTCCGCTGAGATTTCCTGCCTCCATGCTGCAGCCACGTCTACCAAACTTTCTAGCAAAGAAGCGGTAGCATATGGAGTGCGAACTAAATAATTTATTTCTATACCATCATCCATCTTTTACAACGATAGTATAATCTACATTGGTTAACCAAAAAAAGCTGAAAATAATCATGGATTAGTGACCTCATAAGACATTTTGTTTATAAATAATATTTAACTCACTCCAGCTTTGTAAAGTGGGAGGATCACATTTGAATTATGTATATAATTTGAATTTCTAGACCTGTAGGTACGTTAACACCTGGCATATAGCCAACTTGAAAAACTTTTAAACAATAACCAAGTTTTCTCATAATAATATTATTCTATCTCAGCCGTCACCAAAATATATCTCACACTTTCCCCGATCCGCATGCGTGAACAGGTAGAAGATTGCCGGTCTTGTTCACGAAGGTATAAACGAAAACAAAGAATGTGAGCGTGACGTCACCACAACAAGACAGAAAACATTGCATTTATCAAACGTCCCATCTTCCTTCCAGTTTCAACGGCTCACCACGATGTCAATTCATCCCCAACAATCAGCGTCCGTAAATGAAGCGAAAGCTCTTTCGTGACAAAACGCATTCTAACTCAGCTCCTTATCTGCGCGACCTTTCAAGTTGGGTGATTGTTCCTCTTCAATACGACACGAAATCTTATCTGGAAAAGTGCCGCCGACAAATAGGCACCTACTTAGAGAGACGTGAAAATCACCGACCTGCACACACATTGACTGCGTGTGAGCATTCGATGACCCCCACGGTGTCTCGGGCCCACCAAAGCTGACACACATGCCCGCGTTTATCGACGGCCCCTTGAATGTCAATCAGCTGTCGAAGAAGAAGAAAGCCTCTCACGAGTCTCCCGCTAGGGCTGCGTCACACTGGAACGTTTCTCCTTACATTTCTCTCAGTGTTGCGCCTACGGTTCTATAGAGCGTTCCACGTTAAGTTGAAAGCATCGACCTAGAAGCTGTTGCCAAACTTCGCTCATATTTGCCCATGGAGCGTCCTCTCTGTCCACGAAAACAACCATTTCCAAACACTGTAACGCATTTAAGTAAGTTATTTCAAAGAATAGTTATTAAGGTATCAATTATTAAGTCAGAATAAGTAAGATCCGTCAGAGCAGTCGCATATTGGAAGACTCCTAGATGTGCAGCTAGTAAACTGCTAAGCACGGTGCAAATTTTCCTGCTGTTATCGGCAACATCGCACCTCCAGCCTTATGGGGTTTCACATAGGAAAGCAATCTCCATAAGAGACCATACTGTCACAACAATGTGGAACGCGACACACCAAACCCTGCGTTTACATACGCCCGTTTTTGCGTCGAGCGTCACTCACAAACCACGTTTTCACAGCAGCGTTTTTTTCTCACGAATCATTTAAGTTAAATTTGGAGCTGCTGTGGGCATTTGTTTTTACGAAACCCGAAGACAAAAATGGGAGGCCTTAAATTCTACACATTCTGAAGATGCAATACGCATAGATCGGGCCCCATGATCGACAAATGTCATAATTAATTTCCAATGCTTGTTATTTTTGGCTGCCGTCAGTTCTAGACGGGTGGATTTTAGAGATAAAATTTCTGAACAGATAAATGCATATCCATCACGCTATTCCCTTTCGGGGTAGGCAAAATCAAAGAACTGATGTTATTTTTTTCTCAATCGCATGAATAATTCTTCTTTAGACTAAGTTTTGTTAAGACGTGAAGGCTCAGGATTTCGTCGCCAACGCTGTGCTAAAGTTCGTAAGCGTCATTAGGTCTCAATGAGGTGCCAATAATCCACGTTTTTCGAAGCCCTGATAAGACAAGTAAAACTTTGACGCAACGTCGGCAACGAAATCACGAGCCTTAACTTTTAAACCAAAACTCCAGATCTAAGAGCTAGAGCATTTAGGCCTAGAAAACTGGCTCTCTGTCAATAATGCCCTCCATAAATGTCCTAAATCCTGGAAAACCTCTCGATTCTCAAACACTCATAGGTTTAATATGATGAACTCTCGGGTTATGGTGTGGAACTTCACCGACGATTCGATGTCAGACTACGCCATCGAAACGTCGTACTCATAGATTTAATGTAGTTTGAGGAAAACATCACTTCACCTAAAATTTGCTTTTGACTTCATTTAAAAGATCAAACTCTCATCTTTCCAGTGATATCAAAATATTATTAACCGCTTGCCGAATTACTTTTCGAGCAATTTGCCTCACAATATAAGCTGCTTTACATGGGATATATCACGGTTGTGCGCTCCAGTGGGAGAATATTGAAAAATTAGGAATTTCTAACGCCAAGATTTCGTCAAAAAACTAACGGTGTGTAGTTTGTATGTCTTCTCAACTATTTATAAAAAATATCTATTACTAACCACAGTAACCTTTATAGAATCGCAAAAAAACCCTTCTGTAATGAAGGTTTTTTAGCCGGACGGCGTGAAAAAATGAGTCATGTTAGAGAATTGTGGTAATATTTATTAAATTACTGAGAATTTTTGTCATTCATGAATATATTTCAGCGCCATTAATATTACATCACTTCATACTTCTTATAGAGGCTGAAATAAAAAAATCCGAATATGGTTTCCAAGATGACTAGGGAAATATCTCGCCCAAACTACCTGAAGTTCAGAAGTCAGCCCCTATGTCGGAAAGGTAAGCATCAATACTGTCGCATTTCACGCTGAATGGTACGCGTCACGAACCAAGTCGCTAGACTGCACCCAAGGAAGAGCGCACAGATGGAAAACGTCCCCCCGGCTATAGTGGTCGAGATTCCCTCACGGCCTCAAGACACGAGCGAGACACCTACCCCCGCGCGCTGGCCTCTTCGCCGACCGACGAAAGAGGCACGAAACGAACAAACAAGACCACCTTTTCCCTCCGCACGCGTGACAACTCAGAGTTCGAGAGCAGGCATCAGACACAATGCCACGGAGGCAGAATGGTCTGACTGGCTGCACGAGGCGAAAGAAGCGAGGAGTAGTTCCCGTCGACAGCAGACGTGTGTGTGGGGTTCACCGTTGTGTTGTGCCTTTGGGAGGGACCGTGGAGTGGAGGGGGGAGGCGGCCTTTTAGGTTTTTCGTGGGATCGGAGCGTGGGCCGCAGGGTTGTCTGAGGGGAGGGGTGACGATTGGAGGGGGAGGGCGGCAGGAGGGGTCGGAAGCGACGGATAGGGAGGGGAGGCAAGACGCGGAAATCCCCCCCGACCGTCTGTCGACGGAAAAACTGCTCGCGCAACACACGAGGACACCACATCGCTATATCCCACGGTAGTTTATTTATTTATTTATTTATTTATTTATTTCACCACCAAAAACGGCACAAAGGCTTTTACATTGGCTTACCACAATAAATAAATAAAAGCTTAGAGAGAATAACATAAATAAAAAACAAAAATTATTAACGTAAGAAAGGGGATTAAGGGTTAGAGAGCGGTGAATTTTTCAGGTGGCATTTAAGGGAGGATTTGAAATTAGCGGTAGAGGAAAAGAGGTCCAGGGAAGGATATTTTGAGGCCATAGAGTTAAACAAGGACGGGATTCGGTAGAAAAGGGAGCGTTGGGAGATGGAAAGACGGAATCGGGGAATATGAAGCAGAGGGTTATTACGTAAGGGGCGAGGAGGAACATGAAAACGAAAAAGAGGGAGAATTTCATTGGTCCGGAGAGATCCGCTGAAGATTCTATGCAGGAACATTAAATCAGATAAGACACGGCGGTGAGTTATGTTGGAAATCCCGAGGGAGGAAAGGATAGAGTCACGGGTACAGTTTCTGAGTGTGGGGATTCGATGGCGGGCTACAGCAAGAAAGAAGTTGACAGGGCGTTTGAGCAAGTTTAGAGTAGTGGGGCAGGCGGTAGACCAAATTGGAGAGCAATATTCAAGGATGGGGAGAATACAACCAAAAAACACTGTTTTTAGAGCGGTGGGGTCCTGAAGGTCAGTATGTCGATAGAGCATACCAACTATGGCCATTGCTTTCTTCACAGTCATCTTAATGTGTTCCTGAAAATTTAATTTTTCGTCAAAGATCACTCCAAGGTCGCAAAGGGAAGTTACAGGAGGGATAGGTTGGTTTAAAAGGGTGTATGAATATTTCTGGGGATTGATTTTTAATGAAAACGTCATCAGCGCCGATTTTGAGGGGTTGACTCGTAGCAGCCAAGTAGAGCACCAGTCAGAGACAAAATTGATGGCAGATTGAAGGGAATGTGAGTCGGAGGGGCGATCCACCTTTTTGAAAATTTTGCAATCGTCCGCGTATAGGAGAATATTGCAGCCAAGAGGGATTATGCCATCAGTAATGTCATCGACGAATAGTGCGAACAGGAGGGGGCCAAGGACGCTTCCCTGTGGTACACCAGATTTAACAGGTAGATAGGAAGATGAAGTGCCGTCAATTAATACACGTTGGTAACGGGAACTGAGGAAGCTGTGGATCAAAGATAGAAAATTTGAATGGATATTATACCGGTGTTGAAGTTTATGTATGAGTAAAGAATGGTTAACGGTGTCGAAGGCTTTGGAGAAGTCTATGTAGCAAACATCGAGTTGTGAGTTGGACTCGAAAGAGTTGATGATATGGTGGTGCAGTACAGCGAGGTTAGAGAGACACGACCCGCCGGGAAGGAAACCATGCTGATAGGGGGATATGTAGGGGAGGGAGAAGTGAAGAAGACGACTATGTATGATACGCTCAAAAATAATGGAGAGCACGGGTAGAATGGAAATCGGACGATAATTCTCAATGATACATTTGGGGCCGGATTTTAAAATTGGAGTGACATTAGCGTTCTTCCAGTGCGCAGGGAAAGCGCCAATGGAGAAGAATCTATTGAAGAGGATGGAGATAGGGATGCAAAGGGTGGTAGCGGTGCGAGAGAGAAAGAGAGAACCGATATTGTCGGAACCAGTGGCCTTTGAGGAGGGCAGTGCTGTTAGAAAGGACAGAACTTCTTTAGGGTTGGTGGAAATGGAGGAGAGGGACTGGTGGCATACGGGTAGAAGCTTAGGGAGAGGGAGGGCTGGAGTGGCAGTGTTGAAGTTGGCACAAAAATACTCGTTGAACACATCAGAACGCTCTGCACCTTGAGTACTCAGTCCATTATGGGAAACAGAGGTAGGGATTCTGTGCGACTTTCTTCTAGCATTGATAAGGGTCCAAAATCTTTTGGGATTGTCACGAATTCCATCCGAAATTTTCTGTATATAGTTCTTGTAGTCCCGGCGAATGAGAAAGCATGAATGGCGCCGTAAAGTAACGAACAAGGCGCGGGACAGAGGGCTAGGGTGTCGTTTCCAATGTTTCCAGGCCCTGAGTTTATTGCTCAGGGCAAGCGTTGACTCCGGGGAATGCCAGAGGGGTCTTTTTTTAGACAGACGGCGAACTGGGACGAAATCCACAATGGCAGCATGGAGAAGGTCGTAAAAGACTTCCGTGCCCACTTCGGGAGACCCTCCCTCCAAGAGGGCCCAGGGAAGAAGTGAAAGTGCATGGTTAAGCTCAGGCCATGCGGCTTTGTTCCACGCTCTGAGGATCCTGGGGGGGTGGGATGAATGCGACAGTGGGGGGAGGGGGAGAACAAGGGAGCACTCGAGCGACTCGTGGTCAGACGTGAAAATGTTTCTCCCAACAGTAATAGAGGGAAGTTGGAAGGACGATAGCACTAAATCAAGTGTTGCCAGATTTCTGGTGGGAAAAGGGTTGCACTGCTCAAGCCCTAGCCCATTGATAAAATGATGAATGAAATAATCATCTGCGGGGGTGGCGGTGCGGCCCTCGGTGCGCGAAGTCCACTGAATAGATAGATTGAAGTCCCCAAATAACAGCACGTCACCAAGCGAGCGTACATGTTTCCGGCTACTGCACGACCCCACACTACAGAGGAAGCAAAACCTGGTGGCAGTCGTACGCGCGAAGTAAGAATGCAAGTCATTAGCGGCCCCATGGGGGGGCCGCCAACAGGGGCATTTGTCATCCCCAAAACCCGGCATATTTATTTGTCATAGACCGTAAATTAAAAGCCTAAATTATTTTGTTGCTTTCTTTGTCATTGAAGTTTTGGTTATTTTACTCTAAAATCCAGTTCAATTTAATATTAACTAAAACTGTTGTTGAAACCAGAAGTTAAATGCGAAGTTTAATCAAAATTAATTTTGGAATCAGTCAAAACATGGTGGTAATCTAAAAGGGAAATATGCATTTAGTAACAACTAGCTCTTCTTAGAAGACAAACCTTCGCTTCCAAACCACTTATAACGCGCCATATCGCACATCGTTTGTTACGAATTTACGGGACGGAGACCCACGAACCCCCCTTTTCCTGGGGGGGAGGGGGAGTACCACAAGAGACGCCCCTGCTTCAAATAGGGGAAGGATCGTGTGGAAAGGGGTCATCCCAAGGGATCGGAGGGCAGGGTCCAGCACATGACAAGCATTGCAGCTAACATGACTGAATTTAGAAAACAAATTGCCTCGGGCTTAACGATGTGGAACTTTTTCATCTTCCTAGGAAGATATAATCCCTGGCCATAATGGAGACCATATTCCAATTTTATATTTTAATTTCAGCGTCTGTAAGAAGTGTGAAGTAAGTATTGTAATATATATGGCGCAAAAATATAGTTAAGCATGACCAAAATAATTCTTAGTATTTAAATAAATATATCTACATTAATCTCTAACTTGACTCACTTTTTCACGCCGTACGGCTAAAGTCTTCAAAATAGCAAGTTTTTTGCGATTCTGTAAAAATTACTGCGGTGAGTATTAGATTAATTTTAATAAATAATGGAGGACGCACTAACTACACACCGTCAGTTTTTTTGGCGAAATCTAGGTGTTATACATTCCTAATTCGTTCAAATTCTCCCTCTGGAGCTCACAGCCATAATCTATTCCATGTAAAACAGCTTGTATTTTCAGGAAAATTGCTCGAAAGTAGTTCGACAAAGGATTAACATTTTGATATCATTGGAAAGATGAGTTTGTTTCTTGAAAATAAGGTCAAATTCATCAAATTCTAGGTGAAGTGATTTCTCACTCAAACTACCTTAATATTTATCCCCACTTCCACATTACACCGACCCCAGGTTTCAACGGGTAACAGTCAATGGAAACTTACTTGAAAATGACGGCTACCCGTTGAGACCCGAATCGCTGTAGTGAGAAAGGGAGGATAAATTCAATTTTCTTTTCTTACGATAACTTCAATAAACACGAGACGGGAGAATACCAGAAAGGTGTTTTACAGCATTAATCGTGACCCTAACGAACGAATCTGGATGAAAATATTCTGATACTGTTTGCAACCCATCAGAGAAACTCATCCACGCAATTGGATCAAGATCCAACAAGAGCTAGAGAGTCAATATGAGTAAAAGATTGAGCATTTTGAAGTTGGCAACAAAGGTTTGCAACACCCTGGTAGTCCTCCACGGAGACAACCTCACTAGCTAGTTCGTGGGCAGTGAACTCTTCCACCTGAAAGGGTATTCAGAGCAACTTCCACTATGTTTCTCCACCACTATACCGTCTCACGCCGGACCTAGCGGGGCTACAGTGCTACAATAAGGACTGAACCAAGGCCGTATACTCTGGGAGAATACCACGGAAACCTCAAATCGTAATAAAAAGTAGGGCTAACACGAAAGATCCGAGAAAAAAAATTGGGGGATCGTGTTGGTGTGCGAGGCCAGATTACCTGCTTCCCACCTTGTAAGGCCCGGGGACTAAAACCGGAAGCCGTGTACAATTTTTCCAACGGAAATTCCCGATCCCTTTATTGATTCCTTGTTGAGGGGCTGTGTCCGTCGGTCGGATGTGACATCTAAGAGCGCAAAATGGGTGCACAGTTTGTACCATCCGACGGATGGAGTACTAGAACTGCTCTTGATAAGCAAGCCAAATATGATCGGGGTTGCAGAGAAACAACACGGCCTCGGCCTGTCGAACTCGGCCCCTCCGGATGGGAAGCCTATCAGTCACATAGCACCAGTCACAACTCCTACCCGATCCGCTCGTTCATATTCAGCTGTTTTCTTCCGAAATGTTGAACGTTTGGAGGATCAGAAATAATATTGCACAAATGCACATGCATTGCTTCTCGTGGTCAAACCCCCAGTTCGCTTCTCTACAAAAATCATCCCGAATATAGAGCCGGTGAACGCACTAGTGCGATTATAATGTTTCCATAGACAACAGCCTAAACCAATACGGAAATGCGAAAACCGCATAATAAATACGCATTTATGCTCTACAATAGCAACGCCGACAAGAACTATCAACAGTTGTTAAACGTGCGATAAGCCAGATTTGACGCGTCAGTGTGTGGGCAGCGAAATGTCTATATAAGCCAATTTGCTTCTGATTATATCTCGACCACTAATAGGAAAGCTTTCACATGATCGGAAGCGAACCATATACTTCTATATATCAGTTCATTAATACCAAAGCATAGCCCGTTTCCAAGTAACTCAATATCTTATTCGTGCTGACACCCGGAAATAACTTGATAAAAATCTCCCAAAATGGCATAGTGGCCCTAATATATTACGGAATTTGTACCCATACACCAACCGAACCTAGCGAAAAACGTTCATGTGAAAGCGTGGATCAACTGTGAGCCAGAAACCTCAGTAGCTCTCATTTAAATCCTTTGATGTACACAAGCCTAAGCCATAGTGGGTTTGGTGAACCAGTAAATAAATTCTCTAACAATTCAAACTATTTTATTGAGCCAGCACAGTGAAAAATATTCTTCTAAAATTTATTAGGAGCAGACTTGGTCACAAAAATAATTCGCAGAACTTTCAAAATCATTCGAATTATATACTACATAATGAGCGAAGATAAAAAGAGCGGAGAGCGACCATCAAATTGTGAAAACAATAGCGTTATCACTTAATGGTATTGTTAAGGTCAAGTGCAACTCACGATGGAGATATCATGTCGCTTTCAGGCTCACAATTTTCAGACGAACTTCCGAATGGAGATTGCACAATTGTGTAATCAGTTTGAGAGATCGTTGAGATTTTTTTCCAGCAAGATCGAATAACTTGTCTTGAGTGATTGATGCCAACAGAGCTGTATATCGAAGCGTCGTAATGCGCAACAGAAGGTGCATCAGCATTTACCTCAAGACATGCAGTAAGAAATAATCTCTTACCCACTTGGCATCACATTTGCACACATCTATGCGAAGGCGTAGAAGCAATAAGGTAAGTACTGATCATAACCACGGCATTCTATCAATGCATCGCGGAGAAATAACAGCAAGGGCATTATGGTAACCGCCTGGTTGAAAGAGCCCACCCATATTAGGGCAAAATTTTAGCAAATTAATTCGCCTTAAAATCCTTTAATTTTAAAACACCGAGTCAATACGAATTACAACCACGTAATTACAAAGTTTATCAAAGAGAATGATCCGATTTTGAAATTATTAGCAATCACGCTAGGCCCAAGAATGAGCCCGGCATTACTTGAAAGTGAAAAGCATATAGAGTTTGGAATGATACCCTCTAGAAAGCACAAATAGCCCCCAAATAGATGTTGATGGCATGTTATTAGCAGCATGGGTTTTTGTGTTATACAACCTCGTGGACGACTTTGGATAATTCATACGGGACCCCAATACTTGGCGTAACTCACCCAAGGGACCCAAATATTACACCCGGCGTCTTTTTCCGTAGGAAAAAATGTAAAACAAAGCATAGTATACCGCGAATAACTTGCCAACCTCTGTTCCACCCCAGCAAGTTCCGAGGGTACAAGAATTAAACATTCCCAATCGCATTTGATCCAGGAGGCTGACGCTCATGTTTGCCTTGCATCTCAATTCGAAGGAGAATGCTAAAATGTTAGCAAGTTTGATTGACGAAAGCAGAGATTTTTAGCACGTCCCTGCAAGAGCGAGCGTCAAAATCGCTGAGCAAATAAACGTCGAGGGAAATTAAGCTGACGCCGCCGCCGGCGGTTGTGCTAGGCACCTAATGAAGCCAAGAATCAAAACGTCCTTACAAACTCGCAGGAGATATAGATAGCGCAGAGACCAAGGTCATATACGGATTGCTCCAGAGAATCCTTCAATTGCCAGCGCCGTAATAAGGCACCATATCAGTAACCACACGCATAGCAACTGGTGGTAAGGTAGTGCATTAGAACTAAGGTGCGACAACTATAAACTTAGGGGACAAAATAACCTTAAATGATGATGCAGGAATTGCTCGAGATAATCCTTTCACAAACCACTCGGCAAAAATAGTACCCTATCAGCGAACACTTGCGTTTCAGAGGGTGGTAATATAGTCTCTTTGAATTATCCTTTAACGACCCTGGACAGCGAAAATCACCAGGGGGAACTGCTATGAGCGATAAATAAGTATAAGCATTGACTTTGACCAAGACGAAGAAGTAAAATGCAACTAGTACGTGATTATCATTCTACTATGAAAATCTAAACTGTGATGATAGGTCGAAGGGCATGGAAAGAAGTAATGCGAGAGTAAGACAGTATTTAGCTTTATCGATGGAATGTTTTTACATACATGATGTAGATTAACCTGTCAAGAGAGACATTAAATGTAATTTTTCCGGCAGGGCCAACAGCAAATAATGTACGGCAGTACGATGTGGAAGACAAAAACATCGAAGGTCAAAAATGAATGTCCGCAGAGAGAACCTTGTCGACGCACAAATGTCAAAGGTGGATTTTAAGAGGTAAACGATCCAATCTAGCAATACCATGCACCAAAACAATACACCTATATATCAAAATGCTGCTCAAAATAGAATGAGAATTGAAGCCACGGCACCATCCACGACGGAGAAGAGCAAATGAAACTCGGTGAACCAAAATAATCTTCCCTTAACCCCGTATTTCTCGTAGAATGTATTGTGATAAAATAGGAAAAATGGTGGTCATGAGGTACACCATACCCCCCAAGCCGGCGTAAACTAGCAATCCACCCTCTACACAACTAAATTAATCCACTCCTGATTCACATGAGTTATAGATGAGCTATAATGTCAACCCATCACCCACCTTACTCTCAAATTGCTTTTCTTATTAACAATTGTTTTGACGAAAACTAGTCCCGTTTAGGCAACATCGCATAGCAGCGGAAAGATGACACCGAGAAACGTTTAACAGTCAACGGCGATTAAGTGAGCCACTCATAACATACTTGAGAGTGGAGATAGGGATGCTCGTAAGAGGAAGTTTATCGGGCGGCTAAGAAGAAAGATCATCACAATTACGCAAGTGTCGAGTAATGATCGCAACTCCGCACGTAACCATTAGTACAGATAGGTTTGAACAAACCAATAAAACTTTGTTACGGGATTAAGTATTATTCTCCCACTTTTTAGAATAAAAATTACGTCTAATTACACCCTCTAACTTTCCACTAAAATCTAATAAATGCCTTCACACATCAGTTACCAGCGAATAAGTGATGATCAAACGATAAGATAACTGAAAGTAAATATTTACGCTTACTCAACGAATAGTGCGAACTCAAATCCAAATAAATTCGTCCACCACGCCTGCCGCCAACAACTTAATCAACATAAACAGCTGATGCAGCCAGTTGCAAAGGAGCAACTGCTGATCGTCCTGAATGGGTAGCAAGTGAAACTGGTATGCCGTAAAACTTTGATTACGATTCTTATACATATCTCGAGGATTGTCAATGGAAGGTTTTATTGCTGCGGTAGTAACGGCATACTTCCCACCGCAGGAAAGAAAGACACCACACTGGAAAAACAATCAATTTAGATGTTTCCGTTTGGATGAAGTGAGATATGCGTAATTAATAATTTCCCCATCGATTTCTATTTACACCGGAAAGTTTTCGATCGTTTTCTATTGACCGAATTGGCCCAATGCAATTCCGTGTCTTACCTCAAAATAAGGACCTTCAAAAGGAACATTCGCACTATATTGGAATACTTGAGCTTCAAAAACGTATTTCTAGTCTAAACACAAGTTTCAGCGCGTCTATTACTTATCGCAACATTGCAAATTAATTAGGAAGTCATTTTACGACGTTAATTGAACATACAAATACACTGGAAATGCGTCTTGAGGAAAGTACTGGCAATTACTCGAACGAATAAAAGAAAATGAAATGGTCATTTTTGCTTCAAAATAGTTGTAATCGAACTATAATAATAATACTAATACGGTATATAATACGGCTAATACGGTATTTCGAAACATTCACTCTTCGGTTGATTATTTGGTCATTAAACCTCAACCTCATAAATATTCACATCATCAGATTATACATGCAGAGCATAGTATTAATGATTTTGAGGATCGGACGGTATAAGCAGCAGGGCAAATAAAGCGATGGATGGATGCGGTGTCACAAAATCAAATGGATAAGAGAATCACTGACGAAGAAGTCCTAAGAAGAGCTGGGGAAAAAGATGATTTATGTAAACTTAGGAACATTAGTGGTAGCGAAACTCGTTGTTAATCTCTTGGCAAAATATACTAACTACACACCACTAGTTTTTCGACGAGCATAAGTAGTTAGAAATTTCTACTATTTTCAATATTCTCCCTCTAGAGCGCAGAGCCGCAATCTATCCCATGTAAACCAGCTTATATTTGTAGGCAAATTGCTCGAAAAGGAGCTCCGAAAAGGGTTGATATTTTGATATAATTGGAAAAATGAGAGTCGCCGAAGAAGACGAAGGATTAGATACATAAAAAAATATTGGGTAGGATGTCAAAATGTTGAATCATGAATGAAGCGCAAAGCAGTAATGAGGATGAAGCAAAGAGCTACAGTAAAGCAATCATCGGAACGATGTCAATTTAAAGGAGATATTATAGCCCAAATCAGAGGAAAAATAAACCGGAATACATCCACGAGCTACAAACACTGAGAAAAAAACCGATAAGGCAATTAAAAAGCTTCTTTCTTTCTGACAAGCCTGGGGCTTGTTCTTCGACGAAAGGTTTAGAGTAACCTTAAATAAAACTCTTTTTCCTCAAATAAAAATCTTCCGTAACATAGTGGCACAACAATTTGTAAGTAGCCAAACTTTTACAAACAATTTATACGTTAAAGTTTGTCTACAAATAAAGTTTTGTAGGGTATCCTTGCCTTTAGTCCGTCCAAGATTTTAGCGCAGTTGAAATATACTGCTTTGGCTTGGAAATAAATGAAAAGTAAACAATTTTTTCACAATCGTATGATTTTAACGAAGGCCATAATAAAAATATAATAGAATTTTATTTACTTCCATCTGCAGAACATTACATTCGAAGGATTTCCATCTGCGGAACATTACATTCATATTCACATTTATGGATCCTTCGGATACGTGATTCCCTGCCACACACGACATTGGACGGGCTAACGAAGTGGCTGCATTTCCGTCAACTGCGCTATTAACTTGGACGCACTCTTCCAGCTCTTCCCTTCCATTCTTTTGAATCTTGCTATATGCTTTCAACTCTCTCTTCTAGTATTCTATTTACATGTTGATTCCATCCTCTCCCTCGTATGAAAAGCTATGCATTCGGTGATTAGAAGTATCTGGCAAGACTCTCTAAAACTCTTATACCTTTTCCTTTCTAATAATGAGTGAGTCGTAATTTTCTACGGTACCTCCATTTCCGCGACCTCTCAACTATTTTTGGGTGCGCATTGTATCACTCCTTGCTTCTCCCGTATATGCCATTATATGTATTATCGCCGACCGGAATAATAACCAACGAACTAATACGCGTATTCACAAAAAGAGATCCGACAACATTTGGAGTCCCACAGCAGACTACCACGCTGGAGAGGGACCACCTGAGTCTGCATTACTCATTTGGTCGTAACACATGCAACCTAAATTATTCCACCATAGAGTAGATCTTTCCCCGAAAATAATGAAAAACCCTAACAATTTCCAGCACATAATTTTTATATGGAGTTCGAAACAAATCCTTCTGGCCACTGACTTGGAACGGACAGCATCATATAATATTATGAATAGGCAATTACCTAATTTACCGTGATTTAGCCGCCTATCTCCTTTCATCACTGGCCTACCAATGCGACATTAACTGGACAATCTACACACTGGAACTTAGAAAATCTAGAAGTAACTAATTTAGATATCACATTGAAATAAACGACATGTACTGGCAATCACAATAGAAGCTCAACCCTCTGATGAATTACGGTTATAACCTAATATTGATGAATTAACGCTGTTCAATTATTCCAACACCTTTTAACCTACTCTTGTACGCATAGGAATATTACAACCATATTCTGGTTAGTATTTGGTACCTGATTCTGCTTGCTTTTTTGATTGTGCGCCTATAATACCGAAGTTCAAGACCAATAAATAGAAACTAAATGTTATATGTCCGACGGTAAACATTTTATGGTGATCATTTAAGATGATCTAAAATACATTTGATGGAAAATAATGAGTAAAACGAGAAAAAAAGGATTGCATGCTTATTTATGATAAACCCAGTCCACAACAAATATTATGAATTTGCAATCAATTAAATCCCATTGAAAAAAGTCATTAGACCAAACCATATCAGGGAGCGAGGAGATAAATACAATTCCCCTTCCACCCACAGTTTAGTTAACATTAATTGAGAGCAGTGCTTTTCCTCTGGGTTGCTACGTGGAAGAAGGGCACTGCAAAGTCGAAACTACAAAATGTAAGGAACAACACACAGATTGTCCTATCCTCGCGACTGGAGCTGGGCAATGCTATGTTAACCTTGCCTTTGATAGATAGTGAATCAATGAGAGAATCGATAAAAAAAACACTAGGCAGATACGTTGAATCCAAATAGGTTCAAAGCTTGCATTTAAGACTGAAAATTTAACTGACCCTAAGGTTCTCGCAACGCACCCATAGTTAAACACAGTGTGGTTGTCCCCCAAATGCTTGGGTTCATAAACAAAAGATGAAATACAATATCAAAAACAGAAATTCACCTACATCCACATAATACCCTACAAGAGACATCAGGGGTGTGCGACAAGGGGTGAGTTATCACCAACATGCACTACACTGTACCCTAAAAAAAGTTAATGAAGCTACGACTACTGGAGCATTAGCATAACCTGCCAATACCTTCAGGAGGCGAAATTTTATCAACATACACTGCTTCATAGGTATGCCACCCATGTTAGAGAAACTATTTGTATTAGTGCACTTCATGTAATTTGTAATTTTAACATTGTAAATGTAACGTAATAAATGCCTTCCATGTCTAATGATAATGGAGACCATATACGAATTTTATTTTTTTACTTCAGCATATGTAAAATGTACGAAGTAAATATTGTAATATGTGTCGCAAAAATATAGTTATATATCACACACATTCTCGGTAATTATATAAAGATTTCTACATAAGTCTCTAACTTGACTCATTTTTTCACGCCGTACGGTGAAAACGCCTTCACAATAGGTTTTATTATGATTCTGAAAAAATTACTGCGGCGAGTAGGTTAACTGATTACTTTTTATAAATAGTTGAGAAAACATAAAAACCACACACCACTAGTTTTTTGACGAAAACTAGTTGCAAGAAACTCATCATTTTTTCAATGTTCTCCCACTGAAGAGTTGTAAGAAGTTGTAAGAACAGGATATTTTGTGCGATTTAGGTAAGCTTCTAGAATAATATTTGATACAGCTAATATAATACTAGTTTTCATCCTACTGAAAGGTAAAACCAGGTCTCCAAAAGACAACCTGCATAGCTCACCGTAAAAAAATACTCCAAGACGTAGGCATTGGAAATCAAACGTATTTGGTCCCAGCGACACGGATTCGTATTTACTGAGTTTATTCTACCCATTTCTACTAGCACGCCGTCGAGCTTCACAACCAACATTCTTAACAGAAAGCAGACTCGTATGGCATGGAAGCGCCCTCACGTACTCTATTCAGCGGTAAGATACGAGTCCGCTGTCCGCTCAGCGCGGTATCGCGTTTGCATTTGATTTCTAAATCGCATCAATTAAGGGCAGTGCCCTGCAGATACTGCCCTTCGCTGAATACCTTTGCTTATTGTTAGACAGACATCAAGCACACTGGCCGAAGCCCATGCGATTACCTCCGGCGACTATGTTCTTACATATTCATATATCTAAGGTAGGCAAACATCATGCGAAGCAAAATATCAAGTATTTCCGTAGCGGCAAGTATGTATAAAATAAAATGAGCGGGGAAAAAATAATTGAATAAGGATGAGTGGGAGATAAAAGGCATATCAGGAAAAAAAAGTTCAAGTTGCAGAAGTTCAAATACTAGAGACGGCATTGGTTGGATATACCCGTTACAATATTAAATCAACTGAACTGAAGTCTTAGATAACACCAAAAGATAGCCATTGAAATGTCTGTACAAATGAAGTTAATTCATGAGCATTTGAAGATGAATAAATCCTAAGATGCCAAGAAATTGGAAGAAACCTCAGCAGACCACGTAGCTCTCACTAAGATAATACAGCAATGACGTGTATAAAAGATTTTTTGTTACTAGAAATATAAGGAAAGTCGTCAAAGAACAAGACTCATTCAAGTGTGGAGTGAAAGTTCCTATCGTGTATTGCGAAAATATATAAACACCGAGGAAGACCAATGATAAGACCTAAGAACCAAGGAATGATTGAATACATCAATCGAATTATCAAGAATGTAAATATGAGAAATTATGAAGATTAACAGCCTTTAACTGAAACAAGAATGACGTAAAAAGCTGTGGAAACTAGTATTTGCATCGATGCCTGGCTGCCCTACTGAATGGTGAACTGAGAAAACCAATAGCACAACGCTACCAAGGTACAGTACCTAATTTACAGGTTTCACACATCACGGAAAGAAATAGCACGCCAAAAATATGCCGTAGGCACGAATACCCAGTCCTTAAGACCTCAAGAAAAAACATCATAAAAAGATCTGCCTTCTCGACCAGCGTAAAGGATATGTGGGGTCAAATTACGCGAAGAGAGCCCCACCCATCAGCAAAAAACAACGAAAAAACGAAACTTGAGATGAGGAAGACACGCCGACGATGTTACACTTTGATAGGATTTATCGCAGATGAAGAAAAAGGCAACGAATCTAGGTCTCAATTACAATCGGCTATTGTGGTCATCAAGCCATAATATGAAATCTGAAGGACATGACATACAAGTGACAATGCCGTAATTGGTTGAGCAAGAAATGAAATCGAGTTCTCAATGTATTAAAATTCCTGTAACGAAATAAGGCTTTGCTAGTGGGATATCCGTTTTGTTGGAAAATTCCACCAAAGGAATAAGCATTTTTAAAAGACTAGTAGGGTTGAGGGGTAATACACACTCAATCAGTTATCTAGGCTGAAGGTATATTTAAAAAAAATACACGAAAAACCTCGCTTTTTACGGAACCTAGCATATCTAATACTAAAAATGAAGAAGAGAAACAATTGAAGAGAACTCGTTAGAATTGCAACGAGTGATGCATGTTCTATTACTTTTAGGTCCAGTTTTAAAATACGATGGTTGAATATTAAACAGAAGTTATAACTTTTTCCCATCAATAATATTCGCGTCAACCAACCCACAATCAGATCCAATAAACCAAACCCGAACACATAGTTGACTTCAAGTCAACGAAAAGGCTACCTCACCTTGCGGCTTACATTGACCAGACCTTAGTATAAACACGGCACCAGTAAGACATCAACAATGCAACTCAATGTTACTCCTCGAATCAAGACCTCTTTGAAAACGTGAGGGTGTATTCCTCGTCAGGTAATCTGCAATAGTAGAATGAATGCCACCACAGTGACTCCAGACCAGATCAGATAGTCCACATGGTATCTCCGAGCAGGATCAACATCATGTCATGGGCGTGTGATTAGAATGCAGAAGCGGTTGCAGTGAGCAAACTCCTTCCACAGAGCAACTGCCTACCGTGGATATTACAAGATTCTGTACAATTATAGAAACGAATTGATATAAGAGAAAATACACTTAACGTACGAATCACTGCAACATTCCCGAGGAGCTACATGTAACCAAAGCATAACAATCTAAAACATTGCATAATAAATTTCTCTTCCCTTTTTTTTAAAGTGAGAGTGAAACACATGGATGAACGAACGACTGTCGTAAGCATTCCAGTTAAGGGAAGGATAAACTTAAGGTTGAGTCAGTTTCAAGGCTTATGCTAACGTGAAAGTCTTACTTAGAGTACACGATGGAAACTATCACTCCTACACTTCACCAGCAAACCAAACTATTTCTCCATCAACGTCTAAATGGATCTAGGTAAGATAGCAACCAATACAATCACTGAGAACCACCGTCAGCATTTTACAAAAATAACCCTGAAAGATAACCACACAAGAGTGACGAAAAAGACGACTTAAAATTGATTTTCTTGACGTTTACATCTTCTTTATCTCCTAAAACCGATGAATCCCTCATAATTTTCGACTATCAGTTACGCTATGCAAGGCACATGAATAACTTCAACGTTCGCGATAAAAAATTGGGAGATGTACTTATTAGGGTGTTACTCGTGAATCCCAAGTCAATTACTTTCGACCATAATCGGCAACTCAACAACGCTTATTAATCAAGAACGGCATAGCTAAACATTTCATATAATTCGCTCAAGTGCTCATCACAACAACAATCTCCTATCAATACTAATTATAGCCAATGTCTGGGGGGCAATGGGAATGATTGAGAAAACACCTCAACCCATTATATTTGTTTTGGTGTCTTTTTTTGGATGGCATCACATATTTCTAGATCAGGGGCGTCTCCAGACCAGAGGTTCAGGGGTCCACTGGCTCTGGAGGTATGAATTACTTCCCAGGAAAATGGGAGTCCGGGGTCCTCGTCCCGGAAAATCGTTACGAAGTATGTGTAAAATGAAACTTTTATGTAGCTTAAGACATATGCCTACCATCGTACTTCACCGCATACAATAATTTTGGCTTTTAGTTGTAGGTCTATGAAAAAATAAATTAAATACACCGAGTTTGTGGTGGGGGGGAAACTACCCCACCTTCCCCACCCTTGGGAGCAGCCAATGATCTAGATAAATCCCCGAATTTCTATTTTCAACATTGTTAACTGTAAATTGAAAAAAATAACTAACTTATAAGCACCATGCTAAATGTGCATAGCAACCAAGAAGCTACCGTCAACAACGATTCACTTCAATAGCCACTTCAGCACAAATTTGTACATTTTGAGAGCATTAACAACTGTCTAAAAGGCATTTCCAATAAATATAAGTAATAATTAGCGCCAAACTATTATGTACACCTGTGTATTTCGGAATTTGCTAGGTAACGCCTCTCAAGGATTTTGACAAGAGATCATATCTTGAGAGTTTCAAGGGCGAAAATTTCATTGCTCTTGATCTAACTTCAGAAAAATTCGCCAAGGGCCCGAGCTTTTGCGCCGAAGATATTTCCGGGCCAAATCATGAATAGTTTGGGAATTAATGGGGATTTAAGGAGTGTTTCATTTTAAGAATTAAAAGACGTATGTATTGGAACAAATGTAAAAACAAATGTATTGGAACTGCATTGCGCAAGAAAGGATAAGTTTAAGCTTTTTAGCTTCCGATTTCTGGTCAACAAAATACATCAAGATCAAACACACTATTTTGGTGGGATAAGTCCGGATGTTTCGGTGTTGATGGTCTTCAAATGACAACAGTTTCGTCCCCGTTCCAGAGGACATCTTCAGGTCGAAGATGTCCTCTGGAACTAGGACGAAACTGTCGTCATTTGAAGAAAAATAACGCGGTGGAACACCGGAAAGCACCCAAAATTATTCCATCATGAAACACCGCGGAAGCCTACGTCAGAATTACACTATTGCTTGGTGTTTTTACCCCCCTCTTCAAGATTAGACTATGGTGACAGCCGTTGCTTTATGCATTTATAACATGCAGAGCAGAGCATGGAACATTCAGTAACCTGAGAATTAATACCACGTGGTTTCCTACGACGTTTCAAAAATTAATTTGCTTCTCACGTGTGATTTCTAACATAATTCATAGACTGTTAACAGTGAAATAACCATGAAAAAAATAATGTGTAAATAAAATCTGAACTAATATGATTTGCATGACTGGGTACTTTCCCCCCCATTCTCGACGGATTCTCAACTAGTGAATGATTAACTATCTGATCCATTTATACCGAGAAAATTATCCTGAAAGAAGACATTAGAAAAAGTATGCAATAACAATAGCAAGATAAAAACACAGCCGCAGAAAAACCATCAACAGGCATTGATATCACCCACGTGATTCCAACACCCTAAACTTCACGGACTCGTGAAATACTGTCAACTGGAAAATAATGTTACACGTACAGCAAAACGTTTAGACAACAACATAGAGCTGGTACACAGCCATGCACGTGGATGAGCAACATGCCCACCCCTTAGGTAGTTAGCGGCGAAGGAAGACGGCTTGCTAGTAAAACTGGTAGCCAACCCAACCGGCAGTTCTAAGATCCGGTTTCCATGACCGCCCTTCGGCTAGAGTGCTTCATCACTCTTTGATCGACCCCAGTCATTTAAAATTTAAGATGGACGCCCACCATGGAATTTTTGGAGAAACTTGACGGGTCCTCATGGAAACTCAAACCAGACATTCAGCATCCCCAGAATCATCTTCTAAAGAAAGCGATTGCGAGTCATCGGCGGATACAATACCGACAGTGGATCGTTCTTGATTGGGCGAACTGGGAAGGATATATTACTTCTTAGGTATATAAACATGCTCCACGCAATTAATACAGGGATAAGCCAACGCAAAAAGAGCCATTTCATGAGGTATAACCGCGGAGCTAGCTAATAAAAAAATCAATCCATAGCGTAGGGTAAAATATTACTTAGGAAAGAGGAAAAATACATTATTCTGCCACATTTAACGACAAAAAAATAGCTTAAGCAACTCACTGGTTTAGATGATACCCATACAGAAGCTATGCTAAGCAGAAGCTAAGCATATTCGGGAAATAACAGGTCAAGCTAATCGTAAATTGGGATTTGTTAAAAGAATTCTAGGCAAGTGCGACGACAAAGTGAGAGAAATAAGCTACCTCTCCCTCGTTAGACCCCATTTAGAATATGCTTCCAGTGTTTGGGATCCTCATGAAACAGGCTTAAAAACAGAGTTAGAACGTGTACAGAGAAGAGCAGCCAGGTACTTGAAAAGCCGTTACGATAGTCTTGTTAGTGTTACTGACCTCTTAGAACAACTCGGATGGGAATCACTGTCAGACCGTAGATTGAAAACAAGACTAAATCTATTATGTAAATTCAAGAGTAGTTTATTTTCCGACGAAGTTGATCATATTTTACGACCGCCAACGTACTATGGTAGATTAGATCATAAAAATAAAATAAGAGAGATAGACTGTAGAACAGATAGATTCAAAATGTCGTTTTTTCCGCGAGCGATAAGAGACTATAACGGCTGTGTAAGGACTTAGAAATAGATTAGTTGACTGGTAGTGTAGCTTACTAACTTATGTATTTCTTAAAGCATGTTTGCGGAGTTTTATGGTGATTCTAACAGCATGTTTTGCATGTTCTAGCTTCATAGGCAGATTGCCCTCTTAAGTAGCATGTAGAATATTATGTGTCATCGTACATGTGTGGCGTGCATGTGGGGATTCTCTTGCATACTGCATGATGGTTTTTAGTTAATGATGGAATTGGTTAGTATCCTTAATATTCATGACCGTGCGGTGTGCATGTGGCGGTCCGCTTGCATGCTGCATTTTGGTGACTTGTCACCCCCTGCCAAACACCCTAGAGGTGGCTCGCAGGGTAATATGTAGATGTAGATGTATGCTATAGGCCTCCTCACCTAACCACACAGTTCATTTTCATTGTGGTAATTTTCCCCATGCACATTATATACACCGTTAACATTTCGTGAAATATCATATGTGCCATAGAATTCTCGATGACCACCAAGCCTTTTGGAGGGAAAAATGTAGTTTCCTCAACAAGTCTAAGAAACGAATTGAACTTCTATGACACAGCATGACTAAAGTGCCAATCAATTGCTCCAAGGGTATTAAATATTGAAACATGAAACGTGTCTACTCTCAAGTAACCAAAATAAGGGCCAAGTTAGACATGAACTTATGAACGATTTAAAAATGCTTCCCCTGGGATTTTTCTTCAATCTCGCAGACTGGTTTTAGCTGCAAGTTTTGGATGCATTCAAATTGCCTGACGGCTATTATTCAATCCCTTTTGAAGCACGAGGGTGCAGAGATATCGTTAAAACAGGGCAGACGCCGGGTGACGAATACAGAAAATATACCGCTCAGCTTGGGGAACATTCTGGACGGGTCGAGGCGACAGAAATTGGACACCCCTAAAATCGATACAGCCGAAACTTTCCGTGGCTTGGGGCAGCAGAACACACTCCAGCCAGCACACAACATACCAAGAACATACTCATCTTAAGGCTTGCAAATATTACGAAAGTTTCATGGGATAATATACAAGTGCAATTAACTCTCCAGAATTACAGTTTTGGCAGAAGAACTGTATGATGATGATAGTAGAAGACTAGGCATATTCCGTCAATGCGTATGCTCTGTTTCAAAACAAATAGGCCAATAATTTACAAGCTGAATGTAATACAAGAATTTAAGCATGCCAATGTTTTCATACCAACACCAGACATAATCCTCAACCATAAGGCTGTAACATTAACGAACTAAGACGTGAAAATGCACAAGCAGCATACATTCATCTGCATAGTTATTACTAAGGAGTAGTTACACTTACTCCTTAGTTATTACCCGGCAAGTCACCACAAGGGAAGATGTGAAGTAAAGCATTGTAGGCAAAGACCAGCGGGTATTTTTTCCAACCTGAAGTGAATAGCACAGGTCTATATGGGTTAGAATCATCCCTTAGCCCCAAATCTCCACGTTCTTAGGGCAAAAACAGCACATTTCGGCCTAGGCCCTCGTTGTCAGTAGCCAAACTCGGGAGCCCCCATGCTATCTCCAATGACTTTAATGAGGACATTTAATACTGGTGATCCGCCGTCACTGAGTTATACTAAATACGACTTTCTATAAACTCACGATGTAGACAAACAAATCATAAAATCTGGGAACCGAGGACCGAGAGGAAGAAAATGAAATTTGACGAGCTGCAAGTAGGTACGATTATGTAATGCCCGTCCTAAATAAATGTATTAGGGTACATTGATTTTAAATGTGATTTACACTAAAAAATATAGTCTAAAAAAATGATTCCAAAGAAGAATAATACAATATCAGGGTAATCGCCAGATTGGTTGAAAAAAAAGGTAAAGAGAACGAAGGAAATTCAATTTCGAAAACGAACACTTGAATGGGATTCTTTACAAACCAACATAAAAGCTAGATAAAACAAGGAAAATGTATGTACACTAAAACACAGACATTCAAACAATAATTTTCCTCATACACAATCCGAGGAAACGTAGAACAGCTGAAAAACCAAACACTTGGGAGGGAATTTTAATGCAGTAGCAATGAAATGAAACTCAAATGGTCCCGACTTATAGGACAAGGTATTGGAGTCAATGTGAAAATAAGAAAAAGTAAACAGCTAAGATGTCAATAAAAAGCAACCACTGTTGTTTACATCACAAAGGCAGGATTTCGCAGCAGGACAGAAAGAAAATATTTTAGTGAGCATGAGCGAGTCCCATCAGAGATTCTCTGAAACAATATCTATAATTCACCCCAAATCAATCAACATCAACTAAAAAATCATACGCACAGAACAAAACCACTAGGAGCACCATATTGTCAACTGAGATCACACAATAATGGTTTTCGATTTGATGGTAAAATTGGAAACGATAAAAATCTCACGAACATGCAAAAGCAACACACAATATTATGTAAATAAAAGAAGTACGATAACACCAACTAACTCTCGGCATAACACGTTACGGTTAAAAAAAACTAGTGAGAACGGAAAAATAATTAGCACTAAAACTAAACAGCACATACACCGAGTGCCCCACGCCAGGTAAAATTGAAATAACAACTAAAACAAAAGTATGAGCTTCACGTAACAAAAGGATAGGACATTTTGAAACGCGTCTTATATTTCACTTCATTGTTAACGACTTTTTACCTCGAGTACGAGACTAGTTTTCACCGGAAGAAAACATGAATAGATCATAGAACTGAATGCTGAACAGCCAAGCAAAGCCACAGCAACTAACGTCTCGACAAGAGACTATCGGAGTACGAGCCTCTTCTTCATCTCGCTCTATCCTCCATCTTGTGAAATCCACTCTACCCCACCCCCTCTCGAAGCCTCATCCACTACAACTCAAGGATACGAAAGATCGTCAGTGAAGAGAACTCAGGTGAAATCCCTCAATAATGTCAGCATAAAATTATTTAACACGTGCCAACTAATAAAAATTACAGTCATAGGAAATCAATAGAAAATTCCTATTCAGTGAATTCACGACGCAACCCCCCCGTTGAAATCACTCCAGAACCTAAACACCAACCAACACCGTAAGGCGTAAAGTTTAAGTGACAAACAGCACAAATACATTTTTCGGCATCAAAAGACCACAGTGCACCCAATTGATGAAAAAACGTCACTTTGGAACATGATAATCGAATTAATCTTGAAATACATCCCGCGCGGCACGATTCAAATTACGAATTCTAAAGTCACTCCATTCCGCGATTGTGCTTCGACCAATGTCAATTTTTATCAATGATTTTACGTAGTTTCGCTGATAACAGTGCATACGATAATGGTATAAAAATGACCATTGCCAAAAAACCGTAGTCAATTCGAAACACCTACCCCGAAGGATGTGGAAACATGCATTATCCTTGTTCCTTCACTCTAATCAAAAAGAAATGAAGGAGTACAGATAAAATTCTATTCCCATAAAATGCTCCTTCAATTTCTCCCATCTTACCCGGCAAAAGTAACAAACAGTTGACAATACACCATGAGTGGGTGGCGTAATATTGAACGAAAACGCTTATAATACACAAGCTCTTCACACTTAAAAATTGGATAATCAAAACGAAGGGTTTGGAACCCATGAGTTGAAGGGATTAATTGGGAAATTAAATTAAAATTGCGAACCACTCAATCACTAAATCAAATAAAACTCTACAAGCAAAGGCCCACTTACTGAGATCAACAACAGTCACTATTACCTAACCCTAAGCCGTCGCTAAACAACTTTTAAACGAAAAATTCTAAAGAGGCTAATGGCAGCCTATATTTCTGTAATAACCCTTATTTGCAAATACCACGATAGCAAAACTACGTCCTCCCAGGACGCGTTCCCATGTTTCCCATCAGAAGACATTTTGGTATAGATACCATGGGGTATGGCCAAAGGTAAGGTTGAAGTAGACACGATAGGTAAATGCTATATTTACATGGGCCACAAAGCATTAAGCGCCAGCTGTTCACGACTTCGGGTTGGACTGACATATTTATTTATTTTTATTAAAAAATAAATAAACCTTTGGGCTGGGCTGGCATATTGGTACGTATATGACAACCGGCACTAGGCGAAATACGTTGCAAATTAAAATTATACAATCAACACTCATTAGCGTTCACATAACCCCTTTATACATATTTAGAATAATGATGGCTTTGTCTCGTGTTTTCTAGGCCAATGAAATTAGAAATCCTAAAACAGCTGACACTAAGAGAAAAGGAAATCTTCGAGGAGAAAACAAAAACACGCGACAATTATCCCGAAGAGAAATGTAATAAATACTTGTAATAAGCTAAAGGCAGAAACACAACCACAAAATACGTAAGTACGCCTTCATTTACGGTCTTGAAATCTGATAGGTCTCCCATGTTTTCCTCTCGCCAGTAACCACCGCGCCACCTATACGACGGCTAACAAACTACTGTCATAAACATTAGATTTCGTCAAAATATCACCAATTTACCGGTAAAAATGGCGAACAAATCTACTTCGACGATTCAAATTAGACGCCATACACTATCGTACGCCCTCTGGTCAGTGCGAGCACGCAATTGTGAAACCGATCGAAAAGGTACGGTTATTGATCCTGGCGCCACCACGTGCTTACTCCCCAGTAACAGCAATGGCGTAGGGATACATAATGCAACATTTCAAATAGTGCCGAATTATATCTTCAAACACAAATATTCAGGAGCGAAAATGAATTCCAATTCGATATAAATTCATTAAAAAAATTAGCTACCATTCAGAGAGGTATAAAATTAACCAAATATGTCAACATATCTTGATTATCTGCATATATGGGGGAGGAACACAATACAGAAAAATGGCACGAATTACAATTTACATGAAAACAACCATAAGCAACAATATCAATTTTTGTGAATGAAACCACATCCCTTATACCACCCACCAACAAAATTACAGCCTACGTTATATAATACTATACCCTTGGGAGCTATATGTCAACAAATGTTTGTTACGTACACTGTATGATAGACAAGAGGAAACATAATTACGTTTGATTACTAAACTGAACAACGTCGAAACCGATAAATAAATAAATAATCCACTAGAGATGTGACGGAACCAGTAACCCTATGGTTCCTGCAAAACGCTAGGGTAATATTTACGAGTTCACCCAAGGGCAATATACATCAAATGTTACTGCAGTCATCCTAATTGTCCATTGTGAAACCTAATTAATAAAATTAAATGAACTCAACGTGCACTATTATCGATTAACTTTAGCGTCTAATTTATTTATCATGTGCATATTATCGGCAATAGAATGGCCTATCAGTTAATCAAAATTTTCCTGATATTTATTTCTTACCTCATAACAAACATTAATGACAAGGCAATTCAATTATCAAAGCCAACAACTAAAACGGTGATTGGCAAGCAACTAGACTAGTCAATCAACTATTCAATAAAAATCATAAAACAAACCAAAATTTCCAACCAGCTTAACTTTACTACCCATTTTTTACTACCACTAGAGCTGATATACAGAATATTCTATGGCAAAATCATGCATCAAATTGTCCACCACAGCAATCAGTTTTAAGCCCATTCCATCTCATTCTTCTACGAAAGACTATCATGCAAAAGGATGGTTAACTCACCTGGAAAAATAAGACGAAGCAGACCCACTGGTAGTACTTGTGGTACTTCAATTCCTCGCCGCTGCCATCTGGTCCGACTCCGGGATGAGGCACTTCAATACCGACCTTTCCATTAATCCTGTCAGGTATCGTGTAAGTGGAATGGATCCAGCAATAAGTGTCCATAACATTTGGATTAATCTCGTCGACTATGCAGTCGATGGGATCACCAATATATTGCCGCGATGTCACCAACAACGAGAATGCAATCAGAATTATCACGGTGGCTTTGTAGTGCAGCCGAAACACGTTGTTGTCGATGCACACAGAGTCAAGCTTCAGCAGCCCTCGGACGGAGCCGAAAACGTCAAACATGGTGGCGGCTCAACGAAGACTCAAAACAAGAAACAAAAAAACAGACGTGATGTCCCGTGCTAGCGAATGGTACGCTATAAGCTTTGGGTTCCCCGAATTTCTTCGGCGTCCTCTTCCCAACAAGAAAAAAAAATATCGAACAGATGCGTTCCACAAAATTCCGTGATCGAAAGGGGTTTCCTACCCGAGAAAATTTCTTCCGAACCTTTTCTGAGTTTTCGTTCGTCGAAGATTTTTGGTTAAATATTTATATCGATTTCGTATCGTAGGAGGTGGGAGATTCTCAAAGATCTTCTCTTCTTCAACTATATCCTCGTTTCATTTTCTCTATGCCACTTAACAACTGCTCCGGGAAAGAACATATATACGTGTCGAAGTATACATGAACTTTTCAGTCAGGACGGCACAAACTGATCACTCGCCCACGACATCCACCGAGTTCTTCAAGAATCCAATTCCTTCCAGTAAAAAGGAATTTTAGCCTCCCACCTCCCCTTCTGAAAAGTCTTCTCGTAAAAAACACAGTCACTTAGGAGGAAAAAAAACCACACTTATGTTTTCTTCGGTCTCCTTCCGAAACGAAAGGCTTGACCAAAGAAAAAACTCCCTAACCGGCTACGAGTATAGGACGCTACCAGCTGATACTGGGGTCGTCATCGGGAGTCGTTTTAAGTGGACCGAATTTAACACACTTTTAGAGACAAACCGCCCCGCGTTGATGATATGACTTTAGCGCGAGCTTATGTGCTTCTGTCTGCTCTTCTCGCTTGACGAGGTTCTCCCGCACTGCCGATTCAGGGGAGGGGAGGGTTTGTCGGGTTGATGGTGGGGGGAGGTGGTGGGAGGGGAACTGCCATTGAGCCAATGGCTTCGTCTTGCGCGCTGGGCGGGAGGGGAAGGGCGGCGCTGTAGGCAGTGCGGCCGTTTTGAGTAGTAGCCGTGTATTTCGGTAGCTGTGGGAAAACGGAATGGAATTCCACTCGTTTTTCGAATTGAAAATGCTGCTGGTCTTCACCCGAAGGCAAGTATTTCTTCCTCAAGGGGGCAAGGTTGATGTTTTAGCTCGGTAATGGCGATAGGCTCCCGAACGATCCGTGTCCAGGTGGCAGGTTTAGTTCTCCCGTTCAATTGAGGAAGTCCTCCCGGTACTTGAGAAACTTCGAGTGAACGTATCCTTGCGCACAAGCCTTTTTCCTCATTGGTTTTCCCGACCGAGCCGCGAAATTCACAAAGTTTTCGGAGCGTTCCTCGTAGCATGTGTGGACTTTTCCGAGTTTCCTCGGGTCGTACATACATCCGGCGAGTCCGTTATCACCGCGAGCAAGATATGCCTAAATCCCGAGAAGGCTTTCAGCTCCACGGAGAGACACAGCGCGATGGTTTGGGAGGAAAATAAATACTGACTTTTGAAGTCGCATGAGTTTTCGTGTCATTACGATTTACTTTCCCTCACAAAACGGAAGCGAAACGGAAAAAGTATGTTTGATACTGACTTGATACTCTCGGACGTCACTTGCTGGGATCGTTTTGAGTAAAAAATTATACATGAGAAGGCTACGTAAAATTCTACACTTTTAACTTCTAATAACCGACCATGGTTTCGGAAATATGTACTGGCGAGTCCGTACCAACCATATGGTAGTGTATAAAAAGTGAGGAATAAAACCTAGTCCTTTTATTTATCATGTTTGAATTTCAGTACGGCAGAGAATATTCTATGTTCACCAAAAACTAATTAGACGTTTCATCTAATGTTATATGGTCAATAAATCCATATTGGAATAAATATGAGCGACAGTTAGAGAGAAAAATAACCACTGATGTTTCACGTAAAATCAGTTTTCACATCACCATAACATACCTACTTCTGAAGAAAAAATTACCGATACTGACTTTCGGTTTGACAGAAAATTTTCTGTTAACTGGACACTTATTCAGCGATTCATCTCGTGATAGACCACCGACCTGAGGTCAAAGAAACCATTTTGGAATATTCCCACCATGATGGAGGCGAAGACGTGACGACGAGATGTTAGCCATTGTTCTCGTTCTACCTTATACCCTTCACATATGTGATTTGATTTACCGACTATTTCAGCCAAAAAATAGCGAAGGAAAAATTCATCGATGTGCAAACCAAATGAATTATAAAATGAGACAGTTGATAGTACTTGTGCCAAACCAATCTTGACGTTGATCACCAAGAGTAGTGAAGTGCACACATATGTTGTGAGGATGGCTACTTTAGCATAGAGTAATCATTTACTCAGTGACTTTAGTCACTTTGATCAATACCAATGACATCTTCCGCACAGAACAATTAACTTCACTTTCCCATGCATTTTTTAAAACGACTAAACATTTGTGACCTCTAAACCCATATGACCTCCAATTAATATTTCACTTTATACACAACAAGTGTTGTGTGAATATTCATTTCGTATGGCAAGGAAGTGAAGAGCATATGTAAGGTAAATATGCAAATGCAGTATGCAATATAGTATAACTGAAAATAAAGGGCTTTACGATGTTAAAGCCCAAATATAAAGTGATTTGTAAAAATAATACATAAACGATAGTTTATTCACAAACACCATTTGGATATCTGAACCAGGAGATGGATTAGTTGACGTATATGAAACACGAATATTTCGCTTTGAAAACGGATTTCTCTAGTTTTCAACATTCAAGTGCTAAGGTAGCTAATAATTCGAAATGTTGCTAATAATCTTCAACTCAATAAAAATATGTCCATACAAGCATTTGCGACGGATGAGACAGTGGTAGTGATCCCATTTTACACGAGGGAAACAGACTCGTATTCGTTCCATTATATACCTAAACACAATGAATCCCTACTTCCCTCATTTCCTTAAACTTGGGCCGTAAAACTTGGAGATTCACGATTTCATTATAAATTTAAGACAGAACTTTTTGTAAAATTCTAAAAGTGCATCCAACTTTCACATTGATAGAATTCAGCTATAAGCGGCACAGTGCTGGTCAATGAATTCCAAATATTGAATCTAACCTACTAAGAAAAATGCTAATAGGGGAAACAATGATTTTTAGTGCCAGGTATAGTGAACAATGGAAGAGCATTTTAGTCAGTTTTCAACTTGTTTTAACAAAGTTGCCATTGAAATTGTCACTTTCCACGATAACAGTCAATTATACTTGTTCGAACTAAATCTTAGACTGAAAAACAAATGGTAACCTACATTTTTTTAATACTGTTGTATTAAATTATCAGATACCGTCATCCAAATATATGCATTTCGTCAATCTAATATGAAATGAGAGGAACCTTTTTGCAGTGAAAAGTAAATCAAAGTAGCAGTAAAATATATTGGCAATCAAATCATTATGCTCACTCATATTCTCGTTCTAATAGTACACCGTGACTATCTTTTGTGCTATCTTTTCATCACAGTTTTTCAGTACGTCCGCATTATTAGACGAAAGGCGCGCTTTCCTTGCATGATACTATTTTTTCAAGCTTGAATGAATACAAAAGTTCATAAATTTGACTGAAAGACACTCAGATGCCTCAAGCAACTACATAATCTAAAAGGTTTGACGTATTCCATATAACTCTTTCATCCATGTTCATCAATGTTGTCGCAAAATACATCAATACATATAGTTTCAATAACACGTTTAGCATAGTGTGTAATACGTGTTGGTGTAAATTCACCTCCAGACACCCTGACACGCATTTGAAGGTTTTTGTTGATGCATCAATGCTCGTAGTTTCAATAACATTTGTACGACATAGTTCATGTTGGTGAAAACTCACCCCTTGCCACACACCGTTGAGGTGGCTTCCAGTGTTTTATGTTGATGTAGATGTTTTAAAGGTGAGCTCGATTATTATTTCCGAGCATAATTTTATCTGTATTTGACCCTTTAAGCTACAAATAAGAATTTTAATTAACAAAAAGCACATAGCACCATTCACTAAAGACTAATTCATTCCCCATGTTCTGAAGAAAGGATTTCGTTTTCAATGATAAGTTATGACATTCAAAAGTTCAGATCCTAGCACTTCGCAACATTCATGATTTGTGTGTTTCCAATGTTCCAGTTCCAACATCCTTGAAAATGTTGTATGACCTGCACAACAACGCAAGACTGGTACATAATTTTACTGAAAACACGATTGCCAATCGGGTTAATGCCACAAAATATGTCATCCGCAACAACTAAGTTTTAATTACCTGAAATTATAAGAACGGAAGAAGAAATATAGTAAACCCTTAAAGCATGGGACCTAAACTTTCAACAACTTCCTATGCATAGATCATGAATGTTCGTCACGTGAACACATATATTAGAACGTAAATGTTAGATATGAGCTGTGAAATTTCGAACTCAAACCAGAAATACGGATTTACAGATATTTAACTAAATTTTATTCTAATAAAATGTCTTGCTAACATGTGGGATACACTGCGAGCACTAGGTTCACTGTAGTTCATCGAGAAAGTGAAGAATTATGTTATTTACGCAGCGTGTCATGAGATTTAAAAAAACGTGGACCACCCGATTGCTTTAAAATGAATGAAATCGAGGGTAGGAAATTAAAAGGTAAACGTAGATTAGATTGCCAAGTACAGACCTCAACCATGTATGTATGTATGAGCGTAAAAAATACGAATTACCACTTCAACACGTCACAATTCTTATTGATAGGGTAGTCATGATCAAGCAGATACTTATTCTCAAGAATTCTATCATACCTGTTCGCAGAATACAAGGTTGACTGGATGAAACTGGAGATCCGATCCCCGGGATGACGGGGGCATTTCGTGAAGACAAGAAGGTGTATCCGCTGGCAGTCAGATAGCCGCAGCCGTCTTAAATCATAACTTGAATCAATAACGAAATCAGTGAAGCGATGACCTGAAAAAATATAAAAACACAACGACTCACTTCTCAAGCAGTTCAATAAATCAAGATAACGAAAATATCGTAGGATTTATGCACGGTTAAGTTGGAGGTACTAACAAATAAACGGTGTTTAGCTCTCTTGAGTCCCAGTTTTAAGTTTTATAATCTCAGTTTAAATAGTTTATCGGTTTGAAAACAAAAGTATACCTTCTCCGAAATAACGATCGCGCAAACTAGCCGACATACTGATGTAATATGCAAAACCCAAAGCCTCAGTTAAAATAAAGCTGACGTAACGGCTACGACATCTTGCGGATAGCGTCAACCTAGACTTAATAAAACCGGGACTTAGAAGTATTTATTAAATAAACTTTCTCCATTGGTCCGAAAAATTTACAATCATTATGCAACCATACCTTTCGTAAACAAAAAAGTCTATGATATCCGTCGTCGACCATATCCAAGGCGATTTTCGGAATGGTGACGTAATAGCACAAGTTTGCGTAAGAGCCTATAAAAATTATATTTTTTATCGGCCAAATGCCCAAGCATCAATAACTACATCTATCTTTTAAGCGAGTCGCCCTAATGGCGTGTGGCAGGATGTGTTAGGACACCAGCAATAAAAAAGAAGAGCTCAGAGAGAAGGAATTTGGAGAGGACAGCGATGACTTGCGGGAATAATTAGAAGACTACTAGGAAAATGTTACCAGAAGGTTAAAGAGCTATGTTATTTTTCTCTCGCGAGACCTCAATTGGGATATGCCACTAACTTATAGAGCCCTTACGAAGTAGGACTAGTCTCAGAAATAGATCGAATATAGCGGAAATCAGCAAGATTTGCAAAACGTTGTTACGATAAACTTAGCAGCGTTACAGAATTGTTAGAGGAATTAGGGTATGAATCTCTAACTGTTCGAAGGGAAAAATATAAGTTAGATCATTTGTGCAAGTTCGAAGCAGACATTTTTTTGCCGGACGTTCAACATATTTTACTAGAGCCAACGTATTACGGTAGAAACGACCACAAGCATAGAATACATTAAATAGACTGCAAAACCGATAGATTTAAAATGTTATTTTTCCGCATACAATTAGGGTTCATAATAGTTGCGACAGATCGATTCTATGAAACTCCCACCTTCACCAGGAAGAGATTTTTTACTTGTGTTTAATAACATAACATCATTGCTGACATCTCACCCCGCTTGAAATTTCAGGCAATATTATATTACCTGCATGAAGTAGTATCTCGTAGCATTCATAACTAAATCGTATATATAATATTAACCAGTAGTTGTCTCTTAACCAGAGAGCTGCATGTTTGCATACTCGTCTACGTAGCACTCTACCAGTTTCTGGGTTGACTTCACACTGTTCTCCTGACTGCTTTTTGATCTGCGCCTAGCGGCCGGGGGAACGTGGGAGGTCTTGATTTGAACTGGGATGAGTGCTGCATGCCTACTACTACATGTAGTGTTGAATCACTCCGTACCACACACCCTAGCGGTGGCTTGAACGGTACTTCGTAGAAGTAGACGTAGTGAAGGTTGTTCTGAACCGGCGTCTCAATGAGCTCTTGCTGCATTGCGCGGGAAGAAATAATTCGTGAAACTATTCGCTCGACTTAGAGTTTTCTTTTTTCCTTTTTGCATACCCAACGGATATAATTTGGGCTAAATAGTTTCCACATAAGTAAAATAAGTACAAAACATGAGACATAAGGCATTGGTTACATCAAATAAATAGTCACACTTTCACTAAGGAATCATAATAACAAGTTACCATAGTAATAAGTATCATAATCATAAGTTATCATAGTAAAGTATCATAATAGCATTAATAAGATTAACAAAAAAAATCGAATGGAGCTTAACTCAATGGCCTATGACCTTCAATGTTTGTACAACCTTGGCAAGAGAGAAAACGCTATCAAAGCAGTGTTTATCTCCAGCGAATCGCTGGCAGTAATCCTTCGTTTACTGCGACCAGGGATGTGGCTAATGACAAATATAAGGCAGGAAGAGACTACTGTCTCTTCCCACTTCCAACATTACGAGATATTGGAAGAATTAGTGACACCAACGTCAAATTACTCACAGATCCGTTACAAAACTGAAAAAGTCTGGGGTAAATGACCTACCAATAGGAGGCTGTATATATTTTATGGCGGTCACTATATTTCCCAAACCCGAATAATCCAATACCATGAATCTGCCTCAAACGAAATTGATGATGATTTATTAAACTGCTCGGCCATAAAACATGAACGGCCACCATTATTTCTGGCACACTCATCATTTGGCATCACAAAAGTTTTATGACTTACCTGCCCGGTAATCGCTGTTCTAAGGAACTTTTTTATACCAGTAGAAGCTGTACACTTGTACTCTCATTGTGTTTTCCGTTTCATTTTTCAAAGGTTTATTTCCTCAATTCCGTTCACCTGGATTATCCGGCAGACTTTGTTCTTGCTTGTAGGATATTGCCTGGTTTGCGGTCATGAATAGATACATGAAGAGAGACTAAACCGTATTGCTACATAGATCGATCTAAGTAGCAATACGGTCATTATCATCTCCAATGGAATTGTTCAAATTAAACATTACACAACAAAGAAGAAAATTGCTATATGGCCTTGTTTTTACCTGATTAGTGATCGTGCCATTAAATTTCAGGAATAGGATACTATCCTTGGGTGACATCGAATCGTAAAATTATCTAAACATTTCTTTTCCGCGCATCACATACAATAAGTAAATAATCCGAATGTCGACTTCACGGTCAATTTACCATTTCGGCTACTCACCTGTATAATTACTATGGTTAACAATGTGTTTACTATTTCTTCTTAAGGAATTTTGGGCTGACCCGTAGCTATAAATACAAGGCACCTTACTCGAATACCTGATGCCCTCAAGTCTAAAAAGAGATTCCGTACTAAAATACTGGAATACTCGCGCTACTTCCGTCATTCGATCCTTTCTACTAGAAAAAAACGTTAAACTATCTGGCTAAAAACTTTGGAGAAATCAGTTCAGTAGCCGTCACACAGACAATGAGAATAAAATTAGAAAAAAACTAGACTGCAGAACGGACAGATTTAAAATGTCATTTTTCCCGCGAGCGATAAGGGACCATAACAACTGCCAATGAGACTTTGAACTAGGTATGTTGATAGGTAGTGAAGCTCTTAGTAGTAGTAGTACTCCCTAATACTTGAATTCTTATCTGCTACCTAGTACTAAGAGCACGCCGTGCATGTTTTCAGCATAACTCTTGAGTATCTGTCCATTTGTGTAGTGGCAAAATACATATATAATAACGGTCCCTCTCCATTGGGAGCATATCTGTAGTGTAGCGTATGCTTGTGAGGCTTCGCCTCGTGACAAGCATTAGCGATTTATGCTAACACATAATTAGTCGTAGTAACACTAACTTTAGGGTGTAGTGTAATGCATGTTGGTGACTACTCACCCCCTGCCACACACCCTTGAGGTGGCTTACAGGGTATTTTGTAGATGTAGATGAAGCGTTCATTGAAAATAGTTCTAAGTTTACAAATGATACGCCACCAGTCACTTTAATCTCCAAGTGGTATAAATAATTACCAGCAGACCATGAGCGGTAGATTATTATGGTTCAATCATAACTGAGGATAGACAACAGTGGAGTATATAAGCATCGATAAAGGAACTCAATCGCCCTTTACGGCATACTTCACGTTTTCATTTCATCAAGTCTCCAGTTTCCATTATGCGAATTGGCAGACAATCGATACTCTGCGGCACGTTTTCCACGTTGACGTGAATGTTGTGCTTCAGAGCGAATACTGCAAGTTTTGCCCTTTTTTGGTGCACGTCCACAGCCTGGCTTTCCCTGATGAGTTATAATTTCAGAGAGATTTCCCCTGTTAAATTATCCGCCCTAGAAACAGGCGCGCAGAAATTCGGGTGGCGGGAGCTACCCTCGCGGACTAAAGTGGCTTAAGGTTAGTTGGAGTAAATTAGTAGAGGCGGATAGCCCATCTCCAGCCAATCACGTCCTCAAATCAACAGATTGGCCGTTCCGGGTGTCCATTCCGATCATTTTCGCGGCTTTCTTCGTCATCATTATCATCAAACCTCCCAGATAGAATGAATAACATAAAAGCGTCTCGCAAAAGGGAATACTTAACTCGGAATTCAACCCGGCAGCGAAAATTTTCATGATCCGGGTTCAATCACCGGTCAAGGAAATGGGTAGCTCATTATTTTTTTCTTCTTCCTTGCGCCAACCGATTCCATGGTCATTCGATTTTAATGAGCATGGGAATTTTCTTAGGAGCTCGAGAGATTCATCGCATCATGCATTAAGAGCAGCGAGAGTAATCACTTTGAGCATTTGGAGCACCAAAAGCTGCCAATTGAAGGGAGCTTCCTCATCTGCTACGGACGAGGGTGGTGCAAATTTCCATTACGTATACCTATCGGTGGCCGAGCAGGTGGGAGGAGATGGTCTAACCACTTCCGCTGGGCCCAAGTTAAAGCCACGAGCACCGATGGGTGGCTTGAAAAAAAATCAGAATTTAAAACGTTTATTTCGATTACCTGTCAAGAAACATATTTACGAATAAAACATGCGCTGTTTTCACATTGTTTAATTTTATACCAAAAATGCTTCGACAACATGTGTCATGAAACTTGATCGCTCAGAATTAAACAGCCTTTCAGAGCACAAAATTTTAATCTATTTCATTATGGACATCGTAACATTTGATAAATGACGCATGAAAAGATTTCACATTATAAAAATATTATTTTCCCTGAAAATGTATATAAAACGCTTCTTTTCTTAATGCCCTGAAACATAATACTGAATTCAAAAACAAAACCTTCTGCAGCGTCCCCATTGTCCTATGCCCTCCATAGAAGACATCCACATTTTACTCTACGAGCCGCAGGCAGCTACGTGTGGCAGGTGTTGGAATCACCAACCATGAAAAGGGATAGTAACTGGGAAAAGTAATTGGAAGAAGGAATTCCCAGTCTGGAAACGGAGATCAGAATATACAAAACTATTGTAGATTAGATAGTAGCGTATGAGACCTGAAAAAAAAACTTAAAATCTAATAAATAAACTATTGGATATGGAAATGGGAATTTGGTGGCGTTGAAGCACCTGGAAAAAATAAAACGCGGATAGATAAAGGAAATGATGATTACTGTCTATGACCATAAAGGACTCGACTGAGGATAAAGCATAGGATGGTATGGACACATTAGTCTGTAGAATGAAGACTGATAGCCAAAAATGAGTAATGTGAACCTAATCAGATAAGAAAAAGGGGATTCCCCACGAAGAAGTCAGAAATGCAACGTCTATAAAACATCTTAAAGACGAAGAGTGGAGAGATCGAAGAAAAATGGAAATTAAGGTGCGAGAAACAAACCTTCGAGGAGCAAAACAATTGCAAATAAAAAATTGGAAAAGTGAAATGTGTTTTTGCGGATCAGTATCTCGCCCGGTTCCAACAGAAACATCAAGCTAAAAACTTGAAAAAGACGTCATTTTGTCAAAAACGAACAATTTATAGAAAACTAATAATCGTTAAATAAAAAATATGTTTTGGCACATTATGGTAATTAGAAAAAACATTAGAGCCAAATCAACGATAGCGTAGACTTAGTGCAGTTTCCTAAGTCTTACAGGCTATGGCGGCTTTCGAAGAACAAATTGACAGGAAACCCACGTTAAGTTACGGGAACAATTAGCGCAGTCGAAATTTAAATAGCGAACATTTGTCGAAATTTAAATAGCGCGAATTAACTTAAGGGCTTCGTTTCGCTGACGCCATTCCTTGTTCTTTTTGTTAGTCATTTGCAACATGTTGGTATGCATCATGGAAGGGCAACTTAAGAGAGAAAATCAAAATATAGCGTAGCCAATCAACAAACAGCTCCAGGGCAACATAGATGGCATACGCCTAGCAGTTGTCATCAATTTATTAAATGCGAATTACTTCCTTACGTTCAATTTACGTTCTGGACATTAGATAATTAAAAGTAAATTTCTTTCTATGCATGTACGACCTCAAGTCGCCCTCAAATGGGTCCACGAGCAACAAAATTTCCATTCACCTCGAGTTGATTGCATCAAACGTTTATCTTCATGGCGATGATCAGTGATTTTACGTTCAACCCAAGTCGTTTGTCTTGGACCGTTGACTCCAGCGATTAACCACGTGGGTTTTTACGTTAGGCTCAGCTGCATTCCTTTTTCACGCCGATGAAAATTCCTTAAAGCTGTGCATCTATAACTGGAGCCGTGCTCATAATTGCTGCTTTCGACCGATCAGGAAAATGGATTCTAACAGCCCAACAACCGTTATTTAGAAACATCACGGAAAAGAGAACATGGCAGTAGATTTGACTTTAAGGAACTTCAAACATCTGAGGCTACATGACATCGACAAACTAGAGACTTAAATCCCGTAGAAAATAAAGCGGAATCAATTTAATTAATTTTTAATTTCCCTTGAAATTAATTTAAAATCACATTAATGAGTACGTACAACCAAAGAGGAGAAATCTGTAAGTAATTATAAGACTAATAGTACTCGAGAAGAAATTGTTTTGACATATAATTAGAATTAAACGTTTTGAGTATAAAAAAGGGGAAAATTACTGCGGGTACATATGCAAACACAGCATTCATGTCCGAGAATTCGAATAAGCGACCTCTGTGTTGCCAAGTGCGGCTAGATACCGCCCTGGCAACCCCGGGAGGAAGGGAAAAAAATACGGTAGCAATTATTCAAACTCCGAAAGCCTTCCGATACTTATGGAAAGAAAATTTTATTTTTAGAAACAGGAAAAAGGCACATTAAGGTCTTTTAAGGTAGTTTGAGCGAGGTATTTCCCTAGTCATAATAGTGACCCTATTCGAATTTTTTTGTTTTTAATTTCAGCGTCATACAAACTACACAACATTAGTTTTTTGACGAAATCTAGGTGCTATAAATTCATCATTTTTTCAATATTCACCCTCTGGGGCGCACAGCCGTAATCTATCCCATGTAAAACAGCTTCTATATTATGGCAAATTACTCGAAAAGACGTTCGGCAAGGGGTTAATATTTTGGTATCATTGGAAAGATGAGTTTTTTCTTTAAAATGACGTCAAATTCATCAAAATCTAGTTGAATTGATATTCTGCTCAAACTACCTTAAAACCACACATCTGAGAATGCTACTAATTTTGTTTCCTTAAGTTCTGATGCTATTTCTCGTCAGGAGTCGCACGCCTGTATTTTACAAGCGAAGAATAGCCTTAGCCACAAGTATAAGGTAGGAGGAGAGGGAACGATAATTATGTTAGTCTAATCACGGTCAAAGATATGGCATTTTACAACTACGGTTTCCGACACAAAATGCATGGGCGTTTGGCTTTGATTTTATTCTGATTACGACGACACCGTCTAAGGCTCTGCATTATTTATTTCTTTCATTGTATGGCGATGAAAATATCACTTTGAAATTCCACACTGATTTCTTAAATAACGATCAGTTTGATTACAACATAGTTACATCTCCACCTGAAGATGTAAATATGGTCGTTACTAAATAAATCAGAATGGAATTGCAAAGTTAAATTTCAATTGTAACATCTGATTGCGAATTCTACTTAAGAATTAGGACAATTGAATAGGTATTTAAATTAAGACTCAATTCTTCTCTGTTGCAATTCATCTACATCTACAAAATACCCTGCAAGCCACCTCAGGGGTGTGTGGCATGGAGTGAGTATTCACCAACACGCATTACACCACACCCTAAAGTTAGTGTAACTACGACTAATTATGCACTAGCATAAATCGCTAATGCTTGTCACGAGACGAAGCCTCAAAAAATGCAATATACTACAGATATTATCACAATGGAAAGGGATTGTTAATATACGTGCATTTTTTCAGGTTTAATTCTAGCTGCCACACATCGCACCACTCCTGTATTGCCTCGAGGTCCTTAATTAGCGCTTGTTTATCATTAAGGCTACTGATTTCTCTATACACTACTGCGTCGTCTGCAAATAATCTAAGCTTACTATTAACTGTTTCACCGATGTCGTTTATGTACAAAAGGAACAAAAGTGGGCCTATGACACTTCCCTGTGGGACACCCGATTTGACTTTTACATCATTAGAGATAGCGCCATCTAATACAACCCTTTGCACGCGATTGCTTAAGAACTCTCTAATCCAGGAAATTACGTCGTCGTCTAACCCGCAGGATTTTAATTTCATGAGTAGCTTACTGTGGGAAACTTAATCAAATGCCTTTTTTAAGTCAAGAAAAATTGTATCAACTGGAACTAGTTATGTTCACCCGAGACTAAAATATTGTGGGCAAAATAACTAATTGAGTTACGCAAGATCTTCCCTTTCTGAATCCGTGTTGTGTTTTTGTTAACAAGTTTTCTATATCGAGGTGTCTCATAACTGAACTAACAATTATATGTTCAAGGACTTTGCATGAGATAGAAGTGAGAGATATCGGTCTGTAGTTCGACGGCTGTTCCTTATCACCGCTTTTGAAAATGGGAGGGACATTTGCAATTTTCCCGTCCATGGGTACTTTGTGTTCGTTGATGGATTTGCTAAATATATTCTGCAAGTAGGGTGATATTTCACAAGCTAATTCTCTATACATGCGGGCAGGAATGTCTTCAGGACCTGGGGATTTATTTGGACTTAAGGATTTTAACAAGTTTTCTATTCCGTGAGTGCAAATATCGATAGGCGGCATCTTTTGCTGTAAGTGATCATTTACCATTTACATTGAATCAGTGATGATTTGGTGAAAATCCATTTCTTAATTCGGTCTTTCTTAATTCAACTTAATTCGGTCGTCCTTATTATCTTATGGTTTTCTCGGTGTTTACCTAATGTTTAACCAAAAGTCTTCGGCTTCATTCTAAGAACACTTTTCTTATCCTCAATTATCATTTATTATTCATTCTTATTGACCTTAGGACTATGACGATATTGCGACCATCCTTCTTCATTTACTCTATGTCTAATGAAAATTTCTTGGTAACCAGCATGACAATTTAATACCCACTGATTGATTTCTATTAAGCCATAACTTGGCCTCTATTTCTTTCTAGCGTCTAGTCCGGCAGCCATTAAATGTTTCCGGTGCCCATAAATAATACTTTTATTCACTTAAAATATATCAAACATATATTAGATACACTAGGAATTAACAGTCATTAGTATAATACCCCTTAATATATACCCTATTAAACATCAACAAAGTAATGCTACAATTGTAGCCAAATTGATTTGAATCTACGTCTATGCACAGCTTTCCATTATAATTAAGTAGGTACCTTAAAACTAAATAACGTAGCCGAGTTACTTTTCGGCATATATTCTTAAATGTCACGAAGGGGTTCCATTAACTGGAGAAATAACACTAAGGTTTCAAGTTTGAAGGCACTCGTTTGACGGGAAACTTGATCTACCACAACTTAAAGCCAGCAAGAGCTTTCAGTGATAAACATGGCTCTTCCATTTAGAGGTGTCCAAAAGATGGTAAAATATGTTCAGGGAAACGCAAAAAGGACGAAATACATAGATCGTTTGCCTTCTTTTAAGGAAACTGAATAACGTGTCCTCAATTATATAACGCCAACATAGGCGTGCGCAGACCTTTTTATTAGGTGGTGCTTGGAATTGTTTTCATTAAAATATTTGCTGTTAAAAAACTTCATTTACACTGCCAGTCATCCAGCTAGAGTGAATTTTAAGCGTTGGTGTTTAGTAAGACAGGGAAAAACACTTAAGAATTTGATTTATTTACCAGTTGATGGTGCATCTAATTCCCTTGATAATTTTTAAACATTCACAGTATCATGTTCGCGAATTTATGGGTTATTTAATTAAATATTTATGGCCATTAGGTGGTGCCGGTGCACCACGGGCACCACCCGTGAGCACGCCTATGAACGCCAACAACATACCTACCTAATTCTACCTTTCAACGCTATTCCAAAATTTAATATGGATTTAGATGAGCTTAAAAGGCAAAAGCAGGATATGTCAACGGTAGTTACGACCATTTCGTTAGTTCTACTAGCCTTCTGCAAAAACTGGGATGGGAATCGCTTTCATAACGTCGGTTAAAATTTATATTTAATCTTTTATGCACATTCCAAATCTATTTATTTTCTGACGACGTCTAAAACATTTTACGAAGCCCGACATACTTCGATAGATTAGATCAAGACAGTGAAATTAGGGAACTAGACTGCTGAACGGCCAGGTTTAAAGTGGCATTTTTTCCGCGAACGATAAGCAACCATAATATCTTCAATGAGACTTTTAACTAGGATTGTCGATAGGTAGTGTAGCTAATTAGTTGATTTGCTCCCTAATACCTATTTCTAAATCTTCTATGTACATAGTATTAACAGAACCCCTTGCATGACTCCTGCATAATTCTTGCATTCGGTGCATTTATGTAGTTGCTAAATATATAATACAAACTGTCTCTCTAACATTGGTAGCACATCTACAAATCTACATCTACAAAATACCCTGTAAGTGACCTCAATGGGGCAGGGAGTGAGCATTCACTAAAATGCATTACACTAAACCTATAGTGCAGTGCATGTTGATGAAATGTAACCTTTGATTCCTAACAAGAATTAGCAGGTTCTTGCTAATGTTTGTTAGGATGTGACCTTAGGAGGTGAAATTTCCCTCAAGAACTAGACCAAAAACTACAAAGATTACTTAATACTTGTGTCCGATTTGTCCTGTGCCTTAGGAAAGATGCCCACGTGTCGGGGCACTTATTTAACCTAGGCTGGTTAAAACCTAGTGACAGAAGGAAATACTTTTTTGGGGCTTTTCTTTTCTCTCTCCTCCAAGAAAAAACGCCGGAATACCTTCTGGAAATGTTTAAGGGTAGGTCAGATATCACATTCAGGAAATCCCGCTCGGACTACAATTCTTTATACCACCCCACACCCCGAACCAATGTGTATTCTAATTCTTTCCTAATTACTGCGTCCAAATACTGGAATTCCCTGCCCCTACATCTTAAAAGATTAGGGTCCTTACAAACATTCAAATATAAACTGTATCAAACCCTGCTTAACAAATGATCCTGGTAATATATCAATGCCTAGTATATCTCTATGTAACTTTCTGGTTGTGTCTTACCTTTATAAACCAAGGCCATATTATTATTATTTTGTAATTCTTGTCAATATTTTTGTAATGCGTTACCTATGTATGGAATATATCAATGTTACGTATGTCCGTTCACATTGTCAAATTTTGTATGTGCTCTATGGGTGATACTCGGAGCAGAATAAATAAATATTCTATTCTATTCTATGGTTTAACAGTCGTAGTTTCATTAACCTTATTAGGGTATGTGGTCGTGCATATTGGTGATAACTCACCCTCTGCCACACTCCCTGTGGTGGCTTGGAGGGTATTATGTAGATGTAAATGAAAGGAGAGAATGGGTGAAAGAGAATAAGGTGCTTTTTTCTGCAATAAAGTAATGTAACTTGTCGAAAGGGTAATAGAGAAGCAAATTATTTAATGTATTTATTGGAAATCAAATGAAGGCATCAACTAAGTTCTGAGTATTTAGGAAATCACTGATAATCTTCATTATAGGCAGTCAATAATCCGAAGATTGGTTTCCACTCGGACCTCCTACCGGCAAATCGCTTTATTTCTACATAATTGCCCACTTTGACGTCCTTCATGAATTGTCTTCATGTATTCTATTCTTGACGTTTCTTAGTAATTCCCCCCATTCATTTCTTCTTTATTGTTTTCAAATAGGCCATTGTTTCACAAAATATGCCCAGTAAGTTTCTCTTTTCATCTCCTTATAATTTTCCTAGTTATTTTCTCTCCAACACTTCGTACGATTTCTCAGTTAGTGATCCTCCCCGTCCATTTTATCTTCATCATTTTTCGATAACACCACATCGCCATTGCTTCCAATCTATTTTGCTCTACGGCGGCTATTATTCAGGTTTCTGTGCTATATAAGAGCATGCTCAGAATATATGATGTAGATGTAATTGCAGGCAATAAACTTCGGTAATCTGTTGATATCGCTGGTATTGAAATTTTCCCGTAATCATTCTCCATTAGTAAGAAAGATTGAGTCGATAAAACCGGAAGAGGAGTGCAGTATTACTGCGGTAAAGTGTTACGTCAGTAGAAAAGTGTAAGTTACCTTCTAGTAGTCCGAAAGAAATTTTTACTGTTCCATTCTAAAGCCTAGAGCCAAGAAAATCTGTGTGCGCATACTATACATGCGCCTTGTGCCGGCATAAATTAAACAATAGACGAAAAAAATAAGTGACTAAATTCGTCAAACGTCAAACAAAAATGACCGCAATGAAAAAAAATCATTCGACTGGGTGCCTCATTGGAAAGTGTTTGTGAAGTTAAAACCATAAGGAATAGATTGAAAATATTTATTGGATAAATCAATTCTACAAAAAGTCGCGAAAAACAGGTCTTTATTGATGGTGCCATTGTCCTTTACTGTTCCCCTAGCACGGGTCATCCGCCATCATTTATTTAATCATTTACACAAACGACCATGGTTAATTCCGACGCGGTAATATACAGAGATAATTAATCGGAAGGTGGGAACTTATTAACATTAGTGGGGACTTATTTACAAAAGAACCATTAGCAATTCACCTACATCTAAAAAATACCCTGCAAGTTACCTCAGGGGTGTGTGAAAGGGGGTGAGTATACAATTAAGGATTCAAGTATTAAGGAGTACTACTACTACTAAGAGCTACAATAACTATCGACAAACCTATATAAAAGTCGTATATGTACAAAAGGAACAGAAGTGGACCTATGACACTTCCCTGTGGTACACCCGATAAGACTTTCGCTTTATCAGAGATAGCGCCATCTAATACAACCCTTTGCACGCGATTGCTTAGGAATTCTCAAATCCAGGAAATTACGTTGTCGTATAAACTGTACGATTTTAATTTCATGAGTAGCTTGCTGTGGGAAACTTAATCAAATGCCTTTTTTAAGTCAAGAAAAATTGTATCAACTGGAAAGTTATGTTCACCCGAGACTAAAATATCGTGGGCAAAATAGCTAATTGAGTTTCGCAAGATCTTCCCTTTCTGAATCCGTGTTGCGTTTTTGTTAACAAGTTCCGCATATCGAGGTGTCTCATAACTGAAATTACAATTCTATGTTCAAGGACTTTGCTAGAGATAGATGTGAGAGATATCGGTCTGTAGTTCGATGGCTGTTCCTCATCACCGCTTTTGAAAATGGGAGTGACATTTGCAATTTTCCAGTCCATGGGTACTTTCTATTCGTTGATGGATTTCCTTTAAATATTCTGTAAGTAGAGTACTATTTCACAACCTAATTCTCTATAAACGTGTGCAGGAATTTCTTCAGGACCTGGGGATTTATTTGGACATACGGATTTTAACAAGTTTTCTTTTCCGTGAGTGCAAATATCGATAGAAGGCATCTTTTGCTGTAAGTGATCATTTACCTTTACGGATGTAATCAGTGACGACTTGGTGAACACACTTTTAAAGTAGGAATTTAATAAGATGGCTATGTCCGAACCGCTTGTTAATAATTCGACCTTTTCGATTCGTAGTGGAATAACTGTTGATCTATACCCTTGAACTTCCCTTACGTATGACCAAAATTCTTATGGGTTATCCTGTAGCTGTTATACTAATGTTCTTCTTTTAAAAACCATGAATGCATTCCGAAATGCTTCCTTTGTAGTGGCTTTAGACATTTTTTATTTTTCAATTATTAAATTTTGATCGCCAGTGGAAAAATCTCTACGGAGTTTTTTCATCTTCCACTACATATACGAAGTACCGTGGAAGTCACCACTAGGCAGTGTGGCACGGGGTGATTCCACACCAGGCATGCAGCACTCTTCCCTGCACCAATCAGAACCTCTCTCGCTGCCCTGACGCTAGGCGCAGGCCAAAACAGTCAGGAAAACAGTGGTGCGCAGTCCAGCCGGAAACTGAGAGAGTGATACGTAAATGAACATGCAAACATGCAGAGCAATGCTATAGATATATCTAGTGGTTAATATTACGGATACTGTTAACTTATGAATACTACGCGATGCAACTTCATGCAGAGTTCAAAATAAAATAATGCCGGAAAAATCGACCGGTGTGAAGTGTTAGTAATGATGTTGTGTTATTAAGCATAAGTGAAAATTCTCCTCTACCTATTGAGGGTGGGAGTTTCATATGGTTGATTCATCGCAACTATTATGATCCCTTATTGTACGTGTGAACATGACATTTTAAATGTATCGGTTCTGCAATCAATTTTCTTTATCTTATTCCTGTGATCGCTTCTACCGTAGTACGTTGGCTCTAGTAGTATATGTTGAACCTCCGGAAAAAACTGTCTGCTCCGATTTTAAGCAAAAGATTTAACCTGTATTTCTCCCTTCGATCAGTTAGAGATTCCCACCCTAATTCCTTCAACAATTCGGTAACACTGCTAAGTTTATCGTAACAACTTTTCACAAATCTGGCTGCTCTCCGCTGTATTCGATCTATTTCAGAGATTAGTCCTGCTTCGTAAGGGTCCCATATGCTAGCGGCGTACTCCAAGTGAGGTCTCACGAGTGAAAAATAACATCGCTCTTTAACCTTCTCGCCGCATTTTCCTAATATTCTTTTGATAAATCCCAATTTGTGACTAGTATTTCCACAGATTTCCCGGACGTGTTTCCCCCAAGACAGGTCCTGAGTAAGGGACACACCCAACTATTTAACTGACCATACATTTTATAAGTGTGATTGATTAATTGTGTACGTTTCGTTGACCGAGTTATCTTTTTTCCAAAAATTCATAACAACGCACTTTTTAAAATTCAATTCTAACTGCCAAGTATTGCACCATTCATTTATAGTATCTAGGTCTTTTTGTAACGCAATCTTGTCAGACTCATTGCCTGGATCCCTATACAACACTGCGTCATATGCGAAGAGGCGAATTTTGCTCGTAACAACGGTAGTGATGTCATTAATATACAAAAGGAACAATAAGGGACCGATGACACTTCCCTGGGGTACACCTGATGTTACTTTTACTACATCTGAACTAACGCCATCTAGAACTACCCTCTGTTTGCGGTCGGCTAAGAACTCTCTTATCCAACATATTACGTCGTGGTGTATTCCGTAAGCTTCCAACTTAACGAGTAACTTCGAATGAGGGACCTTATCTAAAGCTTTTTTGAAATCTGGAAATATTGCGTCTACTTGGACAAGCTATTCTCCCGAGGAAAGAATGTCGTGAAGGAAGAGGGCCAACTGGGTTTCGCAAGACCTGCCTTCCCGGAATCCGTGCTGATTTTGCGTTAACAAGTTTTGACTATCCAAGTACCCCATAATTAAACTGACAATTATATGTTCCAATATCTTGCACGAGATAGACGTAAGGGAAATCGGTCTATAGTTACTGGGCTCTTCCTTATCACCGCTTTTAAATATTGGTGTAACGTTCGCGATTTTCCAATCGTAAGGAACACGATATTTTGTTAGAGATTTTTCAAATAATATTTTTAGGTACGGTGATATTTCTGATACTAATTATTTATAAATTCGGACGTGAATTTGATAGGGAGCGGGTGACCTTTTGGAATTAATGGATTTCAGATGACTTTCTATTCCACGACTAGTGATATTAAAGAGATCCTTGGATATTCTCTGACTTTCATCGCAACCTACCTCTAACCGGTAGATTACTGCAATGAATGAATGAATAGCCTAGGCATTGTAGCGGAGTCATTTTGAGAGCATGTTGTACAGACGCTTTGAAAAGCGGTGTTGAGGATATTTGCTTGATTGTTGAGTTGCAGCCTTGAACCTCCCTCACGTATGACCAAAATGCCTTTGGGTTATCCTCTAAATATTCGCCCAATATTTTATTTTTGAATTCTGTAAATGCTTTTTTAAAGGCCGCCTTAGCTGCTGTTTTCGCTTTCTTGTATTTTTCGCATTTCTTCTTATACTCCTCTTCGGGGAGACCCTGACGTGCGATCTTCATTTTTGCGTGCCAGATTCGTTGTCGCTTGAGAGATTTCCGGACGTCCGCATTATACCACCTAGGTTCAGTATTGACCTTTAAAATTTACTTGGTATCACACTAGTTAGAGTTAAATTTGAAAAATGCTTAGTAATGAAATTCTGGGGAAAAATAACTCTCCACAACAGAGCTATTTCATTCAGGATACCCAATTACAGACGGTAGAATCCGTAAAATATCTCGGAGTTAGGCTCAATAATGATCTATCGTGGAATAAACATATTCGGGAAATAACAGGTCAAGCTAATCGTAAATTGGGATTTGTTAAAAGAATTCTAGGCAAGTGCGACGACAAAGTGAGAGAAATAAGCTACTTCTCTCTCGTTAGACCCCATTTAGAATATGCTTCCAGTGTTTGGGATCCTCATGAAAAAGGCTTAAAAACAGAGTTAGAACGTGTACAGAGAAGAGCAGCCAGGTACGTGAGAAGCCGTTACGATTGTCTTGTTAGTGTTACTGACCTCTTAGAACAACTCGGATGGGAATCACTGTCAGACCGTAGATTGAAAACAAGACTACATCTATTATGTAAATTCAAGAGTAGTATATTTTCCGACGAAGTTGATCATATTTTACGACCGCCAACGTACTATGGTAGATTAGATCATAAAAATAAAATAAGAGAGATAGAATGTAGAACAGATTTAAAATGTCGTTTTTTCCGCGAGCGATAAGAGACTATAACGGCTGTGTAAGAACTTAGAAATAGATTAGTTGACTGGTAGTGTAGCTTACTAACTTATGTATTTCTTAAAGGATGTTTACGGAGTTTTATGGTGTTTCTAACAGCATGTTTTGCATGTTCTAGCTTCATAGGCAGATTGCCCTCTTAAGTAGCATGTAGAATATTATGTGTCATCGTATATGTGTGGCGTGCATGTGGGGATTCTCTTGCATGCTGCATGATGGTTTTTAGTTCATGATGGAATTGGTTAGTATCCTTAATATTCATGACCGTGCGGTGTGCATGTGGCGGTCCGCTTGCATGCTGCATTTTGGTGACTTGTCACCCCCTGCCAAACAACCTAGAGGTGGCTCGCAGGGTAACATGTAGATGTAGATGTAGTTATGGCTAGTCGTGTGATGCTACGAAAGTTATTCCATGTATAGTCAGTACAACGGTTTTCACTAATATCACAAAATATTTTATACGAGGACAATAGTTCTCGTTTTAAACCTTCGAGATCCGCCTTGTGAAATAAGTATACCCTCCTCTTTATGGGTGCCTTTTTGTAATTACCAATATGGAATCTAGCTTTTATTGCTCTATGATCACTAATTACGTTCACTGTTATTACGTTAAGGACTCTTTCAGGTATGGTAGTCGCCAAAAGATCTATAACGTTGTATCCTCTGGTCGGTGTTGTGACTAATTGATGTAAGGAATTTGATGTTAATGTGTGGAGTGGAGTGTCGCACAACTCCTTATCTTTGCCGTCATTTTTGAAACTATATGTCTTCCAGTCAATCGAGGGAACGTTGAAATCACCACCGATAATTATGTTATTTTCGTTATTTTGACGCGTGAGACGTTTCACCTGTCTATCCAACTCTAGAACTGAATTTAAGTCTGAATTGGGTGGTCTATAATATGAGCAAATAAAAATTCTTTTTGTTGAGCATTTAATGGAACACCACACACTTTCTAAATCATTAACTGGAAATATTTCGGCACTGCTGACGAACTCATCTTTGACTGCGATAAATACTCCTCCTGTTCTCGCTGTTCGGTCCTTTCTGTATATTGCATATGATTCCCGATTCCCTCTTTTTTTACTTTACCTGAAATATATTTTCTGATCCCCGAATGTACGATCGAAAGAAAAGCTTTCCAACTATCCTCCGTGTCTAACTTTGCGCTTGATTCTTGGAAAGCGGGAAGAGAATTTTTTAGATGACTCATGAACGCATTGAAATCGGATTTTTTTTAAATGTAGAACTTGAAGCCTGTGTAATGTAGAACAATTGAATAATTGAAAAATGTAGAACAATTGAAGCCTGATACGAAAAATGGAAGCTGAAACTAAACCTTTAAAAATAATCTATTTGTAGAAAAAAAATGCACCAGGAAGATATTTTAAAATGAACAGAGCGGAAATAGTCAACATGGAGTTCCTGAAATACTTAGGCGTCACAATTACCCAGGAACTATTTTGGATGAAGCATATTCCGGAAATTCGTGGTCAAGTAAACAGACAGCTAGGTTTTATCAGAAGAATGCTATGGAAATCTAATAAGAAAGTTAAATCGCTGTTATTTTGCACTGATTAAGCCACACCTAGAATATAGGTTGAGTATTTGAGATCCTTATGAAGCTGGGTTGGTATCGGATATGGGAATCGGATGATCGGAATTACATCACGTTAAGCGACTATCATCTAGGTTTATGATTCGTATAGCAGTTTGTTGACCCAATTACAATAATTGGAATGGGAATCTACATTACAGTGTAATGGCGGTTCCTCTAAAATTGGTAGCATATCTGTAGTGTGGTGCATGCTTGTGGGGCTTCGCCTCGTGACAAGCATTAGCGATTTATGCTAATGCATCAGTAGCCATAGTTACACTAACTTAAGGGTTTGGTGAAATGCATGTTGGTGAATACTCACCCCCTGCCACACACACTTGAGGTGGCTTGCAGGGTATTTTGTAGATGTAGATGTACATATATTTTTTAATAAAATGCCAGTTGCCATTGAGACGTTTTATTTAGGTTTTTCTACAGGTAGTTTGGCTAATCATTTGATTTTCTCTCTGATGCTTTTGTCTTATTTTGATACGTATTGCTAACAGCACGTCTATCATGCTTCCTATTTAATTCTAGATTCCCCGCGCATATAAGTAGCGGCAAAATACTTTCATATTCATTGTTTCTATAGCATTTATAGCATATGAAGTAGTGCAGTTGAAATTCGCCTGAGTCTAAAAGTGGGGAACCTCATATTAAACATATGCGGCACAGCCTTTAAGAAACCTCATGAATCCTTATTTACAAAGTAGTACTTACAGCACGCCGTGCATGTTTTCGTCATAGCTCTTGAATCTCTGTCCGTTTATGTAGTTGCGAAATGCATAAACACTAACGGTTACTCTACCATTGGCAGCATATCTGTAGTGCATGCTTGTGTGGCTTCGCCTCGTGACAAGCATTAGCGATTTAGCGTATAGTAAGAAGGTCCTCAGTTGAAAAAGTAAAAGAGAGGTGCTACTTCGCTCGGGTTAGGCCACACCTCGAATATGCCACGAGAATTTGAGACCATGGATAGAAATATTTAATAAAAAAATAAAATACAAGGAAAGCTGTGCGCTTCGTTATAAACTTCTACGAGTGAACAAAGAGAGTTTCACAGCTTTTTAGAAGGGATTAGGTTGGGTACCACTAGAGACTCGGAGGCTACACACTAGGCTTAGATTGATTGAGAATATCAGAATAGGTGTGTTTCAGTGTGACACGGAGAGTACTATTTTGACGCCGCACTACATTTCTAGGAACTACAGGAAAAATGAAATAAGAGTGATTCATTGCCGAACAGATAGGTACAAAAATTCGTTCTTCCCAAGCGCATTAAGTGAATATAATCAGGCCCGGTGACAGGATTCTCGGGCCCCTGGGAAATTGAGGGGTCCGAGCCCCTTAATTCCGGTACACTCCACTCCCATCCCCGCAGGGGTCCGGGCCCCCTGCGGGCCGGCGCCCCTGGGCATTTTCCCCCTCTGTCCCCCCTTGTCGCCGGCCCTGAATATAATAAAATCTGAAATCCACTGAAGACACTGCCGAAGTACACTTCACCTTTTCACCTCCCTATAACATTCTCCATTACACCTTTACACGGCCGGTGTCATTACACCCCCTGCCAAACACCCATGCGGCGGCACGCAGGGTATTATGTAGATGTGCATGAAGGTGAATATTCACATCCTGACTGGGTATTCGCAGGTTTTGCTAATGAATTAAAAGTCGTAGCTTTATTTACTGCAATGGAATATAGTGTAGTGCATTTTGATGAAAACGCACACCCTTGAGGTTAGTCACAGGGCACTATTTAGATGTAGGCATAAACTACAAGGTAGGATTTCTCAGTTGTTTTGACTCACGCAAACTACCGAAAAACACCGCATATGAGAAGAGGTCTCCCTCTTCGAAGACCAGTCATCCATTTGATCGGAAAACGAAAGAAAAAAGTCGGAAAGACTTGATGGTCCAACGCCGTCTAAAGTTAAACGGAAAACCTCGTGAATTTCCCAGTAGCCGCGAAAAGGGGCTTGGCACGTCGTGACGTCACTGAGTTCGTCACCCGGCTTTATCCGAAGTGGCGTTGGCCCACGAGAATGGAACGCTCGCGCGCGGAGCTAGCATTCAACAGGTGAGTCACCTGGGACAGCGGGAGGCCGAAATGGAACGTTTTGAGGACCCCCCAAAACTCAATCCCTCCAACTCCGACCTCAGCTCCCCCCTCCACACCTCAAAGAGAGACAGCCATCTTTTGCCCTCCAAACCTCACGGCTTTACCTTCTCCTCTTTCGAAAATTCCCCTCCGTTTCCCTACAAACACGAAGGGAACAGAATCTGTGAAAGCTGTTGGAAACACCGTGTTAGCCTCTAAGGACATCATAAAATTTACATGCTAGGTGAAGGTTACAACAAGCTCTGACATCGCATGTCGACAAGTATGAGATTGATATAGAATCGAGGCTGGTGTCTACATCTACATCATCTACGTGGTACACGGTAAGCCACCTCAAGGGGAAGTTAGCGGAGCAGCTTACGACCTTACATCTACATCTACAAAATACCCTGCAAACCACCTCAGGAGTGTGTGGCAGGGGATCATTAGTCACCAATGCCAATACATAATGCCTTGCTTTTTTTCACTCGTGAGACCTCACTTGGAGTTTGCCGCTAGCATATGAAGTTACGAACTAGGACTAACCTCTGAAATAGATCGAATACATCTACATCTACAAAAAACCCTGCAAGCCACCTCAGGGGTGTGTGGCAGGGGGTGAGCATTCACCAACATGCATTACACTATACCCTAAATTTAGTGTAACTACGACTAATTATGCATTAGCATAAATCGCTAATGCTTGTCACAAGGCGAAGCCTCACAAGGATGCACTACTACACTACAGATGTTATCACAATGGAGAGGGACCGTTAATATATATGTATTTTGCAACTACACAAATGGACAGAGACTCAAGACTTATGTAGAAAACATGCACGGCGTGCTGTTAGTACTAGGTAACAGATAAGGATTCAGATAAGGATAAGGTCCTTAGTTAACGCTTGTTTATCATTAAGGCTACGAATTTCTCTATACACCACTGCGTTGCCAGCAAATAATCTAAGCGCACTGTCAACTGTTTCGCCGATGTCGTTTATGTACAAAAGGAACAAAAGTGGGCCTATGACACTTTCCTGTGGGACACCCGATGTGACTTTTACTTCATTAGAGATAGCGCCATCTAATCGCTAAAGCGCCTTTGCACGTGATTGCTTAAGAATTCGCTAATCCAGGAAATTACGTCGTCGTATAAACCGTAGGAATTTTATTTCATGAGTAGCTTACTGTGGAAAACTTTATCAAATGACGATATAATTATAGATACATCTAAATTTACAAAATACCCTACAAGCCCCCTCAGGGGTGTGTGGCAGGGGGGTTAGTATTCACCAACATGCATTACACTAGATAATAAACGACTAACTAATAAATAACTAGTTATGAGGTATAGAAGGCTACGAATAATATAAATGTCGCTACACTAAGGTTGCAGCTTCAGACACGGGGCAGCGAGTGGCTAGAGCAGGTAGGCAGAGAGCAGGTGCAAGCAGGCAGGCAAGTAGAGAGGCACCGGATTAGGGAGCGCTCGAAAACACGACCTTAACGTCCGAGAGCAGGAGGAAGAATTAGGCCCCTGATCTCCTGCCATGGCTGATCCCCAGCCATCAAATTTTGCGAGGCTTCTAGACGTAGAATCCTCTTCCCGCCAAAGATAAGAGCCCACAATAGACATTTCATTTAGACTTAATTTGCTACCGTAGTACAATAGTAGTAGTATACTAACAGCACGTCGCGTATCCTTACTGTATAACTCTGTATCTCTGTGCATTTGTTTTGTAGCAAACCACATTAATCCTCGTAGTTCTGTTACATTGACAGCAATATGGTGTAGATGTTCGTGAAATTTCCCCTCCTTGCAGGTATTTGCAAGTTTTTAGTAATTAGTCAAGAGCCTTTATTTCTTGATGACTAAATAAATAATGTTCTTCAGGAGAATATCATGTAAAAAATCGAAACCAGGGTCGTGTAATAAAGTTTATCCATCTGTGGAAAATTGCACTCAATACAAGTTATTCATCATGGAAAAAATTCCAAGCAATATAGCCCTAATCTACGAATTTTTGACGTTGTTTCGTTAACTTCAGTACGATATAGTCCTCACCCCCTACCACACGCCCTGGATCTGGCCTGCAGGGTACTACGTAGATGTGGATAGATCCTCTAGCTTCGTTCCACGTCCCCTGACCCACCTGCAACCATCCCCATTTCCCCTGATATCGCTTCCACCACCTCTCACATCCTTGCGAGAGGAACACAGAAAAAAATAATGATAAGCTGGCATTCAATTCCTGCTGACGTAGCCACTCAAACCTTCCACACCGCCTGTTTCCCATGACTTGACCTCCCATACCCTCTCGCCTTTTCCTTTTGCCTCTCTCTCTCTACCTCTCACTCACTCCCATCGCCCCACCTCATAGCCGCCCCTGCCGAACCTCCCAACACGCCCTCCGACTCGCCCTCCCTGGCCCACCCCTTCTCCGCCCAATTCCTGATTCCCCTTCGCCCCGGGCACCTTACCCCTCCCTCCTTCCTCACCTGCTCGCTCTAGTGTGATTCCAGTCTGTCCCGCACGGATCGGGTCTTCGGAGTGGTATCGGGAAGAATGTATTGGGATGATGATACATCTACATTTAAGGTAATAGTAAAAAAAATCTATAACAGAACATTTGAAAATAGTTGTTACGATAAGCTAAGCAGTGTTACCAAATTGTTAAAGGTATTAGGGAGGGAATCTCTAACTCATCGATGGGAGAAATACAGGTTAAATCTTTTGCGCGAGTTCGAAGCAGACAATTTTTTGCCGGACATTCAACAAATTTTGCTAGAGCCAACGAACTACAGTAGAAACGATCACAGGAAGATAAAGGAAATAGACTGCAGAACCGATAGATTTAAAATGTTATTTTTTCCGCGTACAATAAGGGATCGTCATAGTTGCGATAGGTCGATTCTATGGAACTCCCATCCTCACTAGGTAGAGTAGAATTTTTACTTGTGTTTAATAACATAGCATCATAACTAATACTTCACACCGCTTGATATGTCCGGCATTATTTTGTTCCCTGCATGAAGTAGTATCTCGTAGCATTCATAAATCAATTATACTAGTTATATTAATTAATAGATGCCTCTTCTGCAGTGTACTGAATGTTTGCATGTTCATTTAGGTAGCACTCTCCTAGTTTCTACTATCGCCGCAAAAAAGGTGGAACGCTGAACTTTAAGCATTCGTGCGAAATTCCGCCGGGGCTCCAAAGAGCCGTGTAATATACCGTTTTACTCCTTGTGTATTTGAATACAAAATTCATTCATTGAAAAGTGATTAAATGTAAACGGTTAGCTCCTACGGTCGAAAGAGTGAAGAAAAACACGCGAAAAACTAGGAGAACGGCGAAACGGTCGTCTTCTTCATCTCGTCAGGGCCAAAATATTTAATTGGTTCACTTTATTCTTTTTTTAAGAAGAGGACGACATCTCCGTATTACAAATATTCTTTTAAAATTTTATTTTACCCATTCTTTGATTTTTTAAATGGCCGAAAGCTAGATTTCAATTTCCGAGGTGTGGAAAAGTATATGAATATCGAAATTACGTATGCTTTATGGAAAAAATATTGCAAAACTTCTCATGTAAGGAAATTTTTATATTCTTCCCCTTACTTAAAATAAACGACAAAGAAGTAAATCGCTCCGCGGCAATACAAATTACTATTTTGCTCAGTTGGCAATTGTTTAAGCTCCTAGCCGCGCGTGACTCAAATCTCATTGCCAAGACCCCTCTAGTGAGACCTCTGTCCAGCGCTGATTGGACAACGAATGGGGAAGGCTCTAGGTGTTTCATATTCTTTTAACTTTATGTGAATGGATTTATATTGAATATTCCGCAATTAGATATTTAATTCAGTCTCAGAAATTACACACTTTAATTCAGCAAAATACTGTTTGTTTATGTGTTAGAAGTTTATTGATTCTATGGATTGTATTGTTGCCACGAACGGAGCTTAAACAATTGCCAACTGAGCAAAATGGTAATTTGCATTGCCGCGGAGCGATTTACTTCTTTGTCGTTTATTTTAAGTAAGGGGAAGAATATAAAAATTTCCTTACATGAGAAGTTTTGCAATATTTTTTCCATAAAGCATACGTAATTTCGATATTCATATACTTTTCCACACCTCGGAAATTGAAATCTAGCTTTCGGCCATTTAAAAAATCAAAGAATGGGTAAAATAAAATTTTAAAAGAATATTTGTAATACGGAGATGTCGTCCTCTTCTTAAAAAAATAATTAAGTGAACCAAATAAATATTTTGGCCCTGACGAGATGAAGAAGACGACGACCGTTTCGCCGTTCTCCTAGTCTTTCGCGTGTTTTTCTTCACTCTTTCGACCGTAGGAGCTAACCGTTTACATTTAATCACTTTTCAATGAATGAATTTTGTATTCAAATACACAAGGAGTAAAACGATATATTACACGGCTCTTTGGAGCCCCGGCGGAATTTCGCACGAATGCTTAAAGTTCAGCGTTCTACCTTTTTTGCGGCGATAGTAGTTTGACTGCGCACTGTTCTCCTGACTGCTTTTTGGTCTGATCCTAGCAACCAGGGGAGTGTGCGAGGTCCCGATTTGAATCGGAACGAGTAGTTCATGCCTGGTAAAACAATTGGAAAATCGAGAGCGTTCCACCAATATTTAAGTGCGGTGATAAAGAAGAGCCTAGTAACTAAAGATCGATTCCTTTACGTCTATCATTTTTGTCGTCCTCCTGAAACTACAAGCATGCTAACTAGAAGTAAACCATCCGACCTCTACTTACCTGCACACAGAATCACAGTGTTTTAAAAATACTTCGTCGATAGGTCTACTGTTTCATGGAACGCAAAGCCTAGTGAGTTTAAAAAAATGTGATCATTTGCGATCTTTTAAGAATAAATGTAATAATTTCCTATTCAACCAATAAGTTATTAGGGAGTACTACTACTACTAACAATAAGATCTACACTACCTATCGACAAACCTAGATAAAAGCCTCATTGGCCGCTGTTATGCTCCCTTATATTTCGTGGGAAAAATTACATTTTAAATCTGTCCGTTCTGCAGTCTAGTTCCCTAATTTTATTCTCATGATCTGATCTACCGTAGTATGTCGGATTTCGTAAAATATTATCAACGTCGTCAGAGAATAGACCGGTTTGGAACTTACATAACAGATTGAGTCTAAATTTTAATCGACGGTCTGAAAGCGTTTCCCATCCCAGTTGCTGCAAAAGGTCAGTAACACTAACGAGATTATCATAACGGCCTTTAACGCATCTTGCTGATCATCAAGGAGAGCAAATAAAACGGATAAATACACTAAAAATGGCAACATATCTGTTTTCTTGTATAAATGATAACATGATTATAATATTTTATAACAAATGCTCTTCTTTCTTATGTACAAACTTCATGCACGTCACAATGTATTACTCTGTTGCTTTTTGGGGTTTTGTACCCAAAGCAATGAAATAAACTTATTCTATTCTATCTCGTGCGAGATATTGGATCATATAATTGTCAGTTCGAGCTTGATAATGCAAAATCAGCACGAATTCCGGAAAGGTCAGTCTTGGGAAACCCAATTGGCCCTCTTTTTCACGATATTCTTTCCTCGAGAGAAAGACACGTCCAGTTAGACGCGATATTTCTAGATTTCAAAAAAGCTTTTGATAAAGTATTTCGTTAGAAATTACTCATTAAGTTGAAAACTTATGGAATACTCCACGACGTGGTAAGTTGGATAAGAGAGTCCTTAGCCGACCGCGACCAGAGAGTAGTTCTAGATGGCGTTAATTCAGATGTAGGGAAAGTAACATCAGGTGTACCATAGGGAAGTGTCATTGGTCCCTTATTGTTCCTATCATAGTTATATATAAAAATGTAATGTTGTCTGTCTGTTGCTCAATCACGCAAAAACTACTGAACCGATTGAGCTGAAATTTGGCATGCAGTGAGAAAATTTTTCTGGGTGTATCATATACGGTATTAAAAAGGCCTCAGGGCCCCCAAATGCCCCCCCTGGTGGTCCATGGTGTCTGATTCTCACTAAATGTCTTGTTTCCTGAAGAGGTTATATTCTTGCTAGAATTTATATCATCATCAGGTACTATTCTTATCCAGGAAAGTCTGTTCCAATTCTCAACTTCTTTAATATCAAAAGTGTATCCTTCACCAGGGAGATCATCTTCCACCACTTGATGGGTTCGGTGCAGTGGCATTTTTTCTTTTTATAATTATTTTCACTAAAGATAGACGGCTGGGATTTTTTTATCGGATGGCTGGATAAATGAAGTTTCTACTTCTTTCAATCGATTTTCTTTTACGCCTTGTAATTGTCTGAAAACCAAGTTTATAGCTGAAAAATCTCACTTTTTCTCTGAAATGAACAATAGCATATTTCCTGAAAACCAGAGATTTAATTTTCAAAGGATATTCACGCCTTTAGCATTTAAGTTTTTGTGCAGGCCCATAATAGCACGTAGAAAGAAAACCTGTATAAGAAGGGCCCAGAGTCCCAAGGGCCCCATGATAAATTGCTTCGGGGAGTAATCGATAAATTCAATGTATATTTACAACAATTATACTCTTCAATGTCTATTCTCAAAGTAGCTCTCATAGGAGCACTGCATACGAGAGAACACCTATGTAGTAAACGATACACATAAAGGAATTAAACGTGCAAGAATATTTACGCGCAGTAAATAGTAATGGTAATAATGCCTCTGTTGCTACAACAAACACGGCGTTGTTTATTATCGTTTAATACTCAGATGTATTACACGTAGTGGAACCATCTGCTTCTCGTTTCGACTGCGAACTGTTTTTAGACCAATTCCCACATCATACGAACGAACGAAGGAATGTCAACGAATGTCATACTACTTTTAGTAGGTTACGAACTCCTCAAATGACTACGCTGACAGTATTCTTCAGGCTTTGTGGTTTACTTATAAAATACTTTCAATTTTTTTCACACCCGTTGAATTTTATTTCGATTGCGAACAGTTTTTTAGACTAATTCCCACATCATAGACGTAACGAGTTATTCAAATATGTTTAAAAGTGTAAAAGTGCTGTTAACATACATTCACTCAATCGTCGCGTTGACTTGTCAAAACTCTCACTCGCCGCAGTGTTTCCCTTCATTGGACTTAAAAATATATCCATCAACATCCCTAATAGAAAAAAGAATAAACTTTCGAATGCTTAAATATTCTAGAGCAAGAGGAATGTGTTCTTTGCGAGAAAATGAGCCCTTGCAAGATAAACGACAATGGTTAGACTCGGATGCTCAAAGTCATGCCCACCAGCGATCTCATGATCATTTCCCTGTGGTTTTTCTCGGGTTACGCTAAGATCGGCACAAATTTCATCCCAACCCAACCTACAGTCGGGTAACCAACTATAAATCTGGTTCAAATATAGACCCATCTGTTCCGAAACTTCAATCTGTATTAAATTGGCGGAAATTATAATGACGTCACTACATGCTTCCTACCCGAAAGAAGAACGGAAACTCTGCGCAATGAAAGACATCCGTGCATGAAAACCGGTAAGTGCACTAAGAATCACCATATATTTTTTATTTAGCAACCGAAACCAATAATTATGGCTACCCTTTATGCCGATGGCGTAGTCCGGGTGATGGAGGATTCATAAATAAAATAAACATGGCTGCTGCAAATGCTCCTTTTGACGCTGTTAACCGCTTGATTGTACCCTAAGATTGGATCCTGATTAAGATACTCAACGCACATATCGATGTTGAATTGCGCAACTCAACTGAGTCATTGAATGCAAATATATTTATGTACACAAGGGAAGCCATCAAGCTGTTATTCACTCAGAAGATGGCTCAAGAGAACTGGAGGGACGAGGTGACCATCTATCAACATGGGTGTTATTGAAGTAGTAATGATTCTGCGGGGCTCATTTTTGTGTTTCCTATGCATAAAAAAGGACAAACAGTACCCATCTCCCCGTGCACCTGAAAAACGATCAGCGTATCTACTACAACAAATACAACATACAATATAGGTTACGAACTCCTCAAATTACTACGCTGACAGTATTCTTCAAGCTTTGAGGTTTTCTTATAAAATGCGTTCTATGTTTTTCACACCCGTTGAATTTCAACGGGTACCTCCCGCTAGTAATGTATAAATGACATCACTACCGTTGCTACGAGCGAAATTCGCCTCTTCGCATACGACGCAATATTTTACATGGATCTAAGCAATGAGACGGACGATACAAACTTACGATACAAACTTACGATACAAACTTACGATACAAAAAGATTCTATGAATGAATGGTGCAATACTTGGCAGTAAAAATTGATTTTTTTAAATCGTCGTAATGGATTTTTGGAAAGAGAATACCTAACTCGGTCAACGAAGCGTACAAAATTGATCATACCAAATTATCAAATAAAGAGTCAGTTAAATACTTAGGTGTGAACCTTACTCACGACCTATTTTGGGGGAAACACGTACGGGAACTCTGCGGACCGGCTAGTCAAAAATTGGTATTTATTAGAAGAATACTAGGAAAAGGTGACGAGAAGGTAAAAGAGAGATCTTATTTTTCTCTCGTGAGATCTCATTTAGAAGAGTAGACTTTTAGAAACTAGGTATAAAAGACTTTTACTTGTGTTTAATAACATAACATCATTACTGACAACTCACTCGGCTTGAAATGTCCGGCATTATTTTGTTACCTGCATGCAGTAGCATCCTGCAGCATTAATAAACTAATAGTATTAGTAACACTAATCAGTAGTTATATCTAAACCAGTATGATGCATGTTAGCATGCTCGACAACGTAGCACTTTCTTAGTTACTAGTTTGACTGCACTCTTCCCATGACTGCTGTTTGGTCTGCCCCTAGCGGCCAGGGGAAGGTGTGAGGTCGTGATTTGAACTGGGATTAGTGCTGCATGCCTGGTGTTGAATGACCCCGTGCCACACACCCTAGTACTTAGCACTTGCACGGTACTTAGCAGATGTGGATGAAGGTAGTTTGAGTGAGATTTTTCCCTAGCCATAATAGTTTCTACATTCAAAATTTATTTTTTAAATTCAAGCCTCTGTAAGAAAAATATAGTAAATATTGTAACATTAATACGCAAAAACTTTGTTTTAAATTACTTAAATTCTCATTTATCAACTAAATATGCATGTATAAGGTGTTATCTTGACACATTTTTCACGCCGTACGCTGAAAGCGCCTTCACAACCGGAAATATTTTACCGATTCTCTAAAAGTTACAGCGATGAGTAGTTGATTTATTGAAAAAATAGCCAAGAAAGCATACAAACTACACTTAATTTTTTACGATATTTATGCGTTAGAAATTCCTCAATTTGAAAATTAAGTCTCTCTGGTGTATGTAACCGTAACTTTTCTCATGGAAAATGGCTGGTATATTTTTGGCATATATTTCTAAAAGTATAACAGTAATTGGCTGATTTTTATTCCCATGGAAAGATGAGATCTCTTTCTTTATGATAATTTCCAACGCTACATTTGTTATTTATTGTTTGTTACTAATTTGTTATTGTTTCTAGTTGTTATTTTAAAAATATAATTGGCCTTTCCTTGTTTTTGGAAGATAATAATGAATAAATAAACAAATTGACATATCGATTTCAACATTTCTCGGGTTGCATCCGCGTCCGTTGTCATTCAGCACAACAGTTTCGCCAGCAGGATAGCTGGCGAAACTGTTGTGCTGAATGACAACGGACGCGGATGCAACCCGAGAAATGTTGAAATCATTTGATCAACGCCGCGGAAACCTGCGAACTAGATTGACATTTCAATCATTTCTTTCGGTAGAGAGTTACGATTTTTTAAAAGGTTTTTACCAATTGGGTAAGTTTAGGTGGAGGAAAGTTTACCACCACTAATATTTCAATAATCGCAGGTTCCTACCACCCTTGACAATTTCATTTTTCATCTCAGCATACGTATGCACCACCCCTCAGCAACCCATCCATAAAGCTTATTCTCTTTCTCCTTCTACCTCGCCTGTCCAACCTTCCTCCCCTCTATCACGGTCTTCAGCATCCGGTCTTTAGAATCTCCTCCCAAAATACCAGAAACGTATTATCTGCGGCATAAAAAAATGTAACCCATCATCGTTCTCGGAGTTTCTCATTACACTTATCCATCGCCCGTTCACGGAATGACAAAGTAATTGTTTCAAATCACGTTACCATGTTGTGTTTAATTCTTTAATATCATGTGTACCGCATAGGGCACATATTCTGCAGTCATCTCAGCTCATTTAACAATTCCCCATGTGCCGAATTCAGTGCAAATCAAAATAATAAATATAATACTTTAAACAGTAATAAATGTTGTTTCTATTACATCCGTTATCTAATGTTATGTAGGATAAGATCCTTTTTCAATAATAAAAATATGGTTCATAAAAGGTTAAGTTTACGGCTCTTTTTCCTTGAATTATGAAAGGAAAAATGGAGTACAGATTTAAAACTATCCATACTAGTGATTGTCTCGCTCATTTTATATTGGTTCAATGTAATGATAGTGCTTCATAAAGTCACAAAGATACCGATGGTTTCATCATACAGTATAACACTCAGGGCCGAGCCAAGATAAACAAAGAAAATTTATAATTGAATACGACAGAAATAGGCTCAGAGCGAGGTCTAGGAAAAGATGGTGAGACGATGTCATATACAATTCACAAAGAAAGTATATTACTACGTGAAAAGAGCTAGCAAAGAATAAAGGAAGATGGTCGTTCACTGTTGAAGAGGCCAAAAACCATGGAGGATTGTAGCGACCGAGGAAGAAGTAATGGAGGTGGTTTCCCTCCCTTATGCCTTAATTATGACGAATTAGAGCATTTTGGTATTTTGACTCCAGTTATTTCAGTAATTTGCTAATAAATAAAAAATATTATGGTTGGAGAGATGCGTTTCATTTCCATTTAATATTCTGGAAGATTCTACTTCTTTAACACATTTTGTCGCAAAAATGGCATTATTGTAGATAGAGTAATACCTACTATTTTTTTCCCATTTTTCACCCTTTCTTGCATTAAACACCATGTAGTTCCAAGTTCAATTCGTGAAAAAAAACTTGCATGGAAAGGTAGGATTTTGTTGTTCTAATCAGACAGAGTTTTTCTATTAATAGTCAGAATATGAATTTAACGATATTTTAGTTTAATTATATTGATTCAGAACAAATACTGAATTCCTTCTTGTCGTTTGTTTTGTCTAAAATAATTTCTGCTTTCAGTGTAGGCAAGGTTCAGCTATTCGAAAACCAAATAAAGCTATAAAGTATGTACATTATTCGACGATTATATTTTTACTAAAATCTTTTTCCGGTGAAAGGAGCCGTCAATACCGCTATTTCCATTGAATAAACGCATTTTGAATTGATTTTCTGCTGTTATTCACCAACAAATTAAAACCTAAGATGAAACGGTGCCTTAATTCCATTACCATTCATTTCCCTGTGGAATTTTCTTCCTGTAAAATGCTTGTCACAAAAATGAAATTTACATCAGATAGAGAAATACTGTTTCCCATGCTGTTTTACCCATTCTTGCATTCAACACTATCTTGCTTCAAGTTCATTTTGCGAAATAAAATGTGAAAATGTATAATTTTTGTCAGTCAGATCAAACAAGGTTGACTATGAGTAGCCATGAATATGAATCAATTGATACTTAAACAGCTTGAGCGATTATTACTTCAATTGAAATTCGATGAATTTGACCTCATTATAAAGAGAAAGATCTCATCTTTCCAATGACAACAGAATATCAGCCACTGAACACAGTACTTTTCGAAATATTCGCCAAAAAAATGAGCCAATTTCCATGGGAAATGGTACGGGTATGCACTCCAGAGAGACTTTAAAAATTGACGAATTTCTAATGATTACATCTCGTCATAATTTTAACTGTGTGAAGTTTGTATGTTTTCTCAACCATTTTTTAAAATAAATCAATACTCGCTGAAGTCACTTTTACAGAGTTGCAAACAAATCTTCGGTTGTGAAGAGGTTTTCTGTGTACAGTGTGAAAAAAATATACAAGGTACAACCTTATACGTATTATCCTAGTTAATTACTGAGAATCTCAGTTATTTAATACCTAGTTTCTGAAACATTTATGTAACAATATTTATTTCATGCTTCTAAAAGCTGCTTGCATTTTAAAACAAAATTTGAATATGGTCTCTATTTTGACTAGGGAAATATCTCGCTCAAACTACTTTAAGGTGGTTGGAGCGAATTTTGTTTATTTACATATTTGTGCGAAACTTTGCACATGTGTTCTCATTAGTGCTATCTATAGATGAAAGTGAAAAAAATTGGATCATACCCATTAGGTTTTTTGACAATTTAATACCATTTTAACACGTAGCCCTATTCTAAGTGACGTGTATTTCGCAATTACTGGATTACATTTATTAACAGATTTTCTTCAAATCGCGAAATAATACATTTCTTATTCTTATAATTGTTGCTAACAAATATCAAGGAGTCACGCCGAGTCCAATATTCGAAAAATACACATTTCAATGTAATTTCGTCTAAATTTCGAATACCGCACCGAAACCTATAGTTATAACATGCTTTGATTTAGGAAAAAAATATAATTCTCGTATCATTTTCATTACTGCCTGCATGGTGAGTTCCAACGCATAAACACATGCACGCAAATAAAATGTGTCCCAAGAATTTTCATTTTTTGTATAGAACTTTTAAAATTATTTAAATATATTCTCAATGACCCAAGATTACCACTCCAGCCACCTTAAGTCATTTTACTGCAAAACCACCTTGGGGTGGATGGGGGAAAGGGCTCCGCCTTCCTCTGCCCCACTCAGGCCTAAGTTGCGGACACATTATTCTTACACATATTTTTTTAGCCCCCTCGCACCTTCTTCCTCCCGTCCCGTCTGTCCGTCTTCTTCCCTCCTTCCACAACCTTCGCTCCGCCCCCCGGAGGCAGCCCCAGAATGAAACGAAGAGGAAAAAAAGGAACACGAAGAGGCGTGTGGAAGGCCCTCCCGAATCAAGCCTGCCTCTTTCTCTCTCCATCGTGCGCGCATAAGGATAGTGAGAACCCAACCCAGTAGCCGCTCTCCCTCCGCCGCTGCCGGAACACAGCTGCTCCGTACTCCCGGACGCGATGCCCGCCGTCCCTCAACTCGAAAAATAAGCGATCGCCCCCTTCCTGCCGACCCACCCTCTCATGACTTAAAAAGCGCCAATTTGATTTTACGAGCGGGCAAGGAGACGGTAGGGGTGATTTGGACGGGAGGGAAGGTCGCTTATAAGGTTGCGCGGGGAGGGGGAAGGGTGAGGGGGAGGTGGGGCAGGTGTAGTTGAGGGAGCCGTGGGGAAACGAATGATGAGGCAAGGCTACTACTAGCACGATCTACCTAACCAACAGACGCCAGAGTACGACCATCCGCCCGTCAAGAGCGTTAAAGCGGGGAAACATTTCCTCGAAACTCCTACATACATCTACATAATTCCCTGCAAGCCACCTCAAGGGACCATAGTAATTTAAGGGACCATAATAGTTGCGACAAATCAATCCTACGAAACTCCCACCCTCATTACGTAGAGTACACTAAGTACTTGTGTTTAATTACATCATAATTATTAACATCTAACTCCGCTTGAAATGCCCGGCATGATTTTGTTTTCTGCATGAATTATTATCTCATAATATGCATAAATTTATAGTATTACTAATTCTAACTTGTGGTTGTATTGTACGAATAGCAGGTTTTTTTGCGATTCAGTAAAAATTACTGCGGTGAGTAATTGATTAATTTTTGTAAATAGTTGAGAAAACATACAAACTAAACATCGTTTGTTTTTTGACGAAATGAAGGTGTTGTAAAATCCTATTTGTTTCAATATTCTCCCTCTAGAGCGCACAGCCATAATCTATCCCATGCAAAAAAGCTTACCTTTTTAGGTAAATTACTCGAAAAGTAGTTCCGAAAGGGATAAGTATTTTGATATCATTGGAGAGATGAGTTTTTTTTTCTTTAAAATTAAGCCAAATTCTAGGTGAAGTGATTTTTCGCTCAAACTAGCTTAAGTGGTTTTGAGGAGGAACCACCTGAACCCGAGAGAGAACATCTACATCTACATATTACCCTGCGAGCCACCTCTAGGGTGTTTGGCAGGGGGTGACAAGTCACCAAAATGCAGCATGCAAGCGGACCGCCACATGCACACCGCACGGTCATGAATATTAAGGATACTAACCAATTCCACCATTAACTAAAAACCATCATGCAGCATGCAAGAGAATCCCCACATGCACGCCACACATGTACGATGACACATAATATTCTAAATGCTACTTAAGAGGGCAATCTGCCTATGAAGCTAGAACATGCAAAACATGCTGTAAGAAACACCATAAAACTCCGTAAACATGCTTTAAGAAATACATAAGTTAGTAAGCTACACTACCAGTCAACTAATCTATTTCTAAGTCCTTACACAGCCGTTATAGTCTCTTATCGCTCGCGGAAAAAACGACATTTTAAATCTATCTGTTCTACAGTCTATCTCTCTTATTTTATTTTTATGATCTAATCTACCATAGTACGTTGGCGGTAGAAAGGGAGAGAGATTCAAGAGGAGTGACTCCCACGCGATCTCTCTAATAATTGTACGAATGTTGGCATTTTCTTCTACGTATCATTCTCCTAGTTTCTCGTTTGGTCGCGCGTTGTTCTCCTGACTGCTTTTTGGTCCGCGCCTTGAGGCCGGGGGAACGTGCGAAATCCTGATTTGAATTGAGATGAGTGCTGCATGACTGGTGTTGAATCACCCCGTGCCACACACCATAGTGGTAGCTTGCATGGTACTTCGCAGATGTAGATGAAGAGTCTGCTACAGGGGGTGAGTTTTCACCAGCATGCACTATACTGCACCCTAATACTTTTAACCCTGGGCTAACATTTACTAGTTTATTTCCTACATAATAATTTACTTTGAAGTCCTACATGATATGCTTAATGTATTCCATTCTTGGTCTTACTCATACATGGTGGACAGACAGTACTCCAGCCAACGTGAAAATTATCCTTAGTGTATAGTACCATCATATAAAGTAAAATTATTTTTTCATCTTGAGTTCCCCCGGATTAGTGCTCGTTGTAGCACCCTTGGGCGTGTATTCGTGAAATGTTTGGCCATTCCATGCTAGAATTACCGTTTAATAAGCTTCTATTTTCCGGTGCTCATTACTCAAAAGGTATTCTGCGACGGAAACACCGTAGATGAAATCAAAATGATGTCATCGCATTGCGCCTGGAGGAAAAAACGATTAAATTTTTCGCAAGATGTTCTTTACTTTTCCTCGTGGATTTGGTCATAGACTGCAAAGAATTTGAAAAAAAATACTTGGAAGGTGATGCATCTAACTTTTTTCCTAGACCGGAAGCTTCTTGGAACTTAGCAGTAGGTCATATCCGACTCTAGTTATAGCGCGGGAATCACATGTCTCTATAGCCAAAATAAATCTTTAGAAACCCGATATCATGAAATATTTTTTTACATATTACGATCGATTCAGGTGGTAAGAGGTTTTTCAATAAAATGTCTGATCCTAGAACTGGAGCGTGGGCCTTTCACTTTCCTCGTGAAAGCTCGGAGTCACTGAACAAGCTAATCTGTGGTGTCTCATTCATTTTTATCACTTTAAATGTTTTTGACCAAAATTATACGTATAATTAGCACGACCCAGATGTATGCCATTTATTCCACATTAATATAATTATCACCTTAGAGGCCAAGCCTATAAAATAAATTGTAAGACTCGAAAAGATATTTTCCAGTTTGTTTTCGTACAATGACGAAAATTATATGAAGCCTATCCTAATGTTACAACATTCAGTTATCATTTTTTTTTCAATGAGGTAATTTCCTCAGCTTCCCGGAATCGCCTCATTGATAACTTCCGGGTGAAAAATTAATTAAACTGACATCAGATTGCGAGAATGAAGAAACTGCCCGAAGAAACCAGTGGAATCATAGTTTTATTCACCAGCTGATCCAATTGCAGCGATGACGTCGACTGCCGTGGTAACTCGGTACACATCTGCACAGAGTAGCAAAAAAGCCGTAGAAGTATGCAGACAAGGATACGTGTTTTTCCATTGTTATAAGTCATTTCAGGATAGGTTTGCCTTTGATTAGTGTTCGCTTAGCATGATTTTGCAGGCCTATTATTATCATATAGATGAATACTGATTTTAAAAACAGCCCATATATTAATAGTTACTGATAAGATATCTTTTTCAGTCATGAATCACAGGAGCTCAGTAAAATTTGGTAAACAAGTCACACAGCACTTTTTCGCGTTTTTTTAATGGCAGCGACGTAGCACCAGTAATAGCTTTTCGCAAAAAATATAAAATAAAGTGGTATATTGGCTTTTTAATTTCAACGACAGAAAATTATGGTTAAGGGTCATTTTCATAACAGGAAAAAAATGACTTTAACATATTTGTTTCATCCTAATATATCTATTGAATGCTATATATGAACACCGTATATTGAATTAATAATTTTATAAATATTTACCTACGGAAAATCATTGTCCTGGGTTATCACCGCAAGTAGTTCAAGTTTTTAACATTTGATTAAAATATTAAAGAATGACATTTTTCTATTATAAATAAATATGCAAATCTTATGCATGGTGATTTTACTAAAAATGTACTGAAAGGAAAAATTTATTTTTGACCGTATTCAAATATACGTTTAGTATTTTTCACTAATAAAATAAATAAATAAAACAAAATAGATTCACCATTGTGAATTGAATGTCAATGAATGAGAACAGTTAATACTTTTGGGGAGTTAGGGAAATCATCATCACATGCACTAAATGTTTATCAAAAAAATATTTTTCGGTTGTGAGCGTTATAAATTGACTCGTAATATGTAAACAGCTCGTATATTTATATACACGTCAGTTTGAAGATACTACTGACGGGAACTACGGGGCGATTTAAAAACAAAGCTCATTAAATTTTACGAACTATACCACTTTCCGTGGATCCACTGCGTACTGAAAATTCCTCCATTGAAATGAAATTATCACAACAGGAAGATGAAGAAAAGAGCATATTTTTTGGGCCCATCTTCGCGTCTCTTCGATCCCCCGAGTAATGAAAAAAGTCAATTTTTTGCCAAAAAATTGATTCATTGGCAATCGACATTTACTCGCGTGAGAAGAAAACTAAAACATGCACTTATCTAGCGGAAAGTGAAAAGGTGCTACGTTTGGCTTCGCTAGTAGCACAAATTCATTCACTGAGATGATGGATGCACCAGTATTCGGATCCAGGAATAAACCAGTAAAGCCATGAGCGTTTGCTATCCCCAAATATTTATCGACACAATAAATCTTGAGTTAAGTCACGGGGAAAAAATTTATTTTACAATTTTTTTCCTTCTTTGCTCAATTTAATTGAGAGTGGTCTCATGCATCCGACAATAAGAGCTTAATGGTACATACAACCAGGGAGTATAGAAAATATCCATGGGTGCTACATTAGAATACAGGTGGATTGCTTGCCGATTGCCAATGGAAGTTTATGATCGTTGACCTAAACAAAGGAAATCCTCGGGAGAAGGAGGAAAGAATATACCTGGTACCTAATATTTTAGCAGTTACGAAAATTGGCTTCACTGAAAAAATACCGGCGTACAAATTAGGACGACTATTTAAGCAATAAATCATTGCTTGCGATCTATCCACATAGCATTCATTTAAGACAAAGAAGCATATGAAAATAATAATTACGTTATTGCAGAAGATCTCTGTAGCGTAATTATTTTTGATCACAATTAAGTGTACACCTAAGCTTAGTGCAGCTCTAGAGCAGAGCTTTGTTCTCAAAATTTCAGTTCCCGTTGAACAATGATTTCTTCAACGGTACTAGCGGAAATATAGTCCGAGGAACAAACGATGCTCGAACTCTTCTTACTAATAGTCAAACTAATATCTTAATTTCTTCTTTCAAAATAAGTAGATTAATGGGTAAAAAAAATTCATATTTATAAACTACATTCACTTGGTATTTTCCCAACTTATTTTGAATCATCCAACATGAATTTAATTCTGCCGGTCAGTAGTAGAGTCCTGGATCTTGAACCGAGAACTATGCATTCCTAGTGGACTTCTTTCTCCCTATAACATTTTTTTCATGCCTTCAAAGGTTCTTATCTTTTATTAAATAATGATAGTTAGTAAATATATCTTCGGTTTTTGTTTCAACTGTTAAAAATTGAAAATACCAAACTTTGTTCGTTCCACATAAATAATTTTAATGCCGACCTAGGTTCCGTCGCTGAGCGACATCATCAGGATAATGTCGCTCAGCGACGAAATCTAGGTCGGCATTAAAATTATTTATGTGGAACGAACAAAGTTTGGTCTTTTCAATCATGAAGGAGTTCCATAAAGTTACGCCTCAAACCATTAACTTCAACTGTTGGATTTATTACCACAACATGGAGATGATTCGCAGATTATTATGCTAGGACTACCTGTCCGACTACTTTCGTCAAAATCCTAGACCTGACGAATTGGATACTCCCCTTGTGAGTTTCAATCAAAGAGAGTTTTATCAGAGGATAAATTCGCATATGCAAAATATTGCGAGGGAGCGACTGATCTCCGATACAGAAGCCCGATAGTAAAATGAGCAAACTCCTCATTCCCTCTCCCCCACAATAAAAATTCCTCAGTCCATGGCCCCTCACTCAGCTCATCTTCATTCAATTTTACAAACACTCCATAAATACCCCCCAAAAGAATGAATTCGTTGGCCGTGCATAATTTTTCACCGCCAACAAAGATTACACAGCCCCGGCCCACAATGCAGAATCGTCCAGCCTCCGCAATTTGCCTATTGCCCAAATGAGGAGCGCTTTCCGTGGGAATGCTTGAGGCAGTGGAATTTAATGGTCCAGTTCGTAAGATAATTCGTCAAAACGATATCGGATCAGAGGCTGTAGGTATAAGTGGTGGGCTGCTACCGCTTGGCCGTAGGGCGTCACCAAACGCAGATTCCACCGCATGATAACACTTCCTCCGCGGGAACATCATAATTAAAACTGAAAACGGTAATAATGAACGAATCAGCTTCCAGGTCTGGCTCGTCTCCTTCTGGGCTTCGTTTTGACGCCGGCGGCCCTGGATTCGAGCGCCTAATGGAAAATATGAACGGCCCCAGGGGATCAGAGAAACAATCCTCAGCTTCAAGCATCAACGGCTCATCAACTCCTGATAGTCATTAAGAAGCAGCAGGGGAAGAAAGTATACGCATCCATCTCTCATGAGATGGCTTTGACAGTGGACACTATTTTTGGGCGAAGAACCTGATGGAAGAAAGTATATCTTGGATACTTTCCAATCATATACATGCTCTAAACTATTTTAATACGCTCAACGAAAAGAGTGTTTCAATAAAATTTGTGAATTCATCTGCGCTACGTAGATTGAAACATATCTTCAGTGAAGATATGTTTCAATTTCAATAAGATTCTTCACAATAGTCCTCAACACTTGGGATGGCAAGGAATATGTAGCAATAGAAACTGAAATACCTCCATTTATACGATAATTTTCATGATTACCTACTGGAAAGAAAGTTTTAATCCGGATTTTAATGTTTCAAGAGAAGAGTTTGACTACTTATTTAAAAAAAAATTAATATCGTCCCGCCATTTTGTAGATACTTTAGCGTATATCGTTTCAATCGTCGAATTGAATGTGTGCTCGCGTGTTTCCATCGCCTACGATATTCGCTAATCTGCGCAAGGTGATTGGAAAGCACCCATTATCTTGATGAATTCGATATGCTGATCGTGAATCTGATCGTCGTTCACCAAAAGGTTGCGTTATTTCTGAGATAAATGAGGTTGAAGTTGATAATATTATGTCTGCTACATTTCATTGCTATTATTTTACATGCTGCTGAAGGTAAAAGCTTTAGAAAAAATAGTTTCAGAATTATATTTTTAAATGTTCTCTCGGTGGTTAATAGTTTGCGTCAAATTTAGTTAGTAACAAATCTATCTATTCTCACTCAAACACCACCTATCGAAGAATACTCCAAATATAATATACTTACGTATCTTGCAATCAACATGGACATTGGATAACAGTAAAAAATAAAATAATTTTTGCCATCGGCATCATTGTAAAATCATAGCGCAATAAATTATCTAAAAAATTGTATTCTCATTTCGAACTACGTTTATTTAAGAAATAACACTATTTGAAGTTGAAAAACGATAAGATTCGTGATCCGCACATCGAATTTATTTGGCTCTTCATGTGAATGTCTTTCATTTTATTTGGCTCTTCGAACTAAAATAGAATCCATTGTGAGCCCAACCCTTGGAAGGGAAAAGAAATTTATTCAGCCGTACACAGAAAGGAAAAACGCGGCGATGAGTAACTTTATATATACTTAATTCGAAGAATCACTTTGAGATACGTTTTACATTAGGGGCCAGACCAATACAATAGGCGGGAGCTAACTGTGGAATTATATGCCGATGGCATTCCGAGGTTCCTAAATAGATAACCATAGTCTTCAACCGGAAGGTCGACTAGATTAATGGTGCTAGAGCCCAAACAAGCAGAAAAAGAAAAGCCCAAAGGCGAGTTAAATTCATACATCAGAGGAGGAGACCAGTGGCGCGATCACGGTCTCCCATAACGCGTGCGCTCGCGTTATCGTTATTTTCAATCGCGCAGATAAGAGCGAAAACGTGATCGTCAATATTCAAATTTTGACTGGTGGTTTTCATCACTGGTTTTAATTGATGGAGTGAATTATTAGGGTAGTAACTGTGAGCATTTCCCTCATGCAGCAGTTTGCATTTTGAATAACGTTAACGACAACGTGAAAGAAGTAACCAAGGGTCTGACGAAAATTTCGATATCTCGTATGGATTACTACTAGCGCCTATTTTTTCAGGCGCAAATGGAAAAATACGTATGCGTGAAAAAGATAAAGATTGTATGATTTTGCCATAAATCTTTTTTTTAGTGAAAAAATGCAGTAAGTATTCCTTTTGTTGAAAGATGTTTCTCAGCGTCCATTTAAAATACGCCTGGGACCACACGAGACATCGCCATCGCAACCGTAAGTAAACAAAGAAGATGGCCGAGAAAGTACACTGCGAAAACGCCAAGAGAAGGACTAGACGGAATTATTGCGCTGCAATATTGTTCCATAATTTTTCAGGATGCAGAATTGAATATACAATTACCTTTTTAAGTTTCCCCTGAGAAATAAATTGGTAATTTCCTGCTTAAATCTGCAAGATATTCGTATACCTGTCGTGCTGTTGCGCTGATAGTTAGCGCCTGACCGCCAGAGTGCTCTGGGAATTTCTCTGGGAATGTATAACCATTGGAGTAATGTGAGTGTCAGACCCTTGGAAGTAACCGTGATCCCACCCCAGTTCCTCTCCCAGAGCAGACCGTGGCTTCCTAGAAAGATTTGCTACCCAGAAAATCACACCATAGGCTTACAGGCGGACGTTCCCGGAGGCCTTACCGGGTTTTTAATGGGACCTCTGACAGGTAGCCCAAAGCTCGACCCACGGATCTTCCATGCCATCCCTACATTGATTAATTAGGGATCCAAAGCTCCACTTTCTCGCTCATTCCACAATCATTCAATGTCTGATTCCGCATGTCTCCAATTCTTATTATAGTCACCGCATCGCTAACATTAGCACACTATGGCCAGCTGAAGTCGTCACTCCGCAGTTCTCATTCATGGATCACATCATGTGCCGTCATAATACCAATAGACACCGCGCTACCTATATCCCTAGAATAGATAGAAGCGACAAAAGAAGAGAGATATACTACCGAACTGATATTTACAGAACGGGATACGCGCATAATTCTTAAAATATTTGCATGTGCATTTCATATTCTTAAATGAACAGGATAAAATTTTAGGCGAGAAGTGACATTGCTTTATGACGATATTCCTTGTCAAACATTACGCGCGCTTTGCGGAGTTAAAACACTACTACGTCATCTAGAATCCGGCGGGTGTCGTCACAGAACGGTATAGCTTTAAAAAATGCAACACACTTTCTCGTTCAATTGAGCTGGTTAATTCGAATTTGTCGGAAACAATCGTTCTCATTTCCTTTGTGAAAGACAATGAACGAATATAACTAGATCCTTGCCGTGCACATAGACGGAGAGAAGTTTTTCCGTGCGGTGGCATCAAACCACTGATATGTTTTGTATCACGTGACCTTTTCAAAATTTTATGCCTTTTTTAAATGAAATTATTTAACGGATTTGCGCATGGATTATATATTTTTGTGACGGAAAGAACATTTTCTGTTATGCACACTACTCAACTATGAGGGATAAATTTTATGCAAGTTCCCTATTCCTTCTTCCCACGCACCGTTAACGACTACAACAGAAACAGCGAGACGCTTAAGACATTCCGTTTACATTAAAATCCCTTTCGTCCTCTCCCTCTTCCAATTACTTTCCCATTTTCCTGGCTGGTGTCCTGACACCCTCTGCCACACGCCACAGTGGTGGCTCACAGAGTATAATGTAGATGGATATCATTAGAAACGAATGGCTATTTTAAAATCCCAACAACAAATCCCTACAGAGATATATCATCCAAAATGATGCTGCATGTTTAGAAGAGCGCCGACCTTTTTCAGAGAAGTTATCTTTCCTTGAAGGATATTTATTGAATGTTTTTATTAATTGAATTGGATGTTCCTGAGCCAATGACAGCATCGTAAACGTGAAATATATTATCGCTAACTAAATTGCGCAAACAGAGCGGAACAATTATTGTTGCTATATACTACTTATCGCACTTCCACCACTCCGAATAGTTAAGTCCATACAATCTAGTAATTACTCGGAATAATCCAATAAGACCATTGATGGTAATGAAAAAATTAAACCCTTGTTCAGGTAATTGTTTCGACATCGTAACTGTTTAAAAGTTATAATGCGACATTTCTAAAATGAAAGTTCAGGGAGAAAAGGTAGTAAAAATCACTTCTCTTTTTTGATTGGAATGAGAATACTTGGTTGTTCCACATAAAAATTTTTATTTCACAGCACGACCTAGGTTTCGACGATAAAACGTCATCTTCAGGACTACCATCTTCAGGACTTCGTCATCTACCTGAAGATGACGTTTTATAGTCGAAACCTAGGTCGTGTTGTGAAATAAAAATTTTTATGTGGAGCAACCAAGTATTCTCATTCCAATCATGAATTCAAGGTTCCATAAAGTTACGGCTGATACCATCAGTCACTTCTCTTTAATAATGATGAACTGACACGTTTAAATCAAATGAGAGTGAGCAATCAGGGGAGCTAAAATAATTTTATTCATTACACACTATGGAACCCTCCAAATTAGGGCGATTTCCGCATCTTTGTAGCACACTAAAGCGACGAAATAGGAGAAATCCAAAGTCGAACAGGTAGGTTTATAATTTTTTTCCGCAGACTATTTATGATTACACTAAAAACAGATGGAAGGAATAATCAATCAAAAAAAACATTTCCATTTTCGTCCAATCCGTCTCCCACATCCCTCCCATTTCAAATGGCTGGTGTCCTAACACCCCATGCCACACACCCTTGCGGTGTCTCAAGGGTTAACTGATGGATGTAGATAACCTCAGACACAGATAGAAAAGTGACGTAACCACAAAAACGTCGGAATTTCTCATAATAGATATGAGCACAGGAAAAGATCAACAGCACAGCCTTGTTCCGTAATCATTACTCGGCAAAAAATTAGAACTTGATTAACTGAAGTATTGGCGCGAGAGGCGTGGCCATAATCGCCCAAGTCTAGAATGGGTCGGTGGCGAAACAGCTTACGCCCAATTTTACTACAATCTCCGATTCTCAGACTTGGAAAACAAGTCAGATACCATTCCTACGCGTGAATCATTACGGAAGGACATGATGAGCACATTTTTGAGCCATGAAAATTGACTTCCCGCCTTGGACAAACGTCGGCATTCCTTTTGGCGCCTGCCCTCCACGGAAAAGCCGATGGTAACAGCTAAAGCAGGCGTCTGCAATGGATTGACGAGGCAAAGGCTTGATCAGATTTCGAGAAAATATTCTCAGGAAACGCAATACTTCCTTCCTCATCTCTTTCGGATTTTAGTTCACCAGTATGAGATCTCTATCTAACTCAGCGTCTAGTATAGCGGTAAAGGTAGTACCGGCCGGAAACACCTATACGAAGCTGATATGCGCACTGAATGGCGATTGAACCAGGAAAATAAAATAGTTTCCTGTCTATTTTAAAAACTGCGTAATCTAAGTTTCGGAGAGTAGTGGTAGTATTTTGTTTTAACGTGCTTCCACAGCTAAGGTCATTTCGTCAAAGTTTGCAGAGTAATATCTCAAAAACCAGAGAAGCTATTTGTCTCTTTCAAACCAAATTAAATCTCGTTATTTTATGCGCTGATCGATAGTAAAAACGTATGTTAAATAATAACTTTGATTGGCATACTTACGTTAAGAACGGAAAAATTGTGCTTAGGCAAAAAAAATAGTGGGTAGAGAACGGCTTATGCTAACTGTTACAGCTCTCTTCTTCCGAAAGTTCCATAAATCCTTTGCATATTTCCGTTTGGTATGATTGACGCAAGCTTACTATACTGAAAGAATACAGAATAAAATCCATCAAAAAAATTATCATCGCTTGGTGACGATAACCTTTGCAGTATAACATGTGCAATTTTTAAATTTGTAAGGCAATCGGTGTTCTTTGAAAAGGGTACAGAAATTTCCGCAAAAACTGATGAATTAATTGTTAGAGCCGAGGTGTTAGGAGTAAGAAAATAGATCTATTTTTGCTTGCTCAATTCATCAATAGCAATGGGAAGAAGCGTTTGGCATTGTCAATTAAACTGATTCATTAAGCTTTATTCCTAATTACGAATTTCCTAGCAGCATAACTGCCTGATGAAAGTCAAAAAAGTGTTTTTAAGTGACTATTTTTTCTCGAAAACAAGTTTTTTAAAGGACTTTATTTATTAAAGGATTAATATTATATTAAATATTTATTAAAGGATTTATTGAGGAAAAAGCTGGACGTGTTTGCTGAACGTCTTCCGACCATAATCAACCAAAGGTCTTGCTGTCCCTTTAAATAAAACTATTTTCAACAAAAGTAAATCATTTAGTTCCTTGCGACTAAACTTAGAACACCAAATTTATACTCGGGAAAGAATATTTCCAACAAGATACGGGAAAAAATTTCTTACGTTGTAGTTTCAATCCACAATATGTGGTTAACCAACTTAATCCGACGAGATCTTCATTTTTTTAAAATCATTTCCTATTATTTGGCAGCTTCTTCGAGCTTCGAGCTTCTTCAGCAGGAGTATTACGGAAGTGTAGCTGGCAAATTACAGAGGTTGTAGCGCAATCGCGAAGCTGTAGAATGTTTTTTTTTTAAGTTTATTGTTATTTTTCTCGGCAATTTTGGCTGGTATTTCATTTATCTTTTAAGGAAAATATTTTTTTTAATATGTTAAATTCGACTGTTAAACATTTTTTTTCAAAACTTCATTTTTTCAAGCAACCTCATTTTTTTACCACCAAGAGTGTACCGTTAACAACTTAAACGCAGCGTCGAGCAGAATAATGTACCGTCAATTTCCTTTCACATTGGTGCCTGAGCGGTGCTCCATTGAAAATGAGGACGACACGATTCAACAAAGAGCACATCTTGCCCGCCCTGAGAAACAATATACTCGAGACACGCCCAATACGGTCGAGGGTGGGATAAAATTATGGCCCTAATCCACCACTGTGTTAAGATTGGAGAGTGCAACTCTCTGATGTTTCTGAGTGTTCCACTTAAAACGCAGCTATCACAAGGACTGGGTTAGGTCTACTTAGTATTTCAGACTCAACAGATACAATGCTGGTGATACAAGAAAAATTCATATCACTCTATTTCCAGGTTCGCACAAGAAGATATAATTGTATGACCACCTCACTATAACTATAGAATTGACAAATAAGAAAATATAATAGCATTATACCATTGAACATCGAATTATTCCTTGCCATGCACCATTCATTTCCCCAAAAAGTAGATAGAGACAATAAACATGCTAGTCGTGTACCACGTCAGGGAAACCTGGCAGGCCGGTTCCTAGGAAATATTCAACCCGGTTATCCGGCCGGGGGGGAAGGGCAAAAGAAATGGGAAGAGGTCGCAGTGTTTGGCTCCCAACCATCAATTCTGTCCTGATCCTGTCCAAAAACCTAGAATTTGCTTACTCAAGGCAAGTTCAAACAAACGTAATTAGTTCGAGTGTCTTTTTCACGCCTTTGAGCTGGAAGCCAGAGAGTCTTTGGTCATCGGAGGGCGGCGGTTCGATCCAGGAGCTCTCCCTACCCGAAGAGCAACAAACTACCGGAACCCCAGCACGTGAAGATGCTGCTCTGCGGCGAAACTGGTCATGTTTTTTTTTATTTTTTTTAATGCAATAAATCAATTACCATGTAGAATTGCAGAGTTACTTCTTCTATCCATGATATCAACGAATTCCACCAATGGAGGTCTGAAACCATCAACTACCAGAACCCCCTTCTAGTTCAAGAGTTTGCGCGGCGTCAAGGCACCAAGATGGTGAGCGCTTGACTCATCAGCCTCCCACCGAGCGCTAGGCACCACAAACTTCGCCGAAAAACTGGTGGACTCACCTTTGCAAAAGAGATACAATAAACAGCAAAAAAGCTCAAGTTTCGTCCGTTTCTTCTCCTTATCCTTTTATCAAGCTCTCTCATCATCTCGTGGCTGGTGTACCAACACTCCCGACCACACGCCATTGCCACGGCTCCCTGCCACATGAAATTGTATTCGGATGTAGATGCACTGTCGAGTATATGCGATACTGCGGAAAATGCAACAAAATAACGATATCCACTTCCACCAACGACCAGCATGACCATCGAATGACTATCAGCGAAATTAGATTGCCGGTAAATATTTATGCGGTCCCCGTTGAGCAGGTACCCACAAGCCGCGAAATGTGCTTAACCATCTCTTAAACTAAGGCTATGATGTTTTTCCAAAGTGGATGGCTACCGGAAGATACATATCAGAATCAAAAATGACTGAAAGTAAGTCGACCCCAACAAATACACGAATGGATGGAACGAAAAGATGGACTCATTCGCATGAACTTCAAGACAGCCTGTGATTTAAATTTACCTTTAAACTACGCTCTCCACGCCATTTCATGCTATTTTCAAATCATGCGATAAAAAATACAAATATTTGATCCCTGCGCAGTCCACTGAAAATGACTCTATTTCCTCTCCACCAATCATATTTATATGCGACACAATAGAGAGTATTATTAAGGAGATTACTTGGCAACGGGATAAATGAAGTCCCAAAAAAAAACAAACGGAGAGACTTTCCAGAGCAAATTTGAAGAACGCGAGCCGTATTTTTTTCCAAAAATAACGAGGGATTCAGGAAATAAAACGCTACCAATAGAAAGATCGCTAAATATTTCTCACAAAGATTGGGACGGGAAGGGTATAGAAGGGAAAATAGACACGCCATAAAGATGTCGACCATAGGCGTGCGCACAGTGGGTGCCATGGGTGCCGCGGCACCCCCAAAAGGTTTAGGAGGGGCGCCAAAATTTGAATGGAACAGAAAAATTGGGAGAACGCGAGTCCTGCTGAAAAGAACTGGAAAATCAATCAATCTAAAAAAATTTATAGATATGATTTTATTTTTTTCATCTGTAATAAGACTACTCAAACTATCATTGCATGCTTCTTTGAAATAGGTTACGGAGCCAGGTTATGGACGCGAAAAAACGATAAGTAGTATAATATTAGTATATATAAAACATTATTCTGAAAAAGCTGATTACAAAAAGTTTTTTGTTTGTATTTTTAAATCGAATTTTCTTCCCTATAGTTACTTCGCTTTTATTTGATAAAAAGTACATAACTGACTAGTTAAGATATTTTATGCAAGTATTATCAAATCTTTATTTAATTGCAGTTTTTAAAAGTATTTTTAAGACATGTCTCATCCTAGCATCGAAAATTAAAGAAGAAATGTAATATATAGATTTTTAGTTTTACACAAATATTGGGGCCTTCTAATTTTGCTGTGGGATTTGCTTAAAGTAATTGGCTTTCCTCCGAGCACTTTGGTTACGGTCATGGGCAAGGGCAAAAGGCGGCATTTTTATCGTTGGCACCCCCAATAGCAAAATCCTGCGCACTCCTTTGATGTCGATACCTTCCAAATAGAGAGCGCACCGAGTGATATGAAAGCTGTGCGAAAAGCGAAGCCGCCCAAACAGATGCACCATCGCGGACACCTTTGATGTACGCGCACATAGTATCTCACTTCATTAATCAGAGCACCGCACCAATGAATATGCATGACCAGGTGTGGAGCGATCTAAAAAGTGACCCTGAGGAAGGTGATCACTTAAGAATGCGACCGAGAAGGCAGCAGTTCGCTCGTAAATGATAAGTAAAGCACAAATGCAATGAGTAACCCTAGCACCACACATTGAGGTATGGCAGATGCATGCAAGTTTGCATTTAATCCGTGTCAAAAGTATATTTTGTAATTTCAAAATAACTTACTTATGGGAGCTGGGAACATGTCTATATCACGAAAGTTTGTTGGTCAAAATTTCATCTAAATACAAACTCTTTTCACATTTTGACATGATAAAATATACCTACATGATTACTTTAATTAAATGAATACGTAATTATTTTGTTGTTCCCTAATAAGTCTAAATATAGGCTGCATTGAGCATTGTTATTTAGTTTGAATTAGGAGGAAATATAATGCAAGTAATAACTTTTTCGCATTTATATTTTTTTCGTATTTTTGTGAGTAATGTTTCGCAAAAATAAAAATATACTTAGAAAATATTTATATAAAGCAGAATTTTTCATAAGTATGACTCTAATACTAAAAATAACATATTTATTGGTACATATTTTACAATAAAAAGGTAAAACAGGATAGTGAAACTAAATTTAGTACACGCGGCCTGATGGACCCCAACATGTGGTTTGTGTATCACTCCATGATGTGAGCTGTTAAGTGGTTTATTCACAGACTTATTAATGAGATCCCCGATTTATTTTATCAGTATGTACAGTGAATAAATTGACTGAAGAGGATGAAACAATTTTGATTGGTTCGTTGATTTATTCGACCGACCGACCGTTGATTTATTCGGCGACCGACAACTGAGGTCATTGCGCAATAAAGGATAGGTGGGTAGTTAGAATGGGGAATGAAGAAAGGGTGGAGAGAAACCCGGCGTCGGCATTGGCCTACTCTTTAACGAATGGCGACATCCACAGATTATCGTTCCATCTAACGAACGGAGTACCTACTGCATATATTAAAAGTCTCAAATTTGAAGAAAAAAAGTATCAAACATTTGAAAACACACTGACTGAACCAATTTTCATGACGAGTCATTAGTCAATTTTCATGAATTCTTCCCTCCACAGTACCGCACAGTACTCAGGAGGTTTTTATGTCACAGAATATGAATAGTAAGATTACTCCTTCTACAGCGAAGATATGTCTGGAAACATATTTTCTCCATTTATGATAAGGGGAATGAATGATGCGACAGGAATGGGTAGACCGAGGAAGTAACGAGTGAATGTGGTGGAGATACACTTAAGAAATGAATCTTAGAAAGAAGAATAGTGCAGGGGTAGGGTGTGAGGGCAAATGAAGCAAAAGCGGTATACAAAAATAGGGCAGTAAGGAGGAAATTATAAAATCAGAGTCGGCTCTACAGGCCTATCACCTAGAATTAAACATTTTTACTATGCCTTCCCCAAAAGGGTTCGGCGCATCACTAACTATAGTATAATGCATGTTGGTGACTACGCATCTGCTGCCACACACTATTCAGGTGGCTTGCGAGGTATTTTGTAGATGTAGATGGGTATGCATGTATATTTTCTCCCCAACTTTGCGTAGTGGGTTTTCATCGGTGATTCTTTCCGTCCACTTGATCTTTACCATTTTTCATATAACCTCTTTCAACGGCTCCCAGTATTCTCTGTTATACTGATGCTACTGCACAAGCACTTTCTTTTAATAAAAAAACATCATCATCATCTTTTTAATCCTAAGATTGGCTAACTATAGCCCTGTATTCTTCACTATTCACTGCTTATTCTATTACCCGGGGGTTAAGCAAATAGTATCGCTGTGATCTCGCTACAGTATCGCTAAGTATCATAAAGTATCAGACTTATATCAAACCAGTATCCTCCAGTATCGACAGCCGGCAGCCTGATACTTCAACAATCTCAACCGAGTCTGCCTCAGTATCACAAAGTATCGCGGAGGCAGCCAAAGAGTTGATTAGCAACATACTGTTTATTTAAATGTTTTAAGTTTATTGATTCTATTGATTTTATAGTTGTCACGAGCTGAATTAAAGAGCGTTATTTCTCACACCCAATTAAATATCTAATTGCTATATTATTCACGTTAAGTAAAAAGAATATAAAACAACAGGCATCGGTGATTGGGCACCTACCCCAGGTGCGGACCCAACGAGATTGAGGGAAATCAGCCAGCTGTTCCATTCCTGAAGTTAAACCATACCCGGAATGTAGGCCCTCCCGGAAAGGTAGGCATCATGCACGTTTTCGCATGCAAGTAGACTAAATAGCAGGCACGCAGCTCTAGAATTCCGCCATTGGGGGGGATTTGAGTCCATCACCTCCCGTCCATCGAGTATCGACGGGTCAGTATTCACGGAGTATCGACTACGGATACCCAGTATCCCATCCGATACTGCAGTCTCGACCAGTCTCGAGGAGTATCAGAACGAGTCTCGGCTATAGGACTCCACGATACTAAGGATACTGCCAGGATACATTCGGCGTGACTGCACCGAGATCACGGCGATACTTAGTATCGGACACCGTTTGGTACTGATCTGTTTCTCTTCATTTTGACTCGGGATACATACTGGTGTTTCTTCTTCCCCACATCCCTCTTTAATTGTCTCGTGTACTTTTCCCTCCTCACTTCAATTTTTACGTAAGACAATGTAAGAACAGACCAACCCCCATCCCCTCCCAAAACTTATACATATCAGCAACCAAGCTCGGCGAGCCCAGTCGATAGACTTCGAGGTTGTGGGTTCGAGCCCGATGTTGGGCGAATTTTTTTATCGGCCTTGGTGGTGACGGGGTGGAGTCCTCTTCTCAGAGGTCTTCCGGGTTCGACTTCCACCTCGGAGTGTTTTTCATCACCCAGGACGTGGATGTCTGCGTATCGTAATTAACGAGCTCATTGCAATAAAAGACTATATTGACCTGAATTCACTCAAATAATAAATACGACATTATTCTAAATATTATTATTACGTCTTACGTAATACTTGAATGGTCCATCATTTATTTAACGCATTCGTTAATTGCAGAGCTCCATTGTTTCCTATGCATTGGTAACTCTATTACATCCTGGCATTCCTTCTTTCCCATATCCAACTTTATTTGGCCCATGCAATAATCCCTTGGTCTTCCTCGTGGAATCTTCCATCCTATTTTTCCCTCGATTATGCTCTCGATATATGTATTGGGTCTCAGGGTTCGTCCAATCCACCTGGTCCTTTTTCTTACTACTTTCTATACACACCTTACTTCTTCAGCTCTTATGTACACTTCTTCAATCTTCATTTTATCAGCCTATTTTATCTTCAGCATCCGTGTACGACGACAGGTAACGAAGGCTTCTACTCATTTCGGGTTAGCTTCTTTGATGGTCCTAGTCTCTGACACTTAGTATGTCACACTCCATACGACGATTTTCACGCATTGCTTCCTTATTTCTAAGTGCATTCTCTTTGAGCATAGTAGTGCTCTCTTCAACATGTATGCTTTCTTAACTAGAGCTATTCTGCTCTTAATTTACGTCGTGCATTAAGAGAAGTTAAGTGTAGAATATCCCAACCTAATAAATCGTACATGATGCAGAGATACAGTGAGACATAGAGAGTATAACATATTGAAGAAAACAATAGATACCAATATTTCAATCAAGTACTTTCTTCCTTCCTTCCCAAGCGTTAATACAAGCAAGAATAATTTGCTACGTTCTAATTCGTCCATAAATCTTCCAAGTCAACGCCTCATGAAGTGAGTGAGTACGGGAACACACTCGTGTTTTAACGAGATGGAAAACATATTCATCGCGAGTCAGTCAATCTCCGGATTATTTCTCAACCCGCAGACGGTTATTTCCTCCAAATAAAGCAACCAGTGCCTACGATCGTAATGCATCTCAAAATGGACAAAGTCGATAGGCGTCGCAAATATGAGGATCGCACCGGCGACAATACAACCCCATTAACAACTCTCATTGGCGTGCGGCTTTAGTTCTTCGCTCACTTTGCGGGTCCATATATGCGGAGCGGGTGCTTACTACTGCGTTCTAAGTCGCACGAGTCAAACCGTAGCCTCCTCCTCCTCCTCCCACCCATATACTCCTTGGCACGCGCGTAAACGTCGCGGGATTTGCATGAAGGAATGGTCACGCCCTGAGAACTCTCCGTCACCTCAGCAACCACCTCCCCCACATCAAATCCACCCAGCTATGGCACACTAACCGCCATTTAGACGACTGCAGGAACCGGCGCGTGTGCGACATTAATGCAGTGACTCTATAGCGACGGGGATGTCTCGGACATCGGCATACGAATGAGTCATCCGTAAAGCTAAATTTTTACAACTTCTAACTTTGGAAATGAATCCGACGTGAACCTTATACCGTTACATTACAGTAGAAAAGTGTTGGATAGCACCGTTAAAAGAGACGGCCTCTCCATCCGACAGAAAAAGTTCTCTTGACACTGTCATTTAGAAATATTATGCTCGAAATTAGTAGGTAGCTCACATAAGGTCGAGATTTTCTCAAAACCAGAGATTCTTAAAATCCCGAATCCCAAAAAAAAATGTTTTCTCGATATTACGAAAGCTTTTGCAAGGCATACAAATGTATATCATCCGTTTAGCTTAATTTTTATGATTCCCCACTCTGTAAACGAATCCAACGGGAAGGTTATACCGCTGCAATTACACTAGAAAAGTATTGGGGCGCATCGTTAAAGGAGACAACATCCCCAGCCGACATGGAAAATTTTATAACACTATTGTTTAGAAAAATTATATTCGTAATTAGTAGGTAGCTCACATATGGTCGAGAAATATTAATCAAAATTATTTTTTTTTTATTTGGAGCTGGAGCCACCTGGAGCTCCAAATTTTTGCTGCAGCCCGAGCTCGAAATTGTATAATTTTTCCGCTCCCGCTACGACCGCCAATTTTTAAATAACCTATTCTAGGTAGCCTGTGCCACACTACAATTACATAAACTTCATTCCTGTTTACATTTCATGTACTGAGAATTTCTAATTTACTCAAGAGTACTTTTGATGGTGACATAATTTTGTCCTCACCTTTGTATGAAAAACCAAAACGTAGGAGTGTATCCCCCATTTTCTTCCTCTGCATGTCATTTTCTCACGAGACTTTGTCCACATCAGTTTTTCTATCAAGCCCGAAAAATGAATTAATTACATCCAAAATCCTTAGTCACGTTTACTTTACCTTGTAATGATTATTGCGATAAAATAATATCCGTAATTAGAAACAGAAACATTTTACCGGATCCGGAGCGGAGCTGGAGCCACCTCCAAAGACCTCGGCTCTAAAGCTCTATCCATATGTGATGGAGTGAATTTGGTATCGCCGCCCAAAACAGAGGAAGAAGTCCGGATTGTATACCCCGCTCGCCACCATAAGGGCGCATGGCAGTGGATGACAGCAGAGATTGTGCTCGAGAATACTTGTCTCAAGAAAAATTCGAGAAATTCATAATTTATTTTCAATTTCTCGTATCTCGAGAAATGTTTTCTCTCAAAACCCGAATTTAAAAATGCCGAATCCCAAAAAAATATTGTTTTGATATTACGAAAGCTTTTGCGAGGCACACGAATGAACCATACGTTAAACAAAACTTACTACTTTGTAAACGAAACCAACGTGAATGTTACAACACACCATTGCACTACAAAGAAAGTCATATTTGATGTAAATTCTATTTTGTAATGCTTATTTTCCAGCCACTACAATAACAATTTCTTTACGCACTTAAATTCCTTTCCATGTTTTCTTTATGCACTAAGTAAATTTTGGTTCTATGTACGTTCAATTCCGCACATTAGCATTTTCAAATTAGCATAATTATAGTCTTATTGCTTTATAGGCTACTTTACTTCCTTAAATGGAAAAAATAAATGTAATAATATATGTAATAATATATGTATGGAAGAATAAATATTATTATTATATAATAAAAGTGTTGGAGTACACCGTTAAAAGAGACGACCACCTCAGCCGACAGGAAAAATTATTATCGAAATTAGTAGATAACTCACATAAGGTCGAGAAATGTTTATCAAAATTAGTTTTGAAATTTACATATTCTACCTTCCTTTACTAGTATTCCACAAAAAATATTCAAAATAAATTTCATGAGCTGTTGCTTTGCTCTCCGATTAAGGTCGAACCCCGAGTTGTCCACTGACCCCTATGCGAGCAAGTAAAAGCAGCCAGGATAACAATGCAAGGCTCGACCATAATCTAGGATAGTACTAATTTAATAAACATTCTTACATATAATACTCTGGTTAAGATACTGACACTGTTTACTAATACTATATATTCATGGACACTAAGGAATACTAATTCATACGGAAGACCATATCATTTTGGTAGTTATTTCCTTCGAATTGAGGAGTTAGTAATAATAATAAAAAGTTAAATAACACAAGTAACAAGTCTATCCTTCCAATCGAGAGTGGTAATTTCATAGAAAACACCTATCAAAAATATTAAAACTATGCATAAAATTTAACCACAGTACTATAAATATCATTGAATACCGATGGTTTCTGTACATGCATTTTGATATCCTAGACAAACACTGAAATTTTAGAGTGCAAATAAGAATTTCGTTCTATCGAGAAAAACATTGCTCATAATCTGGCGGATGCCGATAATAATAACATGAGCCTAGATTGAACGCTAGGCTATTCTACATTTTCTCTGAGGCACTGAATATTTTGCTTCATCGCCGCATCAGTTATCTCCAAAGTGATAATGTAAACGCCACGCTGCGCTGACTGGCATGAGGGAATACTCATGCCTCATCTTGTTGAAACTCAGCTGTGATTAGGCCGTGTGCACAATTAGCACATAGCTGCAGGCTAAAGCTTACAGTGCGCACTTTTCTTATCTGTCTGGCAATGCCTCAATCTCTAATATAACGCAAACAACGAATGGTTTGAAAAACATTCCTTCGACACGAAAACAGTCGGATAAGCTGAAGACGAGGTTTTCTTCACGGCTTGAACACATGACGAATGCTAGAGAAGGAACCGAGATTTCTCGGGAGGAGTTTTGCTTAACAAATAATATTGAGACGGCGGTTGGGAAGACATGAATGAAGTCAGCAGGAGGCCAGGTATTGACCGGAAGGAACAATGGAAATGGAAGCAAAGCACAATGGGAAATCGGCTGACGGCGTCGTGACTTCGCTGAACCGAGCTATTTCGGACTCGAGATTTTTCACTCCGGAGGAAAAGGCAACTATAAACTTGCAACGCCGGAGAATTCTTGCTTTTATTTTCCGTCCACACGCGGAGAGGGACAGGGAATGAAGCAAGTGACACGAGTTTTGTCGCCTGGCTGGAAACGAGGAAGGTGGGCGAAGCAAGATGCAGGGGGGTGGGGAAAGGCGACGGGTAGCACCCACGGCCCCTTGTACAAGGACGGCTAGACGTGCTACCATTTAAATCGCGCATAAAATCACGAAAAGTGTCTCTTCAAGGTCTTTGTTACACGTTACAAATATTTACACGAGCAGATGCAAAAATATTAAGCCCGTTTCACACGACAGTTCATCTAGCACAAGACCTAGTACGCTAGCCGGTACTTGACAGAGAGGACGGAATCAAATATCATTTGAGCCGTCCTGTATGTTTTCACATTATCACTGAGCTTTTAATAGCGAGAAAGTAGCATTTTCATTCATATCGTTGCGCATATCTACTACTCCCAGTTCCAGTTCCAGTTGGTAGTATACCTTTAGCGCTGCCACGGGCGCGAGCCCTCTACAGCTGTTGAATAAGCAAGAGGGAGGAAAATTTAGGGTGGGAGTATGATGAGCTGGGGGGTTGGAGCTGGAGTGGTGACTGGTGGAGAGGCAAGGGAATAACGATTGCGGCAACAAACTTACACTAAAATGAAACTGGCTTTTTGTTTTTTTTTATTTTAAATCAATGCAGCTAATGTTGTAATATATTTTTCCTAAGACTTACAGGAGGTAGGAGGAAGAGATATAGATAAAGAATTTGTTCTTACGGTTGTATTTCGTCACAAGGGCGACTAAAAGGAAAAAACACATAAAAAAGAACTCACACGGGTTTTGCATATTTCGGTGGATCGCCGCCACCTTCTTCAGCGAGAGGTAAAGAAAGAATTTTTTTATTTATATTTTTTTTCTCATTGCATTGACTTAAATACTTTTTATATTAAAAAAGGGATTAATGTTCCTTTGAGTAATCAACATGCTAAAACAACTGGAGATAATATGAGGTTGCAGCGGTAAGTAAGCTAGGTTGGGAAGGTGGGATGGGTAATAGATGGGTCAAATTTTTTAATCTTCCGACTGATTTTTTTTTTTTTTTCGTTTTTAGGAAGGAGAGGTATCATCTGATGGGGGAATTTGAAGCGGCCTGTCGGGAGAGAAGAGGACCAAAGTTGGAAGATGAAAGGGTTATTGGACTGTTTTAGGGACAAGGAATAATTGATGGAGCAGGATAGGATCATTTTGGCTACCGTAGGAATTTGGAGTTCTTTGTGGATGCAGGAGTTGGGGATGAACCAGGGGGCACAGGCGATTTGACGAGAGGTTATATTGAGCCAGGCTTGAAGACAAAGGACTTTGGATTCGCAGATAATGGACCAGATGGGTGATGCATATAAGATTTGTAGAAGGATAATGGAATGGAGGATTGAGAGTTTGTTATTGAGGGATGAAACACTATTGCGGGCAAGGAGAGAATTAAGAGCGAATTTAGTTTTTTAACTTTTGACAGTATGAGGTCGAGATGGTTATTAAATGAGAGCTCATCATCAAGGACGATTCCAAGGAAGGTGGCGGCGGAGCGTTGGGTAGTAAATTTACTATGGAGAATGAGGGAAGAACGGTCGTTTTTGGTGAAGGATTTAGTAAAACAGACTTTTGAGCATTTTAGGGGGTTAACTGAGAGGTGCCATAAGTTCAGCCAGTCTTCTATTAAGTCAAGATGATGTTGGAGGGCATCGTAATTTTTTTCCGGCCACCAACTTTGTGAAGCAATGGTGGTATCGTCCGCATAAAGGTAAAGTTCGGTGAGAGGGGTGGAGGGGATGTCATCATTGTAAATATTAAATAGGGTAGGTCTGAGGACGGCGCCTTGAGGGACGCCAGTGTGGAAAGGGTTAGGAGCGCTAAGGTACGAATTGTGTCTGATGGAGAAGGAACGGTGATGGAGAAAGGACTGGATAATTTTAATGAGGTAGATGGGGATGTTGAGTTTAAGTAATTTAAATATGAGCCCAGAGTGCCAGACTTTGTCAAAGGCCTGGCTTATGTCCTGAAAGACAGCAGTGGTAACCCAATATTGGAGTTTAGCCCGGAAGAAATGTATTTAGTGAGACGGTTGATTTGATGGACGGTGGAGATTTTGCTGGCAAAGCCGAATTTCTCATTACGGAATAGTGGGAGGAGAAGATTGCGGAGACAGGAGAGGATTATTTTTTCAAAAAGTTTGGCAAACAATTTGAAATGAACCAATTTATGGCAGCAGCGACCAAAACAACGGCCGAGACTTATCTATTTATTGTTGATTTCAAAGCCAGGATATCACTAATAGGCTAATAGCCACAGGTTTTGATGGATCCAATAGTGAAGATCGTACAGCGGCTGTATAGTCTAACGTGATTGGTCGACGGCTACTATAGGTCCTACTGGGAGTGAGTAGCAAACTAATACCGCATCAATTATGAAATCAAGTGGCTCAGCGAGTATGATAGCGATCATGCTTGTCAGCCACCATGCTGGTTCTGCATCTCACGATACATGAACGCTGTCATACAAGCGAGTATCCTCGAACTTGTTCTTGATCAAGTATCGCGTAAAACGGACACGAATTAAATTAATATTTCTAAAAGCCGCATATTTTTGCGCACACAAGTACCTTCGAACTTATTTACATACCTACATTCCCGTCACGCCGTTTCCTTTCGAGGTGGGCACGGTCAAAAAAAAGTTTCAACTCTCGGCGATACGCCTCTTAAGCTGACTCTCCTTTAATAATGTTCTCCACAGCGCCATATTCTTGAATAAACCTTTTGCCTCAGCTACTGCCATGCTATGTATGTTTCATCTACATCCTCCTGTTCTTATGACTCCTAATATACCTTCCCTTAGGAGTCTCTTCCACCACATTTACCCATGGCTTTCTCCGTCCACATCCTCTCACGCCATTCAATCCACTATCATAAATCTGCTTCGCTATTCCTGATCCATTCTCTCGGCATGGCCAAACCAACAAAGCACGGTACTTCCATACATGCCCATTACCGGAGCATCCATCGCTTCAATTACACTCATACATACACATTCTCTTGTTCATAAAAATTCCCATAATCCATTCGATCCAGCGTTAAACATTTATCTGACCGTATGGCCTTATGGAGAACGCTGTTGCCAAACGTACGCCTCGTGAGCTCGCCTCACGGCCACGTGGGCAACCATTTCCAACGCCTCGCTTAATTTAAATTAGTAACTTAAGGAGTTAATATCTGCATATTGGAATACTCCTAAACGTGCTGTTAGTATACTACATAGTATTACCTATGTTTATTTTCCAGCTGCTATTGGCAACATCGCAACGGCGGCCTTATGGAGATTTTCAAAGGAAATCATCCTGCATAAGAGTCATGTGGAACACCCAATATCAAAATATTTTTTTTTCGTTCTCCGGACTTCATAGGTGTAGAATATGCATCACAATTTTGATCGAGCCGAACGGATTTCGGGTAGGAGAAAAAAAATCCCAAGGCAATTGATCTCTGATGCCCAAGAAATCCCATCACACTTGCCGACCTAAGTCTCCGGAGCGAAAATAAAAATAATAAAAGGTTTTGCCATCCTCAAGTCGCCGAAGGATGGGGCATTGGGCGTTCGACGGCAGCCGGGTCCAAATTACCCCGAGAGCTCGACGAAGACACGGAGGAGGGGAAGCTCCTCTGGTGGGGGAGGAGGGGGGAGAGTTGGACTTCTAAGGGTGGGTTGAGGAGAAAATTGAGCGCTTCTCTGGACCACCGCCGGAGTGAGACTCTTCAAGCATTCCCCACTCCCTCCCCCTCGTCTTTTCACCCTTCCCGTCCCCTCAGCACAAAGTGAGACGGAGGGCACGTCCGGAGCGAACGAACTTGGACGGATAAATTCGAATTTTTCGATTCATTAGCGGGGCGAAGAACTAAGGGCGGCCTCTTAGCACGCGTGCGCCGTGATGCCTCGAACGCCAGTCAGCTGCGCAGACTGAGAGGATTAGAAATGTGTTATCCCATTATCTAAGTCCCCGGCGAGGATAAAACATAATCAATTATTAATTTCGGCATTCACAAACTGGATTTCATTAGTAAAACCAAATGTAAGACACCGTCTAAGTTTATGCTTTGTGGGATTCTTTCATTATTTAGCAATTAAAAATGCTTCGCAATTCCACTGTTTTATTGAAACTGTGGAATTGCGAATCACTTTTTTATTGTTAAACACAGTAATAACGGACTTTAGAGCAGGGGTCTCCAAAGTAGTACGCAGACCCCCAGGGATCAATTTAGACTACAGACTAGGGGATCGATTGGGGGTTAAAATTTATGAAATGCCACTAACGAAATAAATAACTAAATATTAACGCACCATATCACACATTTCGAAGTTTTATCTATCACTCATCGTGGTCGTTAGACTAATAAATATACTTTCATCAATATTTTCAATTAAGGTCAGATATACAATACACTCCTTTTGTTTATTTTAAAACACGACATAAAAAATACTCTTCCACTAATAATACGCACTGCATTGTCTTTTTTTATTTGCTCTCCGAATGATTCTGATGTATGTATGGACGTACTCCCCTGCGATACCAATAAGTCACTTTTGACTGGTCAAATTTCCTATGGGCCGAGCGAATAGAACTTGACTGAGACACCCATGTCCTGAGTGGAGTAAAAACTTTCCCAGGTGGGATTCGAACCCGCGACCGGAGGATTAGCAGGCGAGGAATGCACCCCACCGCCGTAAAATTATAATTACGCATTCGTAAAAATGAGTGGGTCAATAAAACGCTTAGTAACAACTGCCAAGCAAATAATTGAAGGCAATGGAGATGTGTTTTTCTCGAATAAAGATAAAGATCAAATGGACGAAGAGGATCACCAACGAAGAAGTCCTACGAAGAGTTGGAGAGAAAATAATTATAAAGAAAGTCTGAGAAGAAGAAGGGACAAACAGATTGGACACATTTGAAACGCAACAGCCCGTTCAAATTAGTAATGGAAGGAGAAATGAATGGGAGCAATTACAGAGGGAGACCCAGAATGGAATAAATCAGGCAAATTATGAAGGTCGTCAAACTGAATAATTATGTAGGAATGTAGCTGTTAGCTTAAAGGAGGCGACAGCAGTAGCAAACCAATCTTCGGACCGATGACAGCTGATGATGAATAAAACGCTGAAAAATTCTTGAAGGGGTTGGTGGTCAAAATAATTTGGGCACCCATAGCGTCGCTCAAAATTTAATAGCGAGGCTATGGAATCCTCATTTCCCTTTACGTTTCACTACACCGTGTAGACTTCAAGAAAGACTCGACTCTCTGCGTATATTAACAATTGAAGCAGATATTCTGGGAAGTTTTAATTTCGAGAATGTTAGCAGAGATCTTGCGAAAAATGGAATGTAGAAAAATTCCTTTCGGGTCCACAATATTGGAACTTTGATGCCATTAAATATTTGAAATATTAAAATAGATGCTACATTGCATTTTTGTAAAACTTTATGTAACCCAACCTTGGCTTACTTTATACAGTATACATTACTTTAATGTACTTTACCGTACATATACTTTATACAGTGTTATCAAATGAATACATTTTTGTACAGCTGTAACCCGCATTGTATATCTGGTCAGACATATCAACAAATAAAATGGACTGGGTCAGTGTGGAAAGGGTGGGGGCACCAAGATTCGCCAGTGCTTACTGTCAGCGTAATAATTATGAAGACTCGAGTTTGGATACCCATAAGAAATTAATCATAATACCTAAATGAGTGCAAGTTGCATCAAACCTTAACTTATTTTACATTGCTTTCAACCATACTTACCAATAATTTTTACAATACATCTATCATTTTTTAATTACGGTGAGAACTAAAAAAAGGCAGTTTTTGGCGTTTTCTTAAGGAACGCTAACTTTGAAATTTCATAAAGAAGAAACTTGACGTACAATCGTAATGACATTTTTAATTATGAAGACGAAAGAACATTTTTCAAAATATATCATACATTTCAGCTCTATCTCATTTGCCATAAAAAGGTTCTTATCAATTTTATGAAAACACGTTTTCTTAGTAACGAGCATAGTCCTGAAAAAACGATCTTGGTCTTGTTTTAACGCTCTTTTCAGCATTATTTCGAAACAATGACCTTAGTTAACCCAAAGTATGATATCGATTTTTACCGAGTTTTCAAACATCGGAGCATTTTAGCAGGCTCAACGCTGGCGGCGAGGCGTCCGTCTTCGCCAGTGCCATGTGTATTCATGGCCAGTGCGGTGCAGTAGGGAACCAGTGAGCGTTGATCCACCCCTTACGGTAATTAGAGCGATAAATCAATTCACCTAGAATTTGATGAATTTGAGGCCATTTTAAAGAAAAAACTCTTATCTTTTTAATGATATCAAAATATTAACCCCATGACGAACTGCTTTTCGAGAAATTTTGCCAAAAATTATAAGCTTTTTTTCATGGGATTGATTACGGCTGTGCGCTCCAGACGGAGAATATTGAAAGAATAGGAACTTCTAACACCTAGATTTCGTCAAAAAACTAAAGGGGTGTAGTTTGTATGTTTTATCAAATATTTGTAAAAATTAATCAAGAACTCCCCGTAGTAATGCTTACAGAATCGCAAAAATAACCCGTTGATTTGAAGGGTTTTCAGCCATACGGCGTGAGAAAATGAGTCAAGTTAGAGACTTATGTTGTTGTATGTATTTATTTAATTTCTGAGAATTTTTGTCGTATATAACTATATTTTTGGACAATTAATATTACAATATTTACTTCATACTTCTTACAGACGCTTACATTAAAAAATAAAATTCGAATATGGTCTCCATTATGACTAGGGAACTATCTCGCTCGAACTACATAAACTACATTACTTGGGTAGTACGCTGGAAGAAACAGGGCATAGTAGCAAAGACATTAGGAGGAGAATAGCGCTAGTGAAGGAAGCCTTCAGTAATAGAAGGGAGCTGTTGACGGGGACCGCAAGTAAGGATGTAAAAAAGAGGCTGGTGAATAGCTTGACATGGAGTCTGGCGTTGTATGGGGCAGAAACGTGGACCTTGAGAAAGGAATACGAAAATAGGCTGAAGGCGTTCGAGATGTGGGTGTGGTGGGGGATGGAGAAGGTGCGTTGGAGGGAAAGGAAGACAAATGATGAAGTGCTTGACATGGTGGGTGAGGAGAGGAAACTTGTGGATGAGATTAGGGGAAGGCAGGGTAGGTGGCTGGTGGTGGGTGAATGGGGGGTGATGGGTTGCTGAAGGCCGTGATGGAGGGAAGGATGTTGGGCAAGCGGGGAAGGGGAAGAAGGAGATTAGGTTTTATGGACGGGATGAAGAAAGGTAGGACTTACGCTTGGATGAAGAAAGATATACTAGAAGTAGATAGGGCACTGCACGTATTAGAGTCTGTTGGATGTTCTCTGACTTACATCATAACCTACCTTTAACCGGTAGATTACTCCGATGATGAACTACACGAGCACTCAACCCACAGCCACAGATTCGTTTATACTGGACGCGATAGAGAAGGGGTGTAGGTGGAGGGCGGACCGAGAGTGATGTGCTGGGAATGTAAGGGAGAGGTTTCCTTCATGCATATCTCTCTCTCTCTCTCTCCTCTTCCTCTCACGCTATTCTCGAAGACGAGTCTGCCCGTCCGCCCGTCGGAAGCTCCTCCTCGGCGGCGAACGCAGTCTGGACCCCGAGAAGAGTCAAGGCAAATGCTGAGGAGGAGGAGGATCTCACTCGCCAAAACCGGTCTCCATGGATTCCCTCCCCCCTCAGACCTCCTCTCTCTCTCTATTCCCCCTCCCTCCTCACATGTCTTCTTTCCTCCCCCGCACCCTCCTCCCACGCCTCCATACCTTCCGCCCCTCTGCCCCTCCTCCCACCCCCGCCCCTTCCGCACCACAAATCCGCCTCCCATCTCCTCACTCCTTCCCAAATGCCCCATCATCCCCACACTGAAGCTTCCATCACGCAGCTCTCGATCCTGTACAAATTCGAGGAGATGCAAGAGCTAAGAGATCTACACTACTAAAGACGGGAGAAGCATGAAGGAAATATAAAATTAAACAGAGGATGCAATAAACCAACATAAAAAAATATATTAATTTCTAAAAGGCAAATGATGAAGTTCTTGACCTAGTTGGTGAGGAGAGGAAACTTGTGGATGAGATTAGGGGAAGGCAGGGTAGGTGGCTGGAAGCGGTAATGAGGGGCGATGGTTTGCTGAAGGCCGTGATAGAGGTAAGGATGTTGGGCAAGCGGGGAAGGGGAAGAAAGAGATTAGGTTTCATGGCCGGGATGAAGAAATGTAGGACTTACGCTGAGATGAAGAAAGAAATACTAGAGGTTGATAGGGCACTGCACGTGTAAGAGTCTGTTGGATTTTCTCTGAATTTCATCATAACCTACTTCTAACCGGTAGATTAAACTAATGAATGAAAAAAATAGGACAGTTATAGCACGGAATCAATAACCTTAGGGGTTGTGTTTGAACCAATCGATATAATTTCATTCGCGTAACTCAGGAGTCACGTGCCACAATAACGAACAGTTCGAGATGTTGGTGTGTTTGAACCACTCTTAAAAATGTCACCCAGCCTTTCCGATCGAGATTCTATCACCGTAGTATCGTTGATCGTATCAAAAATACTGATTAGAGACGCAATAAACAACATATTGGAAGCTTAAATTATCCACCTGAATGTTTCAAACACACCAATATATCGAACCGGTCGTTGCCTTTGATGAACTTTAACTTAAATTTATCTTCTTCAAGTCACGTTTTTTCGGGCGCGAAAAATATAACCGCACATGCACGAGCGCTTGGCGTTCCTATTCCACTCATACTAACTTGCGATCATGAGAAACGAAAATGTCCAATTAGTACGTTAGAGCCATGGGTCGGAAAACTGCGGCTCGCGAGCCAAACGTTAGTTTTTTTAGTTTTAGTTACATTAGTTTATTAGTTTTTTTAGTTAGCTTTAGTTACATTAAAGAAGCTCTGAAATAAAAATGGGAAATTGCGACAGAGTATTTCATTCCTAATACTCTAATTTTAATAATCTAGCTAATTAATAATCTGATTACTTCATTTACTAATTTATTAATACGCACTACTTCGCTTTACAATAGGAAGAATATTTTTTTTCCCAAGCATTTCATCGTATTCATTTTTTAAAGGAGTGTAATAATATAATGATGATTTGTTTCTTCATCTAATAACGAAATAGTTAATTTTATTACTTGTTTTACTATTACTTTAAATTCTCCCTATTTTTAAAACTACATTTTTGGCCCTCGAATAATTTTTACACTCCTGTGAGGGACAGATTTGGCTCTTCGTCCTAAAACTTTGCCGACCCCTGGGTTAGACGATGCGGCGTACCACAGCATAGAGGAGCATCCAAAACTGACTACTCGTGTGATTCAGCCTCAATTCCAGACCGTTAAAACCCCCTCCTTTCCCCCCATTCCTCTCTCTCTCTCTCACACACAAACACACACAGACACAACACACACCCCCTGCCACCCACCTCATCATCCATTTCACCTCCATCGGCATTTTATTCTTCCTGTTTCGCCCCATCCTTCCAGCCCACCCTGCTCACTTTCCCTCTCCCGCCCCTCCTCCCGCAGTCCTTTCTTCCCCCTCCCAACCTTCCCTCGACTCGCTTCCCACCTTACACCTCCTCCCTCCGTTCCCACCTCATCCTCCACCTCCTCCCTCCTCAATCCCTCCCGCCCGATCATTCTCCTCACCGTCTCCATTATAAATCTCGTCTCTCGTGCATTTCCCCCTGTAACACTTCCTCCTCCTCTTCGTCCTCCTCCCCTATACTCAAAAAGATCCCGCGCCAACCTCCTCCTCCTCCACAATGAGGATCCACATCCCTCCCATCCGCCTATCAACCTCCTGCATGCCATTCTCACCGAAATAAAATCGCACGAAACCTCTCTCCCGGCATCATTCCACATATTTACACCTCACTCTCTCCCTCCCTCCTCCATTCCACAGCACTGAATATCTTTTTCCGTCCCATCCTCCTCTCCCCCCCCTTTTACCTTTAGTTTCTCAATTTCTTTCGTCTCGTGAGAAAAGGCGCAGGGAACTCGGGATGCGGAACGCCTTTACCCTCCTGGTTAGCGCGAAAGCTTACATCTACAAAGAATGCTGTCACTTATGGTAGTTAGAGCGAGATATTTCTTTAGTCATAATGGAGACCATATTCTGATATTATTTTTTCATTTCAGCGTCTGTATGAAGTAAATATTGTATTAATAATTACGCAAAAAAAGAGTTTTATATGACTACAATTCTCAGTAGTTAAATAAATATACCTACGTAAGTATCTAACTTGACTCATTTTTTCACGCCGTAAGGTGAAAACGCCTTCACAGCAGATGGTTTTTTTTCGCGATTCTGAAAATATTACTACGGAAATTGATTATATTCTATAAATAGTTGAGTAAACATACAAACTACCTACACTAAATTAGTTTTTCACGAAATCTAATCGTTAGGAATTCCTAATTTTTTTTTCAATATTCTCCCTATGGAGCGCACAGCCGTAATCCATCCCATGTAAAACAGCTTATATTTTCAAGCAAATTGTTCGAAAAGTACCTAGTTCGGCAAGGGGTTTATATTTTGATGGAAAGACGAGTTCCTACTACCTACTTACGTACTAAGTACTACCTTAAGGTAAGCTACCTTAAGCAATTTTCCTTAGGGTAGTTTGAGCGAAATATCACTTCACCTAGAATTTGATGAATTAGCCCTCATTTCAAAGAAAAAACTCTCACCTTTCCAACGATATAAAATTATAAACCCCTTGCCGAACTACTTGTCAAGCAATTTGCCTTAGAATATAAGCTGTTTTACATGGGAGAGTTTACGACTGTGCGCTCCAGAGGAAGAATATTGAAAAAATTAGGAATTTATAACAATAAGATTTCGTCAGTAAACTAACGGTGCGTAGTTTGTATGTTTTCTCAACTATTTATTAAAATATAATCAATTACTCACCAACGTATGTTTTTCAGAATCGCGAAAAAACCTGTTGTCTAGGCGTTTTCACCGTACGGCGTGAAAAAGTCAGTCAAGTTAAGAGACTTATGGAGATATATTTATTTAATTACTGAAAATTTTTGTCGTATTTAACAATAATTTTAGGCAATTAACATAACAGTATTTACATCAAAAGCTCGCTCAAAGTACCTTCAGGCAGTTGGACTGATTTTTGTTTATGCACAGATTTGCGTGAAACTTACGTGCATACGTATTCTCATTAGTGATATGTATAGATAGAAGTGAAAAAAATTGCATCGTACCGATTTGGTTATTTGGCCAGTCCATGCTATTATAACATGTGGCCTTACGCCATATGATATATATTTCGTAATAATTGGATTACATTCATATACAGATTTTCTTCTATTCGCGAAATCACATTTCTCATTATTATAACTGGTGCTAACAAATAGCAACGTGTCACGCCGAGTCCAATATTCAAAAACAGCATATTTTAATATAATTTCATCTAAATTTCGAATACCGCGCCGAAAACTCATAGTCACAACATTCGTTAAACGAAAAAAATGTAAAATGCTAAATTACAAAACTTTTATCATTTTCACTGCTGCATATAAGGTGAGTTAAACGAATTAACAGATCACTTTAGTGAAATGTGGTCCAAGATTTTTTTCGACTAAAAAAACTTTTAAAATGTGCAGTGCATTGTACATTGTGCACTCAATGGCCCAAGATTACAGCTCCAGCCACCTCAAGTCATTTTACTGCAAAACCACCCGAGCGTGGATTGGGAAAAGGGATCCTCCTTCCTCTGCCCTACTCAGGCCAAAGTTGCGGACACATTGTTCTAAAATATTTTATTTAGCCTACTCTATCCTCCTCCTCCTCCCGTCCCGTCTGCCCGTCTTTCTCAGTTTAGTTCCTCTATTTCTCTCGTCTCGTGAGAAAAAACGCCAGAACCCGGGCGGCAAGACGTCGTCACCAAATCCTGGCCAGAAGGAATGCTAATATTCCTACAATATTGCAGAAAGTACTCTGAAGGCTTCCGCGGCGAATCTATGAATGGTCCATTCTTCGTTCGGGTTTTTCTGTTTCGGGTCGCGTTGTTTGGTTTTGCAGACAACAGTTTCATTCAACCCCAGTCCTGGAGGCGTCTTCAGGCTGAAGTATTTTTTCGCTGCGTTGGCCTAATCACTGTAAGGAAGGATACATACACACCACCACGCGGAAACGGGCACTACAACGCAGAACCAAGCAGAAAACCCCGACCGAAATACGGAAACCAGCAAAGAAGCAGGGTAACAGCATGGTAACGCACGAGACTCACCCTTGGGCCCTATATTAACCTCTTCAGGGATACTGCCACATATGTGGCCATTTACAATATGTTAAGTCTATGGGATAAAATGAGGTCCTGTAACGGGAAGAATACACGTTTGTGTCCATTCTGTTCCGATGAAAATTTGCAAAAAACTCACTTTTAATACGATTGTAAAGTGTATAACATAATGTAGAAAAAAAAATTGTTTAAATTAAAAGAAATGAAAAAAATTGAAGAGGTTAAGCGGTCAAAATGAAAAAAAAACTTTGACCTGAAGATACCTCCAGGATATGAGGCGAAACTGTTGACTACAAAGCCAACCAACGCGACGGAATCGGAAAGAGGAATGGAACAATACTGACGCCAGTTCAAGTTCTGTCATTAAAGCGAGTTGACGAATTAGGTAGGTGACCGGAGTACTCGGGGTTGAAATCTGGGGAAAGCCTCTTTTGAAACCCCACTAAAAATTCGCAAACTCAAAATACTACTGGGAAAGAATACGAGAAAAATCCTCGGGCCAAAAGTGAAGGAGAGATGCAGGAATTGTTCTCGGGTTTCCCACTGGGTTAAATAAACCATGCTGTCCAATTTTCGACGTCCGACTCGGATATCGTCTTCAAGGCAACAGAACAGTGAGGGTAATTACTCAACTACTATGAGGACATCTCTAAGTCTCACAGTCACCCCGCAGCGCTAGACACATTTGCTACTCTCTTCCCCTTCAGTGCTTACTCTTTTAGTTTCTCCATTCTCTCACCTTTTGGACTACGGAAATGCCAACGCGGACAAGAATGTAACACAAGACAATTTTACGTTATCATAGAAAATCAGAACGAATTAAAAGACACATAAAGGAGGGCTACGCGCTCAAAACGCGTTACTCAAAAACATCCTCAACCTTTGCAAACGTGCAAACCTTTCACTCAGCAAACGCTGGAGCCAAGATTTCTAAGCAATCGAAAACGAATTCATGAACCTATCTAATGGACGTTTGACCTTATTTTTGCTTTTGTTTGTTCTGCATGTGTGATTTGAGGCCAGCATTAAACTTGTCAATGGGGATCGGGTCGGTAATGTGGCTTGAGTACCAGCTTCCTATCCTGAACAATCCAGGCAGTGGCGGAGTTTAATAGTGGAAACCCGATTCCTCCCTGGGTGCTATGAGAAGAACTCTTCAAACTCTTCTTCTTCCTCACGGACGGAGGATTGGATAGGATAGAATTTAAGCATTCCTCTTACCAACTTACTCACTTTTCGACAATAGCAGAAAATGACCTCAGCTGTAGGTTACCTCCCCAAAGTAGCCAACCTAACTACACTTTCCTAAACTATTCAACGGACTTAGATCTTTCCAATAATCTTCTTGTCTCCAAAGTCTGCCAGTCCCTTCAGCTAGCACAAGGAACTCAGTTTGTTAGACCAGTGGCTCTCTCTGAAATACAGGGAGACATTAATCCACAAAAACACACATCCTTTTCCATCCCTTCACTTTTCCAATTTTTTTTCCCACCGTTACCTCTCTTTTTCACGACCGGTCGTCCCACACCCTGTCACATGTCCCCGTAGCGCTCGCAGGGTTATAGTATAGGTATGTGGATGTCTCACTTCCCTTCCAAACTCCCCCCCCCCTCCAGCCTATTACGCCCTTCGCCCTTTCTTGGTATCTCCCTCTGTCCCACGCTCTCACCTCCTCGCCACCACCACATCCTCCCACCCCAATACTCCTCCGCCACCTCCCTCTTCGCCGCCCTCAGAGCTCGAACCAGAGTCCGGGCATGGGGAGGAATGTGCGAGAGCGATCCGGCGGGAGGGAGAGGAGCGCCATTATGAGGAGGGCTATAAGGAGGTCCATAAAGTTGTGAGCCGCGGGTCCAATGGACGCCGCACAGCGTGGCATTTGGATCTTTTTTGCGACAAAACCTAATGACTGTTGTTAGAAATGAGATAGGGAGATGAACCAAAAAGCATATTGAAGATGATGTAAAGCAGAATCTCAAAAGATAAAGTGACTCACTAATATTAAACTTTTGACCTTGAATATGAAGGTCAAATCTATTTTTATAAAGTAGTTTTTTCAATATAAATTTATCGGGTTTCCATCCGAGAATGATTTTGGCTGCTAGCCAGAAATCCTTATTCGGATGGATACTCGAGAACAATTTATACATTATAATTCGCCGAGAAAGAACAAAATCTTATAGTTTACATAATTTTTTTTAAAGAATGCAGAGGGATACATTTTTCATAGCGGCAATGAAAACTACGGTAAATTCCTCATTCGACAAAATAAATAACTTACAGGTTTTATTTACTTCTAAAGCTAATACACTTCTACACTTTTTTTCATAACTTTCGAGTTATCGTTCTGTCCAGGTACTTATTCACGAAAGGACGAACTTCCATTATCGGTGAACAGATATTGTGGTCCTATAGGACGGGGTCGGACGTACGATGAACTGAGGAAAGAAACAAATATGCGTAAAAAGTGTCATGTATGTGAAAATATCTAGAGGATTGTTATCAGCCAAGCGTCCTACTTATATGTATGCGGTAATGTGAGATCTACGTCCTCAAAAGTAAAAATGATGTAATAAAATACTAATACGGCCGTAGGCTCTAGAACAATCAATAAATTGAAGCAATCCCCTAAATTGAGCCCCCGAGGCAGTTGTCAAATCCGTTCGGTGGTTAAATCATATGAGATTCATTCGACCTTTACTATTCGCATTTTCAATGGGATTAGTCTATCTTTGATAAATCGAATTACCTCCGGAACTGAAAAATGCTTCTAGCTGAAGAAATGTCGAGTTACAGAGAGTTACTTCAATACAATGCGAAGAAGAACAATGATTTTTTTTCCAAATCATGTAAAAGTTCTACTTACAGAAGTTTGAATTCTCGAAAGTCAATTGTATTTCATTTCACACTAGGCATATGTAATAGGTTAACATGTGGCTGCATTCGTTTTTATTTTAAGTGCATTATATGAAGGTGGGAAGGAAAATGCACCCAGGTTCGATGAATTTAAATTCTTAAATTAATTCGTACGGCAGAGCATTCATGAACGCAAGTAAATAACGTTCAGTCGCGAGATCATCAAGTAAGTTCCTTTGCTGACTACCTTACATAGCATCATCCCACTCAACCACGAATCATATCACATCACCTCAAAGCCTGCCACCGATACTTTCCTCTTTCCCTTCCCTTCTCTACAAGTTCCATATCGGAGACGCAAAGTGCTTGCATACTTAACACTCCTCCTGCTTTCTCTCACCTCACATACATATCCTCCAGACGTGAGAAATCCCCCACTCAGCTCCCGAATACAACCCCCTCTTGCACCTACCTCACATCGCACCACCCCACCTCCAACATTCTACCGGTCCCTCCGCCACCTATTTTCCTTATCACCCTCTTGTATTCTCCCCCACCCTTTTCCCCCAAAGGCAATGCCTACCAAGTTTCCCCTTCCCTCCGCTTTTATAACTTCATTCGCCTCTACAAACCGCCACCTCTTCGAATCCCACTCCAACTTCGAATCCCACGTCTGGCTGACGCCCCCTCGGAAAGAATTCCGGCCGGGTCAGACTGGTGCGAACATGTCTGCTCTCCCCCCACTGTCGCAGGCTCCAATCTCACGCACCACCTCACGAAGGAGCGAGCGAATACCAGACACGTTTAATAAATGTCGACACTTACTATCACTATTTTTGATCCTACTCTAGGACGAAGCAAACGAGGCTAGTCATCGAGGTAGGAGGACACAAACTGGAGCAGGTAGAGGAATTTTGGGTGATTCGAGTGAGATTTTTCCCCAGACATAATAGATACCATATTCTAATTATTATTTTTTTTTTCAATCTCAGCAGCTGTAAAAAGCATAAAGGAAATATTGTAATATTAATGGTGCAAAACTGTTGTTTTATATGACTGCAATTCTCAGTAATAAGGTAACTAAAATGCACGAAGGAAATATTGCAAGTAGTAGAAGCATAAACAAACTACATCTACATACTACCCCGCAAGCCGCCTCAATAGGCCACACGCCTATTGAGGCGGCTGGCAGGGTAGTATGTAGATGTATATGTAAACTATTGTAATATTAATGGCGCAAATGTATTTCTTTAATAACTGCAATTCTCAGTCATTTGCTAAATATGCCTTACTCAATTTTTTCATGATGTACGCATAAAACGCCTTCTTTACCGAAGATTTCTTTGCGATGCTGTAAAAATTACTTTGGTGAGTAATTGATACATTTTTAAAAATAGTTGAGCATCAAGAAAAACTATGTACAGTGACATTTCTGACGAAATCTAAGCGTTATAAATTCCTCATTTTATCATCACGTTTTTATTAGTTCGGTTTCCGTCATGTTTGTCAGTCCGGGTGGAATATTGCAACCGAGTTTGAACTAACTTCCTAGAGGTTGGCATTCCTCAATTTTTCGGTGTGTTTCTTCAGTAGATTGTTGCCGCTTGGAATTGAAACATCTATGAGGTAAGTAGGTGAAAAAGTTAATCAATTAATGTTGTCTAGTCTGTTTACAACTATGAATGTTTAAGTATTAATGGGATCATCCCAATATATTTTCCATTTGTTTTCTATTGCATTCTTTCATAGGTATTTGTAGTATGGTTCAGTAGGATCTGTCATACTGTGTTTTTTCAGTGTCGATTATTATAATTTTTGCTATTTCATCATACCTTTTAAGTAGTGTAGTCTGTGATCCCTAACATTTTACATACAGATTCTACATGCTCTGTTTTTTCTATGAATTGATGTTACTTTCTGCATTTATCTGTTGGCATGTTGTGTTCCATTATTATTTGTTTGCAGTATTACTATTATTATAAATAATGTTACAAGCTGACCATATTCCAGCTAGTAACGTTGATATAGATTGTCTACAAATGCATATTATATGCATAATTCAAGAGTGAACCACCTTCGTCACATAGTTGGGAGTGAGAAAAAATATCAATAAATAAAATATTTTAAAAATCATCCAAGATATTTTTGCTTCTTTTCTATAAAACATTGAGATTAATTGGACAACCTTGATTAATCGTGTGACAACACCTTGGAATAGAGTGGGTTAGACAATCTTTTATTTTAACTGTCATGGAAAGTATTTAATGTTCAGAGACAATAATGTTATGGCCAGACCAAGATGCGGAATGACCTCTGTAATCGATGTATCCAAAACACTAGTACATTCGCGAACACCGATACACTACACTCGATTAGATCATTAACCCAAAATTATAGAATTACACTGTGGTTACAGATCAAGGAGCCCTAGTTCGGAAGGACGCGAAGAGAACCACGAAGGGAAAATGATTGAAGTTCAGCTCGATCAAAATAAAAAAGCTATCAGGGTTACAATCATTGGAAGATAATGAAGGAGAGAGCAGCACATTTTTGCAAATAAATGATTTTAGCTACTTTTAAAAAATCCGTTCCCGATTATCTGTAAATAGAATTTGAGCAATATTAGTCAGAAAGATGTGCGAATGATAGAATTCCATTTTATTGCATGAATGGGAGATCCGAATTCAGCTGTTTAAGAAAGTCTCCACGGACGAAGAACTTCTGGAGGGGAAAAGTGAGCATTCTCTTAATTTCGGGAAGCAAGCCGCTATTTTTCTGTTTTTGTTTTTAAGACAGCGGCCGACAAACAGCAATACAGTGTGAGTCAAAAATCACAAACAAGAAAGGCTTTTCCTCTGAGAGGAAGTTTTAGATATTTACTTCAGCGGCAAATATCAGCTGAATATATAAAACTGCTACAAATAAACGGATATTCAAGGTTATGTAACTTCCGGAAAAACATCCTGGCCATTCGAATACATTGAGGAGAAAGAATAATTAATTTATTGGAAGTAGGAGAGCTATTAATAGGGGAAGACCCAAGAAAAATTTTGGCAACAATCAGTCTTACCTAATTAATCCAATCCAATCCAATATGTTAATATCCAATCCAATATGTTAATATCCAATCCAATATGTTAATATCCAATCCAATATGTTAATATTATTATCTTAATAGAGTTCTTGTAGGGAGGGAAAAGGAAAGCAAGTGTATACAACTTATATTTTAATATGAAGAAAAAACGAAATAATGCCTGCTCAGTAATAATGCAAAGGAAAACATTTTTTGAAACGCAAGGTGTAAAAATACTCTGCCAAATGCACTCTGCCAGAAACAACTCCAGCATTGAATGCTAGTGAAGATCAGATTTCCGTAATGTTGGGTCACGTTCATATAGTTGAAAATGAGAATAGGAATAAATTGAAGCATTTATGCTATTTCTTCTTCCAAGTAAACTGAGAATATTAAGTCAGGTTGGTAAAAATATAACTGGAAATAATGGGAAGACGACCAAATTCCCATTAATCCTAACGCAGGAAATTCTATTTTACGCAGCAGGCTGGAGTGAAAGGGTTTGTTGACAAAATATATTTTGAAGTTGACCGAAGGCTTCAGCCTCAATTTGGGCTAGGTCAATACAAGTGAGATTTAAGTTTTGAAGATAAAAGGAGCTATAAGCGTTCATTCTTATTGAGGGTAAATAAAAACACGAGATAAATTATCAACGAAGTCTAAATCGTACGATAACGATGTCAAATTGAGTTATACAATGAGCCATTTACATTTATTACAAAAGTTAAGATTAGATGGGATGATAAGACAAAGACGGCTTTAATCTTTTATCTCCTCTGACATAATTGTTATCATATATGAACAGTTCTACTTCTTTCGCTGTCTTAGTAACCTCATCGCCTATTAAACGAAAATTTCGATGAAAGTCATAGATACAATCCAATTCCAGCCATCCAGAGCGCATAACTGAAAATGCTATCGTGTCACTCCAAAACTGATAATCCACAAACAAATGAAATATGGACTAATGTTTTAGATATTGTATCTTTAGTCGTTTTAAGTCTTAAGTCGTTTTATATATTGTATCTTTATATTTAGGTATCTTTGTCGTAGATGTCGGGAGACATTCTGAAAAGCTTTAACAATATTTTTGCTAGATCCTAACTAATTAGGTACTAAAAAACTTGAGATTTCAACGAAAGAAAATCGCCACAAATTCTCCGTGAGAGGTGCACTGTTTTGTTTTAATACTCGCACAGGAAATATTTCAACGCTTAAGCGGTTTAAACGATAATTATTTGCAACACTTCTCAACATTTTTTAGTTTTCATTTGCGATAAGTTGTACTAGCAAAATTAAAATAAGATTTTTACATAACTACCCTTAAATATTGCTGGTGATTTCATCAAGGGGCCTATTCCACTATGCAGGAAATACATTACCATGGAAAATGTTGAACCACTTTTGTATTTTACTTTGAACAATCTAAAATGATCAGAAGAGATTTGGGTATAAAACAATGCTTTAAAGTCCGGGATACCTTTCGATGACCTACTTAGTTTCTTCATTGAAATCACCCAAACGGATGAAAAAATATCATCGGAAGTACTTTGCTGTTTCATGGATTACTGCCCCACAAAACAGTCTGCCGCTTATCTCATCAAATGACCTAGTTTCTCCCATTGTTCAGTGATCCCATATCACTTGATCTGCTGCAATCCCTTACCGTTATAAATTACGTTTTTTATAGGTAATCAGCCGTAACAATCAACTCAATGACTCCGTGATCGATGAGCATTTTGATCACCACCATCTTAAATATGATAGCGGTTGAACTTCTTCATATTTTCGGGTTCTACCGCGCAGGTTGCTGTGTTGATGACAACATTTTCGCTGGCACTACTGCCAGCGTCTTCAGGTCGAAGATGCCGGTTCACAATTTTGGTCCTTATTATATAGCGTTTCTTTCCCGCCAATTCTTGCTGCTGCCCTCCCATTGGTTCGTTTCAGGGCAGCAGCAAGAATTGGCGGGAAAGAAACGCTATATAATAAGGACCAAAATTGTGAACCGGCATCTTCGACCTGAAGACGCTGGCAGTAGTACCAGCGAAACTGTTGTCATCAACACAGCAATCTACGCGGTAGAACCCGAAAATATGAAGAAGTTCATCAGAAACCACCGCGAAAACCTTCGTTCTTACATGATAGCGGTTTACTCTAAGTTTGAGTACGTGGAACGTGAACAATAATGATATTCAGAAATAATCGGTAACCGATAACAGTTGAAAGTGAAACTGGCCTTAATTACTGTATCATATGATACTAGATGCCGTGCAATCCGAGGATAATAATATACATACTACCGTAATAGCCTGGTTTGATGCAATACCAGTAGGATGGCCATCACGCACAATAGTGATCTTACTTGCAAGGATCTTTGATTTCACTATTGGTTGCGGTCCTAATTTGGAACTTGGCCCAAGCAGGACCTAGTTATCGGAAGCTGTTGGCCTGTCGCTTTCACTTTTCCACACACAAAGACATGTTCATTGGTCAACTACAGGACACACAAATACTCCGTGCTTATACAGGTTCAATGGTTGTGTGGATGCTTAGAGGACAGTCCCAACAACTCAAGCCTCCGTCCAGATTATCCAGAGCTTGCTAACCGTCCTAATGCCGCGACCCGTTAATACAGTTCCTCATGTTGTGGTGACCCCCATAAATATGAAAACTGTCATAAGACCATTAGAAATGTGTTTTCCGATGGTCCTAGGCGACCCCTGTGAAAAGGTCGTTCGATCCCCTAAGGGGTCGCGACCCACAGGTTAAGAACCGCTGATCTACATCCTTACGGATCCCAAAAACATCCCAATTGGCCTTAACATCCCAAAAAAAATGCTTTTTCAGATCTTTGGGGTTTAATCAACATGTTTGCATGCTAGTAAATAAAAAATCACATTTTCACCATTCGTCGCTTAACGATGGAGCGATGGGGCAAACGTATGTTTTTAAATTTGTAACGAAACAGCGGTGAGGAAAAATGGCAAGCTTTGCTAAAAAAATAGACAATTTTCGACGGATCAGTTTCTCGGTAATACGTTCCATCGCCTTTAAATCCGGTCATTCTTCGAGATTGCAGGTTTCATAACATTTTTGTAGCCGTGATAACCAAGGAGGACGTGATAACACATCCTCCATGGTGCCACTAATACTAGGTAGGTCGTTGCGCAACACTATCAATTCGATATTTCATTTTGGTCGAATGCTGTGAAGTAGTTTGGATTACATCAAGTGCTAGCTAGGTATGGAGTTCATTGTGTATTTGATACTTGAGTGGTATTTGGATACAACAGCAGTGCGAGGAAACATATGTAGATGTAGCGGCCGGGGGAGCGTGCGAGGTTCTGATTTCTGCTGGGACGAGTGCTGCATGCCTGGTGTGGAATCACCCAGTGCCACACACCCTAGTGGTGGCTTGCACGGCACTTCGTAGATGTAGATGAGGGAAGAGAATTTTTGATATATCTCACAGATACATATACGCGGGCGAAAATAAATTGCTGCTAGGTTTTTTCCACTGTAAACATGATTGTTTTCTCAAACTACACATTTACTAATTATACCCGATAAAATATGTTTATATCAATACTGAAGGATGCAAATATTTAATTGACTTCATTCTGTCATTGGTAAAAACTAAATTATCGGAGTTTCATCCATTGTATTCCTGTGCTAATACTCGAGTCGGTGCTCGTTTCATCCGGAAGACGTATGAACGGACTCATTTTGGTCACGAGAGAGTCCTACCTTGTATGAGTATTACCACGACTTCCTCGGCGGGCTTTTGTGCATGTTGCGCCGTTTTCCTGCCAGAGCCCCGCAGTCCGCCCGCATTGTCTCCCCTCCACCACCAACTCCATAGTTCCTTTGCGAAATGCTTAAATGCATTTTTGGGAATTTACATTCGCACTTTCGAAAAGTGACCAATCACCTCAATACGGGATTCTGAACCAAGCAGTGAGCTTCCATCTTCTCACTGCCCGTCGCCTGATTCATTCACTCATAGAGGCCATTCAAGTATTACGTGATTGTGGGCACTTCGTAAACCCCCGCCCCCTCCCCCATATAAAGCAACGTAATTTTCTTGACCACCCTCCCTCAAATGCCAATCTTGCATAGGTTATCGTACATACATTTTTGGAGCCATACACATAGATAAAAACATAAGGCCGATTTCAAGTGCAAGGGCGCAAAACTGATCTCATCCCCTCCGGTATCTTAATGTTTTGCATAATCATACGCCCTATAGAGAAACACAGAAATAAGAATATTTGGCCGGATTTCGATGACGGTTTTCCATATTTATCGATTAACAGCAAACGAAAAGGATTGATCGTACGTTTTCCTATAGTTTATCAGCAATTAGGGCGTTCCGCCGCGGCGGTAATCCAAAAAAGTGAGGTTTTTCGTCCGAAAATAATTTAAAAAAGATAAAAATACGATCCCAGAAGCGACTAAAATCTTACGTATGATACTCCTCAACCCCGTCACCCACCTGCGTAAGACAACGAAATAAAATCTCAACCCCACCCAAATGTCTTACGTAATACGTGAATGAGCCCATACATCCGAGTTAACTCAGGATGAACTCGAACTTACTCACTTCTTTAGTTTTAACGTGGTTTTCACGCCGTCTCTCAACACGGCGCACTGGATTCATTTTACCATCGCAATAAGTATTGCCAGTTAAATTTTCAAACCACTCATGGGGCCTCTCCCATCACAAACCCTCACGACCGTAATGAAATAAAATTTTACCCCACCATCCTCAATTCTAGCAATCATTATTAATATCAATTCCTTGTCCATTAATACTACTTCTTACCGTGCGGAATTCCACAGAGGTGAAACCATTGACCTTAAATATTTTGGATTATTTGGCCAAGTGATTTGCCTTACTAGCCGGCATCGAACGTGTTGACCGATTGGCTGCACCATTAGCAGTCAAGATCGCTTATATCTATGAAATGGTTTAATAAGTTGGTTAAACTGAAGAATTAACGCATTCAATGGTCTTACTTTTACAAAATATAACTTTCTTCTACAGCGCCACTTCAAAAATTAAATTCAAAGTATCGGGGGGGGGGGGGGGGCGTCCGTACCCCATAGACTATGACTATGCTATTGCCGGGGATGGACAGTTAAAGTAGTAAAAGTTATAAAGATATAATATAAGTATCCTATTTCTTTAACAGGGAGAAAAAAGGAGGACATTTTAAAAAATCGCCGCCAAAACATCAGTGACCGAGAGTAAGGAAGTTGGGGAAGAGGACGTTTTATTTTTAAACTGGGCATCATTCGCTTCCACTAAGACAAGCCTGAAACTATCTAATTTATGCATTTTCTATTGTTAGTGGCTCAAATGACCTCAGTGGTCGGTCACCTCCTTCAATAATAATTGCAAAGGATATTTCATTGTTCCTCGCTGTTTCCAGTAAAAGGAGGTTAAAGCTGGCTTTGTTTGATTAAACAATACATGAATGATCGATTTCCACGAAATCCATATCAAGTGTATTGAGCACAGCAAATGCCATTCATGTAATTTGAGAGATGCAACCTACCTGGAACCAAGCTTTAAACATCGGCTGTCGGGGCTGATATACCGGCCGGTATACAGTTTCCACTTGAGAACTGCAACCGACAATGCGTTGCTCTTTAAATTATCACTTTGGAGCGTATCGCCAACATATATCGATTGTCAGACTAATATATCGGGCCACCACGCATCAGTCGGGTAAGTCTGAGTTATTCTAGGCAGGGATTTTTCAAATTTTTTGATACTGAATGAGCCGTTGAGTGCTACAGCAGGAAAGTGCTAGGACTGAAATAAAATTTAAGAGGATGTATTCCCACTTCTCATCAGTCGTCACGTCGCCAATACCTTCTCATCTCCACACCCGTCGCTCGTAAGGATGTATCGAACGATATATCGCCCGATATCCGGTAACCGATATGCCGGAGCTAAACGGGTATGAACGCGATATCCGCTTTTTAGAACTTTGTCTGCAACACTACCAGGACGCGGCGATTCACGCGTTTAAATCGCCCACTTGTTTATAATCTGTAGACGCAATTGAATGCATTGACGCTTCCGGCGAGTATTTGGAGAAAACCGCATTTCCTTCCGCCTTCAAAATTATCTCGGATTTCAGTGATGGAGGGCCCCATGGGATTGCAGCGTTATTCCCAGCAACTTTTTTTCTTCCCTGCCGTGAACCTAGCCGCCCCAAGCCCGGCGAAATTTCCCGAACATGCTAATGAAAACACCTTGCCGTCATCATTTGAGGGCCTGAGAGTCAAAGTAATAGAAGTGACAAACATCGTCCAGGGTCACCTGTATCACATTACCCCAGTAAATAAAGACGAAAAGCAAAGTAGCTTAAGTGTTCGGCGGCTAGATCGCAGCACCATTCTTTCGAACACTTGTATTCCTTTTCCTGTAGCTACCTGACGGTACCAACTTAGAAAATATGCACTTATATCGTTTTTCGTGTTGATGTCACCTGTATTACTTTGACTCTCAGGCCCTCATTTGTATCCCACCAATGTAAAACATTCTGTGAATACGAGAATTAGGCGATCTCCAACATTTGTGACTTTTGAAGTGCTGTTGTGACCTGGAAAGCGGAAAACAAGCAAATACATTCAGAAGAATAGAGGAAAACAACACAGTCCATCTAAAACAGATGGATACTCGCACCACCGATTTCCAGGTCACAGCAGAGCACTAGGTTTTTTCCTCATTGAGATGGTCAAGGTAGACTTTCTACCTGAAGTCTGGGAATATACTCGACGCCTACTTAAATACAAAGCGAAATGCAAGTATGATTTTATAATAAAAAAATTAATTAAAAACCAATAAATGAACCAATGAATTTAAAGTTAAAAATTAAGAATTATTTCATCAATATTCAACTTACATAATACATTATTGTCCCATTTGGACCTTAAAAACATTATTACTGGTATCTCTACCACTAAGTACAGCTCTCCAACGGCCACTATTCTGGACCCTACCTAGCGAAAGAGTTATACAAAATTTTAGCAACAACTTTACGAAATGATGTAAAGAAGTTCAACCAGCTTCATTTCATAGTAATATGAGATTTAGTAGGGATTGGTAGATTGTATGGGTGGGCGAGGGCCTTCTGGAGCCTTCCTGGCACTCAGACTTCAGTGTATGCGTCTCAATGTCTTAATAAAACAACATATTTTTGATAAATAAAAGAATATTTTAAAATATTTTCCGTTTTTCTTATTTATTACAAATGATGACAAATTACTCATCCCAATAAAATATAAATCAATGAACTCAAACGACTAATATGTTGTATTTCATGTCCAATAAAACTTACTTGTCAGCGAAAAGGTGAATGTCAATCCTGGAATCCCGGGATTCGTATATACTACATCCCGGGATTTCGGGATTGTCATTTCTTCCGGGATCCCGGGATTGCAATCCTTACGCAGGACTACTCTAAAAGATACAACCGCTCCTGAAAATGGCTTAATTTTGTTCCGTAGTCTCGAAGCCAAAAGAAATATTTCCTAAACTAACTAAAGATGAAAAAGACAAATTATATTGACGCGGATTGGGGTTGTGTTCAAAACGCCCAAGATAATTCCTATCACGCAACTAAGGAGTCATATGTTACAATAATGAATGGATCAAGATTTTGTTGAGTTATATTCACTCGTATGGATATCTTTAGGGTGAGAGATGCTGTTAGTTGTGCCTCTAATCAGGATAATCAACTTCATCAATAATATTCCAGCGAAATTAACCCAATCGGGAAGACTGCGTGAGATTTTCGCGAATGGTTCAAAAACACCATAATCTCGAACAGATCCTGATTGTACCACGTGACTCCTTAGTTACATGATCGAAATTTTCTCGAGCGTTTCAAACACAACCCCGCAGGTGCGACCTTGTTTCAATACACGGGCTCGTTTATGAAGTGATGAGAGAATAGTTTACGACAACTGCTGACCAACCCTGATGATATCCAATGCGCTCCTGAGTGAAACATCACAAGAAATGAGCTCAAGGGCGGAAAAGCCTCCGGTTAATCATGTCAGAGAGATGGCGAGGGGATCCCACTGGGCTTCATGTTATCTTACACAGAGAAGGTGGAGTGAAAGAGTCGTTTCAACACGCCTCGAATAATATATGGTTGGACCAAGGCTATAAATATTTTTTCATACAAGGAACGCCTTTCATGTTTTACAAGTTCATTTTACTCTCCGCTTATTAATATTTTTTTTGAGTTGGCAATTGACCACTTTAATTAATGCATGCGTATTTTATTGAGGTTTGGTCAATGATTTTTTTTAAATCTCAACTTCCTTTTGCCAACGTTTGGCTTTTTAATTAAAGCATCATCAGGTCTATAATACAATGTAAGGAAGACAGTTAGCATTAGTTATAATTATATAAATATCAAAGTTTATACACATTTTTCTTGTTCTGAAAATGGTAACAGATATTTCTTCTTGGTAACAAAATCAACATCAATAAAAAAAGAAAGCCAAAATGGAAACAAAATGCTAAGTTTTTGATTAAAAATATAATAAGTAACTATAATAAATATAACGAAAATTAAAAATTATTCCTTAATTATTTACTTCCTTAATTAATCCTTCACCCGTTCCGTCTCTTTCGGCCATCTGCGCCTGTCGTTGAATCTCCGCCACCCGTCCAAGAGGTCGAACGTTTCTGGAAGGAAATCTATGAAACGTCGAAGCCATTCAATGGAGACACTCCGGCCCTAGGCCTCTTTAAAGAGTTCTGTGACCGCCACTTACAAGATGTGGATGGACCTCTTTCAGCCACAGAAAGCGACGTGAAGGCCTTCTCTGGCACGAAGAATTTATCGGCTCCAGGAATGGATGCCGTGAATAACTTCTGGTGAAAGAAATTTACTTCCACCCACCAACACCTCGCCAGAATCTTCACGTCTTTTCTGATGGGTATAGAACCAATTCCACCTTGGCTGACTGAGGGACGCACGGTTCTAATAGCTAAGAAGGAAGACTTGTCCAATCCAAAGAACTACCGCCCTATAACCTGCCTCAACACCATATACAAGGCGTTCACCTCTATCTTGAGCGACCTTATCCTCCACCACGTCCAGCCTGTGCGGGAGGAGGTGTACGGGCAGAGGGGCTCAAAGCGGGGAATCGCGGGATGCAAGGACAACCTGCTCATTGATAGGTGAATATGCCAGGATGCCATACTGCATAAGCGAAACCTTTCAATGGCCTGGGTGGACTACAGGAAGGCCTTTGACACCACTTCGCATGAGCTTTTGATTGCTATGCTGAAGTTGATGAAAGTCCACCTAGAGGTAGTGTCCTGCATCCAATGCCTGTTACCACTCTAGAAAACGCGCTTCGTTCTGAATTCAGGCAAGCGGTCAGCTTCCACAGAGTTGGTAACATACCATCGTGGCGTTTTTCAAGGTGACAGCTTGAGCCCCTTACTGTTTTTTATTTCCATCCTACCCCTGTCCCTTAGGCTGCAACGAGGTATAGGATACATGTGCGGTGATCCAGGTGACAGGAAGCATAAGGTCACCCATTTGTTCTACATGGATGACCTGAAGCTCTATGCTACTAATGCGAAAGACCTTCACACTGCCCTGGACACCGTACTGGAATACAGTGAGGCTATAGGGATGGAGTTCGGATTGGACAAGTGTGCATCCATCTACCTGGCAAGAGGAAGATGTTCGGAGATCAAGGAAGACGTACAACTTGTTGACGGGAGCGTCATTCGTCACCTCGAGGACGATGATAGCTATGAATACCTCGGCGTCCCCCAGTGCCGAATGCATGAGGTTGCAGCAGCGAAGGAAAGGCTCACCGCCAAATACAGACAGACTCTCAGGAACATCTGGAGTTCTGAGCTGTCAGGAAAGAACAAGGTCCTCGCCACAAACATGCTCGCGGTTCCTACACTGCTGTATACCTTCGGATGCATGAAATGGAACGTCAACGAATTGCAGAACCTCGATAGGGGAACGAGGAATATGATGACCATCTATAAAAGTCTTCATCCGAATTCTTCCGTCGCCAGATTGTATCTCCCTCGTAATGTAGGTGATAGAGGGCTATCGGGTCTGGAGAGTCTCCACAACAGATTTGTCCTGGGTACGGCAAGCCGAGTGTTGAAAAACAGGGACCCCCTGCTCAATCTCGTAAGAGAACACGAGAGTGCGGGAGCAGGGCCGTTTCTCTTCCAGGCGGCAGCGGACGAAACCGGTCTCGACTTCGACCCGTCATCCGACGGAAGCGACAATGACTCGACCATCTCATCAAAGGCAGACGTCCTCAAGCTCGAAATTAAAAATGCCGAGCAGAAGGCCTTGCTCAAGGTACATACCGATAAGCCCATGCATGGATGTTTCTATCGCAAAATCGAAAAGCATGGGTTATCGAAGGAGCTGACGTTTGCCTTACTACGCTCCGCCGGCCGGTAGTCCGAGACCGAGGGTTTTGTCCTCGCGTGCCAGGATGGTGTCATAAACACACTCGTGTACCACCGCATTATATTCAAGGCGAAGGTCACGGACACGTGATGCAGGGCGTGCCGAGCCCATCCGGAGACTTTGAGTCACCTTCTCTCCGGCTGTAGTTATTACGCCAGGTCAGCGTATCTAGCTCGGCACAACGCGGCCCTGCGGGTGTTATACTTTCACCTTCGACACCATCGACGAAACACCTGTGCTGTCCTATGCCCCTGGAGATATTGAGTCCGTCGTGGAGAACGATAAATGTATTATCTGGTGGAATTACTCCTTCTCCACCACCAGGCAGTTGGAGGCGACCAAGCCTGATATCGTTCTCCTCGACCACCTCACACGCTCCATTTTCGTGATCGAGTGTTCGGCTCCGGCTGAGACGAACATGGATGCGAAGGAGGTAGAAAAACGGACGAAATATCAAGACCTAATTTTCGAACTTCGACAAATGTACCCCGGACACTGTGAAACTAGTGGTCCTCATCATAGGTGTGCTCGGTGGAGACAAGGGCTCGCTGCTAAAAAACATCAAGTGCATTCCATCCTGCGTGGCACAGGCGGAATCACTAATGGCAAGCATGCAGAAGGCCGTCATCCCGGGGTCACTCCGTATACTGCGTACGCATAACCCGACAGCAGCGTAGCCACTCATCCGATGAGTGTCGGGCGTGGCAACGATTACTGCCCAACCCCTCTCGAGTCTCCGGCCATTATGACGGCAATGAAACCTGATGCTTGCCGGGGACTCAGAGGGAAGTGTTACAACTGTAACAATGAATAAAAATGAATAGTATAAATAATAAAAATAACAATTCTGGATATCGGAAAGTTGAGTTGGCAAAAGGAAGTTGAGATTTTTCAAAAAGCATTGACCAACTCTCAATAAAATACGCAAATACTTATTAATATTGTATTGAGTGTTTCACCGATCTAAAGATTTTACCATTCAGTCTCCTCACTTAACGCAAACTTTAGCATTTACAATGGATAACTTTCTTACAAAGTCCATCTTCCGGGTATTCCGTCGCGTATAGATAGATAGATAGATAAACGTCTTTATTGGGGCGAGATTGAGACTTTAAACCCCTATATATAAATGTATACGCTATAGTTGACTTGAAGTGACAACAGTTTCGTCCCCTGTCCTGGAGACTTCCTCAGGTCGAGTCGATAGGCGTTGCAATCTGGCCGGTATTTGTAGGAGCTGCTCAGAAGAGGGACTTACTTTCGCGTTAGATTTGAACCAATTGGACTTATACCCGGAAGATGGACTCCTACACCAGACGTCGCGGAAACCTGCAGTATAACTTTCTTACAACTAAACTCAACTATGCAAACTTAAGCATGCTTAGCATATAAGAATTTACTATTACTTCAATAAGCTTAGCTTACTTAAGCTTAACTTCAATGAGCTTGGCACCAAATCCTTCTGCAGTATTGCTTCATCAATTTAAAGTGACAATATGAGTTAGTTGATCTCCAATGTTTAACACCCATATTCCAACTCCATAAGTTTTAACCCGAATCAGCGAGGGAAGTACTATCAATTCGTTTACTCGTTAAAGTGTGCGAAATATTTACCACTAATTTGTCTGCCAAACCTCAATGATCATATAAGAAGAGTTTGTAATGTCACTGGTGAGCCAACTTCCACATTTGTTTCAGAACAACATTTCTTGCCTGCTATGAAAATGATGACTGGATTTAAATTAGGATGCTATAGCACCTTAATAATACTGCCTACGGGCTAAGACTTCATTTATTAAATTATTTAAGGTGGTTTGAGCGAGATAGGTCCCTAGTCATAATAGAGCCCATATTCAAATTTTACTTTTTGATTTCAGCGTCTGTAAGAAGTATGAAATAAATATTGTAATATTAATGGCGCAAAGATATAGTTATATATGACCAAAATTCTCAGTAATTAAATAAATAAAGCTACATAAATCTCTAACTTAACTCATTTTTTACCGCCGTACGGCTGAAAACCCTTCAAAACGGCAGGTTTATTTGCGATTCTGTAAAAATTACTGTGGTAAGTAATAGATTATTTTTTATAAATATAGTTGAGATAGCATTAAATCTACACACCGTTAGTTTTTTGACGAAATCTAGGTGCTAGAAGTTCCTATTTTTTTAAATATTCTCCCTCTGAAGCGTACAGCCATAATCTATCCCATGTAAAACAACTTATATATTTAGGCAAATTGCTCGAAAAGTAGTTCGGCAAGGGGTTGATATTTTAATATCATTGAAAAGAAGAGTTTTTTCTTTAAAATGAGGCCAAATTCATTCAATTCTAGGTGAAGTGATTTTTCGCTCAAACTACCTTAAGAAAACTTTTCCACATGCAGCAATGCTGTCAATATTTAGCGTAATTATAATAACCATGGAATATAAGATTTAAATAAACGAACGATGACAAGAAAGATATGTACAAGATACAACTGAGTTTACGAAAATATCACCAGGATTACATTCAGAGTGTTTAGAGGCTTCAACTTTTCCATTGCTGCAATCTTTTCTTTAAAACCCTAGAATATTTTACTTTTCTTTCCGAAGAATCCTCTCGAATCATTACATCTCTATGTACATGGATGAGCGCACCAGATTTCAAGGCGTGACGTACTTAACCAAGACACCGGAAGGAGGCTCCAATTCAGTCGTCTGACGGCGATAAGAGAGCTAGAGACTGGGTCACGCATAGTATCTCGAAAGATGCAAACTTGCAAAACGTGTTTTTTCCTGCAGCTGTTTTAAACCCACGGAAAAACCATAACTCCGTCACAAAGGAAAGTTAAAAAAAAATACGGACGGATTCCCAGACTACTACCATCCTCTCTCTTATTCTCCAACGTCCTGTCTTCATCCCCAGACTTCACCGCGCAAGATTACCTGTTACGCAACTCCTAATTATAGGTACCACACGTAACCAAGTCAGTCGTGGGATGGCATAATGATGCCAATAGCCGGCGCATTCCACGCCATATATAATTACGTAGTCTTTACCACTCGAAGCCAAGCACTAATCATATTCATCCTTTTGCCACATTCCATTGAACAGCCGACCAACAAGACGAGTGGCAAGGAATGTCAGGCCAGCAGCCCCTACCAGTAGTTCCGAGGGTCATAAGTATGCGATCGGCACCATGGTTCAACGCTCCACACTGAGTTAAACATATATTTTTATAGTCTGATGTTTGTTAGAAGAAATAATACATATGTATCCAATAGAATTGTGAGATCTATTCGCACTCAGCTAAATGAAGATGTCAGGGCGATCGCTACAATATGGCGGAGTTAACAGGGATAACCGAAGTTGAGATGGTTTCCTTCTAAGTGCTTTACGTGAATACCTCTACTGTGGAAATGATTACGTATAATATGGTTTATGGATTATGTACTATAATGTAGTTTATATAGTATATTCAAACGGCTTTTGCCTAAAGGTGATAGAACGCAAAATGCTAGGCAAATATTACTTTGAATATTTTAATGAAATATATTAGATTCTGTGCTTTTTACATTAATTGAGTACTTGTTCTTCATATAATATTTAAATAAATCAATATTTAATTCATCATTTGTTCATAGGCATAAACTCAGAAAAGCCTAAGAAGAATTAACAGGAATAGCTGTAGAATCTGGGCATTGCACTGGACCCAAAGCTTCCTTGACTTGGGTTCTTCTTGATGAGGTAGTTTGAGAGGATCTTGGGCTTGTTGAGTTTAAATGACGAAAAGCAGATGGGCAAGCAGACAAGGCATTCGTTCAATATGAAATCCTTGTGAAGGCTTCCGCGACGAGATGAATGTAAAGATACAGATCTCCCGGTTTTTCCTCTTCGTTGGTCAATTATGCTGGGACGACAGTTTCTCCGGCGTCGCAGTCACCTGAAGAAGCCGTCTGCAACGCCGGCGAAACTGTCGTCTCAGAATAATGGACTAACGCGAAGGAAAACCAGGTTTACCCGGGAGACCTACATCTTCACATTCGTTCGCTAAGCGTAGTTGAAACGTTCGATAAATTTAGAGGTTCCATAGATGGTCTAATAACTTATCGGACCTGAGAGGTGGTGTTAACTTTTGAGTTCCATACGTTACCAATATGGTGTAATTTTAATAAACAGTTTGAAGGGGTAGTTACTAGGTAAAAAAGTAACTATGCGACAGTCAACGAGTCAGTTCATTCATGCTGACTACATACTTATAAAGTACATCAGTAACATAATACATGGATTTTATCCTGTAAATATTACTGTGTAATTGATGTGTACTGGGTGAGTAATTGATTTATTTTTAAAAATAGTTGAGAAAGCATACATACGAAACACTATTAAATTTCCGGCGAAATCTAGACGCTTGGAATTACCTACTCATTTTTTAAAATAAAACTCTCAGGAATGCATAAGCGTTCCACTTCCCATGTAAAATGGCTAGTAATTGTTTTAATTTTCTCAAAATGTATAACGGTTAACGTCTGGTATTTTGCTATACATAATTGGAAGTATTATATATTTTTCTTTGAGGCCAAATTCATCGAATTCTATGTGAAGTGATACATCTCTAGAACTACCTTTAAGTCACTTCCCCTACCACCCTCAGAAGTTATGCAGGTTCTTCGTGAATCACCCTGTGTATGTCTTTACGATCTACCGAATTGGCTTCACTTAAAAGTACATACATATTGCATTTCCCGAAAATAATCGTTTTGAAATGAATTTTTTACAGTGGCCCTCCAAGCTCCAAGAACTCGAGTGATGGCAGTAGACGTGGTTTAGGGTCTTAAATTGATATGCATTTATAACATGTATTTAGTATGAAAGATTTAGTAAGAAAGTTTCAGTCCAGAAAATACTAATAATGCGGCCATTCGGAGGGCATCTCGTAAACGTGGACCTAATATCCAACCTAAAATGACCTACTTCGCTAGCAAGTCAACGCGAAAGATGACGAAACACAGTTAAAGAGTTACAGCATTGCACCATTGATAGCATAGCGCTATCCATAGATTAAAGAAGAGAATAGATGTAACCATAGAGCTCGATAGCACAGGGGAATCTTGAGGCCGTTGAAGAGCGCAATCGGCGATATTGAATTGCTCAGTTGTGCAGTAATAAGCCGAAAACAAAGATAATAGTAGCGGAACCGTCGGGTATTGTAATTATTTATCTTAAAAAATAAGAAAATGGATATAGATTCCAAAAAAAATACTTCATTATCCAGTAAAGTTATGGACAAATTGCGCGCGATAGCTATGTTGAGTGGATCATTTTTCGTAAAAACGATACAAGTTTCACTTTCGTGCGTCAAGATGCCATCTACTCTCTTCTTTCATCTATGGTGTTGACTTTTAAAAAATATGGCTGCAGTCACGGTCTTGGCCCAAGATTCTTTGATGAATGGAGGGTGTTGGTGCTATTTGCCGCCGTTACCTTCGGCCTTCGTCACACCCTAGTTACGGTTCTGAGCAACAACAAAGGAAGACTTACTTGTCTCACGCGCGCAGGAAGCCCGCGACATCATTTGTCTTCCTAAAGTCACGTGTCCAGTCACCACGGCCCCTTAGGGCGCACATGCTCGAGCGAACGCCCACCAAGGCGCAGAAGGGAAGCACGCGCCAAATTGATCCCTAATTCGAATCTTTCCTCGGCGCAGTGCCATCAATTTCAACGTTTTGTTTTCCAACTGGTGCACTGTGGTGGACAAGTGGCAGAGTATGAATAGTTCTCGGGTTTCCAGCCGGGTAATGGTATTAAACTGCACCGACGTTTCAATGGCGTAGTCTGCCATCGTCTTCAGGGTGAAGACGTCTTCAAGGTGAACCCTGATGACGATGGTAGAATACGCCATTGAAACGTTGGTGCAGTTAAACACCATTGCCCGGCTGGAAACCCGAGAACTATTCATCCAAAGCATTCGCCGGGAAAAACTTAGATCCCACACAAGTGTTCGACTTCCAAATCGAGGGTTTGCAGATCGCAAGCGGACATTTATTTTCCTGGTTTTGAAAAAATATATTAATGGAAAAAATTTAACTGGAAAATTTTCCAATCACTGCGATAGCACACTAGAGGTGTGTCAAGGTATCTGTAATCGCTACAAAGTAGTCGGTACTCGTCTTTTCAAAAGTATCTAGATACTGGAATACCAAAGTACTAGATACAGAGTACTAACGATTACAATTACCAAGTATCTAAACTGAAACAGGGCTACCAAACGATTCCTAAAAGTAGCGATTCCTCAAAATACTACCAAAGTGTATTCGCACTGTGTAATCGCGCTGGAGGGAGGAGTCGTTCTGTAATCTGTACTGTCGTAGGTTGTCGGCTGCTAACCTTAGTTCGTCAGAGCTCCTAGCGGCGAGTTTGAAAACTACAGATGTAAACAAATCCTTTCTGCTCTTTCCTGTCTAGACAGGAGTATTTTATTGTACTGTGTCTGTTGTGCTGTTTGGGTGCGCTTAAGAGTTGTATGCTTGGTAATCTGTGTTAAGTTTAATTAATAGTTTTCAATTAAAGTTTCGCCTACGTGATGGAGACTGCAAAACGAAAAAAAATAAGTGAGGTATGGAATTTTTTCGATCCATTAAATAAAAATCAAGCTATTTGCAAACTCTGCAAAAGTAAGCTGTCACATGGCGACTCGCCCTCTAATTTAAAGAAGCATATTATTAGGAAACACCCTACAGTCACATTGCCATCTTCAATTGAACCCTCTTGTCACGAAGTACAAATGGACAATATCACTGAAGAGACACCTGTAATAATAATAGAATCAGCGCCATCAGTTTCGAATGCTTGTACTGGATTAGACGTGACCGCGGAAAATTCGAATGCCGGTGGATTATTGCCTGCAGGGATGTTTCCTGGTACTAGTAAGGATAAGACGATTCCTCTGTACACGTTACCTAGTAAAAGTAAGCAAACAACACTCACATCATACGTACCAAAAAACTTACTGTTCCTGAAAAAAATAAAATTGACTTGTGCATAATGAAAATGATTGCCAGGGACTTCCAACCCTTTTCAATAGTCGAGGACAGAGGTTTTAAGAACCTAATGAGTGTTTGCGCTCCGTCATATAAAATTCCTAGCAGAAAGTATTTTGCTAATTCCATGTTGCCTGCACTGTATGAAGAAACCAGTAGTACGCTGAAACAAAGCTTGGAAACCGAAACCACAAGTGTCTGTCTTACGACAGATGCATGGACATCTTCGAAAAATGATAGTTTTATGGCAATTACCGGTCATTATATTACGGAAGATTTTGACATGAAAACTGTGCTACTTCAGTGCACTGTTTTTGATGAAAATCATACCTCCCAGAACGTGGCCGACGAAATTTTAGCTGCTGTTAATGAATGGGGAATCAGCAATAAAATATCCATGGTAGTTTCCGATAACTGCTCAAATATTACTGGTGCAATAACAAAAGTTCTGCAGCTTCCGCACTACGGGTGCTACGCCCACAAATTAAATTTAATCGTTCAAGACTCACTCCCTCTGGTTGATGGTGTGATTAAAAAGGTAAAAACTATTGTTTCCCATTTCAAAAGAAGCAACAAAGCGATGCAGAAGCTTGTAAAGTATCAAGAGTTGCAGGGGATCAAGGAAAAAAAATTGCAGGATATTGTGACTAGGTGGAACTCCACCTTCTACATGATAGAACGATTTATTCTATTAGAAGAGGCTATAAAACATTCCCTTGCCATTTTAGACACAAATTTAACTCCCCTAACTTCAGATGAGTGGGATATTTGTAAAGACCTTTGTGATGTACTACGTCCTTGTGAGGAAGTCACAAGAGAAATGAGCAGTGAAAAATATCTCAATACTAGTAAGGTCATCCCGATAACTAGGGGATTGAAATCGGCTATTAGGAAAATTGTTGAAAATGTAACAAAAAGCTGCGTAAAAGATGTTGCAAAAGAACTGATAAAGGGCTGTGACAACAGATTTTCATATCTGGAAAACAGTAAGATGTATGCGTTATGCACATTTCTGGATCCAAGGTATAAACACCATATGTTCGTAGACGGCAACACAACAACCACAATCAAGAGACATGCAGTTGAGTTGGTAACAGGAGTAATCAATCGGAAAAGATTGGAAAACAATCCTCCCGAAGACGAGACTGAAGACGAACCAGAAACTGAGAAAGAAGCTAAAGAAAAAAAGATTTCTGCTTGGGATGACGTCGAAGATATTATCAGCAAAGTTAAACCCAAAACCAATTCTACCTCGATTGCAATCCAGGAGGTAATTTTAATTGTTTTAAAAAATTGTAATGTATGTATTTGTTTATTTATTTATTCAATTTCAATGTACTAATTTATCGTGTTTCAAATCTTTGCACTTCGAATGTGCATACCAATAAGCCCACTGTATTTCCAAAAAATCTAAGGTTTTTATATCAACTAAAATTCTAATCCGAAACTTTTGCAGGTACAGAGGTACATGGAAGACTGTCCTATATCAAGAAAGGAGGACCCACATGAGTGGTGGAAAACAACCAAAAGTTTTTCCCAAATCTGGCCACTATAGTAATTCGAAAGTGCGGCATCGTGGCAACATCCGTTCCATTCGAGCGGATTTTTTCCAAGGCCGGATATTTTCTTGGTGACAGAAGAACACGGCTAACAACAAAAAAACTGAATCAACTTGTTTTCTTGAACACAAACCTCAAGTAATACTAAATGTGTCAAGTTTGTAACACATAAACTATTTGTCAGGTGTGATATATTTTATAAAATACCCAAAGACTTTGTGATGTTTCTTTAAGTTTAAAAGGTTTGTTACTTTTTGTGAGGAATTTGTTTTTTGTTTCTTATTTTATTTCATATTAAAGGACCGAGCATATTCGTTAGTACAAGTATCTAAAATCTTTTTATATCAGTTGGTACGCGAATACAATGTACCCACGAATACATTGTAATCGCGAATACTAATACTAGCCGATCTCAGCTGTAATCGTGAGTATAAAGTATTCGCGAATACAAAGTAATCGCTACTCGGGAGTCGGTACTGAAATGTACCAGTATCTATTGTAATCGGTACAGAAAAGTAATCGTTTGGTACACCACTATAGCACACCTGATGTGGTACGCAGGTAATACTCTACCACTCTGTAGTGGTAGGGTTCGACTTCACAGGGCCGTCCCAAGGGATTTAGGGGCCCTGTGCAAACAAAAGTCGAGGGCCCCCTAACTTATCATTCTCTTTTTGATATTGTAGCATCTTTTAAGCATATTTCATGGAAAGAAGGAAATTAACCTATAAAATGGTTAATGATTTCAAGAAATTAAGTAGAAGGCAATTTCGGGAAACGGGCGGGTTTCACCGTACTATCTGAAAAAGGCAAGCCCTCATAGGAGCTACATAGAGGCCCTCATATACGTGGGGCCCAGTGCAGCAGCACCTGTCGCACTACCCTAGGGACGGCACTGCGACTTCCAATCCGAGGATCGCTGATCGCGAGCAGACAATTATTTTCCTGGCTTTGAAAAAAATATATCAATGGAAAAATTTAACTGGCAAAATGTCGAATCACTGCGAGAGCACACCTGATGTGGTATGCAGTTACGCGCACGGGTGCAAAGATAGACACCAAAGAGTGTGAAATTCACCATGAAAAAATCATTTGATTTGACCGGGATTCGTACCCGGATCTCCCAATTGTCGGTCAGGCGTATTAGCCAATTACACCTCCAAGCCATCATAATTCGAGGTGAATTTCAGATGCGATTTATACGAACAAGTTGTCCTCGTCCCCAGTCTACATCTCCGCGACTGTGGCACATCATGCACGACCATGTCTCCAGTGCTACAGTGTAGACTGGGGACGAGAACAACTTGTTCGCATAAACCCCCATAAAAAACACATGGAGCACAATCAGGAAGACAATGCCCTAAAGGATAGGCCACACTTGAGACGTCCAGAATTTGTTAAGAACATGATAGATGGGAAAGCTAAAAGAGAAATAACGAGGAATAAATACATAGGTCAACTATAAACGGGATAGGAAACGGAAAGCGTCACGATGAAGACCCAGACACAAATGCAGGCTAATTAAATGGGAACAGGCTAATTAAAAATGGGATATGACACAAAAGAGCTAAAAGGACATACAGGAATAAGCAGGGGACAGAGTAGAAGTGCAGTCTACCAATATCAGGATTGCATTACAAACAGGGCCGTGTTAGGACATGCCGGGGACATGCCCCTGGGCCCACAAAAATTTGGGGCCCCGTTGGAATGTAAAAAAGTGAATGACAAGAAAAAATATTTTTCGCAGCTAATCAGTTTCAACAAGTAGCAAATAATACGTATTTATTATTATTAATATGTTCACTGTTCACTCCCTAGAAAAAATTGAAAATCTGACGGTAATTTTAGTAGGTATCTCCTTGAAAACCGAAAAAATTGAGTTTTTTTTGTCTAAGCATATATAGCGGCATTTCGGGGCATAGTGGCACAGTGGCAAGCCACCTAAGAACAAATGCAGATTAAACAGAAAATCAAATAACAATCGACAGTAAGAAAAAAAAATTATACTTTTAGGTTTAAATACACTATTGTCGCATTCATAAAAGTTGACATATTGATATAATATTCTCCATTTTTTAGGTTTAACAATAAAAACGTTTAAACGGATTTCAGACAGTTCACGTAACAGTATATTTAAATCAATATGCATAGAAATACACAAATTACAACTTAAAGTAAAATATTTCTTTGAATTTTCCATTTAACTAATCCATCACCCACCTAATGAACCCAAGCTGCTTCAACTCCGGTATTATGAATGGCCAAGTATCGTTTTTAAAGCCTCAGATCAATTAACATGCCCTTGTAATTGTCCTACCTCTCCCACAAGGAACAGTCTGCCTGATGGCAATAAACCTCCCAAAGCAATTATCACAAGTCTCGAGTTCAAATAATGCGTATTTGAAAACTCCCTATTACGTTAACGGACTTCGCAATTGACTCGTCGCTTTCGAGAAACAGGTCCGTGGAGAGGCTTCCATGTTTTTTGGACTTTTAGTGCACTGGGATTTCAATGGTATGAGTTTCAAAGCAACGACGCGTAGTTAACTAGTTAACTCCACGTTATTTCACGTGCGGTGGAAAGAATACTTCCATTTCTCAAAGGAGAGGAATCCACCCACGATCTCAAGTCTCAACCAAGTATCAATACCTGGAGGAGTGGAATTAGATAATAGAAACAGGCATTAAAAGATAACGCTTTCATAACTTAAGTAAATATTTTCACGGTAATGTCTACGGAATAATTTATTTACTGTACAACGCGGTAACGTGGTAACAGTATAACAATACTACGGGAGAGGTTTAGGCACGGCATTTCCTCTTACGGACGGCGGCCGTAAAAACCGCCGTCAAGCCATCAAAATAAATAAATAAACTTTGTAGAAGATAACAGAGATAGACTATATGAAATATAACAAGACAATGTAGGTATAACAATAAAGTAAGCACATAGCCTAAGCATAAGTTATGCATATATAACTTTGATATAACTTTGAAAAATAGATCTTTGCAAAACAGTTCATGGGCTATGTTTGACATGGCAACACTGATGTCTTTGCTCAAAATGCACCTTATAAATCTCCTTATTTTTGGAATGCGCAGTCAATTTCCATTAGCATGAAGTATGAATATTTTCCGTCGCATCTTGGTTTTCTCAAGGGTTCAAGCTGTCGGAGGAAGAGCTGTTTATAATCCGTAGGCACTGCTTTCAGACCAAAACTGTACGTAATATTCCAAAATTTTCTTAAAGGATCATAGTTTTGACACATAGTGCCATTCTAAAGATCGTTCGGTGCCGAAACCAAATTAAGTCACAAGATAAATATGTGGAATGTTATATAACACGATTAGAGTTTGATCTTGAATGTAAAAGTATCAATGAGATTAAAGTCTACTTTATAAATGGGTGTCTTAGGCATCAATTGACGGGAATTCGCGACTCAAATCCATAAGTGAATTTGATTAATTTCGTACTTTTCTAACGTGTTAATTAATCGACCATAATTAACATCATAATTGAGTTAATGATAATTACGGAAAATTGCCACAACCATGGTCGTTAGATTATATGGTGTGAAGATTAAGAAGTGATTTCCAATAAATTTGAATACCAGAAACCCTTTCTTAATGCCTATTAACATGATGCACGAACTAGTGTGGGCATGCGTGAACACTCGAACACAAACTTATTCAAGGAAATAGAAGAGGGGTAATTTTATGGACATAAGAAGACGCATTCGCGCAAGATGACGTGTATACAGGAAGCAATTCCGCAGGAGCATTTTCTCATGCATCTACTCGTACAAGTAAATGCATCGCGTATAAACAGGCCTTTATACACAGAGGGCTGGGTCTGCATTGCTCCTTTAATTTTTATTAATTTTTTAATATTGCACTTCAGCAGGTTATATTTTAATTTTTTAACAAAGAATATGTTAACTCCATCTATAGCTTATTTAAAAAAAACGCTATTTCAATAAATACTGTGCCAATTTTCAAACAATTTTAGCAACTGCATTTTTTATAAACGAGAACAGCAGTATTCTTTTTAAAAAACTAGCAGTTAAACTAGAGCCCCAAATGTATGTACTTGGAATGTCTGAATACACAAATTTGCAGTCGAAACAGTCGAAAATTCTCCGCAACATTCCTCTCCCACTGCTAATACTCATTATGGACCCCGCCCATCTTCGCGAATTCAAATCATGAATCATGACGTGTTTACACCATGCAATTCCGAAGGAACATTTTCTCACGTATCTACTCGCACAAGTACCGACATACATCACGTAAACAGACCTTTACACGGTGACATAGCCACACAGCACAGCTCCGCTGGGTCCGCACAGCTTTGCAGGTATCAACGTCGGGAGATTCGGGATTAGACCACGAGAGATGGCAACGGTGCCCGAAGCAAACATTTCTCATCCAACCCCCCTAAGATCGTTATAGAGATTGGCCTCAGAAATTTGCATACATTACAATCCAGCGGCACTCCATGAGTGGAAGGATTGTTGAAAGAATCCCCGCCTACCCTTCTCAGGGTCGCAACATTTCGGGAGAGGACTTCATTTATTCGCGTGTGCTATTTTGTGCTATTTATACCGCAGAACCCTATTACAGGAAGAGGAAGGAGAGAAAAAAAATAACGCCGCAAACGATGAGGATGGTCGAGTTTGATGGGAGAATCACGAGAGATGGGAGGAATCGAGGCACCTCCCTCCCATTATCTTCTCCAAAAAGGGCCCCGTGCTGAAAAAAAATAATCCCAGAAAAAGCCTGTTTCCGCGAATCAGTCGAAATTTCTCAGGGTAGCGGGTCGTTTTCGCACGCAAAAAGGAATGAAACGAAGTATTTGGCATGAAGGTGGCCGTCTGAAGAATAGGAAGAAGATGGAGGACAGCTGGAAGATAAAAGAAGAGAATGAATATCAGTCGCGGACATTAAGGTCAAAGGTGGAGGAAGAAGAGGAGGAGGAGAAGGTGGAAGCGGCTAGTGCTGGGTATTTTATTTTTTTACGTTTAAATTTTATTTTTCAATTTTTTTAGCCGTTTTCTAGCTTAAAAAAGTTTTTTTTTAATGGTAGACGTATCTTCATAATTGATTCCAATGAGAATAAACCGAATACTTCACATACCACCCCTAGCAATAGTAGTATAGGGACATATTTTAAGCTTAAGTTCATAGGTACCTATTATGCCATTCCATTTCGGGGTAGGAACAGTCAAATGTGAATGCCATTGTTTCCAGGCTTTACTTGTAAAAATTTATTCTCACTGAGTTAATAAAACTTCGTAATTTTCATGTGGTTTGTTTTAAGTCGTCCAGATGCCTGACGCGACTGTAAGTAACTTCTGAACCACTGTCAGGCAACTCCCCAGACTCCAGCACAATGAAGTAACTCTTACAAGATACTGTGGTCTAGTGTATCAAAAGCTATTTCAATATCAAAGAACAGGGCTGCTATACGTATACTGTCGTTCAATGCATTGTAAACACTTTGCAGATGATCCGTTAGTGCTCTTTCGGTTCCTTTGTCACTTCTGAATCCGAATTGTTTTGGGCTAAAAAACTGCATTCGTTCCAGAAATTTTATTAATCTCTTTTTAACCAACTTTTCAAATATTTTGATAATATCGAAAAAGGAGTATAGTTCTATAATTTTCCAGTTTCGAATCCCTTCTTGCGTACAGGGATTTCAACTGCTTTTCTTTAAGAGCGGAAGGAAACTCTTTAGTTGATAAACTGAGATTTTACACGCATTCAAACACTGGGGATATGTTATCAATTATTTTTTTTTAAGAAAAGCACCATTGATGCCATCAAAGACAGGTGATTTTCCGAGTGGAAGTGATTTTACAAGAACATTAAATTCACTTTCGGATACCGGTTCTAAGTACAGTGATAGGTATGTGTTGTTTGATGGAAATGGATCCAGTGAAGGCCTAGGGTCACGACGACTGCAACTATCCATTTCTGAGTCAATGGCTGTGATAAATGCTTGTTGAATTCAGTGGATAATCTTAAGGGAACGGAAGTGGCTGTACCATATATGTCCATAGTTAAAGCGGGGGAAGTTGAGGTGTTTCTCCAGTTATCTCTTTTAATAAATTCCACTAAGCTTTCGTGATGCCATGGCAATTTTCGAATTTTCTGCGTTAATATTTATTGCACTCCTTTCTTTATTTTGACCTAAGATTATTCCGGGACTTTAAGGATTCCTCTTTATGTATATTGAAATTCGGATGACGCCTGTATATTTTTTAAGCAAGTTATTTCTCCGGCGTATACCATCTATCAGTTTGTCAATTATCCAAGGTTTTATTTTTGTTATTTTTTGGCTATAGATAGGGGATTTTGCTCTGTCAATTGAAAACTGTAATACATTTAACATAACAGTGTAAGCTCATGAAGCAATACATTCGTAACGACTGGGTTCCAGTCTATTTATTTCACTAGCTCTTGGTGCATATCATAATTTACGCTAATGATAATTCAATTTTGTTCGTACACAATACCGGAAGCTATTTTTACTCCCTTAAATATACTAATAGTGGTCATTGAATGGTCAATTACAACTACGAGCCACACATCTACATCTACATACTACCCCGCAAGCCGCCTCAATAGGCGTGTGGCGGGGGGTGTTAGGACACCAGCCGTTTACATATAAAAAGGAAACGCTCTATGAAATTACGCCTTGTATTTATTAAAGTCCCTTATTGTTCGGGGGAAAAACTAATTCCCATACCTATCCGTTCGGCAAAATATCTCTCTTAATTTATCGTTTCTGTCGGACCTGGAAATATAGTGGGGTTCTAATATGATGTTCTCCGTGTCGCTCTGAAAGATATCTATTCTCAATTGCTCAAGTAATCTAAGCCTAGCGCGCAGCCTCCGAGTCTCTAGCGGCTCCCAGCCTAATTCGTTTAACATCTGCGTAACGCTGTCTGTACGCCCGTAACAGTTTTTGACGAATCGCGCAGCTTTCCTTTGTATTTTATTAAGTTCCCGAATTAATTCTTTCTGCACCGGATCCCATATGCTTGCTGCATAATTAAGGTGTGGCCGGACGAGTGCGAAATAGCACCTCTCTTTTACTTTTTCATCTGAGAATCTTCCCACAATACGCTTGACGAATCCTAGCTTCTTCAGAGCTCTGCCACAAATATTTATTATATGTGTTCCCCACGATAGGTTTGAGGTTATCGTAACTCCCAGATACTTAACTTCATTTGTCGCCTTTATCTTAACGCCATCCACAGCATATACACGGGGATAGTTGGACGACCTCCGCAAGAAATGTACCGCCGCACATTTGTTCAGATTAAGTTCGAGTCCCCACTCTTGGCTCCACACATGAACGTTGTTTAAATCCGATGATAGAATTTCAAAGTCAGAGTGATCATTAATTTCGCGATAGATGACAGCGTCATCAGCAAATAAACGTATTTTACTGCTAATTCGAGAGCATAGGTCATTTATGTATATAATGAACAAAAGGGGGCCGATTACGCTTCCTTGTGGGACACCTGATGTCACTTTAACTGCATCAGAGCTAATTCCGTCAAGAACTACTTTTTGCTTACGATCACTCAGAAAGTCGCGTATCCAGTTTACTACTGTTTCGTTTATGCAGCATGACTGTAATTTGTATAAAAGTTTGTTGTGAGGTACCGTGTCGAAAGCTTTCTTAAAATCTAGGAATAATGCGTCCACTTGTATTTTCGATTCACCAGATTTGAGAACGTCATGAAGAAAGAGCGCGAGCTGTGTTTCATCACATCTGCTGACATATTTAATTTCAATGAATGGTAGAACCTGACATTACCACTGCATTTATCCTACGTTAATGCCTACCCTGATATATTCAGATTTCACTGTCATACTTAGCCAGGATGAGTATATTTTTGTATACGGCGACTTTTGCTTCCCTAAACACTCATTCCTCCATAAGAAATAGAGGTAAGAAAATATATGTACTTTAAACATACTTTATATAAAATCAAATCAGGGCGAACCTTGCTACTTACTTAGCATTAAAGATTACAGATACCTTCAGGTGATTAAAAATTAGTATTTTCCGATAAAATACACAAAAAAGTTCTTAAACTTTAGTTCTTGCCCCGTCAACCTACTTGCATTATCAACTTCCCCGAAAAGAACGTTGTTTCCCTTTCTTTTGGCGTTTCTTAAAGTTATTTAAGTGTTCTAGTTGACAAAATGGGCAGGTTGCAAGTTACAAGAGGCATGAGACAACTTGTACGCAGTAGACGGTTTAATTTGAGATCGGTTATTTTTAAATATGTCATAATTCGAAAAAAAAAAAAAAAAAAAAAAAAAAAACAACTCTGTAATTATTTTTGTTTCTTTGCAACGTTCGAATGAAAACAGTTTGAAAAGTTAAAGACAAGAGGATGTGCGTGGACTGGAGGGTTTCAAAATGCCGGCGAAGAGAAGAATTGAGATTGTGTGTTGGGTAGCGAGGAAGACATACGAGGAAGGGTTGGGGGATGGTGTGGTATGAGAGGAATCTGACGACGGAGTGTTCAGGAAGACGACGAATTTGTATTCAATTCAAATCATGGAGGATGATTTTTCTTCCGTGGAATTTTCAAAATACTGTGCACTTGCGGGTGACTCCATAGAGGAAATTCGAATACAAATATAAAGTCGAATGTTTTGCAATTCACTGCGGCAGATGGAAAAAATGAGCAATCTACTTGTAGAATCTTAAGGTGGTTCCACCGTACAGTCATTTAGTTCATATTCGGCGAACTTATAGAAAAAGGATCCTTTAACTGATATGAACAACCAAATATTACCTGTCCACGCTATTTTTCTAGCAAATTGAACTTGAAATGACAAGGTGATAAATGCGAGAGTGGGAAAAATACGGGGGAAAATAGTATTTTTCTACCTAATACATTAGATAGAAAATGCCATTAAATGGATAAATTCCATGCCATAGATAGAAAATAGATTATGTATACATATATATATATTAATTTTGCAGTGTGTCAGTCAGTCATTCTGTATCCATTTTGTTTATTTCTCTCTCAAGTTTTGAGCTAGAGAAATGAGGTTTGGTGCATTAAAAGTGGATTCTCTGTCTGTATGATTTGGTAGTAGTTTTGGATTCTTAGCAGTTGGTGGTGCAATGAAATATGCAAAAAAAAACCGTGGTTTTTGAGAGTTTAAATTTAGTTAGATTCCGGGGATTAAAGTTTCTCGGGACTCCCGGGTTCACTTAAATAGGTCCGGGCTCTCTGTGTGATCTCATATTTTTTAGCTATGACTAACCAATCGTCGGAGTGACTGTATCTCAAAAATGGTACTCTCCTCAGTCAACTACAGTGAGCATTGCACAGAAAAATGAATATTATGACTTTTTTACCGCAAAATGTTTACTTATGTTTCAAAAACTATTCTAAATGTTTATTCATTTTTTGGGAAACATATACACACATTTAGCCACATTACCCGCTGCTTCTACTTGAGTAGTGCAAAAAAAAGGAAACACACCAAGTTCATCTCAAGAGTACACCAGACAGAGACTACCTGGTCAGGCAGTCTCTGTCTGGTGTACTCTTGGCAGGCAACAGGTCTGCTAGTAATATATAAATGCCACTTTCGTGAAAAACTGTATATTAGAAGCGAAAACTCGCGTAAAATTGGATAAAAATAAATTAGACGCATCATACCACCTTATTTTTGGAGTTATTAGCAAATAACTGCGCTAACAAAGGTCAAAATGCAGTAATTCTATAGAAATGGCGCTGCTGTCGGCTCCTATGGCTATAAAAAAGCGTTCGTGAAAAATATATCCGTGGAGTAATCCGCATATTTTGTACCTCGATTTTGGTTTTCAATAGTTAACGCCTGTCATAATCAAAAGCATGATTTTTAAAATCAGTTAAACAACAAGTTGGAATTCAGCATTTGTCTTGACTCACACAGTCGCGGTAGAGCCTCCTTAACGAAGTTCGATAGCCCCTCTGAAAACACCACTGCATTATCTTCTTCCGGACACAAGTATGGGTGTATAGTAAGAGATAAACGATCACCGTTTTCGTAGTAATGTGAAAAAAGAATCGAACTCTATGATTTTGTCAATTTTCCGATTATGTATTCATGGAACCTTCAATACGTTTAGTAACGCTACTCAGAATTCGTTAAGTCGTATTTTTTGTCGATTGCAGCATCGGCTTAACCCTTCGAATGCGGAAATTGACTATGTAATAAACTGAAATCGTTTTCTAAAAAAAAGCGCAAATCCACTTTTTCCTCAAGTATAAAAAAAGCGTTTGTTACATAATTTGATTCCATTCCTATATCAGAACATTAGATAATAGATGTGATTGACCTCCGTTCAAGAATACAAAAAAATAAAGCGAGCAGATTAAGTGCATGGAAGAGCACAATATAATGATTAATTTCATCCCCTTAACGTCCCACTGACTATATGCTTGAATCTACAGGGAAAACCAAATGCGCCTCGAAAGGGAAGCTCGATCCGAGAAATTCCAGCTACAGATCCACAGTTCTACCCCTCATCTGTTGATTGATATTATAAAAAAATAAGTTTTTTTCATTTGGGTCTTCGAAATCGAATATCTATGGGTAATGTTTTGGCGGAATGACAACCGTGGTTGATGCGCTCCTCTCAAATCCATCATACCAGCAAACCGTAAGAGTACTGTCTTCCCAACCTGAGGGCTCGGGTTCAAATAGTGTTGGTGATTTTATCTTGGAATCCTTTAGGTGGTTGGAGCTATTTCTTTCTTCTTTATTTCCACATCCCCGAAAACAGCACTAACGGCCTTTTACATCGGGTGTTCTTACACGACTGCCAAATAAAATTGAATGTTATTAACATGTAACAATGGACGAACACAAATACCCATGCCCTGAGTAGTGAAAAATCAACTCAGGCGGGACTCGAACCCACAACCCTCAGTTTAGAATGCGAGGACTTTACTCCGTCGCCACCAGGGCCGGTTTTTGCTCTTACACAGATTTGCGTTAGACTTTGCATACGTATTCTAAGGGAAAAAATTAAGCAATACCGATTTGGTGAAATGTGGCCCAAGAAATGTTTTTAAAAAACTTAAAAATTATAAAAATGTGCACTCAATGACCAACGATTACCGCTCCAGCCACCTTGACCACACCCACATACGGAGAGCATTTGAAGTGCAGCATTCCGTTCGTCGGTTTAGATGTGAAACTGCGGTCCTCTTGGTGCCTTTCGTTAAGAGCAGGCTGAGGCCGATGTCGGGTTTCCCTCCACCCTTCCCCCCAAACAATCCTTTCCTATAAAATTTCCACGATAACAAAATCGGCATGGACTGGGAATCGAGCCGCGGACCTTTCGCTTCCATGGTCAATGTGGAGACCACTATGCTACCCAGGCTTCCTGATTTTCGTTAAAATTTTGGAGAATTCAAAGGAATTAGGTCATGAAGGAAGGCACGGCAAGTGAAAATCGTGCACTCTTACCTCGGTACTACGGACTAAAATGGAGAACATAGGCCCGATGAAGCCGATTGTCCATACGTACCGACACTTCGTTAAGAGTAAGGTTAGGTTACGTTAGAAGCGACTAAGAACGACAATTACATTACGAAAGACAAAGAAATAAACAAAGTGTACAAAATAGGGCAAAAACAATGGAGCAATGAGCTACACGGGTTGTTACACTCATGTAAACAAAGTGACTGCCTGCCAACTAGCGGTCGGTTCTCGAAGCAGCGGCTCGAGTCCAGTGTTGCCACAGCTCCATCCGTAGCGCGCGAGAACTTTGACTTGAGTCGGCTGCTCCAGATTTTGTCCGCTGATTCCAAAATCCGTTAAAGGGAAGCCCGTAGTACCGATGCATGAGTGTACATACTTCAAAGAAGTAAAAACTCGTGAGCTTACATCCTATAGCAGGATGTTCTTAGCTCCGTATGCTATAATTTTCATGCTGCCGAAAATACGACGATTAAATATGCGAAAATTACCACGAGAATAAAACTGGTCAGGACAAGGAATGGAACTACGAACCTTTGGCTGGTCGGACTACCAATCTACCCAGTCTCTCTAATTCTTGAGGAAATTTTGGAAATCATCGCAATCCTTTCCTTACCAATCTACCCAACTGTCCTAAATGGCTCATCAAAAGAGTACCAGCTGCAAGGGTGTGCCAGACTAAACCAGCAAAAAGATGAACCCTTCAAGTCCACCCCAAATCCAGAGCAGCAACCACCCGTACGGGTCCAACGTTGTCCAAACTAGTTCCAGACAGATGGTGCCCAGACCGGTTGCAGACCATACTGGTCTGGAGCACTGTTTCAATTTCTTCACAGTTCCAGAACACCTACAGACCCCTAGCTTCAGCCTGGTTCCAAGCTGTTCCAATTAGTTACGGACCAAATATTTTTACCTGGGATGTCTTTGGGCATTTGGAGTCACCAAGGGTCAATGTTCACCATTTTCCTATTGGAGGGGGTTTATGCAACCGTTTGAACAGAAGAAAGAACCATGTAAGGCGGCCTAAACGTTTGATTAGCTTATCGTAATGGAATCTGGTACCCAAACAAAATTTTGTCGGAAGGTCACAATGCGACGGTCCCGCGAGGTTGATTCTCGGAAACTTCGCATGTTGCTGGAACGTCGCAGCGACGTAACCGCCACTCCTGCGACGTTGCGGGACCGTCACATTGGTCGCAATGCCACGTGCCTGCAACGTTGCGAGATCGTCGACTGCTACTGGGGAAGTTATTTTTATCTCTAGTTTTGGACTGTTTCAGGTAAACCTTGTCTCGGCAACTCTATGATGATTCGGAATCCATCATCTGCAGTTAAAGATAAAACTGAACTTTATGTTCCTGGTGTATGCTTTCGTCATTGCCATTGCTCGTTCCAAATCCAGCGAGAATTTTTTCTTGGAGCCTCCGAGTTAACCACTGACTTCGCTTGCTTATTCGCCTCTTTCGTTTTTTATACACTAACCTATTCCCACGACTAAAATTACCATTAAACACTGCTACTTCACAATCCTTAGACTAAATTTTTATTTACTATTGCATCATCTTTCATTTGTTTTAGCATTTCTGGAACAAATGTACTGCACCGTGGGAAACAACATGCCGTCTCATACAAAATCTTGGAATAAATGGGTTTGAACCAAAAATTGGTACTGTAGGGTAAACCGTACAGTTATTGGCCACATGGTATTTTGAACAGCATAGTAAGAGTACAGTTGGACAAAATATACAATAATCACTATTATTAATTTTGCTATCATTATTGTTAATTTTTTTCCAAATGTACTTTTACTATATGCTTTACTTAAATTTACTTTTACCTTCAAAATACCATGTAGCCCATAACTGTAGGGTGGCCAATAACTGTACGGTTTACCCTACATAAATTGCATCCAATTTAGACCGTGGGACATTGGCTTTATGCAATCCCAACTGTCGGTCACCGCAATATTATAACTTGGGACTCACATGAACTAACGGTTAATGTTAACCGAACGTTATATAAAACTGGGCCTGAATGATTTTTCAACCCGCTCATCATTTGTGGCGGCGGGCCTGGTTCTGGAGAAGGTGGTCGGAGAGGGCGGAAGGGGGGTGAGGGGTGTCAAGTGTGCGAATTCCACTCCCCCACGTGGGGCCCAACCCTCTCGCCGAGGGACTCCGGCGCTGATTCCTCCGGACCTTCCCGCCAGGCAGCTATCCAGCCACCTCCAACCTCTCATCCGCTATCTCCTCCCACTTCCCCCACGGACCATCCCAAACCCTCCCTTCCCCTCCTTCGACTTTTCCGACGAAGCCAAGAATGTCGGCTTCCCTCCTCCCACCACCATCCTCCCTCCCCCATCTCTTCCTTCCTTTCGTCTACCTGCGTGAGAGTCTCTCTCCCCCCCCCTCTCTCTCCTAAAGAAAAGGAGCGCCCTGGGTTGGAGGCTAAGATGAAGTTGCAACTGCTCTTCCGAAGGAGAGAGGAGGAGGGTAGGGGGTGGGGACCTATAGCCTGTGGAGGAACTGGGGTGGGGGAATGGTTTGTGTTCGACAGAGGAGGACGCAAAAGGACGAAAAGGAAGGAAAGGAGGGATTGAAGGAAAGAGAAAGGGAAGTAGTGGTGAAGGGCTCTCGAACGGAACTGCCAACGTATGGGAGACTTCTCGTTGTCTTCCCACCCACCCATATTCCCTCGGTTGAGGAAACTACATCTACTGTGTAAAAAGGCTACGCGTACGTACGTATGATTCGGTTGCTAGGAGTAGCGATTCAGATGAGCGCCAATAGATCTACATCTACGAAATACCCTGCAACCCACCTCAGGGGTGTGTGGCAGGGGGTGAGTATTCACTAGTGGATGGCACGCGAGCTCCCATATACGTTCTCCACTAACTGACACTAAGATATAATATATTGTTTACCATAATTAGATAGATATATTTATTGCTCATGTACAGATAGAGAATACACAAAACATGAATTGAAGCATATGAGCTTTAGGTAGCTTCAAGGATATTCCTGTGGGAAGCTACTTTCATGACATGAGTGCTTATCGTCAAAGGCATGCGTGATACAAAATTAATAATATGAAATACATTAATTCATAAAAAATAATTGAATAAAAATTCTGAAAACATGATTTAATTTTTGAACATGACATGATCAATTATATTCATTGTTTCGATTAAAAATGAACAACTACACATTAATAAATATTTAATTATGTACTTTATTAATTACTTTTTGGCTATTTCGCCCATATCTAGCCTGTTTCAATAGGATTTTCAACTAGTTTATAAATATAAGTAGTTCGCATTCCACATTCCCATTCCTGTAAGTCTGCGCACCGCAAGCCGCCCTGAGGTCAAGTGGTAGGTGGGGTTATAACCGTATATGACAAGGTTCTCAGAGTACATGTTCAATAGGACACCAGCCACGAAAAAGAAGGGGATCGGGTAGGTGTGGTGGCTATAGTACTGGCTTCGCATCCCGAAGCCTCGAGTTCGAATCCCGGCAGTGGCGGAGATTTTTCAGTGAAGTCCCAATTCCTGCAAGGGTACCATGAGGAGAGCATTTCAAGTACAGTACACCGTCCGTCAGATGGGACGTTAAACCGTAATCCCCTTGGCGTCTTTCTTTAAGAGCAGGGTTAATGCTAAGTTAACGGGCTAATGCCGACGCCGGGTTCCTCTTCACCTTTCCTTCATCCCCCGATGATTCTTCCACTATCTAACCACCCACCTGTCCTTCATTGCGTGAATGAGATCAGTTGTCGATCTTCTCACCAACCAACCATCAAAAAGGAAAGTTTTTAGAAAAGGATTCGAAGAAGGAAAAAAGTTAAATGTGAGGTGGGTTTTGGAATAATTAGTGCCACGAACTGCTCTGACTTCCTGTAGAACTCACCTCTGCGCATATAAGTAGTTACTACATACACAAATACTCTTCGTTTCAATTTCATTGGTAGTATACCTATCTATATCTACAAATTACCCTAAAAGCCGCCTAAAGGGTGTGTGGCAGGCGGTAGGTACCTCCCTAGAGTGTAGCGAATGGCAATAAGGAAGAGTTTAATTTAAAACGTCTTATTTTCGGAAGGTAAAATCTAAGCCACCAATGTCAACGATAACGATAGGTGGCACTGTTTATTTTTCGTATTTCTTTTGTATTTCTGTTTCTTCATTCCTGTATGGTACCTATGCTAATTTTATCATTTATTTAGTAATTGTTTGTAACTTTGTAATGGTTATGCTCGTTAGCGTGACTAAGATTTAACTAATGGCCTCCGTTAGATATGACTTGAGCCTTTCCCGCATGTAAAATGATAAGTGGACGCCGCATGTCATGTGATATCTCTTTGAACTAAAGTTACAGAACATAATATTTTTAATCAGCTAATAATATTATGATAGTGTGTTTGACGGTTGGTGCATGCTTGGTACGGAGTCACCCCCCGCCAGACACTCTTGAGGTGGCTTGCATGGGTAACACCACAGTTTGAAGACTAGGTTTGGAGCCGCTAGAGACTCGGGAGGCTAAACCCTACGCTTAATTTTCCTTGAAAACTTCCGATCAGGCGCGTTTCAGTACTTATGACACGAATAATATTATTTCGACCCCGCGCTATATCTCTCTAGAACTGATAGAAGCGACGAAACAAGCGAGATACACCGTCGAACTGAAAGGTATAAACATTTCTTCATTCAAAGCATCGTTAGTACCTATAACATAGAAAAGGCGAGACACTAAAACACTTCGTTAATATGCAATACACTTTCGTCGATGAAGTGCGCACTGGAACTGGAGCTCAGTAGAAAGTTCCCGGCATCTTCTCAGACACAAGTTTTTGGCCTAGGGGAGTCTATTTTGACTAATTGGAACTACTAGAAGACGGCGTCGGTGGAAGTGGCCCATCCAAAGTGAATACAACCCTCTAAACTACCTCCTCTAAAGCCTCATTGTCCCCCCTCTCACTGCCATTCTACGCAATGAAGCACCAGGAACTTTCAACCAAAACTTGTGGCATTATATTCCCTGCACGTTTCAAGAACACCTAGTTCCTTAAAAAGCTCTTATGTAATCGGAAGTGGAGAAACACGCTCGGGTAGGTGGGTTCGAATCCCGGTGCAGGCGAATGACGTTATTTTTACTATGAATGTCACACATTCCAGTGACTCCCATTCAAGTTGGCAAGTTCGTTCAATTTCTCGACAAAATAATTCCAAATATTTGCTGCATTTTCCAAATTTCCATATTAAATGCGAAAATTGCATCTTTCATTGCATTAAGCCTCCACGCTTCAAACGAGAAATTGTTTTCAAGGCTGACACGCATGCTCTTAAGAAGTGAGCGACATATGAGAAGTCTGAAGCAAGAGATACTCGGGAGATATTTAGATAACCTATACTTCAACTACACGCGGCATTACTTATACGGCCTCAGCAGCAAGTGCGCATTAATTCATTAATCTACCAGTTAAAGGTAGGTTTATTGAAAATCAGATAAAATCCTCCTGATTTTAAGCAAAAGTTAATTTCTTACTCACCATAATAATTTTTATAAAACCACAGAAAAAAACTCAAGAGGCATTTTCAGTGGAACAAGCAAGTCAAATTCGGAATTATGTATATTTAGTCAATTAGTGTGAATTTCAGTCATATAAAGCAAAGTAGTCATTAATGTTACTGTAGTCTCTTCATGCTTCTAAAGAATTCTTACGTTTAAAAAATAACATTCAAATATGCCCTCCTTGAATTACAACCTGGACGTGGTGGAAGGGTTCGTGCGTTCCAATGACCCCTAGTGCTGGATTGGCAGGAGCAATAACTATTGCTCTCGGTAGGGTCACACATGCCAGATAGGTCGAAGGGTAGGAGCCAGACGAATGATAGTTCCGTGATGGTGTTACGATAAAAATACCCTTGAGAAGTGGTGTGGGAGTCCCTCTCAACTATCATTTCCCAAAATATGGAAGTCATTCACAGAGTATGGATTCCTGGCAACTACGGGACGCCACCCACTAGGGCGGGTGTCGTGCCCGGCAGCGGGGATGGCAAGGCCTCCGCGGTCGTAATCACACGAAATCCTTGCACAACATCACTATCAGAGGACGCTGAGATGAGGAAAGATATACTAGGGGTAGATAGGGTACTGCACGTGTAGGAGTCTGTTGGATTTTCTCTTACTTTCATCATACCTACCTTTAAGGAGGAACTATCATTTTAGGCACGCCCGAAAACCTGCCCTGATTCTGACACATATTATTGCCCTTGATTTCTCCTATCGATTGGTGTAAAAATATTACTATGTCATCGGCCATTTAATGAAGATATGTGGATTTTAAAATGATGGAATTTTACGTTGAAATGCATTGTCTTAATGGCAGAACGATGACCTCCCTTCATATAACATTTTTTATCTCAAGTTTGGCCCGAATAATATCGTTAAAAAATTATTATAACGTGCAAAAGATATCAAGGAGCACAATATATTTTTTTCAGATTAGGTCATCGGCAATTTAGTGTCAGAATTAAAGTTTAAAAAACATACTTCCGGTTTTTCTCCGAGCAAGGAGCCCAAATGCTGCGAACAATGCGGCAACGTTGGAAACTGCTTGGAGGTAAAATGTGAAATACGGCGTAGAACTCAAGTTGACTGAATGTATTTTAATCCTTATGGCGTTTTTATAAATTGAATTATCCATTTTCAAAGCATGCTGCTTGGCAGCACTGAATTCAAGTACACATTTTTCAATATAAATATCAACGAGAGCATACATGTAAGGCGGTTCTCAGTAATTAGCGTTGCCAACGGCTTTGGTTAAATTTATACCTGTGCCACCTGTGCTTACTGCTGCGTACGTAACTTTATTGAAGGCTTTAAACTACGTAATTTTAAAATGTTCAGACCTATATATTTAGAATTTTAAAACTTTTCTTCTTTGATGGATAATTTCATTTTTTAAACTATTTTCACGATCAATCAATGGCTCAACGGCCAAGCTTTTCTCGATCACATTAGCGGTAATGTTATTCAAGATACTCATACACATAAGCATGTGCATAACATTTCGTCTAGATTACGATAATAAGAACAGGCTGTAGGATCTTGAAACCAGATAATGAATATTTGATCGAATACGAAGAGTTAAAAGAAAACCGGGTCTCAGACAATGGAAAAAACAAGAGAGTATACATTGCCTGGAAGAGAGCCACGAATCATCCGAACTTTGGATTTACCCTTGCCTTAGTGAAAAAAGGAAACTAACATCACAATGTAGTGGTAAGGTTAAAATCGCAACGTTGTTGAAAGGTTTATACTGCAATTTTATTGCAAGGTTAGTTCTTCTATGCAATTAGCAGGTTAAAATCGTGATGTAGTAACAACATTATTTCTACCAGGTTATTACAACGTTAGAATCGCAATGTTGTTGCTAGATTAATACTGCAATCTCATGTAAAAATATCTCCCTTTAAACTAACTGAGACACCATTAAATCACACTAACTTGCTTATCTGCTGAAACTGTCTTTAAATTGAAACAAAACCAAGGGAGTTTGGAAGTGGGGCCACTGGGTGGGGAAGTGTGGGGAAGTGGTGGGGCGGCATGAGTAGAGAAGCAGTACAACAAAATCCCATGCAAACTGCACTGTCACATAATCCATACACCCTTGTAACTACGTAATGAGCTGGCACTCCCTTCCCCACTACATTAAAACGCTCTATCCACTTAAACTTCCCTGCCCTCTCAAATCAAAAATTTACATTTTATATACTATGTTATTATTATGTGATGGCATACTTTAGTACATTAAATTATACTACCTAGTATATACCAAATATACCACAACGCCAGAAAGGACTTTGATGTGGCAGTGGTCAATTATAAATGGTCAGAAAGGATGCACAGGGATAACAACTCACTAGGCACACACTTTATCCATTGCAGGAAACGAACACACCGAAATCTATTTTGAGATGATGGACCAAAAATGGTAAATAACGATGAAGGTGATTAATGAGTGGACGTGATGCGTAAATGAAAGGAAAAATGAAGAACAGCAAAAAGGAAAAGTGAAATAGAAAGCGATATATAGATGCTAAAACGAAGTATGAAGAAAGTAAAAGAATACGTAATTGAGAAATTAACGAACTGAGGAAAAAGGAATTACGATGAAAGTAAAAGAAAATATAATAAAGAAATTAGTGAATTAGTGAAAAATCAACCGATTTCTAGCACTTCGAATTCGCAGTCACAGATCGCAGGAGACCAGACACCAATAGGCATGAGCAGAGTAGCACTCATTTGTTTACAGCCTGTCTCAGTGTTGCCATGTGTTAACTATTGATGTTATTACGCATAGCAATAAGAATAAAACTGCAATATCAAATAATTTGTACATAGACTTTTCGGGGATTTATGTTAATAAATTAATAATTCTTCTTTACAGCCACAAATTTAACCTAAAAATAATATTACGTCGAAATAACAGCGACGGCTAGATGCAACACAACCACTGACTTACATGAGGTTCTTAACATTCATACATTAGTATATTTTCTGAGCAACCCAATCAAGTATTTGGATTTCTTCTAAAAATTATAAAATGGTATATTAATCCTAAATTCCCCCACCAGGTGATATTTTATTCTTCTTATGAATAAGGTACTTCAGGGCGCAGGTTCCTCTTAAAGGTAGTTTGAGCAAAAAAGCATTTCACCTAGCATTTGAGGAATTTGGCCTCATTTTAATGAAAAAAACTCCCATCTTTTCAATGATATCCAAATATTAACCCCTTACCGAAATAATTTCCGAGCAATTCGCCTGAAAATATAAGCTGTTTTACATGGGATAGATTACGGCTGTGCGCTCCAGAGGGATAATATTGAAAAAATTAAGAATAAGAAAAAAATAATTTATAACACCAAGATTTCGTCAAAAAACTAACAATGTGTAGTTAGTATGTTTTCTCAACTATTAATAAAAGTAATCCATTACTCACCGCAGTAATTTTTACAGAATCGCCAAAAAAAACCGTGTTTTGAAGACTTTTTAGCCGTACGATATGAAAAAATGAGTCATGTTAGATACTTAAGTAGATATGTTTATTTAATTACTGAGAGTTTTTGTCATATATAACTATATTTTTGCACCATTAATATTTCAATATTTATTTCAATCTTCTTAGAGACGCTGAAATTAAAAAATAAAATTCGAATATGGTCTCCATTATGACAAGGGAACTATCTCGCTCAAACTACCTTCACCGGTAGATTACTCAGATCATGATGATTCAAATATGGTCTCTATTACGGCTAGAGACAAATATCACTAAAACTACCATAAATTTACTTTTGAAGATTTTATTACTTTTTTTACTTCTTTTACAAAGAGAACTCTTAAGGACAGTTTTCTATTCTCCGCGCTCCGACCTTTACACCATTTCGAAATCTTTATCCCACCTGTTTTGCCGCTTGTTTTCTGTTAAAACGTTCGCATTCTCCAATCCCGTCCCATCCTCTCCCATGCCACCATCAACAAATTCTTCGAATCACCAAACGACCCCCACCCGTCTCACGCCATTCGCCCCGTGTCGTATTGTTTTCCACGCACACGAAGAAAGGAAAACATTGTTTGGACCGACCAAACAAATCGGGAATATCAGCTGGGGACGAGGAAGTCGATAAGCCAAACCAAAGTCTCTATGTTGAAATTCCATTTCTTGAAGGTCGACGGAACCGGACACGAATTAATCCTACAGGCTTACGTTAAAATGAAAAAGTTTTCCGAGGAATAACGTTCCAATCGCATGAATTATTTTTACTTCCTTGAGTAGAATTTCTACTGAAATATGAGTCGGACAATGGCATGCAATCATCATCGTAGGAAGATTATTATAATTATAAATAGTCTACCTATTATGGTAGTTTAGCAGGAATTAATCTTTAGCGGAAATGTCAACAGATAAAAGCTTTCAATGGAATATCGCACCATTCGTATTATGTTTTTCCCCAAATAGAATTTCCAATGAAATATAACTTGCACAATGACAAGCAATTATCATCGTAGGAAGGTCATAAATATCAGTGGTGGTCTACCGAATAAGGTTGCTTACTAGACATGAATCCTTTGAGTTATTGTCAACAGGTAAACGTTTTCCATGGGATATCGTTCCAATTGTAAGAATTATTTATTATTATTGAAGTAGGATTTCAACTTATGTAAAACACGGACAATAAAGTGCCATTGTCATCGTAGGAAGATCTTCATTGTTACAGGTAGTTTACCAAATAAGGTAGGTAAGGTACCTACTACTATGCAACTGTCCAGGCTTCACAGCCATATAACAACAGTATTGGAAATGATAAAACATATTAACTACTCACCGTTAGTTTTTTGACTAAATCTAGGTGTTATAACTTCCTATTTTTTTTAGTATTCTCCCTCAGGAGCGCACAGCCATAATATATCCCATGTAATGCTTGTATTTTCAGGGATATTGCTCGAGAAGTAATTGTGTAAGGGGTTAATATTTTGATATTATTGGAAGGATGGGAGTTTTTCTTTTAAAATGAGGCCAAATTCATAAAATTCTAGTCGTCATACTTTTTCGCACCAAATACCTTAAATAAGAGGGAAAAACAAAGAAATGAAGTGAGTCGGGAAGGGTGAGAAGGAATACTGGGAGGAGGGGGGTTAGATGTGCTGCTCGGCAGTTTGGTGACCTGTACGACCGAGTGTGCTTGCGTGTGACGCTCGGAGACCGCAGAACTGGAAACCTCGCGGGTAGAAATTCTTCCGGACCATAAAACGCTATTTAGCGTCGCTCGCCTGTTTGCCTCGCGAGGATTCTCCGCGATGCTTCTTGGGATTGCCTTCTCGAGGTTGTCGTGGAAAATCCAGGCCGTCTTAAGGCCGTTTTACACGGTACATTTGTTTGTACAATCTATCGTGCGAACGCATTTACAGTCAAGTGTGCAAGAAAATACTGTACGAACGACTGAATCAGACAGAATGTCCCTTTACACGATGATTGCAGACGCACAATTTTCCGTGCAATATAGCGGAAGAAATCGATCAGAATACGCGAGCGTTTTGTTTATGTTTCACACATAAACATATGTTTCACTCAAGTATTTGACACCTTTAAAAGCTGATCACCAGAAATTCGGAACCCCGACTCGGGCATCTGCCTACTGATTATATTCTCCGGGTTTAGATAAAGCTCTTTCTCTCTCTGGCTTTATATTCGATCTTTGCATCGTTTCGTTTTTTCTCTTTCTGGATTTTAGTGAGACAAGTCATTGACGTTTCTCGCCAGATCTCCACTCTTGATAGACTCATTTCGTAGGTTTATTTTGTGTGTGTGACAAAGTATTATTAACAAGTGGTATAGCGGAACACGGGACACACTTCTTTAGTCCATCCAAATTTCCCTCGTATTTGAACCAGTGTTTTTATGTCTTATTTGATGATTTCTATGTTACTTGAAAACCAACAGAAATAAAATAATTATTATTTTATCACGCGGGATATCAAAAACTTTACTTGAGTACGCGACAAGTCATAATTTTGGGGGAAAAGGACACAAACCCAAAGATAGCGATTACACTGAAAAACCAGAACACCAAATAACACGACGAAATAAAGATGTAAACTTATGAGCAACTTTGAGGGAACTCTTCTCAACTACTCTCGTTAGTGTTACTGACCTTTTGCATCAACTGGGATGGGAAACGCTTTCAGACCATCTTCTGCCATTAATATTAATTAATATCATTTATTGTCACATTACACTTACAAGAGTTTAGCTATGGCTAGGGTAAGTTGGTGACTCGTCAAAGTATAAAATAGTATTGGGAAAATATATACAGTATTAGGGGTATATTAATTATAACCTTACAGAGGTAAACATAGTTTGAAATACTAGGATACAATTAGGCATTTAGTACATGGGTGCGTAAATTAAAACCATTCAGAGATATACATAATTTGAGGTACATGGATACAATTAGGCATTTAGTACATTGTAAAAGTTCTTGGTCATCAAGATACTCTTGAATAGAGTAGTATGCTTTATATGTAAGTATTTCTTTTATCTTTGTTTTTAAATGATGGAAATTGATCGAGTTATTTTTTAAGTGTGTGGGTATCCTATTATACAGTTTTATACCCATGTAATATGGACATTTTTCATGTAGTTTTAGTCTGTGTTGTGGGAATGTTAATTACGGGACCTTTCTGGTGCTGTGGTTGTGTGACACATTGCCTTGATGATACAGATTGAGATTTAATCTAACATGACACAGAATTTCAAATATATAAACGGAATAAAATGTAAGTATTTTCAGCTTTGGAATATCAGTCTGCAAGATTTCCGTTTATTCAGCCCAATCATATACCTTATGATTCTTTTTTGCTGCCTAAAAACTGAAATAGCATCCGCGCTATTCCCCCATAGAGTTATATCATATTTCATAACTGCATAAAAACATGGAATATGCTGCCAGTATCTGGGATTCTTATGAGATAAGCTTGGAAACTGAGTTAGAACGCGTGCAGCGAAGATCGGCAAGATGCGTTAAAGGACGTTATGATAATATCGTTAGTGTTAGTGACATTTTGAAGCAACTGGGATGGGAAAAGCTTTCAGACCGTCGATTAAATTTTAGACTCCATCTATTATGTAAGTTCCAAACCGGTCTATTTTCTGATGACGTTGATAATATTTTACGAAATCCAACATACTACGGTAGATCATATCATGAGAATAAAATAAGGGAACTAGACTGCAAAACGGACGGATTTAAAATGTAATTTTTCCTACGAACGATAAGGGACCATAACAGCTGCCAATGAGACTTTTATCTAGGTTTGTCGTTAGGTAGTGTAGATCTTAGTAGTAGTAGTAGTCCCTAGTACTTGAATCCTTATCTGTTACCTAGTACATGTTCGTAGCCGTGCATGTTTTCTACATAAGTCTTGAGTCTCTGTCCATTAGTGTAGTTGCAAAATAAATATATATTAATGGTCCCTCTCCATTGTGATAATATCTGTAGAGTAGTAGTGCATGCTTGTGAGGCTTCGCCTCGTGACAAGCATTAGCTACTTATGCTAATGTATAACTAGTCGTATTTACACTAACTTTAGGGTATAGTGTAATGTATGTTGGTGAATACTCACCCCCTGCCACACACCCCTGAGGTGGCTTGCAGGGTATTTTGTAGATGTAGATGTATTATTTTCCCTTATTTTACGCGGAAAAATAACATTTTGAATCTATCGGTTCTGCAGTCTATTTACTTTATCTTACTCCTGTTATCGTGTCTACCATAACTTGTCGGCACTAGCAAAATATGTTGAACGTCCGGCAAAAAATATCTGCTTCGAACTTGCGAAAAAGATTTGGCCTATACTTCTCCTATCGATCAGTTCTCCTAATTCCTTCAACATTTCGGTTCCGGAATCTTTTTTGGTTTCGGTTTCGGAAAGGCGGAGAATTTTTTCATTAGAATCCTGATCCCTACCTTACCACCACTAATAGACACTGTGTGGAGAGTTTTTCGAGTGCAGTACTCCGTCCGTCGGATGGGAAGAAACACCTTAGTCCCCTTGCCGGCCTTCGTTAAGGTGGCTGGAGCGGTAATCGTATGCCTTTGAGTGCACATTTAAGCAATATTTCAAATAAGTCGAAAAAAAAAATTCGTGGATCGTATTTCATGGAAGTGCGTCCGTTTATTTGTTAGAACGCACCACATAGGCGGTAATGGAAATGGCACAAGAATTAAATTTCTACCTTTTATCCGAAAATAAAGCAAGTTATGATCAGAGTTTTCGGCGTGCTATTCGAAATTCAAACCAAATTATATTGTAATGGTTTTTTTTTCGAATATTGGAATCGGCGTGACATCGTGATATTTGTCAGCAATGCTATTCCGCTATTTATTTGTATCTATGAAAGATAAACACTGCACAAGATGATTTCTTGACATGCTAGAATTGTGAATAATCTTCATTTCGAGTTCATCTTTCCCTTCATGTGATGGAATAAACGACTTTTCCTCATGATCATGAAAAACTTGAACATCGATGTTCAAGTTTTGCAGACGATTCGTCCTCGCTTGAGATATTTTAAGGTAAACTGTGAACTAAAAATTCCGTTTGTGTTCACGCATGGAACATAGTCAATGCGGCGAAAGACGTGTTGGTATATAATTCTTGAGGCCAACACCAACTATTTCCACCAGTAAATCTCGTAACCGTAGGTATGTACTTTCCGAAGAACCCTTGAATATTATCAACAAGTGGGTAAACTGATAAGTATTTTGACCTAAACATAAAACTAGATGAAAATGGAATAAACGGAGTGATAGTTAGGAAATGCACCAAAGCATGGAACATTCCAATAAACCGGGAAAATTGAGACATTCATGCATAATTAAACCCACGGATACTATATACGCTATATAGTATCCGAGATTAAACCTATCGTTATCCTCCTACTTTCCGAGTTGCTTTTACGTTGCGAATTTCCGCCGACGTATAGCAATCATTTGTCATAACAAATTCCATGAGGGTCATGGCATCAATTTCAGGAATATTATCAGGAACGAGAGGCAACGTAATCATCCATTTTTCTGAAACCTGAAAGATTCGAGGTAAAAAGTCTGTATTTTATCATCCCGAAAGTGCATTTTTAATATCCCAAGTAATAATCGTGGCACAATAGCAATAGGAAAACTTACCCAAGAATAACAGCACATGAACAAGTGACGATGAGCGACTAAATCCTCCACCAAAACAATGTTTACAGCATGCGTTGGTGTATTTCCCGACTCGGAAGGCAGATTAGGCACAGTTGACGTCACACTTGGCCTCGGCAGAGCTCGGGTGTCTTCGCGCAGTGGTCGGCTCAGAGAAATTTTGCTTGATTTTTTAAGTCAATTTTTTATTTCTTCTGATGATGAATGGAGAAAATTTAGGTATTTTTGCGAGCTAATATTTCCCTTTTACCTGTTCAAAATAGTTTTTATAGCAATCGTCGACCCATGCAAGTTCCCCATTATAGTAATAAGAAATTTATTTCTTCGCGTTTAGGAGAAAATCTGAACATACGTATTCGCATTGCTGCGAAATATGTACTGTATCTTCCATAAGGCATAAAAGTTAAAATAGCATTGAATTGCCAAAAATCCAAATCGGTACTTGGCAATTATTTTTACTTTTGTCTCCAGGTGTCACTTTGGAGAACACTCATGCAAAGTTTTACGAAATCTGTACAAAAACAAAAGTCGCTCCAAATACCTCAAGTGTCGCATAATGCCGACATCGAATTTCTCTCTTTCTACCCACCCGTCTTTAATGTCGCGAATGACTGACTCTCCAAATAATCATTCAACTATTAGACTCTTTTTCACGTCTTCCATTTACAGATTTTCTCTGCGATTTTCAGCAATTTTTCTCGGAGGTAATCAAATCACTTTCATTACAGGTGTAGATTTTCGCAACTCATTTTTTCAAACGAGTTTGACGTTTTTCCAAATGGACGTAGAGAATCGCCAACGAAGAAGTTCTAAGAAGATTTGGAGATATAAGAAGTATAATGAAAATTCTGAGAATAATAGACATACATACTGGACAAATTTTGCGATTAAATTGCCCATAGAAAACAATATTCGAAGGAGAAATAAATGTGAAGTATTATAGAGGATGACCAAGTATGGAATACACCAGGCAAATTATGAAGGACGCCTTAGTGAAGCATTAGTTACGTAGGAATGACTGCTGGTGCTGATGATATTTACATTTTTGTGACATTTTGACTAAGCTATTCTCCAGGTTTCGTAGGGCTGAATGATAAGCGGTCATTGTTTATTGTCGCTCGTTTTGCTAGTCAACAATCCGCATTAATTTGAATAAATTTGTGTTTATATTTTCAGTTTAAGTGTGAATGTATGTACAGTCCTGTTCATTAAAAAATTACCACCTCGGAGCCCTGTTCAAAAAAAAGTTACCACCTCGGAGCCGAAAAAGTTCTAAGTCTGCACTTTAGGGAAATGTGTCAACACTGGGCCCCACCCCTCACCCTGAGGGGGGGGGCGTGAACGAGAACCCCTCCTCCCCGTAGTCGGGCAAGTAGTAAGGCCGACGGAAGGAAGATTTTGGCCCGCGAAAGGATATTTTGTGAGGGGAGGGGTAGGGTTCGGGCTTCCGTTTGCTTTATGAGAGGGCGAACCGACCGCACAAAGACCTCTCGCAGGCGACGACTGATACATGACGGAAAGCCCAACATATCCCCACGGCTCGTTTCGTTCTTTTTAAATACTTTTTTCTAACGCGAATTTATCAGCGTTAAAAATGACTGACGTTTTGACGTATTTCCGTTGTAAGTCATTCATTGTGGCGCCGACATTCCTATTATTATTATTTGTTGAGTTTGTGCTTCTTCAATCCTCTCAATTATTGTGTTTAGCCTTCACCCTATTATCCAGGATCTTTGCATAGAGGCAACACCCTGACGACTCCATCCATGTTTTTCTGGGCGGGCAATAAACTGTACAGCTGTTGAGGATGGTTGAGTTAAATCAGTCTAAGCAAGTATAAGCGAGAGAGAGGAAATATAATTCTAAGTATATGCAAGAGGGAGTAAAATTTAGGTTGTCGTTACACTCACATATGTATGAAATATCGATTAGAATGTCGAAGTAGAATGTTTTCTTTGGAAAACGATGAAGGCACGACAGTCTTTATGCAACGAAAATGGTATTATGAATACCACAGAAGACTATTTAAGGAAGTGGAATAGCATATTTTCCCTTCTTTAATCAGGTAGACCGAGGAGTAAACTGTGGGATGTGGGGGAACCCCCGCCCTCACGAAACTCGGGTGAAAAGACCTACCGACCACGGGACCTCTCCTTCTCTCCCACTCCCAGCAGTATACAATGTCGCCGCCTCATTCCATCCAAATTCCTTCGCAGGTCTCGCTGGGAAGTCCACCCTTTCCGACAAGCTGAGGAGGTGGAAGGGGCTTTCTTTCACTTCTGAGCATTTATTGCCCACCCGGTGTTTAAGTTGGCGAGTGTGCGAATCCAGCACAGCCAGTTGTTAGTCCACGATAGATTTACGCTCGAAATTGAGCAAAACAAGCATTGAAAAACAAATTGGTCCATTTCACCAAACGCATAGGAAGAGTGCGAAAATTCATTTTTAAATCCGCACGTCCCTCCTCTTCCTTGCTTTTATATGAAAAGATTCGCAAAATAAATGTGGAAGTGCAACGACCTACCCGCGAAACTGGGACACGTATCATTTCGTATCTGCCACAGCTCTTCCCATTGCGGAGTTGGAGGAACGATGATAATTCCACATGCCATTTTGCCATCAATCGGTATTGCCATATCGAGTTACAGGGGGTATAATGAACTTAGTGAGGCTAGGTAGTAACATAGTGACAAATGTGAATACCTTTTCCCTACCTTTCCCTCGTTTCACCTTTTTTTAATTCTTTACGTTTCCAAACTATACTACGCCAGGTTTATTTCCTTACCATTCTAAACTATTTCAAACCTTTGGAAACATAGTATTTCTATAATACGTTTTGTGATAGTTTCATTTTTTTATTTACAGAGAAAGTATGTATTAAATGAAATACAATTGACCGTATTCATAATGGTTCCGCTGCGATGATTCGGCGTGTTTGAATGCGCTTTTGTTTCATTGCGGTTAATTAATAAGAGTCACTTGTATAGTCATTGTAAAAAAATAATAAAGACTATTTACTACTTTTTTCAAATGCGATGTAAACAACACATAGTCCGACTGTGAAAAGCGCAAGAGTTGATATTTGAAGGGTGTCCTGGGAAATCATTTTGATAAAAGAGTCTCTGCCTCTCGACACAAGTTCAATAAAAATTATGGAGAATTAGGTTGCAGTGTAATATACGCCGGTGAGACGTAGTGGTGCCAAGCTGTTGTGAACGAGCGATATTTACCCCACTGAAATTCGCAGATATTTCCCTCTTTCTTCCTCACTCATAAGCAAACGGAAGCCTAAAACGACCAGATCGAATGGAAGGGGCGATCAGCATAAACACCACTTCTTCCTTCCTTCGGCCTCCAGCCGAAAAAGAAGCCGCAGGCCCCTTTCAGGTCACTTTTTAGAGGGGTACAGCCTTTCCTCAAGCCAGGATGGAGGGGAGGGTTGTTTCGTTTGGAATATTTATTGCCCGCCCAGAAAAGAATGGATGGGGTCGTCAGGGTCTTGCCTCTTTGCAAAGATCCTGGATAATTGAGTGAAAGCTGAACTCACTAATTGAGAGGACTGAAGAAGCATTAGAGATTTTAAGGTGAATTCATAAGAGTCACTTGCAGATTCAAGTTAAAAAAACAAAAACGAGAGAAAACATGCGATGCAAACTCCAGTAGCTAATGCTACGTTTTTCAAATGCGATGTAAGCAACACATAGTCCGACTGTCAAAAGCGCAAGGGTTGATAATTGAAGGGTGTCCTGGGTAATCATTTTGATAAGTCTCTGCCTCTCGATACAAGATCATTAGGAATTATGGAGCATTCGGTCATTAGGTCGCAGTGTAATAAAAGCCGGTGAGACGTCTGTCCGGCAACCAGTAAATTTATTCCCCAGTAATTTCTACCTCAATACAAAAACTGAGCGCAGGCATAATTCAAAGATTTAGTTGTTCGAAATTGGTGTCCAAAGCATTCGATAAGCATTAAGCTATTTTAATCATTATTTGAAGTAAATAAATCTCATAAGTGAAAGTTTCATTACTATTCGCAGGGAAAAATATCTAATTAAATATCGAAGACGCGTAGTCGCATTATTCTAAACGCGACAAAGGAATAAGAACTGGATATGAAAGAAAAATTCATTGCTTTTTATTGAAACCATTAAGAGGATATTCCTAGCGCATTTATACATCGCCGCTAGAAACATTTTGCCCGTAATTTTCGCGAGAATGGGATGTATTACAATTCGAGCCTGACATCGTCAGCTACAGTACTGCAGAATCAAGGGATCTGGTTTCGAATCCTAGTCCAGACAATTGATTATTCTCATTAGAAATTTGACATATTCGTGAAGTAAATTGCGTCATCAAATTCCACTCATGCCGCGTATATCCATGCACCAGGCGAGATTGAAGAAGCACTTAAATGCACTATCTAAAATGTTAAACAAACTCAACAAATAATAATAATAATAGGAATGTAGGCACCACAATGAAATACATATAACGAAAATACATCAACACTTCAATCATTTTTGACGCTAATAATTTCACGTAAGAAAAAAGTATGTTAAAAAACGAAACGAGCCGTAGCTTGCTGGGCCGTGTTAGGATTTCCTTCATGTAGCAGTTGTCAACTGCGAGAGATCTTTGAGCGACCGAACCAAGCCATTGCCCTTTCATTCTCGCCCAGTCATAAAGCAAACGGAAGCCCGGACCCTACCCCTCCCCTCACAAAATATCCTTTCGCGGGCCAAAATCTTCCTTCCGTCGGCCTTTCTACTTGCCCGACTACGGGGAGGAGGGGTTCTCGTTCTCGCCCCCCCCCCCTCAGGGTGAGGGGTGGGGCGCAGTGTTGACACATTTCCCTAAAGTGCGGACTTAGAACTTTTTCGGCTCCGAGGTGGTAACTTTTTTTTGAACAGGGCTCCGAGGTGGTAATTTTTTAATGAACAGGACTGTACACGGCTAGATAGGCTATTTATACTGTTATTATTTAGGATTTTAGAAGTGTCATGTATGTCGATACTAAGGTTATTTCAATGGTATCCCTGATGGCAAAAAAACATTTTTGTAAATGATATCGCAGTAAACAAAATCACCAAACTAACACGTTCATTTATGTATTACAGTTGAATTTATCAGGGATGTTATTTCGCATTTGTAAAAAACACCATTACAGATAGACGTCAAAGACAGTTTCCTACAATAAATTTGCAATATAAATACTTCCCATCTTTTTGGGCTGATTGCAGGGCTTTCATTCTTCATAGTTATTTTCCAGCGTGTTTTTAAACACAACTATAAACGCTTTTGTTCTATTCGTATTTTCAATAGATTAAACCAATATCACACTATTTTCCTCTAAGCTTGTGGAGCAATTGTTCACATATATCCTATAAAATAATAAAATTCCAAGCTGAGATTTAATGTTTTCCCTCCGAGAACTTTCTCTGTTGATAATACTGAAACACGAGACGTTTAACTGGATCAACCCAAATATTACCCTCCCTGCCACACACCCTTGAGGTGGCTTGTAGGGTATTTTGTAGATATAGATTACATCTCCATCTACGAAGTACCGTGCAAGCCACCACTAGGGTGTGTGGCACGGGGTGATTCAACACCAGGCATGCAGCACTCGTCCCAGTACAAATCGGGACCTTGTACGTTCCCCCGGCCGATAGGCGCATACCAAAAAGCAGTCAGGAGAACAGTGCGCAGTCAAACTAGAAACTGTATTTTATCATGTTATTTTCAAACCATAGACGGACTAATACACGCTAATTTTACTGTGAGACTTTCTTCTGTAGCGGTAAAACTATCACCGGAGCTGATAATAAGGTAAAATTAACATCACTGCCTTAGGCAAGGTTCTCTTAATGCATAAATCAGTGCGACCAGCACTTAGTCGCCATGTTTTCCTAATTATACCACTACACAGCATTTCACCTCCTGACTTAACATCACCCTGAAATGATAAATGAGTATTCGTAAACAGGTTCGTGTGCATGATTTTTGCGGTATTGTGATAAGGATTGAGTGATGCGGGAATTTCGGGTCCCACATCAGAGTGTAAATGAACTTATCAATCAAAGAAAAAACCCATCCTCACGTCCCATCCAATAGGTTTTCCCAGCCAAAAATTTCGAAGAATTTATCTCTCCGAAACCTTTGGTGCTCTAAATTGAATGTCATCCCGGGATTAGGTGAGCCTTGGCGCCAACTCGCAGACTCGCAGTTATGACGATGTTCCGTTCGGGAGGGAGCCTTGAGGGGCTGGTATGACAAGCTCGTCTGCCGAGTCAGGGGTGGCTGACTCAGGGCCGCGGGCTGTGAGTCAAGGGAGGCATCACGGGAGGGCGTGGCGGTCTGGAACGATAACTTGAATGCAAGCAAGATAAATACATATTAGGTCAACATGAGTCACTCTCAATCCATGGCGTCCTTACATTCTTTTAGGCTGATTACGTCCGGTCTGCTATTCCACATCAAATTAATGTATGGGATTAGATTAGATTAACATTTCCAGCATGAATTTATACATAAAGGAGTCGAGAGAAATATAGGAGTCAGATGCAGTCAAATACCTGGGAATCATCGCAACTTCAGACCCAACGTGGGGGAAATATACGAAAATATTTCGACTCTGATTTATAGAACCTAGGATTTATCAAGCAAATTGCAGGAAGTTCTCCGATGGAAATAAAATACATAATTGTCAGTACAGTTATGAGACACCTCGATATGCAGAACTTGTTAATAAAAACGCAACACGGATTCAGAAAGGGAAGATCTTGCGAAACTCAATTAGCACTTTTGCCCACGATATTTTGATCTCGGGTGAAGATTACATTCCAGGTGACGCAATTTTTCTTGACCTTAAAAATGCATTTGATAAAGTTTCCCATAGACAGTAAATGAAAATTAAAATCCTACGGGTTAGACGACGACGTAATTTCCCGGATTAGAGAATTCTTCAGAAATCGCGTACAAAGGATTGTATTATACGGCGCTATCTCTTATGGAGTAAAAATCATATCAGGTCTTCCACAGAAGAGTATCATAGGCCCCCTTCTTTTCTTTTTGTAAGAACTATCGTTTCCAATGAAATGTAGACACCTACACGCCCCATTGTACTGATTTGATTGAATGGGGCCGGGTCGGAAAAGACTTGGAGGGTTGGCACACAGAGCTACATCTACACAGTGGCGGATACAGAAAAAACTCAAGGGGGGGGGGGGGCGCAAGTTATCGCGACGACTGTAGCTTTATTCTGACTGCCTGGCAGCGACTCTCCTTCCCTTATATATGTAGCTCGGTTGTTTAGAGAACATTCGGTGTCAGAATGTTAGCTTCCAGACTTTTAAGGAGTTTGAACAAATACAAACAGTAGAATATTCGCGACTTTTCTCGAACAAATGGCAGACAGAATAACGTATCGAGGTCACTAGAATGGCCGCGACTTTTCTCGTAGGTTAGCTATCTGTGTATCTATCTATGACAGAAACATATAAAATACGATGGCGGGGGCGGCGCGCGCCCCCCGCGCCCCCCATATGTATCCGCCACTGCATCTACATCTACAAAATACCCAGCAAGCCACCTCAGGGGTGTGTGGCAGGGGGTGAGTAATCACCAACATGCATTACACTATACCCTAGAGTTAGTGTAACTACGACTAATTATGCATTAGCATAAATCGCTAATGCTTGTCCAGCCGCAGCTCGCTAAAGCTAGCTGGGGCCTTTGCCTTTACGTCACCGAGAGCCGACGAGGACGGACGCGGATGCGACAGGGCTAGCGGAATTAGAGACAAATAAAGTCCGAGAGAAAAAGCCCTAGCGGAAGGAATAAAAAATATATTAATTGAATTACAAAACTTTTTCAAACTCTAGGGTTTATCAAAATGATCGCAACTACAAATGCATTTGGTTATTTAGAGAGGAATGTAGATACTATGAGTTCTTTTCATTGCAAGGAAACACAGATGCAACCACTGCCACTTCAAATGCATTTACCTCTCAGTGAATGAAATCTGTTAAGAAATAAATGTGGTAACGTAAATAGTCATTATTTTTATAAATTAAGCTGTAAATAAAAAAACCGCATTAACTCCTTTTGTCAACTAAATAAATTGTGTTAATATTAAGAATGCATCTTTTTTATCTGCAAGATAACAAAAATTGCCTGACTACGGATTCGAACACTGCCAGAACCGCACATAAACTTCCGCGCATGGAATTAACCAACTCGGTTACGGAGCCGCTTCCTGGTGATACATTCACGGTGGGTCCAAAACTGAATCTAGGGAGAGGAAAAACCTCGCGACGGCGCTCGAAAGAAAAAGACTCCGAGCGGCTCAACGTGTGCGTGGACGTGAGTTTCCTCAGAGCATTTCTTCCGCTAGGGCTTTTGCTCTCGGAATTTATTTGACTATAATTCCGCTAGCCCTGTCGCATTCACGTCCGTCCTCGTCGGCTCTCGGTAACGTAAATGCAAAGGCCCCAGCTAGCATCTTGTGCCAATCCTCCAAGTTTTTTCCGACCCGGCCCCATTCAATCAAATCATTACAATGGGGCGTGTGGGTGTCTACATTTCATTGGAAACGATAATATCTACATAAAAAACATCGGCGAAACAGTTGACAGTAAGCTTAGAGTATTTGCAGACGACGCAGTGATGCATAAAGAAATCAGTAGCCTTAATGATAAGCAAGCGCTAACGAAGGACCTCGAGGCAACACAGGAGTGGTGCGATGCGTGGCAGCTAGAATTAAACTTGAAAAAATGCGTTGTTATGAATTTTTCGAAACGGAAAAACTCTTTATAACTGTCATTGCATACAAAACAGCAAATTACAGACTTTGGAATCGATTAAATACCTAGTTGGGCAAGTGTCAATAGTATCAGGCCTGACTAGGTTGAAATGAAAAGTTGAAAGGACAAACTTTGCAGTTCCCTTAAAATTTTATTATAAACTGGCACGGCCCATCACGTCAAGGCACAAAACTACACCAAAGCGTGGCGAAATGTGCGTCGTGCCATCATAGTAAAATGTTTGTGGAAACTAGAGAGTTTATTCTTTCAGATTGGACATCAGTCACTTAAAACTTGTGCTCACATGGTCAGAGTTCCAGAAGGGATATTACCCCCACCCGTCTACGATCCTCACCACTGAATTAATTGCCAACTTTTAAATTCAAAGAGGAGAACTTACCGACGTTTCGACGAAAACTGCTGCAAAACAACTCAGAGGTTCTTTCACTCAGAAGAGAGCGGCCTGGCAGGGAGGATAGACACCGAACTACCGGAAGACCCCGAGCTATCTGAACAGCGACGTAATGGGCACTAAAAATCTCAGGAGAATCCTGAACCGTTAACTGCTCGTGTATAATTTGGCGACGCCGCTCTATCATTTGGTAAATGCTGCACATCAACAGGGCGCACAGTTGGTGTCGGGCCCAGCCGTGAGACCACAGGTTTAAGGGAATCATTTCATCCCCATTTGAACGGCAAAACTTACATCGAGAGGGATGGAACATAAACGCTTTTGGCTCCGATGGATGAGAAAATTCCTCTCGACAGGTGAGCATGAATGCTGTATGTATACAGTTCTCGCGGCTTAGTTAAATTGCCGTTTACACTTTCAAGGACGGAGTAAAAATCAATTTATTTTCGGTTCTTGGTTGGCCCAACCCCAATTTTTGGGGTCATCTAGGTTTGGGGAAACTTCTATTTCAACCATCCCCGATTTCTTATATTTTTGTTTGTATACTGTGTAGTATGCTGTTCTGAAAAAGAATATATAAGAAAGTGTTTGAAGATGATTCCGCTCATTTTATCGAGAATTTCGTGTTAAGAACCGGGTGACAGGTTCCAATATTTTCAAATTATTTATAAAAAGTTCAAATTATTGAACCTATCACTCGGTTAGATGACATGAGAAGATAACTGGTACTTGTCATTGAGAGTAAGTGCGACCAAGCTAGAATTTATTGAATAAATCTGGATTTTGTATCCTAAAGTTAAGCGCAATTTACTGTCTTATTATTAGTATATAAATATAGTAAAAATCAGTAGCATGCCACATTATTTCGCTCTAAAATAATATTATCATATCCTAAACATACATATGATATAGCTTTTAGAAATCGGTCAACCAGACATCTACATCTACAAAATACCCTGCAAGCCACCTCAGGGGTGTGTGGCAGGGGGTGAGTATTCACCAACATCCATTACACTATACCCTAAAGTTAGTGTAACCACGAATAATTATGCATTAGCATAAATCGCTAATGCTTCTCACGAGGCGAAGCCTCACAAGCATGCACTACACTACCGATATGCTCACAATGGAGAGGGACCGGTAATATACATGCATCTTTCAACCACACAAATGGACAGAGACTCAAGACTGATGTAGAAAACATGCTAGGCGTGTTGTTAGCACTAGGTAACAGATAAGGATTCAAGTATTAGGGAGTACTACTACTACTAAGAGCTACACTACCTATCGACAAACCTAGATAAAAGTATCATTGGCCGCTGTTATGGTCCCTTATCGTTCGTGGGAAAAATTACATTTAAAATCTTTCCGTTCTGCAGTCTAGTTCCCTAATTTTATTCTCATGATGTGAGCTACAGTAGTATGTCGGATTTTGTAAAATATTATCAACGTCGTCAGAGAATAGACCGGTTTGGAACTTACATAATAGATGGAGTCTAAATTTTAATCGACGGTTTCAAAGCGTTTCCCATCCCAGTTGCTGCAAAAGGTCAGTAACACTAATGAAATTATCATAACGGCCTTTAACGTATTATGCCGATCTTCGCTGCACCCGTTCTAACTCAATTTACAAGCCTATCTCATAAGGATCCTAAATACTGGCAGCATATTCCATGTTTTTATGCAGTTATGAAATATGGTATAACTCCATGGGGGAATAGCGTGGATGCTATTTCAGTTTTTAGGCAGCAAAATAGAATCATAAGGTATATGATTGGGCTGAATAAACGGAAATCTTGCAGATCGATATTCCAAAAGCTGAAAATACTTACATTGTATTCCGTTTATATATTTGAAATTCTGTGTCATGTTAGATTTAATCTCAATCTGTAGTATCAAGGCAATGTGTCACACAACCACAGCACCAGAAATGTCCTGCAATTAACATACCCACAACACATACTAAAACTATATGAAAAATGTCCATATTACATGGGTATAAAACTGTATATTAGGATACCCACACACTTGAAAAATAACTCGATCAATTTCCATAATTTCAAAATAAAGATAAAAGAAATACAGATAAAGCATAATACTACTCTATTCAAGAGTATCTTGATGACCAAGAACTTTTACAATGTACTAAATGCCTAATTGTATCCATGTACCTCAAATTATGTATATCTCTGAATGGTTTTAATTTACGCACCCATGTACTAAATGCCTAATTGTATCCTAGTATTTCAAACTATGTATACCTCTGTAAGGTTATAATTTACATACCCCTTATACTGTATATATTTCCCCAATACTATTTTATACTTTGACGAGTCACCAACTTACCCTAGCTATAGCTTAACTCTTGTAAGTGTAATGTGACAATAAATAATATTAATTAATTAATTAATAATAATGGCAGAAATGGTTTTTGTGTTAGGCGCAACGAGGAACCCTGTAACGAGGAAACTTTTCCTGACATCCCGGAAAAATAAATTACCCGTTTTTGGAGGAAGGGGAAACATTAATTCACAGGAGCCGCGCCGCCATAAGTTCATAAGTTGTAATTGACGGAAATAAATCATTGGAACGTTATGGGAGGTGATGTAATTTCCGTATTGACTAATGGAAGGATGTGGATCAGTATTGTAGGATAAAAAGGAACTAATACGTAAGATATAGGAAGATATAGATAAAAATGGCGATGGGGTTACTTCGCCATTAACGAAGAGCGTCATAGCCCGAGTTCTCAAACCATTGATGTTGTAATCGTGTGGTACAGATGACACAACGTCCCAACAGGTGGCGGAAAACTCTCTTTATCGGAGCAAATAACTTCAGAATTGATATTAAACAGGCCAACTTGTGTCTTTTTAGGATTTTCGAAGAATGCGTACTTACCAAATAAAACTATTAGTACCCCCACAGGATATACGTATGCCGGCGACAGTGCCGGCCCAAGGCGTGAGCCATGTGGGATAAAACCGCTGGCGGCCGGTGGTGGGGGCGGTCAATCTGCTACTGATAATTTAAGTTGAAAGAGGACAGAAATGATGAAAAATTGGATAATCTTACTGACGTCCATCATGCATTTCCATTCATAATGACCTTATTTGGTATTTTGCAAAAGTGACTGACACTCACAACGAACTCCAAAAAAGAGGACAGTGCATTTACGGATTAGCAATTTACTACGTTGGCATTCTTATCACAACTCCATTGAAAGGAACTGAGGCTGAAACTGCAAAACAATTTGCGGTTTTAATTACAACCACCCTCAAGACGTAGATAAGTATAGCGTTTATAGGTTCGATCGAAGCTTGGAGACAACTTATTTATTGGAAATTGAGTTCCTGGCGAGACAGGGAACTATTCTGCAGAGAGGATCATTCTGAAACCCACGACTAATTAAAAACTTTACAATGTGCATGTTTGCCGCCTACTCAACCGCCACTTAAATCAACAAACATGACAAGAGTCAGGGATGCCATTAATGACGTTCTTTTGTTGTTTAGCGCACTACAACTTTGCTCCGGATTTGTTTTGAAGTGCGTTACCTAGTGAGCAGAGTCTGTAACGAATGGAGGGAAAGTGCGCTGTTGAGTTACGAAGAGATTACCGCACTAGAGCGAATGGAAGGCACCCTATGTCATCCCATTTTTATGATTTGTAATGATTGCTGCGCGCATCCGCCATGTTCTTCGCCTGCTCCTTACGCACAAAGCTTGAAATCATTGCCGTGGGCTCGATGATATTTTACGAATTGAACGATTGGAAGTGGTACAAAAGGCAAATTGCCTACATTTCCCATTCAGACCCAACAAAGACTGCAATAAACTTGGGGTAGGAAAATGACATGATTCCGACGCAAAGAGAAAACTAGACTGCAAATCTGCAAAATCGACAATTTTTAAAGGTGACGCATTATTTTGTTTATGTCTAGTTCTCGTGAGAGAAACGAGGAGGAAATAAAGCAAAACCACTTCATCAGTTCATACAAAAGCATTTATAAAAACACCAAGCGTATTTTTCCCTTGTTGATATCGAGTTTGAGTCCATAGTTTTTGGTATCGACTAAATACATCAAAGTGAGACATGATGTTCACGTTGGGCATTACTTACGAGTAATGATTTCTCGTTAAAAAGTTATTTTCTCTCGCCGCTACGTAAATATCGACTGGCGGAAATGGAACTCGCGGAAAACAAGGCGAGGGGGAAAAATTTTTATTTCATCCATTTCTGCTTTTGGCCTTTCTGTCCAGGGTCTGATAAGCAGGGTCGCCAACTCTCCAGATTCACGCGAGACCCCGGAACCGGACAAGGATTTATAAAATCTCCCGTCTCCCGGACTGAGCCGTTCACCTCCCTCTTGAAGCTTAAATGATGATTAATTAAAAACATTCTTTCCATAATATCGTTTGCTTAGATTAACGATTTTTTCAACTTTTATTCGCAACTAAATTAACAGAATATGCTATTGCATCTCGGCAGTTCTCGATTTTCATGTGGTATTGATTAAAAGTAGCTATTTATAAACTTTTAAATCGATGTTTTAATTTTGAGTTTCCTCACATTATATTTTGTTAAGTATCACCATTCCAACATAATCATAACCGCTATCAGATAAGAGTACATAATTTTTATGATAAATACGTATTCAAACATTATTTCAGCATTATTTACTATTGCAAAATTGTTATACCACGTATATTAATTATAACTAGAGTAAAACAGCTACAGAAAATTTCCAAGCTCCTATTATAATACTCAAGACAAGCACATGCCTATCGCAGGCATCCAAATCAATTTCTGTATGAAGGATTTCAGGCATTCCCGGCGAAGATTTATGTCTGCGATCTTTCGCGGTTTACACCGGGTAGTCCATGGTGGCGGCCGCCATGTACCTAAATGCCCGGTGTAAACCCCGAAAGATCGCTGACACAATTTTTGTATACGTGAATTTTTGAATTTTTCTATGTGTTTCAGTATGCTCAATTATCAACAGTGAAAATTAATAAACCTTCGGTAGGAAAACAACATTAGAAAAATTTGATCACATGTCATAATATTCAAGAAAAACATTTATCACAAGCATCAATATCAATTTTTTGATAGTACTTCAATTTGCTTGTTTATCAAAATTGAAAATAAATAAATATTTGCACATTTATGGTATGCCATTCCGCGAGATAGGGGTAAACGTGATTTTAAATTGCGTCTTCTGGGATCTCCCGGAATTTCCCACCCTGTGAAATGGCAACTTCTGGAATCACCTTTTAGTAATCTGACAACCGTACGACCTTAACGTCCAAACGATGATGGAATGTGTCCACTGCAGTTTACTTTGAAAGGGAATCCGATCCTTCATCATTGTTTTTCCTACTGTCCTCTTCCTGGACTATACAACACTGAAACAACTTAATCGTCCCCTACATTTCATTTTCGCTTTTATACGTCATATCGCAACCTATCCCTATAAATGTTACTACGTCAAAAACTCTTTCCACCCATGGAATAAAGGGCCAACATTACCGCCAACAGTCAACAGATGTCAAATTACCGAGTGATATTTTTATTGGGGTATTCCGATATAATGATTCCTCATGGTCATTTTTATGATGTCGCTACTTTGGAAGAAAACCGGCATAACTCAAAAAATTGTGATTGTTAGCTTATGCCATAATCAAAACGAAAAAGTGGTATATTATTTTATGGAAGAGTGTCACAAATGTAATTCACATATCCGGCCACTTAGAGTGCAGTTGACGGAGATAAGTGATATTCAGTTGAACTTTGGTTAAATTTTTAAATGGGATTTCTCCAAACTGCTGTTTTCGTGTTGTGCCGGTTTTCTTCCGCGAGCAATGTGTTTCTTCTCTATATTTACGTAGTATCAACTCTGTGACACTTCCTAAATTCCGGCTTTTCATTTTCCTGCGTTCCCGCATAGACAAATTCCCAGTTCATAATGCATTCCAATGCAGCAAAATATCCTTCTCTTGATATTTCCGCTTCGATCCGATTTGATTCACTCCTGTGTCCCCACAGAAGCGGCTGAGCCTAACCAATTTTTATAAGTACATATGAGATGTGATAAAAAAAAATAACGGGAATTCTTAATTTTCACGGGCTTAATAATTCCGATTTTCAATAACTCCGAGTTCCTTTCATATGGTCGCACGGTCAATAAGGAATACTACCTAGAAGTTATTCGCCATTTGCGTGAAGCAATCCGACGGAAACGCCCAGAATTGTGGCAAAACAACTCGTGGAAATTGCACCTTGATAATGCTCCCGCTCACACATCACTGCATATTCGTCATTTATTTGTAAAAAAACAAACCGTTATTTTGTCCCAGCCACCGTATTCGCCGGACATGCCCCCCTGTGACATCTCTCTAATCCCGAGGCTGAAGAGAACCATGAAAGGACGACGTTTTTCCACCATTGATGAGATAAAAACAGAATTGCTAAAGGAGCTGAATTCTAAAGCGAAAAGTGAGTCCCAGAAGTGCTTCCAATATTGGAAAAACTGCTGGCACAAGTGTATTATAAATAAGGGGGATTACTTTGAAGGGGAAAAATTGGCATTGATTAATAAATAAATATTCTTTAATAAAAGGGAAAATTTATTTTTTTATAACATCTCGTATACGTGATAGCTTAATGTGATTGTTTGAGACCCCTTTTGTTTTTCATTAACGCTTTTAAGGTTGTTCCACCGTAAAATTACTTGAATGTCATTTCATCCATATTCTGGCTACTTGTAGAAAAACGCTTCCCCTATTCAATATGAACAACAAAATCCTACCTTTCCACAATACCTATTTTTCTCGAAAACTGAACTTGAAATTACATGGAGTTAAATGCGATCTCATACACGGGGAAAAAAAGTATTTTTCCATATAATATAAATGCCATTTTTTGCAGAAAACTGATAATAAGAATAAAAAACTCCCGATAAGTTGAATTAAAATAAATTATAGGCAACTTACCGATTTATTTTATAGTTGTGACCTAATTACTGCGATAATTGAAATCAAAATGCGGTAATTCCATGGAAATGGCGCTGCAGTCGGCTAAGGCTGGAAAAAAGTGTCCAAAAAACATATTTGCAGAATAATCTGCATATTTTGTGCCTTAATTATGCATTTAATAGCTAACGCATGCCATCAGTGGAAGAAGAATACTTTAAAAAAAGCATACATAGAACAGGAATTTAGCATCTGTTTTCACTCAAGGGGCAATTCAAGTATGACGTAAGACGTTTTGGAGGGGGGGAAGGGGGCTAAGCTTTTCTTACGTTGTCTTACGTAGGAGGGTGAGGGGTCCGAGACAGTGTTACGTAAGATTTTAGTAACTTCAGAGATCGTATTATTATCACTTTTCAAAATTATTGTCGGACGAAAAATCATATTTCGTAGGATTAACGTTGCGGCGGTACGCTTGAACTTAAGCTACACTACAAAAAAACGTATGATCAATTCTTTGCGTTTATTAGCTAGGAGATATCGCAATTTTCAAAGATCAAGTGCTTTGTGAGTCGTTCCTTCGTTGAATCGCGAAATCTTTATAACCGTGATCGATATCCGGCTAAAAATTCATATTTATAAATTTCTTCAAAGGGCCTATGATTATGTAAAATAAACCGGAGGGGGTGAGGTCGGTTTTTGCACACTTTGACATAAAATCGTCCATACATTTTTATCTATGTGTATTGTGCATGGCTCCAACAATGCATGAAAACTTACGTAAGATTGGAAGGGGAGGGATGGGGATCATGAAATCTTACGCTGTCTTACATCGGACGATGGGGGGGTTAAAAAGTGACCAAAACCGCCTTACGTAATACTTGAATGACCCCCGAACAGTCGCGGTGGAACCTTCTTAACTAACATTTCTGTCATGCCAGCCAATGTGAAAAACCCTGCGCTGTTTTTGAAGGTTTTCTAATGAATAAAACACGAAAACAAAATTCCACAATGTCCAATTCTGTATCAACGGCATATCTCTTCTAAATTCAATGATAAACGTCTTCGCAGTTTGCTCCGCGAGGGACATTGACGGAATTTTGTTCGAATAAGATGGATTTCAAATAAGTCATTAGTGTTTTGAAAATTATAAATTCCTGTATATATGATAACATTCTCATCAGCTCGTCAAATACGGCAAGAGGAGCACCTCTGTTCTTTCAAAGCTGAAACGGCCGCGGCGGTCACCCACCGTCCACTGAGAAGGCTCGGTCCAGAGATGTCGAAGGCGAGAGAGGGTCCAAGACTCCGAGCTTGTGGCTTGTGGCTCCGAGCTTGTTGAGTGCCCTCCAGCCATTATAAAAAGCATGACTGTTATTTCTTAAGTTGGTTCTTTCAGCGTGTAATGTGTCACGCAAATCAAAGACGGTCAGGTGGTGAGCACGGTCGATTTTACAAGGAGTGACAGAGTAGTTTATTGATCGTGGCCCTCCCGTCAAATCATTCACAATTATACCGTCTCTACCCATTCCAGCCACGCAATTCAATATGCTGTCATACACGTCACGTTGATTTTCATTACTTCCGTGAACATGACCACAACAAATACCTTTCACACTGTCCATCACCGGAACATGTGATCCGCAATTCTTTCATGACACATTTCTCCCTCACCTTATCTCTTGTTTACTCTTACCGCAAAAATTTCTCATGTAGGTACCCCAAGCCCACCACATTTTGCTGACGTTTATGCACGTCCTGGCAAAACCGAGTTTCACTTCCGAATGAAAGGCGGTAATGAGGCGGTAACAAGCTGGCAAGGAGGACATGAATTTTTATTAACGTCTATCAACCGAAAATCACGCAGCAAACGAAAACACAGAAAGATAGGAAACAGATTTGCAGAATGCGCGTAAAATATACGAACATATCACCCATTATTTAGAAAAACGATATTTTAGCATCTAGGAAAATGGGTTTAGTGGTAAGGACATCAGATGTAGAATTGCGCTAGCTAAAGAAGCATTTTCGAAGGGAATGGAATTGATGAGGGGGGGTCTGAGAAGAGACGTAAAGAAAAGGCTGGTGAAAACTTTAATATGGAGCGTGGCACTATATGGGTCGGAAACTTGGTCATTGCGAAGGGAGGATGTGCGTAGACTTGAGGCGTTTGAGATGTGGGTTTGGAGAAGGATGGAGAAGGTTAGCTGTATGGCGAGGAAGACGAACGAGGAGGTATTGGATATGTTCGGAGAGGAGAGGAAACTTGTGGCAGAGGTTCGGAGAAGGCAGAAGAGATGGATGGAGGAGGTTTTGAGAGAAGGGGGTATGTTGAAGAGAGTGATAGAGGGGAGAACACTGGGGAAGCGTGGAAGAGGAAGGAAGAGGATAGGAATTCTGGACGAAATAAGAGGAGGTAGAAGATATGAAGAATTGAAGAGGGATCTAATAGCGCGCCATCATTAGGAGGGAAAGCGAGACAATGTCTACGAGGTTGGGATGCAGAATGGGGACTGTCCAAGAACCTACCAATCAGCTGGTAGAATACTTGAATGAATGAATGAATCTCGATCCTTACCTTAAGGTCTTAATGTTGAAGTGGATCAAGTCCATCCAAGAGATTTTGAGAAAAAAATGTTTAAAGCTTCGCATATTCCTCCCGTAAATCAGCTGCAGGTACTTAGTGCTCTCGAGAACTGCTCCCATTAAGATTTAAATATTCGAACTTTGGACTTGGTCCTATCTTATAATAAAAATATACGATTCTATCCATCATAAAGAGTTGTTATTTAGAATATGAAAAAATGAACTCGGCCCACTTTTACACTGAGCCCTCCAAATATAATTGATTATTCTTTTATAACGTGGTTATTTGCTGATTATTTCTATTGATACACGCAAAAATAAATACAAAAACTTAGATCGATGAAGTTAATTATCTTTTTCGGCAGATGAATGTTAATTCATTGCATGGGAGAGAGCCGTCAATCAGCGAGCTAATGTAACGGTATCGTTAAAGATCCCATATATCTCCGTTAGGAATAATAAAGATAGGAATATGAGGTTGTACAATTTTTGTTTCTTAAATGTTTTTCGTGTATCTCAAAATAAAAAAGGAAACCAAAAATAGTTATATAAGATAATATTTGATAATTTCGGATTAAATCTTGAAAATTAGAAGCAATTAGCAAATATGCTAATTGCTTCCAATTAAGATAAGAATATGAGGTTGTAATGTTTTTTGTTTCTTCAATGTTTTGATGTCTATTTTGATAGAAAAAGAAAATTCAAATCTTAAATACCACTGGAGCAAATTTTACTTCTTTGCCATTAGTGCGTGCCTTTTTGGCTTTTTCATGGAAATTGTAAAATGCTTCTGCCAAAAGGTTTGCGTTGCCATAGTTACTAAGGAATGCCACACCACATTCCTAGGATTAAAAAATGCTTAAAATCACCTTCCCAACCTCCTCCAGAATTTACGCAGATTCCCCCTGAAACTCTCTGCATAAAAGGCAAACACCATCCATTCACTAATAAACTAGATATCTCTGGAACCACTGGACGTATTACTATGACCTTTCTTCCCTCCTGACGCAGTTGACAGCGTGATCAAGTTCAATGAACAACTAATATTCTTTCACTTATAACCGACTATTAAGAATATTGGGTCACTTCTCAATTGGGTCAATTAATATGGTATTATTTTTATGATATCGGGGGAATTAATGGCACAAAATCGTTAAAAAAAACGTTAAGACGTATGTAGCTCCTTTATAAGGTAGCTTCGTTATAATGGGTTTCTCTAAATATAACCTTTAATGTACCAAAACGGTGGAAACCATGTTTCCCACAATTTTAAGCCTTTACATAAATTTCCCATGAAAATATAATGTTGAATATTACTTAAGTCACACCAAATCATCACCCGTGAACGAAGTAAATTTTCTTATAGCACATTTAAATGGGAAGGGAGAAAATCATTTTCTTACATATCCTGCAAAGTAAATAACAATCATGAGACAATTATGCTCGATCGCACACAGAGTCACAGTTAACGTATCAGCTACAAAATAAAAAACATCCTTAAAGAGTTATTGCATTATATATATTAGTCTATTTTGTCGAGGAGAGCAAACAAGTACGAAATAAACTTGACCGTGGCGGGCTTAACTTCGTAGAAGTTAATTATATTCGTACTCATGACTAACGACAAACTTAGTACTTTTCTGCAAAACTTTTAATGCACGACGCGTTTCACCGATTTACGGCATCGTTAGATGCAGAAGTTTGTTATTTGTGTTAATTGTTGTTGTAGTTACGGGAAAGGAGGGGGAAAAAACAAATATTCGGGCAGGGTTAAGGAAAGAAAAAAAACACGCTGGAGGCAGGAGGGGTTAAATTTATCGGAAAGGAGTGGGGAGGGATGCGAAAAAAACAATTCGTTACAAAGGTTATTGGATTGTCTGATCATTTCTATCTGTTCAAGTGCGTCCACTTTCAGGCCTTTGGGAAGAACGCGTAAAATTTCGGGTATAAAATCGCTCGTGTGATTGTTATCAAGTAGGTATTTAGCAAAATGAGAGGTGGAATCCATATTTCTGTAACTTCTTGCGTGTTCTTTGATACGTGTGTTAAAACTTCTACTAGTCTAGCCGATGTATGCCATATTGCAACTATTGCATCTAATTTTATGCATACCAGAATTTAGGAGTCAATTTTGTCTGTCTTTGCCGTATCTGTCTGTTTCTCCACCTCTTCCCCCCGTAACTACAACAACAATGAAAACAAATAACAAACTTCTTTACCTGACGATGCCGTAAAGCGGTGAAACGCGTCGTACATACATTAAAAAAACTTTAAGAAAAGTATTAAGTTTGACTTCAACGATGAGCACCAATAAGTACGAATAACTCCTCCATTTCATGTTTTGCCGAATTAATGGTACTTTTTAATCCAACCAAAACTCCAGCCTAGAATAAATTAAACATGGTAACCAAGGTTTGTAATTTAGGGCTAGAAGCCGAAAAAAAGTAGAGAACAGCGTAGTTTTTCCTCAAAGTTTCCTTCATCACAATGTGGGTGGAAGTTTTCCGGAGTCAGTTCAACAGACCGAGACGACGATTCCCACGGGCGCGCTTGAGCGGCAATTAGAGGAACCCAGTCGAGCGCAGTCGCGACGCAAATGTAGCCGCTGTAGAATAATTGCTGCTTTTGGAGGCTTATGGAGTCGCTTTTTTATGCATAGAGACAAAGTCCCCAGTCGGCGGAATGGGCCGACATCAAGGCCCTTTTATAAAAGCGTTTATTAACTAGAGGGTCAGTCGTTGAAGGCTGGACCGCTAAAGGTCGACGCATTTTTTTATCAGTGAAAAAATAATCGATTCGACACAGACCCATGTTTTACGTTACCGTCAATGTTTTGTGTACACTGAGCATTGAAAAAATATCATACACCCAATCAGCCTCGCAATATTCCATTTCTGAAATTTGCACCTCTTTTTAGATTTAAGTACAGTAGCATTGAGAAATGCCTTTTCGTCATTAACAAATGTTAGGAATTCGGGGATTGGTTCCAACTATTATCATAGCTCATGCATTACAAGATATGAGAAATCTCATAGTGATGGAGTCTTCTCGGGTCTTCCACCTGGTCTGGTATTTGGCTGTCAACGTTTCAGAAGGCACTTGACCCGAGCCGGAGGATATATAAGGCGGCAGAAATTGTCCAACACGCATAGCCCTGAAGACGATGGCGGAGGCAGTCATCGAAACGTCGGCAACCAAATACCAGATCTGGTCGAAGGCTTAACTCACAGCATACGCCGGGAAAGAACCAAATCCCACTCATACTCACATGATATATGACAAACGATAGAAGTAGGAAATAATTATCATCATCAAATCCTTTCCCATTACCATGCGTATGTAACAGCTTTTGCCGATTACGAGTGATCCAATATAATTTCTACAAGCGCACGCAATCGTATGCTGAATGGTAAAAGACCAGTCAGGTTGGATTCGAACGCGCACTCCCAGGTTAACAAGCAAGGCTTACTCCCCGTTGCCATCAAGACCGGCGATACACATACCTGCTCGCATGGGCATGGAATTAAGGCCCGGTTTGAAATTCTCAAGTTAATTCAAAGGTCACGTCATCTTGGCTTAACGTAAGCCAGCCAGGCCTTTATAAAACTAGGCCTTAGTTCTATTCACACAAACATTTCTCATTATTACTTTTTTTCCTTTCATTTGAAAAAGAAGTGTGCTTAATTTGTCATTCTTCTGTATGATTATTATGGTGGCTATGCCTTTGAACTATGTTAACCGAACAAATCTATGCAGAAATATATACATTATACGTATTTTTCACTAACACGAAATGTTACAAAATAAAGCCTTTGATTATTGAGTCCGTTTCACCTTCCATTAGATTAAAATAAATTTAATTATTATGTATCAAAATCTACATCAACACATTGCCCTGAGAGACACCGAAAAGCCGTTGGAATTGGTGGTGCTTGGACACAAGCCAAGGGAAGAATAGGTAAAAAGAAACAGAGGACGGAAAGGGAAAAGGACGATAAAATAATCCTAACTCCAAATACGGAAGGGCTTTTTTGTTCTCAGCCACACCGATGACGTTTTTCGTGACGGAATCCAAGAAAGGTGACGAAACTCATTCATATCCGTGGAAACAGTTACGGAAAACTTGTAAAACCGTCACGGTGAAATTATAGATCTGACCTTTTATTTCTTCCAGTTAAATTATCACTTTAGCAATTAAATATTTTCTCCGAGATACGTTTTCCTTTTGGCTTAAGTCGAGGAAAAGACCTAAGGAGGAGGAAAAGGCGAAAAATAGGGCAATCTCAACGCCTGCTAATTCCAGTGGAACTAAGTTTTTGTGCAGTGTTTTGTGTTCGCGTTGTGTGGGACCAGTCGGCGGAAACGTGAGAAGGAAAATCGCAGAAGAGAGCAAAAAGATTGATCCATTTTCACGCTCTTTTCCGCCGGATGGGAAATCAATCGGAACACTGTCAAGTCAACCACGAACAGGCCATGAACCAAATACTTTTAATCTTGCAGCCAGGCGCATCAATGCACTTCCCTTACTATATTAAGATAAATAAAAATCTTTCTACGATGTAATATTATATTGCATTGCGTATGAAAGTATACAAAAGTTCAGGTCTTCCAATGTCAAGGGTTTATCTGGAGGTGGCAAGTTAGCATAAATTTTAATTAGAAAATTAATGCTTGCTGATACATAAGATATCACTCCGAAGGAGTATAAATATTATAGACAGGGAAATATATATACACATACACACGTATCCTATTACTTTCTATTTAAGTTCCTGTTTATTCAAACAATGATAAATGATAATGACTATTCATATGAGATGTATAAAATGGTTTCATCAATTGTTGTTTTTAGTCATTGTACCATCTCATTTTTAACTTAAGATCAGGTTTACAAATTTTAAAGATGTTTAGAAGACTATTAAAAATTGTTGGTTTAATTACACTTAGTTGTTTCTCATCATATTTGCTAAAACAAAAAGGCACTTAGTACACTTAAGGCTCTCTTCTTTCCATAATATGTTTTTTCATCATTTTTAGCGCTAAAATGTGTACCAAAATAATAGTCAGCCGTCAATTTCAATGTGCACATCGTATCCTCAAGAAGGATATAATATTTTTTTACTCAATAATATCTTTTACTCAATGTATCTAGGTGGGCCAAATTTCGAGTAATTCCATAAGATAAGCATAAGATAATGGGGTTTTTTAGTATCGGGTGACTTAAATAATTACGTTTTTAATTATTGCATTCGATTATCGTATTCGCTTTGTTTTACACCTAATATTTGAGTTATTTTTCTTCAAAAATTGTCAATTTTTGCACAATATCAACAATCGAAATTTTGATTTACTTGGCCACCGAAGCACACACTTGGAACTTAATTGGGAACTTATGCCCGAGGAACTACTAACGGCTTAAATGATCAACGTAGGGGACTTGCCATTCAAGGTGTTGAAGTTAGCGCACATCGGAACGTATCAGCGCACTTTAGCGCACACGAACGACGTTGAATGGAACGATGTGCGCTGGCGAAATGTTTTGTAGCCTGGCGGTAGGTAGGTAGTATTCTGTGGTTGAACGACAATCATGGCCGCATTTTTTGTGTAAATTTGTTGAATTCCTTCAACTAAAGTATTTCAAAATGTTAGCTTTTTGCCACTGAGTAATTAAAAATTTAACAATATACATGTTTGCCACCTTTACTGAAAATCAACTAACTTGACAGCAATCTCGGATGACATAATCGATGTTCTTTTTTTGTTTAGTGCACATCAAACATCAACTTTGCTCCGAATCTGTTTTTAAGTATACTGCCTAGTGCGCAGGGTCTGTAACGAATGGAAGGCAAGTGCGCTGTTGTGTTACGAAGGGATTAGCGCACTAGAGCGAATGGAAGGAATAGGTGTTAGAATTACAGCGAGGTTTTCGTACGGGAATTTTTCACCCAACCTCTCCATATGCGGTTAACCCTCAAGTAAGCGCGAGGGGGTCTGTCGGACCCCGGACACATTTATCCTTGCTTCTAATGTTTTAACCGCATGATAAAACTTTTTGATATTTTCGGAACCTTCAAGAAACTTGGTATTCACCCATTGTAACAAAAATATTTTCAAAATACATAATAAATTACTTCAATTTCACTTACAATTTTTAAGGCTAGTGACCCTGCACGCCATCGAAAGTTGCAGTTTCTGTTCATGGTATCCATACGCTATAATTCCCTAGGTAATTATAATTAAGGAGGTTCGTTGGTTTCACTCAACTTCAATGAAATTCAATGAAACTACCTGAAAGCATTAACAATATTGTTCTAAAGCTACCTGCAAATTTTCAGAATTATTTGCCGCAGGTTTCTAAAGATACTTGATCGAAAATTGCGCATGAAATTACACAGGTTCTTATGCCTTTTCTTCTGTATCCTGCAAGTTATGCATCCACCTTCAAGTTTTTTAAATCATGATGCTAATTTCACATTGTCCACAACGCGCGCGAGGGATTTCTTCAAGCGCTCGGAGTAAAAATCTGTTATACATTTTTCTATCGATGATATAAATTATTATATATTGAATAATTGGAAAACGTTCTTTCTGATGAATAAAGCCTTGCGTTCCCATAAGAACCCGTGTAATTTCATACCCACCTCTCGTTCAAATATCTTAAGAAATCTGTTGCAAATAATTCTGAAAAGAATTAAGTAGCTTTAAGACTATACTTGAGTTTTGCAGGTTTCACTTTGTAGAAATTACTAATATCAGTACTCATGATGAACACAGCTTAGTACTTTTCTACAATATTTTATTCTTGCACGACGCGTTTCGCCGTTGTGTACCTGACCTGACGATGCCGTAAAACATGCAACAATAAAATATTGTAGAAAAGTATTAAGCTGTGTTAATCATGAGTACTGATAACTTTAAGACAACAAAATTAATGTTTCCAGCAAGTTTCATCGAATTCTCTTAAGTTGAGCGAAACCACGGAACCTCTTTAACGTGAACCAAATTCAAAACAAATTCTCATTAAATATATTCAGCAGCTATTTTTTGAGGGAAAACAAAAAAATTGTTTTAACATGTTATTGCAGTCAAGCTATTAGAACTCGACGTAATAAAAGGCAAAAATTCGGACATTTACGGTGATAATGACTTTTAGGGTAAAATTAATCGATATCGTTGTTTTAATGACACTGTTTAATGGCAATGACATGTTTAAAGCAGATAAGTAACTAGAATATTCGGGTGAAATAAGTTCAGAAAATATTATAATTCACTAGTAATTTATTTTAAATTTTGGGGGTCTGCCAGTAAATGACTGCGAAATGGTATGTGCATTTTGAATGTCCCATTGAGAGGATTCTTTTAATCTTTGCAAAAATTTCATTTGACTGTTTCTTTTTCGGGATTCATTCCGCGATACAATTTTAACATCGCGGAATGAATCCCGAAAAAAAGAAACAGTCAACACTACATCCGCAGAACCCTACGAGCTAAAAATTTAATTTTTTCTTTCTTTCCATTGAAATTCAACGGGTAGTAAATAACACCAAAATTATTGATCGAGGAAAAAATCTAGAAAAAATTTCGCCATTAGAATTGAAAAGAAAAAATTGGAACACGTTGACATATGAAAATTTGCTATCCGAGTAGTAGGATCACCAGGGACAGAGGAAGGATGAAAAATACAGCGAGCAGAATAGCGCAAACAATGAAGGCACTCTACCATAGCAAGAGTCTACTAACAGCTAGCAAAACAAGCTAGGAAGTTAGAAAATGGCTCATTAAAACATATGCGTGGAGCTTGCTCTTACACGGAATTAAAGCTTAGATGATAAAAAAAAACGGGACGAAGGAGAAAAAAACAATCTGGAGTAACAGAAGGACGATTAATATCAAATGAACGGAGAGAATTATCAAGGTCTCAAGAGGAGCTGGAAGAAAAAATAGAGAAGGAACAAACTTATCAGACACATTCTGAGACATAAGAACTCGAATACCTGAATAAATTCGACTGTATCTGGCGTTACGTGGTGGAACAGCATTTCAATAATTAAATAAAACTGCAGTAGTTGTACTGTCCACTTGTATTTAATGTAAAATATTACACTACACGTGTTTCGACGCTTACGGCGTCATCATCAAGTATCTGGCGGTATTTTTCATCTGGCGGTACCTGATGATGACGCCCTAAGCGTCGAAACATGTGTAGTGTAATATTTTACATTAAATACATCTACATCTACAAAATACCCTGCAAGCCACCTCAGGGGTGTGTGGCAGGGGGTGAGTAATCACCAACATGCATTACACTATACCCTAGAGTTAGTGTAACTACGACTAATTATGCATTAGCATAATATATAACGACAAATATAAGTGGACAGTACAACTACTGCAGTTTTATTTAATTATCGAATGTCTGAAGCCTATTTTCATCCTCCTTTCTCAGAGTCCACGTTTCTGAATCATACAACGCTACACTCTATTTGTTCATCTCAGCATGCCTCCTACCTTTCTTCATCCCATCCATAAAGCATAAATTCTCTTTCTTCCCGTTCCCCGCTTACCCAACATCCTCCCCTCTTATCACAGTCTTAAGCAACCCTTCGCCCCTATTTCTTCCAACCACCTACTTTGCCTCCTAATCTCCTCCAGAAGGTTCCTCTCCTCACCCATCATGCGATACCTCGTTTGTCTTCCTCTCAGTCCACCTCGCTTCATCCGTCCTCCTCCATACCAACATCTCTAACGACTGCAGCCTATTGTTATCCCCTTTCGTCCACGTCCACGTTTCTGCATCATGCAACGCAACACTCCATATCAAACTATTCGTACACCATTTAGGTATCTTCATTCTTTCACGAGGTCCCCGTCATCAGCTCCTTCCGTTCCTGAACGCTTATATCCCTTAAGCAATTCTTCTTCTAATTTCCCACCTAATAGAACCATTTCCCTCCAATGTATGTACTACCCAACAAATTAAATTGTTCTACTTCCTCCAGTTTATGCTCTCCCACTTTTCTTACCAGCCTTGCTTTCTTTGTCCTCGAAATTATCACAACTTCAGTTTTTACAGTAAATTTGGCCGCCCCTAAAGAAGAATATATTTACCAATTGTGATTTCTTAAACCGCTCGTTAATTTTTCAGATACTTTGGGTTTCAGAACGATCCTCGTTAACATTAGTTTCCTTTCCCACCAGGAACTCAATTTTTCGTCTATAAGTTGTCAAGCTTTGACCTATAGGAGGAAAAGTGTCTATAGGGATTATTTACATAGTAGCTAATTCTTGAATTTGGGTGTAATTTCAGCCGTAGATTTTAGTGCAATTATAGCCACATTGCCTTTCAGTGGGCTGATGACAAGAATCCTAATGAAGGAAATCCTTAGTCTGTAGGTTACATTGAGCTCTTAGTTGAAGTTTGTTTTGTCAGTTACTTTCACGATATACTAAATAAGGTCATTTTGGACGAAAATACATAGAGGAATTTGGAAACATTTCCAGTTTTCTTTCTTCCTGTCCCCTTTATCGCATTCATTAATAAGCTGGACATTGGCCGCCCATACGACAGGCCGCCTGTGGCTTTTGCCATCGCTGCCAATGCCTTGGACTGGCACTGCATATACCAATGCCTGCAATCTCTGGGATGATTGACGAACCAAAACCTGATATTTGACACTTTCTGAGACAGTTATTTTGTTATTATTTTTTTTCTACATGAAGTAGATTTCGTAGCATTCATAAATAAATAGTAGCAGTAGTTGTCTCGACCAGTGTGCTGCATGTTCGTCTACGTAGCACTCTCCCAGTTTCTGGTTCGACAGCACACTATTTTCCTCACTGCTTTTTGGTCTGAGCCTATCGGCCGGGAGAACGTGTGAAGTCCTGATTTGAGCTGGGACGAGTGCTGAATGCCTGGTGTGGAATCACCCCGTGCCACACATCCTAGCGGTGGCCTACACGGTACTTCGTAGATGTAGACAATAGGCTCTCAAACCAATAATGGAAAGTAAAATAAAATTAGAAGAACTACTGAGGAAAACGAAGGATTGGATTCATCAAGCAAATTTTGAAGAATGTAGAAAAGAGGAAATGTACAGGAATGAAGCGGTTAGCTGAAACAATGATTATTTGTATAGCTGCAACAAAACAATCTTCGGACTGATGAATTCTGATTATGATATTTTCACGGATTCCGGAACTGGAAATAAATTTGAGTAAGTTCTTCACAGTGCTCTTCCCTTCGGAGCGAAGAGTTTTGCGTCGCCTCATCCATTTTTATGGCCCAATGACGGAGGAAAGTGTTTTATATTCAACTCATGTATCTCGGCTACGCCATTCTCAAATCAAATGCAGGGGCGTGAGCGAGAAATGCCGACGATAACGGTACATTTCCGGCAATCATCTGCAATAGCCCTAGAGTTGTTAAAATGAGTAAGAGACAGAACACGGAAACGTTAGGTCGAAAAGTTCCTTTCATAAAGTATGATACCGTAAAAACTGAGGAATAAGGAATTTCGAAAAAACGGAGAATCTATTTGAAAAAAATGCAATTTTTAGATTTCATAAGTCCTCTACATTAATGCAATATCTCGCGAGCTACCACAAGGGCGTGTGTCTGAGACACCATCCATAAAAAGGAAGGGTGTAGGAAAAAGGAATTCAGGGAGAAAATCATTTTTTTTTCGAGTGTTTTGTCGGTAATGTCAGCAAAAACAATTTGGTACCTCGATAAATAATCGGTGTGTAGAGGTATTGTTTCACCATGAATGAATTCCTTAAACATTTTACAACGTGGCAAAGATTTTCTTATTAAGGGTAATATATCATATGATCATCTTCCAAGGTTACTATCCATGTTGAATGCAGGATTCTTACTACATATTCACCACGAAATATGACAGATTTTCAGTACCACGAAGGGTGCTGTTTTTAGCATTAAGAAGAAATTTGCTAGGGCTGAGTCATTGGTGATCCAATTCTTCGAAAACATGACATGAATCTCCCTATTTTCTCTTTCTAATAGTACGATCTTAGGAAAGTAGCCATACATTAGGACCTTGTGAGCCAAGCGAATCACCTGCATCAACATGAACTATTTACTTTCGCAAAGTTTCGACGATTATTTCATTATCATTAGGCACGTGTATCCACTAATAACTTATGTGAAACGAATATCTAAACGCGACGTGCGAAGACATTATTGTGTCAAGGATACCCTATTTTTCAATTTAATGATAAACTTTGAGAACTATGTGCCAACAATCACCACATAAGATGAATAAAAAGCACAATTTAATACATGCTCGCAAAAGGGATTGCCTGTTAAACGACTTCATTGTCGAACTCAGAACGTTCTTAAAGCCCATTTACGACAAAATACACATGAAAGTGATGGTTGAAGAGATACCCAACATTATAGCCTGCAAAATGCTATTTTACATTTTATGCTTAACGCAAGATGGACTGCTATTAATGGACACGCGGTATTTCCGTAAAATGACCTCAAATTTGGGAGTCAACATTTGGACATCTTAAACAATGAACTCAAAGATGCGTAGAGTAGTACATTTTTAAACACCGAAAAAAAAAAGATTCAAGATCTACCGGTGAATTTATGGTGTCAATAAAAAAATTCTGAACTACGCGAGATAATTGGGTAAACTTTCTGCGTACCCAAAAATCTTACATTTTCACACGGCTAAATAAATATTGTTCCTTCGAATGCCCAATGACTGTTAATTATTTTTTGGTTCTCTAGTATGTTTGCACATAGACAAAAGAAAGTATTTTTCTTTAATTTGAATTAAAAGAAAATATTATTCAAATGATCACTTTTACGTGTTTTTTTTCGTATTTTGAAGTGAATGCGAATAAACATTTTATGGTTCGTTCTCGGTGTCATGTAAGGTTTTGCCGCGATCAATATTTGTGTAGTTTTGAGCGTCTCGTGTGCAAAAACTATAAGGATTACAGAAAATATAAAACTATGACTGGATAGCCCGTTTCGTCGACTACCGGAAATGGTTTGTCCTGAGCGGAGGGGGGGTTGCGAGGTGACGTCACAGCGCTGCGCGTGGGAGTCTGAATTTGGGCTTGTGTGGGCATGGCCCGCGCTCAGTTCAGTTGTATCTCCGGAACGAGTCGGTCGATTTTAGTGATCGAGGTGTCTACGGAGAGCTGAGAACGTGAGTTAGACGTTAGTAACACAAGAAATATAAAATTAACATTGGAAAGCAGAAAATAATAGTTACCATCGACCAATTTTTCATAGGTTAGCCATTTGTACTATTGATTTCGATGAATAAATGTTATGCATAGCGTAATTTTCTTTCTTTTGTTTCAAATTCCTTTCTGACAAAAAAAACAAAAGACTCTCCCAATAACGAGAGTAACGTATGTAATTTCGCATTCACGAAATAAAGATCCGACGGGAGAATCAAGAATACTCCCTGTATTTTTTTACAGTCGTTTCACAAAAATATAAACATACTTGCAAAATGTTGATTAAAATGATATCCCTTCCCATACCTAAGTATATCTTTAACACTTTAGTGTTTATATTAAGGGAACTTAACAGTAAAAAAGGTAAAGAATGAAAGTGCGTCTAAATTACGTGTAAGGGGTCTGCTGGACCCCACCTTGCGGTTTGTGAATCTCTCCAGGAAGTGTGCTGTTCTAGAGTCAAAATTCATAATTTACAAAACTTTACCTTTCTCTCTCTAAGTAGAAAAAACCTTGTAAACTTTAAAGAGATAGCGCATCATCCGTAAAAAATTAAATATGATTTACCGAAGTTAGGTTCGTATTCAGTGCGGGCAACTCAAAGACAACATGAGTCTTTTTGTTTTCTAAATCCCATTCCGTGAAATCGAGACGCTTGCTAAAGTTCAGTTCCAATGGATGGATACGTTCACGATGCAAGGATACGAGTTGGATCATAAAAATGAATAGCAGGGGACATGAATTTCACAGAACTCATCTGGGCTTATATAAACATAGCCACACAGCTTCGAGCTCTCAAGCCGGCAGCTTATTAAGGAGGATGAAATTAACTGTCGACGAGCAAAAAATGCATTTATGTACTTTGTAATTTTCACACCATTTAGTTTTCCTCTCCGCTTTCAATGTTTCAACGTCATTTTCAAGAGGCTACAAAACCAAGGAGCAGTCAGTCTCTAATTTATACAATGAACGGGAGGAGGAAGGAGGTGAGGGTTGCAAGTTAAGTGAAGAAGGAAGTAGTTAAAGGTGATTATGAACTATGAGAGGGACCAAGGTCAGGGTCATGCAGAAGTGATTGAGGAGGGGGAAGAGCTAGCAAATAAAGAAATGGTGAGTGATTCGCAAGGACCTCATTTACCAACTTTTCCCACATCATTTATAAAATTCCCCAATTTAAATATTTTTTATAAAATCAAATCTTGTACCTTTGTCTCAAGTACGGAGTAAATTAATTTTAAAATCGGAGGGATGATTGTTCTCAATCAAGTGCTTGGCAAAAATTGATTTGTCGTCAACATGAAGTAGCGACTTCTTATCTTCTGTAAATTTCTCATTAAATTTTCTACAGGTTGGTCCAACATAAAAACAATTAGAATAAGGGTTGAACATTTTAACAAATAAATACAACTTTTTTATCAATAAGGAGGTCTCACGGTTTAAAGCAAGTACTGAATTCTTCCTTTCCGTTTGCAATATTGTTTTTAAAAACTGTTTTCACTTATGACTGTCTGTAGCTACTAGAAATGAAAATACGGTCCATGGTTTCAAGCTCAACTATGTGGAAGTTGAATTTAAAGTCCAAATCCTTCCCAAAACCTCTTCCCAAAACACCGGTTTAGAATAGCATTTTATAACAATGACATTCATTCATTACAGTAATCTACCGGTTAGAGGTAGGTTGTGATGAAAGTCAGAGAATATCCAACGAACTCTTACACGTGCTGTGCCCTTTCTACCTCTTGTATTTCTTTCTTCATCTCAGCATAAGTCCTACCTTTCTTCATCCCGTCCATAAAACCGATTCTCTTCCTTCCCCATCCCCGCTTACCCAACATCCTTCCCTCTATCACGACCTTCAGCAAACCATCGTCCCTCATTACCCCTTCCAGCCACCTACCCTGCCTTCCCCTAATCTCATCTATAAGTTTCCTCTCCTCGCCCACCATGTCAAGCACTTCCTCATTTGTCTTCCTTTCCGTCCAACGCACCTTCTCCATCCTCCTCCACACCCACATCTCAAAAGCCTTCAGCCTATTTTCGTCTTCCTTTCTCAATGTCCACGTTTCCGCCCCATACAACGCCACACTCCATATCAAGCTCTTTACTAGCCTCTTTTTTACATCTTTACTTAAGGTCCCCGTCATCAGCTCCCTTCTATTATTGAACGCTTCCTTCGCTAGCGCTATTCTCCTCCTAATGTCTTTGCTACTATGTCCTCTTTCTTCTAGCGTACTACCCAAGTAATTAAATTGTTCTACTTGCTCCAGTTTGTGACTTCCTACTCTTATCACCAGCTTTGCTTTCTTTGTCCTAGAGAATCTCATTACTTTTGTTTTCCTATTATTTATCTTCATTCCGTATTTCTCACACTGCTTTTCCAGTGCATCTACTAAAGTTTGCAGTCCTTTCGATGACCGACTCACCAACGCCTGGTCGTCTGCGAATCTAACCGACTTTATCCACTGGCCTCCTACTTTCATTCCCACGTCTAGCTCATCCCATGCCTCTCTTACCATTTCCTCAGCATAGATGTTAAAAAGTAAAGGCGACAACGGGCACCCTTGCCGCACCCCGCGACCTATAACTGCCCACCCTGACTCACCGTCCGCTACCCTTACCTGAGCCCTCTGCCCCATATATAAGTTTCGGATGAGTCTCCTATCGCGCCAGTCTATTCCTATTTTCCCCAGTATCTGCATTAGTTTCTCCCAGTTTACTCTGTCAAACGCCTCTTCGAAATCTACAAAACAAGCGAAAACATCCTGATTATGCTCTATGTTTCTATCTATAAGTGTCCTCATTACCGCAATCGCATCTCTGGTTCCCCTCCCCTTCCTAAACCCAAATTGGTCATCGCCTAAATAGCACTTTGCTCTGCTCTCCAACCTTCTATTTAGTATTCTAAGCAACACTTTTGCTGCGTGCGAAATTAAACTGATTGTTCTATACTCCTCGCATTCTGACGCTTTCTTCTTCTTCGGGATAGGTATTAATACTGTTTTCACGAAATCCTCTGGCCATACTCCTTCCTCGTAGATCCTGCGAATAAGCTCGAAAAACGATTTTCTCCCCTTACTACCCAGAATCTTCAAGAGCTCCGAAGGTAGGTTATCGGCTCCCACGGCTTTTCTACCCTTAGTGCCCTCTCTATTTCACTCTCAAGTAACTCTGGTCCGAGGTTATCTTTATCTATTGTTCCTTCGTCCTCTAGATCTAGGCTAAGGGGTCTATTCTCGCTGTCATATAGCTCCTCTACGTATTCTCTCCACCTTTCTTGGTTATCTTCCTGTTCGATTAATATCTTTCCTGTTTTGTCCTTAATCTTTGGTATCGCTTGACCTCTCTTACCACCCGATAACATTTTCACCTTGGCGTACAAAGCGCCCACTTCCCCCTCCTCCTGCATCTTTTCCATTTGCTCACATTGTCCCTTCCACCAGTTTTCTTTTGCCCGATTGGTCACTCGCCTGAGTTTATTATTCAATTCCTTGTACTTCCTCTTCCCTACCTCGGTGTTCACGTTTTTCCATATCCTTCTCTCCTCCATTTTCTTTATCATTTCTTCTGTAACCCACTGCTTCTTAACCCTCTTCTTTTCCACCGTTCCTATTGTTTTCTCTGCCGCTCTTGCGATGCCTGTTTTTATAACCTCCCATCTCTTCTCTATGGTTCCCATCCGCTTCTCTTCACCTATGTTCTTTTCTACTAGCTCTTGGTATTCCCTCCTTTTCAACCCTTTCAATGCTTCAAGGTTCCACCTCTTTATCTTCCTACCTTTACAAAGCCTTTTGAATCTAACTTCACACTTCATCATCACCAAGTTATGATCCGAGTCCGCATCCGCCCCTGGATAGCTACGAGAGTTTTTTACACTGTTCCTAAATCTCTGCCTCACCATTATATAATCAATTTGGTATCTCTCAGTGTCACCCGGCATTTTCCATGTGTACCTACGCCTGGGGTGATGTTTAAACCAAGTGTTTGTCACTACTAATTTATTTCTTCTACAAAATTCAACTGCCTTTTCCCCGCGATCATTTCTTCTTCCTAGCCCAAACCCTCCTACTTCTAATCCGTCCCTCCCTTCTCCCACTACTGCATTCCAGTCACCCATCACTATCAGGTTTTTCTTCCCCGGCACTTCTCTAATTATTTCTTCTACTTGCTCGTACACCTCTTCCACCTCTTCCTCCCTATGGTTGCTCGTAGGCATGTATACCTGGACCAGTACGAAATTCGTCGGCCGTGCTTTTATTTCTACCACTAGTATCCTGTCGTTCACCTGTTCAATGTTTACCACCCTCAGTCCCAACTTTGTGTTCACTACCATGCCTACCCCCCGTTGACTCTCATCTCCCCCACTATAGATCACCCAGTAGTTATCACTCCAATAGTCCCCGCTATCCTTCCATCTAACCTCGCACAATCCCAAAGCATCTATTTTTCCTTTTTCCATTTCCTGCTTAATATTTTCAAGCTTCCCGGCCCTCATCATGGTCCTTACGTTCCAAGTTCCTATTTTTACCACTGTTTTCCTCCTCCTCTTCCTCTTTTTCTTCTTCTTCTCCCTCCTTTCCCTTGTATCTTCTGATGATGATTCTGTGCAAGGATTTCGTGTGATGACGACCGCGGAGGCCTTGCCTCCCCCGCTGCCGGGCACGACACCCGCCCTAGTGGGCGGCGTCCCGTAGTTGCCAGGAATCAGATCTCTTTGGATGACTTTCATGTTCTGGGAAGTGATAGTTGAGAGGTATCCCACGCGACTCAACGGTGTTTTTAACGTGACACCATCACGGAACTACCTTTCGTCTGGCTCCTACCCTTCGACCTATCTGGCATGGGTGGCCCTACCAGGAGCAATGTACTTGCTCCTGCCAGTCCAGCTCTAGGGGTCATTGGAACGCACAAGCCCTTCCACCACGTCAAGGTCGTAGTTCAAGGAAGAGTAACAATGACAATCTTTAAAAAATCCTGAACAACACAAAAGACAAAGTTCAACCATTATATATATATATATATATCGGTTTACGACGTTCTACGTCTTCCGATTCCCAATTTCCATGCCTCCCGATCATTCCAGAGTTCTTCATCTAATCCTCTTTCTCTCATTTCTTTCTCTATCCCTTGTATCCAACTTTTCCTCGGTCTGCCTCTCCTCCGTCTTCCTTCCGGGTTCCACAGCAGCATTTGTCAACAGTTCAACAGTCACAGCAGTTCAACCATTATAAATAGTGGAATATATAAATTAAAGTGCAACGACTGCAGTGCTGCGTATGTGGGACGGACAGGACGCACTTTCCAGACAAGAATAGAAGAATATAAGAGATGTTTCCGGAAATGTAACCTATCGCAGTCCCACTTCGCCAAACATCTATGGGAAGAAAACCATAACAGCGACTTCATACCAGAGATATTACACCGAGAGAAAAAAAGAAGGAAGATGGACAAAAGGGAGGAGCTGGAAATAAGAAGGAACATGAAGAAATGTCTTTTACACAATGACATATTTTTTTAAAAACATTCCCCCCTCCTAGAAGTCTCTCTATCCCTCACGGAAAAACAAACCCCTGACCCTCTCACCCCACTCCCCACCTGCTGATAATCCACAGCTTCCTTAACCCCTAACCCTCGAGGAATATCTACACCTAAGAAAACCACCCACCCCACCCCCCACCAACAACCCCCTCCTCTCCCACACACTTACATGTCCTTCACGGGTGTTTTTTAGATTCCTACACCACCCCTTACCTCTCCCCCGGTATATTTCCCCCTCCTCCCCTCTCCTACCTTCCACCAAGTCCCTTAAGAGTATATATACCTCCTCGAAATTGTTAAAACTTTGTACCTGATGATGACACCGCTGTGTCGAAACATGTCGTACCAGGAAAATAAATCTGTGGAAGAACACCAAGTTACTTCTTCATTTGTGAGAAAAGAAAATTATCATCAAAATAAAAATTCTGTAGTCAATTGCTAACAACCTAAACATGAAGGTGGATAGGAGCCTTAATTTTGTTATCACTCAATTCCCTAACAAAATTAGTCTAATATAAACAGTTTTTCGTCGAAAATAAACCTTATATTTGATCGAAAAATACTACTTTCATTCGTGTGTTGCCCCTTCCTGCAATAATAACACTAAGCTAATTTAAGTTCACATTGCGAAAAAAGTAGAATGGAATGGTGAGGTTTTGTTGCTCACATCGAACAGAGGAAACATTATTTTACAAGCAGCCGGTATTTTACGGTGGAACCACCTTGTAGATTTAGGTTCGACTTCGAAAACCGTGATTTAAAGCATTCAAACATCTCTTCTCAAATGAGTGATCCACTCTGTCGTTGAGGTTTCCCTACGGTTTGTGCGATCTTTCCTTTCTCTATCTCCTCTAGTTCGTATGTGTAAGCATAATCAAAAGTTAAATGCCTTGTTTTGTTCTTATTTTAGAAGTTCCTTTTGCACATTTAGATGGATTATGAAGAGTAAAATGAAAAGTGAAAGAGACTAAGTTTACTAGCATAACATTTTTTACTGGCTTTCGCACTGTTTTTTTATTAAATCCATATTTATATTAATAACTGAGTAAACTACATTGGAATAGATCTCGTGAAAAAGTTTTTAGATACCTATTTCAAGTTCATTTTGCGCGTAAAGTAGAGTGGAAAGGAATTATGCTACTATTACTACTTCTATTCTATTCCCTATTAAAATCAGGGGCGGCTCCAGAATAGAGGTTCGGTGGGACCAGCGGCTCTTGGGGTATGACATACCGCCCAGGAAAGGGGGGGTTCGTGGGTCTCGTCCCGGAAATTCGTAACAAACTATGTGCAAAATGGCGCGTTATTAGTGGTTTGGAAGCAAAAGTTTGTACTGAATGCATACTTCTCTTTTAGATTACCACCAAGTTTCGACTAATTCCAAAGTTATTTTGATTTACATTCGCATTTAGCCTTAGGTTTTAAAATCCGTTTTAGTTTTTAACTGGATTTAAAAATTTAAAAAAAACAAAACTTCAATAATAAAGCAACAATATAATTTAGGCTTTTAATTTAAGGTCTATGACAAAGAAATACGCCGGGTTTTGAGGATGGGGTGGGCAATTTCCCCTACTGCCCCACCGCCCTTGGGCCGCCAATGATGAAAATTCGTCTCTTGTGTACAGTTTTTCGTGAAAATTACACATAAATTGACAGAATAATTTTTAACAATTACAACCTTTAAAACCATATTATTTCCTGTTTATTTTGCGAAAAAAGTAGCGAAGAAAGGTGAAACTCTGTTGTACATGCGGAAACAGAGGACATGCTCTTCTACAAAGAGCCACAATATGAATGAAATGACATTTTGTTCATTTTAAGGTGGAGCCACCTTATCTCAAGAGAGGAAAGACGTGATTTCAGCTTCCACGGAAAGTTATTATTTCTGGAAAGTTGTCTTGCGGCTACCGCTGGGTGAGCGAGTGAGTCAGGTCCTTCCAGAAATCCGACGAGCAGGAAGAGGCGGGACTTGAAACTTCCGAATTTCTGTGACGATGACGTGGTGCGGACCGCTGTGAGGATCCCTTTGTCCCTAGAGCAGCAGCATCGTCCTCTCGTAGGCTCACTGAGTCGGCGGCGACTACACAGACAGACAGAGGCACCGAAAGAGCGAAGGAAATGCAAGGAGGTTTTCGTCATGAGTAAGCGACTCCGATGGCCAGCCTCGAAACCCTCTCTCTACTTACGGTCGAAGCACAGTTACATACGCTCGAGGAGATTCACAGAAAAAATAACAGGCAGCGAAATTGATGGAAAGACAAAATTCAGTCAAACACTTTGGGTATTTTTTTGGTGGATTACATAAAAAAATATTGGCTGTATTTATTTTAAATGCTTTCTACCATTGGCCGAATCGCGCTTGCACTAAGCGTCAGGACATTACTACCCTCAAAACTCATAACTTTGGGGTTTCTTATGCCTATATCCTACTTGGTAAATTACATATATATTGTCTTGAATTTTATAGCTAAACTAGATACCAGGGTCATTCAAGCTAAGGCGTTGAAACACTGAATGCTATAAAAATTTCTCAGTGGACAATACTAAGTTTTATTTTGCTGTGCTACCACATCTCGCCCGAATTTTTTTAATCCAATGTTATCGTAATTATTTATCGTACAGGTTTGCTGATGCAGAGTTTTATAATGTCTGGTTAACGATAACTGCAAGATAATCTAGCCTATTCGTTAACTTGATGTTAACTGAAAATTCGGGTTTCGTATATTACAGCTACCTGTCGGTTAGCTGATGTCAGCGTTATCTAAGGGAGAACAAATTTAGCTTCGGTTTTCATACCGAGAAAATATGAAACCAGGGATTATGATCCTGATCTAAGTCCAATTTATTTTGTATTTTGAAAATTATATAATATGATAATATGTTATATGAATAATATTATATAATATAAAAATTAGCAATATGTAAAAACAAATATTTACGTCGTTATTCTGGATTTACGATGCAATGATTTCCTGAATTTTTACCTCACCTTTATGGCAATCCTGCATAAACGTAAAGATGAAATAATTTGTTTTTATTGACGCGGTCACGGAGATGAACCTTCATAAGCGCGCTTACAGGCACAAAATCTCAGTTCCCATCCGTTTCCTTTATAAACAACTCCCTCTGACACATTTAATTTCGTTATCAAGGCTTGGGCTGCAATCATTCTCCAGGAGCATCCGTTGTTCCCGCCCTTTCTCCTTCGAGTCTCACACCGCAATCCTCCGAAGAGCGTCCTCTCCCACTTATCAATATTTGTTGCAACGTAATTTTCAATTTTTGAAAGATAACGCGTTCCTAATATCCAAGTGCGTACCTACGTTGTGCCGATCATAAGTTTCGCAATTCTTCGGTACTCTCCAGGCCGACTTCCTCCCAACGTGTCGCCTCCAAGAGTTGGGATTTCCTCAGGAAAGGCGGCTTATTTTTTACCCGACCCCACGCTGTTTTCACCGCAGAAGGATGACGAGCACTTTTTGGGAGACCTGTGATAAAGAAGGAGGAAGTGCCTTCCTTAGGCACTGCAAAGAAACAAGCGAGAGCGTGATAACCGAGGGAAGTTGAAAAATTCGTCCGACGCGATCGTTAGACGCAGGTAGATTTGACAGGATTAAGATTATCATTGCCACCGTAGTATGCACGAAATTTTTCCGAAGGAAAGAAATACAGTCACTGACGTAGCAGCTGCATCCAACATAGGCACTTTTTTCTCCTACATACCAACTACACTACATACCTACTACCTACTACTTCAATAAGGGATCATAATAGTTGCGATAGATAAATCATATGAAACTCCCACCCTCAATAGGTAGAGTTTTCACTTGTGTTTAATAACATAGCATCATTACTAACACTTCACGCCGCTTGATAAGTCCGGCATTATTTTATTTTGTTCTCTGCATGAAGTAGCATCTCGTAGCATTCATAAATTAACAGTATTAGTAATATGAACCACTAGATGTGTGTATGGCATTGTTCTGCATGTTTGCATGTTCATTTACGTAGTACCTACTCTCCCAGTTTCTGGTTTGACTGCACACTTCTCCTGACCGATTTTTGGCCTTCGCCTAGCGGCCGGGGGAAAGAGCGAGGTTCTGATTTGAGCTAGGACGAGTGCTGCATGCCTGGTGTGGAATCACCCCGTGCCACACACCCTAGTGGTGGCTTGCACGGTACTTCGTAGATGTAGATGTACCCTGCGATCCGCCGTGGAGGCGTGTGGCCGCGGGTGCTAGGACACCATTCATGAAGCTGGAGGGAAAAGGAAGGGGAAGATGACAGAGGTGAATTGTTTCTTAAGGGGACAGGCTACCTCGCTAAACGTATGTTTGCAGACCGTCGGCGTTTACACTGCTACGATGGATTGCGGGCAGATAAAAACTACGGATTTCACAATTCAATGCGGTAATAATACAGCTATGCCGCAAGTTATTTCAAATACACGTGATACCTACTATATTGAAGTGAAAACGGCGTGTCCTATGGGTAAAAATATATTGGGTCTTAAGCTAGGGTCACGATCTGCTGTTGTTATGATCACAAAAGGTACGAGGAAAGTTCACCTTTGTTCAGTTCAGAAGTGTATCTCTCTCATTTTGTCGATTCTATCAGTTCTAGAGATAAGGGGCGGGGTCAAATTAATATCCTCCGTGTCATACTGAAACTCGCTGGATCAGATTTTTTTTAGATACTCAATGCGTAACGAGTAGCGATTGAATTTCTAGCTGCTCCTTCTATTAGCTGTGTTGCACTCTGCTCGCTCACAGCAGTTTTTCAACGCAAGGTAAACAAAGGAAAGATCAGCGTGTGATGGCGTGATCCAGCCACAGAAACCGAGAGATTCAAAGTTATTTTTGGTCATTTTTAACCTTTTACCAATCAATAAGCCATTAAGAAAAATGACACAAATGAAATGTTTTCGCAATCATTTGCCCCTCCCCAAGTTATAACTACAATTAGTGGAAATTCGCCGATGAAAATCATTTAACTTGACCTAGGGAGGCTATTCTGTATTTTTTTAGCCCATTGACAAACATTATCTGTCTCCCATCGACATTGGCAACTCGGCAATGTCGATGGGAGACATGTCGACATCATATTATTCGACGGTCGACAGTTTGGGCGACATCGCGTCGGCTATTAAGGTTATTTGAGCGAAATATCACTTCAGCTACAATTTTCTGAATTTGACCTCATTTTAAAGAAAAAAACTCTCATCTTCCCCATGATATCTTAATACTTACTCCTTGCCGAACTACTTTTCGAGCAATTTGTCTAAAAATATAAGCTGTCTTGCATGAGATAAATATGCACTTTATAACATACTATTATGTTATATAAAACGTTTTTTAAAACAATATATTTCCCCCTGTAATAACAATATACTTCCCCCTGCCAAACACCCTAGAGGTGGCTCGCAGGGTAATATGTAGATGTAGATAGAGTACGGCTGTGCGCTCCAGAAGGAGAATATTGAAAAAATTAGGAATTTCTAGCAACTAGATTTCGTCAAAAAACTAACGGTGTGTAGGTAGTTGCTATGTTTTCTCAACTATTTATAAAATATAATCAATTACTCACTGCAGTAATTTTTAACAGAATCGCAAAAAAAACATCTGCTGTGAAGGCGTTTTCAACGTACGACGTGAAAACATGAGTCACGTTAGAGGATATATTTATTTAATTACAGGAACTGTTTTTACATAATATATATGACTATATTTTTACGTCATTAATATTGCAATATTTAATTCACACTTATTACAGACGCTGAATTAAAAAAAATAAAATTCGAATATGGTCCCCATTATGACTATGGAAATATCTCGCTCAAACTATCTTAAGCGCTTGACCTAATGTAAGTCTTCAATTTATACCAGTAAAAATTACATTATGCATACTGAGTTATATATTGTTTTAAAAAAAGTTTTATATAACATAATAGCATTTCATAAAGTGCATATTTTACTAATGCATGCAATGGTTATACTCTAAGGTAATCTTTGGCTTCTCTTACAGTAGGATTCGCAGGTTTTTCACTTCCCCCTTCTTGCGCAGGAGTTCTCGTGCTTTGTTTTTTTTACAAGGAAAATGCCAATCACCCTGAACTTATCCCACGAATATGCTGAAATGTTTTTTTTTAAGTACGTTACATTCTTCATTTCAATCTGATCATGAAGGCAATGGCCCAAAACTGTAGATCATATTGTGTACTCTGTTTATCATTCTGCGCTGTTGCAGATATAATTATGACTAGGCGTTTAGGTGGAAGAGGTTACTCAATCAGCCTCTCACCTAAGAGAAGTCTCAATCTCTCCCCAGAGGTAAAATATATTTATCTACCTATAAATCTATCTATCTGAAAATTTTCGACTTTCGGAGTGCCAATCAAGCGACTTTGGTCGGTTACTTTACTCACAGTCGCTTTCTCAGATCGCTAAAACGGTCAATTTTCGAGAACGATGAGGGGTATTTAACTATTTACTCGCCAATGTCGATAAATGCCACAGTAAAGACAATAAACGGATGTCGACGGGCGACGATACAAGAGTTACAGCAGAATTCGAACACGTATTTCCAAACTGGCGGTCAGGTGTTACCCAGTTATGCCACCTAAACATGTCAAATCAAAGTGAATATCAGGGAGACTATATGGTGTTTTTGGGGCTCTTAGTTACTAAAAACCACCTCGTAAATCCATCATGAATTAGTACGACATGGAGGTGTAACTAGCCAAAAAGACCTGGCTGGCAATTGGGAGATGGGGGCTCGAATTTCAGTAAAGTCAAATGGTATATTCACATGGGATAACCACGCACTGGCGAGTAAATAATTCGCTTACGAAATAATAACTATCACAGGTTAATACTCATGAGGTTTTTTATCGCAATCAAGCTATAAATACAATTCAAAATTTGCGAACTCATTCATGGAATAAGGAATATAAAATGGCCAGGCACTGAATGCGATTACGTGATCTGAGACAACATTTTTCTTTTAAAATTAAGGAAAATAACATTTTTTTAAATTTCCTCAAAAGGCCTCGTGCTGCTTGTGAACTTATTCAAGACTAAAAATAGAGTATTTCAAGAATTAAACTTCGATGGAGGAGGAGAATGGAATAATAATAATGTAATAAGAGTATCCGGCCATTATGACGGCAATGAAACCTGATGCTTGCCGGGGACTCGGAAGGGATGTTACAACGGTAACAATTAATAAATATAATAATAAATTTATTCACCTTCAATGTTACAAGGTATGTCAGTCTAGCATAATGTACAGCAAAATATATATGTACAGAGAATCAATCAATCAAGTTCCCAGCCAATACTTGCTAATCAGCAATAAACGCTTGACTGTCTGCGATAAATTCCTTTAGGGATGCCTTTGTTTCAGAATTTTTAAAATCTGAGATTTAAACCTGGTAGTATCCAAGTTTTTAAATTTGTTAGACAATTTATCGTAATATTCAATTCCCACAGAGGGGACTTTTTGCATAAGATGAAGCATTATGTGGAATTGACATAAGTGAGTTTGCCTGCCTGGTGTGGTGACCATGGGTTAAAAGATAGAGACTGAAATATAGTGAAAGTTTTCTTTCACAAAAGTTAGGATGCTCAGAATGTATATAAAAGGTAAAGTTAGTATTTTATCTTTTATGAAATAAGGTCTACAAGACTCATATGGCTTCAGATTATTGATTATCCTCACTGCTGTCTTTTGTAATCTGAAAATTCAGTTTAACAGAAGACTGGAAGCCTGGCCCCATAAAATTATACCATAGTCAAGGTTACTGTAGATTAGTCTATATATAGCGTTAGTGCTGTAGCTTAGATGTAGTGAGCATTCAAATTAATAACGCAAGCAGGTAGGTTAAACCTCTAAAGTTTCACAGATTACGCAAGTGGAAACAAGCAAGGAAGACTGCGGTGATTCATGCGTTATCAGATACATTTCTCAAAACCACAACTCCGCATTCTAATTCATTAACGCTCGCAGCGAGACTTCTGTCGGCAATAAATATTACAGGTGTACCGCAAGTCTACCTTAGGCTCTTCGACGTGCCTACCCCGAAAGGGAATGGTGAGATGGGTACGTATGTTTGTATGTATGTGCCGCAAGTTAACATTTCACAGGATGTGATTGGAAGATTTTTTGTATTAATATTCGTAATAATAATTTACACCTAAGTTATACAACACAGATTGATCAACAGCTTAGAGAGGTCTATGGTGTTCCTCAGATTCAACAACCGTCCCTTCAACGATGAATTTTACATCCCTCCAAAGAAAGCAACAAACTACCTTGATTGATGAATATCCTGAATCGCTGATTACATTAGAAACCCATGAGAATGCATATATTTCTTCCATAAGTATTCTGGATATGAGCGATTAATAAGGGAAGAGAGTTAATTTAGGAAATTTCATAACGACCAACAAAATATTATACGGGAAATTGGATTGAATCGATCAAAAATGGTAATTGTATTTTGTTAGAAAGCCAAATTGAAGTGCTCTCTTCGCGTTCTTAAGTAAAAATTCTTCCTACGCAGTCAATTGAGGGAAGATGAACTAATCTCAAGATTGCAATGACTATACATTTTATCCACCTAAAAACTTTGTTATTTATTATCATAGCACATATTTGCCACAATCTTGCTAGCATGAAACAACATAGATCTCCTAAAACTGATTTTTCCCCATTCATATACACTAAAGTTCAGTAGTTAAGCAGCTGCTATTTCTTAAAAGGGCCATCCGTTTAATAAGTGCACAAAAAAATGGGAAATTTCAGAGAACATTCACTGAATATCCGGTATTCCTTAATTATAGAATAATGATAGGAATGGTTACACATATTCAACAACTTTCTCGGGAAGAACGTCCTTCTTTTAGTTTTGCTGATCCTTTGTTACAGTCATTCAAGGTGTGATAGTTCTCAGATGTGTAGCCAACACAATATATACAACAATAGAGAAGTACGAATCTGCAGAATGGTTTTTTTAGTACCTACATTATAGGAAATTTTTAACATTAAGTGTAAAATAGTATGGTTCCGGTACCTCTCCTCAGTCAAAATTAGTTATTGAGATATTAAGGATGGAGTAAACATCAAAATTATCATGTGCCATCTGGTAAAAATGGCTGCCGCGAGAAAACGAGAAGGGATAAACTTTTAAAAATCACTGCATTCAACTTCCAATGCATGTAGCCACCTAAAGGCAAAAATTGATTTTTTCGAAAATGGTCACGCAACCTATTATTTTTATTGGATCATTGGACATTTTAACTTCAATTGTTGCGGTAATTTGCTAATTGCTCTAAAAATAAGATAGTAAGGTTCCTCTTTTTATTTTAATTAAATTCCCAGGGATTTTATGCTTCTTACCCAGATAGCACATACTTCATTATATCCACTTTGCATACACATAGCATCTAATGGCGAGCGGGATACCGGATCGCATTGTCTCCACTAGATACCATCAACTGACGAGTTATGTATTCGTTAGATGCGAACGTGTGCAATGTCCGCTTCGAATGGTGTTACAATGAGATACAAGAAGAGGTTCCTACGCCAGCGGCGCAGGAATACGGCACCGTTGATATCGAATATATCGATAGTATTACTCGATCGATAATGAACGACCTTGGTTGATTTCGATATTTTATATTTACTATTCTTAAATACATTGCACAATGTAATACATAGTAACATTGTGACATGTATTAGTTCCAAGAGCTTGCTGAAGGAAAGCTGAAGACGAACCCAGCCTGTACAATTACATATTATTACAGCACAGTCCATAACACAAAGTGCGAAGTAAAGCAAACATTTTGCAGGTGGACAATGAAGAATCCAAGGAATAAATTTCAAGCATTCTATGTCGTGATTACGTGATTAAATTTCTTGTTCGGTGATTTCACCGATATATTTGTATATTGTGGCACCAAACACCATCCCTTAGATGCCATTGAAAGGCACATAAAAAACAGGAAAACATCCAAAACTAATTTCGTCGCACTTGTTTCCACCGTAAACATAAGTAAACGCCTGGGTCTAACTATAAACAGCGAAAATGACGTCACAGGTCATTCTGTTGTTTCCGGAGTGTGGTCGGTAGCATTCGTATCCTTCGACTTTCTTTAGCTTTTAAAACCGATATTCATACACTTTGATAAGAAAACTTTTAGCCGATGCAATAAGTTCAAGTAATAGAATCAGAATATCGATAGTTTGAAACACATGGAAAATACCCACATGTTATATGTTCACTTTTCATTGTTGCATCTTTTACTAGCTGTCTAGCTTCCCGATGAATCTTGTCCCTCGACGTCTTGTAGGCACGGAAGGCAAGTGACAAAGACTCGTGAATGTTTTTTTATAACGATTGTACCACTTGTAATATATTTCACAGTACATGTGTTATTTACGCATATTTTTCATCTCACCATTTGCGCTAAATTCGCGGGAGAAGTAGTTTTTACATGAGTGGTAGCGCTTGAGGTATGCTTCTAATCGGACGGAAAGTCAAAACCGTCGATTTTAACACTAAATGCCCCTAATTGAGACCCACGGTTACCTCGTTTCTGAACATTTCTCTTCAATTTTGTTCTTTATCATTATGTTTAATGAAAAAATAGAACCTGTGAGTTTATGCCAGCTATATTCACTTGACACCTGAAGATGAGGTTGAACGTCGAAACCCAGGTCGCTCCAAATAAAGATATGTGGAATCATTAAGTTACCAGTTATTATTATCATGTTAACAAATTCCACAAAGTTACGCCTGAAACCACCAATTAACCCGAGTTGATAGTTTCTCGCCTCCAATTGTTTCATAATTAGTTTCACTGAAGTAAAATGCATTGATGCAAAATAACATCATTTTTACACAATAAAAAGTGACTTATTCTCTCACATAAATGTAAGGGCAGGAAAATATAGGTAAATGTACTTCCGTAGATGTTGTTTCTATGATTACAGCAGGTCTCCGCTACACACGAAATGTTTTGCTTCAAGCGAAAATAACTGCCATATAAAAATATGAATAGATAATCAATAACTTGCAATATTCAACGCCAATTATTGTTAACAATAAAAAATTCAATATCTGATAGAATAACAAAAAATATACGAACAGACCTCTAATGTGTTCATAGAGTCACACGGCCTCGCAGCAGGCAAAGTACCGACTATGGTACCGACTGCACGACGTGTTTCGCTTTCTTTGTCCCCAAAAACTGATTCTAAGAAAGGAATTTCTGCACAGCGTGAAAGCTATTCGTACAAATGAGGAATAGCAATTAGGGTCCCAAGTTGGTACTCTTATGGTAAAATGGATTTAAACGCCGAAAAACGACCGCCGTTTACTCAGTACAAGTGCGCGCCCGCCGTAAGGAAAATAATTACAAAATTACTACTTTTTTTCATGTTTCACCCGTTCTCGCATTTAACACCATGTAATTTGAATCTCAATATGAAAATGAATTGCGTGGAAAAGTTTGATTTTAAATTGATGGAGGTACGTTGCGTCATTATCAAAGAAATATTGTCAAGGCTCAATGTTACGTTGAAAATGACGCCCAGGCGTTGCAATCAGTTGTTAACAGTCGGTAATAAAGAACGTTAGTGGAATAGTACCAAGTGATTTATTTTGTACGACTCTGTTGCTTATATAAGACAGAGGACACGTTTTCCTATAAGTGGCCAGAATATAAATTTAATAACCATTAAGTCATTTTTCGGGGAAACCACCTTAATTCCTCACTCAAAGCTGAAAAAGAAGTTAATAACTACTTCACGATTAACTGATGGCTGGAGTGCTGAAAGCCCAACCATAAGTGTCTTATTGGGGGCTCGAGGAACACATGGTCTCAGATATGAATCATAAATTGAAACGTTAAGCGGCTGGACAGTTGATCTCCTTTTCCTTGTACCTACGTGACTGCGTGTCAGTAGGTACGAACGTAAGGATTACGCACGATGCCACTGGAAATGAAAGTGGAATGAACAAGTGCTTGGTAAAAAATAGGTTACCGCCGTGGGGTTGGCTTGACTTTCAACCGGCATCGTCCGGCAGCTTGGGACGACCGCCTTTTCCGTAATGCTATATTCTCCGCTTCTCCATGAAACCGCAGCTGTTGGGAAAGATCTCACCCATGAAATCGCCATTCAAGTCCCGCAATTACTGATTATAACCGTCATGTGGCGTACGTAGCCACAAGAGTAGGCTATAATAACCATTTTTCTACAACGAAAAAGTACGACGTTTGCTTAGTGGCTAAGTCTTCAGGTCCTCACTAGACAGAACAAGTCACTCTAGTGTTCAAAAACCTAAATACGAAAGATGTAAACGCGATTTAAGTTGCAGTCGAAAGTTTACGATGGTGGGGATGTACAAGGATTTCTCGTTCCCAGGTATATTTGATGCTCATAGACTAGCGTCATATTCGGGCCAAATAAATTTAGAAAATTATAAGGTGCTTGATTTGGTAAAGGGAACATTGGCAAATGTATACTTTTGTCCCACTCACTTTTTAAAAAAATCCGGAAATCGACAAGAAACTTACGAAAATGACAGGTGTAACAAATGAAAGAGAAAGGGGACAAAAGCGCACATCCACCGAAACATTATTTTGGGAATAAAATAAGAATGCAATGAGAAATCCGGCGAGGGAATTAGCCTGCTTATAACCAAAGGCCTCAATGAGCCCTCGTTTTCACACGTACACCACCGCATTACGTACACCGTAAAGAATATTGGGACCATAGAGGAAAGAATATTCTTTGCTCTACGGTCCCATTCAACGGACGGGAGTGCTGAACTTGCGGAGCTATCGACACAACACGCATATACGCGTTTCCAGAATCCTGTTCCGCGGAACAGGATTCTGCAGATAAATAAATGCTAAGCGATTTGAACCCGAACAATCTGGATGGGAAGTCAAAACTACACCACTACACACAAACTCGATCCTCTTATGCTTTAATCATAATTACAATGATTTTACCTCTCATACTCCAGACATCAACCATTCACTACCATTAATTTAAGCAGTCGGAGTCCTACGGAAATTAAAAACTGTGAGCGACGGTATAGGTATTAGTTAGCTCGATTAAAAAATACAAACAATTTGTACACCGGGCATGCAGTATACAATTATAGGATTCTGTTTACCATCTAAGTTGAAACTGTGTGTCTTAAGTCTTGAGTCGTGATCGTCGTGACCACACAATGGGTCCACGACGACCTTTCCATTTCTCAGGAACTTAATAAATATGAATATTTCCGCTGCTAAATGTTTTCTTGGTTACGTCGGTCAAATAAAATGGTTAATATAGGCATTTATGTATTTCGTACACTATCAACAGAAAATGTACTCTGCGCCAAATGGCGCTCGACACGTCGAAAACAAGCAAAGATCAATTACAAACCAACAGAGCATAAACCCCATCAAACATCCCACTGTTGTTTCTTATACCGGTCAAAATCAAACAGAAAACGAAAATTTGAGCGTTTAAGATATTCATTAAGGAGAGCTTTGAGGTTAATTATCTCATGCGGTTGAAAAAGTTATGATAGTTTTCCTTGACAACGTATTACCGATGCACCATGGTTTCCTAAATGTAAACAGAGATTACCTCACTGAAAAATTCAAAATGTACTAAGGATTACAAATTCACTTATTTAAGTAATAGCGCCATGAGCGTACTTTGGCGTAAGTTGATTTTAAATAAGTGAATAATGCTATCGAAATTTAAAGGCGCTTATTTTGAATCTGCTTTATTTCACCAACAAGTAAGTAAGGAACTTTAAAATGTAAGTTATGACTATGACGTTTACCTTCACGTTTATTTTCAAAGTTTACGATACGTAGAAATAGATTAACAACTTAGAGCACGATATGACAAGAAAAATGAAATGCGAATTTTACCACAAAAAAAACTGATTGAATATAAGGAATCAGAATAATCTAAGTAGGGTGCATTGCTGAGCTCTATATCCTCGTTTACACTCACTGTGTTACCTCCGGACTAATGACCAAAGCTTGGTCCAATAAACAGTAGCGTACGCAGGATTGCCTTCTGTGGGGGTTTCATTAATATTTATGTGCATCATGATAAAATGATATTTAGATTATTATTCACTCAAACAATAATTAAATTCACATTCTCTTTTCGTGAAGACAATTCAACTATATTTTTCAGCCCAATAAGCAAAATTCTAAACGCTAGTTCAGGTAAACGAACGAAAACGAATTCAGGTAAACATGTTCTTGGTGGGGTTGGGGAGTAAAACCCTAACCCCCCCCCCCCCCCTGTCAGTACGCCACTGCCAATAAATTACTCTACATTTCTCATTGCATCTCAAAATTGTCTTTAATTATAGAGATGCAGAAGCACATATGTCTGATATTAATTTTCTTCATTGGAGTTCGTGCATTGGAAAACACCAACCATTCAGTAGAAACCAATACAAGTAAGTGTCGAAGAGTTTCCTAATAACCTCACATCCTCTGAATCTCCTTTGCGCTTTTTTAAGATGGATAATGTATTTCGTCTTTCTCTATACACCCATTTCCTCAACTCTGACTCAAAAAAATTATAATTTGTATTTATTAAGTCATCAACAATTAGATCACTCCCTTAGTCATTTTTAAATTTCAACTAAAACAATATAAATTTGATTTTAATCTATGGGAAAGTAGTTTCGATGAAAATATATTGATGCAATATTTCAAAAGTAAATAAATTTAATGAATACTTTTCCAAAGAAAATACACAAATTACTAAACTAAGACTGATGTTAATATTTTTTCCCTCAAATTTAATCATAAAAAGTCATCTTGAAGGGGTTTGTAAAAATAAATAATTGAAAACTTCCCACTCACCAATTTTTCAGCATATGATCCATGCTGTGCTTTTCCATGCCATCATGGAGGAATTTGTTCCCAGAAAACATTACACAGCTATGAATGTGACTGCACGGATCTAGGATATTCTGGATCAGACTGCCGGAGACGTAAGCACCTGATGAACATTTTCCATTATTAGTCCTCAATTATTATGGATAAAGTTTGTTATAAAATATGTACATGATTTTGTGAATTCTTACTTATTGAAAAAGTATACACAAAGTAGTTGGCAGGTTTTCTCCATAAATTTCATTAATCAACCTGCATGCAGGGCCATCCCTGGGGATTGAGGGGCCCTGTGCAAACGAACTTCTACCCTAGGGACAGCACTGCCTGCATGAAAAAATGGAAATGTGCCATTTCATGCTCAAGGCCTGTCAAATTCAAAATTTTCAAGTGCAATATCATTTATCAATGAAAAACAAAGTTTGTCACTACAGAAGAATGAGAGAGAACTTCTCTGTCCAAGCATATATAATTAAATAAAATGTCAAGCAATGCATATTAAAAATGTCAAATTAGAGTATTCAATATTTTTGATAGAGTTACAAAGCATTACAGAATGCCCAATAACATGATTGACAAACTTTTAAAAGCAGGAAAAAATATATACATTATGTCAACTATTTAAGCAATATAGTCAAAAGTGAATGAGGAATGGATAAATGGAGGACATTTTAGAAAATGCTTAAATTTTTTCAGGTCATCTGAGGTATATTAGGAATGATCCCTGGTGGTAGCAGCATTCATGTGTGGAGTAGCATTACCAGATCATACTAAAATGTGAATTTTCTTTCAAATTACATCAGCAATAGAATGTCCATCGAGCCTAATTGTACGTTAACCTCAACAAGGAAGTTATTTTGAAACTTTTCGAGTGTGGATCAAAAAATATATTCAGTTTATAACGGAATGGATTTCCAAAATTCAGGTGGAAACAATGGAAAATTTATCAAAGAAAATTGCAAACCAGTGTAGTTTGTACATTTCCATCGACTGTGATGTTGATCTCGATTTTTACCTAACCCAAACTAAAGTTACAATAAAGCTCCTCAGGTCCCTGAAAGCTCACTGTCCATAGCACAACTCTTTATAAATCTTCCATTTTTGAACATGATCAAATTGCCAATTCAGTTGGAGGAGCATAAGCTCAACATAAGGAGGAACATAAGCTGAGCAACTTAAAATACTCAATTTCCCATTTTCCACAGAAAGATTACAATTTCAGAAGGAGAATCTTCCAGCTAGCATCTAAATTGATCACTAATTGGCAGATAGCTGTACAAAGCTTTAAATTCCTTATAATTGTGGTAAAGGTCAATACATACATTTTAATTCCAAAGTTATTAATATGGATATTTGCATCTACTGGCTTCAAAACAACATGCAAATATGGCTACATTAACAGAATATAATTAATGGAAATATAAGTCAAGGCAATTGATGTGAATTATTTCTTTCATGTTCAAAATTTCAAAACACCAGTAAATTCCAGAATCAAATGAAACTTCAAATTTATATCTCAGATGGGGGGGACTGGCAAACAGACTATTCACTACAAGAGCAACATAGCAGTAAGAAGGAGTAAAATGCCCAACTTTTTTATATGTGCTCATCATGAGGTGGGATGAACAAGGACAATGGCATAGCGTAGAAGGATTATCCATAAGCCTCCACAACAATGTGAAGTATCTCACTCCATTTTCCAGTCATCAGTTGCGTGGTCAGCTTAGGTATACAACAGTTTGACCAGAAGATGTCTCCTGCAACAGTCAAAACTGTTGTCTAACAAAGCTGACATTAAAAAAATGGAGAGAGATATTAGAAGAGTTACCTTAAGAGGAGGTCTTATTTGGAGTTAGACAGCAATTTATTCTGGGTATTTTGGAGGAAGAGGTTGGGAGGGGTTTCACAAAATTTTTTTCATGAAATGAAATTATTCATTACTTTGGAACATTAGGAATTGAATTTCTGAGTGAATGTTTTCTGCTTGAAAACAGTCGCCCTCCCCCTACCCCCCTTGCACTTATTGCAACCAATATTTGTTCATACATGGGGGTCTTGTATTCAGACATATACAGTACTTCCCAAAGGCCATCTATGGTCCACCTGAAAGGTCTTATCATATGACCTATCAGAGTTTTACGCAACCCATTAGATCACCCGTAGGGTTCAGGTTGGTGTGGTGGCTAGAATTCTGGCTTCACATCCCAAACGGCTTAGGTTCAAATCTTGGCAGTGGCCGAGGTTTTTCTGCAGAATCCCAACCGCTTCTGGAGTGCACTCCACTTCAAGTTTGGTAATCCGTACATCAGATGGGATGCTAACATATGGTCCCCTGGGTAGTAGCGTAGCCGGGGGAGGGGGGAGGGCAAATGCCACTCCCCGCCCCGTGTTCTGGCTCCCCTAAGTCTGTGTATTTTTCCACTCTTAAGTACCAAATACGTATCAATAAACGAGTATAATACATTGACAACTGTCATATTTTGTACAAACCCATCCGCCTATTGCATCACCAAAATTTGTAATGTTTAGTTAACTCGTTTATTCATGAGTCGGCACCCCCTAAAAACTTTATGCCCCCCCTAAACATTTTCTGCCCCCCCTAGACCCAAAACCTGGCTATGCCACTGCCCCTGGGCATTTTGTTTAGAGCAGGCTAATGTCAATAGCTGATTTAATAACCAACCAAGATCACCCACCTCTTGAATTATCTATAAAATTCATTCCGATTAGAACCTGAGATCTTTTGGCCAATAGCCCAAAGTGCTAAAAACCAGGATACCACCCTTTTGAATTACATATTTATTTCAAAGCATAACAAGGATAATTTCTCATATTTTTGAATAAGTAATGAAGTCAGGTACATGCTTCTTGCACGGCATTTGTGAAAATTTTCAAATCCTTTCTCAGATTCTTAAATCTTCTAAGTTGGGTATTATTGTGCATAAAATCATAAAACCTGCTAAGCAATGGTTGACACAGTCCTATCTTTTTTTAAAATTTCTTGAGCATAGGTGATGATGAACTGTGAAGTAAGGTTCAAACGGCATTGTAAAGGTAGGAATATAAAGAGGTGGAACCTTGAAGCATTGAAAGGGTTTTAAGTAGTGAATACCAAGAGCTGGTAGAAAATAACATACGTGAAACAAAGCGGATGGGAATAATAGAGAGAAGATGGGGGATTATAAAAACAGGCATCTTAGGAGTGGCAGAGAAAACAATAGGAATGGAGGAAAAGAAGAGGGTTAAGAAGCAGTGGGTTATGGAAGAAATGATTAAGAAAATGGAGGAGAGAAGAATTTGGAAAAACATCAACACCGACATAGGCAAGAGGAAGTACAAGGAATTGAATAATAAACTCCCGCGAGTGACCAATCAGGCAGAAGAAAACTGGTGGAAGGGACAATGCTAGGAAATGGAAAAGCTGCAAGAGGAGGGGGAAGTGGGTGCTTTGTACGCCAAGGTGAAAATTTTATCGGGTGGCAAGAGAGGGCAAACGATACCAAAGGTTAAGGACAAAACAGGGAAGATATTAATCGAACAGGAAGATATCCAAGAAATATGGAGAGAATATGTAGAAGAGCTATATGACAGTGAGAATAGACCCTTGAGCCTAGATCTAGAGGATGAAGGAACAAAAGATAAGGATAACCTTGGACCAGAGTTACTTGACAGCGAAATAGAGAGGGCATTAAGGGAAATGAAGGGTAGAAAAGCTGTGGGAACCGATAACCTACATTCGGAGCTACATACTGAAGAATCTAGGTAGTAAGGGGAGAGAATCTTTTTTCAAACTTATTTGCAGGATCTACGAGGAAGGAGTATGGCCAGAGGATTTCGTGAAAACAGTATTAATAACTATCCCGAAGAAGAAAAAAGCATCAGAATGCGAGGAGTATAGAACAATCAGTTTAATTTTGCACGCGGCAAAAGTTTTGCTTAGAATACTAAATAGAAGGTTGGAGAGCAGAACAAACTACTATTTAGGCGATGACCAATTTGGGTTCAGGAAGGGGAGGGCAACCAGAGACACGATTGCGGTAATGAGGACACTTGTAGATAGAAACATAGAGTATAATCAGGACATTTTTGCTTGCTTTGTGGATTTCGAAAAGGCATTTGACAAAAGGCAAACTGGGAGAAACTAATGCAGATACTGGGGGATATAGGAATAGATTGGCATGATAGGAGACTCATCCGAAACTTATATATGGGGCAGAGGGCTCAGGTGAGGGTAGCTGACGGTGAATAAGGGTGGACAGTTATAGGTCACGGGGTGCGGCAAGGGTGCCTGTTGTCGCCTGTGCTTTTTAACATCCATGCTGAGGAAATGGTAAGAGAGGCATGGGTTGAGCTAGATGTGGGAATCAAAGTAGGAGGCCAGCAGATAAAATCGGTTAGATTCGCGGACGACCAGGCGTTGGAAATAAAACGTCACTTTATACATTCCACACACAAACTTTATTGACTGGCCACACACACTTTACATTGACCATGGTTTCGACAAGTAAATGTCATTATCAAGGTAATGACTTGGTAATGGCATTTACATGTTGAAACCATGGTCGATATAAAGTGTGTGTGGCCAGTCAATAAAGTTTGTGTGAGGAATATACAAAGCGACGTTTTATTTCCAAACTCATTGTTCCACAAAGTGAAGCCTCAAATGTTAGACCAGGCATTGGTCAGTCGGTCATCGAAAGGATTGCAAGCTTTAGTAGATGCATTGGAAAAGCAGTGCGAGAAATATGGAATAAAGATTAATCATAAGCAAAAGTAATGAGAATCTCTAGGACAAAGAAAGTGAGGCTGGTCGTAAGAGTGGGAAGTCACAAACTCGAGCAAGTAGAACAATTTAATTACTTGGGTATTACGCTAGAAGAAACAGAACATAGTAGCAAAGACATTAGGAGGAGAATAGTGCTAGCAAAGGAATAGCTCCCTCTATAATAGAAGGGAGCTGATAACCGGAACTTTAAGTAAGGATGTAAAATAGAGGCTGGTGAAGAGCTTGATATGGAGTGTGGCGTTGTATGGGGCAGAAACGTGGACCTTGAGAATGGAAGACGAAAACAGGCTGAAGGCGTTCAAAATGTGGGTGTGAAGGAGGATGTAGAAGATGCATTGGATGGAAAGGAAGACAAATGAGGAAGTGCTTGACATGGTGGATGAGGATAGGAAACTCGTGAATGAGATTAGGGGAAGGCAGGGTAGGTGGCTGGAAGAAGTAATGAGGGGCGATGGTTTGCTGAAGGCCATGAAAGAGGGAAGGATGTTGGGCAAGCGGGGAAGGGGAAGAAAGAGAATAGGTTTTATGGATGGGATGAAGAAAGGTACAGCTTATGCTGAGATGAAGAAAGAAATACTAGAGGTAGATAGGGCACGGCATGTGTAAGAGTCTGTTGGATACTCTCTGACTTTCACCATAAACTACCTCTAACTGGTAGATTACTCTAATGATGATGATGATGATCACGTATCAATTTTGGATGATCACGTTTCTTATAGTTTTCAAATATTTGCTTAACACAAATTCGCTTAGCATGAGTTTTTTTGGGATGCATCTCTCATGTTAAGCAGGCTATATCTGTAAATCTAGCTGTTATCGGCTATATGAATTAATAAATGTTTGTCTTTCAGCACACTTTTCCACAAAATGGGATGAGTTTTGGTCACTCACCCCTGATTATAAAGATAAATTCCTTTGCGGAGAAGGTTTCCTCTGGGGAATTATAAATCACATTAATTCCCTTCATGGAAAAGTATTGAGAAAATTTTATACAGGTGATTATGATTTGATATTTTTACTACTACAAAGTAATAATAATTCTATACCTACCACCAAAAAAACATTACAAAAATTATCAGTACATAATCACAAAATCAGGAAAACAAAAGCAGTACCTCATTATGCTTAATTGAATTCCATAAATTAAGGGCACTCAGAAGTGCCAGAAATATGAAATAACTCACATTTTATTAGCTGATGGTGATTCTGTAATAGGTAAATTTCTCTGTGAAGACTATGAAAATTAATTGCACACATATCTAATTCTCTCATTTTTTATTACATCAATGAAAAATTTAGCTGGATACCATTCTCTTGACAGTCCAATGAGGTATAATGTCAAGTATGACTATCCAACATATGAATCCCACTTTGAGAGCCAGCCTATTGGTCGGATACTGCCTCAAGTTCCAGTCAACTGCCCAACACCAATGGGTGTGCTAGGTAAGTTTCAACGATTTTCATCAAGTAAGAAATTATGTACCATCTAGGAGACTGTACCTCCAAGCCATCTATTACAGCCCAACCCCATGACTGCTCTCACTTCGCTCACTCTTCCACCACTCATGTTAAGGAAGACAAAATAATACTTTGACAATACTGAACTAAACTTGATATCAGTGACGAATGTATGAATATATGGGGGGACGCAGCCCCCCCCCCCCCCCCCCAGAAATAAGGCCGAATGGCTGCGGCGAGAGGCACTCGGCGAATGCGGGGATACCTAAGTAGACCATTCTTTCTAATTTATTTTGAAGCGTAACAGGAGAGGGAAATTATTTTCTTGACAAAAACGCCCCTCTGGAAAAGGAACTCTATCAAATCTCAGGTGAGAAAAATGAGGAAATCAGCTTGAAAGCATTATTTTTTATGAACAGCTAATAGAATGCATCGAAGTATTAATAGCGCAGTTGACAGAAATGCAGCCAATTTGTTAATACGTTCAATGCTGTTTGAGGAAGTGAATCTTTACTTTTTTAATTTACTTTTCATTTCTTTCTAAGCTAAATCAGTAGGTACCTGTATTTCAACTGTGCTGTTACCTTTGACAGACTCTAAAAGAAAGTATTATTCACATAAGCAACCAAATTAAAAGTCAATAATTCAAGGTTCAGCCAACCATTTTCTAACTTCTACTCGAGAACGAATGACAAAATTGTACAAGTACCAGAGGTCAGGCTCTCTAAGTAAAAATTGACTGAGAGCTGGATGAGAGCGATGTGAGCTCCTGGCTGTCTAGTACCGAATAGAGAATTCTACTAGCATGACTCAGCTCCAGGAAGGGGTTTTTTTTGGTAAGGTCGAGGTGGAGTGCGTGAGCTATCGGACATGAGCATAATTTCAGCTTTTTAACTGGGGTGGCAATGTCTACTAGGAGAAGGAGGGTCCTATCCCGGAAAATTTAAAAAAACTAGGGTTAAATTGTTATTTTTTGAAGTTAAGGCTAAATTAGGCATGATTAATGAAGAATCAAGAAATTTCAAGAAAGTGCAGTGGATGTAGAATTGTATTTTCCAATTGTCTGTAAATTATTGAGATTTTTACTTCAAAATTTGGGGTGGCAAAATACTGGATTGGACAATTCTGTGGTGGCAACTGCCACCCCTTGCCACCCCCGAATTACGCCACTGCTATCAGATATAGGGGAATGGTATCCTTGGAGGGGATGAACTAGTGGGATGGGTACATAGATGGGATGGAAGCCCTAAAGTAGAATTTCAGGAACTGGTTCCTGTCTCAGTCCACCGAATATAGAGTCATAGTCTCCGTGCTATTGTCAGTAGTCCCAGGTGTGCTCGAATTTCTCCTGTGCCAACTAATATGTAAGCGATAACTGACCAGGCGAGGGAAAGGTCACAGCCAAAGTTGCTGGCATGAAGTAGTCGCTGACAAGAAGTCATGAACAATTAGGAGCCGTATGCATTTTTGGCGTCATTAGTGTGATGTCCTTAGTGCGCATGTCCGGGTGTGCCTCAAACAAGTCATTTGGCTAAGTCTACAGGATAACCAGTCCGCCGAGGGGAAGCAGGACCAAAGAAAGAAAAATGTAGCAAAAAAGTGGGTGGGGGGAATGCATCCATAATGCCACAACTTAGCTAAGGAAATTAATTCTGTGGGCTATAAACCTGATTTCTCCATTGATTCCTTTTGCACATTTCCCCGTACATTAATGACAACCCCATTAACTTCAACAATAAATTTTTTGATAACTGAAATCATTCAATGATTAAAAAAGTTCATATCATTTCCTATTTTATGACACTTCTCTGACATTCGTACAACCATTATTTTTTATTTATTTTTGTAAAAGAAACAGAACCTGCAAGTGATAAAAACGAACTTTGCATACACTTCTTATGGAAGTTGATGAGAATAATCTGGAGTCAAACCTGAGACTTTAGGTATGCAAAAAGTATCATATTATCAGTGGAGTGTCGACATTTAGTTGCATGCAAAGTTTGAAAGTTGTTCTATGTCTGATTCTTGAAAAAACAGTGTTGTACAAAAATTTGCTTGAGAACACTGCAGTTTTAGGCTTATCTTCTTATATAATGTAGGATAAGTAGGTAATATAGTAGATTAGCTGTAGATTTGGATTTTAGATGCTCATACTGTCAAGGTGATATCACAATTTATAACAATGGCAAATATACAGGGTGGGGCCCGCTCTCCCCCTCCCCCACCCGTATATTCTACGTACGTAAAATTGATTGATGTACATCAATCATTTTTACGGGTGGAAAAAATTACTTGGAAGTATGAAAACTTAAGTAAGATATTGGAACTTTAAACCTATTTGTATGCAAGCTGTAACCCATTCAGATGATATAGCTATCATATCTGATAAGGAATCAACATTACAGCTAATTGTAAATCAATGGAATGAGAGCATTAAGAAAAGAGGAATGGAAGTAAACCCTAAGAAAAGCAAACTACTACAAATAGGGAGAAAAGAGCAAACAATTAATGGCATAGTAATAGAAAATGAAAAAATAGAGACTGTAAGAGAATTATACAAATACTTAGGAGCAATCTTTGCAAAAATAAGAAAATATATCAAGAAATACAACACAGAATAAACCAAGCCAATTGTGTATATTACCAGATAAATAACACATTCATAGGAAAAAGAGATAAAGACCAAAAAACAAAACTAGAATTATATAAATCTACTAGCTAAATTACCCGGCGGTACTTGGGATCACACTTCCTTCCCCATAAGAGGAGAATCGATTGAAAAATGGGAATATTCTCTTTCGGGTATCTGATAAAATAAATTTTAACTCTATACTTAGTGAAATTAGTTTTAAAAAGCAAAAAAATAAACCACTACTTAAAACCAAATAATTAGCCTTCCTAATCAGCTTAACTAAGCAAAATGAATTTTAAATGCGTTAAAGACCAAAATCTGGTTGTCAAGGAAATATGCTATTGTTGATTTCAGAGAAAAATGTCCATTTTTATAGCTAAAAACGCGATTTCAAGACAAATGCAAATTGGAAAAGATAATTGATGTAAAGAATTATAAACTTCATTCTTTCAGCCATTTGATTAAAAAAATCCCAACCGACTATCTTGAGTGGAAGTACTTTTAAAAAGCAAAAATTGAAACCACTGCACAAAAGCCTAATGGCATACCAAAGCCCATTTTTGGGACCTTTTGGGGCCCTGAGATCTTTTTAAAATAGTCAATAATTTTTCTCCTGTCTTGAACTAATAGTCTGCAAAAGCTCAGCACGATCGGAGTAAAACTGTAGATTTGTATAAAAAACAAACAGACAAACATTCTTTTACATATACATACATATATACATGTACGTGCCTACACTAACTCATGGCTCTGAAAACAGGCCGATTATAATCAAAATAGAAAGAAAAATAACAGCAGCAGAAATGAAACTCTTGAGAAGAATAGGAAATAAAACCAAAAGGGATTTCGAAAGAAACACAAAAATCTGAGAAAAACTCCAGTAGGAGCCCGACACAACAATTTAGAGAGAAATCAACTTCGATGAAATGGACATCTCAATAGAATGGATCAGAATATAATACCCAGGGAAGTATTGTAAGGAAAACCGGATGGGAGAAAAAGTAGAGGTCGACTGAGAGAGACTTTGATGCTAGGGATTGAGAAGTATGGAAAGAATAGAGGGAAGACTGAAAAGGTGATGAAGAAAATGGCAGGTGATTGCAAGAGGTGGAAGAAGTTCTTTGAGGCCCCGATGCCAATGAAATAATCGGGAAAAAAGAAGAAGAAAAAATTACTTCTCTCAAGAACGAAGGTTTTCGCGGTGGTTTATGATGAACTTCTTCATATTTTCGGGTTCTACCGCGTAGATTGCTGTGTTGATGACAACAGTTTCATCATCTTTGACCTGAAGACGCTGGCAGTAGTGCCAGCGAAACTGTTGTCATCAACACAGCAGTCTACGCGGTAGAACCCGAAAATATGAAGAAGTTCATCATTTACTTCTCTCAATTCCGAAAAATGAGTGCCACCCTACTAAGCATGCCAGCTGACTGAGCTATGCTGAAAAGTAAGACTTGATGTGTGGTGGATTTGCACACTGCGTGACCTGAGATGACATAACAAGGTAACATCATAATGAGGTAATCATGGCAAGCCGAGCAGTCAACGGCATAACCCACATAGTAGCACACACACCTTATCTTAGGTTTAACAGGTTTCCACCATGAGTTCAGTCATGGTTTTCATAAAGACTTTTATTTTCAAAACTAAATATGAAATTGTCCCAACAGGTCCAAAACTACTTCCAGATGAAGGTGAAGTTTTTGAAAAAATATTTAGGAGAAAACGATTCAAGCCAGATCCCTCAGGCTCCAATATGTTCTTTGTCACATTCACTGAGCACCTGAGCTACATGCTTTTCAAGACTGAAACACCTGAAGATTATAGTTATGCTAAGTTACCAGGAGGGGTAAGTAAATTTTTAATTCCAAGTCACCAGGTAGGATAACAAAAGTTAATCTTTCAAAAAATGCACACTTGTGGATCATCACACTGCAGGACAATCAAGAACAAGATAAGCAGTAGGTCCACAGTCAGTAATGCCTCCAAATAGTCCCAACTGTGGAGAGTTTTCTCTTGTGTGTCCTTCATAAAACTTTCAATTTTACAATATCATTCTTCTTCCTTGAATGCTATAATCCCCCATGGGTTATGGGCTCTTCAACAGTTAACACCCATCTTCTCCTATCTTTTGTAAGCTCCTACAAGTTAGTAATATCATACAGTAAGCAGTAGTCAAATGGTTACCCTATGGTAATTTTCATTTTTCGTAAATCCTCTGATATCATCTCTCCATCTTTTTCTAAGTCGCCCTCTAGGCCTTTTTCTATCAGATATCCATTCATAAATTTTCTTTGTCAATCTTGCCTCTACCATGTGTGTTCTATGACTTAACCATTGGATTCTTTGTCATATATTCCAATATTATTCGCTCTAAGCTCTTTGCATTGTTTGCCTGCCTTCATACATTCATTAAAGTATTCCCTTTTCTCCTTCTCCCTATCCCACGTTTACCCAGCATCCCCACTCTATCACACTCTTCAGCATGTCATTACCCCTCATTATGTCATCCAGCCAACTTTCCTGCCTCCTAATTTCTTCCATCAGCTTCCATACCATATCCAACACTTCATTTGCTTTCCTCTCTACCCAGCTTACTATCTCCATCTTCCACCAAACCCATGACTCGGACTCCTCTAGTTGACATTCATCTTCCTTCAATTGCAACCAAGGCCTGGAACCATTCAGCAGTACACTCAGAATTAAAATTTTAATATTAATTTGACAGCATATCAGACTCCGCCATTTCAGTGGGACATGATAAACATTGTAGACAATTAGAACCACCAAGCAAGAAGAACCCAAACTGTTAATCAAGAACTACTATAGGTTAAGGTACTTCAATATATTGCTCTTATCTTCTTTGACATCGCAGAAGCAAACAAAATATTATATATCAACCCTAGAAACAGTCAATTATAACGTCATCGTTTGAGTAAATAATATTTCAGAGTATGGCTGGGTAGTACTGACCATCTGGCATAATATTCACTACAATTAGTGAGCGCTTGCATTAACTTTAGCCTGAAGTAGGACTTGTTTGTGCATGTACAAGACCCAGGATGATTTTTGACCCATTATTTGGGAAATGAAGGCCATTGTATAAGCCATCAAATACCACATTCTTTTCTTTTGCCTTTGCTCAGATACTCTTGGAATATGCTTCCATTGCTAGAGCATTCCTTCACCTTATCCTCACTCTTAAACCTATTCTCATCCAGAACACTTCCATAGGGCATAAATAAGTTGCTCCGTATGATTCCATCCTTTGTTCCTCTGAAGAAACTCATTACTCTTGCCTTGTTATGATTAATCTTCATACCAAACCTTTTGCTCTGTCTTGCAAGTGTGCTCACCATCAGCTGACTGACTAATCAATGCCTAATAATTTTCAAATCTTACTTTATTATCTCCCCTCTGACTTTCTATCCCGAATCCAGCTCTACTCATGCTTCTCTAACCATTTAATCAGAGTATGTATGTATATTGCTAGGAAGCAAGCTTAATGCAAGCTAAATAATAATATTCCACAAAATACTATACTTTTTTTGACAATGCTTCCTAAAATACATAGATTTTTAGCAGCAGTAATGGAAGAATACGACCCAGTGAAATACTCAAATAAACAAGTTAATTGCATACGCCAGGAAAGCATCAGATCTTATTGAAAACATAATTTATAACAACTTCATCCAGTGTATCAATGCCAGGGTGCAGGGTTTTGAGAGGGACAAGTGAATGATTCTGGGGATATCCATCTCAATAGGTACCTTATTGTACCACTATCCATAATTTTAATTAGTTCGTAAACAAGTTTTTGTATTCACTTGTGCACAATGCAACAATGAATGCTACCTGGTATTAAGCATGAAGAACTATAATAAACTTTTTTCAGTTTGACAGTGATCACATCTATGGAATAAATGAGGCCATTAGGAATGAATTGCGCACAATGAAAGGTGGAAAACTAAAAACGTCAACCATAAATGGAGAGATTTTTCCACCGCTTCTGCCACAAGATGTCTTGGAGGAAGATCCGCCACCACCACCCCCTCCACAGAAAGGACCTCCACCAGAAGCAGCACTGCCTCCACCAGAAGGGGATGTTCCAGAAGATGAAGAAGAGGAGGAGGAAATGTGTCAAATGATTCTCAATGTCAAAGAGGACAAGGTTGGAACGGACACCGTTGAGGTAAGATATCCCTTATTCTCAGTTTGGCTGTTCTATAATATTCTAATTTTTAACCCATATTACAAAGCTTCGTGAGGTGATTTTATATCTCCAAGGGAAGATTTTCTATTGGACTTCAATGGAATGTTCTCTCCAGCTAATTTCTTCTGTTAGATTATGGCCATCTTAATTAACATAATTATGTTCAAAGTCAGTGAGTTATTTTGGAACCATAGCAATTTATTCTGCATAAAGTTATTGGATGAAAGGTTAGTGAATTTGGGAGCTAAATCATCTCTTATTTGTGTAAACCACGGTGTGCCACTTACACATACATTAATGAATACATTCTCTAATTAGAGAAGTATACAAGTACATTCTAGAAACATTTAAGTTTTTGGCAGCATATGTATTTTGTTTCAATGAAGAACGGAATCACAAATAGAATGTGAACATAGTCAAATTGATGACATTAGCATGTGGTGGAACTGCTTCATACTGAAAGACTTATTTACTCTGTTTCCAGTGGCATAGTCCAGTTTTGGGTCTAGGGGGGCAGAAACTTTAAGGGGGCGCCGACTCATAAATTAACCAGTTTGCTAATTCTCAGGCTTAGAATCGGTATCGAGAATCGATCGCCAAAAGTCTATTCTGATTCCATCGATTCCAGATAGATAAATACAGTAAAACTTAGATTTTGGGCACTTTGATTTTATGTCATTCTTATTTTTACGTAGCGATAAGCAGGTCCGGCCGGGAACATAGAGAATTTCAATGGTAAAAACTTGATTTTACGTAGTTTATTGGTTTTCTGCAGTTTTTCGATTTTAAGCAGTATAACTTCAGTCCCTAAGAGCAAAATAATCTTGATTTTACGTAGCCGTTTCAGCATTTCCAAGAGGGATGGTCAGACCAGATACGTCGGATCCAAAGATCCGTGGATATTACGTTTTGCCGGATACTGAAATCAGATCCTAATTCATTACAAAAAATTGGATCTAGATCCGAAGTAATAAATTCACACTTTAGTGAATGTCCTAAAAAAGGAAGTAAAAAGAGGTGAGAGTTCCGATTCTCTCTTCGCATGCGCCGATGCACTAAGTTACTAGTTCTATTGATGCGACGATGCGTTTCCAAGCTCTCTCGGGCACTACGCAACATAATTTCAGATTGTGGAAAAATCACGAGGAAGTTCGAAATCTAACTCACCCCTACCACAAGGGTGAGATTACGATTTAAATCAACCGAATTAACAGCTCCCCTCGTTTCGTTCGAGCATCAGCTGTATCAACCCAGTGTTGCCTGTGGAGTCACCCTAAAAGGAGGCCCATCCCCTCCCCCCAAGAGTGGAAGCCACCTGGGTCGAAGAGAAAATGGGCGGTAACAGGTAAGGCGAAGGAGAGATCTTCTCGGGTTACTCCATTCTCTATCTCGCTGATTGAGTCTAAGCCGCAATTTGAGCCGAGAGAGGGGGAAGAAACTGTCAGCCTCTCCTCATCATGGAATGATTTACCACCGTCCTCACGAAGCGAACCCGAAAAAAGAATCCGGTGTCGGCACGGATGGGGGGAGAGTGAGCTATGCAGTGTAGACAAAGAAGTCGGCTGAATCGGAGATACAGGTTGCCCTAAGCACTGCCATCGCAGCAAAGCGCCAATGAAGAAGCAAAATATGATTTACACTTTACACGACAGCTCAAATTGTATCGAAAATGGCTGGCCGGTGGTGTCAAGGAATCACCCAAGCGGTCATAAGAGCCGAGAGAGGGGGAAGAAACTGCCAGCCTCTTCTCATCATGGAATGATGTAACACCGTCCTCTCGAAGCGAACCCAAAATAAAAGTATCCGGTGTCAGCAGGAGTTGGGGGAGAGTGAGCTACGCTGTGAAGACAAAGAAGTTGGCTGAATCAGAGGTCCATACACATTTGCTTCAATTGTATCAAAATTATTAAAATATTTTTTGTTGTAATGAGAAAATATTCTTATGAGAAAGGTCAAAATTAAAAGAGAAAGAATCATTTCTGGTCACAGACTTTTTGACTCATCCAGTCCATCTCATGGCCAAGTAATGCACTGGCAAAAATGGTTGATTTAGGCTTAATACACGCATTTATCTCTTCAATATGGTAAAAACCACGTATGTTTGAAATCGAAAAAAAAGGAATCGACTCATCCCTAGTTTGTACAGCATATGACAATTGACAACGTATTATACACATTTATTTATACGTATTTGGGACTTAAGAGTGGAAAATTTCACATTTATTTGACAACATACTACCTACGTTTTGTTGTGCTGCGACATCATCAGGTACGCATAGTAAAACAAACATGGCTTTTATATTCATGCCATAAGAGGGAGGGGCTGGTGGTCTTCAGGTAATGGGGAAGGAGAGGTGACAGGTGTGGAGGGTAGTGGGAGGGGGTGTCCATTGCCCAAGCATACGTGAGATTAAGCTGATGGGCAGTCTGCAGGGTGACTTAAATTGGGAGACTTAAGAAGAGAGGTGAGGATGGAAGTACTCCAGGGGTCGATGCATGTACTCCAACTTCAAAGAATAAGAAAGAAAGAGTGGTGGGAATACTAAAACATTGTTTACAATGCAGGTGTTTTTAGTAATATCTTCGATAATCCACAGCTGTTCTAAGAATCCCTTCTTTTCTACGAGGAGAATGGCTAGCTTGAAATCATTGGAGTGATTTCCCTCAAAAAGATATTTAGCAACCAGAGAAGCTGAATTTCTTTTTCAGTAACAAGCTTCATGTTTCCTTGCTCTTTCACCAAATTTTATCCTGTTTGGCCGATATAAGTGGCTGGACTGTAGCTACACAGTAATTTGTACAGCCCACTTTTTTGCATTCAGTCAATTTCGTCTTATATGTGTCTAAGTAATCAGATTTCTTAGGTTGGCTTTGTAGAACTATGCAATTCTACAATTTGGTATATGTCTCTTTTAATTTAAGGCTTATTCCAAGATATGTCATTTTTCTCCACACCATGTCATCTTAAACAAACAATGCTAAACCAACAAAGTAGAATTCCTGAATAATGATATTTATAAATAGAGGCCAAAATTTCTACACTTAAAACATAAACAGGAATAAAGTTTTATGTCAGCCAGTCTTGGAGAATATATTGACACATGAAATGAATGTAAAGAACAATAATGAATTTTGATTGCACTTTGATCATAAAAAAGAAAGAAATAACATAGGAGAAATCATTAGACCGAATTAAAACATTAGTACACCTTATTAACATTATCAACCTTATAATGACTTGTATTTCTTTAAGGTGAAGGGATGTGTAGCAGATATTGAGATGGGGTATCCTGAAGATATGGAGGGACTAAAATTTGCTCTAGGAAATCCTAAATTAGCAAAAAATCCTTTCCTAATCCTAATTTCCACAGTATGGATTCGGGAGCACAATCGTGTAGCTGAGATGCTTTCGTATGAGCACCCTGATTGGGATGATGAAAGAGTTTACCAAGTATCACGCCTGGTGATAACAGGTGAGTAACATATCACACAAAAAATCAACTTAGGAAGATGCAACTATCTTGTTTGCCTGATGACCTTATTTCCTTCATTATCTTCCCTAAGTGTTCTTAAAACTATTTATAGAGCTAAAATTAAAATTTCCATTAATATTGTAACGAATCCGTGCATCCCCAGGACTCGCCCGGATGAGTCCTAAAGGCACAGATCGACACACATTAATAATTTTGAAAATAAAAGATTTGGGGGGTTCCTCAACTCGTGCTCGGCTAGTCCAAAGCAAAACGTAATTCAAACTAGGGGGAAGTATGCTCAGCATCAGGCATGAGGACGAGTAAGCACAATTTACACAAGGCTTTCATTAAAAAAAATATTGTCCGACCAATTAACATTACAACAAAAGAAACACTGATAAGTGGCCCTTGTACCATGGCACGCATAAACCCTCTGGTGAACAATGAAAAAGAAACATAAGGTTTTACCCTTCAAAATATTACATGAGAGAAATACACAAAGGGGTGCATGGGGTCATGGGGCAAAAGGGGGGGGGGTACACACTTTGAGGGTCGAGTGGGATGGAGCGGCGGCACTTTTCTATGGTCGCCGATTCCTCCCTAGGTTCCACTCGACTTGGCGGCTGTTTTGCAAGACACTCCCTTCATGCACTCACACAGACACACGCACACTTGGAGCCGTTGTCGAACCCATGTCTGATGTGGAGGCCAACAAAGGGAAATACAAAAAAAACTGCGATGGCCCCAGACCATCACAATATATATATTTCCCTATGTACAAAATTAATCCTACTTAAATATGTCAGTGGACTTACCTTTCCACATATTCTCTCCAACATCTCCATATACCAGCTTCAACCATGCATTAATTTTTAAATTGATATATTAGTCCAAAAGAAATCATAAAAGCATATTGGCCACACTTTTTGAGCTACCAGAGTATTAAAGCTAACCATATCATTTATTTCAGGTGAACTAATCCATATCACATTGACAGACTACCTGCAACAGCTGACCCAATACAACCTTGATATAATTTGGAAGCCAGAAGCTTTCAACCATGATATATATTATCAGCCTGATAGAATCAATGTTGAGTTGCACCAGCTAAAGCATTGGCATGCAATGTATCCCGATTGTTTGAGAGTTGGGAATACCACCTATAACATCACAGAAATATATTACAATAATAAATTATTGACTGCAGTGGGATTTGATGCAGTAACAGATATTCTCATGAGAAGTGCAGCAGGAAGGGTAATTATGCAGTTTAGGATATCTACATTTACATATCCTCACAAATTATGATAAAAAATAGGAGAAGAAAGAAAGCAAAAGTTAAATTAAAATTGACAAACACAACAGTGATGTGAAAAGTGGAAGATTAGCAGAGCCCAAAGGAAAAAACCTGACTGAACTGGGAATTGCACCAATTTTAGCCTCAGACCACTAAGCTAACCTTTCAGAATCAGCAGAGATTTAATATATGTATATCACCAAACACCCTAACTGCCCATAAATTCAGCCGAGAGATGGCGATGGCACTGCTTCACTTACCTAATTTGGAGGGTTTAATTCCTGGATCAGTTAGTTTGGTAAAATGTCATTAAATTCACATTTGGGCAATATATAGAAAAACATCTCCACAGTTAGATATGAAAATAGTCATCAAACGTAGAAATTGCCATGAGAAAACAATCAGCCTTGACCAGGAATCAAACCATGGGCATTTGGCTAGCCAGGTAAATGCAGAGGTCTGCACAACGTCCTGGAAAGCTAAAGGTCAGTGATTCGATTCCTGATGGTCCAGGCCAATTCTTTCTCATGACAATTTCAATGTGCATATCTCATCACCATTCAGCATGGCAGGATAGAAAATCATCATTCATACAAATGAAACAATAACTTCCCAAGCTATTTCACTTACAAATTGAACTTGGAATGGTGTTAAATGAGAGATTGGGTGAAACATGGAAATAAAAAGTATTTTTACTTATATCTAATACACATGTTACTTTCAAGAAAAAAGGTTGATGAGAAGTAAAAACTCTTGGGGAATCAAAAATACAATGTTGGCACCTTACAAACGTTTTTTTAAATCTTAGGCTAATTCCTGCAATAATTTAAGTCAAAATACGGCAATTCAATAGAAATGGGACTGCAGTCAGCTGCCATGACGAGTAAAGTGTTTGTTAAAAATATATCTGTTGAATAATTCGGTATATTTGGTAACATTACTTTGTTTTTAATAGCTAAGGCATATTTAATAGCTAGTGAAGGCCAACTTTTTTTCACCAAGCAAACCAATGGGGTGAATTGTGCATTTCTTTCGACAAGCAACACCGAGGGAACTCCTTAACCTCTTCCTAGTTTGGAAACAGCAATCTTCCTCCACTCACAACACCAGTGTGTTTGTCACTTTTACGTATTCTCTTCCCCTTTCTTTCTCCTCTTCAGCCCTTTAACACGTTCCCTGCTGAATTGGTCATAATGACCGAAATAAGCCTGAACCGTTCGTGCCACGGTGGTCATTATGACCGAAATCTGGATCATCATTTTCGCCACTCGTAGCACGCCGTCAGCCAAGAGTGGGATGATGCCTCGCATATGGCATGACCGACGTGGCGTGGGTGATTGAATGCACGTAAAAACTTTTTCTTTTTTTTTAATTTTTTTATGCAACTTCTGTTTTTTAGCAGAACGCTCATGTATAATACAGGCAAAAATAGTTTACATAAAAATGAAAAATATTGATCAATGGAGATAACATACCATAAATAAGAAGTTATATTCAACTGATTTGCCCGTATCTGACACGGGCAAGTGAGCAACTAGGTGAGTGAAATGAATTGCCCGTATCAGATACAGGCAAATAAAGTTTAAACTTAGAAAACCAGACAATTTCTTATCAGTATTCCCAAAAAAAACTACACTGTTAAAGGGTTAAACAAAAAAATTTATTGCCACGTCATCAGTAAGTATTTTCATATTTGAATGTTATGTCAAATTTATAATACATTTAGTTCACCTAAACTGCTTGAAAAACACTGAGCTATGAGATGACAATTTTCCAAACATATAGGTGTCATCCAGGAACTATGCTGATCACACCAGAAATACAATAATTGAAACAATTCGGGAGGGCAGACAGCACAGGTTACAATCTCTAAATAATTACAGAAAGCATCTAGGTCTTGAACCATACAAGAGCATGCTCGAACTTTGTGGAGAACCAAAGCTGTCCAAGGATTTAGAACAATTTTATGGTGATATAAACGCTGTGGAGTTTTTTACAGGTACGTATTCTTTGTATAAGAGTTGGAATAAATTTCCCTTACCAAAATATCAGCTTAAAGTTCAAAATCTGACACAGGTGTGAGACTATTCTAGGGATAGAATATGTTTTAAGAACCATAATATATATATAACTATGGAAGGTAATCAGTTAGAAACTAAGCTGTATTTATCAGTCAACCATTATAAACAAAATGGAACTACTACATATATATTTTCAGTATTATCACTTTTGGATTATACTCATTAATTTAACAAATGGAAGTGATGAGAATTATAACTCTGGCAGTGGCGGATACAGAAAAAACTCAAGGGGGGGGCGCAAGTTATCGCGACGATTGTAGCTTTCAAACTGACCGCCTGGCAGCGACTCTGCTTCCCTTATATATGTAGCTTGGTTGTTTAATAACGTATCGAGATCACTAGAATGGTCGTGACTTTTCTCATAGGTTAGCTATCTATGTGCCAGACAGAAACATATAAAATACGATGACGTGGACGCGCGCGCGTGCTACATAAGAAAGTACAACTACTCGATAACTCGACTCAGAGTCGACTGACGAAAGACACGAACGAATAGTGTGCAGGCTGACTGGTGGGGCCGGCGCGGGCGGTCCCGCAAGGGGGGGGAGCGCGCCCCCCATATGTATCCGCCACTGAACTCTGGGCATATTAAATTATATTGTAGCATAACTAAAAATATAAACATTAAATTAAAGGTACATTGCCATTTACACGTTTATGCAGTAATTATTTTGCACTATAACTTTATATTACTTATATTCTGTTTTGAGGAGAGTATGATGAGAGAGAGATGTTTCAAGAAACTTAAAATGGTACTTTGTTCTTCACTCAAATAATATCTCCTGTAGAGTAAGTTGACTTCTTTTCATAATTCCCACAACACAGCAGAAAAATCTACCATTACTTTCAATGACAAAAATATTTGCTATTACAAATTTCAATCAAAGATAAATAATGACTCCCAAACTCAGTTTAAGAATAAAGTATGCACTTTATACTGTCCACTGGAAATTTTACCAAGATGCAAAAGTAATAAAACTCACAGTATGTAAAAGCTTCAGTGGACAGCACAAAGTATTTGATTTATTTTATTCTTTGACAAGCTTCTCCATTACATCTCATCTGAGTAATCTACTGGTTAAAGTTAGGTTATGATGAAAGTCAGAGAATATCCAACAGACTCTTACACATGCCGTGCCCTATCTACCTCTTGTATTTCTTTCTTCATCTCAGCGTAAGTCCTACCTTTCTTCATCCCATCCATAAAACCTATTCTCTTTCTTCCCCTTCCCCACTTGCCCAATATCCTTCCCTCTATCACAGCCTTCAGCAAGCATAACTATGGAGTATATACTTACTCTATGGTACAACCCAAGTAATTAAATTGCTCTACTTGCTCCAGTTTATGTCCTCCTACTTTTATGACCAGCCTCACTTTCTTTGTCCAAGAGAATCTCATTACTTTGATTTTCTAATAATTAATCTTCATTCCACATTTCTCGAACCACTTTTCCAATGCATCTACTAAAGCTTGCAAACCTTTTGATGATCTACTAACCAACACCTGGCCATCTGCGAATCTAACCGACTTTATCAGCTGGCCTCCTACCTTTATTCCCACATCTAGCTCTTCCCATGCCTCTCTTACCTATTCCTCTGCATAGATGTTAAAAAGCAAAGGCAACAACGGGCACCCTTGCTGTACCCCGCAACCTATAACTGCCCACCCTGATTCATTGTCAGCTACCCTGACCTGGGCCCTCAAGCTCATATATAAGTAGCCTAGCACAATGGTATCCAAACAGTAGCAACAGTAGTTCTCTTTTCCCCCTCATAGGAATAGCAGCAGAAAAGCCCAGATGTTCCGTGCTCAGCCCGACTCCAATGGCATTGGGTGGCCCTTACATCATAAAAAGCCTTCTATCAAACCCCATCAATTCACGTGGTTGGTGGAAGCCATCAACTTTTGGAGGTCAAGTGGGATATAAAATTGTTAAGGGAGCAGCCATCAAAGAGTTGATATGCCAAAACAGAATGGAAACTTGCAAAGGTGAAGAGCTCATTTCTTTCCATGTCCCTACCAAAAAAGAACTGGAGGCAGAACTAGCACGAAAGAAAAGCAGGTTGTGGTGCCTGGACGAAGAAGATCTTATCACTCAGGACTTTAACGCAATGTAGGAACATATTTAATGTCAGTTAATTAAAGAACTTTGAAAAAAAAAATAGACGTGCATGCAAGTTTGTCTCTTCATGACCAATGTTTTCAGAACCTTTTATAACAATGACTTTAACAATATACACTGATGCAATAAGTAGTGTTACCTCCTATCCTACCCCAGAATCCCACTTTTGTCAAATAAAAGATTTTATAAAAGTTTGTAGCAAATTTACTGTTTCCCAAAAAGAGAATTTTTCCTAAATGCATTATTCAAAGTGAATAAAACTCTCCACCCAATTAATAATGTCACCAGAAGTTTAACTCATTAAACTTCTATTTGCTGACTTTTCCTAGCCTCTAGTGCACAGCAGTAATGAAACATGATGGTAATTCTGCATAAGACCCTTTCCAGTGGCAGCAACCATTACTTCATTACCTAAAAACTAGCTCTGCATGAGGGAGTGAGGCAGTCTCCAAGTTTGACTACCAGAGTTATCAAGGTCACTTATTTTCATTGCCAACTTAACCCTTTGTGGTCCAATTTTAATTTTGGAAATCCTACAGTCTGGTCCAAATTAAGTTTTTTGGAAAAAAGGTAAAAATAGACAGAAATAAATGCTGAACAATTTATTGTTCTTATTTTTAATTTTAAACAAAAATTCCACTGGTTTTATAATTAAGGATATCCAATCAAGTAATTTATTCTTTAAAATCTTTCATAGTGTGGTATCTTTTGAAACAATTCCCCACATGTAGCCCAGGATTGCGGTCACAAGTTTCACAAATATATGTAGTTTCTCTTCTTCCACCAGGCACATTTCTTTTGGAACACACAATACAGTCTTTGTGCTTTCCCTGAGGAAGCTGAATATTGATATGGAGCTTCCCATTTAGTCTCTTCTCCTTGTCTGAATTGTAAGTTCTTCCTCTCTTGGCTGCAGCAGTTCCCTGGCGGAAGTTGCTAACGAGCTCCATCAACAACTGCCTCCTGTATTCTATGTGACTCATAGGTTTTGTACTGTTTCTCTTGCAACATTCTAGGTAGAGGATGTACCCATTTATTGTTGAAACCTCCATACCCCAGAAAAATAGCTTTCGCCACCATTTTAGAGTCTTCCTTAGGAAGCAGTAGGAAGAGGTATATTGGTCTACAGTGTCAACTGCACCCATATTTTTTGTATAGTTCACGATGACAGCTGGTTTCTCAACCACTTGTGTCTGGCCAGTTCCCTTTACTCTCCTTGATACAGCCTCTGATGATGATGTACTCTAAGTACTGAGCAAAGAAACTACACGCTTATCTCTCCAGGACAGGAAGAGAATATTATCATCACTTCTAAAGGCAATTATCTCCCCTTTCTTCAGCCTGGGCTTCTTGAAAACTTCAGGGACATCTTTCCTATTAGTGAGAAGAGTCCCAGTTAGGTAACTAAGGCGGCTAACTCTTTTGCTAGGGTAGGATTGGTACAGAATAGGTCAGTAAATAAGTGATGACCTTTGATATCAAGCCACGACTCTTTTAGGTTATTGTAAAGGTGCAGGACAATTCTGGAGGTGAAAGGAAGGTCTGGTTTTATAAGGCTATCAGTTGTGATTTTTCCATGGTAAGGAATAAAAGTATAAATATAGCTGGAGGCAGAGTCTGCTAAAACATATATTCTGATACCCCATTTAGTTGGCTTCTTTGGGTTGTATGTTATGAAGGAAATCTTACCCTTGAAGACAACAACAGACTCATCTACTGCAATATTCTGGCCAGGAATGAAGTATTCTCTGCAACGATCATCTATATATCTGAGAAAGTTGCTAACCTTTTGCGTTCTCATTTTCAAGCTGTGGCCATTTGGGCTTATGCTCTCTAAATGAAGCATCCAAAAAAATTGAAAAAAATGTTTTCTCGTGAAAATTTCACTGAAAAAAGGAACTCTCGACATGAAATCTTGGGACCAATAGTCCTTCATATTTTGATGGCCCATCTATCCCATATTTATGATGACCCCCAAAAAAACCCACATTTCATCTTCTGACACATCATACCAGCTGTGCCATATAGATTATTTAGATAGTGTTTTGCTTGCTATCTTCCTACTTGCATAATTGTTGGTCTCCGTAATTATTTTTCTCATTAGACTTGGAGTGAAAAATAATTGAAAATAATGGAGTGGCGTACTACAGCTAGAAGGGGTCTGTGGACCTTTTGTTTTTTGTCCAGTGTTATGAATTAGTCTGGGGGTTCCTTGTCCTGGTGTGTTACATTCCGGTACCCACATACATTCGGATGATTATTACTTTCAGTTATATTCAAATTTGCATCACCTCCTGCGCTATCGGAAACCTCACTTTCACTGTCAATGACTCTAGCACATCCCCTTGGCCTAGCCAAAACAATTTCTTCATCTAAGTCAGAATCGGTAATAGCAGTTGATGGTCTAGGATCGGTTTTGCTTCTTTTACGAACTTGTCTTATCACCTTTTGGCCAGGAACATTCACAAAGTCGCAATCATCTTCACTGGATAAATCGTCAAACTCGTCATCAACATCACACATATAGTCATCTTCATCACTACTTTCAGCATCGATTTCTCTTCTTATCTCGTCGACATCCATTTTTGAACCACTAAATATAATAAGAAGATAATTCATGGTAAAGGAACCAAAAAACCCTTAGAAGTGTATCACTGATGTCACAAAAACAAAGAAAACTGATTTTACTATGCATATCCTATGTAATATTTAGGATTTATTCTCTTTATATGACAATATTTCAACAGAACTCACACACTATCTGTAGAAAATCTGCTAAAATCAATCAGAAAACACAACTGGAACACTAAGAAATAACGTCAACAAATGCTCGATAACAGCAGCTGAGATCGTAAGTAATAATAATATATTTTATTTGTCCGGCGATCTGTTGTTACAAATATAGGACACGTCAAGGTAATACACTGCATAATTCACATAATACAATACAATTGCAAAAAGTTAAAAATGAAGAAATTCATCAATAGAGTAAAATAAATTACTCAATAGGAATTCTCGGAGCTTACATTTGAAGAGGACCATAGTCTTTGCACTTTTAATTTCGCGAGGAAGCTTATTATAAAGCAAAAGGTTCATATGCCAGGGGGCGTAACCAGAGTTTTTAGTCCTTACATGTGTTTGATGGAGGTCTGTAGAGCTCCTTGTATAATAACAATGATAGCTATTATTAGTGGCATAATTTGAAAGATTTTTTTTTGTACAAACAATTGCAGCAAACATGTACACACAGGGAAGGGGTAAAATACAGAATTTTTGAAAGAGAGGGCGACATGAGGCATAAAGAGATGCTTTACCTATCAATCGCATAATCCTCTTTTGAATTTTTAATATTATTTTAGAATTGGGTGTAGGGCCCCAGAAGAGGATACTGTACATGACCTGGGAATAGAAATCGCCATAGTAAATTGACTTTAGTACATCATTATTTACAGTTCCTCAAATAGACCAAATCAAAAAACAGACAGAACTCAAGTTTACTGCGGAGTTTCTGAATATGACCCTCCCAAGAGACTTGACTGTCTAAAGTGACACCCAAGAAGGAAGAACTATTATTTTGTGGAATAGGTTTACCATCAATATTGACTGAGATGAGTGATTGATGTTTATTCTTATTAGAAAAATAAATTAAATTTGATTTCTCCACATTGAGAAGGAGAGAGTTTTGGTTACACCACTGTTGTAGGAGAAGCGCAGCATTATTAGATCTAAAAGCCAGACTTTCAATTGACAAGGCTGATACTAAAATATTGGTATCATCAGCATAGAGTACTAGAAGTACACCTGATACAGATTTAAACATATCCGGGAGGTCATTTATATATAAAAGGAACAGTGCTGGGCCCAGAACAGAACCCTGAGGAACACCCGAGACAACTTTTTTTCTCAGGGGACATAAAATTGGCCCCATCCATTGTAAGGACAACACTTTGTTGCCTATCACTTAGATAAGACTCAATCCATCTATAAGCGGCACCTCTGATACCAAAAAATTCAAGTTTTTGCAATAAAAGATTATGATTAACACAATCCAAAAGATGCGCAAAATCGATCCTAATTTGTTCCAAGGTTTTCATCATGTAAGAAGCTACTTATCCCAAAAAAGAAACGTGAAAAGGTTTATAGAGGTCCTAGAAGTACAAAGAAGTGACACCAGATGGAAGCAGCTTACTGAATCACAGCGTTATATTGTGTCGACCTCAGCTCGACGTTGGACCTGATACTAGTGCTCGGACTGTCAAGTCTGACTCGACGTTGGACAGCTAAGGGTTAAAAGTGCTCTATTAGTAATTCACATCAGCTACAATTCTCTCTCTCCAATTGGTGACATGGACTTCTCCAATAGCTTGCAGCCACTATCACATATTTTCACACAACTTACAATTGGGGGGCTGAGACACAGTGGTTTGAGTCACTTTACTGAATTTTAAAAGCCTTATACAAGAACTATTTTTCAATATTTTGATCATGGATTTATTTGTCTTCCGAAAGATTCATTTTCAAGGCATGCGATAAAGCTTCACTAATAAATTTCTCTACTGGCTGATAGCTTTTCTGACACAATGCATTTCAATATTTTTAACTTATCAAATAACTCCTTTCCATCAATATCTCTATAATCCCAGAAGGTTAACATTTTATCGAAAGTTTTCAGTTACTCAACAATTCATTGTCATTTCAAGATTTCAATTTTTTTATGAAAACAAAAATTCAAAAATTTTACATTAACTCTGAAACTGTTCCAAACTTTCATTGAATGATGTAACAGGTTGATCTACAATAGGATAAAAGAACTTAAATTGAAGTTACCTTCTGGAGAATTTTATTTTACACCATCATGACGTTCATTTTCATAGACCTCCCTTTTTCTAGCAAACCTTACTTTTGCAAAATCTGTAGTGGTATGCAATATGCTTCTACGTTATGTTTCCCATTAAAAACTTCAGAAGTGCAGAGTCCCATTCCACAAGCACGGAGCCACTCCAGTTGGCTTCTTTCATACAGTGCAGGAAAGATCCCAAAAGTATGGTTGTATAAGATCGTCGGGATCGGGCACTTCCGTGCCTTACACGTGGGCATGGGTTTCCCAACGCCGACTGAAAAAGGTGTGGAGCCCCCATAGGCGTGGGGCCCAGTGCAGCGGCACCAGTCGAACTACCCTAGGGATGGTACTGATAGATACAGTATCTTTTCAGCCATGATGCATTTGAATTAAATCAATTTCATTAACATGGGATGATTTTTCATGGGACGGGATAATGGTTCGAGCATAAATTAGAGGCCAAATATCAGGAAATTAGGAATAGTGATTACTTTCAAGTTCATAATCAAGTTTTGACAAAATTAACCATGCATCTACCCAGCACATGTAGGAAAACCCACACAGGTAGAATTTGAATTAGGAACTTAAAAATATAAGATAACAGCATTATTTAAGATTGTCTTTTAGTAGTGTTAGTATTATCAACAACTTATGTGATAACTGGACAGATTAAGAAGTTAATTAAAAACCCATACAGGCAGTCCCTGAGTTACGTAAGCCTCGACTACCGTAAATCCGTACTTACGTAAGTGGCAACCTTACCCAAAAAAATATGAGAATTACGAAAGTTACGGATTTGGGATGGTTGCCTACTTTCATGGAGCGCATGTGCCGTAATGTTAGTACGAGCTGGCCTTACCCGTATTTCTCCGAATCAACCGTAATATTGAGAGTTACGGAGAGTTATTGAGAGTTACTCAGTTACGGAGTAATTTTCGACTCCTTTTTTTTCGACTTACACCGCTAGTGTCAAAACGCATCTATTACGTAACTCGGGGACTGCCTGTAAAGTGAATAAAAATTGGAAACTTCATCATACAATTCAATAAATTATATTTCAATCATTCACACATTCGCAGAAATTTGTGGGTATATAAAATATATCCTTGTACATATACATATGTATGTTGTCACACTCACTCATTTCACAGATTATCACAGATATGAGGAAGGATTTCAATAAATTATCTACAGTTATCTATTTTATGAGAACATATCACATACCTGCCTATACAAGAGAAGCAAAATACATAAGAGAAGCAATTTTGATGCTCCGAAAATGTTATGCATCATGTATGAAGCTACTTCAGTTTGCCTCTCTAAACAGGCTCACATAGAAAAATAAAATTCACAGGGTCCAAGGTCTATGAGACCTTTGGTTTTTGTGATTAGCAGAAGTGCTGCACATATTTATGAATGTAACAGAAGCAATAGAGGAGGACAAGGATAGGGCAGAATGAAAGAAATTATTGAAACAGCCATTTTCCAAGGTCTAACACCAAATATTGAGTAGCAACTTCAGCTTAATGTGCTACGACGGCAAAGGCCATCCCACACCTATTGCCTGCCACTTGCAGACTAGAATAGGAGGATCATCCCTCCAAATATGAGCAAAACCCAAAGCATAATTCTTAACTTCAGTAATCTATCAGGAACCACTGTTTCCATCATGGCAGGCCATTGCCCACTAATAATTAGGTAACCTTTTTTGACAGAGTCCACCCTGAAAGGGATCAGTGTGATGGGAATGTGTATGTATGTACATTACTCCTGCACACAGTAAAACCAAGAAATTAGTTTGCTGTGGCTAATGGGTAAAAAATATACCCAACAATTATAAATGTGCTTAACAAGCAAAATTAATAAGATGATCTTCATACCAACCAAATTTCCTCTTTCCTTAAGTAAAATGCTACACACAGACCCAGATAAACTATATCTTACACTCACACAGAATCAGTCACAGATAATCAGATTGTAATTGGTGCAACTATGAATGAATGTCACAAATCAGAGACAATATAGTCACTGTTTTGTTAAAACTTATTTTTTACTAAAGAAACCAAAAAACATACCTCATCATAATTAAAGGTCAGAGGGACAGATAATTCCCAGAAGAGTATGAATCCTTCTCATTATTTCTGTGACATTACTATACAAGTAACTATAAGTCTTCTCATCTTTATGAGCTGAATTTATGTGATCCATAATCTCATGAACATTGTTGGTAGAGAATGAACTGCAGGCCAAACAGTAGGAATGCTCCATTTCTTCATGTTCCTCCACATCCTCTTCAACGACCAGACAGAAGGGGCAATTATAAAGCATCTTATTTGGATGAAATCCAGAGTGAGATACATGCCTATGCACACTAGTCTGGAAAGAATCGTACAAATTGTCATTGGAGTAATAAAGTACAGTTAATGAAAAAAACTCAAATCCATACAACTTGAGACAGAGCTTCAGACCATTTCATTCAAACATTCAGTAGTTGTAAATCAATAATGATGGCCAAAAGAGAGGGTGAATGCTGCCATTATTTCAAACAATTATTCATAATAAAGCTTAAAATTTACAATTTCTAGTTAAATAATAAATGAAGTTTATGAATATCACTGAAACAGGGCAGAAAGACATAACAAGATCTTCAGAAATTAAAAATTGCAGCACCCTCTTTTCCTAAGCCCCCCAAACAAAGAAGAAAAGAGGGGTTTCAATGTAGCAATGTAACTCACCAGGTAATACGAGGTGAAACTACAGAATGGACAATGGTAGAGGTCATTCTGGCCATGTATTTTCATGTGCCTGCTCAGGCTTCCTTTTCTGCAAACCTGTGAGCATGTCTCACACTTCACAGTGGCTTGTTCTTCATGGAGTTTCTTGTGCCTGCCAATAAATTCAGTTGAATTAGAATCCGCAAACAAGAGTGAAAACACTAAATCCCATGTCCCAAGGGACAAGTCTCTCCGAGATATTCTCCCACACAAATATGTGACAAAAGAGTTGCACAATTTCTAATATGTACCCAATTGTATGGAATATAAGATGCACTTTTCTAATAATAATAATAATAGTGAATGAGTTTTCAGCCAAGGCTGAAATTAATATGGATGCGAAGGAGGTGGAAAAACATGCTAAACATCAAGACCTGCTCTTTGAACTTCGGAAAACGTACCCTGGGCTCTCTGTGAAAACTACATAGTAGTCCTCATCATAGGTGTGCTCTGTGAGTTTACGGGTCAAAGTTATTCTTTCAACTTCGGCTGGCAGGGAGCATTCTAAGGTGCAAATATCATTTAACGAACAATTTTATTTTGCAGTTTGAAGAGTTTAACAGAAGTAGGTGATAGTCCCCAGAAAATTATGCTTGGAATCACACAGGAATAGAATTGACCATGATAGAGGGTTAGTAGTACATCAGGACTGACAGAAAATCTTATAAACATATCAAATAATTTTGTTGAACAAGGTTGAACTAAAGAAGATAACACACATGCTTATCCCAAGAAAGATTCCAGATGATTTGAAGACCTAAAAATTTAACATCATGGGCCTGACACAGAGGGCGACTATTCAAGTCAAGCTTCAAGTCAATCTGATGCTTACTCTTCAAATTAAAGTGCATAGTTAATGATTTATCTAAATATATATTCAAACAGTTTTTCTGTCATTAGTCACTCAGGCATTGTAAGAGTACATCAGCATACAAGAGATACTTTAAATAATTTGCTGTAAGCAGGTTATCAGATAGATCATTGATACCAATAAAGAACAGGACCCAGGATGGATCCTTGTGGCATGCTACATAGCTGTCTTTTAATGAGGACTTAAACAGAGCACCATCAATGTTCAGAATAATTCTTAGTGAACTACTCAATAAGTAGGATAGGATCAAGCTATTTGGAATGCCACAGATTCCTAATTTGTTAACTCTTTAGGACCAACTGATGATTAATGCTGTAAAAGCTTGTGAAATGTTAATAAATAAGCCCTCAGCATGTTATTTATTATCTAAGGATGCTACAATAAAATTCACAGCTTCATGCACTGAGGGTGCAGTTGATATATTATTCTAATGAATGATAGTCTCAGGGCAGATGTGGTGGAACTTGTTCATAGTGAACGAAAGAATTCTTGTAGTTTTCTCTTTATTAAAAAATCGGTTTTATATGTAACCAGATTCAATGCACTTACATCATTGTCAAGCAACTGTTCAAACAATAAAAACATCCTGGAAACCAACCATGAATGCAAATTCACACCGAAAATACTGTGCATAGATGAAAAAGGAAAAAATATGGATGCTTCAGAACAACTTGAAATAATTCAACTAACCTCAATAAAACCCCCCTTATTAACCATTTAACTGCACAATTAATCTAAAATATAGCTCTCCCCAGGTGCAAAAAAATTTTCTATCTTTTTTCTAAATGTTTGCATAGTTTTATTTATTATTACATTAATTTAAGGGAAAAATTGGTTAAAAATTGACCAATGATTTATTTACACTTGATTTTACTTTAAAAAACGAATTGATGGGCGTTTTTTACTAAAAGATGGAAAACTTTTTTTCCAAAATACATACATATATTTTTGAATAGTTAATCATTTGGAATCATGTACCTACAGTCAGTGTAAGAAAAGTCCACTTTTCTGTCTTAACATTATTTTCAAAATGTTATTTTCTGTGAAAATCATGGAAAAACTGACCAATACACAATTCCCCTCCACACTCCTGACACCATGTGTTCACTAGCTTCCTGCACTTCTCCCCGCACTGAAAATTCATACAGACGTGGCACTGTCTCTGTGGTTTGGCCTTCTTTTCCGTGGGCAGAACGAAATCCAGGTAGTGTCGTAAATAAACGTCCTTTCCCAAGATCCAATCTGGTGCGAGGTTAAATGGGGTCGAACGGCCAGGGTGGGGTTGGGATAGTGCCGTATTTCGTGAATATTTGGTGTACTACAGTTCAACTGAATGCTTTCAAAGGCATGCCGATTCCAGTTTTGACGGAATGAAAGCAGTATGCATTCAGAAGCGTTACATCTATCAAATGGAAGAACATTTTCTTACACCACTTCACAGATTTCCTCATGCATTCCACTAAACTGATCTGCATGTCCGACTTGTCCACCAGTCTCATGTTTTTTGTGTAGTCTAGAATAGCATCAGGTTTTTTTATAAACACATTTTATCTCCAATCTCTCTTGTCCCTTAGTATTAGTTTCCATTGGTGAACCATTGTTAGCATAGCCACATCGTGCTTATCATGGCATTTGAGAGCTAACAATTGTTTTGATCTTTACACGTGGTTGTCTCCTGGCTTGCACTTTCCTGGGAACATTGGAATACCTTTCCTAATTATTCTGACCGTCCCACATGACCCCGTACCATTATCAAGTAAATATTTACATAATTATGGACTGGTGTACCAATTATCAATACATAAAATGTATCCCTTTCGTAAATATTTCTCCATAATTTTCATAACGATAGCACCAGTCACTAAGTCACTTTTAGAAATTATAGTTGTCTTCCCTGTACATATATGGAATCATGTCTAATATGATTCCCGTCTCACAATCACATAAAGCGAAGAACTTAATTCAAAATTTGTGCCGCTTTGAAGGAATATACTGCTTGAATGACAGCCTACCTTTGAAGAGAATAAGCGATTCATCTATTACTAGCTTCTCAAATGGATTGAAGGAGCCACAAAATGTTCCTTAGCAGCATCATTATTGCAGAAATGCAAGAATCGAAGAATCACCAAAAATCTGTCTAGATATGTATATCACAAAAAACTGCCATTTCTATCAGAGGATCCTTTGACCAGTAATCATTAAACAAATGCTTTTTCATTTGCAGCATCAGCATTATCAAGCCCAAAAACATATAAAATCATTTTGAGTACAGTCATGCCAACAGCACATTCTGGAAAACTGTGACAATGGCTGTGACTCAATGCAATTATTTGGGTAGTAATTAGTTTTGCGTACAATGTGTCCCATGATATCACTGTCGAGGAAAGCCTCAAAATACACCAACACATTGCTTTCATCACAAATAACGAAATCCCCACTTATTCTGGTGCTTGTATTTTCAAAGTTCGATGCTGGTGGCAGCAAAATTTCGTTCACTCTCCCATTCCAATACTGGATCTGGGCTCTCTCCTCTTGTCTGATCTTCACTGGAAGACTCAAAAGGACCTTCTACATTTTCATCACTATCTTAAAACTCTGAAGAAAAAACTTCTTCTTCATCACTGAGTTCATCAAGAACAGACGCTATATCTCGTGAGGAAAAGGGTCTCTTCCCCAGGTGGGTTCTGCGTGACCAACCATGGCTTTCTCTCGATATTTTCAAGGGTTACTGAGAATTCCAGGCAGCTGGCGAAGGGCAATAAAAAGGAAAAGAGGACTAAAAATAAGTGCATGGCATCTATTCATCAAAGGAAGAACTTCGAAGCACCTATGGTATCTGGGAGTAGAACCATACTTCAAATCCCTGACATAGAATTACCCTGAGAGTCAAGATATTTGGGTAGAGGATTACTCCAGACAATATTTTTATAACTTTTAATGATTTTCCAAATTTCTTATGAATTATTAGTGGCTGCTGTCCAATAGCTGAGTTCAAAGTAAAACAAAAAATTGTCCTATACTTTTAATAAAACCTTTGGGAAAAAATAATTACACTTCAGCAATAATTATAAAAACTGTAAATGGTATAAGAAAATCTAACTGAATGTAGATATTCATTCAAAAAATTTAAAATTGGAAAACAATAAAGAACTTGAAATTTGAGAAATGGGGAGCTTCAGCAAAAACTTATTCTTAAAGAAGACAATAGAATTCATACGAACCGGATTAATGCTAGATGATTTTTCCCAGAATATTCACAAAGACTGCACTTGAAGGATTTTTCTTCAGCATGAGGGCCAGAGATATGAGTTAGAAGTTCTTGTTTAGTTGAAAAGGCTTGACTGCAATCCTTGACACTGCAACACCAATGCTTCTTCTTGTGACGATTCAAGTGCTGCTTCAGATTATCTCTAGAAAAGTGGAAATCATACATTAAAGGCAATACACAATATAACTCAGATTCAAAAGTACATGGAATAAAAAAGATACACTCTTTACAAGGTTTACATTCTTTAATAGACTTTATACCAGATATGTAATGCTCCTATTACATTATATGTTTTCTTAAAATCATAGCCATGTTTAAATGCCGTTTTGTTGCACCAAATTTCAGAATATAATGAACAATTAATTGTAAGGATATTTTAATTCCCAGGTGTGCAGTTATCGTGAAGCACATTAGCATATAAATAATAGTAAAAAAATGAAGTACATCGTGTACAATACATGCACATTTTTAACATATGTACTTTCTTGAGTCTGAAAATAAATATAAAGTTCGACATGATTCTTTCAAGTAAAAATCTGACATAGGCCCCATGAAATATACTTGGTAAAGGCAGTCCCCGAGATACGTAAGCCTCGACTTACGTAAATCCGTACTTACGTAAGTGGCAACCTTACCCAAAAAAGACAAGAATTACGAAAGTTACGAAATTGGAAGGATGGTTGCTACTTTCAAGGAGTGCATGTGCCGTAATGTTAGTAAGAGCTGGCCTTCCCCATATTTCTCCAAATTGACCATAATCTTGAGAGCACGGACTCAGTTACAGAGTTATTTTCAACTTCCGTAAATTTCGACTTACGCCGCTAGTGTCGGAACGCATCAATTACGTAACTCGTGGACTGCCTGTATATTGCACTAAATTTGAAAATTTTGAAAGAGAGGTCATATTCAACACAAGTGCAAATAACATAATGACTCAGCAATCACACACCTTCAACCCTTTGTCCTCAAATTTCTTTGGTCCCATTCAAAGGAGTTTACTCAAAATCTCCAACTGATATTTGAAAATAATTTTCATACTATATTACCATTATCTATTGTATTTATCATCCATTCAAATTTATACCATACACAAAATACATAATTAAACAACAGAAAGCTGAACATCAAATCATATGTAATTCACTAGTTAAAGTGACACTCAGCTCATGATGTAGGGTCTGGTGCTTTCCCGTCATTTGAGCTTCTCGAAATTCTCTCGGGTTTCCCAACATATCAGAGGGTCCATGATGGCCTATGTCTCAACACCCAACTCGAGCATTGTCCTCAAGGCTGTTTTACATGAGGCACGTTACTGCACAACTTGATGTACAGAAATTGCGTGACCGCAGGCATGGAATTAGAGCAGGGGCTATTTTCTCATCTGTCGTTCATGCATTCTTGCAATTCACCACTTTACATAATGCAATTTTCAATGCACATCAGATTGTGCAATAAAGTGTCTTGTGTAAAACAACCTTCAGGGCAGAGGTGAGTGGCTCCTATCTCTCTCTCTCTCTCTGGCCTGAGGATGATGCTTGAGTTGACAATGAGTGTCAAAACTTCGGCCATTATCAACCCTCTGACCCAGTGGGTAACCCAGGAGAATTTAGAGAATCTCACCTCATGATTTTATGGGCAACCAGCCCTGTTGAGCCACACTCAACTCTGTAGGGTTGCCAACCATTTTTTTTTATTCTCAAGCATGTCCTCATTTTTCACACACCATTCTTAATTGTCCGAGATAAAATCACATATCTGGAATTTGGACACTCAAGATTTGAAACCTCCCTATCCAAATGTTAATCCCCAAAGGCCACAGTAGATATATAGGTGATAAGAAGTTTCTTTGGATAGTTATTGACCACTATAATAATACAGTGATAAGAAGATAACCCACCATTTTAAGAAACCAGACATATATTGGGGGTTTGAACCCTGCTTCAGTCAAGAATGTTGTTTCATTGGTTGTTCCATTATTTGAATGAGGGGAAAAACAACTTAGGCCATTTGCACCATTGAGGACAGTTAGGTAAGGGAAGGATGATTGGGAAATGGATGAAAGGTGAAGAGAAACCTGGCGTAGGCATTAGCCTGCTCTTAAATTTCCATCTTATGGACAGAGTACTATACTTGAAGTGCTATCCACAAAGCACTAAAGTAGGGATTGGGATTTCCAATGAAAAATCACCACCAATGCCACCATTTGAACCAAGGCCATCATGATGAGAGGCCAGTACTCAAGCCATCGCACCAACCCCATTCCCTCTGTCTTAGCATTATAACCTTAGGATAGTTGGAGTGATAAAAGCATAGGAGTTGGGAGCTACTAAATAACACATTAGCAACATTGGTAGTTTCAGGCATAACTTGGTGGAACCGATTCATGTTGAATGAATAACTTTGATTTGTTAACTTAGTGATTCCACACTAAGTTTTTATTAAAACAACCCTGGTTTTGACATTCAACATATTCTTCTGGTGAAGACTATACAGAACACCTTGTATACACAGGGTGTTTCAAAAAGGACTTTACAACTTTGAAAATTCATATAAATTTAAGGAAACAAGGTACAGAGCTGGTTTTGGTGTTGTTTTAAAGGAAAACACTTCAAGTTTTTTTACTGTTCTATGTGGCTTCTACAGCTGTCTTTTATACAGCTAGCACGCTCGGGTCCAGTGAACGCAGCCATCTTTAACGTAACTGCCGCTAGCGCTTGTGCGGCACGATTAGGCACTAGCAGACTACGCGAGTCAAAACTTGATGTGTTTCCCTTTAAAACAACACTAAAACGAGCTCTGTACCTTTTTGGAATAATTTTATATGAATTTTCAAAGTAAAGTTGTAAAGTCCTTTTTGAAACACCCTGTATATACACTAGTGGGGAGGTGGGTGGGGGAGGGATAGAGGGTGGGTGGAGGCAGGGTTTGAAGTTGAGTCTGGGAGACATCGCATGCTGGAAAGGAAGAGGGAGGAGGATCAATGTATGGAACACTCTACTCGAGGTGAAGGAATGTGGAGGGTAGGGGAGGGGTTTTAAGAATGTTGTTGACGACTTTTTGTACACCTCCCACTCACCCCTCCTAAATCTCCTATTCCCCACTCCCAACCTCCTACTCCGCCCCTAATGGGACAAACCCTTCTGTTTCCCCCACCCTCTCCCTTGACCTCCAACATATGTAAATGATGTCATGGCTTGTTAATGTACAGCTTAAAACCCCTAAACCCCTCCCCTCCACATTCCTTCACCTCGAGAAGAGTGCTCCATACATGGATCCTCCTCCCTCTTCCTTTCCGGCATGCGATGTCTCCCTGACTCAACTCCAAACCCTGCCTCCACCCACCCTCTATCCCTCCCCCACCCACCTCCCCACTAGTGTATATATATACAAGGTGTTCTGTATAGTCTTCACCAGAAGAATATGTTGAATGTCAAAACCAGGGTCGTTTTTTAAAAACTTAGTGTGGAAAAATTTTTTCATTCAACAGACTAGTACTTTTACACTGAAATACACACAACAAAAGGTCACAAAATTTTGTCTGCATGAAGACATATATAGATATGGTATATTAGGGAACTGTGTCCTCAATTTTTTTAGGATACCAGAACTAGCCACGGCTTTACCTTCCCTGAGTCACCCATTAGTGAACATTAGAGCAAAATTCTACAGGGAAAAAATCGTTCACCTTGACCAGGACTCGAAACTAGATCCCTCAATATCACTTCGAGCGCTTTAGCCAGTTAAGCTACCGAGGGATCCTTCTCCCCTGTTAATTTTTGCCTCCATTTTTTTACACTAACATTCTCATTCCCAGAAAAATAGAGTTGGCAACCATACACGAGTGGATAAAGTTAACTTAAGAATATATTTACTTATGAAAGTGACACTGATCTAATTCAACATTTCAACAGTACATCACTGGCTGAATTCGATAATTCATTAGAGACAAGGGTACACCAAAGAAGACGTAATGCCAGAAATAATAAAGGGGAACCATTACTCACAATGTCAAGAAAGAAAGACTGCATTTGTTGCAGGAATAAGGCCTGTCCCTGGGAAAATGCTTCTTCATGTGCCTTTCTACGCACCAGTACCGATCACTCTTGTATTTGCACAACCGACAGCAATACAATACTGTTTTTCCTGCCTCATTCTGCTGAGTAATTCCTCTTCCATTGGTCAAAATGGCCAATATATCCATGGCAGGTTTTTCTCTTAGATCATCATATTGGTCATCCTGCATTTGTTTAACAGATTCACTCTCCAAATGTATAGTCCCAAAGTTTGATTCACTAGGGTTACACTCCATTGATTTCTCCCGAAGTTTCATCGGTGACAATGTCCTACTTGGTAGTAATTCCTCATTTGAGCAACTGGGATCTTGAATGTAATTAGATTTGCTGACATTGTCATCAGAAACATCACTTTCACTATTAACCATGGAGTCACTATATGCCTGACCACTTTTGCTGCCTGCACTTCTGATGTTAATGATAACATTAATAGTAGGGAAAGTATCACTGCAGGTTGGGCTGGATTCACAAACTTCTTCGTATGCAACTGGATAATCTAAGGCCATGCAATAATCATCACTTTTATCAAAATCAACAGAAGACACTTGATCAACATCACAGCTAATCTGCTCCCTTTGTTCATCAGAAATGGCCCTCACACTTTCACCATGAAATTGATCACCACCTTTTGATATATTTCCCTGAGACAAAGAGGTTCCAGAGGAAAACTGATGGCTGGAAATGTTTAAATCCATATTTTTGGACATCATGTCATCATGTTGTTCGCCAAGCTCGCTCTTTCTCTCTGCAGAATATTCACAATTTTTATCATCAAATTTTTCTCTGGATGCAGCTCCATCAGAAACATCAGATTTTTTCATTTCTTTAATGATACATTCACTTACAAGTGAAACATTTCTCTCTCTAAGGTTGATTCCTGGCTTCATTAATTTGTAAACCAAACCTTGTGTGGGCTGAATACACAATGTCTTTTCCTTCAAACTTTCACACAGTGAATCCTCTTTTAGTTTCTCACCTTCACCCTTCATCCCAGCAAAAGAACCAGACAATAAATTTTCGGGTTTCTTGAGGGCAGATTTATCAATGATCAAAATTTGTCCTCTGAGCACATTTAAATTGTCGTCAGTAAAAATCTGTTGGATTTGATTCAAATTCTGTTTCACAATCAATATTTTTGAATTACCCTTAGTACAACTAGGGAAATTTGTGACAGAACTGTGCAGCTGTCCACTGAACTCAGAAGTGTTCTGAGATGACGTAGAACAGCTTCCATCATTAAATAAATATTCTGGAAGACTATGATGAACATTGGTTTTCTTAACACTACTCTCTCCCACTTTTGAATTTTTACTACCACATGTAAAATCAGCTACGTTACTCACTTGGTCATTGGAAAAACCCCTGCAAGTATTCATACTATGATTCCCTATTTTGACTAATTTGAGAGTAAAGAAATTTTGAGCTTGCTTTGGGCTCTTTAAAACAAGATCATCATCAAATAATGTATCAACTGAGTTTGCTCCCAGAGATTCAAGTGATTTTGATACATTATTTCCTTTAGACATTTCATTTGATTCCTTCACAGACGTAATTACTTTGGCCGACTGTCCACTAATGACACTGGTGTTGAAAAAGGAATTGGATCTTCCCTCTGACTGCTCGGACAATTTGTCTTCAGCAGCTGAATCATTTCCTAAGGCAATAATTTTATTCTCTTCAAAAGCATTTGCTTTGCTGTGACTTTGCATGGAAGTACATGACAATTTACCACTTTCAAAACCCATATCATTATTAGTTGCACTCATTTCATCATCCACTAGGTGTTCCATTGGATCATTAAAATGTTTCCTCCTAGCTTCAGGCAAATTTTCAACCATTGCTCCTTCAGTTTTCTTTCCCCCACAAATGTTGTAAGAAGATACCATATTTGGGCTAGCACCACCATCACTTGCAGTTTTGGAGATGACTTCACTACTTAATTCTGCATTTCCCTCTTTACAAAAGTTCTCTTCTTTGCTCTCCAATTTATCACTGGATGATAATAGGTGTTCTGTCCTCATTAGCTCTAACCCCAGCATCATTTGGTCTTGCAAGTTTTCAGATGAATTCAGTATGGAAGAATCACACCTTTGCTTGACCAAGTCAATGTTCTCCTTCAGTTTCTTTTGTTTCTCTTGAATCTCAAGGGAGTCATAACAATAGCCATGGGATAGGTGAGGATCTGAAATGGGCAGAAACTTATCCTCAGCAAGAATACTGGTTTTCTCTTCCACTAACAAGGACCTACTTTCTTTAGCATATTCCCTCACCCCAATTGAAGAGTTATGGTCACCAGATTTTTTTCTACTTTTCAAATTGCCAGATATGGTTGCCGTGTTTGGGACTAGGAAATCTGCATTGGAATGGCTAGAAATACTATTATTTACTTCTTTTTGAGAATCCGCACACTGATCATGTTCTTTGGGGATCTTGGAAATTCCTTTCTTCCATTTAGATTTTCTTTTGGCCCTGTGTTTGATATTTTTCTTTGTGTTTAAAATTTTCTTGGCCTTCCGATTGTCAGATGATAACGTCTTCCCTTTGCCTTTATCACTAGAAGATGACGTGCTAGCAGGAGGATGGCCAGTGATTGCCTCTTTTGTTTTCGTGCCACCACAGCTTTTTTCTTTTGAATCAGACAAAGCCACTTTCCTTTTGATACCTAATGACTCCATCAAATAATTTTGAGAGCTCTGATCACTAGAACCCACAAAGTCACCGCCATCATTCTGGGTCGAGTGCTTGTTTATACTCTGTAATGGGACTGAAGAATGTTTCGCTTTGGCAGCTTGGAGTCGCCTACTACGAAGCCTTGGCCCCTCAGTAGTGGCAGTAGAGATTCTGTCATTAGAACTGCTCATCAGTTTCCTAGAAGTTAATAATAAAAAAAACAAGCAGAATTAAATGATTGAAGTATGGATGAATTCAATATTTTCACTACAGAATAATGCTTGAATGAGACATGATAGCGTAAAATTCATTTTTCCTTACATTATTTGGACTGAAGACGACACTGAACGACAACAGGAAATGTGATCAAATATACCTAATTATGAATCACATGAGTTGTTTGCAAAATGGAATAAAAATGATAGATCTCATCCAAATATAAAAATTGAATGGACAATATTATAGTGAAATTAAAGATTTAAAAATAAACTCATAGTAAATAAACAGCTATTAGCAAAAATTTACATTTTATATAGTTCAGTGGACAACCGACTCAATCAGAAATAGGTATTATGTAGAGTGGTACCAAAATACCTGCCACATTACACATACCCTCAAGTAGATGTCAAGAGTTACATCCATAAGTGAAAATTTACAGTAACATTTCATTTAAAAAAGTAATTTCGACATTTCAGTAAAATTTCAAGGGGAGGGGAATCTATCCACTGAGTAGTATGTCCTGGAATCACACATGAAATGCCAATAACATGCCCTGGTAAATGTAGGGTCCAGTCTGGCAGAAAATCTTTTGTGAGAAATGTAGAAAAGTGAGGGGTATTAGAGAAATGGGAAAGGAAAGTGAAAGGAATGTGCATTTAAGAAAGAAAGGTGTGAGATACTTAGTTTTCGAGGAAATAAAGTTTGAAAATGACCAAATTTGTTTATTTTTGGTGATATTTTGACGCCAAATTCCGAATTTCGGAATTCCCTGTAGAGGGATACAAACTAATTTCACGTCTAAAATATGGCCTAACCCCCCCCCCCCCCAACAAGGTTGCGGGCATATGGAGTGAAACAGGAGTGCTAGGGTGGGACGGTACGCAGCCTCGAGGTGGCCATGTCCGAACGTAAAAAAGGTTATTTGGTGGATAGTTATGATTTTTATCTCACGAACACCCTTTTGAATCAAGTGGTGATTACCCAACCCACCCCAATGGTAATTGGTTTGCATAAAATTACAGCGAGCGGCGAGTTGGTGATGAAAGTTCTATGGCACTGGAATGAGGTAGCTCCGAGAGGCTACCTGTCCCTCCAGTCTCTAAAACCCGTGGAAAAGCGGGGATAGTTTAAGTTGAAGGCGGGAAAAGTCATGGGTTATGTGTTTCAAGCAAAGAGGAGTAACTGGTCGACCACTACACCATCTCGTGGAACTAGGAGGAAAAGGTCAGGTTTTCGAACATGGCGTCGAGAAATAGATGCACTTCACAGGTTTAAGTGAATGATTTACGAAAGAAAAAGGGTTTATGAAGAAAAAAATGAAAACCAAAAGAAAGTATAAATGCGCATATGTAGTATAGCAGTGATAGTACATATGTGTAAATATAATTTTTTAAACACAAATGGGTAACTTACTTTAAGTGGCACAAAGTAGATAGATGAGTTTCATAGCTCCTTCTATTTCGAATGTTCTTATTGCAGGGCTGACAGAAATACTCCACAGTATTCTCCGATTTCCTCATTCCCTCAGAAGCCGATCCAGGGACCCACTTCCCTCGCGTATGGCCTCGTGGTGGAGCAGCAGAACTCCTTTCATAACTCCCATCATCATCCTTATGACTAGGATTCCCTATTTCCATTCCACAACCATCCAGAGAAAGACTAAACTCATTAGTATTGCAATTTCCAGCATCAGACGTGTCATGGTATTCCTGTGTCCAAGATGTAGACAGCATGGAGTCTCTCGGAGGAAGACGACATTTTGAAGATGGTTCCCCCACGGAGAAATCACCCTCAGACCCAAGTCCCTCTATGAAGTCAGGGTTGTTTTCTTCCATTTCACTCGATACTCTCAGTCTTCTTTTCCTCGTCATCTCCCTGTCTTCTGCCACACCTACACTTTTCCCTACACCTTTCTTCACGTTACCTTTGTTAGCAATGCGTCCTCCTTCCATGTCATCCCTTTCGATTTCTCCCATTTCTCGCCCCTTCTCTTCCATACCACCCCACACGTCTCTTTCCTGAACGTAATCCTCGTAGCCCCATTTCCCCCCACCCACATGAACCATTCCCTGACTCTCCCTCTCCTCAAACTCCTCCTCAAGCACTTCCTCGATTCCCATGACTTCCTCAAATACCACATCCTTACGACGACTTTGAAGTTCCAGTGACGAGAAGAAAAAATCTGCATTCAAAAAGTTCAAGTGATCCCCACTCGAAGGTGTAGTGGCTGATGGAATGGAGCGTATATGCTCTGATTTGGGCAAGCCCAACGGAGGCAGTGCTGAAATCGGTGCCTCATTCTCCTTGACTGGCGTCTGCTGTTTACATGGCCCAGCATTTCTGTGAGAGAGGTAGTTTTCCAAGCCAACAATCGTGGCATGGCAGTTGATGCACATGTGAAGGTCCTCATCGTCATGATACATAACCTTAAAAAAATGATTGCAGTAAAAATAGACTAAGATTGCAAGCAACAAATAAAATACATTAACAAAATTGAATACAAGAAGAGAGCAATTGACAAGTAAATTTAAATTAAAGCTCCATTCAAAATGTCAATTAAAATAAAGGAATTTTGACTCCTAACCATGAATTTTGGTCATCTCCGTTTGATTGACCATTGACAGGGAGTTAAAATCTTATAAGCACATGCAATTTGTCCAAGGTTCAAAGTCCAAGTGTCACTCATCTCAGATTACACACATATGTTTACAAGATTTTAATTCTCCCTTTTGATGGTCACCTTCATGACTAAAATGCATGCATAGGAATCTAAGTTCCTTCGCTTTTAGTGGAAATTTGGATTTATCTTTGATTTCAAATTAATAGATAATCTGATATTATCATAAAACTGAGATTTACACCCAAAGCATAATATGTTTCTCATTATTCATTTAATCCCTTGGATATTAGTATATGATAAAATGTGCTCTCAGCTCTCTCAGGGACACTCAAGTTGGCAAGCTTGTCTCAGGGTCTCCCAGGTGCAGAAATAGTTTCCAGGTGCAGTTTGAGGGTGTGAATGCATGTACCCATTACTAGTGTCTTTAATGTGGCCCCTAAATCCACATGAAGGGCCTACCTTCAGAGGATGTGAATTTATGTACCCATTATTTGTAGTATTTAACGTGACCACTAAATCCATGTGAAGGACGATATATAGTATCCTATAGGGTGTACGATTTTCGTACGAGGTTGTTTCAGGCGTGGAAGTAATTTCTCATAAACACCCTCAGAGTGTGTGAATGCAAATACTAATTTATTGGTGCTCATTAACGCGGCCCCTATATCCTTGTGAAAGACCCAACATTCAGCTGCATCTGTGTGTTTAAGAGTAAGTGTTACTTGATCTCGGGGTGTGTGCTTTATTTCATTTTTATACATCTAACTCGTTGTACCTCACCACGTTTGGTGCAAAACTTTTTACGGCCAGTGGAATCCTGTTTCTCATTAAGTGCACAGTAAGACTGCAAAGATCCGTCAATTATTTCTTTCACGCGCTCTGTATTGTAGACAAATACATAGAAAAAACCTATACATCAGTGGGGCTTACACTTGGGAGTTGTCTATTCTCGAAATATTATATTACTTGAAAAACTCCTATTAAAATACATAAAATAATTAATCAGACCAGTGAGTCTGGTTGAATAGTCGCTGCTTGAGGGGAGTATACAAGTGATTGACTCAAAGGAATCTGTTAACATTAATGATGAGCATTCAAACCTATGCCAACAAATAGCAAAATCACAATTGCTGACTAAAAGGGACGAGGTAGCTGAAGCTTAAAAGAAGGTGCACACTCCCCCGTTTCAATTTTTGCTTTCATTTTTCTCAAATTAAAAACGCATTATGTTCTATTATTAAAATGAAAACATCAACACTATTAGGATTACCGAAGGTTTTCTGACGAACATTAACATTTCAAGGTGAAATTATTCATCAACGTATACCTCATCAATAACGTAAATAACACAAAGCTAGGGTTTGGTTAACAAATACACTTATGACATACATATATTAATTAGACAATGAATAACTATCAGTGACTTCAAAACTTAATACGAAACTTACTCTTGATTCCAGTAAATAATGGCATGAGGGACGAGGAAAAGTTAGATATATTTTTTATCATACTTGTCCAATCATTTTTATCAACAAAGCAAAGTACTCAAACTTCCTCACAACAAATTTAGAAAATATTCTTCTCCTTGCACTCAAATTCAGACGAAAATTCAAACTATCGACTCGTACAATCGATTCGTCAACATGGTCGACATCCTCCCAGACCGCAACTTTCTTTACACTGTTTACTTTAAATTAGTTTACACTGAAACGAAATTCAGCGATGGGAGAAAAAAGTGGCCCTATTCTCATCCTTGTAAAAATTTTAACTCAATTTTAAGTTTTTTCACAAAATACCTCGAAGTGCTCGAAGTCATTCGCCGCGCCCGTTTTTTATTGGCTAGTTATGAGCGGCCTTTTTGAAAAACAAAAATTTCACGACATGGAGTTGTAAAATTCTCTTTCAGTTGTACGAGCGAAAGAAAATTTACCACAGAAAAAATATAATTTAAATCGTATAATTATTTATTGAAAATCACAGAAATTGTACAATAAATAAATAAATGCTTCATATAAGCACACTTTAGCTTTCAAAAATGCTGTTTTTCTCTAGGGAATGAAAATTAAAATTCAGAGCGAAAGATAGTGATGATCATATTTTCCGTTGTTTGGTTATTGGAAAGGTGATCGAAAGCTGAGGCCATTTGTATGTACCATTAAGAATAGGTTAATGTCCCATTCGCATTAATAGCTTTTTATAATTCCGCAAAAGGTTGGTGAGTTATATTTGCATTTGTAACTGTCTTTTATCGCCATGGTACAACTGGTATTTACTACCTTTAACGAGTAGCATATTTGTTTGTCATCACTTACCAGTCATTTGAATATGATGACGATAAATCAATTGACCTTCGTCACTAATATGTGAATTTGGATAGCAAAAAAAAACTTTTGAAGACAGATAACCATGGTAAGTTTACATGGGGAATTACCATGGTTGGTGCCAACCTTGCATTCTCATTACTAATTATTACCCTTGTAACGGATTACCATGGTAAATAGTTAGTAATTAGAAGGGGGCATTAGGGTATGGGAGTCAATGGGTGAAGGAGGAAGGGCAAAGGAGTGCATATTTTTAGGTCCCATTCGACTGATGAGTAACCACTACACCTAGACGTGGCCTTCACATGGAACTCAAGAGGGGATCAGAATAACATATGCAGACTCTGCCACTGCCAGAATTCGAATCCAAGTTCTTTGAATGAATTATTTTTACAACCCTCCCCAGATTGCAAGTCAGCTTACGGCAATCTTCAGCATCAAAGAACTAAGAGATAATATGTAAACATAAGCCCATTTGGTGGGCTCACACTTCAAGGGAGGTGACCAAGAATGGAGGCTTGTCATGAAAGATTCGGTGCTTCCCAGGAAAATTTTCAATGAACTTTCTTTAGGCTTCCCACTGGGTTAAATTCTTGATTCTGGCTAACATTTTGACAGAAGAAGAATTACGAATAGATTGATAGGTTGGTAACAGAAGGCCTGGAGGTTCAAAGTTCAACGTCCCATCCAACAAACAGAGCAGTGCTCTGTTTGTTGGTTGGTTTAATGTGCTCTCCACATTGCAGTCAAGTAGATCTACTGAAAATCTCCTGTACAGTTGGAATACAGAGCTTCTGGATGGATATCCAGTAATGTAGACAACATATCACCCCTATCGCTGCAAACCCATGCATTTAATTTTATTCTCAAGCTTACTAATTAGGTATACTTAAGTAATACTAACCTTGTTTAAAGATGGTATAGTATAGTCTTGAAATAATATTTTGGATCACCCCTTCCCTCAGTACTTTGAGATACAACTATGAAGGTGTATAAAATATCCTAATTTGCTCAGCACTGACCAGATGCCCAGCACATAATACTTTTAAGGCAGAGATGGTTTTGTTTGGCTATATTGTTAGTGACTCCCCCCGCACAATACAGTCTATACCATAAGGGCACACGGGGCCCGAGCCCAGGGCCCCTGACCCCACGGGGACCCCAAAATCCCGATATATTTGCTTAGACAGAGAAAGGAGCTCAATTTTTTTCCGGTTTTCAAGTGGATACCTACTAAAATTACTGTCAGATTTTCAATTTTTTTCCAGAGAGTGAACAGTGAACATTTTAACAATAATAAATACGTATTATTTGCTATTTGGTGAAACTGATTAACTGGACCATAAGCATAATAAATATAAAATCATAACAGAGAAATATTTTTTATTGTCATTCCCTTTTATTACTTTCCAACAGGGCCCCAAATTTTTATGTGCCCAGGGTCCCCAGCATGTCCTTAGACAGCCCTGCCCCTGAATAATGTCCGCAGGTAAGTGCAAGATGTTGGGGAGGGTGGAATATAAAAGGAAACCATGGTCTGTGTAATTTTTTTGGTTAAATCACATAAAACTGGGCTTGTATTTGAAGTCTGTTTGGTGGCTATCATGGGAGAACAACAGCAATCTAAAAGAATAATTATGTATTAATCATGGGGAACCCACTTAAGTATGACTAACAATAAGAGTTCACTACATATGTACCTATTCTAAATAAATGAATTGGCTGATTAATCGAACAATAACAATTATATATACCCATGTCTATACTTGATTGATGGATACCAATTAATCAAATATTGATTAATCCTAGTTTTTCCTAATATTCATACATACCTAGTTTGTAAGAGGAGGGAGAATGGAGGAAGGGTGAAGAGAAGCCCTGCATAGGGATTCGCCTCCTCTAAAATAAGGGCACTGCACCAAGGGGTGCATAGTACTGAAACATGAAATGTTTCATGTTCCACACACATAACACATAACGGACAGCAACCTACACCTAAAATGCTCTCCACTTAGCATAAAATTCACGGTTTTTTTGGGTATCTTGTTCCCACTGCAAAAATGTTTGAATCAACCAGGATTTCAACTAAGGCCTTCCAGATGGGATGCCATTATACTCAAGTCACCACATCAATCAAATCCCCTGCTGAATACCTTAAGCTTGATTGTGCACGATAACTGTTAGATTTGTGTTTCAATACATTTTCAGAAAAAGACAATTCAAAACATAGGAGCAGAGTAGATGCTCAACTAAATGAAGAAACAGCACTTTTCCTTAAATATTACAGGTAGAAAAAATGTTGAATATGTGGTAGTGGCTAGCATAGTTCCTATTTCACTACAGATCTACCATCCCCAACTTTTTTTGTTAAGTGCGATCCTTGGCAGCTAGGTAATTTCTTAAAATGACATCTCTAAAATTAGGGCCTGGAGTAATATGCAAATTTACTTTCCTTGCCTCTGCCATAATTCAAAATATTTTGAGTACTCCTAAACCAAGAATTACATATCCCAAAGGCTAGCATTCCTGTTTAGGAATCACTGTTATAGATTATTTATACTTATTGATACTTCACAGCATCCTGATTTATGAAACAGCCAATCAAATAAATTTAAAAAATCATGATATGCTACGGCTACATTGACATAATGTACTATGTAATTAGTTTCTGCATGCATAAGCATGACTCGAATGCATCCTCTTATCTGCTACTGCTGACAGGTCGTCATATGCTACTAAAAACTTGAAATCAACTTAAATGGTAACGTCAATGAGAACTTCTTATAATGCCTTATCAATGAGTTTAATTGTACCCAATACTTTCAACATCACACATTTAACACAGAAATTCAATAGGTACATTTTCATGAAATGAGTGGGCCAGGTAATGGATATGAATACCATGAGGTTACACAGATCTTTCCACCGCATTTGAGAAAAAAGTAAATTAACTTTTACAAAGAAAGTATTTGGATAAATAGGCTAACTCTCTGAAAGACAGGAACTCTTTCATACCCATAAACTTAATACATAGTAAATATAAAAATGCCTTTTGCTAATTTGTTAAAGATAAGAATCATGGGATAAAATAATTATTTCAGCATAAAAACCCACAACCTTCTGCCAAATAAAAAAATAAAATTCACGTCAAATCATAATCTAAATATAGGTACCTGCGATTTGCAACATCCAAAAATTTACATTGCATAAGCCATATTTTCTGGCCCATAACACACACTTGTGATTTTTCAGAATAGATTTTTAAAAGCAAAACAATTTAATCAACATTCGTTAATGGTAACAATTTATACATGAAGAAAATCAGATTATTACCTTCCAAAAATAGCAAATGTGTTTTGGTTATTTGTTGTAGAATCACAGAAACAAATGACAGATGGATGGTGTACCTTACACTTGCAGCAACAATACAATCATGAAAATCGCTGCATCGGTAAAAGTAGAGAGATGGGCACATACCTCAGATAGCAAAACAAAATTGGATACATGAAAACAAATCTTTACCAATTATACCCAGAATGATTTTAGAATGCATTTTCAAGAAAAAAGTGGATCTTATGGTCTGAAAAATATGGTAGTTATAGAAACGTACTAATTAGTTTCTGTATGAACATGTATGACTTCAAAGGATCCTCTTCTCTATGCCACTGCTGAAAGGATATTATACGATACTAATTGTAAGAACTTGAAATCATCATAAATGGTAACTTCAATGAGAACAATGAGTGTGATTGTGCCCTATACATTCAACATCACATTTAGCACAGAATACTCAATACATTTTTAAGCAATGAGTATCCCTGGTAATGAATTACATAAAGTTATGCAGATCTTTCCATAGCATTAAAAGAAGTTAATGAACTTACACAAAAATAGTGTTTGAAACAAATATATGTACTCTGATTACCCAAAAAACAACTCTTTCACACCAATAAAGCTAGTGGTAAATCCAATACCCATAAACTTAATGAACTTGAAATCATCATAAATGGTCACTTCAATGAGAATGTCTATTCAATGAGTGTAATTGTGCCCAATACATTCAGAAACACATCTAGATTAGATTGTTGTTGGGGGGGCCTTCGTCAGGAACCCGGGCACCTTTCTTGGTCCATTGTGCCAACCCCATGCCTGTCTGCCACTTGCAGACAGGGGACAAGAGCACCTCGGTAGAGGTATGGAGGATTGGCCTCCCCCTGCCTCACCCCAGTACCAGGTATAGAGGATGTCCTCCCTCCAACCGGCCTGGTCTGGGTCTCCCTACGGCCTCCCGGTATAGGTCTGGAGGGAGTATCATCTCTCCATCCATGCCTGGTCGAGGTATGGAGGAGGGTCACCCATCCAACCACCGTCCGGGCCCAACGTTGCTTAACTTCGGTGTTCTGACGGGAACCAGTGTTTCAACGTGGCTAGGCCCTTGCCCAGAATCACATCTAACACAGAATATTCAATAGATTTTTATCAAATGAGTACTCCAGATAATTAACATGAATTCAATAAGGTTACATGCAGATCCACGGCATTAAAAAAAAACATTCAATGAATTTTCACAAAATAGCAACTCAAAAAACAGAACTCTATTACAGCCATAAACCAATTAGTAAATCCAAAAATTCCTTCTCAAACTTCACTACAGATCATAATCATTGGAGATCAGAATAAAATATGTATAATAAAGATAGGCTACAGCTTCATAGACACTGATTTTCTGAACGGATATGCATAATTCAAAAGCATCCTCATAGCTAGGGCTGCCATAAGGATGAGGTAAAATTCAGGACATCAACAAATAAAAATGTCATAAGTGACTAAGATGTTTTTTATGTTTATAATTTGCATGTTCAAATACACAATTAAAACATAATAAAATACTTTGAGAGCAATAATACCAGTAAGAATGCCTTTTTATGTGCCAAAATTCACGATAATCCTGCTTTTACAGGACGTATGGCAGCTGTACTACTACTGCTGAAAGGTGGTCATATGATACTAGGAACTTGAAATCATCTTAAATGGTAATGTTACTGAGCGTAATTGTGCTAACACATTCAACATTATATTTAACACAGAATATTCAATATATATTTTCATGAAATGAGTAGCCCTGGTGGTAAATAGATATTACATAAAGTAATTCAGATCTTTCCATGGCATTTAGCAGAGAAGTCTAGGAATTTTCACAAAAATAGCAATTAAATTATATATTCTGTTTACCTGAAAGACCGAACTACTCCATATCCATAAACTTCTTAGTAAATTAAACAGTGCCATTTGGAAATTCATCACAGATCAGAATCATTGCATAATACAATTATTTAGGCATAAAAACCCACAACCTTCTGCCAAATATGAAAAACAAAATTTATGTCAAATCATAATCAAACTAGGTATAGATACCTGCACTTTGCAACATGCCCAAATTTATAGAGCATGCACATTTTTGCATCTTATAATTCATGTACAAATATGTATATAAGAATATTTCCCATTTAAAATCATTTTATCTACTCTAATGACGATGATATACAACTTTCTTCATTTGCCTTCAAAGGGTACAATAAAATAAAAGTAAACATTTATCAAGGGCCACCAGTCAGTACCTCATTGAGGAATCCCAATAAAATGAACTACATTCCCATTGTAAAATTTCAATAGGGTTTCAGACAACGGGGAGAGAAGCAACTCTCACACCTTCAGAAGAAATGGTCCAACATCATAAATACCTTATCTTAAGGCACCAAAGTAACTAGAGATGGCATTGCCTAACCCTCCCTTTAGCTCAGCTTGTGCATAGAAGCCCTACTACCACCTTAACTGATTGTGGCATCAGTACTGAGACACACTCTTATAAAGAAGCACATGGCTGAAAAACTAGTTTGAAATATGTATCTCAGTAGCCATTAGCAGTTAATAGATAGCTTATGAGAGATAATATTCTTGGCATGCAGATAAGAAAGCTATCCATAGACTCCCTATGGTGATATCACAATTCAGCTACTCTTTAAGTAAACACCTTAGGGAAGGGAGGCTGCCTCTAGTCCCTTATATACTCAAAGAATTTGACCTTTCTACAATTCAATGCCTTTAGGAATCCCTTCCTAACTCTCACCCTCATTATGCTTCTGGCTAACACTAAAACATAAATAAATATGTTGATCCTGATGGCAAACATTGATTAAAAAGGCACATACACAGAACATCTAAGTAACAGAGACAACATGGAAGGCAAGAAAGCTATCCATAGACTCCCAATGGTGGCATAACAATCTTCCAACCCTTTCAGCAAACATCTTATGTATGTGGGACTGCCTCTAGTCCATTGTATATCTAAGTGTTTAACCTTTCTAGAATTCAGTGGCTTTAGGAATCCATTTCTGACTCTCATTCCTCGTTATACTCGTGGCAAATATTAAAACACAAACCAATATGTTGATCCTGATTGCAAGTGTTGATTAAAAGGGTACATACACCGAACATCTAATTAACAGAGGCAACATGGAAAACATGTATGTACCAGCATACTAACAGACCTCAATTAAATAAAGGACATCTTAATTTAAAGCATAAATTGTCATTTTAACCCAGGCATTTTTTTCAAATGAAAATCAACTTCAACGGCTAATCCAACATGCTGCGCCAGACTTAAGAGGCCAATAAATGGTTAACCAACAACCAAACCCATACTAAGTAGACTTCTTGACCTCAATTCTTGATAAGTTTTTCTTTGCAGAAAGAAATCCCATGCAAATACCTTTGCCAGTAGAAAGAAGTAATAATACATTGATAATTAGATAATATTAAAACATTCAAATGTTTTACTTCATAAGCAAAAATGTTAATGTTCACACTTCCATCACATAAAAATTACTATGTTTCCAAGATTCACATCAATATTCAAATTAACTTGGACACATTATGAAATAACAACGATAGGACCAGTAGAAATGAGCAAATAATACAAATAGAAATCCGTGTCTAAAATTGGTGTTTTGATCAAAAAAGGAAATCATATAAATGAAAATATTGATTTTACCCAACAAAATGTTCTACGAAATACTCAAGAAGATAGACTAGGATCACTCTTAGGGAAATAAGAAAATATAGGTATGTGAAGAGAGGCATATCAATAAAATATAAAAAAGCTATGTATTATAAAATTAAAAAAGATTCGATTCACTAAAAATTCAGAAGATAAGCTGACTCACACAATTAGAGAATACCAAAGCAACAGCAAACATATTTCGTGAAACGTCTAGGAGTAAACGCTGTTTCACTCCTTTGCTCACAAAAAAATGAATTCATGCAAATTAAAATATTAATTCTTGCAACAAGATGTTCTAAGAGATGATCTTGAAGATAGAAAAGAAAAACTACTCTTATGGATGTGAGGAAATACAATCAGTGAAAAGAGGCATATCAATAAAATTGATAACTAATTGTATCATAAAAAAATTCAATCAACTAATATTTCAAAAAGATAAATTGCTATGCACAATCACTGGACATCAAAGCCACAACAAAAATGTAATGTGAAACATCCAGGAGTAAATGTTCCCACTTCTATTTCCTTAAACATTGGAAAATGAATTCATAAAAGTGAAAATATTTGGTGCTTTCCAATCACCTTGTGCAGATTAGCACAAGTCGTAGCAGATTCAAACACACAAGAGCACATTCAGGTCAAAGAATGGAGAAATCTGTGCTCAAGTGTTTATGTAATGGTGGAACGTTAAGGGGTCAAACTCATCTCTCACTTGAAAGATAAAGCTTAAAATTATTATTACATATTTCTTTCTCAGTAGGTAATCATCACAATTATCCTAAACATTGAGGAATTTCCTCTTCTACTGCAGCACATTTACCCCCATAACAAGCTTCATCTGCTAGAGCACATGCTAATGCAGATGAACAACGTATGGTGAACATGTGTCTCAATCTGCTTAGCTACGATGATGTCACAAATGTGATAAGAAAATATTCTGTGCAAAACTGATTAAAACAGTTGAGTTCAGATGTGTGATTACAAAGCACCCATTGATTCTGTGCAACAAGATGTTCTAGGAGATACTCTACAAGATAGATTAGGATTACACTCAGGGAAGTGTCATAGAAAAAAGGCAAAACATAAAAAGATTCAATTAAAAAAGTTTCAAAAAGATTAACTGACACCACACACAATAAGATGACACCAAAGCAATGACAAACATATAACATCCACCACCAAAGGTTCTGTTTTATTTCTTTGTGCGCTAGAAAATGAATTCAAACGTATGAATATATTGACTCTGTGCAACAAGATGTTCTAGGAGAAGCTCTCTATGATATATGTCCTAGGAAAGTTACTCCCAAGGAAATAAGGAAATACCAGGGATAAGAGGCTTATAAATAAAATATAAAAAAGCTCTGAATGGAAAATGAATTCATACAATTTAAAACAATGATTCTGTACCACAAAATGGTCTAGAGGAAACTCTTGAAGATAGACTAGGAAAGTTACAATTGGGGTGAAAAGGAAATATCAGTGAAAAGAGGTATATAAATAAAATTAAAAAAGCTCTGTATTATAAAATATAAAAAAATAAAATAAATCAACAACTTTTGAAAAAATAAATTGATGTACACAATTAGTGGACATTAAAACAACGACAAACATATAACGTGAAACATATAATGTGAAACATCCAGCAGCAAATGTTCACAGTTTTATTTATATGGGCACATTCAACTTCATTCCCCTCCATCGTTAACTGAATCATCCGAACCATCATGCTCTCTTTTGAGGGCCCTAGCTCCGATAGCTGAAATGAGAGAAAACATGGATTTTCAAAGAGAACTAATTCAGTAAAAAATTGGTAAAACATTATCAAAATACATATGATATTCCTTACTTTTAACATGACATACAGCAGCATCAGCCCCTGATTCATTTAAGTAGTTCAGCCACAGTATTTGTGATGGAGAAAGACGATCACCAGGACCCTTTACTTCCAAAAACTTACACTGGAAATGAGAAAGAAATAAATGCAGAAGGGCCACGGAACACCAAAGCTAACTCTTTGATACCTATCTTGACTTAAAGTATTTCTTCAAACAGCACACTATGTGAGTATTAAACAATCAGATTCAACACACCCAACTCTCTTTGATTTTAAAAAAATTGGTAAATTGAACAATCATTCTCACACAAATATGCACAAACTCAATTCTTCAACTATTGGATAATGGCAGAGTAAAAATAACAACAGTTATATGCTTACTCTACACTAATGTTAATGACAATATTCTTTGCAATAAATTACCCATGGGTATCACATGGAAATAATGCTCTTATAATTGTTAGCATAAAAATAAATAAATAAAGAGTGAATGGAAAAAGACATTATATTTCATGGAGTTTATTTTTTGAAATGATCTACTCGTCAAATACAAGTGCATTTTAAAGGTCTTGATCCATAATTCTAAGTATTTCTATATCTGGGTCATTAAGAAAATTGGTCACTATGTGCGGAGCTAAATCCTGTTTATTTATAATGAATGAATACAAGGGCAAGGCCGAATATTGCCAGCCTATCACAAAGATGACAATACTATTAATGAAATTTTATAAGACATTTGTTGTTGTAACATGTCTCTAAACAAAGTACATACAAATATCAAGTTTCATGTTGACCTTTCAAATGGTTTTCTTTACACAGGAAACTTTGCAGGAAACGTACATGTACGTGTGTACCAGCAACTGCAGGAAAAACGTTCTTGTAGGTTTGACCCTCTCTGTCTACCTGCTCCCTCACCCCTTTCATATTTTTATGACCTGAACTCTTTCTTTCCAGCGGTTGACAATTGGCACTCCACCCTTTTTACCCAAACCACTCCCTTCCCACGCTCTTTAGGGGTTGCACACCACCGCAACCGTGATAAAAATATTTCCTCCATGGTGGGTAAGTGGTGTGTAAAGGAAGGAGACTGCACTCCATGAAGGGTAGTTACCGTCAGCTTACCCTTCCCTTACACTCGCTAAAAACTCCTCGGCTTACCCTCGCCCCACACTCAACGGAGTGTAAGGGAAGGGTACTGGTACCCTCGCCCGACACTCCGTGAAGTGTAAGCGAAGAGTTGCACTACCCTTGCCCTATGTTCCATGGAGTGTAAGGGAAGGGTAGTGCTACCCTCGCCCTACACTCCATAGAGTGTAAGGGAAGGGTGGTGCTACCCTTCCCTTACACTCGCTGCAAACTTCTCCGCTTAAAATCTGCTTATCCATGTCCTACATTCCCTAGAGTGTAAGAGAAGATATGTTTTGTTCCACATTTCAATGCTAAGCTCATTCTTTAGCTTTTCATAGCAGTTGGAAAAGGACCATGAACTCGGAAACATTAAATTGAAGTGATTCCATTGCATTCCTGAACAATTATTTATTTTTATTATTAAACTGAAACTAAATTGTCCTCTAAAGCAGCATCATTTAGTCTTTGATGATTAAATCTGTCAAGGCCGTTTTACACGGTACATTTGTTTGTACAAATTCTTCCGTGAACTCTTGCATGAGGCAAAATGTATTGTGTAAAGCGGCAAATTGTATGAACGCTTGCGCGAATGTCTCAATGCATGCACGGGAAATAGAACCTGTTCTAATTTCGTTGAGACAAACATACAATCTCACATACATTCGTTTTTACAAAATCTTTCAGCGGGTAAAACGGCCTTAATTTAGGAGTGAATCTGCAATACTATCGTCACCTAAAAGATCCCACCGTCACCACCGTTGAAAAGATATCTTTTGTACTTTGACCACGGGCTTTGTCGTTTTCAGAACAACTGAACCAGTGCTATATTTCTTCGCTATAAATTAGCGTACGGTCTCGGCCATTGTAGTATTAGAAGCGTTTTGCATATATTTTTTATACTCACGGATGCACAATTAAGCACTAACTGGCGAAAAGTATGAATAAAACTCAAGGTTTTTTCATGCGCCATGCGGATGAAGTGCACCCTCTTCTCCTCTTTCGGTAAGTTAACTCAATCAGTCTCTCCCTGTTGCCCTTCCCATTGATTTCCCCAACGAAGTTTGAGTTGTATTTTTTCCAGACACCTCATCCTCCTATGTCTCTAAACCACTCGACTTTTGACCACTCTCTTTTCGGGAGGGATGGAAAGGGAGGTTCGGGAAGGGTGGGAAGAAGGTGCTCCAATGGTTTTCAGATGTTGCCAACAAAACGGGAAGGACCCACTCGTGGGGTTTCGAGGAAAAACTTTTCGAAGCTTTCCTTGCGAAAGGGATGCATATTCGTGTGATGAGTCGTGTTTGGAGAACCGTAAAACCAACATCTTTGTGCTTCGCTGGAGTCTGAAATTCAATTGAAAGTAATTAGTAGTTCCATTCATCAAATTTATCGCTTCAAGAACATTGTCAGTGAGTGTTCCGTTAGTTATTTTTCCTGAGAGTTTTCAGTCAGCAATTTTTATTATATTTACAAGGTAATTGGATGCTAATTTCCTACAGTAGGAGAAAACCTTAATGACAATAAATATATGAACATTGTACACTACTAAAAATATCAGGTTTCATTTTGGTTCTAGTCATACTTCGATACGGTATATTGCAGGCTTGCTGTATTTCTCACGTAGTTGGTTTTGGTTCAGAGTTATCCATTTTCAGTGAAGGACCAGCGATGTGCGAAGGTATGGAAACGGGTGGCAGTAGTGGCTAATCTAAGAAATGGTTCGCAAAAGTTAGGTTTTGCCGAGACCACATTATCAGAGATGTCCCCGTCAAGAAAATAAAAATGTACTGGAACAAGCAATTCAAGCCAGAGGGCAGTAACGACTTAAGCATCCAAGAGCTGTATTCTGTTAAAACCCAGGAGTCTGATCCGGATGGCGAGGATAGGCGTTAATATGCCCATATTGGTCACCTGGTAGGTATGATTGCTTCGTTATTTCACGATTGTTAATGTTATCCAACGAGGAATTTCTGAGTTAAATTTTAAGTTTTTTGGACTTAATTCTGCAAAAGCTGGTCCACAGTTTTTGTTTGTTGGGTGGTTGCTAATCATCCATAATTTTTCAGAGAGAATTGAAGACCTAAATGCCACCATGGCAAAGCTAATCATCTGGCCAAGAACATGCCCTCGACATTGCCTAAGGGAAGAAGATCCACCGGGTACTTCCAAGGACCAGGAAGCCGCCAGTTTCTCTGGAAAGCCTGTACTCAATCAGCGTATAAAAATATACGAAATCTAGGAAATGTAAGTATATTTCAACTTTATTACTGCTATCAATATTCATCAAGTATGGCTTGACGTGTAATATTTCTTTTCCTTTGTTTCAGGCCTGTGTCAAATTTTAGTTTAACTATGGAGTTCCATTGTGTCCATTTGTTTTCCACTTATCTCCACAATGTATACCTTAAAGTCGAAATGTGAAATAAAAATTTTATTCAAAAGTAGTTTTGATATATATTCCTTGCATTTTTGCATTCACAAGTTTCTTTCGTGTATCGGACGAGGACGTGGACGGGAGACAGCGCAGTACATCAACAGCCTCGGACCGTTTATCCTCGTATGGCAATTGCTCGTGACCGAGGATTCCATGCAGTGTGTACGCAAATGGAATTATGCACTGTACGCACCAATTTCAAAACTTAGCTGCCATTAATTAATTATCCCTTTGCGGAGGATAGCCCTACCCTTCCTTTACACACCGCGGAGGGTATGGCTATACTCATTGGTCTTACCTTTCCAATACACTCCATGGAGAATAAACCTTAACATCCGATGTCCTAAATTATGCTCCGACCACACTCCGTGGAGTGTAAAGGATGTGTAGCCCTACATATATAGCATACACTCCGTGGAGGGTAGCCTTACACTTCCTCTACACTCCACAGAGGGTAGCCCTTACCCTCCGATGTTCTAAATTACGCTCCGACTACACTCCATGGAGTGTAAGGTAAGGGTACCACTACCGTCTGCCTACACTCCATGGAGTGTAAGCCTACCCACCATGGAGGAAATATTTTTATCAGGGAATGAGGTACGACCCTTTCTTCCGATTGCTCGCTCAATGGGTTCTGGTTGTCTCACATGTTACCTAGTTGTCTTATGTTTGCACCTGACTCAATTATCAACAGATTTCATAGGTGTTTGGTATCAAACTAAACAGAAAATTGTGAAAAAAATATTTTCATATTTGTTTTTAAGGATTAGGCATGCCTAGAAAACAAATTTTCAAAATTTGTTCAAAGTCCCACTAATCCCTCAACAAGTACCGGTGCCCACCCCCTGGGATCCTAAGAAAAAGGTCGGGAGGGGATAACATGGGTCATATAACTGCCCGGCCTCGGCCCATGGGAAGGAGGGACAGGCTCCGTCCGAATAGGTATTTCCCGCACAGGGTGGACGACATGCGCTCTAGCTGCAGCAGCTTAAGGGTTGAAGTAGGTGTGTTGTGTGTTTTGTTGAAATGGATAAACTGGAATATCACGCTGCCATAAGATTCTTCATTTTGGACAGTTTAAAGCCAATGAATTTTCAATCAAAGTTAGTGAAGATTTATGCTGAGTCTACTCCTTCATTTCTGACAGTGAAGAAACAGATGGCTGCTTTTAAACATGGTTGTAACTCTCTTGAAGATGATCCATGTGAAGGACTGCAAAAAACTGCAACCACAGATGAAAATATCGAGAAAGTACACAATATGGTATTTGGACAATCAGCAATTGAAGGTGTACGAGATAAGCTAAGGCCGTAGGCTTATCAGAAGAAAGAGTGTAGTGTGCACACTTGTTGAATGCTGATCAAAAACAAATTCTAAAATGAATTTCTCAGCTATGTTTCGACTGTTTTTAAAAGAATCAAACCAATTAGATGTGCCATTCTGTTACTATACATAAGACATTGGTCCACCACTCCAGGCCAGAAATGATACAACAATCGAAGCAGTGAGTGGAATTTGGTGGCTTTGCACGAAAAAAGCTAAGTCAATTTTAAATTATTTAAGTCAAGTCAATTTTATTGGCAGGATAGGTCATGGCCAGTTTTCTCTATTAATTAACTTGAAAGGGGTATATAAATGACTGGTGAATACTACACATTTTCTGGACCAACTAGATTAAATAATTCGGGAGAAGAGGCATGGATGGCAAAATAATGATCATCTTTCATCAGGACAACGTACCTGCCCACAAATGAACTTTCACAATAGTAAAATTGAGGGATTTGAGTTGGAACATCAACCCTATTTGCTCGATTAGCTACCTCTGACGTCTATCTATTCCTGGATATAAAGAAATTTGTGGTTAGAAAACGTTTTGGATTGAGTGAAGAGGTGATAGCGGCCATAGATGAGTATTTTGCATACCTTCCAGAATCACACTTCAGGGATGGAATCCTTCATTGAAGAAACATTGGAAAATATGCATAGAACAAAAAATGGGGCAGCTTAGACAAAAAATGTATTTTTGAACAAAAAAAAGTCTTTTCCTACGAGGCCAAGAACTTTTCACCTTGCCCTTGTACATTGCATTGATAGTGTATTCACACAAGCGTCAGAGGGAGAGGCCTGACAGATGATTGCCAAGGCTATTTAGATTTATCATAGAGAACTCACCATATGTATTTCGACTGAAAAAGAGAACTTCCAAGACTATAACCAAGTAAGAGGGCTCTTAAAGGAGAGAAGGTCATAAGTTCAATCCATCATTAAGCAGGTAGTTCACTAAATGAGGTTTGTGCTAGTGTAACTTCAGTACAATGGTGCAAAGGTTTTTAATATGTTGCCCAGATCTGCTCACCACGTTAACATTAGCAAGTTTAGAGTAGTGATGGAAAAATGGCTACTAGCCAGACCATTGTATGGTATTGGTGAGTATTTTGAACTTGAAATTTCAAGTTTGTGCTTCTAATGTTGCTTAATGATAAACATTCTTTTAATTTTACTGATGAGTATTTGAGATTTACTTTTCAATCCTATGTTTTCCATGCTTAGTGTTTTTTTTAATGCTCTGTATAGTGTATTTATGACGACATCCATCACATATTAATGTGCTCATGATGAATGAAGACTATTATTATTATTACATTTAAAGCTTAGACATTAAGTTACATGCATAGTCTAATGGCAATTTAAAAAAATACCCTCTTGTCCACGGTACTCCAAATGATGACATCAGGAAAACCTCTCCTTGCAATAGGAAAATACTCTGCCACTCTTTTGCATATTTTGGAAATTACAGATGGGCCAACACACTCCATTAGCAACTAAAAACAGAAAAAATACATTAAAATATCATGAGAATAAGGAATTTTTTTTAAACTAACCATTTCAATACCACATCTCAAACTGACAAGTCTCACCTCAAACTGCTCCAAATCATCAAAAGTTCTCCATGACACAGCAGAGAGTTTCCCCTGCTCTTCCGAAGCGATATTTCGAATATGCTCTTTCATAGTATCAATGGTCCACACATTTTTCATTTCATCCAGTCTTGTATCAATAGCCTCTTTCCTATTCTTATAAAATTCACCAGATTTCAGATCCAAAGGCAAGTTTTGATATGGACAGATGAAAACACTATCTACATCCATTTCGTAGATAATGTCCCAAAGAAATATGCCAAAAATTGACATGCTAATAGCATTTTCTGCATGAATTCCTGAAAAAAAATCATAGCTTCAGTTAAATTTCCAAAATATATTTTAAATTTCCATCAAAAATAATATATAATAATGAAATACAAACATATAAGTATGTAACGAAATAGTGGGAAATCATTAAATTCTTTTAAGCCATGGATTGTAATATAAATAAGAAGATTGAAGAGAAAAGGAAATAGAAAATGTCAACACTGGATGAGGTAAAAAGATTTATAAGTAAATGATAAATTTATGCTAGAAACCAATAGAGCTAAGGAACATTTGCAAAATATTGTTCTTGTAATATCCAATGACAATGATGATTTTGATGAAATACAAACAAATGTTGGAATAGTGGGATATAATGAAATCTAAATTTTTACCTAGAATCTAAATGTATTTAAGCCAAGGGTTTCATAATAAAGTAATACAAAGGTACACACAATATATTTCAACAATTGATTTCAATGGTTACAATGTCATTTTCAAGACTCAATCTTGAAAATTATGTTATAACCATCAGGTTGACCTTGAAAATGATGTTGTAACCATAAAAATCAATCTGCGAAATAAACTGTGCATGGAAAAGTGGAAAGTTTATTTTGGCCACAACATTTAACATAAAATATTTCCACAAAGTCACATCTGAAACTGTCATAATTGTATAATAGAAAGTTTGAGGGAAAAGGAAAATACCAACACTGGATGAGACAAAAGATTTATAAAAATGTACATGATACATTTATGCAAGAAATCAATACGACTAAGGGCAACATTTGGTGGAGAAGAGAATGTGAAGAAATTGAAAGACAACAGAGGAGAGTGAAATGGGTGCCCAACGTTCAAAGGTGAGAATGTTATAAAGCAGCAGTATTAAAAGTGTTCCACAGATTCCTGGGGTTTCACAAATTGTTTTTTGTATTATTTTCCTAGTATTAGTCACTATTTACAAGTTCCATTTTCCTTTCCATTCCAATCCTGACACGTCTGCAGATGCACAATTGTGAAGTTAATACGTGATTATTTTGTATAATAATCATTACACATCTTCAATTTCATTTACATACAACAAGCAGACCTGTTGCCTGCTTTGCAGGCAGTCTCTGTCTGGTGTGCCCTTGAGGTGAACTTGGTTTTTTTTTCCTTTTTTTTTGCACTACTCAAGAGGAAGCAGTGGGAAATGTGGCTAAATGAGTGCATATGTTTCCCAAAAATGAAAAAAAAACATTGAGAATAGTTTTTTAAACATAAGTAAACATTTTGGAATAAAAAAGTCAGAATATTCATTTTTCTGTTCAATGCTCACTGTAGTTGACTGAGGAGTGTACCATTTTTGAGATACAGTCACTTCGACTATTGGTTAGTCATAGCTAAAAAGATTTTGCACATTGCATTTTTTTAGGTGCCCCACTGGCAATTTTACTTCCCCAAAACAGCAAAACAATTGTGTAATTCAGTTTTTACGGATTATGAGCTTAACAGCTAACCATTTAATTCTGCATATAATACATGCATTTCATATGCTAACCTATTTAAGTGAACCCGGGAATCCCGAAAAACTTTAGTCCTCGGAATCTAACTAAGTTTAAACTCTCAAAAAACATGGTTTTTTGCATTTTTATTTTCACCACCAACTGCTAAAAATCCAAAACTACTACCAAATCATACAGACAGAAAATCCGCATTTAATGCACCAAACCTCATTTCTCTAGCTCAAAACTTGAGAGAGAAATAAACAAAACGGATACAGAATGACTGACTGACACGCTACAAAATTAATATATATAGATAATTGTGGAATTTGATTTTTAATAAGAAGATACACTTCCTCCGGGTATTACACCGCGTAGGTCCATTGTTCTGGGATGACAGTTTCACCAGCGTTGCAGTCGGCTTCTTCAGGTCAGTGAACTGCGTATGCAGTATGTTGGCCGCCTTATATATCTTATCCGTAGGGGTTAGGTCACTCGTGATTGGCTGTTGCTGTTTCTCTTTTTCCCACACAAAACGCGTTTCCAGGCATTGGCGAGGGAATAGCCATCTTCCCTATTGAAATTGTCTTCATTCTTGCTTATTTCAATGGCCTCCCGTATAAGACGTGGGAAATATCTCCTTTCCTCGGAAATTAGCTTAGCTTCTTCAAAATTGATGTTGTGGGTAGTTGATTGAGGTATTGAGGATTGTGGTAGTAGTGAGTAGTAATTGATGTCCAAGTGTGCTCTGCTATGGCAGAGAGTCGTATTTGTCTGTTCTTAGTTGCCCTTTGATGCTCCATTAGGCAGCACTTCAGGGATCTGGAGGTCTGCCCAATGTAGCTACTCCCACAGCTGTAAGTGACTTTGTACACTCCGCTATTTGACTGCATAGGTACACGGTCTTATACTCTGACGAGAAGGCTTCTGGTCTTGGAGACGCAATTGAACCTACTGCATCCGCCCTTCACTGACCTGAAGAAGCAGACTGCAACGCCGGCGAAACTGTCATCCCAGAACAATGGACCTACGCGGTGTAAAACCTGGAAGAAGTTTATCTTCATACTCATCAACCCGCGGAAGCCTACACAAGGAATTGATTTTTAATAGTTTATACATGCATAATGAAAGAATATTGAAATGTAAATACATATTAGTTTCATATGCAACCAATAATGTTTGTGAATATTTTATGCATAGAGTGCTGATTATCCGATCATCAGATTATCTGACAATCAGTCCCTCAACATCCCCCTTCCTTTTTCATCCCTCCTCACCAGTAGTGTAGCCAGGGGGGAGCACGGGGGTGAATGCCCCCCCACCCCATTCAATGGTGCCCCTAAGTCTGTGAATGTTTCCACTCTTAAGTCCCAAACACGTTTAAATCAATGCATATAATAAATTGTCAATTTGCATATTTTGTACAAACCCATCCACCTATTGCATCACCAAAATTTGAAAAGTTTAGTAAGCTGGTCAATTTATGAGTCGGTGTCACCTGAAAATTTTCTGACCCCCTAGACCCAAAAAATGGCTACGCCACTGCTCCTCTCCCCAACTACTACTACATTTGTTGACACTCGCAGCCAGCAGCCATGTTCATGTCTAAAAAAATTGATACATTTTGCCCTCATGAAATACTTTCCCACAGCAGGCTATTCAGTTACGCACATGACAGTGCTGCATTATATGGAGTCCCCTGAGTCACTGTTGATGTGATCCAAGCAAGCCAGCTGATATTGCTTCCACGGCCATTTTATATTTACCAAGTTTCCTTCATGAAAATAATTGACTCAAATATGTGGTCTTATTCTTCCGGAAAGAGGAAGCACATTGTGTTACATATTTCTGAGAAGTTGAGGATAATAGAATAGAATAGCATATTTATTTGTCAATGAATGGTTACAACCACAATAGACATCATCCAGCTAAAGTACAATAAAGAATAAACAAAACAACATAGAAGAGTACAAAACATTAAAATAAGGAAGCTAGTTCATTATGGGGTAACTTAAAATATTCTTGTACTGAGTAAAACGGTTTGGATACCAACCACTTTTCCGCAACAAATTTAAACTTTACATTATCAGTGGTTCTTACAGACACTGGTAGTCTATTAAATAATTTAACACCCATATTTTTGAATGCTTGTTGTGTTTTGGACAACCTGCAAAATACAGCCTACATTTGGGTTTTATTCCTTGTGTTATAGCAATGCACATATTTCCTCTTGCATAGCTTTCAGGTATAGTCCATAGTAATATATAAAAATTGCTACGTTCATGGACAGTTCCATAAAATACCTATATTAGTCCTATGCTGTCACGCTATTAAACTTATTTTTTCTGCCTCCTGCTCTCAATGATCCATATTCTCTTTGTACCCCTTTCTTCATTCATCAGCATGATCATCTTCCTCTTCTACAAAATACCCTGCAAGCCACCTCAAGGGTGTATGGAAGGGGGTGAGTAGTCACCAAACATATCCTATCATTTCCCAAGCCTTCACCTCCAATGGCCTAACCTAAGTTTATCCTCTTTCCTCTAAGTTGTTCCTCTTTCCTCTAAGTTCTTAAAACTATATTGCCTTGAATATTACTGGAAAATATCATCAGCACAGAGCAAGCATGACCTGCTATACATAATAATTGAGAATTATAAGTTTGAGGGTGTAGGGAAGTTTACCTACCCGGGAGACATACTAAATAATGGAAATATGGAATCCGATGAGACCAACCGAAGGGTAATGGAAGGTAACAAGATGGCTACAGGATGTGGATGAAGTTTGAAGGTAATAGGAGTTAATCGATGGAGGGAGAAAGCAAGGAGGAGGACAAAATGGAAGCACGTTAAAGGATGAAGCAAAGCCTCACATCAGGCTGTCGAGCTTTGGATGATGATAACTATGTGCATTGCTCACCAAACATAATTATTTTTAAATTTAGTAAACAAGTTTCTCTTTCTAATTATGCCATCAGACTATTTCCTTTACTTCCTTGATTAAAATTGCCAAGGGGAATCATACTACCAATGGTTTTTCTTGAAAATTACCCCATTTGGGTTACCATGGAACATATGCATATGAAATATTGCAAGGGATGTAAAAAGAAAGAACATATGAAGGGCTTAGGAAAACAACCCTGATTTAGGATTAAGGTAACCAATCTTGGTAGAACTGATTATGAATGATACATACAGACTTATTATAATTTAAAGTAAGTTTTTATTTATTTCTATAATTGAAAAATATCTTTTCAATTTCAAACATTACATTGCTCCTGACCTTAAGGTCCTCTATAGCCTTCAGGCATTGGGCTATTAACCTCCCAAAGGTGTCTTCCTCTGTCTCCTCCTCCTCCAAAACACTCTGGCACAGTGTTCCCAGAGCTGACGTGGCAGCCTGTAGCAGGCTAGTGGTAGGTTCTGCTTGAGGGGACTCAACCCTCCTTTTCTTGCCCCTAGCCAGTGACCCCAGGGGCCTATGACTGAGTTCTCACTCGCATGCAAGGGAGCTGTGACTCAAATGGGCAATCTTGCCCGATGAGCTTTCGAGATGAAATTCGGTATGCCCGAGGTAACTACGAAGAGGGGTGTACAAGTGAGAAAGGAACCGTGTGTAAAAACATGGCAACAACCAGCAAGCAAGGAGAGAAAAGGACGTGGCATCCAATGACACAGGCTTCAAACTGTGGCAATGTCGGTAAGGAGTGACTTCAACACAAAGCAACTAATCACCGCCCATGAATTGTCCTACATTGGTCCGGGAATGCTCCATCGTCACAAATGACAATTAAATATTCAATTCAATTAAATGGCCTTTATTAACAATTAAAATGACTTGCCTTTTTGAGCATTCAAACTCTGTATAATGTTCTCGTTTGGTTTCGTTCTTCGGCTAACTGTAAGAAGTGGAAAAAGAAGAACATGACGGGCTCGAAGATTAATAAGGAGCAGAAGCAAATGCTTCTTGAATTTGTAGAAGGTAAAATTAATTATTTCTTTTCAACTTCAAAATAAGCAATAACAAACTCATAATTGTTTTGTCATCAAATAGTTTTTGTTGCAGCTAATAAAAATTTAGCAACGTGAGGCCTTTGCCTTTCCATTTCCTCTAAATCCACTAAAAGCAGCCACCATTTCGAAATAAATAAAATCTCGAATGTTCGAAGAGGATCTCACCCGGTTTGAGGGAGTGAGTCTTTTTCGAATGCACGACTCCCTCTCGCCGGTTCGGGCATACCAAATTCACTCACCGTTCGAGAAAGTACCACGTGACTTATGCAAAATCGCTCCCTCACATGCAAGTGAGAACTCGGGCATAGGCCCCCAGGGGAGAAGACACCGAAGCACTACCGGTGGGAGGAGCACTTGCTGGATGCTCTGGTCCTGGGGAAGAGGTTTCCAGGGAGTCCATTAGGTCCACCCCAGAGGACTCTGAAAGGAGAACTTCCCACTCTCCCTCCTCCAGATTGACATTAGGTTCCTGGAATGGAAGAATAAAGTTACAACAGCTGATTTTGGTTACAAATAAGGAAATAAAGAGTAGCAAAATTTAAATTAGCTACACATACACCCACCTTGTGTGAGTGTCCTAATGATTTCAAGCAATTTAACTTGCTTGTAATAATCCAGGGTAGTGAATGGTAAACTAAATGACAGACAATTTAATGTTTACAAGGAATGTGAAGATAACATGCACTGTAAAACAGGAGTGCATTCCCTATCTCGCTCATACTGAATAAATACACTTTCAACCCAACCTATTATTTTACACTATCAACCAAAAATTGGCAGCCACACAAGAGACAACCCATTTATTTTTATACATTCCTAAAATATCATTTATTCCAAAGCTACATTAATCGAGGGGAGAAGGTAAACGTTGTTTGTACATCTTAACTCTCGTCAACTGACCTCTGCTTCATCCAAATATGATGTATGTGCTAGGACTTTGACTGTGTCCTCTTGAAAAGACATAGAAGCAAAGTAGTAAAGTGATGGGTTCCAAACCTGAAACAATAATTGTAAGTTACATCGTGAGGAGAGAACATCATCTTTAGTTTGTAGCATTCAATGTCTTAATTGCAATGCATGTACTTACATCACATGCACCAGCTCCACTTTTTTTTAGTGGAGTCAACTTTCCTCTTCTCTGCCATGTAGTTGGTGTGAAGAGAATGCCAATTCTTCTTGCAATCTTCTGCAGTGGAGTTTGGCCTTAAAAGTAGTGAAATGGTGAAATATTCAAATTATATAATAGCTAATACAGAAAGATTTAATTTCTGATAACTTTTAAAAATAGTGAATTATACGATGGAAAGGTGATTCACAGACTATTTTTTAACAACACCTTGGTTTAATTGTTTCTGTGTAACCGAGAAAGAAGAAATAAATTCAAATTTTTGACGGTGTAGCATTAAAAGAAAACTATGTGAGCCAGGAGATAAAAAACAATGAAAAGTATTGCAAGAAATCTACAGCTATGCATTTATGGAAGTAACCTAAACATTCAAATGTATAATAGTTAATGTAACTGCTGTAACAATACCGACTTAATAAACAACATATCATCGTCTTTTCCTACAGATATGCCTCAACCTCACGAATCATACATGAATGGTTTAGAGAGATAATCAACCCAACTCGTACTTCTATAGGTCATATGCACTGAATTCAAGAAAGATTTACCTCATTTCATCTGCTTTTCTTTCGGATCCAAAAATCTCATAATCACCTGCGTGAGGTAATAATATACTTACTATTCAAGAACCTTTAAAATGTTGAACATTGAATTCCTAGTTTATCAAAATTTTGTAGTACTCACAAATACTTTCCTATACTATCCCTGGTTCACATAGTTTTCTGTTAAAAAAGAACAGTCATCACCATTTATCTTCACACTCACCTTGTTGCACATAATGCTGCGGAAATTTCCTCCATCTCCTTCTGCCGAACATATCTGTTCTTGTATTGTGGGCTCTTGGGGTTATTAAGGTGAGGTCTCTCCCTCACCAAAGCTATCAGACCATGTATCTACTTGCTCCCGGCTCCAAGACATATCGGTGTCAAATGAATGATAAATATAACCAAACTTCACGGTTTTTTCCTCACGACACACGCTCAGCTGCAGAAAATGATAGATTTTAAGATAACTGTATTCTCCATTGTACCAATATTTAAATATTGTCCTTCAACTGTCTCCCTTTCATCCAAATTCGGCCGCAAAAATGTCCTCGTCTTCCAAAGATATGTTGTACATACTGCAGCCCTGAATAAACAATTCAAGGTCTGGTCAGATCTATTTGGATTAATCCGATGGGATTTCGATGTTTTCAATTGCACAACCTCCAAGATAGTTTTAACCAAATGACCAGTCCCTGTCTGCCAAAGAGTGTGCATTGCATCCTGCCTACAGAGATGTTTATTTCCAAATACATACATTGATTTGGATTTACTTTCCTTCATAATATGATACTATGAGTTTGATTAAGCGAAGTGAAGTGAATTCAATTATCAAAACAACCAAGATGGGCGTAGTGTGCTCGTATCATGCGATCATTCACGGCATCATGCGAATGACCAAGAATTCGTAGAATTTTCCGTATTACACGAGCCATAAACGTCATGCGCATGCAGTGCCAACCCTAGAGTAGTGCGACAGGTGCTGCTGCACTCGGCTCCTCGCCTATGCCTCTTTGAGACGGCGCACCAGTGCGGGGAAGCCCTCCTACCTGAAATTACCTACGACTTAGTGCACATGTAAATTTCTTGAAACTGTTAGGCAGTTTGTCTGTTAATTTCCTTCTTTCCATGAATCATTCAATGCAATCCAGGGAATGCAAAGTTAGGAGGCCCCCCGACTTTCGTTTGCACAGGGCCCCTCAAGGCCCCTCAATCCCCAGGTACGGCCCTGTGTGCATGATCATTCGAATGATCATTCGCAAGATCATTCACTGAGTAAAACGTCCTTTAGACATTCCCACTGGGAACCCATGGGAAACATGTATTGTGTGGTGTCTACATTTAAGGATATTTTAATTAAATGGTCTAACCCAGTGGTTCTCAATCTTTTTCGCTCAAGCAATTTACCCTTCCCCTGTTCACCATAGTACAGAATATCAATTCCCCTTCCCAAAATAAAGCATTAAATATTTAATTTAATTCTGCAAATAAAAATAATGCACATTATTAAAAATTGATTTGAATATGTGGTAAACGATAACCTTTCATTGTACCATTTAGGTTGTTTCATGTCAGTTCAATCACACCAAGACACCCACAGACTCGGATTTTGACATAACTTGGTACATATCATTCCTTCACTTTAGATAGATAAACACTAAATTTCAACACAATTATTTCATTACGGGTCTCTAATTTTAATGGAGAACATACCAAAAAACTGTGCCCTGGCTGCAATTTTGAGAAAATTAAAATAAAATGGCATACATTTTTAATGAAGGAATGAAAAAGCCATTATTTTTATTCCTGAAGATGGAAGTACATATCTTTAGGATGATAATGATAAAAAAGTTGTTAACATTCACTCATTCCCATTTAACGATAATGGCATTAGTAGTTAACCGTTTTGACAAAAATATTCCTAAGACATATAGTATTTTTTTAAAGACTAAAAAAGACAGTTTAAGAGCACATAAAATCTTTTTCTGAGATCCTTATTGCATTTTGGCCATGGCTGGAAAAGATTTCAACAAATGAGTGAGATAAAATTTGTTGAATAAATTGGTACACCTTGAGAAGGGAACCTCTTGAATGGAGGGAATTGAGGACTTGCTACTAAGTGAAAGTGAAAAACTAACAGAGCTAGATAAATAAAATTTGGAGTTGTGTATTAAATCAGTGAAAGGATTATATGGATCAAGTTTTGTCAAAATTTGCATCGGTGGGTGTCAAAACCTCACTTTTGTTGTTGAATTGACATGGAATGACCATTAAAACATATTAAAATTTAACAGATTTTACATTACATATCAACACAAAATCACAATATATATGTATCAAATGCACCACAAAAAGATTTTGTTGACAAGCAACATTTTCTTAAGGAAATATTTCTAGATATAAGTATAAATACAAGGCAATGTCAATACATACACTGAATTTTGGTTAATAATTATGATTGCCTGGGTCATTTTTCATCATTCTATTAGTTAACACAGTCAACAATTGTTGAGATTTCAATGGAAATCGACTTTCATGGGTCAAGCTGCCTTCGCATCAAATAGAGGCATTATTCCATTCACTCCTTTGTTTTGTGTTGACAAATGATTATTAAAGGCAGCACGAGGCTTGATTCAGCTTATCGTGATGAATTGTCATATATTCTTTCCAGGGTATGAGGAAATTGCCTAAACTAAGGCAGCTCTGCCATCCAGCTATCCCTCTAATCACACAGTCGCAAACAATAAATATATCAGATTTTGCATTGATCCTTCAGTCGGGTCTGAAAAATTGATGCGTCTAAACTGATTTTTCCCGAAAGACCCCTCAAGAAAAAAAGTTCTTCGTTCCTTATTCCTGGGCGCGACAAAATTCTACCTGAGCAGGACTCATTCAGCGAGAAAGAGAAGGGAATAACCCGAGAGGATCGCTCCTTTGCCTTATCTGCAATTATTTACACTCGCACAGCTTCACTTTCACCCAGGTGGCTTCCGCTAGTAGGGGATGGGGTGGGCCTCCTTTGGGGGGCCAACACTGGGTTGATACTGCCGATGCTCGAACGAAACGTGGGGAGCCATTATTTTGGTCGATTCAATACCTAACTCCTGTGGTAGCGGTGAGGAAGATTTCGCACTTCCTCGTGATTTTTCCACAACCTAAAATGATGTTGCGTAGCGCCTGAGAGTTTTGAAACACATCGTCATTTCAATAGGACAAGTAACGTAGTGCATTGGCACATGCGATGAGAGAATTGGAACTCAGATCTCTTTTTACTTCGTTTTATAGGATACATCATTCACTTAAGCGTGAATTTTAATGTATTTCGGATCCAGATCTGATTTTTTGGAGAGAATTAGGATCCAATTTCAGTATCCAGTGAAACATAATATCTCTGGATATTTGGATTCGATCTGACCATCCCTATTAAATAATCATATTCTCTGTATTAGTGCATTCCATGTGTTTTTCCGATAGTTAAACACTACATAATATACCTTTGTCATAGCCCAGCTTCTTATGATGATATATCACAGTTTCTTCCACTGATGAGAATACATGGCCAATTCCATCAGCAGATAAAAATTTGTTCATGTACGAAAACTTGGAGCCCATACCAATTTTGCTGAAAAAATTAACCATATCAAAAATATTCAAACACAAAAGTCAATGTAAGAATGGATGCTGAAACCAGCGAATACACACCTACTCATAGATGTAGCAGTGATACTTATTTCTATGGGATCACTCGGAATGGTCAACATGGATTTCAAAATTTTGATCTTCTCCGTTTCTTTTTTACTTTTAGGTTTTCTATTGGTAATCATGCGACCACGATTTGAAAGAAGTAACTTGTCAACCATATTAAGTGATTCATCTCGGAGACCTTTCATGAGTACATCTAGAGCCTGGAAAAAAATGACATGGAGAAATAAATGATAAATACTACCCTTTATCACAAGGACCAACAATTACACATGAAATTAACTGAATTCTCCACTTAATCATAGCAAAAACTTCTAATGATACTGAATATGCTTTTCCGATGAACTGATAACCCTTTTTGCCCTTTTAAATATTTTTGCAAAAGGACATCCATTTTTTCAGTTAATTTTATCTTTTGGTGTAAGAAAATAATACATTTTACATACACATATAATAGTATATATACTTCAGGAAAATATATCTCAACCCTACTATGGTGTACAATGACAGTTGGAATCCTTTGTCATGTGACATAGGCCAAAAGAAAGCTAGAGATTGCAATTGGAATCACACAGGCAGAAAGGCTTAAAAATTATCAGGATGGGTGCATGCAAAGAAATGTTTACATTTCATGAGCATACAGTTAAGTACTATGTAAAATAACTTTTATAAGACAATGTGCTGACCTCTGTCAGTACACACACAACTTTACTGATACTCCTGTTCTCATTTATATTCGCTATCTTATCATAGGTAAGAGTTAGAATACAGTAAATGGGAAGAGCATAAGAAATTTTCCAAGTGAGCATCTTCCCACGTCCTCTATCTTAATCACAGGAAGTGGAGTCACATTAAGAAAAGGGACAATAGAAATTTGCCAATGGTAAAGCGAAGACACTGGCAGCCAATTATGTATATTCAAACCAGGGGGTCACAAGGGGACACCAAGCATTGTTCGTTGACATGTGTCAGGATGGATGTGCTGGCATTGAAGGAGGCATATAACTGGTCGGTGATGTACAAGTTTGTGGGGCACATGTGAGGGTTGTATGGAGTGATTCAATGAAATCCTGAGAAATTTGTCTGAGTTTCACAGTCTTGGGGTAGAGATTTTCAGGTAATGGTATATATGTATTTGCCTCTTAGGTACTCCAATGCCAATGGTCATATCAAGTCATACAACCTAAGACCTCAGCGCTACAACACAGCAACTTCCATGCTCGAGATGGGTTTCAGATTCATGAAATTGTGGTTGATAGGGTGACACAACCTCAATCCATCATATTTAACATGGCCTAACCATGTTTGTAACTATCCTTGGCAGCAGGCATGGCTTTCCAATAAGATAGCAAAGCATGATTCCTGTCGGGCAATGAGACTCAAGGCATATGGTGAAAATGTGAGGAGGGACATGCTATGAGAGAACACGTACCTCAAGGAGTCTCGCATACCTTTAGTTAGGTATTGGATGTGTGCCCAAATGTAGTAAATTAAGAATAAACATTATAAAACCTGGCTTCTGACTGTTCCCTAACAGTCTTCCCAAAACCCTGAATTCAGCTTATAGCATAAAATAAATATAATTAACTATAAAAATAACACTAAGAATAAAATGATATCTTACAGCAGGAACATCTTTCAGGTGATGGTGCTGAATAAGTGCAAGTTGATCGTAGCACTTTCCTCGATGATGAATCACATACAAGTCTTGACTTAAGAGCAACTCATATGCCACAACCACTTCAGGGTACATTTTCTTTACTTTTAAACATTCTGTGGAGGTCATTACAGCTCGAGCCAGAGCATAACCAGTAGTAAATGAGCGCAAGTAAAGAGGTAGCTCAGAATCTTCTTTCCTAGACAAAGATCACAAAAATCCTCTGGTGCACAATTAAAGACTTACAGGAAAATTGCAGCATGCCTCAGTGACAATGCTTTTAATGAAATTACAATTAAATGCATACAGCAAAAGGGCCAACAAATTTTCAACTTACAGTAGAACTCCAATTACCCGGATCAATTGGGATCGGACCCTATCTGGATAATCAAATATCCGGATAATTGGAAGACTCACAAAAAAGTTATTTCTTAGAAAAAAAGCTAAATTTATGTATAATGAGTTAATATAGTGAATACGGAAACAATGTTGTTTACATTTGAGAGTAAAGCATATAACTCATCGTCTGCTTAGGTGGTAGTACTGCCACTTCACTACATAGTTTTGCTGTAGTAAGGGACCAATACAGGACGCAACCACTGAATATTGATTGTTCGCGAGAAGATTGCATCTTTTAACATGCTCGCTATGGATTGATTATATGTAGATTGATTTAGATGATTAGATTTAGATTGATGTACTGCAACCAATAACTGTCAAACAAAATCAATGGTATATAAGACACAATACAAGTTTTGAATAGCCTATTGTATGTAAAAAGCCGATGTTCAAGGATCTTTCCCCTCAATGCGATACGGATAGTTGGAGTTCAGATAATTGGAGTTGCACAATATTTTGGCCCCAATATTATATGTTTTGACAAACTTTAAGCAGATTTTAAACAAATTTTCTTATCAGTCAGTACAAAATGTTGGGTCTTGGTAAGCCATTACATCAGATGAAAGGCTTCTAGGTAGTTATACGTTTGTGAGTTCCTTAGCTTACCTTGATTTTTCATCCTCCAATATTCGTCTGAACTGATGAACAGCAGAAAAATAAAGGGATACAACATCATCATAACACTTACTTATCATTTTTCCATTAGTCATCGCGACTAATTCAAGGGCTTCTTGGTACCTATAAAATTCAATGTCACAATCAAAGACTATTTACTAATTATGCATATGATGAAAAAGTCTAAATTTTTACACAGATATTGGAAAATATTATACCTGATTAGAGAGTCACGACTTCTAAAAATAATTTTCAATGGACGCAAACGATAGACAGGGTAAGTTATCTGATTAGATCGGACTCGGCTCACTTCATTCAGAACGGGGATTCGCCCATCCATTTCCATTTCACGGCCAAGAGGTAATGCATGGAGAAGCATGATTCTGAGGAATAATTTCCTTGGGGTGCAACTCAATTTCACCATTTTCCCCAATGCTTTCATAGCTCTATAAACAGCAATACAACGATTATTACAACAAACCAAAAGAAAAGAAAGAGTAAAAATGATATTCATGAAATACTAACCTTTCCCTGACAAGGGATTTAATCCCTCGACTAATTCCTCTGTGAATACTTTTCTGGCGGTGGCCAAAATCAATCAATGACTTCACTAAAACTTCCTTCCTTCCATCACATTTCATGCGGAAGCACTTGCACAGAGCTCGTACTTCCTGAATAGGCATTAAATTTAATAGGGAGAAAGTCTCTTCTTCAGATACATCTACAACAAAAAAGTTTTGAAAGGATAATTTTGGGTTCATTGAATTACATTAAAAATATTTTGGTTAAAGAAAGCAACCCCTGGTGAAAGTGGCCATGGCAATAGAGGCAGTTCACGGCCACCCCATTAAATGGCCTTAATATTGCACACTAAAATTAAGTCATTCTTGGCCCATTATAAGCACTCAGTGGATAATCAGTGGCAATTTTCACCAGGGATTTGCTCACAATAACGAGAAAACTTCCAGTAGGAGATTTTACCCACCAGTCGACAAAAATCCTTTAGCAATTAATGCTTTAACAATTGTGTATATCTCGTCATGAATATCATCATATTTTAACGACGTAGCTCTGAGCCACGCATGTTTCCTATTTAGAAGCCTAATATACAACTTTTGTGCTTCTGAGTCTAAATCATTAAAGTCCTTAAGAATTAACAGTTCATTAGGGCTGAACATATCCTTGAAATTTTCGTTAACTAAAACTTCCCTCAAAATATCTAAAAAGTTTTTCCAGTAATAATGACCACTCTCAATTGATTCGTCGGTATCTGGGCTGGAAGAATCATCATCATTTCCCCGAAGAGCCTTTTCCGGCTCTTGGGAGAGCAATGAGTTTGACGAAGATTCATCATCCTTTGAATCGACTCTGGTTTCTGGGGGCCCCACAACACTTTGGGCTGAAGAAGAGTGTCCCGCGCCATCATTACGTTCATCTCTGGGCTGCTGCGAAGACGAAGAGGCTTCTGAACTAAAAACATGTCGAACTTTTGGGCTGAAATAGTCTCTAATGGAGTTTTTCTTGGACATTTCAGGTTTAGTCGGTTCAAATTGATGCTTTCAATTCGTTTCCAGACTCAAACTCTAAGCACCGGAAATTGGGGATTGCCTGTGGATTTTAATGAAGAACATTCATGAGGTATCCACACACATGTAAAACAACAGCAAACTCTCTGGTACGAAGATGTTGCTCACCGATCATGGTGCAGCTCTTTAACTTTCAGCAATTGCCACTGTTACCACGATGATACTTCTCTTCTGCGAATACCATAGGAAATTCTCAAGAAAAAATGTATAACAGATCCTGTTACACCTAAGGAAACGGGCAATGACTGCTAAGAAATATTATATCACAGTAACATTCAAAATTATCTCAGATACATTTGGCGGCGTAACATTTTCGTCAATTTACGATTGTCATTTAATGGAGCAGCGGTCTCCGCATTTCACCCGCTCATTTCGAAACTTCGAATGTAAACAATGCATCACAGCACATCGCAAGGATGGCCAGAACTAATGCGAATGTAGTGGTTGTAGGAAATTTTAAAATAATTTCTTGTTTGCCAATTTGACGCGGCTATTATTGTGACACACGCAGGTTTCGTGAGATTACTCAAAATTACTTTTCCTTGGACTTCTACAAGGACTAGTTAACCCTTTGAGCCATTAACATTTCCGCATTTTTAGTCACACTTTGTTTGCAGTTTTTGTAAGAGAAAGATCTGCTCCTCTGGAAGATAATGAGTCGAACAACTTCTCACTCTACTAATTTGAGGGCAATATGGAGCAGCTTCTGAAGATAGTCAATATACCCACTCATGTTATAAGTTGAGTGGAAGTATAAGAGAGTGAGTATGATTCTAAAATTCGACGCGGTCATAATTGTCACAGTCCTTGCAGAATAAAAGGAGTCGTTTCAGGCGTGATATGGTGGAATCAAACATTAACTTCTGCGCCATAGTGGTAACTAAACACACTACCTACATAGACCCAGGATACCTATAGCATAACCTTGCATCTCAATAAAAACAAACTTAAAATAGAACACTTTTTGTTATGTGGGACTGATGAGTCCCGACAGGTCTTAAAGGGTTAAAGAAAATTGGCAATTTTCCTCGACCTGATGATTCTGCAGTGGATCAAAACCGGTCGAATTTAAATTTATATTGTGGGAAATTGCCAATTTTCTTCATTATCATATTCCACCATGACGAAACGTCTCTTTTTATTCTGCTAGGACAGTGACAATTATGACCGCATCGAATTTTAGAACCATACCCACTCTCTTATACTTCCCATGCACTCAACTTAAAACATGAGTGGGTATTGACTATCTTCAGAAGCTGCTTCATAATGCCCTCAAATTAGTTGAGTGGACTAGTGAAGTCTATTCAGGTTCTCCATTGGATCACAATCTGCATTTCTGCCAATGCTTCGATGGACGACTTGTACATTAGCGGAAATGCAAAGTGTGGCCCAGTGAAGAACCTGAATAGACTTCACCCTCATCATACACTGGGAAAGCATCAGATTATTCTTAGTCGAGTGGATGCTTACCTATTTCAGCTTTATATAGGTATAGCTTATTGTTAACCACAGATTTAGTCCATTAAATCTCAAATAATTCTTGATCCATACATAAAAATACATGCCTAAAACAAGGCATACTTAAAGAGGATGTACTCTTTTATAACCTTCACCACAGGAATAAATCCATGAGATAGTCTTCATTTCTTATATGAACTTAAGGACCTTGAAGATTCAACGTTAACATGTTAATGCAAATGAATGCAGGAAAAATAATTGCCTAGGATGAACACGATGTGATTCCAAATCATGAAAATTAACTCTTATAGATATTCCATTTCATGGTTTAACACTTTGAGTGCTGGGATTTAATTTGGAGGCACTCTCAGGAAAACTGACGATTTTTAAGCACTAACCGGATTTTTTAAAAAGACTCTCCAATCTAGGTTAGTAAACTTTCATCAATTTTGGACTTACTATACCATCCAGCAGATTACTTAGGCACTGCATGATCATAAGTACCATATATAAATACACAATTCTACCAAAAAGACTGCAGTCATATCCTTACGTCCAGCTCCGGTTCAATTGATGATAATCCATGGACATCCGAGTACATCCATCGTCCTTCTCGGAGAAAATTAGAGGAAGTACCATTAAATCCATAGCACTCAAAGTGTTAAAGACAAAGTAGATTTGAAAATATTTGTTCATTTAATTCAAACTCTGTCCCTCTCTAAACTCTCTCCAGAAATGAAGCAGGAAATGTGGTGTTAGCCAGTGGCTTGATAATTAACTGAGAAAAAGGGTAACCTGCTAAGACAGTTACAGTTGATGTCATTATTAAGAATTTTTGGATCCCATGTGACTGCATGCATTATTAAAAAAGGAGGGAGTCAAACCAAAGTGAAGTGGACAGTCTTGTTCCAAAGGAACTTGATTTCTCCAAAATTAAGGCTCTCCTCTAAGCTCTGGAGCAAAGATTCATTCACTCGATTGCTCCACTCCAGAGCTGAGCAACTTTAAGTGGGACTAGGCTCTACAATTCAGAGAGATGTGCTTGTTACTCTAGCTACCCCAATCATAGTGAACAGGCTATGGCCAAAACAAAACAAGGTATTTTGGTTAACTTCAGCCATCAATACCAAAGCTCTCATAATTGAGATGTTTGAGGAGTTCAAGTGATCGAGACAGAGTGGAGAGTTAGAACGCCTACAGTTCTACACCAAGCTCGCTCCCAAGATTCACTCCTCTTCAACTTCCACTCTACTTCGAATCTCCCTGCTCCACCGTTTGCTCCTCTCCAAACCAAAGTATTGAAGAGGCTTGTGTCATTTGACTGATTTAAAGAAAAAAGCTAGAAAAATTTAGCTTTCAGCGGTTCACCTCTGGTTTAATTCCCAGCCGAAACACCCTAAGTGAATACACAGCCAATTGTAAGGATGCATATCTAAAGCTTGCTATATAAATAGTGTTTGCCCTATCCCAGACTAATTATTATTTTCCAATTACATCACCGGCAAACTCTGACAATAGAGCCATCAATCAGGGAACTCCACATAGGAAATCAGCAACATATGTCAAAAATCTGGATGCAAGTTATATTCTACCATCAAATTGTGTCTGCCACTGGGAATACTTAGTCAGTGCAATACACTGACACAAATGTGCTCCCATGTTTTCAAGTAGCTTTCGAAAACCACAGTACTTGGCAACTTGAGCTGACTAATTCACAGATGTGATATTGCTCTCTCAAAAGCAAATTGGAGCCTGGAGCCCAACCCTTCCCTTCAGATGGTTAGTCACACTTTCTGGGACCTCTCACCAACAGACTGGGAAAGGACATTTCTTTGTTCTGAGCATTAATTGCTCTACCGCATGGAGAAATTGTTCAGTAGTGATTTATCATCACTATCAACTCGGGATTATAAATTTTTTCTTTCCGGAGGCATAAGTGTTTTTGCCAGGACTATGTCCTGGTCAATACAATGGAAGTAATGTAGACTAAATATACCTCATAAAAAGTAATAAAGAGCATCCTGAAAACCTAAATTCATTAAATGCTATATACATGAGCCACAGGCTTCATTCCAAACTGGTATGTACAAACAAACATATCTAACAAAATGATGGAAGGATAAGGTTGGAAGCCGCCAGAGATTCAGAGTATTTATACACATTAGGCTTAGATTTCGTGAAAAATTCAGATCGGGTATCAGGATGAAATGGGGGATATTAGTACTTAAACCCCACACTATTCCTCTAGAATTGATAGAAGGCACAAAATAAGAAATACTGCCAAACTGATAGGTATAAAAATTCCTTCTTCCCATATACCACTGACAATTAAAAAAAAACAGCAAGACACCCTGTTAATATTCAACTCACTTATAGGGTATTAGAGGTATACCATAAAAATGACTAGAATCCTACCTTCTTAATCGAACTCATTTTGAATCTCTCTTTGCTAGTGGTGCATACTACTACTCAACTGTAGCTCACTAGGGGTCCCTGAAATTTCAATTTTTGGTCCTATGCTGTTCTTAATCTATATAAATGATATAGCTCATTATGTCACTGACATCACTACATAGTTCAAATTTACTTCTTTATGCTGATGACACAAACAAAAGTATGTAAAAATATGACCCCTATCTCCCTTCCAACATTGGAGTAAGGACTTCATGTTCCATAGAGACATGTCAATTGACTTCAAATACAGTCAGCTGAATTATATAGGTTGCTTAGATACATAGTTAAATATCTTTTAAGTCTGGCCTCCATTTGAAGCTGTAGTTTGCCAAAGACCAGTAAACGTAGGCACCAGACCACGTCCAACCGTCAAATTACCCAGACTCCTTGAATGTTTATTTTATTATTATTTTCTAAGATTTTAAAAAGTTTTTGTTCTCACCAAATTGTAAGGCAATGCAACATTATTAAATAGCAAATGCTATCAAATGGAAAAGTAGCCACCAAGTTGCTAAATCATATCAAATGCCTAAATTCATCACCTCAAGTAATGGTGTCTCTGGGGCTATAGACAGCTAATTTCTGTAAGTACTAATGTACAAGGAACATATTCATTGCTCTGTCGCAATCTATTGAAAAAAAATGCTTCTTTCCCAAGTTTTCTATTTTGGAAGTTCAGTATTTTTCATCTCCATGACAGTCTCAGCACTTGAGCTTTCAGTGGGATGATTTTTGGCTAATGGTGCCTGTGCAAAACATGTTGCCGGACAAAACGTTGGCCAGCATTTTAATGCACTAAAATGTAAGTTTGTTTACTTACATTATCTTCAAAATGTTATTCAAATGCATTAAATGTCACCATTCTCTTTCGAAATGTAACTTCATTTTTGAAAAACTATCATCAGAAAAATGAATCCATAAAACTAATTTTTTAAATTTAAAAACTAAAACTAAATATACACAGCCTTCGCAGTCTCAGTACATCCCATCCAGAATTCATTGGCAGTGAACGGTTTATGCAGTAATACCACCACAAAGGGCCAAGAAATTTACCATGTACACATTTCTTGGTATTGGATACCATTAAAAAGAAAAAAAAACAGATATACATGATATATTTATTTTTCTATAAATAAAGCCATTGCACACTCAGACTATCAGAATGGACAGGGTTCTCCACCACCACCTTCATCCACTGGATCTATAGCAATTGCAGGTCCAGCCAACGCTTCAGCAAACCCCTCATCTTGATCAGGATCGACATGTGGTGCAGCAGGCACATTATGCCAAGCATCTCCTGCGGCTACATTGTGAGCCAAGAGGGCAGGCAGCTCATAGTCAGTTGGCCAATTACGTGGCACATCAATAGGTTCTCTTGAATGCCTCCTGGGAACTTGTGCTCTCTGCAGAAGACGTTCCACCAGTTCTCCTTCATCCTCCAATTCAGCTTGATCAGCCTATGAAAATAATAGATTGGCTTACTTTGGATTTATAATTGGGAAAAGTGGAAAAATGAGAATAGAAAAAAGTAGGATATGTATACCGAAGTTAAGGCCTGCATTCAGTATTACCTACAACATTCTAGTACAGAATGTATCAGTATAAGGCTGTAAAGGATGTAGTTCCAGCACTAGGTATAAAGTTTTCAACTTTAGTTTAAAATTATATCATATATATTGTCAATATATATATCATATATATTGACAGCAGTGAACAGAACTTCATATTCCATTACTTATTTGGCCAAAAATCATAGCCTATTTTACACTATGCCGAAGCCAAGTGGAAAATGAAGCAATGCTATATTTCTTGCTCCAAAGTAACACTGAATTGCTGTCTCTTCCTTCCAAAACTTCGACAATGAAAGCCATTAAAAATTATTAACATAACAGCAGTTTCTGATAACAAGTCGGAAGGATAATGACAAAATAATGTCGTTAACATGTCTTAACAAGTTAAAGAATAATGCCAGTCATTTATCAATCATAGAAGAGCTAAGCATGGTACAAAATACTTAAGCTGACTAAACTAATTGTGTATGCCACTTTGCTAACGTAATTTGTTATAGCCAAAACAAGTGCCCCCAGAATCACCAAAAGATGGCTCTCAATGGGGAAATCATTGAAGAATATTATAACTTTTTTGTGCTAAAAATTGACTCATTCTTATTTTACTGTTTTACTAATAATAAGTTTTTCAACAAACTAAAGTACCGAGAGTTACTTTTATGTCGGTATACATGGAAATCATTAAATTAACTTTCAATGTTATACATACATAGAAATTACTCCATGCCATTACATTTATAATTTTATGATTGTCGTGGAAAGGAGAAAATACTATGGTTGGCAATTCAGAGTGTACTTATAGGAAAAAAAGGCTTTACTTGAAATTAGGGACGTGCATCATAAAATGATATTTGTCATTTTTTTTATATTTGTGTTACATATCACTAAATACCACTATCAGATAATCTGAACCAAATCCTACCTTTCCGTACCATTTTTTCCACAAATAAAAATTAAAACCACATGGGCCTACAAGTAAAAATAGGTGATACACAGGAAAAATAGCATTATTCTATCATGTTAATGCATATAAATATTGATTTCATAGAAAACTGATGTACACATATATAGAAGATCCGACATTCGATCATCCGACCGTCGGATTATCTGATGATCATTCTTGCAACAACCACCTCCCCTACTCTACCTTTCTGTCCCCTCCCTCCCTCCCCACCTACTACTGCATCTATTCGCACAGCCAGCGGCTGTGTTCAAGTCTAAACAATTGATACACTATGCCCTCACAAAAGATTTCCTGCAGCAGGTAATTCAGTTAAGAGCATGTCAGTTCAATTTTCAAAAATAGCAAATATATTACCGTATTTACACACATTTAAGATGCACCCCAGATTTTGAGGCAAAAAATCGTGAAAAATCGTTTGATCATGCATACAAGACGCAGCCAGAACAAAAATTAACAAGTCACAAAAATGGGCTGAAATGAGGCTAAATTACCTCAGAATGGCACATTTCTCTGATTTTAAAATCTCTTAATCATAGGGTAATCCAAATTTCTACATAGATCACTTATTGAATGAACTGATTTTACAAACAGACCGGTGAGTACGAAACCATAGCCCTAGATGGTGCTCGGCACCAGTGAGTACGAATCCATAACGCGAGATGGCGCTCAGCACACGCGCCGAGCGCAACACTGCTGCCCACTCCTCCACCACCTCTCCTGCACCTGTCTGGTCCTGTTGTTATTGTGTTGTTGTTGTGTTGCCCTGTTTCGTTGCCCTTCAGGAGTTGAAGAATTTTTGTGAACGTGTGGATGGGGCGCATAAACAATGAAAGTGAAAGAGAAGCGCATTTCGTACCGTGCCGATTTTAAGAGGTAAGTGATCACCTGTGCCAACAAGACATCAAACCAAGAAGCAGCAAGGAAGTTCGGCGGGAATGAATGCATGGTTCGAAAATGAAAGCTGAAACTGGTGGCTACCTTTAACTGCAGGCGGGACAAGAGGGCATTCAGAGGGGCAAAGGAAGGTGTTCATGCCGAACTGGAGAAGGAACTTGCAGGGTTTGTCAGGTCCAGACGGAAACAAGCGCTTCCAGTGAATGCCGCCCTCATCCAGAAGGAGACTTTGGCAATGGCGATTCAACGAGGCATACCCAGGACAACCTTCCGTGCTAGTAGAGTGTGGATCGACAAATTTATGTGGCGGCAGGACTTCTCCCTGCACCAAAGAACCTCAATTTGTCAGAAACTGCCCGTCGATTTTGAGATGAAACTTGTTAACTACCAGAGGTTCGTCATAGCCGTGTCGGGAGTTCAGCTTCCTCGTAAGCCAGATAGGCAATGCAGATGTCTTTAGTCTTCTCCCTTCGTAAACATCCTTCTTCTCCCAGTTTCACTTTCGCCCTTCACAGCATATCCTCTTCCTCCCTCCCCAGCATTCCTACCTATTTGTCGCCTTGTTTTCCCAGTGGATCCTCCAACCCTTCCCTTTTCCTTTCCCAGTAAAATGTATTTCTTTGCATATTTTTCTCAATGTGGAAAATCCCTCCCTCACCCCACCGGGAAATGTAACAATATATAAAGTCAGTCAGTTTGGGAGACAGACAGTTAATCTTTGGTGCAGTAGTGCCGTGTTTAGACCCCGGTTGGTCAACCTGAACGCCCCTTGGTCCAGCCCACCAGATCATCTGCCTGCCTAGGTAAGCACAGCTCCCTCTCTATCTCGTATTTCGCTCCGACTCCCCACCATATTTTTCCCTCTTGATTATGCTTGTGTATGTGTCGTCTGTATTCGTCTATAGAGTTGAAATGACTATATAAACAAAGTAAAAATTATTATATGTGTTCTTATTCTGACCATCTGACGCCAGGGGCAAGGATCCTTTACTATCAGTGTTGCACCGAGCCTGGAGGAATCAAGGCTTCGGTGCACACAACACTGGTTTGACTTGCCATGCAACTGCACTGTGACTGAGAAGGGAGACAAGCAGGTACGGTTTGAATTTGCTGGAGTCATGGGTGAAATTACCAGTACAGTACATGTGGAGCCATGCGCTTATCACTTCCTTCTATTACAGGTCAACACTAAAACCACCGGCAACAGGAAACAGCAGATCACCTGCATGCTGGCAGTGACAGCAGATGGACGAAAACTGCCACCCTACCTCATCTTCAAGAGGAAGACAGTGCCAAAACCAAAGAAGGGTGAGGGAAGCTACCCCCCTGGCGTCATCATCAGAGCACAGCCCACAGGCTGGATGACTGAGGACCTGATGGTAGACTGGGTGAAGTGCATCTGGGGAAAACGTATAGGGGCTCTTCTGCAGCAGCCCACAATGCTGGTCTTGGATGCTTTCCGTGGCCACCTAACGGAGTCAGTCAAGAAGGCCATCGCTGACCATAAATCCAGGCTGGTGGTGATTCCAGGGGGGATGACGTTGGTGTTGCAGACCCTGGACATCTGCATCAATGAGCCATTCAAGGATGCCGTGCGGGCCAGGTACAACACTGGCTGGCTCTTGACGACCTGCCCTGCAAACCCTCCGGCAACGTCAAGAAGGCCGTCCCGACCATCATTGCGAGCTGGGTCAAATCTGACTGGGACAGCATCCACCTGGACATCATCACTTGGTCTTTCAAGAAGTGCTGCCTTATTAACGAGATGGACGGTACCGAGGACGACTTGCTGTGGCAGCACGACGCCGATGATGAAGACGAGGACGACCCTGAGGCCGTAGATGACGACGATGTCGACTCCAGTGGAAGTGACCAGGATCCAGAGATGGCCAAGGAGAGCGAAGATGACTGATTCGGACTGATTACCATATTTTTAAGAATTTTGTTTTTAAATATTTCTTGTGTTGAAGCTAACAAATGCAATTTTGTTGTAACTGTAATGTTTTTATAAAACTGTCCAGTTTTTACAAATGTTTTAGAACTACGGTTCTACTCACGTGTCTGGTCAGATTAGAATTTTCAGTGTTATTTTATTGAAAAATTGTAAAACTTGACCCTTCCATGATGTATTAAAATTTTTAAGTAAATAGTATTTTGGTTGTTTTAACATTAAAAATCATCGCCAACTTCCCCGACCCTTCTTTGAGGCACACAGTACCAATTTACCTATACAATTTTGGCAATTTTTCATGATTTTTCGCCTTTTGTACACTCGTATAAGATGCACACGCGTATTAGTAATGGGCCAATTCGGAATGATTCGTTCCTTTGGAACGGCAACGGGATCATTCCACGTAAATTCACTCAAAAAAATTTCTAATTGACACCTATCAACTCTGATTTTATAGATTTTTCCTCAGACTATTTGATGTGATGACCAAAGTAAAATTTTTCTTCTTATACAGTTATATTTTCCAAGATATGCATGGTCAATGTTTGGAAAAACTGCCCAGAGTTTTTGTTTCCAGGGTTCAATATTGATGGGTGCAGGGTATGAGGAAAAGAATCACAGAACAGTGACAATTCAGCTTATCATTGTCAAATTTTTTCCACAGTTCAATCAAAGTATGACTATTTGAGTAAAAAATACTTCATCATCCTGGAATACCTTGGTGAGCCATCATTATTTGGTAATTAATCAAGTTTTTCTTTAGAAAGCATTTTCGAGTTAAAAAAATGTATCTTAAGTGCCAGAAAATATAGTACAGTTAAGCACCCTTAATCTGGAAATCCGTAATCCCGGAGCACCTATTCTTCGGCAGTGTAGTGAAAACAACCCCATACAAGGTTGGCTAAAAAAATACGAAGACTATGAATTTCGTGGCTCCAGTTGGTTCCAGGGAAATCTGCTTGATGTCGCTATATTTGTACAGATCAGCTGATTACAACGCCATTTTCTGATTGCAGATGTCTTAATTTGTTGTTCAGCAATGCGGTTTTTAGTGAAGTGCAATTTTTTCGATTGTCGGATTTCAGAGTGATGACCTGAAGGAGCAACGACTTGCTGTGAAATTTTGTGTTTTACTTGGAAAATCTGAGACTGAAAAATTTTCTATGCTCAACACAGCTTACGGTGATATAGCTAGGAAGCGTGCAGCATGTTTCAAGTGGAATGAACGTTTTAAGGGTGGTCGACAGTTGATTGAAAATGATGAGTGTCCTAGACGTCTTTTCACGTCAACTGATGACCCAAACGTCTACAAAATCAACACCCTGGTGCAAGCAAATCAACGTCTGACCATCAGGGAGATTGCTGAAGTGTGGGATATCAGTTGGATCTTTTTACGAGATTTTGATCAAAAATTGAAGATGCAAAATTTGTTGTTGTTGCATAATTTGTGCCACGCCTGATGACGGACGACCAAACTGGTTTTTCCACCACGACAACGCTCCAGCCCATTCAACCCTCAGAACTTGTGAGTTTTTGGCCAAACACTCTGTCACTGTTCTTCACCCCCCCTACTCACCTGACCTTGCTCCTTGTGACTTTTTCTTGTTCCCCAAACTCAAAAGAACCTTGAAAGGAAGAAGATTTGAGACGATTCTCGAGATTAAGTCACATGCGACGAAGGAGCAAAAGGACATTACAAAAGAAACGTACCAGGACTGTTTCAACAAGTGGAAACACCGTTAGCATAAATGTGTGCATTGGGGAGGAGAGTACTTTGAAGGGAACACAGACATGTAACTTCTAAATACAGTACATTTTGTTTTATGATGTAGGTCCGCGTATTTTTTGAACACACCTCGTACATATTCCAAGACATCTAAAAATCTTAATCATAAACTTTGTTTTCAGAGATTTTGACTTTGCACTTAAAAGTATTTCGTGATAAATTCATTAAAAAATAATTGTCCCTGCAATCTAAATGAATTATACAATTGAGTTTCACACGATGCAGTTTGAAGTCCTCGCTGATGACAGAAAAACCACTACTTTTAGTTAAGTGACTTGTTGCAGCTACGCTACTTCATGGCACGCACATTTTGCAATGCTTAAATATAATGCTTTATTGCTTATTCTCGTGCTGTAAGGTGCAAGAAACTTCATGAAAATTCTTTGCTACATATGCACAGCTATTGACCATATCTGATATCAGCAGGCGGAGCAATGCCAGAGGCATAAAGTGATGGCACAAATCTTAATCGGTTGCAGAAAAACTAGAAGTTTATCCTCACCAGCCTCCTGACACCAATATGGATGTAGCAGAGTAAACTGCTCCATTGAAATAAACCTTAATTTCCTAACTCGTGATGATAGCATCAAAAATGATGAAACAACTGATCGTCAATCACATCTATCAATTCGCCGTGGCAAGGAGTGCTGAGTCATGCAAATTTTTCGTAGGTTTCATTTTTATTTTGGTATACTCAAATTTTACTCATTATATTAACAAAATATATTTTTTCTAAAAATAATTATTTGTGAATTAAAGCTTCTGGGGTGTCCAAACAGGCAAAAGGTTTCATTTTCTCTGGCGTTTCGATATCTGACATGGCCCCCGTCATCAGGGGCATCAACAGATTCGCCGGAAAAGTACTATCTTCCAACGATTTATGAAGTTAAAACCAGATGTTTATAGGATAAGATAGATAAGATAAGATAGATAGATAGATAAGATAGATAAGATATAATCATTTTTATGCATAGAAACAGTAAAAGAATGATATCATAGAAATATCACTAACTGGATTGAAAATGCCTTGCATAAAAAAAGACATTTTGTGAAAGACCTGTAATCTGGAAAATCTGTAATATGGCATCACCTAGGTCCCGGCGGTGCCACATTAAAGATGCTCAACTGTATATAAAATAATATATTCAACAACTAATCTGCATACTTGCTTTCCATCACCTTAAGCATGTCATCGATGAAAGCAGCATCTTTTAAACTGCAAAAATGAAATGAAAAAGAAGGGTACAAATATCTATGGAGAAAAGATTGAACTAGCCTCTACTTCAGATTCTTCCTCTGATGGTGGGTCCACAGCATCTCCTTCTGACTCAGACCCATCCTGTATATCTAAGATAGGCTCAACGACATCATCCAATCCAAAAACTGCTTCAGCATTGTTTCCTTCATTGTCGCAATTGTTATTGACAACATCTTGGTTCTCGTCTTGATTCCCTTCAACTTCATAGAAGACGCCATGCACCGGGGCAGCATTGAGATGATTCATATTGTTCATGTTATCATTCTTGAATTTCACAAAAAAGGAAGGAAAAATTGATGAGAGAACAGTTTCTACAAATTTATAAAGTAAAATTGATAACATAACACTAACTCAAGTGAATGAAAGGTTTGATGTAATGATCATAAAAATTGTAGAGAGCTTTTAAAATAATGTAATGGCCTGATGGGAGACAGGTTTTTTTTTATTAAGAAGAGGTTGAAAATGGCCCCATCTTATCTTCAAGCACTAAGAAAAATATTCTAGGATGAAAGCTGCACACCATCAGTGTACTCCTTAATTACTGGTTGTAAGTGATTCTACATTCAGCCTTAATAACAGCATGACAATTAGCAACATCATACTTAAGGTGGGTCTATACCTCCAAGCCAACTCAAGTTAACGGTCACTGCCTGTGGTTGCCTACTGGGGTGGTAGAAGCCCAACAGGAAACTGTGAAGGTGGCGCTGACAAAAATGGAGTGGGGAACGATTATTCTTGAGTGGGGATGGAAAAGGTCTACTCCGTTGTCAATGGAGGCTTGAACGCTTAACATTGCTATAGCCCTAATACAAAAACAGCATCAATGGTTGTTGATTTTTTGCGTATATGAAAGATGATTCTTTGATTTAAGTGGGCTGAAAACCCTCATTTCGGAATCTAGCCTTCACAACATGCGCCGGAATATTACCAAAATATTTCATAAAAACCCAAGTTTTGCTATTTATTGTAAAAAAACACAACCACTTCATAACAAAGTTACTCCACTTAAATCAACAAATGACTCTTCATCTATAGAAGACAAAAATTGCAAATCTCCAGCTGTCACGACAAAGCCATTCCTGGGTTAGAGGGAAACGTCTGAAACGAGCTTCTTAGACCCGGTATAGAGCCACCTTAAGCAAGGTACAGAACAATGGATATTATTATACAATATCAATAGGAGAGAATACATATTTGGCTTCTTGGCACAAGGAAGTGGAGTTTTATTTGTGAAAAATAATCCACCCAAATGTCTACCAAGCAAAAGTTATAGCACATAATAAATTTCTCGCAAATTATAGCAGTACTTTAGTTTAATGTGCTTTGACGGCTATGATCATTTTACACTTACTGTCTGCCACTTGCAGACAGGGGCAACAGAACTTGAACGAATAAGAGGATCACCCCTCGAAATTCGAGTCTAGCCCAATGATGCTCAACTTCGGAGACTGATCGGAACTGGTGTTTCTGTCGTAGTTGGCCATTGTCAGTGAGTTATATCCCGTTCATATAAGTTTAGGTATATTATTTTGGTAGAGCCACATTTCTACAAGTAATATGTACCTCTGTTTTTTTATTATTAGCCACGTAACTGATCCACTCAATATGGCCAACCACACATTTCAATGTCTTAAATATACCCATGAGCTATGGCAGGGGTTCCAAACTTTTTAACTTGCAACTCCAACATTATAGGTGACGATTACTGGTGACCCCATACATTGTAGCAATGACCAAATCCAGTGATGATTCCTCACTCCCTTGCCACCCCTTGAACCTCTCCCGTAAACCCATATAGGGTTTTGGTACCCATGGGTTGCAAACCCCTGAGCTGTTAGGTACTATGTATCTCATATTAATAATAACTACTACAAATGAATAAAAAACTTATCAGTTTCCTGGCATATGGACAGCATATGAACAAATCATATTTTTCTTTTTTGCAAACAATTAGTAGATTCAGTTTACCTGGATTTTCCTACCACATAGTTTGGACAAGATAGATTCATAGTATAAAGGAGCCCATTGAAAAATTGCCAAGTCCCTTTTCAATAGATTGGAATACTTTTACCAAAAATGCCATCTTTAAAAGTTCTACTAAATTATGAACATACACAACATTTTAGCATGTGGATGCAAAGATTATAAAAGATGAGTCCACAATAAGAGCTGCTATAACAGGACATTGAGATTAACAATTAAAATTTATGTGAAGTTCTATTCTTCTGACTCACCACCAAGGGCTGAGCACCCTGCAGCCTATCAGCAGGAACAAAAGCGTTAGCTAAATCCTCCTCCATGTCATCTTCACTGTCCTCTTCAAGGCTTGAACCATGAAGATCAGCAGAATTGGCTAAATCTTTATCCTGGGCGGAGAATGAGTTGGGATATCCACTATCAACAAAGGCTCTTGCTTGGGTGTCATCTTCATTCCAATCGGATGCGCATGAGGGCTCAGGGGACAGATTTTGAGCAGCAGGGCACCAATCCTGCCAGGGTAATTAGAATTTATAAACTCTGAGAAAATTGAACAAGTAACTACACATATGGCAACGCGTAAGGGTGGAGGAGAAACCATGCTACAGTTACAGGCAGTACCATATTAACGTGTATAACATACCCCCTCATGTAAGATGCGCCACACAATTTTAACAACAATGGAGAACAAATTTTATCCCCTCTCACTGATTGAATTGACATGTTGGAAAAAACATCACCATTGAACATCTTTGCCTCTTTCAGCACATGATACATTACATTGCATTGTGGAAGATGCTCATTTGAGAAATGAGCAATCGGCATAGACTCAGAAGGCCAGCTTGCTGTGGTGCCCACCTTAAGAGGTTTCACACAACGCAGCTCAGAGCCCTTTCCCAGAGCATTTATCCCCTTCCTTAAGTTGGGAGAGGGTACATGCTGCCTGACCAGCTGAACGGGCACTGCCTTTCTCACACATTCTCATGTAAAATACACACACCTGATCTCTTCATGGTAATTTTCAAGGAAATAAATGCCAGTGGTAAGAATGTAGACATAGTATTCAAACTAAGGGTGGGTTTTGGATGGTCTAATACATGTACTTCAGGGTTAAATTTTCTGAAAAATATTAAACAAAATCAGATGCTAATCAGCTAATTTCATACAAATGTACTGGATCGCCATAGAACCTTGCAATAAAAGCATGTTTTTATGCAACTTTTTACCATTACTATATGTGCAATTTTGCTGATACCAGGATTAGCCACGGTATTACCTTTTACAGAGTCACCTGCAAATGAACATTAATGCAATATTCCACAAAGGAAAAATTATATGTGGTTTTATTTTCATAAAATCACTTCATAAAATTTTAACAAAACTCTTTCACGTGAACAAAGGCATTAACGTCCTTGCTCCAGTAGATTTTCCTCAAGCTACTCATTGACCTTTATCTACCGAGCGTGTCTCTCAGGCACAAAAAAAACATCCGTAAACGTAAGTATTATGGTGAAAAATTTGTCTTTCAGAGTATTTGGAAGAAAAACGGCGACACTCGGAAAAAGGCAGTTGTCATACTTTGGATATTTTCCATTCATTTATAGTTATTTACCATTCTATTACTTGAAAACTTTAAATTGAACTAATGGCGTTGTGTTATACTATTTTTGTAGAGGAATCACTCGTTCTTTGGCAAAAAAAGCCTTCACCATCAAAAATAATTTAATTTTTTTTACATAAACAATAATTAAACTTTGATTTAAAATATTGATATATTATTTTTCTCTAAAAAATCATGTCACATGAAAGCCCTGTAAAAACTCTAGAAAGCACTTTTTATTTTATTGTAATACAACAAATACTTTTCTTGTATTCATTTTTTCCTAAAACACTGTTTTAGCGGCAGAAAGTTTAAAAAACCTCGGTAGTCTAGGTAGTTGGTCGGCGAAAAACCTCGTAAGATAAAGGTTAACAACTCGCCAGAATGCCTACTCTGAAAATTATTTTCCCCTTTCATATTCACCAATGTTCCATTTATCACAGCCTTGAACATCTCACCACAACTCAATATACCCTACACTTTTTTCTTCTACAACTGACATGAAAAACCAGAAGTGTACTTTAAATCAACATATAAGTAATAACACCGAGGAATCTAATAGTGAAGGTCATAGTTTAACAAAACAAGAACAGGCTCATTTTTCACATCCTTGCACGACGCAACACACATTACACTAACTAATAAAAGGTTGCATAGAACTTGTACTTGCCACTGGCTAAGGGTCTGCAAAACAGAATGATCGAGCTTTGAGGAAGAAAAATTAAATTACTCTCATTATCTATTGTGATATTTTTAATGAAAGACACTGACATGTATTCCTTATATGGATAACATTTTGCAAAGCAACACATGTTAATGTTTGTGATCAATTGTTTGAATTTTAAGAAATCTACCCTAATGTGTGTTGAGTATTGGAAACACAAACGTTTGTCAAGTAATGTGTTATGTTGACATGTTACTAAGATACTGTATGTTTTACTGTTGTACGGACTTTGAGAAAGACAGATGAAGTATCATAATGATTAAGAGTGTATCGGAAAAACAATTGATAAAGTTCATAGGAGGGAGTATTTCCGATCAATTATCCACCGATCGCTTCAGTAGCTGTGTGACATTGAAGAGATTTTGACGTTTGACTAAAGATATAAAAGAAATTTTAGGAAAATATAAGAACAAGGAACCGGTTCCTGAAGCACCTAAACCAGTAATATGCCATGTTTGCAGTTGGCATAAAAATTGCAGGTCAAAAATTATGTGCCAGTGATGCAAAAATAATGTATGTAGTGGGCATTGTCATCAAGAGACAACATGTATGAGATGGGAAGATGAACAGGACCTAGATATGAACTAAGATGATTAACAACAAACATTCAGTGTCAAACAATCAAAGATGTAACTGTAACAACTTAATCATCCTTTTTTATTAGTAAAACACCTTTTCCTAAAATATAGGAATGCAATTTATATTTGCGGTAAAATTGCCATGGCGCCCCCACTCGTGGGAGTGAATTTGGCGCGCCCACCGGAGGGTTAATAAGCAAAAGTGGTTTAATTTAAACAAGCTAGCAGCTTTCATCATAGTTTTAATTACTGCGTACATAATTTCTCTGAATTTTTGGATATGTTCTCTTAGAATGTGAAACCTAGTTTCTGGGAAGTAAGATTTCATTCTTAATTGCAAGTACACTTAATGAAGGAGAAATTCACTATCAAACTGAAAATAATGAACTGTTAATATATTAATTAGTTTTTAGATTTCAATCTTTTAACAAGGCTACACTAGTGACACACTTCCATTTATTTTTCACATTAGTCACTCCATTTTGCATGTACATGAGTGCCAATTTTGGCATTAACTCTACGTCTTGCAGACTCGTAGCCTGGGAGACTCAGAGCCGTAGGAGACTGTCAAGGTTGAACAAAGTGCTGAGAAGAGGATGAAACAAGTTGTTTTTGCTCATTCCTACATAAAACACTCCTTCTGCAAGGCTGTTACACCCATCCGACTTTTATACTATCCATCCTAGTGCTGCCATCTTTAAAACACTTTTGAAATTGAAATGTGAACGCGCTCAGCATTTCGACCAACCACAGCTTGCCATCAACTCCCCTACTCCCCCCACTGCATCGGGAAGATTCTACTAAGGCATCCTGACAATACCAAGACTTCACGGTACCTAGCCTACACACTTATTTGCATTTGTAATATAAATGTTCCTGCTGGAAATCAATTCCATTTTAATTCTTTTGACATTTCATATTGTTTGAATAAGTCTACCTGCCTCAGTTTGTTCAATCCTGACGACGAATTTACATTGATTAGCATCGCACATGGGATACATGGTTAGAAGCATTATGAAAAACTATAGGTAATAGTAACGTACTACTCTGGGACTCAAGAAAGACAAGGAAATATGTAGTATCCATGAGTTGTTTAACCACTTCCCTGACAAGCCCGCATATATTCGGGCACCGAGGTTGTGCAAATTCTGACAAGCCCGCATATATTCGGGCAAGTCCGCGATGTCCGTATATTTTTCTTTACGCCCGCATATAGTCGGCCGATGCTAGTAGTTTGCGTTCCTGCCGCCTCCCATGCTGTTGAAGGTCCAGAGCCACCGATGCGACAAGCGGCGCTCTTTTCAAACAGTGATTTCTAATGTTAAAACAATGGTCATTTTTGGTAATATTTCTAGAAATTCGAGGGTTATAATTTTTTACGCACTGAAAAGTTATCCCCATACGAAGTTTCAATCACCTACATTGTCATTCGTAACTATCCGTCTATTTACTTCATGCATGGAGTTTCTTTTGCGAACTTTTTACGAAATTTACAACTTCAATTTTTGTTATTTATAGATAATTATTGCAAATTTATGATGTAAAACTTCCGTTTTACATGACAAAAACTTTCTAAATAAGTAAATAATTTTTAAATTAGTTATTTTCATTTATTTCGTCATTTACTACATGAGCATTCAATTACATTTTTCTTCAACATTTTAGCGGTCATTATAAAAATTGCAATTTCAATTTTGCGCTAATTTTCACTGCTACGATGAGTTCCACAGTAAGTGATTGGAATACAATATTTCTCTAGCAACAGAACATGAATCTTTCCTTGCCTTATTTTTTACTATAGATATATATTTGTTACCATATATGTTTGTTACTATATATATTTGTTACAATATATATTTGTTACAATATATATTTGTTACTATACATATTATGTAATTCTATATTATTCGTCCGCAAATTTTTCTTACGGTAATTTTTATATATGTAGGAAATGTCTATTGTACCGTTCTCTTTAGATAAAATGGCGTGAGCGTAAATGTTTAGATATGTTGCGAATTTTATTTCATCAGCCCCTTTCATTTTTCTACTTTGAATACTGGGGGAAGTTGTGAAACATATTTATGGAAACAGCTTTACGATGAAGACGTCTGAAGGTCGTACGTTCTCAATAGAAATCAACACAAGTGCCCTGTGTATGTGCTACCCTAACCCACATGAGTACGAGAAAATAGGTAAGATAGAGATAAATCCCAAACATGTGTAATGCCTTCTATTGTCATGCTTGACACTTTGCTGAGGTCAGAAAACACCCGCTCGAGAGCCGATGGCCCGCTGAGCAACCTGGCGCCCGGTATCATGTCATGCTAATATGCCACCCTTTGCTCCCCGAGCTACTTTCCCACCAGCCAACCCTTTACTAATGGGCTTTTCTCGATATAAATTTACCGTTAGTTGGAAAATTCATGCTGTTGCGGTACGCACACGTGTGTTTATTTTCCAGGAAATGGTAGGAACGGAAAAAAAAAATTTTATGATGAGCATGGGATGGGCTTTTCACACTTAGGGGCGAGATCCTTTGCATATCGTGATTGTTTCCACGAGTACTTTGTCGGAAGGACGATGGTGACAGTCTTTCGTTGAGTTTCAGAGAATACGCATCCTTGATTTTCAGAGCGCATGCACTTTTTCGCTGAAATTCCACCGATACTAACTTTCCATTTTTAGTTCTAACATTTTCGTTCTAATACGAGCGGTGTAGTAGGAGTGAACTCTACGGAAAATTATTTGTTTTCGCGCAGTAACATTTAGTAATCAGAAATGGATTCTGGAGAGGAATCAGTGTTGACCAGCAGTGATTCGGAGGTTATGGACATTGAAGTTCCTGGCTCCTAGTCGACTCTCTCCGGAGAAACAAGCTCCGAATCAGAATGCGCAGCGGAACATTCGTGGGAAGTGGAGTGGGAGGAAATGCTTACAACGACTCCTCCTCCGGCAGCACCTAGGTTTCTTTTTGAAGGTAATTCTTTGATGAACTTCGACCTGGTTTCCGAATGAGATTCCCTAAAAAAAACATTTTTTCCGATGAAAATGTTGACTTTATAACTTGGGAAACTAATCACTGCGCCAGTAACACTTTGCGTGAAAAAGCGGGGCCGAGCAGTGGTAGCGTAAATCAGTGGCGAGCTATGACAAGCTCAGAAATTCGTGTTTTTTGCCCTTGTAATGCTACAGAGCAGAGTGCGAAAGCCAGATACTGAGTTTTATTGGTCAACGAGACCAATACTCTCCTCTCTTTTTTTTGGACACACAATGTCTTACCGATGATTCGTAAAAATAAGGCAATATTTACATTTTGCCTATAATAACGATTTTGAACCCCAAACACACCCCAAACTATATAAAATATGGCCGATTTGCCAGAGGCTGGAGGAAAAGTTCAAGGCACTCCATACACCATACATGTTACCATCGAAAAGAGCCTACGGCAGTGCATGCCTAAGCCGCCACGGCAGTTCATGCCTATGAAAAGAGCTTCATTTGGCAAGTATTTTTTCTTTGTGAATCGAGAACTGGATACGTGTGGTCAACGACAATTTACACGGGAAATGGGACTGTGTTTTATAAAGACTTTGCCCATTTATCCATGACCTCAAAAGTGATGATGACTAATGAAGCCATTATTTGGCCTATGATATTTCCTGACGATGGATAACTTTTATACGTCTCCAGATCTAGCCGACTTGCTCGCTTCACACTCCACTGACTCGTATGGAACACTGAGGAAAGGGACTCCAGCATACTTCAAAGACAATCAAGTAAAAGAAATGAATTTTCTTGTTTTTGTCATAGAATGAATTCTGTTATAACATTTTCAGAGCGAAAGTCGTCGTCATGCGGGTTGCCTAACTTCCATGAATGTTTGCGCGTTGTTTCTTGATGTGCTATGGACTAAAATTAATAGTTAACATTAACGTTGTCGGCAAAGATATGCTTTTGCAATATTAACTAAATGTATTCATCATTGGCTGACTAACTAAGGTTTACGGGAAGGAAAGTTATACTGATATGCAGGTTGCCTAATTCTCTTAAGTTAAGGGGCAACATTCAGAAATTATTGAATAAATCATTAGTTATTTGGAATAAAAAATAAAGGAAAACATTTTCAGATTTGCCTCCATTTAATGCTTCTGAATCTGAAATAAAAAAATATGACTTTTTTTGACCGGTTTTATAAAAAAAATCCGTCAGGGAAGTGGTTAAGACGTGGGTGAGGAAAGGGATGAATGATATACCACGGGCAAAAAGTAAGAGGAAAAAATGATGGGGAAGGAGACAAAATTGAATGAATATATTATGATGCACAGTATATGGAATAAGAAGATTGTCAAAGAAAATGGGAAGTCAAAGGTCATGATAGACTAGGTATGCTGGGTAGGAGGACCAGTACTGCCGTTATTGATAGACGAAGGGAGGTAAGAAGTACTGACAATTGAAATATGATATATTTGAGGAAATGGGTGTATACATACAAAAAAGAGGAGTGATAGTTTATTGTCCATCAAAATCAACATTTAAACACTATATATCCCTAAAAAATAATTTTTCAATGGAAGATTATGTGAAAATATTTTGTTGTCGCAAAATAAGTCTATTTCTTGAAGGCTATCTTAACCATTGTGGTGAAAAAAATCAACTTAAAAGTAAATTATATTTCAGCAAAACAAAGAAATATTGCTAAGTACCTACTCTACTCTCTCCATAATATTATGGCCAAACAATTAAGCTAGCTATGCCAGAAATAATAGATTAACATTAACCTTCTCATCATTGTCATTCGACTCCCAGTCAGAAGACACTTCAACTTTCTCTGAATGGCTTAACTCCCTTGCTTCCGCTTCAACTTCTGGCTCTTCTTCCTCTTCTGAATATCTATTTTCATAAGCAGTATAATTAACGGCAAGTTTCCCCAAATTATTTTCCACAGTCCACCCAGATTCCTCCAGTATTACTCTGAAATAGAAAAAAAAACAGATCCAGCAATACACAGTAAAAAATCAAATGTTAATTAGCCAAATATGCTACATATTATCAAGCTGAAATAGGATTAGTGAGAGAGCCTATCATCCTTCTTGCAAAAATCTCGGATATCAGATTAATTCACCATCGAACAAATACATATTTGTATGGCCTCCATCTTAACAAAAAGATATAAATTAAATACAGAAATAAGATACCCTACACAAAAAATGTACAAAGTATTCACAGCATTACAGATAGTAAAAAAAATTAAAAATAGAATTATGACAAAGATTTGGAAGATTTATATAACAGATTTCACTGTGTAGTTCCTCTCTACATATTCTAGGATTCTGTAAAAGGAGTTTTGTACAAATAAATCTTTTAACCTTCTATTGAATTTGTTTTCTATTAAAAATGTTATTCTAATCATCAGGAAGTTTATAGAGAAGTATTTTTCCAGCAACTTCAGGAGCTTTTTTGAAGGGTTTATACTCGGCTATGGTCATTATTGAGATTGTTTATACCCCTGGTGTCGTGATTGTGGATATCTCTATTTCTGAGCAGAGAGGTGTTTTTATAGTAGGCACATAGAATCACGTTAAGGCCGTGTAACACGGCACAATTTCCTTGCTATCTCATCGAGCGTGATGCCGCTCTCGACGACATCAACATTGGGTTGTTAAGTGTTTCATACCCCTCGACGCTGTTGCGACTATCGCTCGACAACCATGCGATGCATCGAGTGAAGTTGAGAAAGCCTCTACTTTTACTCGACCGTTGAGTGGAATTACCAATCACAAAGCCTTGATTTGTCATGAGACCGTGGGCTAAAAATGGTTAAAGGCAGTTATCTGGGGCCATGTTGCAGGTAGTCGCCAGTTGGTTGTGTCCCACCTCGAGAAGGGTCGTAATCTGCAACCCTTTCCCAAGCACTCAGGCCGAAAGCTGGCCTCTATCCCCGACCCACATGGCGGGGGGGCAACTACAACAAAAACTGACCTTACCCAGTATTATTTAAACTTTAACAACTATGTCATATTGTAACAAATACTATTTTTCATCATACTCCTGATAATCATGTGAGTACGTACGTCTTTTAATCGTTGTTCTACGATGAAAAATAAGTTTTATAGATTTTGGTAAAAAAATGGTCGGACATGACGAGAACGGTGTCGAGACAATCCTATCGAGGGATGGTTGTATCGTCTTTCATGAGTCGCACTCGATTCTAGAGTGAAGGTCATAGATCGCACTCAATGGGATCGCAAGGAAATCGCGCCGTGTTACACGGCCTTTATACATACATATAAAAGCAGGGGAAGGTCATAAATTTATCACATTCAAAATATTTTCTGCAGGACTCTCTAGCTTATAATTTAATTACAGTTCTCAATGCATGCTTTTTGAGGGTAAGAATCCTTTTCCTATCTAAGGAGCAAGTACTGATAGGTCCGGTCTAATAATATCCAATTAACTAGAGATATCACAAGAGCACAAAGCCATTATGACCGAGGCTACAAGAAGACTGAGCAAAGCAATTGAGAGTATATTTAATTATATGTATAGTATGCTGAGATGGATATCATAACAGCAAACAAAGTTTACAACTCAGCAAACACTACAGAATAGAAATACTGGTTCCAAAATCAATGCCTTTTGTTTCAGTTCTATATCTTAAAACTTGATCTGATAGAATCAAGAACTATCACTGTAATCACATAAAAACTGGAACTACTAAAAGCAATAGTGATACAGGATAATTTGTGGGTAGAATGTGACAATTGATTACTTAATAAGACCTATTGGGAATAACAAGAATAATTTTATGATGATACAATACTTCTAAGGTAATTAGAGAACATTTTGCTAAAATCAGTACACTCGTCAAAAAGAGTATTAAGTTGAAAAATATATTAAGAGTAATAAGTTTTTTTACTCCGTTCCCTGGTTTCATACCTCCATTGGTCTTCAGTTGATTGATACTGATTCAAGGCATTTGAAATTTCTTCTAAAGATATGTATATATCACCCTCAGGCTCTTCAAATGGCAAGTCATCATCACTTTCTAAATAATCCTCATATAACCTTAGACTTCCAGATTTCAACTTGGTGGCTGCATTTGAAATATAACAACATGCACTGTCCTCCATTTTCTGTTTTATGGATCTGTAGTCTACATACACAGGATATCTGCAACAAATCCAAAATAAACGTGAACAAAGAAATAGATATAAATATACAGTATTGCGTGACAAAAGTATTAGCAGCATGCACTATGTTCCCTAACATGCAGTCATACAACTTCAGTTTAACATGGTTCAACAGCTCAAGTCATTTTGCAATTCTGTCTGCCACTTGCAGAAAGGGGCAACAGCATTCAGAATGAATTGGACAATCACCCATCCAAATTTGACCTGAGCCTAACTTAGACGATCAAGCAGGAACCTGTGATTTCATCACGTCAGGTTCTTGCACTTACTTAACATGTCTGGCACAAAATGATCAAAATGGAACAGGCAAAAGCTTGTGTTTTCAGCTGATAAGTAAATTCACTGTTTCATGAGAATAATTCATGAAATAGGAAATTCATGAATAAAAACGTATTCCTGCATGATTATAGTGCATTCTTCAATTTCAGTTCCCTTTGAACTACAAATCACTTAAAGTATCTCATTAACACTGGGAATAAAGATAACCTGGCTTGTCACCAGAGATGGGAAAATTATCATAATTTTCATCTGAGGTAAATTACCATGGTAAATTACGGCACTTTTCAAAAATTACCGTAATTTTCCAGTAATTTTTAGTTTTAAGCATTTAACAGTAAATTTATGGTTAAATAAGAAAGCCAATAGCAATAGGAAGGGAATAATGATGCTTAAACCATAGCTAATACAACATTAATCTATTATGAATTTTTTAAATTGCAAAAAGAACTACTGCAGCAACACGCAATCTGGCTTTCTTTTGTCAAAGTATGAGAAATTTTCAAGAAGAACATTCTAATACATTACTCTATAATGTTATAATTTAAGTAAAATATTCCAAAAGTATAAGTTGTACATGCCTCAATCTATTATTAAACACGTAGGAAATGTGGACTTGGCTTAAAAGAACACGTTTGGAATTTATCTGCATGAAAAAGTGTCTCAAACATAAGTGAATTATCTAGAAAATTACGGTTTTTTCAAGTGGTGCGGTAAGTTACGAAAAATACTGTGGTAATTAACGAAAATTACCGAGGTATTTTTCAGAGTGGCCATTCTCTACTTGTCCCTCCAATAAACTATAACTGCATAAAAAAAGTCCATTGTATGTAGCTATTGAGGTTATTTATAAGTTACCACAAAAGTTTAGGGCAGATTACTAAAAAAATATGGAAAAAATTTCCGACAAAATAAGATCCATAAAAGAGAAGAAATGTTATTACCATGTGAATAATTTTTTTGAAGATAGCATTTAAGATAAAGACATTGGATGTATTACAATTATACTGGTCATAGTATTTTTGAATCATGTAAGAAATATGTACGCATGTTTTCATAGCATTTTTATTATTGTATAGCTGTGATTTTACTTTCTCAACTGTGAACATGCATCAGTTAGCATGCAATCTCATTTGACATGTATTTTTCTTTAATTCCAAATGCGCAAATAAATTTAATTGTTTGATTATCAATCTTCTGTGCATCATGTGTCATAAAAAATAAGAGAAACAATCATACAAAGGAAAGGTGATGAGAAAAGAAACTGGAGGAGGAAGGCAATGAGGTGTGTTCCGGTGCCCAAACACAAATGTCCCTTCTGCCTTTTTCGAGCTTTCCATCTACAATAATGTAATTTTGATGCCACCTCCTCGTAAAATTTTAGTTATGCCATTAAATAATCAAGATTCCTCAAGGATTTTATGCCATGCCCACGGCAGTGTTGAAGCCTTCCTGAATAAGGCCCCTGGTAAAATCAGTGTCTTGATATGCTCTTGTTGTAGAGATGAATGGTTCATGGGCAGAAAGGATTCTTAAACCTATCTGTATGACAGTGAATTTCTTTTATTTTTTCATGCTTGTCTTCCCTCCAGATGTAGTGTGGGGGTAAAATAATATCTACCAATTCAATCTGATATCTGTGTGATAAGAATTTTTTCAGACTGTCCATGGCCCTCATGATATTACTAATAATTACCATATTTGATGACATATGAGACGCACAAGGTAGTTTCCAGTGCTACTTTGTGGAAGCAATTCATGATTAATTCAAACACTTGAAATTCCACTAATAAAATTTCAAAGTGTTTCAATTAATCAAATGAGATGAACTTTTTTCCTCAAACAATGCATTAAAAATCACCACTGGGTTTCATATGTTAAAGCCTTCTGCAGGCTTTAGTCATCCCCAATATTCACTACTGTTGGCAAATTTCAGTGCTACCCAGCCTTACACCAGAATACATTTCATAATTTCTTTTAACAATGTTGTTTTCATTAATGTTATAACCACTATTATTTATTGATATGATTGATATTACAGTTGATAAATATTGTACTGCTTGTAGAATCTAAGTCTTTCCCGGCGAATGCTTAGGATGAATAGTTCTCGGGTTTCCAGCTGGGTAAAGTTGTTTAACTGTACCGACGTTTCAATGGCGTAGTCTGTCATCGTCTTCAGGGCGTCTTCATTCACCCTGAAGACGATGGCAGACTACGCCATTGAAACATCGGTGCAGTTAAACACCATTACCCGGCTGGAAACCCAAGAACTATTCATCCTATTGTACTGCTTGGTTCTGTCTTATTGCAGAAGGTTTGAGGATTATATGGAACTTTCTTGACCGGTATGTGTTCATTATCATAACAAAACAGTGAGGGTTCTTCATACTAAGTGGTGCTGGTTGTTTATAAAATTTTACCCCCAAAAATACCACCTAATTTTGGTTACTAGGCATTCTAATAGCTCTGAAAAAAACACTACAGAAAAAATCAAACATCAAGAAGCAAGATTATTCATGACTGGCAGCGGGGAATTGATTACAATAAAGGGGCATTGTTTAAAACAGCAATCATATCATGTATATTTAATTATAATTGTGCCCTCTTTTTCTACAGTGCCAAAGGTTATCACAAGATGATTATCTGGTGAAGTCGTCTAAAAACTGTTTCCTCAAAATATATACTAATTCCAAAGGGGACTTAAATAATTAAATGAAAATACATAATTTAATTAACACACATAAACATGCTCTTACTCAAAATCTTCAATGACTTTGTAACTTTCTTGATATTGCAATGAGTCAGATATATCCAGTATACTGTCATTTACGCTAGACAACACTTTCTCATTTTCACTTTCAATTTCTTGCATGTTTCTCTTGGTGAAAATGGCCATTTGGGAGCAGCATCCAAAATGTTCAGAGCCAATAGGCCCTTCTGCAATACCTCTGAAAGCCACTTGATAGTCAGGATATCTCTCTACTATGTTCATTGCCCTATAGTTGGGTAAAAATTAATTCAGCAACATATGTTTATTTCTAAGTCAGAGCACATTACTACTATTTTTAACATATTAAAAGCCATCTATCTACTATTCTTTTCATCCTTCAGCAGCAGGAAACATATTTCTATGCTTGCTTGTGCAACTGCAGGGAAAACATGGTTGTAATGTTGACCATAATCTTCTTCCCTATTCCAGCCCCTCTCTAAATTTTAAGATCCAATCTCCCTCATAATGTTTCAAATACTCACACCATAATATTGTCACAGAATCAAGTTCTTCATTCTTGGGTAATTATGGAAGGGTATAGAATGTTTAGACAAGAAATATGACCCTCTTCCTCACCGACTTCAATTTTAGGCAATACGGCAAAATACAGTGAAACCTCTACCTAACGAACTCCCGATAAACGAAGAACTCCGATGAACGAACAAATGCTATTGGTCCCGCCAAATTCCTATTTAAATGCATTTTTAAATACCTCTAATGAACGAACTCCTGATCTACGAAAACTCCCGATAAACGAAATGAAAGATTAGCCCTGTATTATAATATTTACCTCTTCTTAACGTATTTAAAAAAAGGCTAATTTTGAATATTTTGCGAGGTTTTTGCCGTTTTTGCTGCTTTGAAAGTGACTAGGACCAATCAGAGACTCCGTACAAACAAGCCAATCAGAAAGGTCCTTGTTGTTTTTCCAGTTAATTGCATTTCCGGTATTTTGCGTCAGTGTTACCGGCGTGATTAGTGATTTGGCCGGCGTTCTTGAGTTTTACTGCGGTTCAATTTCGTGAGATTGGGATGCAGAATTGGGACTGTCCAAGAGTTAAAAATATTTTTGGTTGGTAATGAAAAGAATGGAACTTATAAGTTGGCAGCGCAAGTCACGCGAAGTGATTTTCATTTCTTTTTTTGTGAACTGGATTGTAATTTGAAATTGTGACAAAAGTGTTGTACCAAAATGACCTGGTCACGTGAATAAAACGAGTGAAGCCTGGTTTTTCCGTAAGTGTCAATTATTACGTCTGGTTTTCTACTTATTTTCAAGGTAAGTTCGTAATTTATTCTCCACGCGTTTGCAAAAATTGTTATCCATTCTGGATTTATAAAATGTCAAATGTTGACTTTCATATCGCGGGCTCGAAAATTTATTTAGTATATTTGAAACACATCTACTGCAATGAAATCTCGTTCAGTGGTCATTTACGTTGTGCGCATTCCTAAATATTTTTATTGCTGTAATAACATGCATTTTTTTGAATTAGAACGTTTCAAATGTGATAATAGTTTTTTTCGCTCGCCGCCATCTTGAAAATAATTCTCGAAAAAAGTAGCTGGCGGAACGAAAACCAAAATATATCGTGCTGTATTTACAGAGCAGTTCTCAAAAACCTTGAATGCACCGCGGATGTGACTGTGTTAAGTTGAAAGTGGCGGCATAAGAAACTACTATCATTAATTCTAGCGTGTTTGTGATGCATTGGGCGGGAGGTTAAGGCCAGGTTACGATTGGCGTCAACGCCTACTTCACCCTCGAGCTGAATACACAGGTTCCAACCCACTACTACAATTATCACAGCAATTTCGAGTTGATAATACTCGTACTCGTCCATGTTCTCGCTCTGTTGTACATAGTAAACAAATCAACACATGTTGGCGATCGGCTGCATGTAAACATCTGCATCCAAGCAAAGATGAATGAAGGCGACCAATGGTTACCGACGCACATTCTAGCTGACTGCGATCGTAACAGGATGGCGTCAAAGCGAAAACAATTCATGGTTAAAGTTTGACGTTCATGCCAACTATAAATCGGCCTTTAGAAATCGCAGTAAATGGTATAATTAGCAGGACTTGCTGAAATACCTGTTCGTTGTTATTCCACGGTTTTTATAAGGCATGGGAGCAGTAAGTATAAAATTATGCGATCCTCTGTGGAAATGTTACCTTTAATTGAGTTCTGCAAACCACATTCCCTGAAATTCAAGGTACATACATACGAGAAGTGGATTATTTACGTTGCCCCTGGAGTGATGCAACGTGCAAAACACCTCCGACGAACGAACTCCCGATGAACGAACTGGAAATTTTTCGGTCCCTTGAATTTCGCTAAGAAGAGGTTATACTGTATAAAGAAATTTGTATGTTTGGTACCATATTACGTAGTCAGAAAAACAGCATGGGAGGCAAAACTGAAGTGCAAATTCTATAAAAGCTTCACAAAAAATATATAAAGTCTTGGATATTGCATCTCTACTATCGTTCAGCTAAGACTGGTTGACCCAGATTATAAGGCCCCACCACCTGCTATGCCCATGTCTGCACTGAAAAGGAAGAATACTCCACTAAATTTTCTCCCACACAGTAATAGCTAAGAAACATGGTTGCAGCAGCTGAAGGGTTAAAAATAATGATACACCTAATGAAAAATTTTCATGGCTCAAAACCTGTCCAAGAGCATCTACACACCAGATCAAAGGTGGGAAACTACAGCATACAAATAGTGATTACATCACTAACTAGCCCACCCAGAACAATTTTTTCTCTCATATCAAATTGTTCCTCACCTCTGAACCATAAGAAAATTGCTACACTGAGGGAATATAAATAATTTCATATGCTTAATGCATTATCTACACTTATTATAATCTATAGCATACCTAGAAAAGCCAAAAATTATATTTTCCACTAAAATAATAGAACAATTTATATAGATATATAATTAGGTAAGTCTAACAAGGACGAATGACTGACCAATCTTGAAACTGGACTCTGCTCCATTCAAACTTATGGTCTGGGTGCCGAAATCCACGCATATGACCAAATAAGACATTAAAGTCTACATTAGGAGTTGTAAATAAGGCAACCAATGGACGAATAAAGCCAAATACTGAGTATGGCACTTCTTCTAATTCACCTGGGTACAAATGTTCAATCCTAAAAAGAGAAAACAACCAATCGTAATTGACATTTTTCTCCTGAAACTCAACATTGTAAGAATTATTCAACACAATCATGAGTGGAAAATGATTTAAGTTAAAATCTCTCAGGTAACATTGATGTATTTTACCTTGAAATCAACTCTTAATAAAATCTTAATTATCAGGGAATAGCCATAGGCCTTTTAAGGCAACACTTTTGCAAGTGGACACAAGTAGGAAAATTGCACAGAGGAAAAAATTATTCGCCTAAGACCAGGACTCGGAAATTTGTCAAAAAGAGCAAACACTCCACAGTGTTCAAAGTTTGGCTTTAACATTGTGGACAGTGGTGCCAAATGCATGCTTTGACTACTTCTATGGCTTCATACAGACAGCAGTTTTGAAAATCTTGTTCTTTTAAATTCCACAAAAATCCATAGGGAAAAAGATGCCTGTGTAGCTTAACAAACTTAAGCACTTGATGTGGTATTGAGGGATCTACCCATGAGTCCCAGTCAAGGTGAATGATTTTCCCTCAATGGAATTTTTGTAGCAATGAATTTTTAAAAACTTAACACCAGAACATTAAAAAATTAAACAAAATGACCGTGGCAGTCCTAGCATGTCCTATTTCAATTATGCTGATAGTGAAAGGGTTGAAGTAAGATTTAGTTTTTTCCCCGCGAATCATATTAAAGAAGTCTTCTCGGGTCTTCCACCGGGATAAGCTTTGCCGATGTTTTGGAGTCCGACTCGTACTCCATTCTCAAGGCGAATGAAGTAAGATTTAGTTTTCTTTTTCACCTTGAAAATGGAGTACGAGTCAGACTCCGAAACATCAGCAGTAAAAAGCTTATCCCGGTGGAAGACCCAAGAAGACTTCCTTAATAAGTGAAAGGGTTAATACACATTGAAAATAACAAGGGCCTCTAAACAGATACAGGAAAACTCCAATTATCTGAACTCTTAACTATCCGGATCGCTTTTAGGGGAAAAAATCCTCAAAAATCAGCTTTTTACAGGAAGACTCGGCATTAGGCTATTCGAAACGTCTATTGCATCTTTTATACTGTTGATTTCATTTAACAGTTATGATTTACAGCACATACATTTTTTTAGTGTTCTTAGATCAATCCGAAGGGAATACGTTAAGAAGTTTCCAAAGAAATTACCTTTTTTGTGAGCTATCCATTTATCTGGATATTTGATTTTCCGGATGGGGTCCAGTCCCAATGGATCCAGATAATTGGAGTTCTACTGTACTTTAGGATGACCTTTTCAAAAGTACATACTTGTATGTGCACACAACTGAACTCAATAGAATAGATATACATATCAGGGTTGCTACAGACTAGAGATTATGGAATTCCAGGACGTTTCTAGGCCGACATTTTTCCAGAAGAAAATTTCATTACTTGGGAGTGTATTTCAAAGAAGGTGCAAGAATAGGAGCTCAACACATAAATGCATGTACAGTGAGGGAATAAAGTTCCCTAACAAACAGAGCACCACCTCTATCACCCTGGGGGAAAATCTGCTTTGTTTCTGATGGTACGATTCTTAGGTCTCTGTCGCAAATACAGGCATCCCATAGGCTCAGGGCAAAAAAATATAGACTTTATAGACCCAAGTCCATGAAAATATAGACCAAAACGGACTAATAATAAGCATGAAAATCTGCATTAGTATGCAAAATTATGCATTTTATTCTTAAAACCTTTGATGAACTCTATACTCTCAGGCGTTACTTTGTAAAATTCCATTTTGATAGAATCAAAAACAAACTTTGTAAATTTTACAATCAATTTTATTCACTACGACCGGTTTCGACGCATAGGCGACATCTTCAGGTCGTAGTGAATAAAACTGATTGTAAAATTTACAAAGTTTGTTTTTGATTCTACTTAAAAACTTTGTCTGGTTTGTGTGGTAGATGTTATAGCACCAGCAAAAATTGAGAGGAATGAGGTATGTAGTTGCAAATATGAACAACTTTATTCATAAAGTATATATAAAATTGAATATGCGTACATTGCGTGGCTTTTCCGCCAATGTAAACAAACAACAATCCCGTTGATGCCTGTTGAGGTGGGCGAGCAGATGGGAGGAAGGGTGAGGTGAAGTGGCAAGGGAGTGGGGAAGATGCAGCCAGGCACGCGTGCGCTGGGCAGAGACGAGTGCCGAGCACCACAACCTCACCGCAGGAGTGTGAAGCCAGACAAAGCAGACGAACAAAGCAGCATTGCCTTGCCGCGGTACACATATTCAAACTTTGCAGTGCTGTGCTGGCTGCTTCAGTGTAAATTGCAGCTTACCTTTGGCCTAAATATAGACCCTGCCCCAGAATAGAGACCGATTTGAACCAAAATTTGGAATATCGACCAATATACACCATAAGCAAAAATATCAACATTCTACATATATTCTCTATGTATGTACCATATGGGATGCCTGCATATGGGAAGGCCACGAATAACATGTGCGCAATCAGAGGATAAATAAATATTCCTTCCTCAGCATGAGTTTAAAGATTAGGACCAGAAATGGCCCCAATGATTAATTAGTTAATCTATTTCAATAAAAGATCCAATGTCTTATTCAGGCAAGGTACTAAAATCACAAGTCCACACACCAACAGACAGTGCCGAAGATGTGCTCCTCACTTTTAGAAAATATTTTGACTTAGAAAAGCTAATTTCCAGATTGATTTCTCATTGTCCATACTTTCCTTATTTACCCCATTGTTGCCCATTTTCATGACTTTTCCAGGTTTTACAGGCCTGTAGCAATGCTTTTATACATTCGCAAAAACATTCAGTTTTTCAAAAGATCACTGATTTTACCAGTCTGAATAGCTCAAAGTGAATCATATTCACATCAAGAAATTTCAAGCTAAAAGTGCAATGCAAAAGTAAACGTGAAAGATGGGGGACTTTGTTTACTCACACTTCTATGGCAATCACAGCATCACAGCCCTTTAGACATGGGTCAGGCTGGGCAATACTTCCAGCTAGCACCTTAACACGGAAAGGAGTGGAGCGAGTTGAAAGATGGTCGACTAGTAATGGGCCGGCTCGGTGTGCAATACTCTGAAGAAGTTCAGCATCTATGTCAAGAGCTAATACTTCTTCGATTCCTGGGGTATTTTTCAAAAATGGAAAGAAATTCAACTCTCCACAGCCAGCATCCAGCACCTGTAAAGTTAATGTCTTTATTATTATTATTAGGACAATAGTTACAAGTCGACAATTTTGTCGGGTTTTAACATTAATCATAAGGAACCAAAATATAAAAATTCAATCAATAAAACGAACAAGCTCACAAGAAACATAGACGTATGTCATGACCTAAAACTATCACAATTCAATTTTTTCAACCTTGTCATCAACATTTGATTTATTTCCCAATTATTTGCACACATGAGATCTTATGACACTACATTTGTGTCAATGCCATAGCATATATATTTTCAATAACTCATAATCATAAGGAATAATTTTAACAGTTTAGTTTTTGTGAAGGTGATTTGAAAATGAAAGCAAGGTTGAAAGGTCCCTTCCACATTGATTCATCTAGGTAAACAACAATTTTGCTGGCATTCCCATCAGTATCTTTAGTTCAAGCTTCAAGATGCCAACGGGATTTCTATAATGCAGATGAAACTATCATCTAGCAAGCTAAACCTACACCAATGGAACCCGATAATCTTGGAGTCAATAATTTTGTTAACTAGAGTGTTGCTATGTACAACTAAATGCCCGAGTTTTATATGGCTAAAAATGCCAGAGAATAATACTTTGAATAGCATCATTCACTTGCAGATAATCTCTAACTATAGACTGTAGGGAAAATTATAGATTAATCTAGTGGTCATAAGCTAGAACAGAACTACATAAGTACGTAGTTTTAGCTAGCTTGAATTAGTTTCCAATTATATTCAACTATGTAGCTAGTGGACACCTTTTACAGGTTCCAAAAATGTAGCCTAACTCAAACCTATGTAAATGGAGTTCCAGTTAATACCGGTTACTGTGTACTACACCACTACCATACATTACATGTGGTTAACCATTTGATACCATTTCCTACCAGCTGGTGTGCCGCTTGGAAGGCACTTTGAAGAGTGGCAACCGTGGTTTGAAAACGGGGTAATGCAGGGTGCCACTTATGCGATAACTGCTGGGAGTTTACCTCTGAGGGATTCAGACAGAGAAAAATGACAGTGACTCCCTTGGAGTGGACACCTGTATCCTGACAGAGCTGATGAAGGAGTAGCATGGATTTGGGCACAGTGACCTAGAGATACTTTGATTGTTATTGTTAATTGACATTTTGCATACATCTATCATATATGACAGAATCACAGTTTTTTAAACTGATCCACTGGCTAGCATCTTACTGATTCTGGTTATATCTGGTTTAGAGGCAACTTGATTCAAACTGAATTTTTCTCCGAGTCATTATTGTTAGAATTTAAAAAGGGACTCCACAGGAATTCAAAAAGGAATTTCTAAGGAAATTAAAATAGAATTTCAATAACATTATAAAAAACAGGAGATAAAGGAACTTCATTTAACAAAGAGTGGACTACAATGATCCTAAGGAGAGGAGATGATTATGATTTTAACAGACTTTTCCATACAGCTCAGGCCGCAAATCCTCTCTAATGGCTTTTAAAAGAAAACCAAGTTAGTAATTAATAGCAATGATAAATCTAAAATATAAATTCTAAAAATGGAAAATCAGTTAATGATCTTGATCATTAACTGATTTTCCACAGTGATGTTTGCTGTGTGCCACTGGGACATTTACTGTGTGTGCTGAATTCTACTGCAACAACAACCTCTGGAAGAACAAACTACTTCTTGAAGGAGGAAGTGGCTATCATTCAAAAAAGTAGGTATTTAGACTTCATCAAAACTACTAAGACTTATTAAGTTTGATATACCTGTTGAAAAGAGAAATCTATTTTTCAAATCAACCTTTTAGGTGAGTAATTTTCATTGTACCATTATTTTATACCAATGTTGTGACTGTTGATTTAAATATTCAGCTATGTAATTAAATTTCAGTGAGGTTATCCAAGTTTCAAATGATACAGAGTATGACAAGTACAACATGAAGCATTGGAAATGTGGATTAGTGTGAAGTACATCAAGCATTTTATAAATTCAAAGGACTTAATGATGATTCCTGTGAACATTTGACAATATCCATTCCAGATAATGTTACAGCAGTATAAAATCTAAACTTTAAATGTGCCTTGTCTGTGGTCAAAGATTACAAGAAGTTTACTTCATAATAATGTATTATAGTTCAAGTAATTCTCTTTTAGTACTCAAAACTCCTTCAGCTCAAATACATTTGATGGCATAAAATTAACAGTAAGAGGGTGCACATTCACATAATTGCTGATGGGTATGCTACTCTGCTAGCCATTACCATTGACTATGGTGTGAAGATGCATGCTCAAATATTGTTTTCATTCCAAAAATAGATGATTTTCTCCCTTCTATATCATGTAATTTCATTTGCGTTGTGTTCCTTGAAAAAGATGCCATTTATTCCTACGAGTAAGAATAAGTCATTTTTCTACTTAAAGCAATGCAGGACTCGTAAGTTTTTTTCACAGGAACTTAGCTTATACATTAAGGATTATTGTAAACAAAACTATAAGTCTGAATTCCCATTGCCTTTCGCTGTGGATACAGTTAATTGAAATTGGTACACGTGAGATTTTTTTTGTAGAATTTATTTTCTGCAGAAGCATTTCATGTATGGCATATTAAATGATATTTCTGGGATTTGTTTGGACTTTTTAGCTCCAGGAAAAAATTTGATGATTTTCTATGCAATAGAAATGGAGTTACGGGTGAAAACAAAAATCAACAAGTTTTGCATGTTGCGGCACAATAGGGGCAATGCCCAAATTTCAATCGCCCACATTCCAGAAACTATTGACAGTGGGAGGCTAAAATTTTATCTGGTCACTATTCTTATCAAAATGTATGTCCATAGCAAATTTCATGAAAATCCGAGTCGGTGGGTGTCAAGGTCTCGTTGATTTGACGTGCAATGACCCTCAATTAAGTGATGGAATTTGAATATTTAGGTATGATGATTAATAAAAATGGTTTAGGAGAAAGATTTAAATCAAAAACAAGATCCAAGAGGGTAAAATAATACTCAGTTGCTTGAATTCCTAATGATAGATAAAATTGTATCAATTAAAAAATTAGAAAAGAATAGGTAAACTTAAATTGAATCCGTCCTGTGCTACTGCTGCAAAGGTTTGGTTATAAGGAAACACCTAGAAAGAGGGTTGGGAGCTGTTGAAATGAATTACCCAAGAAGTGCCACACTATATCACACACAAAGAGTTACTAACGAGGATATCTGCAATCACAAGAGAGTGACAAATACCGTAACTGACAGGAATGAGAAGAAAAAACTGTGATGGTTTTTAATGGTAAGCCCGTACTCAGTATGGGTCACCGACCATACCGATGCCACTTCGTGGCAATGGGAAATGATGGCACCAGAGCTGCAGTTGGAGGTGGGGCAGTTCGATCACCAACTGCCAATCTACTGGGTGGAGGCCACCACAGAACTGGAGGAAGCACCCTACATCCAGAAAAATGTTCCAGAGTTCACCTCCATCACTATTTTCATAGATAACCAATCTGTATTAGCTGGCCTCAAGAAAGGCACTGGTCTAATGATGAATGACAAGTCATACATTGTCAAGTTTATCGATTTAATGAAGGATTCAACACGAATAGTGTCCTGGTAGAATGTATATCCTGACTGTGGCAAACCTTGCCAAACACCCTCCCATAATTATATGCCTCAGACCAAGGCAATACTTGTTGCCTGTAAAATTTTTTAAATCCCTTGAACTATACACCTAATTACTGTAGTATTATGAACATAAACAATATACTTTCTCAAAAGCCAATATATCGGCTCGTGGCACTTCTCACCCAAGAATGAAAAGCTGATATATCGACCCACGGCACTATGAGGGTTATTATGGAGTGTAGAGTTGTGCAGAAACGTGGACTCAAGAGAAAGTAGGCTAGAGGTACTTGGGATGTGGGAGTGGAGGACGGAGAAAGTATGGTAGATGGAAAGTGAGACAAATGGGGATGCACTTGGTATGGTGAGTAAAGAGAGGAAACTTCTTGAGGAGATTAGGAGGTAGAGTAGGTGGTTGGAAAAGGAAATGAGAGGAGAAGGGTTGCTGAAGGCCATGATAAAGAGGATTTGGGTAACAGAATGGATTTTATGGATGGGATGAAGGGAGGTAGGATGTATGCTGAGACGAAGAAATAAATTGTTTTGGTAGATAGATGTCTGCCCTCGTAAAAATCTAGAGGAGTTTTACTCTCTTCCATTTAAGTAAACCTACCTAAATCAGTATATTACCCTCATAATAATAATTGTACGGTTGTGGGGTAGGTAGACCAAGGGAGGAAAATGGGTGAATGTGGTAGAAGAAAATTTTTAAGAGGGACATTTGAAATCTTACAGAGCATGTATGAAGCAAGGAAGAATTAATAAAACAGAGCCAGTGTTGAGTCTAATTCTCACAATTAAGCTCTTTTGACTGTGCCTACTCTGCAAGGGAATGGGATGATGGGAATGTAAGAATTCCAGGAAAGAATGATCTTTCTGACAAACTGTATGTAGGCTCTATAAGCATTCTTACATAGTCCATGCCCTATTTCCATGTAAATTCGTTTGTACACGTCATTATTGTACATCACTACACCCATGTCATATGTTTGTAAACAATGCTTAAACAATAAATAACTACACAATTTTTATAATTTTCATCAGAGGTGAAGACATTAAGCTACATGGGCTACCCAATAGGAGTATTATAAGCATAATCCAAGAATTTCAGCTATGAAATGATAAATAAATACAATCATACTTCATCCTATCAGCACCTTAACTCATTGATCTCCAAAATTTACAAATCTAATTCACTCTGCTACATTCTGCACTTATCGTAGAGATAATAAAATAGTTATGGCATCACATTCACCTTTACTCTTCCTTACCCCATAAAAGTATTTTACCAATAATCCAGTTGACAATATAGAACTCTAAGAAAAAATGCCCATAATATAGGTATTTCAAATAATAAACTCGAGATTTTGATTGGAAGGACATTGCCCCTTGTATTTCAAGTTGCCCCTTTTTCACTAATAAATAATTCATGTGCCTATATGTTGGGTGGTTAGCTTCTTCAAAACTTGACAATTTTCAGTAATAAACACCAAACATAACCCAAGAGAGGATTCATCTCCATGGTGCTCTTGAAAACAAGATGATTGCCTATATTTATATAAAAATCACTTCCTAGATGAAGTAAAAAAAACTTCATTATGGTTGCATCTGAAAGACAATAATGCTATAAAATTAACAGATCTACACATCAACGTAAGATTCCGATATTCTTTCACTGACATATCCACCCAAGGTGGTAATACATCTTGATATAATATATCAAGATGTATTACCACCTTATGTAATTCAAGAAAAAATGACATATTATGTCATTGTTTCTTGACTTACAGGTGGTAAGGTGGTAACGAATCCAACGAATGCGGGAAGAAAGTCACACTGATTCTTTTAAGATTATAAGTCCGAAATAAGAAAAGAGGCATAAGAACAGTTTCATTTTAATTGTTGAGAATATTTATTTACATTACTGCAGAGAGAATGGTGAGTATACTGACTTTTCACCGTCATTATAATGTTACATAATTTAAACATTGTAATGTTTACTCATTGGTCAAATATTAAAAAGAGTACACATTCAATATGGCTCCATTAATCCATTCGATGATTCTCAATTAATTACCACACCTAGCTACATCAAAGCCTCTGAATGATAAAACTATGACAATACTTACTTTTTTCAATTTCCCTCGCCACATTTCAGACGTCAGGATTTCTTTGACAGCATTGTACCTCTGAGCATATGCAGGAGGGAAAAATTTCAACCCAGCTTGTACGTCGAATCTACAGACTAAAACTCCAGTCTTTGGCAGGGGTATAGCTTTCAGTTCTTGAACACAGCGTTTAGACAATACATAACTTTTATGTATATAATCACGACGTTCCAATTGTACATAAATATTATTTATGCAGTATTTGTCACCAAATAATTTATCACATATAACGTGATAAACAATGCGTCCCACAATACATAAACTGTGGAATAAAAGAATCATTTCGTTGAAATTTCCTTCTGTTTGGCACCTAACCTTCAGCTACTTCTTCAGGTGCGTTTTCCTGTTGATTTGACACTTCCTCTCCACTTTCCTGTTCCTCATCTGGCGGATTTTCTTCACTTAGAAATTTAATTGCTAATAAAAAAAGCAGATGAAATAAAATAATCATTTCTTGGAAAGGTTAATTTTAACTATAAAACACTCCAAATTTTGAACTGTGCATTTCAAACTTGTCACCACCGCTGTACAACAACAAATGACAAACGTAAATGAATTCGATAATGGCGGTTCTGAGATTCGATTAAAGAAGATAGATCTATATGTTTGTTGGTATTCTGCGCAACGAATTGAAGTTAAAAATTTGCTTTTAATGAGAGCGAGTAATGATACTGAGGAGTTTATTTTTTGGTAACTTTAAGCCTAGAATAATAAGGAAGCCTATTTTGAACATCAAAAATACGCCAGAAGATGGGCTATAGGTACTTTCGTTTTTCAAGCAAATTATACGTGGTAACCAGGGAGTGCAGAAATTCTCTATTGCTGATAAATGGCTTATAAAAATAATACCAAGTAAAATAGAAGCTAATAAACTGAATGCTTGTAACAGCAAAAACATTTTTGTCCAGGCTCAAGGATAGTCACGGTAGGAAGAAATTATTGAGATCATCATTTACATAGATTAATTTGACAGCGAGTACACATGTACGCTGCCCAATGCGATAATATATAAATAATGAAGACTTGAAACAAACTTTCTTTACAGTTTCAGGGTGGTGAGAGAAGCGCATTGGAAGGATCACCATGCTTCCCGCGTGACACGCGCGCTTGAAGATTGGGGGGGGGGGGGGGGGGAGATACGCTTGAGATAAAGGACTAGCACTGGGGAACCGGAGTATACTTGCGATACAGGCAGGGCCGTCTTGCGACAAAAATTTCATCAGGGCGAGAGAGTATTCCGGCACCCCCCCCCCCACCTATCAAGCCTAAAGCCAATTTATTCACCACTTAAACGTTGCAGTAAAAAATATTTTTTCACAATCACGGCGCCCCGGGCAGTTGCCCGTGTCGCCCGGGCCTGGATACGGGACTCAATCCTTTGGCTTGGTCATTAAATCGTCATCTCTCGTTTACAGCCGGTCCATTCTGCTGCCGGGCTTCTCTCTACCCTTCTTAGTACCTACACACCTTCCATAGGAAAGCTATTACTATTCCTTTTGTCCTAAATATATTCTAATTTTCACTTTTGATATTATATCGAATTGACTTCCTTTATTCCTGGAAAATAGATAGTTCAGTGGGTCCAACCATATTTTTGACGTGACAACATTGTGAATCCTTCCCTTTCAACTGGTACCTACCATTCGACCTATCGTGCATGGGTGACCCTGGCAGGAACAATAACTGTTGCTTCCACCAGTCCAGCTCAGAGTGTGATGGGTACCCTCAAGCCCTTCCACAGCATCAAGGTTGTACTCGTAGAGGAGGGTTTGTAATGAAGATTTCCAGGACAAAAAAAGCAAGGCTGACAATAAAAGTAGTAGGGAATAAACAAGACCATCAGACAGGACAATTGAATTACTTGGGTTGTACGTATATAGGCAATGGTGACCACAACTGTGGGCACCACTATCTGCATAAAGGGAGGCTCATGATGCCAAATGCTTAATAAAATTAATTTTTTTGGGTGGAAAACCCAGGATTTCCGGAAATTTGGGGGGAGGGTAAATATTTTAAAAAACTGTACATGGAGGGGATGAGTAACTGAACCTGGGAGGGTGTGCACCACTGTAAATACGCCGTCTGGAGAGGCAACTGATGGCTGACATCAATTGCACCAGTAAGGATAGGTTGGTAGGTACATATAAGGATAACTTGGTTACTGGAGGAAGGGTGGAGAGACACAAGGTATCAGCATTTGCCCATTCTTAATGAAAGATGACCTGGAACCTTTAATCTGCAGCACACCAGTTTCCAGATTGATGCCAACTTATCTCTCTCGGTCTCTTATATTCTCTGTTTAGAAGGTGGTCTCTTCTTAAAAATCATTGCCATCCTGGAAGTTTGTATCAAACCCTTCTCTATACCTTTCCTAGAAAGTCAACTCATAGCGATGAGATCCAACATGGAATTTATGATGAATTTGGCCATGACCAAAATATTCAGTAGGTGCCCAAGTTCTTAGCAATATTCAAATTGCAAAATACTGTTCCAATCACTCACACACAAAATTCATGAATTATGTACGTGAGACAAACTGCAAGTAGTGAAATCTCCAGCCATTAAAACAACATATCATGTCATGCACATTCTCAGGGTGGTTAGGAGCTACTTTTAGCTAAATATAGAATTTAGAAGATGCAATCTTCCACAGAGAAAAATTTATTTGACCCGGGTTTCGATGCACTATTCATCATCATCAGGTATATAAATTTACAAATCAAGGTATATATACAAAAGAAGTGGAGGGAGGGAGTGGGGAAGGAGAAAAAATTTCAAGGGGGCAGGGATTATTATTTACACTAGAATATCATTAACATATGAAATTTGAAAAACCAAAAGTTCGTTGGGTTGATGTCCCGCAGCGTGTCGAGGGGGGGAAGGCGAAAAGGACAATCATTAGAAAAATAGACACTTTATCACTGGTTACTGCACTTTGTCACTGGTTACTGGAGAATTTTTAGGGGTACACGACAGTAAGTTAACACTATGTATAAAACCAAAAGGGCTCTTTGAGGAGTGTCCCATGGCGTGTCGTCAACCTTCGTGATGCCAGGAGACTGACCAATATACACCCATACAACAGCGGGAAGGGGGGGGGCGGAGGGTTTGGTAATCAGAGCACAGGGAAATTTTACACACTTAGTTGCAGGATGCACGCTCACACACTGAGGGAAGGTGATGGACAGGAGGGGGAAGAGAAAAACTGTACAACATTGAGGAGGTGGAACTTCTTTTTTCTCTGTTGGATGATTTCTAGCTGCTCCATTGCATCTAATTTACGGTCTTTGTTGAATGAGTTCAAAACTTTTAACTGACTTGAACTACTTTTAACTCTTTCTCACTGGAGCCTTGTGATAGAAAATACTTCCCCTGTCACAAGCATTTCACTCTACTACTCTGTACAGAACTCTCTCAGGAAAGAATCGCTCAGATATACTTTTCGTTTATTTTTGGACCCAACTTCTCAGGACAACAGACCCTTTCCTCGGCCACTGGGAGGGGATTTTCTCGACCCTTTCTCTCAGTGCCAGCCACACTCACAGCATGAGTTCAAGGCCAACCATTTGTTTACGCAGTGGATTGGCTAAAAAAAATTTTGTTCCATACTCTGAAAGTATAGGCTCAGAAGTGTATTACTTATGTTTTGCCGTGCATTTACAAGTTTTAAACGGAACTCTACCACAATTATTAACAAAGTTAATTTTTAAAGAATGCTCCCATCAACTTGGTTAAACACCTTGTTAGAGTCACATTTAAAATTTGTTAATGCTCAACGGAACATAAGGAATTTACACTTCTGAGGCTGTGTGTTCTGAGCGCACAACAAATATTTTTTAGTCAAACCACTGCATAAACAAATAGTTGACTGCAGACCTATACCGTAGGTGATACCTATATCACTGAGAGAAATGGTGGAGGTAATCTCCACCCACAGGTCAAGAAAAGAGTCCCACGTCAAGCAGGATGAGGTTTCAATTTCAATTTATTCGTCCATGGATTTGTGAAAATACAACAAATATGGGACATGTCAAAATACAGGACATCATACAGCATGATGCTGCTTGTCATAGCATATAACAATTCAAGTAAAATACATGCAAAAAATTCACAGATAATGTACAATGACCCATTTATTCTACATTAGAACAAACAATTGTTTGATATAGGTTTCGTCATCAGGTTAAACAAATTATTAGAAAGTTCACAGTGATTTTTATCAAGTATACATAAAATATCAAACAAGGAGGTATCGATTAGAAAGTCATATACAGAGTAATATAGCTTGCTGGCTAATAAGTGTTTCAATTTTACTTTAAAAAATACTATATGTTTTTAAATCCTTTAATCTATTTGGTAAGTTATTATAGAGACGTATCACCATTTCATGTGGGCTAAGTTTCAGGGCCCTACTCCTTATCGTGTTATAATGAATATTGTGCTTCATCCTTGTATGGTCCCTGTTGACACCTGGGATCTTTTTTCTTGCTTGGCCACAGAGCCATGTTAAAAGGGCACTCATTCTATTGCATAGGAAAATTCCTAGAAATGGCATTTGTTTGCATGGGATGAAAAATTAGGTAGTTACATTTTAACATGGTGTTCATAGAAAGGTTAAAAGAAATTTGAGGGTCTGAAAGTCTAAATAGCTCCCTCGGACACCCCTACTATTTGCCTGACAGCTGATTTCCCTGGCAGAAGAGACACTGTCCTACCCTACTGGCTACCCCTGTTTTCTAGCAGTACACTTATAATCAAGGGTGTATACGGGGGAGGGGGGGGGAGGGCAAGGCAGGGCAGCCCCTTCTAATGAGGAAAATTTTAAAATAAAATAGCGACAAAGATAAACAACAAATTTCTGAAAAATTAATTCACAGGTACTTGGTTGGTATTTCAACATTTTGAAAGAAACGAATTAGAATTTATTTATGAAACGATTTGATTTAATGCCACATGCGATGCTGGCCGACAAAAGCATAGAAGCAATCCCCCAGCTGGAAATCCATCTGAATTTTGGTTGAAGGTCACTAATAATTCCTTACTTGGATACCATCACATCATCTTTAGAATCCAGATTTTCTTCAGATAAACCACCTGCATTTTCATTGACATATTTTCATCCAAACAACGTGAGAGATGTTGCTTTGGGGAATTGGATTGAAGTTATTTCATATTGTACAAATTTTTACAATTTAGAAGGCATCGAAGGAGAAAGGGAATTGTGGTTTAAAATGTGGAATGAGGCACAGGAAGTGCCTGACATCATTGAAGTTTTAAAAAAAGAGCAAATTGTTGTTCTCTATCATTAGAAAGGCGATACTGATTCTGTTTTCACTGCCCTGCACAACAAGCACAATTGAGTGCTCATTCAGCTCCCTTCGCTGAATTAAAACAAGGCTAAGATCAACTATTGGTGAAAATAGGTCAAGTGGGTTAGCAATGCTAAGCGTTCATCGTCAATGGGTTTCCGCAAACAAGGAGCAATTAGTGGAAGCTGTAGCTAAAAAATTCACAGCTAATCCTCGCAAACTATTGTTCAAAAATTAATTTTTTTAATAAATAGTGTTCTTCCTTATGTTACAGTGAACTATTGGATTGGGGGCCCTCCACAGATGTTCAAAACTATTGTTCAAGAATTAATATATTTAAAAAATATATATGGTTCATTGTTCTCCCTTTTGTTATTGTATATTATTGCATGTCACCCCCTCCCCCACGAGGTTGAATTCAGAAAGCTGCCCTCCTTCAGTTTTGAGCTGGATATGCCCTTGCTTATAATACCTCTCTTACTCTTTCGCCACAGCAAACAAAGACATTGGATGACCATTATGATGGAAGAAATGAAGAAAATCACATCAGTGATTTGTAATTTAGGCCCATGTAATATGGTAGAAAGCCTGTGGACTTAATCTAAATATTACTTTCTGATTGACTCTTGTATAAGCTTTGGGTTTATATTTATCACTAACCCTTGGTTCTGATGCATATCCTCCCAACAATGTTGAATGATCATTTCATGTCAGATACACAAATAAAAAGCCATCAAAGTCGACTATGTTCACCAGCCTTAACATTTATGTTTTTCCCAGAAAAATAATTATGTACTATCATCCTAGCTAGACACAATGCCAATCCAAAGGCCACATACAAGCAGAGGCCAACATCTCCAAGTCACAACCTAAAAATTTAAGTATTCACGAAAAGATGGTCAGTTTTTTAATCCTTGGGTGCTCAAAAATGATTATCATCCTAGAAACAATCCCAATCCAAAGGCCGCATACAAGCAGAGGACAACATCTCCAAAGTCACATCCTAAAAATTTAAATATTCAGGAAAAGATGGCCAGTTTTTTAACCCATGGGTGCTCGGTGAAGACATATACCGCCTTCCTAAGCATGCCTTAATTTCGATTTAAAAAATTAATATTGCTTTTTCTGGTGTTAACTTTTAAAAATTAAAATTTTCCTTATAAGCAATTCGTTTGCTTGATTGTCTCGCTCTTTTCCTCCAAAAATTTCTTCATTCTTTCGTTGTGGTTCCTTCTCCGGATCAGGTGGCCGGTCTTTTTATGTGTTTACTTGGTTTATTTATCGTAGAACCCCTAAAATCCATCAACCTTCCTTCAAAAAATTTCTTTGTGGATCTTTGTGGATATCATCTGGATTGATGCCAATTTCCTCCATGTCTTTTTTTTTGCTTACTCAACCCATTTTCGCCTTCTTGAACTTGGTGTTATAGCTGAATCTTTTCTTCGTCAGTCTACAATCACTCGAATTATTAAGATAACCCATACACCGGATAAGATCATACCAGATGTTTATGATGAAATCGACTTTTATTATAAACATCTGATAAAATTTTTAAATAAGTACATAGCGAAAAAAATTAAATAAACTGTTAAAATTTTCAGAAATTAAACTTGAGGTTTCTGAGAATGAAAATGGCCAATGCCACAGGAGTGAAAGGGTTAAGTTTTACCACCTGAAGTTTCACAAAAAAATTCAGATAACATATACAGGACCATAGTGTTAAAATAGAATTAGTGTCTTTTCATGTGTGTTGGTCACATCAGTGGCTTAATTTTTTCATATCCACAAAATTTACGTTCTACTTTTGTTTCTTTGATTATTATGCGGTAGGGTGCCATGTCTTGCGCAAGTTATAAACGAGTCTAAATAAAACAATGCTTTAAGATCACTCGCTCTTCTCATTTGCCAGGAATTGAAATAGAAAGTTTAGAAAAATAAAATTACTTGGCTTAACACTTGGAGCTACCAGGCTTATAAGAAGCAATGCAATTTTGATGTTAAGTTTCTGAAAATAATGAAAAGGAAATATGGAATGGGTGCATCTAAGAACAGAAAAAAGGATTAACTCAAAGTAACTTATATCTTTTAATGACAGAATGATGAAATTATCTGTTAAATGAAAACATATAAGGCATTCATGAAACAATTAGTCAGTCTATGAACAACAACAATCCAGCATTTGAAAGGCTGGCGTGGTGCATTTTCTTCCTCCAACATATTTCTCACATTGTTAAATATGGGTGATTTGACCAAGGTAGAACAAATAATTACATAAATTCACATTATAACACATACTTTGTTTAGCATATAAATTATTGAGACAACATGTTACTCTTTTCACATGTGAATAATTATCAAAATATTACTACAAAACATGATTAGCTTAAAATATAAGAGGTATAGTATTAGGACATCCAAAGTCATAACAATTCTGGAAAATATATTCATGATTTAAATCATGAATGATGAATCCATCATTTAAAATATGGATAAAATAATGATTAAAAACAAATAGCTGCCCAAAATTTTAGAAAAATAAAGATGCTATAAGCATTTCCTTTCTATAGTGTAGATTGGCTGAATCAATGTAACAATATTATTGACATTTACTCAAAATAAGAATAATAGTGATGTTAGAAAATAATATTTGTGGTAGTTAAATAATAATTATAAAAATCAATAATGATTAATCCAAATGGAAAATAAAAATGGTAATTAACCAGACTAGTTAAAGTTTAACAACTAAAATAACATTTTCAAACAGTTATAATCTCCAGGGGAATGGGTATTAGTAAAGGGAATGAATTAGTGATCTTATATGTGAGAAAAACAAGTGATGTAGTATGAATATGGGTATAAATATATGCAGGATCTTATCCATAGCACATAAAAACTAATTTGCAACATAAAATATCTTCATCCGAGGAACCACGTGTTAATATTCAATAATAACAAAATATGAGATATTATTGAGTTTTCTTCTTTGTACCCTTTCACGAATACTATGTAAAGACACATATTTAAACATGATGAAACTTCCAGTCTTGATTAAACTCCACTGTGAACTGTTTTGGGTAAAAAAATAACATCCATTCAGCACACTCACAAATAATTCAGTATCTAATAATGCTGGTTCCTTCACATTCAACTTAGTCCAGTCGACACAAGACAAGTTCTTCAGTAAAGGTGCTGCCTATGGAGTCACATTATAACTTCGAGAATTACACAGTATTAGTTGCCCAAGTTAAAATCAGCTTATAACTTCCACTCAGTAAAAACAACCATGTAGTGGTGAGAGGGTTTTTAAAGTAGACTGCCCTTCACTAAATATACTGTAAAAGCTGCTGAAATCACTATGCTACTCTAAAAATGCTCCACTAATGACCTGAGCTGCATATGACGAAGTCAAATATGTTCAAATCACTTGATATGACAAAATTTCAAAAACACGATCATTAATTAACACACTTTTACTTGATTTAGTTCAATTAATCACAATTAAAAAAACACAAAGAGACTTAGCACCCTAAAATAAAATCAGTCTCCATAGCTACTTGCAAAGTCTTAGCAAAGTTAGGTCACTAATCGATGGGATGGATACCAGGGCCCAATCAATTAGATTTAAAACTCTTCAACTCGAAAGCTGAGAGGGACGCACTTCGACAACAAACTTAATTTACTTACGAGAGCGAGAGAGAGAGAAAGGATAATAATATACTCCACTGAAATTAAAAGGCAAGTTCACAAGGTAACTTTCATGTTAAGCCTATACCCACAGTGATTTTGTATTTCACGACCGTATGGTAAAATAGATACTGATTAGTATTTTGAAGTTTAATGAGCAGGACCACACATGGTGGACGTAAATAGAAGTGTTGGAAAACTAATTGCAAAAATGGACTGAAGCACCTTTCTGTTGAGGATTGCAGGGTTGCAAGAAAGCACCATTTGGAGGAAATACTATTTCCCACTTTATCCTTGCATTGGTATAATAATGTCATTAGCAAGGCATTCCGTTAACACCTGATATTTTAGAATTTTACAATTATTGTGCACAAGTGACACCATAAATGTATATAAATATTTACAAAACTACTTCTCAAATATCAAATTGTCATCCAAGTATACTTTAAAATTCATCCTGTTTTTGGCTATGGTGTCAGAAATAAGATTTCCTCTATCTATGAGAGTTGGACACCATGTTCATTTGACAAAAAATGCCTGAAACCATGAACCAACAGGTTGAAACTTCACATATATTACTGTGTAAGACCAATATCAGCCTCAAAATTGGATGGGTTACTGATGAAGCAAAGACTGCTACCGCAACTGTAGAGCCTGACACTTGGATGCAGCACACTCCACAGCCTCAGAGATTTCTGCAAAAACAGGAATGCCTTCTCTAGAAGCCAGGTCAAGCAGGTACATGCGTGCACGGTTGTAGTCCTTGATAGCCTGCGCTGACAGCTGAAGGAGAAATTTTGCTTTAATAATAATATACTTATTAATAAAAAATGACAATGGGTGGAATAGATCTTGTCATACACTATAAATAACACATACAGGAATGATAAACATTCCTATATTTATGCAGGCCTACATTAAAAAAGAAATAATAAAAAACATGCCTAGTCACTCATTGATTGGTTCTGATTTCCAATTTTCAAAGCTCATTTACAGAAAAAAAACTACACATAGCCAAAATTTCTAAGGAAATTTGTCTAAGATTTGATGCTCTGTTCAATAAGATAGATATGTTTAGTGATGTGATCAGGATTCAACGATTCGATCAAATCTTATCGATTCCAAGGGGTTTGAGATTCAAACCCTGGTTGTGTGGGTGGCATATATGCTGTGCATCACAGTAAACTCTAACCCTCAAAATCTTGCAATGGAATAATCATCTGGGGCCATGACATTGTTTTACTTTACATATAAGAGTTGATAATTTGCATGAAAACTCATTGCCATACATCTATACAAGAGCTGAGATTAGATCGTAATTAGTAAAGTCAAGTTTTAATTAGAAATTCGATGCACAGAGCATGCGAACATTACCTTCCAATGCCTTATTTTCTAAGCCACCAAATGTAACATATTATTCCACAATGGTGTCTCTCACGTCACAAACATACTATGGAGTTTTGTAACAAAAGTTTAAATTTAAGCCTGAGAAGCAGCAAAAGCCTGAAAACTAACCGATTAAGATACATGGAAGGGTTTTGAAATGCCTTGTTACAAAATTCCCTGGCAGTGTTCTAGAATAACTAACAGATAAGATCCTTGCCGACCAAGAATGCCTCATTTCATAGGCAAAAATTAACAAATTAGTTGTGTTCACTTAACATTCTTAATTTAAGAATGAAGAACTTTGTTGTAAAACTGAATTACTGATCAGTTTCATTTCTATTTTATAGTCAGTTAATTAGATTTGTGTTTGAGGGGAAACATAGAGTTACTTATTGATTCATAAACATAAGAGAAAATGTAAAAATGGATTTGGATTTATTTAAAACACACTAGTAATGAAAAGGAACTGGCATTCATAAATTTGGGAAAGCAGGATTCTGATTCTTGATTTATAATTTGAGATTCGATAAAAAAAGAGAGATTTGGATTCAATAACTTTTACATTCCACCCATCACTAGATACATTACTTTTTAAACAACCAATATATGCAAGGTAAGGCAATGATCAATAGTACATAGTAAGGGAATAGGAATTCCAACGATAATAGACAGAACAAGAAAGTTGATTAGAGAGCCAAAAGAGATCCAGGAGAGGTGGCAATAGTGCCTTAGACTTGCGGAAATGCATCCCTTGCGCTGATCTATGCATGACTGAATAAAAGTCTTTCTAATGAATAAGTCCAAATAAAAAAACATGCATTAATTATATGTCTTAAATCAGGGATAATAATACATACCCTTTCATTTCCAATGACACTGTCTTCTGGCAGCCTTTGCACACACAGCACTACTTCACACTCCAGGCCAACATAATGCGCTGCCTGCAGAACAAAAATATCATTTGCTTTCAATTCAGATACAGCTGTACAGAGACAGAGGAACACAAAAGTCTATGAATATGTACATGGTAGAGGCAATTATTGCAATGTACTTTAAAGTGAAGAAAGCATTAATGAGAGTAAGGTGAAACAAGGGACAGATTTAAATATTGATGAAGGCTTCCGTGGATTGGTGGAATAGGCGTGGCTAATTTTCCAGGATTTCCTCCGCATTTATACATGTTCGTACAACAGTTATGCAGCATTTCAGCAGGCATCTTCAAAGTATGAAGATGTATTGACGCAGAGGAAATCCTGGAAAATAAGCCACGCCTGTTCCACCACCCTGTGGAAGCCTTCTTCAATAACCACTCATGATATATTTCACTTGAGAGTGAATATAGGTAAGCATGCTCATAAGAGAGCAGAAAAATCAGAAGCATATGAACTCTTTATCTCTTCTCTTAGGCAGATTTGCAGAATCTGAATAGGGGAGGAAAGAGCTAGAGCCCAGTAGACAAACATTCCTATGCCAATTTTTTTTTTTAATTTAGTCACTCTATCTCAGTTAAAGTTACAAATATAAATGCAAGGTATTTCCCTTGTGCATAAAAGTCATTCAAACATACCAATGTTTGATGGAAACTTTAATTAATCCCAATGTAGCACTACAATAATAATAGTAGCTCCTTTAAATGAGTGATACTGAAGTTTTATATAATTAATGCAGGGAATAATGAAAAAAACTTCAGTACATTGTCCGCAATACTTATTATAACTAACCAAGGTCACTAAAATCAATTGCCATTTTCAAGAGAATTATCATTTACTATGTTATCCTTAAACTCTTAAATATTTAACATGTTCATTTTAAATATTTAGGAGTAATTTTAACAAATGACAATACGGAAGAGCCAGAAATACAAAACAGGTTAAACCTCGCCAACAGATGTCTACATGCAAGCAACCGAATTCTATCTTCTAAATCCCTGACACACAAAACAAAAATTAGACTTTATAAAACAATAATATCCCCAGTACTACATTACGGATCTGAAACATGGAGGCTGTCAAAGAAGGAAGAGAAAAAAATAATAGCATTCGAGAATAAGATATTGTGGAAAATCTATGGGCCCACATACGAAGAAGGACATTGGAGAGAAAACACAACAGAGAAATCAGGAATCTATAAAAACATCCAGACATAACAAGTGAGATGAAGTCCAGAAGAATCAGGTGGGCTGGACATATTCTAAGGAAAGAGGAGGGATGTCTGCTGGAGGAGGTACTGCACGGGATTCCTGAAGGAAGAAGACCCCGGGGGAGACCACGTCTAAGATGGTTGGACCAAGTGAGGAAGGATATGCAAAATATCGGAGCAACAGAAAGAGAAGCAGAAGATCGATCCAGGTAGAAGGGATTTGTTGATGCGGCTAAATATTGCCTAAGATATAGATGGCCCTGGGAGTAAGAATGTTATCTTTGAGATGTAGGTGCGGTGAAGAACAGAGAGGATGGATGAGCTGGGTGGTGAGGAAAACAAACTATGGTGGGGAGGGGGTGGTGAAAGGATATTAGAGATGGATATTGAGAGAAGGCAGCAAGAGGGGATGGAGGACACATTGAGAGTTGACAGAATGTTGACGAGGGTTATAGAAATAAGAATGCTTCATAAGCATGAAATGGAATAATGAAGATGATAGTGATATTGGACAATATGATATGAGAAGGGCTGGGTAACATACAAAAAATGTGTAGCTAGCTACTTCCCCAAAAAAAGTATGAAGCAGCCATTTTAATAAAAAGTGGCAGCTACACAGTGAGTAAACACAACAACCAGTGTAGGCTCAAGCTATTTTGCAAGTGTGGGCAAATTTTATTTGGCCGCCCCTAACAGAATTTACATATCTACTTCTATGGATTTCTTCTGGGTGGATGTAATTTCAGCTGTAAATTGTAGGGCAATTGTGGTCTTTGTTGAAGTTAATTATGCTTACGAGTGTCATGTCGCTTTTACTATATGCTAAAGAAGGTAACTTTGGATAGAAATACATGCTGGAATTTATGTCATATTTTCCAATTTTCATTATTTGTTTCCTTTTCACATTCATTAATGACCTATGACCAGCCAATTGTGGTCTTTGCTCATGTTGCCCACGCCTTGAGCTCGTGCTGATTACAACTACTCACAAAAAGTAACAGTCAGCTACTTTTGGTTTACACACACTTTCTACTTCTTTAACTACTGAGCTGCAGTTGAGCCATCAACTATTGATGCTTAAAATACTGAATTTAAATCAACGTTTAATCAAGCAAATTGCATAAATATTTCATATGATGATGGCTAGAAGAACAGCATTCCTTCAGACCAGATATTTCAGGATATTTGCCCAATCAACATATATTTCTGGAATTATATTTTAAAAGCCAAATTTTGCAAATTTTTTTTGGGAAAATAATTTTGCATGATGGATGGATATCATTAAAAGTATAGGGTTAGTATTTCGAAATAGTATATACTGGGTTTTCAAAACTGTAGAATGATTTTACACATATATTTTTATTAATTTTAAGCGGCAACTCACCATGGTCATGGCAGCAACTGCCCTAGTGTTGCATGTAATAACAAATAACAAGCATAGGCACTTTTCCATAGCTGCAGCTTCCAAAGGACTAAGCCTTTGACCTGCCCACGCAACACTTTGAGGATCAAACCATGCCAAACCTTGGCTCCTAAAAACATAAACACAATATTTAATGAAATGTTTTTGCAGATAAATATACAAAAATAGTAAAGTAAAAATTAAAGACAAGCTGTTTACTTAAATAAACATTTGGATTATGACAGGTATTTTCCATGACAACCTCAGTTAAAGGTACAAAATTTAAAAAGGAGCCTGGAGAAATTTATACAAAACTAAGCAAAAGAACTTTAAAATAAATGATAAAAAAATCATGAGATCCGAAGATCAGAATGGCCCTTATATCAAGTTCTATGTTATTATGTATATAACCTACAGAACAATAAAAAATATTAGGTTCAATGTTATAGGTGATAAATTTTACCTCAGGATAGAAACTGACACTCTTTCACAAAATGGCAAAATTTTAACAGGCAAACTTATTAATGCCAATCCATCCCTACAATGCTCCACAGGAACTAAAACTAACAATCAATGTAATTTTTCAAGCAATATTTTTATATGAACATTACCGATCAGAGCATATGGCAAAACATGCTGTAAGAAATCTTATTAGTATGCCAAAAAAACTTCAAGCTCAAGAAAAATTAATGACTACGACTCGAATAAATACATGAAACTTCAGTTATTTTCTTTGAAGCGACCTTGGACTATCTGAAACCAGCTTCTCTACAAATGCCGATAATGTATGCACTGCACTGAAGATGAATCTATTTTGAAGATATAAGTTGCACCTTAATTGGCACTCATTACTTACTTTAAAATTGGAATGGCAATATCCTCCCTCCATGTTGAATCCCCACATGAACCTCCTAGATACACATCTATTTGCCTGGATATTTCTCCCTCATTCCTCACTAATGTTGTAGACAGAGTCTGTCCATTGCCACCTAACCCTAAAATGTGATGTTGAGAATCAACAGCTCTTTCCGTTGAATTTGACATTGTGCCTGGAAAAGTAAATGAAAGAGAACACCAATGAACATGTTTTTACAGGAATATTTACAGACCATTAAAAATGCCGAGGGAATTCCATAAGCTGAGCTTCATACTTTGAGATCCTACAAAAACCTGAGAACCAATTTAGGAAACTAAGGTTTTTTCTCCAAGCTTGAAGTAAATAAGTCTTAGCAAATGCATATTGTAATCTGCTGATGACAATAAATAGCATAGAACTAGTTCTGCTTTCTACACATTTTACAACATAGAAATTTAAAAGCTTTCCACTACATGAAATAATGTATACTTTGGAATACAATAAAATGGCTTGTAAAATTGAGAAGCAACACCCAACAAATTAATATGTAGAGATAAATGAAATGACCCAGTTATATCTACTATCATTTAGATTCAAATACATATCTACTAATTAAAAGTTGATTGGTAAGTGTATTAACTCACTCAATCAGTCTTTAATAAAAATGTAAGCATTACATTTAGAGACCATGTCTATTAACGTAGTCAGCTACCCTCACTAGGTGTGGAGCACATCCTTCAAATAATTAAGTGTACCTTTAACAATTTATATGCTTTAATGAAAAATTAAACAACAAAGTTCCTCAGCAAAAGCATTAAAATATATCACTATGCACTTTCCTGTTAAATGCACTACTCAAATTAAAGCTCAAATCAATTGTGAGTCACTGAAGTCAATAGAGTACAACAGTCAATATAAAAAATAAACACACACCTTCTGAATGTTCCTCAATGTCTCTGGACGGCTTAATTTCTTCAGTTCTCTTCTCTCTATCAGCATTAACCTTTGTATCACCAGACTGGGTTTTACAGTCCAAATGGCCCCTTGCTTTGAATTCTGCCACAATAGCACAAAATTGCTCAAAGTTAACTCGTAAGGCACTCTCATTCGTCAAATTTGCACACAGCTGTCGTGGAACCTGTTGCTGCCTACGTTTTTGCTGCTTAGGTTCATCCAAACGGTGATGGTTGTTCTCCATTGAGCCATCAATAGTGTCACTTTCTCTCCCAAGTATACCTGCAAATATCAATCCCATTGTGAACATGACGCATAATAAAATTTAAATAAAAAGAAAAAAGTATGTAACATACTCCCAGATGCACATCCAACAGATTTAAGGTCCACAAAAAACATCATTTTAAGATAGTTTACATAAAAAAATAAAAGTTTGACAGAGTAGGAATGATTTCATACATGAGGGGAAAGCTTTTGGAACCAGAAATCCATCTAACAGAACAACAGGGCCAGTTACTTCACAATGATTACCCAAGAAGATTTCAACCTATACACCAAAGACGGTGAAATTTGCCATGAAAAAATCATTTGAATTGACAGGGATTCGAACCCGGATCTCCCAATTGCCGGTCAGGTGTGTTGGCCATTTACAACACCAAGCCCTGCAAATGGGAGATCCAGGTTCGAATCCTGGTCAAGTCAAATGATTTTTTCAAGGCAAATTTCACCGTCTTTAGTGTATATCTTCACACCCAGCACATGACTGCATACCATATCATTTGTGGAATCGCAATGCTCAAAAAAAAAGATTTCAAGCATTTGAAATAAAACAGCTTATGTTAAGCCATGCACGTCCAGAGACAGCTCCCAAATAAGGACACCCAAGTCCCTCTGATCAGTAGCTGAATGCTGTACACCAAAGGCTGGTGCATTTTCAATAAAATCTTACTTCAACATTGAAGGAACTATGAAAGTATAATCAGAGAATATTCTTCCCCTTAAATTGAAAGGAAAAAGTGTACGATTAAAAGAGCTAAAAGTAGGTACTTTTAGACTTATTGTGGATAAAAGCAAAAGAATTAAAGACCCTTAGTTTTTCCCTTCACCAAATACAATATAAAAAGTAAGTTATAGCATAGGTTGCAAAAAGAATTTCAATGTTCACAAAAAAAATAAGAATTATCACTAAGAACATTACCTTGGGAGTTACAGTCTAAGTGCATCATCTTATAATAGAGTGTGATATTTGTGGAAGATTGCCGGTTGATATAAATAAAATATTTTTTACCAAAAATGCATTACCAAGAAAAAAACAACACAAAAAATGTTTGGCAAGGGTAAAAAAATCATCATCTATCAATATTGCAGACATGTATAACTTTTTGGAAGATACTGATAAGGGGCCATTCAAGTATAACGTAAGACATTTTGGGGAGGGAGGGGGGTTGGGCTTTTCTTACGTTGTATTGCGAAGGGGGAGTGAGGGGGTCTGAGACAGCCTTACTAGATATAAGTCACTTATGAATTTGTATTTATATAACTTTTTCGAATTATTTTCATAGGAAAAATCTTACTTTTTTAGGATCACTGCCGCTGCAGTATGCCTGAATGTATGCTAAAATATAGAAAAACTTACAACCAATTCAATGCGTTCATTAGTTTGGAGATGTCGCATTTTCAAAGATCACATGTTTTGCGAGTTGTGCGTAAAGCGAATTGTGAAATATCAAAAATCGTTATCGATATCCATGGCGAGGTCAGTTTTTGCACATTTTGACATAGAATCCCCCATAGTTTACTATCTTTGTCCATGGTTTCAAAAATATCTGATAACTTACGTACGATTGGGAGGGGAGGGTTCGTGAAATCTTACCTTGTCTTACATGAGGGGGTTAAAAAGTGGTAAAACTTGCCTCACGTAATATTTGAATAGCCCCTTACCAACTTAGGGGTGGAGGGGGCCGCCTAAAAACCTATGGCAGGAAACGAGGGGAAGGGGAGGGGGTTCACTCAAAGTAACGTAGCTGTTACAATGTGCATGTTTACGTTTCTTACTCGTCAACATCGCGTCAACAAGACTACAGAGTTTACCATGAGGAAGGGAACGCACGTTTCTTACACCCCAAGCTTCTACCTTAACTCAATGCAACTGAACCATTGCCTCTAGAATGTTGCAAGTCCTAATACCATCAAATTGCTTACATTTTAACCTTCTTGCAGGTTAAATAGCAACCTCGTGACAACAGACAGCGTTACACAGATGTTAAACAAATTAGGCTGGGAGCCGCTAGAGACTCGGAGGCTGCGTGCTAGGCTTAGATTACTTGAGCAATTAAGAATAGATATCTTTAAGAGTGACACAGAGAACATCATATTAGAACCCCACTATATTTCCAGGTTCGACAGAAACAATAAATGAAGAGAGAGATTTTGCCGAAACGATAGGTATGGGAATTCGTTTTTCCCCCGAACAATAAGGGACTTCAATAAATGCTAGGCGTAATTTCATTAGAGCGTTTCCATTTTATATGTAAACGGCTGGTGTCCTAACACCCCCCACCACACGCCTGTTGAGGCGGCTTGCGGGGTAGTATGTAGATGTAGATGAACACTTTTCAAAGCAGAAGTCAGAAACGTGGGTAGGGGAGAGAACAAAGTAGATGAGAACAGTACCTTGCGCCGTGATTCATGGTTGATTTTTAGAATTTAAAAATTAATACTATGTACTTGTTCCAATTGAGATTAGATAGTTCTACTGTATCTAGTTAGGCTACTATATTTGTCTAATTTCAACCTATCCCTAAAAATTAATCACTCAATAATTGAGAAAATATTTTTGAATTGAAAGTGTCATTTGTAGAGACAACGTTACATGTGGGGGGGGGGGGGGGGGAAATACTACAGTTGTCAACAAAGGGGTAGGGGTAAAAAAAATCACCGAAAACAGTAACGTAGTTTATGCATGACCCCCTACTGAAAAACTCCACCTGGTACGTAGGAGTGGTTGGTTGCACAAATAGATATTTTGAGTAAGAAAATTTTCATGAATTTCGTGAATCTAATTCCAAATTGAAAGCGTTTTCATCTTGAGGAGTTCAATAGTACCACACTATATGAGTAAAAGATTAATCTTCCAAAATAAATTCATATCACTTCTCATGAATTTCTGGCATGATTTCTATTTCCTTACTCCCTTTCAGCACCTCAGAAGTTGATTTCAGAGTAAGGTTCAAGTATTACGTGAGAAAATTTTGGGGGTGAGGGATCATCTTACATTGTCTTACCTAGGGGGGGCAGGGGGTCTGTAGCCAATTTATATAAGATTTTCGTCTGTCATGAAACGTATCATTTCCGAATGAAATTTAGCAGTGACATGGAGCATCCGCTCGTTATTGGCATATTTTCCGTAATCTCACCACTACACCAATTCTGTCTGTATTCTGTCGCCTGATTGGCTAACTACATTACCTCCATGCTCAATGAATATGGTACTCCAACACTGCATAATTATAAGTATCCAGTGCTCAAAGCTGTACGATGGCTTCTATGAAAAGATGAAACTACAGAAAGCGAGCATTTAATAAAGCTGTAGATAAAAATATCTAACATCTTACGTAAGACTCAGAGGGAAGGGGGGGGGGAACAAACAATGTTGGGAAAATCTTACATTGCCTTACATAGGGGGAGGGGGGGGGGGTCAAATATAGCATAAATCGTCTTATGTAATTCTTGAACAACCCCTAAGAATTGTGGGAAAGCAGCCAGTATCGTGAATAAAGTATCCACATTGAATGAATTATCATTCTACAACTATGTATAGATAATTATACTTTTCAATATTTACCTGATGCCACAATCAGCAGTTCATCTGGATGAAGGGTCCTACCAGACAATGATTGGAAGGCAAGACATACCTATGGTACAATAAAAAAAATACAATTCAGCTTCTTCATCAATGAAATTATGAAAATATGAAAATATTTAAGCGACATATTCATTTCCACAATATTAGGCATACTTAATAGTAGTAAGCATCAGATCACAGCAGAAATCTCCACAGATAACATTTGATTAAATCTAAAGTATTTGCTGCCATAAAAAATTCATTTAGGTACATAATCCGGAACAGTCAATAAAATCTGATTTGAACTTTTCCCAATGAATGGCTGGAGTCAAAAGTTTCAATTTTTCTATTAGGAAATTTAGGCACATGAAGATTTAACTCAGCAAAAATCCAAGAACAAATATCTGAGAACTCATCACTCAGTACACAAAATTAATCAAATATGGAAGGCCAAGCTGAGATTATAGGGGTACTTAGTTCGTGACCGATTCTGCTATGAATTGCACTGATTTATGATGACTAGTTATACTCTTCAATACATTTAACTGATATAATTATGCTTAACATGCTAGAGTAACTTCATGTAGAGAGAAATGTGCACTTTTACTAGCCAAATATACTTCTAAGGTCCTAATCATTACTTTTAAACTATCAGACCATATCCAACTGTTCAATTACAAAAATTTTGTCCTTGAAAATCATAGGTACTTTAATTTAAATTAGGACAATAGAAGTGTTTACTGGGCATAATAGTGTTTCTTTTTTCTACATTGCATTGAAAAAGGCTTCCGTTTATAGAAACATTCCATAGTGAAGAAATAACCTCTTGCATTGCACACCATTTTATTCAAGCACGAAAAGAACAAAGGCTTCGACAATTTCATTTTCAAGGGGTCCTTTATTGAAACATTCACAACTTCTGAAAACTATTAGCATCAAGGTTCACAAAATTTGGGATGTCGTGGATTCCAAGTTTTCCACAAGAGGTAGCTACTAAGCAAACAGAATGGATGGTGGGTACGTAGAAGAAAGAGGGAAAAGTCAAGGTTAATTCATTCAATGAGAATTTCAAGATTAGATAGGACTGGGCAGTAGCTGCCAACACTTCCTAACAACTAGCTTAAGTTCCTATTAATCAAATACAAACTCACCTCTGTGAGACTCAATTTTCCTGTTTTCCCGGTATCAAGGTCATCAAAAGTTTCCCTTAATTTCCTGAGAATAGGGAAGAGAAAACAAAACAAAGCACATGAGAAAAGACTTTGAGCTGTTATTTTTCACCTCCATAATTGATGAAAGGCTTCAGGCGATATATGTATGGAGTAATGATCCTTGCAATTCAACATTGTGCATGACCACACTAATATCATTTCTCAGAGGAATGCCATAACTAACTATGACAGCACTCTAAAGGGGGAGTGAATTCCAGCTGAGAAGTTTCTGGTTAAGTTTATCTGATAAAAGCACTATGTAATGATATGAAAGCTGTGGGTAAGTAACGCATGCCTCCCACAACTGATGCGTCGCCCTCGTAATTCCCTCGCACGGCAATCACTTTTAGACTGCCTCTCGCTCATGTGTCCCGGCGACACATCACCAACCCTCTAGAAAGCCCACCCGGCAAAAATCAATCCTTTCTTGGTGGGGCAGTGGGAGGAGGCTTCCTTCGAGCAGGTCCCTTACCCAGGGCCTGCCACGAGGATCTGGGCTTTCCCGTGCCAAAAGGGTAAGGTCATCACCCCATGAAGGGGCCGCAAACACAATAGTTCCAAAGGTGGTACAGGTGTCCTCATGGGCCTGATTTTCTAGGAAGGAGAGCGACAAGGGAATACCCCAGGTGGGGCGTCGGTTGTGGTATGCATGTGTTACTTACCCTCATTCACCACAATTGTAAACAAATCTGTGTGGGGTGGGGGGGGGAGAGAATATTGGGCTTGGCCTCATCATGCTTAAGAAGTGGTTTGCCATATACACTAAAATTACCATTACATCAACGTAAAAATACGAAAAGTGAAATTAACACGAAAAATCAAACAATAATTAATGAAGCCACAATAATGAAATCAATCTTGCATGCATTACTCCACACATAAAAAAATAAAAAAAAGCATAAAATATTTCTTCACACAAATACAAAACAAAGTTCAAAAGTTCTAATCACAAAAAGTTCACAAATAGATGCGACCAAAATTCCTTCAAACACTTTCAATTTTTGCATATAATGCCCAAGGAGCAATATATTTTCACAATTCACCACTGGTACTTTCTATTAATTGGTTAGGATCGATAAACTGGGATTCACTACAAAGCTACTTTAGAGTTTATATCACATATACTTCGGTTACTACCAGGTTCAACACCAGAAAAACAATGGCCATTCCTGGTAATCAACTTAATTTTCTTCAAGCTATCAACATTATTTCAAATTTATAATGACTTTACTAACATAAATATCATGGGATACATATTCAGGGAAGCAGCGGTGCCCACCAAAGGGGGTCATGATGTAAAGTTTGCCATAAAATAATTTTTGGAGAATAAAAACCCTGGATTTCAGGAAATTTAAGGTGGAGGGTAGATAAAAAAATGTTTGCTACGGGGGTGAGTCACTGAGCCTGTGGAGAAGGTGGGGCAGTGCACCACAGCAGGGAAAGGGACCTAGCAAGACGCAACCAGGAATACAAGTGACTCATCGTATTTTTTCAAAATTTATTTTCTGATGGCTTCGAGTATGTGCTGTAAGTATGAAAGATAATTTTTTTCGGCGGGCAGATGCAAAATACACCCTATGTTAGCAATTTTCGAATGGGGTGAAAAATGAAAAGAAAATGATATTTTTCCTGCGAACATCTTCATCACTTTTGGCAGGCTGCCCCTGTGCCCCACTTATTAATGTGATTTTTTAGTACATCATTGGAAAATATTTGAATGCTGTTTTTTGACAATGGTCATAATAAAAAAGGAAAAAATATCATTTTCTATTAATTTTCTACACCTTTTGAAAATCGCAAATATAGGGTGTATTTTGCATTAGCATGCTAAAAAAAATATTTTTATACTTGCAGCACTATATATTTTATATATTATATTATTGGAAGCTATCAGAAAAATATTTTTTAAAAAATACGATGAGTCACTTTCCCTCACAATTACCGAAAAAAGTTCAGTAATGGCCCTTCAAAGTATGTATGTACAAAGCCTATATAAGAGCCGAATAGGTGAATCAAAATTATCATTACTTACATACATGTCCATCACACCATTCCCTAAAAGAGTAGACAAAGTCTAAGAACTTAGCTTTTGCTGCTCGACTTAGGAAACTGGCTCTCCCTCAATAATTTCCTCCATAATGTCCCATCCTTACAAGCCTCTTTCATTTCTGTTAGATTCATGCATTGCTTCATACACAACCTCTCATTCGTAAGATTTTTTACATTCATAAAAATAATAAAAATGTTAGTTTAATTCAACTTACAAAAGCTTGTCTCCCAATTGGACATGTCCCATCTTTACAGGTTGAGCATTGTCTTTGAGACCCAGGTCTTGGACTCCAATGTTTTCTCGAAGAACCTGAAATAAATTATTTTATTTCATATTCTGTTAAAGAATTTATCAGAAGAACAATCATGAATTTTAATAACAGAAAATGGCCATTCAAGAACAAAAAAAATACAGATAGAGTAGAGCACCGATTAACAGACGTTCAATCATCCGATCACTGGATTATCTGACCATCTATCACCCCAACAACTAGAACCACCTCCCTTCATCTTCATTCACTACGTTTACTAATCGATCTCAGATCAATCTGACTGGCTCAGCTCGGTATGGTAAACGGAGCGCGCTGGCCAGATCAACCTGAGAAGCGAGCCGAGTCAGCACGCTTTCCCTAACCGGTCTGAGATCTCAGATCGATCCGAAGAGGCCGTGGCGTGGTGCTCATCGTTCTTCTTTTGGTTGCCGATGGTAAACAAAATATAATCGATATCATTTACGGCGTGACTTGTTGCAAGAAGGGAAAGGAGGGAAGTGTGCGGTTGAAATATGCAAGAAATCTCAAAATAATTCAAACTACTGAAATCGATAGTTCAATATCGATATTTTCAGACGTTGTTGGTAAACCAGGCGATCAGAGTCAGCTCCATGCTGAACTTACAGATCGGTCTGAACTCAGACCGATCTGAGATCGATTGGTAAACGTAGTGTTTATTGACCTCAAATATGTGCCTCGGTTATTTATAACTTGTGGAATAGTTGTGTGAATACGTTGGAATCATGAATTTAAACACTTATTACTAGAGATGAACCACTCTGAAAATTACCATGGTAATTTTCGTAAATTACCATGATATTTTTCTCAATTTACCGTGCCCCTTAAAAATTACCGTAATTTATGGTAATTTTTTACATAATTCAACCATGTTTGAAATACTTTTTAATACTGATAATTCCAAACATGTTCTTCAAATCCAAAGCAAGTCCATACACATTTCCTACGTGTTTACTTATAAATTGAGGCATGTAAAACTCATTTTTGGAATATTTAACTTAAATTATGACATTATAGAGTAATGTATGAGAATATTAGAACATTCTTCTTGAAAATTTTTCATCCTATGACAAAAGAAAGCCAGTTTGTGTGTTGCTGCCATATTTCTTTTTACAATTTTTTAAATTTCCAATAAATTAATTTTGTCTTAAGTATGGTTTAAACATCGTTATTCCCTTCCCATGGCTATTAGCTTTCTTATTTAACCATACATTTGCTGTTAAATGCTTAAAACTAAAAAATACTGGAAAATTACAGTAATTTCTGAAAATTACCATAATTTACCGTGGTAATTTACCACAGATGAATATTATGGTAATTTTCCCATCTCTACTTGCTATGTACTAGGCACATGCCACAAGTAGTGACATTAAAAAATGACAGATTGCATGCCTAAGAATACGATCCACAACTGAATGGTCTGCAAATTGATGGGACGTTTTAAATGCATGTGATCGACACGCATTAATTAGTTTTAATTGGTGAAATGTTTCCGATAAGTAAATGGAATCGATTGGCTGGTAAACGAGACTGTAGGAAAAAATGGGTATTTCCATAAAATATGAGTAACAGACTCAGAGAAAGCATGGTACTGAAACCAAAGCTACAACTACTAGGAAATTGAACATGATTGGATTATCTGTCACTCCCGGTAATCTGATTGGGCTTCCCCCTCCATTACCATGGATAATCAGCACTCTACTGTATATGCTAATTATGCCAAAAAGTTAAATTTACTTCTAAGATTCCAATCTCTCTAAACTTTTAAAATAAATGCTAACTCAATTTGGGATCCCAAACTAAAATTTCCAAATGACTAAACTTAGTAAAAAAATACATTTCATCAATGCAACCACTGATTCATACCTTAGCTGCACAATCCAAAGCAATGGGGATGCTATCAAACACAGGAATGCCTTGGCGTTCAACGAGATCTTGCATAACTGCTTGACCACTGCTGAGATCCTCAAACTCCCTATATAAAATGATGATTCAATTATCAGTGTCAACAGAAAAATGATGACCAACTGCATTAGCTTTTCACAAATCATTAGCATACATTATTTTCACTGTTAGCTAAAAGTTTGCTTCAAACAAAGAGGAATGATTTCACCTAATGGAGTATGCCTAAATACTCTCATGTAGCTATGAAGAAGAATAACTAAAATATATCCCCTCGGTTCATTACCTTAGAGAGCAACAACAAAATTTAAAAAAACTGCAAGGAAATATCTTGGAAAAATTCTGGCCTATTTACAACAGAATCACCTAGTATCTAAGCTAGGTTTACAACTTTTAGTCATTTACCAGTGAAATAAATTGATCCAAAAAGAGTAGTAATTTTTTGACACTCACTCTGTAAGAAGCAATAAGGTGAAGCATGGGCCAAAAATGTACAATGCTGGCAATGAACACCATTTTTATTCATTAATATATATATACCTCTGAGAAATTGGTTCTCCACAAACAAGCTGGCCAGGTCCTTGGTAAGGAAGAACTACAAGAACCAACTTTCGCTGCCGACCTGATATGTGGGCCACCTCCAGCATGGATGCAACTGATCTCGTCTGGGAGTCAATGACGAAGAAAAGCAGGGAAGCAGTCTGCTTGGCAGTGTGCTCCTGCTCTATTAGCTCGGGACCCCACTGAGACACTTGCTGTAAAAAGATAGATAGGTAAATACTTTATTATTTATTATGTGAGGCAAGATTCCGCCTAGGTCCCCCCCTTCTACCTGACCACTTTGGTCACAGGGGAGAAAGTTATGCAAAACAATGCATGTAGATCATAAATTTTTAAAGGCATTTTTTTCAAAATGCATGCCGTTTCCCACATCCTGCACGCCATATAACTCTGTTATGTATGTCATTCATGTTAATTACTTGTGGAGCATTAGTACCACACAAAATATTTAGCTTGATGTTAAAATTCCACGTGCTTTTTGGATGTCTACGGATAATTTCCTTAATGTAATACGCACCTATAAATGATTTAATGACATTATTCATGCCAGAATAAAAGTATTTTAAAATGTTCCTGCTCACATAAAATTATTTTTATCAGAAATACAATATTAGGACCGGAGTTGAAAATTAAAATAGTGTGAGGCAGTAAACGTGTCAAATAGAAGTTGTCTATACTGGCAAGCAGATAACTCAATCACGTTCAGCGTACTTTTGCTTGAGGAGCAATCAAGGGGCAAATAAAGCTTAAATACTCACCGGATTGTAATATGAGATGCCTAATGCATTCAGTGCAGGTATGGCAATATCTTGCCTCCACGTGGTAGGATTGCAAGACCCTCCCAAGAAAACCTCACATTTTACTGGAAGAGGCTCAGAATTAATACCATGTCCATCTGTATCAGATCCACCCATGTCAGTGCTTTTACCTCCTGCGGAGTCAAATGGAGTGCTCCCATGGCTTGATACAACTACCCCTGCATCTGTAATAAGATATTGTGTTATTACCACAGAATTATTTCAAGTTATATGAAAACAACAAAAATCAAGCTTCTCTCTTTCAAATGGATGTACATTGTGGTATTTTAGTGAGGACCACAGAAGTATATGCCAACAAAAATGTTCATGATTTGCTCAAATGGAATGGACTTAAATATTTTGCTTGAAATGTTAAGGTCAAAGGTGATCATACTATCACAAGTACCACTAAAATTCTTTCACTGCATACATTATGTGCTTTGACATTATATTATGAGCCAGGGCATTAAGTGTTCTTCGTCTTAGACATAATATAATGGGCCAGTGCACCCGTGGCCATAATACCATCGGACATTGAATGTCATGAGATTTGAAACACAGGAGAGATGAAAATGCTAAACGCAAAAGACTCTGGAACAGCTAAGGAGTTTATAATGAAGACTGGTACAGTGATCAAGAATTTTCTAAGAAAAGGGATATGGTGATAGGAGCTTTTGAGCAGAAAATGAGAAAAGAGAGGACTCTGATTTATGCATGGCATTGTTTGGATCGAAAATTTGGTCACTGTGAAAAGACGATGAGGACAGGCCTAAGGCATTTGAGATTTGGGTTAGGATAATAATGGTGCCGGTGAGCTGGAGAGGGAGGAAGAATTTTGGATATTTAAGAAAATAAAGAACAAATAAAAATAAAAAAGTGTTAATTTATCACTCTCGATGCCATTGCTGAGACATGATAAAGGAAATCTATACAAGCTGGTTAGTGTTACCCAGATTAGGAATTGCAGAAAAAAGTAAGGTGTGCTTACTCGGTACAGTTGACTTTGTAGAGAAAGAAGATGCAAGACCTCTTTTGCTCCATCTACGATTGCTGCCTTTGCCATCCATTTTTTCACCCCTCTTCTCAGGTGGTATTCTTGACATCTGCAATGGCCTGGGCACACTGGAATGCAAAGTTTACAAGGCACTGATTAAACTATGCTCATGAGGCTCTGAAAGAGTCCAGTGGAGGGGTACAGTGATATTACTAAGGCTGGTGCACTTGTTTTCCAAAACAAGAGGTCAATAGGGCATAAAACAAACAATTATGAATTTTACCATTCTTCATTAAGCTAAGTCACACTTAGTATCTTCCAAGTCTACACCATATGAATTTGTTTGGCCATTTACAATTTTGTACCGAGACATATGTGAGGTACCCCATCAGAAGATCACGACGACATCAGATCACGCAACATCAGATCACGAAGAACAGATCACGAAGACAATAGATCACGACGACAACAGATCACGACGACGACAGATCACGATATACAAAAAACGCTATATTTAAATAAGTGAAAGATAGAATAATCCTAATAACATGGGTTTCACTTCATCAGATATATTTCACTGTTATAATTTCTAATAGTATCATACAAATCACACTTACACACTTTATTATCATTTAGGGTTATTTGATTGGGCGGGAGTTTGGGTGGACGGGGGGCGCAGCGCTCCCCTCCCAATTACACATCTGCGGCAAAATATCCACAAAGTATTGAAGCAAAATATATTACAAAGTAATTTTCCCATTTTAATCGTGATTTAGTGTCGTGTGATCTGTTGTCGTCGTGATCTGTTGTCGTCGTGATCTATTGTCTTTGTGATCTGTTGTCGCGTGATCTAATTTCATGGATCCATATGTGTGTGATATGGTGGCCCTAGTTAAGGCTTAACACTAACGTAAAACATCAAAACCGGTCACATTAAACATTTATCTGAGGAGAATTGCTGAAAGTTCTTCTTTTGTTTGGTCATAATTTACCCACCAACATGATAGGCCAACTTTATGAGAGTAAAAAATTAAGAGCTATAGTTCTCATCTGATTTATAATAGTTTCTGACCTAAGATTTCTAAAATTTCAAATTTTTATAAATATATATTTAGATTTAAGATTTTTATTGATAAAAAATAGAAAAAATTGATACAGGGAGAGAAGGAGACTTTGGTAGTAAATAAAAAACTTGGGTCTTCATTTTACCATGCTCAACCTCATACAAGTGACTTATAATTAGGACCGACAGGACATTAAAGAATATTATTATTATAAATATTAATGAAGGAGTGGTGGAATAGGCATGGCTAATTTTCCAGAGTGTCCTCCACGTCAATACATCTTCGTATGACAGTTTCGCCGGCGTTTCAGCAGGCATCTTCAGGTGTGAAGTCAAATTATCCATTTTCCAGGTACTTCATACCTGAAGACGCTTGATGAAACGCCGGCAATACTGTCGTACAAAGACGTAGCGATGCGGAGGAAACCCCAGAAAATTAGCCACACCAAGTGACTTATACTTTCATTGCATGCGCACATACAAATAACCATGGAGTATGAGGACTGAAGTAGAAGAACTCACCCGATATGTCATTACATGATTTTCATACTATGTATGTACACTGTACGACAACTATAAAAATCAAGATACTTACCCTCCATCATAGCAGCGTTTCAACTCTGATGCAAATAAACAGAACTCTCCAAAGGTAAGATACGATGCTGAGCTGCGATGCGCACACTCCTTGGCACACTGGAGCATTTCATAAACTGCAAGTAGTTAATAAGAGAATTCTAAGAAAACTTCTGGTAATTTATTATATGACCTAGGACTAACAGGACAGCATATTTCAGACAGTTAAAAAGCTATGGCAACTAACTCTCATGCAATTATGAGGAGCAAAAGGTGATATATCAAAGCTATAAAGGTCAACATTCTCACTTCTCTTATTCATCAAAAGAAAAAAAATAGCAACATGTCTATAATTCAATGAGGCACAGAAATATTTGATCACATTAAACCAGGGCTTAATTTCAGCTGGAATAATCTGAAGCACCACTCTGGTACTTCTTGAAATGCCATAAAACAGCTCCAGAATCTTTTATCAGCTTATTCAACCAAGCTGGAGGTATTCCACACCACCCAAACCCCTCTGACTTCAGAGCTTAGAAATTAAGCCTTGCATGACACCTACTTTGTTTTTCTCCATGAAAACCAAGCTTATTAATTGTGATCATGAGAGGTTCCACTACATTTTGCCAGGCACTATTCAATATTTACAGCTATAATACATGAAAAATCAGGTATAGAATAAGATTGCACTGACATTAAATTGAAGCAATTGGCCCAGTGAGTGAGAGAGCTTACATGAATTACAGGGGCTCTTGCATAACTTCTGTGAAGGAACAAGTAGAATGGATTTGAGGGTAATTGCAACAAAGACCAAAGTTCATAGTTGTTTTTGATATTGAGAGTGGGAGGAATGATTGTATGATTAGGGTAAACGATAAAATAATTGAACACGTGAACAATTTTGCATTCCTTGGCCTGATATTTGCGAAAGATGGAAGGATAGCTGAAGAGATTTAAAGGCATGCAAATGCCGGGAGGAAAGTCATAGGTAGTATGCAGAGCATATCAAGGGATGAAATTTCGTCTCGGGAAGCAAAAATCGCACAGAACAAACGTGTTCTCCTCTTGATGTTATCATAGGCATATCTAGAAGCGTATGGGGGGTATTCCATGTAAAATGGGGGTTCTGGGAATTTTGAAAAATATACATCTTAAAATGACGTTTTGACGGTATTCTATTATGTCATGGAAGGTGATCTGTAGGTGTACTATTACCATGTGTTAAACACATCATTTTTATCAATTGGGGTGGGGGGGGGTTACAACCCCCCCCCTGGATACACCTAAGGATGTTATTGTATGACAGCAAAGCCTGTGTATGCCAGGATAAGCATTAGAGTAGGCCAAATGCAGTGGGAAAAGGGTAATGGAGAAGTTTGCGGCAAAAGTAGGAGTGATAAGGTTCTGTGTGTGCTTTATTGGTTTGGAAATCCTGAGAGAACGAATGAGAGTTGAATAACCAAACAGTCATATGACAGTAGAATGAGAGGAAGGGGTAGACAGCGAAATTCATGGGTGAATGTGGTAGAAGAGACTCTAAAGAGGAGGAATATTAGAAGTCTTTGGAAAAGGACAGTGTGTACAAAGCAATGCTTGAGTGTGAGAGACGCAAAAGAGGTATGCAAGAGTAGGGCATTTTGAAGGAAATTATTAAATGAGAACCAGTTTCCTACGCCTAACAGCAATAATTAAGTTACAGAAGAATTAAAATAACTTAGCTAACTCAACTAATTATTTATTATCACGACCCGGGTTTCAACACTTGGTGTCATCTTCAGGTCAAAAAAAACAAAAAAAAATTAAAAAATTAGTGGAGTTAACTAAGTTATTTTAATTCTTCAGTTATGGATAACTTCCACAAGATCAAGCCTACAATCGTTTCCTTTATAATAATTAAGTTCTTTGACTGTACCTACCTGCCCTACTCTTTGGTCCTCGAGGCTGTTTTCAGGTTGATGAAATAAATAAAATAAAATAAAATATGGGTAGGTATGGCATGAAATTTACCAAATATTAAGTTTCATAATGATAAATTTGAATAATTAAATGTTTAATCTATAAAATATTAAAATTAATAAAATATAACATTACAGGGAGGTCCCTACTTAGGTATACCTTAAGATGCACAATGTAGTTGATACTCTTTCAAATTTCATTACGTTACATACCCTGAGATTTGGATGGAAAGAGGTCCATGTCGTTGAATAGCTGCTGTACTCTATGAGATGGTACTCTTCCGGCGGCCCCTAGGCCACGGCTTCTCCATAGCCCCTTCACTGCCCTGGAAAAATTAAGAAAGAATACCATCAGTAAAAGATGAGCCAGAACAGGTCTCTCATTGGAAGATCTTATATCCAAGAAAAAAAAAGGATAAAGAAAAACGGAACTGTTTCCAATACGCATTGTGATAACAAAACTTTGTGCTTTTCTGCACTTGATTAACACGCTCAACGCTGATAGACGACAATCGTCGTCCACCTGGTGCTATGCGGTGACAGCGGACGAAGATCGTCGTTCGAGTTCGTTTTCTTTAAATGCCATTTAAAAGTTTCAGTAACCGGTGAAAATTAAAATTATCCCCGACAGAAGACGCTTTATCAATGTGAAACTGGGCGCAGATGTTAATTTAGCGCATAAAAATAAAAAGTTTTGTTAATACAATGGATATAAAACACTTTCACGAAAAGCCGTCACGAAGGTACTCTATTCGGCGTCGCGTCAACTTCAAAAACCGTTAAGACAATGAAATCACCAATTCTGTGCGAAGACGAATATTCCGGATTTTACAGGTTTGATGCCGTCGGTTGGCGATCCACACAGATGACGTTAAGTTGAGCGGTCTAAACGCCAATTGGTTCCATTGTAAACAGGTGTCACAAAATTTTCCAAAATACCTACGTTATACAAATCGATATTTTTGTCAACTTATTTTTTGCCAGATACAATCAGTGCCGGATTACCAATAAGGCAAAGTAGGCAGTTTCCTATGGGCCCTGAGGCTTTTGGGGCCCCGGAGGGACCCCGAAATTTTTTTCCCCCTTTCTTCTCTTATGACTTGTTTATTAACGTACTTGTACTGCCTACAGCCCCCCAAGTGTGTTAATCCGTCACTAGTGTCTATGGATGAGGATATCCTCACCTGTATTCTCCACTTCCGAAATTTTGTCAATCCATTACCGAATTTCGAATTGACTAACTTGGATATTTATAGTACATACATGCATATAATATAGACACTACAAGAGTTTCACTAAAGAGAACAATGAACTGTCTAGGAAGAAAACTATCGTAGGCTCCTTACCTTTATACTAAAACTTAATAATAACTTATAATTAGTGTTCAACGAACCACGGAAAGTTAAATACCCTCACTGTTATGTTCCATCAAAAGTTACACTTCAACCGAATTATCCCGACATTTTTCAGGATTTCAAGGATATTTTTACGCGCATAATATAATTCACCCCCCACTTTCCTTTGGAATGATTGGAATGATCACTTGTAGGTGCGTCCGACCGTATCTATATTCGTGCGTCCGACATTGTGACGTTCTGACCGCGACCTTGCATGGCATTCCACTTCCAATGAAGCGGATACGGACTGTTTCAAGAAAGTCCACTATGGCTAATGAATTCTTCCCGTGCTTCTCGCGGGATTAATGTCTTCATGGTGGCCGATGTGTTGACAGGATACTTTCCCTACCATCTTTCAGGGGCGGCTCCAGACCAGAGGTACGGGGGGTATGGAATATGGAGTATTAAAGTATGGAATACCCCCCAGGAAAAGGGGGGTTTGTGGGTCTCGTCCCGGAAATTCGTAACAAACTATGTGCAAAATGGTGCGTTATAAGTGATTTGGAAGAAAAAGTTTGCCTTTTAAGAAGAGCAAGTTTATAATAAATGCATATTTCCCTTTTGAATTAACAACAAGTTTCGACTAATTCCAAACTTATTTTGAAGAAAATGCAACAAAATATTTTAGGCTTTTAATTAAAGGTCTATGACAAAGAAATACTCCGGGTTTTGGGAGGGGGGCAATTGCCCCTACTGCCCTCCCCTTGGGGTCGCCAATGGTCTTTTCAGAACTGTAGATGAATCTACAGCCCTGAATATGGTAGGAAAATCTCCTGTCCAAACATCGGTCATCATGAAGACATTAGTCCGGTGGAAGAATTCGCCGGATTAACTCTCCGGGAAAGCCTCAAACCTTTCATCTTCACCATAACTACAACCTCAATCTCTTAAATCGATATCCATCGAAAAGAGACGAGAATGGGGTGGTGGGCGTGACTGAAATGCCACAACAGCCGAAATACCGTGCAGATGACATAAAGTACAGAAGCTTGGATGGAAACGCAGTGATTCGGGGGAAATATGTCGTCTTTGCTTCGTAATGACGTGACTCGATCCCAAACAATGCGGATATTCAATTCTTCATCCCACTTCCTCCAATGCACATTTCCGTTTCCTCACTTTAAGACACCTCCATTATCCTTTACAAGGTCGAGCGGTTGACTGATCGGCGCGCAGTTCTCGGCCAACGTCCCCAAAGGTAATAGGACTCCCTCCGTTCAATAAATGTCGTCCAGAAATGTTGAACGCTACGTCCTGGATGAAGAAATAGGTCGAGGGCGATCAAACTTCAAGGCTTGAAGAATTTCTTCGGAAAACACTTCCACAAGAATTTTCTCATCAAATCTAATTTCACAGGAAGATTTGGTTAGGATAGTAGTTTTCTCAAGTAGCCATTGTTGATTAAAATTGCTCTCCACCGACAATTAGTACGACTGCAACCGTTGTGCCTAGGCTTACCATACGTCCCGGTTGGACGGGTCTGTCCCGGCCCGTCCGGGAATGCCTCCGTTTAAGTCCGCTGTATACTTACTGCACAGAGAAATTCAACGCGAAAAATGCATGACGAGAAATGTTTCAATCGAAAACACTATATAACTGTATTACGTACTCTCGAAAGCTTTCCCGATGGGCCCAGCGGAATTATGGCTTATGGCCCAGAAAGGTTCAGCCATCCCATTAGCAATGAGAATCGAACTAGGTACTCCAGAGTTTGGTACCAAAACAAACCGCCGCAGCTGCAAGTAATAATTTTATTTTGTAAAATAAATTCAAAGAATAAAATTTAGCTTTAATTTTATACATGAAGTCCCAGTTTTAGCCTCTTCACATCTAGACATGTCCCGGCTTTGGGTCATCCGAATATGGTAATCCTAGAGGTGCCTGACAATAGGATTAGCTTTACCAGTTGCAGATATTATATGAACGGATTTGATTGGTGAATACTACTCAAGAGAAGAGCACACGTGAGAAATTTTAGAGCGAGCTCAAAATGAGAAGTCAGAACTGATGTTTCAGAACATCAAGTCGATTCGAACTTAAAATGTTCACGGTTATAAAGGGTAAAAAGGTCGAATATTGCAGCAAATTTCTTGCAAAAAATATTGAAAATTAATGACTGCAAACTGACGCGCGTTGGAGGCTTGTTTGCGCGTTGCATGAACTCGCGCAAGTAAATGCATGTATACAAGCGAGGACACACGCTCAGAATTAAAGCAGGGTCTATTCTACGGACATGTGCTTGCGCGCTCGCGCAAGCTGACGTGTTTGCACCATTTAAATTTTGAAGGGACATTTTTTCATGCATCATCTCGTATGACTCGCACAAACGGGCCTGGGAGTCTATTTTCATTCAATTAATTAATCAAGAGGTGTTCCATTTTAAAATGAAGAGAGCAAAAATCCTCTGAACTTGTCAGTCACAAGCTCTTATCTCTTTCCGCAATTTATTTCTTCATCGTAGAATACGGTAATAATAATAGGCTAATCAAATACATGTTAAGACAACCCAATCGTACTCACTGTAAACCCTTGTTTTTAAATTAAATATATTAACTATTCCTTGTTTGTATACATGTCATTTGTCCATCTACATAAAATCCAACTATCATTTATATACTTTAAATAATAGTGTCCACACCTATTCCACAAGGGGATCCTCGAGTATTCATAATACTCTTCATAAGAGAAGGTTGTCTGCCAGAAGTCCATTCGCTATCGGAACCAAAATTTTCAATAAAATTTAATTTTATTTAAAGGGTATTACCTCTATGATAAGATTTAAGTTGGAGACGAAAGCATTCCTGCAACAGGAATGTTAACATTCAATCACAGAGTTTATTTATGATGATGGTATATGACTTTGATCATTATGCTATGACGAAGCCTATAGAAATGTAATTTGTCACTTGATGAATAAAAATAATTATAAATTAATTACGTCCGAACTCTCTTCATTCCATTGAAAATGATAAGTATAACTTAGTTTTTCCACAGATTTATTACAACAAAACGACCTAGGTTTCGACGAAGCTCGCCTGATTATATCACCTGATGATGACGAATTTCGTCGAAAGCTAGGTCGTCTTGTTGTAATAAATCTATGTGGAATAACTAAGTTATACTTATCATTTACAATGCTAAGCAAATTCCACGAAGTCACGCCCGAGACAACGGAATATCTCTCCATCCCGCCCTTAAAGCCTACTCTCTATCTTCCTCCTTCTAGCTTACGCAACATTCTCCCCTCTATCACGGTCTTAAGCATCCCTTCACCCCTCATTACCTGCTCCAACCACCTACTCAGGCTTCGCCTAATCTCCACCAGAAGCTTCCTCTCCTCACCCACCATATACGATCACTTCCTCTATTGTCTTTCTTTCCATCCATCAAGGTGCTTCATTCTCCACCAAATTCACATCTTAAACGCCTGCGGGCTATACTCTTCGCCAACCTTTTCTCTTAGTATTTTCACACAAGGCCTCCCGTCATCAGCTCCCTCCTATTGCTGAGAGCTTCTTTCCCCGGTGCAATTCTGCTTCAAATGTCTTCGCTACTAAGCTATTTTTTCTCCAACGCAAGTAATCAAATTGTTCTACTTGCTCCAGTATATGCCTTCCTACTTTTACGGCCAGCCTCGACTTATTTGTTCCGGAAAATTCCTTTTCTTTGTTTTCTTCCGGTTAATCTTCATACCATATTCTCCGCATTGATTTTATGAAGCATCTACCACAGCCTGCAATCTCTTCGCCGATCAATATTCTTTTTAAAGATGTCTTGTGCGAGATTTGGTGAAACATTTGACAGTGAGAAGGGAGGTTTTGACCCAACAGCCTGATAAGGACGCTGAGGCTTCCGCGGTAGCCGCTCGCTCTAGTTTTCTCGTATACGTTAAGAGAAAGGGGGAGGGGGGTAGGAGGAATAAATGTGAGGAACAACATTCAATGGGTGGGGCATTGAGCAGAGTGGCGCGTCCCGACGACCTTGGTTCAAACTTAAGTCCCGGGACTTACCTCCTACTCCGCGCGCGGCCATACCACGCCCATCGCCCGGGCTCGAAGACACGCCGCGCCACCGACCGTCTTTTTTTTCCGTTATGTCACATCCGCGTCAGGGAATATATGAGAGAATATTAGGAACCGCACGGTTCGATAGCAAAGGGCAATATTGAATGCCTCAAAATGCGCAACTGGCTATAGTATTGAACGGATCAGCTGTGCAGTTAATACGCCCAAAATATAACTACATTAGAGTCGCAATTATACGGATCATGCTAATCGGATAATCCGGTTTCGGACAAAATTTAAGCCACATGGGAACACATAACCAACAAATATAAATAAAAAACTTAATCTGTTGAAATTTTGCATTTCGACATTTGATTCCGTTATACCACATCCGCGTCAGAGAGAATGTAAGGAAGAACACATTAAGATAGCGCAGGGGGATACGGGATACATAAAAATGCGCTATTGGCCATATTGAATGGAACAGTTGTGTAGTTAATACCGTTAATACACAGAAAATATACGTACAGTAGGGTTCCAATTATACTGACCATGCTAATCGGAAAATCCGGAATTGTTTAAGCCAAAATGGGAAAAATTAATTTGAAAAAATTACAAAAACTAAATTTATTGAAATTGCGAAACACAATGAATACAAAACTGGAAGTAGGTACAATCAAATTTTTAAAATTTTATTTTTATCCACAAAATCGGCCAGTCTCTTTCTGCAAAAAGCTGTAAACCTCCGATGTGTCACCATCGCCTCAACTCGGTGACTAAACCCTCCGTCGATCAACTTTGCTATTAGCAGAAGCATAAACATCACCGCCGGCTAGCTGCCGTTTACATCAATTGAAAATCTTATAGTACACCGCTCCCTTAAGCTTCGCCTATAGATTTCGGTAAAGGTGGCAATAGCGGTAGTCGTGTGTCATTGAGAGCACATTGCAATAATTTTTTAAAGTTACCTATAAAAAATACTAGGAACACATTTCATTTAGGTGCATCTCGAACTCACCACACAGACAGTAACGGAAATGATAAAAGAATTATATTTTATTTTTTTCCTTAATTAAAGCATGTTGTCGCCGAAAACTCAGGAAAGACCTGGGTTTTCGGCGCGGTAGGTATTCGCAATTTAAACGAAATTATATTGAAAATAAGTTTTTTTTCGAATATTGGACTCGACGTGACACCTTGATAATTGTTAGCAACAATTATAATATTCGTAAATGCATCATTCCGCGTTTAGAAGAAAATCTGTACGTACGTTATCGAATTATTACGAAACATATGTCATGTGCCATAAGGCTACGTATTAAAACAGCATTGGATTCACAAAAAACCAAATCGGTACCATACAGTTTGTATTTTTCCACTTTTATGCATAGATATCACAAGTGAGAACACGCATGCAAAAATTCACGCAAATCTGTAAGTAAACAAAAATAGCTCCAACCACCTTAACCTGAAAATTTAACAACCTGAACAGGCCTCAGTATCAATTACTTCGGATTAACGGGACTCTACGGTAGTAAGTAGCGGCATTGTCGCGGTACCGATTTTATTTATCAAGGGAAATTGCAGATGAAAATTATTTCCAAAAAAGTGAACCATTATTCATAAAATTTAAGGATACTTTGAGCGCGATAGCCATGTTAGGTGGATCATTGTTTGAAAAAAAACAGGCCTCAGTTTCGTGGGCCGAGACGCCATCTACTCTCTTCTTTTATCAACGGTATAACTTAACCAAGCGCGTACCCGAAGGCATATTACACCGCAATTTTGGACCAACATTTTTTCACAGAATTAGCTTGACATGTGATTCATAGACGATGACACCAAGTAACGCTAAGCTAACGTGCTTTTCATTATTATTTACCTTAAATAGCCTATACTTGAAAATTTACAATTAAAAAGACAAATATAAATATACGTCACAGGCGTGACAAGCACAAACACAGAAAAACAAATGAAAAGGAAACACACGAAACTTATATTCTCGGCAGCACAACCGCCTTTTTCAAAATAAGAGATAGCACTAACTCGTATTTTGAAAAAGGCGGTTGAGCTGCCTAAAATTTAAGTTTCGTGTGTTTCCTTTTTTATTGTGTTTCTTTGTTTGTGCCTGTGACGTCTTTTTATATTTACATTAATTCACCAAGTGAGATTTTTCAATGATCAGGTTAATATTGAAAATAGTAGTCTAAGTATTATCTTCTAACTGCTTCCTTACGGGCACACATTTTTCTAATCAATAAACATTTCTGAACAAAAAATGCCGATTTTAGAAAGCAAGACTTTTTTAGTACCACTACGGTACGGTAAACTGCTAATTAGTAATGTACGAAATTCCGGTACAATAATGTTTTGGTGGCACGAAAATGAAAAAAAATTATTGTGCGGCACCATACAATATTTTTTTCGCTAAAGCGTTGAATATTTCAACAGTCTAATTATAAGAAAGAATTGCACACAATTTTGGAAAACGCAGTATTTCAGCCTCATGATGAAGGGCAATCTAACAGGATTCGCCCCCTTTCGTGAGTCTGATCACAGGCGTCTGCCCTGACGTATAACTTAAGCATCTTCCAACATTGGAATCGGGAGGGGGGGGGGGGTAACCAATTGTATTCAAATCGAAAAATATATTCGGTTGACCCAGCTCATCCTTTCCATCACTCTCCACATTTAATTAAACTTAATCTTGCATAACTTCGAAATGTCACATGCAACATAAAATCATACAGTATTGTTTTTACCGAAAAAACCGTATTAACATGCAATCGGGGGGAAAAAATGGAAAGTTAATGGGTAGAAAGTTTGATATTAACACGGTTCAGACAATACTTTCAATTGCAATTTAGATATCGATTTATGCCCCAGAAAGGATCAGTACGAAAATTACAAAATTACTCCTCTGTATCGATCTCTCGTTTACTGAGGCACCGATTACAATTTTTTTTCGGAATAATTTTTTAAATATTAAAAAAATAGAAACCTATAGGTTGGCGGTCATCACATGGGAATGAAAAAATACCTCGAGACAGTGCTAACTCATTCGGACCGACTCAACACGGTAAATGGTTTTGCGAGACAATTACAGGACAATTACAGTTTTGCGAGACAAGTCCCATCTCGTAGCAGTTGACACACGGAACTAATTTGTCTAAGTCTTCCCCACGGTGCGAATGAATCCAAGTGGAAGTATGGTCGTGCCGTTTTCAGTCGTCGCCAGGCAGTTGAAAACGATTTATCACTCAAGCCTACACGAAGGGCAGAATGTATTTTGGCTGATGCGAAAGTATATAAGGTACGCCTGCATACGCGGATGAATATACATAACATCGAAAGATGCCAACTCAGGGTAAGAAGTGAATTTAGTCGTCTGTTATTTCCATTTCCACGCGACCATATAATATGAGTCCGGCAATGGAACTTAATTTGTTCATACAACCCCGCAGGTATATGAAAGCAATATTTACGTACACATATACCGACAATTATTCATCCTTTCTAATAAAAATTAATGCCATTTTTTCTAACTTTAAAATCATCTAACACATTTTTCAAATTGCCCAGTCAGCACGTCTCTACGGAACCATTATGCCTAAAACAATATTTTTTTAACACCGTAAACGATTTTAGAAAAAAAAGTGGAAACGCAGTTTGAGAAGTAACAACAGACAACGAACGTAGGCAAACAACTAGTTTTATTGCGCAAAGATTTAATATTTAGAATTCTCAGAAGAGTAATAACAGAGAGGCAAAGAGAGGGAAATAAGAACATAAGTGAAAAACGAGGATTGGGAAGAGGAAAGGCACAATGAAATAGCGTCCCGATATCATATCCACAGCGACAATACACAAAAAAGAGGGTTGCAATACAAGGCGAATTCGATGGAATAATTGCTAAATCAATTGACACACTGTAAATGTTGACGAAAAATTGAAGGAGGCTGTCTCAAAACGACTGATACAAAACTTATTGACTTATTTACTCCACTTTTTTCCGACGAAAATTTTGAAGATGATAGAACCGAAATATATGAGATCGGTCGAGTTCTCGCGCAGATCCATGCTCTTTAACGGAGAGAAGTCTTTTTCAAACTAATTAACGACTACGGCCTCCAAACTGTCTCGTATTAAAAGCAGCGGCGAAGAATTGACAGGGGTCACAGCACCCACCCAATAACGCTGTGGAAAAAATAACAATAATTATTAACAATAATAAAAAAATAACGAAAAAAAACCATAAAGAATTTTTAGTGAAATTAGCTTGAATAGAGATTAAAAACCATTGGGCGATGGGTCATCTCATATTCAAAGGGTAATATAATATCATCGTTTCCATAAAAAACACTACTACTTCCCCATTAACATAAATCTGTTCCGCTCATAATATATTCAATGGTTATAGGTTTTGGGTTGAGGGATTTTATTAATTCAATGATTTTCTAGAATTACAATAAAAACACAATCCGTACGGAATTTGTTTTTGAAATAAGTTCGGACAGAGACTAAAAACAAGAGCAATGGGTTATCTCGTATGCATATCCACTCCTGATTCTATAGTCGCTTCATTTCGTAGGTATGTACCTACAGCTTCAACGAATTAAATGTACAGCAAAGTAACACCGGAACTATATTATTTTTTGATGACCTCAAAGCCTATGGGATAGCGTGCTACTGACCATATCGGCGGCATTTTCGAACTAACATAAGAGGCATTCGACATTCTTAAGGACTTCAGCCAGTTGGCGTCACTTCACATCATTGTCCACGTAACCGTCGATCGCGCACAGCCTTGGAATGATCACAAACATAACAACAACAAGTGAAGGCGGATAGGATCTCCGAATACCTTTCGGGACTTGGCGGCACGCTATCCTGCGAGATAATCGCATCCGTCGGGAGACTAACAATTTTTCTTCCCGTAAAAAAAATCTCTCGGCCATTCGCGATGGCATTTATCATCAGCCATCTCTCTCGCCTTGGGAAATGTATGTCCATTAAAGAAACGTCCGGGCGTGATGAGGGGAAGGTTCTTCGCGGGCGCCATTCCGGATCCGGCTTCCAATTTCGCCCACGACCGACTCCGGGTTCGGGGCTAAGAATGGCCCCCCCACGTATGAATGGAGTCTCAACCACGCATTTCTCTCGTCCTGATGCTCGACCCAAGATTCTTCGCTGCTGCGGAAGTACGGATTGCCAAGCAGCGTCGGTAGGCTGGCGTGATCATCAGCAGTCCGGTTTCTATTTGCTCTATAGGGCGCTGCAACACAACGACGCACTTGCTTCAATGAGCTCTTTAAAGCCCGTTTTACACGGGGCACGTAATTGCACAATCTGATGTACGTACAAACGTGCATTTCAAATTGCATCGTGTAAAGCCGTGAATTGCAAGAACGCATGCGGAAATGCATGAACGCGAGATGGAAAAATAGCCCCTGCTCTAATTCGAAAATGATTGCACGCCTGATTGAGAAAAGCATGCAGTTTGAAGTTGTGTAATTTCGTGCCCCGTGTAATACGTGTAATAATTAAAGCTACGTCTCCATGCAGCTGTTTCTGCGTCGTTTTGCCGCTGCGTTGTGCGTCACACATGCACATACCCCGTTTTCACGGCAGCGGCAGCATAGGGTGAAAACAGAAGACGTTGGGAAACCGTGACGTGTGCAGTCTTCCTAATTATTCCAGTTTATCGCGGAGATATGATTTAAAAATGGAGTGCTGGCGATGGGCTGCACCGCCTAAGTTCAACCGCTGTCAAAAATCTGAAAATCACCGGGAATGAATCACGTGACCGACAAATGACAGGTCCTCACTCAAGAGGCGCATCTCCGGCGACGCAGGCAACGTCAAAAGTTGACAGATTGGCAACTCCGACTGCAACACAGCCTGCGTTGAATATCCCGCTCCTGCTTGACTACGGAGTGTCCGGCAACACAAAAACGGCTGCATGAAAATGTAGCTTTACTATGCCTATCCCTAAGTGTTGGGTATGTATTCTATCCTCTGTTTTTTCAGTTAATCATCCCACTCGTTGCTCATTACATTACAGTTTTCGGGAGGCTGTCAAATCTCAGAACGCCTTCAATAAGTCTGTCTCTTTCCGTAAGAAAAGAAAGACCGAGAAAGTCATTGGAGAATGTGGTGGAAGAGACTTACGAGGAGGAATATTAGGAGTCTTAGGAATAGGAGAGCGTGTATGAATGTAACAGAGGGGAAAAAGATAGTTAAGTATGGAGCAATATGGTGGCAATTAGGTAGGTAATAAAGAACCAGTTCCCTAGACCTAAAAGTAATACATAACTTAGCTCTTAGGCTGTGCTTACCCTGAAAGGAATGGCGTGATGGATACATTTGTACAAATGCATTCTATCCTTCGTCTTTTTCGGCTATTCTTCCCTTTGTTCCTCATTCAATTACATTTTTCAGAAGGCTGCCATGCCTCAGAACTCGTCCAATAAATCTGTATCTTACATTTCGCAGAGTTTTCATCAAGCATATTTCCTCCTGGCATCGATAATAATGCAACACACAACAAAGTAGTGCGGTAAGTGGATGACACTCCGGTATCAATAGAAAGATGCGATATTTATCTTTTAAGGAACGGCTATTTTGTGGCAAATGTCTAAAACAAAAGTAGCGCGATTAGAGGATAACATATCGGTATCATTACAAAGATGAGATATTTATATTTAAAAAAAAAGGAGGCTAAATTCATCGATTTTCATGCAAAACTACATCTCGCTCGAACTAAGAGTTCGTCGTCCTTGTCTACGAGAACTGACACTCGAGGGCGCGAAGGAGGTATCCAGCGAGAAGGAGACCTCGTTCTATCTCCTCTATCAGCTGAAATTATTTTAATCCGATGACATCACCCACTCTAAGTGAAATGAGACGGGAGAGGAGAGGGAGGGAGGGAGAGGACGATAGGGAGAGAGAGAGAGATAAGGTGCGACAGAGTGGTTGTATATGTAGACGCAAAGGTGATAACGTTATCTCCGCGCCGTCAATCTTCGCAGCTTATGTCACTCCTTCTCGCTTCGCCGCTGATTTTTGCATTAGCATTCTCCGAGAGACGCTCTCTCACTATGTTTCCCGCCTCGACTCCCAGGCATTGGCGTGCGCAGGATTTTGCTATTGGGGGTGCCAACGATAAAAATGCCGCCTTTTGCCCATGGCCGTAACCATAAGTCTTAACCCCAAAAGCTCGGAGGAAAGTCAGTTCCATAAAGCAACTCCCACAACAAAATTAGAAGGCCCCAATATTGGTGTAAAACGAAAAATCTATATTCTATATAAAAATCTATATCTGCTTCAATTTTCGATGCAAGGATAAGATATTCCTTAAAAATACTTTTAAAAACTGCAATTTAATAAAGCTTTGATAATACTTGCATAAAATATCTAAACTACTCAGTTATTTATTTTTTATCAAATAAAAGCAGAGTAATTATTGGGAAGAAAATTCGATAAAAAAATTAGAAAAAAACTTTTTGTAATCAGCTTTATCAGAATAATGTTTTTAATATACTAATACTATACTGCTTCTTGTTTTTTCTAGCCCACAATCGGGATCCGTAACCTATTTCAAAGAAGCACACGCAATGATAGTTTGAGTAGTCTTATTACAGATAAAAAAATAAAATCAGACCTTTAATTTTTTTAGATTGATTAGCTTTCCAGTTCATTTCAACAGGACTCGATTTCCCCCAACTTTTCTGTTCCATCCAAATTTTGGCGCCCCTCCAAAACTTTTTGGGGGTGCCACGGCACCCATGCACCCACTGTGCGCACGCCTATGCTCCCTGGGGCGGTGCGTCCGATCCTCCTGCGATACGCGAATGTTTTTCCTCTAACTTTTATCTCTCCTATAACTTATATCTAGCTCCAAATAATCTTGATGCCTGTACCAGAGGTGATCTCACTTATTTATACCATCCTGGGCATAGATCGACTTCATAACATAATTCATTTTTGGTATCGGCTACTTCCTTGTAGAATTCCCTACCTGTAAAACTAAAAAATTCCTCCACCCCTCATCTGTTCAAATTCAATTTTTATAATTTATTAATGGAGGAACAAAATCTCATAAAATAACATGTGAATGCTTCTATTTCTTTGGTTCATCATTTAGAGAGTCAATTGTTATTCGTTGTTATGAGTGTCATAATCATGATTGTTTTGTTTGATTGAAAATTTATTTTTCTACTTCTTGTATGTTTTTTCCATATATTTGTTTGTATTATTATTCATCGCTGTATGTAATTTCAAAATTGTAATCCTCATGAGAGTTCATTTACTCTTTCATTGTATTTTGTTCTAACGGAGCTGCTGCTCCAGGACAATAAATTTTGTTCAATATTGTTCAATGATAACTTAGAAAAGTACGGACAACGTTTGCCCTCGACCGATTCGGAAAACCGAGGCTAATGGGCAAGATAGGTGGCATTAAAACATAGCACTATTACCTAATACACCACAATTGATTGCATCACATGGCTCAAACTCGCTTAAATTCTTGACAATAAATTTTTTTCCGCAGAAGAAATATTTACTCACTATATTCTCCATTTACTGGATTGGTATGTTTTGGTTTGGTTGTCCGTACTTTCCCAATCTAGAGCTTTATTTTTCTGCAGAGTCCTCTAGATTGCCGATAGTACACTACATAGTATAGGACCCTATGAGGGAGTAGTGTTGAGAACGGCCATCCAGAGGACTCTGATTTTCCTGCATCCTTCACCGCCATCTAGGGGTGGGCGGGAGAATCAAAATTACCGACGAGGGTACATCGATGTACCGGAAGACTCTAGATACAAAGCGCCATAGAGCATCATGATTGGCCGTTCAATCCTTAAGCCTGAATCACACGATCATTTTTTCCATCATTTTTAAGGGATAGCTCCAGTGATAGCTCAAGGGATAGCTTTCCCTACAGCTCTGACGTCATCATTTTTTCAGGGATAGCGGCAATGATAGGGATTGCCATCCCTTTTTCCATCATTTGGTCCTGTCCCTTTTTCCGTCCCTGAACACGTACATGAATCTGAAGTTCAGCCGATCAGAGCGAAGGGAAGCAAATCGCGATTGTGTCGCCTCAAGTGGCTTCTGGTCGAATGAGCTCGGTAAACGTAAAAGATTTCCCGGCAATGATGCGAGCACCTACAGAAAAAATGATCGTGTGATCGGAAAAATGACAGCTTGAGCTATCATTTGAGCTATCCCTTGAGCTGTAATTTAAGCTATCCCTTGAGCTATCATTGGAGTTATCCCTGAAAAATGATCGTGTGATTCAGGCTTTAGATTGGTTTACTGCAGCCCTCCATCCTTCCCTATCTACTGCTAGCTCCCTGACTCCCTGGTAGTTTCCCTTACATACTTTCCTCTTAACTTGTTCTATGTATTTATCCCTTGACCATCTTCTTGGGACCTTTCCCTCCATTTTCCCTTCAATCACTTTTTCCTTCCTTGCCTCAGGGTGTACCTAATTCATCTAGTTCTTCTATTCTGCATAGTGTACCATATATGGTCTCATCCCCTTCCAATCTTCTGTAAACTTCTTCATTCCTCATTTTATCCGTCAATTTAAATCTTCAGCATCCTTCTCCAACACCAAGTTTCGGATGATTCTAATACTTTCTGGTCTGCTCTTCCAATGGTCCATATTTCCGATCCATAGAGTACCACGCTCCACACGAATGTTTTTACGCACTATTTACTTGTTCGTAATCCTATCTTCTTTGAACACAGTAGTAGTAGCCTTTAAATCATGAAAGTTTTCTTAGCTTGGGCTATTATACGCTTGATTTACGTTATACTTCTTCCGTCCCACGTGATGGTACTTCCGAGGTAGGTGAAGGAATCCATATGGTCTCATTTCTCTTCCCTTAGTGTGACTTCTGCATTCAGATTCTCTCTTCCGGATGCTACGACTTTGGTCTTCTTTTTATTAATTTTCACGTTATATTCTTGAGCACCACATGTGAAAGAAGAGAGTAGATTGTACCGTACAGTATGGTAACAGTGGGAAACAGTGACGCCATTGAAATACGCAATCGGCCATATTGAATTGATTAGTTGCGCAGTTGGTACTCCGAGAACATAGATGCTAGTATCGAAATTATCACAGAACCGTAAAGATTTATCTATAAAAATGCAAAACGGAGATAATTACCAAAAAAGCACTGCATTATTCATAAAACTGATGCACAAATTGCGCGCGATAGCCATGTCAGAAGGATAATTTTTCGAAAAAAAAACGGGCTTCATTTTCGTGTGTCTATGCGCAACGAATCACAGGGTTGCCAACGTCAAAAGTGCTTGGATATAATATTTACAGGTTTCGTGCCGGGATAGATTATTAACGACCAACGCTTCAACAACTGATTCATCCATCGTCATCAGGGTCTGGTGTCGGCGCTTTGGAGAGACAACCCTGATGACGACGGCTGAGTCAGCTGTTGAAACGTTGGTCGTTAATAACCTAATTAGGTGCGAAACCCGTGAATATCATATTCAATCTATTCGCTGGAAAATACCAACAAACCTTAATTAATAAAAGTGCTGTTTTAAACATGAAAATTTCATTTTACGTCTTTCGTTAAGTGTTACCCTTATAAATTCTCTTCTCATTATCTCATGGTTGCTTCCTTGACCAGTGAATACTTTTGTTTCAGATCCCTATAGCTGTACCCATATAGAATGCAACATACTCCAGAGACAAATGAAACAATTCCACTATGCTCATAATATTTAGGTACTCAATCCCAGCGATCGGTAACATTCGTTGGCACGCGTTTAGGTTAGCCGGTGGCATGCTGGTACTAAGATGCTTTCGGCAAGGGATTTATATAGACACCACCCACGATCTTTCCGTCTCAAAGTTACGTCCGTGGGTGCTTTGGAGAGAACCCTTTAAGCAGTTAGTCACTAGAATTTCAGCTAAAAGCCATCGGAATAAGAGAAAAGCAGCTTTGAAATGCCCTCTTGGTAAAATAACACTACGGAGAGTTTTACCTTTATTGTTTAACGCGATATGCATCGAATATTCCTCACAGAATAACTACCTGAAAAGCTGACATGGTTCGATCATAACTGTCTTCGTTAAGTTACAAATAATTTCGTACAAACCGCAGCGTCGGTCCGATTGGTTATATTATTCAGGAATTGATTGTCTGATAGGTGTTGTTCGAAAGTTAGGGGTCCGAAGAGCAATTTGATATGAAAAATATATGCAAGGGGCTCGCATCCACACTAGATAATAATAAGGGGATAAAGTTACGAAAACACATTTCCAGAAGTGCATGCATAAACAGTTCTTGATCAGTTAGTGGGCGACGACTCCATGGAGCGATGGTGCGAGTCTAATGCCTTTTCAGTCGAATCAATTCCAAGCCTAGCAATTTTTAAAAAATCCCAATGTACTAGGGACTTTTAAATAATAAAATTGGACTATGAAATCTTAAATCCTTCAAAAGATGAATATCAGTTGCTTCAACTCTCCGCTCACTATTGTTTACATAACGGGAGAGTTAAAACAGAACAGTTGCGAATCACACGTAAAACGCAAGGGCAATTTCAGGGATGGGCTTTAGAATACCTATTATAACATTTAAATATTTATTAATCTTTAGAAGTGGCTGCATTAATACCTCACATTCAACTGCACACATGTTCATACTTCCACACAGAACATGCATACTATTCATTAGACAGTAACATAATCATTTATTCATATATAACTGTACCTAAATAAGAAAATGGCGGCGCTAATGACCTTTTCTGTGGATGCGCTCAACACCTATCAAAATTCTACCGAACAGTCTTTTTTATGGACTAGGAATAAATTCTAAAAATAAAGTTTTCACACGCGGAAGTTTTCATACGGCAGAAAAATCCTTAAAGGTCACCGTGTACTTGACACCGCAGCATAAATGAACTTCATGAAGACAGATACCACAACTCATCACTATCTCCTATCTACACAGCAAGCGCCCTTCACACAAAATATAAGAGTTCAGTTATTTCATACAAAATCAATAAGTTTCACTCGATAGAAGAAAACCGATACTGCATTTCCTTTTTATGAAAAGTCATTTAAAGCTCTCCGTTAGCACTCGGAGAAGGGAGTATCGAGGACAAAAAATCATTCATTCAACAGCAGGAACTCAAAACGCCCTCCAGGGGCCTTATTCAGTAAGGACTCGACGTGGTCGAACCTCGGAAATTCCGCGGGTGTGACGTCAAAATCCCCGACAAATCTCAACTTTTGAATAGCCCTATTTGAAATTTTCGTGAATGTGACGCCAAAACTTCGTCACTGTCGAGACACGGAAATTCCAAGGTCAAACAGAATAGCCCCTCAGGACTACTCCATTTCGATCAAAACTTCACATGTAGCCCAATCGATAAACCAAGTCACACAAATTCGTCCCAACATGGGTCTTGCAACTTGACCGAAGAAAACTTCAATGGATACCACCTTAGCCCCCTTAGGGCCATCTATTTCGAGTAGAATCTTTAGGAAATGCCCTCGGCAACTTGGGAATAAAATGTAACCCCTTAGAAAATAACTGAATTAGGTAGTAATCCTTTAAAACAACAACAAACTGCAGCCTAATTTTAGTGACTTATTTACCTTAACTCGTTGACAATATTCTAGATTTTCCATCACAGTAAGAGCTAAATTAAAATCATAATCGATATAACGAATAATAGAACATAGAGGATTAAGGAGGCTCAAAGATTTCTTTGTTCGCAATCCGAAGGCTGAATTTCAAAAGAAAACACAAGAGGTCACCGGAGACATACTTGGATTAAATCTCTGGATTGCGTTAATCTGTAATCCAGAGCTTTACCTAAGATGAAATTCCCATTCCATCAGAACTTTGCCTTGCAGTTAAACTGATAAACTAAGCTGTATCCACGAGTCAAAACGTAGATCTCTGAGCAATTACACAGCCAAGTGCTGCATTTTTGCTCGCTATCAGCACGACTACATGCCAAAAGTTAACAACAGCGGTGAATTCAAACTGGAAAACGCGAGAAAATCAGCATTCAAACGCAGTGCTAGACGGATAAAATCTACAGGTCTCTCCAACATTTCAGAGTACGAAGCGATCGTAATCTTGCCAACTCGTAAAAATAATAAAAAAAAACTGGGGAAAAATATCAAGATTGAGTGGCGCTTTCAAATTCCGCCGAATCTGTGACTTGTATGCATTAAAACATTGATGCGTAAAAATTTTAAACTTTACAAAGCATAACCCTTTGTCACTGCAACTCTCTGCCACCACTTTTTACACAGTGGACGAATTAAGGTGGTTTGAGAAAGATAGTTCCCTAGTCATAGTGGAGACCATATTCAAATTTTATTTTTTGATTTCTGCGTCTGAAAGAAGTATGAAATAAATATTGTACTATTAATGGCGCAAAGATATAGTTATATCTGATGAAAATTCGCAGTAATTAAATAAATAAAGCTACATAAGTCTCTAACTTGACTAATTTTTTCCCGCCGTACGGCTGAAAATCCTTCAAAACAGCAGGTTTATTTGCGATTCTGTCAAAATTACTCCGGTGAGTAATATATTATTTTTTATAAATATTTGAGAAAACATGCAATCTACACATCGTTAGTTTTTTGACGAAATCTAGGAGCTAGAAGTTCCTAATTTGTTTAATATTCTCCCTCCGAAGCGCACAGCCATAATCTATCCCATGTAAAACTGTTTATATTTTCAGGCAAATAGCTCGAAAAGTAGTTCGGCAACGGGTTGATATTTTGATATCATTGGAAAGATGAGAGTTTTTTCTTTGAAATGAGGCCAATTTCATCAAATTCTAGGTGAAGTGGTTTTTCGCTCAAACCACCTTAAAATGGAAGAGTCGTTTTACACATAACGTGCCTGGAAATGGCAGGGAAGGTCTCCCGAGGGTCGGAATCGGATTCCGACGAAAGTTGACTGGCAGGTAGTCATAGGGACTGATTTACGAATAACCTCCTTTTTTGGGCTATAAATCCAATAGTTTGAACATAATGAAAGGTTACTGTAGTTAGAAACCATAGAATTGAGCCTGGGTAGACATTAGGAAATGCACTTCCTCATGCCTACTCAGTTTACCATCGTTTAGGGGTCGAGCAGAAAAGAAGCATAGCGATGATTGTAGGTTCAGTTCCCTGGACTGGATGTTATCCATCTGCTGCTTTATTTGACCTAGCAAAATGGTAAATATTCTACATATGCAAACCCGAAATGAGTTAAAACAATATTACATTATTTGCACACAAAATTTCAAATAATCACGCCGCCGCGCCGCGCCGCGAATATGGCGCCGCGAAGACCAACATTCCCTCTTTCTGTGGTGTGGAGGCTAGGAAAATAACTTCCCACCTCAGAGGGTCAGGCGATGGAACGTGTAATGGGAGATCCTGGTAGCCTCTTCCACACGGTCGAAGAAGTACCATTCAGCAGCGTTGAATGGCGCTAGCTGTTATTAAGTAGTTCTCAATTAAAAATACTGAATATCTATACTTTGTTTGCTCATAATTTTCATTTATTTGTGCGTAGTTTAAAGTATTTTATGATAATCTTTTATTCTCCACTACCATGCTTGTTATGTTAAGAGTTTAGTTTATATACAGGACCTATCACATGATTTGACTATTTTAAAATTTCATATGTAATGACTTCACTGTCTCCTGGGATTTCTTCTTTGATATACTAAGTTTTTACTCTAGCTGCCCATGCTAGTTACTTAACTCTAAACATAACGTCTTATTAATGCCTTCAATCTGTCAATTATGTCAACAAACTAGAGGAGTACTAGTGGCACCATCCGACGATGCTGAACGGTATTTCTTAAAACCTGGAGAACAGACTACAAAGATTTTAACACCTTCATTCCTCCACCTGGCCTGGGTTAACCCAATCCATTCACACACGGAGATTTTTCAGAAGAGTACTGCTTCCTACTTGGGTGTTATGTGGAGAGCACAACGAAACTCATTCCGGCTGATGGGATGCTAAACTATTTACCCCTGGACGCCATTTTTTTAGAGTAGGCCAATTACGACGCCGAGATTCTCTCCTCCTTCTTACTATATTCCACAAAATTTTTCCCGTAACAACCTATCCACCGATCCTGGCACATATGACCTCTTCTTTCGGCCGCCACAACAAATCTACTGTATACATAAAAGGCTACGGGTACATACATATGGTTCAGTTAGTAGGCGTAGTGATTCAAATGTGCGCCAATAGATAGCAAGCAGGCTCCCATATACGTTCTCCACTAACTGACACATGGCGCGGGCGTATGCGCTTTCCAAGATATTATTTAGTTAGATATTATGCATTGATTGCCATTGTTACATATAATGCTTTCATAAAAAATAATTTCTTATTAATTATTTACTTAATTCATCAATTATTTGCTATTTCTCCAATATTTTAGCCTGTTTCAGAGGGCTTTTCAACTATTATGAAATAACGGAGCAACCAAATAATATACACGGTAATATATATTCAGTATTCTGTGGCGGTACAATCAGAAGGAAATTCGACCAATTTCTCGATCACCACAGAGCAGCGATCATAATTTCGCAGACTCGGTATGAAAAAAAGAATTAAAATATTCGTAAAATATCAAATACGATAAACAAAAACAATAAAAACTAAGAAACAAAATACAAAACAACAATAAACTGCAAGAAAGGCAACCTGCGGGTCCAAGGGATGTAGAAAGATATGGAAGAGATTGGGTTAACAGAAGACATAATAAAGGATAAAACTATATTTAGAAGATTGATACAGAATTTCAAGGATTTCTGGGAGAAGGAAAAGAAATAACACGTGGACGGAAGAGTGGAGGAGATAGCAAAGCGGAAGGATGAAAAATAATTGGAGAACAAGAAAAGAAGCGGAAAATAAAAAAGGATTGAATGCATTGGATTATTTTACGTGATCCTTAGAAGACCAAATTCGAGAGAAGTTGATGGAACAAAAATAAAAACAAAATAGAAAAAAAAAGAATAAACCGTCACCCTCGATGTCGGCAGAGTAAGATTTCCACAGGCTAATCCAGAAGTCGCGGGTTCGAGCCCCTCATGGGTGATTTCACGCAACTTGGGGACATGGGCGCTTGTGATCATTCGAATTGTTATTCACGGATACAATTTACTGAAATGCACGTTATTGGATTTGTACCGGTTAGCATTAAGTAAATTATCATTATCATCAAAAGACAAAAATAAATTTAATTGCTTCAAATTTGTTACAAAATGAGGTATAATATGTAAATGAGGCACACATGTTGCGGTGCTACAATTAGTTCACACATTAAATAAGTGTACAAAAATGGAAGAAAAATAAACTTCGAATATTGAAAAATTATAAAGAGAAACAAAAAATATGCGCAGGCAAAAGACAAAGAAGCTTGCTTTGTAAAAATGTCTTGAGCTTTACCATTTACATTGAGTATAATATTATTACAAGACAATCGTGTTGATATGCAACATATATACAGACACAAACACCGAAAATAGCATAATTGGTGCATAGCATTTAAAGAGTCCTCCAAAAACGATAAACAAAATGCATATACTCTGTAGTAGTCATTAACCACACATGGAGAGGTTGGGCAGAAAACAGAATGAGTAGACACACACGCTGCTGGGACACAGAAACCATTCCTGTATGTGTGGAAGTTATAATGAGGACAAAAATTGTGAACCGGCATCTTCGACCTGAAGACGCTGGCAGTTAGGCTTGTGCGATGACCGATTTTGGTCATCGATTTTCGATGAAAAAATTTCATCGAAATGTTTCGATGACGATGGCTGTCATCGATCATCGTATAGAGTGTACACGATGATCGATGACTATCGATGAATATCGATGATCGATGAATGTCGATGATCGATGAATGCCGATGATCGATGAATGCCGATGATCGATGAATTACGATGATCGATGACTCTCGATGAACTGTGCAGTAGCGATGAGCGATATATCGCTGTGATTGAATCACCGATACTGAAAATTAGCAATCACAGCCTGTGACTAAATAATCGAAATCACTGTGACTGTGAATTCGGTGAATTTAGCCGATTTAGCTCAGGCTGCTACCGCTGCTACCAACTTCACCAGTGCAACCAACGAATACAATGCTACCACTGCTACTGCGTATTAACTGTGATTGAACGTGATGGAATACTTCTGTATCGTCTACCACAAACTTGAGGAAAAACATGAATTCCAAACATCCCTCTGTGGCCCTGCCATCGTCCTCAAGGCGCAATAGCTGGGGTGCTTATATTTTATACATACATTTTGGATCTAAGGCGTTCAAATGAATGGAAAAAAGAAGAAAAATTAGTGATATAAGGATATCGATCATCCTCATCGATGGTTCTCATCGACATCAATGATTCGCATCAACTCATCGGGATCGATGATTCTCATCGACATCGATGATTCGCATCGACTCATCGGCATCGATGATTCTCATCGACTCATCGACATCGATGGTCGATGACATTCATCGTCATCGATTACAGTCATCGCACCGCGATGACTAAAATCATCGTCGATGACTTCGATTAATCGACTCATCGCACAAGCCTACTGGCAGTAGTGCCAATGAAACCGTTGTCATCACCACAGCAACCAACGCGGTAGAACCCGGATAAATGAAGAAGTTCATATATAGTTCTTGTTTAATATTTTTAATTTATTTAAGTGTAGAAATGTTTGATTGATTGTCAAAAATGTTTCGGTTGTTGGGGGTTGTTGACAGAAAAGAGGAGGGTTGGAGGGGGGAATGAGAAAAGACTGGAAGCTGGAAGAGCTGCTCTTTACCAGATATAAGTATTTCATAAAAAATGGAAAATAAGTATTGTTGATGAGTAGACATAGTCCGACGCTACATTAGATACCTATGGATAGATAACATGGAATTATAATTACATTACAATAATTACACGAAAATATATTTGTGGATGCCAATGACAATGGCAAGCATGTATACGAATTGATGTACAAAGGAAGGGCATTATCGAGTGGCTCTTTTCGAGTGTGGGATGCCAAACATAAAAAATAAACAAAGCGGTATTACTTGAAAGTTTTGCAAGCGGGGGGGAGTCGAGTGGCGCATGGCGAGTGGCCGAATCCAACGGGACGTCTGACCTTGGGACGATACAGAGCGAGGGGGAGAGAGACCCAAGGTGGAAATGACGTCACCCCCGTGAAGAGCTACAGAACGTGGAGGCAGAGGCGGGGAGGGGGGTGGGAAGGGAGGGGAGCGACTGCGACTGGTAGGAGGAGGAGAGATTCGGAGAGAAAAGAACACTCTCTCTCACAGGCCGGGAGGAGGAATAACGTCTCTCGGGGGTATAGGCAACGCCACCTACATACAGGCCTGCGCGCTACGTCACCAGCCGTTGATGACGTACTAAGAGAGAGGCCATCCAGACCAACGCCACCTACAGATGCGAGACGGTGGTCATGGCAGCGCTTGTTTATTTTTGTCGTTTATGGTGAATAATCGCTTGTTAAGCGGGAACGAAATCACAGCGGAAGAGGAATTGTTTACTCGTTTCTTTATCGGTCGTCTGAAGACCATAAAATGGTTTATAAGTGTTGTGTCCCTAAGTGCCGAGGGAATTACGACGGTGGACCAAAGGTGCATATATTTTGTTTTCCACGAGATGAAGAACTGAAGAAGAAGTGGATCCGAGCAATCCCTAGGAAGAATTTCGTGCCCTCCATGTTTTCTCGGGTAAGTGATTTTTTATAATATATTTAATATGTCTCATTTAATTTTCGGCTAAAGTGTAACTCAACTAACGAAGAAAGAAAGGTATAAGTTAGTCTTGCCGAGTTATCTTCTTCCTTGCTTTGTATAATTCTGTGAAAATACATGTGGTGAAGAGATTTTATGACGGGCGTTAAGCTAGTTTAACTGTATATGAACAGCACTATAGAGTCATTTACTTTCGTATATTTCAAAGTGAATAAGGATCCTTTTAGCAAGGAAAGCTTCGAAAAATTCCGAGAAAGGTTTTCCCTCGAAACCCCGCACAAAAGGTCCTTCTCGCTTTGTTCTCAACATCTGGAAAACATTAGAGCGCCTTTCTTCCCACCCTTACCGAGCCTCCCTCTCTGTCCCTCCGGAGAAGAGAGCGGAGAGAAACTATTTTAAACGTCGTAATTGAACGTATTCATTGGCTTAACCATTTTATTTGTAAAATTTCCAGACTGTGCGAATGTATTTCTGCGACGTAATTGGGATGTTGCAGAAATGTTGCAGAGCGACTTGCAACATACTGCAACCTCTGCAACCTGTATGCAACGTTTCAGCAACGTATTGTGTTTACTAGGTTCCTTCCACTACTTAACTGATCAGTACGTGTATTTTACAGGTTTGCCATGTTCATTTTAAACCCGGGGAAGTAATTACAGAAGACTCCTGTTTTGACACAAGAACAGGGATCTGCGTGACTGCTCCGTTGTTGAAGCCAAGACTCAGAGCAGAATCAGTGCCATCCGTATTTCCATCATGTCCATGGTATTTTTCAACTCCAGGAATAAGGCGTGAACCTCCAGATGAGAAGCGAGAGAGGTTGAAGAAGAAAGCACTTGAGAAGTCCATCAGGGAAAGTGCTCAGAAAGCATTGGAGTATGACTTGTGCCACAAATTTGGCAATCTCAATGAATTAAAGGAAAAACAAATAGAATTGTCCCAATTTTGGAATGTAATTAATAAGTCAGATAGCATTCTGTTTGTTCATGTTGATTTTTTAGAGGGAGTGCCTTTTTTAATCCACTCTGTTTCAATTGATGAATCCCTAATGCTGAGAGTGTTTTACAAGGGTGTTACAATTAAAACTCTGGGGTCCAATTTAAGATTTCCGTTGAATGTAGATTCTATAAATGAGGTTGGAAATGTTTTGAAGGTTATTGAGGACAAGTCTGGTTCATACGAAAAACAGCTTGATTCAGCTCATCATTTGCATGTTTTAAAAGATGCTGTGACTTCTTTGAAAAAGCTTGACCGTGATGATAAGAGTCCCCTGCAATTTCTTGGTTGCCAAATTGATCTAATGGCAAATAAGCAAAGGGTTAGGTACAGCTCAGAGGATATTGTTTTTTTCTCTCTGCTTCATTTTATTTCTCCATGTGCCTATAATTTTTTGAGAGATTCAGGAAATATTATTATGCCTCATCCCAGCACAATTAAAAGAATTTGCTCAAAATTAAATGTCTCTCCAGAATCAGAAAAAATTGAATCTAATTTTTTGTCCTATATTAAATGTAAAGTTCAACAGCTGAAACAACCTGACTTGATCGTAACTTTGATGCTTGACGAAATATACGTCAAACCGTATATGGATTACAAAGGGGGCAGTATTGTTGGAACATCTTTTGACTCCAACAATTTAGCTTCTAGTGCCCAGGTTTTTATGATACACAGCCTTTTATCGCCCTATAAAGATGTTGTGCACATCATGCCAGTTAATAAATCAACGGCGAAAATATTACACATTGTCCTAAAAAAAGTAATAGTTGAATTGGAAAAAACTGGCCTAAAAATAATTGCTGTTATATCTGACAATAATGCAATAAACAGGAAAGCTATGGCACTTTTTGGCCCCAAGCCACTACCTAACAGCATTGTTTATCCACACCCTAGTGATCCATCTCGCCCCCTTTTTCATGTTTTGGACACAGTTCATATTCTTAAATGTGTGAGGAACAATTGGTTGAATCAGAAAAATGATGGACAGAGCTTCTTATTCCCTGATTTTATCTCCTTGGAATTCACCAAAGTAGCACCTTTCTCAGTTCTGAGAAAAATTTATAATATTGAGAGAGAAAAAATTTTGAAATATGGTTATGGTTTATCCCTGAAGGCACTTTGGCCATCGAATTTAGAGAGGCAAAATGTTAAATTAGTCGTACAAATATTTAATGACCACATGGTGGAGGCAGTTAGAAAGTTGGGAATGGAACACGAAGTTACCAACTATCAGGGCACATCTGACTTCATTCATGTTATTAATACTTGGTGGAAAGTAGTGAATGTGAAGACTCCTGGCAAGGGTACCAGATTTAATGATCCAATGATGGAACCCCTCACTAATTCGCCATCAGACACCAGGCGTGATTTTTTGAATAAGTTTCTTTCTTGGTTGGAAGCTTGGGAAAAAAATAAACCAGCCACCGGAATTCTTAGCAAAGAGACTCTCACTGCTATGAAAATTTCAACTTATTCCCTACTTGAAATAAGCAGTTATTGCGAAAATGAGCTAGGGTTTAAATACATTTTGCCAGGAAAATTCCAGACGGACGTCCTTGAGGATCGATTTGGTAGATACCGTCAACTTTCTGGGTCACAATACCATGTCTCTATCCGACAGGTTTTCGAGGCAGAAAACAAGTTGCGGCTCAGTAGCGTAATGAGAATCTGCTTAAAAATCAATAATGAAAGCGCGATAGAAATCAATGGAATTGATATTCATACTCCGTGGGATGAATTAAAGTTTGATTACATCACCCCACTTAAATTCAGCCAAGAAATTTCAGTAACAGATGAAGATATTAAAAATTCAGAAAAAGATTTGCCTATAATATCTTACGTAGGGGGATACTGTGCATATTCTGTTTTAAAGAAATTGCAGTGTCAATTTTGCAGAGACTTTTTGGTTGCTGACAAAGAACTCGATTCATCAGCTTCTGAATTGATTTGTCAGTTAGATAGAGGGGGCTTATTGTATCCCCAGTTAGCCGTTATCAACGCTGTGGTGCATAACTTTGTAATTATAAAAAAACTTGTAACTCCTAAATTTGAGAGAGACTTCATGCAAGTTGGAAATCATAAGCAAGTTGCCTCAAATTTAACAATGAGCAGCATACTCTCTGGGGAAGGAATTAACTGGGACTATTGCAGCAATAATCACGATGCAGAGAATGTAATGCAAATGATTGTTTGGTCCTGTACTAATATACTGTTGAACAACTATTGTAAAAATAAAGTAAATATAAACATGGCTACGGCTAGTCAGAAAAAAAGGAAACTATCTACGCTGTTGAATTTATAGTTCTTTTTGCAAAAAATGAATGATATTCATGAATGACTTGTTTTGGATTTTGTAAACCGAATGTCAAGGTACTTTTCGTCTGAGAAATCTCTCAAAATGTTGTACTTCTCCTTTGTAAGATGTAAGTTGGAGTATGCTTCTGTAGTATGAAATCCTTACTGTAAGAAACATCTTCAAATATTGGAGAGGGTAAAAAAAAGGTTTTTACGTTATTTTTTGTACCCAATATAATGTTTATCCAAAGTATGAAAATTATGTTAGTTACGAAACTTTGGTAAAAGTGTTTGATTTTCAATATTTGCAAAAAAGAAGAACCATGTGTGATCTATCTTACTTATATAATTTACTTAATACTGGAGAAAATAGTGACTTAATTAGAAAAATTAATTTTGTAGTGCCTAGTATCAATGTGAGGTTATCAAGGAAATTTAAGTTGAGCATGGTCAAGTCAAATTACTATGAAAACTCACCACTGAATAGAATGCGCCGATCTTTTAACATGTGCTGTGATATGATTGATTTATGTCAAAAAAGAAGTCTCTTTTGCAAATTGTTAAATAATATAATTACTTGGCATGTTTTTTTTCTGTAAAATTCAATTGGATGCAATATGTTTTGTATTTTCTTCTTTTTTGTTTTGTTTGCCTTGTAATTATTTTGTTGGGCAAACGTTAAAATCTATAAATAAATAAAGGGGAACGTTAAGAGTATAAAGAAGTGATTGTAAATACACATTAAAGTACGTAATCACAGACGTTTCCTGCTCACAATCAGTCGCCGCGCTATCTGGTCATCGGGGTACTACGTCTGTGGATAGCCTCTCTCTGTGACGTCACAAACCCAGCGCGCAGGCCTGTATGTAGGTGGCGTTGGTATAGGACAGTAGTTCTCAACCTTTTTGACACCAAGGCACATTTGAGGAGTATGAAAATGCTGACAGCACACCAGTGAACAAAGAAAAAGTTAATAGACTTATAAAAAATAAAGTGCAAACAAAAACCCCGATAAACAAAACTTACAGTTTTTAAACAAAAATAATAAAATTGAAAAGTATCCATTTGTTTAATAATTTTATTATTGATCTTTTATGATTTTTTATGAGCGTTGCGGCACACTTGGCAGAGGCTTGTGGCACACTAGTGTGTCGCGGCACACCGGATGAGCATCACTGGTATGGGAGAAGGATGAAAAAAAAAAGATTCCGGACGTTCGTTCGGCTCGCCGTAATGTGTTCGGCCGTCGCGTACTTTTAAATATCTAGATGTTTTAGTTATTTTGAACGGACGACTTTCAGTGGAAAGAATCTCCCATTGCAAAGCACAGCATCCACGGCCATGATCATAAAACTTGAAGTTCAAATGTAAGAAATATACTCGTGAGAGAAGTCATATACGACCATAACACGAGAGGCATATTAGAGTAGCAATAGAAATTGAAAAACTTCAAAATAATTTAAACCGTGAGATGCCCAAGAAAAAAGTTTGAAGGTGACGAGAAATTTTTAACTAAACAGAGATTTGCGTGAAACTTTGCATAAGTGTTCTTAATAGTGATGTATATAAATAAAAGTAAAATAATGCATCAAACCGATTTTATTTCTTATCAATTCAATGCTATGCAACGTAGACTTATGGCACATGACATATACTTCGTTATAATTCGATTTCATGTGTACAGATTTATTTCTAAACGCGAAATAATACATTTATCTTTATTATAATTGTTGCTAACATATCAAGGTGTCACGGCTACTCCAGTATTCGAAAAAAACATACTTCAATATAATTTCGTCTGCATTTCGTTAACCGCGCCGAAAACTCCAGTCATAACATTCTTTCATTGAGGAAAAAAATTAAAATTTAATTCTTATATTATTTCCATTACTTCCTGTATGGTGAGTTTCAACGCATAAACAGGTGCACTAAAATGAAATGCGATCCCAGATTTTTTTTTCGACTTACTTAAAAATATAATAAAATGTGAAATCAACAACCCACGACTACCGCTCCAGCCACCTTGATAGTGTTTTGAAGAAAGAGAACTTCCAGTGGAAAGAATCTGCCATTGCAAAGCACAGCGTCTACGGCCATGGGCAAAAAAATAAGTTCGTATATATGAAAATACTAGCGAGATAAGTCAAATAACACCAAACACTTATTAGATAAGAAAAAGAAATTGAAAAAAAAACGTCAAATGATGTTAACTGTGAAGACGAGTTTCACGAGTTCAAACTTTCACCTGGAAAAATATCTAACGAAAAAAATGACGTCCAAGAAAAGAAGTTTTAATGAGACGAGAGGAACAACAATGGGTAACGGCCAATGGCACGCTAGGATAGAAGATAGTTGGGTATGGAGAAAACGAGAGAACCGATAAACTTGGTTTTGGTGTTGTGAGCCGGAAATCGGTAGGCGAGTTTATACATATTTTTAATGTGATTGTGCATTAGCTTGGTATTTCCTTGTATATTTCTGTACAGTTATTGAGAATAGTTCAGAATAGCCAAGGGAACCTATGCCTCTCGGGAGTGACCTTTCACTTCCCCTGACGTAAATGCCTTCCCGGTTCCCCCTCCTCCCCAAATCTATCGTCACCTTACCGAAAGCATTATTGTCTCGGCTTCTCCTATAATATTCTTATGCGGCTATTTTGATGCACATGTTGGTTCCTCTATACTGTTTTATTCTTGCCTTCGCTAGATTTGAAATAAGTTAAAAATCATTTTCCTCTCAATTAATTGATTTTAAATATAATGAATCATATTTCCCTCAATATCTCTGGGTGGTTATTCGTTCCTCGACGGCCAAGGGCAAGGACCCAGGCACAGTAGCTACGTTCCTTGATAATGGCACATAGCTGCTGAAATCGGGTCGGTTAGTTTAAATAAAAACGTGTGCATTAAAACAAAATAATTTTTAATCGTAAATTCTCAGTGTTTGATTGCGCATATACGCATCTGAGGCTTTAACTCGACTCTTTTGTTTCGAGACGTACGCTGAAAACGCCATAACAACATAGGGCTTATTTTGGAGATTTTATAAAAATAATTACGGTGAATAATAAATTCATTTCCAAAATTAATTGAGAAATCATCCGAACTATACACATTTAATTTCCTGACGAGATCAGGGCATCAAAACTTTCTCATTTTGTTCAAAAATACTGTCTCTGCAGCACACAGGCGTACTGTATTCTATGGAAAACGGCATCCAATTTTTTGGTAAATACCTTGAAAAATAGTAAGAAAAGTGGTATTTTTGTTATTATAATTTTATATAAGATTTTTTTCTTTACAATGATCCCACATTCTTTGAATTTTACTTGATGGTATATCTCAATGAGACTGCGCTCACCATCAATACCCTCATCAATGTAATTGACCAATATTTCATTTATAGTATTTTGCTGAATTTGTATGTGAAATGGCACATTTTTGAGTAAAAAATAAAAAAAATATGTATCTAAATATTAATATGTATTTCATTTGTAGGGATATTGTGGGTAGTTAGGCATTTTTTTAATCTTTGCCTGCTGTTGCTTTGAACACAAGAATATTTTGTTCTCCTACTTTCTTATGTATATAACTTACTCATACGGTATTTTTAATTTGTTGTATATCTGGTGATAATTTATGTAAAAAACTGATCAAAAATATTCTCTCTGATGTACTTGTTCTTTTAGGGCTTGCCCCAGGACAGTAAATTTTATTTCTATCCATCTTCAACTTAGACAAGGCAAAACAAAATTCAATCAGTTACGCGCTTAGGAAAGGAATGTTCATCACGCTTCGAGGCATGTATTTAATAGGAAGAGGGTTCAATATTTTAAGTCGCTCAAGGGAGTCATAGCAGCCACAGAGTCCCCGTGGTCCATGGCCGATCCCCCCCGGGAAGTTGACCGATTTGCACGTTACGCCACCTTAAGTTTTCGGAGCAGCCTCCCCTACGATGTCAGATCCTGGCTCCGTGCCCACTTGTCGCTCCAAAACAACATCACACACTCGTAGGTCGCCCATTCGCGTATCACAGTGCAGTCCATGAATTGAGTCTGAGTGAACGCTACCGTATAAATTCGACAATGCTTTTATTTGAGCTGATAAAAAAACTCTCCCGAGCTGTCACACTCAATTGTTTAAGGTGACTGCAGCGGAAATCGTCGGCCATTGAGTGCGCATTTTAAACATTTTGTAAGTGAATCGACAAAAAAATATTGGACTTCATTTCATTTAACTGTATCTGTTTATGCTTTGAAATTCACCCTATAGGCTGTAATGGAGATGATACAATAATTAGATTTTTTAATTTCTAAATTAAAGCATGTTATGAATAGTTTTCGGCGTGGTATTCGAAATAACGACGAATTTATATGTATATAAATATTCAAAGAACTGCGGAACTGGCCGCGCAGTAACTTGAACGGAGTCACCCGCTAGTGGACACACAATTGTGTGAAATTCACAGTGAAAAAATCTTTCGCCTGGACTGGGATTCGAACCCAGACCCCCCGATTTCGCGCCGAGTGCTCTATGCACTTAAAAGGTTTTATTCCCATTTCAATCGAAATGTAATATTTTCAAAAATTACGCTTATTCTTACATTTTCGAATGTATACCTCCCTCTCCAAATACTAAAGTATTACAGCTATAGTATTCATTTTTGCTACGGATTTAGAGCACTCGGCGCGAAGTCTGGGTTCGAATCCCAGTCCAGGCGAATGATTTTTTCACTGTGAATTTCACACATTGTATATAAATATGTTTATTTCAAATATTCCACGGCGTGACACCTTGATATTTGTTAGTAACCATTATAGCAATAATAAATGTATTATTTGAAGTTTATAAGAAAATCTGCACTCATATAATACAATTATTACGAAATATATGTCATGTGCCAAAAGGCTAAGTGTTAAAATAACATTGAATTGCCAAAAACCCAAATCGGTATGATACAATTTTTTTCACTTTTATATATAGGCACTATACCACTTTAAAAAAATACGTACGCATAGTTCCACGAAAACCAGAGCGTAAACAAAAATCGCTCCAACCACCGAAATACTCCGAAACAATAGGTTTCAGCAGCTGATTCGTCTCAGCCAGTTCTGGAGTTGAGGAAATGCGAAGAGAAACCCGGTTGAGTCCCAACATCCACAGTTTTAATTCACTTACAACGGACGAAGAAATTCACTTTTAGCTGACACGACGATTCACGACGGACATATACTGATGTGACAGAAACGGACAAAGGCGTTCAGTTTTCCGTCGTATTCCCGTCAAGGAGGAACTATAACAAAGTGGCTGTTTTTTCATATTTTATAATCAAAATATAAATAATCCGTGAAAATACAGACAAACATGGCTCCAAGAAGGTTAATTAAGAAAAACTAGATGATAGCCAGTCAAAAATGCCGGGCAAAACAACCAGTAATTCAAATCTCATTAATATAGATTTTATAAACATTGTTTGTGTAGGTTATTTCACTCTTAATACTGGAGGCCATTACTAATATTTACAAAATATAAAAATCTGCGGTAACAGTGTAACGCAGTAGTACGTACGTACAGTAGCTACGTAATCGCTACCGTCAACAACGCTTAACACGGGTATTGTGAGTTTAAGCTAATACGTGTTTATTTTCTCATTTTACAATTTATCTGGGACGAAAATGGGAATTCGGAGAATTTTTCCAGATATATGTGATGAACAATTACGTGCTAATTGCGTGCTATACAATTGCGTGCTAAGTAGTCGTCTATTTTCAAATTTCATAGCACAAATATGAACAATTCGCAAAGATACCTACTGAAAAATATCGACTGGTTAAGTAAGATGCCACAAACAAATGGCTCCAAAGGTATTTTTTTCGAAATAAAAGCGAAGATAATGCTAAATATACAGGGAAATATCGTTTGGAAAGTAATTTGACATCAAGACTTTACCAGTCCAATGCGCGAAGAAAGTTTGCTATGTTTGATTGTTACGTGGCAAAGTAAGATGGACAACCTGGAAAAGGAAATAGGTAAACATTTAATTAGAAAAAACTCTCCTCTGATTTACGTAGTGAAATGAAAGCTGAAATTTAGTAATTCCACATGAACTTAATTTACGACCTAGGTTTCGACTTATGTAGTCATCATCAGGTACATGCATAAGAATACTGCTCAAATATATAGTCACAAAGTAGGTGAAAGCCGGTGAGGAGGGGGGGGGTATATATTGGAGCAGTTTTCAAATACATGTACCTGATGATGACTTCATGAGTCGAAACATAGGTCGTAAATAAAGTTCATGTGGGATTACTAAGTTAAAGCTTTCATTTCACTAAGTTAAGCAAGTTCCACCAAATTTCGCCTGACACAACCAGTCTGACCAACAGCATGTAGACTGTCATACAACGTCGCTCACTGTCCGTTAACAACACCGCCAAAGTCCGGCCATCGTAATCTAGGTTCTTCACAACATCACAATCGCCAAGATTCGTGAACGCCAACGTCCGTTTTTGTCACGTCAGGATACGTCGATAGTAATCTCGCCCTGACGGAGGCTGGAGCGACATTTGTCTATGCACAGATTTCCATGAAACTTTGCATACGCGTTCTCGTTAGTGATATCTATAGATAAAAGGAAGAAAATTTCATCGTGCCGAGTTTATTTTCGGCAACTCAATGGAATTTTAACAGTTATCCTTATGGCATATGACATATATTTCATAATAATTGTATTACATATGTACATATTTTCTTCTAAACGCGAAATAATATATTTATTATTATTACACTTAAATGAAATGTAACACAAGAATTATTTTCGACTTACTTAAAAATTATTAAAAATTTGTTGAATAGTACAAACACCACGTCTCGCATGATTCCAGCATAACTCTTGTCTTTGTGCGCTCCTGCACGTACATACAAGTGTTCATAGTTTCTATAACATTAAGGAACATATAATACAGACATGTTGGTGAAACTTCACCGACTGAAGCGTACCTGAATGTTTTGCTAATCATTCAGTACTCGCAATTTTAATAACATTTCGGTGATATAGTGTGGTGCACGTCGGCAAAAAAATTAACCCCCTCCCACACACTCTTGAGGTGGCCTGGAGGAAACTACGTGGGTGTAAAAGAGAAGAATCAATTATGCCTACTCTAAACTCGAACTTTATACACAAATCGGCAACAAGTTTCGGCACTACGAAGATGATGCTTCTTATAGTAACCGACCGCCAAGGTTAAGTCTGTCCTTGGCATTGCACATAATTGAAGTATTCCATCAAGACCGATTTCTACAAGTGTGTATTCATCACCGCTCCATTATCCACACAATCCATGCTGAGAGAATAGAAACCTCACATCACGCAGTAATCAGAAAATATCAGCGAGATTTCAGAAGGACGTAATGAGAGTCTTATCAGATTCACAAGGCTGTTTGTTTCCACAACACGGATGGAAGCCATTATCGGAACGCAGATTAAACTATAGACAGAGCCCTTCGAACAAATGAGATGTCTATCCATTTCCCCATGACGTCAACCACATTTTGCAAACTTCACCACACTTCGGTCTACTTGATTAAAAGCATATTGATAAGATAAATGTATTCTCACATGGGATGCTTTTAAGTGCCCTTTCTTTCATCTCGCGATAGGAGATCAGAATGATAATCATAAAGATCACATAGTTTGGTCTTTAAACAGAGACACTGGTAGGCAACATATTTGTAATTAGGTTATTGCATGGCAAACCATAGAAAACAGTATTGCATGCATTGAGTACAATCAAAAGATTATTTACATATACGCATCCTTATTATTACTGATGAATAACTTGAATTGAGAGCAATTTTCCACGCATAGATCAACTTTATTACAAGACCCAGGTTTCGTTGTTTTACAACATTTTCATTTGTACCAGAATATGATGTAAAACATCGGAACCCGGGTAATGAAGTTAATCCGTAGAAAATTGCACTCAATTCAAGTTATTCATCATGGAAAAATTCCACGCAATATCGCCTGAATCTATGAATTTTATCCATACCTATTTAATTTTTATTCATTCAAAAAAAGTAGCCAACATAAAGTAATATAGCCAATTCATAGTGCACTCGTCACCAATATAATGAGAAGCATATCATAAATAAAGCATTAACAAGAAAGTAAAAAACTACAGCAAAAAGAAAAGAGATAGGTTGCTAATTATTTACAGAATTAGGAGTTGTGGCCAGGTTGGTTAGGCTTTTGAGAGGGCAAAGAAATAGGATAAATGTCAACCTACAGTGAATATATTCGGGAGGATAGACGGAAGAGGAGCGAGTATTTCTTTATTTTTCTTTATTTCTTAATAATGTTTCTCTGAAGTGTCCCAAGTGATCGCGGCCTGCGATTCGATATGCGGCCTGATCAGAGTGATATAGCATCTCTCTTTGACTTTTTCATCCGGGGGTCTCCATTTTTTTTGCTATATTAATCCTCGTTCCTAGAGCTCGTTCCATAGCACACTCCTAGAATAATAGCACAATCCTAGAACACATTAAATTTTTCTAGCGATATGGCAGCAAAGATGTGCGCATTCCGACCTCATTGGCTAGTGAAAAGAGGAATGAAATTGGGTGAAGAGAAAGGTTTTGCTATGGTTGGTTGATCCAAAAAAATCAGCGAGTACCAACATCATTTTTTCTAATTTTTCATGCGCGCTTACATTTATTCTTCCGAGTAATTACGCAAAAATACATGATCAACGAGTATGTTTCCAGCTATAAAGCATGATAACAACAATGACGCTGGTCAATTACATAGTCAAGTAAATTACTCATAGTTTTACTTTTTACTCTCATCACTAATTATCGACAGTAAAATGTGAACGTCATCCATCCCATGCGCAAATCAGTAACCCGCGCTTAAGGTGGTTTGAGCGAGATAGTTCCCTAGTCATAATGGAGACCATATTCAAATTTTATTTTTTTATTTCAGCGCCTGTATGAAGTATGAAATAAATATTGTAATATTAATGGCACAAAGATATAAGTAGTTATATATGATCAAAATTCGCAGTAATTAAATAAATAAAGCTACATAAGTCTCTAACTTGACTCATTTTTTCCCGCCGTACGGCTGAAACCCCTTCAAAACAGCAGGTTTATTTGCGATTCTGTCAAAATTACTGTGGTGAGTAACATATTATTTTTTATAAACAGTTGAGAAAACATGCAATCTACACACGGTTTGTTTTTTGACGAAATCTAGGTGCTACAAATTCCAAATTTGTTTATAATTCTCCCTCTGGAGTGCACAGCCATAATCTATCCTATGTAAAACAGTTTATATTTTCAGGCAAATAGCTCGAAAAATAATTAGGCAACGGGTTGACATTTTGATATCATTGGTAATATGCGAGTTTTTTCTTTAAAATGAGGCCAAATTCAACAAGTTCTAGGTGAAGTGGTTTTTCGCTCAAACCACCTTAACAGTTTTCGCGACTTGGTCACTGCCTTCGACTTCTGGTGTACACAGCGATGAAATGTTGCTAACAATCGATTGCGGCAATTCCATCCGAAATGACCGGGCGAAGGATTGCAGGCCGATTCTGGCACGATAAACACCCCCGTTTGCACAGGCCTCTAATGCAGTGCTCCAAAATGTACCAACAGCGCCCTCTTCCAGCGTATCTCTAAATCTCCTTGGTCACTTGGGACGAGCGCGTCGCCGACTCCTTCACTCGCACAGTTTTGGCAAAAATAGAGCGCCACAAGTCTCGACGCGGGGGCGCTGTCGGAGAGAGAGCGGTCCAGAGAGGGAGAGGGATAGAGAGAGTGAGTTCAGTGATTTCGAGTCTATTTTTTGAAGCCCCATTAGCCGCCGTGGTCCCCCACGGACTCGTGGAGTCAATTGCTACCGGGATGACACAAATAAGTACTACCCAGCCGGCCCCAAACGAGAGTGTGAGAAAAAATAAGAATTTCTAACGGGGACACAGTTTTGAACGAGCTTTCTCTCGTTAGGGCGGAGAATAGTTGAAGAAGAGGGAAGCTTGAAACTGAAGAGGTTACATATATGTACTATCTACCGAATACCGTACGATCCAACTCCAGGGTGAGTGGCACGGGTTGTGATTCCACACCAAGCGTGTAAAACTCGTCCCATTTCAAGTTCGAACCACGAAATCTCCCATGGCCTCCAGACGATGATCAAAGAGCAATCAGGAGAAACAATGCAGACATTACAATGATTTTTCAAAATTTTTAATATGATTTTGATGCAATATTTTATCAAATCATGTAAAACAAAACAACTTAAAAGAGTATTTTTTTTCTCAAAGAGGAAAATACTCCAGGGTAAATATTTCTTTTGCATTTAATTTTATAAAACATTGTATAAAATGTAAATTGCCGATTTTTTACATTTCGTAAATTCATTGTAGTCTTGAAGAAGCAACTTCAGCGACGAGCTAATGACGATTTATAATTTCTGAGACGTATGGTCTCTCGAAGAAAAAATGATTTATTTCGAGGAAATGCAGATTTGATAAAATTTTGGCACCACGAATCAGCGACAATTCTATCACCAACTACTTAAAGTAATTATTCTGCATTTGTGCAAACGCAATGATTATAAATTTAATAACTCTGACTTCGGCATGTTGACAGAATGGCTGATTCATTCCATATGGTCGATCGCGCACATTAACGAATTCAATATTCCCCAGTGCTATCGTGCCGTATGTTAATTGTCTTATTAAATCCCCGCATGAAACAAATCGTCGCGGCATATCCTGCGGCAACATTAAGCAAATCCATCCGAACATTTAAGGGCATTATTGTCTCTAGTAATAACAACTTGAACAAAATTAACTTAAAAAATTTTTAAAACGTAACATTTGGAACACTCTTAACATTCAACCATCTGTTCCTACCGCTTGAAATATGTATCTTCATAAACTTTACCGGAAAGATAATGCACTGCTTGAAACAGACAAACTGTAAATTGAGACTTTCAAGTCCGGTTTATTGCGTTTCATCGCGATATCGGGTTCGAAAAGGAAGAATATGAAGAAAACTCCTTTATGTTGGGTTGATGAAAAGTTTGTAGCGTCTGATAACGTCACAAACTTGGCTGGACGACTTCTTCGACTCCAAAGCAGCAGATTTCTTCACACGTGGAAACGAGATACTACCCCAGAGTTGGGAGAGAGTCGTAGGTGAATGGAAGTGAAAATATTGCTGATTAATATCCGCACGCAATTCATCTCAAACCGAAACTATTACCACAGCCAACAAACGCAGTGAACTTATGCACCATCATGGTAGTAAAAAACGTCTTTAATCTTCGTTTTGAAACATTATCCCTTATTTATTTAATTTAAATGACTGTACTCCTTTCTTAACCATAAAACGTGCAACACAAACATATGTTCCTAATGTCAAATAGGGAGTTGATCTGCTATCGCCTAAGGCACTGCTCGCTCTCAATGCTTCCCTTGCCACGGCAACATCAAGTTCATAAAAATAAACAAGTACAAAACCTACCAATGGAAGTATTTCCGAAATCGCTGCGTCAATCCGGGATGCAAATTAAGCGAGAGCCGTTACTGTCATCAAATGGACGACGGTAGTATTTGATTGACCAGGGGCTCAACAGGGAGTGGGGGAGAGGACTTAATGGAGGAGGAAACGAGAAATGTGTCACACAAACTTACTTAAAATACCACGGAACACAACCGGTTTTCGATTATGACATCACCTTCAGGTGCTGCAGCTTCATGTCATGCCCGAGGACGCTGGGAAAATATATTATAACTGAAACCGGTTTCCCTACTCAACAATTTGAATCGAATAGTACACCGTATCACATCCATATACATAAAAGTCTACTAATGTATCTAGTCACACAAGACTAGAAGTGAGGACGACTATTGAGACGTATGCCTGAAGTATAGCGTAGCACAACATATACATGGAATATTTGGCATTGAAATCATTTGCAGAAACGCAGTAACATGGGCTATGGCATCCAAGAAATTTAAAGATTCTAGTTCAATTCTAAGTCATCTTGAAGCGCTATCGGGAGAAGGGAGGAGATTTTCTCGCCGATAACACACGTAAAAAAAACTCTTTCCAAGCTCGGGTGGGACAAATCAGGAAATCGAACGAAACACAAGTATTATCAATCAATAACTAAACTATCAGTATATTTCACACACAGAACCTACCAAGTTACAAGCAATTTTCCCATAGGTCGAGTGCCATGCGACCGTAATGAGAGTTTCCAGTCGGAAAATAATTAAAATATACAAGTACGAGAGGTTTAGTCCGGAAGGTAAACAGTCCGTAGAGGGGAAACTGTCCAAAGAGGGGAATTTGGCCAAAAAAAGGGGTGAAAAATGCCAAAATCTTCACCACAATTTCGGTTCGGAAACTTTCCAAAAAGGTTCGATTCAAACGTAAAGGGAGTTTTGTTGCAAAGCTCCGCACCTCACTAGCTTTCACAAAAGACTGAATTGCTAGAGACCACTAAGTGATGACAACAACTGGCACATTCTCACTTAGCTCCAAAAAGTTCTAAAGAGTAAAACTTTTTCTGCTCACTTTTTAGTGACCGGTTATTTGACTACAAGTATAGTTCTACTTACGAGTACGAGTATAATTACGTGAACAACTACCTGATCGGTACTTCATGACTTTTGACGTATTTGAAATTTGGACCTTGATTTTATCAACAGGACATAATTTATATCAAATGTAGTTTCGGGGTAAAGTCCTTGCCTGCCGAACCAAAGGTCGCGGGATCGAATCCCGCCTGGTTAGAAAATTTACACCTCCCAGGGCATGGTTGCTTGTGTTCGTCTAAATATATCAAATTGGCAGTAATTGGCTTTGGCTGTTGCCAATAGAGAAATTATTATTATTATTATAAAGTAGTCCACAGTGGTGTTGCAAAGAGAATATATGAGCGTAAGGGAAAAAAGGTTGAACTAAGAGCAAGAAACATCAACGAAGACGTCCTGCGAGAGTAATCATGAATACAATATTAGTAACACATTCAAAAATAGCGGTGTGATAGCAAAAAGGCGCATTTCTCAATACGTATATAGAAACGAAACTTCGGTATGCTGAGATTAGCATAAATGCAGAGAGAAATGAGTTTTGAGAAGTGTCCTCGAAAGGAATGTGAGAGGAATGAACGGATTAAGAAAGAATGTGGTTCCGATGTTCCGGTAATAAACACGACTGAAAGGAATGTTCTACGTTAATTTGGTAATGCTGATAAAGTGGATGAGGAAGAGAGTGACATTAATTGGTATACAGAGAAAATCATGAGTGCATCTCGAGGCAGAGACTCTCAAGAGGAGAAACCAGTAAGAGATAAAGAACTCGTTAATAAAGTAATAAATTGATGCAAAAAAACGAGCAAAGAGCAACAGCATCGTCCGACGGTCTCAATGAAGAATGAAAATGTGTTTGAATGGGCACTGGGAGACTAGTGTCTGTTGCCCATCGCAAAATTAACGCAGAAAAAGAATTAAATTAATAAAACTTCCAGGCAAAATTTTATAATGAAGTTCCATAGGAATAGGACCAGCTCTGAATAAAAAGGTAAAACTTTCTTATTTCCACATACATTTACTGAAGTACGACCATGGTTTCGACTTCACGTCATCTTCAGGTACAGATTCATAAAATGTTCATACTTACATACATGTTGAGCGGAGGGAACGGAGCGGAAGTCGAAATCATGGTCGTACTCCATTAAATGTATGTGGAAATAACAAAGTTTTACCTTTTTATTCACAATGTCAAGCAAATTCCACAAAGTTACGCCGGAAACCACCAACTTCAGAACCAGCTCCATTCCATAAAACGTTTATCATACCACCAGATTTTACAGAAATATTATATGGTGAGAGACCACGGTTAAAAAAAATAAATTTCACAACTGGTTTTTGAAATTTTTTCACGGAAAATTACACCATGAACACAAGCATAAGAATGTTTAGAGAAGAAATTTAAAAAAGACGGTCAGAAATGTGTAAGTTAAAGTTTAGGATAAACGCAAAAATTAAGTGACAAGAAAGATACAATCATCGCGCCTGTCTTTGAACAGATAGCTGCTGATAATGACCACACCTAACCTTCATTACTACAATCTATGTTCCTCGATAATCACCCTCGGTTACAGACTAGAGAGCCAAATACTGATAGCGAAAACTCATTTTCACAGCTTTACACATTGGGTAGCCATATGGTTTTCATTAACCGCCGGTTCTCTGAAGCATAAAGACCTTTTTACACGATGCTTACTTCAATGCTGAACATCGAACTGTTCAATCAATAAGTTCAAAATCGTATACTATAAAGGGTTTTATCGTACACTTATTTTCCATCAGATTCATGGATCCAACGATCAATCACAGGCAAGCAGGCGAGTCGAGTGTTTCGAGAGAATACCGGAGGTAGAGCTGGAATATACCAAAATAATATTCGAATGAATTGCGGAAACCGTAATCGAGAAGTACATCTTGGAGTAAAGAATCCGCCCATACTGCAGCTTGTTTAGAATGCATTGTAAAAAATTTAGTATAAATGCCAAAACAATATGGTGCGCAGTTCGGCAAATGCTTGGACAGTGCCAATACGCACTGAAATTAGTATTGTATAAACCATGAATTTTCATATGGATCCTAAACTTGCCCCCAGTGGGTGTTGCCAAACATTCCGATGCACCGAAAAATCGGGACCAAGCAGATTGTAGCGCCGCCACTCTATAGGAGGTGGTTCTAATAAGGAAAGGCCATGATTCAAATGAAGATACTGGAAATAAAGGTAGCGGAACTGACCTCCCTATTAACACCAGCCATTTTTGACACACACAAGCGAACCATGCCGAAGGAAAGTCTGTGATTTAAATTGAGATACTGGAAATAAAGGTACCGGAATTGGCCTCCCAATTAAACCGGCCATATTTGACACACAGAAGCGGAACCATGCAGACTGCAGCGCATCCTATCTTTTGCGGAAAGCTAGGCAACACCTTTGCCCGTACAGTGGTGCGGAAGACTTAGATCCATATGTATATTCATAGTTTAAACAGGCTCCGAGGCATCGGGTTCGTTTTAAGTTCCGAGTTTTCGGCGCTGATTACAGTGCTGAGCGAAGTTTTTAGTAAAACAGCCTTGATACGAGGACTCAAGAGGACAAGGTATAAGAGACGTCAGAAAGTAGCAGTCGTCCTTCAATTTAATATGGTGTGAAGGCTAAGGTCATTTCAGACTTACTGCCTGCCAATTGTGGAAAGGGGCAACAGCACTGGGGCCGAGTAGTAGGAAAACCCCTTAGCATTTGAGCCGAGACCAGCAATGCTTAATTCCGGCGATCTGGCGTGAATCTTACATTAATCTGATATTAACTTAGTGTGGCTGGAGCGGTAATCGTAGGACATTGAGTGCAAGCTGCAGATGTCAATCATTTTATAAAATAAGACAGAAAAATTTCTGGGACCATCTTCATTCAAATGCATCTATTTATACGTTGTAACGCACCATACAGGCAGTAAAGGAAATGATACAAGAAATATTCTTAAACTTTTCTTCCTTAATTAAAATATGTTAAGAGTTTTCGGCTCAGTATTCAAAGTTGAGACGAAATTACACTAAAATATTTTTTTCGAATCTTTGAGTCGGCGGGAAACCTTGATACATGTTAACAACAATTATTTTAATAAGAAATGTATTATTTCGCGTTTAAAAGAACATCTGTATCGAATACTTACGAAATATATGTCATGTGCCACAAGGCTACGAGTTAAAGTAGCATTGAATTGCCAAAAAACCAAATCGGTATGATGTAATTTTTTTCACTTTTATATACAGGTTTTTATTGGTAATGAGAACATGTATTCAAAGTTTCACGCAAAAAAATCGCTCCAACTACCTTAAGACTTCAATATGGTGAAGTACTTCATCTACATCTACGAAATACCTTGCAAGCCATCAAAAGGGAGTGTGGCATGGGGTGATATCACACCAAGCACACAACACTCGTCCAAGTTCAAGTTCAAACCTCGCACACTCCCTTGGCCACTACGCGAAGACCAAATCGCAGTCACGAAAGAACAATGCATAGACAAACAAGAAAACAGGAGAAAGACACACAGGCGAACATGTCCACATGCAGTACCAGGGTCAAGATACTACTACTGACTAGAACTACCAACACTGTATGACACGAGACATTAATTGATGAAGAAAATAAAAAAGGTGGGACATCCCAAACGGGAAGAGATGTGACAATGATGAGTTAATAAACACAAGTAAAAACTCAAGTCAACCCAGCGACAGTCTCATCTTAATACCACGAAAATCATTCTGAAGTGCAAAGATTATAGCAAAATTATTTATACTCAAGACCGTCGCGTCGGTTAGTTGACGTGAGCTCTATCGATGGCATCATTATCAGGATGTATTACGTTGTAATTTCAACAAGTTTTTATTTCGATCGACCAGGTTTTCAACATATAATCTCACCATCATGGAACACATAAAATTGCTGAGTATCCTTATATACTCCAAGGGAAAGTCGAAAGAACGGTGGAATGTTATGCCGTGGGGATGTTTGCTGTTTAACGTAGGGATGGGCAAAAAATACTGATTTTCGGTATAATCGGGTATTATTTTTTTGGCAATCCAGTACAATCAGATAGTTCCTTAAAGCGGTAATACCGAACGTACCGATACTAATAGTACATATAGCTACTAATTGAGCACGACCGCGGTTTAAAATATAACATTTTCACCCGAGTGGTACAGCCAACGAAAAATAAAATTTAGTACAATACTGAATTACACAGTTCGTGATATAAGTGATTTGAAATTACGAGTCCCTTTTTTCGGTCTAAAATGTCTACGGAGAAAATTATACTTTATTTTCCATTTAATATTAATTATAAACATCCTTTGATGAAATGTTGTTCAGATATCAATAGTGCTGCTGATATAGTGTAGTGCTTCACTGAAATGTCGAAATAATTAGATTAGATTTTCACTAATTTTTATTTGATAAATGCATTTTAACAATCGCGTGAATAAGGGAAAGCTGGAGGGCTATTACGGAACCGCGAGTCACCGGCGACAACTAGCATTTCGGCGACTCAGGCTGAGTTCTCACCGCGAGCGATTACGGAACACCGTTTTGTCGCCTTCGGCGACTAAATAGTCGCTTCCCCATGTCACCCTCGACGAAGGTGCTCACTCGTCGAGTCGCCGGCTTGATTCCGATTCGCTTGGCGATAGTCTGCTGTTTAAAGATGTTTTCCGTCCATATTGTCTTGTTTACGCAGGAATATAGAGATGATAAACCACGGATTTAGGTTAAAAATGACGAATTGCCGGTGAAGTAGTGTTGATTCCGAGGAATAAATTTATCCGAGTTCATCGGTACCCTGTTCTTCTCATGTGTGTTTTGATTACGCGAGTGCAGTGCGTAATACCTAATGTGTTCTTTTGTATTCATTTCGCCGCTATCCATCGATGTGTTCAATCAGTTATTCGTGCAACCATGGTGATACTGAGTGATATTTACCTACAGTGAATATTGTAACAATTTAGATTCATTGTTTGATTAAAAATCATAGTGGTGTTGCGTTATCTTTCGGTTGTGATTTGGATAGTGACAATGTTTTATCGCGAAGTTGTTTTAGCAGAAGCTTTATTGTGCTTGAACTGCGATGAAATTGGCTCGAATAATATGTCTATGTTATTCATTTTGCTACCCTTTAGCTCTAGCGTACTTGATTTTAGTTACTATAACTAAACAATGGATTTGTTGTTTGGTAGATTGGGTTGTTTGCTTTCGAATCAACTCATGATTCTGTCGACAAGTTCGTTGGCTCTAGAATGTATGCCCATTATCTTCGTTATATGGACGTCACGAGTCATGATTTGCTAGTGAAGGGTTAGTGCAAGTGGTGGGTAAAATCGTGTTGATGTAGATGAAGTTCTATAAACAGAGACATATAATTAATAGTATGTTATTGATGTGCTCCTCCATGCTATTGATGCAAGTGATTGGGATCGGTATTTGATACTTTTTAATTTATCGTTGGCATATTTTTATCAGAAAAGTGACACAAATAAATTTGTCAAGTATTATTGTTTTTCTTACATTTACGTCGACCTTTAACGATCATAGCAGAAATTGGTACCTTGCCTCAATTAGTTTCATGTGTAAAATAAATCAGGGATTGTTATCGACGAATAAAGGAATAATAGTCGTACAATATGGTACAATAAATATCAGATTTATAGAATTAATGTTTTGAATTGTAAAATACCCTTTCCTTTTGGCATTTACTTGCCCTCCAGACCCATATTTAGAGGTGGATATATATTCTACTACTACTGAATCAATGTAAACGTAATTTTCTCTTTAATATAACAACTCGGTGCTTTATTTTTCTTAATTTTTTTACTTGGGCCTATTCCGTCAATACCTAGTATAATTCACATTTCTGGCCGAAAATGCGCCAGCTCAGTAGGCAGCAAGCAAGTCTGCAGTGAAAGGCAAGGAAGCTTAAAAGGAGAGTCAATTAAATACATCAAGTAGTTACCTGTATATTGCAAAGTCATTGTATAGAACGCATTTAATAAGCGGGATAAATGGTCACTGCCTTATGCTGAACATGTTTCACATTACACATATGTGGTGAAATTTTTTTAAGTGAAAAGCATATGCTGAAAACAAATTGTGCTGCTGTGGAATACAGTACTAGGGAGGTAGTATACTATAGTTGCCGAATTATTTCATATTGGTATATAACCGTTTCATTCAAGCATTTTTGGCTAGCTCATGAGTGAAAATGATTGAAGCTCACACGTTGGATATTTTCGAGTTATTATCGTATCCATTGGTGCCCTTATTAGTTCCTAAATTATTATTTCAAGCTATTTATAAGTTGCTTCTATCGGCCACGAAATAGGTACTATCAATTTTGACCGCTTCGAATGAAATTCCACTAATTCCTGCAAATTCTCGTACCTAACATCCGAGCATCAATTTTATTGCATTGAAATATGCACAAAATATTGTACATATCTGTGGAAGTACTATTTACTATATAGCTAAGTGACGATATCACATTATACTCGTAATTTTCAAGTCGTCTGCTGCACCACGTGACTTGTAACAAGGCCGCTTATTGGCTCAGAAAACTGTACTGGAGATTCTCATACACTCAGAAGTCGCCCGTCAAGTCGCTAGCGAGATACGAGTCGCAACCTGTTCCGTAATCGCAGTGGCGACTTGCGAGTGGCAAGTTCGAGTGAGTGACGAGTGAGTCGCCAAAGATCCGTAATAGCCCTCCTGGCAGTTTTTCAAAGGTACTGCTGGACCAGTATTATCGTTGCTTATGAACATTTGCTGGAAAAAATACTGGCACTATTTCAAATACCGCCTATGCCTAATTCAAAGCGACTGGAGGGGGAAGGGAAGAAGCAAGCTAACAAAGCAGGTGTTGATACGTAAATACAGCGACATCTCGAAGATTTTCGGAAAGGTTATTGACATTACAGACAAATGGCTGGAAAAAGTCAAATACTTTATAAGACTAAAATTATTTGATGACTTTTTTATACTATAGTTCCAAAAACGCCAGTTTTCTGTCCTCTGCATCGCATGCGTAAAAAGTTTGAATTCATTAATACGCCAACACTCCGGAAAATTAGTGGCGAAATTTGAAGATACATCACCGGTTACAAAGCAATTTCTATCTTCCTTAGTTTTAGTGGTAAAGTCTTCGTCCTTTTTGGCTAATGTACCTTGCATTTAACGTGATTAACTTCCACAAATTAAAGCCTGATACTTTTATCTTGCAAGCTTTTTCATATTTGTTATTGCTTCGCGTAAATATTTCACTAGGCAGCATATAACTGGACTTGAAACGGATTAGGACACAAAATAGTATGAAAAGAATATAATGAGAACTTGGAAAACAGATTAATAAAGGATGAAAGTAACTTTAGTAACTTTGTGAATTCTAATGAAACTTCTTCATTGCATGAGCCATTTTTTGTCATCTAAAACTAAAGAGGACAAAACTTAAAAAAACTAATTGAAGATGACAAATGTTTGTTGAAACCCGGTAAAATCATTCATGCAATACATAATGTTTCCGCATGATTAACAAGATTAGTGAAGCTATTACTTTTCTACTCCTCTTGATGGCAAAATTAAAAAAATATACGCAGCACTGCGAACTTTATTCGGAGGGAGATGTTACCTCACATTATGGCAATGGTCCACTTGGAACCTGCAATCGGAGTAGTTGCTGAGAAAGGAGTTGATCAAAGATTTAGAAAACTTTCAAAGAAGATTTGAAAATGATTTATCAAAAAATGTTACGAGGAAAAAAAGCGTAGGTAGTTGGATGAATTAGGATTAGAGTCCCTACAAATGCAAAGAAACCACGTGGAAATAAGAATTTTAGAAAGTTACAAGAGACTCTCCGAATCTTCATCTCTTCATCCAGTCCTCAAATAATCCTACACAAACTTTCCTATCAAAGATAAAGGAAAATAAAATATAGAACCATACGGTACGAAAGCAAAGGGAGGTATTGCAGCCATGAAAATGCGCACTCGGCCATATTGAATGGAACAGTAGTGCGTTAAATACGCCAAAAAATTGGTGCTAGTGGTGTAATTGTCACAGTACCGCAATGATTTATCTAGATCAACGCAAAAAGTAAAATTTTACCAAAACAAAGCACAGCCTTACTCAAAATATTTACAGAAGAATTGCACGGGATAGCCAATATTCTTATACATTACTCACAAAATATACGGAATAATTGCGCGCGATACCCATGTTAGGTGGATCACTTCTCGCAAAAAAATAAAACATCACTTTCTTGCGTCAAGACGACATCCACTCTCTAATATATGCAACCACTCCTTTATCTATGCGTCCTATCCAGCGGTCCATTACGGCGCAAATGACCGCTGTTGTCTGTCACCCACCAAAATAACAACAAAACAATCTTAAGCCATGAACTTAGATTATCTCGGAATGTTTCAAGCAATTCTGCTGGACTTAGATGCCGTATCTTCCGAAACGACACAACTCCTACTGACGAGACATTTACGTAGCGGGTTGTTCCCTATCACATCCCATTGTTCTGTTATGTCGTCAGCGACAAGATGGGTGGCCGGCAGTTTGGAGACATTTACCTCACACAAAGATTCTAGTCACGAAAAGCATAGATGCACCCATCAAAGAATACATATTTTTCACAACAGGCAACGGTGCGAGAGTCAAGGGAAATAAAATCACGACCGACATGGGCGATGCCATGGAAACTATTTGCTATACGAGCCTCCATAGAACGGAAGACACCATCTGCAATACTAATAAGATTAAATTTAATTGTTTCAAGCTTGACTTCGTGGAAGTGATAGATATCCATTTTTAATAAAAAACTTTGTACTTTTCCACACTTTATTTCTAACTGCGACCGGTTTCACCATAATATGGCATCTTCTGGCCAGAAGATGCCATATTATGGTGAAACCGGTCGCAGTTTTGAAATAAAGTGTGGAAAAGTACAAAGTTTTTTATTAAAAATGCACTAATAAGATTACTTTATCTTTTTCCCTATTCTCTAGCAATAACAAGCGGAAAGTGGAAGTGCCCTCGACTGAGTGTCGAACCCACGAACCGAGAAAAACCTAAAAAGATCACTGTATAATTGGTAAGTATTCAAGCAGTGATATTCTTATTGCGTGACCGATTATTACTCGTCATCATTCTTTTGTTAACATGAGTGGCAGAAAATTCCACCGTGACGAGCGTCTTTAACGAAATTAATGAGGTTTTAATGAAAGGGTCTTAAATTTCATTTCAAATACAGGCGGAAATTGCCACGAGATAAATCGGCCTAGATCACATGTATTTATAATTATTCAAGCATATTTTTTTAACACACAACAAGCAATTTAAATAATTATATAATGGTAAATAATATAATTAAAATAATTTTTAATTATATAGTTGGAAACCTAAGTGGTCATTATTATTAATATAATTCGAAATCTAAGTCGTAATTATTCTTTATATAATTAAAAACCAGAGTAGGCAGCACCGCGATTAATTTTTTATAATACATACAATTATAATTAATATGATTAGCACTATACCAGACATTCAACATATTTTTAAGCATTGTATTGATTAATATGTGCAGAGTTAATAAAAATATTACCATATTCCACGGAATTAAGTTTGGTTTCCTTCGAAAAAGGTAAATATGAATGCCATTTCCTGTTGACATATGATTCCTCACTATGGAAAAAAGATAACTTGTTCCCCAAAACGCTGAACAAATCCAACGTTGAAACATTCACGTCTCCTTCGACTAAAGACGCAAATCCTTTCTCCAAGAAACAAGAAGTAATATGTATATAAGTATAAGAACTCAAGGAGTATTTAATCCATACAATTTAATACAATAAAACCGGTTTACATTTCGACAGATTGTGTCATCTTCAAGATAAATTTCTTATTGGTCGTGAGCCTTATGTATACCATGGGTCAAATAGTCGTGACGAGGGGGCAAAGCGGCATGGGTTGGAGGGGAAACCAGGAAGAAGTTTGAAAAACAGAGCAAGGAGGATTAAGATAAAGGGGGGGGCAAAGGAGGAAAGGTGAACTTGAACTGAAGATGACTAATCAACGTGGAATCAGGATTTGAAAGTTTAATGTCTGACCTACGGCTCACGGCCACTAAGAAATTTACCTTGAAGATGACACAAGGTGTGGAAACCTAGGTCGGTTTTCTTGTATTAAAGTGTGGATTATATACTCTGTGAGTTTTTATTCCTTATTATGGAGATCAAATCATTCCAAAAAGTGACGCCTTCGGTGTTAGCCGATAGGTACAAAAGTAATGACACAGCTTTATCACTTAATGCATCAATCGCGTGCCTTCGCATGCATTTCATATTACTTCACATGCCCTGAAAGCACGCAGCACGTAACCGTCACAGCATGACGCACTTTCTGCAAGTCATCCACGCATGACAGCCGATGATACATTTCCCCGTTGGAGGAAGGGAAGACGCATCACTGATTCACGGAGGCATCCTCGCCATACTGAGGCAAGAGTCACGGACTTCGATCAAACTTTTGCGTGTCCATTATGTCACGCACGTCTGTCTCGAACCGCCTCCTTATAGAAGTGGCGCCGTACCCCTCCCTCCACCTCCCCCTCGTCTTATAATCTGCCAGGCTACCTCCTCACTGCCATTGTCTCCGCTCAAAAGAAGTCCCTAGCCAATTCTCTCACATCACCTCCCCCTCCTTCGATCCTCTTCATCACCTACCCTCTTATCAAGGATGCAATTACCTTACATATTACTAATATTATTTTTATGCTATAAACATGATTATTTTCCCCTATATCTATCTCTTTTATCTGTATAATTTTTATTTCAATATTTATTTTTTCAATTAATTCTATCCTCGCATTGGTTTCTACGTTAATTACAGAACTATTTTTTCTCTCCCTCGCGAATAATTTCCATTATCATTTTTAATAATTTCATTTTTATCTATACAATTTTCATTTGAATATTTATTTTAATTTATTCCATTAATTCAATTACTAATACTGTTGTTTTACGTTATTTAAACGAGTATTTGTCCAGTCCATTACACAATTTGTATTTCAATTCTAAATGACTTCATTTTTATCCCAATACTTTTCAATCGAATATTATATTGATTCATACCATTAATTACCCCACTAATATTATTTTAACACCAATTTTATGATTATTTTTCATTTATTGATTACACATTTACTACTATTTTTATTTATATAATTTTTTTAAAGTGAATACTTTTTTAAAATGATTCCATTACTTCAGATACTAAAATTGTTTTTTTTAACTTTATTGACATGATTATTTTTTCTCTACCTTACATATACAGTTTTCATTACCATTCTACATTATTTCATTTTTATCCATACATACATTTCTTATTCGAGTATTTATTTAAAATTATTCCATTGAGCTTTATGTTACCTACATGTGTAATTAATTATCATTCAAAAGTTAAAAAGCTACTGAATATATTAGAGCCAATAACTTCAGCGTATTAAAAAAATAATGAAATATAAATAAATTGATAAAATTATTACAATATGTATACATTAAACATCACTTAAGTGAGTTTCGTAAGCTTTTAAACATCCCCTTTTTATGCGAAGTTTTCCTATATGCTAACAATATTCTCTTTTTTCACAACTGAATAAAAATGTCACGTGTCTCAATTTTATAACACTGATCAAACAAATATTGTTCGTGAAATTCACAATGTTGGGTAAAACTCTGTGGAATTTCTCTGTTATCATGGGGGGAGGGTAATAACCTCAACTCACTTTTTTCATACCACTAAAAAACTCTTTATCCCATGGCACGGATCTCCATATCTTCTCCAACTGATTCCTCATGAAGATGGAAAAAAACTGTTGAAACCTGGACCGAGGAATTAAAAATATTTCCCGTGGAATTTAAAAGTCGACTAAATTTTCAACATTTTTACATTATATTTTATGCGGAGGTACTTATTAAATTTTAATTATGTAGGTATTAGTAGAAACAAGGAACTACATAATTAGTATTTTTATTTTCCGACCCTCCTAAATAAGGAAGATTAATCTTATATCTTCATTTTCATCTTATTCGGACCCCCCGCACCTCAGCAATTCCTCACATAATCCCTCTACCGTCTATCATCGATAGCAGCCGTAAAAACCGGCAGCGGACATAACAATAGTTAGCATCGCATCGTTTATGCTGAATGACGCGCTTTTGAATTTTGATCATTAGTATGTCCGGCACGTTGGATCCTCGTCTAATCTAATACGTGGAACTCAAACCCTTCAATAACATTCAATTTCATCTGAAACGGTCTCCGCCCACGTCACGCATGTCTCAACGGATGGAAAGCGAGCCTTTCAAGGATTGTAGCACACTCAACTTCTTAATTATTATTCACCGGTATGACATGACGTCTCTTCCCCATATATTTTATGAGCTCATGACCGAAAGAAAATAATTTTGGAAACATTAGCCAAAGCGTTATTTTTTTTAGCAACTATACGAGTATACCCTTCCCTAATTCCGCCGCCAGGCCTCAATCAGGGGTCAATGGTGATTGGACAGGGGTTCTTCACCAGTGGGTAATATCCCCACTGGTTGGAGAGAATTAAGGAGGGTTTATGGAGGTACTGAGACTACTAAGTGCGATATTCCACAGAGGAATAATCATTCGCCTAGGCCAGTGGTCGGCAAACTCTCTAGGCAACAGAGCCAAATCTCAACAGTACAGCGATTGAAATTTCTTTTGAGAGCCAAATTTTTTAAACTTAAACTATATAGGTAGGAACATTGTTATTAACTTAAATAGGGTACTCCTAAGCTGACCTTTGCTAAAAACGTGCTCAATCTGATTAAAGTACGTTCGCTGAGGTTGACCCCTTCCAACTCTCCCATCCACACACGTCTTATATACTTGTATCGTCTATCTCCTTTCGTTCATACTCTCTATATGTCCAAACCATCTCAACATACCTTTCTCAATCATCAACACTACATCTTCTTTCACTCCACAACGCTCCCTAAAATTAACTTAATAAAACTTCACTTATTTTAGAAAGATTTAAGTCTTAGTTAAACTACAGGTGTGTTGAATAAAACTTGATACCGCACTTAATAACGATATTATATATTGATAAAATTAAATTATAAGGTATCCATATAATTAAATCATGACAATGAATGACAAACACTAATGTGAACAATGGTCTTGCATCTCCATGAAAAGTTTGGATAAGTCAGGTTTGTACGTTGTTATTTTTAATTTTAGGCACGATTCCATGTTCTCATCAATAAGACGACTTCTCAATTTACTCGTGATAAGGTTCATGCTTGAAAATGATAGTTCGCATGAATACGTAGACCCGAATAAGGAAAGAACAGCTAACCTAATTTTTTTCAGCTGATTTCATGAGTCAAGAATACTATTCCAGGAGTTAAAAATCAACATATCTTCCTTTTCCAGGTCTTTCAAAGCAGACCACTTGTGTTGTGAGCTAAGTTCACATTTGTTTTGCTCCAATATTTCAATATCATCACAAAGACGTTCAAATTTCGAGTTCCACAATTCTTTGTTTTTTGAATCCAGCAATAGTGTTTCAAAGTTTCCAACGTCAATATTAAAGAGAGAAAAATTGTATTCTGCTACAGTAGCATTAAGAGATTTTGTTAAAAAAGGCTAACGTCGCTTTGCTGTTTCTGAATTCCTGAAACCTGAAATTTTTCTCAATAAGTCACTTCAGAGCACTTGCCTAAAGATAAAGACACATAAACACTAATTAAGTATGTAAAAATAGAAATAAGAAAACCAGACATCACGAAGTTTCAATCGCACTGTACGCGAGCGCCTGCACGTGGTATTTTGTTGAAGAGCCACACTCAAGGAGCCAAAGAGCCGCGGTTTGCCGACCACTGGCATAGACCGACAGAGGCGTCACTCTCCCCTGTGGATTTTTTCGAAATCGAAGGATCCGGGTTCGAATCACGGTCAAGGCGAATGATTTTTTCCTCTGTGGAATATCGCACTTATGTGCGCATGCGGTCGACTCCGTAAAAGGCAATCCCGTTGCTAGTCCCGGTATCCTCAAAATTGGACTGAGACCAGCATTCAGCAAAATTTAATTTTCTGTAGACAATGTATAGTCTGTAAAATTGTACGTATGTTTTAATTTATCCTGTGGTGCGATATTCTACAGAGGAAAATCATTCGCCTCTGTGGAATATCGCACTTATGTGCACTTGCGGGTGACTCCGTAAAGGTAACTACCGTGGCTAGTCCCGGTATCTTCAAATTTTGGTTATTCTGTGGTGTTCAATAAAGGTTATTCAATGCCACAGATTTATATCGACTTTTAAACTTACGCATTATTTTCATCAGCGGAATTAAATATGTATTTAATAATTTTATTGGTAAGGGGGAATGATATTCTGAACTATGGTGAAAGGGGGGCATTGAGCAGAGAAGGTTGAGAACCACTGTATTAGGATATCAGACAAAAGGAACGATTGTACGGAAAAGGAACAAGGGGAGGAAAGCGAGTATTAGTTAAGGTGGTCGGAGCGATTCGTGTTTTAGTACAGATTTGCGTGAAACATAGGATACGTTTTTTCATTAGAAATATGCATAGATAAAAGTGAAAAAAAATGCATCATACTGATTCGTTTTTTTGGAAATTCAATACTACGTTAAAACGTAGCCTTAAGAGCACATGAGATATATTTCGGAATAATTCAACTACCTATATATGTAAAGCTTATCTCCTAAACGCTATACAATATTTTTTTTATTATTATAATTGCTGCTAACAAATATCAAGGAGTCACGCGAGTCCAATTTTTGAAAAAAAAGTGCTTAAGACCACACGGGAGAAGGGTAAACTTCTATGACGATATTCTGTAAATATGATATATAAAAGAATTTCCACCACAAGGAATCGATCCTGGGACCTTCGGTACGTGGAACGACGACTCTAACCACTACGCCATCTTATCCTAATAAAGAAATACCGTTCTCTTGAGTTTACATTCGGCATGCTAAGCGTGACGTGATAAAAAGAGCGTGACGCCCAGAATCGGATTTACCGCCTGCTGAATTTTCTGTGCGTGGTGCGCCTATAGAAGTTTACGATACACTTCAAAAATATAGCCGGCCTCGGTGGCGGTAAGGTAACATCCTCGCCTGCTAACTCAAAGGTCGCGGGTTCGAGTTCCGCTTGGGGAGGATTTTTCACCTCCCAGGGCATGGTTTTGTGTGCTTGTTGATTGTTGTTAGTTACATTGACTGATGTAAAAGGCCCTTGAAGCTGTTTTCAGGATGATATTAAATAAATAAATATTTCAATATAATTTCGTCTATATTTTGGATACCACGTCGAAAACTCTAGTCATAACAAGCTTCATAACCAAGAAAAAATTAAAAAATATAATTCTTGTATCATTTCCATTACTGCCTGTTTGGTGAGTTCCAACGCATAAATATGTGCACTTAAAGTGAAATGTGCTCCAAGAATTTTTTTCAATATACTTCAAAAAAATCATTAAAATGTGTACTCAATGACCCACGATTACCGCTCCAGCCACCTTAAGGGTTTCGGCGGAGTTGGTGTTTAGATCTTCCCTTCTGGTGGTTCCACTGCAAAATGACTTAAACGTCATTTAATTCATATTCTGGTTACTTGCAGAAAAAATTCCTCTTATTTGGTATGGAAAACTAAATCATATCTTTCCGTGTTAATGTATTCTTAAATTCAACTTGAAATTACGTGGTATGTTAAATGCGATAATGAGTGAATCACGAGGAAATTGATATTTTTCCATTTTCCATTAATGCCATTTGCACTAAAAACTGTTCATATAAAGCTAAACGTCTAAGGGAATTGTATAAGGATAAAATGTAGGCACCTTAACATTTTTTTGCTTTTAGTTATTAGCAAAATATGAACTGCGATAACTGAAATAGCGTACGTTCAAAACATAAGCGCTGCAATCGGTACCTATGGCTGGAAAAGTGTTTATAAATTAAAAATATATTCGTTCAATAATCTGCATATTTTGTAACTCAACCTTGTTTTTAAAAGTTAAGGCTGAAATCACTACATCACTGAAATTATAATTGTTCAATCAATAGAAACAAATTAATGGAATATAGTATTTATCTATTCGTTCTGACTCACACAGTCGCAATGAAACCTCCTTAATGTATTCGTTAACAGTGGGAGGGAAGAAATTATTCGTAAACATATTAGTTCGACTGTGAATTTAGCTCGTTTTGTCGCTTTCGCCTGTCTTATACAGATGTAGAATGGATGCAAGAATAATACCTGCTAAGTTTACCTGAAATTCCATCACGTGAATTTTTCTATCGACCTTCTCCTTTCTGATTCACCCTCAATGTCTTAAGCAGCTCCCAATAGAACGACAAATTTAAAATTAAATGCCAAGTGACACTAATTTTCTAGAGGGGTCTACAATCTTTTTAGACGACACGATAGAAGCGTAAAAGCGAACTTAATTACTTGAATCAAGAGTATTTATGCTTTCTTGATCGTTACGATATTTTTTTCAATCGAAGAGTATCCTTAATATCCTAATTTATGCGAACCAATAACTAAATTTCCAATCCTACTGAACGATATTAGACCGTAGAGATAAAAACTGCATATTTCATAGACAATAATGGAATATAAACAAGGATGTTAATAACAGCGAATGGTGCAACGCTCCAGAATCGACGGATATATCTATACTAAAAATAATAAAATCACAAAAAAATAAAACCACACTCAGAAATCCAAAAACATGAATTAATCCAGAATCGATTCAGCGTCAACACTTGACAAGTAAAAAGGGAGTGGACTTATAGTATATTTCTGAATGCAGCCACTAGCATAAACATGGGCCGTTTGCAGGCCAAAATATTTCTTTCCCTCTAACGATTCGAGAGTTAAGGTGAAATAGAGGATATCAGTTACCACAAAAACGTCCAAATTCGCCCGAAAAAATCGAGATTTGGTCGCATTCTAAGTCTCTAATAAGCAATCACTGTTTGATGATGAGAGAGACCAAAATAAAAGTTGGGTACAGCGCCAGAGTCCGATAAAAGTTATCACCGAAGCAATCAGAGACAATAATCGAAGGATGCTTGACTAAAGTCACACGGAAACATTCCACTGATCTCAATGGGTGTATTGCTTCACGCAAAGATAGAGAACAGTGCACGCAGGTGGTAACACGCAAGCTCACCATCCAGCGACAATGCACACGAATCATGAAGAGCAAATAAAGCGTAATATAAATTGAAGAAGACAATAGATGTAACCATACGGCACGATAGCAGAGTGGAATATTGAAGCCATTAAAATGCGCAATCGGCCATATTGAATGGATGACATGTGCAGTGTATAACGCCGAAATAAATAAGTATAAGACGCGGCATTGTTAAGGTATTGTAATGATTTTCCATAAAAATGTAAAATGGAAATAATTTTCAAAATAGCACAACTACATTTTTAAAATTTAAGGAAAAAGGCATGATAGCCTTCTTGTGTGGATCATTTTTCGAAAATAAAAATCAACGTTCCTGCGCAAAGACTCCATCTACTTACTCTCTTCCTCAATGTGGTTGGAGCGATTTTTATGTGCAGATTTGCACGAAACCTTGCATACGTGTTCTCATAAATAAAAATGAAAAAAATGTATAATACCGATTTTGCTTTTTGGAAATTCAATGCTATTTTAACACGTAGCCTTATGGCAAATGGCATATTAATCGTAACAATTCGATTACATGCGTACAGATTTTCATCTAAATGCGAAATAATACATTTATTAATTAGAATTGTTGATAACAAATATCAAGGTGTCACGCAGATTCCAATACTTAAAAAAAATATATTTAAATATGATTTCGTCTAAATTTCTAATATAGCGCCGAGAATAACATGCTTTAATTAAAAAAATATATAATTCTTGCATCATTTCGATTATTGCCCGGAGTCCCAACGCATGGAAAGATAACTAGAATGAAATGTGGTCCAAGAATTTTTTTCGACTTAAAAAATGTGCACTAAACGACCGACGATTACAGCTCCAGCCTCCTTAATCCATGGAAGCAAACTCTATTCCGTAGATGATCATAAGCAATCATCGATCCGAGAATTGGTTTTGCAGCAGTTCTCCACTCAGGGGTGTGGTACATACATCAGGAGCAAAGCTTAGCGAGTTTTGCTCCTGAAGTATCACGGCCCTGATCTTCTTCCGCAATGTTTCCCATTCATTTATTCCTCCAATATTGTTTACAAGAGGCTGTTGCATCTTAAACTGAGGCCGAAAATTTGGAGAGCTTCCCATCCAAGGTGTTGAAGTTAGCGCAGATCGAAACACATAACCGCACTAACGTTCACACGAACGACGATGTATGGAAAGAAGTGCGCAGCAGAAACATTCTGTAACCCGGAGGGTACCTATCTTCAGGAGCCGGAGGGTATAGGTGTAGCGAAACTTGGTGGCACACTCTTGTGAAGAGCATGCCGCATAGGAGAGGAAAGCATGCATTAGATGTGGGATGAAGCGGCCGAGCCTTTTCCAGAGGACCCTGAGGGAGTCCTTCGATAACTTTGCCCGCTCATCAACGCTTGGTTTACGGTCAGTGTCCTCTAACCCTCCGCTGGTGAGTGCCACCAAGTTTCGCTATACCTATACCTATCTTCAGGTATACAACAGTTACCATCGAATTTGTCGTAAATAGCAAAATAATTCTTCCCTATTACTTTAAAGGGAAGCTTTTTTCCTCGGAGGAATCAAAAATTTTACCGTGTCTATGTTTGCTGCTTTTACTGAAAATCAACACGAAAAACAACAATCGCGAATGTGACTATCGAAGTTATTGGTTTCAGGCGTAACTTTATGGAACAGCTTCATGATTGAAAAGAAAAACTTTGTGCGTTCCACATCAATAGATTTTTATTACGAACTAGGTTTCGTCGTTGAACGACATCATCAGGTCGACTTGATGATCATCAAAGACCTGATGATGTAGTTCAGCGACGAAATCTAGGTCGTAATAAAAATCTATTTTTGTGGAATTCACTAAGTTTTTTTTAAAATCGTGATTATCGAAGTTATTTTAATTATTCAGCTCACATAAAATCTTCTATCTGTTTCTACGTGCTCTACCAAGTGCGCAGGGTCCGAAACGAAAGGAAAGCACGAGCACTGAGTATTGCAAAGTGAGCAAAGCAATAGAACGAATGGAAAGCTCCGTCTGACACCAAGTGTTAGAAGAATTCCGCAAGTGAGGAAAGAAAAACGGCAGAAAAAGGAAGTTTTCTCTCCTTTAGAGCCAGGGACGGAGAAAACGAGGCCAAGGAAGGATAAGTCATCATCACGGCCGCTGGAAAGCAAAATATCCACGCGGAAAAAATAAGCGATTGACGTTTGGAATATTAGTCACTTGTTTGCCGTTGAAGGACGAGGTGAGAATGAGTCGCCTGCATGAGATTAAAGGGGGAACTGAAAATCGACGGCGACGTTAGTAAAAAGAAAAGACCAGTCCACTTTCACGGGCGTTATAAAAATAGCTGCGCGAACTACAGGTGAGGAAGTCTCCACAGCGGCACGCGACCCTGAAGCTGGAGTTTTCCCCCCAAATAAAAACCGTCGCCTATCCCTCATCTGATTCACGAACGCCTTTTAGACTCAGCTACAAGAAGACAAAAAGTTCAGTCATTATGTAACAGATTTCTTCAAAAAAAATAAAGAAATAAATCGGAATATGCCAAACGTAGATATACTAACCTTAACTAAAGCTTATCTTCATCATCAGAAGTCATCAATTCGAAAATTGGTTCGCTGCAACTCTCCATTCCACTCTCCTATTCGCTCAGCACTTCATTCCCACGTAGTTTTTTACTTTTACGCCATCCATTATTTGCCTGACGTGTTCCATTCTAGGTCTTCTTCTGTAACTCCTCCCATTCATTTCTCCTTCCAATGTCTTCACTTGGTTGTTGTGTCGCAAAATGTGTCCAATAAGTTTATCTCTCCTCCTCAGAGTTTTCATTACACTTCTTTTCTCTCCAACACTTCGTAGGACTTCTTCAATGCTGATTCTCTCCGTCCATTTAATCTTCATCATTCTTCAACAACTCCACATCTCCCTCGCTTCGTGTCTCTTTTGATGTGCATCAGTTATAGGTGTAACGAAACTTTGTGGTACTCGCTTGTGAAAAGCATTATGTCTGGGAGAGGAAAGTATGTAAGAGAGGTGGGATAAAGAGACCGAGGGTTCATCATGAGGTCCAAAGAGGAGCCCTGTGGTACCTCTGCCAGCTGATCGACGCGTCACTTACCTTCACTGACATGAGACATTCCGCTTTCGAATGTCACCAAATTGTGCTATACCTATACTGTCCAGGCTTCACTGCTCTTTAAGAGCATGCTCCAAATATGTGTTTTAATAATGCGCCTTCTTACTTTGAGGCTTTTGTTACTAGCTGTGAGCAGACTCCTCTTCAAGTACAATATCTTCTTTGCCGGGGCTATCCTGCTAACGATATCATTCTTGCAATCGTTAACAATGGATACATCGCTGGTGATGTCATTTCGTTTCAAAAACTATATATACATCCACCCTCACATATCATTAGATCAAGATCAGATTTGAGTACGTATTCATACAGATATCAGCTTCTTTTATCACTTAACCTCGAAAGGATTACTGAATGTACTCAAAGCCTTCGATAAAGAGCTCCGAGACTTATCGATGAAAAAAAACTATTATTCAACTCAAGGAAAGTGGATTGAACCAGTAAAGATGCAAACTTGGAACGTGACAAAATTCATGCCCTTACCGTGACCATAAGAATATATGCTGAGTGAACATTAGATAAAAACTAATTGCAAGAGGGAATCTTTGACGCATGTCCGCTTAAGAGTTAAACATTTGAAGGTTTATAAAATTGATTGAAAAGAAAAAACTTTGTTTTTTCCACATAAATAATTTTAATGCTGACCTAGGTTTCGTCGCTGGGCGACATCATCAGGTAGTTTACAGAACATTTTTCCACAATATATAGGTACACTAGTGGTCGGCATTCAAATTATTTATGTGGAACGAACAAAGTTTTTTCTTTTCAATCATGAAGGAGTTCCATAAAGTTACGCCTCAAACCATTAAGTTTATAAAATAGATAATATTAAATGTAATAATTTAACACGTCATGGTACACCAATGGGTACGGCACTTCGCTACCGGCAGGGTATCAAAAAGAGATCAAATTCAGGGGAAACCTATTCGGATATATCCAGCTTAATAAATGGAGTAGGATTTTATGGGTAACAGATCTTTTTGTGAAACCACATGTGGTACCTTAAGGGGAAGGAACTACTTCTCTCCCAATCCTGATAGTTCACACCCCATTTGGGCTTCATTATTTTTATCTCTGGTTCTTGGTATGGTTGGTAAGGCGAGAAAACTACTGGAGAGATTAAGAGAAGGCGAAGTAGGTGATAGGAACAGGTAATGAGGGACGAAGGGATGCTGGAGGCCGTGATAGAGGGGAGGATTTTGGATAACCGGGGAAGCAATAGGTTTTATGGACAGGATGAAGAGAGGTAGGACGTATGCCGAAACGAAGAAAGAAAGTGTGTAGGTAGATATAGCCCTGCATCTGTAAAACCTAGAGGAGATTTACTAACTTACATACAAACCTAATTTTACCGGTAGACTACCCTGATAATGATATAACCCTCATCATTTCCTCCTCCATCATTGTATAAATGGCATTCGTGTAAGATATAAAAATACTATTTTACTTCATGTATCACCCATTATCCCATTTAAAACCACGTAATTTTAAGTTCAATTTGAGAATAAAAGAGCGTGGAGAAGTAACTTGTTTTGTTCATATCAATGGGAGGACACGTTTCTCTATACATAGCCAGGATATGAATTGAATGGCATTAAGTCGTTTTACGGAGGGACCACCTTAATAAAAAACATCTTAGGAAACATCTCGGATACGCTGCGAGCTTTTGGGACCCAGCACAAAAAAGTTTGATTCGCGCAGTAAATAAAATCCAAAGGAAAGCCACACGCTTCGTTGAAAACATCTACGAGGGAATAGAAAGTGTTACACAGCTGATGGAAGGATTAGGTTTGGAACCGTTGGAGACTCGGAGGCTACACGCTAGGCTAATATCACTTGAAAAACTACGATCAGGTGAGTTTAATTACGTCACGGAGGACATTATTTCGACCCAGCTGTATCTCTAGAACTGTATGAAGCGACAAAATAAGAGAAATCCACTGCGGAACTAATAGGAATGTACAATAATTCCTTTTTCAACGCGCCATTAGCAATAATAAAAAACGGCTGACACTAACATAAGAGATATTAATAAAAATAATGGTAGCGACAGTGATTTGGTGGAATTCCTTCATATTAAAATGATGAATTACTTTGTTTTCCACATGAAATTTATTTCTTTCTCACGACCCGGAATTTTACATGGAAAAAAAGTAATTCATAATTTAATTATAAGACAGACACTTCTTCCCTATCCTCGCTCCTTTCCCCTATTTCCCCCCCGCCTGCTCCATGGCTGGTGTCCTAACATCCACTGCCACACGCCACTGCGGCGGCTAGCAGTGCCGCACTGCGGTAGTATGTACATGACCAATTTCCTGTAGACCGCACACAACATCTTGATTACGGCTGTAGACTGAATACGATATGAATACCTTGCATTCATTTAATTTAGAGGGATAAAAAAACAGTCCATTTTAACCCTGGGTTTCCACGCCTTGGGAGACGGCATTGCAAACGTTTAGATGGATAGATTGATAGATAGATAGATAGATTGCAAACGCCGAAAAAACACTTCATCATTCAGATCCGGCAAGGATTCTCTCGATTGGAGACGAAAACAGACGACTATCAGAGCCCGCATTCATCGCGATCCACGATTGCTAAGGCCAGGGAACGGGAGAGAAACGGAGGGGAGGTAGATGGTGGGGGTAAGGAGGGTGGGGGAGGTCGGCTTTTTGGCTGCACTTCGGGGGCCGCATATGCGATGGCCTCAAAATCGGTTTTGCAACAAACGCGCGCCGGCGAAAGATGGAGAGAAAGTAAGGAAGGGGTGGGGGATATGGAAGGGGTTGGGGGGGGGGTAGGGAGAGAGGGAGGGAGGGAGGGGAGAGAGGAGAACTTGTAAGGATGAGAGCATGTTTACCCTAGAGGTGGCGCGCGAGATACCCGTGCAAAGCATTGCCGGCCGCGGGGACGAGCGGATCGTCGTGACGTCAGACACGGTCAGATTGGTGGCTGGGGCACCGTAAACAAACAAGCGGGACTGTTCCGCAACTTTAAATCCCAAAATAACGCGGGAATTCATGAAGTCAGCATTGAAACTTTCGACAGGTTCTGATGTGAGATAAATCCGCTCAAACTTATGTATGTAGAATGAAATTGGCTGATATTGCAAATTAATATTAGCATGGATAAATATATTGCTGCGTAATCTTGATAGCAATAAATTAGATAACTACGCTTATCCTTAATGTATTTGTCAACCACTATGGACGTAGAATATCAATACAAAACCACCGTAAAATCTAAAGGCAAATATGTGAGGTTTTTCAAATTATGTAATACTAATTAATGCACGAAATTAATGGATAAAATATCACTTTCCAATACACTGCTTGTCTCTGTCTCGTTTGAAAAGTAAATTGGCGACCTCTCGCACAACTGTGTTTGCGGCGTTTACGTAGTGGAGTCCGGCAACATCGTAAAACTTCCCAAAATCTCCGCAGCAATAAATTGCTAACAGAAAAGTAACGAAGGTGTCGCAACAAAACAAAAAGTAGGCAATGTTAGCAAACATTTTTTGTCTGAATGAATGAAAAAATGTTAATTAGAGATAAGAAAGTATTTTTCCTCCAATATTAAAACTTAAAATTACCTACTATTTAGGACCTACCGAGTGAAATAAGACATAGATACATAGGTAGTAATTAAATTCATATTTATTAAATCATCATCGATTAAATAAATACAACTTAAATGATACTTTACGAATTAACTTCAGCGAACTGACGATGATTTAATAGACCTAGGTTGAAATCTAGGTTGCAAGTAAAGTTGTACTCAGATATTCCACCTTCTTCTTCCGGGATTCCAGTCCAGTTTTTGTTTATCAAAACAACGTTTCTCCTCCTATCCTTGAGGCATCTTCAGGACGAAGACCTGAAGACGCCTCCAGGATATCTCGTGGTATCCATGGTTTAATATCTAATATACAGAATATCTCGTGATATCCAGAATTGGGTAGTATTAGTAAAACTAATCAGTAGAATTATCCTAAAAACGTGTACCGCATGTTAGTATGTTTGTCAACGCAGCACTCCCTTGGTTTCTGGTTTGACCTCGGTTCTTCAACCTGAAGACGCCTCCAGGATAGGGGAAGAAACGTTGTCTTGATAAGCAACGACACGATCGGAATCCCGGAAGAAGACGGTATATCTAGCTACACGTCGCGAAAAAAAATCGAGAGAACAAAAGTTGCATTTATTTGCAGATATTTGCGCTTCTTCCTATCCACCCCGAATGCTTAAATCCCACGCAAAATTGCCTAAATATTAAAAAATTTGTTTATTTTTTCCTTAATTCCTTCATTCCATACTCTCAGTAGACTAAAAAAACCTTGTTTCCGGACGATTAAACCGGCTCTTTTTCCGTGTCTGACTTCACACGCTCGCAAGAGTTTCTTTGGGGACAACTTTCTCCGCTGAGGACGTCTCTAGATTAATGCATTCTCTGAGGATGAAAGGAGGGGGGTGGAGGGGAAGAGGGGGTTTGGGTGACGTAGTGCAGGGCGGTGGGGAGGGGGTGGGTCAAGGGGAAAGCTTTCAGGACAGCGCTCTTCGGGACGCTGAGGAGCAGCCAAGAGGAGTGACTCCTTCACGAGCCTCGGAGGGCACAATAAGATCAAAACAACTCGAGAACGACAATCATTAAGAGGGACCATCCGACTTGCGAAACCAATTAAAGATCTCCGATGCCATTATAACCGCCGCTCGGCCTGATAATCGATCACAATTCGCCCGATACCTTAAATCAACGGGATGACATGATGCTTAGATAGATAGACGTCTTCATTCGGGAGAAATTTACACCAATGGGACCCTCGCTTCGATTAAACCATCGCCATAGAAGCCGTACAACAAGGAGCATATTAAAGTGAATATAAAGTGATGGAATTTTTTACTACTATAGCCCACGACATTTTTAGCATGGAGCGACGGAAACAGATTAGCTCGGTGGCTGACACTTAAATGGAAGGTTAGAAATCCGTTTCGGCATTTCTTTGCCTGATGGTATCCTCTCAACTCTGCCACGAACGATTCAAATAATGGGATAAACTAATTATTCCACCATTGCTGTAAAAAAGGTTGACGTCTTCATGCAGGCGAAACTGATACCAACACGACGCTGGTTTCGATTAAACCATCGCCATAAATACTTCACAACAAGAAACACATGAAAGTGGATACGAAGTGATGTAATGTTTACTGCCATAGCCCACGACATTTTTATCAGGAGCAATTGAAATAGATTAATTCGGTGGATAATACGTGGACAATACTAAATACGGTGGATCGATGATAAGAATTCAGTTGAAGCATTTTTTTATCTGATGGTTTCCTTTAATACCTGACAAGAACGCTATATGAATTCAATCATTGGAGAAACTAATCCCGACTAATGTAACAACATAAGCAGGCACTTAAACAAAAAGGCTCAATTCCATTACAATCTTGGAATCCAAGGCGGAAAAAATATATTTCCCACTGACCAAAAACAAGCTTCATCCCCAAAGTATAATTTAATTGCAATCACTTCGGGTTCCCGCTGATCGATATATTATACAATAGACCGCTTTTCAAGAATTAATTTCTTACACGAATCAATCTAATTGCTAAACACTCCGGAAAATTGCTCGCTTCGAGAGACTCATTGAAAATGTAAACTACAAGAAAGCAGTGACTTGGAAACAATAATGTCACACAGGTCAAACAAAAATTCCTCTATATTCAGTATTATAATACCACACATGCACAGCCCTGAGAAAGTACATATTATAAACGACGTTCAAGAGTGGTCATCAGAGTACACACTTCTAAATTCGATGGATGAAACTTATTGTTAGAAGGGGAAATAGGAAGTAATGACGCATAACTCGGAACAGATCAAAGTTTTATGGGGTACATGGACGCGCCAGAGTTTCAGGTCACGGCCATTCGGTTCATCAGTGTGTCCATGGAAGATAATAAAGACCTATTATACGTTCACCTACACAGCCAGAGTTAGATTCCACAAAATTAAGACACTAATGGGTGGAATTCCTAACATGGGCAGGGCATTTAAAGACGAATGCCCTAATTTCCCCATCAATTAACGTTCAACACAAATGGAGTATCCGGCAGTGGTAGTGTTGCGGATTAAAGAGCTCCGGTTGAAACGGACACATCACAACGTTTAACCGACGACCTCAATCTTAAGATAATATTAATAATAAATTTGCCCAGAGACCATAACAGATCTAAGGCACGTCCAAAAATGAAGAGGTCAAAATAGGTATAACATTGACAAACATTCTTGAATTAATTAAAAAAAATTAGGATAATAAAAAGTATTTCACCTTATGCTTAAATGAATTTAAGCTCATCGGAGCATTTTGCTCCTAGGTAGCTTGTTATACACAACATGTGAGCTCATAGTTTTTTTTAACCAAAGGCAGCTTTCCTGGTACGTACAAGAAGGGGATATGCAAATTACTGTGTTGCCGAGTACCATAGCTACGAATGTTCTTTGCAGATTCGCATGGGCGCCCATACAAAGGGGCAGGGGGGGGGGGCACGGCCCCTCCTAGCCTCCCGGGAAAAGTTAAAAAGAAGGGAAAATTTAATTAATTTATTGTTTTTGCAGGATTAAATTAATATTTAAGTAGCAATTTTAGAAAATTGTCATTCACCTAAGATGTTCCAAAATGTGCTCCTGAGATCTCAAATTTACTAATCTTTCCGAGAGAGGGCTCCTCGGACCCCTTCTTAAACCTATGTCTTGCCCCCCCCCTGGAAAATATTGTATGGGCGCCCATGCAGATTACTGAAAGTTAGCTTTGACATTGAGTAAGATAGTGAATATATAAAGACAGGAAATAGGCATTTCAAAAGATAAATAAAGGGCTACAAGGAGTTCGATAGACATATTGAAGACGGATATAAAATCCATACCCACGTTGAGATCCGTACGTTCGACATCACTGGCCATTAGGGTCGATAAGGTATCAGTTTCTATATCTTTTTGTCTGACGAAGGAAGACGAAGCTGATGATCATACTAAAATCCTAATGAACTCTTGTCAGTTGGCTGGTTGGTTTATTTGGGGAGTGGACCGTACTCTGAGGTCATCTGCGCCATTAAGGGCAGGTGGGTAAGGAAAGGATTATCGTGGAATGGGATCTGGCGTCAGCAATAGCCAGCTCTTAACGAAAGGTGCTGGAGGGGTACGCAGTTTTACGCCGTATTCGACAGACGAAGTAGGTCACATGAAGTGCTCTTCAGATAGCACTTAAGTCGGGATCGGGATTTAGATGAAAAATATCCACCACAGCAGGGTTCTAACATGGGCTCGTTCGTTCGTTTACGGGGTTCTAGGGGTGGGAACCCAGTACCTATCCTAGCCTCCACGCCAAAGCTGTCCCAAAAAGTCTGTCAGTGCCTATTAATCTATCACCATCAACATTGTCAAACAGACAAAAAAAACTTACGATTTGGCAAGGACTTCGGATGGTAAATATTTGTGCGATTTTTTGCCTTTAAATGTTGCCATGACTAGGGTTTGATCCAATAGACAATTCGTAGTGGTTTTGTGAACTCTTCGAAACTTGCGCGCCTCTCCAGAGTTTTCTGATGTTTCCTACACAAATAAATGAACTCTTCCCGAGTTTTGTGTGCATGACGACGAGCCTCCAATCAGGGTGGGAGAATGTTACGAATGTTTTCGACTGCAACAAATACGAGACCTACGGCGCCTAACGCGCATATTGGAGGGATACGAGTCAAAAGTCTACATCGCAATTCACGAATCTCTCAGCGTGCTTTATCCGCCGGACGAATGGAAACAATCATGTTGGCTATCGTCACTTTATTTACTGGCGACCAGAGAAGTGAGCTTGCTGTTCGTTTAACAACCACTGTCTGAGGTTTTTCAGCCAAGACGGTCTTCTTTAATCCAGACTCCCTTTAATTTTTTCCTAGAAATATGATAAGAAGAATATCATATGTTTCAGGATATCTCACTAGATGCCGAAATACTACAGTGTGCTCTTATTTTGCACAGAAATATTTTCCTCTAGCGACGTTAGTTTTCACCAGTGATCAAATCTGTTGGTGAAAATTCAAATAGGTGTTTAAAAACGATCGAAAAATTTAGATATATGAATGGCAGTCTCGGAGATATTGGCCAATCAAGGGCCTCGTTTGGTTCCCACACTAGCACCCCTGTTTCACTCCCCAGACCCGTAGCTTTGCTGGCTGCAGTGTTAAATTGAATAAGTTTGTGGTCATCCCTCATCTACATTGATACGGAACTAAGAAAAAAAACTTGGAAACAGCCGAAAAAATCATGGAAACTGGCCCTCTTTTAAGGCAAATATATAAAAAAAAGGCCCTAAAGGAAAGGTTTAAGTACGAAAATGACGATGAGGGTTCAACAAAGATAACGGTAAGTGTATGGTTTCTGTAACACTAAAACTAGCCAGGGCAAAACACATACGTGAACCTGAGAAGCAATTCAGTAACTCAATGAGATACGCTCGCGATATCTGTCGTTTCGTTATCTTCCCAGATGACTTTCTAATACAATACTGTAAGCTATAGTCAACGATATTTATTCTTGGTAAAATTGAATACGATCGTGAGGCAGTCACTAAGCATAAGGAATAACCACAGGAAACGGCGATTCATTGACTGAAGTTGAAAAAAAAGCTTAAGTCACAAGCATGTACAGATTACCACCACTAGCGAGCAACTTCACCACGACAGCTTTCTAATTTTCACACGGTATAGTAATGATGAAGTCACGAACGCAATACATGATCCAGTCCCATCATCGCACGGAAGAAAATTTATCACAAATCTCCCAAGCACTAGCCTTTCCATAGCCCATTCCCCAGGAGATAAACATTTCTCCATGAGACGCGCATATTTGGAGCGAGGTGAACTTTTCGGAGTTTGCGAGGGCCGAGGTCACCCCCCCCCCCCCATCATCGCCCGCGACGACACTCAAAAGACTCAACGGTCAAAAATGCCTTTGAGACGACGCAAGTGCATCGGTAATGAATGTACACGCGAGCGGGAAAAATCGGTTTGAAAGTTTTGCAATCCGTATCTGAAAGCTTCGAAGGTTATGCAGGCGCCATTATCACTCAGCGTTGAGACTATTTCTGGGTTAAAAAAATAAAGAGCGGAGGAAATATATTTATTCATACATTGGCCTCGTTCTGAAAGGCTGCTTTACTACCATAATGATCGGTGATTACCTTGAAAGTTATATCCCAAGGTAATACATTGCCACCTTTTTTTTTAAAGATCGCGGATTTTCCGGTATATGCACGTGTAGGTTTTCAGCTCAAAACAAGGTCATGTTCTTCTTTTTCACCTCCTCACACCTCGATATCTTTGATCAGAGAACTAACTTGCGTTTTTCATTTTATTTACCCGTTTATTCTTTCATTGTTGTGATGGCATTTATTATTTGCCTCGACTTTCGTAAAAAGCCTTAGTGTCGTTATTTTAACAAAATGAATAAATATCAGTAGATTTCGCGCAAATAAGAGATACAAATTTGAATTAATACGTATGAAACTCCTCAGATATTAAGATTAATACATGATGAGTAATTATAAAGAAAATACGCATTTTTTCCGACCCAGAAAATCAGACAACTAACAATATTTCAACATGAATCAACCGTCACGAAATTAACGTAGTTTATCTTCCGATATTTCCGGTTGGACTGTTTGGGAAGAACAAACCGGAAGAATAACGAAAGATTTCTTCCCTAAGATAAGGATATCGCCCAAGAATAATATCAGTAAAACACGTCTAAAAAGTCTAAAATTCTAAAAACCTAGCAGCGATTGCGGAACTCCCACTATCTTAACGCAACCTTCCGAAGATAAAAACTCAAAAAGGCTGATTTGATTGACATTCAATACTGTAGCGACAATGAGGCTTCGATACACATGATACAGATCATATGCACAAAAAAAATGAACGAGATTTCCTCTGAAAAAAATGGCACAAGATAAACGGAGGCAAACTCCAGCCAGCTTAAACTTTTGACTTTCATGATTGGCAGATAATATGTCTTGTTAGATCCGTTTAGAAAACACTGCGGGATTCACAAGCAAGCGTGGCCATAAAATGTAAGTCTTTCATATTTCAAAAAACATTTATTCTGTTTCCTTCTTGATAATACATCATTCATGAGCACAACAACGAAAAAGAATCTCAGCAACGAAAGTTTTCACGTTCAAAACATAGGATAAAATACGAGTTTTAAACATTTTAAAAATACAGTAAATCAAACACAAAAAATCGTTTATCGACAAAAAGGATTCTGATTTGTCACTATTATGAAAAACGTAATTGCGAAAAAATTAAAAAATATGATTTCACATAGATAATTGACCGAGTAATTGACATAATGCCTGGACGTACATGTGAAGTTAATGTTCCAATAGCCAATGCAAAATCTTTGAACATACAAGATCGTTGAAATAAAAAATGGTTGAAACACAGAAATACATCATGGATGGATAAAAAAGATTCGCATTTCTCTACCAATAAGAACAACTTTAATTATGATCCGGGTTTCGATGTACAACATCATCATCAGGTGATGTAGTAGGTACGCACATAACTATAGTTGCAATTTAAGTTATCACCTATTTGTATAAAATTGCGAATATATTTATCCATCCATAAACTTCCACGCAATATCGCCTAAATCTTCCGAATTTGTACAAAAGGTCATGTTTTAAACAGGAAAACAACTTATTTCCACTATCAACCATTTTCGGGTTTTCTGCTGCGCAGAGAATTTTGTTGCGTTAAAAAAATTTCTCTACGCAACAGAAATCCCGAAATGGTTGATAGCGGAAATAATAATCGCTGCAAGAACCTTCAAACAAAGATTAAGAAAACAACGTGTTAAAAACACTATTGATGGCAAAAAAAACTTCTCGCACCCTGGAAATGAGGTGGTATTGGGCGCAAACTATGAGGTTACGATGACTTCACCGGATCACCATTCGCTATGAAAGTTAATGAGAGAACTATACGGCGAAACAGCTGCTTTGTCGAAAACGCCGTGGGGTTAAGAGCCTTGGCTACGCATCCGGAGGATGAGGAGGGTAAGGGAGGGGGGGGGGGCAGGGAGAGGAGGGATGCTGGCTCCGGAGGCCAGATCCAGCCGCCTCATCCAACCATCCACAAAGGCGTTTGGCAGGGGGGCGTTAGGTCATCAGCCATTTTTGGGTTGTTGTGAATGAAAAAAGTTTTCCATCGACTTGGTAACTATGTCGCATTTTTAAAGTTGTGTGTGCTATGCAGATATTCTGGTCACGATTTGTTAGTGGTAAACAGTATTTAAACATATCTTTTTAAGTATCTCTTTTCCTTATTTAATTCGTTTGCTTTCTCCCGGTTGTAACGGATTCTGGTTCATCCATCGACTCAGTTACACATTTTTTTTGTCTCATAACAGTTTAGAAAAAAAGAAGAACAAATAAAAATTTAACACTATATCTAATTCCTACATCAGCTCTTTCTCTGATGGGTCCCTAAACATCCCACATCCTCCTTATTTTAAAGTGGGCATCCTGATATGCCAATGTAAATTTAGCCAGAGGTAAACTCGGGTACCCTGTATTTAAAAAAAAACACTCAATCAGCTGCAATTCACAACGAGAACAATCATTCTCAAAAAACATCATGCGCCTAGAGAGGGATCCCAGTCATATACTTTATTGTCACTTCCGCCAATATTTACGTATCTCTTATTGGGTGACTCCGGCAAAGTTTCCGGCAAATGCTTAAATTGGACTTGCGGTCGTTGAGAAAAAAATAGACGAAAATACTTCGTTCTGCGATTCCGCGCGACGCCAAAAACAAACACAAGTCCCTAGGCTAAATAGCCGGATAGTTGACAGTATCAGGTGAATCTATGAGGTATCTTTCATCTTATGATCGCAAGGTGAACTTAAAACACTGTGATTTCCACAATCTATTTTACTCTTGACGATCAGACAAAGAATCTGTTAAAGGTGATTCTTTTTACTAGAAAACTATTTTAACATAACTCTCTCATCCGAGAAGTGATTTGACTTCATATTTATCGTTATTAATTCCCTGACAAGAAAGGTGAATGTCATGTGAGTTACCGCAAGGGCTATGTAAACTAGTGTTTACAATGTATGTACCTCATTGCGCCAAGGGTTGGGGGAAGAGGGGACATTCATGGGTAAAATAAACACATGAATCGTAAATGTTCCATCATAGATTTCCGCGGCGATGCACATTTTCCTGCATTTTCGCGTATTCACCTCACAGGTAGTTTTTGTACACAACATTTTCGCGAGTATTCCAACGTGGGACGTCAGGTTGAAGTCCTTCCACTTCGTCCTGAAGATGTCAGTTGGAATACGGGCGAAACTGTTGTCTAGAAAAACTAAATGCGAGGTGAAAACTCGAGAATGCAGGAACATTTGTAAATGTAAAAATCATGATTTCGTTGAAAATCACTGGATGACGTCGCTTTGCAACGAAGCCAGAGTCGTCAATCATAAAATAAGCAGAGAAAATTGCAGCGTTTTAAAGTTTAACTATGAAAATTACAAGATGACGTCGCTTTGCAACGAAGCCAGAGTCGTTAATAACAAAACAAGCAGAGGAAATTGCAGCGTTTTAAAGTTTACCTATGAAAATTACAAGATGACGTCGCTTTGCAACGAAGCCAGAGTCGTTAATAACAAAATAGGTAGTGCAAATTACAGGGTATATAAGTTCAACACTCGTTTTTTTCATCGCAGCAGTCTGACCTGAGCGAAGTAGGAAGAGGCAAAACAACAGAAGCATCTTACCTAATAGCTCTCGGCTTCGAGACCATGGCTGCTGGCTTGTGATACTTCCGCAATAGAAATCCTACTCCAAGACCGTCAATGAATGGACGAGAGAAGGCAGAGACGATAAGAGTCCCCGCGCATCACGTACAGGACTTCTCCGAGACGGATACGGGTCGCGGCCTCATGGCAGCGGCGCGGCAGAGGATGACCGGACACAAAACTTTGTGGGACTCGGGGGAGCGGCGAGGAATTGGACGGCACGGAGGAGGATTGCAGGAAGACGCCCATACGGTTGGCATCGCACGCCGCGACTGAAGCATCGACGACGAACGGACGAGAGCGGCGGCAGCGGCGGTAGAGAGAGAGGGACCAGATACGAGGACGGAGGAAGAGGGCGGGGAGGTAGGGAGGGAGGTAGGATGGGGGAGGAGGGAGGGAAGGAAAGGGGGAGGAGATGGGAGTATGGCAGAGGGGGTGGAAAGATGGGGGGGACGGGAGGGTAGGGGTGGTTGGGTCTGGGAGGAGGAAGCCACGATGTGCGAGTTTCAGTGAGACACGGAGGATATTTATTATTTTGACCCCGCACATTGTCGACAAGTTCGTAACTTAATAACTCCATTATTACAGTAAAAGTAGATGACATAATACCTTGTATAACGAAAATAAAACTCTTACAATCCACAATTTTTGGTAAAAACATGTACGTACTATCCGGATTTCAATGCTTTTGCATCATCATCAGGTGCTTGGTTGACCTGAATGCATGATGATGCAAAAACATTGAAATCCGGATTGTGCGTTCATATTTTTACCAAAAATTGTGGATTGTAAAAGTTTTATTTTCGTTATGTAAAATGGAATTCCACCAAGTAAAACCGGATCTTATTTCTTTTACACAATACCGCGTTGAAATACCATGTTTCATACATGTGATTTTCAAAATTGTGATTCGCAACGCTGATTTATTTCATATTTGTAAATTGTATCTCATTTTGTTATGTATGTTTCAAACTAGGAGGGGGAGACCGTTGAATATCAACTGGAAGGAAATAAAATACAATTGATGTCTAGGATTTAGAGAACAAACTCAATGTGACGTTTTAAATTCAATCATATTTACCGTTGTCTATTTAAATAATTGTTTTTAAAGGTTTTATTTTTAAATAAATATTTAAGTATTAAGTAACTTAAGTTTATGGCACTATCCATATTTTCACCGTGTTAAATCTCGCTATTCATACGATTTTAAAAGACTATTCGTCAATAAACAATTACTTTGCATGTACAAAATTTCGGTTGCTTCAAAAGTAGCTCCAACGCTCATAAATAATTAAACAACGTAAAATTAAACGACTTATGACATTATCATCATCTATATTTTCTTTAAGTCTTCATTATTTATTTATTATTTAAAATTGATTAAGATATGTGCAATAATTTATTTATTCCTTGTTTAGTTCCGAGTAAATGGAAATATACGGAATCTCTGTTTAATTTTCTTTCTATCGGCACGTAACGCAATTTCGTACGACAAATATTTCTAATTAAATTTTACAAAAGGAAAAAGTTCTACAACGCAACGAAAAATTAGCTTACGTGAGTTTCTTATGGGAGTTAACTGACAAATATATAAATGAAGGTGATTTTTATGATAGATGATTGAATTGTACACGCTGGGAACCATGATTCCTTTCTTTTATACTTTGCTATCCCCAGGAAGACTGGCCAAATTACTAAATGGATTGATAATAATAATAAAAATAGCATTTCTTAAGCGACAAAATAAGAGATACCCTACCGAAACAATAGGTACAAACATTCCTTCTTTCCGCGCACCATTAGCGACCACAACAAAAGCAGGGCGTAACACTAATAATATAAGACACGCCGTTAACATGCAATTCACCCTTGACCTCTCCCCCTTTCTTATCCCAATTACCTACCTCCTATTCACATGGCTAGTGTCCTAACACCCCCTGCCAAACGCCACTGCAAGGGCTCGCCTTGTAGTGTGTAGATGTAGAAATGTGGGGTAGGGTCCCGGTAAATAAAATAAATGAATAAAAAATTAAATATATAAATTTAACACAATTAAGGAAAAAATCTAAATAGCGATACTTAACCAAAAGCACATTTGTATTAACGCAAAAGAAAATAAAAACTCGGTTCTAGGCACTCAACCAGCGCTCGGTTCTAGGCATTTAACCAGCGCGGAGGGCTCCAGGCAGACGCCCGGTATTCCGACTTCTCGACGCTATTGATGGCACGCCAAAGGAAACCTTGGTTGATAATCAAAAATATTGAAAATTGCTTTTTTTTATATGTTATTGCTCTATCTTCTCTACCACCGCTTCCCAATCACAACAGACATTTGATCTCCATGAAGTGAGCCCCATTGTGTATTCTGGAGAAACGCTTAAAAAAACTCGAGTCGTATTGCCAAAAAAAAATTAACGAGACACTTACACGAAAGGAGATACATTAGCTAAGGTCCAATTTTAAACGAGGAGAAATCGTGGTTACCCTTGGCGAGGTAAATAAGTTTCATGTCTCACATTTACGAAAAGTGATTTATTCCTCATAAAATATTTAAAAAAATATTATTTAGTCGCAAAAATAAATTAGAGTGGATAATGTACTGGGGCGAATAAAATTCTCAAACTTTAAAATTCTTTTATTACATCGTAGAATAAAAAAACAAGATAACGAAAGAAAATAAAAAACATGCTACTCATCGATGACGTCGTTATTTACTGAGAATAAACGAGTCATACAAATGAAAAAAACGTGCATCGAATAAAAAGTAAACAAACTACAAACGCAGAATAAGCAAGCGTCTGAAAAGTACACCGGCTAAACATATTTAGGACACGCTGGCGTCACTACGAAAACATTTCAAATATTTGTGAAAAATAGCTTAAGACCAATGCGTAAATTTCAACTCGATAATTTCGATTTCAATTAATTGCAATTCCTCGATTCTTCCAATTTCATATGCGTAAAATGCATCAATTATAACTTTAATTTTGGACCTAAAATGAACTGAAAATGTCAGCAGCCAGCACTTGTGAAACCGCCACCACCCTGATGAAACTAACAGGGTCAAGAGCGTAAAGCGGAAAATATGTAGGCATACCTATGGTAAAAATGCCAAATTTAACTCTTGTCCGGACAAGCATCAAACATCCTGAGACAATTTGTTATTATATTATTGATACAAAACCTGGTTTAAAAAATACGAACAGGGAATAGACAGAAAGCTGTCGAAATCCGCTGGGAAAATATTTCAATATTTTGAGAAAATACAGGATGAGATCTTTTGAAAACAATGCTAGGTTTGACTTACCGGAAACACCCCGTTTGTAAAACATAAGAAACAGAGGAGGAATGATTAAAGAACAGAAACGAATCGGAAGGTGACCAATAAAACAAAACACGGAGGTATAAAGTAGAACAAAGCATGAAAAAATTATATTCGAAGAATCGATTACTCCCAACGAGACGAGTCACAATAAAAGGTTAATAATGACGCATTAAAACACATTTTCCTTCGCAAAATTTCTTTTCCTTCAGAAGAGTGTTCCAACACTTTTCCAGACGTCATTGTGGCTGTTTTCGAAAACAGTACCGTTTGAATCATGCAAACGAACTTCAATATTCGGAAATCAGATCCATCTACAGTTAAAAAGCGATTCACAGATGAGTTTATTCTCAACCATGTACGGCAAAGCATAGAAATATCTTATTACTGTCACGAGTTGATCTTGCAACTGAAACCTTCGGCATTATAACAGTTCGCGATTTTCCGAGGTGGCCTCAGTTCACATTACCTCGAATAATCGAAATTTCACTGCACCCACTTCGCTGCTACATGCATAAACACGTCAATTACCACAGTTTTTTTTTTAAAAACTATACTAAGAGAGAAACAAAATAGAACCAACTGCTCATCCGGTGTACCCAATGAAAGAATTTGAGGGGGGAAAAACATCGACGAATATAAAAATGTTATTGCCCGACAGTTATCTTATCTTCGATTTCGCCGCAAACATTAAAAACAAAAAAATCCCTTTAGAACCGTCCTAGAGGCACAATGGTTTCAAAGAGTCTTTTAAATTTAGAGTCAGCTCATTTTAATCACCCCTTGCAGTAAGGGTAAGTCGTAAAAAATATTGTTTCAGACAAAAGTTTTAGATAATATTTAGAAGATATGCGATAACTTTGAACGAATCTGATATTGTGCCTTCTGATGAAGTTACGATTTTTTTGTTCGAAAACCCCTATTTTTTCCACCCCTTGAGCCAATGGTTGGTGTTACTAAATATCTTTCAAACTAAATATTTTGTAAGTAGTTTTAGGAAGTAGAATAAATAAAATATTAAGGGAGTTAAAGCGATTTTTAAATTTTTTTCCGAAAACCTTCCCTATTTCCGCCTTGGTCCAATTTTGCCCATTGACGAACTTGACCGAGATTTTCTGAAAACTCAAAGTAACACGAAATTCTCACATTTTCGGCCAGCAAATTCAAGAGTTGAGAGGATCTGACTCTTGAAGAAGGCCTGACCATTGCTGGCCGAAAATTTCAGAATTTTGTGTTACAGAGAGAGTTCCTTTTTTGTGTTTCTATTCATTGTGTTCATACTGTGGACATACATTCATATCCAGTGTGTCCATACTATTGGCTCCCATCTATTATTTATTGCGATTTTTTATACTTCCGCGAACTGATATATGTATATGTTCGTAGAATTATCACACACGTGTTCATGTAAATAAACGGTTCATATAAATAAATTTTCAATTCACAATTTATTTCGGTCGAAAATGGAAGTTCGGGGTATTCATTTACAGACATATGCGATTCCGTACGAAAATAATGACACCAAAACCAACTAAATCGTTTCCGCCGATTTATCCATCATTAGTATCACCCCCTCCCCCTATAAATTGGCTTTTATTAGCGTAAATTATGTGGGGAAAGTTAAGGGGAGAGAAATTTCATCGTGGGGCGAAATCGAGACCGTCTCCTGTCGTATTAAGCGGTGACGTTTTGGGGGGAAACAAAGAGGATGCGAGCGATCTGCGGTGGGTATGTGACAATAAACACGCTGGCGTCGGAAGGTTTACTACCCATACCGAAGGGGGCAAAGGACGTCCACCCGATGCCCAGTGATTGCGTAATCCTGCTTCAATCCGGATTCTTTATTTTTAGACCGCCGTAAACGCACGAGTGCCGGAGCCGGACGAAGCCGGTCCGAAAAGCGGTCCAACGCAAAAGACGTTTCAACGTTCGATAGAATTTTGTAAAAGAAAATATCATTTCTTGGGGGAGGGGGAGACGTTCAAAATGTTTTACGTTTAAAGTCAACGTATTAAGGAGGTTCCGCCGCGACTGTGTGAGTCAAAACAATTACTAAATTCCACATTGTTGTTTATTTGGTTTAAAAATGTCTGCTTTCGGTGATGAGCTGCGTTGCCTATTGCAAACAAAAAGTAGGTGCAAAATATGCAGATTATCCCACAAATGCATTTTAAATGTGCACTTTTTTCCAGCCATAGGAGCCGACTGCAACTCCATTTCTGTGAAATTACCGCATTTTGACTTCAATTACGGCAGCCATTCGATAATAACTTAAAAAAAATAAGGTGGTAGGGTTCATATATTTAATTTTTATTCGATTTCTTGGGAGTTTTCCCTTCTTTTACACACAGTTTTTTGCGAAAATGCCAAATTATATTAGACGGAAAAATGCTATTTTTCTCCGTGTTTCTCCCAATCTCCCATTTAACGCACCGTAATTTCCAGTTCGATTTGCGTAAAAAGTAGAGCGGAAAGGTATAATTTATCCGTTCATATCAGATAGTTGACAAGTCTTTCTACAAGTGGCCAGAATATTAATGAAATGACATTTAAGCCATTTTCCGGTGGAACCACCTAAAGGAGGTTCCACCGCGATTGTGCGAATCAAAACAAATACTTGATTCCAGTTTTTGATTTAATTGATTTAAAAAATCTTGCTTTAGCCGATGAAATGCGTTAGCTATTGTCGGCCAAAATTAAAGTATGTACAAAGTTTGAAGATTGTTCCACGAATATATTTTTAATCATCGCTTTTATAGCCATGGACTTCGACCGCCTCCACGGTGCTTGGTACATGTAGATAGATATATATGAAACTCAAACAGAACAGATAGATAACTCAAGAGAGATGAATTTTCCTGGTAATCTTCGCCTACCGTGTATCCAACCAAATCAGTTGCATGAGCCCAAACCAGTCCTTCCAGTAGCTTTGCAACAGTTTCTGTTCGTCACATCGCAGCTGATTTTTTAACCAAACTAAGGGCTTTCTTATCCTTTAACTTCCTTTAACCCATCACTTATATGATTGGCTGACGCGATAGAGGCGCAGAATTGACGCAGAGCTGACCATGTGGTCGTATCATAGTTTTCTCCTCTCATCATCATTCCTAATCTCTTTCCGAGAATCCACTCACGGATTGCTTTCTCCAATTTCCGGACATTAGTAAGAACGATAATTGGCGGCAACAACACATGCGTTCAATCCGTAGGAAAAAATCGCAACGTCATGTCACGGAATGACGGAGACTATACTGTTCACCTTCAGCCACATGATGTAACCAAATGTGTCCCGTAATGACATATCTTATGTCATACAACTACTATATAAAAGCGTACTATATGGTGTAGTGATTCAGATGTGTGCCAAAAGATGGCAAGCGAGCTCATATAAACATTCTCCACTAACTGACACATGTTGCGGGCGTATGCATTTTAAAAAATACCCACAAGGGATACTGCTTAGTAACAGCTCCGCCAGCTTCACCAAAAATGTTGTACACACAGAAATCTCTGACCTTTAGATATTACATACTGTGTACCATAGTTACATATAATGTTTTTCATTAAAAATAAAAGGCAACACATTAATTTCTATTTAATTATTCAATTTATTCACAACGTTTTGGCTATTTCGCTAATATATTACCCTGTTTAAGCAGGATTTTCAAATAGTGCCATAGAAATATTCACTTAAGTCGTCCATACATCTAAATCGCAGTATTGAGCACAAAAAATAGAGAGAGCTGAACCATAACGACAACTGTAGGTTTGCACATTGGTCCGGCAAGCCAAAGTGCGTGGTTCAACTTCCAGTCAAAGTGAATTTTTTTTCTAGCAATATAAGTAAAACTCGAGCCGCTATTAAGTTGGATAGATAATTAGAGACCCTCCATGAATACTGATGGCAAGAAGAGAATTGAGAATGTATTGATTTCTACACAGGAAATTCTACCGCTAACACCAACATTCCAAAATATAACACAGAATTAACCGAATATTTGCTAACTGATTGAATTACATGAAAACATGACCCTGTATACTATTAATGTCAAAATCAAAATAAACTAAAGGCCCTAAACAAACAAAATAAAATAAACTAGTGGAGAGCCATTTAGTGACATCCAAGTGTATTAAAAAGCGTAGTCTTCCTTAGGGTGTATCCGGTTTTTTAATCGCGCAGTGGTTTCGTAGATCTGGCCACATTCTGCAAGAGTGGAAAACTTAGCTCTAGGAAAATTCTGGAAGAGTTCAGTGCCTGCATATATACAATACCTATGTCACAATGTCAGGAATATTTATTCTTGAAATACAATTCCAGGAATATTTATAATAATTTTAAGTATCTGGGAGTTACGATTACCTCGAACCTATTGTGGGGAACACATATAAGAAATATTTGTGGCAGAGCTCTGAAGAAGCTAGGATTCGTCAAGCGTATTGTGGGAAGATTTTCAGATGAAAAAGTAAAAGAGAGGTGCTATTTCGCACTCGTCCGGCCACACCTTGAATATGCAGCGAGCATATGGGATCCGATGCAGAAAGACTTAATCCTGGAACTTAATAAAATACAAAGGAAAGCTGCGCGATTCGTCAAAAACTGCTACGGGCGTACAGACAGCGTTACACAGATGTTAAACGAATTAGGCTGGGAGCCGCTAGAGACTCGGAGGCTGCGCGCTAGGCTTAGATTACTTGAGCAATTGAGAATAGATATCTTTCAGAGCGACACGGAGAACATCATATTAGAACCCCACTATATTTCCAGGTCCGACAGAAACGATAAATTAAGAGAGATATTTTGCCGAACGGATAGGTATGGGAATTCGTTTTTCCCCCGAACAATAAGGGACTTTAATAAATGCAAGGCGTAATTTCATTAGAGCGTTTCCTTTTTATATGTAAACGGCTGGTGTCCTAACACCCCCCGCCACACGTCTATTGAGGCGGCTTGCGGGGTAGTATGTAGATGTATTCATGATAATCAATTTTATTCAAAAAAGGATTCTAGTCGATTGGCGGTTGCTGTAACTTGCTAAAGCAGGAAGATTTGTAGGATTTTTATTTATTTTCAAAAAAACGTATTGTCCATACAATCTTTCAAATTTAATTCTTCGAATTTGGCGAAGGAAAAGACAACAATCATGGGGCAAAAGTTTCAATTTTCACCGACACGCCCACCTCTAAAAACTCACTTAAAATCGACAGAGTTTGTATAGCCGTAAAAGCAATCGGAATCGCAGCATGAAATCTTTTAAGCGAATACTGAGATCATAATAACGTGAATGGACTGACGTCATCAGCCCTACATCCTACGCGACACAAGGCACTCTCCCTGAATTTTCACTAAAAGCAGCACACGATGATAACAAGGAAAAACCTCTTGACGCGCGGAATTCGGCACCAGCATGTCTCGTCGGTTTAAAGGCGTTCGATATGGTGGCGCCTTCGGGAATTACCCTGCCGCAAGGGTTGGATTCCTTTTGAGGATGATATCCTGAGGGTCACAGGTGACAGGAATTAAATATATTTTTAACAATAAAAACGAAATAATTCCAAAACATAACACACCTTATAGAGGCACACATGCATCATACCTCTATACATTATACATGATATATTGGGTTATTCCATTTCAAATGATGGTTGCATGGCCGTTTTCTAAAAGTCCATTTTTTGTACGCATACACCTACATGTATTGGTAGTTTAATGCGATGATTTTTTAAATATTATCTCTCCTCGTTTTCTCACGGCAGCTATTTTTCCAAGATGGCGCATGTGAAATTTTGACAATTTTGATGTTTACTCTATCCTATATATCTCCAGAGCTAATTGTGACAGATAAGAGATAAGGAAACCATACAATTTTACACGCATTGAAAAGCGTTTTGTTTACATTTTATTTTTTCTATTAGATTCCTTTATTGCTGAAATTGAACTTGAAGTCAATATTTTTTCCTGCGAAAAACTGGTTTTCGACTCAAGAAAACTGTACGAGGGAGGAGAGTCTCAGATTTTAGAGCTTTTTACTTAAAGAAATAAAGTAAAAGAATGATCTTAAAAAGTATACACGAGTGGAGCTAACCCTTTGTCTTCTATAAGTAAGCATAAATGGCTTCGCGTTCAAAATCTGCAATTTTTGAAGTTTATTTTTTCTCCGTTGGGGGTTTCTCAGTTCCTCCGGGGATCTATGAAAAATATGTGGCTTACACACGATATAAAGGTATGGGAAATGTCAACATATCGTAGAGTTTGAGTTGAAGTTTGAGATTGCACTCGTAAGAGATTTATGGCAATCGTAAAATATCGGGAAATTGAATACAAATTATATGAAGACACTCCCGTTAATTATTGTTCCCTTAAAATTGAGTTCCCCTGGAAACGATGTAACGGTTACAGTTAGAAGGCAATATCTCCACTAAAAATTAAGATAGGAATTTTTTAAAATTAAAAGAAATTTTGATTCGTTAAACTTTTAGTTTGCATTTTCTATGTCTACACAAATAAAATAGAGATTCTAAAAAATTACTTTTTATGGTAAAATTGTTCGCCCATATCAGCTGCCATCTTGAAAGCCGGAAGCAATACGTACTAAATACAGGAGCGGAAAAACACGAGCCTTCGGTACAACTTTGACAACTTTTATACCATTACTATTAGTGGACGCCATTGCTTTTTGACGTTATTATGATAACTGCAAAATGCCTCCAACAAAAATGTACGCATTGCCATACATCGGTATCTAAGGAGTTTCGGCCACATGTTAATGGGACAAATATTTCTTGAAATCACCTCCTCTACCACCTCCTGAAGTATTTCAGGCTCTTCGTGAATCACCCTGTATACATATACATACATTAAATTTAAACAAACAAATTGCAAGGATGCCTGTGGAACTCGATGAGTGCGATGTATAAAAATTGCGGAAATTCGGCGATTGTCGTAATGGCCATTTTCATAGTCAACTAATTCATTCTTTTATTTTTGCGGATAAGCCAGAAGTAACGTGTACGCACAACTATGTACCGCAAGTAGCGATAGGCATCGATATATTGCTATAATCGAGACATCTACATGGGTAAAACTTCCATGTGGGTTATTCCACGTCAAATCATTTAAATTCAGAAAAGGATCGCGCCCTCACAACATGGAACTTATTCAAATTATTTCTTACACAGGCATGCATAGGTTACACTCAAATTGAGTTTTTCAGGTATTTTTGGAACAAAAATTGCTCCTGAATAATATATGAAAAAAATAACTTTGCTTGAAAAATGCGTACCTCCAATTTCCACAATGATTTGTAAAACGTATCACCTTTTTCTTATTTCTCAACCAATAGTGTTCAACTTTGTATCGAATTGAAGGTAATGTATTTTTTCTAAATACATTACCTTCAAACAAACGCATTGGTAACGCGTGTTGCATTGGTGGCATACCTGTGGTAAAGTGCATGCTCTTGAGGCTTCGTCTCCTGACAAGCATTGGTAATTTATGCCAATTCATCAATATTCGTAGTTACATCAACATTAATAGGGTATAGTTCAATGCATGTTGGTGACTACTCAACCCCTGCCACACACCCTTGATGCTTGAAGGGTATTTTGTAGATGTATATACACACATTTTTGTACAAGAACTTGTAAAAATTGCATTGCAATGAAAATGCTTATTAATTTGTAGTTGCTTAAGTTAAATATTTACGGTTTAAAAGTAAAACTTTCTTCGCCTCCAAAATGTTTTTCTCATTCAAGGTTACCATAGGCTTACTGTGGATAACAAATCGTGAGTGTTTATCGTAGGTTTTAGAAAAAAATAATTATTTAAAATTCTTGAAAAAAATGTGTCAATACGTCTTAATGTAGATTTCTAGTGCAACGACCCGTTTAGATCGCCCGACTTTGCGGTGGGTTTACGCGCACGACCTCTGACGTCAGCGATAATTTACGGTCGAAAAGGACAGAAGAGTTCTAGAGGGAGAAATCGGGAGTTGGAGTCATCTCTTTTGCAACCACTCGTGAACACAAGCTACCCAAGATCTAGTACAGATGGGCCTCGGCATTCTATTCTGATCGACTAATCGATCGACGACGATGTGATAAGTGTATAAACCAGTTATTTATATGATTGAAGTTATGGAAGAAGTAAATTGATAAAATGCGTCATATCAGTCAGGTGAGAGGGATTTCAAATACGCGAAAAATTTTGCAATACGGAAAAAATAGTTTTGATATGAGTATTGTAGAGTACTAGGTACTGACCACTTAATTATGTTAAAAAGATGTTCTGGATGCAAGAGGTACGTATGTAATCTTATTTACTGATGAACAACCCTCTCTAATATGAATTAATGACTAAAACTTTAAATAAAATAATTTTAAAGTATTAAAATTATTTTATAAAACGAGCGGCAATTTTCCTGCTAGTACCGGTAGTGATGAATACTATTTAAGAAGGACGCGATGTGCAACGACTCCAAAACCAAACCTAACATTATTTAAGAGGTCCTTTGTCTACTTAGGACCTAAACTATTAAATGATATACCAGAGTATTTAAAAATTTCAAAAAACAAAAGAAAAAATCTAAAGATGCTAAAGGAATGGATACTATCCATAAGTAAAATTGAAGTTTTGTATTAGATTTGCAACTCAAATTATGTTCTGAATTGTAACTAACCATGTTAAGTGTTTATATAATATAGCTTGATGTATGGTAAAAAAAAGATGCATGTATTTTTCTTTGTTCACAAATTGGCATAAATGAAATGCTCCATATTTGTACATATGTTCGGAAAATTTCAGTTTTTATACAACACCAGCAATTGCATGTATTTATTTACGGAAGGCAGTCTCGATACAGGTGCTTGTACCTTTGAGGCTGCCTAAAGCTCCGAAATATTTGTACTTAAAAGAATGTAATCAGCTATGGAGTAAATATACATTATATTATTATTATTATTAATTATAAGTTATTAATTTGCTTGAAATTAAGGTGGTAGTAAATCGATATTTTGCGTCCCGCTACTCAAGTGTGTGTAATTTAAAATACGTAAAATATTTTGCATGCCGAAAAATATAGCAAAACTTTTAAAAGATTCCTAAATATCTAAATGAGCAATGCATGAGAAGCGAAAGAGGCATAGCAGGATAGGGAATTATGTAGGACATTATTCAAAGATTTCAAAAGTCAGTTTGTATTCAAAGAGAGCCAGAGATATAGGACTGATAGCAAAAACTTATTTCTTTGATATCGCTTTTTCACCTTGTTTGATGTGTGGTTTCACCTTGATAAGGTATCTTCTGGATTGGTTTCACCTTGATAAGGCAGAAGATGCCTTATCAAGGTGAAACCGGTACCAGTTTTAAATAAAGTGTGGAAAAGTACGCAGAAGTTATTTTTATTCAAAAATAATTGATCTCTCTTCCACGAAGTCAAGCCTGAAAGAATAAAATTTAAATTCTTTGACTTTGCCAACCCTTAAAGCAGTGATTTTCAACCGGTGTGCCGCGACACACCGGTGTGCCGCAAGCCTCTGCCAAGTATGCCGCAACGCTCATAAAAATCAATAATAATAATAATAATAAATTAAATTATTAAACCAATAGATACTTTTCAATTTTGTTATTTTTGTTTAAAAAGGATAATTTTTGTATCGGTTTTCGTTTATACTTTATTTTTTATAAGTCTATTAACTTTTTCTATGCTCACAGGTCTGCATTTCCAAACACCTTAAGTGCGCCTCGGTGTCCAAAAGGTTGAGAACCACTGCCTTTAGTTAGTTTGAGCGAAAAATCACTTCACCAAGAATTTGATGAATTTGACCTCATTTTAAAGAAAAAACCCTTCTTTCCAATGATATCAAAATACTAACCCCCTTCCGAACTACTTTTCGAGCAATTTGCCTCCAAATATACGCTGTTTTACATGGGATAGATTACGGCTGTGCGCTCCAGAGGGAGAACGTTGAAAAAATGACGAATTTATAGTAACGAAATTTCTTAAAAAAACAAACGGTGTATAGTTTGTATGTTTTATCAACTATTTATAAAAATTTATCTATTGCTCACCGAAGTAATATTTACAGAATCGCAAAAAAAACTGCTGTTTTGAAGGCATTTTAGCCGTACGGCGTGAAAAAATGAGTCAGGTTAGAGACTTATGTAGTTATATTTATTTAATTACTGAGAATATTTTGTCATGCATAACTATATTTTTGCGCCAGCAATATTACAATATTTACTTCATACTTCTTACAGACGCTGAAATAAAAAAGTATAATTCGAATATGGTCTCAATTATGACTAGGGAAATATCTCGCTCAAACTACCTTTAGCCAAATTGTTAATGAATGCAAAGGAATTTTGACTCCTATGCATGCATTTCGGTCATTCGGGTGACCATCGACAGGGAGAGTTAAATTTGTTAAGATTTTCTTCCTGCGCATGCATTTCGGTCACCCAGGTGACCATCGACGGGGAGAGTTTAAATATCGTAAACACATTCGTGTTGTCCGAGGTTCGAAGTCCGAGTGTTTGGAACCAAAACGGTAAACCCACATTCCGGACACTCGGACTTAAATAATTACTCGCAGAGCCAAAAGCCTAATAACAAGTATGAGCTGCGAGAATCCACAAAATAATAGGTTAAAATCTATAAAATAATACCTATTTCGCTTCTGTTACATTGCATGAAGACATGATCTGCAACTCGCATTCAAAGTAAGTCGAAAATATTTTTTCTTCAAAAGACAAGGAAAGTAAACAAGGTATTACCTGTAGAAAAATATTATAAATAAAAGATATTTACAGTTCGAATTTATCTTCAAATGTGTTAGAGAGCATATCACTGACTTAAGATTTCGTAAAGCAGTATATAAACTCAAGGCCTTCCATTACTAATATGCCTCAAAAAGCTGATTGTCTCAAAAAGCTGATTATCTCAAAAAGCAAAGTCTTACAATAGTATGCGAAAAATGGAGAGGAGTAAAATTCAGACTTACAGACTATCAGCACCAAAAGATACAGATTAACATCACCACCGTGAACGTACCTGTAAGAAAATTAGAAGATGCATTAAAAAACTGCGATAGTTAATCTAGTTGGCTAATATTGGCAGTGGCGGTCCACGCACAGAAAGGCTGAGCCCTGGCTCATCCTTACGCAAACGTTCATATAACGCCACATAAATGGATGCATATCCCAATTCAGAATTTAAAAAAATTGCCGAAAGGATTCACGAGCGTGTGAATGTATAGAAAACTTAGTCACTAGTTTGACAATGCACAAAAAACAATGATAAAAAGACAAATTTGGCATATTTCTGGAGGTTGTCCTCACCTTCTTCAGCAAGAAATCACCACTTTTCTCTTCATTCTTCCTCTACCTCTTGTTGAAGAAGGTGGGGACAACCTCCAGAAATGTGCCAAATTTGTCTTTTTATCATTGTTTTTGCGAATTGTCAAACTAGAAACGACATTTCCTGATTCAAAATTAGACATTCGTAAAATTTCATTTAGCTTTAAATGCGGCAAATAATCTGTCGAGGCATTCGTACTCACCGTTTGAATAATTATATTACTCCCAAGAACTAAGGAACTTCGTTGGGCAACGCAATGATGGTATTTGACGGCAAGTTAACACACCCAAGTAAATCTATCAAGAGTGGACCTTAAATGAATTAGGTACCTTATCTTTTGCGCTGTGCAAAATCTATCTCCATAGGTGTGGAATATGGATATTACCAGAAGAGTGAGGCTTTCCCAATTTCCCCAACAGAACGGAGGAGCTCTTTTCTGTTAGTTCCCGCGGGCGCCGCATTCAGACGCCCAAATATTTTACGCCATTCATTTCCGCCATTGCACCTGGCGAGTAAATGATCTAAACTCCCAAATTGTTAACTTCATTATTTTTCAAAATGCTTGGCCCCTTTTTCACCTAAAAATCACTGGTCAATAAGAACGGAAGATGATGGTGCTGCTGCGAATGAAGGAAAAAACCTGAGGAAGAAATCAAGAATATTGTACCAAATTTTTCTTAACATTTGAGTCCTGCCTCCCGGCTCAATTCGCATGAAATTAATCTTCTTCGAGATAATATATATTCGTTCCGCGTGCCTTAAAGGGCACATAAACAGTTAATCATTCAAGAAATGAAGTGAATTTACACAAGATTTATGCGTTTCGCGATGTCTGAACCTGCTTACGAGATGACAGCATGATGACTTTATTTGCGCAATTCGCCAGCATATAGCTTAATTTGATGTCATCACGATATCGCACCAAACTACAGATGACTTAAAACTTTGAAATGTGACGAGAATTAAAATATTCACTCGGTGGAAAGTTACTGTGAATTGATAACCGCGGGGAAGATAAGTGAAATAAACAGCATTCAGCAACACAAACAGAACGAACTAAGACTGAGATCATACCATATAAATAAAACAAAAATGCAAACAAATAATAGAAAAATATATTGGATGAGTAGCTGGATAAATTTCAATGGGTTAACATTAAAAATTAAAAGTTAACATTTGAGAACCTATAGTGCGCAAACAAAAATTTAGAGCGAAGGATAGAAATGTCGAAGTATACACGGGACTGCAATTTATCTCGGACATATACAATAAGTCACATAAGTTTTCGCCACATTTGCAGTTGACTATACCACATTTTTAATAAAGAATCATTAGAACCCATACATACATTTGAAGAGCGGAAGACAGAAATGTTGAAATGGACGCATATTGCAATTTCTCTCGGCCATACACCAACAATAAGTCGCAAACGTTTTCGTACATTACGAAAATTAAGATGATCATATAAATTACGACTCATGTCTATTTGTAGCACAGAAATAAAACAAGAAAATTATAAGTTGTACATATGCAGCAAATCACGTATGAAAAAATACCAGGGTGTTGATAACATCGTCAAAAATCAGAAAATTTTGCTTCTAAGACTTTCCGTCATCTTTACAGACAAAGATATACAGTGAGGAGAAAATGAATAAAAGGTTGTACGGCAGTAAAGAGAGATCAATATGTAAGAATAAAAAAAATCGAAAGACAACGAGGAATGACAACGTAACATCTTTTTCCGCCAAAGGTTATCACTATTCCGATCTACTTACGTAAAATACCTTTTAATGACGAGGCTATAGGGAAGCAAATTTGCAAATTACAGGTTCCCTTGGAAGATTAATGATTTCCTCCCCGTGAATTGGGGATAAATACTTAATTTCTACCGTTTAATTTCGCACACATTTTCTTACGCCTGAGAAAAACCGGCGACGTACAACTCAATGAGGACTCACGAATATTTTTTCACTATTAAATGAGGGCCGGGACCGCAAAAGAGCCGACGATAAAGACGACGAAAGAAAAAAATAAATCAAGTAATGTGATAGCAAAATTTATCAAAGGAGGTTTAAAAAATTTAAGAAGTATTTCAAATGGAAATTCCGATCGGAACTTGTAGCAAACTTTGGTAACATGCTATCTTAAAATACGTCAATTGACGTCAGCCGCATTCTAGGGGAGTTACTAAATCACGTGAATTGACGGGATTTCCATCGAGTGCGTTAGCGTCGCAAAGATTTTCCCAAAAGGGTACTTTAACTTTGGAACGGAACTTGTAAAAAACATGTTTGACTAATTTCCAATGCATTTTCATTGTATCAAATTAATATTTTTTTCACTGTTTTGGCGGAGCTTATCAGTACCGTAACTATCCCTGTTTCCTTTCGCCAAAACTTAGTGGATACTCTTGTTTTCCCACACAGACTACAGCTGTGTGGTATACTCAGACCTTACAAACGACATGAATTTAAAACTTCAGTGTGAGGTATATATTTGACATCACATATTATGAACACGTGACGCCAAATTTTGAAAAACTCAGATGACTAAAAATACAAAATAGGCGCTTACTTAATAAGGCAACATTCATGTGCAAGTTAATAACGACAGAAATTCCCACATATTCACACCGAAATGTACAATGCTAGAACAAATAAACGACCAACAAGCCGCATGGAAGAACTTTAAATACCACACTATCGAACATCTGTCTACGCTAGGTCTTTCCATGTCACCTCTCGCGAAGTATGGAATCAATTGTCAGAAGACGTAAAAAATCTGAAAATGCAAATAAATTTAAAAGAAATATCATGAAATATTACTACAAGTGAACAAAATATTGTGCTACACTGTACAATATCTGATGTATTTTTATAATTTTGCCGTTTTGTTAAATATTATGTCGGATTCTGTGATATTGATTCATCGTGTATATCTTGCTAGTGTAATATTTGTTTGGCTCTAAAGATATGTATAATCATGTATGTTCCTAGGGAACACACTTGTCCCGGAATAATAAATTTAATTTTCTATTTCTATACAGTCGCCATCACTTAACATGGTGCTGAAGGACAGATTATTGAACAGAGAATATAACAATCCGGGTGAAAGAAAGCCTTTATGAAAATTGGATTATCAGGGAGGACATCGAAATACTAATGTATCCGATTGACTTCAACCGGGACCAAGGGAAGAATCTCGGCAAGATATGAAATCCTTTAATTTCTAGAAGAACCCCAAAAACCCAACCCACTTCCATCGTCACTCGCTATAAGGCCGCTCCTTATAAAGACTTCATGTGTCGAATGTGATTTTTTAAACCGCGCGTAAATTTGAGGGATACTCTGAACAATCCTCGTAACAATGTAATTTCCTTTCCGCCCCGGAACTCAAGTTTCAATCTATAAGTTGCCTCCGAGGTTCACATTTTACCTGGAAAAGCGTTCGAGTCCGTCCAAAATAATAAATAGCGCAGTTGACAGTTCATGCAATGCAGCCAATCAGTCAACACGTCCAATGCGGTTTGAGGAAGGGAATCACGTGACCGAAGACTCCATGACGGCGGCCTTTGTTTAAATCGTGCGATCGCAAAACAATTGTTTACTTTTCATTTATTTCAAAGCTAAATCAGTATACTTAAACTGCGCTATTATCTTGGACCGTTGGCGGCACCAAGGAGGTGGAATATGGGCAAATGCCCCTCCTCCCCCCAAAACCCGGCGTATTTCTTCGTCATAGACCTTAAATTAAAAGCCTAAATTATTTTGTTGCCTATTTTCTATTGAAGTTTTGGTTATTTTACTATCCAGCTCAATTTTATATATGAACTAAAATGGTTTTTAAAACTAAAAACTAAATGCGAAATCAGAATCAAAAATCAAAATAATTTTGGAATTAGTCGAAACTTGGTGGTAATCTATGAGGGAAATATGCATTTAGTAAAAACATTCTTTTCTGACGAAGGTTTTCGCGGCGTTCAGTTTTGCAGTCAGGCAGGTTTCCGGGATTCGTCCGCGTTGTCATTTTGGTGGCGACGTTTCACCTACATATACTGTAGGCGTCCTCAGGCCAGGCTGAAGAGGAGAATGCTTCGATAAATACCGGGCCAATCGAAGCATTCTCCACTTCAGGCTGGCCTGAGGACGCCTACAGTATAGTAGGTGAAACGTCGCCACCAAAATGACAACGCGGACGAATCCCAGAAACCTGCCTGACTGCATAACTTCCTCTTCTTAAAAGGCAAACTTTTGCTTCCAAACCACTTATAACGCGCCACTTTGCACATAGTTTGTTACGAATTTTCGGGACGAGACCCACGAACCCCCCTTTTCCTGGGGGTATCCCCCTTCCTGAACCTCTGGTCTGGAGCCGCCCCTGTCTTGTATGTACTTTTAAGTATTTCCTGATGGCATTTTTGTAATTTAACCTATGTACGTATTCATGTCTTATGAAATATAATTAATGTATTATTAATTGAATGGAAACAAACTTTAAAATGTTCTTAGAGTTTTGTCGTTGCCCCCCGGCATACTGCCGTCTTTGCAATGTACTAAATGAATAAATTTCGCCGCGCCAAAGGACGTAGGAAGTACGTACAATACGTCTCTCCACTGTTGCTGCGGAGGAACAAAAGCAAAATAAGGCGAAGGGACGCGGGGAGAGGAATAGCGGTGGAGCTATTGCAGTGGGTGATATAAGACAGACGGAGTGGAGAGAGGGTATGGTGCGGGAGGGGGCGATAGGGAGGAGGAGGGGAAGGGGGACGTATGGTGGTGGGTGAGAGGGGAGACAGAGAGAGAGTAGAAGGAGACTGCGAGGCGAAGAGAAGGTGTTGGAGGAGGAGATTGAGGAAGGCTTTAAAGAGTGAACGTACGAGAAAGGTAAGGAGGTTATCTGAGGGGGTTGGAGGGAATGGGAGGAGGGAGGTAAGAGCACGCAGTTGGGAGGGAGGGGGTGAAATAGGGGAGGGAGCGTGTTGTTATTGCATTGTGAGCTGGTGAGAGTGAGTCGCGTCAGCGGTGAGGTCATTTTTGCGGGCGGCGTGGGTGTGAAGGAAACCCAGCGTCTCTACTGATTCGGCACGACTCGGGGTCCGTCATTTAAGGCAGTTTGAGAGAGATTTTTCTCCATCCATGATAGATACCACAGTCGAATTTTATTTTGAAATGCACGAAGAAGTAAGAAGCATGTAGTAAATATTGTAAAATTAATGACGCAAAAACTTTGCTTTACATGACAGAAATTCTTAGAAATTAAATAAATGTAGCACATACATATGGATTTGACTTGAATTACTAGTTTCTCGGCGTACACTGAGAACGCCGTCACAACCGAAGGGTAGTTTTTGGATTTAATAAAAAGTATTACGGTGAATTATAAACTTTTTTTATAATTGGGAAAGCATATGAATCATACACTGTTAAATTTCTGAAACGATATATGTGTCACAGCTTCATTTTAGAAGTCTCTCCGAAGCGCATCGCCGTACCATATCCCACAGAAAACGGCTTGTATTTTTTTGAGAGTATCTCGAAAAGTAATATGCTAAACTGCTGATAATGGATATCATTCCCGCGACGAGACCTTTTTGATGAGGCGAAATTCATTAAATTTAATGGGAATTGATATCTCTTTCAAACTACATTAAGTTGTCGTGCTGACCTGCATGACTAAGGTGTGAACGCAGTGGCAGGAGAATATAGGGCACAGATAATTTGTGATATGGATTTCCGCGGAGCTATGGAGATTCTAAATCTTCCGTTTTCTGGGTCCCCCTCGCGTAGTTTCATCTCCTAGGCAATATTTCACCGGCTATCCTGCACGTTTCTTCAGGTCTGGTCGACGATATGTAACATTATTTTCTATTTAAATTGTTTACTTCCATGCCCCAAATAACATACAAATACAGATCGTAATACTATAGGGTTCAAAATAAAACGATACTGTTGTAAGCTAACCCATTAAGATGATCTACAATGGTAGGAGTTTCCGAACGTTCCTATTACTAGCATTACGCGGGTGGAAAGTTGCCATATTAGGAATGTTAGTAATGGAAACCAAAACCGCTCCTGATCGCTGTTGAGGGCAGGAACGCATTGCCACATCGTAAATGAACGCTGATTAGCGATTTCATTGTCTTTAATTGAGGGTAGTTAATTACGGGGAACGGGAGTTGATGCTGAAGCAGCTGAAACCTCATAACTATCCTCCTATTGATCCTCGTACTCACGAAACCCATTTTATGATGTGCTTCAAGTGACTTAGTTACCTGCGTAGTAACCTAAAAGTCGCCAAAAGGACGTATGGCAGGGGATGTAAGGAAACATTGCTTTTGAGAATGAAAAAAATGTGAAAATTCCACAGAGAAAAAATCATTTGCCTTCACCGGGGCCCAAACCCGGATCACTCGACATCGCGCCGAGCACTTTAAGCTAAGTTTCACAGCAGCCGTTTTTGCGTAGCCAATTAGAAGCGAGATCTCAAACACAGGCCGTGTTTCTGTCGGAGCAGCCCATTTTTTCAACTTTCGACGCAATATTCCTCGTAAATCTCCATTTTTATTGTATATATCCACGATAAACAGGAATAATTAGGAAGACTGAACGTGTGGCGGTTTTCCACCGTCTTCTGTTTTCACCCGATGCTTCCGCTGTCATGAAAACGAGTTGTGCGTGTGACGCAGAACGCAGCGGCAAAACGACGCAAAAACGGCTAAATGAAAACGTATCTTCAGCCAGTTAAGTTACCGAGGCATCCTTCTCCGCAAAGAATTTTTGACGTCCCGGTCAAGGCGAATGATTTCGTCCTCTACAGAATTTTCACACTAATATGTGCACTTGCACATGATTCTGTCAAAGTGGGCTTTCACTGGCAAGTTTATGGCGCAATTTACTTGCAGCAAGCGACTTTCGACATAAATTGCGGGTGTAAACGGCTCTGTAAGACCGCCTGAAGGATTTTTAAAAATTTCTCCAAGTCTCTCCCAGAAGTGTATTGTTGCCAATCTAAACATCAACCAATCTGTCCCTACACCAACTAGTGAAGAATTTGTCATCATAGTAAAATCACCCGTAAGCTTTTGTAGAAGAAACTTGCGGAAGTAACTTTCCACTATAAAACCACCCTAAAAGGTATGACCGAGGTCAGTCCCGGTATACTCAACATTATGTTTAAAATAAATAGTACAATGTTTAAAAAGTTACATTATATTTATATTTCATTCGAATATCTAACCAGCCCCCAAGCAAATATAGAGATTTTCAGGAAATTTCAGATGATGATGGTGATACATACATTTTTCTCACATATTGACTATTTCTCAAGGAAACAGGTATCTCACGATAAAAAGAATAGTGTCCCTTTGTGATAAAAGGTACAGCTCTCGCGGAAGCTTATGGCGTTCGGATGCGCAGAAGAAGACGTCGTGGAGGGGTAAAGTTTGGTGGAAGGGAAATGGAACGAAGGGGAAAGCGAAGACATGGCATTTATTCCATGCATGAGTGCATTAAAAAAAATTGAATTTGTATGACGCGAACAACACAAACTCCGCGCATCCGAACGCATTAAGCTTTCGCGAGAGCTTGTACTCGTTGAATTTTTCCGGGCTTCACGGAGAAGCTCACAGAGTGAAAAGCGCATGACTTGTAAGATACATAGCCAAACAAAAAAATAAGGAAAACAAATGTCGCTGACTTCCTCGCCTCTGGGCTCCATTGCAAGATGAAAAGATGGGAGGGAGAGTTGTGTGCGCAAAAATTAGAAATCTCGTCACCCCGCCAGAGCTCTGGAACTTCTAACGCCTCTGACAATAGAGTCAACACTTGAATCATCGATCCATTGAATACGGCCCCGTTGAGGAGGGACAGCATGGCATGACTGGGCGCCATTTGACCCACGTCCATCTTCTCCCAACCGACTCGGAACTCTGGGAAATGTTTTCCAAACTCGACGGCCCGCTTTCCTTTTCCCTCGCGACGACCAGACAGCATTTTCGTGAAGTGGCGCCATTGCTTGGCGCCCGAGGCCAGTGCAAGGTACGGCCATCCATTCATTCCCCTCCTCCCTGCATCCTCAACAAAGCCATTTGCCTTCCAGTCGATGCAATTAGGGGAGAAGACCCGCAACTGAAGTCCCTCGCAACAATATAGTAGAAAAATTTAGCTTTTCAGTTGGTCAGTGCGAGATTTTTCTCCAGTCATAATAAAGACCATATTCGAATTTTATTTTTTCATTTCAACAGATGTAAGAAGCTTGAAATAACATTGTAATAATAATGGCGCCAAAAATTTTTTTAATGACAAATTCTTCGTAATTAATTTGATACGCAACGAGAAGTCTTTAACTTGACTCATTTTTTCCACGCCGGACGGTGAAAACGCTTTCACCACCGAAGGTTATGTTTTTGCGATTTTGTAAAATTTATTACGGCGAGTAATGAGTTCATTTCTTTTAATAGTGGAGAAAGAAAACGAACTACACATTGTTAAATTTTTTATGCGTTAGAACTTTCTCATTTTGTAAATAAATTTTCTCTGGACCGCACAGCCGTACCATATCCCATGGCGGAATAGGGCTTCTATTTGTTGGCAAATATGATGGCCCAAAATAATGACTCGAAAGTCACCCCCGGGTCATATATGCGAAGGAGAGTCCTTACGAAGGCTAATCTGATCCTCGACGCTCTCTACTGAAGGCAAATTTTACCTCCATTGGTCAGTGCCTACCCTTCCTCCTCCTGGGGTGGATGCCATTAATTTCAGAGACGGCCACCCCTGGCACCACAAGACGAAAAGAAGAGTCGCGGCGACGCGTCTGGCAGGAGTCACACGATGGGGGGGGGGGGGGTCATCGGCATTCGGACGAAGGCATCCTCATGACGGCGTGGGACTAGCAATGAAAGGGAAATGATATCATTCCCAAAGAGAGCAGGGACTAGCGCCTAAAGGCGGGATTACGATCGACGTTTTCCTACGTGACGTTAAGGAACAGAGGCGTTCAGTTTTCGGTCGTCTTCCCGTCGAGGAGTGTATTACGATCTACGGGAGTTGTTGTCAACGCCAATTGTTTATTTTTTGCAAACAGAGGTGTAAGCGGTTGCGTGTTGACTGTTTGTTTTCATATTTTAAAAACAAAATATAAAGAGTTCACTGACAATACCAACAAATAAGGATTCAAGTTAAAAAGTGATATGGACAACCTCAAATTGTCATTTAGCAAATATTGAAAAAAAAGCTCCTCTGATTGGCTGACGTTGACGTAGCGTAACCGAAAACTTAGTTTTGACACATTGTTCGCCCATCGCCCGTTGACGGCGTCGTCAACGTCCGGCCATCGTGCAAGGCTCCATTACATAACAATCACCAAACTTCGCGGACGCTTCAGTCCGTTTCCGTTACGTCAGAAAACATTGATCGTAATCCCGCTCTAACGTGGAACAACGAATGCAGCGCTCTGACAGAACGAACGTCAAATGCGGCAGAAAAAAGAATTGCCACATCTGACAATGAGCTAAATTTCATGATGTTTGCATGGACATATGTTCGATAATAACAAGCCATTCGGATACGCACTTCCATCGATAAATCTCTCGTAGATTAAATCATTGACTGATATACCTCACAAAACCAGAAATCACTTACGTAGGCATTTACATTTACGTATCGTTTAAGCTATTAAGCGGTTAGGCTAGCCTTAGAGTATCAATTCAGCCTAGGAAAGACTATTTCGCAAGAGATTTCATTCTCGATTCACAGCATGGGCCTACGATTTCATACCTTTATAGTGTCCTTGCATTCAAGAATTGGTACCAAATTCGTTTGCCAATACATTTGGAAACTAGAGAAAATCAATATAAAACGCTGGACCGGTGATAATTAGTAAACCATAATACCAGAAAAAAGGAGCATAAATGATAATGACAAAATAAATTATAATCATTAGCACTACTCAGTAACAATTAAATGCTGAATAGAGTACCAACATGTATACAGTTATTATAGTTAAAACTGGGTCGGTAATAAATTGTTAGTAAATCTCAATGACCATTTTTATTTCAAGAGGACGCAGTTCCGCCAATTTTGGTCCAAAAACTATAGGTTTTAACTCAATTATTTTCCACGACGATTCATTTTGAATTGCTCACACACATTAACTTCAATGCAGTAAACTAAGTAGACAAAACATCACAGATGTGAATAACCTCTGCGGGATTACAACTTTAAAAACATTAAAACCAATTGAAATCTGAGTAACGATCGCCGTACGCTACTGCGAGTAAATGTACGAGTAATGACGCAGTGAATGTAACACTTTATGCGTCACTAAAAGATATTTATGACGCACGAAGTAAAATGTCAGAGATTCACGCCGCCTTTCCAAAGAATACAGCTAATGGTAATTTATGGTTTGGAGAAGCGTCCAATATGCCTATGCCTCCCTAGTCATTGTTACATTGGAAACAAAAAGACATAAATGGAGGCTGCTCAAGGAGCAAATGCTAAACAGAGAGAGAATTAATCGTCGCAATCAACTTTCGAAGAACTACAAACGGTGCGACTGAGAAAAAGTAATTTTACATTTATATGAAAGATTCATGTTAAATAGTTCCGCGTCGTTTGCCCGGCAGACATAAAAATACGATAAGGGATAGGGGCCATGCAAGTATTACGTAAGAAGTTTTTGGGTGGGAGGGGGGTTGGGATTTTCTTACGTAGGCGGGTGAGGGGGTCTGAGACAGTCTTACGTAAGATATAAGTCACTTCTGAATTCGTATTTTTATCACTTTTTAAAATTACTTTCGTAAGAAAAATCTTACATTTTAGCACCACCGCAGCAGCGGTGGTACGCCTAAATGTATGCTAAACTATAGAAAAACGCACAACCAATTTGTTGCTTCCATTAGTTTGGAGATGTCGCATTTTTAAAGATAACATTTTTTGAGAGTTGTGCGTACATCGAATCGCGAAATATCAAAAACCGTTATCGATATCCGTGATGAGGTCAGTTTTTGCGCACTTTGACATAGAATCCCCCATAGTTTACTATATTTGTCCTTGGTTTCAAAAATGTCTGATACCTTACGTAAGATTGGGAGGGGAGCGATAATGAAATCTTACGTTGTCTTACATGGGGGAGGGTTAAAAAGTGGTAAAAATCGACTTACGTAATACTTGAATAGCCCCTTACTCGCTTAGCTGAATATTGGTAATGGGCTGACCGACTATGAAGTTGCAATTTTCTTCTGATATAAGTTATCAAAGCTTAGCTTTTGATGTCACTGCATATTATTCATACCTGAGAAACAACCACTAAACCTTTGTATTAATAAACTTAATCAGTGGGAAATTGTAGCTTTGCAATCCAAAAAATATACTTCGGTAAAAACGAGATGGATTCGACAGAAAATATACGTCTAGGTACAATGATATCGCACTTAGGTTGCAATGCATACTATCAGAGGGTGACTGCATCTGTGCAGTCACTGACACGGAAGATATTTTACATTCCCCACCCTACGTCTCTGTACATTTCAAGCGACAAAATATAAGAGCTAATCCGAAGAGAGAGGTAAATACACACAAGAATTCCTTCTTACGACGCTCCATAATGAACACCATAAAAAAGAGCAAGACACTAATCTTTGAGCCCAGCGATATATCACTTCAGAGCAATATTCATTAAATTTGGCTTGATGATACATAAAAAATGATGTCTTTCGAACGATACCTTATGATTGGCGACGCGCCAAGTAACTGATTGGCTAGGTGTGTCATATTTATCTGCTGAAATTTTTGCATTGAGATTGTATTGAGATCTCGGTTGTCTCAGGTTACTGTTCTCCGTTGTCTGACAAAGTTACTGCTTCTCATTCAATGTATTGAGATCCGTCGTAACTTTGACTTAACTTCACCTGTCGTGTGTCAATTTTGTGTCACCTGTAAAACTAAGAAGAAATCGTCCACTTCTTTAGTATTTTTGATCTCTGATTAGGGCATCTGCTGCTATACATTGTGTCGTTTTGATTGTCTTCACGGTACAAGATTTTCATTAGCGCCATGAGACCCATTTACCTTAATTTTATTTTCCTCTTTGTTGCCGATTTTATTGGTATAATCACCATTTAACTTTTTGTAGTTATTCTGTTGTCATAAGGCGCTTTGTACCCAGAACATAAGTACATTATAATTATTAAATCAACACATCAGCCACTTACTTCTTTCCGAGGTATTTGCCAGCAAATACAAGCCCTTACCTATGGGATACGGTACGGCTATCCCCTCCAAGGACTCTTTATTTGAAAAAGAATAGCAAGTTCTGAAGTAGATCGAGTCATAAATTAAACGTATGTTTTATTATAATTATTTATAATATTATAACAATTCATATGATTACAGAATAGAATTATAATAGTTCGCATGCTTTTTCAAATATTAAAAAAATAAATTTATAACTCACCATTCTACTTTTTACAATATCGAAAAAAAACCCATGACTGAGAATACGTTTTCAACGCTCGGGTTGAAACAAATGAATCCAGTTAAAGGCTTATACACGTATATTTACTTAGTTAGTAAGAGTATCAGTCACATAAAACCAAGTTTTGTGTCCTTATCGTAGCTAAATTTACTTTACGCTTATTAAAACAGCTTACAATTTAAAATAAAAGTCGAATAGTGCATCTATAATGATTAGAGAAACATCTCGCTCAAACTACCTTAAATGACGGAGCCCGAGTCGTGCCGAACCAGCAGAGATGCTGAGTTTCCTTCTGAGATGCTGGGTTTTATAATTAATGGTTAAATACATTAAGTTTGTACACCGAAGTTAATGAGTTCTCACATCGATAAATCTCACTTTATAAACCGACAGTCAGGTGTAATACATAAAACCAAACTCCCACTTAACACCAAGTAAATATGAAGGCTGCGTCATCTTGCAATTAACGTTAACCAGACATCGTTAGGGCAGGATTACGATCAATGCTTCCTGACGTGACGGAGACGGTCGGTGGCGTTCGCGCATCTTGGTGATAGTAATGTAGTGGAACCAATTACGATGGCCGGACATCGACGGTATCGTCAACGGACAACGAGCGAACCTTATCGAAGTCCAACTTTTCCGTCACCCTACGTTACCGGCAGCCAATCCGAGAAGAGCTCATTTTTCTCAATAGTTACTAAAAATTTCAATTCCAGATTGTCCATATTACTTTTTAACTTTACAATGAAACAATTAACTTTCTTGAAGCATTATTTGTCGGTATCGTCAGCGGATTCTTTATATTTTGTTTTTAAAATATGAAAATAAAGTCACTTCGCAACAGTTTACGACTTGGTTTGATAAAACGGTTAACAATTGACGCTGACACTCCCGTCATCTGTAATACACTCCTGCTTGAAGGGAAGACGACGGAAAAGTGAACACCGTCATCTGCTAACGTCACGTCAGAAAACGTCAATCGTAATCCCACCCTAAAACTACGCCTAAGTGGCAGGTCGGTAAGGGTACGTATTATCAGGGTATTGGATGAAGTGGGAGAGAAACCCGGCATTGGCATTAGCCTACTTTTAACGAAAGAGGCTAGAGTTCAACGTCCCATTCGACGGACGGAGAACTGCACTCAAAGTGCTCTTCACAGAGCACCCAAGTAGTGATTAGGATGCAAACGATATATCTCCAACGCCACCGGGATTCGACCCGGTTCCTCCGAATGGTAGGCTCGCATATGCCTAGCAAAACTTGGTGTCACTCACCAGCGGATAATTAGAGGTCACTGAGGGTAATCAAGCGTTGATGAACAGGCAAAGGCACAGAAGGACTCCGGGAGGGACTGATGGTGGAAGTCTCGTCCGCTTTATTCCGCGTCTCTCGAATGCTTTCCTCTCCTTTGCGTCATGTTCTTCAGAATCAAGTGCCACCAAGTTTCGATACGCCTGCAGCCTATACTCCAGTCACCATATCAACCCCATCTTTAAGTGTTACAGAGTGTCTTTCCGAGTTTCCTCATGAGCGTTAACGACATTGTTCTCTCAAATTATTCCCGGAATTTTAACAAAGTGCATTCCCGCCAAGGATGACCAAGTATCAAATCTTCAATTCCCCCGAGAAATGATGACAAACTGCAGGAAACACTCGATATAATATTTCAAGACTTCACGTCACAGCGGCACGGTCACACGGGATGAGGTAGTAATGCAATGCATCCGGCTTCACCTACGCATGTGCGTGGTACCCGTCGCGTCACCGCTAGGATGTGTGGCAGGGTGTGTGCGCGGTGATTACTAGATGAGAACACACAAACTACGTCAGTGTTTACTACTAAAAGGTCAAGAACGACCTCTATGAAGTTATGTAATTACGGATAGGTACAAGGGCTTGGCAGCAATCTTTACGCGAGCGAATCCGGGTAGATTGGCAAACGGAGGAGTCATGTAACTACGTCACAGAGCCTTAACTTTCTTAACGAGGAAAGAGTACAGCAAGTTTAATAGGTCTCATGCCAGGTGATGGGGAGTATCTCGGTATGATTCAACGTCTCAAGTACCAATATTAAGGGAGCTTTCCTTTCAAGGTCGACCCCGTCGGCCGCGGGGTAAAGTCCTTGCCTGTGACCGCAGGGATCGCAGGCTCGATGCCCGCCAGAGTTGACTTTCCACCACCTAGGGCATGGGTGTTTGTACACGTCCCTTGTCACATGCTATAATGCCCGATGTAAAAGACTTGATTGGAAGTTTCCAGAGAAATATTTTCTTCTTCTTCCTCCTTTCCAGGTTTAGGCAATTTGACTGTTCCGGCTTCCCTATCGTAATCTCAGCCTCCCAACACTTCTTCTCCCTAAAGGCTTATACTCAAAAACCTTTCTGGGAATCCTTTCTAGAGGCATGTGCTCAACATGTTCTTTCCATATTTTTTTATAATTTGTTGCAACTTCTGTAACTTTGTACTTCAAATTCTTGCCTAATGTCTTCATTTTTTTAATGGTTCAGGCGTGTACAGCCTTTCATAGATCTATGGAATTTCAATTCTGACGTTTCTATTGGTTTTAAGTCTCTTGTTTTAAGTGTCCAAGCTTCTGATTCGTACTGTGATGTGGGGACAGCCATTATGTTGTGAAATTTTACTTGAGTTTCTTTTGCAGTTTTTCCCTTCAGTGCTCCTCTTATAGTCCCACATATTCTTAGGTAATTAGTTGTTTAATTTAAAATGTCTCTGTCCTCTTCATAGGTGACGTCGCATCCCAAATATTTAAAGTGTGACATCTGATCTAAGATATTATTTTCAATTATTATTTTAGTTCGGATTGGGTACTTTCCTAGGAATGCCATTGTCTAGGTTGTTTGTACAGATATCTTCAAGTTATAGTCTCTAGATATCAGATTTAATTTATGGACAGCCAATTGTAAATGGTCCTCATTATCTTGAATTATGACTTGGTCATATGCAAATAGCAATGAGCTCACACATTCGTTTTATTTTATTTGTATTCCTGGTGGTGTAACTTTCTTCCACTCTCGTAGGCAGTCATCTATGTATGCATTAAATAAAGTAGGCGATAAAGTACACCCTTGTCTAACACCTAGGTTGGTTATAATGTCCTGTGTTGGGCTTTTGCCGACTTCAGTATCAATTAAAATTTTCGTATTTTTATGAATATAAAAGGGAAAATATACAAGAAATAAACATTGCAGTTAAAGTCAGCGTAGATCGGAACACAGCGCACAGGAATGACGATGAATGAAACGATGTCCGCTGGAGGATTATACGGTAACCTGCCGGTTGGCAGCATTCTGTAGGTAAACAGTAGTCACGGCCGAATTATTTAGAAAAAAATTATCGAATTCACACCAAATAAGTTCTAAAAACGTAAGCTTTTACTGATGTGGCTTTCAAGTTTTGCTGCGTCGGGAGTATAATTGGATCAACGTTTCTCTCGTGTTGCAACTTGCACGTAGGGTTGTCAACCGTCCGGAATTTCTCCGGACAGTCCGGATTCTGATGCCTTTGTCCGGAAAGAGGAATTGCCTCATTCCGGACGGCATTTTGTCCGGAATTTGTGAAAGAGTCACATTTGCACTACATTCTATTGAATTTTAGAGTGTTACAGTGAATTAGTGTTTTTTTTCTCTAAAGCTGGAACATCAGTAGGTTTGGCACCTTGGAATTAAATTTAGTTTCTTTCATATAGTTGCCTTTCCGTAGTTCTAGCTAGTCGTGACTGTCCAGTCCCACAACCCCTCACCACCCCCATTAAATTTTATGCGCGCTAGGCGAGGCACTACTTGAACATCCGGCCGGCCAGTAACTCAATCAGCACTGGCTCGCTTCCAATCCAACGATAAATCCAAGACATTGAATACTTAAATTACGTAAGCGGCTGTTTTGAAGGTAAAAAGGGTCCAAAAATTTCGCCTCCGGCCCAGACCCCTTTCATGCCCACAAAATCAGCACTTTATCCGGAATTCCAGTTGAACCAAGTTGGTAACCCTAGTTGCAGGAAGTGTCTTCAGGAGCGAAACTTCGTCCCTGAAGACGCTCGCTGAAACGCGAGATAAATGTTGAGCTAAATACGCTCCCAACGAGGAAAAACTCGAAAGTCAGATCAGCGCCTATTAATAGCTGCGAAAGCATAAACTCAACGGAAGCTTTTAACCACACAGGTGCGCACAGGGAATTAAAACTTTTACATTACATGCTTAACGCCTTTGCGGAAAATCAACACAAAATCTGCAATCGCGGATGCGATTATCGAAGTTCTTTTGTTGTTTAGCGAACATCAATTCTGATCCCGATCTGTTAGGAAGTGCGCTTCCCAGTGCACAGGGTATGAAACGAATGGAAAGCAAGTGCACTGTAGTGTTGCGAATCGAACGGCGCACTAGAGCGAATGGAAAGTTCACAAAAGATACGGAAAGTTTTCATGCACCTGCGTTTACACGTCATCGCCGTAACTACGCATTATAGGATGCGAGAGACACGGAAAAACGGCAAGGTGCTACAGATCTTTTGAGGACGAACTGCTTCCGGCTCCGTTCCTTGGCACTGCACTACAGCTTTGAAAGCCGAAGTCATTTCGGGAGAGAATCCATGAGTAATGGCCACCTGATTTCCAGGTCATGACGAACGCGGAAGTCGTTTATGTGCCGACCGAGACAAAGATCGCCGAAATGACTCCTACTGTCCGTGGCGAGCATCGCGCGACGCGAATCGAAACGATATTGTGACGTGCAACACCGGCGATAGACACCCGTTTTGGCAAACAAATGTCCCATACTTTCGGCATTTTTGGGTCTTGGATATGTTTTCATAGCTCAGGTCATTTCCATTTTCAATTGCTTCGATAAGGAAGCACTAATTAAAACATATACTTCTAAGGCTACTGTCATAGAAGTAACTTGAATATGCTTGCAAAGCCGCCTTCCACTCCGCGTCTTCTCCACAGAATGAGTACCAACTCGTAAAGATAGATGGATCCACCCTCGCGACCACCACGGCTACTTAAAGAACGCGTCATTGATCGACTATGTACAAAACTTCCACCTGCGCACAAGGCGGAATTAAAAACCTAAAAGAAAGAATGACGAAATGTTAGACACGAAAACCAATCGCGTCGCTTCCCGCGCTTTCGCAATGGCGCTATATATCTCCCTTCTCCCCCCGTCCGCTACACGATTCCCTTCACCGGATCCCATTACGGAGTCCTTTAAAAAATGCGTTCACTTCGCTCGCTTGTCATCATCCGTGATTTCTCCTGATGATGTCCTGGTGCGATGCCGGACTATTTCGAGCGGGATGTTGCCACCGAAATGATGTCATGAGCAGCACGAAGGAAGAAAGGAGGAGAAAGAGATGGTACAATCCACTAGGAGAATGAAAGACGCTTGAAGAGTTGGAGGGAAAGATTTTGCTGTAGTCGACTTCTGATGTTATTGACTCTCCCTGCATCTCACATTCCAAGAATGAGAATAGCAGAGAAGATCAGCAAGATATTTAGAAAGTTGAGAGACAATATTATTGTTCATGTAATAGGTAATAATATAATAATAACTATTTTTGCTTCCACCTTCAGTAAATTACATACTTATAATTCAAATATTATCTGCGGAAACCTTAGTGGGCTCCATGGTTTATTACCTGAAGTGAGCCACCACCAATAAAAACTGTATGCCATTTGAATTTTGGTTTTCAGTACAATAATACACACAAATTTGTGAGAACGAAGGCTTCCGCGGTGCTTAAGATCGTCATCTTCGACCTGAAGACGCTGGCAGTAGTGCCAGTGAAACTGTTGTCCTCGCCACAACAACCAACGCGGTAGTGCACCAGGAAAATGAAGAAGTTCACTTTTATACAAAATGAACACAAAATTAGAAAGAAAAAATTCAACATTTTCATGTGATAAAAGCCATTCTTCGACCATTTTCAAAAATGTTTTACCAAATTTGATTATATTTTTTAAATTAATTTAGGCAATAAATTAAATATTTTAGTCCACATATACAGAAATGATCTTTCAAACAAGGTTTTTCTTGGTTTGGGCAATATATAATCCAATTAATTTCTTAAGCTATGTTGACATTTGCCTTCGAAGCCTGGGTTCTTTCCACTTCTGACACAAAATATTCGCAGAGCCTTACAAGACATACGAATTTCAATATTAATAAATGTCGAAAATTACAATTTTTTTGTGAGTGCTGGGGGGCTATAAAGTTACGAAAATTTTCTACTACTCCCTAGTTACGCCTCGTACGCAGTCAAATTTTTGGGATTCTAATGAGGGAGACTTACTATTTCTCAGCGGGATACGGAACTTACGTTAACGCAGGTACCAAATTACATTGAGTACTAGTAAATGTCCCTTTACCATAAAACATTATGAACCGAATTAAACTGAGTGTAGCAACAATCGGCAATTTTTGCAAAAGTTAGGTATGACAATATTGTCTCAGAAACCTTTGACAACCTGAATGGAAGAAAATATTAGACCTTAGTTAAAGTTTAGACTAAAAATATTAATCACCGTACAAAGTTTATCTTTTTTCCGTCAAGGTCAAAAACCTTTTTTAAACCCTATGTATCTCCGTATATTGGATTTTTAACATAAGACCGGGGAATCATCCCAAAAGATCGGGCACTAAAAGATACTCGGTAATTTAACTTTCCTCAACAGATAGTCTAGTAACTGGATTCACGGTAAAAAGATTGTTACTTTACTAATCTAACCGACTACTAATAGCACGTTTCGTCTCACTGCTACATTTTTGTAAAGTGGAATACCCAAAGCATGAATGAATGTACTAGACCATCGTGGCCACTGTTTTAATGAAGTCAAATTTACGGTTTTTTAAGGTCCAAAATCGCCATTTTCACGGTGTTCAGAGTCATTAAAAATCAGATTTTTTTATTATAAATTGACAGTTCATAATTTAGCGAAAATAAGCGGTGGGTTAAGTTACGTCCAAATAAGGCTTTTTCTTTTAGAACTTCTTAACATAGATCCCAATGTTGGAAAGAATTACAAGGGCCTAGCAAGGAAATACATAGTCGATATGAGCAGATTTAAAGGGCTAGAAACAGCACTTATTACAATTATTCTGCATTAATAGTAGACCACCCAGACTTCACCCGAGGACGAAACAAAACTAACTTTTGAACAATTTGATAGAACAACTCACGGGCCAAAATCACCCAAATTAAAGGTTTGCACATGAAATTCTTGGCTTATTCACGGGTTTTTCACGGTATTCAAAATTCAAAGCTAATTCACGGTTTTCACGGTTGAGTGACCACCCTGAAGTCCGAGTTAACACACCATTACAATATTGTTCCAAAAAATTCTTAGAATGTGATGTAGCACGAGGTTAGTAAAATTCACCTCTGCTACACCCTATTGAGGGAGCTTGCATGGTACTCCGTAAACGTAAATATGCAGTAGAAACATAGAGTAACCATATATAAACTCTATGGAGGAACTTAAATGAATTGAAACATCTCCGGAACTTAAAAAATGTTTCGAGTTGAAGACATTTCGAGTCATAGAAAAGTCACCTATATAATTTATATTGGACAAACCGGTAGAAAATTTAATGTGAAAATTACAGAAGATAGGAAATCACTGCTTCCTGACGAAAACAAATCAATGTTTTCCGAGCACTAATTTCAGAACAATAATTTCCCCGATTGTACAATTAATGTACTAGATACTTATGATAAAAGTGGTAAATTAGATAATAGAAAAAAATTTGAAATAGTAGCTTATTACAAATTGTGCGGGAAAAATATTGGTAGATGACATAAGTACTCATGATTAAAACAGTTTAGTACTTTTAAGCAATATTTTTTAATGTACGACGCGTTTCGCCGCTTTAAGGTCAGGTAAACAATACCTGTATTGAGTAACTGACCTGACGATGCCGTTAAGCGGCGAAACGCGTCGTACATTAAACAATATTGTAGAAAAGTACTAAGCTGTCTTAATCATGAATACTGATATTAGTAACTTCTACGAGGTGAAGCCTGCCACGGTCAAGTATATTGGTAGAAGAGGTTGTTCCTGCGAATCACTCACCATTTCTTTCTGTGCTAGTTCCTCCCCCTCTTCAATCACCTCTCCATGACCCTGACTTTAGTCCCTCTCATAGTTCGTAATCACCCGTGCTACTTCCATCATTACCTTACGACCCCTTTCCCCCTCCCGTTCATTGTATAAATAAGAGACTTGACTGCTCCTTGGATTAGTAACCTCTTGAAAATCACGTGTAAACGTTGAAAACGGTATAGGAAAAATAAATGGCGTGGAATATTACAAAGTGAATATGTCTCGTTACTATGGATCATTTTCAACTAGGATGGATCATACAAGTTTTATCGTCGGTGATTAATTTTATACATATTTTCCGTATAAATCAGTCGTAGCCACTAATTATTGATGACAATTTTCAGCAGTAGTATGATAACCCGCGTATTGTATGTTAACATTTTGTCAGTAGCACTCCCGTGGTTTCTGGATTGTCCTTCCACTGTTCCCCTGACTGCTTTTGGTCATCGCCTAGACATGAATAGACATATGGATCTAAATATTCGGCACCACTGTACGGGCAGCAGTGTTGCCTAGCTTTCCGCAAAAGATAGGTCGAGCTGCAATCGGCATGGTTCTGCTTCTGTGTATCAAAAATGGTTGGTTTAATTAGGAGGCCAATTCCGGTACCTTTATTTCCAGTATCTCCATTTGAATCGCGGCCTTTCCTTATTAGAACCCCATTCTCTAGAGTGGCAGCGCTACAATCTTCTTGGTCCTGATTTTTCGATGCATGCGAAATGTTTGGCAACACCCACTGGGGACAAGTTTAGGATCCATACGTATATTCATGACCTAGACGTTGGGGGAACAAGTGAGGTTCGATCACGAACTGGGACGAGCGTTGTATGCCTGGTGACGAATCAACCCGTGCCACACACCCTGAATGTGCACGGGGTTCCGTCGATGCAGATGAAATAAGATGCAATTTTTAATGGCTTGTGCAACTTGCAAGTACAGCAATGACATTGATTTTGAATTAATAACTGTTTAAGGTGGCTGCAGCGGTAATCATGGGTCACTGAGTGCACACTATAATATTTTTTACGAAAGTCTGAAAACAATTTATTGGGCCACGCTTCATTGCAGCGTATTTGTTTATGCGTTGGAACGAACCATCCAGCCAGAAATGGAACATACAAAAATTATATTTAATAATCATAGGAGAGATATATTTTAAATTTCCTAAATTAAAGCAAATTATGAATAGAGTGTTCGGCAGGGTATTCGATTTTTGATGAAATTATTTCAAAATATTATATTTTTCGAACAGTAGACTGGGCGCAGCACCTTAATATTTGTCATCAGCAATTATAATAATAATAAATGTATTATTTCGCGTTTAGGATAAAATATTTACGTATCATATCGAATAATTATGAAATACAGGTCATGTTCCATAAGGCTACGTGCTGGGTTGAATTTCCAAGAAATCAAATCGGTATGATGCAATTGTTTTCACTTTTATCGATAGGCATCACAAACGAGAACACGTATGCAAAGTTTCAAGCAAATCTGTACACACACAAAAATTGCTCCAACCACCGTAATAGGTTGATTGGTTATTTTCAAAACGGAAGGCGTCAATGGGACCACGGTTAACGTCCCAATCGTCGGACGGAGTACTGCACTTAATATGCGCTCCACATGGCAAGTAAGGATCGGGATTTCCTTAGAAATTTCTATGCCACCACCGGGATTCAAACTCAGGCTCTCTGGATGGTAGGCACGGGGCGTAATTACGGATCTTTATAGCGTGTACGCTCGCGTTATCGTAATTTTGTTACAACTTTAATGAATAACAGAAATGAGATAAACATTATTAAACTTGACAGTGGCAATCGTCACTTCGTGGAAGTTCATTATGTTAGTAATCATGATAAATTAAAATGCTTATTACTTTTCTAAAAATTTTTCTTTGTACAACGCGTTTCACCGATTACGGCATCGTCAGGTACAGAAGGTTTCCGTACCTGACGATGCCGTAATCGGTGAAACGCGTCGTACAAATAAAGATTTGTAGAAAAGTACTAAGTCTTTTGATTAATCATGAGTACTGAGATAAACATTCTTCAAACCACGCTTGTTATTTAAAAAAACTCGCATTTAATAGAGCGAGTCACAGGACCTGTGACTGCGAGCAGTTAGCAACAATGGACGTTCGCGTTTGGATATCAAGAGCGACCACGCGCAGGAAGAAATCCATCACCGCGCCTCTGTACTCTAACCACAACACCCACCCGGTCCCCATGCAAATTCGACTGACGGAAGTTCGAGTAACACAGACAAATTCAAAGTTGCGTAAATTCTAATACACTTCCTCTCGCTCGCTCTCATATTTCGATGCAGGGATTTGTCCCATTATCTCTAAATGCCCGCATCGGACCACCAAAAGAGGGCTGAGGAGGGTAGGGAGGAGCGGAAATAAGAAAAAGACGGGCAAAAAATGCGTGCGGCAAATGGGATGTCGGCGTCATCGTGAAAAAAAAACTCGGGTTATCCAAAGCTGTAGTGGTGAAAGATGGGATCTTCACATACGTTGTGTCCCGTAGGCCACCAAATGAACAGGGACTGCTATGCGACATAGGCCATTTTTGCGTTATTGTGATTAGGAAATAGTGTTTAATGCATGCATGAAATTATGTTGCATTTAAACTATTGGTTGCTTTACCAAGGTTCTACAGTGGTCACGCACTAACTTGTAAGCCGTGACTGTATGAGAAAAGTGCCTATCCAGCACGAGTAAAAACGTTAGTTAGACGCCGTTTTGCAGGTTAACTATCCTCACATATACGATAACAGCGTATGTAGTAAAATAGCATATATAGAATGATATTATAAGGTGTTTAACGGTTATTGAATGCCTACCCCCTGCCACACAACCTTGAGGTGGCTTCCAGGCTATTACATAGATCCAGATGCATTTCGCCAAGAAGTATTTAAAATTTACGTTTAATTTTATCTCTTCTCTAAGATAAAATTTCAAAAGTCTAATAATACAGCAGAAGAATCGCCTCCCCAAATTGCTAACCAAACTCTTTATAAACTCGTAACCCTAATGGGTCACACACACGGTGTATCTTCTTGGAGCGACATTAATAATTTAACATCGTATCTACATGCGACGCAATTACTGTCTTCACGTTGTTACAACATGAAGACTGTATGATGACAACATTATTAATCATAGTTTTATTAAATTAATCGATTGTGGCGATACCTTGTGGAAATTGACGAAAGAATTCATTGTCACAAATACAGTACAAAATTCCACTAATTATTTTTATTGCTGTCGACTGGTTTCGAAGACTATAGCGTCATTTACAAGACAAAACAGTTTTTTTTGCCTTGTAAATGACGCTTTAGTCGTCGAAACCAGTAGACAGCAATAAAAATAATTAGTGGAATTTTGTACCGTGTTTTGTGACAATGAATTCCATAGTTTTATTACACTGATAGCGTATGGTGCAGCGCATATCGGTGAAATTTCACAGGTATTTGTGGGTTATTTACTAAATCTTTTAAAGGCGTAAAGACCTCATTAACTTCAGTAGGACGTAGTGTAGCACATTTTAGTGAAAACTGACTCACTGCCACACATATTTGAGGTGGCTTACGGGGTACTCAGTACATAAGTGTAGATGAATTACATTGGAACACCAACCGCCTAATCGGCCGATGTCTTTTCAAGGATGACCCACAATTTCTTCTAATGTGTACGGGGGAGGGGCACACGGCATGACCTTCATCACGTGGCATTCACAAGCTCTCTTTCTCACACTGTACTCGGCTAAGGCTTTTTTTTTAAACGATTCGACGACGAATTAAGCGCCACTCCCCTCTCCAATCATTTGATTTGCATACCATCTCGAACACACCCCTCCCCCGAGGGGTTAACTTCACGGGAAAATATTTTCCAACGAGCTTTGAAACGCGGCCCACACAGGGAACGATGCCGTCACCGCTCGAGTTTCTCCCCCAGACGCCGACAAGACGGACCAAAACCAACGTAAAAATTCACGGCATGTTTCCTTTTCGCGAGAGCAGCATTGTTACTCGCTTATCGAGCAGTAAAGTTAGAATCTTCACCGTTTCGCCTCAGTTTAAAAAAATGTTCGCTTTTCTGACGCTGACGTTTAACTTTTTCATCGACATTGCCGACAGTCTACAGTCTTTAGCATTGATAAAAATAAGTAATATCGACGCGTTCTACATTTAAGAAACACCGGGAAAGTCACCTGCAGGGTGCACGGCCCAGGGTAATTCCATACCAGGCACGCAATACAGACCCAGTTCAAGGTAGAAACCGGTACACTTTCCTTGGCCACAGAGCCGGACCATAAAGGAGTCAGGAGAAAAATGCACGGTCTTACAAGAATCTAGGAGAGTTAATTTGGCAAACATAATAACATGCTCTACACGGGTTAAGATACAACTACTGATTAGTTTTACTAATACTACTTATTCATGGGTACTACGAGATACTTATTGACGCAGCAAACGAAGTCAAGCGGGAAATTTCAAGCGGTGTGAGATGTTATTAACAATGAAAAGTTATTCAAGCGAGATTGAACATTTCACATGAAAGATCCTTACGGTCCGCGGAAAAACGACAGTTTACATCCACCAGTTCTGCAATTTATTTCCAGGTATTTTTGGTTCCTCCACATGATTAATATGCTGGTATGGAAGGAAAACACCATTGCGATCAATAAAATTACAGCATCAAATTATTTTGAATTTATATTCACTTTCACTCCAAGTTGTCCTCACGACAATCGGGGATTATCATTCGAATGCTTTTTTTCAACGGTAATATTCGAAATTCGAATATTACCGTTGAAATCAAATTCAAAAAGGTTTTCATACAGATTTACGGAGTTGCTTCGAAACATTAAAATCTAATAACCAAATAACTAATCGTAGAAAGTCGCATTTTTTTCTGTTTCCGAAAAACGACCTCTGACGTCATTTCTTCCATCGATCAAAGGCCCGTGGTTTTTTGACATTCTTTCAAAGTATTTTGTAAATCTTTATACAGTTGAATTTCCGGCAGAAGTAGATATCTTCACAAAAGCCTTTTTAAGGCATCTTTTAGAATATATCGGGAAGAAGCGATGGATGAAATGATGTCACGGCCGTTATTGGAACGTTGCCCGCTCATTCAACTTTAGACTCCTATATCTCTGGCAATTTTGGGAATCTTTAAGAGATGATTTGCAAATGACCATTTGTCATAGCCTCTGCAAGATAAAGTAAAAAGCTAAAATCGTGATAAACCTCCATTACTTCCATTTCGGAAGTTCTCAAGACTCATTAAGAGGGAAATGCATAAGATTGAGCTGAATTTTGATTTTGTCACTTCATGAAAACATTCGTTTTCAGGTGGCGGCATTTTCTCTTCACACATTAAATTTCACAATCGAAGTCATTTAAATCCCTTCCATGAGTAGAGACAATGTCCACTTTTACTCCATCGGAATCCACAAGCTAGCCAACCAATCAAGACATCAATCGAAGGAGTTCGACATATTGCATTAAAACGCGCATTGAAAGGAACTCGCTTGCATACACGTGAATTTATTTTAAAACGCAATACACAAACTTGCACGCACATCTACTTCATGAATACTAGCGGTGTGCCGAATTAGATGGTGGGGAATCTTTTCCAGTCAGATGATGCGGAAAAGTTTCATATGCATGAGGACGTAATGTCAAGTTTCAACTTTGATAAATTCAGGGTTGCTAAAAGACCAGATATTATGAAATTCCAGGACTTTTTCAGGTTTTCCAGACCAAAAATGAAAATTTATCCACGTAAAAATATTTGTTCTTCGGTGAAGGCTCAAAAACAAGAGCACCACAGAAAAGGAATTAAAGGAATAAAGTTTCCCAACAAACGGAGATCCACCACTATCGCCTTGGGGGAAAGTTGGCTTCCTTTCTGATGGCGCATTATTCTCAGGTATCATACATGATGTAGGGCCACGAATTACTTGTACAAAATCCGAGAAGAAACAGCAACTGAAAGTTTATTTTAGGAGCATAAATAAACAACAAGCAAGAGCCACAACCCAACAGACAGCATTGGCGGCCCCAAAGGGGGGTGCCTCCCCAAAACGCGGCGAATTTCTTTGTCATAGACCTTATATTAAAAACCTAAATTATTTTGTTGCTTTTTTGTTAATGAGTTTTTGGTTGTTTTACTTCAAAATCAAGTTCAATTTTAGATAAACTAAAACTTTTTAAACCACAAGGTAAATACGAATGTAAATGAAAATGATTTTGGAATTAGTTGAAACTTGGTGTTAATCTAAAAACGAAATATGCACTTAGTAAAACTTGCCCTACTTTAAAGGAAAATTTTGCTTGCAAACCACTTATAACGCGCCATTTTGCACACATGGTATTCAGGCTTTTGGTTCTGCGATTAAATAACAAAACCAAAAGCCTGAATACCATAAACAATGAGCTGCGAAAATCTACAAAAAAGTTCATTTTGCACATAGTTTGTTACGTATTTCCGGGACGAGACCCACCTTTTCCTGGGGGGTATTCTATACCCCAAGAGCCGCTGGTGCCACCCCCCCCTCGAACCTCTGGTTTGGAGCCGCCCCCGACAGGCAGTGCCGAAAACGGTACTGCATAATTATTTTAAACAATAACATTTTGGCATGGAAAAGCAAATTTCCAGGATAATTTCTCATTTTCCACGACTTTTCCAGGTCTTCCAGGCCTGTACCAACCCTAAAACTCCATTACATGATGCGCTTTGTTGTTTTACGTCAATTACAAGCGCTGAAAACCATGTAAAACAATTGAAAATGGTGTAAAAGATCGAAACGCGTCGAATGATCTACATCATCTACCAAATACACAGGAAGGCACCTTAAGGGTGGTGTTTGACAGGGGGTGAGTAGTCACCAACATGCAATACACTATACCCTATTAAAGTTAGTGTAACTACGACTACTGATGCATTAGCATAAAACGCTAATGTTTGTCAGGAGTCGAAGCCTCACGAGCATGAACTATATTATAGGTATGCTACCAATGTCAGATGGACCGTTAGTATTTATGTATTTTGCAACTAAATAAATGGATAGAGATAAGAGACAAATTTTGAGGATACCGGGACTAGTCACGGTAAAACCTTATACGGAATGATTTTTCCTCTGTGGATTATCCCACTAAAAATACAAGAGTAATACTATAAACAGGCACGACCACTGTTAGTACCACGTAGCAGATAAGTATACAAGTATAAGGGACTAACAAGTATAAATCAAGCATACAAGTATAAATCAACTAACTAAATAGCTACACTACCCATTGACAAACCTAGTTAAAAGTCTCATTGGAGGAGTGATGGAGCTTCTAAAAGTGGTGCATTGCTATTTCTTCATTTTACCCGAATACTATGGGTTTTGATCAGTACTCGCATTCACCTACTTCCTCACAGGATGTTCTTCTTTCGCTTGGACAACGCACTTCATTCTCTCTTTATTTTAGAATTTTAGTGCTGAGGCAGATTTGGGTGGACGCTTACATTGATTGAGTTCCCGAGTGAGCGTTCTAACTGCAGACCAAGAAGAATAGAGAACTCTCTAATCTTCTTGCACCAGCGAACCTATGACAAACGTGCCACCAGGTGGCACGCAGAAGGTTCGTTGGTGGCGCACCATGAAAGCGATGATTAAATTAATCTTATTGATATGTTATGCCCTTCTTATTCATAAAATCTTACTTATGAGTATATTTTTTCTTTATAAACCTTTAATGAAATATAAATTGGCTGTAATAATTTATTTTCTTTAAGAAATTATAAAACATAAGTTATATGTATCACTGTTAACAAAGCTACATGTTTATCCTTGATACTTATCCTAATAGAGGTACTACTCATAATATTATAATATCCTTACTGCATCCTTTTCCTTAGGAAAGGTCAATACTTACGGGTGGCACATTCTCAGCTTGTACATACATTTTATTCAAAATGTGGCACACGTACACATTTCTGTTGCCGACCGCTGCCCGACACCATTTCATTCTTCCGGTAATGAAATTGTCATCATAATACGATGTTCTCCAAATACGACTTCTCCAATTTTTAACTGCTATGATGAAATGGTAACCACTGCGATCAAAGTTCAGAGAAGATAAGACTAAGAACGGGGAAACAGTATGTGAAAGCAGTCGTGTGGCGCGTGGCACTCTATGGATCAGAAACATGGACCATTAGAATAGCAGACCAGAAAGGATTGGAAGCACTCGAAACCTGGTGCTGAAGGGGGATGATGAAGATCAAATGAACGGATAAAATGAGTAATGGAGAAGGAAAGAGAAGAGTGAAAGGGCCATATGCAACATTGCACAGAAAAGAAAAAGAATGGATTGGGCAAACCCTGAGGAAAAATAGGTTTGTGAGGAATATAAGGAGATCTTAAGTTGAATAGCCTTTTGTGAGTTTGTTTATATTTGCTCGTAACCGCCGATCACTGCCATATCCAAGGAATGGCAACCCCAACATGAGAATTATTCTTCTGGGGTGACTAATTTCATTCTTTTTGTGTGTTTATTTTTTGTATAATTGCTGGTGTGGAATAAATGTGTTATATTATATATAAGAAAAAATAGAGGGATAAGTTCTAAGAGGAAGGTAAAGGAATAAATACATCGGCCAAAAAAGGGGAGAGTACATAAGAATAACTACCAGGGATTAAGGAAATTCGCATTAGACAGGGAAGGATTATCTACATCTACATCTACGAAGTACCGTACAAGCCACCACCAGGGTATGTGGCATGGGGTGATTCCACACCAGACATGCAGCACTCGTCCCAGTACAAATCGGGACCTCGCTCGTTCCCCTGGCCGCTAGGCGCAGACCAAAAATCGGTCAGGAGAATAGTGCGCAGTCAAACTAGAAAATGGGAGAGTGCTACGTAAATGAACATGCAAACATGCAGCACACTGCTAAAGAGACACCTAGTGGTTAATGTTACTAATACTATTAATTTATGAATGCTACGAGATACTACTCCATGCTGAGAACAAAATAATGCCGGACATATCAAGCGGTGTGGAGTGTTAGTAATGATGCTATGTTAAAAAACAAAAGTGAAGATTCTACTGTACCTATTGTGGGTGGGAGTTTCATATGATTGATCTATCGCAACTATTATGATCCCTTATTGTACGTGGATAAAATGACATTTTAAATCTATCGGTTCTGCAATCTATTTCCTCTATCTTATTTCTGAGATCGCTTCTTCCGTAGTATGTTGGCTCTTGCAAAATATGTTCAACGTCCGGCAAAGAACTGTCTTCTTCGAACTTGCGCAAAATATTTTACCTGTATTTATCCCTTCGATCAGTTACAGGATTGAGGGCTGCAGTCAACCAATATTAGGATTGAACGAACAATGAATGAATGTTTAACTGCTAATTTCCCACCAAAGATACGGGAAGGCAAACGCGATTCACGCTTGAAATAGGCCGCGCAGAACGTATCACGCACCCACAGACAAGTAAGACGCACGCATAGGAAAAGACGCAGTTGCATCCAGACGACGCCAGAGACGTCGAAAGCATTGCTCTATCCCTCCGCTATGAGTCAAGAACGCAGTTACGGCGCAAAATACCCATTAACCGCAATTTATAAAAAAATACCCTCCGAAGAAGTGCCTCGAGCGCCGTTTCCATCGTCAAAAATTGAAAGAGTAGAGAGAAAAATCACGGTGGAGTATTCGATGTTTATGTGGCCGGCGGGTCTTCTCTCGCAGCTCGTCTCGCCCTTTCGTTTTAACCAGCGCAGATTCTCCCACCGCGCGGAGTTCAATTCCACTGCACGCTGCAAATCCCTTCCTATGCCCGCGGGGACCTCCAAAGGGTTGAGGAGGTCGAGGCTTGGGAAGGAATGACTTAGCAGGAAAATCCGGGCAAACTCAAAAGGATATAGCGGACATGGCACCTCTCTCTCTCTCCCTCTCAATACATTCCTCTCCCTCGCCAACCAACAGCACGCTCCGACAAACTTGTCCACAAACTTTTTCCCAACCCAACCCCAAAAACGCCTGCCTATTTTTTCTCTCCAAAAAAGAATGACAACCTCTTCTCCTCCCCTCGCCCTTCCGATCTTCTTCTAAAGTTTTCATTCCCCTCCCAAACACGAAAACCTTTATGCCGCCACTCCCCTCAAACTCCTCCCCCACCCGCTTGCTTGCCCTTTCCCCAAGCCAATCCGGTCTCCCTGCCTCCCCCGCCTCCACCTCCTCCACCCTCCCCTATCCACCTAGCTCGCGCGCCTTTCCACTCCCTTTCCACTGACATCACTACCCGTTGTAGGCCGTTACGTCAGCTCCTGCTCTCCCCTCTCTCTAGTTCTTTCTCTTCCTCTCTCTACGTTCACGCGCGCCGAACATATATCCACTAACTTCTCTCCTTCCACCAAACGACTCTTTTGCTCCCGCCACGAACTCCTCTCTATCGCCGTCACCGTATGCACAATTGTGTTGGGTTTCGGTGCGGCACAAAACTATGGTAATATTGTGATTTATTTTTTAAGTGGGACACATCTCATAGATGGGGATAATCTCTCGCGACAGCCCACCGTCACGCGACACCCGACAGTTGAGTCGTTGCGTGGTTACGTATACACAAGCCTAAGGATCTGACGGAATTGCGATATCTCGTATGGATTACTACTAGCGCCAATTGTTTCAGGCGCAAATGGAAAAATACGTATGCGTGAAAAAGATAAAGAGAGTATTATTTTGCCATATTTTTTTTATTTTTTGTGAAAAACGCAGTAATTATTCCTTTTGTTGTAAGACGTTTATCAGTGTCCATTTAAAATACGCCTGGGACCACACGAGACATCGACATCGCAACCGTAAGTAAACAAAGAAGATGGCCGAGAAAGTACACTGCGAAAACGCCAAGAGAAGGACTAGACGGCATTATTATCGCTGCAATCTGGTTCCAGAATTTTTCGGGATACAGAATTGATTACAAAATTATCTTTTTAAGTTTCCCCTGAGAAATAAATCGTAATTTCCCACTTAAATCTGAAAGATATTCAATTAAAGAGTATACCTGTCGCGCTGTTCGCTGATAGTTAGCACCTGACCGCTAGAGTGCTCTGGGTGAAATGTATAATCATTGGAGTAATGTGAGTGTCAGACCCTTGCACAAGCTCAAGGGTCTGACACATTACTCCAATGGTTATATTTTTCACCCAGACTTTATCGGTCAGGCGCCAACTATCAGCGCGACAGGTATACTCTTTAATTGAATATCTTTCAGATTTAATTGGGAAATAGTACCTATTTATTTCTCAGGGGAAACTTAAAAAGGTAATTGTATAATCAATTCTGCATCCTGTAAAATTCTGGAACTAGATTGCAGCGCAATAATGCCGTCCAGTCCTTCTCTTGGCGTTTTCGCAGTGTACTTTCTCGGTCATCTTCCTTGTCTACTTACGGTTGCGATGGCGATGTTTCGTGTGACGCCGCCATCGCAAATTATAAAGGCGTATTTTAAATGTACGCTGATAAACGTTTTGCAACAAAATGAATAATTACTGCATTTTTTCACAAAAATAAAAGATTTATGGCAAAAACATATAATCTTTATGTTTTTCACGCATACTTATTTTTCCATTTGCGCCTGAAACAATTGGCGCTAGTAGTAATACATACGAGATATCGCAATTCCGTCAGACCCTTGCACAAGCCTTTCGAATGAATTCACAACACTATCACTACAGGGACGTGCTGTAATTTCATATGAACATCCATTTCAATAATGCTTTTGTACTTTTTTACACTTTTTATTTTAAAAATGGGTGAAAAGCGTAGTGAATTTAAAAAATAAAAAGTGTAGAAAAGTACAAAACATTACTGAAATGGATATAAAAAGATTCTACAAAGTAGATCCTGAAACTGTGGATTTTATTCATATGGTATCCTATAGGCCTATGTGTATTTCATGCAATCATCATTAATGCATAATTATAATTTTCATATTAATATTTTCAAAGATGTCAATTAAATTATTTATGTTCACTAAATTATAATACTGCGCAATTCCCACTGTCAGTCATATCCATACTCACTTCCACTTCTGTCGGCCGTCCCGCGACACATCTTTTTAAAATGTTATTTAATTTATACATGTCCATCCAAGGGAGGAATACAGGTAAAATCTTTTGCGCAAGTTCGAAGCAGACAATTCTTTGCCGGGCGTTGTACATATTTTGCTAGAGCCAACGTACTACGGTAGAAGCGATCACAGAAATAAGATAAAGGAAATATACTGCAGAACCGATAGATTGAAAATGTCATTTTATCCACGTACAATAAGGGATCATAATAGTTGCGATAGATCAATTACATGAAACTCCCACCCTCACTAGTTAGAGTAGAATTTTCACTTTTGTTTGATAGCATAGCATCATAACTAACACTTCACACCGCTTGATATGTCCGGCATTATTTTGTTCTCTGCATGGAGTAGTATCTCGTAGCATTCATAAATTAATAGTACTAGTAATATTAACCACTAGATGTCTCTTTAGAAGTGTACTGCATGTTTGCATGTTCATTTACTTAGTACTCTCCCAGTTTCTAGTTTGACTGCACACTGTTCTCCTGACTGCTTTTTGGTCTGCGCCTAGCGGCCGGGGGAACGTTCGAGGTCCCGATTTGTACTGGGACGAATGCTGTATGCCTGGTGTGGAATCACCCCGTGTCACACACCCTAGTGGTGGCTTACACGGTACTTCGTAGGTGTAGACAAACATGTATATAGAACTGAATTTCCGTTTGCTTGAACGTTACAGACTTACAAACCATGGTTTACAGGGTATTATGTAGATGAAACCCCTCGACGGATTCGAACAAATTTAGGGACATATGTTCCTCAGGACCTATAAGGATTCATAGGCTATATTATAAAGAATAAAACTTGCTCGGTGGGAACTTTGTGGCATTGCATGTTATAAACTTTTATTCAAACTTTTACTTAACCACAGATCTTCATTGGAACACGGGTCGTGTGAGTGTGAGAAAAAATCTGCGGTTAAGTAAAAGTTTGCAAAAAAAGAATCCCAAGAAAAAAAGTAGAATAACCACGTTACGGCCTTTGGAATTATTCTTTTCCATTACTTAAGCGGCCGTAGGTACGTCCTTTGCACCTATCAAGAAAAAGTTTTAATAAATATTTATATTAGAAAGGTCCAAGTGCGGCCGGGGTCCCTACTATCACAAAATTTTATTTTCATAAGAACGGCATTGGATCTACACCTACGAAATACCGTGTAAGCCACCACTGGGGTGTGTGGCTTTAGCAGACAGGCATTAGCAGATTTTTGCAACATCATTACAGTCGTAGCTTCATTAACTGTTGAAGGATAATACAGTCTATGTTGCTGAGAACTCAATCCCTGCCAAACACTCTAGAGGTGGCATGCAAAGTACTACGTAGATGTGGATGCAATGCGATTTCAGTGCCTCTTAGCACTACACAAGCAGTAGAAGGAAAATAATTACTCACACTAATCATCGAAAAACCTAATTTTTAAGTCTTAGTGGAAGCTATTAAGGTAAAGTTCATTCGTTCGAAACCATAATCAAGATCGAAATATCTCTTATTCATTGCCTCCTATCTCCTTTGTTCTGCTGCTATTATCATGAAAAGAGATTAGCGATACTGAGTGAAATATGACATGATTATATCCAACGTGATGCAATGCATTGTGGTATGCATTTACTGCATTTCAATAAAAAATAATATCCCAAAACGCGATGCACGAAATCGCGACATTCGCGATACTGTTATCATACAACAATGCGATTTTTAAATTTTCATAGTGAACAGCCCTAACGAAAGGAAACGTTACCAGTCTATGATGACGATTCAACAACGGCAGTATAATACTTCCCATATTTAGGTTTTTCTTCTTGGGTTAGGTCCTATGCATTTGTTCTCGCTTTGTAAATAGAAAAGAGCCACTACCCAGACAGAATGAACAACCTTCACACAAATATTTATTTTAATTTTTGGTATAATTACGCTAATTCCTAATAAGGATTGGTTAACGTCAATATGTTCCAGAAGATGAGAAATAATAATATACTTTACACACAAATGATATAAACAACAGTTAGATATTGGCCCAAAAATAAACTTAATTACATACCGCAAAAGAATGGCGACATTTCCATTAAACCGAAACTAGTCAACGGGATGCACATATTTTATCCCATTCCAGCAAACAAGCCCAGAACTGCAGCAATTATTCAACGTGTAGACAGGCGGGAACTTACCTGAAAAGAGAAAGGATAAAAATATTACATCGGATAAACATATTACATTGGATGAAATAACAATCAATATAGCTGTGAGGAAAGGTAGCATTCCGTAAAGGCCGCCACACACCGAATGCTATGCTAAGCGCGCTACCAGCTTTCGCTACGTCTCGTAAGATCCCGTAAAGCGAATTCCCACTGTCCGTTCACACTAAATGCGAGCCATGCGAACCGATGCGAACTTCCCTAGCGCTATATAGCAGGGGATCGCTCGGCCGGCGATTTCCTCTACGCTTACGCCTGAATCACACGAACATTTTTCCATCATTTTTAAGGGATAGCTCCAATGATAGCTCAAGGGATAGCTTTCCCTACAGCTCTGACGTCATCATTTTTCAGGGATAGCGGCAATGATAGGGATTGCCATCATTTTTTTCATCATTTGGGTCATGTCCCTTTTTCCGTCCCTGAACACGTACATGAATCTGAAGTTCAGCCAATCAGAGCGAAGGGAAGCAAATCGCGATTGTGTCGCCGCAAGTGACTTGTGGTCGAACGAGCTCGGTAAACGTAAAAGTGGTAGGACAAATTTCCCGGCAATGATGAGAGCACCTACAGAAAAAATGATCATGTGACTAGAATAATGACAGCTCGAGCTATCATTTGAGCTATCCCTTGAGCTGTCATTTAAGCTATCCCTTGAGCTATCATTGGAGCTATCCCCGAAAAATGATCGTGTGATTCAGGCTTTAGCTTCCATGGCGCATAACGGTTTCGTGCCGCCAGCCCAAATTAATGTTTAACCTACTTATAACAGAGGTATTTCAACCAAATTACGTACAATATCTCTGCACACTAAGTGCATTGTAAAAAATCTTACATCATTGTAAGTACGCCAATATTAACGGAATAGTCAAGTGCCAAACCTGAGAAGTGAGTTTTACGTTTTCCGCTATCTCGGACAATGGGAAATCGCTTTACGGGATCTTGACGAATTCTTAGACACGTGGCGAAAAGCTGGTAGCGCGCTTAGCATATAATTCGGTGTGTGGTGGCCAAAACGCACCGAATAATTGTTACGCCGATCGTATTCATTAACAAGCGTACAAGTGGAGAGTCTCACTCGAAAACAAGAGTAGGCGGTTAATTGGCGACTTTATACGGAGCAAGATCAAAATAAAGGCGGAAAATGGAATACAACGTAAAGAGAAAACTGTTAAGGAAATTATCGATGCTATAATTAAGCCGGCAGAGATAAAAATCACGCCATGTGAACGCCATAAAAAATAGGATGAGGTATGGAAGCAACCAGGAAAATAATACATGTAATCCAACTAAAGGAACCAAAATAATTGCTTTGATCGTTATGCACTTCAACACAACGAACGCAGAGTAGCACCCCGTTTGTAACGTGCAGTAAAATGTTTGACGCTAGAAAAATCGTCGTCTTCAAGAAATTGGTCAATGGGGTACGATAGTCTAACGAGGTATTTGGGGGCAGAATCTTAAATGAAAGATTTTTTTACTATATTTTTCGGAATATTTCTTTCTCGAAAAACTTAAAAGACATTAGTAATCTAAAAAACAATCGTACCTCAGCAGAGATTCCTACATTTTACTTTTGCCGTTCATCGCACACACATATAGGGGTCAAGGGAGACCCTGCATTGATTGTAAACGTAAACAGGAAGCAGATACATCAAGTTAAAATTGAATGAATGAAGTTCTCCTGGAAAATTATGTTATTGCTCATCATAAGAAACTTTGTAAAAATTGTATTTAATATTTATCGTGCGAAATAAAATTACAAATGAGAAGGTTTTTTTGGCTTATCACTAAACCCAGCAAGGTAAAGAAGGTAGTGATGCCAGTACATAGTCACGCTTCTTGTCCTGTAATCCAGCATTGAGCAGGGCTGGGTGTTTGAATATATTAGTGTTCAATGTTTTTAGACATTGAAATTTCAACATCGGGATATTGAAATGTCTAATGAAAAACGAAATTTCAAGACGTCACTGTAAAAAAATTGAAACTGCTAATGAAACATGTCACTGCCGAAAATGAATGCGCGCTTTTAAAAACGTATTCTAAAGTTCTCTATTACGATTGCACTACAGAGTAACGAGGGGACATCTTCCGTGGCGCACGGCTAACTTCCGACTAGGCTCCGAGTCGTGAGCGGGATAGCTGACAATGTAGCAAATACTGTTGATGCTGAGAGAAAACGCAGAGATGTTTTAGGTGGTCAAAGCGATTTTCATCTATGGACAGGATTGCGAGAAAGTTTGCATCAGAGCTCTTATCAGTGATGTCTATACATAAAAGTTAAAAAATTACATTTGACAACTTTGTTTTTTTTTGGCAATTCAAAGCTATTTTCACACGTACCCTAACGGTACATGTGATATATATCGTAATAATTTGATAACTCATGCATAGATTTTGTTATACACGCGAAACAATACATTTCATAAGCTTATAATGATCACAAACAAATATCAAGGAGCCACGCCAGCCGAATCAAAGATTCGAAAAAACGTTCGAAATGAAAAATTGCCATTAGTAGATGCATGGTGAATGTCACCGGATATACCGATGTATGTACTAAAAATAAATGTGGCCACAGAATATTTTTTCGACATACTTGATACATAATTAATGAGATACATTTTGTAATCATTCGATTACATATGCACATACATATTTTCTTCTAAACGCGAAATAATAAATTTCTTGAATATCTCCATCGTCTCAGGCTCAACTTTGTGGAAGTTCATTATATATTAAATGAAAAGGAAAACTTTGTTGTATTCCACCAATTTATTCTCCGGTACAACTAGTTTCGACGCAGCGGCGTACCTGAAGATGACGCCGCTGCGTCGAAACTAGTTGTACCGGAGAATAAATTGGTGGAATATAACAAGGTTTTCCTTTTCATTTGATACATTTCTTATAGCCAAAATTGCTGCTAACATATATCAAGGTCTCACGCCGAGTCCAATACTCGAAAGAAACGTATTTCAAAATAATTTCGTCAAAATTTTGAATACTGCGCTGAAAACTGTAGTCCTAAGGAACAAATTTTGAAATATAATTCTGGATCATTTCCATTACTGCCTGTAATGTGAGTTCCAATGCACATGCAGATGCACTAAAATGAAATGTGGTCCAAGAATTTTTTTTCGACTTCCTTAAAAAATCATTAAATTGTGCACTCAATGACCCACGATTACCACTCCAACCACCTTAAGAAGATCAGCTCTACCGTCTACAAGTCGTTTATCACCCCACCGAACAAGTCGTTTTAATTCTTCCTTCCCCGAAAGGAAGGCGATGCTCACGGCGACGAAAAGGTTCCGACCACTCTCGGGACGACGTGCATCTCTCGCGTGCAATGACCCGCGCTCTCGAAGACCGACCGACCGACCGACTGGGCGGTGAGACGACGAATGACGTCAGCGCATGGTTATACGCGTTCGAAAGCGACATGGGAGGAGGGTCCTCTACATGGGGGGGAGAAATGGGGGAAGGAGTTGAAGTCATCTGTTTTCTCATCTTCCGTGGATACGAGGCAGTGGACGCTAGAGGTGAGTCTCGATAGAGGTGCCAAACAAAACGGTACCATGACGTAAAGTGCCAGTGATACCAAACTGTTATCGGTAGTGATGAGCGATATATCGCCAACTGTGATTGAATCACAGATACTGAAAAGTAGCAGTCACAACCTGTGACAATATTTGAAATCACTGTGACTGCGATCACACTGTTACCAACGGCTACAATACTGCCAACTGATAAATAAATAAATAATAAATAAATAAATTTTATTGGCTCTAGGAGAATATCCTTTGGAGCCTATGTAAGTACATAAACACTCGGACAGAGAAAGTACTACATTAAAATAAATCATAAAACACTCGGTATAATGAACAAAGATAACAAAATCATAAATCACTCGGTATAATAATAATGAACTGAAAAACAAAGATTACAAATTCTTATGTAAATCTGATAAAATGCTACTCCGAAATAACTGTGATAGAATGTGCTCGACGTAAGCTACAGTAGCCCCAGGAAAAACTTTACGCTTTAGCAAGTTCCATGGCTTGTGAAACATTGTTTTCTAAAGCCGGGCTAGTTATGGGCGACCGTCGTACGCGCTTAGGTGACGATACGCTGAACGATTTATTTTCTTCAATAAAATTTTTGCATGTGAAAAAAGTAAAACCCGAGAAGAAAACATGTACGCATCTTAGATTGTTTATTGCTTCGTGTTTTATTCCATCATAAATCATACAACTCTGGAGCATATCTGTCCTAGTCCTACTTGTTGATTTTATCAAAGGTCAAATATTTTATAGATATTATTTTTATGATGATATTAATTCCTTATGTTATTTACTACAGAAAATAAAGAGTTTGAAGAAACATTTTAAAATATCCTCGGGATATTAATGATTTGAATCCCATTGCTATATCAAAAAATAAATTCTCATGATCCACTAGCATCAGAATTGCTCACTCCGAAAGAAAAGTTTTGCGTAATCCTTCGGATGATAAATTGACTTAGAATTGAAAATGTGATCAGTCAGTAATTTATGTATGCTCATAGTTCTTTGGTAACTTTTACGGAGAATGCTATCCGAGGTATATTTGTAGAAAATAGCAAGATACAAAGGCAGAAGTACGTAAATTGACATTTCGGGCGCGTAATCAGGATCAGCAGCGCCACTAATCACCAACGGCTGATTTTCATCTGTTTTTAAAATCTGTGATCGCAATCACAGTTAATAATCACAGATACTAACATATAGCAGTCACAGGTAAGAAAGTTACTGGAATGTCACAGTTCTGCTCATCTCTAGTTACAGGTACTACGATGCCAAATTTGACCAAGGCAGAATTCTTCACGGCAGTAGTTCTCGCTTCGTAATCAGTTAACTCGGAAGATATTTAAGGAAGTTTGAGGGAACTATTATTTCTCATAAAATTCAACGAGTTTGCCTCGTCATAAAGAAAAATATCTCGTATTTCCAATGATAGCAAAATATCCGCCACTTACCACTATACTTTCCGAGTTATTTGCAAAAACATACCAGACATTTTAATGGATAATGTTAAGGGTATGCACTTCAGAGAGACTTAATTTAAAAAATAAGGAATTTCTATCCCATGGTTATCATTATAAGTTTAACAGAGTGTAGTTTATTAACTCCCAACTGTTTTTAAAAATAAATCTATTTCTCACCACCGTAATTTTTACAGAATCGCGAAAAATCTTCGGTTGTGAAGGGGTTTTCAACGTACGACGAGAAAAAAGTTAACTATAAGACTTTTGTACACGTATGTAGGTAATTTCTAAGAATTCCACTCATATAAAAAATACTTTTGTACCATTAAAATTAAAATATTTACTTCATGCTTCTTACAGCTGCTGAAATGAAAAAAAAATTAAATTCGAATATGATCTCCTTTATGACCAGGGAAAAATCTAGCTGAAACAACCTTAAAATAAGACAAAAGTGAATATTTTCCTGATTCGCTCAAGTAATGGAAATAGACACATGTGAAAGGAGAGCGTTTTGCTGGTTCGCCCATGTTGAGAGAATGGATAAGAGTCGAATAACAAAACGGATTTATTTGAGCTTTGAAAAACTAAAATAAATCAGCTTTGCTTTTCTGTGCAACACGCTGCAGTGTGTTGGATAGTTAACGTTCTTGCTTTAACGTTTAAGCGGATTTATGTTAGAGGAGAGAATGGTACGAGAGGAAAGGGGTAGATCAAGAAAGTCATGGGTGATTATGGTCGAAGTGACTCGTAAGGGAAGGGATACTATGAGTCTTAAGAATAGGAGAGCGTGTACGAAACAATGTTTTCTTGTAACAGAACAGCCATTCCATTGGTTCCGGGCACGGTTCCGGGAGTGACTTAAGAGAGTTTAACTATAATTTTCATATAAAATACTTCAAATAAAATATACTGGAGTACACCTTTAGCTGGCCATAAAAGAAGGTAATTTACAGCTTAAGGAGGTTCCGCCGCGACTGTGTGAGTCAAAACAAATACTAAATTCCACATTTTTTATATTTTGTCAAAAGAATCCTGCTTTCACTGATGCAAAGCGTTACCTATAGAAACCCAAAAGTAAAGTAGAAAAAATGCAGATTATTCTACGAATGTATTTTAAATGAGCACTTTTTTCCAGCCCTAGGAGCCGACTTCAGCGCCATTTCCTACGAATTACCGCATTTTGACTTCAATTACGGAATTAATTCTTAAATAACTAGAAAAATAAGGTGGTAAGATGCCAGTCTTTTATTTTTATTCAATTTCTCTGGATTATTTCCTTCTCAGAGACAGTTTTCCACGAAAATGGCATTTGTATTTTATGGAAAAATACTATTTTCCCCGTGTTTCTCCCTTCCCCCATTGAACACCATGTAATTTCAAGTACAATTATAGAATAAAATAGCGTGGAAAGGTATTATTTTGTTGTTCATATCAGATAGAGGACAACTTTTTCTACAAGTAGACAGAATATGAATAAAATGACATTTAAGTCATTTTACGGTGGAACCACCTTAATATGCAATTGAAAAATTAATTAGCAATGTTGTAATTGGAAAAAACTGTGGTTCCGGGTGTGACTCACACAAATGACACTTAATAACATAAGACTACTTTAACCTGTTAACTCGGTGAATAGCTTAAACACTAAATATTGATATTTATATCAAAAAGATTAGAGTAATTGCTATTCAGTTTAAATAAACTAATGGAGAAGTATCCTAAAGCATTTTTTTTCTTGTTATAAAATTTTTAAAGAGTTCCGGGGGTGACGTGGTAAAGTTCCCGGCGTAACGTAATTACTCTTATAAAAACGCAGAAAAAAGGCAGAAATAATTTTAAATCAGAAAATAAAAACAAACTAAAAAAGATTATATGGAGTGAAAATTTAGTGTTTCACATTTTCAAATAACTTATTTATATTATTTTATTTATTTATTATTTATTTACATATTTGGGCTCACTTTAGACGGAATGGCTGAGAAGCGAAAGTGATACGTTAGGATAGGTGAAATAAAATTAATCATCAACGATCTAAATTAGCGAAAATTATCCAAAGTAATAGGAAGTAGTTACTCTGTAATTTTCCACGCCTTTTAAATTTACCTGCAACAGTTTCAACGTTTACACGTCATTATCAAGAGGCTACTTAGCCAAGGAGCAGTCAGTCTCTTAATTACGCAATGAGCGAGAGGAGAAAAGGGGGTCGTAAGGGAAAGAGCACGTGATTACAAACTATGCGAGGGACCAAGGTCAGGGTCATGGAAAGGTGATTGAGGAGGGGGAGGAACTGGCACACAAATTAATGGCTCTGTGATTCACAGGAACAACCTCGTTTACCATTTTTCACCACAATGTATAAAATGCTACTATTTCAAAATTTTCTATGAAATATAATTTAGCACCTTTGACACAAGTATGGAGTACATTAAGTTTAAAATCAGAGGAATGCTTGTTATCAATATAAAGCTAAGCAAACATTGATTTGTTGTCAACGTGAAGCAGTGATTTCACATGTTCCGTAATTCCCACAGTAAATTTTCCACCTGTTTGTCCAATTTGGGTACATATCGATAAACGTTGAGTCATCGCTACACTCTCTACATACATATAAATAAACTTCCCCATCTATAACCTTCTTAGCATCACTTAACCTTCCCAATTATTATCACTATGAATGATAATGCGAGACCCACCGCAGGAATACTTTGAACCACTACTTAAAAAAATATTTGTTTTGCAGTAACTGAGCCAAAATTAAGTATAATTTTTAAAATAGCCATTGAGGTTACATTGCACCGTATAACCTAAGACCGCAATCCAAAGATATACATAACCTCAGGCAAGATTCGAAACTTTTATCTCAGAGTTCCTAGACCAAATGCTCTCGGCCGCAAGCTCACTCGGCGGTTCGGCGTGCATTACGTACATGTGTCGGAGGAAGATTAATGTAATTCTAATATTGATGCATATATAAACCTCTCTAATAATTTTTACCGACGAACCCTCCAGAAAAAAAACTATTTGACTACGGAACCCTAAACGTATCCCTGACATTTCAATTTATCCTTTTTCACTATATAATATTATTCGAGGAACTCTCAATACTATTTTGTGGAACGCCAAATGCTACTTCGTAACAAGGTTTGGGAACCGCTTCAATGGGCAACCATTAAGTTTTCCTGAAGCTAAAAATCGAGATATGAAGGAGTTATAACCAAATATAAACAGATATTCGTTACGGCCATGGGAAAACTATTGCTCTAACTATTGTCCTAAAACCCCCACCTGCACACGTTAGTGGCGTTCCGCTGAGTATCTTACAAGTGGACGTAGATCTCTAGAGCAACGACTCACTCGGAGACCGACTATGTTATCTAAAAGGTAAATGACGTCAGCGCGTATATGCGGAGGAAAGGGATAGAGGAGTTTCCTGCAGAGAGAAATCGGGAGTGGAAGTCGTCTGTTTTCCAACCATACGAAGGTACGTGGAGGGTGGACTCGAAGCATAGTTGGGATTAACGATTTTTAATATAAACGATTAAAATTAACCGTTAAAATGTAGTTAACTATTTAAATTAACGGTTACTTTTCAGAAGAGTTAACTTTTAATCGTTAAAATTATACAATAACTGACTAACTTCGATTCTTCAAACCAAAACACACAGCTAGCACGCTCGGGTCCAGTGAAGGCAGCCATCTTTAACGTAACTGCCGCTAGCGCTTGTGCGGCTTATGCGGCGATTAGGCACTAGCGGACTACGCGAGTCAAAACTTGATGTGTTTCCCTTTAAAACAACACTAAAACGAGCTCTGTACCTTTTTGGAATAATTTTATATAAATTTTCAAAGTAAACTTGCAAAGTCCTTTTTGAAACACCCTGTATTTCCCCATCCTGTGCAAGATGGTGTAAGTTGAAATGAGTACATTGTATGAAAGGACTGATTAGTCCTAAATTAGCTCAAATAAATACGGAATTGTGTATTATTATTTCCTGTCTTTTTCTTTGGTTTTGTGAACTTTTCAGGATTTCTACAGCAATTGCCTTTAAAAGTTTACTGTTAATTTAGCTCCCTTCAGCATGTATCTAGTGTGTGTTAGTTTTAAATTAATATCAGGGCCATTAATTTTTAAAATTATTTATGGAGGGAATGAGACAGTTATTCCATAGAGCGTCAATACAATTAATCGAGGGTCGCAATATGCGCTGTAAAGGAAAGACGGAGCGCGTCAATGAAGGGCAGTAGGTACTAGTTATCATCTTTAAGCGTAATACATCACCATGGGGATTGTGTGAATTGAGCGTCTGTAGGTGAAATCGGTCTTATTCTTTAATTTTCCCAAAAGTATTGACAAGCACGTTGGAAGGCCGTATATTTGGTAATAAACTGCAGCGAGCGAACAGAAATTTTAAAACAAATATTGTCCAGACTGGGTTTGGCACCGCTTAAGACTCGGAGGTGACACGTTTAAGGTTACCAGAAAAAGTTTTAATCAAATTATCTTCATTTTGGCATGAAGGATGCTATTTTACTCCAATACATCATTTTTAAAACAAAAAAGTGCTTTAATATGAGAAATTCAAAGTCGAACGGATCAGAGCGATGTATTAAGGTGGATATAGTGGCAATCGTGGTTTGAGAGCACATTTTTATAATTTCCAAGGTAGTTGAAAAAAAACTCTAGGACCATCTTCGATTAAATTCCATCTGTTTATGAGGATGAGCTCACCATACCTGTATTATCTACCTAATGGAAATGATACAAGAATTATATTTCAAATTTTTTCCTCAATTAAAGCTTAATGTTATGACTAGAATTGATAGTTTTCGGAACGGTATTCGAAATTTAGGCGAAAATTACATTTTAATATGTTTTTCGAATCTTTGAATCGGCGTGACACCTTGATATTTGCTAGCAGCCATTTTAATAATATGAAATATATTACGTCTAGTTTAGAAGAAAATATGTACACACGAAATCGAATTATTACGAATTATATCTCATTTGGCATATGGCTACGTGTTAAAATAGTATTACATGCCAAAAAACCAGATAGATAAATATAATTTTTTCAAATTTATCAATAGGATATCACTTATTTAAGAACACGTACGCGAAGTTTCCCGCACATCTGTAGTTCCACAAAAATCGCTCCAGCCGCCTTAAAAATGGCTTCTTTCCGTACAAAATTCATAACTACAACGAAAAACGAGCAGGGTACATGTCCATTTAAACACATGCCAATTTTCCATCCCTTCACTCTCTCAATGCCTTTTCCCAGTCCCCTCCATTTTCAATGGGTGGCGTTCGTAAACCCTCCCACCATAAACCATTACAGCCATCGCAGAGTATTACGCAAAGTAAACGTATACGGCGATACAACACTCGGGTGATAGTTCAACGAGAAACTGAGTGTGAGTCACTTACACTCGATATTAGACACAACTAGCGATAAATCTGTAACGAGAGTACAAGCCTGCATAAAATGTGCTCTGGGGCGCCGACTAATGGAATTCTTAAAATTCCTCCACGCACTTGCCATGCTTAACACCTATTGTGTTCGAACAGTAATGAGCTCCATAAATTAAGACAAACTTAAGAGAGTCTTCGGAAACTGGCACTTGGCATCGCGGAACCATGCAATCAATGCACTTAACAAGCGGAGAAAAATATCAGTACGCCATACATTAATGAGCAAAGTCACACTTGAGTTTTCTCCAGGTGTTTGGTCTCGATAACAAAATGCCAATTTGATGCCATAACATTTCCAGTCGTTCGTTTCGAAAGTAAGTCATTATTGTTTTCAATGTTCGCAGAACGAAACAATTAGCAATCGGACTTTTTCACCAAGTGCTAGCTAATTATCATCGAAATGGACTAAATCTCAATAACATAAGTTTGAACATTATCTCACAGAATATACCCAGCACTAAATTAAAGAGTTTGACCTTCATGTCTTTAAATTTGTCGGAGACTAACCAGTTTTTAATTTAATATATTCAACGAAACATTAACATAAACATTCAAAGATAAATATTTTTCACGGCAATTTCTAATTTCCAGAAAAATAATAAACCCAGTTTATTATCAGACAGTTATCTGGAGATTTTGAAGTCGAATAGAAGCGACTTTTTAACCTTCCTCATTAGGAATTCATTGGCAATGAGACTTCTACAAAATCCTGATCAAAATTGGAAAACCACTTATATCGCACAACTTAAATATATGTATGAACTCGATATTCTCAGGCGTTACTTAGTAAAATTCAATATTGATAGAATCAATACAAACTTTGTAAATTTTACAATGCATTTTATTCAATACGACTGGTTTCATCGCGTAAGGTCCTGAAGATGTCGTTTATGCGATGAAACCGGTCGTATTGAATAAAATCCATTGTAAAATTTACAAAGTTGTTATTGATTCTGTCAATATATGTAGATACTAATACACATAAATCACGTAGCAGCTGAAATTTCGCGATTCACTTCACATGATAGAACACCAACGATTCAGCATGGTACCTTAATATAAGAATTAACAACATCCAACAAAAATTGACATCTCATATTCAGTGACGACTTTTACTTCTCAGAATTCAACTAGTTATTCACATATCGCTTATGCATGAGAATTCTATATACGTATAGGAATTGTCGTGACGTCAGAACTCATTGAAAGCTATCTCAAGAGACGGAAGTCCTTCCCACTTGGTTTTATCAACGGAGCCGAGATCCAAACGTAAGAGATCATATCCGGTCCAGATCGATACTTGGCCATCAAGCTTCTAAAGATATTTTCAAAATGTCGTCATTCAGAAATTTAGAACGATACAATATTTCGGAATGCAGTTCTTCGAATTGAGAGTTTGAGTATTTTGGCGACTAGACTTCGTGAGTAACTCGACCGGACCTAACTCATTCACGGAAGACGATGAATTCCTAAGGCCGCAATCTTGAGTGTTAGTCTGTCAGCTTGATTTTGATATTTTTTTCATGTAGTGTGTGATTGACGGTTCACTGCTGTGGGAGCAATCCCCGAAATCCCCAAATGACTGAGTGCTTGTTTTTAATTATTATTTAGTAAAATTTTCTTTTGACTTTTATATTTTAATTTTTTTAATTTTTAAATTTGCCTTCCCTCTCTTCTATCGTTTTTTTTGTCTTCCTATTCTCTTTTACGCTTTGGTTTTGAATATACCTTTTCAACTTACTTTCCTCCCTTCTCTGTGTTGCCCCTCCCAAGAGACTACGGCCTTGGGGATTCATCCTATTCCATTACCGATGCGGCATTATACACGTTCTGCCCATAATCTTGACTCATTCAAGAAAAGTTATTTCAATGGACCAGGATGTAAAAAGGTTGGAACCCACACAACATTATTAACAGTAGAAAGACTTCTTAAACAAGTCAATAATGGTCAAAAACAATTATAGGAACTTCAATGTCGGGATACCTTAGTTTAAAAGAATGCCTAACGCTAGTCTTTCGGCTTTCCCATAAAGATGAAAGGGAGTAGGGTTGGTTGACAGATTAAAGAAGAGAGTAGATAACCTCTTGCGCCACCAGATCGTCACTTGCTCACTGGTTATTACTGTGGAAAGTCACACTACTACTGGTTTCACGTGCTTTAATAAGATTAAAAGGTAAACTTTCTTAACGTATTTATCTTAATTTTAATGTGATTGATGTGAAATGTATGTTAATCTGAAGCAATTTTAATATCCTTTAAAACGAATTTATAAAAAAATACATTTGATCATCTTTAAGGAGGTTCCACCGCGACTGTGTGAGTCAAAACAAATACTAAATTCCACATTTTTGATATTTTGTACAAAAAATCCTGATTTCGCTGATGGAATGCGTTACCTATGGAAAACCAAAAGTAAGGTAGTAAAAATTCAGATTATCCCACGAATGCATTTTAAATGAGCACTTTTTCCCAGTCATAGGAGCCGACTGCAGCGCTATTTTTGACGAATTACTGCTTTTTGACTTCAATTACGGCATTATTTCCCCAATAACTATAAAAATAAGGCCTATATTTTATTTTTATTCAATTTCTCTGGATAATTTCCTTCTTATAAAGTTTTCCGCGAAAATGGCATTTATATTTTATGGAATAATACTCTTTTTCCCCGTGTTTCCCTCATTCTCCCATTGAACACCATGTAATTTCAAGTTCAATTAGAGAATAAATTATCATTATCTCAGTAACATTTTGTTGCTCACATCAGAAAGAGGACGTTGTTCTATAAGTAGACAAAATATGAATAAAATGACATTTAAGTGATTATACGGTGGAACCACCTTAAACTGTAGAGTTAAGCCTACTATGATGACATGTACATACATACGGGGTAACATCGCCATACTGTCGTTATTATAGGAACAGCGGTGGCTCAAGTACCGGCCGCCCATCTCGAGAGACGGAGACGAGGCGGATACTTGTCATTAGAATTCCGATCATGCTATATGTATGTACTATGCAGAGGGCACAGTGTAGTGCCTCGTGAACCCCTTTGCGCCGTTCGTTAAGAGTACGCTCCTCATTTACCAAATTATGGGCAACGTGCATATTTTTTTAAAAACTATCTCCAACTCCAACAACCAGCCACTCAAGCAAGGAATTCTGTGAAAATTCCCCACTACGAACAGAAAACTGGAAGGGCCCATAAATATTGATGCGTAAAACCTTATTAAAATGGAAAACAGAGTGGCAGCAATCTTTTTTTTCCCCTAAAGGTCCAAAGCGCCAGAAAGCCAGAGCAAGCCAGACCGAATCATTTATTGGATTATTCATAGCTATAAGGAAAAATATCTACTCTCCTAGAGGGAATGATTCTTTTTCTACGGATATGCTGGCCAGAGCATTAGCCTCAATGTTACCACAGGGTATACATATATACACAGATGCCAAATTGGCCGCTTCGAACGCTATTTTATATAATGATTTTTGAACGCATCCGCCATATACTTAGCAAGTTTCTCAGGCGCAAGGCTCGAAATAATTGCCTTGCACTCCGTGATTTGTGACGTATTGTATGTTTCTGGAAGTGGTTCAAAAGGATTATTGACTAAATTTTTCATTCAAACCTAAATAAAAGAAATGATTTTTAAGCAAGAAAAGGAGGAAATTTCGATTGAAAAAAGAATACCAGAACATATTACCCGACAGTTTTTAAAGGCAATGCATGACTTTCTTGTTTATGTCTTGTTCGCGTTAGGGAAATATGAAGGAAATATTTGCAAATATATTTCATCAGTTCATACGACTGGAGCCGAAATCGTTGGTCATTGAGTGCACATTTTAATAATTTTTTAATTCAAAATGAAATTCTTGGATCATGTGTAGGAACTCACCACACAGGCAGTAATAGAAATGATAAATTAATTATATTTTAAATTTCATTCCTTCGTAAAAGCATGTTATGACTAGGGTTTTCGGAACGGTATTCAACTTTTAAACGAAAAGATATTGAAAAATGTTGTTTTCAAATATTGGACTCGGCGTGACACCACGAATTGTTAGCAACAGTTATACTAACAAGAAAATTATTATTTTGCTAAGTAGAAAATCTGTACATATGTAATAGAATTAATACGAAATATATAATATTTTTACCCATAGATAACACCAATCTGTATATAAGGAAAAATTACTCCAACAACCTTGTGGAGCAATTTTCTCTCACTGTTCGCCACTACTTTAAACTATAGACAGGCCGAGATGCAACTCGCGATTTACATGGCGGATAGCGTAAAAAAATAATTACAGCCACTGTCGCTTTTGGCTTCTCTCTATATATATAGTCTACGATGCGACCATGATAACTTAGAAACAAAATAGTGGTTAGATTTTCAAAGAAATTCCTATGACTTAGTGACAAGTTTATGCGCATATAAATGCCCATTCACCGGGACAGCAAGTATCGGGCACGCCCACTACACTTCGGTTCGACTACCCTACTCTTAATGGCTCTAGCAGGTTATAGCATTTTTTTAAAGTTATGCATAAAAGACTGTAAAGTAACGAGAAACGCTCCCAGATTCATGCATATTGAGATGAATATTCCGATCTGTATTTTTTTCTGTAACAGAACTGGTTTCGACTCGAAAATTACTGAAAACAGAAGGGCCTTTCGAAATCAAAATGATTAAACGCGTCATTCACCCGAGGTGATTCACGACAAAAGGCAATGCATCCAAATAAATCCAACCACACGCCGTAAAAACAAGTATTGTCTCTTTATTCTATTCATAATGGAATTTACTGCCACCACTTCCAGAGCCACGGTTTTCCGAATGGTGTTCTGTAATGCATTGTCTCGTGCCTTTCAAAAAAGCTTCATAAAATGCTAATGCGATTGAAATACGATTAGAAAACTTCGATCCGCCTCTGGGCCACACACTGTACAGCTATGCACGGAACGGATATAAACATAACCAATGACAACAATTCACATAAGAGAAAGCATGAAACAAAAAAAATACTGGTGTGCTTAAGAACACACGGGAGAAGTGTAAACTTCTATGGCGATATTCTGATATATATAATATATAAAAAATATTTCATCAATCAGCTATTTTTCTCTTCCGATCCATGTTAGTTTTTTCCAATTCGGGATCAGCGTCAATTCTCCCCAATTCTTTCTTTTTAGCGCGATAATTTCGGTCATATTCGGCTTTCTTCCTCTTTCTTTCATCTCCCTGTCCTTACGCTAAATTATTGAATTGTAAAATCTCAACCATTTAGTCTATTGTTTCAATTACCCTTTTGATCTTCTTGCCGCTCTCTTCCACTTTCTGCATTTTCTAACATTGCGGATTCAACTCAAGTTGCGTTGCCTTCATGACGTTTGTCCAAGTTTCCGTGCCTACAAAAGAATTCCAAAATAATAACATTTCTCGATATAGCAGATCAGGGGCGTAGGTCAAATTTCCGAAATAATTTCTCACAAACACCAATTTTTTTATGAAAAACTATTTTCCCCCACAAATTTGTCGAAAAAAAAACTTTTTGACAAGATCAGAACAAAATTTGAAGGAAATTGTCAAGAATTGTTCCAAAAAAAATCTCAAAAAAAAGACTCCACCAATAGGAAAAGATCCTGGGACTTTCGGTACGTGGGACGACGACTCTAACCACTAAGCCATTTTATTCTGATTATTCACTGAATTTACATTCGGCATGCTAAGCGGGGCCCCGGAAAGAAGAATCTGAAGATACGTGACGCGAGTTTGCTCTTTTTCCCCCATGCCAAAAGTGCCCAACGGGCCAAAAGAAGTTTACACTTCAAAAAAGGATACGGGACGCTTCCCATTCGCTCAAATGCGATGCTCACTTCTCAGCTCAACAGAGCGTTTGCTTTCCGTTTGTTTCAGACCCTGCGCACTTCACAACAGACCGGGGGTGTGTTTCGTTTAACGCACCAATCGCATTGATGCGCTCCAAGTCATTCCCTTTCATGCACCGGGCCGCTTCGATGTAAGCTAATTGAGCGTAACGAGCGTAATGTGCGCTACAAGCGCTCCTTTCAAAAGCTGGTGCAGTTGATGCGAGGCGGTTGTATTAACTGTTTAAACCGGAAACATCTATAGTGCACATGAATTCCGTCAAAGTAATTATAGATAACTAGAGAAGGTCCCTTTGAAGGTTGATTTTTTCCCTTCATGTTGAATATCAACGGGTAGGGAAAATATCAACATTCTTATCTTATTTAGTGCAAAGAATAATTGACTTAATGGATATACACGGAATCTCGACTTAAGGTGGTTCCACCGTAAAAGGACTTAAATGTCATTTTATTCATATTCTGTCTAACTGTAGAAAAAGTTGTCCTCTATTTGATATGAACAACAAAATGATACCTTTCCACGGTATTTTATTCTATAATTGAACTTAAAATTACATGGTGTTCAATGGGGGAATGAGAGAAATACGAGGAAAAATAGTATTTCTCCATAAAATACAAATGCCATTTTCGTGGAAAACTGTCGCTAAGAAGGAAATAATCCAGAGAAATTGAATAAAATTAAAATACAGGCATCTTACCACCTTATTTTTCTAGTTATTGAAGAATTAATTCCGTAATTGAAGTCAAAATGCTGTAACTCGTAGGACATAGCGCTGCATTCGGCTCCTATGGCTGGAAAAAAGTGCTCATTAAAAAAATATATTCGTGGAATAATCTGCATATTTTGTACCTTACTTTTGGGTTTCTATAGGTAACGCATTGCACCAGTGAAAGCAGGATTTTTTTGGACAAAATATCAACAATGTGAAATTTAGTATTTGTTTTGACTCACGCAGTCGCGGCGGAACAACAATGTGTATGGTCGTTATGGGGACGATGACTCAAAAACGCTAAAATATTGCGAAAAACCATTATGTTTTAGCAAAAATTTCGGAATTTTGACCGGCGTACAAAATTCGATCGAAAGAATTAGAAACTTTATTTTATTTTCTTTCTATTGGTAAATTTCCCAATATCAGAAAACTACTATTTCCAATTTAATTTTGCAAAAACAAAGGTCTGCAGCCAATTGAAGATTCAGCTTCACGTGTATTTCTTTTGTGAAAGTTACTGACATCGGTGATTATTATAGTAGATGATGATGAAGTACAGCTTTTTTTTAAATGACCGCTCCCCGTTTGAGATCCACTTCCCGTTACATATTTTGTGGAGTGTATAAAAATGGCTTTCTTTTCGTCGTCCATTTTATATCCTTCACCTTTTTGAAGTTCTCTTTCGATTATCTTCTCTTCTCCGCAATGATTTGTCAACAACCCATGCCGACGCCTCACCGCCGTTATTCAAAAGTTGCCGCCCTTACCAAAGGCGTTCCGTTTCGATTATCACACCATCTGCTTCAATGCGCTTAAATGAAGCGGAACGACCGATGCGGTGGCGCATCAAAGCGGTTATTGCGTGAAACGGAACGCACTCCGGGAGCAGAGATGGTTTGCACTAAAGAATAAAAGAAATTATAACATCCGCGATTGCTTTTTTTGTTTTGATTTTCAGTTCAAGCGTCAAACATGGATATCTTAAAGTTTTAAATTACCCTGTGGCAAAAAGATTACGTTTTAAATACCTATCTCGTACGAATTTGATAACTATCCCCAAAAAATGCTCGTCTTGTTAGGGCTGTAATTAATGCGCGATCGACAGAAGTGACTATTATGGGTTAATTCGCTCAATCACAGTGACACGACGAAAAAATACGGGGGAAAACTATATTATCTAAATAATAAGGTACATAGATGTTAAAAAAGAAAATTCCGTCAATCTAGCTTATTGAATAATGACATTATTTAAATTTAAGTCGTTTCTAAGAGTTTATTTTAGTCACCAAAACTTAATTTATTAAATTTATAAATCTCAGCAAAAAAGGCAAGTAAATATTTAACCATTTTGCACCAAATCTATATTTCTCCTAAACTGCCACCAAACATTCCCCTGGTCCTCATCAATCGAGTCAAGGGTAATAAACCAATCAAGAATTTAAGCATCAATATATAGCTAACTACTTAAGGATTCTTCAAACAAACTAGAGTTCATCCAAGATAATAGCGCAGTTGAAATATATTAATTTGAATTAGAAAAAATTGAAAAGTAAACAATATTTTCACGATCGTATGATCACCATCATTGATTCTTCGACCACGTGATTCACTTCTCCAAATAGCATTGGACATTCGCACAAATTGGCTTAATTTCTGTCAACTTGGCCGACAGAAATCTTAGACATCTTAGACAGAAATCTTATCTTAGACGGACTCCAAGACAGATAAGATCCACCAAAACAGTGAAAAGATGAAAAAAATATTAAATTTAAACAATGAAAATAGGTGGGATCTTGGTAAAAAGATGTTTTTTACATCTCTTCTTACGTGAAAGTAAACATTTATGGAAATCATTGCGACGTTAACGCTCTCGGTGGAAATCCTGTCATTTAACGTAATTTATTCAGGTATTAAAAAAAGTGCGATGAAAAACTTGTTGTAGGCCAAAGAAGACAGAAAAAAGTGTATGAGAAACAAGACTAGGTAAAAAAAAGCAAAAACTCTATGGAACGGAAAACTAAAAATGCACTCACGGAAAAACTAACAATTCACAAATGAAACTAAAAATGCAGAACATTTCAAGAGCCCACAATTCGTTGTGATACGCTAGAGAGAGTCCTTTAGTTGTTTCATTAAAGCACTTGAAAGTTTCCGAAATGGATTGAAGGGTACAACTGATTAATGAAAAATGACGAAAAAAGGGACCTGCCCTTTTACACCAAGAGGGTGACATAATTAAGCGTAGCTGAAGATTTTTCGCGGCTTGAATTCTATCTGTGACGCAGGCAAAAAAACACTCCCCGCCAACTACTGTTGGGTGTACACAACAGGAAATAGACTGAACTATCGCAGGGGAAAAAACAAATGCCCGGCAGTATGAGCGCACGCGCGAAGCATAATCAAGTGCGCAGCATCTGCGCAACTAATCAAGCAAGTGGTCACGCAAGCTCTCTTCTGTGTTTTCACACTCAATAAAGATCAACGTGCCGATACCGACTGGAAAGTGAAAACCACTCCCCACAAAATATATAAGATAGGGATTATTATCAGTTAAGTGGCATTGGAATGTATCCTCGATATCAAATTTTCACAAAATTAGTAATTATTATTTATTTACATGAATGCATAATTTATTATAAACCCTTAACGAAAAAGTTTTGAATTCAAGAAAACTTAAAAATTCACCAGTACTCATGGTTAAAGACAACATAGTACTTTTCTACACAATTTTGTAGAAAAGTACTATGTTGTCTTTAATCATGAGCACTGATATTATTAACTTCTACGAAGTGAAGCCTGCCACGGTCATGTTTAAAAATTCACTTTTACTGAAAGACAAATGCATGAATCAAATATTTTAAAGTACGCCAGAGTTCACGTTATTATTAAATTAAGAATAAGATAAAAACAGTACACTCTTTATAACGAATGCTTCCATTGGACTTCAGTAAAACTTATCGTACCAGAGTTTGCGATTCGGAATATTCGAAAGCCACATCTCAATTAAAAATAAAACAGCGTCTTGGGGCAAACATTTTCATTCGGTAGCTCAGAGTTAAGTAATTTGCATCTGTCATAAATAAAAATATTTCACTATTTTCCATTAATTTCATGGGACAATCTCGAGAAATGATTCAGACTACTACTGCAAAAGCGGTTTACTCCTCATGGCACATAAAATAATATGCGAACCTCACGATAGTAAAAGAAGAATCGTAAAACAACTTGTGAAGACCTTGTTGAAAATATGTACTGCCCTCTGACCGAAAAATAAAAAAAACCGAGAATAGGCAATCAATAAATTGGTCAGAATCAACATTGTGCAGAAAGAGATAGACATAAAAGTTAGACGAAATATTTATCTCATACAAATTTTGGACAAACCGAATAAAAACAAAGGAACAGAATTAGTACAAATGTTGAACAGAAAACGATTCTCCGAAGAAAAATGCCATACCCTTCGTTTGGACCCAAACAACCGTGAACGTGACGTTAAAATGAGACAAGCTAATGGCGTCAGGAATTCCAGATGTAGTCATCGTAACAGCGTCACTGCCTACGCATAATTTAAAGGCTTTCACTCCATACTCACGCTCCAATTTATTTGTATACCACGCCCTGCGACGTCTATGCAGAAGAAAATACACATAAACTTAAATTAAAAGTCATCGAAAATGGCCCCAAAGTCCTCAACTTTTCATAAAATCTATGCACACTGCCTTAAGGAACGATAAATCGTGTCCCCTCCTCGTCAAATCGTGAAGGTGCTTATTATTTCTGATGTTAAATTTCACGGCCTACCAGAGAACCGAAAACGTAGTTCGCGCAAGAGTGGTTAGCGAGAAAAAAAACGCTTACAATTCAAGAGAGTCCTTCAAACACGAGCGTACGGGGAGTACAAAGCGATTACGTCACCCCAACATCATCTTCGTAATCCGAAAAAAAACTTTTCCGCGGATAAAAATCACGTCTACTTTTTTTCCCATTCGATGAATTATAATTTTCCTTCAAAATCTTTGCCCGTAAATATTTAAGTGTATGAATCGCACCGCCGACACACATCCGAGGCCATACAACAGCCGCGTCCAATATCCAGACAAAACACTTCGAGAGCTTCGCAATCCAGAGAAAACCATTTTAATCAATCATCGGATGACGTGATGAATTATGCAATCATCATCTTCCTTTTCTTCAACCACGAGGCGAGTCGTTGGGCTCCATTGTTGCCCTACAGAGCAGGATAAAATGAATAAGTATGTTCTGAGCCCCCCACTAAATTTTTCTCGAAGCAATGCCTACTTATTCTATAAAATCACACCTTTGCACGCCATTTTTTCGTAAACTGAACTTCCCTCTACAAGGTTTTAAATGCGAGAACGGGTGAAAAAATAGGGAATAATATTTTCTCCATTCATACACATACCCATCACGCCGTTCCCTTTCGGGGTAGGTATTGCCAAAAGAGCTCAATTCCCGGCGTTAGACCTAGAATACTGCCTTCCATTTTAATAGTTTCTATACTTCCCTATCCTTGTAAACCTCGGTTGTTTACATTATATCTGTTTAGTTATACGATTCTCATCCATTCTCTTAACATGGTTGAACCAAAAAAGAACGCTCTTTTGATATACGTGAACTTTGGCCCCACCGTAACCGTTGGAGGTCAGAGAATGCCTTACCATCGCCTTGGGCACCCTTTTAGACCTATGATTCGACGTTTGTTGCCCTGGTTTCCTTGCTGACACATCGTATTTTGACCCCTGCGTAAACCTTGAAGGTCAATGAATGACAAGAGGGATTTGAGGACCTAACCATCGACTTTGGCACCCTTTTTAACCTATTATTCGACACTTTTGTTGCCCCAATTAGCTTTTTTCACTTCTGTGGCCTTGACTGTGCCGTTCCAGGGGCCACGTTCGGATTTCCGAAAACGAAAGTGGTTCCATCGTATTCCTAGTGCCCAAAAACTCTTTAATTAAAAGTTTCACATAGAAATTCAGCTTTTTTTGTCACAAATTTTTTAAAACATGAAAATAAGGTAAAACATAAGGTAAAATTTGGATTTTGGATTGGACCCCCATTCTCGGGTCAAAAGGTCAAATTGATAAAATTTCGCTTCCAGTTAACAGAACATAACCTTTTTCTACCCTAGAGTCATATGTCATCAATTAGTCACCAACGGAAGTGTCTAAAATTATAGGTCAAAAATGACACGATCAATGGAACATACTGTGCAATGTACAGGTACATCCATTACCGGAGCATCCATTTCTCATTCTTTCATCGCCCAATCATGCTTAAACATATCCCTCCTACGTTTAGCGCAAAAACGCTTCTCAGGTGGCTCATACCCTAATGTATTTGGTCAACACGAATATTTATTAGTCTTTGCCCATCTAATATAAATACAATTTTCGCGAAAAATAGCTTATAAGAAGCTAATTCTCTCACGGAGTTGAATGGTAATAAAATAAGACACCCACCCATTTAATTTACTAAGTTATTAGTAACATACCGCGAAAACGGACGTCGAAAAGAGCTAAAATTATTAGAAATTCCTATAGGTTGAAATATTTTCATGGTATGGAGTGGTTTAACTAATAAACTTAATGATATAAACCTTAACTGGCTATAGCCAATTCCTGGTTTATAGTTTTTAACTTGATTGCAAGGTTGTTTTTGGCGTGAATTGATCTGGGTTTTTTTCATGTGATTTGATGATGTGAACTGTTTAGTATTTGGCAGTTGGGTTTCTATGATGTTTCAGAATGAATTATTTCGCTTATCCGAAGATAATTCCATTTTAACCGTAGGTAGTTATCATGCTAGCAATAGTAAATTGTGTTTGAATAAAATAAATCAGGAGTCATCAACAATACTGTAAGGCAATTCTCTTTTGCGGTATAATATTTTTACTCATCAGAAGAAATCGTCGTGGTTTCACTGCCGTGAATCTTGTGTGGATTTGTTAATAGAATCGACCAAGAGACTTCTCTTCTGTAATGGGTCTATTAATACATATTTATCGTCAACTTTCATAAAATTTCTCGCCTTGTTATCCATTCCCCTTTTTCAAATTACCTAATTATTATAGAGCAAGCGAAAAAAAGAGCTGGCTTCTAACGCTGTCGAAGTCGACCAGTTCTGGCATCCATGCTTCCCACCATACATCAGTTCTCCGGCGGCTAACGTCATTTCGCACTTACTGTCAGACACTTGCAGAGAAAGGCAACAGCACTCAGACCAATTAGAGGCTCACTCCTCCGATGTCAAGCCGAGCCCAACGATACTTAACTTCGTTAGCGAAGCGAGCAATGGTGTTTCCATCACGGTAGGATGTTGCCCATGCTTTGCTAACTCGAGCCTTATTATTCAGTATTCGGGTAACATTACAGAATTTAGAAATACATCTGTTCATCTTCATCCTCTAAAGGCGGAGCACTATCGCCACACCTCCTTGTCTCTACAATGTTGCTCTTTTCCACTCCCTAATATGTTGTCATACACATGATACTTGTAATGACGTCCATGAATTTTTTTTAACTAAAATAAAATCCATGAATTTCTTTCTCCTATGTATTGCTATTTTCTCGCAGGCCTACCTTTTACACCGAGGGATCGTTATTCTTTTACATTTACAGAAAATATGTAATGCCTTGGTATATTTACAATAAATTTAATTTATCTTTTTCCATTCCTCCACTAAGTTTTAGGTTCAATATGAACTTCTATCTCGTGTTACTTTTCTACCTGGCCCTTATCGTTATTCTTGTACACTATTCATAGGTAATACTATGATTTGAGGTGACCAACCGGTAAAGGTAGGTTTAGATAGAGGTAGGAATACCTTTACTAATATTTTACAGCTGAAGGTCCTCGTCTCTATTTGCCATTCCGTTCTTCAGCTCGGCACACGTTCTACCTCACTTGATTCCGTTCATAAAGCCTATTCTCTTTCTTCCTCTTCCCCGCTTACCCAAAATCATGGCCTTCGATATCCACTCTTCTCTTAGTACCTGTTCCAACCATTCCAACCACTCTGCATTCTCCTAATTTCCTGAATCATTTTTCTGTACTCACCCACCATTACATGCAATTCCTCGTTCGCCTACCTTTCCGCCAACAACAGAGGTGATGAAAAAAACTTAACACCCTATTTTACTAACAAGACGATGGGTTACTGAAAGCAGTCACAGAAAGAAAAATGTTGGGTATATGGGGAAGGAGAAGCAAAAACAGTACAGTTTCTGGATGAGATCAATGGAAGCAGGAGGTATACCGACTTGAAGAAGAAGATATTTACTATGAAGTAGCAATCTTATTTACAGGGAGGTGGGCAGACTGCAATACATTCATTGAAATTCAAACCTCCCATGATCGGTAACTACCTCTAAGGATTTGTTTACACTGGCCAGTTACTTCCGCAAGTTTCTATGGCAGGAGCTTACGGGGAATTTTGATCTGACGAAATGTTTTTCAAAAATTAGTTCAGGAACAGATTGGTTGCTGTTTGCATTGGCATGCGCTTCTGCAAGCGACTTGCCGAAACTTTTAAAAGTTCTGCGAGCGGACTTGCGGAGCCGTTCACGCGAGCAATTTACGTCAAAAGTCATTTGCGCAATAGACTTCTTGAGAGTGTAAACCAAACTCCATAATGGAGATGAATTCTCCAATGAAACAGTGACTTAGATTAGACAGGGTGGATAACGTTAATGAGTTGATTCACTACTGAGGGGTAGAATATAACCCGAGCACAAACCTGTTCCTTTAGTAAAATTTTCAAAGAATAAATTGAAACCTCTCTTTGCTCCAAAATAATTAAAGACCTCTACGACAACCATTCGGATGGGATCACCATCCACCACTCCTTTCTAAGGGCGCGACCGCATTCTATAGGCGCCAGTCGTCATGCGAGCAACAATTTTTCGAGTTCCATCTACGAAGTAGTTATCATCACTTAATACGACCCTTAAAGTAGTTATCATCATTTAATGGGACCCTTTCATGCGAATTCCACGAAATACGTGAACTACCCGGACGCATATCAGCCTCCACACCTACGCAAGACTGTTTAAGGTTTTTCGGCGGTCTCCTCATTACCGAGAAATGGCTAAAATGCCAGCTCCCACGCGTGAATCAGTGGGTCATTAAGTCATTTCGTGGATCATTTTTTCCGCGTGACCTTTGTCAAAATGTGTTCGAGGTGGGAGGAGTTAATAGCATTCCATCACCCCCCAATTTCCCATACCCCAAAGGTTCGTACACAAGGAAGTTCAGAGAAGCGCCGAGGAAGCTCTAGGAGGGTATCGCGCCACTGACGCCGGACTTATAGGACACGAGGGAGGGGGATGATGAGCGAAAATATTTGGGAAGCCTTCGTAGTCACGGATGAAAGGAAAAAAAGAAATAAGCCGATGTTTTCACTAAGCGGTAAAGATGGACAAGAGCGTCGTGACATGAGATACCATTTTCATTTGACAAAGTATTGGCACAGAGCGCATACAGGGGTTGTAAAATGATTACGGAAATTGGTTGCTCTGGGAGCTTTTTTACGAGTTGATTGCTGCGCGCATCCACCATATTGCTAGACAGTTCCTTCGGCGCAAAGCTTGAAGTCATTGGCATGCACTTGTAAGATAAGAGTTCCTTAAGGTGATTCCACCGTTAAATGACCTAAATGCCATATAATTAATATACTGGCTACATATGCAAAAACATATTCTCCATCTTATATGAACAACAAAATGTTACCTTTCCACGCAATTTCTCTCGCCAGTAGAAATTTAAATTATATGTTGTTCAAAGCGACAATGGGAGAAACACGTGTATAACCATAAATAGTATTCTCGAAACCATTCTGTAAGCTTCTAGAATAACTTATAGGAAGCGAAATCTCCCGGTAAATTTATTAAAAATAAAATATATGTATCTTGCCACCTTATCTTTTGAGTTATTAGTTAACTACTGCAATAATAGAAGTCAAAATGTGACAATTCCATAGATTTGGCGCTGCAGTCGGCTTCTATGGCTTCAAAAATGTCTAAAATAAAAATATAATCGTGGAATAATATACACGTTTTTTGCCTTATTTTTATTTTTTTCAGGCAATTTCGATATTCCCTGTTAAATATACAAGTTTCCCTGGGATCTATCTTCATTTTACTCGACGCTTCGAGACCACCCCAACTCTAAAACGATAAGTGATTTTTGACAAATTTTATACGCTGAAAATGGTAAAAACGGAACATTTTTCATTCAAACCGAACACAAAGCTATAACCTCTGAGCAATAAACTGAGGCAATTCCGATTTAAATAGAATACTAAAACATCTACAAACTCCACACTTTATACAAGCGACACATCATTTTATTAAGTATTGTTCACGACAGGAAAATATTACAAAACTATTTAAACACTTTTTCGAAAACACTTATTCAAACATCAAGCTTTTTCTTTCGCTGAACTTGGGTTTAAGTCCATAAATGTACTGTTAACACTAAACTAAATCTAAATTAGCCATGATGTTCACTTTGGACATTAATTTAGCGTATTATTTTCTCTTTAAAAATGCATTTTCTCTCACCGTTCAACACTACTTATCTACCGAATTGAAAGATAGGAACATGCTAAGAAAATGGCGGACTGCGCAAAAATTGTTGCTTTCTTTCTTCTCCATACGTATTCTGTGCCAAATATCTACAAGGTATCACATGTTGAGCGGCGTATTTGTGCTTAAAAAGCCTCAGTCACGAGAGAATAAGCCCAAACCCGTCCCTTTTTGACCAAATACGTACAAGCTGATTCGGCACGAATCTACAATCTGGAGAAAAGTGAATCAGTCCGAAACTAAATGAGAATTTGCAGTTTCCTACCTTCGTAAATGCAATGCAGTACGCTTTTTAAGAATGAAATCAGACCAACGCTATTATATACTAAGTGGGCGGGGTTAATATAAAGGAGTCGAATGAAGTCAAATACCTGGGAATCACCTACACTTCAGACCTAACGTGGAGGAAACACATACGAAACATTTGCGGCGTTTCTTTAAGGAAACTAGGATTTATCAAGCGAACAGTAGGAAGGATCTCTAATGACTAAGTGAAAGAGAGGGACTACTTTTCTTTGGTTAGGCTACATCTGGAATATGCCGAGAGCATTTGGGAACCTGCACAGAAATTTTTAATTCGCGAAAGAAATAAAATACAAAGGAAAGCCGCACGGTTAGTTAAAAATTACTACGTGGGAAAATAAAGTGTCACGCAGCTGATGGAAGGATAAGGTTGGGAACCGTTAGAGACTCGAAGGTTACACGCTTGGCTTAGATTACTTGAAAAACTCCGATTAGGCAAGTTTCAGTGAGGCACGGAGGATATTGTTTTAACCCCGCGCTATATCTCTAGAACTGATAGAAGCGACAAAAATAAGAGATATACACTGCCAAACTAACTAGTACGAAAATTCCTTCTTTCTCCGCACAATTAGTGATCATATATCAAAAACAGCGTGACACCAACTTAAGACACATTGTTAACACACAATTCACCTCTGTCCTAACCTCCTCTTTTGCCCTATTCTCTAAGAATTTCTATGGCTGGTGTCCTAACACCCCCTGCCACACGCCTCTGCGGCGGCTCGCAGGGTACATCTACATCTACATATTACCCTGCGAGCCACCTCTAGGGTGTTTGGCAGGGGGTGACAAGTCACCAAAATGCAGCATGCAAGCGGACCGCCACATGCACACCGCACGGTCATGAATATTAAGGATACTAACCAATTCCATCATTAACTAAAAACCATCATACAGCATGCAAGAGAATCCCCACATGCACGCCACACATGTACGATGACACATAATATTCTACATGCTACTTAAGAGGGCAATCTGCCTATGAAGCTAGAACATGCAAAACATGCTGTTAGAATCACCATAAAACTCCGCAAACATGCTTTAAGAAATACATAAGTTAGTAAGCTACACTACCAGTCAACTAATCTATTTCTAAGTCCTTACACAGCCGTTATAGTCTCTTATCGCTCGCGGAAAAAACGACATTTTGAATCTATCTGTTCTACAGTCTATCTCTCTTATTTTATTTTTATGATCTAATCTATCATAGTACGTTGGCGGTCGTAAAATATGATCAACTTCGTCGGAAAATAAACTACTCTTGAATTTACATAATAGATTTAGTCTTGTTTTCAATCTACGGTCTGACAGTGATTCCCATCCGAGTTGTTCTATGAGGTCAGTAACACTAACAAGACTATCGTAACGGCTTTTCACGTACCTGGCTGCTCTTCTCTGTACACGTTCTAACTCTGTTTTTAAGCCTGTTTCATGAGGATCCCAAACACTGGAAGCATATTCTAAATGGGGTCTAACGAGGGAGAAGTAGCTTATTTCTCTCACTTTGTCGTCGCACTTGCCTAGAATTCTTTTAACAAATCCCAATTTACGATTAGCTTGACCTGTTATTTCCCGAATATGTTTATTCCACGATAGATCATTATTGAGCCTAACTCCGAGATATTTTACGGATTCTACCGTCTCTAATTGGGTATCCTGAATGAAATAGCTCTGTTGTGGGGAGTTATTTTTCCCCCAGAATTTCATTACTACGCATTTTTTCAAATTTAACTCTAGTAATATGTAGATGTAAAGAGCAAATCGCCTCTTCGTACCGGAAATTATATCGCACCTAGTATATCGTAGCTGTTTCGTACCGTGTACGGTTTAGTGAATTTACATCTACATACTACCGTAGCGTGCCGTCACATGGGCGTGTGGCAGGGGGTGTTAACACAACAACCAATGAACGAAATGAAAATGACATGAATGAGGCACGAAACCGAAAAAATATCCTACATTTGAGTTCAATTTAGTATAGGATCACATTCCTCTTTTTGAGTTTCCAACTTGTTAAAGAAATATTCATTGCGAAATCGTACAAAGAACTTGAGCGGTATCACACGATAGGGTGCATGATATATCACCAGAGTTATACCTAACATCCTTGTCACTAGCGCTGTTTGGCAATGAATTATTGTACTGCCTAGAGTGCCAACTTAACGCGGAGAAACCCGGAAGAAGAGTTACCTCATACCAGTGTGCAGCGCAAAGCATGCATACAGCCGAGACATATAATTTACGATGACCACACCACTTCTTAAGTGCCACCAGGCACTTCGAAAGAGGTGGCCGATGGTCCTCAAGGCACAAACTTTCCAATCTCGCACGCGGGTAACCGCAGTCGAAATTGGAAGGAACGTTAATACGACGGACCGCGACTGAAACATCATCCAAAATTCCCTCCCGCTCCATTCCTTTTCTCCACTGCTCCAGGGACCGGTCCCCGAAAACACCAGCACGACCCCCCTCACTCGGCTAACTGTTCCAAAAGCTTCCTAAAGTTCTACGACACGAAGCACGAACTAATCAGGTAAGTGTTTTAAATTGCAAGCTACAAGTATAAATCTCTAGACTTCTTCTGAATCCGTAATTACCGGGCGGTGCAGAGCGGGAGTCTGGTTTGAAATTTATGACCTTGTGGGCTTTCGAATAGTGTTTTCCTCACTCGAGGAGATAAGATAATGACCTGTCAAGGCGTCTCTCCGGGGAAACGGTGACGGGGGATGGAATCGGCTTCACAATACACCAAACAGAGCAAAACAAACCAGAAGTGAAAAAAAGGCGAGTCCGTAAAGGGACGGCCCAGAGAAGTGTAACAATTGAGTATGTGTAGGCCTGGCAGTGTGGAGTACACGGTATTATATATTAATAAAAATAAATAATTAATTTCATATTTATATAAATATGTGTACGAAAAGTACATTTATGCATACATTAATGACATTTACATGAAATACACAGACTTAAAATCAGCACCGCCAAGTTCAGTGCGCTTTCATTGTTTTTTGGTTTAATTTCTTGAAGCCGTTCGATAGGTGGCGTTAGTGGGGACTCTGAGGCATATTATCACTTTGTTTATGAATGGCGGCTGGTGGAAATTTCCGATTGCTGGCATAGAAAAAGATTGATTGCTTGACTGAAAATGGGTAAATATATTGCTTTGTTCCTGGATGCTCCACAGTGTATTCCGCAACCGTGAGAAAGAACAAAATTTTAGGTGTGAAGAACAGAAGCTTGTTTAAGGCTAATGTAAGTACTCTCTTGTATTCTTCACGTTATCGTATGGCAAGGCATGGTTGATGCTGATGATTACATATATGTATCCATTCCAGACCTCTAATTATTTTGACAGATTTTTGTTTTTATTCTCTTTGTGATGTAAATTTCTTTGATGTAATCATTGAAAGTATGTATTACCGAATTCAAGTACTCGTGAATTACGATCATAACCCATACTGACACTCATGATTATGTTTTGTAAACGCGATCTTTCTAAAATTATTATTTGGCGAATAAAACCATTAGTTTCTTCCTAACTAGCCGTAATTTGCCTAAGTTCGAAATTGAAAAAAGCGAAAATACGTGTGATACATAGGGATCATCTGAGTGACTCATGACAGTGGCGCCACGGTTGACAGCTTCAAAAAAGGAATCACCCCCAAGTTGGGAGTTTGCTATCCTTAAATTCTAAAATCCACGCTTAAAATATTCATTGAAACTACACTATATCCCTCTAGTGCTAGTATTGTGAGCGTTTGTTCATACGTAACCACGCGACCACTCGTAATTAGGTGCGTTGTTCTGTAGCGCCTCTCCTCACTTGGCTATAGGTATAGATACCAATAAGTAGGTACGTATGTGCACAGAATCATAGAGTGCACGAGCAGGCTCTCCCGTCACCTCAATCGCTCTCTTCGTCTTCTTTATCCGTCTGGAATTTGGGTGTCGCGTAACGCTATGCTTTCGCGAGATTACCCCCCATCCATAAGAAGTGCTCCACTTCCAAAACGGGACTCTAACACCCTCTCGGTACTCTGGAAATCGAGAACCAAATCCAGCGGGTGATACCCCTCTCGTATTCGTCCCTTAGCATCTCGCAATGGGGGATTATTTTTCGAATGCTTTTTCGATATTAAATCAAATAAAATTTTCAAAGGTTTTCCAATATAGATTTACGGAGTTGCTTCGAAAAATTAATGTCTAATAACCAAATAACTAATCGTAGAAAGTTAGCATTTTTTTCTGTTTCCGCAAAACGACCTCTGACGTCATTTCATCCATCGATCAAAGTCCCGTGGTTCGATTCCCGGTGAAGACGGATATTTTTCCATAGTATTGGACATCTTCACAAAAACCTTTTTAAGGCATTTTAGAATGTATCGGGAAGAAGAGGGAAGAAGCGATGGATTAAATGACGTCACGGCCGTTATGGGAAGGTTGCCCGTCCATTCAACTTTAGACTGCTGTATCTCTGGTGATCTTTGAAATGATTTGGTCCCCTGCACGATAAAGTACGAGTAAAAAGCAAAAATGATGATAAACCTCCATTATCCGGCGTGTCTACGGCTGGCATCAAAGCATTGCGTTCGGTGAGTAGACGATCTATCACAATTTCAAAATGACCACTGGCATAGAGTAAGCATGTAACTAGAGCGCTCACCGAGGGCCCAAAACTATCATGTTTTTGACGTACTACTGGAAGGAAAACGCAAATGGCGAGGGAAGATTTTCTGACTAGGGAAGGATGTTCCGCGAGGAAAGAATTTTTCGCGTCGAAGACAATACTTCCATCACTTCAACGAAACGATGGCGATATCTAATGACTTAGATTTCACATATTCTGCTCCGTGCTTCCGGCAATTATGCTTAAATTAGACAGAACACTTAAAAAGAATTAATACTTCACTTATTTGACAAGATAAATTTACTTTAAAAGTGGGATTTACTGTCTGTAAGAAAAAGCCTAGTTCATCGAGTTTAAGAAGCAATATCTTCAAGTTGAATCAACCGATTTTTACGAAATAAAATGCATCTGATAGAAAGTGTATTTCTACGTCTACTAAAATGTGTTCACAATCATATATTCCTAATCTATGCTACTGGCTACATTGCATGTTCATCATCAGTGCCGTAAAAACGGGGGCAGCGGGGGTTGAGGAGGGGGCAAGGGACATTGTCTCCATCCCTTAAAATGTTGCGAATGTATCAAAAAGAGGGTGCAGAAGGCGTCCTCATTAAATAAGACACCCCAAAAGGTCGGGACTGCGGTTCTACGGTATAGTAAAAGCAGAATCTGAAAACCTCAATTCCGAGTTTGAAAGGGGATCTTAAGGCCGTGGGGGTGAAAAAACGCTTTCCCCCCCTTATATCAGCAACGTTGTTCCGACGCTGTTTATCATTATGGATCATTTATATCCAATAAGGTTGAAATATACCTATATAATATAGGAGTGTTGGCCCAATGCATAGAAAGGGAGCGTGGCAGTAATAGGAATGCTTGGACGTGCTTGCCTGTGTTGACCAAAACATTGATATCGCAATGGGTTTGAAGTCAACTGCAAGTACGCAACTTTGGGAGAATGTTTACACAGAATTTATAATAGACTGTAAAAAAAATATGCATAAAAAGTGCGGGAAGGAGTCCAGCTGTAAGGGTAGTATACCAAATATCCCCGGCAGAGTGAACAATAAGTCTGTGTGGTTAATACTGCTGCAGGAAATGTCTGGAGAGTTCCGATTTTGCTTTAGTTTTTAACTCCTGGAGTGTTTGTCTTCTTTGCCTATGTAAAAAGCAGCAATTCATTAATTACGCGGTGGAGTTGAAAAGATGATGACTGACTTCATAATTTCAATTTTCCACTGATGTAATTTATCGGTTCATGGTCACTGTATCTTATTTAAGTCAAGAATTCTATTTAAAAATATGACGATGCCCTTCCATTGATAGCAAAGTTTGAAATGAAAAATGTGTGTTCACTTCACCTGTCTTGCTAGCTGCCATGAGGGCATGTTGTAGAGGATGCTTGGACATCCGTCACGAGAAAAGAATTGAGAATAAAGATTTGGCGAAGGATGGGAGTTCATAATTGGCTAAAATAACAGGTGTAAAGCATGGCAAATAGCTACATGGAAGAATTAAATACTACCGTCTGCTGACACCCAAAAATTCATCTTATGCACGTATGCCATCTCCTTACGGGTTAATCGTTCAACGAGTCCGATGTCGAATTAGGCTTACTCTGTCTCTCAGCTAACTTTTCCCTGTTGTATCGCCAGACATCGGCCATGAAAAAAGGGATGGGACAGTAATAAAGGAATTGGGAGAGGAGAAGTAGGAAAAGAGAGAAGTTTTCCGAATGATTATTGAATTAATTTGTTTTTATTGTGGTCGTGAAATGTAATAGGAAATAAATAATTCTATGCCTTCGATATTTTAGGTCTCAATTTTTTTCGCTACGCAAGATAAAATCAAGCGTTTAAAAATATTTTATTTTTATAACGCGATCTGACCCATTATTAATACTTTTCTGAGATGTATTCCTCATGCATATGTATAGGGAATTTCCTAGATATCAACAGACACATTTCGACAAATGTAGTCATAAAAATGCATTTATAATTGATTTCTATTAATAAATTTTCATCATCACCGATTTTCTATTGCATCATAAATTATATTTAGAATGATTAGGAAACCAATATTGCAAGGTGCATTAAATGTTATCTTAGAGGTCACAACTTAATTTCTGTGCATGGATATAGGTATCAGTAGATGCATTACAGAGAAGATAGGGGACGGTACTTAAGCGGAGGGATGTGAGACTCATTTTTCAGAGTCAGACCTGCACGAACTGGACGAAATTGAGTAGATCTGCGCACGCCTATGTTGGAGAGGCTATGTATGCACTACCTTTCGGGAAACGCGGTGTTACCGACCGCGCATATAATTCCGCGCAGGTCCGACCGCGAATACGAGACCACTTCAGTACTCGGGCGAGGTTGAACAGGGCGCACGCAACAGCGGAGATACGGGACGGGAGTCGCACTTGAGCTCTCTGCCTTGCGCCCGCCAGTCCAGCCTCTTAAGTATGCCCGATGCAGAGCTAGGACTACCACAGTACTACCAGTAGTGCAGTTGAATCGGATCTATTTCCGACCAGCAATGGGTTTTCTAGAGTGGATTCAACGACGCGTAATAACATTGGTAATAGGAGAACCTCAACAAAAAAATTCTCACACCATGCCGCCACTTCATGTCACGGAGCGAACGGAGGTTGAGTCGAGCTGCGGGGCGAGGTCAGATCCTTGTATCGCTGGCTCTTCGTCCGAGATGATCTATGGCATATTCCCGTGGCGATACGGATCGGAACAGCGAGAGCACGCCTTTCCATCGGCGTGGAGAAACCAGATTTCTTGTCACGACTCCTCGGGAACTCCTGGTAAAGATTTTCCACGGCTTTTGTCCTCACGTTTCATGCATTCGTTTGGGATCCAGCAGAGAAAGGTTTTATAAGCAAACTTCACAAAAAACATCACGGAAAGCTGCGAGCGCTATACATCAAGTAGAGCTGAGGTTTAGCATATATATTGGAATTTTGTGAAACTTCTCGCAATGACGAATCGAAAATATTAAAAATTCGATGATAAAAATAAGAACGTTAATTTTATTTCCTTTACCATGACACTTCTCTTGAGTTCGTTTTACAGTTATTTCTAATATTATTTCGCTAAATAAACATAGCCTACAAGCGATGAAAATGATCTTCAGATACATTTCCTATGGAAGTTTTCGTTAATTATACGGAGAAGCACCTGAGACTAAAGACGCGCAAAAAGGATCCCATTATCTGCGGAGTGGCTACATTTAATAATGTGCAAGGTTTGAAAGCTGCTCAATTTCTGGTTCTATAAAAAATTGAGCGTAACAGAAAAACAATCCATGAAAACTTCGCCATTTTCGGCTTATCATTTTATACAAGAAGGAGTGGAGAGGATATGTAGGATAGGATATTCCATGCGAAGGCCTAACGATGGCTGTTTTTGAATTTGTGAAAATAATAACTTTCATGAAGTGATTTCAGTGATTTCACAAAAACATATTTTCCGTTCCATCAAAATGCAAACCCGGGCCCGTCCGCGGGATGAGAAGCCAGAGCTTTGGCCATTCAACCAACACGATATCACCTTAGAGAATGTTTTAGGCCTCACTTCGTGGGATACTTTCGCTTCAAAACATGTCAAATAAAGGACTTGGTCCATTTTTATTTTTAAAATATTGGCAATTTTCCACAATTAAACCTCAAATCGACCGGTTTCGAAGCACTGCATCATCATCAGGTTGTGTACCTGGTGATGATGTAGTACATCGAAACCGGTCGCATTGAAGTTTATATTGTGGAAAATTGCCAATATTCTTTAATTATGATATTCCACCAGATCAAGCCTGAAACGATTCTTTTTATTTTAGACTTGGTCCAATTCCATACTCTTTATTTCTAATAATCGACCATGGTTTTGACACATATATATTAACAAGGTCAAAAAACCCTCATCTTTATAATGGCATATGTGCCGATGGTCGGTTTTTAGAAATTAAAAGTATGGAATGAGAACCAAGTCTTTCATCAAACATGTACGAAACGATCTCACCTCTTTGCAGTACAAAGGCGTCGGAAGGGCCTCTGGTGGTAACCCGGCTGGAAGGGGGTTTGGAAACCTGCGCCAATCCCCTTCTTCTCTCTTGTCTATTTCCAAACGTGCTTGGCATTCGCCCGGGCCGCGCGTCCCTTAAAATTGGTAATGATATCATCAAAAACGGATTCGTTTTGCAAAAGGGGGAACTGGTGGGTGGGGGTGGTCGTGCACGAGATGTGCAGAGTTAGAAAGTGAGGGCATTGGGGGGTCCAAGGGACGGGGAGGGGGTGGAAGGAGGGGAGGGAGATGGGTGGTGTTTGAGGGGGGATAGAGTTAGGGAAGGGAGGGAGAGAATTGAGGTTGATACGAAGGAATTGAGAGGGAATGGCGAAGGGAGTAGGATGACGATGATGAGAGAGGCGAAGAATGGCAGAGTGAATTCGTCATACCCTAAAAGTTTCCAAGGACAATATAAGTGAGAGAAGTTATGGTCAATAACTCCCCATTTGGACATTGACAACAGGGCGAAACAACGTATTCCACAAGTATCATATTGAATTTAGTTCCCCTTCCAAACATCTTGTTTTTCTTTCCTTCGCGGAAGTATAGGTACTTAATCATCAACTAGGGTAAAAAAGCAGCGTAATACCTTCCGTTAAAGTCCCCTGGGGCGGCCTGCCATTTGCCGCCGGGAGCACATATAAAAATCAAAACTAGACCCTGTGCAAGATAATATAGCAGTTGACCGTTAGAAATGCAGCCAATCAATAAACACTTTCAATGCCGTCTGGGGAAGTGAATCACGTGACCGAAGAATACAAGATGGTGGCCTTTGTTTACATCATATGGTCGTGAAAACATTGTTTACTTTTCATTTCTTTCTTTGCCAAATCAGTAAATTTCATCGAGCTCTGGCTTTTAAAATATTGTTTTGAGTTGTCGCAAGTAATTAGGCGTATTTTTGCCGCCATGTTGTCGCTGCTTTAATGTTTTGATGTACAGTACACAATTGTGGAACTGTGATTATAATTCATACCTGCAAATTTCTGTAAGTTTTCCTAAGCTACCTAGTTTAGAGAGTTCCAAAATGTTTAATAACGAAATAATTGAAGTTTTACAGTGAATATCATCGAACAAAATAACATCGAAAAACGTTCATTTAAAATCGCGTCGGCTGATACCCATCCATGATGACGTCGCGTCTACGTCATTTCGTTGATATCACGCACCGAATGAAATAGCATTTCGCACGATATCGCAAAACGATGTATCGTATATCCCAGAGGATCTATATCGCTGTGTCACACATCAGGAATGCATGGGACAGTCGATACCAGGAAATATCACATGGCCTCAGTGAGCAGTTTTGTCTCGAACCTTCCTCCGTCTTCCTAGGGTAGTTTGAGCGAGATATCACTTCACCTAGAGTATGATCAATTTGACGTCATTTCATATTTTTTAAACTCCCATCTTTCCAATGATATCAAAATATCAACCCCTTACCGAACTACTTTTCGAGCGATATACCTGAAAATACAAGTTGTTTTACATTGGATAGATTACGGCCGTGAGCTCCAGAGAGAGAATATTGAAAAAAATAGGAATTCATAACATCTAGATTTCTTCAAAAAACTAACGGTGCGTGGTTTGCATGCTTTCTCAACAATTTATAAGAATTTATCAATTACTCACCGAAGTAAAGTTTACAGAAACGCAAAAAAACCTGTTGTGAAGGCGTTTTCACCGTACGACGTGAAAAAATGAGTCAAGGTAGAGAATTATGAGCATATATTTATTTAGTTACCGAGAACTTTTGTCATCATAACTATATTTTTGCGCAATTAATATTACAATATTTACTTCATAGTTCTTACAGACGATGAAATTTAAAAAAATGAAGTTCGAATATGGTATCCATTATGACTAGGGAAATACCTCGCTTAAGGGGAAAGAGAGACGGCGGAAAAAGAGAAATGATTTTTTACAAGGAGAAAATCAAGATAAAACAGAAAGAACCACTATATATGTATTTATTTTTCCATCGGGGCAGGATGGAGGAGGCACGGGGGAAGAATTGAATGTCACAGCTTCTTTTGATTCGCGTCCACGCCAAAACCACAAAGGCTCTGCGGCGTCGAAAGGAAATGAAGGGGAAATGAGCGCATTCAACCATCACCTGAAACTCCCCCCCTTGACGTTTGGTGGCGCGAAGGAAGAAGCGTGGATGACGGCAGAGGCGAGGAAAGGGAATACGCCGCGAGACTTGTGATGGGCACCTCGAAAAAAATCGAAACGTTTTAAACGTTTGAGAAGAAAAAGGCTTTTTTTCACTGAATTGATAGCCAACGCTCATACATGGAACAATTATCATCATAACTAGCTGATATCCCATTAAAAATGATGGCCAAAAATATCAAGTCGAGCAAATCATATAAAAATACATTTTTCGATATATTCAGGAAGAGACCACATACAATCACACGAAATTGAACTTATCTCTTTTTTTCTGGTAACTTAAGACGACTCTGTGAGTTGATACGCGTTGTAATATTAAAATATTCGGTGGAATAGTGCAATTGTGAGTGAGTTGGTATAGATTTTGTTTACATTTATGCCTGTAAAATTCATACCAGTATAAAGAAAGATCGCAGTAGAACAATTTATTCTTTTGCATTTAAACTTATTATTGTTACTTTAATTTTTATTTGATGACTAAATTCGTATTTGTATTGTTGATAGAATTTGTTTATTGGCTGTGAGGGGGTTGTTGAGAGATTCAAGATAAAAAGGTGTTGACGGGACTGCTCCCAGAGTACTGAATTTTAAGACCAGTAGGAAAATTGAAACTTATTGGGCAATATTTATTAAACTCGCCCACAAAATATAGTGACTAAGTCAATGATCGTCAGTAGTACTGAACAGCGTAATTTCCTTTTCATTTCGTTTTTGCAATCATCGGTCTAACTACGTAAAAGAGAGTTTTTAATAGAAGTAGTGAGAAGGGTCTTCCTTCCATCTCTTCATTCAGAATCACAGGCGGGATTTTGCAGCGTCAGTCGATAAAAGAATATATGATTCAGTTAAGTCCAATTTCCGTGAATGTTTTTAATTTAAACTTTATCCCTATAATATAAATGGACATTCAATATAGTTTCATTTGTTAGCCACTTCCAAAGACAAAACTCTTCTATATTTACGTGTTTCGGTTTAAAGAGTGCATTTCCATGAGATGTTAATAATACAAAAGCCGTTTTACGAATCTCTTTAGGGGTGCTTCCAAATTTATTTCTATTACGTGTAAGAGAAGTATACGGAAAAGATAACGCAACACTTCAAATTAGCCCGAAGTTGATAAAATTTAGAGTATTAAAGAAGCCGGGTTGTTTTCCGATTCTACTTAACAGTAAATACAAAAGTAAGCGTGTGAATAGCATTTTATAATAAATTGTTTTTTTTTCTGAACGTTTTAAAATTCCACTAGAAATATAAACTGCTCCAATCGCTTATTGAAGACAAAAGGGTGTCGAGGAATAAAAGTCACCAGCTGACAGCATCAAACACGAGTAAATGTCGAAACGATTTCACACGAGAGCTGGATTACCACTACATACCCTTGGGCGTCAGAAATAAAGCTTACGCCTTAAGATGTAACGGTAAGAAAAATAAAACGCTTCACTTCACGTCCAGAGATGGATTGCACACGTGATTCATTCCGATCCTCGCCATGAGACGCACACGAACAATGTGGCAATGCCAAAGGAAAGGAAGGTTTTTGCATTAAAAATGACGACATGGTGGGTGATATGAGACCAGCGTCCTAACGCAAAACAGGCATTCCCTTTTTCCTTCACATACACACACAAGCCCTTGGATGGCGCTATTATACTGCTCTGTGGAATAAAAATGCCACAAATTCAGTGACGTACGTTACTGCAAACGGCTACTTCGCAAACTACGCAGATTAGGATGACATCATCCGCCCATATGGAAAGTTCTCGCGCATATCAAGATCGGACGTAAACGCGGCATCATTCTATCGTTTAAATTGTTTCGTTATAATTTTCTTTCGAAATATCAACAATGGAAAGAAAAGCGGAATCAATATTGAGGATAGAGCGGCATGGTTACACTAATAGCCACATGCTCTATATCAAAAGATGCCATATGATAAAAAAGGGTAAGTATAGCAACAATCGGGTGGAGGCGACTAGAGATGGGCCACTCTGGAAATTACCTCGGTAATTTTCGTAAATTACCGAGGTATTTTTCATAATTTACCGCGCCCCTTGAAAATTACCGTAATTTTCCAGATAATTCACCTATATATATATGAGATAATTTTACATACAGATAAATATTCAATAAGTTCTTTTAAGCCAAGTTCACATTTCCTACGTGTTTAATTATTAATTGAGGCATGCACAACTTGTTTTTGGAATATTTTAATTAAATTATAACATTATAGAATAATGTATTAGAATACTATTCTTGAAAATTTCTCAAACTTTGACAAAAGAAAGCCAGATTGCGTGTTACTGCTGTAGTTCTTTTTACTATTAAAAAAATTTCTAATAGATTAATGATGTATTCGGTATGGTTTAAACATCATTACTCCCTTCCTATTGCTAATAGCTTTCTTATTTAATCATACATTTTCTGCAAAATGCTGAAAACTAAAAAATACTGGAAAATTACGGTAATTTTCGAAAATTACCGTATTTTACCGTGGTAATTTACCTCAGATGAAATTTACGGTAATTTTTCCATCTCTAGAGGCGACACACATATTCCCATTGCCGTGCTATTATACTCATGTTAAATGATTCACAACCACCAAAAGGTTTTGGTCAAAATTCGGTAATTTTTTCCAATTGGAACAACGGAGAGAAAGATGGCAACAACAAGGGAGATGGAATGCCATTACACTAATATTTTCTATCAAAAGAGAAGATTTTTCCTCAAGATTAGTGATCCCAGGACCATTTTCTTCTTTTTTCGCAAAAATTCTGACATAAAAGGTAACAGCATAGTTGTTCCACAATATTTATAAAAGCAAAAGGGAAAGTATTTAAAATCTGCTCCTGCGAGGGGAAAGTTGTTAAATTATAAAATTAAATATTACACGATACGTCGCCCAGCTCGTATATGATTAAGGAGGTTCCATTGCAACTGTCAGAGTGAAAATTAATGCATACCAAATTTCACAAATTCGTCTGTATTGTTAAAAATAATTATTCTTTCATTGATGACAGGCCATAGCTACTTAAAAAAAAGATTTAGGTATAAAATATGTCCATAAGTTGGCGAATATATTTTTTATGAACACTAATTACCGCCATAAGAGCCGACAGCAGCGCCAATTTCATGTAACTGACTCATTTTGACTTCAATTTTTGCAGTAATTCGTTCAATAAGTTAGTAATAGCTAAAAAAAATATTATGGAAAGTGGGGCTGAAATATAATTATCATTCAATGCCCTGAGGTAATTTTCTTCAAATAAATACACGGTTTTCGGAAAATGGCATTTATATTTAATAAAAAAATACTATTTTTCTCATGCTTCACCCATCCTCCCTTAAATACCATGTATGTTTAAGTTCAATATGCGAAGAAAAGCACGGAAAGGTATAATTTTCTAGTCCATAACAAAGAGAGGACATGATTTCTACAAGTGGCCAAAATATTAATTTAATGGCATCTAAGTCACTTTTACGGTGGAACCTTTTAAGGGAAGACCATGCCGTAATAACCTGACGGGTGTTCAACTGCCACTTTTTCGAAGGCCGTTCTACATTAAGGTGGTTTCAGCGAGATAGTTCCCTAGTCATAATTGAGACCATATTCAAATTTTATTTTTTTATTTCAGCGTCTGTAAGAAGTTTGAAATAAATATTTTAGTTTTAATGGCGCAAAGATATAGTTATATATAACAAAAAATCTTACTAATTAAATAAATATATCCTCAATAGCCTCTACCCTGACTTATTTTTTTCACACAGTACGGTGCAAACTCCTCCACAAGAGATGGTAAATTCGCGATTCTGTAAAAATTACTGTGGTGAGTAATTGATTATATTTGAATTAAATAAAAATATTTATATAAATCTCTAACTTGACTCATTTTTTCACATCGTACGGTGAAAACACCTTCACAACAGGTTTGTTTGCGATTCTGTAAAAATTACTTCGGTGAGTAATTAATTAATTTTTATATATGGTTGAGAAAACATGCAAACTCTACAGCATTAGTTTTTCGACGAAATCTAGGCGCTAGAAGTTCCTAATTTTTTTCAATACTCTCTCTCTCTCTCTGGAGCGCACAGCCGGAATCTATCCCATGTAAAACGGCTTATATTTGTAGGCAAATTGCTGGAAAATAAGTTTGGCAAGGGGTTAGTATTTTGACATCATAGGAAAGAGTTTTTTCTTTAAAATGAGGCCAAATTCATCAAACTCTTTGTGAAGTGATTTTTCGCTCAAACTACCTTAAGCACTTTATGGTAGGCTTGTGCGATGACCGATTTTGGTCATCGATTTTCGATGAAATAATTTCATCGAAATGTTTCGATGACAATGGCTGTCATCGATCATCGTATAGAGTGCACACGATGATCGATAACTATCGATGAATATCGAATATCGATGAATGTCGATGATCGATGAACGCCGATGATCGATGAATACTGAAAAGTAGCAATCACAGCCTGTAACTAAATAATCGAAATCACTGTGACTGTGAGTTCGGTGAATTTAGCCAATTTAGCTAAGGCTGCTACCGCTGCTACCAACTGCACCAGGGCAACCAACGAATACAATGCTACCACTGCTACTGCGTATTAACTGTGATTGAACGTGATGGAATACTTCTGTATAGTCTACCACAAACTTGAGGAAAAACATGAATTCCAAACATCCCACTGTGGCCCTGCGATCGTCCTCAAGGCGCAATAGCTGCAGTCTATATTTTATACATACATTTTAGATCTAAGGCGTTCAAATGAATGGAAAAAAGAAGAAAAATTATTGATATAAGGATATCGATCATCCTCATCGATGGTTCTCATCAACATCAATGATTCGCATCAACTCATCGACTCCTCGGCATCGATGATTCTCATCGACATCGATGGTCGATGACATTCATCGTCATCGATTACAGTCATCGCACCGCGATGACTAAAATCATCGTCGATGACTTCGATTAATCGACTCATCGCACAAGCCTACTTTATGGCACACTCTCATGTGTGGCCGGACGTGCAGCGAAAATTGCGTCGTGAAAAGGGAAGAATTGCTAGAATGACTGCATTGACTCCTATTGTTTATGCATCACGCTGCGGAGTATCGTGCCACGTGCGCAAAAAAGCCTTTAAACAAACACTTCTTAAGAGGAAGATAATAAGGAAAGAGATTTTCCGTGAAGTTTGCCAGAATCGAGAAGAATATCAAGAAATTTTTGTTGACGAGACTTAGGTCCTTTGTGCCAGATTCTCAGTAAATAGATGCAGAGGAATTTGCACATGGAAGTATAAAATGAAAGTGAGGTTCACGAAATAAATTCACTGGCATTTCATTATTGTTGCGAGGCACACGATTTTCCATGATTTTTCATGAATAAAGAATCATTCGACTGTGCCGGGCATTAGAGAAATACGAACACGTTCACCAAATGCACTATTGGAGGGAGTCAACATAGATTCCGAAAAGCTAACATCACTTAATATCAAAGTCCTCTTTACGGACAACTACAAGAATATTTAAAAGTAACATTACACCACATAAGAGGAAAATATTGTTATGAAAATAAACACAAAAGTTACGCATTTGATTGATCCAGACTTTAGGGCTCGTGCTCCTCCCAAATGAATCAAAGCCTTGGAAGTTTACTAAAGGAATATCCACATCCTAAATATTTATTTCGGTATCATCACTTCACTGTTCTCAGTATGCGATGTAACGTCGTTGCTATTTCGTAATTATAGATTTACGAGTAATAAACGGATGTTAACATTATGTTTGCAAGCTTGTTTCCACACTGTCATTCCAAATTTACCGATTTAATAAATCTAGGAATAGAAACATAAAAACAGCAGTGACCTAGAAATAATAACCAGCAATTGTATAACAGGGTTACTGTAGTCATATGTCCCCGGAATAATTGGACTCGATACTTTATTTACTGGTAGGAGGTAGACGGTATGCTTTGATTCGAGCGATCAGGTCCCAACGGGTGAGTACCTGTGTACCTCAACACTGGCATCGAAGATTGCAAAGACATTGGACAGGAGGTAGGAAGCCGTACATACTGTAGTAAGTAGTTTTTAGCTGAGATGATATAAATCGCATGACTGAGAAACCCGAAAATGGGCTAAAACGACGCATTGTAAACGTAGAGAGTATTTACCTATAGGGGTAACAATACCTACAACTTTTATGGCTTCTGAATTAGAATCCAAAATTACGAAACTTTTAAGTGGGTGTGAGCTAAATACTGAGTCAGAAATTGAAACTATTACACTGGGAGTGATTCAAAGCTGAAGTCTACTCGAACATCAACATTTCCTGAAAAATTTTTTAAGCACATAAAATGGTAAATTAGCAAAGGCACGCTTCCTTTGAATGATGAGTAATCAACGTTAGCACTTTCACTGAGCTGGTACGTATAAGACACAGTCGAAAGCGTTTCACATTGGCGTACTTCTGTGCTCTTGAACAACATTCATTCGACGAGCAGGATCGGCGATGTGGCCGATTCAAACTTTACAAGAGAAAGCGGAAAAAAAACTCGACACTCTTCTACGCGGAATGTTGGCTGACCTCCATCCGGAGTGCGCGGTATACACCCTCATTACTTTGTCGACGCCAAACGGACCATTGTTTGATAACACAGCAGAGGCCAAGAGCGCAGGGGGAAAAACACGGCAGTGATTCCGCGAAAACATTTCTTGAGGATTTTTCCCGCGTATCATCATCTTGCTTCCGCGAACTCGTGCGCCGTTTCGCAGGAAAACTCGGGAAGACTCGTACGACACTCCCAACGAAGCAGCGAGACATTTTTTTCCCTTCCGACTCATCGGCGCATGCGCACTATAACACAGCTCCACCGCGGTAAATTTGAACTGAAAACGCAAACTTACCATATACATAAACACAACAACGCGTAGTCCACCGATTAACTTTACAATATCGATTTATCACACAAACACTCTGTCATTGACAAGATCATCTTGGGGTACATCAGTACAATATCGTCGAAGTCGCGCTTAAACTGCCAAAACCGAAAGCTAAATCCATAGATTAAATAATAATAAAATGAAATGAATAAATAAATGAAATTTCTAAAATTTAATTCAAGAATTTAATACATATTTTTGAATTGTAAAGAATTTAATAATTTGAATATTAAATCAGATAAGAAGTCATAAATTAACCTTAATTAACCTGTTACAATGTATTTAACAGCTGAAACTACGTAAAAACGGAACAAAAAGGCTATCCATTCGATCAGGCTGTCCAAAAAGGCTGAATTCTCTGGGTCCAGAATGTCTTTGGGCGGGATTGCGATCGACTATTTCTGAAGTTACGGAGACGGACGGCGGCGTTCGCGGCGCTTGGTGATATTAATATCGTCGAACCTATAATAACGAAGACCGGACGTTGACGGCGTTGACATCGGACAACGAGCGAACCTGGCCTAAGTCTAACTTTTTCGTCACTCTACGTTACCGGCAGCCAATCAGAGGACAGCTTATTTTTAAATATTTACTAAATTTCATTTCCAGGTTTTCCATAATACTTTTTAACATTGCAATGAAACATAATAAACCTTCTTGAAGCATTATTTGCCAGTACTGCCAGCGGATGCTTTATATTTTATTTTTAATTATGAAAATAAACAGTCACTTCGCAACCGTTTACAACTCCGTTCCTTCCACGATCAGCATGGTCGTTATCGGAATGGTTTATCAAAAACGTTAAAAATTTGCTAATTATCGAAACTTTTTACTAATGAGTCCGCAATTTCGACAGGAAAACAACATTTGGTTACAAAAAGTAAGAATATATACATGCAAATTTCTTTCTATTGGGACGTAATGCAATTTCGTACAACTATTATTTCTAACTAGATTTTGCAAAAGAAAAAAGGTCTGCAACGAAATGAAAAGTCAGCTTTGCGTGCATTTTTTACGGGAGTTGCTGACAAATATATAAGGATATGCACGACGGTGTTAATTTTGATAGAAGATAGCTATCATTAATTTGAACACGTTTGCAAAGTTTCACGAAAATCTGTGTATGGACAAAAATAGCTCCAACCACCTTAACGTCACGTCAGAAAACATCGATCGTAATCCCGCCCTTAGTGCTGGTGACCCTAGCCGGGGCCGGACGCTTCCCAATTCGTCTCAAGGGGACGTCGCACCACCAACCTCAAAGTTCCTCTCTCCGCCCTCAGATCCGACGCGGTCCTCCGCCTCTTCCGGCCTCGACGCGGGGGTCCCCGGTTCGAGCCTCCGGCGACGCGCACCTCTCCCACGACGCTCCCCTCCGCTCTTCCGCCGCCCTCCTCTCCGCCGTCCGCCGAGGAATTCCTTTCCTCCCCTTGCATTAAAAAGAGTCTTCTGTTTCTGCTCCCACGGAGCCCGGGGTGGGACGCTCACATGCTCCGCGCGTCGACGAAGATGGTGGCGCTTTTTCAACTACCGTCCGATCACTTAAAAGCGGCGTGGTTTCTTGCTGATTCCTTGGCTGGCTTCCCTCGCCATAAAACTTTTTTTTTTTTCAAATTCCACCGCTTCAATTAATAACAGCTTGCGGACTACCGCTTAAGAGTTTCGTACGACGACCGCACCCAGCGTGCCTGTCACTCTTGAGGTGAAGCTGTGGGACGGACACGACATACACGAATGATGAGAAAATGAGTCATAACATTGTCCCCAAACTGTTCAAACGTTGAGGGTTAACCACCAATTTTGGGTACGTAGAAGTTAATAAAAAAATACTTCATAAAATGTTTCGCAAACGAGAAAATACTATCGAAAGTATTAGCCAGACATAGCGGATAGTATAACTACTACGACTTGTAACAGGGCTTACCGTTACCTAAGCAAGATATCGAGATGTTCTATCGTAGGTTTCCGCGGTGTAGACACTAGGTATCCGGCTTTGTTTCGCGTAGTCACCGCGTTCGTTACAATCTGATGACAACAGTTCCGACCGAGTTCCAACCGGCGTCTGTAAGTCGAAGTGACATGACCTGAAGACGCCCGTTGGATCACAGGTGAAACTGCAGTCAGGAGATACAACAAACGCGGTGAATATCGGAAAAAATGTAGGAATTCTCACTCGCTGAAATGCTGATTGCCTCCGTCCAAGAAACGAAATAGATATCCTTAAAATATATTTTATGAAATGTTAACTATTGAAGTGGCTCTAATTGAAAAGGTATAAAGCAGGGGTCTTCAAAATTATCGTAATGAGGGCCACAATGGGTACATGAACAATTTTCAGTGGGCCGTAGTAAAAAAATAAATAGGAAACTCGAGATATGAGTTTTATCGGAATCATAAAATGTTATTAACTAATTACAGAATATGTGAAATTAAGTTATCGTATTTCGATGACGACGAACACTACAAGCGAATTCTCATATTTCATCATAAAACCATTAATATGAATGATGTTACTGTGTTTGTGCTTTCAAAATTTTATTAAACTGAGATTTAAATTTTGAAACATTAATTGAAACAAAGTAGCGACCATCCAATCAAAAATTATACGGCGCCATTATAAATGATAAGCAGTCATTCGAATGCCTACAACGCATGACTCACATGACATCAATGCATGTGCGTAGCCCGTGGCCCACCACTTGCATGATATTTTGTTTTCTTGAATATAGCTGGTATAAACTCAGATTCTGTCTATTCAATAAACATGGTATGATAAAGAACAGCATCGAAGAAGAATATTCAGCAACGATCTAGCCGTGGGTCTCAAAAGGGGATTTAGTGTCAAAATCGACTGTTTTGACTCCGCCGTCCGATTGGAAGCATACCTGAAGCGCTCTCAAGTAAAAACAACTTCTCCGGTGAATTTTGCGAAAAGAGGGAGACATAAGGAATGCGTAAATAACACTTTTACTGTGATAATGCATGTGGTAAATACGTTAGCAAAAACATTAACAAGTCTTTGTCACTTGCCTTTTGTGCCTACAAGACGCCGAGGAACAAGTTTCTTCGGCAAGCTTGACAGCTATTAAAATATGTAATAATAAAAAATAAGCACGTGAAATGTAAACAGTTATGAAAATAATTAAAAAATATAGCTAACCAATGACAAATTAACCATTATATAACAAAACGCCTAATTTATTCTTTACTTGCGTCTTCGTGTACTGCGTACACAACGCGCCCGCCCGTATGACTGAAAAATGCGCGCCTGCCGGAGGGTTAATTGCGATCGCAGAATTTCGGATACTGATTCCACCCCTGTGGAAATAAAACATTTAAGGGAGACACTGAAGGATAATGGATATAGCTATAATTTTATTGCAAGTGTAAGAAACCAGAAACCTAATGAGAAAGAGACATCTAAACCTTTGGGATATGTTATGCTGCCTAACGTCGCGGGAACAACTGATTGCATAGGTAAAATAATGAAGAAGCATAACAACATTACATGATTTGACACTACCTAAAGATCCATAATCTCCCACAATGTTCGAAAGCAAATAGGACATTTTCTGTTGTTGCGGAAAATCACATGTTGACCAGACAAAGAGAGCCATAGGATGCAGACTGAAGGAGCTATTCAAAATAAAGATTGGTATCACTCTGCCGTGGCTGAGCACACACTTTTAGAATTCACAATATAGACATCCAAAGGCCGAAAGTTTTATGTAAAGAAAGCAACTACTATCTACAGGTCATCAGGGAAGCCATTGAAATAGAAAAAAGACCTAACAACTTAAACAGAGAGGATGGCTACAAACTCCCTTATATGTGGAAAAGACTTTTGCAACATTCAAGTATAAATTAATTCTGTTACATTACAACCGCCGAAGTTTGTTTATTTACTTGTGATTGTTGATTCAGAAAGTCTGACGAAGCCGGCAGAATAGAACGGCGAAACTGTTGCTCAAAAAAGTAATTATACCGCAGAAAACCAAAAGGCATTTATTCAAAGATCGATGAAATATTAACCACTGACACAGAGAACTACATGTCGTCTAAAAGTTGGAAAAGACAAAAAAAAGCAGTGTGACAACTGCTATAATTTTTTCTCCCATCTCTACTTAAATGATGGCGCAGAAACGCGGACTGAGAAGAGAGGAAGAGGTAAGGAATAGGATGCAGACGCTTGAGATGTGGGTGTGTAGGAGAATGTTGAAGGTGCGGCACAGTAAAAAGAAGACAGACGAAGAAGTGTTTGGTGTGGTGGGTGAGGAGAGGATACTCCTGGAGGAGATTAGAAGAAGGCAGAGTATGTGATTGGAAGACGTAAAGAAGGGCGGAGGGATGCTGAAGGCCGTGATAGAAGGGAGGAGATTTTGGGTAAACGGGGAAGGAAATAAAAAGAATAGGATTTGTGGACGGGATGAAGAGACGTAGGACGTATGGTGAGATGAAGAAATACTTTGTACTATAAGGAGATAGGGTCCCGCGCCTGAAAAAACCTAGAAGATGTTTACGCCACTTCACTTAAAACTACCTTAATCGGTAGATTACCCTCATAATAATGCTTTAATGCCTAACAATCATTATCACAGAGTGAAATACATAATAAAATGCAGATTATGTAAAAAATACTCTAGTTTCCAATGGTTAAAGTATAGCATAGGCTTCTACAATGAAATTCGTTATTTCGTCAACTGTGCACGCGAAGTTAATACAAAGAGAATTGAAACCCTATAAATAAAAAGAAAATTCCTTTTTTTTCCTCCTCGGTTTCTAAATTAATCATGAGCTTTCTGCTTTATTAATAGGTACACGGAATTTCCATTATCACTGATATGTGACCGTTTCCGTAAAATAATCGTTATCTCTCCATGCACGCAGGTCACGTGGGCAAGGTCCCATACTTATTTCGGATCTTAAAACGAGAGGGCAGACTGGAACAGCAAAAGTGGATTACGCTCAGTAATTCGAAGCATATTTTCCGCAGAAGAAGCAAATGGTCACTTCAACCCATAGATGGCACTTGAGTAAATATCCGATCATAAAGTTTCGCAAAAAATATAATGCGTTATTATTAACACATTATTACATCCGAAACATATCATAAAAGTATCGTCAGGTGAGGAAAGGGTAGAGAGAGTATAGTTCTAATTTTTTTCTCTTATTAACACATTGCTGTGCTCTGGTAAGGCCGTTGATGAAAGAGGCGAGTACAATATGTCTTGGGAAACGAAAAAAGAACCTTCTGTTTTTTGCGGAAAAAATTATCCAACATGGCCAGCGCGCGAAATTCAACGGCAATAACGTCAAAAATAGCATTAAAAAAAGTTAATTTCCGTTCTCATGTGCCTAAGTAAAGCGTCATGGTATCGCTACAATTCAATTAGGCCAAATGTGCATTTTAATGGCTTCAATCCTCCATTTTAATGGCCTCGTGAAATCGTGGCTTACGGTTTCAGCTGTTCACTTCTATATACGAGTCTAATGTACTACGGTCCAGCAAGCCAAGTTCTACCAATGCCCTTGTTTGACTCCCAAAGGTTCCAACCGCACAGACACACGTGATAAATCGTATTGAAAATGATTTATCACATAAACAATATCCATTGTTTTATCTCAAAAAATGCTTACGACACCATCACATAAGGAAGTACCGTTGCAACAGAGCACGGTACTTAACCATATATTAAGGCATTCTCCGCTCACCATACTTGTACACGTGATGTATCTGCATAACCGTGATTTGGGCACTGAATATCAATGCCGAATATCGCCACATCAGACATGGAACGCTGCCCAGTTTCCCAAATGATATCCCGAGATATTTTTCACGTATCATCGTCGGATCCATGAAATGCCACCGAATCTGCAGACGAGGAGGAAGAGAAAGTTTTTACTTCGCACACGTTCGAAATATCGCATGCAGGCCGCGAGAAAAAAAAAGACTCCCAACGAGAGGAAACGAGTAATTTATGGGGCCCGACCTATCGATTTTCCCAACACGGTCGAGCTGCAAGCGCAATACGGAGGTAATTCGAGGAGAAAGGGAGATATTTATCGGCGGGATGGGCCGGAAGATGGGTAGGAAACGAAAGGTACTTGCAACCGCAAGCCATTCACTGACAATGAGAGTGAAAAACGAGCGAGCCAAGAAACCAATATCGGCATTCTAGGCATGGGCGGTACTCAAAGAAGTACAGGAATTTTTTTGACGAGTATTAAAAAACAATAATACTACTCGTCCGGAAGTACCGAGGAAAAAATACTGGTATACCGGTACTTAAATAAAACTGTAGTAATTGTACTGTCCACTTAAGTTTTAAATAAATATTACACTACACGTGTTTCGAAGTTTCTTAGGGCGTCATCATCTGGTCTACTAGTAGACCTGATGATGACGCCCTAAGAAACGTCGAAACACGTGTAGTGTAATATTTACATTAAAATTTAAGCGGACAGTACAACTACTGCAGTTTTATTTAAGTACTAAAATGCTGTTCCACCATATAACGCCAGAGACTGTAGAATGGTACACCGGTGTTTATGTGATTGATTAAATACTTTAATTAATTGAAAATTAACATACGTTTCACCTTAATTTTCCGGTATTTCGACAAATTAGAATATCAGTCCATAGAGATTCACAGAAATTTCCCTCCATCCCATTTTTAATGAACATTGATGGGGAATATACATCGGCTATTCAGCAAATACATTTTATTTTACGCTAAATGTTTACGCTCTTCGCTTTTTGTTGGAATGATTTTAAATCCTATGAAGAACAATCGGTATTGTTTTAATGTTGTGGTCGGGTCAAATCCCTTTTTGGTGATTAATTCTAGCGGTCGCACCAACGTTTAAGTAACAGGAATTATATTTGTAATTATACGGTACAAAATCATCGGTTGTCTGGTGTTCGGCATGCGTCAAATATTTATAATTACCAATTATATCAATAATGATAACAAACATATCTCAGCCTCACGGTTACGTAAATATGAAAAAATACAGACATATTACGAGAATATTTAAAAATTAGTGTAGTTAGTAAAGTTTCGTAGTTAGTTCCGTTAGTTGATGCAAGAAGGCAGCTCTGTATAAATACCGGTATTTTTACTACCTATACCGTCGGTAGTACCGATTTTAAATACTGGTCGGTCCGACCGGATTAAAAAAAAAATAGTATCTGTTGCGTATTTTCTCATTTCTGTTATTCATTTGTTCATCGTCTGCTAAAAAGGTTACCCCGAGTTCCCGAGGAAGGCGCTGGCGGTCACTCGCAGTTTTTGTCTGCGTCGACTCTCGACCGAGGCAGTCAGTCGGGCATTAATCTCACTTGAGGAGCAGTCTCTCTCATCTCCTCCTTAGCAGCAGTGTGATGTTCATGCTTCTGTGCTGAGGTGTTCGCACCAATCTCTTACATGCTGTTCCCCTTGGCGACTCTCAGCGCTCCAGCCATCCTCTGCTGCCTTCTATTCTCCTGGGCCCGTCTACTGCCGGTGTACTCCAGAACCAGACTCGGCGCTAGTATTATCTTCAAATGTTGTTTGCCTTGTTTCAATCTTGAAGACCAATTAAATGTGGGAGTTGTCTCTATATACAGTCCACTTTTCGTCATTTACCCCACAGTATCGATATTACCGAATACCGGTATTTTTTGCCCATCCCTACACCCTTCTGCTGGTTCGCTAAAGACATGAAGTGTAAATGTCGTCTTGGAGCAATAGTAGTCACATCAGTAGACAACGCGAAAATTTACACGATTAAAATCGACCAAGACCGGGAAACGAACTACGGACCATTGGCTTCCCGGGCTAAGGGGCTATTCAAATATTACAGAATCAAACTGGATTAACAGTACTTAAAATAGAAACAAGTACGATACTTATTTTCCATCCGATACATGGATCCAACGACTAATCACTAGCAAGCAGGAAGGTCGAATTCTTCGATAAAATACCGATGGCGGCACTGTAATCTACCAAAATTATCTCTCGAGGAATTGTTCAGGATTGTTGAAAACAGTAAAAATGACATAATATCGCTTTTATATGCCAAAACAACATGGTGCAGTCAATACATTGCATAAAGTTTAAATTATCAGGCGACAACTTGTTCAAATGAACGATCGATAACATACATTTACATCTACATAGTACCCTGCGAGCCCCCGTATGGGCGTGTGGCAAGGAGTGCTAGAACACCAGACGTGTAAAGCTTAGCATTGAGGACTGCAGATGCTGATTTTGCGTTCAGTTGAGTTCACATGGTAACGCGACAATTCCACAACCAATGGGAGCTTTACATTCACTCCAGTGAGCTGTTTTCTTCGCAACACAATCACGCACCCGCTTTCCATTATTTTCAGTCCCTACACACTAGGCAGCGCACTTCAAAACAGATCGGGAGCAGAGTTGACGTGCGCTAAAAAACAAAAGGACTTCGATAATCAAAACCGCGACGGTTTGTTTTTGTGCGGATTAAGAAAATGCGATATACATGGAAAATTTTAAGGATTTATTTACTCTGTGGTGAAATTATTACGTTCTTAAATGCATATCTTGAACGGAATTCGATTATTATTCATTATTAGAGTAATCTACCGGTCAGAAGTAGGTTATGATGAAAGTCAGAGAATATCCAACGGACTCTTACACGTGCCGTGCCCTATCTACCTCTAGTATTTATTTCTTCATCTCAACATTTGTCCTACCTTTCTTCATCCCGTCCATAAAGCCTATTCTATTTCTCCCACTTCCCCGTTTGCCCAACATCCTTCCCTCTATCACGGCCTTCAGCAAACCATCGCCCCTCATTACCGTTTCCAGACAACTACCCTGCCTTCCCCTAATCTCATCCACAATTTTCCTCTCCTCGCCCACCATGTCAAGCACTTCCTCAATTTGTATTCCTTTCCGTCCGTTCCGTTCTCCATCCTCCTCCACACCCACATCTCGAACGCCTTCAGCCTATTTTCGTCTTCCTTTCTCAAGGTCCACGTTTCTGCCCCATACAACGCCACACTCCATATCAAACTCTTCACCAGCCTCTTTTTTACATCCTTACTTAAAGTTCCAGTCATCAGCTCCCTTCTATTATTAAATACTTCCTTCGCTAGCGCTATTCTCCTCCTCATGTCTTTGCTACTATGTCCTGTTCCTTCTAGCGTACTACCCAAGTAATTAAATTGTTCTACTTGCTCCAGTTTGTGACTTTCTACTCTTTTTCACCAGCCTCGTTTTTTTTGTCCTAGATAATCTCATTACTTTTGTCGATAACTATTCCCAAAACATTCGGCCGAGAACCTACTGAGTGCTTCCTATCGAATCGAATTATCGGTTATCGAATATTACGCCAGGACACATCGTTCCATTCATCGTTGCCCGTGTGTGCTTAGGGGTTCAGATCTGCGCAAACTTCAGCACTTTGAATGGAAAGCTCCAAGTACCCCTGATTTCGGCAAATTAAGTAAAAAAACATGATCTATTGAACGTGGTCGATTTAATGACTTAAATATTCCCCCGGGCTATCATATCGAATCACCCAACCTAATACCTCTGATTTCGGCGTTTTAAGGTAGTTTGAGCGAGATGACATTATAAATATTGGTGAATGCCAGTTTTGTTTGGAGAACAGAACTTTTACACCGCCAACGTTTGTTTGCGGCCTAAGTCTCTGTTTTATCTAAAAAACTTAAAGCATGATTATGCAAAGAACTCGCCATTAAATACAATATGTCCAAAATATAACTCATATTGCAGTGTTCTGGATCTATTTCAAGTTAGGAAGATATATTGTAAATCAGTATCTGACGTACGTGATTGATTTGATGACTGTGTGATGTATTTGGCTATATTTATTTATTTTGTATTCTTAGTTTGCCCTTTAATTATGTCGTTGGGCGAACTATAAACCTAAGAAATAAATAAATATCGTTTCGCCAAGAATTCAATGAATTTGGCCTCACTTTTCAGAAAAATATCTAATCTTTCTAATGATAAAAAAATACCAGCCACTTACCATTATAATTTTCGAGTTATTTGCCCAAAAACAGAAGCCGTTTTCCACGAGAAAAGGTACGGGCATGCATGGCAAAGACACTTTATTTTTTTTTAATTGTAATTTATAACGCATAGGTCTCGTAATAAATTTAACAGTCTGTAGTTTGCATGTTTCCTAAACTATTTTACAAAATAAATCAATTACTCACCGCAGTAACTTTTCCAGATTCGCAACAAAAAATACCTGTTCGCGAACGCGTTTTCGCCTTACGACGTGAAAAAAATGAGTCAAGTTCAAGACTTACACAGGGAAATTTATTTTATCACTGAGAATTTCATTCATGTAAAGCAATATTTTTGCGACATTAATGTTACACTATTAACGTCATGCTTCTTACAGCTGCTGAAATAAAAAAATAAAATTCGAGTATGCTCTCTATTATGTCAAGGTAAAAATATCTCTCTGGAATCACCTTAAGGTGGTTCCACCGTGACTGTGTGAGTCAAAACGAATACTCAAATCCAACCTTTCATTTAACTGATTTAAAAATCAAGCCTTAGCTGATGACATGCGTTGGCTATTGAAAACCAAAATTTAATTACAAAATATGCAGATTATTCCACCAATATATTTTAATGAACACTTTTTTATAGTAATAGACGACAACTTGATCGCCATTTCTATGGAACTGCCATGTTTTGACTTTAAATTTATCGCAGTAATTAGCTAATAACTCAATAACTCGGGCAGTAAGACGCAACCTTTTTATTTTCAATCATTTTCCCGGGAATGTTCGCATCTTATGAACAGTTTTTCGTGAAAAGTGCATTTGCATAGAAAAATAATATTCTCCCGTCTTTCTGCCATTGTTGCATTAACACCATGTAAATTCAACTTCAATGTGCGAGGAAAATTGCGAGGAATGGTAAAATTTGGTTGAAAATGTTAAATGAAAGACTTTGTACTATTCCACAATATTGTGGAATAGTACAACGTCTCTCATTTCATATATTCAGTGCAACTAAATTCCACAAAGTATTGCCTGCCTCCATTGATAAAATTTGGTTGCTCATATTAGATAGAAGGCGTGTTTTTCTATTAGTATCCAGAATATGAATAAGATGGCATTTAAGTTCTTTTATGGTGGAACCACCTAAAGTGAAAAAATTAACGATCCATTCAAAGTGGTAGACTGTGTACTTTGATGGATTCGATATTCCCATATACTATCGTGCCGCAGAGATCCGCACATTCTCTTCTTTAACCTATAGCGGAGATGGTTTCTGGGGCCGGGCTTTTAGATCGTGAACAAAGAGGGGGTGGAGGCACAAGCAAAACCTTTTAAAGACTCATTGAATGCCAGTAGAGTCGAGGAGGAGAAAGTTTCGCAGCCTGTGACTGGCACGGGAAGACGACTCCCGGATCGCTTTTTCACTCTTCGTCGACGCTCACTCAAACGTTTTGGACCCGCAAGATAACATATACCCTCTCGCGTTCAATTTTCATGCGAACATAATTGAGCAGCCCTAAAACCCGAAAATCATCATCATCAATCACCCAAACCCTGCGTTTGAATGGGACAACTACTTGAGTCGATATGAAAAAAAATTAAGCATTCCCAACGAAAAAAATCGAATATGCAAATTATTACGGAAGAGCAGATTGTCACGTTCCATTCCTGCAAATCACAATCCCGGGCGTATGGCATCCTATAAACGTAAAATCAGCAATACAAACGGTACATTTGTCCCAAACAGAAGAATAATATCATATTTACCTCATCCCCGAAGTAAGTAAACAAGCACTAGGCTATCGTAAATGAAAAGGAAAACTTTGTTATATTCCACCAATTTATTTTCAGGTACAACTAGTTTCGACGCAGCGAAATTGGTGGAATATAACAAAGTTTTCCTTTTTATTTACGATAAAATGAACTTCCAGAAGATTGAGCCTGAGACGATGGAGATAAGCACTAGGCTGATTGTTTCAATGGAATAAAACGAGAGAATCAAAGAACATGATCGTGTTAACATTAATCTCAATTTGGTCATATAAATACTTGGTGAGTTTGGCAATTTCCTTTGATACGACTCTTATCATAATCTTCCAAAGATCACAATCCGCGATCAAACGGGACATTCACTCGTGGAGATATAAAGAAAATAAAAAAAAGCCATCAAAGTGATTCGAATATGGAAATATATTCTAGACAAACACCGCCGAGATCCATTCCACCAAACCAAGACTTACAATATGGAATTCTATTAAAATCAGAATCGGCAATATAAATGGAACAGTTTCGTTTTACCTGAGAAACATGAAACGAGGGCGTTTACCTCGTCACCAAGAAACTAAACCAACATTTGTAGACTTAGTTTTAATTTGACCGAAACTCAACTCTTAAAACGAACAGTATAAAAAAAGGTTTTGCATGATAAAATATCAATACGAGAAGCACAGTGATGGCGGATGAATGCAAATCCAGTCAAATCCAACGAGAGAACTCTGGGGCATCATGAAAATATTATTCATACTTAGACGACACTACAACCTAAAAAGCCATCTTCTCCAATATATTTCCAGTGCGTATTCTGCAGTACATGTTACCTTCTGCACAACGACTAAAAATTATTTCTAATTGCAGCGGAGTTCTAAAGTTAAATGTCACACCGTAAACACTTTTCCATGCAACATTTCCTTCTCATTCGGCTCTTTAGATTTCATGGTCCAAATCCAAGTACAATCCAAAACATATCGAACTACCCTACCACTTTCTCCATAAGTAAACAATATTCTATTTCATTTTTCTAAGTTTCAACCGATAAATTTCCGCGTATCTTACACACACGTATTGTGCCGTCTCCGAATTCCCAAATCTTCTACCTTTCCTATCGCCAATAAACACTCAATATATTTTCTCCCTCCCTATACATCTGCTCCATCCTTTCCAATACTCGACCTAAAAGACGGTCAACCCACGCTAAATATCGTCCCCTGACGCCTTTTTCAAAGGTCAAGTTTCCTAATCACACAGCGTAATGCTCAATGTGAAAGTCATCAATGATGTTTCCACTAAGTATTTACCAATGTTCACCAATTTACCCGTTCATCAATTCCCTCCACTTCGTAAATACAGCATTTGCGTCAGCCTTCGTAATTGGAATCAAAATTCCTCAGGTTTTCGCAACGAGATATTTTAATTTTCGTCCGTAAATAGCAATAAAGAGGTCGAAATTTTAAACAATCAAAGTAAGCTAGCCGAGGGTTCGGCAAGCTACAGCGTCTAAGCACTATGTGGCTTGTAGTTCACGAAACCTACATGTGGCTCTAAAATAAAATTGAGAACGACAATAAAACTTAAATAGTTTCAAGAATAAAACTGTTTAAAGGCTTTTATTCACATGATGGTGCTTTTTTCTTCAACCTATGAAATATATTATTAATACAATAACTTGTTAAAACATAAATGTAATCTTTCCCGTAAAAATATAATAACGGACAATGAAAACGTTTTTCAGCATCAAATGGCGAATATGAATCCGCATCAGCGATCCTTCGTCGATATTCGTCCTTCACCTGTCAGTTGTTTTTCCCTGGCTATAGTGTTAAATGCTTCGTTTGGCTATCTGGATACTTCAGTTTTGGAAAATGTTACCATTTTATATCGTACATTGTTGTGAGGAACAGGTTAGGCTCTTCTGCCTCAGACGTTTTTCGGTCCCTGAGCAAGACAAATAAATATATGCGTATACTATGATGTCATCAACCGGACATGAGCACCGAATCTAAGCAAACTGCGTGCGCTACCGTTATCGTCTTTTTAACATGGAGGTTCATCACAGTCATCATCACAGAGGTTTTATTTTTCCACACGGCAATAATTTTAATTCCACCAGAATAAGCCTTCGTTCTGGTGGCTCTTTTTAACCCACCCACCAATTACGGTCTCTTGAACAAAGAAATATACAAATTTGTCTCCACTATTGTTTAGTTTTTCCATTCTCGAAAGAAATTGAAAAACTGAAGTTTCATTCGACGAGGAAAAACTTACGCATGCGCATTAAGGCTATTAATACCGTAGTCGCTTACAGCACGCAAGGCGAGCGGTTAAGAATAATCCACGGCGATTCCCCGAAAGGTTGTAAACCATTTAATCTATACGCGCAGGGAATTCCGGGCAGGAGCGTCACCGTTCCACGGGCCGAAATATGATGACCGTTCAGAGAATTTCCCATTATCGAACCACTCCTGCGCGCGCTTGTCATTCGCTAAATTAGCCCTTGAGATTCATCGCCTATATTGACGTCCTCATACTACACAACCCCGTAATAATAAATCCACAGCTGACTGGTTCATCCTCCGAACGAACTGTCTTCACTCTCCGAATTTGAATTTACAACAACTATAATTGAACAAATGCCCTCCATTTTGGCCACTCAACTGTGATACTTTTCGCCGGAATCATTTGCATTTGGAATGGTTTTGCTCAGTAACAGATGAATACGCGGGAAGGGGGGGTTATCAAACATTTAACATTTGCACCGCCAAGATCAACGATTAGTTCGTGCCTGAAGATGGGACAAATGTTTCGCGAACCGCAAGATGTGATGCTTCAATCTGCAAACATCAAACAATTTTATTTTAGCCATTTGATTCACTGGAAAAACAATTTAGAAACGCCAAATATAAAACGAAGAACGATGACATGAGGGATATGATGCATTACTTAGTATTCGCAAGTTTATAGAATTTATTTTCAAGAAGCGAGTAATTGGTAGTATGAAACTATCTCCAAAGCATTAAAATGGAGGATTTGTTCCATAAAAGTGGAAAGGACCTCACAATAAACATTGTAGTTGAGAACAAATGAGGCACTATTCATTAATGCCGTTTTTGATTAAAACAAAAGCCCTTTCATGGCACGAGAGTGAGAAAAAGCAGACATTAAAAAGTATAAAACAAGAAAAGATACTGCGATGAGCCTTTTTCGGCTGTGGAAGCCTCAATGTTTTAATGTTAAGGTACCAGAACAGAGGTTCCCACTGATGTAATGCCTCGATAAGACCATGTCACCACAGTACCTACTCTATTCAAGATTTTCATTATTATCTTCTTTTAATAAAAACAACAAACATTTATACCCATAGGAATATAATATTGTAGGATTTCGTAACTTCGCCAATTCCTATTTACTACGGTTACTTTCTAGGCAACAGTAAAAAATATTCAATGTTGGTTAGGTCAAAAACTAGGATATAAAAACAAGGAAAACATCCTTCCGAAAATTCACGCAGGAAAGTTTCTTTGAGAAAAGCTGTCAAATAAGTCAAATATCCGTTTATATTGGGCGCTTTACAAATACGTACTAAAAACTAGCAGGTACAATCTACTTTCCCCAGAATGAAGAGTGCAATAGGCATTACATGCGCATGGAATACTAAATGAATCACTTACATATTTCTGACGCAACGCATGTAAGGATTATTCCGTTGGAATTTATGGTTTCAAAAAATTAAGAAATGAGAATTTAGATATAGGGCAACCTAAAAGAACAAGACGTTAAAAGCGAAGCTGAGCCGCATTCCACGAATTCTAAGTTTTGGTGCCGATTTCTCTAATCTCGAAAATCAGCGTCACGGAACGGTTAAAATATAAAAAGACAAAAGGGATTTTTTTTTCGTGAGAGCATTCTTCAAAGAAACCGAATAACTCTATTGCATGGAATCCAAGACACGTAACGTTACCAAAGATATACTAAAAAACGCTGAACGACTTTAATAAGCATTATTCCAATAAATAGCCATAATATGATGGATAAACTTAAAATTGAAAACTAAATCTTATAGATTTATCATTTAAAGTCACTGAAATATAAGGAGAGTTTGTAATGTCCATCGTTTATTTGAAATGCCTATGAAGATTCACAAAACTTTAAAGTGATTTACGTAATTTTCAAGTTTGAAAAATGAACTCTTGAAAGCGACGTAAATCGTAGAAATGCATTTTTGAGTCTTTAAATTTAAATTAAACGGTGGGCAGCACAAAAACGTAAATTTTAATTCCACAATGATGCAACCATTTCACGAAAAATTGAGAAAAAACAGTTAACCATATTTTCAGCCGGTTAAAAAAGGCCAGGAGTGTTGGCAAGTTTTTTTCCACTATACTATGATCATTATAATTATAAATTTAAAGTTGTCTGTAACATCAGAGACGGCAATCATAATTCTGATAAGAGTGATTTTTTTTCGAATTGAAGATTTTATACATTACATGTGCATTTAATGCACAATCCTAAGGCAGTATTTTTGATCTGCTTTTCCCATCAGAGTTCCAACCAAATGAATAGTGAAAAATGAATATCCTAGATTTATTGGCGTTCCACCTTCATTATGAGCTCATTAAGCAAATGAATCGAAAGTTTTGAAAGTCCAAAGCGCTACCATGAGGACAACGAACGCCGACACAAAAGCTGGCCCAGAATTGACGTCCCACTTCCGCTCGCACTCTGAATACCTAATGTTAACGATGAAATAACGCGGTCTAAAAGGATACCGGGAGCGTTAGGGAGGGATAACGATCGACGCATCCTGACGTGAGGGAAACGCACTGAGTATAAATACCTTGCTTATTAAATATTAACCTTCTTGAAGCAATATTTATCAGCATCATCGTGGATTATTTATATTTTGACCATAAAATATGAAAATAAACAACGACTCCTCAACCGTTATGAGTTCCGTTTGGAAGAACCGTCAACATTTGGCACTGATTCTCCCGTCAATCTTAATACACTCCTCATTGACGGGAGGACGACGTAAAAGGTAACACCACCGGCCGTTTTCGTCACGTCAAGAAACGTCGATCGTAATGCCCTTGCAATGGCCTTTACAATGGGGAACACTCGTAAAAAAATAATCCTCAAGCTCTAGAGGAATACGCGACAGAAAATTTTCTAACAAACTCAACTACATGACCATTTGTATGTGTCAGTTTCACATAGTAACAAATGTCCTTCTAAAGTGCATAAAGGGATCAAGTGAGCGTTGCGGCTGGTGTACTGGATTCCCATTCAGCGTGCCTAGGTTCGGATCCTGGCAGTTGAGGAGATTTCTCACAGGAATTCCGATCCCTAATTGAATGCCATGCGGAGGGTACTTCAATTGTAGTACTCCGTCCGTCGTATGGGACGTTAACTGTGGACCCCTTGGTGTCTTCCATTAAGAGATCGCGAATGCCGATGCCGGATTTCCCTCCACCCTTCCTACATACCCTATAGGATCCTTTCCTTACGAACCTATCCACTTTCCTCCATGGCGCAAATTACCGAAGTTGTCGGTCATCTCCTCCATAACCAACAAACCAAGAAGTGCATGCAGAATATAAAAAGGCCACGTGATACCAAAACGGCATCTCAATTATTTGTCACACCTCACGGTATTCCTTCTCCACGTCTGTTTCAATAAGAAGAATGGAATTATACTAGGTTCCTGCTTGATAAAATGAAATTAAATAAGTATTCTATTATACTATTTTGTAAAATTAGGATAAACAACCAAAATTTCACATGAAAAACGCAATGTATTACGGGCATATTTATACTGTTCCATGTCGTAAACAACAGCCGGATTCTCGATGAGGTAGTGTTTTGCCGTTAGCCGCACAAAATTTTTAACAAGAAATATTGACATCAAACAACGTTTCTGAAAGATTTAGTTTTCTCCCGGCTAATGACGTGAATGAAGCCTTCACGAGTTTTCCATCACATAAGGCTACCAACGTATCTATCGCAGACTATACCATCATTATAAGGGATGTGCTGAGTCAATTTCCGGGGCCATCTAATATCATTATACCACTTAAAGCTGCTAAACCGATCCAATGGCTATTGGGACGGCTCGATAAAAGGAGCCGAAAAACAAATCAGGATGGCAGAAAAAGAAACTGAACGCGACGCGGGATGCTCACTCAACGAAGCGTGGAAACCCGTACTCTGCAAGGTTTAAGGTAGTCGAGCGAGATACAAATTCACATAAAATTCGATGAATTTGACCTCATTATAACGAAAAGGGTCTCATCTCTCCAGGAATAAAATATCAGCCACTAACCATTACACATTTCGAGTTATTTACCAAAAAATATCAGCCATTTTCCACGTGAAATGGTACGGGTCTGCACTCCAGAGAATCTTCAATTTAAAAATTAGGACTATCTAATGGATAGATATCGTACGAAATTAAACAACTTAAAATATAAATCAAATTTTAAATTTCGATTCAGTAAAAATAGCACGAGTAATGTTTTAAAGAATCGCAAAAAAGTCTTCGGTTGTGAAGGCGTTTTCAGCGTAAGGCGTGAAAAAAATGAGTCAAGTTATGACCATATACATATTTAGTAAATTACTGGTAATTTCAGCAATTTATAACAAGTTTCTGCGACATCAATGCTAAAATATTTACATCATGCTTCTTACAGTTTCTTAAAATAAAAATAATAAAATTTGAATATGGTCTCTATTACGACTAGGGAAAAATTTCGCTCAAACCACCTTACGGCGGAAAGAGAGAAAATTGGCGGCACCAGACCGAAGCCAGTATGTTAAACGCGACAGAAATTAACCCTCATGCCGAAGGTAGAGACAGCTATCGAAATAGTCGGCAGCCCAATATCTGGCCTAGAAGAAAACTTTCTTATCTGGTGGAAAACCGTCGAAGACTTCACCAACGGCGTCTTTTCAATGTCAAATTTTCGTAACGTACATTTTAAGAAAAACAACTTCGTAATGTCCACAGATTAATTTATTTACTATCCAGCGCGTTGCGACGTCAAAGCGTCATCTTCAGGTACAATGACCTGTACAATATACAATTTACCTGAAAATGACGCTTTGGCGTCGAAACGCGTTGTACACTAAATAGATTATTCTGTGGACATAACCAAGTTGTTATTACTTTAATTCAGAATTATGTTCCACCAAATCTCGCCAAGCATCGTTGAATATAGTTTAAGAACATGAACTTTAGATGAAATTTGTTGTTTCAGGCTGAAATTTGAGAAAACTCACGATCAAAAGTACACAAACCATGTGCATTATCACTGATTGATGAAATTCACGATCGGTTTCGTCACACAGGCGACATAATCAGGTTCATCCAACTGGTACATGCACAAACACTTTTTCTGGAAATGTTTTATTCATACACCAACTGGCTGAAATATTCGGTACCGGATGATGTCGCCCTACAGGCGAAACCGGCCGTGTGTTAAAAATTGATCATTGAAAACATACACAGTATATTTATTTGTGGCCATAAACTTTACACACAGGTCGTTTTCATAAAAATAATGATGTTCCCAAACGCGAAAATTGACGCAGAAGGTATATAACGTGCAATTTATAAAAATAACAGCTGAAAAAGACTCTAGCAAGGTGACGTTAGCAAACCGAATGAAAAACTACAAAGAACGGACCAGCGGGGAGAGAGAGAGAGAGAGAGAGGTCTGAGGAAGTTGAAGTGAGGAAAAAATCTCGTCATTCGAGAGAGAACACACAATCCTTGGGTCCTCGTGTCAGCGAGCGTAGGTGCGCCCACGCCAGACTCGAGGAAAGCGTGGGGATCCGCTAAGCAAGGAGAGAAACAGAGAGAGAGAGAGAGAGAGAGAGGCGAACAGCTTGCTGCCGCCTCCTTCATTTCTTTCCATTAAAAGTTTTTAAAAGGCGACAATGAAGTGTTTGCGAGCCGGCGAGTCAAGCACTCCAGAATGGAATCGCGGACAAACATTTTAATGCGGACGCACGATAAAACGAAACAGTCACCGTTACGATTCTCTTCTACCGGTAACAAATTTTTAAATTTACATTATTAAAAATAAAAACTTGGATGATTGCACAAGGTATAATTGTAGATCAGGACCCGCGTTCAGACACCACATTCAGGAATATCCTGATTATGACGTCAAATATAGAAACTCGGGTTATGTTTTAAAATAAAACCTTGAGGTCTCAACAAGTTTAATGCCCTTTTTTATTTACAGCTGCTTTTCAAATACTTTCTAGGTATGAAAACCGTGAATGATACGTTCTCCCATCATTAACGCTCACGATAAGAAACCGACAGTCTAATTTTACATTCAAAACCCGAACTCTTAGTTAACATTAAGTTTATGAAAATGCTTAGTCACCTTGCGGATAACGTAAACCAGGCATCATAAAACCGGTCCTAATGTTTAATTTTACGTATGAATATCGTACACCAAATTACCTTAGAGACTATGAACTTTGCATTAGTTTAAAACAATAGTAATAAACAGAGAATACAGGTCTGATGCTCTCCCGGCATAGGCTATTCGGGTATTCCACCGAGTCAATTTCTCCATCGCTGCCGGCGTTTCGATGGACGACTCGTTCACCAAAACGTCGGCAACGATGATAGAAACGAATCGGTGGAATAGCCTATGTAAACGAGAAGACTCTAAACAAAACAATAACGGCGACAGATTGATTTACTGTTTGTTTGGGGAGGGCAACGAGAGATGACGTCATTTTCGCCATTGAGGACAAAGGGGGTAGGCTGGTAAGGGAGGGATGATTTGGCGAGTGGAGGAAGGGTGAGAAGAGAAAACCGGCGTCATAATTAGCCTACTGTTAACGAAAGGAGCCAAGAGGACGACAAGACCACCGACCCATCCGACAGAAGGACTACTCCCATTAAAATGCCCTCCACTAGACACCCAAGTAGGAATAGGGACTCCGCTGACAAAAATATCGGTCAATGCGGTATTCGAACCTTAAGACCCTCGGGACATGAAGCCAGCACTGCAGTTACCACACCCACCCGATTCTCCTTTGAAGCGTGGGTTTTAGCAATAAAAAGTGACCATTAAGCCTCTCCTTCACCAGTAAACAACTTCGAAATCAAATGACTAAATATTTAAAAAAATCTAACGAACAACAAATAAGACCAATTGCGAAAGTTCGAAGGTAATAGGTACATTGACATGAATAAAATTGTCCACCTCGGAGCAACGATTTCCTCTGCTGCAATTAATATTTATGACTGTCACCTACTCTGCGATTACGCATCTTTGAAGAGAAAACTGTGTCAGGTAAATGTCAAAACTTTCCCTCGAATCAAATTTGTCAACAGAATAGGGCTAAACATAAATTCCACAGGCTTACAGAAAACTCCACATATGATTCGTTGATAACACCATTATTAAGTGGAAACATTTATCTAGAATTATGATAGTCAATAATTTAGGTAGGTGTATTTACGAGCATATTAACCCGAGATGAATTCAAACTACACAAATTTATTAGCATTGATAACAGTCGAAAAAATATGATAGAACATTTCGCGAAACTCAGAAAAAAGTAAGCCAAGCCAAAAGAAAGCCAAGATTAGTAAATTATCTGGTAACTCTTTGAAACGGATCCCAGATGACAGTAAACATTCTTGTCTTAGCATCTAAAATATACATTCATGCTACTAAATGGGCACGTTAAATAAGAATTTCCATCATGAAGTTGGTAGCAAGACTGTGAGATTATGTAAAAAATAAAGCAATTCATCTATAATCTCTATTTGTAAGAGACATTGCAAACTTAAACAGCTTCACTTCTCACGGTTGATGACAACCAAATAAAGTAGAGCAAATAAAAATAAACTCTTCAAGCGACATCTATAAAAAAACAGAGGCATTCAAACTAAACTCAAGTTCCTCAATGCAACGAAAAATCTACGAAAAAGCCCTGTTAGCAAGTCATCCCAGCGTTGATAACGCGTTAAATGACCCTTATTTTTCAACCGAAAAGGATACCTTACTCACCTGTCCCCTCACCCACGAGTCCGTCCGCACATAATAGTATAATCCCCTGGCAAATATCCACACATATAAGAGAGGCACTCTCTTCCCCACACGACGCTCTTTCTGTCAGGCCTCTTCCGCACACGGCGCGGCACACCCTATTCGACCGAGACAGACAGTCCCGCGTAGCGAACGACGACGGCGCCAACCAGAGCAGGGTCGGGCGTTAAAATCCCCATTCGCCGCTCGACTGGAAAGAGTCGACGGGAGGGGACGGCGTGGTCCGCCCGGCTGCGGAGGCCGTGAAAGCCGGCGAGTAGGGACGGTGCTGCTCCGGTATACCCGCGTGAAACGAGCGGGAAACCAGACAGAGCCCAGAGCGCAAGAGCCGGGGGGGGAAAGACCAGCCGTTCCGTCGAGCGCCGCGGAATGCACTGACCGAGAGATACGCCCGAGTTAAGGGAGGAGGTGAAGAAAATAAGGCACTATAATGGCATGAACACGGTTTTTCTCTCTCTTCCTTAAAAAAAAATAAAAACTAAACGCCACTCCCCTCTCAAATCGTCCCCGCCGCACTACCTCACGAGCGGCCGTCCGCTCGCACAATAAAAACGTTCGGTGGGACGGCGGGAACCCCACTCTAACTCCATTCTCTCCTCTTTCTCCACCTCCCCGCTTATCCCTCCTCCTCCCACTCCACTCTGCTTCCCCCCTTATCCCCCCCCCCACCCTACACCTTTAATACGTCCCTCGCGCTCCCTTCGCTCTCTGCAGCTCACCTGCCCACCTACCTAAGGAGCGTCGCTGCCCACGTGGTGTGACGTCAGGGGTCAGCGCCCACCTCATTGGTCCTCCTACACGCCGCGGAATGTAGTCCGGCGGTGCTGCTCGCCAATCAGGTGGCCCCGCGGGACCGCGTTCCCCCCACGCGCGTAATGAAAATTCATAAACACACGCACATATATGTGTATCAATGTATATAAATATTGTGAATCATAATTTAAATAATATAGTTTCTATGTTTGGGAATTCTATCCTTAAATACATTGTCAATATGTAAGAACCTCACGGAAGAAATTCAAAAGGATGAATTGCTAAAAGAAGAAATAGATAGGAAATAATAATAATTTTTGCCATTATATAAAGACGATGAAAGGATAGAATTGGAGACCACGAAATTGAGACAGAAAGGAGCTCACAAGAAATTTACTTATATTTCACTCACGTCCTATTCTACTGTCAAAAACATGTCATGCGCATGACATATTTAAAAAGGGTAAAATAATAAAAATCTAGAAAATATAATTGTTTCTTTAACTAAATATGCCATGCCAGCATAAATCGAAAATCGAGCAATTCCCCATGATTCGAGAATTCGTTCGTGAATATAGCAACATATTACAGAACTATAAATGTTTCTGCGTCTGAGGAAGGTGGGCTAACAGTTACCGAATCTTTTAAAGTAAAAGCGTCTTTGTTTTGAGTTTTATTTCCTTTAAATTTTACTCTGTTTATCGTATTGCCTCCTCAAGCAGAGTACGGGTTTATAACCTGAAAACTTCCAGACAGTTGAAACCAGTGTCCACATGGTTCATCTACCGGAAAGTATCCACTGATTTAAATTCCTATCCTTCCCCACTCTCAACACTTAGCATCTCATAATAAAACTTCCTCGACGCTTTAGTACGGTCGGTAGAATATCCTAATATGTGTATGTGTATATCATAAATTAATTTATTCATATTCAATTCCTTATTCATTAAGTGAGGATAAAAGTTAACAGGTGGGGGAGAAACATAAGTAAATATAAAAAACATATTAGAAACATTAGCAGTCCGTGGGCCCTTCCTCGGCGGTAGACGGGTGGAAACATATACATAAGTGATTGAATACTATATAAATATTTACATGTATAAATATATATACATGCGTAAAAAGTAAAACAAAATCTACGGAAAGCATTCTAAAATCGATGAGGAATGCGGACTTATACTAACGCAAGGGGGGGCGAATCGCCCGTCGATGACGTGAACAAGCAGGAGGCACATCGCGTGTCGCTTAAATGGATTACGGAGCGATTGCCATCCGACGTCCGGCGGCTTTATATCGCCGGCCCGCGTACGAGAATGTATACACACAACACACAAGGTGAATACATGCAAGCATGCGGGTATAGCTGTGTACGAGAGGCGAGTCGCTTGGAGTCCGAGGGCGCGGTGCCTTCACCCTGGGGAGATTGAACGATTAAGTGGAGAAGGAGCCATTGACACATGACGAGAGCCTAGTTTGTTTCCCCGTCACGGCGGGATTTCTTTCCCTCCCGTTCCCGGAATTTTTTCGTGTCTCTTTTTTGAACTTTTCGTTCCCGAATCCCGTGGGATAAGTTGGTCGGGAAATCGGGAAAATTGCTCCTTAGAACAAAAAACTAAAAACAATAAAAATGTTCATACACTCTACGGTTTTAGGCTTTACATAGTAGAAATGTTAAGTATCCATGCTAAATTATATACTTTTTATTTTTTCTAGTTTTTAAAACTGTAGAAAAAATACAAACTATATAATTTAGCATGGATAAAAATGTTCATATTTGAAGAAAATCTAAAATGTCACAGAAATCAAGTGAAAATGATACGATCCTATGGACTTATCTGGTTTGCGTGGTGGCTAGAGCACTGGTATTCCATTCCGAGGGCCCGGGTTCATATCCCGACGGTGGCGGAAACGTTTAAGTAATATCCCTATTTCTACTCAGGTGTAATGCTGAGAGCGCTCCGTCAGTCAGATGGGATGTTAAACCATGGTCTCCTCTGCGCCTTTCGTTAAGGCTAATGCCGACCCTGGGCGTCTCTCCATCCTTACACCATTCCTCAATAACCCTTCCCTATGAAACCAACCCATTCATCCTTAGTGGCGCAAATGACCTCGGTTGTCGATTCCCTCCACAAATAAACAAGCCAAAAGCCTATCGACGTCATCGACGGTGAAAGCTTATAAAAATTATTTTCAGAATTTTAGTCTTCCATATTCGATTCACGCTTTATAGTTAGCTAGCTGTGCTCGGCATGCGTTGCAATGCCTCTTCTTTTTTATAAGTAGGCACACATAGGTATACAAAGTAGACACATTACCATGTAGAAAATAAATGAAAGACAATGCTTTTTGGTGTATTAAATTAAATTTGAAAAATGTTATTCAAGTGGTTTGGGATCAAATATTTTTGGTCTTACCTCCCTCTGCGAAAACAAAAAAAAATGTTTCGGCTGCCCCACTAGTGAACATACGACACATAATTGACCATGTGTGAAACATGAATTTTCCAGATTTAATCCACACACTTGAAGAGCATTGCCTCGTTGACGGTCATAGAGAAGGCAAGGCAAACGGGGAACTGTAGTCGACAAATATCAAATTAGTCACTGAATCTGGCCTTTAAATGCCGCCACGTGAATAGCCATTCTTGAAATCGCAATTAAATGGATATTCACGCCTGGTTGCCAAGAAAATTCTAATGTTGAAAAGGAAGAAAAAGTGATGAATTAAAAGATAAAAACGCAATTATTGGACATAAACAAAGCTTGTAAGAAAATTAAATGAAAGGATTAAATACTGAATTCTTTTATGCGTTCAATGATGCAAATTTCCATCCAATATCTTAAGTGCAAGTAATTTGAAAAAGGCAAATAAAGAAACAACTGCACCGAATTCAATGATTTTCATATGGGAATGAAAGTTAACAATGATGGAGTAAAAACAACCCCAAAAACTACATTTTATTGTAAAAACACACGCGTTTTCAAATGCAACCTTGTGTCAAAATTTCAAGTCAATCGACCGACTACTTCTCGAGTTTTGCGTGCACAAACATACGCAGGCTGAATATTTAAAAATAAAGAAGATGTTGTATTTACATGATTAGAAATTTATGTGGTCTCACTCACACTGCATATCGGAGAATACATCAAACACAATATGCGTACCTTACGACAAACATAGACAACCATAACAGTGCCACTGTTAAAAATTCCTATCGGCTTGTAAAATCATAGCGCTGTAAATTATTTTTAAAATTGACATTCTCAACTTCAACTACGTTTTTCTAAGAAATAACGCAATTTGCAATGGTCGACGATCAAAATAACGAAATTATTAAGACAAGGCGCCTTTTATTACACCTGGTTCTTCGCAGCATAAAAGAGTCCATTGCTAGGAAACCTTAACGACATCGATGAAGGGTCAAAAAGACATTGGCTCCGTAAGTTGCGGAAAGGAAAAAAAAATATTTTTTTAAAGGAACAGGTGTGCTAAAAAGAGAATCGATTATTAAGTAATGGAAGGAAGTATATAATTGGATCGGCTGAATGAGTTTGTGAAACGGCAAACATTAAAAGTGTAAATTCGGTGATCGTTTGAAGGCAAGAAACAAGTCCTCTAACGCCCGATCGCCCATGTTTTTTCCACAATAAAAACCTTACCTTCGTTTTACGTCCATGTATTTTTTTTTAATTATAGCGGTGAGGAATGCTAATAAAATTGAACGAGATTTAAAGCATAAACTGAACACACCCCAAGGAAAGATACCAAACGGCGGAAGTGTCCCTGAAATATAAAACCGTCAAAGTTTGTGAGAGAATCTATGATTTCAAATAAATATATAGATAAGAGCAAAAGAAAAGATAGCAATAGAAACTCGAATACACAAAATGGAAAGGGCATTTTGTATGACAAAAAACTTATATAATAAAAAAACCTTATCTTGGAACACTAAACTAAGACACTACCAAACAGTGGTTAGACCTGAAACGCTTTATGCAGCAGAAACACTTAAACTAACAAGAATGGGGGATCTCGAAAAATTAGAAAAGGTTGAAAGAAGAATTTTGAGGAAAATATTGGGACCTAAAAGTAACAGTAATGCAGAATACAAACTAAGACCAAACAGAGAGCTATATCTAAAAGTTGAAAAATTAGTCGATGTAATGAGAAAAAAACGAATGCAGTTTTATGGTCACATAGTTCGAATGAGTAACTCCAGACTAACCAAGAAGATCATCAACCTACTAAACAGCTAAAAATCCAAACCTACTTGGTTCATTGAAACTCAAAAAGATATGGAAAATTTGGGAATAAAGATTGACACAATAGATGACCGAACTCTTTTTAGAGAAGTAATTCACACAGCAAAATTTCCGGAAAGAAAAAAATCGAGGGATGGAAGAAAATGGACGCAAGAACAAAAGGAAAGGCACTCTCAAAGGATGAAGGAAATATGGGCAGAAAGAAAATTGAATCAAAAAAGGCATATCCAGAAGTGATTTATCGCACCCTCAAATGGGTTATTCGATAGAAGAAGAAGAATATAGATAAGAGGAAAAGTAGCAAATGAAGTATAATTTACAAAATCAATCGGGACAATATGTGTCGGCACAATATGTGTTACAAATATAAGGGGTTTACTATGCCTATAAATTATAATGATAACAGCCATTCTTGGAATTCAACGCAATATCTACGTAATAATCAGGCCTCGCACTTAAAATCCCATTCAAGATTGAGAAAAGTCACTCACTGTCTCCCACTGAGCAAAGAGGACATAATCGATTTTGTTTCACACTGGGAATGAATGAAAGAACAGTGATGGATAGCATTTTATTTGCGCCGAAGAAGAGATAAAAAGCATCTTTAATGTCAAACCCTCAAGAAGAGATGCCAACATTTAGACGAACGAATTAATATGCGTAAAACAAATTTAAAGGTAGGTTGAGCGAGATAGTTCCATGGCCATAATGGAGAGCAGATTCGAATTATATTTTTTTATTTAAGCGTCAGTAAAAAGCATGAAGTAAATAAAGTAATATTAATGGAGCAATGGAATTTTACACATATATAGCTATATATGTGTAAAATTCTCAGTAATTAAATAAATATAACCACATATGTATCTAACTTGACTCATTTCTTCACGCCGTACGGTGAAATCGCCTTCACAATAGAAGGGTTTTCTGCGATTCTGTAAAAATTACTGCGGTTAGTAATAAATTAGTTTTTATAATGAGTTGAGAAAACATACACACTACACACCGTTAGTTTTTGATGAAATCTAGGTGTTAAAAGCTCCGAATTTAGTCGATATTCTCCCTCTGGATCGCACAGCCGTAATCTATCCCATGTAAAACAGCTTGCATTTTTAAGCAAATTGCTCGAAAAGTTGTTTGACAAGGGGTTAATATTTAGATTCATTGGAAAGCAGGGAGTTTTTCTTCTTTAAAATGACGTCAAATTCATCAAGTTCTAGGTGAATTGATATATCGCTCGAGCTACCTTAAGTGCCTCTCAATTGAGATAGTCAGTGCCCTTCTGTGAGGTATAACCTAAAGAGGTTCTGCATACCCCGAATGTCAAAACACCAAGTTAAAGTCCTTATTCTAATATTACAACGACTTGTTTTTCCTACCCTAATCCAGCCGTCTCCTTGATTATTGCGCTATTACCGTTATCCCAAAAACCTTATTTCGATCATATCCTCACCTCAAGCTATTCAATATGGAGTCTAAGTAGATAAAAAAAGGTTATGGAATAATACAGTCAGTCTACGCATCTCGCACAACTTTATGTAGTACAGTTATCACAAATCTTTTTCTATTTGAAAAGTAGCCATCCTTTTAAATAATATATAGTGATCTTTTACGGGGATCAGACAAAACCACAATAACAAATTAATCACACAGCCGTACAAGATACTACACTGCTGGTATATCCCTGGTGTGACTTATCACAGGGGTATTTTGAATGGTTTGAGGCGTAACTTTGTGAAATTGCTTCATATCGGAATGAAAAAACTTTGTAAATTTCACATGAGTAAGTTTAATACGACCAGTTTCATCGCTTGAGCGACATCTTCAGGTCCTGAAGATGTCGCTCAAGCGATGAAACTGGTCGTATTAAACTTACTCAGGTGAAATTTACAAAGTTTTTTCATTCCGACAGGGGTATTTGTTTACATTTTTCAAACACTTATAGTAGATCACAACATAGCTCTCGCAATTAAATAACTGCAATTAATCCCCTCCTAAATGAATTTACCGTCTCTGGCCCAATGCAATCCTAGGATCAAGATATGTTTTAGTTGCATGGAAATTTAATCGGTCTATAATAGACTCAATAGTTTCCTTTTACTGTTCGAAACTTTTACCTCAGTGACATTCATCGCCGATCCAACTAGTCCAGGAAGCAATATACCGTCAAGTATGGCCTGGGGAAACTTAGTGGCACTTGATAGCGGAGAGTCTGAGGTCAATGAGGGTGAGCCAAGCGTATATGAGTATGTAGAGGTACTGAATAACTCCAGCATGGAACTCTTGAGGGTTCCTTGGTCATTTTGTCTCTCCTTTCTCACATGATTTCCTCTCCCTGGCGTCGTTCTCTTTTCAAGCGTGTGCCACCAAGTTTTTCTACACCTATAAACATCACTTTACTCATGTAAGATAGTCGAAGAAAAAATAGGTCACTCAAACGCATAAAATTTCCAAATTTTCGGACCACAGAAAATTCCTGGCCTTCGTCAAGGAAGAGCTGAACGCAACAGTGGGAAAAAAGGAACGAATGGGGAATGAGAAGAAGGAAGGGGCGAAAGGGTTTTACATAAGGCAACATCGGCAAGGGGGCATTAATTTCCCTTGAAAAAATAAACCAGCAAGGGTCACGAAATGTCATGCTGACACCAAACAACACGCGGCATGCACGCGAGCACTCTATATCTAATTATTTCATGCTTGCTGCCGCCATTGACGAGAAAGGGCGGCTCTCCAGACACACGAATGCAAGTGTATTTAACACTCTCGTTGCGGATCGCGTCAATTGCCGTGATTTGCAACTCAATTGCAGGTCACGTCAACTGACGTGTTTCAAGTCTAAAGCTACAACATATAATAGGGATTTTTTTAACCATATAATATCACTTTTAAATACCTACTCTACTGTCTTAATTTAAAACAAATGTAGGCATACTATTATTTACTAATGGCTACAAAGTAAAGATATTAAAATTTTTGGTCATGTCGGTACGTTTTTTTCTGTAAAATAATTTTATTTTTTTAAAGCGTGAAATCTATTTAAAACAACGAGCACTCTATGAAAGAAATTCAAATGAAGGCTCAGCAGGGATGGGGTTATATCCAAAAGACATTTCGCGCCCTCCAACTGATTTTTTCCTCAAGAGTCATGACTAAAGATAAGTTTTTTAGCATTATTTTTAGCATTAATTATTTGAAAGTTAGCATTTTGTAGCATTAATTATTAGAAAATTAGAAAATAAATAGTAATACGTGGAAAATTGGATTTTTGGGATTGAAATGGTCACAAACAGAAGATTTCGGTCAAAATTATGGTACGCTGTTATGAATGGAGTATTTGCAAGTTTTTCATGTAGTTTGTGAATGGATGTGTTAATAAAAAGTTGCCAAAAATTTGTTGTTAGTAAAAAATATATTCAAGCCTCTAGGCCTAGATCATTTTTCATTTAAACAACATGAATCTTGCAGTTACTACCATAGACTATAGATTTTCATAATTATATTTTTATTCCTAGTTTCGTTTGTAATAATGAAAATACTATTTGAGTCAGGGCTTAAATTATGGACCGGTTCAGTCCTAGGTCATATATTCGTTCTTGGAGGCTACTATGCAACTTGGATATTATTACAATAAAATTAAAATAAAGTAGGCCTCGGCCTAATGTCGATCAAACCTAGCTTTCTTCGGCCCAATAGGGTACTGATTGACTTAACTTCTCACTGACTGAAAGAAAGCATGGAACACGTTCCTTTGTAGTGGTTTTCATTCTTGTCCAATTGTCGGTCAAGATCAGGTTGTATTTGCTGAAAAAACGTTCAGCATCCACGCTATTAACTGGCGCCCAAATGGTTTGTAATGCTGGAACTGCAAATGATAGGTTCATCACCTTCATGGCCATCGGGATTTGAATCAGGTCTACATTTCCACCATCTCGAACCTGACTTGAAATTTTCCTGTGGAAATATTGGTACCCCTCGACATAGGCATCTTCATTCAGATTTGAGAATGTTGGAAGTTTCTGTAGGCACGCTTTTATTGAATTCTCATTAGGTGTCAGAGTATGTGCGGCAACTGCTGGGTTAAATAGCTGTCCGGCCGTCTTGTAGAAATTGTTTGTCATTCCTGGAGCCATGTGGATTGCCAGCTTACATGCACTCTTCTGAGCACACTGGCAGCATGTTTTTCTGCGCTCTCTTTCCATGGCACTTTGGATCTCCATAAGATGAGGATTGGTCTTGAAATGGGAAGTGACCATCTGAAAGCCGCTGGAGTGAAACACTAAGTTGTTCTAGTTGATCCCACAGGTGTAAATAGGGATACTTTGATCCCTCAAGAACGTTGATCAGAGTGACAAACTTTTCACATGATTCGCCAACGAAATTCATATGTAGTTTGAGGGTTTGCACCAATTTTGGATCAGATGACTGTTCGATTAGATAAGCTGCACTTGCATTAAAGCTGCCGTAGTTATTGGTGAAATCTATCAAAGCATCAACGTATTGGTCCAGATACATGACCGAATGGAACCACGAGTTTCAACGCGTCTCTACAGGCTTCGGAAACAATACCGCAGGAAGGGTGGGGTACTCATTCCCTAGAAACTTCAGGTACGCACTTTCCATTTTACGGGCATTGAGTAATGCCATCTAGGTTTTAACTACAAACAGATTTAGTCGTGAAAGCTCTTTCATAAAAAGTTCCCCCACTAGATTTATCTTGTGGGCAAAACATGGAAAATGCAACATGTGTTCTCCCACCAACGTATTAATCGCTTTAAAACAAGTGGTCATATATCTTGCGGAGTCAGACACTAAACCAAGAACATTGTGGTAACCAACACCCTACGAAGTCAGGCTTTCGTTGATTGCTTGGCAGCTCATCGAGGCTGTTGCATTGTCCAAAAACATGCAATTGGCCAAGAAAATTTTCTTTGTTGATGTTGGGGTCATTATTCTAAACAGGATTGCAAGGACACACCGGCCCTTGCTGTCAGACGTCTCGTCAGCGATTAAGATAATCGGAACCGCGTCACGCATGCGCGTCACTCGACAATACTCGTGATTGGCCGCTAGGCCACCAAATATAGCCAATGGGGGCGCACAGTTGTCAGAGGGAGGTCTAGCAAATAGATGCTTGGGAAGCAGATCGAGGCAGGAGGCAGCGGGCTGCTTGAAAACACGTTTTTCCGGAAAGCCCTGGCGCAAACATTTCGTTAACGAAAACGGGAAATAACAATTTGTAAAAATTGTCTAAATTTTGGCAAAATTAGCGCTTATTTCGCTAAATAGCAATTATTCGCTCTAAAAGACTTATTTTGCATTAATTCGCGAAATAGAAAACCACTTCAAATGCTTTCAAATACCACAAAACATAATGAAAAATCATTAAAACATGTATTTAAGAGAATTAAATTTTTTTCGCATTTTTCGTTGATGCGAAAAGAACGTATCTCTAGTTATGACTTATGGGGAAACAACCACACACCGTAAAGTAGTCTAGTTCACATAAATAACGAGTGCCTAAGAGAATGGTTAGAGGTACGTTTAGACCGGAAAAATTTCAATGGAACAGCAGCCACTATAAACATTCTCCGAGAGGGGCCATTAATTTTACGCAATAATCAACCGTAAATTAAATTTGCACTCCACGACCGATGAGCATCCATATATAAGTCGTGGCTTGAAACACCAATTAGGCCTCCGAATTCCTCCTTCATAAGGAAGAAAGCATTTTAAAATACGTTCAATTCCAATGGACTTTGCCACCGCAACGTCCGATGGAGAAGATGTTTCATTTACTAAAGCCAAACTACAATTCATGATGTCTTGAATGACAACATTGCTCATCGCATATACACCTTAAATTGGCAAATTTGCGGTAAACAGAAGTAATATGCTCAGAGAAGTTCAATAACCCCAAGGTTGACGAATGGGTAAAATAGTATAGCCAAATTTGAAAAGATTTAATAGTTTTGTAACCGGTTATTACCTGATGAAATTTTCTCGGTTTTCCCACCGGGTCAGAAAGACGGCTGTTGCCAAAGTTTCGACAGCTGTCTCTGTCATCGTCTTCAAGGTATGTACCTGTATGACTTCAGCTACCGCAAGTAAGTATATTTTTTCACTTTTTTCAAATATGCAGTACTCTACGACTAGGAGTAGAAGTTAATGATGTTAGGCATCTATTAATCATTTAAATAATGTAATCTGAGCAAATCACTATGCACAAAATAAAGACAAATCCCTGAACTAAGTAATCAAAAGATTGTGTTAACTATTAGATTTTTATATTATTTTTATCACTGACCCAAAGAATGACACCTTCGCCCTTTTAAATAGCGAATTCAACAACTGATGAAGAATGAACACACAGTCATGTATTTGATAGTTAAAAATCCACTCAATCGGGACTCGAACCCGCAATACTACGAATATAGAGCGAAAGCGCCCCATTTACCCCAAGAAATTATTCGAATCCAACAAACTTTCCACCCGATCGAATAATGCAGGTGATGGCTTAATGAATCCTTATTCAAAACTGATTCGGTCAGAGACGAAATATAACCAAACTTCTCGAGAATAAAGCGAAAAAGTCACATTAGATTTTACGAAATTTTAGATTTTTTGTCAAGAAGGTTGTCCTTGAAGCGTAAGGTAGTTGGAACGCGATATGCAGACGAATAAAATTCAATGAATTTAGATTTATTGTAAAGAAAAAAAAATCTCATATTTCTAATGATAACAAAATATTTTATACAAAATTAAGCCCTGCTTTGCGAGATACTTCCAATTGAATATACGGCGTTTTGAATGTAATTTGGTACGGCTGTGAGCTCCAGAGAAACCTCATTAAAAAGCGAGGTATTTCTGACGCAGAAGACGTCAAAAACATCACGGTGTGCAATTCGTATTTTTTCCAAATTATTTTCAAAAACATAAAAACCATTTTCAAATAAACAAAAATATAACAGGTTTAATGACTCACGGTAATACTTTTTATTAAAAAAACTGATTGTGAAACCATTTACAGCGCACGACATAAAACAAGTCAATGCCTCAATCATGAATATGTAGTTAATTACTGAGAAGTACAGTCATAAAAATAAAATTTTTACGCCGTTAACATCGCAATATTTTATTTATGCTTCTAACATCGGCTTTTATTTCAAAATGAAATTCGAATGCAGTCTCTAAGATGACAACAGAACCATGTCCCTCCAACTACATTAATGATTCCTCTTTATCCACAATGGATCCGAGCACAGACCTAACTGCTAACTAACTAACGTAACTTCTCAATAAGGTAGCGAAAACAGAAATTTTCGTCAAGAAAGCCACTCTAAGCTTAGGAACCACGGAACTCTTGACGCCACACTCTTGACGCCTCAAAACAGGTTTCTTGTGTCAAGAAATATATGCATAAATGGAAAAGCGCAAGAAGCGGAAATAGTTGTGGAGAAATCTTTATTCAATGTTTCACAATTCATGGTAAAAGTAGAGGAAAGGCTGGAGAGAAATATTAGGGTGCCTTTTTATATTTGGAAAATAAAAAAGCGAACTACAAGTCGATAGCGCTCAGCAAACGAACGCATTTCATGGTAGTTTTGTGGGTGAATAACTGGCTTCCTCTGTTGATGACATGGGTTCGATTCTCGGTATTGGCGGATAATTTCCATTGTGATCTCAGTCTTCCTTGGTTACGTGAGTAAACGCTGGTAGAACTACAATATCAGTTTGAAGAAACCAAAGAGTAATATGAACTGTGACGATCTTTCAGGTCGCACTAGCATTAGATTAAATATTTGTCCCACAAATTCAATTAAATTTAATTACATACCGCAAAAGAGACGCGATGTTTCTGCTAAACCTTAACGAGTTTAAAGTTTTTTTTTCCAATTCCAGAATACCATCACAAAACTGCAGCAATTACTGTAGGCAGGCGGGAACTTACCTGAAAAGAATAAATATTAAAAAATTACAATGGAAAAATAACAATAGTTACAACTGGGAGGGAAGTTAGGATTCCCACATGCACCACTTAATTTTTACCCTGATTTCATAAAAAAAAGTGTACATGTTAAGTGAGGCTTGCAATTTGCAACAGGCTAGGGGGTTAATTGGCGATTTGATAAGGAGGAAGATCTAAAGAAGACGTAAACTGGAATACTACGTGAATAGAAAACAGTTGAAGAGATGATCGATGATACACGGAGCTTTCCATTCAAGGTGTTAAAGTTAGGGCAGATCGAAAGACGTCAGCCTACTCCAGGGCAAACGAAACAACAAACAAACGAAACATATACGGCGCTGCATTCAAGAAACTAGGGTTCATAAAGAGAATAGTAGAAAGGTTCTCCGAATAAATGAAAGAGAGAGGCAACTTTTCTCTGGTTAGGGCACATCTCGAATCTGCCGCGAACATTTGGGATTTAAAGAACACACGGAAACAGAAAGATTTCATTCGCGAAGTAAACAAAACAAGAAGAAATTTTGCATGCTTCGATAAAACCTGCTACGAGCTAACAGAGTGCTACAAGGCAGATAGAAGGACTAGAGATTGGGAGTCGTAATGGACTCGGAGGCTACACGCTAGGCTTGTCGCATTTAAGGTTTGTGAACTGGCAGTTCATGGGTTACTATCGCAAATAAATTTTGTTTTTTTTTTCAATGATACATTTTGTCACTTTTTTACTTATTTATTAAAACATTTTTTACTTTCATTGAATTATCAGTTAACTTATTTTATTGGTTAATTTTTATAGAGTTCTTGGTTACCTAGTGATATGTTTATAAAGAAAAAGATCATTGTTACTGGAGGAGACTTATTGAAGTAGGATGGTTGTCAGTCAATAGCCCAAGCCATCCATGTTGGGCTAATAATAATAATAATCCAATAATATACATGATGGTTGTGAGCTAATAGTCAAGTTAGGGTGAATAAAAAAGAAACTAGACTCGTTATCTATATATATTAATTTTGTAGCGTGTCAGTCAGTCAGTCATTCTGCATCCATTTTGTTTATATCTCCCTCAAGTTTTGAGCTAGAGAAATGAGGTTTGGTGCATAAAATGTGGATTCTCTGTCTGTATGATTTGGTAGTAAATTTGGTTTGGTAGGTGGCAAATTTTGGAATAGTTTTTACCCCAATATTGTTAACATTGACACCCATATGAAAAGCACTGAATTCGGTGCAGTTTTTTCTTCAATTGCTTTTTTAAATTACTTGAACTCAAGATATTGGATGGAGATTTGCATTATAGAACGCATCAAAGAATGTAGTATTTAATTCTTTCATTCAATTTTCTTATTCGCTTTGTTTTTGTCCAGGTAATACGTTTTTATCTCGAAATTCATCAATTTCTCTTCCTTTTCAACAATAGATATTTCCTTGGCAACCGGGCTTGAATACCCATTTAATAGCGATTTCTTGAATTGCTATTCACTCCTGCAGCCTTTAAAGACCAGGTTCAGTGACTAATTTGATAGTTGTAGTCAAACGACTACGGTTCCTTGTTCGCCTTGCCTTCTCAATGACATCAACAAGGGTCAATCGCTTCAAGTACGTGGATGAAATCTGGAAAATCCGTGCTTTTCGCGTGGTCAATTATATGTTGCATGCTCACGAGTGGGACTGATCAGTAATGCCAAATTCAACACCAGCTGATGAACACAACGCTAGCCTCAAAGCGTCGCATCTTTGGAGACATGTACAGAAACTCACGTTAACGACCAATATGCGCGTAAATCAGCGCAATGTGTTAACCATATTTTCAAAACAGCTGTTGCACATCGGTAATGGAAAAGTACCAGTTGATGTCGACACAAAAATATTTCAATTCCATTGAACTTTTATATCAGTGTTCCATCGATCGAACAATCATTTTAGAAAGTTTTTCCACAAGTTGTCACCAATTACAAAAATTACAGATGGCTTTGCGAACGCGCTATTTTGGTAGCAAAAAAACCGACGTCAATGCAATTAACTACGCCATCAACGAACGAATTTCGGGCGAGTCTGTCACCTACAAATCGATTTATAGCGTCATGAATGCGGACGAGATTTTCAACTACCCAATTGAGTTTTTAAATTCGTTGGATCTTTCTGGTGTATCACCGCACAAATTGTCACTCTAACTCGGCGCACAAATAATTCTTTTGCGCAACATTAATGCACCACGAATGTGCAATGGAACCAGGCTCACTGTCAAACCACTGATACCAAACGTGATCGAAGCGAAAATTCTGAATGGCAATTCAAATGGAGAAGATGTGCTTATTCCACGTATTCCCATCATTCCTACATACATGCCATTTGATCTCAAATGACTACAGCTCCCCGTTCACCTTGCAATCTCAACGACAATCAACAATGTACAAGGTAAATCGCTTCTAGTGTGTGGATTAAATTTGTACAATCCATGCTTTTCCCACGGCCAATTATATGTTGCATGCTCATGAGTGGGACAGCCGAAAAAGTAATTTGCTTTTGCAGAGGGCGATAGGAATAAACATATTGTATATCCGAAAGCATTCGAATAAAATTTTCAGCTCTATTTCACTGCACAAAATATCATTTTCTTTCATTAATGTTGAACGTGTAAATGTGTATGAATTGTACATGTGTGCCTACTTAAAAAGAAAAAGAGGCACTGCAACGCATGTCGGGCCCCGCCGGCGATCGCGCCTCAATTTCGCGCCACCTTACTTTTTCTCAAGTTTGCATGGGATGGGAAGGCTTAAAACAATGCAATTGCTGTTTTGGGGAACAAAAATAATTCTGAATGTTTTTTCATTTTTGGGAAACATACACTTATCCATCTCCATTTAGCCACATATCCCACTGGTTCCACTTGAGTAGTGCAAAGAAAGAAAAAACACCAAGTTCACTTCAAGAGTACACCAGACAGAGACTGCCTGCAAAGCATGCAGCAGGTCTGCTAGTTACAATATAAATATTTGTAGCTCGTGAAAGATACTTAGAATTCATAGCAGGACGACGTTAGGTTGAGATTAATAGAAATATTCAGATCTGACGAGTTTCATGACGACACCCCAGTTGGTTAATTCTCTCGAGAATTGAACCCCCGTTTTCCCTAGAAATGATAAGAATTCGAAGGAATTCATTCATTCTAGGGAATAATTACCCTGAAATGCATTTTCCCTGCGAAATGCTTTTGAAAGTGAGTTGCAGTGGCTTAGAATATATTTGTTTGACACCAAATGTAGTTGACTGAGAGAGGTGTTTTTTAATAATGACTCCACATCTTTTTTATTGAGAATAATTTTTATTTTGCCAGTCTCATTATAATTAATTGTGATAACCCCATGGTTACATAAATTAAACTATGCAGAATAAGTTATTGTTTTTATGAATATATACTTTTTCCTCTATAGCCATTCACTCTATTCACTGCACACTGCACTGTAAGCAAATAATGGTGTAATTTTTCCTATGCCTGAAGGTTTCCCCTAAAGTAACGTTTTGTTCTGGATAAATTACTGACCTAAGTACTTCATTTCTAAAGAAAAAATTATACGAAAAAGATTCCCAAGAGTTTGAGGGAATTTCCTTCGGAAAGAAGCGTTTTCTAAGCTAGTTTCAATTTCTCCCTTGATTTTCCCCATGTTCTAGGGAATTCTCCCAAGCAAATTTCCATTAGGGACGGAGGAATTTATTTTGACCCCGCGCCGTATCTCTAGAACTGATATAAGCGACAAAATAAGAAACATACACTGCCTCGCTGATATAAGAGTTCATAAAAATTATTTCTTTCCACGCACCATAAACATGATAATAAATAAAACAGTTTACACTATCATAAGACATCTTTAACCTTCAATTGACCTCTCTCCCCTCCCCCCCCTCTAACCCATTCCCACCACCTAGATGACTAACGTTTCAACACCCTCTGCCACACGCCACATAAGCCAAGCGGCTTGCAGGGTATGCCGGTATGTAGAAGATGAACTGAACGATGTGCGCACGCGAAAAGTTTGGTAACCTGCCCGTGGGTATGATTCTATAGGGTCACAATAGCCAAGGCCGAAAGTTTAGAAAATATCTAACTAATTTGTTCAAACCACATACCTAAAACGTAATCATTTAACCACATAATATTATTTACATTGTCAATATTTGAGGTGCCTACTAAAATTGACAAAAAAACAATATTCGGTGGTGCAATTACTGACGTTCTGCTCTACTCAAAGACTCGGTGCTCCAACGCACCTCAACTCTGCTCTTGATTCGTTTAGAAGTGAGCTGTGTAGTGCTCAGGGAATGAAACGAATGGGAAGCAAGTGCGCAGTTACGTTGTGAAGTGAGCAGCACACCGAAGCGAAAGGAAAGCAGGGGACGGCGCCTTCAGTATAGGTGACCCACAACGCACGTAAGTAACGAACGCTCACTTTCCTGAGTTATCACACGTGTACACAGAGAGAGAAAACGCCCTTAAATTGAAAGATAAACCGAGTATGTATTTTAATTTAGGTAGTTGGAGCAAAAATTCAGTTCACCTAGAATTTGATGAATTTGGCCTCATTTTAAAGGGAAAAAACTCATCTTTCCAATTATCTCAAAATATAAACCCCTTTCCGAACTACTTTTCGAGCGATTAATAGCGAAAAAGCATAGTTTGATCCAGGGGTGAACCCGAACAGATTTCACTATCAGCATACGTCGGGAAAGCATCAGATCTTTTTGGTAGCCGTTTACTTAGCATTTATGCAGGTAACTGAGTTAATAGGCCATTTCATGGTTTTCTGCATCTGTTGCTGAATAGGTTGAAATTTCCCTTAAGTGAGTAAGTCGCTTATATCCTCTTTTGTTGGGTTATTCGATATTTTATTAGATCTCTATTCCAGGGTTTTCTGCGTTCATAGCGGAATTATTTTGGCTTTCTCTTACGTAGTATATGAAACTGGGATAGTGTTTGTGGGGTACTAATATTAATTGTAGCTAAAATACTTTATTCTCAAGCGATAGGCATGACAAAAAGCTATATATTCTATGTCTATCCGTCCATGAGTAGTAGGTAGTTACAAAGGTTTTCGGAATATGTGGAATGTGTGAAGCACCTTTAAAGTGATAAAGAGCAGAGTAGGATCCTTGTTTCTGGGATATCCACGGCATTTTTTCCGCGGCAATAGAAACTCTGGAATGAGTAGGATGGGGATGACAAGATTTCCTGGGAAGATATCCCTTTGAGATTGGCTCTGAAAAGTGAGATATATAAGGTGACACGTACATTGTAACTTGATATTCTGTATTCGGAAAAAAATACTTCGGCTCAACCACAATACTAAGACGGCGTCGGATTTGGCGGTGAAAAGCGTGGAAAGGGAGTGGAATACTTGGAAGGGGAGGGACCTTTGTGTTCCATGCGTCGCCATAGTTCCCGATATATGCTTAGGAGGTCGCGGTCGCTATCTACGATGTCGCCCCATCTTGCGAGGAAGATTCATACTAAACCACCTTCGTATTTCGCCTTAATATCAGATAAGAGGATGCATTTTTCTGTAAGTAGCCAAAAGATGAACAAAATGAGATGTAAGTAAATTTACGGTGGAACTACCTTAATAAAAAATAAATAAATATATACTTGATCATACTTAGGTTCCATGTAATATAAAGAACATATGTAACATATCACCAAACAGCTGGTTGTTGCAAGTACAATCTCCTTCTCAAAGCTTATCTATCCTGGGCTGTTTCATTTTCTAGCTCTCTACTTTCCATAGCTATCCTTGTTCCTTCCATCCATGACCAACTAGGTCGACCACGTTTATTTCGCCCAGGTTGAGTCCGCTGAAAGATTCGATTTGTCCATCAATTTTCTAGCATTCTAAACAAAAATGACAAAACCATCATAGTTTTCCTCCTCAGTTCTGTCAATTACGGTATCTGTCGCTCCCATACGATTGAGGATCTCTTCATTTGCAACACCTTGTACGCGAGATACCGTGGCACTTCTTCTTGGCACTCACTTCAACAGCTCTCAACCTTCTTTCTAGGTGTTTGTTTAACACTCAGACATCGTAGCCATAACATATGATGAATTCTACAAGTGTTAGTCCACAATAACGAATTTAAGCAGCTGCTTTATATGATCGAAGTAAACCAATTCATGACATATATTTCAAGTAATTCGTGAATTATCACGCATTATGCACTTTTAACGATGTGACTAACTTAGGGTAGTTTGAGCGAGATATCACTTGACCTAGAATTTGATGAATTTGACCTCATTTTAAAGATAAAAATCATCTTTCCAATGATATAAAAATATTTACCCTACGTTCAATACACAAAATATTCATGCTACGCGAAATCAATAATATATATGGCAAAGATTTTCTTTCTAACGATACTAAAAGATCAGCCACTAATCGTACAGATTCCTTATCTCCGTCATTAATAATACAGATGCAGAATTTTCATTCAGCTACCAAAGACAACTTAACCGATGATTATTTTCGCTCATTCGACCTCCATTATTATCTACCTGTTAATTTTGCGAAAAAAATATGGAGTAAAGGTAGTATATTTTTCCACGCTGTCATACAAAAGAGGACAAGTTTTTTTCTTGGAATAGCATGGAAATCAATTAAGCTAAATTGAAATCATTTTACGAAGGAGGCCCTATAACACTTAAAACATTTCGTCAAAGAGCTGTCACCTACTCGTCTCGTTTGCAGCAAGGAATTAAACAACCTTTTCTCATAAGCGTGGGCTGTCTTGCTCTCGCTACTTTGGACCGCCCACTTGCATACCGAACGGGAATGCTAATGCCTTCTCGTGCTCACACCTATAGAATGTTTTATCCACGAGATTCATAGCCAGATTTTTGAAAAAATAAATTGGCCATCCATATGGCGATTGAGATGGCCTTTTGGTCAATTAGTGAGTAGTGTGAAAAACACACGACACTGTGGGAAAGAGTACTAAGCGTATTTTAGTTAAATTGATTTATAATAATGTCGAATAAAAATAAATTTGTGAATTTTCACACTAGTTCATTAGAAAACCTATCATTGTTTAGACACTTGCAATTAGGCCCGGTTTTATAATATCTGGTTAATGTTATTGCAAGATTCTTGCAATTTTCATCATAAAAACATACAGTTTTCTGCTAGCTGTCCAGAAAAAACCAGGCTTCCTCACTTCAAAATAGCAAGTTAGTTGGATGAACAAAATACCAAGCACTCAAAAACATGGACGGTTAGATTTTACGTACTGAAAACAGCGACTTTTTTCAAATAAAGTTATGTAGAAGTACAGCTAACACGAAAACATGTGATGCACATCAGTGAACGTAACAATAAACATGCTTTCCGTTTCATTTTACGGCATTGATTTTGGATTCCTCGTTTTGAATGTAAAGCATCTCCAAATCAAGTATTTAGACATTTTTTTTACCGAAAGTTGCTTCTTATTCGAGACGTCGATGTAGGTATCCAGGATTATGGTTAATATAAATTGCGATATCAGTTTTAAGTCACCAGAAGATGACAGAATATTTAAGTTAACTTGGTGTTAACTTAGAGTCCGGATTTTGTAAATCAGATCAGAAGGTCGATTAGTTGATATAAGCGTTAACGATGGGAGAACGTTTCAACTTCATTTCTCATTTTGTGAAAATATTTTACGAGTTTATAATACCAGGAATTAGTGTAATCATCGTTACAAAAGGTGCCGAAAAAATGATCTTTCGTAATTAACCTAGTGCGAAATTTTACAAAAACATTTCTTCGACACACGTTTATTAGCACAACGATGTTATTTCAAAAATATTTCCATTAAGTAATTATTATTAAGGGGAGGGACGAACATTAAAAAGAGTACTAGTGCTTAATGGTGTAAGAGACCGACAGTTTAAGTAATTTGCAATCTCGATTACGCGAAAATAACGGGCTAATTGAGGCAAAAAGAATATTAGGACGGAAAATACTCAACAGATACACATCCACGTCTTTATATAAAATTGTGGGACTAAATATTTGACGAGTAAACACTTGATTAATGTGAAAATTATAAACATAGATTAGGTACAAGAAGGAAGAATATATCCACATAACTCACCGTATAAAAGATAGCAAAGCTATAAATACTATTTCATTCAAATCTGGACACAGTTTTACAATCTCTCGTTAAATAAAAGGTTTTCTAGGTAAAAAAACTGATGCTAATACGTTCTCCCATGGGTAAAGCACACGTCAACTGACCGACAGCCAGAAGTAATTCACAAAACACTAACTCGTAGTTAACATCAAGTTCGGCTGGTTTGCGAGTTGACCGACTTGACGGTTCGGTTAGTTGACGTAAGAGTAATCCATGTGAGAACTAATTAAGTTTGGCTTTCATATCGCGAAATTATATTACGAGACACCCAAAACCCAAACTCTCAGTTAGCATGAAGTTAATGTAAAGGTACGTCATCTTGCGGTTGACGTTGACCAGACATTACCGGCCCTGAATGTCTTACGGATAGTTAACCAAATTGACTTTCACTGAGTTTTCATAATTATTATTATTATTATTGCATAAATTGTTACAAGTCGACCATTTAGTCGGGTGGTAACATATAACAAGAAAATACTCAAGAACCAAATATAAAATACGATAATACAAAATACAAGTTATCCATTTGGTCGGGTGGTTACATAAGACACAAAATATATGAAGACCAAAATACAAAATATAAAATACTAAATACAAAAAAAAATAGGAAGATCCCTAAAAATTCAATTTTTTTCACCCTCGTCATAAATATCCTAGTATTAGTAGGGAAGGTCTCCAAAATTTCCTCCGGTAAACCATTCCAATCCCCTATCCCCCGATGTAGGAGGGAAAATTTTAAAGTATTTGAGAGCTGCCTCTTAGGCTCAATCTTACAATTATGATCCTTCCTCGCCAGATAACTTGGTCATTTTAACCGGTTTGATAGGTCCCTCCACGCAGGATCACCGATAAATGCCTTATAGATACATTTAATGCGTGCTTTCTTCCTCCTCGACTCTAATGATTTCCAGCCCAGCGTATTTAACATCTCCGTAACGCTTGCCTTCCTTTTAAAATTTCCCATTACAAATCTTGCTGCTAAACGCTGAACTTTTGTCAGTTGCTTGATTTCCCCATTCAGATGAGGATCCCAAACTGACGCCCCATATTCTAGAATAGGCCTAACAAACGTTTTATACGCGAATTCTTTAGTTTTCCTGCAGCTCCTTCCAAGGGTTCTCATCAAAAAATGTAATGCTCTAAAAGCTTTGGTCGTAGTTCTTTCGATGTGCGGTCCCCAATGCAAATCCCTGCTTAAAGTCACTCCTAGGTACTTACAACTTTTGGTTTCCGTCAGTAACTTACCCATGATGTAATAATCATTCAGTGTACCACTCCTACCTTTCCGAAATCTAATAAGTTTAGTTTTGCTTGCATTTATTACCATTTTATTCTCGTTAGACCATTTATCCAATATATTGAGGTCATTTTGTAAGATAATACAATCATCTACTTTGTCTATTACCCTATAAATAATGCAATCATCTGCAAACATTCTAATATGACTCTTTATATTCCAACTTATATCATTTACGTAGATAATAAATATTAAAGGTCCTAGCACACTTCCTTGCGGCACCCCAGAAGTGGCAGAGAATTCATCGGAGAATACATCGCCGACTCTAACCCGTTGTGATCTACCTGAAATAAAGGAATTTATCCAGTTTACGACCCTACCATCCAAGCCAAGCGAGTTAATTTTTTTCATTAGAACTTCATGATCTACCCTGTCAAAGGCTTTTGAGAAATCAATCAGAACCCCATCGATTTGCTTGCCGCTGTCTAGCCCCTCCGCCAAATCCTGATAGAGAGACGCTAATTGACTTTCACAGGAGTAACCTTTACGGAAACCACGTTGTCCTTCCCATAACCAGTTCTTTTTTCTTAAGACCTCCTTGATATAGTCCGCGACCAGATGTTCCATTATTTTACACACGATGCAAGTTAGACTAACTGGTCGATAGGAATCAACACTGTCACGAGGCCCTTTTTTATAGATGGGAACGATGTATGACTTTTTCCAATCATCGGGTAAATCACCATTGTTAATTATTACCGTGAATAAGTGTTTTAGAAAAGGAACCAGAACATTTCCCAGTCTTTTGATTAGTTCCCCCGGAAGACTGTCAGGGCCGCAAGACGCGTGACTTTTTATTTTGCTCAATCTATTTCTTATATCCCTGTCTTTGATTTCAAAAGAGTCAAACGAGACATCTTCCCCAACCTTTGGTGATACTACCCTTGTTTCACTATAAACTTTGGAAAAAAAATTCTTAAAAGCTGTGGCTTTTGAAAAATTGTCATTTACAATCCGATCTTCACACTTGAGAGAAATATTTTCCAGAGCATTATTCCCTTTTTGTCTCCTTCGGATATACTTATAAAGCCCACTCCAACCCATTAATTTATGATCCATCCATTAATTAATGATCGCATTAAAAAAATGCTTTGGATTACGAGAAAAACTGCTTCCTAAAGTTACTGTTTATCGACTTACGATAGCTGATTTGGCTGTTTTTCTCAGCGTCTACATCTATAAAATACCCTGCAAACCACCTCAAGGGTGTGTGGCAGGGGGTGAGTAGTCACCAACATGCAATACACCATACCCTAAAGTTAGTGTAACTACGACTATTGATGCATTAGCATTAATGATTAATGCCTGTCACGCGGCGAAGACTAGCATGCTGCTGATTGGAGAACTTTGATGCCAAGTCTAGTTCAGGCAAATGTTAACGAACTTAAATTAGGTAGCTGGACGGCATTTATGGAATAGCCGGCTCTTCCCGCAACGGAAACGTCGGCCAGCATCCATCCATCTCACCTGGTGGGAGTAGTGACAAGGCCACCTTGTCCAGTGCGATTAAAGCGAGTGATCATTCATAAGCAGGTTTCGATCCTTCCGGCAGCCCTGAAACTTTAAAATCCTTACTTTCCAAAATCCTTATTTCATAATCCATGTTTTCTCTAGGCCTTAATCTCGTTTCTTCTCGGATTACTTGAAGAATTTAGCTTTTATTTTCTATTGGAACATTTTATCACACGATAAATCGGATACCCTTGAAGGCCTTGGCCTCAGCCGAGGATTGTAGCAACGAAATACGCAGCATTTGTAATTAGGAATAAAATTCACCGTTCAAAACACGGCCTTATGGCTTGCCTCAGGATGACTATTTTGCCTAGAATCAGGAAGCCTGGATAGCATAGTGGTCTGGACACTGCCCAGACCAAAGATCCGTGGTTCGATTCCCGTTCGAGGTAGTTTTTTGTGACAATTTATAAAGAAAGCTCGAATAACGATGGTAAATACTTAGGAAATAGGTAGAAATCGCAATTTCTGCCTCATTTCCCATTGCTACACATGGTCAAATATCCTTAGTTACGGAGTTATGATTAGTTACGGAGTTATGACAACGGAAATGTACAACTGAGCTCATTTCGCAGAATCCGTTTAGTACCTCGTTATTTCCAAAATTATGCGTAGAAAAGGAGTTGGTTTTGGATGCCTAAAGTAAAAATGTTTCTTTATTAATACGTCGCTCACGTTTGCTGATTTCCAGAAATTTTCGAGAAAGAGCATATATTTTTTGTTAATTATATAATGGTAGTAAAGAACTTTTTGTTACTTCTAAAAATTTGAGTGAGACGTAGAATTACCCTCATTAGTTATTTGCAGCCAGGTGTATATCCTGTTCAATTTTAAACTTTAAACACTAATAAAAAATCAAAAAAAGCCTGTAAAAACCGTTTTGGAAATAGTTTTCCCTACACCGCCACGTTACTCAGGCTCAGCGAGACTGTTGCACCCTAGAGGTTGTTTTCGAAAGAAAGACTTCGCTGAACTAGGATTGCAATTCAAGAGCTCCTCTCATAACATCGCAGTAGGGATCAGAATTCCACTGAAAATCTCTGCTAGGGTTTGAACCCAGAATGCAAAGCTGGTACTCTAGCCAAGACACCAAACCGATCCCGTACTTCGTCATGTAATCCCTTCGGGAGAACAAAAAAACAACAAATTGTTGACAAGTGGATTCTATTTCCTACGAATTTTCCCAAACTCACATATCTTATTCCCATGACTACAAAAAGAACCCACTGTTCCTTCTCGACTATCGAAAATATTCATTCCCAACTGTTCTCAGTTAAAAAATGGTTTTTCCTCATTGAAGCATACCTACTTATATTTTTCCAAGAGAGACGCAACACAATGAAAAGATTCCTAGAGGCTTTTTTACGCTGCGCGATAATTGACATCTCCTTATCAAGGTGGAACACACGCCTTCCATAGCCGATTACCTTGAACCTAGACCATTTTACAGTTTCATAACTCTTAATGCTGGAAATGTCATAACACTTAATTGTAGAGGGAAAAACGCTGGTGTTAACTTGCCACCAGCATTCATTACCAGTAACTCATTACTCAATATATTCTTGAATAATTCCCATCAAAACTCTACCGAAGAATAAGCATTTCATTTCACTAGATATATTAATTAAGAAGATCAAATGGTTGGAGAGCATAGGTTGGCCGGTCGATAAGCACTAATGCTCTTTTTCAAGTTTGTTCCTGCTGAATTGCCGGCATGGGACTAAATATCCATGGAAAATTATGGCTGAAATAACATAGTTGTGCTAATAAACTAGTGTCAAAGAATTTTTTTTAACTTAACCCTAGCTTATTAGCAACTGACCATTTTTTCGGCACCTTGTGTCACGGTAATTACACTAATACCCGGTTTTATAAACTCCGGTCAAATATGTTCACGGAATGAAAAACAAAATTAAAACTTTCTCCCACCGTTAACGATCACGTCAACTAACCGACCTTCTGATATAATACGAGTACACAAAACCCGGACTCTCAGTTAACACCAATATCCACTTGAATAATTTCCATCAGAATTCTGCCGAAGAATAAGCATTTAATTTCACTAGTTATTGTTATTTAGAAGAACAAATGGAGTGATTCGCCGATTGAGAAGTCCTATAATGAATGGGAGAGATAAAAAGTTCGATTAAAGCTCTACAAAGTAGAAGGAAACGTATTGGACACAATCTACGACACAACGGCCTCTATGAAAACCAGTAACGTTAGGAGAAATAAAGACTAAGACCTATCAATGGAGACAAATGACGGAATACATTAAGTAAATTAAGAGGCATTAAAATGAAAAATTACGAAGGAGTGATGTCAAGTGGTTTGCGGAGAGGAGTGTGGAGTGGAAAGCTGCAGAAAACGTTTCTTCGGGTTGACGACTGCTGATGATGTCTGCTATTCAATATTTGGGTTAGCAGCAAAAAATAAATAAAATGCATATTTTAATTTCTGATAAATTGCTTAACACTTAACATGTTCAAACAGACAAAAGTACCACCTCGTTCTTCCACTGATAACGCGTCAGAGTTATACACCGAAGACGGTGAAATTCGTCAAGACAAAATAATTTGACTTGACCGGGATTCGAACCCGGATCTTCCAATTTGCCGATCTCCCAATACAAGGCGAATTTCAGCTTCGCCTTGAATTACGATGGCTTAGTGGTGTAACCTGACCGGCAAATTGGGAGATCCGGGTTCGAATCCCGGTCAAGTCAAATGATTTATTCATGGCGAATTTCACCATCTTCGGTGAATAACTTCGCACCCGTGCGCGTGACTTCGTACCACATCATTTGTTAGCGCAATGATTGGAAATATGCGTCAGTGTAATTTTACAGCAAATTATTTGCACAGATATTTCATAATAGTCTTCGCTATAAGCGCCAATTGCTTTTCAGTAGACGGATAGGAGTTTTCATTTTTTGCCGTTTTATTTCAACGAGAAAATACATCTTGTGCCGTGTTTTTAAACAAAATTATGTCCACGTATGACTTGATTTTTATATTTTATGTCCACCCTCCACAGAAGTCGACGTAATTTGAAACGTTATTTTCGAAAAAATTAGGTCCGCAAGTTGGGAATGCGTTCACTATAAGTAAATAGAGAGCACATTTCCTTCAACTATCACATCACTTGACAGTAACCTAAATTTCAAGTTAATGGCCAGATTCCTTAAAATTTACTTGCAGTGAGCACAAGGGCGCGCAATACAAAAGGAGGACTATGAAAAACTTCACGTTGATCTGGTTGGAGAAGTAAGATTAATGAAATAACAAGAGAGGTTATCATCACACGTAAACAAGGCTGTTTCCATCAGCTTATGTGAAATAAGAGGATTTTTCTCAATGAATAGGTAGTAGATATGTACTTGTTTGGGTGTAATTAAGGTTGGAGACAATATTAACGGATCAAACACAACAAATATTTCTTTCCAACGCCGAAATACCGGTAAATCCTGACCGAAAGCGTGCATTTTGCAAAAGCAAATCAACTTGAAAATACCAAAACAATATACTTCATCATTTAATTGAGTTAAGTTCAATGAATTTCTGAAAATGTGTCTACATATGAAGTTATATACTCGTGATTTCACGCAGATTACAAAAGATGGAGAGCGAAGAATAGCCCAAGTTAAGAAAGCGTTCATGATGAGAAGACAACTACTTAGTCCAAAGACAATAGGACTTCAAACGAGGAAACAGTAAGTGGAGAAAATTTGCGTGGGACGTGGCACTTTATGGATCGGAAACATGGACCACTGGAAGAGCAGACCAGAAAACATTAGGAGCTTTCGAAACCTGGTATTGGAGGAGAAGGCTAAAGATCAAATGGATGGATAAAATAAGAAATGAAGAAGTAAACAGAAGAGTAGAAGAAGAAAAGAACATATGGAATACTGTACAATAAAGAAACACCAGACGAATTGGGAGCACCCAGAGGCACAATGGGTGTGTGAAGAATATAATTTTAGGAAAAATAGATGGAGAAGTCCCAAGGGGAAGGCTAAGGGATGAATACATAGACAAAATAAAGAGTAAAGTCATACATAAGAAGAACTACCAGGGAGTAAGGGAACTACCATTAGATAAGTAAGGATGGGAGGACTGCAGTAAATCAATCTTGGGGTTGAACGACCAATGATGACAAAAGATATAATTCTGGGAGGCGATAACAGTCATGGCGGTTTCCCAGAAAATTGTAAATGGGCTTCATTGGGGGCTCCTAAATTAACACCACCTACATTATATCTGATAGAGTTTTTTTATTCAGTTTTATAGCATGCAATACAGTCCAACTAGCAACGAGATACGGCTAAATGTTTTGAGTCATTAAATTGCCTTCTCTCGAGAACGGATGATGTGGAAAGCGAGCTGAATTTCGGAAAATATAGAAAATAAAATACTAGATTGCTCCGAAATTGTACTCGAAGCGCTAAGTCCGACCAAAACTTTCAAATGGCAGCAATATCTACCCATTGCATCACTTCAGGAAAAAAGACATTTAAAAGGTCTTCGGACGTCCTTTTGAAGCGCCAAAACATTTGCCTAGCTTAATAAACAACACATTGGAGGAAGCAGTAGCAGAATGCTATTTCTTCTTATAAAGGTTCGCATATCTGTATTTAATCCTTAAAAGATGTTCTGTACACTTTGGCCCTAACATGTTAAACAAATTACCACCCGCCCTGAAAGGTCATGAAAATGGGTTCACATTCTTAAAATAAGTTAATGTATGGCTGATTTCTCTTAAAAGTGTGGAATTATGTTTTGAGGAAAACAATTGTTTTTCATCAATGTTTTTCATCTTCATTCCTTGCCCAAATCTTGAAATTGACATAATAATCAATTTTGTCACGAATTTATGAGTTTAATATTTATTTACTTAGTAGCTATTTTGTACTCTTTATAACACTCATGTCGTGATGGTAGCTCCGCACAAGAATTTCTTTGAAGCTCCCTAAAGCTCATATGTTTTAATTTAAGTATATATATATATTTTCCAGGTGTACATGAGCATAAACATCTATCTCAAAATATACTATGAAGTACATAATTCCAAGTGAAATCGTCTAATACCATGCACCTTCACGGATCGGATTCTCTTCCATGTTTTCCTTGAACAATATATTTTACAGACTTTTTACCCATTGTTGTCCTTGATATTTCGTTTTGAAATAAGGCTGTTTTTTGGCTAAATCCATATCCGTTTCGATAGTAGGTATTTCTGAAAATTAATCAGAGCTTATTTGTTAATGAGCAGACTACCATAACCTTTGTGCCAATCGACAAAACCTAATGAGTCACACCGTAGTGGCACTTTCACATTTCACTGGGAAAATGCAATGATTTAAGTTCTAACAATGCATATTAATTGAATTATTTTATATTTTACTATTTTAATAAACCAAGTACCAAATTAAACCAAACTTTTGAGAGACATCTGTTGTTGTATCCATAATATTACCCTATATCTATTTCATCATATTTACTCTAGAGAAAAAAAGTGAGGGTGTTTTTTGCTGTTTTTTAGAAAGAAATATATTTAAAAAGGAAATACTATTTATCATATAAAATATTCAATGCCATATTTACACACATATAATGTCCGATAAATAAGTGATAACAGCTACATTTTCTAAAATAATATTGTTTAAAACCCTTGGATAACATTTAGACATTGTCATAAGCAGTACAACCAAGCTAACGATTATTCACACCAGACAATCCGAGTGAAATCACGTAATTTCATTTTTTCTCTTTACTGTCTCATCAAATGAGTATGATGAATACTGACGTACTCCATATTGTCTATGAAATTTTAATTTATTCCTGAGGTCCAACTAAATTCCGAAACAACTAGAACCACTGGTGTCACACCAGAAATAAACAACAGAAGGTCCATTAGGATGCATGAATTGAATTTTCTTCTCTTTCCTCTAGGTGCAAAAAACTTTCTAATGATAATAAAATAATAAGGTACCTGCGCCATATTCCGACATGGGCTTAATTCCGACACTCGGGTGTATTGCCTAAAGTACTAAAATTGGTTGATAGATATCAGTAACTAACAGACGGGCGTCCGTCGGCGAGATGACACAAGAAGTTTCATAGTCCTAGGTGTGGCGCTGGCTGTATTAGAGCACATTATGTGTTTACAGGCGCCAAGCGTGGGTCTTGAAGTAAGTTCCATTTTAACCGATTGTCGGTACAAAATTTAAAAAAAATTTAAAATATTTTACATTGTTCAAAAGCTAATTTTTTGTTCTACAGTACAGCATAAATAGTTTTAAGAAATAATTGATACAGAGCGAGCATTTGAAGAATATGTTATAGAGAACATGGGATCCCTAATTCCGACAGGTGTCGGAATCAGGACCCTGGCTGCTCTCAATATTCGTTTTATTCGCACATAAAAGTACCGGAGATCGTTGAAGAATGTGCAACTTATATACACAGTTACAGTTGTTTTTAGCGTTATATGATTATCTGTTTACTTCAATCACTTATCACGCATAAACTAAGTTACCGTTTGTGAGTAGACCATAGGTGAGTTTTCATCCCCCTCTTCGCTGACAACTCTAGTATTTGTTAATATCACTGTCATTGCGATGTATCCCTCTGAGTCGATTCCATGTTTCGTTGCATTATACAGCACCACTCTTATCCAGATAACAGCATTATAACATTTTTGTAATGCTGAATATAATCGATCGTAAAATTTCGTCTTTGACCCCGGCATTTTGACTAATACGAGTTTGTAACTAGCCCAGCATGAACTGATCCGAGGGGCACGAAAGCTATCCGGCATGATCGTTTGTTTGATTCCTGTCACTGAAGGTGTACGGCGCAAGGTTCTGCTCTCATCTATCTGATAATTCTCTCCCCTTCCCATATTTCTGAGTGCTTCCTTGAAAATCATTGTATTGAGGTCGCTATTTAACCCTCGAGAGGGCTAAAATGTAAGCGATTTGATGATATGGAAGCTCGCAACATTGTAGTGGCAATGGTTCAGCCACATTCGGATAAAATAGAAGCTTAGTGTTTAAGAAACTTTACACCTCCCTTTCTCGCATTCAACTCTGTCATATTGATGACGCGATGTTGACGAGCAAAAAACGTTAACAGGCGCATTGTAACAGCTACATTACTTGGAGTGTAACCCACTCCCCCTCGTTGCCCGCTGTAGGTTTTTAGGTGATACCGTTTCCCTGCCTCCATTGGTAAATTAATTAATGCACGACCCCTTCTATGAAAATATTAATAGAAAGCACAAGTATTCGTTGAAATAACGGTTGTAAATTAGGCACGATTTTATTTCTTTAGGAAATGGGTAATAAACGGATAAAGATTCCAAAAGACACCATGGCACTTGCAGTTGCCGCGGTGAAGAATGGTGCGCCGCTAAAAACAGCTGCCACAAAATACGGAATCGTCAGAAAAACCCACGTTACCGCTGGAGCAGACAAAAAATATTGGTCGACCGGCTCTTTTGAATTGTGATCAAGAGAAGGAATTACGCCAAAGAATTTTTCGGGTGGCAGAGGTAGGGATGCCGGTAACTAGTCGACTGATAAGAAGTGTTTATACCTTTTGCGAAATTAACGGAAATAAACATAATTTCGATGAAAACGCAGGATTAGCTGGTACGAAGTGGATGAAGCTATGTTTGTTGAGACGTATGGATGTGTCAAAGAGGAGGGCTCAGACAATGAACCAAGGTAGAGCAATGAAATTAAATCGCGTGATCGTGAAGGATTATTTTGAAAAGTTAAAAAATATTATGATTTAACATGATTTTATACGGAAACCAGAGAAAATTTACAAAATTGATGAAAAGCCATGCCGATCAACCCTCCACCACTCACAACAAGTTTATGCAGCGAAAGGTTCAAAGCGTCTTCATTTGATGGCTTCAGAGCATGCTGAAAATGTCAGTGTTGTCACTTGCGGAAATGCCCTGAGCCAAGCTATTCCACCAATGATCCTTTTCAAAGGAAAAAAGATTCCAGCCTGAATGGGCTGATAACATGCCACCAGGAACTGCAGTTGAAATGACTGCGAATGGTTCAATGACTTGCCAAACTTTTGTAAAATGGATAGCTCAGTTCGCAAAATTCAAAACATCACGTAAGGCATTACTCATATTCGATGGAGCTAAATCTCATCTTGAATCCAACATTGTTGGCGCATCGGACGACGATAATATTACACTATCTTGCAGACCAAGCAATTGCACACATGAGCTATAGCCGATGGATAAGTCAGTTTTTGGTCCTTTTGAGGATTACTGGGATCCTGAGGTGCTGAAATACTGGAATAACCATGGAGAAAGGATAATCACAAAGGCAAGATTTGGAAGAATTTCTTCCCAAGTATGGACTAAATCTATGACCCCGGGAAACATTTTGGCTGGTTTCAAAGCGACTGGGATTTATCCTTTATAAGAGGACGCCATTCCGGACTCTGCATACTCTAAGATCTAACTATCATATCCATGAAGAGTGTGCAGATACAGATGCCAAATTTCGTGTAGTTTTCTTTTGTCCTGGATGCGACAGGTAAAATGTTTTACAGTATTAACATTAGCTCTATTTTTTGAAATTATTGCTTTCTTTCTAGTAAGTAAAACTCATTTCATTTCACTTTTGTATACATTTTTTTGTTCCTGAGCTCTAAAACTCTAGAACAGCACAATGACGGAATTGGGAGCATAGCTGTGTCGGAATTTGGGAAACGGGGCCCATATTTCGACATTTTTAAAACTTTTATTCTGACTGCTATTACTTTGAAAATAAAGCCGGTATAGTCAAACGAAGCTAGTCAAATACTGTGCACACCATGGGATAACTTCCGTAAAGCTTTGAGATTTCAATCAACAAACATGACACGACATGACAATCATGATACAAGACAAAATAACTTTATAAATTCGCTATCATTTCTTCGCAATTTCTTGCAAAACAATTGCAATAAAAAAATTGCCAATTACAAATAAATACTAATATGAAGCAGTAGATTCTGGAAGATGCAAAATGACTATTAGCCGTTGACGCACCCAATACTACCACTGCGAATGTTCATTAATCAATTGTACATACATACGCCAAGTGATCTCATCTCGACTAGATTCAGTTAAAAAATGATAACTATAAGCAAAACATCGAGCTGTGCACTGGCCTCTCCCATCCAGATTTGACACTGTAACGAATCGAGATACCAAAATAATCATAACTAGGGCGTAAAATTTGACTTTCGCTGTTATGCGTCCATGATTACACGGCCATCTGATTCGGGTCATTGTTCACAAGCGTTCATAGCTCCGAATTCCCCCTTGCTCGCCCACAGCCCTCACACAACGGAAAATTCCGCGCCCGTTCTCTGAGTTCATTACTCATCATCACCTTAGTCACTCATGTCTTTAACCTTTGACGCCATAAAAACTCACGTCTTTTAATGGCTAATGCATCAACGCACACAACGATCAATATGGGTCTAGCCTCACGGCGTAGTTTTACACGGCAACTATATCGACCTGTGGAGAAGAACACCAACCGTGGACAATTATTTTGGTTTACGATAGAGTCGAAAACACACTCGGGTGACGGTTCTTTAAGCTTAAGTCGTGAGTCCAGAGACATTTTTGTCGCAAATATTGCCAACTAACGATTTCTTTCACCATAGGGCTTTCCACGTTCAGTTGACATTATGGCTTCTTATAGAGATTCGCTTCTTGTGAAAATCTCCATAAAGCCGCGCGCATCTCCGATGTCGCCAATACCAGCACAGGGATCAATATACATCGCTATGCAATAAAGTAATTGCTCATCTAGGACTATTCCAATATGCAAATATTAATCACTTAAGCAACCTACTTAAATCTACCGCGGCGTCGGGAACGGTTGCCTACGTGATTTGAAGGTGAGCTCACGGAGCGTAAGTTTGGCAACAGTGTTCTCCGTAAGTCCCAAGTTAACGAATAAATTTGGAAAGCTATATAGAAAAACATCATACCCAAATATCAATTCCGATAAAATTCGATGAATTTGGCCTCATTAATAATAAAAAGATCTCGTATTTTTAATTATGACAAAATATCAGAACTTACCATCACACTATTCGAAATTTTGTCAAAAAATACCAGCCATTTTCCATGGGAAATGGTACTGGTATACACTCCAGGGGGCTATTACGAACGAGGCGGGCCGTAGCGCACCGCAGGGCGGAGTTTTCGCTCCGCCGACGTTGTAACTCCGACCCCTGCGATTATGAACTGGGGGGTCGGAGAGTCACCGCAGGTCGTTGCAACACGTCTTGGGGACGGTGAGACCCGATGCGGCGGAAGTTACGGTGTTATGAAAAATTACGCGTTCTTTGCATACGGAAATGACATCAGCCAATTCTGCGAGATGTTCATTACTGACATTTTATGCACTAAGTTCTTAATTAAAATAATCTAGTTTAATATTTAATAGGGATTATATGATGAGCATGTTGGCGCATTATTTCAACACAAAGATCACATAACGAAAGTGGATGGAATACTTAGCTTTAAAACATTTTGAAAGCTTCGTAGTGGAAGACGCGAAGTTTTCCTATATTGAGGAATACGTTTACTAAAACATTTATTCAAAGAGGAGTGATAACAAATCTTGGAAATATAAACCATATAGAATTAATAAATAAATTTAGGTTAATATAATGATGAAGCATACAAACTTTGCTATCTTCGGAGCCGGATTTATTTACTAATTAAGGACGCCGGGCATACAGACTACAGAGGTTTCAGTTCCATCAAAAGCAAAAAGGTAGAAGTCAACAAGTCCTATGGATTTCCCATTTAACCCAGCGACGGAATAGTATTGAGAATGCCATTCAGAGGACTGGTTGAAGCATACTGAAGGCTCTCTCTAGGAGGTTTTATCGTGACCAAAAGTTCGATACCTTGGGGAGGTCAACTTTTTTCATTAAAGTGGGCTTCCCTTCTTCGAGCATCATTTAAAGCATTAAATGACATACTCTGACTGCCGTTTAGTCACAATTCAAAGATAATTCCGAAAATTTACGTTCTTCAAATACCAATGTGCATTTTTCACGAGGAAAACCTCATCAACCCATATACGCTCAACGTGATGACGTGACGGCTTCCTCAGGTCGTCTTAGAAGACTCCTGGGGGGTTATTACGTAACTCATAAGGACGGCGTTATGGGGTGAAAGTCTTTATCATAACTACCCCCAGTGATCATACCGACTTGAGCGATTACGGAACTCATAAGGCCGTCTTTATGGAGTGAAAAGTCTTTATCATAACGACCCAAAATAAAGACAGCTCAAGAGGGGTCCTTATGAAGATAAAGACCCAAGATGGCGTATTTGCGCAAAAGTTAACTCTGCGAACTCGCGAGATATATAATAATTATCAAAGCCTATGTGAAGAACAACATTAAAAGTAACAAGCGTTCACACTTAGAAGAGTTGCGAAATGTTTTTAAAACATTTCCGAGTTTCAAATTCAAATGCAATGTCGAGACTCGGGAGTACATCTGATGACGGTTCAATTCTGAGGACTCACGAAGTATATTAACGTTAATAATCAAAGGCTATGCGAAGAATAATATGACAAAAAGTATGATTTTACATTAGGTGATTTGCTAAATGTTTTAAAAATATTTCCGAGTTTCAAAGCTATTGAATTGCTGAGTCCGGGAGCATTTCTGACGGTGCAGCATACGGCTAGCCGTCAGCGCTGAGCTTTGGCATACAAGTTACTGTAGATTTGATTGATACTACTCGTATTTCATGCATTATAAGGTTATACGAAGAGGCAAATACAGATATGTCATCGTATTCTAGAGTTTAATTATCCCTGCCGCTCATGTCACCCCGGAAAGATTTGCGTTTATAGTTTCTCATTTCAAATACGCGTCACTGTCACTTTTTCAAACCCACATTCCTCAATTTTAAACTCTCTGGGGAGTTAATTACACGTTCAAGAAATATAAAAACTGTTTATGCATACTTCCTAATCGCTTGAAATGCTCTTTTCACAATTTTCTGTGCGGTGTCAATCAAAAGACACCTTTGAAGGCAGCAACTTTAAGACACTCATCGATCGTTTTCGCGCACGATTCTCACAGAAATGCACATTGATAAATCAGTCTCATACACACTTTTTAACGTTTTAAAAACAAACCAAATATTTCCTAGTTTCAAAGCCACGAACAAGTTCAACCGGGAGCATTTCTTACAGGGCAGCAAACAGCTGATCTTTGGCTCAGCTGTTTGCTGCGTAGTTAGTATAGATTTGTTTGATACTGCTCGTATTTCATGCAATAGAAGGTTATACGAAGAGGCAAATACAGATATGTCATCGTATTCTATAGTGTAATTATCCCTGCCGCTCATGTCACCCCTGAAAGATGTACGTTTATAGTTTTTATTTAAAAAAATACGTGACACTGTCACTTTCAAACCCACATTCCTCAAATGTAAACTCTCCGGACAGATAATTATACGTTCTAGAAATATAAAAACTGTTAGTGCTTACTCCTTAAACGCTTAATATGCTCTTTACACTATTTTCTGTACAGTGACAATCCAAAGACACGTTTGCAAACAGTACCTACGTCTAATAACTTGTAGACACTCTTCGATCGTTTTCGCGCACGTTTATCACGCAAATGCACTTAAATTCACCAGTCCCACACACATTTTGCACCGTTTTAAAAACAAACCCAATGCACATTGTGTAAACTCATTCTTTCTGCACATTAGTCGAAAGAATACTCTTTATTTTTCGACTGCACGAAGCATACACCCGGAACGGTTTTCTCACTCTTTATTTCCATCAGTGTAACTCACTAAAGATGCGATTACGTAATAATAAAGATAATTCAAAACTTCTTTCAGGAAATAATGACTTAATAACATAATCAACCTTCATCATTAAAATCAAGAATGTTTGTTTACATTCCTGGCGAGGACCGTCGCTAAACGATACTCATTTTTTTCTTGTTTACTTTTGCTCGCTCATGCATTTGGTCCACTGTTCCACATAGGAACGTCAAGCATTTCATTGGTCGATACATATTCCAAGAGAGTTGCACAGACTTGAACGAAGAATTTGTCATAACACTGTCTTTATGGGCATAACGACCCTCTTCAACACTTCTACCCTGAGTTCCGTAATCGCTGGGGTAGATATATTCAGGCCAGGACAGTCGGTGTTTAACGACGTCTTTATTTATCGTCGCGAGTTCCGTAATAACCCCCATGGTGCCTATCCTTCGGTTCACACAAAAAGTTCTTTTGTTTTAACTTCGTTTTATTAAAAAATCAATACTAAGATATCTCGTGCTATTTTTATTTTAACAGATTTTACTATGATCATCTATAAAAATTCCGACATAGGTACTAAGTTACATAGTAGGCTCACAAAAATATTTTTGTAATTAGTTGAAAAGTTCAAAAATTAGTCGCGACTTTCCTGACAGTGAAATAATAAATTGACATGGAAGCGTCATGGTTAAAAACACCGTGAAAGGAAACAGTTTCCCTCATCGTTTCGCTTCAAAGCACAAATTTCAGTTGAGTTTTATTATTAATTAACGAGCCAAAATAAATATTTATCATCTTTTGACAGTTGCGTAAAATGCACGGCTTACATTTCAGCCTGAAATTGGCAGGTAAATTACCGTAAACCTCATTGCGATTTCGCTGTTTTGGTCAAAGTGGGCGTGGCCTTCGTATCCTAAGCACCCCCCCCCCCAAATTCCAGCTACGCTCCAGTTAAACACACGGCAACAGGAATATTTCAAACTGCTTGATCGAAAGACAATAGGAGAGACGGACGATGAGGAGAATAGAGTTACACGAATTTACCTTGATTTCCAATTAATTATCTGCGCGTCACTCGGCAAATTAGAGCGTTAATTCAGTAATCAGTAAAGAAATATTTCCATTGACCAAATTGATATTGAGTTTTTAATACGCTATCTGAATTAATCACGGTGAAAGGATAGGTTATTATTATAATGCATTTTATTACTTCAGGGAGGTTTTGACGGATAATTGCAGCACAGCAATTGCCCTTGTTAGGGTTGCACCACTCCATCACGCGATGTCTATTCTTGATTCAGAATAAGTCCAACCACTCTTCATAGCATACAAAATACTTACACTATTCCTCTCTCTTCTTCGCCATTCGTTATTCAATCCGGCTTTTAGTATTAGCTACTCTTTTATTATGTACAATCTATCAACTTGGCCTATTCCTGATTTCCTCAAGCAGAAAGAATACATGGTAATGATTAAAACCAAGTAGGAAAATCAGTGAAAAAATGAGAGTCTAATACATTAACCAGTTTTATTAAGTTTGGTTAAGCATGCTCTCGTTTTAATATTCTTATAATACCAACGGTCCCATGTGAGTACAGCAAAAAAAAACGAATTCGCAGGAAGTCTTGCATACACGAATGAATTCGTCATCCCATGGTCAACGTTAAACCCACATTATAAAACCGAGCCTAAGCTCCATTGAAATCTCGTTATATTCTTCATTATCCTTCACAGAAAAAAGAACTTCTCATTGGAGAATAATTTGGCATTATACTTTTGGGAAAACTTAAACATGTGAGCTAGTGAAGGAAGCTAGGATCGCATAAAACGGTAGAGAAACCTTCATGATAGTGGAGACCACTCATTTAAGATCATTGGGTTCACGAGCTAAGTTGAATCTAAATTTTTCAAATAATCAGGGAGTATCAGTAGTCATTTTCTGCAAGATTTGGTATAAATGATAACATTAAGTTCTCCCAATAGGAATATGATGGAAAGTTTATGAAACAACTTAGCCTGGCGTATGCCATAAATCGATTTTTGTAAAGAATCCAATTTTACTTGAAATTGGACTTACGATAGTTCTAAATTCTAGCAACGGCATGAAATATGAAAAACAAAAGAAAACGGATAAAATAGACGACAACTCTAAGCGCTACTAATTACGCAAAGGTTTATCATCAATAAATCAATGGGAAATGAAATAAACGAATTAACTGGAGAAATATATATATATATATATTTAGGGATTAAATATTACACAGCCAACATACTCCACTAGAATCAGTAGACTACGTTATAGTAAAGCTACTAGTTTAATGATATTGTAACTTTAAGTTTATTCTGAGGAAAAATATCCAACTTATGGAAAAAAACGACACGAATTTCATTCCACAACGGGAACTCCTTAGATGACGGCCGAGGATTTTCCTTTCGAAACGGAAGCCATCTAGCAAGCACCTGAAGTTAGTACTCTCCTCAAGGCTGTTCCTGTTGGGATGAGCGGGAACGTCAGCGTTGAAAACACACGCTGGCGTTTGACGGCAATAAAATGTTCAAGTCGGTTGAACGACGGAACGGTGAATAACGGCCGAGGTAAACATTCGCATTTCAGCGGCCCACGTGCTCTCCTTCCTAACGGGAGTCGCACCATTTGTTTCCCCCGAAGTCTCATTTTCCCGACTCCCTCGCACATACGATTAACGCGGCAATTACATCGGATGAGATCAGCGCACAGGAAAACTATTGACGATGAAAGACGAAAACAATGACATTCCTCGAGAGACATTCACGTTTATTGCCCATTTGAAACGCTCTGAATTCAATATTCTTCAGAGAGTCGACTTGATTCCGAATCATTAGTCTGACGAATAGATATTGAACAGAACGATTCCATAATCATATCACATAAAACACAAGTGAATCGGAATAATAAATCAGAAAATCCCTGCTTCAGAAGGATCTAATCAATGATATCCACAATATTCTCGGTACAGTTGTTCTCAGATATCACCGTCTTAAAATTTAAGAAAAGACATGGCCACTTCCGTGGCTCATCACTTCGCAAGCCTGAATTCAGGCCGAAGGACATTTTTCACAAAAAAATAACTCCACGGGTTTATGCTCTTTGAAAGGGAGAATTTGTGGAAAATGTAGTTTGATTCCTAGTCGTAAACCAATCAAATAATCAAATTATTGGAATAATATAACATTCGCCTCAAATTAGACCTTTCACATGATAGTCAAAGCGGTTTGGTTTCCATAAAATTTGATCCAACAGGCTTGAGAATCAGAAGACAGGTAGGATTTGAAGAAAAAGTATTTTGTTCCAAGTCATTAACCAATCAAATAAAACCAAATTCTTGGAATAATATAACATTCTCCTAAACCTCAATCTTTCACACTTGGACAAACCCGTTTGGTTACATTAATTATTAACAAAAAATTTAGACCGTGAGACATCGGCTTTACTTCTAAGGTCTGACAAAGTACCCTCATATTGATATTTTCTCTGCGTGGTTGGGTTTCTTTCTTCGCGGCACGAGATACCGTGGGTTTTGGTACGACCTTAAAATTCCACAAGCCGTGTTTATGTAACGCACTCCCTACCCATTAGAAAGGAATATAGGTGGGCGCCGATGGTAGTTTAGTTGGCAGCGGCAATTGACTCTTCCTCGTCCCGGTGGCAAACGCAACATAGTCGGCATCAACCAATTGTAAATCCCTGTGCGGTGCCCACACGGCCAGAGCGAGCGCGGTAAATGGCTGGCGATATCTTTCTTCGTGTGAACCTTGTGTGAACAACCTAATCACATGCCATCTGGTATAATGCAATAAGATCGCTTGCGATTGCCTAGCTCTGGTAGGCATTAGAACGTGTTCAATTTTTCTAACGATCTGGCAGCTTAGAAGTGCACATTTCCACCTTGATTAGAGAAATAAAATTGTATGGGGAGGATAATTTTGAAATGAAAGTAGTTAAATAAAACTGCAGTAATTGTACCGTCCACTTAAATTTTTATGTAAATATCACACTCCATAGACCTGATGATGACGCCCTAAGAAACGTCGAAACAAGTGTAGAGTAATATTTACATTAAAATTTAAGTAGATAGTATAATTACTGCAGTTTTATTTAAGTACTAAAATAGTGTTCCACCATATAACGCCAGAGACTGTCGAATTTATTTGAAAGGAAAGCTTTGAATATTGATCCAACTAATCAGCGAATATTTAAAAAAAAAATTATATTTCATAAGGGTTATTGTTGATTCTTCTTAGTAATTATGCACAGATACATAATTAAAGAGCATGTTTATCGTTCAAACAACAATGATGATAATTATGAATTAACTCCAGTGAAATATATGATGCATAGTTTTTTTTTATTATCGCTAATACAATCTCATCGTAATCTGTTTCATATGCAAAGCAATCCACCCCAGGTATACTGTTTCTACGACTTGTTCACCGACTGTGGCTTGTGTACACAGCGGTGAAATGTTGCTCGCCATCGGTAGCCGCAATTCCATCCGACATGACCAGGGGTAGGATTGCAAGCCAATTATGGCACAATAGTAAAGACTCCCGTCTGCACAGGGATTGACGAGTTCAGAAAAGAGTCAAAAATCATTATCACGACTTTTTACTTTGGTTACCGTGAACTAATCGCGGTATTGCCTCTACGGAGTCACCTGCGTGTGCGAAGAAGTGCATAGAAGATTCCGCAGAGGAAAAATCATACGTCTTCACCGGGATTCGAACCCGGATCCCTCGATTTCGTGCCCGATCAAGTATCGTGTGAAAAGAGCTGAAGATTGATTTTCTGCAGCCCTCCGCTCCTTTCTCCTTCCAGCTAACTCCTTGATTCCTTTTCAAACCTTAATTTCTCACGAGTGAAGGTGGAGACCGCGTGGGTCGGCGCAGCAACACTCATTACACAGCAGGCGTGGTAAATGTAATTACCTAAGCGGCTGTAACTCTGCGATTTGGAGGGAAACCAACACATTAGTATCCACAGGAGCAGCATTTCACCAACCCCTTTTCTTCTGAGAGCGATTTTAATTATTGTTACGAAAACCATCCCGCCGCTACCACACCTAAACCCTATAAATGTTTTCTTCCAAAGATGAAGAATTACATAATCCCTCGAAAAAATACACCAAATACTTTGTACAGTCCACTGAAAATTTCACTACGTCGCGTTCCGACTGTTTTGCGTCATCTTTGGGTAAATAGACACGGTCTACTATACTTGTGCTGCGGCATTTTCAGGTAACTACATACCCGAGTAATCTTCAGGTATATACGGACTGCATATATCTTCTTCACCTTCAGATACGCACATACAGAGAGTATCTGCCTACGTCGTCTTCAGGTACATAGCTACTATGTTCTAGTGTCATCTTCAGATACATAAATCAGTCTACCTACCTCATATTCAGTTGCATATAGATAGTACGTGCCTGCGTCATCTTCAGGTGCATACATACTGTATAAATACCTTCGTCATCTACAAGTATGTACAGACTATAAGTAACCGCGTCATTATACAAACATTTGCGTCATCTTCAGGTGTATACAGACTACTAGTACCTGCCTAATCTTCACGTGCATACATACTGCATGTTCCTGCGTCACCTTCATGGACACACAGACAGTGTTAAGCATTTGTCATACTTTATTCATTGACATGCTGTTCCACCACGTCGCATGACACAGTCGTAACGACATAGCCCCAGCCTAAAACAATCTCATATCGGATCTCACATATAACAAGAACTCTGAAGTCAATGGTTTTCCACAGAACCGGATTTTTTTAACTGAACCTCAGTACACTAATCACGTTCACTTTGTCTCGACCGAGAGAGGCACGGAGATAAACCTGCCTTTTACTCACAAAGACTTCCATATAACAGAACGACACAGGTTTGGGGCGTGGATCTCCGGGCCGAGAAGAAACGGGACCGCGAATTCTCCGCCATTTCGCTCTCCGCCCACACCAGCCAATCGCTCGGCACGGAGGCGGTGGCTACGGAATACTTTACCGAATCTCCTCCTTTCACTTGGTCATCCACACGCCTACTATTCACGAAGCATTCCCCTCTCTTCGAGTGAAAAATATAACACCGACTTTCCACACATGACAACAAATGACTCACCAAACAACCCTCGCTACGGTTACATATGGTTCGCATGCGATCAAAATTTTCATTCGCTGAGGCCTGCGAGTATAGGGGGACACCCACACGATGATTTTTTTTTTAAAGAGGCCATTTCGGTAATATTCGCGGATATTTTGCAAGCAGTAATACCTCGTTTTGGAGGGACTTATATCTCATCATCTTTTAATGGTATCAGTATTAGGGTCTTAGAGTGTTCCGAAAACCTGAGTCACTTCGCACACCACATACAATACAATAAGGTTTAAAAATTTTAACACGTCACCCTGAATATTAAAATTGAAATAAAAAAGGGTGAAGTCGGGTATTAAGACCGTAATGCCCTAAAAGAATATAAGACAGTAAAAAGAGTTCCGTTCTTGCAGAACAAAAAAAAACAATTTTCACAAAAAATTACTAAAAAATTGAACCTCACTGGAGTTATATATGATTCCAAAGCGATCAATGTTTTTAATTCGCTGAGATCTGAACTGCGGGGTGAGTGCGGTCGTAGGATCACCATCGATAAAAGAAGCAAAAAAGATATTGCGAACAGAATATCCAAAGCAAAGAATGCATTCTACAGAATGAGGAATCTCTTAACTTCTAGTAACACAAGATTGGATGTAACGAAGCACTTCATTAAAACATATACCTTGAACATGCTCTAACATGGCAGTGAAGCATAGGCAATAACAACTGCAGAGACAAATAGATAGAAAGCAATGGAGATGTGGTGTTACCAAAGAATGATGGACATCAAATGGACGGAGAGAGTCACTAATGTAGAAGCCCTGCGAAGAGTTTGAGAGAACAAAAGCATAATGAAAACTGTTAGAAGATAAAGAGACAAAGTTGATACGAAGAATTCCGCGGCGTTTAATAAAATAAAGAGACAAACTTGGTGGGATGGTTCTGTTACACGGTACCACAATAGTCTGAGGAGAAATGAATGGGAAGAATTGCAGAGGAAGAACAAGAATGAAATACATCAGGCAAATTATGAAGGACGTCAAAGTGAAAAATTACGTTGGAATGAAGCGGATGGCAGAAAGGAGAGTGGTGTGGAGAGCTGCAGCAAATCAATCTTCGGATTGATGACAACAATTATGACGATGATGGTCTGAGTACGGTTACACCTCCCTGTTGACAATAATTTTAAGATTATGCCACAGTCTTATATTCCACGTAACAATAATATCCCACTTTAGAGGTGAGATGGTGTTCACGGCGAACATGCATTCACGAAAATGTCGTGCGCAGTCACCTCCACTAGTCGTAAGTTATGCATATTAATGTTGAAATAACAGCGATGCGTACCAATAATTATTAAGTATTTCTTGTTCTGATGCGTCTGGAGCGTCAGGTACATGAATATGACGGCTCTACATCCAAAGTACTACAATATACAGGAACTTCCACTAGTTCATCCGGATACTGAGCAATATAGTACATAGTAATTATATTCTGGGTGTTCTAATAACCTGGATCATTTCGAATCACAGTTAATACAGCAAGGCTTTAAAAAATTAGAAAATCAAGCTAAATATGCTTATCAGAAAACAAGAGGGAGGTTCCAGTCATGCTTTTAGAATATAAGGCAATACGAATGCAATCTGCAGTTACAAATAAAAAACAACGTAGACTTTCCTCTCGACAACAAATGACTCACAATCATCGCTATCGATGAAACAATCCTCGCTACGGTTGAATATGGCTCGAAGGCAATCAAAATGCTTCATTCGTTGAGGTCTGTGACTAAAGTGACACCCACGCACTGAAAATATTTTTATCTTAAAAGAAAGCAATTTCGGCAAGGTTTGGGTATATTATGCGAGTATTAATATCCCACGTAAGAGAGGATTGTGCATGAGATGATGGTAATAGTGGGTAGTAATATACGTTTTATTTTGATTCTTCGACAAACTGGATCCAGGGTCATTTCAGATAAGAGTGAATTCAAATAGACTGTAACACTTGCATAAGTAACGAAAAAACATGTTCACACGTTTGAAAATAAATAAGATGCTAAATTTTGTTTATTAAAAAAGGTATGTCACCATTTGCTTAAAATACGGTTGTTTTAAAAAACTGAAATATTCGGATAGAGGTGCCATCAAAGTTCTCCGTAACGCCTGCGCTTGCGCTATCGTTATTTTTCAATTGCGATTATTAGAGCTAAAACGTGATCCTTATTCTTTAAATGCTGGTAGGTGCTTTAAATCACTAGTTGTTATTGATGAAGTGCGTTCTTAGGACGGTAACTGTGACCATTGCCTTTCTAGAGCGTCTTGTAGTTTGGATAGCGATAACGATAACTCAAAAGAAGGATAATCTCCTAGGATAAGCCCTAATACCCACGTGGCGTCGACACTGATCACTGAATTACATACAAATAGGCAGCCACTTCAGAGATGTAGTAATCAGCGGATCGGACAACCAAAATATCGCGGGCTCGTACCTCGCCTAAATTATGATTGTTTTGCCTAAGGGTTAAAGTATTTGGTTAGACGTAGCTACAAAGCGTAGGCTGCTGGAGCACTTGAAACGCCAAGTGTACAAACACTGCACCTATTTGAGGATTTAACTGGACTTGTTTCACGCCGCACACTGAAAACGCATCAAAAACCTTAAAGAGTTTTTTGTAACCTGTATTACGGTAAGTACTTCATTATTTTTTTATAATAAATAAAAAACCTACGAACAACTACATCTACATTCCTGACGTGATTTGTACGTCGGAACTCAATTTATTTAATAAAGTCTCTCCAGAGCACACAACCGTAAGATATTCTGTGTAAAACGGCTTCTATTTTTTGGCAAATATCTGAAAATGGAGTGCGATTTATAAATGATACATTGGTATAACTAGAAAAATGAGACTTTTTCTTCGTAATGAGGCCAAATTGATATTATAAGTAGTGATATCTCGATCAAACAATTTCAACTTCGTCTAACCACGTTCATACGGCCGACGTGACCTTAGCAGTTAAAGCATCTTAAACGCCCAACTCTATAGCGCCACAATCATTTCAGTGAACCAACAGCCAGCCTTCAAAAAATACACGAAGTCCACTCGGTCAACCCACGCGGAATAGAGGTAAAAACTCGTCAAGGACAGGGGAAAGACCTTAGCTTTTGTATACGCGTATACATATATTCACAAAAGGCTTCATTTTTGCAACTTTCTGCCGCGCCCATTCAGTGGCACAAAACCCACCACTTTCACCCGAGGCAGGCCAAAAGAGAGAAAGCCGAAAAGGCGAGACGAGAGAGCTCAAGCCAAGGTAAGCATTTCTCCACCGCGGGAGACGCAACAAACGGAATCCAATGCAGTTATTTATTTTAAGGAGAAAAAAACCCGACCCCGAGCAAGTCCACGGCCAGGGACTCCCGAAATACGCATGGGCGGGGGAGCGTGGGTATCTCTTAAAAGGAGAAAAATATAAGAGCTTTGGCGATGTGGAAGAGGCATCGAAGCCGGACCAGACGAGCATTCCCTCGAAATTTCGCCAAAAACGGCATAATACATGCGCATGACACAGGTCCATCCACGCGATGTTTTATCGTAGGTTCCCGCACTGTTAGCCGCAAATGATAAGCGATACTACCCCAGGCTGATTAGAGAATCTATCGAAATAATAAAAGCTACCATGAATTTCAGTGGAGAAGACGGTTATCGCCTAGCAAGCGCATGAAAGAGTATTTGGCGGGAAGACGGCATCCAATCAAAGCAAACGAAACAAAATTGAAGGCCTACCTATATAAAACAGACGAATAAAATCGAAATAATACTTGTGGTGAACATCATTTTCTTAAGTATAGGAAGGGCGCGATCATGTGTCATCCTCAAAATATTGAGTAAGCAAATTTACCAGGAGATTAGCTTTTAATGGCAGTTACAGGAGGCAACTCCGATTAAAAGCTTATCTCCTGGTATCAATCTTCTTACCAGAAGTTCTATGCTTTATGCTAGGGCTTACTGAACGATTTTCGCACTTTTTCCTAATTCAGCCGATTCCAAACATACATAATTCGCCAAATATATGCACGGTGAGGATTTCAAGCTCAACTCATTTACCAAGTGGCCAACCTTTCGACTTCATTTTTAAATCATCTTTGACGACAAATGATGTGTACCAGAAGGTACTATACCAAAACACCATGATACTCAGCATTCGGAATACCAAACCACATTTTCTCCATAATTATCCATTTACATCAATCCATGCAATTATGTACATCTTAAAATAATATAAAAGAAATATTTTCCAATTACACCGATCCATATAAGTATATATGTACTTGCACGGATTTCTGGGATTGAAAATAATGGAGATAAGTTCGTTTGATAGTATGAATGTTGAGCATGGAACTTTGGTATATCTTCTGTTACACATCCTTAGTAACTCTGAAGATGATTTAAAAATAAAATGGAAACTTCGGCGGCAACTTTATATACGAGTTGAGCGATTTTGGCCCAAAATCACAATAATTGATTTTATGGAATTTATCATAGGGTCAATAACAGAGATTAAACAGTCAGATTGTTCAGATAGACACCATGTGAAAGGGCTTGATGAAAATTTCGCTGAAAGCCAGGGGACTGGAGCCCCAGCTGGACATCCAAGAAGACGACATGGGCGGCATTTCGAACATCATGGAAACGACCCATCCACGCAAGGACGATGTCCACAAACAACCCCGAGATGAAACTTCTATTTAAGGAGCAGTTTGGAGATATTAAACCCTTCTTCCCCCCCACTAAACACCAAACACAACCCACAATCGTCCTCCACACTCTCCACACCAACACACGCAGAACCAATCACATCCGCCCACACGTCATTATGACGTCACGCGGCACCCCAACACTTTCTCCAACCACCCCAACCCCTCCTCCTCCCATGCAACAAGCTCTCCTCTCTAAGGCCGATTCCAACCGCCCACGAATCCCAACCAAATATGGCGGAGAGTCACTGCTCGGGAAAAAAAGAAGTGGTGAGGGGGGGGAGAATGGGAGGGAGATGACAGGGGGAGGGAGGAGGGGGGGGGGAGAAGGAGGAATTGAGTGTGGGAAGGGCTGACGAAGAGACGGGATGGGTAGGAGTGGCCGCTTTTTCCGGGGGAAGGGGAGGGGGGAATGGGGTGGGAGGGGGGAAGACTTGGTTTTTCAGTGGGAGGGCACACGTACCGAGGTTGGGACTGAAAAGCGAGGGTGCGGGTGATGGACATTCGTGGATCGGTGCTCTAAGTATTACGTGATTGATGCAAATCAAACCAGTGCGCGTCATGTTTTTTTTCTGGAAGAGTGAAGTTCCCGGGTGAACACAGTGAGGGATATGTGAAATACACAACGATAAAAGTATTCGCCAGAACAGGGATTCGAACCCAGTTCCCGTTAATACGCTGCGACCATACGATTGGATTACCGCGATTCCCAGCCGCACAGTAGTTTTTCGGGTTCGATTTTATCAGAAAAAATTATAACCAATCGTCCGTTTATTTCAACAAATTATAGAAAGAAAATTGGATGGCCATTTCCCAGGAAGAGCAACCGTATCAGCAAAGTTATTCGTCGTAGAATCCCAGAAACAATTGAATGATTGATTGATTTGAAGCAAAGCAACGTAATTTTAGTGGAAGAAAGATTTCCGGGTGAGTACAGTAAGGAATGTGAGAACAACACAGCGAAAAAAACATTTGCCTGTTCAGGGATACGAACCCAGATCCCGCTAAAGATGTTCCACCTTGACTGCGTGAGAGAAAACAAATACTGAAACACACCTTTTTTATTTGCAATATTAATAAAATATTTCTCACACTGATGACAGTCATCAGCTATTACGGAACAAAATTAAGATACCAAACAGGCAGATTATTCGACAATTAATTTTAACGAACACTTTTTCCGGCCACAAGAGCCAATTAAAGCGCCATTTCTATCGAAGTAACGACTTTCGAATTTATTTTCTGTAGTCACTACCTAATAACTCAAAATCTAAAGTGGCGTACACTTCTAAAATACACTTTTTCGCAAAAATGAAATTTATATTCGACAAATAAATATTATTTTTACCCATGCTTCAACCAGTATCGTATTAACCACCATGTAATTTCAAGTCCAATTTGCAAAAACAATTGCGTGGAAAGTTAGAATTTGGTTATTCACATCAAACAGGGGACACTTTTTCTATAAGTAGCTAGATTATGAATTAAATGGCATTTCAGTGATTTTACGGTATAACCAACTTAAATATACTCTTATTACAGCATTTACTAGAGATAGTGGCCGTTGAATATCAATGGGGAGGAAAAAAAATCAACGTTAATTCATTGTAATAAACCATTCATGTCTTATTGAGTGCAAAGAATCATTGAGTTAATGGATATACACGGATCTTGAATTAAATAATAAGCATGGTTGTTATGGGGACGATGACTCAAAAACGCTAAAATATTGCGAAAAATCGTTACTTTTAACAAAGATTTCGGAATTTCGACCGGAATACAAAATTCGAATGTAGGAATAAGAATTTTTATTTTATTTTCTTTCTAATGGTACCTTTTCCAATAACAGAAAACCACTATTTATAATTTAATTTTGCAGATAAAAAAAGGTCTGTAGCCAAATGAAGATTCAGATTCACGTGTATTTCTTGTGTGAATACACATTTACACATCGGCGACTATTATAGTAGATTACACTAATGTAACTTCGCTGAGACTATGCCATAGATATGGGTTATTTTGTACGTGAGACTTGGACTAAGGGGAAATATGAACAGAAGAAACATAACTCATTTGAGATATGGTGCAATAGATGCATACTGCAAATCAAATGGACCGATAAGATTTCTAATAAGGAAGTGCAAAGGAGAATGGACGATAAAATAAGCTTGTGGAAATCCATCGTAAATGAAAAAGTTCTGATTAAAGGACATTTATTGATACATCAGTGACTTCTAAAGGCAATACTAGAGGGACATGTGAATGGAAAAAGATTCAAGGGTGGACCACGACCGCAAATCTTAAGGCCTCTTTACACGAGGCACTTTATTGCACAATTTGAAGTAGCATCTGTTTTCGCAATGCGAGAATGCAGGGTCGGAATTAGAGTAGGGGCTATTTTCCTATCTCTCGTTCATGTACTAGAGCATGCATTCTAGCAATTCACCGGTTTACGCGACGCAATTTTCAATGCACATTCATGCGTACGGCAGACTGTGCAATAATGAGTAACACGGCCTTTGGAGCAGATCATGAAAAATGAGGGATGGAGGAATTATGAAGAAATGAAATCGAAGGTAAAGAAACGTAGAGAATGAATAAATCTATCAACCAAACTGCTCCCAACCATTCTTCGGATTGATCAACAAATAGAGCTTTTATACTGCCTCGCGCCCCTTTCATCAATTAAACGATCACTTGCATTATTTTTACTGTGCAGCAAACAACAGTGGAGTTATTGTGTAAAAGAGGCGGCATTCATGACTGGCCTTAGAAATCTGCCAACGGAGTAGTTTTATACGTCACAAACACAATATCTGTACCTACACAGTACCCCGCGGCCCGCTACGAAGGCGTATTAAAAGGAGCTGCAATGACAGAGAGCATGAGACGATTTCCAGGCAGCAAATGTTTTGAATTCGGTGTTATTTTTCTTAACCTTCGAAAAAATAAACCAACTTTTTTGTGCTTTTTGAAAAAGACATTTTTCGCAAAACTCGTTTGAAAAAATATTTTAAATGGTTCTTTTTATCAAGCAGCCAATCAATAACTATGACTCTCACTACTCCTCCATCCTCCAACGTCAACCTCCTTGCAGTGGTTAGGGGATGGAGGCGGATTCTGGACATGTGATCTGGGTACAGCGTGGACTGTAGACGATTAATAATGAGAAAACGCGACAGCTCCATGAAAATTATGCTTTGGCCAGCCCCTTTGGCTGGAAAAATTATATACACAGATACCCATTACGCCGTTCCTTTTCGGGATAGACACAGTCAAAAAAGTTTAATTCTCGGTGATTGACTTGTATGGCTGACTCATAATATGACTGTTTTCATAATATTCTCCACGCTGTCCTATCCTTACATACCTCATTTGCTGCAGTTACAGTGCTGCTTTTCTTCACACACGCCCTCCTGTTTTAAAGGCTCCTAACATTCATTCTTTAAAGAGTACCTTACCAACATTTACCCATGACTTTCTCGGTCTACCCTTGCCTCTCACACCTCTATCATAATTCTGGTTCGTTATTTGACACTCATGCATTCTTTCGACAAGGCCAAACCAAAGAAGCACACTCCTTTCATATATGCCTATTACAGGAGCATCCATTACACATTATTTCATCACTTACTTACTCCAAACTCTATTCCTTCCGTTTTTACCGCTTTACTTGTCAGATAACTCGAACCCATTGCATTTAGCTTAGCTCTTACAACTATCCTGGCATACACAAGTTTCGTTACCATTCAATAAAGTGGGAAGGGGTAAGTTTTGTACCATGAAATTCCAACTTAGAGCAACATTTCCAATTATTGTGGTTGCACAAATGATGTGGTACGCAGTCACGCACACGTGTGGAAAGATATACACCAAATACACCAAGAGGGTGAAAGTCGGCATGAAAATGTCATTTAAGTTGACCACGATTTTTTCATGGCGAATTCCACCCTCTTTTGAGTATCTGTATCTCTACACCCGTGCACGTAACTACGTGCCACACCATTTGTTCAAACGAAACGATTGGAAATTCGTCAAAAGTAAGTCGTTATATAGCGACAATGTTGGGTGCATCCTCCGCAGCAATGGCATACCATGCACGACCACGTCTCCTGAGCTACAATGTGGAGTTGAGGCGAGACCTTCTTGTTCGTTTAAACACCCGCTGAAATTCGCCTTGAAGAAAGACAGCTTACTGGTACAACTTGCTAACATACCTGACTGGAATTTGGAAGATCCGTGTTCGACCCCGGCCAAATTAAATGATTTTTTCATGCCAAATTTCACCCTCTTCGGTGTATTACTGCAAAAGATTTAAATGTACCGGAAACCATCATTCATTTTTTTAAATCGTGGACTAACCCCTATTTATAGTAGGTACTCTGACTTATACTTTTCGATGAAATGAGTAAGATACGATTGAAATACGTATTTTTTTAACGACACAAACAAGAAAGGTTGTATTTCTGATTTGTTTTAGCTCGTGCAGTCGAGATCGAACTTCCCTAAGGGTATGATAAATGAGAACTGGTTTAGTGGGACGGTTAAGGGAGAGGAAGCGAACGAAAAAGGGACTTGATAATCGGGGCGACATTACGACTCCATGTCCCGTCAGGAAGACTAATTTTCGGAGCTCGTCAAATCTAGCCAACCCATTATGCCCCGATGGCATTGCTAGCTTTTTACCATGTTAATCCATTCGAAGGGTAAACATTATAATGCGAACTCCTGGATGGCACCGACCACGGTAACTTTTTCTGCCCAAGTAAACTTACTATAGTTATCTATATACAAAAGTTATCTGCCATCCAAATGCACGTCAGTTACAATGGCCACGTGATCAATCTTTAACATCTTTAAGCGACAGGTAGGTGATGAAAAACAAATACCGTGCCCGCTAAAGTTTGTAAATACCAGTTGTACTTGGGTGATTAATTAAAAGAACGAATGCGGGTAGAAAGTACCGAAGTTTTGTGCAATGGTAAGAAGCTAATAATGCGAGCGGGGCATCAGCGACGTCTTAGATGAGGGCATTAAATCCGCAGCGGTATTATTTAGGAAGCCATTGATCAAGCACTGGCTAGGCTATTTGGAGAGGCAACTGACAACCCGGGCAATTCGCGCCACTGTGGGTAGGAGGGCAAGGAAAGGATTACATACGAAATGGAGGAAAGGTGGAGAGAAACCCAGTGTCGGCTTTAGCCTACTCTTACCGAAAGACGCCACGGGAACCGTAGTTTTTACGTCCCATCCGACGGACGGAGAACAACAATTGAAGTGTTCTCCACAAAGCCCTCAAGTAGGGATTGGGATTTCCACTGAAAAAAATCTCCGCCACTTCCGGGATTCAAACACGGGGCCCTTTGGATGGGAGGCCAGTACTCTAGCAAATTATGAATGAAGAGTTGATACTCAAGTTTTCTTAGACTTTTTAACGCCTACGATCCGCGTATGGTAAGGCCAAAAGATTTCTGTCAAAAGCCACGCCGGGCAGTTACATCAGGATAACTAAGCGAATTTTAAGAGCAGGTAGGGTTTTTTTTATACAGACGAAATAAAAAAACCTGCTATTTCCTGTGATTCTATCTCTACGCAAGAGAAGCACACGGTGAGACTTGTATCCCTGGACGGCTATCGATGTACGAAGACGACACTGAGGGTCGAAATACAGACAAGACATTGTACTCGTGATTAATAACTTATCATTACTACTAATTGCTCTCCCAACTTAAAATGTCCCGCATGATTTTGTTTTCCGCATGAATAAGCATCTCATTGTATCCATGAATTAATAGTAAGATTAATCAGATGCAGTATCTTTACCCGTGCACTGCATGTTAGCATGTTTGCAAACATGATACTCTAACAGTTTCTGGTTTGGCCATACATCGTTCTCCTGCCAGCTAATTGGTTCGCACCTAGCGGCCAGGGGATCGTGCGGGGTTAGACCGTGAACTGGTACGAGTGTTTCATGCCTGATGTAGAAACACCGAGAGCCACATACCCTGGTGGTAACTAGCACGGTACTTCGTAGATGTGGATGAAAATTCGTAATTTTCTTCAGCGTTTATTTTGAATGATATCCATCGCGTTTCAACGTGATAGCATGATCATCCTTATGTATCGTCATCAATTCTCACCATCATCAGGTAATATCACTATCACTCATCATCAGATAATGATGGACTATCACGTCGAAACATGACTTGGAAACGTGGCTTGTACTGTACCTCGCAGAAGTAGTCATACGGACAGATTACACCCGGCGTAATGGAAACCATCGGACAAGACTAGGGTGATACGCTTTGGGGAATAGAGACAAATCGCTGTTACTTTCGACGAGAAAACAAGTCAGCGACTTCTTTAACAGGACGGGGGAGGCATCCGGAGCAGGTATCATCAGACGCCCACGCCTTCGTGCGGTTGAGACGAGAGATGCCCGCGACCGCGGGGCGGGGCTGACGGGAAACACACGTCGCAGTTTGGGTGGACGCGGTTGATGGGGTGGGAACATTCGGTTAAAAACAAAACGAAATTTAAGAGCGTTTATGAAGAAGGGGAAGAAGAAGATTGGCCACCGAAACTGCCCTGCTCGACTTCGAGAGGCGACCCACGCGTGTCCCCCCTCCTAAGCTCCGTCAAAACACCCACGACCACCGTCGCCGAGCGAATTATTTACCGACGCCCGGGGAATGAAGTCTTGCACGCCTCTAAGAGGTAGTAGGGTGGGTGAGGATAGAGTGAGAAAGGTGTTAAGGACAACTCGCATAAAATGCCCCGAACCGATAAACACCTGCGTTCGGTAGGCATTGCCAACTTTTTTTCTCATTTGACCGCGCTTCGGAAAAAATACCCGAAAGTACTGTCCGCCATCATGAGTAGCGTAATTGCGTTAATTACACGGGTATGCAAACTTGCACAAATACAAATCGGACCGTTCCCTCTCGGATTGGCACAGTCAAAAGGGCTAAATTACAGGTGTTAAATCTAAAAAAAATCCCCGTTTATGTAATGTCTTCCTTACTGCCCTATCCATCGCAAAGCTCTTTCGCTGCAGATACAGTCATGCATTGTTTCATAGACGCTATCCTGTTCTTACTTTGCATTTTAATATTCCTCTCTAGCGTTTTATAATTTGTGATAATATATAACATTTGGCAAAGTAGTTCGTGAATTATGGCAGGGGGTGTTATAAACTATATAGGGATATATTGCTATCAATAAAAAAAACTCCTAAATATTGCTCTTCAATGGATAAAAACTGTAAATAGATGAATATCGTCACTGAATAAAAATAAATGCGAAAGCTGTGCGATTAGCAAAACCGTGAGCAGAGTACTTCGTGAATTTTAACAGGGGTTGTGAAAAACGAAATCGGCATAAATTGCAAAAAAAATTAAAATCATAAATATTGCTCCCCAATCGATAAAAACTGTTAAAAGATGAATGTAGTCACTGAATATATATAAATACGAAAGCTGTGCGATTAGCAAAAGGTGGGCAGAGTTCTACTTGAATTGTTGCAGGAGGTGTTAAAAATAAAAATAGGGCAGGCATAAATTGCTAAAAGTATTACATCATAAACATATTGGTCCCCAATAGCTAAAAACTGCTCCCCTCCTCCTCTTACTCACCCTAATCCTCCCCCTCCTCCTCCTCCTCCCCCCCTCTCCTCCTCCTCGTCCTCCTCCTCCTCATGATGTGCATATGATTTAGTTATACGTGTAGGAACAGAGAGATATGTCACGAAAGGAAGATTTTTGGTGAAATTGGAGGAAGAGTTGATGTGAAAAAATTCACCCATGACTTCCTTGGTCTAGCCCTCCTCCTCAAACCATTCACTTCTCAATCGCAAATCTGCTTTGTTATTCGACACTCGTCCATTCTCTTGACATGGCCAAACCAACGAAGCACGCTCATTTCATACACGTTCATTACTGGAACATCTAATTCACATCCTTTCATGATCCACTCAATTCTAACTCTATCCACTCTATTTATGCCGCTGACACTTCTCAGATTCCCCGACCCCTTATATTTGGCCTACACTTTACTTTATCCTGGCATACCCAAGCATCAATACCATATAATAAAGTGGGGAGGTGAACATTAATGTGGACAGCGATTTTTTATTTTTTTAAACAAACATTCATTCGGAAATAAAACGTCGCTTTGTGCATTCCACACACAAATTTTACTGACGGGCCACACCCATTTATATTGACCATGGTTTCGACAAATAATTGTCATTATCAAGGTACCTTTATGATGACAATTATTTGTCGAAACCATGGTCGATATAAAGTGTATGTGGCCCGTCAATAAAGTTTGTGTGTGGAATGTGCAAAGCGACGTTTTATTTCCAATATCGTTGTTCCACAAAGTGAAGCCTCAAACATTAAACATTCATTCCTTTATGTATTATTCCATTAACCGCCGACGACTTTCCTTCCAGCATTCGTGCGCCTATTGATCTCCTCATCTATCCTTCCACCTTTGGCAAAAATTCGGCCAAAGTACAGGAAATCAACAACTTGTTCCGATATTTCACCGTTCACTCTCATTATGCAGTCATAATTCCCATTCTCGTTGTCAAAAAATACTACTCTAGTCTTATTTTTAGACGTATTTACCAACAATGCCACAAGCGAACATTCTCTAGATTGTATAATCCAGCGAACGTCCGGACGATCTCTTGACACGAGCGCATGGCGTCTCTTGGTTGTTTTGACTAACAAAAAAACCGAAATTGCAAAGGAGTACTATAGTTTTGGAATTCAGTTGTCCCCCACATTTGTTACATTTCATGCAGCATTTACATCAATGAGAAGAAAATTACCGAGTAATACGGAATTGGTAAACTTTAAAACAATAGTGCTCTCTCTTCTTAATCACTTGGACGAAGAAATGAAACCATTCCGACCGTCGAAAAAGCTGCCCCGGTAAGAAATCTCCCATGAATCAATACATACTAACGATAGGCGCACCACTGTGCACCCTTTCAGGGCGGAATAATTACGGAATAAATTCACCGCGTAAAACAGAAGCTCTTCAGGGGCCAAATTCAGTAAGGACTCGAAATGGTCAAACCTCAGAAAATCCGTGGATGTGACGTCACTTCCCCCGATAAAGCTAAGCTTATGAATGACCCTATTTGAAATTTTAGAGGCTGCGACGTCAAAATTTCGTCACTTTCGAGGCTCTGAAATTCCGAGAACATATAGAATAGCCCCCCAAGGTCCTTATTCAGTTTGGACTCGACGTGGTAAAACCTTAGAAAATCCGTGTATGTGAAGTCACTTCCCCCGACAAATCTCAAATTTTTAATGGCCCTATTTGAAATTTTTGAGGCTCTGACGTACGAAATTTTGACGTCACAGCCTCTAAAATGTCAAATAGGGCCATTCAATAAGTGAGATTTTTCGGGGGCTGTGACGTCAAATCCACGGATTTTCCGAGGTTCGACCGTGTCGAGTCCTTACTGAATAAGGCCCCAGGTCATCTTTAAAACCAATCCGTGAATTAGTACTCGAATGACTATCGCGAGATTACTTTCGCAAAACATATATTTGCAAAACATTCGCAAGAATGATCATTCGTCGTGTAAAACGGCTTTAACAAGCGCAGGGATTGGGGTCAGGCGACGCTCATTTGAAACGCTCGAGTCAACGAATCCAAGAGTCGCAAAAACATGTGCCCCCGACACAGATAGAGAGGGATGCACTCAAGAGAGAAGTGACGGCTTACTCATCTCGGCAACGTCACGGCACACGCAGTCCCATCTCGGCAGTAATGCGTTATGACCCCTCCCCGAGGTGGGGGGGAGGGCAATCCCCGCCAATCAATTACGCCCGCGTGAAAAACGCGACGTCTTCCGCGTACTACGTGACTTTATTAAGCATTACCACGCGCCGTCCTTCCTACTCCTCAAGACGCACGTTTCTAATGCCGGGTTTCCATCTTCCACTTAACCCCACTTCATTCCCGACTGGCTAGAACCTCAAATCGTAGACCCGCGGCAATAGTCAGCGAGCTGGAACGATAAGGGGCGACCTTGCGACCGTAGCCTCCAAGATATACAGGCCTAAAAACCAAAATTTTGATCGTCATCTGTTTGCAAACAAAAAGCGTAAAATGTTCAATGCCCTTAATATAAGGAGACAAGCAGAAAAACTTCGAATAGAGGTTTAATTGGTAGTTTCAGGCTTAACTTAGTGGAGACGATTCATTTTGAATGAAAAACTTTAACCTTGTGATTCCAAATCAAATGCATATAAAATCGACCAGGGTTTCAACGGCGTTAAACCTTCATGACAACGTTGTACGTCAAAACCCAGGTCAAAGAAATATGTTATATGGACGAACAGTTACTTACTTATAAAATTTTTCCCCAATAATTGCCTAAAATTCCTCGCTAAAAAGTTAATGCTATCCCAAATTCATATATGTTGCTAATAAAGATAAAGTGGCTCTAAAATACGACATAATGTTCGAATTTATGGCTCAACTTTGTGAAACCTCGCCATAAGAAGATCACGGCAAGCACATTTCCCAAGCTTTTCGTGGGACAACTAAATAAAAGTTGGGGCGGTAGCACTCACTGGAAGCACTAAGACACAAGTATCTTGAAGGTTACGCTAGCGATTAATGGTGGATGCAGAAACGACACAAGACTATACATATGAGTTATAACATTTATAACTCAAGGCATTCGTTCAATATAGCCAAGTATTATGGTCTCTGGTTCAATACTTTCTCGGCATGGAAACCGACGTTAGTACACGTTGTATCATTTATATTGATCACGTAAATTAACCAACAATCTGATGGAATATACAAAACCCGAGCTCTCAGTTAACATCAAGTTAAAGTAAAGGCTTCGAAATTTTGCAGTTAACGTAAACCAGTCATAAAACCGGACCATTTATGTATCGAAGAAAAATTCGCTATCTAGGCTCCATTGGCTCTATACATATAAAAAATCGGATGAAATCTAATACCTAGGAATCACTTTGACTTCAGGCCTTAAGTGGGAGAAACGCAAACAAAACATTTGCGGCGTTGCATTACAGAAAATAGGATTTATCAAGGGAATGGTAGGAAGGCTCTCCGATGAAAAAGTAAAGGAGAGATACTACTTTGCTCTGGTTAGGCCACATCTAGAATACGCCGAGGGCATTTGGGACCCTACACAGTAAGATTTAACCCGCAAAGTAAGTAAAATATGTACAAAGGAAAGCACCACTCTCTGTCAAAAACTGCAACGAGTGTAGAAAAAGTGTCCCACAGCCGATGGAAGGACTAGGTTGGGAACCGCTAGAGACTCGGAGGGTACACGCTTGGCATAGATTGCTTGAAAAACTCCGATAAGGCGAGTTTCAGTGAGACAGATGATTTCATTTCTACCCCGCGCTTTATCATTAGAACTGATGTGAGAGACAAAATAAGAGGAATGCGCCGCCGATCTGACAGGTACAAACATTCTTCTTTACTCGTAACATTAGCGATTATAACAAAAACAGCATGACCACTAACATTAAACATATCGCTAGCATACAATTCTTCACGGAAGAATTAAAATAAATTAGTTAACTCCACTAATTATTTATTATCACGACCCGGGATTCAAAACTTGGTGTCATATTTAGGGGAAAATACGTTTTAGGTTACGGTGCATGCACAAAATCATGGTAGGGGAGGGGAAAGGATCGAACGAGGAAGGGTGGGATGAGATTCTTCATTGTCCTCTCCCCCCTCGTTTTCCCTATTCTTCCCCCATTTCCATGGCTGGAGAGGGGGGGGGGTGTTTAAACCGTTAGAGATAATTACGACCAAGTAACTAACATAAGGAGTCACGAGGTATAACCACGAACGGTTCGAGAATTTTGCGTATTTAAAACCATTCGTAAAAATCTCACGCAGCCTTTCCCACCGGGTTTTTTTCACCGGGATATCGTTGATGGAGTCGAATATCTAGATTGGAGTCGCAATAGTCAATATATCAGACGCTCAATTTATCCATCCGAATGTTTCAAATGCATCGAAATCTCGTTATTGTGCCACGTCACTCCTTATTTACGTGATCGAAATTATCTCAAGCGGTTCAAACACAAACCCCCTGATGTCCTAACACCCCCTGCCACACACCTCTGCGGTGGCTCGCATGGTAATACGTGGATGTGCATGGTCTTGTAACTTACTTGGCCTGATGGAATTAAGATTAATACTTACGATTTCCATACCTAAGCCAGAGGGTGGATGCGGACTGAACCGCTTGAAAGCTTAATTAGGCGATAAAAGAGTTATTATGTAACGAATTATTTACTCAAGCTGACAATTAAAAATGTGCACGAGTAATTTAGATACATAAGATAAGCATACATAAATTTTATCCAGCGGACAAAGCATTCGAGACAATGGTCATTTGGGAATGAGTTACGAAAGGGATATTTCCCTCGATCTGATTTCAGTAATTATGTCCAAGAATTACTCAATCGGTCTCATAACTATCGATACCATAGCTCAACGTTTACGCAACCGGTCATAAGAAGTTGACAGTGTCGGGCTAAATGACATGGGAAACTTTAATGGATGGGATGGCAGGTGAAATAGAAATATTGCCATTTCCACACTATATTTTGTTTTCCACAACCATATTTTCGTTGCAACGCAACATCAACACCTGATGATATTGCTTTGCAACGGAACCATGGTTGTGGATAATAAAAAAAACTGTGTGAAAATTGCGAGTTTTTGCATCACTTTTCACTCAAACCTTAAGAAAACAATATATTACTAAATCCACGATGTAAGATGCAAGCCCCAACCAGGATGTGTGGCACGGGGTGATTCCATATATGTATTCAATATTTGTCTCTGTTCAAGGTGGAACCCATAAAGATGAGGTCGCTAAATGAGGACAAAAAAGCAGTCAGGAGAGCAGTGCAAGGCTATACCGTCAAATAGAATAGCGCCATGTTATTAAAAATGTACGCACAAATACACGAGTTAAGTTAATGAGGAAAACTAATTCATGCGAGAAACCAAGCCATGCGAGACACTATTTTATGTGGAGTAAGGTGTGACATAACGATGATAAATCATTAACCACAACTATGCACCTAGTCTAGCCAAACTAACGAGGCACTAATTTCATTGAATAAATTAACGAAAATGGTCGGAGGAAGAAAGTTCCAAACATCAAACAAACAACAAACCACCCTTCCAACAAATGGAATAACAATTCAGTATTCTAAGCTCTTATACGGAGATAACTGAACTTCCAAACTTGTTAAACCATTAACTTTAAATTCATTGGCGTTCCCTTTACCAAATATGATTCTGTTGCATTGAAGCCCCATAAAGAAAGAGCTACTACCTCTATTTTTCACTAACTCCTTATTTATGAACTCGTTAACTCATCACATTGAACCCTAAGACTGTCATCGAATACAGGCTGCGGGAGTCAATATTTGTATCAAAACATTTTATTGAGTATTTATTATCTATTGTAACATCACTTCGGGCTGTTATTTATACTACAGAGGAATGGACTGCGAGATCAAAACGAAGACGAAGCACAGATAAAATCCACACGAATAATTTAGCATGGCTAATAAGTATAAAACGGTAGTATTCAACGATTCTCATTATGCATCACCATCTGCTCTTGCCAATGACTAAACTTAGGTAATCCTTCATGCAACCAATGAAATAATTAAACTAAAATTTCATTAAAAATCGGAACATTTAAGGAATAAGTCTCATGCCGTAAACACCCAATAGAATAACCAAAGATGGATTATTTTCCTCTCAACACTCTAAAAGGTGAATGACAACAGCGATTGGACTATAAAGACCCTAAAGGGATTCTGGTGAAGTTTCAAACTGGAATCAATCCACGCCTACCTGTATGCTAATGTATTTCCTATAAGGACACGAGGGGAGAGGAGGACTCAATTATGTCTCAATTTTCACACGCCAACGCTTCAGAGTCACCAACTACGGCTCAAAATCACAAATTACAATAACAGGATTTAGATTAGAAAAACATTTCGTCATGAGATTTTCCTCACAGCGTTTCAGGAAGAGATTACAACGAATACGACTGATTGTAAGCTATCTCAAGGCATAGGAAGCTTTCAAATCGAAGTGTTGAAGTTAGCGTACATCGAAGCACATCACCGAACTTAAGCGCACACGAACGAAATGATGCGCGAAGGCAAAACTTCCAGTAATCTCCCGGTAGGTAGCATTTTGGACGCACGGCCAAATGTTTTTGTAAATACACTTTTTTTCAAACTACATGCTTAAAAGATTTTCACCGCATACTAAATAACAAAGAACAACTTTGTAAATTCATATAAATTTTTTTATTAGAGATCTAGGTTTTTCTGTAGCAAAGCATCATCAGGTACAGCAATCATATCATTACCTTTGAACACGGGTCAGAAATTATCCGTAAGTTAGCGAAGTAAGGGTGTACCGTCGCTTTTTAGGTAGATTTCGAAGAAAGGCTGGCTACCTGTGCAAACTTACGGCAAATATGAAGGTGGAAAATCTCAGTCAAGTTCGTTCATGGGCAAAATAAGACCAAGGCGGGAAATTGCGTGGTATTTTGAAAAACTGAAAAACACCCCTCTATGACTCACTTAATATCAAATACATTGCATTTTTTTGAATTTACTATACATTCTCAGACTACTACCAAAACCTTTAGTTTGAAAGATTTTTTGATAACACCAATCATTAGTTCCAGGGGTGGAAAAAATAGGGTTTTTTGGACAAAAAACAATAGCTTGATTAATAGGCACAATATCAGATTCGTTCAAGGTTATTAAAATTCTTTTAAATTTTATCTAAAACTTTTCTACAAAATAATTTTGGGTACGACTAACCCTTACTCAATAATTGAGCAAAATGAGCTGAGTCTAAACAAAAAAGAGAACTTTAGGCCCGACCTAGAGGCACAGGTAGATTTCAAAGGTTGTTTTTTAAATAAATCTCGGTCAAGTTAATAAATAGGGAAAATCGTACAAGGGGGGAAAGGTTTTTGAAAAACTGAAAAACCACTATAACTCCCTTAGCATAAAATATATTGATTTCGTTTACATTTTTTATTCTTCCTAAGATTTAAAAAAAACTTCGAAATATACCTGTGTCTCTAGGCCGGGCCTAACGGTATTTTATTTTGTGTCTGTCGGCTCCTTCCCTTTCTACATCTTGTGCGCATCGCCGCATAGGTCGGTATACAAAATGAGGATTTACAAAGTTATTTTTTGTTCAAATTAATCGATTTTGGCGATACTTGGTGGAAATTGAAGATAGAATTCACTATGAAAAAACACAGTACAAATTCCACTATTTATTTTAATGCTGTCGACCGGTTTCGACGTCTAAAGCGTCATTTACAAGGCAAACAGTTTGTTTTGTAAATGACGCTTTAGACGTCGAAACCGGTCGACAGCATTAAAATAAATAGTGGAATTTGTACTGTATTTTTTCATAGTGAATTTTATTTTTTGTTGTTTCACACGACGCAGTTCCACAAAGTTACGCTCAAAACTATAAATTTTTCCACACAGTAATATTAAAAAATTTACACTATCTATGTTGACTCTTAGGTTTCCGCGGCGTTTATCGGTTGATCTCGCCATTGTTTCTGAGTTTTTCACGACGTTCGAACTTTGTTGAGGACGGCAATTTCGCTGGTATTGACCAGAGGACGCTGGTTGGAATACCAGCGAAACTGTCGTCATCAACAAAGTTCGAACGCGGTGAAAAACTCAGAAACAATGGGCGATATTACACTATGGTACTAATAAATAAGGTAGGCCATTACGGTGGACGAAAACGAGCACGGTTTGTGCATCTAAGTCATATTGATTTCATGCAGTAATTTTCATGCACTTTGAAATCTCTCGTATAATTTCGCGAATGCTGACGCATCAACCCATCAAAGTTACTATTGCTGCCCTAAGACCTACCACTCTTTACTTCTCTACGAATAGTTCCGAGGTCAATGTCGTCCGTTTCTGTCGAGTGTGACTGCATGAAATATTGCATATAGGGAGCTGTTTAACCTGGCAAGCGTTGAGAATATGAAGCTAAAAAGTTTAAACCAGTTAAATTACATCAATCGCCTAGAATCTTTAACTACCATTGAAAACTCGGCAAATAAGCTCAGGTCTCTAAACTAACGTAAAGGTAATAGACGTGCTACACCAAATGAAATGAAAAATTCATACAAAACACCTTAGATTTGTAGTGAGCGCACCATAATATAATACGAATGTTACAAAGTCGAGATCAACTATTTAGATATCAAGATATTTAGTAGTACCATGGATTACACCATCCATATGTTACGCCTTAACCGAAAATTAACACATGAACAACAATCGCGGATACCATTATAAAAATTGTGTCATTGTCTAGCGCACATCAACTCTGCTCCCTATCGGTTTCGAAGTGCGCTGTCTAGTACGCGGGGTCTGAAGTGAATGGAAAGCAACGCTGCGAAGTGAGAAGCGCAGTGGAACGAATGGAAAACGCCCAAAGATACCATCGATGGCTCGTCTAGCGAGCGAATTGAATACGATGCTGGAACAGCACAAACGCCGGTCTAATCCTACCACGGTTAACGGGTTTAAAGCGATGCTGGGAAACGGGAAGACTCAATTCTCCCTAAATCTGCACGTCACTCAAAAATGACCGAATGAAGAGCGATGAGCAGACGATAGTCGAAATAAGGGAAGCGTGATGAGTTTGCCTCGTCATCGTTACGGAGAATCTCGGGGCTACGAGGCTGCACGAGACCAATTCCCGAGGCCCATGCCTCCGACAGCCCAGTGACCCAGCCTACAGAGAGACGTATCGAAAGAAACGAAACATTTTCAGGTGGTTTGAGCTAGATTTTTCCCTAGTCAGAATAGAGACCATACTCGAATTTTATATATTTTTTAAATTTCAGTAACATCAAAAAGCATGAAGTAAATATTTAATATTAATGGCGCAAAAAAATTCTCTCAATTTTATCGGGTTTTCATCGCGTGCGTTGACTTTGGAGACGACAGGTTCAACGCAAGAAAGTCAACGCACGCGGTGAAAAACCGAAAAAAAATGAGAGCAGATCTACCGATCAATGCCGCGAAAACCTAAGAACCAGCGTAAAAATATTGTTTTATAAGACTGACATTCTCAGTAATTAACTAAAAATGCAAACATAGGTCTGTAAATTGACTCTCTGTTCTCACGCCGTACGTGGAAAACGCCTTCACAACTGAAGATTGTGTGCGATTCTGTAAAAAAAAATACTGCGATGAGTAAATGATTTATTTTTCAAATTAGTTGAGAAATCATACGAACTACACACTGTCAAGGCGGTTTGAGCGGAATAGTTCCCTAGTCATAATGGAGACCATATTCTAATTTAATTTTTTTTATTTCAGCGTCTGTAAGAAGTATGAAATAAATATTGTAATATTAATGGCACAAAGATATAGTTATAAATGACCCAAATTCTCAATAATTAAATAAATAAAACTACATAAGTCTCTAACTTGACTCATTTTTTCCCGCCGTACGGCTGAAAACCCTTCAAAACAGCAGGTTTATTTTGCGATTCTGTAAATATTACTGTGGTAGGTAAAAGATTATTTTTTATAAATAGTTGAGTAAACATGCAAACTATACATCCCATACAATATTTATTCCGTGAAACGGTTTTAGAGGTATTTTCCATCCAAACTGGTTTAATAAACGTCAGTCACGGACGTTATTTCGTGTGTAAGGGTTCGAATCCCAGCCCAGGTGGGCTGGGATTGACTCCATTGCAATTTTTGTTTCTGTGCAAAGCGCATGTTCCCTGTACATTTATGTGAAGTGCAATATTTCTCAAAGCGTTTGTAAATTCGAAATGCTTGAAAATTACACTTTGTGAAAAGTTATATCCAAATATGTATCACTTCGGTAATTACAAGAAATTTTGCGCTCTTGAGTGAAGCTTATGCACTCGTAATTTTTCGTCAAAAGTTTCACAGAAGAAGAGTTGAAAGTTTGATGTTTGATACAGGTATTTTTGAACGATTTTTATCCTCCTTGCATACCTTTGATTAAAGTTATTCCGATGGACCATCATAGGTCGTCGTCTGGTCACCCGATAAACTAGCCCCATGGTGTATACAGTATAAAATAACGGCAGAACTCGATACCTGGATCCCTGGTCAAAACAAGCGAGTGCGTTACATCTGACTTTCCCGGTCAACTAGCTTGGATTGCTTTTGTGAGTTTCAAATGGATGATTCAGTGAAAAGGTGGCTCAAGTGGTTTCCGTCGGTTATTGAGTGCACATTTTAATAATGTTTCATGTCGAAAAAAATATTAAGACCACCTTTCATTCAAGCACATCTGTTTATGCAGTGGGACTCACCATACAAGCAGTAATGGAAATGATTCAAGAATCATATTTTACACATTTGCCTTAATTGAAGCATGTTATGATTAGAGCTATTGTTATTTTTCAGAGCGTCATTCGAAATTTAGGCGAAAATTATGTTTAAATGCATTTATTCGAATCTATGATTAGGCGTGAAACCTTGATATTTTTTAACAAACATTGTAATATAATGAAATGTAGTCTTTCGCGTTTCGAAGAAAAAATGTACATACGTAATCGAATGATTACGAAATATATCTAATTTTCCTGTACGCTACGAGTTTAAGTAGCATTGAATTTCCAAAATACCAGATCGGTAAAATGCATTTTTTTACTATGTATTATCTATAGATACCATTAATAAGAACACGTATGCTAACAAATCTGAACAAAAACAAAAATCGCTCCTAACACCTTATAGTGGGCCAAGTCCATCGAAGTGAAACGCGTTCCAAGTTCCCTATGTTCCTCCGGTAAAACATGTGTACCTACTCATTGTCAGAACTCTCGAGAACTGTTGCCACGACGCGTCGCCACGTATTCGAACTTCGGACTTGGTTCTCTCTCGCAAATTACGTGAGCAAGTAAAAAGTATACGACTCTAGGTAGCTATCCTGTGCAATTATAGGTGAAGAAATGGAATAAGGACTTCGCCCAGTTTAATGTTGAGCCCTCCAAATTACCTTGAGAATAAAATAGAGTATCAGACGCGCCAGAGTATTGTGATTGTCATTGGTTTGATTGCGGGTAGAAGACATCGCTTTCTTGAGCGGTCATATTTGAATTCAGTTCGTACATTTTAATCTTCAACAAGATGTGAAAGATTTCCAGGGATTTTAGCATACTCAGTAACGAGGATTAGACGATGTGGGCGGAAAAATATATCTCACATGTCGAATCCGTCGGATCTATTTTTTACGACCACACCTTTCGACAACTTCGTCTGCTGAGCAAGTTTCATCGATACCGAGTTGATTAATTCTTCTCTTATGCATGAATGCGCCCACGGATACTTCCTGGTTGCGCATCAAGTCCAAAGGCATATGCGATAGCGACCATCCCTCTCTTCCGTGTTGCAGGAAATGTTTTATTTAAATAATGTGTACGTCTTTGGTTCACAGCATGCTTAAGAACCTGGAAAAATATCTCATGATGATGAGCTTAAAATATTTGAAAATGTGCGCTTCATAAACGTTAGGTGGGTGGTCAGTTGTTAAACACGATTGCAGTCGTATCCGTAGGCGAATTTTATTTAAGAACATGCGATCATTTTTACGCAATCGGTAATACCAAGTTCATTATCATTTTTTATATGCTCAAAAGTGATCACTACCCGCTCTTTCCACCACACACAAATTGTTGTAACTATGTACTTCTTTTCCTCACAACCCACGCGGCCATGTGAACTGCGACGTAGTTCTGTCAAGTGTGGCCAGATTGAGCGCGAACGCGTTAAAATAGCGCACTATGAACTCGGTGGCGAGATTGCACATTTTTACTTTTTTATTTAAGTAATTGCTATGCCATTTAACAGTGACGCAGTGACAAAAAACATGAAATGCAGACATAGACAAACAAACAAAACAGGTGGAAATGGAGGAAAAGGGGAGTGGTTTGGTTATCTGCAGAGAAATGGGACACATCAAGATTGATGAGTGAGTTGGAAGAGGCCAAAAACGGATCAATATTATCAGACAGAGAATTTAAAGTGAGGAAGGGCGGTAGTGAAGGGAGCGCTTGATAAGGGATAGTCTGGGGATGGGCATGTGGAGTAAAGAATGCGCACGTGTGGATCGAAAAAGGGACTCTGAAATTAATGAGGGAAAGCAATTCAGGACAATCAATATTAGCGTTAAAGTACCGAATGTGGAGCATTTTGCGGGGACCGAAAGTGTTCTTCCTGATTCAAACTGATATTTTTGGAAAAAGGAGACACATACATGTGAAACATTTTAGTTGACCAATATTGATGAAAACAGGGGCGTCAACACGGTTCTCCATAACGCGTTCGCTCACGTTATCGCTATTTTTTTTAAATTCCGCAAAGTTGCTATAAATCGCTAGTTTTAATTGATCGAGTGAGTTCTTCGGACAGTAGCTGTGAGCACTGTCCTTCTAGAGCGGTTTGCGTTTCGGATTCCGATAACGACTACCGGAAAGAAGGAACTGTGATTCTACACCAGGACGGTTACCAATGTTTTGATTTCTAAAATGCCAAGTTTACCACTGATACTAGCATTACACTTACATTAAGTAGAATTATACTGTTTAAATATTACTTTCTGTTTAATTAATATGAAAATATATCTCTACCGATGCCAAGAAACGAGGTAGATTAAATATCTTATTCAGAGCCATATAGTTAGGGGCCATTAAAGTATTACGTAAGACGTTTTTGGGAGGGAGGGGGGTTGGGATTTTCTTAAGTTGTCTTACGTAAGGGGGGTGAAGAGGTCTGAGACAGTCTTACGTAAGATATGTCACTTATTATTTTCGTAGGAAAAATCTTACTTTTTAGGATCACCGCCGCGGCGGCACGCCTGAATGTATGCTAAACTATAGAAAAACGTACAACCAATTCGTTGCGTTCATTAGTTGGGAGACGTCGCATTTTCAAAGATCACATGTTTTGCAAGTTGTGCATACTGCGAATCGCGAAATATCAAAAACCGTTATCTTTATCCGTGATGAGGTCAGTTTTTTGCGCATTTTGACATAATATCCCCCAAAGTTTACTATCCACGTCCATGGTTTAAAAAAATGTATGATAACTTACGTAAGATTGGGAGGGGAGGGTTAGTGAAATCTTACGTTGTCTTACATGGGGGAGGATTAAAAAGTGGTAAAAATCGCCTGACGTAATACTTGAATAGCCCCTTACTCACATATATAGAACAAGGTGTTGACTTTAGCGCGTTTATTCACCCGGTTTTTATTTGTGCTTTTGGTTTCGGAAGTCTGGGCACACTGGTTCTATCCACCTAAAACGTTTGCATATGCATACCTCAGTATCCAAATGGATTGGAAATCCAGATAAGGTACCAACCATGGGAGTGCAACAAATGGCGATAGAAAATAAAACTTGGTGATCCCATATTTAATCTAATTCGAGCACTTTATGCTCTATACATACATTGCAGCATCTACGCAATTTTATCGACGTGGGATTAATGTGAAATGGCCGTAGGAGAACTGAAACGTTGGCGTCGGAGCTTGGACGCTACCCTTATACGTTGGTTAAATGTCAATCGTTTCTGGCTGTAGAGTTCTCGTAAAATCACATAAAGCTATGCTAGCATGTTTTATGAGTTTGATTTTGTATTTCGGATTGCGTATGTGACTTTATACCATAGGTATACTTACTCGTTCATTCGGGCCACGGGAATGCTTAGCTTTTCGGCGCGCATGGGTTATGATCCTGGATGGGTTAGTTTTTTTTCCCTGTGGAGATTTTAAAACGTCCAAGAATATTTTGTTGCGTTTGCAATGCAAGTAGGCTTAACCAGTTTCCGATGAAAAGTGGATGTAATCAGCCAATTAACCAGAAGGAAAATCGTGAGTTATAAAAGGATAATAACGCTTATTCTTGGAAAGTCACAGCGGCACGTATTATTCGGTGGTTTCGCTTGGTGATTGACTTAATTAAGCACTTCAGTGGTACTTGTAGCTGCCATGAAAGCCTACGAAAGAGATTACTGATTGGTGTATGGTGCGGTGCACGATACATACTTAAATGACTCCATAGGGTGTAATTTAGTGTAATATCATTTTTTTATTTACAGCATGGAAAAAATGAAGTATAGAGAGTAAGTTGGAAAATTGTCGCGAATGAAAGTTAGCACCAAATGAAAAAACTTTTTGTGAAAAAAGGGTGAGAAATTGTTTTTTTTCTTTATAATCCGGTAAATATTGAAATTATCGATATATCTTCCCCGTGAAAGATATATCCCTCGATTATACACATTATGCAGAGTTTAAACATACATGAATTGCCGTTAGTGAAACATCCACGATTCGATATTTCTTTCCTATATGAGGTACATTACTACGTACTAGTAAGGAGTCACGTCATACGAACCCGAGTGGTAAGGCAGTTTGGTGTACCTGAACCGTTCGAGTGCCACCTACTTGCACACGGCGCGGCAGCAGCCGAGTGGACGGGAGCAGTCGCGGAAGCGGTATCCATTCAGGTTGAAGAAAATAAACAGTGAAAATGGCTGGCTGCTTATTCATGTCTCCCTTACCTACACGAAGAATGAAAATATTTTGAAACACTCGATTTTTTGTTAAATGTCGTGAGTAATGCTAGCAGCAATGATACAACTAGGCAAAAGAATTTATTTTATGTGATATTTTCTCGTCAAAAGGATTGTTTTTTAATATTGTAAACAACTTCCTGCTGCTGTTCTGCTTATGCAGCGTTATCACATTATATTACCTTTATCATTGCGTATTTATTACAAAAATATTTTGTTTTAAATAAATACGCAAGTAAGGTGGCTTCCTGTGATCTGGGTTCGAATCCCAGTCAAGGCATATTGTAACGTACTCGTACTCACATATAAGCAAACTCGCACGCAGAAAAACATTCATGTATATTTTTGAAACCCCGGCAGCCAAATTGTACAGAAGGTGACGCAGATTATTCTATTCTATTAATTTTGCATAATTAGAACACTAATATTTCAGTTTCAGACCTATTTATTCATATTCAAAGAGTTACAATAATGCGCATTCCTCCATATTGAACACCACGTGGCGGGATTTAACGACCACGCTAAAATTACAACAATAGGTAAGAACTGGAACCACGCTAGTTTTTAGAACATTCCAGATAAAGGGAAGCTTCAGTAGCGAAGCTTCTAGAAGGACGACAATGCACCAGCGAATAGGTATATAAGCTGACGCACGTTAACCGCTAGCGACAGCAGTTAAAGCTAGCGATTTATGCTAATGCATAATTAGTCGTAGTTACACTAACTTTAGGGTATAGTGTAATGCATGTTGGTGAATACTCACCCCCTGCCACACACCCCTGAGGTGGCTTGCAGGGTGTTTTGTAGATGTAGAACAGTCAGGGCTGTCTCAAAAACCCAGGTGCTGCAGGTCCTACTGCTGGAGAGCGGACTCGCATTGATACTGTACGATTTTCACGACCGAACGCGTTCCCAACTAAGCCCATACGGTTAAAGAAGAAGTTTACCTTACGTAATTGGTGCGAAATAAAGACGGAGGGAGTTAATAATATTGTGAAACGTGAGAAGTAAGATCCGGAAGTTCGTGCCTTGACGTCAACCAGGAGCTATTCGGGAGCAGCCGAGTCAGCCGGGAGCAGCCGAGGTTATTACCGCTAGAGAGACGCAGGAGTGGAAGGAACCAAACGTTGGGCGTGGTGTCGGGGATAAAGAGGAGACCACACAACTTACTACACCTGCCGCGAGGTATTTTGGAGGGATCAATTATCCCGATATTGTAAATGATTTGATCTATGTTGTGTTATACCCGTATTGAGTGTTTATATGTATCTTTGATGGGCAAGTGATTGATTCATGAGTGAAAAGCATACGCAAGGAAGTTAATCAATTTTGTGAGGAGTGATATATATGTATTATTTGAGTGAAGTGTTTATTAATTTGTTTGTGGGGTACAATACAGTGTATTCACGTGCGCAGTCAGGGCAACAAGTAATAAATAGATCTTTTAATAGCAAACACGATTGTTATAAATATATTTAGAAGGGCTACCTAAATTCCCATATAGCGGAGCTGATCCAGTGAAGGAGAAGATTAGAAATGAAAGGTTAGTGACATTAATGAGAAAAGGGCGATGTTACAATATGTTTCTTTTTATTTTGAATTCCGCATTACGTGAATTTCTCAACAAGTGACAGCTTTCATGACTTGACTAGTCTTGCAGTACATTTTTATGTTTCAGGAGGGTCGCTTTGAGCCAAGGGAGACTCTTGGTTCGAGTCCCAGTCCAGGCAAATGTTTTTTTTCACTATGAATTTCACACAGCGTGTATTTCCTCAACAGGTGAATGTGTTCATGACTTTCCTAGCCCCGCAGTACTTATGAGTATTTCTGGCGTGTAGCTTTGGGCTATGGAGGACCCAATCGTCTACTCTAGCCCATCGTTGGTACGCTGATCACATGGCGACTGTAACACTTAAGTCGCCCCATAAAGCCATTCCCCCAGTCGCTCCTCCGAAAAGATTCAGATTTGTCAGACGATTCATCATCTGTGTGAATCAAACATTTTTCACAGAGGAATTAGTGACTTGCATATATGACAATCGTGACTTATCTAAACGCTCAAATCAGACAGATGGTCGTCCGTCCTTGATGAAATCACTTAACCACCAACCGCGCTGTTGGATGGCTTCCGTTCATGAGAATTGCATGAGCAGCCATTATCATCGCAGAAAGGCTAAACAAATGGTCTTTATGTAAAAGCGAATAAACGGGAAATTCGTTTTCTAACTCTATAACGAAATGAGAATACGATTACTGAATATAGGTAAAGTAGTAGTATGAATTATCTAGGATAGGCGAACGAAAACGGGGGTATTTTGCGCCATTTAGGATAGGTAGGAAAAGTGATAACTTTAGGAATACTTGGAAGGTGAATGAAGTGAGAAGAGAATCTGGTGTCAGCGTAGGCTCGCTGTTAACTAAAATAATAAAGGGGTACACAATTACACACCCATTGAGATAGAATAGGAGCTCCTCGGCCTGGTGACCAACGAGGCAGAAAACCGGACACACAAATGACCCACGTAAAGGGCCATTGATTAATCAAAAAGAGTGTCCCAAGAACGAAGGTCACCTTCATCGAATGGAGTAGCCGACACAGGCCCAGAACGCCCCCGTAATAATCGATGTACAAATGAAACCAGGAACACCAATAGTTTAAACCACGATAGTCCTCTAATAACCTTAACAGCAAGTGTAGTAATTGGGGAAGGCTATCAAAAACTTTAGTCATTAAAGTAGTTAGAGCGATTTTTGTTTTTGTACAAATTCGCATGAAAATTTGCGTGTGTTTTCTCATTTATGAAATCCATTTATAAAAATGTAATAAATTTCATCGTACCGATTCGATTTTTAGGCAACTCAATGCTATTTAACACGTAGCCTTATGGCATCTGACATATATTTCGTAATAATTCGATTACACATGCAAAGATTTTTTTCTGAACTCAAAATAATACATGTATCATTATTATAATTGTTGCTAACAAATATCAAGGTGTCATACCGAGTTCAATACTCTAAGTCATAAAATGCTTCAATTGAGAGGAAAAAAAATTAAATATAATTCTTTTATCGTTTCCATTACTGCCTGTATGGTGAATCCTAACGCAAGGAACTAATGCGTCAAAAAGAAATGAGGTCCTAGAATTTTTTCGACCAATTAAAAAAACATAAAAATACGCACTAAATGACCCACGATTTTCAATCCACCCGCCTTAAGGATAGCTGAAAAGTTAACAGTAGTAAGTTAGTTTAAAACTTTATAAATTGCCACTAAGGTAGTTATATTAGCGTATTAGAGGAAATAAAACCTTTGTCGGCGTTAGCCCACTCTAAACGAAAGACGCTGAGGGTACCACAGTTTTAAGGGCTGACCATCGGTGGGAACACAGTGAAGTCTCTCATTTCAATGATAGGGAAAATGACAGCGTAAGCCATCTTTTCCCTATCACACGGTCATTTCTGCTGTACTGCGAGAATAAATTTCCGTGAAGCTTAAAATCCTCATTTGATTTAAACGATTATAACTCAATGTCATCAAATTCCTTATTTGCTGCCGTGCGCTCTGGTTGACTGTCGTTCAATTCACGTAAAGAGTTCAGGGACGGAAAACAGGACGGTGAAAAATGTTGCAAAAAGTTATAGGGATCTCTAATCACTGCCGCTACCCCTAAAAATGATGGCAACATCATTTGAACTCTCATTATCCTGTACTAGTACGTGAAAAATGACCGCGTGAATCAGGCCCTATTCAGTAAGGACTTTGTATTGTAGGAATGTCGAAAGGAAAATGTCATGGATGTGACATAAGTGCCTCGACAAATATATTTTTGAAGTGGAACACTTCTTATGGATGTGAGGTAATCCCACGAAAGCCTAGCGTCACGTGATACCTGACTCTCTGTCGAATCGACTGTTGAGTCGTTGCGTGGTTACGTACATATACAAGCACTTCGTAGCCTCCGAGATATACTCGGGGGCTACGAGCACTTCCAATAACTCACAATACTATCAAAAGAGGTACAGAGTGTAATTACACATGGGTATTTTAAGGCTACGTATATTTCATGTGATTATCACTTTTTAATGTATTAATTTAACTTTCATATTGATATTTTCAGAAATATTGATGAAATATTTTATGTTTATTTATATATTAGATACTGTGTACTCACCACTGCTAGTCATGTCCATACTCAGTGTTCCACTTCAGGCGGCTGTTCCGCGAAGGCCACACTTTTTTATTTTAAAATGGTATTATTTGAAATTATCAAGGCTTTTACGTCAACATCATGCTATTATCGACGATTGACAGTTCCGAGGCCTTCGCGAATAGGGTGATCTAAAAGCTCTCCGCTGGCTATCGCCAAACACGTCCTGAGTAACCTATGGAACCACGATGAGGGTAAAGGAAACACTTATATTATTCAAGAGTGTTTATTCACACGCGACCAGGGTTTAGATGCTGCGAATCATCAGGTTGGTAGAAGGAAGAGGAAGTGTTCTCAATCTGTGGAGGCGATAGCGAATGATGCGAATCATCAGGTTGGTAGAAGGAAGAGGAAGTGTTCTCAATCTGTGGAGGCGATAGCGGATTTCCTAGCTTATTTTTATGACCAATCTGAATTATTTATATTTTTCTCAATATTTCTATCCATAATGAAAGGTAGGTGGATTTGCAGCTATGCGTAGTCATACTTTAATTTTGACGAAGAATTTCCTCATGCTACATTTACACAGAGCCTTCTTAAAGGGGAATAAATAGGAAACATATCATTTTGGAGGGAAATGAAATTTTATTCCTCCATGCCCCACGCCCAAGAGTATTCCGAGTGCGATAAAGTTGATGACACTTTTATTCTTGTAACCTGAACTAGTAAAATGTTTGTATTTAATCATGTTTGATGCTGATACTCTGCAACTTTTGCTCTTATTCATTGCTCATACTCTACCTCAAGGAAACATCCTTCAAGATATCTTCTAATATTAGATGAGTTTCAATGAACAATAGCGTTAGAATTTTTCCTAGCTGTATTTCGGCTTATTTTTTAGAACCATTTGTGTGAATCTAGCTAATTTCTTCTTCGAGATCTAGCGGAATTATATGGGTAGGTGTTGGCAGCACTATAGAGAGGTATGCTTCGGAGGATTTTGGGGTTCGCATTTTTATCCAATCCGAATAGCACTAAAATCTACCAGAAACGGGAACAATTGCTACCGCTGAGATTATTTGTGAGTTGATACATAAAGTAATTTTAAGAGTACTTAGGTAGTTTGGGACAAGCAGGTGACTGGGGAATTGTTAATGGCGGCCATGTAAAGTTGGGAAAGCGTGTTTTTTTTTGCTTATCTAATGATAACTACGTGGTTTAGAGAAAATAATTTCAAGCAAAAGTTGTAGGGAATAAAAAAATACAAAATTACGTCCCTCACGTTAAAATCCATTCTTTACTTTTTCTTGTATGTATATGAATTTAAACAAAAAATGCCATTTTTTCAATGTACTTACAATTACTCAGAAAGTTTAGGCCACTGTAATTTCAAATTATTAGAAATTATCGGCCTCTATTACAGTAATAAGTTCTCGAAATTCGGGTAGTAACTCCTCCCATCTACATTTCTAATTCGACTGGACAAATTCACTTCCTGTGCGGTTGGGTTACGTGGGGAGAGGAAGGTTTTTGTACTCAACATAACTTAGGTTGCTATCCAATCATGTATCTGCACTAAACTGTTTTAGTATTTAAACTTTACAGTTGCACGCTTCACTTCGTAGAAGTTCTAAGTGTTCGTATTCATAATTAATCAGAATACTTAGTACTTTTCCGCAATCTTTTAATGTCACGACGCGTTTCGCCGATTTACGGCATATTCAGGTACAGAATGTGTTTGTTTTCCGTTAATTGTTATTTAGTTACGCCAAAAGCAGTTACCAAGGGTCTGAAAACCACATTACTCCAACGGAATTTCAACCAGAGCACTCTAGCGGTAAGGCGCTTTCACCGGCAACAGCGCGACATGTACTCTTTTATGGAATACCTGGCACATTGAAGTAGGAAATTACCAATTACCAATTTCTCAGGGGAAACAATGAAAGGTAATTTTATAATCATTACTGCATCCTGAAAATTCTGGTACCAGCTTGCAGTGCAATAACGTCGTCCAGTCCTTTTCTTGGCGTTTTCGCAGTATACTTGATCGGCCATCTCTCTCGTTTACTTACGGTCACAATGGCGATGTCTTGTGTGGTCCCAGACGTATTTGAAATAGACGCCGATAAACGTTTCACAACAAAAGGAATAACTATCGCATTTTTTAATAAAGAATAAAAGATTTATTACTAAAGCATAAAATCTTTTTCACGCATACTTACGTTTCCATTGACGCCTGAAAAAATTGGCGCTTGTCCATACGAGATATCGAAATATTGTCAGACCCTTGGTAATTACTAAAATAAGGATTTCACCTCACCATTTTCTAAACACTTACATGAGAACAATCATGTGAGCGATATTTCCCCCAAAATTTTACACGTCCTTCCCAAAGGCCTAAAAATGGACACTCTCGATCAAATATAAATTATTTATCAGACACTCCATATGCCTACGTCACGAAATATTATTCCCGCACCCCTCTCCACTCCTTCCAGACAAAACTACCTTGATAAATAATAAGCTTTCCCGCCTCACCAGCCCTTGATCCACCTTTCCAATGGCCCCAGTCTTTCTCAACCTTCCCCGAACCTTTGTATTTTCTCCTCCCCCCTTAAGGAGGTTCCGCCGCGACTGTGTGAGTCAAAACAAATACTAAATTCCACATTTTTGATATTTTATCCAAAATATCCTGCATTCGCTGATGAAATGCGTTACCTACAGAAACCAAAAGTAAAGTAGAGAAAATGCATATTATTCCACGAATGTATTTTGAATTAGCACTTTTTTCCAGCCATAGGCGCCGACTGCAGCGCCATTTCCTACGAATTATCGCATTTTTACTTCAATTACGGCATTAATTCCCAAATAACTAAAAAAATAAGGTGGTAAGATTCCTATATTTCATTTTTATTAAATTTCTCTGGATTGTTTCCTTCTTATAAACAGTTTTCCGCAAAAATGGCATTTATATTTTATGAAAAAATACTATTTTTTCCCGTGTTTCTCTCATTCCCTCATTGAACACCATGTAATTTCAAGTTCAATTATAGAATAAAATAGCGTGGAAAGGTATGTCGATTTTGTTTTTCATATCAGATAGACGACAACTTTTTCTAAAAGCAGACAGAATATGAATAAAATGACATTTTAGTCATTTTACGGTGGTACCACCTTAACTACAGCAACAATAAACGGAAAATAAAAATATACTCTACCTGAAGATGCCACAAATCGGAGAAATGCGTCATGCTATAAAATGATTGTGTAAGAATAGTAAGTATTTTACCTAATTATGAATGTGTGACTGTTTTAACCCTTTTTAGCGAAGAGCGTGTCCTATGCCATTTGTGACGTCATCAGCGCAAGGAAGATTGAAACACACCTTCACTGTAGTCGATGGGAACACACGAGCGCACATTGATGTCTACGAATGGAACGATTCGCCCATAATTGTTTGCAAAATGGTGGGACGATGTTCAACTTCTCTACAAAAGCGGTGAAACTCTACTCTTGGAAGATAAAGCTCCGAATTTATATTTATTTTATTTTCAAGTAATAATCACAATGGGCATACACATTGAGATATTCCTGTTTCTATGACTACATATTTCCCCGCCATCAAAAGTTTCGTCTTCTAGCGCTCACGCCAACGCAGGCAAACTACAGTAACCTTCGCAAGGTGATTTAGATTGAAAGCACCCATACAGTATTGTCACCTGACGTTGATGCAAAGCATGGAAACTATGATCGAGAGTGTATAAATCTGTTTCCTGCGTTTAGTCATTTTTAATGTGTAAAGTCATAAATTTAACTCATCTGATACAAGCACTTATGTACAGGAAATACCAAGGGCTACATGCGTGTATACAGAGTGTTTAACTCCAACTCCATCTTTGGACAAAGTTATTCATTTGCGCATTCCGTACATATTCAGGTATGATTGTGTGTGATTGTTTTAACCCTTTCACTGAGTTAAATGATTAGTGTATCCACTCATAATATACATGCAAAATATCCACAAAATGATGTCCACAAGTTTTTGTGCTAAACAAAAACAATGTGCATTGTTTTTCGCAAAAATTGCAAGTTTACATATAAAACGTAGTTGTTGCATGGTAGTAAATTTACCACTATATATTCGATACTTCTGCGGATATATCCGATATCTGCAGTAGGGGGGAAATATTTTTTTGAGCAAGTGGGGTATTTGTTGAACTCCGCTGTCAGCGGATGAAAATATTCATTCGGATATAAACGAACTTCGCAGCAAAAGGGTTGAACTATCTAAAATTGTAAAAAAGCCATTTTATCAAAATTATGTTTTGAGTATTACATAGTTTACGCAGCAAACACAGAAATATTATTGTGTAATTGCAGTTATGATTTACCCTTATCATGAAGGAATTTTGCCAAGCTAAGCCTGCGACTGCCACCTTCTACCACAAACCACAGCTCAAATACGCCCTCATCACCCGAAAGCGGGAGACTTCGTTTCAATAAAAGGTGAAAAGGGAAAAGATGAATTGGATTGGGTACCAATCGTTCCCTGGTTCTCATCCTTTCGTCTTGCGCTGTCCGAGAACAAAAAAAAGATGAAAACCAAGGTTCTAAATAGTGGTTATCGAGTTCGTACCGGTATGTGTCCGGCATACAGGATGGGGCCGATATATTGGTCGATACATTCCCAAGGGCGGCGACGGGTGTGAAGAAGAGGAGAATGCATTGGCGGCGTGACGACTGGTGAGAAGTGAGAAGAAATGCCCTCTTATTGTTTCAGTCCGAGGGCTTTCTCGCCTACAATAACTAGGGCTCATCAGACCGATATCTGGCGGCCCGATGCATTGGTATGACGAAAACTTTTACAATCCACAATTTTTGGACAAAACATGTATGCATAATCCGGATTTAAATGCTTTTGCATCATCATCAGGTGCTTCATTGAGGGTCAATGAAGCACCTGTTGATGATGCAGAAGCATTGAATTCCGGAATGCGCATACATGTTTTGGCCAAAAATTGTGGATTGTAAAAGTTTTATTTTTTTTGTTATAAAATGTAATTCCACCAAATCAAACCTGATCGTATTTCTTTTACATCGGTATGACAATCGATACATCGGGCGATACGCTCCAAAGAGGTCAATTAAACCGCAACGCATAGTCAGTTGCGGTTCTCCAGTGGTACCCGGTAAACCGGTACATCGGCCGCACCAGCCGATATTTAGACGCTTCATCGTACCACAGCTCAACTACGACCACCACGTCATCATTCGGGTGCGGGAGATACTTCGTTTTAATTGAAAAAAGAGGAAAAGATGGATTGTATCCAGAAAACGAGTTCTTCACTGGTTCTGCTCCGGTGTCTTTCCGACAGCAAAAAAAACAAAGATCACATAAGAAGCGCGCGTCTCACCTGGTCACCGCTCCGAAGACCATCATAGCTGCCGACCCAGCTGCCGCAGTTGTCGCAATTTCTTCCTCCTCCCTCGCCTCGTCCTCCCCACCTCCTCCTTCGGCCACCGCCTCCTCCTTAGCTGCCTCCTCCTCCTTCCACCCCCTGGCTCCTCCACCTCCCGCCGCCTCCCACTCCCCCCTCTTGCCCCCGGAGCACCCCTCCAGGCCGCCGCCCCCGCACGGGCCCTCGTCTTCCGCGGGGAATCCGCGCTTGCGCCGTCTCTTGGCGAGGTTCGGAGTATTGGCGGCGGCAGGGCCGGGGAGTGTCGCCGGCGCTTGTTGGGCTGCGAGGAGCAGGGGGGACGGCGGGGCGGGGGAGGCTGGCGGGGGGTGGTGCCGGCGGAGTGGGGGCGGGGGGCTAGGGGCGGCGGCGTTGTTGGTCGATGAGGCTCCGTCTTCTTCGCCGTCTCCCCCGCTCGAGGAGGACGCCGTGGCTAGCGCATAGGTGCTACCTGTGGCTGATGCTGCTGCGCCCACCGGAGGGATGAAGATGATGCGGAGAGGGAAGGAAGAGAAAGAGAAAAGATTCTGGTGAGATTCGGTCCTTTTCCCAGTGCCATAAGCCCGCTAACGGGATGAAATTCGGGTGGAATACACGCGTTCCCCCATGGGCAATGGGACGATCTACGACCCACTAACCTTGAGTAAATTCCTTTTTAATTCTAAACACAAATTCGACGTCCAAAATATTGTGATGTATATGTTTTATCATGTAATAATAATAATATTAATTATTAAACACAGCTGAATTGTAATGTAATGCAAAAATGATCTGGTGGGTCAATGAATTCCTCAAAGGTAGGACACAGAGGGTTAAAATAGGAGATTAATGCTCAGAGACAATGAGTGTAACATCGGGTGTTCCTCAAGGAAGCGTCTTTGGACCATTATTGTTTTTAGTTTATCTAAATGATCTCCAGGAAAAATAAATTCCAACATAAGGCTTTTCGCGGATGACTGCATTATTCATCGGAAGATTGAAAATCACATTGATCATGAAGCCCTTCAGGACGACGTGAACAAATTAAAGAATTGGGTATCGAGAAATGGGATGGATACAAATGTAAATAAATGCAAATGTGTGAACTTCAGCAATAAAAAGAAGACCGGAAATATAAATTACGAATTCTCCGGTAATTCAATTCCAAAATCGGACAGCTGTAAATACTTAGGAGTCTACTTAACTAAGAATTTAGTATGGGGTTTAACCATGGAACACATTGTTAAAAGGCTTTCAAAATGTTACTTTGGGTAATGAAAAACCTCAAAGGGAGCAGCACGACCACTTATGAGAAGGCCTATAAAACCCTGGTTCGACCAACACTAGAGCACGGATCTCTTGTATGAGAGGTAAAGGAGCAGGCTATGTGGGATGTATAAAATAGTGAGTGAGGAAAAAGCATGGGATGAACTTGGGAAGGACATAGTAAAGCCAAACTTTGCGGGGGAAAATGATCACCAGTTCAAGATAAAGTGCCGATCACAAAGGAAAAATGTAAAACAATTCTCCTTCTTGAATAGAGCCATACAGGACTGGAACGACCTATCAGCAAAACTATTGGAGCCCTTCCCAAAAAAATTATTTTTTAAATAGATTAAAGAAGTAGAAGTCTATCAAGGTGTATTCTTTACCCACATCTCGAACGTCTGCAGCCTATTCTCGTCTCCTTTACTCAGAGTCCAAGTTTCTGCCCCATACAAGGCTACACTCCATATCAAGCTCTTCACCAGCCTCTTCTTTATATCCCTACCTATAGTCCCCATGATTCGCTCCTTTCTATTTCTGAACGCTTCTTTCGCTAGCACTTTCCTCCTCCTGATGTCTTTGTTGCCATGCCTATTCTCTTCAAACGTACTGCCCAAAGATCCCTATATAAAATTACCCTACTTGCTCCACATTGTGTCCTACTTTTATGGCTATCCTTGCTTTCTTAGTCCTAGGGAATCGTATTACTTTTGTTTTCTTATGATGTATCTTCTATCTGTATTTCCCGCACTGAAATTCTAGTGCATCTACTAAAGCTTGCAATCACTTCGATGATATAATAACCAACACCTGGTCCTCCGAGAATGTAACTGACCTTATTAGCTGGCCTCCTACTAAGATTCCTACTTCCAGCTCTTCTCATGCCTCTCTTGCCATTTTTGTCAATGATTCTGCTCTTAAATATCTAAATGAGTGGTTTAAACTAATTCTGTTCTCTAAATGTATTCTCAAAAAAAGTCAATTGAAATGATCTAGAAGACTACACCGTAGTTCTTTCTTCAAGACGATTAAATTGATAGGAAATAATTTAGGTATAATAGTAATAAATCCTCCTTTGCATTGTAACCTCCTTGAAAAACATACTTTTCCTTCTAGGAAATTTAACGAAAAGGTTTAGTGGCCACCATGTTTTAGGACTTTTTTACTTCTATCTACTTCAACTTTTTTACTTTTACTTATCTACTTCAACGATAATTACGAACGGAACTTTTTTCATTCCAACTTTGTAATTGAAAATATTGTTTCAAGTATTTGTATTTTAGTAGTAAGTATTTTCAAGTATTAGTACTGCGTCGAAACTAGTAGTACCGACAAATAAATTGGTGGAATAAAACAAAGTTTTCCTTTCATTTAATATAGCAATAAATACTGTTGACGATGGAGTACCATCAAGTTACAGAGGAGAGAGTTTTATATATTAGTTACTTTAATTTTAAGGTTTTCACTGGACTATTTACTACCGGAGACTATGCTCCATTAGGAGTCAACATACATAAAATAATTTTAAAGGAAAAAAACGTTTTTTACGATAAAAACGTTTTATTTTTGAATGTTTTAAATTTTTCATTAATTATTATATTAATTATATATTATATTATTTATGCATTGTATGTATCATTTATAATATACAGATATAGTATTGAAAAATTTAATACGTTAATATAACATATAAAATCTATATAAATATATATTATTGCATTGTCATCCAGTTCTGAGCTATGTTAAAAGTTTCATTCTCTAGCTCATCGGGAAGTTAGTTAAAAACCGATTGTAAAATTTGTACCGAACAGACAGACAAGAACTCAACCGAATAAAAACGTTTTAATAAGAAGAACCCACCAGATGATCTACTGCATCAAAACTGGCCCAAAGATGTCCCCAAAATATAAACATATCATGAGGATATATCAAAGAGAATAGCTTTACAACATGGCGGCCGCTGGTTTTCTAAAATCAAGGAATATTACAGGTTTATCTGGAATAAAATCTCTTGAAACATGGAGGCAGTATTGCATAAAGGGCTTCTTGTACGCATTTGCCAAGCATTTTCGCCAAAACCGGTCACTGATAAATATATTTTTCGCAGAACAAAGAAACCTTCATAATCTAATCATCGTGATTCTACCAAATGACTCCTCAAATCATCGCACAGGTCCGCTTCGTTATTTTTAAGGTGCAATAACATTATGTCCGCTGTATTTCTCTTTCAAAATTAAGTATTCCAGGTATTCAAAGAAGAAAATTATATTTTTCCAGTAGGTTTTAACGAATTTTAGAACATATAGCATAATATATTAAGGAGGTTCCACAGCGACACCGTGAGTCAAAGCAAATACTGAATTCCAACTTTTTATTTGTTATGCCTAAAAATTCCCGCTTGCACAGATATCAGTACCCAGTAGTAAGGAAACAAAATTGGTATCAAATATGCAGATTATTCAACGTGCATATTTTTAATGAACACTTTTTTCCATCCATTTCAGTCGACAGCAGCGCCATTTCCATCGAATTGCCGCATTTTGACTTCAACTATTGCAGACATTTTCTAATGACCAAAAAGATAGTAATAAGCAGTGAATTTATTTTTATTCAATTACCTGCAAGTATTCACTTCTTATAATCAATTATTATCAACTAGGTGAAAAGCCAGTAGAAACGCTAAAATATTGTCGAAATAACCAAAACGTAATGAATAAAGTAAATAACAAAATAGAAATGTCTTTTTATTTTTAATAAAAAAATATATGTAACTATGGTCACCAATATAGAATACCTAAATGTCAGAAATTTCTTTGCATGCAACATTTTGCGTGACGCTGGTGGAGCTTTTACTAAGCAGTGTCCCTTGTGTGTATTTTGAAAAATCCATACGCCCGCTCCATGTGTCAGTTCGTGGAGAACGATAATGGGAGCTCGCTTGCCATCTATTGGCGCACATCTGAATCACTACGCCTAGTAACTGAATCATACGTACGTACGCGTAGCTTTTTATATAGTGGATAGAAAATTATGGAAAGAAGAGGGAAGAGGGAAAGGGAGATGAAATTATCGGTGAAGGACCGAAAGAGGCGGGAGGAGTCTGTACAGGCCCCGACGCCGAAGACGTAAGGGAAAAGAAAAGGAGAATAATCAGTTGTTTGCGAAAATGCCATTTATATTAGATATAAAAATATTATTTTTCCCATTTTTCACCCATTCTCACATTTACATCGTGTAATTTCAAGTTCGAAAATAAAATAGCACTGTAAGGTATGATTTGATTGCTTATTTTAACTATAGAACACGTTTTTATATGTAGCCAGAATGTGAATGAATTGACATTTAAGTTATTTCACATTGAAAACACATTAAGAGGGTTTATTAAGTTGGTACCCTTTGCCCAAAACATCTACCTATATAAAATTCAAAATACAAATACTTGAAATAATATTTTCAATTACAAAGTTGGAATGAAAAAAGTTCCGTTCGTAATTATCGTTGAAGTAGATAAAATAAAAAAGTCCTAAAACATGGTGGCCACTGAACCTTTCCGTTAAATCTCCTAGAAGGAAAATTGCGTTATTCAAGGAGGTTACAATGCAATGGAGGATTTATTACTATTAAACCTAAATTATTTCCTATTAATTTAATCGTCTTGAAGAAAGAACTACGGTGTAGTCTTCTAGATCAATTCAATTGACTTTTTTTGAGAATACATTTAGAGAAAAGAATTAGTTTAAACCACTCATTTAGATATTTAAGGGCAGAATCATTGACAAAAATGGCAAGAGAGGCATGGAAAGAGCTGTAAGTGGGAATCTTAGCAGGAGGCCAGCTGATAATGTCGGTTACATTCTCAGACGACCAGGTGTTGGTTATTATATCATCGAAGTGATTGCAAGCTTTAGTAGATGCACTAGAATTTCAGCGCGGGAAATACAGAAAGAAGACACATCATAAGAAAACAAAAGTAATAAGATTCTCTAGGACTAAGAAAGCAAGGCTGGTCATAAAAGTAGGGCACAATGTGGAGAAAGTAGGGTAATTTTATTTAGGTATCTTTGGGCAGTACGTTTGAAGAGAATAGGCATGGTAACAAAGACATCAGGAGGAGGAAAGTGCTAGCGAAAGAAGAGTTCAGAAATAGAAAGGAGCGTATCATGGGGACTATAGGTAGGGATATAAAGAAGAGGCTGGTGAATAGCTTGATATGGAGTGTAGCCTTGTATGGGGCAGAAACTTGGACTCTGAGTAAAGGAGACGAGAATAGGCTGCAGACGTTCTAGATGTGGGTGAAGAGGAGAATGGAATGCGAGGAACGGAAAGGAAGACAAACGAGGAAGTGCCTCGTGTATTGTGTGAGGAGAGGAAACTTCTGGATAATATTAGGAGGAGGCAAAGTAAAAAGTTGTTTGGAAGAGGCAATGAGGGGCGATTGGTTGCTGAAGAATGTAATAGAGGGGAGGATGTTGGGTAAGCGGGGTAGGGGAAGAATGACAATAGGTTTTATGAACGCGGTAGGACGTAGTTTGAGATGAAAAAAGAAATACTAGATAGATAGGTAGGGCCCTATACGAGCAGAAAATCTATAGGGTTTTTACTCTCATTTAAACCTACCTTAACCAGTAGATACCCTTAGTGAATTAATCATTGATAAAAAAGGTTAAGACAAGTTTTTTCAAAACCCTTTCAACAAGCATCTTAAATAATAAAAAAAATCAACTCATCATGTTCTGATAAACCCAATCTCAACAACAGTAATTTATGAGGAGTTTCCAGGGGAAACTTAATCAAAAGTTATTTTTCAATTAAACTTATTTTCATGAGGAGAAAATAAATTCAAAGTACGATTTCAAATCATCCAACTCAAATATTGCCCACCACCTTTTACTTGCGTAATATATCCATTAATACATATTAATTATAGCTTAAAAAATAAGTGAAACACTATGGGGAGAAAATACCACAATCTAGAAATAAAAATAAAATGAGAGAAATAAAACAAATTTTCGCCTGGTGTAATGCCCACCAAGAGTGTAAACGAAAGAGCAAACGGTATCATATTGCGACTAAATAATAATCCATCCAACTAAGTCTTTCTTTCTATGCCCGCAATGAAAACTCATACATAAATTCCGCTCATTCAATTTTTCAAGATGAAATTTCACGGTATCCCCGGAGTAAAATTTCTACTAGCACCCAGTGTTGCCAACTCATAATCGGATTTAGTCACTAATAAGTAAAAATTCGTCAGCTTGCTGCTAGAGAAAAATTGATAGAAGTCACTAGTTTTGTCCATAGATGGGAATGCACTACACGTATATTTTACGCATAATTCATTACTTGTATCTTGAACTCACAGCAACTAAGAAACCAGAGCCTAAGAAAAAAGTGGGTAAATAGTTTTTCTTTCGCTATTTTTGAAAGGTATACCATTATTGTTTGTATATTACTGATTTTTAGACTATTTTTTAATTATTTTTTTTTATTCTTTTCCACAAATACATAACAACTAACTTTTACAGGTACTTTATGAATAATTTAAAAATGTTTAGGATTATGGAAATTTTTTGTAAAAGTGCTGAAAAAAGGGGTTTCCCACGCCCAATTCCTCTCGCTGTGTACTAGGTGCAGACAAATGGAGGATACACATTTTTCTCTTAATCCCTGCAAGCTACCTCAAGAGTTTTGGCAGGGGATGAGCTGTTACCAGCATGCATAACACTATACTCTATTAAAATTAATGTAACTACGACTTTTGATGCACTAGCATAAAACACTTATTACGAAATAATCACAGCAACGCCACACATATGAAGTGGGGGGAGCAGGCAAAAAGGAGTAATCTATTTTGAATAAAAAAACTTCGTACTTTTCTACACTTTATTTAAAAACTCCGACCGATTTCACCTTAATAAGGCCAGGCATGTGCCAGAAGATGTGAATTCGGTCGCAGTTTTTAAATAAAGAGTGGAAAATAACGAAGTATTTCACTCAAAATGGATATCTACCACTTCCACGAAGTCGCCTGATAAAATAAAATTTATGAAGGAGAAAGACGAAGTCAAATACCTGGGAATCACCTTGCCTTCCAACAGCGCGGGGGAAACACGTACGGAACTGCTATTCATATTCTACTAAAGCGCTCTCCGTTGCCGTTAATCAGATTGTTTGGATGCCCTTCAACGATGGGTTACGAGCAATATCAGCGTATTCTGATCCATCTTTGTTGCGAAACGCAAACATTGTCGAGTATAATGCGCTGCCGACACTTGTCCACCCTCTCGAGTTAAATGCAGTTATGTTGGCAGCATTGACTACCATCTGCTGCATCTCTCCCCTTCGCTCCTTTGGCTACCCCTTCAACACGAGCCTCCCCCTCCCGACTTGACATCACGCTTCGCGCAGGTAACTGTCACCAAGTTTTGCTACCACTATCCCCGGATACGACCTTATCTTTCACAATCCATTCTTGTTTAACCTGGAGAAATTCAACAACGACCGACATTTTTGCGCTAAACATTTGAAACCTCCCTGCAGGTTAAATTGGTGAGCCGTGCCGGCCGCTGTAGATTATAGTGATAAGATGGTAAGGTAACGATAGGTAGATGGCAACACACCGTCATAGCAGCATACAAGACTTTCCGATAAATAACAAACAATGCAAAATAATAAAAAATCAGAAATTTTCTTTCTCGTACTATTATCTATAATAACGTAATACAGTGGACCACTGCTTTACGATGGGTTCACTTCACGATGGATTCGCTTTGAGATCTGCATGCTAGGAATTTCAAAGCGCGCTGATTTTGCGCGCGCCTTTTAAAATTTCACATTTTGACGATTCAATTTAAGTTTAAATATTGGTTAAATAATATTTCAAATCATTGAATTCCAGCATATTTTGTACCTATACTGTATTGTGTATCACTGATTGCACTGGCGATGATGTAGTTAAACCGATCCGTCGTCCGGTGATATACTGATTCACTTTACGATGGAATGCACATTACGATCGGTCCTAAGGAAGGGATTACCATCGTAAAGCGGGGGTCCACTGTATTAAAGATTAGGGAATCTATAAAAATGTTAAGAAATTCTTGAAAGGGTCAATGGTCAAAAATATTTGGTGATCCCTAGGATAGATTGTGGGATATGACCATAAGTGTAGGATCTACTAAATAACCACCACATACCAGTGGCGGATACATATGGGGGGCGCGCCCCCCCCCCCCCCCCTTGCGCCCGCCAGTCAGCCCGCACGCATTTCGTTCGTCTTTCGTCAGTCGACTCTTGAGTCGAGTAGTTGTACTTTCTTATGTAGCACGCGCGCGCGTCCGCGTCATCGTATTTTATACGTTTCTGTTTGGCACATAGATAACTAACCTACGAGAAACGTCGCGGCCATTCTAGTGATCTCGATACGTTATTCTGTCTGGCATTTGTTCGAGAAAAATCGCGAATATTGTACTGTTTGTATTTGTTCACACTCCTTAAAAGTCTGGAAGCGAACATTCTGGCACCGAATGTTCTCGAAACAATCGAGCTACATAAATAAGGGAAGTAGAGTCGCTGCCAGGCAATCAGTTTGAAAGCTACAATCGTCGCGATAACTTGCGCCCCCCCCTTGAGCTTTCTCTGTATCCGCCACTGCCACATACACACTAGCCTTCCCTTTCTTGACGTCATTTAGAGCATTTAAGACCCGCTCGCTCAAAACCAAGATCCATCTGGACTTAACGCCACCTCAATTCATTTATACGATTCAAACATGGCCATCAAATACCAGCGGTAACGTCGTCGCTGACTTGGATGCCAAAGAAACTTCCATGCCGAGGGCAAGGAGTCAATTGCAGGAGGATTCGGAAGTCTTTCACGAACAAACAACTCGAGTGTAACGTGGAATTCACATCAAGTACATACATACAATACTCCTTCGGTCGCATGGGGCACTTAATCGTGGTTCCCTTTGCGTCTCCCAATAAGGTGGCCGGAGCGGTAATCTACATCTACATGCTACCCTGCGAGCCGTCACATGGGCGTGTGGCAGAGGGTGTTAGGACACCAGCCGCGTAGTTGCGTTAAGGAGAACGTTATAGGTTAATTGTGAGTCATTGAGTTTATACTTCAATAACTTTTCAGGACACTATGACGAAAAAAACTTTTGTGTTACATTTCACTTTGAAAACATCTGTTTATAGGGTGAAAAGCACCATATCTGCATAAATGTAAAGATGATGCAAGAATTATATTTTTAAATTTTCGCCTACATTAAAGCATTGTTATGACTTGTTTTTAATGCGAGGTATTTGAATTTTAGGTAAAAAATAAATCTAAATACGCTTTTTTGACTCGGAATGATACCTTGATATTTGTTAGCAACAATTATAACAATATGAAACGTATTATTTTACGTTTAGGAGAAAACATTTTCATGCGTAAACGAATAATTACGAAATATATGGCATGTGCCATGAGGCTAGGTGTTAAAACAACATTAAATTGCCGAGAAACCAAATCGGTAACATGCAGTTTTTTCACTATTATTTATAGATTTTACTATTTAGAACAGGTGTGCAAAGTTTCACGCAAATCTGTACATAAAAATCGCTCCAAACACCTTAATAGCAGCCTAATGCTGAGGGTGTATTTTCTTCTCCCATCTATAAGCACAGCAAAACTTGGTGGCACTTAACAGCGGAGATAAAGAGGTCATGAAAGGGCAAATCATGCGTTGATGAAAGGGCAAAGGTACTGAAGGCCTCCCGGAGGGACCTCTGGAAGAAGACTTAGACGCACTCTCCCACATCTCTGGTATGCTTTCCTCTCCTTCGCATATTGCTCTTCACAATCGAGTGCCACCAAGTTTCGCTACGCCTATACCCAGCGGTGGGTTTCGAGCGGTAAGATACGAAACGATATTATAACGTGAAATACCGGCATTACCGATCTTTAATGTCCACTTTGACATCGGATTTGACTTGAATAATTTTTACGCAATTTCTAGGCTCAGTTCCATCACAATTGTAATCGCTTGGTATAGGGTAACGAGACTATTCTGTAGCACGGAAGAAGAATTTATTCTGTTTTATCATGTATATTAGGCTCATACTAATACTAAAACTACCGTGAAACCAGGCTACTTGGACCCTAAGGTCCTACTTTGTCCCAAAAGGATAAAATGATAAAACGCTCTCTAACAATATTCAAAGAGGAGTTCTGGAAGTGGCTACCAGGTTGTGCCCGCCAGTTAGAAGAACTAGTGAAGAAATTGAACGCAGAGTGTGATAGTTCATTAGCTGCCCACTTTACAGCAGCACTAGTTGTTTTGTTTGATGAGTAATAATAGTTTCATTACTTTAGTTTTAGACTGTGAAAGATTTAATGCATCTCTTGCCAGCTTGGTAAGTGCCTATTAATGAAGAAAATGTGTGTACTTAAAATGCAGTATGATTAGAACAAGGTTACGCGTTTTGTTTTTGCCAAAACATTCAACCAAAAAAAAAGCTCTGGGGCCAAAGTAACTCGCAACCTTCGAATTACGAGTAACTTTGGCCCCATCTTCGCGTGTTGGCCAAAGTAGCCATTACTTTCTAAGTACTAGTGTGTTTGGAGTGTGAAAGTGGTAAAAGGCAAAAGACATTCCTTTTTACGGTGGGAATAACATAAAAAAAGGAACTGGACCTCCAAAACCTCGGAAACATGGTCTGAAAACTGCCAACTTTTTGTAATAATTGCTTTGTTTGAAAAATGTAAAAATTTACAATTTAAGTCAATATATACTGTCCTTTTGTGAAACAGTGCAGTATTATTACGAACTTTATTTTTTGGACCAGTTACTTATATAATGTTTAAAACCTAATGGCCAAAAGCCACCCAAACATGAGGGTAACATTGGCCCACTCATACATTTTTAACAATGATTAAGAAAATTTTAAATTCCTCAACCTGCTAAATTAAGGATATACCTGCACTATAAAAATGATCACCATAGCTTAATAATAACAATATCCGTAAATTTATTAGAGATTTAACATGAAATAATACAAAAGCTGGCCAAAGTAGCTTTGATATAACTTCTTTATAACTTCTACGGTACCTGCTTCCAACAAAAGCAAATTTCCAGACTAATTTATCATTTTCCATTATTTTGCAAGGTTTTACAGACCAATTTTCAATTTTCATGACTGTAGAAACCCTGCAAACACAATTTATTCTGTGCGCAATCTTATGTTTGACCTCCAGAAAAAGCAAATTTCCAGACTAATAATATAATTTTCCATTACTTTTCAAGGTTCCCCAGACTCATTTTCAATTTCCATGACTTTTCCAGGTTTACCTTGACTTTAGCAACCCTGAAAATACTCTTTATCCTCTGTGCGCAATCATATTTTTTACTTCCAGCAAAAGCAAATTTCCAGACTAATTTATCATTTTCCATTACTTTTCCAGGTATTCCCGTGGCTGTAGCAACCCTGAAAATACTCTTTTTCTTACTCGCGCACAGTTTTCGATATGTTAAATCAATCCACCACTCCAAGAGTCATCGCGAGTCGCCACGAGCAACACGTGGACGTCGCAAACGGCAACGGGAACAATGCCACCACCAAGCAGCGGCGACAGCAGGGAAGCGCGTGATGTCAAACAATGTACGGATTGAATGGATGTCTACGCGATGGCTCATCGTTGCAAATATCTCCCGGGAGGGGGGATGGGGGGTGGGGGAAGGAGAGAGAGATTTTGAACCGACCGTTAATTAATTGGGTAAGGCCATCCAGAGGTGTCACTGGGCGAATTTATGGACACAGAGAAATCAGTGAAGCGGGGCTGCGTACTTTAACGATGTCTTTATTTATGTTCACCACTAACGGCTAAAAATACCACTCAATCTCGACTACACGCAATGCATGCGGAAAAGTCACACTCTCTCACTCAACCGTAGAAAGCTAGAAGAGCACACTAATTTAAGGTGGCTGGAGCGTTAAACGCAGGAGCGTTAATCGCAGTACGGACACATTTGAATGATATTGATATTTGAATGGACGCACTTGTTTATGCGTTGGAACTCACCAAGCATACAGTAACAGAAAAGATAAAATAATTATATTTTACATTTTTGCCCTTGTTAAAGCATGTTGTGATTTGAGCTTTCGGCATGGTGTTTGAAATTCAGGCGAAGTTTATATTTAAAAATGTATTTTAGATTAATCGACTCAGCATGGTTACTTGATATTCGTTAGCAACAATTATAATGAAATGAAATGAATTATTCCGCATTTAGAAGAAAATCTGCACGTTATAGAATTATTACGAAATATATCTTATGTGCCATTAGGCTACGAGTTAAAATAGCGTTGAATAGTTAAAAAACCAGATCGGTAAAATTCAATGTATTCACTTCAATCCACAATTATCACTAATTAGAACGTGTGCAAAGTTTCACGCATATACGTACCTAGACAAAAAATCACTCTCACCACCGTATATAGAAGCGTAGCTTCCCCTGGTCCACTTAAATAACGATTAAGATTCATTGGTTTATTGAAAAACTATTGTACGCTGGTGAGATATTTGAGTTATTTACATAAAAAATGAATGTTTTAAAGAACGGATATAAAGAGACAACATCAATTAGGAAGTAGATTTTGTTTTTATAAAATAAGTCTTAATACATAATTCTTGGGTTTCCAGCCGAGTAAGATTTTGGGTTGCTGACGTTTCAATGGAATACTCCTCAGTAATAATAATTTCAGTGTATTAAGTTGTTCCACCCGGAAAAATCTGCCTTGGCTGAACATAGCTAATCGGAAGATCATATCATCTCCTTCGATGAGGCTTGCTTGGTCTCCCAAGCAAATGGGTGTTGGGATCGTCTCCTTAAAGAGGCCGTTGAAATCAGGCTGGAAGATAATACATGAAATCGAGACTCTGGGTACATCCTCAGCAGAGAATGGAAGCCGTTAATTCGAAAAATAACGAAAAATAGGAGACAACAATGCCCCCCGGATGAGAAGGTTATATAAGCGCAGGCGGAATGCTCTGCAAGCTTTATTGCTCTGAGGACGATGGAGGAGTATTCCATTGAAACGTCAGCAACCCAAAATCTTACTCGGCTGGAAACCCGAGAATTATTTATTTATATCATTCGCCGAGAAAGAGCCAAATCTTTTACAAAATAAGTCTGTTTGCTTCATGTTGGTATCAGCTTTTTATACTTTTGCGCGTAGCTTGATTAAATTATCTGATTGTCTCCTCTCTTTTGTTGGTATGTTTTTGTAATAATATTTAGGGCATTGATAACGTTCCACCTGACCTCGTGTCTACCAGCACTTAATTGGTTAAATACATTAACTTTCATATCAAAATCGTATACCTTAAAATTATTAATTTAAGTGAGTTCAGCGGGTTTAATTAACAGTTTCGTGAAGCATTCCGATTATTTTCTCCAGCTGCCATCGATACCAAACACACTTATAGAAGGTGTGGTGGTAAACAGACCATGAACATCATTTTATAATGCATTACGAACATGAAGTTAACTTACCAATGGTAAAAAGCCATCAGCACACTAATTAAATAAGAGCGTAACTCCAAGTGAACCACTTAAATACCGATAAAAAAACTCGAATACCTTAGGAGAGATCATGTGAGAAGTGTTCAGTGGTTGTATGTATTAAGCAACAGCGTCAATCTTTCGGGCTATTTCAAGCATTTGTCTATATCAGGGGCGCCCAAACTTTTTATCCCGTCGACCCCTTCATAGAATATTTGCCTTCTTATCAACCCCCTGATTAAGTACCTATTTAAGAAAAACATTAAATATTTTTTTTACATTTCCGATGCTAAACAATAGGGAAACACACATAACAGCCCAACGAAAGACTGTATAGTTCCAATATCTTATAAAAGCCACCCAATAACATTACCCCGACCCGACATTATTCGACCCTCATGTATTAATCGACCCTTGGAGAACTCTTATCGACCCCTTGGGGTCGATATCGACCACTTTCGGGATCCCTGGTCTATATTAACCACATAATTTTGCTACTCGTGGAAACAAAAACTAAATATAGCATTCAATATGTAATGATGACCTCATGTAAATTTCGCGATTACTTTTTTTTTTAATCATGTAGAAAATCTGACAACATTCTAACAAGAAGTGTAAATCCAGTCGACCCACATCCATGCGGATATCATAGTTCATTTACCTTAGGGAAGATGATATGTTAGTAGTCAAGGAGTATTGTTAACCAGATGAGTCAATCATTAGAATAATCTTCTACGGGCGCCTATGCGGACAAAATATTTCTAGAATAGCCACGTAAAAGGTTTAAAATAAAACCTTGCGAACTCTTGGATAAATGTCTTTCTTTCGCGGTCACTGAACTCAAGATGACATTGACAGAAATAGCTAAAGACAAATATTAGGCGAAAAATATTTTTCATTATTTGTCTATAATTTTAAAATAGAACTACGCTACACAATCAAGAGATTCAATAATTGAAAACAGCTCAACAAATAGACATTAAGACGTAAAAATATAAATCTATTAATAACCCAACTAATTACCTTCCTAAAGTTGAATTAATTGTTCAATTATTCAAAAATATTTATCACTATGAAATTATTATACAGCTTAATTTTACCACGAACAAAATGAGGAAATTCTATCGGAGGCTACTAATGGAATAACAGCTCCTTATTTCGAAAGTCGCTACATCTTGAAAGCTTTCTTCGGGTCGAATTCTTTGATTCACTGACAAGAAAATGCAAACATTGGCTTCAAACTTCGCTGCCGAAAAACCTGCTGGTTGCCACACCGGAAGACCGGACCATCACAAGAAAACCGGATGAAGACAGAAGTTAAGCAGTTCACATCAACCATTGAGCTCGACCATTAAACGTAAAAAAGGCCCCTCCGTAAAAGTAGTCAACCGCATTTTTCCCATACCTCAGCGTCGTCAAATCAACGTCCAGCCCTACGATTTAGGCCAAGCGAGAAAATGAAACTGACAATGCTGCTGAGATATCACTCAGTGACAGCCGGCATTAGAAATCGGAATAAGTAATGCCTTTGCGTGCCCATACGTTTCAACTGCCGCACACTTACCGTAAGGCCCAGCTTTCTCGCGGTATAAATGGAATGGTTGGTGGGGTAATACGACCGACAACAGGTAATTCCCGCCATTAAGACAGGTGGGCAGGTTGGAAAGGGAATGGGAGGGTGAAGTGAAACCCGGCATCGACATAAGTATAAACACTTGGCGAAATGCACCAAGGGGTCATCACTGACTCATCAGTTCAACATCCCATCCAACGGACGGAACACTGCACTTTTTATTTTATTTACACGCATACCCACCATGCCATTTCGGGGTAAACAAAGTCAAAGAACTTAGTTATTGCTGCAAGGCCTCCAAACAAGTTATTGCTGCAAGGCATCTAGCTCTTTTATAAATAATGTCCTCCATAATACCCTATCCTTGCATACCTCTTTCACTCTCTCACACTCTACACTGGAGCATCGAACTCCCACATTATTTCGTTGCCCACTCATTGCCAAGACGATTTTATTTTATTTATTCACCATAACCACCGAGTACAGCTCTTAAGGCATCAAGGCCTAAGTTACCCCGATGTTAACATCGGGGTAACTTGCAAATAACAATTGAAAATCGCACACAACCACGCAGAAAGAGATGTGTCAGGCGTGGTCTGGCGGAATTTCAACACAATATACATAAATTTCAATTCTACACTGATTAAAAATATTTAGAGCGACCTAGGTTTCGATGAGTTACATCATCATCAGGTCAACATAACGATGTACCTAGTACATCGAAACTTATGCCGCAATAAATCCATTTTACCGTCGGAAAATTGCAATTTCTGTCTTCATAACACAGGTGAACAATCCACCCAGGTGAGACTCGAACCCAAAACAGAAAACTGGTCGGCTCTAGATACGCCCTCCATGCAGCACCTAAGTAGGGATCGGGATTTCCCATGAAAATTTCTGGCTCTACCGGGCGTCGAACCCAGGCTCTCGAGAAGAAAGGTCAGTATTCGGCCCACCACATCAACCAGATCTCAATTCAAATCAGAACAGGCCACTAAATGCCCATTAAAAATTTCAGAGAATGCGTACGTATTCACCAGGAAAAATGAAGCGGGTAAAATTATCACTATGAGCAATGGAGCTGTTATTTCCGCGCTAGTATCGGAATATGCGACTTCGATTATCTGTACAATCATCATTAAATAAGACACGTCACTTTGGATTCATTCGGCGAAAACGGATTTCACATTACGGTAGTACAGATCTTACATTCATTTATCCTCGATTATTTACTCGAATTAAATATATTAATCTCATTTGCGTCTTAAACAGTAGGAAAACATTTCAACATAACACTAAAGTAATTCCATATTCCCTAACATCCAGAACGCCTCTCAAACGTTAACATGTAAGATTTCGTCTATTAAGTTCCACTTTCCATTTTGTGGAATTCTATATTATTGGCATATTAGAATTTTCCCTTATTGCTCAAAGAAAAACGATGGAGAGATGAAAATACTTTACCATGGAAGATCTCACGGTATGGGGGGCAAAATATCTCTTATTATATCCCTTCCATCATTTTCACTGATACAGTGCGAGGTTTAAATAATATTCCCTGTCACCCAAAAACTCGCGTGATCTAAAATTTTTCATTTTATCTATGACTATACATGATTAAGGGAAAGTCCAAGGCTAATAGTTCCGATATAACCTGAGCTGCTTGAGCCCAAAAATACCCCCCTTAAATAAATAAAAACTTGGTTCTGCCAACGAGCTTTTAGATTATACAACGATGTTCGAAGTCAAAGCACCATCCTAAGGTATATACAATCAATGACGTAAAACATCGAAACCGGTCCCATTAAACATTTATCTGCGGAAAATTGCAAAGAGTTCTCCTTTCGTTACAATAATTTTATCTGATTTTATCCTAGGATGACGCTTTGACGTCGAAACGCGTGGTATTAAAATAATATTCAGAAGACAGAACCAAGTTTTTATTTAAGGCGATTTGAGCGTTGCCTATTTGTATTCGTACAATTCGCCGTGAAACTTTGTATACGTGTTCTCATTAGTGATATTTATAGATAAAAGCAAAACAAATTGGCTCATACCGATTTGTTTTTCTGACAAATAAATGCTATTTTAACAAGTAGCATTATGGCACATGGCATATCCTTCGTAATACTTCGATTACTTACGTACATATTTTCTTATAATCGCGAAATTTTATATTTATTATTATATTTATTGTTGAAAACAAGTATCAAGGTGTCACTCGGAGTCCAACAGTCGAAAAAAACATATTTAAGTATAATTTCGTCTAAATTTCGAATACCGCGCAGAAAACTCTTAGTCATATCATGCTTTAATAAAGAAAAAAATAAAATGTAATCCTGGTATTATTTCCAATACTGCATGCACGGTGATTTCCAACGCCTAAACAGATTCACTTGAATAAAATGCGGTCCGAGAATGTTTTTCGATTTACTTAAAATATTATCAAAATGTACACTATATGACCCACAATTACCGCTCCAACCACCATGAGTTCATAAGGATTTTCCACCACATCTCGCCAGAAATCATTGAATACTACAAAAAAAACCCACTCCGCATCTACCAACGAGGAATTCCACCGCGAAAGACTCCTCGATTCTCCCCCTCCGCCCGCCCGCGGATCTGCGGCACTCAGGCCCGAATATCGGTCAACTTGACCAGTTCGCCAGCCCTAAGAATATAACCTCACTCCCTCCTTCTCTCCACGCGCTCTGACTCCCAGACGCGGCATCGCAGTCTGGCACCTCCCCCGCAAATCCCGCCTACCTCACTGTTTTCCCCCGTCTACCCCCCGGGCCCACTTCCCCCTCACCTAATTAATATTCTCTCCCTCACTGTGTATAGGTAGAACAGAACTTGGTGGCACTCATCAGTGGAGAATCAAAAAGGATGAAACAATCGAAGATGAGAGGACAAATGTGTTGGAGGATTTCCGGAGGGACCTCTGGATGCACCCTCAGTCACTATATCCCACCTCCCTTGCATACTTTCCTGTCCCATACGTAATGCTCTTCACAAGCAAGTGCCACCAAGTTTCGCTACACCTATAGTAGGTAAGTGTTTGGCCACTCGCGGCTTGAAGCCGAAGCAGCCAGCCACTGAAATAATCGTAAAATGTCGGAACAACAAATTCGTACGTTATACGTTACTTTCATTTTATCCTTCCTTCTTCCTACCTTCATCTTCAAAAACGATAAAACAAATGGTATTTATTTCTCGACCTCTTTCACTATTTGGTGCAAATATCAGGAGATTTTAGGTCAATTAACATATGTTTTTTACAAACTTCTGCCAACGTTTCGGACCTTTATTGATCCATCTTCAGGGCTATAAATAAATGATACACGATAGTGAAAAGTGTTTTACAATCCTTTTATTATTACAAAATAGTTAAAATATATAATTTACAGTCATTATAAAGAAAAATACATGGACATACTTAAGATCGTTACCTTTCAAGTTTGTTATTGTTTTTATTTTCAATTTTTATTTGAAGTATTGTATTATCGACCTCTTCATGGAATGTAAGATTTGAATCTCGAGGATAGGTCAAACATTTACAAACTATAACTCCTTGCCAACGTTTCGGTGTATAATTGACAATTCGGTGTCTTAAATTTTGATTTGGTTGCTTGTATCCATTTATTTGTTGAAAAGTTATATGTCATTTATTAAATTATGGTAAATTTTGCTTAGATAAGTTTATTGCAACTTTATTTGTTTCTGGAGACATGGAACATTTCTTTGAATAATCTTTTTGACAAATTTTGTTCTGAGTATAAAATTTTGGCTTCTTCCAAAAATTAAATGAGTGACTATTTGTAATTGCATGATCTGCTAATGCACAAAGTTGAACTTTAGTGTTAATTGATGTTTTGTGTTGCGAGATTCTATTTTTTTTAATATTGGGATGTTTGGTCTATATAGCTACTGTCACAGTCTTTACATGGAATGGAATACATTATATTGCTTCTTAACTGTATATGGGTTTCTGACTTAAGACTTCCCGACTTTGGAATTCACCCCCTGATGATGTAAAAAATCCTGCCAATCTGCCAACAATTTTAAAACAAAAACTGTTGAGATCTAATATTTTCAAAAAAATTAACTGAAAGTTTGACTGGAGGAATTTACTGTATATCCAATCAATATTGTCCTAAAACACTCATAAAGTGTTCATATACCTACAGGTATTAATTCATAAATATAATGTAATATCACGTACACTCTATACATTTAGCCTAGGTACGTACTGATTTTTACTGATTCCATGTATATTTCTTGTATATGTGGCAGTAGATGAAAAATGTGTTGTGTTCATTTGTATAAGAATTGAGGTTTGGAAGGCAAACTTATTTAGTTTTACTATGAGGAACATATTTCTTTTTGTTTTTTTCACCATTATTCCAAATCAAACTTTGTATTAAAATACTGCATTTAGCCAATTACTAAAAGGTTCGATAAGGTCAACGAAAATAAATTATTATAAGTACCAATCATAAGGAGCTTTCCATCCAAGGTGTTGAAACTAGCGCAGACTGCGCACTTCAGCGCACACGAACGACTTTGAATGGAACGAAGCGCGCAGGAGAAACGTTCGTAAACTTAATAATAGATAACACTTTGCAGGGACACAGAAGTCACGACCGAATGTTTGAAAAACAATTCACGAATCGACTCTGAGTACAAACATATAAAGGTAAGATTTTAACAGGGAGTGATTAAAAAGTTTACATAATCCATATTTGACACATTAGATGAAAAGCGAAACAAAAAAAAACAATCGAGGAAGCGATTATCGAAGTTCTTTTTATTATTTAGCGCACATCAACTCTGCTCTCGACCTGCTTAGAAGTGCGCTGCGCTGCCTAGTGCGCAAGGGTCTGAAAATAATGGAAAGCACGATCGCCCTTGTGTTGCGAGGTGAGCAGCTCATAAGAGCGAACGGAAAGCAACTTTTGTTTTGACATGAAATGTCATTGGCAAAAACACTTGGTAATGACATTTTATGCCGAAACCATGGTCGGTAATAAAAAATGAGAGTGGAATAGGTATCTATACAAAATATGAATGTATTGAGTGACACACACTATTTCCACGAAGTTAAGCCGGAAACCGTCGCTTTCATGACGGAACACGTTTTTCTCGTAGTCCGGTGAGTGATGAGTTGACATAAAAACGTATCGAAATTTACAACATACATTTGCTTTAAAACGTTTATTCATCCCCGGATATTTTACACTTATTTTTAGCATGAACTTTATTTCATACAACCTCATTAATATAACTTTCGACCATTTTGCACAGAGGAATCTCTATTTGAAACTGTACATTACCCTTTCCTTCAAAGGGAAAAAAGTACAGACATTTACAACGATAAACCTTTTTTACTTTTTTTAGTTCCACCTTTTAAGGCCGTTTTCCACGAGGAACTTTGTTGCAAAATCTGATGCATGGATATGCATTGAAAACTGCATCGTGTAAAGCGGTGAAGTTCTAGAATGCATGCGCGTGTGCATACACGACAGATGGGAAAATAGCCCGCTCTAATTCCGTGCCCGCCTTCTCGCAATTTCTGTACATCCAATTGTGCAACTAAGTGCCTGGTGTAAAACGCCCTTTAGAACATGTTTTAGCGCGGTTTCTTTCACCGTATAAATGGAAGTGAACTGTATAAATCTGATCAAAATTAACTTGTTCTACCGTAACTTTGTGGTATATCATTGTATTTTTTTAATAATTAAATTTATACAAAAAAAATAAAATTAAAATATATAAATCTGGGATGAAGTATCAATAAAAATAACAAGGAAAAAAGTACGTCAGTTTGTACTTAGAATGACTCTTTAAAGGCAAGTTTTTATTAAATGTACTCGTGTTTTTAACACACTGCTTGAGAAATGAAACCTTTAGATTATAAACCATTCATTTTGAAAAACAAACATTATTCCCCCACTCTTTTCGGCTAAATAAACGGCCCAGCCGATCAGACATCGCGACGGCACCGGCCGAACACTTCACAGAACCGCTCGACGCGACACCTCGCGGCGTCGTCACCGATGCCTCGTGCCCTCCGGCGGGCATTAAAATCCTATTTCGGGAGAGACTGCGGGACGTGTGCTTTGATACGATTAATCCGAGAGCATCGCCTCCCTTCGCTCTCGTGTCAGCGCGCGCTCGTCTTCTTCTTGCTTCTTTCCTTCCCCGCCCCCTCCTTGAGCGGCCTGGGGCGTAAGCGTGCCCGGCACACACGGCCGTGAGTCACGCGAGCGATCCCCTCCAGAAGCAGCCGTTTCCTGAACGGGTGCGCGTCGACTGAGTATAGTACGCTTCGGGCGGAGGGCGCCGAGCGAGGGGAAAGCGATCGTAGGGGAAACTAGGTAAGCAGGTGGAAGGAAGGTGTAGCTGACCCCTTCACGCCACGCGCCTGACACGGAACGCGACACCACCACGCTCGCAACATCGCTCAGCGGAAGCGGGATTTGACCGCGAATACAGACTCATCATCATCTCGACGGGAAACGTTTTACGAATCTACGCCACAAAATGAAGAAAAAATTCACCGTGAAAATTCATTAATATTGATCGGGATTAGGACGCGGATGCCGGTCAGGTGTGTATGCCAGTTGCAACGCCTAGCCATCTTCACTAAAATCTATAGTTAAAAAATATGATGATGTATATTAGTTAGTACTCTTCCATATCCAAGAGTTATTTATCTTCCATAGATCTTTACTCCATTTTTTCCGGGTCTCCACCGCGTGCGTTGACTTCGGAGGCGACTGTTTCGCTGGTTTTCAGGTTTATGAGGAACATTGAAATACTTTATTTCGAATTGAAATAAAACTACACGACGATTACATAAGCAATTTAACCAAATTGCAGGACAAAAAATTGCTCCTTTTATGGAAACGTAAACAAAATAATTTCCTCGAAAATATTTATATCGATAAGCTTGATAACATTCTAAACAAAATCATTCACACATGCGCAACACCATGAGCTTTTCCTGAATAATTCAATCTATTTGAAAAACCTGACCTGCTTCTTGCGCTGCTTCTGATTCTAACTTCCTGATTTTCATTCTGATCTCTCTGTTGACCTTCATTGCCTACTGGTATTGTAATTCAAAAGTTAAGTATTGGTTTAGGTTTACAATATTTACTTATTTATATTTTAATTACATATGTTTTAGCCATTGATAACTCGATATTTTTTATTGATCAGCTCTTTTGGGCAATGTATTACACCCTCCATCGTCTCAGGCTCAACCTTGTGTAAGTTCATTTTATCGTAAATGAAAAGGAAAACTTTGTTATATTCCACCAATTTATTCTCAGATACAACTAGTTTCGAAGCAGCGGCGTCATCTTCAGGTACCTGAAGATGACGCCGTTTTTTTATTTTTAATTTACGTATTATACCCTTTTTACATCGCAAATTCCGTTTTAGGGTTAAGCTTATGACTTTTTGTGCTCTTTCCTAGGGCAGATTGGTGGCTAAATCTTAGGCTAAGAGCTAGAAAAATGCAAGCAAACGCATTGTGATTTGAACACGTTTTTCAAATCAACCCTTCCAATGTATAATGATGATGAATCGTTGGCACAAATATTTCGGCTAAGTAGCTTATTTACTCGGGGTTATTTCACGCCGAGTAGTGAGTAGCCGATTTACTCGGAATTCGGTGTTGTCCTTAATTTACATAATATAAATTTTGAGTTGTTTTGCAGAACCAGACATCCTTTTCCACCGTGAACTTTGGAAAGGCTTTTAAGGAACAATATGCTGCAATGAGGTGCCCTACAAATTATGTCACAAAGAAGTAGTACTTGAGCGCGAGACACCACAGTCCACCAGGTTAAAGCACATTTTTAGCGCATGGAAACGTATTTAAAGCACCCGAAGCGAAATCGGGGATATAAGTTCGAATTTATTTACAGGGGAGGGTGAGTTTAAATCGTTCGAGGTCATTTCGATCAAGTAACTTAATAGTCACAAGGTGCAATCACGAAAGATTCGAGATTTTCGAGTGTTTTATTCACTCGTAACAATCTCATATCTTCCCGATCGTGTTTTTATCGCCGGGATATCTTTGATAGAGTTGAAATTCCTGATTTGAAACGCAACAAACAATATGGTGGACGCTAAGGTTATCAACCTGAGTGAATAAAGCACAACAAAATCCAGAATTGTTCGTGATTATACCACGTGACTCCTAAGTTACGTGATCGAAATTGTGAAGAACGGTTCCCGAACACCCCACCAGGGTATTTGTGTTTGAAACGTTCGAGATAATTCCGACCACGTAACTAAGGAGTCACGTGGTATAATCACGAACAATTCGAGATTTTGTTGTAGTTTATAGCCTTTTTCCCAACGCATCGCAGATGGACGTCAGAGAGCAAGTAGCTAACGTAAGGCGTTTCCCCTTCCACCTCAGTTTCTGGCTCCCGGCGGCCAAACAGCGTTGTCAGATCTTTCGCATAAAAGATTTCCGCCCCAGCACAGACTAACTATATGGAGGAGGCCGTTTCTGCTCATTTGTGTTACAAGTTCTTTCTAATGCAAATAGACTAAAATGATGTTATGCCATAATTTCTAATTAATACCAATTCACTTTGGTTCGACTGAGCAGCATTGGGTGCAAAATTCACTAAGTGGAATTCACTTTGGGCTCTATTATACATTTCTCAAAAGTATTTTGGGTATTATAAAATACTAGCAATACCTCAAATATGTATTTGAAATACAAAATACTTATTATGTGCAGTTCAAATACAAAATTCTTAAAGTATTTTCAATACGTATTTCAAAAACATGTATTTGAAGTACCGCCCAGACCTGGATATGACCATAGGAGTAGGAGCTACTAATTAACCAAAACTTATTACTACCTAGAAATGCTTTCACCAAAATATCAATAATTTTATGCAGTATGAAGAGACATGGTATTCTATGGGACCGCGTCCTCTTAAAATCCTCATTTTTTTATCCAATTGTCCTCATTTCCAGAGAAATGGAATTGGCGGGCGTAAACCAGAATAGATCGAATTTGTAGGTCATCTGGGGGACACATAAATTTAATAGGTTGATTATTTGAGGAGACGAACGACAGCTGAGGTCATTCGCCTCATCGAAGATAGGAGGGTTGGTCGGTGAGGTAAGTATTATGTAAGGAGTGGAGAAAGGGTGGAGAGAAACCCGGCGTCGGCATTAGCCTAATCTTTTTATGAAAGGCACAGATGGATCCACAGTTTGACGTCCAATCCAACGGACGGAGCACTGCACTTGAAGTGAATAGCACACGAGTAGGGATCAAGGTTCCAGTAGAGGCCGGACTATCCAATGAAAAACCACCGCCACCAGCAGAAGAGCCAGGGCCTTTTGCGAGGGAAGACAGAGTTCTATATCGGGCGTACTCAGCAGGACCTTAGAGCCACTAATGCCCCGTTTCCACTACGGTGGTTAGAGAATGCTGGGTAACCGGCCTGCGTTCCTGGAGGGAAGTGTTAACCACGCAACGAATGACCTGCAGGTTTGTGAAACTTTCCGTTCGAAACTTACGTACCGGAATCTCAGCAAAGTTCACGTGCGAAATGCTTTCTTCGCTTGTTGATATATGCAGAACTAGCATTCTCATTACGATTTCTCTCTGACCCGTGTTACCGGCTAATTAGGGTCAGCCAACCGTGGTTAGAAATTCAACCACGGTGGATTCACAGGTCTTCCGCGCGGGGCGCCAACCTTCCCTCGGTATGCAGGCGGAATGGACTCGGACTTGAGCTCGGCAGTCCAGCCTCGTTGAATATGCCCGGTACAGAACTCTGTTCTAGGCCGTGGCCTTCCCAATTAGAACTCGAGCGAGTACCACTCATCAACAATCACTCGGGACCTCAAACTTACCTTCACCAGCCGTTGCCGCCCCATCCATTCCTTCCGCTCTCCCGACCTGCCTACTCCACCAACCGTCCTTCATTTATCTCATCTACATCGAGCCCTGAGTTAAGGGTGAGCGGCCGGGTGTGTAAGCACACCGTCCCAGTTCTGGAGTGAGAAGAAAATGAAGAAATAAAGAAAACAAAACAAAACAAGCAAAAGAAAAGAAGAAAAGAATGAAGAAATCAGCAGAAAATACAGGCGCATACATAAGAAAATCATTTACAAGCAAGAAAGGCTAAAAAGAAATTTAAAAAATAAAACATTTCGGCGGTAAAGGGGGCATTTGCGAAGAAAGTGAGGCGAAAACATAGCGCATGGCAAAATGAAATCAGAGTACTACATTTTTCCAATCATGAGGGATTCCGGCCGTGGTGACAGGTCTGCAACGCTAGCCACCCATAATATTTAGCGTGCTTTAGTTGGCGGTATCCGACTCACTTATCGTGCTCACTTCCCCTACCACTACGGCAACCATCACCAACACCGCGCCAAATTTAATTTAGTGCAAGAATGCAATTTTTTTTAAGAAAGATAAATACATTCGAAAGATTTCATAAAATTAAAAAAATGGAAATCATTAACGTCGAGTCTGTTAAATATTGATGCATCACAATTACTAAGGACCTATCTAGGAGTAAACATACTCGGGAAATAAGCGGTCAAGCTATCAGAATACTAGGATTGATCTGATGTTTTCCCAAGTAAAAAAAACTTAGTCAATGTTTATGTCCTTAGTCAATGTTTAGTCAACTAAATAACTTTACTGAACTTGCCGACCAATTGACATACAAAGTCATTACCAAGGTTTGATATGTAATCTCCACGCTGTCCTCGAGGCCGTCATAAAAGACTTCCTTTAGTTAAGCCCAAGACAAAAAAATTCCCCTCATGGTTTACACCGGACACTATACTCGTTCTTGGAAACTAAATCGCGCTTGGTACCTCGAAAAAGCCGATCCAAACGAGGAAACTCGCAGATCTTTCGCTGATCTACGCAGATATTCCAAATTCCTCATTCGCCGTGACTACAAAAACTACGGGCAGACTGTCTCCTCTACTATCTCCTCCAGCCGCAACAAATGCTGGTCCTTTATCAATCAACGCCGTATTGGCCTCAAATTCCTGAAGCAGTCTCCTATGGTACCAAAAATGCCGCGGGATCGGCGAGACCTAACCTCTTTCTAAAATTCTTTTCCGATTTCCTACAGCCTACTTCCAACCATAAAATTACCCCTGTCCATTCCCTCCTTCCTAATTCATATCATTGCCTATCCCACATACAGACAGACTCTCCGGAGGTTTTTCAATATCTCTGCAAAATACCCCTCCACCGCTCACCTGGCCCTGATGGTCTCAACCCTAAATTCATTCGCAACTGTGCTTCATCCCTCTTACAACCTTTAACCCTCTTATACAATCGCTGTTTTTCCCTAGGAACCTTCCCTCCTCAATGGAAGTGCGCCAACGTTACTCCGATACATAAAACAGGTCCCAAGAATTATGTTTCAAACTATCGCCCCATCTCATTGCTTCCAATCCTTTCTTCCGATTGTGAGCGTATTATTCTGAACAGGATTTACTATTTCACTTCTCCTTTTTTATCTTCTCAGCAACATGTTTCCACCCAGGAAGATTATGCTTAACCAATCTTGCTGTCTTTTAACACCATGCCGTCAGTGCAATAGATAAGTCAACTCAACTTGATGCCATTTACCTTGACTTCTCCAAGGCTTTTTACACCCTACATCATCAACTCCTCCTTCATAAACTCAGCCAACAGTTTGGCATACATGGTATGTTCCTCAGCCTTCTTTCTATCTTTCTGTTCAACAGAACCCAGCGTGTAATACTCGCAGATGCTCCTTCCTATTGGTCTCCTGTGACGTCTGGAGTTCCCCAGGACAGTGTCCTTGGACCATTTTTTTCAATTTATTCAAAAATGATCTTCCTTCTCAACTCCTTTCCTCAAAAGTCCATACCCTTCTCTATTATGTGGATTGCAAGATTTACAAGCAAATTAATAATACTTCTGACTGCATTAATCTTCAACTTGCCTTAAATCAAACTTCTTTGTGGTGCGATACCTTGAAACTTAACCTAAACCCTGGAAAATGCAGCATCACGACTCGTGCTCTGAAAACAAAACCCCTGACATTCAATTGCACCATTAATTCAACACCCTTAAACAGAGTGACAGCTATGAAAGACCTAAGCGTTATAACCGACTAAAAACTAAATTACTCCGACCGCATTCAGACTAAAAAGTAAAAAAATGTCCGCCTTCTTTACCGCTTCACAGAAATCCCATAGCACTCCATTCCTACTTCTCAACAATTGTCCTTCCCATAGTATTATATTGCTCTCCAATATGGTCCATATCAGCCCCGACTAATCTAAAATCCTTTGATTGCACCCCTCACTTCTTTGCCAAAATAGTCAAACACAGTCCCACATTTCCGCAATATGTCCTCAAATGCTGTTCTTTCTTCTCTTTCCATTTCTAACCTCCAGAACCACAGACTTAAAACTGATTTAAAACTCCTCCACAGTCAGTGGCGTCTTTAGGACTGGGCCAACCGGGCCCAGGCCTAGGGGCCTCGGGGTATTAAGGGGCCACGAGGTAACAACCCTCGTCAAAAAGTACCAAACTTGATTTTCAGACTAGAAAAAAACTTAAGCTCTGAATATTTTTTCTTCTTTTATACTTGGAACTTTGAACCTAGAACGAGCGAAAACTGCTGCGAGCGTTTCACGAGCTACCTCATATTTTTATTTAGTTCAGAAATTTTCAACTTTTTATCCGCGTCAACTCATAGATGGAAAACATTACTAACAAGCTTAGGGTCAAAAAATAAAGTTTTTAAAACATTATCCAACATTCGATAGTCAGCTCGATTTTCACCAAATTTATTTCGTTAATAATTCATCCTGATCGCGTAGCCTTTTATTGATTAATTTTACCATTAAAAATAAATTATACAATGACTGTCAAATTCAATGACATTTGAACATATAAAGGTTTTGTGAGTATAAATGATGAATAAAATATTAATGAATTATTATTTGACTTAACATTTAAAAAAATAATTCAATCGCATATCTTGTGTAATTATTTGAAATGAATCGTGTTTATGCTTCCCTTAAAAGGGCCACACACCACCTCAAGCCCAGGGGCCTCTCGATCCCAAAAGACGGCCCTGTCCACAGTGCCCTTAACTCGACCATCGACTTCCCTGAACTGCTTTCTCTCTTCAACTTTAGGATACCAACTCGATTCACCCGCACGCATTCACTATTCCATCTGCCTATTCCTAGGATATCACTCACCTAGCGCTCACCTTTATTTCGCCTCTCCTCCTTTCTAAATTCACTCCCTCACATTTTCGATCCTTTTTATTTATCGTGTAACCATTTCACCATCCAAGCTATATCCCACCTGTCAACAAATTAAATATTTCCCCTTTCCATGTTGGGCTCTGCGTTGTTGATTTTTATGTTGTTATTGTATTTTTGTCCTCTTTCATGTTTATTGTCAAATGTTTCACTGTAAATTGGCGCTACTGCTGTAAGTGAACAATTTTTTAAATAAATAAATAAATAATCATCATTAGCCTTGACCGTGACCGTGCAATGCAATGACTAATGACCGTGCAAGTCGAAATCTTGGTCGGTGAGTTCAATAAAAATTTTTCGTGACTATAAAAAGTTTTCTTTTACTTAGTCATGGAATACTACAAAGTTACGCCTGAGAGCATTAAGCGATGTTTTCCCGGCGAATCTTGAGAAGAAGATTTCTCGGGTGTTCCACCAGGTTAGAGGCTATTGGGATCGGCTGGCCAAAGTAGCCATCAAGATTCACCTTGATCAAAAAATTTAACCGAGATACAGGCTTCCACTAAAGTAATACCTGGAAACTGATCATGAAATGCAATAAGAATGCATGAGAAGACGGGAATATATGACAATTCAGACACATATAGAATATAAGACAGGGCATTCAGAAACCCCGATGATGATAAGCGAGCCGTTCTTCGAAACTTAGGGAGATATGGAGCCACTAATACACCCGAGCGACATTTCTTCAGAATACAAGGATTTATAAAAGTAATACAAGGAAAATGCAATGAGAATCCAACATAGGACATCGGGTGCTAGATTCGTCTTATTACTAAAATAAAGTCTCATTAAGAAGACATACATCACGTTCCATCCGGTCACTATCCATTTCAGATCGATCTGAACTCAAAGACGAAAGCATTTGTGTAGGGTGTGGCACTCTATGGATCGAAAAAACATGGACCATTGGAAAAGCAGACCAGAAAGATTAGGAGCTTGCGAAACCTGGTTTTGCAGGAAGATGCTGAACATCAAATGGAAATAAATGAAGAAGTACTATACAAGAGGGTAGAGGAGGAAAGGACCATATGGAAAACTATACAGAAAAGAAGAACCAGACGGATTGGGCACACATTGAGGAACAATGGGTTTGTTAGGAATACAATTGATAGAAAAATATAGGGAAACGTCCCAAAAGTAAGGCCAAGGGATATATACCATAGATAAAATAAAAAGGTAAGTACACAAGAAGGATTACAAGGGAGTAAGGGAACTAGCATTAGATAGGGAAGGATGGAGGGCTGCTGTCAACCAATCTAAGGGTTGAAGGACCAATGAGAGAGAGAGAGATGACAAAAAAACACTTATATTTCCCGGCTATTACAAGGATGTGACAATTTAAAGTCCCTATAATGCTATCGCGTTTAAAAGGTTTCAAGGACGATCGCCACCCACTATAGAAAAAGAACTTAGCGTTTAAATGTCATCTTACGTCGCATCATTTACAAAAATTGTTTCTATTCATGTCGGCTGGTCACAAAAGTAGGAGAGCACAATGTGGAGCAAGAAGAAAAATTTTAATTACTTGGGTATTACGTTGGAAGAAAATGGGCATATTAGCAAATATATAATAAGGAGAATTGCGCTAGCGGAAAGAACGCTTGGCAATAGGAAGGAGCTAATGACGGAGACCTTGAGTAAGGATGCACAAAAAAGGCTTGCAAAGAGTTAAATACAGAATGCAGCTAATTGTAAGGGGCAGATACGTGGACTTTTAGTAAAGAGGACGAGAATAGGCTGCAGTCGTTAGAGAAGTGGGCGTGGAGGAGAATGGAGAATAGGACGGAAAGGAAGCTAAACCAAGAAGAGGTTGTATAGAATGAGGTGGTAGAGTAGGTGGTTGTAGGAGGTAATGAGGGGCGAAGGCTTGCTTAAGGCCGTGATAGAGAGGAGGTTATTGGGTAAGCGGGGAAGGGGTTGAAAGAGAAAAACGTCGTTGAAGGAACAATGCCACCAATCTGAAGATAATAGAAGCTTTTCAGGAGAGACTAAATTTTTCAAGCAAATTTCGGATAAGCGGTTTCGTTTCAAAGCCGTATAGTACTGCTATCTGTCGTGGTTTTTGCTGAACTACATACTAAATAACCCCGCGAGCTCTCCATTCTTCCATAGCAAATGAAACCTATTTTGTTTTTCAAAAAATTTCAGATAGGCTGTAGCTTTCCTTCAAAGACGATAGGTTTTTTGGACGGGATGAAGAGAAGAACGTACGCTGATATGAAACAAGAAGTCGTGTAAGGGGATAGAGGTCTAAGTCTTTTAAAATCTACAGGGTTTTTACTCTCTTCCATTTAAAACTACCTTAAGCGGTAGATCACCCCAATCGTGGTATCCAAGCTGAGTAAAATCACCTAGAAAAATGTCACACCATTTTATTAGCAACAGACCATTGCTTCTACAATGTGTGCCATCACCAAGGAAAACTTTTTCTACTTTAGACCCGAAGGTGTAGTAATTCCCTTTAATGCCATGCAGTTTTTTTAACCCAGAGTTAAAGAACATTACCCAAAATCAGGGCTTCATTATGTTCCAAGAATTACATTAAGCTCGGGCCATACCCCATAAGAATCAATTATTGGAAATAGTTACGTTGCATTGGCCGGGTAAATTTGGCATAAAACGCGTCTGTGTTCCAGCCATTGAATCTTCCCTCACAATGGAGTTTAGAGAAAAATGTTCATTGTTCTCAGATGACCATATGGATGCGTAATGACCACTCAGTTGTATGAAATACATTATACCAAAGAGACAAAAGAAGCATCTGTCAGGAAATAGAATCTAAATAGATAATTACGAATAGATTGAGAGCGAGAAGCAATGACATTTGAGCGGGAAAGAAAGATAGAATATGATTCATTGGCTATTAGGAATGGAGAATGACTAGTCCATCGAGAATAGGCTATTAGTTTCCACAAGCAACAGGTTATGTTCAAATTTCTTCTATATAGCTCACTGTAATCAAGACTAATAGCAATAAACTTAACGAAATATATCTGTCAAGGGCGTGAGGCAGGATGTATTAGGACGCCAGCCATGAAAAGGAAGCGTATTATAAAAAAGAATTGAGGGGGTGAAAATACGATTAATAGGCGTTTTCGTACAATCAATACCGTCTCACACGATCCAGCACAAGTTCGAGAATAACTCACTAGTTCGATAGATTTCCAGCATCGTATTATACTGACCCACCATGGTGGTTGCCAAGCATGGTCGCTAGCATACACGCTGAGCTACTTGATTTCATAATTTATGCGGTGCTAGTAAATCACTCGCTTCCAATAGGACCTAGCAGCTGTTGACCAATCACGTTAGCTTTTACAGTCGCTGTGCGATCTTCACTTTCTGAAATCAGCGCCACCTATACCTCCTTGCGGATACTGGTAATCTTCTTAATGTGAAATCAACAATAAATAAAAGTATCACGACCGTTGTTTTGGATGCACGCCGCCATAGGTTGGTTACTATAGAATTATGGCAAATATACGCCAGGATATGAATGGAAATATTGCTTCCTCGCGAGTACAAGATCAACGAACGCGTGAACCCTAGGACGGTTCAAATAATACTGGATCCCGTCCTTAATATCAAGTAACGGCTGGCATACTAGGTCTTATGCGGGTTCAAGTAATGTGTGATGCGGGCTTGAGTGTCTCGATCTGTTCCTAATTTAGCCAACCATGAGGCGCAAGGAGAATTAAATTTTTAACTCACCATTTCGACAGAGAATGTTTCTTACTTCATTACTGTAATGTCTGAAAAATGAAGTAGCTATACATTAACGTTTGTAATTTCTTCAGACGACTTTCGGTGGCTGGAGCGGCAATATATAAAAATTATATTTTAAGTGGAAAAAATATACTTGGGCCGCATTTCTTCATCTGTTTATGCGGTGGAACTCACTAAACAGGCAGCAACAGAATTGATAGAAGAATTATATTATTTTTTTCTAAATGAAAGCATGTTTTGACTTGAGTTTTCCGCGCGGTATTCAAATTTTAGACGAAATTATTTTTAAATGTTTTTTTCTTCTAATATTGGACTAGATGTGACGCCTTGATGTTTTAGCAACAATTATAATACAAGAAATGTATAATTTCGCGTATACAAGAAAATGTGCACATGCGTAATCCAAATATTACAAAATATATGCCATGTGCCATAAGGCTACGTGTTGAAATAGCATTGAAATAAAAAAAAACAAATCGGTATGACGCAAATTTTTCTTCACTTTTATCTATAGACATCAGTAATAAGACACGTATTTAAAGTTCCACGCAAACATGTGCTAGAAAAAAATCGCTCCAACCATCTTAATATAACATATTTACCTATTTATATTTACATAGGCGTAGGTAGCCATACTTGGGTAGCAAGGGCAAATTATGCAATAAGCGATTAGAAGAGTACAGCATACATAACAAAGGAACAAAGCGTTGGGCACAAAACACAATGGAGGATCTCCGATAGTGATCTTAGATTGAACTCGAAGAAAAAAGCGCCTGAGTTGAGACGATTAAAAGGACAGTGAAGGAATTCACGCGTAGCTTGACTTGGTCCGGATGTGCGGAGACTGAGGTTAGCATTAGGAAGGCTAAAGGATCTCAAGACGTGAGAAAGGAGAAGGAAGAGAAGCGATCATAAAGAATTGAGAGAAAAGAATAAAGCATTTGCCTCGTTTTGAAGTTTTCAGCGACTGAAGCAATGATGATTCTTCCATGGCAGAGAATAAATTCGATTTTATGACAAGCACCTTTACGTGAGGCAACAAATTATAGACCGAATAAAGTAGAATCTGGTTTGATAAAGGGAGATTTCTATTCGCTCTAGTGCGCAAATAACTTCGCAGCACAACAGCGCACTTGCTTCCCATTCGTTACAGACCCTGCGCAATAGGTAGCGCACTTCAAAGGAGCCGATTTGATGTGCGCTAAATAAAAAAAAGAACGTCGATAACCGCATCCGCGATGATTTTCATGTCGTTGTTGATTTTCCGTACAGGCGTCAAACATGGATATTGTAAATGTTTTAATTATTCCGTGGCATAAGGCTTAAGTTTTTAAATACATACTTATTTTGAACGAATTCCATAACTATACGCAACAAATTCGGTCGTGACTGTGTAAGTAAAGTTTAAGTGATCCGTAGGTGAATTCCGAGTTCCGAGTGTAAGTAAAAGACACTCGGACTTTGAGCCTCGGACAACACGCATGACGCGATGCGTCGCACGTGTTTACGAGATTTAAACACTCCCTGTCGATGGTCACCTGCATGACCTAAATGCAGGCATAGAAGTCAAAATTCGTTTGCTTTTATTGACATGTGGATTAAGGTCGTTATTTAATTAAATTTACGCTACGTTTAATCATTAAACTACGTTAAATTTACACGTCCATTGCTCTCTACTTGAATTACTCTGAGATAAAGATATAAATGTTGGAAGGGCGGAAAGAAACGCGGCATCGGCATTAGCCCGCTCTCAGCGTAAGGCGTGATGGGGACCACAGTTAACGTCTCATCCGACGGACGGAGTACTGTCCTTGAAGAGCCCTCCAAGTAACACCAGAATATACATCGGAATTCCACAGAATAATCTCCGCGACAGCCGGAATTCAAACCCTAACCCTTGGTATAAGAAGCCAGTATACTCTACTATGCTAGAAAATGATGCACGTTTTCTTAAAACGATATCTTTACATAATCACGTTTACAGAATTTTCAGAATACGCGTTTATTTAGACATTCCTCAAAATATTGAAACCTTTATAAGGAATTTCTACAGAATTCCCGAGCATTTTCTGCATAATTCTTTAGAATATTCAGTAAAAATTCTTTTTTACGTTAATAAGTTACGTTACGGAACAGTAACCGTGGGTCATTCAGTGCACATTTAAATACTTTTTACTAGCACACCTGCTGCCTGCTTTGCAGGCAGTCTCCGTCTGGTGTGTTCTTGAGGTGAACTTGGTGTTTTTCCTTTTTTTTTGTACCACTCAAGTGGAAGCAGTGGGAAATGAGGCTAAATGAGTTTATGTTTTCCAAAAATGAAAAAACATTGAGAATAGTTTTTGAAACATAAGCAAACATTTTGGAGTAAAAAAAGTGTCCGACGATTGGTTAGTCATAGCTAAAAAGATGAGGGCAAAAATTCCGCATTCTGTCACACAGAGAGCCACACAGCGAGCCAAGGCATTTTTTACACAATGCATTGTTTTAGGTGCCCCACTGGCCATTTCACTTCCCCAAATCAGCAAGCACGGGAGCAATATTTGACATACATTAAAAAATACTGGTAATGAATTATCTCCGTGGTCAGTTTCTAGCACATTCATATAGCATTCGTAATGGTATAAGAAATACTTCTAAACTTTCGACGTGAAGTTTGTACCAATATTGAAACAGCGGCACACGCAAATGTATAGAAACGTTTACGACCTTTGGTATTCATCCAGACACTTAAATGCATAGAAAACTCTTTGAGATTCATTTCACTTACGCTAGCAAATCCCATATCTTATGCAATAAAACCAAATCAAGGGAACGGCAATATCAAAACACTTAATTGATTATATTAACGTTGAGTTTACAGAAATTTGACATGGACCTTATTGTTTAGGAGTGGCATACATTTAAATATTCACCCGAATAATTTCTAAATATCTTCACTAAATAACTTCATCGCGTAAAAGTAGCTATATATATATCAACGGAAATAAAAGAAATGAGAATAAAGTAACACAGATATCGTAGTGCAATCAACAGTTACCTGAAAAAAGATAAATTAACAACGTTTATATGCCCATACGGTTTGTAACTGATTGTAATTCAATGAGTACTGTTTGTTTACTTCACCGTTGCTAACCTAAATAAATTTATCGTTGTTTAGCAGTTTTTACGGATTATGAGCTTAATAGCCACGGGTTTTTACATTTTTCTTTGCACCACCAACTGCTAAAAATCCAAAACTACTATCAAATCAAACAGACAGAGAATCCACATTTAATGCACCAAACCTCATTTCTCTAGCTCAAAACTTGAGAGTAAAATAAACAAAATGGATACAGAATGACTGACTGACTGACACGCTACAAAATAAATATTTATATAGAGAGAAGGAAGTCGAAAAAAAATTATTGAACCAAATTTCATTTCAGCGAATTTGTTAATGCGTTGGAATCCACCATGCACACAGTAATGGAAATGATACAAAAATTATATTTCAATTAATTTCCTTAATGCAAGAATCTTACGACTAGAGTCTCTTCTCATGGACCACAACCTCGTCGAGGTGGAAGGGCATGCTCCGATGGCCCCTAGAGCTGCACTGGCGGGAGCAATGCTCATGGTAGTGCCACCCATGCCAAATAGGTCGACAGGAGAAAGACGAATGTTAGTCCACGCAGCGTCCGTATCCTCAGCGAGGCGGCTAAAAAAGGCGTCTGACCCTAGTGGAACGGCCTCTCACGTTATGGTGTCACGTAAAAGAAACACGATTGAATGTGGCCACGGAATACCATCTTAATTTTTAAAAACCTTGAAATTATGAACAGTTGTTATATGAAAATGAATCCTGGCAACTACGGGACTACTATTAGTGGGCCGGGTATTAGCGGTGGGAGCAAGGCCCCTGCGGTCGTCATCACACGAAATCCTTTCTCGGAGGTAGAGGAAAATGCAGCAGTAGAAGAAAAGATACAGCAGAGAAACGCAACAATCAGAATAGGCAAGTGGAATGCTAAGGGCGAGCAAGTTAGAAAAGACAAAGCAAAAAATGGAGAGGGTGAGTGTAGACATCATGGGTCTAGGCGAAGTAAGATGGAGAGATAGCAAGATTATCAATACATATCGGCCAATTTCAGCGAGAATTCATAAGGTGTATTTTCACTCCGAAGTCCCCTAGTGCGGTTACTGGCTGATAGATATTACCTGCATTTCACACGTCACATTGATTCTTATGATCATATGCCTAGGTAAATGACTTCTCCCGCTGAAATTCAACGGTCACAATCATCTTGTCCTTATTAATAATATTTAGCATTATTGCTGGACCCAGATTATAATAATCATACCTAATGGCTGGCTCTTTTGTACCATTTTTTATTTCTCTGATTCTGAAATATCAATAGAATATGCTATTTAAAATATTCTCGAAATCAAACCTCAAATTTCATGCCACGCATAACTTTTTTTTTGATCCGAGAAAATGTAAAATGCTCAACGTTCCTTTATCCATAATCGGTACAATTAATTCGCAGCTTCCCGTGCGAAGCCGGATTCCTCTGCTAATAGAGTGATATATTGTATATAGCAGAGGGAATGAAAGCCAGCGTGAGTTGCTTTTTTCTGAATGAACAGAAAATTTGGTAGAAAGTAGTGTATGCAGAACAGAAGATTGATAGGATACTCGTCGTGGAGCTAAAGGCTGATACAACGAATTTAGTTATAATCCAGTGTTACATTCCTACCTTTAATCATATAGAGGGGGAGGTAGATGGTGTATACGATCAGCTAGAGGAAATAATTGGTAGCATACCGGGGAGTAAGCACTTGGTAGTGATGGGGGATTGGAACGAGGTGGTGGGCGAAGAAGATGGACGGGAGGTGGGCGATTATGTGCTAGGAAGGAGAAATGACCGCGGCGAGAAAGTTGTGGAGTTTCTCCGGAAAAATAATGTAGTGATCATAAATGCATTTTTTTCTGGCATCATCCTCAACTTAGGCACACTTGGAAGAAGCCGGGAGACACGGATAGGTTCCATACGTTTGATATTATGGTTCGTTACGGATGCATGTTAAAAACTCGCATACCTATCTGGGTGCTGATGTAGACTTAAATGACCAATTATTAGTAATGAAATGGTTCGTAAAACTACAAAAGATAAGAAGGGGTAGGATCAGAGCCGGATTACCAATAATGCAAAGTAGGCAGTTGCCTATGGGCCCCAAGGCTTTGGGGGCCCCGAATGGGCCCTCGAAATTGTTTTCCCCTTTCTTCTCTTGCAACTTGTTTATTAACGTGGGTCTCGTTGCTTGTGCTGCCTATAGGCCCCCAAGTGTGTTAATTCACTGGGTAGGAGGGTACGAAAGTGGAATACGGAGGCATTAACTGGGGCAATGTAGAAGAAACATTGAGAGCAGGTTGATAAAATCATGGATGTGGACCATGGAGTGGGATCAGAGTAAGATTGATGGTGAAGTTTGAAAAAAGGAATAGTGGAAGCGGCGAAAGCACCAGTAGATGTAGTAAGTGCTACTAAAATTACAAAACTGTGGATCACAAATGAAATGATAAGGGAGATGCAGGAGAGAAGAAAATGGAAGAGCGTAAACTCAGACCTAGGCAAGAGAAAAACCGGGAAGTAAACCACAGGATTAGAAAAGAAACAAAGAAAGCAAGAGAGGCATGGTGGAGAAAACAGATCGACTCCTTAGAGAAATTTCAAAAAGAAGGAAGAGCAGATGCGTCATATAGGAAATTAAAGGAAATGACGGGCGGTAATAAGGGAAGGGGAATTGCAACGAAAACAGATAACACAGGAAAGTTTCTCGTAAAGCCACAATAGATCCAGGAGATGTGGAAGGACTATGTTGAAAGCTTTATGGTAAGGAAATAAGGCCCAGTGCGTTAGAAATGGAACGGGAAGACATCGGCATGGACGGAACCTGACCAGGTATCCTTGATAGCGAAATGGAAAGAACACTGTGACATGAAAATTAATAAGTTTCTAAAGAGTATGGGGAAGAACGGAAGAGGAAAACTTTCTGCGCTTATTCTTAGGATTTATGAGGATGGAGTGTGGCCGGTGGACTTCGCTAATACAATACTAATTCCGATACCAAAGAAGGGCAAGGCAAAAACGTGCGAATACTAAATGACAATAAGCTTAATATCACACTCGGCAAAAGTAGTTCTGAGAATAATAAATAGAAGGCTAGAGAAGAAGGCTAACGAATACCTGGGTGACGACCAGTTTGGGTTTAGGAGAGGGACGGGAACGTGGGACGCTTTAGGGGTGATTAGGACATTGGTGAAAAGAAACCTACAAAATGAGTAGGATGCTTTTGCTTGCTTCGTAGACTTCGAGAAGGCGTTTGATAGGGTGGACTGGACAATATTAATGGATGTGCTGAAGAAATTAGGGGTCGATTGGTGGGACAGACGTCTCATTCGGAATCTGTGTATGAACCAGACGGCGCAGGTTAAGGTAGCTGATGGTGAATCGGGATGGACCGTGATAAGACAGGGTGTGAGGCAGGGGTGCCCACTATCACCGTTGCTTTTTAATTTGTAGTCAGAAAAAATTGTATGGGAGGCATGGGGGGAGATGAAGGTAGGAATAAAGGTATAAGGGGATCTAATAAAGACAATGAGATTTGCATATGATCAAGAAGTGGTTTGTCAGTCTACCAAGGGGTTACAGTCAATGATGAATGTATTATAGGTGCAGTGCGAAAGGTATGAGATGAAAATAAACCATAAGAAGACGAAAGAGATGAGATTTTCTAGAAGTAAGAAGGCGGGGTTGAATATAAGGGCGGGAGGGCACAAAATAGAGAAGGTCGAGCAGTTTACGTATCTGGGTAGTATTTTGGAGGAGAATGGATTTAGTGGTAGACACGTAGAATTGCCCTGGCTTAAGAAGAATTTTCAAAACAGAGAAGTGACTTGATGAGGGGGGTCTGAGAGCGAACGTAAAGAAAAGGCTGGTGAAAACTCTGTATGGAGCGTGGCGCTGTAAGAGTTGGAAACTTGGTCACTGCGAAGAGAGGATGTGCGTAGATTTGAGGCGTTTAATATGTGGGTTTGGAGAAGGATGGAGAGGGCGAGCTGGCTGGTGAGGAGGATGAACGAGGAGGTATTGGATACGGTTGAAGAGGAGAGGAAGCTGGTGGCAGAGGTTCGGAGAAGGCAGAAGAGATGGATGGAGGAGGTTTTGAGAGGGGAGGGTATGTTGAAGACGTTGATAGAGGGGAGAACACTGGGGAAGCGTGGAAGAGGAAGGAAGAGGATAGTAATTCTGGACGAAATAAGAAGAGGTAGACGATATAAGGAATATCAGAGGGAGCAAATGGCGGGACATCTATAGGAGGAAAAACGAGACGCTGTACCAGAAATTGGGATGTTAGGATAAGGACTGTCCAAAAACCTACTCGTCAGCTGATAGAATATTCAAATGAATGAATGACTACAGTTTTCGACGCGGTATTCGAAATTTAGACGACATAATATGGAAATGTGTTTTTTTACGAATATTGGACCCGGCGTGACACCTTGATATTTGTTAGCAACAATTATTGTAAAAAGAAATATCTTTTTTCGGGTTCAGAAGAAAATCTGTACATATGTATACGAAATATTACGAAATATATCTCAAGTGTCGTAAGGCTACGTGCTAAAATAGCATTGAATTGCCAAAACACCAAATCGGTATTATGCCATTTTTACTTTTTAATCTATAAATATCACTAATGAGAACACGTATGCAAATTTTCACGCAAATCTGAACATATACAAAATCGCTCCCACCACCTTAAGAAGTTCCGTAGGAACTCCCTATATTCGAATATATTTTCGTCTAGTGTTAGTTCCTTCGTTTATAACCAGGGCGGATGAAAGGCGTGGGAAATGTGGACGAAAGCCACAGTCTGAGACTTATTAATGAATGTGCTACAGGTACAGAAAATATAATAATCGGAAATTATTACTTAATTTCAGCTTGTATTTATTTCCAGAGTGGCCTCGTTTTGTACATCTTAAAAGTGGCTGACACTCATAACTGACTCCAACAAAGAGCACAATGAAACCTACGGGCTAACAATACCCTTCATTAGCATGCTTGTCGCTAACCTATCAAAAGGAACTGAGGTTATAATTGCACGACGATTTACGGTTGAAATTACACCCATCCTCAAGACGTAGGTGTAATGTCAATAAAACCCATAAAAACACTTTTCCACTAAAAGCACGAATGTTGGAGAAAACTTAGGGATCAAAAATTGAGTTTCTGGAGGGAAAGGAAACTTCAATGTTAAGAGGATCGTTCTGAAACCCCAGAGTATCCCTCAAAATAGAAGAAACCACAATGGTTAATAAATTCTTCATTAGGGGAGGCCAAATAAAATTTAGCCCACCCTTTTAAAATAGCTTGGGTAGGCACTGTTTATAACTTTAATTATTTATTAAATCACATTGATATCCTCGAAAGAGCATCAGCAACTGGCCATATTTAACTGCTTTTCTTAAACTCCCCATAACCAAAGATCATTAGCAAGGAATGCCGGGAAAATTTCTTTTAATTCCTATATTCTACCGAAACTACTTATATGGAACATGAGCTAGACGCTCATTCGGTATATTTACTTTGGAAAAAGGAACTGGTCCAACGGTAAGCATGTCAATATCCGCAGAATATCACAGAGCAGTGTTTTTCAACCTTCTTGAATATGCGACCCCCCTATTTGCGTCTCAAAAATAGAACCACGATTCGACTAATTAGTAAAAAAATAAACAGGCACATCCTTTTCACTGAAATTATTGTTGTATCTTTAATGTAGTGTAGGTGTAGATAGTAATATTTAAAAATAAACTTTTCTCTGAAATTTTTGTATTTTTATTGTAGGTAGTGAAGGACCTATAACCCTTGCTTTTTGTTTTACCTGGCTTGCGACCGCGACCACCCCCCGCCCCCAAACAAGCCTTTGCGACCCCCCTGTGGGTCGCGATCCACAGGTTGAAAAACACTGTCAAAGAGCATGCAGAAGTTTTTAGTGACATTTTAGCTGGGGGTCTCGCTTACTCAACAACGCGATTCCCTATTATGGCTTCAAAGCGAATCTTACTCCATAAAAGAATGAACTAAAAATTCGGGTTTGAAGTCCCAATATGGTGACTAACCCCAGGTTATCCACGACGCACGCTCTTGATTAGGCGTTTTCGGGTTTCCCCCCTGGTTACACGGTAGATCAGAACCGAAGTTAAAAGGGTTAGAATGCCATCTTCTTCAGAGATGATTACATATCGCGAGGACGATGTTCGTCTTCGAAAATTCGGAGCTGGCCATGGATTAAAGAAGGCTATTGGATGATGGAAGATAAAGATGGAACCATAGGGTACGATAGCACAGGGGATTATATCGAAGCCATTAAAATACCCACTCGGCCATATTGAATGGATCGGTAGTGCAGTTAACACGCCGAGAAAATAGGTATTAGTAGCGGAATTGTCACTGTACCGTAGAGCTAAATAAAAATACAATCGAAGCAATCCTACGCATTAATATTCACCTAAAAATCCGAATCCAAATATATAAACAATCGAAGACACTTCTTGCCGTGTTACTTTCATAACTCATATAGGATATTTCAACGGTTCCACGAGTAATTTTTCTTCGACAGCGCAATGAATTCAGACGAAGAATTACAGCTTGGCATTACTGAAATAAATATCAGAATTTTCCTTTTGTAAAAATTGAATAAAATGTTAATGCGAGGGGGAAAATACAAGAGAAACCATTCTCGCGGAATGAAGTAGGTACATACTTTAAAAAATTCTCAAGAGATCAGATATTGCACATGTTTCCGAAGAAATTCCCTTCGGAATGCGCTATTCATTTAGACGAAGAATTACATCGTGGCCATTTTGAATTAAAAATCAGAACTTCCCTTTGTAAATACTGAATTAAAAATACGAATTCAGAGTGAAAAGGACGTGAGGAAAAATCATAGCTGTAATAATTACGTATTAAATATTCAATTAGTTCGGAAATAGCACATATTCCACGCTAGATTTTTTATATACATCGAAATGGAATTAAGAAATATATTTCAGGAACCCGAACACTCAAATATTGATTTAAAAGGTAAACGAAACATAAAGTATTGGAAAAAGAGATAAGACTGATTAACGGTATTGACTGAAAAAGGAAAACTGAGGCCGAAACTTAGTAACACTCTTCCAAAAGTTCCGCCACCATTATTATTAAAAAGGTATTCCTACTATTTTGACCCTGGGAAGAGGCAGCATCACCAAAATTGGGATCTGGATATTTATGCGCTGTCAAAGATTCAAGTGGTGAAAGTTCACTGGCAGTTGCATAAATTCCACGATTAGAATTTATAGCAAACGTATCTTCATAAATTGTACGGTTTTTAGAAAGAGTGTTCCCATTGGATCACATTTCCTTCAAAAGCGTAACGATATGAAGTAATGAAGGCAAATAAGGTAGCTCTGGTAATATGAATGGGGATAGTAATTCAAAATTAAGACATTTAGAAAAGAAACGACAAGGGGAAATGTCAAACTACGTCAATTTACAAATCACAGCAAAAGCACAATTAATTTGATACGCAGAACGGATGCTAGGTTTTACATCAAACGGTATGAAATTCGCCACGAAAAAAATCGTTTTTCACGGCGAATTTCATACCATTTCATTCTTCATGAAGACGTAACTGGCTAACTTACTTGACCGGCAATTGCGATAACCGGGTTCGAGTTCCGGTCAAGTCAAATGATTTTTTTCATGGCAAACTTCATACCTACCCTTTGGTGCACAAGCCATGGGTAACTAACGAAAGAGATGGATGATGAAATGAATATTTATGAAAGAGTGCAACAGTCATATCCGTAAATAACGAATTACAAATGAAGCAAGTTATAAATGGCAATGAAACATATCTAACCAAAATTATTTTTTTAAACAAGTTTGATCGAACCTGAGTAACACAATCGGCAAGATTTCCACGTACCAAATACATGTAAACAATGGCGGATGAGGGAAGACTCAGAACCTTCGAAAGACATATCCTCCGAAGAATATATGGCCCAGTATATGACCAGGGGGACTGGAGGATAAGATATAATGAGTAAATAGAGCAGCTGATCGAAGGAAAGAAAATATTAAAGTTAATCAAGTCACAGAGGATACGATGGCTGGGACATGTCGAGAGAATGTCAGGAGAGGAGATACCAAAACTATTCAACAGAAGAAGGCAGGGAAGACCTAAGAGCAGATGGATGGACCAAATGCTGTGTGACCTGGGCAAGATGGGAGTGAGAGGCTGGCGGGAGAAAACTGCCAATAGGACAACATGGAGAGCAATAGTGCAGCAGGCCAAGGCCCACACCGGGCTGTAGTGCCACTAAGAAGAAGAGTAAATACATGTAAACAGTCCGCATTAAATAATTGAAGGGTAAATTCCGATGGGATAGTCATTTATACCAGCTTTAGGAACTGAATAAGGCAACAGATATTTCCTTTCGACAGCGTATTGAGCTTACAAAAAAAGGCAATTGAAACTGAATTCTTAACTTGTAAAAACTTTAACGCAACCTATTGAATACAATTGAAGATGGTGACATTAGTACACAAACTAAATCACTAAAACGGCAACGAGAGATAAAAGCTTTGTTACGATGCGAGGAAGTTGCAGTATAAGTGCGCGAAATTTTCTGTTAAGAGGCGCTATGGATGGCGGTACAGACAGGTCTATATTTCTTGAAAGAGGCTAAATGATATCTGTAAATTTTTACTAACACTGCTAGACTAAGGGAAACCCTAATTCTTCATCCAAATGATGGATGGAAAGTCCTCACGACCAGCTTTGTACAAATTTTTCTGGTGGCAGCGCAACAAATAATTGCATAAAAGACAAGGGATAGGATTATCCAAATCGTCTCAGGATCAACTTTGTGGAAGTTCATTTTATAAATGAAAAGGAAAACTTTGTCTTATTCCACAAATGTATTTTAAGGTACAACTAGTTTCGATGAAGCGGAGTCCTCTTCAGGTACAAAAGTTTCAGTTTGAACCTGAAGATGACGCCGCTGCAAAATAAATTGGTGGAATTCGACAAATTTTTCCTTTTAATTTATAAGGGATAGGATTTCTGCCTCAACTATTCCATGAAGAAAGACAATATGATATCAGTGTTTTTTTTTAACTCTACTAGACTTAGGGCTATCTTAGTAATTTCTTCAAGTCATGGACCCAGTTCCTCCATTAACTTTTTCACGAAGAAAGGCAAAATGCGATCAATTCTTTGCAAACTCTTTTTGACGAAGGCTATATTATTTATTTAAATGGTTGACCCCGCGAGCTAGCCCTCACGATTGGCTCCGGCTACCGAATCCTCGGTACTTCCTAACGGCATTTTCAGTCCCACCGGACTAAAAAACGCAGTCGCCGACAGCTAACAATAATTTAGCATTCACCAAGTGTTTTCCGTAAGAGATGGGCTTTTTCTTCGCGATAAATTTATTTCTTGCATGGCCGACGCGACGATCGCACTGTGGAAGGCAAGACGCCACGCTGATATGGGGCGCGGTAACTGCGAAAGTCGCTGTGAGCGTACTCCTGATTCAATCATCGTTTTAACAGTTTAATTTCCACGTGAGCAGACACTATCATCAACGGAATCTGAAACCACTTTTCCCCTTCGTATTACCTGCTATTCACACCAGATATCGTTGAGCGATTCGCATTTTTCCACATTTGCGGTCGATATTATGTATGTACGAGCAGAGAGGGAAGAACTTGAATAAAGATTATTTTCCAAAGACAACCTTATTAAATATCCCTTAATACTTCCGAATAGATCAAAATATTCAAAAAAATATATACAAAAAATAATAGATAAATTATGAAAGACTCCTAGAGGCTCTTTCGATAAAATTTGCATAAATGGACTTTTTCTCCCGACTTGTTGGTTGGAAACACCAGACTTATTGAGTGGTTCTTTTGCAGAGTTTGGACTTGTTTTTGCACTCTTAAGATACCAGATATTATTTTTAAATACAATTTAACTACATTTTGCAGATAACATAAACAACTTTGAAGGAGATAGCGCTCCGACTTACCACAGCTATTTTAATAAACGTTTAAACAACATTTCGAACGATTTTGATATAAATGTAGATGAAATTATTTGAAAACAACTTATGTTAGGTCTGCAAGAGGATCTTGAGGTCAACCCGACATCATTAACCAGAACTACATACCAATAAAAATTACGAGTAACCTGATGATTTCTTTCCAATGAATAGCAATAGAATAGCAAAATGCATAGCCATGATTTTAGTCATTGACAAAAGTATTGCAAAATCGTTCTTCCCGATTTCATTAGCTCTGGACGAGGGTTAATAACCCTGCTAGGAAGGTATTCACAATGGATATGATAGGATAGTATGTCAAGAACATACTCCATGAAGTTGACATAACATATAGATAACTAGGAGTCGCACAGCTACAACTGCACTTAAACTGGAAAGTCAAAACTCGAAAAATCAACTTCAAGAAATTTCTATTGCCGCGAGTAAAAATTCACTTCGGAGTAAAATGACACGTTCTTATATTGGATGCCACAATATGCCTAACATTTAAAACACGGTTAACGATGAGCACTAAACTATCAACTTTATAAAAAGTAACACATCGAGAATGCTTTGCAGCGCAAGGAAACGTTGACATTCACAAAACACAGGGCGACAAGGAAGAACGCCTTGAAAAGTAAAATGTGAAAAACCTTGCTGTCATAGAAAACTGTTTGATACGTTTAGGCTTATGACAATGCTGCTGTCATCCTGTAATTGATCGACGAGCTATTTACTTGAATTGAGATATTGATAATATCACAGAGTAATGATTACTCTATAATAATATTTACAATGATCACATACACACTGATGTATCGGTGAATTTCCCCTCCAAAGAAATGGGTCAACTGCAGGCAGAGCGAGATTTCTTTCCACTATGGCAAAGCATAGCCACACAATATAGGAGAAAAATTATCACAATTCACTCCTGAACAACATAGAAAAGCGCGATGGAATATGTGATCGCCTTTACAAAAGAAAAAGGCAAATGTGCACTAAAATTGGTTTCCAGAGCAATCGAAAGCCCGTGGACGGATCAAGAAGGAATAAAATAAAATACAGACTATGGTTCCGATACATCACACTCTTATCCAAAGGGCAGGTCTTTGAGCGCATAAATACCCAGGAATGTTCTAAATCACTTAGCGCAAACAGGAAGTCACAATGTTAAATCTACGCGCGCATTACATTTAAAAGTCGAACTTTCAGGGCACATACGAAATACTGAAGAATTCTGTGAAATACAAGGAAAGTCAACCTAAATTAACATCAAAACATTCCTTCACTTTCTGGAGAAAATAAATATGTTTAATGCCCAAGGGAGAAGACCGACTATGAGATTTTTATTATAGAACTTAAGACAATTATTCAAATATAAATTAGTTAATCACGTACCTCACAATTGCTTTTCCAGAGTAACCCATTGGTATGATTTGCAATGTACTGTTCCTCTGGTTTCGAAGAGATGCACACAATTCACTTAAAATACACAAGCAAAGGTCTTTTGCGCCCTGTATGTTTATGTGATGTTCGGTTGTTTTTACTGTTTTCTGACAAATGAGGGTTGAAATACGCGTCTGGAGAGGTTGAAATTACGGTACACAGTTTGTTGGATGTTAGTACCCAACATAATAAATCAAAGAGCGACGATAGACATGATGGTTGGACTATCGATAACGTAGCAAACAGTAAACAAATATGGGACGCATCTTTATTCATAGAGATTACGTCAGATATCTTGTGTGCTTGCCAAGTAAAAAAGAAATAGCCTGACTAGTGGTCCGATATGAAACACATTAGCTTCGCGGTATTATACAAATTGCATTTAATTCGCGCCTCTGGTAACTATATTCAGCATTCAAGCTATAATTTTGCGTCAACAACTTAAAAATTGACGTTGAACTTCTTTGGACCTTACTGCCATCTACTGAGTAGTTGCCCAACGACGACGGTTGATTAGGCAGAGATGGCGCCCCGTTACGGTAAAATTTCGATTCTCTAAATGCGCTTCCGGCAGGGATATACATAAGGTCAGTGGCACAAGAAAAGTCAACCTCCCGAAATGAGAATGGTTATATACGGTTGTTTGGTGTTTTCAGTGAACCAGTGTTGTGATTATTTTGACTTAAATGTGAAGCAGCCGACATGAATTACTTGATTTGAGTAAGCCGTGGAAAACAGCGTTTAAATTAAAGGTAAGCGTCTTGGGGAGCTAGACAGCTGCGAATCGTAAATAAAAATATTTGATAGAAGGCGTAGGTCTCATTTCATAAACATATTAATTGGAATTATAACCCATTTTCTTTTCTTATCGGATTAATTTCTTCCTTTACAACTGTAAGTGATGACATCGTCGTCCTTGGAAGGAAGTTACGGAAATATAATGCATAATGTTTATGGCATCTGTCATTAGTGTTGTGTTTGTTGACGTTGGGCGCCAATTACCAAAGAGGAGTGTTTGTGTCGGAAAGATGCTGGGCCAAGGTCCCAACTCACACACTTTTCTACAGAAATTGAATTGCATTTTCAAAATATGTGGGGAAATGTGAATAGCGTTAAAATATCGTGATCGAGTGATTATTGTAGAGAGAATGTAGAAATTTGAAACTTCTTAAAATATTTTTTAAAATGGATGAAACTGAGGGGACAGTAATACCGATCGAGGTGCCAACTATGGCCACCCTTTCACACTCCAGCCCTCCCTTGAAGCCTTCGATAAACCCAATGGTACAAGTCAGCCCAAGTGGAGTATCAAACTATGACGTGCAAGTGAACTGCATCTCATGGGGAAGCGGAACTCCACCTCAAAGTGGTGAGCCTCTTAGTATTGTTAGTCCCAGTGAATGTGGTTTGGAACAAATGAGTCGAAGTGAGAAGTCGTTTAGCCTGGACAGCATGCTACTGGAGCAATCTCAGCAGGAAGCTGAAATGTCGAAAAGGAGTGAAAGTGAAACAGATACTGATCAGCGCGTCTCCTTATCTAGCGGTTCCTCCGCTAGACATACGGGTGCAGGAGATAGCCCCGAAGTGACTTCAACAGTCGAGGTTGCGGGGGCGCCGGAACCCCCGTTAGGTTCCCCTCCAGGGGAAGCCGAGGTGACCGAAGAAGGAAGTGCATCGTTCTCAAAGTGCAGCCAAAGTTCTCACCGCGATGAGAACTGTACCTGTATTCTTTGTTCCCCGCCTCTCGGTGTTACCTCAGTGGAAGAAGGTGAGATGGGACGATTGTCGGCGGTCGCCGAAAGACCTACCCGCAGACGGCGCGGCCGGCGGCGGAAGAGGGAGGCCACATCACCGTCCCCGGAGGACCAGAGGGTTCGGAGTAAACCGCATCCCGGAGTCACCTACCGTAGTCAGATCTCGCCGGGGCAGAACGGCATCAAGCTCCGGATCCGGAAGGCTTCCCCCGGCGGAGGGTCCGCGCCTCACTCGGGTAGGGGTCGAGGTGGCGGCACGAGGAAAGGCCGGAGAAAGGCGGCGGGTGGCGGTAGGGCGAATGGATCGGGCGCGGCTGACGAGGGCGTGACGGCGGAGGATGGGATGAAGGAGCAGGGGAAGTGGGGGGACAAGATACCGAAAGCTGCTCTGCGGAAGGTCTTCTGGTTTGTCACCCAGGAAGAAGGCTGTGTGCCTTTCTTGTTCAGGTAAATTCACTGTGGAAAATAATTCTTAAAAATTTCAATTGAATTCATACGTGGGGCTGCCGGGGTCTTTTCCTAAAAATGAGGATAATTGGGTAAAACAATTATGACCAAAATCTCATAAATTGTCTTTATATTATAAACATATTTGGTTTAAACAGAAGGAGAAAGAATGGGAATGGTAACACACAGTGTTGTAACAATGATGGGGGAACGGGTACATTGCCACATCCCCTAATGCCCTTAAATTTTGTGGAGGGTGCCAAAATGTATCAAGGAAGGGATTGAGAAGGCACCCTCACCACATCTTCAGGGTTTCGGTTCTAGCAAAAACGTAATTGGAAAACACCAATCCAAGTTTGAAAAATACAAAGTTTTAGATTTTAGAAGGATTGCTTTAAAAAGCTTGAAAACATTTGTTTGATGGGTGAGGCCCTGATCTTTATGGCATTCGGGGTACCAAAATGCTTGCCCCCCCCCCCCCCCTAACTCCACAACAGTGTTATGCCACTGGTAACACATAAAATTGACAACACCCTGGTGGTATGAAGATGGAATGATTTCTGACTCCCATCCTGTCAAATTTTTTACACTTGAGAGTCTGCCATCGTTCCATCTTCCCACCACTATTGTGTTAGTCAATTTTATGTGCTACCTATCCCTTTCTCTTGACCTTCTGAACAAAGTATATATTTATGGCCCTGAGTGGTCTGTGTGAATGAAAGAAATGTCTTAATATTATTTTTTTCCTTTATTTTGTAGATGTTTCAAATATTATTAGACTGCAGTATTAAGGTGCTCTGATTGGCTAGGTCATATTGCACTGTCCAATGTAAAACCTTAATGTTTAGACAAATGTGACAGACATGCCCAAGTCTGTATACAAACCCTCTACCTTTGGGTTGCTAAAATGGTGTGATACCATCCTGGCTGCCACAGCAGATTAGATTTCTGTGAATTTCCTAGTATACCTATCACTTAACCCTTTAACTGCGCAACCAATGAGATATTAAACTGTCCAAAGTTGTTTAAAAAAACATTGCAAACTTGGATTATTTTAGGCTAGTCTCAGCCGGCACTTTTTAAGGTTACAGAAAGTCATATTACCAACTGAAGGGAAATTGAAAGCCAAAAAAGGACCTAAAAATACTCACATGACACCTGCACATCTATTTAGATGCTTTATAAGTAGCTAGCATTACTGGTAAAAGTACTGTACTAGTTCTTATCACCAAGGAACATAGTCTGCTATGCTGGGGCCATATTTGGTATGGCCTCGGAATTTCTGAACCTCAACAGTGATGGAATTTTGACGTCACAGCCTTGAAAGTTTCAAATACAGCCATTCAAAAGTTGAAATTTGTTTGGGGCAAATATGTATGTCACATCTGAGGGTTTTCCAAGGTTTGGCCGTATCTAGTCCTTCCTGAAGTAGGCCCCTGATTGTCAATAGATGAGAGGGGCTGTTCAATCTTTAAGAATTGTTTCAACTTTGATGAACTACCAGACGTGTATGAATTTCTCCAGAATGGCCTAAAACCCTGAGTAAATTGAGGGCATGTCCAGGAAAGTTAAGGACAGCTGGCAGTCCTATATTGCTCAATCGATGCATACCTATTTTGTTTCTGTTTCATTAATCTGTTGTTCCATACATGCCCTCGTGTTGTTAAGACTCCTGATATTCCTCCCCTCAAGGGTTTTTTTCCAACACATTCACCTGTGACTCTCAGTCTACCCCCTCTCATACTCTTCATTCCTCTATCACGAATCTGTTTATTTATTAAAATCACATCCTTTCTCTTCAATTGGCCTAACCAAAGAAGCTCCTTTCTTATTTGTTTATTCCCAGAGCATCCATTCCACATTCTTTTGTCACCCACTCATTGTTAACCCTATCACTCCTATTTGTGCTTCTAGCACATCTCAGGTTCCCCATTTCCTCTGCGTTGAGCCTACTTTTATACCCATCCTGCCATAACTAAATTTCACTGCCTTGCAATAAAGTGGCGAGGGGTGTACTTTTGTATGCTGTGATTCATGGGTCCGTGGACTAGCATTCGTTCCTTGATATGTTTCACATGTACTGCATATAACTTTCCTTCTGGAATTCGAAGGCCTTAATCTTCTCATCTGGTGCATAAATTCAGGTTAAGTACATCAAGTCATCCATCTGTTCTATTGTCTCACCATTGAATCAGGTGGACCGGGCCCTAGACGACCGGTTGCAACTCCGTCGTTTCCTCATTAATAGAATTCGATGTAGCAAACACCCTGGAAGAAAAGTTGTTTCGCATTTCGTTTTTGCCCCTTGGCCTATTCATGGCTCTGGGGTCGAAAGTTCCCCCTTCCCAAACCCTTCTTCCCTTTCCTTTTTTGCTTCCAACTTCCCCGCACCCTTCTTCGAATCATGGTATAAGTAAGCAAAGGCTTGCAGACCCGAGGAGACGGTGGTCCCTGCGCAGAAAACCCACTTACCAGGTGTCTCACCATTCACTTTCATTATGTACAAATGTTCTTTCCATTCTCCTTGTCTAAAACCACAACTGTGGTCTGCCTCCATCAACACCACTCTCTCTCATGATTCACAGAAGTTATCCAGGAGCCCATATAATTCCTGTGGCTTATCAGACTGCTAGCACAACATCTTCAGCATGTAGTTGAACTTGCACATTTACATCTCCAGCTGTTACTCCTTCATTAAAGATGAATTTGCTGTGAAATTGGAGAAAAGCTTTTGTAGGTCTTCTTATAACATTCCGAGTGGAATCCACTGAGTGACTGAAATTCTTACTTTTATTATGGAGAAATTCCACTTAGTAATACCCAACGTTATGCACTTCCAAATTTGCTGATGTTACTTTCTCATTTGGCTCACTTGGACTTACAAAATACCCTCAGATTCTGATATGCAGGAATTTGATGTGTTCTAACATTGGCCATAAGGTGGGGATTCTTCCAACTTGATATAATCCTAGCATTGGTTTATGGTCAGTTTTCCTGTTTTCCCTCCATTGCTATCATTGGAAATATGAGATGATTATGAGTACTCACTTTCTATCCTGAGATCCTGGGCTCAAGTCCCAGGAGTTTTGAGTTTTCCAGTTGAATTCTGTTCCCTTCATGGGTGCTTTGCTTCAAGTGCTATATTCCAGTCGTTAGATGGGACATACAATTTAGGATTCTTTGGTACTATTTGTTAAGGGAGATGGGTGTTACACCAGGAAAGATGTTTTCAGACTGCCGATGTTTTCATTGCCACAGTCACATGCTAGTAGAAAAAAATCCTGTCTCTGCCATTCAGCACTTAAAGATGGAACAGTAGGGGAAATGTCGAAAGATTTTATTTTTTCCTCGTTAATAACTTATGTAAATTCTACTCATGTTTCTGAATGGGTTATTCCAGAGTTCAAATACCTTTGTGACTGAGCTTAGTGTGCCATCCTCATGGTCCAACTGTCTTTGCTTGTTGGGGGCAGGAGGTCCTTATGGTGGAGGGGGCTTCAAGTAGAGATTGCAAAGTATTGTACCCAGAGGGAGAGAGTGATCGCAAGGGGAGTGAGGGAGTGTCTTTTGCCAACACAGCACACAGGAACATGAAGTGTACTGGACTGAGGCTCGAAGGCAACTGATATTTTTTGAGACTGTGGTCCGCCCACTCATATCTCATTGTTCATTCTCTAGTAAGGGTTCTCCATCTCTGTCTTTGATGCTAACAGTCTACATCTACATACTACCCCGCAAGCCGCCTCAATAGGCGTGTGGCGGGGGGTGTTAGGACACCAGCCGTTTACATATAAGGTGATGGAAGTCTTCCGTTTAAACACTGGCAGAGAACTTGGCCCGATCGGAAGCTCGAGATGAACAAAAATTGGGGCAAATATTTCTTGTAAAGTTGATACTTATCATATCAGGAAGAAAAACTCGCGAACTTTGCAAAAAATGGAGCATTTTCAATGGAGCAGTACTCACCAATTGGGAGTGGTACGAATGCCAACTAATATTTGTGTCGTGCAATGATCAGGGTTGCTACAGGCCTGGAAAACCTGGGGTACCTGGAAAAGTCATGGAAAATAGAAATGGGACTGGATAATTCATGATAAATTAGTCTGAAAATTTGCTTTTCAAAATCAAAATGCGATTTTTTTCTGCAAGTAAGGAGCACCATTTTAAGCACTGTCTGTTGGTGTGTGGACTTTGGGTGTGCTGGTGGGTTTTAGTGCCTTGCCTTGGCTGAGGCATTGGAGCTCTTTTTTGGTGTTTATCAAGTAATTATGAGTGAAGAATCATGCAGAGACTCATGTAGAGGAACAATGGAATATTTTTTTCTCCACTGATTGTGCACAGGTGATTCATGGCTAGAGCTGTGGAAATGCTTCAAAATCAAATCGATTCGACTTGAATCATGCTTGATTCAATTCACCTGCGAATTGGGATGCTTTGAAATTGAATGATTCAAAATATTCGAATCTGATAATTCATCATCAAATCATGTTTTTAAATTATTATTATTATTTTAAGGTATTGTCAGGGCTTTAATTCAATTCTCTCTCCGTCACCTCGTTTTATTTTTTAAATCAATTATTTCATTTCATCAATTTTGTAGTTCCATTGTCATCATCATTTTTTCATATTCCTTCGCCCTTTTGTTCCTCTCGTTGGATTGCGGCAAAACGGCGCAAGGAAGGGATGGGCATCAGGAGGGTCACTCCAAAGGGGCTAATTACCACAACCTCGCGACCCCATGTCCCGCCACCCATGAGTCCCCACCCCTCACCATCCCCGAGTCCGAGAGGTGACTGTCCGTGGTCCAGATTTTTGCCAGTTTGTGGGACGATCTGATAGTCACTGATCTTCAGTCCAAAGTTCTTCATTAAAAGATCCTTCTTGAGTTAGGAGGATGTTATTTTCAGTCTAGTTTAAGAAGAATTCTTCTTCGTTTCTGGTTTCTACGTAGTAAGCCCGTTCTTTTTCTATTCGAATCATTACATGCATTCAAACATGGCGCTCATTCCCAAATGGCATGCGGTCAGTTTAAAGGATGTTTCCTCAAGACAAATGAAAATTTAAACTCTAGTCAGGGTTTAAATTAACTAATCTCAGAATGAAATTTACCTTAATAAGTGAAGTTACCTAGTTGTGGTAATGGCCCATTCAAGAAAATTTTTTAAAACTAATTCCCTGAAACACTATAAAAATCTTTACTACTTTAACTCTGCATAAGCTTCTTCATTTTATTTAGATTAAAATTCGATTCGCAAGCGAATATTTTTTGTGATTGGATTCACTACCAAAATTTAAAAAAAATTCCTTTTGATTCGATTCGAAATTTTTTTTGGGATATTCGATTCTGTTCGATTTGAAATGAAAATCCTTGATTTGCACAGCTCTATTCATGGCTCTAGGCGTAGTCAGTGCAACCAAAATTAGAAAACCGTGGATCACAAAGGAGATGATAATGGAGATGTAGGAGAAAAGGAAATGGAAGAGTATAAACTCAGAGCTAGGCAAGAATAAATACTGAGAGTTACATAACAGGCTTAGAAGAGAAACAAAGAAAGCAAGAGAGGCGTGGTGGAGAGAACAGATCGACTCGCTAGAGATATACCAAAAAGAGGAAAGAGCAGATGCATTATAAAGGAAAGGAACTGACGAGTGGTAATAAGGGAAGGGGAATTACAACGATAACAGACAAGACAGGAAAGGTTATCGTAGAACCAAAAGAGATCCAGGAGAGGTGGAAGGAGTATGTTGAGGAGCTGTATGGTAAAGAAATAAGAGTTAGATATAGAATAGATATAGAAAGAGAAGACAATATCGACGTAGATGGCATCGGACCAGGTATCATAGATAGTGAAATCGACCGAGCTCTACGAGACATGAAAAGGAAAAAGGCAGTGGGAATAGATAACATACCTACAGAGTTTTTAAAGAGCATGGGGAAGAACGGAAGAGGAAAACGTTGAAAAGAAAAGGAAAAAAAATGAAGAGAAAAAAAAACGGAAGACTTCGCGAAGACTGTATTGATTCCTATACCGAAGAAGAGCAAGGCAAAAACGTGCAAAGACTATAGGACAATAAGCTTAATATCCCATGCGGCCAAAATACTTATGAGAATTATGAACAGAAGGCTAGAGAAGAAGGCTAATGAATTCCTGGATGACGACCAGTTTGGTTTTAGGAGAGGGACGGGAACTCGAGATGCTATAGCGGTGATGAGGACGCTAGTAGAAAGAAACCTCGAGTATGGGCAGGATGTTTTTGCATGCTTTGTAGATTTCAAGAAGGTGTTTGATAGGGTGGACTGGAGGAAATTGATGGGAGTGTTGAAGTAATTAGGGGTCGATTGGAGGGTAAGGCATCTGATTCAGAATTTGTATATGAACCAGACGGCACAGGTTAGAGTAGCCAATGGAGAATCGGGATGGGCCATGATAGGACGGGGAGTGCGGCAGGGGTGCCCACTATCATTGTTGCTTTTTTACGTGTATTCAGAAGAAATGGTAAGGGAAGTATGGGGGGATAAGGCGGTAGGAATAAAGGTAAGGAGAGAAGGTAAGGAGGTTAATAAAATAAGTGAAATTTGCAGATGATCAAGCATTGGTCCGTCAGTCTGCCAAGGGGTTACAGTCAATGGTGAATGCATTAGAGGTGCAGTGCTAAAGGTATGGAATGAATATAAACTACAAGAAAATAAAAGTGATGAGATTTTGTAGAAGTAAGAAGGCGGGGCTGAATATAAGCTTGGGAGGGCAAAAGATAGAGCCGGGCGAGCAGTTTACATATATGGGTAGTATTTAGGAGAGAATGGGTTTAGTTGTAGGGACATCAGATGCAGAATTGCCGTGTCTATAGAAGCATTTTTGAGGAGAAGAGAATTGATGAGGGGGGGTCTGAAGAGAGACGTAAAGAAAAGGCTGGTGAAAACTTTAATATGGAGCGTTGCGCTATATTGGTCGTAAACTTGGTCATTGCAAAGGGAGGATGTATGTAGACTTGAAGCATTTGAGGTGTGGGTTTGGAGAAGGATAGAGAGGGTGAGCTGGGTGGAGAGGAAGACAAACGAGGAGGTATTGGATATGGTTGGAGAGGAGAGGAGCTTGTGGCAGAGGTGCGGAGAAGGCAGAAGAGATGGATGGAGGAGGTTTTGAAAGGAGAGGGCATGTTGAAGAGAGTGATAGAGGAGAGAACACTGGGGTAGCTTGGAAGAGGAAAAAAGAGGATAGGAATTCTGGACGAAATAAGAGGAGATAGAAGATACAAAGAATTTCAGAGGGATCTAATGGCGGGACATCGTTAGGAGGGAAAACGAGACAATTTCTATGAAATTAGGATGGAGAATGGGAACTGTCCAAGATTCTACCAATCAGCTGGTAGAATACTTGAATGCAAAAAAGAAAAATTTATGGCCCTAGTCACGAGTGAGACCTAAGAATAAAATGTCATCAGGAAGGAAGCCAATTCTCCCCTAGAGCGATGGTGGCAGTGCTCTGTTTGTTGGGAAAATTTATTCTCTCACAGTGCATGCATTAATGCCTTGTGCTCCTATTCTTGCACCTTTAGAATGTACTCGAAAGGATGGAATTTTTGCCTGGAAAAGGTTAAAATTTTGGCCTGGAAAACCTGGAAAAGTCCTGGAATTTCATAATTCCTGGTCTATAGCAACCCTTAATGATCCTTGGCCTAGGATTTCAATCATTTCTCAAGGATATAGGTTTTGTAGAATTTTTGTAATTATGTTAACCGATTATAATGTCATCTATGCCTTCCTTAACAGTATACTGTGAAGGCAAAACCATTTTCCTGACACGGCCCCGCAGTACACCCTGATTGTCTCCCATCCAACCTCCATAGCTCCTTTCTAGAATCCTTCATCATATGAGTAAAAATCTATTTGCATTTTCTAAAAGTATCCCATCCTATTAAGACATTGGTTCCCAACCCTTTGTATATCCCACACCCCTAAAACATATCAATATCCCACCCCTAAAAGCAATAACTTATTCAAGGATAGAAGGGAAGGTGACCAAAACAAATCTGTGCAATCAATTTTTAATAATATATTTATAAAACAAAAGTGAAACATATGGAAAAGAAAAATATTGTGACAAATTAAAAGTTGCATAAACCCTAAAAATAAGTACCCTTAATATAAACAAAAACCTGAAATTTATCTTGCACCCCCTAGGATTCTATCTCGCACCCCTGGTTGGGAAACCCTATATTAAGACGATGCTGCTCTCTGGGTCATTCCGTGAAAGTTCAACCAATGCAGGTTGCTGACCTGTTTGAGATATTTTTCAAAGTTGGATCATTTATTATTTATATTGTGGTACCATAACCACTTACTTTTAGAGAGCAACACAATTTTAAATTTTTTTTTCGGATGGACGGTTTAGATGTTAGGGTTCTTAGAAGTTCAGTCTGCGTCGCAAAAATGGCAAATTTAAGGGTTTGCGTTTAGTAGTGCCACTCCTAAACGGGAGGAGCTTTTGATTTGAAATTTTTTTTGTTGGATCACAATTGAATAGTTCTGCTAGAATATGTTTTCAAAAATTTGTTACTTAGCATGCAAGTATTCTAAACTGAAGGTCAAAATGGTCACATTAATTTGTAATTATTTCAGTTTTTGGGGGGCAGTAGCTCTGAGGGGGTTGGAGATAACAACCCAATTCTTTTTACATGAAATACTCTTTAGCCTCTAATAATAGTAAAAAAAATGCTTTTTTGTTTCTCTCTACCCTTAATACAAAAAAATATGTAGTCCAAGGTCAAATTTGGACATTTTCGAGGTCAAATTATAGAAAAGGGGTAACTCCAAAAAAATTCAAACTTTGAGGTTTTGTTTAACTATGTACAAAGAACCAAAATGTCAAATATCTTTGTGTTACTCAGCCTGGTTTAGGAGCTATAGCCCCTCTAAAAAGGCAGTAATTCGCCCACTATAACCAACAGTGTTGATTGTCATTCTTGAATATAAAGTACTATTTAGGGCAATATTTTACCAAACATGTTGGCCCTTCATCATGTTTTTAATCAATAATGATAACAATAATAACAAAAAGAATGTCTGGTTTAGGATTGACTGCCCCTTTAAATGGCACTTTATTAGTACATAATAACACATGCTGCACATTTACATAGGGATTCAATAATCATGGGGAAACATGTACAAATATGAATGCTAAGATAACACATACCCAACTACTTCTTCTTATTGACCATTAAGCTGGTTATCTGGATGCTCAAGTCATAGTTGGTGTTATGCTATCAGCCTGGAGCAGTTGTAAGTTCTGTGGCTGTTAGAAGTCTTAGTAAATTACAATGAGGTACCCATGCCATGTCACTTGTTGTCAACTTGAAGGATGTACTTAGCCCAGTAGGGCTGAAGAAATTGATAAGATAGTCTTCTTTTTCTTCATTGATTTCTCTTATGATGCCTAGATACCAGTTTTCACCATACGTGCAAGCAGCGGTATCATTAATTTTTATTTTCCAAGATAACTTAGGTTGAGTGTTTTTGACAGTATGAAACTCTAGGAATAGTATTGATGTTGAAGTTCTTTGGACTATCATTGTAAACTGGTCTTTGGGGCAATAGTTGTGGTTTTCTCTTGTGGTTGGGATAGCGAGTGAATTATCAAAGCGAGAGGAAAGGTCTTCTTCATTTTTCAATATTGTATCAGTTGGTACAAAATAAAAGGTTATGCCTTTTATCTCCTGCTCACAAAATTGAAACATTTTTAGAAGTTAAAATATAATCACTAGTTGTTCGCTGGAGGCTGGTTTTGTTTATGATACGTTTACAATGCCGTCGCATGGTCCCTTCCCATGCAAAGTTGCAAAGAAATGCCATTTGGCATCAAGGTTAAAATTAGTTTTATGGTGGCAAAGGTTTGCAAAGTTTTTACGGTTTTTATACTGGCTGGCTGCCCCATCTGTGAAATAATATACTTCAGATGTATGTGGTGCCAGGACTTTAAGTTTCTCTAGGATACACTTTTGGAAAGTATGCACAGCGGTAGTGCTATGTTGAAGACAATCACTGATTATGCAGATACTAATTGATGTTAATGTTTCTTAATGTTAATCTTTGTAGTACACAACAAATTGGTGCAAGGTGGCTTGGGACTTTACCCAATTGTAGCTCTGTATTTCATCCTGTACTACAAAGGTGAAATTTTCTGAGAAATCTCCAGAAATTATGCATTCGTTATTGAGCAAAGATTCCTTTTTGCCCTTCAGAAATGCTGCTTGACTGATTGCAATGAAATGATGTGCTTTTAAGTATACCAACTTACTGATTAACTTCTCTGTGAAATCTGCAGCGGAATCTATTATTCTTACTAAATCACAGCGGTCAGCTGTCATCCTCTGGACGCATATTTTTTCGTTCTCCATCAATTCATCTTCTTCAGAAACATTCAAGAGCTGCCTTATTGCCTCAGATCCAGGACACTCTGTACATGTACTAAGCATACAAACTTTAGAGTCAATATTACACACCATCATACTTAATAAATCTTTGTATGAGTGGGGAAGTTTAGCACTAGATATCATAAGTTTTACATTTTGTTGAATACAACACTGACTGTATGAGTTCCATGTGGTCTAATAATCACATATCATTCTGAGCCCAACTGGACAAATTTGGAAATCCCAACTTTCAGGTTGAGATATTCCTTTTTGAAATGGCAAATTTTTCGGTGGAATAATCCTGTCAAAGGTGAAAATAAAGTCAAAGATACTTCCCACTGGTTTATACGAAGTAGTGCAACATATGTTGCCTCGCCGCTTGTTGATTTGATTGTCTATTGTTGTCTGTTATGGCTGTCGAGGCAAACGAGGTACCCTTCCCTAATCAAGATAAGTACCGTATTTATCACTTTTTAAAAGTTATTTCAGCGCATTCATCCATATCTAGTTAGTATGTAAAATAAGTGCTAAATCCTAATTTTGTTGACCATCTGACAAAAACTGGCGATTCGATAAAACCCTTCTATCACCACAAAGTCTTATTGATTTTATCTTCATAATGTGGTTTCACCAAGTCAAGCCTGAGAATTTAATATACATTTTGGAAATACCCCACTGCATGTTTATTTTTGAAAAACGAGCACTGAATTGTGTTAGGGGTGAACTTTGCTTGAGCCTTGTCATTATGTACTACAAGAAGTAAAAAATTTTTCTTCCTCCTTGGATTGGCTGGTTAACTTCACTTGTCTGTTACCATTCCTTGTGGCAATATTTTTGTGTTCATTTTCTCTCTTCTACATAAAAGGCGTTTCATTTTCTCCCCTTCAATTTTCATATTGTATCCTTGTAGTACCTGGTCCATTGGGTTCAAAGATGCTCGCAGGTCTTCCACTTTCCCTCCTATGACTAAAATGTCATGTGATAAATAAAGCATGTCAATTTCTTCTCCAATCTTGTGATTATCACCATCAGCATTCATCAATCCTGCGTAGGTTTGCTGCAGCTCTCCACTCCACTCTCTAATCAGCATCTGTATTCCTGTACATATAATTATTCATTTTTAGCATTCCTGATGATTTGCTTTACATATTCCATTTTGATCTTCCTAGATATTTTTTCCCAGTTATTTCTTCTTCCAGGGGTGCAATAACGGTTCTTCTTTAATGCGTGTGAACCTACATGTTATCATCATTTTTCAATTGTGCTAATGAGGTTGAAAACGTGATAGTTATGCTTCAAATTTTGTGAGGTGCTTTAAATCATTAGTTTCTATAGAAGTAGTGTGTTCTTAGGACAGTAACCGTGTGCATTGCCCTTCTATAAGGGTTTGCATTTTGAATAACCATAACGACAATACGACATAAGGAACTGTGAACCCACCCCAGGACTGTTTTCAATAGGCTGTTGTGTTGCAAAATGCATCCAATAAGTTTGCTTCTTCTACTTTACCGAGTTTTTATTAAGCATCTTTTCTCTTCCGCTCTTTCTATATCCGAAATCTATAAGAAGAATACATATTTGTCGTTTGCCTGTTTCGTTTCTATGCATCTACAGTTGTCTACATCTCAAATCTACAGTTGTACTGTGATCGTGCTGAAATTTTGCTGACTAATAGTTCAAGGAAGGAGGAAAATTATAGGTTATTTTAAAAAGATCTCAGGGCCCCAAAAGGTCCAAAAAAAGCCTTTTGGTACGCTACGTATTGGGTTTTGTGCAGTGGTTTCATTTTTAGCTATTTAAAAGTACTTCTGCTCTAGATAGAGGGTTGGAATTTTTTTAATCAAATGGCTGAAAAAATAAAGTTTATAATTTTTTCAATCAATTATCGTTTCCAAATCATATTTGTCTGAAAATCGCGTTTTTAGCTGCAAAAACGCACATTTTTATCAGAAATCAACAATAGCACATTTCCTTGACAGCCAAATTTTGGTCTTTAACGCATTTAAAATTCATTTTGTATAGTTAAGCTGATTAGGAAGGCTAAGCATTGGGTTTTATGCAGTTGCTTATTTTTTGCTATTTAAAACTACTTTCACTCAAGATAGAGATTTAAAATGTATTTTATCAGTTAGCCGAAAGAATGAAGTTTCTCATTTTTTCAATCGAGACTCCTCTTTTATGATGAGTTATGAAGGGAGTGTGATCTTGAGCACCGCCGGGTAATTCAGCTAGTAGAAAAATAAAAGGAAACCTCCCTAACCTGGGTAGGAGTTGGGAGAATATAGATTAAAGGAGGGGAAGAGGGTTCTAAGGAGGAAAGAAAACATACCTAAATGTTATTCACTAATTTGTTTCCCATTGTGTGAATTGGAACTATTTTTCTCCTCCTGGGGTTCAGCTTGGGCAATTTTTATTATTATTAATGATGATGGCAGATCAGCAGGGCTGCTAGTCGGTCATTATTACCATTATTGGTCATTATTTCTGATCTTGTTCATTAAAAGTCATTATTATGCTAAAAAGTCACTAAAAGTCATTATTATACCGTATTTACTTGCATATAGGACGAGGTTTTTTGTCACTTTTATCCGCTTAAAAAATCGGGGTCGTCCTATGTGCACGAGTGAAGGATTCTTAGCTGTTTTTTTTTGGTTAGTGTCATGGTCGAAATCAAAGTCACCTTTGTTGGATGGTGCAATAATAACATTGTATGATGGGTGACGTGTCGCTATTTTTGACTCTGTGTTCTTGACTTTGTTCTTCTAGTCTGGAAAACGTGTCTGATGTAATCACATTATATTTATCACTCAACGAAGTAAATATTTTATTTTACTATTTTGTTACCGTACGTTTCTAGTTAGGAAGTACGTGAAAGTTATTTTTTTTGGAAAGTAAGAGTTTCTTTATTTTGCATTACTTTCATGTGAATAAAGTTTTATTTGACACATTTTTTCATATGTCGTTCAATTACTTTCCCTCTTCAAAGGCACGATATGTACCAGGAAACATCAGAACCGCTGCATTCTCTGCTAACTCCCCTACTGGCAGCCGACTGGACCCTAAAAATCCCTTGCAATTCGCGAATTGCAGACGCGCGAATACAAGATATGTGTTCAAATCGCGCATTTTACAAATTTTCATTGCTTAGTCGGCCAGTTGGCTGCCAGTTTGCGAGTTGGCGGAGAATGCAGGACTCAAGGAAACACATACTCAAGTATGTTTGGCCGGTTTCAGTAAGGTTTTGGTTGTATTTAGTCAATTTTTGGTCATTTTTTGTCATTATTTGGTCATTATTTGGGGAAAAATAAGTCATGTTTCCATTAAAACCAACCAGTAGGATCGCTTGCAGCCCTCTAGATCAGGGACTCTCAACTCTTGGGAAATTTAAGAGGCTGAAGGGGAATTGGAATCACTATTCAGCAAAATACGATGTTATGTAAAATATTCTAATTCTATGATTTTGTTATTTGTTTTCATGTCTTCTGTGGCGTTCAGTAAAGTTCATTGAATGTCACACATTAAAGTAGATTCTTTAGCCTGCATCTTTTTTGAGTTGGACACCCTTGGGAAGGGGAATCATATGCTGAACTATGTTGAAAGGGAGGAATTGAGCAAATAATCTTGAGAACCGATGTGTTGATAGAAGAATACGGAGATAGTGCAAATAGTACAGATATATGTACCTCAAACGAGGAAAGGTTTGAAAGCATTGGTCGTAAGCGAATGTAATCTGTGTATCCTGTGAGTTTATGCAGCATGGCATTAATATTGCCATCCTGTGAAGTATGCAACCGTTTATATTCAGACATCATTTTCTCATTTTCACTATTTCTCCATAAGGTTTCGAGCAAGGATAATCAGAATGCAATACATAGGTGTATCGCATCTACATATTTTGATTAACGTAAAATTAGTTTAATGGACAAATTTATGAATTAATAGATGTTACTTCAATCTCTTTGGCACAATCAAAAGTTTCAAATGCACATCCTACATTGATGAACTCGAGCATGGGTTACTTAGCTACCATTTTTTTTCAAGGTCCATTACTCCATTTCCTCTGGGTATGAAGTATGTACCTTTTTTCAAGCGCTTTGTAAGACACTAGCTCACCTTTTCTAATTTCTTCTGCACTCTCTGTCCTGACCACCTGACCATGTTACAGGTGGCTTTTAATCATCCAAGAAATGTATTCAATACTGTGGAGTACATAGTTTAATAGTTCCAGGTTTTAATGCATTTGTAGCACTTATGATATCTTGATGTGAGAGCGTACTTGCTTGTATATTTTCATCTTTGTTTGCATTTGTGGCTGGTTGATATTTATATGATCTGGCTGTAATACTGTTCCTCTCTTTCAGAATGTGTAGAGTGTGTCGCTTCTGGAGAGATATTGCACTGACACCTACCCTGTGGCACTCTTTAGATCTTTCATCACCCTTAATCGGAGACCGTGTCAAGTCTGACCAGTTAATGCTGCATTGGCTTCTACAAAATCGCTGTGCGCTCACGCAAGAGTTAGGACTGGGTATGTAGTTCAGTTGATACTTAAATGATGTCGTTTACTGTCGCTGTGTTAATAGTTGTCTACATAGTGTGTGGTAGTCTCATACTATAAGGACTTTAGCCCTTAAGTATTCAGTGATTTGAATACGTTCACATCTTTAGTGTAGTTTCGAAAGAGCTATTACTGATTTTTAAATTGACTTTTAAATTTTTAATGGAGAAAATATTTTATTACAGGTGGATGGAAAGTGCCAGGTGTCTCCGCTGCCCTGGAAGAAATCGCTACAAATTGCCCAGAACTCCGCGGAATCAATTTGTCTTCGTGGACTGGACTTGGGGCAGACAGCTTACGCTCTCTTGTGGAGGCTTGTCCACAACTTTCCAGAATCGATATCTCAGGAATAAATGTAATTACCTAGTTTTTTGTATCGTCCTCCTGCTGCATGATGGTAATTCAAAATGTTATGTGATGCTATTGGGATTGTAGATATGTGTATTTTGCTAATACATATGTGTAGAAGCATGCACCTTGCTCAGTATTTGATAATAACTAAGGGAGCATCCAATAGCCACATCTCAGATTTTGATGGATGTTGGTAGGCAGGTAGCCCAAGAATAGCAATTTATGAATCTTCTTTCTTGCCGTGTGTAATTTGCACAAACAAATAATCAAACCAGATTATTGCATCAGCTGATACAAGATTGTTTTGGAGTGAGCAAGAATAAAAGAAAGGAGGTGTTTGCAGCACCAGGGATGTGTGCTTTTGTGAATGAAAACTCCAGCTAACATCCAGCCTCAGGACTTGAGCCTTAAACCACCACACTTCTTGTTGATTATCTCTTGATTGCTTCGTCATATGTGCTGAGGTGTAATTCTATGACTACCACTATTCACTATTCTAAGACTACCTGTCTGCCAACATAAATCAAAATCCTAGGCCAGGCTTTTGGAAATTTCCAATGTCAGTTAATATGAATTCAGTTTGCCTTTCTTTGGCTCATTATTTTCATTTGGGTGTGAATTGAATCCCACTTCAAAATGAGCAATGTAATTATTTTACTGAATATTGTTTTTTGTATTGGAATTTCAGTTGCACTTTCAGTATTTTGCTGGTTCTTGTTGCTGCAAATATTGGAATCGGATTACTGTTACTCTAAACCCCTGGGCTTAACAGGGGCGGATTAAGGTCGTTGTTTTGGGGGGGGGGGCGGTTCACTACTTCCCGCGGCGCCTGGGGGGTATGCAATACATCTCAACTAAATGGAGGTCCGGGTGGACTTCCCTCGGAAGATTAAAAGAAATGAAGCGCTTGGAACGTAGTTTTGGTGTGGCTATATTAGATATAAGAGATGTGATAAATTATTGAGTGAATCTATCTAATCACATTTGAAAAACGTAAAAAAACGATGTAAAGAATGCCATTCTTGTGAAGAAGCTAAGTTTCTTCCGGGTTTTACACCGCGTTGGTCCATGTTTCCTCGGACGACAGTTTCGGCGGCGTTTCAGTCGGCTTCTTCAGGTCGGTGCAGTGAAGGTGGAGCCATTTGTCGTCTTATATATCTCACCCGTTGGAGTCAGGTCTAATGCTTGACATATATAAGACAACGAATGGCTGCACCTTCACTTCACCGACCAGAAGAAGCTGACTGCAACGCCGACGAAACTGCCGGCCAAGGAAACATAGATCAAAGCGGTATAAAACGCGGAAGACCTGCATCTTCCCATCCATCAACCCGCGGCAGCCTACACAAGGATTTCGAACTCCTCGAAAGAAATATTCTTTAATGCCGTACAAAATGAAAATTGGTTGGAATGAAATAAAAATATATGTAAATATTCAGAAAATACTATTTTCCTTTAATATTTTTATAATTTTTTAAATAACACCTAGCAACGAAAACGCAGTAATGCTCGGAAGTTACCGTCATTCGTCAAGGGCTCTTCCAATGACAATGCACCGTCGCGTCGTCCCGATGACCTCTGAATGGTATGTTCTGACGGCCAAGAAAAATCACATTTTTAAGTATCAGCTTCAGATTTTCTCTATTTTCCTTGATTTTCTCCCTTCTGTAGCCGTCCAGTTGGCTTGTGTTTTGATTTTCAGGTTTTTTGTATTTTTCCAGAAAATTCAGGGCCAACTGGGCGCTGCACCTTTGTGATAGACTGTGTGTTGGTGGTTTTCCAGATCATCTAGTTTCCCTAGCAGTTTTGAAAACTTTAACGGCCTTGTAACGAGGGATTTTAACTGAAAATTGGTACCGCAAGCTGCCGTTGATTGGGAAATAAGGGCAATACCTACAAAAACGTCCATTCATTGAGGGAGAAACCACAAGCCAAGGGTGCTTTTCAAGATGTTCTATCCTCACGTAACGACGCTCTTCCGCGGTTACCTTCCTATGAGTTGAAAAGGAATACTTGTAGTGGCTTGTGGATGTCCAAGGGCTTTCCAAAAGTTCTGCTATTTTCCTATCATCAGGTCTTTCCTTTGCTGGTACTTTGAAGAGACCTACGTCACAGTTGAAATTTTCAGTCAAAGGAAGTGAAGAAATTGAAGCTTCAGTCGATGTTTCGTGGCTACGTGGAGGGGATTGTAAAATGAATATGGACTCAGCTTGGGTCTCATTGTCAGTTGTGCAGCATGAAGGCATGATGTTATCAAATTGTGTATTTCCTCCTGCTGCTTCTGGCGTCTTTTGTTTTTGGAAGCGAGAGAAAAAGCTTCGAAGGTCATCAGAGGCACAATTAGTTTTCCGCTTTGTACTAGGCCTATTAGAAGAAGACGCGTGTAAACAAAAGTAAACCTTAGCTATTCCTTCTGCGACGAGTTGCAAAAAACATAAGCATACCTTTTTCTCACCCTATAGCGTAATACTTGAAAATTATTTGGCTTTACTTAGAGAGTCCTTAATTTTACAGCTATCAAAAGGAGAGGGGACAAAACTACGGTGGGTGGACCTCTTACAGCATTTCTATGATAACAAAATGAAAATGAAAGTCCAGTAAATAGGTGGGTGTTCAATTCCTTGATCAAAAAGCAGATAAATAGCAATGGAGGCTAATGTGGGCCCGAGCTTGAAGCCGGCCGTCCGACCCTAATGTAGAGCGCGAGAAAGCGTAAATAAGTTATGTCGTTGTAATTAACCGACTGAACTTATCATCTCTGGCTGAAAGTTTGATATGCACGTCAGGTATATCACAGAATAAAGGAAAAAGGACGCAGGGTCCTAAACATGTGAAGAACTCTTAAACTTGTCACTCACTACAAATGAAACAATACACTCGCTAGAGCCGGGCAACTGACATGTCGCGACGAGCACGAGAGCAGAGGGTGTCGCATAATAATAGGCAATGCTGTAGGAGGGCGTGGAGACTGTATTCCCCTCTCGCAGACGCACTACGGCTCAACTGCCCAAACTCGCGGCACTATTCTCTGCATACATAGTAAATAGGTGTATATAGGTCTGAATACATAGTTTAATATCTTATAACTATTCCGTTACGGCACCAAAGCTTTCACAAATATTGTTCATCAAAAGGCCTACAAAAGTACAATTGCGAACATCGAGGATACTGTGTCTGTTTAGACAAGTGGCTTTTAGATATTTTCCAAAAATATTTAAACCTTGTGTATTGAGCTGGTGAATAAAAACTTGCATTGGAGAACCACCTTAATGATTACCAACTTTTCTATTTTCCCGGGAATTACGGGGGGGGGGCGGCCGCGCCCCCTCCCCCCCCCCCCCCGGCCACCCCCCTTAATCCGCCCCTGGGGCTTAAAGGAGTCTCGTCAGTCTGATATGCAAAGGGAACTTTCCAGGAAATTAAGAGTTCTAAATTTAAGGCATTAACCCATCAAAAAATTAAATTTTAGAACATTAATGCCATATTTGAAATCAAATTGCATTAGTTTATTGGTAATGGTGCTGCAGTAGGCTCCCTAGTCTGTAAAAATTGTTCAATACCAAGTATACTCGTCCATTTATCTGTATATTCAGCATCTTACTTCCATGTCAGAACATAGGTGGATATAGGTAGTATTTTTTGACACGGCACAGATACGGAAAAGGTGTCATTTACTAATCGCTATGACCTGCGCAGACGCGAGGGAATCTCCTTAAACGTATCGTGAAAATTAATGGAGTTGAAGCCGCTTTCGGACGGAACGGATGGTCCCGGCGCCCGCATCTAATTAACTGCGGGCCGATCAAAATAAAGACGTGATTTGAATAGAATCTCGCCTAGGATGGGGGAAGAGGAGAAAATACAGTGCTAGTTCAACTTTTAGCTTGCTAGGCCATCGTGCTAACGAGACGGTTACAGCCCTGTTTACACGGGAACATTTATTGTGCCAGAATGGACTTGCAAACCTGCGCCTGAGCATGTCGGATGGAATGGCGAGCAACATTTCGCCGCTGTGTTCTCACGAAGCAAACAGGTAGTGACCGAGTCGCGGAAACAGTTTAACGCGGGTGACTGCTTTGCATATGAAATGGATGACGTTCAGATTGTATTTGCGATAATTAGCAGTGAAAGTGAAATTATGCATTATTTATTTGACTGAATTTAATTCCTCATCATCATTGTTATTATCGTGCTGTGCAATGTGAAACATACTCGGTGATCATGCATCTGTGCATAATTTCTCTGCAAAATAAATAATAACTCAATTGAAAAATATTGATTTTAATAGGTACTGCCGATTAGTTGAATCATATTCTAAGTTCCATTTCAAAATCTTCCCCTTCGTACAATTTTATTTCTCTCTTCAAAAACAAATGAAGGCGGAAATCGGCACAGCTTTGCTGCCAGATAAATACATTGAATGTTCTTCAATCCTTACCAGAGAAAGGCAATCGCAAGCGATTATATTGCATGCCAGCGGATGGTATGCTATTTGGTTGTTCAAACGGAGAAATTTCCCGTTAGCCATTTCCCGCACCAGCTCTGTCACCAGTGAGGGCGGGATTACGATCGACGTTTCCTGACGTGACGGAGACGGACGGTGGCGTTCGCGGAGCTTGGTGATTGTAATGTAGTAGTACCTATTACGATGGCCGGACGTAAACGTCGCCGTCAACGGACAATAAGCAAACCAGTTCAAAGTCTTAACCAGAGTTCACATGGATCCCTAACGGGTGCGGAACGCGGAAATGCATCTAGCCAATCACACTCCACCTTTCTGCAATTTCCTTGCTTGTGATTGGCTAGATGCATTTCCGCATTCCGCACCCGTTCCGGATCCATGTGAACTCGGCTTTACTTTTCCATCACTCTACGTTGCCGGCAGCCAACCATAGGGGAGCTTATTTTCAATATTTACAAAATTTCATTTCGAGATTGTCCATGTTACTTTTTAACTTTACAATGAAACATAATAAACCTTGAAATATCATTTGCCAGTTTTGTTTGCGGATTCTTTATTTTTTTAATATGAAAATAAATTCACTTCGTAACCGTTTACAACTCCGTTTGCAAAAACGGTAAACAATTGGCGTTGATCCTCCCGTCAATCGTAATACCTACGTAATGCACTCCTACTTGACGAGAAGACAACGGAAATCTGAACGCCACCGTCCGCTAATGTGCCGTCGTGTGCACACGGGCTTAAGGAATCTGTTTGTTAGGGTGGCTAGAGTACCTGGTTTCCCGTGCCGAGAGACTGGGTTCGAATCCCGGCGCCGGCGAAGATATTTTGGTGGAATAATTGTGAGCACTCGGGTTATAGTTCCCTGGCCGTCGGAATGGACGTTGAACTGTGGGTCTCTTGGTGCATTTATTTAAAACTTGCTTCACACGATATGTGATCCAGTAAAAGGTCGAGGATGACTGCGCCGTGCGCATACATACTCAATTTCGTCTAGTCCGCGCAGGTCCGGATCCGGAGGAGACTCCGATCTCTCCGAGGTAGCCTAGCGCACAAAGTGCACCCGTGTGACTACTACTTTGCTAACAGGCCAGTCCGGCAGCATTCGGTGGCGGCTCTGAGGTCCGGCTGAGCACGCCCGATGCATAACTCAGGCCTAAAAATACTGGATTCGCTCGCGAAAGGCCTTGGGTTTTCTACCTTTGGCGGTGATTTTTTATTAGATAATCGATCTCTATTTGTATCTCGATCCCCACTCGTGTGCTATTCATTCCCAAATGCAATGATCCGCCCGTCGGATGGGACGTCACGACGATGGATCCCTTGGCGCCTTTCGTTAAAGAGTAGGCTAATGCTGACTCCTGGTTTTTCTCCACTCTTTCTCCCACTTCCCGCTTTATCCTGAAACCGTTTCGCAAGATAAGGTGGCTCTTGCCTCAGGGTCACTCAGTCCAGAAATTCTGAAAGCTTAATCTTTATCTTACGAGGTTTTTCGCCGGCCGTATATCTAGACTACTGAGGTTTTTTAAACTTCCTGCCATTAAAACGCAGTGTTTTAGAAAAAAAAATATTACAAGATAATATAAGTATTCGTTGTATCACAATAAAATAAAAAGTGCTTTCTAGAGTTTTTACAGGGCTTTCATGTGACATGATCAAATAGGGATAATAAATGCAACAATATTTTAAATCAAAGGTTAATTATTTTTTATGTCAAAAAATTTAAATTATTTTCGAGGGTGAAGGCTTTTTTGCCAAAGAACGAGCGATTCCTCTACAAAAATAGTGTAACAGAACGCCATTAGTTCAATTTAAAGTTTTTCAAGTAATGGAATGATAAATAACCATAAAAAATGGAAAATATCCAAAGAATGACATCTGCCTTTTTCCGAGAGTCGCCGTTTTTCTCTTCCAAACAGTCTGCAAGACAAATTTTTCACCATAATACGCATATGTTTTTTGCATAATAAAGTACTTTATTTGAATTGATTAATTAATTTTCCGTCTGCTGTGCTTGTTTTATTCCCTCCTTTTAGGCAATATTTTACCGGATATTCGATGTAACTACGTCAAACTCATGTTGGGTAGTAATGTTATTTTCGTGTTCCGAAAGTCAAAAAATTATTTCAACGTATTAAAAGATTATTTTGTATCCACATTATGGATATAAATCCTACACGCAGAAACCAAGCAATAGATGCGACATAAATCGATTGTTTTTAGCCATTGATGGACCACTTTTAGCTCACTTTAGCGGAACGTTCCAATTGCGTCATAAGTGAAAAACCGCAGTCGGCGTTGTGTGCTGAGCGGTACTGTAGTAGCCTATGCCGTAGTAACTCACTGTAACCCTTTATTTTTAGATGATGACGATGTCTCCAAAAAGAAAGGGTTAGAGTGAGGGAAAATATTCTTGATAAAGAAGGGGGAAGAGATAGGCGGAGGATGGGAGGGGCAGGTAGGGGTAATTGAGAGATATGTAGAAGTGAGACGTAGGGAGAGAGATAGAGGATCAAGGTACTGCTGGGGGTTGATGATAAAACCTAGTACGTACGAGAGATACAATATTTTTTTTATATTTCTGACTCGAAAACATGAATGCTCCTTGCATACGGAAAATTACTGTAGTTAAACAACTTAAATAGCAACTTTGGCAATAAAATCACCCATATTTATTATAAGTCATGTACATTTTGTAAATACCTGCATCTTTTCCTTCGAGCTGAATATGATCTTAGTGATGTCAGCCAGCTACGCATTTCACAGTTGAAAATTGAGCGATAGATCATGAAAAAGGGGTCTACACACAGCCCAACTTCACATTCCGTGCACCAAAGTCGCACTTCTCACCTCACCTCACCTTTCTCAGCGCACACCTGCGTCTCCTACTCCTTTCCGGACAGTGCACATTATGTCAAGCTTGCAGTCGTGAGATGACCGCATGTTTTGAAGTTGGGCGACCTATATTTGATGGCTGTGGTGACGAGATATCTTCCGAAGCACATATTATTAGGTCCCTCACAAGTTGCTCACGAAAGCGTTTAGGTGACGTCTTTCCACCAACTGAACGTAGAAGGATAGAGGCATTCAAAACAGACATGTACGCCAGGTGGAAATTTCTTTTTTGTCAATTTCTAAGTTTTTCTTCCGATAGTGACCGGATGATAAATATAGCGATATTTATCATCCGGTCACTTTTGTCAACAAAGCCCATGTTTTTATTATAACTCAATATAATTGCCAGTTTTAGCGGATTGTGGAAATCATCAGTGAAAACTCCTACATAAGGAGCTTTGTGCATATTAGTCAAGATTAAGACCTCTCTTTTATCTTTTCAGCATAATGTGCATCACGCTCCTTTCACTCTCACCTTGAGCTCCCCTCTTTTCATTTTCAAATACTTCGGACCCCAGTGTGGTGGCCCTATTCCCTTTCCTATTCGCTTTCACTGTCCCACAAGCATTGAACCTTTTCTGGTTAAGTTCCTCAAACAGACCTGAAGATGTAAAGTAATAGTCCATAAATATCTTGTGCCCCTTATTCTCTAACTTCTTTATCAGGTTGATCACTGTACCGTGTGCTGCTGACCTGTCACTCGTTTGAGCCTTCTTCTGCTTGCCAAGATGCACATCCATATCGTAGGTATACCCAGAAGAGTCTCAAATATTGTAAATTTTAATCCCAAATCTTTTGTTTCTTAGAAATATACTGACGAAAAATCACCTCGTTCCAAAATAACTTTGTTTCCAAAAAATATTTTAACAAAATCGAGGGGACTATTCTCTATCGTAAGTGGTGCTTGATTTTTATCTAATCTATACGATGGTCCGGTGAGCGCATGCACTCTTTGCTTGAAATTCCGCAACGGTAAACACCAGGAGGGCTCAACATCCGTCACTGTCTCCATCACAACTGCTCTCTCTTAATTTCTATACCTTCCTCTTCTTCCAGAAATCATACTGCTAGACCTACGATATTACTAATAATATCGTCACAAAAATACTCATGCCACAGCACACAACACTATTGAACGATCAGTTTCAGGAGAGACTGTCTCACCGAGCCGCTCCGCGTTGATATAAAAATGTTAGTCACAACAGATTTGCTGACGGGAAGGACTTCGAAGTGTATGTATGCGGAAAGTCTCTCATGCTATCAAAGGCATCATTCAGCATTCTTGTATCTTGATTTGTGCTCACGTAATGTTTCCTTGCCTCCTTACCAGCGAGATAAGCAAACTCGAACAAAGAGGATGAGTCATTCAGCGGACAGATGGTCCAGTGGAACCTGTATGGCGATAAGGAAAATAAACTTCTCATGAAAGTAATATGCTTCTATCGTGGAGTGCTTTCTGAGAAGATAAGGATATAATTGGGCTGTATATCCTTCTCTGTCATGGCAAAAGGATGAGGTTTCCTGGTCTCACACCGAGTAAACAAACCTAGAGTAAGGAGATGCATCATTTAGGCAAAACATGGTCGAACAAAATCTCATTATGTTGACATGACCAAGAAAAAATTCTCATGATAGGAAGAACTTAAATATTTTGAATGCTTCTCTTATAGAAATATATTTCTTTGTGCGGTCTATAACTTCATTTGTACCGAGGAAAGTATTCGGTTCCCTCCTCATACAAACGGTAAGCAAACCCTGTCGACGGCAGTTCGATCCTTCTTATGATATTACGTCAAACAACACCTAATACCGTGAGATATCCACAGAAAAAATTCAGATGGAAGAAAGATATATTCTTAGTGGAACGCCCCTTCAAAAGTATGACTTTCTATCATTTGACCGTCCCAGGGCCCATGAGAGTGAAAGGAGTGCTCAGTGTGTCATATGAACACGCTCGGTAGTCTAAGGATATTTTTTTGTGCCGGAGAGACACGCTAGGTAGGTTATATATAGGTTGTATAAAGGTAAAATATAGCACCATTGAAGTGCGTGTAAAAAAACTGAGATGAAAAATCGGGTTTCCTGGATAGTTTCAGTCCTGAATGTGAAGTTTTTAGTATGGGCTCTTATGGAGATAGCTCAGATTTCAGCAGAAAAACGTCAATTCGAACGAGAAACCATGTATGATCTATTTATTAAAACTGATTATTAAAATCGCAAAGTCCTGAGAAATTCGATAAAAATAAAATATAGGAATCTTACTTACTTATTTCTTAAAGTTATTAGCGAAATACTGCCGTAATTGAAGTCAAAATGCGGTAGTTCCATACAAATTGCGCTGCATTCGGTTCTTATGGGTGGAAAAATATGGTCATTAATTATATATATTCATGGAATTATCTGCATATTTTGTTTGTTTGGTATTCAATAGGTAACCCATTTCATGAGCGAAAGTACGATTTTTAAATAAAATATAAATTTCTAATTTAGTATTTGTTTTGACTCACTTAGTAAGTGAATGGCCACCTTAATCCAGCACAAGTTTTAGGATGCTCAACAGTAGGATACTTTTACATTAACGTTTGATACAGAAACAGCATACGGCTAGCAAACACGACCGTTATCATACTCGCCGTGCAGCTCGATTTCATTATTGATGCGATGCTAGTTTGCTAACCACCCCCAGTATAATGTAGTATCTAGCCATCAACTAATTAAATCACGTTAATTTTTACAGTCGCTGTGCGGCATTCATTTTATAATCAGCGCTACCTATACCACTTTGCGGCTATGGTGATTGTTCCGGGCAAGAAATCATAAATAGAGGGAAATGTCCCGACATTTATTTTGGTCGAATGCTGCATGCCATAAATAGTGTTTGCACAAATTTTGGGAAACACGGCAGTCGTAAATTTTGTACTCAAAACCCCTAAATCCAAAATTTTACAATTATACATTCCCAACTTTTTAAATAATAAGTGATTACAAATCATAACTTGAGCCTTGCGCACAAACTGACCGCGGCCATACAACGCCTGCTGTGACGTCATATACTCCGCCTCGTATACTCCGCAATTGCCGCGGATTTATTTACATCTATATCTACTAAGTGCCGTGCAAGCCACCACTAGGGTGTGTGGCACGGAGTGATTCCACACCAGACATGCAGCACTCGTCCCAGCACAAGTCAGAACCTCGCACGCTCCCCCTGGCGCTAGGCGCAGGCCAAAGCAGTCAGGAGAACAGTGCGCAGTCCAACCGGAAACTGGGAGAGTGATACGTGAATGAACATGCAAACTTGCAGAACAATGCTATGCACACATCTAGTGGTTAATATTACTGATACTGTTAATTTATGAATGCTACGAGATGCTACTTCATGCAGAGAACAAAATAAAATAATGCCGGACAAATCGACCGGTGTGAAGTGTTAGTAATGATGTTGTGTTGTTAAGCACAAGTGAAGATTCTACTCTACCTATTGAGGATGGGAGTTTCATATGATTGATCTATCGCAACTATTATGATCCCTTATTGTACGTGGTAAAAATGACATTTTTAATGTATCGGTTCGGCAGTCAATTTCCTTTATTTTATTCCTGTGATCGCTTCTACCGTAGTACGTTGGCTATAGCAGTATATGTTGAACATCCGGCAAAAAACGGTCTGCTCCGAACTTGCGCAAAAGATTTAACCTGTATTTCTCCCTTCGATCAGTTAGAGATTCCCACCCAAATTCCTTCAACAATTCGGTAACACTGCTAAGTTTATCGTAACAACTTTTCACAAATCTGGCTGCTCACCGCTGTATTCGATCTATTTCAGAGATTAGTCCTGCTTCGTAAGGGTCCCATATGCTAGCGGCAAACTCCATGTGAGGTCTCACGAGTGAAAAATAGCATCGCTCTTTAACCTTCTCGCCGCATTTTCCTAATATTCTTTTGATAAATCCCAATTGGCGACTAGCCTGTCCGCAGATTTCCCGGACGTGTTTCCCCCAAGACAAGATTTACATTCGCTATAGATTTTTCTGCCTTGATCGGTGGATATTCAGTACAGTAGGCTAAATATTTCCAAAAATACGTCAATGAGGTGACTGATAATATTCATGGCAAAATTACTGCGAAAAAGTAGGGCTAGAGTTTGAAGAATCCTACGGAAATATATAAACAATGTACTCCCATTCTGTTTTCTATGGGAGCGAATTGTTTATGCGATATTACTTTTATCAACCCTGCAACTATAGTTGGGATTAACGATTAAAATTAATCGTTAAAATTATACATTAACAGATACAAATCTAAGTTCAGTTAATTTTTTTCGATAATTTTTGGCGAAAGTCGACCTGTTGGAATTTGAGCGCAAAGCTTGCCCAACAGACAAAGGGAAAAATAAAACGGTATCTTAGAATGTCATATAGCTGGGTAGTTGTGCAAAAAATCAATGAGTAGGCCCAGAAGAATACATCCAAACAAAAGCGGGGTTGAGTGGAGTGACCGTCAAAGTTTAGGAACACACCCTCAGACGAGAAAACACAAGACCACGCGAAGACCATTTCCGTGAGGTATGTACAACACTGGCATTCCATCATCAGCGCAATATGAAAGGATGTTCAGTGCTGCAGGGCTTCTTTTTTCAGACAGGAGAGGACGTATGTTCGATACAAGTTTGGAAATGAGGATGTTATTAAAGAAAATGAGTTATTATGCATAAGCTACATAATTGTTTCTTGAATTTGAAGTTTGTTGGTATTTATTTTATCTAACTTGCGAAAAATAGCTTTTAAAAGTTACTTTTTAAAAGTTTATTTCAAGTAATTGAAAAAGTAATTTTTAACGTAAAAGTTACTTTTTTTAACTTTGACGTTTCAGTTACTTTTTCATAACAGTAACTTTTACCTTTAACTAGTTACTTTTTACAGAGATCTTTAACTTTAACCTTTATCTCCGAGCGTGTCCCTCCGGCACAAAAAAATATCCTTAGACTGCGGAGCGTGTTCATATGTCACACTGCGTCCTCCTTTCACTCTCAAGGCCCCTGGGACTGTCAAATGATAGAAAGTCATACTTTTGAAGGGGCGTTCCACTAAGAATATATCTTTCTTCCATCTGAATTTTTTCTGTGGATATCTCACGGTATTACATGTTGTTTGACGTAATATCACATGAATAATCCAACTATCGTCAACAAGGTTTGCTTGCCGTTTGTATGAGGAGGGAACCGAATACTTTCCTCAGTACAAATGAAGGTATATACCGCACAAAGAAATATATTTCTATAAGAGAAGCATTCAGAATATAGAAGGTCTTCCTATCATGAGAATTTTTTCTTGGTTATGTCAAGATAATGAGATTTTGTTCGACCTTCTTTCGCCTAAATGATGAATCTCCTCACTCTAGGTTTGTTTACTCGGTGTGAGACCAGGAAACCTCATCCTTTTGCCATGACAGAGAAGGATATACAGCCCAATTATATCCTTATCTTCTCAGAAAGCACTCCACGGTAGAAGCATCTTACTTTCATGAGAGGTTTATTTTCCTTATCGCCATACAGGCTCCACTGGACCATCTGTCCGCTGAATGACTCATCCTCTTTGTTCGAGTTTGCTTATCTCGCTGGTAAGGAGGCAAGGGAAACTTTACGTGAGCACAAATCAAGATAACAGGATGCTGAATGAAGTATTTGATAGCATGCGAGCGCATGCATGCCCTTCGAAGTCCTTACCGTCGGCCATTCTGCCGCCACTAACGTTTTCGTATCATTGCGTGGCGGCTCGGTGAGACAGTCTCTCCTGAAACAGTGATCTTTCAAGAGTGTTGTGTGCTGTGGCAAGAGTATTTTTGTGACGATATTATTAGTAATATCGTAGGTCTAGCAGTATGGCTTCTGGAAGAAAAACATTCGTTAGTGACGAAGAAATTGAGAGGGAAGTCCTTTTGTGTTCGGGGTCCGAAGCAGAGGAAGATATAGAAATTCCGACAGAGAGCAGTAGTGATGAAGACAGTGACAGTGTTGAGCCCTCCTGGTGTTTACGTTCGCGGAATATCAATCCAAGAGTGCACGCGTTCACCGGACCACCGTGTGGACTAGATAAAAATCAAGCACCACTCACGATAGAGAATAGTCCCCTTGATTTTTTCAAATTATTTTTTGGAAGCGAAGTTATTGACCTCATAGTTTCTGAGTCAAATAAATACCATGGCCAGTTCTTGCAGAGTTCAGAGACATCTAAGAGTGTTTCGGACATTTCAATCCCTGATATCCTCAAGTTTCTAGCTTTGACCATTTTGATGGGACATGATTGCCGGGATTCGCTTAGGGATTACTGGTCCACTGATGAGCTACATGATGCTCCTTTCTACAGGAAGCACATGACTCGAGACCGTTACACGCATATTTTAAGATTTTTACATTTTGCAGATAACAAAGATGAACCCGACCAAAGTGATGATGATTACGATCGTTTATGGAAAGTAAGAGTGCTTTTTGAACATCTAAGGGAGTCATTTTCCAAGTACTACCATCCATCTGAAGAGATCGCTGTAAACCAGGTGATTGTGTCTTTCAATGGACGAGTCATTTTTCGTCAGTATATTCCTAAGAAACACAAAAGATTTGGGATTAAAATTTACAAAATTTGTGATTCGTCTGGGTATACCTACGATATGGATGTGTATCTTGGTAAGCAGAAAAAGGCTCAAACAAGTGACAGGTCAGCTACACCCGGCACAGTTATCAACCTGATAAAGAAGTTAGAGAACAGGGGGCACAAGATATTCATGGACAATTACTTTACATCTCCAGGTCTGTTTGAGGAACTTCACCAGAAGGGGTTCAATGCTTGTGGGACAGTGAAAGCGAATAGGAAGGGGATGCCACCACACTGGGGTCCGAAGTATTTGCAAATGAAGAGAGGGGAGATCAAGGTGAGAGTGAAAGGAACGTTGTGCACATTATGCTGGAAAGATAAAAGAGAGGTCTTTATCTTGACAAATATGCACAAAGCTCCCTCTGAAGGAGTTTTCACTGATGATTTCAACAATCCTCTAAAACCGGCAATTATATTGAGTTATAATAAAAACATGGGCTTTGTGGACAAAGGCGACCGGATGATAAATAGCTACACTATCGGAAGAAAAACTTGGAAATGGACAAAAAAACTTTTTTTCCACCTGGTGGACATGTCTGTTTTGAATGCCTCAATCCTTATGCGTTCAGTTGGTGGAAAGATGTCGCTAAAACTCTTTCGTGAGCAACTTGTGAGGGACCTCATAATTTGTGCTTCGGAAGATATCTCGTCTCCACTGTCATCAAATATAGGTCGTTCAACCTCAAAACATGCTGTAATCTCACGGCTGCAAGCTAGACATAATGTGCACTGGCCGGAAAAGAGTAGGAGACGCAGGTGTAAGGTGTGCGCTGAGAAAGGCAAGGTGACACAAGTGCGGCTTTGGTGCAAGGAATGTGAAGTTGGGCTGTGTGTAGACCCCTGTTTCAGGATCTATCACACAATTGTCAATTTATGAAATGCGTGGCTGGCTGACATCACTAAGATCATATTCAGCTCGAAGGAAAAGATGCAGGTATTTACAAAATTTACATGACTTCTCATAAATATGGGTGATTGTATTACTAAAGTTGCTATTTAAGTATTTCAATTGCAGTAATTTTCCGTATGCAAGGTGCACTCATGTTTTCGTGTTGGAAATATGAAAAATATTTTGTCACTCATACGTATCAGGTTTTATCTTCAACCCTCAGCAGTACCTTGGACCTCCGTCTCTCCTCCGTCTCACTTCTTCATATATCTCAATTACCCCAAACTCCCCCCTTCCATCCTCCACCAACCTCTTCCCTTTTCTTTATCAAGATCATTTTTCCTCACTCTAACCCTTTCTTTTTGAAGATGTGGTCTCTAAAAAGAAAGGATAACCTACTACAGCCCCGCTCAGAACACAACACAACTGCGTTTTTTTTACCTTTGACGCAATTGGAACGTTCCGCTAAAGTGAGCTGGAAGTGGTCCATCTATGGCTAACAAAAATTTATGTCGCATCTATTCTTGTTTGCTGCTTGTAGGATTTATATCTATAATGTGGATACAAATATTTTTTTCCATGCTGAAATTTTCTCAGACTTCCGGAACACGTTACATCGATACTAAACATGAGTTTGAACGGAATTACATCAAATATCCGGTAAAATCTTGTCTAAAAGGAAGGAATAAAGCACAGAATACGGAAAACTAATAAATTAATTCAAATTAAGTACCATATTATGCAAAAACACGTAAGTATTATGGTGAAAATGTTTATTTGCAGAATATTTGGATGTAAAAAACGGCGACTCTCAGAGAAAGGCAGGTGTCATTCATTGGATATTTTCCATTTTTTTATGGCTATGTACTATTCCATTATATGAAAAACTTGAAATTTGAACTAATAGCATTGTGTTACCCCATTTTTGTGGAGGAATCGCTTGTTATTTGGCAAAAAACCTTCACCCTCGAAAAAATTGTACATATTTTTTACATAAACTGCAAATAAACTTTGATGTAAAATATTGTTAGATTATTTCTGGCTACAAATTTGTCACATGAAAGCCCTGTAAATAATCTATAAAACACTTTTTATTTCATTGTGATACAACAAATACTTGTAATAATTTTTTTTCTAAAACAATACGTTTTAGTGGTTTAAGGTTAAAAAAAAACCTCGGTAGTCTAGGAAGTCGGTCTTAGAAAAACCTCGTAAGATAAAGGTTAAATTAAATTGACAAAATTAGGTGCTGATTACTCAATTATAATATCATGGAAACACAATTTACCTTAAAGAATTGAGTTATAATCATTTCATTCATTCCAATAATTCTGTACGGCTGTAAGGCCAATTTAAATTATATTAGGCATGCGCTACCATGTGAAATAAAATACCGCTTACTCACCGGTAGGAGTTCAATAATCGAGTGGGAAACCTCCCAGTACGGATTAAATTATACTGGATTCCGTCCTCTGTATCAAGTACTGGCTGGCTTACTAGGTGCTGTGCCAGATCATGTATCGTGTGTAGCAGGCTAAAGAGTAGGATGTGGGAAGTGTCTATAACCCAATCCCCCAGGGTTTTGGTGTTGGTGGCTTGGATACTGATTGCTCATCACGAGGGCATGGTTTCAAATTCAAGCTGGGGTGGAAATTATTCAGTGGAATGCCAAGCTCTTCTCAGTTGCCATGTGGTGAGAACTGCAGAAGTATTCCGTCCGGCGGATGGGACCAAAAACTGTGACCCCTTTAGAGACTCGTGAAGAGTAGGCAAGGCTCTCTGCAGTTTCTCCCTAATAGCGGTCTCATGTGTGGCACGAGTACCAGTAGGAGTACAGGGGTTCGTCGGTTCAGGGGTACGCGAAGAAAACCCTGAATTATGGCAAAATAAGCGTTGAAATAGCAATAAGAATGCAAATTATATTCATTTTTAGGACAAAAGGGGTACTGATTTTGGAAATGGCTGACTTAAGTAGTGGCGAAAGGTGGTGGCAGTTGCGCAGAAGACCCTTTCAGTGGATGAGTCAATTCCTTGTGAACTGGCTCCGCACGAGGGAGTGAAGTAGGGTGCCTTCCATTCGCTCTTGTGCGCTAATCACTTCGCAAAACAACATCGCACTTGCTTTCCATTCGTCACAGACCCTGCGCGCTAGTTAGCGCGCTCCAAAACTGATCGGGAGCAAAGATTATGTGCGCTAAACAACAGAAGAACGTCGGTAACCGCATCCGTGATTGTTGTCAAGTTTGTGTAAATAGTTATTCTGAAAGAATTCAATAACTTTTAACAAAACATTCAGCCCTGGGGGGTTATTATGTAATCTCACTTAAGTGAGAATACGTCGTCAAATGTGGAAAATGTCATTTTTCGTAGTTCAACTCCCCCACCCAGGCGGCGTGACCATCTTCAGCTCTCAAGCTATGAACTGCCGGTCTATTTATTTGATTCATCCGCTCTTTCGACTCTTGATCCGTTTCATTTGGCTCCGCATTTCATCAGTTCCATCTCACCTGTCGTTAGGAACGTGAAATGGAGCCACCATCGGACCTTGGCCGATTGTGAGCCGATCATTATGAGAGCGAAACGGGGGGGTTATTTTTTAATCTCAGCTTTTTAATGACTCTCTGCGGGAAGGCGGGAGATCCGAGGAACTGGAGCGGACGCCTCGGTAGCTTAACTGAGGGGTTATTTTGTAATATCACCTTTTTAACGACTCTTTTCGGGAAGGCGGGAGATCCGTTTCGCTCTCTTAATGATCGGCTCACGATCGGCCAAGGTCCGATGGTGGATCCATTTCATGTTCCTAACGATAGGTGAGATGGAACTAATGAAATGCGAAGCCAAATGAAACGAATCAAAAGTCGAAAGATACGGATCGAGAGTCGAAAGAGCGGATGAATCAAATAAATAGACTGGCAGTTCACCACTTGAGAGCCGAAGATGGTCACGCCGCCTGGGTGGCGGAGTTGAATGATGAAAAATGACGTAATTTTCCGCATTTTATGACGTTTTCTCACTTAAGTGACATCACAAAATAGGTTATAGCACTCAGCGCGATATCGGGGGGTCCAGGTTCCAGTTCCGATCGAGGCGTATAATTTCTCCCCTGTGGAATCCCGCACTCAGTCCACTTACTCAGAAACTCACTCAGAAACAAACTAAAAGGTAATGAAATCGCGCCAGATGTCAATGGGAGCGCGCAGAAGCACCTTGGTTAGCATTAGATCGTTCAGCTTTTCAATATTAATTTTAAAAATAACCGAGTCGAAAATTCCTCCTACCAAATATAATAATGCAGAAGTGTGTACCTAAAATACTTCGAATCGCCATCGTGGACTGACTAGTGAGTCAAACACTTACTCTAAAGACAAAATTACAACTGAGGGTGACGTACTGGTCTGCACTCTGCTTTATAGGGTCCACCGTTCGATTCCCGGCTCTGGAAATCCTTCCGATAATTCCAAAACATTCTTTGCCGTACATCGCTGTAAATAGAAAAATGTGCACTTTTAAGTGAAGTGACGTGTGTTATAGTTCAATTTATTGTGGTTATTAACCTTCGTGATAATTAATTTTGGTTATTAATCTTCATAGTAATACTGACCTCGACACCCGACGGGTAGAAGGGGATTGACTAAGTAAAGTAATATTACTGTGTAAGTGTGGTATTTTTTCATGGCTTGTGGCTTAAATTCTCCTTACAAACTATTTAAAAATACTTAGAACCTCACGTTGACGATCCATTCTAACTGGCTCAGTTTCTCGTAGTACCTGTGTTTGCCGTGGCATAGCAGCCATAAGGTTTTTTGCTCATGTTATTTTTCAGGTAATTCCCAAGTAAAAAAACGAGTGACCCAGTTAATCTGGACGAAAAAGAACCTGTTTTTAACCGGTCAGACAGGGAAGCGAACGGTTTTTGAAATTAATCGGTTATATTTACCACCCCAAGAATACGCACTTGAAAATTCCTAAGCGATGGTCCAAAACCTATTGGTTTTCGTCCAGTAATAGCCCTAGTACTATTTCTTAACGTTCTAAACAGATGAACGTTAAGTCATCTTTATTTTGACTGCCACGCATGGCAGTCAAATTTACCATAATTTTCGGTGCATGCTTTATGTTCTAGTTAAGTCAGTTTGGTACGTTGCGCATAAATCGTTCGTAATATTGTCATTGCTTCCGAGAAAAAGAAATTCTGTTTTCGGTGGAGCCTTCCGACAAGGATCTCCGTGTTCTATCGGTGCATTTCTTTCGCCCTGTAGCTAGGAATGTTAGACACAAACTCGCTCAACTGTAGTTCTGTATATTGGTGCGATATTCCACATAGGAAAAATCCTTCGCCTTGACTGGGACTGGAACCTGGAGTGCTTAAGCCATCGGCGTGATATCAGTGGATCCAGGTTCGAGTCCCGGTCAAGGCGAATGATTTTTCCTCTATGGAATATCGCACTAATGTGCACTTGCGGGTGACTCCGTAAAGGTAAATACCGTGGCTACTTCCGGTATCCTCAAAATTGTAGCTCTGTACAATGTAGCGGACTTAAAATTAGTAGATCCAAGTGCTGGCCCGAGGGGATCTGACTTGGGAGTTACGGACCTACGCTTGGGGCCGTATCTCGGGAACTGATGGTAATAATTTAATAATATTTTAGCCGTAACACATAATTTAATGTTTCATTAGTCGTTGGTAATTACATGATAGGCAACAATTAGATAATTCGAGTTCTTCGTTATCGCCACGATTGTTCGAAAAATATCCAAAAATGCCGACATTTCATAAGTATTTCGGTGCATAAAGCATAATTTTAGAAAAAAACCATTTCCCAAAAAATAATCCATTCAATAATTCACTCGAAAAAAAAGTCATTATCACGTGCAGAACATTCCACAAATTCAATAAACTTGTCAAACACCACTAAAAACCAGTATCGGGGAATTATTTAAATAAATGGATTATCAGAGCAAATAAGTAGAATCATCAAACAAACAATTATAAAATAGCACATAAAAATCATAAAACTCAACGCAAACTTATAATTCAAAACTAAAATCTGAAACCCCTGATCTGTTAAAAAGTAATGTCATTTATTCAATACCATGTAACGATTGTAATAATAGCTATATAGGCCAAACATCACAATATTAAAAAAAAACAGACTTTCACAACACAGAACCTCTACAAAAAATAAAATCCAAATACGTGCATTGGCAAATCATGCAATCGAGAATGACCACACTTTTAATTTCGACCAAGTAAAAACTTTAGTTACAGAAGAAAATTTGTCAAATAGGTTATTTGAGGAAATGTATTATATCGCTAAAGAAAAAAGTGCGTGTAGTAAAAGAACAGACATCTGTAATTTAAATAAAATATGTATTTGTACATGTAAAATATGTATATTTTATATGTAAAATCAACTATGTGTATTTTAACGTTAATCTATGTCCAAAATTATATTGTAAAATATTTTCTGTATTGATAATTAATTGCCTGTAAACAATGTTTACTTATGTTCATTGGTGGTTTCATCCCATTTTTAGCCCTGATGAGGGAAAATACAATTTCCGAAACGTCGGCCAAATAGCTGGAGTTATCATGTTGATAAGGACCTAAACTCCTGATTTTAAATATTATTATTAAAAAAGAGGTCTAGAAATCTGCCAAATTAAATTTAATGTCAATAGTTGTGACGTGGTTGGCTGAACTACTGATAGCCAAAGATAGACCTATCCTTATGTAAAACGTTATAAATAACAAATACAAAGCACTAGCTGTTTATCATATAGTTTGTATCATTTAAGGGGGAACCTCGTTTTGGCGGCCCAAAAGATTATGATATTTTAGAATATTTTTCTCATTTAAAATGACGGTTATCAGTACAAAAACTTTTGGATCGTTTTAGGTGGGTTCTGAACTGCATGCATAAGTTTTTCGTACAAAAATTATTTTTTGATTAAAAAATTGAATCTTAATTTTGTTTCGGGGCTGGAGTAACTCTACTGTGTACACGATCACGGTCTTTCTATCGATCTGAGACCTAATAAATCCATGTTTTATTTGTATATGTGTGATAAGTAAGACGAATGGCATAAAACAAAATTTTTTAAATTAATGGGACTTTACAAAATAATGTTGCTATTTTCACAATACGTTTTTGCCATTTTGTAGCCAAACAAAATTATATTGTGCAATTATTTCACAATTATTTTAGTTCGGTCAGAAGAGGTGCTGATTTGATACTTAGAGATGAAGCTATTAGTATATGTCTAGGTCCGTTTTACATGTCTGCTGGATTCATCGCTCCCAGGGCGGAGCCCGCGAAGCCGGACGTGAGAAAAGTGTAAATGTTTAAATATTTTTTATAAACGTGTATATGAATTGCAATGGGATTTTTTTACTACGTAGTTAGTTTAATGCGTACATATGTATTACGATTAAAAAGATTAGGCTGTTTCTGAGATGGAGAAACGTTATTTAACAAATTTTTAAGCTTTCAAATTCAATGAAAATTTTAAATTGAAGAAACTAGATTAAAATTTGTAACATAATCTTTTAAAAAAGACTAAGCTTTAGTATGAGGCATGTATCATTTCTCCACTTTAATATATAGCTGATATATTCGCAAAAATACGATTGAAGGCACGCATTTTTGGCAATAATGTGAAAACGTTGAAATACTCTTAAATCTCGTAATATTTTTCGCAAATCGATTCCTGGGGATTTCCTTTGGGGTCATTTGCTACCCAAACACCAGGTTGGAGCAAAATTGGAGATCCTATGGGACAATCGTTTGTTGCATTGGTGTCGTATGACCCAGGCGTTTTACCAATAACGATGGTTTTGTTTCGTTGTCCTATCGGTATTCAAATATCGAAGGGTATCTGTCGATGCTTTTCTCAAGGCGAAGTTAACGGTGTTTACCAGCGATAAGTTCACCCTTGCCCAGACTGATGCACTCGACTCCATAGCGCTTGGACTAGGTAAGCCTGCCACTCCACCCCTCCCATCTACCGCGAAGCAATGCAAGAGGGGGAGACATTTGACAAGGTTTAGCGCGGGGAAGCTCGCGCTCGCGATGCAGATGGCGCTGGTGATAACCAAGGAAGTTAGAAAAAAAATTGAGGCTGCATTCCCCTTGATTCTTGAAGCCAATTCTGACATTGTAGTCGGCACATTTTAGGCCTTACTCTCGCTCCCTTAGCTTATGTTCCCGTTATTCGCGTTTGATTCTTGTCAAATCTAATTGTAAGTCGAAATCTACAGATAATGCGATGTTTTTTATACCGAGTGCCCAAAACAACGGAGTGTTATGTTTTCAGCGGCTGGGTATGAGTGTTTTTTTGTTCCACCGTAGCCAGTAGCAACCTAACGAGTGTACCAATTGGTACCGATTTTGAAGCACAAACACTTATTTGAACCGTTACGTTACTGGGAGTGTCATGGGTTACATTATTTTTGATAAAAAAATAATTAAAATAGGTAATGAAATTATTTAAAAAAATAAAGAGCGTGACTTCAAATTTAGCACTAAAAAGATAAAAGTAAGATTAGTTTTCACTTTGTTGACTAAATATTCATTAATATCTGTTAACCCTTTCGCGCCGGACGTCGACCATAGCCGACGAGCATTTTCATACGCAAACGACCGAACGTCGGCTATAGCTGGCGTGGGTTTTTCAGCGCAAACGAACGGACGTCGGCTATAGCTGTCGCGGGGGATGGGAAGGGACCACTGAGGTAGCAATGGTCGGAGGTATTCAGGCCCTGCCTGAGACCCAGCTTAGCGAGACCTTAGAGCTAATCCTCGGCCATTTGGCCCGACCCTCCTACTCATTTACAATCCTCATAATAGCAGGAATCCGTGTTGAAGTGGTTGAATTGTCAATGATTTTTGCAAAGAAAAATTTATTTTAAACTCGCAATTTTTTATACCTTGAAATGAATTCTTCGTTTTTTTCTGTGCGTAAGCAATTTTTAAACGAAATTTTAGTGTTATTATCAACGGACTTCTTGTGTGAAAGCCTTGTGTTCATATGCGATGAAAAATACGCAAAAAGAGAAATGTTGTCGTTTTATTGTCTATATCGTACGTGTTTGATACAATCTGAATACCTATTTACACTATATGTCCTCTATTTTCCGATTCCATCATTGATCCCCTTAGTAATTACTCATATTCCGGTATTTTTAGGTAATGTATATTGTAAAAACATACTTTTAACTTCGCCTACGTTGGTCCAATGCCCGAATGAAAAAGAAGGATGGGAAGTATTATTTGGAGGTTTATTCAAAGAAAATTTCGAGACGTCCTAACTAGCTGTAAAAATGGAAAAGTCCTAACTTTGTTATTATTAACGCTATAAATCCGTTTAAAATTCTACAATGCTTAAAAAAATGGAAGTTATCCTTATATAAGTGTAAACTGTTAAAAATCATAGACAATATTTAATTTAAAAAAACACTGCTAATGCAATCAGTTGACCGTGGACTCCCGCTAAGAAAGGGTTGGAGGGTCGAGTCCAGTGGCCGGGGTAATAGCAGGGCGCCCCGTTGAGTAGGGTCCCAAATCGGAGGGACGAGAGTACCTGTGCCACTCCACCCCAAAAAAGTGCTTCGCAGAGCGAGGTTTAAAATTTTCGCAAGCTACCCGTTGCACGCAAAACATTTTCCTTTCGTAGTCGCCGGCAGGAAAGGGTTAATAATGTTTTTTTTGCGAACAGGTTTTGATGGTAATATGCAACCACATCTGTCACCTGGGGTGCGATTTATCGATTGGGAAATTTTGACCTTTGATCAAAATTTTCAATGTAGTCGGGGGCTGTTTAGACAGTGTAACATAACAAATATATACAGATATACAGACAGCCCCTGGCTGCATTGAAAATTTTAATCGAAGGTCAAAATTTCCCAATCGATAAAAGGCATACCAGGTGACAGATGTGGTTGCTGATTACCATCAAAACCTATTCGCAATAAAACATTATTAACAGATATTAATGAATATTTAGTCAACAAAGCGAAAACCAATCTCGTTTTTATCTTTTTAGTGCTAGTTTTTGCTGTCGTGTTTTTTTAATTTTTTAATAATTTGATTATTTACTGGTAAGCCACATCTACTCAGCACGAAATCCTTCCCATGCACCCATATTGTTGCTTCACCTTCACCAGTGAACGTTCATGGCCATGCCTCATCCATTTCATTTTATCCTCCTTGGTGATTAGGATTACCGCTGCTGGCGTTTTGTCTGAAAACCTCGCTTGGCAAAGTCGAATAGATCATTCGTCATATTTTGAAACTGTTTCAGCATAAAAGTCGTAACTGTAGCATGTAACTTCTTTTTCCAAAAATATAATAATCTCCAGCTGTAACATTAGAGTCCATGTTGAGATGTCTGCTGGGGCCAGCGAAATGAAGTTTGTGGAAACTACATAGTTGGTTTTTATAAACATGGATATCCATCATTTTCACGATGTCAGGCTTGACATCATCAGTGACATTAAAGGTTGAAAAATGAAATATTTGGGAGCACTAAGATGCTGGCCATAACAAGCATTGAATAATCTCCCACATGGGTTGATGGTGTACATTCCTAATGCTCAATCCAGTGGAGGAATAAGGGGAGTGGTGGGGAGGGTGGGCGACCACCCCTCTATAATGCCTGGTACAAAAGGTAAAATGGTGGTCATGAGGTATTCCATACCCCTAGACCCCCGTAAAGTAGCAATATGCCCCCCCCCCTTAAAAACAATGACCTTAATCCACCACTGGCTCAATCATAGCAAAAGTTAAAAGATATTTAATGTTGTGTTTCATCAAATAATCAGATACTCTGAATCAGTTCCTGATGTTATTTGGCCATTTTCATAACTTATCCACAAAATAGACATTTCAGTTGTTTGTGCCCTTGCATAAGCCAGAAACTGTCGTCAATAACTATCAAAAATGTTGTTTCCCCACTTCACCTGTGTCCCTTATTTTTTCCTGGTATCTAAACTTTCCTTCAGTCAATTGCTGTATGTATGAGGTTTTTGTACTGACTGAAGTGTTTGTCCTTATTCCAATCATGAGTAAGAGCAAAATTGCATTTCATAAATACCGGGATATCCCTTATTTGTCAAATATTTCATCATGAAGGGATGAAATCAATGGATCTGTATGGTCAACTTATCAAACCACATTCAACATGCAACATAATTGAGATGAAATTAGTCGAATATGGTTTTTGATATTGGATTGTTTTGCCTGTTTGAATGCTGTTCTAAATGCTATGAATCTAATTTGTTATTAAAGTTTTTCAATTCAAAAATTGTTTCAGGCGGAAAGCAACAATCCCCGTAGTGCTGTTTCACTTTCATCAATTTTGGGCTTAACAGAGTTCATGGGAGACCGTCTCACACAACTAATACTAGCCAGCAATAAGTTAGCAGGACTTCCACAAATTGTGATTGCTATTGCGGTAAGTGTTGATTTACCTGTGCTGTAATGATATGTTGATTGTATATTTTATTGACAGTATATTTTCATACCTTTTGTTGTGTTCCTTTATACCATGTTTCATACCATGAGTGTTCCTTTGTTTGCATATCGGCTTTCATTAAGGTTCTTACAATCATAGGAGTGGTTGCAATTAATTGACTCGTCTGAGTGTAATGTATCCCAAGAAAATAAGTATTTCAGTAAAGCTCTTGGGTATTGAGTTGCTTTTAAAGCCTATGATTTGTACTTTGGTCTCAGCTTATATGTTAACTATTAGCAGTGACGTAGCTAGGATTGTGCCTAAGCCCCCCCTCTCCCCCAGCTATTTCACTGACTATTAGGTATGGGTGATAGAATCTGTTGTTACTAATCAGTGGACTTTTTTCATCATCGTAGACTCACTGCCCTTGCCTAGAGGTGCTGGACTTGTCAAACGTCCGTACCCTGGCACACACTACAGCTCCAATTGCCATTGAGCGTTTGCAAGAAGGTTGTCAACGCTTACGTGTCCTACGCATTACCAATAGCCAAATATCTCTGGCACAATCTACGCTCAAAGAACAGGTAAGTGCTGGCTTGCATAATAATTTTTATGTTGCCCTACGGTTTGAATCGTGTAAATAATCTAAATTACAAATTTTCAGGCTTCCTCACCTGGGTTTCCGAGCCTTGAGGAGTTGTCCATAGCCGTGGATGGCCGAGGTTGTTCCCAGGTTCCTGTGGTTGACAACTCTTCCCTCGAAAGAATCCTCAAAACTTCACACCAGTTGCGTTTGCTTGATGTGCGAGGCTGTACACGTGTATCTGATTCCAGTCTGGTGCGGGTTCCAGCTTGGGACCTCGAGCATCTATTTTTATCTGGTACATAAAAAGTTGTTTCTTGTATGGTCATACCTTGCTTGCTTAGCGCATATTTGTTGTGCACAATTTTGCTATAGCACTAATTGGTTTGCCAGCCAAAAACTGCCCCTCCCCCCTCCATTTTCCTTCAATCCAGAATTAAAGTACCAGTATTATATTATTTGATTTTGTTGGAAAATCTCCAATCATTTTTACCAGTTAAATGTGAAAATTAAATTTAATACATGTTCCCCATTGCCTTGACCACTGCATAGCTCTTACTGTCCAGTCCACCGTAACTGTAGGCATTCTCAAAGTTGTTTGGGAATCACTATATATGTATTCATTCATTGGTCGTCAATCGAAAGATTGGTTGACGACAGCTAGAGATGAGAAAATCTCCGTGGTTTTCATCTGAGGTTAATTACCCTGGTAAATTATGGTAATTTTTGAAAATCACCATAATTTTCGAGTATTTATTAGTTTTAAGCATTTAACAGCAAATGTATTGTTAAATATGAAAGCCAGTAGTAATAGGAAGAGAATAACCATGTTTAAACCATACCTTATACAACATTAATCTATTTGAAATTTAAAAAAATTGTATAAAGAATGGCAGCAACATGCAATCTGGCTTTCTTTTGTCTTAATATGGGAAATTTTCAAGAAGAATATGCTAATATCCTCACACATTACTCTATTATGCTATAATTTAAGTAAAATATTCCAAAAAGTGAGTGGTACATGCCTCAATTTATAATTAATTAATCACGTAGGAATTGTGTATGGACTTGGCTTAAAAGGATATGTTGGGAATTTATCTGTATGAAAAATAATCTCAAAAATAGGGGAATTATCTAGAAAATTACCAAAAATTACGGAAATTTTCAAAAGGTGCAGTAAATTACAAAAAATACCAAGGTAATCTATGAAAATTACCATGGCAATAATCAGAGTGGCCCATCTTTAACTACAGCCCTCCCGTTCTTCCCTATCTAATGCTAGTTCCATTACTGCCTAATGTGTAGTTCTTCTTTGCTATTGAATCCTGTTATGTTTTTTTGTTGGTCCTTGAACTCATTTAAACCAAAGTAGAATAAGGGGAATGCATAATCATTTTTTACCTGCAGGTTGCTACGCAACACGTCCCACTGGAGGCGATGGCTTGGAACTGATTGCACGCAAGTGGGTGCACAGCTTGGTGGAAGTGGACCTTGCGTGGAGTACTGCCACAGATGCCCTCGATGCTGCTATTTACGCATTGGCGGACAAAGAATATCAGTCTCCTCTAAGGTCAGTTATCAGTTCAATTTTTTTAGCAAATTTAAAATATTTTTACCATTTTTGGACATTTTTACCATTTTTTTTTCTTGAGGTGGAGATGTGGGAGCTTGAGTACTGGCCTCACATCCCAAAGGCCTGGGTTTTAAATCTGACAGTGATAGAATTTGTCAATGGAATTCAGATCCCTACAAGGGTGCCTTGTGGGAAGCCTTTCTAGTGTAGTATTGTCTGTTGGATGGGATGGTCAACCATAGACACCTTGGCACCTTTAGTCAAGGGTAGACTAATGACATTGCTAGGTTTCTCTCCATCCTTCCACCTTTCCCCAGCGATCCTGCCTTTACCCATTTATCCTTCACTTAGATAATGATCCCACTGTTCTGTTGACTCCTCAAGTTACCTATCATATTACATACAAAAATACCCCACACACCATTCCCATTTGGGGTAGGCTGAATCAAGAAAGTTTAATTCTGAGATAGGCCTGTAAAACTGACTCTACTTTAATAATTTAACCTATTCTTGCATTTGTCTTTTGCTTCAGCTACCATCATCCACTGCTTCATACACACCCTCCTGTTTTCAAGACTCCTAATATCCCTTCTCTTAAGTGTCTCTACCAACACAATCACCCATGACTTTCTCGGTCTGCCCCTTTCTCACATACCATCACTCCTCTATCATAAATCTACTTTGTTATTCCATTCTCATCCATTCTCAAGACGTGACCGTACCAACGAAGCATGCTGCTTTCGTACATGTCAATTACTGGAACATCCATTGCTCGTTTTATCATCATCCACTCATTCTTAACTCTATCCCATCAGCTTTTACCTCAAAAACTTCTCAGGTAGGTACCCCATACCCGCTGCATTCAGCCTACTCTTATGTTTATACATATTGGCATATCCAAGTTTCACTCCCGTGGAAATAAGTGGGAAGAAGTACACTTTAGTTTACTCTGTTTGCTATATGTTTGCATTGAGTGCACTGTATTTGTTGTATGGTATATTTATTTATTTGAAAAATAGACCATATACAGCATAATGCCATTTTATAGCATTACAAATAAACAGCAAAAGTTCACACGGGCAAAAAAATTAACAAGAAGAAGGTTAACGAATAATATCCTAATATAGCGAGACAGAAAAGATTATTTTATTTTGGAATGAGAAATGGTGGTGGTATATTGCAGTATACCATATAGCAAAAAATATCAATGTGTCTCCGAGAATTCATATTGTTACCTGTTTTAGTTGTTGATTGCGGTCTTGGAATTGATTTTTCTACTTTGTCTTTCTGCAGAGTGCTGAACTTGTGTGGATCGTCGGTGAGCCTTGGTCCAATCCAGGCATTGCTCAACAGCTGCCCCCACTTATGTTCCCTAAACCTCTCTTCGTGCCGTGCGCTACCACGTGGCATGAAGCGCCTGTACCAATCTGCGGTTGAAATTGATTCCTTGAGATCGTCAATGCGAGGCGATCGACTGGAACAACGCAATACCGAGGAGGAAGTCACCCCCTCAGAAGATCCACCTGCGGCCACCGATGGGAATACGGGAGAGGAAGGGGCATCTCCTCCAGCCTAGAGTTAGCGAAAGATACGTGTACAAAGTCATTATGTTTCTGGAGTGGTGGAGAGAGTCTTAAGGCAACATAAAGGCATTATATTAAGGTAGTTAATTCATTCTACTCTCAGTTTGCAGGGAAAGTTGTGTTTAAAAAAGTGGAAACATTGACGTTTGGGCATCTCAGGAATTCCCTAAGCGAGAAGTTGAATAGTTGGCATAATAAGGTTTCCTGAATGAGTAATAGGCAAATTTACATTTAATGTAGAGCAGCAGGTGTAGACATAATATGTAAAGAATCAGTTACATAGTAATGTTCACATTGAAATTGTGATTCTTGTAAGGAACAACTGCTTTCGATGCCTATGCAAAATGAAGATGTACTTTTTTTTTCTTCGGGGAAAAGTGGACATGATTTAGTATCTTAAGGTCATGGTAAAAGTTGGTGTCCATGGTGTCTAGATAGGGTCCAACCATTCAAAGCAGTTTGTTGTTGTTTCTCATCAAGAATTGCGAACGAAACTATTTTCTTGGTGATTTTACAAAAGATTGTTTCGGAATCGGAAACAATGTGGAAAATATAGTTCATTTGGGAACTAAACCAATTTAGGTAATCTCCATGAATATAAACTGCCATATTGCTTGCTGTATGAATCAAATAGTGGTGATTTATTCTTTAAAGTCTATTTTTAAGAGCCAAGGGCCGAGCCCATGGAACTATAACAGGATTGATAGCACACACAAAGATTAGCGAAATTGAAGAAACGCACTTGCAATTTTCCATTATTTTTGCCATCTATCAATCAGTTTTAATGTCATGGTGAGGATGATTTCCCTGTACAAAAGATCTCTTTCTTGTTTGTGCTTTAAAATAAGAGTAATTGGTGACTGACCATGAAGAATATCATCGTATTCAACTCATACTCTCATCAATTTCTCTGCTAGGTTTCAAATTATGAAGCATATGGTCATATTTTATGCTATTGAAAAATGCGGGAATTAATGAGTAATCGGTATTCATGAGATTGAAATAGTGTATTTTCTTGTATCTAGAATCTTTGGTATATCTTTTCATTTTATGTGTACCTCATCATGCAACAGTTATGTGCTGATATTGAAATGAGTAACGAATTCCAAGTTTTATATCTTTCTTACATGTCATAGTTGCTCCATATTCTTATCCATTTTAGACTTTTTTGAGTTTTTAGTACACACGTACATTATAATTTTTAATACCCTGTCTTTAAGGCAACTATTAACCACAATAACTGTCCTGTATGATGTCCAACATAACATTATTCATTTTTATTAGGGAAGTATATCATGTCAAAGTAATCCTAATGTCACTTGGTCTAGAATGGGATTCATCACTGCTTCTACATTATCCATTATTCGTTCAATATCTGTCTATTGCTTATTTGGCGGCTTTTAAAGCAGAGGGTTCTTTTTTTAATGTCTTTTTTATCGATAGTTTTACACTTACAAATTTAAATCAAATTTATAATGTGCCTTTTATATTTATTCCCAAGTATTTGCATGAAATGCACGTTATTTCTCATATTTTGTAGACCTCAATTTATTGATCATTATGTTTGTGTGTCTGTATAATTTATTGTTAGTACTTTTCGTCTATTTCTGGAAATTGCTGTAGATAACAATTTTTTATGTTTATATCTCTTTCTCACTCTCTCTCTTTCATTTTCTTTAAGGCCATGTCTTTAAGACAAAAGTCTCTGTGAAAGTGTCTCTGCTACAACATATCACTCACAATTTCTTGCTAGATAAATCGAACCATGCATTCCCACAATATAAGGAACTCTTGGAAAAAATAGCAGAGATCTTCAAAATGGTATTTCTGGACAACCAACTGTATTATGCCCATAGGTGACCTTATGCTTCTCAATTAAATGTTGCTGCTGCTTACAGAGCAGCTAATTTTACTGCTGGACATCTCTGCTCTAAGAACATAGCCACACAATTGCAGAGTCAAAAGGAATGGAGTAAAATGGCAATAGTTATCATTTTCTAACTAAATTCATACATTATTTTTTTATTTCAATTCCAACCTATAGGTGGTACTGGGTCTCCCTCCTTTTTTCTGATTGGTGGTTGTATGAATACTCCGAAAAAAGCAGATTCTAAAATTGGACTATTTGACAATAATTATTAGGGCTAATTATAAGTTAAGGAAGGTATACATGGAAGAAAATAAAAATCTTATAGACTTTACATTTGCAGGCCCCTATCTCCTTACACAATATCTGTCTTAAGCTCAGCATACATCCTTCCAATCTTCATCCTGTCCTTAAAGCCTATTCTCTTTCTTCCCCTCCCCACTTACCGAACATCCTCCCCTCTCATCACTCTGTTGTTCTAAAGCAATAATGTTGGGTTTATCCTCCACAACTGTGGATTAATAAGCACCACCACATCTCCTGTGCTACAATGTGGACTGGAGACGAGAAAATGTAATTTGTAATGTAACCGCCACTGAAATATGCCTTGGCTTATAAGATAGCTTGGTTGTGTAACTGGCTAACACTCCTGACTAGCAATTGGGAGATCCTGGTTTGAATACAAGTCAAATCAAATGATTTTTTGTGTAGAATTTCTTCCCCTTTGTTGTAAATGCCTTCATCATCCCTTTGCCCCTCATCACCTGTTACAACCACCTACTTTGCCTCCTCCCAATCTCCTCCAGAGGTTTTCTCCTCACCCATCGTACCCAGCACTTCCTTGTTTGTCTTCTTTTCCATCCTAATACTTTCTCCGTTCTTCTCCACATTCACCTATCAAACACCTACAGCCTGGCTCTTACCTCTGGAGTTGAACAATTATAAACTTTGTGCTTAAGAACGAGGATGGAATGAAGTAAATCACAGTCTCTGTGAGTGAAGTCAAGGACCTCAGTATTTGTTAGTGTTTTAGACACCCTTTCCTCCTTAAAAATGTCTCTCAAAATCAAACTACTTCATTTATGTTCCTGAGAAAAATGTTTCCTTAAAGTGTGTATACCCTGGATAGTTTATTGCGCAAGTTACCTGCAGAAAGTGACTTTTGACATAAATTTCTCATGTAAACGGCTCTGCAAATCCGCTTCGAGAAATTTTAAAAGTTTCGGCGAGTCTCTTGCAGAAGCTTATTGTTGCTGTAATAAATAGCAACCAATTTGTCTCTGAAAATTTTTAACTGGTGAAAAAATTTTCGTCAGAGCTTAACTCCCCGCAAGCTCTTGCAGAAGAAACTTACGGAAGTAACTTGTCGGTGTAAACCCATCCTTAAGCCCGTTTCACATGATGCTAGATCCAGCACAAGTTTGAGGATACTTGCTAGTCTGATATCTTTCCAGTATCGTGTGATACTGACCGACCATATGGGCTAACAAGCATAATCGCTGTCGTACTGGCTGTGCTACTTGATTTCATAATTGATTCAGTACTAGTTTGCTACTAGCTCCCAGTAGGACTTAGTAGACTTCGACCAATCACGTTAGTTTTTACAAATGCTGCACGATCTTCACTTTCAGATATCAGTGCCATCTATACCTCCTTTTGGCTGTCAGGCTGTCACAATAAATGAAAATGACCCAGCTGCTTCTCACTACCTATCTCCTTCCAGCTCAGTAAAGTTAGTTTTAATACTTTATACAAGTCGTAACTACTACATTTACTTTTATTTCAATCATAAATGATTTTTCAGAAACTAGTTTTAAAAAAATATCTCAGCTGACTTTACCAAGTCTTCCAATAGAATAGACAGTTGTACCCCTCATTTTCATGTACACTCTGAGTGAATAGTGGCGAAAATAGCAAAGCAAAAATCTTAAAGCTATGTAAAGTTCCATGATGAGAGCATTTAATGTGTAAAAAATAAATCACGTGTTAGTTCGACATATTGTTGCCATAAGGTGGTGAATCAGGTCAGTAGCGTATGCAGGATTGACGCTAGTTCAGGTAAACGAACGAAAACAAATTCAGGTAAACATGTTTTTGGGGGTGGGGGGGGGTTTAAACCCTAACCTAAAATGATATTTAGATTATTATTGACTAAAACAATAATTAAATTACCATTCTCTTTTTGTGAAGACAAGTCAACTATATTTTTCAGCAAAATAAGCAAAATTCTAAATACTTGTTCAGGGAAACGAACGAAAACAAATTCAGGTAAACATGTTTGGGGGGGTTGGAGGGGGAGGGTCCATACACCACTGCATCAGGTCTTCCGTGCTCAACTCAAGCATGGAAAAATTGAAATTTATCCAGTAAAACTCTTATTAATTTCAAATATCTCACATTGCTTTCTTGACTATGTCACATCTTTTAAATGGAAGTAATGATATATACTGCTGTATATCTCATTGAAGTATACACCCTTAGTGTTGGATTTTTCTGAATTTGAGCATTGCATATTATTCTGAGAGATAAATAGGTTATCAATGACGACTATTTGAGTGGATAATGTTGCCTGCAGGTCTTCTGTCTACTTGCATGTTTTCGTTGTCCTTTTTTTTGTTTCTTATTGTTTACTTAAAAGCATGCCATCTCAATTTCATTTGTATTTTGGGATAAGTAACTCCTGAATTATGGCCTCTGGGTCAATCTGTCAAAAAGTTATTTTCATCTATAGCATTTGTGTATGATATTCATAGTTACTATAAACACTTAATCTATGACGGAAAAAGTATTGTAATATCCATTTAGTTTACATATTTAGAAATAATTAATCATTATTACTGGCCACCAATCATTTTTAGATTTGAGTCACAGGAGACATATCATGCTTGAAATAAAATCTCATCTTATTGGGCCTCAACATTACTTCATTCAATGCCTATCTGGGTTTCTCCTTACTTAATAGTGAAATGACATTGTTGATCAGTCTATACCATGCAAATATGATTTGTGCTGATGTCATTTGCGGTCATATCTCAAATTTCATCTTCCAACCAAAGAGTCAAGGGGATTAGGGTTTTTTGTCATGGCTAGAGTATTGGCTTCCCATCTTAAAGCCTGGGCTCAAATTGGTGGGAGAGATTTTTCAGTGGAATCAAGTTGTGTACTAAAATTTTTTAATTCTCATAATAAAAAATTCATGTCGAAAAAATCACTGATGTTTATCAGCTTTTGTATTTAAAGCGTCAAGTTAGCTATAAAAGGCGAAGAAGGATGTGTAGGAAAACCTTTACTAAATGAAATTCAAGGGACCGATAATTTTCCAGTTCGTTAATCAGGAGTTCGTTTGTCGGATGTTCTTTGCACGTTGCATCACTCCAGGGGCAATGTAAATAATCCACTTCTTGTACCTTGAATTTCAGGGAATGTTGTTTGAAGAAGAACTCAATTAAAGGTATAATTTCCACAGAGGATCGCATACTTTTATCCTTACTGCTCCTTGCCTTATAAAAAACCGTGGAATTACAACGAGTAGATCTTTCAGCAAGTCGTGCTAATTATATCATTTACTGCGATTTCTAAAGGCCGATTTATGGTTGGAATGAACGTCAAACTTTGGCAGTGAATTGTTTTCGCGTTGACGCCATCCTGTTACGATTGCCGTCAACTGGAATGTGCGTCGGTAACCATTGGTCGCCTTCATTCATCTTTGCTTGGATGGAGATTTTGCTTGGATGCAGATATTTACATGCAGCTGAGCGCCAACATCTGTTGATTTGTTTACTATCTACAGTAGAGCAAGAACATGGATGAGTACGAGTATTATCAGCTCGTAATTGCTGTGATAATTGTAGTAGTGGGTAAGAACCTGTGCATTCAGCTCGAGGGTGAAGTATGCGTTGACGCCAATTGTAAACTGGCCTTAACTTCCCACCCAATGCATCACAAATATGCTATAATTAACGATAGTAGTTTCTTACTCACGATCTCAAACTCAATACGGTCACATCCGCGATGCATTTAAGGTTTTTGAGAACTGCTTCGTAAATACAGCATGATATATGTTGGTTTTGGTCCCGCCAGCTTACACATTTTTTTGAGAAACTTTTTTCAAGATGGCAGCGAGCGAAAAAAAAAGCAATTCTCAGATATGAGACGTTCGAATTCCAAAAAATAATGTTGTTACATTAATAAAAAATATATAGGAATGTGCACAACGTAAATGACTAATGAACGGAATTTCACTGTATTAGATGTGTTTCAAGTATGCTAAAGAAATGTCCGAGCCTGCGATACGAAAGTCATCATTTGACATTCTATAAATCAAGCATGGATATCCAATTTTGAAAAAGCGTGGGGAATGAATAATGAACTTACCTTGCAAATAAATAAATAAATTACCAGACGTAATAATTGCCACTTAAGGCAAAACCAGGTTTCACTCGCAAAGATTGAATTTATTCATTCAAGTATTCTACCAGCTGATTGATAGGTTCTTGGACAGACCCAATTCTGCATCCGAATCTCACGAAAATGAATTGCAGTAACAGTCGAGAGCAACCAGGTTTCACTCGCAAAGATTGAAATTATGGACTCACGATGATGAACCGCAGTAAAACTCGAGAACGCCGACCAAATCACTTACCACGCCGCTAGCAAATCACTCAAATCACTGACGCAAATTACTGGAAATGCAATTAACTAGATAAACAACCAGGAAGGAGCTTTCTGATTGGCTTGGCTTGGCTCTGATTGATCCTTTTCACTTTAAAAATGGCAAAGACCTCGAAAAACATTTTTTATTATAATGATGATACATGCTTGTATTTGGTATGTAACTGTTCAATATAATACAGCCTTAGACATTATATTTATTTTAATATTGATCAATTTTAGAAAGTGGTACGTATGTTGAGTCACCTATGAAAGATTTTGAATAACTTATGAATTTTGGAGTGGGCTTTTCATATCATAATTATTAACCTTATGGAAAAAGTGTACACTGAAAAATCAGAAGTAACTTTTTATAGAAAAAAATAGATCTAAGTGGGTTTGTAGTTTTATGAATTTGGTTTGGAAATGAATTTTTTCATCAGAATGGCTTCAAATATTTACTGGCATATAAGATACTCTGGGCATGAACTCATTTATTTTGAATCTTCCATGCAATTATAAATACATAGTTCCTACTGGGGTACAATTGCTCTGTTTTAGTTGTTAAAAGAGGCTTAAATTTTTAGTTTTGTTGAGATATCTTTAATATAAGCTTTTAGTTATCAATTTGAATGCAGCTTCGTGGTCATAGTTTTCTTTCCATTGTCTTCCATCTGGAATAAATTGCAATAGTATTTAGTCAAGCACACTTACAATATAATAAGCTGCTTATATTTTTTTAAACTTTTTGAATTTGTTGTACGTATTAGGCCATTTATGGTACCTACCTACTTGCTCAAATCTAATTATTGGTTGTGAGTGTTAATAAATTATTGGTAATGCATCCACAATTAGGTTGTTATTTGTTACTGATTTCAAGTTATCTCAATTCTTATCTAACTACAGTGGAACGCTTGTGAGAAAATAAAGTTATCCAAATTTTTATGCATTGTAATGCAATGTATGGAACACGAAACCTAACCATTGATTTCCCATATACATAATGGTTTCTCAACCGCAGTTTTCCAACTGCAGGGTTTTTTTTGAGAAACATATCCCATGTGGTTGATAAAGGACACATGTATTTTTAAACAATGAAATTTAGGGTGCTTGATTACACAAATATATTCATTAAAAAGCACTCAATATTATTTTTAATCACCTTGCTAAAACTAGAGATGCATCTGATCAGCTTTTATATTTAGGTAACCATGAATAGTTTAACTACTTTGGAAAGAAAATTTCAGTGAATTAATATTTCCAATTAAATGGAAATTGTGATAAAATAGGAGTATCTTTTTTTAGCTCGCAATGTATACCTTATTTTACTCTTAATGTACTCAGGTCAAGGGAAAGAGGTCAGGCTCCATCATATACAGTTTCTTGGATTTAGGGTCATTCTTATTACTTGTGCACTCAAACGCCCTTTTATGCTTTTGAAAATCGCTGAATAAGGTGTATTCATGGCAATGCCTGATTTCCATGAACATGAATAATAAATGAATTTATGCCTTTCATATTTTCTCTTTGATGTATGGATTCATCTTATATGCCAGGAACTGCTCTCATTAAATTTTGTCAATGTAAGGTGGATTTGAAACTGTTCAAACAATTCCTGAAGCAATATTATGACTTCCTCCAATATTCCTTTGAACTAGATAAGTTTGTTGTGGTGAAAAAGTTTCATTTCAATCAATTGAAAAAAAAGACTGTTTAGTTTATAATTGGTATGCGTTTTATAGAAATCTACGATAATGTTGAAAGTTTATTTTAATGGTTATTTCTGTGAAAGTTGAAATTTTTAAAAAGTTTTATTTACGAGGGTATAATATAAATGAGTTATGTTGTACAATTTTCATTTTTATACTTGTATGATGTGGATGAAATTGTAGTGGTTGTTACCAAAAATGAGGAAAGTCATTGATTGTTAAATGCCTTAGTACTCAGACAGGCAGTGGCCTTGTATAAACACATTACAGTTTGAAGCATTACTAGCCAATTATTGTATAGTTATATTCTAATGCAACTGTTTAGTAAAACTGTTAATTTCTAATGATGTAATTTGGTGTTTCTATTATAAAGTCTCTCTTTCACTATAGCCCTTTGGTTTTTTGACAAATTGATCCAATCGAATCACCAATGAGTTTAGAAGTGAATATCGAACATGTGTACCTTTTATAATAATAATTTCTTATGGATACCTCACTTATTTGATATAGCTTTCTGGATTATTGTGCAATAATTCTACTTTATAAATTACATCTTAAGCATTAGTATTAATACCTCATTAATTAATTTTTATCTCAGCGATTTATTATGGTAAATCTAGTTAATTTGCATTGATTTGGAAGTATGAGTTAGAAATAGTCATCTCTCAACTCTAGCTATGACACAGCAATGGTCCCGGAATAAAATGTGCAATTAGTTGGCCATTATTCAGGAATGTGATTACGTCCCTTAATTACATTGATTTGAAGCATGAATTGATTTGGGAAAACATAATTTGCTTGAAGAATTTTCCCGTGCATGAGGAAGTACCACCTATTAGATTGATGATTGTGATTTATTACTAATGTTGCTAATGGAGATCTTATCTGAAAAAAACCTTCATTAATATTAATATTTGGTATTTTTTGCTCACATAAAAATTCGTCTTAATTTTTGAGTCATCTTTATTGATTTTAATGTTTTTTTTCTGTGTAAATTGGGAACCACCTCAGCGTAGCCATACATCCATGGCATTTGCACTTAACTCCTGGTGGTTCATGATAATGCTTTGGGGGCTTAATAATTTTATTAAGGTAGCATCAGATGGGATATCTTTTGCTATCAAATCCTACCATTTGGTTACTCAATTATTTCTTTTCAAAAGAATGTATTCAGAGCAATATTTATTAAGAGCAAGTATTACAGCAGCAATTCTCAGTTTTTTTTACTCATATGTCCCTTTATGGGCCATTTACCTTAATTTTACCCCATTTAAAGAAAAAGTGCTCATCATTAGTGACCTTTCTTGGGCAACGATGTGCCATGGTGGAAACATCAGTTCCTGCTTGATTACAAATTTTTAGTGTCATTGGGGCTCAGCTCGAATTAAGATGGGTTATCTCATAATTTGTCTTTGAGTGCTGTTGCCCTTGTTTGCGAGTAGCAAAGTGCGAAATGACCTTAGCCATCAAAGCACTTTCAAATGTAGTTCTACTACTTGTAAATTTCTTATAATTTGAAATTTGTCTCTTGATATTTCTATGAAAGAAAAATTGAATGCATACAGTGGCTGATCATCGCCCTAGAAGTAATTGTATCAATTTTCCTCATAAGTTGAGAAGTAGCTTATAAGGTTACAATTGCTTTCCTTAACAAAACATCCACGTCATCGAGAAGTTTATCTTAATAGTTTATCTTAATGTTTCCATCTTTGATTTCCTCTCATGGGACAGTAAAGATAATCCATTTGAGGCACACATTATCTTTGGCTTTGATGTGCATGCTTTAATTTGATCTTTTTGCACGTACTTTTGAAAAGTTCGTGTGTTAACTTTGGATTTGATGTTTAGTTTTTTATCATTTACTACTATTCTCTCCTATTGTTGCTCAGCTTTGTGAAAATGTCCATAAGTGAGAACTATGGACGAATCCTGTTCGTGGCATTTGTGGAATCCAAGCTCTGCCATAATTTTACTTAGTGTTTTATTTTTCTACTGTTATTTATTTTCTCCTCTCTCCTAAACTTTCTCCTCTTTACTTAAATAATCTTGATTGAGACAACCCTTCTCTTTACACAAGTGCAGTGATCCACATGAGACCAATGCCCCCGAAGGCGTCGATTAAGATTGTTTTCATCTTAAGACTCCTCTCGTTATTTTATTTTGGATAATTTTATGGAGCAAAGTTGATAGTTCATGGAAATCTATGAATGCTCACTAGCTTGAGGAATTTATTCAATTTGTGCTTTCTTTATAGCTCATATGCTCTCCTAATCATCTCAACATCATTGTTATTTCCCCTCTTATCATAAAAAAATATTAGAAAAAATAATCTTCCCTTACTTCAAAATGTAGTTTAATAACTTTTCAGTTCCCCTAAAAAAATCATTTATTAAATCAACAATGTTTCACTTCCACTGGCATTGTCACAGAGCAAGATGATGCTACAGTATAGCGAAATATGTCGATTTAAAAATCATTGTTCTATTGAGAAGCAAAGTGAATTAATTTCATTTTGAAGTTCACAATGGAACTCTACAAAGTTTTGGCCTCCACTCTTACTGAAACCTTACCTTATACATTGTGGGTCTCTGTTTAGGGGTTTTCATCATAGGAGTTTGATATCTGTATAACGTTGGCAGCAAAATAGTTATCATAGTTAACAGAATTATCAAGGTGGGCATGAATGCTGTATGACTGAATTCCATATCAGTCAAGGATGTTATCTTAAGTATTTTGGTTTTCTAGCAGCAAGTTCTTGTTTTAGATCAGCAAAAATCAGTCAAACATGTTCATCAATCAAGAATGCAATCACTGCTACTGAAAGGCATCTTTAAAAGACAAAGTAATTGTTTGATGTTCAATAGTTGTGTTGGAAGCTCGAGTTCACTGCAATGTAGGCATTTTACTCCAGGAATGAAAAATTATCTGGCTGTTATTTAATTAAGAACCACCCTGCATAACAATTTTATTATGTCAATAAATACAGCTTCTGGAAAACAAAGGTTGATTCCCAATATTCTGGGAGGATGATTTAATTGTATTTCTTGAGAGATGAACTCGTAATCAGGAATCATATTAGGTCATAGTTAGGTTTCAGAGTTACAGCAACTTCCAGCATTCTTGTAGTTCAAGTTAACATTAATATGGCTCCTTTACCAATGGTTGTGGAATCTTGGTTATGTCTCCTTGCACATGAAAAATTGTTATGGGGATGCATGGTTACCCACGGAAGAGGTAATAAACAGTTTTTGACCTGCGTCATAATTGGTCATTATAGGATGTTGTGAATTTGAAAAACTACCTAATATGTATTTATGTCATATGGTTAAAAAATGTTCACTCGTCATATTCTCATTGATGCATTTTTTCTTGGCCATAAAAAAAGTCCAAATGCATTAGAAATACCCTAAATCCTCTTTGTTTTATTTCTCTTTTCAAAAGAAACTTTGAGTAATGATGTTTTCCAGTGGATTATGGAAGCTTTAACTTTGAAAGTATCAATTGTGCTTGCATAATTGCTCATGTGAATGTAGTTTATAATGAAATAGTTTAACAAATATGTCCACCTGAATTTGAGCTTGATTGTTTTAATATTTCACAATCCTTTATTTCGTATTCCTTAAGAGCTGTGAATATCTTATAAATGCCATGTCCCACGGCACAAATTTCTTTGAGATTTTCTCTGCTACAATATATGTTGCTCACAATTCTGGCAAGATAAGTCATGTCTTGCTTTTTTGCAGTTTGAGGAACTGTGGGAAGAAGTCAAAGAGTCCAGAGTCAAAATAGCATTTGTTGAGAACCAACTTTTGGCTGTTGCTTCAGTACATTTATGCAAAGACTGTTAAACCAGTTAACCATGCAAAATGTGACTCACATGGAATATCTGTGAAATGACTGGTAATGGTAGGATCCTACTGTTACTAGTTGTATCCCTTTCTAAGGCTAGTATCATAGAGTAAGCGTATGCATATCACATAGATAATTCTGTGTGCACTCTTACCTACCTTGACTTGTTTTTGGGCATTTGATGACTGAGGAATGCAGGGGTGGAGGGGAGGATAGGAAGGAGAGGTGATAATGCTCTTGCTCTCGGTGATTTGACTGCATTTTCCATGGGCTGAGGGGAGTCGACGTCCTTTTGTCTTGCTGTTTACTCCTGAGCCATCTAGTGGCTTTGTGGAAATTAAAAACATCATAACAATTTTGGTATAAGGGGCCATTCAAATATTACGTAAGATGTTTTGGGGAGGGAGTGGGGTTGGACTTTTCTTACATTGTCTTACGTTGGGGGGTGAGGGGGTCAGAGACAGTCTTACATAAGATATAAGTGATTTCTGAATTCGTATTTTTATCACTTTTTAAAATTATTTTCATAGGAAAAATCTTACTTTTTAGGATCACAGCCACGGCGGTACGCCTGAATGTATGCTAAACTATAGAAAAACGTACAATCAATTCGATGCGTTCATTAGTTTGGGGATGTTGCATTTTCAAAGATCACATGTTTTGTGGGTTGTGCGTACAGTCAATCGTGAAATATCAAAAACCTTTATCGATATCCGTGATGTCAGTTTTTGTGCATTTTGACATAGAATACCCCTTAGTTTACTATCTATGCCTATGGTTTCAAAAATATCTGATAACTTACGTAAGATTGGGAGGGGAGGGTTCGTGAAATCTTACGTTGTCTTACATGGTTAAAAAGTGGTAAAAATCACCTTACGTAGTACTTGAATAGGCCCTAAGTGGTGAGCCCTCTAGTATATTCTTACTCTATGGTGGTGTTGCACATCCTTCCTTATTCCTATTTGATGGTTCCATAAAAACTCTGGAGAAAAAATAGTTCAGATCTTAATGTTGGGGTTGCAGACAGTTAAGTTTAGGGAATTCCTCCATCTTATGTCACACAATACAATATTTGGAAAAGGCTGTGGTGTAAGAGGAAATCTCAGAGAAACTAGTATGTACTATGAGACAGGGGCCTTGGTATTTTTTTATGTTTGACATGTTTGATGTCAACATTTTCTGGCCTGCACATGAATTAACAATCACGGGGGCATGAGTATTGAGGCAAATTCAGTGAAACTGATATAAAACATGCATGGGGATCAGAAATTTTAGACTTTATTGTATGATCAAATAGATGCGGGAATAATTTCAAAATTTATAACTCGCAGGAGTCGTTGATGTAATCTGTTCTAATAAGAGTTTTGTTTAAGTGAGGTGTGTTACATATAGGTTTTCCTGTTGTACCTTCCCTTCTGATCACATTTGTTGGTTGTTCAACTCCAATCTGTCTCCTACCTCTTGGTGAAAAATTCATTCACCAGTCAATGTTGAAAATAATTAATTTAAATTTTAAGGAAGCATAATTATGCCTTTTAAATCAGTTGTAAGTGAATTGGATTGCTGTTAGATTTTTTGTTCATGCAGAGAACAAAGACCTCGGTCAGAAGTGTTAGTCCATGAAAAAAATGGTTGGACCCTTATGTCTTTTCAAAAATATGTATATATCTGGTTCTAGCACATTGACTCTCCCGCATTAACCTTAATAATTGGTTGTAAAGGAGATATCTCATGACTTTTCAATGGAAATCTCAACCCTAACAATTAAACATAATGTATTGATTTAAATTATATTTCAAGGAAACTTTGTGGTCTGTCTCATCATCATCTTGCTCAGTTTCAGTTTAAACCATTTAAATGGCTTTGCATATTCTTCTTTGGTCTTTCAAATACCAATCCCCGTAGTACCTTGTCACTGTTATGTTCAGTGTTGAATGACCCACAGCTTTAAAAAGATCTTTGCTGACATATTTTCATGTGTTATGAAATGGGTTGTATAAGTTTTGGAACACCAAATAAGTGTATGAATTAATGTTGCTATGCATAGCGAAGATAAAAATTCAATGTATGGAAATGTTGATTGATGATTTGATTTCTTGATATTTGACTATGTGGATTTCTTGATACAATAATTGGTGAATTACATACATAGTTTCAGTTAAAACCTGTATAATCAGTGAAGTATTTTTTTCTAAAACATTATTATCTCAGTGAGATAATGAGTAGAGAATACAGTCCATCAAAGTGATTAAATTCCTCAGTTTTGGTTTGTAGAATTATTTGTGATTTTTTTAGAACACTGTAAGGGCTTAGCATTGTGCTATCATATAATTTCCATAACCTGTAACTCACATTAACCATCAAGTGACGTGTGCTCTCTAAATGAAGGCTACTGCCGTAAACCATTCAGCTGTTTATGTATAACCCAATTCATGGAGAAATCAATATGTATTGATATTTTGTTATTTTTTAAATCTTACTGGGGGAAGTATAGCATCAAGGCATTTGGGCGGATTACAGAAATAATATTGCCACTCATAAAGTGACCCCAAAGAATGCAATGGCCGGTAATGAATAAAGTTATTTGTTTTGGTCGATATAAAGACTAGGTTGAAATTTGCGACTTTGTGTGACATCTGGCAAAGGAGAAAAAACCTGATAAAAAATGAGTGACATGCAGCATGTGGTATGGTGTATAGTCCCTCAACATTATTTATTGAACTGAAATTTTCAAGGGAAAATTACATTATATTTTGTGGTTAGTAAAGCTAGCCTAAAGCCTACAGATTTTAATTAAATGCAAGACTTGGATTTAGGAATCATTTTGGTGTGATTAGTTTCAATGGTTCGAAGAAGCTTGGGTATTGAGTCACCGGAGTATGGTTTGTTTCATTGGTTAGAAATATCTATAGGCAATGAAACTTTTTGGATCCAAAATGTTATTAAGGTACCTTTATGTCGGCATCATGTCATGAATGTATGAAATTCATAGACTAGGGCTTCAGTATGAGGTAGTCTCTTTCCTTGCCTATTGAACAGTAAATAGTTCATCATTAATAGTTCTGGTTGAATAGTTTGTTCAGTTATTCCTGGTGAATAAATCAAATTCATCGATAATTTTCCCTTCTGATTTCTGTTGAATAAAGAAAGGCTTAATTCAGAAATGATGAGTGTTGCATGCAAATTGGATTTTGAGGGAAACAATGATTTTATTTTCAATCACATTCACATCATGTTCATCATGTCACGAGAAAAAGGGGTGAATGATTTTTCTTTCTCGATTGGGAATTAACATTGATTGTGGCTCATAAACTTCGCATACTATTTGTTTCATCAGTTTTAGGAGGGAAACCTCCAGTTGTCAATCAATTGTTCTAGTTGCTTCGTCTAATAACACATACGTAATGAGGAGTGAGGTTTACTCATGGTCATAAGTGTTTAAAAAAAAACCATTCCTGTGTATATTAATAGTTGCAGTCGCAAGTGTATTGTCCTCACCTGTGGGGCATGAAACAGGTTTTTATCCCCTCACCCTTCCTATATGGAAGTTATGAGGTATGTACTGTTTAGAACGAAAAAAAAATCATGAAACAACATCTGTTTATACAAAAGATATGTTTCATTGAAAAATTAACTGATAATTGTTTTGCTTGCATGTCTCTCTTTTGAAAGAAAACAATCAAAAAGTTAGTGGGTGTGTGTGTGTGTTTAAAGTGTATATAGTGCCGTGAAGTGTGCATTGTGAAAGTGGCTATCTCCAATCCAACGGAAGGGGCATAGAGAGAGGTCAGCGCGCGCAATAAGTGCTCAAAAGACTGCCAGTGTGTATAGAAATGGACGCAGTGCCTTTCTATCTATTATGCTGCATACATTGAAAAAATGACCTTGAACATTTCCGAGTGCATATTAAACTGGATTGCCCTGCCCAAGTCAAGGCATTACTTTCTCAATGCACCAATTGTTTAAATGTTATTTAGGTTATTGTTCAGAAGAAAGGTTGAAAATATGGTAGGTAGGAGTGTTATACATACATATATAAATAAATATATATATGCTCCTTAACCCTCTAGTAGGAGCCAAGCTAAACTCTTTGAGAAAGAGAAGAGATATTACTACTGCAAATTGCCTTTTTCACGAGTCAGACATTTGTAAAGAAATCTCACAGTTTATGTACAGTCAGATTTAAGTTTTGTAGGTAAAAAAATGTTTTAAACTAAAAAGATGAATATTAAATTAGGTATTTGTGTGTTTGATTTTTTTCCTCTTTGTGTGTTTTACAATACTACTACACTGTACAAACTTGACTGCTATTTTCCACTAATAAGGACCTGCATAAAAGTAGAAAAAATACTTGAAAAGTAACTTGTGTGAATTTATGTTTATAATACAGCATTTATTTTTGCAAAAGTGCTATTACCTTGCCGATTCAAATTAAAAACACTGTTGCCTAGTTTCTGTGGTAAAAATTTGAGCACTATTTAAAAATGTAAAAGACAAATTTCAAAGATTAAATGATGACAGATATGGAAACCTTATTGATGATTTTTTTTGTTTCATGATTGCCTGAAATTATGAAACTATCCCTATCCTGGTTGTTGTAACTATCCCCATCCGGTGTTCTTAAGATTAATTAATGGGTAGGAACCTACAAAAGGTGAGGTTATTTTTTTAGTGGGAAGTGGGAAAAAACTCCAATGTCTAATGCCTATTCACTATGGTTATTTCATCCATTTTTCCCCAAAAGTGATGTTATTTTTCTGAGAAAGCGGTGTTGTTTTACATCTTTCAGGTAAATACATTTAACAATAATGTTTAGAAATAATTCACCAATAATATTACCAGAAAAAGAAAAGAGCAGAAGAAAAAGAAGTCAATTTGTAAACAAATTTAGGATTTTAGTTACCTATATTCATTTCCATAGGGTGACATTAGAGGTGCATTTGAGGATGAAATAATGGTAGAAAGAACAGATTAAGACATTTTTCAAACCATTGGAAAATGCACAAATTCTGTCCCGATATGGATAGGGAATTGGGATGGACATGAGAAAGATTGGTAAAACAGTAAATAACCCTCAAAACAGGCTTAAAAACAATGCAGCTGACAATTTTCTAATCTTCCTGAGTAAAAATAGTCAAAGTGGGCAAATTATTCTTTTTTTAAGTTCCTTCTGTGGAAAGGAATAACTATAGTGGAAAGTAATAACTTCTGTGGAAAGTAATATAGGAGAGACTGGGCGCTTGTGCCTATGACCGCCGCACTCCAACTCAACCGCCTCAGTCCCGTGCCCGTGCGTATATATACTGTCGGCCGACCAAGATGGCCGGCCTAGGTATATATTACACGAGAACGGTCCTGGAAGGACGGTCGGCGAGATTGGCGGCCGTAGGCACGAACCTCCAGGACGCTAACCCATATGAAAATAACAACCCATTCCCTTTGCGCATGGCATACAAAACTGCCTGATTGTCTCCATTCATGTGAATGGTACAAAATTCTGGTGAATTGTTGTAAATATACCGCAGGCCCCTCATGGCTGCTTCAGCTTCCGCGTAGTATATGGGGAGCTAATGGTCAAAGCGTTCCGCATATTCGAATCCAAGCTGTGGACACACCACCGCCCATTGCCAACGGGTGGCATCACTGAAGGCGTTAAATTGTAAATCATAAGGAGAACATTTTCTAACTTTAGTAAATAAATCAAATTCTAGGCACTTATGAAGCCACATCACCTTCCGCAGATACACATGTGAAATCAAAAAGTACGGAAGTCTTAAAATATGACGAATCCAGCAATCTTAGGGATGTCAACAGTACGGAGCCGAGGGATAATCTCAATTCCTGAGTGAACTCTATTGATAGCACCAGGTGACTGGGCACTCGTGCCTATGACCGCCGCACTCCAACTCAACCGCCTCAGTCCCGTGCCCGTGCGTATATATACTGTCGGCTGACCAAGCTGACAATTTTCTAATCTTCCTGAGAAAAAATAGTCAAAGTGGGCAAATTATTCTTTTTTTAAGTTCCTTCTGTGGAAAGTAATAACTATATTATGAGGTGGAAGTAACTTCTCTGAATCTACGTCAGAAGATTATTTTAAAACAACCCATTAAAACTCCAATGTCTAATATGTCTCTTCACTGGTTATTTCATCCATTGTAGGCAGGCCTCAATACCTTCTAATTCACCTTTGCACATTCTATTATTTTTTTAAGAAGCCCTTGTCATTGCCAGGTGTTGACAAAGAATGCGATAAACCACACCTTGATGAAGGTCTAGCCCAGATGGGATGATTGCAATTTTTCCTTGACTGTGAGACATTTCCTATCGGAGTGCGATTGATATCAGGGTGTACTTAAGTGGCTAAAGAAGACCTTGGGAGACCCAGGAAAAGAAATAGGGGATAATTGTGTGGATTCCAGCTGGGGTTTTAGTGTTTTTTGCAAGAAACTGGTGTTTTAAATGATTGAAATCACATAATATGTTCTAATTTTAACGTGATACGTTTTGTTTCGGTTTCTCTTCTGGAGTTTTCGTAGAAAAGAATGCTGAGTGATAGAAAATGGCCTAAGTTGACGACTCAACTTCTGCAACTTTAAAATCTTACCTCTGTAACTATAAATTTAGTAATAGTTTATAGATAAGTTTTAGGATTTAGGCAATGTAGGCCATTTTAAACCAGTGCCTACACATGTGCACGCTTGTGTGACCAAGTGCGTGCTCTGCAGTTCCCGGAGTCAGGGGATGAGGGAGGTGAAAAGGCTCCGGAACGCAACCTGCATGGCACCAGGCGTTGCATGTCACGTGCAGCCAAGTGCTTGCCAGTATCTCCATGAAGGCGTGAAAATGTGGCTATGTATGGCAAAAAAAGGCTACATTCTTGGGCAGATGGGAATTGCCGATAAAACTTTGGTTTGTTTCGATATGCCAGCAAACGTCACTGTAAATACTAAATGTGCTAAATCATTGTCGTGCCAAATCAGTTTCACGGGAGATGCAGTTGGTTAACACTTTGTACAAACATCCTATCGCTAAAACCTAAAACACTCACTGCCAAAGGGAGAAAACCCCTTATGTAATTTTAAGGCTTCAAACAATAGCAAAGAAAAAGCTATCATCGGGGGTAATCTTTTGTGTGTGGAAAAAAGGACGGATGAATATGATAGGGTAATTGTAATCTGAAATAAGCCTGGGTCCATTGTTACGTCGAAGGGAAATGATTGTACCTGATGCTTTCAAGGCTCACATGAAAAAAATTTGAAGAATAGAATGGCTGAAATGCACTAACAAATGCACTTGTAAGACCTAGTTCAGGGGTGTTACAAATCAGGGAAATGTCAGGAAAAATCATCGAGCTGTCAGGGAAAAATTGGATAAGGGCGAATTTCGATGAATTGGTCAGTGGCTGACGCACCCCCAATTATACGTTCGTTCGTTGTTGCCGGAGTTGATGTTCCATCTTCTGATTTCGTCTTTGTTTCATAAATTTGTCAATAAATTTGATGAGTAAATTAATATTGGTTTGTTTTCTCAACTTTCATTTGCACTTGAAATTTTGAAAAATGTCAGGGAAAATTATCATTTTTATCAGGGAATTTCTTTTCCCGAATATTGTAACAACCTTGTTAGTTCTTAACCTGAACAATGACATCAAAATTGCAAGGTTGAGATGTCATGATTAAAAAGCCTTTCTAAGATAAAGAAACAGTCGGGGTTACTGTTTCAGGGGAGGAGATCAAAACAACTTTGGACTTAATCACCACAGTCTATTGTGCATGGATATGAAAAATGCTGTACTTCTAAATTCTTGTAACAATGTTTTTCAGAAAGAAGAAAGTGTGGGCAGTGACTCGCGCGTAAACCGTGGAAAGCGAAGGGACGTCCCCTTGCGTGTGGGCCTGATTCTTCTCATGTACCACTCTCTCTCTCTCACACGCCGATCCATCCTCCTATCGAGTCAAAAGGAGGAATGCTGTACACCTTGCGCTTTTAAAGGCTTGAAGGAGCCGAGTTGCATTTCCACATGTGAAAATGGAACTCGGCTCTTGGTCCTTGAGACTTATTTCCTCATTATATATGAATATTTGGTCAGATAGTTTAGAAATCTAAAGCTGGAGCATTTTAGTATAGCAAGGAACCCATAGGATGTGGCTTCTGTCACTGCCATCCGAATATCTTCCATCACAGTTGATGCATATAGGTAATCTTCAATGCTATTAAGAGGTGCCAAACAACAAAAATATCTCAAAATTGCGTTGTTTTAAATGAACATCAAAATATGCATTATTTGCGTGAAAACTGAAAATCACATAAAAATTTGTGTTATGGCAAACGCGAGAAATGTAGGTCCCTATCATTGGTCATTGAAGTTTTCTAAGGTGGATAAAGTAAAAAGACTTCATAATGGTGATTCTCTGGAAATTATGTGTAAATCAAATCACCACATTCTGTATGACTGCATTCAATTACTCTTATGATAACCCACTCTAAATTTAAGGTATAAGTGAGTAATTTTGGCAATACATATTTCAAGAATCAGAATAGGGATGAACTTTGCTGGTTTCACAATTGTATTTACATATTACTTGCAACCAGTTTCAATACAGAATATAATGTTCTGACACAATTGTGGAACCTGCATATTCTATTCTTTTTATGATTCCTCATGAAGGAGTTCCACTGAGTGACGCTTCAACAGGGGCGGCTCCAGACCATAGGTCTGGCACCACTGGCTCTGGAGGTATGGAACACTTCCCAGGAAAAGGGGAGTCTGGGGATTTCGTCCCGGAAAACATAACAAACTATGTGTAAAATGAAAAATAATATATTATTTAGCTTAAGACATATGCCTACCATCGTACTTCACAGCATAAAATAATTTTGGCTTTTAGTCTTAGGTCTATGGAAAAATAATAAAATACACCGGGTTTTGGAGGGGTTTGCCTACATTGCCCCCCTTGGAGCCACCAATGCGCTTCAAACTACTGCATACAATTATATACCAATGATACATGTGTGCTTCAACATTGCATTTGTTTTAACCTTTGAAGGACTAGTGTACACTTAAATGTACGCTGGGATGTAGGATCCTACGGCCATGTGTACAATATATTGTATGCTGGATGTGGTATTTAAACCCATAGAGTTTCTATTGAGTGTTCCAAATTAAATCCGGCCGGCAGCATCTGAAGCGGGAATTTTAATCTGCACGATAAAGGATAATATTCCATTGTTCAGTTGGATTTTATTGCTGAAATTAAGTGCAGAGCTTCAGTTCAGTCAACACAGAAGGTGAGATGAAAACACATCTTTTTTTTACTCACAAGGACATCAACTTGAAATTGTACAAAGTCTTTTTAAGCTACAAATTGGTTTTTGGTGAAGGGTAGCCTTTACATATTTGCATAATTAAATTAAATCAGGAAATTGAACAATATTCCTTTTATTATCTTAGTCTTTGTTACAGGTGAACTGGCTGTATTGTAGAGTTAAATTCATGAAAATTGAGTGCAGTATTACCTAGCCTTAAATTATTTTCTTTAAGGTAAGTAATCTAATTTCTTCCACTGGACAGTAAATTATGATCTCACGTCTGAAGAGATGAAAACCTCTGAGAAGTGCTGGTCCTCTCCGGATATCCACCTGGTGGTGCCATGTACACGTATGGGAATATAGTGCAGCCTTGATAATTGGTAGGTAGTGTGGAATTGGAATTGGTAGGTAGTGCCTCAGATAATCAAAAACACTGATATTATGAAACCCTTTTGAGTGACATTAATCGCAGCAAAAATTAGATTTCTCCATGCTTTGCCATGTTTCAGTTTGTGATTTCTTAACCCTCAAACCCTGTTGTGCAAAAAGTTATGTTAACGGTGATGTTGGTCTCACAGACCTCTATTTGATACATTGTTTATTGTTCACTAAAATTGCAATAATTTAAATTAAACTAATATTTGTTTAAACCAATATGCCTTCAACCTTCTTATAAACACTTTATTTTCAGTCCAAAAATCTCAGGAGTTACATCATTGATTGGTTCTCCTGTAAAGTATGTTTTGCTTCACCTCCGGTATGCCAAACTGTACCCTTTTAAGAGTTACTGCTCAGTTCCATCCTAGTAAAAACAGCCACAGCAAAAAAGTAAAAAATTATTTATTTACTATCCATGGGTTACTTCTTACCATGTTGTAGGGCAAGGGCCTAACCAAGTTGAAACACCGGTTCCCATCAGATCACCGAAGTTAAGCAACGTTGGGCCCAGATGGGGGTTGGAGGGGTGGCCCTCCATACCTCTATTGGGGTGGATGGAGAGGTGACACTCCTCCCGACCTATACCAGGAAGCCGGAGGGTAGACACAGACTGGGAAGGTTAGAGGGAGGTTTATTTTTATTCCTAGACAAAAGGGTTGATTGGAGGAAAATAGGCATTTGCAAAATAGGCCTTATTCCCAGCTCTAGTGTCTCAAAAACCACACAGTAAGAATACTGGGAAGATATTAAAGGCATAAGCACCTCATCAGAAACCTTAGTTCCACTATTTGATATAAGCTGTCAGGTAGTTGAACAGGTTGCACCCCATTAACAATTTTAGTTACCTTCTCCCCCTGCCAAATTTACTGAAATCCTTGGTTTACCCCCAAAAATTATTTTTATGATGCGCTTTGCGTTGTGACCCTCATATTTGTTGGCACCACTCTACAGAGGAATAGTGGGAAATAGCATAGTCATATCAAAATAAAGAGTAGGTACCTGAGAGTACCTAACTCGCCCACCAATACTTGGGTCACAACATGTGCCTAAGAAATAAAATAATTTTGCACGGGGTGAAGCCAGGGAATATATTCCCTCCTGAAGGGGAGGGGAAGGGTAGGGGATGCCAAATGGCATCCTGTACGGGTGCACAGCTGACCCTGTTTCCCAATGACCCCAGGGGCTCAACAACCTCCTGAATCGTGGTGTGGGCAAACTCCTTTAAAAATCTGTATAAGCTAGCAGGGGGAAGAGATTTTGCAAATCGGGCAGTGTCCATTAAAAAGTGAGCCACAACCTCTGATTTCTGGGGGGCTAGCCCCCCTCACAATCGTGCTTGGGGGGGGGGGGGGGGGCAATGCCCTGCCCCATCCCCCCCCCATTGTTGCGCCCCTGAATGAACCAATTGGTTTTGTTGCCAATGAAAACCACAGGCCTTCCACGAAAAAAGAAGCTGATCATCCTTCCGCATTATCTCATGAGGACCTATGTCATGTGAACTATTTCACATGAGCTCAGGACCCCTACCCCCATTGTTTCCATAATACGGCTAAATTTCCGCAGGCGCTCACCCACACCCCAAGGAAAACATCTAGCAGCCCGAATTTGAAATACTGTGCCCTTTTCCGTCAAGTTAAAGAAGGCACGCGGCACGGTGGATGGACGCTCAAAAGTTTCCAAGAGTAATTCGTCCATGGTTGCCTAATGAGACACTGTCGTGTTGGCTTTTACATACCAGGCTATTTGGAGCACTCCAATTGAAACCAATTAAAAGCGTTAAAGTGAAAGGGGTCTACAGTAAAAAGTACCACAAGTTCTCAGGGTCAGTTTGGTCGGTACCACGGAAACTCTATGTAAGAATGTCAATTTGATTTCTCGAATCTGCGATTACAGCGACTCCACGGCTACTCGGATCACTATTCGAAGAGCCTGTTTCCGGCCGTGCTACAAGAGTTTATTCAGTGGGATAAAGCTTAGTGGAAACGTCATAAATGTTGTTAATTATGATTTCGGGCGTGATATAGAAGTTAATTTGGTGTAGAGGTTGAAACGATTGAACGAGGGGAGATTCATCGTCGCATTTAGTCCATTGTTTTTTATCTGTTTCCTTGCAGCTGTTTGCCTTTGATGACATTTTAGGGATACTTTTGTTCGAATGTTATTTTTTGCGGAACGAAGTTTTACGATGCATTATTCATATTATTTGTTTCTTAATGATTAGAATGTGTGCGCTACGGGTAATTCCGGTTAGTGCGGGAGAGACATAGTGGAAATTGTGAAAATTGGTGATGTTGAAAGTGTCACTTGCGTGAATCAACCAAGAAACGAGGAAATATGATGCATCAAGTGTACAGCACCTTGCCTGATGATAGGCCAATTACAGCCATAGGTATAGTGTCAGATCCTGAGAAGTGTCCACCGGGATATGTGGTTGTAAGTACAATATTAATGAACTTCCAATTTGCACGGCATTGATTAGTTCTCTATGAAAATATGTTGGCATTCAAAATAACAATTTTGTAAATTTTTATGTTCTGGTACATTATACTTGATGAACTTTTAATCAGAAATACCTGGTTAGCGGTTGAATTATTGCATGGACTATGCCAAATTATTTATACCCTATCAAATCATGACAACCCTTTGTCTAAAAATTAACCGAATTTACTTGGTTATAATTGTGTGCTATTCGATTCGCTAATCATTCATTTTGTTGGTTTTAACATTTCCCCTCCTTCCTTATGTTTTTGGTAACCTTGAATGAAGGAAACCGTTGGTCCTCATGTTTTCTAAGCCAAGTATAAACATCCGTGAGATAAGGAAACGGAAGATTGCAACATTTTTATGGCTGTGGTAAATTAAAGTAACCTTTCTGACGTATAACACGAGGACGCGATTACTAAATTGTCACGTATTGGCAGGTTTCCTATCAATGTCTAATGACATAACTTTGATCATTCCCTTACTGAATGACCCAGGTTTTTCCTTGAGGGTCTTGTCATTGACGACAGCTTGAGTCGCGAACGTCCCTTATAAAGTGACCGTTGGATACCATTTCGTCTATGTTGTTTGAAATGTATAAATGTGAGGATTATGATCATCGTTACAACGCGCGTGTGTTGACATCACTTCTCTGCCGACTGTTATTTATGTGTAATGGTAGTTGTCCAAGGTGTAAGGGCAGGTGAGATATCCTCTGATCCGCAGGTCAATACTGACATTCCAGCAACTCTAAGGTTGCCTTATCTGATGTGCCAGGGTTTTAGTGCATGAATGGGACCTTTGTTCACTTCCACCCATTCAAATTCTGTTAGAAGAAGCCTCAGTAAATTTAGAGAATGAGGAGAGTATAGAAGTTACTATGAAGAAACCCTGTATCCTGTTGAAGAGGTAGTAGACTCAATGCTGGCATAAGAAATGGAAACAGGATTCAAGCAATATTATTTTTTTATCATGTTGGTGTGATGGCTAGATTGTTGATTGTTAGGGTGGACGAGGGCCTTCTGCAGCCCTCCAGGCACTTAGACCTCTTGGTCCATTGTGCCTTCCTACATTTAACCTGCCTGCCACTTGCAGAGAGGGGACAAGAGCACCATGGTAGAGGTATGAAGGAGAGGCCCCCCCAACCTTCCCGGTACTGGTATGGAGGGTGTCCTCCATTCAACCTTCCAGGTCTGGGTATATCTCCCTCCGGCCTCCCAGTATAGGTTTGGAGGGAGTATCGCCTCTTCATCAGCACCCGGTAGAGGCATGGAGGAGGGCCACTCATCAAACTCCTGTCTAGGCCTAACGTTGATTAACTTCGGTCATCTGACAGGAACCAGTGTTTCAACGTGGCTTGGCCCTTGCCCGGTGTGGTGGCTAGAGTACAAGCATTCCACCTGGAGGGTCCGGGATCACATTTTGGCAGTGCCGAGAGTTTTCATTTAAGACCCGATTCCAATGTGGGTGCTCTATGGAAAGCAAGGATGGGAACACAGGAAAATAGCTCATCAATGGCTGTATAAAGCTTTGAGCCCCACATACCAGCGGTCACCTGAAAAGCAAAATAGGCACCCACCAGAAACTAAAACTATTCCCAATCATTCACTCTGTGGTGGTTTACAGGAAAACTGATTCGTCGCCAGTGACCAACCACAGTGGACATTCACTGATTCCTCACCAGTGACCAACCACTGGGGACATTCACTCTAAACAAAAAATGGTATCACCCGATGATGCCTCCAGGAAGAGGCTACCAAATAGCTAAAAAAGCAACCAAACGTGATGGATCCCAGAAATAATAATTTTTTAAAAATGGGATCCTTGACCGGGCTGTTTGGTAGATCCAATTTAGGAAGCTGGGGTTATGATTGTCAAACACCTCTGGTTGTTTGTTGGAATAGGGACAATCACTGAGCACAACTATCAGTAGTACCTTATCAGAGTTTTATGGGAACTTTGTAAAGGATGTGTACTGGTAGGATACGCAGCGCACAGGTTTCCGGAGAAATTAATTCCTCTCCTTGAATCAATCTCTCCACAGCAACCTCAAAAGAACTCACGCACACTCCCTTGCACACACAATTGGGAACTCAAAAACTAAGCAACTCTGGGAAATCAAACACACGAGTGAAAAACTGACTCAATAAGAACTGAGTATTTGTATTGACGAGTCCTTGGTCAATAGAGAGACAAAACAAAAGGAATAAAGAAAACAAGGGAAAAGAATGATTGTAATGTGTGTTGAATATGCTTATTTTGGCCACATGATGGCTTTCTTCGGCGAACTGAAGGTGGTAAAACACGTCTGACCATTGGTGCACTATATTCCTGTGTTCTTGCACTATAGGCTGTATATCTCATCTCTCTCTTATAATTTCCAAAGATGTGATGTAAAACTATGGACCCCCGGCTGCCTTTTGTTAGTCTGGAATAAGGTAATCGTGATGCTGAGCTCCTCCCCTTCCTTCATCCATTCCGCTAGTAATTCTCTTATTTTCAACATGCCCTCCTATCCTTAATGGAATAAATGACCTCAGTTGTCAATCACCACCCAAAATAACTAATAAACCTAAGGTGTGTTATGGATTTGATTGGATGAGGAGCTAGGATCAGGTTGGTGTGATAGCTGGAGTACTGGCTGGCAATGGCGGAAATCTTTTGATGGAATCCCAATTCCTACGTGGGTGCTGTGTGGAGAGCATGTCAAGCACAGTACTCTATATGTCAGATGTTAAACTGTGGTTCCTGTGGCGCCATTCCTAAACTCATTAATGCCCAGTCTAACAAAAAGTTGAAAAATTAGCATAATGTTTAGGTATGCTGGTTGTTTTTGCATTTGAAATAAGGCAAGAATATTTATTTATAATTTCCAGTGTGCATTTGTGAAATATGAGATGCCCCCAAACGCATGGACATGGGTGAGTGGGGTGTTAGGGTAAGGTGGATAAAAAAGGATTATCTTTAAAATATTTATTATTCAACAAAATAGAAAATTTTATCTGCTACCATAGGAAAACCAAATGCAACAAAATTTTCATTTCTTCGGAGATTAAAGGTTTTGCTTGTAGACCCAAAATTGTTGGTCATTTCATAATAAATATCATCATTGGTCAACAATCCTTGGATTGGTTTGACGCAGCCCTCCACTCAATTCTTCTATCTGCCAACCTCTTTATATTGACGTAACTCCTCTCATTTACATCCTTCACAACTTGCTCTATATATCTCATGCGAGGTCTGCCTTTTCTATTCTTCCCATTCACTTTTCCTTCGACAATTGTCTTCATCAGACCATCGTGTCTTAAGATGTGGCCTACTAAGTTGTCCTGTCTCCTTTTTAAGGTTTTCAGTAGACATTTCTTTTCTCCCTTTCTTCTTAAGACTTCTTCATTTGTCACTCGGTCGATCCATTTTATCTTCATCATTCTTCGGTAGCACCACATTTCAAATACTTCCAGCCTGGACTTCTCTGCTGCTGTTATTGTCCATGCTTCGCTGCCATACATTAGAATGCTCCAGATGTATGTTCTAATGAAATGTTTCCTCACTTCCACGCTTGTATTTGCAGCTGTAAACAGAATCTTCTTCTGGTAAAAATTTTCTTTTCGCTTGGGCAATTCTACTGGCAATTTCTCTTTTACTTCGTCCATCGCTGGTTACTCGGCTTCCCAGGTAACAGAACTCTTCCACCTCCAGGAATAGATCTAATAATGACTGAGTTGCGTGGCACTTGTTATAAAACTTGGAAAACTACTATCCTCTATTTCACACCAGGTCAGGTTGTCCATAACTTACGGCATTTCGACGAGCTACTTGCCCATTGTCTTCAGGGATTCTAAGAGCCATTAAAGATTAAAGCCATTTGGATTCTTGGATCAGTAAAATTTTAAAACCATTTTTGGGCAGCCTTAATCATCAATTTCTAACAATGAGACCACATGTCAAGGAGTATAGACTAATGAGAAACAGAATAATTCAAAGTTACAGTGTATGAAATAAAAAATGTACGAGTTAAGAAACTCAAAAAACATAACCAAATTTTAATTTTACATGTGAAACCCCTCTAAATATGGGATTTGGCACCAGAAATCACAAACAAAGCAAGACTTTTGAGCGTTTTGCCCTAGAATTCACAACGATGTTGTGTTGCCAGACTTAGGGAATGAAGAATTTACCTGCTCAATGGCATGCTTTCAGGTACTCACCGATTCACAGGGAGAGAAGAACATTGCAGATGCAAGCGAACAAATTGATTACGAGCTAGGTATGACATCACAACAATACACTTGAACCCCAACAAGTAAAGCCCTGCTTCCTTCTACAGCGGCGTGAAGCAATAAAGCCACCATGCTTTGGCCATAGTACCTATCATTTAGAAGATCAGATTTGGATTGAGTAATTAATTAGGTCCATCTAGTAAACTCCACCCATGAATGCATTATATTGGAGAACACAGGCAGGCTGTTCCACATAAATATATTCCTTATCATAGTTACTCCAAAGCTTAGCGGAGTATATTCTGTGACCATATGCACCACTACCTACTGTAGATATGGTTTGATGCCCACGCAGGTGGAAGTGACAGTGGTGGCATTATTATCATCGTAACTACAGTTTTATTTGTTTTCTTCTCAGTTACTTGCTCGCAAGATCCTATAGGCAACTTCTTCATCTTGCAAACCTCAGTGAGGAGTGCATTTTTCACTTGGTTGTCACGTAGACTCCCCGTGGCATTGTGCCCCTCATTCCTCTACAACAACAGCTTGACTGATCTGAAAATTTTTTCAAAATAGAGGCTACAAGTTCCTTGCAGCTCACTTAGAAGATACATAACCATGGATCCTCTATTTCTCAGTTTAGGAATAATATTGCCTGTTTAAACACCCTGGTAAGGCTCCCCTTGAGCTATATACCCCTGACGAGTGCACAAGCACCATGCTGTGTTACCAAATCGAATTGGTTTTCTATGTACATGTGGCTTACAGTCATGCCGGCCGTAATATGGGAATGTCGATTCATCAACGCTCTGGAGAAAAACTGAAACCATCGCTCATTCAGCATAGACCAAAGTGGATGAATCGTAGCAAACTGTTAACTTTTACTCATTTTGTTGTTATTACAAATGTGCAAACATCTGAGGATTTCTTCAAAATGACTTCGAGACATTGAGCTGGCTATACCTGAGTGGTGAGTGTCTTCAGCCATTTTCCAATACATACTGTTCTAAGCCACAGTGCAATATTTGCTCAAAAATATATTAGCTTGGAAGACTTTAAATTCATAAGTAGTAAGGATAAGCTTTTCATTGTCTTTCTGAAGATTGTACTGATTGGTACACTCAGTGATTAATGTTGTACTTGAGTCATCAAAAAAAATAAAACATATCAACTGGTTCCCTATCATTTTCATGCCATGTGGCCAAGCCCATTCCCGCTCTGATTTCTGAGGAATGTCAGATTTCACGCACTCATAGGCAGACTCGAGGGTTCTTGTGGAGGCACCAATGTTGGAGGATCTACAAAGTGCGACTGCATCATCTTCGGGAGAGATGCCATCACCTCTTCCACAGCCTATTCACATACATCGACCGTCCTCAAACCCAGCAAAGAACTCGGTCAGCACCTAGTTGTCAAAGTTCTTTGCCTCAAGTTTTGCGTACCACTGCAGTTGATTCCCAGACATGTGGTTGATATCAGCCATCGGGTATTCAGAATCGCTGTCTTCATCAGTTGCACAGTGAGAAATTGGGAGATGAAGATAGACTGTAGAGTCTAACAGATTATCAGTGTCTTCCTAAAAAGCTATGATATTGGCCGTAGACTGATGTTTGTATGATTTAGAGAGGAAATAAGTGAAATAAGTACATGGGGAACCTCCCTACTCACGACCACTGCCTACATTTATAGACACTCTTGTCCACAACGTACTTAGACCATAAAAAAGTAGGTACTAAACTCACACAAATATCACAAGCACTTGACAATCACAGCTTGACTCCTTAGAAAGGATTGTGATTCAATTTAATTACAATTTTCAAAAACAAAGCAATGAAATAAACTCACCCTGTGTAGCGTTGCATGGTGTGTGCTTGAAGCTTATTTCAAACCATGACTGCAGAGCACCAAGCTTGCCAAGGGACGTTATTAGACTTGCTGACTCACTCAATCTTAATATCGCATAAGGAGCGGTGAGCATGATGGCAACTATGCATGGCTTCCTGATATGACTAAAAAACTTAGGTGCCTACAAATGTAGGCATTAGGCTTTAATGGGTTAAGAGGAGGCTAAAGCTGATACTGGGTTTCTCTCCACTTTTCCGCTGTCCCTTATAAAGTCATTTCCCTACCAACATACCCTCCTTTCCTTTATGGTTGAAGTGACGTTATGCTAGAATTCAAAGATCTTTTGTGACTGAGCTTTTTGTGGGCGTGGCTAATTTTCCGGGATGTCCTCTGGGTTGCTGCATCGTCGTATGACAGTTTCACTGGCATTTCACCAGGTGTCTTCAGGTATGAAGTGTGGATGCAGGTTTCTGCTCATCTTATGCATGCCTAGGTTTTTCCCGTGCTGCGTTCTGACTGGCTAGACGGTGGAAGTCTCTTCCAGGCATTTGAGAGTGGGTAGCCATTCTCCCTCTTGAATGTGTCAGGTGTTTTTGCTATTTCGATGGCCTCTCGAATGGGTCAGGGATGGATTGAGTTTAGCATTCTCGAAGTCAACGTTGAGCTTTAAGTGCTTTTGCTTGCGGGGGGCGGGGAGGTCTATCTGGTGGATGGGGCTTCAAGTAGAGGTTGCCGAATGTACTGTTCATAGAGTGTGAGGGAGTGAAAAGGCATAAAATCCCATCGCCATCCAGGTCAGGCACAAGTTCTTGGGTCATACAATTGACCCTCATGACTCGTACTATTACTTTTGGAAACACAGTACTTAGGAGCATCAAGTGGACAGACAGAGGCTTAAAGGCAACTGATATTTTTCAAGGCTACCATTAAGGTCCTCTCACATCTCATTGGTAATTCTCTAGTCACGTGCTTTAGAGCTTCTTTTCCTATTTTCCTCTGAGTTGCAAATATATCTTAATTCTAGTATAGCTGTCGGTCGCCTCCCCAAATAACCAACCAACCATTGGATAGGGAGCTTTTTTCCTGTGAAAAGTAGCACCTTAACCTGTAACTTTTGAGTTGTGTTGTGGATGCAGTTTGAGTGAGTGCAATCACAGTCTTAATTTTGTGTCTGTTGCAGGTCTCCCGCACGCACGATCAGGACTCGGATGCTGACCTATGGAGAGAGGGATTTTTTGCCCGCAAGACTCGTTATGTCTGCTTGTCCAAGACTGAAGGCATTGGAGGAGTACAGTTTGGTGGCAATGGTCCCCCTCCACCACCAGCTACAGATTACATTGTTCAATCTGTGATCATCATCAATGACAAAGAAATGCCTCCAGATGGCTATTCCCTGCTTCCACGAACAATAGACTCTGGTGTGTGATCTAAGTGTTTCCTATTAGTTTTTCACTTCTTTTAGAGGTTAAGGTAGTACATATTAGCATTTTGGATTATAATTTAAAATTCAATATCAGCAGCTATAAAGCAACAAAAATGAATGTTGAACTCCTAATTTATCTTAGACACCATGACAGTAATTTTTTTTCAAGTCTGCCATACAGAAATATGGGTATTCCAAGTTCAAGTATTTTTACATTGGTTATATGGGAAATGAGCATGACAGGCACATATATTTTTTCTTGAAACACATATTATCCTTACGATTCTTACATAGCAGCAGATGTACTGAAACCTTTGAAAAATTTTCTGAAGGACTTGTTAAAATCTATCCTCAGTTTAAATTATTGTCTGCGGAAAACAAACACTGTGCAAAAATTAATGCTGGAATCAATATGATGAACGCTAAACTCGATACAATGGAAAAACAAGGCAAAGATATGTTCATCTCTTTGCTTTCATTTATTTATCTACTCTTGGGAGACACAAACGAATATATGATATCATATTCCAGCGATAGTGTCTGGAAATTTCAGCAAACAAATAACATTGACAAGGAAACAATGCAACAACACTACATGCTTAAGAGATGGCAGTTGCGCAAGAGCAGATTATGTCAACAACTATGGTGCCAACAGTAACTGATATCATTGCCAAGTCTCAGGCCTTATGTAAACTAGGCACTTTTATAGTGAATATTGAAGAGCAATAAATGAAATATTTCCAAAAAAAACTCATATTGGCAAGTTTTTTGGTGTGAAGAAGTTTTAATTTCCTGAGATCGTGTTAGTGTTGCATGTTATAAACATTAGCCTCATTCAGCTCTGTTGTATAATATACTTTTTTTTGTTTCCAGACACTGAAAAGTAGTCAAAAGAATGATGACTATACATTTTAAATTAATATTCGGAAATCAAACGTATCAGTTAGTAATTAATGCTATTTTACCAGCAGTTTTAAGGGATTATGAGGAGATGCACCTACTAGATTTTTATTAATTCACTTTGATTTTTTTTAATCTTCCAAAGTAGTACATAACCTGACTCACCTCAAAAGCACTAACACTACTGATATACTATACACACCATGCTGAATATCAACCCTTTGAGTGCTATGTGTAATCGCTAAAATTCATGCAAAAATTGCCTGGGTATTTAAAATAATATGACGTATATGAATAGGCGTAAAAATTTTAAAATTGAACCAGTATTAGAAAAAGTTATATCAGAATATAACTTAATGTAGAAAGAAAGGGAATAAAACGTAGAATAGGAATTATTCCATTGTTATTTACAATTATAGTCATTGGATATAGAGTCACTGTGAGCAACGCTGGCGCTTTTGGGAAAATTTGTTAACATTGCTCACAGTGGCGTTGATAATAAAGGGCTAAGTGGAGAAATTTGTTATAATCCCATTTACTCACTGAATCATCTATGTTGTTGAATTCTGTACTCCCAAGAGACTTCTGAATGTTTTAAACTGAAAGTTTACTTGTTTATTCCCTCTGAAGATAACCATAAACTCTTTAACGGAACAATGAAATAAGATGGCAAGATGATAGTGGTGCCATTATATGAATACATGCTTATTTCTTCTTCTGATTTTTGAGAAACTAATAAAGTTTAATTTCCCATTCTAGAGCAAAAGGCATGGCGGAAGAGGCAACTGTGTTACCGATTGGCCAAGAGAAACCTTGCATCCTGTGCTGTTACAGATATTATTGTTCTAAGTCGTAGCAAGAAAGCTCCTGAGGGTTTTACAAGAGCTGGGTAAGTTCTGCAAACTCTCTTTAATTAAGAAAAATTCTAAAATTTTATTTATCACGAGGGCTCTGAATATTCATCACTTAATCTTAAGGAAACATTATGTTTGTATGCAGTCTACTCGGAAACATGTGCACATGCTTCTCCTATCAATTCCTCCAGCATATCCCCTAAGAGGTTGGGATAAATTTTCTAATGGTATGAACCTTTGAACAGTTAGCTTGTTTTGACACTGACTGAGTAGTGAACACTCAAATAAACAATAAATGAATAAAATAAACATCTTTATGGAGCTTAATCGAACCCAAAAATCACAGTGCATGGGCCAAAAAATATGGTATATTTTTTACAGCCTAAGAAGCTGATCTTTAATTTATCTAACCGGTTTTTCCTTAAAAAACACAACTATAAGTCAGTAACGGAAAGACTAAGTTGGTGCTGCCTTCATTTAATTTCCTGAAAAATTCAAATACTACATATATGTATATGTTGATCAGTTTATTATGAAAACAATATATGTATTCAACAACAAATAATTTTAATATAGTTACTATTTTTGGAAGTTAACAATCCCATTTTTTTTCTATAAATTGTTAACATTAATGGATATTAATTATTATATGGGTCATTCCATGTCAACTGAACCAATTTTCGGAGGTTCCCACGCCCACCATCTAAGGTTTCCATGATTTGTTCCCTGTTGCTAGTTTCATCCTTAGTTAAGAAAAATCCAAAATATTTTAGTCCCAATGGCAGTAATTTCTGTGATATGAGCTTTTGTATAATTTGTATACACCGAGGCGCAGAGGAAAAATCTGCCATGAGTCAAATTATGCAAATCAACCTTTTTTGTACCTCTGTAAAAACTAAAAGAAGTCAGCTAAGCGAGTAAAAATTTCAGATAACATTAACATGTGACTTAAGTTTTCAAAAATGCTATTGCAAATATTCTCACTTGTCAACTTTTATTGTTATAAATATTCAAACATGCCAGTTTTGACAGATGTCCACCAAAAAATAACATTTTTAGACACATGTACAATTCACATATAACAAATTATAGCCACTAAAATCGGAGTAAGTATTGAACATATTAGCAACTTTAAATTGGTTTGAGGTTTGGGCCCATTTACGGCTTACTTGTTGATAAAGTTACTGAAAACTACCACCCTGCTCATTTTTTTTGTTGCAAAATGCCACGTTTTCAACTTCTATTAACGAAAAAGGGACACAGAGTAGGAGATTGAAATTTTTTAATAACATGCAGTAACCTTCACCTTTAAGTGATTATAAATCTGCAGTTGATCCGATGATTGATACGGTCTCCATAATTTATTTAAATGATGCACGTAAAACGGTTGGCTACGGCACCTTTTTTTCAAGGCTTCCACTCAAAGGTGTGTTGGATGTGAGTATTAAATTTCCTCTGAACACATATCATTCTTTTAACTGTCCAGCTTATCTATTTTCATATTACCCTAAAGTTTAAAGAGGCTAAAATATCAGCAAACATATGAAATCATGATGTCATTGCAAGTGGATAAAAAACAGCATACATTTTTGGATAATACATACCTTTATCCACTAATCATTAATCATTCCCGACCTTGTCAATAGCAATTTTTACACTGCTGTTTATTTAATTAGAGGTCCTTAGAGGTTGTGAAACGTTTTAGCTCGAACTTGTCTTAATTTACCTAATGGAGGGTATTGACAGCTGCTTTATTGGGAAATTCTTGGAAGATGAATGTCACAAGACAACTATCACTCGTGAAAGAGGACTGTGTTACGTTAATGATCTTCCGTTGGACTCCAAGGATATTTAACTATGGAGAGTGGCTTCCACCCTATCTCCTCTTCAGCATCCATCTCGCCAGATTTACTGGTTTGTCTCCATTACAAGTGTCTATATTTGGAAAAGTACGCATTGTTGCAGCGGTCATACTGCAATCCATAAAGGGCACACTCAATACCAAAAAGAAAGAGCTTAAGAGAAATAAGTGTGCAGACAGCAAGAAAAATTTAAATGCAAGTGGAATTTCTGTGAAACCTGAACAAAAGCTATGTCCTTGATGTTTATCTTCAGTTTCAAGTTTTGAGGATAGTCCTCGAGGTGAAAAATGACAACAAGTTCCATGTCTTCCTTGTTCTCTGAAAAACTTCCTCTCGCCAGGTGGATGGATGCATACTTTTCCAGTCCAAACTCCATCCCTACAGTCTCACTGTATTCCACTACAGTGTCCAGGGAATCGCGAAGGTCTTTTGCATATGAAGCATATAGATTCAGGTCATCCATATAAATAAATGGGTGATCTTTTGTTCCTGTCACCTGGAACACTGCGCATATATCCTTTACTTCATCACAGCCTTACAGACAGACGTAGACAGGAAATCAGAACAGTAAGGGGCTCAAGCTATCGCCTTGAAAAACGGTGGTATGTTACCAATCTTGGCCTCCAACTGTTCCAGCCTTTTTGCTGCTTTTTCCTCTCAAGAGGCATTCTTTTTAGAGTAAGCTGTAATTTTGGCAGCAGTGTAGACCTTGCAATTAACTGTTCATAGGTCCGACGTCTCCATCAGGATTTCATCGATGAGGTCATTCTACCGGGAAAGGTGGTTACCCCGCACATAGATTTATCGGAGGATGTCTCTGTCTAATTTGTCCCACGTCATTGGTGATCTCACTCAACAACCACGATAGGAGATCAGAGACAGCCTGACCAGCTTCCTACCTATTTGTTGGAGATACCGACATGGCAGCGGCTGTAAAGTCAGCCGGTGGATATGCTGCTTCAGTCAGGGAGGGTGGTCTGAATGAAGGTGTATTCCTCTGAACTTGAGGTTGGCGGAGAGTTTTCTTTATTCGAAGGTGGTTGGCATAGTCGCATAAGTTCTGCTTCAACAGGTGTTTGTGTTCAGGATGCATCTCACTGCACAAAGAGTGCATCCTTGCAATGTACCCCCTGTGATTGGGCTCGCTGGCAGCATAGCATGCCAGGAGGTCGCCCCTTAGGGCTTCCGTCCACTGCATACGAGCTCCCTTCTTGGGTGGTGAATTGTTGTTGCCACACCCAACTCTACTGGGTAACTCATCTGAGAGGGGCCAGTTGTGGGTGGCTTTTCTGGTTTCTTTCCTGAGAACCAGTGTTACTGCGTGTGGGGTGGTTAGCCCCACATGCAGACGTCCACCATTAGCTGGCAAAGGCCATTACCCGGTATGCCACGGGGAGGCTGGTGGTCCGGCTTTCATACCCTTATTATTTATATCTTATTATTATCATTTATGTGCTACTTTTGCTACATTCCCCTCCGAGTCCCCAGCAAGCATCAAGTTTCATTACTGTCACAATGGCCGGAGACTTCGGAGGGGTAGGTCAGTATTTGCAGGCATGTCCAACGCCCATCGGATAGGTGGCTACGCTGCATTAGGGTCATGGGTACGCAGCAGACAGAGTGACCCCAGGATGATGGCATTCTTATTATTATTATATATGTTTTTATTTTTTTCAGGGAGATCAATGGTCTTACATTATGTTACAAAGTTGTCAATATGAGTGATGATATAAGGAACCCTCAAGCAAACCCTGATCCTCAGTCTCTAATACCCAGTCTTGGCTACGGGTGAGTAAGGGAGAATAACTGTTGGCATCTGCCAAGGAAACAAATCTTTTCATGTAAATGTCAGCAGCTATGGAAACATTCTCTATTGACAGTATATTACATCTACATCTTAATTATTATTAAAGCAAATCAAAGAAAAAATAAAGTAAAATATATTTAACCAAATATAGGCATGGAATCATTGCCCTAAAGCAGCCTACAAATCTTAAATCTTTAATGTTATCTCTTTGTGGCTATGAATATCATTGGCACCTGCTTCCTCTTAATGGTAGTGAATTTCTGGGCACTGTCTTTCTTTTAAATAGTCATTTAATACAAGAATGAATAGGGTTGTGCAATAGAATTATGGAGGATAAACCTTGAAAACATGTCATTTTGACTCTCTTTGGATGCTTACAATTGTTATTTCTTTCAAAACTAGATCAAGTTATGGAGACTTATGTATACATATATGAATGTGTAATGGAAGTGGCTGAAAAATTTAAAGCAATTTTTTTAATGTTAACCCCAAATCCAATTTTGCAAAAATAATGTTTGGCTTGTGATGTTACCTAGTCATGTTGTGCATTCATTCAAGATTTTTTGCTAGCTTAATGTTCATCATTCATTTTGTAATTACATCTCCTATTTTAAATTACAATCGCAAAGGTTAGAAAGAAACATTATTGGAATGCATATGCCTCAAACACAAAGTGGCAAGAAATATTGCATGAATTATGGTTTACATGAAATGTTTGTACTGGTCATTCACATTTTATCGAAACCAATTTTCACTATGTGTCATCTTGCAGTCTGCGGAATGTGAAGAGTGCAGCGGCTTCACCTCCGATAGCAGCACCCAATGGCTATGGACCAGCTCATGTTGTAGAAACCAACAGCCCCTCTCCTCCATTGGTAACACGGAGAGGTCCCATCCACCCGTCCACCTCTCCTCCCGAGAGCCACGAATATGAAATCCTTTCGGCTGCATTGCGGCCGACGCGACCAGCACCCACTCCACCTCTAGTCCCATTAAGGCCTCCACCCCCAGTGCCGCAAGTGAATCCTATTGCCAATACATATGCGAACTCAAAGAACTATGCTACACTCAATGCTTACCAGGGTGAGTATAGTTTTCCGATTGGCATTATGTATATATTTTCCCTTATTGTCTGGGGGCAGTATGGTGGCTTGGTGGGTTGTGTGTTTAGCTACCCTGATGAGGTACTGCTTTCTGATCTTCCTCTTAATTGAGTCTAGACATCCCGCTGGTATCTGCAGGTCAGAAGTGGCAATGCTGGGTTTTGTCTGTCTGACATAGGGATGGTTGAGCTGTACCTTGCCTCTAATTGACCAAATGGTCTACCAAAATTTTCATATTAGTAATTCTTTCTTTGAATAATCTCTTCCAGCTGATGGATAGGGTGTATTTATCCTCTATATTGTAGTTTACTGGATACTTGACTATCTATATAGCCTCTCAATTGAGTCTAGGATAGGCATGGCTCTCTGTGGCGATCGCCTTCACATTTTTTAAGTCCAAGGGAGAAGTTATAATCATCTACTGACAATGCAATGTGGAAGGAATCCCTAAAGCAGTACTTCACACTTCAAGACACAGTAGAACATTGAGAACCAATGTTTAGCTGCCCTAAATGCCACAAGGTGTTACACATCTCATAACTACATCTGCATACCACTTCATGAGCCCTCCTAAGTTTGTTGGACAGTGTTGTGTGGATGTCAGCCATATGAAGGAAGGGTATTGCTCTGTTGGAAAAAGGAATTTGGGGTGGAAAAGGATGATTATTGAGGTGTTTTGATGGAATTGGTGTCTTGGTCTGCTATTATTGTAGTTGTGAATGGTGTTCAGGAAGAAAGAATTCTTGAACCCATCTGTTTGATAGTGTATTTCTCTTATTCTGTCAATTCTGAGCAATTACTTTTTCAAGGTTAACTTGGTGGTATTCGATAATTAGGTGGAGAAAAAGAAATTAGGTAGAGGAAAAGATAACTTTTACCAATACCACTGAATATGTACATATTCAAACTCGACCTGGGTTTCGACGTGGATTCACATCATCATCAGGCCTATGATGCCTGATGATGATGTGAATCCATGTCGAAACCCGGGTCGAGTTTAAATAAATATTCAGTGGTATTGGTAAAAGTTTTTTTTTCTCCCTCTGGTCCTACAGATGTAATGTGGAATCAAAAAAATGTTTGCCATGCTGACTGGAAACTTAATGAAATGGGAATTTTTTGTGCAGCATTGGCCTAGCTTGCAACCTTCAAGTCTCTAGCATCTCCCTTCCCAGTCCTATTAGGTTTTTTACAATTCATGTTCACTTGTGGCAATTTTTAACAAAACATCCAGCTTTCCTTTGTGTTTTTTTGAGCTACTGGCCTAAATATTTCAATATCACATGGTATTCCATTGCATATCTCATGTTGTCACTCCTCTATAAAAATTCCATAAGCCTTCATTTTTCATTCAAGTATTCTACCAGCTGATTGGTAGGATCTTGGACAGTCCCCATTCTGCATCCCAACCTCATAGACATTGTCTCGCTTTCCCTCCTAAGGATGGCCCATTGTTAGATCCCTCTTCATATCTTCTACCTCCTCTTATTTCGTCCAGAATTCCTACCCTCTTCCTTCCTCTTCCACCCTTCCCTAGTGTTCTCCCCTCTATCACCCTCTTCAACATGCCGTCTCCTCTCAAAACCTCCTCCATCCATCTCTTCTGCCTTCTCCAAACCTCTGCCACAAGCTTCCTCTCCTCTCCTCTCTGACTATATCCAATACTTCCTCGTTCGTCTTTGTCGCCATCCAGCTAACCTTCTCCATCCTTCTCGAAACCCACGTCTCAAACGCCTCAAGTCTACGCTCATCCTCCCTTCGCAATGACCAAGTTTCCGACCCATATAATGCCAAGCTCCATATTAAAGTTTTCACCAGCCTCTTCTTTACGTCTCTTCTCAGACCTCCCTCATCAATTCCCTTCTCTTCGAAAATGCTTCTTTAGCAAGTGCAATTCTGCATCTGATGTCCTTACCACTAAACCCATTCTCCTCCAAAATACTACCCAGATACGTAAACTGCTCGGCCTCATCTATCTTCTGCCCTCCCACCCTTATAATCAGCCCCACCTTCTTACTTCTGGAAAATCTCATTACTTTCGTTTTCTTGTGATTGATCTTCTTCATCCCATACTTTTCGCACTGCACCTCTAATGCATTCACCATTGACTGTAACCCCTTGGCAGACTGACTAACCAATGCTTGATTATCTGCAAATTTCACTGATTTTATCAGCTCCCCTCCGACCTTTATTCCTACCTCCTCCTCCCCCCATGCCACCATTACCATTTCTTCTTAATACACGTTAAAAAGCAACAGCGATAATGGGCACCCCTGCTGCACTCCCCATCCTATCGTGGCCCATCCCAATTCTCCATTGGTTACCCTAACCTGCGCCGTCTGGTTCATATACAAATTCCGAATCAGACGCCTGTCCCTCCAATCGACCCCTAATTTCTTCAACACTCCCATTAATTTCCTCCATTCCATAAGCCTAATGATCAATAATTCAGTGTAATACCTCTGGCTCATCACATATCACAGTCGATGCATCACTTTTTTGCACATCCCTTCTTTGGTTAAAATCTGGGTCATGCCTCTTCAGAAGCCACTTCATAAAATCCAAATTTTTTTTTTAATATTTTGACCTTTAGAACTTCATGGAATGCTTCTCTAGGCCTGAGGGAAGTGCCTTTCTGTCCTGAATACCGTATAAACGCGTGTAAGAGGCGCACCCCTCTTTTTATGAGTCTAAGTTGAAGAAAAAATTTCGAGTTTTTTTTTCTTCTATTGCGAGGTTTTGCGGACCTAACTGCGAACTTTCGGCCATTTTCAAAGCCTTCCGCTTGCGATATTCTCTTATAATTTACGCGGCATTTTTCATAGGCATATATAGACCCCGGAGGTAAGTATTCACTTGGATCTGAGGTTTCCGCGGCGTTTCTCCATATTGGTAACGGCTTTCGGGCGTTCCTCTACAAGACAACGCGGAGGAACGCCCGCGTGCCCGAACGCCGCGTCACCCTTTATGCCACTATTTATCGAGTCCAAATGACTCATGCACAGAGAAAAGACAACTGGTTTTCCCCCACAGGTAATGCTTGTAGTAGACTCCCTCGCGTGCCTTACGGATAGCCCTCTGACTGGGCAACAGCGCGCGCCTCTCCCTTTCTCTTCCGTGCATGCTCCTGGCAGTTGAACACGCTCTTTTTCCAAAATAAATGTTAATCGATATTGATTAACCAACGAATTCCTTTAAGATTTTATAAGTGGAATCATGATGATGAACTCGAGAGCTTGAAGAAATTCTAAACGGCGGTTTTCAGGGATGCGCGGAACGGAAATTAACGGATCCGTGCATTTGCATCTATAACTAAAATACTAATTCATTAAATAATATGAAACTTCGTATAGCTGTTAGGAAAGATCTTTGCTACAATATTTGTAAAGGAAATTTCGATATCTTGATCCGTGTTGTTATTACGAAGCCGTAAATGCAATGCATCCGTCCGGTACCCGGGAAAATGCGCTAAAATTCTGTTTTTAAGCACACACTGAAATCGATATAAACGATAAAATATTTTGTACACCATAAATAAACGCAGAAATAAACAAGCTTTAATTTGATGTACTTCATTTTAAAATCGATTGAGCCATCTCTGAGATATTAGTCTTCAAACTCGGGTGACGGAATTTTGCAACGGACAGATTCGTGTAAGAGGCGCACCCTCATTTTCGGCTGCGATTTCTGGGAAAAAAGGTGCGCCTCTTACACGAGTTTATACGGTACATTAATTCCATCTGCCGTTGAACCTTTTTTTAAGATGAGCTCCATTCTCACCACTCAAATCAACCCAAGGGTCCCAATAACTCTTTCTCACGCATTTCCTTTTTCCCTTACCTATTTTTTATGGCTATTGTCCTATCACCCACTGCCACACACTCATAGTATATTTTAAATTGCTGAGAAATGCAGGGAATAGTGTGTAGTTGTATTTTATGTTTTGGAAAATTGTTGAGGTCCTTAAAGATTGAGGTAAGAAATCAATTGGGGAAGTACCCCAAAAGTTGGAAGTTGGGTCTGGGAAAAATTCATCAACCCAATGCAGTGTTCTCCTTGGAACTTGTACGGCTTGGTGGAATGAAGAATGTTCAAGGTGGAAAAAAACTGCAGTATCAAAATATGTATACTAATAATAAAATTGAACTAAGTCAGCAGAATGGTTCATTTGTTTAAAAAGTCTTGGGGTGAACCCTGCCATTGGTTAAATGTTTTCAAATGATTATTAATATAGTGATTCATTTTGCTTTTTATTCTCTCATAAAAATGCTGTTTCAAATACATCACATATTGTTATTTGGTGTGATATTCATTTAGCATTGAAAACTTTGCTCATCATTACCTGATCATGATACGTGTGAAGCATTGTCAGTGATGGAAACTCCAGGGAAGAGTTGGGCTGCAGAAGTTTTCAACAAATGAACTAAGCTGCAATAAAATACATTAATAAAATGTTCAATGAATCGTCAAAAATTCCACTATTTTAATCGATTAGTTGCTTGATCTTAACCCTCAGTAATTAAGGAGATGTTAGATAGTGAGGGTATTAATGTGAAATATTTGATGGTAGAATTAACAAGCACCACACTATTTACCTATCAATCATATATTCATGCTGTATGAAAGTGATCTAAAGTTTTTTAATGTAAAAGTTCAGCATACACGGTAATATTCTTCCAGTGCCATCTCTGGTATAATATTGCTCACCCATTAATTTTCTCCAAAGAATTTTACTTTCAGGTAAGCATTGCATAGAAATGTTTTAGCATTAAGTTGAAGGGGAGCCATTCTCCTGCTCATTGACTTCCAATTCACATACTCTATCCTGCTAATCTTTTTAAATTCTTGTGTATGCATTATTGGGTATAAAGTATGGATGTTTTCAGTATGCTTTTTTATTTTAATTATGTATTACATACAGGTGTGATTGGATATTTTTTCCTCTTGCTTGCAGGTCTCGAAGGTGTTCCATTTATTTTAAATCCTAATTATGTGGAAATAGCTGATCCTCAAACGGTAAGTTTGGTGATGTTGATATTTCAAATATTTGCATTGAAATTTTGCTGTCTGGGGGTTCGCTAAACTGTATTTTGTAGATAATCCTGGAGAGTTTATTTTGCACCAATTTAACAGAAAATTTGAATTTTGTTCTCTAATTAATTAGTATGGTCATGTCAACTTTGGACCAGTTTTATGATACCACAAATTGAGCTTACGTATAAAACTGTCCCTTCTCCTCCTCCAGACTACTCCCACCCTCCTCCCCCACCCTCCCCCCTCCCTCCCCTCCCCACCTTCAATAGTCTTCCGCTCTGGAATTTAAGTGATGGTAGTATTAGCACATCATATGTGTGTTTAAGTGCCAAAATAATAAACTTAAGAATATGAATCATTTTATGTTCATATCCTTCATGATAAAAAAATATAACTTAGTATATTCCACCCAAAAATTGGTTTATTACAGACCCAGGTTTCGACTGCTCAGCTGTCTGGTCAGTAATAAACCAATTTTTTTGTGGAATATACTAAGTTATATTATTTCATCAGGTTGGTGATAATTTTCCACAAAGTTACGCCTTCAACCATTAATATTATTCATATCATTAGCATTTTCTTCATCAACAATGGTTTCCATTGCTTATTATGTTGTCTTTGTTTTCTGTTTAGCATTAAGTATTACAGATCATCAGTGAAATGCAAAATAGCATGTTATCAGACCTTGGCTCCTTGTTCATCAAGCTGCTTCACTTTGAACTTCTCTGAAATGGTTTCGTCCATTGGAATAGTTGTTTATTTTTATTATTGTGTGATGTTTTACCTCTTTCCATCACCAATATTTCTGCACCTTTCATTCTCGTGCAATATTATTCAAAGCCCTCGAGAAAATTTTGCTGATTACTAAACCAAATTCTTTGGAATGTGAACTTATTTATAAAATTCAATCAGTTTTTAAGACGTGAATTTATCACTTCGTTGATGTAATTTGCCTGGACGCTGCATTTGAAGTGGCTATTATATTAATGACTGTCTCATGTTAAAACTATGGATGAGTCGATTCCACTTTTTTTCGATTCCAATCCTGATTCCGATTCTTTCAAATCTATTCCCGATTCTCGAGTTTCTACATATTCCATCGATTCTTATTCCTAGTAACAGGTAGGATATTGGTATACCAGTAGCGTGTGACTATTATTTAAATTCAAGTACTGGCTGGAATAAAATAACAAAGACAATTGAGTCGCTCAAAAAGTGTATTTAATGACAAATAGCAAATATATCCTCAGCTTATAGTCTATGTTTAAAATACATATTTATCAATCTGGAATAGATGGAATCGGAATCCACTTCTGGCGATCATTTCTCGATACCGATTCTAAGCCTGAGAAGCTGTGGAATCGAGAATCGACATTTGGAATCGACTCATCCTTAGTTTAAACTATTTCATTGGCTCTCAAACTGAATGTGCTCATTTTTTTAAATGCTCTTGTGTCGTGCAAATTTGAATTGTGTAATGATTTTCAGGAATGCATTCCTTTTACCTTAATGTGATGTTAAACTTCGGACTCCGGTATAAGCTAGATGCATCTGGTTGTTTGCTTATTACTTGAGCATTATTGGTCTGGGAGCAGTTTCACATTGGATATCATTCTAAGAAATTTACTTTGTAATAACTCATGAAATTCATTTTATGTTTTTGCTTCAAGGACAATATTTATATCAGGGTTGCAACCATTACACAATCCCTCAATAACTGCAGGTGTGCCTAGGTTTTTCCATTTGTACATGCTTTCTATTTTTTTTCTTTTATCTTTCAGTTACTATTACCTGCTCTTAAGCCCAAGACTAAATATCAATTAGATCAGGAGGTGAGTATAGTTTTTACTAGCTTAATTCTAGGTCATTTTTGTGATGGAAACGAAATTAATATTTTAGAGGAAAATGAATGATTAAGCATTATGATTGCTATCCTTTGTGGACCATAATGATGCACCACTGCAGATTCCAATAGATCCTCCATAAAATTGCCTTTGCAATGAGGAATCCTGGTTGGTGTGGGGGTCTGCGCCTTGGGCCAGAAAGCCTAAAATTCAACCTGTCATCCTATATATTTGAAAAATATTTTGTTATTATGAAAATGATGTGGAAATTTTTTGTTCACTATTGGAACATTAGCAAAAGTTTGCAAATATCTGTCAGGAGGTGAAATTTCACCAACACACACTGGTGGTTGGCAACCGATATGTGTACAAGAGCCATATTTCATGTAAAATTTAATTGGAAGCCAGACACGTGCCAACCGTAATCAAGGGCATAAAGTATCAGAAAGTTTAATTTAGTCATTTTCTTGGCATGCCCCCTGGTGGCATGCTAAGAAAGTGATGTGTGCCATAGGTTGCCAATTGCTGCACTACAACATATGCTACCATATAATAGAAATACATATGCATATTAATGCATTTTCCCCTAATTAAATGTACATAGATAAAAAAGTTATCCAATGAGCATGTGAGATGTGCTGTTAGTATTTAGTAGCATAATAAATTGCCAACTAGATGTAAGTCCTTCCCAGCTATTGACAAATACCTGTAATGTTATTAATGACTATAAATTTTTGGGAATTAATTTTGATAAACACCTGAAATGGGACTTGCACATCACTCACCTCAGTAAAAATTATACTCTGTGTGCTATCTTCTTTATGTTCTCAAGCATTCTGTTAGTATGGCTGTTTTAAAAACTCTGTATTATGGTCTAATCTATTTGCATGTTTCTGATGACATCACAATCTGGGGAAGTGGGTCCTCAACCAAGTTAGCCAAAATATTTATTATTCAAAAGAAAATACTTAGGTCTGTCCAATAAACCCTAAAGAGCTCATTGCAGACCACTCTTTAAAAGTCTTGCCATATTAACAGTCCCCTGTGTGTACATTTATAATTCTGTTATTTTTGTGAAAAAGAATGTCTCTGTTTCCATCAAATAATGGTTTACATGCCTATGAGACCAGGACACGAAATGACCTCAATGTAGCATCAGCCAATATAACAATGACGTCCAAAGGACCTCGCTCTGTGCGTCAAATTGTACAATAGGTTACCTATAGGTATAAAGAATGTTCAATCACTAACTCTTTTAAAAAGGAAAGTTTTTATGTACTTAAAATGAAAAATGTATTTACACTGTTAATGACTACATAAATTCAGGTTGATATTAAATTATATTTGTGTCCTTCAATGTAAATGGAATGATCTTTTGATTATTTAATTATCAAGTAACTATTTTTTTGATGCACCCTATACAACTGCATAATGTATGGCTCCTTTTACTGTACTTGTATATTGTCAATTGGGGATAATAAATTATTATTATTTTTAAGTTAAAAGCATTAGAGATAAAATCAACTAATTTGCTACACTACCGATCAAAAAACTTGATAGAGTCTCCATGGAAGCTATTATGGTCTTCTATCATTTGTGGGGAAAATTATATTGTTATCTTTTTCAGTTCTACTGTTTATCTTCCTTGATCATTGATCTATCATTCTCATGATCTAATCTTTTGTAGCATGTCGGGCTTCATGAAATGTTTTTGACGGTAATAGGAGTAATACATGAAATATGTATATGTAATATCACCACTCATATACCTTTGACTGAATGTCTATTAAGGCTGAATGTTGAAAAAATTTCAGTGTGGCATCAGTGATTTCTAATGATATTTTCTCATTTCTTTCAGTTCACATATGACTTCAGGATTGAGAGACAAACTTAGATTTTTGTCATTTGATCAGTTAAAAAATATTTGGGGTGTACGACACCGACTAAATTCTTCTTCTGAGTTGAACCATCTGAACTGTCAGAACTGCAAGGTTAAGAATTGGACACATAATATGTGAAAGGTATTCAAGCAATAAGTCTACTTAGGTCTTTGTCTTGCAAAACATCATGTCATGGGTGATCATCCTCAGAAATAAAGCCATGCTGTTTTTTTCACAGCAATAATTGAAGGTTTTGTTATACCACCACTGCCATTTTTTGTGTAGCTTACGATTTATGTAATGGCATTAATGGTTATACCTTGTGTAAGGAAGGGGTACTTTTTGGAACTCATTTCTATTTACCCAAGTTATTGGCTGGTGAACCGTTAAAATATGTTGGGCTTCCAGCCCAAATGGTTGTTTGAACTGTAATTCAAAGATCCTTGGAGTATATTCCTTTATTATTTTCAAGTAAATAACTTGAAATTTTATTATGTAATGTTTTCAAGGTAACTTTGAATTTATCATCATAACTTATTTATTCTTATGTTAACATGTCTTCCATGTATATGCCTGAACAGTCTTTTAAAGTGTGCTCACACAACATATGTCAACTTCCGGTTTCAGAAACCTGCTGCTGTTGAATACCTAACTTGTAACTTTAATCAAGACTTGCGTAAAAGCAGTATATCTTCCTTTTGCCAGCTTCATGCAACTGTATCATTAACGAAAGTGAAGGAGCACAGAAAGATTATTCTTATTGAACTATGTGCATTGTATCCTTGTAGCATATTCATATCGTCTGCCATTTTAAATGCGAGTTGGTTGAAAGTGGGAAATTTTCCAAGATTTCATTTATTACAATGCAAAATTCTGCAAGTTTGAATTTCTTTTTTATTAACATAGTTCTTCAAAGTTACCAAATCATTCATTAAAATTTTGTCTGGCATTTGACGAAAACTTATGTCATCTAAGTGAATGAATTTTGAACTGTGTTTCTTGGCTTTGGTGCTCTACTTTGAAAGCTACTGTCTGTCTTTCATGTGGGCAAATATTTCAAGCAGAGAGGTTTAGAAATGCATTCATAATGGCCTTTCATGTAATCTCAACCTAGTTTCCAACCCAAAATTTAGTTGTTTTCTTTAATTTCTATTGAAATTCTGATTAAATCAAATTGAAATCAGTATACAATCTAATATTAGACTTAGCAGTGGAGTAGTTCCAGAAAAGATATTTTTATCATGAGTTTATATGCATTATTATTTGTCCTGAGTTAGTTCTTCTCAAGGTGTTGCATTATTTTATGCGATTTTTTGAAACAAATGAATCCTATAATACCTAATAATCAGATTTCAGAGCAAATTTCACATTTAAAATTGTATGATGATGACATATTGTTCAGTTGTCCTGATATTATCTCAACAGGGAGTCATCTCTATCTCTAAAGAATTCTTAGTCATTCAAGATTTTTATAGTTTATTCTAAATATTGTACATAATTTCACTTTTAAACAGATACATCAAGTAATAAGCCATATTTTTTATGCAACTGACCATATGACTGCATAATTTTAAGTAACAGATGCGTCTGCCATTAAAAAAAATAGTTTTGCATAAATTTAGTAGTTGCTACAATATTCCCACAGCCTAAGTTTATGTCAGCATGGGTAATGGTGCTAATCAATTTTCAAAATGAATTTTGATTTATTCTCATGCCTCAGTTTTGTAATTAATGGTGTGCATAATTGCCAATGCTGATAACAATTATACCCATTTTTTGGGATGAAATGAGTTAATGTAACCCATGAGACTGTATTTGTGTATTTTATGTTTTTATTTTGTGCTAGGGAGGAAAGTGGGTTCAAACAATGTCGAGAGTCATCCTGTAAATCGTGGAAATTTCAATTTTGAAACTGGAAACTTAAGGGAGCCTTGTAATATGTCTATTTTCCTCTCAGTCCAAAGCATATCAGTTTAGCCAATTTCGTATTTGTCCATGTTATGTAATGTTTGTTGACAGGACATATCATGTGGTCTTCTAGGGATGTCCTTTCTCAGTCTCAGAAATAAACTACTGAAATACCTCAGAAGGTCCTTAATCTGCAGTGTCTAAGTGTGTTTTGGACCCTGATGTATAAATAAACATTTTTGTCTGCCTTCTTTTGCCATTCACAGACAAAGTTTTACCCAAGGTTTTTGAATTCTGGCATCTCTGCGTACGTTGCAGGTTTTTGAGTTGTTTCATTTAAGTGCTACTCACCTCAACAGATAAGTGATATATGTGATCAGTCGTGCCATTGGGAGTCGGATGATTCCCGAACATTTACATGGATGCAAGAAAATTTTGCCTGGGTGGTCTTTTTAAGTGTCAATGCCGTGGTATGGATTACAACTTTGACAGCACAATGATGAATCAGGGTTGTAGATGTTAATAATGGGACCTATGTATTGGTGTTAATTATCGTAAAATTACGCCTTCAATTTGTAGCAATAAAAATGAAATGTGTCTGTTGTTTTAGACCTGGATGGAAGGAAGGACAAAATGTCTAATGCTTCATCACATTAGCTCCCAGGAGCATAGAATACTTTTGTATAGAGTTCATGATTCCCTTTACTTTTGGAAAGGTAAGAGTTACTGTCGTATGAGGTTTCTCAATGTTTCGTGCATTCTTTTTACAGAATTTGCTTGAAGTTTAGGTGCCTTTATTACCGTATTTGTCAGAATATAGCCCCCTGCCCCAGCTTTTCCTCTCCATTTTAGGATGCTGTTTAATGTTTGAGGCTTAACTTTGTGGAAAATAAAATGTCGCATTGTACATTCCACACACACGTTTTATTAATATCGACCATGATTTCGACATGTAAATGTCACTGTCAAGGTCATTATGTCATTATCACAAATGACATTTACATGTCGAAACCATGGTCAATATTAATAAAGTGTGTGTGGAATGTACAACGCGACGTTTTATTTCCATTTAAGGACTTATTTAATTTTTTATCAGTAGCTTTCCCTTTAGTGCCCCAAAGCACACTATGTAAAATGTAGGAAACACGAATTTACCATTATTTTACATAATTTTTTAATCAAATCATGAACAAAAATGGCTGTCATATCCAGCTTCCACTCCACATATAAGGGAGTTTTCCATTTGCTCTACCAAGCTTCTCAATCGTGCGCAGCTGCTGCTCTTTGCGATACAACAGCACACTTGTCTTTCATTTGTTTCAAACCCTGTGCAATTCAAAACAGATTGCGAGCAGAGGTGATGTGCGCCAAGTAACAAAAGAACTTTGATAATCTCGTCCATGATTGTTGTTTTTGTGTTGATTTTCAGTAAAGGCATCAAACATGGATAATATACAGTTTTTAATTACTTTGTAGTAAGAAGCATATGTTTTTTTTAATTTATTGTAAAGAAATGTGAAAACTATACGCAAAACATTTGGCTGGTACTGTTGTGCACCTGAAGAATGATGCCTACCAAACTTTTTGCTTGCGCACATTGTTCCATTCAATGTCTTTCGTGTGCGCTGATGTGTTCTGGTCTGCGCTAATGTAAACATCTTGAATCGAAAGCTCCCATAGTCTTCAGGCTGTCCTTAAAGGGCTAGTTAATCTATGCATCACAAGACAGAAGAAGTCGCATCATACCCCTATGGATTATGACTTAATCAGAATGACCTGCCTTTTTTCCAGAATTACCTCTCCTTTTTCATACCAAATGTTACATGGTCCTTCAAGGAATCAGGCTCAGACAATGATGTAATTTATCAATGTAAATTGATTAATACTGAAGATCAAATTTTTTTACGGAAAAATATTGCTTAGATTTAAAAGTAACTTTTTATCATTTTTTTTCATCTCTATCCCTACAAAGCTAATCTGCTTATGCCTGAATGAAACCATAAACTTGTCATTAATGATATCAAAACTGTTGTCAGGAATTTTCAAATTAATATGCTTTAAATAACAAATAATATATTATTCATAATTTTTCAATGAGTAACTAGATACAATGTTCGGAAAAACATCCAAGGCACAATTTCATTGTGGGTTGCATGGTGTTTACAGTGACGTTATGCATTGCCTGCAAGGGTATCACATTGTCGTCATGTACATACCAAAACTAATGTGTTAGTAAAAAATAGTTGGCAAATTCTTGAAACCGATGTTGAATTCATAAAAAAATTTGTTAGTCTTTTTTTCACTGGGTACATGAGTTCTTCTCACAAGCCGAGAAATATCACATCTGCATTGAGGGTTGCATTAGGTTTTTTTTCCTTAGTTGCAATTTGGTAATAACAACATAATCATGGAAAAATATTAATTAATTAAGTAATAAAATGTTACAGCTAATTCTTAATAAATACGACTATTTACTGTTTTAAGTTATATTAGCTCATTATTATCTATTTTCTCCGTTATTTTGGACCATTAGACATGGAATTTCTGAGTGGTTTTCTCTCTTCATTCTCGAAAGTAGCCCCCTCGCATTTGACAACCGATCTTCGACCAATAATGGGGTGCTTGTATTCGGACAAATATGGTAAATGCAATAATTCGCTCCCATAGACTTGAGTTTGTAGAATATATATATTCCCGTAAGAGAAGCGTTGGATTCATTTGTGCCTTCTAATTTTCGTTTCATAATATTCAATCATTTGTTCATCATCATCATTTCTGTGTTCGGTATTTGGTTGTGTTGTGAAATATAAGCAAAATATCACCTCCATCTTTAAATGAAGATGGTGAAAAATAGTTTGGAATATTAAAGGCAAAACAATAATTTACATGCTTTCATGTTGTACATAGTTGCTTCAAAAACATCTGTCTGTAGGGTAATGAAATAGGTCCTGTGACTTGTGGTATTACTTTTATTTTAAAAATCCTCTTGAGGTTACCTGATCCAGCCAATGTACTAATAATGGAACAGATTGTCTTTATTGCTGAATTATGTGGATTGCATTTCAAGTTTTCAAAATGTGGCCTCATTGTTTTCATGTGTGTCAGTAATTCATGTCTTTGGCCCTATTTTCCATCTAAGTTATGTACATATTTATTTGTGCAATTGCTCATCATTTTGAGTTTATTTTCAAATGAACTTTTAATGTGTCTCATCCTTTTTATGTTTGGCAATTACTAGATCCAGAGGGGTTAAATTTGCCTTATTGTAGCTCTTGGCTGTGTATATTTTTAAGCTAAGAGTAAATCTTGTATGGCATGGGAGCATTAAATATCCATTTGTTTATCTGTGTTTTGTGTGGGATTGAAGTGATTCATTACTTGCTCATTAATGTGGCGAAGTCATTTCTATTTTGTTGCTTGGAAAGCATTTCCACATAAAAATAGCCCAAATGTCAATTATTTCTTTTTGAAGCATATTATCATTGGTTCAACTCAATATTTCTCATGCATTCTTAAATGGTGCATTATTTCATATTTTTTCTTACCCGTGTCTGGATTCTTTTGTTCTTGGTTGTGATTATTAGAGTGAGGGTAGGCTTTTGACTGAAGTGTTTCCTTTGCGGAGAAAATTATAATTATTGGTTGGGGGTCTCTCAAAATTTGATTAGGTTTTTCGATTATAATTTGAAAAATATTCTTTTGTTTTTTTTTTGTTGGTGCTTTTCAATTTATCATCTCTTGCATATTCTATTTGCTTCCTCTTGTTGTTACTTCTGTATGTTACCATAGATGGATTATTATGATTAGATTGCTATGATTTTTCATGCTTGCTTTTATTGATTTGTTATAAATGTACATTTATATGATTTATATTTAAATAACATTATTTTTGTCCTCATCAAGACTTGATTTTATGGTTAAATAATTTACATATCCTTTTGCTTTGGCAGAATGTTCCTTTATTGTAATATTTTAAAATATTTGACTCATAACGTATTCATTGTAGCCATTTTCCTATTTTCTTAATGCAGGTAATTAAGAAAAAGACTGCTTATTTCAATTATGATGCTAGCCTTAGTTCCTGTGTATGTTGGTGTGTAATGGTTTGTTGGTGAAGATGTGGAAATGGCTCGATAAAATTTATATGCTGTGAACTTTTCATTATGCCTGTGCTTCATATGTTTGCATGCCGTACTGGGTCACTTTTCAGCCCGTCAAGTTAAGATGTGTTTTTGGTGCGCATTATGTCTCCACCTTGTATTGCTTTGTGAAAATTATTTATTGTAAGCTTTTGCCGGCCATTTTAACTCTGTGTTAGGGTTTGTGGTATGTACCGAAACCATACTAAAAGATTAGCCAAAGCTGTAAATGTGAAATTAATTGTAGTTTTAACCTACTGATGAAGGTGTATAATGAAAATCAATTCTCAGAGGTTAAAGTTGTAATGAGTGTAGGCGTCTTATTTTGCGCAATGTGTACGTAGAGAAGTGCTCTTACATATTTCCTAATTTTTCTGTTGAATATTAAATATGAGTATTGCCTCCAGTTTTTCTGTAGTTATCTCTCCAATGAATTGAGCAAGTATTTGTTGTTGTAATTTCTTGAAATGCACACTGGTATGTCCATTTGTACAGTTTGTTGAATGAAAACAATCAAAATTATCATAGGTGTATGTAACCAATGTTTTTAAGAGAGGGAAGCCTACTGGTAAAGTTTTGCGAATCCGTATTCAAAATCTTGGTCATTGAAATGTTAAATTGGTACCTAATTCAATGAAATACCACGATGTAAATTTTACATATGGCTGGCTGAATTGGTGAATAAATCTTGTTTGTATATATCATTATGTAAATAATCATGAAATGTTGTCAAGTGCCTACATCATTAGATACATTTTGTTGAAACTTCAGTGCAAATTGTACTACTGATTTTACCAGCCACAAGCCAAATACTATCTTGGATTTTATATGTTAGTAGTAGGTGTGACGTCGTCAGTATCCTGATTAGTTTCGAATTTGAAAGCGATTCTCCCAAATTTTGATGCAGTGAGCAGCTATAGTCAGCATTATGAGGGCAAGCATGATCAGAAAAGATAATGTCAGTACCTTCTTTTTGGTCCTTGAAAATATCATTCCTGTTTCTGTCCTTTTTCCTAAATTTTCATTTTTATTGCTAGATTTGCACATATCTCTTGGAAGGTCTCATTCTGAAGGATTGTTCAAGAAAATGTGGGAAAGGTGGACTTGTATAGTTTCCAACCTCCCCTTCTTTCCCTAGGCTGTGCTCATAATTACATATACATGCTTTCAAACGAAGGTGCCCATATTATTCTGTGCCAGTTGCATGACTGTAGATTTTGAATATCCTACAATTAGGTATTTATGGATAAAAGGTTTCATTGTTCAAATGCCTTGGGGTAATTTCCATTGGCGGCAATAGACGGCAATTGACATGCTGTGGTGCTTTCCATTTACCCTGATAGCTTACTGTCAGTGGCCGTCTCACCAGTGGCATTAAGCCATGCGTGTGAACAACAAAATGCACATTTATTCACGGGAATCCAGTTCTGTGTGGTGCTTGCGTGAAAAGCAACTGATGCTGGTTTCATTAAGGCTGCCTGGTGGTCACTGACTGCTACCGTCAACAGCTGGCTATTGCCATAAGTGTATGGAGAGCACCTATCATGTCATTGATCATGTATGTGTGAACCAGATATGCTTTGGTTTGGAAGTTTCCGTTATAACTTTATCACTATTTCCATTGCTTCCCACCATTCAGAAGAGTTATTATGTTCAATTTCCTGGTTGTTGTTGTCTTGAACATTTGCCATAGGATTATGTTTATGAGTATGTCTTGGGACATTTGTCATTGTCTCCATTAGTCTGAGCAATTGCAACATTCTGAAGACGTTGCAATTGATTTGCGCAGTGCATTGCCAGTGCAGTTCGTCAAGGAACTTCCAAATGTCAAAATGTAATATTTAAGCCATGTGTTCTCTGTATTTGTGATGTAGTTTATATATAGTGTAGTGATCTCATGGCTCTTCAGTGTGTATTCATTTATTCGGCTGCAATTGATACATTTTCTAGAATTGCAGGTGACAAAGTTGAAAGTTCTAATGTTGTTTTTTTAGACGAAACCATTCATATGTATATCCCTTCTCTTCCTCAATTTTAGTGAAATGGATTGAGATAATGCACATATTATCTTTCGCTCAAAATAACTAGACGTGTGCATATTGCAAACTTCACAGTGTAGAACGATATTTTTGTGGGGCTGGAATCCGTTGTTTTGACACGGTCGGGAAGTAAGTTTTGTGCTATGTGGTACCAGTTCTACCAGGTGCAACAAAGTAATTGTAATAGAATGATAAAACATATAAGACAGGATATGTGTGAGGTGCCAAAATTCTTGTGTATTATTTTTTTGGAGTAAATTTTTAAAACCCTTGTGGTGTCTTTTGTACTGTAGTTATTAAAACTGATGTATGCATTTTTCTTCCCAGGAGAGGAAGTGTAATGTGTATGCACTTGGAAAAAAAATTTAAAACCAATTTGTGTGTACTTCCTTTACATTACCACCTTGCGTTTCATATGTACTAATGCTGGTTGTTTGCTGTTAAGTCTTCTGTGAGAGTTTTTAAAGATTCAGATGTTGAATAACATGATTTCACAGAAATAAAATCTGCGCCTCTCCATCAAAATTTTTATAAAATCTCATTCAGGAGAGGTTTAAATGTAGAGATAGCCCAGTTTTATGTAATTCACGGTTTAACTTATGATTTTGCTGTGTTCTGTGGAAAATACTACAGTGAACAGCAAGCATAGTTCCCGTTTGCTGTGTTGCAACATTTAACAGTCGTGAAAGTAAGGCAGTGGATACTTTAGGGGTGATACGTGAATGACATTCCTACATTAGTTATTGTTTTGATTGTCAGTGATTACATATATGAGCGAGGTCGTACACATTTTCTTAAACATTTTTTAGGTCCCCAGCAGTCGTTAGGAGATTTTTTGAACATCATCATTTGCCTTTCTCTGAATATCTCACGATAATCCTTATGTTTGTTTTGAGATTTATTTTCCTGAATAGCTCTTTAAGTTTTCAGGATCAATCTGATTACCACGCCAACCAAATTTATGCTTCAGAAAGATAATTTTATTAACCTGGAATATACACTTATTTTTGTTAGATTAATACACTTATTTTTGTTGAATTTAAACCCATTGCTTCTGAATCTGCCCACTACAACCCTTCCATTGCCAGAAAATTCCAGCCAGGGTGTGTTAAGACTGCCAAAACTATTTTTTAATGTTCTTGTTCATTCAGGCAGCAAAAGCATTATTCAACAACATCACCATCATTATTTTACTGTAAACATGCATAATTTTAAAAAATTCAAATTAATATATGATGTGTGGAACTTGTAATTCACTTTTTAAGGAAAAGAAAAAGATTATTTGTTTTTTGAAATTCAAACTAATTTTTAGGCAATTATTAAGATGTGTGCTTCATTTCAGTCCTTAGTTGTGATTCATGAATCATGATTGGAGTCATTTTGTGATTTGTGACCTACCTAGTTTACCTACTTTAATTTGTAGGTACATTCATTTTTTTGAGATCATAACATTGGTGTACTGTTACTGAATAATTCTTGTACCTACTTAATTGCTATACAAGGTCACTGACATGCTGAACATTATGGTCTTGATTCGCTCTCATTTACACTGGTATTTGAGGGTAGAGCTAATTCGATACTATGACCAAGGTCGGTGAATTTCGCATTCAGGGTCCAAATTCTTTTCAGGAAGCTCTCACTTCCTGAAAATTTCATTTTTTTGTTGAATTTGATTTTGCCCTGACAGGTATAAACACATGCTTTCAGGTGAAAGTTAAATTTTTCTGGAAATGATATTAAAAGATTTTCAGGAAGAGTTTGTGGTCACTATACATATCATTTCAACATTTATAAAGCGAATTCCTGTGTTTTAATGCCACCCTCGTGGAGAAACATATGTCTTCAGTAGTTTATCTTCGCTCGGTTATTAATTCCAGGTTTTAAATAAAAGAGCCCAACATTACATTATTTCATTTGTTATGATTTGGGTTACTACCAACTCACATCTTCGTAACCCTAACTTCCATGCACTGCATCACTTCCCTTTTATGTTGATACTAATTTATTTTTTATTTTTTTATATACTAATCAACTGCTACCAACTCTCTCATGTTCATTTAAATTTAACACATTACGTCATCCCTTTTCTCAAAATAAAATCGAGTCTTCCTCCTATACAAATTACCTCGAATCATACCCTCTAAATTAGTGAAAAAAAATAACGTTCTCTCTGGTTTCAGCTCTTTCTTTAGCATCATTCTTTAAATGTATATGCGATGAAGGACTACTGTGAAATTCAGTTATTCGTGATCATAAATGGGTGTTACGATGAATGTGGGTGAAGGAATAATCAGTCACCTAGCAGAATAGCACTCATCACTTGGGAGGCTCTAGAGACTGGGGCGCTATGTACTACTGAGACAGCACACCCATCCTTCAAACATATTTTTTTCTTTAGTATTCATACATACGTAAATATATGCCTACAGCTGGAAGAAATATGTAATTCTGAGAAGTTGCTATTTTTCAGTTTAAAACATTGGAACATATCCTTTTATTATACATATATCAGTCATTATAAACAGATAATTCCCAGGCCAGACAGCACAATATGTGATACATTTGAAATACAGCTGTATTACATATGCATGAAGTACCGAGAGCAAAAACATTAAGTAAAAGTCTAGGGTAATACTTGAAAATTATTTGGCTTTACTTAGTCCTCAATTGTACTGCTATTAAAAGGAGAGGGATCAAAACTATGGTGGGTAGACCTCTTACAGCATTTCTATTATAACACAAATGAAAGTCCTGTAAGTAGGTGGGTGGTCAATTCCTTGATCAAAAAGCAGATAGATAGCAAGAGAGGCTAATCTGGGCCCGAGCTTGAAGACGGCCGTCCGACACTAATGGCGAGCGCGAGGAAGGACAAATAAGTTATGTCGTTGTAATTTATCGATTGAACTTACCATCTCTGGCTGAAAGGTTGATCTTCACGTCAGGTATATCACAGGAAAAAGGACGCAGGGTCCTAAACATGTGAAGAACTCTTGAACTTGCGACTGACTACAACTGGAACAATACATTCGCTAGAGCTTGGTCCCACTTACAAACGCGCAATAGTTGCGCTTCGCCACTCAACGTGTTTCACCCGTACACAGTCTTCGAGTCTGCGCTTCACCCGCAAAGTCGCCATCCAACGACCACCTCACCCTGTATCTCCAGTTCCTCATAGGCAATGTCAGTCTAATCTTTAATTAAACCCAGCAGCGTTATCTCAATGATTCAGATGAGCTGGAACCGCTCTGCTCCGCAGCATCCCACAGGCGACTGCCCACTCCTTTCTGAATGACACCTTATCTGAATGGTCACTAACCCCTGCGGGCCACCCATGTGAAGGGAACCAGCTATTCACTATACACCAGGATATTCACTTACATACCTTATAATTTTTCCGTTACGGCACCAAAGCTTTCACAACATTGTTCATCAAAAAACCTACTAAAGTACAATTGCGAACATCGAGGATACTGTGACTGTTTATACAAGTGGCTTTTAGATATTTTCCAATTATATTTAAACATTCTATATTGAGCTGGTGAAATAAAAACTTGCATTGGAGAACCACCTTAATGATTACCATCTTTTCTATTTCCCGGGAATTACGGGGGGGGGGGGGGGGGGGGGGAGCGGCCGCCCCCCCTTAATCCGCCCCTGGACCGCTCTTCTAACGCTAGCTATCGGATGCAGTGAGTACTCTGGGGACTCATTCATTCAAGTATTCTACCAGCTGATTGGTAGGTTCTTGGATAGTCCCCATTCTGCATCCCGACCTCATAGACATTGTCTCGCTTTCCCTCCTAAGGATGGCGCGCTATTAGATCCCTCTTCAATTATTCATATCTTCTACCTCCTCTTATTTCGTCCAGAATTCCTATCCTCTTCCACGCTTCCCCAGTGTTCTGCCCTCTATCACTCTCCTCAACATGCCCTCTCCTCTCAAAACATCCTCCATCCATCTCTTCTGCCTTCTTCGAACCTCTGCCACAAGCTTCCTCTCCTCTCCGACCATATCCAATACCTCCTCGTCCGTCTTCCTCGCCATCCATCTCACCTTCTCCAAACCAACATCTCGAACGCCTCAAGTCTACGCACATCCTCCCTTCGCAATGACCAAGTTTCCGACCCATATAGCGCCACGCTTCATATTAAAGTTTTCACCAGCCTCTTCTTTACGCCTCTTCTCAGACCCCCTCATCAATTCCCTTCTCTTCGAAAATACTCCTTTGCGAGCGCAATTCTGCATCTGATGTCCTTACCACTAAACCCATTCCCCTCCAAAATACTACCCAGATACGTAAACTGCTCGACCTGCTCTATCTTCTGCCCTCCCACCTTTATATTCAGCCCCACCTTCTTACTTCTAGAAAATCTCATTACTTTCGTTTTCTTGTGGTTGATCTTCATCCCATACTTTTCGCACTGGACCTCTAACGCATTCACCATTGACTGTAACCCATTTGCAGACTGACTAACCAATGCTTGATCATCTGCAAATCTCACTGATTTTATCAGCTCACCTCCTACCTTTATTCCTACCTCCTCCTCCCCCATGTCTCCCTTACCATTTCTTCTGAATACACGTTAAAAAGCAGCGGCGATAGTGGGCACCCCTGCCGCACTCCCCGTCCTATCGTGGCCCATCCCGATTCTCCATTGGCTACCCTAACCTGCGCCGTCTGGTTCATATACAAATTCCGAATCAGACGCCTGTCCCTCCAATCGACCCCTAAATTCTTCAACACTCCCATTAATTTCGTCCATTCCACCCGATCAAACGCCTTCTCGAAATCTTCGAAGCATGCAAAAACATCCTGCCCATACTCTAGGTTTCTTTCTACTAGCCATCACCGCTATAGCGTCTCGCGTTCCCGTCCCTCTCCTAAACCCGAACTGGTCGTCACCCAGGTATTCATTTGCCCTCTTATCTAGCCTTCTGTTTATTATTCTCAGAACTACTTTGGCCGCGTGGGATATTAAGCTTATTGTCTTGTAGTCTTCGCACGTTTTTGCCTTACTCTTCTTTGGTATAGGAATAGGTACAGTCTTCGCGAAGTCTTCCGGCCACACTCTATCCTCATAAATCCTACGAATAAGCGCAAAAAGTTATCCTCTTCGGTTCTTCCCTATGCTCTTTAAAATCTCTGCAGGTATGTCATCTATTCCCACCGCTTTATTCCTTTTCATGTCTCGTAGAGCTCTTTCGATATCGCTGTCTAGGATACCTGGTCCGATGCCGTATCTGTCGATATCGTCTTCCCTTTCTATATCTAACATATTGGGCCTTATTTCTTTACCATACAGCTCTTCAACATACTCCTTCCACCTCTCCTGGATTTCTTTCGGCTCTACGATCTCCTATCCCGTCTTGTCTGTTATCGTTGTAATTCCCCCTTCCTATTACCACCTGTCAGTTCCTTTACTTTCCTGTATAATGCATCTGCTCTTCCCTCTTTTTGGTATTTCTCTTACGAGCCGATCTGTTCTATCCACCACGCCTCTCTTGATTTCTTTGTTTCTCTTGTAAGCCTTTTATTTAATTCTCAGTATTTTCTCTTACCTAGCTCTGAGTTTACGCTCTTCCATTTCCTTCTCTCCTCCATCTCCCTTATCATCTCCTTCGTGATCCACGGTTTTTTAATTTTAGTTGCACTGACTACGCCTACCGTTGCTTTCGCCGCTTCTACAATTCCAATTTTCAGACTTCCCCATTCATCTTCCACTGATCTAACTGTATGATCCTCACCCATTATCTCATCCACCTTCTCTCGATACTTCTTCTTCATTGCCTCAGTTAATGCCTCCGTATTCCACTTTCGTACCCTCCTTCCCATTCTTATTTTTTTCAGTTTTACCCGACATTTCATGACTAATAAGTTGTGGTCTGTGTCTGCATCAGTTCCTGGATAATTAAGCGAGGTTTTAACACTATTCCTGTACCTGCGACGAGCCATTATATAATATATCTGGGACATATCTGTGTCTCCCGGCTTCTTACAGTGTACCTGCGTCGAGGATGATGTCTGAACCATGTATTTGTGATTACTAGGTTATTTCTACGGCAAAACTCCACAGCTTTCTCGCCGCAGTCATTTCTCCTTCCTAGCCCGTAATCGCCCACCTCCCGCCTATCTCTTCCTTCACCCACCATTCCCCCAATTCCCCATTACTACTAAGTGCTTACCCCCAGGTATCCTACCAATTATTTCCTCTAGCTGATCGTATACCCCATCTACATCCTCCTCTTTATGATTAGAGGTAGGCATATGAACCTGGATTATAACTAAATTCGTTGGTTCTGCCTTTAGTTCCACGACTATTATCCTATCACTCACCTGTTCTGCATACACTACTTTTCTACCAAGTTTCCTATTCATTACGAATGCAACCCCGCGCTGACTTTCATTCCTTCCACTATAAATTACTCTATAGTCATCGCTCCAGTAGTCCCCGTCATCCTTCCATCTTACTTCACCCAGACCCATGATGTCTACAACCATCCTCTTCATTTCTTGTTTTATATTCTCTAGCTTCCCCGCCCTCAGAATAGTCCTAACATTCCTCGTGCCTATTCTGATTGTTTCGTTCCTCTTCTTTATCTTCGTTTCCTCTGCTGCTACTACGTCTGAGCAAGGATTGCGTATGATGATGACCGCAGGGGCCTTGCTCCCACCGCTGCCGGGCACGACACCCGGCCCTCTGGGCCGAGTCCCGTAGTTGCCAGGATTCATTATCATTTCAGAACTATCCATAATTTCAAGGTTTTTGTTTGAATTGAGATAGTATTCCGTGGCCTATCTCACAAGTGTTTTTTACGTGATACCATCACTTCATAGGCCGCCCCACTGGGGTCAGACGCCTTTTGCAGCCGCCTCACTGAGGTACAGACGCTGCGCGGACTACCATTCGTCTGTCTCCTAACCTTCGACCAATCTGGCATGGGTGACCCTACCAGGAGCATTGCTCCCGCCGGTGCAGCTCTAGGGGTCATCGGAGCACGCAAGCCCTTCCTCCACGACAAGGTTGTAGTCCGAGGGAAGAGACTCTGGGACTGCAAGAGGGAAATTCAGTTGGAAAATATTTGTCATAAATTTGCAATAATAACGATTGGTATTGGAAAAATATCTCACGGGAAAATATGCTCCAAGTTTATGGCGATCTTCCCCACGCCCCCTCGCGAAATTGGAACCTCTTTTTTTAGTTAACTGTTTAAAAAATAAAGTATTTCAGTAAAACAGCTTAATACTATGCATAATTAAGCAACAAAACGTGCAATTTTTACTTAGTAAAATAAACGAAAATGAGAAGTCAGACTCTCTTCTGTTGAATAGAACTAATATATTATTTCTTTCTTTTCTCTCTCCCGTTGAGAATCCACGGGCATTTCTAATAGTCTATAGTTCTATACGTTTATGGTTCTATACATGGAGTATATATAGTATGTAGTATCTATGGTTCTATACTATGTAAAAGGCTACGCGTACCAACGTATGATTCAGTTGTTAGCCGGGGTGATTCAGGTGTGCGCCATTAGATGGAAAGCGAGCTCCCATATACCAAGGTCGTTCGATATCTCGCTTGATTCACGTTCGATAGCTAGCAGACGATGCGATATCAATCGACCCTGCCATATACGTTCTTCAGTCAAGGAGAGTAGAGGTCCTCTACTCTCCTTGTCTCCACTAATGGATACATGGCGCGGGCGATGGCATTTTTTAAAATACGCTAGGGAAAAGGCTTAGTTACAGCTCCACCTGCCTCACCAAAAATGCTGTATAAAAAGAAATCTCTGACGTTTAGATATTATATATTGTTTACCTACCATATTTGTATGTAATGTTTTCATAAAAAATAAAAACGTTATTTATAACTAATTATTTACTTTATATATACATTACTTTTTGGCTGTTTCGCCAATCCTGTTTCAGCAGGCTATTCAACTAGTTTCGAATAAAATTCAGTGAATTTGGCTTCATTATAAATAAGATCATCTCATCTTTCCAATGAGAGAAAAATATATAGTTTTTTCATTAAAAATAAAAACATTAATTTCTATTTTATTATTTATTTTATACATTACTTTTTGGCTATTTCGCCAATTCTGATTCAGCAGACTATTCAACTAGTTTCGAATAAAATTCAATGAATTTGGCCTCATTATAAAGAAGAAGATCTCATCTTTCCAATGGTAGAAAAATATCACCCACATACCGTACAACTATTCGAGATAATTGCCAACAAAAATACCAGCCATTTTTCATGGGAAATGGTACGGGTACGCACTCCAGAGAGACTTCCGGGGGCTTTCCATTCAAGGTGATGAAGTTAGCGCACATCGGAACACATCAGCGCACTTTAGCACACACGAAAGACGTTGAATGGAACGATGTGCGCTGGCGATTTTTAACCTGTTTGGTAACGAAGCGTGCGGCTTTCCTTTGCATTTAGTTTTTTTTCACGAATTTATTCTTTCTGTGCAGGGTCCCGAATACTCGCGGCGTACTCGAGACGTGATGTAACTAGAGCGGAGTTACATAAGTCTTTCACTTTTCATTCAAGCACCTACTTAATATTAACTTGATAAAGGCGGTTAGAGCGATTTTTAAATCTACAGATTTGCGTGAAACTTTGCATACATGTTCTCATCATTGATGACAGATAATTGTGAAGAAAAAATTGCTTCCAACTGATTTAGTATTTTGGCAATTCAATGCTATTTTAACGCGTAGCCTTATGGAACATGACATGCGAGGCTATTTCGTAATAATTCGATTACATATGTACATATTTTCTTCTAAACGCGGAATATCACAATTCTTCTTATTATAATTGTTGCAAACAAATATTAACGTGTATCGCCGAGTTCAATATTCGTAAAAAAAATCTTTTCAATATAATTTCGTTTAAATTTCGAATACCTCGCCGAAAACTATAGTTATAACATGCTTAAATTAAGGAAAAAATATAATTATTGTATCATTTCCGTTATTGCCTGTATGGTGAGTTCCAACGCGCTTAAACAGATGCACTTCGCGTAGATTCTTCTAGGGATTCCCACCGGGTTAAATTGGTAAAAACTAACTTCGCGACGTTTCGACGGACGACTCGTCCATCGTCATCAGGGTAAATATCGTTGAATTAAAGTACGGAAAGCTTATAATGCGGGTACAGCAATCAGGTGACTCCTGGTTGGTTGGAGGGTGAAATTTGAAAATTGTGAAGGAGTATTCGTTTTATTATTCCGAATTATCTTTAAAATGGAATTCCAAGAGTTGCTGAGATGAAAACCAGCGTCACGATTAAAGTTATTCTTTTTCAACCTGATCGCAATGACTTCCTTTGCCAGTCTATCCCAATAACATTTGGATCGGCAAATAATCTGACGCTATCCCATTTAATCCTGTGGTCAAGACCATGGGCGTAATTTCAGCTTTGGTTGGGGGTGGCAAGGCCTACCGGACCCGGTGGAAGGGGGGGTCCAGGGTCCTCCTAAATTAGGCATGATTAATGAAGAATCGAAAAAGTGCCGTGCATGTAGAATTGTATTTTCCAATTGTTTGTAAATTATTGAGATTTTTACTTCAAAATTCTGGGGTGGAAACAAACTGGGTTGAACAATTCTCCCAGAATTACGCCACTGGTCAGGACTAATGCTGTGTTCAGCAACAGCAGATTTTTCGGGCTATGCAAGCCTGAAATGTCTCTGGTGTTCTTTGAGCCTCATAGCAATAGTTCTTCCAGTTTCCCCCACAAACTTGACCACATTCGCAAGGAATCTGACAGACACCAGGAGTCATAAGGCCAGTAAGGTCCTTCATTTTTACGAGTTGGTCTCTTCAAGTTTTTCTATACGCTTATGCATGGTGTCGATATTGTATCTCCTGAGAATTCTGGAGATTTTCCAGAAACCGTGGGCATATACGGCAGAATAGTCCTAGCGATCCGTTTAGGGCGGTCATCTTCGGTTTCCAATTTGCGAGAATTGAAAGCCCTATTTAGAGTCAAAGAGATGTGCCGTTCGCTGTATACATTTTGACGGATCGCCTTCTTTAGATACCTCAACTCATTAGTAAGACTCTTGGTATCGGCTATGGCCTTGGTACGATGATGGCTTGAATGCACTTCAATTACTTGTAGACCAAGAATTTTGTTTCGAAAAGGTAAATATTATTAACATGTACTCTCAATGACCCACGATTACTGCTCCAGCCACCTTGCTGACCCGTAAATGTTACGTGTGTGGGTAGGTTATTTGGGGAGGCGACCGACAACTGAGATCATTTGTTAGGTTGAGGCCGTTTCGTATTTTTTCTCAACGTTAGGTCTGAAGTTATGGAGATTTCCTTATATTCGACTCCATCTGATAAAATTATGTTTACTCCCCACACATCATAGATATGGCATCGTTGTGGTTTTTTTTGCGAGAAGTGAGCTGCGGTGTATTTACTAAGATTAAGTTCGAGTCCCAACTGAAAAAACTCCAAGTCAATGTTGTTAAAATCCAATGAGAAAGTCTCTAAAGTACACTTTTCTTTCATAGATGTCTGTGGTCGTTAAACTTAAATCATGGATTAAGGTAGAGTGTAGATGGCGTGTTAACGCACGAAAGTGAAGCCTATTTATTTGGGGAAAAAATGATCCCCCTTACGTATCCTTGGTCACCAGTTAGTCCATAAATTTTATGAATAAATCAGTGCTTTTTTATTATTTATTATTATGGAGAAATTCTTACGTTTCCAGCAGACCTGCTGCCTGCTTTGCAGGCAGTCTCCGTCTGGTGTGCTCTTGAGGTGAACTTGGTGTTTTTCCTTTTTTTTGCATTACTGAAGAGGTAGCAGTGGGAAATGTGGCTAAATGTGTGTATGTTTCCCAAAAATGAAAAAAAAACATTCACAATAATTTTTCTTCCCCAAAACAGCAATTGCATAGGAACCTATTTAAGTGAACCCGGGAGTCCCGAAAAACTTTAGTCCCCGGAATCTAACTAAATTTAAACTTTCAAAAACTACGATTTTTTGCATTTTTATTTGCACCACCAACTGCTAAAAATTCAAAACTACTACCAAATCATACAGACAGAGAATCCATATTTAATGCACCAAAGCTCATTTCTCTAGCTCAAAACGTGAGAGAGAAATAAACAAAATTGATACAGAATGACTGACTGACTGACACATATAGTAGTCTATATTGCCGTAGTCTATATATATATATATATATATTATTGCCGTAGTCTATATATATATATATATATATATATATATATATACATAAATAAAACAGTGATACACTAAACAAACACAGAAACACGCAAAAAGGACACTCACAAAAGAAAACTTGTACGTTTCGGCGTCGGGACGCCATCGTCAGCGGTAGAGGAATGATGAGTCCTCTACCGCTGACGATGGCGTCCTGACGCCGAAACGTACAAGTTTTCTTTTGTGAGTGTCCTTTTTGCGTGTTTCTGTGTTTGTTTAGTGTATCACTGTTTTATTTATGCATGTGCATCGTCGCCTAGAGCGATTTTCTACCAAGACATTATATATATATATATATATATATATAGACTACGGCAATATCACTATTAATAACATAATGAAAGATCTAAGGCTTTCCCGGAGTATAGCGAAGTTGGGGGTTCTTCGGGTTTCCTACCGGGTCAAACTCTGCTCCATTTCTGACAACGACTCGTTCATCGAAACGTCGGCAGAAATGAAGAATTTGACCCGGTTGTAAGTACGAACAACCCCCAACATCACTATACATAAGTTTTCGGCGTGTTAAAAATGCAACTAATCCATTCAATCTGGCAGATTGCGCCCTAAAATGGCTTTAATATTCTCCTATGTTATCTTATTGTAGGGTTCTATTTATTATTTTCTTTAATCTACGACCTACATAGCAATGGATCTGTCTCTTCCTCTAGTTGTTGGTAGGATCAAACGAGGGCTGATCTATTCAGGTCGAATGACAAAATTCCCGGTTAAATACTTGGGAACTTGATAGGGATGCTTATTTACTCTTTCCACGACGAGTACAATGTGCGTAAATAAATGACAATAATTTCCGAGCCCTGTTTCTCATGGCTACTAATAAACTTTCTTGCCCTTATTAGGGTTTCTAGACTATATATTGTCATAAAATTTGCAGCGCCTTGTACTTGTTCAGTTATAACGGTATTTGGATGTGAAGTATATAGTTTTGACTGTCGTTGGAATGATTTTGATGGAACAGTAATTTTGACCTCACTGTTTTGAATTTAAAGATGTAACGCTTAGGAAGCTTGTGTACTGGCTGTTCGAATGTCTTGAATACAAAAATGAGAAACTTCATTCTTTCGGCAAACTGATAAAATACATTTTAACTCTCTATCTTGAGTGACAGTAGTTTTAAAAAGCAAAAAATAAACAACTGCATAAAACCCAATGCTTAGCATTCTTAATCAGCTAAGCAAAATACATTTTTAATGCGTTAAAGACCAAAACCTGGTTGTCAAGGAAATATGCTATTGTTGATTTCAGAGAAAAATGTGCCTTTTTGTAGCTAAAAACGCGATTTTCAGACAAATACGAATTCGAAGACAAAATTGATGGAAATAATTATAAACTTTATTCTTTCAGCCTTTTGATAAAAAAATCCCAATGCTCTATCTTGAGCGGAAGTAATTTAAAAAAGCAAAAAATGAAACCACTGCACAAAACCCAATACCGTAAACCACCATAGGGCCCTTTTTTGGTTGCCTGAGATCTTTTTGAAATATCCTACAATTTTCCTTCTGTCTTGAACTATTAGTTTGCATAATTTCAGCAAGATAGGAGTAAAACTGTAGATTTGTTTACATGACAGATAGACAGACAAAAATTCTTTTTTATATATGTACCTAAATGACTTAACTCAATTGAGATTCATGGAATAACATATGCACAAAGCATGTGCTATTACCATGAGTAAGCGGGTCAGAAGGGATTAAGGCTGCAGAGGCATTCTCAGGGTAGGCTTGAGGCGTGGTGGTGCGCAGTGGTGTAGCGTGAATCACGGTCACTTTCATCCTCGAGCACGTGCACGCCATACGATCCTCTCTCTGCACAGCGGTTGCGTGCAGAGCCTTCCCTTCGCCCCCCTTTCCTCCCCTTATTCCGTGCATTCTTCTGGGCATTCCTCGGTTGCGTCCCAGACGACCGTTTAACATGGCCTCCGTCGCTGCTACCATCGAGGTCGAACCGTTCGATGCCCGCGGGCCAGAATTTTTGATTCGGGCAGACAGCAGCGCGCGCGCGATGCTCAAATGCGACCTTTGGAAGCGAACTCATCAATTTCTAGGTGAAGTTGATGAGTTCTTCACGGGTTTACCACCGGGTTAGGCTTTCCATGATTGACGACGTTTCGGCAGGAGACTTTCCTACCATTTTCAAGGCTCTGTTTGCGGACGGTCTTGGCTTGCGGAAGGAAAGTCTCCTGCCGAAACGTCGGCAATCATGAAAAGCCTAACCCGGTGGGAAACCCGAGAAGAAGTCATCAGCATAATTCGCCGGGAAAGCATAAAATCACTTCTAGGCGAAGTGATATCTCGCTCCAACTACCTTAAGGTAGTTTGAGCGAGAAATCACTTCACCTAGAATTTAATGAATTTGGCCTCATTTTATAGAAAAAACTCTCATCTTTCCAATGATATCAAAATTTCAACCCCTTGCCGAACTACTTTTCGAGCAATTTGCCTGTAAATATAAGCTGTTTTACATGGGATAGATTATGGCTAAGCGCTCCAGAGGGAGAATATTGACGGAAATAGGAATTTATAACACCTAGTTTTCGTCAAAAACTAACGGATTGCATATTTTTTGCAAAAACCTGCTGTTTTGAAGGGTTTTCAGCCGTTTGGCGGGAAGAAATGAGTCAAGTTAGAGAATTATGTAGCTTTATTTATTTAATTACTGAGATTTTTGTTCTTATATAACTATATATTTGCGTCATTGATATTATAATATTTATTTCGTACTTCTTACAGACGCTGAAATAAAAAAATAAAATTTGAATATGGTCTCCACTATGACTAGGGATCTATCTCGCTCAAACCACCTTAATCTCGTGTAAGATTTAAGGTTTTCCCGGAGAAAACTTGTGATGTAGATTTCTCAGGTTTCCAACCGGGTGATGTTAGTGAGTTGCACCGACGTTTCGACGGCGTGACGGATCGTCAATTGGCCCTGAGGACGATGGCAGACTACGCCGTGAAAACGTTGGTGCATGGTACTAACCAGAGAGTTATTAAGGTACTAACTATACTTATACTATATACTCTAAGGTACTAACACATAGGTAGGCCGTTGCGCATCTCGGTCATCTATCGATACCTCTGTGCTGCGATAGTATCGACTGTGTGACGTAGCGTGGAGGACAGAGCTACAGAATTCCGTGGTTTGAGCATTGTGGATCATTGTGGATTTTGCTTTGTGATTAGCTCTTTGGAGTAATTCCTATTCCCTGAGGAAAAGTATTGTAATGTATTAGTACCATGCGTTGGTGCAACTCAACAACATCACCCGGTTGGAAACCCGAGAAATCTACATTACCTTAATCTCTTCAAAAATTCTCCCATCTTTCGTGAACAATTCGGCCAAGGTTCACAAAATCATTCACTTCCTCATTTATTTCACCATTCACTCTCATCATACAATCATTCTTCCAATTCTCCGAGACAAAATCAATCAATCATTCACTTCCTCATTTATTTTACCATTCACTCTCATCATACAATCATTCTTCCAATTCTCCGAGACAAAATCAATCAATCATTCACTTCCTCATTTATTTCACCATTCACTCTCATCATACAATCATTCTTCCAATTCTCCAAGACAAAATCAACCATTTAGGTCAAATTAATCGATTGTGGCGATACTTTGTGGAAATTGAAGATAGAATTCAAGGTTACAAAAACACAGTACAAAATTCCACCTTATTATTTTAATGCTGTCGACCGGTTTCGACGTCTAAAGCGTCATTTACAAGACAAAACAGTTTTGCGAACAAAACAGTTCATTTACAAGACAAAACCTGTTTTGTCTTGTAAATGACGCTTTAGACGTCGAAACCGGTCGACAGCATTAAAATAATTAGTGGAATTTTGTACTGTGTTTTTGTAACAATGAATTCTACTATTTAGGTCGTTTGGTCTGTGCGATCACAGAGACGAATGTAATTTGAATGAATGAATTTATTTATGCTTTATTAATGCTCTTGGGCAACCAATTACAGCAAGTAGGTAACTATACACAATTCATACATTCTGCTCAAATAATCGTAATACATAAATTGAATAGAAACTAATTTTACTCCAATTACATTTACCAGATTTTCACAAATTCAATGTTGAGTTTTCAAATGTCAATATAGCTTTCCTTTGAATGACTGAAGTTTCATGTGAGAGGAAAACGAGTTCCAAAAATTGGAAGCAGTGATAAGCAGTAGCGTAGCGAGGGGGGGGGTCCGGACCCCCCCACCCCCCCGAAATATTAAAACATATAAAAAAATAAATTAAGCTTGGAGCAGGGGAAAGTCTACAAATAATAAATTATAATACCGTTGTTAAAAAAGGTTTGTCCTTTTGTTTAAATAATAAATTATCAAACGATACGTTTGGGCTCGGCCGCTCGGGTAGTGCAATGGCGATGTTTGTGTAGCTGGCCGAGTTTCGACTGTGGACTGTATGTCTACTGTCTAGTTCGCCCTGTTTTTCAAAAAATTTCCTCTGGTTTTGGACCCCCCCGAACGAAATTCCTGGCTACGCCACTGGTGACAAGAAAGGAGTTAAGATAGAGGTTGGTGGGGGCTTGGGGGATATGAAAGAAGGTAGGGTCTGATCGGGATCTTTGGGAAACACTTCTTCCGAGGGTAAATGGATCATATAGGTAGGAGGGATTCCGATTAAGGTGGTTCCACCGTAAAATGACTAAAATGTCATTTTATTCATATTCTTTCTACTTGTAGAAAAAGTTGTCCTCTATCTCATATGAACAATAAAATAATACCTTTCCGCGCTATTTTATTCTATAATTGAAGTTGAAATTACATGGTGTTCAATGGGGGAATGAGAGAAACACGGGGAAAAATAGTATTTTTCCATAAAATATAAATGCCATTTTTGCGGAAAACTATTTACAAGAAGATTTAAAAATGAAATAAGGCATCTTACCACCTTATTTTTTTAGTTATTGGGGAATTACTGCCGTAATTGAAGTCAAAATGTGGTAATTCGTAGGAAATGGCGCTGCAGTCGGCTCCTATGGCTGGAAAAAAGTGCTAATGTAAAATACATTCGTGGAATAATTTGCATTTTTTCTGCTTTACTTTTGGTTTTCTGTAGGTAACGCATTTTATCTGTGAAAGCAGTATTTTTTGGACAAAATATGGTTAAAAAAATGTGGAATTTAGTATTTGTTTTGACCCATGGTTCAAAAAATGTGGAATTTAGTATTTGTTTTGACTCACACAGTCGCGGCGGAACCTTATTAACGAAGAGGGAGAAAAGAAAGGACTCCAAGAAGTATTTCCTTCGAGAATCAAGAGGTAACTACTTTAGATCAGCGTAATATTTGGACACAAGATTATCTATGCGAAGGTGAAATATAAATCTAATACAACAGCTAATGATAAATTGCTGGAGACGCATATCAAGAACGTTTGGGGAGGGGTTAAGCAATTTTTTTTGTTTACATAGGATTTTTATCGATTTCGAAACCAAAATATGGTGATTATCTAAATTGACTTTCTACAAAGCAAGCCACCTCAAGGTGTTTAGCGGGGGTCGAAACCACACTAGGAGTGCTCCTATCATCAATCACACTATCATTCATTCTCAAGCGGGAATACTCTGATCACGAGAGAGTCTTGGGAATACTTCGGGAAAGATGAAAACATTTTCAACATTTCCCATCGACACAATGCAATAGAAACTAACAGATTGGCTTAGAAAATCAGATAAATGATACCTTACTTCTCGCATATTTTATGAACATAATGTATTACATCACAGAAGCTGGTTCGAATGTAACTTTGCGAAAATATTCATGAAATTATTATATTCGATCTTGCCTCATTCTTTATTTTGAGAAACTGCTCTAGGCAATGGGTTTTCTGCGTATTTTCTGTCTACTAATGAAATATTTATTTGAAATAGTTTTTTTATATTTTAACCTACGCCAAATGTGATTATAAGTCAGAGACTTAGGGTAATTATAACCATCTCAGCAAAGTGAAGTGTGTTTTTACACCATCTTCATACGTCATCCAATCCCAAGGTTGGTTGGTAGCCTATCTCTCTGATCTCATCAGCAATCATCAATCCGAAGATTGGTTTCCTGCAAGGTCTTCACTCAACTCTCTTATCACCTCACCGTTTCGGTTTTTGGCATCTTGGAACTTGCACTACCAATTCGAAAAATCTATTTGAAAATGTTGGCTGCAGACGATGCTTGAACACTCAAATACCATAAATTTAACATTAGTGGTAACTTTTTAGGACTAGAATATATATGAATACAATATTCTGAAAATTTATAACATCTACTGAATCCCAAAATGTAAAATAATGGTTGGATATGTGTTCCGAGGAAAAAAATAAAAACGTAAAAACACTTTTTTATGTTTATGTTCGTCGGGGATCGCCATAGTTACCGAAAAATTGGGAAACGGTACTTTTTAATGCTGAGCACCGCAACAATGTCCTCTGCTGAAAAGCGCCCTGGGGGAATTTTTGATTTGCTTATTCTGTTAGAGCCTTTACTTGACTTTGACTCGTTGCTATTTATTATTGAGTTAGCACTATCTAAAATGCCACGTAACACCACATGCAGCAATTGATGGAGAAATCCCATGCAAATTTTCAACTTCTGGACGGATAATAGCATTTTTAGTGTTTTTGCCAGCTTTCGTCAACTTCAGTTCACTGTGTCGTCGGCGTTAGGCTGCTCTGAACGAAAAGTACCAAGAGACACGCAGTTGAACATCCCATCCGACGGACACTGTGCTTAAGCTTAAGATGGCTGGAGCGTTTTTTGTTTATGTACAGATTAGCGTGAAACTTTGCTCACTTGTTCTCATTAGAGAGATATTTATAAATAAAAGTTTAAAAAATTGCATCATTACTATTTGTTTCTTTGGCACTTCAACGCTGTTTTACCACGTCTAGCCTAAGGGGACACGACATATATTTCGTAATAACTCAATTACATGTGTACAGATTTATTCTAAACTCGAAATAATACATTTATTATTGTTATAGTTGTTGCTAAGAAACATCAAAGTGTCACGCCGAGTTTAATTTTCGAAAACAACATATTTCAATATAATTTCGTCTAAATTTGAAATACCGCGCCGATGACTTTAGTCATAACGTGCTTTAATTAAGAAAATAAAATTAAAATATAATTCTTGTGAAATTTCCATGGTGACTTTCAACGCATAATATGCAGCTGCAATCAAATGAAATGTGGTCCAAGAATTTTATTTTGACGTGCTTAAAAATTATTAAAATGTGCACCCAATGACCCACGATTACTGCTCCAGCTACCTTAAGGGGTAGTTTGAGCGGGATATCATTTCAACTAGAATTCAATGAATTTGAGCTCACCATAAATAACAGCATTTCACCTTTCCAAAGATATCAAAATATCAGCCACTGCCACTCACTATTATACATTTCGAGATACAATTTGCGAAAAAAAATAGAAGCCGTTTTGCCATGGGAAATGGTTCGCGTATTCACTCCAGAGAGATTTATTTAAAAAAAATGAAGAGATCTAACGCATAGAGGTTGTCATAATTTTAACAGTGTGTAGTTTGTATGTTTTATCAACTATTAAAAAAATTAATTAATCACCGCAGTAATCTTTGCATATTCACAGAAAAACATGTTTTGAAGGCTTTTTAACCGTACAGCGTGAAAAAAATGAGTCCAGGCAAAGGTGTATTTAATTAATTGCGGAAAATTTCAGTCATATGGAACAATATCGAAGTGCTATTAATATTACGATATTTATTTCATGCTTCTTACAGTTGCTGAAATTAAAAAATGAAATTCAAATATGGTCTCTCTTTTGACTAGGGAAAAACGTCGCTCAAACCAGCTCAAACTGCATTTAAGATAGTGGAGACCATATTCGAATTTAATTTTTTTATTTCAGCGTATGTACGAAGTGTGAAGAAAATATTATAATATTAATGGTGCAATAATATAGTAAAATATTACAAAAATTCTCAGTAATTAAATAAATATAACCACATTTGTCTCTAATTTGACTCATTTTTTCACGCCGTACGGTGAAATCGCCTTCTCATCGCGTTTTTTTTTGAGATTCTGTAAAAATTACTGCGGGGAGTAATTGATACATTTTTTCACAAATGTTGAAAAAACATACAAACTACACACCGTTAGTTTTTTCACGAAATATAGGTTTTAGAAATCCATAATTTTTTCAATATTCTCCCTCTGGTGCGCACAACCGTAATCTATCCCATGTAACACAGCTTATATTTTTAGGCGAATAACTCGACAATTAGTTATGCAAGGGGTTAATATTTTTATATTACTGGAAAGATGGGAGTTTTTTCTTTAAAATGAGGTCAAACTCGTCAAATTCTAGGTGAAGTGATATTTCGCTCAAGCTGCATTTAACTGCCAGGGGTGACCGGGAATCAAAAGAGAAACATCGTGCTGGGCATATAATGGCCATAATAGTCCCACCGGGTGAGGGTATCGGATCGGATGAAACCATGTCGGGCGTATTGAGAGAGTATTTGAATCGAAGTTTAATGACCGGAGCGTGTACATCAATCAAAGTTCTTAAGTCGTTTTTTATGATCGAACAGAAGGATACTAGACTGCTGAGATCATTTTCGCCTGCGACGCGGGAAAAAAAGGTTGCCAGATGGAAGGAGAATGAATAAACTGTTCAAGACTACCCTTCGCGTTTACCACATGGGGGGACATGAGTGTGATTGATCCCTGACACTCGGGGGGTATTTTAAACAGGCTGATATTTTGTTGTGAAATGTCGGGAAACTAGTTTTCCAAAACCCACTCTCCTATCCATGGGCATTCACGTCCTCTGCGTGTATTTTTTGGTTGCTTGGTTATTTTGGGATGCGGTCAACAACTTAATAGTTATTTATTCGATTAAATGGGAGAGGGAATAATAATTGCATATTCGTGGAATGAAGGAAATTTGAAGAGAGTAACTTGTCATCAGCGTTAAAAGCCCTCGCAAAAGCTCGTGGCAGATGCGCAGTGGATGATTTTGGGAAAGGAAGTGTCTGTGACGATCAAATAGTTCCATCGTTTTTTTTTTAACACTAACTTGTGAAAAAATTTGGCAGAGTAAAATCTTCCGGAAGCTCTTGCAAAAGAAACTTGCGGAAGTGTACTTGCCAGTGTAAACCCACCCTAACGAGGTGCAACTTAGCTCACAAATAGCCAACTTTAGTAAAACCAATTATTTTATTTTTGTCTTCCATTTAACGGAGTAAATTCTCAAAATATTGCGCAATTGCATAGTCTTAGTTTGTCAGTTTGCTTTTATTCACGTTGCGTACCGTTTCACCCCTTACTGCGTGGCATGATGCTGCTTCAAACTGTACGGAAGAATGCACCGACTCTCGGGCGGAAGGCGAAAAGGTCCCGCAGGTAGAAATCCAATTTCACGGAGGGTCCTTGAGGTTCCTTCGGCGCGGTCCAAGCAGGCCACCCAAGTTGGGATCGGGAAGCCGTCGAAAAATATCCCTCGGCCAGGGAAGCCAGAGCTAGCGTTGTCCACCGCTCATGTCACTACCAATCAGTGTTGCCAATATGGCGTATTTTCCGCTAGATCAAGCTTTTTTTTCAGAAACCGTCTGGGGTGATAAGATTTCAACTAGGGGATAGCGGATTTTTTTGCCATATTTTTATGACTAATATGGATTATTCTTGTTTGTTTTCCTTCTATTTTTCAACGAATCATGAATGGTAGGTAAAGTCACCCTTATGTGCTGTCATAATTTAATTTTGGCGGGGTTTCTTGGATTTACACAGATTTCTTTTGGACAAATGAATAAGTAATAAATAAATATATTAAATTAATATATTTGTATATATATTCTGTACTTTACATAATACCTACTGTTTTTATTTATTTGATTAAAATTATTTAAAATTAGTTAAATAGCCTGGTGGAAACGTTAGATTGAAACTTAAAAAATTAATAGATTAAAAGAATAACTTTATTTAGAAAATAACGATTTTTTATTTCTAAAAGTTTTCACATTTCTTTCAGGAAAAGATCTTAAAAATAATTTCAGGTAACTCATTTCATCTTTAATTCCTCGATTCAAGGAGTGTTTTAAAATATTTTTTTTATTATTGCCTGCATTTTATTTTATAGTTGTGGTCTGTCCTTCCTAAGTAGCAAGGTGTATCCAATCTTTTATTTATTTCCTCCCAAGCCTCCTCTATTTTTTCTATCTAAATATTTTACTCCTCACTTCCAGAGATTTCCACCCTATCCTATTTCCAGGGATCCTATCATTGCTGTGACACTGTCTGTCCTTTTCTGTGTCTGATGATGTCGCCTTTGCGATTAAACCGGTCGCAAACTAATCAATCAATTATAAAAATTACAAGGTTATTATATGAGTAATAGTTATTCAAACTATCCTTGAGTTTATCGTGAAGATTCTCCTTTAACTAAAGGCTTGGCTAAGTCGCTCCAAACAATTGATCGCGTTTCCTGCTCTTCTTGTGAGTTTCCCACAACTCCTCACTTCCATCCGTACACTTCGAAATCTGCTGTCTTTATTATTCTCTTCCTAACTTCCCCTCCATATTTTTTTGTTATTGAATTAGACGCTACTGACTACGTTCATTTTGTTTCACCCCTGAAATAAGAGTACTCAATACTTCCCTTCAAAATTCAGCTGCTAATGCGCTTTTCGCTTATCACATGTTTTGGTATTCTTGTTCCATGGTTCTGCCTTCACTTTAAGTACAGATATAAGCCGTGTTCGAAACGAAGGGCACTTGCCCCCTTCGCTCTTCTGCCCCCTTCGAAAGGGCACTTCTCAAGCCCCGGATCGACGCTAGAGCCATGGAGTCTATATGCAAACATTTACAACAAAAATTTACATACAATGCTTGGCAAAAACAATGAAATCAAGGGGTGGTGGTATGAGAATGGTCAACGTTTTTTAACGAAAGTTTTCCAGAAAGTAGTGGGGAGGTATGTGTAAAAAGCTGCTCATTGCATAGATTTGGAGAATGCCTGATAATTTCAATTTGTTCTAATGCATCCATTTTTAATCCTTTGGGAGGGAAATGTAAAATTTCAGGGTTTAAACCTTTCTCATACCACCACCCCTTGATTTCATTGTTTTTGCCAAGCATTGTATGTAAATTTTTGTTGTAAATGTTTGCATATAGACTTCATGGCTCTAGCGTCGATCCGGGGCTTGAGAAGTGCCCTTCCGAAGGGAGCGTAGGGGGCAAGTGCCCTTCGTTTCGGACACGGCTTAAATCTGTACTTAAAGTGAAGGCAGAACCATGGAACAAGAATGTCAAAACATATGATAAGCGAAAAGCGCATTACCACCTGAATTCTGAAGGAAAGTATTGATTACTCTTATTTCAGGGGTGAAACAAAATGAACGTAGTCCGTAGCGTCTAATTCAATAACAAAAAAATATGGAGAGGAAGTTAGGAAGAGGATGATAAAGACTGCAGATTTTGAAGTGTATGGATGGAGGTGAGGAGTTGTGGGAAACTCACAAGAAGAGCCGGAAACGCGATCAATTGTTTGGAGCGACTTAGCCAAGCGGCTTGGCCCAAGCCTTTTGTTAAAGGAGAATCTTCACGATAAACTCAAGGATAGGTTGAATAACTACGATTCATATTATAACCTTGTAATTTTATAATTGATTGAATAGTTTTCGATCGGCTTCATCGCAAAGGCGACATCACCAGACACAGAAAAGGACAGATAGTATGTAAATTTTTGTTGTTATAATTAACATGTTAATATTTTTTACCCTCTTTTTCATTTTTGTTTCATTTCCTTTTTGTAATTTTTATTGTAAACTTTTCTTCAAAATCAAATTTAATGTTCTGTATCTAACAACGACAACAATATAATATATGTAAACAAACTACTACACCTCACGATGCCATTTAATTGGTGAAACGCGTAGTGTGTTTAAAAAAATGAAAAGTGTAGAAAAGTACCATACTTTATTGTAATGAATATTAAAAGTTACTACAAAGTAGAGCCTGGAGCTGTGAATTTAATGACTACGAATCTTCAACGTGTGGGGTTTTTGTTTACTTCTTCTGTTGAAAGAAACTTTTCCCTCAATCGATATCTACTCATGGAAGAGACATTTCCCGGAAGGAAATTGTCCCGCAAATGGCAAACCCTCCGAAGATGATTAGAGGCGTGTCCAAGAGTGAGGATGGAGGTCGTTTGCGGTCCTGCTATTAGCCGACGAGCCGAGCGAGAAAACCGGAGATGAGTAATTAACGATGGGTCACGCACTACATGCGTTCAGTGTAGTTGCAGACTCCTTTTTTTGTGAAGTAGAACTGTTTTTTTTAATTTTTCTAATTGAATTTTATGATGTTGATGATGATTCCATTTCCTTACCTTGAATTATCAACTTGCTTTTATTGGTCCATTTTTTTTTACAACCATTGACTCACCCCGAGAGAACTTACTGACACAAAAAAACCGCAGAAGGTGAATTCAGCGTCATGTATCGCGGGGAAGGATGTAAAACCCCATAACAGTAGAAGAAGAAAAATGCGTCTTTACAATGCCAGACTCTTAACTGAAAATAATTATGAACAACAACAGCGAAGTAGAACTGTTTTTATGTTTCTTACAGCATCATATGAGTATGATTCCATTTCCTTACCCTGAATTATTAACTTGATTTTATCGGTCCATTTATATCAACCATCGACTGGCCCAAAGGCAATCGACTGACACAAAAATACATAGGAAAAGGTTGGGTACAGCTTCATCTGTAGCTGGGGTAGATGTATTACCCCCATACCTAAGGAATAAGTTAATGTAAGCCTTCGTTATGCCAGAATATAAATTAATAAATGTAGTAAGTTCACGCTACATTTAAGAATTTTACCGACTGTAATTATGAACAACAATATATTACATCTCCGCGCTATATTTTTTCGAAAATTGAACAATAATTTGCAGTTTTTTTATGCAAGAATGGGCAATAAATGAAGGAGAGTGATATTTTTCGATTATAAATCCCTTTTTCCACAAAAATGTTTACAAGAAACGAATTATAGTAGTAATGAAGAAGTGACAAAATTAACGCTTCAATCCATTTATGTTTTTGAGTTTAGCTAGAAAATAACTGCAATTAATTATGTCAAAATCCATGAATTCAATGGAAATTGAGCTGCAGTGGGCAAATGCACCTGAAAAACCTTTCATTGAAAAATATGTCTATATGGAAAGCTAGCGTGGCGTGATGTAACTGACTGTGTGAATCGTAGGCCATCAGCCAAAGTGGATTCATTAAACTTGTCATTCGTTAAAAAAATGTTAACATTTTATTTCTGTACGGTACTACGGAAAAGTTGTCCAATTGGTATGTTACAACAGAAAAATTGGCCAATTTTTCTGTAGTAACGTACAGAAAAAAAGTTACGATATCCTTAACGAATAGCAAGTTCAATGAATCCGCTTTGGCCGATGGCCTACGAGGCACTCATTGTCAGTCAGTTACACCACGTCATGCTAACTTTTCACAGTATGTTGTTTCCTCTCACCACACTAAAAGCTGTGTATTTTGTAACTCAGTTTAATTTTTCATTAACTAAGGCATTTCATCAGTGAAAGCAACATATTATTTAACAAATGGCAGAGGACGAAATGGACGAAAACAGCTGCTGATCAAAAGAGATTGGTGTCGATGGAGATGTGGTGTTACCGAAGAATGTTGAAGATCAAATGGATGGAGAAAATCACTGACGAAGAAGTCCAACGAAGAGTTGGAGAGAAAAGAAGTGTAATTAATTGAGCTTTCCGTTCAAGGTGTTGAAGTGAGGGAGGATTGGAACACATCAGTGCACTTCAGCACGCACGAATGACGGCGAATGGAACGATTTACGCAGGAGAGACGTTTCGTAACCAGCCGGTAGATAGCATTCTCTAAGTTACACAAAAGTCAAGGCAGGATGTTTTGTGTGTACACATCAAATTCGTTCAAAATGCGCATTCAAAAACGTAAAACTTTGACTGCAGAATATTTAAAAACTATAAATTATCCACGCTAGACGTCATAACTAAAAATCAGCATAACAACAACTGAAACGGTTATTTAAAAAACATCCCAAGTCCACAGAACAAAACTTTTCAGGAGAGACGCAAAACTAAATTGTAGTAAAACCACTTGCTGAAACCAAAGTTTTTAAATCCCTTACGTTAATCATTTATTCAGCTGATATGTTTACAAAAGATGGATTCTGCAAGTCTACCGTGTAGTTGTAAATAGGTGCACAGATTCAATGGACTTGGGTTGCTCTTGAAATCACCGTTTCAATTGCGGATGCAATTTTTGACGTTCTTTTTTTGTTTAGCGCTAATGCCCCGTTTACACAATAGCCGTACGTACCGCGCGACGTAGCAACCCTACATACGTTTCCACGACATTGGCGTTACCTCTGCTACCTTCTCCAGGAATTGCTGCGAGCAAGTGAAACGCAAGCAGTTAATATCAAACGAAATTAGAATTCCAGCATTCATGACAGCTTTTGCTATATTCGGAATGGTTTCAAGAGCAAATGAAACTCTTCCCTGATTTTCAAACACAATTACACCACGCCATTATCTATTTTGTAGGCGTAGTGTATACGTCACGTCGGTACGGACGCCTTTTGTGTTAACGGGGCATAATCAACTCTGCTCCCGATTTGTTTTGAAGTGCGCTGCCTAGTGCACAGGGTCTGAAACGAATGGAAGGCAAGTGCACTGTTGTGCTGCGAAGTTATGTGCGCACTTGAGTGAACGGAAAGCTCCCTTAAACTCTGCGAAGAAGGAGATGCAAGCTTACTGGGCACATTTTGTGAAACAATTTATTTGCAATGACATTATTGGCATAGGCGTGCGCAGACCTTTTTATTAGGTGGTGGCTGGAATTGTTTTGATTATCAAAACTAGCGGTTAAAAATAATTTTGGAACATATTTGCAAATATTAGTAATAAAGGTTGAACAAACAACATTAGGGTAATAAAAAATATAATTTGTTTATGTACGCATGTTTCACAAAGAAATGTATCGTCTTGAAATTTTCGTAAGTATGAAACAGAACACACTATCAATATTTACCTAATAGCTTGAAAGTCAAACTTAATAAACTTACTTAAATAACTTGCTTTAGAGCAACATTTTTCTCTCACCAGGAATGAGAACTTTAAACACTTCAACGACATCCGTATAGTGAACATTTATTGCAGTTTCTTGCTCTTTGAATGGTAAAATTAGGCACTCAAGGCGATCTTGAGACATTGTCGTTCTTACAATTAGTTTACTCTTGACAGTTGATAGATTAGATAAACGCCTTTCACAACTGGTACTGGTTACAGATATTATTGAGAACATTTTCATAGCACATTGGAACTCACTGAACAAATTTGATCTGTTGTCAAGGAGTAACCACTCCAACCACTTATTTAAAGCGGTTCTGGCAGCGTCTAAAAATAAAATCTAGGAATAAACTTATTCTGCTTCGCTATTGTATAGCTTATGAAAATGTTTATTGAATAACTGACTCTTAACACGCCACTGCAAACGCATTCCTCAGTTGTGTACATCTGCGCACGCTTTGTACAATGTACGAAATGCAAATATTTATTTGCGCTGCCAGTCAGCCAGCTACAGTGAATTTTAAACGCTGCTTGTCAATAAGAGAGAGGGGAAAAACACTTAATATTTCATTTATGTACCAGTTTATGGTTCATCTAATGTTTTTGCAAACTAATAAACATTCATACTATTATTTTCACTTATTTCTAGGTTATTTAATTAATTATTTATCGCCATTAGGTGGTTCCGGCGCACCACCGGCACCACCCGTGCTTATGCCTATGATTATTGGAAGGAGAGATGAATGGGAAGATTTGAAGAGAAGGACCAAGGATGGAATACATCAGGCAAATCATGAAGGACGTCAAAGTTAATAATTACGTCGGAACGAAGCGGTTGTCGGAGAGGGGAGTGGAATGGAGAGCTGCAGCAAACCAATCTTCAGATTGATGACTCATGCTGATGATCTTCCTCGTGTGAATTAGATATTATATATTGTATACGGTTGAGTGGGATCACATTAAGGCGAGGGGAGAGGAGCTCTTTCTATTTACGACTCACTCAAATAAATGCCGATTTCGATTCGATCTATCGAATGCGGCCGAACAACAACAAAGTCGATCTGGAATTTTTTCCCACTCGATAAAGACATCTTGTTGTATCCAAAAATGTTATCACCAAATACGGCACAATATAGTCAACGTATTTCGAGCGTTGAGCGCCGACCTGAGTGAACCTCTGGTGTCGTTTATCGAATACCGAAATGCTTGTGTCGTTTGTCGATTCGATACTTAATCGAATGACTTTTCATGTGTAGTGTTATCAGGCCTTCACGCCTTCCAATTTTCCACTTTCTATCTCCCAACGATCTTTTTCTTTTTACCAGCTCCCTCAATTTGTGAATACCATTTCGTCCATCCACTCCTTTACTGATCTTCCTTCATCCTGCCTTACACCAACAATCTCAGAAAAAAATAATTGCTACCGCTATCTCCTTTCCGGCACATTGTCTTTTGCTTGCACTGTTAATACTGTTGTTACATTTTTATTAATTGTAATTTTCATCGTGTTAATTTCTCTGAAACCTATTTTTTATAAGCAATGTAAACGGCCAATTTGTGGACGACAAATGTGAACGACGACGTAAATGATATAAACCCATAGAGGACCACAGATTAAAGAAGTGTTTTGATAGAATCTTGAAGAGATATAGACAATAATACTTTTCCTGACCAAATAAATATTATTCTAGACGGAAGAACTTAAGGAAGTCAAGGCTTACGGTATATAAAGATCGGCTAAGGAATGATGTAAGATTGCAATAAAAAGTCTTCGAAATAAAGGCTTAGTGAATAAAATAATAGGCATGCACTTTCCCACCAGCCAAGAGCTATAAAATCGTATTAAGGTTTAAAGGAACACTACTACATTCACCCACCTGCGCCTGGGAAAGGACCGCTTCGCTTGTTAAGTGATCGATTAAATTTATGTGTCTCCTTTGCAGCTGAGTCGAAGGTCGTGAATTCGAATCTCAATGCTGTCCGTTCCCGGATGTTCTTCTTCCGTCCGCGCAAACCTTCCATGCGATAGGTACATCGACTATTTCGCGGCGTTTGAGTTTTCCTCGATTTCGTCCGTGTTTAAAAAAAAGTCGGGAAATCTGAAAGGAAATTTCGGAACCATTCTCGCTAATGGAAAAAGTTTTAAAAACCTTGAGAGATGGTTTATAATTCGCCTAAGAAGTCGTCGAATAAAATTTTGATTGCTCAGGAGTGTTTTTTTTTGCAGTTTTCCTTGTCTGCGGCGCCCACCTTTATTAATTTGTTTTGGTTGTTTCCCGATTGTTGGTAAACATGTGTAACGCTTAACCAAAATTCTGGAGCTGAATATGTGTGGCTGGTCAGAATATAATTGCTAGCAGGGACAAACTTCGGGATAAATAACGATTTACAATGCTGTATTTTTGGTCAGCGTACGGTACTGCTTATCAAAACGTGAAGCCGAGGCGAAAAAGCACGTAGTGAACGCTTTCCGTTCGCTCTAGTACATTGCTCACTTTGTAAACACAACGAAGCACTTGATTTTCATTAGTTTCAGATCCTGTGCGCTAGGCAATGAAAGAACTTCAATAATTGCATCCGCGACTGTTGTCTACTAAGGTGTTGATTGTCAGTAAAGGTGAAGAACTTGCATAAAATAAAGTTTTGTATTCATCTGTGGTAAAACCTTACGTTTTAGGTGGCTGGTGTGGTAATCGTAGTTCATTAAATGCACATTTTTATTATTTATTAAGCCAGTCTAAAAAAATACAGGGAGTATCCTTGATACTCCCGTAGGATCTTCATTTCGTGAATACGAAATTACATATGATACTCTCGTTATTGAGAGATTCTTTTGTTTTGTTTGTCAGAAATAAAGTTGAAATGAAAGAAAGAAAATTACGCTATACATAACTTTTATTCATCGAAATCATTAGTACAAATGGCTAACCTATGAACAATTGGTCGATAGTAACCAATATTTTCTGCTTTCCAATGTTAATTTTATATTTCTAGTGTTATTAACGTCTAATTGACGTTCTCAGCTCTCCGTAGACACCTCGATCACTCAAATCGACCGACTCGTTCCGGAGATACAACTGAACTGAGCGCGCGTCGTGCGCACACAAGCCCAAATTTAGACCCCCACGCGCAGCGCTGTGACGTCACCTCGCAACCCCCCCTCTGCCCGCGACAAACCATTTTCGGTAGCCGACGAAACGGGCTATCGATTCATAGTTTTAGATATTCTGTAATCCCTATAATTTTTGCACATGAGGCCCTCGAAAGTACACAAATATTGGTTGCGGAAAAACCTTACATGCTCCGAGAACGAACCATAAGTTGTTCATTCGCATTCACATAAAAAAATTCTTGGACCAAATTTCACTTAAGTGCATGTGCTTAAGCGTTGAAACTCACCATATAAGGGCAGTAATATAAATGAATCAAGATTTTTTTCCCTTGATTAATGCAGTTTACCACTACATTTTTCGGTGCGGTATTCGAAATTTTGACGAAATTATACTGAAATGTTTTTTTTCGAATATTGGACTCCGCCTGACTCCTGATGTTTCTTCGCAACAATTGTAAAAAAATATATTATTTCACTTTTAGAAGAAAATCCGCACACATAAATTTGAACCATTACAAAATGTATGTCATGTGTCCGAAGGCTACGAATAGCATTGAATTGCCAAAAAACAAAATCCGATGGAGACAATTCCTTTCACTTAGATCTGTAGCTATTACTAATGAGAATACGTAGTTTCACGCAAATCTGTACGTAAAAAATAGCTCCAAACACCTTACATAGGTACTTGTTTGAAAGCATTCCACAACTACACACAAAACATTCGACCTTGACTATTCCGTACCTAAAGAATGGTACCTACCGGCAGGTTACTGAACGTTTCGCCAGCGCACATCGTTCCATTCATCGTCGTTCCTGTGTGCTGAAGTGCACTGATATGTTCCGATCAGCGCTAACTTCAACACAATGCATGGAAAGCTCCAAGTATTTCCTCCCTACAGTTTAAAAGTCTTGTCCTCCCAATCTATGTTTATGTAACTACATGATTATCGTTACAAATGTAACCACAAACAGTAAGCAGTTATCGCCCAGCTGCAGGATACGATGTTGCTTTTTATCTCACTTTGCTCAAATTCAAATATATATTTTTCATATTCCATTGAGCATTAATCTTCGAAATAAAAATTAAATGAATTTAATTCAGTAATAGGAGCAAGAGGAGACGGAAATGTCATTATCTGCTATATAAAAGGCTTCGCGTACATACGTATGATTCTGTTGCCAGGCGTAGTAATTCAGATGTGCGCCAATAGATGGCAGGCGAGCTCCCATGTGTGTTATCCACTAACTGACACATTCCGCGGTCGTATGCACTTTTCACAATACATGTATCATTCAAAAAATGAATTAACTTTAATTAATTCTAACGGACTTTCAAGGATATTTTCAATTTTTTTAAATTTTATTTATTAATAATTAAACCATAGTCAACATGAACCTCACGATTACTATTTAATTTTTTTCTGGCTATTTAGCCAATGCTTTATCCTGTTTCAGCAAGCTTTGCAACTAGTAGACAGTAAAATATTTAGTACTTTCTTTCAACCGTTTTGAATGATATTGGCCGAAGACAATAGAACTTGGATTGTTCTGCTAGCGATGACGTTTAGCATGCGCATCTCGGTACTTAGCTGTTGGGATGGCTTTCACCGCTTTCACTTCGTCCGCAGTAAAATGCGTCACAATGCCGACCTTTGTGGTCACAAACTTCATGCCTGCAGTGAAGGGCTGCTACCCCATTCATCAGATCATAAGTGGACATGGTTGGCGAGCATTTGCTGAATAATGGCATGTTCATTGAATTTTGTATTATTTTAAGCCTGTCCGACCTAAGGATAGCAGCTTACACGAGTTTATTGCGGACGTTTGCTCTGCGTCGAGGATAATTACTTGTTTCTTAGCTAACCTCTCCCTAGGGAAATAGAACAGAACAGCGTATTTTTTTTAACAACAACCACCGAAAACAGTTCTTATATGGCCTTTATATCGGGGTATTAACAATTAACAACGGACGAGCACACACAACCAACATAGTATCATAGTGTCGAAGAATTTATTCACTTTGATAGAATATTTTCTCATAATTTGTGGAATTTTGTCATTTTTATGCATTGATCTGAAGATAACATTCTACGCGTAGAATACGATGGGCATTTATGGATTCCTGGAGTGACTTATTCCTGAATATGCTACAAAGTAGTGAAACTAGTCGAAATTAATATATCTAAAACATTGGGTTGTTAAGGTGGTTTGAGCGAGATAGATCCCTAGTCATAGTGGAGACCGTAATCAAATTTTATTCTTTGATTTCAGCGTCTACAAGAAGTACGAAATAAATATTTAAATATTAATGGTGCAAATATATAGTTATATATGCCCAAAAATCTCGGTAATTAAATAAATAAAGCTACATAAGTCTCTAACTTGACTCATTTTTTCCCACCGAACGGCTGAAAACCCTTCAAACCGGCAGGTTTTTTTTTGCGATTCTGTAAAGGTTATTGTGGTGATAAATAGATTATTTTTTATATATAGTTAATAAAACATACAATCTACACACCGTTAGTTTTTTGACGAAATCTAGGTTTTATAAATTCCTATTTCCTTCAATATTCTCCCTCTGGAGCGCTCAGCCATAATCTATCCCATGTAAAACAGCTTATATTTACAGGCAAATTGCTCAAAAAGTAGTTCGGTGAGGGGTTGATATTTTTATATCGTTGGAAAGATGAGAGTTGTATCTTTAAAATGAGGCCAAATTCATCAAATTCTAGGTGAACTGATTTTTCGCTCAAACTACCTTAAGTTTTTATTATCATACTCCTCTTCGATCACTGGAATTCTGCAAAGTATTCGAATGATCCATTTCCATATTCCTCTTCGTAATATTTTCTCTTCTTGTCAGGGAAATATATTGATAGCATTTCCTTCAAGGTAGTTTGAGCGAGATATTTCCCTAGTCGTAATGGAGACATATTCGAATTTTATTTTTTTATTTCGGCCTCTTTAAGAAGTATGAAGTAAGTATTTTGACTTCAATGGCGCAAAAATATAGTTATACATGACAAAAATTCTCAGTAATCAAATAATATAACGAATTAAGTCTCTAACTTGACTCATTTTTTCACGCCGTACGGTGGAAACGCCTTTACAATAGAAGGATTTTTTGCGATTCTGTACAAATTACTGCGGTTAGTAACTGATTATATTTTATAAATAGTTGAGAAAACATACAAACCCCACACCGTTAGTTTTTTGACGAAATCTAGGTGCTATAAATTCCTATCTTTTTCAATATTCTTTCTTTGGAGTGCACAGCCGTAATAATTTCCATCTAAAACAGCTTATATTTTTAGGCAAATTGCTCAAAAAGTAGTTCGGCAAGGGGTTAACATTTTGATACCATTGGAAAGATGAGTGTTTTCTTTAAAATTAAGTTCAATTCATCAAATTCTAGGTGAAGTGATATGTAGCTCGAACTACCTGAAGTACCTAATGAGCCCTTGTGGTTGCTGTCATCTGGGCGATGATTCTCGAAGGCGAGTCTTGCAGCGAGTGTGTTACGTATCATCCTGGGCAGTTCGTTGCGAGGAGATGATTTCCGTAAAATGGAATGCAAGCGGTTCTTATTGGGGGTGGGGTGGATGGGGAACTGGTTTTGAGAACGACATATGTGGGGAGAAAAACAAAGAGATGTCTGTAAACTCTTCCCAGGCTCGGGGTTGACGAAGAATATTTATGTTCTTCGAAAGTGGAGAAACGTACAATGACTTTCATTAGGTTCGTCCGTAAGGTCATACGGTGATGCGTTCGGTACTTTCAACATATTTCTACCGGGATTTGGATTTTGCCAGGTGACTACTGTGCTGTCATTCCATGTCATAGACACTGGTTTGATTCCCGACGGCAGAGGAATGTTTTTCCAAGAGAAATTGCTGAAGTGGTCAGTGGCGGGGTGGCCTGGTGAGGAATGCTTTCGGCTGCCGTTCGGAATGTCTGTTATTGAAATCCCTCGCACACTATGTACAGTCGGGTGAATGGACTGATCTTCTGACTTAAACTCCTGGAGTCTCTGAACTCTCCCAGTCAATGAATCATGGATTGTTATCATTGATTTAGAAAATTGTTTGAGGAAATGATCTCAGAACTTTTTGATAGAGTGAATTAGGAATTTGTGTCACCTAGATTTCGACAAAAACTGTGTTTAGTGTGTATCTTTTCCCAAATATTTATAAAAAATAATCTATTACTCACCGCAGTAATTATTTACAGCATCGCAAAGAAACCTGCAGTTTTAAAGGCTTTTTGGCCGTAAGGCGTGAAAAACTGAGTCAAGTTAGCGACTTAAGTCGATACTATTTGATTTCTGAGAATTATTGTCATATACAACCATATTTTTGCGCCATTAATGTTACAATATTTATTTAATACTTCTTACAGACGCTGAAATTAAAAAATAAAATTCGAAGCAGGTCTCCATTATGACTAGGGAACTATCTCGCTCAAACTACATCTTTCTTCGCAGTCTCCTAAGTACTCGCGGCGTATTCGAGATGTAAACTAGCCAGAGAAACATAGTAGTTATCTCTCTTTCTCTTTTTCATAGGTGAACGTCCCTTCTATTCGCTTGATAAGTCCTAGTTTCTTCAATGCAGGGTCATGTCAAGGCCTCAAATATGCACATATCCTTTCGGGACCAATTTTTTTCGAAGTCATGAATGATTTTTTTCTCCAAATCATAATTAAATGGAGGTTTCCGAATATGGTCTCCATTATGAATAGGGGAAAATCTCGCTCAAAATAATTTAATTTGAAACGAAATTAGAATTCCAGCATTCATAAAACCTTTTTCAATATTCGGAATGGTTTCTAGAGCAAATGAAACTCTTCTCTGCATATCAAACACAGTTACAACGCGGCCAGCGCCAACCAACCCAAGCGTTAGGAACTACGTGTTGCAGCTGTACGTAGTGCGTTTCCACGGCGTTTTTCACCTACAGGCGTAGTGTAGGTCAGTACGTACGGCTGTTGTGTAAACGGGCATAATGCACTCTTCCTTGACGGGAAGAATGTATTATGAACTCGATACTCTCAGGCGTTACTTTGTAAAATTCCATTTTGATAGAATCAAAAACAAACTTTGTAAATTTTACAACCAATTTTATTCACTACGACCGGTTTCGACGCATAGGCGACATCTTCAGGTGAAGACACCTGAAGATGTCGCCTATGCGTCGAAACCGGTCGTAGTGAATAAAATTGGTTGTAAAATTTACAAAGTTTGTTTTTGATTCTATCAGAATGTATTATGCCCCGTTACGCGAGGCTGAGGAATAACGAGACGCCATGAATTTCGTATTTCGAAACCAACTGCCGCGGGAGAACGGAAGGTTCAACTCTGTGAATAATCTCTGCTTCCGAAAGTATTGTTATGGGACGAAGGAACTGGTGGGATTGGTGTGCTAATGGGGGGGGGGGAAGAAAGGGAATGGGCTAGGGTGGTGAGGGTGCGTCAAAGACGCCTCCGAGACCCTTCCAAGGGTTCGGAAGCTGGCGTGAAAGGGAAGAGGAGGGAAGATAGTGATCTCTCGGAGCAGGGGGAAGGAGGAGAACGAAGGGTCCAAGCCAACGTCCGCCTTAAGAACAGAGAAAGGAAGAGGAACATCGTATAGGCGTGGTTATTGGCTTCATCGCCTTTCATGCTCGCTGCATAATATATCGTGCGTGTCATTTTTCTAGACCATTACCGTCACTCATTCGTGAAATGCTTCGGTATTTCAGTCAAATCAATGCTCGTGGTTACCCCCCTCCAACTGCCCTGTAGCGTTAACGGTGACTGATCACCCAGAGTGAGTATATTGAGTTTATTTGTTGTAATACAACCGTAGCACTTCTGCCTTTCAAAAACTCCTACTACCTTTTACCCCAGCGAGCCGCCAACACGGAGTGAGGCAGATGTCACACAAAAGATTAAAACTTTGTCAAATTTAGCATACATTTTTAAATAAACGTCTGGTTAAATCCAACACTAGACACCATCAGGCTTGATGACGTCCATTGTTTGATGAGACCGGCCGTTTGTGTATCAGTTGAGAAACTTAAACCGTTGGACAACTGCAAGGATAAGGCAGCAACAGAAATGCCTTACCAAAACACCCCTCCGGCTGGATCAGAACCTTCTGTGAAATTTTACGAAGTTTTTATTATTTTGTGTAACGATGATATATTACCAAGTTGAGCCTGACTCTATCGAATTCATTTCGCGGCAGGGGCCTGAAGACATTGACCACTTTCGTGTAATTGTGAATGAAAAAAGTTTTCAATGCACATTTAATAGCTTTTAATTGGGTTATTTGTCGGTTTTCTGTGGTTTTGGAGTATAGTTGAGGGAAAAAGGAGCATTATTTTCCACTTTTCTAATGGATTCAATTCCTGGCAGTGGTGGAGTTCCGAATTTATTATAGTTCTGATCCCTGATAGGGTGTATTGTAGAGGGCACTTCAAGTACAGTACTTACTTCGTCTGTAGAATGGGAAGTTAAAATGTTGTGCCCTTAGAGCCCTTCGTAAAGAGTAGGCTGATGCACTCGCCTGATTTCACTTCACTCCTCCTCCGATCCCTGAATAATCCTACGTTTACCAACCTACTCATCACCTTATCCTAATTGGCGCAAATAACCTCATCTGTCGGGCGTCTCCCCAAATGACCAATCAACCAGCTAAGACCGCATTTGTCTAACCTTAAAAACCGAATCCATTGGACTTCTATCCTAAGGAAAACACGACGCCCGAAGTTGGAATCGAAACCATGACCTTCCAGATGGTGGGCCCGCCCCATACCGACTAACCGCGAGCGGTGGAAGTTGATTAGATTTGGGTACAAGTGCGATATTCTACAGAGGAAAATTCATTCGCCTTGACCGGGATTCGAACCCGGATCCTGGTCAAGGCGAATTATTTTTCCTCTGTGGAATGTCGCACATATGTGCACTTGCGGGTGACTCCGTGAAGGTTAATACCGTGGCTAGTCCCGGTATCATATATATTATTACAGAAAGGTCTTTTTCTGTCATTCCGTATATGCTCCGTTAATACTGCACCTACAGTGATAAATTAGGTATAATTTTAAACGTTGAATCACCGGCTTCTGACGAAAAATACAATCTCAAATTTCACTATTTACCCATTAATTTGACTTAAAAGTTTCGATAAACTCTCTTGCCCGTATTGTATTCATATGTTTTGTATATTTTTGCAAGAAAACAAGTATAAAGAAAGAACTTTATGATGCACCTTCTTCTCTATTTAAAACCCAATTACACCGTTTCCTCAACATACTTATTCCCTGATAGTGTGAAAGTGCGAAATTTTCGCACGGGTTACCTAGTCCTCAAAATTAGATTTGGGTAGTCAATAAAAACGCCATGATATTGTCAGTTCTTTTTGAAATTTAATTTTCCAATTTCATGATTGTATTGCAATGCGCCTAACTTGATATCCAAGACAGAAAATCCCCTTGGAGTGTTCAAGAGAGAGACCTTTCACCCACCCCATTCTACGCTTAGAATGAAGCTACATAATTAATGCATCGTTTACTAGAAAATTCTGTACACTTTCTTTAAAGAATATTTTTACAGAAGTTCCTGGGAATTTCTGTAGATTTTCCTCAAAATATTGAAAAACCTTTTTTAGGGAATTTATACAGAACTCGCAAGCACTTTCAGTAGAATTCCTTAGCACACAATATGTAAAGTCTAAATAACATTCGGTAGAAATTCTTGGAGACGTTCTGAGGGAACACCTTTAAATCATACTCTTTGGCTAAAGTTAGTTCCTTCATGTGTGTCAACTGTCATTGTTGACTTGATCAATGTGAGAAATCCTCGACAGAACACTAGCAATTGACAGTCAGTCCGAATTTAGAGAGGAATTTTATTTACATTTCGATAGTAACATATTTGAAGTATTGTATTATCGGCCTCTTCGTGGAATGTAAGATTTGTATCTCGAGGTTAGGTCAAAAATTTACAAACTATAACTCCTTGCCAACTTCACGTGACCTGTATGATACTTTGATTTGTAAGGTGAAACTTGTGATATTTTTTATGTTACTTCATTAATAATTTTGTTGTAGCGTAAATTGTAGCCCTGAATATGGTCTCAATTATACACCGAAACGTTGGCAAGGAGTTATAGTTTGTAAATTTTTGACCTATCCTCGAGATAAAAATCTTAAATTACGATATTAATATAGTTAATATTGTAAATAATTAAATAAAACACACACAAATATACACTTAACAGGGTGCGGGGCAAAGAAAAGGCAAAAGTAGTCTTTACTTTTAACTTTTCTTTCCCCCACAACCAGGTTAAGTATATATTTTTTTATTTTTGTGGCTAATTTGCCAAAAGAGAAGATCTGTGGGAATTCCTACCTACTCTGCCTGTCTCTTATATTTGATGTTTTCAGGCATAACTATGTGGAAATCCATCATCACTGAGGTAAATAAAAACAATGTTTGTTTCCACCAATATTTATTAAGGTACAACGAGTTTTGATCTGTTAGTGTACCTGATTATGACGCCGATACGTCGAAACTAGTTGTACCTTAGGAAAGATCCGGTCTTTAAGGTTCTCTACCGCGAACTTCCATTTTTTTCGGACAACAGTTTCGCCGGCGTTGCGTCTTCAGGTCAATTGGCAATTTAACATGCGGGGCCGTCTTATGTAAAACAAATTGTTATACATAAGATTGTTATAATTGTTATACATAACGGTTAACCTTTAGAGTCAGATGCGCGGTGATTGGTTTACCTACCGTTGTTTGTAAAAAGACGTTTCCCGAAATTTGACGGATTTGAGTTTCCCGAAAACTGTCTTCCCTATTGAAATTACATATTAGGATTGTTGTTAATTTCAATGGCTTCTCTTATCAGACGAGGAAAGTAACGATTTTCTCTGGTGATTAATTTTAATATTTCCAAAGAAATACTCCGAGGAAGCCTTAAGGTAGTTTGAGCGACATATCACTTCACCTAGAATTTGATGAATTTGGCCTCATTTTAAAGAAAAAACACCCATCTTTCCAATTATATAAAAATATTAACCCTTTACCGAACTGTTTTTAGAGCAATTTGCCTGAAATTACAAGCTGTTTCACATGGGATAGATTACGGCTGTGCGCTCCAGAGGGAGAATATTGAAAAAATTAGGAATTTTTAGCGTATAGATTTCGTCAAAAAAACAAACGGTGAGTAGTTTGCACGTTTTCTCAACTATTTATAAAAATTATTCCATTACTCACCGAAGTAATTTTTACAGAATCACAAGAAAACCTGCTGTTTTGAAGGCTTTATAGCCGTATAGAGTGAGAAAATGAGTCAAGTTAGATACTTAAGCAGGTATATTTATTTAATTACGGAGAATTTTTGACATGTATAACTATATTTTGGCACTATCAATATTACAGTATTCACTTCATACTCCTTACGGATGCTGAAGTTAAAAATAAAATTCGAATATGGTCTCCATTATGACTAGGGAAATATCTCGCTCAAACTACCTTAACAAGGATTAGTTGTACATGAATAAATATTGTTTGAAATATAGGTACATTGTGTTTTTTACTGCAGTGCCTGTCTCTGCGCCACTAGGAAGTGCATCCACCTCGCCGTTCACCACACACAACCATCCGTCAACACATGTGGTTCTTGTGTAAACTGTAATTGAATGTACGCTGGGGGATGTAACACGGAGGTAAAGCCCTCTATTTAAATAGAGCTCACTGTTTAAATAGAGCCCTCTATTTAAATAAATATTCTATTAAAATAGAGGGCTTTACCCGGAAGTTGTTAGAGGCAGCGGCATCGCAAGAAACAATATAAGACATCTGCGATCACTAAATAGGTACCTACTCAACGCGCCATCGCCGTCATAACGGACTTCACCTTCCTTATTTTACGACTTTCCCAACCGCGGAATAATGCGCAATTCTTTACCGTTTCCCCTCGCGAGACGAAGAAGAAGAAGTTCGTTATTCGGTCCACTGAATCATTTGAGGCACACTCGAACGTGAGGCTTGCGAGCGAAAATCTTTCGACCTGCCCCAGAAGAGGACACGCGACGCGAAATGGAGAAAGCATTATTATTTGGCACGGATTCGCCAAAAGGCACGACTGGGCGGACATTGTATCATTCTGATTACTGTGAAGAAGTGAAATCCGCAAAGCGAAGAATAGCATTGGTTAAGGAAGCATCGAGGAAGAGAGTTGCATGTTGTCGAGGTAGACTACAACGTGAAAAGGCATGTAAAATGTTGGTTATTGTATTTAAACGAGATTTTTTTTCCGGTTATAACAGAAACCATGTTCAAAAAGGGAGGGATCAGGCGAGATGTTGTGGAATATGAACATAATAAGAACTAAGATATTGCAGTTTTCCACAGATAAAGTTTTAATCGACCCGGGTTTTGATGCACTGCATCATCATCAGGTGACCTGACCATCAGACCTGATGATGATGCAGTGCATCGAAACCCGGGTCGATTAAAACTTTATCTGTGGAAAACTGCAATATCTTAGTTCTTATTAGAAACCATGTTAGAATTTTATTTCAAAATACAAGCAATTGTAAGTAGCACGAAAAAAGTGCAGAAACCATAATATTGGAAAATATTTTTTTACACGACTGAGATTCTATCTAATTTACTAAATAATCATATATGAAGCTTTGAGTTGAATTTTTTTTCGCTTGGAATAGGATTTTTTGCAATTTTAATTATTATTTATAGGGGTGAATACGAGTAAAATAATTATATTAATTAATTAAGAATATTGGGTAAATGAAAGAGGGGAAGGAAAACAGAATTTTAAGCGGCAATTAAGGAGACAAGAGAGAAAGATATCTACATCTACAAAATACCCTGCAAGCCACCTCAGGGGTGTGTGGCAGGGGGTGAGTATTCACCAACATGCATTACACTATACCCTAAAGTTAGTATAACTACGACTAATTATGCATTAGCATAAATCGCTAATGCTTGCCACAAGGCCAAGCCTCACAAGCATGCACTACACTACAGATATTATCCAATGGAGAGGGACCGTCAGTATATATGGTTTTTGCAACTACACAATGAACAGAGACTCAAGACTTATGTAGAAAACATGCACGGCGTGCTGCTAGTACTAGGTAAAAGATAAGGATTCAAGTATTAGGGAGTACTACTACTACTAAGAGCTACACTACCTATCGACAAACCTAGATAAAAGTCTCATTTGGAGCTGTTATGGTTCCTTATCGTTCGTGGGAAAAAATGACATTTTAAATTTGCCCGTTCTGCAGTCTAGTTCCCGAATTTTATTCTCATGATTTGATGTACCGTAGTATGTCGGATTTCGTAAAATATTATTAATTTCTTCAGAGAATAGATGGGTTTGGAACTTAAATAATGGATTGAGTCTAAATTTTAATCGACTGTCTGAAAGCGTTTCCCATCCCAGTTACTTCAAAATGTCAGTAACACTAACGATATTATCATAACGGCCTTTTACGCATCTTGCCGATCTTCGCTGCACGCTTTCTAAATCAGTTTCCAAGTCTATCTCATAAGGATCCCAAATACTGGCAGCATATTCCAAGTGGGATCTAACGAGAGAGAAGTAGCTGATTTCCCTAACTTTATCGTCACACTTGCCAAGTACTCTTTTAACAAATCCCAATTTACGATTAGCTTGACCGGTAATTTCTCGAATATGTTTACTCCACGAGAGATCATAAGTCAGTTTAACTCCGAGGTATTTAACCGATTCTACAGTCTCTAATTTGCTGTTTTTTATGCAATAGCTGTTACAAGGAGAATTTTTCCTTTTCCAAAAATTCATAGCAACGCCTTTTTTCAGGTATAATTCTAGCTGCCACGCATCGCACCACACCTGTATTGCGTCGAGGTCCTTAGTTCGCGCTTGCTTATCATTAAGGGTACGAATTTCTCTATACACCACTGCGTCGTCTGCAAATAATCTAAGCGTACTGTCAACTGTTTCACCGATATCGTTTATGTACAAAAGGAACAGAAGTGGGCCACTGATACTTCCCTGTGGGACACCCGATGTGACTTAAACTTCATTAGAAATAGCGCCATGTAATACAACCCTTTGCACGCGATTGCTTAAGAATTCTCTAATCCAGGAAACTACGTCGTCGTCTAAACCGTAGGATTTTAATTTCATGAGTAGCTTACTGTAGGAAACTTTATCAAATGCCTTTTTTAAGTCAAGAAAAATTGCAGCAACTGGAACTAAATTCGAGTTCACCCGAGACTAAATTATCGTGGGCAAAAGTGCTAATTGAGTTTCACAAGATCTTCCCTTTCTGAATCCGTGTTGCGTTTTTTGTTAACAAGTTCTGCATATCGAGGTGTCTCATAACTGAACTTACAATTATATGTTCAAGTACTTTGCAAGAGATAGATGTGAGAGATATCGGTCTGTAGTTCGATGGCTGTTCCATATCACCGCTTTTGAATATGGGAGTGACATTTGCAATTTTTCAGTCCATGGGTACTTTGTTTTCGTTGATGGATTTACTAAATATATTCTGCAAGTAGGGTGCTATTTCACAAGCTAATTCTCTATACATGCGGGCAGGAATTTCTTCAGGACATGGGGATTTACTTGGACTTAAGGGTTTTAACAAGTTTTCTATCCCGTGAGTGCAAATATCGATAGGCGGCATCTTTTGCTGAAAGTGATCATTTACCTTTACGGATGCAATCTGTGATGACATGGTGAACAGACTTTGAAAGTAAAAACTCGGTACACTCGGAATACACTGCCAGTATTTGGGATCCTTATGAAGTTGGCTTAAAAACCGAGTTTGAACGCGAGTAGCGAAGATCGGCAAAATACGTTTAAGGTCGTCATGATTATCTTGTTAGTGTTACTGACATTTTGCAGCAACTGGGATGGGAATCGCTTTTAGACCGACGGCTTAATTGTAAACTTAATCTATTATGATAAGTTCCAAACAGATTTATTCTCTGACGACGTTAATAATACTAATTGAAATATACTGCAGGCTTTTTTTAGGGTAGAGAGTAGGGCAGGGAGTAGATCATGTAGCGGGTTATTAAATAAAGGGGTAACCGTAAATATTGGTAGGAATGAGAGCTTTTTTCAAATTTAGAATGACTTACTATCCGAAAGAAATAGAAACCGCGGCTCAGGTACATCAAAAACAAGTGCCATTAATGCTATAAAATACTCGATAAACAGGACTTGTAAGTCGTATCCCAGGGATTCCATTTCCATATTTTGATGCATTTATAATAGCAACTGATACTGAGGAAGAACATGACAAAACACTGGCTTAAGTTATACAAAGGGCAACAGTTAATAATGTTAGAATTTATATTTACAAGTTACAATACAAGAAAAACTGTGTGAAATATCTATATTTTATATTTTCTGAGGAAGGTGTAAAACCTGATTCTGACAAGTACAGTGCATTTTAGTTTTTAATGACGTTAAAAGTAAGAAGGAGTTGCAAAAAGTATAAGGAATGGCAAATGTTTTTAATAAATTCATTCCTAACATGGCGAAAATTAATGCACCATTGAGACAGCTGATGAAAAAAGATGTAAAATGGAATTGGTCAAATGCACAGATACACCTAAATCTATATAATACCCTGCAAGCCGCATCAAGAGTGTTGGCGTGCTCGGTACTTCGTAGATGTAGATGAAGAGTGTGTGGCAGGGGGTAAGTAGTCACCAACATGCATTACACTATACCCTAAAGTTAGTGTAACTACGACTAATGATGCACTAGCATAAATCGTAATTGCCTGTCACGAGGCGAAGCCTCACAAGCATGCACTACACAACAGATGTACTACCAATGTTAGAGGGACCGTTAGTATTTATGCATATTGCTACTACATATATGGACAGAAATTCAAGAGTTATAGCGAAAACATACATAGCATGCTGTAAGTACTAGGTAGCAGATAAGGATACAAGTATTAGTGAGAACTACTACTACCACTATGAGCAACACTACCTATCGACAGACCTAGCTAAAAGTCTCATTTTCAGCTGTTATGGTCTCTTAACGTTTGCGGGAAAAATTAGATTAAGTATATGGCCATCTTCAGCCGAGTAAGGCCTGAAGACGCTCAGAAATCATGTGAAAATATTTTAACAGGTTTTGTTAAGATTTTTGCGCGATTCTCACCTGAACTGCTCCATGATTCTGCAATAGTTTATCGCTTGGTGCTTCAATAGTTGAGCCTCGACTTGTGATGTGAATTCAATCGATTTACAGTGCAGCCTTTTACACATCTTTGTGGCTCGCGTTCTATCTGAATTAGAAAGCGACACAGGCTGACGCAAATAATCAGTTTATTTCCTTTCTGAGCACATTCACAGCACAGTGTCTTAAAACTAGATTAATACTACGAATCCCATCACTCACTGATGTCAATAACGTTAATTGTAAAAGCTACAACCGTTAAAAACCTCTACAAAAGGGAAAATTTGAGGGGGGACCGCTGCGTTGTTGCCATATTTCCCGCTGTTGATAACCACGTTTTTAGCATTTTTCGCAAAATTGTTAATTTTCATCGTAGAACGACGATTAAAAGATGTACTTACTCGTACAATTATCGGGAGTACGATGAAAATATTCATTTGATGTTATATGACGTAGTTGTTAAAGTTTAAATTGTAGTGAGCACGGTTGGTTTTGGCGAGGGAGCCTCCCAGTCTGTGGGTCGAGGAGAGAGGCCGGCGTTGGGTCTCCGAGCTGGGGAAAGGGTTGCGGATTAGGACCCTCGCGAGCTTGGGCCCCACCCAACTTGCGAAATTATCAGCAGGTAATATCCAGACTATCAAAGCCTTTGTTGATAAAATTAGACAATCATTGAAGGTATTCACTTCGAGTACATTATCATTTTACACCATTAAATTATATGCATCAATTTGAGGAATCAGAAGAAGAAAGATTTGAAAATAATTCGACAGTAAAAAAATGATTTCAAATGAAAAAGAACTACTCTTCCCCAATAGGTTTCATGAGAACTTGTCATTCGTTTGGTGACTAAGCGAGTATTTTTGATGGATAATGGCGGTTTTGCGTGTTTTCACTGATCCATAGAGGAGGAATCGGTTTAAATCCATATATTGACTATATTCAGTGGCTTGGTTTTTATTGTATTGGATGTATTCAATAATTTCTCAAAGAGAATATTTAAGTTAACTCTATACATTGAAGGGTAAAGGGTCAGGAGGATAAGTCGATGCTCATAGGTCGATAACCCCAGCATACGCAATACCGTGGGAAGAAGGAGGGTGCGATAGCTCCTCAGATACCAGATACTTATAATAAGTGTGATAGGGATAGAGTGAGATCAAAATGATGAATATTTTGAAAAATGATCCAATCTCTTTGCATGCGTATATTTTATTATTACGGGCATAGGATTTTGACCAAATATTGGTGAGTTAGGTACAATTCCCCCTTGAAGTAGAGCGGTGAATTGATGTTTCCCTGGCTAATGCACTTAACCCTGAGCTAAACCTTGATACTCTCTTCCCTCCCCTTCATAGGGCATTATTACCGAAAGCAATGATAAATTATCGATAATCAATTAATTTAATTAATACATTCAAATTAATACATTAAACATATTAATAAGTTGTGATTTAGAGTTAGTATGTACATCTAAATTATTTTACTGATGCATGAGCTCTTCTCGTTAAGTGTTTTCCCATATTTTGTACATACTCATGATTGCCGGCCTTGTTGGCGGTGTGGTAGATTCCTCGCCTGCTAATCCGAAGCTCGTGGGTTTGAGTCCCGCCTGGGTAGGTTTTCTCTTTTTCAGGGCATGAGTATTAATGTGTGAGGGTTAAATGTAAGAGAGGTTTTCAGAGCCCGAAATTCGCCCTTAACAAAGTCTTCATTATTTAATTATTATTATTGTTAACTACCTGCTAGCTGAAATTGAATTTCAGTATAAGATTCCATCCACTTAAAAACATATTTCTATTTTCCAGTAGCTCTAAACAAAGCCTAAACGAAACGGAAGAGCTGTGGAAAAGTATAATGTCTTGAATATTTGTCTATTACACAGAGCCACGGATCTCAGAATGAAGTGTATTGTGAGCGTGTTTTACATCATTACCCATTGCATTTACCGTTTTTAATATTCTCAAAAGCAGAGTGCTCATTCCTCCTACCTTACGAATAATACGCTTTCTTTAGTGACTTGGTGGTATTTCATGATTGAAGGGATTTGATGAGGTAAACTTTTACTATACAACTTAACACTTAAAACTCACGACCCTGGTTTCAACGCTTTAGAGTCATCTTCAAACTTAATGACAGACCAGCAACGCTAAACAACGGTATTGTAAAAGTTTTCCTTATTAAATTTTGTATACGGCACGCTCTTGATTTATACGCATAGAACACGCAAATGACTGTTCCTTGTCTTTTGAATGGAGTATAAAAAGATCGTGACCCCTTGGAGAAAGTCATTTTAAAATTGGTTATAACCGTAGCAATTTCCTCAAATTCGAATGAATGGTCGATCATAAACAGCTCTCCACAAGCCGAAGAATGGTTTTTTTGTAGCTTTCCTCTGCATTCTACTTTCAGCTAACCTCTTCATTCCTTTCTATTTCCTTGTTTTAAGGTAGGTAGTTTGAGCGTGATATTACCACGCATAAAATTCAACGTTTCTGGCCTCATTACAAAGAAAAAGATCCCTATATGAGGCTGGGTTGTTTTTCTGTTTCCTTCCTAACCACAACCACCGGCCCTTACGGCACGGTAAACTGAGAGAATTCCTCCTCTTAACGTGGGTTTACACCGGCAAGGTTAATGCGCAAGGTTATTGCGCAAACTACTTGCAACAAGCGAATTTCGACGTAAATTGCAGGTTTAAACGGCTATGCAAGCCCACTTTTAGAACTTTTAAAAGTTTCAGCAAGTCGCTTGCAGAAGCGTATTGTTGCCAGTGTAAACAGCAATCAATCTGACTCTGCACTAACTTGTGAAAAAGTTTTCGCCCAACTCAAATCCTCCGCAGACTCTTGCATAAGAAACTTGTGGAAGTACATTACCAGTTTGGGCCCACCCTTTCTCCTCCTTTTTCTGTTAACTGCGATCGCATTCACCAGTATATGGCATTGCACGAGACCTCTTAAATTAGTTTGTGCAAAATATCTATGCACAAAGTATTCAATAAATTTTGCCTCATTAGAAAAAAAACATGCTCTTATTGCAAATGATGCCCTTAAATCAGTCACGTATTGCGCCATTTTTCATGATATATTAAAAAAATAGGAGCCGTTTTTCATGAGCCATAGCACAACTTTGCGCTCTAGAGAGACGTTATAGCAATATGAGGGAGTTCTGGCGCAATGGAAGCGTCAGAAATGCAACGATGTGTGTAGCTTGTATTTTTTCTTAATTACTTTTAAACATGCATTGCATTACAATGCATTACACACGCTGATAATTATTTTATAAATCGCAAAATTACCTTCGGTTGTGACGACGTTTTCGGTATGTAACAAATAGGAGCGCCACACCAACATATTTCCCTGCGAGCCGTCCCAGAGGTGTGTGGCAGGGGGTGTAAGGACATCAGCCATGGAAGGGGAGGGAATGGGGAAAAGGAGGTGGGAGAGGACAGTGTGATTTGCATGTCAACAGTGTGTTTCATGTTTGGGAAAATGTTTTTTGTTATAATCACTAATGGTGCGAGGAAAGAAGGAATTTTCGTATCTATCAGTCCGGTATAGTTTCGCTCTAATTTTGTCGCTTTTAATATTTCTGGAGATATAGCCCGGGGTCAAAATAATATCCTCCGTGTCGTACTGGAACTCTCCTGATCTGAATTTTCCAAGTAATCTAAGCCGAACGTGTAGCCTCCCTCCGTGTCTCTAACGGCTCCCAACGTAATCGTTACATCAACAGTGTATGACACTTTCTGTTCGCTCGTAGTTTTAACGAAGCGTGTGGTTTTCCTTTGTATTTTATTTACTTCGCGAATTTAGGTAGTTTGAGCGATAAATCAATTGACCTAGAATTTGATGAATTTGGCCTCATTTTAAAGAAAAAACTCATCTTTCCAATGATATCAAAATATCAACTCCTTGCCGAACTACTTTTCGAGTAATTTGCATAAAAATATAAGCTGTTTTACATGGGATAGATTACGGAAGTGCGTTTCTGAGGGAGAATATTGAAAAAAATTATGAATTAATGACACCTATATCACGTCAAAAAAATAACGGTTTGAAGTTTGTATGTTTATTCAACTAGGTATTTATAAAAATGTATCAATTTCTCACCGCAGTACCTTTTACGTAATCGCAAAAAACCTGTTGTGAAGGCGATTTCACCGTACGGTGTGAAAAAATGAGTCAAGCTAGAGACTTATGTGGTTATATTTATTTAATTACTGAGAATTTATGTCATGTGTAACTATATTTTCGCACCATTAATCTTACAATATTTACTTCTTACTCCTTACAGGCGCTTAAATTAAAAAATTAATTCGAATATGGTCTCTATTATGATTAGGGAACTATCTCGCTCAAACTACACACCTCAAATCTTTCTTCGCAGTCCTCTAAGTGCTCGCGGCGTATTCCAAGACGTGGGCTTACCAGAGAAACGTAGTAGAGTAACTCTTTCACTTTTTCTTCAGTTGACCTCCCTTCTGTTCGCTTGATAAGTCCTAGTTTCTTCAATACAGAGTCAAGTCAAAGCCTCAAATATGTACATTGGTGTACTTAATCAATCCTTTCGGGACAATTTTTTTTCAAAGCGAGGAATTATTTTTTTCTTCAAATCATAAATTAATGGAGGTAACCGAAAAAACATGAAAGCTTTTGAAAGTACTTTTTTCTCAAATTTGTTTATAATTTTTGAAAGTTCCGTATTCGGCACATTGAAATTTGTGAATGACCTGATATGACTCCTGAGATGACTCTTGCCGTATTCAGCGCACCTGTCACTAATGGGTAAATTACTGCAGAGGTCAGTCATGAAAACAAATTTTTGTATTATTAACGTGACTATATTTCCTGCTTGGTCTTTACAACTGCTTACATTTTAAATTACAACTCCAAAATTGTATCTATTATGCCTAGGGAAAAATCTCACTTAACTTATCTTAACATCAAATGGATTATGGTATACTATCGAATTGTTTTGCTGTTTCACATTTATTCCCGCATTTCCAATCCTATACTCCTATAAATTTTCGGACTCTATATGTGCCTTTCAATTAAATAGAGGATAAATTAAAATGGCTTGCTGTGGACGTGAGCTGTGATCCTGATAAAATACCAGCAGTTATCCGGAAATGTTGTGCTTTAGTTTTATCTATTCTCTCTTTTTTGTAATAAATTAATGCGTTATGGAACTGAGTTTTTATTACCTATATTTAAATGTTGGGATAAATGCGATGTAGTCAATTAACGACCAATAACTATTCAATCTACACTTGCAAAAGTAATTGAGAGTCTAGTAATGGATTCTCTATCCCCCATGTTAATGCATCTCCTAGTTACTGAAAAACATGGTCTTAGGCCAGGTACGTCTACTGTCATTAACCTGAAAACTTATAATTTCTCTCTGAACAACTCTTTAGATCAAAACGAGTAGGTTGATTTTATTTACACTGACTTTGCCTAGGATTATGGGAAAGTTAATTTTGAGCTGTCACTTTATTAACTAAGCCAGGTTATCATTCATGGTACCATGTTACATTGGATTAAGAGTTACCTATGTTATAAAACGAAAATAACAATTTAAACTAAATTGTATTTTATCATAATTTTCATGTGCAGTCCGAGGTTGCAGTAATGGTTAATGTTGCCACAATTTTCAACAAAACAATAATTTTGCTATGAGTTAATTCTTCACACGTTTCCAACCGGGTCAGAAGTTCAGGTATCGACGTTTCAATGACTATTTGCCATCGTTATAAAGGTGATTGGTGCCAGGACTTCGATTTTTCCGTATTCTATGCCTTAAAGTTTGGGTCAGGACGTCACTAATTGGCTGTTGAGAGGACACTCTTTCGCGCCAAGCATTGTATTTTCCCGCGCATTCTTAATTTCGTTGATAACATGTTTTTAGGCTTGACTTAGTCCGTATCCAGCGTCTTTGTTGAAATTCGTACACAATGAAGCTTGGAAACATGTTATCAAGAAAATTAAGGCTACCCGGGAAAATACAATGTTTAGCGCGAAAGAGCCTCTTTCAACATCCAATTTTTATAATTCTAAAAAAAGAAATTCGTCTAATGACTAAAGAGCCCTGCAATGCCCCATGCTGTCCTATTTTCAGGAAGCTAAATATTCTCCCCATTCCTTGCATCTACATTCTATCTGCTGTCATGTACACCCATGGTAACCTATCATCTTTTTCTAAAAACCAAGACATTCACCATCACTTCACGAGAAGCCGTAATGACTTACATGTAACATATGCCAGGACCACAAAATGTTAACGCGGTTTGCGGAGGATGGGACTTCAATTATATAATCATCTGCCATTTCCATAAAATCCATGAGTGGTGATGCTTTTAAAAGACAACTGAAAGCTCTTCTAAGAGAAAAGCTCTACTATGATGTCAATGAGTTTATGGCAGATCCCTTGTAAGTTAAACATCCTTTAATGATCACTGTTGAATTAGTATTTACAGTGCTGTGCAATGGTAACTTTTTTGTACAATGTAGTATAGTGCTGTCCATTTATGTATAGTTTACTACTTTCATTAATTCCTGACGTGTCATATATTGTTTTCAAACTTTGTAACTCGATATACAGGGCAAATAAATGTTATCAATCAAATTATTATTAGTAGTGGCATTCTGACCCAACTTTAAGGTGAAATCACCTTGCTAACGATGGAAGCGTTAGTCTTCGAAACGTCGGTACCTTAATTAACTCCTGACCCGGTTTGAAAACCGTGTAGAATTTACTCATGTTATTCTCCGGGAAAGCACCAGATCCCTCAATAATATTTTTGCATTGTATTATTTCAATTATTCTAGTTGCTTTCCGTTTAAACTTTATGCATTCGTCATCCAAAAATTGGGCATTTTCCCGTATTAAATAAGGTATATTATTATATCCTTCATAAGTTGCTTCATGTAATACGTCCTTGGTCTTCCTCGGTAGTTCTTCCCATTGATTGTGCTTTCTTTTTTTATTAACCTAAGGAGGTCGTTATGCCTTAAAACCTGCTCCAGACGATTATCTCTTCCATTAATCAGAGTATTTATTTAACATTTGACCCCTCCCCCCGCTATTCGTAGAACTTTGCCATTGACGATACTCTCCGTCCTTTTGATTTTCAACTTTGTTGCAATAACACCACATTTCCATTGCTTCCAATCGTCTTCGTGAAAGGCCGATATCGAGTGCATATCTTTACTGTAGCGTGTTCTGGGGTGTTCTTGCGTGCCAGGGGTTCATAGGGATGCAATGGGTAGGGGAGGGTAGGAAGGGTATGTTGCCCCCAAAAATCCACTATCCCACCCAGCTGGCGGTGGAATGTGAATTCGGAATACATTTTGTTATTGACCGGTTCAACGAAAATACCCACGCTGCAGAATAATCTTCATATCCTGTTTCTGCTCAGGGTCTCCATACAAATGTGGCCTCACCCCTCTCCTACCTCCAAGTGCTGCGACGGCCAGTGTACTGAGTTGCTAGTGGTAGTGTCGGCGAATTTTTAAGAGAATCTCGATTCCTATACAGATATCATTTGTAAATCACTTTAAGGTGGCTGAAGGGATAATCTTGGGCTATTGAGTGCACATTTTATTAATTTTTCAAATCGAAAAAAAATCATGGTCCCCATTCTATTTCAGTACACCTACATATGCGTTGAAACTCACCATACAGGCAGTAATGGAAGTGATACAACAATTATATTTTACATTTTTCCCTAATTATAGCATGTTATGACTAGAGTTTTGAGACGGCATTCAAAATTTAAGCGAAACTATATATTGAAGTAGGTATGTTTCTTAAGAATATTGGACTCGGCGTAACACCTTGATATTTGTTAACAACAATTAAAATACTAATAATGTACGATTTCGCGTTTAGAAGAAAATCTGTACGTAGGTACTCGAATTATTACGAAATTTATGTCACGTTCCTTAAGGCGCTACGTGGGAAAACAGCGTTGAAGTTCCAAAAAAAACAAATCGATGTGATGCAATTTTTTAAAATTTATCCACAGATATCTCAGTAATAAAAACAAATGTGAGAATTTTCACGCAAATCACGTCCGTCGTATAGGATGTTAAAATGCATATCTATTGGCACCTCTCGTTCAGAGCAACCTATAACGCCGACGACACACGACTTTTTCCCTAAAGTAAGCTAATAATAAACTTGTATTAACAAAACATTATGAAAACATAAAAAGTTGTAATTTTTATGTTATTAACAGTAAGCCTGAACAACATAAAATAAGAATCTGTGGTTTAATGCAATTTATAAAAGTTTGTGAACATAAATTTCCATATGCAGTGAATAATTTTGAAAGTACAAAGTATTTTCTTCAATTCAACACAAAATTAGCAAAGTTATTTAATAAATAATAAAAATGTGTTACATTATAGCATTAACTGTCAAAATTGGAAATTGTCATTTTGCTAGCAAAGTTTTTTTTTTCAAAAATTTACACTCAGCGCAATTTTGCTCAGAAAAATCTGGAAAAAATTATTGAGCACAGCTCATGCATGCGTATACGAGAAAAAAATTAAAGATAATCCGTGTCGTGAGGATAGTGGAGTTAACCATTTATGCATATTGGATATGTGCGGTGCGGCTCTTGCTGCACGGAGAGTATTTCAAATTTAAAGCGAATAAGGAACCGATTAGTGGCACTTAATTTAATATTAGTTACCTCAAGTGTGGTCCTTGTCTCCTTGCGCTTGATGAAGCCTCATGGGTACGGGTATTGCCCCTTATTCGGGAATCGGTGTGTCGGAAGCGGTAAAGTCCCTGTCGGGGTCTCACTCCCGTGTCGGGCCCGAGGTCTGCGACGGTTGGGGGCTCCAGGATCTGCCAACTAGTGATGGCCTTCGGGAGAAGACAGTTCTCATACGACGCTTACTTGCTACAACAAATTCGACGGTTGACGGAGCGAATCTCCCTCGTAATACGGGACGACGGTCGTTGACCACGAGCGCGACCTCCTATACTGAATTTTGAAATTGAAATTTATTGCTCCGTAAAAAAATGCACATTCTGTTACACATTCAATGAAAAACAATTTGGAGTGAGGCGTCCCCCAAGGCAATCGGCTTGAGGGTGGGGACACCATAAAAATGAAATAATGCAACACTGCTGACCTAGATGACCTACAATGACATTCAACAAAACACACATTAACAATGATGTCTTGCACATTGGACCATACATACACATAGATAACTAAAGATTTACCACATAGCATAATACAGACGTAACTATACACTTCTTTGAGTACAATCAAGAGCATATTTAACGGAAAAAGAAACAATTAAAATTTTCAAAATTCAATAGTTATGGTTTTAGTTAGTTATGTATCGAGAACTACGAATGGGGTACGGAACATGATAGTCCCTCCCCTTCTAAATTTTGCGTTCTCTTTCCACTGCGAAACCCGACACCATCGCTGCTGCAACTCTTGGTAATTGAGCCGGGACATGTTTTTTCGAAAATAAAATATCAAGCTACAATTTACCTGTCATCATACTCTATGGTGTCATCTTACATATCTCAGTTTTCACAGTCTGTGCCAAAGGGATTGCACCCATTCCCCTTGCGCCTACGGGTGGTTTTCTATTCATCCCACAATTCCAACGCAGCTCACTGAAACCTGACACCGAGTATCACTTACCCTTCTCTACTAAAGAAATCAAATCACACACGCTACTAACATTCGAGAGATGCAAAAAATAAATGAGTTCAAATTCCGAGCTGGAAATTTTCTTCCCGCCTTTCACAGATTCAAATTCTACTAGTTGAAACACGATATGCAAGGCGTACCGCTTTCCGTCCGAGTCTCGCCGGTTTCGTCTAATTGAGGGGCATTATTTAGAAAAATGTGATCATTATGCAATGCAATTTCGATATGTTCGGCTTTGACAGGTTTCCGCCAAAGACAGATTCCTCATTTCATAGTTTTTACTGAAATGTATTTCATCGTATTTATTTTTGTTAAGTAGGAGCGAAGGGACATTATCACAGAAAACAATTCGGCTTGGAGTTTTTGGAAATAACCATGGATTGATAATTGCAGCCGAGCTGTTTCCGCCCGGGTCATACCAATGTCTTTTACTATTATATGATCATGATAATATTACCTCTTCCTTACTTCCTTTTGCCGGGCGCACGAGCAACAAAACTACATGGAGTATTGTTGATAAACACGTCGGAGCTTTATTTCGTGAATGCGAAATTAAATACGTTACTCTCGTTATTGGGAGATTCTTTTATTTTGTTTTCAGAAAGAAAGTTGAAATGAAAGAAAGAAAATTACGCTATGCATAACATTTATTCATCGAAATCATTAGTACAAATGGCTAACCTATGAACAATTGGTCGATTGTAACAATTTTTTTCTGATTTTCAATGTTAATTTGATATTTATTGTGCTATTAACATCTAACTCACGTTTTCAGCTCTCCGTAGACACCTAGATCACTAAAACCGACCAACTCGTTCCGGAGATACAACTGAACTGAGCGCGCGTCGTGCCCACACTAGCCCTAATTTAGACCCCCCACGCGCAGCGCTGTGACGTCACCTCGCAACCCCCCCCCCCTCCGTTCGCGAAAAAAACCATTTCTGGTAGTCGAGAAAACGGGTTATCCAGTCATAGTTTTAGATATTCTGTAATCCTTATATTTTTTGCACACGAGGCCCTCGAAAGTACACAAATATTGGTCGCGGAAAAACCTTACATGACACCGAGAAAGAACCATAAGATGTTCATTCGCATTCACATCCAAACCAGAACACTCGGGCAAAGGCTATCGCAAGTGGGTGAAAGAGTAAAGAGTTATTTTCTCTGGTGAGTTTTTTTAACTGGTAGGGAAAGAGAGTGGTTTAAAAAAGCATGGTATATTGACTTGGTAGTGTAATTGGCCAACACACTTGACCGGAAATAAGGAAATCCGGGTTCATATCCCGGTAAAGTCAAATGATTTTTTTTATAGATGCGGCGCAGCTATTCCACCTCTTCAAGTCTTCCACAGCGAAACCCGACGCCGTCGGAGCTCTGACACTCGGAAGTTGACCCGGCGCATATTTTTCGGTCACCGTTGCATGACGCATAGCAAGTGAATTTGTAAGAACCGTGCGGCTGAATCAATTACATTTCAAACAAATTTCATTACTACTTCATAACTCTCCTTTTGAATTGCTTCACAATATTGTGTATTATAATTTTTAAAACGTTTCGCGACTTTCCGAGGAGGAATAGTTTTTAATACGGTTTTTTTCATCCAGATCCACCGATTTTTCGAATCGCGAACGGGAGGGGTCACGCACGGTCTAAATGACCGGCCAGCTTCCACGCCTGATGTCCGCATGCGTATGTTATTTTGTCTCAACACCTTACTCTTGAGGTCATCAGGCCTGTTATCGTTCTAACGAAGTCTCTTCGAATGCGTAATTTAAGCTTATTTTGACCTTTCTGCATTCGAGCGGGACAGCGTCCTCTAAATGGACAGGCGGCCGCCGATCATGTTATCTGCTTGGTTATCTCATTTTGTTTTAACGGCTTACTTTAAGTTAATTCGGCCATTTATCGTTCAGCTACTTAAACGTAGAGTTATAAAATAGTAATGAAATTTTTATCCTCATGTAGGCTTTCGCGGGTTGATGGATGTGAAGATACGTCTTCCGGGTTTTACTCCGAGTAGGTCTATCATCTTCGGACGACAGTTTCGCCGGCGTTGCAGTCGGATTCTTCAGGTCAGTGAAGCGAGGATGCATCCTTTTGGCCGCCTCATATATCTTATCCGAAGAGTCAGGTCACTCGTGATTGTATGAAGATACAGTAAGTAAAAACTACGCGGAGTAAAACCCGGAAGACTTGTAAATCTAAATTGTGATATGTACTTTTGATATACGAAACGTGTACAAAAAAAACCTATGATGTATGAAACATTTTAAAACTACATATATGCAAATATGAAATGAAAGGTAATTGTAATAATGCGAACAATGTTAACATAGTCATGGGATTTCTAAATGTAAAAATGTGTTTTTACTCATTTCCGAAGTCCTAATTGTGATTATTTTGAAATATGAAACGTGTGTAAAAAAAGCCTATGCAAAACCGTACTCAATGTAAAATTCTGCAAATTTATGTGTGTAAAATGAAAACCTTCGAAAAGGACATTGAAGAGGGGTAAGCAAAATTGTATATACCCTCAAAAAATAAAGAAACATTCAAATTAAAAAAAAACCTTCACAGCAATGAAATTTGTTTGAAATGTAATTGATTCAGCTGCACGGTCTTTTAGACCGCGCGTGATCTGTTAGGGGCTAGATAACGACACCATTATATGAGATTGGAGTGAAATGTGAGAAAGAACGGGGTCTTAAGAACAGGGTGGCGGGTTTTATAGGGGGCGCCGAAAACGATTTGGTAAAACCGTTTTCGGCGCAATGGTATTTCGCCTTTTGCGACTGCCTCTCGCTCCCGCACCGGCGGCACAACCCCCCACCATACGGGAAAACCAACCGGCAAAAGGGACCTTTGACCCTTTCTTGACCTGGCAGTGGGAGGAGGCTTCCTTCGACCCAGGGCCTGCCGCGAGGATATGGACAATCCCGTGTTACATCCGATTTCGCTTTATTATATAATTCGACCCATTTTCCTAAAGTAATTATTTCTGTGGTTTCGTGGAAGTTTCACATCATGAAATGTGTTGCAGCGGCAAGGTCAACACTTGTTATACCAGGGGCGGCTCCAGACCAGAGGTTAAGGGGGGCACCAGCGGCTCTTGGGGTATGGAATACGCCCCAGGAAAACAGGCGTTCGTGGGTCTCGTCGCAGAAATCCGTAACAAACTATGTGCAAAATGGCGCGTAATAAGTGGTTTGGAATCAAAAGTTTGCCTTTTAAGATGATCAAGCTTTTACTAAGTGCATATTTCCCTTATAGATTACCTCCAAGTTTCGACTAATTCCAAAATTATTTTGATTTATATTCGCATTTATCTTGTGGTTTTAAATACCGTGTTAGTTAAAATTTAACTGGGTTTTAAAGTAAAATAACCAAAACTTTAACAACAAAAATAGCAACAAAATAATTTAGGCTTTTAATTTAAGGTCTATGACAAAGAAATACGCCGGGTTTGGGGGGGGGGGGGCGGGAATTGCCTTCCCTTCGGGGCCACCAATGCAATACACACAAAGTTAAAATAATGAACAGCAAGGAATTCCCGATTTGAAATTAAAATCCCGGTTTTCTCCCTGTCAAATGGAATTCCCGGATTTTTTTCGATCTTCACGGATTTCCCGGTTGGTAGACACCCAGCACGTAACACCTCGTGCAGCAACTTTTGGTAAGGGACCGTTGAAAGTTCCAAATTCCTGACTGAGAAAAGTATGTTTTATTATTTTGGCCACATTTTATCGATTTCAGGAGCAAGTGTGAAAGGTGGAGTGACGAAGAAATAAAAATATAGAAAGAAAAAGAATGAATTTAGACAAGGTTGGAGAAGAGGATTTGTTCAAGACAAAAATGAGACATTTTCATCCAAAATGTTGAATCTCCTTAGGGTCTCCGCACAGAATTCTTTTCCTCCACTAACCTCCACATCGAATTCGCACTGATTTTCTGGTGGAATATTACCATGAGTGTGTGTTCTAGGGTGGAACGTTTCCTCATAATTGGGCATAAGCAAATTTTTGGCATGATTTATCAGTAAAAATAGTAGAAAGTTCCCTTACCCCCCTTCGGAATTCTCTCAAAGACTTTCTAATAGTAGTTTTTCACCCACAAATCTCAGCCGCCTTCACTAAAAATGTGATCTCGGAGCTCAGTGACCCCGCCATCCACACTTTCTGGTTCTGAAATTAACTTTTTACTTTAAAGATACACTCTCAATTATCAATATTTAACTCGTAATCGATGGGTTAATATCACCAGTAGTGAGTGTTTTTCTGCTGGAACGGTTCCACAAAATGAAGCCGGAACCAATTTGTTTTCTGATTTTTTATTTAAAAGGAAACTGCCTAATTCCCTTGTGATATGATCTGAGGGAGTTCTCCAGAGTGGTGTTATCTACCCGAAATTTCTGCGACTGATCCGCCTGACTTCGATTGACCTTTGGACTTTTTTTGCCCTTTGAAAATAGGACTATCATTCTACTGCTAATTATTCGAGTGTGGAAAAGCTGAGAATATAATAATAATAGGATTTGTTAAGTGTGAAATGTTAGTAGAGGTGAATGTTTCTCTGGAAGAAATGATGAAACAAAATTTATCCTGAGTCAAATCGTTAGGCTATGTTTTAATTAAAGGAATAACTGAATATCTTCTACCCCCCACCCCACTGGAATATTCTCGGGAGTTGTTTTAGCGTCTTAACTAGAAATATCTGCGTCCGTCCACCTGCATCCGGACTGCAGCGCAGGTAGCTCTCGTCTTTTTTCCTAAATTCACTAAGCACCAGCGGCTCTTGGGGTATGGAATACTACCCAGGATTAGGAGAATATTCAATTCCCGGAAATTCGTAACTAACTCTGTGCAAACTGGCGCGTTGTAAGTGGTTTGGAAGCAAAGGTTTGCCTTTTAAGAAGAGCAAGTTTTTAATAAATGCATATTTCCCTTGATTACCACCACGCTTCGACAAATTCCAAAATTATTTTGATTTACATTCGCATTTAGCTTGTGGTTTTAAAAACCGTTGTAGTTAATATAAAATTTAACTGGATTTTTAAGTAAAAATCACCGAAACTTCACAGACAAAAAAAGCAACAAAGTAATTTAGGCTTTTAATTTAAGATCTTTGGCAAAGAAATTCGCCGGGTTTTGGGAGGGGGCAATTGCCCCTACTTAAAGGCCCTAACAAGGGGAGGGCAATGCCCACCTCCCCTTGGGACCGCCAATGGGCTTGATTCATTGGTTTGGCCATGTTGAGAGATTGGATGAGAGTCGAATGGCTAAACAGATACCTATATGACAGTGAATTGAATGGTGTGAGAGGAAGGGGTAGACCGCGAAAGTTATGGTTGAATGTGTCGGAAGAGCCTCTTAAGAAGAGGAATATTATTTATGTTCCATACACCACCGAAAACAGCACTTTATGGCCTTTGCATCGGAGTATTTGACAATCAACAGCGGACGAGCACACACAACCATGCCCTGGAGGGTGAAACATCCACCCAGGCGGGACTCGAACCCGCGACCATAGGGTTAGCAGACGAGCACTTTACCACGACCCCACCGCGGCCGGCAAAGTATTAGAATAAAGAATTGGAGAGCGAGTATGAAGCAATATGTGAAGGCAATTGAAGTGAAATAGGTTTACAATGATAGGGCATTGCGGAGGAAATAATTAAAAGAGATCCAGTTTTCTAGGCCCAACAGCAATTACCAAATTCTTATGCATTACATTCCCAGACAGGGAACGGCGTGAAGGGTATATATGTATGTGGAAACAAAATACGGCAATTGGGAGATCAAGGTTCGAATCCAGACCAAGTGAAGTGATCTTTTTCACGTCGAATTTCATCCCTTTGGTGCAAAAATCCTTGCACTCGTGCGCACCGTTCCATTTGAAGTACTCCGAAGTGATTTGGTGATATGTTCTCCCAGGGGAATATTCGCAGGGAATCACCAGGGTGCTATCCTCGACCCGAAATTTCTGCGAATGATATCCACCTGCTCTCAATAATGGAGTGCAGCAGCGCCTCTGCCGCCGTTCGAGGGTACTCCACTATATGACGTGGAGAAGCGTGGGAGGAGGAGCTGGTCGTCGGGGGCAACTGAACGTGGGGTGGTGGTGTGCGGAGGCCGAGGAGGAAGTTGGGGGAGTGGGGGAGGCGGTGGTTGAGGCGCTGTGTCGGTGGTGGTGGTGTTGTGGCGGTGGTTGTCTAGGGAGGGGATTGGGCTGCCCGGCACGGAATGAAGTGGGGAGGGGGTTGTTATAGGAGCGGGGAGGGTTACTGGAGTTGGAGGGGGAAGGAGGAGCCCCACCGAATGAGGGGAAAGTCTGTGTTGGCGGGCGGAAGGGGAGGGGCTGGACGCGGGAGGAAGAGGGGCGGAGGCGGGCAGGTGGCGGGCGGGCAGGCCGCCTCTATCGGTGTCGGGGCAGTCGCTCAGCGGCGTGGTACTAGGAGACGTCTGCGGCCGTCGTCGCCGGTCTCTTTGCAAAGCTTCGTGCGGCGTGGACTGTGTGCTGAAGGAGGGCGTGCATCGAAAATAAAATACGAGCTGCGACGTTCGGTTTCTGTGAGGCGTCCAAATGCTGCGTGAAGTCTCTCGGTGACGGCGACCGGCCGTGCTGGTGCTAGCTTCGGACTGTGTGGGAAGTGAATTAGGGGTTAAATTGCGTGTGCTTCGTGCGGGATCATACCGCGATAAATTTTTGACGAGGTTCCCGAATCCTGTGCGTGAAGTCTTTCGGTTGCGGTGTCTGCTACTTCTTGTCCGGCCGTGCTGTTTTAACGTGCGAATATTCCTACGGTGTGGAAGTTGGATGCGAGGCTGTGTGCATCGAACACGACAAAAAAAAGCCGGAGCTTATTCACTAGAAATTTTTTTTTATTTTTTGAGAGGTGGTGTCCGTATCCTCTCAGTGGAGTCGCTTCGATTCCGCGTGTGTTGGCGTACATGCTAATACTCCACGAAAACAAACAAGCCACGAGAGTCTTCGCCCTGTTTGAGTGGTGGTGTCCAAATCTTCTTCGAGTCATCGACTCTGCGTGGTTACAGCGGTGGCGATTTCCCCACGGGCTTCTAGTTCATTCCCTAATGTCACCATAACAAGAGGGTGCAAGGAAGCAACGAGCTTCTTCGTCCGGTTTTTTGAGGTGGCGTGCGAGAAACACCATCGAGTATCCACGATCCTGCTAAGTGGCGACGTTAAGCATGGAAGGCACATGTTGACAAAGGGTGTAGACTGATCATACCATAAACAAACCCAAGACTTGAGAGCGTAATAGGCCGGATTTGAGTGATTTTTGCTGCGGGATCATCTTCAAGTGTGTTCGATCTTGCATGGTGGTGGCGTTCGGCCAAAGACAGACAGACAGGGGCTTAAGGACGTACATCGAACACAAACACAACAAAGACACAAACAAACACAAGCCGCGAACTCTTCCTCGTCCGGATTCGAGAGGCTTTGGTCCGAATGATCATCTTCGGGTCTCTTTGATTCTGCGTGGATCCAGCGGAGACTCGCCCGCGGGCCTCGCATTCTTCATCCTCCCAAACGTCTTCGCCCACCCCCTGCCCCTACTTCTTTTCCTCTCGTCCTTCTTCGGCTTCTTCTTAGAGAGGGCATCATCCACTTCTCGTTGGAGGAACTGCTGTGGAAAAGAGAAGGAGGGCTCTTGCCGCCCGGAACAGTGAGTTCACCGTCCTGGATGGCTTCCCGCGTGATCGCCGGACCTTGAAGCCGAGTGCCTTCGCTGTGCCGTGGTTTCACACTTGGTTGGAGAGAGGTGCCCGCCCGGGAGAAGCGTAGAGTAGAGAGAAAGAGAGGAGTGGGGATTGGTAGTGGTGGAATAAAACGGAAGCGAAACGGCGATACACTTCGTTGGGGGAATTTTTAAATATGTAGCGATATCCCCTCCGCTATACCTGCGGGTGGATGTTACGCCAGGATTCTTGCTTTATTTTTTGTTTCATTTTTCTCATCATCCAGCGGTGAGCGTTCGAAGAGATAGTGAAAGGCGAACTGAATTAAGAGTATTACTCCCACCCCACCACCCCCTTACCCTCCCAACCGTGTTTATTTTATTGATGAGGCGTGCGGATGTCAACGGACTGGTTCTTCGATCCATCGGCCGGAAAAACTTTGCCTTGGAATCCATCCGAACGATCTCACAAGAGCGGCGTCATTCTTAGAAGTGAGCGTTTTCATTGTTTACTTGCACAACACAAGTTCTTCTTTAATTGGAGAAAGGAAGTAGCGTCAAGATTTTTCCTTCATTGAGATTCCACCTACGCCATCAGTCTTTGGAGTCATCCTCCAAAAGGGGAAGTCTGTAAACTGTTTCGTTTTCCGAAGAGGAACGTTATCGATTTTTTTATCGGAGAAAATAAATATCACCTCGGTTTGAAAGTCAGGGTTATTGCACGTCAGCTCGTCTTCAGGGTGGTGAAGCTAATTTGAAGGGGTTATTGAAAGGAGGGTTCGATTTGACAATTTTGATTTGGTAATTGATCGGGGTTTTAAAACGATATATTCCGTGAAGAAGGTTCTGTTGGATTTCGTTCTGTTGTGCCTGATTCCTTCTACGAGAGAAAAAAGGCTTGAGAGTGTGTACGGTGTGTGGTGCAAGTCATCGCCTGTTATTGTTCGAGTTGTTCTGTCAGCGAGAACTTCGTGAGCACAATTTTTTTCTGCCAAGGAAGGGAAGTGGAGCGGGGTCTGCCGTGGGAATAAGGCTGTTTTAAAGTCGCTCACTTTCCTACCCTTCTGCCCGTGTTAGCTTTTCCATCTCCTTTCTGCAGACTTTAATTCTGGCCGTAACCATTCTCAAGGGAGAAGGGAGCGGGTAAATAAAGACGGGAAAAACAATCGGGGAACGTCTCCACGTTATGTTGCGCATGCGCGAATAGTTCACGCCCACTCATTGGTCGAGGTCGTTTACCCTCGACCTGGTTACCCCGCAACCACCTTCCGGGTCTTCACTATTGTGCATTTTTATATTGTCATCCCAGACCCGGTTGATTTAAGTCTGATGGACCTGGCGTGAACTTTTAAAAAGTGTGCAAGCTTCCCCGGGGCTTAATTGGAACGAAGAAACGAGAGACACTAATCGCTCTCCGTTTAAAAAAAAAGGACTATTGTCTTTCTTTTCACCCGCCGCTGTCTGATTGATGTTCTGAATCTTGCGGTGAGGGGTTTCTCCGTTAGTCCCAATCAAAATTCGCGCCACGGTGTCGGAGGCCGTATCTCTATCGCTGGATACAAAACAGTTGAAACTTGGCAAGTTCCTCCGCCCTTTTTTCTTGGTCTCACTTCAAACGTTATCGGCTGAATCCCAGAAAGGATGAGGTAATGTGCTTTACCATGTGGATGCGAGTTTCGTATGACCTCGATTGAAAGTGATGGTTCCTTGCGGAATATCCTTATGGCTGATCCATTGCGTGGAAAAAAACTGGGCAGTTTTTTTTGTTGTGTATCCTCGTGGGGCCTAGACTTCCTGGCAAGTTTTTGATTTAGTTCCGTCCCTCTCTCTCGATCCTCTTCAGCTGTCTTGCAAAATCGAGAGGACCTCTTTGACGGCAATCCCCCTCTTCTTGAAAGACGAGGAAGAAATTCGACGCTGTACTTCCTCCGTGATGTGACATAGTGAAGAGGAAGAGGGTTGGCTTGTTTCTTTATTTTTTTTTAACAAGACGAAGAAGACTTGGTCAACAAAAAACGCAGTGCCATAAGAAACGGGAGTGGTTGCGTCATCCAATAGTGCGACTTGTTGTGTGTAACGCAGGCCCATGTGGAGGCAGTTGGTCGCTTCGGCGTTACATTCCTAGGGGGTGAGCACAAATATGGCTGCGTTTTCGGACTGGCCCGGAAGAGGAGGCGGGCACTGGCTGCCGGCTTACGGGTTCACCCAGCACCTCACGCACCAGAACCACGGTTTTATCGAGGACGATGGTGAGTCAACTTTTAAGGAAAAAGCATTCTTTTACTTTCAGCACAACTAGCATTACGGCTAATCGTTTAGTCAGTAACGCATCTATTTGACAATTCTTCATTGAGCAATGCTACCTCAACATACCGCAGTAAATTGCATATCTACATACTACCCTGCGAGCCGCCGTAGAGGCGTTTGGCAGGGGGTGTTATGACACCAGCCATGGAAGGGGAGGGAAAGGGGAAAAGGAGGGTGGATATGACAGGTGAATTGTGTGTAAACGATTTTTCGTATGTTAGAGTCACGCTGTTTTTGTTATTATCACTAATGATGCATGGAAAAAAGAAATTATTGTGCCTCTCAGTTCGGCAGTGTATCTCTCTTATTTTATCACTTCTAGAGATATGGATGCGGGGCCAAAATAATATTCTGCCTATCTTTTTGAAACATGCGAGATCGGAATTTTACAGTGGTCAAATCAAATTATTCTTCTTGATAATAGTCGCGAATAAAACTTATTTCTTGTGGAAAACAGCAAAATTTGTTTTTACCTTAATTATGGAACAGTTCCTCCACTTCAGTCCTTAATATTTAATTTGCATGGAATTACTCAGCCTTCTCTTTGATATACCTGAGTAGTAATTTTGAAATACTACCTAAGGGGCTACAGAACATTTGGAAATGGACGAATTTAAGGTATTGAAATGATGAGTTACTTAGTTTTCAACATTTATTTTATTAACTTCACGTCCCAGGTTCCGTCGCTTCGCGACATCATCAGCTACAGGCATTGTAAAAGACATTGCTTTAATAGTCAATATGAGAGGGGGAGGCAGTCTTCATATAGGGATGACGGGGGAGGTACTTTTTAGTCTGAAAACTACCTCCCCCTCTCATATTGACTATTTAAGCAATGTCTTTTACAGTGTCTGTACCTGATGATGTCGCGAAGCGTCGAAACCCGGGTCGTGAAGTAAATAAAATATATGTGGAAAACTAAGTAATTCATCATTTCATTATGAAGTAATTACTCCCAAGTTACTGCCGTTACCATTGAATTTAAGGTAATTAAATGAATAAACTAAGCATGTCTTTACTGTGAGAGAGCGGACGGGCCATCGCGTGCTTATTTTTGAAAGAGCATCCTCATCCATACATTAAAAATGTGTAAGTGGTAGGTTTAAAATATTAAGCGAGAAGGTATCGAATGATTGAAGGTGGACAAATTTACTCGGCCGTCTTGTCGATACGACTGATCAGTCAAAATAGTAGAGGAATCAAATTAGTATCCTTCGTGTCGTACTGAAAGTATTAATTACCATTATGCAAATATTACATTAATTACTCTATTTTAATTAGTACTAACTTATACTCAATTGCAACCCGCATCAGCAGCGTGTGGCAGAGGGTGTTTGTCGTCACCCATGAATAGGGTTGGAAATAAGAACATTAGGAATTGGAGGAGGGATGAGTATAGAGCAGGGTTTCCCAAACTATGTTCCGCGGAACACAAGTGTTCCGCGAAAAGCTAAAGGGTGTTCCGGGAAATCTGGAATAGTGTCATATGATGCTACCTACACGCAATGGTTTAATATTGGCAAAGTAAACTAGGTGTTCCGTTAACATTTCAGGATTTACGAAGTGTTTCATCGCAGGAAAAGTTTGGGCAACCCTGGTATAGAGGAAAGGAATTAACGCTCGTACTGCCGAGAGCTTATGTACCGGCTTCAGCTTCTCAGACAATAAGTCTCACGGGTCGATGTATCGATTCATGCATTATGCATTATTAAAATCTTTAATACCAATCACGATTTGATTTTTCTAATCACTGTTGTGGTGTGAAATGACAATATTATAACGATTAAGCTAAAGTATTTAACAGTGAAAATAAAATTGCAGATTGATAGTTAAATCATTACTGATTAATCATGTTAATTCATAAGGTTGAAGTTTTATTTACGAACCGGTCTCGCCATTTTTGAAAGCTTCCACGGATAATAGATGGCACTAACAAAAGGGTGAAAGAAAATGCGGAAAAGGAATGGAGATCAAAGGAACTGAATGTATGGAACTGAATGAGATATTTTTTTATGGATTATGATTTCACTCCTGAGTTTTTGTCTAACTCTATCTAAAGAATTTTAATGATGTAGCCTAAAACGAGTGTTAGGCTCCCTAATTATAAATAGACATTAGACTGATTAGGCCATGCGATCAAAAGCAATGAGAGTGATTGATTTTGGACCGGCAGGGGTGAATTTTATTTTACCCTCACATTTCTCTAGTCCGCTGTTGAACCGTGAAAAATCACCCATAAATTTAAAGAAAACGTTTCTGCTCATGCTTAAAGCATTGTTAAAAAATTCAAATAGCTCATAAATGACGTGTCCTTACACAGCCTGCCACACTCCCAAAAGGCGGCCCATGGGTTACATTATGTGTGTAGATATAAGTATTTCTTTTGTGGTGTGCTTGGGTAAATTGATGACAGCAACAATATCTACCAATAGGTGAATCACTCCAATGAATACGCATCCCTAAGTCTAGAATCGACTTCCTCGTTTCATTCATTTTCAGAGAGTTGTGCATTTGGAATTCCGAACTTTTTCGGAAATATGGCTGGATTGCGGATATATCAAATTTGGCAACTGCTAATTAGGAGAAGTTATGCGGATTACTTAACGGCTCTTGATTTTTAAATATATATTAAAGGAAATTTCTCCATTGTTGAGGTTATTTCCACAATCTTTTCTTCTTCTCGCGATTTAAGCCGTCTAAGGGCCACGTCAAATTACCCAAGGAATACATTTTATTTTCTTATTTTTCACTTTTTTCTTGTTCTCTAATGCTTCATTATTCCTTCGCTTTGTTTTCCCCTCCTCTCTTCCTTCCAGCTATTATTTCTTTTCTTATTTTCCTTCTTATGTAAAACGTCGAAGTTATGCATCAATATTGCAAATGTAGTTGTCTCCTGAAATATCTATTCCGTTATTCCCATCTCTTCCTATGTTCTTTGGATCCAATGGTTGCCATTTTAACTCTTATAAACATTAATAAATTCAACAGATTCAGGCGAGATATCGTGGAAGTTCTTCATAATGTAAGAGAAACAATTGCACTTTTCCACAAAATGGTTTATTGCGTACAACGCGTTTCGGCTCACAGAGCCATCATCAGGTACAAGACTTGTCTTGTACCTGATGATGGCTCTGTGAGCCGAAACGCGTTGTACGCAATAAACCATTTTGTGGAAAAGTGCAATTGTTTCTCTTATAAACATTATTAAAAATTCGTTTTGTCTGCCTAATATTGCCCATTCTCTTCTTTTGGAACATTTATAGCGCTGCATTACAGAAACTAGGAACTATCAAGCGAAATGGAGGAAGGTTCTCCGTTGAAAAAGTGAAAGATAAATGCAACTTTTCTCTGATTAGGCCACATTTCGAATACTTCGCGAGTATTTGGGGCCCTAAAAAGTGAGATTCAACCGGTGAAGTAAATCATATACAAAGGAAAGCCTTTGATGTTAAAAACCGCTACAAGCGAACAGAGAGTGTTACACAGCTCATGGAAAAACGAGGTTGGGAGACTTTACGAGAACCGGAGGCTGTACGCTAGGCTTAGATTACTCGAAAAAATCAGATCAGGAAAGTTGCAGTAGGACACGGAGGATATTATTTTGACCCCAGGCTATGTCTCTAGAACTTATAGAATCGAAAAAAGAAGAGAGATACACTTCCGAATAGATAGTTATGAAAATTCCCTCGCAGTGACTATAACAAAAACAGCGTGACTCAAACATAAGACACATCGTTTACATACAATTCACCTCTGTCCTCTCCCCCCTCCTTTTCCCTATTCCCTTCCCTATCATGGGTACTCTCCAAACACCCTATGCCACACGCCTCTGCGGCGGCTCGCGAGGTAGTGGTTATATGTAGATTATGTGGCCGAATAACCAGACTCTCCTTTTCCCAACCGTAATTGACATATTGTTTTCTGTTCTATTTTATTGTATTTCTCCGCGCGTAATGCTTCCGCGCTGTATAAAGGCACGACCATTTCGTGTTGAAACTATTCTGTATCCTTCGAATGCAAGTCACCAAGCAAGAGTCCCTGAGCTGGCCCGTGTCGTGTCCTTTGTTACCCAGAGGAAGGCGTGCTCTGGAAAACCTTGAGATCCTTTGTGAGATCATGCGCTGGTATGCAGATACTCTCTCTCTCTCTCTTCTCTTGAACAGATCGTCGCCTTCCCTCGGCCTCCTTTCAAATACCAGAAATGGGGGGATATGTGTAGCTATATGATTGAAGCGGAGATTCGAAACGCGCCGTGACGTTTCAAAAATCTTCCGGTGAGACTCATCCCTCATCAGTATTTCGATCTTAAGATTGCACCCCTTCTTTCTTTCCCGTACCAACTCATTTCATCTGCATCTGCATATTACAATACCTTGCGTGCGACAGGGTGTGTTTGGACACCAGCCTGGCTTTCTCGGATAGCTATTTGTATTCTAATGTATTTTGTTTCCAACTAGGAGATTACCTTGGTTGAATGGAATAGTTTCGTACCCGGCATTGAAAATTGAACTGATTTGCTGGATCCGTCGAAAGGTGTACCTACTTTTTGGTGTATCTCTAACCGTAGTAGTACCTCTTCGGTATCGAGGATATACTAGTGGGAAATATCTAAAGTAAATTTACAAATAAGTTAACTATGGTTTGGTCCTTTGAGTGTTTTATCGTACTACACGTTTTGGCGCCTTGGCGTCATCCTCATAAACCTTCGCCTGAGGATGACGATTAAACGTGTAAACCCTGAGTTAAACCTGGTATATTCCTTTATCCAACTACCCTTTTCACTGTCCTCAATATCCCTTCACCCGTGTTACAGAAATGTATATTTCTCTCTCTCTCTCATTATGAGGATCCCCCATCAGTTGTGTATTATGAGCGTACATGCAAACCAACGGTGGTAAGGCGGCACAGGGTCGACGATGAAATCTTAACCACCCGAGGTTGTGTTGACAAGACACGGACAAAGCAGTGCCAACCAGCAGTTTCATTCTAAATGGATGCATCTCGGCTATCATTCGTTTCAAATTGGTGCAAGTAAATTTATAACTCCATGATGTTTTGCTCAAAATGTTCAATTTTTCTCAGTGCTAGGGTTTAAAAAAATGATTCTTTATAGTGCTCTTATTATCTCGCCGGGCATCGTTCAGTGCAGGAAACATCTATGTCAGATTTCCCATTGTAATCCATTATCGAACCATTCGAGTTGGTAATGATTTTAAAAACCCTCAATCCCTCAACACAGACATCTACACCGAACGAGTTTGAAGGTAGTTTGAGCGAAAAAGCACTTCACCTAGAATTTGATGAATTTGGCCTCATTTTAAAGAAAAAACTCTCATCTTTCCAATTATATCAAAATATCAATCCCTGCTGAGCTACTTTTCGAGAAATTTAACTGAAAATACAAGCTGTTTTACATGGGATAGATTACGGCTGTGGCTCCAGAGGGAGAATACTAAACAAATTAGGGACTTCTAGCACCTAAATTCCGTCAAAAAACTAACGGTGTGTAGATTGCATGTTTTCTCAACTATTTATAAAAAATAATATATTACTCACCTCAGTAATTTTGACAGAATCGCAAATAAACCTGCTGTTTTGCAGGGTTTTCAGCCGTACGGCGGTAAAAAATGAGTCAAGTTAGAGACTTAAGTAGCTTTAATTATTTAATTACTGCGAATTTTGATCATATATAACTATATATTTGTGCAATTGATATTACAATATTTATTTCGTACTTCTTACAGACGCTGAAATCAAAAAGTAAAATTTGAATATGGTCTCCATTATGACTAGGGAACTATCTCTCTCAAACCACCTTAAATGCATTGGGATGGATTATCCGTCTTGAAGGCGCACGTTTCTCTCCTCGTCGTACATGCCTCGCCCAGCTAACGGCGCAGTGAACGCGGATCTCCGCCCGGCCCGACGCCTAGTATTTTATTGCTGCTTCACGACGGCGGCGGTCGCAATTCCCTCGATGATTTACGGTCGCATAAATGCCGCTTACCATGACACAGCCCGAAAGTCCGACCGCGCGGACCGCCGTTGAAGCCGGATCGCCCGTGGTGCTTCGGATGGAACTGTGCCCACCTACCTGAAAACGGTAAACTAGCATCGGGGAAAAACAGAGAGCACATCTTCTCCACTCTGCTCACTTCCGTCAATCCTCACCTGTTGAACATTTATTATGAGTGAGTTCCGGGAACTGAGGGCTTCGCTCGGTGATTTTCGAGTTCTTATCTGCATTAATTGTAACCGTTTCTTGCACATGATAATGCTTAAGGTAATTTTACTCGAAGAGCAGTAACGTATAGATATCATTTGAGTGATCTACCGGTTAAAGAAGGAAAAGAAAGTAAATAGGCTGTTGGGAATGTTTAAGTGATATTCAAAACATCCAGCCTGGTTGGAACTGGAGAAGAGGCTGGAACCACCAAATTTTGTGGGTGAAAATGACCACCCGCTGAAACTCAAATTAAGGAGGCAAAAACTGAATGCTGCCAAATACTCCTTCTTAAATCGCGTGATCTTTGAATAGAATCAATTAGCAGTAGAACTCACAAAGCCATTACCAAGGAATGTAAATATTTATAACAAATGTTACACATAAAAACGAGTGTTTGATGTTTTATGTAGGTATATGTATTTTTTAAACTTTATTATTATTTCCACCTAAAATAATGTTATATTGCCACCATACAATGTCTAATTGCAATATCACTTTAATAAATAAATAAATGGATGGGAATGAAAATCCTTAATATTATTACAAGCGCAGGCCCGCATCCCCTTGCAAAATCTCTTTCTACGTCTCTTCAAGTATACGTCTTACCTCTCTTCATCCCGTCCATAAATTAAGGTGATAGTGGGTGAATTAGTATTATTCCGTCCATAAAACCTATTCTCTTTCTTCCCCTTGACCACTTACCCAGTATCTATCTCGCCCTTCAGCATCCCTTCTCCCCTTATTATTACCTGTGACAACCACCTACTCTGCATCCTCACAATATCGTCCAGAAATTTCCTCTCCTTACCCACCATACCAAGTACTAAAGCCTTCCTCACCATCCACCGCACCTTCTCCATTCTCCTCTACACCCAAGTCTCAAACGCCTGCAGACTATTGCCCTTCTCTTTTCTATGAGTCCACGTTTCTTCACCATACAATACTACACTCCACATTGAACTCTTCGACAAAGATTTATGTATATCCCTACACTCGGTTCTCGTCATCAGCTGCCTCCAGCTGCAGAACGCAATCCGCTTCTCAATGTCCCGGCTACGATACCCGTCCCTTGGGCATCAACCTTGACGAAGTGGAAGGGCTAGAACGTGTCAATGACGTCTAGAACTGCACTGTTACGAGCAATAGTAGCTATTACTCCGAGATATTTCGAACGGCAGGTGCCAGACAAGAAGGTATTTCTTAGAAATACCGTTGGAAAGTGGCGATAGGAGCCCCTCCCAACCATCTATTACTCTGAACTTGGTAGGAAGTCATAGAGTAGCGCATATACAATTGAACAAATACGCACATGAAACTTTTTAAGGAGGTTCCGCCGCGACTGTGTATGATGCAGTGCATCGAAACCCGGGTCGATTAAAAATTTTTATCTGTGGAAAATTGCATCGTCTTAGTTCTTATTATGAGTCAAAACAAATACTAAATTCCACATTTTTTATATTTTGTCCAAAAAATCCTGCTTTCACAGATGAAATGCGTTACCTACAGAAAACCAAAAGTAAAGTAGAAAAAATGCAGATTATTCCACGAATGTATTTTAAATGAGCACTTTTTTCCAGCCATAGGAGCCGACTGCAGCGCCATTTCCTACGAGTTACCGCATTTTGACTTCAATTACGGCATTAATTCCCTAATAACTAAAAACATAAGGTGGTAAGATGCTGATATTTTATTTTTATTCTATTTCTCTGGATTATTTCCTTCTTATAAATAGTTTTCCGCAAAAATGGCATTGATATTTTATGAAAAAATACTGTTTTTCCCCGTGTATCTCTCATTCCCCCATTGAACACCATGTAATTTCAACTTCAATTATAGAATAAAATAGCGCGGAAAGGTTGTTTCTATCAGATAGAGGACAACTTTTTCTACAAGTAGAAAGAATATGAATAAAATTACATTTTAGTCATTTTACGGTGGAACCACCTTAATTGTCTGAGAAATTGAAATTGTTTGCGTATATTTTGATGGAAATTAGGTGGCAGATTCGGTCGTGCAAATTAAAATTTTTTTTACGTCCGGAATAGTTGATTGGCATTCCATGCAGACGCCAAAGATTTCACCTTGCAATAAACCAATCGAGCCGTCATTGTGGGTTAAAGACCAACGTTCTTAACAATTCGGTAAAAGTTTCAGTATTTTCTTATTCCTGAGCATATTTTTAAACTTGCATTTCTGTTTGTTTCTCGTAAGATTTACGTATAAATTATGAAATTTAAAGTTAATTCCTTCTCATAAAGCGAATTTTCACTGTGATGAGACCAACTGGAATCCATTTTTGTTGGCCGTCTACACCTGGGGAGTTTAGGGGGGCAAAACTTCATTGAAATCCTTCATCGGAATTTAAAAATTAATATGCATTCACAAAATGCACCTACTCATATTGGAGTATATAATACATTTTCTCGTCATGTGACGTAGCTTACTTTAATTCACTGAGATTAAAAAACAATTGAATCCACCCAAAGTCCACTCGCTTTACTGCTTAGTGGAACTATATTTTTTCACGGGATAGTTTTTTTGCGTCTCACTTTTGTTATTCCTCTGACCGATTCCGTTTCTGTTTTATCGTAAATCCTTTATTTAAAAAAAATTCTGCCAAATTGTTTGTGAGTGGAAAGTCTCAAAGACGAATCGAAACGGAGACCTGCGACATAATTCGTATAAATGGTCCAAAATATCTTCACATACGAAGTACCTTGCGAGCTAAGCGAGGCATGCAATACTGACTCCAGTTCAAGGTCAAACCCCGTCCGATCCCCTGATCCATAGGCGCAGATCAAAAAGCAGTCACGAGAACAATTCACTGCAAAAACAGAAATTAGGAGAGGACCATGTTTGTGAACATGCAATACACAAGATACTTGATAAGTAAGTACCTATTACTTATATAATTAGTTCATCCGAAGAGCAAAAAAATGGATACTACGATGTACTAATTCGTGACCATTTAGTGCAATTATCATCGTAATCCGCATAGTCTCGCCATGATAAGTAATTGTCTATTATTTTTCTACGCACCCAAACTAAATTTCTGCAAGACGGCATATTGCATTGAGCATAGAAAAGCATTTATTATTCTCCTTGAAGCTTCCTGCTGGGTGTTGAATTTAATTTACATAACCACTATGGCAAAAGGTTTTATCATATTTCACCTATTCAGCAACGCCAAGGTTGCTGATTGTGACGTTCAGTGTTGGGTCGGCCGCCACGGCTCGAATTCACCTTTTGCATTGTTATTTTTCTCCGAATACTTTCGCTTGCGTACCTATAATCCTCTCCCTCTTTGTCTTTATCGTTATTCAGATTGTCCATAAATATTATTTCTTGCGTCTACACCAGTGATTCCGGGTGCGAATTCTTTCCTACCCGCAGATAGTATTTTTCTGTCGAATGTAAAGGCCATTTTAGCGAAACTATTTACAAAAAATGAATTCTCCCAGCGCATTGAGTTATATAACAATTATAAAAAAACCTATCTTAATTTTTGAGTTATTAGTAACTTTTTTTGGGTACTAATCGACGTCAAAATGCGTTTCTAACTCAATGCTAGAAAAAGTGTTAATTAAAAATGCGTTCGTTCGATATTTTCCGCATACTTTGTGCCGTAATTAATTTTGTTTTTTACACCTAACGATTTTCACCAGTGAAAGTAGTATTTTTAAAGAATTAAAAACGTAAATTTAGAATTAAGTTTTTGTTTTCATGATGAACAATTAAAACTTGGTGCTATTTTCACTGTTTCTTCTTTTGCCGACTAAGGTTTCAAACACATCAGTGACATTACCGAGGTCAATAGATAATTGCACCGATGCTTTGAAACCTTTGTCGGCGAATAAATTAACTGAGAAAATAGTACATTGTTCTATTTTTTTATCTTGAACGTTATAAATTTTCACAGATTGACGCCTCGAGTTACCTCCTATAGTAGACTAGAGTAGACATCTTAGAGTAGACTCACAATGTTGTAGAGGAGCCTTCTTAACTGTAATAATAGGGGTTAGCTGAAATAGCCATTCATAGGTGCCTATTATATAACTCATAACTCCGGAGTTACGTAGGGTAAGGAGTTATAATGGCCGCCATAGCTCCTTTGGCTATTACAGAACTGAAAATAACTCCAATGGGAGTTACGAATTGGAGTTATAAGGGTGGTTCTACTAGTAGGGTTGGCGTTATCAATCCTCTGAGTTAACTCCAATTTGTAATTCCGATTACAGTTATTTTATGTTCTGTAATAGCCAAAGGAGCTATGGTGGCCATTATAACTCCTTACTCTCCGTAACTCCGGAGTTATGAATTACATAATATCATTGGCGGATCCCAAGGGGGGAGCAGTAGGGGCTATTGCCCCCCCCCCCCAACCCGGCGTATTTTTTATAGACCAAAAACTAAAAGCCTAAATTATTTTTTTTGCTGTGTTGGTTGGTTCAAAAGTACAATGGTTGGCATACGTCTTAAACTAAATGAGAGTATCTTTTTCATTACAAGAGTCACAGTAAAGCAACATAACACTATTTCGTGATTAAAGAAAACAATTGGGAGGTATTCCGTACCTCCAGAGCCGCTGGTTGCCTCCACCTCCCACCCCCACCCCCCGAACCTCTGGTCTGGAGCCGCCCTTGCCTCATATACTCTTTTTACGTATCAGAAAAAAAGAGTTAAGGAATCTCGAGATTTCTCAGGAAACGTGATTCCCGGTCTTTCTCTATCTTCCCGAAGGCTCCAAAATGTCGGGACTTTCGAAATCCTAGTCTGTCTGCTTTTGTGGTCAAAAATGGATGGAAGGCTTCGCATAGGTATTGGAAAGGCGACGTGGGACACCTTTTCCATTCGGTCAAGTTTCAAAATGCTTTCCCTTACTAGTCGGGCTTCCCTTTTCTCTGCGTTCAGGGACTGTGTAAAAAGCTGCTGCTTTGCCCCCTTGTTTGTGCACGCGCGCGCTAGATGGCTCCGCCCCCAGTATCCGCTTCCGGTTATTACCGTATGTCGATTTATTTTTGTCAGAAACCCTTCACTTCCCGCCACTCCCAGTGCTTTGGTTCCCCCCCCCCTACCGCTGTCCCTTTCCCTATTATCTGCGCTCAGGGTGTATTCATTCGTATAAAAGCGTACAACGCTTAAATTTGTGGAAATACTTTACGTACATTTCAAATAAAACAATATTGGTAAATTTCCACACAGTATATTATAAAAACACAGTTAAAATACAACACCGACCAAGGTTTCGACACATAATGCCATTATCAAGGTACAACTTTCTCAGAAACTCCGCCATATATCTCCGTGGATTCATTCATTTTTTTACTAAAATCTCATCACAATTAGGTAGTTAGCGCGGTGGGTACGTCACCCCGAATCTAAAAATGGAAGATAAAAGGGATTTAAAAAATCTCATTATAAAATAATATAACTGAGTTTGATGTTAACTATTAGAAAATGGTAAAGAATTTGATTGTAATGGAAGAAAATAGTTATATGCTGATGTGGCTTTCGATTTTTGCGGCGTTGGTAGCATTTTTGGCTCAAATTTTCATCTACATCTACAAAATACCCTGCAAGCCACCTCAAGGGATTGTGGCAGGGGGTGAGTAGTCACCAACATGCATTTCAATAAACCCTATAGTTAGTGTAACTACTTCTATTAATGCATTAGCATAAATCGCTTATGCTTGTCACGAGGCGAAGCCTCACAAGCATTCACATCACCTTAGATATGTTACCAATGTTAGAGGGACCGTTATTATTTATGCATTTTGCAACTACATAAACGGACAGAGATTCGAGAATTATGCTGAAAACATGCACAGCGTGCTCTAAGTACCAGGTAGCAATACCATTTTCCATCGCGTTGCAGTGAGCATCTTTAGGAGCAAAGTGATTGTTGCTGTCATTATCGCCGTCTTATGTAATATATGAGTGAGTCTTACATATTATGTGAGTGTTGCAACACTTATTATCGCTGCCATATATATGTGAGTGCTGCAACACTCACATATATATGGCAGCGGCGATAATAACAGCAACAATCACTTCGTTCTTGAAGACGCTCGCTGCAACGCGGGGAAAATGCTGGGCCAAAAATGCTTCCAACGCAGCAAAAGTAGAAAGCCACATTAGCATCTATTAACAGCTGCGAAAGCCTACACTCAAGATAGTTTTATTGTTGCGGAACTATAAATTGTGAGACAGAGGAACACAAATGTTAATGTTTTGTTAAATGACCATGAGTTTTTCAATTTCTCTCTATTCAATTTCCTACCCGTTATCACCACTAGTAACAATTCTGCAAGTGGCTTTACCCCAACCACTCCTCCCTTTCCTTTGTTTTTACCTTCAACGACGACGGAAAATGGCACGAGTATTCCCCCTGTCCCAAGTACCGAAGATTACCCCCCTCCCTACAAACTCCAAATACTCTTCTCTTTCCACAACTGGACAATATAAATTGGTAATTGTTGAGAAACAATTTAGTAGCTACCTACATGACCGTAAAACGTCGAAACGCGTCGAATAAAATAAAATTGTGTAAAATTACGACTGAGACTCATTGATGATAGAATATAGGTAATTTATAATTATTACCATGGGTACATGCCCTTTAAGATTAAAATATACAATGTGCACTTTTCTTTTCGTGCGGATAAACTGATGTTCTAAATGCCTTGTTAGGTGTTTGACATTGATCGTATGAAAAATATTACGTTGATCACAATAATCGGAGGATAACATTGAAAATAGAATACAAAGAATTACATCATAAAATGCAGTTTACCATGCTAAAAAAAACCAGAGATACAAGTGCCGAATGAAATGTCAAAATGGACATTTTGAACAAAACACATGTATTAGGTACTATCAAATGAAGAATATCATTCGAATACTTACATAATGCAGAAAATTACATATGAAACGTTTTCTCAAATGTAGAAAGTAATTATAAATGTTTTGAATGCCTTGTTAGCTATTTTACATTGACAGTATGTGCTTATATGTTGATTACAGTAATTGGGGAATAACATTGGTGATAGAACACAAAGAATTACAGCACGAATACAAATTTTCCCTGGTGAAAATTTACCCATATTTATAGACATTTCTATTGTCTCAGGAAAGATCCCAAAAATGTCTTCAGGCCATTCATTCCATTCTTTAAAACCTCGTTTCAAGGAGGATTCCTATTGTTTTCTAATGTCGATTTTTTGTTGTGTACATTTTATTTTAGTAGCTGTGGTCTTTCATTCCTAAGTAGCAGGGTGTATAAAACCTTTTAGTCATGTCCTCCTAGACTCTTCCTATTTTTTTAGCGATCTATAAAATCCCACTTCACCTATTTATCATCTTCATCACTTCCAGAGATTTCCGCCTAAGGGACACTGTCATTGCTGCGACAAAAAAGATTCCGCTGAAAGGGTTCACTTAAAAAGTTTAAACTGCCTGTCTTAACTCCGTATTCTGAAAACTTGGTAATATTCTGTTAGATGTTGTATCCTCTCGACCTCATTTAGTCCGTAACATCAGACATTTTTTCGAGAGATAATATATCTCGTCAAATAATAGATCGTTGTTACTTCATCGCCAACAGAACGCCTGGAAAATTGTAAGAATACTTAACTAACCAGAATAATAATTACACTCACTCACTCAAAGATAAATGTTTCTATGCATAATTTTGATAAAATATGGCATCAAATATAAGTTAACAATTTTTTTAACCGCTGTGAATTGATTTGTATCCATGAAGAAGCAAATATACTCTTTTGAAACGTTGGAGATGAAGTAATAACGTATTCTTTTATTTTCGAAGACCTATTTTCTCCCGAAGAAAATAATGATTCATTAATATTATTTTTTTGCCTTTTGACATTTTATGTCTGTTCTTTATGGTTTATATGGATTACTTGTATAATTTTCCCATTGTGACGAGTAGTTTGTTGGTGTTGGGTACTTGAGAGACCCAATTTCACCCCACTTTTTAAAGTCGATTATCCATCTATCTATCTCCGGGGGTCAATTACATTATCGATAATGTGGATGTGCTCAAAATGAATTCGTATCGTAAGTTTTACTCGTAAAATATTCCCATTTACTGCTGTCATAGATTAAAAAAGAGAATAGTAGTAGTTATATTGTTGTCTAACGTGCTTTGACGGCTAAGGTTATATCGCACATACTGTCCGCCACGTGCAGATGGGCAACAGCACTCGAACGAATCGGAGGATCACCCCTCCAAACTCGAGCCGAACCCAACGAGACTCAACTTCGGTGACTGATCGGGAACCGGTGTTTCCATCGTGGCAAAAATAAGAAAATAGATGGAACCATGCGGTGCCATAGCACAGGGGAATATTGAAGCCATTAAAATACGCCATCGGCCATATTGAATTTATCAGTTGTACAGTTAATGCATCGAAAACTTAGGTATTTGTCGTGGAATTGCTGCGATACCGTAATAATTTATCTTGAAAAACGCAAAACATAATTATTTAAAAAACGCTCCATTACTTATAAAATTATGGACAAATTACGCGTGATAGCAATGTTGGATGGATCATTTTTCGCCAAAGAAAACAGGCTTCACTTCCTTGCATCAAGTCACCATCTGCTCTCTACTTCAATCTGTGACTGTTGCCTTAAACAGGGTACATACCAATACATATTGTGATAGTATGCAGTTTGCAGTGGTTTCTTGATTTTTTGTGCTGCATACATGACGGCGGGTCTCCAATCTACGTGGAGATTTTGAAGAATGTTTGGTGAACAAGTGAATAATATGCGTTCATACGAATTTTCAGTTCGTAATCGTTTCGTTAAATTCTTCATAATTTAAATCAAGGTAGATGAGCTCTACGGCCTCTATAGATTAAACAGATAAAATATTTCTCCAATGGCCGTAAAATATATGCACCACTCTTATGTAATGGTCGTAAAATATATGCACCACTCTGCAGTTTAATCTTCATAATTTAATTTCTTGGTGACGGATCATCTATCAGCCTGCAGGAAACTAAAGTAATGAAATACGTTTCGTGTACCTGTCCACAAATGGACTCTTCTCGAGTTTATGCCATGACGACGGGCCACCAATCAGCGCACAGAAAATTACGTATGTTTGGTATTGATTACGCCTCCTGCGACGACCCATGTGAATGTTTGAACTCACCCTTGGTATACGTGTCGTTGAATCTACATCGTTAGTGACTAATAGCTGCCCGGGGATCGGGGATCTCGTTCAGGAAGCACTCCAGTTTTACATCTACAATTATTATGTAGTTCCCTGCAAGCCAACTCAGTGGTATGTGGAAGGGAGTGAGTTTTCACCATCATGCGCCACACTATTCCCTCAGAATGTTGTTGACACTACTAGCACTGATACATTAGCAAACACCTACAAATACTTGTCAGGTGGTATTTCACCAACGTGCTCTACACTGGATGCTATTAATGTTATAGAAATTGTAAGTGTTTATGTATTTTGCTGCTATATTCGTGGAAAGAGATACTAGTTATACAGAAATCATGATAGACGTGCTTTTAGCATCACCTAGGAAGCATTGACAAAAACGTTAGCAAATCAAATAAATTTCTACATTATCTATTGAAAACCCTAATTGTAAAGTCAAAATACCAGCTATTTTGGTCTCTTTTCGCTCGCGAGAAAAAATATTTTAAATCTGTCAGTTTTGTAGTGTTATTTCCCTAATTAAGGCTGATTTTTTTGGTTGATTCACCTTTTAAGTTATATTTACTATAGTTAGCTGTGTAGTTAGAGTACATTTTAGGGGAATAGTAAGCTGGCTGGTAACATTAAATATTAGACACATAACTTCGTGGTGTGTGATATTTCCTCGTATACTCTGAAGCCCGAAAATATTTAAAGATATTCGAAACCATATGGACATTGTCCATACTGCGATTTATTTCCCCAATTTTATGCTCATGATGTAATCCTATACAATATCGAGGTTGTGATGTGTCAAGCCTCATCAAATTATACTTTTTGTCTTATTTTATTTACAATTTTTAACTTATTTGATCTTAAAATCCAATGTAATTTTTACTGGGAAATTTTCGGAGTTATAAATTTAAAATGTCGTAATTTGCGAGCCTTCATTATTTCGAAATCTTTCTGTGACTTAGGCCCCAGTGTGGCAGGTGAAAATTAATCATGTCGAGGAGGAATCCGATTTCGTTTTTTTTTGGCATCGTGGATGTTTGAAATGGCTCACCGTCGTGGCTTTTTAATGCCCAGATATGCGGAAGTTTGGTCTGAAAACAAAAATAATTTTGGCGTGACTTCTCTTTGTTGATCCACGTTCCTCGTGCCTTTTCACTCCGGATCGTGACTTGAAACGACGAACGCTGGGGGTAGATTTCGCAGTGACCGGAAACAGAGCTCGAACAGCGTTTCGACAATGGGAGAGTAGTAATTATGGGAGGCGACGGACGACTGAGGGCATTTGCACACTGTAAAGTTCTTGCGAGATATTTTATCTATCCTTTAGTACTTCTGTTCGAATAAAATATGCCAGTAGTGTATAGATACTACCAGATAAATAACAAAATCATAGGAAAAAGTGAGACTAAAAACAAAACTAGAATTATATACCTAAATCTATTTATGTTCCGATACTAAATTATGGCTCTGAAAGCTGGCCAATTACACCAAAAATGAAAAGCAAAATAACAGCAGCAGAAATAAAATTCTTGAGAAGAAAAGGAAAGAAAACTAAAAGGGATCTGGAATGAAACACAAAAATTCAAGAAAAACTCCAGAAGGAGCCCTTAATAGCCATTACAGAGATAAATCAACTTAGATGTACATCTAAATAGTCGATCAAAATAGAATACCGAGGAAAGTATTGGAAGGAAAACCGGATGGGATAAGAAGTAGAGGTTGACCGAGAGAGACGTGGACGCAAGGGATAGAGAAGTGTGAAAAGGAAAGAGGGAAGAATGAAAAGGAGATTAAGAAAATGGCAGGTATTCGAAAGAGGTGGAATCAAATGATGGAGGCCCTTGACACCGATGGCATAAACGAGAATGAAGAAACATACTTCTGTTCTATTCTCTTATACATACTTTCAGGTCGTTTGATTGAGACATAAATTCGCATAACACTTTGGGAATTTGGCCTCATTCTATTGAAAAACTTCTCATAATTCTAATTGTACCAAAATGTCAACTATATTCCGCCATACTTTTCGAGATATTTTTGCCTGAGAATAGGATCATGGTTCCATGAGATATGGCTCGACCGTGTGCTCAAGAGAGACTCATTTTTAAGGAACTGAAGAATTTCTAACCATAGATCAAGTCAGATATATTGCGGCGAGTAGTTTGTATGTTTTCTAAAATATTTTTATAGATGTATTCATAAATTACAGAAATAAGTTTTATAAAATCGCCTAGTTACCTTTGGTTGTTTCGGCGTTTTCAGCGTACGGCGTGGAACATATAAGTCAAGTTAAAGTCTATTTATTTATCCCTTGGCCTTAGTCTAGGGACTCTTCTTTTTCCTTCAGTTATACTCTTCACAAACCCATTGTGCGTCAGGGTGTGCCCAATCCATCTGGTTTTTCTTTTCCCTATAGAGTTCCATGTTTATTAAAACGTTTTTATTAGGTTGAGTTCTTGTCTGTCTGTTCGGTACAAATTTACAATCGATATTTAACTAACTTCCCGATGAGCTAGATACTTGAAACTTTTATCATAGCTCAGAACTGGATGACAATGCAATAATATGTATTAATATATATTTTAATATGTTGTATACATCAAATATTACTATTTAATATAAATTATAAATTATACATAAAATATATGCATCATATAATATAATAACATTTAATATGATATAATAATTAATATAATAATAATTTAAAAATTAATTCAAAATTTAAAACGTTAAAAAAAACCTTTTTATCGTAAAAAGCGTTTTTTTTCCTTTAAAATTATATATTTATTATGCTTCAAGTTCGCTCAACAAATAAATTACTGGGCAAACATTATCACATATTACATACAATCAAATGTAATACATACATATGCATATAAAGAGAAGTGTTTATAATATGATTTATAAAACAATTTAGTTTAGCTGAGAACAGAAGTGGCTTCTCTATTGAAACAATTCTAGTTCATGGCAGTGTTTGTTAAAGGTTTGGCACTATCTGTATCATGCTGAGTTTGTACAATAGTTTGTTTTTATATTGTTTGAATAAAATGCCCTTTTTGGTCTTACATTAAGTTTTGGTACTAAAAAGTGAATTTTACTCACTAAATTAGTATTTTCCCCAGTATTGATTAGGTCAAACAAATACAATAAATCCTTTTTCTTTCTTATTTTCTTTAAGCTTTGATATATGTACATTTCCAATTATACAATATAACTCATACAATTTTCGAACATTGGATAAATGTTATTACGGGAATAGTGCACGTAACGTTTAAATCTCTTCTGTACATTTTCTATATGCTGTATGCATTTGATTGAATAAGGATTCCAAACAATAGAGGCATATTTTAACTTACATCTAATCAAGGATGGATGGAAGGATCGCCCTTTCCTCTTCTCTTCTGTATACTTATCCATTTATTTTCGTCATTAAACATAGAAACAGAAATTATTCTTACTTCCTGAATCATATTAATTCGTAAATTCAAGCAATTAAATTTAAATATAGTCTTTATTATGACTTGAGGAAAATCTCGCGCAAACTTACCTCAAAGGCCGCTTGACACGATTCACTCAATTGCGCAGTTTGATGCACAGAAATGGAGAAAACACGCGCACGGAATTATATCTATTTTCATGCCTTTTGTCATGAATTGACGCATTCATTCTAGCAAGTCCTCGGCTTACACGACGCAATTTTCACTGCAAATCCATTCATACTCCAGAATGTGCAGTGGAGTCCCCGTGTAAAACGGCCTGAAGGTAGTTTGAGCGAGATAATTTCCTAGTCATAATTGAGACCATATTCGAATTTTATATTTTTAATGTCAGCTTCTGTAAGAAGTATGGAATAAATATTGTAATATTAATGGCGCTTAAATATAGTTATATGTGTCATAATAAATTCTTAGTATTATAGTATAATATTCTCAGGAATCAAATAAATATATCACTAGAAGTCTCTTGCTTGACTCATTTCTTCACGCCGTACGGTGAAAACGCCTTCACAACAAATTGTTTTTTTTTGCGATTCTGTAAAGATTATATTTTATAAATAGTTGAGAAAACATACAAAATACGGTGTAGGTAAATTCAATCGTTTGAAGAGGGATATAAATGAGAAATCAATAGCACAAAGGAAGATGTAATGTATTTTGAAACACATATTACTGCATAGCAGTTCAGCAATATTCATCAGTTACACGGCAACAGATACGCAGTGAGGAAACAGAAGATGTACCTATGTAATTACAAAAATAGTGGACTGTCGAGATTATTTCCAACAAAATACAAACCGTTAGTTTTTTGATGAAATCTAGATGTTAATTAAAACATTACTAATGTTTTCAATGTTCTCTTTCTGGAGAGAACAGCCGTAATCTATTCCATGTAAAACGGCTTGTATTTCAGGCAAATTGCTGGAAAGGTAGTTCGGCAAGGGGTTAATATTTTGATATAATTGGAAAAGTGAGAGTTTTTTCTTTGAAATGAGGTCAAGTTCGTCAAATTTTATGTGAAGTGATATGTCGCTCAAAGTACCTTAAGAAAGGCAGGAAGATCTAGATGTTATATATGCGTGGGAGTCACTCTTGCCTCAAACTTCTCCTGAGGCGCATGCATTGGCAGAATATGCGGTTCCTCCTTGAAAAAAATACTTGGGATTCCTTCGACAGGTAAATGCAATGATAGGGTCAGAGAATAGGGTGATAGGGTTAATCTAATGCTCTCTGAAGGCAATTCAATCTTGACACTGGATTTTTCTCTTCACCTCTCTTCGTGCTTACGGTGGTTAGAGCTACATTTTTCCCTAGCCATAATGGTGACCATTTTCGAATTTTATTTTTTAATTTCAGCCGCTGTAAGAAGCATGAAGTAGATATTGTAATATTAATGACGCCAAAATATTGTTTTTTTCTGAAATACTCAGTAATTAACTGTATATGCACATATATTAGTCCTTAACTTGGTTCATTTTTTTCACGCCATACGGTGAAAACGCATTCAAACTTTTTTGTTTGGGAATGGAAGATTGTTTTTGCGATTCTTTAAAAGCTACGGCGGTGAGTAATTGCTATATTTTTTAAATAGGAGAGAGTTAATACAAAGTACATACTGATAAATTTCTCACGAGATCTATGCATTAGAAATTCCTCATTTTTTTAAATAATGTCTCTCAGGAGAGCATACCCGTACAGTTTCCGATGGAAAATGACTGGTATGTTATGTAAAATTACTCAAAAATAATTGTGATAAGTGGTTGAGATTTTGTTATCGCTGGAAAGATGAGATATCTTTATTTATAATGAGGTCAGATTCATTTAATTTAATGTGAAATGATATCTCGCTTAAACTGTCTCAACAGCGTGCCCCAATAAATTGTCTGTCCGTGGTGCTGGTGCGAATTCCATCGCCTCTTTTGATCCCTTATACGCACCTCAGTAAGCAGGCATGCAGGCTGGCGCCCACTTTTATAAACCCTCGTCACGACTCCGTTATACCCGAGGCTTGTGTCGGGGTCCGCTTGGCCTAATTACCACGCAAACTAAAATTGAATGCCTGTTAAGACTCGGAACAAGGATCACCCTGATTTGATCAGCTATCGGCCGGCAATGAATTCATGGAATGGCCCAGTTACCTACTCTCTGAGTTTAGATGAGACCACGACTTTGGTTTTAAAGCAACCGGAAGATGACCGAGAGCTTGTTATGGGTTAAGCATTTACATATATTGAAATTAGATACGGAATGTATAGCTCTTTTTGCGCCGTTGTGACCTTGATATGCTTATGTCTTTTCGGTACTGAAATCATAATTCATAGAATGTTTAATTGTTTTGTGTTAACTTCCGAGAATTATTCTGAACTTCTTGAAAACATTAATCTTGCCAGTAATTCCCGTTGATATTCGAAACTGTAGTTATATTATGTTGGATTTTTTTTATTGCAAATGCCCTTATTGGTACTTCCATTTTATTCATTTTTCCCAGGGTTGAAAATTCTCGTCAGCGATCTTTCGGGGTTTACACCGGGTAGTTAGGTCCTTGGCGGCAAACGTCTCGATGCTTGAGTAGAGGTAAACCCCGATACCCGGTGTAAACCCCGAAAGATCGCTGACATAAATCTTCGCCGGGAAAGCCTGAAATCCTCCATTGAAAATTCTCAGTTACTCATTTCATGCACACTTATTAATGGATATTTTCATCGCCAAAATCGATATTCATTTAACTTTTGGCACCTACAGCGACACCTCCGGAAGCTGAAAAATCTATTCCATCTTTGATGTGCTTACTGGTTCCCTTGTGTCATTTATAATAAAGATATATCTGCTTTAGTCCGGAACCGGTGTAAGCTGTCGATATTCATGATGAATAAATAATTAAGCACTCCTCCACAGATTTAAGTTTTAATCGTAATTTAATAACAAAATTTAAATCTGTGGAAGAGTACTTAATGAATTATTCATCGTGTTCCTGAAATTTATTCTAATTTTCCCCGGAATTGTCATTTCACATTTATTTATTGACTTTATTTTCAAATTTCATTCTGTTTTTTTGTCACTCCCAAGATCGATATTTTCACATCACGTTTGGCTCTTACAATGGCGACTCCGAAAGTTGGGAAATCGTTGGAAAATGTTCTCATCGCGTGCACATGGACGTTTTGATGATTGCCGGCGAAAATGCCACCTTAGGGTGAGAGGGTAGCATTTATTCAAATTATTCGGCCGAATTTAACTTACGTATATAGCAAGCCATGATAGTCGAAGGACTGCGTATAGGGTTCATGACATTTCCCAGAATTCTACTATAGCTTCAGTATGCCCGCTGGTAAAGAATCATCTGATGAAGAAACTCTGATGAAACTCTGAAATAAAAATTGTAATTTTGAGTAGATATTCTTTTTAGCTGAAGCCAGGCGTTCATACGTTTAGTAAATTTTCGTAGCCAATTTTCCTCATGATTCATTAAAAACTTCAAATGCGTTTTCAACACTATTAGGTATTTTTTGGGTTGGCTGCCACCGCTGTAAGGGTATCCTATTTACGTACTTAGCTAATTTTATGCAATTGACGTAAATTTGTCCGAATTACTGCTGGTCACACTATAGAATGAACTTTAATTACAGCATGCAGCGTAAAAAAAGACTCAACCTGTGAGAAAATGCAGTCTTTATTTGTGCGAGGTTCATTGATAGCCGTGTAAATACTTTCTCTCTAAGTCAACTGTTTACATATCAGTCGTGAACGATATTATTTTGAAATAGAGTGGTTCGTCTATTTTTTATTTTGCTTACTCGAAATGTTGAAATATGATATAATTTCTGTGTCACACTTCATTAGTGGCACATTAGACTTACAACAACGCCTAATTAAGAAAATTCCAACGCACATCATAGTGGATGGCGTGGTTAACATTCCGTGTCAAACTTCCGGAAATAACTAGATTCAACTTGAAAATGTGCGAAACTCTCTAATACATTCACTGTCAGTAGAATTAAGGGACAAACAATAGCCTCGAACCCCGAACACAATAGTTTTATACTAACTCCATCGAATTCTCTACTAGTGTCTAAGATAGTATGAGCTGTTACTCAATAAATTTACTTTGCTTGATCGGTTCCGGGCATTCTTTTGCGACTTCTTTTGGGGGTGATGGGTGACCATAGAGTTATGAAAGTACTAGAGGTGGCGCTGCTCGGCCGTGAGCGAAGGTGAAGCCGCCTCCGCCATATTGAGTGTCCGTGATATACCATTAGCGTAATTAGGCCGGAACATATTTGCTTACACATTTGCTGTACATGAATTGTTTTATTAAGAAGAAATACGTAAGTAGGAGCATTGAAAAGCAATCGTCTTCTCTTGAGTGCCAATGTTATATATTATACGTAGCGTGTTTCAAATCAACAAGAATGAAATACCGGAAGTGATCAGGAAATACAACAAACATTACCATTTCAGTATTATTTATATAAACAGCGCAGGCGACGATCTATGAAATTAGCACTTTTCCGAATTATTGTTCGCATTGCTCTTTACAATACATTGTACAATTAATTTTTAAAAAATAAAGTTTTTACGTACCCCAGGTACCTTTTACGTACCACATTTTACTTCAAAGCAGGAAACGCAAGAACTCGTCGTTAAAATATCGGTCCGCTTTCACGATCTAATAATTACGGCAATCACAGTATTAAATTCTGGGTACGCTCGATTTGGCGGAAATGGCTTCACCTGAAGTTCATCACGCCACACCTCTGTTTAACTATATACTCTGAGATGGTGACGACGGAAATAATGCCCAGGTGTATCAATATTATTTCATCTGGATGGAAAACAACAGCCATATTTCCATCTTGATATGCTTTTGTTTTATTTTCTGACGGAAAGGAATGGAACTTGTGATGAAATTCGCTTAACTTCGTGCTCAGTATATGATGGCATGAGCACGTACCGTGAAAGAGTTTTGACCGCTGGTTATATACTCATCCGAAAGTATGAGCCGGCCACCGCGACCCTTATCGCTTCCTTTGAAATACATACTTACATCAAGATTGGATGACTATCGGGCCAGTTTCCTGTTCTCCGCCGCAAAGATGAAGGTCGAGGAAGGTGACCACCACAATACAACAACCGCTGAAGCGTATTTGACTGCTTGCGTGCGGTACGTTTTTCATAAGGGGTCCGCAAACAACGTGCGTGCTCGTTTTATCAGTAATTAATTTGCCTGTTTGAGGAGGAGAAAAAACAATTCCATGCGCCATTCAAGAACGGTTGGACCTTGATGATTAAAGGAGAAAGAATGGATAAAGGTCCAAGATTTTTGGATTATACCTTCAGTTCATTTTCGGAGAGGTCATTTTTGTGAAGGACGATCATACAATGAGGTCCAGGAAAGGCGTGATTGGTAGAGAGTTCAAAGCTATAGTTTCCGCGTGAAAGGACTTGCTCGTTACGATGGAAATGATTTATTTTAGCGAAATTCTGATTCCGCAAGAGGACGGAAGGAAAATTGTCATGTTGTAATTTCTGTATTTTTTTGTGATACTCATCTGCAACTAATCCCTATGTTCTAGTGCTCTGTATTAATCTATGTGAACTTTGCTTCGCTGTAAGTTATCCTTGGAAATTAAGAGGTTGCGAATGTGTTGAATTTTTCCATACTTTTTGTTTGTGTTTTACCATGAATTTTGGAAAGAGGTTTTCAGATCCAATGTTGAGTTTGGCTCTCTTAAAATCAAGCGCCGTCCTTGCAATAGGTAGTGGAAGAATAGGGGGCATACTTACATTAATTTAAAAAATATATTTTTTTGAAGCTCGTAATTTTAAATATACTGGGGATGAATTTTACCAGAAGAATGTATTATGAAAATATTTCTCGTTAAAAAATACGCGCGATTGGTGGCTTGAAAGCACTATGTCATCGGGAATCCAGCGGATAAAATCACGGAACGGTATCGCTAACAGCAATCCGACGTATTTCCACGTGAAGTTATTTTACGTTATTTTACGAAATCATAGTTTTGATATCCTTCATTGAAGATAATGAAATAGTATGATTTGATCCTTTCTGTTGAAATACATGTATAGGTGTAACAAAACTTGGTGACACTCGCTTGTTAATAGTATGACGCAAGGGAGAGGAAAGTATATAAGTGATGTGGGATACAGTGGCCGAGTCTCCCTCCAAATGTCACTCCGGGAGTCCTTCGGTACCTTTGCCCGCTCGTCAACGCTTTATTTACCCTCAGCGATTTCTGATTCTCCGCTGGTGAGTGCCACCACGTTTCGCTATTCCTATAAAGCAGAGGAGCGATGCCGTGTGATGACGTCAATCCACCGAAATACCGTTTTAGATAGCGTGACCTTTTCAAATTTTATGCACTTTTTAAAGACTATCATTTACGCCTCCGCTTGAAGCTTGTACATGTGGATTATATACTCGTATACGAGTTTTCAGGATAATTTTTCTATTATGTGCCCGACTCGAATGTAAGAAATAAATTTTATGTGTTCCCCAATGCGGTGGTTAATTTTGGGACTGTAAGGGTCTGTTTTTTAGAGAAACTGTCACTCCAGGTGAATGAGTAGCAGCTTAGTGACTTGGTTGGCTTTTGACTATCCCGCGTAGAAAACGCCCACCGTTCTAGCTGTGAGGTTAATCAGATCTTCAATGTTAAACCCTTTTTCACTTCCGCTTTCCCCTTTCTCCCTTCTTATTGCTCTTTTCAGCAGACTATTTTTTTGTATTATCTATCACATTATCTTTATTATTTGAAAAGAATATATGCATATATATTATATACATTCTATTCAAATATCTTTGGGGCTGAGAGGCAGAACTAAAATTTGTCGGGGCCTGCGAAGGGAAATTAGCTCGTCACGTTACTTTCCCGGAGCGAACTAGGATGCAATAGGCCTAGGCCCTCAAAAATTCAGTCCCTCTCAAAATCAGACATCCGTTTGGTTCACTTCGTCATACTGCTTGCTGTGTTGCCGAATTTCGTGAGCCCCTCCAAGTCTATCTCATTGTGGAACGTGGGGATTTCCCGGCTGAAGAAGTTGAGGAATAAGAATCTCGGCAACGTCGAGCTCGAGCCGCCTCTTTCGGAGGCAGTTCCCCACCTCCCCAGCAGCGGAGAACTCCGAACTGTTCTGAGATTTCCCGATGTACACCCCCGACTCCTCTAAATTTAAGGCCTGCCTCTCAGTCCTTAAGATATTTGTAAATAATAAGTTCAAGTATCTTTGCGACTGAGCTTCGTGTGCATTCGTGACCATCCGTGCGTCTTCGCGCTGGTTGTGGGTGGGGAGGTCCTTACGGTGGAGGGGGATTCAAGTAGATGCTGCCAAATATACTTCCCAGATAGAGACGGAACAATAGCGAGGGAGTGACTTTTGGCAACACAGCACACAAGAGCACGAAGTATAATCGACTTGGGGTTGAAGGCAACTGGTATTTTCCGAGGCTAAGCTCCGCTCACTCACGTCTCATTGGTCATTATCCAGTCACGTGCCGTAGTGCTTCCTCTCCCTTTTTCCTCCTGGTCGCAAAGATATTTGAATTCAAGTATTACACCCTTTAGGACGAAGTAGTGTTTTAAAACTAAATCTGTAATTTGACTATACTTTGTCATGCTGGAAGAAAAGATGTGGGTGGCATCTTAATTTTGATGGGGTGAGATTCCATAGGGCCGTTTTCTACTTTTTGATGTGGAAGTAACATTCACTTGGACGTGTCAGCGTGATTTTGAAGCCCTGGTGTTGTCTTCCACTCCATCGAATCGACCCAGTATTGAAGTCCTTATCGTGGAAGGTGGACTAGTTGTGTGGGAAATAACGAACGGCGGCTTTAATCTCCTTTTCTGCGGACCTCATCAGTTTTTAATGGTGTCAGGGATCCTTTGGGGGGACGCTAAAATAAATATTCCATCAAGAGACTCTCGTGAAAGCTGCAGCCGACGCGTCGCGACGGTGGTAAAGGAAAGTTTGCTTCGAAAAATGGTGAAACAATTGAAAGATTTCATAAGGATATACATTTTTTAAATAGGATTGATTTGATCTATTTACTTATTTTGCCAGGGTTCGATAATACACAATCCCGTTTCTATTCCCACAATCAGGGTTCTACAAACATCATCGTCACAAATTGAGTATTTACAAATTTTTAAACTGGATTAATGAATAAAAGGTACCTTTCCGTTAAGCAAGCAACGGCCAGTGTGGAAAAGGCAAGGAGGAAGACGGAATGTAACGTGAAAATGAATGAATAAATATATGAGTGAATATGGTTGAGGTGGCAGAAGGCACAGTTCTCTGAATACATAAATATGTATTGAATTGGAGCAGTTATATCGCTACAAGCGGAATCTGTTTCTATTCTTGTAACATAAATCATTTCGCACGCGATGTTAAAAAATATTCGCTCATTTCCAAGCTTCTTCGGTAGTTCTTGTTACTACTTGAACGTTCATTTTTGTATCTCGAAGAGCTATCCTTACTGGAAATATTTGTAAGTGGTAGAATTAAGTATTGGTGGTTGCGAGTCAGTGCAACTCACTCGAAATATCTGTAGATGTTTTGTGAGACGACTGGCAGCTAAGTGCACGCCGACGTATAAGGATGGGTGGAGTTGATGGTAAGGTAGAGTTAATGAGGGAGAATGGAGAAACGATAGGTAGAAAACCTGAGTTGTTAGCGTCCTCTTCACATGATAACCTCAAGAGGTCCATAGTTTTACAACCCAAGCTGACCTTAGTTCTGTGCTTGCAATAACCTTCACATGGCTTGCAAGTAGGGATGGGGATTCCACTGAAGAATCTCCTCTAAAGAAATCTCCGTCACTGACGGGATTCGAACGTGGGAAAGTGGTTGTTAACCGTCCCCATTTTCCAGGACATGCCCTCATTCAACTTAGAGTTTCTAGACTGCCATAATAGACTGTACAGGAGTTATGTATAGCGGTAAAGAAACATGGTGGCAGCCACGCAGGAGACCCTTTTCCAGTGGATAAGTCAAACTGTTAAGATAAGTTCCCTTCGAACTGGCTCCACACGGGAAAGTAAGGTAGTCTCCTAGTTTGGCTACTACTTTCACTATATAGATCCTAAGGTCGCAAACCCTTGTTGCTTAAGGTAGTTTGAGTGATAAATCAATTCACTTAGAATTTGATGAATTTGACGTCATTTTAAAGGAAAAACTCCATCTTTTTAATGATATCAAAATGTTAACCCCATGCCTAACTACTTTTCGAGCAATTTGCCTAAAATTATAAGCTGTTTTACGTGGGATAAATTACGGCTGTGCGCTCCAGAGGGTGAATATTGAAAAAAATAGGAACTCCTAACTCATAGATTTCTTAAAAAAACTGTGTGTAGTTTGTATGTTTCTTCAACTATTTATAAAAATTAATCAATTACCGCATTACTTTTTACAGAATAGCAAAAAAACACTTCTATTGTGAAGGCAATTTCACCGTACGGCGTGAAAAAATGAGTCAAGTTAGAGACTTATGTGGTTATATTTATTTAATTACTGAGTATTATAGTCATATATAACTATATATTTGCACCATTAATATTACAATATTTACTTCATTCTTCTTGCAGACGCTTAAATTAAAAAAATAAAATTCGAATATGGTCTCTATTATGACTAGGGAACTATCTCGCTCAAACTACCTTAATTCAAAATGCTCGTTTTTATATTTAAATCAACTTCATATCCATCTATGGCTCTTTATGGAATGATATAGATGGGCTTCGCCGTTGGGTTGCGAACAATATCAGCGTTGTTTTGGTGTAGATTCGTTTTTTGATCGTGAATATTGTCGTGAAACGCGCTTTTGACACTTTACCGTCATCTCAGGTGTTATGCTATCATGTTGGCAGTGTTGCTTATTGCGTGCTGTCCTCTCTCCTTCACTGCTTAGCCGACCCCTTCAACGCGAGCCTTTCCCCTCCTTGACATCACGCTTCGAGCATGTGACTGTCACCAAGTTCCGCCACCACAATACTTACGCTCTGTTACCCGCGTTTCTTTCGTTCGATTTGGAATGCTCCAATCTATCCTATTGATTAGTTAGGTCATACATGTAATGACAGAGATGACACCATTCCTTCCGTTCACATGTTCGGTAAAAGAGGAAGGAGGGTGACTTTTCCTTGTTAGACATTCCAATGTTTCGCTTCACCGAGACTCCGTGAGGGATGGTTTTCTCTTGCGTTTGCTAAAAGGAAAAACATTGGTCTCCACAGGATGTTTTCTTGGGTTACTGGAGCATGGAATTGGCACTAGTGTGCAATCAAAGTGTTCATTTGTAGAGGCATTTGTTCAATCCCTCATGTGTTTCAACCCCGTTTTCAAGATGAGATTTTCTAACTTTCCTGTCAAGTACAGGCACATACATACCTGTCCTTTATTGCGGATATTTTGGTTGTTATTACTTGCCGGAATATTTGTTTTTACTGATTTACAAAATCACTCATCTTGATATATTTACGTCAATTACTACTTTTGTACTTGAAGTTCAACCGTATCTATATATTGGCCTACTCCCTCTTACCAGTCGCGTAATATCTACATCCAAATCACGGAAGAACCCACTGCCAAAGGAATCATAAGTACAGCGATTGGTACTAGCGTTTCCCAACCTTTCTTCTCGTGCTCTCTAATTGACCATGCCCATGATATTTCCTTCAGATGATGCTCCTCTATAGTTGGATTTAGCTCACTTTGCAAATGTAATTACCACATCTCTGTCATAGTTAAACGTTTTTTGCGTACTTCAAAACCACCCTTATCGGTACACGATATACTTACCCTTTACCCCTTTTCCATTAATTTTTCATCTCAATGGACAACCTCGGCGTTAATTTAATTTAATAAACTCCACTTGCGTTGGCGGTGAGAGTCTATCTCTCAGGTCTGCCCCTTCTTATAATGCTGGACTTGCATATGCATACCCTACATTATATCCTAACAAGTGAATATACCGGTCTGCCAAAACGAAGCCTGCTTGACGTGAAGCAGTCAGCACACGCTCCCATCCGCATAACAATATCATTCCTGTCCTGTCAATTCCCTTTCACACACCCACATGCACACGCTATATATATTAATTTCGCATGTATAAAGCATTATATCAATTGTGCTTACTCTGAATTTTTATAAATTATTTGTTACAGTGTAGCTCTTGAAAGTAATTAAGAGCGTGGCTGCTGATACGTTTAGCTTTACTCATTTAAAATTAACTTTGATATTTTTTGTGATGGTTGAGATTTATATGTTTGGATAGAGCAAATGTTTGCAATTTAAATTAATCAATTACATTTGAAGTTATTTAGTTATTTTATTTCCTGTTTTAAGCAGACGGCGTATGCTGATTTCTCTAGTACTTGAATATTGACGGTATCGTCACCCATTTCCTTAGCTACCGGAGTGGTTTTTCTTGTCTCTTAGGCAAGTACCTAACCAATAGAAATTATCTTCGCAATTGCCCACCGAATCCAACCGACATAGGGATCCTTGGAGAATGCAATAAACGATTTGCCCTAACAAGAGGTGTACTCAGCAGGTGGCGGGGCTGACCCATGCCAGGGGCGCCATCACAGAGGGTGCGGCTCGACGGTAGGGGGCCGTAGTGGGCGATGCGACGTTTTTTGTATATAAAGTAAAAAAAAAATTTCGTTTATCACCTAAAATAGGAACATAATTTTTTATTATTGTTGGCTCAAAAAAAGGATTCATTTATAAAAAAGCAGATGTTTAATATCAATGACTTTTCCGTCACAAAGTAGGGGGGGGGGGATGCGCTATCCCTTCCATTTTGCCAGGGGCGCCAGAAACCGTTGGTACACCACTGGTCCTCACTCATGTTGCATACCATGAAACCAAATACAAAAATGTTGCATACCTATGCCAAATACAAAAATGCGTGAGGCACGGCTGCCTAAAATGGCCGCGGACATATTGAGCTGATATTTTGCGCAAGGCGTTTTCTAGTAATTTGGCATCGAATTAGGGGGCAGCGTGAACATTTTGAAGACTTGTTATATTTTTTTGGACCTCCCTTATGGGCATAACCCTTTATGATACCTGTACCCCAAGTTGGGAAGTTATATACTCTCCTATAAATTATTATTAAGTTTGAGCTTTAAAGCAACTTTTTTTTACCATGCTGGCGGCAATTAGATATATATTGACTTGTGATCACGATTATTTTCCCTCCAGGAGCAACCGCATGTTGGGGTAGGGACAGTCCTTCACGCGTGGAAGAAAAACGGCATACCTACTGCCTTCTCTGAGAATTGCGAAATCGTTCTCTAGCATTTTCTTACCGTATTTCATTCAGGAACATTCCATCCGCGAAATAAAAGGGATTTGTTACGGGTTTAGTTACGGCTATAGAAATGATGGTCCACGCTTGAAGCGGAAAATATTCAGTTGCCTCGAATGCATTATGAAACTTTGAGAAAATTGAATTTCTCTCGGCTAGAAACCTCAGGCTGCCATTTACGATCAATTTCAAGCAACATTCACCTCATTTACTGCATCCAAAAATGGCATTCAGGCATGGTATGTGATGAGTGAAAGAGGATTTAATGACGTGGGCAAGTTTTTAGTGATGAATCTTCTCTTTGAAATTGATTCAATACAGAAATTCCCACTAAACGCTCTCATTAAAGAATTGAACGCTAAAATGAGGGCATGCGTGGAAGGAATATTCATATGACTAGAGTGATCCCATGGAGGGATGGCTGTAGTTGAATTTTATCGTATATGACGGCGTTTGGAAGTAGTTTACGCATTGAAGCTCGTAAAAAGTTGTCGAAAGACATTTTCAATGAATGGTGCTGTTGCAGTATGTGTATGCTCGACACATGCGGTCGTGACTGAAGATGTGTCCCACAATGAACGCGAAATCTCGAACGACTTCAACAGTCAAGCAAAGTAGCAAAGCCCTCAATATTACTGTCACATTTTGAGGATACAGTGACTAGCGCAAGATACGTTAAAGGCCGTTATTATAATCTCGTTAGTGTTACTGACCTTTTGCAAAGCGAAAAGATTTCAGGCCGTCGATTAAAATTTAGATCCCCTTAAGGGAATAAAGTCGTAAAGCCTTCTGCACTCGTGAAAGGGTTTTTGAGAATAGAATGACTCCCATTAGGACTGCTCTTAACCTCTTCAGGGGCTCACCCGATCGCGAGTCCTTGGTGGCCCGGATCGCTGGGCTTGAGAAGACGGTGGACGAGCTCCGTGCTCTGGTGGAGCGGCTGGTGGAAGGTCCTGGAAGGTCGCGGAGGAATGAGGAGGGCCCTAAGCGCTCCAAACGCGTCAAGGCCAGGGGAAGCCCAGGCTCTGTCGCGGGATGGAGAGTGGAGGACCTTTCTCGGACTTCCGTGCCTCCGGTGTCGTCTCCCTCCGTTTCTTCGGGGACATGGAAAGTGGTCTCGAGGCGTAGCCACGGGGTCACCCTCCGAAAACGAGGATTGGCAGGGGCGGAGGCTGAGTCAATCCCCGTCAGCAATAGGTTCGATGTGCTGGCGGAGGCTGAGCCATCGGAGCTAGAGCTGGGAGGTGGGTCGCCGAGTGGGAGTGGAGAGGGAAGGGAGGGAATTTTAGTGATAGGTAGCTCCAATGTCCGGCGTATAGTGTCCCCGATGCGTGGAAAGGCCCGACGGGAAGGAGGAGAACCACGGGTCACCTCCTTGTGTATACCGGGAGGAAAGGTGCCACAGGTGACGAAGGCGATGAAGTCGGCGGTCAGGGGCGCGAACTGCTCCAAGTTGCATGTGGTTGCCCATGTTGGGACCAATGATGCCGTGTTTATGGGATCCGAGGGGATTTTAGGCTCTGTGAGAGACCTATGCTCCGAGTTCCGCCGTATTCGCGGAGAATCTGGTACCAACTTGAGGCTTACCATATGCAGCTTGGTACCTAGGACGGATCGGGGTTCGATGGTTTGGAGCCGAGTGGAAGGCATAAACCAGAGACTCAGTGAAGTCTGTGGGAGCGAGGGAGCGGAGTTCTTGGACCTCAGGCCGGTGCTGGATTCGTGTCGGGTGCCTATAAATCGCTCGGGTGTCCACTATACGTACGAGGCATCGCAGGAGGTAGCGCGCAGGATACTTGAGCACACTCGTCGAGTTTAACATAGACGGTAGGCTACAGGGCAGGTCAATTAGTGGGGTCAATAATTATGTGTTGCCAGTTAGTAATTTAGCTAAGAATACTCTGAATATAGCGTCCAAGAATAGCTTAATTGAAGACAGCAATCTTGAAATTACCCCGAATCGCATAAACAATAATCATGAAGCATTAGTCGTTGCAGTAGTTAACTGCCGTAGTTTAAAAAATAAGATTCCAGAATTTCACCACCTTATTCATAGCACGGAGTGTAACGTCATTATTGGCACAGAAAGTTGGCTGACGGACGATATTTCTGATAGTGAAATATTTCCTAAATCATTCAAAGTTTACAGAAAAGATAGGTCCAACCGAACCGGAGGCGGAGTATTTATAGCTGTAAAGAAAACCATAGTCAGCCGAGCGGAAACCGTCCCAGATACCAGCATAGAATCTGTATGGTGCTCTATTAGATGCCCTAAATCAAAAACAATATTCGTGTGCGCATACTACAGGCCACCTACCACCGACGTCACCTCAATTTTAGAACTCGAAGCACAAATAAAGAACATCACATCCAGGAACACCGAAAGAAATTTAATCATAGGTGGAGATTTCAATACGCCCTCTATAGATTGGAGGACCTACAGTTACATATCAGGAGGAAGAGACAAAGATATATGCGAGTCCCTGCTGCACACGTTCTCATCCAATGCCCTACATCAGATAGCTACGACGCCTAACAGAGGGGACAACATTCTTGATTTATTGGCAACAAATATACCGCAACAAGTAATTAAGGTAAACACTGTTGAGGGCATTAGTGACCATAGAGTAGTTACCGCAAAGTTCTCCTTGAGTTTCATTAAAAGTTTTAAACAAAGAAGAAAATTCTACATTTTTAAAAAAGCCGATTTCAATGCGTTTAAGAGTCATCTAAAAATTTCTCTTCCCGAATTCCAGGAATCAAGCTTAAAGTTAGACACGGAGGGTAGTTGGAAAGCTTTTCTTTCGATTGTACATTCAGGGATCAGAAGATACATTCCAAGTAAAGTAAAAAAAGAGGGCAGCGAACCAAGATGGTACAATGCAGAAGTGAGAAAATCGTTAAGACGTCAGAGAGTATGCCACGCCAAGATGAAAAAACTCCGTAGAGATTTGTCCACTAGTGATCAAAATTTAATATTTGAAAAATACAAATTGTCTAAAGCCACTACAAAGGAAGCCTTTCGGAATGCATTCACGGATTTTAAAAGAAAAACATTAGGAGAACAATTACAGGACAACCCAAAGGCATTTTGGTCATACGTAAGGGAAGTTCAAGGCAATAGATCAACAGTTATTCCACTACGAAACGAAAATGGCGAATTATTAACAAGCAGTTCGGACAAAGCCAACTTATTAAATTCTTTTTTTCAAAGTGTGTTCACCAAGTCAACGCAGAGTACATCCGTAAAGTTAAATGATAACTTCCAGCAAAAGATGCCGCCTATCGACATCTGCACTCACGGAATAGAAAACTTGCTAAAATCTTTAAGTCCAAATAAATCCCCAGGTCCTGAAGAAATTCCTGCCCGCGTGTATAGAGAATTAGCTTGTGAAATAGCACCCTACTTGCAGAATATATTTAGTAAATCCATCAACGAACACAAAGTACCCATGGACTGGAAAATTGCAAATGTCACTCCCATATTCAAAAGCGGTGATAAGGAACAGCCATCGAACTACAGACCGATATCTCTCACATCTATCTCTTGCAAAGTCCTTGAACATATAATTGTTAGTTCAGTTATGAGACACCTCGATATAGAAAACTTGTTAACAAAAACACAACACGGATTCAGAAAGGGAAGATCTTGCGAAACTCAATTAGCACTTTTTGCTCACGATATTTTAGTCTCGGGTGAACATAACGCTCCTGTTGATGCAATTTTTCTTGACTTTAAAAAGGCATTTGATAAAGTTTCCCACATTAAGCTACTCATGAAATTAAAATCCTACGGTTTAGACGACGACGTAGTTTCCTGGATTAGAGAATTCTTAAGTAATCGCGTGCAAAGGGTTGTATTAGATGGCGCTATCTCTAATGAAGTAAAAGTCACATCGGGTGTTCCACAGGGAAGTGTCATAGGCCCGCTTCTGTTCCTTTTGTACATAAACGACATCGGTGACAAAGTTGACAGTAAGCTTAGATTATTTGCTGACGACGCAGTGATGTATAGAGAAATTCGTAGCTTTAATGACAAGGAAGCGCTAACTAAGGACCTCGAGGCAATACAAGAGTGGTGCGATGCGTGGCAGCTAGAATTAAACCTGAAAAAATGCGTTGTTGTGAATTTTTGGAAACGGAAAAACGCTCCTTGTAACAGCTATTGCATTAACAACATAAAACTAGACACCGTAGAATCGGTTAAGTACCTCGGAGTTAAACTGACTAATGATCTATCGTGGAGTAAACATATTCGAGAAATTACCGGTCAAGCTAATCGTAAATTGGGATTTGTTAAAAGAGTACTTGGCAAGTGCGACGATAAAGTTAGGGAAATCAGCTACTTCTCCCTCGTTAGACCCCACTTAGAATATGCCGCCAGTATTTGGGATCCTTATGAGATAGGCTTGGAAACTGAGTTAGAACGCGTGCAGCGAAGATCGGCAAGATATGTTAAAGGCCGTTATGATAATCTCGTTAGTGTTACTGACCTTTTACAGCAACTGGGATGGGAAAAGCTTTCAGACCGTCGATTAAAATTTAGACTAAATCTTCTATGTAAGTTCCAAACCGGTCTATTCTCTGACGACGTTGATAATATTTTACGAAATCCGACATACTACGGTAGATCAGATCATGAGAGTAAAATTAGGGAACTAGACTGCAGAACGGATAGATTTAAGATGTCATTTTTCCCACGAACGATAAGGGACCATAATAGCTGCCATGAGACTTTTATCTAGGTTTGTCGTTAGGTAGTGTAGCTCTTAGTAGTGGTAGTACTCCTAATACTTGAATCCTTTTCTGTTACCTAGTACATACTAACAGCACGCCTAGCATGTTTTCTACATGGGTCTTGAGTCCCTGTCCATCTGTGTAGTTGTAGAATGCATGTATATTGAGGTCACTCTCCATTTTGATGACATCTGTAGTGTAGTGTTGCATGCTTGGGAGGCTTCGCCTCGTGACAAGCATTAGCGATTTGTGCTGATGCATAATTAGTCGTAGTTACACTAACTTTAGGATATAGTGTAATTTATGTTGGTGATTGCTCACCCCCTGCCACACACCCCTGAGGTGGCTTGCAGGGTATTTTGTAGATGTAGATGTAGATGTAGACTCAATCTATTTTGTAAGTTCCAAACCGGTCTATTCCCTGACGGCGTTGATAATATTTTGCGAAATCCGGCATACTACGGTAGATCAGATCATGAGAATAAAATTAGAGAACTAGACTGCAGAACGGACAGATTTAAAATGCCATTTTTCCCACGAACGATAAGGGACCATAACAGCACTGCCAATGAGACTTTTATCTAGGTTTGTCGTTAGGTAGTGTAGCTCTTAGTAGTAGTAGTACTCCTTATACTTGAATCCTTATCTGTTACCTAGTACTAACAGAACGCCGTGCATGTTTTCTACATGTCTTGAGTATCTGTCCATTTGTATAGTTGCAAAATACATATATATTAACGGTCCCTCTCCATTGTGATAATACCTGTAGTGTAGTAGTGCATGCTTGTGAGGCTTCGCCTCGTGATAAGCATTAGCGATTTATGCTAATGCATTATTATTCGTAGTTACACTAACTTTAGGGTATAGTGTAATGCATGTTGGTGAATACTCACCCCCTGCCACACACCCCTGAGGTGGCTTGCAGGGTATTTTGTAGATGTAGATGTAGCCACTGTATAACCTTTTTCGTAAGGTATTACTATTCAACCCTGCAAAAATCTATACTCTATTTCGAAACAAGATATTCATTTATCAGCTTCTAAAGCCGCCTTTTACTTGTGAAAGTTACGACTGTAGGAGTAGCCTTATTAGTCGCTTTCTGGTAGCCTTTTGATGTGCAGGCACGAACTTATATGGCAGTAAGTGTCGATATGGGTAGTAATTGATATTCTATCGACCACTGTTCGCACTCGCAAGGAAAATACACCGGCTTCTGGATTTCGATTCCGCGATTATGTACCATAATATCCGCCGAAATGCTGATTTCCTGGTTGCTCTCGTTGATTATAAATTTAAAGAGCAAATTAACTTACCAGAGGGGGACTTACTGTACATATGTAACCATTTATTTTTACCTGGAAATATTTTGAGTCGTAAGAGGTCACTTGAAGGTAAGACTTGGGACTGTTCTTGCATTGAACAAAAAGAAATAAAATTATTCCCAAGCTAAAAACGCTTTATGGAGGCGCGTATATATTTATTGTAATTTACATCAGTTTATGAATCCAACGATTGCTTGCGGAGTTCGAATAATGTGAAGTCTTGCGGATGATTGGCGAAATTTGGCGATTTTGCCGTCTTCATTACGTAGACTTTGTCTTAGGATAAAATTCACCTGGACCGGGTATCGAACAACGGACCATAGGATTGCCGGACCAATGCGCAGACCAACTCCGCATCTAACTTAGGAAGCCTGGGTAGCGTGGAGGTCTGCGCATTTCGGCAGAGGTGAAACATATTCATACCATGCCATTCGCTGTACATGTACTTCGGCAATTCATTTTTTTAGAAAAACCGGAAGTAATCTGTAAGCAGAACGATGCGCTGCCAATAGCGACACGAACTGAGACATTTTTACGTTCGCTATTTCCATAGAAGTCTAAAGCCGCATTAAGCTCCATCGGCGTATGTACAACAAGTTTATTTTATTAGCGCTTCTTTGTATTTTTATTCGTTACCTTGGGATCCTTTTTTTTACCATCATTATCTTCATCAGCGGTCATCAATCCGAAGATCGACTTGTAGCAGCTCTCACTGCCATTTAAGAGCGTGCCCCGTGTGTAGGTATATAGATTTTAATGAAGTGCTTTTGTGCGTGGTAAAATATCAAAAGCGTTCTCACATGCCAGCCCACCTGTTGGTGTTAACTTGAAACTGTTTTTGAACGACTTCGGTCCAATGTTTTCAGAAAAAAACATAATGCATGATTCTTCTCGGACTCGCAAACAATGGGCTTCCGCGGGACCCGCCGACTAGGGGCCAAAGTAGGCTTTGTGAGTTTTCGCAACCGTTCCAGCTTCCTCTGGGATCTACACTCAGACCAAATCCGAGGTCTACCGCTTGGGGGTGGAGGGAGAGCTTTCTAAAACAGATCGCAGATTTTGAGATCCGTCGAGGACGCAGAGCTGTGAATGAGAAAGGTGGGTCACGACGGGTAGTGCACGAGGATCCCAGATCACGAAAAGGCTTTTCGTGTTTTGCTTTACTTTTTGTTCTGCGGAGAATTCTTTGGATATCACCGCCCACCTTTTTCAGCCGTGAGTCGTGTTGATTTCGGCAATCATTCATACTAACTGTGGGAACAAGAGGGTAGCGATCGTCTTCGGTCGTCGTTTGTCAATTTTCCCCCTTGAATTGCCGATTGCTGATGTGGGTGGTTGTTTTGTAACGGTTGTTTTGTAACTTTTCGGTTCCGTATCAAAATATCCAAGGATAGCCGATAAGATTTCGACAACTCGGGTGGAAACTGAGGAAAATTAATCTGTAGAAGGTTACGTAATGTCAACTTCGGACTATCCATTCGATTGTGACGTAGATTTCGATTTGTATTCGTTGATCGATCGGTATGGTAGTTGCATGCTAACCTCCTCGATAGTTTTTAAAAAGTTTAGTTAAGAGAATTAAGAACCGGTTTCATATCGTCTAGGTTAACGTTAACTGCAAGGTAACGTAGTCTTTTCGTAAACCTGATGTTAGCTGAGAGTTCGGGCTTGATAATAGTCTCTCGGTTAGCTGACGTGAGCGTTATCAATGGGCGAGCGTACAAATTATTAACAAACAAACACGGTTTTCATTCTGTGAAAATATTTAACCAAAGATTATATGACCGGGCCTTCATTATTTTGTTCCAGTTGCCCGTTCCGTCAAAAAAGCCGGCAACAGTTTTTTTAGGCAATGCATGTTGTTTTCGTTACTGTTGCTTTGTGCATTGGCAACTATACGCCTCTGCAAGCGACTTGCCGATGCTTTTAAAAGTTTTGCAAGTAGACTTCCAGAGCCGTTTACACGTTCAGATTACGTCGAAAGTCTCTTGCTGCAAGTAACTTGCGCAATAAACTTGCCAGTGTAGACCCACTGGCACATGACATGTTCGGAATCACGACTTCAACGTTGCGTTGCGCGTTGCTTCGCGACAATCAGCGTTCGACATTTCGACAGCGTTCAACTTCGAGTTCGACAGCGTTCAACTTCGCGACAATCAGCTTTGGTTGTCATAGGGACGATTTATCCATAACGAAAAAATGTACTAAAAATTGATATATTTTTATCAAAGAAATCGCAATTGCGCCCAGAAAACGACATCCGATGATAATAATGAGAATAATAATGAGAATTTCCATAAAATATTATTTATTGTGGCACCGCTTGCGGTTTCATGCGGCCATTATTTATAATTTGATTTAGCAAAAGAAAAGAAGCTCTGAAATTGAACAAAACGGCGTCAACTTAACGTGTATTTATTAAGGTGTGTTTACTGGCAAGTTTATTGCCAGTAAACAGCAAGAGCAAGGTAATTTTGGCTTATATTGCAGGTGCAAACTGCTCTGCAAGTTCACTGGCAGGACTTTTAAAAGTTTCGCCAAGTCGCTTGCAAAAGCGTATTGTTGCCAATGTAAACGGCAACCAATCTGGCTCTGCACTAAATTGAGAGAGGTTTTTGTCAGAATCGAATCCCCCGCAAACTCTTGCAGAAGAAACTTGAGGAAGTAGCTTGCCAGTGTATACCCACCCTTACGGAAGTTAATTATATCGGATAAACATTAATATATAAATGTATACACGACGGTGATTATTATATTAGATAAGTTTATGAACAAAAATCAATGATTGTCGCCTTACTTTACTCTTTCTTGAGTGATTCGCTCGTTTAAGATGGCTGGAACGGTAGGTATTCGTGAGTAATTGAGTGCACATTTTAATAATTTAAGTCAGAAAAAATTCAGGGATCACATTTGATGAAAGAACATAGGTTTATGTGGGGATACTGAACACGTATTCAGTAATTAAAATGATAAAAGAATTACATTTTTAATTTTTTCCTTAATTAAACCATGTTTTGACTTGGGTTTTTGGCGCGGTATTCGAAAATTGAGCGCAAATTCTATTCAACTACTTTTTTCGAATATTGAACTCGCCGCGACACCTTGATGTTTGTTAGCAACCATTATCATCATATGAAATGTAATATTTTGCGTTCCTTAGAGAATATGTATATATGTAATCGAATTATGATGAAGAATACCTCACGTGGCGTAAGAGTACGTGTTTAAGTAGCATTGGATTGCCTAAAAGCCAAATCAATAAAACTCTATTTTTTCACTGTTATCTATAGATATGACTACTAACAATAAGAACACGTTTGCATAATTTCATGCGTATCTGTACGTAGATAACCACCTTAAGGAGCCGCTCTCCTTGAGTCAAGTTGTTGACCTGTGGCTTTTATGACGTGGGTTGCTCGATTAGGTGGGCCGTAAGACGTTTGATTACCGTAATTTTTGACGTTTGAGTGAATGGATGTGTTTTGGAAGGAAACACATTTTCCCAAAATTAATATTTATTGTCCATCTAAGGATTTCATGAATGAAATGGCGATTTATGTGGTCGAGAGGAAATATTCGCGTGGGTGGACTGATAGTGAGTAGGTGGGAGAGGCTAACCCAAAATCCGACGCAAAGTTTCCCGAATTTCCTTGGTCGCGTCGTCTTCCCTCGTCGGAGAAAATTGAAACGAAGCCTTTCAGTCTGTTCCGACCCCGGCGGGTTCTTTTCTCTCCTAGGGCTTTTCAATCACTGTTGTTTTTCTGACGTGGGCGAGGACACAATGATCCCATCCCAAGGAGTGATCGATCAAAATTGTTCGGAGGTCAGTGTGAGGTCCTGCTAGTGAAGCCAAGGGTCTTTCGCCGCTAAGACCGCCCACTTCTTGTTGTATACTTATAGAAACGTATTGAAGGCGTCTCAGAGTATATTTTCAAATTCAAATTATTATACAAATCGTTACAAGTTGGCTATTTGCCAGGTGGTAACAGTTAAAGAATGAAAGTATATCACCAAAGTAAAAACTAAATCAGTCAAATCGAAAATTTAAAATTAACATTGAAATTAGTTTTCCAAAATACATTTTTTGCACTTATTCTTAAGCCGTGTTTACACGATGCATTTACCCGCGCGGGTAGATGCGTGAACACAATCACCATCAAAATTTCACCGTGTAAACACTCAAAATTGCGCAAATGCGTGAATGCGTGGACAGAAAATAGCCCGTTCTAATTTGGTGAATGTGTTCACGCATCTGTCCAGCCACGTACTTGCGCGGGTAAATGCATCGTGTAAACACGGCTTTAAAAATCTTTAAGTTTGTAGGATAGGGCTGAAACAGTTCTGCAGGGAGTCTATTCCAATCATCAATCGTCCTGTTAAGATATGAAAACTTTTATACGTTGGTCCTTTGTGACCGACATTTCATCTTGTATTGGTGATCATTCCTACCAATATAGTTGGGGTTTTCTATCTTATGTCGCAGTTCCCCCCATATACAGAGAGACCAAAAGCGACAAAGCCTGTGATCAAGGATACTAGAATTTAAGGATTGCAGACTCCCAACTTCGGAATGATACCTTTTTTGAAGCTGCAAACCGCGGCGCCACTGTGCGCCAGTGATGGAATCAGACGATCCCACTGTAAACAAACGTCGTTTCACTTTTTTACATTTCGAACTGAGGGATATTGCGGCTAGTTAGGAAGCAACTAATGGTTTTATCCGTCAGATACAACCATGTTAACTAAATCTGATATCAATATAATCACAGAAAACCCCTTCAATAGCCTATCAGCATAAAAGTTAACAATGTCTAATGAATAAGCTATAAACAACGAAGTGTTAGAACAATCACGACTACAAAACAAAATATAGCGTCGATAGGGGTAATGAGCGTAATTCACGAGTACTTGAATTCAGTAATACATACTTTTAATGATCACATCAAAGATATTTGCATCACGTAGAGAAGAAAAAGCAAAATCTTTCAAAATAATAAGAGGAGAAATGGATGTATAGGTAATCATCAGCATCGACCATACCTTGCTCTACGGTAACTTGAAGAATAAAATAGAGTACTTACATTAGCCTTTAACGAGCTTTCTGTTCTTCACACCTAAAATTTTGTTCTTTCTCAAGGTTACGGAATACCTTTTGGAGCATCCAGGAACAATGTAAGATCCCTTACCTAATTTTAGTCTTGTAATATTTTTTTTCTATTCCAACAATTGAAAATCCTCACAAGCCACCATCCCGCCATGCGTAAACAAAGTGACATATTGACAAAACGTAAACAAACTCCATCAGAAACCTCACTATTGCCACCTATCGAACGGCTTCAAAAAATTTAACAAAAAAACAATGAAAGCGCAATGAACTTGGTGGGGCTGCCTGTGATGATAATGCTTTTCGCTATCCGCCATGTTCTCACCGAGTTCTATTTAAGTAGTGGCGAACAGTGAGAGAATATGGAGTTTTAAAGAGAAATGATTATTTGGGAATAATGTCCAACGTGAGCATCATGTCTCACTTTGATGTTTTCGAGTCTAATCCAAAAGTTTATGCCATGAACATGTTCGTGGTTTATGCACTCCAAGCCTAGTTCAGCAAAGGGAATAGCGACATTACTCTTTGTGTTTGAATATTTGCGTTGTTGTTAACTGATCAAATAGTTTTGAAATAATTGATTCACTTTCCTATCACGTGAACAAGAAATAAACAAGAAAATTACGAGTCACCTTCAAATTAGTAAATATCCGTGTGTATTAGTATTTTCCAAATATACGTGTTTGTAGACTGGTATAATATTCCCTTTTTAATCGGGTTTACCTCCTTTTCTTGCCCAAAGATCATTGCTTTTAGTAATGGCTGAATGAGCAATCTACTCATTATTCCTTTTTTTACCACTTACACCCATAAAATTCGTAAACAATCACTGAGCGCCCGGTAATGATTTCAAGCTTTGCACTGTCTAAGAACATGGCGAATGTGCGAAGCAATCATTACGTAAAATAGCATATTGAGGAACCAGATTTTCCTCTCGGTATGTAATCTTTGACAGGGAAAAGGATCTTAATGTTAATATATCATTAGTTTTCTTATTTCTACCGCATTTCCACCATATACGACAACACAAGCTTGGAATTAAGGAAGCACTCAAGAAAATCAGATGTATGGAGCATTCTCATACCTGATGATATAGTGATGATTGGAAGAAATCTGCAGTTAAACGAAGGAGGTTGAAAGCAATGGAAATGTGGTGTTATTGAAAAATTTTATAGATAAAATGGGTGAAGTGAATCACAGTATATTTTTCTATTTTATTATGCAGTATCAAAAAATATCGCCGATGAAGGATTCCTAAGAAGAGATGGAGAGAAAATTTTATTGAAGCTATAGAAAGTATGAGAGACAAACTTATTGGACACAAGAGCCTCTTGAAAACAGTATTGGGAGGAGTATTGAATGTGACGAGATTATGCTTGAAAGATTTATTTCCTCTATATGGCTTGTTAAGTGAAGTGAATTTTCATGCAAAATCAACCTCTTTACTCTCATCCAAATAAACTTGATGCATACGAAACCAGTGAATTGAGGAATGAGTATTGAGTAAAAATTCAGCGATTCTTATTTTTATCTGAAGTACAGAAACGTACGTTGCAGAAACGCCTTCTAGGCTCGAATCATCTGTAACTGTGTAATCATCTGTAACTCTTCGACTATCATGTATGTTTTTTGAAATGAGTAAACTGGTTTAATTTAGTTTAGATAATGAGTTTTAAAAGTATGTGAGTAAAGGATTTTGAAGTTATTTGGAGATGTATTCTCAATTTTTTATATTACGTTGTCCAATACGATAATGGTTTACATATATTTGAATCGATGATAGTCGAGTGGCGGAGGCACAATTATTTTAGATACCTATTTAGTTTATTTTAGTTACTTAGGTTGTCCATAAAGTGTGCGATCTTTTTCTTAAAAATTCGGCCGCGAAGGTTTTCACATTCTCGAAATGAATGCCCACTCCCAGAGGTAAAAAACCTGAATTGAGCTCAATGATCAAAATTTCGTCGCATTCAGCGATGCGAAATAGTTTTTATCAGCCGTCACAGTGTGGAATATGGGTCAGCGGCAATGGCAGTTTATCGAAAAAGTCCTCCTTTCTACTTTTTTATCCCAAACCTTTTACCAATTTTACCAAAATCAAATTTCGAGAAAATTCGGCGTCAGCGTATGAGTGAGTACGGCGACATTCGGAGAATTGAACTGAATCAGTGTCACAAAAAAATAAAAAAAATCCTATTGTGTTATGTATGTTTTCAAAACGGAATGGAAACTCGGGTATATTTGGATACATTATATTCTTTAGTTGTAAGCAATTTTTGGATGCTGGTATTTTTTTGGACTCCCTCGATTATTTTTGTAAAAACATTTCTGCCCCCCCATTACGCATGTATCGCTTAACCTTTTATGCAATATAAATCCAAAAAGATATTCGGATTATGCCAATATATTTGTTCTTTTGTGATAATTTACGTGCTACGATAATAATAGTGATTTTTATCTGATTTGGGCCCATTGTTCTTCTGCTTTCAACGTATATGCCACACTAGTACGATTAGTATTTTAACTTAGTGCTCCGACATCAGCAGTCGTTAAGCACAGAGAAAATTTATCTTCTGGCGTGATAATTTTCAACGTTAAGTCAATAAGTATAATCTACAAATTGCACTATAAACAAAGTGGTGTCTGAAACTAGCAATCATTGGAAAATTCTTAAAAGAAATTTAAAGGGACTTAAAATATGCAATTTGGCAAAATGTTTCGCAAGGCACTTAATAATTCTTCTGCACTATTTAAAATAAGTAAAAAGAATAGTTTGGCATAATTGACTCCTGAAGTTACTCTCTATAATTAGTAATATATAGTAGTTATAGTAGCACCACATACATACTTCTGCATATATACCTCTTCTTTGGTCAATCCCTATTATTATACTGTGTATAAATTATGGTAGTGATATTTTTATTACCTACTGCCTTCGATCATTCTGTATTATGGCAAATATTATTTTATAAATTACTTAAAGAGTAGCGCGACGATTTAAAATTGCTGGTAAAAGACTGAGACTTTTATAAACAGCTTAACATCATCCAGTGCAGACGCGTTATCGCCAGAGTTTGACTACAGACCTAGAATGTAAACGGCTGGTGTCCTAACACCCCCCGCCACACGCCTATTGAGGCGGCTTGCGGGGTAGTATGTAGATGTAGATGTAGATGTAGATGTAGAATAACGTATGTTTTTACGCCATTTTCTCGTTTGTGTGCAAGAGAATCATTGCCACTGGCGTATTTACTGGTGGGGGGACGAACGGGACCGGACCTCTATCCCAGAGCAACAGGGTAAGTTAAGGGTACCAATATTAATACAAAAAAATGTACACACTGCAAATCTTTAAATACTTCAAAAAGGCTAGAAAATAGTTTTGCTGTTATAATTTTTTCTAAGATTTCCGGGGGAAGGCTGGGCCCAGACCCCCCATTACTTCACTTATCAAAAATATTCTGGACCCCCCTCAGAGCCAAATGTTAGAAGCGCCACTGATCATTGCATATCAATACATTCGTTTATGCACATGCAGAGGCTCATTAAATAGCCCGGAAGTTGGTTCGTCGAAACATGACTTCCTTGTATTTAAGCTTGGAGCAGTTGATTTTGTTTTCACTGTCGACCAACTGAAATACGCTGTGACATTTGGTTTTCCATCATGTCATGTGGAAGGCTTATTCGTCGGGCATTTGAGACGTTCCAGGAACCCGCATCTGTTCTCATCCTTTCTGATTAGGTCTGTGAGAGAGAGACTCTGGAAAGCCCACTAAAGGTCATACGGCCAATAATAGGGGGGTTTGTTTGGTGGAGTTTGATCTCGGTGGCCCCCTTTTCGATGATAAACACATCTCTATTGATTCCTCGGATCGCCTCGTGGTTAGAACTCTTTGAATTTTGGTTTAAATGAAAACAGTGTATCAACATGTCCAGTCAGCCTTTTGAAATTTTTTCTTGCGTGTTGAAGTGGACTCGAATTCGTACCATGAGGCAGGGTTTTTATAGTATATGTTTATAATATATATTTATTTTCTCGCAATGTGAACCGAAGTTAAAACACTCTCCTATTGATTACATTCCCGTCAACCAGCCCACATAATGCAAAGCCCGTAATCACAACCACCATCCTACTCATGCTGGATAGACACTAAACTCATTAATCACGGGGATCATTCGTTAGATTTCAATCACGCTGTCATGTGAAAATTATTACAGAATTAGAATAAGGCACGTAAAACATAAAATCAGTTAGCATCCAATCACGAAATTGAAAACTAGAAAAAGAACCTGAAAAACAACGCTACCAATTGTTTCCATTGGCATTGTACTACATCTACATAATACCCTGCGTGCCGCCGCATGGGTGTGTGGCAGGGGGTGTTAGGATACCAGCCGTGTAAGGGTATAAAGAAGAATATTATAGGGAGGCGAACAAGTGAAGCGTATTTCGGGAGTGTTTTGAGTGGATCTCAATTTTTATCATGGTAAGGCTCATTCGTCGGACGTGTGTATTCAAGAATTTTGTGCGTAGAAAGAGCGAATGTTTGTACCTATCTGTTCGGCGATGTATCTATCATTCTTATTTTATCTTTTGTATCCGACCTAGAGATTTAGTGCGGCGTCAAAATTATATTCTCTGTGACACACTGAAACACAATTGCTCTGAATTTCTCAAGCAGTTCTAAGCCTAACGTGTAGCCTCCTAGTCTGTAGCTGCTCCCAACCTAATCCCTCTAATAGCTGTGAAACACTCTTTGTTCGCACCTGTCAGTTTTTAACGAAGCACACAGTTTTCTATCGGATTTTATTTAGTTTTTGAATCAAATCTTTCTCTCCAGGGTCCCAAATGCTCGCGGCGTATTCAATGTGTGGCCTAATCATAGTAAATTGGCACATCACTGTCACTTTACATCCGAGAACCTTCCTACTATACGCTTGATAAATCCTAGTTTCTTTATGTCTGTGCCCCATTTTTGTTGGTATCGATTGGCGGCTAATGTGGTCCTTATTAGTACGCGTAACTGAGAAGTATTTCCGGCAGAAGTAGGATGGATAGGTTTATGAATGAGTGGGTGATCAAAGAATGTGGGTTGGATGCTGCAGTAATGGACGCATATGAAAGGAGTAAGCTTCATTGGTTTGGCCATTTGAGAGAATAGATGAGAGTCGAATAGCGAAACAGATATATGAGATTGGAGTGAAATGGTGTAAGAAGGGATAGACCGCGAAAGTCATGGGTGAATGTGTTGGAAGAAACTCTCAAGAGAAGGAATATTAGAAGTATTCGGAAAAGGAGAGGGTGTATGAAGCAATACGTGATGGTCATTCCATCTCAGATCACCTAATTTCAGAAAAGGTTCATTTCTTTCTCGCGTAGGCATGTAGGCGAGGGCACGAGCTATGTTCAGATTATTTTTTTCAAATTTTTTGACCAAAAATGGCCTCGGAATAAATTTGCGAAAAAATAATGATGCTTGCAAAAAGCGTACCTCCAATTTTGACAGTTATTACTAAAACGTATCACATTTGTCTCATTTCAGAACAGAATGTTTTACAATTGGTGTCGAATTGAAGGCAATGCCATGTTATTTGGAAATTATTCAATGAATGTGCAAATTGTAGTATAAAAACTTGTCAAAATTTCGCTACACGACAAGTAATTAATTTTTCGTTGTTCAAGTCAACTACTAATAACTTAAAAAGTACATCTTTTTATTTCTTCATAATTTTTGTTGATATAAGCTTAATATAAGCTTATTCTGGAGAAAAGGTCGTGTGGGTGTTTTTTGTTGTTTTTTAGAAAAAATAATCATTTTAAATTCTTGAAAATATACACTAGGCTCTGTTTTGATGGCCTAAAACAGGTGTTTTTTTTGGAAGCATAAAAAAAGCACTTCAGAAAGTTGTCTGTAGTTGAAAAGATCAAAATGGTAAAGTTTTATCTGGTTATTTTAATGTATGGGGTTGGTGCTATGAAGGTGAATTTGAGGTATAATGCCCTCCCGAGAAGTATTCATGTGCATATGGGAGTTTTCACCAACTCAACTCAATTGTGCGTCTTTGTGGATAAAAGGTTGCTATTGTGCTATCTAATCAACGGTACATCAGGATTTAAATCGATATTTTTCTTAAAACATCTAGCCAGAACTAATGTGTTAGCCCCGAGACTCTCTTGGAGAGAGACTCCATTAGCGCGTAATGAGGAATGCATGAGTGTAAGGGAAGCGAAAGAGGTTTGCTAGAATAAGGCATTATCGAGGAAATTATTAAAATATAGCTAGTTTTCTAGGCCTAACAGCAATAAGTAAGTTCTTTGACACTGCATACCCCGGAACGTAACGGGTATGTATGTTAGTATTCGTACGCGAAAAAAATGACGTTTTAAACTTGTCCGGTATTTCCGGTATATCCTATTTTTCATTTGAATTTGTGGGAGTAACTATAAGATATTTGCAGACGTTGGTGCGTGTGCCAGCCTTTTCTGAATATTGTGAAGAACATCTTTTCCACAGAAATGCCGATAATGTGGTATTTTGTATGAAAATAACCGCAGAATTGAACTCAGCATACCGAAAGAAAAACGCAAAATGGCATTTTTATTCGATTGGACGAAAATTAAACTTTTGTGCCACTTTTTTGCGACCTGGCCGCACAATGCGATGTCCTTTGAGTGAAGGCGATCTCTCCTCGACGATTTCCCACTCAGGGATATCAAAGCTACAAGTCGATTTGTACAAGGGCTTGCGGTTTTCTCCTCCATTTCATGTATGTAATTGCATCTGCGTCTACCGCTCGTCTGCGTTTCCCTTCACGCGGTGTAGTTCTTTTTTTTTTACTTGCGGCTGCGATTTTTCGATGTCGATTGTTTGAACCGTTCACCTGGATTCGAAGAAATGACTGGTATCTCTCAAAAGCGTTCCTCGGTCTTGTACGTCTACGTGTTCGCTTGCGAGCCGACTCGTCGGGATTGTTCTATATGTTGCCAGCTCACGAGCGATTTCTAGAAAATCGGCTGAAGCACGAATATGTGACGCATCCGATAAAGGGTTAACATCACCTCAAGGCCTTAAGTAGGGTATTGGAAAAACTTGTACCAGTACAGAGGGTCGTGTAGGGCCAGGGTGTTCAACTCTCAATCTGAGGGCCAAAGATTCCAGACAAGGAGACAGCAAATATTTTCCTGATTTTGAAAAAATACATATGAAGGTAGTTTGAGCGAAATAGTTCCCAATTCATAATGGAGACCATATTCGAATTTTATATATTAATTTCAGCGTTTGTTTGAAGTGTGAAGTAAATATTGTAATACCTATTAATGGTGCAAATATAGGTATAGTTATATATGGCCAAAATTCTCAGTAATAAAATAAACATATCTACATAAGTCTCTAACTCATTTTTTTCACACCGTAAAGCCTTTGCCTTCAAAACAGCTGGTTTTTTTTGCGATTCTGTAAACATTACTGCGGTGAGTAATAGATTAATTTTTATAAATAGTTGAGAAAACATACAAGCTAAACACCGTTAGTTTTTAGACGAAATCTAGGTGTTGTAAATTCCTATGTTTTCAATATTCTCGCTCTGGAGTGCACAGCCGTAATCTATCCCATGTAAAACAGCTGGTATATTCAGAAAAACTGCTCGAAAAGTAGCTCGGCAAAGGGTTAATATTTTCATACCATTGGAAAATATGAGTTTTTTTCTTTGAAATGTGGTCAAATTCATCAAATTATAAGTGAAGTGATTTTTCAATCAAACTAACAGTGGAAAAAAATCATCTGATTTTTGTGGAATGAGACAACGAGGGTTTTATGCACCTTACACGCTATCAAGCCAAACTACCCGCCTCCGCTGTTGAGAGGCAGCAGTCTCAGCATATCAAGACGGTCGGTCCGGTGTCAAATACCACAACTTCGGGTTGGAGTGAACAAATGCCACAACTTCACGCAATCAGCAGAAGTACTGCGATGTGGGAGGCAACGGGGAACCATCTCATTATTCTCCATAGAAGATGCAGCCTTACATTCACATATGCTCAATTCATCAAGTGTATTAACATTTTATGCAACTCATCGTTCACTCCCAACTTCCCATGTGATATACTTTTTTACATGAACATCCGTGGCGACTCAATATATGGTGTGATGGCGTTAAATGGCATTCCTCCCGGTAAAATATTCCGGGAGTTCTATATTGATCACAACCTTCGCCTGTTACGAAAAATTTAATATAGCGACCGCACAAAGCCATGCCTCTAATGGTGAATGACCACATAGAAGGGAATCAAACCAACGTCGTTATGGTTGTCATACGAGGATGTTACCCTGCCGCTTACGAGTACTATTCTACCTTGAAGTCCCCATGTGATTACCATGTTTCTCATGATTTGGCCCGGAAATATTTTCTGGGCTCAAGCTCGGTACCCTTGACAACTGTTTCCCGTATATCGGACGCAAATTGAATTTCTCATACCCAAAATCCCTCAAAAGATATAAGGTGTCTCATCAAAATCGTTTTTAGATGTTTTCGAGATAAATTATACGTAGGTATACACAATATACATACAATTAAACTATTGACTAAAAACTATTAAACTTTGGATATTTTTAAAAGAACGATCAAAGAATGGTTGATACACGCAAGGCACTGAGGTTAAGGTGCAGAATGTATTGTGTACTAGTCATTAGAAGTCAATGTCTAAATAGAACTGGAAGTATCACACTTTTCCGTTTGAAAAGTATGAAACATTATTTTTTTGCAATTGGAATATTGTAACTTGGAAAATTTATTTGTATTGTATACTATAATTGATTATTTGAATAGCTACTGCTAAATAAACGCTATTAATATATTATAGCTCATATAAGAGTTTCAGATGATCGCTTCATGAGAAATTTAGGCAGTAAAAAACGGTCGTAACGTATTAATTTTTATCTAAAGTCGAAATGTGTGTATTTGTACGTATAATGAGAAGATATAATTGGTCTTTTTAGATTTTGAGAAACGTGCCCGTGATGGATTACCATGCACGAGCTTTTCGGACTTGAAGCTATTCTGGGAAACATTGAATACCCGCACAATATGCCGGCTTTCCGGTCTCGAGGGGCCAATTCTCTCGCGAAAACGCATGCCGGTGTTAATTCAACGTTCTTTCTCACGGCTACTTCCGAGAGACTTTTAAAATACCTTTCGGGAAAAAAAACAATCCGGTATACAACATCGTGAATGGAAGCGCGGGGCCCATATAATAAAACGTGCAAATATTACTTCGGGGAAAAAAAAGAGGAGGGAGAGAATTGTGGCAATTAAAACTTCCTACAGTGAGAGAATAATATAGTGTGGTATATACTTATATACCGTGTTGGATGTTCATGTAAAAAAGTATATCGCATGGGAAGTTGGGAGTGAACGATGAGTTGCATAAAATGTTAATGCACTTGATGAATTGAGCAAATTACTGGAGGGGGGCATTGTTGCCTTTCATGAATAGCGGTACGCGCATTAATCTGACGGCATAAAAGCGTGGAGGGCCGTTAAAAGACCACGTCCCACGTTTACACACAAGTTTATACTAAGAGATTTACTCTGCGACGGTAAAATCGCACACAATTTTTCTCGGGAGGAAACTCCACAGTCGTCCGTTCCCGCGGTACGAGGAACTCTGGGAGGAAATGGTGACGATCAAATTTAAAATGGCGTTCGTAGACGACGAACTGTGTGACGAACGTTGTTGCTTCCTTACTTACCTACTTCATGTGGCTGCTAAAGCGGAACATCATAATGTTGCTGCTGAATCATAACAGAAATAATGTAGCCTGACGAAGAAAAAAAAAGTCGCGATGAATACGAATACCGTACAACGGATGAGGATGGCAATTATTATTGTTAATCATTTAAGGAGATTTCACCGCGACTGTTTAAGTCAAAACATATTCTAATGTTTGTTTAAAAAATTCTGCATTCAGTCATGACAAGCCTCAGCCATTGAAAAACAAAATTAAGGTACAATTTATGCAGATTATACGACGAGTTTATTTTAGTGAGAATGTTTGTTCAAACCACATTTGTATTGAATTACTTAATTTTGACTTTAATTATTGGAGTAATTTGTTAAATGGAAAAGGATAAATTACTTTGCACTATTCCTCTGGAGAAATATGATTTAATGTTTCACTACACTGCAGCGTCATCAGTCCTGATGATGCTGTAGTGCTGTGAAACATGTCGACTCATTAAATCACATTTCTCCAGTGGAATAGTGCAAAGTAATTTATCCTTTTCCTACAATGGAATTCCACAAAGTATCGCCCGCCGCCAATAACTTCATAATTTGTTAAACATTTATTAAATAAAACAAACCATTAAGATGGTAGGGAGGGTGCTTATAATTTATTTTTATCCAATTCCCTGGGAGTTTTCGCTTCTTAAAAACAGTTTTTCGCTAAAATGACATTAATCCCGATGTGTCAGTAGACCGCATGTACCTCGTAGTGGTGTGTCAAGTCCATCGGTATGCTGGCAACATATAGTGGAAACGAAATCTTGGCTGACTCCCCCCCGAAACGGATTACTGGCTACGTCGCTATATTAGTAGGGTAGTGTTTCTTTGAAATCAATGCATCTCTAGTACTATATGAAGCCACAAAGAAATTACAGTGACAAAAAACTTGAATCGTTGCACGATTTCAAGGCAATGCTTATCATTCCCTCTTAGCAGGAACTGTCTTGTCTCGCACACGAGACTTCTTCCTCTCCAAGAGGATCCCAGGAAGTGCACAGGCCAGCATTCTAGGCACGGAGAAATGACTCGGGAGACACTTTATATGGGAGGCGGTTGATATTACACGCTTTTTAGCTCCCAGCTCTACTTTTACGTGGGAAACTCCGACCGCGGCTTAGCGCTGCGCAAAAAAATAAAACTTAATGACCGCACACGCAGAGTTTTAAACTTCGTTTATGGACGGTCCGTTGCGTACACAAATTCACGGGGGGGAGGGGAGGGGGGGGGGGTGTTTCACGAGTGGTTCAATTTTTTTCATTTTTAAAAACGTTTTCGGACGTGTCCAGTTGTCTTAAAAAGGGGAGCTCATTAATCCTCGCCGTCTCTATCGAAATGAAGCTCGGTCGAAGAAATTGCGGGAATGGAAAATAAAACGTTTGCGGATGAGTGCGTGGCTAACAGTAAAGTGATTGAAGTACTTAGTAGATGGGGACGGGAATTCACCCCGCTAGCTGTCCGTCTTCGGAAGGGAATTAAATACGAACATAAATACCCGCAACACCATTCCATTTCGTGGTAGACATGGTCAAAGAGGTTAGTTACTGCTGTTAGGCCTAGTAAACATGCTCGCGCTTAAGCAGTAGTTCATAAATTCGCTCCTAAAATATTTAGAAGTAAAATCACAAAATAGAGAGAAAAAAACTCCAGTAATTGCTGTCGAATAGCTTACAAATTTTAAGATAAGATAATGCTTTATTAGCTCTGGGAATAATTTCCTTTGGAGCATGATAATACAATAACAACTCAGACAGACCGGGTTAGAACAGGAAAACAATCACATTCAAAGTACATAATCAATCTGTCAATCAATCACATGTAAGGTAAACACATTCAAAGTAATTACAACTTACAACAAATAAATACCTATACAGTTTCTATACATGGGAGTGATAATCACATCAAGACAATATATATTCATACATTCCTTTAATTTAAATGTTTACGTAAATCAAACTTCATTGAAATATAACGAAAACAAACATTTTTAAAATCTTTCTACCGTATTGATGTTCTTCAAATCTTGAGGAATCGAAATCCATACATGACAGAATTTTACATTTTAGGAATTATGGTGCACAGTTGTCCTGTGACAAGGTACCTACAATTAATTAATTTTTATTTCTGGTAGTCCTTGTTTTTTGCTAAATTATCTGGAAAATATAGGAAGCAGTTTAAGTTTTTAAAAGTTTAAACATACATACCCATAATGCCACTCCCTGTAGGTGTTGGCAAAGTCAAAGAACTTGTTACTCCTGTTAGGCATAGGAAACTGGATCTTTTGTATTTATTTCCTTAGCCACAATTCCCTATCTTTGCATAAATTTTTTGCTTCAATTACTCTCATACAGTGCTTCATACAATCTCTACCGTTCTTAAGTTTCATTACATTTCTTCTCTTCAGTCTCTTCCAGTACATTCACCCCTGACTTCGTTGACCAACCCCTTTCTTACACACCATTCATTCAATTATCTTATCCGTTTCCTTAATCGACTCACGCCCATTTTCTCAATCTTCTTGAAAAGATTTTTCTGCGATATATATGCGCATATTTCAAGGTTTTAAAATGAACCATATGCCTAGCCCGAGATAGGTGGATGTTATTTTTTTTCACAAAGGCGTTCCCACATTTGTGTTCAGAGCGTGTGAATCTGCTAAAGTTACCGTCGCTGAATCTCCCGCCGTGCTTCGTATTTGCCTAGGGTAGCATGCTGCTCATTAAAGATTAAATTATCGCACTCTATGGTTTCAGGATTACTTTGTTGAAGTTTTTTGTATTCATACTAAATAATATACTTTGTGTTTTTCCACATAATTTATTAACGGTACAACCCGTTTCGCCGATCTACGGCAACATCAGGTACAAATTCCTAGTTTGTTTTGTTTATTGACCGTTGTTTATTGTCGTAGTTACGGATTTGGTTTGAGTGAGGGAGGAGGCGGTTATACCATGGCTTGGAAGTATGGGCGCGGACAGGTGGCTTAAATGGTTGATTTTTCTTAAGGTTAGTTTCTCGGAAAGGAATGGGGAGGACTGCAGGAACAATTGCTCATTAAAAAGGGTTGTGTTAGGGTCTGCCAAGTGCCTTCTTATCTCGATATGCTCAACAGCATCTATTTTTAATCCCTTGGAGAGGATGTGTAAAATTTCGGGAACAAAATCGCTTTTGTGGTTGCATTCCAGGAGGTGCTTACCAAGAGGGAGCTGAAATCCGAACTATAATTACTTTTTTTTAATGAAATCCTTAAATTATTGTTTTTTGTGCATCGGCGCTAAGTACTACACATTATTATTCGCACGTCGTTGTCATGAAACTTATTTCTGTCTAGTAATTGTTTGGAATATTTTATCCTCCATTTTGTGTAAAATGGAGGGATAGGTATTATCTAGCCATATTATCTCATAGTGGTACAGTGTTGTATTCTTTTCATTCCCGATTACCATGGTGCATAGATTGTTTTGAATGAATTCCCCTTCTACATAAGGAGTTTATCATCCTTTTGCATTAAGTAAGCTGAGATTTATACGGGAAACGAATCTGCATTAGGGCCCTTACTGCCAACCAAATATGGAACGAATAATACCAACCTACATTTCGATGAAACGCGCTGGAGAAGCCAAGTTAGCATTCTTAAGGAGCAACGCTGGGAGGAACGCAAGGGAAAAACTATACTGTGAACCTAACGAAGAGTGCTCTATAGAAGAACTAAGTTCGCAAGGTCAAATAAAAATTGAACTTGAACGTCTTCCACTAGGTTGAACTCAAAGGAATGGAAACTGAACGTGATACACAAAATGTCTCCCGTAGTCAGTTGCTTCGGGATCTATAATTACCATTTTTATTGCATAAATTGCCTTCATTGACGTGAAACTAATATTTCTTAGTTTATCATGTTGTTGGAAACAGGCACCGGCCTGGGAAAACCAAAGGTCTTCGGTTCGAATCCTTCATCGGCCATGTATGTATCGTTTTGTATTCAGGTTAGACTGTGCGATTTAACCCATTACGGACTGAATTAATTTGATTGTAAAGTCTTCACAATTTTATATTTAAAATGGAAGGATGATGAATGCAGTGTTTTGTTGCAAAATAAATTAATTTTTTACGAATTTCATTGTACTACCTATGTTCTTTTATTTTTATGGGGTAACCATGTGGTAACACACGAAATCATTCCCCTCTTCTCTATAGTTTTTTACAATGGTATTTTCTATTTATTCATAATTTATAAGCATAGTATGTTTTATTTTTAAACTGCCTAAAATATCACACCATGTTCCTAAAAGCTAAATTTTGGAGACACATGAATTACAGTTAGTATATATTATAAACTTAGCACTTATAGCTCTATTCATTAAGTTTCTTTAATTAATTATTCTGTCAAAGGAAACGGTTGTAGGCTTGACCTTGTGGAATTGATCCATTACGGAATAATTATAAAAACTTTGTTAACTCCAATAATTTATTTAATAACACAACCCGTGTTTCAACACTTGGTGTCATCTTCAGACCTGAAGATGACACCAAATGTTTTAACCCGGGTCGCATTATTGAATAAATTAGTGGAGTTACAAAGTTTTTATAATTATTCCGTCATTAATCTGTATTGGAAAAGGAATTAGTCAAATTTAAGTGAATACTCGACTATTATTCATGAAAAAAGTTTGAAGCTAGCTTTACAACCGTAACCGTATGGTAACTCTTGTACATAATGGGTTACCTTGGCAGCTGTGGCACTAAAACCCTAGTCTACTACAGGAAACCGTTGATACTTTCAAACCTTGTGGCGTGATATCCCGCCCGAATTCTTTCATCTGGAGGCTTCCACGTCGAGTGAATGGCTGTAGCCCACCCTTCGACGTTTAAAAGGTGGTCCGCATACCGCAGCCGAAAAAAAGGTCTTCTCCCTTTCTAACGCCCGGGCAACCCAAATCCCTTTTTTTTTCTCTCCTACCCTACTCCCTTTCCGGACCTTTTTTTATTCCCACCTCCTCTGAATTGAAAAAAATGAAGACGCCAAGGAAAATAGAAACTGTGGGAAAGAGATACGTAGATGGATAGATGGATAAAGTGTCAACATTTTATGAGGCGAGATTTAGACACCATTTAGAGTCCCCTTTTCTACCGAACTCTTTTTATCGTAACAGAATAGCTAGTTAAGAACATGATTTACAGACATTAAAAAAGAGAAAATACTATGCAGTACGTATAAACGAGTTTGCAAAATTCCAACATCATTAACTAATTCCTTCATCAAGGGAAATATTTAGTAGAAAAAATTACAAAAAATACTACAGTAAAATTCTTTAGCTTAGTTACTTAGCCATGAATCATTACGGACATTAAAGTTACTCATTGTAGTAAATGCCATATTAAAGTATGTACTTTGATGATAGGTGTACTTAATGATGGCGCTTCTCTAGCGCTCTTTCTGCCCTTTTTCGTTCCCACCTTAGCTGAATTGAAAAATAAATTAAGACGCGAAGGAAATAGAAACTATGGGAGAAAGATTCGTAGATAGATGGATAGATAAAGTGTCAACATTTTATGAGGTGAGATTTAGACACATTGGAGACCCCTTTTCAACCTAACCCTTTTCCTCATAGCAGAATAGCCAGTTAAGCAAATGATTTACAGGCCATTTAAAAAGAGAAACCTATGCTGCATACTAGCCGTTAAGAGCAAGAGTGGTGTAAGTAAGAAAGTATCACTTTTGTCAAATGAGGTTTAAAGTAAAATGAATCAAAAATGAAACACTCAAATTTTTTGCAATTACTCGTACTATTGTTATGGGATTTGAAAGACGTCTACTCCATCTTACCGTATCATTAGAAAGTCAGATTGTTGATTGTTTAATTGGTTATTTAAAATTAATCAATACTATGTTTACAAGTTTAGAAAATGTCAGCTCTAGTTGTTTTTTCTTCGCAAAGAGAAACATTCCACATCCGTTAATACAAAAAAATTCAACCTTCATATTCAGGTATAGGTAAGCATCATTTTTCATTTCATTATAGCAAATACCATGTATTAAAATGTTTTGACTTTTGCAGTGTGTTTCAGAAGGAATTTGTATAACTTCTGCATGTACATGGAGACGTGATTTCTGGCATTTTATGTCTAATCTCATATAGCTAGTTATATTATAATAGGCCAAATGTCGCGCGGTGTATGATGACTGGTGTCGCACTATATTTTATAGTATGATACGAAATTGAATATTACAATTAGGTATCGTATGACATTATCGCGATAATGTCGCAGTGCGATTTATTGTGATCTTACTTTTAATATAATATCACAATAAATCGCACGATAGATAGCGTTATCCACCACCAGATTTATCCACCAGACTTTATTCAGGTATGACCAGTTTAAACCAGTTTCAAGCTAGTCGTACCTTAATAAATTGTGGTGGAAAATGCATGGTGGTTTTTTATTTCGGCTAACTATGGATTTCCAAAAACGTTAAGGTGGTTGGAGCGGTAATCCTGCGTCATTGAGTGCAAAATATAATATTTTTTTGAATAAGTAAAAAAAAAATACTGGGAACACATTTCATTTAAGTGCATCTCTTGTGTGTTAAGTGCGTCATGCGTTGGAGCTCACCATACAGGCCGTAATGGAAATGATACAAGAACTAAATTTTAATTTCTTATCATAATTAAAGCATGGTATGACTAAAGTTTTCGAATGTATGTTTTTTTAGAGTATTGGACTCTGCGAGACACCTTGATATTTGTTGGCAACCATTCTTACAAAATGAAATGTATTTTTTGACGTTTATAAGCAAATCTGTACATATATGATGGAATTATTACAAAATGTTAGTCATGTGCCGTAAGGTTACGTGTTAAAAAAAAGCATTGAATTGCCAGGAAACCAAAGCGGGACGGTGCCATTTTTTTCACATTCATCTAGAGGTATAGAGAATAGGAAAAGGTGTGCAAACATTCGCGGAAGTAGGCACATATACAAAAATCGCTCCAACCACCAAAAGATAGTTTGAGCGAGATATCGCGTCACCTAGAATTTGACCTAATTTTAAAGAAAAAAACTCATCTTTCCAATGATGTCAAAATATTAACTCCATGCCGAACTACTTTTCGAGCAATTTGCCTAAAAATATAACCGTTGTTGCTTGGGATAGATTATGACTGTGTGCTCCAGGGGGAGAATATTGAAAAAAATTAGGAATTTCTAACCACTAGATTTCGTCAAAAATCTAACGGTGTAGTTTGTGTTTTATCAACAAATAATAAAATATAATCAACTGCTCACCGCAGTAATTATTACAGAATCGCAAAAAAGCCATCTGTTGTAAAGGCTTTTTCGTCGTACGGCGTGAAAAAATTAGTCAAGTTAGAGGCTTATGAGGATGTATTTATTTAATTACTAAGATGTTTTGACATATATAACTATATTTTTGCGCCATTAATATTGCAATACTTCATACTTCTTACAAACGCTGACAAATAAAAATGAAAGTCGAATACGGTCTCCGTTATGACTAGGGAAATATCTCGCTAAAAATACCTTAAGGCCGCTTTACACGATGAAAGATTTTGTACAAACGAATGTACGTGAGATTGTACGTTTGTCTCAACGAAATTAGAACAGGTTCTATTTCCCGTGCAGGCATTGACACATTCGCGCAAGCGTTCATACAATTTGCCGCTTTACACGATACATTTTGCCTCACGCAAGAGTTCACGGAAGAGTTTGTACAAACAAATGTACCGTGTAAAACGGCCTTTAAGCCTGAAACCATTGAGTATAACAGTAACGACGGCAAAACACAAAAAAACATGGCCCCTGCTTTACGCTAAAGGTGGTTCCACCGTATAAATACTTATATGTAATTTTATTCATATTCTGTCTTCTTGTAGAAAACATTGTCCTCTATCTGATGTGAACAACAGAAAAATACCTATCAGAACTATTTTATTCTCTAATTTAACTTGAAATTACAGGTTGTTTAGTGGGAGAATGAGAGAAACACGGGAGAAAATAGTATTTTTCCATAAAATATAAATGCCATTTTCGCGGAAAACTGTTGAAAAGAAGTGAATAATCCAGGGACATTGATTAAAAATAAAATAAAGGCATCTTACCACCTTATTTTTCTAGTTATTGGGGATTTAATGTCGTCAAAATGTCATAATTCGTTATAAATGGCGCTGCAGTCGGCTTCTATGGCTGGAAAAAAGTGCTCATTTAAAATACATTCGTGTAATAATCTACGTATGTTGTATCTTACTTTTGGTTTTCTATAGGTAACACATTTCATCGGCGGAAGTAGGACTTTTTGTACAAAATATAAAAAATGTGGAATTTAGTATTTGTTTTGACTCACACAGTCGAGGTGGAACCTCCTTAATTCGCTTCTTCACGCCACGCCAGTATGTGTAATTAAGCTTGGCAAGGCGCGGATTCATAGCGCGCTGCTCGTACGCTGAAGAACGAAGGAGAGAGATAAGAGTGTGTGGTGACTTGGAAGCAAGAAGAAGGCGCATGTGAGGAAGGCAAGACGAAGGCGAGTCCGTGTGCAACATTAGTCCGTTTCATACGATGCTTGATCCAGCACAAGACCTAATATATGCTAACTGGTACTTGATATTGAGGACGGAACCCAGTATGATAGGAACCATGATAGAAGGTTTCACACAATCATTGAACTTGTGCTTGCGATGAAGCGGTATTGTCGTCCACTGTTGCTGCTGTTAAAAGAAAATGGAATATTTCCATGAAAGAAGGCGACTTTCGGCTGCTGCAGTAATAGCTTGGATTTTCGAGATATTCACGGCACTTTGATTTCACCACCAAAGAGTGCGTTACACCCGCGAATAAGTGAGGCGCTGATTAAAAAAAGTGAAGACCACACTGCGTTTGTAAAAGCTTACGTGATTGGTCGACGGCTACTAGGTCCTACTGGGAACTAGTAGCAAACTAGTACCGCATCAATTATGAGTAATCAAGTAGCTCAGCCAGTATGATAGCGATTATACTGGCTAGCCAGCATGCTGGTTCTATATCACACGATACTGGAAAGCAATTATACTAGCGAGTATCCCCGAACTTGTGCTGGATCAAGTATCGTGTGAAACGGGCTTTAGAGAAGGTAAGAGGAGAGTTTGAGAGAGAATGCTGAGCCGAATGAAATACCTTCCTCCTCCGGACTGGCCTCCTCACAACAGCATCTCCTCGTCCACTTTCCTCTACTTCTCACTCATGCTCTTCACCTCCTTCCCCGTGAGGTCTCTGGAGTGTGAGGCGAGAGGGGAGGTAGGGATAAGGGAAGGGAGGGGAGGGTTGTTTTGAGGGGGCGGTCTTCAGCTGTGTGGGTAGGGGAAGGGAGAAACGAGAGTGGAGGGTGAATATCTTCGATAACAAAGCGGGGGGGGAGGGAGGGGAGTTGTATAGCATGAGAAGAAGAGGCCGTCGGTCGGCGTCTTCGGTGCTGAGGGAGCGTGGGAAGGCGGATGGCCTGTGAAAGCGGGCATCACCCGCGGGACTAGTTTCTTTCCCTGCGTTGATTCCTTGCGTTCAGCCCGGCGTTCTACCTTGGGATCTGCTGTGCGTTTTGTCGAGAGATATGGAATCTTGTAATCGAAATCTAACCCACTTCCCAATGTTCAATCGAGCTGATATTTGGCACACTTTCTTACTCTTGATGACGATACATGAATTAGTCATTAAATTCACTAATTAACAAGTTGATATACTAAAATTAAATGGTTTACATATTACATGGAAAAAGTCTTTTGCCAATGGATGGCGCTCTAGCAGTTATAGTGTGAAGAAATGCTAATAATTTAATTTCCGTTGCACAAGCAATATAAATACTAAAAAGTACAACGTAGTTTTTAAAAAGTATTTTGTCACATATTAATTCCATTCAAGGCGTTGAAGTAAGCGGAGATCTGAACACAGGACACTTTATATCGTACATGAACGACGGTGATTGTAATGATGTGCGTAGGCGAAACGTTCTCTAACCTTCCGGTAGGTTTCTTTCTGTAGGTGAATTGTAGTTACGGGATCGGGTTGGCTCAGGGGTAGCGTGCTCACGTGACGGCAAATATTTGGATGCACGTGTTGGTAAAAAAATGTTTATAATGTTTCTACGCCAGGCTCCACAGGGAGGCAGCAGTCTCGACAAAAGGCACTGATGGCGTAGATCAAAAAGATCAGTCAGGTATAATCTGTCACAATATCGGGTGAGTGTAGTTTACGGAATTAGCCGGAGTACTGCGAACCACCACATTAAGGTGGTTCCACCGTAAAATTACTAAAATGTCATTTTATTCATATTCTGTCTAATTGTAGAAAAGGTTATCCTCTCTATGATATGAACAACAAAATAATACCTTTCCACGCTATTTTGTTCTATAATTGAACTTGAAAAAACATTGTGTTCGATGGGGGAATGAGATAAACACGGGGAAAAATAGTATTTTTCTATAAAATATAAATGTAATTTTCGCGGAAAACTATTTATGTGAAGGAAATAATCCAGAGAAATTGAATAAAAATAAAATATAGGCATCTTACCACCTTATTTTTTTAGTTATTAGGGAATTACTGCCGTAATTGGAGTCAAAATGGGGTAATTCGTAGGAAATGGCAGTCGGCTCCTATGGCTGGAAAAAAGTGCTCATTTAAAATACATTCGTGGAATAATCTGCATTTTTTCTACTTTACTTTTAGTTTTCTGTAGGTAACGCATTTCATAAGTGAAAGCTGGATATTTTGGACAGAATATATAAAAATGTGGAATTTAGTATTTGTTTTGACTCACACAGTCGCGGCGGAACCTCCTTAATCTCCCGAGAAGATGTAGTCAGGCCCAGTGATAGTATTCTCGGGCCCCTGGGCAATTGAGGGGTCCGGGCCCCTTAATGCCGGTACACTCCACCCCCACCCCCAGGGCCCGGAGGGGACCGGGCCCCTGGGAATTTGCCCCCTCTGTCCCCCCTTGTCGCCGGCCCTGGATGTAGTCTTACATTCTATGAAGGGAAGGAGGGAGTGCTGCAGTCAACCAATCTTAGGATTGAACGACCAATGAACATGAATAATAGTAACGGCCGAGTGTTTTGTGAAAAATTATCGATTTCTTAAAAAAGACGTAGGTATTTGAAAACGTTAGCTTTTTACCACAGAATAATTAAAAACTTTGCATTATCAATGTTCAATGCCTTGAATGAATATCAACATATAAAACAATCGCATGTTCGATTTTCGACGCATTTTTGTTGTTTAGCGCACATCAACTCTCCTCTCTCTGTTTTTAAGTGCGTTGCCAAGTGCGCAGGTTCTGTTAATGTGCACTGGCAACAGGGCAAGAGCTCTGTTGTGTTGCGAATTGAACAGTTCACTAATGCCAATGGACACGACCCGTCGTTAGGAAACCCTCCGTTTTTCAAGATAGAGTTTTCTCTTCGTCAGGAGAAGCGTGGTCCAATGAGGAGTCCCTGTTCTTGTCATGTGATTTATTTTAATTGTTTCCTGTTATCCCGAAAACAGCTCGATAGGCCCTTATACACCCATGCCCTGAGTGGTGAAGAATCTACCGTGGCGGGATTCGAACCTTAGGGTTAACAGGTGAGGGTCACCACCGGGGCCTAGGAATTATAGGATGTATATGAGGTATGTTTAGAATGGTTTAACCATAAACCGTGGCCAACGCTTCAATTAACAAATTTATTTTCGATTGGGTAAAAATGAAACTTTCTAGCTCCAGGAAATTTGGTGACCAGAATTATGGCTTCCTATCTCAGGGGCGCGGGTTCAAATCCCGGCAGTGGTGGAGATTTTTTTGTGGAATCCAAAATTACGTTATAGGAGGAGATAACATTTTCTTCACCGATTAGGCTGCGTAGCTTGCTCCCGAAGACATCATAGCCTTGTTCGACCGACATTACGATGACCATTTAACTTAAATTTTAAAGTTATTCCTGGGGAGACGGTTCTGCAGCTTTCTTCCATGTTCTTGCACATTTAGGCCTCCTTTTCTATTATATTTTCTTCTATGTTAAAAATGATTGAATTTTCTATTATGTTTTCGTTTATTAATACTATCTTGTAATTTGCAATCTTCTATTGTCCGTAGGAATTTAATTTCTGCTGATTCGATGTTTTTCTATCTCTCTTTGAGCAAACCCACGTCTCGCTACCGCACAGTACTACCGGAAATGCCCTTGTAAAACTCCAATTTAATCTCTCTTTTTCAAGGGCTGTATGAAATTTCCCACAGATTAATTTTGATTTAAAAAATTTAATATCGAGATCTTGGTCTTTTATAGGAGCATTTAATGTATAATACTCCGTCCGTCGGATTAGGAATTAGGGTAGTTTTAGCGAGATATTTCCCTCGTCGTAAATGATAATTTATTCCAATGTTGTTTTCAAATTTTAGCAACTTTTAAGAAGTATGAAGTAAGTTTTGTAACTGTAATCACGCAAAATCTTTATTTTTAATCACTAAATTTCTCAGTAATTAGCTAAATATGCATGTATAAGATGTTAACTTGACTAATTTCTTTCACACCGTACGCAGAAAACGCCTTCGCAACCGAAGATTTTTTTTTGCAATTCTGTAAAAATTACTGCGGTTTTATCAGTAGCATATTTATTTTTTTAAATAGCTGATAATTAATACAAACAACGCACTATAAATTTATGACGAGATCTGTACTCTAGAAGATCATAATTTTTTAAATTAATTCTCTTTGGAGTGCACACCCGTACCATTTCCCAAGTAAAATGGCTGGTATTTTTTGGCACATATCTCGAAAATTATACTGATAATTGGCTGATATTTTGATACATTTAGAATATTTATTATTTATTATGGAGACAACTTATTGAATTTTATTCGAAGTGATATCTCGCTCGAACTACCTTCAACTGTCTTCTCCTCGGCGGCTTAGGTTTACAGCAGCCTAATCACGATGCGGGGTTTCTGTCCATCCTTCCTCCATTCCTTGTTCCCTTATCAACCTGTCTATCTAAACTAGATACCATTATCCGTTTTCAATCCGAGTAATTCCTGCTGGAATCTCTAACTTTAGTCAATTCCATAGCCCTTGTGTGACGAGTAATTGCTTTGCCATCCCTTATCGTAGTTCCGTTCTTTCGTAAGGCCATTTTACACGGTATATTTATTTGTACAATCTATCGTGCGAACGCATGTACAGTCAAGTGTGCATTAAAATATTTTACGTACGACTGAATCAGACTGAATGTCGCTTTAAACGATGAGTGCAAACGCACAATTTTCCGTGCAATTTAGCGGTAGAAATCGATCGGAATTCGCGAGTGTTTTGTTTATCATGTTCAAGTTTCACTCGTGAGCATATGTTTCACTCACGTATTTGACACCTTGAAAAGCTGATCAACTGAAAATCGGAACATCGACTCGACCATCTGCCTACTGATAATTCTCCTGGTTTAGACAAAGCTCTCTTGGACTCTTTTCTCTGGCTTTATATTTGACCTTTGCATCGTTTCGTTTTTCTCATCTGGATTTTAGTGCGATAAGTCATTGACGTTTCTCGCCGGATATCCACTCATGATAGACAAATTTCGTGGGTTTATTATGTGTGTGTGACAGTGGTATCAAGTGGTAAAGCGGAACACGGGACCCTTTTTTTTAGTCCCTCCAAAATTCCCTCCCTTGTATTTGTACCAATGTTTTAATGTATTTTTTTACGATTTCGTTAATTGCTAACCAGCAGAAATAAAATTATTATTATTATAACACGCGGGATATCAAGAACTCTACTTGAGGACGCGACCAGTCATAAATTTGGGGGAATAAAATAATTTTTAACCCAAAGATCGCGATTACACTGAAAAACCAGAACACCAAATAACACGACGAAATGACGATCTAAAAATTTGAGCAACTTTGAGTTCTTCTCGGGTTCTCCACTGGTTCAAACTATTCTTAATTGCCGACGTAATTAATTTTTATCTTGAGAATGAGTGACGAGTCGTCTCTCGGAACGTCGACAATTATGAATAGTTTAAACCGGTGGAGAGCCCGAGAAGAGTTTATTCATTAAATATTGTATACACAGGATAATAGTTACTCATATTATTCGACGGGAAAGTGTTAATCCTTTTTATAAACAACTTTATTTTCAATCGTAACACAGGCACCACAGTTTTCGCCATATCTGCGCCATCTGTTGAATAAAACCGGATCTAAATTGTATGATTGTCTGAATGGAATTAGAACAGGTTCTATTTTCCGTTCAGTCATTCATACATTCGCACAAGCGTTCGCACAATTTGCCGCTTTCCACGGTACAATTTCCTGATACATGCGTTCGTACGATAGATTGTACAAAAAAATGTACCGTGTAAAACGGCCTTAATAGAATTTATCCAGACCTACATTAATACTCTGAAAGCCACCTAAAGGGTGGGTGGCAGGGCGTGAGCTTTTACATAATACATTACACTATATCCTGATAAGGTATGAAGCTACGATTTTTGATGCATTGTTAAGAACATGATATTTCCTGTCAGTAGGTGTAATTTTACCTACATGCATTTCGCCATATGTTATTCATGCTCCTAATAGAACTATGAGGATTAATGCGTTTTGCAACAACATATACGCTTAGAAATACAAGATATATATAGTAAGTATCCGAGATGCACTGTTATTTCTCTTGGGAGTGCAGCAAATAAGGGAAAAAGCATTAGAGAGAAGATTAAATAATTAACTACACGACCTATCGAAAAAGTAATTATAAAGTATTAATGGAAGCTAGTATGGGCTTTTATCGTTTGCGGGAAAACGTTCCCGCAAGATTGTTTCCGTATACATTAGGGAAAGATAGATGGGGAGATTTTATTTTCAACTCGCAAAGCAGAAACTATTCAGGGAAGAGAAAGGTTAATTTCGCGAATGACCTCAGTTGTCGGGTCGTCTCCCCATATAAGTAACCGACGAATAGTGCCACCTTTCGGATTTTGAGGTCCCAGGCGCATATATGGAGTGGGTCCTCAGTAAATAAAAAAAAATTAATAAAGGAATTAAATATCAAGGCATTCTTCACATTGGCCTTTGTTCTCCAAAATGGCCGTCGCGCAGTGGGCTGAAATCGAAAACAAACTGGCCAATATTCAAAAGGTGCTTTTTTTTTAAATCTGAAACCGAAACTTCGCACGGTCATTTTCCATTGATTGGTTTATGAGGCGCCGTATGTAATTTGCTTCAGTTCTTCCGTATTGATGATATTCGAGTGCTCAAAGTTTTAAAAAAATTTGCAAAAAACGCCCACTTTCAATTTTAGCTGAAAATCATCGAAGTCAAGGTCATACAGTACATGTTAGCGCTAATTGCAAGTTGAGGAATGAAAAAATGGTGCTCGCTAAATAAACAGCTCTTGCCTATGAGTTTTCATACATTTTATGTGTTTATTCCTATTTCTACTACCGTTATAAAACAAAATGGCGTACTCTGTTTTCAGTCAATTTTTCTTAATTAAGTAGGGAAAAAATTAAGTTTTACATCGATAGACACGGAGATATTTACACATAAGACTCTACAAAGCCTCTACAAAGTGACTCAAAAATGATTAGCTGCGATCGTTTGCGATCCAGAAAAAAACCTATTTTTCTAAATTGCGGCGGAGTCCAGATAGGTGACTTAGCTATACGAATAGCTATGGGACTTAGCTAAATACGCGTCATTACGTTAGCAAAGTCCCCTATCAAAACATCGCGACGTCCAGTACGGAGAACATAACCCGGTGGAAAGCCTTGGGAGAGCTCTCATATATTCGTCGGGAAAGCGTAACCTTTTTCAGGAAGGATTAAACATTTACTCTCATCTAAACAGTAATACGTAACCAGTAATATTAACATTTACGTAAAACATAACAAATATCCGGTGTGAGGCCGCGGGTATTGCTGCGGGGACTTTCAAATACGCCCGGTTGTTTGATTTTAAGGGCGTTGTAGGTCGTTCCACATTAAGTTGACGTTAAGGGCATTATGGAGAGCGCTGTTGCCAAACTTATGCTTCGTGTGCTCGATTCTAGGCAAAGTAGATAACCACTTCCAACGTCGCGTTCAATTTAAGTTAGTCACTTTTGAGAATAATATTTGCACTTTGGAAGACTCTAGATGTGTAGTTCGTATACTGCATTGCACTCTGTTAATTTTCTTGTTGCTAATGGCAACAATGCACCTCTGGCCTTATGAAGATTTACTCATGCAACGAATCTTTACTAGGGTTCATGCTGCCAGCCAAATGTGTGCGTGCAAACGACCAATGCTGAGCAATCTGTCGATGAAACGCGCTGACGATGCCAAGGTATAGAGGTTTCCACATGTAGTTGGCAGTACGGGCGTTATGGAGAACGGTGTTGCCAAACTTGCCCTCCCGTGTGTTCAACTCTACACCACGTGGGCAACGATTTATAAAACCGCGTTAAATTTAAGTAATCTTCTGGAATAATGGACCCATATCGGAATACTTGTAGGAGTGCGGTTAGTATTCTTCGTAGTACTGTTTCAATTTTCCTGTTGCTATTTGCAACGTCGCACCGCCATTCTTATGGAGATTTACGCAAGGGACGAAACTTCATTAGAGCCCATGCTGTCAACCGAATATGGAACGATCTATACCAACTAACCTTTCGATGAAACTAATGCCAAGGAAGCACGCCGAGGAGCAAATGCTGGGAAGAACGCAAGGGAACACGTACCTTGTGTGATGACGCCGTCTCAAGACGAAATGGAGAGGGGGGAAGGGGGGAGGGACGAGGTTGAAGCAGGGTTATGTGAAGAGATTGGTTCTCAAAAGGGAGAGGGTGCAAGGGGGAGGGATAGGTGAGGTGGTGGTTTAGTAGGGGGGGAGGGGCGGTTGAGAGTGAAGTGCTAGACAACCGGTTTTCTCTCTCTCTCTCCCTCCCTCTTGACTTCCTCCTCCCCCCCTCCTGCACCCCTTCTCGCCCCCTCAATCTCACTTTCCCCCCTGCACGCCTCCCCCCTCCCCGACCAACGCAAGCGAAGGGAAAAGAATCCACGGAAATGCCCCGTCCGAGCTGAACGCGCGCGGGAAATTAGTCTTTCGAATCATTCCATCCGATCCACGAATTTCTATCACGTCTCTTCTCCTACCAATTTTCTTGTCCATGCCAATACCATCTCGCCCCGATCTCTGTCCAGGTATACGGGCTACAATATTGCATTCATTAATTGCTTCCACATCAAATAATTTCTTATTAACCAACTGATTTGGTACCGAGGTTGGTATGGTTGAACGTTTCCACTCGGTATATTATTCTTTCATAAAATTGTTAGATAATGTTTCAGAAACCTGTAAACCTCTTACGGCATGAGTACTCGAATTCTTTTCACCCGGTTCAAGTCGACTTTTCGGCGGCCTTCATTTGAAAAGGGTTCATAGCCAAATCTCTAATAGAGATTCAATACAAACAAATAAATATTAATGCCTTATTAATCGTATTATTGTCACTATAGAACTATAATGTCGTAGGGAATATGATAAAAAAACAATGCTGGTTCTGGTGAGACCTTAATGGAGTATTTGCGTAAGTGAGGTATTTTGTTGAAATGTATTTTAGCGAGTAGTGTTTGGTTTCGAAATGCCACGTACGAAATACCAAGGTATAATTCCAACTAATTGATTTAATAAATAGCTTTTAATATGCATTGTTTTAGCATCGAAATTGCCTATGTCTAAACGCCCAAACATTGGTTCTTCGTAGTGTGACGTCATCTCCCATATTAGCAGAAGCGAAATAGCCTAGCTGTGCGTTGAGAGTGAAATAGTATTTGCCTTTTCGAAGTTATTTCGATATTTGCTAATTAATAGCTAAAGTTTCGTCCGCACGCTAAGACTACACAGTCACACAATCTCCAAAAAAACAAATGGTCGACTATGGGAGATGACGTCAGAGCCTACAAAACATGGCGGACCGGTTTTTCGGCGCAGTAATTATTTATTAAATTTTATTAGCTAATAAAAAATTAACGAAAAGCCTCTCGAGCGTCAGAATGAAAATTTAGTGTCTGAAGTATCGATAGATTTTTTAGATGTCACTTCCCAAAAGTGTGCAAATACTCTTATTTGGCCACTGCCCGGGGCGCCCGGATCTTAAGCCGCCCCTTTTTTATATTACTACATTTCATTCAAAAACTGCCTATAAAACCATGGCTGTCAGAAGAAAAATGCAGTGACTACAAAGAATTGTGGAGGAACTTAGGCCATCATTACTATCCCCATTGGGGTTTCAGAGCCATTGTGTTACTGCTGTATGGTATTTTGATTTTACATGTTGTCGTATTAAAGTGCAAAATACTCTGAATTGATTTCGCAGTGAAGAAATTATTTACGCAAAATTTTATAATATTTTGTGTAATAATATTTTTAATCAATTGCAATTAAAATCTGTAAGAATTTATACGATTTTCGCATTAAATTTACTTGAGAGCCTTTATTATCTTTAATTGCCGATATAAGTGTTTACTAATGTGACTATGTAATAATGCACATGATTTCTCTTTCCAGGTATGTGTGGCTACCGAGTCGTTTTAATAGTTTCTTGATAACGAGAACCATGCCGTCACATGGGTGAGTCACGTTCATTGCTATGATTAATGGTGTAATTTTCTCATGTGGGCAGGGGCGGCTCAAGAAGAAGGTTATCGCTGCAGTAACCATTATTAAAAATATTATGTTGTATTGAATACATTTGAATCCAATGTTTGTTCCGTTGAGACTTATAATTTGATGTCCCCACTTTGGGGTGAGGTTTCCCGGGGGTTAATTTGCCCCTGCTGGCTACCCTGAGGTCCTAAGTTTGAATTCCTTTTTGTGTATGGTTTTTTGGTTTTTCCAAGTATTTTGGTTTTAGATTATACTGTGTTGAGTAACCTTTATGCATAGGGTTTTCCAGATTTAGTTGACAGTGTGGGATCTTATGGAGGTTCATTTCCTTTGTAAATCTCCATAAGGCCTGAGCGATGTTGCCAATATCAGCAGGAAAATTGACATATTGCTATGCAGTATTCTTACTGCACATATTGGAGTCTTCCAATACGCAAATGTTATTCCCTTCAGAAACTTACTTAAATTTTACGCAGTGCTGTAATTGGTTGCCCTTGTTCCCTGGAGGTGAGCATGCAGAATGTAAATTGGCAACAGCGTTCTCCACAAGGCCTATACTGTCAGCCGAATGTGGAACACACTATAAAATTAGGAACTCTTAAAAAATAAGCGTAATTTTTCGAGACAGCTTTAATTATGTTTCAGAATTGGTAAATAGGAATCCTTTTACTATTGTAATGGGTATTTTTAATTTTTTTCAGGACAGTACAATACATATTTTACGGGACCCATGTCGGTTACGTAATGGCCTTGCAAATCAGGATTCGCGGGATCATATCCCTGCTCTGGTGTGAACGCTGATTCAATTGGTAGTAAGATCTTAGACAGTGCGATGTAAATCAATCTGTAGAATCACCTAAAACTCAAATCTATTGCTTGAGCATTATTGTGCGTAGTTAGGGAGAAAGGTAATTTGTCTGCATCCCATCCTGTCCTTTGTCTTAATATTTTCCGGCGAGCATCTTAAAGGCTTACTTGGTCATTTGAGGAATAATTGGTTTCGTAATTTGACCACTCGATCACGCGTAATAGGAATCTGCTCGGGCTCTGGTTCCCACGAGGCAGTGGAAGATATATGCCGTTTGGGAATGATTATAACTCCTCCGCGTCCTTCACCGCCGAGTTCTTAATGCGATGCCGCCGCCGTAGAAAGGAAAGGGGACCTCCGAAGGCGGAGCGGAAGGTGATTAAATCCTGGGAAATACCGGCTCATGTTTTCTGCCTCATCAGAGAAATGTTGCTGTGGTCACCACTCCCTTTAGATGCGTGCCGGAGGAAGTGCCACGTGATCACGCCTGACTTCGTGGCCAGGTGCTGTCTGCTACAGATCACGAGAAAAATTTATTCCATACACCGTACAGTAGTTGCGAAACATGGTGGCAATTGGCTGCGCGAAGTGTGATGTCACGGAGGCTAAGGCTCGTTTGGGAGGGGTCGGCTATGAAGCAAAGTGGAGAGCACAGACAGAAACAATTAATTTGCTCAGCGCGTGTGATTTCTTCATGGATTCGCCCTATAGAAAAGTGTCTCTTTTTCTCGAAAATTAAAAGTCTATTATAAAATCTAAACATTGCAGTAGCGTGGACACTCAGCCGTTTGATCGTAATACCATTGGTAAGACGCTTACTAATATCTAAGTTTCTCATGGTGCGATTATCAATTCTCATTTTTACTCATGATACTAGTTAATTGAAGTAAAAAATCCTATTGAACCAGGAATCAAACCGCTGGCCTTAGGCTAGAAGGATCAATGCGTGGACCACCACGCAACGCAAATTAGATATTAGGCGTTTTGATTAGACATAGAAGGTTTATCACCTTGAGACCCTGGTAGTCAAACGCAGAGAAAACATTACTCGATTCCGTGCTAGCCAGTCCTTGGGGAACGAGGTCTTCCTCTTAAAAAGGGTCACTGAAAAATACTTACAGTGGCGCTTATGTTTATAGTGTTAGAGAAACATGGTGTTAGTCGCGTTTGACTTTCTTTCATTGTGAAGGTCCATTCCCTCCAAACTGGTTCCGTGCGGGGCAGTAAGGTAGTCCCCGCGTTTGACTACCAGGGATCCCAAGGTCATAAACCTTTGATGCACTTTTTTAATGGCTCAATGTTGTTATTCACGTCGACTTCCTAGGTTTCACAGATTTGAAGTACTATTTAATATGCCCTAATTATATTAATTGTTAAGATGAGCTTCTCTGATGGGTTGCAAACAATATCAGCGCATTTGTATCCAACTTCGCTTGGATCGTAAACATTGCCTTAAATAGCGCTGCTGATACTTTTCCACCCTCTAACATTAGATATAGCTATGCTGGAAAGGTGCGTACCTTGGGCTGTCCTCTTCCCCTCCGCTCCATAGCCGACCCCTCCTTATAACTTCCACTTTTCGCGACTGCCACAATGTATCACTACCATCATAACAACTGTTCAACGTCAACCGGTCGACTGAACTATGGCGGAAACAACTTTGAAGTCCTTGAAAAATAAGGAAGTCTATTGTTAGTGAATGTACGAAAGAGCTATCAGGACCACAATTTCATAGTTCTTCGATCTCCAGGCATCAGTCGTAATGGAGATCATTGTTGTATTCATTCAAAACTATTTGAGGTTTGGTCCTAGCTCTAAAAGTAGTGGGATGAAATTTGACCGCAGAATTGCTTTTTCGCTCGGGAGAGATGTTACGGGAAGAATTTTTTGATTCGAAACCTAGGATATAGAAGTAGATATATAAGGGAGATTTGAGGTGTGCAGATATCCAATCTTCAGCTCGATTGACTAATGACCAGTTACGTGTATTCGGCAGTCAGAATTTAGAAATCAAATCCAATGCTGACATTCAAGCGGTCTTGATACAGATTGAAATAAAAATATCGTGGCAAATTGAACGTGTTTAAACTGTGATTTTCCATTGCCTTACCTACAATGACGGCGTTCATAGAAAATTCTAGCGCAAAACCCCTGCCAAGTTACGGAGAATAATAGGGTAAGATTCAGTCGAATTTGAACTAGCGTGATATTTCAACAGCATTGCGTCATAGTCTTTTTTGCAGTCAGATTGTAATGACTGGTGTGCATCAATGTTAGCAAACAAGCATTTTATGGCACAAGAAATCTAATTTGTCCGAGGAAGAGATAAATCCTCTAGCTATTCTGTCAGTGAGGCATTTTTATGGTTTTTAGACAAGAAAACAACCCATTAAAAGGGGTAGTTGCAGCGGTGAGAATTTTCCTCGTCCACTTTCCATAAAAAAAAAATTTAAACGCCGATATCGTGGCATTGATGATCTCGTCCGATTTTCCACGCACGTTTTGGCCAAAAATCAAATTGGGTGCTTTTCAGCCATGCTTCCTTGCAAAAAAGGTTCAATCTGTTTGGTGCATTGCGTGTTCCAATCACATTTACGATATCATCTGTGCTAAGCGGTTGGAAACATATCTTCGCCATAATTCGTCTGCGTTAGTATGTGCGCAAGCTGACGAAACTTGTGATGGCAGGAAGAAATGCGTATAGAAGTATATCGGGGAATACTTCACTGACTTGGAGGAAAAGGATAAAATACTTTGCACTATTCCACTGGAGAAATTTGATTTATTGAGTCGACATGTTTCACTTCAGTCATCAGTCCTGATGATGCTGCAGTCCTATCCTGATGTCCTGATGATTCTGCAGTGCAGTGAAACATGTCGACTCAATAAATCAAATTTCTTCAGTGGAATAGTGCAAAGTATTTTATCATTTTCCTACAATGGAATTCCACAAAGTATCGGCCGCCACCTAGAACTTCATTCAATGACTTGGATAATTGTGATGATTGCTTGAAAAAATTAATGATTTCGAGTTATATATTTCAAGAGATGAGACCGACCACTTCTGTAAATGAGTCGAATATAGAGGAAACGGTTTCATACTTGATTTTGTGGTAGTTATCCCTCATGGAAAAAATGAAAAATAACTATGAATATCACTTTTAAGAGTGGTTTACCACTTTTAAAAGTGGTATTCACTAAGTTATTTTTCATTTACTCCGTGAAGTCGAACATAGTTTCGCCATTTTGTAAACACTTCAGCGCAGATCGTTCCAATCGTCGAGTTGAATGTGTTCCCATCTGCTGCGATGTGCGCTAATCTCCGCAAGGTGATGGTAAAGCGCCCATTGTCTTCCGAGAGATTTTGCAATGAGAGATTTTGCAATTCGTACCAATTTTCTCGATGTCAGCGTTGTATGCGTAGCGTTTAACAATAACAGTTTTTCCTGCTTGTAAGACGCGTTTTTTCCCGTAAAAACCCATAAAAACCGTCTTCTCTTCCGTCTTAAATGGTCAACCTCAAGGTCAGATTTTGCCGTACGACCTCCTTGTTGAAATCTGCATGATGCGATTCTCACTATAAGACGTGAGTAATAATGAACACGACGAATTTTCGGATCACGCTATGTCGCTTGATTTGTTTCGGTGTTTGGTAAAATATCGCTTATCTATTTCACCGTAGTTAAATATCGAATGGTTAATTCTAAAGGTCATTAAAAAAAATTCAACGGATTTTGACGATTTTTTCGGCGAATTTTAAAAATTAACATGTGGAAAATTGGGACTGAGACTCATTGATTATTTGAACACGCCAATGTCTGAATGGATATTTTTTATTCTGGGACCGAAACCTAGGGCGCGTCTTGCATCCACGTGCGCCTTATGTAAGCCGGTGCGAAAAGATAAGGCTAACTGTCCCCGTTGATTATCTCCATGAATGCTTCAAAATCAAACGAAACCAACTCCTCTGTAATTCAGCGGTATTCCGTGGCGGATACTTGAATACTCTCTTGTTTGCATGGTAGTTCTAGACATGACTTCGTGGAATCGTTAAATCTCCATCATGATAATGAAAATTTTTCCAATTTCGTTATAATTCGTTGAAATATGATAACCGAACTAGGTTTCAGGAGCTAAGCACCATTTCCAGCTCAATTCAGAATTTCGCTTTACTCCCGTCACCTTATTTGTTGAATGTAATCGCTAGTATAATGATGAAGTGCGAAAAGTGCGTTGATTTGTCATTATGATGAAACATCACCCACTTTTTAAGTTTTACGTAAACTTGGAAAGATTGATGAACTTCAAACACAGCGATTTCCCTTTTTAATTTTGGTAACCACGACCGTGGTTTCAATGTAATGAAACATCATCTGCTGCAATAATTAAACTATGGTAGTGTTTAATTAAATTACTAATAGACATTGCTGCGTTTTATGTTTCACGCATTCAGAGGATGAAAGATTTACACGAAGCCTGATTTTGCCAATTTTTTTATTTAAACCATAACGAGAAAACAAACGCGACCCGTGCTTCAGATGTTAAATGCAATGCACTTGAAAATGTTGCTTATTCAATTAAACCCCCATAGCTCTTTTGTTCTCTGCTTGGATTTCGTGAAAGTCAAATTTAAGTTATAAACTTTTCGTTTCTAAGTCGTCCGAAAGTTTGGCGTTCAATGTTTGAGTGTACGTAATACTAAATTTATCAAAACATCGGTGCTTGTCCCCGCATCACCAAATCCTGCATCTTTTCTTGGTATTCAATTTTTTATACATTGCTCGTCTATTCATCTTCATATTTTTAACGATAGATAGCGCATGCCATTAATATTCAATCAAAGTGCCGTATTTCAATCGCTCAAGTTTAGATTCACCTCATTATTTATTTTCTCGTCGATTGCTGTTGTTGAAACGAATCAAGGAGTTCCTTTTTTTTGCGCGCGGTTCGGCCATGTTGAATCTATTAGTTCCGCATGGTGTCGGAGTGCCATTGGCGTCGGGCATAGCTATTATCATAGAGTAAGTATACTAGCATATTGTTAGCCGAAATTCAAGGAAATATTTTTTATAACTATTGTTATGCACAAAATCGACTAACTATTGTCACCACTAAACGTAGCGACCCTTTCTGCTTCAGGATATATTTTCAGGCTTGTGGAACGAGCAAATTCAAAAATTGGTCAAAATTTCCTCCTCGCCATCTACTTTACCCTTCCGGAACTACATCAAAAATATATGTACGATTTTTGCGCGTGCGGTGAGTCCTCTATATATACTTACTCTATGCCATTATTTTTGATTGCCATCCTTCCATTTTCTAAAATTCTCACCTAAGTGTCTCTCTTTCTGCCCACGAAAAGAAATCGGCGCGAGAAATGTTTCAGGCAGCGTGTTTGGACGTCGATCGATCAATCTCGCCAACCCAATCACGCCCAACCGTGGGCGTGTTGGGTTTTGGTTCAGCCGTAGGCGGAGGAAAACCGGTCGGGGTCAAAGGTCAGTGTTACATTGTGTGTGCGAGCGAGCCGTTTTCGTTTGACCCTGCCCTTAAAAAAAAAATCCCGCTGCCTGACTCTCGCACCTACAGAGCACCTACGTATCATTTATTTCTCATTCCCTTCAGCTTTTGTGCCGCGCGCAGTTTTCCATCTTCTTCAAAGGGCGCGCTGGAGCCGTTCCGTTTTTTTTTAAACTGGCAATTATCAATTGTCTTCGTGATCGTGTTTCGATGGAAGTGAAGGCGGCATTCCGTTCGGTGCGGCTGCGGGAATTCATTTCACACTCTATTGAGAAAGCCGGAAGGGAGCGTCGGCCGTTGAATAACGGGGAACGTCGGAACGCAAAAACGGAACCTTCAATCGGGTTCGATTCTTCCCTTCTATTCCCTTCAACGTTGAAATTAAAAAAATAAAATTTGAATAGGGTCTCCATTTAGACTAGGGGACTATCTCGTCTCACCGTAAAATCACTTAAAATACATTTTATTCATATTCTGTCTACTTATAGAAAAACTTGTCCTCTATCTGATACGAACAAAAAAATATTACCTGTCCACGCTATTTTATTCTCTAATTGAACTTGAAATTATATGGTGTTCAGTGGGAGAATGAGAGAAACACGGGGAAAAAGTAGTATTTTCCGTAAAATATAAATGCCATTTTTGCGGAAAACTGTCTATAACGAGGAAGTTTACTTGAAAAATGTGTTTCGTCGCGGGTGCTAAGAACTTTCAACCGAGCTCTATAAGTGGGATAGAATCCTCAGACCCTGGGTTAAATTCTTGAATGAATATTTTGAGTGAGTAAAAATATGTCCGGTCTTTTTACTTACAAAAGTAAAATATTTCCGGTCGATTTCAAAAAATATTTTGCGAAACCCGACGTATGCATATATAAATCGATTAGATCCAGTGCATCAAGTTAGGGAAATAGACAACCTAATGACAAGTACAAGACTTTTTTGTCAATGAAAGAGAAGAGATGGTGATGGGTGTCATTGAGACCGAGGGAATAGGTTGTTCGACGGGAAGAATAGTTAGTTGAATTTTAGTTGAGCGTCGGCACTGAAGAGTAACTGCGGAAATATGTTGTAAACTATGCTCTATTTCCGATGTATCAGTAATTAGGGTTATGTCAATTATGAGTCATACTCTTCCCTAATCTATTCTAGTATTCTCAGAACTTACTCTAGAAAAATTGAGAGAGAGAAAATCAGCCCTCGATACTTATCGGAATTATGGCATAATGATAGAATTGAGGGTAAAACCTTTCTTCGGTCTCTTCTCAGTACGACTCCCAGCTATTTTTGGTATTGAATTAAGGTAGTTTGAGCGAAAAATAACTTCACCTAGAATTTGATGATTTAATCTTATTTTAAAGATAGGAATCTCATCTTTCCAATTATATCAAAATATAAACCTCTTGCCGAACTACTTTTCGAGCACTTTGCCTGAAAATACAAGCTGTTTTAGACGGGATAGATTATGAATTAGCGCTTCAGAAGGAGAATATTAAACAAAATTAGGAACTTCTAGATGCTAGATTGCGTCAAAAAACTAACGGTGTGTAGATTGCATGTTTTCTCAACTATTTATAAAAAATAATCTATTACTCACCACAGTGATTTTTACATAATCGCAAAAATACCTGCAGTTTTGAAGGCCGTACGGCCGGCGGGAAAAAATGAGTCAAGTTAGAGACTTATGTAGCTTTATTTATTTAATTACTGAGAATTTCGGTCATATATAACAATATATTTTTTGCTATTAATATTACAATATTTATTTCATACTTCTTACAGACGCTGAAATCATACTAATATATAAAAATTGAATGGTGTCTGTCTGTCTGTCTGTCTGTTGCTCAATCACGCAAAAACTGCTGAAACGATTGAGCTGAAATTTTGTATGTAGAGATAAAATGTACATGGGTTGAACATAGGCTACATAAAAAAGCCCTCAGGGCCCCCAAAGGCCCCCTTGGTGGTCCCTGGTGGTCCATGCTAAGCATTGGGTTCGGTGCAGTTGTTTCTTTTTTTGCTTTTTAAAAGTACCTAAACTCAAGATAGAGGGCTGGGGTTTTTTTTATCGGATGGCTGAATAAATGACGTTTCTAATTCATTCAATCGATTTTCTTGTACGCTTTGTAATTGTCTGAGTATCATGTTTATAGCTGAAAAATTTCACATTTTTCTCTGAAATCAACCATAGCATATTTCCTTGACAACCAAAGATTTGAATTTCAAAGGATATTCACGCATCTGGCATTTGAGTTCTCCTACAGGCCCATGATAGCACGTAGAAATAAAATTTGTATAAGAAGGGTCCAGAGTCCCAAGGGCCCAGAGTCCCAAGGGCCCCATGATAGATTGCTTCGGGGGGTAATCGATAATTTCAATGCAAATTAACAACAAGTATACTCTTCAATGTCTATTCTCAAAGTAGCTCCCATAGGGGAACTGCATACGAGAGAACACTTATGTAGTAAACGATACACATAAAGGAATTAAACATGGAAGAATATTTACGTGCAGCGAAATAATGTTAATAATGCCTCTGTTGCTACAACAAACACGGCGTCGTTTATTATTGTTCAATACTCAGATATATTACACGTAGTGAAACCGTCTGCCTCTAATTACAATTGAGAATTGTTTTTAGACCAATTCCCACATAAGCTTTAAGAGTTATTTATATATACTTAAACGTGTTAAAATGCAGTTAACTTACATTCACTCAATCATCGAGTTGCTTATTCGAGTCTCTCACTTGCCGCTGTTTCCCCTCCTTGGACTTAAAAATCTAGCCATCAAAATCCATAATAGAAAACAGAGTAACCTTTCGAATAAATCTTCTTGAGAAAGAGGAATGTCTTCTTTGCAAGAAAATAAGTTCTTGCATGAAAATCGACAAAGGTTAGACTTGGATGCTCAAAGACATGTCCACCAGCGATCCAATGAGCGTATCCCCGTGGTGTTTCTCGGGTTACGCTAAGAACCGCACAAATATCATCTTAACCTAACCTACGGACGGGTAGCAACCTTTAAATCTGGTTCAAATATAGATCCATCTGTTTCGAAACTTCAATCTGTTTTATGATGGCGGAAATTATAATGATGTCACTACATGCTTCTCACCCGAAAAAAGAGCGGATATTCTGCGCAATGAATGACATCGGTGCCTGAAAATTGGCAAGTGCACTAAGACTGATAACCATAGATTTTTAATTTTGTAACCAATGATTATGATTAAGGAACCAATGAATATAGCTACCCTTTATGCCGAAGGCACATTCCGGGTATTGAAGGATTCATAGGACAAATAAGCATGGCTGCTATTGAAAATTATCATTTTGACTTAGTTAACCGCTGGATTATACTCTACACTCCTATCCTGATTAAGATACTCAACGCACATATCAACGTTGAATTGCGGAATTAAATTTCGTCATCGAATGCAAATATATTTATGTACACAAGGGAAGTGATCAAGCTGTTAATCACTCAAAAGACGGCCAAAGAGAACCGGAGAGACGAGGTGACCATCCATCAACCTGGGTGCTAATTAAGTAGAAATGAGTCTGCGTGGCCCATTTTAGGGTTTCCCGTCCATTAAAGAGGACAAACAGTCACTAAACTCTCTGTGTACCTGGAAAACGAACGAATCACAACGATCACAACATACATGATAGATTACGAACTCCTCAAATGATCATGCAGACAGTGTTCTTCAGGCTTTGTGGTTTACTTATAAAATACGGTCATTGTTTTTTCACACCCGTTGAATTTCAACGGGTACCTTCAGCTAGTTATAAAATAAAATTTGAATATGGTCTCCATTTTGGCTAGGGGGCTTTCTCGTCCCACCGTAAAATCACTTAAATGCCATTTTATTCATATTCTGCCTACTTATAGACAAACTTGTCCTCTATCTGTTGTGAACAACAAAATATTGCCTTTCCACGCTATTTTATTCTCTAATTGAACTTGAAATTACATGATGCTCAATGGGAGAATGAGAGAAACACCGCGAAAAAGTAGTATTTTTCTGAAAAAAATAAATGCCATTTTCGCGGAAAACTGTCTATAACAAGGAAGGTATCCAGAGAAATTGAATAAAAATAATATATAGGCATATTACCACCTTATTCTTTTAATTATTGGGGAATTAATGCCGTAATTGAAGTCAAAATGCGATAATTCGTTGGAGGCTCCTATGGCTGGTAAAAAGTGCTCATTTACAATATATTCGTGGAATAGTCTGCATATTTTGTACCTTAATTTTGGTTTTTTATAGGAAACACATTTCATCATCGGAAGCAGAATTTTTTTATGCAAAATATAAAAAATGTTGAATATAGTATTACTTTTGACTCCCACAGTCGCGGTGGAACCTCCTTAAGGTGGTCGGAGCGGTAATCGTGTGCCATTCAGTGCACATTTTAATTTTTTTTAAAGCTAGTCGAAAAACATTCATTGACCTCATTTCATTTAAGTGCATCTGCTTATTCGGTGGAACTCACCATGCAGTCAATACTTAATGGAAATTATAGAAATAGACGCACGGATTGAATTTTACATTTTTGCCTTTAAGGCAGTTAGAGCGAGATATTTACCTAGTCATAATGGAGACCGTATTCGAATTTTATTTTTTTATTTCGGCGTCTGTGAGAATTATGATGTAAATATTGTAATATTAATGGCGCAAGAATAGATTTATATAAGACGAAATTCTCAGTAATTTTAGAAATTTATCTACATAATGTTCTAACTTGACTCATTTTTTCACGCCATACGGTAAAAACGCCTTCACAACAGGTTTTGTTTGCAATTTTGTAAAAATTACTGCAGTGAGAAATTGATTTATTTTTATAAGTAGTTGAGGAGAGCATACAAAATACATACCGTTCGTTTTTTTACAAAATTAAGTTGTTACAAATCCCTATTTTTTCAATATTCTCGCTCTGGAGCGCACTGCCGTAATCTATCCCATATAAAACCTCTTATATTTGTAGGAA